>OX941091.1:21873594-31873594 GCA_954870635.1 Arctium minus
TGCATGCGTTTACATCAAAATGCTTAGCAATCAATCTTTTCTTTGAACTGTTGAACACGAGAAACAAAAGAACAAGAGGAGAGATGACAATCTATTTGAAAAATGGTTGAATATTGTATAGACCCTCTTGTCTCATATTAGAATATAATGAGTCGTATTATACCGCTTAAAATTGAGTCGTTGTTGTTGTTGAGAGTCAAGAACAAAATCATAAGTATGCATCTTTGCTTTTGAGCATCTGGGATTTCGATCGTTCCAATCAAAATAGAAGGGTGAAAAACCTTAAAGATCCGCTAATGTTTTTGATCTGTAAGTTACTCGACATGGATCACGGCCTTTTGTTGCTGATATAAATTACAGAAATTAGAGATGTGTTAGGTTAACGTCGGCTATAAGTTAGGGCCCCAAAAAAGGTATAATGGGCCCCTCTTCAAGAACACCCATTTAACGCACTCGACAGTATAAGACATTGTTTTGGGGACTTAGTTTTATTATTGATGGTCTTTTTTGCGAAATATTTGATTGAGATGTTGTGGAAGGCTAACTAAGTAATCAGTAGCTCATTTAGGTGCTTGAAATGGAGAGTATACTAGGAATTCTTCGGTTGTAAATTACTTGAAATGCTACTAAAATACTACCAACATTCTCATGACCATTTCGTACAGTCATCGGCATGAAAGAGCATTCTTAGTTAATATTTTTCCATATCATTTTCCAAGGTTCCTTTAACTACATGAACATATTCATTTGTGAAATCAATCAAGACCCAATAATAATTCATGCTATTTGGTATATATGAAACATCATATTCCTAAAATAACTTCAAATAAGCATAAACCCTGAGATTTATCAGTTTGTGAGATTCCCACTTTATTCAACCTAAGGTGTTGAATTAATTGTTTTCCACTCAATTGTGGCCATTCATCAATTGAAATGAGCAATCAACGACATAAATTGAAGAATATGAAATGGGTAAGCAAATTTAATTACCAGCTCGTTGTTTGTACAACTTCAAATCCCTAAATATTCTTACTAATGAGATATTTAACTCATGATTACAACATTACCATCAAGTGTTGACATATTTAAGGGTTGTTCGGTTCGTTTTCCATTAAGACCTCTGTCTAGATAAAGTTGTCTGTATGCTATCAGATAAACTGATAAAATGTTGTTCGGTTGTTATGCTGAATAAACTGTTTGAATGTCAGAAATGACCATTTTACCCCTCAATCTATATTTTTGCCCAAATAAAATAGTTTGTTAAACATTTACATTCACAAACAATGACAGATAAATTATAGCATATATGTAGAACTAGGCATACCAGACCTGGAGAAGTACCAACAAGAAGCACATATGGAGAAATCGATATATACGGAGAAATCCAAAACTATAGACAGAAAAAAACCGAAACCCATAGGGAGGAACGCATCGGAAATCATAGAGAGGAACAGATGGGAAACCAAAGTAATCTAAAACCATAGATGAGAAGCAAGAAGCAAGAAAGAAACCGTAGGTAATTGAAAACCATAGGGAGAAACAGAAATCGAAAACCATATATGAAACTGTAGGCTAGAAGCAATAAGGAAGAAGGAAGAAGAAGAACCCAGTGGCTGGAACGTGACCGAGAATGCCGATCTGGAATCGATGGAGAAGACGTTGTATGTGGAATCGATGGGGAAGACGATCCCTTCTGTGGAATCGATCAGGAAGACGATCGAAGTATGGATACGCAGATGTGGAATCGATGGGGAAGACATTCGATTAGAATCTATGGAGAAGACGTCGATAGGAATCTTTGATCTGGAGCTTATTTGACAGATATTCAGGCATTAGATGTGGGGAAGACGATTGAAGTAATGTGGGGTTTAATGTGGGTGGTTGGGGACAAGGGTAGTTGGGGGAAAAGTAATAAAACTTATTGACTGAGTGTATATGACTTGGTTTTTGTAGCTGATTCGCTAAGCATCCGGTTGAACGAATAAGCTCCTATCGAACAACTGGGTATTGCTGAGCGAATAAGTCATATTTGTTATACAACTCATTAAGCCGTTACCGAACAACCCTTAGAATTGACATTAATAATTGGCATAACATAATATCAAGTTACATCAATCAAGTGAACACATACTTGTATATCATGACATACTAACGAAAAGATTTTCATTTGGAATATTTTGTGACATGTGTTTAATTCTTAACGAATCATATATCTTTTTATGGACTGAAATGGGTGTGTGTATATTTCAGTTTTATTTATAGAAAATACGGACATATCTTAATAGAATATATATAAGTTTTTTTACACACATGTTTGTTTAGATAAATTAGAGAACATAGAATGGACAAATGACATATTTAAATAACCAATTATTTAAAATTAGAAACAAGATAATTTCAAATTTTTGGGTTTAGAAGGTTAATCAATGACTTTGAATCTCGTTTTTATCATCAAATTTTGTTATGTCGAAAATTCGTCTTCATTCATACCCAAAAAAATGGAAAAGGTCGCTTTTGCTCCTAATGCTCTAGTTATGCTCATATCCCTTCCAAACATAAATATATCCCCACAATTGTCGTCCAAAACGAAAAATACGTACTTGTTATTAAATGCATTGTTTGTTACTTGTTGCAATGAAGTAAAGCAACACAAAACATATCTAAGCAAATACATAGAGATCAGTTAGTGTAATAGACCACCAAACTACCAATTTTCTTCACTCGTAGCAAATTAATGATGTCCACTCCCCAATTGCTTGATAGACGCTATGATTTTTCCATGAAAGCTGGCTCAAAATATTTAATCATAGGTACATTAATTTTTTAGGAATGTTGTTGTTTGGGTAACAACTATGGATATCTATTTGTATCTTGTCATAGATTGTTATTATTAAGGGGTTGTTTGTTTACCTCTTAATAGTTCAATTAAGAGACAACATCTGAATCGTTAAGAGGTAAATCTTGTTTGGCAAAAAAAAAGTCTGCCACTTAATGGTTACAAAACCCTCTGAATGATTTTGCATCATGGACCTCCCTTAACCATTAAGCACCCTGATTTCATTCTAAACAATTACCAAACAACCATATTTCATTTTGCACTATATCAGAAGAGCCTCTTAATCATTCTGGCCACTTAATCATTCTGCATAAAACCATTCAACAACTGACAAATAACTCCTCTATTAACCCACTTATGGTGTGTAACCCATATAGCTTGCTCATGCTAAGATTGATTCAATGACTAGTCTTGGTGATACATTAACATATATAGGTACATTGATATATGGTCTTTGTAATAATCACGTAAACATGATATCCGTTTGTACGCCATCTTAAAAAGTAAAAATACTATCACAAAATCGGATTTATAGAACGTTATTAATGTCTAAGTGTAGTAATAGGATGTTTTATACGACTTAAGTTTATAAAACCAAACAATTGTGTGTCCTATGTAAAAGTGTTGCGATATATTAATAGGACGAGTTGGGCATCTTAAAAAGTTTTTAAAATACTTTTGAAATTATATAAAATGTCCTATTGATTTCTTATTTGACATTATTTGAAAATATGTACAATAAAAACAAATGTCTTAAAAAAAGATGTGTTTAAAGAACATTTTTCAAAGGTGTGGTGTAGAAAAAAAACTAATACAACACTTTTTAAGACGCCCAACTTTTATAGACTTATTGCAACACTTTTGCATTTAACACAATTTTTGGTGATGTATATGTAAGTCCTATAAAACAATTTATTATAATGCTTAGACATATTGTTTATTGCACTGTACTGGGATACACAATAAGTTTTTCGGTTGACTCGGTTGTGATTGTGGGCGAAGATTTTGGGTTATAGTTAGTTAAGGATTGTTTACAAAGCTTAAACAATCGATTTTTATCGAAAAATTTTCACCCCTGTTAAGTTTTTAAGTTTTCGTTCGTTTTCCGAAAAAATATCGGTTGCTTCGTTTTATCGTGGGTTGATCATTCGGGCTATAAATTGTTAAGTCATGTTCACGAAGCTTAAACGATCGATTTTGGGTGAAATTTTATAACTCATGTCGAGTTTGGGAGTTTTTCGATCGTTTTCGGAAAATTTTCGGTTGGTTCATTTGTGATCGTGGGTTGATCGTTTGAGTTTTAATCTGTTAAGGAGTTATCATTGAGCTTCAACAATCTTTTTGTATCGATTAAATCTAACTCGTCCGAAGTTTTGCTGGTTGGCTCAACGAAGGTGATGATGAATAGGGATTTCGTTAACTCTCTGTTAAATGCTTTACATTTTAGTCCTTTTCTGTTAAGTCTTCGTTAGTCCAGTTAGTTTGTTAGTTTTGTTAATTTTCTTTCATTTTAGTCCATTTTTCAGTTAGTGCCCATATAAGTTCGTTAGAAGTTTCAATTTTTACAATTTTAGACCCTCTAGTTTGTAGTTTCAATATATGTCATTTCTAGTCCCTCTAGTTTTGAGTTTTAAATTATGTCACTTTTAGTCCTTGTAGTTTTAAGTTTCAGTTTGTGTCATTTTTAGTCCTCGTATTTCAAAGGTTTCAAAGTTTATCATTTTTTACCCTTGAACTTTAAAGTTTCAATCTTTTGTCAATTGTGACCCTAAACTTTCAAGTTTCACTCGTTGTCAATTTTGGTCCTTGCACTTTGAATTTTCATATATTGATAAGTTTAGTCCCTGGACTTCAAGTTTTACAGGTTGTACATTTTCAGTCCTTACACTATTATTTCTATGATTTTGATTGATTATTTTAGCACAATTCCACTTCTAATCGAAGTATCTGTTTAACGATCTTTCTTTTCAAATAACAATATCTTATCCAACTTATTTTGAGCTAAAAGAGAAAGCTTCTCATTTAGATGCTAGGGTTGAAACACAACATAATATCATAGATATGCAGCTTGTAGAAATGTTGGCAACTTGTGCATAATTGAGAATTTCAAAGAAAATGTGCCGCAATTTCTAAAGAACATGAGCCTTTAAAAAGCCAATTATCTGACCTTTCTGACAAGCTCAAACAGTTAGAGAACGAGAGAACTGAGTATGTTAGCAAATTTAATTCTATTCTCACTAAAAACAAGGATCTAATAGAAAAGCTAAGATACCTTGAACTCAAGCTTTACAAATAAGGTCAAATAGATCAAACGTTTCATTTAATAAAACCAAAGGAATTCGTGTATTTCAGTGCAAACGAGGGAATAGGATGTGGCAATCCTCATTACCTCAAAAGGATTTTGTCTAGGGTGCCTACTCTATATGCGTTTGAGTTTCTGGGCCTGGACGAAACTTACCCCGAGTACAAAATTTGATGGACTGGCCCACTTGATGAAGAGGATAAGGAACTAGAAAGTGTGAAAAGAAAGAATACTGTTAAGATGCAACTTCCTTTTGTATATGATTCCCTAAATGAGTCTTACAAGAAAGACAAGTCCGCCTACTTGTCGGATGAATATTTTCGTATTATTCAAACGCTGAACTTGAAGCAAAACCTGTTGAGATCGAGTAGGAAACTACTGAGCATAAACTCTATGTTCCACCTCTCGTTTTAGAAAGGAAAATAGTTCAGTTTGAGGAGTCATTTGAATAGGAACGAATCAATTTTGAAAAGGAAAGGAAAGAGATTTTAACCAAAATTGAGGGTTTGAATTCCAACAAAACAGAAAGATATCTGACGGCGAAAGGGAAGTATTTCAAACAGAAATTCAGAAACTAACTTCTAAACTGTCTGCCTAGACGACAGATATCATGAAAGAGCAAGCGAGCAAAGCTGACTTACAAAAGAAGCTTCACATACCCGTTTAGGAAAAAATTATTCCTCTACATCATCAGATGCTTCTTCCTGCAAATCCCTCTTAGGTGATTCCTCACTGGTTTTTAAGAGCAAGACTTTAAATATGTCCATTCAAGGAAAAGACCTCAACTTGACTTTTTCAAAAAGAATCTTGAATCCGATTTTGCAAATTCTTTCGCTACCGATTTTATAAAAAGTCCAAGTACAACTAGTTCCCCACCTCAATTAGATGATTATCATAAGTCTTATGTTTATATGTGAACCAGTGTAATTCACATATGAACTCTTTTAACTGATTCATATATGAACCAATTAACTGATTCACATATGAACTAATTAATTGTAGGTTCATATGTGAATCAGTTAAACTAATTAACAGATTCATATTTGAACCTTTGTGATTCACATATAAACTAATTAACTGATTCATATATGAATGTATAGTTCATATATGAATTACAAAGGTTCATATATGAATCAGTTAAAAGAGTTAATATGTGAATCATACAGGTTCATATATGAACTCGTCCCCGCGTGTTTTACGAAACTACCCCTCTATCTTCTACAAACCACATAAAGAATTATCCGGTGCTTCACGGTCAAAGCCGCAAATGTTGACCAAATAAAGGGCTAGGATCATATCTTTATTTCTCATATTTTTAGCATTTCTCAAATGAACCTAATCCTATATATATATATATGTATATATATATATATATATGTATATGTATATGTATATATATATATAGGGCTGAGTTCTTTTGTTAACCTTGATATTCTTGTTAACTTTATGAACTCATCCAAGCCATCCATCTTGATGATGGATGGTTGAGATTAATAGTGAATTTTAATTAAAAAAAATGTATCATTTATTGATAATTAAGGTGAACAATTCTGATAAGGGTATTATGGGTACAAAAAAACAAACCCAAAATGAAACGCCTAATTCTACATTAATTAAATATAATAGAAACGGCTGATGTCCTTATTGTGAAACCGTCGTCGGATCTCCGACAAATCGTTCATCCCTGTGTTCCCCCCCCCCCCCCCCCATATCATCTCACGTGAAATCCGGTGAAAAAATATACAGTTGCTTTTAGGAATGGATGATTTGAGAGAACAATATGCTGATTGGCCAAGACGTAATCTTTTCCATAAACTAGGTTTTTTTTTCCTATTGCAATATCATAACAGTATATAACAACTTGCGATTTCATTGTTCAACAAGGAGAACGAGTGCAAGAATAGCAGTTCGAACATCATTCTCAAATTTTACAAATACAATGGAAAATCCGGTTGATGTGGATGCTGAAGCAGTGTTGGTGGAACAAAGGATCGATTCTAAAGCTAATATGAAGGTCAAGCTGAAGATTCCATACCGTGGTGGAAAAGTGGACAAGGCTAACGGTAAAAAAACCCTTACCCCATTGATTTAACTGGTCGATAACTAGGTGTGCCCTGTTTATTGTTCGTAGTTGTTCAGTTACTTCCGTATTGGTTTATTGAGTTCATATAAGTAAGGTTTCATTATTAATACCTTGTTGTATTGGTCATATATGTTCATATAAGGTTACATCTTTCTCATTAAAAAACTAGTTGGTCATATTGGATGGGGGGGGGGGGGGGGAGGGGGGGGGGGGTTAATCCGAAAATTTCTATGTGTTATTGTTCATATCATGGTTAATGTGTATGATGAGTAAAATTACTTTATTTTTGTTAACAAATTCCATTTAATTGTTTATCATAATTGTTACAATGTTTTAAACCACATCCGGTCCTGTTTAGGGGAAGGGAATTGCGATAACATGTTTGTTCAACATTACCATGATCACATATGATTAACGTTAACCTGTTTTGTTCATCATTATTTATGTGAACATATACGATCTTATATGAACATGTGTTCATCATTATTTGTTACAATGTTTTAAACCACATACGGTCCTGTTTAGTGATCATAGTTGTTAAGTTGCATCCATATTCATCATTGTTCATATGTTTTCAACTGTGTTCTCAACTGTGCACTGCGTTCATATGTTTTCATACGTGAGTTGTTGTTCATATGGGGTTATACGAGTTAAACTGTTGCTAGTTGTCAAAAATTGTTAACATGAATTTGAAGTTAAATGATAGTATATTATGGGGTGAATACGGTTGCACATGTGATCAAATATGTAAATATGTAATCGTTCGTTGGTCTGCATTTATTCATCATTGATCATATGAGGATTTGAAACATATGCCCTGTATTTAAACTGTGTTTCAAATGTGTCGAAAAACATGATAACCAACAATTTTTCAACCGTGTTTCAACTGTGTTTCAATTGTGCACTATATTCAGCCGTGCACTGTATTGATATGTTTCAGCTGTCAGCTGTGTTCATATGAGGGTATACGGTGTTAACCTATTTTGTTAACTTTATTTTGGTTAACAAATTCCACTGAATTGTTTATCATGTTTAGTTGGAAGTCATGATTGGTGACATAATTGTTACAATGTTTTAAACCACATCCGGTCCTGCTTAGGGGAAGGGAATTGCGATAACATGTTTGGTCAACATTACCATGAACACATATGATTACGTTAACCTGTTTTGTTCATCATTATTTTATGTGACCATATACGATATTATATGAACATGTGTTCATCATTATTTGTTAAAATGTTTTAAACCACATACGGTCCTGTTTAGTGATCATAGGTGTTCAGTTGCATCCATAGTCATCATTGTTCATATGTTTTCAACTGTATTCTCAACTGTGCACATCGTTCATATGTTTTCAATTGTGAGTTGTTGTTCATATGGGGTTATACGAGTTAAACTGTTGCTAGTTGTTAAAAATTGTTAACATGAATTTGAAGTTAAATGATAGTATATTATATATATGACCGTGTGGACACTAGGAAAACTCGGTGGTTATGGGGTGAATACGGTTGCACATGTGATCAAATATGTAAAAAGGTAATCGTTTGTTGGTCTGCATTTATTCATCATTAATCATATGAGGATTTGAAACATATGCCCTGTATTTCAACTGTGTTTCAAATGTGTCGAAAAACATGATAACCAACAATTTTTCAACCGTGTTTCAACTGTGTTTCAATTGTGCACTGTATTCAGTTGTGAACTGTATTGATATGTTTCAGATGTGAGTTGTGTTCATATGGGGGTATACGGTGTTAACCTATTTTAGTTTTTAAAAATTGTTATCATGAATATGAAGTTAATTGTTAGTATATTATGAATTACCACTTTGTTTTCTTTGAACACATTCATGATAACACTCATGTTCAAAGGTGGACTATATATAGACTGAAAAAATGCAATGTTTTAGAAATTGTTAAAAATTCCACACAGTCATATGACTGTGTGGTCACTGGAAAAACTCACTCGTTATGTAATTATGTAATGGTTTGTTGGTATACATAAGATTCAACGATGTAAATATGTAATTAGTTTGGTGGTGTGCATGTATTGATCATTGTTCATCTGTACCCCGCAACATATGATTTCATTGTCAACAAAAAACTTTGCCAGGTAAAAGGAAGGACACGACGGGAGTGGATAATCAAGTGGCATTATCTGGTAATATCATGTGCTTAACATTCCATTTTTACTTTTCCGAACCCCGTTTATCTTGACGAAATAATTTAATTGCGTGACAACATTTAGTTCCCCCCAAGTTGGGTGGACATAAGAGTTGATACGTATTTATCAGTGTCGGACATCATATGTGTACGTCAACTAAATGTTGTTGACGTAAACATGGTAGCACAAATATTCAAGTGTGCACTGGGAAAACTCTGAAAAATTAATTGATATACTGTAAAATATGGTGTACGTATGATCAACTCTTTAAATATTCAAGTGCGAATGTTTTAACTGGTGGCGCCAATATGGATGAAAATGTAATCAAGAAGCACAAAGTATATGATGTTGGTAAATGGTAATCGATCAAGTGAAGTAATAATAACAAGGTTTGTCGAGGCTCAAGTGACGGGGGAAAAAGTGTAATGTCCGAATCCGAATTTTTTATTAATTTTGGAAGTTGGGTGAAAAGTTAAGCGAGACCCAAAGTTCAGGGGGTTATTTGAAACTTTGGTTATATAATTAATCTAAATCCTTAAAAGTGATTTTCATATCACAAAGTCTGATAAAAAGTTTGAGACCGACTTAAGAAAACAAGAATAGAGCGAAGACAGGGAGAAAGAACGAGGTTTTGAAGGATCGATTAGTTTTTGTCAAATAGAGGTATGATTCTAGCTTAATACTTCTATCTGCATGTTATAGTCGGTAAATAGCCTTGTTATTCAAGCTTTTAACCGTATATATGATCGATTTAATGATTTGAGGTTTTCTGGGTTTGAGTCGCCGACTCTGTTTGAATATCGACCGGAACGAAGGTATCGACCGGACTAAGGTGACCGGTATGTTATGACCGGTATATTGTTGACCTCGTCGACCGGTATCGTACTTGACCGGTATTATAGTCGACCGGTATTGTAGTCGACCGGTATTGTAGTTGACCGATATATATATATATATAGAGCGACCGATAAGGTGCACCGGGGTGTGTCGACCGGAGGGGTCTTGACCGTGTGCACAGTGTGATGATTTATTTAGAGAAGGAAGGAATGTTAGTCACGATTTAGCTTACCTTTGTATTTTGATACCATCGTAGGTGGTGTTAATCATTAGAAGACAGAGTTTAAGCAAGAAGAATCAGATGCGAGTCTTTTAAATTAAATCTTTTATGATTTTGACAGTTATTTGATAAAAGTGGGTTTTATAAACTGCACGTTTATAGTATTGAAAGTTATGCAGATTTATTGAAAAAGGTTGATTTAATCAGTTTGGCATGTTTATGCTATGTTTATATAAACTTGTTTTATATATAGTCAGGACTAAGTGTATGCATACATTTGAGTCAGAAGTCTGACCTAAGTCGGGAAGTGTGACCCGCGTGTTCGTATCGGGGAGTGTAGCCTGTTTATGCCATTAGAGTGTGTCCCTAAAAGAAAGCAGTACGAGACAGACATACCGTCTTTGACGGCAGCGTTGGTCAGTAGCTTAGGATACGCTTGCGAAGCGTAAAGAGTGGTCAGTGATGGCCAGTAGATTGAGTTATGCTTGCGAAGCGTAAAGTATGAGTAACTTTTGATTAAAAGCGCAAGTTACGTTTTTGAGATATAAAACTTTGTTTAAATGTTTTAAATAATATTTGAACTGTTGCAGTAGTGATTGGAGGGGAATCACTAGACCATTGGTCTAACCCTCGCTCTTTCAAAGTTATAACCCTGTTTCAGGTTATCGAAAGGTAGCAGGTACAGATAAGGGTAAAGAGAAGATGTGAGCTATTTCCAGGAGCTAGAAGACTTCCTGCAATAGTTTACTTTTTGACTCAGTTGTGTAATAGTTGATAGTTGTAAACCTTATACTCTGAAATGTAAGTCTGGGGCAGTTTTTAGACAGAAACGTTATTTTGATATATGTATAAAGGTACAAGTTGTTACAATTGGTATCAGAGCATTAGTTTAAGGGATCTAGGTGACCAGATGGGCCTAGACTTAAACTGAGAAAGTAGAAGCACAACTGAGAAGTAGGAAGACCGTAGGAAGTTAACATTAAGGTAGTAAGGACTAGCATGTAAGGTAAATTTGGAATTTCATCTGGCCAGTGTAATTGTGAATTTACAAGTACATGCTTGTGCTTAAATTGCCGTAATGTGTAGCATGTTAGATTGAATATCTTATGTTTCTTCTTATCAGAATTATGTCTGAGCGAATAACAAGGAGTAGGTATATGCCGAATCCTGAAATCGAGCCAGATAATGAAGTCATTGTCGAAGAGAAAACGACTGTTGTCAACCCGACTTCTAAACGAGGAAAGAGTCGTGGTCGACCTAGAGGTAAGACGGTTCAGAAGGTGACTACTCAGGAAAGGGTTTCCAATGTGGGAACTCGAGGCGGGAAAACGAATTGTGGTATTATTCGAGCTAGAAGTGTCGAAGTGGGATGAGAACAAGAAACTTCTCATCAGGAAAGTTCAGCTTCTGTGAGGGGTCGAAAGCAGACAGGAAACCGTGGTGGAGGTAGAACACAGGGTTTTGTTACCCAAGAAACCTTCGCTACAGAAATGGGAAAATTACAGGAAACGTTGAACGCTTTATTGGCTCAGCGCACTAATGAGGTTTCATCAAGCAAAGAAAAGTGTGAAGAAAGAGTAGGGACAAAGATAGCGGAATCACCAGTAACTATAGGGGGTAGCCACCCTCAGTCAAACCCCATTGTGACCACTAAAGCGTTGGTTGGGAGAGGATGTAGTTTTAAGGAGTTTGCTACTTGCAAGCCTCTTACCTACAAAGGAGAATGTGATCCAGTAATAGCGCTAAGATGGGTAAAAGGAATGGATCTTGCATTTGATACTAGTAAGTGTGCTGAGGAAGATAAAGTAGTTTATGCATTGTCTATGTTGAAAGATGAAGCGGTAATGTGGTGGGATGTTGAAGCAGAAGGACAAAGTTCGGCAGTAGCCAAAGAAATGTCTTGGGGTGAGTTTGTGAAGATATTTAAAGCACAGTTTTGCCCTCTGGCGGCAGTTAAAAAGTTGGAAGAAGAGTTTCTGAGTTTAGAACAAAAGGGGATGTCAGTTCGAGAATATACTACCAAGTTTATAGAGAAGTCTCGATTTACAGAAATTTACGTAACTAATGAAGGAAGACGAGTAGAACGTTTCGTCATTGGGCTGAGAAGTGATATTCGAGAATTTGTCTCGAACAAGGAACCGTCAATGTTTCAAGTCGCAGTAAATGCAGCTGAAATGAGGGAGAAAGAAAATAATCGACAAGCTACTGAAAGAAGTGGAGATAAAAGAAAATGGGACGGAATGGTCCGTGACTCCAAAACGTTTAAATCTACCAAATTTGATCAGCGGTTTGTTAATAAGTTTGAAAGTAAGCCATGTAACAAGTGTAACCGAAGACATAAAGGAGAATGAAAGATCGATCAAGAGGGCTGTTATAAATGTGGAAAGATAGGGCATATAGTTCGGGATTGCCAGGGTTTAAAATCGTGTTATCAGTGTGGATCTCCTGATCATATCAGGACTAATTGTCCACAATTGAAAAAGGGATCAGTCAGAGGATATGTAGATAAGGGAGGTGAGAAAAAGGTAGAGCCAGCTAAAGCGAGGGCTAGAGTTTTCAATATGACAGCAGAAGAAGCGGCGGAGATACCGGATGTGGTGACAGGTACTTTCTTTATAGATTCGAATTTTGCAAAAGTGTTGTTTGATTCAGGCGCAAACCGTTCGTTTGTGTCTCCAAATTTCGTGCATAAATTGCATGAGAAACCCAAGAAGCTTAGGCATGAACTGAAAGTAGAAGTGGTCGATAATAGTCAAATCTTAGTAGAGGAGGTGTATGATGGGTGTAGTATTGTCATCGATGGGCAGTCATTTCCACTTCGACTGTACCCGATGGGTATGGGAGAATTTGATGTTATTGTGGGAATGGACTGGTTGGCGTCTAATGATGCTCATATAGTATGTAATAAGAAATTAATTCGTATAGCGCAGCCAGGTAAAGAAGAGATAGTAGTGTTTGGAGATCGGAGGGATAGAAAGTCGTGCTTGATTTCAATAATTAAGGCTAAGCGGTGTCTAGTAAAACGGTGTGTGGGGTTCTTAGCTTATGTTATAGATGCTAAGAAAGAGAAGAAAGGATTAGAGTCTGTTCCCGTAGTAAGTGAATATCCAGAAGTATTTCCGAAAGATTTAACCACTTTGCCTTCTGATCGGCAAGTGGAATTTCGTATTGATTTAGTACCCGGAGCAGTGCCAATTGCAAGAGCACCGTATAGACTGGCACCGGTAGAAATGAAAGAAATGATGACTCAACTGCAGGAGTTACTCGACAAGGGGTTTTTTCGTCTTAGTACCTCACCATGGGGAGCGCCAGTATTGTTTGTTAAGAAGAAAGACGGGTCTATGAGAATGTGCATAGACTATCGTGAGCTCAATAAAGTGATTGTCAAAAATAAGTACCCGCTTCCCAGAATTGACGATCTTTTTGATCAACTTCAAGGAGCGAGCTACTTTTCGAAAATAGATCTACGATCTGGGTATCACCAGTTGAAGGTGAGGGAGGAGGATGTACCTAAGACTGCCTTTCGTACAAGATACAGACACTATGAGTTTCTAGTTATGCCATTTGGTCTGACCAATGCACCAACAACTTTCATGGACTTGATGAATAGAGTGTGTAGTCCGTTTTTAGATAAGTATGTCATAGTCTTTATAGATGACATACTGATTTATTCATGGTCCAAAGAAGATCATGAAACCCATTTGCGAGCGATTTTAGAATTGCTTAAACGCGAGAAATTGTACGCCAAGTTCTCAAAATGTGAATTTTGGCTGAAAGAAGTTCAGTTTCTAGGTCATGTGGTGTCGAAAGATGGGATTAAGGTTGATCCGGCTAAGATTGAAACCATTAAAGGGTGGGAAGCACCGAAAACACCATCAGAAGTAAGGAGTTTTATAGGATTGGCGGGTTATTATAGAAAGTTTATCCAGAACTTTTCAAGGATAACTACGCCACTAACAGCGTTAACTAGAAAGAATGTCAAGTTTGTACGGGCGGAAGCTCAGAAAGAAGCGTTCAGTAAATTGAAAGAAAGTCTAAGTAGTGCTCCGGTCTTGTCTCTACCCAACGGAACGGAAGGATTTGTAATATATAGCGATGCTTCAAAGTTGGGTCTGGGATGTGTGTTAATGCAAGAAGGCAAGGTGATTGCTTATGCATCTCGTCAGTTGAAAGAACATGAAAGGAATTACCCAACGCATGATTTAGAGTTAGCAGCGGTAGTCTTTGCTTTGAAAATTTGGAGGCATTATCTGTACGGGATCAAGTGTCAGATTTACACGGATCATAAGAGCCTTCAATATCTTTTCAATCAGAAGGAGCTTAATATGAGGCAACATAGGTGGATGGATTTGTTAAGCGATTATGACTGTGATATTCTGTACCATCCAGGCAAGGCCAATGTAGTAGCGGATGCTCTAAGTCGTAAGGAGCATGGAGAAATAACAAAAGTGGTTGCCTATCGAGTTGATGTTGTTTCTAATTTCTTAGAAGAAGTTATAAAGTGCCAAGAAGAAGCAGCGTCAAAGGAAAACTGGAAAAGTGAAAGAATAGTTGGAATTGTTAATTCGTTAGTTGTTGACAATCGCGGTGTGAAGTGATTCAATAAGAGAGTGTGGATTCCAAAAGCAGGAGAACTGCGGAAGAGAATATTGGAAGAAGCGCATAAATCACGTTACTCAGTACATCCGGGAACCAACAAAATGTATAGAGATCTGAAGCAAAGTTATTGGTGGCCAGGTTTAAAGAAAGATATTGCTCACTTTGTCGAGCGATGTCTGACATGTTTGAAAGTTAAAGCTGAGCATCAGAGACCTTATGGGGAGCTTCAATCGTTAGAAATTCCAGTTTGGAAGTGGGATGACATTACGATGGATCTTGTTACTGGGTTACCGCGATCACCTAAGGGGCATGATGCCATTTGGGTGATAGTGGATAGACTCACAAAGTCAGCACACTTTCTACCAATTAAGGAGACATACTCACTAGAGAAATTGGCTCGATTGTATATAGACGAGATAGTAACCAGACATGGAGTACCGTCGTCAATTGTGTCAGTCAGGGATGCTCGTTTTACGTCAGCTTTCTGGAGAAGTTTGCAAAGGGAGTTAGGCTCTCAACTTAAGCTGAGTACGACCTATCATCCACAAACTGATGGCCAGAGTGAGAGAACCATTCAGACATTAGAATATATGCTTCGTGCATGTGTTATTGATTTCAAAGGTTCGTGGGAAATTCATTTGCCGTTAATTGAATTTTCTTACAACAATAGTTATCATGCTAGCATACAAGCGGCCCCGTTCGAAGCATTGTATGGACGTAAATGTAGAACACCTTTATGTTGGAATGAGGTGGGTGAAAGACAGCTAACGGGACCAGAAATAGTACAGGTGACAGCTGATAAGGTCAACCAGATTCAAGCAAGATTAAAGATTACTCAAGATCGTCAGAAAATGTATGCAGATAAGCGGAGGAAACCGATAGAGTTTCAGGTAGGAGACAAAGTAATGTTGAAAGTCTCGCCCTAGAAAGGGGTAGTCAGATTCGGAAAGAAAGGAAAATTGAAACCAAGGCTTGTTGGACCATTTATCATCACAGGACGTGTTGGTGAAGTGGCCAACGAGCTTGATCTACCAGAAAGTTTGCGTGGGATTCATCCCACATTTCATGTGTCAAACTTGAAAAAGTGTTTGGCAGAAGCAGATGTAGTAGTTCCCTTAGAAGACATTCGGGTAGATGAAAAATTAAGTTATATTGAGGAGCCCGTAGAAATTTCGGACCTCAAAGTAAAGAAGTTGAGAAACAAGGAGATTCGATTAGTGAAAGTCCAGTGGAAATTTCACAAAGGACAAGAGTCAACTTGGGAAGTAGAGGCGAACATGAGATCTCAGTATCCCCATTTGTTTAGTAATGGAATTTCGGGGACGAAATTCTCTTAAGGGGGAGAGATTGTAATATCCGAATCCGAAATTTTTATTAATTTTGGAAGTTGGGTGAAAAGTTAAGCGAGACCCAAAGTTCAGGGGGTTATTTGAAACTTTGGTTATATAATTAATCTAAATCCTTAAAAGTGATTTTCATATCACAAAGTCTGATAAAAAGTTTGAGACCGACTTAAGAAAACAATAACAGAGCGAAGACAGGGAGAAAGAACGAGGTTTTGAAGGATCGATCAGTTTTTGTCAAATAGAGGTATGATTCTAGCTTAATACTTCTATCTGCATGTTATAGTCGGTAAATAGCCTTGTTATTCAAGCTTTTAACCGTATATATGATCGATTTAATGATTTGAGGTTTTCTGGGTTTGAGTCGCCGACTCTGTTTGAATATCGACCGGACTAAGGTGACCGGTATGTTATGACCGGTATATTGTTGACCTCGTCGACCGGTATGTTGAGACCGACCGGTATCGTACTCGACCGGTATTGTAGTTGACCGATATATATATATATATATATATATATATATATATATATATATATATATAGAGCGACCGGTAAGGTACACCGGGGTATGTCGACCGAAGGGGTCTTGACCGGGTGCACAGTGTGTTGATTTATTTAGAGAAGGAAGGAATGTTAGTCACGAGTTAGCTTACCTTTGTATTTTGATACCATCGTAGGTGGTGTTAATCATTAGAAGACAGAGTTTAAGCAAGAAGAATCAGAGGTGTGTCTTTTAAATTAAATCTTTTATGATTTTGACAGTTATTTGATAAATGTGAGTTTTATAAACTGCACGTTTATAGTATTGAAAGTTATGCAGATTTATTGAAAAAGGTTGATTTAATCAGTTTGGCATGTTTATGCTATGTTTATATAAACTTGTTTTATATATAGTCAGGACTAAGTGTATGCATACATTTGAGTCAGAAGTCTGACCTAAGTCGGGAAGTGTGACCCGCGTGCTCGTATCGGGGAGTGTAGCCCGTTTATGCCATTAGGGTGTATCCCTAAAAGAAGGCAGTACAAGACAGACATACCATCTTTGACGACAGTGTTGGTCAGTAGCTTAGGATACGCTTGAGAAGCGTAAAGAGTGGTCAGTGATGGCCAGTAGATTGAGGTATGCTTGCGAAGCGTAAAGTATGAGTAACTTTTGATTAAAAGCGCAAGTTACGTTTTTGAGATATAAAACTTTGTTTAAATGTTTTAAATAATATTTGAACTGTTGCAGTAGTGATTGGAGGGGAATCACTAGACCATTGGTCTAACCCTCGCTCTTTCAAAATTATAACCCTGTTTCAGGTTATCGAAAGGTAGCAGGTACAGATAAGGGTAAAGAGAAGATGTGAGCTATTTCCAGGAGCTAGAAGACTTCCTGCAATAGTTTACTTTTTGAGTCAGTTGTGTAATAGTTGATAGTTGTAAACCTTATACTCTGAAATGTAAGTCTAGGGCAGTTTTTAGACAGAAACGTTATTTTGATATATGTATAAAGGTACAGGTTGTTACAAAAAGGATGTCGGGTAACCATCATTTAATTTTTTAATTGAAAATTGCCACTTGATTTATGCCACACAATTTATTAGATTAAATGATTTCTTTGTCTAATGAATGACACGTTTGCTAATGACATGAATCATGCGCACAGTCATCCCGCCGGTCAATAACCTAGAAAATGAGATTAATACAAGTAAAAACAGAGATAGTAGAGTGTATAAAAAAGTCAAGGTTGATGTCAATGATGCAAGCATAACCGATGTTAATGAATCAGGTAATACATTATATGTGTGTTATATTAATAGCTTTAATAATATAGATTGATATATTTGTATAACAAAATGAACATTTGATATATGTTTTCTCAGTTTCAATCATTTCAGATGGTAAATTTAAAAAGAAGCCTCGAGTGTCTGATGTTTGTAATATATCAATAGATGGCAATTTACCAACGAATGTGGATGTTCGTGTTAATGCAAATAAAAAGATTCCGGGTACCCAGAATTATTTTTCCTAATTATAAGTTTGCGTGTTAATATTCAGAATAATTTAATAAGATCAATAGATTAATTCTCTACTCATTGAAATCTTTCGTTCTAAAATGTTACATGCACAAAGGAATTTGCAAGAACGACGACTTTGTGGATGACTGTATCCCAACGAAAGATAGAGCGAGGAAAGAGACAAGAAAGGAAAGGGTTGATAACAATGGCGGAAATGGACCATATGGAAATGAATCAGATGCCACATTATCTTTGATAACGCGGACATCTCCTAAGAATTTGTGGGAGACAGTCAAAGGTTTGAATACGAAGCAGATGGAGGCGGTTATAGATATTGGAATGGGTGCGTTATTAGATATAACATTGGACGGGATTCCTTGTAAGTTAGGGTTTTATGTGGTAGATAAGCTTGACACAGTTGCGATGGCAATACAGATGAGGGATGGACATATTCCTGTGAATGTGTCTTCAATCCATAATCTGTTAGGGCTGCCAACAGGGGGGTTAGATCTGAACTCATTATCCCCGTTGACGGGGGATGAAGACATTTCACTGGCGTGGAGAAATCAATTTTCAAAGGGACGTCCGAGACCAAATGACGTAAAGAAACTAATCCTTGATTCAGGCGATTCTGGTGTAAACTTCAAGCTAAACTTCCTTGTAGTCATGGTTAATACCCTTGCCCAATGCAGCCGTGTAGGTTGTTGCAACTTTGGGTTTCTGTCACGCATCGCTAGTGTAGATATGATACGGAACATTGATTGGTCGAAATATGTGTTTGATCGTGCGAAATTCAGTAAGATTGGATGGAAACGAGACAACCTTCAATCATTTTACGTAGGCCCGCTCACATATTTGACAGTATTATTTCTTCGATTTATAAGTTTTATAAATTGATTGATGCCTTAACTCAATTAATAGAACATCTACTTATATCTTATGTTTGTACATGAAGTTTTTGTACGTAGAAACAACGGTTTGTGATCAACTAGAACAAGACCTAAGCATTCCAGCAATGAAGAGATGGACGTTGGAACAACTACGGAGACGCCAAGACATTGATTTAGGCGATGGAGGACTGGGAAATGTGGAGATAAGTGTTAATGAAACCGGTCAACGAGGAAATTACACACAGAATACGCATTCCGATGCACGGGGCAATCAATGGAAACCTTGCAACGATATGAGGGAGGAGGTGAATTTTATATGTTATATAGAATAATTTATGTTAATAATTGTGAACTATACTCGATGTTCAGCTAACTACAAAATGGCTCAACCTTATATATATTTCCTATTTTATGAATGAGTTGTGAATTTTTTTTATAAAAAAAAAATAAATGTTTGCTCGTAAATTTTAATATCATAATGAATGATCCTTACAGGACTTCGTACGGATGATAGACAAGAAAATCATGGATCTTGATTTTGCGATATGGGAAGCAAATACAATTTTGGAGGATGCAATCGAAAGATATCCTCTAAGCATAGAGTTTGATGTAATAAAGGCCAAGTTAGCCTCGATGTTCACCAGTAGCAAGTGGGAGATGCCTGGATACCATGAAAAATCGAGTGACATAATGAACATATCGGCACTACCGACAGTATTATCAAAGGATATAACGTCCTCATCCATGAAAACTGATGATTGTCGCGCGATCGTAGAGTTTACACCACCAAAAGCTCCAACAAATGTGAATCAGGATTTGATGTGGCCATTATCACAGTTCTGGACTAGTCCAACTGTGCATGCGGAAGTGGATAGGCTGTCTGGTAAAAAGACGATGCAAAATGGGAATGATGAAGTTCGTATACCGGAATCAAACATAGTTAGGGGACATGCTTCTTACTGTCAAGCAAACAACAAGGGAAAAGATATTTCAATGGACTTTGGAAGCGACAAAAATGTTAGCTATACATCTGAACACAAAATGAGAAAAGGGATTGTGATTGGCAGTAGTGACTTTAAGAACAAACCAGGTAGCATGGTCACCTTTCAGGACATTGATCCCCCAAGCTTTGATCTTGGAATCAGCCCTACGCAGAAAATAAACAAAGCAGATGAAACATATCATAATATGGGAAATGAAGAAACCGATGTGACTGAAAGATATGAGAAGAGGCGGGCGAGATTGGGGGTGAAACTAAGGTCACCGTACATACAACGTGCTGTAACGTTTGATGTCACGTCCGATGATAGAAGGATCCATGATTGGATCACGAAAGGGATCGGCGGATGCATGTGTGTTACATTTTTTAAAATTACGATTTGTTTGTAACTCTTAAAATATTACGAATATCCTAATTGATATGTCTCCATAATGCAGGGAAACTGTTTTCATGTTGCTTAAGTCTAACATGATTACCCATGAGGATATGAAGTCTCTAGCACAAAACTCATCAGTTGTTAGCAGCAAGGTGATTGATGTTTGGTCAATAATTTTAAACCACGACGAGATGCTGAGGAACGATGACTCTTCACGACGGTTGTTTTTCATGTCGAATATATCGGTATTGCTTAATTAACAACGCCATTATCGACTGATATTGGTATTTATCATAGATTGAAATGTCATATGTTAATGTTTGTATGCAGATGGATCCGTTGACTATCGACAGATGTAGGACAACAGTTGAAAGGTATGAAGCATTTTTGGATAACATAACCAAGTTTTCAAACAAAGACGACGAAGTTATTAGCATGCGGAATATAGATTTGGTAATACGATTAATAACGAATATTTCCAACATAACAAATTGATAACCTGCAACTTATTATTATCTAATATATGATTTTTCGTCGATAACATGACAATTAGGTATTCTTCCCGGTTATAGATGATCAGTCTAGTTTCTTGGTAGTGTTTAATCTTAAACACCCATCCGCCGTCGTCATAGACAATTGCGATAAGGATGGAACAATTGATGAACTGTATGCATATCAGACTTATGCGTTGGTACGTAAATCTTCTTGTGAAACAATTACTAGTTACGCATGCGTTTATTTCAATTATTTTTTTGTGTAATTCACTTTGGTTTTAACAGCAAGATGTTATGATAATGCATCTTAAAAAGCAAGGTCATTCGGCTTGGAGGGCGTACGAAATAATGGACAAAGACATTTTAAAGATGTGGTGGCAAATGAAAGACTTCCGCGAAGACAGTGGGGTTATGCTGATGCGACATATGGAGACATACATGGGAATGGATGTGCGCAAGTGGGACTGTGGTATGTACAAAGAGAGCACCAAACAAAAGAAGCAGTTGAAAGACCTACGAACCAAGTATGTGTCTAAGATCATGTTAAGTGTCGTAAACACCATGAATAAATCGATTATAGACGAAATACATCGATTCATTTCCATGGAGACGACGCTCAATGCTGACAAAAAGAGGGGTGGTTCAAGGGGTGGAAAAGGTAAAGCATAGGATTTTGTCATTAAAAAAAGTGTAGGACCAATTTTGCGTATCACCGACCTAGGAAGATTAGTATAATAGTTTTTGGTATCATTCCTGATGGATTGATATAGATGTTCGTAGTTTTATGTTTTGGGTGGAGACAAGCGGTTCTTTTTGTGTTTGGTGTTTGGACCATTACCTATTATAAAGGTTGTTTTTGATTAATTTAACCTGGTTTTAAACAATCTTAGTGTTTTTATTAGATTTTCATCTGGTGAACATTGGTGTTGATATAGGTAATGGTAGGGGTGAACATGATGTGTGCATCCGGTCACGTGAACGAATTTAGTTCATGTGTTATTTTCAAACTATATTAGGGTGTTGATGAACCATATGAATACACCCATATGAATATCGATTGTAAGTGAACAGGACAACGTTGAAGTACAGTTCACATGTGTTCATTCTAATGATGATCGTATATGGTCACAAAATCAATGTTGGAATACTGTTCATATGTTACACAACCACATATGAACAATGATGAATACATGCACACAACCAAACGATAACATATTTACATCGTTGATCACATGTGCACCCGTATTCACCCCATAACCAATGAGTTTTCCCAGTGTCCACATGGTCATATACATAATATACTAACATTTAACTTCAAATTCATGTTAACCATTTTTAACAACTAGCAACTGTTTATCTTGTATAACCCCATCTGAACAAACAGCTCACAATTGAAAACATAGGAATACGGTGCACAGTTAAAACACAGTTGAAAACATTTGTGTCATCATATTTACATATGTGCATATCAACTCAAACATCCTAATAGTTGATTTATAGCATATGAAACATTATGATACCAATTATGAACACATACGAAGGTTGCCTTATTTATTCCCCACAATGAACATCTGAGTAAACAACTCTACAAGAAATATTACACATCCTTAAAACAGTGTCCCTTTAGAAAATTGGATTACCATATTATGATCAATAACCCTTACCAAGCCCTGTAATCAAAAAATGTAGATGAACACATGTTCACATAAGATCGTGTATGGTCACATAAATAATGATGAACAAAACAGTTTAACATTAATCAATCATAAGTTATCAGGACACGTTGCGTCTAAACAAGAACGTCCATATATTCAAACCCAGCTGGTTGCGAAAAGTAAATAAGAAACAAGAAAACATCTGTAACATAAGAAAAGCATAATGCCCACTTACACACGTGACATCCCCCATAACCAGGTTATATCTTACTACATACTAAACAATCCAAAAAAAACAAAAAACACGTCGAAATAATGTCGACGCCTACATAACTGACGATTCATATACCTACCAACAAACCATACACCATGATCAGATACCTTTTATATTAACGTCGGTTCCGGCAAGAACAACTAGCGATAAGTCCTTCATACTTCGTATTCAATATGGCAATGTCGAGGTTCGCCTTCACCAACAGATCTTTTAGTTCAATGTTATTCTCCTCGAACTCATCCCTCCTTGACCCCTCTTCAAGGAGCACACCCTTCGTCCAATCTAGTTCCTCGACAGTATCTTGATGGGTCGCCTTCAAAGATCGAAGTTCGTTGAGTAGCATATTGTTTTCATCGACTAACCTTTTGTTTTCACGAAGGAGCGCATCAATCACTAAAACTTGGTTGGAGTGGGTGGCAATGGAGTTTAACCCATTTTGGCTTTGACTATGATCTGCCATATATGTGCAGAACCAACAAAATTCGTGTTTTGGTAAATATATATGAACACAAAATGATATTTATGAACGATTTTATAGACTAGTTGTGTTTGCATCCGTATTTTTTTTAATTATTACTTTTTTTTTAAAAAGACAACACTCTTTTCCCTCACACACTCCCCAACGCCTGATTTGGACATCATATTTGTGGAAATGTTGTATTTTTCCAAAATAAGGAGCATAAAGAGTTGTTCATATACAGGGATAAAAAGCTGCAATATTAGTGAAATTAGAGGCATGACAGGATGGTATCAATTTGAAGACAAAAATGGAAATAAACTTGGTCAATGGGAAGATAATGACCCTATGGAATCAAATGAACCCCTATGACCATAACAAACAAACAACCATCCTGTCATGCACATCAAACCCACACTATGTGAAATGGTATGGAAATTGTATCATTGAGACCCTATAGATATCGTACACATGTGAACCCATATTAACATCACAAACAAACAAAACACACAATGTTAACAGTTTGTACAACAACATTATGATATAGTAAGAAAGGGACATCTGAGTCAAGGGAAACTAATATATCTTTGATGGGGACTGTGATGGGAACAGATTTAACTGTTCATCCAGAACTCATGTATAACAGAACATTCTAAACTGATGTGAAAACAACTGACGTCAATAAAAATTGCATGTACTTTTAAACTGAAACGATTTTAAATTAATAATATATAAAATAAATGTCCTAATATAAATCAAACATTCGAAAAGTTAAACAGTAAATCCTCTTGTCAGTCATTAGAAAAGACGAAAAACTATAAATATTGAACCGTCTACTATAATATATGGTTCGAACAAATTACGTAACACCATCTTCCTTTCTTAAACGTTGGGGCAATTACGGGAGTCATGGCCAACACACTGTCCACACTTTGCACATTTGCGTTTTGTTTTTTTGCTGCTCTTTTGCACCTTCTCTGATGCGCTGATCAACCTTTTACCCGTGCCACACCCCTTGTTCCTAATCCCTGATGGGGGTAAAATATCTACCTCGTCGGGAACAACAACACCAAGATGTTCTTGTATTGCATCAATCTTTTGCTGTGATGGATCATCGTAAGGTATTTTTATGTCAACTTCAACTTTAAATTGACTAAGAATATCACCTAGTTTAGCGATCAACGATTTGTCGTTTCGAGCTCGACTTATGATACCATCAACCGTGGCGTAAACATCACAGATATAATTCTCCTTTTCCGTGTCACCCTCTTTGTATCTAACGTGGGCGGATTGCATCTGTACTGGAATTAAATCTGTGGTCCGACGACGTAAAATATATCTTTCTGGGATGCGATCAACCTTATCGTTAACTAGGACCGCCAGTGCATGACGACATAAATAACCATCACGAATGAAGAATTTACACTGGCAATCGACAGTGTTTTCGGAGTAATTTCGTTCCACCTACAATAAACCCGAGATTAAGACCAATCACATTCTATATGAGGTCATTATATACGAAACTACTTACAATTTGAGAAAGATGTTTACCGTGTACTTGGTTTGAATCGAAGCTGACTTTGATTTTTGGGTTGTTAAGAATGTTTTCATATCACCACGAGATTCAACCCCCTCGATTATGCACCCCAAAAGAGCCTTCTTGAGTTCCCGCTGGAACTCGAAAAAAATATTTCGAGTATATACCCGTGATGCATGCACCTCAATACCCAATGGGCTGCAAAAATGGGGAGTCGTGGTCCTCGTCACAGATTCATCAACAGCTTGTGCATATCGTTGGTTCTCGATAGCAATATCATAGTTGGTTAGGAATTACACCAAATCGAAGAAACACGATAAGTACATGTTAACATACGCATTCGCACTCTCGGACCTTGATGTCGTTTTCATAAGACTAGACATCGGATTGTCATTGTAAAATGCTGGAATCCAAGATTGACGAATCTCGAACATATGATCGAACCATTTATCCCCCACCAGTTCAAATTTAGCAATCATGGCATGCCATTGTGACTCGAATTCCTCGGGTCCAATTTTGACATTCCAAACGAGCATATTAAATACCCTATTGAACTCGGGGTTATGCTTCAATGCAACACTAACCTGCATATATGTGATGAATATATAATATTTAAGTACGACATATTGCTAAACCATAAATAATGTGATATATCAACGAAAGTACCTTCCCAGGTACTTTGTTCATGATGTGCCACATACACAACCTGTGTTTGGATTCTGTAAAAACCAATGGAATAGCTTGCCTCATTACTCCACACTGGTCTGTAATGACGAATACCGGTTGTTTTCCGTGACAGCCCAAGAATGCTCGGAGAACCCAAGTGAAGTTATCTATCGTCTCACCATTTATCAAAGCAGACCCAACAACCACGGACGACTTGTGATTGTCAACAGCAAGGAATGGGACAAAAATCATGCAATGCCTACACCAACGAACCAAAAAAAACACATCGAAAGGATGTGACATCACTTAAAGAACCAACAAACATGGAAGGCAGCAGACAGTATGTTAATGTTCAATTAATGCATTAGGGAAATATGGTTCGTTGGTTGTTGATGCGGTCGATCAGGGCATATGATAAACAAAAATGATAAAAAAAATTAAATAAATTGTAGTATAAACAATTAACTCACAGATTCATTCGAAAAGTTCCATCGAATGAGATAACATCCCCAAATTCTTGGTAGTTGTGACGAGCGACTTCGTCTGCCTAGAAAATCGCATTCAACTCCCGTCCATTGCATTTGTACTCAAAAAAGTATTTCGGGACGATTCCACTCCTATTAGATAGTTTATTTATCAACATCTTTGCATCTTTATTGCCAACAAATGAAGCGGCATCTCTTTTAAAGTTTTTGTAATCTACACATGTTGAACGACATTGCTCAAAACCGCCGTTCAACACGGTTTGATATCGGTGAGCTCTAGTGGGACCAACCTTATAACTAGAGCTATTCAGAACGTGTTTATAATCGGTATATTGCATCTGTCTGTTCTTCCTAGAGAACCGACGATCATTCGCGTTAAATAAGACATGGTTGTGCGCTTCGACAAACTCATATATTTCATAACTAGTCCTATCCTTTGTAAGGTGAAGTTTCACACACATCTCACATCCTGAACGTTTTAAATTGGAATTTCTATAACGCCTATCGCCCGGCCGTAAATCGAGTGAATCAAATTTTTTTTCAGCAGGAACACCCTCCTTACTACATACGAACCAGCTCGTCTGAATATCACCGTATTTATTCTTCTTCTTGGCATTCAATCTTACGTCAAAACCAGACTTGTCCGCGTACTTTCTATACATCGCTTCCGCTTCTTTTAAGGATTTAAACTTGCCATGGAGTTTCGGTTTTATGTCATCATCGACATGTGGGATAAAAAACTTAGTCCCATCGGACGACTCCACAATATCAATTGCAACATCATCATCTATCAAGGAAAAAAACACATATACGACAACATTAAGAATATCCCAATATTTGGTGAACTTAGAATGTGTATTTAAGGTTTTTGTTCTAAATGAGGTCATAAAATGACGCAATCAATATATACACTTGTACATACAAAGTAAGTTGTTAAATTCACGTGTGCATAGAATTCATTATATGTTACATGCATTTGTGCATACTGCATAAATAATAGTATGTATATGTTGTTTTGAATGTAATCCGAACTAGATAAGGTGTATTGATATAAAAAACAACTAAATAAACTGACACATATAAGGTATATTGATTAAGTAGATGAACGCTGATGCTAAGACTCCATGATTATATATGGGCATGTTTATATGTGTTAATATATGTAATCTTAATCACTCATATACTGTGTTTTACTAACCAAAAATGAAACAAACTGCATCAAGATGATCAGACAATATAACATTAACAATACGAACAAACAATCAAACATTATAACTGTAACAACAAATACATATCAAGATCTATTTTTGTCAGCAATGTTCATACAAATACGGTGATATAAGCATTCTTGACTATCTGTGTATACATTCGGTTCCAACATCATTCTTGATCAGCAAATTTCACTCTATGTGGACACATTCACTTGTGTTCATATCTTGGTCAATAAATTTCTTACATTCACTTGTGCATATAATTAATGTGTTACATGCAATTGTGCATATCAAGATGTAGTTTTGTCAGCAGTGTTCAGATCTGTGTAGTTCGATCAGAATTGTTCACTCCACGTGAATACAATGAACAAACATTATTATGAACACTGATTATAAACGTCAACCATACTCAACAAACCGAAACATGTTTCTACTCAATCAAACCTGTCACATAATAGTGTTTTTAAGTTGATCATCTGTGTTCATGGATAAGCATCCATATATGACTTCATTGTAGTCCAGTATATGAACATGAACAGAGATGGACAATATCAAATATACGGGCATGAACAGTAACAATACATGAACCATTAATGTACACAGATCGAAAAAGATTTTAATTCAACTAACCAACTGTATCTTCCTTGGATGTCGGGGAATGATCCACGGTGGATATTCCGGTGACCACATTTTCGATCCCCTCGTTTACTAATTGACCTTGATTTCCTCCATCGATATTATGAGGTTCCGGTATCGACAAGATTCCACCAATCGCACTACTATCGATGTCGTGATGAGTGATCGAACACATATCGTTTGATGACATTCCAGAAAATTTTCAAGCATACAACGACTACACTCTTTTTTGACAAACAAATAACCTGGAAATCTATAATATTAATGACTTTATTTGAAAACAAATGATGAAAATAGAAAAAATACTACAATCGTAACCGACAAACTATTATGGAAACTTGAAAATTGTAACTTCCCAATAAAATAAATGAAAATTGATTAATTATAAATTGACAATTATACCCTTTTCTATTTAATATACAAACATATCAAACCTCACCTAATCTTGCAATCATATTGGTTGAGCAAGGTTCATAAAGTTAACAAGAATGGGTTGGTTAACAAATGATCCTTGCTATATATATATATATGTATATATAAATACACAGGGACGATACATATATATATACCAGTGTTGGGGCTGTTTGATTTTTTATCCATTAATTTCTAAATCTGTTAATTTGTTTTTAAGCTTTAATCTATCTAGATAAATTAAGATATGTTGTTGTTTGTTTTTATCCTAAATAAATAGTCTGAACAACAAAAATTACCATTTGAACCTTATATCTACATATGCGTTGAATAAATTAAATTGTTGATAAATATTTAAATGACAAAAAATTTAAAATAATATAAATTATTTAAAATAACATAAATAATATGAAATCAACGAGTTCATTACACAATACTTAATAACTTAAATATATTAAAAAAAATTTAATTTATGTATGTTGGTAATTAAACTTCTTATTTTTTAATGAGACATTTGATTAAATTGTAGGACAAGGGTAATTGTGGAAAATTTCTAACTTAATGCATTAAGTTAGGATGGGCTAACTTAACATGTTAAGTCAATCTCTTAGTATTAAGTTAAAATCAAACACCTTAATATACCGTAACCAATTATGCTAAATACCCATTACGCTTATTAAGTTAAAAACAAACACTACCTTAGTCTTTTATCCATAGGATCGATGGCGGTTCATGATGGTATTTCTCCCGAAAAAACCTATGGCACCGATAGAACCACCAAAGCCGAAGCAATAACATTGAGATGGTCCCTGAGAAAGTGGGTTGTAATGATGGTCGGTTGAGGTGTTGTAACGGTGACCAGGGAAGGGGAAGTAGGGATGGGAACGGGGCGGGTATTGGGCGGGTAATGCATCCCCCGTCCCCGACCCCGACCCCCATTTAAACACCCCCCGGTCCCCGACCCCACCCCGATTAATCCCCAACGGGTTCGGGGAGAAGGAATCCCCAACGGGTTTAGGGAACCCGACGGGTTCCCCGTTTAGTGAAAAAAATAAAAAGAAAATGTATTTTAAAAATTAAAATTATAATAAATCGTCACTATTATTTACCGATATTGAGAATAAAAATGTATTTATCATTTAATAATAAACGTATACATATATACATATACATTTATTTATACATACACTATGTACATATATTAAATAAATTAAAATTTTTAATCGGGTACGGATTAGGGGCGGGTAATGCCATCCCCGACCCCGACCCGACCCCGCTTCGGGTATGAAAATAAATCCCTGTCCCCGTCCCGTTACCCGTTAAAGCAGGAAATCCCTGCCCTGTTAGGGTCGGGTACCCGCGGGTACCCGCCCCAACGGGTAAAATTTCCATCTCTAAGGGGAAGGGGAGAGCTGGAGGGAATGGGGAAGCGAAGGTGATTTATGACGACGATGGAGTATAGGTCGTTATAAGTGCATGCCATGGTGAACTTCTGCACCGAAGAGGTTATGGAAGGTGGCCAGGTGTAACACCCTTAAATTTGGTAAGAGCAATTAATTTAAAATTTCAATATAACATCAAATGAGAGACAAAGCTTCCTTTTACTATTCAAAACTCAATACACCTCAATATAGAATTCTATAGTTAACCTCGACAAATATAAACTCCAACAAGATACAAGGACTAAGCCGAAGTCGGGTGCTACATAACCGTAAGGCCCAAAGTTGTAAAACTTTAACTTTTGGGGTCAAAGTAGAATAATGAAACTTTAAGGACTTGAGTGCAATATTGAGATAATGGTAAAAGTAGGTATACCCTAAAATCCTATCATTTGCATCCTAAAGCGCCGTTGAGAGTATGCAGGGGAGTCTTGGTGAATTTTGGGCAAGGAGCCATTGGCAAGGAAATTTTCTCAAAAAGGTAAGAGTTCTTATTTAAATTATTGTCTGTAATCGTTGTGTTGTTAGTTGTTTTGATAGTAATAAAGGGAAGGGGAGGATTACTTGTTTGATTTTGAGGTTATTGAGAAAATTGGTTTTGGTCTTAAACTAATTGATTCGATGGTAAAAGGTTGCTTAAGACGGTGTTGTAGATTGTAATACTTGTTTAGGAAGGGGTTATGTGGTTTGGGAAATTACTGCATCTTGATAAATCGAACTATTGCGATTTTCCCCACTCGAGAAAAACCCCAGAATCGCAATCTGGGGGCGACGCTCTTAGAGGTCGGGCGAGAAAGTACCAGGCAGCCATGACCCGGGCGGCTAAGACCCCGAGCCAAACACCGGGCGTGATAGCACCGGGAGTTGTAGGTACTGGGGGTTGTTGGTACCGGGGCTATTGGTACCAGGGGTTGTAGGTATTGGGAGCTGTTAGGCACCGAGCGCCATTGCACCGGTACAGGGCTCCATCACCTCGGGCCCTGAGGCACCGGGCGCCACCCACACCGGGAGCGCAGGGACCGGTCGACCAAAATCCTCGGCCATTGGGCCGATTAGGTGGCATCCAGAGCCGAGTTTTGAATAATAATTGTCGAGAGAACCAGTGTTGTTAGGAAAGGATTGGGTTAGTCGTGTTGCTCTGATTGGGAATTTTGTAAGTTGAACACGGGTCTGACCTAGGATCTGTGTCATGTTTTGATCATTGTGTAGGTGACCCACTTTCGTTAAATACGTGCCATTGTGTTTGAAGTTTGCTGAATCAGGTGAGTCCCCTTATTAAATTTTTGCACTAGAAATGGTAAATTATTTTAAGTATAAAATGACCGTTGCTTAAAGCGTAATGATTTTAGAAATATGAATTGTTTACTTATTCAATTATTACTCATCAGTTCTTGTCCACGACAATATACATGTAAATTGCATCGCCTATAAATTGTGCATTTTGGTTGTTAAGCCATCGGGGATGGTTGAATAGTGTGTTTGGAATTTGTTTCCCTACACACGGGTACGACATCGACTAGGGGGCCGAATGGGGATCTATGGGGGGGCCCGAGGACGAGAATTCAAGTCGGAGGTGGATTGATCCATTTCATAAAAGTTGCGAGAACACATTCGTTTAATTGTGTTTGCTTTCGATTAATTGTAAAATATGGACGAGGTTGGGAATTCACTAGACCTTCCGGTCTGACCCTCGCTTCCACTTTTCTTAAAATCCATTTTCAGGTAACAGGGTTGCTACCGGTTCGTCAAAAGGGAAAGAGAAGTGTTAAGAACTTGCTAATCAGAGAGCGGGGCCTTAGAGGCGGTGTAGTTGAAACTTTTAGATTCTCGGTTGTGATAGAACTATTTTCGTTTGGACTACATTAAATACGTTATTTAAGTAAACTTGTATTGGGACCCGTTGTGGGAGTTCACTCTTTTATATATATTGTCATGTTGATTTTTTTGGGTTGTTACATTTGGTATCAGTGCCATAGTTTAAGCGATTTAGGTGGCCTTTTGGACCTAAAATTAAACTGTAGGTGGAACACAACCGAGAAATAGGACTTTAGGGATATATGTGATGGGAGATAGAGACTAACATGTAAGGTGAATTTTGGGATTACATCTGGCCAATGTAATTGCAAATTTACAGGTACATGTGTGTGTCTACAATATTGTTGTATATGGGTTTGTTAAATTAAAGTCTATCCATGTGTTGTTTCAGCTGTCGTCATGTCTGAGCGAGCTTTGCGGAGTAGGACAGTGCCGACGGGGGAGAATCTGCAGGTAAATGGGGTTCGTGTTGAGATACCAAGGGGTCCCACTGGACAGTCCACAGCCCGAGGAAAGGGCCGTGGTCGAGCGCGTAGACAGGTGAGGACCACCCGAAAAGCTACAACTAAAGTCGTGGAAACCAATGCTGGGAATCGGGGACAAGCCAATACTCGGACCACTCGCAGGGCGAGAAGTGTTGAGATTCCGGTGGACAGGAAAACCTCACATCAAGAAAGCTCGGCGACCGTGAGAGGGCGGGGAGCTGCATGGGCTCATGGTCGAGGCCGAAACCAGGCCTTTGTGACTTACGAAACTTTAGCCGTGGAAATGGGGAAGCTTCAAGAGACCCTACAAGCGTTATTGGCTCACCAGGAGAAGACAACCTCATGAAGCAGAGACAAGAGCAAGAGCAGGGAGGTTACAAAATTGTCGAGTCCACCGGTGACTGAAGTGGGAGTCATTCTCCATCGGCGACCTTGACGGCAAAAAAAATGTCTGCAAAGGGGTGTAGTTACAAGGAGTTTGTTGCATGCAAACCTCCTATCTACAAAGGAGAGTGTGACCCAGTTCTGGTAATGAAGTAGATCAAGGAGATGGAATTGGTGTTTGCTACCAGTAAATGTGCTAAGGAAGACAACGTAACTTACGCTCTATCCATGTTAAGGTCCGAAGCCATCTTATGGTAGGATGTAGAAACGGGAGGACTAGGAGCGTCAGCAGCAGAAGGTATGGCATGGGGAACCTTCGTAGGAAAATTCAAGGCACGATTCTGCCCTCTGGCGGCAGTGAAAAGAGTGCAGGAAGAATTTATGAGTCTGGAACAAAAGGATCTGTCTGTAAGAGAGTATACTTCTAAGTTTATCGAGAAATCCCGATTTGCTGGAGCTTATCTACCAAATGAAGAAAGTCGAGTGGAACGTTATATTTTCGGGTTGAAGAGCAGTCTGCGAGAGTTGGTTTCAGCCAGAGAGCCAACTACATTTCAGGCGGCCGTTAACGCGGTCGAGATGACAGAAAAGGAAAATAACAAGCAAGTGACAGAGAGAGTCGGGAATAAGAGGAAATGTGATGAACAGATATCAGACCCGAGAAAGGGAAAGAGCTTCAGGGCAGAGTCGAGAGGAGGTCGTAGGTTCGGGGATAAGCCTTGCGTAAAGTGTCACCAGGTACATCGAGGAGAGTGTGGTTCAGAGGAAAGGTCTTGTTTCCAGTGTGGGATGTCGGGGCACTTGTCTAGGGATTTCCCGAACAAGAGGACTTGCTATCAGTGTGGGTCACCAGATCACCTTTGGTCAGATTGCCTGCAGGTCAAGTGGGGCGTACCGATTCAAACTGGGATCGTGGGGGAGGAAGAAGGGAAGAGAAGAAGTGGGAGCCGGCTCGTACGAAAGGGAGGGCCTTTAATATGAAAGCAACAGAGGCGGAGGAGGTTCCTGATGTAGTCGCAGGTACGTTCTTATTGAACTCTACTTGTGCTAGAGTCTTGTTTGACTCGGGGGCGACTTGCTCTTTTATATCTCCTGTGTTTGCTCAATGTTTGGGGTTAAAACCTAAACGTTTTGAGAAAATGTTCAAGGTAGAAACCGCTGATGCTAATCAGGTATCGATTAGGGAGGTGTTTGAGGGGTGTGTAATAGACATCGAAGGGAGTTCAGTGCCAGTGGTGTTATACCCTATGGCGATGAGAAAGTTCGATGTGGTTCTTGGGATGGATTGGTTGGCTTGAAACGACGCTAGTATTATCTGTAAGAAAATGATTCGAATGGTGTTGCCTGAGAAAGGGATGGTAGTGATTTATGGAAATAGACGAGATAAGGGTTCTAGTTTAATTTCCATGATCAAAGCAAATAAGATTTTGAGGAAAGGGTGTCGGGGATTCTTGGCGTATGTTGTTGATGCTAAGAAAGAGAAATGTAGGATGGAGGAGGTGTGGGTAGTGAGTGAGTACCCGGAAGTATTTCTGAAGGATTTGCCAGATCTACCCCCTGCTCGTCAAGTCGAGTTTTGGATCGACCTGGTGCCTGGTGCCGCTTCGATCACGCGTGCACCGTATAGATTGGCACCCTCAGAGATGAAAGAAATGATGTTGTAATTGCAAGAATTGCTTGATAAAGGGTTCATAAGGCCTAGCATTTCGCCATAGGGAGCGCCAATCCTCTTTGTGAAAAAGAAGGATGGATCTATGCGAATGTGCATAGATTACAGGGAGCTCAACAAGCTGACGATCAAGAATAAGTATCCGATTCCAAGGATATACGACTTATTCGATGAACTTTAGGGAGCAAGTTTCTTCTCCAATATCGACTTAAGGTTGGGATATCATCAACTCAAGGTGAAGGAAGAAGATATACCGAAAACGGCCTTCCGTATAAGATACAAACACTTTGAATTTCTTGTAATGCCATTCGGTTTGACCAACGCACCTGCAACTTTCATGGATATGATGAATAGGGTGTGTCAACCCTACTTCGACAAGTTTGTGATCGTGTTCATCGACGACATCTTAGTGTACTCAAAGACTGAGAGGGAACACGAGGAGCATTTGCGAACAGTATTGGAGTTGATAAAACGAGAGAGGCTTTATGGGAAATTCTTGAAGTGCGAATTCTGGTTGCGAGAAGTACAGTTTCTTGGGCATGTTGTGTCCCAAGACGGAATCAAGGTGGATCCGACAAAAGTGGAAGCGATTCGGGATTGGGAAGAGCCGAAGAACCCGTCGGAGGTCCGAAGTTTCTTAGGGTTGGTCGGGTATTACTAGAACTTTATCAAAGATTTCTCCCAAATCGCCACTCCATTGACTTCGTTGACGAAAAAGAGGGTAAAGTTCGCCTGGACGGAAGCTCAGAGGGAAGCTTTTCAGAAACTTAAGGATAGGTTGAGTAGCGCTCCAATCTTAACCCTGCCAGATGGCATGGAAGATTTCGTAGTGTATAGCGATGCGTCAAGGCTGGGTTTAGGATGTTTTATTATGTAGTGGGGGAAGGTGATTGCGTACGCATCACGTAAGCTGAAGGAGCACGAGTTACAATACCCTACTCACGATTTAGAGTTGGCCACTGTGGTCTTTGCGCTAAAAATTTGGAGACACTACCTTTATGGGACCCAGTGTCAAATCTTCACGGATCACAAAAGTCTATGCCATTTGTTTGACCAGAAGGAGCTAAATATGTGTCAGCGAAGATGGATGAAGTTGTTAACTGACTACGACTGCAAGATCGAATATCACCCTGGGAAGGCTAACGTGGTTGCTGATGCTCTAAGTCGGAAGGAAAGAAGTGAAAGCCTTATGATGGTAGTTTCGAGAGCTGAGGTGACTCCAACCTTATTAGAGGAGATTAAGAAGTCCCAAGTGGAGGCCCTGAGGCCTGAAAATCTCAAAGCTGAGAGAGTAGTGGGTCTTACAAATTCGTTAGTGGAGGAAAGTCGAGGATTGAAATGTTTCAGCGGGAGGATTTGGGTTCCGAGACTTAGGGATTTAAGGAAGGTCATCTTAGCGGAAGCCCACAAGTCGAAGTATTCGATTCATCCAGGGATGACCAAGATGTACGGAGATCTGAAGCGAGACTACTGGTGGCCGGGATTTAAGAAAGACATAGATCATTACGGGGAAAGATGTCTGACGTGTCTGCAAGTATAGACGGAGCACCAGCGACCGTATGGGAAGATCCAACCGTTAGATATCCCTGTCTAGAAATGGGAACAGATCACGATGGACTTTGTAACCAAATTGCCTAGAACTCCGAAGGGTTACGACGCGATTTCGGTCATCGTGGATCGGCTTACGAAATCGGCGCATTTTCTGCCTATGAAGGAGACTTACACTATGGAAAGACTCGCAAAGTTGTATATCGACGAGATTGTCGTCCGCCATGGTGTACCGTTATCGATTGTGTCTGACCGGGATAGTCGGTTCTCATCAACATTTTGGAAGAGCTTCCAGCAGGAAATAGGGTCAAAAATCAAGGTGAGTACAACGTATCACCCACAAACCGACGATCAGAGTGAGCGAACTATTCAGACCCTGGAGGATATGTTGAGGGCGTGCATTTTGGATTTCCAAGGCTCATGGGAAAATCATTTACCATTAATTGAGTTTGCTTACAATAATAGCAATCATGCGAGCAACAAAGCTGCTCCATATGAGATGCTTTATGGTAGGAAATGTCGAACTCCTTTGTGTTGGAATGAGGTTGGAGAGAGGTAGCTGGTTGGGCCAGAGTTAGTGCACTTGACTGCGGATAAAATTGTTCAAGTGCGATAAAGATTGAAGGTGGCACGAGATCGTCAAAAGAGCTATGCGGATAAGCGGCGAAAGGATATTGAATTCTTAGTGGGTGATAAAGTGATGTTAAAGATATCACCATGGAAGGGAGTGGTCCGTTTTGGGAAGAAAGGGAAGTTGAGTCCACGTTATATTGGTCCTTTCGAAATTATTGAGCGAGTGGGAGAAATGGCCTACAAGTTGGAATTACCCAAAGAGTTGAAGGGTATTCACAACACTTTTCACGTCTCAAACCTAAGAAAGTGCCTGGCAGAAGTCGATATGGCGGTGCCTTTATAGGACGTACGGGTAGATGAGAAATTGAATTTCGTCGAGGAACCGGAGGCTATTGTGGACCGAAAGGTCAAGCGATTAAAGACAAAAGATATCAACTTGGTAAAGATCCAATGGAAGTTCCACAAGGGGCGAGACGCAACATGGGAACTAGAAACGGATATGATGTTCAATATCCGTACCTTTTCGACAAAGAGATTCCAAGGACGGAAACCCTTCCTAGTGGGGGAGAGTTGTAAGGCCCAAAGTTGTAAAACTTTAACTTTTGGGGTCAAAATGGAATAATAAAACTTTGAGGACTTGAGTGCAATATTGGGAGAATGGTAAAAGTAGGTAAACCCTAAAATCCTATCATTTGCATCCTAAAGCGCCGTTGAGAGTGTGCAGGGGAGTCAATTTTGAGCAAGGAGCGATTGGCAAGGAAATTTTCTCAAAAAGGTAAGAGTTCTTATTTAAATTCTTGTCTGTAATCGTTGTGTTGTTAGTTGTTTTGTTAGTAATGAAGGGAAGGGGAGGATTACTTGTTTGATTTTGAGGTTATTGAGAAAATTGGTTTTGGTCTTAAACTAATCTAATTTGATGGTAAAAGGTTGCTTAAGAGGGTGTTGTAGATTGTAATACTTGTTTAGGAAGGGGTTATGTGGTTTAGGAAATTATTGCATGTTGATAAATTGAACTATTGTGATTTTCTCCACTCGAGAAAAACCCCATAATCGCAATCTGGGGGCGATGCTCTTAGAGGTCGGGCGTCGAAGGCCCGGAGAGCCATTACCGGGTGGCTATGACCCTGAGCCAAACACCGGGCGTGGTAGCACCTGGGGTTGTAGGTACCGGGGGTTGTTGGTACCGGGGCTGTTGGTACCGGGGGTTGTAGATACTGGGAGCTGTTAGGCACATGGAGCCATTGCACCGGTACCGGGATCCATCACCCCGGGCCCTGAGGCACTGAACGACACCCACACCGGGCGCGCGGGGATCGGTCGACCAAAATCCTCAGTCGTTGGGCCGATTAGGGTGGCATCCAGAGCCATCGGTTGTGCATTTTGGTTGTTAAGCCATCGGGGATGGTTGAACTGTGTGTTTGGAATTTGTTTCCCTACACACGGGTACGACATCGACTAGGGGTCCGAATGGGGATCTACTAGGGGCCCCGAGGACGAGAATTCAAGTCTGAGGTGGATTGATCCATTTCCTTGTGATATAAAAGTTGCGAGACCAAATTCTTTTAGTTGCGTTTGCTTTCTATTAATTGTAAAATATGGACGAGGTTGGGAATTCACTAGACCTTCCGATCTAACCCTCACTTCCACTTTTCTTAAAATCCATTTTCAGGTAACAGGGTTGCTACCGGTTCGTCAAAAGAGAAAGAGAAGTGTTAAGAGCTTGCTAGTCGGAGAGCGGGGCCTTAGATGCGGTGTAGTTGCAACTTTTAGATTCTCGGTTGTGATAGAACTGTTTTCGTTTGGACTACATTAAATACGTTATTTAAGTAAACTTGTATTGGGACCCGTTGTGGGAGTTCACTCTTTTATATATATTGTCATGTTGATTTTTTGGGTTGTTACATAACCCTAATACAAGTTGCTCTTCACAAAACTAACGCAGAAGACTTCACCAAGCTACTAACTTCACGAGCACACAACTAACACTTCTCTCTTCATAGTGGCACTAGAACTATTCCTCAACGAATCCTGTTGCACATGCCGACAAATAAAAAGGTTAGGCTAACACCTAATGAGTTCAAGAGTTTTACATGAACAAATATATCTTTTAAGGAATGAACCTCAACTAAAAATCATAATCTTTCAAATAATTTACTTTAAACTCGAAGACAACTCTTTTCCAATTTCATGCATTTTTCAAAGGTGGACACCCCACTACAAAACATTCTTTATAAAATGATGCAACCCAAAACTCACTCGAAAAGAGAACGGGGATCGACTCCCAATTTAAGAAACGTGGATAAAATGTTGCATCCCAAAACACCCAAACACCGGTGGGGTAAAATACTCAACCCACACATCATGGTTAAAAACCGCATGTACAATATGTTACCAAAAACACGGACGCTAGGCCCAATACTCACGCGACCATAAATTGAAGGGAAACCAATTATCAAAACATGAGGAGGACATACTTCATTCAGATCTTAATATACGTAGAGGGAGATCCAATATTAAGGTCCTCATTTACGGTCAACCACATAAGCCCAATGACAATAAAGTAAAACGTCATTATATTTAAAATGTTGTTAGCCGACAATGGGGGAGACCCATATCCGTTGAGAGTGCAGGAACACAAAAGTATGCCACCCATGCAACGTTAATCGCATGACACCTCACGACATAACAGCCCAAGCGTCCCTACGATTTCTTTAACAAGTTTCACCTCAAGTCAGTTGACCTTGATGAACATTCCGAAGAAATCCATCCCGAAGGCCCGACACACTTAAAGACTACCTCCCAGGAATTACTTCAAGCGGCGGAGGTCCTAGTGCCTACCTCCTTGGTAGCATCACCAGAATCAACCCTCCTAGTGCCTACTTGTAAAGTTTCTGGTCGTTAAACATGGATACCGGAGTTCAACCCCACAATAGCCAATTGACCATCCAAAACAGACTAACTTACATGCCAATGGATCCAATGCAACACAGTCTAACATTACATGACTTCACAGGAATGACCAACACACTCGAGCATGTAATAAACATCAATATGCAACACGGTGCATTATCATGTAAACCATAACTGGGCTCTATACTGAGCCACTAAAACCATACGATTGTCCCCAAGACTCTTTTAAGTCAACAACGAGCTAAAGTGCTCAAAACCCTTTTTGACCAACCAAGAACGATCCCAAATAATAAAACGCAATCGACTCCCGTCATGCAAACACACGCCCCAAAATACATGAATAAACTCCAACACAGTTTAGATTGGAACAAATTACTTTTGAAATGATTTTAATACCATTTACTCCTTCAAAACGTCCCATGACACAAAATTAAGCATTTCTTCAAAACAAACACTAAAAATGCCTTTTAACCAAATAATCTCAATTATGCAATAAATGACTAAAACCCTTTCATTTATGCCTTGTTTATCAAAATGCCTAAAAATCCCAAATATGGTGTTTCCCAAGATTTATAAAATCTTACTTGTTCAAGTAGCAAAACTCATCATAACTTTCAACATTTTATAATAATTATGTAAAACACATAAATACTCTAAAATATACATTATTGGCACGTACAACATTTTCACAAATCAACTTGAACTCACCTTGCTAGATTTAGGTTAAATCTAGGTTTACCCCAAATGTGAGTCTCCTTTGATGGAGACTTGGAATCTTCAAGGAATCTCTTATAGATGTTAGATCCAACACTCCCACAAGGTTTCCTTTACCTCAAGCTACCAAAATCATACCAAAGTTGAAAAGTGTGAGGAAGATGATAAAAACACCAAACCCTAGTATCTAAATGAAGAGGTGAAAAGATTACCTTGACCATAAAACCTTAGATTAACCCAAGAACACCAATCCTCTTCTATTTCATCTTGAAAAGCTTCACAAAATAAAACCCTAGGTCCAAGAATCACCCAAATCAGACCTAGGATGAAGGAGATGCAACCAAATGAAGAAAACCCGAAAAATCTCGATTCTTAAACGTCCAGACCCTTCCCACGGCTTGAGGCCGTGGAGAAGCCCGCGCGCGTTCCCATTTTGACCACAACAACTTGCGCGGTTTGTGCCACAACTTCTAAGCCACACACCAAACCGATTCGATCCCCGATGGCTCCACTACAAAAAAAGGAAATAAAACTTTACTAAACCTCGATCATAATAGTCATATGGTTATGATAGTATGGGTTAAGGGTCTCGAAAAATCACGGGTGTTACACTAGGATAAGGGAAAGAGAAGTTCCAGCCTGCCAGGGTAACCATATCTAGCGAACTAACCTGCTCCGGACACCATCTCCGGCAACCAGAACTGCTCCGGTCACCATCTTCGCAACCCGACCTGCTCCGTTCACCATCTCTCAAATCAAATCCAAACCCAAATCTAAATCGATTGATGGTGCTTGAATCTATACGAATCGAGATGGGTGGTGCTTCGACCTCTCTCCACTCTGGTGGTTTTTTCCAGACCTGGTCATACATACATAAACACACTACACACAATGCATACATATAAAACACACACTGCACACACATACATACATACCCCACACATACATACATACACACCCTTCACAAACATACACATTGGGAGGGGTGAAGATGAAGACGAGGGTACATGGGGGTCAGTTACTGTGTGTACAGTGTGTGTGTGTGTGTGTTATAGACACAGTGTGTGTAGTGTGTATGTGTTATCCTTATGTGCATCAAGATTTCACTATAGGCAGATGATACTTCGAATGTGTTAACCAAAACCAAGAATCAACAGGAGTAATCAACAAAATAATCTTCAAGAAACTCCGTCGATTGCTCGACCCATAATTTGTGTGTGTGTTTGGGACGAAGATGGAAGGTGAGAGGGGAGATGGGGGACTGCCGGAGATGTACGTCGGCAACTCAACGGTGGGGGAGGGCCGACGATGGGTGGTGGGGGAGGGTACTGTGTGTATATATAATTAATATATATAAATATATATAATATTCATTACAAAAATATTTATTAATTTCTAAAAATAAAATAAAAGATATATACGAAAAGACTAAAATTTTTAAGGATTAAAATTAAAAATTTAATTACATTATTTTGAATGTACTTTTGTCTTTTAATGTAGATAGGTATCGAAAAGGTGAATTATATCCGTACCCCCTCCTATAGGGGGTATGTGAGTGAGGTAGGAGGAGGTATATGAGTGACATAGGAAGGGGGTATGGGGGGCTTGTGAGTAAGGAAGGGGTAGGAATAGCAATGGCCATCGAAAAAGGACATTCTTAATGGCATCCCTTAATAGAGGTGTTGCATGCATAGGGAATTGGACCAATAATTGCAATAACATCCATCACCTCCTTTATATATATATATATATATATATATATATATATATATATATATATATATATATATATAATAAGGGGGTATGGTGGATTTTTCGGGTTTCCATTAAACCATTACAACATAATAAAGGAAAAGAGGAAGAACATATACTTACAGCGATAGGACCACCAGAGTTTATGTGCAGCGGGGACCAAAAACAGGGACTCTTTTTTTATGCTAAGGTATATATTATGAAGGGCTTAAAAGAACGTAAGGAGTGTAAGGATTATAGCAGGAAGATAGGAAGAAGGAAGGTTTAGCAAGTCATGAGTAAGGAAAATTCTTTTATTTCTTAATGGAAGTGGTCAATGATTTACAAGTGAATTGGAGGCCAGTATTTATAGGCCTTTGATATTACAAACGACAATTTATCCGTGCAACCAAAACATGAAAAAGCAAAGCCTAGATCCCTATCTAGATACCCTAATTACATAAGATAAACTCTAGATGCTATACGTGTAAAAATGAAAAGACAAAAGAAAGATTCTTTTCAAAAATGTCAAAAAAGATAAATAGTAACTTTTCAAAAATTATTGATGTAGAAACGTCATTGCTTACGTCGGTCTCTTAGAAATCCCGATGTGTACTGTCGATCGACTGTGGTGATCATGGATCTGTGTTTGTGTCTGGATCTTCTGTATTGATGACATCTAGAGCACTTATATGATCACTTTCTCCTACGAATGGGAGAAGCATATGCCAATTTTCTTGTGCCCAGATTTGTATGTAATATCCTTCAGCCAATAATTTGTAATTAGTCCATCGGAACATTGATGGCACCAATGGTGTTTTTTGGTCGTAGGCAATAAAAACCTCAATTTGTTTTGTTGTAGATATTTTATTATCTAGCCACCACATGTAATCAATGGTAGCTGCTAGACTTCTCAAATATCTTTGTTCTTCTTCTCTGTGGCTAATAAATATTCTTTTTCTTGTTGGTCTGTAGGTAAAACTGTCTGCCTCTGGGAATGATGCAAAAATCTTGCACCCTATTATTTAAGGATCTGAATAAGATGAGATGTTGCCTGCTGTTATGAGAAACCTTTCTCCGAACTTGTTAAGGGGTGATTCTGTCTTTGGAATGAGAAGAAACTCAAGATAATCAATCATAACATGTTACCATTTTAACAAAAGAAACGAAAATAGAAACGTGAAAATAAAAGCAGTGTTTGGCCGAGGATTGTGTAGAAATACAGTTCCCTTAAAACAAATTCATCCGGTGGTGTCTGTTTCCCAGGGTACAACGGCCAGAGCAGTTGAACTGCCGGACGAAGACAAAGCCCGAGTAAGAACGAAAGCACACCTGTTAGCCGTATGTATTTCTCTACTGGATGAAGCTCTGTCTCGAGAAAGAAATCACCCATGGTTTATATAGGTAGAGTCGCATGGAGGTTATGATGGAAACAATAAACTCAAGAAATCTAGAAAGCCAAAGGTTCTTGCAAAACCGAAACTGAAAATTCTGGATTTTTCCAATAACTCCCCTGAACTTTTCGGTCGACCTCGGGGCTGCATTCGTGTCCGCAGGACGCGCCCGTGCACACAAGTTCATTGGTCTGGAGCATATCCGGTCCAGAATTCGCACCCCCCCTGCACGCGCACGCGAGAGAGAGTTTCCTTCAAATCAACTTAATCTCTCTATTTGCAAAACCATATATAAACTTGTTTCTTTCCCTTGTTCCCACCAATGTGGGACACCTCTTTTTCCCACCAACACCCACTTGAATGAGCCTACTTTGAGAATCAATTTCTCATTCATACGAGCTCCATTTTGGACGATCTTTAGCTCGTTGAAAACCCCTTACGGTGTTGAACGAGATCCAATATATATTTCCACAATAATTAGACATTTGTCCAATTAATATTGTCGTCCGAAATGGCTAAAACTCACATTTCCTTGCATGTTTTTTCCAATAATACCCCACATGAATAGAAATTGATCGGAAACTGATGTACTCTCGAAAATCCTCAACGTTCAAATTCTGCAAAGGACAGGTAGGTTACCCCTTTGAACCTTCCCTTGTGAAATATACTTAGAATACTGGCCGACCAGTAGACGTGATGTCCTTGAACTGTTCTGTCGTTTGTGTAGACGATAGCATACTTCACACATAATCCTTCCAGACCCGTCTCAGTCCTCATTGTTATATTCGTTATGGTCATGAACATCTGCCTGGTTCAGCAAGAGCTCTTAGGAATTGTGCCCTCATACAATTCCCCTCGAAGCGACCCCACTTCTCTCTTGCATAGGTGATCCTCCTAGGATCATTAAAAGCCATAGGCTTATCCTGGAATCACATTCACTGTTATTTTAGACTAGGAAATCCCCCCCCCCCCACAGTGATCAAACTGGTGTATACAATTAGGTTGTCCCTTTGAACCTAGATCTTAGGATTTCCAGTCAACTAGGTTGGGTTTCCTTTGTATCCACTCAGTCATTCAAGCGCTTTAGTCCCATTCCTCTTGATGACTTACTTACTAGCTCTCTATTCAAACCTTTTGTTAGTGGATCCGCAATGTTATCCTTTGACTTTACATAGTCAATAGAGATAACACCAGTAGAGAGTAGTTGTCTTATGGTGTTATGTCTTCGACGGATGTGTCGAGACTTACCATTGTACATAGCACTTTGTGCTCTCCCAATTGCTGATTGACTATCACAATGTATGCATACAGCAGATACCGGCTTTTCCCACCTTGGAATATCTTCCAAGAACTGTTTTAGCCACTCAGCTTCCTCTCCACACTTATCGAGTGCTATAAATTCAGATTCCATAGTGGATCTGGCTATCACTGTCTGCTTTGACGATTTCCAGGAAATTGCAGCACCTCCAAGTGTGAAGACATACCCACTGGTAGATTTGGAGTCTTTCATGTCAGATATCCAATTAGCATCACTATACCCTTCGATGACTGCAGGGTATCTTGTATAATGTAATCCGTAATCTCTGGTGTACCTCAAGTATCGTAACACACGGGTTATACTTTTCCAATGTTCTGAACTTGGATTACTTGTATACCTACTCAGCCTACTTATTGCAAAGGCCAAGTCAGGCCTGGTATAACTCATCAGATACATCAAACTACCAATAATTCTCGAATATTCCACTTATGCAACACCTTCACCTCTATTCTTGGATAAATGGTGACTGGTGTCAATTGGCGTTCTTGCAACGGCAGTATCTTCACCATTAAACTTCTCGAGAATCTTGTCTACATAGTGGGCTTGACTTAATACAAGTCCATTATGAGTTTTCGAAATTTGAATTCCGAGAATCACGTCAGCTAGACCCATATCTTTCATGTCAAATATTTCCTTCAACATATTCTTTGTAGATTTGACCATATTGTCATTACTGCCAATAATAAGCATGTCATCCACATAGAGACATAAAATGACATATCCATCATCTATGTCTTTAACATATACACACTTGTCACATTCGTTGATCTTAAATCCACATTCCATCATCACATGGTCAAACTTTTGATGCCATTGTTTTGGTGCTTGCTTTAACCCATACAACAACTTCACAAGTTTACACACCTTTTTCTCCTGTCCTGGGGCAACGTAGCCCTCAGGTTGTTCCATGTAGATCTCTTCTTCTAGATCTCCGTTAAGAAATGTTGTTTTCACATCCATTTGATGTACATCCAAATTTCTTAAGGCTGCAATGGCAAGTATCAACCTAATGGATGTGAGACGTGTTACTGGTGAGTAAGTGTCAAAATAATCTTGACCTTCTCGCTGATTGTAGCCTTTGATCGCCAATCTGGCCTTGTATTTGTCAATGGTCCCATCTGCCTTCATTTTCCTCTTAAAAATCCATTTATATCCTAGTGGTTTGCACCCGGCCGGAAGGTCCACTAGTTCCTAAGTATGGTTTTGTAAGATGGAATCCATTTCACACTTGATGGCTTCCTTCCATTGTGGTCCTTCAGAAGAAGTGACTGCTTCTTTAAAAGTTTGAGGCTCTCTTTCAATCATATATGTATAGAAATTAGGACCAAATGATTTCTCAACCCTAGCCCTTTTACTCCGTCTAGGCTCTACTTCTTCTTCTTCTTTATCTTTCTCTTCCTCTTCTTCAATTTGTTCCTCATTTACTTCATGAGTCATTTTTTAGGCGTTTGCATCTTCTTTATTGAGACATGGAAACACATGTTCAAAGAACGACGCATTTCTTGATTCCATTATTGTGTTTTTGTGAACATCAGGAATTCGTGACTCATGCACAAGAAATCGATAGGCACTACTGTTTTGTGCATATCCAATGAAGATGCAATCAACAGTCTTCGGACCTATCTTTACAACCTTAGGTGGGGGTACTACAACCTTAGCAAGACACCCCCACACTCGTAAATATTTATACGATGGTTTTCTTCCCATCCATAGTTCATATGGAGTTTTATCTAGTTTCTTTCGAGGAACTTTGTTCAAGATGTAATTGACTGATAACACAGCTTCCCCCCACATGAACGGGGGAAACCCATAACTTATTAACATGACATTCATCATTTCTTTGAGGGTTCGGTTCTTTCTTTCGGCAATGCCGTTTTGTTGTGGAGAATATGGTGCGGTGAACTCATGTCGAATACCATTATTTCCACAAAACTCAGCGAATGGTGATACATATTCGCCTCCTCGATCGCTTCTCAATACTTTGATCCTTTTGTTATGTTGATTTTCTACTTCATTTTTAAACAATATAAACTTTTCTATTGCTTCATCTTTACTCTTGAGTAAATAGACGTAGCAATATTTAGTGCTATCATCCACGAAGGTGTTAAAAAACTTATTTCCACCTCTTGATGGAATTGACTTCATATCACATACATCTGTGTGAATCATGTCAAGCGGGTTCGTAGTCCTTTCTATTGATTGAAAGGATGACCTCATTAATTTCGTCTCGACACATGAGTTACATTTATGTTTAGAGTCTATATGGAATTTAGGGATTGAGTCCAATTTAATTAAACGACGAAGGGTGTCAAAATTTCCGTGACCAAGCCTACCATGCCACATATGTGAAGACTCAAGCAAATAAGCAGAAGATTTCTTTATTTCATTAACTGAAGGCTTAACAGCCATTACATTCATTTTGAACATTCCGTCCAAAGCATACCCTTTCCCTACAAACATCCCCATTTTTGACAACACAAACTTATCAGACTCAAACACTAGACGAAAACCATGTTTGTTTAACAACCAACCAGACACAATATTTTTGCGAATTTCAGGAAAAAACAACACATCTTTCAGAGTAAGATCCTTCCCCGAGGTCATCTTGAGCACAACTTGTCCGCTTCCCTTTATCTCAGTAGTGGCAAAATTTCCCATGAACAACTTTTCCCCTTCTTCAGCAGTCTTGAAACCATGGAGCATCTCCTTGTCCGAGAAAACATGTCGTGTAGCACATGTGTCAATCCACCACTCCCTTGGATTCGAACCCATGAGGTTCACTTCAGAGATCATCGTTGCAAGATCAATGTCACCCATTTCTCGAGAAATGTCCTCCAACAAGTTTGCTTGTTTTGCCTTCTCTCACTTTGGCAACCTGCAATTAACAGCTCGATGACCGGGTTTGTCACAATTGTAACAGTTCCCTTGGAATTTTCTTTTGAAAACTCCTCCCTTGGGTCCCAGATTGAACCCTTTACCTTTCCTCGAATCTTTTCCTCTTATAAACTTGTTCTTGTTGGTCCTTGATGCTTGGCCATGTTCTACAACATCGGCTTTCATAGATTTAGAGCCATAACCTTTCTTTTGTGAAATTTTATTGTCCTCTTCAATTCGAAGTCTCACAACTAGATCCTCAACGCTCATCTCCTTTCTCTTGTGTTTAAGATAGTTTTTGAAATCTATCCATGCCGGGGGAAGTTTTTCAATTATTGCAGCAACTTGGAAAGTTTCACTAACTATCATTCCCTCGGCATGGATATCATGCAACATGACTTGGAGTTCTTGGACTTGACTCATAACAGTCTTTGATCGGTCATTTTGAACTCCAAAAACTGGGAAACTACAAACTTCTTAGATCCCGCATCCTCCGTTTTGTATTTCTTTTCAAGAGATTGCCATAATTCTTTTGATGTGGTAGATGCACTATAAACATTATAGAGTGCATCGACCAGACCGTTGAGAACATAGTTCCTACACAGAAAATCAGAATGTTTCCATGCTTCCACAACACTAACAACATGAATATCAGTTTTTCCTTCGGGCACTTGAGGAGCATCCTCGCTTAAGTAACGTGCCAAATTCAAGGTAGTTAGGTAAAAGAACATTTTTTGTTGCCATCGTTTGAAATGCAAACCCGCAAACTTCTCCGGTTTCTCCGCGTGGTTCATGGGTACAAAACCACCGGATGAAATAAAAGGAGCATTGCTTGATACAACCGGGACAGTCGTCACAACGATGCTCGAAGTCATAATAGCACTCATAATTGGGTTTCCGTTGGGGTCCATAACTGTTAAAATATTTGGAAAACCAAAGTCAACAAATTTTCCAAGTCACGAAAATATCAATAATATTACACAATTATTAATATTATTAATTTTTTCTTGCTTTCTTTTTGTTTATTGTTACTTAAAACCAGAAGGGAAACCAAACAGAAAGTAACAGTTATACAGTGCATATTCTGGACATTCAATAGGAAAGTAACGAAAAAACAGATTTCTGGATATTCACTACTATAATAGCATTCTTGATAAAATTAACAGAAGTTGAAATCTGTATTCTGTAAACTGTTTTCTGTCTTCTGTAAATTCACAGAAGTTATAATCTGTATTCTGTAATTGGGGACAGAAACAGCAGACAAATAAATAAAACTGAACTATTACGAATGAAACATGATTGGAACCAAAAATAAAAAAAAAACTGCAGCACAATCTTGTTTAACGTGGGTAAAGAAAGCAGAAGATAAAGTGTCCTGATATAGAGGAATAGTAGAAAGCCAAAAAAAGTTGAAGTTTTGTTCTGTTTAATGTGCCAAACAATCCAGAACCAGAAATGAAGTTTCTGGTCTGTTTTTGTCTGTACTAAACAACCGGGAAAAAATGAGTCTGTTTTAAGATTGTAACGGTTTTAACAAAAGAAACGAAAATAGAAACGTGAAAATAAAAGCAGTGTTTGACCGAGGACTGTGTAGAAACACAGTTCCCTTAAAACAAATTCACCCAGTGGTGTCTGTTTCCCAGGGTACAACGGTCAGAGCAGTTGAACTGTTGGACGAAGACGAAGCCCGAGTAAGAACGAAAGCACACCTGTGTTAGCCGTATGTATTTCTCTACTGGATGAAGCTCTGTCCAGAATTCACACCTGTTACACGTGCACACAAGTTCAGTGGTCCGGAGCATATCCGGTCCAGAATTCACACCCCCCCTGCGCGCGCACGTGAGGGAGAGTTTCCTTCAAATCAACTTAATCTCTCTATTTGCAAAACCATATATAAACTTGTTTCTTTTTCTTGTTCCCACCAATGTGGGACACCTCTTTTTCGCACCAATACCTACTTGAATGAGCCTACTTTGATAATAAATTTCTCATTCATACGAACTCCATTTTGGACGATCTTTAGCTCGTTGTAAACCCCTTACGGTGTTGAACGAGATCCAATATATATTTCCACAATAATTAGACATTTGCCCAATTATTATTGTCGTCCGAAATGGCTAAAACTCACATTTCCTTGCATGTTTTTCCAACATAACATTATAGTAGTAATTGAGTATCTGTTCATCTGGCATGTCTGTAAGCTTCAAGTTTATTTGTAAGAGGAACACGTCGATTGGGCAACCATCTTCATTTACTCTTTGTATAGCTGTTACTCCTTTGTAAGGGGTTATTTGAAAAACAATGTTTATAACTTGGTTTTGTAATTCATGTAGAATTAGAGGAAATTATGTACAAACTTACTGTGAAATCATGCCTTCAAGTTTGGGGAATTTGTCAAGAACTGGCTGCATTGTTTGCCTCCAAGGGATATCGAGGATTCTTGCTTTAAAACTGTTAAAATCTCTGTGTTTGACTGTATTCGATTCTTTCTTTTCGAGCATTTGTTGGAATTGTGTAACTTTTGCTTCGAGAGTTGAATTATTTTGATTGAGAATCGAATTTTCAATCTGGACTTGTACATACTGTGTATTTTTTCCAGACTTCATAAGTTGTGCTTGTAATTTAGCAATCACTTCCTCTTGAGCTTTAATCATTTGCTCAGGACTAGTTTTTGCTATTTCTGAAAAAGTTTTCACTTCTTCTGGTTCTATGTGAAAATCATTTGTTCCAAAATTTTCTCGGGCTGCTTGTAAAGCTTCGGAAAAACTGTAACATCCTTAAAAAATAGCTTTATGGCATTGTATATATTTTGCAACTGTTTCCCATTTATGGAAAATTCCAATTTTTGTACCCCTAAAAATCACATAATAAGAAAACCTTTTATTTTGTTTTTATTTTGTTTTGGAAAACATTTTTTGGTTTTGTTCATGAAAATATATGCTCAATGCATTTAAAACTTGTATTTTGAAGTTAGATGCCTGTGGCATAGTTTGAATGTGCCATAGGTTATCTAACATACATTGTTGTTTTTCTGTTAGTAGATCTGTTCCTCCAATAGGTCGAATTTTTTAGTCTTATCATAACATTTCTGTAATTCATAAAGACCAAAGTCTATGATAGAATCTGTCTTTTTGGTAGAAACTGTGAATTTTTTGGAGGATGAACACCAGTTTGTGGGTTGTAACGCATCTCCTTAAGACTTTGAATAACATGAGGTTGTTGTAGATAACTGTTAATCTTTTCAACCTATGCCATCTGTGTTGGTTGTGCATTAATGGCAGCTTGCATTAACTTTTCTTTGACTGTAGGATTCTGTTCTTCCTCAGAAGAAGCACTCATCGAAGATGAGCTTTTCTTTCACTGTGGAGGTTGTATAACCTTTTGCTTCCCTTTATCTTTTCTTTCCATCTGCAAGAAACAATTTGTTTAGGTTCCTAGATAACATATCTGCTATCCCATTATTTTTTCCTTTAATATGTTCAAAATTAATTTTATATCCACATCCTTGTATTATATTTTGTAAATTAGTCCATCATGTTCTATTTACTTTTTTACTTTGATCGTTTTTTATAAAACGTACTATTGCCTCACAATCTGTTCTAACTGTAAATTCATTATGTAAGAATATTTTAAATTTTTCTAAGGCATTTATTAATGCTTGTATTTCAAAGTCTGGACTAGTCCAGTTCATGCCAATTTTATTGAAATTTCCACTGGCATATGAACAAGTTTTTATGTATCTTTAGAACTATATTTGTTATGCTTACAAAGAAGTACGGCTCCCCATCCTTCTTTACAACCATCAACTTCTATAAATTATATAATCTGTGACTAATGGTAATTCTAATGGTCTTATATTTTTTACTGCTTCCTTTATTAACTTTACTAGTCTTATATCTTCATTATTAAAATGTCTTTGACCGTTTTTAGTTGTTTTACTATATAATAGTCCACTAACTTTGAAAGATTTGGAATAAATTTCCTAGCATAATTTACTAATCCTAAAAATACTTGTATTTGTTTAAGATTTTCAAATTTTTCTACAAAATCTAAGATTTTTGTAGAAATATGTGATTGTGATTCTATCTTTCTATTTCCTATTTCTAGGCCAAGAAAAGATATTTTTCTTTTGAATAATTCAAATTTTCTTTTAGAAACGACTATACCGTTCTTTTTAATCTCTTCGAAGACCTTATGTAAATGTTTTTCATGTTCCTACACTGTTTCACTGACAACTAAAATATCATCAATATATACTAAACAAAAATCTTATTTAATAAAAATACTATCCATAAATCTTTGAAATATAAATGGTGCATTCTTAAGTCCAAAACTAAGAAATTCCATTCATACTGTCCCTCTGAATATGTAAAAGTTGTTCATGGTTTAAAGTTTTCTTCAAGTTGTAACTGATTATATCCTGATTTTAGATCAAATTTTGAGAATACTTTTTTCTTTTGTATAAGATTTAATAAACTGTATTTATTAGGAATATTGTAACCATCATCTTCTGTGTTATCATTTAATCTTTTATAATTATAAACTATTCTAGCCTTTCCTCTTTTAATTTCATTATGATTTCTTACTATAAATGTTGCTGATCTATGAGGACTTTTGGACTTTTTAATTAATCCTTGTTCTATCATTTCTGGGATTTGTTGGAATCGCAAGAAAACCCAGTCTCCAACTGAAAATTCCCTCTCACTTCTATGTTAATCCGCATATTGTTTCATTCGTTTTAAATTCTTGTTTATCTAGTGGACTATATTCAATATTTGCAGTTCTAATTGTAATGCCTGGATTTTTAAGTTTGAATTTACAAATATATTTAACCTTTTATTTTTTAATGTCTTCCCCGATTAATCCTATTTTTTCCAAATATAAAATTATAGGATAATTTATACTATTTTTAACATCTTTCCCTTTTTCTAATTCATATGTTAAAAAATTTGTGAGTAATTTTATTGCTTCATTTTCTATAAAAACTTTATTTTGAGTTTGTTTTAAAAAATCTAAATTACCTTGTCCACCACGCTTTTGTGCAAACTCTAATGTATTTGTGTATCGTAATATAGGAAAACTGTAACTATGTTTACTTAATGTAATAAAAATTCTTATTAAGTGTGATTCCTCCATTTATTCCAAATATAAAATTTAGTCCGAGTACAAAATCTGTTGATTTGATATATTCTGGGTTAATATTTACTTGTGGTATTTCATATTTAATACTGTAATTTCCAGTAAAGTCTAAAAATTGTATTCATGTTGGTTCTATATAATGTGCTATTGAAATTAATCTGTCTTCTACTGTTCTAGTTACAAGTTTATATGATAATTCTTTGTGAAATTGTTTTGGTACTAAACTATAAGAAATTACACCTTTTGTTGCTTTTGTATCTAATAATGCTGTTAAATTCAAAAATTTATTGTTTGATAGCCATAGTCTACATTTTAAATTAATCATGTTTGCTGATCCTGTTTGGATAAATGTCTGTTCTTTATAATTCTTGGTAACGAGTGTTTGTAGGGTGTTATTTTTCTTTTTAGTTTAACTTCTTCACCTATACTTAACTTATTAATTCCACTAATTATTTTACCCAAGTCTTCTTCGATGTTTGTTTTGTTGCCTTGTGGAATTTCAGTAGATAAATTCTTTTTAATGTCTTTTAGTTCCTTTATAATTTGATTATTTTGTTCTTTAATATAATCTAGGTTTTTCGTTAATTTATTTATTAACTCTGTCTTTTTATCAGTATAATTAGCTAACTTTTCTAATATTTGATTATTATGTTTAGATTCTTTTGCTAAATTTATTCCTAAGTTTATTATTAGATCTGTTAAACCGTTTAAGTGTATATGATATGTATGCAAACTGTGTTTATAATTATTTTTAAATTTGCAAGTAAAATTACAATGATATGCTAATATAATATTATTATATTTTCAGTAAACTCTAGATTTAAAAACTCTAGGGTTTTTTTCAAAACGAGTGAATTATTTGAATCTATGGTTGAAAGGTTTTTTCAATAATTAAGAAATTCCTATCTCCTAGTATATATCCTTATTCCTTACTCCTTTGTCATAGAATATTCATATATCCCTTCTTTGAAAAAAACCGATATCTAATAAAATTGACATTAAACAATATATACATATATATATATATATATATATATATGTTTTATTACTTTTGTTTTATTTTATAATTTTATAACTTTTGGTTTTATTATAACTGTTATATTTTATAATTTCCTTTTTTCTTTATAACTTTATTATAAGTTTATTATAAATATTTATTTTTTTATTGTATGTTCGTATTATGTATATCACGATTTTTATAAATTATATTAGTATTACTATATATTATTTAGACATATATTAAAACAATGATTTAATTATTTAACTGGTTAAAATATATATTTTTAAATAAAAAAACATATGAGTAATGGGGTAAAGTAGTAAAATATCCAAAACTTGAGGGGAATATTTATAATAAAATAAAAAAAATGTGATTTGGTGATGATAGACAGTAGACATATTGAGGAATATTTACCCTTATTTAATTTTCCTCTCTCTTCACAACAACTTATATGTATGTGCATTAATTAAGGGTAAATGTGTGAATTTATTTATTTATTATTTAAAAATTGACAATTATTTTGGGACAAACATAAATAGAAATGTCGACACTTATTTTGGGATGAAGGGAGTAATTATAAATCTAAAATATATTTAATTAATATAAAAAATTTATATTTATTACTATATAAATATAAAAATACATATAAATATTATATAAATAAATAAAACATAAAAAAATAGAAATATTAATAACTTATATTAATTAAAATCTATATATCATAAATTCTATATTTTATTTATTGATAATTTATATTAATTAAATATGATACAAATTTAATATCATATAAATAATAAAAACAACAAAAAGACAAAAGAGAACAAAAAAACAAAAAAGAAATAATAATGATATATAGGGTTAAGGGTGACCTTAGCAAGAGTTAGGGATGCATGCGGGTTGGGTTCGACGGGTTGGGACGTTTTTACAATCCAACCTAATTATGGCGGTTTGTAAAATCTCAACCCAACCCAACCCATTCAAAAATATAACCCAACCCAACCCTTGCGGGTTATGGCAGGTTGGGTTGGGTTGGCGGGTTAGTAATATACATAAATTTGTCAATTGAAATACGATAAATAATACTAAAATTATTCTCAACAAATTTATTAGTTATTACAATTACGGCTTGTTCATGTTCGTTCGTTTAACTTAACCGAACAAACGAACGAACACGAACTGTCAGGATCTAATTCTTAACAAGAATAATGAACTCAGAAACAATATTAAAGGAGTTGTAGAATAACACTTTAATATTCAACTATCAAAGTAACAGTGAATCAGAAAATCACAACTTGTAAATTTATTGAATGATTAAAGTTACAAGCTTTCAAACAAAACCTCAATCTTGATGAACAGGCTCACCAAGACGAATTCTACTTATCTAGAACTAGGATTGTAAACCTTGAGGTTAATTCTCTCTCTAAAAACTTATTAATCAAAAGTTAATTCTATCAAAGACTTCTATACTATTTATACAAGACATATAACAAGATAATTATCAAAATACAATTGATCTTCAGTCCATAATTATCTCCTTTACTTTAGTAAGTCTTCTATACAGTTGTCTTCATTCCATACTGAGTCTTCATCTCATAAGCAGCACTAACCTTCTTCAGAAGTATTAACCATAATCAACAGCATTAAACTCCTCAGCAGTATTAATCATGTTGGCAGTAGTAATCCCTTAGCAATACTAACTACTAGCAGTACTAACTCTCCAAGCAGTACTAACTCTCCAAGCAGTACTAACTTTTCAAGCAGTATTAAATCTACTAGCAGTAGTAATCATGATATACTAGCAGCATTAATCATACTTGAACAAATCTTAAATTCCCAACAATCTCCCCCTAACTTGACTTTTAGAAAGAGAAGTCAAGTTCTTCAGATATGGTCTTCAAGATGCTTTCAAAACTTCATCTTAGTTGCCCAAATTTGGATCTAGTCCCAGACTTTGATTGATTGTCCTTCTTATCACACCTCTGGCCATTTCAGATCCTTTTGCACACACTAGCTTGGCTTTCAGCATTCCTCTCAGCTTCTCCTTGCTATGATCATACACTTTGTCTACTAGAAAATACTCATGATAACAGTTATCTATTGTGATCATGTAGACACCACAGTTTTCAAAGAGCATCCACTGATCAATCCTTTTGAACCCATACTCATGATGCAAATCCTTGATCCTAAACACCACTTTTTCTGGTTCAAACATCATACACAAGTATTCCATAGCAACTTTCAATAGACTTTCTTCAGTTCCTTTCAAAACAGGCTCATATAGCTTTATTCCCTGGAACAACTTCTGATCACTTATGCATTTCTTCTAAGTCAGCCCTGGAACAACTTCTGATCACTTTGCCCCAAGTTGTATATACTTCAAACAAGTCACCAACTCTTTTGAGTCTGAAGTAATCCTTTCTGTTGTCCCTCAGAATATCCCAAAAGATGATTTCTGGTGCCTTCACAGAAATGGGAACAGCCTGTACTGGTTCTATTAAAGTCATGTAAAGACCAACATGCTCATCAGATTGATTTGGTTATTGAGTACTTTGACTTGTTTGCTCTGTATGATCTGCAACAGATGATTTTGCCTCTTTTTCTGCTTCTTCAATCCTTAGCTTTTTGGACTGTTTCTTGGAAGCTATGGTCTTTACTCTCTTTGCAGATTTGACTTCCACTGCAACATTCTCTTTCTTCTTTTCATCCTTTTCCTTTGAAGGAGTGGTTTCCTCAGGGAAGGGTTGTTGGATGTTGAGATCATGTCTCTCTTTCATCCTTCTTTCAGCTTCTTCCCTTTGAGAGGAGTCCCCTTGAAGCTTTGACATTTCCTTTTTATATATCTCTATCTGTTTCTGCTGCTTTAAAGGTTGTTCAGGTTCAACCATCTTAGCCTTTCCTTTCTTCTTTAATTCTGCCTCACTTATTTCTTTGCTTTTATGCTTAAGACCTCCTTCTTTAATGACCACTCCCTTGGCCTTTTGAGTAGCCTTGGGAGTGTCATTCTTAACTTTTACCAAAGTTTCTGCAATCTCCAATTCTTCAACGGATAGCCCTGTTACTGCTGCTTGCTTTTCTGTTACTGCTGCTTTACTAGCTTCTGCTTCTTTGTTTTCTGTTTCCCTATTCTGCTCCCCCTCAAATTGTGCTTCCAAACCACTAGGACTGAGTTTCTCCCCATCATCTTGTTTCTCCCCCTTTTTGAAAGCATCTCCCCTTTTCTTTAACACATACTGTTTTCTTTTCTTTTTCTGCACTAACCTCTTCACCATTTTCTTCAGTTTGGTAATCTGCACTTGTTGAGACAGAATAACCAATTTCATCTCCTCTATATCTGCTCTGATACCACTTGTCAGGATCTAATTCTTAACAAGAATAATGAACTCAAAAACAATATTAAAGGAGTTGCGGAATAACACTTTTTCTGCTTCTTCAATCCTTGGCTTTTTGGACTGTTTCTTGGAAGCTATGGTCTTTACTCTCTTTGCAGATTTGACTTCCACTGCAACATTCTCTTCCTTCTTTTCAGCCTTTTCCTTTGAAGGAGTGGTTTCCTCAGGGAAGGGTTGTTGGATGTTGAGATCATGTCTCTCTTTCATCCTTCTTTCAGCTTCTTCCCTTTGAGAGGAGTCCCCTTGAAGCTTTGCCATTTCCTTTTTATATAGCTCCTCAACTTTGTTGTATGCCATGTTAGCAAACATCTCTCCTTTTACACCAATTGAGCCTCTCAGAAAGTTTATCATTTTTCTCCTTTCTTGATTGGCCAAATAGGTCTTAGAGGGTTGTCTTTTCTGAGTCTTTACAGGCATTCTGTGCTTGGGTACTTTCACTGAACTTTTCTTGGCCTCAGCTGCAGTTTTCAAACTCTTTTGATATTCTTCATTGAGCTTTTTAGCCATATTCGATGCAAGCTCTCTGTCTTTTTCTGATTGAAGTTGTTCCTCCTTTTCCATCTCTGCTTGAAGCTGTTTTGCCACTTCTTCATCTAGCTCTATCTGTTTCTACTGCTTTAAAGGTTGTTCAGGTTCAACCATCTTAGCCTTTCCTTTCTTCTTTAATTCTGCCTCACTTATTTCTTTGCTTTTCTGCTCAAGACCTCCTTCTTTAATGACCACTCCCTTGGCCTTTTGAGTAGCCTTGGGAGTGTCATTCTTAGCTTTTACCAAAGTTTCTGCAATCTCCAATTCGTCAACAGATAGCCCTGTTACTGCTGCTTGCTTTTCTGTTACTGCTGCTTTACTAGCTTTTGCTTCTTTGTTTTCTGTTTCCCTATTCTGCTCCCGCTCAAATTGTGCTTCCAAACCACTAGGACTGAGTTTCTCCCCATCATCTTGTTTCTCCCCCTTTTTGAAAGCATCTCCCCTCTTCTTTAACACATACTGTTTTCTTTTCTTTTTCTGCACCAACCTCTTCACCATCTTATTCAGTTTGGTAATCTGCACTTGTTGAGACAGAATAACCAATTTCATCTCCTCTATATCTGCTCCCTGTTTGATGACATCTAGATTAATGTTGCCCATGGTATCCATCAATTCTTGGTAGTTATATCTATCCTCACCTTCTCCAAGAGTGTTACCCCCTTTTGAAGGATCATTGGAACATTTAGTAGTAGAGGTCTTCAGCCTAGTAGAAGCACCTGCTACCCCCTTGGGTTCTTGGCACCTGGGACCTTTGAATGATTGCTCATTCAAAGTTTCCATGGGGAAGGTCTTATTGATGTTACCACTGACCTCCTCTGTGCTAGCAGGAGTAGTGGCAGCCTTCTCACCCATATGCTCATGCATCTCCTCAGTGAGCACCTCCTTGGGGTTGGGAGACACCCCTGTGGTTTCCCTATAGATATTCTCTAATGGAGAATTCTCCATTAGATGGCTTAAAGGCTTTGTGGGTGAAGGTACAAGAGGAGAAGGAACCTTCTTTACCTTTTTCCTTATGTAAGTATGGGTGATGGGTGAAGTTGGTTTTTGAAGAAGGGTCTGAGGAATTGATATAGTGATTGAAGGTTGGGATTGGCTCTCAGTGGGATGGTCTAGTGAGGGCCTTGACCCTGATGCCATACCTTCTTGGTTGTGGGACACCACCATCCTTGTAGAGAACAATGGGGTGTCAACTCCTTCCGAGTCCATGGCAGATCTCTTCATATTTGAAAAGACCTTGCCCTTGGGGATTTTAGGTACATATACCTCATCAAATTGAGGCATATCCGTCAATTCAGTGGTGATAACTGCCTGGACAAATCTTGGATACATAAAGAAACTCTTTTTATTCTCCAAGTTTGACACAAGGTCATTGAAAATCATTTTTGAGAAATTATACTTTCTGGCAATGGCCAAGCAGACCAAAGCATAAGCAATGGTACTATTGAACTCACTCCATCCAGTAGTCTTTCTAGAAATACAATGCATGAGGGTATGGACAAAGAAACGCCATTGAGGAGAAAATTTAGCTTTGGATAACTTGAAAACACCCAATGGGCCTCCATACCCCATTCTAGTGAGAGTGGAAAACAGATCATCATTAGAGATGGATGTGATACCTGAGGCATCGTCTAGTTGTAGACTGATGCGAATTACCTCTTCAGAAACTGTCAAGGGTTTGTAACACACCCTTGTCTTGATAACTTGCACACCATTTTCAGTAATAGCGGTGGCATTGGCCCAAAATTGCTTCTGGTGCTCGATGTAGATTAATGGTGACACTGTAAGAGCATGAGCTATATGGATGGACTTGAGAAAATCGACTATTTGATGAAATCCAGCAGCTTGCTTAGGCTTTTGAAGCATTGCGATCTCGTTGTGTTCATCAATAAACGTCATTGATGCCATCGAGCTTGAGGATTCTTGACTAAAACACACTGGTTGCTTGAGAGAAAAAGGTTAGAGAGAAGATGAACAGTATTCAAAGAGTCGTTATGAGCTTTTAGGCGGGCAAAGAGGGTATTTATATGATTCGAGAAAGAAGCAGTATTAACCATCTAGCAGTATTAACTAAGTAGCAGTATTAACTAATTAGCAGTATTAACTGAGAGCAGTATTAACCACTAGCAGTATTAACTAACTAGAAGTATTAACTAACTAGCAGTATTAACTGAGAGCAGTATTAACTAACTAGCAGTATTAACTGATACCTGAAGTAGTAACTTTGCACTGGCAGCATTAACTATACTTACACTATTGAAGCTTGTGTTAGTCTGAGCAAGGCAATACACTTCCTGAGAAAGATGATTAGTAGCACCAAAAATAAACAAATAACATGTATACAATCACTTTTTAAACATGAGCTCATTCAGAGTTGATCATGCCCACACTTGTGACCAAGAAAGTGAATCTTCCCACATCAAAAGCTTTAGTGAATAGATCAGCAAACTGGTTGTCAGTATGAACTTTAGCAACTTGAATAAGCTTCTTTTCATTGCAGTCTCTAATAAAGTGATACTTGATTTCAATGTGCTTTGTTTTGGAGTGCTTGACTGGATTGTTAACAATGCTAATAGCACTGCTATTGTCAATGAATATTGGAGTGTGAAGAAAGGTTACCCCATAGTCTAGCATTTGATTTTGAATCCATAGAACCTGAGAGCAGCAACTTGCAGCAACAATGTACTCAACTTCTGTTGTGGATAAGGACACTGTGGTTTGCTTCTTACAATGCCAAGATACTAGTCTTGCATCCAAAAGCTGACATCCTCCTGAAGTAGACTTTATATCCATATTAGCACCACCTAGGTCACTGTCTGAATATCCAATCAAGTCAAAGTTGGATTCATAGGGATACCAAAGACCTAATCTAGGTTGCCCTCTTAAGTATCTGAAAATCCTTTTAACTGCTTGAAGATGAGACTGCTTTGGCTTGACTTGAAATCTGGCACAAACACACACTGGAAACATGATATCTGGTCTTGAGGTTGTGAGATACATGAGAGATCCAATCATTGATCTATAAAGATGGACATCTACATCCTCCCCCTCAAGATCAGCAGTGATCTGTTTGTGTGTTTCCATTGGTGTACTTGCTGGTTTTGAGTCTGATAAACCATACTTATCTAGGATGTCTTTCACATACATTGATTGACTTATGAAAATCCCATCTTTCTGCTGTTTCACTTGAAGTCCAAGAAATAAATTGAGTTCACCCATTGCACTCATTTTGAAGCTCTTGTGCATCAACTCTTCAAAGTCTCTACACATCAGTTCTTTTGTGGAGCCAAATATGATGTAATCCACATAGATCTGAACAAGTAGGGTGTCCTTCTTACTTCTTTTAATGAAGAGAGTCTTGCCAATGTTTCCCCTTTCAAACCCATTTTCCAAGAGATAGGTAGACAGTGTATCATACCATGCTCTTGGGGCTTGATGAAGACCATAAAGTGCTTTCTTAAGTTTGTATACTCTGTCAGGATATGATGGATTTTCAAAACCAGGGGGCTGACAGACATATACTTCTTCATCAATTTTTCCATATAGAAAGGCACTCTTCACATCCATCTGGTATACCTTGAACTACATAAATGAGGCATAGGCTAGAAACAGCCTAATGGCCTCTACCCTTGCAACTGGAGCAAAGACTTCCTCATAGTCTATACCTTCTTCCTGAGTGTACCCTTGTGCCACTAGCCTTGCTTTGTTCCTGATTACTATTCCTTTCTCATCCTTTTTATTTCTGAAAACCCACTTGGTGCCAATTGCTCTATGACCTTTAGGAAGGTCCACCAAGTCCCAAACATCTTGCAATTTGAATTGTAGCAACTCTTCTTGCATGGCTTCTATCCAACTTGAATCTTTCATTGCTTCATAAGCCTTCTTAGGCTCAATCTGGGATAGAAAGCAAGAGAGTACTGTATGCTGCTGATCCTGTAAATCTTGAAGTCTGCTTTGATTCCTAGTCATCATAGGAGAGGTGATGTCTCTTATTACCAGCTCAGGAGGATGATTCTTCTAAGTTTTTGTCTGAAGACTAGGTTCTTCATTAATTCCCACATCTAAATTTGAATCATTTAAGTCAGTTGAGGTAATCACATCAGCTGATTCTAGCTCTTCAAGCTCTGAATTATCCTCATCTCTTCTTTCTTTTTCACTCTGAATTGGTTCAACAACAGTCTCCTTTTCACAAATTTCAACAGGGTCCATTGTAGGTAATGGAAATATCACAGACTGAGGAATAATATGTTGTACTTGTTCTTCCCCTGATCCTCTACTTCCTGATCCTGCATGATCATCACTACTGAAACCCAAAGAGTTAGTTAGTGAATCGATGTCAAATAACCACTGAGGACCTGAACCAATAGGATTTGGTGTGTTCTCATTGCATTTGACATTGTCACTTTCCTCAGTTATTCTAGAAGAAGAATTAAATACTCTGTAGGCCTTACTCTGAGATAAGTAACCAACAAAAAATCCATCATCTGCTTTGCTATCAAACTTTCCTAAGTGAGTTTTGGTATTGAGAATGGTACAAGGACACCCAAAAGGTTTGAAAAATCCAATAAATGGTTTTCTTTTATTTAAAAGTTCATATGGTGTCTTGTTTTTAGGCTTGACTACTAGAACTCTGTTTTGAACATAGCAAGCAGTATTAACTGCTTCAGCCCATAAAGTAATTGGAAGTTTTGAATCAGCTAACAGAGATCTAGCAGCTTCAATCAGTGTCCTATTCCTTCTCTCAACAACACCATTTTGTTGTGGAGTCCTACGAGCACTGTATTGCCTCTCAATTCCTTTTTCCTCACAAAAGGTGTTTAGGTCAAGATTTTTAAATTCAGTACCATTGTCTGACCTAATGACTTTTACCTTTTGATTTGTTTGGTTTTCCATTCTTAGAATAAAGGATTTGATCAGTCCACTTGTCTCATTCTTAGTCCTTAGAAAATATACCCAAGCAAATCTAGAGTAATCATCAACAATAACTAAGCCATATGATTTCTTACCTATGCTCATAACATTTGTAGGACCAAACAGATCCATATGCAACAACTGAAGAGAAGAAGAAATTGTGTTCACTTCTTTGGACTTATGAGAAGTTTTGTGTTGTTTGCCTTTGAGACAAGCAATACAATGATCATCACATGAAAAGACTTTTGAAGGCAAACCTCTTACAAGGTTGTTTTTAACAAGTTTATTCATTGTTTTAAAGTTCATGTGACACATCCTTCTGTGCCAAAGTGATGATTCATCCAAAGATTCTTTTGAAACAAGATAGTTTAGGGATGAATCAGTTGAAACATTTTCCACATCCAAACAATAGACATTATCCTTTCTGGGAGTTCTTAGTAGTATCATCTTTTCATCAACTACCTTGAATCCAGGAGCAAGGATAATGCATTCTGAATCAGTGAATAATATACTATGCTTTTTGTCACAAACCTGTGATACACTTAACAGGTTGTATCTTAACTGCTCAACATAGAAAACATACTCAAAGGTCATCTTACCTTTTGTTACATCACCCTTACCACTAATCTTACCTCCATCTAGAGTATTACCAAAGGCAACATGACCTCCATCAATTTTCTTGAAATTCTTGAGGCAATCCATGTTCCCTGTCATGTGCCTAGAGCAACCACTATCAACATGCCAAATGCTCTTTCCCTTGAGCTGTTGGTTGCTCTGCACATTAGATAAACCAATTAGTATTGACTGGGAACCCAAGCCAAAGTGGTCTTGGGCCTCCCTTTCTCATCAAAGTATTTACATTCCTTCTTGATGAGATTTTTAAAATCAGAGCACTCTTTACTGGAGTACTTTGTTAAGATGATAGGTCTAGCAACACAAACACTAGAAGCAGTACTAATTTTAGAAGTACTAACAGAGTTAGCAGCACTAACAGGTTTAGCATTATTAACCTTGTTAGAAGCACTAACAGAGTTAGCAGTATTAACATTTGAAGAGGTACTAACAATGTTAGTTTTAGAAGTACTAATACTTTCAGCAGTACTAACATTGGTAGCAGCAGTATTGCTTCTAGCAGCACTATCTTTGTTAGCAGCACTATTTGTGGTAGCAGTACTAACAGTTTTAGTGTTTTTGGGAACCCACATCTTGACATTCTCTCTTACAGTCTTTTTCTTCATGTGGCTTTTAGATTTAACAGTTTTCTTAGCCACATGGTTCCTTTCATTCTTCCTATAACCAAAGGGTTTTTGCACAGATCTTTGAAAATTTATCCTTTGGTTCATAGGATTAAAGTAACAGTGCTTAGCAAGATGATTTAATTTGCCACATATGAAACAAGGTTTTGGTCTGATGATTCTACTCAGATCAACTCCTTGTTTCTGAGACCACTGATTATTCCAATTTCTTTGATTTCCCCTCCTTTTATCATGTTTTAGGGGCTCAGATTTATTACATGCATACTGTTTGCAAGGAACAGGATTCACAACTGTAGTCTGCTTGTAATGAACCTTTTTGGACTTTCCCTCAGTCTTCTCAACACCATTTGATTTTACCCAATCCCTTCCACCACCCTCATTGGTAAAAATGTTATTTTCTAAGGGAATCTCAACATTCACATTATTATCCTTACCCTTTCCAGCTTCTTTCTCAGTCTTGTCCTTAACAACTACTTCATCTAAATGATCTATCTTAGTGGCTCCCTCATGTAAGTCCTTCCTATCCTTGATCTTTAGCAAGTCTGATGTAGGAGGGATGTAGTTGTTGTTGTATGGTGGAGGTGTGGTATTGTATCCAATTCCTGGTGTAAGCTTATCATGGATTTGGACCTTTAGAATTGAATCCATGGCTTTAGAAGCATATGAAAATTTTTCCACATCTAGCTTAACCTTGTCTAGTTCTCCTCTCAACTTTTCATTCTCCTCCTTGGACTTTGTTAGTTAGATTTCTAGATCATTCTTCTCCCACTTCCAGTAATTTGTATCATATGTGTGTTGAAGTTCATTGGGTTGGAAACCTTTGATTTGTTCCTCAAACCTCTCAACAATTCTCACATAGTCTTTTCTATCCTTTTCTAACCTCTTAAGGTCATCACTCATATTCTGGTTGTGATCCCTGTACCTTTTAACAGTGTCTATACAAGTTTGAGAACAGAGATTAGAAAGTACCTCAGTTGGGAGATCAGATACCTCTGCCATGAGAGCTTGATTTTGAATGGCCTCTTCTGCTTGATCACTCCATTCAAACCCCATTCCTTATTGAGAAACAAGAGCTTGAGCTGAGTTTCTGTTCTGGTTGAAGCTTCCAGTTTGTGCTTGTTGGTGGTTGTTGTGAGACACTCCACTTCTGCATTCCCTGGCAAAGTGTCCCTTCATATGACACTTGTAGCATTCCACCTTTGACTTATCAAAGCCTGCTCCATCTTCTCTTCTTTGGGAGAAGTTGTTCCTCCCAGTCCTCTTGATGAATTTCTTCACCCTCATAGAAAGCATGGCCATCTGCCATTTGATATCCATCTCTTCAAGATCATCAGGATGAAGCTGCTCTAAGTCATCATTGATTAAAGAAGAATTACCATGGCTGGAAAGAAAGGCTTCAAAAACATATTCATTGCCTTTTTCTTGATTTACTCCACAGGCAACATTAACTGATTCAGGGTTAGCAGTAGAATCAATTGATGCTGATAGGAGTGCAGCATTGTGAACATATCCAGTAGGCTTCTTCTTTGCTTCCACCTTAGATTCAAACACTCTTAGATCATTGTATAGATCATCTAGTTCCTTTTCTTCAAATTCATCATTCTGTCTGAATGAAACAGTGTACATGGTCCATTCATCTCCAAGAGATCTGAGGAACTTTCGATTGACATCATCTTGTTCCATCTGGACTCCAACTGTAGCCAACTCACCAATCAACTTATTGAATCTGTCAAACGTTTGAGTCATAGACTCATTCTGTGAAGATGTAAAATTCTCATATTGCTGCTTGAGAATATCCCTTTGATTCCTCTTAGTGCTCTTTGTGCCAGCAAATCTCTTCTCTAAAGCATTCCATAGAATCTAAGCATCTGTGCAGTGTTGAAATTGATGTTGATACTCATTAGGAATGGCCAAAAGCAGGGTGCTTAAGGCTTTCATCTCCAACTGTCTGACTTTCTTCTCACCATCAGTTTTTGGAGGTGGTCTTTTGCCATCTTGTCCAATTCTAGCTTTAGCAGAGGGACCATTCTCAACAATGTCCCACATAGAACAGTCTGTAAGGAGGATCTGTTTTTATAGTAATCATTGTATTTATTTTCTAGCCTATACTGTGCTTTTTGTTCATATCTGTTTGGTAAAGGCTAGGGGTATTTAAGTCCCCTTAGAGCCTTTGTTTTGTAACTTTTGGCACTTAAATTTCAATATATCAAAGTGAACTTTGCGCTTCATACTTTCTCTCTCTACTTTCTCTCTCTAAAGATTTAGAGATTCTTGGACTCTCAATTGGTATCAGAGCATACTAGATCTTGAGAGGATTGAGAGAATTTGTTTTTTAGATACTGATTTTGTAGATTAAGCAGAAAATTTGATTGATTTTCTTGATTTTTCAAGAAAATCTCGTTTTTTGCTTGATTCATCAAAATTGGTTAGGTTTTTGATTGAATTTGTGCGAATTTTATTTCTTTAGTTGCGTTTGTGATAATCGATCGTATTTTATTCACATAGTTTTCCATAAAAAACATGATTTGATACTCAATTTGGTGATTTTGTGATTTTCTGGAAAAACGTATTCTCGTTCTGTTATTTTTCGAAAGTGTTGATTTAGTGTTTTTCAATCGAAATTGTTTGATAAAATTTGTTAGAAAGAAGTTTTTGAAGTTCAGTATGTGCTTTTCTTGGTTAATTTTCAAAGTTGTAGTTGATCTTGCGTGAATTGGTAGTGTTTTTGAAGTTTGCGTTTCATTCTTATGAGTTTGCGTTTCATTCATATACGTTTGCGTGTGATTCATATAATCTTGCGCCTCATTCATATATTCATATTACTTTGCGCTTCATTCTTATGTTTTGCATAACATTCTTTGTGGTCTAACTCGTGTGTTAGTAAATTTTTCAGGTTTGCGATTCACTGTGGAAACGCAAAGCTTCTAGTTTCTCGGCTCTAGTTTAAAACGCAAACCATAAGTTTGCGTTTCACTCCTTATACGCAAAGTTCACTTTGCGAAAGATCTTCTTCGTGCATCACCCGCAAAGTCTCAACCCGTAAAGTAACACTTTGCGTTTCACGAAGCAAACGCAAATCTCAGTTTGCGTTCCCCTCTGCAAACGCAAAACCTTCTTTGCGCTCCTCATTACAAATGCAAACCTCTTGTTTGCACGTCTCTCATACTTTTCTAAATTTTCTGATTTTTTCATAAGATGTCTCTACAAGCACAAATCTACAAGAATGACCTCATGATGTCATTGGGGTCTGATACACGTCCACCAGTACTGATCAATGAGAACGAATTCGAACAGTGGCAGGATCGGTTTATTAATTTCATTGAAAGACAACCAAATGGGGAGAACATGATGAAATCACTGACTCAGGGTCCTATGGAAATACCAAGGAAAGTTGTTCCAGCTACAGCAACTTCTGTTGCTACCTCTGTTGAGAAAGCTTTAAGGGAATATGATGCTGATGAGATGTTACGACATCAAGCTCAGGCCAAATCAAATCTGATCCTTGCTCTTCCCAACTCCATTTATAACAGAATCGATTGCTTCAAACAGAATCCTATGCTGATGTGGACTCAACTTGAAAAGATTAAGCTTGGTACTGCAATGTCAACTCAGTTGCGTCAGACTAGGTATATGAACAATTTTGAAAAGTTCAAGGATAAGGATGGAGAAAGCTTGAAGAGTGTATTTGATCGATTTTGGGCTGTCATCAACGATTTATACAAGATTAAAGTTAAGAAGACTGAATTGGAGGCTAATTTGAAGTTTCTGAATGCACTACAACCAGAGTGGAACAAGTCATGCCACAGAATGAGAAACGATGTCAGAATCTCAACCATGCCAACTCAGGAGTTATACGAAATGGATAAGAAGAATAAACCTCTGTCAGTAGATCCCATTGCTCTTATAGCTAGCCAACTGGCTGAGCAAGCTTTGACCGAATCAGCTTATGATGGATCTACAGATGATGATGGCGAAGCATTCGAAAAGGCCATGATACTTTTGACTCAACACTATCAGAAGAGATTCAAGCACAGATCTGGTTCAAACAACCTGCGGTTTACTTCTGGTTCTAAAGAGATAGAACCTGGTGCTCCTTCAAAGACATACACTCCAAAGTATGAACCAGCTAAGGTGGTTGAACAGAAGAAGGATGAGAAAAAGGTGGTTAACTGTTTTAACTGTGGGAAGCCTGGACATATGGTTAAGGACTGCAGAGTCAAAGTGGTAAAGGATGCTGCTTTTTACCGAAAGAAGTTGGCTCTTGCTGAAAAGAAAGAAAGTGGAACCATCCTGTTGGCCGAAGAAGAATATTGGTTGGATCATTCGGACAACGAGGCTGAAAATGAAGAAACTGCGGCCATGTGCTTTATAGGTGATGACAAATCTGATGATGAGGAAGAGGATACCTCATCTGATGGTTCTGAGGTAATATCTGAGTTTAACTATAATTTCTTCTTATCTCAAATGAATGTTTTATCACTGCTTTGCATGATTTGCGCTCAAAGTTTGTTTCAGAAAAGTTTAAAAGTCAAGAAAAGTCTGATTTAATCGAAAAACTGCAAATTTCTTTAAATGATGAAAAGTCAATTTTAATTGACACAAAAGAGAAATTTAATAACCAGTTGGTCGAGTTAGAAAATTCAAATCAGGCTTATCATGATTCGTTGACTGAACTGACTTCTTCAAATAAAATTCTTTCTGACAAGATAATTGTTTTAGAAAGGAAATTGTATAAAAGAAAATAGTCTAAGCAAACAATTTACATGAATAAACCAAGGAGTGAAGAAGCCATAAAAGAAAAGTGGGGACTTGGTTTTGAAAACCCGCATTTTTTAAATCATGCTAAAAATGAAGTTCCTACTTTATATGAATATGATTACTTTACTCTTGCAAGATATGCTCCTCAGTTTAAATTCTTTTGGACAACTGAGAAACAAATTTTGGAAGAAGAAAGTGTGAAAAGAATGAAAAACAAGAGGATGTAAATGCCATTTGTTTACACTTCTGAAAATGCAAAGTATTTTCCTGATCAATCTAAGAAATCCAGAAAATTTCAAAATCTTTTAAATATCAAATCTTCCAATAAATCTTCATTATCAACAGATTTTGTGGATATTTTTGCTAACACTGATAAGGAAAATGTATCTCCGGTGTCTTATGATACTAAGAAATACATTCCCCCATTAGTTTTAGAAGGTAAGATTGTTGATCTTGAAGATAAATTGGAAGAACAAAATCTTCAAACTTGTTTAGAAAACAATATATTTCTTTTTATAATGAAAAGAAGTTTTGAAGATAAAATTTCTTCTGGATTGTCAAAAGATTCTAAGGAGAATGCTAAAGTTTTGAAAAACAATGGCCATTTGCGTTCCACGTTGGAAACGCAAACTGAAAGTTTGCGCATGCAGTTGGACGCGCAAAGCTCAGTTTGCGCCTCCAATGGGAAGCGCAAACCTCCTCTAGACTTGCGAAATTTTGAAAATTTTCACTCCAAGGCTAGTTCTTCAATGACAAATGCTAAGACTGATTTCTTTGATAAAGTTTCTTCTTCTGATTCAATTATTGATAATTCTTTACTGCTAAATGCTCAATTTTATAAAAAGAAACGTAAAAGAAGAAGATCAAAGAATTCAAAGAAACATGATACTGTCTTATCTGAAAATTCTAATGTTTCTGATTTTTCTTCTTCAGATCGGACTGTGAGGAAGTTACCAAGGCAGATATGGAGGATGAAACAGCAAATTTTAGAATCTGAACTGTTAGGAGTTAACTGTGTAGACAATCTTTATGATACTGATACATTTGTTACATGTAATAAAAACCCAAAATATTCTTTTTAGCAAATGTTTGATATATCAAAGAATATCTCATATGCTTCTTCTAGTTCTGATTCTGATAATTGTGTTTTATCTTCTATTGATAATTGCTTTCATTCTTGCATGAAAAATAAAAATAAAAGATACAAATCTAACAAGGGACCCATAAGCATATGGGTACCTAAAAAGGTGTAGTTTATGTGTGTGCAGCTTAGTCAATTATGGTATCTGGACTCGGGATGTTCAAAACATATGACTGGCAACAAATCTCTTCTGTCTAATTTTAAAGATAAATGTTGCGGTCGTGTGAAATTTGGCAACTGTGAGACAACTCCGATTCTTGGTTATGGTGATCTAGTTCAGGGTAACATAACTGTCAAAAGAGTAAGCTACGTCGAGGGTCTAAGTCACAACCTTTTCAGCATAGGAAAATTTTGTGATAAAGACCTTGAAGTCAGCTTCAAATCCAAAAGAGTTGCAGTGAAGAATGATAATGGCAAGGATCTTCTGGTAGGAAAAAGGAAATTAAATTTGTATACCATTGATCTTTCCAAGATCAAAATTCCTTCAGATATCTGCTTGCTTTCTAAAGCCTCAATTCAAGAAAGTTGGATTTGGCACAGACGTTTAGCTCATCTCAATTTCAAGTATATGGATCGCCTGGTCAAGAATGATTCAGTGAGAGGTCTTCCAGTTCTCCGTTTCCAGAAAAACCATCTATGCCAGGATTGTGAGAAAGGAAAAATGAAGAAAGCTCCTCACAAGCCTAAGCCTGAACACTGCACTTCGGCTATTCTTGATCTTTTGCATGTTGATTTGTGTGGTCCGATGAAGACGAAAAGTTTAGGACATAAGAAATATGTTTTGGTGGTTGTTGATGGCTACTCCAGATACACTTGGGTAAAATTTCTGAAGTCAAAAGACGAGACTCCTGAAGTACTCATCAATCTCATCAAGACAACTCAGACAAATAAGCAGAAGCAAGTGAAAGTGGTAAGATCTGACAATGGCACTGAATTCAAAAACAGTACTCTTCAGGCATTCTATGAATCTCAAGGAATACAACAACAATTTTCTGCTGCACGTACTCCGTGACAGAACGGTGTTGTTGAAAGAAGAAACAGAACGCTTGTTAAGTCCGCCAGATCAATGCTTGCTTATTCAGGTCTACCTTTGTCTTACTGGGCTGAAGCAGTATCAACTGCCTGTCATACACAGAACATATCAATTCTGCATCGTCGTTTCAACAAAACACCGTATGAACTTATGAACGGGATCAAATCGAACATCGAGTATTTCAAGTCATTCGGGTGTAAATGCTACGTTCTGAATGATAGGGAGAATCTCAACAAGTTTAGTCCAAAGGCAGACAAGGGTGTATTCGTGGGTTATTCTTCAAACTCTGCCGCTTTTAGAGTTTTTCTGATCTCTGCAAGAAAGGTCATAGAGAGTGTCAATGTAAAATTTGACGAAGCTGATGATTTGGTTTCTAGTCACTCAGGCTCAGAACCCGATTTTACTAGCAATTCAGTTTCTGAACAAATCAGTTCAGAACCTGCTCTTTCACCGGATAACCAGGATTCTTCTACTCCCTCTCCTAATCTTTCTGATCTTGATTTTCTGTTTGAAAATTTTTATGATGATGTGCCTAGATCTAATTCTGAAAATGTTTCTAATGTTTTGAATCAGGAAACTGAGAGCTCATCTATACCAAATTTCGCTGCATCTATCTCTGACAATGATGCTGCTCCAGTCTCTCCTATTTAACAAGAACCGACACAACAAGTTTATGTTCAATCAGAAACTGAGCCTATTCATGAAGAACATACTCAAGAAGAGTCAATTCAAGATCAACCTGTTCAAGATGAATCACTTCAGGAAGACGTACAGAATGATGTTATTCAACAAACTGTTTCCGAATCTAATTCAGAGATAGTTGAGATTCCTCCTCCTCAAGTTGAAACAATTTCTATTTCTTCATCTGATGTAGAAGTTTCTGAACCTCCCTCTCTTCAATTAGAAGTGGTTCAAGATGTAATTGATCCTCTCCCTCATACAACAAAATGGACAAGATCTCATCCAATTCATCAAATTATTGGAGATCCTCAAGCCAGTGTTTCTACACGCTCCAAATCGGCTACTTCCAACGAATGTCTATTCACTTGCTTCCTAAGCAAGATTAAACCTACAAAAGTTTCTGAAGCATTGGAAGATCCGGATTGGATTATTGCTATGCAAGAGGAGATCAATCAATTTGATGCACTCAAAGTATGGAGACTTGTACCGAGGCCGAAAGGAAAAAGCATAATTGGTACAAAGTGGATTTTCAAGAATAAAAAGGATAAAGATGGTATCGTCGTGCGGAACAAAGCAAGGTTGGTAGCCAAAGGATATCGACAAGAAGAAGGTATTGACTACGATGAAACATTTGCACCCGTTGCCAGATTGGAAGCTATCCGAATGTTTCTTGGACGTCCAGATTATGTATATTTTCTCGATAAAGCATTTCTCAATGGCAAGCTGAAAGAAGAAGTATATGTATCTCAGCCAGAGGGATTTGTTGACAAAGATCGTCCAGATTATGTATATTTTCTCGATAAATCATTGTATGGTTTGAAACAAGCTCCACGGGCATGGTATGACGAGTTGTCAGCTTTCTTGGTCAAATCCGGCTTCACCAAAGGGTCTATCGATACTACTCTTTTCATTTATAGAACTAATCTTGATATCTGCTTAGTACAAATATACGTAGATGATATTATTTTCGGTGCGACTAACAAATCTTTGTGTACATGGTTTTCTGATCTTATGACCTCTAGATTTCAGATGAGCATGATGGGAGAAATCAATTTCTTCCTCGGCTTACAAGTGAAACAGCTTCCTGATGGTATCTTCATCAACCAGTCAAAGTATATATTTGACATCTTGAAGAAATTCAAGATGGACAAATCTACTTCAATCGGAACGCCGATGGCTCACGGTGCCAAACTCGGACTCGATCCAGATGGAAAAGTTGTGGATCAAAAGACATACAGAGGGATGATCGGATCACTGATGTATCTAACTGCCAGTCACCCGGACATAATGTTCTCCACGTGCTTGTGTGCCTGATTTCAAGCTAAACCAAAAGAATCTCATCTTTTAGCAGTCAAACGCATTTTTAGATATATTAAAGGAACTTCTTATTTAGGATTATAGTATCCTAAAAGTTCTGACTATAATTTGATTGCTTATTCAGATGCAGATTTTGGTGGTAATCAATTGGACAGGAAGAGTACTTCTGGTCATCTTCAGTTTTTAGGTGACAGACTGATAAGTTGGGCGTCGAAAAAGCAAAACTGCGTTTCAATATCAACAGCCGAAGCTGAATACGTCGCTGCAGCTAGTTGCTGTGCTCAAGTGCTCTGGATGAAAACGCAACTTCGTGATTACGGAATGCTATACAAGACAGTGCCAATATATTGTGACAGCAAGTCTGCAATTGCGATATCGGTCAATCCAGTCCAACACACCAAGACCAAGCACATAGACATGCGGTATAATTTTATAAAGCATCACGTGGAAGAAGGTACCATTGAATTATATTTTGTATCAACTGAATATCAACTTGCTGATATCTTTACAAAAGCCTTAGATGAAAAACGTTTCAATTTTTTGCTTTTAAAATTAGGCATGTTGAATTTAAAAGTCTAAATCTTTACAAATTTTTTTCTATAAAATAAAATTTTACAGATTTTCTTTCTTTTGAATAAAACGTATGTTTAGGGTCTTTAACAAGTTATTTGTTTATATTAAAGTTTTATATGTTCAACTTTCATGTCTTACAAAAGTCGAAAAGTCAGCAACATGTTTGTAGCTTTTGATAATGCTTTAAAGATATGTGAGTCTGAATTTTTATAGTTTACTTTGCTTAGACTACCTAAATGATCAGAATTATAGATCGGAATGAAAATATGGGCTAAGCATTTAGACGTTGATCTGAGTAATTGAGATGAATAATAAATTCTTAAAATACAGAAATCTCTGGGTTTAAAAGTTTGTACCTGTGACCTTTCTGGTTTGGGAAAGTAAGTTCCGTGGGATGCTCGACATCCCCTAAGGTCATTTGGTCTGGGAGTGATCGAACAGAAATTCTTCTATAGAATCAGATCGAAAGTCATGTTTTACTGGTATGAATGGGTTTAGAATATGTCGATGTAGCCTTTCTGATCCGGGAAAGTAAGTTCTAAGGGATGCTTGACACCTAGTCCCCTAAGGCCAACTGGCCTGGGAGTGGCTGACCCAAATCTTGCAATAGGGTCAGATAGAAAGTTACGTTTACGGCATGTTCTTTACTTAATGAACTCTCTGATTAAAAGATGCCAAAGTTCACGCGCTTAAAAGATGCCAAAGAGCACACTCATGTTAAGATGCCAATGTGCACACTGCTAAAAGAGGCCAATGAGCACACATCTCATGATACTTGGTGAAATGTTTGAGTTGTGATAAACCTGTAAATTTGTGAAAGTCTTAATTTTTGATGACTTAGTGTCAGTACATTCAAAGTTTTCTATATTAATTTTAGAACTGCATTTTTCTTGAAGCTAATTGAAGTTCACATGCGAGCACACTGAATAGATAAATGGAAGTTTTTGAAACTGAACATGTCTTAACTTGATATGCAATTATACTTGTTCTTGCATCCAACAACATATGCTTGATTTCAACTGATTGATAAATCTGTGAAATTTTACTGAGTAGACTTTAACTTGTTTAGTGTTTAAAAGTTTATATATTCAGTTGTTACAAAATTTATATTCAATATGATCATCTTTCATACTGATGTCTTTATGTTTGAGTATCTGTATTTTTTTATATATGGTCAGTGCAATTTTCAAGGGGGAGAGCTAATCTGAAAAAGTTATCTGAACTTTTCTGTGGTTGAGGGGGAGTAAGTAAGAAAAGTATCTGTGCTGATCAGAAGTTAAAAAGGTATGATTCTCAGATTTTTCTACACATTTGCTATAGTAACAGGTAAATATTTGTGCATTTGTGTAGGGGGAGTGAAAGGATTTCGGGTATATTTTTTTTTATTTGTTATGTTTTTTAGATTTTTTTTTGTTTTTGTTTGTTTTGTTTTGTTTTAGTTTTCTAGGTTTAAATAGTGTTTTTTCTTTTCTTTTTCATTTTCCCGCTTGTTTGTTCATTCTGATTGACCATCGGCCTTCTACTCTCTCTCAGTGAAATTTCTTTTCTTGTGCTAAACCCCAATCTGATTTCTTTCAGATTTTGTTATTCGAACTCAAGGTATGTTTTTGATTCTCTTTTACTTTCATTCTTCGTTTTGGATTTGGTTTATTGTGTATGTTTACTCTACAGTCGAATGCTCTTAATCTGATATTGTTCTAAATCTTCAGATTCGACCTGTATTAGTTCGAATTAGGTATTGGGTTTTGCTTAGTACAGTTAATCGATCTTCAGGTATGTTTCCTTTTACTTTAATTTCATGTTTTCTTGCTTTAATTTTTGATTTTTTGTGTTTTTCGGTTCGTATAACGCGAAAAACTAGGTTTTTTGAACAAGGATGACAGACACGCAAAGTAAACTTTGCGCGTCTAGCTAGAAACGCAAAGTGAACTTTGCGCGTCTAGCTAGAAATGCAAAGTGAACTTTGCGCGTCTAGCTAGAAACGCAAAGTGAACTTTGCGTGTCTAACTAGAAACGCAAAGTGAACTTTGCGCGTCTAACTAGAAACGCAAAGTCTACTTTGCGCTTCTAACTTGTTAAGCAAACCTATTGTTCTTTCAAGTTGTAGTTTACGTATCAACTAGGACACGCAAAGTGTACTTTGCGTCTCCTCTTTGACACGAAAACTCTCTTTGTGTTTGTGCTTCGTGTTTTGTTTTTGGGTTTTTAATATCAAGTATGTTTGTCCCGCAAAGTCTACTTTGCGCGTCTAGTTAGAAACACAAAGTGAACCTTGCGCGTCTAGTTAGAAACGCAAAGTGAACCTTGCGCGTCTAACTAGAAACGCAAAGTGAACTTTGCGCCTCTAACTAGAAACGCAAAGTCTACTTTGCGCTTCTAACTTGATACGCAAACCTTCCTTTGTGTTTTTTGTATGTTTTTGTTTTGTTTTTCTAAGTATAATTTTCGGACCATGTTAGACACGCAAACTTACCTTTGCGTCTCATGACTGAAACGCAAACCTTGCTTTGCGCTTCTAACTTGGCACGCAAACCATACTTAGAATATTTTTTTATTATTTTGTCTAATTCTTTTTCATTTTTGTTTTCCAGGTCTATTATGTCTTCTAAAACCAATACAGATCCCATGATTCAAGACGAGAATGCCATTCTCGATGATCCGTCTGATCGAGCTTCTCATGATACTCCCATGCCGTCACATCCTTCTGTTGGGTCCGATCTTTCTGCTTCTCGCCGTACACCAAATTATATGTTCCCAACCATCATGTATATGCCATACAAGCCGAACAACTATCACGTGGACTTTGACCGAATCAAGATACATCCAGTGATACGAGCAATTCTCAAAGGTCATCCACTTGCCCCTGCTCTTTCATACTGCGCAGATGTTCCTGAAGTTTATCTACAGCAGGCATGGCATACAATAACAAAGAATGAAATGGCTCGTCCGCATCACTTTGATCTTCAAATCGATCAATTTGAATCTTTTCTTTCTTACAAGCGTCTGAGATTGATACTGGAGCTTCCTGAGCCTAATTCCAGACTTGGCCGAACTACATATGACAACTTTCCATCTGAAGAGGAAATATATGAAGGAATAAGGAATCTTGGATATGTTGGTACTTTGAACAAACTTACAGACTTTGACAAGTCTAATCTACCTCCAGTATGGTATGCACTGTTCTCAGTTATCATCAGGTGCCTGACATCGAAGCATTCTGGCACAGACAGTGCAAGTTTATTGTATCTCCGATTGTTCCTTGCAGTCGTCTATGACTTGCATGTCGACTACACGTTTATTTTTTGGACCGAACTCTCGGAGGTGGTACATGACAAGTTCACCAACAAGAAATGGAAGTTCATTCCGTTCGTTAGATTTCTGAAGCTTATTGTTCGAAGCATGATCCGCAGCAATCCAGCTATTCCTCGCAGGTTATCTTGGCCTCAGGTTCCAGACTCCGAGATGACTTATATTCAGAAGCAGAATAGGTCTTTCAACTATTCTATGACCATTCCGTATGCTCTTATTGCCAACTACGCTGATGTTACAGATGAGGATGTCATAGAATATTGCATGGAAAATGAGTTTATGGAAGCTGATGTTCAAGCTACTGAAAAATATGTTGAAGTTGAAGCATCTATTCCTGAACAAGAGCCTGAAGTTGAAAAAGAAGCTGAAGATGAGCAAGAAGTTTCGGTTTTTGTTGAAAAAGAAATAGTTCAAGAGGATGTTGCTTCTGATGATGTTGATAATGCTGATGATGCTGATGATGGTGCTATTCTTGCTAGTGATAAAGATGAGGATGAAAGTGATTCTGATGATGATGATAGTGATCATGCTGATCAACCGAGCATTCAAGTTTATGAAAGGAAGACCAGGACACCGGAAGTGATTGTTCAAGAGGATATTCATTCTGAAGCCGAATCTGTTCCCAACAATCCGAAAGTTGCTGATTTACATGTCGATGAACTTTATTTAGCTTTTGCTAATGTTTCAACTCATCATCGGGTTCTAGATACTGTTGTTTCTCCATCTTCTCTCGAGCCTTCTTCCAGTGTCGAAACTTCTTCAGTCGAGGTACGGGATTCAACAGCAAAATTTTCTACTCTAAATGATGTGATTCGACAGATGAATGAGCAGTTTGAAGAACACAAGAATTCGGAAATTCAGAAGTTACGTGCTTTCTTAAAGGGTAAGATGCCAGAGATTGATACATCCTCAATACCTGAAGTAATTCCTTTCAGACGCCCATCTGGGGTGGTTATTAGAGATTCGTCTACTGCTGTTCAAACATCTGCTCCTGCAATCATGTCTATTCCTCAACCTCCACCGTTTTTGCAGTATGTTGGCATTTCTATTTCTACACGTCCTCCTCTCTCGACTTCAAGAACTCCAGTCTCCGATCTTCCAATTTCAGAGTTGACAGATTTGCTCTATGCTCGACTTCTCTCTATGTCGCCGCCTGAACATCAAGATCAAGATCTTATATCTCTTTTACGGAACTTCCAACCTTCGCCGCCTCCAGTTCCTTCTTCTGAATCTGACAGGATTACTGCTTTATCTGACGAGTTTCATGCATTCAGATTAGAAGTTTGATCAAGTTTTTCTGATCTCAAATCTTTCATGTCTCAAGCATTTTCTGATTTATCTTCAAGGCTTGATTCTCATGAACAAAGTTGCAGAACTGAGGTCGGCCCGTCTCTTAAGCGTCGACATGACCAAGATGATCATGATCATCAAGGCCATGAGGGGGAGATGGCAAAGAGACCGAGAGTTGAAAGATCTTCTGAAGCTAGAGAAGATATTCAAGAAGAAGCGGCTAGTGATAGAGGAAAGAGTGGTGAATCTGTTCAAGACTGCAACATTCAGGATTTAGTGAATGTTATGATTGAGAATGTTGATCTGTCTTCTTTGCATAATGAACTGAATATTTTTGAGAGTAATATTAACAATAATATGCAAATTGTTGTTTATATGGATCCAGATGTTTCTGCAAGTATTCTTGAAGTTGAAGAATCTGAAGCTTCAAATGACATGAGGTCATTCTTTGCTAACTTCATAGAGATTAATTCTGATGATGATGAAGATGTCAGGTTTGAAAAGATTTGTCAAGTCAATGAAGAAGACTGTGATGAAATTATTATCATATCAGATACATAAGATGACTCAGTGTTCATGGATGCGAAAGACGAAGAAGAAGCAGATTTGTTATACAGTGATCTTCTTGCTCATGATGAGATTCCTGAATCAACTAATGTCACATCTACTCCTGTTGCTAGTTCAGCTCCGACTACCTCTATTCCTTCAAGATCATTTGAAGTTGGTCAGTCGTCAAGAGCAGAAGCTGATGTTCCATCTTCTGATCCTGTAATTCCACCATCTATTTTATAAGAAGGACCAGCTTTATCTAGACATCAAAGACAAAGGAATTTGCAACGTAGATATTTGGCATCAAGGCAAAGATCAGCCTTTCTAGAAGACACTCAGAGAAACATCTTTGTCTCTAGAAGAAGGGCAATTAACATCTATGCAATCCTTGGAGTAGAGAAAGAGTCATATGCCTATCAATATGAGTACTTGATGTTCATCAAGTGTCAGCGCAAAAGGAATAATACCGTTTCTTCTCAACACTTGATTGTTCGAGTCATCAGTGTCACAATCAACAAGTTTGTGAATATCTGGTATCCCGATTTTGAAGTTGAAAGAAGAGACTGCAAGCGGTATAAATTTTCAGAGGCAGACTTCGCTGACCTTTCTATAGATGATATTGAATTCTTATATGATCACTTCAGGAATCTGTAACATAGAACACAGGATATTTCTCAAGCTTTGTTCGTCATTAAAAGATTCATACGATGACAAATCAGATTCTTCCGAGTTTTTGATTTTCAGATGGCTGTCGAAAGTTTTCAGCCGGTTGTTAATCGTCTCAGGCCCAACAAAAGCTTACCGAACTTAGAGTCTTATCCTCTTCTCACCATTGTTGAAGATCCATATGGAGTGGTGTACAAGAATGGGTCTAATGAAAAATGCTTTCTCAGGTTTGAAGAAATTGCTCACTTCTCTGATGGAACTTTAAAGGTGATTAAGCTTTAGCTGGAGCAACGTCTGAAGGAGGCCAAAATAAGATTTTTGGAATCAAGAGAAAATGCATTCCTGGTTGATAATTGTTTATGCCAAAAATCTCCCAAGGAAAATTTAAGGTAAACGTGAAGCTTAATCCAACCAAAGAAAGTAACGACAATAATCGTACGACTATAACAAAAATAAAGTAAATAAGACGAGAGAATTGGGGACGCGGAAAACCCCTAAAATGGGTAAAAACCGCGGACGAGTGAGAGTCGTCGTGCACTATGGACGTCAATCAGGGACGTCGTTCTTTAGAACAAGTGTTACAAGTGTAATACAATGTAAAGTAATATAACAAAGTAAATTCGGTCGTGCGTTGTCCTTTGGTCGTGCGTCGTATAACAAACAGTAGAATTCTTTATGAACTTCGAGAGGGATTGAACAAGCTTGAAAGAATAATCTGTGAGCTTCTGAGGTATGAGCATCAGATGTCCCAATGTGAATTTACAGCCTTGTATTTATACTCCATCTTTCCGTTTCCTAAGTATTGATTGCATATGACCGTTTCTGATATTGATGACAGCGTCCGTTATGCTTATTGCTATTGATGATGTCTTTCGATACAATCTCTTGTCATGAATGCCTTTGAATTCTGCATTTAAACATAATATAACGTATGCTGCCAATTAGTAATTGAAATCAGGTCGTACGAAGGTATTTGTTGGACGGGTATTTGATCATTTTAGTCGAGGTCGCCTAAAGGAAAGGCGTCATTCATCATCTGTCGCACGACCACGGACTGTTGGACTTTTTACCCAAACAGTTTGCCCCCAAATTTAAAATTCAAGCGACAACTTTTTTAAATTGAAATTTTAAAAACCTGACATGTGCTAAAAGGAAAAACGCGGGTAGTTTAACTATAACCAAATAAGTTCATTTCTAACTAGATAATGACGTCATTCCCTGCATAAATAACCATTTAGACAGCTAATTGGGGACAGGTGTCACGTATTGGAGGAACGTACTTGAGCGCTTCGCCTGACACGGGTGACACGTGTCAATTGACGATTTGATTTCTTAACGATTCGGTTTCCAAATTAAAGTATAAATAAGGATTGTTTTCAATCCTTTCCTTCTTTACGCTTCGATATACCTCCAGCGAGATTTTCGAGCGACGAAAATCATTTCCATTCTAAATTCGAGGTTTTTAGAACATTATTTAAGGTACGATTTCTGGTTCTTTTCTGTGTCGATTTATGTATAAGAAATCCTTAGCTAAGAAGCCTAGAAAAGCTTGGGATTGTCTTAGTTACTGGAAGGCGACTGTGAGTGTTCCTGATTTCAATATGTTGAGCGAACCTATTAGTGTTTACAAGGAAGAGGAAAATCTAGAGTACCTTAAAAAACTAGCTAGGATTCCAGAGGGTGTCAATCTAATGACGCCGAAAGATTTACGACCAGATGAAGTTCCGAAGGGATATGGCGTTTTATACGAGTATCCCTTCAAAATAGGCTTTTCTTGGCCATTTATTCCCTTGTTTAAGGAGTTTTTAGATGCATTTGACTTATCACCTGGACAGTTGATGCCTCAGTTCTGGCGGATTGTCCAGGTGGTCGATCGTCTTACGGCCGACTGGGGGCTCCGTTCAATTTGAACGACCTTCTAACTGCTTATAGTGTTCGTGCGGATAACTATCATAGATATAGTTTATTCCCTCGAACAAAAGGAGATACCGTACTGGTGCATAATACTGCGGTGAACGACCGTGGTTGGAAACGCCACTATGTTTTCCTCCAGGTGGCATCCTTGAACGATGAGGATAGCCAATGGTTTTCTTCTGGATGGAACGAGTCGGGTAGGTTTCCTTATTTTGTCGGGTGTTTTTGTCGTGTGTCGTGCGTTTTATAATGTCTACTAATGGTGTCTTTCCTTTTGTATGGCAGTGATTGACTTCACTAAGGTGAAGTCTAATAGAGATTCTCTAAACAAGATTCAAAGGATCTTGGAGAAGAGTATTGTTGACCGTTCTTTTTTTGTTCGGTCGAACGACGAGGAAGACGAAGTCGTCTTTGTCGCGGAGGTTCCATCTGTCGAAGGTTCTCATCAAGGAGAAGAGAGAGAAAAAGAAAGAGAAGAAAAGAGAGAAGAATAGATGACTGGTACGTCGTTTGAACTCTTTTATTGCGAAGGTTACATGTCTTTTCTAACTCTTCTATTTTGTCCAGAAGATTCATCTACGAAGTCGGCTGCTCAGAGACGGGCCGAACAACTAGAGCTTGCCCGTCAGGGCACAGAGAAATCGAAGAAGCGATCTGCTCCTCCTGCGGGGGTGGATCCAAAGCGTCTTCGAGGCAAACCCCGGACTTCACCAAAGAAGACGGGCGAAGCTTCTTTGTCGTCCCTTTCAGGGGCGACACCAGCGAAAGAAACCGTTACCGGTGTCGAGCTAGGAAGCTCGACTAAGGAGACGAAGGACATTCCCTTGTCGGGAATGTCGGGCGTTGAGAAGCCTCCTTCCTCCTCTAAAGGTGAGGGGAAGAATAAGGAAAAAGTGGGAGAGATGACTTTCAAAGCCACTCTCCCAGCTGATTTTATGGCGAATGACGTTCTCGAAAGAGACGTTATTTTCCCCCACTTGGCAAAATTTCTTCTCCCGGCCTTTTACGATCGTTACAAGGAGTCTCGGGTGGAAGACACGGGAGCCCATGCTGCTGGTCTCTCCTTTATGGTAATCACTTTTTACTTTCCCTTCCTTCATTTATTTATTCTGTTTTTAATCGTTTTGCTACTGTTGTAGGCTTTTCAAGCTTGTTTGAGCTTTTATGCTCAAACAGAAGGTTTGAGGGCGTCTTTTCCTGAAGTAAAGAAGAGGGCTGATGAGGCTCTTGAAAAGGAGAAGGTCGCCCTAAAGGCGGTCGAGGCTGAGAAGATGAAGGTTGAGAGCCTTAAGGCTAAACTCATTGAAGCACAAAAAGAGATGGTCGAGTTTAGGGATCGCGTCCTTGAGCTTGAGGCGTTAACAACCAAACTGGAGATCGAGAAAATCAAAGCCACCACTGACGATGCTTCTCATGCTGATGAAGTTGCGTCTCTTCAAAAGAAAGTCGAGGGTTTGGAGGGGGACGTCAAAGATTTGGAGGAGGAAAATCAGCAACTTGAAGCCTTCTCCCGTCTTACAGCCAGGGCTGCTTTGATGAGACGTCATCTAAGTGGGAAAAATCCCATGGCGTCGGCTGCCGAAGAGCTCAAGACTTATCTTGAGAAGGTGGGGACTGAAAGGGATCTCGACGAGGATGACGATCTGGATGGGAGCGATGGTGGAGAAGAGGAGGTGTCAGCAAGGACGGACGTCATACAAGAACAATCTGGCGCTCCTCCTACTTAGCTTTGTTTGAACTTTTCATCTGAAGGTCGACCGTATGTGGTCGTCCTTTATATTTGTATTTTTGACTTTCTATGAAACACAACTCTTTTTGCTTGTCAATACTTATTACTCATCTTTATAAGTAATCGTTCGTCGAATAGGTAAATAAACAGTTGCGTTAGTCATACAACCATATCATTATCAACTGAAACTTTCGATCGACCTTAGGCAATTCATAATAATGGTTCTTGGGTCTAAGAATATCAAATGCAGGATTTAACCTTTGTCATTTAGTAATATCAAATATATACGTGTGATCACATGAGTTTCACTCGACACAAAGATTTCACATAAGTCGCGCGTCCCTGCGAAAAACAATATTAGTGGGGTGGTCGTTGGTTTGACCAACGACCCTCCGATGCTTAAGTCAGTAATCTTTCTTAAAAAATAATCAAAGAAATTAATTTCACAGAATAAAAAGTAATACCTCTTTAGATGAACTGCATTCCAGCTTCGTGGGATATCTTGACCATCGAGGGTTTGGATTCTATAAGCTCCTTTACCCACGACACTAGAGATTTGATAAGGACCTTCCCACTTAGTGGAAAGTTTACCTGCATTAGGCTCTTGAGTGTTTTGAAACACTCGTCGTAGGATGTAGTCGCCTTCTTTAAAAACTTTGACCTGGACATTTTTGTTGAAATGTCGTTCGACAGTTTGTTTTTGCGACGTGATGCGAATGTGTGCAGCTTCTCGGAGTTCCTCTAGGGCGTCGAGGTCATAACTTAATTCGACTAAATTATGCTCAACGGACGTATGCCTTGAAGTCGGTAGACGTACCTCAATAGGTAACACAGCTTCACATCCATAGACTAAGGAAAAGGGAGTCTGTCATGTGGACGTACGAGGTGTCGTACGGTTAGCCCATAGGACGGAAGGCAATTCTTCCACCCACTTCCCTTTGTAAGCTTTGAGTCGTTTCTTGAGTGAATTAATGATGGTTTTATTACTCGACTCGGGTAAACCATTCGACTGTGGATATCGAGGTGTTGATGTTACCAACTTGATGTTCCTTTCTTCGCAAAATCTTCTCATTCGATCACTGATGAATTGTGTCCCGTTGTCGCACGTTATTTCAGATGGAACTCCAAACCTACAAATGATGTTAGTCTGGATAAAAGAAACGACCTCTTTGTCTCGGACCTGAGAGAAAGCCGCTGCTTCGACCCATTTAGAGAAATAATCTGTTAAAACTCAAAGAAATACCTTTTGCCCGGGGGCAGGTGGTAATTTCCCAACAATATCCATTCCCCATTTCATAAAGGGCTATGGGATCAAAGTCGAGTGCAAAGGTTCAGAAGGTTTATGTGACATACTTGTGTGTCTTTGACACGCATCGCATAACTGTACATACCTGGTCGCATCTTGTCTTAACGTTGGCCAATAGTAACCTTGACGCGATATCCGGTTGGCTAAACTGCGGCTTCCGGAATGATTTCCACATTCACCGTCGTGCATATCCTGTAGGATTTTATGTACTTGAGCCTTGTTGGTGATACATCGCAGATTCAGACCAGTCGAAGACCTTCGATACAATTGTCCTCTGATCATAACATACCTTGATGCTTTAAATCTAACTTTTCTCGCTTCCATTCTGTCATCGAGCAATTGATCGTGTTCTAAATAATTTTTAATGTCGTCCGACCAAGAATTTTCTTCTTCAATTGGTGCGACCGAAATATTATCATCTTCTTTGATGGACGGGGTTGCAAGGTGAACCACCGGGATATTGTCGAATGTCGTTCGATTAAGTGCTGACCCCAAATTGGCTAGTTCATCGGCTTGAGCGTTCTGATCTCTTGGTATCTGTTCAATTATAAAGCGACTGAACTTCTTCACTTCTTCTTTTACTATTTTATAGTAAGCAATCATCCTTGAATCTTTTGCCGCAAATTCTCCATTAACTTGGTTAACAACTAGGGACGAATCGCTCCGGACGTGCAAATGTGTTGCCCCCAAGTCGTGAGCTATTTTGATTCCTGCAATCAGTGCTTCATATTCTGCCTCATTATTTGTTGCTTTGAAATCGCATCGTATGGAGTATACTATTTTGCCCCCTTGTGGAGACTGTAGGACGACACCCACACCCGTGCCGCGTATATTCGCCAAACCATCAACGTCGAGCGTCCAAGTAGTGTCGTGCAAAGTCGCCACAATTAACTAGTCGGATGTCATTGTGCTTTCCATTTCTGTACTGAAATCTGAGACAAAATCTGCCAGGACCTGTGACTTGATCGCCGTTTTGGGCTTGAAATCCAAATCAAAATTGCTGAGGTAAATGCTCCATTTAGCTAGTCGTCCTGTTAGTTCAGGTTTTCTTAACACCGACTTTAATGGAAAGTTAGTTACCACAATTATAGGATGTGATTCAAAATAATGTCGTAGCTTTTTAGCAGCCATGACTAACGAAAGTAAAAGTTTTTCTATAGACGAATACCTGGTTTCAGCGTCTAGTAGAGTTTTACTTACATAATAAATTAGCAATTGTCGTCCGTCAGTTTCTCGTATAAGAACTGCACTTACCGAATTAGTGCTGACGGCTAGGTAGAGTTGAAGAGCTTCACCTTTTTCAGGTTTAGAGAGGAAAGGAGGCGACATCATGTATTTTTTGAGTTACTGTAACGCTTCTTCGTGCTTGTCAGTCCACTCGAAACCTTTATTTTTTCGTAGGACATTGTAGAATAAATGACATTTGTCGGACGATCGAGAGATGAAACGGTTCAGCGCTGCTATCCGTCCTGTGAGACGTTAGACTTCTTTAAAATTTCTAGGTGATTTTAACTCGACAATTGCTTTGATTTGATCTGGATTAGCTTCAATTCCTCGTCGTGTGACCATATAACCGAGAAATTTGCCAGCTCGAACTCCAAAAGAACATTTTGTCGGATTCAACTTCATTTTATATTCGCATAAGATATCGAACGACTGCTTCAAATGTCCTATATGATCGTTCATATGCTTTGATTTGACAAGCATGTCATCGATGTATACCTCCATAGTGTCGCCCAAATGTTCTTTGAACATCATATTCACCAATCGTTGATATGTCGAACCTGCATTCTTAAGACCAAAAGGCATTACTTTATAACAATAAATACCTTTATCTGTCATGAAGGCCATTTTTTCCTGGTCGTCAGTATGCATCAATATCTGGTTATACCCAGAATATGCGTCCATGAACGTGAGTAACTCATGTCCTGCTGTAGCGTCGACCATAGAGTCGATATGTGGCAATGGAAATGGATCCTTCGGGCAAGCTTTATTAAGGTCGGTGAAATCAATGCATACTCTCCATTTACCATTTTTCTTTTGGACGACAACAACGTTGGCGAGCCAATCTGGATACTTGACTTCTCGTATTTTTCCTGTTTTAAGCAAATTATCAACTTCATCGTTGATAACCTTATTTCTCTCAGGAGCAAACTTCTGTCTTTTCTGTTGAACGGGTTTGAATAATGGATCGATGTGGAGTTTATGAGAAATAATACTCGGATCAATACCCACCATATCTTCGTGCGTCCAGGCGAAGCAATCATAGTGGTCCTGCAAAAAAGAAATTAGTTGCTTTTTGAAGGAAGGGTCGAGCGTCGAACCTATGTAAACCATCTGATCAGGCTTATCCTGGTTTAGGACAACAGCTTCCAAGCGATAGTCGTCGTCAGTCCCAAGAACGTCCTGGTTCTGTAATTGCTATACTGTCTGCTTCGGGGGCTTTAAGGAAACTTTGTAACATTCCCTAGCAACCTTTCTTTCGCCTTTGATCTCCTGTACTCCCCATTGCGTGGGAAATTTCAAAGTTTGGTGGTACGTCGAAGGTACAACTTTCATGTCATGAATCCAAGGTCGCCCAAGGATAACATTATAAGCTGATGAGCAATAGACGACATTGAATTTCGTCTGTCTGTTGATTCCTTTAGCATATACTGGAAGTGTGATTTCCCCCATGGTGTTTGTCGCTCCACCATTAAATCCAACGAGTGTGGTCGAACGTCGTGTAATTTCGGATTTGTCAATGCCCATCGCTTTCACTGCATCAAAAAAGATAATGTTAGCTGAACTACCTCCATCGACGAGTATCCTTTTTGTCAGACAATTTCCAATGTTCAATTGGATAATTAGTCCGTCATGATGTTTCTGATGTACGTCATCGAGATCCGCTTGGTCGAACGTCAAGGGCATGGCCTCTAGCTCTGCGTCCTCTTTGAGTCGTGCTTCCTTTGGAATTGGTCGGTCGTCGGGACCGCGACTGGCATGTCTCTTAGCAGCTGAATATGTGGTCCCACAAATATCAGAACCTCCGGTGATACAATTAATCACCTTAGCATGCTCTGGGGATATGGGACGTGCGTCTTTCTTTTCCGTCAATTCTTGTAAATAACCTTTCGAGTTGAGCCAGGAAAGCTCTTTCTTTAAAGCAATGCAATCATCCGATATATGACCGAAGTCATTATGGAAGTCGCACCATTTAGTTTTGTCCTTCTTGTCACTGTCTTTGTCATTTTTCTTTGGCCACCGCACGTTTTGCTGTAATTGCTTCAAGGATACGACGACGTCCTTAGCTGATCTAGAAAAACCATAAGATGACACCTTAGGATATTGGACAGATTTAGAAGTCGTAGATCCTTTCTTTTCAAACCTGACGTTTGAAATTTGTCTAGTAGGCTCTGATCGATTGATTGACTTTGGTTTGAAATCTGGCTTTTTAACACCTATGCTTTTCCGGTCGCCCAAGTGTTTATTCCTGAAAGCGATGTCATCCTCGACCCTCATATGAGCAAGCGTCCTCGCTCGTACGTCTTCAAAGGTTTCTGGAGGATACTTCGTAAGGTCAAGATACAACCCTGAACTATCATCCAGACCCCGTTTGTACGCTTCAATTGCTATTTTCACGTCACAATTTCGAATACTAATCATCTCCGCGTTGAACCGGTTAAAGTAGTCTCGGATAGACTCTCCATTCTTCTGTACGACATAGTAAAGGTCGCTCGTTTGCTTTTCCATTTTTCGGCTACTAGCGAATTGTTGAGTGAATTGATTCACCAATTCTGCAAAAGACCCGACGGTTTTAGGTTTGAGATTAATCAACCATTGTAAAGCTGCTCCAGTCAAGGTCGCCCCAAAAATTTTGCACATACAGACTTCTTGGAACTGGTACGGTATCGAGACAGTCCACATGAGTTGTTTGTACTGGGCGACGTGTTTTGTTGGATCAGTGACGCCTGAATACTTTGGAGTGAAAGTCGGGATGCTGTATTTCTTTGGAACGTCTATTAACGCGATCTCATCAATGAATGGTGACGCTTGAAACCCTGTACGTGGCTCGACATCGACTGGAACTGCTGCCCCCGGCAATTTGGCCAACATTGACAAGACACGTTCATTCTGTTCTTCCAAAAGCTTCAACCTTTGTGCAACAGGATCTAACGGAACACCACTTGGGACACCCAATGGAACATACCCTGACCCTTGGAAGCTAGTCTGTTGCGAGGTATCAGAGGCATATCCATTGAATGGAATAGAGGCCATAGGCATGGTTGGAATTGCGAAGGTCGCATGATTAATTGATGGTGGACGGGGATAATTTGGTAATGGAGGGGGCATATTCCAGGCACCAACATAAGCATTCGTAGTCCCTGTCGCATTATTTCCATTCTGGTTTCTTAGATGCTCGATGGTTTCAGCTGTTTGTCGAGCCTGAGCTGTTAGGGCGTCGATACGAGCTCGGGTAGCGGTCAGCTCCATGTTCATTTGAGCCATGACATGATCTTGTGTTCCCTGGAATGACATTATCCTGAATAACTGGAAAAAAGAACACTAGGAGGAAAACGTTAGTCCGTCGAAAGATTATCGAAGATTTTCTTTGGATGGGGCCCCACGGTGGGCGCCAAACTATTTATGCCAAAAATCTCCCAAGGAAAATTTAAGGTAAACGTGAAGCTTAATCCAACCAAAGAAAGTAACGACAATAATCGTACGACTATAACAAAAATAAAGTAAATAAGACGAGAGAATTGGTGACGCGGAAAACCCCTAAAATGGGTAAAAACCGCGGACGAGTGAGAGTCGTCGTGCACTATGGACGTCAATCAGGGACTTCGTCCTTTAAAACAAGTGTTACAAGTGTAATACAATGTAAAGTAATATAACAAAGTAAATTCGGCCGTGCGTTGTCCTTTGGTCGTGCGTCGTATAACAAACAGTAGAATGCTTTATGAACTACGAGAGGGATTGAACAAGCTTGAGAGTATAATCTGTGAGCTTCTGAGGTATGAGCATCAGATGTCCCAATATGAATTTACAGCCTTGTATTTATACTCCATCTTTCCGTTTCCTAAGTATTGATTGCATATGACCGTTTCTAATATTGATGACATCGTCCGTTATGCTTATTGCTATTGATGATGTCTTTCGATACAATCTCTTGTCATGAATGCCTTTGAATTCTGCATTTAAACATAATATAACGTATGCTGCCAATTAGTAATTGAAATCAGGTCGTACGAAGGTATTTGTTGGACGGGTATTTGATCGTTTTAGTCGAGGTCGCCTAAAGGAAAGGCGTCATTCATCATCTGTCGCACGACCACGGACTGTTGGACTTTTTACCCAAACAATAATGATGAAATTCGTCTTATCCAGAAGACTTTAGATTCAATTCAAGAGATATTGAATCTTCGCTCAACTCTAAGACGACTGAAGTTTTAGTTGGTTTGAATCGACTTCGTCAAAGAGAAGAGCGACAGTGATTTTCCAAAGTCGCTTGGTTGGTCTATGCTGTTTTTGAAGATTGTTTTTGAATACCACAACGCCAATGATTACTAAGGGGGAGATTGTTAAATCTATTTTTATAGTAATCATTGTATTTATTTTCTAGCCTATACTGTGCTTTTTGTTCATATCTGTTTGGTAAAGGCTAGGGGTATTTAAGTCCCCTTAGAACCTTTGTTTTGTAACTTTTGGCACTTACATTTCAATATATCAAAGTTAACTTTGCACTTCATACTTTTTCTCTCTACTTTCTCTCTCTAAAGATTTAGAGATTCTTGGACTCTCAGATGTACTGCTTGATCCGAATTTTCCACGTGTCAAACTCATTAGGTTTGAGCATGGAAACCTTTGAGACAAAAGTACTGTTTGATTCACCAGTGTTGTCCATGATGAATGAAGGTTTATGAGAATACTTTGCTCTGATACCACTTGTCATGATCTAATTCTTAACAAGAATAATGAACTCAGAAACAATATTAAAGGAGTTGCGGAATAACACTTTAATATTCAACTATCAAAGTAACAGTGAATCAGAAAATCACAACTTGTAAACTTTATTGAATGATTAAAGTTACAAGCTTTCAAACAAAACCTCAATCTTGATGAACAGGCTCACCAAGACGAATTCTACTTCTCTAGAACTAGGATTGTAAACCTTGAGGTTAATTCTCTCTCTAAAAACTTATTAATCAAAAGTTAATTCTATCAAAGACTTCTATACTATTTATACAAGACATATAACAAGATAATTATCAAAATACAATTGATCTTCAGTCCATAATTATCTCCTTTACTTTAGTAAGTCTTCTATACAACTGTCTTCATTCCATACTGAGTCTTCATCTCATAAGCAGCACTAACCTTCTTCAGAAGTATTAACCATAATCAACAACATTAAACTCCTCAGCAGTATTAATCATGTTGGCAGTAGTAATCCCTTAGCAGTACTAACTACTAGCAGTACTAACTCTCCAAGCAGTACTAACTATTGAAGTAGCAATACTAACTTTTCAAGCAGTATTAAATCTACTAGCAGTAGTAATCATGATATATTAGCAGCATTAATCATACTTGAACAAATCTTAAATTCCCAACACGAACGGTAAAAGAATGAAATTTTTTTAGACCAAAGGGCCTTTGGCCTAGCGATAAAAGAGTCTTTGACTTCCTAGGAGGTCAGAGGTTCGAACCTCACCAAAGGTGAGGAGGGTGTGTGAGTTTATTTGTTGCATTTGCCGTATATAAATATTATATACTTAAAAAAATGAAATTTTTTGTGTTCATGTTTATTCATTAAAAAAATGTGTTTGTTCGTGTTCGTTTATGTTCGTTCGTTAAGATGCTAAATGAACATAAACGAGCATAAACGAACGAACATAAATGGACTTAAACAGACATAAACAAACGAACACAAATATACTTAAACAAACATGAACGAACATAAATAAATTTAAATGAACATAAACGAACGAACATAAATAAACAAAAAACAACTACCATTACTCTTCATTCCGTTCCTAAAAACTAACATAACAAAATGAAAAATTGTGTAAACTTATGAGCGATAAAAAAAAAAGAATTCTAAAAATTCAATTTACTTAATGATTTTACATATTAATGTCACAATATATAAATATATTTATATAATAAACAAACATAAACGAACATAAACAAACGTAAACAAACATAAACGAATGCAAACGAACGAACATTAACAAACATAAATGAATGAACGTTCATGAACATAAATGAACGAACGAGACCATTGTTCATGTTCGTTCATTTAATTAAACGAACAAAAAAATGTGTTCATGTTCATTCATTTATTAAATGAACGAACATAAACGAACTTTCCGCCAAACGGTTTACGAACGGTTCACTGAACGTTCGGTTCGTTTACAACTCTAATTACAATCATCCAATTATAAATTATAATCCATAAGTCTTAGGGGGTGTTTGGTTGGGGATATTAAGGGGTAAGGAATGGGAATGATAATGAAAATTGTTGTTTGGTTTGATATAATATAATGGAATCATTACCCCAAACCCATTAATTTTCATTCCTGACCAAATTGGGGGGAATGGAAATTTTATTCCCACTTAGTCATCTTTTCTCATGCGTTTCTTCATTTGTCGATGTTGAATGTAAAATATTTTTTATTTTCATGTTGGATGTCACATATTTGTATTAAAAATATTATATAAAACATATTTTTTATTAATTATATTGGTTTAACCAAACAACATCAATGCAATGCCCATTCCTATTCCCATTCTCCTGCATTCCCATTTTGATTTTGATTTTCATTCCTTATAATGAACCAAACGCCGCCTTAAAGTTAATTTGGGTTGTGAATAAACTGCATATATATATATATATATAATTTTATAAAAAAAAATAGCGGCGGGTTGGCGGTTTGGGTTGGGTTGGGTTTTCCTAACCCAATTTCAACCCTTCTAATTAGCGGTTTGGCGATTTTGCGGTTTCGCGGGTTGGGTTTAATTGGGTTGGGAGCGGGTTAGGTTGGTCGGATTTCACGGGTTGACGGTTTTATGTACACCCCTAGATGCCGTTAGCCTCCCCATTGAAAATTTGTTCCTTAATTAGTATTTATTATTTGAATGGATAATATTAATTATAGTTGGCAAATAAAATCTTATTTTATTATTTTTTAAATAATATTTAATTCATCTTATTAAAGATGGACATTATTTTTCTATTAATCATTGTGAAATATATGCCCAGTCAACTCTTTCAACTAGTGCAACTTGGTCAGACCAACGACTAAATTATGGGGTTGGGGATTGTCCCAAATAATACTTTTAAAAACATTTCATCTGCAATTCCAAAAAAATATTTTAAAGTAAATTGCAAAAGATGTATTAGAAACCTACTCACGCAATGCAACGAGATAAATCATAATTTTAATGTTTTTTTTTATTTTTTGTTTTTTTTTATTTTTTATCGATTTACAGTACGATTTTGGATGATTTTTAGAGAATGATAATTTTATTTATAAATTTGTTTAATTTAGACTTAATAATATAATATTTTTTATATAAAAAAATTAAGTAGTTTGTTAAAATTCATTAATTATTTTATAAATTTTAAATTTTTTATATTTAAATTGAGATGTTTATCCTATTTTGATTATGTTTATCAGAATTCAAATTTCATAATTTTAGGGTTTGAGGATTAGAGATAAAGATTTTGGGGGATAAGAATGAAATTTATTAATTAGGGTTAAAAACATTTAAAAGTAGTACATATTTCTTCATTAGTTGTTTTTTAAGAGATTTTAAGTAGATTAGCATTAAATAATAGTACATAATGCTTAATGGGTTGTTTTTAAGAGTTTTTTATGTCTCTTTTATAATATAGTATAGATTTTTATGATGAAATTATTTAATATCGTTCTTAAAGTTCAGTTTAGATATTTTATGGTCGTTGTTATCTTAAATTTTTTTAATTTAGGTCTTGTTTTCAACCTCATCCACTTATTTAATAAGTAAAATCATGTTCTCTAAGTATGAGAGTTTTAATTTCCTTGTCATTTTGTTTTTCCTCTCTTTCTTATACCTTCATAAATAAAATTTCTTCGTGATTTCTTCCACTTCCCTTGCTTTTTCTCGTGATTTCACATTCTTTTCTTTTTAATTTCTTTCAATTTTTCACTCTTATTTCTTCCTGATTTCATGCACCGCACAAATTGTTATATGTTATTGTGGCTCACCAACAAACATTTATCATGGACCACGACAAATTCCATATGTCATTTCTAAATTGTTGTGAAAGTGGTTTTTAATTTATATGATTATTTTAACTAATAAATCTTTTAAGATAATCATACAGATTGACTAATATTTAGTTTATTTAAATATAACCAAATTAAATAGGTTTGAAAAGTGACACCTATAATGTTTTGGGAGGCTGAGATTTTAGGAACCCTATCAAACACATCCACCACCATACAACATGTTACAATTTGATTCAAGTGAAGTTGACCTAATTCCCAAGTTTTCAACCACATTCCTAAGTTATCTTTTTATTATTTTAAATTTTAATCTCTTTTTGAAATTGTAAAGGAGGAAGCAAACACAAACTTTGTCTACTATATTTTGGTTGATAATGTTTATCGGGGAAAAAACTTATAGTATTTATTTAATATCACTATAAGAATTGGCTTGTTAAGTCGTTTTGGAAGATAGTTTATCGAAGCTATTAAGTTTATAAGACCAATAATTATACGTTTATTACAAAAGCTTTACAACAAGTTCTTAGGAAAAAGTTCAACAACCTAAAAACATCTTCAACAATTATGCTAGCTATGTCATCTTCTATGCTAAAATAGAAAAAAAATATGACATATATTGTAAAAATTTCTAAATTTAGAGAAATCGCTCAATAGAGAGAAACATAACTATTTTAATACCTTCCACCAATAAGAGTATTAAAAATAAATGCTTAGAAAAGAGAAATAATATTTTATTTAATTTATTAAATATTTTAATAATATAACATTATTGTTGGAGCAAGAAAATTACAAAGAAATTTTTAGAAATTCATTAAATTGCACTAAGACATTTCTTAGACACATCATATAAAAGCTTATTAAACCAAATTATACTGTAAGGTGTTCAATTTTTTTTTTCCCGTTGTTGTTGTTGATATTCAAGCTTCGATTAGATGACTAGAAATGTTGAAACAAACTAAATACTAGCCATTTAATTTATCAGATAATTAATTTTATTAAAATCCTTATTGTTTTGGTCTAAATAAAAACATTATTTTGAATTGTTCTAAATAGATTGTAATTTTCCTTTTGGATATGTTTTCAATTTGAACATTTTTTCGACAATTAACTGTTACTTGAAATTAAAAAAATATTTTACTATTAATGAGTTGTTTGAATATACCATAATGAATACAAAATAAATAAATAAAAACTAATGGATCAGAATCAAAACTTGCTAATTATATCTAACCATCAATAAGTTATGGAACGATGTAGCGGGTCTTGTTTGATGTAATGACACAAAAATCCAAACAAAACATGCAATTAAAATCGCAAAACAGGTTCCAATACATCTCAAAATAATACGGAGTCTTCAAAAATTAGCAGCAAAAGCACACTTCCACAGCCGAGAATTTCTAAAGTCTAAATATAGCTACTAATAGTAAAGAACTATAGTGCTTTATACTTGATGCATCCATCTCTAAGCCTTCACACCTTCTCCTTCCCTGAAGCACCGCTAAACTTCTTACCTGAAAACGGTTTTAGTTTTGGAAAAACGAGGGTTAGACCATGAGGTCTAGTGAATTCCCTCTAAGAAAAACAATTATACAATCATTACATACAAACAATAGTTATACCGCCAAAAGACCAACATAACACAACATCATACATGGGTATTGCACAGTGGTCATAGACCAATATTCAACAACCGCCGTCAACCATGATCGGAGCCCAAGCCAACTCCCCGTCCCCGTATATGCAAGAAACAGATTCCACGCACACAGGGCTTAAAATCCACTCCCAAGAGATCATGAAAATCCCAAGGTACACTATTCCTACTGTGCAGCCCGACTCCACATAAGCATATCCAGCAAGGCTATGAATCATGTAGCGATGCATGTATATTTACAGATAACAATATATAACATGCAGGAATAACGGTCCCAAAATATTGATTTCATGAGAGATGCATTTAAAATAAAGACATGTTAGTCGGTCGTACCATAATCAACAGTTGAAAATATTTAACTTCATGTTTCGTGTACAAATAGTTTGAGGGAACTCGTCTGAGTGTAGGGAATTGGACACAAAAGGATCCTCACCTCCGATCGATTCGAACCCCTACAACCGACAACAGCTCGTAGAGCCACACCCTGCCCGACTAACATTCAAATCCGAACCCCCCCCCCCCCATCCGGGTTTCCCTTGAAATCCAACTACAACTCATTCGGGTCCTACTCAAAACCCAGGTAGTCCCTTATCCGGGTTCTAACCTTTCCTGGACGACCCTTTATCGGGATTCATCTCCTTCCCAGGTGATCCTTACCGGGTTTCGTCCTTCCAGGTCGGCCCCTTTTCTAGGTATCGCCCCTTGCCGGTCGGCCCTTTACCAGGTATTGTTCCTTCTCGGGCGTCCCTTACCAGATTTCACCCAAAATCCGGTTAACTCTCATCCGGATTTGGGCGATTCTCAGACGATCGAACTTATTTTCCCCAGGGCATCGATTTGTCAATAGTTTTCATTCTTTTCGACTCCAAAACATAAATAGCCTTAAGATCCAATATCTAAAGATTTTATAATCGTCAGTAACGTTTTTTAAACCACAACAACTCCAAAATGAGTCCACATCCCACATTATTTCATAAGAGATGAACATATTAAAGAAATGGGGCTTTCCTTCATATCAAATACACCAAAGAAACTAAAATCGATTGAGGTAAAAAGGTTAGTAGCATACCTTGATGACTGATTCCTCAAGAACTCCTACAATCCTTGCAAAACCATTCTCAACTCTTCCCTTCTCTCTATTCTCGATAGCTGCCACACAAATTGAGAAAATAGGGATTTCTAGTCTTTATATACCTTTCACCCATTTGCACCCAAGTCCCCAAGTTCCCATTCTCACACTTTGACCCCACTTTACAAAGAATATGGCCATTTAGGACACAATTATTGCAATACCTCCCCCTTAAAAGAATTCCGCCCCCATAATTCCTTTATCAAATAGATGGTACTTGGACCTCATCTCGGATTCTATTTCCCAAGTAGCTTCTTGTCCTTTGTGAAATCGCCAATGGACCTTTATGATACAAATCTCTTTATTCCTCAGTTTCTTAACCTTACGACCGACGATCGCTTGGGGTTCCTCTACGAAGTTCAACTTATCGTCTACTTGCACATCTTGCAATGGTACAACCATATTAACCTCTGCTAAATACTTTCTCAAATTTGAGACGTGGAACGTATTCTGGATGCCCTGTAAGTCTTCGGGTAGATCCAGCTTGTATGTCACTTCCCCAAGCCATTCTACGATCACAAATGTCCCAATGTAACGTAGCCTTAGCTTTCCCCTCTTCACAAAACGTACCACTCCTTTCTATGGGGATATCTTAAGCATCACATAATCCCCGACTTGAAATTCTATATCCTTTCGTCGCTTGTCTGCATACCTCTTTTCTCGATCACGTGACATTTTTAATATTTCCCGCACTTGGACTATCTTATCCGTAGTCAACTGCACTATCTCGGTTCCTGCCAACTGCTTTTCCCCAACTTCATTCCAACACAAGGGTGTTCAACATTTTCTGCCATAGAGAACCTCATACGGAGTTGCGTTGATGCTCGCATGATAGCTGTTGTTGTAGGCAAATTCAATTAGTGGCAATTGGCTCTCCTATGAACCCTGAAAATCTAGGGCACACACTCTCAACATATCTTCAGAGTCTGAATAGTTCACTCACTCTGACCGTCAGTCTGAGGATGGTAAGCAGTACTCAACTTAATTTGTGACCCCATTTCTCTTTGAAAGATCCTCCAAAATGCCGACATGAAGTGACCATCCCGATCCGACACAATCGACAGCGGTATGCCATGACGAGTCACTATCTCATCAATATATAACTTTGCTAACCTCTCCAGCGAGTAGGTCTCTTTTATGGGTAAAAAGTGCGTCGATCTAGAAATTAGATCCACGATCACCATATCACGTCATAACCGTTTGGGGTTCTAGGAAATTTAGTCACAAAGTCCATAGTGATCTGGTCCCCCTTCCAAACCGAAATGTCTAATGGTTGAAGCTTCCCATAAGGTCGTTGGTGCTCTACCTTCACCCGTAGACATGTCAAGCACCTCTCTACAAAGTGTGTTATATCCTTCTTCATACGTGTCACTAATAACTCTGCCTCAAATCCCCAAACATCTTATTGATTTTCGGGTGAATTAAATACTTTGACTTGTGCGCTTCTTCCAATATCATTTTCCTAACCTCTCCAAGCTTCGAAACCCATATTCTTCCGTTGAGACATCTCAACCCACGACTATCCTCCACTAAAGAGGCTACATGACCTACCATTCGTTCTTTCTTAATATTTTCCATTACTAGTGCTTCTGCTTGCCATTTCCTTATTTCGTCTATTAGACTAGACGTCACTTCGGCTCTCAAGGCCGCAATCCTGGAGGTCTCACCTCTCTCTTTCCAACTCAAGGCATCGGCCACTAAGTTGGCTTTCTTGGGGTGCTACCCGATCTTCCAATCGTAATCCATTAGTAGCTCCATCCACCTCCTTTGGCACATGTTCAACTCCTTTTGATCAAAGAAATGGCAAAGGATCTTATGATCCGTGAAGATCTGACAATTTGTTCCGTAGAGGTAGTGTAGCCAAATCTTCAGAGCAAAAATGACGGCCATCAACTCTAAGTCGTTAGTGGGGTACCGAGTCTCATGATCCTTCAGATGACGAGATGCATACACAATCACCTTTCCATCCTGCATTAGAACGCACCCCAACCCTAGTTTAGATGAGTCGCTATACACCACAAAATCAATATTTGTACCCTCCGACAAAGATAAAATAGGGGCTCTACTCAACCTTTCTTTCAATTCCTGAAATGCTCTCTCTTGATCCTCCGACCAAACAAACTTAACACTTTTCTTTGTCAAGGAGGTAAATGGGTTGCAATACGCGAAAAGTCATTGATGAACTTACGGTAGTACCCCGCTAATCCAAGGAAACTTCGAATATCCGACGAACTTCTAGGCGGTTCCCAATCTTGGATAGCCTCTATCTTATACGAATCTACTTTGATCCCATCTTGGGACACTACGTGTCTAAGAAATTGCACCTCTCAAAGCCAAAACTCACACTTCGAGAACTTTGCATAAAGTTTCTCTCATTTTAACAGCTCCAATATGGTCAAAGATGGTCCTCATGTTCCTTCTCAGACTTCGGGTACACTAAGATTTCGTCAATGAATACGATCACAGACTTGTCTAAATGGGGCTGACACACTATGTTCATTAGATCCATAAAATCGACAAGGGCGTTTGTTAAACCAAACGGCATTACCAAAAACTCATAAAGTCCATACCTAGTCTGGAAAGTCGTTTTCGGTATGTCCTCCTCCCTCACCTTGAGTTGGTGATATCCTGACCTCAAGTCTATCTTAAAGAACCAATTGGCTCCTTGCAATTGATCAAACAAGTCGTCTATTCTCATAATCAGATACTTATTCTTAACAATGACTTTGTAAAGATCCTGGTAATCTATGCACATCCACATAGTCCCCGTCCTTCTTCATGACGAAAAGTATCGGCGCTCCCCACGGCGAGGTACTAGGTCTAATAAAACCCTTATCTAACAACTCTTGTAGTTGTGACACAATCTCCTTCATTTTGGAAGGTGCTAATCTATACGGCACGCGAGCTATTGGTGCGGCCCCAGGCACCAAGTCGATTCAAAACTCGATTTGACGATCCGGGGGTAGGCTCCTCAAATCATCCGAAAACACCTTCGGGTACTCACTCACTACCCGCACATTCTCCACCCCACACTTCTCCTTCTTTGCATCTACAACATAGGCTAAGTATCCTTGACACCCTTTTCTCAAGCACCTAGTAGCCTTAATCATAAAAATAAGGCTAGTGCTCCTATCTCGCTGAATGCCATAAATCACTACTACTCCCTTATATGGTAACTGTACATGAATCAACTTCTTATTACATACTATATTGGCACAATTCTTAGCTACCCAATCCATACCAAGCACTGCATCGAAATCTCCCATCGCCATTGGATACAACTGTATCGGTACCATACTCCCTTCTATGTCTATGACACAATCCTCCACCAAATCTCTAATAAACACCAAATTATCATTGGCGGTTTCTACCTCTAACTCCCGTTCTAAACGCTTAGGTTTCAACCTTAAGAATTTCACGAAATCATAAGACACAAAGGAACGATTTGCTCCCGAATCAAACAACACCTTGGCACATAAGGAATTCATCAGAAATGTACCTGTCACGACATCCGGGGTCTCCTCCGCCTCTACAGTCGTTATGTGAAATGCATGTCCCTACGGACGCAGCGGTTCTAACCTCTTATCTCTCCTATGATTCCTTGATGACCCCCACCCGCACTGTGAAAAGGTCAAATTTCGACCTTATTAATGATCTAGAATCAAGTGAAATTGTGTGTTCTAAAGGAAAATAGTGATTTTTAACCAAATGTTGGAAGTAAGTACATGTTGAGATTTATTAAAGAAAAGGGAGAATCACGGTGAAATTAGACCAAAAGTGGAAGGGGATGAAGAGGGAAAGGATACCTGAGTTAGAAGGAAATTCCAAAGCCCAATTGAGCCAATTGTTGGGGAGAACAGAGCCAAAAGCAAGTGTTGCACGATTTTGAGTACCCACGCATGATTTGGAAGCGAGTGACTTTACCCGCGCCATACCCGCTTTCATTTTTTATCAACATCTAAAACATTCTGCAGCTAGGGTTTTTGAGGGGGACACATTCTTTAATGGCGAGAGAGGATAGAGGATGATTTTGAAGAGACGAGAAGGTGATCTTGAAGTAACAACTAGGGAAGAACATATTTGATTACGAAGTTGATCTGTTATTCGATAATGTGTGCTTTGGACAGTCGCATCTCAAGGAGTTTCATTTGCTTTTATGTTTTTCGTTGGAAAACAATGTTTAAACTTCTTATGCCCGTGTTGATTGTTCTATTTTGCACAACCCCCAACATGAACTAATTTTAGATGTTGGGGGTTGGATGAATTTTGGGTTTAATTCTTGCTTAGACATGTAATTGGAATTGTAATACGTTCATTTGATTCAATGAAGAATATGACATTTTTTTAATGTTTCTGTTAGCCTAATCAACTAATGGATGATTTATTGATCTTAATTTTCTTTGGTAAAAGTGTTTTAAGATTTGATGTTGGTGTTGTATGCCTAGGATAAGAATTGGATAGAGATATACCAATTCAACCATAGAGTTTAATTAATCCTATTTGTTTGATAGTTGGGAACTAATTGTTGAGATCGAGAGATGAAACGTTCTTCCCAACTATAAATGTTGTTATAGCTTGAGAAAGTGTAACAATTATTTTCGTGATTTATTTCGTTGAAGTTTGGACTAGATTCCTTTCAATTGCAATGCTTGAGTAAGATGAACCGAAGAGGATTCCAATCCCCAACTGCCTTTTTCCAATCTGAAATTGTTTCTCTCAATTCCTCTAAAGTCGCTAATTCAGCGTGTTCTATTTAAACCAATCGTTTCTATTTTAAATCAAATCAATTTTCGATAGTCCAATTAAAAATTAATATAGTCATTGTGATACTTAGTACCTGGTTCCTTTGGTTCGATACTCGTACTTTTAGTACATATTACTTGATTCGACCCGTTCACTTGCGGTAGATTTAGGGGGTGTAAATCCACCTATCAAGTTTTTGGTGCCGTTGTCGGGGAACCTGTTTTGTACTGATAACACTACCAGCTGTAGAGATTATTATACTTGAAACTCTTTTATTTATTGTTTTTCTAGTTCTATTATTTCTGAATGTTAAAGTTCTTGTGTTTTGCATTGCAGGCTACTCTTTGGTTTGTGCCAAGGAGGAGACTTTTTAGAGACCTAGATCCAATCGATCCTGAGATAGAGAGGACAACTCGCCAATTGAGAAGAGAATCCAGAATCTGAAATTCAAGGAGAATGGCGGAGAATGGACCAAATGGTGATCATCCGGATAATAATAATCCTCGACCAACACCACCAGCTCGAGTACCAATGAGAGCCTTCACCACCCCGAATGCGTCGGCGGTTCATAGAGGCGTACAATCACTGATGGTTGCCGCAAAACACTTGAAATCAAACACGGCACAATCCAACTTGTGCAAGCTACTCAGTTTGGAGGATCGACATCGAAGGACCCACATAGTCATCTACGTTCATTTGAGAAAATCTGCAATACAAGATGAACGGTATACCGGATGATGCGATCAAGTTGCGGCTATTTGCATTTTCACTTAGAGACCGAGCAGCTACTTGGGAGGACCATCTACCCGTTGGTAAAATTCATACTTGGGCTCAGATGGTATCGGCATTTCTTAATAAAATTTTCCCTCAGGGTCGTAGGCTCAACTCTTGGCGGAAATCACCCATTTATCTCAATGGGACCAAGAATCATTATTTGAGGCGTGGGAAAGCTACAAGGCGATGTTGAAGAAATGCTTATATCACGGGTTTCATTGGTGTATGATCATCCAAACGTTCTTTGGAGGTTTACACCCTCAATACAATAACGACATTACAGTTGATGCGGGTGGATCTCTAATGAACAAAACGTATGAGGAGGCACTAAAGCTCATAGAGAATTTGTCTGAACATAACTATTCTACTCCACGTTCATCAGTTAGATGAGTAGCTAGTGTTCAAGAATCGGATGAGTTGAAGAACATAAAGGCACAGTTAGCCGCCATCACCAATCAATTAAAGGGAGTTTCTATTCATACGCCCCAACATAGTGATGGGAGTATGTCCGATCACTACTCTAAATTCAACCAACTGGAGCAAGTGAAATTCCTTCAGAATTGGAATAACCGACCGAGGAATGATTCATTTTCCAACATGTACAGTGAAGGTTGGAAGCGGCATCCGAATTTCTCATGGAGTCAACCACAAAATGCTCTAAAATAGACCACGGGGCAACAACAACAACAATTCGATAACCATTCTAACATTTCTTCGTCTTCTAATTCTAATAATGTATACTCGTCCTCCAGGCTATAATCAAAGGAAACAAGATGAGGGGCAAGCTTCAGAGAAAAAGTCGGGACTCAAAGAGATTATGATGAATTTTATGTAAAAAACGGACACTACTGTTGATGGGATTACTTCATTAGTGAGCACCCTAACTACCACAGTAAGTACAGTGAAAGTGACGACTGATTAGAACACCACATCCATTCAAATTCTGGAACGACAAGCGGGTCAAATCGCTGCAGTCCTGAATCCATGGTCAATTTCCAAGTCAACCAGAACGGAAACCAAGGGAAGATTACAATGCCATTTAATTGTGAAGCGGCATGGACCTTATCAAGGATCCAATTCGGGAGCCGTTAATAGAGAAGCAAAAAGTTCCGGAAGTGGTAGTGGAAGAAGGAGAGGATGAGAAGGTAGATGAAAGCATAGTGATGGAAAGGCCAGAGACTAAAGATAAAGGAAAATAGCAAGAAAGCACCACCGTGAAACATCCAGTCAAGCCTACTATCCCTAAAGTGCCATATCCCAACCGGTTGAAAGCTCACAAGGATGATGTTAACTTTGCTAAATTTTTTGAAGTGATTAAAAATTTACATATTAACATTCCTTTTTGTAGACGCCTTGGCATAAATGCCATCATATGTAAGTTCTTAAAAGATATCCTTTCTAACAAAAGGAAGATAGAGGAGCAAGCCACTGTTACACTAATTGAAGAATGCAGTGCAATCTTCTAGCACAAACTTCCCCTAAGCTAAAGGATCCAGGGAGTTTTACTATTCCTGTTCATATAAGGACTTCTGAATTTAGCAAGGCTTTATATGATTTAGGTGCGTGTATCAATCTAATGTCGCTGTCTATTTTCAGGAAGCTTGGATTAGGAGAAGTGCAACCGAAAACCATCACACTCCAACTTGCAGACAGATCCATTAAATATCCATATGGAGTGATTGAAGATGTGTTGATCAAAGTAGACAAGTTCTATTTTCTAGTGGATTTTATGATATTGGACATGGACAAAGACAAGGAAATACCATTAATCCTTGGCCGACCTTTTCTAGCCACGGGAGGAACACTGATAGGCGTGAAAGGAGGCAAGTTAACACTCAGAGTTAGAGAAGAGAAGATTGAATTTAATGTTTTTCGGGTGGCTAAACACAAATTGGAATCAGAAAAATGTTATAGGGTGGATGTCATTGAAGTTGTGATTAGAGAGATTGGTGACTTGCAGTTGTCCGATGACCCATTACAAAATGCATTAACCGGTACCGATCCTGATTTAGAGAGCGAAAGTGTGATGAAATCAAACGCATTACCTAACTAGAAAGGGTATCGCAGACCAGTAGTTGAGGATTTGGGAACACCTATTCCAAAGTCCCAACCATCATCAAAGACACCACCACAAAGCGAGCTCAAACCATTGCCATCGCATTTAGAGTATGCTTACTTGGGGGATTGAGAGACATTACCAGTGATCATATCCTCTCATCTGAATTCCGATAAGAAGGAAAAGCTACTCAGAATTCTTAGAGAGCATCAGATAGCAATTGGGTAGACCATCACCGACCTTAAAGGATTAAGCCCAACCTTTTGTACTCATAGAATTAATCTTGAAGAAGGGCATTGTCCAACGGTTCAACACCAGCGTCGTCTCAATCCAAACATGAAGGAGGTAGTCCGGAAGGAGATACTAAAAGTTCTTGATGCGAGAATCATCTGCCTTATTCCAACTAGTCCATGGGTTATCCTAGTTCAAGTAGTGCCAAAGAAAGGAGGGATTATAGTTGTCCGGAATAACAACAATGAGCTTATTCCCTCTCGGATAGTCACTAGATGGAGAGTTTGTATAGACTACCAGAAGTTGAATGACGCTACAAAGAAGGACCACTTTCCTCTTCAATTCACTGATCAGATGTTAAGCGCCTGGCGGGGCACGAGTACTATTGTTTCTTAGACGGATATTCGAGATATAATCAAATACCCATAGCCCCGGAAAATCAATACAAGACTACATTTACTTGTCCGTACGACACATTCACTTATCGGAGGATGTCGTTTGGGTTGTGTAATGCTCCAACTACTTTCCAGCGATGCATGATGGCCATCTTCTCAGACATGGTAGAGAGGATGATAGAGATCTTCATGGACGAATTTTCGGTATTTTGACCAACTTTTGATACGTGTTTGGCTCACTTAGAAGTGGTTCTCCAAAGATGCAAGGAAACAAGTTTAGTGCTCAACTAGGAGAAGTGCCACTTCATGGTGACCGAAGGGATTGTGCTTGGCCACAAAGTTTCAAGAGAAGGCATTGAAGTGGACAAAGCTAAATTGGCGGTCATAGAGAATCTACCATACCCGAACTCAGTTAAAGGATTTCGAAGTTTCTTGGGACACGCTGGGTTCTATCTGCTAATCCAAGATCGATCTAAATCTATAGAGAGAGAAAGTGTATGCAAAAAGCTTCATGTATTCAATATCAATGCTGAGTTCTTACAAGCTTACTACATACTTTACAACTCTAAGACAAGACAAGACACAAGGGCCTTATATACCCAAGGCCTAAACAGATATCAAAGACAAGCTACACTACAGTTAAAGCCACAAGTAATAATTACATTGATTACTACAAAATCAGACTTAACAATCTCCCCCTTAGTAATCAATGGCGCTGAGATCTTCTTTGATATCTGACTAACACGATCAGGACCTCTAAGCGACTTCAAGAAGCACGAAAATTTAATCTTTCTTCCAATCTCTGTTGCCTTTGTTGTCTAGACAAGGAAGGACCTGATTGTAACATGCTTGAAGATATACTCACATTAGATTCAGAAACAGGAACCTAAACTTGTGCTCTTTACAACACACCTCTTTCAAATGTACAAGATAGATCTGCGGTGGTCGGAGCTAAGACAACAAAAAGGCTTGATGTGACTGGAAGAGCATCATCAACCATAAACAGAATTCTCCTTGATTTTAAAAACTGCTTTTCAGCATCTTTCAATCTGTTTTCCAACTGAAATTTGATAATCTTCAATCTTTCAAAAATCTCCCCAAGTCTGATATAAACTTTCTCATCTGAACATGAACTTTGATACATCTCCCCCTTTGATACAAATTTTAATCATCTGAACCTGAACTTTGATACATTTCCCCCTTTTTGATGAATTGTGAGAATCAAAATCATCAAAACTCCTCAAAATTAGATCTGTCTTTGGAACATCTCCCCCAAATAATCAAGTAAGCACTGTCTTCATGATTTGAATGAGTCGTCAATTCATGAATGTATTCATCTGAATCTTTTCAAATTCAAACAAATTATGAATGGTAAACCTGAATCAACAAATGAAACAGTTAGGAATGTCTGTCAGTAGCACAAAGCCACTGTGTACAACGAATGTACAATTTAAGGAGCTGGTATTATGTTGACTCCCCAGGACTTCCATTCAATCATTGAAAAGCACAAGATGTTTTCTATGAATGTTCTGACAGAAAAACACATTTTCTATGTGCTCGTGCTTGTGATATGAAAGAATTAGCACAATGATTGTGTTTCATAAGGCTCAAAGTATGTAAATCATTGAGACAACAATGATATTACATAGACTCAATTGTGCATTGGAAAGGGTCGAAGGTGGGGCAACTTTCCTTCTTTTCAATATCAGTATCTTCCAAGTGAAGAACCAATAGCATATGTGTTGCTTCCCCAGAAAATGTGAAACATTCTCTTTTTAAGAAAAGAATGAGTAGTTGGTGGAGTTGTATGCAAGAGATGGCATCAGCTTACTGCCTTTTTCAATGATGGTCACCAAAGAATGTGAATCAATCAGAAATGTGGCTGCCCAGCTCAGAAAGATGTTTGGTGCAGAGTTTATATTCTTTTACTCTGTTCTCTCACCCTCTTTCTTTTAATCATATAAGCTCACATCTAACCAATCTCTCATTTTCATTTTACCTCTTCACACACCAACACTCAATCTTTTTACCCCTCTCCCATCAATCACTCAGGGAATACTTCCTGGGTAGGAAACATTGGTTATCGTGAATCCATGGAAGTTCTGTTAAGCTCACACAATGAATCCCATGTATTGTCCTAAGAAGAATGTAATGTCCCAATGATTTTCTTGTCATGAAAGCACAAGAAATCAATGTCAGTGTATGTATGCTCATTAAGAATCAGAATGAAATTTGAGCAATTTAAGCATTTAAAATTTCTCAAAACTGTATATGAATGAACATTTATGAAAGAATAAAAATGTTTTGAGAATCTGACAATGATTAAGATCAGATCAAAATTCATGAAGAATAATATTTTGGGAAATCAAAGACGAATGTTGTTTATATGAACAATATATAAACATTTTAATCAATGAAAGCACATTTAATGATGAAATGACGTTTTGATTCAAACAATATTGAATACAACCGGGAGTATTACCATAGAAAGATTAATAGTTTGATACATGGTAATAACAAGTTCAAGAAATGTACTAAACCGTTGTGTATAAGAATACTTGACAAAGTATAAAGACAAGATAATACACAAGTATTTATCTTTTGGAACACACGGTCAGATATGCAATTAAGTATCCAAAATTAAAACCATTTAAAATCTCACTTCACAATTCATGAAAATCTTTTAAGAATAGGAAGCGGTTTGAACATTTAAAAACATTTTTCACAAGTGAAAGTTGTTCATCTTTCAACAAGTGATAGAGTGTAAGGATTAGAAAGATATACCTGTAAATCAGAATCCTTAACTCCCCCTGGAATGAATATTTTCATTTAAGAGTTCTTTCCCTTTAAATCTGTAAAACAACAATATATCAGAAAAATATATCAATGAAAGTATATAGCAAAAACTTCTAACTCCCCCTCAAATCAAAAACTTCTAGAAAATATAGTATCTGATTAGCATCCTTCAGAAGAAAATATTTGAGTACGGGTTCTGATCTGATATAATCAGAAGCCAACACCTTTAATCCCCCTTAAATTAAGCATCTAAAATATGTCGGTGAAAAAGCACATGATAGAGATCTACAATTCTATTTAGAAATGTAGTTCATCATATCTATCGGATGCAAAATATTTCAGACAAGAATGTACTCCCCCTTGACGGTTGATTTCATCATTTGAGTATTGGAGTACAAACTTTTATCAGCACAGGAGTAAGGTCTTTTGATCACTGAAGTACGAGTCCTAAACTGTTGTGTTTAGAAGTCAAACTCCGTTGAAGTACGGGTCCTAAGCTGATTTGCTTAGAAGCCTTGGTTCTATTACTCCCCCTTGACAGTAGGTGTCTGCAACACAGAATCAACTTTAGGCTTTGGTACCCACTGGTATTTGGGTCCATGAATGTTTGTTGCATTTCGAATGGGAGTAATAGAATAAGAACCATACCAGAAATGATCACTAGCTTTGTGAACATGATCATGTGTACGACAATAAGAACATTAATTTTTCTTACCTGATAACCTGATTAATTGATCTCTCGTGTAGATATGATCAGGTTTACCTTTACGTGCATTGTTCTTCTTGGCTTTGTGTGTATGTACACATGATTTCTTTCCTTTCAGCTCATCTTTCTTCTCGTCTTCAACTGGTTTCTTCTTCCAGACCAATTCTTCTTCTTTGTATCTCCTTCTTCTTAGATGTGTACCTGAACCATCTATATTTATATCATAGAAAATGTTAGTACTGCGAATCTGATCAGAAGATTTAACTGGCCTTTTTGAAGAAACAGTTTTCTGAATTGAACTTGAGGATTTCTTTTCAAGCTCTTTAATCTTTGAAGCAAAGTTGTCTCTTTCTTTGACAAGAAGGTCAATCTTCATCTCAAACTCAGACTTCACTGTCTTTTCTTTCAATGCACTCTTAGATAGTTCAGATAACTTGACAGTCAGCTTCCTAATTTCAGCCTCAAACATGCTTCTTTCTTCTTCAAATCCCTTCTCAGCATCCTTTCTTTGGCCGGATATTTCTTTGAAGAATCCAACATTCTTTTGTTCAATGGCCTTCTTTTCCTTGGCAAACTTTTCTCTTTCAGGGATAATTACTTTCTCAAAATCAGAAATCTGTTGAGAAAGTTTTATACATTTCAGCTCAACTTCTTTCTTCTCATCAACACATTGTCTTGAAAAATCTGAGAACTTCTTTGCAAATGATTTCTTTTTATTCTCAAAATCGGATTTGTCTTTAGCAAGCTTTTGCTCCAAATTAGATATTCTCTTTTGAAGATCAACATTTGCACTTTTCAAATCCTTAACTTTCTGCTCATTGTTCTCAACAAAATCTTGCTTCTGGACGTTGTCAATTTGAGCTTCCAGTTCAGAATTTTTTCTTTTTAAATCAGAGTTCTCAGCTTCCAATTCTCTTGCTTTTAATACAACCTTTGGCCCTAACATCAACCATTCAGTACAATCCCACAACTCTTTTCCTGTCATTTTGTAAGTATTTATTTGACCAGAAATTTCACGAGAAATGTCACGAGAAAGTTCATGAGAAATACTATTTGTCATAAAATTTCGAGCTATATTATCAGTTCTTTGTCTTTTCTCTTGTTCCTCAGAAAAAGCTTCTGTTGGAATTTGGGGTTGCATCTCTCCTTCAGTCAATGATAATCTGATATAGTAACTCAACTCATGTTTATCCACAAAATTCAAAAAATTAACTTTCCACTCTTCATATTTTCCTTTTAACAATATTGGTGCCTTCATCCTGTTAAAAAAATGAACTTGACAAAAATGATCGTTAGTTCAGAAAGTCGAAGTATGAAACTGACGCAAGGCGGTAGCGCAAAACAATACTTTGCGCTAAAAGAAGATGGCGCAAAACTTAGAAACTCGCTAAGAGCAAATGGCGCAAAAGTTCAAAAACTCGCTAAGGACAGATGGCGCAAATAGGTGTTTTGAGCGAGGAGAAGGTGGCGCAAAGTGGGTTTTACGCGAGGAACAGATGGCGAAGACCGGGACCTTGAAGCCGACCGGTGTGAGTGTTGCAACCGGTGTGTGTGTGTGACCGGTGCCTCTCCCGACCGGTGTCCAAGATTGACCGGTTTGGCGCAAAACGAAATTCTAGCTAATATATGAGGCGCAAACAAAACTTTGCACATAACACAAAATTTGAAAATGATCCCATGATACTGGCACAAATCATGATGAACTAGTGCAAAAGATGAATGACTTTGCTCTTGAAGATAACCACAATCAGATGATGTTGGCGTAAAGTGTGGATCTGGCACAACCTCAAGAAAACCTTCTAAATCGACCACATAATCGAGTCTGATGAAATCTGTACACTCAGATACGATCGAGACTAGATTTCGAACCACAAATAACAATCAAATCAAACAATTTTTCACAGAATCATAATTTGATAAACCGAACAGTACGCTTTCTCAGAACGGTCCAAAATCACTAAAATCCTCAAATTGATATTCAAAAACTGAAATTCTTGCAAATCGATGTGAATCAAAAATATTCTGCTATTGAAACCGGATTCAACGAACCAATTTACAAGAAAAATCGATCAAAATTCAATCTGAATTTGATGAAAAATCAAAAAAATGAGATTTTCTTGAAAAAATCAAGAAAATCAATCAAATTTTTTGATTTAGACTCAAATTCAGAAATAAAATCTTGTTTCTCTCAATCCTCTCAGATTCATATTAGGCTCTGATACCAATTGATAATCCAAGATCGATCTAAATCTATAGAGAGAGAAAGTAGAGAGAGAAAGTGTATGCAGAAAGCTTCATGTATTCAATATCAATGTTGAGTTCTTACAAGCTTACTACACACTTTACAACTCTAAGACAAGGCAAGACACAAGGGCCTTATATACCCAAGGCCTAAACAGATATCAAAGACAAGCTACACTACAGTTAAATCCACAAGTAATAATTACATTGATTACTACAAAATCAGACTTAACACTACCGGCGCTTCATAATGGATTTTTCTAAGATCAATAAGCCTTTATGTTATTTATTGCTTAAAGATGTCGAATTTGAATTTACTTATGAATGTATTTCTGCATTTGACAGGTTAAAAAAGGAGCTCACTTCGGCACCAATCCTGACGACACCAGATTAGAGTATTCCTTTTGTATTGATGTGCGATGCAAGCGACATCGCAGTGGGTGTCGTGTTGAGGAAAGGAAGGAGAAAAGGTTACATATCATAATTATGCAAGCAAGACCTTGGAAGAATCTCAAATCAATTATGCTACTACAGAAAAAGAGCTCTTGGTCATTGTCTACGCTTGTGAAAAGTTCAGATCTTACTTAGTGGGTGCAAAGGTTATCGTGTATATTGACCACTCGGCGTTGAAATATCTGATGACTAAGAAGGATACAAAGCCTAGGTTCATTCGTTGGGTACTTCTACTTCAAGAATTCGACTTGGAGATTCTGGATAAAAAAGGTTCAAAAAATACAGTGGCGGATCATCTATCTCGACTCGAAGGGAATGAAGCGGAATATGAATCCGTTATCAATGATTCATTTCCGGATGAGCAATTGCTAAAGGTAAGTCACTCAGGGCGATGGTATGCAGATTTGGTCAATTATTTGGTGGGGTCTGTTTTACCTCACAACATGAATTCCCACCAAAAGAAAAAGTTCTTGTCAGATGCGCAGAGGTATTACTGGGACGAACCATACCTTTACAAGTTGTGTGCTGATGGTATGATCCGGAGATATGTACCAGATGATGAAAAGGCCGACATTCTAACTCATTTCCATACACCAGAATGTGGAGGCCATTTCAATACAGACAGAACTGTGGCAAAGATTTTACAGTCTAGATTCTTTTGGCCGACAATGTTCAAGGAGACAAGGGAATTTATTTCTCGATGTGATCGTTGCCAACAAGTGGGTAACATGACAAAGAAAGATGAAAGTCCCATGCGAATCTTTATGGAAGTGGAGCTATTCGGTGTTTGGGGGACCGACTTCATGGGCCCATTCCCGAATTCGGCTCGGAATGAATGCATTTTAGTGGCCATGGTCTACGTATCGAAGTGGGTCGAGGTGATTTGACTAATGATTCTAAGGTGGTGATCAAATTATTGCAGAAGAATATCTTCTCTCGGTTTGCGGTTCCAAGGGCGTTAGTAAGTTATGTGGTAGCTATTTCTGCAACCATTATTTACATGCGGTGTTGAAGAAATACTCAGTTAAGCATAAGGTGACCATACCGTATCATCCACAAGCCAACGGTCTTTCTGAAGTATCCAACATGGAGCTTAAACAAATACTTGAGTAGACCGTGAGTGCATCTCGTAAGGATTGGTCGTCAAAATTAGACGATGCACTGTGGGCATATCAGACCGCGTTCAAAACTCCGTTTGGAACCACACCATATCAGCTTGTATTTGGGAAGTCGTGCCATCTACCCGTTGAGCTTGAGCATAGAGCATATTGGTCGATAAAATAGCTAAATATGGACTTGAAAGCGGTTGGCCATCGTCGGTTCCTACAACTGAATGAGTTAGAGAAGATCCGCCAAGACGCATTTGAGAATGCCGCCATGTACAAGTAGCGCACGAAGAGATTCCATGACAATCATCTAAATCAAAAGGTAATAATTTCGAACATGCAAGTATTACTGTTTAATTCACGATTACATTTGTTTCCAAGCAAGCTGAAATCCAAGTGGTCGGGCCCTTTCACGGTTAAGGAAGTTTTCCCTTATGGTACTATGGAGTTACAAAGGAAAGACGGAACAACGTTCAAGGTGAATGGTCAGCGAGTGAATCCATACATAGGAGGCGAGCCACTAGAAGCATCCAACTTCTTTCCCGACATGCCCAAGGAGTGATTGCAGAAAAAGGTCGAGCCACGACTAAAAATGAGGCGCTGGATGGGAGGCAACCCATCGTAGGTTAGTTTTTCTCTATGGTTATTTCTTGTTTTTGTGATTTTTTTCATTTACTTTTTAGGTGTTTTGTTGTTGCCTGAGAATTGGTGACTCCAAGGTGGAAGAGCAAGTATTAAAGCAAGGAATTTGATGAGAACCATTGTTCTAGGCGGGTCCGAAGCGGTTAAACCCGCATGATACTCGCTTAAGACATTGTGGATGAAAGGGCAAAAAGGAATTGGGCAGGTTCTACGTGGCAAAACCCGCGCACTACCCTTTAGACACTGTCGATTTAAAGACCAAAATGTAAGCGGGCGGGTTTCGTGCAGCTATACCCGCACAGGACCCGATTTCAACATTGTCGTCTTGCATAATCGGGTTAATGCGACTTTCAGGTGGGCACACCCGTACCATGGCCGCTTTTGGTACTGTATCGTGATGAAAATGGGGTCACACAGGTCCCAAGCGAGGAAACCCGCACGCAACACGCTTTCGAGACTGTGGTTGGTAAAAGGTTGGACTCCGGCAGCCCCCAGGCGGGGAAACTCACACCAAAGATGCTTTTATCTCTGTCCATCGCACCTAGTTCCATGCGGGCGGGATCCACGCGACTATGCCGCGCCATACCCGCATTCGACGAAAATAGTATATCATAGACCTGATGGTGCGACTTTCTTCAAAATCAAAACTCTACCTTTTATCGCACACCGCCTCCCACTACACCACTTCGACTTTTCGGCCAAATTCCGGCGATTCTCAAGTTACGGCAAGTTTTTCTCCCTTCCCTAGTCCCTCATTCTACATAAAAGGCACCTTTTCTACTTTATTTTTGTGTTGAACTTAGTTAATTTGGGGGAATGTGTTTATTAAGTTTAACATTAATAAAACCCAATTTCCTAAGTTTAAACCTTTGATTCCTTGATTTCATTGTCAATATTATGTGTGTGTTTTCTCTAAATAAGTGTGAGGGTACTCTTGTATGTGCTAGTTTAGGGTTCGTAATTGGTTTACAAGGCAAAAGTTTGGGGATTTCTTATTGCTACATGTGTTTTGGGTTGGGGATATCGCTTGATGTTTTGAGTTCATAAGGGTCTCTATCCTAATTTGGTATCTATCCATTTGAACCTTGTTATTATTGATGTATGATTGGGCTTGATCATTGTATGTTTTGTTTATATTGTTTACACATTGATAGAACCACCAAACTTTAGTTTACTTAAGTTTGGGGGTTTCGAGTTTTTGCATCAACACTACCTTATCACAAACATTAGTTTCACCAAGGTTTGGGGTACTCACTATAAATTGCCATTTATTGTTGCCAATCCCAATTCCACTCTAACCTAGACCACGGTCTAGGTTTGGGGTTGTCTTTGGCCATAAACAATTGTTTGCACGCCCATCCTTGTTTTACACAGAAAAATGGTTCAATCCAGACCCGATACTGCTGGGAGATGGCATGCATGTAAAAACCTCCGCCCGACACAACAACAGGATCTCCGACAAATTTCAAACCCTGGAATGGAGGCATGCATTCACCACTACAAAGAACGAATCATTTGGCCGAAAAAGGGTACTAATCTGACGGATATTTCCAACCCAAGATTGGCGGAGATAGCATAACAGCGTGGGTGGATAGAATATATCAAAAAACCCTAGCCATATGACCCCATCTTGGTAAAGGAGTTTTATGCCACAATGATTCCGGTCGTCTTCAACCAATACTATATGGTGGTCGTGAGAGGGAAGGTGGTCAACTTTTCGATGCAAGCCATTTGTGACCATTATCAGGTAATTTCACCTCATATCTTGGGTTTGACATATGGGGTGACACCCATCCCCAGAGTGGATCCCCATGACACACACAGATCCATCATAGCCTATTCACTCTGGAGGAATGATAGTAGTTATTGGGTGAAGAATGATGCAGAGATACGGAAGAGTGAGCTCCATTATGAGTTAGCCTTGTGGATGTGTTTTTGAAGTGTAGTCTCAAGCCTTCCACACACAATACATATGCTGACCCATATGTGGCACGCGTACTTTACTGCATTTAACATAAACTACCCATGGACATTGGTCACATCATACAACTAGAGATGCTAAACGCGGGAGGACCGAGGATTCAAAGGATATTTCCATTTCCCTCACTTATCACTACATTCTGTCGTGACGCGGGGGTGGAAGTGGGCCAGTTGTATCCACCTGCCCCATCTCTTGATCATCGCACATACAGTATCTGCGACCAAAGTCAGAGATAGGCAAGTTACAGTAGAGAAGGAGCAAGTGGACATCCCAGACAATGCTGATGATGATGACGTGGATGACGTTGACGATGGGCCAGAGGAGGAGCACGCTCTACAGCCGACAGATGATCAGACTAACTGGCCTGTTTGGGCAACTGCCCTGAACTCGAGGTTGACCAACATCGAGACTTTTGTTTGCTGTGAGCTGACTGACCCCCGTCGTCTCATCATTGATGGGCCACCAACATTGGAGCATGGAGTCGTCCCTTCCACACGTCCACCATCGCTCCAAGTGCGGGTTCGTCAGTCTGGATCCTCATCTTCATCAACGCACCGATACAAAGACGATTGAGGCTTGGGGTTATTTGATACAATCTTTATCCGCTTTTAGAAGTACTTCCCAATGAACCATGATTTTTCTTTTTTACATTTTGGATGATTGTACCTAACTTTTACTATTCGCATACTTGTGTTTGATGGTTGTTTGGTATTTATGCTTATGCACCCATTGGGGACAATGTGTGAGTTAGGTTTGGGTGATTGTCGGTGGCCACATTGAATTTTTTTATTATGGTTGATGATTGATGTTACCTGTGTGTTTGATTTGAGATATTGGTCAATCAGGGGTGAATCTGTGAAGGATAACATAGCATTGAGGAAGACCTAGGGAACCGCATAGCTTAGAGACATTAGCGGAGACCACCCGTGAGAGTGTTGAGCCTATAATTGCATTAATTGCGAGGGAATATTTTCACTTAGATCTTATACACTTATTCTTGATTCTTTGTCGTAGTTATAGCATGATCTCGCTATAATTTTTCATCAACTAGCAAAGAAGTCTATAAGGGATTTGGGTACCAATTATGTTGATCTAAATCATGGACCTTAAGAAATGATTTCAGGCCTTACATGAGAATTACATTTGAGTTGTTTTTGTTGCTTACCCTTTCCTAGTTTCTTAACTCATCCATAAAACCCAGTCGGTTTAATAGCCTACCTTAAACCAAAAGTGTTCTTTTACGAACAATCGGTAGTGTTAAAAGGGGAAAAAATTTGGTATGTGCAATAAGAAGAGGAGTGGGAAAAGGTATAAGTTAATAAAAGGGTGTGAGCAAAAATGCAATGAAAAGAAAAGGAATCCAAACTTTTGAACTGTAGACTCCTAACCCTTATCCGATCCCACACCAGTTGTGTCAAGGTCTTGGATGATCTGTTGGAAAATGTAGAAGGATAGACAGAATACCATAATATCCCCAGTCTTGTTAGTTGATTCCTTCTGAGATCACTTTGCTTACAATTGTGCATTTTTCATTTCTAATTGTTCATGCTACTCTTGATAAATCTGTGCATAAACTCCAATTACATGAACGAGTTGTGTGAAAACCTTAGGTTCGAGAGCATTGAGAGTATCCTGTGAGGTAGGGTCAAGGCGAAATCCTCTCCAAGCATGTGTATATTAGGATTGAATTTAGTGTGGTGTAGTCTATTGCAGTTCATTCCTTAATGATAGTGATATTTTGAATCCTACAAGAGAAGGTGTCTCAATTGTTGATCCTTTTATCTATTGAGTTGTAAATCATTGACGTCACCGACAGGGTTGTGTATGCGAATAAGTTTTAGTGGTTATTTTTATCTTGTTGTTGCTATTTTGCTTGAGGACAAGCAACGCTCGGCTTGGGGTTGTTGATAAGGTCAGATTTCGACCTTATTAATGATCTAGAATCAAGTGAAATTGTGTGTTCTAAAGGAAAATAATGATATATTCTAACCAAATGTTGAAGGTAAGTACATGTTGAGATTTATTGAAGAAAAGGGAGAATCACGGTCAAATCAAACCAAAAGTGGAAGGGGATGAAGAGCGAATGGATACCTGAGTCAGAAGGAAATTCCAAAGCCCAATTGAGCCAATTGATGAGGAGAACAGAGCTAAAAGTGAGTCTCGCGCGAGTTTGAGTACCCACTCATGATTTGTAAGCGTGCGACTTTGGGGCGACTTTACCCGCGCCATACCCGCTTTCGCTTATGATCTGCATCTAAAACATTCTGCGGCTAGGGTTTTTGATAAGGACATATTCTTTGACGGTTAGAGAGGATAGAGAACGATTTTGAAGAGATGAGAAGACGATCTTGAAGTAAGAACTGGGGAAGAACATATTTGATTACGCAGTTGATCTGTTATTCGATATTGTGTGCTTTGGACAGTCGCATCTCAGGGAGTTTCATTTGCTTTTAGATTTTTCTTTGGAAAACAATGTTCAAACTTGTGATGCCCGTGTTGATTGTTCTATTTTGCACAACCCTCAACATGAACTAATTTTAGATGTTGGGGGTTGGATGAATTTTGGGTTTAATTCTTGCTTAGACATGTGATTGGAATTGTAATACGTTCATTTGATTTAATGAAGCATATGACATTTTTTAATGTTTCTGTTAGCGTGATCAACTAATGGATGATTTCTTGATCTTAATCTTCTTTGAGAAAAGTGTTTTAAGATTTGATGTTGGTGTTGTATGCCTAGGGTAAGAATTGGAGAGAGATATACCAATTCAACCTTATATTTTAATTAATCCAGTTTGTTTGATAGTTGGGAATTAATTGTTGAGATCGAGAGATGAAACATTTTTCCCCACTATAAATGTTGTTATAGCTTGAGAAAGTGTTACCATTGTTTTCGTGATTAATGTCGTTAAAGTTTGGACTAAATTCCTTTACAATTGCAATGTTTGAGTAAGATGAACCCAAGAGGATTCCAATCTCCAACTGCCTTTTTCCAATCTGAAATTGTTTCTCTCAATTCCTCTAAAGTAGCTAATTCAGTGTGTTCTAGTTAAACCAATCGATTCTATTTTAAATCAAATCAATCTTCAATAGTCTTGTTAATAATTAATATAGTCATTGTGATACTTAGTACCTCGTTCCTTTGGCTTGATACTCGTACTTTTAGTAAGTATTACTTGATTCGATCCGTATACTTGCGGTAGATTTAGGGGGGGGGGGGGTGTAAACCCACCTATCACGCTAATCCTCCCTTCTTCAACTATGGGCAATCATACCGCATATGCTCGGCTGATCCACACTGAAAACACGATTTTCTGCTCGGACAATCCTTCGACACGTGACCCGGCAACCCACACCGGTAACAAGATATAGAGTATGACACGCACTCTCCCCGGTGAACTCGGCGACACTTTCCACATTGCTTGATTACCACTCCATGATCCCCACGAATCTATGGTCTGGAGATCTTTCCTTTTCTTACATCACTTCCCGGTCCGTCCCATTTCCTCTTTTCTCCGACCCTTTCAGACACCTGGCGGTTCTTTTCCTTCTCAGTCAATTCAGCTGCATTAATGGATGCTTGGAAAGTGGTAGGGTTCCTTGTCGAAACCAACTCCCGAATGTTGTTCTTCATCCCATAGATGTACCACTCCACACGCCGCTCCTCGGTCGCACATACAACTCGGCAAAACGAGATTTTTCTATAAACTTGGAGGTGTATTCCCGCACCGTCATCTCCTTCTGTTCTAGTCCGAAGAACTCCTCTTCCAACTTTAGCCTTGAACTTCCTAACAAACGTCTCCCAAGTGATATTCCTAGTCGCAGACGATCCTTTCCCTCCCATTTCAGCATCCCACGAAAAGACAACATATGAATTCAACATAGACAAAACATACATCACTTTGTCTCCCTCAGCACACTTACAAGTGTCAGAAACAAGTTCCATCTCCCTGATCCACTTCATTGCTAAGACCAGGTCACACTCTCATTTAAACGTAGGAGGCTTGCACGAGGCAAACTCCTTGCAGTTGAATCCTTTAGATGTCGACTCATTCACCATCAAGGTAGTCGACTGAGAATGGCTACCTTCCCCGTCACAGGCGGGCTAGACAACTCGGAGCCCTTGCTCTCACTCTTTTCCTTGCTCTCCGACACTGACCTCTCTTGCTGGGCTAAAAGGGCTTATAAGATCTCCTGAATCTTACCCATCTCAATAACAAAGTTCTCTTGTGTCACAAAAGCTTGGGTGCGGCCCCGACCACGCCCTCTCGACTGATTCCTACCCCTCACGGTAGCCGAGCTTTCCTGTTGAGACACATCCCGCTCAATTGGGATCTCCACACTTTTTGCCTAACGGCCCACACGAGTCGTCTTTCGCATTTGAGCTCTTTCATTGGCCCCATCTACCTGGGTAGTAGCCCTTCGAGGCGTCCTTCATCGTTCCCTTCCTCGACCTCTTCCCCTCCCCCCCCCTCTCATGTGGCCGTTTGCCTTGGTGTGTCCACCGGTCCATCCACAAGGACCTCATTCGTCGGGATTGCTCTCCTAGCAGACATCGAACTACTCCTTAGTGATCTTCCTTACATTACAAGAGCTGAAATACCACAAATAACAAACACTCAACCACCACTCCGCATAATAAAGCAATTTAAGCATATACATGTACCTGTAAATTTACAATTACATTGGCTAGATGTAATTTCGAATTTATGCTACCTTATTGTTAGTACACCTAGAGTGGTCTAACTAATAAATCTTTTAAAATAACCATACAGATTGACTATTATTTAGTTTATTTAAATATAACCAAATTAAATAGGTTTGAAAAGTGACACCTATAATGTTTTGGGAAGCTTAGATTTTAGGAACCCTATCAAACACATCCACCACCATACAACATGTTACAATTTGATTCAAGTGAAGTTGACCTAATTCCCAAATTTTCAACCACATTCCTAAGTTATCTTTTCATATTTTTAAATTTTAATCTCTTTTTGAAATTGTAAACGAGGAAGCAAACACAAACTTTGCCTTCTATATTTTGATTAATAGTGTTTATCTCGAAACAAAAACTTATAGTATTTGTTTAATATCACTATAAGAATTGGCTTGTTAACACGTTCATATATAGTGGTGTTGGAAGATAGTTTAATGAAGCTATTAGGTTTATAAGACCAATAATTATATGTTTATTATAAAAGCTTTACAACAAGTTCTTAGGAAAAAGTTCAACAACCTAAGAACATCTTCAACAATTATGCTAGCTAAAATGGAGAAAAAAGAGATTTTAGCAATTTTTTACTCTAATAGCTATGTCATCTTGTATGCTAAAATAGAAAAAAGATGAGAGAGATTATAAAAATCTCTAAATTTAGATAAATCTCTTAATAGAGAGAAACATAATTATTTTAATACGTCCCACCAATAAGAGTATTAAAAATAAATGTTTAGGAAAGAGAAATAATATTTTATTAAATGTATTTAATATTTTAATAATATAACATTATTGTTGGAGCAAAAAAATTACAAATAAATTCTTAGAAACTCATTAAATTACACTAAGACATTTCTTAGAAATATCATATAAAAGCTTATTAAACCAAATTTTACTGTAAGGTGTTCATTTTTTTTTTTTTTTCGTTGATCTTCAAACTTGGACTCAGATGACTTGAAACGTTGAAACAAACTAAATATTAGCCAATTAATTTATCAAATAACTAATAAAAACGTTATTTTGAATTGTTCTAAACAGATTGTAATTTTCCAATATGTTTTCAATTTGAACATTTTTTCGACAATTAACTGTTACTTAAAATTAAAAACGTTTTACTATTAATGAGTTGTTTGAAATATACCATAATAAATACAAAATAAATAAATAAAAAACTAATGGATCAGAATCAAGACTGCTAATTATAACTAACCATCAATAAAATCAAACATATTTGTTATTCCTGGTGGGTTATGGAATGATGTAGCGGGTCTTGTTTGATGCAACGACACAAAAATCCAAACAAAACATGCAATAAAAATCTCAAAACGGGTCCCAATACATCTCAAAATAATATATAATCTTCGAATTCCACAGCCGAGAATTTCTAAAGTATTATATTGCTACTAAAAGTAAAGAACTATGGTGCTCTATACTTGATGCATCCATCTCTAATCCTTCACACCTTCTCCTTCCCTTTGGAAGAAGCACCGCTAAACTTCTTAGTTGAAAACAGTTTTAGTTTTAAAAAAACGAGGGTTAGACCATGAGGTCTAGTGAATTCCCTCTAAAAAAACAATTATACAATCATTGCATAAAAACCAATAGTTATACCGCCATAAGGCCAACAAAACAACACAACATCATACATGAGTATTGCACAGTGATCATAGACCAATATTCATGACAACCGCCGTCAACGACGATCGAGGCCCAAACATACTCCCTTTCGCCTCCGGGGCCCAAGCAGACTCCCCATCCACACGTATGCAAGAAACGGATTCCATGCACACAGGGATTAAAATCCACTCCAAAGAGATTATGAAAATCTCAAGGTACATTATTCCCACTGTGCAGCCCGACTCCACATAAGAATATCCAACAAGGCTATGAATCATGTAGCGATGAATGTATATTTAGAGAAAACAATTCATAACATGCAAGAATAACGGTCCCAAAATGTTGATTTCATGCGAGAAACAATGATGCAAGACATGCTAGCCGATTGTACCATAATCAACAGTTGAAAATATTTAACATCTCGTGTACAAATAGTTTAAGGGAACTCACTTGAGTGCGGGGAATTTGACACAAAACGAGCCTCACCTCCGACCGATTCGAACCCCTACAACCGAAAACAGGTCATAGAGTTACACCCTGCCCGACTAACATTCAAATCCGGACACCTCCCCCCCCCCCCCCCCAATTCGAGTTTCCCTTGAAATCTGGCTACAACTCATCCAGGTCCTACCTAAAACCCGGGTAGTCCCTTACCCGGGTTCTACCCTATTCCCGGAAGGCCCTTTACCAGGCTTCGCCTCTTTCCCGGGCGGTCCTTACCGGGTTTCACCCTTCCCGGTCGGCCCCTTTACCGAGTATCGCCCTTCCCGGTCGGCCCCTTTACCGGGTATCGCCCTTCCCGGTCGGCCCCTTTACCTTACCGTGTTTCACCCAAAATTGCGGTTAACTCTAATCCGGATTTGGGCGATTCTCGAGCGATCGAACTTGTTTTCCCTAGGGCATCGATTTGTCAATAGTTCTCATTCCTTTCGATTCCAAAACATAAATAACCATAAGATTCAATATCCGAAGATTTTATAATCAATCAATAACGTTTTTTAAACCACAACCACTCTAAAATGAGTCCAAATCCCATATTACTTCATAGGAGATGAACACGTTAAGGAAATGGGGTTTTCCTTCATTTCTAATACACCAAAACACCTAAATCGATTGAGGTAAAAAGGTTAGTAGCATACCTTGATGACTGATTCCTCAAGAACTCCTACAATCCTTGCAAAACCCTTCTCAGATCTTCCTTTCTCTCTATTCTCGATAGCAACCGCACAAATTGAGAAATTAAGGATTTCGAGACTTTATATACCTTTCACCCATTTGCACCCAAGTCCCCAAGTTCTCATTCTCACACTTTGACCCCAGTTTACAAAGAATATGGCGATTTAGGACACAGTTATTACATTTGAACTTTGAACTAAAACCAATAGATCAATGGGAAACTGAAATTGAAAACTTTTTAAAGAGCAAATGAATACATTCAACTTTTTTAGACGATCAAATATAAGCAATTGACCTTTTATAAATTGATATTAAATGGATGGACTTTTATGGATTATATTATAAATAATACATTGAATGCTTGCATCATATATATTATATGTGTTACGAATATAATGTATATTATATATTACGTATATTTTGTATGATATTTGAAATTAAGTTTGTAGTTTTACGACCTGAAACAATGTTTTAAATAAATTAATTAATATTATATGTTTAGGTTTTTGGATATTTTGATAAAAATATTATAAAAAATAAAAAAAAACTATTTCTTTAGTCCGATCATGATGCCTGATTTCTAACTGACAACTTATTATTTTATAAGGATAAAACTTAATAGGTTGAATTTTGTTCTAATGATTTCTTGTAACATCTTAATTACATATGATCAGATATTGTTATTAATCTTATAAATTTAAGTCCTATTAATTAAGTGTCATATTACAATGGTTGTGAAAATTATAACATACCACTTTAACAAGTTTACATAGGATACTAGATACATACATGCATACATACATACATAGGCCCAATCAAATAAAAACCAGGTAAATTTTACAAACTCTACAAATCCATACACATATTCAGATTATTAATGATGTGAAATAAAGTGGTGGGAAAGTCGAAATTAATGCGAAAACTCGAAAGGAGAAATTGTCTTCAAGGGTAAGCGGCGTATTCGATCAAAAATCCAAATAAGGAACTTTTCTATTCCCCACAATTGTCACACACACACACCAAAAACCGATTTCAACACCGATTTAGGCGGTAAATCTTCACACAAATCGCTATCCAGCCTCCTCCGGGAACGATTGTCGTATACCATATTCGAAACTCAAATTTTCCAAACCATTTCCATTTACGTATGACGATGGTGGCAATAAAAGAATTCAAGGTAAGGGTTTCATAAGATCTGCTAGTTCTGCCTTGGTGAACATCCAAATTAGGGTTTCGTTGTGTATGATAGTGAAGAAAAAAAGTGAAAGGTTGATGAAGAAAACAACATTCTCAAAGTTCATGAACACAATGGATTCACCACTATGTCTAGACAAAGAAGACTACCATGAGCAAGAAACATAGTGCAAGAAAAAGAGGGGATCAATTGGGTCAAAACAAAAGCAAATTGATACGTGAACGAGAGTTCAGGAAGGTATTTTATTCTTTGCATCGACATATTATACTTTCACATTTGAAATCGACAAATTTAGCCTAATTGGATAGGTAGATGAGTTAAACTAGGTTCATGCAAGCTAGTTTGATAAATTGTTTGGATCAACCAAAGATGATGGCCTATAGGTATCGGAGCCTTTGGCCTCCAAGGAGGTCAAGGGTTCAAACCTCACCAAAGGTAAGGAGGATGTGTGAGTTTATTTGTTACATTTTTCGTATATAAATATTATATACTTTAAAAAAAGAAAAAAAAAACAACCAATGGTGAAATTGTGCTTCATCAATGTGGGTTTACATAAGTTGTTATGGAATGTGGGTTTATAGGTAAAAATTGTGTTTCACATGTGAATTTGTGTTTCACATATGTGGGTTTATGCAATCGATCCTTGTATGATTTGTCCCCTCCTAATATTTAATGTCAAACAGGTACTTGTAGATAAACCATTAGGGGTCATGATAAAAGTTATATATTGTTTCAAATATGTACCCACATAGTTTGAACACTATTACGATGTTGCATGTGTGAAACGGTGTACATGGTTGGTTCTACATTGTATTTATGATGATGCCTATAGGAAACATATATCATGAGGACAAATAAATGTTACACCTACTTGTTCACCATTTGTATATAATCATGGTAAAGGTTATATATTGTGTCATTTCATTTGCAGAATAATTAGCATGTTTGGTATCTCAGTTATAGAAAAATAACTGCAAATTTTTTTATACATGTAATGGATCTTGTAAAAACGTTCACGTAACAGGTCAATAACTTTGTTCCATTGACCACAGTGTGGTATATGTCATTAATTGATGTATTTTTAAAAAGAAATATGGCTCGTATATATTTTCTTTACACACAAATCAACATGTTTTGTCTAGTGCTCTGATTGAAGTTATTATTGAAACATGGATGCAAAAACAAAGACATCTGAAAATACTATATTTATTACAAACCGGAAATATTGCAAACACAATCCATTTAGAACATCAACAAAAGCTACCATTCAATTACAGCACAACAAGTTCAGACGACGTATGAAAAGATACCCAGTTTATACAAACCTAAAAGAACAACGAAAAACACCCAACTGCAAAGAAAGACTTGAAAATAAACCACGACACATTAAAACACGTCTATGTTCCTCCACTCTTAGACGATTCTTGGCATATGCAACTTTCCTTCATAAGTTTCAACAAGTATCTATGCTTGAGATTAATAAACTACATTAAAATTCTCAACGTGTTCTCATTGATGGAAAAATACCAAAAATGGAACAATACTACATAAAAGTTGATTCTACCAATCTTTGACATACAAAATCATAAAAATATACGCTTTATGCTACCATTACATGATCATTCCTATATGAAACAATAAGTATACAAGCATACATGTAGTTATGAACATGTCAACCTGAAATAATATAACAACTCCATGGATGATGTTTACACATGTTCCGTGCATGAAATAAGTGGCAGACCCAGAAATTTTACTGAATTGTTGCACCTTTAAATGCCCGCAAAGTCGCTCGATGTGTTGAAGTATGAAACCAGTGGATCTCATTTTTCTCAACCTTTTAATTAATGGTTCTCATTTAATTATACCCCTATGTGTGTTTCCATGCATCTTTTTCAAGTTATCATTAGTTTTTAACAGTCCCAACTCTCATTTAAGAAATAGTGTTTGTTCGGACTTCGATTATGCAAACTTAGGGCATCTGCAACAAATTCTCTAAAACTTTTCTGAAATGGAGAATTGAAAATAAAGTATCCCAAAAAAAGTAACTTCAACACTTTCTTCTTATTTTGGAGATTACAACATTAATTATATTATTAAAGTATTCAATATTTTAAATATAATATTATTTATCTCTCCTAAATATTTAATTTCAAATATTCTTATCACCAACAATAATAATAAATTATTTTTCTCTTAATTATTAATTTCAAATATTCTTATCGGCAAACAATAATAAAAAATAATTTCTCTCTCCTAAACAACAGGGAGTTACTCAAATTTGAAGACTTTTGTCTTGTTTTTTCTACTTCTTTATTTTGGAGAATCTATTTGAATAAAAAAAATACATTTTCTTTATTATGGATAATCTGCTTAAGCAAAAAAAAAAAAAAACTCCATTTTCTCCCAACATTGGTTTTATCCATGCATCGGGTTGCATGATGTGGTCTACAACGACCATGTTTGCATACATATCCATCGTATTTGCCAGGGTATTCACTATTAATTTCCCGAGGAATTGATAGTATTAAGTCGATTTAAAGATTATTATACATTTTCTTTTTATGACATCTTCATTAATCTTCAATTTTTTTCTATAATTTTCTTCAATGATAACACTATTTCTATCTATGATTGCAAATTTTAATAAATTTCCTAGTTAAAAAGGAAGGTAATAAATTTTCTACATTCATGCACCAATTTTACCTTTGTTTGTAACCATCTTTGTTTGGGTTAACTAAACTTCTCCAAATACTTAATTACCCTTCTAATAATTTTTTTGTTGCTTCCCATAATAAAAACTAATAAACATCTTATATCCATTTATATATGCATCGGATTTAGGTGTTATGTATACGTATTTCTTATAAACGAATGTGAATTTATATTAGTTATATGTTATACAAATTATATTTCACACAATATGCTAACATGTAATTTTAGACTTTTAAGTAATATTTTTCTATTTTTTTTAAACTGTGTAAATAATGTATTTTTTTCAAAAGAAAGGGTAATTATTGAGTCATTGTTGAATGTTATATATTTTTTTCTAAAAAGCAAAAATATATATCTTATAAAAGAGCAATAAAAATTACACAACTGAGAAGGGCTAGAAACAGCGAGATACATCAATTAGAAGTAGACTTAACTCACAACCGAAAGAAACAAAAAGTACTGAAAAAATACCTGAAAAACAATCAAACATCAACAACTAAACAAATGAACCAACGATAACTCGAAAGGAACGAGAAGCTTAATTATTTTTTATACATTAGGAAAACATACATTGAAATGCCAGATTTTTTTAAATAACAGTGAATTAATATCGTTAATTAATTTAACAAACTCTCTAAAAAATTTATTTCTATACAACGATATTTTAAATTTGTTATATTAATCCATGATTTTTAAGGTTTAGCAATTAATTTATTCCAAAAAGTAATAATCCTAAAAAAAATCATTTATATTTGGTGTGCACCACGAGCCAGTGAAAACCCCTAGAATCACCGGCTATTGCCGGTCACCTCCTCACTCTCTTACCTATATATATACCCATGTCCCCCTCGCTTTGAGAATCAGTCATCCCTCCGACATGGCGAGAATAATCGATAACGATTCCGCCGGTAACTTCAACGGTGGAAAAGTTAAACGTATTTCCGCCGGCGCCTTGCAAGCAGTAACAACTCTGCTGCTTATATGCGCCAAACAAGCAATCATGGTTTCGAAAAAGTTGAAAAGCAATTCAAAGATCTCCCAGGGGTCGACGCCGAAGAAAATCATCTCTTCCATAAGCAACAAAGCGATCAAGTTGCGCCACCGCAAGAAGAAGGCCGGAGAAGAAGGCGGAGATGATGACGGAGTGTGGCGGAGGGAGATTCTGATGGGGGATAAATGTCAGCCACTTGATTTTTCCGGCGTTATTTATTATGATAAAGATGGGAACGTTCTGAGTGAGTTACCGATGCGATCTCCGCGTGCAAGTCCGTTTCCGGGATATGCCTGTTCTCCGACGAAGTCTAGTTGGACTTCACCGGCGCGACGAGAATTACCGTCCCAGTGAATTAAGTTAGATGTGTTTTGTAGAAAGGTGTATTTTGCTTTGGTTTTGAGAATTTTAGAACATGAAATTCCAATTCTGTCTCCCTTTTTACTTTTTGGGGATTATGGTCATTTTAATATTGAAATGTCTTTTTTTTTTTTCTATATATCGGTTAAAAATCCATTTGACTTTTGATATAGTTTTATTTATATTCGTATGAGCGAGAAAAGAAAATAGCAAAATTTATTAATTATAATTTGACTATAAACATATAGAAAAGTTAAAATGAAAACTCAAATTTTATTGTGTACGTGAGGACAAATATGTGTCACTCCATCTCTTTTCATTCAACCCCTTATATTAAAAAGAGTTTTTAATTTTAAGATGATTAGGGGTAAAAATGGAAGATAATTTAAAGTCACGTCTATGATATTTGACATTTTATTTTCTTTTTTAATTAAAAACGTTTACCCACTTAAAGTTAAAATAATTTATCTTAAAAATTACTAATATTTTAATCAAACAAATTACATCAAAAAAACAAGAATTTCGTGTTTTTCGATATGACATCCATCTCGATATAGTTTTTGTTGTTATTTTAACTGTTTTTTACGTGAAATGTTATATATGTGTTATATTTATTATGAATATTTATGTACGTTCAAGTATGTACAACACCTCGAAACCGTAAGTTCGTAACTAGATATCACATTCTTCAACAATTTCATCAACGTCGTAAGGCATCACGTTCTTCATCACCGTAACCCAACACTCATCGAGACGAATCGAGAACCTATCGAGTTTCGGTTGTGAACCGGGAACAAAAGAGAGTGTGTCACGTCTCCACACCTTCACGAGTCATCCATGTATCATTCATCATGGGTAATGTATCATTCAGGATGAATAATACAGCAGAGTGAATAATACATGATTCATAAATTTGTGTATTATTAATCTTGAATATGGTATAATTCATCCTGAATATTGTATTATTTATCATAAATAATGAATGAACATTTACATTTGTTATTCATACTGAATGCGAGACACCCAGGGATGCGCATACATATTCATAATGTATTAAACCAAATTTCGGTTGTGAATCTGAAAACAAAAGAGAGTGTACCATACGTCCACACCTTCACGGGTCATTCATATATATTACTGGTCATTCATATATTATTCATCATGAATAATGTATCATTCAGGATAAATAATACAGCATTCAGGGTGAATAATATACGAGTCATGATGAATAATACATGAATCATATATTCGTGTATTATTCATCCTGAATATTGTATTATTCATCATGAATACTATATTATTTATCATGAATAGTGAATGAACGTTCACATTTGTTATTCATACTGAATATGGACACCCGGGGACGTACATACATATTAATAATGAATATAACATGTATATAGAATTTCACGTAAAAACGGTTAAAATGAAAGAAAAAAAACTATATCGAGATGGATGTCATATCGAAGAGCACGAAATTCTCGTTTTTTTATGTAATTTATTTGATTAAAATATTAGTATTTTTTAAGATGATTTATTTTAAACTTTAAGGAGGTAAAAAATTTTAATTAAAAAAGAAAATAAAAAGTCAAACAAGGTAGACGTGATTCAAATTTTCCAGTTTTGTCTCTAATCACTTCTCAATTAATCTTATTATGTTTTAACCATTGATTAGTTTTCTAAGTTTTGATCAATTGCTAAGATTGGTCCTCATATGCACAATAAAAAATGAGTTTTCATTTGAACTCACCCCTATATATATATATATATATATATATATATATATATATATATATATATATATATATATATAGGGGTATAATCAAATGAGAACTAGATAGTTTGTGGTAACCGTGAGATCCAATGTGAGCCACTCAATTAATATAATTAATTTTGTTTTTAAAATAATGTAAAAGGATAATTTGGTAAATTGATAATTTGAATTTCTTTTAATAAAAAAAATCAATTCCTTATTTGACTCATTCCAAATTTAAATGATTTCAATTACCGTAATTTATTAATTTAAATCTAACCGCCGACCACAATCTATTGGGTATCACACTGTGTATCATAGCCATATAATGTCTTGCTACTACAAACTATTGGGTATAACAATGTGTATCATAGTCATTTAATGTGTTACTGTTATAAGTTATTAGGTATCACATGTATCATAGTCATTTAATGCCTTACTGTTCAAAGTTATTTGGGTATCACAGTATGTATCATAGTCATTGCAATGCCTTACTGTTCAAAGTTATTTGGGTATCACAGTATGTATCATAGTCATTGTAATGCGTTACTGTTAAAAGTTATTGGGTATCACAATGTATTTTTCTTGTTTTACGAAGTGTATCACATACTATCAGGTAGTGTTTTGCTCTACTAAGTGTATCACACTATATCTTTTCGTTATTTTATTAAGGGTATCACAATATGCATCATGTTTTTGTCGGAATAAAGTTCACCGGAGAGAAGAGAGAGGAAGGAGGAGAGAGACTATTTTTAAAATACCTAAGTTGCCCTTTAATTAAAATCATAAATTAAAATTACCAAAATTAATAATTTCCTAATTTATTCATTGATTTGTGGTTGAGATTGGATCTCACGGTTATCACAAACAACCAAGTTCTCCCTTGAATGACCCCCTATATATATATATATATATATATATATATATACACACACACACACACATGTATGTGTGTGTATAATGAGAAAGCTGATATATCTATGTGTGTGTGTGTGTGTGTGTGTATAATGAGAAAGCTGATATATTTGTGTGTGTGTATAATGAGAAAGCTAATATACGGCGAGAGTATGCAAAAAGAAGGTTTATATGTGTATCGTTCAAAAAATTCATTTTGAAGATGCATATATAAACTTACATTACAAATTATTCATATATATGGTCTACATATACATTTTAAAATAGACTTTTTCTATTATTTATATAAATATTTCATTCTATTAAAGGGAAAAACAAATAGAACAACAATATGGTGAGAATAACAATAAGGCAAAGAGAAGAAGTCTGTAATTCTCATTAATCATAAGCCCTTTAAATAGGGAGGTGTTTACAAAGAAAAGGAAGCATTCATTATGGTAAATTCTAATACTAGGAAAATATTATATCAATCACTTCCTTTTGATGATGGCACATAATCCTACAACACTCCCCCTTGTGCCGAGTCAAATGAGAGATGGTGCACAATTGTTGCCTCGTTAAAACCTTACGTCAAAATAAAAACCCAGTGGGAAAAAATAAAAGTCTGACGAAGGAAAGAGTACAACGCACTAGTTTTTTGCAATATATATAGACTTTTCCTTCAGTCTAGTTTTCTCTTAGATTCGTACATTAATCGAGAGAGTTAGAAAAATATGATGGTATATAAACAGTTGCCTCACTAAAACCTTACACCAAGGAACAAAACCCAATGGGAAAAATAAAACATTGGTTAAGGAAAGAGCACAACATTCCAATATCACAAATATAGTAGACTCCCCCTTTTGTATACTACTCCCCCCTGATTCATGCATTAATCCAGGGAGTTTGGAAAACATTTGCGTTTACTTTCTACATGTTTCCCAATATATGGATTTAGGTAATGATTTGGTAAAATATGTAATGTTCTCCTGGCATCTTACTTGATTCAACTGAATCTCGAGGAGAGTTTTCTTATTGTTGATTGTATAAGACTTAAGCAGAATATGCTTTGTGTTATCACCCTTGATGTATCTTATGTTCATTTCTTCAATACATGATGAATTATTTCCATATATGCAAATAGGATACTGGTTGAACCCAAAATTACTAACTCCTCTAATATATGTAATGATAGTCCTTAATCATATACATTATCTCATGGAGAGTAATATTATTGGGTTAGTTCAAGGAGGTAGTTACAAGGGTTTGCTTAGCTTACTTCCAAGCAATCGGCGTATTCCCAGTGGTAATTCCTTATCCAATTTGAGAACAACCTTTGTATGGGTCAAACAAATACCTAATATCAGCAAAGACATACCAAGAGGTTGTTTGGTGTTTTTCTATAAGAGTTAGTACTTTTGCTGCTTAGATTCTAAGTAAGTATTGAATTTTCATTATCAATCTCATTTTTATTTCTACAGGGAAAGTATAAGCCCATGTCAATGGTTCTAAAAGATTTACTTTATATCATTCAAAATGACGTTGCGTTGGCGCTGAGCTAAATCTAGCTAACAAGTTTACTGAGAAATAGAATATACAGTCAAGTGTATTGTACTAAGTACGATAATGCTTATATTGTACTTATATAGGGAATTCCAGCTCCCAACACTTTTTCGTCACCATCCTTTAGACGAAATGGACAATTCCTTATATCCAACACTTTGACTAATCATGGGAGTGCTAGCCGGATGCGCTTTGTCCATATTAAATTGCCTGATTATTTTCTAGACATATGCGATCGGTGAATATTTCACAAACTCGGTGTCCTGGCTCAAATAGCTAGACAAACCCAAGTTTTCCCAAGATTTTATCTCAAATTTAGATTTCAAGTTGCTTGTGGTTTCTCTTATTTCATCAAGAGTGCTTATTATGTTCATACCATCGACATATAAAGCTATTTTGAAAATCTAGAACTTGTTTTTCTACATAAGTACGCAAGGGCACAATTCATAGTTCTTATATATCATTTCCCAATCAAGTGTTCACTTAGGGGGTTATACCACATCCGCATAGATTGTTTTAATCTATAAAGTGAGCGTTTCAATTTTATTGCAAACGTACTTCGTGGTTTAGAGTTACTTGATTTTGGTAATGTAATGCCATCAAGCACTTTTATATCTCTGAATCTAGATCCCCATAGAGATATGTATTAACCACATCCATGAGCTGCATTTTCAGTCCTTCAGAAACTACTAGGCTAATTAATTAGCATAACATTATAACGTCCATCACGGGAGAATAAGTCTTCTCGTGGTCAATCCAAGCATTGTGAGAAACCTTGCGCCAAAGGAGAGTCTCGTACATTATGACTTGATTATTCTCGTTACGCTTTACGACCAATGATTTATCTATGTCTTACAGGCTTTACACTTGGTGGGTTAGCACTACCAAACCAAATACCTGTTCATTTGTCAAATAAAATGATTCTCCTGGATTGCTTATTTAGGCCAATTTGCTCTTTGTTGATATTTTTCAACCGAGCATGGTTCGATGTCAATGTGCTCTATCATCTCATAAGCAACAATATATGTGAAATATATCATCAATGAGTATGTATGATCTGTCCATCGACTCATATCTACTCTCATAATTCATTTGAAATTTCTTTATTCTCTGGAATCAATATTAACTTTGGAGCGTCCTCCGGTAATGATTCATAGACATAGTTTAATCAGAGACAACCTCATAGAGGTTTATGTATTGATGACAAATAGTTGTGCCTTACCCTTCTCTTCCTTTAGATGAGTATCTATCGAACCAAGTAGCTTCTCCCATTTCCGTTTGGGAGCTACGACCTCAACCACACCTCCACCATGTGTGATTGCAACGCACTTTCCAGCGACGTTGTGCCCTTGTTTGGGGACTTTAACCTTGCGAATATATTTGCAGTTCGTATATGTGATCTTGTCACTTCTGGAATAACATTAAACGTATCAGGTATCGAGTCTGATTCGTTTGTAATTCAACATTACGTTGTGAAGTTTTGGGGATCAAAATGAGACAGAGTGGGAATATTCAATGACACTTCCTGTCGTTCCCATGGAAAATCCTTTTTCCTATCTCCCCCTAACGACGGGAAGATTGTCTCATGAAAGTGACAACCCGCAAATCTAGTGGTAAAGATATCACTAGTCAAATATTCTGATTAGCGGATAATTGTTGGGGATTCATATCCAACATATACCAAATCGTCTTTAAGGACCCATTTCGATGCGCTGTGGGGGCGCAATTGGCACATATAATCAAACATGCGTAAATGTAAAATATCAGGCTTATATCCAGTTACCAATTGGTACGCATGAGGTTGGTTAGCAAGCAATGGGTCTAAAAACGAAAAAAAACTGCATATAATAATTGCATAACCCCAGGTAGATGTGGGTAAATTGGTGCGCATTACTAATACCCTAGATGTCATCATATTCTTTTGATAACAACTTCTATGAGACCATTTTATATATACACATGTGGTATAGGAAACTCTATATTGATCCTCATACATATGCAATTAACATCAAATCCTTATGATGTAAATTCTCCAGCATTCCAAGTCATGTAGACTTGATGAATAATCAGGGTGGTGGGCCCTTAAACGTATAGCTAGTGCTAGGAGTGCAGTATTTCATGTGGACAATAATACGACATGCGTTCATCGTGTCGAAACCAAAGCATAAAGTTTTAATGGCCCGCATTCTGGATGTTTATGTCAATAAATATCACCTTGTATTCGTTGTAACAATGGAATATTTTTGTATTATGTCCTTAGCTTTAGGATGATCTCATTCCTGTCTTGGCTAAGGATTAGGTATATACAAAAGTTTTAGGTATTCGAGAGGGCATATTATGATGGCAATGTTGTTTCTTATGCTGCAGAAGTCAACAGTTGCAATTTGCCTCGTTTTGCCTATCACTTGAAACAGAATGTGTCTATGTGTATTTTGCAATACACGGATCACTATGTCATAACCATGGTGTCCCACATGGTCATGTCGAAACATATATGTGTCATTTCCCTAAAGTTCTTTATTGGTGACAAAAATGTTTCGGTGACTCAATAATCTACTAGGTAGTTTGACACATAGTTTCCATGATATATGTTTACTTTCAAATTCATTAGAACTTATGTATATATGCTCATTATAATTTCCATTTGATACGAATATCTTTACAAGGTTCCTATTGATCTTATACCAACAAGAAAATGACAGTTCATCGTCTAAGTATTTTGGTTGAATTAATTATAAAATAAGTATTTGTCTATCATTTTAGATTGTGTGAGAGGTAAAAAAAATCAATTCTCCTCGATACATTCCTACACGGAACGGAAAATATTGAAATTTTTGCATTTGTTACGATGTATTTCTTTACATCTATAATGATTACATATTCGATTTACTTAGAAGAGAAATTAATTTTAATACTTAAAATTAATTTTCAAAGAAACATATGCTTAATCAATATTAAATATTAAATTAATATGTTATAGTTCATTTTCAACTTGTTCCCTTTTTGATAGAAGCACTTTTTAGTGCATTTCTTATTTGATTGTCCATTATCACCTGGGTAGTAGTTATATCCCTACTCCAGGTGTTGAAAAATCCTTCCTGACTCTTACCAAGACCCTGACCCTTTCTAGGGTCTTGTCCACATGGTGCATAAATGTCACATGTGTGAAATTGTTTTTAACTCACAATCCTTTGGAGTTGTTTCTACCTCTAACGCTTTCATTATTGATATCGGAAATTTTCTTTGTCCCGATATATGTGGTGTTATTCGAAAAAACCTTGTTATGTCTCTCAACCACTTGCAGTAGGTTGATGAGTTTGTCTAAATGTAACATTCCAACTTATATTGATATTTACTTATATATGAAAGGTGGAAATAATGTTAGGAATCATCTCATCTTCTGCGAGTTCCTTGCCACATAGATTGAGACGCGTTTTGGATATAACATTTCTTTGTTGAAATCAGTTATCTTTTTATAATCGAATAAGTGAGTTTCATTCCACTATACGATTAGTTCGGGAAGTACATATTTCATGAATACTTCCGATTCTCCCTTTCGGAACATCCCACGGTTCTTTGGGGGTTTATAGTAAAAGTATTCATATGAAAGTTAGGATTTATATGTTGTCTCAAAACATGAGGGTATTTGCGTGTACCTTTTCAAGAGGTTGGTTTTAGAGTCAATTGGGGAGTTGATGGACTTTAGATATTTTCTTGTACCTTTTCAAAAGGAGATTTATATACTCATTTATGATACTCAGATTCTTTTTAGTTTACGACGTTGATTTTGGGATAAGTTGATTCAACCATTTACGTATATAAGGGATAATATATGATTTTCTTTTTTATAAGACAGTGGATTGTGGTTATAATTATTATTTTATGTATGAAATTTCATTATCATAACCATATTGGATTTTTGTATGCTTTAATTTTATTGATAATACTTCATCAATATTTCAATTTGCGAAAACAAATCACTCAATCTATTGAATTTCCAGGTAGTAGGGGAATCACATGGATTTCTTAAATCCCTACAAACCTTAGGGCTATTTACACCCGTTTAACAAAATCCAATCGATATTTTGAGATTTATTTAATTTAAATATAAAATTATTAATTATAGAACATTTGGCATGAGGCCATAATGACTATGAGATTGACATATAAAGCCAATTTTAATACCTTAATAGTATTTTTGGAACTTTTGGTAAGATACCAAAATATGGAGGTTAGAAGTTTAACTTCTAAAATTTAATTATAGAATTAAGAATTATGAGTAGAAACTCAAGATAAACATTTAAATTTATATATTGTTAAAGGAAAATCCAAACAAAATAACAATAAGATAAACATTTAAATTTATATATTGTTAAAGGAAAATCCAAACAAAATAACAATAGAATAGAGAGACAATGAAATCTATAATTCTCATTAATCATAAGTCCTTTAAATAGGGAGGAGTTTACAAAGAAAAGGAAACATTCATTATGGTAAATTCTAATACTAGGAAAATATTATGTCAATCACTTCCTTTTGATGATGGCACATAATCCTACAACACTCCCCCTTGTGCCGAGTCAAAGGGAGGTGCACAATTGTTGCCTCGTTAAAACCTTACGCCAAATTAAAAACCCAGTGGGATAAAAAATAGAACGAAGGAAAGAGTACAACGCACCAGTTTCTTTGCAAAACATAGACTTTTCCTTCAGTCTAGTTTTCTCTTAGATTCGTACATTAATCATGAGAGATAGGAAAGCATGATGGTATATAAACAGTTGCCTCACTAAAACCTTACACCAAGGAACAAAACCCAATGGGAAAAATAAAACCTTGGTTGAAGGAAAGAGCACAACATACCAATATCACAAATATAATAGACTCTCCCTTTTGTCTATTACTCCCCCTGATTCGTGCATTAATCAAGGGGGTTTGGAAAACATTTGCACTTGCTTTCTACATGTTTCCCAATATATGGTTTTAGGTAATGATTTGGTAAAATGTGTCATGTTCTCCTGACATCTTACTTGATTCAATTGAATCTCGATGAGAGTTTTCTTATTGCTGATTGTATAAGATTTAAGTAGAATATTTGATGTATCTTATGTTCATTTATTCGATACATGATGCATTATTTTCATATATGCAAGTAGGATATTGGTTAAACCCATAATTACTAGCTCCTCTAATATATGCAATGATAGTCCTTAATCATATACATTATTTAATTATCATGGGGAGTAATATTCTTAGATTAGTTCAAGGGGTAGTTACAAAGGATTGCTTAATTCACTTCCAGGCAATTGGCGTGTTCCTTGTGGTAATTCTTTATCCAGTTTGGGAACAACCTTTGTATGGGTCAGACAGATACCTAATATCATCAAAGACATACCAAGACATTGTTTGGTGTTTTTCTATAAGAGTTAGTACTTTTGCTGCTTATATTCTAAGTAGGTATTGAAGTTTCATTATCAATCCCATTTTTCTTTCTATAGGGAAAGTATAAGTCTATGTCAATTATTTCAAAAGATTCATTTGATATCATTCCAATGACGTTGCGTTGGCGCTGAGCTAAATCTAGCTAACAATTTCACTGAGAAATACAATATACGGTCAAGTGTATTGTGCTAAGTACAATAATACGCATATTGTACTTAGATAGGGAATTCCAACTCCCAACATTTTTCGTCATCGTCCTTTTAGACGAAATGGATCTTTCCTTATATCCGACACTTCGACCGATCATGGGAGTGCTAACCGGATGCGCTTTGTCCATATTAAATTGCCTGATTATTTTCTGGACATATGCGATCGGTGAATTAATATTTCACAAACTTGATGTTCTAGCTCAAATAGCTAGACAAAACCAAGTTTTCCCAAGATCTTTCATCTCAATTTTAGATTTCAAGTAGCTTGTTGTTTCTCTTATTTCATCAAGAGTGCCTATTATGTTCATAACATCGATATATAGAGCTACACTGAAAATTTAGAACTTGTTTTCCTAAATAAATACGCAAGGGCACAATTCATCGTTATTATATACTTTCCCAATCAAGTATCTACCTAGGTGGTTATAGAACATTCATATAGATTGCTTCACTATATAAAATGAGTGTTTTACTTTTATTGCAAGAGCATTTTGTGGTTTAGAGTTACTTGATTTTGATAATGTAATATCATCGAATGCTTTTATATATCTCTGAATCTAGATCCCCATAGATACATGCAGTAACCACATCCATGAGTTGCATTTCCAGTCCTTCGAAAACTACTAGACTAATAAATTATTCGGATGTTATAATATCCATCATGAGAGAGTAAGTCTCATCATGGTCAATCCAGGGCGTTATGAGAAACCTTGCGCCAAAGGAGAGCCTTAAACATTAGGACTTCATTATTCTCATTACGCTGTATAACAAAGACTTAGTTATGTCCTACGGGCTTTACACTTGGTGGGTTAGCACTACCAGACCAAATACCCGATCCTTTGTCAAATAATATAATTCTTTCTGGATTGTTTCTTTACATTTAGGCCAATATGCTCTTTGTTGATATTATTCAACTGAGCCTGGTTCGATGTCGTCGTGCTCTATCATTTTATGAGCCATTATATATGCGAATAAATCATCAATGATTATATATGATCTGTCCATCGACTCATATGTACTCTCATAGTTCATTTGAGATTAATATTCATCTCTAGAATCAATATTAACTTCGGAGCGTCCTCCAGTGATGATTCATGGACATAATTATAATTAGAGACAATCTCATGAGAGTTTTGTGTATTGATGATAAATGGATGTGCCTCACTATTCTCTTCCTTTAGAATAGTATCTATCGAACCAAGTAGCTTCCACCACTTCCATTTGGTAGCTACGACCTCAACCACACCTCCACCATGTGTGATTGCAACGCACTTTTCAACGGCGTTGTGCCCCTGTTGGGGACTTTTTAACCTTACGAGTATATTTCCAGCTCGTATATGTGATCTTGTCACTTTTGGAATAACATAAAACGTATCAGGTATCGAGTCTGATTCGTTTGACTTCAACATTACGTAATGAAGTATTTGGGGATCAAAATGAGACAGAGTGGGAATATTCAATGACACTTCCTGTCGTTCCCATGGAAAATCATTTTTCCTATCTCCCCCTAACGACGGGAAGACTGTCTCATGAAAGTGACAACCCGCAAATCTAGTGGTAAAGAGATCACTAGTCAAATATTCTAATTAGCGAATAATTGTTGGGGATTCATATCCAACATATACCAAATCGTCTTTAAGGACCCATTTTGCTGCGCTGTGGGGGCGCAATTGGCACATATACTACAAAACCAAACATGCGTAAATGTAAACTATCAGGCTTATTTCCAGTTACCAACCGGTACGCGTGATGCTGGTTAGCAAGCAGTGGGTCTAAAAACGAAAAAAAAACTGCATATAATAATTGCATAATCCCAGGTAGATGTGGGTAAATTGGTGCGCATTACTAATACCCTAGATGTCATCATATTCTTTTGATAACAATTTCTATGAGACCATTTTATATATACACATGGGGTATAGAAAACTCTACATTGATCCTAATACATATGCAATTAACATCAAATCCTTATGATGTAAATTCTCCAGCATTCTAAGTCATGTAGACTTGATGAAATAATCAGGGTGGTGAGACCTTAAACGTATAGCTAGTGCTAGGAGTGCAGTATTTCATGTGGATAATAATACGACATGTATTCATCGTGTCGAAACCAAAACCATAAAGTACTTTAATGGCCCGCATTATGGATGTTTATGTCCATAAATATCACCTTGTATTCATTGTAACAATGGAATATTTTTTTGTGTTATGTTCTTAGATTTAGGATGATCTCATTTTTGTCTTGGCTAAGGATTAGGGTATATACAAAAGTTTTAGGTATTCGAGAGGGCATATTATGATGACAATGTTGTTTCATATGCTGTAGAAGTCAACAGTTGCAATTTGCCTCATTTTGCCTTTCACTCGAAAGAGAATGTGTCTATGTATTTGACAATACACAGATCACTATGTCATAACTAAGGTGTCCCACATGGTCATGACGAAACATAGAAGTGTTATTGCCCCCAAAAGTTCTTTATTAGTGACAAAATATGATCTGGAGTCTTGCCCGAGTGAAACTCATACCTCTTTGTCGAGCTTCCATGACCCAATAATCTACTAGTTTGACACATTAGTTTCCATGATATATGTTTACTTTCATATTCATTAGAACTTATATATATATGCTCATTTCCATTTCCATTTGATACGAATATCTTTACAAGGTTCCTATTAATCTTGTACCAACAAGAGAGTGACAGTCCATCGTCTAAGTAATTTGGTTGGATGTATTATAAAACAAGTATTAGTCTATCTTTTTTTCGATTGTGTGATAGGTCAAAAAAATCCAATTCTCCTCGATACATTCCTACACGGAACAGAGAATATTGATTTTTTTTTTTGTATTTGTTTTGATGTATTTCTTTACATCTATAATGGTTACATATTCGATTTTACTTTAGCAAATAAATTAATTTTGGTACTTAAAATTAATTTCAAATAAACATATGCTTAATCAATATTAAATATTAAATTAATATGTTATAGTTCATTTTCAACGCGTTTCCTTTTTTTTATAGAAGCACTTTTTAGTGCATTTCTTATTTGATTGTCCATTCCTTCCTGACTCTTACCAAGACCCTGACCCTTTCTAGGGTCTCGTCCACATGGTGCAGAAATGTTACATGTGTGAAATTGTTTTTAACTCACAATCCTTTTGAGTTGTTTCCACCTCTAACACTTTCATTATTGATATCGAGAATTTTCTTTATCCCGACATATGTGGTGTTATTCAAAAGAACCTTATTATGTCTCTCTACCACTTGCAGTAGGTTGATGAGTTTGTCTAAAGGTTACATTCCAACTTATATTGGTTCATTAATATTTACTTATATATGAAAAGTGGAAATAATATTAGGAATCATGTCATCTTCTGTAAGTTCCTTGCCACAGAGATTGAGACGCGTTTTGGATATAACATTTCTTTGTTGAAATCAGTTACCTTTTTGTAATCGAGTAAGTGGGTTTCATTCCACTGTACGATTAGTTCAGGAAGTACATATTCATAAGTACTCCCGATTATCCCTTTCGGAACATCCCACATTTCTTTGGGGGGGGGGGGGGGGGGGTTTCTAGTAAAGGTATCATATGAAACTTAGGATTTATATGTCGTCTCAGAACATGAGGGTATTTGTTTGTACCTTTTCAAGATGTTGGTTTTAGAGTCAATGAAGAGTTGATGGACTTTAGGCATTTTCTTGTACCTTTTCAAAAGGAGGTTTATGTACTCATTTATGATACTCAGATTCTTTTGAGTTTACGACGTTGATTTTGGGATGAGTTGTTTCAACCATTTACATATATAAAGGATAATATATGATTTTCTTTTTGATAAGGAAATGAAATTTCATTATCATAATAATATTGGATTTTTGTATGCTTTAATATTTTGTTGATAATACTTCATCAATATTTCAATTTGCGAAAAATAAATCACTCAATCTATTGGATTTCCAGGTAATAGGGAAATCACATGGATTTCTTAAGTCCCTACAAACCTTAGGGCTGTTTACACCCGTTTGACAAAACCCAATTGATATCTTGTGATTTATTTAATTTAAATATAACATTGTTAATTATAGAGCATTTGGCATGAGACCAAAAATTGACATGAGTTTGGCATATTAGGCCAATCTCAATGTTTTAATACCTTAATGGTATTTTGAGAGATTCTGTCGTGAGACAATAAATATTGGTTTTGACATAAAGTCGATATCAAACTTTTAACATATTAATAATATTTTTGGAACTTTTGGAAAAGACCAAAATATATGAAGGTTGGAAGTGTAACTTCTAAAAACTTAATTATATGATTGGAATTATAAGTATGAACTTATAATTAAGGTATTCATTGAATATATTATGTGGGAGATCAAATTCAAACGAAATTAAGATCATATTGGTATTTTAGGAGCTTTTGGCAAGAAACCAAAAGAATATTACGATTTATGATCAAGACAAACATACTTATGTATTTAAGAACGACTTAATATCATACATTCTAAGATTTTAATAGCTTGGGCAAAAGAGCAAAACAAGACAGTATAGGGGTGGGAGTGTAACTTCCAATTAATTATGATTTATGACTAAGCAAATAAATAAATAAAATTAAACATAGATTTGAATAAACTTAAACATCTAAAATAATTTATGGCAGTGAGCCTAAATAAATAATGTAATATTCGCCTAAATAATTTTAACCAACAACGTAAATATAATATGTAGGTTATCGAGGAGATCTAATGATTTTAAAACATAACCATATTATAGTATTATTTGTTATGGAAAGAAAATCAGTTTAATAAAAAAGAATAAACTATAAACTCCTTATCAATTAAGAAATAAATTTATAACAAATATATCATTATTATTTATATTAAAAGGTAGATTTACAAGAAAAATATAAAATGATTACTCATATATATAATTAGATTTTTTTTTACGAATAATGAAATATGCAATTAATAAACATAATGTTAAATAAAAATAAATTAATCCATCAATACAAATTACTCGTAAAACAAAATATTAAAGGCTAGGTTTTATTTATTTATTTATTTTAGCAGTAATAAAGAAATATCATATTAACCAATCTATCTACCAATAAGTGATAAAGAAGAAAAACGAAAATTGCTGATAACAATTTAGTATTCTCCAAAAAAAAAACATATATATATGAACAATTCCATGTATTTTGTTTTAAATTGAATGCATCATGATATCACATATTATGCAATTTTTATAAGCATAAAAAAACAATATGTGAATTAGGATTTCATGAGATTGGCAAATCATAATTTACGTCTATAGCATAAAGTACAGTAGAATGATAATATATTTAAACATATAGAGAAAAACCATATTCTTAAAAATTATCATATTTGTTCATAGCATAAAACATGATATGCTGAAGTTTTAAAACTTAGACATATAAAATTTACCTCAAATGCCGAATTTTAGCTTGATTTCGTGATTACTTTGTTGTAAGGAGCGTACGTGCTGATAACGTGTTAAAGAAAAATCCAAACAAAATAACAATAGAATAGAGAGACAATGAAATCTATAATTCTCATTAATCATAAGCCCTTTAAATGGGGAGGAGTTTACAAAGAAAAGGAAACATTCATTATGGTAAATTCTAATACTAGGAAAATATTATGTCAATCACTTCCTTTTGATGATGACACATAATCCTACAACATATATTAAATTTTATAAATCATTCAATGTCAAAATGAATAAACTACAAAACATTTTAACAATTACAAATATAACTACTAAGAATTCAAGAGACTTTAAATATAATTAAATACTAATATAATATTTGAATATTACAATATAAATAATAGGAACGTATTTACATATCCATATATAGTTGGTTTAAAAAAAAGCAAATAGATTATTAAATAACCCATATAATTAAATTAAAAATGGCAAGCCAAGTTAAATAAATTAACTATCATATTCAAATAATAATTAATTAGCATATCCCACAATAATATATTAGTCTAATTTTAAAGATACCATCAAATTGTAGACATAAATAAATACATAACATTATATAAGGAAACTAACCATCTAAACATGTTTAAACTAATTGAATAATCATAAATAAGAAATAAAAATAAATTCAAAATTATAAATCTATCATACACATAAAAGTTATCATTCCGTATTAAAACACAATAAATTAATATAATAAATATTTAATAAAATTGATAAATAAAACCAATTTAATAGAAGCTAAATACAAATCATATTTCAAGTACATACGGTGAGCTACATCTGTGAAAATTTAATTGAAGAATACGATTTTTTTTACTAATTGTTTTTTTTACAACAATTCTAAAGTTGCATAGTCCCCAAAAAGTTATTGATTTCAAATCAAATTAAATAACGATCAATTACTATTATAAAAAAAAACCATACACCATTAAAAAAATAGAAGGATTTTGAAAGTAATTGGTTACAACCTTGCAAATTGCCAGAACCATTTTTATGTTTGTTAAAATTGATCGACGACCACAAACTAATAAGAATAAGAAAAATAAAATAAAAACTGAAGCATATAAGCATGATCATGACTAAAAGATTATCACGAGTAATCATATTTATAGACAAAAAAAATTGTAAATTTTTGTAGAAATACTTACTTAAATTGCAATATTGGAAAAACATACCTTCTAATGCTGGTAGATTGCGAATAGAACAACCGTTTAATAGCGGCGGAAACGATTTGAGGGAGCGACAGCGCAAACGAGCTACGTGCTGATAACGTATTAAAGGGAAAAACAAATAGAACAACAATATGGTAAGAATAATAATAAGACAAAGAGAAGAAGTCTGTAATTCTCATTAATCATAAGCCCTTTAAATAGGGAGGTGTTTACAAAGAAAAGGAAGCATTCATTATGGTAAGTTTAATACTAGGAAAATATTATATCAATCACTTCCTTTTGATTATGACACATAATCCTACAACACATTCATATTTTTTCATCATATTTAATATTCTCATTTGAACTTTTCCATGATGAAATGAAAAACACAAATATAGCCTTAGATTATAAAAAACAAATGTGAAATAATATGTTAATATTGGTTAACACATGTTTACAATTTTTTTTAGCATTAGCAAAGTTATAAATAAAACAATTCTTGTAGTATTTAGTATTGTTATTATATATATTAACATTTAACAGGAATGATTAACAGTAACTTATAGATTTGGTCTTTGAGGTTTTTAGTAAATTACAGATTTGGTCCTTGAGGTTTTATCTCCTTGTTAGATTTAGTCCTATGTTTGTAGAGTTACAGATTTGGTCTCTATAGTTTTATTTTCCTCTTGGATTTAGTCCCCATAATTTGTTGATTCCAAAATAGACTTTCGATTTTGCATTTGCGTAACGTTTTGGTCCTCGAAACTAAAAGTTGTTAGTTCCTGACCGTTAAGTAAATGACATTTCGATCATTTATAACTTTTTCATTTTCTAATTTAAATAAATAAAAGTTATATTATAAAAATTATTTTTATTATATAAGCATAAAATAAAGATCCCTTAACATGCATCGCATCTCAATGACTGTGTCTTCTCCAACCCAAAACCTTCCGCCTTCCCCATCAATCCAAGCACATAGTCGTAGGTGATTCACGCACCAAATTTTTTATTTATTAATAAAGTAATTTATCATAATTTATTTTATGTTTAATAATGATGTAAAATTTGTTTAATTCATATTTTTATTATAATTTAATTTAGGTTTAATAACAATGTAACTTTTTTTAGGTTTAATGATGTAATGTACCATTTGCCAATTTATTTTCGCTTCCTATCATACACACACATCATCCTCATAGGGCATTTTGTAAATTATAGTCATGCTGCTAACAGACACAAAATGTTTTGTTCTCATAATTGGTCATGCTCAAATTTATGGTCTTAATATTTCTTTCCATCCGCAGCAACGCACGGGCATTAATCCCACCTCGTTAACACACATTTCTTAAAAGTCAATGGTATGTGTAAGAAGTTTATGTATACAAGTTTTATTTTTATTTTTTTGAATGTAACTAATAATCAAGTTTAGATACAAAATAAATATTGGGTCTCATTAATATGACAAAGTATTCCATGATTTTTTTATTTTTTTAATTAAAAAAGCGCATTAAAGTTTCATTTAGGTTTATAATAAAATTCTAAAATACTTTGCATATCACGACATGATTAGTGTATGTGTATATGTATATGTATATGTATGTCTGTACGTGTGTATATATAGTTATAATAAAATAAAAACACTATAAATTATGAAGTCCAATGTAAACATCCTTTGAAATAATTAATGTTGTTCCTGACGGTAATTTAATAATTTGCTTTTTTGACGACTCAGCAGAACATTTAATTAATTTATTTTTCCATTATTTTAGTAAACTAATTACTCTCATTGTTTTAGGAAAATCATTTCGTTGAATTTAATTTTCCAATTTTTTTGTTACTCAATTTTTTGATGATATTCTTGGTGTTTTTATGTTTTGAATTAGAATTTCTTTAAAAGCAAAAAACTTGTGTACCAAAATCTTATTTCCTATGGTGTTTCCAATGTTTTACAATGCATTCACAATTAAAATTCTTGTCTCTAGTAGAGAGTAATGATGTTCACAGTATTTAAGTAAAATATATGTTCACAAATGTTCAAAAAGTGTTCGTTGGATTCTTCAATGCATTAGCCACATTTTTATAGTTGGGTAAGAGAAAGAAAAGAGAAGAGGGGAGAGAATAGAGTAAAGAAGAGAGAGGAAATAAAAGATTTGCAAAATACTCGGAAATCACTTTATTTAATTTTTTTAGTTAAGATTATCAAAATTACTAATTTTATAATTTAATCCTTGATTTAATATGATTTGTAGTTTGCAATGGGACCTCACGAATTTCACAAAATATATGGTTATCCATTTCTCCCATGAATGATGCCCTATATACATGTTATAACCCGGTAAGTTATGTCTATTCTTTTATGTCATGTTATAATGTTAAAGAGGACTTTTTGGTTAGGTATTATATGTTTAAGGGTCTTATTGTCACTAATTAGTAATTACAGGTCCTTAGTGTTAATGTATTCATAGTTATGATGAGTCACCTTATTTATGATGTGTCGATCTTATCCCTATAAGCACGAGGTGTCGATCCTATCCCTATAAGCACGATGTGTCGATCCTATCCCCATAAGCACGAGGTGTTGATCCTATCCCTATAAGCATGAGGTGTTGATATTATCCCTATAAGCACGAGATGTCGATCTTATCCTATAAGCCCAAAGTGTCAAGGTGTCGATCTTATTTTATAAACACGAGGTGTCGATCTCATCCTATAAGCATGAGGTGTCGAGATTCTCTTATCCTATAAGCACGAGGTGTCGAGTTCTTATAAGAGTGTAATCTTGAAAGCAATAGGAACAAGTTGTTAATGCCTTATGTTTAGCTATAAATAGAGGTAGAAGGAAAAAATATTGATATGATACCAAATTTCTCTCTCTCCCTCTCTTAATAAACTACTAAGCTTAAAGTAAGAGATCAAGGAAAAACTAGGAATAATCAAGGCTCAGTTACTCGTCAGTGAAGTTTGATATAAGTGGTGTTCAGTTGTGTCGTTTGCGCGTGTGTGGCTTCGAACTCTTAATAAAGTGAGTTTTCTTTTAACCATTTTCGGACTGGAATACTTATATTAAGAAATGGTTTATATGTGATATGTGTTGTAATAATTGTGAGTTATATGGAATGTGATTATTGAAATGAAATCTCATATGTTTGAGCATTGCATTACACTATTGTATTTTAGCCAGACGTAGAGACCGGATGGAGTTGGTTGTTCCGAAAGGGGCAACGAGGTTGGTTGTACTTGAGGTACTTCGAAGTAAATTAATTAGTTGTGCTTAGCGTCCAACTAATTCTGTTATGGCCATGGGTTGTTGGTGTTATAGGCCAATAGAGTGTGTTGTGTACATTGCATGAGATTTGAATTGTGATTTGTTGATAACGGTTTCATATCAATGTTTTCATAATATTGTTTTTAAAATGTTTGGGATTATCTCACTTAGACCAATTGGTCTAACCCTCATCGTTTTTCCAAATCTGTATTCCAGGACAGATGACTGGTAAGGCAAAAAGAAAAGATAAACTATGATGTTATGTGAAGAAATGTGTTGTACGTGGGAAGCTATTATGAGTTAATACTTCTAGTTGAAAAATATTATATGTCAATGGTTTTTGTTGGATGTAGTATTATGTAAGTGTAATTCTAGACTTCAGGACCCTATATATAATATGTAGGTGTTTGTAATGTAAATGTTTGCATGTATTATATGATACATGTTATATTTTAAGAAAGGTTGTTACAGTTAGTATCAGAGCCTAAGTTTAAGGGATTTAGTTATTCGGATCCATACCTAGACTTAAACTACATAATCATCTGTGAAGTAGGATGTCTCTATTATGTCTAGAACCTTGGAATGTTAAATATAATGGGTAGAAAGAACGACATGTAAGGTAAATTCAAAATACATTTAGCCAATGTAATTATGAGCTTACATGTGCATGTTTGAACTGGAATACCTTATTATATTGGGTGTGTGATTAAATGTGTATCAGTATTTACGAATTGACAGGATGGTCAGTGGTTCTCATCGAATGGAAAGAGATGAAGCAGAGAATCCAGACAATGCCAATTTGCAAATGGAGAATATCAATGAAATGATTCCGGATGTACAAGGAAGAAGTCGGGGTTGGATACGGGGGTCGAGCCGGGGAATTCATTTTGAACAGGAACGTTCTGTACACAAAAGTTCAAGTAGTGGTCGCAGTAGAGGCAGGGGTCGATCACAAGACATTGAATATGTTACTCGAGCTGACCTCGCTGCAGAAATGGGTAAACTTCAGTCTAATTTGAAAGCAATGTTTGGACAACCTCATGATATAGAAACTGAAGAACCAGAAGGACCTGAACCTATTTTGGAAGCAGAGGTATATACTTCGGCTGTTACTGTTCCTATCCAAAAGAACTGTGATTACAAAATGTTTTTGACTTGTAAACCTCCAACGTATTCGGTGAACGAGATCCCATTAAAGCCATGCGTTGGTTGAAAGAAGTCAAATCTATATTCAAACAAGTAAGTGTGCTGATGAGGACCGAGTTTTATTTGGAACTGGGATGCTCAAATCTGATGCCATGTATTGGTGGGAAGCTTTAATATCTTCAAAAGGACCCAATGTTTATACAACTTTTTCATGGGAAGATTTTTCTAATTCTTTTAAAAATCAGTTTTGTCCCCAAACCGCAATCCGACAATTAGAAGAGGAGTTCATGAATCTAAAACAGGGAAATATGACTGTTAGGGATTACATTGCTGAATTTTTAGAAAAATCGTGTTTTGCTGAATAATACGTGTCTACAGAAGCCCAAAAAGTAGAAAGTGTAATAACCTAAAATTTACTAATGGTAATATAATAGAAACTCGAGGGGTTGTTTTGTAAAGATGATCTTTCTTAAAGGACTAAGGTTGTTATTTAAGGGTATAAAAGTGGTAAACCTTATCACTTCTCATTGTTTTTTTCGCCGACTCCTTTCTTTTAAAATCACACCTTTGGTGTGTGTTTTCATGAAGGAGATAGAGATCATGATTTTTTGAGAGAATTCGATGGGAAGAAAAGAAAAGTTGAGAAAATCATAAAACAGTTTGGTTTGGGTTATTTCTCAAGGAGTTTGGTTTGGGATTGTTTAACATTTATATTCTGGATGAAATAGTTGACCTGAGGTGAGTTTTATTTTAACCATTTTCGAACTGAAATGCATATATTATAAAATGGTTATTATTTCGATGTTCTACCAGATTGGTATGTTTGAATTATTACCTGCGATAAAATGGTTATTATTACATGTTGTTTATTATTAACACGTGGTTGGATTATAAATTTTTGGGATAATGATAGGCGGGTTTACACCCCCCTAATTTAACTGCAAGTGTACGGGTCGAATCAAGTAATATGTACTTGGAAGTACGAGTATCGAACCAAGGGAACTAGGAACTGAGTATCACAATTACTATATTCACTATTAACTGAACGGTCCAAACGTTGAATGATTGGAATTAAATTATTAATTACTAATTAAATAAACCAAGAACGGAACAATAACGACTTAAGAAGCTTTTTATGGAGAAAATAGTTGAGGGTTGGAAATCCTATGGTTTTCACGAATAAACAATATTCTTGAAGATAACTATCAGTAAACCCTTTAATGAAAATCTAATCAGTAAAATCACCGTTGTTCTTTCTCAAGCAACAACGGATTTTATTTTGAAAACACAAGTCTCATCTCTCGATCTTAACACATGAGTTCAAAACACATTAAGTTCCCGATTATAATGATACTAAGGTTTAGTTGGTATATCTCTATCCAATTTCTCACCTTAGGCATATAATTCCAGTTCTTGTTAACAATTGATTCTCTCGAATTGAATTTATAACGAACAAATCAGATGAAAGTTGGCCAAACTCACAAAAGCATTAAAACCCAAATCATATGCTTTATTAGTTAAGAAAAACTGATAAAAACTCCCAATCACATGTTCACAAGCTTAAACCATAATCAAACCTACCCCCAACATCTAAAGATTAGTTCATGTTGGGGGTATTAAACAAGAAAATACTAGAAGAATTCATAAATCTAAGAAAAGTTCTCTCAAACATCAAAGATTGAAAAACTCCCTTTTGAATATGTAATACCGACGAAGAATTGGAAGAATCTGTGTAATAATCGCGACCCAAGATGTTTCCTCGCTTCAATTCGGTGTTTGCCTCTTGTAAAAATCGCCCAGAAGTTGTCTCCTTGTTGCCCTCTCCAAGATAGAATGAGATAATGCTTCAAACCCTAGGAAAAAACCTTTTAAAAAACGCATCAGCACCTCCACGTGAGTTTGAAGTGAGTTACAGTTAGTTTAAACTAACTTGTAACTAGCCCGAAATTTTGCTCTTAGGTGAGTTGCTCAACTAACTTCAACTTCAGCAACTAACTTCAAAGTCGCTTTGGCTACTATTTTGGGCAAAATTTAATTCCTTCAAAAATTAACCCACTTAATTAAATGGAAACTTTTCACCCTTAATTCTTGAGGATTTTCATGATCGAGTTTTTACCCGGAAAACCTTACTTCTCGCGCACTTTCTTGTCTATCTCATTACAAGATGCAAATTCTGAAACACTTGATTTAAATATGAAATTTCCACTATATTTACTTGGAATTAAGCAATATTACTCGGAAAGTGATATGTAAATAACACCAAATATTGGTGTTATCAACAACCCCAAACCAAGCATTGCTTGTCCCCAAGCAAATTAGCGTCAAAGAAAAATAATAAAGCTCAAAACAAATATCGGCTGCAAAAAAGAGACAACGGGTATACATATCGGATGACATAAGCAACTTTCATGTCAGGGATTTAAGAAGTGTGAGTACGAAACAACCGGAGTTCAATCTTCATCATAAGTATTAGATTCATCAACATTGAAAATTGAACTAAAAACAGTGACACCATACAAAATAGCAATCAGTTCATCACACTTTTGGGGAGGATTTCGCTTCGACCCTACCTTACGGGGTACTCTCTTTACACTCGAATCCTAGGTTTTCTCACATGTTGTTCATGTCTTTGGAGGTTATGTACAAAAATTCACGAGATATTAGCATGAACAGTCAATCATGAAAAATGCACAAATGTAAATCAAGGTGATCTCAGAAGGAATCAAGTAGCAAGACTGGACTATTAGTGTAACTTTATCCATCTTCTTACATTTTCCAAAAGATCATCCAGGTCTTTGCAAAAGGGTTGTAATGGGGTTAGGTTAGAGGCTAAGAATCGAAGGTAAATAGGAACAAATCCTCAATATGTCAATATATGAACAACCAGATTTCATTCCCATCCTTTTATGCACTTTTCACTGTATTTCTACCTGCAATCCCTTGATTGATTTTTGTACATTGCTGCTTTCATTTCTTTCTTTCTCCTCCTTTTTTTTCACATATACATAAATATATCTTTCTGCTTTTATTTCTTGAATGCAACCCTAGCTTTCTCTTTTCTTTTATTCTGCTTTTACTTCTTGAGTACAAGTTCTTTTTTTTTCAGCAGTTGCTTGACCCATTTGGTCAAATTTCTCTTCCCATACCCAGATTCCATTGATTCTTTTCTCTTTCTGCCTACCACCGTTATTTTGTACTAGTTGTTCATAACTGACACATCTTCGGATAAGGGTAGGCTATCATATAGGCTGGGGTCTGAATATTGGGTTAAGAATCGAAAATTTTACTGTATTGTTGCAAATAGGCTTAGGTGCACACATTAGAAGGATAAGCAAGATAAATTCAATTTATTTACACACATTTCCTGGAATCATATCTTAAGGTCCATAAATTAGATAAGACAAAGGTTTCACTGAATATCCTTATGGATGTCTTTGTTACTCAATGCAATATTATAGTGAGATCATGCTATAATAACAACAAGGAATTCAGAGAATGTGTATATGATTAAGTGTATAATACCCTCACAATTGATTCGAACGGTGTTTGGTTGGTTCAAAATTCTCACGGGTGGTCTCCACTAATGTCCCATATTCATGCAAATTCCTAATCACTCTTAAGACTATATCTTTGTTCTCAGATTCTCAGAACAATGTAAAGTCACTACACCTAAGAGTTTCATAAATTCCGGTGTCTATAACTTTTAAAAAATATATCCCTAACAATTTTATAAGTTCATGCAATGTATCCGATGTGTGTACCCGTGTCCACAACCCCAAACCTTACCGACACATTGTCCCTAATGTGCAAGTTTGGCTTTGAGCATGATATAATAGTGTGTGCAGAGTGGTGACAGGAATGCATGTAATACTAATGATATAGGCAGAAGTGTTACCTGTGTCCAATGAGATGAGTATGTGTACCGTTATCCATTACAGTCATCCGGGTATCCAAAATGAAAAGAACATAATATCACATCACATCAACATCAAGATAAAAAAGACGGTTCATACAATTGCCTCTTTCGAGGCAAAGCTCTCGTTTAGTCATTAATGTCCATCTTTGTGCCACTCTCGGGTTTAAGCGTTGGCGGAGTCTTGATTTCTCAACGGGTGTGAGCTTGAGATATTCGGGCTAGCGAGGTGTGATGGTGGTAGGTTTTGCTCGTCCCATTTCCTGCAAATTAGTATAGTCGTCGATTATAAGTTAGAGAAAATGGGCACCCCAAACCTAGGTCGCGACCTAGGTTTACTCATGCCAAATATTGAATATGGGTCAGGAAGAGATGACCCCAAACCTATCTTGGACATAGGTTTGAATATATAATAAGCTTAGTCTTCAAGAAGGCACAAGAGTAGAACTTACCAATTGGGGTGAAAGTGCACCAAAGAAGAGTATGATAATGAACGGGTAAGTACAAGACACCTTAAACCTAACGCAACATGAACTCATGACCCCAAACCTAGGTTGGGACCTAGGTCGGGATTTTCAAAATTGGACCATGTTCAACACCACGTCACAATGTAGAAGCTAAATGCCCTTAGATGTTAAAGAATGAAACTCTTGTTATATAATAAAAGCCACTTCCCATCACCCCCATGTTACATAATTAGGGAACTCACGTTTGTATGCATCAATAATAATAAGGAATGTAATAGGATGCATTTGGAAATTATCAAGTTTGATCCTAATATGTTCACAAAACCTTTTTTTTTTTTTTGCTCAGGCGAGTTTGACGTTAGTTGGGTGGTAAGGAAACTCACGGTAAAGTCGCTTAAGGGGTTGTTTTGTTTGGCTAGTAACAAAGGGTTAATGTGAGTTTGACGCTAGTTGGTGGTGGGGGGAAACTCACATCAAACTCACGGTAGGGGCTGTTATGGTTGATGGCTTAATAAGGGTTAGCGTGAGTTAGAAGTGAGTGCGAGATGGAGGAAACTCACGACAAAGTCACGGTGGGGGTTGTGGTCTTCTATGGATTACAAAGGGGCCAAGTGAGTTTGCCGTGAGTTTGGTAGGCTGCTAACTCACTTCAAAGTCACCCGAAAGGGCCTTTTTGCTCTTGAACATCCAGTGTCTAAATTGACTTCAATGTGACTTTTAGTCACATTGAACTAACATCAAACTCCCCCGACTGACTTTTTCCCTTTTTTTTGAGCATTTTCTACCGGGAATTGGGTGTGACTTGAGGCTAACCCAAACTAACTTACCACCCTCGAAACACAAAATTTGTGTCCGATTCTTTCCGTTTTCTCACGGAAGAACAATTCTGAATTACGAGAGGCCTATAAAAAAACGAAATCAACTCCTACGAGTAGTGAAATAACTAAAATAAAAATAAGAAAAGGAAAACATACCGGGTGGGTTGCCTCCCACCTAGCGCCTTATTTAAAGTCGTGGCACGACTGTGTGGCTCTCAATTTGGCTCGGTATCACTTGCATAATTGAATCGCCCACACATACGACTTTCCTGATTTTTCCCACATTCTTTTTCCCATTATTACTAGTTTCTAATCCAATCGGCCCCCTTTCCGGTTCACCTTTATATTCTACGCTTTTGAGAACATGGAAGGTTACCTTTTCATTACCCACTCTGAAAGTCATCTTCCATATCTATCAAAGCCTTGCTTGTTGCTAAGAACGGTCTTCCCAAAATTAATGGCACCTCAACATTTTCTTCCACATCTAGAACTACGAAATCAACTGGAAAGTAAAACTTTCCGACCTTTATCAACACATCTTCCACGATTCCATACGGATACTTCACTGATCGATCTGCAAGTTGGAGTGTCATGGTTGTTGGCTTCACTTCCCCCAAGCCAAGTTTCCTGAAAATGGATAAAGGTAACAAATTAATACTTGATCCTAAGTTACATAACACTTTATTGAAATGAACAACTCCAATTTGCACAGGTATAGAGAAACTCCCTGGATCTTGAAGCTTCGGAGGAAGCTTAGTTTGAATGATTGCACTGCACTCCTCAGTAAGTGCAATTGTTGCATAATCTTCAATCTTCCTTTTCTTGGACAATATATCTTTCATAAACTTGAGATATGTCGGAATTTGTGCAAGTGCCTCTACAAATGGAATATTGATGTGCAATTTCTTGAAGATGTCAAGAAATTTCTTGAACTTTTCCTCATCCTTGTATGCCTTCAGTCGATTCGTAAAAGGTAGTGGTGGCACATATGGGTTAACAATCGGCTTTGATTGGGAGATCACATCTTTCTCCTTTGGCTTATTTAGATCAACAATATCAGTAGTCACCCCATCTTTCGTCACAACATCTTCGGCCTCTACTTCTTCAGTCACCACATGCTCTCAGGTAGGGTCATTTATCAATTCCTTGTCACTCCTCAGATGAATGGCATTGCAATGCTCTCTCGGTTTTCTTTCAGTCTGACTAGGGAATTGACCCTGAGTGCGGGATTGTAGAGCTTCAGCTATCTGTCCGATCTGTCTCTCTAAGATTTGGATGGAAGCTGTATTCTGATCAGTTGCTGCCTTTACTGTGCCCACGGTGGTTGTCAAAGTGCTTATAGATGAAGTAATCTCCTCGACAGTATTGTCCATCTTCGAGATAAACTTCATCAAAACATTTTCTAATCCCGACTTCTTCTCTCCAGATTTTCCTTCATCAAGCCTTCTCTGATTTTAACCTGGGGGACGATAAACATTATTAGCATGAGAAGAAGGATTAAAATTAGAACTGTTACCATACTGTTGTTGTTGTTGTTGTCCCATAGTCTCTCTCGGTTGATTTTGTGGTTGATTCCATGAGAGGTTAGGATGCCTTTTCCACCCTTCATTGTAGGTATTAGAGAATGGATCATTCCGAGGGTGATTGTTCCGATTTTGTTGGGATTGGACCTGTTCAGGTTCATGAGTAGCAGGGAACGAATCGGGAATGTCTCCCTCATAGTGATGTGCAGGTTGGATGGAAGCTCCTTTCAGCTGGTTTGTGATGGCGGCCAATTGAGCTTTTATTGCCTTTAGCTCCTCAGATTCCTGAACTTTAGCTATGCGTCTGGTATCGGATCGTGGAGTAGCATAACTGTGTTCAGCCAAGTTTTCAATCAGCTCAACTGCTTCTTCATAGGTCTTGTTCATCAAGGCACCACCCGCTGCTGCACTAATATCATTCTTGTACTGCGGGTGAAGTCCACCAAAGAAAGTATGGATGATAACCCAACCATGTAACCCGTGATGTGGACACTTTTTGAGCATGTCTTTATACCTTTCCCATGCCTCATAGAGTGTCTCCTGGTCCCATTGAGCAAAGTGGGTTATTTCAGCCATTAATTGAGCTGTCCTCCCCAGTGGAAAGAATTTCTGTAGGAACGATGCAGTCATGTCGACCCAAGTGGTAATCTGGCCGTTGGGTAGGCTCTCTTCCCAAATTTGTGCCCTTACCTTCAGTGACAAGTTGAACAACCTCAGTTTAACTACATCGTCTGACACTCCGTTGATCTTAAATGTGTTACAGATCTTTTCGAATGTACGGAGATGTGCATGGGGGTCTTCTGTTGGTGCTCCACCGAACTGTTTTTGTTGCAACATCTGGATCGTTCCATACTTTATCTCAAATTTGTTTGCTCCTACTGCAGGGGCTTGAATACCTCTGTTAATAGCTGCCATATTCGGATTGGCAAAGGACCTCATCGGCACTCTTCCCGGAGGCGGAGGTGGCGGTGGCATCTCCTCATTCCTGACTCTTTCGTCACCCATATGTATTCGCCTTCTGACTTTTGATGTTTTTCTTAAGTGGCGTGCGATTCGTTCGATTTCTGGATCTATAGGATCTAGACTTTTTCCTCGAGTACCTCTTGGCATAAACCAATTAGTACCTGCAAAATCAGAAAAGAGAATTTAGTAACCATAAATCAACAGAAAAAAAATTAACTGAAACAAAATAAAATGTTCAATGTAATAATGTCTATAGTTGGTAGTGCTATTAGTGCAAACTAGTTCCCCGACAACGGCGCCAAAAACTTGATAGGCAGGTTTACACCCCCTAATTTAACCGCAAGTGTACGGGTCGAATCAAGTAATATGTACTTGGAAGTACGAGTATCGAACCAAGGGAACTAGGAACTGAGTATCACAATTACTATATTCACTATTAACTGAACGGTCCAAAGGTTGAATGATTGGAATTAAATTATTAATTACTAATTAAATAAACCAAGAACGGAACAATAACGACTTAAGAAGCTCTTTATGGAGAAAATAGTTGAGGGTTGGAAATCCTATGGTTTTCACGAATAAACAATATTCTTGAAGATAACTATCAGTTAAACCCTTTAATGAAAATCTAATCAGTAAAATCATCGTTGTTCTTTCTCAAGCAACAACGGATTTTATTTTGAAAACACAAGTCTCATCTCTCGATCTTAACACATGAGTTCAAAACACATTAAGTTCCCGATTATAATGATACTAAGGTTTAGTTGGTATATCTCTATCCAATTTCTCACCTTAGGCATATAATTCCAGTTCTTGTTAACAATTGATTCTCTCGAATTGAATTTATAACGAACAAATCAGATGAAAGTTGGCCAAACTCACAAAAGCATTAAAACCCAAATCATATGCTTCATTAGTCAAGAAAAACTGATAAAAACTCCCAATCACATGTTCACAAGCTTAAACCATAATCAAACCAACCCCCAACATCTAAAGATTAGTTCATGTTGGGGGTATTAAACAAGAAAATACTAGAAGAATTCATAAATCTAAGAAAAGTTCTCTCAAACATCAAAGATTGAAAAACTCCCTTTTGAATATGTAATACCGACGAAGAATTGGAAGAATCTATGTAATAATCGCGACCCAAGATGTTTCCTCCCTCAATTCGGTGTTTGCGTCTTGTAAAAATCGCCCAGAAGTTGTCTCCTTGTTGCCCTCTCCAAGATAGAATGAGATAATGCTTCAAACCCTAGGAAAGAACCTTTTAAAAAACGCATCAGCACCTCCATGTGAGTTTGAAGTGAGTTACAGTTAGTTTAAAATAATTAACTTGTAACTAGCCTGGAATTTTGCTCTTAGGTGAGTTGCTCAACTAACTTCAACTTCAACTTCAACAACTAACTTCAAAGTCGCTTTGGCTACTGTTTTGGGCAAAATTTACTTCCTTCAAAAATTAACCCACTTAATTAAATGGCCACTTTTCACCCTTAATTCTTGAGGATTTTCATGATCGAGTTTTTACGCGGAAAACCTTACTTCTCGCGCACTTTCTTGTCTATCTCATTACAAGATGCAAATTCTGAAACACTTGATTTAAATATGAAATTTCCACTATATTTACTTGGAATTAAGCAAAATTACTCGGAAAGTGATATGTAAATAACACCAAATATTGGTGTTATCAGATAAAGGGACTTTCACAACATAAGCCGAGTGTGTTAGGACTGTGATGGTCCGAGCAAGGGGTTATATATAGTGCCCAAGAATTTGTTTCGTGTGACGGGCCACAACCGATATATATTCCGATCTTATCGGGGTGTGTGCGATTAAATTGTGGCAACTGTTGTAGTTAGTTACTAGAGAAAAATATTGTGTCTGAGTGCCAATTTATGAGTAACTGGTTTGTAGTGCCTGAGAGCCTACTTTATGAGTAAATGATTTATTTGTGACATTATGTAAAAGTGATTTTACTGGATTATTTATCTGACAGGGATTTACTCACTAGACCGTATGGTCTAACCCTCATTTTATTTTCAAAATATGCATTTCAGGTAAATTTTATATTGGATTGCTAGCTTGGGGAAAAAAGTAGTTGAGAGTGGATTCAATTACCGGTTCCATAGTATTGATCAGTTTGTTTATATTCTGTTATTAGTTGGGTGATCATAGATCGGTAGGATCTAAATCACCGGTTAGAATTTATTATTGCGGTTAGAATTATTTCTTACCGTCGTAATTGAGGTGATTCTAGGAAGATTATTTTAGTCGTTTCGTTTCGAATCGTATTTGGATGATTTCGGGTAATTGTAGTTATTTTGGAAACCAGGTCATTACAAATGGTATCAGAGCTTTAGTTTAAGTGAACTAGGTTGCTGATAGCCTAGACTTAAGCTGAGAGACAATATTAATATTTATTGATTTTATCAGTAATGATTATAAGAACTTGGTGGTTGTGAGCTTTTCTTAGTATAGAAAAGTGGTCTAAGTGAATGAAAGTATTTGTGATTTGTGGTTCGTCTAAATTTGAGAGAATTAAGTCACGTTATGGCTTAATCTTATTTTATTATTGGTTGGTGGGAAGAAAGTTTTGGCTAGTGAAATATCTAAGAGTTATCGTAACGATTTGTGCGTATGATTCGATGTAAGATGATTATGTGAATCACATTTGGGATGTCTCTTGGGTGGTATTTAAAAGTGATTAGATTAATCTATTAAAATCGTATGGATTTTTAGAATGTATTATGCATTGTTATTTTGAGAACTGAATGCTTTGGTGGTAACTGATGACTTTCTTAACGGAGAACATATGTTTTTGTTTGATTGGATTATAATTACGAATGTTTTTATTTTATTCCGTTTGGACATTGATGAAAATGTAAGATTCGGTTGGTTGATAGTGTTCAGTATTTGATTAAGGATTTTGAATTGAAATATATTCCTTAATTGTAAAGGAATGCAATTGGTTAAGTTAACTTTGTTTGAAAATCGATATGTACATTGTATTTTGGAGCATTTGATATTATTTGTGATGGTCGGGTGTGCAAAAATTGTCGAGTATCTTAATTATGGATTTTGGAGGAACCATTTGGTTAAATTTAATCTAGCAAGTGGATATGTGGATTTGGTGTTTGATCTTATTTTAAGTTTGTTTAAGTAATGACAAGTGATCATTGGTATATTATGATAGTGTGGAAAAAAAATGGAAGTGGTATTTTGAAAATAAGTGGTTTTGATAAAAGTAAGAAATTTTTGGATGATTTAAAATTGTTAAGATATAAAAATGTTGAGTTACATTTAAATTATATCTTATTGATTATATAGCTCTGTGGGAGAACATGATAAGGACCTATGGTGATTTATCTAGCTAAAGTGTTTGGTAGATTAATCCGGGTATTGATTTAAAACTTGCAATTTATTAGCAAGTTTTTTATTGATAGTATATGTTTTAAGTTTTCGAAAGGGTTTGTAAAACGGTTATATGTGGCGGTTAGCGTGAAAGACAGTTGGATTTAAATTAATATTAGTGTGGCGAATGTTTTGGATGATTATAGTGCTCAATGTTATATTATTCGAATTAGTGTCGGGTGAGCATGGGTTGCTTCTTTTTTGTGAAGTAAGTGAATTTTCGAGTTAATTTAAAAAGTTGTTGGCTATTGTTTAATTCGGTGGAAAATTATAATTATATATGTTTTAGGATTTGGATCGACTTTGATTGGTGGGTTATTCGGGTAATGGATATTTAGTGAAATTGATATATTTTTATCAATGTTTGAATCAATTAACAATGATGAGTTAGTGATCAATGTTATATTAGGTGCAATATTATTGGTGGATGATTTAATTAGTGATTATAGAATGTTTATTCAGAATGCTTTCTTTTAAAGAATTGCATTTGTTTGCGGAATCCAATTTAGACGAATTTTATATCCGTAAGTTCTGATATGATCACAACATGTAATGTTATTGCACGTTTTAAGTTTATAGACTCGGAGTATTGAGTAATTAAGTTGGAAAAAAAATGAAATGTTATGTGCGAAATATCTGGTAGAAGAAAGTTCTATTTAATCGAGGTTGTGGTTTACGAATATCGTGTGTTATATAGTTTAATAAGAGTTAGGCAGCGAAAGTGTGACAATCTATTGGTATTTGTGTTGTGGTTTGGAAGATTGTTCCAAGTAAAATCAAAGGTTTATATTAAAGAGTAATTAAATGGGATGGTTGTTTGAAAATTCCTTGGGAGTCCCCTTAAGGCTAGGATGTGTTGTAAGAGTTTGAAATTGATTTTGGTAACGAGTTACTATTTTTTTTTTGCTTGAATGAATTCCGGGACAGAATTTTGTTAAGGGGGAGAGTTTGTAATAACCTAAAATTTACTAATGGTAATATCATAGAAACTCGAGGGGTTGTTTTGTAAAGATGATCTTTCTTCAAGGACTAAGGTTGTTATTTAAGGGTATAAAAGTGGTAAACCTTATCACTTCTCATTGTTTTTTTGGCCGACTCCTTTCTTTTAAAATCACACCTTTGGTGTGTGTTTTCATGGAGGAGATAGAGATCATGATTTTTTGAGAGAATTCGATGGGAAGAAAAGAAAAGTTGGGAAAATCATAAAAAAATTTGGTTTGGGTTATTTCTCAAGGAGATTGGTTTGCGATTGTTTAACAATTATGTTCTGGATGAAATAGTTGGACCTGAGGTGAGTTTTATTTTAATCATTTTCGAACTGAAATGCATATATTATAAAATGGTTATTATTTCGATGGTCTACCAGATTGGTATGTTAGAATTATTACCTGCGATAAAATGGTTATTATTACATGTTGTTTATTATTAACACATATGGTTGGATTATAAATTTTTGGGATAAAGGGACTTTCACAACAGAAGTCGGGTGTGTTAGGACTGTGATGGTCCGAGCAAAGGGTTATATATAGTGCCCACGAATTTGTTTCGTGTGGCGGGCCACAACCGATATTGATTGCGATCTTATCGAGGTGTGTAACCACTAGGTCTTTGGCCTAGTGGCCAGCTCCCTTCCGCAAACGCTCCTTCCAGGGGTTCCCATTCAGGGTTCGAATCCTGGGGGAGACAGGATGTCTTTTCCGGTGCAGATTGATGGAGCTAGGGTCTGTAGGGTCCCCAAAAGGGGACCATGAGGCCATGGGTCCCCGCCATTAAACCTTTTATCGAGGTGTATGCGATTAAATTGTGGCAACTGTTGTGGTTAGTTACCTGAGAAAAATATTGTGTCTGAGTGCCAATTTATGAGTAACTGGTTCGTAGTGCCTGAGAGCCTACTTTATGAGTAAATGATTTATTTGTGACATTATGTAAAAGTGATTTTACTGGATTATTTATCTGACAGGGATTTACTCTCTAGACCGTATGGTCTAACCCTCATTTTATTTTCAAATTATGCATTTCAGGTGAATTTTATATTGGATTGCTAGCTTGGGGAAAAAGGTAGTTGAGAGTGGATTCAATTACCGGTTCCCTAGTATTGATCAGTTTGTTTATATTATGTTATTAGTTGGGTGATCATAGATCGGTAGGATCTAAATCACCGGTTAGAATTTATTATTGCGGTTAGAATTATTTCTTACCATCGTAATTGAGGTGATTCTGGGAAGATTATTTTAGTCGTTTCGTTTCGAATCGTATTTGGATGATTTCGGGTAATTGTGGTTATTTTGGAAATCGGGTCATTACAAAAAGGTATATTTTTTGACTGAATTATGAAATCAGAGGATTCGTTATTGCTTGAAACCAGACACTTTCACCTCCGTAGTTGATGCTGCGGAAATAATCGGAAGAGACCGGGGAAGGGATGTGAATGAGAGAAGTTTTGGAAAGAGGAAGTGGGAGGGACCATCTTTTGATCCCAAAAAGTCAAGATTTTCTAAATTTGATAATCATCCAACCTTTAGAACCGATGAAAGACCGTGTCCCAAATGCAAGAAAGTCCACCAGGGTGAGTGTAGTGTTGATCTAAGAAATTGTTAAAAGTGTGGAAAGTCGGGTCAGAGATTGTCGGGTTACCAGATTCTGTTATTACTTCAATTCTCCGAATCATCTACAATATGATTGCTCACAAATGAAAGCTCGGGGAAGTAACATGCCTGGAGGTGCATAGGGTAGTAGGGGAGATGTTCGAAAGCCTGAACCACCTAAAGCTAAGGGACGTGCTTTTCAGATGACAACAGTTGAGGCCGAAGAACACCTGAATGTGGTGACAAGTACATTCTTGATAAACTCAATACGTGCTAAGGTGTTATTTGACTCCGGTGCAAACCATTCATTCATATCTTCTTCTTTTGTTAACTGTTTGCATGTGAAACCAAAAGTGTTAGATTATGCATTAGTAGTAGAAACTGCTAATGATAATCAAGTATCGGTTAGAGAGGTATTTGATGATTGTTATATTGATGTGGAAGGGTGTCAAGTACCAATTCAGTTATTCCCTATGTCTTTAACTGAATTTGATGTGGTAGTGGGAATGGACTGGTTAGCTAAAAACCAGTCCAGTATCGTATGTAAAAAAAAGTTGATTAATATTGACTTGCCTGGGAAGGGACCGATTATAATATATGGTGATCATAGAAACCATCAGTCTTGTCTAATATCTATGTTAAATGCTCGTAAATGTATTAGTAAAGGCTGTCAGAGTTTCTTAGCTTATATGATTGACACCAAGAAAGAAAAGGGTAAAATTGAAAACATATCGGCAGTCAGTGAATTCCCAGAAGTCTTTCCTGATGACTTGACTAGTCTTCCTCTCGATAGACAGATAGAGTTTAGTATTGATTTGTCACCCGGGGCCGCTCCTGTTGCACGTACACCTTACCATCAGGCTCCTTCCGAAGAAGTCTCGGTTACAAGAACTTTCTGATAAGGGTTTCATTAGATCGAGTACTTCTCCAGGGGGTGCATCGGTTTTGTTTGTTAAGAAAAAGGATGGGTCAATGAGAATGTGTATAGATTACCGAGAACTAAACAAACTGACAATAAAGAATAAATATCCACTTCCTAGAATTGATGACCTCTTTGATCAGTTAGTTGGGGCCCGTTATTTTTCAAAGATTGATTTACGGTCATGTTATCATCAGTTGAAGGTCAGAGAAGAAGATGTGTTGAAAACTGCTTTTCGTACCCGTTATGGTCACTATGAACTTTTGGTAATGCCTTTTGGTTTGACGAATGCACCGACAACTTTTATGGATATGATGAATCGGGTATGTAAACCCTATCTCAATAAATTTGTAATTGTTTTTATCGATGATATCCTTATTTATTCCCGATATGAAGAAGAACATGCTACTCATCTTCGTTTGATTTTGGAACTATTGAAAAGTGAACAGTTATATGCTAAGTTTTCTAAATGCGAGTTCTGGTTACGAGAAGTATAGTTTCTTGGGCATGTTGTTTCTTAGAAAGGCATACAGGTTGATCCAACTAAGATTGAAGCAATTGAAAATTGGGAACCACCAAGAACACCAACAGAGGTAAGGCGTTTTCTGGGTTTGGCAGGTTATTATCAGAAGTTCATACATGATTTTTCTCGCATTGCAACACCTTTGACCAAGTTGACGAGAAATAATGTAAAATATGAATGAAAAGAGGAACAAGATGAAGCCTTCAGAATTCTCAAAGAAAGACTTTGTAGTGCACCGATTCTAACCTTACCCGAAGGTGCAGAAGATTTTGTCGTTTATAGTGACGCTTTAAAATTGGGTTTGGGATGTGTTTTGATGCAGCGCGGGAAAGTTATTTCATATGCCTCCCGACAGTTGAAAGATCATGAAAGACAGTATCCCACACATTATATAGGGCTTGCCGCAGTTGTTTTTTCTTTAAAGATTTGGAGACATTATTTGTACAGTACCAAGTGTCAAATTTACACCGATCATAAAAGTCTTCAACATTTATTCAATCAACGGTAACTGAATATGCGGCAACGAAGGTGGCTAGAATTAGTGAGTGATTACGATTGTGAAATTATGTATCATCCAGGGAAAGCAAATGTGGTGGCTGATGCATTAAGCCGTAAAGAAAGAAGTGGAACAACAAAAGCCATCGCATTACGAGCCGAGTTACTACCAAACATCTTTAAAGAACTGAAGAAATGTCAGATCGAAGATTTCAAAGAAGAATACTTGAAACGGGAACGTCTTGTAGGTATGTCATCTTTACTGCTAACATATGATCGTGGGTTACTATGTTTTGAAAACCGAATATGGGTACCTCGTTTGGGTGATCTACGTGATAGAGTATTAAAGGAAGCTCACCAGTCTCGTTTTTCTATTCATCCTGGAACTAACAAGATGTACAGGAACTTACGACAATTCTATTGGTGGTCGGGTATGAAGAAAGACATTGCTCAGTATGTGGATTGTTGTTTAACATGTTTGCAGGTTAAAATTGAACATCAGAAACCGTCTGGTAAGTTGCAATCGTTAGAAATACCAGTTTGGAAATGCGATCACATCACAATGGATTTCATCATGAAGTTGCCGAGAACTCCAAAAGGTTTCGATGCTATTTGGGTAATCGTTGATAGATTGTCAAAGTCCGCTCATTTTACTAATGAAAGAATCGTATTCTTTGGAAAGATTAGCTAAGTTATATATTGATGAAATAGTAACTCGACATGGTGTGTCGTTGTCAATCGTTTCTGATCGTGACAGTCGATTTACTTCAATGTTTTGGAAGAGTTTTCAGCGAGAGATGGGGTTATAGATAAAGCTAAGCACTGCCTATCACCCTCAGACAGACGGTCAAAGCGAACGAACTATTCAAACATTGGAAGATATGTTGCGGACTTGTATTATTGATTTTGGTGGATCGTGGGAAAGGTATCTATCTTTGATTGAATTTTCCTATAATAACAGTTATCATTCCAGTATTCAAGCGGCACCTTTTGAAGTATTGTATGGTCGAAAATGTCGAACTCCTTTGTGTTGGAACGAAGTTGGAGAGAAACAGTTAGCTGGGCCAGAAATAGTGCAGTTAACAGCTGATAAAATTGGACAGATCCGAGAACGACTTAAAGTGGCTCAAGACAAACAGAAAATCTATGCCTACAGACGCTGGAAACAGTTAGAATTTCATATTAGGGACAATGTTATGTTAAAAGTCTCACCGTGGAAAGGAGTAGTTCGGTTTGGGAAATGGGGTGAACTAAGTCCGACGTATATTGGGCCATTTGTGATTATTGAAAGAATCGGTGAAGTGGTGTATCAGTTAGAGCTTTCATCTGAGCTAAGTGGTATTCATAATACTTTCCATGTTTCAAATCTTCGAAAGTGTTTAGTTACTCCTGATCAGGCAATACCGTTACCAGAAATTCATGTTGATGAAAAATTATCATTTATCGAAGAACTGGAAACGATTATTGATCAGAAAGTTAAAGTACTTAGAAATAAAGAAATCAGTCTGGTAAAGGTACAGTGGAGGTATCACAAAGGGAAAGATGCTACGTGGGAACTAGAATCCGATATGAGAACCAAATACCCCAATTTGTTTGATTAACCGAATTTCGGGACGGAATTCCTTTTAGGGGGATATATTGTTACAACCCGGTAAATTATGTCTATTCTGTTATGTCATGTTATAATGTTAAAGGGGACTTTTTGGTTAGGTATTATATGTTTAAGGGTCTTATTGTCACTAATTAGTAATTAGAGGTCCTTACTGTTAATGCATTCATAGTTATGATGAGTCACCTTATTTATGATGTGTCGATCTTATCCCTATAAGCACGATGTGTCGATCCTATCCCTATAAGTACGAGGTGTCGATCATATCCCCATAAGCACGAGGTGTCGATCCTATCCCCATAAGCACGAGGTGTCGATCCTATCCCTATAAGCACGAGGTGTCGATCCTATCCCTATAAGCACAAGGTGTCGATCTTATCCTATAAGCCCAAAGTTTCGAGGTGTCGATCTTATTTTATAAACATGAGGTGTCGATCTCATCTTATAGGCATGAGGTGTCGAGATTCTCTTATCCTATAAGCACGAGGTGTTGAGTTCTTATAAGAGTGTAATCTTGAAAGCAATAGGAACATGTTGTTAATGCCTTATGTTTAGCTATAAATAGAGGTAGAAGGAAAGAATATTGATATGATACCAATTTTCTCTCTCTCCCTCTCTCTATCTTAATAAACTACTAAGCTTAAAGTAAGGGATCAAGGAAAAGCTAGGAATAATCAAGGCTCAGTTACTCATCAGTGAAGTTTGATATAAGTGGTGTTCAGTTGTGTCGTTTGCGCGAGTGTGGCTTCAAACTCTTAATAAGGTGAGTTTTCTTTTAACCATTTTCGAACTGGAATACTTAATTAAGAAATGGTTTATATGTGATATGTGTTGTAATGATTGTGAGTTATATGGAATGTGATTATTGAAATGAAATCTCATATGTTTGAGCATTGCATTACACTATTGTATTTGAGCCCGACGTAGAGACCAGATGGAGTTGGTTGTTCCGAAAGGGGCAACGGGGTTGGTTGTACTTGAGGTACTTCGAAGTAAATTAATTAGTTGTGCTTAGCGGCCAACTAATTCTGATATGGCCATGGGTTGTAGGTGTTATAGGCCAACGGTGTACCTTCCGTAATGTGGGCAAACTTTGTTAATTAGTAGATAAAAAAGTTTTGTGGCGAAAATAAGAAAATTGAGGGGCCAAAGTGTAAGATTATCAAAAAGGGTCCTAAAGGGGCCTAAAACCCTAGGTCTTTTTCATTTTGTTCCTGGAGTGCACAGACGTCTCGTGTGTGAGTTGTATAGGTATGCGGCGACCCAAGGGAGGAAAAGAGGACCGATCAAAGTCGAGATTTGAAGATCAAGAATTGAAATCGCGTGGGATTTATCATTTGGAGGTAAGTATCAAATTAGAACCCTTGATTCTTTCTATCGATCTGTGTTTTTCGAGGATTTGGGATTTTTGGGTTTTGGATCGATACTGGGATTGAGATAAGGGGGTTTAGGGTACTGATTAACACTCGATTCCCTTATCTAAATCTGATCTAGGTTGTTAATATAGATTAAGAAATGTTTAGTTTAGAGTGGTGGTTGATTCTAGTTTGGTTAAGGGATCGATGAGTTTCGATACCCGTTCCCGTGAGCCGTCGAATCTGTTGCATCCCAACCGGGGTGGCCCGGTGCCTTCTCGACCGGGGTCACCCGGTATGTTGTCGACCGGATCATCCTGAGGTGGTCTGCCCGGTGCCATCTCGATCGGGGCCGCCCGATATAGGTCTGACCGGGGTGGCCCGGTGCCATTGTGACCGGGGTCGCCCGGTGCCTTTGCAACCGGGGTCACCCGCACCAGGATTACCCGAGGGTATTCGATTCCCAGATTAGGATAAATCCATTTCCTCATTTTAGCCGAACCGCATCTAGAAACTCTTGGAATTTAGAACAGTTGTCTAATGAATTTACTAAACGGAATGTAGGGGTTTAATCCTTGCAAGGTTAGAGTTCAGGCAGGTACTGAATTTTTCTCAACAAGGTGAGTTCCCTTATTTTCAAACAATGCTAACGTAATTTTGAACTGAAAATGGATTATATTGCATTGATTATTATGGTTATTGTTAATCTTGATAAAACAATACTTTAATGTCGATATGATGTTGTTGTGTAAAGATTGGTTTACATCTCATGTACTTATTCAAGTTTTTATTGTGGCGCGTTATTCATTTGTGTATTGGCCAAGGCTATATGTATATAACCATCGGTGATGGTTGCACCGTGTATTTGGAATTCGTTTCCCTATACACGGAAACATCATCGACATGGGGGGCGTATGGGGATCTACTGGGGGCCCCAAGGATGAGTAGTCCTTACGCTTGTGGACAAATTATGGCGTAATCAGGTCACTTCATGTGGCTCCAAGTTGTATGATTTTATTTTATTATTATATAAATCTGTTGTATATTTTCTATAAATGGACGAGGTTGGGAATTCACTAGACCTTTCGGTCTAATCCTCGTTCCAATTTTCCTTAAAACCCATTTTCAGGTAACAGGATTGCTCCTGGATCATCAAAAGGCAAGGAGAAGATTTAGGAGCGTGACCATCGTGAGGGGGGCCTTAGTAGCGACTTAGTTACTGTTTTCTTTTATAGATTCTCGGTTGTATTAGTCACGATGTTGGACCATATTGGTTATCTTGTATCTAATTTTGTTTTGGGATCCGTTTATGAGAATTGGATTATAGATATATTGTTAGGATAACTGTTAGGTTGTTACATTTGGTATCAGAGCTATAGTTTAAGGGATTTAGGCGACCTATTGGGCCTAAACTTAAACTGTAGGACATGGGACACAACCGAGAAACTAGGATGCCCTAGGGGTACCGCTATAGGAACGTGTGTCTTGAGAGGTGGGGACTAACATGTAAGGTGAATTTGGAATTACATCTGGCCAATGTAATTGCGAATTTACAGGTGCATGTACGTGCTCGAAATACCACTCTATACGTAGAGGTCATTAGAAGTTGGTTATGCGGGGATAGTTCAGCTTTCGCTGCGATCGGAAGGTTATTTTGTGGGATTAGCCGATGAAAGGGTGTTGGGATGGAATAAATTTCTAGTCATGCGTTGTTGGAAATAGTCTGATGCGGTGCGTGAGATTGCTTGCGTGAGTTGGATGATAAACTCTAGAGGGAGCATTATCAAGGCAATAACAAACCAACCAAGGTAGAGCGGTTTGTGTCGAATTGGGTGAAGGTTTGGGTTAACTGAAGGGTTTAAATTCAAGGTTGGGAAAAAAGTGGAAATCTCATGATCTCCCAATCGTGATTGAATTAAACTTTTGGTGGAACTAATTGAGGAGAAAATGTGTTTGGTTTATCGACCTGTAGGGAATCAAAGACTGAAATCGTATAAATTATACATCAGGGATCAAAGAGAGAACTTGGTGGGGTGATCTGTTAGATAGGGTGTGAAACACCAAAGTTACAAGTTGTTGTCAGAACGAGAAAATGATCGTTAGTCAAAGTTTGGATGCCAGGATAATTGGGTGAATGTAACAGTTGACCTCAAATGAGTGATTAGCCTTCAATTGCAAGTGAGTTCATGCTTGGCGTCTATAAAGGTATCTCGAAAACTTATTCAAGATTAAAAGTGGATGCATACAAACCGAATTTCATATTTTTGGGAACAAATTGATGAGCGCAAGTGTGTGTTTAAATCAGAAAGGCAAACCTATATTTTTCTTCATTGCATAATAATTTTTTGAATTTATTGATTTGTGAATTATATCATTCTCTTCATGATGAGTTAAACTTCATTGCGAAAATCACGAAAATAGTTGACTGCAAGTTGTGCAATCGAAATGGGTTTGACACGTGATATTATACCGCATGCGAGAACCAACTGTTTAAACTCGGGCAAGCGGTTTCATTCAAAACTTTCTCAGTGTATAGGGAAGATTTCTTTTCATAGCACGATTGTCACGACATTGTCTTATTTGGGTCAAGATGGTATTTTATCGAAAGTTGCATGCAAAATTATGCTCGAGATCGTGGTGCATAACTTTGAGTTATGAGGATGTTGAGTCATGTGTGCTTAAAAATGATTTCAAGTATTACGCCTTTTGAACGTTCAAATATGAGAAATAACTTTCAACTATGAAAATGTCATGCATGAAGGCTATGAACTCAGAAGGTAGGGTGGGTTAGTGGTTTGAAGTACAAAGAAAGAACCCGAGAGAAGGGAATGTGTCGGTCAAGCCAGTGATGGACGATTTATACTTCTCATATTTATTAAGGCAAAAAGGGAAGATCGGTAATGTCGGAAAAAAAGGGAATTTTGGCATCAATGATGTTATGGTAGATGGAGCCTTGCTCAGAAGTTCATCAAGTGGTTATCAGTATTTGTCGTAATTGAAGCACATTTAAAAAGGGGTTGAGCCTGCGTTTTGAGTAATTGGAATGATTTCGTAAATTAGATCTCGCTCCAAGTAAACCGTGAATTTTTTTTTTCAAGTGGAGACGGCGAAATGTTGAACTCAACGTGATCCATTGAGCAAGGTAAGCTCTGTTAGAAGATCTGGCGGTTGGGGGTCACTATGGGAACATCATCTTGTCGTTTTCTTCACAGATCAAGGTTGGTAATTGTTTGAGATGTTGTCGAAGGATTGGAAGGTTATACGTCTAGAGAAGGTAGATATTGTCGGAGGTGAGGTAACATATCGGAATGTTATGGTAATGGAAGGTGATTGCTTGAGGGGGGTTGTTACATGTAAGATTTTAACAGTTCGAAGGGGAGAAGGGTTTAGTACCATTAAAGTGAATGCATGGATTATATGGGGATATTGGGAGATGTGATACCTTCGGATGAGAGAAGAGATGAGGCCAGGGATTGGGACTGGGTCTTGCATGCGAATAGGTAGTTATGAAGGCAAGTTTGGTTATGTGTGCGGATGATCGGGGAGGACTTGGTCTCGCCTTCTAACAAATTCAAGCGTCACTTTGTCATGTGGTGAGAAGAAGGGGTGACTAGATTATATGAATAGGACTGCAAATGACGTATTACGGGTATGATCAAGTGGTTGATACTTTATGCCAGATTAGATGTGTAAGCTAGTGATGTAATAATGGATTTTCGTTATACAGGATGATAATTTTTTAGTCATAATGTTGGACAAGGGTAAGCGTAAATCTCGGCTGGAAATTTTGAAGAGGGCTTCTAATGTGACGAGTGGGTTGGGTGATAAATGGTGACTGCCTAGAAGAAGAACTAATATTCTCCACGGTTGCGGTGAACTTTGGGTGGGTTCATCTGATTCCAACGGAACGTTAATGGGAATGTTTTATGAAATAAGTAGATCCGAATTGTCCGGTTGACGTCTGGTTGTTGAGAAAGTGAGGCTAGTATATCTCCATAAAGGAGTAAGCTGAGACTGAGAAGTTCGCCGGTGAAACAGAAGAATGTGGAGTATGGCTATAAGGGTCATCCTTACGAGCATTCGAACGTCACGCGAAATTATGAGGAAGTTTACGGTTATGGTTATGGGTTGGTATTAATCCATGTGTGTCTGGTCTAAAGCTTGCAACCTTTAGTAAGCCTTTATTTGAATGTAGTGGTCTATGTTTTCCTAGAAGCAATGTAAAGTGATTGATCGAGATGCTCGAAGGGGATAGATCGAGGAATGTAAGCAAGTATTAGTGTGATAAGCATTCTGAGTGAGCGTTAAGTTGTTGGTTGGGCAAGTTAAAATTGTATTGTGAGAAAGTATTGCTCTTCTGGTAGGGCAAGTGAAACCGGAATGAAGCTAGGAAAGTTATGGGTTATAGATGGGTTAGTGGTATTCGGTTATGTGTTTGGGGCGAGCTAAACTCTTCGACGGATTATTCGGGCATTGAATAGGTGGAAGGTTTACGTTCTCAAGTATTTATGCAAATGTGTAAAGATTTATGTGGGAATGATATTTTCGGTTGAGATATGCATGGTATGGACATATTGGTATTTATGGTTGTGGGTAAAATGGATATTATCAAGTAGTAATAATCGATGTTGGGGATGGAAGTAAGTATTAAGGCAATGTGTATGGCCAGTGTGTTTTCATGTTACTTTTGTGTAAATCGGGATTTTCTTACATGGGGTTGTGTCGCCGTATGTTGGAAAGAAATGGACGCTGATGTGATTATGAAATTTAGGAGATGGATGGATTCGGTGGTGTTCTGCCTTGCGCCTTTGGGTTTAACTCAGCTCGACGGGGGAATAAATGGACAGAAGAACGAAGGATGGTACATGGTTAGATATAAATATATGGATATCCAAAGGATTAAGTATGGATGATGTTTCGAATAGTATTTGTCTTGCGCGGTGAAAATATGGGCCATCAAAGATCTAGTGATCGGTGTTATGTCATCACTGTTGGGTGTAATCATAGATGGCTTTACCAAGAATCGTATTGTTGAATGAAAGGAATCTATACCTGTAGCCTTGAAGTTAAAGTATAAGGGTGACCCTACGTCAAGATAGTGTCTTAGAGAAAAAAAAATTGTGTTCAGAAAGGGATGAAGGGCAAACGTAGAAAGGACGTAGAATTTCAAATTGGCGATAGAGTAATGTTGAAAGTATCACCTTGGAAAGGTGTAATCCGTTTTGGGAAGAAAGGGAAGTTAAGCCACGATTTATTGGGCCGTTTAAAATTATTGAATGTGTCGGAGCAGTGGCGTATAAGTGGATTTACCCTAAGAGATGAAGGGTATCCACAACACTTTCCATGTCTCCAACTTGAGAAGGTGTCTCGCAGAGATGTATATGGCAATACCGCTACAAGACGTTCGAGTGGATGAGAAGTTGGACTTCGCCGAAGGGCCTGAGTCTATCGTGGATCGTAAGGTTAAGCGACTAAGGACAAAGGATGTTAACCTGGTGAAAGTTCAGTGGAAGTTTCGTAAAGGGCGAGAAGCGACGTGGGAACTAAAGTCGGAAATTAGGACTAAACATCCACACCTTTTTGCCAAAGAAATTCCGGGGACGGAATTCTCTTAAGGGAGGGAGAGTTGTAACATCCGTAATGTGGGCAAACTTTGTTAATTAGTAGATAATAAAGTTTTGTGGCGAAAATAAGAAAATTGAGGGGCCAAAGTGTAAGATTATCAAAAAGGGGCCTAAAGGGGCCTAAAACCCTAGGTCTTCTTCATTTTGTTCCTGGAGTGCACAGACGTCTCGTGTGTGAGTTGTATAGGTGTGCGGCGACCCAAGGGAGGAATAGAGGACCGATCAAAATTGAGATTTGAAGATCAGGAACTGAAATCGCGTGGGATTTATCATTTGGAGGTAAGTATCAAATTAGAATTTGGGTTTTGGATCGATACTGGGATTGAGATAAGGGGGTTTAGGGTACTGATTAACACTCGATTCCCTTATCTAAATCTGATCTAGGTTGTTAATCTAGATTAAGAAATGTTTAGTTTGGAGTGGTGGTTGATTCTAGTTTGGTTAAGGGATCGATGAGTTTCGATACCCGTTCCCGTGAGCCGTCGAATCTGTTGCATCCCAACCGGGGTGGCCCGGTGCCTTCTCGACTGGGGTCACCCGGTATGTTGTCGACCGGATCATCCTGAGGTGGGCCGCCCGGTGCCATCTCGACCGGGGTCGCCCGGTATAGGTCTGACCGGGGTGGCCCGGTGCCATTGTGACCGGGGTCGCCCGGTGCCTTTGCAACCGGGGTCACCCGCACCAGGATTACCCGAGGGTATTCGATTCCCAGATTAGGATAAACCCATTTCCTCATTTTAGCCGAACCGCATCTAGAAACTCTTGGAATTTAGAACAGTTGTCTAATGACTTTACTAAACGGAGTGTAGGGGTTTGATCCTTGCAAGGTTAGAGTTCGGGCGGGTACTGAATTTTTCTCAACAAGGTGAGTTCCTTTATTTTCAAACAATGCTAACGTAATTTTGAACTGGAAATGGATTATATTGCATTGATTATTATGGTTATTGTTAATCTTGATAAAGCAATACTTTAATGTCGATATGATGTTGTTGTGTAAAGATTGGTTTACATCTCATGTACTTATTCAAGTTTTTAATGTGGCGCGTTATTCATTTGTGTATTGGCCAAGGCTATATGTATATAACCATCGGTGATGGTTGCACCGTGTATTTGGAATTCGTTTCCCTATACATGGAAACGGCATCGACATGGGGGGGCATATGGGGATCTACTGGGGGCCCCAAGGACGAGTAGTCCTTACGCTTGTGGACAAATTATGGCGTAATCAGGTCACTTCATGTGGCTCCAAGTTGTATGATTTTATTTTATTATTATATAAGTCTGTTGTATATTTTCTATAAATGGACGAGGTTGGGAATTCACTAGACCTTTCGGTCTAATCCTCGTTCCTATTTTCCTTAAAACCCATTTTCAGGTAACAGGATTGCTCCTGGATCATCGAAAGGCAAGGAGAAGCTTTAGGAGCGTGACCATCGTGAGGGGGGCCTTAGTAGCGACTTAGTTACTGTTTTCTTTTATAGATTCTCGGTTGTATTAGTCACGATGTTGGACCATATTGGTTATCTTGTATCTAATTTTGTTTTGGGACCCGTTTATGAGAATTGGATTATAGATATATTGTTAGGATAACTGTTGGGTTGTTACAAACGGAGTGTGTTGTGTACATTGCATGAGATTTGAATTGTGATTTGTTGATTATTATGGTTATTGTGATTATGAAATTTAGGAGATGACTGGTAAGGCAAAAGGAAAAGATAAACTATGATGTTATGTGAAGAAATGTGTTGTACGTGCAAAGTTATTATGAGTTAATACTTTTAGTTGAACAATGTTATATGTCAATGGTTTTTCTTGGATGTAGTATTATGTAAGTGTAATTCTAAACTTCGGGACCCTATATGTAATATGTGGGTGTTTGTAATGTAAATGTTTACATGTATTATATGATTCATGTTATATTTTAAGGTGGATTGTTACATATATGTGGAGGTGGGGGTACGTTTTTGGAAGACACTTGCCAATTTTTTTAAAACAGTTGAGATACCATCTCAACATCGCAGCATCTCAGCATATTTAATAAAATATGACAATCATGCAATTTCGTAAGAAATGGTTGTTTGAGTGTTATATATATATATATATATATATATATATGTATATATATATATGTATATATATATTTGGCATTATGAAGGAAAAAATGTTATTTAGTTAATGGCCATTAATTATACTCATAAATATCGACACACACACTCATTCTCTCTCTCTCCATAAAATATGATTATCTTTCCAAAAATTCAATCTCGTCTTACACACACCCTCTCTTTATCTCTATAAAAAAATGATTTTTTATCCAAAAGTTCAGTCTCATCACTCAATCTTAACCCCCCCCCCCCCCCCCCCCCCCCTAAATTAAATCCAAATATTCAAATAAAATTCTCTAAAACATATTCAATAATCTCATTTTCTTATGAATCTAAAACCCTAAACTAGTTGGTGCATCAATGGCGGAAGAAGTACACGATGAAGATGAATTAAATGTTGTGATCATGAGGAATGTGTACCCTTAATAATTTGGATGATAATAGGGATATTCACACGTTGAAACATTACTAACGCGATATTGACAGGTATGTTTCACATTGTCATCACTCACCACGTTGATTTTGACATATATGGTTTCACATTGTGAATGTAAGACTCGGTTTAAAAAAAAATGTATAATTATTTTTACCCGAATTGAACCATAATTAAATATGACAACCAAAGATAGTTTAAGGGTTAAAAGCATCATTAACCTAAACTCTTTATATATATAATATTATATATATATATATATATATTACGTATAAACTATATATATATAATATATATATTAAAATGTCAATTAAAGATTTTTGGGGGATTAAAGTTGTCAATTATCCAAATTAATTATATATATTTTTTAAAAAAAATCTATTATAAGAAGTAACTACAATCCATCGTCCCTGTATTTGATTTCTAAACCGCCATTCTCATTTCTTCTTCTCTCTAAAACTCTCTCCACTCTCTCTCTAAATTTCTATCAAATTCGTGAAGCAAATCAACGAAACGATTACATATTCGGAATCTACGTGACGAACCCTTCTTAGAGGTATAAATTTCTTCTTATGTTATTTAAGTTGGTAAGTTTGGATAGTTGAAGTTGGTTGGTAGATTATGTTGTATCATTGCAAAGTTAAGATCAAATATATGTTTAGGAATGTTTGTTTTTGTCAAAATTACAAACGGGTAAAGTTTAGAATCAAAACGGTGATATTTATATCTAGATGTTTAACCGCACACCAATTGATCGGTTTAATGTCTAAGAGAATATAATTTCGTGATTAAGCTTAGGATGATAACCATTAAGTTTTATGTTATGCGAGTGATAATAATTCGATGTTTAAATAGGCAATCGAACGAGTTAAAGTTCGTCATGAGTCTCGGTTGATCGAGTGATACGTCTCAATTTGGTTAAGGTATGGATTTCATTTCTTTTGAATCGTGGGCAACTAGTTGTTGTAGTTGACCCTTCCTAAAGGTGGTTCACCACCTTGTGATTGATCAACCGAACGTGATCAACAAATGCGAAATTATACACACACATACACATTGATTTTGGTTTATTGAATCAATTGTTTGAACATTTTGATGTTTTATTAAAATGTGTCTCGTATGAGATGTTTATGAAAAATGTGAAGTATATAGATTATAATTTATGTGATCGCCATTTGGGTAAGTGACATTTGTTTAGTTTTCGTTGATTTTCGAATAACCCAATAAATGGGCACATTATTTGGGATGCCTTCTATGGAGGCTTTGTTGTCATGGCGTCCTGCAGATGACGGTCCACCAGAGTTAAACCTATGTGGCTTACGTGAACCCACTCTGGGGGGGACTTGGCTGATTTTGTTGGCTCCAGGGCGGATGAATCGATTCTAGAATTTTACCCATAGAATATGTGACCGTGGTTAAATTCACGGGGGACTCGTTGTGTGTGCCCGCATGCCGACCCAGTTCGTGTGGCTGATCACCCCACGAACACGACTGGAATTGACGGACTTTATTTATATTACATTTTGAAGTTAAAGTGTGAACTGTTCTTGAGATTATTGCTTTTGATTATATTACCGAACGTTTCTTTTGATTTAAATGAACTATGAACTTCAGTCTCAAGAACTTTCTTCGAATTGAAATTTTAAGTCTTCCGCTTCGTTATCGATATTTTCATTATTATTTACGAATTTATATTATAATCCATTCACTGAGCCTTGTGCTCTGCCGTGTTTTTGTTTTCTGACACGGCAGGTTCGAAGTGACGTTTACGGGGACGGGACTTGAGATCGAATGTGAAATTTTGGAGTTCTTAGACTCACATTATTATATAAACGTTCTAAGTTTATTAACACTTTTTGAAGTGTAAGATTTTGGATTGTAATATATGTTTGGAGTTTATTAGTAGCTCTGATTTAGTTGTGTAATTATGTTAAGTCCCGTTCGTGACATCACCCGTTCCGGACCACGGGGACGGGGGATGTTACAAATATGGTATCAGAGCATAGGTTTCGACTTATAGATTAACTAGGTTTGACCTGTGAGGATTGGGTAGACATAAGAATGGGTAGACTAGAATTTAATTCTATTTATTGATTTTCAATCCGTAATTGTTTTGAATTCAGATTTTGATATTGTTCTGTGTTAGAATGTCGAGACGTGGTCGCCCACGTAAATCCATATCTCAACTTGATGGTAACCTAAACCCCAACCCAGTAAAGGGTACAAGTGAGCCTAATCTTGCTAATGTGGTTTGTTAGACCATGTCAAGTATAATGCCTACATACTTTGAGCAGACCATGTTAACTTAATTGATTTATCTGCTTATGCCTTATTTGATACCAGGGCAACACACTTAGTTGTTTCTAAACAATTAGAATATCGGTTAAAACCTTATGAGCAAACAACCGAATTTCCAATTGTGATATCTATCCCAATGGGTGGTTCAATCTGTGTGTTAACTCGATTTTCAAACTGTCCGTTATTTATTGGAGACCGCATACGGGAGGTCACTCTACTTCCAATGCATATGTCCCACTTAATTAATATTGGGTATGGACTAGTTGTCACACCACCGTGCAACTATAGACTGTAATGCCAAACAAATACTGTTTGGGGATATTGAAAACTAGAGACAATCTTCCAAGGAGGTATTCCAAAAGTAGATGTTAGCACTTTAGCCTCTATTACTGTGAAGCAATATACTTAGCAAAGTAACAAAGGTTTTCTGGCCTCGTTACAAGATCCCGAACAAGTATTACCTACTTCTGCACCCACACATGTTGTTTCTGAATATCTTGATGTCTTTCCCGACGATCTACCGGGTATACCACCAGTCCGGGAAATCGAATTTACCATCGATCTAGTTCCGGGAGCTTCTCCTATTTTTAAGACTCCCTATCGAATGGCTCCAACTGAAATGAAAGAACTCAAAACTCAACTCGATGATCTATTGAAAAAGGTTTCATTACACCCAATGTCTCACCCTGGGGAACTCTGATTCTCTTTGTCAAAAATAAAAAACGGTACAATGCATCTTTGTATTGATTACCGGGAGCTTAATAAAGTAACGATCCGTAACAAGCATTCGTTGCCGAGAATCGACGATCAGTTCGATCAATTACAAGGGGCACGATACTTTTCCAAAATTGATCTTTAATCCGAGTACCATCAACTTTGTATCCGAGATTGTGATATTCCGAAAACCACATTCAAAACTCGCTATGGGCACTACGAATTTTTAGTAATGCCTTTCAGGTTAACTAACGCTCTAGCGGTCTTTATGGATCTTATGAATCGGATTTTCAAGGATTATCTCGATGACTTTGTTATCGTGTTTATCAATGACATATTGATATACTCAAAGTGAAGAGAGCAACATTGCAACATGATCAACATCTTCACATCGTTTTGGAAACTCTTCGAACGAAAAAGTTATACGCAAAACGTTCCAAATGTGAATTTTGGCTTGATCAAGTATCTATTCTCGGACACGTATTCTCTGCCGAAGGTGTCAAAGTTGATCCAACGAAAATTGAAACCGTCACTAAATGGCCTCGACCTACGAACGTATCTGAAGTTCGTGGTTTTCTGGGTCTGGCCGGTTATTATAGACGATTCGTTGAAGGATTTTCTAAAATATCTCTACCGTTAACCCGATTACTCTGAAAAGGAGTCAAATTTAATTGGGGTTTCGAACAAGAATCTAGTTTCGAGGAACTGAAGCATCGATTGGTTACCGCACCTGTTCTTGTATTATCGTCTGGCAGCGACTGTTTTCAAGTTTACAATGATGTTTCAAAGAAAGGTCTTGGGTGTGTTTTTATGCAAAACGAACGAGTGATCGCATATGTATCACGTCAATTAAAGCTTTATGAGATCAATTATCCGACTCACGATCTCGAATTGGCTGTAGTTATCTTCGCACTCAAAATTTGGCATCATTATTTGTACGGTGAGACATATGAAGTTTTCACCGACCATAAGAGCCTTAAATATATATTTAATCAAAAAGAGTTAAATATGCGTCAGTGAAGGTGGCTCGAACTTTTAAAGGATTACGATGTTCATATACAGTATCATCCGGGTAAGGCTAATGTAGTCGCCGACGCCTTAAGTCGTAAAGTTGTGGGACAAGTTTCCTCGTTACTTGTTCCTATAGAATTGGATTTAGAGATCGAACGATTCGAACTGGAAATCTATCCGAGTTCGCAAACGGAAATTCTAACGAATCTAATGGTAGAACCGACTCTAATCTCTCGGTTCAAAGAAGCCCAACAAGACGACGGTGAATTGTGGGCGAACTTCCAACAAGCACAAGAGAATGTTAGTTTGGAATTCAGGATCGATGATAATCACGTGTTGTGGTTTTGGGATAGTCTTTGTGTTCCGAATAACTCGGAGCTTAAAGATCAGATTCTGACCGAAGCTCATAAATCTATGTTTTTTGTTCACCCAGGTACAAAAAAAATGTATCGCGACTTAAAGAACCATTACTGGTGGGTTGTAATGAAGCGAGATATCACCGACTTTGTATCTCGTTGTCTCACTTGTCAACAAGTTAAAAGCGAACATCAACGTCCGGGTGGTCTTCTCCAATCGCTGAACATTCCCGTAAGGAAATGGGAACATGTAACTATGGATTTTGTAGTCGGACTACCCCGCACGACCTTAAAACACGATGCCATTTGGGTAGTGGTTGACCGACTGACGAAATCGACTCATTTTCTTCCTATCCGACAAACTTGGTCAATTGATAAATTGACGGAAGTATTCCAACGTGAGATTTTACGTCTTCATGGCATTCCTGTATCGATTACCTCCGATCGAGACCTACGCTTTACATCTCGATTTTGGAAAGGTTTACATAAAGCTTGTGTAACGTCCTAAAATTCAGAGTAATTTAAAACTTCATAAATTAGGCAATATGACATCTGATTTGATATAATTTCCTCAAAAAGTGTATCAGTCTTTAAGACTTTACAAAAACCTGTACGGATTTAGAATTCATCAACAAACTAATCTAAACATAACTATCTAGATTACATCATTTGACAATCCAAAATTCATCAAAATAATGGGACTTAACAATGCCCAACTATCAATACTTTAGTCATCTCAAAAATTCCTCGAGACCCAACTCGTCTCACAAAACCCCGTGCATCCCACCGCTAAGGGAAACTTGTTATACATATCATTTGAGAAAAAGTGTCAGGCTTAAAGCCTGGTGAGAACATACAGTTTATAAAGCTCAAAAGATATAAACATTTGAATCATAAGATAATATTTCCAAAAAGGTTAAATCTTACAAATGATACCTTTGCCACAATCGGGCTTTTCCGTTATAAAACTCGTCATCAAATGACCAACGATAAAATATTTTACAAAGTATAGTGGTGTAACACAAAGTAGGCCACAATACGAGTTATGAGCTAAACAGTTGGAATCCATGGATACGAACGCATAGGTCCGTGCTACGATGTGAGATCGCGCCCCCAAGCAAAACCAATGTATACTCCTTCACTAGGATCACTATGAACGATGGCTAGTATCCGGTCTCACATAACCGTACCAAGTTGCCCCCGAGGATCATATGCATCCATAGCTACAAAATGGGGAATATGACATCCCAATAATATAGTCGACTCAAAACCTAGGGATCCGCTAGTAATGGTACAGACTCGTCACAACAACATATGTGACCAACCATAAATAATAATATGGTATTAAAACATTTTATAAACAAAATGTTATATTAATCAACTTCTGGTAAGAATGAAAATCATTAAAATGAGTTCATAAACCTTCTTTCATATCTCCAACATAATGTGCAAGTAAAACATCTTTTTACTTCAAATAAGATAGAATCCATCATAAAATGATTGGAACCCTAAAGTCTCCCAAAACTCAACTTATGTCAAAATGTATAAATCTTAAATCTGAAATCATGGAGATACATAGGAGTTCAAAATGTAACCATTTTGACATGTATAAAGTTTTAGAAAGGTAGTAGGAACTCACCCAATAGGTTTATACGAAAACCCGAAAAACCAGATATCGATCTCCTTGATAAGACGAAGCTTTCAACACTGAAACCTCGGATCATAAACTAGATTCTATCCACCAAAAGTTACCAACCAACTCTTAGAGAGAGAGAGAGAGATTTCTAGAGTGAGAATGAGATTGAGAAATGAGAGAGTTTAGAGATTGAAAGATGAGACCGAATGAGATATTTTGTTTTGAAAACCCTTAAGTCGGTCCAGGAAATCTCGCGACTAATGCCGCGACTGCAACTCGCGGTGCCACTCGCCCGTGTTCTCAAATCAAAACCCAAACAGTAGATGTCGCGACTATAAGTCGCGAGCAACTCGCGTAATACCCAAATCCTGAATCTAACAGTGCACGTCACGGTTTATGCCGTGAGTACTGTTCCCCATGCAACTCGCGAGATACCAAAACCCACAATTCATCAGTGAACATCGCGACTTATGCCGCGACTCTAAGTCACGAGCAAGTCGCGAAACTTACTGGAATTTCACAATTTAACCGAAGACCACGCATTCGAACGTTATACTAAACGCGGTGTTAACGACAACGGTTAAACACAAGATTACAACGATATATATATATATATATATATATTGAAAATCCAGGGTGTTACAATCCTCCCCAACTTGGGAATGATTTCGTCCCCGAAATCCAACTTATACAAAAAGATGAGGATATCTTCTCTTCATATCCTCTTCAGATTCCCACGTCACATTTGCTCCCCGGTGGTGCTTCCACTGCACTTTGACCAACGTGATCTCTTTGTGACGCAACTTCTTAGACTTTCTCTCTAAGATTGCGTCAGGCTTTTCTACACAACGGTTGTCCTCGTCCACGGTCAACTCGGAGAGAGGAATGACGCTTTCCTCTTCCGCCAAACACTTCCGAAGGTAACAAATATGAAACGTGTTGTGTATTCTGCTCAACTCTGGTGGTAATTCCAATTGGTAGGCTTGCAAACCCACCCGCTTGAGCACTTTTAAAGGTCCGAGGAAACGGGGACTCAACTTCCCTCGCTTTCCGAACCGTATAATTCCCTTCCATGGCGATACCTTAAGTAACACACGGTCGCCCACTTGGAATTCCATCGGCCGCCTCTTTTTATCGGCATAACTTTTCTGCCGATCCTGAGCCGCTTTCAATCTTTCACGAATACATTTGACCTTATCGGCCGTCTCTTGCACGATTTCAGGTCCGGCGAACTGCTTTTCTCCCACTTCAAGCCAACACACGGGAGTTCGGCATTTTCGTCCGTACAAAGCTTCGAAAGGTGCCATTCCGATACTCGAGTGGTAGCTATTGTTGTAGGCAAATTCCACCAAAGGTAAGTGAGAGTCCCAGCTACCCCCGAAATCGATGACACAAGACCTCAACATGTCTTCCAACGTCTGGATCGTTCTCTCGCTTTGCCCGTCGGTTTGTAGATGGTAAGCCGTACTCAACTTAACTCGTGTACCAAGCTCTTTCTGAAACCCATCCCAAAAGTTCGAAGTGAACCGACTGTCGCGATCTGACACGATCGACAATGGAATGCCGTGACTCGAGACCACTTCATCGATGTACAGTTTTGCTAGCTTGTCCATCGTTAGTGTCTCGCGCATGGCCAAGAAGTGAGCGCTCTTTGTCAATCTATCAACTATCACCCAAATGGTATCGTGACCTCGAAGAGTTTTAGGCAACTTCGTCACGAAGTCCATGGTGATATGCTCCCACTTCCACTCGGGAATTTCTAAGGACTGCAGACTCCCATACGGTCGTTGATGTTCGGCCTTAACTTGCGAGCACGTAACACAACGCTCCACGTAACGCGCCACATCGAGTTTCATTACCGGACACCAATAATGTAATTTCAAGTCCCTGTACATCTTCGTACTTCCCGGATGAATAGAATACTTGGACTTGTGAGCATCTTCTAGCAAAAGATCACGGTTACCCCCAACTTTGGGTACCCATACACGACCGCTGAACAATTTTACCCCACGGCTGTCTTCCGTTAGGAGTAAACGCTGCTTCGTCATGACTTCCTCTTTAAGATTCTCTTCTAACAATGCTTCAACTTGCGACGTCTTGATCCTTTCAACAAGACTAGACACTAGCTCGATTCTCGAATGGGTAGCCCGAATACATCCGCTATAGTCCTTCCGACTTAACGCATCGGCTACTACATTCGTCTTACCAGGGTGGTAAAGCAACTCACAGTCGTAATCCTTGAGTAACTCGAGCCATCGTCGTTGTCTCATATTCAACTCTTTTTGATCAAAGACATACTTTAGGCTTTTGTGATCTGTGTAGAGTGTACACTTCGTGCCATAGAGATAATGTCGCCAAAGTTTCAAGGCGAACACCACCGCTACTAGCTCCAAATCGTGGGTAGGATAGTTCTTCTCGTGTATCTTAAGATGCCTCGAGGCGTAAGCGATTACCTTGCCCCGTTGCATCAACACACAACCTAAACCCATCTTTGAAGCGTCGCTATAGACCACAAAGTCTTCTGACCCTTCAGGTAACGATAAGATCGGAGCTTCACAAAACTTCTTTTGAAGGATTCGGAATGCCTTCTCTTGCGCTTCTTCCCAAACAAACTTCACATTCTTTCGAGTTAAAGCTGTCAGGGATGATGCGATCTTTGAAAAGTCTTGAATGAATCTCCGGTAATATCCCGCCAGACCCAAGAAACTTCGGATCTCGGACGGACTCTTGGGAGGCTCCCAATTCAACATGGCTTCGATTTTGGAGGGGTCCACTTTCACTCCGTCTCGAGTGACAACGTGACCCAGAAATTGTACCTCTTCGATCCAAAACTCACACTTGGAAAACTTGGCGTACAATCTTTCTTTTCTCAACACCTCGAGAACTTTGCGAAGGTGTTGCTTGTGCTCCAACTCGCTTTTAGAGTACACGAGTATGTCATCAATGAACACGATGACCGACTTGTCGAGGAATGGTCGGCACACCCTATTCATCAAATCCATAAATACCGCTGGTGCGTTCGTTAGGCCAAAAGGCATTACAAGAAACTCGTAATGGCCGTAACGCGTTCTAAAGGCTGTCTTCGGAACGTCTTCTTCTCTTACCTTCACTTGATGATAACCCGAACGTAAGTCAATCTTGAAAAAACATCCCGCTCCTTGAAGTTGATCGAACAAGTCGTCTATTCTCGGAAGCGAATATTTGTTCTTCACTGTCACTTTGTTCAACTCACGATAATCGATGCACATTCTCATCGTGCCATCCTTCTTCTTGACGAACAGGACTGGAGCTCCCCAAGGTGACGAGCTCGGTCTGATGAAACCCTTCTCCAAAATCTCTTGGAGTTGTGCCATCATCTCTTGCATCTCTAACGGCGCTAATCGGTAAGGAGCTCTAGCAATAGGAGCTGCTCCTGGCACGAGATCTATTCGAAACTCTACTTGACGATCAGGTGGTAATCCAGACAAGTCGTCAGGAAAGACGTCTGGAAACTCGCGCACAATCTTTACATAAACCAACTTTGACTTTTCTAACTTGGCGTCGATCACGTAGGCTAGGAAAGATGAACATCCTTTTACTAAGCACTTGCGTGCCTTAGCCATTGTGATTATTGCCACATCACCTTTTCTCTTCTCACCATAGATCATAACGACTTCACCACAGGGATTGAGAAGTCGAATTAACTTTTTAGAACACATGATCTTGGGATGATTGTTCGCCAACCACTCCATACCGACTACCACGTCGAAACCTCCGATTAACATTGGCAGTAAATCAATCGAGAATTCTTTCCCTTCGATTCTGAGAACACAATTCTTCAAGACATCACGGATCAGAACTTGACTACCATTAGCTATCTCTACTACTAATGCATCCTCAAGACTAGTAGTGGACATAACAATCTTTTGACGGAACAACTCAGATATGAAAGAGAAACTGGCACTCGTATCGAATAAAACACGAGCAGGTACAAAGTTTATAAGAAATGTACCCGATACCACATCAGCGGATGCCTTGGCCTCATCAGTCGTCATCTGAAACGCTCGACCCGGAACCCTAGGAGGGTTCTCTTTCCTTGCTGGTGTGCTACCCAACACAAGCTTCGGGCAATCTCTTTTCACGTGCCCCGGTGTCTTGCACTCATAACAGACAAGTCCTCTGACCGGGCAATCTCTGACAGTGTGACCAGGCTTCCCACACTTATAACAAGTTTGAGAAGTGGTGTTACAGTCACCGTGGTGCTTAGTTCGGCACTTGTGGCACCACTTAGCTTCCTGCTGATTGCTGAAGTTTCGGTTTCCGCCAAAAGGTCGGGATCTCTTGGGAAGAGCAGAACTGCTCTCCCACTTTCTCTTTTCAGTAACTACCACTGCCTTCTCTGGTTTACTTTTCGTGTAAACCTCTTCCATAAACTGCGCTTCCTCGATCGTCTCCCGAAGGTTATAAGCCTTCGAGTTTCGGACCATAGTCATCATGTCCGACGGTAGACCTTTCAGATAGGCCTTAATCTTCTCTTTCTCAGTGGAGGCCACATGTCCCACTAACCCCAGCTTCTCCATGAATTGACGGGTATACTCCCTCACCGTCAAATTCCCTTTTTTGAGATCCCGGAATTCTGTCTCGATCCGATCCATAGCCATCTCATTACAGTATTCCTCCAACAATTTCACCTTGAACTCGCCCCAAGTCAATTGGGCCAGAACAGTAGGAGAAAGTGTGGACTGGATAATATTCCACCACGTCAGTGCGGTATCCCTGAGTAATTGAGTACCAAACCGCACCCTCTGGTCATCACCACACTCGGATGACCCGAAAGCCTGCTCAACCTCCTCGGATCCACTTAATACATGCAATCGGGTCTTCGGAACCAGAAAACTCAGGCGGTCCATAACCCAGAAAGGACTTGTAGGAACAACTCTTCCCACCCTTCGATGTGCCAATGACCCTATGCTCCTCTGATCTGACTCTGTTCTCGATGCCTCCAATACCACCTACCACGTTCTCCTCTACTGCCTCAGGCCTCTTGTATCTCGGGTCTCGGTCCTCGAGCATCTTTAAGAAAACCTCTTGCTGTTTCTCCATGGCCGACGTCACCATTTGCATGACACTGGCAATCATATCAGGCTGAGGGTTTGTCACTGGAATAACAGGATCGGTGGATGCCAAATCCACTCTTGGCTCTGGATCCACACCCCCAGTAAATATCGGTGGCATGTTCGGAGGAACGACTGCTGACGTTCGAACCACAGAGTTAAGATCACACGAAATAACATCGCGCAGATTTCCATCGCCCAACGGACGACCACGTGTGTTCACCATACCAGAGGATGGTTGCTACACAAGCATGAGAAAGGGTAAGAGACGGACCAACAGAATAACACAAGGAACGTACTATTACGTCACCAATTGTCACAGTAACGGTACTTCAAGCACAATTACGTATAAATATTCTCATAATAACATTAGCTAAGTGAAATTATGAACATACAATACATAAAGGTTCTTGTTACCATCGCCACAACGTTTGATAACTATAATTTCCGTCAACTCTAAGAATAACCCATCTTAGAAGTTCTACCCAAACTCATGAATCAATACTTAACATACTCAGTCTAAGTCTAGACATCTTACATTCATGCCTAGATCACTTAAACTAGAGCTCTGATACCAACTTGTAACGTCCTAAAATTCAGAGTAATTTAAAACTTCATAAATTAGGCAATATGACATCTGATTTGATATAATTTCCTCAAAAAGTGTATCAGTTTTTAAGACTTTACAAAAACCTGTACGGATTTAGAATTCATCAACAAACTAATCTAAACATAATTATCTAGATTACATCAGTTGACAATCCAAAATTCATCAAAATAATGGGACTTAACAATGCCCAACTATCAATACTTTAGTCATCTCAAAAATGCCTCGAGACCCAACTTGTCTCTCAAAACCCCGTGCATCCCACCGCTAAGGGAAACTTGTTATACATATCATTTGAGAAAAGGTGTCAGGCTTAAAGCCTGGTGAGAACATACAGTTTATAAAGCTCAAAAGATATAAACATTTGAATCATAAGATAATATTTCCAAAAAGGTTAAATCTTACAAATGATACCTTTGCCAGAATCGGGCTTTTTCGTTATAAAACTCGTCATCAAATGACCAACGATAAAATATTTTACAAAGTATAGTGGCGTAACACAAAGTAGGCCACAATACGAGTTATGAGCTAAACAGTTGGAATCCATGGATACGAACACATAGGTCCGTGCTACGATGTGAGATCGCGCCCCCAAGCAAAACCAATGTATACTCCTTCACTAGGATCACTATGAACGATGGCTAGTATCCGGTCTCACATAACCGTACCAAGTTGCCCCCGAGGATCATATGCATCCATAGCTACAAAATGGGGAATATGACATCCCAATAATATAGTCGACTCAAAACCTAGGGATCCGCTAGTAATGGTACAGACTCGTCACAACAACATATGTGACCAACCATAAATAATAATATGGTATTAAAACATTTTATAAACAAAATGTTATATTAATCAACTTCTGGTAAGAATGAAAATCATTAAAATGAGTTCATAAACCTTCTTTCATATCTCCAACATAATGTGCAAGTAAAACATATTTTTACTTCAAATAAGATAGAATCCATCATAAAATGATCGGAACCCTAAAATCACCCAAAACTCAACTTATGTCAAAATGTATAAATCTTAAATCTGAAATCATGGAGATACATAGGAGTTCAAAATGTAACCATTTTGACATGTATAAAGTTTTAGAAAGGTAGTAGGAACTCACCCAATAGGTTTATATGAAAACCCGAAAAACCAGATATCGATCTCCTTGATAAGACGAAGCTTTCAACACCGAAACCTCGGATCATAAACTAGATTCTATCCACCAAAAGTTACCAACCAACTCTTAGAGAGAGAGAGATTTCTAGAGTGAGAATGATATTGAGAAATGAAAGAGTTTAGATATTGAGAGATGAGACCGAATGAGATATTTTGTTTTGAAAACCCTTAAGTCGGTCCAGGCAATCTCGCGACTAATGCCGCGACTGCAACTCGCGGTGCCACTCGCCCGTGTTCTCAAATCAAAACCCAAATAGTGGATGTCGCGACTAATGCCGCGACTATAAGTCGCGAGCAACTCGCGTAATACCCAAATCCTGAATCCAACAGTGCACGTCGTGGTTTATGCCGCGAGTATTGTTCCCCATGCAATTCGCGAGATACCAAAACCCACAATTCATCAGTGAACATCGCGACTTATGCCGCGACTCTAAGTCACGAGCAAGTCGCGAAACTTACTGGAATTTCACAATTTAACCGAAGACCACGCATTCGAACGTTATACTAAACGCGGTTTTAACGACAACGATTAAACACAAGATTACAACGATATATATATATATATATATATATTGAAAATCCAGGGTGTTACAGCTTGGGGCACACGTTTGAATTTTAGTACAACCTTTCATCCACAAACTGATGGGCAATCTGAACGTACGATTCAAACATTGGAGGATATGCTCCGAACATGTGCGTTGGAATGGCATGGAAGTTGGGATAGTTACTTGTAACTAATAGAGTTTTCCTATAATAATAGCTGGCAGTCGAGTATCGGCATGGCCCCGTATGAAGCACTTTATGGCCGAAAATGTCGAACACCAACTTGCTGGAATGAAGTCGGAGAACGTATTCTCGAAGGCCCAGAATTGGTACAAGTTACTACCGAACAGGTCGATATTGCACGTCAAATGATGGAAGAGGCTCATGCTCGTCAAAAGAGTTACGCCGACAGGCGACGACGACCTATCGAGTTTCAACCGGGAGATAAAGTTTTCTTAAAGGTTTCCCAACTCGTCGCATCAGACATTTCGGTCTCAAAGGAAAGTTGAGCTCCGAGATATATTGGTCCCTTTGAAATTCTGGAAAGGTTTGGAGTTGTGGCTTACCGGTTAGCTCTTACGCCGCAACTATCTCATATCCATAACGTGTTCCATGTCTCTTCACTTTGAGGGTACAACTATCATCCCTTACACGCCATTGAATATCCATTGGAGCACATAGAACCTGATCTTTCTCATCGCGAGGAACCGGAAGCGATTATTGATCGTGATGAGAGAGGTATACGGAAAAGAGAGATTCTCTTTGTAAAAGTTCTTTGGAAAAATCACTCTGAACGTGAGGCAACGTGGAGAAACTGAGGAACATATGGGACGAAAATACCCCGAGTTCTTTAATCAATGTAAGTTTCCTGTCTAAATTCGATTTCGGGGACGAAATCTCTTTTAAGGGGGGGAATAATTGTAAGACTCGGTTTAAAAAAAAGTATAATTATTCTTACCCGAATTGAACCATAATTAAATATGACAACCAAAGATAGTTAAGGGTTAAAAGCATCATTAACCTAAACTCTTTATATATATATATATAATATTATATATATATATATATATATATATTACGTATAAACTATATATATATATATATTACGTATAAACTATATATATAATATATATATATATATATTAAAATGTCAATTAAAGATTTTTGAGGGATTAAAGTTGTCAATTATCCAAATTCATTATATATATTTAAAAAAAAATCTATTAAAAGAAGTAACTACAATCCATCGTCCCTGTATTTGATTTCTAAACCGCCATTCTCATTTCTTCTTCTCTCTCTAAAACTCTCTCCACTCTCGCTCTAAATTTCTATCAAATTCGTGAAGCAAATCAACGAAACGATTGCATATTCGGAATCTACGTGACGAACCCTTCTTAGAGGTATAAATTTCTTCTTATGTTATTTAAGTTGGTAAGTTTGGATAGTTGAAGTTGGTTGGTAGATTATGTTGTATCATTGCAAAGTTACGATCAAATATATGTTTAGGAATGTTTGTTTTTGTCAAAATTACAAACGGGTAAAGTTTAGAATCAAAACGGTGATATTTATATCTAGATGTTTAACCGCACACCAATTGATCGGTTTAATGTCTAAGAGAATATAATTTCGTGATTAAGCTTAGGATGATAACCATTAAGTTTTATGTTATGCGAGTGATAATAATTCGATGTTTAAATAGGCAATCGAACGAGTTAAAGTTCGTCATGAGTCTCGGTTGATCGAGTGATACGTCTCAATTTGGTTAAGGTATGGATTTCATTTCTTTTGAATCGTGGGCAACTAGTTGTTGTAGTTGACCCTTCCTAAAGGTGGTTCACCACCTTGTGATTGATCAACCGAACGTGATCAACAAATGCGAAATTATACACACACATACACATTGATTTTGGTTTATTGAATCAATTGTTTGAACATTTTGATGTTTTATTAAAATGTGTCTCGTATGAGATGTTTATGAAAAATGTGAAGTATATAGATTATAATTTATGTGATCGCCATTTGGGTAAGTGACATTTGTTTAGTTTTCGTTGATTTTCGAATAACCCAATAAATGGGCACATTATTTGGGATGCCTTCTATGGCGGCTTTGTTGTCATGGCGTCCTGCAGATGACGGTCCACCAGAGTTAAACCTATGTGGCTTACGTGAACCCACTCTGGGGGGGACTTGGTTGATTTTGTTGGCTCCAGGGCGGATGAATCGATTCTAGAATTTTACCCATAGAATATGTGACCGTGGTTAAATTCACGGGGGACTCGTTGTGTGTGCCCGCATGCCGACCCAGTTCGTGTGGCTGATCACCCCACGAACACGACTGGAATTGACGGACTTTATTTATATTACATTTTGAAGTTAAAGTGTGAACTGTTCTTGAGATTATTGCTTTTGATTATATTACCGAACGTTTCTTTTGATTTAAATGAACTATGAACTTCAGTCTCAAGAACTTTCTTCGAATTGAAATTTTAAGTCTTCCGCTTCGTTATCGATGTTTTCATTATTATTTACGAATTTATATTATAATTCATTCACTGAGCCTTGTACTCAGCTGTGTTTTTGTTTTCTGACACGGCAGGTTCGAAGTGACGTTTACGGGGACGGGACTTGAGATCGAACGTGAAATTTTGGAGTTCTTAGACTCACATTATTATATAAACGTTCTAAGTTTATAAACACTTTTTGAAGTGTAAGATTTTGGATTGTAATATATGTTTGGAGTTTATTAGTAGCTATGATTTAGTTGTGTAGTTATGTTAAGTCCCGTTCGTGACATCACCCGTTCCGGACCACGGGGACGGGGGATGTTATAGTGAATCATTTGTGACGTAACAAAAAATTTGTACTAGAACATTGTTTCCAATCTTGTGAAATGTCTCTTTCATATTATGAACCTTTCAAATATAAATGTGTATATATGAGGAGGCCACTAAAGAAGTGGAGGGCATCAGAGAACAAGTTTGCGTATATATGAGGGGGATGTTGGAGAAGAGGAAGCTGGTAGATGAGAGGATGAAGCCAAAGAACTCGTTTGTGTTGGATTCCCTACACAGTGTTATGCCAAGTTGTTGGCGAGATTTTTCTGCAAATATTATCGTCATAATATTTTTCATAAAGCTCCGACTTCATTTCATCCCAAGCGATCACTATCCGAATTGCAGTCGCCGGTGTTTTATTATGTCTAAAATTCAATGGATTTTGTGTAGTTTTCTGTTTGTATGCCAGCGAAACTGGTGCTGATTTCCACCAATGTTTCCTCATATCGGAATTGATTTGCAGCAAAATGTTGAATATGGTAATGATATCAATTTGAATATCCATGGAAATTAAGTTTGAAAAGATTATAAAACCGACTTGAATTTAATTATTAAAATTGATATGATTTGGATAACTATAGAAGACTTAGGGGTTGTACGCTTGTGGCTTAATGGGTTGTATAGAGTATATAGCTTATTCGGTAAGCCATTATGTCTAGCTATTCAGTTATGGCATACTTGGACATCCTACACCATATTCACTCAGCCGATGAAAGGCACTGGTCTAGCTTCAGCTCTAATTTTTCCATATTTACCCTTCTCCTTAAAAACCCTTCAACCTCCTCAACAAAAGAAAGCGTGAACTCCATTGACTCTTCCCTTCTTGGCTTCTAGCACCTCCAGCACGTAACCGGTTTTACAGCTACTGAAGATTTCTCTCTATATTGATTCTCTAGTTCACGCCTCCAATCACATCAACGCTCTCGTATTCTTCAATCGATTTCTTTATACCGATTTCTCTCTATATCGATTCCTCCAGTTCATGTCTCTAATCACATCCACGCTCTCATCGTCTTCAAATATCGATTTCTCTCTATTTCGATTTCTCTCTATTGTTTCTCTTCGCAATAAAGACAAAACCATATATCGATTTCTCTCTATGGTTTCCTTTTTCGATATTTGTTCTTCTAGCCTACGGTTTCTCTCTATGGTGTGGGTAAATTCGGGGATGGTGATGGCTTTGATGATGAAAATTTTGGCTATGTAGGTCATGGCGGTGTTATTTTTCTACATGGTGTTCCTTTTTCCTCTTTGTTGATAGAAGCTTTTGGCTCTGTTTTGATTTTGTTGATTCCATTTTGTGTTGTTTTGTTCTATATTTGGCATTTGGTCTCAATTTGTGAATAGATGAATTAATGTTCTTTGAATCTATTGATTTGGGTTTTGCGGTACATATTTTGGTTGTCTGTGCAATTTTGTGAATAAATGAATTCTGGGTAAAATAGTCAATTTTGAAACTAAGATTGTTTATTCAGCATAATAACCGAACAATAGTTTATCTTTTGTCATTCAGACAATTTTATCAATACAGATAAATTTATCTATAGAGATCTTAAATGGAAAACGAACCGAACAGTCCTGTAAATTAATTAAGATATAATTAGTTGTTAATGATAATTATTAAATTACTAATTTATCCTTTTGGAATTAATTATGAAAAAATATTGATTGCCATTTGATTAGACGAAGTTAATGAATTCGTTGGATCTCACATTTCTTACAATATTTGATTATGCTCATATATATATATATATATATATATATATATATATATATATATATATATATATATATATATATGTAAAATAGGGGATAAACATGTGAGAACCAAAAAAAGATTGAGAACTGTGAGAACCGATCTAAGTCGTAATTTGGTTTTAATCCTATGGTAATACTTTAAATTTGTTTCATCACATGAAAATGGCATAATTGTCATTTTGGTAACAAAATTCACCTGATGAAACATATAGATGAAACACATATTCATTCACTATATGAACACAAAGATTCACTATATGAAACACACAGATTCGTCATATGAAACACATATATCCATCACATGAAATCAAATCACAAATCACATTCTCACTCCATTTATCTCTCCTCTCTCAAATCACGCATTCAAAAAATGGTGAACCTTGTAGCTTTACAACGACCATTAATCATCAGCTTGATGAAAATGGCCGAAATCTGTTTCGTCCAAATCCACCCCAGAACCCTCATGAATTTCTAGGTCCCAAATGAAACCCTTCAAAAACCCAACAAAAATTCAAACACCACCATCACCACCACAAAGGCTTACCATCTGAAACAAATGTAGCCTTAGCCAACAACAAATGCGCCAATCTCAAAGGCTCAATTATTCCTTTATTCAAAAAGTATTTGATCCATCCATCCAATCTCTCAACTTCCTTATTACACTTGGGTCTTTTCACTTGAATAATATTATCATAAAATTCATCGTCTCCAACATCATACATCTCCGGCTGTTTTCTGTCGAAATCCGATAACCTGAGAACCCGAATCATCGAATCAATGTCGTCGACGATGTTGATTTTGGTGAAATTGTTTTCCGAATCTTGGAATTGAGGAGGGTTTTTGTGAGGTGGGGAATCGTAGAGATCGTTATAAGAGAGGAATTTTTGAAGGGGTTGTTTGATTGAGTAATCGTGGAAGGTTGAGGAGGCGTCTATGGGTTGGTTGTGGAAGTAAATTAGGGAGCTGATGAAGGAATTTGTTGGTTGTGGTTGAGTGGTTTCTGGTGGTGGTGGTGGTGGTGACGATAGAGGTGGTGGTGGAGGAATGAGACCTGGAAAAAGGGGATGATGAAAAAGAAGGGGGTTCCGGAAAGGATTGAATAAATGAAGAAGAAGGAGATATGGAAAAGAGGAATCCGATCTGGAAAATGGACGTGAATGCCCTTTCGATTTGCCATTTATTCAATAAATGGTTTCAAGTTTCAAAAAAATCACAAAAATGTCATTGCCTTTAATATCCATAGATTAAAATCAATAAACGGCTTAGATCGGTTTTCACGGTTCACAATCTTAGTCAGGTTCATTCGAGAACAATAACCAAATAAGAGAGCATGAAAATAGCCCAATCACATGCGATTTTACGCTAAAATCACTTGTGATTCACACAATTTTGGCCGCAAATCCTTGGAGAGTCCTTTTGGTTCTCTTTTTTTTATTTATTTCTCTTTTTCTTTTTTTATTTATTTAATTGACGATCTCTTTCTCTCTCTGTTAGAGCAGAAATATGTTGGATACAAGATCATGAAGACTGAAGGTCAAAGATTCAAGAAGTCAAAGCTGGAAAGTCAACTTTCATTAAAAGTCAAAGTCTAAATGTAATAAAAGTCAAGTCTACTTGTTTTGTATTTGTTTCCTTGTTTTTAGTAGTGGGTATAAATACTTTTATTTTCTTTTTAATAGATAGATGAATATAGTTTGAGTTTACATTTCAGAGAGAATTTGTAGAGAGAGAGAGAGACTTCTAGAGAGAGAAAGTTGTAATCTTTGAGTTTTGAATTGAAATCAAACAGATAATCGTAATCATTCTTGTTTGTATTTGATTGATTGCAATTAGAATCTTGATTTCAGGGAAACACTCTCTCATTTTATTTAATTGACAATCTATGTTCTCTTTTTATTTATTTAATTGGTTTTTTTAATTGAAAGTTTTAATATTTATATGTTTATTGATATTAACATTTGTTATTGTATTTACATTACAAATATTTCATAACAACATTATTACATAAAAAATCAAAATAAACTAAACTATATTAATATCATTATACATGATTCAAAATATAATATTATATTTTGAATTATAGAATTTCCGGTTATTTTTGGTCAAGGAGTTAGAAATTATTTTCCGCTGTTATATATGATATACAATATTAATATTTATCTTGATGTTATTTATGTTATAGTTATATATAAGTCAAAATAATGATTAATTTAATGATCAAAATATATTTTGAGTTTAGATTAACACTATAATGTAAAAATATTTATCACTCTTCGAACATTTCATGAACGTACAAAAACCACAATATACATGTTTTTTTATATCTACACACTCATGACACCTCAAATTTCCTCTCAAAATCTCACAAGACTTGTGACAACAAATATTAATCGATATCTCATATTATGTTTTGTTTGAATACTTTCAATCGCTAAGTTAAATTCATTTCGTTTAACATCTTCTAGCCCCCCCCCCCCCCAAACTAAAATCCTGGCTCTGTCCCTTGCACTCACCCTTGCGTTGACAATGTTCCGTAATCGCATATAAAATCACATGAGATTTGACCATTTTTTTGTTCTCTTATTTTGACCCTACTCTCTCTCTCTCTCTCTCTCTCTCTCTCTATATATATATATATATATATATATATATATATATATATATAGGGAGAGGTTCATTTGAGAAATGGTAAATATATGAGAAATAGAGAAGTAATCTTAGCCATTCATCTAGTCAACATTTGCGGCTTTGACCGCGAAGCACCGAATAATTCCTTGTGTGGTCTATAGAAGTTAGAGGGGTAATTTTGTAAAATACACGGGATGAGTTCATATATGAATCTGTATGAATCACAAAGATTCATATAATGAATCTGTTAATTAGTTCAACTGATTCATATATGAATCTTTGTGATTCAAACATATTCATATATGAATCTTAGTGATTCATACAGATTCATATATGAATCACAAAGGTTCATATATGAATCTTTTAGTTAGTTCAACTGATTCATATATGAATCACAAAGGTTCATATATGAATCAGTTAAAAGAGTTCAGTTGTGAATTGCACTGGTTCATATATGAACATATAGTTCATATGTGAATTATACATGTTCATATATGAACACAGCCCGTGTGTTTTGTAAAATTTACGAAATTGTCCTTCTATTTTTGGGATAGCCGCAACTTTTGACCAGTTAAAGCCGCAACTTTTGACCGGTCAAAGCCGCAATATTTGACTAGTCAAATCCGATCTTGACCATATGAATGACTAGGATTACTTCTCTATTTCTCATATATTTACCATTTCTCAAATGAACCAAACACTATATATATATATATATAGTACATTGATGGAGGATCAAACGAGAACATTAACTATTTAAAACAACACGAGAACTAACAAAATCATTAGTAATTTTATATTAATGTGCAAAAAAAGCCATGTGGACCTGAAGCCGCGGCCAAAGTCCTGTTTTCGTGTATCAATATAAAATCACTAATGATTTTGTTAGTTCTTGTGTTATTTTATATAGGTATTGTTTTCTTTTGAACCCGACTCATAATACATTAATATGCATTCACACCAAAACTCTTAAACACAACTTCTAAAGCATGATGCATAACTATTTTTTGCATAAAATCTGAAATTTTTTTAATTACAAGTGAGAAAGCACAATTTAACCTTTTCAATTTTTATTAATGATGCACAACTACATTAATATGCATTTACAAAATATAGTATTAGAAAGTTTTCTTCAAGATAGATTAATGTGACACCAAAGTAAAAGATTTATATAGTTTTCAATTTTTATTTTTTTAACCTTTTCTATATTCTTTTTACTATTAATTTAATAATTTAAATAAATTAATCAAAACATAGTAACTATATAAAACTAATATTTGAGGACAATAAAGTGAAAATTTAAAGAACATAAAATAAAATAAATAAAATTTAAAGAATGAATAAAATATAAAATATATGGCGTATTTAATGTTTTATAAAACGAACCACTTCTATTCTCGGAGCCCACGGAGCGGTATATGAAGAATGGCTTTTTGAGAGAAGTGGTGATCTCATCTTGCTTGCTGGGAGAGAGGAAGCTTACGGACCACATTTTTCAGGCAGATAATACTAGGGGTGTACGCGGGTTGGGTTGGGTGTTTTTTGACATTTTTACAACCCAACCCAATTACGGCGGTTTGAAAATTCTCAACCCAACCCAACCCATTCAAAAGTATAACCCAACCCAACCCAACCCTTGCGGGTTAGGGCGGCTTGGGTTGGGTTGGCGGGTTATAAATATACATAAAGTTGACGATTGAAATACGATAAATAATACTAAAAATGTAGCCAACAAAGTTATTAGTGCTTACAAATGTTCGAGGTTCTACATCCCATTTTCTTAAACGTGTTTGATTTATCATTGTCTTTGATTTTTGGAGACTTAGAGTTTTTTACATTGCTCGTATATATAAGAAATATGATATAAAAATACAAAGTTACAATCTACAAAAAAAATATATGATATTTCTCTATGCAATAAAAATCAAACTTTTAACAACATCAATGCAATGAAAACAAAAATTCATGGTTCCAACTTCTATTTTAAAACATACTCCTTATATTCATTTATGTTTATACTTTTACTTTAAAATCTATTGTTTGAAACATACTTCATATGTTTATTTATGCAATGAAAACAACAACGTCGATCTAGTTGTTTCAGTACTCGTGCATTCATACTTATTGAGACATATCGATCGACCTAATTGAATTAATTCAGGCCTTGACGTAGTTGGATTAATTTTGGGCTTTGGGATGTAAATTGGACTAATATTTGTATATATATTTTGGGTTGTTAATTAGACTAATATATGTATATATATTTTGGATTGTAAATTATAATGGTTGTAAATATTATATATTAACGGCGGGTTGGCGGTTTGGGTTGGGTTGAGTTATGCTAACCCAATTTCAGCCCTCCTAATTAGCGGGTTGGCGGTTTAGCGGGTGAGCGGGTTGTGTTTAATTGGGTTGTTAGCGGATTGGGTTGGGCGAGTTTCACGGGTTGACGATTTCTTGTACACCCCTAGATAACACTACAACACATCTACTCTTTTGCGACGACGGTCGTCACTGTACACTCGGTCACTATTGGCCCGTAGTTGTTGCTCTCCATAGCGACAACATGTCGTCGCTATAGTAAAAAATAAAAAAATATATATATTTTACCTACTGCGACAACATGTTGTAGCTATAGGTAAAAGTTAAAAATTAAGTTTTTTTATCTACTTCAACGACATGTCGTCGCTATAGATCAAAAATAAAAAAATTAATTATCTACAACTGTGACGACATGTCGTCGCTATAGATCAAAAATAAAAAAAATTAATTATATACCTACTGCGACGAAGTGTCGTTGCTATAGATCAAAAATAAAAAAATTAACTATATACCTACAACAATGACATCTCGTCGCTATAGGTAAAAAACCAAAATTTGCATTTGCATTTGCATTTTTCAATCCCGAACTAAAATATTCCAATCGTACTAAAATCGATATCATGAACAGCACAATTATTGTTCTGAATTAATAAATTATAAAGATTTGTTAAATAAAACAAAATTAATATATATATATATATATATATATATATATATATATATATGCGATCAAAAGAACAAAAAAAATGACCAAAAATAGTATCGAACTTCAAAGTTGTAGGAAACTTTTTCCCCTATACATGTGAATACACTAAATCAAACAAATATATTTAAGAAAAATAGAATATATATATATATATATAAACTATGTACTCCTAAGCGTTTGTATGGTACCATCTTCACATTTCCTCTACTCTCTCCATCTCTCAACGACGTAGTCTGCATTCAAATTCTTTGATGTTGGATCCAATCTCTTCAACCCTGGTAATTTCCTTTAATAGCAAATGAAAGTATGCAACAAATAAATTAAAAATTCTATATCCAAGAGCTATAATGAAAAAATGGCTCATGAGAATTACATACACCCTACTCTACATATTGAATCAAAAGAATTTCAAATGAATAACTTTCAATTGAGAAAACAAAGTTCCATTTAACATAGATACATTCTTACAAAATTTCATGCTCCAAAAACCTTAAACAATAACAATGTTATTCATGATGACTTACTTTTCTTGATATCAACAACAAGGATCCCAAATCTCGGGCATACATTTTCATGAATGATGTTTTATTGGCACTTTGCCACAAGAAACTGAGGTTTTAGCAATGACATTTGTCGTCGCTAAAAGTCAATTTATCGTCAAAAATATTTTATAAAGATGACATGTCGTCGCAATAGCCTCTTGCTGAAACATTTGTCGCTAAAGGCCCGTCGCTGAAACTCACTTTTCTAGTAAGCCTTACAAAATATGATCGACTTGTTATTCTAGTATCTCATTTTGTTTTCAGTTTCACACTCTAGTAAACATACCACAAAGATGGTGTCCTATTGCGCTTATTTCTCTTATTCAATAATTAACCCAAAACCTTTCTTATATAATAACAATGTAAAGGATCATAATTCTATGTACTACTTCAGTCGCTTCATTAATTCCAGGAAATAAATATGTACACTATGTAGTGTTGCATATATGATATAACACTTATATCTTTCATCTTCGGTATTGTTGTGTGATGACAAGTCGTAAGATATATTTGATAACAGTAATAATGAAATACATAGGACAAAGTAAATATACAAGATTCATAACTTTGACACCTTGCCCAATGTGACTAAGTTTGTCAAATCTCCGGAATCATTAGGGATATTTGGTACTATATTTGTATATCTCTTTACTATCACAACCTTTTCTTGAAAAAAAGGACACAGTGGTTGAATGCCAATTGCAGACATTTGCATCGCAACCATAAAGGATCAGAATATTTGATTGAGATATATTAAGCAAAATCCATGAATCTTGATGGAACATGGGAAGAGTTATTGCTATCAAACAAACCATTTTCAGCCCATGGTACTTAGAATAAGCAAGTAATTCCAAATAAAACATAAATAGTCATGGACAAATCACATATAGAAGTATTGTAAGCATGTCTTTTAAGTAACATGAATTTTTTTATTTATTTAAGCCAACAATAATAAATCAAACAATTCAAAGCTTATACATATTAGAGGTGGTAAGAATAGAATCATTAACTAATCAAAGTGAGGCTGAATACTTGAACAAGACCGGGTGTGATCTCGGCTGAGTATTCTGTGTTCCTAGCTGTCAAATAAGATATGGTTTCAAAATCAAAAACTCACTCTAGATACAATGTAGTGCAAAAACGCACACTAGAGTTGTAGCCGAAGAGAGTCGATTACTACCTGAACAAAGCTAATCAACAAGCCAAGAGAACAATATAGCATTAAGTAAGAACAAATAGACAATAATAATACCACCATATTTGTTGTTTTCACGTGGATCACGGGACACCAAGATATGAACTTCAGATCGATCCATGAAATTTTAGATGAATGAAATCTTAAAAAAAACTAGGTTATTTAGATCATTCTAAAGCTAAAAATAGATAGGAAACAAGGAAAGCCACCAATTAATACAAATGTGAATGGAACTAAGTCAACAGACTGCACAATCACCTTATCTAGAACACATAAATCAATATAAATCCTTCCACTAAAGTGCTAGAAAAGTTCTAACACAGAGCCTAAAAAGAATGCACACTCATTAAACAAAATGAGGAAACCAACATTTATCATAATGGAAGATTAAAATTGAGAATGGGCTTCTCAAAGTGCGTTATCCAAAATAGGAATCACACCGAAGAACTGTGAATTTCCATACAATTTCTTTTTTTTTATAGATAAATGAAGAAGGGAAATTCAAACCAAAAATGTCCAGGGTAAGGGGATAGATAGAATTCTATTGAAACACTTGATCCCGAATAATAATAATTCTAACTTTACAAGCACTAAAATCCATACAACACTGATCAGTACCATTAATCTGAATATTTAAAAATAGTTGGTTAAATTCCAGAAACCAAGAACCTCATTATGATCTTGCTACTATAGGAGTAAGATTAGCAGGATTAAACAACAAGCATATACTCCATCCACTATTAAACTGAGATAGATTGGACTTCTTAATGTTACTTTCAATATAAACTTTTTGAAATCCTCTTATATAATTACATCAACAAAAACTATGAATTGAAACTTTTGCAATCACAAGTAAACAAATGCATATTGATTGTGTAATTCGTGAAATCAAAAGCTCTAAATACATTTCTAATCAAGGTGAAAGGATGCAGAACCTGAATCACAATCAAATGATGGATGAGAGAGAGAGAGAGAGAGAGAGAGAACCTGAATGAAGGTTAATGATGCAGTTTTAACAAATCATTTGAATCCTGCAAAAGAAATAACGAGCAAATAAATCATCAAAAAACGGAAAATTAAAATGATTTCTAGGGAAAACAAGAAAATTGAGCATAACCTGTTTACTTCTTTCTCAACAATTTCTTCCTATTTTGGCTCGCCGGTTGATGGGTACGGTCCTTTTCGGAAAACGAAACCTTCGAATTGAGACCTTCATAACCCGTATTTATTTAGGCTGTAACATAACCCATGTGTAACACCCCGAAAATTATCCGAGTACTTTCTTCTTTATCTCCTTGATGAATTCCCTAGCGTCTTGATCTTTAACCTAAGGAACCTTTATTTGTTTATAAGCTCTTGTGTGTTTGACATGTCAAAGTAGCATCAATAGTATCCATACCCTGAGTATACATGCGTTACGTGCTTATTGTGAAGAGTATGTATTTGAACTTTATTTATAACCTTAATGCTTATAATGGTCGTTTGTAAATTGTTACACCCTAGGCTAACATTTTTGGTTCGTGAGAAATTGCATTAAGGGACTTTAGCAACTTAGAAGAACCAAGAATAGTCGAGGGTAGGATTTTGGACCGTTTGTGTTGAGCAGACAGCAGCACCAGGGGTGTGTGCGACTTTGCCCGGCAACAATGCCCAGGGCATAGTCGCTGGGGCAAAGTCGCCAAGAGGGGGTGAGGTTCTGCCGTTTTCGTCGAAATTTCCAGAGGAGTGGGGCACGGGTGCAACTATGCCCGACGACATTGCCCAGGGCATAGTCGCGGGGTCAATGTCGCCCGCGTGTGTGAGAGTGCAGCCACTTAAATAAGCCAATCAACCCAATTAACTCTCATTCCGTATCATTTGTGCGATTTTCAGATTTCCTCCCATAGGTATGGGGATTTTGCTTCCTCTTCTCTCTTTCCCTCTCGCTCATCTTCATTAATGACTTTCAAGAACCTAACCTAACATTTATTATTGATTTGTGACTTTTGGTTGCAAGTATAAATCTCATTTATTATCCAAGTGTTGCCATTCAAGTCTCCTTCAACCACCTTCATCTCTAGGGTTTCTGTGTGTTCCAGATTCTAGTTTCTAATAAAAGATTAATCAAACAAACAAGAGTAAGAATCAAATACCTGTTTGATTAACTTCTCAATTTCAAGATTACAATATCTCTCTCTCTAGAACTCTCTCTAATGACCTCTCTTTCTCTCTCTAATTTTCTCTCTCTAGATGCAACTGAATATTCACTAATTAAGTTTGTACTTACAAATTTACAAAGACAAAAACTATTTATACTAAAACCTAATACAAGGAAAATACAAAATACAAAATACATTGACTTATTACAAATAGACTTTGACTTTTAATGAGATTTGACTTTAGCATCTTTGACTTTCTCAACTTTGACCTTCAGTATTCTTGATCTTGTATCCAACAGATTTATGCTCTAACAATCTCCCCCTTTGGATTCAAGATCATTATTGAAATATTTAGCAACTCAGTCTTCACATTAAACTCTGTCAATACAATCTCCCCTTTTTCTTTATCATCATTCTTTCCAAACTATCTTCAAACAATGAACAATCTCCCCGAAGCTTTCACATAAACGCTTTCAGACTTTGAAAAGAATTTATCTTCAAATTCAGCTCAGATTGCTTCAGCAAATAATCTTCAAAGAAAAATTTCCTCAAAACTTCATAAATTCTTTGATCATCTTCAAATCTTCAAATCTTTATCATTTCTTTGAAACCATCTCCCTTTAACTTCAAAAACTTTAACATTTCTTCATACCATCTCCCCCTTTTTGATGAATGGAGCATCTAGATCATCAAAACTTTGCTTCCAAGAAATGTCTTTGACCATTCTAATCTAATAACGAGCCTCTGATTCTGTGATCCACAACCAGTATTCATCCAGATCTTTTCAAATCCGAACAAAATAAGAACATGTAACTCCTGAATCAATAGATGAATCAGTTAATATGCCTGTCAGTAACACAAAGTCACTATGTGTAACGAATACACAATATAAAGGAGCTTTTTAATGTTCACTCCCCCAGGGCTTCCATCCAATCATCGAAATACCACAAAGGCAATTTCTATGAATGTTATGACAAAGAAACGAATTCCTTGTGTGCTCGTGCAAGTGTAGAAAGAATTAAGCACGAAAATTGCTTTTATAAGGCTCAACATAGTGTAAACCACTGAGACAACAGTAGATAAACACAGACTCTAAGTGCATGATTGAAGTGCGAAGGTGGGGCAGACTTCCTTCTGTTTCAATATCCAGATTTTCCAAATGAAAACCAGATAGATAATATGCTGCGCCCCCTTGAAAATGTGAAACATTTTCTTGTTGAGAAGAAAATGAGTGGTTGGTGGGGTTTAAACAAGAGTTGGCATGGGCTATTTTCCTGTTTCAATAACATTCACCAAAGAATTGTGAAATGCTAGTAATGTGGTTGCCCGGCTCAGAAAGTAGTTGGTGCAGAGTTTGATATTCTTTTACTCTGATCTCACACCTTCTTTCTTTTTATCAATAAGCTCACATCTAACCAAACTCTCTTTTCCATTTTACCTCATCACACCCACACTCATTTCTTTTAGACTCCTCACACTCAATCACTAAAGGATTAACTTCTTGGGTAGGAAACATTGGTTAACGTGAATCCATAGAAGTTCAGTTAATTCCTAGCACAAAGAACCCATGTAATCCTATAAAGCATGAGTTGCTCAAATGGTTTAACGATAGCAGTTAAAACTCATATACAAATGTCAGATGAATGTATGCTCATAAAATATAATCATGAATATTTGAGCATTTTTAAACATTGAAGTATTTTCAAACAAGTATATTGAATGAATGAATATAAAAGACTTGTTTGAAAATCTGACATTGTATGAAAAATGATCAGAAATGAATTATATATCAATTAAGGCTTATGGTCAAGAATAACAGATATTTGTCTATACGAAACAAAATATAGACATTCTTGAAAAACCGTTTCAAAATGAAATATCGCTCAAAATTCTTTGAATACAAACGGAGTGTCTTACCATCGAAGAAAAATTGTTTCAATTTAGAGACATGGTAAGAACATTTTGAACAAAAATTCAAACCGGTGTGTGTGAATACTTGAAAGTATATAGAAAAGACAATACGCAAGTAATTATCTTTGGAAACACACGGTTTGTATATCGATTAAGCACAAAAATAAAATGAAAACATTTAAAATCACACTTCCAAATTATAAAATCTGTTTAAGAATCGGGAAGTGGTTTGAACATTTAAGATTATGTTTTCTATACCTGAAAGTTGTCCTTCTTTCAGATATATTTGAGATTAAGATAAGAAATTAACCTTTTCGCGCAATCTTAATTCTCAGAAAGTCAAGCTGTAGTCATTAAGATATGATCGTTGCAGCTTCTCTCATTCTGCAAGTCTCAAAGTCTAGTCAAAAATTTATTCACAAAATCTATTCAAATGTAAATGACATAAAGCAAGAAAACTTTGATAGTACGAGTTCTGATATGAAACAATCAGAAATCGTCGTCTTACTCCTTTTGACTTATAAGCTCCCCCTAAAATCATGCATTGCAAAAATTTTGTCAGTTAAGCAAAATGCAGAAATTAGTTTTACTCCCCCTCAAATAAATGTAGATCATCTAAAATCTTCTAATACTCCCCCTGAGATCATGAGCAAACAATTAAAATGCAGGTATCTTTCAGAAATAAAGAATAAAGAAAAATGACGAAAAATAACAATTTGTAACTTTAGTAGGTAACAACCGATTACGTCTTAAGATTTAACATACCAAGCTTAGAGACAAGAAAATTAAATCTCTTTTCATCTAAGGGTTTGGTAAATAAATCTACAAGTTGATAATCTGTTTTTACAAAATAAAGTTCAATTGTACCTTTTTCAACATTATCTTTGATAAAATGATACCTTACATCAATGTGTTTGGTTTTGGTGTGTTGAACCGGATTAGCAGATATGGCAATCGCGCTCTTCGAGTCATAGTATATCGTAATTTTGTCATATTTGAATCCAAAGTCTCGTAGCTGTGTTCGCATCCACAAGACTTGAGAGCAGCAACTGGCAGCAGCTACGTACTCTGCTTCAGCAGTCGATGTGGAAACGCATAACTGTTTCTTTGAAGCCCAACTAACGAGCTTGTCTCCAAGAAATTGTACGTGACCAGAATTACTCTTTCTGTCCAACATGCAACCTGCATGATCTGCATCTGAATATGCAGTCAGTTGAAACCCTGTATCCTTAGGATACCACAGACCAAGGTCTGCAGTCCCCTTCAGATATCTAATGATCCGTTTGACAGCGGCCAAATGAGATTCTTTGGAAGCAGCTTGATATCTAGAACAAAGACATGTTGAGAACATAATATCTGGTCTACTCTAAGTAAGATACATCAACGATCCTATCATACCTCTGTAATTTCTAACATCTACACTTTTACCCGAAGGATCAGTGTGAATCTTAGTACCAGGTGCCATCGGGGTTCCAATTGATTTACAATTTTCCATTTTATACTTCCGTAAAATGTCCAAAATGTACTTAGATTGATTTATAAAAATCCCCGTAGAAAGTTGTTTAACTTGTAATCCGAGAAAGAAATTCATCTCTCCCCATCATACTCATTTGAAAACGTGACACCATGAGGTTAGAAAAGTTTTTGCAAAATTTTGGATTAGTAGAACCAAATATTATATCATCAACATATATCTGGATAAGTATAATATCAGCTTTTTCCTTCTTTATGAATAAAGTGGTATCGATCTTACCTTTAGAAAAACCAGACTTGACCAAGAATTTGGATAAGACGTCATACCAGGCTCGAGGGGCTTGTTTTAATCCATAAAGGGCTTTGTCCAAGATATATACATGATCTGGCTTGTTTTGATTGACGAACCCTTCAGGTTGAGACACGTACACTTCTTCTTTAAGAATGTCGTTCAGAAAAGCTGTTTTCACATCCATCTGAAAGACTGTGAAGTTCTTATGAGTGGCGTAGGCGAGAAACATTCTGATTGCCTCTATGCGCGCTACTGGAGCATACGTCTCGTCATAATCGATGCCTTCCTCTTGCCGGTAGCCTTTGGCAACAAGTCTAGCTTTGTTTCTGATGACGACACCATCTTCATCCTTTTTGTTCTTGAATACCCACTTAGTGCCGATCACGGTTTTGCCTTCTGGTTTAGGAACCAGTCTCCAAACATTTAGGGCTTCAAACTGATTGATCTCTTCTTGCATTGCAGATACCCAGTCCGAATCAGCAAGAGCCTCAGATACTCGAGTTGGCTCAATCTTACTGAGGAATGAGTCATGCACACACTGATTAAGAGTCGTTGACCTTGTCTGAACAGACTTGTCAAAATCTCCAATTATTTGATGTAATGGATGGTCCTTGATCCAGCGATGCTCATGTGGGAGTGGAGTAGATACTGATTGAATATGATCATCATCTTGAAATCCACTTGCAGAATCTTCAGTTTAAATTACAGGAGGAGGGTTTTCAGTTGAAATATCAGTTGCAGAAGTATCAGTTGGGACAACAGGAACAGGCTGTTGAGTAGACAATGTAGTACACCCAACTGAAATAGTTACTTCTGGCTCAGCATTTGCTTCTTCATCTTCAACTGTAGGAGTAACAATAGGAATATGAGTTTCTGTCTGAACTGGGGAAGCTTGTTCAGTAATAATATCTGAAGTGACTGGATGATGACAACTTGTATCTTCAGACCTGTCAGTCACAGCAGATTTAGGTATATTAGATCCAAGAAACTCATCATAAAAGAATTCAAATAACAAATCTAAATCAGTTAAATGAGAAGTAGATGTAGAAGCGTTATCCGAATTTGTCGCTGTAGACACAGGTTCTGGACTTATCTGCCCAGAAGCTAATACACCAGTAATAACGGGTTCTGAACTGATTTGATCAGAAGCCACATCTTCATCAAATGTGACATTAACGCTCTCAACAACTGTCTTTGACTTCTTTATATAAACACGATATGCAGCAGAAGTTGAAGAATAACCGATAAAGATGCCTTCATTCGCCTTAGCACTGAATTTATTCAGACTCTCTCTATCGTTAAGCACAAAACATTTACACCCAAATATATGAAAGTATTTGATGGTAGGTGTTCTGTTGTTGATCAGCTCATAAGGAGTCTTTTGAAATCGATGGTGAATTATGGATCGATTTTGTGTATGGCATGCAGTCGACACAGCTTCCGCCCACAAGAATAGAGGTAGATCCGATTGACTAAGCATAGTCCAAGCGGCCTCGACTAGCGTCCAATTACGTCTTTCTACTACTCCATTTTGTTGAGGCGTTCTAGCAGCAGAATACTGATGTGAAATCCCAACTGATTCGAGATATTCATCAACAATCTTGTTCTTGAATTCTGTGCCATTGTCAGTTCGAAGGAACTTGACTTGTCGCTGCAATTTCACCTGGGTCCTCTTTAAGAATGAAATGATAACTTCAGGTGTCTCATCTTTTGATCGAAGAAATTTGACCCACGTGTATCTTGAGTAATCGTCCACAATGACCAACACGTATTTCTTACCACCCAAACTCTGAGTTCTCATTGGACCACATAAATCCATGTGTATCAGTTCTAACGGAGAACTAGTGCTTGGTTCAAGCTTCGGTTTGTGAGCGGCTCCCTTCATCTTACCCTTCTCACAAGCTGCGCATAAGTGTTCTTTTTCGTATTTCAACTCAGGAAGTCCCTTTACCAATTTCCCACGAACCAGCTTGTTGATATAACGAAAGTTCAAATGAGATAAACGTCTATGCCAGAGCCAAGTTTGCTGCAGTGAAGCTTTTGTCATCAAGCATACCTGATTGTCAATATGAACTTTGGACAAGTTGATGGTGTAGAGATTTGTCTTTCGATGTCCACCCAAGAGTTCTGTGCCGTCTTCAGTACGAACTGAGCAACTCTTAGACTTGAAGTTGACCTCTAACCCTTTATCGCAGAATTGACCTATGCTGAATAAGTTGTGCCCCAAACCTTCGACATAACTCACCTTACTTATCGTTATGTTATCTTGAATGATGTCACCATATCCTAAGATAGGTGAAAGCTGATCGTTTCCAAATCTGACATTGCCACTGAATTTCTCTATATAGTTAGACAATAAAGCTTTTTGCCCAGTCATATGCTTGGAACATCCACTATCCAAGTAACACATATGTCGGGTCTGCAAGAGAAATCATGCAACAATAGATTTAGGTACCCATTTAAAAACGGGTCCTAACAGTTTAGCACAAGATTTTGGTATCCATTTAAATATGGATCCTCCTTTTCTTTGAAAAACATTTGATCTCGAAGAATTAACATGATAAGATCCATACCAATCAGAAGAATTATGAGAATAATCAAAACCATTTCTCTGATAAGGATAAGATGTAGTAGTAATAGGAGACAATTGAATCAATTGCTTTGTTGAATATCTCTTGTAAGAAGTTACAAGGTTTTGATTATTAGAAGCAATTTGATTAATCACATCAGTATCACTACTCACTGATCTATTACAAGTATTATCAGAAACTGATTCCACTATCTCATCCTCCTTCCGTTTTGGTCTCCATTCGGATTGAGCTTTCAACTTTTTCTTCCTTAAATCTGAAGCATAAGATATAGATTTATTAGGAAAAGCAGATTTCCGAGACTGAATATTCTTTCGTGTACCAGTGTATTTCTGTTTCTGTAATCGCTGTTTCTTATGTTTCTTACCTTGAGCATAGTAATCAGCAGTTACAGAAACTGATTCACCAACCTTAGTTGATGAGTCCACAGTATTTACACCACTTGGTAACACTTTATCATTTTTAAGACAAGTAGAATGATCAGGAAGTGTAGTATTGACATCAAACATATCAAATTCTTCCATGCACCCATCATCAGAATTTAGAAAATCATTTGCAGACTCAAATAAGTCATCAGAATTATCAGATGAAGATTGAGATGCCTTAGAAACTGTAGAACACTTTGTAGATTTAGTTTGAAAAACAGTGTTCTTTATAACTGTAGAAAATACATTTTGTTGAATATCAGCCAAAAGTTTTTCATCAGATAAAACATTTTCAAGCTCGACTATTTTGCTTTCAAGAATAGATGTAGGAACATAAGCCTTTGCAATCACAGGTTTTGCCTTCATCTCAGAAGCGGAATAACTAACAAAATAGTCAGTTGAAATAACTCTTGGTGTTTTGGAAAGATAACTATCATTTAACTTTTCATAGTTAAACGGTAGTTGCATTTTCTTTTTATTCTTTCTATTTTCAGTTTCTTGGTCCTCAACTTCTTCTGGCAATTTGGTAACAAATTTGGGTTTTAAATGAGTATGTTTACCAGCACAAACAAGAAAATCATAGTTATAAAGTGCCGCCTGTTTTCTGATGGCTTTCTTAAGATAATGGGGGTTTTCAAAACCAAGTCCCCATTTCTCTTTGACATCAGCCTCTTCATTAGGTGCATTGAGAAAAATGGTTTGATCTGTTTGACCTCTTGCATAAATTTTTGCTTCCAGACCATTTACCTTTTTATTCAAATTCTTGTTTTCAACCTGCAGTTTATAAATAGTTAGTGCAGATTCATTTTTCTCAAACTCATATTTAGACACTTTACCTTCAAACTCAGAAATCTTCTTTTCAAAACAATCTACTTTAGATTTAGAATCAAAATCAGATTTGCGTAAAGAATCAATCAGATCTTTGTTTGAAATAACAGACGTATTAAGCTCAAAGATCTTCTTGTTCTTTTTAGCAACTCTTTCTTTTTCCTTTTTCAGATTATTTTGTAAATTTTGAAGCTCAACCATTATGGTTTCCATTTTGGTAATAAAATCTTTTTCAGTTAAATTTAATACCTCATCAACTGCCTCATCATCTGACTCGTCATCCTTTACTTCTTTGCCCATGAGACAGATATGAGCATTTTCTTCTTTCTCTTCACCTTCATCCTCAGAATGATCAAGCCAAAATTCATCCTCGGCCATTAAAGCAACACCCGCTTCTTGTTGTCTTGCCAAAAGCAACTTGTTCTGATAATACTGAGAGTTGCGAACTTTCGGCTTTCGACAATCTTTTGCAAAATGACCCATCTTGCCGCAATTGTAGCACTTGATTGATTCAGTTGCTGGCTTTTCAGCTGCTGTGTAATCATTCATAAATTTCTTCTTCTCAACCGGTTGCTTCTCAACATATCTATCCTCTTCATGTCTCTTTCCTTCCACTCTCACTCGGTGCTCATGGTTCTTTGAACTTGAAGAAGAATACCTTTGAGAATTTGATCCCGGCTTCTTGTAGAATTTCTTCTGAAAGGCACGGGTCAGCAACAACATAGCTTGTTTCAGACTTTCACCATCATCACTATCTGAAACAGAATCTAACTCAGAAGATGTAAGAACTTTCTTCTTTTTCTTCTCTTTCTTTTCTTTCTTCTTTTCTCCAGCTACTAAAGCAATCGGATCAGGAACTTTTTCTGCCTTCTTCTTCTCAGCTCTTTTCTCTTCAACCTCTTCTTCATTCTGCCTTAAGGTCTCAAATACCTCATGTAATGGAATTTCATTCAAATCCTTCATCTGCTTCATTCTTCTTGTATGCTTTTTCCATTCCGGACGTAAGATGCTCAGAAATTTAACATTGTTTTCCAACTGCTTCTTTTTGACTTTGTTCTTTGTCAGCTCATTCAGAAGCAATACAAACCTCTCATAGGTATCTTCCAGACTCTCATTCTCCTTTGCTTTGAACTCTTCATAACTATTTATGCAGTTCGCCACTTTCATCTGGTTTCCGACCTTTGATCCCATCATCATCTTTTGCAACTGATCCCACATCTTCTTAGCATTGGCTTTATAACTGTCAATCTTGATGTAGATCTCATTTGGGATGCTTTGAAGAAGTAGTAATCTCGCTTGTTTATCTGCTTTGTATCGGCTTTTCTGCTCTTCAGAATATTGAGAAATATCCATTGTCACTGTTTTCATCTTTTGCTCTCTTTCCTCAGTTCCATCTTCACTATCAGAAGAGTCAACATCAGGTACTTGAACTGTTATTGGAACCATTGGACCTTCGGTGATAGACAGTAGAATATTCTCTTCATTTGAATGCCGATCTATGAAATCCAGGAATCTGTCTTTCCATTGCTCATATTCACCTTTGAATAAAACTGGAGGTTTCACATCAGTTCCAATTGAAAGTGCATCTTTGGAAGTCATCTTGTTTAACCTGTTTGATTAACTTCTCAATTTCAAGATTACAATATCTCTCTCTCTAGAACTCTCTCTAATGACCTCTCTTTCTCTCTCTAATTTTCTCTCTCTAGATGCAACTGAATATTCACTAATTAAGTTTGTACTTACAAATTTACAAAGACAAAAACTATTTATACTAAAACCTAATACAAGGAAAATACAAAATACATTGACTTATTACAAATAGACTTTGACTTTTAATGAGATTTGACTTTAGCATCTTTGACTTTCTCAACTTTGACCTTCAGTATTCTTGATCTTGTATCCAACAGATTTATGCTCTAACAGTTTCTATATTACAAACCAAAATTGTGAGTTATTTCCCCTTAAATACTCTTGTACTCATTTTTTATTTGTATGTAACTTACATGATACATATGTGATGTTAGTTTGGAGTTTTGTGACCTAACTTGTAAAGTTTAGACCTTATGAACCCAAAAAGGGTGGGCATGCTTCGTAAACTCTAAGGAACCCTTTTATAATAAACACATGTGTATGGATCTTTGATTTCATGAGTATATGATGAGTTCATGAGAAAACACTTATTTGCTATTGTTCTGATTTAACTGATGATAACCTTGTGAATATATAACATGGGTGAAATGAACCTTAAGACTTTATGTATGAGACTATGGGGAATGAGATACCTTGGGAAGTATAGATGGACAAATTCTTGTAGGAAGAAAGGAGGTATTTATGTGACTATAAATGTTTATTAAATGTCGATCACCTGATAAGAATGTGACCACTACTCCTTGTGCACGAGGAGGTAGTTGCTTCATTGATGTACTGGTAATAATCATGATGGGTTACTAGCGATTAGGCAATAAGGGGTCATGGATCCTTAGGATCGAATTCTTAACAAGAATTAATACTCAGAAACTAATATCAAAGAAGTTGCGGAAAAACACTTTGATATTTGATAAAACAGTAATCAAACACAGTATATAATTATCAAACAGTAAACTTGTATTGAATGCTTAAAGTTACAAGATTACACACTCAACCTCAATATTGATGAACAGGCTCACCAATACGAATTCTACTTCTCTAGAATTAGGATCTATGCCTTGAGGTTGATTTCTCTCTTTTTAACAACAATTATCAAAAGTTATTTCTATCTATTCTAAACATTCTATACATATACTGATAAAAAGATAATTACAAAGAATAAACAAATCTTCAGTATATCTTCCATGTATATCTTCTAAGTATATCTTCAGTATATCCAGCTGTAGTACTTTCCATCCGGATCTCTTTAGCAGCACTAATAATGCTCAGCAGCATTAACTTCATCTAGCAGCATTAACTTCAAGCAGTAGTAACTACTAGCAGTACTAACTAGCTAAGCAGTACTAACTTTGTTCAAGCAGTACTAACTTTAACTAGCAGTAGTAATTCTACTAGCAGTAGTAACACTTAGCAGTATTAATCTTCAACTTGTTCTGGCAGTAGTAACTACACTTGTACTAGCAGTAGTAACTACACTTAGTAGAATCTTCAGTTCCCAACAATCTCCCCCTAACTTGACTTTTAAAAGAGAAGTCAAGTTCTTCAGATATTCTTCCAGATGCTCTTTTTAATGCTCCCAAAACTTCCAAGATCATGCTCCTAAGTCTGGATTCAGTCCCAAACTCTGATTGATTATCCTCTGAATTAGATACTTGGCCATTTCTGAATTTGGTGCACAACCCAACTTCTTCTTTAGCATGGCATGAACCTTCAGTCTGGTGTGATTATATACTCTATCCACTAGGAAGTATTCTGTGTGATTTCTATCCAAAGTTACTGCATATACTCCACTAGTTTCATATAGAGTCCAACTTGTGACTTCTTTAAACACACTCTTGATGACCTGGTCCACTTCTTCAGGTTTGAACATCATGCATAGATACTCCATCACCAGTTTTGTAAGAGAAATTCCTGGAGTATTCAGATGATCTGCATACAGCTTAATTCCTATGTCAAACATCTCTTCTATATCAGATCTAGAGCATGTTCTGACAATCTTGACCCAAGTGTTGAATACTTCATACTTATCACCCTTCCTCTTGAGTCTGATGTAATCTTTCCCATCCATTGTCAGTACATCCCAGTGAATGATCTCAGGTGGCTTAACTCCAACAGGTTCTGCAGAAATTGGTTCAGGCACTTTGTCCATCACTACCATATATAAGCTTACATCATCTTTGATTGATGACCCTTGCTGGCTTGATGACTCAGGTGCCACTTCTTCTTCAGCAACATTTTGTTCTTCTTCTACTCTAGGCTTCTTATCTTTCTTTCTTTTGGCCATCATCTTGGTTCTTTTCAAAGTCTTTTGAACCTGTACTAGAGTAACTTCCTTCTTCTTTTCTTCCTTTTCCCTTGCCATCTCTTTGATAGGAGTTCCCTCCTCACTTTCAGGGAATGGTTGATTCATATCTATATCATTACTCTCCTTGGCCTTCTTTTCAAACTCTACTCTTTTCTTTTCATTGCTCTTCAGATTCCCCATTTCTTTTTCATAGAGCTCTCTGATTTGATCAAAACTCATCTTCACAAACATTTCTTTCTTTACCCCAATTGCACTCCTCAAGAAAGTTACCATTTTGTTTCTTTCCTGAGTGGCAAGGTAAGTTTGTGAAGGTCTTCTTTTCTTTGCACTTGTATTAGCCATCATAGCCTTTCTCAGACTTATAGCCCTTTGTTTAGCCTTTTCAGTTTCAAGCCCCTTTTGATAGGCTTTATTTAGCTCAGCAGCTAAAGCCTTTGCCATTTCCCTGTCCTTCTCCACCTGAGCTCTTTCTTCTTTTTCCATCTCCTTCTGCATTTTCCTTGCTAAAGCTTCATCTGATTCAACCAACCTTTGCTTCTTGATTGGTTGATCAGATTCCACTATCTTTTCTTTTCCCTTATTCTTTGATTCTGCAGCTTTGTCTTTCTGTTCTGATTTTCTGTCTCTCCCTTCATTTATGACCACTCCCTTTGCTTTGGGAGTGTCATTCTTAGCTTTGATTAGCACTTCAGCTACTTCAATTTCTGTTGGTGTTAACTCTGTTACTGCTGCTTGTGAGGTTTCAGCAGCATTAACAGTTTCTGCTTCTTTTTGTATTGAACCTCTTTCTGTTTCTGCTTCCTTCTCCCCCTCAACTTCAACTCTCTCTTTATCAATCTCCCCTTCCCTTGATGCTTCTTCCATGTTGATCTCCCCCTTTTTGGGAGCATCAGTCACTGGTTTCCTCCTTCTGAGCACAAATTGTTTCTTCTTCTTTTGCAGAATCAGTTTCCTTACCATTTGCTTCAACTTGATGATTTGTTCTTGTTGTGACAGTACTATGAGTTTTAGCTCTTCTATATCTTTGCCCTGTTTGAGTACATCCATGTTGATGTTGCCCATTGCCTCCATCAATTCATCATAGTTATATCTGTCCTCACCTTCTCCAGGAGTGTTACCCCCTATTGAAGGATCATTGGATCTTTTAGTAGTGGAAGTCTTCTGCCTAGCAGAAGCACTATCCACCCCTGTGGTTTCTTGGCACCAAGGACCTTCAAATGATTGCTCATTCAAAGTTGCCATGGGGGAGGTCTTATTGATGTTACCACTTTCCTCCTCTGTGCTAGCAGGAGTAGTGGCAGCCTCATCACCCATATGCTCTACCTCCTCCTCAGAGAGCACCTCCTTTGGGTTGGGAGATACCCTTGTGGTTTCCCTTTGGATATTCTCTAGGGGAGAATTCTCCCTTAGAGGGCTTAAAGGCTTAGTTGGTGATGGTACAAGAAGGGAAGGAGCCTTCTTTACCTGTTTTCTTTGATAAGTTTGGGTAATTGTAGAAGTGGGCTTATTCAGAAGGGACTGTGGAATTGATTTTGAGAGGGAAGGTTGGGCTTGGCTAGCAGTGGGATGGTCTAATGAGGGCCTTGACCCTGCTGCCATACCTTCAGTGTTTTGGGACACCACCATCATTGTAGAGAACAATGGGGTGTCAACTCCTTCCGAGTCCCCAGCAAATCTTCTCATATTTGAGAAAACCTTGCCTTTTGGGGGTTTAGGTACATATACCCCAACAGGTTGAGGTATATCCGTCAATTCATGGTTAATTACTTCCTGAACAAATCTGGGATACATAAAGAAACTCTTTTTGTTTCCCATATTTGATACAAGATCACTGAAAATCATCTTTGAGAAATTGTACCTTCTGGATGTAGCCAAGCATACCAAAGCATATGCAATTGGACTGCTGAACTCACTCCATCCAGTGGTCTTTTTGGAGATGCAATGCATCAGGGTATGAACAAGAAAACGCCATTGGGGTGAAAACTTTGCTTTTGAGAATTTGAAAACACCCAATGGGCCTCCATACCCCATTCTAGTAAGATTAGAAAACAGTTCATCATTAGAGATAGACGTTATACCAGAGGCATCGTCTAGACGTAGACTGATGCGTATAACCTCTTCAGTAACTGTTAGTGGTTGATCACAGATTCTTGTCTTGATCATTTGCACACCATTTTCCACAACAATGGTTGCATTGGCCCAGAACTGCCTTTGATGCTCAATGTAGATTGTAGGGGATACAGTAAGAGCATGAGCAATGTGGCTTGACTTGAGGAAATCCACAATCTGATGAAAGCCTTCTGCTTGTTTTGGCTTTTGGAGCATTGCGATTTCATTGTGCTCGTCAATGAACGCCATTGATGCCATTGACCTTGAAGATTTTTGCCTGAAAACTTTGAACTTTGAGAGAGAAAGGGTTTAGAGCGCAAGGGAACAGTATGCAAAGAGTCGTTATGAACTTTTAGGCGGGCAAAAAGTATTTATAGTATTTGGAATATAAGCAGTAGTAACCTAGAGCAGTATTAACTAACTAGCAGTATTAACCACGAGCAGTATTAACCACGAGCAGTATTAATTGAACTAGCAGTATTAACCGCGAGCAGTATTAACTGAACTAGCAGTATTAACTATTAGCAGTATTAACTGAAAGCAGTATTAACCACGAGCAGTATTAACTACGAGCAGTATTAACTGAACTAGCAGTATTAACCGCGAGCAGTATTAACTGAACTAGCAGTATTAACTATTAGCAGTATTAACTGAAAGCAGTATTAACCACGAGCAGTATTAACCACGAGCAGTATTAACTAGACTTACTCCTTTTAAACTTGCTAAATACTGAGTACTGCTATGCATATCCTGAAAAGAAGATTAGTAACACCAAGAATAAAAATATACAGGTATAAAACCACTTTTTGAGAAGAAGATTATTCAGAGTTTATCATTCCCACACTTGTTACCAAGAAAGTGAATCTACCCACATCAAAAGCTTTAGTGAATAGATCAGCAAACTGATTATCAGTGTGAACTTTGACAACTTGAATAAGTTTCTTTTCATTACAATCTCTTATAAAGTGATACCTGATTTCAATGTGCTTTGTCTTTGAGTGCTTGACTGGATTATTTACAATGCTAATAGCACTGCTGTTGTCAATAAAGATTGGAGTGTGTAGAAAGGTTACCCCATAATCCAGCATTTGATTCTGAATCCATAAGACTTGAGAACAGCAACTTGCAGCTGCTATGTACTCTGCCTCTGTTGTAGATGTGGATACTGTGGTTTGTTTCTTGCACTGCCATGAGACTAGTCTAGCACCCAAAAACTGACATCCTCCAGAAGTAGATTTTCTGTCCAAGTTTGCCCCACCTAGATCACTGTCTGAGTATGCTATTAGGTCAAAAGGTGAGTTATGAGGATACCAAAGTCCCAATCTGGGGTGCCCTTTGAGATATCTGAATATCCTCTTAACAGCTTGAAAGTGAGATTGTTTTGGCCTAACTTGAAATCTTGCACATACACAGACTGGAAACATAATATCTGGCCTTGATGCTGTGAGATACATGAGAGAGCCAATTATGGATCTATAAAGATGCACATCCATATCCTCCCCCTCAAGATCTGCTGTGATCTGCTTGTGTGTTTCCATAGGTGTGCTGGCAGGTTTTGATTCTGAGAAACCAAACTTGGTTAGAATATCCTGCACATACTTGGATTGACATATAAAAATGCCATCTGACTTCTGTTGAACTTGGAGTCCAAGGAAGAAAGTAAGTTCCCCCATGGAACTCATTTTGAACCTTTGATGCATTAAATCCTCAAACTCCTTGCACATGTTGTTTCTTGTAGAACCAAAAATAATGTCATCAACATATATTTGGACCAGCAAGATATCCTTCTTCTTTCTTTTGATAAATAGAGTCTTATCAATGACTCCTCTTTCAAAGTCATTTTCCAAAAGATAGGATGACAGGGTGTCATACCATGCTCTTGGGGCTTGATGTAGTCCATAAAGTGCTTTCTTTAATTTGTATACTCTGTCTGGATAGCTTGGGTTTTCAAATCCTGGTGGTTGGCAGACATATACTTCTTCTTCAATTGACCCATAGAGAAAAGCACTTTTTACATCCATTTGGTAGACTTTGAAGTTCATGTAAGAAGCATAGGCTAGGAATAGTCTGATTGCTTCTATCCTAGCTACAGGTGCAAAAACTTCTTCATAATCTATGCCCTCTTCTTGAGTGTAGCCTTGAGCTACCAGCCTTGCTTTGTTTCTTATAACAATACCTCTTTCATCTCTCTTGTTTCTGAAAATCCACTTTGTGCCAATTGCTCTGTGACCTTTACCTTTAGGAAGGTCTACTAGATCCCATACATCTTGTAGCTTGAATTGTAACAGTTCTTCTTGCATTGCTTCTATCCAGCTAGATTCTTTCATAGCATCATGTGCCTTTTTAGGCTCAAGCTGGGATAGAAAACAAGAAAGGACTGTATGCTGTTGATCTTTCATTTCTTGAAGCCTGCTTTGATGTCTAGTCATCATAGGAGAAGAGATATCTCCTATTACCAGCTGTGGAGGATGATTCTTTTGAACTCTTGTGTTATGACTAGGTTCTTCATTCAGTCCAGCCTCTAGATTAGAGTCATGCAACTCAACTGAAGTGGTTTCAGATGTCACTTCTGATTCTTGAGTCTCCTCATCTCTAGTGTCTTCTTCACTCTGACTTGGTTCAGTAAATGATTCCTTTTCACAGTCTTCATTTACTGTGGGTATGGGAAAAATCACAGATTTAGATATACTTTCTTGAACTTGTGTGATCTCTGATTCTCCACCATCTGTTCCTGTATACTCATTACTGAAACCAAAAGAGTTAGTTAGTGAATCAATGTCAAATAGCCATTGAGGTCCAGACCCAACAGGATTTGGTGTGTTCTCATTGCATTTGACATTGTCACTTTCTTCAATTATTCTAGAAGAAGAGTTAAAAACTCTGTAGGCCCTACTCTGAGATGAATATCCAACAAGAAATCCATCATCTGCTTTGCTATCAAACTTACCTAAGTGAGATTTGGTATTTAGAATTGTACAAGGACACCCAAAAGGTTTGAAGAAACCAATAAAAGGTTTTCTTTGATTTAAAAGCTCATATGGGGTCTTGTTCTTTTGCTTGACCACTAGAACTCTGTTTTGGACATAACAAGCAGTATTAACTGCTTCAGCCCAGAATGTAATTGGCAATTTTGAATCAGCCAACAGAGATCTAGCAGCCTCTATTAGTGTCCTATTTCTCCTTTCAGCAACACCATTCTGTTGAGGAGTCCTAGGAGCACTATATTGTCTCTCAATACCTTTTCCTTCACAAAAGGTGTTTAGATCATGATTTTTAAATTCAGTTCCATTATCTGATCTAATGACTTTTACTCTTTGATTAGTTTGGTTTTCAATTCTTAGAATAAAGGATTTGATAAGACCACTTGTTTCATCCTTAGTCCTTAGAAAATATACCCAAGTAAATCTGGAGTAATCATCAACAATAACCAAGCAGTAAGATTTCTTTCCTATACTCATAACATTTGTAGGACCAAACAGATCCATATGCAATAACTGGAGACAAGAAGAAATAGAATTTAACTCTTTGGTCTTATGAGAAGTTTTGTGTTGTTTGCCTTTAAGACAAGCAACACAATGATCATCACATGAAAAGACTTTTGAAGGTAAACCTCTTACAAGGTTATTTTTAACAAGATTGTTCATAGTCTTGAAATTCATGTGACACATCCTTCTGTGCCAAAGGGAGGATTCATCTATAGAAGCTTTTGAAACAAGACAATTTAAAGATGAATCACTATCAACATTGTCCAAATCAAGACAGTAAACATTGTCCTTCCTAGGAGTTCTAAGTAGTATCATGTTTTCATCAACTACCTTGAACCCTGGAGCAAGGATCATACACTCAGTGTTAGTAAATAATATACTATGTTGTTTGTCACAAACCTGTGATACACTTAACAGGTTGTACTTTAATTGATCAACATAGTAGACATCCTCAAATGTCATCTTGCCTTTGGTGACATTACCTTTTCCACTTATCTTACCACCAGTAAGATTGTCTCCAAATGCAACATGTCCTCCATTAATTTGCTTGAAATCCTGAAGGCATGACATGTTGCCAGTCATGTGCCTAGAGCAACCACTATCAACATGCCAAATGCTCTTTCCCTTGAGCTGTTGGTTGCCCTGCACATTAGATAAATTAATTAGTATGATTAGGGACCCAAGCCAAAGTGATCTTGGGTCTTCCTTTCTCATCAAAGTATTTACATTCCTTTTTAATGAGGTTTTTAAACTCAGAGCACTCTTTATTAGAGTACTTTGTCAATATGATTGGCTTAGCAGAATCAACACTAGAAGCAGTACTAACCTTAGAAGTACTAACAGAGTTAGCAGTACTAACAGGTGTAGCAGTACTAACAGGTTTAGCAGTACTAACCTTGTTAGCAGCATTAACATTGTTAGCAGTAGTATTACTTCTAGCAGCACTATCATTGTCAGCAGCACTATTTGTGATAGCAGTACTAACAGTTTTATTGCTTTTAGGAATCCACATATTGACACTTTCTTTAACAGAATACTTTTTCTTCATGTGGCTTTTAGTTTTAACAGTTTTCTTAGCCACATGGTTCTTTTCAATTTTCTTATAACCAAAGGGTTTTTGCATGGATCTTTGGAAATTCATTCTTTGGTTCATAGGATTGAAATAACAGAATTTTGCAAGATGATTCAATTTGCCACAGATAAAACAAGGTTTTGGTCTATTGATTTTACTCAGATCAACCCCTTGTTTATGTGCCCATTGATTATTCCAGTTTCTTTGATTTCCCCTCTTTTTGTCCTGTTTTTGGGGCTTATTCTTCTTACAAGCACACTGTTTGCAAGGACCTGGATTCACAACTGTGGTCTGTTTATAATGGACCTTACCAGACTTTTCCTCTGTCTTCTCTATGTTCTTGGATTTGATCCAAGCCCTTCCACAATCCTCATTGGTGATAATGTTGTTTTCTATAGAAATCTCACCACTCACCTTGTTCTCCTTACTCTTGCCAACCTCTTTCTCAGTCTTATCCTCAACAATTACCTCATCTAAGGGATCTATTTCAGTGGCTCCCTCAGGCAAGTCCTTCCTATCTTTGGTGTCTAACAGGTCTGAAGTAGGAGGAATGTAATTGTTGTTATATGGTGGAGGTGTGGCATTATACCCAATTCCTCTTCTTAATTTATCATGAATCTGATTTTGCAGTAAGGAGTCCATTGCTTTAGAAGCATTGGAAAACTTTTCTACATCAAGCTTAACTTTGGTTAACTCCTCTTTCAGTTTTTCACTCTCCTCTTTAGATTTGGTCAGTTTAAGTTCTAAATCCTTTTTCTCCCACTGCCAGTAATTAGTGTCATATGAGTGTTGTAGTTCATTGGCTTGAAAACCTTTGATTTGATCTTCAAATCTCTCTACTATCCTCACATAGTCTTTTATATCCTTTTCTAGTCTCTTCAGGTCATCACTCATCTTCTGATTGTGATCCCTGTACCTTTTAACAGTGTCTATGCAAGTTTTAGAGCAGAGATTAGAACTTACCTCAGATGGGAGATCAGATACTTTAGCCATAAGAGCTTGATTCTGAATAGCTTCTTCTGCTTGATCACTCCAATCAAACCCCATTCCTTGTTGAGAAACAAGGGCTTGAGCAGAGTTTCTGTTGTTATTGAAGCTTCCAGATTGAGCTTGTTGATGGTTGTTGTTGTGAGACATTCCACTTCTGCATTCTCTAGCAAAATGTCCCTTCAGATGGCATTTGTAGCATTCTACCTTTGATTTATCAAACCCTGCTCCATCTTCTCTTCTTTGTGAGAAGTTGTTTCTTCCAGTCCTCTTTATAAACTTTTTAACCCTCATGGAGAGCATGGCCATCTGCCATTTAATATCCATCTCTTCCAGATCATCAGGATGAAGTTGTTCTAAGTCATCATTGATCAAAGAAGAATTTCCATGATTAGAAAGAAGAGCTTCAAATACATAATTAGTGCCTTTATCTGAATTAGATCCATTAGCAGCATTAACTGATTCAGGGTTAGCAGTAGAATCAATTGATGCAGATAGGAGTGCAGCATTATGAACATATCCAGAAGGCTTCTTCTTTGCCTCCACCTCAGCTTCAAATACTCTAAGATCATTGTACAGATCATCAAGTTCTTTGTCTTCCAACTGATCATTCTGTCTGAATGACACAGTGTACATGGTCCATTCATCTCCAAGGGATCTTAAGAACTTTCTGTTCACATCATCTTGATCAATCTGTACTCCCATAGTAGCTAGTTCACCAATTAGTTTATTAAACCTGTCAAAAGTTTGAGTCATGGACTCATTCTTAGTTGAGATGAAGTTTTCATACTGTTGTTTTAAGATTGCCTTTTGATTTCTCTTGGTACTTTTAGTACCTGAGAATCTCTTCTCTAGAGCATTCCAGAGCATCTGTGCATCAGTACAATTGCAGAATTGGTGTTGATACTCATTTGGAATGGCCAAGAGCAGTGTGCTCAAGGCTTTCATCTCTGTCTGTCTTGATTTCCTGTCTGTATCTGTCTTTGGAGGAGTTCTTTTGCCATCTTCACCAATCTTTCCTCCATCAGATGGGCCATTCTCAATGATGTCCCACATAGAGTAATCTGTGAGGAGAATATATTGCTTGATTCTGATTTTCCACATGTCAAATTCATTGGATCTGAGCATTGGAACTTTTGAGACCAAAGTACTGCTTGATTCTGTAAGATTTTCCATGATGAATAACTGTTTCTGAGAGAATTTGGCTCTGATACCACTTGTTAGGATCGAATTCTTAACAAGAATTAATACTCAGAAACTAATATCAAAGAAGTTGCGGAAAAACACTTTGATATTTGATAAAACAGTAATCAAACACAGTATATAATTATCAAACAGTAAACTTGTATTGAATGCTTAAAGTTACAAGATTACACACTCAACCTCAATATTGATGAACAGGCTCACCAATACGAATTCTACTTCTCTAGAATTAGGATCTATGCCTTGAGGTTGATTTCTCTCTTTTTAACAACAATTATCAAAAGTTATTTCTATCTATTCTAAACATTCTATACATATACTGATAAAAAGATAATTACAAAGAATAAACAAATCTTCAGTATATCTTCCATGTATATCTTCTAAGTATATCTTCAGTATATCCAGCTGTAGTACTTTCCATCCGGATCTCTTTAGCAGCACTAATAATGCTCAGCAGCATTAACTTCATCTAGCAGCATTAACTTCAAGCAGTAGTAACTACTAGCAGTACTAACTAGCTAAGCAGTACTAACTTTGTTCAAGCAGTACTAACTTTAACTAGCAGTAGTAATTCTACTAGCAGTAGTAACACTTAGCAGTATTAATCTTCAACTTGTTCTGGCAGTAGTAACTACACTTGTACTAGCAGTAGTAACTACACTTAGTAGAATCTTCAGTTCCCAACAGTGTAACTCGTCTAGATATGGATTGGCACTAATGTTCTGTAAGACCTTGAGGTGTAACTCGACAGAGTAGGCAATAAGGGCAGTAAATACGGTCTGAGGTTGTGATGTCGTTGTGGCATGGGAACTAAGATCGGGGCATGAGGTGTAATTCATTAACATCGTGGGTGAATCCACTCCCGCGTGAAGGTCACCCCGATAGACACGGGTCTCCCCCGTATTTCAAGGGTTATCTCCTGTATATGTGTATTCAGGTATGAGTCTATGGTTGCGGTGGAAACAGTGACTGTGAGACGATGGAGTTCGGTAACCCAAATCTTGCTTTATTTAATTATGATGCTAATGTTTATGAATTGCATAATTTATGAAATCTCACTAGGCTTCGTCCTAACACTTGATGTGGTTGTTGCTTCATCACAGATCCTACTCGTGGAGGAAACTAGGATGTCGCGATTGTCAATCGGGCACGTAGGGGTTCTTGAAGTGCCGGTCTTTCGGGGAATTTTTATGAAGAGAGTACATGGTGGATATATGACACCCATTTTAATCTAGATTCGAATCAATTCTAGATTACGTATGTTGTTGTATTATTGGATGTCCCATTCTTTGTTGCAAAACTTTATAGTGCAAATTGACCCTCTTGTTATGGGGTATAGTTGTTTTGAATTTTGGAGGTCAGACTTTTGGAATTTAATATTTTTAGGGTATTATGGTCCTTCGTATTTTAGATGTCTTATTGCCGAATTCTTGAATTTTTAATTCATGAAACTTTTAGAGTGTTACAAGTTGGTATCAGAACCTAGTTTAAGTGAACTAGGTATACGATCTAGATGCCTAGACTTAGGCTGAAACTTTTAGGCAATAAGAGTAAGACGTGGGTAGAGATTTTAAGAAGGGATAGTCTCAGAATCAACGGAAAACCACGTTGTTGAGAATTATGAAAGTAGTAACGAGAATCTTTATGTAGTGTGCGTTCATAATTTCAATTAGCTACTGTTATTATGAATGTACTTCTATGTGAGCATGCTTGAATTACTATGATTATGATAATCAACGAACTGTATTAGTACGTTTCTTGTGTATAATCTTGCGTAGCTATCTCTCACCCTCCTCTGATTTGATGACAAAAGATAATGGTAAATACTCGGAGTCATCTCCAGTCGTCACCAGAGGGTCAAGCAGTTAATGAATCCACGACTGATAGGCCGAACACAACTGATACTGACGGACCCCCAGTCCCACCTATTCTAGTCGGAAGGGTGGAACAAATTCCGAGGACCAACATAGCCACTGCCGACCCGATCATGACAGAGGTAACCCATCAGACTCAAATGATGGACATGATGAGAGCCATGAATAAGACCATGGCAAAACAACAAGAGTTGTTCATGAAGATGATTGAGGATCGAGATGTAAACCACCATCGGCACGAGACGATTGAGGAAAATGTTATAATAGCAGGTTCGGGGGCACCGGGGGTGATATCCGTACCGATGGGGTGGCAACTTTGGAAACGAGGCAACCGGAGAAGGGATGTTCCTATAAGTCTTTTCTTTGCTGCAAATCGCCGGAATTCACCGGATCCGACGAGCCCACAAAATGTATGAGTTGGCTCAAAGAGATCGAACAAGCATTCAGATCTAGTGATTGTGAAGAATGCCAAAAGGTGAAGTATGGGTCTCAATTACTCCGAGGAACGACCTTGACTTGGTGGAATGTCCTCACCTCAACCATTGAGGAATCAGTACTGGCCAGAATGTCGTGGGCCTAATTCAAGAAGTAGATTTTAGAATAGTACAGTACGGAGGAGGAGTTGGACTCCATAGAGGGAGAGTTTTGGTCAATGAAAAAGGGTGATTTGTCAGTGAAGGAGTATACCCGACTCTTTATGGAGAAGCTTGATTTGGTGGGGCACGTGGCTCTAATTAAGAAGGATAAAATAAAGGCATACTTGAAAGGCCTGCCCACAGACATGATCACTGTGGTCCGCAACTCCAGGGCCTCTAACCTCTGAGAAACGATCGAATAAGCTAAAGTGACTGACAGACTCTTCACTCAAGATAAAGTCGAGAAGACGAAGACCGTGGAGAAGAGAAGGTGGGAAAGCCCGCCAAATTCGTACAAGAAGCCGAAGTTCCAACCGCAAAGCAAGAGTTTCGACAATTGTCGGGAGGCAAAGTGGTGCCCTAAGTGCAAAAGTAAGCACTTTGGGTTTTGCAAGACCAACTCCAACCCAAGTCCGAGCCCAGTTACATGCTTCAAGTGCGGCCAGCCGGGTCATCTCAGCGTCGCATGTCCTATTCGGGGGACAATCTGCTTCAAATGCAAGGAAATGGGTCATGTTCGAAGAGAGTGCCCCAAGCTAAGGGGCGTGACTAAAGGAGGAAGTTCGGGAAGCCAACCGAAAAGAGAGGCCATTCCCAAGGCTCAAGGAAGGGCATTCCAGATAACGAAGGAGGAGGCAAAGGAAACCGCTGACGTGGTGTCGAGTACGTTTTTACTCAACTCCACACCTGCTAAAGTACTGTTTGATTCCGGTGCAAACTTCTCCTTTCTGTCCGATGTGTTTTACAAGTCTTTGATTTTGTCGGTTAGTGCCCTATTTGATGCCTTAGTCATAGAAGTAGCTAACGGGGAACGGGTGCTTCTAAGGGATGTCCTAAGGGACTGTCGACTTGAAATCATTGGCGAGATTTTAATGGTGGATTTACTTCCTATGTCCATCGGGAGCTTTGATATGGTGATCGGTATGGACTGATTGGCATGACATCAAGCGGAAATCTTATGCTCCAAGAAACTCATACGGGATCCCGTTAGGGATGGTAACTTCCTCGTAGTGTATGGAGAAAAGCGAAAAGGCGAAGTGGCCATCATCTCATCCATCAAAGCAAAGAAATATCTGGCAAAGAAGTAACCATCGTACCTCGCTTTCGTGTTGGATGCCAAGGCAGAGAAGAAGAAAATAGATGACGTGTGGATTGTCAATGAATTCCCAGACGTGTTTCCTGATGATCTACCGGGCTTGCCACCCGACCGTCAAGTGGAGTTCCGGATCGACCTAGTTCTGGGGGTGGCACCGATAGCTCGTGCACCATATCGTCTTGCGCCATCGGAAATGCAAGAAATGATGTCCCAACTCCAAGAGTTGTTGGATAAGGGGTTGGTGAGGCCGAGCTCGTCACAGTGGGTAGCTCTGGTGCTCTTTGTAAAGAAGAAAGACAGGTCGATGAGTATGTGCATCGACTATCGAGAGTTGAACATGGTGACCATCAAGAATAAATATCCACTACCTCGAATAGACGACCTATTTGATCAACTACAAGGGGGCTGTTGTTTTTCCAAGATTGACCTTTGATGGGGCTACCATCAGGTGTGAGTGCGAGAAGAAGACGTACCGAAGACGGCGTTTAGGACTCAGTATGGCCACTACGAGTTTCTAGTCATGCCTTTTGGATTGACGAATGCACCGACAATTTTTATGAACTTAATGAATCGGGTGTGTCGACCATTTTTGGACCGATCAGTCATAGTGTTCATCAACGATATCTTAGTGTACTCCAAGGATGAAGAGGAGCACGAGCAACATTTGAGAGAAGTCTTGGAGGTACTAAGGAAGGAGAAGCTTTATGACAAGTTCTCCAAGTGTGAATTCTGGTTGCGAGAAGTTCAGTTTCTCGGCCATGTGGTGACCCGTGAAGGAGTGAAAGTAGACCCCACGAAGATCGAGGCGATGATGAACTGGGAGCCCCCGAAAAGCCCAACCGAGATCCAAAGCTTCTTGGGACTCGCCGGTTATTACCGAAGATTCATTCAAGACTTTTCCACGATCGCCTCAACATTAACCGCATTGACTCGAAAGAATGTAAAGTTTGCTTGGACCGCGACCCAAGAGAAGGCTTTCCGTACCTTGCAACGAAAGTTATGTGAAGCTCCAATCTTGTCTCTTCCTGAGGGAACGGAAGACTTTGTCGTCTACAACGATGCATCTAAGATGGGATTGGGTTGTGTCTTCATGCAAAGAGGAAAAGTGATAGCGTACGCGTCAAGACAGTTGAAAGAGCACGAGAAGAATTATCCCACGCATGACCTTGAATTGGCGGCAGTAGTGTTTGCTTTAAAGTTGTGGCGGCACTACTTGTATGGCACCAAGTGCACCCTCTACACCGACCACAAAAGTTTGAAGTATGTGTTTGATCAGAAAGAGTTGAACATGCGACAAAGAAGGTGGTTAGGGTTGTTGAAAGATTACGACTGCGAACTTCAATATCATCCGGGCAAAGCTAATGTTGTGGCAGGCGCATTAAGCCAGAAGGAGTATAGCGGAGCGGTGAAAACCTCTTTAGCAAGGATCGAAAGCATCTCAAACCTGGTGGACATGATAAATGTAGCTCAAGCCGAAGCGATTCTCGAAGCAAATCTCAAAGATGATTCGATGAGGAAACAACACCTTAGCTTGACGGAGGATGGGAGAGGGTTGAAGCTATTCCAAGGACGAGTCTGGGTACCCCAGTTGGGAGGATGTCGGAAATTACTTTTGGAAGAGGTGCACAAATCAAAATATTATATCCACCCCGGGAGCACAAAAATGTACAGAGATCTGAAGTTGAACTATTGGTGGTCGGTGATGAAGCTCGATGCGGTGAACTTCGTGGAGAAATGTCTTACGTGCTCATTAGTAAAGGTCGAGCATCAACGTCCGTATGGGAGTTTTCAATCCCTAAAAATACCGGAGTGGAAATAGGATCACATCACAATGGATTTTGTGACAAAGCTACCAAGGACGTTGAAGGGCCACGACACCATTTGGGTGGTAGTGGCCCGATTGACGAAAAGCGCACACTTCTTGGCCATGAGGGAGACTTTACCGTTGAATAAAATGGCAAGGCTTTACATTAACGAAGTGGTCTCGAGGCACGGAGTGCCACTATCCATCGTGTCTGACTGGGATAGTCGTTTCACCTCTCATTTCTGGAGTGCGTTCCAAAGAGAATTGGGAACAAAAGTGAAGTTGAGCACGTCGTACCATCCACAAACGGATGGACAAAGCGAACGAATAATTCAAACTTTGGAAGACATGCTGCGATCATGTGTCATTGATTTCGGGGAAAGTTGGGACTCTCATATGCCATTGGTGGAATTCGCCTACAACAATAGTTACCACTCGAGCTTGGGTATGGCACCATTTGAGGCTTTATATGGACGGAAATGTAGGACGCCAACTTGTTGGCTTGAAGCGGGCGAGAAACAATTCGTCGGACCGGAAATAGTACAAAAGACGGCGGACAAGGTTAAGGGTATTCGAGAGCATCTAAAGGCGGCACAAGATCGCCAAAAGAGTTACGCAGACAAAAAGCGGCGACCGATGGAATTCCAAGTGGGCGATCAAGTCATATTGAAGGTATCGCCTTGGAAAGGGATTATAAGGTTCGGAAAGCGAGGGAAGCTTAGTCCTCGTTTCCTCGGGCCTTTTCCAATTGTTGAGCGGGTGGGACTCCAAGCCTACAAGCTTGATTTACCACCTGAGATGAGTGGAATTCACCCTACATTCCATATTTGCTATCTACGGAAATGCTTAGGGGAGGAAGAAAATGTTATACCATTATCAGAGATTCGCGTAGATAACGATCGATGCGTTGAAGAACCGGAAGCTATCCTAGAGAAGGAAACAAAAAGGCTCCGCCATGAAGAGGTAGTAATGGTGAAAGTACAATGGAAACATCACCGGGGTACGAACGTGACGTGGGAGGCGGAAGAGGATATGAAGGGGCGGTATCCTCATCTTTTTGTATAGTATGTGATTTCGGGGACGAAATCTATTCCTAGTGGGGGAGGATTGTAACACCCCGAAAATTCTCTGAGTACTTTCTTCTTTATCTCCTTGATGAATTCCCTAGCGTCTTGATCTTTAACCTAAGGAACCTTTATTTGTTTATAAGCTCTTGTGTGTTTGACATGTCAAAGTAGCATCAATAGTATCCATACCCTGAGTATACATGTGTTACGTGCTTATTGTGAAGAGTATGTATTTGAACTTTATTTATCACCTTAATGCTTATAATGGTTGTTTGTAAATTGTTACACCCTAGGCTAACAATTTTGGTTCGTGAGAAATTGCATTAAGGGACTTTAACAACTTAGAAGAACCAAGAATAGTCGAGGGTGGGATTTTGGACCGTTTGTGTTGAGCAGACAGCAGCACCAGGGGTGTGTGCGACTTTGCCTATGGTGAGCAGATATATGGCCAACCCGGGTAAAGAACATTGGAGAGCCTTCCAATGGATCTTCCGTTACTTGAGGGGCACAACAGATATGTGTTTGCATTTTGGGAAGAATTCTTCGGGGTGCTTGGCTATGTGGATTCGATCATGCCAAGGATCTTGATAATAGAAGATCTATCACTGGATATGTTTTTACTCTTGAAGGGTGTGCCATTAGTTAGAAGGCACATTTGCAACCTACTGTCACTTTATCCACAATGAAAGCGGAATATATGGCGGTTAATGAAGTTGTGAAAGAAGCTATCTGGCTCAAGGTTTTTTTTTGGTGAATTGAGTGATCATCTGAAAGTCGAAGAAGTTTTCTGTGATAATCAAGGTGTGGTTCTCTTGACCAAAGATCGGATGTTTCACGATAGGACGAAACACATCGATATTCTTCATCACTATGTCCGTGGGGTAGTAGCTAAAGGTGATGTTAAAGTAGTCAAGATTTACTAGACTTGGCAAAAAATGACATGACACGCTAACCTGACACGAACTCAACACGAAATAAACGGGTTTGGGTAATACATTTCAATCCGTTTAAGTAAACGGGTTGACACGACACGACACGGAAATTAAACGGGTAAGGTCAGGGTCAAAAATTTCAACTCGAAAATGACCCGAATAACCCGTTTATATATATATATATATATAAAGTTTTTTTAATACTTTGGATTTTTAATGTTTTAGATTGGTTATAACTTATAAGTTTGAACTATAAAATTTGGATTTCTAATTTTGAATTTTGGATTTTTACTATTTTATGAATTTTTAGTTTTATAAATGTTAAACGGGGATAGGCGGGTCGTGTCGGGTTAAGCGGGTCGAGTTAGGGTTGAGGTTTCCTGACCCGTTTATTAAACGGGTCGGGTTAGAGTTAGACACTCTCAACCCGTTTAACTTTGAACCCGACACGAACCCGATACGACACGACACGTTTGCCAGGTCTAAGATTTACACTCACGACAACACAGCGAATATGTTGACTAAGCCGCTTCCAGTTTCCAAGTTCAATTTGTGTTTGGACTTGGTTGGTGTTGCAAGACGGGGTTCATACCCTTAGGGGCGAATTGGTGGAGGATATTGTTTTTTGAGAACTTTGATCACTTTGGTATTGCTTTGTTTATGGGTGATCATTTTTGGCTTGAGGTGAAGATTAGTGGAGTTGTGTTCTTGATGTTTACTTGGTTTGAAGACAAGGTGGAGATTAGTTCTTAATTTGATCTTTGGATTGAATACAAGGTAGATATTTGTGAGATGTTGCCTCCAATCCAAAGAAACTAGGCGACATCTGGTTAAGTCGCTCAAGTATAACTGGCCCATTTAGTGGGCCGACTGTTTTTTTGTGCATACAAGAGTTTAGACACAACAGTCTCTGTTTCAATTTTTAGACCTGCTGATTTTAAATATACAACATAATAATAGAAACCCTTGTATTTTCTCTACTCTCTCACTCAAAAACTTACTCTTTAAACCTCAAGAACCCTAACTTATTTCCCCATTATTGTAAGTTATAATCTCTCAAGTGTATCACTATCAAAGTGATAGTGGATCAGTTCTCGACATCCTTCACCCGTGGTTTTTCCCTTTCCGGGTTTCCACGTAAAAATCTCGGTCTCTCTAATTACTTATGTTTTATTTTACATTTATTGAGTTTGATCATTATTTACATTTTCTTAGTAGTTGATTATCTTACATTGTTAATCGTATTTCCGCTTTGAATCTCGATATAGAACTTTAGTTCATTTGTTCTTAGGTAATTTGTGTTTTTATCGGGAACCAACCTTTGAGCTTTTAGCTATCTCGGTCTTGGTAATTTCACAACAATATTGTTTAATTTTTTAATTGAAAACTTAAAAATGATAAAAAGACCCAAATGTCCTTGAGTTAATGGACTTATTTAACGTAAGTTAGTCAGAGGGATCAAAATTGAAAAAAAAATGACAATCACATTGATTAAAAGTATAATTAGTTTAAAATAGAGACAAGACTTGATATTGGTTGGAAATCACAACGACCAAAAGTATTGTAATTTACTCTAAAAGAAAGAAGAATATAACTTGGTAAAAATTTAAAAAACCATGACAAAATAAATAAAAAATAATAATTTAACTAGGCTTTGAATGAGGTTATGTACTAAACCACTTTTAACGGATCTCGGTTAATCTTGAGTTCAAATTGAATATGACGAGCTTAATTAACCAAGTCTTAGATTGAAAAAAAAAATTGTCCCCAAATTCCTCTTTAATTAATTTTTGTCCATCAATCATGTAGAGACACTATCAAAGAGGTGCTAGCCTAGTGGTAAGGTCATTGGGGGATAGTGCATGGTATGCCTATCTACCAGGGTTCAAATCCTGGGGGATGCACTTCGGCGATACCCATACCTTGGGTCGGCCTTCGGGTCGGTTCGGGTCCAGGTTTACGGGCATACCAGTCTATGGGTATGCGGGTTCGGTCTTGACCGGGCTTAGTCGTACCTGGGCGGGTCCAGTCGATTTGGGCTGGACCGGGTCGCCGCGGATTAGTCGGTGTTGCCCAATTGGATGCCCGGATACCGCGAGTGCGTGTGTGTGTGGGCTTAGCCCAAGTTGTCGTACAAAAATAAAATCATGTAGAGACAGTACTTTCTCATTTTGTTGAAGAGAGAAAATAAATAAATTCATATTAAATAAAATAATAATCCCATGAAATATAGGGATGGCACGTTTTTATTCGCACATGGTTCAAAGAAAAAGAAGTTAAAACATTTATTCCACTAAATTTTAGCCATTAAAAAAGGCTTAATTATATGAGTCGATCATTCATCCTCTCTCATCTCCACTCCAACTATCTTTCACTTTTGGCCCAGTTGGACCTTCTTCACCCAGCACCTCCCTTGGAACACTCTTCACAAATTTCTCAAAACCAATTTTCATTTTCCCCTTCATAACCTTGTGCACTTTTTTAATTTCTTTATCAAGATCATATGAAACTTTTGGACCCCATTTTCTTTCATAGTTCAACCATGGTGGTTCACTCACCATTGATCCCAAATACTCGGCCGCCACCACTTCCGCCCTGACTCCGGTGTCCAAAACTTTATCGCTCTTTGCGGTGTCATCTCGTAGTCCAATATTGACCCCTCTTGGACCAATCAAAACTGACCCAGGTCGAGGGTATGAGCCGTGGCTGTGCAACGATGAGTACACAACTGGTTTGTTGCCGCTTGCATATTCAAGAGCCGAAACGCTCACCCATGAACCCCAACTGTGTTGTGAAAAGAAAACACTATGTAACTCACCATTAAAATTACTCACCCTTAATGTAACATGTTCCCAATCACCCACATGTTCCCCTATTTTTCCCAGTGATATATTGATGAATTCAACTTTGGCTCTTGCTGCTCCATTAAAAGGGTAGAAAACCCAAATGGCAATATCAGTAAATAACCCTCCAAACATAGGTTTAAAATGAAAATATGCATTTGAATCTTGTAAGTGACCTCTTTTGACCCTTTCTTTACTTGAACCGTTTTTGGGGAGGTCTAGCCAATAGGTGTCATCATTTGAACCACCTTGTGGGAGGTTTAAACCATTTTTGTCAATAGTTTTAGGGTTTGACTCCTCTCCTTTGTGATAAACCAATGCACCATTTTGAAAGAACCAGGGCCGTTCCTGGGAGGGCGAGTCGGGTGCACATCTAGGGCTCAAAGAAAATAGGGGCCCAAATTTTTTAGTATATGGTATATATTAGTAGATTAAAAAATTGTAAATAAAAAAAACAAAAAAAACTTAGTATATAATAGGATCCAAAAAGAATTAACATTATAGTAAGGGCCCAAACATATATTAATTAATAACATTGGACAAAAAAAATTTGTAAAAAATTATTTAGTTTTTTATTTTATAGTATTGTAAATAATTTTTTTTATCAAGTGCTAATATCTAAAAACTATTTTTGCCTATAATCCTTGATATATATACTCCATTACTCATCTTCTACATATTCTTTTCATTATTTCATCCGTATGAATTTTATTATTGTGTTAAAATATAGTAGATTTCTTGTTATTAACTAAGAAAACTCCTACATTCTGAAAACAATTACCAAACTATATTAGACAACCCAACATATATCTATATTTAGGATTTCAAATATATTTTTTTTTCATACATTATTGAATCTTTATCATCTAATATTGGATGCATGAATCTTAAGTATTCTCTTATCTCTAAAACAAGAATAAATTTTCAAACTATAACCAACATGGACTTTTGATTCTAAGATTGATGGATATTAAAAAGTTTGTTTCATCCATAAAAGTTTAAAACGATGATGAAAAACATTAACATCAGGTAACATGTGTAATATCTACTGGTTTATGTTGATTTACTTAAAGTGTTACTCTGAATGGTCAACATAGTGACGTCAAATGATTTCAATCTATATATTAAAGGTATATCATAAGATGTCGTTGATGGTGGAACAGATTAACGATGTTATGTACAAATGATATGGTAGATAATATTAATTTAGAAATGATTATTGATTGATCTTGCGCTAGGATTACCAGGAAAAACGGTTTTATATGAATTATTATTTTTTGAATTCAGTGTTATTATTGATGATATAAACAATATATTGAAAATAATTTCGTAGTTATTGAGGACCCATTTTTACATCTCGCCCAGGGCCTAAAAAATGTCAATAGCGGGCCTGAAAAGAACCATCAACGGTAGAAGGAAGGTAGGGTTCATTAGAATGAAAGTAAACCAATGGAGAGTAAGCTCCAATTAGGGTTTCAATTTGGTTCCAATTTGGCATCATATTTACCAAACTACCCTTCACATTCTTCACACAAGATGGTGATAATGTATTCCCTCCTAATCCGTTTCGAACCATGAAACCGCCTATGGACACACCCATGGCCTTAACACCTCTATTTGTTGGCCTAGAACTATACACATTGAACCCGTTTACGTTCATACCCTTACTGCACAGTCCCCATATCCATTTGTCGCTCTCTAAATCACCTGTTAAATCAGCCCTCACGCAACGTATTTTCTCAAGCGACGGCTTTTCTGATGAGCCTGTAACGACGTACCCTACAACCTTGTATCCGTGAGGTGGGTTCGGGAACCAGATGAACCCATCACCATCTTTCTTGATCTTGAGACACTCACTGCTCCAAACAAGAGTGTAGCCGGTTGGTGGTTTAAGAGAAGGGTTTGCAGGGTTATTTGTGACATCTTTGCCCACAAGAATGTGCCCAAATAAAGGCATGTTGTTGGGTTGACTATAAAACCCTAAAGTGGAAAATCCTTTAGGGATTAAAGCAGGCTTATAGAATTGTTAATATATATATATATATATATATATGTGTGTGTGTGTGTGTATAAGGCCCATGCCCATGGGTCTATATAGTCTCTGTATATAAATCCCTTGTATATTTTAGGTTAGGTTATGTAGTACATATTTCTTTTGCCGTATTGTACGTTTTGTTCTCTCAATCAATATATGAAGTCATCAAGCCTTCAGCATATTCATCATCTCTTTCAATCATCATCATCATCTTCTAACATGGTATCAGAGCTGTAGGTTTGCTTTCTTCCTCATCATCTCATTACTGTTTCTTTTATCGTTTCTTTTTACGCCGCTCATTGCTCGACCTCTTTAAATCGGGCATTCCAATCCCAATTTTACACATCACCCAATCGAGAATTCCAATCCCGATATCGCACCTCACCCAATCGGGAATTCCAATCTCGATTGCCTAATCGCCCAATCGCCAATCTCTGAAATCATCTAATCGTCCAATTGCGAACTGACTTTTAATCGCCCAATCGTCCAATCTCTGAAATCGTCTAATCGTCCAATCGCGAACTGACTTTTGCGCTAGACACTCGTAGCGCAAATCAAGGTTTTGCGCCAGACACTCGTAGCGCAAATCTGAAGTTTGCGCCAGACACTCGTAGTGCAAATCTGAAGTTTTGCGCCAGTCACTCTTAGCGCGAACTGTTATTTTACGCCAGACACTGTTTCTCGTCACATACATGGCTGCAATCTCAGTCACTCAAATCCCATTTCGGTTGTTTTCAATGGTAGCAACTACATCCTGTGGCATCATCATATGACAATTCTGCTAAAATCCCATGGGCTTTACATTGCATCCAAACTTCCAGTTCAGGCAACAACTGAGAATGCTGTTGATTTTGCAAAACGCGTGAATGAGTGGGACATCAATAATGCTCGTATCCTGGGTTTCATTAATGCCTCCACTACTCCTGAGATCAACCAACAGTTTCTTGGCTATGTCACCACCAAAAGTCTCTGGAATTTTCTTGCCAAGCGGTACACGTCATCGGGCCTATCTCATCAGTATCAACTGTGGACCACTTTTCAGAACAAACGCCAGCTTCTTGATCAATCCGTAAACTCTTATATCTCTGAAATGCAGTCTCTCAGAGATCATATAAGTCTTGGCGCACCACAAATCTTTGATGAAACGGCTCAACAATTCACAACCTACTTCAACCAGTTACATTTGATCACCATTCTGATGGATCTTACTGATAAATTTGAGAATGTTCGTGCTTCTCTTCTTCATAGGCAACCACTACCCACTCTTGAAGAAGCCATATCAGAATTGTTAAGTGAAGAAACCTGTCTTCACATGCGCTCACCGATGCCCGCTACTTATAGCGTCCTCTACACATCTCATCCCAAGTCCAAAGGTAAATGGACCAACAGCAACCATCCCAAATCTGTGGGAAAAACGAACACATCTGAGTGTGCTTTTTGCCATTCTACTGCTCATCTTCTCCTTGATTGTCCTATTCGCAAGTGTCGTCGGTGTGGCATCACTCAGTCGCGCCATTATGAGTCTGATTGCCTTAAGAACTCAAAGAACACTGGCCCTCAGAACCGGACTCACGCTGTTGCTGGGTCTACTATCGCTGATAACGAGGTTTCTCCAGTCTCCTCACCTGACCTCATGGAACTGATGCGTCACAATCAGGAACTCATGGAGCAGATCATGTCTGGTGCTATGGGTATGAATTCTCAACACTCAACTGCATCAGGTAACTCATGGCTTTTTGACTCTGGGTGTTGCAATCATATGACTCCCTACACTGATGGTTTTATTTCTAAGAAACCACCTCAGCATTTTACGTCAGTACGTACTGCTGACAACACTGGCCTACCGGTATCTTTTAGTGGAAATGTCTCCACTCCTCATATACAATTACCAGATGTTCTAAATGTTCCGAAACTATCTCTAAGCTTAGTTTCGATTGCGCAACTTCTAGAATCTAATCTGATCATTTTATTTCATTCTTCTGGTTGTGTTGTACAGGATCCAAAGACCAAGCAGATCCTTGGACTCGGCCGTAAAGTTGGACGGATAATTTAAGTGGTCTTCCTTCGTCTTCCATTACCCTCTTCAAGTCTTGTTGCCTCAGTTTCCAGCACTTCTTCCTTTGACTTGTGGCATGCCCGGCTAGGTCACTTATCTCTATCTAGAATAAAATCATTAGCTAATTTAGGGGTGTTAGGAAATTGTGTGTCAACTGACAGTATTTCTTGTTTATCATGCAAACTTGGAAAACATCATGCTTTATCTTTTAATTCAAATGAGTTTAATTCTACTTCTCCTTTTGATCTTATTCATTCTTATGTATGGGGACCAACACCACATCAATCCATGGGGGGTGCTCGATATTTTGTTATTTTTATTGATGATCATACACATTTCACATGGATATATCTCATGAAACATCGTTCGGAGCTACCTAAAATTTATATTATGTTTGCTCCGATGATTCACACCCAATTCTCAAAATCTATAAAGATTCTTAGAGCTGATAATGCTTTGGAATACAAAGAGTCCTCTCTTCTCTCCTTTCTTTAATCTCAGGGGACTCTCTCTCTCTCTCGGTACTCTTGTCCCGGCACATCTCCTCAAAATGGTCGTGCAGAACGCAAACACCATCATATACTTGATATGGTTCGCACTCTTCCCATTTCTGCTAAATGTCCAGAACGCTTTTAGGGTGAAGCTGCTTTCACTGCAGTTTATACTATCAATCGTCATCCTACTCCCATTCTTAATAATAAGTCTCCTTATGAGGCTCTTCATGAGGTCTCCCCTGCCTATGAACTTCTAAAAGTTTGGGGTAGTGCTTGCTTTGTTCAGTTATAACCTCATGAACATACCAAACTTGAACCTCGCTTCAGACTTTGCTGCTTCCTTGGATATGGTATTGAGCACAAGGGTTCTCGCTGTTGGGATCCTATCTCCCAGCGTCTTCGTATATCTCGTCATGTCACCTTCTGGGAACATTTTCCCTTTTCTTCTATATCCAAGTTTCGTGAGTCCCCTAACTTCACCGTTCCGTTCTTTACTGATACTTCTGTCTCATTGGACTCACTCCAATCTGACATCATATCCTCTCCGTCTATTGTTCAAACACCTTCTGACTCTGCCTCTCCGCGAGCTTGGTTTGAGAAGTTCAGTTCCACAGTCACCTCTCTAGGTTTCTCACCCAGCAACTACGATTCAGAGCTGTTTACTCGGACCACTGAGACTGGCACAATCTTACTTTTGTTGTATGTGGATGATATGATTATTACTGGCAGTGACTCTACAGGCATAACTCATCTCAAGACATCTCTCAGCTCCTGTTTTGAGATGAAGGACCTTGGTTCTTTACACTATTTTCTTGGTCTTGAGGTGTTCCCAGACTCATCGGGAATTTATCTTTGTCAAGCCAAATACACCTCAGATCTCTTGTCAAAAGTTGGGATTACTGACAACAAAACTGCATCCACTCCTCTTGAGCACAACCTTCATTTGGCTCCGAATGCTGGACCCCCTCTGCGTGATCCTACTTTGTATTGACCGTTAGTGGGGTCACTTGTCTACCTGACAGTGACTCGACTTGACATTGCCTATGTTGTTCATACAGTCAGTCAGTTCATGTCTGCACCCTGTTCAGATCACTATGCTGCAGTCCTTCGCATCCTTCGATATTTAAAGGGGACTATGTTTCACGGTCTTCATTTTACATCCGCATCATCATTGACTTTGCGAGGATTTTCTGATGCTGATTGGGACAGTAAAATGACTGATCGTCGCTCCACTACCGGCTACTCTTTATTTCTTGGAGACTCACTCATATCTTGGAGGAGCAAGAAACAATCTCTCACAGCTCGATCTAGTACTGAAGCTGAGTATCGCGCACTCGCTGACACGGCTCAAGAACTTGTGTAGTTACGCTGGCTACTCTCTGACATGGGGGCTCCTCAACATTCTCCAACTCCATTGTGGTGTGACAACAACAGTGCGATTCAGATTGCTCACAATGACGTCTTTCACGAGCGAACGAAGCATATTGAAATTGACTGTCATTTTGTTCGTCAACACGTGACTCGTCAGACTATCCAGCTTCTTCCTATTTCAACTATTGATCAACCGACCGACATTTTCACTAAAGCTCATCTACCAGGACGGTTTCGTGATATTGTTTCCAAGCTCCATCTGGCTCATTCTTCTCCCGATTGAGTTTGAGGGGGGATATTAATATATATATATATATATATATATATATATATATATATATATATATATATGTGTGTGTATAAGTCCCATGCCCATGGGCCCATATAGTCTCTGTATATAAATCCCTTGTATATTTTAGGTTAGGTTATGTAGTTCATATTTCTTTTGCTGTATTGTACGTTTTGTTCTCTCAATCAATATATGAAGTCATCAAGTCTTCAGCATATTCATCATCTCTTTCAATCATCATCATCATCTTCTAACATGTTGCCCCAATATTGTCTGGTCCTCCCTCTTTGGCTGCCCAAATCTTGTTCATTGTTGATACTTGTCTCACTTGTAGTCCTCCTAAATCCATGGTTCCACTGGCAAAACCCCCACCTAAAATTTAGCAAAAGAACCGAGGAAATAAATAAATAAATACTCATCCGGGTCGTAAGAAAATATTTGGAATGTGTAAGTGACACATATTTATAAGAAAGTGTGTACTTACATTATATCTTAATTAAACGTTTAAAATACTCTTCAATGATAACAAAAATAGAAATCTACTAATGCAAGTAAATCAATTTGTAAGTGATATAATGAAAAATAAAACACCAACATGATTTTTTTTAACAATAAATTCATTTGATCTGTTTCAACACCAACTCCACCGGCACCGCGCATCAGAAATATCGTAATTCGTAAAGATCGTAAATATGAACAATTAATTTGTTCATGGAAAGAACTTAGACATCGTGGGTTTGAATTTGAATGTCGCATTTTTGGTTCTCAAAAACGAATCAACATGGATGTGTTAGCAGGCATCCGTTAGAATTTTTAACCCTATTATTTTTTATGATAACAACAAATTAAGTTGGCAATGTGCTCGAAAAAACAAGACAAACACTAACCTAAAGGCCATTTAGGTAATGGAGAAGGAAGTTTGAAGTTCGTTTCGATGCCCAAAAGTTTCCTCCTCGATTGGGAAACATCTTTCAAAGACGACGATGATTGATTCGATGATTCCACCATTTTTAGGCCATTGAAGTTGATACAAATAATGACGAATATAGAGACAAAATAATACATCTTGATGATGAACAAAAGATGGTTTTAATTTGTTGAATATATATAATTTTGGAGGTTGCTTAGAATGGAGAGACTATGAACTGTGACGTACTGGATGCACAAGTGAATGTAATATGTATAAGAGACAAATAGTGGACACTTGCCAGAACTTTGGGAGAGTAGCACTTTTATTTTAATCAAGAAGTTAGGGATATGTACCATTAATTTATTGTTGAAAATTTTCATTTAATAGTTGTTATGGCAAATGTGTTATTTAAGGATAATTGATTTGTAAGTACTAAATATTTACATAATATTGATTAAATTGCAACATAAACATTATTACAGATAAGACTTTAAATGACGGTTATAACCGATGAAAGTTGCCCTCGATGATTTGTAATGGATCACCGACATTTTAGGGTTTTAAAAAGTTTATGCCAATAGTTTTCATATATCACAAATCCGTTGGTGTATTACACATTAACCAACGGATCACATAGCAACTAGATAAATATGGTTTGAAAAAAATGAAAAAATAAATTTTAAATAAAAAATTTGTAATATTTTGATAGGTGATTACCGAGTAATTACCGACGAATGTTTAAAAGATAAGATTAAAAAATGAAAGGTAATATAAAAGCATTTGTGTATAATCTCTCGTAGTTGATCACCAATGGAATTTTTATTTTTTAAAAGTCTAAAATACCCCTATTTTGTTAGAGCATCTCCAACAGCTTCTCCAAAATTTTGATTTTAGGCATTTTTGTGGTCCAACAAATTCTCCAAATCTTTCTTCAAAATAGAGAAAGTAGGAGAGAGAGAGTAATTTTCTCCAAATATGGAGAACTCTCCAAAATCTCCAAAAATGATTACCATGAGAGAGAAATTGTTTTTTTTATTATATTCTACCAATAAGATTTCTTCAAATGAGATGGGTATGAGAGATAAATAATATTTTATTAGATTTATACAATATTTTAATATTATAAGTAATGATTTCATCTCCAAAATGGAGAATCTGTTGGAGATGGATATAAATTTTTATGTAGATTTTGACTTTTATTTCTCTATTTTGGAGAAATTTTGAAGATGCTGTTGGAGATGCTCTTAAAGTTTAAAACAACTAAAACTCTAAAAGGTATGAAAACCAAGAAATTTTGTAAATGTCAAGGAAAAATTTATAATAAATGAAGTTAAGGGATGGATTTCGTTAAAATCAAAAAACGTCAAGGACCACAAAAGTAATTCATTTTTAATTTTATTAATATAAATATCAATTATTTAAATATTCGAATTGTTAAATTATAAATTACATAATTATATTTTTGTATTTTTATCTTATTAATAAATTGAAGTAAATAAATTAGAACAAAATAGAATAAACAAAAATTATTTTGAGTTAATTATATTAAATTATAAATGATTAAAATATATATTTTTTGATTTACGAAATAGTTATTGATATAACAATAAACTTTGTGAAAGTGATTTTAAGTTATGTGTGTAAAATCTTATTATATACTATAACATTTATCAGAACATTGTTCATAAACAGTGTTCTGATAAATTACAGATTTGGTCCTTCAGTTTTTAGTAAATTGCAGTTTTTTTTTTTAATTTTTATGTATTTTTTTGCTGTCTTCTTAATTTTTATTTATTTTTTTGCTGTCTTCTTCAAATGGTTACACGTCTTACCAGGAGCAGTGTTCCTCTTTACTTCACACCCTCAAATACAAGAAACCAGTATTTCATTGTTTCTTTAACAAACCATCAAGAAAGAGCAAAAAAACTTGTCAGATTTCTCTTTCCAAGCTCTGTAAGTTTCCTCCTCTTTCATTTTTTTGTAGACGTGTTTATTTCAGTGATTATAGAATCAAAAAACCTAATACATCTAACAGTAATTGCAAATACCCATTTGCCACATTTGAAAGTTTAAAACAATTATGGGTATAATTTCCATGGTTGTTTTAAATTATATTTTTCAACTAAAATATAGTAATTTTCATGGTTGTTTCTAGGTAAGGGTGAGAGGGGGCACTTGTTGAAGGCCCCAACAAAAATAGAGGGTGCAAATTATATTGTTGTAGTAGTATTTTTCTAAAAAATATTAAATGTGATTGGATTAAAACTTTGATGGCAAATGATTTATTTCTAAAAATCAATATAACAATAAAAATTCTTTAAAATTCATATGTTTATGTTATATATTGTTATTTGTATTATACAATTTTTAGAATAACAAAATAGAATAGAACTTCAATTGCAAATAATTTATTTCTACGACGTGCAAGTCATTGAATATGTACTTTGAATGGGTCTTATTCATATTATAGCTAGAAGATTCATATGTTTTTTTTTTTTGAAGAGCAAGCATTTTATTACCAATCAAACACCACAAAAACAACCAGCATCCAAACAACAAAAACCAACCAAAACAAGAGCCGAAAACAAAAAAACACACCACGAACCGCAAACAGCAGAAACAAAAAGAAAAAACAACGAGAACAAAGGACAAAGAGGTTTGCCAGGAGTAAACCTCATCGACCGAACTGACCCACCCTTTGAAACATAGCAGCGAAACAACTTTTAAACCAGCCCCAACGCAGAACCGGAGTCGGACAACAGTTTCCAGGCCGCTGCTTAACCCCCACAGCTACAGCAGCCAAGTTTACGGCACCCCAGCGGGTTCCGCAAGCCACCGATTCCACTTTAAATTCCTGTTGTGTAGCGTTCTCCCAATCCACTCAAAGCTCCTTTTTTGGAAATCGAAAAGAAGGTCAACTAATTTCCTCTTGTCTTCCTTGAACACCACCCAGTTGCGGTGATTCCAAATTAGATACATGAAGCTCCATACCATTTCTTCCCATAGCGTCGGATGTGAATCCCCCCCCCCCCCCCCCCGATTAAGTCCTCAAATGATTTAATTCGATCTTCATCAATCTTCCACCATCGATACACTCATTCCCAAACTTCTCTAACCTCTTTGCAATTCACTAACGCATGGTTAACCGACTCTACTTCTTTCCCACACCTTGGGCATAGGAGTGATGGAATATCCATCCCCATCCTATCAAGGATCGTTTTGCAAGGGAGTCCATCGAGTCTAGCCCTCCACATGAAAATATTTATTTTCTTTGGAACCGACTTAAGCCATTTGGTCTCGATCACTTGTTCTCTACTCAAGGATGTACCCTCTTCGATTAAAACCTTGAGCTCTTGGACCGAGAAGACCCCGTCCTTTCCAAGTAGCCATTTAATTTTATCCCGATAATTCATCTTTGGTGTCCACTCTTGCAAGATACCAATTAGCGTCTCCCATTCTCCTAACTCCCTCCCCCTCGGCTCCCTCCCCCTCGGCTCCCTCCTCCACATCCACTTCCAAGTCCATATGTTATCTACCCACTCCCCTTTTTTGGCTACTAAGGCATCTTTGTTTGGGTCTAAGCATAACAATATTTTGAATCTCGCTCCCAACACTTCACCCTCTAATGACCTATCCGACCAAAACATTGTGTCCCTCCCATTCCCAATGTCTTCCCCAAAGGAAGTCGCTATGTTGATACCCACTTTCCCTAGATCCTCGTTAATCCTTATTATGTTGGGCCATACCGAACCCCCCCCCCCTCCCCTGACATTCCTTGAGTCTTCCTTAAGGCCTCCCCTCTTCCCGTAAATGCTTTCCACCACTCTTACCCAACAACATCTTTCTCACACAATAATCTCCACCACTATTTCCTCAACAACCCCTAATTTGACGCTTGAAGGCTTCCCACATTGAGACCTCCATTTTTGAAATCTTTAAGAACCTTTACCCAATTTACCCAAGCCAGCCCTTTGCTTTTATCTTGACCACTACCCCCTCCCCAAAAGAAAGAACTCCTCACCCTCTCAAGATCTCTAATGACTCCTCTCGGGGCACAGAATAGCAAAAAGAAGTACAACGATAAACTACCAAGTACGGACTTTACCAACATGAGTCTTCCTCCGAACGATATCAATCGAGCTTTCCAATCCGCCAATTTATTTTTCAACTTTTGAATCACCACTTTCCAATTTTTTATTTTATTCAAATTCACACCAACCGGTAAGCCGAGATACATGAATCGTATGGAACCGTGATCACAACCGATGCCTCTTGCCCACACAATCACTTCGTCCCCTCCAACTTCCACTATGTATAATTTACTCTTTGAAATATTTATCACCAAACCCGTTGCCACAAAGAAGCAATGAAGAATTTTCATGAGGTTCTTTAAATTTCTCGTGCTCCAGTTTCCAAAGAAAATCACATCATCGGCGTATTGAAGGTGAGTTACCTCCATTTTCTCCTTTCCAATCTCCACCCCTTCGATAAGCTTCTTCTCTTTTGCTTCCAACATAAGTGTGTTGAGACTTTCCGCCACTATTAAAAATAAGAATGGTGTCGTTGATCAAGACCGAGATGGTAGAAGAGGTTAAGCACGACCTTATCCAATTGCACCATTTTTTCCCAAAATCCATATTTTCCATACTATCAAACAAAAAGTTCCATTCCACGCTATTATAAGCCTTCTCAAAATCCACTTTGAAGACCATCACCTTCTTCTTTGTTTTTCGGATGTAATCCACCACCTCGTTTGCTATAAGAACCCCATCGAGGGTGAATCTTCATTTTAGGAACATTATTTGAGTGTCTCCGATCAAACCACCCATGACCTTTTTCATTCTTTCCGCTAACATTTTGGACATAATTTTTAGAAGATCCTGATCAAACTAATCCGTCTAAACTCACTAAGACCGATAGGATTTTGTTTTTTTTGGAATAAGGGTTAAAAAAGAGGCGTTACTTCCTCCACTTATTACTGCCATCTCCCCAAAGCTAGCAATTGCCTTCACAAGATCGTCTTTTATTATCACCCAAAACTTCTTTATAAAAGAGATCGTCACCCCATCCGGACCCGGAGATTTGTTGCTACCACACGCTTTCACCGTCTCCCAAATTTCTTCTTCCGTGAACATTTTCTCCATGTCTTCCGCTTCTTCTAGCGAGTTTTTTTTTTATTTTCCGGCTTGTAAGCTTCGACCCTTCCGTCTTTTCCGTCTTGAATTTTTCTCTGAAAAATTCAAAAAAACCCTTCCTTGATCTTCTCCGGTTCTTCCGTCCATTGCGTGTTAATATTTAGACCCCGAATCCTATTTCTTCTCTCTCGTTTTCTAACTACAACATGAAAGAGTTTTGAATTTTCGTCTCCTTCGTCTGCCCATTTAAGTTTCGCTTTCTGTCGAGCTATATCCATCTTCCTTTTTTTCCTCTTCCAACCAATTGTTGTGAGCTTCTAACCAATGGATTCGTTTGCACTCGTCAAGACTCCTATTTCTACTAACTCTTCCAACTTCCTCGCCTCTTCCTTGTTTTTATTTGTATCACTTTTCAGAGCCTTATATCTTTCCTCAATCCATATCTTCAAAGCCAATTTCACGTTTTTAACTTGTCTCTAAAAATACAATCCAGAGCTTTCGACGTTACTCACTATTCCACGCTTCCTTGATTACGTCTTCAATCCCTTCTTCTTCCAACCAAGTATCAAATTGTAACACCCTCAATTCTGGAAATAACAACTAATTTTAAATTTTCTAAATACATCGATAATTAATTCATCTACAGTCACAATTTAATATTTAACCTCAATACACACATTTCATTCTATACATACAGTCTATAATAAGGACATGTGTTACTAAAACCCAATAATAGTCACTATCTCCAAACTGCGGAAGACTTCACCAACTACTTACACTTGCACAAAGCCAAGGCTCAACTCATCATAGCTGCTAGAACCAAACCCCAACTGGAACCTGATGCACATGCCGACAAATAAAAAAAAGTTAGGCTTAACGCCTAGTGAGCTCAAAAGTTTTCAACATTTATAAATGAATCATTAAAAGGGAAGAATGCAATTAAAATCATAATCTTTCAAAATGATATGCTTCAATCGTGAAGAGGACTCGTTTACCAATAATTATGCATTTTAAACGAAAGAGGTACCAATATAATCGTTAACCAAACCAAAATGTTTAAAGAGCTAAAATCCCGATATAAAACGTTATTTCGTAAACTTAGATTTAACCCAAAACTTGCTCGAAATGAGAATAGAGAGAGAGGAATCCCCATCTTACAAAACGCGGGTAAAATGTTATATCTCGAAATACCCAACACGGGTGGAACATGGTACACAACTCATAAACCATAGATAAAATCTATATAAATAAATATCGCCGTGAACACGGACATTAGACCCAAAACTCACACGACCATAAAATGGACGAAATCAAATACCGAAACGTGGAAATGGCGTATTTCATTCAAACCTTAGTATACGCGGGGAAAACCCAATATTAAGGCCATCATTTACCGTCGACCACACAAAAACCAAAGTTGATAAGATACGACATTGACATTTTAAAATACCACGGATCGACGGCGGAAAACCCGTATACGTTGAGAGTAGAGGAACACGCAAGTAGGCCGCCCATGCAACTTACTTGCATGTCATCTCAACGTTTCCATCTTGGGTGGCGAGAACACGTGAATGGGGTCACCCGTGATGTTATTGGATTTCACCACATATCCCGGTCTTAGTTCCCATGCCATACCAGACATCACAACCTCAGACCGTTTATTGCCTCTAGCCATACTACGTCAAGTTCCACCCCAAGGACTTACGGCCATGGGTGCCTATCCAATATAGACGAGTTTCAACTCAGAGGCTCGTGCCACCTATTGCCTACTCGCTAGCGAACCCAAGCGGTCAACGGTCATAACCAACATTACCCGCTTTCCCAATACAGACAAACTTGTGTGCCTATGGATCCATTACAACACTGTCTAACATTACATGACTCCAAATGAAAGACCAAAGCTCCCAAAACATGTAACTCTCAAATGCCACAAAAATGTGCCATCATACTCAAAACCCCACAACGGTTATTAATCCAGACAAATGTCCTCAAGACTCAATTTAGTCAAAACCGAGCCAAAGACTCAACAATTTACGTAAACCCCCAAATGAAAGCCGGTATAAACCTTGAAACACGTTTGACCAACTATCATGCAAACACAACGACCAAAAGTATGATTAACTCAAATCTCATCGTTGGTTGAGGCAAACCATTTCCAAATGAACTCGTACCCTTATATTTCCAAAATGCCTCATAACACAATAATATGTGTTTTCTGAAAAGGTTTATAAGATCAAATACACAAAATGACACTTACGTCAATTGAACTCCAATTATATATGTAAAATCATCAAAGAAACATTTCAACATGATTTATTTACCAAAATTCCCAAAGATCCCAAAATGGGTGTTTCAACATGTTTATAAAACTAAACATTTCAAAATAACCAACACTTATCAGGTGATCAGCAGTTAACAATTTCATGTAAAACACAAAGCACTTTACAAATGAACATTTTAGCATGTACACCGTTTTCAAAAATCAACTTGAACTCACCTCGTTAGATTTAGGCTAAATCTAGATTTTACCCCAACTTGAGCTCCTTTGAAGAATTCCGAATCCACAAACAATTCCTTCCGAAACCTAGATACACAATTTCCACCCATAAACAAACACATTTAATCATTTAGAATCGATCCCCAAACACTTTACATCAAAATTTTCATTTTGGTCAAAACCCTAATTTTGACCCCAACCCTTCCAAAATCTTACAACCCAAAGCTGAAGGAATCAAACACTAGAGAATCATCAAGAAACCATTCATAACTTAAATTAAGTTTAGAAATGGAAGGGATACACTTACCACTTAGGTCTTTGGTGAAAACATAGAAAACCCTAAAATGGAGCTTGAGGTTGAAAATGGAGATGGAGATGGTGAATCCTTGACCATAGCTTCCAATTTTACCACTTGATGGTGCTTTACCTCCATAAAATAAAAGGGTTTGAGTCAAAATGGGTTAGGGTTTGAAGGGGGGGGGGGGAAGAGGGAAAACATTTTGGGAGAGAAAGGGAAGAGTTTGGAGAAGGAAAATGAGAAAGAAGGTTGATTTCCTGAATTTAACAACACTCTGCCCTTCCTGGGCGACATTGCCACGCGACAATGCCCAGGGCATTGTCGTTGGTCATTGTCGCATGGTACCCTTCAACTTCTGCTTCCCTTCTGCGACTGTGACAGTGTGACTATGACACTGTCATAGTAGCCAGGCATTGTAGCGGGACCCTTCCGGAGCCCCGAAACTCAACTTTTTCAACGCCAATACCTACGATACTTCAAGGGACCTTAAATAATGATTTTCCAACAAAAATCCCGCCAATTACAAGATACAAAAACATCCGGGTGGCTTTTACTTACCAAAAATTACGGGTGTTACACAAATACTTTGAAAATGCGTTGGCGGTTGGCCCAAATCCACACTTGTTATCAGAAAGCAAGATCGGATAATGATCCGACCACACTTGTATCCCGCGGTCCGTAAATATTTACAAATCGCACTTCACCCTTTATCCCTTTCCAGATGCCCACCACCACAATGAAACTTCTTTCAACCACAAAGAACTCACAAACGAATTCTTTTTTATCCTAAAATAACAGTAAACCTCCTGAATTCCTTATTGGGTCAGATTGAACAAAATCCACATCGTCGCATCCTCACAATTTAGCAATTTCCGCTACATTCCAATTTTTTTGTTTCGTCTCCTGTGTTCCCACCATGTTTACCTTTTCTTTCACACATACATCTCTGATCTAGGTTATCTTTTCAACAACTCCTAAACCTCTAATATTGAAGGATAACAACTTCATCAAAATAAACAAACGATCAACACGAAACCTACTTGACTTCTCGCTGCCTTCCATTCTGATCGCCTACTGTTTTCTTCCCCTCCCAAGACAATCCTAGTTGTCTCCCGAATTATATTGCATCATTTAAACTATCTACACTTCTTAACTCATCTGAATTAGCCGCAAAAGATCCCGACGAACACCTTTCTCCACTTTTCTTTTTCTTCTTTCAAGTTTGCTACTTTCTCCTACTTTGCTCATTGACTTTTGCCCCTAATTTTGCCACTGGATCTCACCATTTTCTTCAGCAAGTGAAAACTTACTTTTCCTTTACCTAATCCTAGATTATCGATCTTTTTCTCCTTCGGTTTGGAAATCTCCGACCTTTTCTTTTCCTTCCATCCCTGATTCGAAAGCCTCCCATTAATCTACTTCCTATCTGTTCTATCCACAAGATTCTTTTATGATCCATATAAGCACTTTGATGTCTAAAAAAGCATGTCTGACTTCCCCGTTGGGAGAACTTTAGAACCAGATGGGCTCAGGGGGATATCTTAATTTACAGATCGAGTTGAAGAATCGTCCAAAAAACTGATTTTAGGCCTGGCCCATCTTCTCTATTTTGGGACTCACTTAAACGATTTGGGCAAATTGAACTAACCATAGCTTTTTTTTTGGGCCCTGTCCAGAATTCGGCCCAACCTTTACCTGTTTGACTTCGTGGTTTCCTTCTTCCCCAAACGTGGTCGCACATGTTTCCTCGTTTTATGTAGACGAACCGAACATCTCCTCGTAAGCCGACAAGGATTTTGAATTTGCAGATAATGTTTTATGGTCTTCCTCTTGCTGATGTTCCATCGTCGGCCCTATTTCGCGGTGGCTTTCGGTACCACTGATAATTCTTTTGCTCGTCCTCCAGAACCGTAATCCTTCATTAAAACTCCGATCGTACCATGATTCTCCATTGGTTGATCTTCCTTTTTCTCTCCATTTAATTGATAATCGAAAACGCTTCCACGTACCATTCTTCATCGTCCTCGACTTTTTCCAACGACTCTGATGGAATGGAAGAATCATCTCCTTCCTCTTCACTACTCACCTCACAATCATCCCAAAATAGAGGTTGACCCTTCTCCTCTTCTGTCATCCATATTTTATAAATTATATTATCCACTTTAACACATCTTAATTCATCTATACGGGAACGCATCGACAAAGCCACTAGGATTTTTCCAAATTCCAGGTTGTTACTAGATTCCCAATTACTGTTTATTGACTTCAAGGGTTTACCCCATTTACTTGCAATTCCTCCAAAGATTTCTTCCTTCCAAGCATGAATTGGCACTCCATAAATTTTTAGCCAAACCAGCATTTCGGAGGGGCAGAATCCTTTCGACCATCTCCTTAACCCTCTAACCCAAAAGTGTAATCCGTGAACTTTATTATTTAAAATTGTGGTCATCGTCTTCTTGCTCAAACTTTAACATAACGTTCCTACCCCACAAAAGTTTCAAGGAACAATCCACAAGGTTCTCAGATTTGCAAAGCACCTGAATCACTTTTATGTTGTCTAAGGATTGCACATTTCCGATCAAACATCTCTTCAAGACTTTTTTCATGCTTTCCTCCGAAGACCAACTTCCAATTACCTCTTCTCTCCTTTGATAACCTTCTCCCGCATCAACCTTTTTGATTATTCTATCTTCCACAACAGGTCTACCGCTCCCCTCCTTTACCACCTCACAAAAGGACTTTTGATCATTCCAAGACTGCATATTTCGGGGATTATGATTGTTGTTCGAAATAATCCTTACATGCCTTATTTTGTCCTCTACTAAATGTTGTTGATCTTTATTATTCGCCGCGAAAACCCTTATCTTATAAGTTCGAATCCATAGACCAATTAAGTTGCTTCTCCAGCTCCTTACTACAGGTTAGATGTTTGAACCTGACAAATCCAAACTTCTTCCCGTTCCGCATTCTTCTCCTAGCCATGTAAATGTCTCCTACATCTCCGAATCGTTTGAAGGTTTTCCATAAATGGGGAACATCCAATCTTCTGGAAAGTTGAAGAACAAGAAAGATGATAACTTTCGGTTGGATAGATTCCGTTGGTGACCTCTCGTACTTGAGAATTCTTTGTACCTATCGTCACTAAATCTTGCCCCATACCTCTCACTCTCTCTCCTCCCACCAACGTTTACCCACTCCCTCCCTAGTCTCGCCGGAAAACACACACTCTCTCTCTCTCTCACCTTTCACTTTTTAACATTGCATAATTTTGCATAGAAGATCCATATGTATTTGTTAATAACTCCATATATACATGTGTTATTATTAGTGATATATTAAATATGAAACATATAAATTAGCAGGTCCTTCATTTGAGAACTCATAAAGTTGTGGTAACTGAGAATCGGTGCATCATATGCTATTTTACATGATCTTTTGCCATCTACTGCATGGATTTAGTGTATCGATTAATATATATTTGTTTCACGGTGTGTTTATTTCACATATACTTATTTACAATGTGAACATTTTTTATGTGTTTATGAAACAAAAAATACAACTAAAAAGTTTCACGTTATCAACTAAATACATATGAAATAAACATTTGTGAAAACAAATATTAAATTCTAGTCCTAAATGGAAAAATATAGTGTAAAACATTACCTTACAATAATGGTTTTCATAATTATCACAATATATGAAAATCTCATATTAATGATTAAGCCTTGAATAAATATATGTTATAAGTTGTCATTATTAAATATGTTTATACTAAGTGATAACATATGAAAATAGAATAATGTTTTTACTATTTTTTTCCTGAACTTTTATTTTGATAAAGAAAACATTTGCTAGTGACTTTTTATTATACTTGTTAATTGAAACCTTTTTTTTATAACATTCAGGACCTATAACATGTCAAAATTGAACCAGGATGAGATTCATGCCAATGCAACATAGAATAATCAGACTTAAAGAGATTAATCATGTTGATTCAACAAATACCCATTAATAATATCTTCTAAAACTTGTTGATTCAAAAAATACTAAGTTTTAGACTCCAAGTGGCCACCCAATACTTCATCTAACAAAAGTAACCAAGTCCAAAAAGTGAAAAGCCAACCATAAAAAGCTCAAACGGAGATGAGAAAATTGACTAAAAAACATGAAAGTGTTTTAAAACATGTTAATCTGGACTCGAAAATCTCGTAGGCCCCTACGGGTCCTACCCAGGACGTGCTCCTCGTTCTTAGATCTGATTCGGCTATTGTGAGCTTAAAAGAAGACCCTTCACAAAAATTATACACGTTTAAACGTGCCCGATCATGGCCTTCCAAGATCATCAAGACGCGGTCCTCCACACTTAGACCCGCATGACGTGCCTATGCATATACGATACTTGGCGAAAGGGTGTGAGAAAAGGTTAATGGGGTACATTTGAAATAAGTACAACTTGATGGCAATTTTCACAACTGGAGCCAACCAAAGCAAGTGTAAGAATCAGAAACATTAATTGGTTTTATGTGCCCTATTGAGAAAACTTATGATTATGAGGAGTAAAATGTGTTAATTTCCAGTTTTTGTGTGGTGTGGTGTGGTGTTGTGTCAATGTACCCAACTTTGTACCCATGTGTTTTAGCCTACAACTCCCTCCTACTTATGGCTTTCTTTTCTTCTTCTTCTTGATCTCCATATAATTGCTGATGGATCTGGACATACTTGATATGGGATTTTAGGTGGAGGAACTTCAGGTACACTGCAATAATCATATAATATAATTGCAATAAATCAAGAATTATATATGCAAATAAAAAACTATAAAACAAGAGCAAATTAATTAAATAGACTTTTAATGTGATTTCGTCAAAACTAGAGTGGACATCCTTTAATCGGCTAACTGGTTTGGTTTATTTTTTCAATAGTTAGGTTTCGTTTGAATCCCTTGCCCAAACCCATTAATTTGGTAAATTTCGTTTTGCCAAATTGTCAAACCGAGCTTACTAGTTTAGCTACAACGGTCAAACCATCTAAGAAGTATCCTTAAGCGCCGTTTGTTTAAACGAAATGTTTTTTTGCGAGATTTGGATTTCGTGGAAGGATTTGAAATTGTTGGAATCTTTGATGTGTTTGGTTTGTAAGATTTGGAATGAAATTGAAGTCCATTCATTATAGATAATTTATAAAAACATATCATAAATAATTATAAAAATAGTTAAATTACCTTTTATGAATTGATTATTACAAAACAAATATTTTTAAATTATTATTATAAACAAATCATATGAAATACCAACTACTCCCATGGGATTTTCCTAATCCAATATTTGTAGATTTCAATTCCGAACTTTTTTTTAAACCAAATGTGGGATTTGAATAAAATCCAATTCCAAACCTTACAAATCCCACAAACCAAACTGGCCCTTAGATTTTTTTATCAAAATGACAAACCTACTTCTTTTTCATCATATTAACACATAAAATCGTATATTAACTAAAATACGTTTTATGTTTTATGGTAAAAAGAAAAATAACATATTCATACGTTTCATACGTTTTATGTAGTACATGTGATATATAATTTAATAATTAAATCCAAAAATATTCAATATTGGGCTCATTTCGAAGGTTTCGAAGAGACGATTATAATGGTGTAACTTGTTAAAATTAAAATCTATTTTTTTAACGTATTTTAGTTAATATACGCTTTTATGTATTAATATGATGAAAATGAAAAATAGAAAAGTAAAAGGTATAAAGTAAACTAACTAAATAATCATAGAGGTATAAAATGTAAATATATATTTAAAATGAATTTGGCATCCCGTGCTTATCACCCCAACCCCGCGTTTATCCACCAAACGCGGACCAAATCCTAGTGTAATTTGTAAAACGCGGACATATCTCCGTGTTTTTTATCATACGCGGACCAAAACCGTATAACCCCGCGTTTTTCAAAAACGCGGCCCAAAAACACGGTGTTATTGGGTATTTTGACAAAAATTACAAGGTTTTGGGCATTTTGGGTATCCATTTTTGATATTTAGGCATTTTAATTAAATTCCCTTATAAAAAATGACAAAGAAATAGGATAAATGAAAAATATTCCCACCAAAAGTAGATCCCTCTGTGGCTCTGTTTCCCTTTATTTCAATGGTGTCAATTGAGCCCTTAATTTTTCTTTCTTACCAAACACAACTACAACACCATTGACCCTATATGTTTATGTCCTCTTAGTTTCAATCTTATGCCATGGGTTATGAAATAAAATATAAAAAATAATTCAGATTTTTAACGATCATACAGCAAGTAAGTTGCAAGTAGGAATTAATGGTACCTCAAAGTCGAAATGTCGATTTGAGAAAAGTCCATGCTGCTTGAAGTCGAACCATCTGATACCGATAGTGTTCTACTCGTTGGTAATGGTGAAGTAGGTTGCTTGATTGCCAGAACTTTGCAATTAAAGTTGTTGCCAATGTTTTTCTGGCCCATTGCTAACCTATTCCATAATAAGTACAACAAAATTACTACACACTTATTAATTACCTTTTTCGGTATGTTTTCCAAAATAAAAACTGTATTGATTTATCAGTTACCAATGACACGGATTTCACCAATTATGACATGGAATTGAATTCCGAGCTGGAAACCTAGCTATCACCAAACTAGGAGCTCATCACTAAATTCGGCTATAATATTTAGTACCAACCCCATTAAAGTGCAACCATAATTGGTATTCTTTTACCTTAGAATGTTTCCATTAAATGCAATATATAGGGTCAGGTTCAAGAGAAAATCTTAAAAAAACGGAAAACTGAAGAACACTCTGGTAGTCTTTCATCTGGACGGTATGCACTTGTGCATATAAGTAATTTGTAACATACACTTGTGCATAAAAACCCAAAAAAACAACATAATTTACATGTATGCACAAGTGCATACCGTCCAGATGAAGGGCTACCAGAGTGTTCTTCAGTTTTCCGTTTTTTTGAGGTTTTTCCATGAAACTCCGTCTATATATATATATATATATATATATATAGAGAGAGAGAGAGAGAGAGAGAGAAAAAGTTGGGTTCAAACAAGGACCGTGTCAAAATAAGATAACACGAAAATGGTCCATCAAATGTGATTTTACACTGAAATCACATCGAAAACGGTCAAATCAAATGTGATTTTACACTGAAATCACATGAAATGATTTCACAAATGTTAAACCATGATTATAACAATTCTAGAGAATAGTTATTGTGTTTTCTTTTTGAGTTTTTGCAACAATTCTGATTCGTTTGAATTAAAATCAAGTACAATAGCTAGAAAAGTTAAATCATTTTTATTTATTTTAAAGAAGGCAAGAGTTAATGAAGGTTTCAAACTAGGACAAACTATGTTCGATAAAACAAGATTGGCCATAAAATATATCGAAACGGGACCATATGTACATACATGTTAAAGCATACATAGAGCTTGAAAATATCGATAAGAATTTGAGTCGAATTTTTATAAACTCAACTTGGTGTAAGTTTCGACCTCATATTCGCATTCTATCTTTCCATTCAATTGAGCGCAAATCAAGTTTGAACTCGAATTATTCGATAAATGCTAGACTAGTTTGCAACCCTGTTTCAAACTAATGATTTCTAAAATATTCATATGTAAAAAGATAAATTCAAATTTCTGATCACAATAATTATTTCTATTATTAACTAAAATAATTGAACAAAAAATCCTTTTCTGTATATCTACATGTCTACTGTCTGCCACCACTATCCACACCCTTGACCCATTGTTGTGTGTTTATGCCAAAAACACATCTACATGATCAATATGCATAGAAATAATCATTAATTCATTAGATTTCTATTAAACGTTAAATAACCATAAAAATTGGGGGAAATGTTTGAAGAATCCCCCATTTTTGACATTTATGGCATGATTTGGACGTGAATTTAATCATCTTCGATAGCTGTTTACAAATTTTGTTCATATTTTACTAAAAGAAATCCCAATTTGGCCTTATTCACCATCCATCAATCCATTTGTTTTTCAATTTGATGCATTATAATAATGGAAAAGCAAACTCTATAGTCGGTGATGATGCAGAGATTAATGGCGTTGACCTAACAACATCACAGGCAATGGAAATTTTGAAATTGGGCTTTTATTTCGTAGCGATTGAAAAAGTAATGATTCAAAAATTGAATAACAGGCTAATGATTGAAGGATCATATGGCTGATTAAATAAACGAATGTCACAAAAATTACCTGTAGAGAAAGCTCTGATCATGGAGGCCGACAACGAGAGTTGAAGCCCCAATCTGCCGGACCAAATCCGTGATCCTTCCGCCTTCTTCATCACCTTCCGTCACAACAATCTCTATCTTCGTCTGTTAGGGATTCCAATTGCGTAATTGAAATATGTATAAAAAAACGATAAATTAAATCGATTCAAATCAGGAGATCTATACTTACATTAGGGAAACTATGAATGCAGATATCCTTGAACGAAAGAGCCAACTGAAATCCTTTCAATCGGAGCAACCTGAGCTTCTTCCTGTTACGCGATTTGCCGGCGGCGGCATTGCTCGCCGGAAAAACATGAAGAAGAGTAACTAAATCACCGTAACGGAGAACGTTGTGAAGCGCCCATACCAGAGCCGTTCTTGCTACCTCAACGTCTTCTACCACCACAACTATCCTCCTGACCTCCATTTCCATTCCAGAATTAGTTGCAGAATTTTTTTCTGCAATCCTTAAATTGCTTTCAATCGCTGTCACAATCTTCAAACTCGCCGGAATTAATTGGGGGATTCCCGTTTGTTCGCTGGCCGGGGCATTAGTATGGTCGCGTGGGTGCCGATTGTCTAACGTATTATGTGGCCCGAAATATATTGGGGTCTTGATTTTAATTTGAGTGGGCGAATTCTACTCAATTTGTAACGTATTTTTATATAATTATTAGTATTTTAAATAGGGATGTTCATTTAATCTGTCAAACCGCATAAACCGTCCACATCGCACCGCACCGCACCGCAAAACACGGTTTAGAACTTTTGCGGTGCGGTTTGCGGTTTTGAGTTATCAAACCGCACTGCACCGCACATTATATATGTATATATTTTTTAATTTTGTATATTTATGTAATAAGTATTTATGAATCGGAAGTGTTAAATATTTTTATTTTTTGGACTAGGGTTACGTTATTGTTGATTTTAAGATGAAATTTTAATCTTATAATTATTGGATTGTAGGTTTACAGTGTGTTAGGTATAAACCGCACCGCATCGCTTTTCGCAGTGTGGTTTGGTGCAGTTTGAGGTATATGCGGTGCAATTTGTGGTTTGGGAAAATGCTCAAACCGCATATGCGGTGCGGTTTACGTTTTTGCCACAAACCGCACCGCGAACACCCCTAATTTTAAATACTTATTTTCTAAAAAGAGTGAATTATATTACTGGTCCTTGTCTTATGGTTGTATTCTGTTTTTTGGTCCCTAAAATTTGTAAAGTATCTTATTGGTTCATTTATCGTGTTTTGAAACTTAAACTAGTCCACTAGTTAACATTGTTAGAGAAGACCGTTAATTATGTCATGTGTCCCTTATGTGAGGGGCAAATCCGTCATTTTACCCTTTTTCTCATTTTCCTCTAAAGAAAATTAAAGTAAATCGATATTATATATTATAAATTTATAGAAATATTATTAATTCTTAATAAAAATCCATATTAAATCATAAATCCTTCCGCACTCATCATTAGTGAACTCCTCCCATCCGCTTTCTTTGCTGAAACCACCTCCTCCTCTTCTCGGAAACTACCCTTCCCCATTCCCTTCTCGGACAACTACTGTTTCCCTCCCCTTCTAGCCTATGGACTCGAAGATCTAAGACTCATTCATGAACAACGGAACAAGGAACTCGAACTCAAAGATCTCAATCACGACGAACTCGAATATCTAGTCTCATTCACGGCGAACTCGATTTATGCAATATGTTAGGTTTAGGGTTTTCTATTGTTTGTGTTTAGATTTTAGGTTTTAGTTATTGTTTATAAATTTGATTTAGGACTGAATATTATTGTATGAATGTTTGAACTCCTTTTGGGTTTTAATGTGATTTAAGGTTTGAGTTTGAATATTTAATGGGTGATGGTGGTGGTGGCAACTTGTTGAGGAAGAAGAAAAGGGGGTAAAATGACGGATTTGTCCTTCACGTGACTTTATAACAATTTTAATTGGATGGACTAATTTGGGCTACGAAACACGAAAGATGAACCAATGGTGTATTTTATGACTTTTGGGGATCAAAACCAAGAAGCAGACATATAAAAAGGACCATGAATGTAAGTCACTCCTCTTTAAAATATACATTTTAAGACCTTGTACTTTTAAGAAAAGTGAATTACATCGTTGGTCCTTGTGTTATGCCTCTTTTTTTATTTATGTCTCTAAAATGCATTAACTACATTAGTGGTCCTTATTTTGTGTTACACGTGACACATTGATCCATCGAGTTTACTGTTAACTTGAGGTCTGCTAACCCTATCATGTGCCCATCACGTGATAGGCATTTTGGTCTTTTACCTATATTTCTTATTTTCTTTTTAAATCAAATTATTTTAGTCGCCAATGGTCCACCTGCCACCACTCACCATCACCATCGTCCACCACTTACTACCACAACCCAAACACAAAATCAATCCCTAAATCAATTCCAAACACAAAGTTGTGATTAAAAGTCTCAATCACAAATCCAAAAACAAAATCAATATCTTAAGAACATCAATAACAAATTTATATAAATCCATTGAAAAGTCATATACAAATTATGTAAATCAAATCTTGAAAATCTAAAAACTAAAATCAAATCCCAAATCAAATACCTAAAACTCAAGAACACCTCCACCGGCACATGAATTTGGATATCCATCTTCGAAAACTAGACTTGAACCTAGATCCCCATCTTCGAGTTCAAGTTTATCACTGGTTCGAGTTGACCCCAATCAAAACCCTAGATTTTTTTATGAGAGTGCAAATGTCGAGTATATCAAACAACAGGGAGGGATATAGATCTTGTTCAATATGATCGAGAGTATACCAATGATATTCATATCTTAGGCGGGGACGATGACGGTTATTTGATAAGGGGAGTAGTGGTTGTTCAAGAAGGGGATGGGAGCTTCGGTGGACATTGGATGGATAAGGAATGGAGAGCTAACGGTACGGGTGTGTAAAACCCGAATGGTCCGAAACCCAAAACCGAACCTGAACCGACTTAATCATTTGAGAACTCCAAAACTTGTGAGATCCGTGAAATTCCTCCTCAGACACTAATTTAAGATAATTAATGAGATTATTATTATTATTTATTAAATAACCCTTAATGCATTTTTTTAAGGAAATTCAAATTCCATAAATATCTCTTTCTCCTCTCCTCACTCATTACTCCTGTAACATACACAAACATTCACAATTAAATTTGTACACAAGGTAACACAATGTAAACAATCTTAAGAAAATCTCTTACTAAGGTGTACACATGGTGTTCACAAATAGCAGGTTTAGATTTAGCTTTGTTGTTTTAGTTGGTGTTCACAATATATTCACAATATTTACTAGATTTTGTAGATTTAGATTGTTCACAAACTATAACAGAATTTATAAGTGTTCACAATGTGATTATCTTGTGTGCACATTCAATTGTGCGTGTATATATGTTATGAAGAGCAGAGAGAGTAAAGATGAGAGATCAGAGAAAAGAGAGGAGAAAGGGAGTTCTTTTTAATTATATAGGATTTTATTTTTTTAACAATTTTTTTTGTGATTTAAATTGGATCTAACTAATTAGGGAGTTTTCAAAATCAGGCCTATAAATATAATTTTTAAATATTATAAAATATATTTATTTATCTAATTATCTTTCGAAAATCCTAATCCTAGACGGCTGTACTATTTTCTAAATTTTAAACCTACTATCGATTCCATCAATTCTCTCAATTGATTAAATGTATATTTTCGCATATAACTATACCTGAAACTGACCGTCCTAACCCGAAACCTGACCAACCTCAATCCGAAATCTAAAACTGAAAACTCGAGACTTGGCTTCTATATTCAAAATGAGATCGGATTTTTAGTTTACCCACCCGAACTCGTTGATGCACACCCCAAGCCAATGGAAATTGGACAGAGGAGGAACATTCACGAGAGAAAGAGAGAGTATATTTTTTATATATAGTATATATAATATTATTTTTTATATATTATAAAACTATATTAATTGTTTTTTAAAGAAAACCGATAAATATATTGACCGATTTTCCCGTCACGAGAGGGACAAATGACTGCATGGTTTAATAGAGGTGAAGTTAATTGTAACACCCTAAAAATAGGGATAACAAAAACTTTTCATAAATGGAGAAGTGGTATAAAGTTTGCCATAGCAAGAGTCTCCCAAAAAAGGGGAAATATATAAATAACCTGTTTAATCACAAATCTGTAATTTAACGGATAAATAACAACAACCAACTAATCTAATTTCTACATCTAAAAAAAGATTACAAAAGGAGTGTCATCTATAAACCCAAATCTTCCAAAAATAGTTCAAGTGCCAAAATCCCCAAGCTCTTGCCCAAAGCATCTAAACTTGCCTAGGAGTCGCGCCGCTAACACCTGAGATACACATCGACACCAAACAAGTGTTAGGCCAAAAAGCCTAGTGAGTTGGACAATAATAAGCATGCATGAACAGTCACAATTTCTTATCAACAGTTAACTAGTGTTCAATTATATGTGGAGTCATTAGGGGAGACCCAAAGCACCAACAATTCCACTCCAAAGAGTCGATGCACCTTGATGCCCTTAACAAGGAACACCCCAAAGGCACGGCACACCCGAAGATCAGATCGTAAGAAAACTTTCCGAGTGGCGGAGGTCTAGGCACATACCATCCCGGTGGTGCCCCAAGACTACAACCTCCTACTGAACTTGCCTTGATTCGTCCAACATAATGCATATAGGAGGTCCTTAGGTATATTTCAACCCAACATATTTCCATACCGACTACGGGTACAATGTTACCATCCTATCCTCATGAAGTCTAACAAAAGTCCCAAATGACAATTATATTCATCATGCATATAAATATGTCACCAAAGTGATATTCCAACTAAAACCATCATAACACACATATATGCATACATTTAACATATCAAGGTACCCATTTTATATATCCATGGGAAAAGCCCCAAATAATGGTACACATAACCTAAAACATAGCATATCACCAACATTCATATTTCCAACCATTTTCATCAAGAAATCCCAAATACTTGAACACATAGAGAATGAAATAACAAATAGAAGATTATGATGTGTATCTAGTTTTAACAAAGGTTTAGTAAACTCACAATCTAGGTTTTGTATCAAAACCTAGAAAAGATGAAAACCCTAGATTTGAGGAGATGAGACTTGAAGTGGAGCGGAGTAGCTTGAGGAGAATCTTCACTAGATAAGCTTGGATGAAGCTTAATGATCAATAAATGACCCTAACAACCCAAACCCTAGGAAATAAATGAAGTAGGTGATGAAACCCTAAAAATCGCCTCCAAGAAGTGTTCTCCTGTTTTTTGTAAATTTGTAAGTGAGAAATGAGGTATTAATTTCTATAAAATAGCAGACTGGACCACGCGGGCGATAGTGCCATTGGCACTATTGCGAGTCACAATCACGGGACACTCCGACCCCTCGGTACATGTTCGGCGATAGTGCCCTCCGCGATAGTGCCAAGGGCACAATCGCGAGTCATCCCGAACTCTCGGTACATGTTCGGCGATAGTGCCCTCCGCGATAGTGCTAAGAGCACAATCGCGAGTCACTCAAAACAGTCCAAAACTCAAATCGAAAACGATAACGAGCACAAGGTTTGAACAATTAACGAAGGTAAATTAATTATATGACATTTAGACATAATAATGATCATAACATGTACACAAAGACACATATTCTCACATGAGCGAAATAAATGCATTTAAGAAGAAAAAATACTTACCTTGCGAATTTCCGGGTGTTACAATCCTCCCCACCTAATTGGGATTTCGTCCCCGAAATCTCATTCTAGATTAAACAAGTGAGGATAACGCTTCTTCATATCATCCTCCGATTCCCAAGTAATGTTAGCACCCCGATGGTGCTTCCATTGGACTTTAACCAAGACTACGTCTTTATGCCTCAACTTCTTCACTTTCGATTCTAAAATCGACTCCGGCTCTTCCACACATCGATTTCCATTGTCCACCCGAATTTCTGTCAAAGGAATAACGCTTTCCTCCTCGGCTAGGCACTTCTGAAGGTAGGATACATGAAATGTAGGATGTATTCCATCCATTTCCGGTGGTAAATCCAATCGGTAGGCTTGTAACCCAATTTTCTCCAAGATGACGAAAGGTCCAAGGAAACGAGGACTAAGCTTCCCACGTTTCCTGAAACGTATGATGCCCTTCCACGGAGACACCTTCAACATGACCCAGTCGCTCACTTGAAACTCAACCAGCCTTCTCTTCTTGTTCGCATAACTCTTTTGTCGGTCTTGTGCCGCCTTTAGCCTCTCCCGAATCTCTTTCACCTTGTCCGCCGTCTCTTGCACTATTTCCGGCCCGGCGAATTGCTTTTCGCCCGCTTCTAGCCAACAAACTGGGGTTCTACACTTCCGCCCATACAAGGCCTCGAACGGTGCCATTCCGATACTAGAATGGTAACTGTTGTTGTACGCGAACTCTACCAAAGGTAGATGTGAATCCCAACTTCCCCCGAAATCTATTACACACGACCTCAACATATCTTCTAATGTCTGGATCGTCCTCTCGCTTTGACCATCCGTTTGAGGATGATACGTCGTGCTCAAATTTAGTCGAGTACCCAACTCTTTTTGCAAACTAGCCCAAAAGTTCGAAGTGAATCGGCTGTCCCGATCCGATACAATAGATTGCGGAACTCCGTGCCTCGACACCACCTCGTCAATATAAAGCTTAGCCAACTTTTCCATTGGCAAGGTCTCCCGCATTGCAAGGAAATGCGCACTTTTTGTCAACCGGTCAACAATTACCCAAATGGTGTCGTGCCTATGCAAGGTCTTTGGTAACTTCGTCACGAAATCCATAGTAATGTTGTCCCATTTCCACTCGGGAATGGACAACGGTTGCAAACTCCCATACGGTCTTTGATGCTCCGCTTTGACTTGAAGGCATGTGACACACCTTTCCACATAGCTAGCCACATCCAGCTTCATCACCGGCCACCAATAATTCAACCTTAAGTCTCTAGACATCTTGGTGCTACCGGGATGTATAGAATATCTCGACTTATGAGCTTCCTCGAGAAGTAAATCACGATTTCCCCCAATCTTTGGCACCCAAATTCGCCCTTGGAAGAGTTTGAGTCCACGACCATCTTCTGTTAAGAGTTCCTTTTGCTTGGACATAACCTCGGCCTTAAGGTTCTCTTCTTTAAGTGCTTCCGCATGGCTCGTTCTTATACTTTCCAACAAACTCGACACCACATCGATCCTAGCAAGGGACATTTTGACACCTCCGTCATGACTCCTTCGACTCAACGCATCCGCCACCACGTTGGCCTTACCGGGATGATAGAGTAGGTCATAATCGTAATCCTTCAAAAGCTCTAGCCATCTCCTTTGTCGCATGTTGAGTTCCTTTTGATCGAAGATGTACTTGAGACTCTTGTGATCCGTGAAAAGAGTACACTTGGTCCCATACAAGTAGTGTCACCACAACTTTAATGCAAAAACTACCGCCGCCAACTCCAAATCATGAGTCGGATAGTTCTTCTCATGATCCTTTAATTGCCGCGATGCGTAGGCTATTACTTTCCCCCTTTTCATTAGGACACACCCAAGCCCCATCTTGGAGGCGTCACTAAACACAACAAAATCTTCCGATCCTTCGGGTAGGGATAAGATCGGAGCTTCGCACAACTTCCTCTTGAGCGTCTGAAAGGCTTGCTCTTGTGCATCGGTCCAAAGAAACTTGACGTTTTTCCTTGTAAGAGAAGTGAGCGGTATAGCTATCTTGGAAAAGTCTTGAATGAAACGTCGGTAGTAACCCACTAAACCCAAGAAGCTTCGGATCTCCGTCGGACTTGTTGGAGGTTCCCAACTCATCATTGCCTCGATCTTTGTCAGATCCACTTTTACCCCGTCCTTTGATACCACATACCCTAAGAATTGCACCTCTTGAAGCTAGAATTCGCACTTCGAGAACTTCGTGAACAACTTCTCCCTCCTTGACTCTTCTAATACTTCCCGTAAGTGTTTTCCATGCTCGGACTCATCCTTTGAATATATTAAAATATCGTCGATGAAGACGATCACAGATTTATCCAAGAATGGGCGACACACACGGTTCATCAGATCCTTGAATACGACCGGAGCGTTGGTTAAGCCGAAAGGCATCACCAAAAACTCGTAATGGTCGTATCGTGTTCGGAAAGCTGTCTTCGGAATGTCCTCTTTCTTTACTCTCACTTGATGATATCTGGACCGAAGGTCAATCTTCGAGAAACATCCCACGCCTTGAATTTGATCAAAAAGGTCGTCGATGCGAGGTAGATGATACTTTCTTCACCATGACTTTGTTTAACTCTCGATAGTCGATACACATACGCATGGATCCATCCTTCTTCTTCACGAACAAAACCGGTGCTCCCAAAGGTGACGAGCTTGGTCGAATGAATCCCTTCTCCAACAACTCTTGAAGTTGCGCCATCATCTCTTTCATTTCTGTCGGTGCCAAACGATATGGAGCACGAGCTATCGAAGCCGCTCCCGGTGTAAGGTCAATCTGAAACTCCACTTGTCGCTCCGGCGGTAATCCGGGTAAGTCTTCCGGAAAGACGTTCGGATAATCTTGCACCACCTCCACATCTTCCACCGACTTCTTTTCTTTCTTCGCGTCCACGACGTAGGCCAAGTACGAAGGGTAGCCCTTCGCTAAAAACTTGCGAGCCTTTAGAGATGAGATAATAGGATTACTCCTCTTTCCTTTTTCCCCATAGATGGTTGCCACACCATTTTCCGGTAAAGGCACTTGGATCATTTTTTTTGGAACAAAAGATGTCCGCCTTATGCCTTACTAACCAATCCATACCTATGACTACATCAAATCCTTCTATATCCATAGGTAATAAATCCACTCCAAAAGAACTCCCATCAATCTCTAGAGTGCAATCACAAAAACGATCACGAATGATCACTTGATCCCCATTAGCTACTTCTACTACTAAAGCATCGGGAAGGACACTAATAGGAATAGTGAATCGCTTACAGAAGGTATCCGACACAAAAGAACACGTAGCACCCGAATCAAACAAAACACGAGCTGGCAAGGAGTTTACTAGGAACGTACCCGAAACGACATCCGCGGTCTCCTTTGCCTCCTCGGTAGTCATACGAAAAAACTCGACTCAGTTCCCTTGGTGGTTGATCGACTCTGGCCGTCGAACCCACAGAATTTCCCCCATTTCCTCCAACTAGCTTTGGGCAAAATCTTTTCATATTCCCCGGTTCTCCGCACTCAAAACATACCGATCCCTGGATGGAACATTCTCGAGTCGTATGGTTCTTCTTACCACACTTGGCGCACCTGGTTGGACCGGAGTAAGTTATTGTAGCACATGGCCCCGAGTGCTTTCACCTGCACTTGGAACACCACCGTTCCTTACGACGTTGATCACCCGCTTTCCCACTAACAAAAGGTCTCGACTGACGAACGGGCCCAGATGGCCCTTCCCACTTCCGTTTCTCACCAACTTGTCTTATTTCCTCCTTCTTAGCATTAATGTCATCCTCGGTGAGTAAGGACTCTTCAATGACCTCTTGCAAGGTCGAGCACTTGTCATTTCTTATATCCGTTCGCATCCCGGCCGGTAAACCCTGTTGATATGCTTTCATCTTCGACTTTTCATCGGGAACCAAATGTCCCACCAAGTTTAGCTTCTCCAAAAAGAGTTTGGAGTATTCAGTAATGGACAGATTCCCCTTCTTCAGATCTCGGAACTCCCGTTCCAGCTTATCCAACGACTGTTCGCTGCAGTATTTGTCCATGATCTTCTCCTTGAACACCGTCCAAGTTAGCTTAGCCAGAACTTCCGGGGTAAGGTTGGATCGTGTGAGGTTCCACAAAATCAGAGCCTCTCCCCGAAGTAGCTGAGAAGAAAACTTGACCCGTTGAGAAGGATCGCATTCACTGGACTCGAATGCCATCTCTAACTCCTTGAGCCAGTACATACAAGCAACCGGGTTGTCTGAACCCGCAAACTCCTTAGGGTGACACCCCAGAAACGTCTTGTAGGTACACCCTTTAATCTTCGTTCTGATTCCCTCAGTGGATGGTTCTTCAACCGTTAGCACATTCGGTCCACCCGACCCCACAATAACGTTTTCAGCCATAGTCTCGGGTTGACGGTTACTGACGTCTCGATCCTCTAGAAGTTTCATGAAAAACCCTTGCTGTTGGGTCATGGCCGAAGTCATGGCCAACTATTGTTGTGCCAAAGCCGCATTCATGGCCAACATCATGCTATCCCAAAGACGGGTCTCCATGGTAACTGTAACACCTTAGGCATATCCCATATCGGCCGTGGACAGGAGTGATGCTGGGTGTTATAAGTAATATCTTGGCCTTCCTAACAACAACGCGTTTTGGGGCCACAAGCACGTCAGGTTCTGGGGACTCTGAGGTTAAGCGTGCTTGGGTGGGAGTAGCCCCAGGATGGGTGACCCCTTGGGAAGTTTCTCACCAGGTCGCCAGAAACAAATCCGTGCGCTACAGGTTGGTTAAATCCAGGGGCAAAGCGGACAATATTGTTGTCGAGGCAGGCGGGATGTTACAGATGGTATCGAGTGGACAACGGGAATCGTTGTGTAGAAGAACCGGAAGCTATCCTAGAGTCAAAGACAAAACAATTGCGGCATAAGGAAGTGACTATATTGAAAGTCCAATGGAAACATCATCGAGGGACTAATGTGACGTAGGAATCGGAGGAAGACATGAGGAAGCGTTATCCTCATTTATTTAAGGAATAAGATTTCGGGGACAAAATCCTCATTAGGTGGGGAGGATTGTAACACCCGGAAAATTGAGGTAAGTATTTATAATTTTCTTAGTGTTTACATCAATCAAAATTGTTGGGATTCTTGCTTGGGCTTAAGAATGTTATTATGTTATTTTACCTGTTAGTTTCCTTGGATTCCGTACATGTTGAACGATTTTCAAAAACGACAAAATTTGGGTTGTGGAGTGTTGGGCGATTGTGACCAGCGACTATGACAATGGTCATAGTCGCGAGGCACTATCGCGGGCCGGGGGGTGGTCTCGGTACACCCCCGGCGACTATGACTTGCGAGAGTGACAGGGGCAATGTCGCCCTGTCACAATCGTCGAATGCGTACCGCGGGCATCTAGCCGCTCGCGACTATGCCCCGGCGACTATGCCATGGCACAATCGCCAGGCAATGTCGCCATCGGGGGCTGAGAGTATATAAACTCAACCTTGACCATTTAGACTTCATTTCCTCATCTCACACGTTTTGGTTCCGGCCAAGAGCTCATTTAGGGCGATTTTCTCCATTCCAAAACCCTCCAACACTTGCTTCAAACATTGTGTTAGTTGGGAACATTTATTGGTGGTTGAGGAAGCTTCAAGAGTCATCAAGTGAAGTATTTAAAGCACCTTCAAGTTCTCACCCTCTCATCTTCTCATCCAAGTTTTCTAGGGTTTTGTGTGAAACCCTAGATAGTGAGTTTCTTACATTATTTTCAAATGAGATACATACTTTATATGCTTTCATGTCTAATGTGTTATCGTTATAAAAAGATCTGATCACCTGATAAGTTTGACCTAACTGCTAATCTTTGTATTATTGGTATTTAGCCTTGAATATGGTTATGGACATGGACGAGGTTGTTACTCTTGATGTTTTGAGTATGTGTACATATTTGCCTTGGCAAGTCATGGATTATATTGAGTATTTGCATATCTTAGAGTTTTGTACCTAAGTATAATTTGGGATTGTGGTAGTCTTATACATGTACCTTATGGGTATGAAATGAGGTATAGAGTAGGACATTGTAAGCACACAAAACGAACCATGAGTAAGTGCTAGGAGGATGTAGTCTTAGGTGCCACTATAACGGTATGCGCCTAGACCTCCGCCATTTGGAGTAATGCCTGGGAGGTAGTCTTCAAGTGTGCCGGGCCTTCGGGATGTTGCTCGAGCGAGTGAACATCAAGGTACATTGACTCGAGGTAAAACTCATTGGTGTGATGGGTCTCCCCCATGATTGACCCGTAAGGACTTTGGTGATTGGAGTGTCATGATTGTTCATATTCTGCTTTACATTAACATGCCATGCTTTTATGTAACTCACTAGACCCGTTTGGTCTAACACTTGATTGTTGGTATGTATCTCAGGTTCTAGCGGCGCGAGTGCCAAGGAGGCCTAGATGTCTTTAGTGGTGAGCTTGGGAGCATTTTTGGGATGCCAATATTGAAGACTATTCTTTTGGATATAGTTGACAACCTTTTGTAATCTTATGTCTAGTGAGGCCTAGATTAGAGTGTTGTCATCTATTATTGCTTCTTATTACAAACTTGTAATTAACTGGCATTTATGGTTTCCTTGTGTATGAGCTCATTGTCTTGGCAATTTATTTACCACATTTCCATTGTCCGGAAATTTTTGTTAGTCCCATTTTTGGGGTGTTACAAGTTGGTATCAGAGTCACTCCTGTGTTGTTCGGGATATGGGGCAAACCTCATCGAGGACGATGAGTCCCAAGGGGGGGTGTTTGTAACACCTTAGGCATATCCCATATCGGCCGTGGACAGGAGTGATGTTGGGTGTTATAAGTAATATCTTAGCCTTCCTAACAACAACGCGTTTTGGGGCCACAAGCACATCAGGTTCTGGGAACTCTGAGGTTAAGCGTGCTTGGGTGGGAGTAGTCCCAGGATGGGTGACCCCCTGGGAAGTTTCTCACCAGGTCGCCAGAAACAAATCCATGCGCTACACGTTGGTTAAATCCAGGGGCAAAGCGGACAATATTGTTGTCGAGGTAGGCGGGATGTTACAGTAACTTCTTCCATGATGGCGTTACCTGTATTGAGGTTCCGTCGTGGAATATGCTCAGGTCCGCCTCCCAAGATTCTGGGTACAGGAATGTCATCGGTGGTTACACCCATGGGAGGTCGTACAGCTGCAGATTCCACCTCTAGTTGACCCTCTGGCATGTCCGGTAACCTACTTCGAGTGTTTACCATTATAATCTACCATGCACGTACGAGAAATAGATTGAGAAAAGACTAAGCGAGTTGAACTCATTGTATGTACTACTACCTTCATCAATGGTCATAATAATAGTAAACCAAGCATGCTCACGTAACAATGCATTCATAATAGCAGTAGCTAAGTGATATTATGAACGAACTATACACAAGAATTATTGTCACCATCATCACAACTTTTAATTAAAGTGATTCCGTAATCTTAGCGCTCTCCCCACCTAGGATTGCTACCCCAAGTGGACAGTGAAGTCATAACGTCCAAAGCTTAAGTCTAGATATGCTAAACAATACCTAGTTCACTTAAACTAAAGCTCTGATGCCAACTTCTAACACCCTAAAAATAGAGATAACAAAAACTTTCCATAAATGGAGAAGTGGTATAAAGTTTGCCATAGCAAGAGCTTCCCAAAAAAGGGGAAATATACAAATAACCTGTTTAATCACAAATCTGTAATTTAACGGATAAATAAACAACAACCAACTAATCTAATTTCTACATCTAGAAAAGAGATTACAAAAGGGGTGTCATCTATAAACCCAAATCTTCCAAAAATAGTTCAAGTGCCAAAATCCCCAAGCTCTTGACCAAAGCATCTAAACTTGCCTAGGAGCCGCGCCGCTAACACCTGAGATACACATCGACACCAAACAAGTGTTAGGCCAAAAAGCCTAGTGAGTTGGACAACAATAAGCATGCATGAACAGTCACAATTTCTTATCAGCAGTTAACCAGTGTTCAATTATATGTGGAGTCATTAGGGGAGACCCAAAGCACCAATCAATTCCACTCCAAAGAGTCGATGCACCTTGATGCCCTTAACAAGGAACACCCCAAAGGCCCGGCACACCCGAAGATCAGACCGTAAAGGAAACTTTCCGAGTAGCGGAGGTCTAGGCACATACCATCCCGGTGGTGCCCCAAGACTACATCCTCCTACTGAACTTGCCTTGATTTGTCCAGCATAATGCATATAGGAGGTCCTTAGGTATATTTCAACCCAACATATTTCCACACCGACTACGGGTACAATGTTACCATCCTATCCTCATGAAGTCCAACAAAAGTCCCAAATGACAATTATATTCATCATGCATATAAATATGTCACCAAAGTGATATTCCAACTAAAACCATCATAACACACATATATGCATACATTTAACATATCAAGGTACCCATTTTATATATCCATGGGAAAAGCCACAAATAATGGTACACATAACCTAAAACATAGCATATCACCAACATTCATATTTTCATCCATTTTCATCAAGAAATCCCAAGTACTTGAACACATAGAGAATGAAATAACAAATAGAAGATTATGATGTGTATCTAGTTTTAACAAATGTTTAGTAAAATCACAATCTAGGTTTTGTACCAAAACCTAGAAAAGATGAAAACCCTAGATTTGAGGAGATGAGACTTGAAGTGGAGTAGAGTAGCTTGAGGAGAATCTTCACTAGATAAGCTTGGATGAAGCTTAATGATCAATAAATGACCCTAACAACCCAAACCCTAGGAAATAAATGAAGTAGGTGATGAAACCCTAAAAATCGCCTCCAAGAAGTGTTCTCCCGTTTTTTGTAAAGTGAAAGTGAGAAATGTGGTATTAATTTCAATAAAATAGCAGACTGTACCACGCGGGTGATAGTGCCCGACGATAGTGCTATTGGCACTATCGCGAGTCACAATCGCGGGACACTCCGACCCCTCGGTACATGTTCGGCGATAGTGCCCTCCGCGATAGTACCAAGGGCACAATCGCGGGGCACAATCGCGAGTCATCCCGAACTCTCGATACATGTTCGGCGATAGTGCCCTCCGCGATAGTGCCAAGGGCACAATCGCGGGGCACAATCGCGAGTCACTCAAAACAGTCTAAAACTCAAACCAAAAACGATAACGAGCATAAGGTTTGAACAATTAACGAAGGTAAATTAATTATATGACATTTAGACATAATAATGATCATAACATGTACACAAAGACACATATTCTCACATGAGCGAAATAAATGCATTTAAGAAGACAAAATACTTACCTTGCGAATTTCCGGGTGTTACATTAACAGTGTTAACTCGATGGACCAATATGTTGTGTGAAACACAAACTAATGACCACTGATTTACTTACTGCATTTTAGGGAACAAAAAAAAAAGAGTGCATTAACACATCAATCAATAGTGTAGTTCACACTTCTAGAAAATATGTACTTATAAAAATTTTAAATTCAATGAACTTGATTGGGTGATTCTACTGTGTTTTTTTGCACTTGACTGGGTGGACAGTTGACCGGAAGAGAACTTAGATTTGCCTGGCCAGCGGGCGGGCGACGTGCTTATCTTGTGTGACAACACTACAGAGCGAGTGTCTCTTCTAGGCGGACAACTGTATGACATTACTACAGAGAAAGCGGCACTTTCGTGTAACATGCTAAGCCCAGCCCGCACGCGATTAGGAAGATTGGCCGCAATCTGAGCGATACCACCCACCCTACCCTACCACCTATGGCCAATCATCAGTCCTACAGCCGCCCGAAAAGAAACTGCGGTGATCTTGAATAGGGATCCTATAGCGATAGATATAATCCCCATAAAAATACCACCAGATTGATTCTACTGTGTTTTTTTGCACTTGAATGGGTGGACAGTTGACCAGAAGAGAACTTAGGCAGGTGAATTGTACAACTTCAGCAGGTGATTGACCCAAATATGTTTTTAAAATTTGATTCCGTCAAGTTTTTGTATAAAAACACCACCCTTGAATGAATATCACTAAGTTTCAACCAACTATTTCTCTCATATTTTTTGCTTTCTATGCTCTGAGTTTAGTTTCAAAATGAGTTATGCATCTGCATCTGATAGAATTAAGATACGTATTTTTGGTGGGGGTATGTGGCGGCAAATTAATCAAGGGTGGGAGTATGTTTCTGATCAACCGATGATCCGCATCATGGTGCCAACAATAATATCACATTCTAGGTTTCTCAAATATGTTCAATCAAAATGTGGTATCGATCCTTCTCTTTGTATCACTAGAATGGCGTACAAGTATTCTGACCAACGTTACGAGTTAAGTTTCGATGACGATATTTCGTTTTTCTTAGAATTTGCTGTCGGTTCAAAAATCCGCCAATACTTTACGTTTATCTCGATGTTCCAGTGTTCGGTGGAAGCAATGTTGGTAGTTCCTCATACACCATCGACGATGTCTATGATTCTGAGCAGAATCAAACTTCTTACGTGCCTCAGTTTGATTCTTCAAACGAACATGTATATGAGGATACCTCCAATTTTGTTCCAGAACAGTCACATGGTCCTTGTGACTAAATTCCCGATTTTGTTCCGGAGATAGAACAAGCGGGAGGAGGAGGAGGAGGAGAAGAAGAAGAAGTTCATAATGACAATGATGAGTCTCATGTAGCCGGTCCCCTTAAACCGAATTTTGGTGGGATAAATGATTTCTTTGGTATGCCTCCTCCGCTTCCAAAAGAAGAAGGGCATGGCATCACACCTAACGAACCCATATCTTATAATCGAAGTGGAAGAGTAAAGGCGGCGGATGTATTCCCTTCGAAAGATGAAATGGCACTCGCTCTCGAGTTGAAGTTTCTTGAAGAGGGTTTCCAATTTAGAGTGCATAGATCTTCAAAAACCAGATACGAAGTGAAATGTTTTAATGATAATTGTGCTTGGCATATCATGGCGACATCTATCACAAAAACCAAGATGTTCCATGTACGAAAGTTGAATGACGTACACACTTGTTCGAAGACCAGATGCATCCCAACAACCGTCAAGCCAACAGAAGAGTATTAGGTCATTTACTTCTCCCTAAAGTGAAGGATACTAGTAGGACACTCTGTAGATCTAACATTGTGAACGACATGAAACTGCATATGAAAATAAATATTTCCTGCTAGCAAGCTTGGTATGCAAAAGCTTATGCACTAACGTTGAGTCATGGTACCCCCGAGGAATTGTTTACCTGACTCCCCGTGTTTCTCTATAATTGGGAGGTGACGAATCTTGGTACCGTTACCCGCATAAAGACAGATAATATAGGTCGTTTTGAGATGTGTTTCGCTGCCCTTGGTTGCACAGTACGTATAATTTGTTTCTAACGTTTTAACCAATGTAAACTTCATTTATAATTTTTGCACTAATAGGTATTATAATTTTCTAATCTGTAAACCACCGAATTTTTCCAAATTCGGTCATATTTGGGACTCTTGCGTCGGGTCCTTATAATAGACAGTGCTCATTTGAAGGGGCCTTACCTAGGCACAATGTTCTTAGTCGTTGCTATGGACGTAAATAATAGAATTATGCCCATTGCTTTCGGAGTGGGTAGGTCTGAGAGTGGGGAGGCGTGGGCTTGGTATTTGTCCATGTTGAAGCAATGTATCAGAGAAATGGAAGGGTTGGTTTTCGTATCCGACAGGGCTGCTTCAATAAACCAAGCTATTACAACAATGTACCCAACGACCCATCATGGCCTTTGTTGTTGCCATCTGATGATGAATGTAAAAACCAGGGACAGTAGGGTCAAGTATAGGAAGAAATTATTTTGGAAGATGTGTAAAACGTACTTGATGGAGGATTTCAATATGAGAATGCCAGCTCTAAGAGGCGCTCTATCTCTCAATGCTCCGTATATGGAAGAGATTGGGCCGGGAAAATGGTCAATGGCCCATTTCCCAAGGATTTGGTACATCATAATGACTTCAAACTGTGTTGAGTCGGTGAATGCATGGTCCCGTTTTGATCGGAGAGTACCTATCGTGGGCCTAATGGATTACTTCCGAGAATTTCAACAAGAATGGTATTCGATTCGCCAGACTAAAGGAGGTTATCATAGTCATACATCTCTAATTATATTATGAATTTTTTTTGTTGGAATACTAACGTTACAAATTTGTTTTCCTACAAAGCAAATGGTGAATGTTCTCACCCTGAAAATGGAAGCCAAAGTAAAAAGGGGCAGATAAAGTTGGAATCTTGGACTGTACATGATATTGGTCGTGGTTGGTATGAAGTTCGCAATGGATGTAGGAATGCAAAAGTAATTTACCCTAATTATACTTGCTCTTGTATGAAATAGCAACTCTCCTTTTTACCTTGCAGTCACGCCATCGCCGTTGCAAATAGTTTATTGTGTACGGATTCCAACCAACCACCTAGCCGTTGGTTATTTCAGGTCGCATAATTACCGAGCAACATACGCAGAGCTCATACATCCGGTTGGCCCTTCTGAAACATGGGTTGTTCCAAACTACCTGCTAATGACCGTTAAACCACCGTTGATAAGGAGACGGGCTAGTAGACCGAGTAACCATAATCGTGACGAGGATCCCATCCAGAGAAGATGTACTCGTTGTGGACAAACTGAACATACTCGGGCAAATTGTCCAGCTCCTGCACCAGCAACTGTGTAAACTCAAAGAGCATCTGGTAGCCGACAACCACAATGAGTATCTACCCTAGAGAATTACAGTAGTTATAGACATGATACTTTTGATTTTAACAAGTAAACCATTCCTGTAATGAACATCTTTGTAATCTACTATTATATATTGGGGTATTTATATATTTTTTTCTAACGAGTTACACAATTGTTTAATGTTTATGTTAAGTTAAATAAACATAAATGTGTGTTAAGTGTTTACATTAAGTTAAAGGAAAACGTAGAGGCACATCCGCAACGAAATATCTGGAAAACGTGGAAAGGGTTTTTCTTTTAAAATTGAGAAGGTAAAACTGGTCAAGCCTCTTCTAAAAAAGTCTGCAAGATTCTCCTGGAAAAGGATGCAAGATTCGTTTGAAAAGTGCCTGCAAGATTCGTTTGAAAAGTGCCTGCAAGATTCCTCTGAAAAAGGCTGCAAAATTCTTCTGAACTTAATCTCAATATCTAGACCAGTTTCACCTCCGCAATTGTTGCAAGATTCGTCTACAAGATTCGTCTGAAAAGGTCGCAATTGCGGAGGTGGATGTAGGTTCGCAATTGCAAAGGTGGCTCCGTCTGGCTATAAATACTCCTGTTATTTCCATACAACATCAATTACACTTAAAAATTCCATTCACAAGAGAGTGCCTATGGAAACTTAGAGGTCCATCTGAACCACTTCCAAATTGGATCGACGACTTGATTTGTTAGTAATTATGTTTCACTTTCATTAATATATTGTCTTACCTTAATTCTAACTTTTCTTCCATCCAACAGGTAGCTATCCATTATATTCACTATGAAGGTCTACCATAATGGCTATTTCATACCACCACCGGGTAGGTCTTATGTCGCTGGCATGGAAATTTTTGTTGACCTAGTAAATGGTGACGATCTTTGTGTTCCACACAAGCATAAAATAATGTTAGTAATTGGTTATGACGAATACGAACATGCTAGAATGAAAATGTATTTTAAAACACCAGACGGAGACTTAGATACCGTATTAAAAGAACTGGTGGTTGGCGAAGAAGTTCTAGATATACGTAATTATGTAGACGGTGAAACCATCATTGAAGTCTATCTGGAAAGTGATGATGAATATGCAAGCACTCCTAAAATACCGTCTATATTCGACTGATAAATTAAGTGGGGTTGGAGATTAGGTCATATTCAAGTGTGTCTTAAGTAACTGTTTTTATGTTCATTTTTATGATGTACTTGGATTTTTTAATCTATCACTTTCTGTTTGTAGTGTCAAGTAACTGTTTTTATGTTCAAGTGTGTATTTTGAATGATGATTTCATGTTGTACTAATTAAAACTACCCATTTCTCCTCAATGGCTACTATTAGTTTAAAGAACATTATTTAAGCGCATATAAAACCTATTAAATTAAAGCATCATTTTATTAATACGTACATTGTCTTGAACATGGAACGGATACATTGCATTTGAAGTAAACAAGAAACCCTCAGAGAAATCTAGTATCCCTCCGGGTAGAGAGCTTGACACTTCTTGTTCCAATCAACCTTTTCATTGATCATGTCCTCTAGACCGGGATAGTTTTCTTTAATATTTTTTACTCTTTTCTCTTATTCACAAATCTTTCTCTATCTGCGTTTTTCGTATGGATTGCTTCATCATCGCTGCCATGATTTGAGAAGGCGTAGGTTTTGAAGGCTTGACGGGAGAGGTTGGGAGAACTTCTTCTTCATGTGTGTCCATATACCAGTCATATGCCTCTTCCATGGCCTCTTGCTCCTCCTTTGTAATTGGAAATTCGACTCTAGTTTTCCCAAGGTTCATCTACTCCTCCGTTTGTGGTGCTTTCTAACTTCTCCTGAAACTTCCATCCATCAATGGTTATTTCGAAGAAGAGCGGAAAGTTCCATCTATAGTGTTATAGACAGTAGGCAAGAAATGTTTCAATATGGTGTATAATCTTGGAAAGGATAGATAGTAAGATGTGAATTTTGAGTTCATCAGACATCCTACTTATAGTCATGAAAAGCCATATTCGCAATTGTGAAGCTGGATCTGGTCAAGATTGGTCTCAAAAGCCTTAATGATTCGTCTGGAAAGGCTGCAAGATTCGTCTGAAAAGTCTTAATGATTCGTCTAGAAAGGTTGCAAGATTCGTCTGAAAAGCCTTAATGATTCGTCTGGAAAGGCTGCAAGATTCATCTGAAAAGGTCGCAATTGCGGAGGTGGATCTGGGTTCGCAATTGCGAAGGTGGCTTCGTCTGGCTAAAATACTCTCGTTATTTCCAACTTAAAAGTCACAACATCCATACAACATTTTCCATCCACTAATATCATAAGACTCTCGTCTTTCACTAAACACATGGCTGGAAACGCATCATCTTCAAACCCTCCCTCTTCACAAACAATGCCGGAAAGGATGAAACAATTGATAGATAAAAATGAATCGGAGATCGAGGAACTCACTGAAAGGTGGAAACAAATGATGACCAAGAAGGACAGACATTTGAGAAGGATGGACGCGGACAGGGAGGAGGTAAAAAGGTTGAAGAGGGAAATAAAAGATAAGGAAGAACATATTCGTTACGACAACGTACAAGTCACCAAGATTGTACAAGAGTTCGCAATACTTCAGGTGCAGGTAACCAAGAAACAAAATTGGATTGATCAATGTAAAACACTTTATCCTTAAATGGTGCTAGTGTTGTTGGTTTCGTACTTGGAGTTTCTATATTGCTGTTTTGTACCTGGAGTTTCTATGTTGTTGTTTCATGTTATACTTTGCTCGTTAAAGAAGACGTCAACCATCAACATCAAACACACACGGACAACATCATTGTCCGAAAGAGTGTCGTCTGGGTACCTAGGGAGCTAAATTTTTTCACTACGTCCCTAATCCTGACCCTCCTCTCATCAATATCCTCATCAGACAACTCTCATGGTCTAAAGCCAAACGGAGGGTCGGCTCCGGTCTAAAACGGAGTCCTGTCACAAGACAAAACTCCTCCCGCCCATATCGAAGTTTATAATCACCAAGCTGAAAGAACATCTCGTCCTCCTGTACATTATCTGGGAAGACCTATGTCTGTAAGAAGACGTAGCAAAGCAGGGGGTCGGTCGTATCGTCAGTAAGGTCCAACCACACTTAATCTATCTTTAATATCTGACACAACAATGATCTTTGACCTTAATGTCAAAGACACCCAATGAAATCGACCCTGCATTGAAGACAACTTTAAAGTTTAGAGACCAAATGTGTATATTTTCAAATTACAAAGGCAAGTGTGTAAAGGAATAAGTTGTAGGGCCAAAGTTTGCAAATTATGAAAGTTTAGGGACCTAGAGTGCAAATTACCAAAGTTTAGGGAGCGAAAGTGCAAATCACTAAATTTTAAGGACCAAATATGTAAATTATCAAATTACAAGGTCCTAAAGTGCAAATCACCAAAGTTTAGGGAACTAGAGTGTAAAGGAATAAAGTTTAGGGACCTAGAGTGCAAATTATCAATGTTTAGGGACCAAAAGTGCAAATTATCAAAGTTTAGGGACCTAAATTGCAAATTATCTATGTTTAGGGACCAAATCTGTAATTATCAAATTACAAATGCCTAGTGTGCACATTATCATAATCTATGGACCTCAGTGTACACATTATCAAAGTTTATAGACCACAACTGTAATTTATAAATTCCAAGCATAAAGATCTGTAAATCATCAAACTTTAAAGGGCCAAAACTGTAAATTCCACACATCCACAGTTGAGGTGTCGTGGGTCCGCAATTACGGTAGCGCCGGTCTGCAATTGCGGCGGCGAGTGTGCTTGTCGGCGAATGAACTCCCGACAATGGTGGTGGTCGTTTGGAGCAGAAAAGAAAGAAAACTTACATGGTTAGCCATTACATCTACATATAGATGTTATGTATGGAAGACATGTGAGGGATTCGTTGCTTTCGTTGCTTAACATGGGGGAGCAAAACGCGTGTATGAAAAAAAAAAAACGAAAGCTGTGGTGTAGGTATGCAATGGTCTCTCCACAGTTTTTATAAAGACAAGTAGGTGAATATTAAATGGATCCCAATTAAACCGGTGGTTTGAAGATAAATGACATTCTCTTAATAAATGGGGGTCCGCATCCGCATGCAGTTGCGGGTCTGACAAGTTGTCAGTTGTGGACTGGCCCTCGCAGCGATGAGGTTTTAGGGTTTCACCGAGAAGTCGACATATGACACTTCCGCAAGACGTGGGAATGTGGAATTGTGCCCGGATGCCAAAAAAAATTACATTTTCTACCCACATCTGCAATTGCGGAAGTAGGCATTGCGGAGGTATTGACAAATTCATCAATCCGGGAGAGGATTGGCTAAGAGACCAAATGGCCGTCGAATTCTGGCCATTTGAGTCAATTCCCCTTTAACTTTGTATACAATTGAAATGTCTTTTTTATTTTTGCAATTTGTATCATGAAACATTTTGATTGATTTTTTTTTCTTTTGTAATCATGGGTATCCGGACCAATTTACGGGCACCGACTAATCCCCCCGAGCTACCACGAATTGTCTGGAGTCATTGCAAGTGAACCTTCATGCCATAAGGGCTTTGGCAACACCTGAATTCGAGGTCATGAAAGATGGAGATATCGATCCACTACATCCCCTATTGGTTTTTACGTAAAGACTGATTGATTTCTTGAAAGATGTTGTGAACTACACATGTTTTGTAAACTATCATAGCGAGTTGATAAATGGAATACCCGAATTTTGTTCAAGATTTTGATTTTTTAGGTAATTAGAATTAGGTTTCTAAGTTATGGGTTTGAGTCTCTTTAAACACATGCATGTTCAAGAGACCTTTTTCCTTATTAAGTTTTGTCTTAAATAATGACTAAATTTAAGGGTTTGCTTCATGTTAGACTAGGTTGTTTTCGTGAGACCCGTGAGACAACATAAATAACACTGAATCTTTACAGTGTTTGCTGTGAAGGTCCAGTGTTATTTTTGTGGTCTTACAGGTTTTATGAAAACAGTTTGATCTTATATGATCCCAATTAAACAACAAATATATGATGATTTATCAAATTCAGTCATTTTTGGCCCTTGTTTAAATATTACTATGTCAAAATAAATATTGTTTAATAATTAAACAAATAATTGCGTCGAATTGATTTTAGAAAAACAAATAAACACTAAATTGAGTTGTTTTAAACAAAAGATATGTATCATGTGGTTCTAACACTTGCAAATTCTACAACTTGTGCAAAAAGGGTGGAAAAACATGTTTCCCCTTTTTTTAAAGTAACAATTGATATACTTTTCTGCATGAAGAGTTTGTAAATTCAAACACGAAAATGACGATGTGAAGTGTGACATATCATATACATTATGGGATGAGATGATGGTCACTGGTATTATTGTCTGTATAAAAAAAGTCAGGTTTTTTATAATAAATTTAAGATGATGATAAATATACACAATTGTTTATTTTCTTTTAATACACAAAGAAACAAGCACGAAAAGAAATACACAAAAATAGCAAAAACATAAAGAGACACACAAACATGGAAGAACAAAACCACAAGAGTTGTGGCGTATTGGTTAAGGCCCTGAGAGATGTGATGGAATATCTCATATGTCCAATTTTCGAATCCAGGCATACACAACAATTATGGATCACCATTGAGGTTTAATCAGGATCACCCTTGACAATTTTGTCGTAATAAAGCTTTTAAAAATAAGTTTTTTTAAACTCAAATAAATTATGTTCCTTTTTTAATGTAATTTATCTAGATAACGATGACTATGCACTAAAAATTAATAAATAAATAATTATCATATACTTTATTGTAGATACAATACAAAATATTTAGAGCATTTTTAAGAGATTCTTCATAATTTATTCAAAACAGAAAAATAAAATTTAAAAGTTTTTAAAAGAAAATTGCATTCAATTTTAACAGTATTTCATTTTGTAAATTATAATACTAATTATATTATTAAAATATTTTATATATTTAATAAAATATTAATTTTCTTTTATGAACATTTAAATAAAACATCTAATATTAATAAAAAATAGATTAAATTACATTTTTTGTTTTTGTAATTTGTTAAAAATTGCATTTTCGTTTATATGGTTCAGAAATTACCTTTTTTGTCCTTATGTTTTTTAATTCATTGCTATTTTTGTTCTTGTTCTTGTGATTTATAATTTATTGTTTTTTCAGTCCATGTGGTTTACAATTATTTATTGTTTTAATCCCTTATACTTAAAGATATGAATTAGTTCAGGGATGAAAAAAACAATAAATTGCAAATGGAGGAAAATCCCAATTTTTAAACCACAGGGATGAAAATAACAATTAACAAACCACAAGGACGAAAATCATACTCTAAAATTTGGAGAATTCTTTAAATTTTAAGAATTTCACATTTTCTTTCCTACTTTCTCGTTTTAAAAAATCCATTGGAATATAATTTGCTAATAATCTTCAAAATCTCTATTTTAAGGATATACTTATATTTTTAAAATAAAAAAAGTGAGAAATTCTTATTTTAAAGAGTAAATTACACCAGGGGTCCCTATAGTTTACTCAGAATCTGGTTATGGTCCCTATTTTGAAATAATTACACCAGGGATCCCTGTGGTTTGCATTTCGTTTCACCCTGAGTCCCTGGGGGACCTAGAGTGCAACGAAATGCAGGGACCCATAATGAAGTTTTCAACAAACCACAGGGACCCATAGTGCAACAAAATTCAAACCACAGGACCCAGAGTGAAACGAAATGCAAACCACAGGGATTCCTAGTGTAATTATTTCAAAATAGGGACCATATCCAGATTTTAAGTAAACCACAGGGACCTACGGTGTAATTTACTCTATTTTAAATGATGAAATTAAAAAAAAAATTGATTTAATAAAAAATAGTTTGTGCAAAGAAGTGTTTGGAGGGGTTTGAAAAGCGGATGGGTGACGAGGGGAATACTATGGTCAGAGTTGCAAGCGTGGTTCTATGCGTATTTCTTGGATCTTTATGCTTTGTCTTCTTCACTTTTCGTTTATTTTTTTATTCACATTTTTCTTCCTATTAATATTTTATTTAAATTCTTTTTTCTCCTTAAAAATTCCTTTTATAAACTCATTTCCTTTCACATGGATAGTTTTTTTTTTAAATTTCATATTAATATATTTTTTAAAATTGAATACAAATCGAAACGTGATTATGTGCGTATTTCGGTAAAGATTAAATATTAATTGAAAGTGTTATGAATCATGGTATTAAAAACAAATTAATAAAGCCAGATATCAGACATTAAGGGCTTGTTTGTTAGTAGCTTAATGAGCTTAATGAGACTCACAACTTATTCATTCAACTATATATGACTGTTTGGTAGTGGTTTAATAATATGGAAAGTGACTTATTCAGTAAGATTTCAAGGGGAAGCTTTATGCAGGAAACCAAGTTTTTTTTTCCAAACCAGTCTCTCCCATTAAAAAACACGTTCATTTCATCTATGAAAAAACTCTCTCAAATAAAAACCTTCGAAATATATACAGACAGATTAATTCACACAGACAACTTTATCCATACATAACTTAATGGAAAACCAACCAAACAGCCCCTAAGTCAGGATATCCATTTATTTTTTTTAAATCAAATAACGTATTTTCTGATGATATTGTTTGATTGTTTTATAAAAAATTGCAAACTTTATTTTATAACAAAATATTTTATGAGTGTATGGAATTTGTTATTAAACATTCTGTTTTTTTATCAAAAGAAAGTTTCCAAAAACACAAGTTATTTAAATGTGAGGTACAAGATCATTGTCAATGGAGTTGTTTGTAGAAGTTCTTAACTATTTTTTTAATAAACCATCCACAAAGAATAGGTTTTTAAGAGAAGGATTTAGAAGCGTATCTAAAAGTGATTTTTAGATAAGAAACTATATGATAAAATGAGAAGTGTAACCGAGTGGAAGACAATTTTCATAGAAGGATTCAGAACCAAATTATTCACTAAAGAAACCGTCTCTAAAGTTTTTAGAGACGCTTTTTAGAAAAATCGTCTCTAAAAGTGGAGTAAGGAGCTTTAACAATGCTTTTCAAAACGTCTCTAAAGAATAAATAATTTTTAGTTTTATTTCTAAATTAATAAATAATTTTCAGTTACACTTTTATAACATTTTAAAGCGTATCTAAGGATTGAGTTCTGGTGAGAAATTGAGTTAACAGCGAGAAGCGTGAGAAATGGTTATCGACCGTTGGATGCGAAATGGACGCACATTAGGATGAGATGCACCGAAATAAGATGCATCGAGATGCACCAGATCAATTCCCTTCTAAGCCGCAATTCATAGGAGGGCTTGAGATTAAAAGAGATCAAATGTTCAGATCCACTTCTCACCGTTAACTCAACTTCTCACACGATCCTTCGTTGCGTATCTAAGGTTTTTTTGTAAGTAAATTAAAATTATATAATAAAGCTATGTTTGGCAAAAAAAAAAGCTAGCTTATAAGCTAGTTTTTTTTCCAAGTACATGTTTGGATGACCATAATGTAGCTTATTAAAAAGTTACTCATAGTAGCGTTTTGAAAAGCTAGCTTATCAGCTACCAGCTAGCTTCTAAGTTAGTTTGCCAAACAATGCCTAACTTACTATTAAGCGATTTCTACGACTTCTCTTCGAATTAGGGTTCTGCGAGAGTTATGCAATTTCACGGTTTCTCTTTGATTTGGCGCTCGACTGCTGGTCTTCGATGTTGACTTTGAATTCAATTCGTCTTCAAATCTGTTGGTCCCAAATAAGTAAAACAAGTATTGTAGAAGGGGTTGAATACAATACACAAAATTTTCACTTAATTTTTAATACTTTATAAATAAAAAGTATCAAGAATTACACTTAGCTTACAAAGATTGTTGCGGAAAAGAATAGTAAAAACTATTCTAACAATTTAACACTTAGAAAATTTTGAGAACAGAACTTTAAAGAGCACAAAGACAAAAAGTTATGAAAAGAGAGAAAACTAACAACTTGCTTGAATGCACTAAGATTACTTGAGCTGAAAGCGTGGTTTGCATGGAGAAATCATCACCCTTTATATACTACCCTATGCATTAAATGGAAAGGACACTTGTCATTTGTTGGATGGGTAGTTGAGATATTTTCAATAAATTATAAGATATTTGAAGTGACTTATCAAAATACAAAAGGTAACTTTTGTACTATGTGTTGGTCCCAAATAGCAGTAAATAAACAAGAAAAGTATTGTAGAAGAGGGGGGGGGGGGTTGAATACAATACACAATTTTTCACTTAATTTAATTCTTATTGATTTGAAATCAAGAATTACACATAGAAAACTTTTGATTGTTGCGGAAGAGAACAGATGAATTTGCTCAAACAATCTAACACTAAGAGAAATGAAGAACAATTGTAAAACACTTAGAAAACAATAAGAACTTCGTAGAGAGGAGAAAGCCAGACACTTAGAGAACTTGAAGGTTGTAGAACTGGTGATCTTGCACGTTGAACCATCCTCCATATTTATAGTGCCTCATGCATTAAATGCATAGGACACCTGTTGAGCAAAGGATGGACACAGGTCTTCAGCAAGGTACAGGATGTACCTTTTGTCTTGAGGTGTTTTGGCTTGAAGTGTTGACCTGCAGAGGATGGTGGAGACCTTTCCTTAAAAGAGTGTAAAATACAAAACATACTTTTTCTGATCTTTGGATGAGGTCCACGTCAATGAAAGATATCACAAATATACTTTGTCAGAAAAGTACAATGTGTTTCGAGAAATCTTCAGGCCTTGAAGATTAAGAAGTCTTCAGCTCCTGAAGATTGAGAAATCTTCGGCTTCCGAAGAGGTCTTCGGCTCCTAAAGACTGAGAGGTCTTCGGCTCCTGAAGACTTGAGATCGGCACCATCCTGACCAATGGTGTTGATCAAGTAGGCATACTTGGCTTTAAGCTGAGGAGTCTATCTTCAATCCGCTTTGAGAGATATATTCCTTCTTTGTCTTCTTCGGTTGATCTTCGACTTCACCGAACATTTGTATAGAAACCAAGCTGCTAAAGAAAACCTCAAAAAATTCTAGGTATGATGATACAAAATGGAAGATCGGGAGGTCATCTTCAAATCTTCAAATGACCGAACAATCTCCCCCTATTTGAGGATGACATCCATACTAAAGAATAAAACTAAGAGTATACTGAATAATTCAATTTGACCCATTTTTACTCTTTTTGGGTTCTTTTCACATAGTTTTTTTTATTTGTATAAGGATTTATAAGTATCCGACATTTACAAAAGAATAAAAGAATGAAGTATATATGTACAAACTAAATAAGAAGAAAATGCACTTGTATTAAATAAGATGACTTAACAAAGCAAAAGTTACAAGTACATAGGTAAGATAGAGCATTGTTTCATTCCTTCTTCTGTGTTTTATGAAGTTCACCCATAATGTCATGTCGAAGAAATGCAGCTTGAGAATTAATGGGGATAAGAGAGAGAATGACTACCAGAAACTTGGTGTCAGCAATAGATATTTCTTCATGTCTGAAGAATCTCCGAGTTTCCTTCTCATCTAGGAAATAAACTCCTTTGAATGGACTCCCTATCGTAGTGCCCGGAGGCAAGGGCAGACCACATGGTATCTTCAGATTCAGATTTTGAGTGTTGGGAGTTATTACTTTGGTATCCAGATCCTTGAAGATTTGTTGTTTGTCAGAATGAGAGATTTGTGGAGCGGAGGAGAGACACATCTTCTTTAGAACCTCAACTTGGACTTCTTCATCATGTGAATGCTTGTACTTCTTGCCAATGTTCTTCATTCTCTCTAGAAGACTGTTCAGAGACTTTTTGACCGAATGCTTGTGTCGACTAAAAGACTTAGATAAAAGTTCAGATATTTCATACCATTCAGAAAGTCCATAGTCGTCCAGGTCACAGAATCTGGTAGGCTGCTGAGAGTTGTCTTCTCTGCGGATGACTATTCTGACATCTATCTCTGATCGTTTGGAGGTGCCAAACTTTACTTCAACAATTTTAGATTTCAGCTTTCGTCCCATCAAAGTTTTTTGGTACCATAGAATGTCATCAGAATCAAGCTCAGCTGCCTGTTGGATTTCAACTTCAGGAAGGACAAAGTCGAAGTGACTTTAGGAGAAGGTTGAAGCTTTAGCCGATCAGCTTCACAAACAAAGGCTTTTAGAGCAGCAACCTTTTGTTGTTGGGATATCAAAGTTTCTTCATCAGCAGATAACTTTCTCTTTCCTTTGTCTATGGCCAGTATGTGAAGCTCCCCCTCAGTTGTAGCATCGGTAGAAATAGGAGTGGGACCCTGACGGTCGCTGTCTAAAGAGACTGGAACCCGCTGTTTCTCCCCCTTAGCGGCAGTCGAGGGAGCAACATAGATTGAAGAGACTGGAGAATTTGGGAGGTAAGGGCCTGATGAGACTCCGAAGACTCTTGAAGACGTCGGACCTCAGTATCACGAGCTTCAGAGGCTGCTTGAAGGGCAACAACCAAGGTAGTAAGGTGTTGAGTCGAGGTCTCAAGAGATACCAACTTTTCAACAGTGGCTTTTACAAACGAGCCCAGAAAAAGTTGGAGCTCACGAAACTGGGCAATAACCGCCCGATGCTGGCGGTTTGCTTCCTGTATATCTTCAATGAGTTCGAGAGGAAAGGCTGGAGTAGGAGGGTCCCATGGGGCAGCTGAGGCCTGAAAACGGGTAGGCATCGGTGGATGATGAGGAAGTACCCGTGAGGAATCTTCGGATGGCACATGAAGCTGGTGAAGAAAACCATCGGCTACAGGTGATCATGGTGATGAAGGTGAGTCATCAGAGGAGCTACCCTCAGGGGAGGTAGCCTTAGGAGAATAAGAGCTCTATGTTGAATGTAGATGAGAGCGGTAGACAGAGGTAGAAGGGCCTGCTTGAGTTGTCACCTTGTCTTGACCCTGTTGCAAATAAGCCAAATACCGTGAAATAACCTCAACACTGGCCTTGGGTAAGACCAGTGTCTCACCAGGCGGTGCATAAGTATCGACCATGAATTGGTCAGAGCCTTGGTCTGGGGAGAAGACCAAGTCATCCTCATCCCTTAAGGAGAAGGTGGAGGAGGGAAGGTGAGGGTCCCCTAAAATCTCACGTGCATCCTTTGGAGAGGATACAGAGGAGGTGGCAGTCGGTTTAGCAGAATCCCCGGGCCTGGATGGGACAATTTCAACACTTACCGATTGTGAAGAATCGGTGGGTGAAGTATGTGGGGTGGTGTTAGGTCTGATTTTATAGTAATCATTGTATTTATAGGACTTGGTCAATACTGTGTTTAGTGCTTATCAGTATTGTATTTGACCAAGGGTATTTAAGTCCCTTTGGTCTTGTTGGTTGTAAGAAGTTTGACACACACATCTAATACGAATACTACTTTGCGCTCCATAGCTTTCTCTCTCTACTTTCTCTCTCTAAGGATTTAGAGATTCTTGGGTTATCAATTGGTATCAGAGCAAGCTAGATCTTGAGAGGATTGAGAGATTGTTTGTTTTGAATCTGAATTAGTGATCGAAATCGAAAATTTGATTGATTTTCTTGATTTTTCAAGAAAATCTCGTTTTCTTGAGTTCTCATCAAATTTGGATTGTTTTTTGGTTGAATTTGTGTGAAATTGATTTGTTTAGACTCGTTTTTAGTAATCGATCACGTTTAATTCATATTGTTTTTCATAAAAATCAAGTTTAGATCATCCATTTTGAGAAAAACGGGTTTACTGGAAAAACGTTATTTTCGTTCTGTTCTTTGTCAAATTCTGAGATTTAGTGTTGTTTAATCGAAATTGGTTATTAATTGTTGTTAGAATTGTGTTTTCGAAGTTCAGTATATGCATTTCTTGGTTAAATTTCTTGGTTTGGTCTGTTTTTGCAAAATTTTACGAGTTTATGAACTTTGCGTTTCATTCTTGAAGTTTGTGTTTCATTCATAGACTTTGCGTGTCACTCATATTCTTTGCATTTCATTCATTGTATTTTTCAGGTTTTCGGTTCACTTTGGACCCGCAAAGCTCATTGTGCGTCTCAAGTGACACACGCAAAGTCAGGTTCTCGGATCTTACTACACGCGCAAAGTTCACTTTGCGTTTCTAGTTAGACCCGCAAAGCTTCACTTTGCGTTTCTAGTTAGACCCGCAAAGTTCACTTTGCGTTTCTAGTGTGACCCGCAAAGCTCCAATTTGCGTTCCTCTCTTGACACGCAAAGCTAACTTTGCGTTTCCCATTGCAAACGCAAACCTCAGTTTGAGTTTCCCTCAGTACCCGCAAACCTCAGTTTGCATTTCCTTCTTCACCCGCAAAGCTCAACTTTGCGTTTCCTTTCACACCCGCAAAGCTCAACTTCGCGTTTCCTTCTAGACCCGCAAAGCTCTTGTTTCCTGTTTTAGTTTAAAAAAAAAAAAAAAGTTTGGAAATTTTTTTTAGTGTGTCATCTAAATTTTTTTTCTTTTTAAACTTTGTGTCATTTCAAGTGTTTTTCAAATTGTCAATTTTTAATATTTTTTTCGAAAATTTTCAATTCAATCTGATTTTTGTTTTTCAGATACATCAGCAATGAATTCTGCAAAATTTGCTTTTCAAGCTCCGTTCTACACGAGTGACCTCATGATGTCATTGGGCACAGAAACTCGTCCACCAGTACTGATCGATGAAAACGAATTTACACAGTGGCAAGATCGGTTCTTGAACTTTATTGAACGACAAAAGAATGGAAATGATATGATGACCATTTTATCTGAAGGACCATTCGACAAACCCAAATTGGCTTCTGGATTTTACAAGTCTACTAAAGAGTACACTAATGAAGAGTTGACTGCTTATCAAGCTGATCGGGATATTAAAGCAAATCTAATGCTTGCATTGCCAAACTCCGTATACAACAAGGTTGACTGTTTTAAAACTCATCCTAACCTGATGTGGCAACAGCTTGAGAAGATTATGCTTGGTTCTTCAGTAGCTACTCAACTCAGGCATACTCGATACATGAATAATTTTGAGGAATTCAAAGCCAAGGACGGGGAGTCACTGAAAGCTGTGTTTGACCGTTTTTATGCCGTCATCAATGATCTTCGGAAGATAAAAGTTGAAAAGTCTGAGCTTGAGACAAATCTGAAGTTCCTCAACATATTGCAACCATAATGGAATAAATCATGCCACAAATTGAGGAACGATGTCAGAATTTCCACGATGCAGATTCAAGAGCTGTATGAGATTATGCTAACTGATGAGAGCTTGGTGATAGAGAAAAAGGCCAAGTTAGACAAAAAGAACAAAAAGACAGTTGATCCGGTTGCTCTTCTCACGAAGCAACTGAATGAACAAGCGTTGTCTGATAACGCTTACACCAGATCAATTGAAGATGATGGCGAGGCATTACAAAAAGCAATGATCCTTCTCTCCCAACACTATCAGAAGAAGTTCCAACCTAGATCGGGTTCCAACTCTTCACGCTTCACTTCTGAGTTTAAAGCCAAAGTACCCGAGCCCAAGACTGCTGTTTGCTACAACTGTGGAAAGTCGGGTCACATCTCAAAGGAGTGTAAAGCAAAGAAGATTAAGGACTCAACTTATTACCGAAGGAAATTGGAGTTGGCTGAAAAAAGAGAGAATGGAACAGCTTTGTTGGCAGAAGAAGAATTCTGGCTGGATTATTCCGATGATGAAGCATCGATCGTCGAGATCGCCCATTTGTGCTCAGTCGGAGATGACCAGTCAGACGATTCTGACACTGATGAGGATGAGGTATATTCTGAATTTGACTACAACTTTATTACCTCCCAGTTTGATATCATGATTAATGCTTTGTCTGATTTGCGCTCTAAAATTTTATCTGAAAAAGTTTTAAATTCTGAAAAGTCAGATTTAATTGAAAAGCTGAAAATTTCTTTGAAGGATGAAAAATCTATTTTAGAAAATATTAAAGACATCTTTCAAAAGAAATTGGATGCTTTGGAAAATTCTAACAAAACTTATCTTGAATCTTTGACTGACATGACCAAATTAAAAGATGAGTTTTCTGATAAAATAATTAAGTTAGAAGAAAAGCTTTATCGAAGAGACCAATCTGAACAAACAATTTATATGAACAAGCCGAGGAGTGAAGAGGCTTTAAAACAAAGGTGGGGACTTGGTTTTGAAAATCCTCATTGTTTAAACAATGCAATTGAAAAATCCCCAACTTTATATAAATACGATTATCTGACTCTTGCTCATTATGCTCCTCAATTTAAAATTGATTGGATGAATGAGAAGCAAGTGTTAGAAATCGAAAATGAGAAAAGGATAAATAATAAGAAATATGAAATTTCTTTTGTTTATACGTCTGAAAATGCAAAATATTTTCCTGACAAATCAAGAATAGGAAAAAGAGTTTTAAATGATATATCTTCTGTTAAATCTTCTGTAAATGATTTTGTTCCTTCTTATGCTCCTGATTCTGATAAAGGAAATATTTCTCCAATCATTTATAATTCGAAGAAATATACTCCTCCATTAATATTAGAAGGAAAAATCATAGATCTTGAAGATCAGATAGAAGATCAAAATATTTTGAAGAAAATTGAATCTGATATTTTTCTTTCTTTTATGACTTCAAGTCTTGAAGAAAATTTATTTTCTCAAAAATCAGATTCTATTTCTAGTCTATCTTCTGATTTCAAGGAAAACAAAAAGGAAGTTTCAAATTTTAGAATCCTTTCTCAAAATAATTCCGATTCCAAGGTAAATTCAGATTTATTAGTTGATCAGATTGGTTGTTTGGATAAATTTATTTCTTCTGATTTAAATATTTCGTCTAAAATTCTTGATAATTCTTTTACGCTCAATGATCAATTTTATAAACCTAAGCGTAAAAGAAGAAGGTCAAAGAAGTCGAAGAAACGAGATAAAGTTCTTTCTGACTGTTCTAATTCTTCTGATACTATTATTTCAGATAGGACTGTGAGCCAGTCAAAGAAGCAGATCTGGAGAGCTAGGCGGACATCAACTGATTCTATGTTTGATGGAGATCGATGTGTAGACAAATTTTATAATAAAGATTCATTTGCTGTTTGTAATAAAGTTTCAAAATATTCTATAAAGCAAATGTTTCAAATTTCCAAAAATGTCTCATATTCATCTTCTGATTCTAGTTCAGATGATTATGCTTTTTCTTCTGATGATTGTGCATATTTTTCTGATAATATTCCTCGTGCTTCTTATGTCAATTCTGTCAATTATTGTTTCCCCATCAGAACTGCAACTAACAAACACGTGCCCAAATTTAAATGGGTTCCCAAATCTTTATCTGATTCAAAGTTGCAGGCAACACTTGTTAAGGGGGAGTAAGGAAATTTTGGCTTCTAAGTATTTCAGCTTAGAACCCGTGCTTCAACATCATTGACTTCTAAACACATACAGTTTAGAACTCGTTCTTCATAGTTAAGCTTCTGACTAATGAAATACTGTGAGTACATCAATTTTATTTCCGCTGCATATATTTCTGATTATGGTGTGTTCCAGTTTTTCTCAATGTTTCAAGAATCTGAGTTTGTTTATGTATCTCATGAATTTGTATTACCCAAAATTTTCTTTTAATATGAGACACAAATTATTTTTATAATGTGAAAGATGAAATAGTTGAATTTTATTTTGTTCCAACTAAATATTAATTAAAAGTTTAAATCTTTACAAATTTTATTCTATAAAGTAAAGTTTTACATTTTTTCTTTCCTTTGAATAAAATATGTGTCTAGGATAAATTTTCAAGTTCTTTTGTTTATATTAAAGTTTTTATATGGTCAAATTTCAAGTCTTACAAAAGTCGAAAAGTCAGCAACATGTTTGAAACTTTTATTTTCTGCTTTAAAGATATGTGAGTCGGAATTTTTATAGTTTACTTTGCTTAGACTATCTAAACGATCAAAATTTTAGATTGGAATGAAAATATGGGCTAAGCATTTAGACGTTGATCTGAGTGATTGAGATGAATATTAAATTCTTAAAATACAGAAATCTCTAAGTTTAAAAGTTTGTACCTGTGACCTTTCTGGTTTGGGAAAGTAAGTTACTCGGGATGCTTGTCATCTGGTCCCCTAAGGTCAATTGGTCTGGGAGTGATCGAACCCAAATCCTTCAATAGAACCAGATCGAAAGTCATGTTCTACTGGTATGAATGGGTTTAGGATATGTCGATGTAGCCTTTCTGATCTGGGAAAGTAAGTTCTAAGGGGTGCTTGACACCTAGTCCCCTAAGGCCAACTGGTCTGGGAGCGGCTGACCCAAATCCTGCAATAGGGTCAGATAGAAAGTTACGTTTACGGCATATTCTTTACTTAATAAACTTTTTGATCAAAAGATGCAAAAGTGCACAAGCTTAAAAGATGCCAAAGGGCACACTCATGTTAAGATGCCAATGAGCACACTGCTAAAAGATGCCAATGAGCACACATCTCATGATACTTGGTGATATGTTTGAGTTGCGATAAATCTGTAAATTTATGAATATCTTAATTCTTGATGGCTTAGTGTGAGTACATGCAAAGTTCTCTATAATATTTTTAGAATTGCATTTTCTTGAAGCTAATCGAAGATTCGCATGTGAGCACACTGAATAGATTGCTGGAAGTTTTGAAACTGAACATGTTTTAACTTGATATGCAATTAAACTCGTTCTTTTATCTTACAACATATGTTTGATTTCAAATGATTGATAAATTTGTGATATTTTACTCTGTAAAATTTAATTTGTTTAGTATTTAAAATTTTATATGTTTAGTTGTTTCAAAATTTACATTCAGTATATTTTTCTTTCTACATTAATTTCTGATCACTGTGTTCTCATAAATATATTTTAATGGGTTTATGCATTATTCAAGGGGGAGTGAACAAAGAGATGTATTTCAAAGATTATATCTGTTTTTGAGGGGGAGTGTCTGATTTTCTTTACATGAATGTTATTTCGAATTGTCTTATCTAATGCATTTGTGTAGGGGGAGTCAAAGAGCTTTCAAAGGTAAAATTTTTCTAAGGCAGCTTTGCGCTTCACACATGGCCCGCAAAGCTTGTTTTGCGCATCAAGCATGACACGCAAACCTTGCTTTGCGTATCAAGCATGGCACGCAAACCTTGCTTTGCGTCTCCCATGTGGAACGCAAACCTTAGTTTGCGCTTCCTGCATGGAACGCAAACCTCCTCTGTTTTCTCTGTTTCTTTGATTTTGCAGATCTTTCGTTGTCTCGTCTCCAACATTCGCATGACCAAGTTGATCAAGATCATCAAGGTCATGAGGGGGAGAAGTCAAGGAGAAGTTAAAGACACAAAGAGCTTAAATGTTTATCTGCTGATCAAGATTCGCTCAAAGATTCTATTCTCTCAGCTACAACAAAATCTTTTGCTGTTCCTGCTCCGAACACCACAGTTCATTCAAGATCATTCAAAAGAGGTGTATCTTGAGCTTAAGCAACAAAGAAAATTTTCAATCTGCAAGATCCTGAGAAGAAATTTTTTCTTAAAAGTCAGAAAGCTTCTGAAAGTCGCTTTGTTGGTCCGTGTTGTTATAGAAGATAATTTTTGAAGACCAAAGCGCCAATGATTACTAAGGGGGAGATTGTTAGGTCTGATTTTATAGTAATCATTGTATTTATAGGACTTGGTCAATACTGTGTTTAGTGCTTATCAGTATTGTATTTGACCAAGGGTATTTAAGTCCCTTTGGTCTTGTTGGTTGTAAGAAGTTTGACACACACATCTAATACGAATACTACTTTGCACTCCATAGCTTTCTCTCTCTACTTTCTCTCTCTAAGGATTTAGAGATTCTTGGGTTATCAGGTGGCCCTAGAAACCTTCCTCGTTCTTTTGGGAGAAAAGGGAGGGGAAGAGGTAGAGTGCCGCCGCTTTGAGGTATGGTGAGTGACCGGGGTAACCACCAAAGGTTTTTTCGGTGGTAGAGTCACTTTGGCAAGTGTGGCGGTGCCTGTAGCTTTTGAGGAGTGAGTGCTAGCAGGCTTCACTAGGGAGAGGGAAGAAGGGTCCACTATAGAGGAGGGACCTTTGGACACCGGAGTGTCCTTGGCATCTCCCCACTGTAGATCAGGAGAATTGATGAAAGAGATCATACCTGGGAGGAGAGGATTGTCAGTTGCCAAAGGTCCCTTATGGAGAAGGGGTTTGGTCATGACTGGCGCCTTGTAGTCAAATGTGATGTGATGAGAGGCATCAATTTCAGTAGCAAATTTATTGTAAATGATGAGCCAGATAAATCGAGGAAAAGCGACATGTGGTCGCTTTTGAGGGGTGATGACATTGACTAATTCTTTGAAGAAATACCCGGCAAAATCAATCTTTCTTTGAAAAATAATAGCATGTGTCAGTTGGGTAATGTAGGATGAACATTGATCATGGCCACCAGTTTTCTTGCTAAGGCATAAAATAACATGAGAGAAGAAGAAATGCCAGATACCTCCCATGTTTTTGCAAAGCAGCGTGCCCGGACTCCGGTCATGTTCTCCATGGATGTAGTTAAGAGCCGCAACAACCTCCTCATGCTCGTTGCCAAGTGGGAATTCTTCATAAGATGAGTAGACAGGAAGACAAAGTGCCGAACGAACATCATCAACCCCAAAAGTGAGATCCGGTGAAGTGGGGTCGGAGAGGATGGAAGCAGACACCTTCTTTGATTTATCATCATAGACACAAGTAAGCCAAAAGTTTCCAATGAGCAATTTGCTCATTTTTAGTGGGTTTTTCGTCAAGGCATATTGAAGAGGAGACTTAATGAGAAAGGAAGATATAGGATTAAATTCACTGTGTTTGGGATCACTTTCCAACCGTGCAACATGGTTGCATGGGTTGAAAATAAGATCTGCATGAGAGGTGGGAGGAGCTATCACATTTTTCTTGACAACCTTAGGGGAAGAGGATGAATCCATGGATGAGAGAAAAATGTAGGTTGTATATGAGAGAAAAAGAAGAATGAGGAAAGGATGGTGAGAAAAGTATTGGGAGGAGTTATATTTATAGTGGAATTAGGAGGGAAATAGAAAAGGAACGGATTTGAAATGGGAGGAGATGTGGTAGGAGAGAATAGGGTGTAAGAAGGAAAAGATTGGATGGGATGGAGTGGGTAAGGGAAGTCTAGGGAAATGGGAAAGGAAAAGTATGGGAGAAAGAGTGTGGAAGGGAGAAAGAGTGAAGGGGTAAAAAGAAATTGTGTGTTTGGGGGGGTGTCTTCGGCCGAAAATATGTGGTTAGGGGAGTGTGGCCGAAAAAGTGATGTGGGGGAGAGGGATTTGGGCGAATGTGGTGGTTATTTTGTGTAGGACAAAATTAAAGAGAGGCAGAGGGTGAGGTTGAGGCCGATCGGTGGGTAGGGGGTGTTTGGGGTGAGGCCGATCGGTGGGTAGGGGGTGTTTGTGGTGAGGCTGATCGGTGGGGTTGTCGACCGCTGACCGAGGAGATATAAGGGGGTTTATGATCGGAGCCGAAGAGGAAGAATTGGAGGGAGTGGGAGAGAGGACGGCGTGGTGTAAGGGTGTTTGCTCGCCGGAGTTGGGAAGGGGAAGGGGGATCGACTACCGAAGAGGGAGAGATAAGGGGGGGGTGCGTGGTCGGCGACCGATGGAAAAGGGAAAGAGAGGGGGTTCGGTTAAGGGGGGGGGGGAAGGGGAAGGGTGGGAGTTTGGCTAAGGGAGATAGAGAGGTAAATCGGCGGCCGATGAGGGGTGTTTGATTTAGAGATCGGCTAGGCCGAATGTGGGGTGAAGGGATAGGGAGGGATGAGAGTCTTGAGGGTGGTTAGGTTATCGGCGGCCGATAGAGGGATAGAGGGGTCGGTGGCCGATGAAGTAAAAGAAAGGTGAGGTTTTGATCGGCTACCGATGGAGGGTGGGGAAAAAAAAGAGATCGGCGAGAGGGAGAGATCGATATCGGCTACCGATTTGGTGATCGACTACCTAAGTGAGGGAGTAAGGTGGCCGATTGGATAAGAGAGAGTTTGTGTTGGGTGAAAGGTAGGGACAAAAGAGGTAAATATAGAAGAGGTAAAAAGAGAAGGGATGTCTTGGATGATGTCGACAAGATGACATCATCAAGATGATGTCATCAAGTCTAAACAACATAACCTTAGGTTATTTATCAGTGTAAAAGAAAACTGATTTTTTTTTAATTTTCTTTTCTTTTCTTTCTCTTTTTTTATTTTTTTTTCTTTTCTTTCTCTCTTTTTTTTTTGAAAATTAAATGTCAGCATTCAACATACCGAGTTCTCCGATTAGGAACTTGAACCGAGCTTCGTCAAGAGGCATGGTGAAGAGATCCGCGAGTTGAAGGTCGGTAGGGATGAAATGTAATTTGATATCATATTTGGAGATGTGATCCCTGATGAAATGATATCGGATGTCGATGTGCTTGGAACGAGAGTGCAACACCGGATTGTTTGTGATGGCGATTGCACTTGAGTTATCACACATAATCGGGATTTGAGAGAACATCTGATTGTAGTCTCTAAACTGATTCTTCATCCAAAGAATTTGAGCACAACAGCTTCCAGCAGCTACATACTCAGCCTCAGCAGTAGAGGTGGAGACTGAGTTCTGCTTCTTGCTGGACCAGTTAACAAGCTTGCCACCAAGGAGTTGACAGCTGCCAGTGGTGCTCTTCCTATCAATCTTAGAGTCTGCAAAGTCAGAATCTGAATACCCTATTAGATCAAAACCTGAGTCTTTGGGATACCAAAGACCCAGATTCATGGTACCTTTCAGATACCGAAAAATGCATTTAACCGCAGCCAAATGAGATTCTTTCGGATTGGCTTGGTAACGCGCACACAGGCAAGTAGCAAACATAATGTTTGGTCTACTAGCAGTAAGATAGAGAAGAGAGCCGATCATGCCTTGGTAGCTGGTGATATCCACAGATACACCATTCGGATCAGCATGGAGTTTCAAAGGTGGTGCCATAGGAGTTTTCATGGGGAGGAGTTTTCAAAATTGAATTTTTTTCAGAAGATCACGTATATATTTACTTTGATTTATAAAGATTCCTTCTGAAGTTTGTTTAACTTGAAGTCCTAAGAAAAAGGTGAGTTCCCCCATCATACTCATCTCAAATTGGTTTTTCATGAGAGATGCAAACTCATCACACAGTGACTCATCAGTGGCACCAAAAATGATATCATCCACATAAATTTGAACAAGAATGAGATTACCTAAAGTTTTCTTGATGAACAGAGTGTTGTCAATTTTACCTCTTGAATGTTCTTCAGGAGAAAGTCAGCAAGAGTGTCATACTAGGAACGAGGAGCCTGCTTTAGACCATAGATAGCTTTGTCTAACCTGTACACATAGTCAGGATGGACTGGATCTTCAAAGCCAGGGGGTTGTTTCACATAGACTTCTTCAGCTAGCTCCCCATTTAGAAGGGCACTCTTGACATCCATCTGGAAGACTCTGAAGTTCTTGTAGGCAGCATGAGCAAGGAAGATTCTGATGGCTTCAAGTCTTGCAACTGGAGCAAATTTTTCATCATAGTCAATTCCTTCCTCTTGCCCATAGCCTTGTGCAACCAGTCTGGCCTTGTTTCTGATCACCGTGCCTTCTTCATCCATTTTGTTCCGAAAGACTCACTTGGTTCCTATGATGGTTTTTCTGGAACGACGAGGAACCAATCTCCAGACTTTGTTCCTTTCGAACTGAGAAAGTTCTTCTTACATGGCAGTGTTCCAACATGGATCAGCTAGAGCTTCGTCAACTTTCTTTGGTTCAATGAGGGAAAGGAAGTTCACATAGAGACAGATGTTTCCGATACCTCTTCTGGTCTGAACACTAGCTTGTTGATCATCAATGATTTGATCAATAGGGTGATCTTTTGTCCATTTTAAGGCAGGAGGTAAAGGAGGAGGATAAGAAATTTGTAGAGGAGAGTTGGAAGGAATATTTTCAGGAGAGATGGATGGAAGATCGACAGTTATAGGTAAGGAATGAATGTCAGATTGAGAGATTGGGATGATTTGAAGTGTATTTTGAGGTTGGGTAGGCTGAGGATCATCCTCTTGATGAGAGGAGGGGTTGTGAGATGTAGAAGGATCATTGTTTTGGTAGAGAGAAGTGGGAACTGTATAGGGAATGTCTGATGATGTTGGAAGAGGACCATTACCAACACAGGAGGATATCCACTGGTTCAATTCTTCATCATCACAAGAGAGTGATGATATCTTGAAGTCATCAAACTTGACATGGATGGATTCATCAATACACTTCCTTCTGAAGTTGTAGACTCTAAAAGCTTTGGAAGTGAGAGAATATCCCATGAAGATCCCTTCATCAGCTTTGGGATCAAATTTTCCCAAATTGTCTCTATCGTTGAGAATGTAGCAGACACACCCAAAGACATGAAGAAAGCTGATGTTGGGTTTTCTACCATAAAAGACTTTATAAGGAGTCTTATTGTGTCTTTTCACAATGATGGACCTATTTTGGGTAAAGCATGTAGTGTTGATTGCTTCGGCCCAAAAATAGGTGGGAAGGTGAGATTCACTCAGCATGGATCGGGCAGCTTCACATAGCGTTCTGTTCTTTCTCTCCACTACACCGTTCGGTTGTGGAGTTCTGACAGCAGAGAAGTTCTGAGAGATGGCTTTGTCATTGAAAAAGTCATCCAACATACTATTCTTGAATTCTGTTCCGTTATCACTTCTTACAAATTAGCTACCCATTCAACACTTCAGACTTTTTGATGAACTTTATAATTTCTTCAGTGGTGTCACTTTTATACCTGAGAAAAAATACCCAAGTGTAACGAGTGAATTCATCAATAATAACAAGAATGTACCTTCTACCACCAAGGCTTGGGGTACTGACTGGTCCACACAGATCCATGTGGAGCATCTGAAGAGGCTGAGAGATGGAGAAACATTGCTTGGACTTGAAGGAAGATTTTGTGAGTTTCCCTTTCTCACATGCATCACTCAACTTTTCTTTCACAAAGGATAACTTTGGCATGCCCGTGACAAGCTCTTGGTGTGAAAGGACATTCAAAGTATTGAAGTTGAGGTGAGAGAGACGCTTGTGCCAGAGCCAACATATTTTTGAAGAGTTTTCAGAGACAAAGCAGATGTTTGTTCCGAAGGATGAGCTATGTCCCATGTCTATGACATAGACATTTTCTTTGCGGTATCCAGAGAGTACGGTTTCCATCTTTTTGTTGAGAATGATGCATGAAGATAATTCAAACATCACTTTGTACCCAAGATCACACAGCTGGCTTATGCTTAGGAGATTGTGCATCAAGCCTTCAACATAAGATACTTTATTAAAGGTAACGAAACCATGTGAGAGTGTTCCATAAACTTTAGTACTTCCTCTAGAGTTATCACCAAAGGTGACAGAAGGACCTTTGGCAGTCACGAAGTCTACAAGAAGAGATTTGTTTCCCGTCATGTGTCTTGAGCATCCGCTGTCGAGATACCAGATTTGTTGGTGCCCTAGACCCTGCAATCACAAGGAAATCAGTTCTTTGGTACCCATTTGGAAATGGGTCCTTTTGAGTTAGAAGAAGAGGAAGAATCCTTGGAAGCATTTTTATCAATTCTTTACATAGGACAATCCTTGGCAAGGTGAAAGGTATTACCACAGTTATAACACTTTCTATAGGTAAAAACCTTTTTGGAGCTTTGATCAGCTTCCTTGTGATGACTGGTCACATTGACTTTCATGGACTTTGAGGATAGAGAAGTGTCAAGAGGCTTAAGACCCAAAATACCTTTACCAGAGTTAGCTGGAGGAATAGAGGAGGGTGTCGTTGAATTCAACTTTTTCAACATCACTGGTCTTGGGATAGGAAGAGAGGAAGATTTCTTTGAGTTTTTCTTGGGAAATTTCTTTTTGGGAGGAAGATCGGCAACCGATTTTCCTTTTTCAGAGGAAGAGAATTTATTTGAAGATGGCTGAGGAACTTTGGTTGGAATTTTAGAGGGTTTGGACTTAGAAGAGGAAGGCTCATTTATTTTTAGGGAGGTCATAAACTCAAGAATGGGTTTAGGAGGGTCATTTGAGCCTTGAGCTTCCTCATTTTCATGAGGAGAATCAATGTTCTTGGCTTTGATGAACATCCCAAACTTGAGATTTTTAGAAAGATCAGAAGAGTCCAACGGTTCAGAATTGCCAAAGTTCTCTTCAGAAGATTCGTAGAATGAAGGAAGAGAGAAACGAGCATGTGTATCAGACAGAGGTTCAAGGTCAGATTTTCCAAAGCCTAGTCCAGACTTGTCATCACAAGGTATTTGATCTTGAAAAATCCTTTCTAAGTTTTTGGAGGAACTTGTCCACCTTTTCACAATTTCTTGCTCCTTTTTAAACCTTTTAAGAAGTTTGTTTTTCTCTTTAGCAAGAGTAAAGTTTATAGTTTTCAAATCTTCAAGCTCAACCTTGATTTTGTCAAAATGTTTTAGCTGAGAATGACAAATTTGCAACTGAGAAGAGAGAGATTTTATCTGCGCATTTGCCTTTTTCTTTGCGTGTTTGGTTTCATAGAAGTCAATGGTCAAAGAGTCAAAAAATTTCTCAGCATCGGATAGAGAAAAGAAAGGATGTACCTGAGTAGAAGAGGTGGAGCTCTCAGCAGTAACAGGAGCCATAGAGGTGGAAAGAGTTTCACAGTCATCAACAACATCTAGTTTAGCCATAAAACAAAGGTTGACCATTTCCTTGTCACTTTCGGAAGTTAGTTCATCTGCCCAATCATGATATTCATCGAGAAGACCTTTTCCTTTGTTGGCTAGAAGAGCATTTCTTTCCTTCTCTCTCTTGTATTTACCTTGTACTTTTCAGCACGATCAGAGTTTGAAGGGATAGATGTGTTTGACTTTTGAGAAGAAGGTTGGAAGGAGTCAGACTTGGTTCTAACAGACCTTGAGGAGGTGCGGTTAGAGGAAGCTAGTCTGGATTTATCAGAAGACCTGCTTCTGCACTCAGAAGCAAAGTGTCCCTTCCTCCCACACCTATAATATTCCTCATTAGATTTGTCTGAGGGAGTGGTTTTAGAAAAATTAGAAGATGATTTTCTAGAAAACCTGGTTTTTCCAGAAGAGAAACGAGGTTTGCCTTTTGAAAAACCTTCCATTATGGCAACACCATCTGATAGCTGAGCTACAGAGGTCTCATCTCCTTCATCATCAGCCTTACTGAGATAGGCTTCTGAAGGGTCATTGGGGTCTTCTTAACTATTGTTGTCGGAATCAGAGGGATAGGTAATTCTAGGAATACACACAACATTTTTTGGAAGAATCACTGACAAGAGCTAGAGAAGAGCTTTAATGTCTTTTGTGATAGACTTCCTAAGCGGTTTAGTCTGCTCATAGTTAAAGAGAGTGTCATATAAGGCAGTGAGAGGCATGGAATCAAGATCCTTGGTAAACTTGATACAAGTACAAATATTTCCCAAAACTCAAGAAGACAGTCCATAAACTTGCAGAAGTCTTCCTCATTATCATATATGCGACACACAAGTTTAAGGTCGTTGAGAAGACTGTTAAAACGATTGTAGTAGTCTGAGAGAGATTCACCCTTTTCATGAGAAAAGAGTTCATACTTTCTTACAAGAGCAATCTTTCTGCTCTTTTTCACCTCAGACGTACCTTCGTAAAGAACACACAACGTGGACCACATTTCTTTAGCGGTAGAAAGGTTAACAAGGGAGTGATAGACCTCATCAGGCAGAGAAAGGGCAATGATGGCTCTGACTTTAGTATCAAGAGCTATAAGACGTCTGTCTTCATCAGTATATTTGCTGGGATTCTTTACAATGTATCTCCCATTTGCTGAAGTTCTTTCTTCCTCAGAAGAGTCCTCATCAGCATTTCCCTTATCTGCCTTTTTGGCATTGTACCGGTCCCAAACCCTAGGAAGAAAAGGACCTTCATGTAAGATAGTTGGATATCTGCTGTCAACTCCTTCTAAAAAGAGTATCATACGACTTTTCCACAAGAAGAAGTTATTGGGGTTAAACCTTGGTGGTTTGTATATAGAGCCATTGTCGTATGAAACAACAGTGGTGTTTTGAGAAGAAACATTATTTAAAGAAAAAGAAGAAGAAGAAGAAGAAGAAGAAGAAGAAAAGGCTGCCATTGCGGATCTAGTTTATTGAGTTAAACTAAACCGCTCTGATACCACTTGTTGGTCCCAAATAGCAGTAAATAAACAAGAAAAGTATTGTAGAAGGGGGTGGAATACAATACACACAATTTTTCACTTAATTTAATTCTTATTGATTTGAAATCAAGAATTACACATAGAAAACTTTTGATTGTTGCGGAAGAGAACAGATGAATCTGCTCGAACAATCTAACACTAAGAGAAATGAAGAACACTTGTAAAACACTTAGAAAACAATAAGAACTTCGTAGAGAGGAGAAAGTCAGGCACTTAGAGAACTTGAAGGTTGTAGAACTGGTGATCTTGCATGTTGAACCATCCTCCATATTTATAGTGCCTCATGCATTAAATGCATGGGACACCTGTTGAGCAAAGGATGGACACAGGTCTTCAGCAAAGTACATGATGTACCTTTTGTCTTGAGGTGTTTTGGATTGAAGTGTTGACCTGCAGAGGATGGTGGAGACCTTTCCTTAAAAGAGTGTAAAATATAAAACATACTTTTTCTGATCTTCGGATGAGGTCCACATCAATGCAAGATATCACAAATATACTTTGTCAGAAAAGTACAACGTGTTTTGAGAAATCTTTAGGCCATGAAGATTAAGAAGTCTTCGGCTCCTGAAGATTAAGAAATCTTTGGCTTCCGAAGATTGATAAATCTTCGGCTTCCGAAGACTTCTTCGGCTCCTGAAGACTGAGAGGTCTTCGGCTCCTGAAGACTTGAGATCAGCACCATCCTGGCCAATGGTGTTGATCAAGTAGGCATACTTGGCTTTAAGCTGAGGAGTCTATCTTCAATCCGCTTTGAGAGATATACTCCTTCTTTGTCTTCTTCGGCTTATCTTCGACTTCACCGAACAATTGTATAGAAACCAAGTTGCTAAAAGAACCTCAAAAAATTCTAAGTATGATGATATAAAATGGAAAATCGGGAGGTCATCTTCAAATCTTCAGATGACCCAACACTATGATAAGACAATATCCTAATAAAATATTCCTGGTACAAATCTTTTTGAGATCTTTTAAGAAGAAAGTCTCAATCAGATCAGAACTCAAGTGAATATCCTCTGTGCAATAGAAGTTTCTATTCCTTTTGTCATAAGATAATTGGGAATGGGGAAGTATAGAAAAGCATGAGGATTGCTATAAGGGGTATTTCCGAAATTAGAAGATACTCGGCAGGTAGATCCTCTGCCGAAGGATCGGTAGGTAGATCTCTCTGCCAAAGGATCGGCAAGGATGTTCTTTGCCGAAGAGAAGAAGGATCGACAGAGGGAAGGTCTGCCGAAGATGTTGCTTATCTTCGGCAGTGGTAGCTCAGTTCTTTTGAAGTTCATATTGATTTGCATCAGTAGACTTGCTTCATGTTGAATTCGGTTGGTCTTCGATTCACCGATCTTTTAAAGCACAACTAAGCTATTACAAAGAACCATAAAATATCCCAAGTATGAATGTGTACAACATTTTACAGATATACAATTACAAGCCGAAAAGGGGAGGTCATCTTCAAATCTTAGATGACCCAACAATATTTTCGAGGTAGGGCTTGAACAATAACCTCTCCACACCCTAACACTCATAAATAGCTCACCCTAATTTAAATCATTCTACCTTTTTCTCTGTTCGGGTTGTCTAAGCGGATCTCTCATGCGGAACTTAGGGTTCTGATACCAGTAATCGTTTTCTTAACCAAACTGCTTAATTTTATCTCTAACAACGGTGAGGTTACTTGATTCACATTTCTGTTCATTTTAATTTGGATCCGTTTTGATGTAATTTCGTTTGATTGATCATTGGTTCAATCACATTCTGGAACCTTCATATGATTTGTTTGGAATTTTTAACTATCTATTGGGGTCTAGTGTGCTAACTGAAGCTTCATTTTGTTTTGTTTGTCTTTCACTTTGAGACAACCTCTCAGACTCGAAATCAAGGTATTGTTGCTATTCTAGTTGAATTCACTAATTGTTGTTATTGTTATCATGTAACACCTTTAAAAATAGGAGTAAATTAAAACTTGGATTTAACCGAACAAACCACTACAAAAATATATAAGCCATCACCCAAAAAGGGGAAATTGGAAAAGCGTTTACAATACGAATATAAATGATAAACGACACCATGCTAATCTCAACTAAAATAAGCTAGATTAAGGACGGGTGTCGCTATCATCACCAAAAGAATATCATCTCCAAGTATCGTTTGCTAACAAAAGCTATAAACCTCAAAAATGCCCAAGATGGCAAATGTACGCTCCCCTCAAGCCTTAGAAGCCCTTCCGCTAAAAGAACCTTAATATACATGTCGTTAAAAAAGTGTTAGGCTTTCACCTAGTAAGTTTAAACAATTGTAAAACAACTTTAGAAAATATTCAATACCAAAGCTTGATATAGACAAAAGTTTATTATTAGTTCAACCCTCATTTACCCTTGGGAGGGAATATGGTTTCTGACAGGCCCTTTTTATACACCTTAAGATGTGAGAAATAATACCAAAAAGCAAGTATACAAATTGGTACTAGGTCTCCTTTCATGTAATAAATTGGTGTAGTACCGAATATTGCCCTACAAAGATTGGAGTAAAAAGTGCTTTAAAAGTAGAATGAAAGATGTGATTTCAGATGACGATTTTGAAGAAATTTTTTGGTTGGTTGAGGTTATCACAGATTCTCTGAAAAATGAGTAAAAGAAGCGTGGGTGCAAGACTTGTGGTGAGATATTACCCAAATTCCAGCAGACTTAATGTTGTAGAAATACTGCAGGAGATGCTACAAGAATGCTACAACATGATGTTGGCAATAATTAGTTCTATTATCTATTTTGAGAATATTCCTCTCGGACTTTTTCACCATCCCATTATCCAGTAATTACATACCCTCACATCTCTATGTAGTGTCCAAACCAAAGGAATGATGGGAACTGGAGTTCTCAAAATATATGGCAAAACTCTTTGTTAAAAATTACTCTCTCGAAATAATCCCAATATCACTCAAATTGGTATTTTCCAATTAGCTTATCTCTAAGTCTACTTTATTTAACCTTTTGAAAAGACGAACACTTGTCAAGAATGAAACATTTTGAAAAACGCAAGTAACAACTCTCATTGCAAGTAACTCTCTCAATGCCACCTCTTATGTCATTCATATTTACATGCTTATTAATGGCTTATATCTAAGTCCATTGCACTTTAACACTTGAAAAGTGATCAATTCGTCAAGAGGTTTTGTAGGCTTTATAAAATTTGAATGAAATAATAAAACGTCATTATTGCCAAAACAACATCTACTTTCCTTTGGGTAACATACTCACCCTTTGCCTCACACCCAAGCTAAAAAGCTTAGCTACTCATAACGAAAATAAAATACATGGAAATGGAAAGTACTAAAATTAAAGACATGAAGGTAAAGAACTTGAAAAGTAAATAACGGAAAGTAAGTGCGGAAATGTAAATTGCTAGATCTAAAGACAAGAAAGTAAATACGTAAAGTAAATGCGGTAATTTAAAGTACTGAAATTAAAGTTATAAAAGTAAAAACGTAAAATAAATGCGTAAAGCAAAGGCGGAAAATAAATGATGAAAAGTAAATAATCAACTCTGGTGAGCATGCATATGCTTGAATTAAGAAAATAAAAAGAAAAAGAAGATGAAGAAGAACACTTGAATTAATTAAAAGAGTTTTAGGAGAAGTTTATAGCTAATGTAGATCAGATTCTAAGATGCTTAATAAGTGGTGCCCAAAGCTCCTTATTTATATATGGAGAGAGGGGCCAAAAGTGAAAATATAAACTAGGTAATTAGCATCTAATTAGCATCCAAGTAAACAAGTACAACTAAGCAACTAAAAGTACAAAAGACAACTAATCCTTAGTTACAACAAGATTCCAGCCAAAATGTTTATCCAAGGGTTAACAAAATAACTTTTCCAATCCAAATCAAGCTAATTTAAGCTCCCATCTTGATCTTCCTTCATTCTTCGAGCTGGTCCATGCTTCCTAGATGCTACAACATGACCTGTGTACAAACTGAATTTTCCAAAAATACCCATAAGCCTTTTACCCTAATATAAACAAATAAATCACATACTTCAGCTCCATAAACTAAATAAATGTAAAACAAAGTAGAAAATGACTCAAGGTTGGGATTTAGAAGTGAAAATCCTATCTAAAAGTCTACCAAAGAAGTGCATAAACACTCAAAAGTGAGTGATTATCACAATATTAGGTTTTGTCTAAAACCAAAATTTTCCTAAAACCCTAAGAATGGAAGAACTCTTTAATAGGACCAACCGTTGAGCTTTACTCCCTCTTCAATGCTAGAAAAACCCTATAAGATGTCGCTTCAAAGTCTTTGATGAATCTTCAAGTTGGAGTAAATGAGGAGGGAGGGAGAGGATGTAGAAATCGCCTTAAATGTTGAAAGGGTCAGTTCCAAATCTGATTTTTGTGATAAAAACATTCTAAAATCGGGCTAGAGGATTTATATCAGCAAAACCCCCCGATCGGTGATTGTGACATTCAACTCTACCAAGGGCATAGTCGCGGGGCATTATCGCCTAGGTTGTACCACAAAGGGCTGAGGGTTGGTGACTATGACTCAACGACAATGCCTTGTCACTGTCGTGGGGCATTATCGCGGCATGTGTACCGTGAAGCCCCTAACCCTAGCGACTGTAACACGGCAACAATGCCAGTGTCGCTATCGCCGGCATTCTCGCGCCAACATTCTCGAGTCTTGAAATTCGACTTCTATGCCCACACATTCTAGACGTAATGATAACTAACTTATAATTACCATAAAAAAGATAATTAGGAGATAACTAGGGCATGATCAACGAGTCAAAAGGTGAACTTTTCTTACCAGAAATTACGGGCGTTACATATTAAGTATAGATGAATATACGCTAGTCATGCTAATTATGAATATTTTTGGCAGAGGAAACTCGCACAAAGACCAGAAAGAGTAAAATCCTACTCTTCTTATTCATTGTAATTGAATTTGTTTCTTGACTCGTGTATTTCTTTGAAAATGATTTCTATCTCTCTTTTGCTTATAGCTACTAAATTGCAAGCTTTATTAGCTAAGCTGTACGGAGTGCATTTTTCAGCAAGTAGTAGACATTTATGTATTAATAGTCATCGTTCTTTTTATTTTTCTCAGGATCCCAACATGTTTGTATTCAGGGACGGTCTGCACCTGGAATTACCAGACCCATGTATGATTATAGTTTAGCAAGTTTTAGGAAGTAGGAGTTATCATTGAACTAACTGATATATACTTATGAAATTCGGTTGGCACGTCCAAAGTAGCATACATGTCTGTTTCCCATGATGGGAATTCGGTTGGCACCTCTAAAGATACAAAATGTATGTTTATTTAGTACACTCCCGTGCAAACTGCAATAACGATCAACCTTGCGCAAAAATTTCTTCGTCTTTTGTTTTATGTGTATGCATCAACCGATTGTATTTCCATGTACATCTTGGTAAGAGAAGTCAAGCGGAAGCACTTCGCGAAGAAAACCTCAAGACCGAAGTCATGGTCAAACAACGGGAGATACTAACGGAATATAGTCGCGGCCTTAAGTTGTTCCAAGGTAGGATTTGGGTGCCAATGATTGGGGAAACCGTGAGTTGCTCTTGGCGGAGGCTCACAAGTCAAAGTACTCCATACATCCCGGTAGCACCAAGATGTATAGAGATTTGAAACTTCATTATTGGTGGCCGGTGATGAAGCTTGATGTGGCCAACTACGTGGAGAGATGCGTCAGTTGCCTTCAAGTCAAAGCGGATCATCAAAAGCCTTATGGGAGTTTACAACCGCTAGCCATTCCGGAGTGGAAGTGGCAGCATATCACGATGGACTTTGTCACTAAGCTACCAAGGACCTTGAAGGGACACGACACTATTTGGGTGGTGGTGGATCGACTCACAAAGAGCGCGCACTTTTTAGCAATGCGGGAGACGTTGCCAATGGATAATTGGCCAAGTTATACATAGATGAAGTAGAGTTGCATCACGGTGTTCCACTATCTATAGTTTCAGATTGGGATAGTCGGTTCACTTCTAAATTTTGGGATGGCCTACAAAAGGAGTTGGGTATGAGGGTCAAATTAAGTAGGGCCTATCACCCTCAAACGGGCGGTCAAAGTGAAAGGACAATCTAAAGCCTCGAGAACATGCTTCGTTCATGTGTCATAGACTTTGGAGGGGATTGGGATTCACACTTGCCATTGGTGGAATTCGCGTACAACAACAGTTATCATTCGAGAATTGGAATGGCACCGTTCGAGGCACTTTACGGACGAAAATGTAGGACACTGGTGTGTTGGCTCGAGGCGGGAGAAAAGAAATTTACGGGACTGGAAATAGTACAAGAAACGGCGGAAAAGGTGAAAAATATCCGAGAGCGGTTGAAAGCGACTCAAGACCGACAAAAGAGTTATGCAGACACAAAGCAAAGATCGGTCGAGTTCCAAGTGGGAAAGCGAGTTATGTTGAAGGTGTCACCATGGAAGGGGATCTCCATTTCGGGAAGCTCGGAAAACTTAATCCTCACTTTCTTGAACCCTTAACCATTTTGGAGAAAGTTGGACAACAAGACTATAGATTGGACATGCCACCGGAAATGGACGGGATCCACCCTACGTTTCACGTGTGTTACCTTCGCCAATGCCTAGCCGAGGAGGAAAGTGTTATGCCTTTGACGGAAATTCGGTTGGACAACGGTAACCGATGTGTGGAAGAACCAGAAGCCATATTGGAATCAAAGACGAAGCAATTGAGGCATAAATAAGTAACAATGGTAAAGGTCCAATGGAAGAATCACCGAGGCGCAAACGTGACATGGTAGTCGGAAGAGGACATGAGAAAGAGATACCCTCACTTATTTTGAATTACCGAGATTTCGGGGACGAAATCCTTATTAGGTGGGGAGGATTGTAACATCCGAAAAATTTAAGGTAAGTACTCACGCCTAGCGTTTTATTAATCATAGTAATTTATGAATCTGAAGTTCTTTGGTGTATAAATTTATTCGCATTTGGTATAGTCTTGTTATGCTTTAATTGAAATATCTATCTATGCATGTGCAATCGAATCGAAGCAGAATTTTCGGGTCTCGGGGGTGTGGTGCAACAGTGCCACGCGACAGTGCCAAGGGCACAGTCGCAGGGTTTGTACCGAGACATGGTGGGTTGGCGCGACAATGCCACGACGATAGTGATATGGGCACTTTCGTCGATCACTATCGCGTGGTGTGTACCGAGGGTTTGGGAAGTGGCGTGATTGTGCCCATGCGATAGTGCCATGGGCAATGTCGCTGGGCACTGTCGCCGACGGGGACTGAGAGTATAAAAACCCTATTTTGACCTCATTTTCTCACTACCATCGTTTTAGAAACGACTTGGAGAGTGTTTGGGCGATTTTTCTTCATCTCAAAACCTTGTAACACTCACTAAAACCCTTTGGTGAGTTGAGAGCATTTATTGGTGGTTAAGGAAGTTGGAGGAGCATTCAAGTAAAGCATTTAAGGCTCAATAAAGTCCCTACCTTCTCACCATCTCAACCAAGTTTTTGGGGTTTCATCTAAAAACTCTAGATAGTGAGTTTCTTCTAACCATTTCTAATGAGATACATGTCTTGTGTGTTTATTTGTCATTACTTCATATATATGTATAAATCTGATCACATGATAAGTTTGACCTAACTACTACTTTTGTGATTAATGGGGATTTTTGGCTATTGTACATCATGTGGACTTTGATGGGATTATTATTGACATTGTTTGGTCATGATTGTGTAATATCATGGGGTTTGTGATTATCATATTTGAACTTACATGTTTTAGAGTTTTGGACCTAAAATGGGATTGGAACTATATGAGGTCTTATACATGTATCTTGTTGATATGGAATATATATAGAGATGGATGTTGCATGTATATTGGATGAACCATGAGTAAGCTCTAGGAGGATGTTGTCTAGGGTGCCACCATGACGGTATGCACCTAGACCTTCGTCATTTGGAGTAATGTCTGAGAGGTAGTTTTCACATGTTGTAAATCAAGTAAAAAAACATAACATGTATTTGGTTTATTTTTTATGAACTTGATATGTGTATATATATATATATATATATATATATATATAATATTAGTAGAATGTGTTATTCGGGTTATTCGGTTTAACCGAATTAGGAAAAATTTAACCGAAAACCAAACCGAATAAGGATCCTTATTTGGTTAACCGAATCGTTTAACCCGAAAACCGAATAACCCGAAACCGTTTAACCCAAATTGCATTTGGTTCGGGTGGGCTATTCGGTTTCGGTTATTTTTGACACCCCTACCTCCATCTCTTATTCCGGTAAGAGTTTCTACTCGGTAAGAGGTAAAAAGATGTTAGTAAACAACCCTAATTTAGAATTGAATAACTTATCAATAACTCCTTATCACCAATGTCAAACCGGTATAACCATTTTTTTCACATCCAAACATTAAAAACTACTTATTACCGATACTACATCAAAATAAATTAATAAATCCTTTAAATAATCAAATCCCAAACACTCCTAAAATTAAATAGGTGATTTATTAGAATTCAAAATATGAAATTTCAAGTAAATTCTACAATTTTGATTACTAAAGACGTGCGGGTGTATCTTGGCTCTTGGGAGGTTCGAAATTTTGATGTAAATACAAAATTTTCCACCGTTTCTTTGTTCGTTTTTATATCTTTATCAACGCCTTGGATAATGATCAGATCATTATCATTATCATCATGCATGAGGCCAAGACGTAATCATTGACTACAGATCACAAGCGATGTTTAGGGGTTGTTTGACAGTTGCTGAATGGTTGGGAGCAGAATGATTAAGTGGTCAGAATGATTAAAAGACTTTTATGATATAATGCGAAATGAAATATGGTTGTTTGCTAATTGTTTAGGATGAAATCAGGACTCTGAATGGTTAAGACAGGGTCAAGACACTAAATCATTCAGAGGGTGTTGGAACCATTAATAGACAGACTTTTTTTTTGCCAAACAAGATTTAACTCTTAACGATTCAGAGTTTCCTCTTAATGGAACCATTAAGAAGTAAACAAACAACCCCTTATTCTGCATTACAGTCCATCACCTGCTGCTGTGGACAGCGTCACCAACTGAAAATCTTAGTCCTTTCATCTTCATCATTCATGATCTGTATACTGTATACAGCAGGAGGTGGTTGACTATAATGCTATATATATAATGATCAGGTTTATTAAAAAAAATTAACAACTAAGAGATCGTTTATCAAATACTTATCTGATAAGGGTTTATTGGTAAAATTCAACACGTATTACAGGATGGACTCAGAATTTTTTTCATTCGGTAGCACCATATAATATAGACAAAAAATAATTACAAAAAACACGGTTTTTATCGACGTGTCTTCACCTTTTTACCGACATTCAAGATTGTTTGATGTATTTTTAGTCTAATTCCACCGTTTCGATATATTTTTAAAACTTTTTGCTTAATTTCGACGGATTTTTAAGTTTTTCTTATCGATTTCGAGGGATTTTTTTTTCTGTTTTTTGGTTGATTTCAAGAGTTTTCTTCGGTTGTTTGGTTGAGTACGAGGTATGATTGCACCTTCTTGAATCTTCTAAAATAATACGGTAGCACCTTCTGAACGATACGGTTGCACCTTTCACGAACCTAAATTTTTTTACCCTTCGCTGGAGAAATAATATGGTGGCACGTGCCACCATAACCAATAAACTAGATCCGTCCATGACGTACTATCATTTACTTATCGGGTAAGATTTTAGTCTATCAAAACGGAATTGTATGCAACAATTTACCCGATAAGTGTTAATCGTGGTAAGAGTCGTTGCCGGGTAAGACTCTTGGTCATTGCCTTACTCTTACCGGGTAAGACTCTAAGTCTTTGACATATTGTTTCGGTAAGGTAATATGACTTGGTAAACGCTTACCCGGGTAAGCGTTTGATAAACGGTTCCGAGGGAACACCTTGATAATCATTTACATACAAGTAATTTGTTACATGCATATGTGTATATGTATGTTCACAGAAAAATCATAAAAAAATAAACAATTGAGGAACATCTTGATATCATTTATCTGGACGGTATATAAATGTATATACAAATAATTTGTAACATACATATTACCTTTTCAAGAGTTGCAAAATATCCTTCCACTATGTAGGGGTAGGATATTTTGCAACCCTTGAAAAGGTTGCAACCTTTGCAACCCACATCTTAACCGTCGGATTCATGATCGACGGTTACAACAGAAATGGGGCCCAATATTTTTAATTAAAAAAAAAGAAAAATAAAAATAAAATAACCGTCGATCATGAATCCGACGGTTAAGATGTGGGTTGCAAGGGTTGCAACCTTTTCAAGAGTTGCAAAATATCCTTCCACTATGTATATATGTATATGTACATAATACACACATACATAAAAACTAAGAATCAATTTCAATTACTTGTATTTTACATGTACATACCGTCCAGATGAACAGTTACCAGAGTATTCCTTATATATATATATATTTTTTTTTGACATTTTGCCCTTAAACACCATATATAAACTCTATATATAGGGTTTAAATCAAATGAGAAAGGTTGTGATGTGAGAACTAATCTAATCCATAAATTGATTTAAATCAATGGCCATTAACTTAAATATACATTAGTAAAAACAACAAATTTGAAAGGTTATTATCGTTAAATTTTAAAGAAATGAGAGGGTATCCAAGGTAAGAAATCTTTTTGTTTTTTTTTTAAAACGACGGCGCTACTTCCTAATTTATATGTTCGGTTTAATATTAAATTATCTAAATGATTTCTTTTATATTTTAAAATTAAAATATATAAAATGTTAAAGGAAAAACATAATAGAACAACAATATATGGAGAGAATGAATCTGTAGTTCTCATTAATTATCAAAAGCCCTTTAAATAGGGATGAGATACAAGTAGATAACCACGAGATATTTTAGTTCTAATTTAACTCTGATATATTTATATCTATCTCTATCTTTATCTTTATCTCTATCGTCATATCCTTTAGACGATGACACACTTATCCTACAACACTCCCCCTTGTGCCGAGTTAAAGGAGTGGTGGTGCACAGTTGTTGTCTCATTAAAACCTTACGCCAAAATAAAACACAGTGAGAAAAAATAAAAATATGACGAAGGAAAGAGTACAACGCATCAGCTTCTTTGCAATACATAGACTTATCCTTCAGTCTAGTTTTCTCTTAGATTCATACTTTAATCTTGAGAGTTAGGAAAGCATGATGGTATATAAACAGTTGTCTCACTAAAACCTTACACCAAGGAACAAAACCCAATGGGAAAAATAAAACCTTGGTTGAAGGAAAGAGCACAACATACCAATATCTCAAATATAGTAGACTCCCCCTTTTGTCTACTACTCCCCCTGATTCGTGCATTAATCAAAGGAGTTTGGAAAACATTTCCATTTACTTTCTACACGTTTTCCAATATATGGTTTTATGGTAATGAATTGGTAAAATATGTCACATTCTTTTGACACCTTACTTGATTCACTTGAATATAAAATAGAGCATTTTATTGTTGATTGTATATAAATTTAAGCAGAATATGCTTTGTGTTATTACCTTGATGTATCTTATGTTCATTTCTTCAATATATGATGCATCATTTCCATATATGCAAGTAGGATATTGGTTGAATCCAAAATTACTAACTTCTCTAATATATGTAATGATAGTCCTTAATCATATACATTATTTTATTATCTCATGGAGAGTAATATTCTTGGATTAGTTCAAGGAGATAGTTACAAAGGATTGCTTAGTTTACTTCCAAGCAATCGACGTGTTCCTTGTGGTAATTCTTTATCCAGTTTAGGAACAACCTTTGTATAGGTCAGACAGATACCTAATATCAGCAAACACATACCAAGACATTGTTTGGTGTTTTTTATAAGAGCTAGTACTTTTGTTGCTTACATTCTAAGTAGGTATTGAAAGTCCATTATCAATCCAATTTTTCTTTCTATAGGGAAAGTATAAACCCATATCAATGATTCCAAAATATTAATTTGATATCATTCCAATGACTTTGCGTTGGCGCTGAGCTAAATCTAGCTAACAAATTCATTGAGAAATATAATGTATGGTCAAGTGTATTATGCTAAGTACGATAATGCGCATATTGTACTTAGATAGGGAATTCCAGCTCCCAACATTTTTCGTCATCATCCTTTAGACGAAATGGATTTTTCCTTATATCCGACACTTCAACCGATCATGGGAGTGCTAACCAAATGCGCTTTGTCCATATTAAATTGCCTGATTATTTTCTGGACATATGCGATCAGTGAATTAATATTTCACAAACTCGGTGTCCTAGCTCAAATATCTAGACAAAACCAAGTCTTCCCAAGATCTTTCCTCTTAAAATCAGATTTCAAGTAGCTTGTGGTTCCTCTCATTTCATCAAGAGTGCCTATTATGTTCATAACATTGACATATAGAGCTACTTTAAAAATCTGGAACTTGTTTTCCATAATAAATACGCAAGAGAATAGTTCATCGTTCTTATATATCCTTTCCTAATCAAGTATCCCATTAGGTGGGTATACCACATCCACTTAGATTGCTTTAATCTATAAAGTGTGTGTTTCAATTTTATTGCAAATGCATTTCGTGATTTAGAGTTACTTGATTTTGGTAATGTAATATCATCAAGTACTTTTATATATCTCTAAATCTAGATCCCCGTAGAGATATGTGGTAACCACATTCATGAGCTACATTTCCAGTCCTTCGGAAACTATTAGGTTAATTATTTAGCAGAACGTTATAACGTCCATCACGAGAGAGTAAGTCTTCTCATGGTCAATCCAGGGCGTTGTGAGAAACCTTGCGCCAAAGGAGAGCCTTACATATTAGGACTTCATTATTCTCGTTACGCTTTCTGACAAAGACTCAGTTATGTCCTACGAGCTTTACACTTGGTAGGTTAGCACTACCTGACCAAATACCCGATCCTTTGTCAAATAATAGAATTCTTTCTGGATTGTTTCTTTACATTTAGGCCAATATGCTCTTTGTTGATATTATTCAACTGAGCCTGGTTCGATATCGTCGTGCTCGATCATTTTATGAGTCATTGTATATGCGAATAAATCATTAATGATTATATATGATCTGTCCATCGACTCATATGTACTCTCATAGTTCATTTGAGATTAATATTCATCTCTAGAATCAATATTAACTTCGGAGCGTCCTTCAGTGATGATTCATGGACATAATTATAATTAGAGACAATCTCATGAGAGTTTTGTGTATTGATGATAAATGGATGTGCCTAACTATTCTCTTCCTTTAGAATAGTATCCATCGAACCAAGTAGCTTCCACCACATCCATTTGGTAGCTACGACCTCAACCACACCTCCACTATGTGTGATTGCAACGCACTTTCCAGTGGCGTTGTGCCCCTGTTGGGGACTTTTTAACCTTGCGAGTATATTTGCAGCTCGTATATGTGATCTTGTCACTTTTGGAATATTAAACGTATCAGGTATCGAGTCTGATTCGTTTGACTTCAACATTACGTTGTGAAGTTTTGGGGATCAAAATGAGACAGAGTGAGAATATTCAATGACACTTCCTGTCGTTCCCATGGAAAATCCTTTTTTCCTATCTCCCCCTAACGACGGGAAGACTGTCTCATGAAAGTGACAACCCGCAAATCTAGCGGTAAAGAGATCACTAGTCAAATATTCTAATTAGCGGATAATTGTTGGGGGTTCATATCCAACATTTACCAAATCGTCTTTAAGGACCCATTTTGATGAGTTGTGGGGGCGCAATTGGCACATATAATCAAACATGCGTAAATGTAAAGTATTAGGCTTATATACAGTTACCAACTGGTACGCATGAGACTGGTTAGCAAGCAGTGGGTCTAAAAACAAAAAAAAAACTGCATATAATAATTGCATAATCCCAAGTAGATGTGGGTAAATTGGTGTGCATTACTAATACCCTAGATGTCATCATATTCTTTTGATAACAACTTCTATGAGACCATTTTATATATACACATGGGGTATAGGAAACTCTACATTGATCCTAATACATATGCAATTAACATCAAATCCTTATGATGTAAATTCTCCAGCATTCCAAGTCATGTAGACTTGATGAAATAATAAGGGTGGAGAGCTCTTAAATGTATAACTAGTGCTAGGAGTGCAGTATTTCATGTGGACAATAATACGACATGCGTTCATCGTGTTGAAACCAGAACCATAAAGTACTTTAATGGTCCGCATTCTGGATGTTTATGTCCATAAATATCACCTTGTATTCATTATAACAATGGAATATTTTTGTATAATGTCCTTAGCTTTAGTACGATCCCATTTCTATATTGACTAAGGATTAGGGTATATACAAAAGTTTTATGTATTCGAGAGGACATATTATGATAGCAATGTTGTTTCTTATGTTGCAGAAGTCAACAGTTGCAATTTGCTTTGTTTTGCCTTTCACTCGAAAGAGAATGTGTCTATGTGTATTTTGCAATACACGGATCACTATGTCATAACCACGGTGTCCCACATGGTTATGTCGAAACATATATGTGTTATTGGCCTAAAAATTTCTTTATTGGTGACAAAATATGTTCCGATGACCCAATAATCTACTAGTTTGACACATTAGTTTTCATGATATATGTTTCCTTTCATATTCATTGGAATTTATGTATATATGCTCATTTTCATTTCCATTTGATACGAATATCTTTACAAGGTTCCTATTAAACTTGTTCCACCAAGAAAGTGACAGTCCATCGTCTAAGTAATTTGGTTGGATGTATTATAAAACAAGTATTAGTCTATCTTTTTTTTTCGATTGTGTGATAGGTCAAAAAAATCAATTCTCCTCGATACATTCCTAAACGGAACGGAGAGTACTGATTTTTTTATTTGTTTTGATGTATTTCTTTACATCTATAATGGTTACATATTCGATTTTACTTTAGCAATGAAATTAATTTTGGTACTTCAAATTAATTTCAAAGAAACATATGCATAATCAATATTAAATATTAAAACAAATATGTTATATTTCATTTTCAACGTGTTCCCTTTTTTATAGAAGCACTTTTTAGTGCATATCTTATTTGATTGTCCATTATCACCTGGGTAGTAGTTGTATCCTACTCCAGGTGTTGAAAAATCCTTCCTGACTCTTACCAATACCCTGACCCTTTATAGGGTCTCGTCCATATGGTGCAGAAATGTCACATGTGTGAAATTGTTTTTAACTCACAATCCTTTGGAGTTGTTTCCACCTCTAACACTTTCACTATCGATATCGGGAATTTTCTTTATCCCGACATATGTGGTGTTATTCGAAAGAACCTTGTTATGTCTCTCAACCACTTTCATTAGGTTGATGAGTTTGTCTAAATGTTGCATTCCAACTTATATTTATATTTACTTATATATGAAAGGTGGAAATAATGTTAAAAATCATGTCATCTTCTGTGAGTTCCTTGCCACAGAGATTGAGATGCGTTTTGGATATATTTATTTGTTGACATCAGTTACCTTTTTTGTAATCGAGTAAGTGGGTTTCATTCCAATGTACGATTAGTTCGGTAAGTACATATTCATGAGTACTCCCGATAATCCCTTTCGGGACATCCCACGTTTCTTTGGGGGTTTCTAGTAAAGGTATTCCTATGAAATTTAGGATTTATATGTCGTCTGAAAACATGAAGGTATTTGCTTGTACCTTTTCAAGAGGTTGGTTTTAGAGTCAATAGGAAGTTGGATTTAAGGTATTTTCTTGTACCTTTTCAAAAGGAGGTTTATATACTCATTCATATTCTTTTGAGTTTACGACGTTGATTTTTGGATGAGTTGTTTCAACCATTTACATATATAAAGGATAATATATATTTTCTTTTTGATAAGAAAATGGATTATGGTTATGAAATTTCATTATCATAACAATATTGAATTTTGTATGCTTTAATTTTATTGATAATACTTCATCAATATTTCAATTTGCGAAAAAGAAATCACTCAATCTATTGGATTTCCAGGTAGTAGGGGAATCACATGGATTTCTTAAATCCCTACAAACCTTAAGGCTGTTTACACCCGTTTGACAAAATCCAGTCTATATCTTGTGATTTAGTTAATTTAAATATAACATTTATTATAGAACATTTGGAAAGATGCCAAAATAACTATGAGTTTGGCATAGAAGTCAATTTTAATATTTTAATACCTTAATAGTATTTTTGGAGCTTTTGGTAAAAACCAAAATATATGGGGTTGGAAGTGTAACTTCCAAAGATTAATTATACAGTTTAAAAATAATGAGTAGGAACCCATAATCAAGATAAGTATTTGGATAATTTTTTTTAACATTTTAATGTTATTTTTGGAGCTTTTAGCAAAATAACAAAAGTTATGGGGGGTTGAAAGTGTACATTCTAAATATAATTTATAAGATTGAGATTAATGAGTAGGAACTCATAAACAAGATAAACATTTGAATATTATGTGGATAAGGCATAAAAATCTATAAAAGAATTACTAAACATTTTAATACCAAATTAAAACAATTGATTTAGATAAATAAATACAAATTAAGTTGTCCACTTCAATGTACATTATCAATAACAATAGGATAAAATAGAATCATATATAAAACAATTAAAATAATAATGATCCGATAGATAATGACAAATTTTAGGTTCAAATGCAAATTAAACAAATAACAAAATTAAATGTTGATAAGTCCAAGAAAAAATTAGATAAGAGATAATTCTAACAAATCCAATAATAACTTTTTTTTGAGGGTTCAGAACTAAATCTACAAATATTAATTTCAACTATAAGATTGATTTGAAATTGAAATTTACAACATCGAAGATTACTAACATATTAATCGTTATAATAATGAGTTGTAACAAATTAATTTATTTAAATAAGTAAATAATAATAACATGATTAAGTTAACTAACTAAATATATGCAATATTATAAACTTATTTAAGAATACCTAAATTAATAACTATAACAAAAATTGAGTCAGTAATTAATTTTTTAAAATATATAAAATACGATTCCAAATTCACATGAAAGGTTAAAACATAAAAAAAATAAAGTGTGTATTTTCCTTTTAAATAAATAAAAAAATAGCGAAACTAAGGTGACCAAATCCATATGAAGGGCAAAAAAGCAAAATAAATCATTAAAACAAATTCATCCACATCATTAGCACAATTATTTAATTGTTCATATGTATAAAAAGTTGAAGAATGTGTACTTGTATTTGGTAGGAGGATGCGAGTTGTCCAACAGCGAAAACCGGATATATCTGAGCTTACGTGTTGATAACGTGTTAAAGGAAAAATATAATAGAACAACAATATACGGAGAGAATGAATCTGTAATTCTCATTAATCAAAAGCCTTTTAAATAGGGATGAGATACAAGTAGATAACCACGAGATATTTTAGTTCTAATCTAACTCTGATATATTTATCTCTATCTCTATCTCTATCTCTATCTCTATCTCTATCTCTATCGTCATATCCTTTAGACGATAACACACTTATCCTACAACATAAAACTATTTTTTTAATCAAAAATATTTAACTTCAATAGAATTTAAATAAAAAGTTTATATCAAATAAAGGTTAAAGTTTATTTTCTTTTATTTGATATCAATACTATTATATATTTTTTTGAAAGTCTTTTAATTTTTTGTAAATTTTCCTATGTAACATTGTAACTGATTTAACAATGTATTGTTTCAGTGTGTGAAACAAAAATTTAATATTATATGCGGTGTTCCATGTCAACGTTACTTATTTTTTCCATATTATGAAACAACACTAAACTATTTCATTCTATGTTGTTCACTATGTGAAACAAAAGTTCTGTATTTTATGTCGCATTTCGAATCAACGACACATGTTTTCACATTATTAAACGACACTACTTCGTTTTTTATTGTGTTGTTTCATAATGTGAATTAATATTTTACTATTTCACGTCAATGCCCCTGTTTTATTTCATAACGTGAAGCAAACACTCACGCGTTAATCAATATATTGTTTCATATAGTGAAATGGCAATAATATTGTGTTGTTTCACATAGTGAAACGACAACCATATTGTGTTGTTTAACATTGTAAAACAATGAAAATTATATGACTATTATAAATTGTACAATTAATAAAAATATACACAAAATTTATATAAATAGTTGATGGTAGGAAATTTTTGACATATAAAATAAAACAAAAGAAAAAAAAATTATTATGTATTTAAATTACAAATATTAAAAAAACGTTTAAAATTATTTTTAAAAAAAAATTTAAAAAGTTAAACTTTAAATAAAAACAAGCTGCAAGAAATAACAAGAAGCTGGCAAGTGTGGTATTTTGACGGTGTGTCTTTGACTACGATTTAAAAATATCATTATAATCTTAATGAGTTAAAATTAGATGATTTTGCAATAACACTGGTAGGGGTGTTCAAAAAAATCGCTGGACCGGTCGAACTAGGTTAAACCGGACCATTTTTAGCGGTTTAGGCGGTCTGACGGTCTGGTCTGGTCTGAAAAATTGCCAAACCGGGCGGTCTGGTCCGATCTGCGGTTTGGAGTTTTTTTTGGGCGGTTTAGACCAAACCGATCGCCAAATATATTTATATATATTTATTTATTTTTTCATATACATCTTTATATCATTTATTGTTTAGCCCAAATATCCAATTTATCTTTAGACTTAAATATATACAAAAAGGTCCAAACATAATTTTAAACCGCTGTGAATTTTATTTGCACTTTGTATATTACTTTTTTTTAGTGTTTTTTCTTGGGATATTTTGTTAACTTTTGTAGACTTTGTTAACATTGTTGTGGACTTTCTTTATTCAAATGAACTCAAACTAATGAACCTTTAAAATTCAAAATTTTATATGTTTTTATGTTTAAACTTTAAAACCCACTAAAAAGCCCTAACCGCCTAAACCAGTCGACCAAACCGCGGTCCGACTTGACCGGTCTGGGCACTTGATGTCAAACCGCTCGGTTTGAAAAATTAATAAACCGCCACTAGCGGTTTGGTTTGTGGTTTGAGGGGTTAAACCATCTAAACCGGACCGCGAACACCCCTAACCATTAGATCAAAACTCTTAAATGATTGAGATTGATTCTCACGGTTCTTAACATTTTTATTTTTATGATTATTATTTGATTATGGTGCTATATATATCATACGGCTTGGCATGTACACCTTAAGCTCATTTTGAACCAACAGACATAAACAATGGTTTCACTTCTCATCACACTATCAGCTATCATCGTCTTCTTCCTTCTACACAAATTCAGATTCTTTCTGTCAAAAAAGACCATCCTCCCTCTACCACCGGGACCTTGCGGACTTCCTATAATCGGAAACCTGCATCAGCTCGACACCTCCAATCTCCCAGACCACCTATGGCGTCTCTCAAAACGTTATGGTCCATTAATGTCCCTGCGCCTCGGTCGCACCCAAACCCTCGTTGTTTCTTCAGCTGAAATGGCCAAACAAATCTTGAAAACCCATGATTTGGTCTTCTGCACCAGGCCTGTGTTAACAGGCCAACAGAAGTTCTCCTACAACAACAAAGACGTAGCTTTGTCGCCATATAATGAGCACTGGAGACAGATGAGAAAGATCTGCATCCTTCATCTCTTTTCATCCAAGCAAGTCAACTCGTTTCGTTCGGTTCGTGAACACGAAGTGTTCGACATGATCGACACCATCAAATCTCGAACCGCGACGAAACGAGTGGTGGTGGATTTGAGTGAAGTTATGATGATTGTCACGAGTAACGTGATTTCTAGGGTGGCGTTTGGGAAGAGACCGTATGTGTATGATGATGAAGGACAGAAAGAAGTTAAGACGTTTCATAAGCTGCTTTTGGATTCTCAAGCTTTGTTTGTCAACTTTTATTACAGAGATTATTTTCCTTTAATGGGGTGGCTTGATAAACTCAATGGAACCATTGGTCGACTTGAAAAGAACTTTAACCACCTGGATGAGTTCTATCAAGAACTCATTGACGAACATCTGAATCGAAACAGACCCAACAAAATGCAAGAGGATATGGTTGATATCTTGCTTAGGCTCAAGCAAGATTCCGATTCGAACATTGATCTCACTTTCGATCACATCAAAGCTGTGCTCATGGTCGGTATTAATTTTACAGACAAAAATGTTGTTCTAAAATCTCATGTCTCACTCAAGCAGGGATGGACCTAATTAATTTTTTTCATACGGTGGTATGATATAATATAAAGAAAAAATAATTACAAAAGACACGATTTTTTGCCGACGTTTAATATTGTTTGATGTATTTTAGTCTAATTCCACCATTTCGAAGGATTTTTAAAGGTTTTTGCTTGATTTTGATCGATTTTAAAAAAAAATTATCAATTTCGGGGGGTGGGGGGGGGGGGTTTCGGTTTTCTTGGTTGATTTCAAGAGTTTTCATTCCGTTTTTTGGTTGATTTCAAGATTGTTTTTTGGTTTTGATTTCAAGATTGTTTCTTGGTTGATTACGAGGTACGTTTACACCTTCTTGAAACTTCCAAAATAATACAATAGCATCTTCTAAAACGATACGGTTGCACCTTCCACGAACCTAAAATTTTTTACTCTTCACCGGAGAAATAATACGGTTGCATTTGCCACCATACCCAACATACTAGGTCCGTCCATGCATTCATATCCACCGATAAGACACATCATATTTATATTTTTATTTTCATTTAATTCAAATTTCTTTATATGATGACGTGTATTCATGTTATCGATCGACTCAATTAGACGTAATAATTTAAAACAGGAGATTTTTATTTTAATTTCACTCCCAATAATTGAGCTAGTTTATTAATATTTAAGGTGAATTCTATCCATTCCCCTTCCTATATATCATGACATAACTGTACAACGTTTGAATTTTTCAGAATATATTGTTCGGTGGTACAGATACAAGTGCTGCAACAGTGGTCTGGGCGATGACTTTACTCATCCAGAACCCTGAATCATTGAAGAAAGTTCAACAAGAAGTGAGGAATGTGATCGGCAACAAAGGCAAAGTACAAGAAGATGATCTTCAAAATCTCAACTATCTGAAAGCAGTAATCAAAGAGACATTTAGATTGTACCCAGCTGTACCCCTCTTACTCCCTCACGAATCGAGAGATCGATGCATTTTAGGCGGATACGAGATACCAAAGGGAACTCTAGTGTACGTGAACGAATGGGCACTTGGACGAGACCCGAAATGCTGGGAAAACCCTGAAGAGTTTAAGCCAGAGAGGTTTATGGGTAGTAGTATTGATTACAAAGGGACGGATTTCGAGTTTATTCCGTTTGGGTCTGGTCGAAGAGGGTGTCCGGGGATGTTGCTGGGAGTTGCGACGGTGGAGTTAACACTCTCGAACCTTGTTTACGCTTTCGACTGGGGATTTCCGGACGGAGAGAAGGATATCGATACTTCGGCAACTCTTGGGATTGTTTCTCGTAAGAAGAATCCTCTTCGGCTTGTAGCTAAAGTTTATGATTATGGTTGCAAGAGTTGGTGATTGTAAGTGTTAGCCATATATACACATGTTTGAATAAAGAAGTTGTATTTACTTGTAATCTTTTAAGTGATTGTTAATCTATTGAATAAAGAACAAATATGGAGAATAGAGAGAATGAACTAGCTCCTTACTCCTACTCTTTGAATATCTTTTTTAGAAGACTTGTCCACTTTGCAACTTCGTGAAAATATCCGCTACTTGATCTTCAGTCTTACAATACTCAATTTGAGCATCTCCTTCCTTCACAAGCTCTCTCAAAAAATGATAAAATGCGGATACGTTTCATCCTTCCATGAAGAACCGAATCTTTTGTGACCGAAATTGTTAGACCTCAGTCTCATTGGATTCAAGATCATCCAAACTGAAGATCGCAATCTGAAGCTAAAGCCGGAACGTCGACTCTCGATATAAAAGTCTATGTCTATTTGTAATAAATGTCAATGTAATTGTTTGTTAGATATTTAGTTAACTTAGTTATTATTTAGTTTAGTTGGTTATTTAGTTAGATTCAAGTAACTTAGTTTTTATTAGAAATAATATCTAGATCTAATATCTAGATATTATTCTAAGTAGTGTGTTAGACACACTTGGTATCTTTGTATCTCTCTAACACCAAATCAGATCATAGATCAGATATAGAAGACACACACAAACACACACAAAAAGGTGAAAAGGAGAGAAAAACATAGAGAACACAAATCAAGAACTTAATCGATCAACCTTGTAATCGTTTGATATATTCAATACAGGTTGGTAATCGTTATTGTGTTGTTGTTTCTATAAAACTTGATAGTATTAGTATTGTTAAAGGACTGACAATTGGTATCAGAGCCTGATTAAGATCAAAACAAGTTTTTCAGAAAAACGTCTCTGTATTCTTCAAGAAAAATTGATTTCGAGTGTTAGAGTGTTTTAGGTGTTAGAATCGATCAGGGTGTGATCGAAATACATGCTAGATTGAGTTGTATGTGATTAATTTCAGTATTAAGCTTAAATCGAGTTCCAATTTGTGGATTTAGTGAGAAAACAGTCGAGTGGGTAAGTTCACTGTGCGATCAACTTATTTTCGATAAAGTGTGTTTTATTGAGATCGAGTGCTTACATTAAGTTCTAGAAGTGTTTCTAGACATATTGGTAGTGTTTTGGTATTGCTAAATCGTTTCAGGAACATATTTCAGACGATTTTTAGAAGTTCAGGACGAACACACGCACAACAAAAGAAGAACACACGCAAAGTCCCACTTTGCGCGTCCCAAGTGACCCGCAAACCTCAACTTTGCGGCTCCCACATCAAACGCAAAGTCCTACTGTGCGCTTCTCAAAGGAAACGCAAACCTTACTTTGCGGTTCCAACAACAAACGCAAACCTTACTTCTCGGGTCCTCAAACAACCGCAAACCTCAGTGTGCGCTCCTCACTAGACCCGAAAACCTCAGTGTGCGCTCCTCACTAAACCCGCAAACCTCATCTTGCGGCTCCCGTTTGAAACGCAAACCTTACTTTGCGCACTGTGCTTGACACGCAAACCTCTCTGCTCCAATCCAGACTTAGAATATTTTTTTCTGAGAATTTTCAAAGTTGTAATAGGGTCTTTAATTGTCATAAATTTTTTCTCTAGGGGTGCTGCCTAGGGGGGACAAAATTTCTTGTGTGATCAAATTTTATTTAGATAAACGATCATATCTGTCAAGTTCTTTACATACAGGAATCATGGATGATGATTACTTTGATGAACCTCCTAGACAGAAAAGTCTGTCTCAGAAACTTTCAGATCTTCAGGAACAGTATAAACTAGATCAGATGTCTATTTCGAAAGAATTTTTATCAACTGCATCTGATATGAAACCTACTGTTCTAGAAAGAGGACAATATGAGCAGTGGAAACATCATTTCTTAGACTTTATTGACAAACATAAATTGAATACTTATATCAGATTATCTTTGCAGGAAGGAATGATGAAAATTCCAACAAAGGTCAATCCATATCAAAGAGCTTATGAAAATTTGGCAGGAAAAGAGGTTCCAATATACCTTAATGAATACACAGATGAACAACAAATGAGACATGAAGCTGATAAATTTGCCAAAGTTCTTCTCTTGAAAGGAATTTCAGAAGAGATAATTATTAAAATATATGATTGCAAATGGGCTTCAGCAAAACTGATATGGGATCAACTTGAAGCTTTATCACAGTAGTCTCCAACAGAAAAGGTAAAGGTATTGGAAGCTGAGAACTTTGAACTTAAAAGAAAGATTTCTAATTTAGAAGCTCAAATACAGAAGCAAGAGTCTGTAAAGATGAACGGGGAGAAGTTCATGAGCTTGGAGAGTGCAAATACTAATCTTCAACAGAAACTATCAGACTTAAATCAAGAGTTTGTCAAGGACAAATCTGAGTTTGAACAGGAAAGTTCAAAGTTTGCACTGAAGTTCTCAGTATTTTCCAAGAAAAGTGGTGAAGAAAAGAAGACTCTCGAGCTTAAATGTTTAATGCTTTCTCAAAAAGTTGAAGACTTTGAGAAAGTAATCATATTGGAAAGAGATCAGTTTGTCAAGGAGAGGAAGGCAATTGATCAGAAGGGTGCTAAGAAGGGATTCGAAGAAGAAAGAAGCATCCTTGAAGCAAAGCTAAAGAAGCTTACCGATAAGCTATCTGAATTATCTAAGAGTGTACTGACAGAGAAGAAAAAGAAGTCTGCATTTGAGAAGAAGATTGAGCTCCTTATCAAAAATCGAGACAGTTATTCTTCAAAGGTAAAAGAGCTTCAAGATATTATTTCAAAGACGGTGGTGGTGACTGAGCGAACGACTCCAGAGTCAAAAATCCACTCACCTAGAAATAATTCAGTTGGTTCTAACAAACCGGCCGCAAGCTCACATCCGAAAACTGCTCTTTTTAAAAGGCCAGTTAAATCTTCTAATCAGATTCATTCTACCAATCTTTTCTATGACAGGAATTTAGATTGTTCAGGTACACATCAAAGAAGGAGAAGAAGCTTCCAGGAAGAAGCTGAACTAGTGTGGAACAGGAAACCAGTGAAAGAAGAGCTTCAATGTAAGAAGTCATGTGTACATACGCCATATGCCAAGAAGAACAATGCGCTGAAAGGTAAACCTGATTTCGTCTACACGAGAGATCAATTAATCAGGTTGTCAGGTAAGAAATTTTATTGTTCTTATTGTCGTACACATGATCCTGTTCACAAGACTAGTGACCATTACTGGTATGGTTCTTACTCAGTTACCCCCATACGAACTGCAACTAACACTCATGGACCCAAATACCAGTGGGTATCAAAGAAAACTAAACCTGTGTTGCAGGCACCTACTGTCAAGGGGGAGTAGGAGAACAAAGGCTTCTAAGTAAATCAGCTTAGAACCCGGACTTCAACGAAGTTTGACTTCTAAACACAACAGTTTAGAACTCGTACTTCAATGATCAAAAGACCTTACTCAAGTGCTGATAAGATATTGTACTCCGATACTCCAATGAGGAAATCAACCATCAAGGGGGAGTACATACATATTTGTCTGAAATTTTATGCATATCTTTAACATTGATAAGTTTAAAATGCATAATTTCAGGGGGAGTAAAAAGGTGATGACTTCTGATTATTTCTGATCAGAACTCGTACATTAAAAGTTTTACTGCTTTTTGTCTTTTCAATTTAAGTGAATAAATTTTACTTTGACTTGACATAAGACTTTTGCAGAATTTTTGAGAGAAGCTTAAAAGTTCATATCTTTATGACTTAAAGCTTAGCTTCATGAGATGTAAGATCGCACGTAAAGGTATAAATCTAAATCTTCATCTCATATATGGTTGAAAGAAGGACAACTTTCAATCATAGAAAACATTGTTTTTTAATGTTCAAACCACTTCCCGATTTTTTCAACAAATTTTATATTATGGAAGTGTGATTTTAAATGTTTTCAAAATCAATATTGTGTTTTAACTGAAATAGTTAAACCAATCTGAGCATCACGTGCATCATAAGAAAACAAGGAATCATTGTGCTAGGACTTAACACAACTTCTATGGAATCACCTTAACCAGTGATTTCTACCCAAGAAGTTAATCTTTAGTGATTGAGTGTGCAAAAAGAAAAGAAATGAGTGTGATTAGAGTAAGCAAAACGTTGAAAAGAAAGAGCGTGTGAGAACAGAGTTAAAAAGAATATCACAACTCTGCACCAACTTTTTCTGAGCCGGGTAGCCACATTACTAGTGTTTCACAATTCTTTGGTGAACATTATTGAAACATGCAACTAACCCATGCCAACTCTTGATCAAACCTCACTATCTACTCATTTTCATCTCAACAAGAAAGTGTTTCACATTTTCAAAGGGGACGCAACACATTTGCTATCTGATTTTCATTTGTAAAATCTGGATATTGAAAAGAAGGAAGTCTGCCCCACCTTCGCACTTCAATCATGCATATTGAGTCTGTGTTTAACTTACTGTTGTCTCAGTGGTTTACACAATTTTGAGCCTATAAGCAATCATCAAGTGCTTAATTCTTTCTATCACAAGCACGAACACACAAGGAATTAGTTTCTTTGTCATAACGTTTATAGAAATTACCTTTGTGGTGTTTCAATGATTAAATGGAAGCCCTGGGGGAGTCAACATCAAACAGCTCCTTTCCAATGTGTATACGTTACACACAGTGACTTAGTGTTACTGACAGGCATGTTAACTGATTCATTAGTTGATTCAGGTGTTACACGACTATTTTGTCTGGATTTGAAAAGATCTGGATGAATATCTTTTGAATTGACGGATCAGGGGCTCTAACCGCAAGATAGACATTTCTTACAAATAATTTTGATGAAGTCGTTGCACTTAACATCAAAAAGGGGGAGAATGACTACACAAGAAATGGCAAAGATCACATGTTTCAAGAATCACGTCAAAGACCGAATTCTTCTAAAGAAAGTAGATTGAAGACATGTTGATTTCAGAGAAAGAGATTGCATCTTCTGAGCTGAACAAGAAGACTGAATTGGATAAATCTTTTTATTAAATGATCTTGATCCAAATGGGGAGATTGTTATACCACAGTCTCATTGGATTCAAGATCATCCAAACTGAAGATCGCAATCTGAAGCTAAAGCCGGAACGTCGACTCTCGATATAAAAGTCTATGTCTATTTGTAATAAATGTCAATGTAATTGTTTGTTAGATATTTAGTTAACTTAGTTATTATTTAGTTTAGTTGGTTATTTAGTTAGATTCAAGTAACTTAGTTTTTATTAGAAATAATATCTAGATCTAATATCTAGATATTATTCTAAGTAGTGTGTTAGACACACTTGGTATCTTTGTATCTTTCTAACACCAAATCAGATCATAGATCAGATGTAGAAGACACACACAAACACACACAAAAAGGTGAAAAAGAGAGAAAAACATAGAGAACACAAATCAAGAACTTAATCGATCAACCTTGTAATCGTTTGATATATTCAATACAGGTTGGTAATCGTTATTGTGTTGTTGTTTCTATAAAACTTGATAGTATTAGTATTGTTAAAGGACCGACAGAAATAGTTGAGCTATTATCAAAAACCAAAGTAGTTGACTTGTTCTGCTTCTGATCAGTGGCGGATCTAGAAATTTAGGTGACTGGGGTCAGACTTAGGAGAGTCGAAATTTTTCGAAACCGAATGACCCACTCAAACCATAATGGTTTCCGGTTAATTAACGGTTCGATTTCGGTTATTCTTTTACTATTTCGGCTAAATCGAATCACAAATTATCCCATAATCTTATCTATTTTGTCTGTGGATTGGTTTGAGGCTTTGAGCATATAAAAACAATTAATATATAATAAACCAGTTTATATTAAAGTTAAAATAACAAGATATTCAGATTGATTTAATAAAACAATACAGGAGAACTAAACATTGGAATAAAACAATACACCATGTATTGAGATTAATATATTTCTTTTGGTTTTGATGGAAAAAGTTTGAATGTATGGGGTCTTGTAAAAATTGAATGGGTTCTTTAAGTATGAAACTAAGTCTTTTGTAAAGGTTAATTTTTTTTTTTCAAAGTTAAATATAATTTGTTTTAATTTTTGACTGGGGTCAAGAGACCCCATACCTTTCCATGTGGCTCCGCCACTGCTTCTGATTGAGACTTTCAAAAAATCCACATAACCAAATCAATTGATATCTGGCAGGATAATAAATATGTTGTCCCCAAAATTTCATGTCTCATTATTGTCCCACCAATGAAATTAAGACACGTTAGATTTTATATATTTTTAATTTTATTTCATTCTAGTTCAATATATCTCTCCGATTACGTGTATTTATCTAATTGGTGGACATCAATGGGATGTGATAATTTAGGACAGAAGATTTTTATTCTAGCATAAGATACAACTTTACATTCAACTTCCGTAGTAGAAAGCACAACAATTGGCTGATTTTTCGAGCTCCATGAAACTGCACAACTTCCAAGATGAAACGCATACCCATAAATGCTTCTACTATCATCAACATTTCCTCCCAAGTCACTGTCGGTGATTAGGTTAACTAGAACATTAGCCTCATAATAACCACAAGGGTTGTGGTGTGGTGGTAAAGGCTTGGGGAGTTCATAGCGCTTAACCCGGGTTCAAACCCCACTCGCATCACTTGTGGCCACTGAGGATAAACTCAGGGCTGCAAGCTTTAGCAACTGGGCCAAAGGCCCTAATTACCGGGGATTAGTCTGGGCCATAGGCCCAGGATACCCTTTCCCAAAAAAAAACATTAGCCTCATAAAAGACTCCATAATTAATGGTTCCTTTAACATATCTCAAAGTTCTTTTAGCAACCTCCTAGTGGTTAAAATAAGGTTTCTTCATGAATCTACTCACCAAGCTTACAGCATAAACGATACATCAAGTTTCCAACAAAACTTCTGAACATAGTAGGATTGACACATTTACCTTCACCTTCTTTAGATAGCTTCAAACCTGCGATTCATAGAGTAGAGACAGAATTTCCATTCTCCATCTTGAACTTCTTAAGAACTTCTTTTGCATAACTCTTTTGTGAAATACAAATACCTTTCTTAGATTGATGAACTTCAATGCCAAGAAAATGATGAAGTTCTCCCAAATCTGTCATTTTAAATTCTCCCATCATTGAGTGCTTGAATTAATTCATCATTTTCACATCATTTTCTTTGAAAATAAGATCATCAACATAGAGACTAACAACCATGAATCTTACTTGAGAATCACCTTTGATGTAGAGAGTATATGCTCATATGGACATTTATTAAATCCATATTTCTTAAAGTAAGAAGCGATGCGGCTATACCAAGCTTGGGTGATTGCTTAAACCCATACAAAGCTTTCTTCAACTGGTACACTTTATTCTCTTATCCTTTCTTAATAAATCCAAGTGGTTGATCAACATAGACTTCTTCTTTAAGAACACCTGTTAGAGCACAATCTTATTGGATTCAAGATCATCCAATCCGAAGATTGCAATCTGAAGTTAAAGCTGACAAGTTACTCTCAACAATAGTCTAGGGTCTAAATGTAATAAGTTGTCAGAGTTAGTTTTAATATCTTAGGGTATCTTTTAATTAGATGCTTATTAGATATTATGTTTAGATATTAGATTTAGGATATTTAGTTTAAGTTTTATATATTATATTTTGTTAAGATATTATGTTTGAGATATATAAGGTTATGAGATAATTATTATCTCACAACTTCTAATATCTCAGATAATCATATATCGGTCCATCAAGAACACAGAGAGAAAACAAACAGAGAGCTTAAAGAATCAACCTTGTAATCATCGTTTGTTATCGAATCAGGTTGGTTTATCATCTATATGTTTTTTGTTTGATTATCTGGTAACGATCACGGACTCACAATTGGTATCAGAGCTTAAACCAGATCAAAATCAAAATTTTAAACTCTCTGTGTTCTTCATTTTTAAAGAACACTAGATCTTCGATCAAATTCTAAAATAGTGGTTGTTTTCGAAATCAAAAGGTTGCAAGTTGTTGTAGTTGATAAGTCGATCAACTGGTCAAAGTTTGGTGCTATAATTCATTTTCTAGTTGGGTGTATTTGGGATTTACAGGTCGATCTATCGAAGAAGAAACCATACCGGTCGACCGATATCAACATACCGGTTGGTCGAAGGTTTTAACATCGGTCGAAATTCTTATCGGTCGAAGGAAAGATACAGGTCGCTAGAAATAACCCGGTCACACTTACAGTCTTCTTACCGATCGAGAAAAATCAACTTAATACCGGTCGAATACTCCATAGTCGAAAATCCTTACCGGTCGAACAAAACATCGGTCGACACACCTTACTGGTCGAAAAACTCAATATCGGTCGAAACATTCCCGGTCACTATTCATCCGGTCGCTACAGTAACCCGGTCGCTACAGTGATCCGATCACTACAGTACCGGTTGCTACAGTACCCCCGGTCAAAAAAAAAAAAAAAAAACTAACCCCGGTCGAAGTCTACCTCCGGTCAGAACATCGGTCAACATCTCTCCGGTCGAACATCATACCGGTCAAGGCCCCGGTCGAGTACACCATTTTTGTGCCATCAACACATCGCGCAAACTTTCATTTCGCGCGACCTTCTTCTCACGCGAATCTCAAGACTTGCACCAACCACTTCTCACGCAATCTTTGCTTTGCGCCATACACGTCTCGCGCAAACCTCCAGTTCGCGCTACCCCTTTCTCGCGCAAAACCCCTTTTGCGCCAGCATCTTCTAACGTAAAGTTGATTTTTGCTCCAATTCCAGACTTGGTTAAATTTGGAAATTTTATTTCTGAATTTTATCTGATTTTATTTTGGGCTAACGATCATATTCAAGTTTTTCTAATCTTAACAGAATGTCTTCCTATTTTCCAATGTTGAATAAAGGAGAATACGAAAAGTGGAAAAGGAATTTTTTCAGCTTCATAGATAATGATGATCTGGGTCAAAACATGAGATTATCATTGTCTGAGGGAGCACAGGTGCAAAGAGATTTTGTTGATTATAGAGCTAGAGTTTATCTGAGAAAGAGTATTTCTAAAGAAATATATGATTTAATGGATATTCCCAAAGCTTCAGGGAAAGAGATTTGGGACTATCTTGCATTAAACTCTGAATGGATTAACTCAGACCGAAAGGTTTTCTTAAAAGGAAAAGATTTTGGAAGCTGAGAATGATGAGCTAAAAGGAAAGATCTCAGACTTAGAAGATCAAAGTATCCAGATCCTGCAAGCAGCTTCTGTTGAAAGCTATGAAGAAAAGGTAAAGGATTTGGAGAGTACAAATGCTGAGCTACAAAAGAAAATATCTGAGTTTGAAAAGAAGTTCTCAGATCTTTCCAAGAAGAGTGTTGAAGAGAAGAAGGTATTTGAGCTTAAATGTTTAATGCTTTCTCAACAAGTTAGTAACTTTGAGAAAGTAATCATTTTAGAAAGAGATCAATTTGCCTCTGTAAGACATACATTTCTTGATGAAATGATTTTGATGAAATCATTGCTATTTTCATCAAAAAGGGGGAGAAGACCTACACAAGAAATGGGGAACAACACATTGTTAGAGCAAGTATTCTGAAGACATGCTGATTTTGAAGAAATTTTCTTTGAAGATACTTTGCTAAAGAATTCTGAGCTAAATTTGGAGATTATTATATTCTGAAGAGAAAGAAGGAGATTGCATCTTCTAAGCTGAAAGAGAAGATTAAATTGCTAAATCACTTTAATAATGATCTTGATCCAAAGGGGGAGATTGTTAGAGCACATCTTATTGGATTCAAGATCATCCAATCCAAAGATTGCAATCTGAAGTTAAAGCTGACAAGTTACTCTCAACAATAGTCTAGGGTCTAAATGTAATAAGCTGTCAAAGGTAGTTTTAATATCTTAGGGTATCTTTTAATTAGATGCTTATTAGATATTATGTTTAGATATTATTTAGATATTAGATTTAGGATATTTAGTTTAAGTTTTATATATTATGTTTTGTTAAGATATTATGTTTGAGATATATAAGGTTATGAGATATTTATTATCTCACAACTTCTAATATCTCAGATAATCATATATCGGTCCATCAAGAACACAGAGAGAAAACAAACAGAGAGCTTAAAGAATCAACCTTGTAATCATCGTTTGTTATCGAATCAGGTTGGTTTATCATCTATATGTTTGTTGTTTGATTATCTGGTAACAATCACGGACTCACAACACCATTCAAGAACGTAGATTTTACGTCCATTTGAAACAACTTCCAATTGTTTTTAGCAACATGAGAAATAAGTAACCGAGTCATCTCAAGTCTTGAAACGGGAGAAAATACTTCTGCAAAATCTTCTCCTTCCTTTTGTTTGTATTGTAACACCCAATCCTGGTGAGTTATATCAGAAATCCATTTCCTTGCTCCTCGTTGTGAATTCATGATTTAAGAATTAAGACCATCGAGACTTAACCTTAGGTCCTAAACCCTTTAACCTGAACACTTGGATCAGCGAAAATGAAAGAATTAAGACCATCGAGACTTAACCTTAGTCACTAGATCGCTAAAAGTCGTCACTAATTTTTCAAGATAACGGCTCCGTTAACGTCCGTTAACTTCTATTAGTGACCAAATAAAGTGGTCACTAAATTAAGAAAATATGAAAATATATATATATATATATATATATATATATATATATATATTAATGTCTATTATAATTGTTATTACAATAATCTTAAGTCCCTCCGATACGAATCTAGTAAGAGATGTTGAACGCATAAATCTTGGTTTTTGAATATGAAATAATTGTATAAACCCGCTTTTACAAAATGACAAGTGCCTGCATGAGTCCAATTACAGATGGTATTTTCACTGATAGCTCGTTTCCTTGGAGTGATCTAAAATACACTCAAATACAAAAAACCAAACGAGTCCAGTAAATTCCACTCAAATATAGATTAATTGATCATAAAACAGTCAAAGAAAGACTAACAATGTAGCAACTTGTAGGAAACTGATGTTGAATGGTATCTCTCCGATTAATTGGTTGTATGAAAGGTCCCTAACGATAAAGCAACGGTTAATCAAAACAAACCATGCTCGATATTTCTATAAATGTTAATCAAACGGACCCAGGAAATTGCTCTCCAAATTAGGTCTAGAGGTTAAGAAGTAATCAGACCTTACCTCTACCCAAAAGAGCAAAGCGCTTATTTCCATAAATGTACTTACTCAAGTCGGGGTACTTACAAGATCTGGAAGTCGGTGCAGTTGTTGATATCCAAAGGAATTGTGCCACTTAAAATATTGTTCCACAGATCGATGTATAAGTGATCCATGAATAAGCAAAAACGATTACAAACTTAAAACCACACCAAAGATACCCTGTATATCCCACTTTTACGTGTGCTACTGCAATTATGTACGAAATGATAATCTAAGTAAAACTAGAACATACAAATACCAAAGGCCCTTCAGTTGACATATATCGGGAGAGAGCTCGTCAACCAAATTGTTGCTCCTTAACCTCTGTGATACCCGATCATATTTCGGACAAATTTTGTAAATAGTTTTCGAAAGTATCGAGTTTTAGAAACTTACAGATACTATCAAACCTCATTCCAGTATACATGCCTCCGTATTTCACCGCTCAACCGATTTTGTTCCATGTCCCTTAGACATTATGGATATAAATCTATCCATTTTAACCGAAATGATGATCAAGACGTTACGAAAATACTTACAAAATCTTCAAATTTGGAATCTGCGACAATGTCGAAGGGATCAAACGGATCAATTGATTATTTTTCATGATTATGTAAGTAATAATACCAATGGGAATGGTGTCATCAATTTAGCCCAAGACTTGCAACATAAAACCAAATACTCAGCCTACGATCAATACGAAACTTACAAGATCTCAAGATGCTTTAACTTCGATATCGAAAACAGTATGTCTCCGGATAACAAATTAAATCATAAATCCCTTATAATCACAATTGAATTAGAACTTAAGCTACATTATAAACAGAAATCCGATAATTCACAAAAACTAAGTTGAATTATGTGTTCTTACAAGTTTTAAGGGTACTTCAATCACCAATTTTCTCGGATTTGACCAGATAATCGATTTCCATGAAGATCCCAATTATATATTGAATAATGATTAAAAAACTAAACTTTTAAACCAAAAAAAATGAACCCATTTGAGAATTAGATCAAGAAAGGGAAGAGAGGGTACATGGAGAGTAAACCTTTGAGCTCTCCAATACTTGATGAGAGTTCACCATCAAGATTCAAACTTGAAAGATTACTGAATAATGGTTTGCAAAAAGTCAGCATTTTGACCAATAAAAGACCCCAAAAAAAGGACATAATAATCTTTCTTTTATCTTGGAAAAAAGAAAATAAATTAATTAATGGTATATTATGTGTAACACCCGTAATTTTCGGTAAGTAAATGTCACCCGGACGTTCTTGTAATTTATATATGGTGGGATTCTTGGTGGGAAATAATTATTTAAAGTCCCTTAGAGTATCGGGGGTATTGGCGTTGAAAAAGTCGACTTTCGAAGGTTGGTACGGGCTCGGCTACAATGCCCGGCGGCTATGACAGTGTCATAGTCACACCAGGCAAAGTCGCAGCATGAAACAGAGTGGTGGCTGGAGTTGGCGACAATGACCAGCGACATTGCCATGGGCAATGACGCATGGCAAAGTCGCACCAGAGGTGCAACAGGCTGTCAAATACGGGTTTTTGGCTTCATTTCTCACTTCTCCTTTTCACTCTCAACCCTCTCTAAACTCTCCCAAGATCACCTACCTTCATCTATGGTGATTTTGGAACATATTTGGCTCAAATCCGTTGGTATTGTGGGGGTAAACCATCATCATATGGTAGATTGAAAGCCTTGACCAAGAACTCTCCATCTCCATCTTCATCTTCAACCTCAAGCTTCATTTTAGGGTTTTCTAGGTTTTCACCAAAACCTAAGTGGTAAGTTTATTCTCTCCATTTCTAAACCTTAATATAAGTTATAAATGTCTTCTTGATGGTTTCCTAGCATTTGGTTTCTTAAATTTCGGATTTGATAGTTTTGGAGAAATTAGGTCAAAAATTTGGGTTTTGGCCAAGTTGGAGATTTTGATGTAAAATGTTTGGGGATCGATTCTAAATGGTTGAACTAGTGTACTTATGATTGGAAACTTGTAATGATAGGTTTTTGGAAGGTTTTGCTTGTGGATTCGGAGTTCTTCAAGGAAGCTCAAGTTGGGGGTAAAATCTAGATTTAGGCTAAATCTAGGCTAAATCTAGCAAGGTGAGTTCTAGTTGATTTGTGAAAACGGTGTGCATGCCAAAATGTATATTTTAAAGTGTTTGTGTTTTACATTAAAATGTTAACTGCTGATAAGTTTGATTGTTTGGAAGTGTTTAACGTTGTAAACTTATAAAACACTCATCTTGGGGATTTTGAGTATGTTGTTAAATGCATCGAAATGAAAATGATTTGATGACTTATTTACCTAAATGGAAAGTATTGGGTAAGAATGCATTTTTATGCTTGTTGGTATTATGTGCATTTTGTATCGTGAAATGTTTTAAAAATACCACTGTGTGAGTCATGGGCGCTTGGTCATTCCCAACCTTGCAAACGTTTATGAACTTATGAACCTTTGGTTTTGGGAAAAGATGTAACTCAAGTATTTTATTGAGTAAACCGGTGACATTAGTATTTAAATGATTTATAGTATGGGTATAAATCTCTTGAGTAATTGTCATTTAAATGTGTGTCATGGGACGTTTTGGATAGAGTAAATGAGATTATAAACTTGTGGAAAATGATTTATGTTGAAGTTTATTCATGTAGTTGAAACATGTGTTTGCATAAATGTGGTCGTTGCATTCTATTGCATTTTGTAGATTTTAGCATATGGCCGTTTGACTGGTTGAGCTTAAGGCTCAGTTTTCGGCTTTGTCGGGTAATGGGGATTTTCGTACGGTTTTAATAACTTAAAGTGGAGCTTGGGTGTGAGTTGCATTCATTGCACTTTATTTCGGAGAATACATGTTTGAGTGTGTGTGTCATTCATTTGGAGTCATGTATTTTAGACTGTAATGCATTGGATCCATAGGCATGTAAGTCAGTCGTGTTAATGGTGAGGACTATTGGGATTCTCACTTTGGGAAAATATGTCATGTTGGCATTGGTGTCGTCCCGATTGTTTGGCAAAAGGGAACCTTTATGGGTTGTACTTCGGGACCATGGGTTTGGTGTTGGATGTCTAGTTCTTGTGCACGAGGTTAGACATCGAGAGTTATCAAGTAAGGAGCTGAGGTTCCTATCTTGAATGCTAGGGAGTAGGCACTAGGGGTCGAATGAGTACCCTGAGGATGAAACTCCGCTAGGGACCGAACATGCAATAAGATCGTGTATCCTTGAGGTGTAGCTTGGCGGAGCAGGCAATAGGGGATACGGTGTTTGGGACTTGAAATAAAGTCTGACTGGAGGTGTAGCTCGACGGAGCAGGCAATACAGTCATGACTGGAGGTGTATCTCGGTAGAGCATGCAATACAGTCACGATTTGAGGTGTAGTTCGACGACATGGTTATATGGCTTAACTTTGTGTCCCGCCATGTACAATAGAATCGGGTCTCCCTCGTCACCGGAAGGTGTTATTTGGGTATTAAAGGGTAGTATTTTATTATCCATATTTTCGGTGACGTGTTGCATATTTGGGTTTGTTTACTCAAGATCTATGGGTTGTGTATTAAGCCCCGCCCACGTTTGGGGTGTTTTGCGAAGTGAAATTTTATTTCGAATTACTATAAATTGGGAGTTTGCTTACTATTCACGTTTTGGGTGAGTTTGGGATAAAATGGCCTTACAAAAGGAGGTTCAAGTTGAGTCCCTTGTTTTAAAGGTATTTTTGGGAAAATGTTGTCGTTTGTTATTTAAAGTAAATCTTTTGATGGTCTACGATTTAAATTGCATTCTTTCCCTTTAACAAATATACTTTTTCCATGTTGTAAACTCTTGAACTCACTAGGCGTTATCCTAACCTTTTTATTTGTCGGCATGTGCATCAGGTTCCGGATGGGGGAAATGGTTCTAGCGTTGTTGCGAAGAGTTGAGTATTAGTTATATCCACGAGGGTGAGTAGCCTGGTGAAGTCTTCTGTCTTTATCTTGGGAATAGCAACTTGTATTTGGGTTTTAGTAACACCCGACTCGATTTAGTCTTCGTGTAAGACTTTATTTATTTGTTGATGGTTGAACCTATATTAGTAATTCAAGTTTGGACTTGTTGTAAGAGATTTTATCTTTATTTGAGGTTTTATTGAAAATTTTAAATTAGTTGCTCTTTCCAATTTTAAGGGTGTTACATTTTGGAGTGGAGAATAGTTTGAAACATCTGGAAGAACAATACAGTTTGAATGTAACATTAAAGATGAAAAAATAGAATTGGAGAAGTCATGCATTGTTGAAATTATAGAGTGAGAGGATCACATCTATAGTGAATGAATCTATTCATGATACACAATTGAAAATACTGAAAAACAAATAAGTCCAACAACATCATTGATTGAAATGGTTTCTATTGTACAAATATGTACTAAATAAAGCTTCTGTAGTTGTAAAACCACATAAACCCATGATGAACAAAATCACAAATGCAATCAAGATGTTGATAACTTGATATATGCTCCTTGCAAGCTAGAAACATCTACCGAAACCCTGTATCATGTGTTTTAGGTGTCAATTATTGGGGTGTGATGTTGATCATATCCCCAATCTAAACTATATTGGGAAAACCATTTGTCCCAATCTAAACTGTATTGGAGTCTATTCATGTATTTTAAAGCATGTGTTGCATGACGTGGATCGAGTGCGTTTATTATTTGGGGATCGTTAATTGTTGGTCCAAAAGGATTTTGAGCACTTTAGCTTGGCATTGACTTAAAAGATTCTTGGGGACAATTGTCCGGTTTTAATGGCTCAATGTAGAGCCCAGTTATGATGTACATACTAATGCACCTTGTTGCATATTGATGTCAGTTACATGCTCGAGTGCGTTGATCATTCCTGTGTTGTCATGTAATGTTAGACAGTGTTGCATTAGATCCATAGGCACGTAAGTCAGTCTGTTTTGAAGATCATTTGGGTATTGTGGAGTTGGACTCCGGTACTCATGTTTTACGACCATAAACTTTTCAAGTAGGCATTAGGAGGGTTGAGTCTGGAAGTGCTACCGGGGAGGTAGGCACTAGGACCTCCGCCGCTTGAAGTAATGCCTTGGAGGTAGTCTTTAAGTGTGTCGGGCCTTCGGGGTGGAGTTCATTGTAATGTTCACCAAGGTCAACCGTCTCTTGAGTTGAAACTTGTTAAGAAGTCGTAGGGACACTTGGGCTTTTATGTCGTGAGGTGTCATGCGATTAACGTTGCAAGGATGGCATACTTTTGTGTTCCTCCACTCTCAACGGATACGAGTCTCCCCCATCGTCGGTCAACATTACTTTAAATGTTAACGCCTTACTTTATTATCGTTGGGTTATGTGGTCGATTGTAAATGATGATCTTAATATTGGGGTTCCCCCGCATATATTAAGGTTTGAATGAAATACGTCATTCCCATGTTTTGATATTTGGTTTCCTTCCATTTTATGGTCGCGTGAGTATTGGGCCTAGTGTTCATGTTTTCGGTGACGTATCGTATATGTGGGTTTTTAACCATGATTTATGGGTTGAGTATTTTGCCCCACCTGTGCTTGGGTGTTTTGAGATACAATGTTTTATCCACGTTTCTTAAATCGGGAGTTAATCCCTATTCTCGTTTCGAGTGAATTTTGGGTTGCATCATTTTATAAAGAATGTTTTGTATTGAGGTGTTCATTTTTTGAAATGCATGATATTAGAAAAGAGTCGTCTCCAAGTTTAAAGTAAATTATTTGAAAGATTATGATTTTAAGTGAAGTTCATTTCGTCTAAAGATATACTTATTTATGTAAAACTCTTGAACTCACTAGGCGTTAGCCTAATCTTTTTATTTGTCGGCATGTGCAACAGGCTGCGTCTGGGAATAGTTCTAGTGACACTGTTAAAAGAGAAGTGCTAGTTGTGTGCTCGTGAAATGAGTAGCTTGGTGAATTCTTCCGCTTTTTATTTGGGGAGAGCAACTTGTATTTGGATTAAGTAACACTCGACTTCAATTGAGCCCTTTTATGTTATTGGATTTTATAATTGTTGAGGATAATTATAGAATATGTATTTGAGGCATATTGAGTTTTGATTTGTAGGAGGAAGTTTTGTCCCTTGCTTGATGTTATATCGAAATTTTTAATTAATCGCTCTTAGCAAATTCGAGAGTGTTACACTTTTTTTGGTTACTAACACTTTCAATTTAGTGACAACCTTTTTTTGTCACTAACCTATCCAACTCAATTACAACTAATGAATCCAACTTAGTGACCGCTATTTTTACGTCACTAACACATTTAATTTAGTGACTATCATTTTTTGTCACTAACCCTTCCAACCTTATGACTAATAAGTACCATTTAGTGGCTACCTTTTTTTTTTGTCACTAACACTTTCAATTAGTGACAACCTTTTTTCGTCACTAACTTATCCAACTCAATTACAACTAATGAATCTCACTTATTGACCACTATTTTTTGGTCACTAACATCTTCAATTTAGTGACTACCTTTTTTTGCCACTAATCCATCCAACTCAATACAATCCTTAATGAACGAATTTCACTTAGTGACCTCTATTTCTTGGTCACAAACACATTCATTTTAGTGACCGCCGTTTTTTGGTCACTAATCCTTTCAATGTGATGGCTACTACTTTTGTGACGAAACACAATGTCGTAAAAGAAACTCCGTGAGAAATAGTAACCACTTACTGACCAAATTTATTTTTTGTCATTAAAATTCATATTTGTGACCAAAAATTAATGATAACATTTTTCCTCGTCTCTAACGTCATAGTTAGTGACCGAAATATAAGTAGTAACTAAAATTTTGGTCGCTATAACTGAACTTTTCCTTGTAGTGTAAGAACGTCCATTGGAAATGGTCTAAGAACTTACATAAAAAGTCTACAGTGTGAGTTCTTATAAGAACCTATTTAGTGGGTCTCATGGCTTTTTTCAACATTACTAATTAATTATCATATTTTATATATTAATAATACTATAAAGTCTAAAAATATATAATAAAAACTAACAAAATGTCATTAGTTTCACACCAAGTTCAAGGTAAGAACTAAATTTCTTGTATAAAAACTCAAATTGTAAGGTTTTATAAAAACTCTCTTCAATTGTGGTTTTTATAAGAACCTAAACCTTTTGCTTATAATAACTTCCCATTAAAGATGCTCTTGTATTATTTTACAAGAAAAATATTTTGTAAATATGGTTACTCATAATTTTGTTAATTATGATTATATTAAAAGATCGATATTCTTTCAACTTTTATTACATTAATTCCATGTTCTATAAATAAATCTAAAAAACTAACCATAATTTTATTTATTTTTCATATTGAAATACGTGATTGTATGTTACGAAGTTCGATATCTTGATGAGGCAACGAAGTTAAATACGTAACGAGGCAGAGTTCTCCACTGTCTGCATGCATGCCTGTTCGTTCTGTCGGTCGGAAGCCATCGCAATTCATCTGCTGGCTGCTAGCTGCTAGCTGCTGATGGGTGGTCCCTAGCTTTCCCTTTAGAAGGCGGCCGGCCGGACTAAAACATGTATATATATATATATATTATCATCGTCTCGAAATGTGGAATGTGGTATAGAAGCTTGAAACAAGCATAAGGTCTAAGACTCATCTCCAACGGTATGTTAAAATTTAAAAAAAATAGAATTTTAGTATTTTTGTTAATATAAAAAGTTATGCTATCATTTATAATAAAATGAATAAAAATAGATTATAAAAATCTCTAAATTTAAAGAAATGTATAAATAGATAAGTTTACCCCATAACTAATTATTTCCCTATTTTCTTCTCCGAACTTTTTGTATATTGAGTATTTTAATAATATAATTAAATAAATTTAATATTTGATAAGATTATTAAATACTTAGGCATTGTTTGACATAAATAAGTTAGCTTATCTTCTGGGTAAATGTTTGGATGACCATAAGCTAACTTTTTAATAAGCTACTTGGAGTAGTTTATGAGGAGTTTTTTGTGATTATTCCAATTATACCCCTCATTAATTATAAATAAATAATTAATGTATTTTTTGGTAATTTAAATGCTTATAAGCTGGTTTTTGTCAAATGTGACTTTTTCATCAGCTAGCTTATCAGCTACCAGCTAACTTATCAGTCACCAGCTACCAGCTAACTTATCAGTCATAAGCTAGCTTATCAGCTAGTTTGCCAAACATAAGAGTTGCTAAGAGGGTGCTTGGGATTGCTTATTTAAACTTCTTATTGACTTGTAGCTAGCTTTTCCTCACCGCTAATAAGCTATTTTTAGTGTTTGGGTTGGGAAAAAAATGTTTATAGCTTTTTCACACCGCTAATAAGAAGTTTTTGATAACTTAAACCATTCTGACTTATCAACTTATTTGAAACAACTTATGATTTTTTTGGTTATTTTACATGTATAAACAATCCCAAACACCCTAAATAACAACTTAGGAGTTGTTTACCAAAATGATTACTGGGTAAGAGCCTACCTACAATGACATTACCCTCACTTACTTTATCGTATAACATTTCTGACCATCAAAATTGATCGTTGGTAAGCGCCTTAAACCCGATAAACGCTTGCCAGGTAAGAGTCATTTCTCTCCCTTAAAGGGTAATCCAAACACTTTTTATAAAACTTCTTTTGTTATCAGAGACGGATGACTATGGAGGCAAAAGGGGGCCATGGCTCATGTGGTTTTCTTATTCCTTAGAAAGCTTATGTAATAAAATATATGTAATTTTTTTAGTTGGCCCCATTGTCTACAGGAAAGCTCAATTAATCTCCAAATTCCAATGTTAATATTTGTTATTTATGGTGTTTTTACTTGTTCAAGTTTTTAATTTTAATAATATACTTCAATTGTAATTGCAATGTTATATTCATGAAATGGTTGAATAATTTAGATTTTAGATATTTAGTATTAAGATGTCATTTTGTTTAGGGTTGATTTCCTAACATTGTCTTGTGATATTAATTTAGATTTAGGGATTTAGTCATTTAGGGTTGATTTGATTTATTGTTTTGTGATTTAGATTTTAAAAAACATGGGCTACTACTATCCAATAAGTTCTTTAAAAATAAAATTATGATACTATATTGTTAATTACTTTTGTTTGCAAATAAATAAAATCGGATTTCTAGGATGCTAAATATATCTAAAATGTCATTGTTGATTGTTTTATAGGAGAAAACAATTGTACGTCGTCCTAAGTAAAAGTGTTACATCAAGTTTATAAGACGTCTTTAAAAGTCTTAAGAAATTTTTTAGAACAATTTTAACATTAAAATGTCTTATTTGCCTTTTTTATAAGATACCTTTTCAAATAATATCATATAAAAAGTTAATAGGACGATTTATATCTTAAATGTCCTAAAAAACTTGTTTAAAAGCCCTATAAATCTATCGTTTATATCACACACAATTGTTTGGTTCCATGAATCGTTTTATTACGACTTTTAGACATTTTTGTCATTTTATAAATCCGATTTTTTTTATAGTGTTGACATATTATTCATGGGGTTGCTTAGAAAAAATGGTAGTTTTTCTCAAGATCCCAAATAGACTTGTTTATGTTAATTATGTAATACATATTTTTTTTGTTATTTATATAAAGAATTTTCGGCCCCGATGGTGTTCCGCCATTGTTTGTTATCACATAAGTTGATAAGTACTTTAAAAGAAAAAACATAAGTTGATTTAAATAAGCAATCCTAAACACCCCTAAAATAGAATACTTATGGGAATTGGATGTAATTTTTTTTAAAGATTTTAACTTTTTTTATTTTATTTTAAAAAAACTTTAGATAACTCTTGTAGATGGCCATAATCAGTTAGGACATATATTCGGCTGCCATACATCCAATGGATCGAAAGAGGAGGTGCAAGCATGCATGTCAGTCGATCTCCTGCTGCCGTGGGCGGTTGCCGGCAAAGTTATCAGATAATTTTAACCTTCATTTTCCTCATTCATTCATGACGTACCATGAATCTGTCATATATATATATATATATATACACACACATAAAAGGAACATGGCCCTGCTGACAATTGACCTCCACCCAAATCAACACAGATAACAATGGTTTTATTTCTCATCACATTCTCATCTCTCTTTCTGTTCTACCTCTTCCTCCTTTCCAAATTTAGAAAATCTTTCACCAAAACCCTCCTCCCTCTACCACCGGGACCAACCGGACTTCCTATAATCGGAAACCTCCATCAGCTCGACACCTCCAACCTCTCAGACCACTTATGGCGTCTCTCAAAACGTTACGGTCCATTAATGTCCTTGCGCCTTGGTCTCGTCCAAACCCTCGTTGTTTCTTCAGCTGAAATGGCCAAACAAATCTTGAAAACCCATGATTTGGTTTTCTGCACCAGGCCTGTGTTAACAGGCCAACAAATTCTTTCTTATAACAACAAAGATGTAGCTTTGTCACCATATAGTGAGTACTGGAGACAGATGAGAAAGATCTGCACCCTTCATCTCTTTTCAGCCAAGCAAGTGAACTCGTTTCGTTCGGTTCGCGAACAACAAGTGTTCGACATGATTGAGACCATAAGATCTCGAGTTGTGACGGAACAAGTGGTGGTGGATTTGAGCGAAACCGTGACGATTCTGACGAGTAATATGATTTCTATGGTGGCATTTGGCAAGAGAACGTATGGGTATGATGATGATGTACAGAAAGAAGTTGGGCGATTTCAGGAGCTACTCATGGAGTCTCAAGCTTTGCTTGGTAAATTTTATTATAGAGATCATTTTCCTTTGATGGGATGGCTTGATAAACTTAATGGAAGCATTGCTCGACTCGAAAAGAATTTTAACGATCTTGATGAGATATATCAAGAACTCATTGACGAACATTTGAATCGAAACAGGCCGAAGAAAATGCAAGATGATATGGTTGATATCTTGCTTAAGCTCAAGCAAGAGTACTCGAATTCGTCGATGGAACTCACTTTTGATCACATCAAAGCTGTCCTCATGGTGAGTATAGTAATTCACACCATACATAATTTATACTTAAGGCAAAAGGATCGTTGAGAAGTTAAAGTTAACGTGAGATGTGGATCTGAATCGTTGGTCACTTTTAATCTCATGTCCTCCTATGAATTATACATCTTACAAGAGAATTGATCCGGTGCATCTTGGTGCATCTTATATGGGTGCATCTCATCCAAATGTGCATTAATTTCTTATTCAACGGTTGATAACCGCTTCTGATCACACTTCTCACCGGAATCCAACCCCTGTACTTAATCTATAGTTTTTTTTAAGGGTTTCCTAGGTTATGCTTAGACTAATCCCGGCAAATTATGACCGCAAGAAATCAGCTCTGATAAACTTAGTGGTCACAATTGTTGTATACGTCTGGATTCGAACCCTGGGCAGATGGAATATTCTATCACATCCCCACGGGGTTAACCACAACTCTTGTGATTTACATAATCTATAGTTGTTTCAACTTTGGATCATGAATTGCTTATTATGTAATAATTACTATGGTTGAATTTTGCAGAATATCTTCTTAGGTGGGACAGAAACAAGTGCTTCAGCAGTGGTTTGGGCTATGACTTTACTCATCAAGAACCCTAAATCTTTGAAGAAAGCTCAACAAGAAGTGAGGAAAGTGATCGGCAACAAAGGCAAAGTACACGAAGATGATCTTCAAAATCTCAACTATCTGAAAGCAGTAATCAAAGAAACACTTAGATTATACCCAGTTGCACCCCTCTTAGTCCCACGAGAATCACGAGATCGATGCATTTTAGATGGATACGAGATACCAAAGGGAACTTTGGTGTACGTGAATGCATGGGCAATAGGGAGAGACCCTAATTGTTGGGAAAACCCTGAAGTGTTCGAGCCCGAAAGGTTCATGGGTAGTAGTATTGATTACAAAGGAATGGATTTCGGGTTGATCCCGTTTGGGTCTGGTCGAAGAGGGTGTCCGGGGATGTTGCTAGGAGCTACGACGGTGGAACTAACCCTCTCGAATCTTGTTTACGCGTTCGACTGGGGATTGCCGGATGGGACGAAAGAGATCGATACTTTGACGACTCCTGGTACTGTTTCTCATAAGAAGACTGCTCTTCGGCTCGTAGCTAAAGTTTTTGAATCTTTCTAGTGGTTTTGTTAAACCTTTTGCTAAGGTGGCGTTTGAATTTTAAGAGGTGCTGAGGTCTGAAGTCTGATTTCACTTCTGATTTTTAAGAGGTGGTGTTGAAGTCGGAATCTGAATCAATAAGACTTTTTAAACTAACAAACGCTTGAATATGTATAATTATATGACCTAAATAAGTTAATTGAAGTAAGCATCGATGATCGAAGGACGGAACGAAAAAAAAAAGAAACAAAAGAAGGATGTTGGCAGATTTGCGACGCTGTGGAATTTTAATCATTTCTCACACACCGAAGCCACTATTTAAACGATTCAAGATGTTCTAGAAAGTCAACGCACAGATCTACAATCTTTGTGTTTTACGTTTTTGCAAATTCGAGGTGCATCTGCGCTAAAACCGACATTGAAATCGGACAGGGTTAAAAGGTGTTGGACGAAAATAAGAGGTAATGTAACACCCCGATTTTCGAAAGATATCGATTCAAGTTAATACAGAAACCAAGATATTAAGGAAAAATAAGATTTTTGATTTTGGACTTGAATCCTTGATTTTATAGTCTAGATGGATGAAGGATTCAATTACGAGTCCAACGGTTCTTTCCGGAGCAAAAACGGAGCTATAACGAAAAAGTTATGGCCAAAACAGTATCGAGAAGAAAACCAGGGAAGCGGGCGACTTATGCCGCGACTTAAGGTCGCGGCACAAGTCGCGAAATCCACTGGATCGAGCTTAAGTCGCGATTTTCAGCCCCAAACTTCATTCCTTCATATCTCCTTCATCCTAGCTCCGATTTGGGTGATTCAAAGTGCTACGGTTTCGTTTTTGAGAGCTTTTCAAGGATCTAGCAAGAGATTGGAAGTCTATTGAAGTATACTAGAGCATTTTGTGGTGGTAAGCTTCTCATCTCTCCCTATTCATCTTCTTCCCCAAAATATTCTAGGGTTTCATCCACCCCTTGTTCTCCCTTTCATAGATTGAAGGTTTGTGATCATTTTGGTGAACTATAAGTGTTTTGGTTGGTGAATTCAAGCTTGGGTTAAGGTAATCTTCCATTCTCTTCGGTTATGAAAGTTAGGGTTTCGGTATTAGTTGAGGTATCCATGTATATGGTTTGGGAAATGATTGTTTATGGTAGAATATGTATATTTATGGTTCGAACCTTGTGGATCTAGGTTTTGGAAGATTTGATTTGAAGAATCAAGATCTTCAAGGAAAGTTCTAAGTGGGTAAAATCTAGATTTAGTCTAAATCTAGCAAGGTGAGTTTACTAAACTTTTGTTAAAACTGGATACACATCATATTTGCTTATTTGTTGTTATTATCACATATTTGCTCAAAATGTTCATCTTTACGGGTTTAAGTATTTGATGGTGTTTTCATGAGACTATATGAGAAATATGTTTTAACAAGTATCATCCCATGATTTACTTTATTTTGTGAAAGTATTTGGGGTCTTCATTATGTACACCCACAATGGGTATTTTGGGTTATCTTTTATGAGTATTTGCCATGATTTGCTCTATTGGTCGAATATTTGGGACTTGCTCCATGAATGTACATTGTTGACATTTTGGCATGATATGGATTATATGTGGTATAGCAGATGATAAATTCTACTTGGAATGCCTTCTTGGCGATTTAATTATTGAACATTGAATATGTTGGAATTTGAGTCTCACATTGGACTTATGTGAGGATGGTAGCATAGTACCCATGGTTGGTATCGAAATGCATTGGTAGATATATACCTAAAGACCTCCTATATATATTATGTTGGACGAACCAAGTCGGTAGACACTAGGAGGATGTAGTCTTGGGCGCCACCGTATGGGTATGTGCCTAGACCTCCGCCATTCGGGGTAATGCCATGGTTGTAGTCCTCGGGTGTGCCGGGCCTTTGGGTGTCACTCTTAGTAGTTGGCACTAAGGTACATTGTCTCTTTGGGTGGAACTGATTGGTGCTATGGGTCTCCCCTATTGACTCCACATTGTTGAACTCTGGTTAACTGCTGATAAGAATTGTAACTGCTCATGCATGCTTATTATTGTTTAACTCACTAGGCTTTTTGGCCTAACACTTGCTTGGTGTCGATGTGTATCTCAGGTTTTAGCGGCACCGGTTCTAGGCGGGCGTAGTGCTTGGGTGAGAGATTTGGGAATATCGCTTTTGGACTTATTATTGGTATAGAATCCTTTAGGTCTATAAATGACACCCTTGATTGTAATCTCTTTTCTGGTTATAGAAATTAGATTAGTTGGTTGTTATTTATTATCCGTTTAATTACGTTTGTATTTAAACAGGTTTGTGTATTTTCCCCATTTTTGGGAGGCTCTTGCTTTGGCAATTTTAAATACCGCATGTCCGTTTTTCGGATTTTTGTTATCCCTATTTTTAGGGTGTTACAAGTAATTTATTAGAGGACAAGGTTAAAAGGTCCTGAAAAGGAAGAAAAAACAAACGGTTTGAATTGTATTATGTCTAACCGAATCAAACATAAGTGGTAAATAAGAGTTTTTTTTGAAAAACCAAACACCACCTAAATGTTGTGAACGATATGAGATTGAAGATTGATTTGATATTCGATACATGAAGCATGATGATCAAGAGGGTGATGGAATAATCAAGGTGAAGTCCTAGAATAATGGAAGATTGTTGATTTCAATTAGAACGTTAGCTACCGGTTGGTTTCTTGGTTTTCAGTAGGGGTGTTCACCTAAACCGTCAAACCGTACAAACCACCCACACCGCACCGCACCGTAAAGCATGGTTTAGAACTTTCGCGGTGCGGTTTGCGGTTTGCATTTTCACCAAACCGCACTATGCGGTGCAGTTTGCAGTTTTGAGTTATCAAACCGCGGTTCAAACCGCACCGCACCGCACATTATATATATGTATATATTTTTTATTTTATCACTAACAAAAAGGACCCTATAAGTGACGGAAAATTCCGTCGCTAATTCGTCACTAAAAGTCACTTCCGTCGCTAATCCATCGCTGAAAGTCCGTCGCTCAATATGTGGTGGGTAATGTTTATCAGCGACGGATTAGCGACGAATATCAACGACGAAATTATTAGCGACAGATTTAGCGACGACCACAATTTAGCGACGGATCAGCGATGGAATGTTTTAGCGATGGATTTGAAATTAGCGACGGAAATTATTGGCGACGGATTAGCGACGGCAGATTTTAGCGACGGATTTCCGTCACTAATTCCGTCGCTAATATTAAAAAATAAATTGAAAAATCAGTATTTCCTGTATTTTTATACAAATAATATGCCCATTAAATTGACACAAATAACCTGCCCATTAAATTACAAATCATCCCAATTAAATAAAAATCCAAATCCATACAAATCCAAATTCATACAAAACAATCTAGTAATCTAACTAGGTGGGGGAGGGCGGGGAGGGGAGAAACCGTATCCCTGCTGCTGCATAAAGGTAGCAAACTGCTGCGATAATGTGAGCTGCTCAGCTAGCTGGGTAGTATGTCTGACTTGTTCCGCCTGCAGCTCTTCGTTGCGCTTCCTTTCGATCTCCAACTGAGCCAAATAGCGCTCCTCCCGCAGCCTCACATCCTCCTCAATCTTTGCCATCTGCTCTCTCAACGCCGCTAACTGTAAATACAGTGATTGACAAAAATTAGTATTTATTGACAATGAAAAGTAACAACATGATACATAACCAATATAACAAACATAACCAACATACCTCCTCTGCCGATGTAGTCCCAGATAATCTCCCGTCGCTGCTGATACTACACTCACCGGTCATAGCATAACGGGGATCCTGGGTCGTCCAGGCAAAAATACGACCCTTCTTCCGCCCTCCGGCACTCTGCTCCCAAAGAGTTGCCTCGTCAATCGGAGGGGAATCGGGAGTCTGGTTAGCCTGTGCCTCATCCTTAAGCTCTCGAAAGCGCATCTATGGTTACCAAAACAAAAGCGGGTAAGAAGAAATTTCAGTAGCATAACGGCTCTAAATCAAACATACATAACTTATCTACTAACATAGCTTAACGTCTGCCCAACAGTGGCAGCCCAAACTACATATATACACCACATACATATCCATTGCGGTTACCAAAAAAAACATACGTTGAACATATTTGTATACACATGCATATAAACATATATACAATACATATACTAAGTGTAATGGTTTTAGAAAACTTACGTGGGCTCTAGTCGCTTTGGGGTAAACGTACATCGGAGGATCAGTAGGCAAGCCAGAACCCGGAGGGCCCGTCCGGTTCGTGCAGTGGAGCCGCTCATACACCTCACTAAAGGTGGGTTCGCGACCCCATGCCTGTGCCTACGATAGAAAATTAAGATAAGTTGCTAGTAAACATACAAACTAATCTCGGATACATATTCAAAAAATTGAAGACTTACCATCTTGTATCGGTGTTGTCCAGTACTAATCGATCCCCCAACATGCCTTAAGGACACCCCCTCAAACTCGGTCAACCGATTGACCTAGACTCCTGTAAAAATCATAACACATAAGTAGATATAAAACAAAGATAATGCACAAACCACAAACTATAGATAAAAACATGTTCTATCATCTCGTGCCAATAGGGCTCTGGGATCCAGGGAGGGTGGTATGGTCTAATGACCGAGAAATCCTCTTTTTCCTAAGTCACACCATCAATCCCTTTGGCCTGTTACGCGGCCCATTCGTGTGCGGCCCTCATCCAGTCCTTGTACCTAAGGCTTATGGTACGCTCCCATATAACATGCACCTATGCCTCCTGATCATCGTCCCACTGGAACTTTCCCTACATGCACAAGATTTGTATCAAGGTAAAAACAATAATATGATATGTACAATTAAAAGTGATTCATTTACCAACCTGAAAGCCCTGGTACATACGATCGCGATCAACCTGAGGAACGTTCCTCCAACTATGCCACGGTCCACGAAACAAACCTCTAAAAATCGTGGTCATCTCTCGGAAAGCATGTGTATCAAGAAACCTACACAATTAAAAATTATACAGCATAAAGCCATTTATATCAGTTGATTACGTAATATAAGGCCTTATACCACATCTACTTACCCTCCAGAAGTAATCACTAGTCGTGGTCGTTGACTAGGGCGTCGTGGCATCGGCAATGAACAATTGGGTCCTCTCATCGACCCCGAAGCACTCGACCCCCCAATGATATCCACCGGCTCGTCCTCATCACCGAGTCCAAGGGTGGGGTGGGTGTCACCAAGAAACTCGTCACAATCATCAGCACGTGGGTCCCCACGCCTGCCAGAGCAACTGTTGCCTCTACCTCTACCTCTATCTCACCCTGTGGACGAGGTGCCATCACCTGAAAAAAAAATGCAAATTCTATTTTATAAAACAAAATGGGAGAATGTCACATGTCAATTATATAATTGTGAACTAAACATACAGAAGATAAGCTACTCATCAGAAGAATTATTAAATAAACTAAGTTCATTTTCGTTATCTAAATCATCATCCGTGTCTTCAAATGTTGCTTCTTCTTCGCTATCTTCATTAACAGGTCCATCGTCACCGTCATGAGCATCGACTACATTTACCTCCCCTGTGACAAGAGGGACAAGATCGATGTCATCATTTAATCCTGCAGACATTGTATGAGTTACCCTTTCGTTGATTTGAAATAATTGTTCTCCATCCACATTTCCATCAACCTCGACATTGCTAACAGATTCTACTACTTCATATAGGCCACGAAGCTTCGTCTTGACAACCGCCCACCAATCTTTCAAATCCCTTGTCATCGAAGGATATGAAGTATAATAGACTTGTTCTGCCTATGATGCTAGAACGAATGGATTTATAGCATTAAAATGTTTATCTAAAAGTGTTACAATAGATTTATAGTACGTTTTTTTGGCATTTAAATAAGTTTTTTTAGGACACTTTTAAAATAAAGTGTCATATTAGTTATTTTTAAAACACTTTTGAAAAGTGTCTTATAAACTCTTATTTTTACAGGACCCTTCTGTTTGTAGGACATTTTCTCAAATAGTATCGTATAAAATGGTTAATCAGACAATTTATTTTAAAAATGCTCTAAGAAATTTCTTGAAACACCTAAAAGCGTCTTATAAACCTATTGTAACCCTTTTAGTTAAGACATTTTTTGGTTTGATTTCTACAAACAGAAGTCTTACAAAATATCTTTTTAAAATACTTAGACATTTTTAAGCATCTTATAAATTTTTTGAGTAAATTACATGATTGGTCCCTGTAGTTTACATAAAATGGCATTATGCATCCCCATTTTGAAATAATTATAAAAACGTCCATGTGGTTTACATTTTCACACGCCTTTGGTCCATTTGCCCTAACACCGTTAAATGATTCTGATAAGTAGGTTAAATGGAAGGGAATATTTGTCATTTATTCATATTCCTTATTTTTTTATTAAATATAAAATATAAAATATTTATTATTATTATTATTATTAATTTAATATTTAATTTTTGATATAATAATGTACATGATACCCTAATCCCTATCCATCTCCTCCACCCCATTTCTTCTGGCCATAATCGCCGACAAACTCCAACCCTCACAGTTCCACCACCACCACCGTAACACCCCCCCCCTCCCGGAGCATCGCTTCGTCCTTCTCACCATGAATCCCTTCCTTTTTAACATGAGAACCCTAAGTTTCGATCATGAAACAAACGAGGAGAACCCCCTCCAGATCTAGCATCCACTTCACCATCGTAAGTTTTCGAAGCAGAGGATTAACCCTTTCAGGTTTCGGGAGATTGAGATCCAACAACCCACAACTGATTTCTGAGTTTAATTTGAAGATTGGTTTATCCAAGTTTTTTAAGACAATGAGTTAATCCTTCAATTCTCGAGTTTTTTTTGAAGATGTTAATTTTTTGGTTTTTTGAAGAACGATTTATCCAGGTTTAATCCTTTATCCAGGTTTTCTATTCCATTTTTGAAGCAGATTGAGTTCTGAGTTTTTGAAGCTCTGGTTGATCAAGATCTGGTTTGAAGCAGATTGAGTTATGGGTTTTGAACAGTAAATTTGGTGATTATAGAGATGTTTTTTAAGCCCTGTTTTTGTAGATTGAGATCTGGGTTTATATTCTTTCGACTTTAGCGATCCAAGCTCTCATATTTTTTTCCATTTAGAGTTTTGATTTTAGTGATCTAAGCTTAATCTAGGGTTTTGATCTTGTATAGTTTTATATTACAAATATTTTAATGAATTTATAAAAATTTGTTATTGTTGTTCTTAATGTTCTATAACTCTCTTGATACTTATGTGTTCTCAATGTTCCATGATGCTTCTGTGTTCTTGATGGGATAATCTAGTTTTGAATTATGAATTTTGATTTTGCTGTTGGATTTTGAAGGAGGGAGGAAGGGGGTCACGGTGGTTGAAGGAGGGAGGAAGGTGGTAGAGTAAAGTACATTCTTGGTCCCCATGGTTTTTTAAATAAACAATAATTTTTTAATAGAAAAAAAAATAATAAAAAGACTAAAATATCCTTAGAGTTAACTTGGTTTAACAAAATTATTTAACGGTGTTAGGGCAAAGGGACCAAAGGCGTGTGAAAATGTAAACCACAGGGACGTTTTCCATAATTATTACAAAATAGGGACGCACAGTGCAATTTTATGTAAACCACATGGACCAATCATGTAATTTACTCATTTTTTTCCAAAGGCAAACGTACACGTACCGTATATGGGACCAATTTTTAAAATAGGTATTTTATTTGTTTCAAAACAAATAACACTAAATTTAACATATAATTTAAGAAAATGTTAGATTATGAAATCTATTGAAAAATTCTGTACACTATTCATATTTTCAAATCTCTCTTTCTCTCTCTATCATATACTGTATTTATGTATCTATATATATATATATATATATATATATATATATAGGGAGAGGTTCTTAACCGTCAGATTCATGATCGGCGGTTATAAAAGATATGGGGCCCAATATTTTTAATTAAAAAAAGAGAAAAGTAAAAATAAAATAACCGTCGATCATGAATCCAACGGTTAAGATGTGGGTTGCAAAGGTTGCAACCCTTAAAAAAGGGTTGCAAAATATCCTTCCAATATATATATATATATTCGATTTTGAATTCATTGAATTTGTCATGTGATTATAAAAACCAGAAAATATTAAAATCATTATCATAGTGGTAAACTGGTTCTCTCTTAATGATGAAAGAATTAAAAAAATTAAAGAGTAATAAATTAAATGATACGAGATCCGAATTTAATATGATATTAAAGCTAAAGTCCAAACTAGGCCCAAACCCATTTTATAACAGACCGTTTAATTAAAACTATTTGACCGTTGCACCCACCCACTCACCAATTTCAAAATCCTAAAACCCTTTTCCCTTTCGCCCTAAAACAAAGCATCACTCACTCAAATAGTGACTGTTATTACTCTTCTTCACCTACAAATCAAAAAACATAGCAGATTCTGAAGTTTATTGATCTTTTCTTGTGTTCAAGAGGTAGACTATTTTCGCAAATTTATCCACCCTATCAGGTTCTTGTTTCACTTTCTGCGAAAAAAATTCATCTGTTCTTGAGCTTTAATCGATTTGGGGTTTTGGAAATCTACAAGGGTTATGTCTTGGAAGTGAATGATTTTAGTCGATTTGACCTAGAAAGAAAATGCCGGTGTCAACGAGGTCGCAGGTGAATGTGATTCAAGATCAGAATGAGAATGATCAAGAAAACACCCATTTGGGGAATAATCATCATCAATTCAGGAATCCTCACCATGGATTGAAAGAAAAGATGAAAGCTTTGACCCAATTGTATGAACAGCAGAAACAATCCTCGATTGCTCTCCGAAACCCTTCTCCGAAACCCGATGGAAATCGATATTCAACTCACCCGAGTGTGGATCTTTTAGGTGGTGTTGTTGCTGGATCTTCAAAAGAAGAATCAGAAAACAAGAAGAAATCAAGAATAGTAGAGAATCATGTGATGAGAGAGAATTCAATGCCTGTTTCTACAGTCACCAAGACTTATGTATTGCCACGGCCACCACCGCCCCCAGCGGTGGCGGCGGAGGATGCGAAGGAAAATATAGCGGTGGCGGATGTCGGTGGTGCTAACGGTGAGAAAATCGTCGGATTTACCTGTCCGAGAAGAGGGGCAATGTCCACTACTGTGGCAAGAAAGTTATCAATGGGGACTTCCTATGTTGTCCCAGATCCAAAAGCGAAAGTTGTCGATGGCGGTGGTGGTGGTGGTGGTGGAGAAGTGGTTGTTAAGAATGTGGCAGAATCTGAAGATGTGACAGTGAAAGTAGGAAAATTTGGTAGCAGGATTCTTGTTTTTGTAAGAGTGAGACCATTGAGCAAGAAAGAAAAGGAAGCTGGTTCAAGATCTTGTGTCCGAATTGTGAATCAGAAAGAAGTTTACTTGACGGAATTCGCGAATGAGAACGATTATCTAAGGCTTAAGAGGCTTCGTGGCCGACATTTCACCTTCGACGCCTCGTTCCCGGACTCATCTTCTCAACTAGAAGTTTATTCCACTTCGTAAGTACATATCGAAATTTCTTCCTTTTTGTATCATATATTAGTATCTTTACGCGAAAATCCTGTTAAATTATATCGATTGTGTAGATTAGAATTCGTTCACAAAGCCAAATAGTCGATCTTTCTAGGAAAATAAGGATCTTGGTGAACCATTTTCGGCATTCAATTATGCCCGATAAATTTAACATCTAGCTGTCTAGGTAATCTAGAAACTAGAAAGCGAAATAGTCGATCTTTCTAGATGCACCATTGTTTGGCCTTCTATTATACCCAATAGATTTAACATCTAGTAATCAAATTTCTAGATAAAATAGAAAGCCAACTGTCTTAATATCAAAGAGTCGGTATTACATCAAATGGTGGCTATTTTCTAGCCGAAATGGGGGTCTAGATTTGAATTTCGGTTTGAATTTGCAGAACATCGGAGCTTGTTGAAGCCGTTTTGCAAGGAAGGAATGGTTCGGTTTTCTGCTATGGTGCTACGGGTGCCGGAAAAACGTTCACAATGCTGGGGACTGTGGAGAATCCGGGTGTAATGGTGTTGGCCATAAAGGATCTCTTCAATAAGGTTAGGCAAAGGAGCTGTGACGGGAACCATATCGTTCATCTGTCGTATCTAGAGGTCTATAACGAAACTGTTAGAGATTTGCTTTCTCCTGGCCGGCCCCTCGTTCTTAGAGAAGATAAACAGGTCCGTATTCTCTTTAAATCTTCGATCATATATCCGCCATTTGTGTTGAGAATCTTTTTGAATCATGATCACGATTCGGTTGAAAATTTCTGAGTTCTTTTCAGGGGATTGTGGCAGCAGGACTGACTCAGTATCGCGCTTATTCTACCGATGAGGTGCTTCTTTTAACCGTCATCAAGAGTTCTTTCGATGATTTTGGATTCTGAAGTTTCTTGTGTGTTATAGGTCATGGTGTTGCTTCAACAAGGAAACCGTAATCGGACTACAGAACCAACTCGAGCGAACGAAACATCTTCACGATCCCATGCTATTCTTCAGGTATTTTTCGTATTGTTTTCCAAAATTTTGAGGTCAGACAGAACTAAACGTCCAATTTGACGATTGATTATGTTGAAGTCCCATATCGGCAACTCGGCAAGACATGGTCCAACTCACATGGATATATGTATGATTCTCCTATCGGGCAGGCGTCGACCACCCCTAGGGACTTAACACGCTATTTTGTCTTCGTTCTTGGGGGGGCACCATCCATCAGGGACGGACCCAGAAATTTTTTCATACGGTGGCACCATATAATATATACAAAAAATAATTACAAAAAGCACAGTTTTTATCGACGTGTCTTCATCTTTTAACCGACGTTCAATATTGTCTGATGTGTTTTTAGCCTAATTCCACCATTTCGAGGATTTTTAAAGCTTTTTGCTTGATTTCGATGGATTTTGAAGTTTTTTTTTATTGATTTCAAGGGATTTTTTTCGCTTTTTTGGTTGATTTCAATAGTTTTCTTCGGTTTTTTGGTTGATTTCAAAGAGTTTTTTTTCGGTTTTTTGGTTGATTACGAGATACCGTTGCACCTTATTGAAGCTTCCAAAATAATAGGTTATCACCTTCCAAAATGATACGGTTGCACCTTTCACGAACCTAAAAAATTTTACCCATTCGCCGGAGAAATAATACGGTAGCACATGCCACCATACCCAATATACTAGGTCCGTCCATGCCATCCAGCCTTTGCTCGAGGGGGCGTGTTGAAGTCCCACACAGGGACCCGTATTTATGTTAGAACATCATCCTCTCTACACGTTTTCTTAAAGAGATTCAAGGGATTCCACGTAATAAATCTGGATTCTTTGGATTCTTTAAAGTTCTAAGAAACTTGGGAGATGTTTGATTTTGGCTTTATGAGCTTAATGGGCATACAGTTTAATTCGTTAAGTTATACATATGTGTTTGATTATGGCTTAATGCTAAACCCATGTCTTAATTCTAGTTTTCTACTCTGGCCAAATACTTTACTTTTGTTTTTATTAATCTCTTATCCACATTTATTGAATTTGATCGTATGTTATTGAGTTATAACTATTGTTTTTAAAAAAAATAAAATCGGGTGATGTATTGTTGAGGGTTAAAATCGTAATTTATGTCATTCAGACTGTTTATTCATCATAAACAAACAACAAACAACAATGTATATTAACTTATACAAACAACTTATTCACTGTAGTCGGCTTAATACATATCTGGCTTAATGGAAACCTATGAATTTTGTGTTGGATCAGGTTATGGTCGAGTATCGAGTGAGAGATGAATCTAACAACGTTACGAACCGAGTTGGAAAGTTATCGCTGATTGACTTAGCCGGCTCGGAGCGAGCTCTAGCCACCGATCAAAGAACATTGAGATCACTCGAGGGTGCCAACATAAACCGATCACTACTTTCTCTGAGCAGCTGCATTAACGCCCTCGTTGAAGGGAAAAAACACATTCCTTATAGAAACTCGAAGCTAACTCAACTTCTTAAAGACTCTCTAGGTGGCGCCTGTAATACCGTCATGATCGCAAATATCAGCCCGAGTAATCTTTCATTCAGCGAAACTCAAAATACCCTTCATTGGGCCGATAGAGCGAAGGAGATCCGTACCAAGGTTTGTTCCGAAAAAAAGTCGTTGTTTTCGCTGTTATTCACCAATGAATAGTGCTTAAAAGTTGTTATTCACCAATGAATAGTACTTAAAAGTTGTTATTCACCAATGAATAGTGCTTAAAAGTTGTGATTTCTAGGAGGCAAACGAGGAAACGACGCAAATACCCAATTCGGAAACTGATCAGACGAAGCTACTACTCGAGTTGCAGAAAGAAAACCACGATCTAAGAGCACAATTGGCTCGCCAACAACAGAAATTGCTGGTGATTCAAGCACAATCTTTGGCGGCTGCATCGCCAACCCCATCTACGATATCATCGATCATGACAACCCCTCCAACTTCGTGCCGACCAAAAGAACGACGAACAAGACCATCTTTCTTAGCTGGCAACTGTTTTACACCCGATACCAAGAAAAAAGGAGCCGAAGAAACCATTAAAGAGCTTAAGCAAACCGTAAAGATGCTAGAGGCAGCTATGGAGAAAATGAAGAAAGATTACGGTTTGCAGATAAAGCAAAAAGACGAGTTAATTCGTGAAATCTCACAAAAGGGTGCGAATAGAGTCGTGATGAAGCCAAGTTCGAGGCCAAAAGAGTCGGCAGCGGGTGAACTGAAGAGCCCAAGTGGCCGGTTTTTGTCTCCGGCAGCGAGAGATAAAAAACGAAGCTTTTGGGATATAACAACGGCTAATAGCCCGTCAGTTGTTACGCTAAACGGGAGGAAAACACGAAGCCATGTTTCTAAAGAACCTTCAGCAGCTCCTTCGATGCTTCTTCAGGTACGATGATCGTTATTCTTTCATATGTATGATTACCGAATTCAAGTTCAGTATTATGATTTACGGGTTATTTTTACATCGTTCAGCCAGGTTTTGCTCGGCAAAAACCCGTATCTTTGAGGCTGTGAAGATATGTCGACTTGGAGGTGCTCCGAAAATGATCATTTACAGCGAATAAGGGGATTTTTTTTCTTAGGTTATGTTGGTAAAAACTGAATTATTGATGTGTGGTAGAATTTTTTTCGATTGAATCTTGAAGATATGCTCCTTGTGGTATGCATTCATCATATGTTGTGAAAATGTTGCCATTGTATTTATGTAGCATTTCTTGGTTTCTTTATGGTTTCATAAATAGATTGGATTACAGATAAAACAGTAAAATCTAGGATAGAAATCAGGAAATATTAAGTTGGTATTCATATGTGAATATTTCGTTCTTGTTACCAGTAGATGTGATACTGATTTGAATGTATGAAGATGAGAGATTTTGTCATAGAGAAACTTAAATGAGTTACAATTTGGAGGTTTGATTCTCAGGTCATGAGAAAATAAGTTTAGGTTCATGGCTTGCTAAAGCTCAAAAAGCTTGGGATTTAGCCTAGTTTGGCTTGATTGGTGGCTTGTATGGGCTCGAGCTCGACTGCTTAATGCATTTGTGTGTGAATATGTGGAACCACAGAAATTTGTACTCGTTTTGCCATCTTTTCGCACTTTTGGGGATAATTTGTACCTGTTTAGCCTCCGTTGGAGGAGTACATTAGAGTCTTGTATCGGCTCTGACTTGAACCATTTCTCATCAATATAAGTTGGAACCTTCATTCTGTTCTCAAAGACTTTTTTGGAGAGCAATCTAACAGGGTTTCACATATTCTTACAGTGTGGACCGTGTGAAAAGCCTTTCAAACATAAACATCAATTATCTTATCACAATTTTCAAAGGCAATAATAAACTTATTTTCACTATTCAAAATTGCTAACTTGTACAACGTCTCTTGCCTTATGATAGACTGCAGATATGACTTCAATAAAATAAGTGTCTACCTAATTCATCTTTCGGATGATTGATATTTGTTTTGCTACTAGACCATTTTTCTACAAGCTACTTCTGGATAAAAAGTATCAAACTAATTTCATCAACACAACTTTCAAGTTTTTCGTCGACTCTAACTTCATGGTTGTATTGGTGGTAGAGCATTGTTTTTTGTAAATCATAGGTCGTATTGTCGTGTTTTTATCCTTACTGTGTACATTCTATTTTATTTCTAGTTATTCCTTACCCAGACATTTTATTTAAATTTTAGCAGATCATACACACTACCATGAGATTGGGATTAGTTGTTGCTCTGGGCCATTATACAGGATGTCCATGGCTTGGGTTGGCCCTGATATCGACATAGGCACGTGTTGACTAGGCTAGTTTGACAAATTTTCACTTAAAATGGATTTTAGAACGAAAGAAAACCATTTCTTGAAATACTACAAGGTTGCAATATATATATATAGATAACATAATAAACGTAAAGACCCTAATACTAGAGCAATCATTACCGCATGACATGGAGAATGAGTTATAAGCGTTTATATTATAAAATAAATCTTCTGTATTGATATGCATTGTAAAACAAGACACTTAATTTGGTCTGAAAGAAATTGTTTGCCTTCTTTTTCATCGATAAAATTGTTGCAACTCGTGGCTAAGTGATCTTCCAATAATCTCATATCATCGTCTCTCGTATTTTACGTAATATGTGTTCTTCTATCGTAATATGTGATACCCTTTCCAAAAAAAAAACAAAGGTTCTACAATAAATGAAAAAAGAAGACGACATGAAAGAGAGAGAAACGTTCTCGAATCAAATGAAAGAACTATAACATGAACCAATATTTTCGAGTCATAATCCATTTTAACAAAAATGATATGTGTTTTGGGTTATTTTAATTTTTTGAGTAAAAAGTGCCCACTTATTTATTAGTCTATATACATTTTTTAATTTTAATTATTGTTAAATAAATTTAAATATAAAATATAATAATTAAGTAAATGTATTAAATGATTATGTAATCATAGTATTTTAATATTTTTTTGACAAATTGAGATTATTTATATAAAACATTTTAAAAAAAGCAAAAGGGGTTGGTAGACCAAACCAAAGCTACTTAAAAAGATGTTATATGTCTTTAATTAATTAATTAATTAAAAGCAAATATATTGGGAAGATTGCTTCACTCACTTCCATTCACTGTTTCTTTTCCTCGACCTGCTTCCAAATGGGATTGATCATCATGATGGAATAAAAACGTGTTCAGTTATAAACTAAAATATATGCAATAAACGACTGTTAATTAAAATTCTACTTTAATAATTTTATCAGGAATTATGATATTTTAATAGTTTTACAAATAAATTAAACATATCCAATATATTATATACAGAGATAGAGTCTAAGGGGCCGATTACTCAAATACTTACCCGGTAAGTGTTTACCGACAAAACTTGACACACTTACTTACTTTACCGGGTAAGATTGTAATCATCACGATGGTATCATATACAACAATTTACCCGTTAAGCGCTTACCCGAGTAAGAGTTGTCACTCTCACTTACCGAGTAAGACTCTCCATCCTTATCCTCGCTCTTACCGGGTAAGATTCTATGTTCTTCTCATGTTCGTCCGCTAAGATAAATGTCCCGGTAAGCGCTTACCGGGTAAGCGTTTTGTAAACGGCCCCTAAGAGTAAAATATGCAAATACATCCTCACACCTTATGTCATTCTCCCTCGCCGTCCAATCATTGTCCGCTCACCATCGTCGCTCGCCGTCGCTATTGGTCTCTGTCATCGATCTCCCTCTTTTTGATCATTTCTTTTCGATTTTCTATCTTTTTTGTATCTATACGTATGTTCTCCATTAGATTGTTGGAAAAGAAAGATAATCGAAAGACAAAAACAACAAACCAAAAAGATGGTATGGAGAACGTATGACGATGAGATGGCGAGGGGGAGCGATGTCGTTGGGTGCAAGGGGTTTGATTAGCGGAGGGTATTGGAATAGTAAAACTGATTTAGTTTTTTTTTTTTTTTTTACTTTAACACATTCTAAGCCGGGACAGTCGGGTACAGGTAATTCTTTTGGGTTAAAAAAATGTTAGGAAACAATTTCTAAAAGTTTGATGATTTATTTATTAAAAAAAACATTAACGGACTTAATCATTCAAAATGCAAAAAATTCAATCGTTTTTTAAGAAAAAAATCGAAGAATTTAATCATTCAAAAAAGAGAAATTCGTTGAAATTTTATGACTCAAAATAAGATGGAAAAAAATACATTTATTTTAATATAGTTTATCCAAATAACCATTCATAAAACACATGATAGCTTTATATGTATCATCTAAATGAAAACTTTTATTGAGATTGGACGGAAATAAAAAATTAAACAACTTTATTTTAAAAATAAATAAAAAATAGACATAATTGCATAGGGTGTTGCTTTATGCACCCTAGTCTAGGGTGCATATAGTGTAACTGGATCGGAAAACTGTGCACTCATTACCCTCTTTCCTCCTCACAACCTCCCTAGACTAGGGTGTAAATGGCACATAGACTAGGGTGTAGTTAGAATCACCCAATTGCATATGGGACAATGGATTTTAGCATTAAAATGTCTTATCATGATCCAAAGTACTTTGAGCTGATGATTAAAGTCACTTGATCATGATATCGAATTATGGATATTTGTAGATTACATGATACCCCCTTGTAGTATCATACATTTTCAATAAACACCCCTAAAAACACAATTTTCCAGAAACAGTCCTCACGGTTCTTTCTTTTTTTCATTTCTTAAATGTCCATGTCCTATTAAGACTACTAACTAGAAGGAACTAAATTTGAAAAAAAAAAAAAACTTGACATTATAAAATAAGAACCAAAACAAAATATGATTTGTTTTGGTAAATTTTTCCTAATTTAAGATAGTATTTTAATATTTTGTTACACTATGGTTGTCAGGACCATTTTTTAACATGTTAAATGTGTGATTTTAAACATGACTCTCAAAAAATTTGGGGTCTATTTTTACATTTTTAGGGCTTTTCATCAAAAAATTGCAAAAATATAGTCCTCCCTCAGTGTTACTCTAATTTCTATCAGAAAACAAAAGCAATACGCCTTTATCATTGCCTCGGTAATTTGTATATATGTATCTTTATTTGTCTTATTTTGTAGTGTAATAAAAAATTTAAGTGTAATAGGGCCTCCAAAAAAATTGGAACGTCCCTGATGGTTGTAGAAAAAAGAATAGTATATTTGTCGCATGCAACATTCAAAAGAATGTCGTTTTGTTACAAACTAGTTCTATACGTTTTTTGGGTTGACGTAAGGTTAGTATGAAAAGGACGTGAAGTTATATTGTTTATAAACTGACATGGGATAATGCTCTGTATGTGATATTTGTGTGTGTGTATAATGAACATGAGGAATAGTCTTCAGGTGGAATGCTTTGAAAGTTTTGGTCATAGACCCTAATACTTTTTTGTTTCAAATCATCAATACTGAATAAGATATGAAAACACTATCACATATTAAAGAAAATATAATTTTGGTATCAAGAGAAGAGGTAATTCTTGAAAATGACCAAATCACTAAGGGGTTTCATTGTATCATCCAAATACTTAGTAAGTACTAAGTATTAACATGGCCCTACAATTCGTTGGCCCTTTTTAGAGCCGAAATCTTTGAATCAAAGTGATGCGTAAAGTTCATGTATCATATATACATACATATATATATACATGTAAAATATATGTTGTTTTGTGATAGATTTATATGTTTTTGTATACATTAATTGCTTATTATAATTGTTTTTTGTTATAAGATTAGTAAGATTAGGTTTGTAAAATATGAAAATGAAATGATTGAGAGATATATTGGTAGGGAATCTTTGAAGAAATGATAAGGAGATGATGAGAGGGGATTAAAATGTGTTATGGTTTTTGAATGAATACTTTATCTAAATGACATGGACCCATCTCCACTTTGGAGAATGACAATTGATTCTATATACCAAAGCCTTGAAACAAGGAATAAAGAAACAAACCTAATCATGCCCCATCATGTCATTCTTTCCTAAACAATTCAATGTGTTCAAATTAAATTACTTTCATATATAAGGAAAACTTCAAAACAATCCAATAAAATTTTTTATTTTGAATAATTAAGTCTCTAAATTATTTTTTAAATAAAAAACCATTAAACTTTATCATTTTAAATGATAATTAAGTCTCTGAACATTGTTTTTGCATAAATAAATCATCGAACATCTAAAAATGAGTTGCTTAGATCATTTTAAACCAAAAGGTCATGTAACTGACTAGAAATGATTTAAAGTGGAAAAAAAACATAAATCAGTTTTACCTTTCCCAAATCTTACATCATTCAAATCCTTCTCACACAACGACATCACCATTCCTAGCACCCCATCATTGTCTGTTCGCCATACCGGTGTTGACCCCTGCCATTTATCTCCCTCTTTTTTATATGTTTTTTTTTTCTTTTGATTTTTCCCTCTTTTACATCAAATTAACGAAGCATGTATAGACATGTCAAAAAAGATGGAGAATAAAAAAAACAATAAAAAGGACACGATGGCAGTAGCCAACGACGGTGATGGAGGATGATAGAAAGCTTGAGGATGAGGAGAGAGGGAAGAAGGGGGATTTGAATGAAGTAGGGTTTGAAAATGGTAAAACTAATATAGGTTTCTTTTTACTTTAAAATATTCCTAAACAACTTTAGGTAGTTTTTTTGGGTTAAAAGAATGTAGGTAACCAACTTTTAAAGTTCAATGATTTATTTATTCAAAAGAAAATATTCACGGATTAATCAATATTCAAAATGAAAAAACTCAATGTTTTTTTTATAAAAAAAATTAGAGCCTTAATTATTTAAAATGGAAAATTTTGTTTGGTTTTGCTGGACTTTTCCATATATATGTATATAGAGAGAGGATTTCATATATAAACTATGTGATTTAGACCTAGCAAAGAGACAAATATATTATAGTTTTCATGTAATAAAAAGTGAAGTAATGCTTTTTTTTTTATGTTATATTAATTGTGTGAAAGACTATAATATTCATGATTCTCATCACCAACAGTCATATTATAAAGATACATTTATGGGATGTTTGGTTAAAGAGATTAAGCAGTAATCAATAAGAATGATAGTAAACGAAATTGTTTAGTTTTATATAATATAATTGATCCATTTCCGTCCAAATTTTCATTCCTGGTTAAACCAGGATGAATGAAAATTCATTCCCATTTTCATTTTTTGTCATTTCCATTTTCATTCCTTAGCTTGAACCAAACAACACCTTACTTATTTTTAGGTACTTATAGAAAGATGTTTTTATCAAAATCCAATTCTATATGTATAAATTATATGTGAATGAAGTGAAGAATTGCATATATACTTTTGCATAGAATAAAACATGGTATCATATGAGATTCAAATGTTTAAGTAGATAGATACTGAAATGAATTGTTTAATAGAAAAGGGAAAACCAAATTTAGTTGATTTATTTGATAATTATCATCATTATTTTTATTCATTTATTTTATTTTTGTTTGAACAAATTCTTAGAAAATGAAATAAAAAATCAAAAAAGAAAAGTAAAGATTTTTGGTTTTAAGAATTGTCATGTGAGACATTTTATGGGGATTCCATCTCACTTTGTTCAATCAAATCCCCACTCAAAGTTTGCACCAATATCAAAAGAATACCAAACATCTCCTACAACACAAAATCATACTTTAACAACCTTTTCTTTATCTTTCTTTTTTTTTTCACTAGATTGTTCTTTCAAACCATGGGTAAATTACAATTTTACCCTTCTGATCAGTAGTTGGCCTAAGCTTGAACGGACCGAGACATTGTAATAAAATCAGGTTTATAGGATACCAGAAATCTCTAAGTGTCATAATAAACCATTTTATAGGACATAGGACCAAACATATATTTGTTATATGTAAGAGTGTTGCAATAGATTTATAGTATATTATTGGTGTCCTAAATAATTTTTTAGGACAATTTTGAAATAAAGTGTCATATTATATTCTTTATATGACATTATTTGAAAAAAAAAGTCTTATCAACACAAGTGTACTATAAAACGATCTGGTTATAGAACAATAATCTATAAAAGCTAATATGACATTTTATTTTAAAATGTGATAATAAAACGTTTAAGACGCTAAAAAACGTTCTAAAACATATAGTTGAGTTAAATTCTATCAAAATAATACTAACTTTGTGTTCTTTTATATTTAGGGAAACCAAACTCTAAACCTTTTTTTTTGGAAAAATCTCATTTCCGTAACTTCTCATTAAAAAGACACTGATCAGATTTCATGTTCCCTAATAGGGGTGTAAATGATGCAAGTCGAGCTCGAGTATCATTATACTCGACTCGTTAGTATATCGAGTCGAGCTCGAGTTCGAGTCGAGTGTTGACCGAGTCGATCTCGAGTAGCTCGCGAGTTGTCTCGTCTCATTTACACCCCCTACATAGGCTCAAGTCATTTAACAAAGGCAAAAGATGTAAAACAAGGGAAGATAAATGTTTATATATAGTGGAGTTCAAAGCATTGAGTTCTATATCTCGCCAATGTGTGATGGATTAGACACACCATCAAGAGTTTACCCATGTCTTTTACTCCATCATTTTCCAAAAAAAAAATCAAAAAACTTGAGTTTTTATTATTATTATTGTTATTATCAATTAAATTAAAATAATATTACTAATTACTATTATTATTTTGCTTATCGAGTATCTCACGAGCTTATCGAGTCGAGTATCAGGTCGCTCGACTCGACTCGTTAGTATATCGAGTCGAGTTCGAGTCGAGCCTATTCGAGTCGAGTGTTGACCGAGTCGATCTCGAGTAGCTCGCGAGTTGTCTCGTCTCATTTACACTCCTATTCCCTAAACATAATGAAAACAAATTTGGTTTTATTTTGGTTTCTCAAAATAAAGACAAAGTTGATTCTATTTTGTTACAGTTCACTTCTCATAGTTATAATCGAATTAGTATTTTATACATATATTAAAAAAAATTATATAATTGTACTGTCAATTTAAATGTTTTGAGTATTTATCTTTTTGTATTAAAATAACGAGTGAATTACAAAACCAATAAAGGTTGTTTAGTGGTTATTAAGGGGTTGTTTGTTTTTTTTAAAATACTTTTAATGACTCTTAAGTCTGAATCGTTCAGACATTTTTACATTCAGACGGTTTTTTTTCTTCCAATTTTCAGAACATCTTAACTCTTAAATACATTTGAATAAGAAGTGATGACTTAACTTCTTAAAACCTCTTATCCCAGCCTCATTTTATATGTTCTTCTTTCTCTCAAAGACGCTTCCGGACGTTACAAAAACATACAGTCTTATTGATTCAGATTTCAGACTTCAGCATCACCTCTTATTAATCAGAAGTGAAATAAGACTTCAGACCTCTTAAAAAACAAACGTCACCTAAGTCTCTCGAGCTAATTTGTATTATGATATATCAACCCACTCGATTCATTTATTTTAAATATTTACATGGCCGGTTTCTATCTTGAAAACGGTCAAGATTCACAGAATCATTTAAAACTGAATGTTTGATTAACTTGTTCATTAATAATATTTATACTTTTTTTTTAATCTATTTAATTCAAACAATAAACCAAACCACAACCGTCTCGTAATTTGTATTATTGTATAACAACCCAAATTCATATCATTATTTTTTTTGAACGACAAGTTAACACACATACACGTTCCCAGGGTATCCGGGCTCCAACTTAAGGGTGTCATCCGACTAATCCCTGTCGATCACGACCCAACCCAATTAAGGGTACCACTAAGTGGCAGACTCATGATCATGGATGTCACAGATTGCTCACCACGGGGTTCGAACCTGGATAGTCAGGGATACCATCCACTGATCCCCCAAGATATTACCTTACCACTGGACTACAATGAAGGACTATCATGGTTTTTGGTTCAAATTTGATTTCACGGGATTTATATGAAATTGAATTTGGTCGGTTTTTAATTTTGAATTAAATAAAATATGTGAAAAAGAGGGTAAAAAAGTAAATATTTCGGGCAATGTCATTTTAACCGTTATCCTTGTTGTTCGCAGACAACATACGACCGAGGGATAAAAGAAAAAGCAAAAGCAGGATGACGAAAGTTGTGACGTCACACACACTAAAATACCTAGACAACCTATTCCCTACTCCCAGTACAAACATTCCCCCTATATTTATTCTTTCATTTTATTTTTATTTTCAAAAGTAATTTTTTTGAGATTAAATGAATCACTTTTACCTGTTAAATAAAAGCATTTTTTTTCTCTAAATGTAACCAATTTTGGTTTTTTTTGGTACGGCAACTTGGGCTATGCCCAAACACACATGCACTCGCGGTATCTGAGCATCCAATTGGGCAGCACCGACTAATACGCGGCGACCCGACCCAGCCTAAATCGACTGGACCCCCCCAGGTACGACTAAGCACGGTCAAGACCGAACCCGCATACCCATAGACTGGTATGCCCGTAAACCTGGACCCGGACCGACCCGAAGGCCGACCCAAGGTCTGGGTATCGCCGAAGTGCATCCCCCAGGATTCGAACCCTGGTAGATAGGCATACCATGCACTATCCCCCCAAGGCCTTACCACTAGGCTAGCACCTCTTTGATAACCAATTTTGGTTTTGGTTCCTGTTATATTTCATTTATTTAAAAATCTTTATCTTGGTATTTTAAGCGTGAGATTTTAGATACCTGATTTATATTTGAAAAAGTATGAAAATATAATCCATTTTATTTTGAGTAGTTAGGAATTAGGAGGATTCAAAATATAAAAATAAAGGTATAATGATTTACCATATATTCTAAAGTAAGTAAGAAGATAAATTCCTAACTAATATGATAACAATTAATGAATACATATCAACAGCCTTGACATTCGCCAATACCTCTTTCAAGCGGGACGTCAGGTTGGCCCCAACACATAGGTTGGACCATTTAAAAGAGAGAATAACAGTCGCAAGAGGCTTTTAATAAAGATGTCTGCAACATTATAGAGGAAGACTCTTTCACTGTATGAATGATTGCCTCAACGCAATTCAAGAGAGGCAGAAGGCAGTGTGTAGTCAGCCAGTAGATGACCTACCTCTCGATATCTCCTCACCTTGCACCTTTTCTTTCTTTTCCTCATCCCACATTGGGAGAGAAAAGAGAAGATTGTGGTCAATAATTCCCTTCAAGGTGTTTGCTTCCACTGGTGGCGGGCGGCCGAAGGGTCCCCCCCCCACCCCCCACTGAGAGGTTATACGCAAAAGGCCTAACCCATATCTTCCTGGTAGGTACATATTTTTAAGCAATTTCTGAGCTGAACTAATTCATGAATGAAGTGATAGTCGAGCTCAATGTGCTTTTCCCGTTTGTGAGAGACAGGATCGTTGCTCATAAAAACATCCCATTTGTTATCATAAAGAAGAACATGAATGTCATTGAGAGAGACCTTAAGGTCTTTTTAGAAGATAGGTCACCCAGATAACATCAACCACAACATTTTCAAGGGCGCAATATTCCGATTCACAACTCGAGGAGAGATTGTTGGTTGCTTTTTAGAACTCCAAGTCACAATGTTAGAGCCAATATAGATGGAATACCTGAGATAGACCGTTGTGTATCAGGCTATATCGCCCAGTCAACATCAGAATAGGAAATAACATCACACGAGCAGCCATATTTGAAGATAATGCCAAAGTTAGGAGTTCCTTTAACATACAGTAATATACGTTTGACAGCCTGAAAATGAGTGATAATAGGAGCCTGCATGAACTAACTCACCGTGTTCACCACATTCTTTGCGATATCAGGACATGTGATAGTAAGATACTGAAAAGCCTCAACAAGTGAACAATATGGAGTGGGATCATCAAATAAGTCACCATCACGACTAAGATGTTGACCAACAACCATACAGGTGGAGACCAATTTACTCTTGTGAAGATGAGCACGCACTGAAATATCATGGGTGTACTTGGATTAACTTAGAAAAAGTTTATATTTTGTGTAAATGACCTCCAAGCCAAGAAAGTAACTCAATTTCCCAGGTCTTTTATGGCAAATGTTGAATGAATACGAGAAATGAGTCTTTGAATGAGGTTGGAGTCGTCACCTGTGATAATAATGTCATCCACATATACTTGTAGATGAAGAATGGCGATGTCTTTGTGGAATATGAAAAGGGATCGGCACGACTGCAAGTGAAGCCAAGTTGTATGAGAAAATCACTAAACTGTTGCAACCAAGCTCGAGGAGCTTGCTTCAAGTCATATAGAACCTTCTTTAAGTGACACACATGATTTGGATATTTCACATCAACATAACACAAAAGTTGTTCCACATAAACAGTTTCATGAAGAAAACCATTTAAAAATGATTTTTCACGTCAAGTTGGTGTAGCGATTAACCACGCATGACGATAAGATATAATACAATTGGAATGGTAGAAGCCTTGACCACGGGGCTAAACGTAGATGCAAAATCAAGACTGAGAATTTGAGTATAGCCTTGAGTCACGAGACGAGCTTTAAGACGTTCAACCTTTCCATCAGAATGGTCTTTTGTATGAAAGATCCATTTTGCCCCAACAACATTTGCATCAACAATTTTAGGGACCAACTCCCTAGTTTGGTTTGCTTTAAGCGCAAGTATCTCATCATACATAGCTTTAACCCATTCAAGATATTTACATTTAAAACCATGCGGCTCTTTTGTTCATAAGAAATAATTTATAAGATTTGATAATTAAACAAGAAGCAAGGAGTGATGGGTATGTTGGTTTGAAGATACTTGCTAATGGAGATCATGGGATGTATAGGTTGGACAACAGGTATAGAATGACTAGTTTGACCAGGTGATAAAGAGTTTGGCAAAATAGAGTCTTGAGCCGCATCTACAACATGTCTGTCATGAGTTAGGGGAACATCTAATGAAGAACCATTGTCATGTTGTTGCTTTAAGCTGAATGCAGGTATAGTAAGGCATAATGGGTAGATGATCCGTTTACACAAGGGAAATAAGTCTCATCAAATTAGGCATGACGGGTGATATAGATCCGAGAAATGGAATCACTAAACATTAAAAAGCCTTTATAATTTTAGGTATAACCAATGAAATGCATGCCTAGCTATGTAGATCAAACTTGTTTTTAGCATAATCCCTAAGACATGGATAAACACGACATCTATAAGGATGAAAGTTATTATTATTTGTGGTCAAACCAAACAAAACTTCATAAGGAGAAATATTTCTAAGAAGTGTTGTCGGAAGATGGTTTATTGTAAAAATGGCGGCAAAAATTAAAAGCATCAAACCGATACACCATGCGTAAATGTGAATGGAAAAGCATGGCCAAACCAGTTTGTGTGATATGACGGTGCTTTCTTTTCTCCCTACCATGTTACGCTGGGGTATATGGGCATTGATAACTTATGATGTATACCATGAGAGTAAGATGAGATTGAAATTGGTGACCCATAAATTCAGCCCCCACCATTACTTTGAAACACCTTGATTTTACACAAGAGTTGTGTATCAACAAACAAATGAAAGCGAAGACATATATCAGAAAAATCAGATTTCAACCTAATTGAAGTATTTTAAAACTTTCAGCACTTGGAACAAGATCAGAAAACTGTGGTAGAGGAAAGATAGACATTTGAGTTGTTGAAAAGGTTAAGAAGGATGTTCCCAAACCACAAAGAGACCAATGAGACTTGTTAGTTTCATTTACTGGACTTCCAATGGTAGTTAATTGATCACAAATTAAAAGGGATTTGAAATCCCTAACATAATCAGCAACAGATTTCGATCCTTTCTTAAAGACTTGTAGTTCGTAAAAAATATTTAAGTTCACGAGATTTGGATGAGTGACTAAAGGCGGTCTCAAAAGCCCTCCAAACTTCACGAGATGTGCGAAAACTGTCCCCCATAGCCATAGCTTCTTCTTATGAGAGAAAGAAAATTATAATATGTGCAATGTTTGACCGATTTTTGTGGACGGGGTATGCAGGAGCCATAAACGTATTGAAGAAGATTTTGAGATTCAAGGAGTATCATAAATTGTGTAACACCCCCAAATCCACCCTTGGATAATGTCACATCATCCCTCCTAAATATTACCTTATGTCGTCGAATATGACTATAAGAATAAATCAGAACCATAACCACAGCGGAAGTCTTAACGTAAAGTAAATACAAGTCTTCAACATTAGTCCGTCCCATACCGGACTATGTTACAGAACAACTCCAATTACATAGTAAATAATTTGACAACTAGCAAAGCCTTAAAGAACATAACCATCGTAAGTCTATCTATGCTTTGCCCTTCCCCTTGTCCAAACCTGAACCACCGGCTCTTGAGATGCATACTAATAGTTAGCTAAAAAGCTAAGTAAGTTCATGGTTTACGTACACATAAATACATACTCCATCAAGCATAAAAATATCAAACACCAATGAAATAGTATGCATATGTTTTTTAGAAAACATTTGACGCCAATGAGATCTCCTAAACCTCCTCGTCCACTCTGTCACTAGCATTCCCTAGGTCGCATGGCTCACACCCGTCTGGCACCCATTACGGGGTCGTGCCAATACTTCTTTAGGTAGGTCTGCTATGTCACTGGCATTCCCTAGGTTACACGGCTCACAACCGTCTGGCACCCATTACGGGGTCGTGCCACTCCTCAATGTGACATATCGAGCCCGATCCCATACCCCATATCAACACCAAAATGTGCCACATGAAATCAACTCCAAAATATATACAACATGCTAAAAATGAATGTTTATAAACCAATTAAATAATAGCATGCAATCTCCTATATAAAAATAATGTACATGGAACATTCACCCGTAAACATGTACATAAAATAACTCCTCATGCATAACATACGTAACTCCAAATAAATGACATATTTATATACATGTAAACATGCTCCCGTAAACATGCATATAAAAATATATCATCATGCTCCATATAACTCCACATAATTATCATGCCAACATAATTTTTATTTGCATATGTATGCATTCCAGAAAGGTCTCATGAAGACTCACCTGAAAGCGTGTGTGTCCAAGCAATAAACTCCGCTTAGTGACTTACACGACATGCACTAAATATACTCAATCAACGCCTAAATTGCCAAAAAGTCAACTATGGTCAACCTTCGGTCAACCCCCGAGCACTCGACTCATCGACGTCTTAAAACGTCCATTTAATCACTCCATAACTTTATAAACTTCATCTTCTATTTTAAAACGTCTCAATTATTTATTTGGCTCCAAAACAACGCTTTAAAATCATGTTATTAAACCATTAACATTTAAATAATTTAATATTTATCATCCCCCTTAGGATCGATTAATTAATAAGTATTAATTTCTAACTAACAAATATATTAAATTAAATTAAATCTAATTTAATATATTAATTAAATTAGAAACTAATATAAATTAATTAATATCCTAATAATTAATTACGACAACCTTTCGTAATTAAATAATCCTCCAATAATTAATTATTTAACTCCTTAAATTTAATCACTTAAATTGATCTAATCAAAATTTAATTGGGCAAGCCCAATCTCCTGGTCCAAATCCTTTTGGAAGGATCCGACCCATCGCCCGTTTGGGTCGGTCTGACTGAACTGCATCCGAACCGTCCGAACCGCGTTGGACCAGCCATGCCACCGAACCGTCCGAACCGCGGCTCTACACCGTGCAAGTCGTGCCAGCAAACCGGCTAGCCGGCGACCGAACCATGGTCGGATCACCCGAACCGCCGTCGCACGGCCAAACGCCGACAGCGACGTTTTCGACCCGTTTAGGCTCGTTTCTCCGTCTTTTTCCACGATTATTTTTGCATTATTTCACCGTAATATAAACCCTCATCCGACAATCCAAAAATCCATGAAAACGGTGCACCGTAGCACCCAAAATTCGTGATTAAATGTCCCGGTTTTTACCAAAAACTCTCCAAATGACGTTTCCGACCAAAACGGCGGATTCCAGGGCGTTTTTACGACCCAAAACTTCCAGAAAATGTAAAGCAAGTATAACACACCAAACGTAAACTTTTACTTGCGAAAACGAACGGAAAAACTCACCGTAATCCTTCGCGACAACACCATAATGTCGCATGTTCGTTAGCCGTTTTCTCCCAAACCGTTCGACCGTTTTGTGCCACACCAACACGAATTTTGCTCGAAATTCAGAGACGATCAAAACAATACCAAGCTTCTGTGTGTTTATCCGCCAAATGAATATCGTCGGTCACATAAATGAAATACGGCGGTTTGGGGCATAAACCACCTCCCCACGTCGCATGCATATAAGTTTTAGAGATTTGACACTTTTGGTCCCTAAAAGTTACATTTTCATCCCTTATTCTTTTCTCCTCTTTTCACTTTTCACCTTTCACTTCCGTTTGAATTATTTTCTCCCCTCAACCTTTATTTCTTAATTATTTCGATTTTTCGAGTGTTACAACTCTCCCCTCCTTTTAGGAATTTACGTCCCCTGAATTTACACCACTTGAAAAATAGTTGAAGGTATTTCATCCTCATCTCCTACTCGTCTCCCAGGTCATTTCTGACTCTTTATGAAATCTCCATTTGACTAGCACCAAAGGTATAATTTTGCTCCTTAACCGTTTCGTTTTCCTGTCCAACACCTGGACTGGCTCCTCAATATAGTCGAGATTATCATTAAGATAAACTTCTCCTAAATTCACCACGGTTGAATCGTCAGCCAAAGACTTCCTTAAATTTGACATGTGGAATGTGTCGTGTATACCTTTGAGCTCTTCTGGCAACTTTAACTGATAAGTCATCGCTCCTATCCATGCAATGACCTCAAATGGTCCAATATATCTTGGCTTAGCTTTCCCCTCTTTCCGAATCTTACGATTATTTTCCGAGGCGATATCTTTAACATCACCTTATCTCCTACTTGGAACTCCAAAGGCCGACACCTCTTATTCGCATAACTTTTCTGCCTGTCACGTGCGATTTTCAACCTTTCACGTATTTGCACTATCTTATCTGAAGTCTGTTGGACTAACTCCGGTCCAACCAACTGCCTTTCTCCGACGTCAACCCAACACACTGGCGTCCTACATTTACGGCCATATAAGGCCTTAAACGGCGCTGCCTTGATACTAGGATGGTAGCTATTGTTATAAGCAAATTCTACCAGTGGAAGATGGTTATCCCAACTCCCTCCAAAATCGATAGTGCAAGCTCTTAACATATCCTCCAGGGTTTGTATCGTCCTCTCACTTTGGCCGTCAGTCTGAGGATGATATGCAGTGCTCAAGTTCACCCGAGTTCCCATTCCTTGCTAAAAACTAGCCCAGAACCTCGTCTTGAACCTTGTATCCCTATCCAAGACAATCCATAGTGACACTTTGTGCCTTGAGACTATCTCATTGACATACATGTCAACCTTTCTAGGGAATACTCTTCGTTGATCGGAAGGAAGTGAGCAGACTTCGTAAGTCGGTCAACAATCACCCATATTGCATCATGCCCTTTCACCATTTTAGGCAACTTATTTACGAAATCAATTATGTATTGTCCCATTTCAATACTGAAAATCTCCATTTGTTGTAACATACATGACGGTTTCTGATGTTCCGTCTTCACCTGTAGGCATGTCAAACATTTGTCCACATATTTTGCTACCGCCTTCTTCATATCAGGCCACCAGTAGCTCTCTTTTAAACTTTTATACATCTTATCACTGCCTAGGTGCATAGTGTATTTAGCTTTGTGCGCTTCACCTAATACTATGTCCTTTAGATCTTCTTTGCAAGGAATCCAAACCTGATTCCCAAACCTATATACACCATAAGACTCGACGGTCAGCAGTTTGGCCTGTCCAACTCTCCTTCTTGATGTTGTCCTCCAAATTTCCAATAGGGCCTCCTTTTGAGCTCCTCGTATTTGGTCAATCAGATCTATCTGAATATTCATCCACATGGCAAGAACCTTAATCGGTTCGATCTTCTTCTTTCTACTTAGGGCGTCGGCGACCACATTATCCTCACCCGGGTATAGCTCCTTTTGATCGAAGAGATACTTCAAGCTCTTATGGTCCGTGTAAATCACGCATTCCGAGCCATACAGGTAGTGCCTCCAAATTTTCAGTGCAAAAACCACTGCAACTAACTCCATATCGTGTATTGGATACTTCTTTTCATGGTCCTTTAGTTGGCGTGATGCATAGGCAATAACCTTGCCTATTTGCATCAATACACATCCTATTCCCATTTTTTTAAGCATCAATGTACACAACAAAGTCCTCCTTTCCCTCTGGTAAGGACAATACTGGTGCATTAGTCAACCTTCTCTTAAGCCTTTGGAACGCTTCTTGTTTCTGACCCCAATCAAACTTGACTACCTTTCTAGTTAAATTATGCAATGGTGTAGCTATTTTTGAGGAATCCTGGATAAATCTTCTGTAATAGCCTGTCAATCCCAGAAAACTTCGGATTTCTGACGCTGACTTTTGTAACTCCCAATCCATAACTGCCTCGATCTTTGTTGGGTCTACCTTGATCCCATCCGTGTTAACCACATGACCAAGAAATTGCACCTCTCATAGCCAGAATTCAAATTTCGAGAATTTGGTGTATAACCTTTCCTTAGCCAACAACTCTAAAATCGTCCTTAGATGTTGCTCATGCTCCTCTTAACTCCTCGAATAGATAAATATATCGTCAATAAAGACTATGACAAACTTATCTCGATAGGGTATACAAATCCTATTCATCATATCCATGAATGCAACTGGTGCATTCGTCAAACCAAAAGGCATCACCAGGAACACGTAGTGCCCATAACGAGTCTTGAAAGCCATTTTTGATATATATATGTAACACCCTTAATTTTCAGTAAGTATAGGAGCACCCCAGGCATTTCTGGACCTTGTGTTTGGTGGGATTCATGTTGGGAAAACATTACTAAATGTTCCAAAGAGTGTCGAGGGCCTTAGTGTCGAAAAAGATCGAATTTTCGGGCTTCGGGGAGTTTGGGCGAAAGTGACAGCGAAAGTGACATGTGTCACAATCGCGTGTCACTGTCGCGGAGGGCCTTATAGCCGCGATACACTCCCAGCGATAGTGCCTCGCGAGAGTGACCATGTCACTTTCGCTTGGCACAATCGCGATCGGCCCCAGATTGGTTTAAAACCCTGATTTTCAGCCCTAATTCATTTGTTTTTCTCCCAACTCATTTCCTCTCTACCTCAAGACGAAAACCCTTCTCTCTTTATGGATCTTGGAGCATTCAAGACCTTGAATTTGAAGATCTAATGTGACCTATCATATTTTGGTTAAGATTTGGAAACAAGTTAGAACCCCATCTCATCTTCCACCTTTCATGGACTTCTAAGAGTTCATCAAACCTTCTCCACCCTTTTGAAGATTTGAAGGGTGATGTTCATAGTGGTGACCTAGAGGTGTTTTGTTGAGGCATTCAAGTCTTGGTAAAGGTAAACTTCTCTTCCCTTCAACTATGGAAGTTAGGGTCTTGAGTTATGATGAAATCTTCTTGTAAAATGATTTGAGGAAAGATTCTAGATGGTTGGAAATGGTTATTTACGGTTGAAAATTTGTGGATCTAGGTTTTTGGAAGAACTTTGCTCGTGGATTCAGATTTTTTTCAAGGAAGCTCATTTGGGGGTAGAATCTAGATTTAGCCTAAATCTAGCAAGGTGAGTTCAAGTTGATTTGTGAAAACGGTGTACATGCTAAAATGTTACTTTAAAGTGTTTGTGTTTTACATTAAATTGTTAACTACTGATAAGTTTTGGTTATTTGAAAATGGTTAACTTTATATGCTTATATAACCCACATCTTTGGGATTTTTGGGCATTTTGATAAATGTGTCATAAAGGTGTCTTGATGATTTATTGCATAAATAGATATTGGTCAAAAATGCACTTTTAGTGTTTGTTGGGTTTTATGCATTATTCATGAAATGGGATGTTTGAAAATACGAATGTGTGAGTCCTTTGGTTTTGGTCATTCCCGATCTTGGGAACATTTTGAAAATTGTAAACCTTTTGGTTTTGGGCCGAAGGCCAATTTTAATCTGAGAGTCAAAGATTTTGGGAAAAGATGTATTTTGGTTTGTGTAACCTTACTGACTCGCGTATTTTAGTCAATCGTTCATTATGCCTTTTTGGGACTTGGAATACTCTCAGATGAGTCTTTGGAACATTTGTTCAATCTTGGTAGCTCGTTAAGGAGTCTTGGTCGTATGGTGTACTTAGTTGCACCTTAGTTGGGAATTACATGTTTTGAGTGTGTTGTCATTCTTTTGAGTCATGTAACATTTTGACCGTAATGCATTGGATCCATAGACATAGAGGTCGGTTTATCATGTAAATGCGGGATGAGGTCCCCGAGTTGTAATTTGGAAATAGGCATTGGTGATACGATGTAAGTTTCCAAATGAACAAGCGTGTCAAGGATGGTGAGGTCCCAATGTAAAAATCCATGAATAGGGTTGAACTTGGTGATTCTTTGGAACTAAAGATCCATGAATAGGGTTGATGTTCCAACGGCTAAAGATCCATGAATAGGGTTGATGCCTATGATGACTAAAGATCCATGAATAGGGTTGATGTCAATGGTTGTCCATCCTTGAAATTATGCTTATAACATAGATACGTGGCTTAACTTTGTTTTCCCGCCACATTCGATGGAATCGGGTCTCCCCCGTCACCGAAATGTGTTATTTTGGGTATTGTATTTTGGTATCCATGTTTTCGGTGACATTTTATATGTATGGGTTTTATCCATGATTTATGAGTTGGGTAATATGTTCCACCCGTGTTTAGGTGTATCGGGAAATTAAGTTTTATCTACATTTTTATAAATTGGGAGTTCAATTTCTATTTAATGCTTTGAGTGAGTTTTGGGTTGAATTTACTCTACGAAGGAATATTTTATGTTGGGGTATTCGTCTTTAAAATGTGCATATTTGGAAAATGAGTCGTCTCATATTAAAGCAAATCATTTTGGAAAAATTATGGTTTAAATGACAATCTTTACTGTTAACATTAAGTATTCACATATGTTGAAAACTCTTGAACTCACTAGGCGTTAGCCTAACCTTTTTATTTGTCGGCATGTGCATCAGGTTTCGGATGAGGGGAAAGGGTTCTAGCATTTCTGTGAAGTAATGAGTGCTAGATGGACGTGCAAGAGTGATTGGCTTGGCGAAGTGTAACACCCCGAATTTTAGACCTCGTGGTTGGTTATTAGTTATAAATTGTGTTTAAGGACTCTAAATCTATTTTGAGTAATTGTTGCATTGTTTGGATCGAATTTATCGCGTCGTTTCGAATTCGGGCAGCAGGTGGGGGGTGTTCGGCTATTGTGCCCCGCGATTGTGCCACTAGCAATCTCGCGAGGGCAAGGTCGCGCGGGGTGTAGCACTAGCAGTACATCTGTCGCGATTGTGCCTCGCGATTGTGCCAATGGCACTCTCGCGAGGGCAAGGTCGCGCGAGGGGGAGTTCAGACGGGAAATTTCCATTAAATGTAATTTTTAGGAGTTTTGAATACCACTTTGGGATTTTCAGTCTAGAGGCCGTTTACACACACTCAAGGTGCGATTTTCACACATTTCCTCCCCCATCTCTCTTCATTTAATACTTGGTTGTTGAATCATTAAATTGTGGTAATTTCTAGGGTTCTAAGTCTAAGTAAGCATTTATCCACAAAGGTTTCAAAGATTCAAGTCTCCATCCATCCGTTCCTCGAATCTCTAGGGTTTCCATATTCTAGGGTTTTACACTACAATCCTATTGGTGAGTCTCCTAAACCCTAACTAATCATACTTGTGTTATTATGTGCTAAATGTTTATTGCAAGATGTTCAAGTAAGCCAAAACTAGGGTTTCATGTATTTGTCATGTTTGGGAAAATTGTGATTGGAGGGATCCTTAAATAAGGAGTGTAATGTTATATACATGATATGATATATCAATAATTTCTATAGAGTTAGTGTACATTGGGCAAGGAAAATGTGTAGAATTATTCTTATCAGCAGTTGGACTAATGTCTACTAAATGGGGTCTTTACAGCATTACTCTACTGATCAAATGAATATTATTCACTATGATGTTTTATTATGCTTATAAATGTTATGTGCACATTGCATGAAAGGTGTTATCCATATGCACATGTGCATGAGTCAAAACTCCGGATGTTGCATCTAATTCCTTCTGCACGAGGAATTGGACGAGTATTATATAACTTGAAGCTATTTAACCATTGGGTCATTAGCGAGGAGGCAATAGGTGACGCAAGTCTCCGGGTTGTAACTCGTCTACTTTGGATAGGCACCCGTGTCCATAAGTCCTTGGAGCGTAACTCGACGGAGTAAGCGTTAGAGGCATAAATGGTCCGAGGATTGTGATGTCCGGCGTGACATGGGAACTAGGTCCGGGATACGTGGTGAAATCCAATTTAACATCGCGGGTGACTCCTCTCATGTGTTCTCGTCACCCAAGGTGGAACGGACATGTACTGTTAAATGGAATTTATCTCTGGTGATTCTTACAGGTTGAGCTTGATTGTCCTAAAACGGGATAATGGTACCATTTTGATCTAAAAGGCGTATCGGTAACATTTACTTGTTTTAATTGTATTTGTTGAATAAATGTGAATCTCTTAGATATTCTTCCTGAACTCTACCTAACACTTGTACGTGTGTCCTTGACTCACAGGTTCCATTAGCGGTGCGTCTAGGGCACCTTGATCCGCCAAAAGCACTCTTAGGAGCTCCATGGCCGGGCATCATTTTTGGGGTTGAGAGAGAAGAGCGGTTTTTGGAGACATAGCAACACCCGTGTTTAATCTAGTTAATTGATATGTTCTAGATTAATTAGGTTGTTGTGTATTATGTTTCATTTTTATCGCTACACTTGCTTGTACAAACTAACCCACGTCTTGGGGTTTTAGTTGTTCGTAATTACAGGTTTAAATCCTTACTTTTAGCCGCCATATTGTCGAAATTTTAAGTTTTATTTTACCCCAAATTTTAGGGTGTTATACGAAGTCTTCCGTATTAGCCTTTGAGAAGAGCAATTGTTATTGGGTTTTAGTAACACCCGATCTCTAATTAGTCTTTGTGTAAGACTTTATTAATATTGTTGATGGTTATACCTAGTTTAATATTTCAAATATGAATTTGTTATAAGAGGTCTTGTCTATTTTGAGGCGTTATTGAAAATTTTAAATTAGTCGCTCTTACCAATTTGGGGGTGTTACAATATCCTCCTCTCGAACCTTCAGTTAGTGGTAACCAGATCTCAAGTCAATGTTCGAGTGAAGTTGATCAAATAAGTCATTGACCCTTAGTAATAGGTAGCTATTCTTGATCGTGATTTGATTTAGTTCCTGGTAATCGATGCACATCCTCATCGTACCATCTTTCTTTCGATCTCCATAGACGTGGACCGTCTCTCCTTATGAGGTCTGAATCTTGATCATCTTCTTATTGCATACGATATGGGCATGATTGTCAGATAACCAATCGATGCCTAGAACCACATCAAAGCCTCCTTAACACAATGACATGAGTGTAACGGGAAACTCCTTACCATCTATACAAATCGTGCAACTATCAGTTATCTCCTCTACCTTATTCTGAACAACATCAGTTGTCTCTATAGTGTAGCTTTTCTCCAATCTACAGGTATCTTTGTTCAAGTAGTGGCGGAAAGGAGTAGACATAAAACTACCATTTGCCCTAAATCAAATAATACATGAACATAGACATTATTGATAGGGAACATACCTGCTACGACGTCAAGAGTCTCCTTAACCTCCTCCAATGTCATGTTGTATGCTCGGTCGTCTCCTTAGGGCACCTCCTTCCTTTTATCAGAACTCTTTCTTGCACCGTCACCAAACGGCTTCACACTGTTTTGTGCCCATTTCCGAACCTTAGGGAACTCAAACCGTAGATGTCTTGTTTCGCCACACTCGTAACAAGTGTTCCTTTCTGGGCATTCTCACACCGTATGCCCTGGCTTTCCACACCTGTAGCTAGATAAGCTCCCAACCAGGCACTCACCCTTATGCCTTCGTCCACATTTTCTACACTGAGGAACCATGATTCCTCCTCCATTTATCTTCATTCTTGAAGAACTCACCTTCGCCTTCTTGACTATATTACTCAGACCTTCCCATTTCCTCTTACTATTTCTCTTTTCACCTGTTGCCTTAGCATTGTTCTCCTCGCCAACTATCGCCATCTCCACAGCTTGAAAGAATGTCTTTGGGGCGATCATGTCAACATATTGATTGATTTCTATTCGGAGACCGTCCTTAAAATGATCTATCTTTCTCTGCTCCGTCACCACCTGATAACTTGCAAACCTTGTCTTCTTCAAGAATTCGTTGACATATTCATGAACTGAAGACAACCCTTGCTCCAACCTTAAAAATTCTGACTCCAGTTTCTTCACCTTTGACTGGGTGCAGTACTTCTCCATCATTAGCCTTTTCATTTGCTCCAAGACATGGAAACTATTTCATTGTCCTCTAATCTCGCACTCGGTATTCCACCAGTCAAGTGTCGAGGCAACCAGGGTAGTAGCTGCATATGTCACCTTCTGATCCTCAGAACACTTGCAGATCTTGAAGCAGCTCTGCATTTTCTTTATCCAGTTCATTACGACTGCTGCCCCCTCGATACCCTTAAACTCTTTCGGACGTATGTTACGGAAGTCCTTAAAGTTGCATCCCTTCTCCTTTGTGGTTGGAACCACTATCTTGTCCTCTTCATTCATACTCCCCTTAGTATTCTCTTGATTGTTTTCTTCAGTATCCTCCTGGTCTCTTATCTCAGTATTTTTTTTCAGTCTTCTCTTCTTCTGTTTGTTTCTTTAGTATGGCCTCTAACGTTGCCTCTATCATACCAGGAAGGGTATTCTGGAGGATTTGTGTCATCCTATCATCCATCGTCTCCTCGGTATAGGGTTTCCACCTCCCCCTCGTTGTGCCCTCCCACGTCCTCGGCCTCTCAATGTGGCTGTACTAGCATGTACAGACGGGGTAGCACTAGAGCTGGCGGTATGACCATCACCGCGACCTCGACCTCGTCCCACCGGTGGTACCGCATCATTGGCACCTTCCTCGATGCGTTCAATTCTCCTTGATCCTCTAGACGCCATACTGAAACAAAAAGGATCCGTTAGTCTCCATATTTTCTCTTACTCCATAGTCTTAATAGACATCATAACACAAAGGCACATGTTAAAAGAAACAACATTTCCAGTCTTCCAATGGACTCCTGATTCTCTGATACAAGATAAAACACCAGAATCATGTATATATCCTATCATGTACGTCTACCCACCACAACGTAATGATATAGCCAAGTACGTCCAAAACACCTCCACTAACATAACCACCATACCAGATCAGCTATAAATGCTCGACCTAAACTCCTAAAATATGAAAATACATCATAATGTAGAACCATATATACTTTTCTCTTAGCAACTCCTTATTATCTCGATAGGTGATAAAATCCCCCTACGAGTCTACATACAATTACACGGGTGTAAAATCCCGAAGAGATTTCTAGGTCCAAGACCATACCTCTCTATTTTAGTAACAATGCTTCTCTTACCTGACCATAGTACTATGCAACTGCACCTCGGTAGAACTATTATTGGTCTTTATTTCACTCTCCAATATCTCTAATTAAGCGTGAATCTTGCTCACAAAACTAGCACATCATAGCCTCATAAAGGCACTTGTCTTTCAACCTTAACCTTACATTTTAACACCTTCAAATCAAATCAATATTAACTTATCTCCTTCCTTAAGCTCCTCTCCAATTGATCATAAGCAGACCATATACTCCTACTCCTTTCCTGATCTCAACTCTTATTACACCGTTCAGTTTAAGCTAATGCTATAAACATACCCTAATTTTCTTAAACTACGGCTCTGATACCAACCTGTAACACCCCCAAATCCACCCTTGGGTAATGTCACATCATCCCTCCTAAATATTACTTTATGTCGTCGAATATGACTATAAGAATAAATCAGAACCACAACCACAGCGGAAGTCTTAACGTAAAGTAAATACAAGTCTTCAACATTAGTCCATCCCATACCGGATTATGTTACAGAACAACTCCAATTACATAGTAAATAAGTTTGACAACAAGCAAAGCATTAAAGGACCTAATCATCGTAAGTCTATCTATGCTTTGCCCTTCCCCTTGTCCAAACCTGAACCACCGGCTCCTGAGATGCATACTAATAGTTAGCTAAAAAGCTAAGTGAGTTCATGGTTTACGTGCACAGAAATACACACTCCATCAAGCATAAAAATATCAAACACCAATGAAATAGTATGAATATGATTTTCAGAAAACTTTTGACACCAATGAGATCTCTTAAACCTCCTCGTCCACTCTGTCACTGACATTCCCTGTGTCACACGGCTCACACCCGTCCGGCACCCATTACGGGGTCGTGTCAATCCTCCTTTGGGTAGGTCTGCTCTATCACTGGCATTCCCTGGGTTGCACGACTCACACCCGTCTGACACCCATTACGGGGTCGTGCCACTCCTCAACGTGACATATCGAGCCCGATCCCATACCCCATATCAACACCAAAATGTGCCAAATGAAATCAACTCCAAAATATATACAACATGCTATGAATGTTTATAAACCAATTAAACAATAGCATGCAATCTCCTATATAAAAATAATTTACATGGAACATTCACCCGTAAACATGTACATAAAATATCTCCTCATGCTTAACATACGTAACTCCAAATAAATAACATATTTATATACATGTAAACATGCTCCCATAAACATGCATATAAAAATATATCATCATGCTCCACATAACTCTCCATAATTATCATGCCAACATAATTTTTATTTACATATGTATGCATCCCAGAAGGGTCTCATGAAGACTCACATGAAAGTGTGTGTGTCCAAGCAATAAACTCCGCTTAGTGACCTACACGACATGCACCAAATATACTCAATCAACGCCTAAATTACCAAAAAGTCAACAAAAGTCAACAAAAGTCAACTATGGTCAATCTTCGGTCAACCCCCGAGCACCCGACTCATCGACGTCTTAAAACGTCCATGTAATCACTCCATAATTTTATAAACTTCATCTTCTATTTTAAAACGTCTCAATTATTTATTTGGCTCCAAAACGATGCTTTAAAATCATATTATTAAACCATTAACATTTAAATGATTTAATATTTATCATCCCCCTTAGGATCGATTAATTAATAAGTATTAATTTCTAACTAACCAATATATTATATTAAATTAAATCTAATTTAATATATTACTTAAATTAGAAGCTAATTTAAATTAATTAATATCCTAATAATTAATAACGACAGCCTTTCGTAATTAAATAATTCTCCAATAATTAATTATTTAACTCCTTAAGTTTAATCACTTAAATTGAACTAATCAAAATTTAATTGAGTAGACCCAATCTCCCGGTCCAAATCCTTTTGGAAGAATACGGCCCATCGTCCGTTCGGGTCGGTCTGACCGAACCGCCTGAACCGTGTTGGACTGGCCGTGCCATCGAACCGCAGCTCTACACCATGCGCGTCGTGCCACCGAACCGTCTGGCCGGCGATCGAACCACAGTCGGACTACCCGAACCGCACGTCGTCGCACGGCCAAACGCCGGCAAAGATGTTTTCGGTCCGTTTGGGCTCGTTTCTCCGTTTTTTTCCACGATTATTTTTGCATTATTTCACCGTAATATAAACCCTGATCCAATAATCCACGAAAATGGTGCACCGTAGCACCCAGAATTCGCGATTAAATGTCCCGGTTTTTATCGAAAACTCTCCAAATCGCGTTTCCGACCAAAACGCCGGATTCCGGGTCGTTTTTACGACCCAAAACTTCCAGAAAATGTAAAGCAAGTATAACACACCAAACGTAAACTTTTACTTGCGAAAACGAACGGAAAAACTCACCGTAATCCTTCGTGACAACACTGTGACGTCGCATGTTCGTTAGCCGTTTTCTCCCAAACCGTTCGACCGTTTCGTGCCGCACCAACACGAATCTTGCTCGAAATTCAGAGACGATCAAAACGATACCAAGCTTTTGTGTTTTTCTCCCCCAAATGAATATCGTCGCTCACATAAATGAAATACGACAGTTTACAAACCGCCTCCCATGCATATAAGTTTTAGAGATTTGACACTTTTGGTCCCTGAAAGTTACATTTTCATCCCTTATTCTTTCCTCCTCTTTTCACTTTTCACCTTTCACTTGCGTTTTAATTATTCTCTCCTCAACCTTTATTTCTTAATTATTTCGATTTTTCGAGTTTTACAAATTGGCTCTGCCAAAGAAGACAATTAGAAGAGTAGAGTTTAATGGTTATCATATGAACCAATGTTGAGAAGGGAAGAGAGGAGGCGTCAATGTTAAACTCTCTGGTGTCATTAGACGAAGATCTGTAGTTGTCGCTGTTGACATAAGCCATAGATCGATAGAAAAAAAGTTTGGTGTTAGCCTAGTTGGGCTCTGATACTATAGAATGAATATGATTTCCACCATAATTGTGAGTGGTTAGGAGAATTCAATATATAGAGATAAAGGTGATATTCTAAATTGAATGAGAAGATAAATTTCTAACTAATATAACAACTAATTATGGAATACATATCAACAACCTTGATATTCACCAATATTATCTTGTGTAACATGCTTTGATTTAAATATTTGAGATGCCACATACGAAATAGTGAAATGAAAGTTTTAAAAACTATTTACATAAAATATAAATCAGACTAAAGTACATTGTGTTTTTATTCAATTCACATTAAATAAACCATGCTAATTTTCTTTTTATATACATCAATTATTTTAATTTTGTGATATGTAATAAAAAATCAGACTAAATATAAAATATAAATCAGACTAAAGTACATTGTGTTTTTATTTTAATTCTCCTAAATAAATCGTTGTGTTGTTGCAATGGTCATGGTTAGTGAGAGGCGGATCGATAAATTTTTATGGGTGGTGATATAATTTGATTATAAAAATAAATTTGTTTTAAATGTCTTATAATATTATTATACATTGGTTAGTTGGTTCCTTGTACGTCCTTGAACATAAAAGACGTACCATGTTCAAGTCTAGACCATAATATAATTTTTTTTCTAAAACATATAAAAAACACCATAATTTAATCTTAAAACTGAAAAGTTTGACATTGTGGAACTCGGGGTTTTCATACAAAGTGAGTAATATTTACTAACCCTGTCGTTAGAGATTTACACAAAAATTTAGGGGTGTTAAAAAAACGGTTGGACATCTCAAACCGGTCGAACCAAGAACCAAGTCAAACCTGACCATTTTTGACGGTTTGAGCGGTCTAACGGTCCGGTCCAGTCTGAAAAATAGTCAAACCTCTCGGTTTGGTTTGCTCTGCAGTTTGAACATTCTTTTGATTAGTTTGGACCAAACCGACCGCGAAAATTATATTTAATTATCATTCAGTAAAATGATAATCAATTTATAAATTTTGTCTTCTTCCTAGATTTTCTGCTGTGCGCATTGGTTGTGGATGTTGATTGTTTATCATCATCTATCTTTGATTTTAATGTTTTTTTTTTTTCAATATTGGATATTTAATTAGTTTGACCTGAAGATGAGTTTTTAATTTTGGGTTTCTTAAATTTGATTCTATAGAAAAGAACGAATATAAAGGAGACTTTTTTTTTTAATTTTTATAATTGTTTGCAACATTGGAATTTTAAAATCAAAATTCTATATTGGTGGTACCGCAAAAAAAATTAATTATATTGAATTGATATAATTTATTTTTCATGTCATGACAAAGAATTAATTTGGGTATCTATACTATATTATAAAGATGACATAAAAAACTCTTAAAAATAAGTCTTAAAGCTTAATATACCGCTATTTAATGCTAATTACTTAAAAAACAGTTATAAAAATTGTATGTACTACATTTAATGTTATTCATTAATTTTCAATCATTATCTCTAACCATTTTAACTCCCCTAAAATCATTTCCCACTTTAACTCCCCTAAAATAACTCTCAGCGTATTTTAGATATAAAAAATCTAAAATATAATTAAAAAATCTTACAGAATATTTTATAAAAATAAATTATATTATTAAACCAAAATAAATTACATTATATTATTAAGTCTAAATTAAACAAATTTATATAAAAAAATCATTATCACACTCTCACAACCATCCAAAATCGTAATGTAAATCGACAAAAAACAGAAAATAAAATGAAACATTAAAATCGTGATGTATCTAGCTGCATTGCGCGAGTACACTTCTAGTTGTACAATCAAAAATAAAGGAGAAATATTCGTATATGATATTTTTTAAAGATTTTGCTAAGTTCAGTCGTTGTTTGAAAACCAAATGTCACGTATGATGGTTACAAAAGATAATAAAAATGTTCAAGTTTTACAATGTGACTTGTGTGGAATTTGTTGACGAATAAGAGAATGTTGGTACCAATGGTGATGGATTGATATTATATGATGTACCCCGATAATCTAACATATAGTTGATCCAAAAAGATGTATTGCTTTTAGGTAACAAAGTCGCTTATTTGGCTATTGAAGGAAAAATCGTGGTTGAAAATTTATTTGGAGAAACATCATGAAGCTCTCCTTTTAGCCCCAACATGGTTTTGTTGGTTTTTTGTAGTTGGTCTTTACTACTTAATTGTAACTTGAAAATAATGGAAGTGGAATCTATCATGCATTCAACAAGAAGAATTAGTATCAGACTTGAGATTAAAGCCTTAGTGAGTGTGAAACTGAAAGAGAAAGAGTAGAGAGAGAGCTGATATTTTCTGTATATTGAAATAAGAGTTGTACAACCAATATATAAGAGACAAAAGACTAATAACTAAACTCTAACTAGTCTCTAACTAACTGTTGACTAGGATAACAAAGCAATAGAAAATAACAACTAAACTAATAACCGTCCCCCCTTCAAGCTGGAGGTTGATCAACCATTTCCAGCTTGGAAATAATATCAAGATTTAGTGAACACATCTGCAAGTTGAGACCTTGTTGGTGTAAACTGCATAGCAATAACACCTGCTTGCAATTGTTCTCTTACATAATAGCAATCCAGTTCAATGTGCTTTGTTCTCTCATGAAACACTGGATTATTGGCTATATGTATATTTGCTAGATTGTCACATTTTAAAGCAATTGGGGTAATGTTTTCAATTCTTAAATCTTCCAAGAGTCTGATCAACCATGTAAGTTCACTGGTAAATCCTCCTCATGGATCTGAATTCTGCTTCAGCTGATTGTAATAACCGAGCCCAAATTTGCAAATTTTAGATTTTGAGTAATTAGTGGACCTAAGTCCAAAGTTGGAGGGCCTTATTGTAAGATTGAAATAAAAGGGATTTAACCCTAGGAGCCTCTCATTTATGCTTGTTGGCGGCTGAAATCTTAGAGAGAGAGAGAGAGAGAGAGAGAGAGATTAGGTGTTTTGGGAAAGAGCAGGGAAGGAACGATTTCTTTGGAAGGTCCAGTTCTCTCAATCGATTGCAAGGTAAGCCCTCTATGATTATTGTATTCTACTCCTAGAGTTTCCTATTCTTTGTTTTTCATTTGAGGAGGTATTGGAATCTGTTAGTCTTGGGAGGATGAAATCTCTTAGAGTTTTGAGTACAGACTTTAAATCCTTGGGGAAACTAATCTGTATCATTTATTTTTAATGATAAGCTCAACCTTCTTATTTTGCTTGTTTAGTAGGGGATAAGTTTCGTTTCTTCAAAAGAAAAACCATCTTCCCTTAGTTAATAGTTTAGCGGCGTAAAAGTATTTAGGTCAAGGCTCAGCCGGCGTGACATCGCCTGGGGCCGGGGTTGAGATCTGCTAGAGCCGAGTTTGGGGGTGCTAGGACCCGGGCTTGGGTAGGCTTGGAACCGAGTTTGACCTCCATACCACCGGGCTTCGGCCCTGATTACAAGCGGGCTTCGACCCTAATTACAACCTGGCTTTGCCAAGGAAGCAACCTGGGTTCGGTCAGGAAGAAACCTGGCTTCGGCAAGGAAGCAACCTGGCTTTGGCGACACCCGCTTCATGGGTCGACCCTAATGCCTTGTCTTTATTCCAAATTCAATTCGGGATTTCAAAGCAAGTTTAATGATGCTCGGTTACCCAATCAACCGATAGATACTTTTTGACCGATGGGTTAGAGAAAAAAGGGTGCATTTTGTCTAGAGGGAGAGTCCTAGTTAATGTCTCACCACCCTATCATTTCATCGTAGATTGTGTGAGCATTAGAGTCGATCATGAGCAAGGACCCGAGGTGAGTTTTCTAACTAAAATTTGATGATGATGATATAATTATTTCTTGTGAGATTTGCTTAAATGCGAGAAATGCTTTAAAATGTTTTGTTGTTATTGATTTGATGAGAATGTATGCATACATTGATGATTTCTTTTATGGCCTAAGTCGGGGGGTGTCCCCTTGTGCTCTCACCGGGGGGTGTGTCCCGTACATGCCATTGGGGGGGGGGGTGTCCCAAGTAAGACAGTGTGAGCCAGACACGCCGCCATCTCTGAGTGGCGGTAGTATGTGCCTAAACGTGTGATTGAAGGCGTGATATCTTATTTATAAACTAAAATGGTTATTCTGCTAAATCCTTTCTACAACTGCTTTAGATTGGTCTGTCATTTGAGGGACTCACTAGACCATCGGTCTAACCCTCGCTCTTTCAAAACTAAAAACCCTTTTCAGGTGTTCGCCAAGTAGGAGGGACCAGTAAGGGGAAGGAGAAGGTATGAGTTGTGTCCGAGATAGAAGACCTCCTACTTAGTCGTTTATTTCTCTTTTAAAATCTCATTTGTGTATAGGTTGCCTTTATGCAAACCTTAAGACTTTATTGTTGACTTGGGTCCATTTTGGCGGAATTTCATATCTATCTACTTCATTTTATTGTTTAAAGTTTGGGTTGTTACAATTGGTATCAGAGCCTTAGTTTAAGGGATCTAGGTGACCGGACGAGCCTAGACTTAAACTGGTGAAGTAGAAACACAACTGAGAAATAGGAAGACCTTAGGGAGACCGGTAATAGGGTGGTGAGGACTAACATGTAAGGTAAATTTGGAATTACATCTGGCCAATGTAATTGTGAGTTTACAGATACATGTGTGTGCTTGATTTACCTTATTACTTTGAACCTGTTGGATTGAATGTATGTTTTTGCGTCTTTTCAATAAACATATCTGAGCGAGTAACCAGGAGTAGATCTGCGCCGGTAGCTGAGGCAGTACCGGTGGATGAAGTTACTGTGGATGGACCAGCAGCCTGTCCTAGGCAGGCTGCCACTCGAGGAAAGGGTCGTGGCCACCCCAAAAGGAAGGGAAAGACGACCCAGAAGGCGGTCACCCAAATGGACGAACCAGAGGACGGGGCTGGGAAGTGTAAGATGACGCGCCTCAGATGCCGAGCAAGAAGTGTGGAAGTCAGAGCTGAACAAGAACTTTCCCTTCAAGAGAGCTCAGCTACCGTGAGGGGAAGAGGCCGTTCGAAGAGTCGGGGTGGGGGTCGAATGCAAGCATTTGTAACTCAAGAGACCTTCGCAACTGAAATGGGGAAGTTATAGGAAACTCTGCAAGCCTTATTGGCTCATCAGACTAGAGAAGCATCAGCCAGAAAGGAGAAAAGTGAAGAGAAAAACACGTCTGAGACGTTTGAACCGCCAGTGATTGTGGTGGGCAGTCACTCGCAATCGACCCCGGTCTTAGCTGCTACGGCGTCGACGGAGAAGGGTCGTAGCTACAAATCCTTTGTGGCATGGAAGCCCCCTGTCTTCAAAGGGGAATGCGACCCAATTGTGGTTATCAGTGTGGTTCTCCATACCACATCAAAACAGATTGTCCCCAATTGTAGAAAGGAGTTGCCGGGAATTTTGAAGAAAGGTAGAACCAGCCCGGGAAAGATCTAGGGCGTTTAATATGACAACGGAGGAGGCGGTGGAAACACCAGATGTGGTGATAGGTACTTTCCCTATAGACTCGATTTTTGCTAAGGTGTTGTTTGATTCGGGCGTAAACCGTTTGTTTGTGTCGCCGAACTTTGTTCATAAGTTGCATGTGAAACCCAAGAAGCTTAGTTATGGCATTGAAGTAGAAGTAGCTGATGATAGTCGAGTCTTAGTGGGGGAAGTATATGAAGGGTGTAGAATCGACATCGACGGTCATTTATTCCCGTTGCGACTATACCCGATGGGTATGAGGGAATTTGACGTCATCGTGGGGATGGACTGGTTGGCGTCTAATGATGCCAATATAGTATGCAATAAAAAGTTGATCCGTATAGCTTTTCCTGGTAAGGAAGAGGTAGTGGTATATGGAGACCGTCCGGATAGGAAGTCTTGTTTGATCTCGATGATCAAGGCTAGACGGTGCTTAGCAAATGGGTGCGTGGGGTTCTTAGCCTACGTGTTAAATGCTAAGAAGGATAAGAAAGGACTTGAGTCGGTCCTGGTAGTGTGTGAATACCCGAAGGTGTTTTCGGAAGATCTGACGACTTTGCCTCCCGATCGACAAGTGGAGTTCAGAATAGATTTGATGCCAGGAGCGGCACCAATCGCAAGAGCACCCTACCGTTTAGCACCGGCCGAGATGAAGGAGATGATGACTTAACTACAAGAATTTCTCGACAAGGGGTTCATTCGCCACAGCACGTCATCGTGGAGAACTCCTGTGTTGTTCATCAAGAAGAAGGATGGATCTATGCGAATGTGCATAGATTATCGCGAGCTCAACAAGGTGACGATAAAAAACAAGTACCCTCTACCAAGAATCGATGATCTTTTCGATCAGTTGCAAGGAGCGAATTATTTCTCGAAGATCAACCTTCGATCGGGTTATCATCAGTTGATGGTAAGAGAAGAGGATGTGCCCAAGACGACTTTTCGTATGAGGTATGGGCATTACTAGTTCTTGGTCATGTCATTCGGTTTGACTAACGCTCAAGTCGTGTTCATGGATCTGATGAACCGAGTGTGTAGTCCACTTCTAGACAAATGTGTGATCGTCTTCATTGACGATATACTAATATATTCACGATCCAGGAATGAGCACGAGACACACCTGCGATCGGTGTTGGAATTGCTTAAACGCGAGAAGTTGTATGCCAAATTCTCGAAATGCGAATTTTGGCTGAGAGAGGTGCAATTCATAGGATATGTGGTGTCGGAAGAGGGAATCAAAGTGGATCCAGCGAATATTGAAGCTATCAAGGGTTGGGAAGCGCCGAAGTCTCCATCGAAGGTAAGGAGTTTCCTTGGGTTGGCGGGTTATTATCGGAAGTTTATCCAGGACTTCTCGAGGATAGCCACGCCTTTAACCGCCTTAACAAAGAAAAACGTCAAGTTTTTTTGGTCGGAAGCTCAAGAGAATGTGTTTTGTAAGTTAAAGGACAACTTGAGTAGTGCACCCATTTTATCCTTACCCAACGGGTCGGAGGGATTTGTGATTTACAGCGATGGTTCCAAGTTGGGATTAGGATGTGTGTTAATGCAAGAAGGAAAGGTAATTGCTTATGCGTCTCGTTAGTTGAAATGTCATGAAAAGAACTACCCGACGCATGACCTGGAGCTGGCTGCGGTAGTTTTCGCTTTGAAAATCTGGATACATTATTTGTACGGGGTTTAGTGCTAGATTTATACTAACCACAAGAGCCTCCATCATCTATTCAATCAGAAAGAGTTGAATATGAGGCAGTGAAGGTGAATGGAGTTGTTAAGCGATTATGACTGTGAAATCCTCTACCATCCGGGTAAAGCCAATGTAGTGGTCGACGCTCTGAGTCGGAAAGAACGAGTAGATGTAACGAAAGTGGTGGCCTTTCGAGTCGAAGCAACATCCAGTTTCTTGGAGGAGGTCAAGAGATTCCAAGAGGAAGCACTTATGGAGGAAAATGTGAAGAGTGAGAGGGTTGTCGGAACTGTTATTGCGTTGACGGTGGACAGTCGCGGAGTGAGATGTTTTGGTGATCGAGTGTGGATTCCTAAATTGGGCAATCTTCGGAAAAAGGTATTGGATGAAGTGCATAAGTCTCGTTACTCCATACATCCAGGAACCAATAAAATGTATCGAGACCTGAAGCAAAGTTTTTTGGTGGTCGGGTTTGAAGAAAGATATCACTTACTTTGTTGAGCGATGCCTGACGTGTTTGAAAGTGAAAACGGAGCATCAACGGTCGTATGAGGACCTACAACCATTGGAAATACCGGTATGGAAGTGGGATGAAATCACTACGAATTTTGTCACTAGACTTCCGCGATCGCCTAAAGGGCACGACGCCATTTGGGTGATCGTGGATCGTCTCACTAAGTCCGCTCACTTCCTACCTATTAAAGAGACGTATCCGTTAGAGAAACTGGCTAGACTATACATAGACGATATCGTTTCCAGGCATGGAGTGTCGTCGTCTATAGTATCAGATTGAGATGGTCGTTTCACGTCATCATTTTGGAAGAGTCTGCAAAGAGAGTTGGGATCGCATCTCAAGTTGAGTATGGCATATCATCCTTAAACGGATGGTCAAAGCGAGAGAACCATTCAAACGCTCAAAGACATGCTCCGGGCATGTGTAATCGACTTTAAAAGTTAATGGGAAATTCATCTGCCATTGATAGAATTCTCGTACAACAACAGTTATCATGCGAGTATTCAGGCAGCGCCATTTGAAGCTTTGTACAGACGCAAATGTAGGACGCCTTTGTGTTGGAATGAGGTGGGTGAACAGCAATTGGCAGGTCTGGAGATAGTGCAAGTGACGGTAGATAAAGTGAACCTCATCTGAGAAAAGCTAAGGATGACGCAAGACCGTCAGAAGATGTATGCGAACAAGCGAAGGAAACCAATCGAATTCCAAGTGGGGAACATGGTTATGTTAAAAGTCTCGCCTTGGAAAGGAGTATTTTGCTTCGGCAAAATAGGGAAATTGAGACCGAGATTCGTCGGACCGTTCGCTATTACGGAGCATGTCGGGGAAGTAGCATACATACTCGAATTACCTGAGAATTTGAGAGGGATTCAACCTACGTTTCACGTGTCAAATCTAAAGAAGTGTCTAGTGGAAGTAGACATCGTAGTACCTATTTGGGTCAAAAATACACGATCACGATGATGTTACATTTATTGCATATTTCACATGACCAGTCCTGTATTAAGATAAGGTCCCGTAGACCGAACATAACCCTGACCTCCGTCGAGACTAACTCGAAGGACGGTCGAGTGTCGTACGACCATCGTCAAGATTTACACTTGACCTCGACCATACTAACGTATAACCCAACGGTCCTTTCTTGATCATTTAATGCAGGTTCAATGCTCATAAGTGCCAACGGTCATAACGGCTCAACACCATCAAGATCATTTATGAAGTGCAACCGTTGCAAAAGACACATTTATGAGGAATCAAGACTATAAATACTGAAGATCCACACCTCAGTCAAGGACAGAAAATTATTACTCGAAGTACACAGCTGACGAAACTCTCTGAAGAACATCCATAACCTGATTTTCACATGATAGTCACGATATTCATGCGACAATAGTACATTTACACACGACATACTGTTCTTTGTTTACATACACATTTCTTGTATCGATCGTGTAAAACAGTGTATATCAAAGGATATTACCCCTGATTGGGGATCACAGTACACGACGACACTCTCTTGTCATCCACGGTTTTTTCCTCGTTGAGGTTTTTCCGCATCACCAAATCCCTTGTATCTTTATTTATCTGTTTATTGTGCATATTGTCAATCGTATACTTTATTTAGTTGGATAAAGCTCCATGTCGACCTTAAATTATTCTTTGGGTAATTTTTGGCATTAACAGTTTGGCGCCCACCGTGAGGCCCAACTAAAGAAAATCCTAAACAATAGTGCGCTCTGCTAACAGTTTCTTCGAGTGTCTTTGTTTTACAGGACAATGTCAGCTCCCCAGGAACACATTATGGCCTAGATAAACATAGAGTTTAATGCAGCTCGTGCTCGAATTGAGGCTTTAACAAACCAACACAGGAAAGCGGTGGAAGAAATCGAATCCTTAAGAAACCGGAATGTTAACAGCGCGGCAAGACCTTCGCAAGGTCGAAATGGTTTCAGTGCACCTTGGACTGGGCCACCTTTTCCCAATTATCCACGGACACCTTTATCTGGCATTCCCAGTTAGCCTATGCCGACATTTCCACCTCCGCCTCCGCCTTTCTTTTCCTCTGCAGCTCAAGTCCCCTTACTGTCGTTTGCAACGTCATTACTGCCTTTCTTTCACCCGACGGCATCCATCCCTACAATGCCTCCTGCAGCGTCGATCCCCTCGATGCCAATGCCATCCTTCCAATTCAAAGAATATGCTTCTGATTCGTCACAACGGAATGGGTTCCAGAACTCGGGACATATCCCATCGGGTGTTCAAGGAAGTGTTCCGGAAGACCCTGTCGCCTAGAGGTTGAAGATGTTAGAAGAAAAGAACGAGCGCGTCCTATCGCTACTCGCCAAACTTCAAGGAGCAGCAGTTCCAGTCGACGTCGAGCCTCGTACAGGGTTTCAGGAGTCACCCTTTGTCGACAAGATCACGATGGTCGACGTCCCAAAAAAATACAGTATCCCAACGTTCACACCAAAGTAATATGGTATTACGAATCCAACTGAACACGTCGCTCAGTACAAACAACTGATGTGGACTGTCTCGATCCCTCACCAGTATCAAGAGGTGTGTATGTGTAAAAGCTTTGGGGCGACTCTTACAGGTGCAACTTTGTAATGGCTGATTGGCCTCAAGCCAAAATACATTGGGTCATTCGCCGAGTTGGTGAATCATTTCTCTCAACAGTTCACCAGCAGTCGCAAGATGGAGAAGCAGACTAGCGACCTGTATTATGTCGTGCAAAAGGATGGAGAATCCATTCGCAGTTACTTCAACCGATTCAACGCAGAAATGATCAGTGTTCGGAACTATGATATCAAGACTTACAAGCACGGTCTAGACGAAAGTTCGGGCCTTTACACCGATCTGACAAAATACCCCCCGGAGGACTTCGAAGACGTAGGAGCAAGAACCTTGGCCTATATGAGGGTCGAGGACGACGCAACTTTTCGACGAAAGCATTCTAACGACAAGAAACCATTGAGCATAAAGAAACCCTAGTTCAAAGCCAGTTCAAATCTAAAGTTGATCCGTTGAGACAAATTTTGAACGTCAGGTTCGAAAAGAAGAAGGTCTCGACCACGACTAAGTTCCCTCAATACCCCAAAATTTCCTCCTACGGATTCAAGGGTACCTCTAAGGACTTGGTCGAGGCATTGAAGACTGCACAAGCAACTATTCGATGGCCAAAGAAAAGTGATAAGGCTGACGACAAGAAAGACAAGACCAAGTGGTGCAACTTTCACGACGACCACTGTCATACATCCGACGACTGTATAGTGCTCAAGAAGGAACTCGCCTGGCACGTCCCAAAGGGTAACCTCGTGGATATCCTTGACGGACAAGCGATACCTGACAAAAACGTTCGACCACCGTCCCCTGATCATGAGAAAGTCGTGAGCTGTGTGACTGGAGGGTCGGACGTATGTGGTTTAACATACTCAGCAGCGAAGAGGCACGCGTCCCAGAGTACAAGTAATCAACCAATCCTTCGATCCTCGCGGTCGAAAGAAGAGTCGGAGTTAGAATCCATGAAGATAACTTTCGATCAAGACGATCTAGATAATTTACACCAGAAACACCACGACGGACTGATAATTCAGCTCAAAATCGACAATTGTTTGACCCGAAGGGTGTTGGTTGACGGAGGAAGCTCAACGAACATTATCTTCCTTAACACTATCAAAGCTATGGGCCTTGAAAAATTGGAGATCGTCCGACACTCGACAACATTTGTTGGCTTCAATGGAGACGCAACGAACACCTATGGAGAGATCATCTTACCAGTCTATGCTAAGGGGATCAACAAGCAGACAAGATTCAGCGTTATAGATTGTTCATCATCATACAATGTCATTCTTGGTCGACCCTAGATCCACGACATGAAGGCAGTCTCCTCGACCTACCATCAGACGATGAAGTTTCCAACTCCATGGGGGATCCAGGAGATCAAAAGTGAGCCGAAAGTCGCTCATGATTGCTACAAAACGACGATGGAGCCCAGAAAGTAGTCCATCTAGCAAATACGGGACCAGAAAACTCCCCAATACCGTCGACGACTATCGCCTGGAGGAAGTTATCCTGGACCAGAACAAACCAGAGCAAGTCATCCCTATAGGTTCGACGCTTGACCCTACTATTAAAAAGGAACTAATTTCTTTTTTGCAGGATCACGCTGACTGTTTCGCTTGGACACACGAAGACATGGTCGGCATAGACCCTGACGCATTTCACATAAGTTAAATGTGGATCCATCGTTCAAACCAATAAAGCAAAAACGTCGAAAATTCTCTCCAGAGCAGAACAATGTGATTAACGATGAAGTCGACAACCTCCTCAAAACTGGGAAGATACGTGAGGTGAAGTACCCCGACTGGTTAGCTAATGTCGTGGTCGTACAGAAGAAAAATGGAAATGGAGGGTCTGTATAGACTTCACAGATCTAAACAAGGTGTGTCCAAATGATCCATTTCCTTTACCACACATCGACGCATTAGTCGACGCGACTGCTGGACATGAACTTTTGACGTTCATGGACGCATACTCGGGTTATAATCAAATACTTATGCACGTCGACGACCAAGAAAAGACTAGTCAACAAAATGCCTTTTCGTTTGAAAAATGCAGGCTCTACATACCAGCGACTAGTCAACAAAATGTTCAAGGATTAACTGGGTGACACTATGGAAGTATACATTGATGACATGTTGGTCAAATCTTGACAAGCCGTCAATCATGTCGAACATCTACGATAAACATTTGACGTACTTCGACAATACCACATGAAGATCAATCCTACGAAATGTTCCTTCGGAGTCAGTGCTGGGAAATTTCTAGGATACATGGTGACTCGACGAGGCATCGAAGCTAACCCCGACCAGATTAAAGCAATTGTCGAGATTAAATCACCGAGAAATTTCAAAGAAGTGAAACGTCTAACAGGTCGAGTAGCAGCTCTGAACAGATTCATATCTCGATCGTCAGACAAGTGTCATTTGTTCTACAACGTCTTGCGAAAGAACAAAGGCTTCCATTGGACAGACGACCATGAACGAGCATTGCAAAAATTGAAAGAATACTTGGCGTCGCCTCCACTATTATCAAAACCACAAGGCAATGAGGTCTTGCAAATATACTTAGCCGTCAGTTCTCACGCTATAAGTGCAGTCCTGGTAAGAGAATACGACAAACAACAATTGCCTGTCTATTATGTAAGTAAATCTTTACTCGACGCCAAAACCAGGTACTCCTCAATGGAAAAATCCTTACAATCGTTAGTCATAGCTGCAAAAAAGTTACGACCTTATTTTGAATCATATCCTATAACAGTCGTTACTAACTTTCCACTAAAGTTTGTCTTACAAAAACCAGAATTGACAGGTCGACTAGAAAAATGGAGCATATACCTCATCAGTTACGACATTGACTTCAAACCCAGGACCGCAATCAAATCACAAGTCCTAGAAGACTTCGTCGCCGACTTTAGTCCAGAACTTGAGAAAGAAGCACAACACGAAGTTTGTTCTGTGGCGACTCACGATGACAAACCCTGGACTATACATGTTGATGGTTCGTCCAACGCTAGAGGGATAGGACTGGGCATCGTCTTAAAGTCGCCATAGGGGGGCAAGATGATATACTCCATACGATGCGATTTTAAGGCAACCAACAATGACGCCGAATATAAAGCCTTGATCGTAGGGATGAACATGGCACACGACTTGGGGGCAAAAGGGTTACACGTCAAGAGTGACTCTATCCTCGTCGTAAACCAAGTAAATGGCAAATTTGCAGCTAAAGATTCAAAGATGACAACATATCATAAAGTAGCCAAGACAAAATCTACAAAATTTGAGCCTTTTTCGATCGAACAAATCCCGAGAGATTTGAACACTCAAGCAGATGCTTTAGCCAATCTTGGATCGATACTAAGCAAACCATTGTTCGACACGATTCCTATGGTACATCTGACGACATCGTTCATTGATCATGACGACGTCGCTCAAATTGACAATGAAGAAGATTGTCGAGCGACATTATGAACTATCTAACATGCGACCAACTCCCAGAAGATAGAGTAGAGGCTCGAAAGATAAGATTCAAACATCACGATAGGTCGTGATACAGGGTAGACTTTATCAATGATCATCTACCGGACTTAATCTACGATGTATTACGAGTAAAACGCAAGTCCAAAATATTTTGCAGGAAATACACGACGGCGAGTGCGGTAATCACTCAGGTGGTCGTGGCTTAGCCAATCAAGTATCTCGACAAGGCTACTATTGGCCGACGCTACGACAGGATGCAATCAGGTATGTGCAGAATTGTGACGCATGTCTACGACACTCAGGTACGATGCATAAACCTTCACCTTTACACTCGACATTAGTTCCATGGCCCCTCATGAGATGGGAAATGGACATCGTCGGAAAGTTACCACCGACCCCTGGGCAAAAGGTATTTATACTTGTTCTTACAGATTATTTTTCCAAATGGATAGAGGCAGCCGCTTTTTCTCAAGTTCGGGATAAAGATGTAATATCCTTTATCCAGACTAACATTATATGCAGGTTTGGAATACCATCCGAGATTGTCTGCGACAACGGGTCTCAATTCATAAGTGAAAGAACTCAACAGTTCTGTGAGGACTACAACATAAAACTCACGGCATCGACGCCACGATACCCTCAATCGAATGGACTTTCTGAGTCGAGTAATAAAAGGATTGTTAACTCAATCAAGAAACGTTTGAAAGCAGTGAAAGGAAAATGGGTCGAAGAACTTCCTTCGTGCAGGATATTGCCGAAGCCACGCATTGACCAAACTGAAAGAACATACATCATGCAGTTAATCGATAACCACTCAAATCATGGTGTTTTGCCAGAAAGCGACCAATCCATGGGGGTGCTTCTCGTTCTAAGGTTAGTTTTGACAGGTCATGGGCTTAAAACGTATCCCCGTAGCAAAAGTTATGGACGTTTAAGCGCGACACCCTTTGTGTTTTCTCGTCTAGACCGACCTCGTCGGATTTCCACGAATCTTTACATTGTTCATCTACAATGTAAATGATAAGGTTTTCAAGGGAAATAACTTGCAAAAAACCCACTCTCGTGCTGTATTGCCACTCAATTCATGGTGTATTGTCAGAAAGCAACCAAGCCATGACGTGATTCTCGTTCTAAGGTTCGTTTTGACGGGTATTGGGCTAAAAACGGATCCCCCTTTTCCTTAGTCTATGGTTGTGAAGCAATTTTACCCGTCAAGGTACGACTACTTACGTCGAGACATACGTCGGGTGATCATAACCTGGTCGACATGAGCTACGATCTCGATGCTCTTCAAGAACTAAAGGAATCAGCGTTGATCCGAATGGCATCCCAAAAACAAACAGTCAAACGACACTTCACAAAAAACGTAAAGACTAAGGTCTTCCAAGTGGGCGACCACATCTTGCGTCGAGTGTTCCAAAACACCCAAGAACAAAACGCAGGTAAACTTTCTATCAAATGGGAAGGTCCTTATCGTATATCTCAGATCGTGGGAAAAGGTGCCTATAGGCTCCAAACTCTTGACGACCAGGAAATCTCACGTAGTTGGAATGCAACACATCTAAAGAGGTATTTCTTCTAAACCTTGAACTATTCCAATACGATTATTCTTATCGACCATTTACTGACTTAAGCATCGAAGGGTCGTTGGTAAGCCAACGACCAACCTCTGACGTTGTTTTCTCATAGGATCGCACGACATGAGACTATAAATCTTTCGCACGACACTAAAAGGTGTATAATTTAAGTTCTTAACTTAGAAATATTTCCATTGTGAATGAATTGCCCTGGTTGCAAGTATCTTTGGTTGGAATATTACGACATGCCTCAGTCGCAAGTATCTTTAGAATGGTTCGCATTTTCTAGATTATGTCTTACATATTACTTGTTTGGTCGTGTGATCTTTAAAAAGGTTCTAAGTCGCCTGAATTGCCTTCGTCGCAAGCATCTTTGTTCGATGACAAGAATATTGTTGCACTAAGTAAAAACGTTCGACAAGAAATATAACAAAAAAGCATTTATATCCAAAAGTTGGTGGTTACAAGTGGAAGGCTCAACCACCAACGGTCGACCTAAAGACAAAAACAAAAAGACTCAAGATGGGGGAGCGTCTCCTGCTGGCTGCGATGAAGAAGCATCACCAGCCTGGGCCTCGTTCACCTTAGCCTCCTTCGCGACCTCAACCACGTCGACTTCCTTCTCATCTTCGGAGTCCAGGTCCTGCTCAGTCCCGATGTCCGCAAGGTAGAGTTTGAGGTCTTCAGTAGCATTGGCCAAAGGATTCTTCCTGGATAAGTGACGTTTCAAGATGGCCGTTTTGGTCGTCCATCGAGTGAAATCCTCAACGGCCCTCAACTCCTCCTCCAGTTCCACGATCCTGAGCTTATGTTCGGCCACCTTCGCCTTGAGGTCCTCGTTATCTTTTTTATCCATGACCAAGGATGCCAAGGCCTGCTCCAACTCCAACCTCGTCCCTTTTAACGTGTCGCACGACACGTCTAGACGGATCTGCTGGTCAGACTTTTGCGTCCGTACGACATCCAGAATTTCTGGGCTTCCTCAAGGCGACTGTTCAGGGATACCACGTCAGCCTTAGCCGCCTTCTCCTTGGCCAGAGCCGCCTGTTCCCTGTCTAGCCCAGCCTTCTCCTGCTCCAGAGCTTTAGACACAAAACGCCTAATTGTAACACCCTAGATTTCCATTATATATCGTTGTATTCTTGTGTTAATCTTTTGTCGTTAGCACCGCATTCGGTTTCGAGTTCGAGTTTGATTTAGGAGAATTTGGGCAAACAAACAGTGAATTACGCGAGTTGCACCACGACTTGAGGTCGCAGCACAATCCGCGTAACCCACTGGATGTTTTGGGTTTGAGGGACATGGACGAGTTATGCCGCGAGTTCAAGTCGCGGCATAACCCGCGAGGTTGCCTGGCCGACTTAAAAGTGGTCTTCACAAATATCTTCATTTGGGCGGAAGTGCCGAACTCCCGTGTGTTGGCTTGAAGCGGAAGAGAAGCAATTCGCTGGACCTGAAATCGTGCAAGAGACGGCCGATAAGGTCAAATGCATTCGTGAAAGGTTGAAAGCGGCTCAGGATCGGTAGAAGAGCTATGCCGATAAGAAGAGGTGGCCGATGGAGTTCCAAGTGGGCGACCGTGTGTTGCTTAAGGTATCTCCTTGGAAGGGCATTATCAGGTTCGGAAAACGTGGGAAGTTGCGTCTCCGTTTCCTTGGACCTTTCAAAGTGCTTAAGCGGGTGGGTTTGCAAGCCTACCAATTGGAACTGCCGCCAGAGTTGAGCAGAATCCACAACACGTTCCATATTTGTTACCTTCGGAAGTGTTTGGCGGAGGAAGAAAACGTCATTCCCCTCTCAGAGTTAAGAGTGGATGAGGGTAACCGTTGTGTAGAAGAACCTGACGCTATCTTAGAGAGAAAGTCTAAGAAGTTGCGTCACAAAGAGGTCACTATGGTCAAGGTGCAGTGGAAGCATCATCGGGGGGCCAACGTGACGTGGGAAGCCGAGGAGGATATGAAGCGAAGATATCCTCATCTTTTTGTATAGTTGGGATTTCGGGGACGAAATCATTCCCAAGTTGGGGAGGATTGTAACACCCTGGATTTCCATTATATATCGTTATATTCTTGTGTTAAGCTTTTGTCGTTAGCACCGCGTTCGGTTTCGAGTTCGAGTTTGATTTTGGAGAATTTGGGCAAACAAAAAGTGAATTACGCGAGTTGCACCACAACCCGCGTAACCTACTGGATGTTTTGGGTTTGAGGGACACGGGCGAGTTATGCCGTGAGTTGAAGTCGTGGCATAACCCGCGAGGTTGCCTGGCCGACTTAAAAGTGGTCTTCACAAATATCTTCATTTGGTTTGTAAATCCTAATATATATATATATCTATCTCTCTCTCAAGTCTCTCTCCCTTTCTTGGTTTCCGTGTTTGGTTTCTTCGGTTGCCGTTTGTTGCTAGTATTAAGTGCATCTAGCAAGGGTTCGGTCTAGAAAGCTTCGTCTTCCCTCGGTGGTCGATATCTGGTTTTTCGGGTTTTTGTCTAAAACCTATTTGGTGAGTTCCTACTACCTTTTTCTAAACTTTATACATGTCAAAACTTACATTTTGAACTTCTATATATCTCCATGGTTTCAGATCTAAGTTTACTACATTTTGATATAACTTGAGTTTTGGGAGATTTTAGGGTTCCTGATCATTTTCGATTAAAATGATGAGTTTCATCTTATTTGAAGTAAAAGGATGTTTTACTTGCACATTTATGTGGGCTACTTGAAAGAATGTTTAAAGTTCATTTTTGATGGTTTTCATTCTTAACAGAAGTTAAACTTGAAAATGCATTTTGTTTATAAATGTTATTTTATACCATATGATTATCTATGGTTGGTCACATATGTTGTTGTGACGAGTCTGTACCATTACTAGTGGATCCCTAGGTATTGAGTCGACTTATATTTGGGATGTCTTTTCCCCTCTTTGTAAATGGATGTATATGATCCTCGAGGGCCATTTGGTACGGTTATGCAAGACCGGTTACTAGCCATGGATCATATTTTCCCTTGTTTGTAGCTATGGATATATATGATCCTCGGGGGTAATTTGGTACGATTATGTGAGATCGGTTACTAGCTAAGGGTCATATGGTAGTCCTAGTGAACGAGTATGACTTGGTTTCCTCGAGGGCCCTCCCTCACATCGTAGTACGGACTTTTGTAGTTCGTGGCCATAGATTCCAAGTGTTTCGACTCATAACTCGGATTGTGACCTACTTTGTGTTACGCTACAATCCTTGGTAAAAACTGGTTATCGTTGTCATCTTATGACGAGTTTACATTTAAAAGGCCCGGTTGTGACAAAGGTTTCATTTGAAAATTAAATCTTATTGAAAGATTTCCTTATGATACAATTGTTTATATCTCTTGAAATTTATAAACTGTATGTTCTCACTAGGCTTTAAGCCTAACACTTTTTCTCAAATGATGTGTATAACAGGTTCCCGTTAGCGGTGGGTTGCTAAGGGCTTGAGTGACGAGCTTGGTCTCGGGGATTTTGAGATGACTAGTATTGATGTTGGGCAATTGTTTAAGTCCCATTCTTTTGGCGGTATTGGATTAACAACTGATGTAATCTAGATAGGTTATGTTTAGATTAGTTTGTTGTTGAATTTCATATCCGTATTAAGGTTTTGTAAAGGTTTAGTACATTTCCCCTTTTTGGGAGGCTTATACCAAGTGTAGATGCTTATTTGTCCAGTTTCCGCGTTTTAAACTCACTCTGGTTTTTAGGGTGTTACACTAATCTTCTCCATCTCGTTATAAAGGCCAAGAGAAGTTTGGAAAGCCTGCAACATACGACACACAATAGTCAAATAAGTTATATAACCAAAGTAAGTAAAAGTTAATCCTTACCAGGAAGGATAAGCCCACGATGTGCGACTCCACGTCTTCGATGGACATCTCCCCGAACTTCTCCTTGAAGGACGGGAGCATATACTTTTCCAAATGGGGAAACAGTTTCTCCCGATCGATGTAGTTATCCCCATGAAGTCCGCCGACAACGTAAAGTTGACCGTCTGGACCTCCGCAAAACCCTTTCCATTCTCTCCAGACTGGGGAGGGGGATCAGAGGCCGCCGTCACCTGAGTAGGACGCTCAACCTGAGGGTCCTCAGGAACCTCTACCACCGGAGGCTCAGTAGGGGTCGCCTGTATGGCATCACCCGTCTTCGTCATCTCAAGAGTGGTGACGCTCGACGCGCCACCACCCGTCGACAACGGTTCCCTCAGGACCGACAACCGCGTATACTTTTGAAGGCTTGACCCCCCAGTCTTGACCGCCTTCCTCTTCTCCTTACCCTTCCGGGCTAACTCCAAAAAAGCCTTCTTTTGATCGGCAATGTTGGAGGACTTTGAAGGAGAAACACCTGAAAGGAAGCAAAACATTAAAACCACACGACAAGAAGAATGGGAAAACACGTAAGAGGAATTGAGTACGCTACCTGCCATCTCCTTTTCCTCTCCTTTATCTTCTTCTTTGTCCTCCTTCTCCCCTAAGGAAGATGCAACAGGTGTTCCAACGTATTGCAAGTCGTCGTCGTCCACGACCCAGTCAGCAGTAGGGTGGATCGTGAAGAATGAGCGTTCCTCGACACTAAGCTCGAGAAACCACTCAACCTGACAGCTGAATCGACAGAAGGCTCGACGACAATAAAATCGATTACTGATAAGAAAATAAAACAAAATGTCAGTGAAAATCGAGCAATAAACATAATAGGTGGAGTAAGGTCCTACTATCTTACCGTCGGCGTTCCATCCTGTGGAAAGCCACTGGATGTAACCAGCGACCGTAGCTAAACGACCACAGACATATTTAGTCTTCCAGTTACGATCGTTAATCGTGGTCTTATGAACCAGAGTGTGAGATCCTCTAAACTTGGAAGATAGGTTGTAGCGATGATTAGCCTCCGACTTAACCGTATAAGCCGAGAGAAGATCATAGACAGTAAATGGTGATTCCCATTTACTCGTCACTCGCTCAATCACCTGAACGACTCTCCAAAACTGGGGCATCATCTGCCCCGGAGATAAATCGAAAATCGTAAGAAACGATCTCGACAAAGGAGAATAGGGCCATGAAAAACCTATCTCAAAGGGATATTCGTACATCACGAAATATCCCTCGGGACATTGCTCCGGACGAAGCAACACCGGTGGACTAATGGTTATATCTAGGGGTGTTCATCGGTTGACATCCAATGGATGTGAGGGGAACCGAACCGATCCAATCATCCATTGGATGTTGGATTTTTCCAATCCAATGGATGATTGGATCGGTTCGGTTCCATCCATTGGATGTTTTATTGGATATCCATTGGATCGGATTGGATCCATCCGACATCCAATGGATGATCAGATCGGATCCATCCAACGTGTTAATTTAATGTAGTGTTCTAATTAATTACTTTTAGTTTGTGTTAAAACCAACATAAGTGAGACTAAGAATTCAAAAACCAACACAAAACAAATTTAGATTTAAGCAAATTGCAAAAAAAAATAATTGGATGATAGTTGGATGGAAAACTGGATGGTTAATTGGATGGGTAATTGGATGTTGGTCGCTTCGGTTCGGTCGGTTTTGGTCGGTTCTGGACTGCCATCCAAGAACCGACCGATCCAAATTGGATGTTGAGATTTTTAATCCGATCCGATCCAATTACAATTGGATATCCAATTATGTTCGGTCGGTTCTAATTGGATCGGTTGAATTTATGAACACCCCTAGTTATATCCTCTGGAATCCTAGCTAGTCGTCTAAAAGATTCGATGTCCTCATCCTCGCAGATAATACTAATTGGATCTAGCGACATAACAAAATCAGGGTCTTGGACAGTTTCTACGTAAAACTAAAAGTGTCCCAACCCTTCATAGGCTTTTGAGTTTGAGTCTTAAAACGCATGGACTTGAGAAGAGATATTGTACCTTAAGTAGACACTCTAAAACCTCGAAGGGAACCTAAAACGAGCAAGGATCGTCTGAAATCGGGAAAGGATCGCACGAAAACTCAAGAAAAATCTCTCTCTAAAATAACTTGAAAGTGTAAAAGGAAACTATTCCCAGATATCTTCTATTTATACGCAAGGATCGAATTGAGCAGGTACGCTCGATGATCGACACGTGTCGATCGACTCTTCAGGAGCTCGCCTGGATGATCGACACCTGTTACGCATGGTTGTCATGCGTATTCCCCAGACCTTCATGACGTCACGCGTGTTAGAGCTGCCAGATAGAAATGAACCGTTTCGGTTCTAAAGCAACTAAGAATCTTCCCCAAGTGACACGTGGCACTCGACAAAAAATTTAAAATTCCTGCCGAAGAAAAATTTTAATTTTTGGGGGCAAACTGTTTGGGTCAAAAATACACGATCACGACGAAGTTACATTTATTGCATATTTCACACGACCAGTCCTATATTAAGATAAGGTCCCGTCGACCAAACATAACCCTGACCTCCGTCGAGACTAACTTGAAGATCGGTCGAGCGTCGTACGACCATCGTCGAGATTGACACTCGACCTCGACTATACTAACGTATAACCCAACGTTCCTTTCTTGATCATTTAATGCAGGTTCAATGCTCATAAGTGCCAACGGTCATAACGGCTCAACACCATCAAGATCATTTATGAAGCGCAACCGTTACAAAACACATTTATGAGGAATCAGAACTATAAATACTGAAGATCCACACCTCAGTCAAGGAAAGAAAATTATTACTCAAAGTACACAACTGACGAAACTCTCTGAAGAACATCCGTAACATGATTTTCACACGATAGTCACGATATTCACGAGACAATGGTACTTTTACACACGACATACACTTGTTCTTTGTTTACATACACATTTCTTGTATCGATCGTGTAAAATAGTGTATATCAAAGTATATCACCCCTGATTTGTGATCATAGTACACGACGACACTCTCTTGTCGTCCGTGGTTTTTTCCTCGTTGAGGTTTTTCCGCGTCACCAAATCCCTTGTCTCTTTATTTATTTGTTTATCGCACATATTGTCGATTGGCTACTTTCATTAGTTGGATAAAGCTCCACGTCGACCTTAAATTATTCTTTGGGTATTTTTTGGCATTAACAGTACCTTTGGATGATGTACAAGTGGATGAAAAGCAAACCTATGTTGAGGAACCAGTGGCCATTTTGGATCATAAGGTGAAGAAGCTGAGGAACAAGGAGATCCGTTTGGTGAAAGTACAGTGGAAATTTCACAAAGGGCAAGAAGCTACTTGGGAGGTGGAATCGGATATGAGGAATCAATACTCCAGTCTTTTCAGCGATGGAATTCCGGGGACGGAATTCTTTTGAGTGGGGGATATTGTAATTACCGGACCAAAATTTGCAAATTTTAGAGTTTGAGTGATTAGTGGACCTAAATCCAAAGTTGGAGGGACTTATTGTAAGTTTGAAATAAAAGGGATTTAACCTTAGGAGCCTCTCATTTATGCTTGTTGGCAGCTGAAATCTTAGAGAGAGAGAGAGAGGTTGGGCGTTTTGGGAAAGAGCAGGGAAGGAAAGATTTCTTTGGAAGGTCAAGTTCTCTCAATCGATTGCAAGGTAAGCCCTCTATGCTTATTTTATTCTACTCCTAGAGTTTCTTATTCTTTGTTTTTCATTTGAGAAAGTAGTGAAATCTCCTTTACCTTCTTATTTTGCTTGTTTAGTGGGGGATAAGTTTCGTTTCTTCAAAAGAAAAACCATCTTCCCTTCATTAATAGTTTAGCGGCGTGAAAGTATTTAGGTCAAGGCTTAGGCGGTGTGACATCACCTGGGCCGGGGTTGAGATCTGCTAGAGCCGGGGTTGGGGGTGCTAGGACTCGGGCTTGGGTAGTCTTGGAACTGGGTTTGGCCTCCATGCCACCCGGGCTTCGACCCTGATTACAACCTGGCTTTGCCAAGGAAGCAACCTGGCTTCGGCGTCTTTATTCCAAATTCAATTCGGGATTTCAAAGCAAGTTTAATGCTGCTCGGTTACCCAATCAACCGATAGATACCTTTTGACCGATGGGTTAGAGAAGAAAGGGTGCAGTTTATCTAGAGGGGGAGTCCTAGTTAATGTCTCACCACCCTATCATTTCATCGTAGGTTGTGTGAGCATTAGAGCCGATCGTGAGCAAGGACCTGAGGTGAGTTTTCTAACTAAAATTTGATAATGAGGATGATATAATTATTTCTTGCGAGATTTGCTTAAATGTGAGAAATGCTTTAAAATGTTTTGTTGTTATTGATTTGATGAGAATCTTTGCATACAATGATGATTTGTTTTATGGCCTAAGTCGGGGGTGTGTCCCGCCTGTGCTCTCACCGGGGGGGGGGTGTCTCGTACATGTCATTGGGGTGTGTGTCCCAAGTAAGGCAGTGTGAGCCAGTCACGCCGCCACGTCCGAGTAGCGGTAGTATGTGCCTAAACGTGTGATTGAAGGCATGATATCTTATTTATAAACTGAAATGGTTATTCTGCTAAATCCTTTCTACAACTGCTTTAGATTGGTCTGTTATATGAGGGACTCACTAGACCATCGGTCTAACCCTCTCTCTTTCAAAACTAAAAACCCTTTTCAGGTGTTCGCCAGGTAGGAGGGGCCAGTAAGGGGAAGGAGAAGACGTGAGTTGTGTCCGAGATAGAAGACCTCCTACTTAGTCGTTTATTTCTCTTTTAAAATCTCAGTTGTGTATAGGTTGCCTTTATGCAAACCTTAAGACTTTATTGTTGACTTGGGGCCATTGTGGCGGAATTTCATATATATCTACTTCATTTTATTGTTTAAAGTTTGGGTTGTTACACTGATGATAGAGAAATTGTTACTTGTTTCTTTGACTTCTATGAAATAGGACTCCCCCCAAAAGAAACAAAGTAACCACTAACAGATCTTCTTGAGAAAGGACAAGATGGCCAATCTGAGTCACAATATACAGAAAGAGTGAAATCAGGTTTGTCATTGAAAAACAAACCAAAAGAACCAAATCCTTTTAAGTATTTGAGAACATGTAGAGCAGCATCCCAATGAGCCAATAAAGGATTTCGATTGAATTGGCTCAAGAATTGTATACAGAATGCCAAATCAGGCCGTGTGAACCAGAAAATTGAGTTTCCCCATAAGGTGTCTATATCTGCTAGGATCATACAGTGGATTAGGCATGTCTGGCATAAGCTTTAAGTTGCAAGGCAAATGAGTAGTTACATTGTCAGAAGCTGTAATCCCATATTCCTCTAAAAGTTCTGTAAGATACTTCTTCTGGGTTAAGAAAACACCCTTATCACTCCTTAAAAATTCTAAACCCAGAAAGTAATTAAGATGACCCATATCCTTAATTTGAAAAGTTTCATGCAAAAACTTCTTCAGTCCTCAACTTCTAAAGCACTGTCATCAGTTACTAGGACATCATCAACATATACAACAAAGAGTAATCATTTTGAGAATGATGAAAACCTCGTGCTCTTAATGCTTCAGACAATTTAGAGTACCATTGTCTAGAAGCTTGTTTCAGACCATACAGGGATTTCATAAGTTTGCAAACATAATTGTTATTTGTGCAAACCATACCTTTGGGTCTTTTCATGTAGACTTCTTCATGAAAATCTCCATGCAAAAAGGCATTGTTGATGTCCAACTGATGAATAGGCCAGTGTTGTTTTGCAACAAGTGCCACAATACATCTAATTGTAGTAAACTTGACAACTGGGGAGAAAGTCTCATAATAGTCTTCATTTGCTCTTTGAGTGAATCCCTGTGCAACCAAATGTTCTTTATGCCTTTCAATAGTACCATCTTGATTGAACTTGGTCTTAAAAACCCATTTGCATCCTATGGCACGTTTTCCTTCAGGTAAAGGAACAAGTTTCCAAGTACCATTTGCTTCAAATACTGCAAATTCCTTTGCCATAGCTTCTTGCCAGAAAGGATTAGAAGTTGCCTCTTCATAAGATTTAGGATCCATAACAGATACAATATTGGCAACAAAAGATTGATTATAACTATTTAAAGCAATTGGATTAAGATTTTGAGATGAAATGCATAGGTTAGTCATAGTGTGAGGACAGACCTCAACATAAGGAGTGGAAATATCTAAATAGACATGGTTACAAACAAAATAATCAAAATAAGAACGAGGTTTGGACACTCTTGAAGATCTACGTAAAATAGGAAGAGAATTATCATGATTGAGCTGATTATCATGATTAGAAGATGACTGATGTTGTTCAAACCCAGATTCTATAGTATGATCATCTGTTTGATTCGCTAAGTGTTCAGGCATAGCATATGAAGGTGAAGTAGGTTGATCAGAAGCAGAATTAACAGGTTCAGAGTGGGTAGAATCAAGAGAATCAGATGAAATAGGAGTAGAATGATTAGAATCAGAATTGTCAACAAAAACAAATGGACTATCATTTGGAACAGGAAGTGGCAAATCATTTATATCAAATGATGAAGATGATTTAATGAAAGGAAACTAAGATTCACATAACTCAACATTTATTGAGTATGAGATCTTTTTGGTTACAAGATGCATTATCTTGTAAGTTTTCATATGAAAAGGATAGCCTAGAAAAATATGAGGATCAACTCTTGACTGAAATTTATGTCTGTTAACAGGATTTGTGGATACAAGACACAAACAACCAAAAGACCGAAGATGATCATAGTTGGGCTTATTTTTTAATAAGAGTTCAAAAGGAGTAATGTTATTTAATGTCTTTGAAGGTATTCTGTTTATGAGATAAGATGCCGTTAGAATACTATCCCCCCAAAATTTTAGAAATAGACCAGATTGAATCATAAGATCTCTTGTTGTTTTTAAAGGATGTTTATGTTTCCTTTCAACTCTTCCATTCTTCTGAGGTGTATAGGAACAAGACAATTGATGAGCAATGCCTTTGGAGGAGAAAAATGCTTTACCTTCAATGTTATTGCCTAACTCTTTTGCATTATCAGATTGAATGACATTAATTGTTTTATTGAACTGAGTTTGAACTAATTGAACAAATGACATGGTAAACTGAACTTTTATATTTCAACAGATGAATCCAAGTTGATCTACTATGATAATCAACCATAGTAAGAAAATAGTGATGCCCATCATAAGTAGGAGTATGAAAATTGTTGGTCCACAATACTATCAAGTTCTTATCAACAATAACACATAAACGATTACCAACCTGTTTGATTAATAACAAACGGTTACAGGATTGATCGATTTCTCTCTTTGAAAGCTTTCTGTGTTTTTACACCTTTTGTGTGTGTGTGAATGTGATCTAATCTGATATCTTACTTAGCTTCTCTTACATACTACATCGACCAACTTGCAACAACTTGCAAGATATACAATATTAAACTAAAACTAAATAATATCTAGATATTTAGATATTATCTAACTAACTAATTAAAACATAATAACAAACTAACAACTAACTAAACTAATTACTTAAACACAATAAACTAACTTTGACATTTATTACAAACGACTTCAGACTTATATTTAAGAGTCGACTTTTCTGCATTAGCTTCAGATTGTGATCTTCAGATTGGATGATCTTGAATCCAATGAGACTGTGCTCTAACAAAAAGGTCCCCAAACATCAACATGTAACATATCAAAGATAGAATCAGATTTAGATTGACTAACGGCAAAGAGTAACTTGTGTTGTCTAGCTTTATGACACACAATAGAAGAATGAAAAAGATCTTTATTACAAGCATTTGAAGCAAGATTTATTTGTCGCGGCTTGTACAAAGGAAGATGACCAAAACGTAAATGCCACAAGGAAACAATCTTGTTACATTTGTCTAACATAACAGCACTAAAAACAAGAAAAGTACTAGGATCACACTGCTTGATTTGATTAGGATTCATCAAGAAAAGATTTCCAACCCTTTTACCAAGTATCAAGAGCTTCTTGGTGAGAGGGTCCTGCATATATGTAACACCCCGAATTTCGTTTGGCCGTTTTGCGAGGTTGTTTAGAGGATAAGGAGGTCTCTGCGTCTGTCTACAGGGCGCACGGGTCGTGCGCCCTCCTTCAGAGAAAACGCACGGGTCGTGCGTATGAAACAGTGGCGAGGCAGTGGGCTTGCGCACGGGTCGTGCGCATTTCCTTCTTTGAGGGCGCAAGACAGTCAGGTTGCTTTTTGGAGTTTGCTTAAATATCTCAATTGTTGGATATTTTCATAAAATATCTCAATATCTCAGATCTCTTTCTCTCTTTTCTCTTTCTTTCTTCTTCGATCTTAAAGGCTCATTTGGTTGCTAGTTTGCGGTGTTTCTAGCAAGAGGTTGGTGTTTTAAGCTTCACCTCTTCGTCGTGATCGATATCTGGTTTTCCGGGTTTTATTCTAAAACCTACTGGTGAGTTCCTACTACCATTTTACAAACTTTATACATGTCAAAATTCTTATTTGCGAAATCTGAAGTATTTCTACGGTATGATTTCATGTTCTCTACATTTTGATATAAATGAAGTTTTTGGTGATTTTCGGGGTTCCCGATCAGTTTTGACTAAAATGACTGTTTCCGCCTTATTGAAGTAAAATGATGTTTTACTTGCACATTATGTGGATATGTGAAAAGAATGTTTAAGAACTCATTTTAAATGATTTTCATTCTTACCAGAAGTTGAACTGGAAATGACATTTTGTTTATAAAATGTGTTTATACCATATGTTTATTTATGGTTGGTCACATATATTGTTGTGACGAGTCTGTACCATTACTAGCGGATCCCTAGGTTTTGAGTCCACTGTATTGTTGGGATGTCATATTCCCCATTTTGTAGCTATGGATGCATATGATCCTCGGGGGCAACTTGGTACGCTTATGTGAGGCCGGATACTAGCCATGGTTCATAGTGATCCTAGTGAAGGAGTATACATTGGTTTTGCTTGGGGCTAGATCTCACGTTGTAGCACGGACTTATGTGTTCGTATCCTCGGATTCCAATTGTTTAGCTCATAACTCGGAATTGGTGGTCTACTTTGTGTTACACCACAATCCTTGGTAAAATGGTTCTTTTGTCATCATATGATGAGTTTTGGACCGAAAAGGCCCGGTTGTGGCAAAATGTTATCTTTTATAAATTAAACCTTTATGAAAAGATTTCCTTATGATACTGATGTTTATATTTTCGGGAATTTTATAAAAGAACTACTTGTGCATTAAATTGTGAGGTTCTGGAAAGAAGGTTTATGGTTTCATTTTAATGGATTTCATTCTTATCAACAGTTAACTTGGAAATGCTTATTTGAAAAGATTCCCTTTGATACAAAAGTTTATATCTCTTGAAATTTATAAACTGTATGTTCTCACTACGATTTAAGCCTAACACTTTTTTTCAAATGATATGTATAACAGGTTTCCCTTAGCGGTGGGTTGCCAGGGTTTTGAGAGACGGGTTTGGTCTCGAGGCTTCTTGAGATGACTAGTATTGTAACTGGGCATTTGTTAAGTCCCATTCTTTTGGTGAATTATGGATTGTCATCTGATGTAATCTAGATAGATGTGTCTAGATTAGGTTGTTGATGAATTCTATATCTGTACAGGTTTTGTAAAGTCTTAAGGACTGATCCCCTTTATGGGAGGTTTATATCAATACAAGTGTCATGTTGCCATAATTCCAGGTTTTAATTTACTCTGATTTCTAGAGTGTTACAAGTTGGTATCAGAGTTCTAGTTTAAGCGAACTAGGCATGAATGTAAGATGTCTAGACTTAGACTGAGTTTGATAGGCACTGATTGTGAGATTGGGTAGAACTTCTAAGATGGGTTAGTCTTAGAATCGACGGAGGTTATGTTAATCAAGCGTTGTGATGATGGTAACAAGAACCCTTATGTGTTATATGTTCATAATCTCACTTAGCTAATGTGAATATGAGGATATTTTACGTGAGTGTAATTGGTTTGCTAATGTTATGACAATTGGTAGACGTAACGGTACGTTTCTTTCGTGCGTGTTTCAGTTAAACTCTTCCTTACCCTTTCTCGTGCTTGTGTTTATCTGCTCTACCTTAGTATGTTGACCGTTAGAATAGTGCGAAAGTTTCTAAGCGAGTAAGCCAAAGTATGATTGTTGTTTATAGCAATGTCTCTTTGGGATGATAGTAAGTGCGTTGAACGCATTAAGTTAATCATCTTGAGCCAGATTCGTTGGTGGAATTAGAACTATAAGATTGTTAGATCGATTCTATTTTGAGGAGAATTGTAAGTTAATTTATGGGATTGTTGCCCTATGATGCTTAAGGCATCCGGTTGATTATAGTACGTCGGGATGTTGGGAAGCGTAGTATTAAGACGTGAGTGCCGACCGAATTCATGCATTAAATTTATTTCTAAAATAAGGTTGTATAAATTGCTTTTCATGATTACCAAACATAAAGTGATTTACCTTGTAACGCTTTGGCAAAAACATTTAGCACTCAACATATTTTAAACTATGAGCATAAGCATGCTTAAAATGGTTTTGTTGCACCTGATTACAAATTGTTATCAAAACTCTCTTTATTCACATCTTGTGTTTAAATGCTATTTTTGGATGTCGTAATATCTGTGTTTTAACGCTTTTGAGTTAATGGGCAAGTAGCTGTGAAATTTTGACCTTGACATTGGATCTCTTCCACGTATGTCAATGGTTTTAAAGGAAAAGTTATTTCCATGCCTTGAGTCGGAGTTTCTTGGAGATTTTAGTTTGTACGAGTTTTGTTGAATTTCATGGAGTTTTGTTTTACGGATTCTTTTGTCGCGTGCGTATATTTACAGATGCGTGAGTTTAATTTCATTGCGTGCAAGTTATGAGTTCTTTGGGTGTCGTGTCTCATCAAAATGGTCAAAATTAAACTCACCACTTGTCAAAATGGTCGCCTTACCTTGTGTTGAAAAATGGAAATTTGGACACCACTTGATTTTTAGCGTTAATGAGTTTTATGAAAATCCAGTTGGATTATGGTGTCTCATCTTACGACTTTTGTGTCGCGTAAATAATTTCAGGAACATGTGCATATGCATCATTGTGTGCGTTAATTTCTGGGTTTTGTCAACCAATGTCAACTGTCGTGTACTATGTGCATTGGATTTAAGTATCACGTGGGGGTGAATGATTGCATAAACGATTTATGTTATTTTTAAGACAAGACTTTCGTTCTGATTGTATTTCCATCATTAACTCTTACTGTTAAAAAAAATCCCGCAAAGCATTTAGCGAGTTAGCGGTATTTTTGGTCGTTGTAGTTTCTATTTTGGTCAGATGTGTTTATCTTTACAACGTGAAGCTTTAAACTCGATTTGAAATTTTATTTGCATCCCCGTTATTTTACCGCCCTTTGGGGAATGAATTGTTTCATATGGGATGAGTTGAAAATTCTTTTGCTGCAACGCCTCTTGGTTATAGAGGAAGAATTTTAAAGATAAAATTGTGATTTTTCCCTTTGGAGTTGTACGAACAATTGTTGCACATGTTGAAGTGCAGGAACCTATTTTCACGGTTATAGCGTAAATTATCGCGTATGTTTTACTCGGTATTTCTCAAGGTGCGAGTATTTTGTTAAGTTTTCGTATTCGGTAACTTGGATTGTTTTAACATCATAAATTGCTCATGTCGAGCTTGAATATTTCAGCAAGTAAATAGCGTGATCTACATATTCTGGGTGATGTTGTACACGTAAAATCTACATTATGATTTATGCATCTTTGATGATTTTGTGCATCTTAGTATATTTGCATTCATAAACTTTTGAAAAATCTTTGGTCTCAATACGTGTTGAGTTTTGAGAAATCATGTCCTGGTAGTGTGTGTTTTCATAAACATTGTTTAAAGACATTTCACTATTTGGGGAAACGTTAAATGTCGGTTAAATGTGTTTTAAGGTTTACGAGACTTTCGTTGTAAATTTACGTAAAGTGTCGGGCCTTTGGCTCGGGTTTTGACTGAATGAGTCGTATGGACATTTGTCCGGATTTATAACCGCAATGAAAGATTTTAGTATGATGGAGTTTATTTGTGTTTTTGGTGAGTTAAAGTTGATTGGTGAAAACGGTGTACATGCCAAAATGTTTATTTTAAAGTGTTTGTGTTTTACATTAAATTGTTAACTGCTGATAAGTTTTGGTCATTTTGAAATGTTTAGTTTTATGAACATGTTGAGACACCCATTTTGAGATCTTTGGTTATTTTGGTAAATAAATCATGTTGAAGTGTTTCTTTGATGATTTTACATATATAATTGGAGTTCAATTGACGTAAGTGTCATTTGGTGTATTTGATCTTATAAACCTTTTCAGAAAATGCATATTATTGTGTTATGAGGACATTTGTACGGTTTAAAAACAGTTGTGGAATTTTTGGAGTATGATGGCGATTATTTCATGCCATTGGGAATTACATGTTTTGGGAGCTTTGGTTTTTCAGTTGGAGTCATGTAATGCTAGACAGTGCTGTAGATCCATAGACAGTCTGTCTGTTTTGTAAAGCCTGAGGTTTTGGGTTACACTTAGTGACCGCTCGGGTTGGCTAGCGAGTAGACAATAGGTGGCACGAGCTGCTGAGTTGGAACTCGTCTGGATTGGATAGGCACCCGTGTCCGTAAGCCCTTGAGGTGGAACTCGACGGAGTATGGCTAGAGGCAATAAACGGTTTGAAGTTGTGATGTCTGGTATGGCATGGGAACTAAGATCGGGATACGTGGTGAAATCCAATAACATCACGGGTGGCCCCATTCATTTGTTCTCGCCACCCAAGATGGAAACGTTAGAGGTCATGCGAGGAAGTTGTATGGGCGGCCTACTTGCGTGTCCTTCTATTCTCTTTGTGTACGGGTCTCTCCGTCGTAGACCCGGGGTATTTTAAACACTAAGGTTATATTTTTACCGGCTTTGATTATGTGGAGTCGATGGTAAATGATGGCTTTAATATTGGGTTCTCCCCACGTATATTAAGGTTTGAATGAAATGTGTTATTCCTGCATATTGATATTTAGTTTTATTTCGTTTTTGGTCGTGTGAGTGTTGGGCCTAGTGTCCATGTTTTCGGACGTACGATGTGTATGGTGTTACTAATGTTTCATACTTCGAGTTAGTACAAGTTGTGTCAATTTATAAAGTATCATTGAAATGAAGGATCCATCTTTGAAATTGCATAACTTTGAAAAGGAGTTGTTCCATGTTTTAAAATTCATTATTTGAAAGGTTCTGTTTTAAAGAGAAGTTCATCAATTTAATTGCTTTTACTTATGTAAAACTCTTGAGCTCTCTAGGCGTTAAGCCTAATCCCTTTTTTTTCAGCATGTGCATCAAATTCCTGTTATGGGTTTTATTAGCACCCGTCCTTTATAGTCCGAATGTGTAGATTGGTGGTATGTTTAGAGGTTAATCTTTATAATGCGGTTGTGGACGAAGTATTTGTGGAAGTATTAAGAAATTTGAATAAGGGCTACTTCCAGATTTGGAGTCAGATCGGAGTTGAGTGATATCAGAATCTGTGTTAACCGATTACCGGAAAGACGCTTTAGTGCGCCTTGTAAGAAGATCTTTATCGATATTAGGAATGGATCAGTGAAATCTGAGAGTTTTGGGAAGATTAGCGTCGGTCGTTAGCTTTGAGTTCGGAACCGTGCAGTTCGAAAGAAATTGGTAGATGGAAAGTTGAGGTCGCTAAATTCCTGGAGGTAGTAATTGTCACCTAAGGTTGGGAGGCAACCGTAACCTTGGGAGTAAAGGTTACTTTGAAGTGTTGAGTGTTCGCTCGGTTAGGAGTAAATTGTGCCCAAGAAGGGTAGCTAATGTGGATGTTGGTATTAGGATCTCGTTAATGATTCTGGCATTTGGGTTTGAGACGATCTCCTCTGCGGACAGTGTTCCATTGAGAAGAGTAGATTTCGAGGACGAAATCATTTTAAGGTTGGGAGTATTGTAACACCCCGAATTTCGTTTGGCCGTTTTGCGAGGTTGTTTAGAGGATAAGGAGGTCTCTGCGTCTGTCTACAGGGCGCACGGGTCGTGCGCCCTCCTTCAGAGAAAACGCATGGGTCGTGCGTATGAAACAGTGGCGAGGCAGTGGGCTTGCGCACGGGTCGTGCGCATTTCCTTCTTTGAGGTCAGGTTGCTTTTTGGAGTTTGCTTAAATATCTCAATTGTTGGATATTTTCATAAAATATCTCAATATCTCAGATCTCTTTCTCTCTTTTCTCTTTCTTTCTTCTTCGATCTTAAAGGCTCGTTTGGTTGCTAGTTTGCGGTGTTTCTAGCAAGAGGTCGGTGTTTTAAGCTTCACCTCTTCGTCGTGATCGATATCAGGTTTTCCGGGTTTTATTCTAAAACCTACTGGTGAGTTCCTACTACCATTTTACAAACTTTATACATGTCAAAACTCTTATTTGCGAAATCTGAAGTATTTCTACGGTATGATTTCATATTCTCTACATTTTGATATAAATGAAGTTTTTGGTGATTTTCGGGGTTCCCGATCAGTTTTGACTAAAATGATTGTTTCCGCCTTATTGAAGTAAAATGATGTTTTACTTGCACATTATGTGGATATGTGAAAAGAATGTTTAAGAACTCATTTTAAATGATTTTCATTCTTACCAGAAGTTGAACTGGAAATGACATTTTGTTTATAAAATGTGTTTATACCATATGTTTATTTATGGTTGGTCACATATGTTGTTGTGACGAGTCTGTACCATTACTAGCGGATCCCTAGGTTTTGAGTCCACTGTATTGTTGGGATGTCATATTCCCCATTTTGTAGCTATGGATGCATATGATCCTCGGGGGCAACTTGGTACGGTTATGTGAGGCCGGATACTAGCCATGGTTCATAGTGATCCTAGTGAAGGAGTATACATTGGTTTTGCTTGGGGCTAGATCTCACGTTGTAGCACGGACTTATGTGTTCGTATCCTCGGATTCCAATTGTTTAGCTCATAACTCGGAATTGGTGGTCTACTTTGTGTTACACCACAATCCTTGGTAAAATGGTTCTTTTGTCATCGTATGATGAGTTTTGGACCGAAAAGGCCCGGTTGTGGCGAAATGTTATCTTTTATAAATTAAACCTTTATGAAAAGATTTCCTTATGATACTGATGTTTATATTTTTGGGAAGTTTATAAAAGAACTACTTGTGCATTAAATTGTGAGGTTCTGGAAAGAAGGTTTATGGTCTCATTTTAATGGATTTCATTCTTATCAACAGTTAACTTGGAAATGCTTATTTGAAAAGATTCCCTTTGATACAAAAGTTTATATCTCTTGAAATTTATAAACTGTATGTTCTCACTAGGCTTTAAGCCTAACACTTTTTCTCAAATGATATGTATAACAGGTTTCCCTTAGCGGTGGGTTGCCAGGGTTTTGAGAGACGGGTTTGGTCTCGAGGCTTCTTGAGATGACTAGTATTGTAACTAGGCATTTGTTAAGTCCCATTCTTTTGGTGAATTATGGATTGTCATCTGATGTAATCTAGATAGATGTGTCTAGATTAGGTTGTTGATGAATTCTATATCTGTACAGGTTTTGTAAAGTCTTAAGGACTGATCCCCTTTATGGGAGGTTTATATCAATACAAGTGTCATGTTGCCATAATTCCAGGTTTTAATTTACTCTGATTTCTAGAGTGTTACAATATAACACTGTGTATTAGAAAACAGAATAGGAGATTTATATGTAGAACATAGTTTTGCTATGGAAGGAAGATTATAACACTGTGTATCAGAAAACAGAATAAGAGATTTATATGTAGAACATAGTTTTGCTATGGAAAGAAGATTGAAATGAAATGAAGGAACATATAGAACATTATGCAGAATTAAAGACTCTGTTAGAGTGATATTTCCAACAAATTCGACAAACAGAATGGTTCCATTTGGCAAGGAGATTTTGTGTGGCTTAGAGAGTTTGTTGAGAATAGAAAACATAGACTTATGATTGCACATATGGTCAGACGCCCCAGAATCAATAATCCAAGTACTAGAAATAGGAATAGTCAATGTGTTACCTACACAGGCTGCAAAACCACTTCCTTCATTGGTTACAGGAATATCACATGTGCTGGAACTATTCTTTTAAGAATTCAGAATAAAAAGATCCTTCACTTTACAGCTATTGATAATACTCATGATCTGTTGATAATTGTGGTTAGAGATCTCAGTAACTCCTTCTACCGTATTTGCAGATGAGACAAATCTTCTTGGATTATTGAACTTAAAGTTCTCTGGAAAACCATTCAACTTGTAACATTTAGGTTTGATGTGACCTTTCTTCTTACAATAGTTACAGATCAGGTTTCTTCTTGTTTCAGCACTCATGAATGATTTATGCCTGCAGAATTGTTCTTGTTTGCATGCATAGCCATTCCTTCAGTACTTATATTCACAGGAGCAGACACTTCTCTCTGTTGTTCCTCTTGAATCAAAGTGGCATAAGCATCAGCAATTGTAGGAGTAGGTTTTTCATGAATAATATTCCCTCTAACTTGAACATAACTATCATTTAGTCCAAAAAGAAATTGAACTAACTGTTGCCTTTCCATTCTTTTAATCCAAGCCTCTCCTGCAGTGCATGTACAATCTGGTAAATCATCAACAGCAACAAATGCATCCCAAATCCTCTTAAATCTAGAATAATATGTTGTGATTGAATTGGTTCCCTGAGTAATTTGATTCAATTATTTTTGTAATTGAAAAAAAAAACAAATTTGATTGTATGTGATGCAATTGTTTCCAAATCGCACTTGCAGTAGTATAGTAGATCAGGCCTTCAGAGATATCTTTAGTCATGGCGTTAAGAATCCATGTGATGATAATAGAGTTACATCTTTCAATCATCATAGGTAGGATCATCTTCTGTAGGTTTCTTAGTTCTGCCAGTCATAAACCCTAACTTGTTATTAACAGATAACGCCAATGACATCGCACGCTTCCAGGCTCCAAAACTCTTTCCATCAAATATTTTCGTGACTAATAGTGAGAGGCCTGAAAACAGTGTGTAACAATATTATAGAGGATAAAAGATACTTTTCTAATTGTGTTTATCTTCTTTTATTAACTTATCATATGGTATTGTTATGTATAAATCTCGTCACCTCTTTGTGGAATTATATATGTTCCTAATAATCATACTGATTTTGTTTAATATAGTGATGAATATGACATTTTTTTATTTAGGAGTAGTCTCTCTCTATATATATAGAGGAAGGTTCAAACGATAATGCTAATTATTTAAAAAAACAAGAAAATAGTACAAAACAGCAGATCATGTACAAAATCTTATATGATTTTACATTAACCCGAAAAAATCGGACAGGGGCGATGCAGGGCTCGACCTAATTAAAGTCGCGTGAATCATATATGATTTTGTATGTACTCGGTTGTTCTCGTGTTTTCTTAAATAGATTTTGTTCCCGTATGAACCCACCTATATATATATATATAGAGAGAGAGAGAGAGAGAGAGAGAGAGAAGGAGGATCAAACGAGAATGAATGTTATTTAAAAGAATAAAGGGACAAATCTCAGCCCCTAGTTAGATTAAATCAATGGCTATAATCAATAATGGCAAATTAGTAATTAATAGCAATCAAAGTACACTTTCCACCAAGGTCAAAATATTTTAAGGGTAAAAATGGAACAAATAAAAAATATTAGCTGGTTATGTGTGCCGTGAGAAAAAAGTGGGATATGATTATCCCTATCAAATAGGGAAAGGTAAACCATTTCCATGTTTATCTCATTCAACATTTTCATATTCGTTCTTCCTGGGAATTGAAGGCACACTTATTCCATGACTTCCATGGATGTGAAATCCATATCTTCCATGGATGTGAAATACTGCATCGAAGGCGTCATTGATTCAAGGTTTCTCATCTACTTCTCTCCATCGAAACCCTACTGTCAAAAACAGGTATGTGCCTTTCTGTGAATCGACTTCTCTCCATTGATGAAATTGATGTCTGTGTATCGATTTCACACAGGGATATGCCTCTATGTATTGATTTCAACAGACATCTGCCTCATGTGATCATATTCAGAGGTGCACACTGGAGCAAGCGGAGGGCCGCATCGGGATGTTGTTTAAAATGTTGGATTTGTACAATAAGAGGCGCATACCGGCGATCAGATGTCGTCTCTGTGTTGGATCTGAGCGATTGTTCCACTCTTTTTCTTTGTTTTAATGGGTTTTTTTTCGGTTCTTGAGAATGTCATGAAGCATAGTGAGGGCTCAACACAGGTCAAGAAGATGAATTGGGTTTAGAAGATGAGCTGGGTTTAGGATGAAGATGAAAGATAGTTGTTTGGAATCTGATTTGTTTATTTTGGAATGTTATATGGATGAAATTTTCAGGAAATTAATCATGGTCATTTGTGTTTTAGTTTTGATCATTTATGGTCTTATTTGGATGAGCACATATGATTTAAAGTTGCAAACTTAATAGAAACATTTTGTCTAACTTATTTAGAACAAAATCACATATGATTTTGGTGTTATGTATTATAGCCAAGTTATTTAGTATAAAATCACATATAATTTTGGTGTTAAGTATAAATTTGGTGTTAAGCATTTAGAACAAAATCACATGTGAATTAGGGTTGCAAACTAATAACATCATTTTATCATAAAATCATATATGATAAAGTGAAAGATATCAAATATAAGGATTCATCCAATTACTATAAGGTATAATCACATGTGATTTAGTGATGCATACTACACTTAAACAATCTGTCAAATTTCTTTACAATCTAATCATAAATGATTTTGGATTGCATATTGTACATCATATAATCATTTGTGATTTTGGATTGCATATTTGGGATTTGCTTGGAAAAAAAAACAGAACCAGATGAACTATCAAAATGGATTAACCAAATTTGCTTAAAGAAAGGAAAAGGATAAATACGATTTTGATTTGAATTAGATATTGTAATCCCTGTTTTTAGGAAGTTAATATTATCCTAAATTATCCATAGCATAATATGACTTTATTACCTTTTTAATCTTAATTTTAGAAACTATTATTTTCAGAATTAATTTTAAAAAATGATTGGCTGAGAATCATCTTTTTATTCTTTTAAATAACCTTCATTCTCGTTTGAACTCCCCTCTATATATGTAATCCCTTAATCAATTGTACATGTTTGGTTAGACAATTCTTTTGGTTCAGATGTGTATTTTGGGTTCTGTTGTTTTTTATCGGTTAATTATCAAGATCCGACATGAGTTATTTCAAAATATCATTTCTATCAATTTAATTAATAAATATTTTTTTCAAAATACATGATCCTTTGTCCCATAAAATAACAACAAACTATTTTATAAAACAAAATTCAACCATACAAATTGCATTTTTAAGTTACTCTGTTTCAAATTATATTTTAAAGATTTTGCTCTTGTTAGCTCCATTTTAATGTGTACATACAAGTAGGGGTGGACTACAGCCAACGGTGCGTGCCACCATATTGTTCCTTCGTCGTAAGGTAAATAAAATTTAGGTTTGTGAAATGTGCAATCGTATCGTTTTAGAAGGTGCAACTGTATCATTTTAAAAGGTGCAACCGTACCTCATAATTAACTAAAAAAACTCTTGAAATCAACCAAAAAAGTCACTATAAATCGATTAAAAACTTAAAATTCACTCGAAATCAAGCAAAAAAAATTTAAAAATCCCTCGAAACAGTTTAATTAGGCTGAAAATACATCGGTCAATATTGAACATTGGTAAAAAGATAAAGACATGTCGATAAAAATCGTGCAAAGAAATATATGGTGCCACTATACGGAAAAAATTTCTGAGTCCACCCCTTATATTTCAAATAAAAAATTTTATTATTTTCAATATCCTAAATCAACCCCAGAAAGATACACAAATGTAAAACAATGATATAGAAACCTAAATGCATAAACAAAGGTTTGGTGTTAGGGTAGGTGGCATTTATTTTTTGCATTGTTCTTGTGTTTTGTTTTTTAGTCAAGGGAAAAAGAATCTTTAATATTTAACAACTTAACACATGAGTTTGGGAATACAAATGATCATGAATCTAATTATTGAACTTAATCATCATACCATGTTGCATTTAATGTTAATAAATATTATATAACAAAAATACTACTATCTTTTATACTATCATAATTATAATTATCATATCTCAAGTCTAGTTTCACATTTAATTTGACAAAAATGTTGAATCATTTTTTTCATAACAATTATAATAAGGTAGATGTAAAATTATCTAACAATCATTTAACTTTCAAATCAATGATTCTTAGACTTTGTTTGGCAAACTAGCTTATAAGCTAGCTTATCAAAACGCTACTTTGAGTAGCGTTTCAATAAACTTGCTTAGCTTATGTTCATCCAAAAACACGTACTTAGGCTATCAAAATATGCATCCAAATCAAAAGATGCAATGATTGTATTTGACTAAATTAAATATAGAAATTATCTTTAATTAGTAAACAAAATAAAATAATTTAATGCAAAGAGATAATTAAATAATAATATGTATATTTCCCATTCCACCCCTCATAAAACTACAAATTACAACAAACTCATCCTTTACCATTTTCTATAACAGGATAAGCAAGAACAAGAAGAAAAAAAAAAAAAAAAATCTTCAACTACAAAGAACAAAAACAAGTTGAGTTGGCTCTTAGATTTTGATTCCAGATTCTGCACTTGAATCCTCAAATTCTTAGCAAATAAACACTAAGTTCAGGAGCTCCATTGCTATCAGGATTCATCATATAGAAAGCTTCAGAATCTCTTGACCCCATAACTCTCTCAAACTTAGCTCTCATATACATGATCCCACCATCTTCATTATCTTCTCCGGCCACCGTTTTCTCCGCTGCCGGCAACACCCCGGCCCCCATCGATATCGGTTCGACAGCTTTCAAAACCCTCCATTCTTTCTCCCCACACTCCCTTTTCATGGCAAAACCACACTTCTTCCCATTGCAATATGTCCTCCAAACAGGCTCTTCCAACAGTTTTCTTGTAGTGTTGCCCCCCACTTTATTCTTCATCGTCTTATTATCTTCTTTATCGCACTCCAATGCGATTCTAACGAGCCCAGAAGCCATTTCCTTAACAAGACCACTGATCGGGGTTTGAAGCTCGATCAAGAAAGCTGGTTGGGAGGTGGGGTTTTTCTGGAACGCGAAATAAACATGGCCTCGTCGGGACCCAAACAGGGTCCCGACGACTCTGGGTCCTAGGTTGTTCAGGAGGTTTGTTCGGTTCTTACTGAGAGCAGTAAGAACCGAACGGAATCTGGCAACTGTGACCGCTTGGAGTTTCTTTCTCGAAAGCGGTGGCGGGTGGTCGGAGAGGTTGGGTTTGTGATGAGGGTGGTTGAGGGTGGTTTTAGGGCAAGAATTGAAGGATGATGGTGGCGGTGGTGGTGTTTCTTGTTCTTCTTCTTCATTGCTGACCTTATTTGACCAATGGAAGTGTTGTTTCTTGTCTTGCATACAAATCTTTGCCATGGTGAATTAAGTGTTGTAGTAATGAAATGAGAAGCAAAGGGAAAGAAGGCAAACTTCTTAAAGAGAGAAAGAGAGTGAAGAAAGAGAGTTTGTTGATTTCTTTTATGGATTTGTGGGTGATATTTCTTTATATGTAAACATCGACTTAAAATAAGTCCTTTACTTCACATAATATTGTCGGATGACGTTTTTGTAATAAGTTTTCTAGATTATTTATATTTCAAGTTGATACACATATATAGAGAGAAAAAGAAGTTTTAAATATAAATTCTCTAAATAGTACAAATCATACAAACCAATCTCAATCGTACATCTAATTAATGAACATTTGATTTTATAAATATCTCGATTGTTTCATGATCTAAGCGTTAATCATCTTACACAAAAAAAATCTAGATCATAATAAATAAACTTTCATCATTTCCCTAAATATCTCAGTTGACTAGTTTGTATGTTTTGTATCAATTTTGTATTAATTTATTTATGACATATATATATATATATAGAGAGAGAGAGAGAAAATTGCATCAAAATAGATGATAAATAACTCCAATAATAAATAAATGTTTGGCCTAGAGGTTGTTCTCTGTTGGTAATCAGTTTCGAGTCTTCTCAAAGTCAGAGAATTTTTCTAACTGTTGTTATATTCAATGCCCCATTGAATTAGTCTAGATGTATGTAGGCTTATCAAAATACCCAATGTTACAGAAGAAGAAGAAGAAAAAACTAACTTTAAAAACACTCGATGAGAAGCCGATTTAACAAATTCTTGTTAATAAAATAATAACAAAATTAAAGTTGATTTCATTTTAATTTTTGAAAATAAGGAAGTTTTGAGAGTTGGTATATATTAGGCTTAAACTTTATAATTTTGATACTATTTCATGCAATAAATTCAACAAGAATTCATTAATGAATAGAAATGGTTGCTGATTTAATGTGATTTTTTTGGTGTTTTTAAAAATTTAAATCGACATTACATTTAAATCCTACCATCATGTTTGCTCGATCATTTAAGTTCACCAGAGATGGATTTGCTAAATTCAGAGTAATGTAGCTATACCTACTTATACATTATGCTTTAAAGCTTGTATGATATTCTGGATTTCAGAAGTCCAGCTCTGGAAAAACATGTTCTTAATTATTTATTTTAGTTGGTTGTTTATATGTAGAGGTAAAGAATCCCCAAAGAAAAAGAAGCAGAAACAGAAGTAGCCCCACCAACTGTACCAAATGACCAAAGAACATGCCAGTGGAGGGGTGTAGGTTTCAAGAAAACAAAAAGAATGCAAAGCAAAATCCCATCTTTACAAGATTCTAGGCAATCTATATATAAACACACACACTATAACAATATATATATATATATATTATATAATCAATTATACAAAGTTGTACATATATATAACATGCAATAAAAGCTATATATTATTTTTTAAATCGGTTAGTTTTGTTTTGAAAGAAGTATCAGGTATAGTTCAAGATTCACATGAGAGTTCGTTAGACAGAAAGAAAAATTATCATCAAACGAGATATTGGCATGGAGTATGGAGTTCAAGATTTACATGAAGGCTCGTTTAGTTCGAATTTCATACGGGTATTGCTTGAATTGCATTACGGATCCGTAAAATTGGAGCTTTACAAGAAAAGAGGAAAACATGATAAGGGTATTTTAGTAATTTCACGTGAGAACAAAAGAGGGGAAGGGGGGACAATGGTCAATATGTAAGTTCACTTTCCATGTGGGGCTAGAGAAATAATTTGACTGACTTGTGTGTGTGTGTGTTTTTGTTTGACTAGGAGGCATTTGGATCCATCAAAAACCAAAGAAAACATTGTGATTGCTGAAATTACCATCCTGCCCCTGCCCCTGCCCCAAAACTGCCACAAGAACCCACATCTGGCTTTGGCTTTTTGTGCCCAAAGATCGAGCCACCCCTGGTCAAGGCCCCCACAGGTTACACATTCGGCCCGGTTCGGTTTTGACCATAACCAAAAGTTGTCGTAAAAGAACGACATCAGTATTGTTATTTGTAAGTTTTTATGATTCTTATAGATAGGACGAGATTGTATCAGACGTTTATATAATTTGTGCCGTTATCATTTTCATGATGCATAGTTCAAACTTTTATGATATTTGATATATGGTAAGTAACTTGGAACTATTTACCAACATTTTGATATTTAATTATATATTTTAAATGGAGTTTAAGATTTTTGGTGACGTGCTATGTAAGATTTTCTATGCAACATTTCATTATTATAAGATAATTTAATTTAATATTTTTATTTGCTAAGTTTCATTTAATGGTGTAAAAAATTTAACCAAAACTAAAATCTAAAGAAACAAAAGGGTGAATGACAAATAAAAGAAACTCGATATATTTTTACGGGAGAAAAACATATAAACTATTTTATTAAATGAAATATTGTCAATAGTTTTTTTGTATTGAGTCTTAGAGCATCTCCAACAGCTATGCTATAATTTTTCTAAAATAGAGTATAAAAAGTTGAAATCTCTAAAAAAAATTACAACCAACTCCAACAACTACTCTATTTTAGCCATTCTATCATCAATTATATTAATAAAATATTATTTATCTCTCCTAAACATACAATTTCAATGTCTCATATTGGTGGAAAAGAATTGAATATTATTTCTCTCTCTTTGATATGGGGTTTTAGAGATTTCTCCAAATTTGGAGATTTTTACCTTCTCTCTCATCTTTTTTCTATTTTAGCATATGATATAGCATAGCTGTTGGAGCAAAAAAAATTACTAAAATCTCAGTTTTTTTCTATTTTAGCATTGTTGTTGGAGATGCTCTTAGTACATGTGTTTTGGATGTCGACCATCTAAAACACATGTTATAGAAATTGCACTTTAAAAGACGAATGTTTGACGTGAAGGAGAAAAGGAAGAGCTTTGATAGAGTTTTTATTTTTTATTGAGGGAGGTTGGAAACTGGGAGCATGTATATATTAGACGTGCATATAAGTGAAAAATTAGGGCTGAATGTAAACAACACCCCTTTCCTGGCTGACAGAATAGGCCATTGATTGCTTGATTAAGCCACAACCGAACAAGTTTGTATGCTTATGGCTTATCGAATAAGCTATATGACTATTCAATCCATTAAGGCGCAATAGAACAAAACCACAAGGGTTGTGGTGTGGTGGTAAAGGCTTGGGGAGTTCATAGCGCTCAACCCGGGTTCGAGCCCCACTAGCAGCACTTGTGGCCACTGAGGATAAACTCAGGGATGCACGCTTTAGCAGCTGGGCCAAAGACCCTAATTGCCAGGGATTAGTCTGGGCCATAGGCCCAGGATACCCTTTCCAAAAAAAGGCACAATAGAACAACCCCTACTTGACAATATTAGGTTTTATGTTTGAATCCAACATGGCAGTGATGTATAAATGTGTATTATGGGTTTTTTTTCCGAACAAGTATTTATTGAATTATGTTAGGAATATGTTTAAAAACACAACTTACTTGGTTGTTGATCAAAATCTATGGGAAAAACAGACTACTAAGGGCGTGTTTGGTTTGTGGGAATGGATTGAAATGGATTGAATTTCAAGTAAGGATTTGGATTTAGAGGGATTTGGATTTGGATTTGGGGGGATTTTAAATCCCGACCCATTGCAAAGGAATTTCAAATCCATCAAGTTAAGGATTTTAAGAATGTCAAAGGATTTCAAATCCGGTCAACAAATTCAATCCTGCAAATCAAACACAGGATTGGAATGGATTTGAAATCCAAATCCCTCCAAATCCATTCCAATCCCGCAAACCAAACGCGCCCTAATTTTTTTATTAAAATTATATTTTCAGTTCGTCACAGATTTTAGTGTTGTGCTATGTAAGATATGGAGCCTCTAAAATATTTAAGATCCAATTATATATCTTTTAACCAATTATATTAAAGTTTTATTCTATTAGCTGATTTGACGATTTCTGATTCTGTCCTTTGAAAAATAATAAAAAAATTATCGTATCTAACTAAACTTCATATGTTAATTTGTCATTTTAAAACATTTATGTTGTTTAAAATTGTTAGATGGTATGAGCTTTTATTTTACTTATTACTCGTACATTTGATCTAAAGTCTTAGGGGCCGTTTAGCCAAACGCTTAACTAGTAAGCGCTTACTGATAAGATTTAACACTCTCATTTGCCTTACCGGGTAAAATTCTAGTCCATCAAAATGGCACTATGTAACAACCTACCTTAAAACATAACATGTATCATATAATACATGCAAACATTTACATTACAAACACCCACATATTACATATAGGGTCCCAAAGTGTAGAATTACACTTACATAATACTACATCTAACAAAAACCATTGACATATAACATTGTTCAACTAGAAGTATTAACTCATAATAGCTTCTCACATAGAACACATTTCTTCACATAACATCATAGCTTATCTTTTCCTTTTGCCTTACCAGTCGTCTGTCCTATAATACAAATTTGGAAAACAATGAGGGTTAGACCAATTGGTCTAAGTGAGATAATCCCAAACATTTTAATAACAATATTATGAAAACATTGATATGAAACCGTTATCAACAAATCACAATTCAAATCTCATGCAATGTACAAAACACACTCCGTTGGCCTATAACACCAACAACCCATGGCCATATCAGATTTAGTTGGCCGTTAAGCACAACTAATTAATTTACTTCGAACCTCTGATCAAAAAGATATACCTTGGTTATATTTCATCTCTTCCACAAGTTTAGTACAACCAACCTCGTTGCCCCTTTCGGCACAATCAACTCCATCCGGTCTCTACGTCCGACCAAAATACAATAGTGTAATGCAATGCTCAAACATATGAGATTTCATTTCAATAATCACATTCCATATAACTCACAAGCATTACTACACATATCACATATAAACAATTTCTTAATATAAGTATTCCAGTTCGAAAATGGTTAAAAGAAAACTCACCTTATTAAGAGTTCGAAGCCACACACGCGCAAACGACACAATTGAACACCACTTATATCAAACTTCACTGAGGAGTAACTGAGCCTTGATTATTCCTAGCTTTTCCTTGATCTCTTACTTTAAGCTTAGTAGTGTATTAAGAGAGAGAGAGAGAGAGAAAAAAAATTGGTATGATATCAATATTTTTTCCTTCTACCTCTGTTTATAGCTAAACATAAGGCATTAACAATTTGTTCCTATTGCTTTCAAGTTTGCACTCTTATAAGAACTCGACACCTCGTGCTTATAGGATAAGAGAATATCGACACCTCGTGCTTATAGGATAAGATCGACACCTCGTGCTTATAGGATGAGATCGACACCTCGTGCTTATAGGATGAGATCGACACCTCGTGTTTATAAAATAAGATCGACACCTCGACACTTTGGGCTTATAGGATAAGATCGACACCTCGTGCTTATAGGGATAAGATCGACACCTCGTGCTTATAGGGATAAGATCCACACCTCGTGCTTATAGGGATAAGATCGACACCTCGTTCTTCTAGCTTGCTTTGTCGTGCTTCTAGATTGCCATATCATGCTTCTTAGGTTGTACTTGCTATTACTTAGTTTTTTCAATTCATCACTTTGTTTTCCCAACACACTATTTTATCCCTTACAACTCATCACACATCAAGATCGGAAGATAAAGAAAACATAAGGAAATACCTACAGAACTTAGGCAATCCACTTGATTCTAAAATGAAACAAACTCTAAGAGTTCTTCTTCCATTTTATTTTTCCTCCTTACTTCTTCTTTGTTTCTCCTTTCTTAGTCGACACTCCCAAAACATACACCCATATCACACACTTAAAAATCTGGAAGATAGAGACTATGACACATCATAAATAAGGTGACTCATCATAACTATGAATACATTAACACTAAGGACCTCTAATTACTAATTAGTGACAATAAGACCCTTAAACATATAATACCTAACCAAAAAGTCCCCTTTAACATTATAACATGACATAAAAGAATAGACATAATTTACTGGGTTATAACATACTGTATGCAACAATTTACCCATAAGTGCTAACAGGGTAACAGTTGTCACGTTCACTTTGGTAAGACTCTCAGCATTTGCCATCGTTCTTGCCGAGTAAGATTATCGATACTTTCCATCAGAGGTGGACCCAAAGAAAAATGTAAGTAGTGGCATAATTTGAATATAAGAAAATATCTAAAAGAATTTCACAATATTAGTATAGATTTATTGGTTAGTTCCTTGCCCTTACATAGAAGAGACCCATGTTCGAATCTGGTCTACATATACTTCTAAAAACACAAGAGGTGTGTAAAAAAATCTAAAATTTAAGCTCAAAAACAAGTTTGACAATTGTAGGACTCGTACCCAAGTCTTTTGTATAAAGGCCAGAACATTTACCATCTCAATCATTAAAGTCTTCTGCTAGTATTTCAATTTCAAAACTATATGGTAGCGCCAAAAAAAATATATGCCACCGTATCATTCCATGTGGATCCGCCCCTGCTTTCTATGTTCATCCGTGGTGATCCCGTAAGTATTTATTGGATAAGTATTTTTTTTAACAACAAGACACTTTTATTGCAGAACCAAAAATTACAAGAAACAAAAAACAGGAACAATTTATCAGTAGCAAAACCTAAGCACCAAACAAACAACCTACAACTGAAAACAAAGAAGCAGAGCCCCTTAGTATAAATGTAACAGAGCTTCCAAAAAAACATTGAAACAACTTTGACAAGAAAACAATGTTCGACTTTTATATTTTAATAAAAAAAAATTGATACATTATTAAATGTCTAAAACAAAAAGTCAAAAACAATGTAGGTGTTCAATTAAGCCTACAGAATTCGAGCATCATCTGATAAACAAATACTTTTTTCCAAGAGATGGAATGTGAAATGTTATGGTTCATCAATTTATTAGATATACATTTCATGGCCCACTATAAACTCATTTTTGACCACATGTTGCTATGGACCATAATTAGTTAACCATAAGGTGGTGTTTGTTTCGCAGATTCTGAAGGAATCTAATGGAATTGGAATGTTGAATTCCATTGACCAGATTTTATTCTTTTGTTTGGTTCATTCTTTTTCACGGAAGGAATCTCTAAATTCCATCAAATTCCACAAATGAGGGAATTTAACATTCCTTAGCAACTACAAGGTATTTTGATGGAATGAAATTCTTATTTTTCATAATACCACATATGCCCTCAATCTAATATAACCTAATCATCGCTGACCACCGTCGATCTGAACCACCATTGCCGACCACCGCCGTTCTGAACCATCGCCAATCTAAACCACCACCGACCATCGACCACCGCCGTTTTGAACCACCGCCGACCACCACTGACCACCGTCGACCACCACTGTTCTGAACCATCGTCAACCATCGCCGTTTTGAACCGTCGACCATCGACCACCGTCATTCTGAACCATCGCCCGATCTGAACCACCACTAACCATCGATCACTTCCGATCTGAGTCACCACCTATTTGAACCACCGCCGACCACCGATCTGAACCACCGTCGACAACCACCGATCACCATTGATCTGAACCACCACCGCCGTTCTGAACCATCGCCGACCATCGATCACCGCCGTTTTGAACCACCGATCTGAACCACTGCTGTTTTAAACCACCATCGACCACCACTGACCACCACCGTTCTGAACCATCACCGACCACCGTTGTTCTGAACCATCGCCTATCTGAACCACCGCTGACCACCGCCGTTTTGAACCGTCGACACCGTCGTTCTGAACCACCGACGACCACCACCGTTCTGAACCACTGCTGACACCGCTGACTACTGCCGTTTTGATCCACCGCCAACCACTGCCGATCTGAACCATCACTGACCGGAACCACCGCCGATATGAACCACCACCAACCATCGTCGACCACATCCGATATGAACCACCGTTCTAAACCACCACTGACCACCATCAATCTGAACCACCGTTACAAATAAAAGTATTTTTAATGGCTATTTTATTAAAGCATGTTTTGTTTATAAAAATTAAAATTATCAAAAAGGTTATTTTGGTCATTTATCAACATTTTATTCCAATTCCAAAGCTACATTCTGTAAACCAAACTGACAGATTTCAATTCCTTTAATAGATTTCATTCCAATTCTGTCAACCAAACAGCTGGTCAAACCTAACAACATTTCATTCCAATTTTTTCAAAGTCAAATTCCTTTGACAAATTTCATTCCATCCAAAAACATTCTGCGAACCAAACGCCACCTAAGTTTCAGTTTCAATTTTAATTTTAAAGTTACAACTTATACCCCTAAAGTTTTATATTTGTTTTATTTTCATCTCTTTTTTATTTTATACCCTTAATTTTTTTAGAAAAATATGTTTTTCGAATGCTATTGTATTACAAATTTATCATTAATATACAATAACAATATATATATGACTAATTATTAATATTTTAGAGATTATATTAATCGTATTTAAGATGCATAAATTGATTATTAAATTTTTGTTTGCAGAAATTAAGAAAATTATATAAATGTTGTGATTATAAAATATAAAAAAAAAACAGGTTGTTTGCAGATATATGAAAATTTATGCTAAAAAATTATAATAAGTTAATTAAATATTTAATGTAAAGATAAAAACGTATTAAATGTTATGTTAAAACCTAACCAATCTGGGCCTTGAGCCGTACATGTCTATATCCAGCAGCAGGCCCACCCCATTTCACATTTAAAGCAACAAAAGATTCAACCAGAGTTGGTTGAAGATATATTATCATCTCTACCTCATTTATTATCTCACACATTCAACTTGTTTTCGGCTTTCCCTAACAGTTATGCTAAAATAGAGAAAAGTGAGATTTTAACAACTTTTATGCTCTAATAACTATGCTATATCATATGCTAAAATAGTGAAAAAGGGAGTGAGAAAGTAAAAATCTCTAAATTTGGAAAATCTCTAACGTTGTGTTTTCTAATCTGAAAAGAAAAGAAAAGAAAGGGAAAGAAAAGAAAGGAAAGAAAAATAATTTTTTCATTTGTGTTCTCTAAATGGAAGAAAAAGGAAGGAAATGAAACAAAAAAAAAAGTTTTCATGTTCTTGAACAGGAGATAAAGGAAAGGAAAGTTGTCATTTTTACAAATCTATACTATATTATAAAACACGGATAAAAAACTCTTAAATACAAATTATTAGGCATAAGGTATCATCATTTTATGCAAGATTTTAAAATTTTCTTAGATTACAAGTATCAAATCACAAGATACATATTACTACTGTAGGCTTCTAACACCCACCAATTTGGTATGTGCAGGGTCTTCTTTTTATGTAAACCTTTCCATGTATCACTATTATTAATATATTATATTACTATAAATTTGTTTTAATTATATTATTAAATATGTAATTGGTTATTTTTTTTAGATGTCATTAAAATATATAAGATAATCATTGAATTCTAACAAAATACTTAATTTTTTTATATAAAAAACATTATATTATTAAGCCTAAATTAAACAAATTTATAAAAAAACATTATCACTTTATCAAAATCATCCAAAATCGTACTGTAAATCGACAAAAAAACAAAAAATAAAATGAAACATTAAAATCATGATGTATCTCGTGGCATTACGCGAGTACACTTGTAGATCCCAGATTAGTGCAATCAGCAATCAATAACGAACAATGATTAAGCCACAACTTCTAGTCATATGATTAATAATCAATAAAGATTTAGGTTTACAGAGAGAATATCTGATACAGGAATGTAAACCTTACGACTAGAATAATTTCTTCTAACCTCCTAACCTAAAACTAGGTTTAGAAAACACTTTATAAATGGACGACTTAGGCCTAATGGGCTTGAGGCCCAATTACAACTTAACTATTAAATAATTACAATTCAATCTCTATAAATGTGTTATACAACTTTCAACGCACTAGGACTTTCAGTCCTAACAATCTCCCCCTAAAGTTGAATAAGACATTTATCATCTTGAAACTTCAGGCTTTGATCTTCTTTCCCTCTTGAATCTTTGAATAACTTTGGTGTTGCATGTCTTCATTTCTTTCCAAGCTCCTCCTTGAATAAAGCTCTTGGTCTTCATAGTTTCAACTTTGTAACCAGATTCAATGTACAATAGTCTTGACTGAACGCACTACTGAACAACTTTCAACTGTAGAAACTCAACACATCGGATCAGCACACAAGAAAGATAATGTGCGAGTTACGTGACATTCCACAGTGCAACTTCAGTGTAAAAATAAAGAATATGTCTTTGAACCGCGAGTTGGATTGACTTTCAGCTTAAGAACTTGTTTTAATTAACTCACAGGAGGAATCAACTTGTAGCAGACACCGCATGATAGGGATAGAAAAACCAATAAAATCTTTTCTGCTCAGCTGCAATCTTTGAATCGAAAGGCCTTTTAACCTCAGATACCAGAAATTCTGTTACTCCCCCTCAGATTTTGCTAACTCCCCCTCAACACGATGATCTATGTCTTTGAAATTATGTTACTCCCCCTCAGATTTTGCTAACTCCCCCTCAACACGATGATCTGTGTCTTTGAAATGTGTGTCGTTCTCCCCCTCATGATGATTAGGAGAATCCTGAGCATCATGTAACTTCAAAGACTAACTGGATAAGTAGCAAAATCCCAGATAAAACGATTAGTAACCAAGGGTAACAGCTAACACAGAAACACAATAGTAACTGTTATCACAACAATTTAGATAATTGTGTGGCCTATTTTCAGAGTTGGCAAAGATGTATCTCTGATAGGACCTCCAGTTATCACTGAAGTAAAATATTAAAAATTACTTCCCAAACTGTTCCGACAATATCACGAAGATATGCAAGGGGAATCACAAAGATTCGTGCGTGTGTGAAAGAAGTATAACTCAAATCGATTAGGCTCAAAGATTGATTCAACCTGGGACGCAGGTTATAAATCAATTGACACAGTGAGTAGAATATGAAGTTCGGAGACCGGAGCTGATGTCTTCCTATTTCAATATCTAAGACCTCCGAGTGAGGAATAGATAGATTATGTGCTAAATCTCCATGCATATATGAAACAAGTATCTTTTGAGATAAACTTGAGTGGCTGGGTGGGGTGACACGAGTTATCGACACTGGGTCCATGTCTGTTTCAATATCCATCTCCAAAGAACGAGAATGAATAGATTATGTGGTAACCCGAATAACTGACTCGGTTTGGTAAGGACCAATAATTCTTTTAAGTCATGTCACATCCGCACCATTTTTTTTCTCAATCACTCTGAACTCATCTATCAATCTAGACCCCTCACTGATTTCTATGAATTGAATGTGTTTCTTGGGTAGGTCCTTCCGGTTCTGGATTGACCATAGAAACTTTATGAGCCCTAACACTCCTTTAACTCACCAAGATAGAACATTGAATTAAATTTTCTGATTTGAGAGAATCAGAAGTCAAAAGCATTTAAGAACGAGTCCTGAACTGAAATGTTCAGAAGTCGATATGAAAATTTAAACAAAAAACATGGTACTCCCCCTCAAAAGTGGCATAACCCTTGATTTTAGTCATGTGACATGAATAATCTGAATTAAATCACACATGACATTCCTGCAAAACAGATTAAGAAGATTTTGGTTTTGGTATCCATGTTGTGATGGATCCTAGATGGTTAGTTGCCTTGGCTTTGAAGCGATTAAACTGAGGATTGGGGATGCTATAAGTACCATACCAATTATTAACATACCTTAAATCCACAAAGTCACTATTTCCACATTGAGTGCAACAGATCTTTGCTCGGTTTAGACTGATCAACTTTCCTGTAGAATAAACATAAGTAGGTGAATCAATCTTGGAAATAGATGACTTTGTATCAACTACAGGAGAATCATGAGACTTGTTTCCTTCACTGTCTTCTGTAGTTGGTTTCTTTCTCCAAACCATCTTTACTTTTCTGGAGAAATGAATATCTGAAGAATCATTAAGCTCGCAATCAGAAGAACTGGAGTAGTAAGTATGTCTTTTGTTAGAGGTGCCGGTCTTTCTTTGTTTCTGTGAACGTCTTTTAGATTTTTGCGTTAAAGATTTGTTCATAGAAACCTTTTGAGAGGTAGATGTTGAACATTCGCCTTTATAAAATGTGACCGGTGGCTCACCAGTTGAATCCAAAAAATCAACATGACTTGGAAGTTTAGGATCGAAATCAAATTGGTCTAGCTGACTGTCTGGACACACCTCAGAATTCAGAAAGGCTGAGAATTCCATTTCCTCATCAGAAGGAACCTTATCACTTGAAGGATTTAGGAGACTTGAAGGATTTGTGCCTTGAAGCGGATCATTAGCGGAAGCATTTTGAAAATCAGAATGATGATCCATTTCGAAAGATTGAGGCTCTTTTCCTTTGTTTGAAGAATTTGGTGACGAGTCACCCAAAAAAAACTTTATAGGAAGAGGTATCAGAGGGTGGAGAAGAATGTTCTGACAGATTGATCTTCTCCTCTTGGAGTAAGTCAAGCTTAGCTTGAAGCTCAGCTTTGTGATGTTGTTCTTTCAACAGATCTGCTGCCAAGGCAGACAGTGGTGAATTAAGCTTATTTATTTATGTCGGAAGATATTCCTTTTCCTCCCTCGACCCAGTTTCTTTTTTATCGGAATTGAGACACTCAAGTTTGGATAATAACTCTTGTTTTTCCTTTTGAAAAATGATCCTCTCCTGTGCAAATGACTCTTCTAGCTAAACAATTTTCTTTTCTAAAATCAGAGGTGGAACATAGATTTTGTGGTCCATTGGTTCCTCCTCAGTTTCAAGGTTTTTGAATCTATGTCTTTTTATTTATTTGATTTTATGGCGGTTGTTGCTTATTATTTTGATTGCTTGGTTGCTACAAATCATAGTGGAGTCGGTTGTTTTGTTAATTGAATGAACGGTGGATGAAATTAGCAATCGACAGGTATCAATTGAAATCGGTGGATCCAATTGTTTGGCGGCTGTTGAACTAGATTTAAATATATGATCGGCGGTTGATATTGTGATATTGGGTCGGTGATAATTGTAATCGCCAGCTCCATGCCATCATCTATTTTTAATCTCTAATGTGATTGGTTATTTGAATTTCATGGCTGCAAGTTTCTTTTTAATGAGAACGACGACTTTGCAATATTTTTATATCAAATGTAATTGGGTGTTTCATGATAATGGGTTGGAGCTTCCAATTTGGTAATTGAGGGCTGTGAGTTTGATGGAGTTATAATTGTGATTGGAAGCTTATTTTGATTGGCTAATCCAAGAAAGTGGGACGGTGGAAACATATATGTACATGGCGGCTGTGATTTAAAATTTTTGGCCATGGTTTTCAAGGTGGATTAATGTGAATGACCGAGCCAATCCGGGAGTTTGAAAGCAACATCCGGACTTAACAGCCCATGTGGTCCGGGATTCTATGCCATGCTATCCGGACTTAATGAGATCCAGCATTTCACTCGGGACTTTAAGTCCATATTAACCGGGTTATGCATTTATGGGTCGTGTGTGTGTTCGGCTTAAATGACTATTGCCAACCACAATGTTATTTTGGGCTTAACCGTATATATCTGAATTCTGGGCTTTAGCAATTGGGTTTTGGGATTTGAAGCCTATGTGTACCAAATTTGTGAATGATCAGTATGTTCACCGAATTTAAAGTCAAATCCTATTCGATTTTTTTTTGACTTTTGGTACCGAATTTTTTAACCCGGCTTCACCGGATTTAGTTTGAATATATCTTTTCTGCTTTAACCGTGTGATCCGTGGAACAAAAGTTTCAAGGAATATTTTTTATTTGTTCCGGAATTTTGTCGTTTGGGTTTTCTCGACAGTTGTTGATTGGTTCTTCTAACCCTTGTCGAGTAGTGTTTGCTACAAGATGCTTTCTCTACGAGATGATCAATACAAGTTCTTAAGTTGAACTCCTATTCAACTCGCGCTTCAAAGACAGATTCGTTGTTATAAACTGAAGATGCACTATGGTTGTCACGCAAACTCGCACATTTCTTTCTTGTGGGCATAACGAATGTGTTGAGTTTCTAGAGATAAAAGTTGTCTTTAGTGCACTCAGTCGAGGTTATAACGCACATCGAATCTGGTTTTTAAAGTTGAAACTTTGAAGGATAAGAGCTTCATTCAAGGGGGAGCCTGAGCTATTTTGAAGATGTGCAACACTAAAGTTTTTCAAAGAAATAAAGGGGGAGAAGAGTTGGCAATTATCAAATGATGATTTATTTACAAAACTTTAGGGGGAGATTGTTAGGACATAAAATGTCCAAGTTAGAAAGTTTTGTAAAGAGGTTTACAGTTAATATTTGTATTTGAGTTTTAATTGTAAATGGGCTTTAATGTGTAATTGGGCTTGGGCTTTAGGTTAGAACAAGTGAGAGAGGGGAGGTATATATAGGTTATGTGTTTAGGGTTTTAGTGATCGAAATCATTATTCACAATGTAGACGATTGAGAGAGTGCGGCTTCTAGAGAGAGAAACTCTTTCTCTCTCTAGGTTTGTGTTATGTTCTTTAATTTCATGTGAATAAATGGTATCTCTCCCAATCTCTTATTGTTTATTTATTCTATTGATCATGAATTGTTGATAGTTTTGGGATCTACATGTGGTATCAGAGCAGGGTCGAATTACGCTCAATAACTGTTACTCCCCCTTGACGTTTGCTGAGCAAGAAGAACTTACCTGCTCCCCCTCGAACGGAGAACGATAAAAGGAACTTACAGAACCTCCTGCGGTAGGGCTTTCCTTTAACACATGAACAACTCGAAAAGTCACCACAAACGACATACTCTTTAAGTAACCGAACTAATAGAGTGCAAAAGAAAAAGAAACGCCACGAAGAACAAGGAAACACACGAGAAAAATAAAACGAACGAAGTCTAATTTATTAACACGGAAGTTTGAAACTCGCACAGAACTTAACGAGTAAAATGCAAAAACCAATGAGTGTGGTCATGAGTATCCAGAGACAGATCCCTGGAGTATTAAGGCACAGTTATTCGTCATTGAATGAGACTCGTATAGGTCTGTGGAAATGTCAAACTTTCAGATTCAGCATACCTAGCTTGGACACTAGATATTGAAAACGTTTTTCGTCCAAGGATTTGGTAAACAGGTCTGCTATCTGATGTTCTGTATTAACAAAGTAGAGTTCGATTGTACCTCTTTCCACATGATCTTTTATGAAGTGATAGCGCACGTCGATGTGTTTCGTCTTCTTGTGTTGGACGGGATTGCTTGATATAGCAATGGCGCTCTTTGAGTCGCAGTAAATGGGGATCTTCGAGTAGTGGAACCCATAGTCTTTCAGTTGAGTGCGCATCCAAATTACCTGCGAGCAGCAACTGGCAGCAGCTACATACTCTGCCTCGGCGGTAGAGGTTGAAACGCAGTTTTGTTTCTTCGATGCCCAGCTGACAAGACGATCACCCAAGAACTGGACATGTCCCGTCGTGCTTTTCCGATCCATCATATTTCCGGCATGGTCAGCGTCTAAATAAGCTGTCAGCTCAAAACCTGTCTCTTTCGGGTACCACAAACCAAGATCAGCAGTACCTTTTAAATAACGAAATATGTGTTTAACTGCAACTAAATGAGACTCTTTCGGTTTTGACTGAAATCTTGCACACAAGAATGTCGAAAACATAATGTCTGGCCTGCTAGCCGTCAAGTACATCAGGGAACCAATCATGCCTCTATAGGTTGTAGCATCCACATTCTTTCCGTCTGGATCGGAGTGTAGCTTTATACTAGTAGACATAGGCGTCTTCATAGGTGAAGAATTTTCCATGTTGAATTTCCGAAGAATATCCGAGATGTACTTAGATTGCTTAATGAAAATTCCTGTGGCTAATTGTTTAACTTGAAGACCCAGGAAAAAATTCATTTGACCCATCATACTCATTTGAAAATGTTTGCTCATGAAGGCTGAGAAGTTTTGACAGTACTTGGGGTTTGTTGAGCCAAAGATTATGTCGTCGACATAGATCTGTACAAGAATGATATCACGCTTTGGTTGGATTCTAAGGCATGTTCGCTCATTCCATGTCTATTTGAATCAGGATTAGAGGGTGTTGATAAATGAAGCACAGAAGCAGCCACAACCTCGGCAACCGCCTGAAGTTCTTGTTTGATCAACTCCTCAGCAGAACCTATGTTTGAATGACCATGTTCCGCATTGAAATTCATGTCCAAATTAGCACTTGGCGGGTAAGCTCCATCGTCCGCTGACATGTTTATTGTCGGTGATTCTCCATTGTGGCCAAGACGATTATCAACAAAAGCGTCCTTAGCACCAACAACTTCTTTTTTCGTAAGAAATTTGTAGGGTCGAGGTGGGGGGAAATGGGAATCATGGCGCAACATCCAAGGATCCTGATTGCTGAAGAGTGAATTTGTGCCATCATGGGTTTCATTGACCCCATTAAATGGATTACGAGAATCCATTAGCTCAGGTTCAACATCACTTTTTCGATCAAACTGTAAAGGGTATACATTCTATTCACCAACAGGTGAGTTTCCTTCCGTCACATGACCTGAATCAACACCAGAAAATGCACAACTGCCTTCGTTATCAACCATCGCAGCTGATGCATGAGGATACTCCAGACTACTGTATAAAGGTTGTTGAGCTATTCCATACGACTCCATTGGTTGGAAGCCATGCAACCGTGGAACCTCAGTGGAGTAAGGCATCATTTCAGTTTGTGTAATGTAATTTGCATCAACAACCATTTGGGGTTTACCAAGAGGGTTATCAAGATTCAGCTCCTTCACACCAATATCCATGGGTCTGTTTTCCAAGATATCCTCTCGCGGATTTTCAATATGGAAGCTACTCTGATCATTGTTGACAAGAACTTCATGAGGGCGTCTTCGAAGGCCTTCCATCCTCGCATCAATTTGTATCAGATTATCATACGTAAAGCCAGATTCCACATTATCCTCTTTAGGTATAATCAAAGGAAAATTTCCAGGATACTCCCTTGGAGATTCATGAACATGGTTGTCTGAAGTTGGGGATGGAACTCCAGCAGAAATCGAATCACTACTAACCCGTTTGTTAACCATTGTCTCCTGTTTTGCTTGAGATTGCATTGGCACACAGACTGTTGGACTACATTTTCATGGCCAGCATGAGGAACAGGATGGAGCAATACACCATACGGAGATTGCATCTCACCAGTCAATCCTACTACACCCAGCGGAGACGATACCATAGCTTGATCACCGGTTTCAGGTCTCTGAGAAATAGTCCTATCATTCACATATTGCCCTTGAACTGCATAGAAGGGCATCACTCCCTCGAATTGAGGCCGCACTGCTTCATGGTCGTCATATCTTGATCGAACACCAACTCCATGCATCTCCAAATTACTGTCCCCGACGACTCCTCCACTTGCAGGAACCCTGTTAGGTTGCATGAATCTTCTGGCGTCCTCCAATCTCATACTCTGATAAACTGGATTCATGTTAGATACTGTAGATTTAGGACTTTCTCTACGCTCATGTGCCATAGGATCAGAATGTGCATGGGGCAATGCTTTTTGACACATGATACATCCATAAAATCTAGGCACTGTCTCCGGGTATAACAACTGTTGAGTGGGTACCCGACCCTCAGAAAAGGGCACTTGTTCCGGGGACGAAACTGGATTCCAACCATAAGATCCAGGAATTACCGGAGGAGGGACTTGAGGTTGTGGTTGATACGTAGTGTAGCTTGATCACTTGAAAGATGGACAATCCTCTGCCCAAACGTGTGCTCCTCAGGAAAATGATCCATTCGAACCTCTTGTTGCTGCACAATTTGAGGAACTGGAACCGGAACCGGGACTGGAATGGGAACTGGATTTGGTTTGAAACTGATATGCGAGGAAGGCGTTGTCATGTGCATAGGAGGAATAAACTGATGCGGGGTCATTCCAACGACATTATCATGGAGTTGTGGTTGGGCATATACCGTGGCGACATTACCGTGGCGAGGATCAACATAAGACTGGACATAAGGTGCTGGTGGAGGAATGGTGGCTCCAGGATGTTGTAAATCATACGCCAATTGTCGCTGCTGCTGCTGTTGTATATGAACAGGCACCATTCTTTCCGATATTTCCAAATCATAATTTGATTGAGAAGGTGAACCTGGAACGGTAACAGATTTAGCAACAGGAACACTGGTGGCGGAACTGCCACAGGGAGATAACAAACCAGCGGATGGCGGGCCATTCACCTCCCCCTAATCATGTTCTACGCTATCGGTACCCCCCTCAGTCCTGCTCAACTCCGAATTTTGCGTAGAGGAAGCACTCGCTATGCTCCCCTTCCTCCCTATACCAGCACCGCTACTACTACCACCACCGTCGCCACTACTACCACCAATACCATCCCCAATCCCATTCACCGCCTCCACGTACTTCTGCCCACTATCTTGTAAATCCTTGAACCGGATCACACTAGAAGATTCAAGTTCCGTAAATAAGAACACCCTCAACTTAGCCGAACCATCAGAATACCTCTCAACCAACTTATCATACTCGTCCATCATATTCTCCAAATCATCCGGTCTCGAAACCGTAACAAGCGCATCAAGATCCTCTTCGGGCAATTGATACTTAATAACAACATTCTGTCTGTACGAATCGAACATCTTCTGAACCAACTCATTAAACCCGACATCTCTCCTAACACTAATGATCCAACGTATCACCACCAACGTATCGTAACACCCCGTCACTCGGCCTAGGCAAAATCTTACCCCCGAAACTACACAAGAACTTAACTTTCCTTCCGGAAACAACCGAATCATCTCCACCTTCATCACTAGTATGATCAGAGGCATTACCATCACCAACAACAACAACCGGTGCCAAACCGTGATCATAACCACGTGGCGGTAAATTTATGTTGTAGCCGTAGCCGGGTAGCAAAGGTATACCGGAAGTAACCAGTGGTGGCATACGCGGCAACCAATTAGCCACTGGTCGAACTACATTTCCAGAATTCAAACCACCAACATAGGCTGCATCTGCAGCAGCAGGCGCTATTGAAGGATGGTAAACCGGAACGGTTGGATTGGTGGTGGTTAGGGTTACAGGAGGAGGAGCCACAATGCGATATTCTTCACCAAGAGTTCTAGCACAATATGACAGGAGTCCCTGCAGCGTGATGCGGTTCTATCTTGTGATGAGTTTCCTTTTTATCGAAATTGAGACACTCAAGTTTGGATAATAACTCTTGTTTTTCCTTTTGAAAAATGATCCTCTCCTGTGCAAATGAATCTTCTTGCTGAACAATTTTTCTTTCTAAAATCAGAGGTGGAACATAGATTTTGTGGTCCATTGGTTCCTCCTTAGTTTCAACGGTTTTTGAATCAAGTTCAGCTTGAGAATAACTTCGAAAATAGTCATTTGACAGAAAACAGGGTTTTTCGGTGTTGTATGACACATTTAATGAGTCATAAACAAAAGGAAGTTGCATCGTGGTAGTGTTTTTCCTTCTCAAAGTTTCCTGTTCCGGATCCTCATCAACAAGTGGTTTGGTCCAATTGATTTTGTACTCTGGGTAGGTTTTGTCTATTCCAAAAAATTTGAATGCATATAACGTGTGAACTTTGGTCAAGGCCTTTTTCAGATAATGTGGGTTATCGTAACCGAGACCCATCTCTGAATATTTGAATTCTTTAGGTGCATTCAGATGCATCGTTTGTTTAGATTGACCAATTTTGTAAAGTTTCAGTTCGAGATCCTTTAACTGGGTAGATAACCTTTGATTTTCATTTTTATAAGCCACGTTTTTAGTCACAATATCAATTTTCTCATTTTCCGACATACGAAGCTTGTAAGTAAGATCATATACTTTGGTATTTAACTCTTCAGACCTTTTTGAAAAACTCGCACACTCTTCCTTTAGATTTGAAATTATGCACAAGTTGCCAGCAATTTCAATGCGTTGATTATCATATTTGTCAAGTAGTATTTCAACTCTAGCTTCTAAACAAGAAATTTTCTCTTCTAACTCATAATAAGTTGGATGAGACATTGTTGGTTGAAAAACTTGAAGTCTAGGGACTAAACTTGACAAAATATGAAAAAAATCAATGTGCAAAGACCAAAAGTGACAACGTGTGAAACTTGAAAGCTTAGGGGTCAAAGATGACAAATGATCGAAACTATGAAGTACGGGGGCTAAAAGTGACACGAACTAAAACTTAAAACTGCAAGGACTAAAAGTGACAAAAAATTAAACTACTAACTAGAGGGACTAAAAGTGACATAAAATGAAATCTCTAACTAGAGGGACTAAAAGTGCAAAATATAAAGCTTCTAACGGACTTAACTGGACACTAACTGAAAATGGACTAAAATTGAAATAAAACTTAACTAAACTAACAAACTAACGGGACTAACGGAGAAAGGACCAAAAAGTAAAGAAATTAACGGAGAGTTAACGAATTTACTATTCATCATCTCCTACCTCTAGCACACCTGCAAAAACACGAAACGGTTAGAAATATTCATTGCAAAACGATCGTTAAAGCTCCCTGATCAGTCCTTAACAGATTAAAACTCAACCGGTCACCTCACGATTAAAAACGAACCAACCGAAAACTTTTCAGAAAACGCTCAAAAACTTAAAAGCTCGGTATGGGTTAAAAAATTTCGACAAAAAATGATCGTTTATGTTCCCTTAAGCTCCCTCAACTGGTTAGAACTCGAAACAATCTCTCAAACTCACAAACGTAGCAACCGAACTTTTTACGAAAACCGAATGAAAACTTAAAAACTCAACATGAGATGAAATTTTTCGATAGAAATCGATCGTTTAGACTTTGTAAGCAACCCTTAACAATTTAAAATCGAAAAGGTTCGTTCACGATCACTACCGAATCAACCGAAATTTTTTCGAAAAACCGATCGAAATTCTCAAAAACTCGTTGAGTAATCAACTTCAATCAAACCAGAAATGTTTTTGACAGTAACAACAATACGTTTTCTTCAATCTCTTCTTTATACTGTCCCGTCACCCCTTCCGCGTACGTGAGTGTCGAGAGGGAGAGAGATTGAGCGATCGAGTGAGATGGAAAGAAAGAGAGAGAGACCGGAACGAGGGAGAGATAGATGAAATAGGGACCGGGGTCAGAACCCACCGGGGACCGGGGTCAGAACCCACCCGGGGACCGGGGTCAAGTCCAACCCGGTGACCGGTGTCAAACCCAAACCGGGGACCGGGCAGACACCGTGAAAGTGCAGTCCCGGTTACAATTTGAAACATAGAAGAAACAACTCCGATCGAGAGATTTATCAACAGCCGCCGGTCAAAATACTCAAACCCCGATATTAATCAAAATTACAATCACCGATCACTCATAGGAAAATTGAACAAAACAAAATTTTGAGAATTGTCACCGTCCCACCAATATGAATTAGCCAATCACAATATAAATTCGGATGGTGTGGACTTTAAATCTCAAACCCAGACTGAATTAGCTAAAATAATAACTAAAAGCATAAACCCAAATAGTAAGACGTCGAAAATCAAAACTGAGGTCAATAAAAATTAGAATTTTAGACAAACCTTTTGATCGTATCAAATAGAAATTAATTCGATCATGCTCTGATACCAATTGTAGATCCTAGATACAGTGCAATCAGCAATCAATAACGAACAATGATTGAGCCACAACTTCTAGTCATATGATTAATAATCAATAAAGGTTTAGGTTTACAGAGAGAATATCTGATACAAGAATGTAAACCTTAGAGCATCTCCAACAGCTATGCTAAAATAGAAAAAAGTAAGGTTTTAGCAATTTTGTTGCTCCAACATCTATGCTAAACCATATGCTAAAATAGAAAAAAGAAGAGAGAGAAGATAAAAATCTCCAAATTTGGAGAAATCTCTAAAACTTTATTTCTAAGAGAGAGAAATAATATTTAATTCTTTCTACCAATAGGAGAAATTGAAGTTGTGTGGTTAGGAGAGAGAAATAATATTATGTTAAATGTATTGAATATTTTAATAATATAATTGATGATAGAATTGATAAAATAGAGTAGCTGTTGGAGTTAGATGTAATTTCTTTTAGAGATTTTAACTTTTTATACTCTATTTTAGAAAAATTATAGCATAACTGTTGGAAATGCTCTTACGACTAGAATAATTTATTCTAACCTTCTAACCTAAAACTAGGTTTAGAAAACACTTTATAAATGGACGACTTAGGCCTAATGGGCTTGAGGCCCAGTTACAACTTAACTATTAAATAATTACAATTCAATCCCTATAAATGCGTTATACAACTTTCAACGCACTAGGACTTTCAGTCCTAACAACACTTCTAGTATACCCTTATAAAAATATATTTTTTATAATAAAATATTGGGTAGTTTTGTAATTTTAATAATTTCAATAATTTTTTCTAAATATTTTTAATTTCTTTCTTTCCCTTTCCTTTCTTTTCCTCCCACATTTGGTGGAAAGTTATCAATTCTTTCCTTTCTCTCCTAAAAAAGTTTCGAGAACACATTTTTTTTTACTTTCTTCCCCTTTCCCTCTCTTTCCTTTCCTTTCCTTCGTTAAATGAGTTTCGAGAACACAGCGTAAAACTCCATATCTAATAGAGAGAAATAATATTTAATTCTTTCTCACCAATAGGAGAAATTGAAGTTGTATGTTTAGGAGAGAGAAATAATATCTTTTTAAATGAATGAAATATTTTAATAATATAGTTAATGGTAGAATTGTTAAATACTGTACTTTAGAAAAATTATAGCATAGTTGTTGGAGATGCTCTAAAAATTCATTATTTGATATTTAATATATATTTGCTAAAGATTTTTCCTAATATCTATATCTATACTATCTATACTATATTATAAATATGGCATAAAAAACTCTTAAAAACAAGTCTTAAAGCTTAATGTACCGCTATTTAATTCTAATTACTTAAAAAACAATCATAAAAGCTGTATGTACTACATTTAATGCTATTCATTAATTTTCAATCATTATCTCTAATCATTTTAACTCCCCTAAAATCATTTCCCACTTTAACTCCCCTAAAATAACTCTCAGCATATTTTAGATATAAAAAATCTAAAATATAATTCAAAAATCTTACAGAATATTTTATAAAAAAAAAATTATATTATTAAACCAAAATAAATTACATTATATTATTAAGTCTAAATTAAACAAATTTATATAAAAAAATCATTATCACTCTCTCACAACCATCCAAAATCGTAATGTAAATCGACAAAAAACAGAAAATAAAATGAAACATTAAAATCGTGATGTATCTAGCTGCATTGCGCGAGTACACTTCTAGTATTATAAAGCACGGATAAAAAACTCTTAAATACAAATTATTAGGCACAAGGTACCATCATTTTATGCAAGATTTTAAAAATATCTTAATTTACAAGTTTCAAAGCACAATATACATATTACTACTGCAGACTTCTAACACCCACCAATTTGGTATGTACAAGATCTTCCTTTTATGCAGACCTTTCCATGTATCACTATTAATTAATATATTATATTAATATAAAGTTGTTTTAATTATATTATTAAATATGTAATTGGTTATTTTTTTTTCTAGATGTCATTAAAATATATAAGATAATCATTGAATTCTAACAAAATACTTAATTTTTTTTATATAAAAAACATTATATTATTAAGCCTAAATTAAAAAAATTTATAAAAAAAACATTATCACTTTCTCAAAACCATCCAAAATCGTACTGTAAATTGACAAAAAAATAAAATGAAACATTAAAATTGTGATCTAACTCGCTGCATTGCGCGAGTACGCTTCTAATATATAAAATAATTGAAAAGAAAGAGAACAAATATTCCATTTAGGGGATTAATATTATAAAAGTAAAAAAATATATGTCTATTATAAGTTTGGAGTTCGGAGGGTTTCGTCTGATTGTTTCGGTTTCTCTTGGGTCTTGGATGTTTATTTTTAGCTTTGTTCAACTGGGTTTGTGAAGTTTGTTTGGGGGGTATCTTGTAGGTGGGTAATATATCCTTTAGTATGTTTTGCTTCATGCGAAAACTTGTATTTTAGTTTTGTTCTTTTTGGTTGGTTTAATAAATTGTTTTTTTTTGGGAAAGGGTGTCCTGGGCCTTTGGCCCAGACTAATCCCTTGGCAATGAAACCGACTGCTAAAGCATGCAGCCCTGAGGTTATACTCAGTGGCCACAAAGTTGCGAATGCAGGGAATCGAACCCGGGTTGAGCGCTATGAACTCCCCAGGTGATTACCGCTACACCACAAACCTTGTGGTTTTAATAAATTGTTGTCTTTCAAAAAATATGGCACATAAATATCCCTCCTCATTCTTTATATATCCACCTATTTCTTCCAATATATCATCTACTCACTAATATGTAGAGTGAGGATCGAAACCAGGTACCTGCCTTTGGAATCGGAAACCGATGTGATTGGTTCCGGTTCTGGTTCTGGTTCCCAAAATACGGAATTGATCGGGACTAGTTTCGGTTTCCCTCTCATTTTTTTGGAACCATTAACTGCTGGGTACCCATCGGGACCGGTTATGGGACGGGGTACGTGATCCCGCTAGGTACCCAGAACCGAAACCGACGGGTATCTACTATTTTTTTAATAAAAAATACTTTATATTTTTATTATATTTAAAAAACTAAAATTGAAATAATTAATTTACCTTTTAGCGTTACAAACTTAGGGTTGTTTGATTTTTTTTACATTAAGTTCTGAATTTATTAAGTTGTCTTTAAGCGTTAATCTGTCCGAATAAATTAAGATAAGATGTTGATATTTGTTCTGAATAAATATCTGAACAACAAAAATTATCATTTTAACCTTATGTCTACATAAGTGTTGAATGAAAAGACCACTATCTATACATGTATTTTCAATCTGGACTCTATAATCTTTTGCTTCTCGGATGGTGGCGAATAAACTGTTTGATAAATATTTAAAATGATAAAAATTTATAATAATGTGAATTATTTAAAATAATATGAATTCAACGAGTTCATAACACAATATTTAATAACTTCAAATGTATTTAAAACAATAAAGTATTATTGTTGATTACAATTTTTTTAATTTATGCATTTTGGTAAACTATTTATTTTTTCACGAGTCGTGTGATTAAAATTTGTAGGACAAGGGTAATTTTGGAATTTTTTTAACTGAATGCATTAAGATATGATGAGCTAACTTAACATGTTAAGTCAATCTCTTAGTATTAAGTTAAAATCAAACATCTTAATATAACTTAACCAATTAAGCTAACTATCCATTAAGCTTGTTAAGTTGAAAAAAACACCCCCTTACACACTTACAGTTGCAGACGCTTCCTTCACTCGACTTCTCCAATTATTTATGTAATTATTAGTTTTTAGTATTTATCTTATTAGTTTTCACCGTTTGTAGTATTAATTTCTTTACGTTGGGACTTTGTAATAGATTAATGATTACTTTAAAAAAAACAAGGATAAGACTAAAAAAGGATCTTCTGAAGTACCAACCGAGCAAGATGCAGTTTTGTAGACGACGGTTACACCACTATGTGGAGATAGGCGATGGGTGTTAGATCCAAGAACATCTTGCACCATGACACCATTTCGTGATTGTTTCTCAACCTTCAAAAGAGTTGAGGGTAATTGAATAATCATGGAAAATAGTACATCGTGTGTTACTCAAAGTGTCGACACAAGATATTTGATGGCTTTGTTCGGACATTGAATAATGTCAAATATGAAATTTTGTTTGGTCAATCTCCTTAAATAATTCCCGTGTTGGTTCTTTATGTTTTGCAAATAATTAAACAACTAAATGTGACAAGTTTGATAGTCGGAGTCGACGATTTGTGTTTGTAGGTTATCCCCATAACAAAAAGTGGTTGGAAACTTTATGATCTTGACAAAGGTGACCATTTTGTTTCTAGGGATGTCCAGTTTTATGAAGTTGAGTCTCTTTATGCTACGATAACAACTGAGTCGAGCGATTCTCCTTCGATCCCTATTTTTCCTTTTGCCAATAATGATGATGATATAACTTATGATTTTCTGATTCTAATAATCTGGTAGTGTTGGGTCCCTATAATGTTGTTCATAGTGAAAATACGGAGGAAACTGATGGAGTGGTAGATTTGACAGAAGAAAGTGCAACTGGTATCGACAATATGTTGGACAATAGTGACAGTGGTGTCTCTGGCTTGCCTGTGTTGTGTAACACCCCGTTCTTTTAGTAATTATCGTAGCGCGTCTTGTCACTTTCCTTATCAAGTCTATAATAACTTTATTTTGATTTAAGGAACCGTAGCTCGTTATAAACTCTTTATATGCTATTGCTTGGCAAAGTTGTGACGATAGTACTCACATGTGTAGTTTGTATTTGTATACGTGCTTGTTATGTGTAAGAATATGTGCAAGGGAAATTGTTATTCACGCGAGTGTTTATTAGTTACTGAGAGGCATTTACACCTTGGACTTCCACCCTCGATCTCGAGAAACTCTATCCCGAGACTTTTGTAACCAAAAGAGTTCGAGAGTGGATCGGGATTTGGGTTGTTAATGTTTTAGCGTCGAACAAACAGCAGGTGAGAGGGTATGGGCGACAATGCCATGGCAAAGTCGATGGGTCAATGTCGCAGGTGGGAGGAGAGGTCCTGAGTTTTTAAGCTGGTCATTCTAGTAGGTAGGGGTCCATGTGCGACTATGTCCGACGACATTGCCCAGGGCATAGTCGCAGGGTTAATGTCGCCCGCGTGTGGTTGTGACCTGCGGATTAAATCGACCAAAACACCCCAAACTCTTCATTTATTGCTCCTTGTTTGATTTTCAGATCTCTCCCAAGAGGTAGGCAATTTCTCACCCTTTTTTCCTCTTTTCTCTCCTCATTTAATGATCTAGAAGAAACCCTAACAATTATTGTTTGGTTGGTGACTATTGAATGCAAGTGTGGAAGCCTCATTTAAGATTAAAGTTTAGAGAGCCAGGCATTCTCCAAGTTCACTCATTTTTAGGGTTTTTACTTTACAAACCCTAGTTGGTGAGTTACATCTATAAATCCTTGCTCTAGTTACTTGTATGCTATCTTAATGTTCTTAAGACCTAATCTATGTATGTGTATGGTTAAAATTTGGGTAAGCCCTTGCTTTATGGGTTAACCCTAGTTATTTAGGGTTTATGGAAAATATGGAATGGTAGCATTATCATTTGTCATAATATTTAATGAAAGCATGATGGATGTATTAATTGAACTAAAAGTATGGATTGGCATTGTTGGGAAATATGGTATTCTAACAATATGGGACTTCACTTGATGAATATGGTATTTATGTGATGGGATGTGGAATGTATGATATTGTGAATATTTTAAACAGTTGTGATCACCTGATAAGTTTATGTATTTCTACTTCCTTGTGCACGAGGTTGTAGTTGCGTGTTTAACGAGCCTATTATTGTCGGTCGTTATGGGTTACTAGCGAGTAGGCAATAGGGGGACATGAGCCCTTGAGGTGCAACTCGTCTAGGATTGGATAGACAATAATGTCCCGTAAGACCTTGAGGTGTAACTCGACGGAGTAGGCAATAAAGACAATGATATGGTTTGAGGTTGTGATGTCTTGATGGCATGGGAACTAGGACCGGAACATGAGGTGTAATCCAATAACATCATGGGTGACTCCACTCCCGTGTACATGTCACCCCGATGGAAACGGGTCTCCCCCGTAGTTCAAGGGTTATCTCTTGTGCGTTTGTGTTAGGTTTGGGCATCGTCGCAAGTGGGAATAACATTGTGAAGCAATGGAGTTCGGTAACACAAGTCTTGTATTATGATATTCTTGTTTGTGAATTGTAAGATTTATGTAATCTCACTAGGCTTCGTCCTAACACTTGTTATGGTTGTTGATTTTCTCAGATATCCCATTCGCGGTGGAATCTAGGATGTCGGGCTTGACGACCGGGCACGTAGAAGATCTTGAAGTGCCGGTCTTTTGGGGTTTTGTGTGAAGAGAGATTTTTGGTGGAATAGCATCACCCAAGTTAATCTAGTTCTAATTAATTCTAGATTAAGTAGGTTGTTGTATTTATATGTATCCTTATTCTTGCCACTCCGTTTTGGTGCAAACTAACCCAACTTATTATGGGTTTTAGTTGTCATAAAATTGGGATTTGCCCTTGTTGAATGTTTATATATACAGAGTATAATGGACCTTCGTATTTTAGACGTTATATTGCCGAAATTTTGAATTTTTATTTTACCTAATTTTTAGGGTGTTACATGTTGGATGGTGAGGGAACGGATGGTGACGCACCATCTTCTGGTGCTCAATAAATCAAATGCGAGTATAATGGGCATATAATGCGTCCTTAGATCCCTTTGGTGAAGTTGTGTGAGTTTATGACTAATACAGTGCGAAAGTTGAGTTCATCATCATCCCAATGTTCACCAACATCACATCACTCCTCAAACATGCCTTATCCTATAGCACATTTTGTGAATCGTGACCGTTTTTATGTTGGACACAAGAATTTCCTAGCAGCCATGACAACAAGTACATAACCTCAAACCTTCAAGGCTGCTATAAAGGATGTCGATTGGAGTGAAGCAATGCAAAAAGAGATACAAGCTTTAGAATATAACGTAACTTGGAGTATGGAGAATTTGTCTTCCGGGAAAACGAGCACTTGGTAGCAAATGTGTCTACAAAATCAAGTATCACTCGTATGGTAGTATTGAGCATCTCAAGGTTTACTTGGTGGTGTTTGGCAATCATCATGTTGCCATGATTGATTATACTGATACCTTTGCTCATGTTGCAAAGATGATTACTATATGTGCTTTCCAAGATGTAGTTGCAACAAATAATTGGGTATTGCATCAGATGGACGTTCACAATGTTTTCCTACACGGAGACTTATCTGAAGAAATCTACATAAATTTGCCTCCTGGATTTGAGGGTGCTCAACAAAATCAAATTTGTCGATTGCACAAGTCCCTCTATGGGTTGAAGCAGTTCCCTCGATGTTGGTTTGCGAAATTGCCAGACTCTTTGAAGCGATATGGTTTCCATCAATCGTACTTTGATTATTCCTCGTTTACCTTACAAGTTACAACAAGGAAAGGGGCATATATAAATGTTCTTGTTTATATGGATGATCTTATTATTTCAGGGAATGATTCTACTACTCCTTCCTATTTTAAAAAGTACGAGTCAGTGCTTCAATATGAAAGATCTCAGTATGTTGAAGTATTTTCTTGGTATTAAGGTTACTCGAAACGTTGATGGTATTTTTCTTTGTCAACGTTAATATATCTTTGATATTATTATTGAGGTTGGTTACTTTGCGCTAAACCATCAAGCTTTCCAATGGAGGAACTTCATCAATTGGCATGCTCGACTAGCCCTTTATTAACAAATGTTGATCAATATGAGGGTGGGTTGCCTTATTTATCTTGTTTTTACTCGGCCAGATTTGGGTTATGTAGTGCATATCTTATCTCAATTCATACATGAGCCTCGTCATGATCATTGGGATGCAGCGTTGAGGGTTGTGCGTCATCTCAAGAGCAGTCTAGGTCAAGGTATTCTCTTGCGTTCTGATTGTGATATGCATTTATCTGGGTGGTGTGATTCAGACTGGGTTAAAACATATATATAACCCAAGTTTCATTTAACCCCCTTGAACTTTGGGTCTCGCTTAACTTTTCACCCAACTATCAAAATTTATCGAAATTTTGGATCCGGATATTACAGTTGGAGCTTCCAATTTGGTAATTGAGGGCTGTGAGTTTGATGGAGTTATAATTGTGATTGGAAGCTTGTTTTGAGTGGCTAATCCAAGAAAGTGGGACGGTGGAAACATATATGTACATGGCGGCTGTGATTTAAAAATTTTGGCCATGGTTTTCAAGGTGGATTAATGTGAATGACCGAGCCAATCCGGGAGTTTGAAAGCAACATCCAGACTTAACAGCCCATGTGGTCCGGGATTCTATGCCATGCTATCCGGACTTAATGAGATCCAGCATTTCACTCGGGACTTTAAGTCCATATTAACCGGATTATGCATTTATGGGTCGTGTGTGTGTTGGGCTTAAATGACTATTGCCAACCACAATGTTATTTTGGGCTTAACCGTATATATCCGAATTCTGGGCTTTAGCGATTGGGTTTTGGGATTTGAAGCCTATGTGTACCAAATTTGTGAATGATCAGTATGTTCACCGAATTTAAAGTCAAATCCTATTTGAATTTTTTTTTGACTTTTGGTACCGAATTTTTTAACCCGGTTTCACCGGATTTAGTTTGAATATATCTTTTCTGTTTTAACCGTGTGATCCGTGGAACAAAAGTTTCAAGGAATATTTTTTATTTGTTCCGGAATTTTCTCGTTTGGGTTTTCTCGACAGTTGTTGATTGGTTCTTCTAACCCTTGTCGAGTAGTGTTTGCTACAAGATGCATCCTCTACGAGATGATCAATACAAGTTCTTAAGTTGAACTCCTATTCAACTCGCGCTTCAAAGACAGATTCGTTGTTATAAACTGAATATGCACTGTGGTTGTCACGCAAACTTGCACATTTCTTTCTTGTGGGCATAACGAATGTGTTGAGTTTCTAGAGATAAAAGTTGTCTTTAGTGCACTCAGTCGAGGTTATAACGCACATCGAATCTGGTTTTTAAAGTTGAAACTTTGAAGGATAAGAGCTTCATTCAAGGGGGAGCCTGAGATATTTTGAAGATGTGCAACACTAAAGTTTTTCAAAGAAATCAAGGGGGAGAAGAGTTGGCGCTTATCAAATGATGATTCATTTACAAAACTTTAGGGGGGATTGTTAGGACATAAAATGTCCAAGTTAGAAAGTTTTGTAAAGGGGTTTACAGTTAATATTTGTATTTGGGTTTTAATTGTAAACGGGCTTTAATGTGTAATTGGGCTTGGGCTTTAGGTTAGAACAAGTGAGAGAGGGGAGGTATATATAGGTTATGTGTTTAGGGTTTTAGTGATCGAAATCATTATTCACAATGTAGACGATTGAGAGAGTGCGACTTCTAGAGAGAGAAACTCTTTCTCTCTCTAGGTTTGTGTTATGTTCTTCAATTTCATGTGAATAAATGGTATCTCTCCCAATCTCTTATTGTTTATTTATTCTATTGATCATGAATTGTTGATAGTTTTGGGATCTACATGTGGTATCAGAGCAGGATCGAATTACGCTCAATAACTGTTACTCCCCCTTGATGTTTGTTGAGCAAGAAGAACTTACCTGCTCCCCATCGAACGGAGAACGATAAAAGGAACTTACAGAACCTCATGCGGTAGGGCTTTCCTTTAACACATGAACAGCACGAAAAGACACCACAAACGACATACTCTTTAAGTAACCGGACTAATAGACTGCAAAAGAAAAAGAAACGCCACGAAGAACAAGGAAACACACGAGAAAAATAAAACGAACGAAGTCTAATTTATTAATACAAAAGTTTGAAACTCGCACAGAACTTAACGAGTAAAATGCAAAAACCAATGAGTGTGGTCATGAGTAATCAGAGACAGATCTCTGGAGTATTAAGGCACAATCATTCGTCATTGAATGAGACTCGTATAGGTCTGTGGAAATGTCAAACTTTCAGATTCAGCATACCTAGCTTGGACACTAGATATTGAAAACGTTTTTCGTTCAAGGCTTTGGTAAACAGGTCTGCTATCTGATGTTCTGTATTAACAAAGTAGAGTTCGATTGTACCTCTTTCCACATGATCTTTTATGAAGTGATAGCGCACGTCAACGTGTTTCGTCTTCGGGTGTTGGATGGGATTGTTTGATATAGCAATGGCGCTCTTCGAGTCGCGGTAAATGGGATCTTCGAGTAGTGGAATCCATAGTCTTTCAGTTGAGTGCGCATCCAAATTACCTGCGAGCAGCAACTGGCAGCAGCTACATACTCTGCCTCGGCGGTAGAGGTTGAAACGCAGTTTTGTTTCTTCGATGCCCAGCTGACAAGACGATCACCCAAGAACTGGACATGTCCCGTCGTGCTTTTCCGATCCAGCATATTTCCGGCATGGTTAGCGTCTTAATAAGCTGTCAACACAAAACTTATCTCTTTCGGGTACCACAAACCAAGATCAGCAGTACCTTTTAAATAACGAAATATACGTTTAACTGCAACTAAATGAGACTCTTTCGGTTTTGATTGAAATCTTGCACACAAGAATGTCGAAAACATAATGTCTGGCCTGCTAGCCGTCAAGTACATCAGGGAACCAATAATTCCTCTAAAGGTTGTAACATCCACATCCTTTCCATCTGGATCGGAGTGTAGCTTTATACTAGTAGACATAGGCGTCTTCATAGGTGAAGAATTTTCCATGTTGAATTTCCGAAGAATATCCGAGATGTACTTAGATTGATTAATGAAAATTCATGTGGCTAATTGTTTAACTTGAAGATCTAGGAAAAAATTCATTTGACCCATCATACTCATTTGAAAATGTTTGCTCATGAGGGCTGAGAAGTTTTGACAGTACTTGGGGTTTGTTGAGCCAAAGAGTATGTCGTCGACATAGATCTGTACAAGAATGATATCACGCTTTGGTTGGATTCCAAGGCATGTTCGCTCCTTCCATGTCTATTTGAATCAGGATTAGAGGGTGTTGATGAATGAAGCACAGAAGGAGCCACACCCTCGGCAACCGCCTGAAGTTCTTGTTTGATCAACTCATCAGCAGAACCTATATTTGAATGACCATGTTCCGCATTGAAATTCATGTCCAAATTAGCACTTGGCGGGTAAGCTCCATCGTCCGCTGACATGTTTCCTGTCGATGATTCTCCATTGTGGCCAAGACGATTATCAACAAAGCGTCCTTAGCACCAACAACTTCTTTTTTCGTCAGAAATTTATTGGGTCGAGGTGGGGGGAAATGGGAATCATGGCGCAACATCCAAGGATCCTGATTGCTGAAGAGTGAGTTTGTGCCATCTTGGGTTTCATCGACCCTATTAAATGGATTACGAGAATCCATTAGCTCAGGTTCAACATCACTTTTTCGATCAAACTGTAAAGGGTATACATTCCATTCACCAACAGGTGAGTTTCCTTCCGTCACATGACCTGAATCAACACCAGAAAATGCACAACTGCCTTCGTTACCAACCATCGCAGCTGATGCATGAGGATACTCCGGACTACTGTATAAAGGTTGTTGAGCCATTCCATACGACTCCATTAGTTGGAAGCCATGCAACCGTGGAACCTCAGTGGAGTAAGGCATCATTTCGGTTTGTGTAATGTAATTTGCATCAACAACCATTTGGGGTTTACCAAGAGGGTTATCAATATTCAGCTCCTTCACACCAATATCCATGGGTCTGTTTTCCAAGATATCCTCTCGCGGATTTTCAACATGGAAGCTACTCAGATCATTGTTGACAAGAACTTCATGAGGGCGTCTTCGAAGGCCTTCCATCCTCGCATCAATTTGTATCAGATTATCATACGTAAAGCCAGATTCCACATTACCCTCTTTAGGTACAATCAAAGGAAAATTACCAGGATACTCCCTTGGAGATTCATGAACATGGTTGTCTGGAGTTGGGGATGGAACTCCAGCAGAAGTCGAATCACTACTAACCCGTTTGTTAGCCACTGTCTCCTGTTTTGATTGAGATTGCATTGGCACAGCAGACTATTGGACTACACTTTCATGGCCAACATGAGGAACAGGATGGAGCAATACACCATATGGAGATTGCATCTCACCAGTCAATCCTACTACACCCAGCGGAGACGATACCATAGCTTGATCACCGGTTTCAGGTCTCTGAGAAATAGTCCTATCATTCACATATTGCCCTTGAACTGCATAGAAGGGCATCACTCCCTCGAATTGAGGCCGCATTGCTTCATGGTCGTCATATCTTGATCGAACACCAACTCCCTGTATCTCCAAATTACTGTCCCTGACGACTCCTCCACTTGCAGGAACCCTGTTAGGTTGCATGAATCTTCTGGCGTCCTCCAATCTCATACTCTGATAAACTGGATTCATGTCAGATACTGTAGATTTAGGACTTTCTCTACGCTCATGTGCCATAGGATCAGAATTTCCATGGGGAAATGCTTTTTGACACATGATACATCCATCAAATCTAGGCACTGTCTCCGGGTATAACAACTGTAAAGTGGGTACCCGGCCCTCAGAAAAGGGCACTTATTCCGGGGACGGAACTAGATTCCAACCATAAGATCCAGGAATTACAGGAGGAGGGACTTGAGGTTGAGGTTGATACGTAGTGTAGCTTTGATCACTTGAAAGATGGATAATCCTCTGCCAAAACGTGCGCTCCTCAGGAAAATGATCCATTCGAACCTCTTGTTGCTGCACAATTTGAGGAACTGGAACCGAAACCGGGACTGGAATGGGAACTGGATTTGGTTTGAAACTGATATGCGAGGAAGGCGTTGTCATGTGCATAGGAGGAATAAACTGATGCGGGGTCATTCCGACGACATTATCATGGAGTTGTGGTTGGGCATATACCGAGCCAACAGTCCCCATAACCTGAGATGGGACCTGTACAAAGGTCCCGTGGCGAGGATCAACATAAGACTGGACATAAGGTGCTGGTGGAGGAATGGTGGCTCCAGGCTGTTGTAAATCATACGCCAATTGTCGCTGCTACTGCTGTTGTATATGAACAGGCACCATTATTTCCGATATTTCCAAATCATAGTCTGATTGAGAAGGTGAAACTGGAACGGTAACAGATTTAACAACAGGAACACCGGTGGCGGAACTGCCACAGGGAGATAACAAACCAGCGGATGGCGGGCCATTCACCTCCCCCTGATCATATCCTACGCTATCGGTACCCCCCTCAGTCCCGCTCAACTCCGAATTCTGCGTAGAGGAAACACTTGTTATGCTCCCCTTCCTCCCTATACCAGCACCGCTACTACTACCACCACCATCGCCACTACTACCACCAAAACCATCCCCGATCCCATTCACCGCCTCCATGTACTTCTGCCCACTATCTTGTAAATCCTTGAACCGGATCACACTAGAAGATTCAAGTTCTGTAAACAAGAACACCCTCAACTTAGCCGAACCATCAGAAGACCTTTCAACCAACTTATCATACTCGTCCATCATATTCTCCAAATCATCCGGTCTCGAAACCGTAACAAGCGCATCAAGATCCTCTTCGAGCAATTGATACTTAATAAAAACATTCAGTCCGTACGAATCGAACATCTTCTGAACCAACTCATTAAACCCGACATCTCTCCTAACACTAATGATCCTAGTATCACCACCAACGTATCGTAACACCCCGTCACTCGGTCTAGGCAAAATCTTACCCCCGAAGCTACACATGAACTTAACTTTCCTCCCGGAAACAACCGAATCATCTCCACCTTCATCACTAGTATGATCAGAGGCATTACCACCACCACCACCAACAACCGGTGCCAAACCGGGATCATAACCACGTGGCGGTAAATTAGTGTTGTAGCCATAGCCGGGTAGCAAAGGTATACCGGAAGTAACCGGTGGTGGCATACGCGGCAACCAATTAGCCACTGGTGGAACTACATTTCCAGAATTCAAACCACCAACAAAGGTTGCATCTGCAGCAGCAGGCGCTGTTGAAGGATGGTAAATCGGAACGATTGGATTGGTGGTGGTTAGGGTTACAGGAGGAGGAGCCACAATGCGATATTCTTAACCAAGCGTTCTAGCACAATATGACAGGCGACCCTGCGGCGTGATGCGGTTCTATCTTGTGATGAGTTTCCTTTTTATCGGAATTGAGACACTCAAGTTTGGATAATAACTCTTGTTTTTCCTTTTGAAAAATGATCCTCTCCTGTGCAAATGACTCTTCTAGCTGAACAATTTTCTTTTCTAAAATCAGAGGTGGAACATAGATTTTGTGGTCCATTGGTTCCTCCTTAGTTTCAACGGTTTTTGAATCAAGTTCAGCTTGAGAATAACTTCGAAAATAGTCATTTGACAGAAAACAGGGGTTTTCGGTGTTGTATGACACATTTAATGAGTCATAAACAAAAGGAAGTTGCATCGTGGTAGTGTTTTTCCTTCTCAAAGTTTCCTGTTCCGGATCCTCATCAACAAGTGGTTTGGTCCAATTGATTTTGTACTCTGGGTAGGTTTTGTCTATTCCAAAAAATTCGAACGCATATAACGTGGGAACTTTGATCAAGGCCTTTTTCAGATAATGTGGGTTATCGTAACCGAGACCCGTCTCTGAATATTTGAATTCTTTGGGTGCATTCAGATGCATCATTTGTTTAGATTGACCAATTTTGTAAAGTTTCAGTTCGAGATCCTTTAACTGGGTAGATAACCTTTGATTTTCATTTTTATAAGCCACGCTTTTAGTCACAATATCAATTTTCTCATTTTCCGACATACGAAGCTTGTAAGTAAGATCATCTACTTTGGTCTTTAACTCTTCAGACCTTTTTGAAAAACTCGCACACTCTTCCTTTAGATTTGAAATTATGCACAAGTTGCCAGCAATTTCAATGCGTTGATTATCATATTTGTCAAGTAGTATTTCAACTCTAGCTTCTAAACAAGAAATTTTCTCTTCTAACTCATAATAAGTTGGATGAGACATTGTTGGTTGAAAAACTTGAAGTCTAGGGACTAAACTTGACAAAATATGAAAAAAATCAATGTGCAAAGACCAAAAGTGACAACGTGTGAAACTTGAAAGCTTAGGGGTCAAAGATGACAAATGATCGAAACTATGAAGTACGGGGGCTAAAAGTGACACGAACTAAAACTTAAAACTGCAAGGACTAAAAGTGACAAAAAATTAAACTACTAACTAGAGGGACTAAAAGTGACATAAAATGAAATCTCTAACTAGAGGGACTAAAAGTGCAAAATATAAAGCTTCTAACGGACTTAACTGGACACTAACTGAAAATGGACTAAAATTGAAATAAAACTTAACTAAACTAACAAACTAACGGGACTAACGGAGAAAGGACCAAAAAGTAAAGAAATTAACGGAGAGTTAACGAATTTACTATTCATCATCTCCTACCTCTAGCACACCTGCAAAAACACGAAACGGTTAGAAATATTCATTGCAAAACGATCGTTAAAGCTCCCTGATCAGTCCTTAACAGATTAAAACTCAACCGGTCACCTCACGATTAAAAACGAACCAACCGAAAACTTTTCAGAAAACGCTCAAAAACTTAAAAGCTCGGTATGGGTTAAAAAATTTCGACAAAAAATGATCGTTTATGTTCCCTTAAGCTCCCTCAACTGGTTAGAACTCGAAACAATCTCTCAAACTCACAAACGTAGCAACCGAACTTTTTACGAAAACCGAATGAAAACTTAAAAACTCAACATGAGATGAAATTTTTCGATAGAAATCGATCGTTTAGACTTTGTAAGCAACCCTTAACAATTTAAAATCGAAAAGGTTCGTTCACGATCACTACCGAATCAACCGAAATTTTTTCGAAAAACCGATCGAAATTCTCAAAAACTCGTTGAGTAATCAACTTCAATCAAACCAGAAATGTTTTTGACAGTAACAACAGTACGTTTTCTTCAATCTCTTCTTTATACTGTCCCGTCACCCTTCCGCGTACGTGGGTGTCGAGAGGGAGAAAGATTGAGCGATCGAGTGAGATGGAAAGAAAGAGAGAGAGACCGGAACGAGGGAGAGATAGATGAAATAGGGACCGGGGTCAGAACCCACCAGGGACAGATGTGAATTGATGAATTAGGGACCGGGGTCAGAACCCACCGGGGACCGGGGTCAGAACCCACCCGGGGACCGGGGTCAAGTCCAACCCGGTGACCGGTGTCAAACCCAAACCGGGGACCGGGCAGACACCGTGAAAGTGCAGTCCCGGTTACAATTTGAAACATAGAAGAAACAACTCCGATCGAGAGATTTATCAACAGCCGCCGGTCAAAATACTCAAACCCCGATATTAATCAAAATTACAATCACCGATCACTCATAGGAAAATTGAACAAAACAAAATTTTGAGAATTGTCACCGTCCCACCAATATGAATTAGCCAATCACAATATAAATTCGGATGGTGTGGACTTTAAATCTCAAACCCAGACTGAATTAGCTAAAATAATAACTAAAAGCATAAACCCAAATAGTAAGACGTCGAAAATCAAAACTGAGGTCAATAAAAATTAGAATTTTAGACAAACCTTTTGATCGTATCAAATAGAAATTAATTCGATCATGCTCTGATACCAATTGTAGATCCTAGATACAGTGCAATCAGCAATCAATAACGAACAATGATTGAGCCACAACTTCTAGTCATATGATTAATAATCAATAAAGGTTTAGGTTTACAGAGAGAATATCTGATACAAGAATGTAAACCTTAGAGCATCTCCAACAGCTATGCTAAAATAGAAAAAAGTAAGGTTTTAGCAATTTTGTTGCTCCAACATCTATGCTAAACCATATGCTAAAATAGAAAAAAGAAGAGAGAGAAGATAAAAATCTCCAAATTTGGAGAAATCTCTAAAACTTTATTTCTAAGAGAGAGAAATAATATTTAATTCTTTCTACCAATAGGAGAAATTGAAGTTGTGTGGTTAGGAGAGAGAAATAATATTATGTTAAATGTATTGAATATTTTAATAATATAATTGATGATAGAATTGATAAAATAGAGTAGCTGTTGGAGTTAGATGTAATTTCTTTTAGAGATTTTAACTTTTTATACTCTATTTTAGAAAAATTATAGCATAACTGTTGGAAATGCTCTTACGACTAGAATAATTTATTCTAACCTTCTAACCTAAAACTAGGTTTAGAAAACACTTTATAAATGGACGACTTAGGCCTAATGGGCTTGAGGCCCAGTTACAACTTAACTATTAAATAATTACAATTCAATCCCTATAAATGCGTTATACAACTTTTAACGCACTAGGACTTTCAGTCCTAACAACACTTCTAGTATACCCTTATAAAAATATATTTTTTATAATAAAATATTGGGTAGTTTTGTAATTTTAATAATTTCAATAATTTTTTCTAAATATTTTTAATTTCTTTCTTTTCCTTTCCTTTCTTTTCCTCCCACATTTGGTGGAAAGTTATCAATTCTTTCCTTTCTCTCCTAAAAAAGTTTCGAGAACACATTTTTTTTTACTTTCTTCCCCTTTCCCTCTCTTTCCTTTCCTTTCCTTCGTTAAATGAGTTTCGAGAACACAGCGTAAAACTCCATATCTAATAGAGAGAAATAATATTTAATTCTTTCTCACCAATAGGAGAAATTGAAGTTGTATGTTTAGGAGAGAGAAATAATATCTTTTTAAATGAATGGAATATTTTAATAATATAGTTAATGATAGAATTGCTAAATACTGTACTTTAGAAAAATTATAGCATAGTTGTTGGAGATGCTCTAAAAATTCATTATTTGATATTTAATATATATTTGCTAAAGATTTTTCCTAATATCTATATCTATACTATCTATACTATATTATAAATATGGCATAAAAAACTCTTAAAAACAAGTCTTAAAGCTTAATGTACCGCTATTTAATTCTAATTACTTAAAAAACAATCATAAAAGCTGTATGTACTACATTTAATGCTATTCATTAATTTTTAATCATTATCTCTAATCATTTTAACTCCCCTAAAATCATTTCCCACTTTAACTCCCCTAAAATAACTCTCAGCATATTTTAGATATAAAAAATCTAAAATATAATTCAAAAATCTTACAGAATATTTTATAAAAAAAAAATTATATTATTAAACCAAAATAAATTACATTATATTATTAAGTCTAAATTAAACAAATTTATATAAAAAAATCATTATCACTCTCTCACAACCATCCAAAATCGTAATGTAAATCGACAAAAAACAGAAAATAAAATGAAACATTAAAATCGTGATGTATCTAGCTGCATTGCGCGAGTACACTTCTAGTATTATAAAGCACGGATAAAAAACTCTTAAATACAAATTATTAGGCACAAGGTACCATCATTTTATGCAAGATTTTAAAAATATCTTAATTTACAAGTTTCAAAGCACAATATACATATTACTACTGCAGACTTCTAACACCCACCAATTTGGTATGTACAAGATCTTCCTTTTATGCAGACCTTTTCCATGTATCACTATGAATTCTAACAAAATACTTAATTTTTTTTATATAAAAAACATTATATTATTAAGCCTAAATTAAAAAAAATTATAAAAAAAACATTATCACTTTATCAAAACCATCCAAAATCGTACTGTAAATTGACAAAAAAATAAAATGAAACATTAAAATTATGATCTATCTCGCTGCATTGCGCGAGTACGCTTCTAGTATATAAAATAATTGAAAAGAAAGAGAACAAATATTCCATTTAGGGGAATAATATTATAAAAGTAAAAAAATATATGTCTATTATAAGTTTGGAGTTCGGAGGGTTTCGTCTGATTGTTTCGGTTTCTCTTGGGTCTTGGATGTTTATTTTTAGCTTTGTTCAACTGGGTTTGTGAAGTTTGTTTGGGGGGTATGTTGTAGGTGGGTAATATATCCTTTAGTTTGTTTTTGCTTCATGCGAAAACTTGTATTTTAGTTTTGTTCTTTTTGGTTGGTTTAATAAATTGTTTTTTTTTTTGGGAAAGGGTGTCCTGGGCCTTTGGCCCAGACTAATCCCTTGGCAATGAAACCGACTGCTAAAGCATGCAGCCCTGAGGTTATACCCAGTGGCCACAAAGTTGCGAATGCAGGGAATCGAACCCGGGTTGAGCGCTATGAACTCCCCAGGTGATTACCGCTACACCACAAACCTTGTGGTTTTAATAAATTGTTGTCTTTCAAAAAATATGGCACATAAATATCCCTCCTCATTCTGTATATATCCACCTATTTCTTCCAATATATCATCTACTCACTAATATGTAGAGTGAGGATCGAAACCAGGTACCTGCCTTTGGAATCGGAAACCGATGTGATTGGTTCCGGTTCTTGTTCTGGTTCCCAAAATACGGAATTGATCGGGACTAGTTTCGGTTTCCCTCTCATTTTTTTGGAACCATTAACTGTTGGGTACCCATCGGGACCGGTTATGGGACGGGGTACGTGGTCCCGCTAGGTACCCAGAACCGAAACCGACGGGTATCTACTATTTTTTTAATAAAAAATACTTTATATTTTTATTATATTTAAAAAACTAAAATTGAAATAATTAATTTACCTTTTAGCGTTACAAACTTAGGGCTGTTTGATTTTTTTTACATTAAGTTCTGAATTTATTAAGTTGTCTTTAAGCGTTAATCTGTCCGAATAAATTAAGATAAGATGTTGATATTTGTTCTGAATAAATATCTGAACAACAAAAATTACCATTTTAACCTTATGTCTACATAAGTGTTGAATGAAAAGACCACTATCTATACATGTATTTTCAATCTGGACTCTATAATCTTTTGCTTCTCGGATGGTGGCGAATAAACTGTTTGATAAATATTTAAAATGATAAAAATTTATAATAATGTGAATTATTTAAAATAATATGAATTCAACGAGTTCATAACACAATATTTAATAACTTCAAATGTATTTAAAACAATAAAGTATTATTGTTTATTACAATTTTTTTAATTTATGCATTTTGGTAAACTATTTATTTTTTCACGAGTCGTGTGATTAAAATTTGTAGGACAAGGGTAATTTTGGAAATTTTTTAACTCAATGCATTAAGATATGATGAGCTAACTTAACATGTTAAGTCAATCTCTTAGTATTAAGTTAAAATCAAACATCTTAATATAACTTAACCAATTAAGCTAACTATCCATTAAGCTTGTTAAGTTGAAAAAAACACCCCCTTACACACTTACAGTTGCAGACGCTTCCTTCACTCGACTTCTCCAATTATTTATGTAATTTCTAGTTTTTAGTATTTATCTTATTAGTTTTCACTTTTTGTAGTATTAATTTCTTTACGTTGGGACTTTGTAATAGATTAATGATTACTTTAAAAAAAAACAAGGATAAGACTAAAAAAGGATCTTCTGAAGTACCAACCGAGCAAGATGCAGTTTTGTAGACGACGGTTACACCACTATGTGGAGATAGGCGATGGGTGTTAGATCCAAGAACATCTTGCACCATGACACCATTTCGTGATTGTTTCTCAACCTTCAAAAGAGTTGAGGGTAATTGAATAATCATGGAAAATAGTACATCGTGTGTTACTCAAAGTGTCGACACAAGATATTTGATGGCTTTGTTCGGACATTGAATAATGTCAAATATGAAATTTTGTTTGGTCAATCTCCTTAAATAATTCCCGTGTTGGTTCTTTATATTTTGCAAATAATTAAACAACTAAATGTGACAAGTTTGATAGTCGGAGTCGACGATTTGTGTTTGTAGGTTATCCCCATAACAAAAAGAGGTTGGAAACTTTATGATCTTGACAAAGGTGACCATTTTGTTTCTAGGGATGTCCAGTTTTATGAAGTTGAGTCTCTTTATGCTACGATAACAACTGAGTCGAGCGATTCTCCTTCGATCCCTATTTTTCCTTTTGCCAATAATGATGATGATATAACTTATGATTTTCTGATTCTAATAATCTGGTAGTGTTGGGTCCCCATAATGTTGTTCATAGTGAAAATACGGAGGAAACTGATGGAGTGGTAGATTTGACAGAAGAAAGTGCAACTGGTATCGACAATATGTTGGACAATAGTGACAGTGGTGTCTCTGGCTTGCCTGTGTTGTGTAACACCCCGTTCTTTTAGTAATTATCGTAGCGCGTCTTGTCACTTTCCTTATCAAGTCTATAATAACTTTATTTTGATTTAAGGAACCGTAGCTCGTTATAAACTCTTTATATGCTATTGCTTGGCAAGGTTGTGACGATAGTACTCACATGTGTAGTTTGTATTTGTATACGTGCTTGTTATGTGTAAGAATATGTGCAAGGGCAATTGTTATTCACGCGAGTGTTTATTAGTTACTGAGAGGCATTTACACCTTGGACTTCCACCCTCGATCTCGAGAAACTCTATCCCGAGACTTTTGTAACCAAAAGAGTTCGAGAGTGGATCGGGATTTGGGTTGTTAGTGTTTTAGCGTCGAACAAACAGCAGGTGAGAGGGTATGGGCGAAAATGCCATGGCAAAGTCGATGGGTCAATGTCGCAGGTGGGAGGAGAGGTCCTGAGTTTTTAAGATGGTCATTCTAGTGGGTAGGGGTCCATGTGCGACTATGTCTGACGACATTGCCCAGGGCATAGTCGTAGGGTTAATGTCGCCCGCGTGTGGTTGTGACCTGCGGATTAAATCGACCAAAACACCCCAAACTCTTCATTTATTGCTCCTTGTTTGATTTTCAGATCTCTCCCAAGAGGTAGGAAATTTCTCACCCTTTTTTCCTCTTTTCTCTCCTCATTTAATGATCTAGAAGAAACCCTAACAATTATTATTTGGTTGGTGACTATTGAATGCAAGTGTGGAAGCCTCATTTAAGATTAAAGTTTAGAGAGCCAGGCATTCTCCAAGTTCACTCATTTTTAGGGTTTTTACTTTACAAACCCTAGTTGGTGAGTTACATCTATAAATCCTTGCTCTAGTTACTTGTATGCTATCTTAATGTTCTTAAGACCTAATCTATGTATGTGTATGGTTAAAATTTGGGTAAGCCCTTGCTTTATGGGTTAACCCTAGTTATTTAGGGTTTATGGAAAATATGGAATGGTAGCATTATCATTTGTCATAATATTTAATGAAAGCATGATGGATGTATTAATTGAACTAAAAGTATGGATTGGCATTGTTGGGAAATATGGTATTCTAACAATATGGGACTTCACTTGATGAATATGGTATTTATGTGATGGGATGTGGAATGTATGATATTGTGAATATTTTAAACAGTTGTGATCACCTGATAAGTTTATGTATTTCTACTTCCTTGTGCACGAGGTTGTAGTTGTGTGTTTAACGAGCCTATTATTGTGGGTCGTTATGGGTTACTAGCGAGTAGGCAATAGGGGGACATGAGCCCTTGAGGTGCAACTCGTCTAGGATTGGATAGACAATAATGTCCCGTAAGACCTTGAGGTGTAACTCGACGGAGTAGGCAATAAAGACAATGATATGGTTTGAGGTTGTGATGTCTTGATGGCATGGGAACTAGGACCGGAACATGAGGTGTAATCCAATAACATCATGGGTGACTCCACTCCCGTGTACATGTCACCCCGATGGAAACGGGTCTCCCCCGTAGTTCAAGGGTTATCTCTTGTGCGTTTGTGTTAGGTTTGGGCATCGTCGCAAGTGGGAATAACATTGTGAAGCAATGGAGTTCGGTAACACAAGTCTTGTATTATGATATTCTTGTTTGTGAATTGTAAGACTTATGTAATCTCACTAGGCTTCGTCCTAACACTTGTTATGGTTGTTGATTTTCTCAGATATCCCATTCGCGGTGGAATCTAGGATGTCGGGCGTGACGACCGGACACGTAGAAGATCTTGAAGTGCCGGTCTTTGGGGTTTCGTGTGAAGAGAGATTTTTGGTGGAATAGCATCACCCAAGTTAATCTAGTTCTAATTAATTCTAGATTAAGTAGGTTGTTGTATTTATATGTATCCTTATTCTTGCCACTCCGTTTTGGTACAAACTAACCCAACTTATTATGGGTTTTAGTTGTCATAAAATTGGGATTTGCCCTTGTTGAATGTTTATATATACAGGGTATAATGGACCTTCGTATTTTAGACGTTATATTGCCGAAATTTTGAATTTTTATTTTACCTAATTTTTAGGGTGTTACATGTTGGATGGTGAGGGAACGGATGGTGACGCACCATCTTCTGGTGCTCAATAAATCAAATGCGAGTATAATGGGCATATAATGCGTCCTTAGATCCCTTTGGTGAAGTTGTGTGAGTTTGTGACTAATACAGTGCGAAAGTTGAGTTCATCAGCATCCCAATGTTCACCAACATCACATCACTCCTCAAACATGCCTTATCCTATAGCACATTTTGTGAATCGTGACCGTTTTTATGTTGGACACAAGAATTTCCTAGCAGCCATGACAACAAGTACATAACTTCAAACCTTCAAGGCTGCTATTGACCATGAATTGTTGATAGTTTTGGGATCTACATGTGGTATCAGAGCAGGATCGAATTACGCTCAATAACTGTTACTCCCCCTTGATGTTTGCTGAGCAAGAAGAACTTACCTGCTCCCCATCGAACGGAGAACGATAAAAGGAACTTACAGAACCTCATGCGGTAGGGCTTTCCTTTAACACATGAACAGCACGAAAAGACACCACAAACGACATACTCTTTAAGTAACCGGACTAATAGACTGCAAAAGAAAAAGAAACGCCACGAAGAACAAGGAAACACACGAGAAAAATAAAACGAACGAAGTCTAATTTATTAATACAGAAGTTTGAAACTCGCACAGAACTTAACGAGTAAAATGCAAAAACCAATGAGTGTGGTCATGAGTAATCAGAGACAGATCTCTGGAGTATTAAGGCACAATCATTCGTCATTGAATGAGACTCGTATAGGTATGTGGAAATGTCAAACTTTCAGATTCAGCATACCTAGCTTGGACACTAGATATTGAAAACGTTTTTCGTTCAAGGCTTTGGTAAACAGGTCTGCTATCTGATGTTCTGTATTAACAAAGTAGAGTTCGATTGTACCTCTTTCCACATGATCTTTTATGAAGTGATAACGCACGTCAATGTGTTTCGTCTTCGGGTGTTGGATGGGATTGTTTGATATAGCAATGGCGCTCTTCGAGTCGCGGTAAATGGGATCTTCGAGTAGTGGAATCCATAGTCTTTCAGTTGAGTGCGCATCCAAATTACCTGCGAGCAGCAACTGGCAGCAGCTACATACTCTGCCTCGGCGGTAGAGCTTGAAACGCAGTTTTGTTTCTTCGATGCCCAGCTGACAAGACGATCACCCAAGAACTGGACATGTCCCGTCGTGCTTTTCCGATCCAGCATATTTCCGGCATGGTTAGCGTCTTAATAAGCTGTCAACACAAAACTTGTCTCTTTCGGGTACCACAAACCAAGATCAGCAGTACCTTTTAAATAACGAAATATACGTTTAACTAACACTAAATGAGACTCTTTCGGTTTTGACTGAAATCTTGCACACAAGAATGTCGAAAACATAATGTCTGGCCTGCTAGCCGTCAAGTACATCAGGGAACCAATCATTCCTCTAAAGGTTGTAACATCCACATCCTTTCCATCTGGATTGGAGTGTATCTTTATACTAGTAGACATAGGCGTCTTCATAGGTGAAGAATTTTCCATGTTGAATTTCCGAAGAATATCCGAGATGTACTTAGATTGATTAATGAAAATTCATGTGGCTAATTGTTTAACTTGAAGATCTAGGAAAAAATTCATTTGACCCATCATACTCATTTGAAAATGTTTGCTCATGAGGGCTGAGAAGTTTTGACAGTACTTGGGGTTTGTTGAGCCAAAGAGTATGTCGTCGACATAGATCTGTACAAGAATGATATCACGCTTTGGTTGGATTCCAAGGCATGTTCGCTCCTTCCATGTCTATTTGAATCAGGATTAGAGGGTGTTGATGAATGAAGCACAGAAGGAGCCACACCCTCGGCAACCGCCTGAAGTTCTTGTTTGATCAACTCATCAGCAAAACCTATATTTGAATGACCATGTTCCGCATTGAAATTCATGTCCAAATTAGCACTTGGCGGGTAAGCTCCATCGTCCGCTGACATGTTTCCTGTCGATGATTCTCCATTGTGGCCAAGACGATTATCAACAAAGCGTCCTTAGCACCAACAACTTCTTTTTTCGTCAGAAATTTATTGGGTCGAGGTGGGGGGAAATGGGAATCATGGCGCAACATCCAAGGATCCTGATTGCTGAAGAGTGAGTTTGTGCCATCTTGGGTTTCATCGACCCTATTAAATGGATTACGAGAATCCATTAGCTCAGGTTCAACATCACTTTTTCGATCAAACTGTAAAGGGTATACATTCCATTCACCAACAGGTGAGTTTCCTTCCGTCACATGACCTGAATCAACACCAGAAAATGCACAACTGCCTTCGTTACCAACCATCGCAGCTGATGCATGAGAATACTCCGGACTACTGTATAAAGGTTGTTGAGCCATTCCATACGACTCCATTAGTTGGAAGCCATGCAACCGTGGAACCTCAGTGGAGTAAGGCATCATTTCGGTTTGTGTAATGTAATTTGCATCAACAACCATTTGGGGTTTACCAAAGGGTTATCAATATTCAGCTCCTTCACACCAATATCCATGGGTCTGTTTTCCAAGATATCCTCTCGCGGATTTTCAACATGGAAGCTACTCAGATCATTGTTGACAAGAACTTCATGAGGGCGTCTTCGAAGGCCTTCCATCCTCGCATCAATTTGTATCAGATTATCATACGTAAATCCATATTCCACATTACCCTCTTTAGGTACAATCAAAGGAAAATTACCAGGATACTCCCTTGGAGATTCATGAACATGGCTGTCTGGAGTTGGGGATGGAACTCCAGCAGAAGTCGAATCACTACTAACCCGTTTGTTAGCCACTGTCTCCTGTTTTGATTGAGATTGCATTGGCACAGCACACTATTGGACTACACTTTCATGGCCAACATGAGGAACAGGATGGAGCAATACACCATATGGAGATTGCATCTCACCAGTCAATCCTACTACACCCAGCGGAGACGATACCATAGCTTGATCACCGGTTTCAGGTCTCTGAGAAATAGTCCTATCATTCACATATTGCCCTTGAACTGCATAGAATGGCATCACTCCCTCGAATTGAGGCCGCACTGCTTCATGGTCGTCATATCTTGATCGAACACCAACTCCCTGTTTCTCCAAATTACTGTCCCTGACGACTCCTCCACTTGCAGGAACCCTGTTAGGTTGCATGAATCTTCTGGCGTCCTCCAATCTCATACTCTGATAAACTGGATTCATGTCAGATACTGTAGATTTAGGACTTTCTCTACGCTCATGTGCCATAGGATCAGAATTTCCATGGGGCAATGCTTTTTGACACATGATACATCCATCAAATCTAGGCACTGTCTCCGGGTATAACAACTGTAAAGTGGGTACCCGGCCCTCAGAAAAGGGCACTTATTCCGGGGACGGAACTAGATTCCAACCATAAGATCCAGGAATTACAGGAGGAGGGACTTGAGGTTGAGGTTGATACGTAGTGTAGCTTTGATCACTTGAAAGATGGATAATCCTCTGCCAAAACGTGCGCTCCTCAGGAAAATGATCCATTCGAACCTCTTGTTGCTGCACAATTTGAGGAACTGGAACCGAAACCGGGACTGGAATGGGAACTGTATTTGGTTTGAAACTGATATGCGAGGAAGGCGTTGTCATGTGCATAGAAGGAATAAACTGATGCGGGGTCATTCCGACGACATTATCATGGAGTTGTGGTTGGGCATATACCGAGCCAACAGTCCCCATAACCTGAGATGGGACCTGTACAAAGGTCCCGTGGCGAGGATCAACATAAGACTGGACATAAGGTGTTGGTGGAGGAATGGTGGCTCCAGGCTGTTGTAAATCATACGCCAATTGTCGTTGCTACTGCTGTTGTATATGAACAGGCACCATTATTTCCGATATTTCCAAATCATAGTCTGATTGAGAAGGTGAAGCTGGAACGGTAACAGATTTAACAACAGGAACACCGGTGGCGGAACTGCCACAGGGAGATAACAAACCAGCGGATGGCGGGCCATTCACCTCCCCCTGATCATGTCCTACGCTATCGGTACCCCCCTCAGTCCCGCTCAACTCCGAATTCTGCGTAGAGGAAACACTTGTTATGCTCCCCTTCCTCCCTATACCAGCACCGCTACTACTACCACCACCATCGCCACTACTACCACCAAAACCATCCCCGATCCCATTCACCGCCTCCATGTACTTCTGCCCACTATCTTGTAAATCCTTGAACCGGGTCACACTAGAAGATTCAAGTTCCGTAAACAAGAACACCCTCAACTTAGCCGAACCATCAGAAGACCTCTCAACCAACTTATCATACTCGTCCATCATATTCTCCAAATCATCCGGTCTCGAAACCGTAACAAGCGCATCAAGATCCTCTTCGAGCAATTGATACTTAATAAAAACATTCAGTCCGTACGAATCGAACATCTTCTGAACCAACTCATTAAACCCGACATCTCTCCTAACACTAATGATCCTAGTATCACCACCAACGTATCGTAACACCCCGTCACTCGGTCTAGGCAAAATCTTACCCCCGAAGCTACACATGAACTTAACTTTCCTCCCGGAAACAACCGAATCATCTCCACCTTCATCACTAGTATGATCAGAGGCATTACCACCACCACCACCAACAACCGGTGCCAAACCGGGATCATAACCACGTGGCGGTAAATTAGTGTTGTAGCCATAGCCGGGTAGCAAAGGTATACCGGAAGTAACCGGTGGTGGCATACGCGGCAACCAATTAGCCACTGGTGGAACTACATTTCCAGAATTCAAACCACCAACAAAGGTTGCATCTGCAGCAGCAGGCGCTGTTGAAGGATGGTAAATCGGAACGATTGGATTGGTGGTGGTTAGGGTTACAGGAGGAGGAGCCACAATGCGATATTCTTAACCAAGCGTTCTAGCACAATATGACAGGCGACCCTGCGGCGTGATGCGGTTCTATCTTGTGATGAGTTTCCTTTTTATCGGAATTGAGACACTCAAGTTTGGATAATAACTCTTGTTTTTCCTTTTGAAAAATGATCCTCTCCTGTGCAAATGACTCTTCTAGCTGAACAATTTTCTTTTCTAAAATCAGAGGTGGAACATAGATTTTGTGGTCCATTGGTTCCTCCTTAGTTTCAACGGTTTTTGAATCAAGTCCAGCTTGAGAATAACTTCGAAAATAGTCATTTGACAGAAAACACGGGTTTTCGGTGTTGTATGACACATTTAATGAGTCATAAACAAAAGGAAGTTGCATCGTGGTAGTGTTTTTCCTTCTCAAAGTTTCCTGTTCCGGATCCTCATCAACAAGTGGTTTGGTCCAATTGATTTTGTACTCTGGGTAGGTTTTGTCTATTCCAAAAAATTCGAACGCATATAACGTGGGAACTTTGATCAAGGCCTTTTTCAGATAATGTGGGTTATCGTAACCGAGACCCGTCTCTGAATATTTGAATTCTTTGGGTGCATTCAGATGCATCATTTGTTTAGATTGACCAATTTTGTAAAGTTTCAGTTCGAGATCCTTTAACTGGGTAGATAACCTTTGATTTTCATTTTTATAAGCCACGCTTTTAGTCACAATATCAATTTTCTCATTTTCCGACATACGAAGCTTGTAAGTAAGATCATCTACTTTGGTCTTTAACTCTTCAGACCTTTTTGAAAAACTCGCACACTCTTCCTTTAGATTTGAAATTATGCACAAGTTGCCAGCAATTTCAATGCGTTGATTATCATATTTGTCAAGTAGTATTTCAACTCTAGCTTCTAAACAAGAAACTCTCTCTTCTAACTCAGAATAAGTTGGATGAGACATTGTTGGTTGAAAAACTTGAAGTCTAGGGACTAAACTTGACAAAATATGAAAAAAAATCAACGTGCAAGGACCAAAAGTGACAACGTGTGAAACTTGAAAGCTTAGGGCTCAAAGATGACAAATGATCGAAACTATGAAGTACGGGGGTTAAAAGTGGCATGAACTAAAACTTAAAACTGCAAGGACTAAAAGTGACAAAAAATTAAACTACTAACTAGAGGGACTTAAAGTGGCCTAAAATGAAATCTCTAACTAGAGGGACTAAAAGTGCAAAATATAAAGCTTCTAACGAACTTAACTGGACACTAACTGAAAATGGACTAAAATTGAAATAAAACTTAACTAAACTAACAAACTAACGGGATTAACGGAGAAAGGACCAAAAAGTAAAGAAATTAACGGAGAGTTAACGAATTTACTATTCATCATCTCCTACCTCTAGCACACCTGCAAAAACACGAAACGGTTAGAAATATTCAATGCAAAACGATCGTTAAAGCTCCCTGATTAGTCCTCAACAGATTAAAACTCAACCGGTCACCCCACGATTAAAAACGAACCAACCGAAAACTTTTCGGAAAACGCTCAAAAACTTAAAAGCTCAGTATGGGTTAAAAAATTTCTACCAAAAATGATCATTTATGTTCCCTTAAGCTCCCTCAACTGATTAGAACTCGAAACAATATCTCAAACTTACAAACGAAGCAACCGAACTTTTTACGAAAACCGAATGAAAACTTAAAAACTCAACATGAGATGAAATTTTTCGATAGAAATCGATTGTTTAGACTTTGTAAGCAACCCTTAACAATTTAAAATCGAAAAGGTTCGTTCACGATCACTACCGAATCAACCGAAATATTTTCGAAAAACCGATCGAAAGTCTCAAAAACTCGTTGAGTAATCACCTTCAATCAAACCAGAAATGTTTTTGACAGTAACAACAATACGTTTTCTTCAATCTCTTCTTTATACTGTCCTGTCACCCCTTCCGAGTACGTGAGTGTCGAGAGGGAGAGAGATTAAGCGATCCAGTGAGATGGAGAGAAAGAGAGAGAGACCGGAACGAGGGAGAGAGAGATGAAATAGGGACCGGGGTCAGAACCCACCCGGGGACCGGTGTCAAGTCCAACCCGGGGACCGGTGTCAAACCCAAACCGGGGACCGGGGTTTTACAGACACCGGGAAAGTGCAGTCCTAGTTACAATTTGAAACACATAAGAAACAGCTCTGATCAAGAGATTTATCAACAGCCGCCGGTCAAAATATTCAAACCCCGATATTAATCAAAATTACAATCACCGATCACTCATAGGAAAACTGAACAAAACAAAATTTTGAGAATTGTCACTGTCCCACCAATATGAATTAACCAATCACAATATAAATTCGGATGGTGTGGACTTTAAATCTCAAACCCAGACTGAATTAGCTAAAATAATAACTAAAAGCATAAACCCAAATTGTAAGACGCCGAAAATCAAAACTGAGGTCGATAAAAATTAGAATTTTAGACAAACCTTTTGATCGTATCAAATAGAAATTAATTCGATCCTGTTCTGATACCAATTGTAGATCCCAGATACAGTGCAATCAGCAATCAATAACGAACAATGATTGAGCCACAACTTTTAGTCATATGATTAATAATCAATAAAGGTTTAGGTTTACAGAGAGAATATCTGATACAGGAATGTAAACCTTACGACTACAATAATTTCTTCTAACCTCCTAACCTAAAACTAGGTTTAGAAAACGCTTTATAAATGGACGACTTAGGCCTAATGGGCTTGAGGCCCAATTACAACTTAACTATTAAGTAATTATAATTCAATCTCTATAAATGTGTTATACAACTTTCAACGCACTAGGACTTTCAGTCCTAACAACACTTCTAGTATACCCTTATAAAAATATACTTTTTATAATAAAAGATTGGGTAGTTTTGTAATTTTAATAATTTCAATAATTTTTTCTAAATAGTTTTAATTTATTTCCTTTCCTTTCCTTTCCTCCCACATTTGGGAGGAAAGTTATCAATTCTTTCCTTCCGTTTCCTTTCCTTTCTCTCCTAAAAATGTTTCGAGAACACACATTTTTTTTACTTTCTTCCCCTTTCCCTCCCTTTCCTTTCCTTTACTTCGTTAAATGAGTTTCGAGAACACAGCGTAAAACTCTATATCTAAGGGAGAGAAATAATATTTAATTCTTTCTCACCAATAGAAAACATTGAAGTTGTATGTTTAGGAGAGAGATAATATCTTTTTAAATGAATGGAATATTTTAATAATATAGTTAATGGTAGAATTGCTAAATACTCTACTTTAGAAAAATTATAGCATAGTTATTGGAGATGCTCTAAAAATTCATTATTTGATATTTAATATATATTTGCTAAAGATTTTTCCTAATATCTATATCTATATTATATTATAAAGCACGGATAAAAAACTCTTAAATACAAATTATTAGGCACAAGGTACCATCATTTTATGCAAGATTTTAAAAATATCTTAATTTACAAGTTTCAAAGCACAAGATACATATTACTACTGCAGGCTTCTAACACCCACCAATTTGATATGTACATGACCTTCCTTTTATGCAAATCTTTCCATGTATCACTATTAATTAATATATTATATTACTATAAAGTTGTTTTAATTATATTATTAAATATGTAATTGGTTATTTTTTTTCTAGATGTCATTAAAATATATAAGATAATCATTGAATTCTAACAAAATACTTAATTTTTTTTATATAAAAAACATTATATTATTAAGCCTAAATTAAAAAAAATTATAAAAAAAACATTATCACTTTCTCAAAACCATCCAAAATCGTACTGTAAATCGACAAAAAAATAAAATGAAACATTAAAATTGTGATCTATCTCGCTACATTGCGCGAGTACGCTTCTAGTATATAAAATAATTGAAAAGAAAGAGAACAAATATTCCATTTAGGGGAATAATATTATAAAAGTAAAAAAAAATATATGTCTATTATAAGTTTGGAGTTCGGAGGGTTTCGTCTGATTGTTTCGGTTTCTCTTGGGTCTTGGATGTTTATTTTTAGCTTTGTTCAACTGGTTTTGTGAAGTTTTTTTGGGGGGTGTCTTGTAGGTGGGTAATATATCCTTTAGTTTGTTTTTGCTTCATGCGAAAACTTGTATTTTAGTTTTGTTCTTTTTGGTTGGTTTAATAAATTGTTTTTTTTTTGGGAAAGGGTGTCCTGGGCCTTTGGCCCAGACTAATCCCTTGGTAATGAAACCGACTGCTAAAGCATGCAGCCCTGAGGTTATACCCAGTGGCCACAAAGTTGCGAATGCAGGGAATCGAACCCGGGTTGAGCGCTATGAACTCCCCAGGTGATTACCGCTACACCACAAGCCTTGTGGTTTTAATAAATTGTTGTCTTTCAAAAAATATGGCACATAAATATCCCTCCTCATTCTATATATATCCACCTATTTCTTCCAATATATCATCTACTCACTAATATGTAGAGTGAGGATCGAAACCAGGTACCTGCCTTTGGAATCGGAAACCGATGTGATTGGTTTCGGTTCTGGTTCCCAAAATACGGAATCGATCGGGACTAGTTTCGGTTTCCCTCTCATTTTTTTGGAACCATTAACTGCTGGGTACCCATCGGGACCGGTTATGGGACGGGGTACGTGGTCCCTCTAGGTACCCAGAACCGAAACCGACGGGTATCTACTATTTTTTTAATAAAAAATATTTTATATTTTTATTATATTTAAAAAACTAAAATTGAAATAATTAATTTACCTTTTAGCGTTACAAACTTAGGGTTGTTTGATTTTTTTTACATTAAGTTCTGAATTTATTAAGTTGTCTTTAAGCGTTAATCTGTCCGAATAAATTAAGATAAGATGTTGATATTTGTTCTGAATAAATATCTGAACAACAAAAATTACCATTTTAACCTTATGTCTACATAAGTGTTGAATGAAAAGACCACTATCTATACATGTATTTTCAATCTGGACTCTATAATCTTTTGCTTCTAGGATGGTGGCGAATAAACTGTTTGATAAATATTTAAAATGATAAAAATTTATAATAATGTGAATTATTTAAAATAACATAAATAATATGAATTCAACGAGTTCATAACACAATACTTAATAACTTCAAATGCATTTAAAACAATAAAGTATTATTGTTGATTACAATTTTTTTAATTTATGCATTTTGGTAAACTATTTATTTTTTCACGAGTCGTGTGATTAAAATTTGTAGGACAAGGGTAATTTTGGAAAAAATTTGTAGGAGATCTTGAAGTGTCGATCTTTTGGGATTTCGTGTGAAGAGAGATTTTTGGTGGAATAGCATCACCCAAGTTAATCTAGTTCTAATTAATTCTAGATTAAGTAGGTTGTTGTATTTATATGTATCCTTATTCTTGTCACTCCGTTTTGGTGCAAACTAACCCAACTTATTATGGGTTTTAGTTGTCATAAAATTGGGATTTGCCCTTGTTGAATGTTTATATATACAGGGTATAATGGACCTTCGTATTTTAGACGTTATATTGCCGAAATTTCGAATTTTTATTTTACCTAATTTTTAGGGTATTACATGTTGGATGGTGAGGGAACGGATGGTGACGCACCATCTTCTGGTGCTCAATAAATCAAATGTGAGTATAATTGGCATATAATGCGTCCTTAGATCCCTTTGGTGAAGTTGCGTGACTTTGTGACTAATACAGTGTGAAAGTTGAGTTCATCAGCATCCCAATGTTCACCAACATCACATCACTCCTCAAGCATGCCTTATCCTATAGCACATTTTGTGAATCGTGATCGTTTTTCTGTTGGACACAAGAATTTCCTAGCAGCCATGACAGCAGGTACATAACCTTAAACCTTCAAGGCTGCTATGAAGGATGTCGATTGGAGTGAAGCAATGCAAAAAGAGATACAAGCTTTAGAATATAACGTAACTTGGAGTATGGAGAATTTGTCTTCCGGGAAAACGAGCACTTGGTAGCAGATGTGTCTACAAAATCAAGTATCACTCATATGGTAGTATTGAGCATCTCAAGGTTTACTTGGTGGTGTTTGGCAATCATCATGTTGCCAGGATTGATTATACGGATACCTTTGCTCATGTTGCAAAGATGATTACTATATGTGCTTTCCTAGATGTAGCTGCAACAAATAATTGGGTATTACATCAGATGGACGTTCACAATGTTTTCCTACACGGAGACTTATCTGAAGAAATCTACATAAATTTGCCTCCTGGATTTGAGGGTGCTCAACCAAATCAAATTTGTCGATTGCACAAGTCCCTCTATGGGTTGAAGCAGTTCCCTCGATGTTGGTTTGCGAAATTGCCAGACTCTTTGAAGCGATATGGTTTCCATCAATCGTACTTTGATTATTCCTCGTTTACCTTACAAGTTACAACAAGGAAATGGGCATATATAAATGTTCTTGTTTATATAGATGATCTTATTATTTCAGGGAATGATTCTACTACTCTTTCCTATTTTAAAAAGTACGAGTCGGTGCTTCTATATGAAAGATCTCGGTATGTTGAAGTATTTTCTTGGTATTAAGGTTACTCGAAACGTTGATGGTATTTTTCTTTATGAACGTTAATATATCTTTGATATTATTACTGAGGTTGGTTACTTTGCGCTAAACCATCAAGCTTTCCAATGGAGGAACTTCATCAATTGGCATGCTCGACTAGCCCTTTATTAACAAATGTTGATCAATATGAGGGTGGGTTGCCTTATTTATCTTGTTTTTACTCGGCCAGATTTGGATTATGTAGTGCATATCTTATCTCAATTCATACACGAGCCTCGTCATGATCATTGGGATGCAGCGTTGAGGGTTGTGCGTCATCTCAAGAGCAGTCTAGGTCAAGGTATTCTCTTGCGTTCTGATTGTGATATGTATTTATCTGGGTGGTGTGATTCAGACCGAGTGAGTGTCCTCTTAATTGTCGTTCTATCACTTAGATGGCTCGTTTATTTAGGATGTTCTCCTATTTTAAGACAAAGAAGCAAGTGATTATCTCTCGATCCTCCGGCGAAGCTGAATATCGTTCTATGTCAACTTGAATGGCTTAAAGGGTTGTTTGAAAGTCTTGGTGTGCAACTTCCTTGTGCTATCAATCTTTATTGTGATAATCAGTATGCTCTACATCTTGCTAAGAATCCGATTTTCCACAAGGGTACGAAGCATATCGAGGTTGATTGTCATTTTCTATGGGATGTTATTCAAGATGGGGCTATCAATCTTTCTCACGTTCTAACGAATTGCCAACTTGCATATATTTTTACGAAGACTTGAGGCAAAAATCAATTTGATTTTCTCATCAACTTGAGAGGGGATATTGGGTTCTTATTTGAGTTTATTATGTGTTATATTTTAGTGGATCTATGCTTGTGGCCTTAATATGTATTTTAGCCCATATTTCTTCGAGATCTTTTGCTTTTATACTTTGTTTTGTAATTCCTCTTGGCATATCCAAATAAACGGAATTATCTAGAAACCATTTCTATTCTCATGTTAACATTTCCACATTTATAATCAGTGCACCGCCTCGCCTTTTGTAAACCATCGATGAGGATAAGTGTTTAAATTTTTATTTTAGTTTGTCCCAAAATAAGTTTTCATTTTAAAAATGTCTATTTACCTATTTTACCCTTTATTATGTAATGGAGAAAACCTCTCTATTATAAAAAAGTAAAGTATCATTTAGTCAATAAAAATTGTTACAATTACACATTCCTAAGACGGTGTCATTTTCATTACGGCATATATATTTTTGGACAAAAGGAGTAACAATATTAGAAGTGAAAAGGTTTGTCCCAACATTGTACATTCAAGCTATCATAGGGAAGGAATTGGAGTAAGGTATTTTCATATTTGGCTCCCAATAATAGTTAGGAAGCCAATAGAGGGACCCGTTAGAACATCTCCAATATGCTCCCTCCATTGACTCTTTAACTATTTTAAGAAATCAAATATGAATTAAAAAAACAAAATCACTTCAATGCATTTGTTATTTTGGCTCCCTTCATTAATTTTCATTATCCCACTAATGTAAGAACTCCCTACATATAATTTATATTATTTTATGATTTACATCATGTTATGTGTTTATTTTGTTTTATCCAAAATATATATATATATATATATATATATATATATATAGCCTTAGGTTCATTTGAGAAATGATAAACATATGAGAAATAGAGAAGTAATCATAGTCATTCATATGGTCAAGATCGGATTTGACTGGTCAAATATTGCGGCTTTGACTGGTCAAATATTGCGGCTCTCCATATATATATATATATATATATATATATATATAGTGGAAGGATATTTTGTAACCCTGAAAAGGGTTGCAACTCTTGCAACCCACATCTTAACCGTTGAATTCATGATCGACGGTTATTTTATTTTTATTTTCCTGTTTTTTTTTAATTAAAAATATTGCAACCCTGAAAAAGGTTGGAACCCTTGCAACCCACATCTTAACCGTTGGATTCATGATCGGTGGTTACAATAGATATGGGGCCCAATATTTTTAATTAAAAAAAACAGGAAAATAAAAATAAAATAACCGTCGATCATGAATTCAACGGTTAAGATGTGGGTTGCAAGGGTTGCAACCTTTTTCAGGGTTGCAAAATATTCTTCCACTATATATATATATAGAGAGAGAGACCTTCAAATACAAACTTTTTAATGGTGCAAACCCATGCAACCTACATCGTCAGCCTAACGACCCTGATCCTGTGCCTCTGGAAGTGGAACGCCGTATTGAAGATCGAAAGAGTCGGACGTTAGAAGGCAGAAGCTTAAGAACGTTATTTACTTTTTTTTCATTCTCCAATAAACAAATATGAGCTTTGATTTTTAATATGGGTTTTGATTTTTTATATTAAAAATACAAACCTACCAATAACCAAATATGGACTTTAATTTTTTTTTTTGAGCCCAAACCCAAATTATTAAACCTATACTACTACTGATATATAAAAATTTGATGCCCCTATCGGCTTTGATGCCCTGTGCGGCCGCACGGGCTGCACGGCCCCAGGGCCGGACTTCGTATTTTGGACTTATGAGTTTCATCAATATGGAAATTAGCAATATTAATAAATTAACTTTTAAGGCCCACAGAGCCTTAAATTAGACACTATGAAGCAAATATCCACAAAGACCGGTGCCTAAACATTTAGTGATCGAGAACCTCAACGACACTATTCTTGAACAATTTGGGGTCGGGCCTTCTTTTCGTTTTTGCACTATTACAGATATGAAAATGGAAAAAAATCGGATTCAGTTATCAACTGTCCCGATCGAAAATAGGATTGACTACGGATTCGAGCCATTGCACATGGTTTCATAAAACCACACAATTTTTTCGATCGAAATCAAGCAGGTTTTACATGAAGAAGATTTGGCTCAACGTGTTCTATTCGAGACGGGTAGGAGAAGAACCCGACCCAGTATTATTAAAAAAATAGAGGAAGTAGAGAAAGAAAAAGTTGGGCACCTCACAACTCACATATCCAATTTAGTTTGAAGTTTGTGTTTTATTCCTTAGACTATTTTTAGTTATGTAATATGTATTTAGGAAGCAGTTGCATTGAAACTATTTATTTTTTTAAGAATATGGTCAATTTATCGTTGATTTTATAATGTATTTTTAAACATATAATTATTTTTTGTAGGCATAAAGTGTGATAAGTACAAACCACATAAACCGCACTGCAAAGTTTGGTACAATTTGAGGTTTATGCGGCACGGTTTGCAGTTTTAGAAAATGCCCAAACCACATATGCGATGTTTGCGATTTGACCCTAAACCGCACTACAGGTAGCCTGTTTGACCCCCACCTAACCAATGGGGTTGAAAGATGAGTAATGGGATCTTAATATTTGGTCTTACTTGATGAGATAAATACAAGTCCAAAAAACAGATTTCAGGCAAAAACAAGTACTCTTAATTTGGCACACTGGTTAAGTCTTAAGGGGATGTAGTGAAAAATCTCATCTACCCCAGGTTCAAATCCAGGCTCTGCTAAAGCCCTTGTGGCCATGGAGGTTCACCTTCCATTCGTGGTCACCCGGAGGAATAGTCGGTGCACGTAAGCTGACCCGGAAACCCACGGTTACAAAAAAAAAATGTACCCTTCTAACAATTCTAGAAAACACAAAATCTACCTGCAACGTGTAACTTGTAAGTAAGACTAAAATCTTTACTACTAATTACACTAAACATATAGACAAATTAGAAAGTACAGATTAATCTTAACATCCCAACAACTAAACAGAAAACCAAACTACGAGGACTTTGTACATGGTTAGAGAAAGAGAAGCTTTACCTATTTAAGATCAACTAAGCTAAGCAGGTTCTATGATTTGGCTTCCAAACTCGGATCCACTTCCGCTTGTTTACCAACATTTGCAACACCATTCATTCTAGCCCGTGCCTCCGCAAACATCCTCTGCTGCTCTGCTAATGCTTCTTCTTCAGTCATCTCTGCTCTGTTTGTGCACTTTCCACCTCTCACCGTCTCCTGTACAATTATTTTTTTAAATTTAATCAATCTCTTCTTCAACCGAAACCAACATAAGCAGCATATGAGATTTCTAAATCTCACAACACAGGGCAATGAAAACAAATGAACAAGTACCATTGTTTCAAGTTTGTGTTGTTCGTATGCAGCATAAACTTCTCCTATGTATTGCCCAAAACCAAGAACCTCTAATGCCTTGAGTACATGTTCTGGTGCAATTGTTCTTTTATCTTCTCTGCTACACACTTCATTTGACTCTGATGAAATCAGATTAATGAACTCTGCAAAATGAAGCACAATGGATCTTATACGGAAGTCCAATGAACTCTATGAAATAAAAGATAATGGAAGTTAAGCTAGAATGTTAAAAGTGAATTGCAAACAGTAAAGTATCATGAAATCCCTATAGCTTAAAGCAATTAAGCCCCTACGTGCACGTTTTGTGTGACATCAAACGGCGACGAGACAAGATCTGAGTGGGACAAAATATTTTTTACCGTGCCCCACCAAATTAGGCGGAACAATAAATCAGGAACATAGGACATAATTCGTAAATTGCTAAATTATCCATGCCAAATTATAACCCAAAAACCTTCCCAGGTGAAATTCACCTGTCTACCTCACTCTCGCTAGCTCACCTGTCTACCTCACTCTCGCTAGCCCAGTCATCTCCACCCAAAAGGCTCAAAGAGAGACTCCAAAGAATGGATGAGCACAAGAAGATATGGGCATATAGAAATTCAATACATGCAAAAGGCACAAGCAGCAAGATGTAAACTTTTTGGTAAAAACTATCCCCAAACTAATAGAGATAATCCTGTAGATCTTGAAGTTGTTTATTTCAACATATAGCTAAATGAATGAAAAATAATCTCACCTACACAACACTCAATCAACAGATCTTGAGCATCTCTTGCAACACGTACATCTGGAGGCAACATTTCCTTTATAATCTTCGTCATGGTAGCTGCAATCAGAAAACCTTGCATTAGCATAATAAGTACTCCATCAACAGACAACTCAAACAAGCAATAGGGATCAACAAAAAGACATGTATTGCCTATAAATTTATACAAAGTTTAAAGTCAATTAAAGTTTTGCCTTCAATCCTCATCCATGTCCCTGTAAAACAATAGTCCTGGATTCTTCTCTTGCTTTTTCCTCAACTTATATACATCATGCCAATGACAATTTGTAATGTAATCAGAATACCTCCAACTAGCTAGCAAAATTCACACCAACTTTAAAGAAAACAACCAACCAACCTATAAGAAAAACTAGCAAAATTCATTAGGAATCAGAACAGCTTCCATTACATCACTGTAGAAAATGGCACGGCTTCCATCCAGAATAATGACTTTGTAGCACTGCTTGTGTCTCACGCCACGTTAAGCCCGTGGCACGCCATGGCCTAATGCACAATTTCGTAATGCAATATTTGATGTACTTTACGTTTTTAACGTCTTATTTGCAAGTTTTTTAATATATACCATAATTTAACTTGCTTATTACTGTTGACTCATTGAGTAACACTACAAAACATATGTTTTTATATATAATATTATATATGAATTAGAAAAATGACGCCATAAGTCACCCCTTAAAAACGCCATAGCTTCGTCGTGGCTCCTAAGACTTGAGGCTTGGCCTCGCCCCCACTCCACGCCTCACACTATTTAGAACCTTACTTTGTAGAAAAGTCAGAATAGGCTGTGGATAAGTGTGTGATTTATAATTTATCCGTATATCAATTAATTTCTCACCCATATTAGAACAAATGATGAACACGATCAATTTTCAATCCTTAAACTAAAAATTTAAATCATCCAGTCAACCATTCCATATGTAAATTAAAAAGGCACAATTGTTAAGGCACTTGAAAAATCAACCTGCATTTCCACATACACCAAGAGAAAACTACATATTTAAGCATAAGACCAAAATCAACAAACAACAAGAAAGCTAAAAATTGACGTACGCATTACATACAACAATCTATATGAGGAAAATGAAGGAAAGAAACAAACAAACCTTTTGGGAGCGAAGCATCCTCTTTCGTCTTGCCAACAATATCTATAGGTTCCATTCCTCACCCTACAAATCAACGGACAAAGCACGTAATCACCAGATCTAAATCAAATTTCGGTCCAATCGCGTCTCTCGAACATTAAAATTACAGATCTGCCAAATATTATCCATTTATTAGTCCAGAAATTAAACCAAAAAGACTCACAATCAACGGATCTACACAAAATTCACTAAAATCGAATCTATCAAACATTACTCAAAATTACAGACCTAAACACCTCATGTAAATAAAAATAAAAAAACTAGAGTTGTCAAACTCACCGAGAAGATCAAAGTCGCGCATCAAACGAACGACGTACCGCAAACCGAATCAAATCAATTCTATTCGAATCGGAAAACAAGGATCGGAGATGAAAACGATGAAGCATGATGGCTCTCGATATAGAGGGGGGCGTTCGCAGGCGACTAGGGCAAAATCCCCCCAGGGAAAAGATAGTCCACGCGCGCTGGAGGGCGTGGGTGTGATGGCCCACGTGAATTGGAGGACGATTAGGGCCGCGTGAGTGACACGCGACTGAGGGATGAGAGTGGGGTTGGTTGGCGTTGAGATCCATGAGGTTGCGTTTTATAGTTCTACGGCTTGGAATATGAATGGGGGGAGGGGAAAAGGTCGTAAAGAAACAGGTGGTGTTTGATGAAACGGTGGGAGCGAGAAAAGGCTTCGGCTTTGTTCCAAGTACCCGGACCCACCCACGGCTCATTCGGATCTCGTTTTTATGGTGTTGGGCTTTTCAGAATCACAATGTGGGCCCATTGGCCTTTAACAAATTGACACATTCTGACAAATTATAGATTGCAAAAATAAATAGGTCGGGTCGTGTGTGGTTCGGATTGAATGGGGAAATTATAATCCATCGCGAAAATGGGCCTCGACCGGTTAGGGACTGGTGTGGGACCAATTGGGACCAGGACCTGTAAGGACCGGCTTGGCGAATCATGGCCCATACCGTCAAATGATCCTAATCAGAACCCGTTACAGTTTTTGGATCGGTTTGAAATAGAGACAAATTATGTATATGTAGCGATTTTTTTAAGTAAATGTAATATTTAAATATATTTTTTTCAAATTATATACAAGTTTTTCTAGATTTTTTCAAATAAATCTAACATTTAAAGTGCATTTCATTTGTGTAAAATATATTTGCCTTTTTTATAATCGAGTAAGGTCTGGACCGGATTTGTGCCCGATTAGGAAGGACTGGGCCCGGTTCCATGTCTAGGATTAGTACCGAGTGATAGGCCTAGGATCAATCCTATATAATAAGCCACCTTCTTGGTCGGGATCAATTGACCCGGTTACAAGCCACCTTCTTAGAACCAGGACCGATTTGGGAACAATCTGAATTGATGTTTAGCCATTTCTAAGTTGGATTAGTTGATCCACCAATATACATTTTGAATTTCATAAATAACTAATGTATTAAATATAATTACAAAAAGTGTTATTATATAATGGTGTATGTTTCTTGAATAAAACAATTCAAGAAGACACATACATATAAACAACTTTTTAAACTGTTTGATATATTTTATTTTTTAGCTAAAAGTTTTACTTACTAAACTCATTAGAAAAAAATAAAACTCAAATTAACATATTTTTAGATATATCATATATGAGTTGAAATTAATAGCAAGTGTTAATAGCAAGTGTATTTAAAATGCGATCTCTTTAGAAACATGGGTACATGAGTTACACACAAATGTAGGACTGTTTGGTTGGTTTTCCATTAAGTTTTATATGGATAAAGTTGTCTGTGTGGATTAATCTGTCTGTATAGATTTAGAAGATTTTAATTTAAGAGAGTTTTTTCATAGATAGAAGGAACGTGTTTTTTAATGAGAGGGACTGGTTTGGAAAAAACCCGGCTTTCTGCATAAAGCTCCCCCTTGAAATCTTACTGAATAATCCTCTTTCTATATCATTAAGCCACTACCAAACAGTCATATATAGCTATATATAGTTGACTAAATAAGTTCTGAGTCTCATTAAGCTGCAAACAAACATGTCCTAAGGCTAAAATGGAAAAAATCCAAGCTGGGATAGCGTATGCCATGAAAGATATCTCGTAGAAGAATAACTTTATGTAAAGGAATAGGATTTATCAAAAGAATTGTAATCTTGAAGAATTGAAACAAGTTTGACCACGTGTTTTATTGGCAAGATGAAATGAAATATTTCAAGAAAATGGAAAATCTTATCTTCTTTCTGTTTCATTTCATTTCTTTTCATTCAAAATTCGAGAACGCGGCGTAAAACCCGATACATGGCTCTATCAAAAATGTAAAAGACACTTTTTCATGGTTCGGGCCGGACCATGAGCATTCTTACCGGTTATTCCAACCATGAACTAGAAAAAGTGTTTCGTGAACAAAAAAAACTAATTTACTTACAAGATCCGTTAATTCTACCGTATTTTCTAAACTGACGAATTTCGTCCGACACTCGCCGAATAATTTATCGATCGGTTTTAAGGTTCTTCTCTTGTACAATCTTAGCAGGCAATTACGAGGCCAAACAAGGATAAACGTCGACAAAATCTATATACAAAAACCTACCTATCCTGACTCAAAATGACCAATTTACCCCTCACGATCATCAAGGCAATGGAACAGGGAACCCAAAGGATTCGGCTGCAGATTTTGCCATTACTCTTGCAAATTCGTTAAAACTAATAACACCATCGCCGTCGGTATCGGCCTCTTCGATCATCTCGGTGAGTTCTCGATACGTCAACGGCTGACCCATCTTGGCCATCGATCCCGCCAGCTCAGCCAACGTGATGAACCCGTTCCCATCTCGATCAAAAGAACGGAAAACCTCGAGAAGCTGCTTTTGATTGATGAGGATTTGTTCCGTCATCATGTCGGGCGACATGGCTTTCACCAATTCGTCAAATTCAACGGCACCGTTGCCGTTGGAATCCATGTGGTTGAAGAGCATATAGATTTGATCGCCCGAGGGTTTGAGTCCGAGAGACCGGAGGAGGGCGGCTAGCTCGAGATGGGTTAGGGATCCATCGGAGTCCATGTCGAACCGATTAAATATATCCCGGAGCTGGTTGAGTTGGTCCACCGCCATCAATTTCGACATGGTGGTGGTGATGGTGGCCGCCGGATCTTGATCTCATATAATTAATTAATATTCCGATATTCGTCAACGGCGGTGGTGGGTGGTGGCGGAGGATATTATAAGGAGGGTGGTTTAGGAAACAAGATCGGAGGAATGCGTTTACCATTGGAAGCCATGCTTGTGGCTTTGGATGGGAGGCCTCTTTGTGTTCATGCAAATACCAAATGAAATTAAAATGGGCGTTCTTGATTCAAATTGTCTAGTTTTTATTAAATATATTATTATGCAATCAAACTTTGGTTATTGGTTTAAAAAATAGCAAAAAGGTGAATAGTGTGTAAAAATGAATTATAATTATCTGTTATGTTTGATAATTTTCTTTAGAATAATCATCATAGGGTCTTCATTTGAAAATCTATAAAATTGTGATAATTTTGAGAACCGGTACATTCTATGCTATTTCACATGATGTTTTTCCATCCATAGCTTGGATTTAATGTGTTCATTTCACATGTATTTGTTTCATAATGGAAAAGTTTTTTAAGTGTATGAAACAAAAAATACAACTAAAAAGTTTCATATTATGAACCGAATATATATATATATATATATGAAACACATATATTTTAATCAATATATTAAAATTTAGTTTGAGATGGATCATATGAAACAATATTTTAAGATAATAGTCTCACGGATTCTCAAATAATTAAGCCCCAATGATCATGAATCCCAAAAAATGCCCATGAATTTTATTAACTCCAAAGAATAAGAGTAAATTACAGAAAGTATCCCTAAAGTCTATTGAAACTAGGTTTTCATCTCTAACATTTGAAAGTTATAAGAATTGTCGGCAATATTTCATTTTCTTTACAGAAATAGTCCTTTGCTATTACTTTGTACTGTCAAGTGATTCACGTGAAAGTCTAGTAAGGGCTTGTTCGTTTGTGGCTTAACAGTCTGTATGGAAGATATGGCTGATTCGCACAGCCATATTTACCTGTTTGGTAGTGGCTTAATCACTCAGATGGTGGCTGATTCGGTCAGCTAAATTATCTAGGTCCTTTGGGCTCAATTATGTATTTTCCCTATCTACCCCTCCCAACTACCCACCATTAAAAGAAAAAAAAAACTACACACCGCTCTCTACATACTGTTGGCTCTCCATCACTGCTCTTCACATATATGCTCCATCGATCTTCAACCTGTTTGCTCCTCACACCGATCTGTTCCATCGATGGAACTTGGTGGTGTTTATTTGTAGCAAACCAAACAAGAAGAAGAAGGGTGGTGAACTAATCGATTATCAGTCATTTCATGAAGACCAGTTTCTCCATATCTACGATTCGAACTCCGAACTGAGTTTCTTGAACCGATTTTGCCGTTTCCAGTTAGGGGTTTTGATTCATCAAACTCGATGTTGTTACCGCCGTCTCTCTCGTGTCTTCTACCAGAATTCCCATTGTATTTTGCTCCATTTTCGGACCCTAAACTCATGTTCTTAACACTATTTCTTGATAAATCAAGATTCATAAATTCTTTAGAAATTTTGTTTGAAACCCATCACTTTCATCACCAGATTTTTCTGAAGATATATTGGATCCAATATGTTTATTCCTTGACTTGAACATAATAGATATAATAATAAAGCAATAAAAATAAAAGGAAATAACACAAAAAGTCTCCAAAATAAAGACGGGTAAAATTACTTCTTTTTAATTATTTTATATTTTTATATTTTTGTCAAACCTAATTAGTATCACCAAATGTTTAATGTAAAATGAAAGGGTAAAATGATCATTTCTAACATTCAGACTGTTTATGTAGCACAACAACCGAACAGTAACTATCTGTTAACACACATAAACTATATTCATACAAACATCTATATCCATATAGGTCTTAACATAAAACGAACCGAACGATACCTAAAGGACATTGTGATCATTTTCTAACAGTTTTATAAAAATTAATTTAATATATTATCAATAACTATTAATTTTGCTTATTCATTAGAAATTTTGAGTTGATAATTCATTAATTTATTGTATTAAACATTATAAAATATAAATTTGCAAAAGGAGTTACGGAAATATACTTAAATTAAATTAATGTAAAACAAATGAAATTATACATAAGAGTTGAGTTATGGTCATAAGTTGAAGTTAACGTGAAAAACATAAGATGTGGTTATCAAATATATAAGTATTACACATTTAAAAAATTAGAAAGTTTATAAATAGTCGATATTGGTTGTTAAATTATACTTAGATATAAGAAACGTATTCATTTTGATTTTTTCTTTCAAATTACATTTATTTATTTTTAACAAATTTCACATATTTAAAGAAAAAGTTAGGTGTTCTAAAGTCTGAAGTCTTATTTTAGTTATAATTAATAAGATGAGGTGTGTAAAAAGGTCTGAACAATTCAGACTTAAAAGCCATTAAGAGGTGGTTTTTTTTAAAAAAAACAACTCTTTAGTGTCAATCCGGTCTACTCCGATCTGGTCCATCTTTTTATGTGGTTTGGACTTTATAATGATCTTACAAAATTGCAATTGTGTTTGGGATTTCTTATTTTCTTCTCTTTTTGTGCTAATAAATTTTTCACTAATGTAATAATACTAACTTTTGAACTCTCCAAGCAAAGAGTTCTAATAAGTTGGATACGACAGGAAGTTCTCAAATACATTGTAATCATTGTTGTTTTTTCAGTGATAGATCTAGATTGGATATAAGGTATGCATTTCATAAATCTTATATCTATAGACATTTAATCACCTCATGGAGTTAATTTGGTTCATTTCGGCAGCACTTTTTAGGCTTTCTGTCCTGAGCATAAACAACCTCAAGACCAACCTTACAATGAAGAAAATGTTCTAGGTCCACTCTAGATGACTACGAAAAATTGGAGACTACAGAAAAACCTTGAAAGATGATAATAATCATAACATATATGAACAAATATGAAAGGCCTAAAATCTTGCCGACAATCTTGCCATTCGATGATTACTATTTGGTGATGTTAAGTATAAAAGTTTTGCTTTTGAAGGCGTAAGGGCGATGGTAGAAAAAATGATAGAATAACAAATGTAAATACAAATAATCATCCAGTACAAAGAGAATAATAGAATAGCAATTCTAAATACGAAATATCCTTGGTAGCTTGCGAAATAACCTACTAGAATCATACTTTAATATAAAAAGTACATTTTACAAGTTGCGAAATGGATACTTGCAAAATCTTGCTATTTTGAGGTAAATTAAAAAAAAAAGTTAAGATAGAAAGTGAACAAGGGGAAGCAGTTTCTTATTTTGGTCAATTTCCTCCCAATGTTATGTATACCTTTATATAGTAAGATTCATCGTCAAATCTACATACCATGCCTCTAACATGATTGATTTTTTATTGCGCTTTCTTCGTATTGAAAAGCTTGGGGATCAGGTATTTCACCGCCCTCCCATGAAAATGGACCCTCAGAGTATTTCCTTCTCCATCGGCTATTTCATCTTCAACATATGGTCTGCTCAAATCGGTACAAAAAGAGACCTACTGGTTTGAGTATGGCAAAGTAATGATTGATTAAAATCGACGATCTATGGACCAGTTTCTGTCCAATTCGGCGATTCCTTCCATCTTAATTAATCCCTAAAAATTTATTTAACATATTTTTCAGAGACAGACAAATGATTCCTTTAGAAGGTGTTGATGTCTAATTCAACAAAAAGTACCAAGTACTTAATTTAGATTATTGAAAATATAACTAAACATATAAATAATCATACCTAATCTTCATAGACACCGCCACATATAATTCAAACAAAGACAACGATGTTGATGGAGATGAATGGAATATGCGGTTTTAAGTGCTATAAAAACTTGTACCAAACTTTAAACATTTGTACAATATTCTTTTAATAAAAGTAAAGGCGAAAAAGACCAAATTATCCTCACATGATTAGCACATGGAGACTTAACTGAATAAAGTTAATGGCTCTATATAACGGCTATAGACGAAAACCACAAAGAAAATGAAACCTTAATAGCCATTTTGTAATTTCCAAATGTCAGAGACAAAACCAAAGTTTCAATAAACCTCAAGGACTATATTTGTAATATACACTTTGATAAATTTTATAACTTACCGTTAAGTTAAATGATACAATAACATTTTTATATCATAACACAAGGTTGTGGTACAGTGGTTGAAACTCTGGAAATGTGGTAGAATATCTTATCTATTCTGGGTTTGATTTCGGACGTCCATAACAATTGTGGCAACTGAGTTTACAAGACTGATATCTTACAAGCACTGTTCGTCGGGATTAGTTTAGGCATACCCTAAAACACCCTTCCAAAAAAAACTCGTTTATATCAGTTTTCACGTATTTTTTATACAAAGTATTATGTGTTTTTTAAAATATCAGTATTTTGTTTAAAAAAACTAACATTGACATAAAGTTTGCTTCTCGGTAATCATCGGTTTGAGTCCTCTAAGGACAACCAGAGTTTTGTCTATTTGTTAACTTAATGCCCCCCATTAAATTAGTCCAAATATGTACAAACTGACCCGAACGTCTACGATTATAATATATATATATATATAGAGAGAGAGAGAGAGACACCTTCAAATACAAACTTTTTAATGGTGCAAACCATGCAACCCACTTATCTACCACATATTTTGTTTTTACCTTTTTAATAAAAAAATGGGAAAATAAAATATGTGGTAGATAAGTGAGTTGCATGGGTTTGCACCATTAAAAAGTTTGCATTTGAACACCCCTCTATATATATATATAGAGAGAGAGAGAGAGGGGCCTAATCAAGTGAGACCCTATTAGATTGTGATAACTATGAGATCCAATCTCATCCAATCATTTTAATTTATTTATTTTTTTAATTAATTAATAGGGGAGGATATATTAGTAATTTGATAAATTAATCAATATAATATTTTTTTTGTAACTGAAAAAAATCAAAGTCTCATCAATCAAATATTACGTTTCCTTTATTATCTCAACAAATTGATTTTGGGATAATATCCATATGGATCATGTGACATTGTGTTACATTGTGATAATATTACATCATCTGAATCTCATGTGCCACGTGATTTGGCATATATCTTATGTATGTGTTACATTGTGATTTGACATATATCTGATATATGTGTTACATTGTGATTTGACATATATCTGATAATCTAACATCTAAATCTCATATGTACCATGAGACATATATGTACCATGAGACACTGATCACAGTGTATCACCACCTACGGAATTAACAACAATAATCCCATCATTCTATCATGAAGGATATAAGGTTTTGCAAGATGATCACAGTGTATCACACCCATTTTTTCTAATTTAGTTGCATTAAATCCGGTAAACGCTAACTTAGATCACACCCAAAATTATCGGAACACGCCTAAATTAGATCACACTGAATTTAATGTTTTTTTTACAATTTTACCCATTTTTCCTAATTTAGTTGCATTAAATCCGTTTTTTAATTATTATTTATATTAGTTATTTTAGACCATTGATTAATTAAATGGATAGATGAGATTGGATCTCATGGTTACCACAAAATACTAGGGTCTCTCATGAAAGGTCCCCTCTATATATATATATATATATATATATATATATATATATATATATATATATATATATATATATATATATATATATATATATATGAATCAAACGATTACAATTGGTACGTTAAAGAACAAACTGCACCATAACCAAAGGAAATGAATCTCAATGGATCTATCTTTTATACATGACCTTCTTCAGCCTTACCACCCTCCCCTTTTCCGGCGAGTGTAATCACATGACCATCACCACCACCCGCCGACCACCGCCATAATCTGCCTTTCAACCACCCAAAATAATCTCTACGCTTCAAAACCGTATCTAACGGTGCCTCTGCTGACCGTCTGCTATAAATCCTTCCAACCACACACGAAAGAATCACGATCACCATCATCACCAACATGACCGCAAAGAACGGACCGATCGACCCCGACGATTGCACCGCTTGACGACCATCTTGCACCATGGGTTCTTGTTCTTGAGGCAATGGAGTTGATAATGAAGTAGCCATTGTTAAGTTGCATGAAGTTAGTTTGTGCGACTAGATATGGTTTATATATATATAATCGATCAAACGTACAAATGTTTATGCATAATATACAAGATGGTGATGCATTTGAATATGCTTTTGGCTTTTTGGAGATGCAACTCAAAGTAAACAAGTCGAAAACTACATGGAAAGGTGAAAGTGTTGGTAAAGTTGGTGTTTATATAACATGGATTCTTTTGCTTTTTATAGAAGCAGCCTTTTTTACCTTCCTACTTCCTGGCTAAGCTTTCCTTTTCTTTTATCTTTTCTTTTTTAATTTTTTTATTGACAATTTTTGGTATATTTTAGTGAAAAATTAATAACCTTAAAATCTCAACCAGTTCATACGGAACCGGAGTCTTTTTCTATATTATGAAGCTAAAAGTTGTGATGTTACCTATTTTATTTCAATAGCAGGTTAATTTCTTTCTTTTTGACAAACCAACAGTAATGGCAGCATTCTCACATCATTAATCTGTAGATGTCTTTTTGGATGACTTAATTCATTCAACCACATATTTCATGGAATGAGACTGTTTGAAGCTTGGGAATCAAGAATTGAAGACCTTTTGAAAACAAAATTGTTGCTTTGTTTTATAATTTGAATAGGACAAATGTAGTTAACCTTATGTACTTTTGTTTGACTTTGACAAATTTTGGCCCTAAGCAACCTCTAACTCCTTTTGCTTTACTCTAATGTTGTGTATAAATAAAGATGCTTAGACCTTCATTTTAGGTAGATCCAATCGGTCATAAATCAATTGTTACAAATTCTCTCAAGTTGTTTAGTCGTTTTAATATATATCTCGTATTTCCTTTACATACTTGTTCTTTATAGCTTTCTTGTAACACCCGTAATTTTCAGCAAGTATAGGATCACCCAGACGTTTATGTACCTTGTGTTCGGTGGGATTTATGTTGGGAAAACACTACTAAAAGTCCCAAAGAGTGTCGACGGCCTTAGTGTCGAAAAAGATCAGATTTTCGGGCTTCGAGGAGCCTGGGCGAAAGTGACATGTGTCACTCTCACGGAGGGCCTTATGGTCACGGTACACTCTCTGCGAGAGTGCCCGACGAAAGTGACACATGTCACAATCGCTGGGCATACTCGCCGTCGGGGTCCAGACCCCATTAAACCCATTTTTCTCACTTTTTCTAATTCATTCCTTAACCCATTATCTTCTAAAAACTCTCTCAACCGAACCTCACCCTCCCATTACAAACCCTAACTCATTTTTGGGTGTTTTTGTCATAAAACCAAGTGTTCCTTCATCTTCTGACAAAGTTTTGGAAGCTAGAATTAAGATCGTTTCATCTTCACCTTCTTCACCCAAGTCTTCTAGGGTTTCATCCAACTTTCCACCATTTTGAAGATTGGGAGGTTGTGGCTCATTTTGGCATCCTAGAAGTGTTTGATTGATGGATTCAAGTTGTGGTTGAGGTAATCATCTCTTCTCTTCATTTATGAAAATTAGGGTTTCGATATAAGTTGAGGTTTCATGTAAAATATTTTGGGGAAAGATTCTAGATGGTTGGATATGGTTATTTACGGTTGAAAATTTGTGGATCTAGGTTTTTGGAAGAAGTTTGCTCATGGATTCAGATTTCTTCAAGAAAACTCAAGTTGGGGTAAAATTTAGATTTAGCCTAAATCTAGCAAGGTGAGTTAAAGTTGATTTGTGAAAACGGTGTACATGCCAAAATGTTCATTTTAAAGTGTTTTGTGTTTTACATGAAATTGTTAACTGTTAATCACCTAATAAGTTTTGGTTATTTTGAAATGTTTAGTGTTACAAATATGGTGAAACACCCATTTTGGGATCTTTGAGAATTTTGGTAAATAAATGATGTTGAAATGTTTCTTTGATGATTTTACATATATAATTGGAGTTCATTTGACGTAAGTGTCATTTTATGTATTTGATCTTATAAACATTTTCGGAAAATGCATATTATCGTGTTATGAGGTATTTTGGAAATATAAGGGTATGAGTTCATTTGAAAAATGGTTTGCCTCAACCAATGATGAGATTTGAGTTAATCATACTTTTGGTCGTTGTGTTTGCATGATAATTGGTCAAACGTGTTTCAATGTTTATTACTGGCTTTCATTTGGGGTTTACGTAAATTGTTGGGCCTTTGGTTCGGTTTTGACTAAATTGAGTCTTGAGGACATTTGTCCGGATTAATAACCGTTGTGGGGTTTTGAGTATGGTGGCGCATTTTTCGTGTCATTTGAGAGTTACATGTTTTGGGAGCTTTGGTCTTTCATTTGGAGTCATGTAATGTTAGACAATGTTGTAATGAATCCATAGGTACGTAAGTCTGTCTCTTTTGGAAAAGCGGGTAAGGTTGGTTATGACTATGGACCACTTGGGTTTGCTAGCGAGTAGGCAATAGGTGGCTCGAGCCTCCGAGTTGTAACTCGTCTAGATTAGATAGGCACCCATGTATGTAAGTCCTTGAGGTGGAACTCAACGGAGTATGTCCAGAGGTATAACGGTCCGAGGATTGTAATGTCGGTGGTGACATGGGAACTAGGTCCGGGATATGTGGTGAAATCCAATAACATCACGGGTGGCCCCATTTACGTGTTCTCGTCACCCAAGATGGAAACATTGAGATGACATGCGAGTACGTTGTATGGGCGGCCTACTCGTGTGTTTCTCTACTCTCAACGTATACGGGTCTCACCGTCGTCGATCCGTGGTATTTTCAATGTTAATGTCGTATTTTACCAACTTTGGTTTTTGTGTGGTCGACGATAAATGATGGCCTTAATATTGGGTTTTCCCCGCGTATATTAAGGTTTGAATGAAATACGTCATTTCCACGTTTCGGTATTTGATTTCGTCCATTTTATGGTCGTGTGAGTTTTGGGTCTAATGTCCGTGTTCACGGCAATATTTATTTATATAGATTTTCATCTTTGGTTTATGAGTTGTGTATTCGAGATATAACATTTTTACCCGCGTTTTATAAAATTGGGAGTCCTCTCTCTATTCTCATTTTGAGCAAGTTTTGGGTTAAATCTAAGTTTACGAAAGAGCGTTTTATATTGGGATCTTAGTCCTTAAAACAGTTTGGTTTGGTCAACGATTATATTGGTGTCTCTTTCGTTTAAAATGCATAATTGTTAGTAAACGAGTCGTTTTCATGATTGAAGCTTATTATTTTGAAAGATTATGATTTTTATTGCATTCTTCCTCTTTAACGATTCATTTATAAATGTTGAAAACTCTTGAGCTCACTAGGCGTTAAGCCTAACCTTTTTTATTTGTCGGCATGTGCATCAGGTTCCTGTTGGGGGGTTTTGGTTCTAGCAGGACTATGAAGAGTTGAGTCTTAGCCTTACACAAGTGTAAGTAGTTGGTGAAGTCTTCCGCAATTTGGAGATAGTGATTATTTTTGGGTTTTAGTAGCACTCGTCCTTGTTATAGACTGTATGCAGAGAATAAATTGTGTGTATTGAGGTTAAACCTTAAATTGTGATTGTTTATGAACTATTTATTGATGTATTTAGAAAATTTTAAATTAGTTGTTATTTACAGATTTGAGGGTGTTACATTTCTTGTCTTTACATTATTTACTTTCTTACTCTTATCGCACTTACATTCCGTTATTTAATTCTTGTCATTTACATTACGCCATTTATTTTATGCATTTAATTTCCGTTCTTTATATTTCTCGGAATTACTGTCCGTTATGAGTAGCTAATTTTCTTAGCTTAGGTGTGAGACAACGTGTAAGTTTTTAAACTAAAGGAAAGTGGACATCGTTTTTCAAATAATGATGTTCCACTATTTCATTTTAAGTTTTATAAATCCAAATGCACTTCTTGACGAATTGATCACTTCGAAAGTGTCATGGTTTCAGGAATGAACCATTTGAATGTACGTCAATTTGAATGATATGGGAAGTGGTCTTGGAAAAGTTGCTAACAAAGGAATTTGTTATCTATGTTTTTCTAATTGATATATTCTCGACGAGTTGGTCACTAATTAAATCGTTAAAGTATAGTGGACTCAGGAATGATCCGCTTGGAACACGTCAACTTGAATGATATGGGAATCGGCTCGAAAAAGTGATTTTTAACAAAGGAATTTGGTTATCCATATATTTTGAGGACACCATTTGACCCTATCATTGGTCCTGATACTGCATAGGAATATGCTGGTAGAAGCTAAACATTAGTACAATGGTGAATATTTGGAAGGATCACTCTCAAAGTTTGGAATTAATTGTTGACAGACACATGCTTTAGCATTCCTATAGCATTGGTCCAAAGAAACTTGTGTTTATTGCTCACCAAATGTCTTACACCATTGTTTTCTTTATTATCTGTTATTTGCATTAATTCTTAACTCAACCCAAACAAAATCTTCAAAATCGTCATCTGAAATCATTTCTTTCTCTTACTTTTATTACACTTTTACTCCAATCTCCATGGACGATACTTGGTTCTTACCATTTTATTACTTGAGAAACGATATTGGACCACATTGTATGCTTGCTTTGGGGTCTGATCATCACATGTTTGTAGGTGTGTAAAATCACCTATCATTTGTACATAATGCACTTTTAGTATTTAAAGTTTCAATACGTCCAATTCCAAAATCACATTACATAACTAAAAATTTGGATAAGCTAGGCACAACCGCACAAAATTGAAAATAAAAAACAGTGAGAGTGAGACGTAAATGAAGCAAACCGCACCGTAACTTACAGTTTGATAAAAATGCAAACCGCAAAATGCACTGCTGAAATTTTTAAATATGATTTTTACAGTGCAGTGTGGACAGTTTTATATGGTTTGACGATTTAGACGAACACTCCTACATGACAAATAGTTTTTTTAATGTATCGTAACTCCTCATTCTAAACCATGAAGGCGTTAAAACAAATTTATTTACAAATCATTCAAATAATCCAAACATTCATGATGATCTCAACACAGGCAAAACAACTTACAAGCCTCCCAAAACATTCAAAACTGAAGGCATATCTTACACAGCGAAAGTCTTACAAACTGAAATAAAATATCAATGATTGAAACCTACTAATTAGTGTCGTACCAAACAACAAATATAACATGAAAACAACTATATAGAACATAAAAACATATTGCCTAGTACTAACATTGTCTCCTCTTTACCATTGCTAGTGCATGTTGGACCTTCTCTTGAGATATATGACACTAGTAACGTGTATAAACTTAGTGAATTCATGGTTTGCATACTAAAATGTTGAAAATATCACAACTTATAATACTTAAATTATGTTTTAACTATGCATATAAACATATATCATGTTGATTAAACACTACCATAAAAGCATGTTATGCAAATAATGAACACTATTGAAACACTAATGTACATGTTAGTCCCAAATAGCAGTAAGTAAATAAAAGAAGTATTGTAGAAGGGGGGGGGGGGGGTTGAATACAATACACACAATTTTTTCACTTAATTTAATTCTTATTGATTTGAAATCAAGAATTACACATAGAAAACTTTTGATTGTTGCGGAAGAGAATAGATGAAATCTATTCAAACAATCTTACACAAAGAGAAATGAAGAACAATTGTAAAACACTTAGAAAACAATAAGAACTTCTTAGAGAGAGAATGCCAGTGCACTTAGAGAGCTTGAATGCTTGAGAGCTGGTGATCTTGCATGTTGAACCATCCTCCATATTTATAGTGCCTCATGCATTAAATGCATGGGACACCTGTTGAGCAAAGGATGGACACAGGTCTTCAGCAAGGTACAGGATGTACCTTTTGTCTTGAGGTGTTTTGGCTTGAAGTGTTGACCTGCAGAAGGATGGTAGAGACCTTTCCTTAAAATTGTGTAGTAGACAAAACTTACTTTATCTGATCTCCAGATGAGGTCCACGTCAATGCAAGATATCACAATATACTTTGTCAGATAAGTATAATGTGTTAGAAGGAAATCTTCAGGCATCTTCGGCTCCTGAAGATGTGAGAACATCTTCAGCTTCTAGGGAGAGGTCATCGGCTGCCGAAGGCTTGAGAGATCTTCGGATTTTCCCGAAGATGTGAGATCTTCGGATTTTCCCGAAGATGTGAGATCTTCGGATTTTCCCGAAGATGTGTGATTGACACCATCCTGGCTGATGGTGTTGATCACTTGGGCATGCTTGGCTTTAGGCTTAGGAGACTATCTTCAATCCGCTTTGAGAGATGTACTCCTACTTTGTCTTCTTCGGCTGATCTTCGACTTCACCGAACATTTGTATAGAAACCAAGCTGCTAAAAGAACCTCAAACATATTCTAAGTAGGATGATATAAGATGGAAGATCAGGAGGTCATCTTCAAATCTTCAGATGATCCAACAATCTCCCCCTATTTGATGATGACATCCATACTAAAGAATGAAACAAAGAGTATACTGAATAAATTCATTTTGACCCGTATTTACTCTTTTTGGGTTCTTTTCACATAGATTTTTTTTTTTAAGGATTTATAAGAATATCCGACATTTACAAAAGAATAAAAGAATGAAGTATATTTGTACAAACTAAATAAAGGAAATGCACTTGTATTAAATATCACTTAGCAAAACAACGGTTACAAGTACATTAGAAAGGTAAAAAGATTTAGAGAAGAACCTCATTCTTTCTTCTGTCTTTTGTGGAGCTCAGCAAGAATATCCCGACGGAAGAGAGAACCTTCAGAACTTATGGGGATAAGAGATAGGATAGCAACCAGAAATTTGGTGTCAGCAATGGGGATCTCCTTATGTCTGAAGAACATGGGAGTTTCCTTTTCATTAAGGAAAAAGACTCCTTTGGTTGGCCTAAACACTACAGTACCAGTAGTGCCTGAAATACGGGTCGGACACGGACCACCTGGAGTCTTCAGATTTAGATTCTTTATATCAGGAATCATTCCCTTGGCAACCATGTCCTTGAAGAGGTTTTGTGTGACAGAAGAGGAGAGTTGTGGAGAGGAGGAGAGACACATCTTTTTGAGACATTGAACTTGAGCTTCTTCTTCAGGAGAATGCTTATAATCTTTTGCAATGTCTTTCATTTTTTCAAGAAGACGATTGATGGTCTTCTTGGCCAAAACTTTGTGCCTACTAAGAGATTTAGATAAGAGTTCAGAGAGTTCGTACCATTCAGAGAGTCCATAGTCTTCAAGATCGTTGAATTTGGTGGAGTGATGACTTTTGTCTTCTCTAATGATTAACATCCGAACCTCATCTGAGCATTTGGTGGTGCCAAGCTTTATTTCAACAATTTTAGACTTCAGCTTTCTTTCCATTAAAGTCTTTCGGTACCAAGGGATGTCATGAGAATCAAGCTTAGCTTTAGAAAGGCCAAAGTCAGAGGTGACTTTGTTTGGTGGTTGAAGTTTGAGCCTATCAGCTTCAGAAACAAAAGCCTTTAGAGAAGCAGACTTTTGTTGATGAGATAAAAAGGCCTCTTCATCTGGAGATAGCTTGCTCTTTCCTTTGTCTCTGCTTTGTCTAGAATGCTCCCCCTCAGTTGGAGCATTGGTGATGGGAGTGGGACCCTGACAGTCGCTGTCTGAAGGAATGGGAACCGTCTCTTTCTCCCCCTCAGCGGCTGACGGGGGAGCAACCAACACAGAATCAACCTTTTGATGAAGAGACTGGAAGGACTCAAGAATTTGAGTAGTGATGGCCCGATGAGACTCCGAAGCCGCTTGAAGCCTACGAACCTCCTCATCACGAGCACTAGAGGCTGCTTGAAGAGCAGTGACCAAGGCAGTGAGGTGCTGATTGGAGGTCTCAAGAGATAACAGTTTGTCACAAGTGACTTTGACAAGAGAGCCCAGAATGGTCTGATGTTCACGAAACTGAGCACCAATGAGGCGGTGTTGTCGGTTGGCTTCTTGAATGTCGGCCAGAACCTCTGGGGGAATGATGGGAGCAGAAGTAGGAGTGTCCCGCACAGTAGAAGTAGAAGGAATTGGGGAAGGTGACACCTGCTCGTTTCCCTGTTGCAAATAAGCTAAAAATTATGAAATACCCTCCACACTGGCCTTTGGTAAGACCCGTGTTTCACCGGGCGGTGCATAAGCATCGACCAAAAATTGGTCGGGTGACAGGCTGTGCAGTGAGAAAGCAGATCCTTGGTCCGGGGAGAAGACCAAGTCATCCTCATCCACCAAGGAGAGAGTGGAAGAGGGAAGTTGTGGGTCCCCAAATATTACAGTTGCATCCTTTTGGGAGGACACAAAGGTGGTGGCAGTGGGTATGTCGGAATCCCCGGGCCCGAATGGGAAAATATCAACATCCATCGATTGTGAAGAATCGGAGGATGGAGTATGTGGGATGGCCCTAGAAACCTTCCTCTTTCTTTTGGGAGAAGAGGGAGGGGAAGAGGTAGAGTTCCGCCGCTTGGAGGTGGTGGTGGTGACCTGGGTAACCACCGAAGGTCCGTTCGGTGGTATGGCCGTTTGGGCAAGTGCGGCGATGTCGGTAGCTGAGGATGAGAGAGTGCTAGCCGACGTCACAACAGGTGAGGGGGAAGGGGCCACTACAGAGGAGAGACCTTTGGACACTGGAGTGTCCTTAGCATCTCCCCACTGTAGATTGGGAGAAGTAAGGAAAGAGATCATACCTGGTAATAAGGGTCTGTCAGTTGCCAAAGGCCCCTTATGAAGAAGGGGTCTAGTCATAATTGGCGCCTTGTAGTCGAAGGTGATGCTATGAGAGGCATCAATGGCAGCAGCCAACTTGTGATAAATGATGAGCCATATAAACCGAGGAAAAGCGACATGGGACCGCTTTGGAGGAGTGATGACACTCACTATCTCACGGAAGAAGTACCGCGCAAAATCAATCTTTCGTTGAAAGATAAGAGAATGTGCCAGTTGGGTGATGTAAGAGGGACATTGATCATGGCCACCAGTTTTCTTGCTAAGACATAAAATAACATGAGAGAAGAAGAAATGCCAGATACCTCCCATGTTTTTGCGAAGCAGCATGCCTGGACTCCTGTCATGTTCGCCACGGATATAGTTCAGGGCGGCAACAACCTCCTCATGCTCATTGCCAAGGGGGAATTTGTCATAGGGGGAGTAGATAGGAAGATGAAGTGCCGAACGAACATCTTCAACCCCAAAAGTGAGATCCGGTGAAGCGGGGTCGGAGAGAATGGAAGTCGTCACCTTCTCAGATATAGCATCATAGACACAAGTAAGCCAAAAATTGCCAATAAGTAATGTGCTTATTTTTGGTGGGTTGTGTGTCAAGGCATAGTGAAGAGGAGACTTCATGAGGAAGGAAGCAATTGGGTCAAACTCACTGTGTTTGGGATCACTCTCTAATCGTGCAACATGATTGCATGGGTTGAAAATTAGATCTTCATGAGTGGTAGGAGAAGTGACCACATTTTTCTTGACAACCTTTGGAGAAGATGAGGAAGCCATGAAAAAATAGAGGATGTGTGTGAGAGAAAAGGATGAGTGAAGAAGGGATGGTGGAAAAGGTAAGGGAAAGGGTGATATTTATAGTGGAAATAGGAGGGAAAGAGAAAAGGAAGGGATTTAAAAAGGGTAGGGTAAAGAGGGTAGGAAATAATAGGGAGGGTTGTGTAAGTATGGTAATGAGGGGAAAGTTGATAGAAAGGGGGAGGATATGTATGGGGAAAGGAGAGGAGTGTAAGAAAAAAGGAGATATGGAAGGAAGAAGGGGAAAGGTAGGATGTTGGGAGAAGAAAGGATGGGATGGTTGGGTGAAAGTCTTGGAAAAGAAGAAAAAATAAAAAATAAAAAAATAAGTATGGAGTGGTAGGATGAGAAGAGAAGTAGGAGGTGTAAGAAAAAGGAGGGATGGGATGTGATGGGTAGGTTAGGAGATGTACACTCTTGAGAAGAAGGAAAGAAAAGAAAGAAAGGACAAAAATGAAAGGGTGGGGGGGGGGAGTAAGTGATGTTGGCCGAAAGAAAAAAAAAGGAGGGGGGGAGGAGGCTAGGCTTCGGCCGAAAAAAAAATGTGAGGGGGGTGGGGATGTGGGTCGGCCGAAAGGGGTGGGGGGTATTTCGGTTTTGGAGAAAAAAAAATGGAGGGATAAGGGGGATGGGGTGTTGGCCGAGAAAAAAATGGGAGTGGGGAAGGGGAAGTGTTCGGCTAAGGGGAGGATAGGGGGTCGGCTAGAGGCCGAATGGGGAGAGAGAGAGAGGTAGCCGAATGAGAGAGAGGGAGGTTCGGTTGTGGGGGGGCTTCGGCTAGAGGGTGGGGGGAGGGGAGGTCTTCGGCTAAGGGAAGTGAGGTGGAGGGGGTGAGGGAATTCGGCTAAGGGGGAGCCGAAGGGAGAAGGGAGGGGATGGGGGCTTCGGCTACCGAAGTGGGTAAGGGAAAGAGAGAGAGATCGGCGAGGGGAGAGGAGGCCGAAGAGGGAGAGAGCCGAAGGGAGGAGAGGGGGGAAGAGAGAGAGAGCCGAAAGAGGGAGAGCCGAAGAGGGGAGGGGGGGATGGGGGTTCGGCTAGGGAGAGGGAGGGCCGAAGAGGGGAGGGGGGGATGGGGGTTCGGCTAGGGAGAGGGAGGGCCGAAGAGGGGAGGGGGGGGATGGGGGTTCGGCTAGGGAGAGGGAGGGCCGAAGAGGGGAGGGGGGATGGGTTTCGGCTAGGGAGGGGTAAGGAGAAAGAGAGAGTGAGCCGAAAGAGGGTGAGAGATAGAGAGAGAGGGAATGAGTGTGAGATAAGGAGAAAGGAAAAAAAATACTGACATGAAGAAAAAAAATACTGATTTTTTATTTTTTTTTTGATTTCTTTTCTATCGCTCATTTTTTTTTTTCTGGACAAAAAAATTAAATATCGGCATTTAACATACCGAGTTCGCCAATGAGAAACTTGAACCGAGCTTCGTCAAGCGGCTTGGTGAAGAGATCCGCCAGTTGAAGGTCGGTAGGGATGAAATGTAACTCGATATCACCTTTGGAAATGTGATCCCGAATGAAGTGATATCGGATGTCGATGTGCTTGGAACGAGAGTGTAGCACCGGATTGTTGGCGATGGCTATCGCACTAGAGTTGTCACACATAATCGGGATGTGGGAGTAGAGTTGGTTGTAGTCTCTAAGTTGGTTCTTCATCCAGAGGATTTGAGCACAACAACTTCCAGCAGCTACATACTCAGCCTCAGCAGTAGAGGTGGAGACTGAGTTCTGCTTCTTGCTTGACCAACTAACAAGCTTGCCACCAAGGAGTTGACAGCTGCCAGTTGTGCTCTTCCTATCAATCTTAGAGCCTGCAAAATCAGAATCTGAATACCCCATTAGATCAAAACCTGAGTCTTTGGGATACCAAAGACCCACTTTAGGGCAGGAGGTAAAGGAGGAGGATAAGAAATTTGTAGAGGAGAGTTGGAAGGGCAATTTTGAGGAGAGATGGATGGAAGATCGGCTTGTATAGGTAAGGAGTGAATGTCAGATGGAGAGACTGGGATGATTTGGAGTGTATGTTGAGGTTGGGTAGGCTGAGGATCATCCTCTTGATGAGAGGAGGGGTTGTGAGATGTAGAGGGTTCATTGTTTTGGTAGAGAGAAGTGGGAACTGTGTAGGGAATGTCTGATGATGTTGGAAGAGGACCATTACCAACACAGGAGGATATCCATCTGTTCAATTCTTCATCATCACTAGAGAGTGATGATATCTTGAGGTCATCAAACTTGACATGGATGGATTCATCAATGCACTTCCTTCGGAGGTTGTAGACTCTGAAAGCTTTGGAAGTGAGAGAATATCCCACGAAGATTCCTTCGTCAGCTTTGGGATCAAATTTTCCCAAATTTTCTCTATCATTGAGAATGTAGCAAACACACCCAAAGACATGAAGAAAACCAATGTTGGGTTTTCTACCATAAAAGACTTCATAAGGAGTCTTATTATGTCTTTTTACAATGATAGACCTATTTTGGGTGAAGCATGCAGTGTTGATTGCTTCGGCCCAAAAGTAGGTAGGGAGGTTGGTAGGAATCAGACTTGGTTCTGACAGACCTAGAGGATATACGGTTAGAGGAGGGCCGTCTAGACTTATCAGAGGACCTGCTTCTGCATTCAGAAGCAAAGTGTCCCTTCCTCCCACACCTGTAACATTCCTCATTTGATTTGTCAGAGGAAGCAATTTTTGAAAGAGTAGAGGAGGGTTTTCTAGAAAACCTGGATTTTCCAGAAGAGAAGCGAGGTTTGCCTTTAGAAAAGCCAACCAACATGGCAACACCATCTGACAGTTGAGCCACAGAGGTCTCCTTTCCTTCATCATCAGCCTCACTGAGATAGCCTTCTGAAGGGTCATTGGGGTCCTCTTGACTATCGTTGTCAAAGTCAGAAGGATAGGTGATCCTAGGGACACACACAGTACTTTTGGAAGATTCACCGACAAGGGCTAGAGAAGAGCCTTTGATGTCTTTTGTGAATGACTTCCTAAGCAGTTTAGTTTGTTCATAGTTGAAGAGGGTGCCATACAAGGCAGTGAGAGGCATAGAGTCAAGATCCTTGGTAGACTTGATACAAGTACAGATGTTTTCCCAAAACTCAGGAAGATAGTCCATGAACTTGCACAAGACTTCCTCATTATCATATATGCGACCCACAAGTTTAAGATCATTGAGAAGACTGTTAAAGCGATTGTAGTAGTCTGAGAGAGACTCACCCTTCTCATGAGAGAAGAGTTCATACTTTCTTACAAGAGCAATCTTTTTGCTCTTTTTCACCTCAGACGTACCTTCATAAAGAACACACAGAGTGGACCACATTTCTTTTGCAGTAGAAAGGTTAACAAGAGAATGATAGACCTCATCAGGCAGAGAGAGGGCAATTATGGCTCTGACTTTAGTATCAAGAGCTATAAGACGTCTGTCTTCATCATTGTATTTAATGGGGTCCTTTAGAATGTATCTCCCAGTAGCTGGAGTTCTTTCTTCTTCAGAAGAGTCCTCATCAGCTTTTCCCTTGTCTGCATTATATCGGTCCCAAACTCTAGGAATAAAAGGACCTTCATGTAAAATAGTTGGATATCTGCTGTCAACTCCTAGAAAGAGTATCATACGACTTTTCCACAAGAAGAAGTTATTGGGGTTAAACCTTGGTGGTTTGGCTATAGAGCCATTGTCGTATGAAACAGCAGTGAAGTTTTGAGAAGAATCATTTTTCAAAGACGAGGAAGAGGCTGCCATCACGGATCTAGTTTATTGAGTTAAACTAAACCGCTCTGATACCACTTGTTGGTCCCAAATAGCAGTAAGTAAATAAAAGAAGTATTGTAGAAGGGGGGGGGTGAATACAATACACACAATTTTTTCACTTAATTTAATTCTTATTGATTTGAAATCAAGAATTACACATAGAAAACTTTTGATTGTTGCGGAAAAGAATAGATGAAATCTATTCAAACAATCTTACACAAAGAGAAATGAAGAACAATTGTAAAACACTTAGAAAACAATAAGAACTTCTTAGAGAGAGAATGCCAGTGCACTTAGAGAGCTTGAATGCTTGAGAGCTGGTGATCTTGCATGTTGAACCATCCTCCATATTTATAGTGACTCATGCATTAAATGCATGGGACACGTGTTGAGCAAAGGATGGACACAGGTCTTCAACAAGGTACAGGATGTACCTTTTGTCTTGAGGTGTTTTGGCTTGAAGTGTTGACCTGCAGAAGGATGGTAGAGACCTTTCCTTAAAATGGTGTAGTAGACAAAACTTACTTTATCTGATCTCCAAATGAGGTCCACGTCAATGCAAGATATCACAATATACTTTGTCAGATAAGTATAATGTGTTAGAAGGAAATCTTCAGGCATCTTCGGCTCCTGAAGATGTGAGAACATCTTCAGCTTCTAGGGAGAGGTCATCGGCTGCCGAAGGCTTGAGAGATCTTTGGATTTTCCCGAAGATGTGAGATCTTCGGATTTTCCCGAAGATGTGAGATCTTCGGATTTTCCCGAAGATGTGTGATTGACACCATCCTGGCTGATGGTGTTGATCACTTGGGCATGCTTGGCTTTAGGCTTAGGAGACTATCTTCAATCCGCTTTGAGAGATGTACTCCTACTTTGTCTTCTTCGGCTGATCTTCGACTTCACCGAACATTTGTATAGAAACCAAGCTGCTAAAATAACCTCAAACATATTCTAAGTAGGATGATATAAGATGGAAGATCAGGAGGTCATCTTCAAATCTTCAGATGACCCAACAGTACATACTATGCATATGCTGAATTCAGAGTTATGTAACTTATATGTATGGTGGGGAACACCTAATACACTCTGATAACTTAGTGCAGAGGTCTTTGTGATGTATATTAGTCCTTATTGATACTAAGGGGTTGTTCGGTTGTGGCTTAATGGGTTGTATAACCTATATGGCTTATTCGTTCAGTCATAAATAGATGTTCGGTTATGGCTTATTTTCCCAACCGATGACTTAATCGGTCAACCAAAATAAATATGTCCTTTACATTCAGCTATAATTATTCCAAATATGCCCTTGTTAAACACTAGCCTCCACAAAAGAAAAGCTCACTGGAATCTCTTCTAGAGCCTCAAACCTTCCAGTCGGTTATCTCCAAGCCACCCTTCTCGTCAGAGACATATCCCTCCTCATCAACGATCATCTCCACACCACCACTATAAACCTCCCCTCCCATCCATCTACCTACATCGAGACCGACACTCTCTTCCTTGTCGTCTTCTTGCATCGAAGCCTGCTTTTAGCTTTCGTTCCCTTCGTCCCTCTCTCTCAATGCTCCTTTGTTCTTTATTTTTTTTAACCTAAAGCTCCGATTAAGCCTGTAAATCTGGATCTGTTTTGAAATCAAAAAATAAGGAATTTATGAACGATCTATTTGTTGATTTCTCAATCTGTTTTGATTTCTCGGTCGTTTTGCTGATTTTCTGATTTCTCGATCTGTTTTGAAAATAATTGAGGGGCTAATACAGATAGAAATTTCATTTGGTTTTTGAAATTTCAAAACGATTGAACTGGGTTTTGAAATCAGGAAATCAAGATTCCTGATTTGTTGCTGGAAATTAATATGATTGAACTAGGTTTTGAAAATCAGAGGAAGTTTCAAAATGACTGAATTGGGCTTTGAAATTCCTGATTTATTGCTGGAAATTCATGAAGCACAATGATATGTGATGATTTATTTCAAGGTCAATCATTTTATTATGACTGAGGGCTAAAATTGTCATTTAAAACATTCAAAATATTTATTCAACACAACAACCGAACAACAACTTATTTCTTATAAATACAAACAACTTATCTGAAGAGCCCCTAAGTCTTATTGGAACTCTACTTAATATGAGGAACCCTATCCCATATAAGAGCCTCACGAAAAATAAACCTACTTAATAAGGACCAACCATTGAGCATTAAATGAATCATTTAAGGACTTGGGCTTTGGTGTATGGGTGTTCATGGTGGGGTCTCATTGACACACACACACACACACACACACACACACACACACACACATATATATATATATATATATATTAAAATTCAAAAGATTACCCTTGGACCAAAACGCTTCGTGAAGAGAACCTCAAAGCCGAGATCATGGTAAAACAACGGGAGATACTAACGGAAGATAGTCGCGGCCTTAAGCTATTCCAAGGAAGGATTTGGGTACCGAAGATCGGAAGAAACGTGAGTTGCTTTTGGCGGAAGCTCATAAATCCAAGTATTCTATACATCCCGGTAGCACTAAGATGTATAGAGATTTGAAGTTGCACTACTGGTGGCCGGTGATGAAGCTTGATGTGGCCAATTATGTAGAAAGATGTGTCACTTGCCTTCAAGTCAAAGCGGAACATCAAAGACCTTATAGGAGCTTGCAACCACTAGCCATTCTGGAATGGAAGTGGGAGCATATCACGATGGACTTTGTCACCAAGATACCGAAGACCTTGAGGGGTCACGACACTATATGGGTGGTGGTGGACTGACTCACGAAGAGCGCGAACTTTTTGGCGATGCGAGAGACGTTGTCGATGGACAAATTAGCCAAACTCTACATCGACGAGGTAGTATCACGTCACGGTGTTCCACTATCCATAGTCTCAGATCGGGATAGTCGATTCACTTCCAAATTTTGGGATGACCTACAAAAGGAGTTGGGCATGAGGGTCAAATTGAGTACGACCTATCATCCTCAAACGGACGGTCAAAGTGAAAGGACCATCCAAACTCTCAAGGACATGCTTCATTCATGTGTCATAGACTTTGGAGGAAATTAGGATTCACACTTGCCGTTGGTGGAATTTGCTTACAATAACAGTTATCATTCGAGCATTGGAATGGCACCATTCGAGGCACTTTACGGACGAAAATGTAGAACACCAGTGTGTTGGCTCGAGGTGGGAGAGAAAAAATTTGTGGGGCCGGAGATCGTATAAGAAACGGTGGACAAGGTGAAAAATATACGGGAGCGTTTGAAGGCGGCCCAAGATCGACAAAAGAGCTATGTGTAACACCCTGAATTTTGGAAATAGCAACTTATTTAAAATTTTCTAAATACATCAATAAATGAATCATCTACAACCACAAATTTAGATTCGACTACAATACACGTATACCATCTTATACATACGGACTATAAAGGACGGGTGCTACACATACCCATGCATAGTCACTATCTCCATAATGCGGAAGACTTCACCAATTACTTACTTTCGGATCTAGCTAAGGCTCTACTCTTCATAGGGTTGCTAGAACCAACTCCCAACCTTGAAACCTGATGCACATGCCGACAAAATAAAAAGGTTAGGCTTAACGCCTAGTGAGCTCAAGAGTTTTCAACATATAAAAGATTAACCGATTAAAAAAAAGAAAAATGCGGTTAAATCACAATCTTTCAATTCGTTATGCCTTACATACGGAAACGACTCATTTTCCAATAATATGCAATTTAGGCAAAGAACACCAGTTTAAACATTTTCCAAACCAAGCTACTTCAAGGACGAAGATACCAAAATGAACCGCCCACTCATAAAATATGTTTAACCCCAAAACTCACTCAAAACGGGAATGGAAATTGAACTCCTAATTCATAAAAACGTAGATAAAGCTTAACTACCGAAACACCTAAACACGGTGGTACATATTACCCAACTCATAAAATCAGGGATAAAACCCATACATATAAAATGTCACCGAAAACATGGATACCCAAAATACAATACCCAAAATAACACCTTTCGGTGACGGGGAAGACCCGATACCATCGAATGTGGCGGCACATAAAGATAAGCCACGTATCTATGTTATAAGCATAACTTCAAGGATAAACAACCATTGGCATCAACCCAAACAAGTCTTTAGCCAAGGTGGACATCAACCCTATCCAGGTCTTTAGTCATACCGGACATCAACTCAAACCGAGTCTTTAGTCATATCGGACATCAACTCAAACCAAGTCTTTAGTCAGGATATACAACCATTGGCATCAACCCAAACAAGTCTTTAGCCAAGGTAGACATCAACCCTATCCAGGTCTTTAGTCGTAGAGGACATCAACTCAAACCGAGTCTTTAGTCAAGATATACAACCATTGGCATCAACCCAAACAAGTCTTTAGCCAAGGTAGACATCAACCCTATCCAGGTCTTTAGTCGTAGAGGACATCAACTCAAACCAAGTCTTTAGTCATATCGGACATCAACTCAAACCGAGTCTTTAGTCACGATATACAACCATTGGCATCAACCAAAACAAGTCTCTATCCAAGGTAGACATCAATCCTATCCAGGTCTTTAGTCGTAGAGGACATCAACTCAAACCGAGTCTTTAGTCATATCGGACATCAACTCAAACCGAGTCTTTAGTCAGGATATACAACCATTGGCATCAACCAAAACAAGTCTCTAGCCAAGGTAGACATCAACCCTATCCAGGTCTTTAGTCGTAGAGGACATCAACTCAAACCGAGTCTTTAGTCATATCGGACATCAACTCAAACCGAGTCTTTAGTCATAATAATAAAACCGACTTTTATGCCTATGGATCCATTGCATTACGGTCAAAACATTACACGACTCAAAAGAATGACAACGCACTCAAAACAGGTAATTCCCAAATAAGATGCAACTAGGTACACCATACGACCAAGGATCCTTAACGAGCTACCAAGGTTGAACCAATGTTCCAAAGACTCCAACGAGTACAAATAAAGCCCCAAGAGGTTTAATAAACGTTTGGCTAAAACACGAGAGCCAATATGGTTACACAACCCAAATACACATTTTCCCAAAATATTTGATTCTCAAATTATCATTGGTCTTCGGCCCAAAACCCAAAAAGGTTTTCCATTTCTAAAGTGTTTCCCCAAAGCCGGGAATGACTCGAAACCAAAGGACTCACACATGTGTGCTTTTCCAAATATTCCAATTCGTGAATGATGCATAAAACCCGACAAACACATAAAAGTGCATTATCGACCAATAACCCATTCATGCAATAAATCATCCAAAACACATTCCTTTGTGACACATTTATCACAATGTCCAAAAATCCCAAGATGTATGCTATATAAGTTCATAAAGTTAAACATTTCCAAGATAACCAAACTTATCAGCTGTTAACAATTTCATGTAAGACACATAACACTTTAAAATAAATATTTTGGCATGTACATCGTTTTTATAAATCAACTTGAACTCACCTTGATAGATTTAGGCTAAATCTAGATTTTACCCCAGCTCGAGCTCCTTTGAAGAACACTTGGATTCTCAAGTCAAAACTTCCAAAAACCTAAATCCATACATATTCAACCATAAATAAACATAATCAACCACAAGGAATCATTTCCCAAACCATATACATGAATACCTCAACTAATACCGAAACCCTAACTTCCATAACCGAAGAGAATAGAGGATTACCTTAACCCAAGCTTGAATCCACCAACCAAAACATTTCTAGTTCACCAAAACGAACTATAAGCTTCCAATCTTCAAATGGTGAAAGGTTTAGACGAAACCCCCAAGAACATGGTGAAGAAGATGAAGATGAAGGTGGTTTATGATCTCAACTAGTTAGATGATGAAGATTCATGTGGTTTAAGGAGGAAAAACCCTAAATATTGGTTAAGGTTCGACTTTGGGGTTTGGGGTTCGGTTTGGGAGAGAAAGGGGGAGAGAGTTAGGGTTTGGTTGAGAGAAATGAGGCTTGAAGGGCTGAAAATCGCGTTTTGACCTGACAGTGGGTTTCGCGGGTTATGCCGCGACTTAAAGTCGCGACATAAGTCGCCCGTGTCTTCTCAAGTCGCGAGGTTGGCCCTAAGTCGCGGCACAACTCACGTAATGCACTATTTGCCCGGTTTTCCACCCGTTCACTGTTTCGGTCGTAACTTATTCGTTATAGCTCCGTTTTCGCTCCGGAAAGGACCGTTGGACTCACAATTGAATCCTTTATCCATCAAGACTATAAAGTCTAGGATTCAAATCCAAAATCATATATCTTATTTTTCCTCCTTTGAAGCTACTGATTTTAGTATTAACTTGAAATGATGCTTTTCGAAATTCGGGGTGTTACACTATGCGAACAAAAAGCGTAGACCGGTTGAGTTTCAAGTGGGAGAGCGTGTTATGTGGAAGGTATCGCCGTGGAAGGGGATCATCCGTTTCGGGAAACGCAGAAAGCTTATCCCTCGTTTCCTTGGACCCTTCACAATATTGGAGAAGATTGGACTTCAAGCCTATAAATTGGACTTACCACCGAAAATGGACGGAATCCACCCTACATTTCATGTGTGTTACCTTCACAAATGCCTAGATGAAGAGGAAAGTGTTATACCTTTGAAGAAAATTCGGATGAACAACGGGAACCGATGTGTGGAGGAGCCGGAGGCCATCTTAGAGTCGAAGACGAAGAAATTGCGACATAAGGAAGTCACAATGGTGAAAGTTCAATGGAAACATCATCGGGGTGCAAATGTGACGTGGGAATTGGAAGAAGACATGAAGAAAAGATACCCCAATTTGTTTAGTGGATGAGATTTTGGGGACGAAATCCTCTTTTAGGTGGGGAGGATTGTACCACCCGAGAATTTCAGGTAATTGCTCTTTATCTACATTTTAAATGTTGTGCTTGTAGTAGTAGTGTGAGACCTTTTAATGTTGTAGTTTCGCAACTTAATCTTGTTATTAATTGAACTATGGGAAAAAGGCCTAAAACGCGCAATCACTGTCCAGATTTATCGGGAAAACAACGGCTCAGGGGTTGGCGCGATTGTGACTTGCGATAGTGCCCTCGGGCACAATCGCTTGTCACAGTCGCCGAGGAGTGACCACTCACGGTACAGTCGACGCGATTGTGACTCGCGATAGTGCCCTCGGGTATAGTCGCTTGTCACTATCGTCGTATATGTATCGAACGGGGGGTGGATGGTGCGATTGTGCCCCTGCGACAGTGCCAAGGGTATTGTCGTCGGGCACTGTCGCCGGCGAGTACTGTGAGTATAAAAACTTCATTAACCCGATTTTTCTATCACTTTTCACCCAAATCAGATCCTAAGTCGTTCATAGAGAGAAAAAGGGCGATTCCTTCTCATTTAAGCCTCACCAAATTCAATGCAAGCCTAGAGTTTGGTAGGTTAGTTGTTGGATCATTAATTTCACCTAGACCTCCGCCATTTGGAGTAATGCCTGGGAGGTAGTCTTCAAATGTGTCGGGCCTTTGGGTAAGTTGCTCATGCGAGTGAACATCAAGGTACATTGACTTGAGGTGAAATTCATTAGCGTGATAGGTCTCCCCCATTGATTCTTTTATGGTTCAAGTGTTGTAATTGTTTAAATGATTGTGCCATATTATTGTTGAACTCACTAGGCTCGTTTGGCCTAACACTTGATTGGTTTGATGTGTATCTCAGGTTCTAGCGTCGCGACCGCCAAGTTGGTTTAGTTGACCTTAGATACGAGCTTGGGATCATTTTGGGACGCCAATTATAGAAGACACGTTTTGGAGTTTGGATGACAACTTGAGTTAATCTTTTTCCTAGATAGGATTTAGATTAGAGGGTTGTTTTCCCTCATTGCTTATTTATTACAAACTTGTAATTATAACAGACGTATATTGCTTCCCTTTTTGGGATGAGCTCGTGCTTTGGCATATTTTTATATATCACATTTCCAATTCCGGAAACTTTTGTTTATCCCAAATTTTGGGGTGTTACAACAACATTCAATTACTACTTCATCACATAAAAATCAAATTGGGACACAATAAGAATATGCAAAAGATATATAAAACATTCATTACATATCATTGATGCCAAAATACACAATCAAATTGTACAAAAACGTATACAAAAATTGTCAAGACTATCATTAGGATTTGAACACAACGAGAATACACTATCAAATGATTCAATACCAATCTCTAAATCAATAATATGTTCACTTGCTCTAACCAGCCGCCAAATCAGAATCATAATACATTATTTTTGTAGGGTCATCTTCACTTGCTTTGACCAACCTATAAATCAAGAACATCGATTCACACGTACAAAAAAAAACGGGGAGATAATAAAGGAAGTAGCTACACATACGGAAGAAAGAAATAGGGAAGATTTTTGGGGTTTCTAAGATTGTGATTTTATCAAAAAAGAAAATAAATAGAGTTATGAAAAGGAAAGATTTTAGGGATTTTTTTTTGAAAAGGGAATAAATCGATCTATAATTTCATCGAAATCATGGAGGAAAGAAGAAACAACCAAAGAAAGCTCGCTTAAAGTTGGGATGTTTCTAGTGGTATCATATATAAGATCACACTATCAAAACATGTCTAGCCCAGTGGTAAGGTAACATACTTGGGGGGGTCAGTGGATGGTATCCCCGACTACCCGGGTTCGAACCTCGTGGTGAACATGTGGCGATATCCAGATCATGGGCCTGCCACTTAGTGGTACCCTTAATTGGGTCGGGTCGTGGTCGACGGGGATTAGTCGGGTGGCACCCTTAAGTGGGAGCCCGGATACCCCGGAAACGTGTGTGTGTGTTATTTGTCGTTCAAAAAATATATATAAGATCACACTGTTGCTTTTAGGAGTGATCTATTCATCAAAATTAAAATCTTGTAAGATAAAATACCACAAAAGATATTGTATTGTAGCTACCAAAGCCGTTCTAAAATGGGAGAAATTTGCACTACTTAGTAAAATAGGTTCTCTTTGTAAACAATTTAAAACCATCTGCAAAGTCTATTGAAGGGTTTCACCCATCCTTCCTCTACTCCTCTTGCTGCTAACGTTGTTGGGAAAGCCTTCTCAATAGAGCTTTTCAAAGGTGAACGTCTTTGGGAGGAGGAGCGACAGTGAAGTGAGGAAGGGGCAAGCATAGGAAGGACGGGGAGGGAACATGGGTGTTTAGTTTCAGGAAATGCTCTTATTTTGAGGGAATGATAGGTGTTCTCACAAAAGGTAAGGATGGAAAAAAATCAAAATTGGACTTCATGGATTAAGCTCACCAAACGAGTTGACCGAATAAGCCATAAACGAACAAATATGTATGACTTACATATATAAGCCATGGATTCTAATAATCATTACCAAACAACCTTTTAAAAGAAGTAGTCATAAGGCTTTCATAGGAATAACGGATGGTGTTAATGTTAGGTGTTACATTTAATTTACATATACAATATGGACCATATGGTGTAATTCTATTCATACTCCCAGGGAGGACCCAATGTATCTTATAAGGTGGCAATAGTCACTGCTTCGGAACTCCATCGTAAGGTAAAAAAAAATGGATCGTGAAAGGTGCCAACATATTATAATGTTGGGTGCCACCATATATATATTTCGAAACTACAATAATAACACATGTTTGTCTTGACAAATTTGGTTTGAACGACTTTTCTTCCATCCCATGCGCGGATTTAAATCTTGTTTCAATCATTTTCTTATTTTTTTAGCTATTAATTTCAGATTAATTATGTTTCTAGAAAAAATTGCGATAAAAGACTCGAACACGAAACATCACATACGAAAAGTAAGGAACTAACCAAGAGACAAATAATAATTTTTTGAAAACTATTTATAGCTTCGTTTATTATAATCAAATAGTGCTATCACTCGAAAAAAAAATCTTGGTATGCATTTGCATACCCCTCCTATAAGTAGGGGTGTTCATCGGTTGACATCCAATGGATGTGAGGGGAACCGAACCGATCCAATCATCCATTGGATGTTGGATTTTCCCAACCGATCTGATTCAATCATCCATTGGATGTTGGATTTTTCCAATCCAATGGATGATTGGATTAGTTCGGTTCCATCCATTGGATGTTCTTATTGGATATCCATTGGATCAAATTGGATATCAATTGGATATTCTTATTAGATATCCATTGGATCAGATTGGATCCATCCGACATCCAATGGATGATCAGATCGGATCCATCCAACGTGTTAATTTAATGCAATGTTCTAATTAATTACTTTTAGTTTGTGTTAAAACCAACATAAGTGAGACTAAAAATTCAAAAACCAACATAAAACAAATTTAGATTTAAGCAAATTGCAAAAAAAATAATTGGATGATAGTTGGATGGAAAACTGGATGGTAATCGGATGGTTCATTGGATGGTAATTGGATGTTGGTCGGTTTGGTTCGGTCGGTTTTGATCGGTTCTGGACTGCCATCCAAGAACCGACCGATCCAAATTGAATGTTGAGATTTTCAATCCGATCCGATCCAATTACAATTGGATATCCAATTATGGTTAGGGGTGTGCATCGGTCGGGTCGGGTCCCCAAACCCTAAACCCGATCGGATATTCGGGTAGGGGGGAATGCCCCGAAATCCGACCGTTTAATGATCGGGTAGTTCGGGTTCGGGTGAGGTCGGGTTCGGGTGGTTCGGGTCGGGTGGTTTCGGGTTGGGCCTCAATGGGGTAAATTACCAAAATTCCAAAAATACCAACATTACCAAGAATTCAGACTAAATTGGTAACTAAATCAGAATAAATTACCAAGAAATCAGTCTAAATCGGTAACTAAATCAGACTAAATTACCAAAATTACCAAGAAATCAGACTAAATTGGTAACTAAATCAGACTAAATTACCAAGAAATCAGTCTAAATCGGTAACTAAATCAGACCAAATTACTAAAATTTCAAAATTACCAAGAAATCAGACTCAATGGGTAAATTACCAAAATAAATCAGTAGCTAACTAAATCAAACAGCTAACTAAATTACCAAGAAATCAGTAGCTAACCAAAATTACCAAGAAATCAGTAGCTAAATAGAAATCAAATCTTGTTTCAAATTCTTAAAAACTTACAGCGGTCGCCGGTGGGAGGTAGCACAGCGGTCGCCGATGGGAGGCTGGGAGCACAACGGTCGCCAATGGGAGGTACGAGAGGAGGCGAGGACCAAGTAGCAACCGAGCAGGTCGCTGGAGGCAATCATCGATGGCTAGAGGCAGTCGTCGGTCGAGAGTCGAGACTGAGGTCTGAGAGCTCGAGAGTCGCCACTGAGGTTCAGGACCATCAGGTTAGTATTCGAGAGATTTTTGAGTTTGAGAGAATGGAAACTGAAATTAGGTTTAGGTTATATATTATTAATAAAACTGAAACTTTTAAAAATTAAATTCGGATATTCGGGTCGGGTCGGGTCTGGGTTTTGGGTACCCAACCCGATCCTATATTATCCGATAATACTACTCAGTTCGGTCCATATCGGGTTCGGATTTTTCGGGTTCGGGTTTTTCCCTCTTTTTCGGGTTGGATCGGGTCAGATTTTTCGGGTTGGGCGGGTTATGCTCACCCCTAATTATGGTCGATCGGTTCTAATTGGATCGGTCGATTCCTATTGGATTGGTTGAATTTCTGCACACCCTATTAAGTGGTTTGTAAGGACATCTTCAACTCACCACTAAAAACACTATAAATATAAAAATAAATGTGTTTTCAACTCCAATCTACCACTGTAACAATTAAAAGATAGGGGTCACCAATCTTGGCATCTGTATTTGGAGGTTAAAATATTGGCTTTTATTTCTTAAATATTAATATCATATTGAGTTTTTATAATTGTATATATTAAGTAATATTTTGTATTAAGTTTATAATTTACTTATATTGTGTTTTTAAATTGTAAATTATATTTAATATAATTATTATTTTTTTAATTGAAAATGTAAATGGGTAAAAACTAAAATATGAATAATTTTATTATAATTTTAGTCGACGAAGCTTAAACATGTATAAAACAAGACATTAGTATAATCATAAAACATTTAATAAAATGAAATTTCATCCACCAAAAAAAAACCAATATTGGCTGCCAAGAACAGAGATTCATAATTTGTAACGTAATATTTATTAATTAAAAATTATCATTTTAATTTTGACGATGTTTCATTAAGTAAATTATTTTAAAATTTAAGTGCTAATTATTTATTGATTATAAAAAATAATTATATATTATAATTATTATATTTTAAAGGGAATTTAATTAAAATGCTCAAACTTCAAAAATGAGTATCCAAAATGCCCAAAATCTTAAAGTTTTTGCCAAAATACCCAATAACCCCGCGTTTTTGTCCGTGTAAATTGAAAAACGCGGGGTGGAAACAATTTGGTCCGCGTATGAGCTAAAACACGGGGTTAGGTCCGTGTAAATCAAAAATGGTCCGCGTATGGTGCTAAAACACGGGTAATGCCCCGCGTTTTTCAATTTTGGCCCGTGTATGGTGAAAATACACGGGTAGGGCCGCGTTTTAGGTGCATATGCGGGGTAGGTCCGCGTTTTTAATGTAGGATGCGGGGTTGGGCCGTGTTTTAAGGGTTGAACGAGGGGTTGGGCAGGGAAAAGTACTTAGGGTTTGTGAAATTAGGGTTTCAGACTTTCAAGGGCTATTATTTCATGTGTTGTCAACTATTTTTGACTTTTTTTTGCATGATTTTACTGTTTTTTTCCACACTTTTGTCTGATTGCCATACAATAATTGTACTATTGTCATTGAATTTGTGATTCACATTCATCTTCTCCATTCAATCTTGTCTATAAAGATCAGTAAGATTACATGCAAATTCGTTCATCACATCCATTTGAATTGCTTCATTTTTCATACTACTCTCTAAATGAGTTCATTTGTTGAAAAAACTAGGCTCTATTTATGTTTCGATGGTCAATGGGTGCAAAACAACAATGAGTGGGATTATATTGGCAACACAAAGCGTGGTATATACATTCCAATAATGTTTTCATATAAGAGGTTTATTGATTACGCCGTGGGAAAGTGTGGAATCGAAGATTCTGCTACTTGCAAGTTGGTGTTCAGACGTGCAGATGGTTCACTGAAGGAGCTAACCAACGATGATGAAATCCTTGGTTTTATGCTACTTGCAGCCGATTCAAAAAGACCTCTAGAACTTTTTGTGTATGTTTCATCATTGATGTGCGATGACGAAGATGATGACGGAGGTGATGACGAAGATGATGACGGAGATGCTAAGGAAGGTGATGATGAAATCCATGTCGGTGGTAGTCAACTGGATCCAGATTCTCAATTTCAGGCATCCTACGACACCACACTTTATTCTGATCATGCATATCGTCCTAACGATTCTTGTCCCGATGTTGTTCCGGAGACGCAACTAGAAGAAGAAGAAGCAGCAGAAGAAGAAGAAGACCCAAAAAGACGGTTTGTTGGAGTTGTTGATGACGAAACCCATGTTTTCACAACTGGTATATCTAATCTGGACAGATCAGATACCGATAATGATGAGGACGAAGAAGAATAAACATATACCCCTAGAAATAAATCATTTGGTGCGTTAAACGATTACTTTGATATGCCCCCTTCCCTTCCTAACCCAGAGACCTATATACCAGCCTACCAACCCGCACCTTACAATCGTAGTACAAGTATACATGAAGGTCAAATATTTCATACGAAGGAGGAAATGACCATACATCTGGGAATGAAGTTCTTGCAAGAGGGTTTCGTGTTTAGAGCGAAGAAATACAACAAAAGCATATACGAGGTTGTCTGTGACCAACAAAATTTTGAATGGCGTATGTCCGCGAAGTCGGTGGGCCCTAAAGGAGGGTTGTTTTCCGTTAGAAAGCTGAATGACTTTCACACATGTTCGAGGACGCAACTGAATGCCAGCCACCGATAGGCCAACAAAAGGACTTTGGGCCACTTACTGAAAGACAAGTTTCTTGACGCTAGCAGGTCATTTCAGCCGAAGGACATCATCAACGATATAAACCATCAGTACGGGATCAACATTGGTTATCACCAAGGATGGCGTGCGCGATGCAAGACACTACTAATGGTGAGAGGCACTCCCGAGGAGTCGTACGAACGACTCCCTACGTATTTATATAACTTGGAGCTGAAGAATCCGGGTACACGCACCAGAATAAGGACGGATTCAAACGAACATTTTGAGTTGTGTTTCGCTGCCATTGGATGTGCGGTACGTATATTAGCACGTCGTATCTTTACATATTATAAATTATAACATTTACAAATAATAACCACGTACGTTTTTTGCAGATCCGGACGTTTTTGACAAATCTGCGTCCTGTCCTTGTAATAGACGCTGCCCATTTAAAGGGGCCTTACCTGGGTATGATGTTCTTGGTGGTTGCCTGGACGAAAATAAAAACATTGTGCCCTTGGCTTTTGGAGTAGGCAAGTCCGAGACGGGGGAGGAGTGGGGTTGGTTTCTAAACATGTAGAGAGAATGTATCGGAGCCTCAGAAGGGTTGGTGTTTATGTCCGACAGGGCTCCTTCCATAAGCGCAACAATTTCTGCCATGTACCCCTCCACCCCTCACGCCCTATGTTGTCGACATTTGGAGATGAACGTGAAAAGCGTTGACAAACGTATTACAACAAACAAGACTACCTACTGGAAGGCATGCAAAGCATATACGATTAGGGAGTTTGAGATCTACATGAATGCACTACGATATGAAGTAGCTCGTGGAGCACAAGTTATGGACGAGGCTGGTAAGGAGAGGTGGTCAAGGGCCCATTTTCCTGCACAACTATATAACATAATGACCTCTAATAGTGTAGAGTCGGTGAATGCACTGTCCCGTTTTGCGTGCAGGTTACCCATTGTTGGCCTTATAGAGTACTTCCGAGATTTTCAACAAGAGTGGTACCAACTTCGACGGCGAAAGGGCGGTTGATAAACTATCAAATCTTTAAATTATATGTTAGTTGCTTTTTTCGTGTTCCGTATAAATCGTAACACAATTAACACATATTTGTAGATGAAATGCGTAATCATCTCACACCAATGGCGGAGGAGATAATTCGCAGAAGGTCGGGAAAGTCTGCGACATGGAGGGTAAGAGAGATTGGACATGGTAAGTTCCACGTTCAGGATATCCATTATCACTCGATTGTCGATATGGCCGGGCCAAACCCTACTGATGAATGACTTATCTGTTAAGGTAGGAAGGGAGAGTGTTGGTCCGAAAAGGAGTCCTGTTACAATACAGAACTCACGACGACTAAAGTGCATGAGATTCCCACACACTTGGAAATATAATTCCTCCGGCTCTGCTCTCGCAACCTCGACCTCCAACAGTAAAAACATGTGGACTAGGATGGGGTCCTGTCCAATATTGGTAAGTTCGAGCCATGGCCCGAAAGATGTGCGGCCAAAAATTTGGTGTAAATTTTGTGCCCGTTCAGGTGGACACGCTGCAAAAGCATCTCTAATTTCCTTGACCATTGCAATGCGGCATTTGAACGACAGATCAGTGTAATCAAAATCATCCTACATAGTAATGCAGAGATGTTGTCAACGCACCTAACTTATAACTAAGGAATAAAAGACAACGGATTATGGTTATATTTATTATTTGGGTTTTTTTGGCAATGTTGAGGGTGTACATTTTGTTGATTTCGTCTATTGCTTAATTTTAGAAAAAAGAAACCATTCAATCTATTGGACTTCCAGGTACTAGGGGAATCACGTGGATTTCTTAAATCCCTACAAACCTTAGGGTTATTTACACTCGTTTGACAAAATCCAAATCGATATGTTACGGTTTTTATTATTTCGGTTTTTTTCAATTTGGTAAATATAAAAATTAAAAACACTTTTTATAAAATCAACGCAATCTCTACAATATTTTTATAAAAAAAAAACTTTTTATAAAAAAAAACGCAATCTCTAAAATTAACGCAATCTCTACAATATTTTTCTAAAAAACGCAATCTCTAAAATTAACGCAATCTCTAAAATCAACGCAATATCTACAATATTTTTATAAAAATAATGCAATTTCTACAATATTTTTATAAAATTAACGCAATCTCTAAAATTAACGCAATCTGTACAATATTTTTCTAAAAAAACGCAATCTCTAAAATTAACGTAATCTCTAAAATCAACGCAATATCTACAATATTTTTATAAAAATAACGCAATCTCTAAAATTAACGCAATCTCTAAAATCAACGCAATATCTACAATATTTTTATAAAATTAACGCAATCTCTAAAATTAATGCAATCTCTACAATATTTTTATAAAAAAAACACAATCTCTAAAAACACGGGGTTGTTGGGTATTTTGGCAAAAATTACAAGATTTTGGGCGTTTTGGGTACTGATTTTTGATGTGTGGGCATTTTAATTAAATTCTTTTTAATAAAATAATGAGTAAATTGCAAATTTGGTCCCTATGGTTTATTATTTTTCTCACATTTGGTTCCTATAAAATTTTTATTGCAAGAAACTCCCTGTGGTATGCAAAAGTGCTCGAATTTGGTCCCTGTGACTAACGCCCGTTAGTTTGCAGGTGTTAAATCCCCTCATGTGCCTTGCACATGAGGGTATATGGGTCATTTTACTCTACAAGGACCAAAATTGCAATTTACTCCACAAGGACCAAAATTGCAACTTACTCTTTTATATTATACTATTTTCAAAAAACATAGTATTTATATTATATAATTAATACATAATTATCACTTAATTAAAAAATAACTTATTTAATGAAACATCAAAATTTTATTTAGTTAATAATTTATATTTAATTTTTATCGACCAAAATTATAATAAAATAATTTATATTTTCGCTTTTACTAAATTTTATTTTTAATAAAAAAAATAAATTATTCAATAAAAAAAAATTAAACACATGCGTTTTTTGAATTTTAATATAAAACATAACATATATATTATATATATTATAGAAAAATCTAGCACATATTAAAACGATATATGAAATTACCTTTAAAAAATTTATTATAACTAAACTTATATCTTATTAAACTCGACTTTTTTAGATATTTTCAAAATAAATTATCTACGATTATTAAAATTATGTAACATTCAAAAATATTAAAGCATATAGATTTTGGTAGAAATGTTTGAAAGAGGATGGACGACCAAATATTCCTAACAAAATTATGTAACATCCAACCCATTTTTATGTTTTTTTGATCTAACCTCTTTTTCAAATATTCCTAACAAAATCCATGTGCTTTAATCTTTTTGCATGTTAACATCATTTTAATAATTGTAGGGGTGTTAAAAAAACGATAAACGGAGCCGAACCGTTTGATTCGAAACCGGAAAAACCAAAAACCGAAAAACCGGGTATTCACGGGTCAGTTTCGGTTTTAAATTGTAGGTATCCGCGAGTAACCGATCTGAACCGGTATATATAGATTACTTAATAATATTATATTTAATATCAACTATTTAATATTTAAATAATCATCAACTAAATAGTGGATATTTTTAAACAATAAATCTTATTTCATTCTTTTTTTTTCTTGGATTATTTTTATGTATTTGTTATGTAATTGGTATAAATTTTCTATTTTGGTATTATTTTTATATTGCAAATAGTATTTTTCTATAAATTCGGGTAACCGTGAGCCGAACCGTGGGTAACCGACTAATTTTGGTTTGGTTCGGTTCGGTTTGATTCAACCTGCGGTTCGGTTTCGTTTCGGGTAACCAGGTATCCGCCTCATGCGGTTTGGTTCACATTTTTCTTACTAACCGAACCGAACCGTGGACACCCCTAAATAATTGTGCGGTAATTTATATAAAAAATCTATTAAAAATTCTTCAATAAGATATAAGTCTAGTTATAATAAATTTTTAGAGGTAATTTCATATATCGTTTTAATATGCGCTAGATTTTTCTATAATATATATGTTATGTTTTATATTAAAATTCAAAAAACGCATGTGTTTAATTTATTTTTATTGAATAATTTATTTATTTTTATTAAAAATGAAATATAGTAAAAGCGAAAATATAAATTATTTTTTATAATTTTGGTCGATAAAACTTAAATATAAATTATTAACTAAATAAAATTTTGATGTTTCATTAAATAAGTTATTTTTTAATTAAGTGATAATTATTTATTAATTATATAATATAAATACTATGTTTTTTAAAAATAGTATAATATAAAAGAGTAAATTACAATTTTGGTCCTTGTGGAGTAAATTGCAATTTTGGTCCTTGTAGAGTAAAATGACCCATATACACATGAGGGGATTTAATATCTGCAAACTAACGGGCGTTAGTCACAGGGGCCAAATCCGAGTACTTTTGCATACCACAGCCAGTTTCTTGCAATAAAAATTTTGTAGGGACCATATATGAGAAAAACAATAAACCACAAGGACCAAATTTGCAATTTACTCTAAAATAATCTAATAATAACTATACATATTATTTTATTATTACTATAATATTAAAGAACTTTTAGTGTGTTATTGGAATTAATATTTTTTAGTATTCAATAGACCCAAATAGATGAAAGTAGGTATGTGAGTTAGGAAGAGATATAAATAGCAACTACATATGATAAAGAAAATGACATAAATAGATATTTATGTCCACCAAATTTAACTCTTAATTATTTTCCTTCCAAGTTTTCAAAAAGAGAGATTGACTCAAATAGTCATAATAGGAGGAGGGATTGGCCTCCTAGCCATCCCTCTCCCTTTTTTACAGAAATGTCACTACTTGTACAAAAAGGAGGGGCAAGCAATTGCGCACCCCCTTTACCATTATAGAAAATACATGTGCACATTTGTTGTGCACCCCCCTTTTTTGCGCAGATAGTGACATTTTTGTAGAAAAGGGAGAAGGATGGCTAGGAGGTCAATTTCTCCCCTTACTATGGCCATTAGGATTTATTTTACTTTCAAAAAAGCTACTACCTCCGTAAATGACCATTCCTCAACTTGCGAAGGGCAAAAAAATTAAAAATAAATAAATCTGAACATGGTTCGTAAGTACGTGGACCAAATCTGTAAATTAGTCTAAATTGGTTCAGACTAATTTACAGGTACCCATACTTGCAGACCATGTTCAAAAAAAAAATTCTTACCCTTTAACTCCTCTACAAGTTGATAAATAAGAGGCTATTTGTTTACCTATTAATAGTTCCATTAAGAGGCACCATTTGAATCGTTAAGAGGTGAATTTTGTTTGACAAAAAAAAAATCTGCATCTTAATGGTTCTAAAACCCTCTGAATGATTTTGTATCATGGGTCTCCCTTAACCATTCAACACCCTGATTTAATTATCAAACAACCATATTTCATTTTGTACTATATTATAAGAGGCTCTTAATTATTCTGACAACTTAATAATTTTGCACTAAACCATTCAACAACTGCCAAACCCCTCCTTATTTGTGAATTATGACTTTTTAAATTTTGAGAGATAAGGTAAATTTAGTAGACTAAAATTATTATTTTGAGTAAACTACTATTTTCGTCCCTGTGGTTTGTTACTTATAACTATTTTCGTCCTTGGTCTTTAAAAATTGTTTTTTTTTATCCTTGTGGTTTTCATTTTATTTCTTTTTTTGTCCCTAGGACTATCAACGTTTAAAAAAGTCGTTAAATTAGGGTTAAATAAGTGTTTTGATCCTTTTTTTTTCTTACTTTTAATAAATCTTCTTCCCAATTCCTCCGGTGCCTACAACCCCTCCAAAACAACCTTGCTTAAGTTTTATTCTTTAGTAGTTTTAAAGTCGAATATTGTAAATTCCATATAATTCTATTTGATTTTAAGAGATGAATGAATTGCATCTTTGTTTTCTATTTTATCATTGATGATGAAAATTCTGGCAACTCCTCCCAAAAACGGTGGCAACCATCGGTTACATGTTTGTTGTACCCGTTAAACAACCGTAACCTTTAAAGGAGTAAATGGAGGCAGCAACGGAGAACACAACTACAAGACAAATTTCGAGCAAGTTACGGTGATAAACAGAGTGGTTGCATGCTACAGACTTGCAACGACAAAGGACAAGTGTTGGCCGGAGATTATTAAGTTCCAATGAGATTTCGAATGATGTACCTTACGAATCGAAAAAGAGCTGCTAAAATGAAGAACAAAAGTAGGAAGATGAAAAATCGCAATGAGATCAAAATCAGAATTATCAAACGCAGACTCAACCGTCATTGCAGTACAAAATTACCCCGCTAGTCGGAAAAGACAGTAACAACGGTTCTCTGACCATTTTACCGATCGGAACGATGGGTGTTGAAAAGTGTGACGATACATTCCACCTTTTGCAAAAACAAAGACCTTCACAGATGCATTGTTCTTGTTTAACGGTGAAGGAAATAAGCTTAATGGACGGACATAGGACTACCCACCTCATATCCCTGTGACGATAACAATGGCGATATCATAAAGAGGTCGCAGATGGAGACGAATGCCGGAGATGGAGGCAACGTCAGTCACCATCACCGTTGCAACACCTTTGACCTCCATCGTATCGTTGCAAGACCATGGTCCTCCCCCTTCACAAATTCATGGCGTATTTGGATTTTGAGAGATAGAGGGCTTCTGGTTTTAGCGCGGAGAAGGAGAAGTTTACCGAGATAGGTGTCATCCATTTTCCATATAAAGAAGAAGAAGAAATAAAACAAATAAATAAATAAGAAAAAAGAATACAACAGATAAATAATTAAAAAGTTAAGGAATTAATAATTAAGGAAAAGAAAAGACAGAAATGTCCCTGATATTAACTGGATTTTTTTAACAGAGTTAGTTAGAAGGACCAAAACAGAAACACAATGCAAACCACAATGACGAAAAAAGCAAATTGTAAAGACCGAGGACGAAAATAGTTATAAACAACAAACCATAGGGACAAACTATTATTTTTGTTAATTTCCTATTTTAAATTGGTGAAATGTTTTTTTAAAATTTAAATTGTAAATCGTACAAAATAAAAGAAGAGGGTTGGAGTGATTACACGGTGTAGATCGTTAATTTGAAATACCGGGTAGGGGACCTCTTCCCAGACGCAGGTCACGTTTCTTTTTAGAAAACTCCATTTTCTGACCATAATACCCTTCTGTCCCTGTCCAAGGGCCTATATGTAAAACACACCAAAAAGTTGAACCAAACTAACTGTCACTGTCACAGCCATGTCTGTATTTGTAACTATAGCAATACCACTCTCACAGCCTTTTATATATATGCAAAGCAGAGAGAGATTCAAAGAGTCAAAAGGAGCGATAGAGACGGAGAGCAAAACAAAGTATGTTAATGGCGGATTTCTCATATCATATCTCTTGTTTCCTTGTCAACGTAAGCTATGGTGATTCAATACGGATCTGAGTTTGCTAAGGTTTGATAGTATAATTAAGATTTTTGCTGTGTTTATATTTATGCTATGTTCATTTCGGTAAGATCGTTCTTACTTATTGATTAACAATCGGTTTTGATGTTTCTTCGTCATTTAATCGTTTATGTGTTTGGTAGAGGGTCACTGGATGCAGCGGTTCATCGATCTGTTCCCCAAACCTGATGAATGAATTGAAAAAGAGAATACGAAGGAAAAAAACGAACGAGAGAGAGAGAGAGAGAGAGAGAGAGAGGATAAAGGAATCGATCGATAAACCTCTGCATCCAGCGCTCACCGCCTGTCCGCCACTGCATTTCCTTTCTGTTTGGTGTGTGTGTGTGTGCTAGTGTGTGTCCATATTCGATTCGTCAATATTATGTCTGGAGTATTGATTTGCAGTTAGATTTGTTTTTCCAGAAAAATTGCTTTCTCCATGCTAATGATTTTTTTAAGAAGCTATGTTTGTCGTTAATGCAGGTAGTGTAGCAGTTCCTTTGACCTTTTGGTATGTTTAACGGAATTATAAACAAATTTTGATTTCTTGTCTTATAATAATGGTGGGAGATCAAATAATAATTGATAAAATAGAGATTTTGAAGATTTAGGATTTAGGATTTTTTTTTTCTACGACAGCTATGTTAAAATGTATGTTAAAACAACTCTAATCTTAAACGTCAAAAAAAATGGCAGATTGGTGATCCATAGACACCAAAAATTGCTTACTCTCCAAGCACACGGCTTTTATGTTGTTTTAAGAGGAGGCCGGCATATTTACCGTTTCCATCATAGCAAAATTAAGTTTTCTTTGCTGATGGATTGGAAATTAAAGACCAGCAAAGATATGTATATATTTTTTTTCATAAAAGATATATTATTTTATTTGTTTGCATCGGGTTTTTTTTATGAATATTAATATGATAAATTTTATAAAGTATTTTAATAATATAATTAATATTAAAATTGTTAAATAAAATAGCTAAAATCAAATATTTATTTTTTAATATTTTTATTTCAGATACTTTATTTTATTAAAATTATAACATAAGACGCTTTTAAAACTCTTTTTAGAAAAACAAATGAAATCAAAAGAAGTTTGAATATTTTTTGGGTTGGGTATTGAAATATGTAAACAAAACATTATAAGTTAAGTACAGTAGCGTGTGATAGGTATGTATTAAATTTGTTCGATGGGAGAAATAATTTTATTGTTATGAAAAAGATAATCATGTTTTAAAAGTTAAGATATTGGGAGACATCTCAATAATTGGGAACCAAAGCTGTGGGGTTTGGGTCTGATGCGGGGTCGATCGCGGGGCTGCATGTGGGCTAAGGGATGTTCGCTGTGGAGCTGTTGGAGAAGCTGGTGCTGTATGTCGAGGGAGCTACTGAAGTTGGTGCTGCCCGTTGGTTCCTCGGTTGGTCGTTGTTGCTACAGCCTAGTTTGATCCTCGCAAACTTAATGTTGTTGTGCGACATCGGTTGCTGTCGGTTTTTTGGTTGCAAACGGGTTTGGTTTTCCTCGTTGTCATTGTTCGGATTGTATCGTTTTGTTATTGTTACGCTGTAAAACTTATCTTTGGTTTGGTTGAGGTAATAAAATCTGATGCCGTTTCAAAAAAAAAAAAACATTATTAGAGACATAATATATAACTTGAAAGATTTCATATAATTCTTGGAAAAGAAAAGTTACTATATTGCAACTTTTGTATTTTGGACACTAAACGTTTTATTTATAGTTATTAATATAATTAATCATTGTTCTTGTAGGATTTGATAAAAGTTTTTTTTATTTGTCTGAATAATCCGTGTATTTATAATTTATTCAATCTCTATAACAATTATATATAGGGGTAGTTTCATTTGCAAACCGTGCAAATCATCGATTTCATTGGTCAAATTAATGAAATTGTTTCATGAAATTGTTTAATTTGATGAAATTGTTTCATATAATTCTTTTATTGATGAAATTGTTTCATATATTTGTGTTTTTCATGTAAAAACGAAAAAGTTTCATCAGAATGAGAAAATACATGAAACAATTTCATTTTTACATAAAAAAACACAAATATATGAAACAATTTCATCAATAAAAGAATTATATGAAACAATTTCATCAAATTAAACAATTTCATCAACTTAACCAATGAAATCGACGGTTTGCACGGTTTGCAAAATTAGGGTGGTTTGTATTTGATCTCTAGGGTCAGGTTCAGGTGAATACCACAAAAAAACGAAAAACTGAGGAACACCCTGGTAGCCTTTCATCTGGTAAATTAAATTGTTTTTTTTTTTTTTGTTTTTATGTATGTGTGCATTATGCTTTTGTGCATATGCCCATGTTACAAATTACTTGTATGCATAAGTGAATACCGTCCAGATGAAGGGCTATATGGGTATTCCTTAGTTTTTCATTTTTTTGATGTTTTCCCCTGAACCCCTTCTCTCTCTCTATATATATATATAGAGAGAGAGGGGGAGGATAACGAGAACAGTAACTATTTAAAAAAATACGAGAACAAACAAGATTATTAGTGATTTTACATTAACGTGCAAAAAAAGCACGCGATACTGAAGTCGCAGCCAAAGTTCTTTTTTCGTGTGTTAATGTAAAATCACTAAAGATTTTGTTAGTTCTCGTGTTCTTTTAAATAGGCACCGTTCTCGTTTGAACCCGACTCTCTCTCTGTATATATATATATATATATTATATATATATATATATATATATATGTCTAAGATGTTATGGTTTTTTGGATTTTTATTTTGTTATTGTTTTAATTATTTATAGTTTTACTATATATTAATAATCTCATGTTAATCATATTTAACTTCCAATATTTGTTTGTATATTTCGATGCCCAAACCAAAAGATACGTGAAATTATTTTGATTTTCTTTATTTTTCTAAATTTGGGATTTTTAAACGCAAAAATCATTGTCAATTTAATAGTTTTTTAAATAAATATAAAGATTTTTATTTAATATGTACTTTAATTTATGAAAATTGATTTATGATTGGATATATAAAATATTTATAATAAAGTAATTAAAAAAATATAAATCACAATTAATTTTAGAGTGAATTACACTTTTGGTTCTTGTAGTTTATCTAAAAATTGATTTATCCCTCACATGCTAACTACAAGGACAATAAATGTTATGAAATTGCTATAAATGTTATAAAGACTATTAATATAAATAATTTATTTTATAGACTAAATATTAAGTAAATAATAGGAACTACTAGTGTAAGACTGTAAGGGGCTGTTTGTTTGTGGCTTAATGAGTTGTATAGTGGATATGGCTGATTCGCATAGCCATATCCAGGTGTTCGGTATTGGCTTATTCGGTCAGCTAATGGTTGAACCGGTCAGCTAGGATTTATTGGTACTCCACATTCAGCCATCCAAAAGACATATTATACCTCTAATTCCTTCAACCTATTTCCCATCTCTCTGGAAAAACCCTCAATACCCAGACCCCATTCCCACCCTCTACCTCAGTCCTCACCATCATCGTCTCGCCGCCAGAGCCACCACCATCGACGACGCCGGAGCCACCAGTAGCAGCAGCAGAGGTTTTGTTTTCTGTAAGTGGGTTTTATTTTCAATCAAAAAACAAAAACACCACCAATCCGATATGCCTATGTTGTTTTGAGTCAAATCTATGTGTGTGTATTGCTCAAGAACAAGTTTTAATCGAAGCTCTCCGCCAGAGCCACCACCGCCGCCGCCGCCGGAGCCACTACCACCACCGTCTGTTTTTTTTTTCTTGTAGAACTTGAATGAACAGATTTGGTTACCTGTTTTTTCTTTTCGATGGAGATGAACAGATGGTCTCGAAGCTTTCCTACAGAAGATGAAGATGAACAGATTTGGTTACCTGTTTTTTCTTTTCGATGGAGATGATCAGATCTCCTACAGAAGATGAAGATGAACATGAACATATTTGGGTTACCTGTGTTTTTCTTTTATTGATTTGTTAATGCTTTTTTATTTTCTCTTTTGCTTATTTTCTAGATATCTTGTAAATTAAATATTTGATTGCTTAATTTTTAAGAGTTTCTTCTACATTTTGTTGTTATTTTGTAAAAAAATTCATCAAAAAATGTTCAATGTAAAACAAAAGGGTAAAATGGTCATTTCTGATATTCAGACTGTTAATTCAGCACAACAACCGAACAACAATTTAGCTGTTAACACATAGACAACTATATCCATACAGACAACTATATCCATACAGGTCTTAACAAAAAACGAACCGAACAACACCTAAGTTACTATTGTTTATATGATGATGCTGTGCCTTCTTTTTGTCTTATTTAATAATTTTAAAATGTTTCAAGATATTCTCGAGAGTCTAAATAGTCTCTATGCATAAGTTTCAAATTCGATATAATTTTTTCTATCAACAATAATCAAACATAAAATATTTACAAATATTGTCTTTATTTATGTGTATTTTATATGATATTTTATTATATGATCAAATTGTTTTACTAAAGTATATATGTATTTAAATGTTCAGAGTGTTTTAACCATTTATTTTAACTTATTCTGCAAAAAAATTCAAATCTTCAAAATCACTTGGAAGAATTTCATTTATTCCAATACTTTCCTTTCATTATAAAATCTAGCATTAACTATTTAAGAGTGAATTATATTTTCTTTTCGTTTGATTTGGTGTTTTTAATGGATCCTGTCTCTATTTTGGAAATTAACGAAACATATCCCTATGGTTGTTTCTTTTAACGAGATTGGTCATGTGGTTGCATATTTTAACGGTCATAGATCAAGTGGTTGCAATTTTTAACGAGTTGAATAATTTAAAGAGTTGGACTCTTATGGTTGCATTAAGAACTCAAATTGTTAAAAAAATGTAACTATAAAATCCCAGTTCATTATTTTTTTAACATAAAAATGGGATACGTTGAAAACACCGGACCACATGGACGAAAAATGTAATTCTCTTAATAATTAATTTATTTAATGTCTAATTTTTTTATGAAATAGTAATTTTATTTTCTCTCCAACTTCTATCTTTTGTTTAGAGGAATGATTTCATAGTTTTTTCTTTGAAAGGGTATCCTGGGTCTATGGCCTAAACTAATCCCTGGCAAAGCAATCGACTGTGAAAGCATGCAGTCCTGAGGTTAAACCCAATGACCACAAGGATGATTTCAGAATTTTAATGGCATAATTTTTTATTAAAAACTCTTTATTTTCTTTATTATAAAGTTTTGATCATATAAATCATTATTAAACAAAGGAAATGCAAAATAATCATGTAAGCATCTCCATTAAATATTTTTATAAAGCCTTACCTCTATAATTAAATATTTTTATAAACAAATTTTTATGCTATATAAAAAATCAATTATGTAGTTAAAAAACAGAAAGGTGATAAAAAGATTATTATATAATTTTTAATATACCGGTTGCATTTTATTTTTTTTAAAAGAGTGTTTAAATATGCACTTTGTTTCAAATGTATTTAGGAGCCTTTGAGTTGGTTTACGGTGGGAATGAAAGTTACGGTGAGAAAGGTAAGAAGGGATCTCCACCCTTTGATGAACATTAGGATGAGATACACTAAGATCAGATGCACCGGATCAATCTCCGTATCAAGCACAATTCATGGGTAGATTTGAGATCAAGAGTGGTCGATGGTCCAGATCACTTCTTACCTTATCTCTTTAACATTTTTTTTCCACACGATCCTTCGTCAGAAGCCTTTTACCCAAACACTTACCCGACAAACGTTTACCGGTAAAATTCAACAATATTACTTATATTACCGGATAAGATTTTAGTCCATTAAAATGAAATCGTATGTAATAATTTACAAAGTAAATGCTAATCGGGTAAGAGTCGTCACCCTCACTTATCGGGTAAAACTCTCGGTCTTTGCCATCGCTCTTACCGGCTAAGATTCTCGGTTTTTGCCATATTAATCCGTTAAGATAATATGACTTGTTTAATAAAATTATGAATATTTAATAAATGATATTAGTTAAATAAAAATGCTAAAAATAGGTGGATAAGATGAAAATTAAATTACAAAAGCAGTAGTTCTTCTACCGATTCCATTTCTTTTATAGGTAGTCCTTAAATGCAATGCTTAAAAGCTTTTCCAATTTTTTTCTTTTTTAAAACAGTAAAAAATCATAAAAACTTTGTCATTGTTGCTGTTGAGTTGTGAGTAGGGGTGTTCGTGGTGCGGTTTGGGGCAAAACCGCAAACCGCACCGCATATGCGGTTTGAACATTTTTCCAAACCGCAAACCGCACCGCATATACCTCAAACCGCACCGCAAAATGTGGTGCGGTGCGGTTTATGCGGTTTGTACCTTACGCATTTTACACCAACAATTCAATAATTATAAGATCAAAACTTTACTTTAAAATCATCGATAACGTGATTGTAGTCCCTAAAAATAAAAATATTCAATACGTCCGATTCTAAAATACATATTATATAAATATTGCAACTATTCTATATATACACATATGTGTGTTTAATATATAAAATTAAAAACATATACATATATATAATGTGCGGTGCGGTTTGAACCACGGTTTGATAACTCAAAACCACAAACCGCACCGCAAACGTTGTAAACCGTTTGTACGATTTGACGGTTTAGATGAACACCCGTGAGAAGTAATTATTGCGTCGGTGTGCAGTGATTACAAACATTTTTTAATCAGTTGAAAAGGTATGAATTATAATGCATTGAGTGAACTGTGGATTTGGCAAATGTGTTTTGATATCTCTTTTACTAGGGTTTCTACTATATATTTATTTGTGCATTTTGATCCTCATGCTATTCAATATATTTTGGTATTTGTTAACTCTCCCTTAAATCAAAGATTATTTTAGCCTTTTTTATTTACTAAGGCTTTTATTATATATTTATTGTGCATTTGATCCTCATGGTATTCAATATGTTTTGGTTATTGTGCAAAACGTGTAAACCGTCGATTTCGTTGGTTAATTTATTGAAATTGTTTCATATATTTTTTGTTTTTTTATGTAAAAATGAAATTGTTTCGTATATTTTCTCATTATGATAAAACTTTTCCATATATCTTAACTAATCAGCCCACATATATTCTTGATGAAATGAGACTGAATTTTATTATTGTTTTATATAAGTTTTTTTTAAAGTGTATTGGGATTATAAAATTATAGAATATTAATTAATGTTGAGATCTTAAAAATAAATAACCTCTTAGGGGGTGTTAAATAATCTCTTATTTATTTTTATTTTTTTTTGGTAACCAAGGGCTTCCGGGTCGGCTTACGCGCACCGACTAATCCCCGGGCGACCACGAATGACCTGTAGTCATCGCATCGCAGGTGAACCTCCATGGCCACAAGGGCTTTGACAGCGCCTGGATTTGAACCCTGGGTAGATGAGAGATATTCCACTACATCCCTCAAAGGGTTTACCAGTGCGCCACAACCCAAGTTTGGTTTTATATAATATAATGAATTCATTCCTCCAAAAGCCCAAATTTTCATTCCAAGTTAAACTTGGGGGAATGGAAATTCATTCTCATTTTCATTCTCGATCATTTTCATTCCTATTTCCATTCCCCATCATGAACCAAACAATCCCTTAGAGTTGTTGTAACTAGACATGAAGTGGTTTTGCAAAAAAAATTAATTGTTAGTACAAGTTTGTTTAAGACATTGCCAAAACCCTTTGGACATGGAGGTTCACCTGCATATTCGTGATCAGGGGCGGAACACAAGCTTTCCAACCGCAGGGGCCGAATCGAGGGGCAGACCTAAAGAAGGGCCACCGGTGGCACGTACCGTATTATCTCTCTGTCGAAAGGTTAAAAATTTTAGGTTTATGAAAGGTGCAACCGTGTCGTTTTAAAAGGTCTCACCGTATGATATTCAAAAGTTGAAGAATGTGCAACCATAACTTGTAATCAACCAAAAAAAGAACTCTTGAAGTCAACCACAAAAACCGAAAAAAGTTCCTCGAAATCGATACAAAAAAAAACTTAATAATCCCTCAAATTCAAGCAAAAAACTATAAAAATCCCTCGAAACGGTGGAATTAGGCTAAAAACACGTCGGGTGATGAAGTGAATGCAATTCTATTCAACAACATAAACTCCACTTAACCAAATACCCAATCAAACAAATTAGTCAAAGTAATCCAACAATGCTATGTCTGCTTTCTACGATGCTATATATGCTTTCACCCGGTTTTAAATGAAAGTAGACTGGACTTGAAGAGTGGGGGGGCCCAAATAAAAGTTTTCTTTTTTACACTTCATTTTTTTTTACTGATATGTGGAACATCAAAAGGCACAGGGGCCATGGCCCCTAGTAGCCTCCAAGACCCTCCGCCCCTGTTCGTGATCTTTTGGAGAATTAGTTGGTACAATAAGCTGACCGGAATACCCACACTTACAAATTTGATGGTTTGTTTAACATGTTTGTGAATACTTTTGTCGTTTATATACAAACATTCAAATAAAAAGTACTTGAAAAAGATTGTTTTAACTCTATTTTTTTAAGGACATGTTGGTCTTGAACTTCAAGAAGGTTACAATCAATTCGTGCAAACAAAACCATCTTTATTCGGGTTCAAGTACATCGAACTAGTCCTTTGACGAATTTGGTGCACGTGGACAACAAGAATCGTGTTCAGTTTCAACGTGCGGTATTGGATTAGAAAATTATTCCGTAGGGCAAATGTCACAGATACATAAGAATCTTTGAGTTAGCAAGCACGTAATATTATACCATTCTAAATTTTCTTTAAAAATATTATTTTAACTGATACTTATTTGTATTTTTCTCTCAAACTTTGGTCGGACTATTCATTAATGAATTTCCGTCTTTTTGCATACAAAAGCTTGTATGTTTCTTTCTTGGACGCTTGCTTAGTTTGTAGTTATGCTATCATGATGGTTTACAATAATTTATCGCACAAGCTTTCATTTGTCCAAAAAGACACTTGCGTTTGATGTATCATATAATTAAACAAATATTTAATTGATTATAAAATACCAAAAATATATTTAATAAAAAAAAGTAAAGAATATATATATACTAGAAGCGTACTCGCGCAATGCAACGAGATACATCACGATTTTAATTTTTAATTTTATTTTTTGTATTTTTGTCGATTTACAGTGGATGATTTTGAGAAAGTGAGATATTGTTTTTTTTTTTTTATAAATTTGTTTAATTTAGGCTTAATAATATAATGTTGTTTATATAAAAAAAATTAAGTATTTTGTTAGAATTCAATGATTACCTTATATATTTTAATGACATCTAGAAAAAATAACCAATTACATATTTAATAATGTAATTAAAACAAATTTATAGTAATATAATATATTAATTAATAGTGATACATGGAAAAATCTTCATAAAAGGAAGACTCTGTACATACCAAATTGGTGGGTGTTAGAAGCCTACAATAGTAATATGTATCTTGTGCTTTGATACTTGTAAATTAAGAGATTTTTAAAATCTTGCATAAAATGATGATACCTTGTGCCTAATAATTTGTATTTAAGAGTTTTTTATCCGTGCTTTATAATATAGTATATATATATATATATATATATAGAGAGAGAGAGAGAGAGAGAGAGAGGGATTGTGTTCAAATGAAAGCAATAAGAAAACACGAGAACAACTAAATCACATGTGATTATAAAACATGGTATGACTTCACCTGCGACCTAGGTCATCTGTATTCACATATGATTTCAGTGTAAAATCACGGGAAGAGTAAATTACGTTTAAGGTCCCTGTGGTTTGTTAAAAATTACGAATTACGTCCTTTTGGTTTTGAAATTTCAGTTTTCATCCCTATAATTTGCAATTCATTTCTATTTTCGTCCCTGAAACCAAAACACTGCTTTCAAGTATGAAAGACTAAAACAGAAATAAATGTAAACCATAGGGATGAAAAAAAAACACTAAAATATAAAATATAAGGATGAAAAAAGTAATGAATTATAAACCATTGGGATGAACATCATAATTTCAAAAGAGTAAACTACAAATTTGGTCCCTGAGGTTTACCAAAAAATACGAAAGTGGTCCCTGAACTTCAATAAGTGCAGATTTCATCCCTGAGGTTTCGATTTTGCTATGAAAGTGGTCCCTCGTGGCGTTAGCTCCGTTAAAGCGTCCGTTAAGTCATCTTAAGTCTCCGTTAAAGAGAGAGAGAAGAGAGAGATATACAGATCTGAGAGAGAGGTATCACCTTTTTGTAAAGAAACACCAAACAGATCAAGAAACACCAAACAGATCCAGAAAAAACCCCCATCTTTTTGTAAAGAAAAAACAAGCAGAATTCAAGAAAACTTACAAGTCTTTAAACCCAGATAAATTGCATCAAATCGGAGATGATTTTGTTGCAGGATTTCAAAACCCTAATAAAGATCGAACCTTTTCTGGAGTTCCTTGTTGTTATGTAATATCTTTTTTGTGTGGTGTGTGTTGTGAGGATGGCGTTGGTTCTGGATGTTCTTTACTGTTTGTTGGGTAAGATTTCTGACAACACAATCTTGTACTTTACAAGATCGAGAGATCGAGATACAGAGAGATATATAGATCAAGAGATCGAGATACACAGAGAGAAAAGAGAAGGGAGAGAAGACGCAGACCATAGGCTCGCCGGAGAAGACGACCTCGCCGGAGAAGATGACCTCGTCGGAGAAGACGACCTCCCTAGAGAAAATGACCACGCCGGAGAAAGTTTCGTCCCTGAACCTCGATCTCGATCTCTATCTGTCTCTATCTCTATCTCGATCTCAGATCTATATCTCAAATCTCTCTCTCTCTCTTCTTTCTCTCAGATCTGTATCTCTCTCTCGATCTCTCTCTCCCAGATCTGATCTGTATCTCTCCCTCTTCTTTTAACCTACAAAATAAAACTCACAAAAAGCCAGATCTGATCTGTATCTCTCTCTAAACTTTGGGTTTGATTTAGGAGTTTATTTTGGAAATGGGTTTATTAAAATTTTTGGTTTTTAAGTTTGATTTGGGTTTAAAACTGTTGGTGTTCTTGAGGTAGAAGATGAACATTCATCGTGTTCTTCATGTTCATGAGGTTGAAGATGAAGATTCAAGAAGCGTGTAAAAGGACGAAATTACCCCTGACTTAACGGACACTTTAACGGAGCTAACGCCACGAGGGACCACTTTCATAGCAAAATCGAAACCTCAGGGATGAAACCTGCACTTATTGAAGTTCAGGGACCGCTTTCGTATTTTTGGTAAACCTCAGGGACCAAATTTGTAGTTTACTCATTTCAAAACCATAAAGACGAAAATAAAATTCTTAACAAACCACAGGGACTAAAAACGTAATTTACTCTCACGGGAATAACCCCCTAGGGGCACAAAACCAATACGTCGAAGGACCAAGAAAGCTAAGTCCCTTGCTGAGATATCCAACGAAACGACATTCCTGAAAAATCACATGTGATATAGGTGTTATTGTGTTTTCTTATTTGAACCATGTTCTCATTTGAACTGTTATGGTTCTTGTTTGAGCTGTTAGAAAACATGACTATATATAAGGAGAAAAGCGTAGAAAATACAATGATTAGGACGTGATTGAACATTGTCCATAAGATATTATTAGCCCCCACAATCAAAGTTTTTTGAGTTAAGGCTAATACACCTCCAGGGTCACCTAACTAAAAAGATATGTTCAACAATAAAATATATCTTCATTGAAAATTTCTGCAAAAATATGTATGAAGAGAATGAGAGGATTAAGAGAGTTAGATTAATGATAAGATAAACACACACACACACACACACATATAAATAGAGGTTTGTATCTATAACTGATTTGGATAAGGAAAAATTAAATTTAGATTTTATCCAAATCATAAACCAAGAAAATACCTGTCAAAAACGGCCAGAACAAGGCCAAATCCTCCTTAAACAATCCAATAAGTTGTTTAGAGCTTATAAGCAAAGAAGATTTTGTCACTCTTTCTATGTGGGATAAGTGATATGCCTTAAGGTTCATATATATTGTAACACACGTGAATTGGAAATTTTCCTTTAGTAATAATTCGGGAGCCGTTTGACTATTGGAACGAAAAGGTGCCAAGAAATCAGGTGAGTTTTACTATGGAATCATCGAGGATCGAACCAGGCGCGAAGACGCGAGAAAACGGAGTTTGGGGTTGCCGCGAGTTGTGGCGCGACTTGGAGTCGCGACACAAGCCGCATAACTCACTGGAAGTGAGTCCTGGGGAAACGGGCAACTTATGCCGCGACTTAAGGTCGCGGCGTAACCCGCGTAATCCCACTGTCGAGCTAAAAACCGATTTTTCAGCCTTTAGCCTCATTTCTCTCAATCCCAAACCCTAAATCTTCTTCCCCTTTCTCTCCCAAACCGACCCCCAAAGTCGAACCTTACCTATTTTGAGGGGTTTTCCCCCTTGAACCACATGATCCTTCATCATCTAGCTAGTGGGATCTTGAACCACAAAACCTCCATCTTCATCTTCCTCATCAAGTTCAAAGTATGGGAGCTCGAGTTGAAGAGTTGGATTGGGTGTCCTCGGAAAGTCTCGTCATCTTTAATGGTAAGCTTCTTTTGATGTAAGGTTATAAATATTCTTTGGATGTTTCCCTAGTGTTTGGTTTATCAGATCTCGGATTTGTTAGTTTTGGAGAAACTAGGGTTTTGATCTCATTTAGGGATTTTGGTATATAATGTTGGGGAATGTTTCTATGTGGTTGATTATAGATATTTATAGTTTGAAGTGTTTGGATCTAGGTTTTGGAAGTTTTCGGCTTGAGGATTCAAGCGCCCTTCAAAAGAGCTCGTTGGGTAAAACCTAGATTTAGCCTAAATCTAGCAAGGTGAGTTCAAGTTGATTTGTGAAAACGGTGTACATGCCAAAATGTTTATTTTAAAGTGTTTTACATAAAATGGTTAACTGCTGATAAGTTTTGTGTATTTTGAAGTAAAAATATGTCTTACTTGGTTATATGTCAAAGAGAAAAATATGTCTTACTTGGTTATATGTCAAAGAGTGAGTATTTTGGTAAGTTTTCATATTTAGTAAACTTGGGTTGTGTTAACCTCTTAAAATGCTTATATTGGGTTTTGAACATTTCGACAACTAATTAGCATGATTTACGTATTCTTGGTGATTTTGTACAAGTAAGATTTATCTTATGATTTATGCATCTTCGAGGATTTTGTACAATTGGAGTATATTTCATGTTATATGCATTTTGATGTATTTGCATTCATAAACCCTTTGGAAACCCTTTGGTTCCATTAAGCGTTGAGTTTTGGGTTAATCTCGTCTTTGAGGTATGTGTTTTCGTAAACGTTGTTTAAAGACATTTAATTATTTGGGGGACCGGTAATTGTTGGTCAAGTGGATTTTGAGCATTTTAGCTCGGTATTGGCTTAAAAGAGTCTTGAGGACATTTGTCCGGTTTTAATGGCTCGATGTAGAGTCCAATTTGTGATTTACATCTTAATGCATTTTATTGCATATTATCGATAGTTACAGGCTCGAGTGCTTTAGTCATTCATGAGTAGTCGTGTAATTTTAGACTGTGTTGCATTGGATCCATAGGCACGTACGTCAGTCTTATTTGATGGTCAATTGAGTGGTACGGGGTTGGACTCCGGGACTCATGGTTTATGACATTGTCTTTACGAGTAGGCACTAGGAGGGGCTGAGCCCGGTTGAGCTATTATGATTATGGGTAGTCCTCTGATGGGCGTTGGGACCTTCGCATGTGGGGCAATGCCTTCGTTGTATCCCCCGTGTGCCGAGCCTTTGGCGGTAATTCCGGTGGTGTACGCTAAGGTCAGCTGTCTCTTTGGGTGAAACTTGTCAAGAGGTCGTAGGGGCACTTGGGCTTTCATGTCGTGAAGTGTCATACGATCAATGTTGTTGAGTGGCATACTTTTGTGTTCCTCCGCTCTCAACGGATACGGGTATCCCCCGTCATCGGCCCGCTGTATTTTGGATATTTAATTGTCCATGTTTTAATATTCGGATTTCATTCCATTTTATGGTCGTGTGAGTATGAAGTTTCAATTCCATGTTTTAATGGCGTATCATATTTATATGGATTGTTTTCCGTTATTTAAGGGCCGAGTATTATGTTCCACCCGAGTTTTGGGTGTTTTGGGCTATGAAGTGTTATTTACATTTTAGCACATTTGAGTATCGAACTATGACCCCGTTTTGGGTGAGTTACGGATTGTATCGTTTTATAAGAAATGCATGTTTGGGAAGCATTGTCTTTAAAAGTGTATATTATGGGAAAATGTGTCGTTTCCATTTTGAAGTATAATATTTCGAAGGATCTTGCTTTAAAATTGATTTCCTGTCTTTTAAAGATATATTCATTCATGTTAAAACTCTTGAGCTCACTAGGCGTTAAGCCTAACCTTTTTATTTGTCGGCATGTGCATCAGGTTCCAGTTGGGGTTTCAGTTCTAGCAAGTGCAATGAGGATTGAGCCTTAGCTTTATACAAGAGTGATTAGTCGGTGAAGTCTTCCGCAGGTTGGAGTTAGTAACTGTTATTGGGTTCAGTAACACCTGTCCTTTTCATAGAGTATATGTATAGGATGAACGTGAGCGTTGAAGTTAATTCTCAATTTACGTTGTAGTTCGAAGTATTTATTGATGTATTTAGAGAATTTTTATAAGTTGCTATCTTCAGATTTAAGGGTGTTACAAGTTGGTATCAGAGTTTAAGTTTGAGAGAATTAGGTATTGATTTTTGGATGCCTAGACTCAAACTAGCGTGATTGTAAGTAATTGAATGTGAGGTTGCGCAATTAGTCACTTTAAGATTTGATGATTCGAGGTGAATGAGGTCACTAGGAACGGGAATTACGCCGAAGGTGACAAGGATGATCATGTACAGTACGTTCATAATAGCACCTGGCCAGTGTTATGGTGAGCCTAAGAGTTACGTGTGTATGCTTGAACTGCCTTGGCATGATAACCGTTGGGGTAGTGAAGAAATTTCTCCATGGGTAGCCCTTAGGAAGAGTTGAGGATTTTAATATATTCGTTACGTGGAGTGATGGTAAGCTTGGTGATTGCATTAAGTGGACAGTTTCAAGTCAGAGTGGTTGGTTGGATTAGAACCTTAGGCTTTTGAATCGATGTTGTCAAAGAGAAATTGTGAGATGAACCTACGAGATCCTTGATTTGGTCTTAAGATATGCAAGTATCCGGATGACAATAGTCTGCCAGGAAGTTGAGAACCTTTGGTCTGGGGAAATTGAGGAGTGTAGCCCTGTGATGCCGGGTGCCGGCCAAATTCATGCACTAAATTTATTTCTAAAGTGAGTTTGCATAAATTGTTTTCATATTCGTTAAGTCTAAAGTGATTTTCACTATAAAGTCTTAGTAAATCATTTAGCATTCATCAGATTTTAAACTGTGAGCTTAAGCATGCATGAATTGTTTCGTTGCACATGATTGCAAATTGTTATCAAAATTCTTTTAGTCACGCCTCGTGTTTAACGCTATTTCCGGATATTGTAATGTTCATGTTTTAATGTCGTTTGGGTATTGGGCAAGTAACTATGAGATTTTAACCTAGACATTGGATCTCCTCCACGTATGTCAATGGTTTTAAAGGAAAAGTTAATCCCATGTTTGGCGTCGAAATTTCTTGAGAATTTTAGTTTGTACGATTTTTGCTAAATTTCATGGAGTATGGCTTTGCGATGTCTTTTGGTGCGTGGGTTTTACTTTTGCTTCGTCTAAACTTGCGAGTTTATTCGGCGTCGTGTCCAATATAAATTTTGTAGAAAAGTGTCATTTTACCTTTCATTGCATTAAAAAGAGGAAACTCTTAGAAGTTTAATGTTTTAGACTTATTGTTACCTTATGTTTTTGTTTATGATTGGGAAATGAAAGATTTTGACACCGTTTGATTTCAGCGTTAAGGAGTTCTATGAAAATTTAGCCGGGCTTTATGGTGTCTTATCTTACGACATTTTGCGTCGCATAGACAAATTTTGAAACGTGTATACTTGCATTATTGTGTGCGTTAATGTATAAGTTTTGTTAATATATGTCATCCCAAGTGTTCTTTTGGGAAAGTTCAAAACCTGATGTTTTTCCCTTTCGGGTTTTATACAATTGTTAATCGTTGTATACTAATTGTAGTTGGATTAAATTATATTGTTGGTGTGAGTAATCTTATAAAAGATTTATGTTATTTCAGATAGAACTTTTGTTTTGAATATATTTTAGTTATTGATTTTACTGTTAGAAATCTTCCGCAGTACGTGAAATGAATTTTCCGTTTGCATGTCATTGTAATTACCGCTTTGGTCAAGTGTGTTTTATCTGTGCGGCTCAAGTTTCAAACTCAATTTGAAATTTATTTACGTTTCATCGTTTTACCGAGTTTTGGGGAAATAAACTGTTGCATATGGGGTTGATACTTTTGTGCTGCAACGTCTTTTGGTTAAAGAGTAAGAATTTTAAAGTTAAAATTGTGAAATTTTCTTTTGGAGTGGTACAAACTTTTATTGCGCGCGCCGAGGCGTAGGAATTTACTTTCATGTTAATAATGTAAATTTTGCTACACACGTTTGTTACCGTTTTATTTACGTAAGAATTGATCAAGCGAGTCGGAAATGGTTTCATATGCGTAGTGTTGGTAACTAGTTTTTGAAACTTATCAGATCGAACGATAGTGTATTTTCACATTACGGTTAATTGTTATAAAGCGTATGTATTTGAAAGTTTATAAAAGTTTAAATCGGCATTAGTTGAAAACCTTGAACTCATTAGGCCTATAGACTTACACCCTTGGCGTGAGGGCAGTTGTATTTAGGGACTGAGGGAGTCTTTGGGATTTGAAGCGTCGGATAATTCGACTTGTGGTCAGTCTGGATTTTTGGGTTTCAGTTTTGAAGCTGTGCGCGTTTGTATTATGGAAGTAGTAGAGTTAAGTTTTCCCAGTTAATTGAGGAGTGATTTTACTTCGGTAATCATGCGGGATAAGGTCTTATGTGATTATCTGCGCTTATTTTGAATTCGCTTTGATGGATTGTTCGTCGGTGTGACATCATGGTGTAGGTTGACTAGTGTACCGTTTTGGCGGGTTCTGCGATTAAAGGAAAATTTTGGTGATCGGTCTGTTAGAAATGTAAGACTTGGAGTTCTAGCTTTCTGTTAGGAGTCAACCTTGGTGCGACAATCTGTCTGGATTGGAATTTGAGGCGAGACATCCACGTTTTCGAGGTCACTGTTTAGTCCTAGGCGTCGACTTGTTTTCTTGAAGTCAATGGATCGTGGAATGTTTGGAAGTATTCCGGTTGGATTATGGGAAATAAGGACCTTTCGGTGATGGAAAAGTAAAAGAAGGTTAGGTGTTGATGTTTAGGTGCCGATGTGTGTAAACATCCCCGTGGTATTAAGGAATTTGTTATGAGAATGTTGTGAGGTTGGGATTGGAACGGAGTTGAGCGATAGCCGAATCTGGGCTAACCAGTTACCTGAAGGACGCATTGGTGCGCCTTGAGAGGTCAACTTTATCAGCGATATGAATGGGTAAGTCGAAAACTAAGGATTTTAAAAGTTCGTTGACGATTCTTGGTTTTGGGTTTAGAATCGTGCAAATTCGAAGTGGTTTAGTTGTTGATAAGTTCAGTTCACAAACTACCCTGAAGATAGTAATTGTCACCTAAGGTTGGGAGACAGCCGAGATCTTGGGGGTGGTAAAGTGGTCGATAAGGACTCGACGTTCGTCCCATCATCGACAAGACATGCAGGATTTCGAAATTTAGTTATACTCGGGTCGTGCATAAGACAAGGTATGGTAGAGGCCTTCCGGTTGGGTGGAGAATCAATCGATCTCGGCGAAGGCGGTGTTAGGTGTTTAGTCGGTGCCAGATTTCGAGGACGAAATCTCTTTTAAGGTTGGGAGGATTGTAACACCCGTGAATTGGAGTTTTCCTTTAGTAATAATTCGGGAGCCGTTTGACTATTGGAATGAAAAGGTGCCAAGAAATCAGGTGAGTTTTACTATGGAATCATCGAGGATCGAACCAGGCGCGAAGACGCGAGAAAACGGAGTTTTGGGTTGCCGCGAGTTGTGGCGCGACTTGGAGTCGCGGCACAAGCCGCGTAACTCACTGGAAGTGAGTCCTGGGGAAACGGGCGACTTATGCCGTGACTTAAGGTCACGGCGTAACCCGCGTAATCCCACTGTCGAGCTAAAAACCAATTTTTCAGCCTTTAGCCTCATTTCTCTCAATCCCAAACCCTAAATCTTCTTCCCTTTTCTCTCCCAAACCGGCCCCCAAACCCCCAAAGTCGAACCTAACCTATTTTGAGGGGTTTTCCCCCTTGAACCACATGATCCTTCATCATCTAGCTAGTGGGATCTTGAACCACAAAACCTCCATCTTCATATTCCTCATCAAGTTCAAAGTATGGGAGCTCGAGTTGAAGAGTTGGATTGAGTGTCCTCAGAAAGTCTTGTCATCTTTAATGGTAAACTTCTTTGATGTAAGGTTATAAATGTTCTTTGGATGTTTCCCTAGTGTTTGGTTTATCAGATCTCGGATTTGTTAGTTTTGGATAGGGGTGTTCGCGGTCCGGTTTGGGCGGTTTAGCCCCTCAAACCACAAACCAAACCGCTAGTGGCGGTCTATTGATTTTTCAAACCGAGCGGTTTGACATCAAGTGTCCAGACCGGTCAAGTCGGACCGCGGGTTAGGCGGTTTGGTCGACCGGTTTAGACGGTTTGGGCCTTTTAGTGAGCTTTAAAGTTTAAACATAAAAACATATAAAAATTTGAATTTTAAAGGTTCGCTTGAGTTCATTTGAAATAATAAAAGTCTACAACGATGTTAACAAAGTCCACAAAAGTTAACAAAATATCTCAAGACAAAACACTAAAAAAAGTAATATGCAAAGTGCAAATAAAATCCTCGGCGATTTAAAATTATCTTTGGGCCTTTTTGTATATATTTAAATCTAAAGATAAATTAGATATTTGGGCTAAACAATAGATGATATAAACATGTATATAAAAAAATAAAAATATATATATAGATATATTTGGCGGTCGGTTTGGTCCAAACCGCCCAAAAACACCTCCAAACCGCAGACCGGACTGGACCGCCCGGTTTGGCGATTTTTCAGACCAGACCAGACCGCCAGACCGCCTAAACTGCCAAAAACAGTCTGGTTTGACTTGGTTCGACCGGTTTGAGCGGTCCAACGGTTTTTTTGAACACCCCTAGTTTTGGAGAAACTAGGGTTTTGATCTCGTTTAGGGATTTTGGTATATAATGTTGGGGAATGTTTCTATGTGGTTGATTATGGATATTTATAGTTTGGAGTGTTTGGATCTAGGTTTTGGAAGTTTTCGGCTTGAGGATTCAAGCGCCCTTCAAAAGAGATCGTTGGGTAAAACCTAGATTTAGCCTAAATCTAGCAAGGTGAGTTCAAGTTGATTTGTGAAAACGGTGTACATGCCAAAATGTTTATTTTAAAGTGTTTTACATAAAATGGTTAACTGCTGATAAGTTTTGTGTATTTTGAAGTAAAAATATGTCTTACTTGGTTATATGTCAAAGAGTGAGTATTTTGGTAAGTTTTCATATTTAGTAAACTTGGGTTGTGTTAACCTCTTAAAATGCTTATATTGGGTTTTGAACATTTCGACAACTAATTAGCATGATTTACGTATTCTTGGTGATTTTGTACAAGTAAGATTTATCTTATGATTTATGCATCTTCGAGGATTTTGTACAATTGGAGTATATTTCATGTTATATGCATTTTGATGTATTTGCATTCATAAACCCTTTGGAAACCCTTTGGTTCCATTAAGCGTTGAGTTTTGGGTTAATCTCGTCTTTGAGGTATGTGTTTTCGTAAACGTTGTTTAAAGACATTTAATTATTTGGGGGACCGGTAATTGTTGGTCAAGTGGATTTTGAGCATTTTAGCTCGGTATTGGCTTAAAAGAGTCTTGAGGACATTTGTCCGGTTTTAATGGCTCGATGTAGAGTCCAATTTGTGATTTACATCTTAATTCCTTTTATTGCATATTATCGATAGTTACAGGCTCAAGTGCTTTAGTCATTCATGAGTAGTCGTGTAATTTTAGACTATGTTGCATTGGATCCATAGGCACGTACGTCAGTCTTATTTGATGGTCAATTGAGTGGTACGGGGTTGGACTCCGGGACTCATAGTTTATGACATTGTCTTTACGAGTAGGCACTAGGAGGGGCTGAACCCGGTTGAGCTATTATGACTATGGGTAGTCCTCTGATGGGCATTGGGACCTTCGCCATGTGGGGCAATGCCTTCGTTGTATCCCCCGTGTGCCGAGCCTTTGGCGGTAATTCCGGTGGTGTTCGCTAAGGTCAACTGTCTCTTTGGGTGAAACTTGTCAAGAGGTCGTAGGGGCACTTGGGCTTTCATGTCGTGAAGTGTCATACGATCAACGTTGTTGAGTGGCATACTTTTGTGTTCCTCCGCTCTCAACGGATACGGGTATCCCCCGTCGTCGGCCCTCTGTATTTTGGATATTTAATTGTCCATGTTTTAATATTCTGATTTCATTCCATTTTATGGTCGCGTGAGTATGAAGTTTCAGTTCCATTTTTTAATGGCGTATCATGTTTATATGGATTGTTTTCCGTTATTTAAGGGTCGAGTATTATGTTCCACCCTAGTTTTGGGTGTTTTGGGCTATGAAGTATTATTTACATTTTAGGACATTTGAGTATCGAACTATGACCCCGTTTTGGGTGAGTTACGGGTTGCATCGTTTTATAAGAAATGCATGTTTGGGAAGCATTGTCTTTAAAAGTGTATATTATGGGAAAATGTGTCGTTTCCATTTTGAAGTATAATATTTCGAAGGATCTTGCTTTAAAACTGATTTCCTGTCTTTTAAAGATATATTCATTCATGTTAAAACTCTTGAGCTCACTAGGCGTTAAGCCTAACCTTTTTATTTGTCGGCATGTGCATCAGGTTCCAGTTGGGGTTTCGGTTCTAGCAAGTGCAATGAGGATTGAGCCTTAGCTTTATACAAGAGTGAGTAGTCGGTGAAGTCTTCCGCAGGTTGGAGTTAGTAACTGTTATTGGGTTCAGTAACACCCGTCCTTTTCATAGAGTATATGTATAGGATGAACGTGAGCGTTGAAGTTAATTCTCAATTTACGTTGTAGTTCGAAGTATTTATTGATGTATTTAGAAAATTTTTAAAAATCCAATCCATTGAGCATTAAATGAATCATTTAATTGCTTGGGCTTGGATTGTGGTGTGATTGGTGGGCTCTCATTGACATTAATAATACATATTAAATGTCAAAGATTGGGCCTTGGGCCTTGGGGTCGAGATTCATTGACGGTGGAAAGTGTGTGCAGGCAACGAACAGTGCTTGGCGCGGGTCACAGCGCGACCTAAGTCGCACGGCCACACACGTTAACTAAGAATTTGATTTCTGGCCCTATTCTGATTAAGAAAGGGTTCAAAGTTGTATTTAAATCAAACAAATTTGTCATCACCAAGGGTGGTGTGTATGTGGGTAAATGCTACCTCGATGAGGGCCTTTTTAAGTTAAGTATTGTAACTGACATTGATGCCGCCAATGTAAATAATAATAAGGCAGGCACTAATACTACTACTTCAATGTATATGGTTGATCCTTCTTATCTTTGGCATTCAAGATTGGGACATGTCAACTTTAGATCATTACAAACAATGATTAAACTTGACATGTTACCAAAGTGTTCAATTGATAAAATATCTAAGTGTGAGGTTGTGTAGAAGCTAAATACACAAACCACCCACATAGATCGGTAGAGAAATCAAATGAAATTCTTAGGTTAATCCATACCGATTTATCTGATTTTAAGGCAACACCTTCACGAGGAGGTAAGAATTATTACATTACCTTCATTGATGATTGCAGTAAGTATTGTCATGTGTATCTAATCCCTACAAAGGATGAGGGCTTAAATATGTTTAAAATTTATAAGGCTGAAGTCGAGAATCAACTCGACAAGAAAATCAAAATTCTAAGGTCGGATCATGGAGGAGAGTATGGATCCCAAGACTTTGCTGAATTTTGTGCAACTCATGGCATTATACATCAAACTACTACTCCATACACTCCTCAACAAAACGGAGTGGCCGAGCGGAAGAATAGAACATTGAAAAATATGATGAATTTAATGTTGATAACGTCCGGACCTCCTCATCATTTATGGGGCGAGGCGTGTCTTACTGCAAATATGATCCTAAATAGGATCCCCCACATGAAAAGTGATAAAACTCCATATGAACTATGGAGAGGTAGAATAACATCCTACAAAAGGATGAAAGTGTGGGGTTGCCTTGCTAAGGTTCAAGTACCTTTGCCTAAAAGGACTAAACTTAGACCTAAAATGATTGATTGTGTATATATTGGTCCAGCCCAAAATAGTGCTGCATATAGGTTCTTAGTTTACAAATCCAATGTAGATGGCATAAGCAATAATACAATCATGGAATCTGCTGAAGCAGAGTTCTTTGAGACAATTTTACCTTATAAGGAGAAGGAGGATAATACCTTTAATCCTGGAAAACGCCTGATTGATGATATATATACTCATGTTGACTTAAACAAGGGTGATCAATCAAGGGTTGCTGAATCCTCCAAGGTTCAAGAAGAAATGGAACCAAGGAGAAGCAAAAGGGGAAGAGTCGCCAAAGACTTTGGACCAGACTTTATGACCTTCAATATCGAAGGAGAAGCACTATCCTATAAGGCTGCCATGGAATCTTCTGAGGCACCTTATTGGGAAGAGGCCATTCAAAGCGAAATCGACTCCATTGTGCAAAATAACACATGGAAATTGGTTGATTTGCCTCTGGGTCATAAAGTCATTGGCCACAAATGGATCTTCAAGAGAAAATTGAGACCTGATGGGACTATAGAGAAATACAAGGCTCGACTAGTCGCCAAAGGGTATAGACAAAAGGAAAGTCAAGACTTCTTCGATACTTATTCACCGGTTACAAGGATAACGTCTATACGGATGTTGATTTCTATAGCGGCTATCCATAACCTGGAAATACATCAAATGGATGTGAAAACCACATTCTTAAACGGTGAACTAGAAGAAGAAATATACATGCAACAACCGGAAGGATTTGTTGTGAAAGGCCAAGAGAACAAAGTCTGCAAGTTGATTAAGTCTCTATATGGACTTAAGCAAGCGCCAAAGCAATGGCATGAGAAATTTGATAACACTATGTTGTCAAATGGTTTTCATATAAATGAATGTGATAAATGTGTTTATGTGAAACAATACAAAAGTGCTTATGTCATCATATGCTTGTATGTTGATGATATGCTCATCATGGGATCAAAATTGGATGTGATAAACCAAACCAAAAAGATGTTACACTCCGCATTTGACATGAAAGATATGGGAGTAGCTGATGTTATCCTTGGTATAAAGATTCAAAGAAATCAAAATGGTTACATCCTTACCCAATCTTACTATGTTGAGAAGGTGTTGAGAAAATTTTGTCATTATGATGACAAACCGGTTGTGACTCAATTTGATCCTTCAAGCCAATTGAAGAAGAATCAAGGAGATAGTGTGGCACAGTTAGAATACACTCAAGTTCTTGGAAGCTTGATGTATATCATGAACTGTACAAGACCGGATATAGCGTATAATGTGAGTAGACTTAGTCGGTACTCACATAACCCAGGAAAAGACCATTGGTATGCACTAGTCAGAGTGCTCCGATACTTGAAATACACAATGAGTTATGGGTTACACTATACGAAACACCCTTCCGTTCTCGAAGGGTATTGTGATGCTAATTGGATTTCCAACCATTCTGAGAGTAAGTCCACAAGTGGATATGTGTTCACACTTGGTGGTGCAGCGGTATCTTGGAAATCTTCGAAACAAACGGTGAATACCAGATCAACTATGGAAGCAAAATTTGTCTTCTTAGACAAAGCCGCTGAAGAAGCCGAATGGCTTAAAAGCTTCCTAGAGGTTATTCCGTTGTGGCCTAAACCGATGACTGCGATTGGTATCTATTGTGATAGCATGGCCGCTCTCACTAGGGCGAAGAATCAGATCTATAATGGGAAGTCCCGACACATACGAAGGCACCACAACACTATAAAGGACTTGCTGAAAAATGGAATCATTTCCATTGACTACGTAAAGTCAAAGGAAAACATTGCCGATCCTTTGACAAAAGGCCTAAGTAGAGAGCAAGTATCCTTGACATCGAGGGGAATGGGCTTAAAGCCAACACAATGAGTGTCTTCGACGGCAACCTAACCTAGCGAAATTAGAGATCCCATGGTCTAGGTTCAATAAGCAAACTAGTCGGGGTAAACTCAAGCAACACTCAAACAAAGGTATGCCTATTCCTATGATGATATAGGGTTGCATGTTACATTCTTAATAATGCTGATAGCTATTTAGTGGAATACTACGGAATATTCTTGATCGACATTACCTATGTGAGAGTGATGTGTGGTCGCATCTTTGAGGACGAACATGGCTACGTCTTCTAAAACTCTTATGAAGAAAGGATATGTTCACGATCGAAATGAACACAATGGTAAGAATTTGATTATGTATAGTTATGCTACGTGTGATGCCTATTGTCTCGATTTACTACAAAAAGTGGCTAGTTCAAGACATTAGTTCACTATCCATGAAGTAGATCCGATAGGTATTCACTAGGACAGGTTCAAGTCCAAAAGACACCTTTTTCGATGCGTGTTATAACTAGCTTGGTGATAGAAACATAAGTTCCAATATATATTGCTTATTTTCTATTCAAATGTGGGGTATTATTGGGGTTTGAATAGAAAATATGTGGTATTGTTGGAACTTAGTGTAGAGTTGAGAAACCTTGTCCCACTTAGGAGCCAAGACAAAGATTACACCACTTTATAAATCCAATCCATTGAGCATTAAATGAATCATTTAATTGCTTGGGCTTGGATTGTGGTGTGATTGGTGGGCTCTCCTTGACATTAATAATACATATTAAATGTCAAAGATTAGGCCTTGGGGTCGAGATTCATTGACGGTGGAAAGTGTGTGCAGGCAACGAACAGTGCTTGGCGCGGGTCACGGCGTGACCTAAGTCGCACGGCCACACGCGTGGTGTACTATGGACAGAGAGCTGCGCGGGTTACGGCGCGACCATACCCGCACCACAGGTCGCGTGGTGCACTGGAATGGTTTACGGACAGAGTCTGGTGCGAGTTACCTCGCGGGTTCACCCGCGCCACAAGTCACGTGGACATCCTGACAGTTTATTCGGTTAACAGACTGCACATATAAATTGTTGCACTTTTCCCACAATTAAGTGACACAAAATTTCTCACATTTCTGGGTTTTTCTCTCTACAAAATCCATCATCAAACATATGATGATTCGATAGATTCAAGTTATAAACTTGAATTGATTGTTGTATCCTCTAGACAACGCCGTTACACCGGGCGAATTTTGTCTTAGGACACTGCGTACATCGCGGGCCTCAATCGATTTCACGAATACGAAGAATCTCCTTGTTCAAGTAAGATTTATGATTATGTTGTTATTTTATGTTTTCTCATTAAATTTGTAAAAGAATTCCTATTTTTGTATTTAATTCCAATATATATATAAGTTTTGGGAATTGTGATTGATCATACCTAACACCATGTTCTCGTTTGAACCCTCTCTCTCTCTCTCTATATATATATATATATGTGTGTGTGTGTGTGTGTGTGTGAGGGGGGTGTTTATTATATTACAATAAAAAAATACCAATATCAATGTTGTTAATGTCTGATATGGTTTAGAGATTGAGTGCTCCATGAGCAATGGGTGGTTAAACCATCGACAAGAGTCCATGCGCCATCAAACGGAATGGTTTGCCAAGTGTTAGATCAAAAGAAGAGCATTCGCTCAATGGTTTGGCGAGGGTCGTGGTCGAAAACGGAAGTTGCAAGTGTTATTTATGCAAAGTAGATGTGGGTTATGGGAACAACAACCCAATAAATTTCGAGACCTATTATCCTTATGGTAAATATCATGTTTCATCACTCGATTGTAAAACAATAGCATAGCCAAGCATAATTAATCACAAAGACTGTCGCATTATATGAGAAAACAAAATGTATCTGAAAGATTATTTATAAAAATAGAAAGCTGAGAAATGGAAGGACCGAAGCTTTATTTTTTTTATGGATTCGGTTTTTGTTAAAGGGAATTTTATTGATAACATTTATAATTCATATAATTTTTAATTATTTATGTAAATCGATTAACCGAATGAAAAAGTGTCTTTTAAAAATTTAACCCAACCCAACTTATTATAACATATTTTAATTTTTTTTATTTAATTCAATTATCTAATAGCATCTTTAATGAGATGTTCTTAACTTCTTATTATAAAAAAGAGTGAATTACATAAATGGTCCCTCGTGAATGTCTAGATTTCACTTTTCGTCCCTCCAGTTCTGAAAGTACATTGGTGGTCCAAAAATCGAGTTTTGGAGCCCAAATTCATCCCTGTCGCTAACGTTGTTTGAAGAGATGCCGTTAGGACAACCATGTGCTCCTCACGTGAGGGGCATTTTAGTCTTTTCATGCTATTTTAGTCATTTTTAGAAAAAAAATAATATTTATATTAATATTTTATTATAAAAATAAATGAAAACATAAACCAATTTATTAAACTATTAACCATCTTCTTGACCCATACCTTCACCCATGGATGTCTTCTTCCCCAAGATAATCTTCAAAACTCATCCTACAATTTATTAAACTATTAAGCATCTTTCGGCCATTTGCAAATCATCAATCATATCAACCAATCAATTAGCTCTGTTCAGTAAAAGGAGATACCTTTTTCAAAATTACCACTTACTCACACAAGTCCATGTAAAGGATTCATGGGAAGGGGTTTTAACAAAATGCAAGATAATCAAAAGGTATGTCTTCTGCAGGTTAGCGACGATGGTGGTTGGGGGTTTTGTGTTCTGCACGCTCCATGGATCCATCCCCTTTTCGATGCAGACCCAGATCCCAGACCTGTCTGTAACAACCCAAAACTCCCGACATAAACCAAAACTAACTATATTAATTAAAACCGCCAAATGGCTCAAAACAAAATCTAAATTCATGGTTTGCGGAAAGACAACCTAATACACAACTGAGATTACAAGGAACAAAAGCTACAGTGGAGGTCTTCTAACCTAGCTCCGGCTCGCACCTTCTCCTTACCATTGCTCGATCCCTCTACCTCACGCCTACCTGAAAAGGTTTTTAATTTTGAAAGAGCGAGAATTAGACCGAAGGTCTAGTGAGTCCCCTCTAACAACAGTTAGCAACATAAATGTAGAAAAGATTTATAATCACATAAACCAATTCAGTTAAAGCAAATCAATACTTTCCACCATGCTTCTGGCACACACCACCGTCGCCCCTTATTTTTGTTGGTTTCCCATTTTGAAAACATAAATGTAAATAACTAATAAAACATAACATTAAATAAATTAAAAGTACGAAAAAAATACGAAAGTTTTGAGTGAAAGAAAATGAGATGAGTATTTAGAGGGGTTGAAACCGCTAGTTTTGGATCCCTTTTTCTAAGATCTATATAAAGAGGCGGTTTCCATGGAATAATGAGATCCTTAACTTTAGATATACAATTCAATGCAATGTAGGGCATTTTCACATTTTATTCAAGTTGGCGATTCATCACCAATATATCTAATGACAACTGACAAGGTTCTAACTGGTGGTTTTAAGAGGCGTGCCATGACAAAAGATGCAGTTTTGATGCTACATTAACCCTCAGTTGTGTAAGGTGAGACATACACCATGACATCTCGAGCTGTGGTATGACAAGTGGTTTTTCTAAGGTGTCATTTGACTTTATTAGGCTTTTTTTCTTCTCTTTATAAACTTTTTTACTTTGTCAGTTCTTGATATAATGCATTCTATAATCTCTATATATTTATATGTTATCCATATATTATTCTTCTTATTTTGTATGAATTTAAGCTGCTTAATATTATAGAATGATGGTAAAATAACACACACACACACACATACATACATACATACATATATATATATATATATATATATATATATATATATATATAGGGAGAGGTTCATTTGAGAAATGGTAAATGTATGAGAAATAGAGAAGTAATCTTAGCCATTCATCTGATCAACATTTGCGTCTTTGACCACGAAGCACCGGATAATTCCTTGCATGGTCTATAGAAGGTAGAGGGGTAGTTTTGTAAAATACGCAGGATGAATTCATATATGAACCTATATGATTCGCATATGAACTATACATTCATATATGAATCAATTAATTAGTTCATATATGAATCACAAAAGTTCATATATGAATCTGTTAATTAGTTCAACTGATTCATATATGAACTTACAGTTAATTAGTTCATATGTGAATCAGTTAATTAGTTCATATATGAATCACAAATGTTCATATATGAATCAGTTAAAAGAGTTCAGATGTGAATTACACTGATTAATATATGAACATATAGTTCATATGTGAATTATACATGTTCATATATGAACACAGGCCGTGTATTTTGTAAAAATTACGAAAGTGTCATTCTATTTTTGGAATAGCCGCAACTTTTGACCAGTTAAAGCCGCAACTTTTGACCAGTCAAAGCCGCAATATTTGACTAGTCAAATCCGATCTTGACCATATGAATGACTAGGATTACTTCTCTATTTCTCATATATTTACCATTTCTCAAATAAACCTGAGAATATATATATAGGGATGGTGTCAATTGCAAACCATACAATTCTAACAAACTATATAAGATGATCTCCACCATTCAATATTTTTATCAACGACCATCAATGAACCATTGTCATTAATGTAAATAAATAGTCATCTTGTTTCTATTTTAATTAATTGAAAGGACGCACAAGGGTAAATAAGGGATAAAATTATGTGATGCTCTCGTTCTAATTAACGAGAGATTCACCCGGTGATCATATCCCGAATTACTCGGTCAATTATCGTAATCGAGAACGACTAAACCGGTCAGGTATTCAAGGAAACAGTGGTGAAGATAAACAAGAAACCAATTCAAGCAGAATCATGAATGAAATCAACCGGGGTTCAATTCCTTAATTCTATTACCTTCTTAGATTCCTGAAATTGTTAAACAAATAAAAGGTCAGAAAATCTATTTACATTAGTAGTAGTTTTTTTTCCGATTTATGAAGTGGGTATTAATTGACGGGATTGATATGCGATATACACTTCAAAGATCATCCAATCTACGAAAAGAACATGTGTTTCACTATTTATAAATATGTTGGTAAATGTTGCATTCCAACTATCCGATGAAAAGCCTAAGAAAGAATACGTAAATTAAACAAAAATAACATTTTGAGAACTAATAATGATTGAACACTACTAATTGTGGTGAAAGTGTAACATGGATTCATGGTTAGAAAGTTCATGATTTGCAGTTATGGGATTCATGAACATGATCTAGTAACAAAACAAATTCATTAGTAGACGAAATGGGATTCAAGTGAATGATGAAATTGATATTCGTGAAACATTAATGTAGCTCATATTCATGAAACATTCATTCAAATTATCATGTTTTGTACACCGAATTTCATTCAATCTTTGTCATGATTTGAACATTGTTAATTAGTAGGTGAAATGGGATTCAAGGTAATATTCGTATGTTCACTCATATGAATATGTGCTGGAAAGGTTATGGTAATTGCATGGATATAGTATTTCATGGATCTACCATCCATTAAAATGTTCAATAATAGTTAATCCATGAATGCATAATTCATGAAACATTCATGCAAACTATGTCATGATTTGTACCTTGAGTTTCATGAAATCTAAATTGCAGGACAGGTAATAATTTAATGTACGTATATGGAAGTTTATTCTAGTCACATATTAGATTATAGTCATAGTTATACAGATTTTTCATGATCTAATTTGCAGAAAAGGATAAAGCATCAGAAGGAAGAAAGGTTACAAAAGTAAGGGAAACATCAAGGTCCATTGTTTCACCACGACTTCCATTTACGACATATGTAAGACGTCAACCCATTGAAACCCATTCCAACTATGGGTGCTCAAATTTCCGACTAACCCGGCCAACCCAACCCGAAAAAGCGCAAAAAAAAAAAAAACTAAAACCGACGTAACCCGATACGTAATCGATACAAATTTTGCCCAAACCGCATCTATTGGGTTGGAGAGGGGTTGAGCCCAAAGTAACCCGGCCAACCCGTCAACCCAACCAAAATTTATACACTTTTACGTTCTTCTTTTTGTGGTTTTAGACTTTTAGTAGCTCTTCTTTCTATCAATTCTCAAGTCTTCCTATCTTAGTCCTAGTTTACATCTGTCCATGAGACCATGCACGCCGCTTAAAATCACACGAATTTCACCTTCAATCAAGTATTCAAAAATCTTCAACATCGATAGAATCAAGAGGCAAGAGATACTCTTATTCTACTCTTCTCTTCTCTTGTTAGCCTTATTTTTATATTTTCATTTTGATGTTAATTGTTTTAAACAGAATCACTTAGTGAGATTGTAAAATGATGTATTAAAGTTTCAACCTGACCAACCTTATCAACCCAACCCAACCCAACCTGCACAGTGTGGTTTGGGTTGGGTTGCACTTTTGATTGGGTTGAGTTGAGATTTTTCAAACTACAAACATTGGATTGGGTTGTTCAAGTGTCTTCAACCCGGCCAACCTGTAACACCCTAAAAATAGGGGAAATTTAAAACTTAAAATTTTGGCAATATGGCGTCTATAATGGTTGGAAACCACCCAAAATGGGAAATGTATAATAGCGTTTACAATTCCTGTAAATGAGAATTGGAATTAACAACAAACTAATCTAAACAAGTATACATCTAGATTATATTGGTTGTCAACCCAAATCTCCCAAAATATCTATCTCCATGTACGCTTTATCACCAAGGGTATCTATACCAAAAATGTCGTAGTAGCCCAACACTCTTCCCTCAAACCACACGCGACCCGCCGCTAAGGAAATATGTTATACATGTCATTTAAGAAAACAAGTGTTAGACTTTACGCCTAGGGAGAACAAATAGTTTATATAATCCAAATAAAAGTACAATTTGTTAAAGGGGGATTTACATTTAAAATAAATAGTTTACTTTTCCCAAAAGACCACATACGACCCAAGGGTCCAAAAACTTTTTGCGATGATGGGGGAGGCCCAATTTTTCTGAGGTTCGTGGCAAAACACAAAAGTAGGTCACTTCCCAAGTTGTGAGATCAATATTAGGATCAAGGCTACATGCTCGTCTACTCGTACTCAGATGTGGGGGAGGGCACCTGATATGCATTGAGAATTCAATTCATAAGAACACCTTTTCTTTCTTTTTAGATAGATCATTTTGTTTAATCCCATCTTTGAGTCCATTTTTCTTATCTTATTTTCCCTTTTCTGTTATATGGAGCTAAGTTTATGATTTTCCTGTCTTTTACTACTTATGGAAGCTAACATATGTTTTACGCTGATTTCATTACTGCCAGTCAATGCTACAGCATCCCGATCTGCTTGTTGGAAGAGCCATGGACGAATTTGATGAAGATGGCTAACGAAATTAATCCAAATCCAACCTTTTGTTACAATGGAACCAAATATTTTTGGCAATAATACATGTAGTAGTTGGCTGGAGTTGGAGTGTTGGCATCACTTGGAGTGTAACTTTGGAAAAACCTTTAGTTGGTGTACTTTTTATATTATTTTAAGTTTTCTATTTACATATTTGCCATCCTTGTTTGGTATAAATAGGGGTGATGGCTTTGTGTTTCTAGGGGGTAATAAAATCAGTTTTAGAACTGATATTGTGACTCTCTCTCTAGAACTTTTAATATCAAGTCTTTAATCTTTTAGAATTCTTGTTCTTACACATGGGTTGCTATAGCATTGCATGAAAAATTCTTCTATTTTAATTTATTGCTTTATGTCATTTACTTTATGCTCTTTACTTTCAGTAATTTATATTTAGTAATTTATATTCTGTCATTTATTTTCGATCATTTACATTATGTCTTTATTCTATGTTATTTACATTTCTTGCAATTTAATTAACATAATGAGTAGCTAATTTTATTAGCTTGGGTGTGAGGCAAATGGTGAGTTTTTAAACCAAAAGAAAGTGGACATCGTTTCTCAATAATGATGTTCCACCATTTCATTCTAAGTTTTATAAATCCAAACGCACTTCTTGACGAATTGATCACTTTGAAAGTGGTAAAGTGTAGTGGACTCAGGCATGAGCCACATGAATACACGTCAATTTGAATGATATGGGAAGTATACTTGGAAGAGGTGCTAACAAGGGAACTTGTTGTCTATGTTTTTCAAACTGATTGATTCTTGACGGGTTAATCACTAGTCAAAGTGTTAAATTGTGGTGGACTCAGTAATGAGCCACTTGGAACACGTCAACTTGGATGATATGGGAATCGACTCGGAAGAGTGATTTTTAACAAAGGAATTTGTTTATCCATATACTTTGAAGACACCGTTGGCACTATCACTGGTTCTGATGCTGCACATGAATGTGTCTAGTAGAAGCTAAATATAGGTGTCACGGTGAGAATTCGGAAGGATCACTTTCAAAGTAGATGGTGAAACTAGTTGTTGAAAAACACAATGTTGTAGCATTCCTACAATATTGTTCCACATAAACTTGTGTTTAATACTCACCAAAAGCCTTACACCCTTGCTTTCTTTATTCTCTGTTATTTTAATTAATTGTTCACTCAACTCAAACAAAGTCTTCAAACTCGCCATCTGAGGTTAGTTTTTTATCTCGAGATCTTGCAACATAAGATACCTATCCCTGTGGAATACGATACTTGGTTCTTACCATTTTATTACTTGAAAAGACGATATTGGATCCCATTGTATACTTGCTTTAAGATTCAATTATCACATGTCTAGAGGTGTGCAAACATTCGTATCAAGTTTTTGGCGCCATTGCCGGGGATAGGCGTAAATCTATTGTTGTTTAAAGATTGAGTTTTGTTAAGCTAATTTTTCTACCATCTTTGTTGCTCGTCATACGTCTCCATGTATGTCCGAATAACAAATCTTTGAGTTTTTCTTTCTGTGAATATGGATTCCATGGGACATTCGTTTGGGTCGTATGAAACTGTTTTCTGTGACTATTGTGGAGGAAATCATTTCTCGTATAATTGTCCTTCGAACCCCGAATCCAATTATTTCATGGAAGATAGTAATTGGGATACCTCACACTTTAATGGTTACAATCAATCATGGGAGGATCATCCTAATTTGTTTTTAAATGGTCAAGATCATGGCACTTTCACATCACCAATACCTCCTTACCAAGATTGGAGTAACACTTACTTGAATACTTTTGACCAATCTTGGGAGGAACAAGTTGATTTTTCTGGGAGTTTTCAAGGGGATGATTTTAACAACTCATTTTTATCCCCTACACCTTCTTTAGATCAAACTGAAAACTTTGAATCTCTTGAAACTTTGATGAATGATTTTTTACAGAACATAAATGGAGTTGTTATTAACATAACGACCTGTGTTGAAGAGATCATTAGTGAGCGTAATAGACAAAACCAAATTCCTATACCAACTGAGATTGAAAATTTTGAGTGTGTTGGTAAGGATGAGGGTGAAACAAATACCTTGGAAAATAGTCAAGAGATAGAGAGTTCCGAGGAAGCATCTAAGCATTTGAGCAACCCCTTTTCACTTCAAAATAGTGAAGAGGTGCAACAAAATGCCAAGATTGTCACTAACCCATGCTTTGAACCTGTGCAGAATGAATATATTGTTACAGATACCGCAACAGTCCTGAAGCAAAGTTGTGCAGAAAATGTTCAAGTTGTTTTGAACGATGGACGCGACGGTAAATCCAAGGACTCGGGAAGCTTCATAAAATCATGCTATATTGTTGGTGAGGTGATTTTGGAAAATCTTCATGGGATTAAATGTTCCCCCATCTATACCATTAAAAGCTTGTGCCATGATCATATAGTGAACCGAGTGGTGAGAAAAGTATATAAGCATAAGTGGAAAGAGAAACACCAAAATGAGTTGGTGAGGATCGTTCAGGCTAAGGAGCATACTGATGTGCTCCAACAAATTCCACCATTCCTCAAGAAGTTGTCAACAAGTTATCCATCAGCTGAAGAAGGAGAGCACAAAAAAAAATGCAGAGCTTGGTACCGCAACATGCAACATCAGCAACAGAGGCTTCACAGCCTACTCCTAAGGAGTAGGACAGGTTCAAATCACTTCACTTAGTCTTCATATTTTTTTATGTTATTTCTTTTGTTTTGTGTATGGGATTAATTTGCTGATTTATAGATTTATTTTCATGTTAAGATCATCACATGTTACTTGCATATCTTTTGAATTCATAGCCTAAATAATTTTTTGGAACACATCATTGCACCTAGTCTATGTATGCATTAGAGCTAGCTTTCACTTTCTTGGGACACATTGGAAATGAACAATCTGTTTGGGACATGATCTAGGCCATCTTTCACTCACCATAAACCACTTGTAGCCATTATACACCAAAGCACATTGTTTCCTCACAATGAGGATATTGTGAATTTCAAAGTTTAAGGTTGTAAAGTTTGGGGATAGGAAAGTTGCATAATGGAAAAACAAGGCTTGAACATCAATACAAAAGAGCATAGCTCTAACTTGATGCCTTAACAAAACACCAAAAAATACCCCATAGGGGTAAGGTGCACACAAATGTCCCATAGGGGCAAGGTGCACAAAAACAGAAAAAAAGAGCACAAAAGTGCCAAAATTGAAAAAAAAATTGTTGGGAATTTGTGTGGAAAAAGGCTAGGTGAGACAAAAATTGCCAAAAATGAGTGACCCTACCAAAGCCCTTTTGATCCTAAATTTGATTGTGATAAGTTGAGAAAGAAGAAAGTGAATACTAGCTTATGAATCATGCACATACCTAGGCTAGTAATGGATTACTAGGAATTTATGAAAGGCTATGGATTTTATGTGGTATCTTTTCGCAATATGTGTGCACTTAATGCCTTGATCTTGCATATCTTTTAATTGAGTCATTTTCTTTCTTTTATTTTATTTTCTTAGGGACAAGCAAAATTTCAAGTTTGAGGTTGTGATATGCATTGAGAATTCAATGCATAAGAACACCTTTTCTTTCTTTTTAGATAGATCATTTTGTTTAATCCCAACTTTGAGTCCATTTTTATTATCTTATTTTCCCTTTTCTGTTATATGGAGCTAAGTTTATGATTTTCCTGTCTTTTACTACTTATGGAAGCTAACATATGTTTTACGCTGATTTCATTACTGCCAGTCAATGCTACAGCATCCCGATCTGCTTGTTGGAAGAGCCATGGACGAATTTGATGAAGATGGTCAACGAAATTAATCCAAATCCAACCTTTTGTTACAATGGAACCAGATATTTTTGGCAATAATACATGTAGTAGTTGGCTGGAGTTGGAGTGTTGGCATCACTTGGAGTGTAACTTTGGAAAAACCTTTAGTTGGTGTACTTTTTATATTATTTTAAGTTTTCTATTTACATATTTGCCATCCTTGTTTGGTATAAATAGGGGTGATGGCTTTGTGTTTCTAGGGGGTAATAAAATCAGTTTTAGAACTGATATTGTGACTCTCTCTCTAGAACTTTTAATATCAAGTCTTTAATCTTTTAGAATTCTTGTTCTTACACATGGGTTGCTATAGCATTGCATGACAGATTCTTCTATTTTAATTTATTGCTTTATGTCATTTACTTTATGTTCTTTACTTTTCAGTAATTTATATTTAGTAATTTATATTCTGTCATTTATTTTCCATCATTTACATTCCGTCATTTACATTATGTCTTTACTCTATGTTATTTACATTTCTTGCAATTTAATTTACGTAATGAGTAGCTAATTTTATTAGCTTGGGTGTGAGGCAAATGGTGAGTTTTTAAACCAAAAGAAAGTGAACATCGTTTCTCAATAATGATGTTCCACCATTTCATTCTAAGTTTTATAAATCCAAACGCACTTCTTGACGAATTGATCACTTTGAAAGTGGTAAAGTGTAGTGGACTCAGGCATGAGCCACATGAATACACGTCAATTTGAATGATATGGGAAGTATACTTGGAAGAGTTGCTAACAAGGGAATTTGTTGTCTATGTTTTTCAAACTGATTGATTCTTGACGGGTTAATCACTAGTCAAAGTGTTAAATTGTGGTGGACTCAGGAATGAGCCACTTGGAACACGTCAACTTGGGTGATATGGGAATCGACTCAGAAGAGTGATTTTTAACAAAGGAATTTGTTTATCCATATACTTTGAAGACACCGTTGGCACTATCACTGGTTCTGATGCTGCACATGAATGTGTCTAGTAGAAGCTAAATATAAGTGTCACTGTGAGAATTCAGAAGGATCACTTTCAAAGTAGATGGTAAAACTAGTTGTTGAAAAACACAATGCTGTAGCATTCCTACAGCATTGTTCCACAGAAACTTGTGTTTAATACTCACCAAAAGCCTTACACCCTTGCTTTCTTTATTCTCTGTTATTTTAATTAATTGTTCACTCAACTCAAACAAAGTCTTCAAACTCGCCATCTGAAGTTAGTTTTTCATCTCGAGATCTTGCAACATAAGATACCTATCCCTGTGGAATACGATACTTGGTTCTTACCATTTTATTACTTGAAAAGACGATATTGGATCCCATTGTATACTTGCTTTGAGATTCAATTATCACATGTCTAGAGGTGTGCAAACATTTGTATCAGCACCCAATGATCCTAATCATACTCATTCACTAGGATTACATTTACGGTCCATGGATAGTATCCGGTCCCATATAACTGTAACAAGTTGCCTTCCGAGGACCCAATGTCTCGACTAGCTACAAACGAGAATTAACCCAAAATTAAGACGACTTAAAACCTAGGGATCCACTAGTAATAGTCTAAGGCTTGTCACAATTACATTCGTGACCAAAACTATAATCAAACATATAGCTTCAATACCATTATGCCATAACCATGTTTCTTGCAACAACAACAATTTATAATTTGCAAATTTTATATTTAGGAGACTAGAAATATCCAATCCCAACTTAATACCCATATTTCCAAACAAGTGAGTTCTCAAGAGTTTGTAAACTTCATCTAGTCTTAACTCTTGATAACTATTCGTCAAATCATTAGCTTTCCAAAACCCACATTTTAGTAAATCTTCAAATGAAGTAAATCTTATGAAATACACCAAAATGGATGAATCAAGTTCCTAAGTACATTTATGTATATGGCACCTTTTTTATAACACATAATATAAAACCCACTTTTTATTTATATAAGGATGATAAACCCTAAAACTTCCCAAATATTAAAGTTAGGCCAAAATCCACCAAAATCAAGAATAAGGTTAGGGGAAGTTTAAGTGGTCAAAATAACAAGGTGTTGACATGGATAAGGTTTAAAACAAGTAGGATGAACTCACCTTGTAGAGTTTTATAACAAACCCAAACCCTAGAAAAGAAGCAGATTCCTTGGAGCTTGAAGGGGAGTAAGATTCTTCACAATAAATGCTAACCAACACCTAGGGATGAACCATAAATGTTTAATGATGGATCCAAGAGTGAATAAATGAGGAGAAGAGAAGTGGGTGGTGTCTTACCTTAAATGTAGAGAAAAACGACCTAGAATGTTTTCCCAAAATCAAATAAAATGAAAGAAAATCGGAGATGCTCAATTAATAGCCCGACCCCCGTCGGCAACTGTGCCATGCGACAGTTACAAGTGTCATAGTCGGTGGCAATTCCGCACGCCTCAAGGGGCTTTCGGTACCTTGCCTGCGAGAATGCTAAGCGGTGGTGACACTTGTCACAGTCGCCGGCACTATCGCCAGCTTTGTACCGTGGGTTCTCTTCCACCCGCGGTTGTGCCCCGCGACCTTGACACTCTGTCATAGTCGCGGGCACAGTCGCATGACTTGTGCCGAGGGTCATTTGGCGCCCATGATTCCCTTTTTTCGAGTTCTTTCGGCAAGGCTTATAAGGAAATGGTCCTCTCATGTCAGAATTATAAATAACGGCTCGATGCTTTAACATATCAGAGGCATAAACATAACCATTTTTACGATTAATACTTACCAAAATTCCAGGCGTTACACAACCCAACCCTTGAGCACCCCTAATTCCAACCGATGAACCAACAATATCATTCACATATATCTCGTTCATTGGATACGAATCACCCATTATTATATTATTTTTTTAAAGAATCTTCAAAAACTAATACTATCAAGATGGAGACCATGATACAGTAACCGAAAATACCAAAATTGGATCCTCATAAAATCTCTATAAAATCGGTAGATACTAAGAATAAGGATATAATCAAATTAAATAAAAATATATTAATTATATAAAGGTGTTGGTCCCAAAAGTAAGTAAGAAAGTACGTCAAGTATTGTAGAAGGGGGGTTGAATACAATACACAAAATTTTCACTTAATTTTAATTCTTTTATTGATATCACTATCAAGAATTACACATAGAAAAACTTTAAAGATTGTTGAAGAAAGAACAGATAAACTATTCCAACAATCTTTTCACAAAGTAACTAGAGAGCAAGGTTGCCAACTTTCTTGAGTGCACTGAGTTCTCTTCTTAAAGTGTGGCTTGCATGGAGAAGATCTTCACCTTTATATACTACCTTATGCATCGAATGTAAAGGACACTTGTCAACCTGATATTGGATCCCTCAGATTTTGTTCCATAAAGAATAAGATATTTGATGTGACTTATCAAGATACAAAGAAGACCTTTGTAACTTGATAAGACAATACTTTAATAAAATATACCTGGCACAAATCTTTTTGAGATCTTTTGGAGAAGGTCTCCATCAATTCAGAACTTGGGTGAATATCTTCTGTGCAATAGAATGTTCCATTCCTTTTGTCAGAAGGATGTTGGAAAAAAGGGAACTAGCCAAGTCGGCTAATAAAGGTGGTAGACGAAAATGATCTTATTCGGCAAGGGAGGAGCCTGCCGACGAAGTGGAGAAAGATCGGCAGAGAGAAGCCTGCCGACCAAGGAAAGAAGGATCGACAGGTGAACTATTATGCCGATAGAGAAGTACATCTTCAACAATGTTAGCTTAGTAACTATGAAGTTTGTATTGATCCACATCAGAGGGCTCACTTATTTTTGAATTCGGTTGGTCTTCGACTTCACCGATCTTTTGAGGCACAACTAAGCTATTACAAAGAATCTTAAAATAAACTAAGTATGGAGATGTTCAAACATATTACAAATATGAAATAACAAGCCGAAAGGGAGGTCATCTTTAAATCCATGATGACCCAACAAAAGGTCGAAAATACCTTTAATAGATTTAAATAAATAAAAAAAGGTAAATTGAAATTTAATTAAAATGGATGGCTATGATCAGTTTGTAAAGTTTGTTAGAATCGAGTGGTCAGCAAACAAGGTTCTAAATGGCGTGAGGCGTGGCATGACGGAGAGGTCAAGCCTTACAACTTATGGCGAAGTCATGGCGTTTTCCAAGGCGTGACTTAAGGCAACAAATCTGTATATAATATGTATATATATGTAACATCCCAAAAACTGAGAATAACAAAATTTCCGGAAAAGTGGAAATGTGGTATATAAAAATTGCCAAATCATCGAGCCTCCCAAAAAGGGGAATGAATAATCACCTGTTTAAGCAAGTTAAAATTCGAAGTAATGGAAATGACAACCTACTAATCTAATTTCATATGAAATGAGATTACAACTCGGGTGTTACCCAATAACTATCAAAAGAATTAAAGTCTTCTATATGTTGGTATCCCAAAAGAATTCCTCCCCAAGCTCACTCTAAACCCCGACTAAATCTTCTTAATGTTGGCCCCGCTTGAACCTGAGATACACATCGACACCAAACAAGTGTTAGGCCAAAAAGCCTAGTGAGTTTGAACAATAATGTGAATTCATCAATGAAATATGCAAATAACATTTCTCAAGTAAATACCCATATGTGGAGTCAATGGGGGAGACCCATAGCACCAATCAAGTTCCATCCAAAGAGTTAATACACATTAATGTCAACTACCATGAGGGACATCTAAAAGGCCCAGCACATCCGAGGACTACAACCATGGCATTACCTCAAATGGCAGAGATCTAGATACATACCATCACGGTTTCACCCAAGACTATATCCTTCTAGTGTCTACTGACTTAGTTCGTCCAACAATATCATTAAGAGACATAAGGCACTTTAGTTCCACAACCCATATAACCAATCCCAACTATGGGTGATCAACATGGTCTAATACTTCATATAACACGCATGGGCTCATTTGGGGACATCCAAATGGTCCAAGTCCACAATATGCAAAATTCCCCATTAGGTGTGTACAAACCTTAGTAGCATAATTCATAAGCATGATTTTGCCATAATGAATATCAAGACAACATTCAAGTACTCATATGTCCTATGGTGCCATTTTGTCACATTAGGTCAACACTCAACTTATAGGTTATTTATTCAAAATAACTAATATAAATAGAACCACATAACGTGACATACTCTGTGATTTGCACACCATCACTAACATTACGGTCATCTCCATATTTCATAACCTCATAACATTGTAACATCTAAGCTTCATGACACATAGGGTAGATAGTTCAAGAGAAAGCAATAAATAACAATAATAGCATATAATGATATGTATCTTAGTTTAACAAAGGTTTAGGAACTCACTATCTAGGTTTTTACCCCAAAGCCTAGAAAATGACCAAAACCCTAGAAAATGATGGAGAAGGAAGATGATCTTGAGATTTGGAAACCTTGGTTAGGATCCTTGGTTGGAGAGACTTGATTCTTGTAATGAATGAAGATGGTGATGTCTTCAATGCTCCAAAAATCGATTTCAAGGAGTAATGGAGAAGGGAGAGTAGTTGGGAGGAGATAAGTGAAGTAAATGAAATTGGGGGGCTGAATCTTCTTTTATCAGCGCATCAGATGTCGCGCGTGAATGGTGGCGTGGGTTGCCCCGCGCGGAGAGCCGCGCCGGCCACTGGACTCGTAAAAGGGCAGAGTCTCACGTTGTTCCACTCGCGCGGAGAGCCGCGTAGAACACAACTTCTTCTTCTTGGTCCAAGAATTTTGGGTGATGCAATTCATGGTTCAAGTATAAAACGATAAACTAAAAATTATGAATAGTAGATCACTCCAGATACATTAAACGTGACTTACCTTACTAGGAAAAATACGTGCGTTACAATCCTCCCCACCTAATAAAGATTTCGTCCCCGAAATCGAGCTCTAAGTAAACAAATGAGGATACCTCTTCTTCATGTCTTCTTCAGACTCCCAAGTGACATTAGCACCACGGTGATGCTTCCATTGGACCTTGACCATGGTAACCGCTTTATGCCAGAGCATTTTCACCTTGCTCTCCAAAATGGTTTCCGGTTCTTCGATACAACAGTTACCGTTGTCTACCCGGATTTCCATCAAAGGAATGGCACTTTCTTCTTCGGATAAGCATTTGCAGAGGTAACACACGTGAAAGGTAGGGTGTATTCCATCCATTTGGAGTCTAATCCTTTCTAAAATAACAAAAGGTCCAAGGAAACGAGGGCTAAGTTTCCCACACTTCCCGAATCAGATAATTCCTTTCCATGGGGATACCTTCAACATGACGCGATCACCTACCTGAAATTCGATCGACCTCCTCTTCTTGTCCATGTAGCTCTTTTATCGGTCTTGAGCCGCTCTCAACCTCTCTTGGATTTCCTTTACCTTGTCCGCCTTTTCTTGAACGATTTCCAGTCCGACGAATTGTTTCTCGCCCTCTTCGAGCCAACAAACTGGGGTCCTAAACTTTCGGCCATACAAAGCCTCGAATGGCGTCATCCCGATACTGGAATGGTAAATGTTATTGTAAGCGAATTCTACCAAGGGTAGATGTGAGTCCCAACTTCCTCCAAAATCATTAACACACGACCTCAACATGTCATCGAGAGTTTGGATTGTCCTCTCGCTTTACCCGTCCGTTTGAGGATGGTAACCAAGCTCAGATTGACTCTCGTGCCCAACTTTTTTTGTAGATTGGCCTAAAAGTTTGACGTAAACCGACCGTCTCTATCAGACACAATAGATTGCGGCACCCCATGCCTCGAAACCACCTCGTCGATGTAAAGTTTGGCTAGATTTTCCATCGACAAGGTCTACCGCATTGCAAGGAAATGCACACTCTTGGTTAGACGGTCCACGATCACCCAAATGGTATCATGGTCTCGCAAGGTCTTCGGTAGTTTTGTCACGAAATCCATCGTGATATTTTCCTACTTTCACTCGGGCATGGACAAAGGTTGCAAACTTCCGTGCGGATTTTGATGTTCCGCCTTGACTTGGAGATATGTGACGCACCTCTCCACGTAGTTGGCCACGTCGAGTTTCATCACCGACCACCAATATGTCAATTTCAAATCTCTATACATTTTGTGCTACCGGAATGAATAGAATACTTGGACTTATGAGCTTCCGCTAGAAGTAGTTCACGGTTCCCTCCAAGCTTTGGCACCCAAGTTCGACCCTGGAATAGCTTGAGTCCACGACCATCTTCCGTCAACAATTCACTTTGTTTCACCATCACTTTGGTCTTAAGGTTTTCTTTTCTAAGAGCCTCCGCTTGACATGTCTTGATGTTATCCCATAGACTTGACACCACATCGATCCTAGTGAGGGATAATTTGACACCGCCTTCATGGCTTTCCGGCTCAAGGCATCCGACACCACATTGGCCTTACCAGGATGATAGAACAAATCACAATCATAGTCCTTCAACAATTCGAGTCATTGCCGTTGCCTCATATTGAGCTCCTTTTGGTCGAAAATGTACTTCAGACTTTTGTGATCAGTAAAGAGGGTACGCTTTGTCCCGTACAAATAGTGTCGCCACAACTTCAATGCAAACACCACCGCCGCCAATTCCAAGTCATGAGTTGGGTAGTTCTTTTCATGGTCCTTTAGTTGTCACGACGCATAAGCTATCACCTTGCCCCGTTGCATTAACACACACCCGAGACCCATCTTGGAAGTGTCGCTGTAAGTCGTCCAACCCTTCAGGAAGAGATAGGATTGGTGTTTCACACAATTTCTTCTTGAGGGTCTGGAAGGCCTGATCTTGTGCTTCGGTCCAAAGGAACTTAATATTTTTCTTCGTCAAGGAGGTGAGTGGTGAGGCGATCCTGGAGAAATTTTGGATGAATCGTCTGTAGTATCCCGCCAACCCAAAAAGCTTCTGATTCCCGCCGGACTAGTTGATGGGTCCCAACTCATCATCGCCTCGATCTTTGTCGGGTCCACTTTTCACTCTGTTGTTAGACACCACATGGCCTAAGAATTAAACTTCTTGTAGCCAAAATTCGCATTTCGAAAATTTTTCGAACAACCTTTCCTTTCGAAGAACTTCCAACACTTTCCGTAAATGCTTCTCATGCTCAGCCTCATCCTTCGAGTAGATTAGGATATCATCAATGAAGATGATCACGGATTTGTCTAAGAAGGGGCGGCACACGCGGTTCATTAAGTCCATGAATACGCCCGGAGTGTTCGTCAAACCAAAGGGCATCACCTAGAATTCGTAGTGGCCGTATCTCGTTCGGAAGGCCATCTTCGGAATGTCGTCCTTCTTCACTCTCACTTGATGATATCCGGATCGAAGGTCGATCTTTGAAAAACATCCCGCACCTTGGAGTTGGTCGAAGAGGTCGTCGATTCGTGGGAGTAGATACTTGTTCTTCACCATAACTTTATTCAACTCTCGGTAATCTATGCACATCCGCATCGATCTGTCCTTTTTATTCACGAACAAAACTGGAGCTCCCCAAGGTGATGAGCTCGGTCGAATGAATCACTTCTCTAGAAGCTCATGAAGTTGCGTCATCACCTCTTGCATTTCTGTCGGCGCCAAAGGGTAAGGAGCACGGGCTATCGGGGCCGCTCTCGGAGTAATATCGATCTGAAACTCCACTTAGCGTTCCGACGACAATCCGGGTAGGTCCTCCGGAAAAAACATCTGGGTAGTCTCACACAATCTCCATGTCTTCCACCGATTTCTTCTTTGACCTTGCATCAACCACATACGCTAGGAATGAGGAGTATCCTTTCGCTAGGAGCTTGTGAGCTTTAAGAGATGAGATGATGGGGTTACACATCTTCCCTTTCTCCCCATTGATAGTGACCACACCACCTTCCGACAAGGGCACTTGGATAATCTTCTTGGAACAAAGGATGTCGGCTTTATGCCTAACCAACCAATCCATTCCTACAACTACATTAAAGCCACCTATAGTCATGGGTAGAAAATTTACCCCAAAAGAGTTCCCATTGATCTCAAGCGTGCAATCGTTAAAACACTCTCGAATTACCACTTAATCTCCATTAGCTACTTCTACAATTAATGCATCGGGAAGGGGGCTAATATGAGTGACAGATTACTTACAAAAGGTACTTGACATAAGAGAGCATGTCGCACCCGAATAAAATGACACACGAGCAGGGAAGGAGTTTACTAGGAACGTACTCTTCGCCTCTTCGGTGGTCATCCGGAATGCTCGGCTCAGCGCCCTTGGAGGTTGCTCAGTTCTTGTTTCCGATCCGAAATAACTTCCGTGTCCACCACCCACAAGCTTCGGACAATCTGTAATACTCCAAAGGTATTTATTTATTTAATATATATATATATAGAAGTTAAGGGGCTTGTTGTGTTAACCTCTAATTGTTTGGTGTTTATCTTGAAAATATGCAAAACCACTCGAAAAGGGTTGTGTCACGTGGTTTTCTTCCAAAAAAAAGTGTGTTCTACACTTTATTTCTATTCTGGTGTGTTCGTTTGAGAGCAAACCGACAGAAAGTTTAAAAAGCTTGAAATTATCAAAAAAATATTTGAAGGATTTGGTTTCTTTTGCTAAGAATCTTTCTTAAGGTATGAATTTTATCTATGATTTTCTTCAATTTAGATTACTCTATGTTTTTTTATTATTGAAATTGTTAGGTTAGAACTTTGGAGTTGGAGTTCTTGGTAGTCAAGTCCAGGAGAGAAATTTTAGGAGTCATTTCTTATTTTAAATTGTGTGGTTGGAACTTTCTACTTCAAAAACTTGAGTTTTGTATTCTTGAGTTTAGTCTAAACCTTTTGGAAGAAATTTGGAAAATTATTTCTATAAATACATGAGTTGAAATGTTCGATGGTTTCAAGGTTTATTTTTTTTACTTGTGAGTTTTCTTTAATCAAAATTTTTGGGTTATGTTGAATTCATTTGGAAATATTGATGGGGTATTTTGAGGGTATTATATAGAGTCTAATAGGTTTATTTACGTTGTGGATTGGGTTTATTTGCTTAGTTTGTAATCTATGTTTTATAATTCAGATTCGCGTTCAGTTTCGAGTTTCGTTACCGGTTAAACTTCGTTTTATCGTATATCGTTACCGAGGTGAGTTTTTTTTTTCTTTTAACCGTTTTAAGAATCGAAATGCGTTATTTTTTTAAATGATTATCGTTTAGTCGTTGTACCTTATTGATATAATTGATTTACGATAGATATTGTGGTTACGGTATTTATTATATGTGATTTATAATTATCGCATGTAATGTATTTAGTGATTTGTGGGTTTAAGAGACTTACACAACAGAAGCTTGTGTGCGTGTGTGACTATAATGGTCCGCGCATGGGGATTATAGATGTATAGTTTTGGCCCACGAATATGTTTCGTGTGGTGAGCCACTGCCGATATTGATTGTGGTCTTATCGGAGTGTGCGTGTTATTGCTTATGAATATGTTTCGTGTAGTGAGCCATCTTTGATATTGACTCTAGTTTTATCTGGGTGTGCGTTATTTTGAATAGAGACTGTTGTGTTTAGTTGCCTTGGGAGGGAAGTAGTGTTTACGGTCTTACGTAGTGATTATCTGAATTAAAGGTTTTCATGTTAAATGATTTATTGGACTGTTCACTGACAGGGATTTCCTCACTAGACCATATGGTCAAACCCTCATTTTGTTTTCAAATTATGTATTTCAGGACAAGCGTGTATAACTGATAAAGGGAAAGGAAAGTTGTGAACTTATATGTTTACTGACTATATGTGAAGCTGGCAGAAGTTATCTGGAAGTTGCTTTTGATTATTGTCATATAGATGTTATGTATTATGACAATTTAAAAAAAAAATTAGTTGTAACTTTTGATATATTTGTATAGTTTTGTACCGAAAGACCAGATTGTATCCTATATGTGTTTGGATATATGTAAATTATGTGATATATGTTATGTGAAATATGCGGGTTGTTACAGTTGGTATCAGAGCCTAAGTTTAAGGGATTTAGGTATTCAGATTTATACCTAGACTTAAACTATATGATTTTATGTGAAATTAAGTTGTCCCTCTTATGTTTAGAACCCGTGGGATATTAAATATAATGAGTAGAAAGAATGGCATGTAAGGTAAATTCAAATTACATCTGGCCAATGTAATTATGAACTTACAGGTGCATGTTGTACTTAATACTTTATTATATTTGGGTATGTGATTAAATGTATATATTTTGTGCTTTAACAGATGGCCGATAATTCTCGTCGTTCTGGAAGAATTGTCTCGGTTACTCCAGAAGGGGTGGATCCTCCGACTGAGAATGTGCCAATTGGACCCTCAAATACTCAAGAAAGAGGTATGAGACAGGAAAGGGTAACGATTGAAATTGGAGCAAATCCTGAAACAACATCTGTTAGAGGTCGGGGCAGGGGAAGGGGCCGGGGAAGAGGCCGAGAACGAGGGAGAGGAAGGAGTAGGGGATTATTGCTAGAACCAGAAAATTCAGTTCAGGAAAGTTCAAATAGTGGTCGGGGCAGGAGTCGAGCCAGAGGTCAGGGTCGGACTCAAGCTTCTGAATATGTTACACAGGGGGATTTAGATGCGGCAATGAATAGAGTCCAAACTAACTTGCAATCTTTGTTTGGAAGTCCTCATCGCACAGAAACACAACATCTTGAACATCCTGAAACTACTAGAGGGAACGAGGTAAATGCTTCTATTACTGTTACCAAAGGATGTGATTTCAAAATGTTTTTAGCATGTAAACCACCAACTTATTCCGGTGAACGTGATCCTGTGAAAGCTATGAAATGGTTGAAAGAAATTGAATCAATTATTAATACCAGTAAATGTTCAAATGAGGACAGAGTTATGTTTGCCGCCGGTGTATTGAAATCTGATGCTTTATATTGGTGGGAACTTATGATATCTTCAAAAGGACCAAATATTCTCACAACTTTGTCTTGGAAGGAGTTTACTGAAGCTTTCAAAGAATACTTTTGTCCAGAAGCAGCAATAAGAAAGTTAGAAGAAGAATTTCTGAGTTTGGAACAGGGTAATTCAACTATTCAGGAATACATGGCAAGATTTATAGAAAAATCTCGATTTGCTGAATGTTATCTATTTTCAGAAAAACGTAGAGTTGAAAGATATATTTATGGATTACAATCTTCTATTCGGGAACTGGTTATGGCCATGCAGCCCAATACTTTTACATCCACAGTTGATGCTGCAGAAACAACTGAAAAGAATAAAAACCGACAATTGGGTGAGAAAAGAAAGTGGGAAGGACCGCCAGGTGATTCTAGAAAACAAAAGTTTACTCGATTTGATAATCGACCGAGTCCCAAATTTGTTGAGAGACCGTGTCCTAAGTGTCACCGAGTTCATCAGGGTGACTGTCATGTTGAATCCAGAACTTGTTTTAAATGTGGGAAACCGGGCCATATTGCTAGTGACTGTCGGATATCACGTTTTTGTTATCATTGTAACTCTCCGAACCATCTCAAATCTGATTGTCCGCAATTGAGAGGTCGGGGAACCAATTATCCGGGGGGTAGTCAAGGGAATCGGGGAGATACACGAAAGCCCGATCAGACCAAAGCGAAGGGGCGTGCATTCCAGATGTCTACGGTTAAGGCCGAGCAGACTCCTGATGTGGTAACAGGTACATTTTTAGTAAATTCAGTATGTGCTAAAGTGCTATTTGATTCTGGTGCAAATCGTTCCTTTGTGTCTCCCTCATTTATTGATTGTCTGCATGTGAAACCTAAAATGTTAGATTATGTGTTAGTAGTAGATACTGCTAATAATAATAATCAGGTTTCAGTTAGTGAAGTATTTGATAATTGTTGTATAAATGTGGATGGGTGTTCGGTACCTATTCAATTGTTCCCCATGTCTTTGAAAGAGTTTGATGTTATTGCAGGGATGGATTGGATGGCTGAAAACCAGGCCAATATTGTGTGCAATAAAAAGATGATAAATATCGACTTACCTGGGAAAGGGCCGATTGTGATTTACGGTGACCGTAGAGACCGACAGACTAGCATGATTTCTATGTTAAAAGCCCGTAAATGTGTTAAGAAAGGTTGTCAGAGTTATTTGGCCTATGTAATTGATACCAAGAAAGAAAGGAGTGTTGTTAAAAGCATATCGGTAGTTAGTGATTTCCCAGAAGTCTTCCCAGATGATTTGACTAGTCTTCCACCAGACCGATCTATTGAATTTAGAATCGATTTGTTACCGGGGGCCGCGCCGATTGCTCGTGCACCATACCGATTGGCTTCGTCCGAAATGAAAGAGATGATGTCACAGTTACAGGAATTGTTAGATAAAGGTTTTATCAGACCCAGTACTTCTCCGTGGGGTGCACCAGTGTTATTTGTAAAGAAGAAAGATGGGTCAATGAGAATGTGTATCGATTATCGGGAACTTAATAAACTGACGATAAAGAATAAATATCCGCTTCCGAGAATCGATGATTTGTTTGATCAGTTGGTTGGGGCTAGTTACTTCTCAAAGATTGATTTACGATCCGGCTACCATCAGTTGAAAGTTCGGGAAGAAGATGTGTCAAAAACTGCATTTCGTACTCGATACGGTCATTACGAGTTCTTAGTGATGTCGTTCGGTTTGACTAACGCGCCGGCAGCTTTTATGGATATGATGAACCGAATATGTAATCCTTATCTGGATAAATTTGTGATCGTTTTTATCGACGATATTCTTATTTATTCCCGATCAGAAGTGGAACATGCTAATCATATTCGTTTGATATTGGAACTGTTGAAACGGGAAAAGCTTTTTGCTAAACTTTCTAAATGTGAATTCTGGTTGCGAGAAGTTCAGTTTTTGGGGCATATTGTTTCTGAAAACGGTATCAAAGTGGATCCCGTAAAAATTGAAGCTATTGCAAAATGGGAACCACCAAGAACACCGACTGAAGTCAGAAGTTTTCTGGGTTTAGCCGGGTATTACCGTAAATTTATACAGGATTTTTCTCGTATTGCAACTTCTTTAACGATGCTAACGAAAAAGAATGTAAAGTTTGAATGGAAAGAATCTCAAGCCGAGGCCTTTCAAGAACTGAAAGAAAGATTGTGTAGTGCTCCGATTTTATCTTTGCCCGATGGTTCAGAAGATTTTGTGGTTTACAGTGATGCTTCGAAATTGGGTTTGGGTTGTGTATTGATGCAGCGTGGAAAAGTTATTGCTTATGCTTCTCGTCAGTTGAAAGACCACGAGAGACAGTATCCGACTCACGATATGGAATTAGCCGCTGTTGTGTTTGCTTTGAAAATTTGGAGACACTATTTATACGGTACCAAATGTCAGATTTTTACTGATCATAAAAGTCTTCAACACTTGTTCAATCAACGGGAACTGAATATGCGACAGCGACGGTGGTTAGAACTGGTGAACGATTATGATTGTGAGATTTTGTATCATCCGGGAAAGGCAAATGTGGTGGCCGATGCTTTGAGTCGTAAAGAAAAAAGTGGAACGATCAAAGCCGTTGCATTACGAGCCGAATTGTTACCAAATATTTTCGAAGAGTTAAAGAAATATCAGATCGAAGCTCTAAAAGAAGAAAATCTGAAACGAGAACGACTCGTAGGTATGTCATCTGCCCTAGTGAAAAATGATCTTGAATTAATGTGTTTTGAAAATAGAATATGGGTACCTCGTTTGGGTGATATTCGTGATAGAGTTTTAAATGAGGCTCATAAGTCTCGTTTTTCTATTCATCCGGGTACTAACAAAATGTATCGAGACTTACGACCGTTTTATTGGTGGCCGGGTCTAAAGAAAGATATCGCTCGATATGTGGAGCGTTGTTTAACTTGTTTACAGGTTAAAGTGGAACATCAGAAACCGTTCGGTAAATTACAATTGTTAGAAATTCCGGTTTGGAAATGGGATCATATAACGATGGATTTCATAACGAAATTGCCGAGAACACCGAAAGGTTTCGATGCTATCTGGGTTATTGTTGATCGATTGTCTAAGTCAGCTCATTTCTTACCGACTAAAGAATCGTATCCGTTGGAAAGGTTAGCAAAGTTATATATTGATGAAGTGGTAACTCGACACGGTGTACCGTTGTCGATTATATCGGATCGAGATAGTCGGTTTACTTCGATGTTTTGGAAAAGTTTTCAGAGGGAAATGGGTTCTCAAATAAAGTTGAGTACGGCTTACCATCCACAGACAGACGGTCAGAGTGAACGAACGATTCAAACGCTCGAAGACATGTTACGAGCTTGTATTATTGACTTTGGTGGTTCGTGGGAAGGGCACTTACCTTTGATTGAATTTGCTTACAATAACAGTTACCACTCGAGTATTCAAGCGACACCTTTCGAGGTTTTATACGGTAGAAAATGTAGAACACCGTTGTGTTGGAATGAAGTTGGAGAGAAACAGTTAGCCGGACCAGAAATTGTGCAGTTAACTACAGATAAAATTGGTCAGATTCGTGAACGTTTGAAAATGGCACAGGATCGACAGAAAAGTTACGCCGATAAACGCCGTAAACCGATTGAGTTCCAAGTTGGGGATAGAGTGATGTTGAAAGTGTCGCCTTGGAAAGGAATTGTTCGATTCGGGAAACGGGGTAAACTAAGTCCGAGATATATCGGACCATTTGTGATTATTGATAGAGTTGGGGAGGTAGCGTACCGGTTAGAACTTCCGCCTGAATTGAGCGGTATTCACAACACTTTTCATGTGTCTAATTTACGAAAGTGTTTGGTTAATTCTGATCAGGCAATACCGTTACCCGAAGTTCATGTGGATGAACGATTACATTTCGTCGAAGAGCCAGAATCGATTATTGATTATAAAGTGAAAAGGTTGAGAAACAAACAGATTAGTTTGGTAAAAGTTCAATGGCGTTATCATAAGGGTCAGGATGCTACCTGGGAATCGGAATCAGAAATGCAATCGAAATATCCCCATTTGTTTGACGGAAATAATTCCGGGACGGAATTCCTTTAAGAGGGAGATATTGTAATACTCCAAAGGTATTTATTTATTTAATATATATATAGAAGTTAAGGGGCTTGTTGTGTTAACCTCTAATTGTTTGGTGTTTATCTTGAAAATATGCAAAACCACTTGAAAAGGGTTGTGTCACGTGGTTTTCTTCCAAAAAAAAGTGTGTTCTACACTTTATTTCTATTCTGGTGTGTTCGTTTGAGAGCAAACCGACAGAAAGTTTAAAAAGCTTGAAATTATCAAAAAAATATTTGAAGGATTTGGTTTCTTTTGCTAAGAATCTTTCTTAAGGTATGAATTTTATCTATGATTTTCTTCAATTTAGATTACTCTATGTTTTTTTATTATTGAAATTGTTAGGTTAGAACTTTGGAGTTGGAGTTCTTGGTAGTCAAGTCCAGGAGAGAAATTTTAGGAGTCATTTCTTATTTTAAATTGTGTGGTTGGAACTTTCTACTTCAAAAACTTGAGTTTTGTATTCTTGAGTTTAGTCTAAACCTTTTGGAAGAAATTTGGAAAATTATTTCTATAAATACATGAGTTGAAATGTTCGATGGTTTCAAGGTTTATTTTTTTTACTTGTGAGTTTTCTTTAATCAAAATTTTTGGGTTATGTTGAATTCATTTGGAAATATTGATGGGGTATTTTGAGGGTATTATATAGAGTCTAATAGGTTTATTTACGTTGTGGATTGGGTTTATTTGCTTAGTTTGTAATCTATGTTTTATAATTCAGATTCGCGTTCAGTTTCGAGTTTCGTTACCGGTTAAACTTCGTTTTATCGTATATCGTTACCGAGGTGAGTTTTTTTTTCTTTTAACCGTTTTAAGAATCGAAATGCGTTATTTTATAAATGATTATCGTTTAATCGTTGTACCTTATTGATATAATTGATTTACGATAGATATTGTGGTTACGGTATTTATTATATGTGATTTATAATTATCGCATGTAATGTATTTAGTGATTTGTGGGTTTAAGAGACTTACACAACAGAAGCTTGTGTGCGTGTGTGACTATAATGGTCCGCGCATGGGGATTATAGATGTATAGTTTTGGCCCACGAATATGTTTCGTGTGGTGAGCCACTGCCGATATTGATTGCGGTCTTATCGGAGTGTGCGTGTTATTCATTGCGAATATGTTTCGTGTAGTGAGCCATCTTTGATATTGACTCCGGTTTTATCTGGGTGTGCGTTATTTTGAATAGAGACTGTTGTGTTTAGTTGCCTTGGGAGGGAAGTAGTGTTTACGGTCTTACGTAGTGATTATCTGAATTAAAGATTTTCATGTTAAATGATTTATTGGACTGTTCACTGACAGGGATTTCCTCACTAGACCATATGGTCTAACCCTCATTTTGTTTTCAAAATATGTATTTCAGGACAAGTGTGTATAACTGATAAAGGGAAAGGAAAGTTGTGAACTTATATGTTTACTGACTATATGTGAAGTTGGCAGAAGTTATCTGGAAGTTGCTTTTGATTATTGTCATATAGATGTTATGTATTATGACAATTTAAAAAAAAAAATTTAGTTGTAACTTTTGATATATTTGTATAGTTTTGTACCGAAAGACCAGATTGTATCCTATATGTGTTTGGATATATGTAAATTATGTGATATATGTTATGTGAAATATGCGGGTTGTTACACAATCCCTCTTTATGTGTCTCGATTCTCGGTATTCAAAGCATACTGACCCCCGGATAGGCAATCTCGAATCGTATGCCCTTAGGGACCCGATTAAGGTCTCGGGTTTCATGGGCCATAATGTTTGGTCTTGCATTTATGGCACCACCTTGCATCGTGTCGGGAGTCTCCAAACCTCCCTCCCACAAACGAACTTGACTGCCGAACTGGCCTAGATGGCCCTTCCCACTTTCTTTTCTCTCCGCTCTGACCCCTCTCTTCCTTTCCTTGAGCAATGTCATCCTCTACGAAGAATGACACTTCAATCTCCTCCTCTAGTCTCGATACATTGGCATTGCTCACTGCCGACTTCATCTCGGCCGGTAATCCCAACTGGTAGGCCTTGATCTTCATCTTTTCATCGGGAGCCAGATGCTCCGCCAAGCTCAACTTCTCCAAAAACTGCTTCAAGTAGTCAGACACCGACATGCTACCCTGTTGATCCAAACTCTCTCAGTGATTTGATAACGACCCTCTTTTATACTTAGTGAAAATTACGTTATTATATGTATTAGTGTTTCATCATCAGCGATCAGACTGAGTCTGTTCAGTTATCGCTGATGACCTTTCTGTAAACATTAATATGTATGTGTTTCACTTTCAGCGATCAAACTGAGTCTGTTCAGTCATCACTGATCGTTTCCTATGTAACACAGTTAACGTAATCCCTGAAGACAAGTCTCGCGTCAACATAGTTCATAGCTGAATCGAAGACGAAGCCACTGAACAATAGATTAGTCTACTAGTGACCTGATGCGGATATCAGCGAAGATCAGACATCTACTTACGCGAAGAAGCCTGAGGAAAAGCTTCAGCGATAGCTGAACTTCTTTATCTCTGGAAGAAGAGATACTCAGCGATCAACGATCACAAAGCTTATGCCTCAAGTTTTCTTTTGTCTTACCTTGCACAACCAGTACGATGTGTCAGAACGGACACGTCTCTGCCACAAATCGTACACCAACTCTGTCAACTACACTGTTCATAAAGCGGCCAAAAGCATGTCTCCAAAAGTGAGACTACCAAAGCCAATCTATGAATGCCACGTGTAAAGTACCCTGCCATGCATTTAATGCATAGGGTATAAATAGGAAGCTCACCCCTTCATCTGAAAGTGTGCTCAATCCTTGAACTCCAAAATAGAAACCCTCGTTTTCTATCTCTCTAAAAATCCCCCATTCTCTGAATTTCTTGTGCAACCATCTTAGTGTTTCTTAAGTTTGTTTAGATTGAGTCTGTCTTAATCTTATTCCGCAACAAACTTGTAAATTGTATTTTGATTTATCAATAAACAATTTATTAAACTTTAATTTCTGTGTTTGTATTCAACCCCCCCCCCCTTCTACAAACTTGTTAAGCACCTTCGGGACCAACAAGTGGTATCAGAGCAGTTTGTTTAATCTAATAAACAAGATCTTGCTGTATACTCTTCCTTGCTATTCTAAAATGGCACTAAACACAAACACAAACTACTATGATAATGGTTCACTTTCTAAACCTCCTCGATTTAGCAGAGATAACTTTTCTCTATGGAAAAATCGAATGATGCTATTTCTTGAAGGTGCGGATCCTACTATACCTGAATATATAGAAAACGGACCCTATGAACCTGTTAGAATTATAGTTGCGGTTCCCGCTACTGCCACCACTGAAGCTGTCCCTGAACGATATGTCGTTAAGGAAATAAGACAGTGGAGTGATGAAGATAAAAAGAAGGTAGGCATAGATGCAAGAGCAAAGACCATTATATCAATGGCTCTGCCTGATGAAGTTTTCCATTCCATCATGCATCTAAAAATTTCTAAAGAAATGTGGGAAACCATATGTGTTCAATATGAGGGCACCACTGAAATCCAAGAGACCCGAAAGATTAACTTGGTAAGACAGTATGAAAGTTTTATCGCTGGTAAGAATGAATCTCTTTCTGACATTCATCAGCGGTTTAACTGCCTGATCATTGACCTAAGAACTGTTGGAAGGACCTATTCTAATTCTGAGGTCCTAACAAAATTCTTGGAAAGTCTTCCTGAAAGCTGGGACAGTTATTCAATATGTCTTAAGCTGACAAAAGACTTACATACTCTCTCTCTAAGCACTCTATATGGAATATTGCTCAACTATGAGCAATCTAATCTCCTGAAGAAGAATCTTGTAAAAGATTCTAAAGACTCCAAAAGCACTGCTGTTGCTTTAGTCTCATCAGAGATAATTCCATCCCAGCGATCTACTCTCACCATCACTGAGTTAGATTCTGAATCTGAGGATTTATCAGACCCTGATCTTTCAGAGTTTAATGAGTCTTAGCACTCTTGACAAACTCTTTTAAGAGATTTGCAAGAAAGAGTAACTTCCGAAGAAGTAAACCTCTCTCTCTTACTGAAAAGCCAAAATCAACTCCGGTTGATAAGGCTACAACCACTTGCTATAACTGCGAAAAAATTGGACATTTTGCTAGTGAGTGCAGGTCTAAAAAGGTCTTCAAACCTTCTACCTCAAGAAGATCCAGTGATGACAAATACCATAAGCTGAAGAACAAATATCAAAAGCTGAAAAGCTATCAGCAAAAAGGTAAAGGTCTCATCGCTGAAGAACATGACTGGGCTGAATCAGAAGAATCATCTTCTGATGAAGAAGAAGTCGCTAATCTTTGCCTCATGGCTGAGATTAAAGAAGAAGTAGAAGAACCATCTGAACCTTCTATGAGCTACATATCATCTCAGGTATCTATCTCAACAAATCCCTCTCTGCCTGAAGCTGAGAGAAGTCGCGCTGTTGATGTGCTGACGATTGACCTTTATAATGCTCTAAACGACAAAACTCAAGCTGAAAATAAAAATGTTTATTTAACACAAGAGCTAGAGAAATGTCATGAAAAGATCAGTGAACTAAATCTTTTAGAAGAAAAGCTAAAAGATCAAGTCATTATAAATGAAATCATCAGCATTGAACGCGAACAAGCCATCGCTGCTCTAAAAGCAGAAAAGGCTCATATTGAAAAATGGTGCAAATCATCAACAAAGATCTCTGAGATAATAAATGCTCAAACTCCTGAAAGTGATAAAACTGGTCTTGGTTTTTGGACACCACAGGATGATCCTAAAGAAGAAAGTTCCTCGCTTAAGTTTGGAACTTTTGTCACATCTTTCTTTGACACTTCTTATAATCAATTCTATCCCTGTTCTTCTTCTAATCCCATCCCTGAGGAGATATCTGCAAGATCTAAGCCTGCAGATAAAGGAAAGTCTATTCTCCCTCAGAAGGCTTCCAAGAAAACCAAACTGAAAGTTCCCTCCAAACCTTCAGTGGATAAACCTTCTAGCTCAGTGACAGAAATCTTTGATATCTGTCCTCCAAAGCTGAAGGTTGATCTAAAGCCCGTGAAATCTGAAGAAATAAAAATTCCTCCCAGATCTCGTGCTAAAGGCATTCTTGGAGCTGGACCTGCTCATCTTAAGTTTTCAAAACCTTTTGGTTATAAAACCACCATCAGATATAGAAAATGTTATCACTGTGGATTCACTGACCATATTGCGAGCAAGTGTCCAAATACCACCGAAGCTGATAAAACAGCCAAAGTGAAGAAAAATGCCTCTAAGGCAAATAAAGTCACCAAAGTGAAAAATACCACTAAGGTTAAGAAATTAACCAAAGTGAAGATTACCACTGAAGTTGAATCTTCATCAGCGGTGAAGACTGCTGAATCTTCCTTATCCACTAACTCTGAAGGACCCATTGAAAAGTGGGTACCAAACAAAGCTTAATCTTCCTTATGTATGCAGGGATCAAAGGGCATCTGGTATCTCGATAGCGGATGTTCTCGTCATATGACTGGACAAAGAAACCTGCTCACTGAATACAAGGAAGAGAAAGGCCCCTCTGTTACCTTTGGTGGAAATGGAAAAGGATTTACCCGTGGGTTTGGTGTCCTCAGCAATGGGACAACTACCTTTCGAAGAGTCGCTTATGTAGATGGACTGAAGCACAATCTTCTAAGCATCAGTCAGCTATGTGACAAAGACTACGAAGTTCGCTTTTCTAAAAAAGCATGTTCAGTGGTAGATGAAAAAGGAAAACTTGCTCTCAGTGGTTATAGAAGAGAAAATGTCTATGTAATAGATATGGACTCTACTATCACTGAAAACTTATGTTTTCTCTCTAAGGCCTCTTCTGATGTCAACTGGCTATGGCATAAAAGGCTCTCTCATCTAAACTTCAAAACCCTGAATTCTCTCTCATCTAAGGAACTGGTTTCTGGTCTTCCTCAGCACTCATATGCTAAAGAATCTCTCTGCTCAGCATGTGAAAAAGGAAAACAAACAAAAGCTAGTTTCAAGTCGAAACAAGTTTCCTCAGTAACAAGTCCTCTTCAGCTCTTGCATATGGATCTATTTGGCCCTGTCAATATCCAATCAATAGCTGAAAAGAAATATACGCTTGTCATTGTAGATGAATATTCTCGCTACACCTGGGTTATTTTTCTTCGCTGTAAGAATGATACTCCAGAAGAACTAATATCTTTTGTCAAAAAGATGGAAGTGCTGAATAATCTTACTGTTCGATCAATAAGAAGTGATCATGGAACTGAATTCAAAAATAGTTCCCTGAACAATTTCTTTGAGAATAAGGGAATCTCTCACAACTTCTCCTCAGTAAGAACACCTCAGCAAAATGGAGTCGCTGAAAGAAGAAACAGAACGATCATAGAAGCTGCTAGATCAATGCTCAACGATTCTCACCTCCCTACTCAATTTTGGGCAGAAGCTGTAAACACTGCATGTTTTACTCAAAACAGATCGCTGATAATAAAGCGATTTGGGAAGACAGCTTATGAACTCTTTCTTGGAAGGAAGCCTTCTATCAGCTTTCTTCATATCTTTGGTTGTCAGTGCTTTATCTTAAACAACAAAGATCAACTTGGAAAGTTCGACCCAAAAGCCGATGATGGAATATTTTTAGGATATTCCTCCATCTCCAAAGCCTACAGAGTTTTCAACAAAAGAAGACAAACCGTAGAAGAAACCATTCATGTCACGTTTGATGAAACGCGCTCAGCGAACTCTAAACCAATCGCTGACAATGAAGAACTGAATACTTGGATGATCTCTCACTATAGAGAAACTGAACCTTTCTCAAACCATCAGCACACTGAAACTCCAATTGCTGATGAAGAACCAAGTATCATACCTCCCACCGCTGAATCCACCTCATGGGTTTCAGCTGAACCTCTAAACACATTACCACCATCAAATCTGCCTTCATCTGGAAACCTCTCTAGTGAACCTACTCAACAGTTAATTGCTGATGAACCTCAAACATCCTCATCAGTAAACATTCCAATTGTTGATCCAACCTCTGAGTTAAGCAATCATGCTCCTGCTCAGCGATGGACAAGAGATCACCCAATGGATCAAATTCTCGGTGATCCAGATGCAGGTATTCAGACACGACGAAGCTCAGGTAATATCTGTCTCTTTGTAAACTTTCTCTCCTTAATAGAACCAAAGAAGACTGATGATGCCCTCAGAGATCCAAACTGGGTCAGCGCTATGCAAGAAGAGCTGACTGAATTTTCTCGAAACAAAGTTTGGAATCTCGTTCCTAGACCATCTGATAAAACTGTAATAGGCACTAAATGGGTGTTTAGAAACAAGTTAGATGAACATGGAACTGTAACCCGCAACAAGGCTCGACTTGTTGCTCAGGGATACAGACAAGAGGAAGGCATAGACTATGATGAAACCTTTGCCCCTGTGGCCAGGCTCGAAGCAATTCGACTATTCTTAGCTTATGCAGTCTATAAAGACTTCATCGTTTATCAAATGGACGTAAAATCAGCTTTTCTAAATGGAAAGCTGAATGAAGAAGTTTATGTAGAACAACCACCAGGGTTCTATGACCCTAAGCATCCAAATTATGTTTATAAATTGGATAAGGCTCTCTATGGTCTAAAACAAGCCCCTCGTGCTTGGTATGACACTCTCTCATCTTTTCTTATCTCTGAAAATTTTGAACGTGGCAAGATTGATAATACGTTATTTTTCAGGAAGATAAAAGGTCATATAATTCTTGTACAAATATATGTCGATGACATAATATTTGGTTCTACTAACCCATCTCTTTGTACTCGCTTTGCTGAAAGAATGAAGAAAGAATATAAAATGAGTATGATGGGTGAGCTGACATATTTTCTTGGTCTTCAGATTAAACAATCTGACAAAGGTACTTTTATCTGCCAAGGTAAGTATGTTAAAGATATGCTAAAGAAGTTTGAACTCACACAAACTTCAGCGATGAAAACTTCTATGGCACCACCGCTGATACTTAACAAGGATCCATCTGGAAAACCTGTTAATGTCACTGCCTATAGAGGAATGATAGGCTCATTGCTGTATCTTACAGCAAGCCGACCTGACATCATGTACTCTACTTGTTTATGTGCACGCTATCAATCTGAACCCAAGGAATCCCATCTGATCGCTGTAAAGCGAATTTTCAGATATCTGAAAGGAACTCCTAACCTCGGTCTTTGGTATCCCAAAGACTCAGGGTTCGATCTAACTGGTTATTCTGATAGTGATTTTGCAGGCTGTAAACTTGACAGAAAAAGTACCACTGGTGGATGTCAACTCTTGGGAGGAAAGCTGGTAAGCTGGACAAGCAAGAAGCAAAATTCTGTATCCACTTCCACAGCTGAAGCTGAATACGTAGCCGCTGGAAGCTGTTTTTCTCAAATCTTATGGATGAGAAATCAACTATTAGATTATGACCTTCAGCTGTCAAAGATTCCTATCTATTGCGACAGCACTAGTGCTATCGCTATAGCAAATAATACAGTGCTACATTCAAAGACAAAACACATAGAGATCAGATATCACTTTATCAGAGATCATGTGATGAATGGTGATATTGAACTTCACTTTATCCCTACTGACTTTCAACTTGCTGATATATTCACCAAACCTCTTGATGAGACAAGGTTCAACTTTCTCATCAGTGAGCTTGGAATGCTGAACCTCGAAGAATAATTCTTCAGCGTTCATGTATTATGTTAGTAATCAAAAGTTCCCCTCTCATCATTCTCTCTGATAAACATTCTGACTCTCAGGTATGTTTTCTCCTTTCCCTCAAAGATGTTTTTTTAATATAAACTTTAATCACCGAACTTTCTTCAAATGATTAAAAGCTTTTTGAAAAATACATTAATCAATGATATTTCTAGTCAGTGATCCTTTAAAAGGAAAAACTATCCCTATCTTTTCTAAAAGGGATACTTTTAAAAAGGAAAATCTATCGCTGACTTTTCTTCAGTGATCATTTCAAAACGGACAAATGTACAGTCTCTCTCTTCTATGACGTCATTTGAACCGACAATCCACGACATGCCTTTTCTGACACGTTCGTCCGTTGCCCTTCTATCCAATCAACTTCGTGGAACGTGTCAATGTCATGATGATTTTTTTTCTTTTCCCGCTTCATTCTCTCTCTTCTCTCTTCGTATAAAAGGAATTCTTCTCTCCTTTATACGGTTTACGCTTTCAAAACTTTCAAAGCAAGAAGCATTCTCTCAAGAACACTCAAGCAAGTAAACCCAGAATATTGAATCTCCAACTCTTTTTCTTCAAGATACACAGGTTTATTTCATGTTTATATGCTTTGTTCGTATGCTTTTTATTCTTTTTAAAATCCTACTCGCTTTCTATGGATTTTATAAAACGTTTTTTTTGTAAAAACTAAAGATCATTCTTTCTGATTTTATGTTTTTAAATAAAAACCTTTTGGTTTTAAAGTGTTCTTCATTCTTTCTACCCAGAACACTATTTTTCTCCTAAAAATAACTTGATAGTTTTCCAGTTTCCCTTCTTCTATGGAAACTGGTAATCATATTATTTTTAATCTAAATCATTTCTTCTATTATGCCTCTTTCCATAACAGAAATGACACAGTCTTCAATCGTTGCTTCCAAGCATGTACGATTCGCTCTCACTGAAGTTGAGATTACTAAATGTAATCATTTGGCCAGACTCGACTTCAAAGCTGACAAATACCCACATCTGGTGGAAGCTGCTGAATTCCTCAAGCAGTCATGCATAGCTTACGCGATCACTGTGGATCCTAAGCCCTCCAAGACTCTACTTCAGCAGTTCTGGTTCACTGCTGATGCAACTGAACTTACCAACAGGAAAGGCGAACGAGTCCCTGCTATCTCGTTCAGCACGGAATTAGGGCCAGGGAGCATGACAGCTCTTAGCCTCAGAAAATCTTTACGATTCCCTGACAAACCAAAGAGTGGGTTCGACGCACTCCCCACTGATGATGAGCTGATATCATTCCTGGACGCAATGGGCTATTGTTGGGAAAACAAACCAAGATCTTCTATTCCCAACAAGAAGCTCACCAAGATCCTAAAAGCTCAGATGCCATCACAACTGAACTTTATCTTCTCGCACATAATTCAGTGCATGAGTGGGAAGAGTGGTTCGCTGGATCAAGCCAGCAAAACACAACTGCAGATGGCCTACTCCGTTATCGCTGGTCAAAACTTTGACTACGCCACAGCCATCTTTGAAGATCTGAGGTCGAGATTAGAGAAGCCTGAACGAGATCCCAAGATCTCATACGTACGTTTCATATGTACGTATATCAAGTTCCTCTATCCCAACACCTATCCCACCAAAGATGATGGCACCTTTGCCAGGGTAGGTCAACGATCACTGGAGGTCAAGCCACTCGCCGACGAGGTAAGTATCTCTCTCCTTCGCTCTCGTCTCTCTCTCCATTCTTCTTCATCTTCAGCGACCACGCAGACGGTTCCTTCGTCTGCTATCCCTGTCGCTACCACTACTTCTAAACGACCATCAGCTAGTCCGATTGGTCCTTCCAAAAAGGCCAAAAAGACTAAGGAAAGTACACCCTCTAGTACTATACTTGAGTGAGCTTCTCAACAATCTACCTTAGATGCATTTGTGGGTCTTTCCTCGACAACTTCAGCAGTCACTCATACTACCGTGTCAGCGATCTCACTCGCTGTCACATCATCAGTAACCCCACCTACTATCTCATTCACTGAGATTAACCCCATCCCTACTTCTATCCCCAAAACTCTTCCCTTCTCTCCTCACTTGGTCTCTGAACCCGCCACCTCTTCTTTCCCTATAGGACCTGAGCATCAAACTTTTGAGGAATCTATGCTGTTCTACAAAATGTTTGATACGTCAGGTACACCTATAATCCTAAACACTTCTCTCCCCCCCCCCCTCTCCAAATAAGCCCATATCTGAACTAACATTATTTTCAGATCCTAGCTTGGCGTCTGTTGACACGCATGTCAACAGTCTAGGAGAAAAGGTGGACGCACTCACCAACACCATCAATGAAACCACCAGCGCCGTAAATCAGGCTGGTGAGGAGCTGAAGAAGTTGACCGCCACTTGCTCATCTAAAGCTGAGAACTCTCAACTTTCAGCTGTTGAAGAACAAGTCGTCCAACTCAGAGAGTCCTCTCGACTCTTTCAAGGGCGATTTGAGTCTCTTACCACTGAAGTTCAGGGTCTCTCTTCAAAGGTTGACCTCTGCACGTCCCTTCTTCAGCAAATTCTACAGAAAGTGAATGCACCAGCTCTAGCGCTGCCTCCCTCCTTCACTGAAGATGATCGTACCAACCTCAACATCGCTGTGGAATTCATTCATGATGCCACATGCGACATCCCTGCGGTTGAAGACCGGATTAAGCGTCTGGAGGCTGACGTTCAAGTGCTAAAAGCTTCAACAGCTACTCCAGCAGCTGAACAATCCCCTACCGCTGATAATGACAAAGTGGGGGAGAAAACTGAAGAAACTTCTATTGCTGCTGCTGGGGAAGCTAAGACTCCAAAGGAACCTCCCTCTCAATCTGAGGGGGAGAAGGCAAAAGAATCCTCATCAATTCACTCCATTCTCTTTGAAGAGGATGAGGAAGAAGACGATGAAGAGGAAGATGATCTAGATCTTGATGATCAAGAAAAGGATCAGCCCTCCGATGACGACGACGACGATGAAGACCAATCTATGTGGTTCTCTAAGCCGAACGTCGTATCAGGGACAACTTCGCAAGAGGTTGTCAAAACAGGGGTGAGAGGTGATACATCTTCAAGTGTTCCTTCGCAAAGCAAAGACAAGCAACCGATCGCTGAAGAATGCTTGAGGACTGGATCACAATCTGAGGGGGAGCATCCTTCTCAGGTATGTCTTTCAATTGTACCACTCTTCTACTCTTTCCAAACCCCTATTCCTTTCTAGCCTTTATCTCTCTCGTTCTAAAAATACACTTATCCCTTCTTTCCTTCTTTTTCTAACCAGACAGTTCTCACCCCTGCTTAAGGGTTCTGAACTACAAATAATTCCAGCTGCTATCGCTGAAGAAATAATCCCAATCTCTATCGCTGAGATTGATGAAGAAGAAGAAGAAGATTCCCTGGTCCATCCAGGAAGGCCCTCTCGACCATCTCATTGGTCAGAGGAAGTGGTAAAGAAAAGAGTTGAAATGATCGCTCAACTAGAAAGTCAACGGCTGAAAATCCCTCTTCAAACATCCACAGAGCTCGACTTCCTCACTGAAGCTGAAAGAGAAGAATCTGCCAAAGCTGAGAAGCTGATCGCTGAATGCAAACGAGATGCCCAACTCGCTTTAAAGATTCAATCCTCTCAAGTTAAGGACAAAAAGCTGAAAAGCAAACCTGTGGAAGTTCAAGCAGCACTACTGAAAGAAATTGAAGAGGAACGCTTCAAAGAACAAGAGATCAACGATAAGTCTATCGAATGGTGCAAACAAAAGATGGATTATCGTTCTGATCTTCTTCCAATATCAGCCGTGACTATCTCTGGTCGCAAGAAGAAAGATCAACTCTCAGTGACCATGGAGATTACCAGAGAGGATGGAACCCAAAAAGCAATGTACGTATCAAAACTTGAGAGCTTCGGATTTACGGAATGGTTAGAGTTCTGGGATGCGCTGAAGAAATCCAAATCTATATACAGAGGCTACGTTGAAGGACTTCTTGAAGCCCTCATAAATAGAGTCGTTTCTGTACTAAAGCTGCCATCTCCTCTTCCTCCCAAATCTTTGAAACTCAAGAGAAAAAATTGGGTCCTCCTCCTCTGAAGATGTCGCCATCATCAGGAATGAAACTTCTATCAAATTTTCAAGAGATGCACTGTTTGGTCCTCCTCCTGATCTTTCAGTTCTGGACTTATCTCTGCCTCCTGGTGGTCCTTTCCAAGCTGGTCAAGTAATCAACAATCCTTATGGAATATTCTTCAGAGATGATGATAAGGAACTCAGATTTCAAAGAATCTCTGAGATTCCTATCTGTCCTCTGAATCATCTCAAGGATCTCTTATGCTTATGGTGTGACTTCTTCCCTGCTGCTGAAGAAATTAAAGAAATTATCAGTCAAGAATCTTTGGAACGAAGACAGAAAGGAGAAGAAATACCTGAGTATATGATCAATCCTCCTAAATCTTCTTTTAATAGCTGATAGATTAGTTTTCTTCTCTGTAATCTGTTAGTTATACTTACAGTAAGTTAGTTACTCACTTGTAATGTTTTTCATATCTTGTAATTCCATCCCTGAATTAAATGAAAATAGCAGTGATGTACTTAACCCTATCAGTACTGTAAAAGATCCCTCAAAATAGTAATTGGGACATGCATTCTATGAGTCCTTTTTATTCCTATATTTTGAATCAAAGTAATTTTCTTTTGTTACTTTGTCATTATCAAATAGGGGGAGATTGTTGATCCAAACTCTCTCAGTGATTTGATAACGACCCTCTTTTATACTTAGTGAAAATTACGTTATTATATGTATTAGTGTTTCATCATCAGCGATCAGACTGAGTCTGTTCAGTTATCGTTGATGACCTTTCTGTAACATTAATATGTATGTGTTTCACTTTCAGCGATCAAACTGAGTCTGTTCAGTCATCACTGATCGTTTCCTATGTAACACAGTTAACGTAATCCCTGAAGACAAGTCTCGCGTCAACATAGTTCATAGCTGAATCGAAGACGAAGCCACTGAACAATAGATTAGTCTACTAGTGACCTGATGCGGATATCAGCGAAGATCAGACATCTACTTACGCGAAGAAGCCTGAGGAAAAGCTTCAGCGATAGCTGAACTTCTTTATCTCTGGAAGAAGAGATACTCAGCGATCAACGATCACAAAGCTTATGCCTCAAGTTTTCTTTTGTCTTACCTTGCACAACCAGTACGATGTGTCAGAACGGACACGTCTCTGCCACAAATCGTACACCAACTCTGTCAACTACACTGTTCATAAAGCGGCCAAAAGCATGTCTCCAAAAGTGAGACTACCAAAGCCAATCTATGAATGCCACGTGTAAAGTACCCTGCCATGCATTTAATGCATAGGGTATAAATAGGAAGCTCACCCCTTCATCTGAAAGTGTGCTCAATCCTTGAACTCCAAAATAGAAACCCTCGTTTTCTATCTCTCTAAAAATCCCCCATTCTCTGAATTTCTTGTGCAACCATCTTAGTGTTTCTTAAGTTTGTTTAGATTGAGTCTGTCTTAATCTTATTCCGCAACAAACTTGTAAATTGTATTTTGATTTATCAATAAACAATTTATTAAACTTTAATTTCTGTGTTTGTATTCAACCCCCCCCCCCCCTTCTACAAATTTGTTAAGCACCTTCGGGACCAACATACCCTTCTTCAGATTTCGGAACTCAAGCTCAATCTTGTCCAAAGCTCTTTCACTGCAATACTTGTCAAGGATCTTCTTCTTAAATGTTGGCCACGAGAGTTTGGCCAACACTTCCGGAGTAAGGGTGAGATTCCACCAAGTAAGTAATTATTAGTCTATTACAAAGCCCAATGTAAGGAAATCAATACTACATGAAAACTAATCCGATAAAAACTAAAAACTAAAAATTACTTAAATAATTGGAGAAGTTGAGTGAAGGAACCGACCGTAAGTGTACGTGTGTAACGCTAAAAGGTAAATTAATAATTTCAGTTTTAGTTTATTAAATATAATAAACATATAAATATTTTTTATTGAAAAAATAGTAGATACATGTCGGTTCCGGTTCTGAGTACCCAGTGGTTAACGGTTCCAAAAAAATGAGAACTGAAACCGGAACCAGTCCCAATCGGTTACGTATTTTTGGAACTGAAACCGGAACCAATCACATCGGTTCCGGAACCGGCTACTTCGGAGTGGTTCCGATTCCAAAGACAGGTACCCACTTTCGATGCTTACCCCTAATTTAACCTAGGGGTGTAAACAAGTCTAGCTTTTAACGAGCTAGTCGAGCTCGAGCTTAATTATTCTCGATCTCGAGTCGATCTTGAACACAAAATAAAACTCGTTTAACTTAACTAGCCAAGCTTTATAACACCAATGTTCGACTCGGTTCGTTCAAAAACTCGATTCAATTTTTCGAGTCGAGCCGAACCATTCGAGCATACCCTTTTTTGAGCCAAACATGCTCATGTATTTATTAATCATACAATAAAAATATAAAAATTATCAAGCCCAAGCCAATAAACGAGTTAATCGATTGCGAGTTCAAATCCATAAACGAGCACCGAGCTCGAGCTCGATAACTCAAAAAATATTCGAGCTCGAGCCCTAATTGAAAAAGTTAATCGAGCTCGAGTCGAGCTCGAACCCAATATTAAATTTTTAAGTCCTACTCGATTAACCTACTCGACTAGACTCGACTCGTTTACACCTTCAACTTAGCGAAGGGTGCAATCAAGTACACACCATCCTACCATATCTACCTTATCTGGCAAAGGTAGAGAGGTGATTACGGATGGTAGCGACGTGTTGAACCAATCCATTATTTCCTACTTATCTGAAAACACCTTAAAATAAAATTGTAACTAGATATAAAAAATTAATAAAATTCCATATTAAAAAGGAAAATTTTGAATTTATTAAATATTATATTATATTAGTATGACACAATATTTTTCTTGTATTCAAAGTTTATAAATTGGTTTTATAAGGTCTAATGAATTTTAATAAGTTATATATAATAATATAATATTAAAAATGTGAATGTTGTGCATATTTAACTATTATAAGTTATAGTTTGTTTTCAAATTTCTTAAAACCTTATTTTATTTAGAAAACAAAAGATTAAATCCTAATACAACTATTACAAACAATATATCTTTAAGAGATTTGAAGATACTAATCATAAACGTAATCCTAGATCTAAACAAAATAGGAAGAAGACTGAGAGAAAAGTTTAATCGTCAAAAACTGAAGAAATGAGTTGAATGAATCACAATTAGGTCGAGAGACCTAATTTATATCTTTTGTAAATTGCATCCAAATCCTTACAGCTTTAGTCCTTTAATTCCAGATAATAGCTCCGCTAAACCTGAACTTCTCCCAATAGTGAGGCGCAGTCCCTCTTCTCTTTAGATATTAGCTATGTTCCAGTTTAGTCTCTTTAGAACGTCTAGTTGATAGACATTTTCCCCAGTTAGCATCTACAAACGCTGAGAGTTTAAAATCAGATTCAGAACATAAAGAAAATTGGATACCTCTACCAGGAGAAGCCTTTAAATACCTTAATACTCGAAGAGCCAGTTTCTGATGAAACTGACGCGGTGAATGCATAAATTGACTCAAACAATGTACTGCAAATGCAATGTCAGGTCTAGCTAACAAGTATATAAGTCTACCAACTAATCTTTGATACCCTGTAAAATCCTTTAAAGGAGGATCCTTTGTTTCAGAACCAACAGAGTCGGTAACAACTAGGTTCATATCCATAGGTGTGTTAATAGGTTTGTACCCTAGATATCCAAAATCATTTAAAAGTTCGAGATGGTACTTTCTTTGAGACATACATACACCTTTGTCAGTTTCTAAAATCTCAATTCCTAAGAAGAATTTCAAAACACCAAGATCTTTTATTTTAAATCTAGACTGTAAATAATCCTTAACCTCTTGAATTTCAGAATATGAGTTACCAGTAATGACAATATCATCAACATAAACAAGAAGAACAATGAAAATATTATCAGAATATTTTGTAAACAAAGAATAGTCACTAGTACTTTGACTGAAACCATATTCAATTAAACAAGTTGACAACTTTTCATACCATTGACGCGGAGCTAGTTTTAGTCCATAGAGAGACTTAACAAGCTTACAAACACATTTATCATTAGGTGAGAAATATCCTGGAGGTAAGCTCATATAAACCTCTTCTATTAAATCACCATAAAGGAAAGCATTGTTAACATCAAGTTGACGTAGGGGCCATTGATTTTGAACAACCAAAGCAATGACACACCTAACTGTTACCATTTTAACTACTGGTGAAAAAGTTTCCTCATAATCAAGATGTTCACGTTGACTATACCTTTTAGCAACTAACCTAGCCTTATATCTTTCTATTTCACCAGTAGATTTATATTTGATTTTAAAAATCCATCGACAGCCTATTGGTTTTCGGCCAAGAGGCAACTCAGTTAAAACCCAAGTGTCATTTCTATACAGGGCTTCCATTTCATCATTCATTGCATCAACCCAGTTTTGGTCCTTACTTGCCTCAAAAATGTTTTCAGGTTCTAAGGACTTATTTAGAGTTGATACAAAACAAAAAATATTTGAATTCAAATAAGAGTAATTCACTACCTTCTCTATCCCATATTTAACTTTACCTTCAACAACATAATCATCAAAACAACGAGGTAAATTTGAAGGACGAGAAGACTTAAAGATTGTTCAGAAACAGTTCCCTCAGGAGGGGTCCTCAAAATATCATCATTATTTTGTTGAACAGTTAGATGTCGAAAATTAGTAGCCCATGAATCACTAGCAGCCTCAGTGCTACCTGGATCAATTGATCCGACAACTCTGTTATTGTTGGTACTAGTACTACCAGGGTCCAAAGACCCGACAACTCTATCTTGACTACCCATATGATCACGCCTACCAGAGTTATCAGAAGTAACAGGGAGACTTTCATTTATTTTACTTCCATTTTGAGGACTTACCCTAATTTCATCATTGGGCAATTCAGAGGTTAAATCATTAGATTGAAAAAGAACATAATCAAAGTAATTTAAAGAGTTAATACCACTTGAATCACAACTTGGTTGATTTGCACTCATTTTGAAAGGAAAAATAGTTTCATAAAACTTTACATCTCTAGAAACAATTATTTGTTTGGAGTCCAAGCTATAAAGTTTGTACCCCTTTTTTGAATTACAATAACCAAGATGAACACATTTTTCTGATCGAGAAGAAAATTTGTCTGAATTATTTGGTTTAACTGCAAAACACAAACATCCAAAATTTCTAAGATGTGATAAAACAGGTGCAAATCCAAACACAAGTTCATAAGGGCACTTTCCATTTAAAACAGAAGAAGGAGTTCTATTTATGAGATAAGTAGCAGTTAATATACACTCATTCCACATATTTAACGGAGCATTACCTTGAAACATTAAAGCCCTGGCCATATTTAATAAATATCTATGTTTTCGTTCAACCACCCCATTTTGTTGGGGAGTGTAAACGCAAAAAGTTTGATGAATAATACCATTGGCTTTAACGAACGTTCCTAACTTGTTATTAACAAACTCGGTGCCATTATCACTTCTGAAAATCTTAATATGTTTTCCAAATTGATTGATCAGCAGACTGTGAAAAACAACAATGTTGTCAAATACTTCATCCTTACTTTTCAACAAATAAACCCAAACAGATCTAGTATAATCATCAACGATAGTTAAAAAGAACCTATATCCCTCCTTACTTGGAACACGATAAGGTCCCCATAAGTCTAAGTGAACCAATTCTCCAAGGACTTTGGAGACATGATTACTTAGAGTAAACTTGTCTCTTGTTTGTTTTGACTTATGGAAAACATCACAAGGAGGAAAGATATGCTCACTTCCTAGATCAAGAGTTTCTTTTAAAATTCCTAACACTTGGTCAGTAGGATGGCCCAGTCTACTATGCCACAACTGACGTGAGACATAACAGACTACAGACATATTAGACTCATGACAAATATTTTTAGAACTAGGTGATACCGAAGACTCACCCTTAAACGAGTGATCAAAGAAGTATAAACCTCCTTGTTAGCTACCAGTCGCCATAATTCTCTTGTGACGAGAACCCTGAAGAAGGTAACATTTGTACTCATCAAACCCATCAAAAATTTTGCTATCTCTAGCAATTTTATGAACAGAAAGAAGATTAACGTGAAAGTCAGGTATAACAAGAACATCAAACAAAACGACTTTGTCATTAAGCCTAAAATTTTCTATTTGATCGATTTTAGCTTCATCCCCGTTAGGTTGAGTGACTTTTAAGTCTAAATATGAAATATCTAAAACATTTTCAAGATGAGAAGTAGAGGAAGTCATATGTTGGTTAGCACCAGAACCAATTATCCAACCATGATGAGAGAAACTAGGTAAATTAGTTAATTTTGTCATGTTAACAGAGAACTTACCCTCCATATTAACAGAAACATTCTCTGGTTGTTTGTGATCAAGAAGGGCAAGTAACTTGGTAATTTGATCCTTTGAAAGCGTTTTCGAAGAATTCTGACCATTGACAGAAACTTCAGGAATACAAGAGTTTTTTGAAGCCGGTTTGAAAGTGTTCTTAGACTTACTAAATTGAAAGTCCTTAAGGAAACCGATCAATTTATAACACATTTCTATGGTGTGCCCCGTCACACCACAATGCTTACAAACAAGGGGAGGTTTACCAACCCTTTTCTTATTTTCATTTGCCTTTCCAAAGAAGGCAATGTTTTGACTTTTAGCATATGAGGATCGGGTCACACCATGGTGTGACTCTTCTCGAGACACTAATGAAAAAGTTGTCTTCACAGTAGGAAGGGGATCAGTAGTAAGAATGTTACTTCATATATGAACATAAGTATCATCTAACCCCATAAGAAATTGCATTAATTTTATCAATTGATTATGCTTAGAAAAATCATGTGCAGCGTTACAAGTACATGAAGGCAGTTTGATTAGAGCATCAAACTGCTTCCAGAGGGCATTTAGTTTATGATAGTAATCTGAAACAGGTGCCCCATTTTGAGACAAAGAATTAATTTTCTGGTGTAAATTGAATGTAACGGAACCATCAATTTTGTCATATGTTTCTTTTAATTCAACCCAAACCTCAGAAGCAACTCTAGAGAACACTTGGCTAACAAATAATTCATCAGAAATAGAATTGAGTATCCAAGATAGCACGACATAATTACATTTGTCCCATTGTCTACCCAAGACATCATTATCAAGAGAGCTAGTAACAGAGCCATCAATGAACCCGAGTTTATTTTTAGTCTCAAGAGCAAGTATCATAGCACAAGACCAAAGTTTATAGTTTTCAGTACCATTAAGTTTCATTGACAAAATAGAGGCCCCTGATGTATCGCTAGGATGGAGATATAGCGGATCCCCAAAGTCCAGCTTAGCGATCAATGATCATTGTTCTGGCTCTTTGGAGGACTCAGCTCCCGTCATAACGACAACACAGAAGAAAACGATCACACACAAGGACAAAAACTAAATAGCGAAAAGGCATGATTCCTTACCACTTGAGGTGGTAGGTCAAGCCCACTACTCAGAGTCCAAACAAAAAAAGGAACCACAAGAGAGAGAGAGAGAGAGAGAGGACTTACAGAGAAAGGAGAGCCGAAGAGATAACAGATAAAAAAACACTTACAGATCAATCCTTAAAAGGGAGAGCAACGGAAGATATGTGAGCAAATCTAAAACCTCAACAAAGGTAGAGTGAGTGAATAGTAACACCCACATATTTGAGCAGAAAAATCAACTTGAACAGAAACAGTTACCAAAGAAGAACCAAAAGTGCACAAGAACAACCACACGAAAAAGAAGAAAAAAATGAGATAAGGAACCAAACAGATCTGGAATGACTGATGCAAAAAAATATGCACCATAGTCCTTTGATGGCCGTTAATGAGAAGGAAATCAGACCAAACCGGAGCTGAAATCCACACCAAGGCTCATGTCACTAGGACCTAGTCAACCAAGAAATGAACAGAGAAAGTAAACGAATAATCAAATAAAGAGAAGAGTGGTATATTCTTCTTTGAGTCTCAAAGGAGGATAGACCTCGACTCACTTCATAAGATCTTCTTGAGAAACAAAGAAATTTTCATGAAGAAAAAGAAAACAGGGATCTGAAACACAGACCCTTGATACTCCTCAAATAATCAACAGAACCTAGATCTATAGAAGATCTGATCCAAGTCAACAGTAGGAGTAACGAGACGCTTGTTACCTCTCTTATTCCTAGCTTAAACCTAGATCTATTAGAGATATGATCCAAGGTAAGAAGAGAGAGATAAACAGATGAAAACAAAAAATAAAGAATGAATGAATAAACCTGTATCTGTTCGTAAAACACACCTAGAACCAAGATCTAGATAGATCTGATTCAGGTCGATGACGAGAAAGAGAGGATTAAAGGGAAAAAAACAAAAGAACAGATAGTAGATCTACAAGTAAACTACGAGAACATAAGCAACAAAATAAGATCTACAAGAGATTTACGTAATCGAAGATGAAAGCAAAACAATGAATCGGATCTAAAAAGATAAGATGCACTTTGCTCATGTAAACGTAATGCAAGAGAAGAAGAAAAAAACCTTATAATAACACTTCAAACCACAATCTATTAACAGATTAGATCTGAGGCGGAGAAGAGAGAATGATTGAGATAAGCCGAAAAACAAAAATGACAACAAGTAAACAAGACCTATGAAGGTCAGATTTACTCGAAGGAATCCTCACACTGTGAGGTAAATGAGATCTGGACAGTGTTAAACATAAGACCTAATCTAGATTTTGAAAAGAACACGAAAAACAAATCTTAGTCAGAAGGCCATGAAAGGAACAAAGAAACGAAAAAGATTTACCAGAGGTTGTGATTGATGATGAACATCTCAGATGGAACGAACATGAAGCTCTGATACCATATTAAAACCTCATTTTATTTAAAAAACAACATATTAAATCCTAATACAACTATTACAAACAATATATCTTCAAGAGATTTGAAGATACTAATCATAAACGTAACCCTAGATCTAAACAAAATATGAAGAAGACTGAGAGAAAAATGTAATCGTCAAAAACTGAAGAAATGAGCTGAATGAATCACAATTAGGTCGAGAGACCTAATTTATATCTTTCGTAAATTGCATCCAAGTCCTTCCAGCTTTAGTCCTTTAATTCTAGATAATAGCTCCGCTAACCCTGAACTTCTCCCAATAGTGAGGCGCAATCCCCCTTCTCTTTAGATATTAGCTATGTTCCAGTTTAGTCCCTCAACTTCTACAAACAACACACTACTAGAAAACTGTGAAATACCGACGGTAATTACCTACGGCAACAACAGTCGGTATTTACCGTCGGCAAACCGACGACCCACCAACGGTATCTTTTTAATTTTATTTTTATTTATTTTTAATAAGTCGTCGGAAAACCGTCGGAAAAACTAGTGATATACCGACGGCTAGTTTTTTCATTTCATTTTATATTTATTTTTAATAAGTAAATACCGTTGGAAACTGGAACCGTCGGTAAGCTGTCGCTAATTGTTGTCGGAAAACCATCGCTATATATTACCGACCAGCATTTTACCAACGATTATTTCCGTTGAAAAACCGTCGCTAAAGCCTTTTTTCCGACGATTTATCGACTGTTTCAGCCGTCGATAATACGATTAATTTTAGCAGTGACATTCCAAAATAGAATAAGTTAAACTAATGACAAAATTGGTCCAAAACATACTTACCTTTTAACAAAATTTGATTGTGATTTTTTTACGATAAAACATAATTTAATTCTAAGAAGTAGGTAAAGAGTTATGGTCACAAAATCAAGTTTTAAAAACAAATATAAATCTCCGTTCAGAAAAAAAAATAATCTATTTAATTATTTTATATTTTAACCACAACTGATTATTTAATTCTTATAATAATTATTTTGAAAACACATTCTCTAAACATCCTTAATTTGATATAGAAAATAAGAAAAACAAAAACTATATTTTCTAAATGTTGTAGTTTTCAATTAAAACAATAAAATAATTATATCATACGTCAGAGAAAAACACGTATTAGTAATTATCTTTATTTTTTGATATTGTTACAAATAATTTAATACATCGACTAAGATTCTTAAGAATATATAAACAAATCAAGCATCTTTTAGACACAGACTTAAATGTTTTATAATTATAATTCATGATAACATATTAGTTATATGTAAAAAATCATTTTGATATTGTATAAATGTCATGATGGTTAGACCATCTTCAACCTAAAATTAAAAACACAAAAATGAGATGTTTTACTCTTCAATCTAACACTAAAACACTAAAAAAGTGAAGGTCAATAAAGGTGATCTCTATATTTGAAGGTCAATAAAGTAGATGATAACTCTCGATTCTTGAGAGTTATTGTCTCTCTTTTCTCATTTGTTTTTACCACTTTATTGCCCATTTTGCCCTTCTCCTCATTCATTTGGTCTAATTTGTTCTAACATTGTGATAAAGTTTCAAGGATGCAAAAATTCGGTTTTTCTAACTTTTTGTGCAGCAAAGTGGCCACTTTGGTCACCACAGTGGCGACACTGGCTGGAAGTTTTTGAATAAGCCTTGGGCGTTTATGGTAATGTGTTTTTTGAAGTAGAAGAAAGTAGAAAATGAGCTTTCACAGGAATAATCAAGGAAAAAAGACAAATTTTGGAAGTCAAATGAAGCTTCAACACTCTTCCTTAAAGTGACTTTTTAGGATTTGTCAAATCACATATTTTCTCTTCAAGAGCACTATTTATAAAAGAGGCTTGGGGCACCATTGGAGATTTGTTATTGTTGATTGCATAGAAACTTAAGCAGAATATGCTTTGTGTTATCACCTTTGATGTATCTTACTTTCATTAATTCGATACATGATGCATTATTTCATATATGTAAGTAGGATAGTGGTTGAACTCAAAATCACTACCTTCTCTAATATGTGTAATGACAGTTCTTAATCATATACATCTTTTGAATAGTCTCATGGAGAGTAATATTCTTGGAATCGTTCAAGGAGGTAGTTACAATGGTTAGCTTAACTTACTTCCAAGCAATCGGAGTGTTCCCTGTGGTAATTCATTATCCAGTTTGGGAACAACCCTTGTATGGATCAGACACATACCTAATATTAGCAAAGACATACCAAGACATTGTTTGGTGTTTTTTCTGTAAGAGCTAGCACTTTTGCTGCTTATATTCTAAGTAGATATTGAGGTTTCATTATCAATCCCATTTTTCTTTCTATAGGGAAAGTATAAGCCTATGTCAATGATTCCAAAAGATTAATTTGATATCATTCCAATGACGTTGCGTTGGCGCTGAGCTAAATCTAGCTAACAAGTTCACTGAGAAATACAATATACGGTCAAGTGTATTGTGTTAAGAACAATAATGCGCCTATTGAACTTAAACAGGGAATTCCAACTCCCAAAACCTCTTCGTCATCATCCTTTAGACGAAATAAATCTTTTTATATCCAGCACTTCGACCGATCATGGGAATGCTAACCAGATGCACTTTGTCCATATTAAGTCGCCTGATCATTTTCTGGACACATGCGGATCGGTGGATTAATATTCCACAAAATTGATGTTCTAGCTCAAATAGCTAGACAAAACCAAGTTTTCCCAAGATCTTTCATCTCAAATTCAGATTTCAAGTAGCTTGTTATTTCTCTTATTTCATCAAGAGTGTCTATTATGTTCATAACATCGACATATAGAGCTACACTGAAAATTTAGAACTTGTTTTCCTAAATAAATACACAAGGGCACAGTTCATCGTTATTATATACTTTCCCAATCAAGTATCCACTTAGGTGGTTATAGAACATTCATATAGATTGCTTCACTATATAAAATGAGCATTTTACTTTTATTGCAAGAGCATTTTGTGGTTTAGAGTTACTTGATTTTGATAATGTAATATCATCGAATACTTTTATATATCTCTGAATCTAGATCCCCATAAAGACATGCAGTAACCACATCCATGAGTTGCATTTCCAGTCCTTCGAAAACTACTAGACTAATAAATTATTTGGACGCATAACATCCATCATGAGAGATCAAGTCTCATCATGGTCAATCCAGGGCGTTATGAGAAACCTTGCGCCAAAGGAGAGCCTTAAACATTAGGATTTCATTATTCTCATTACGCTTTATGACAAAGACTTAGTTATGCTCTACGGGCTTTAAACTTGGTGGGTTAACACTACCAGACCAAATACCCGATCTTTTGTCAAAGAATATAATTCTTTCTGGATTGTTTATTTAGGTCAATATGCTCTTTGTTGATATTATTCAACTGAGCGTGGTTCGATGTCGTTGTGCTCTATCATCTTATGAGCAATAGTATATGTGAATAAGTCATCAATGAGTATATATGAACTGTCCATCGACTCATATGTACTCTCATAGTTCATTTGAGATTTTCTTTCATCTCTAGAATCATATTAACTTCGGAGCGTCCTCCAGTGATGATTCATGGACATAATTATAATTAGAGATAATCTCATGAGAGTTTTATGTATTGATGATTAATATTAGATGTGCCTCACTATTCTCTTCCTTTATAATAGTATCCATCGAACCAAGTAGCTTCCACCACTTCCAGTTGGTAGCTACGACCTCAACCACACCTCCACTATGTGTGATTGCAACGCACTTTCTAATGGCGTTGTGCCCCTGTTGGGGACTTTTACCTTACAGGTATATTAGCAGCTCGTATGTGTGATCTTGTCACTTTTAGAATAATTTTAACGTATCAGGTATCGAGTCTGATTCGTTTAACTTCAACTTTACGTTGTGAAGTTTGGGGATCAAAATGAGACATAGTTGGAACATTACATGACAGTTCCTGTCGTTCCCTTGGAAAATATTTTTTCCTATCTCCCCCTAACGACGGGAAGACTGTCATCAAAGTGACAATTCGAAAATCATGCAATATAAGGATTACCCGTAAAAGGTTCTAAATAGCGGATAATTGTTGGAGATTCATATCCAACATATACTTAATATATTTTAATGAACCATTTTAGTGCGTTGTGGGGGCGTAATTGGCACATATACTATATAAACAAACATGCATAAATTTAAAAGATCAAACTTATATCCAATTACCAACTGGTATGCATGTTATTGGTTGACTAGTAGTAGGTCTAAAAACAAATAAGTAAAGTTGCATGAAAATTTGCATAACCCCAAGTAGATATGGGTAAATTGGTATGCATAACCAATGCCCTAGTTACCATCTATGTCCTTTTGATGACATGTTTTGTGAGACCACTTTTATGTATACAAATGGGGGTATAGGATGCTCTACATTGATCCCAATACAAATGCAAAGATCATCAAATCCTTATGATGTTAATTCTCTAGTATTACCAAGCCATATAGACTTTATGAGATGATTAGGGTGGTGATCCCTTAGTTGTATAGTTGGTCCTAGAACTATAGCGTTTTGTGTGGACATTAATACGACGTGTGTTCATCATGTCGAAACTTCAACCAGAACCATAAAGTACTTGAATGGCCCGCATTCTAGATGTATAGGTCCACAAATATTACTTTGTATTCATTGTAAGAATGGAATATTTTGTATTATGTCCTTAGCTTAGGAGGACCTTGTTCCTATTGTGGTTTAAGGAGTAAGGTTTGCAAAAGTTCTAGGTATTCAATAGTTCATATTGCGATGGTGGTGTTGCTTTTTATGCTGCAGAAGTCAACAATTGCAATTTTGGATCATTTCTTTCACTCGAGAAAATGTGTCTATATGTATTTTTCAACACAAGGTCATTATGTCATATCCCAAAGTTCATTATTGGTGACAACATATGATTCAGTGACCTAGATAATCCACTAGTTTGAAACATTAGCTTCTCTAATATATGTTTCTTTCCATATTTATTAGAGTTTATATAGATATCCATTTCCGTTTCTAATATGGTTTTCCATTTCAAACAAGTATTTGAACAAGGTTTGATGCATATAGTGCTTTAGTGATTGATTTCGTGTCATTAAACAACAAGTGACAGTCCATTGTCTAAGTGTTTGGCTGGAGGAATTAAAAATAATTAATTCAATGAATAATAATCTATTTCTTTAGGATTGTATGATATGTCACAAAACAATCAAGTTCTCCTCGATACATTCCTACATGGAACGAAGAACATTGAGAGTTTTATATTTGTTTTTGATGTATTTCTTTACATATATAGTGGTTATAAACCCGAGAGTATATTTGCAGGAGCAATTAATTTGATAGTTCAAACACATTCAAATAAACTTATACTCATCCAATCTTAGATATGATATAGTTTATTTTCAACTTGTTCCCTTTTCGATGGGAGCACTCTTTAGTGCATTTCTTATTTGATTGTTCTTTATCACCTGGGGCGGTAGTTGTATATCTACTTCAGGTATTGAAAAATCCTTCCCAACTCTTACCATGACATGACCCTTTCTAGGTTCTCATCCACATGGTGCATATATGTCACATGTGTGTGGTTTAGTATGTTTATCTCGCTGTCCTTTGGAGTTCTTTCCACCTCTAACGCTTGCATGATTTAGATTCAAAAACTTTCTTTGTTCCGACAAGTCTAGCGTCTTAAAAGAACCTCATTGTGTCTCTCAACCACTTACACTAGGTTGATAAGTTTGTTAAATGTTGTGATTCTTTTGTTATCATATTCCAACTGATACTGATTCATTAGTATGATTGTTGATGTAGGGAAAGTGGAAAGTATTTTCTGAATCATGTCGTCTTCCGTGAGTTCCTTGCCACCGAAGTTTAGATGTGCTTTGAGACACAACATTTTTTTGTTGAAGTCATTTACCTTTTTTTGTAATCGAGTAAGCGGATTTCATTTCGCTGTACGATTAGTTCGGGGAATACAGGTTCATGAATACTCCCAATTATCCCCTTCGGGACATCTCACAGTTCTTTGGCGGTTTCTAGTAAAGGTATTCCTATGAAAGTTAGGATTTATATGTCGTCTCAATACATGATGGTATTTGCTTGTACCTTTTAAGGAGGTTGCTTTTTCAGGTCAATAGGGAGTTGGCGGGTTTTAGGTATTGGATATTCATATGTGTACTCAAATTCTTTTGAGTTTAGGACATCGAATCATGGATGAGGTGTTTCAACTATTTACGTAAATAAGGGACAATATATGATTTTCTATTTGATAAGACAATGGATGATAATTATAGTTATTATTTTATGTATGAAATTTCATTATCATACCAATATTGGATTTTGTATGCTTACATTTTGTTGATAATACTTCATCAATATTTCAATTTGTGAAAATAAATCACTCAATCTATTGGATTTCCAAGTAGTAGGGGAATCATATGGATTTCTTAAGTCCCTACAAACCTTGGGGCTATTTACACTCATTTGACAAAATCCAATCGATATTTTGCAATTTATTTAATTTAAAGATAACATTGTTAATTATAGAGCTTTTGACATGAGACCAAAAAGAACATGCGTTTGACATATAAAGCCAACTTTAGTGTTGTAATATATTAATGGTATGTTGAATACTTTTGGCAAGAGATAAAAATATGGGGTGGAAGTGTAACTCCCAAAATTTAATTATATTATTGGAATTATAAGTAGGAACTTATAGTTAATGTCTTTATTTGAATATCATATGTGGGAGAACAAATGCATTTGAATAAGGTGAATTAAATCTAAAAATAAATCATGACAATAAAGACATTAAAATGAATAATTTAATACGAGTCTAAATAAATAAATAATATTGATCAATTAAACTAACCAATTAAGCAATCAAATGTGTATGTATATAACAATTTATAAAAAAAATAGTAACTAATAGATATTTTAAATCAATTACTTATTAAATATGGTTATTATGGTATTACAGTTAGGAAAGAAAATCAGTTTCATAAAATAAACAACTCTTATTTAATAAATAATTTGATACTAAATTTATTGAAAAACAATAAAACATCAATAAGTATTCATATCAATAAACATTTAAATAAAGTAATAAAATACTCAAATATTTTTATTCAAATATGATTATCCATTAATAATTTTAGTTCTAATTGTCAAATGTTGATGCATATTGAAAATACTATTTTGAAAAATAGATTTTTTTTAAACACATATTTTTTTAAGACAAGAATAATAATAAATTTATTAAATAATATTTAGGAAAGGAAACCATAGGCAATAGAAATATTTTATATTTAACTACAAATTTTAAAGATATACATACCAAAAATAATTATTCTTCTTCTTTTTTTTGGTTAACTGTAACAAAATAGATTTTTTTAAAGGCTCAACGGTATTGATAAAACTAAAACTAAAAATATATTTATTATCATATTTAATTATCATCATAAAATATTAACCATACACATAAAGAAATAAATATTTTTATAATCATATTTTATAAAACATACAAAAACAACACGTGAATTAGGATTTCATGAGATTGACAATCATATTTTGCGTTTGTAACATAAAACATGGTAGAATGATGTATATAATTTAAACATATAATAGAAAATCATGTTTTGATGAAATCATCATATTTAGTCATAGCATAAAACGTAATATAGTGATGTTTTAAAGCTAAAACATATAAAAGTTACCTCAAATATCGAAGTTTTGCTTGATTTCACGATCACTTCGTTCTAAGGAGCGTGTGTGCTGATAACGTGTTACAGAACAATCACTATAGAGAGAATAACAACAAGGTAGAGAGAAGAAGTCTATAATTCTCATTAATCATAAGTCTTTTAAATAGGGAGAAGTTTACAAAGAAAATGAAACATTTATTATGGTAAATTCTAATAGTAGGAAAATATTCTGTCAATCACTTCCTTTTGATGATGACACATAATCCTTCAACATTTATTTAATTATTTTATATTTTAACCACAACTGATTATTTAATTCTTATAATAATTATTTTGAAAACACATTCTCTAAACATCCTTAATTTGATATAGAAAATAAGAAAAACAAAAACTATATTTTCTAAATGTTGTAGTTTTCAATTAAAACAATAAAATAATTATATTATACGTCATAGAAAAACACGTATTTGTAATTATCTTTATTTTTTTATATTGTTTTTTGATATTTTAATACATCGACGACTAAGATTCTTAAGAACATATAAACAAATCAAGCATCTTTTAGACACAGACTTAAATGTTCTATAATCTATACTATATTATAAAGCATGAATAAAAAACTTTTAAATACAAATTATTAGACATAAGGTACCATCATTTTATGCAAGATTTTAAAAATCTCTTAATTTACAAGTATTAAAACACAAGATACATATTACTACTGCAACCTTCTAACACACATCAATTTGGTATGTGCAAAGTCTTCCTTTTATACAGACAATTCCATGTATCACTATTAATTAATATATTTTATTACTATAAATTTGTTTTAATTATGTTATTAAATATGTAATTGGTTATTTTTTGTAGATGTCATTAAAATATATAAGATAATCATTGAATTCTAACAAAATACTTATTTTTTTATATAAAAATTATTATATTATTAAGCCTAAATTAAACAAATTTATAAAAAAAATTATCACTTTCTCAAAACCATCCAAATTCGTACTGTAAATTGACAAAAAAAACAAAAAATAAAATGAAACATTAAAATCGTGATGTATTTCGCTGCATTACGCGAGTACGCTTCTAGTTATAATTTATGATAACATATTAGTTATATGTAAAAAATCATTTTGAAATTGTATAAATGTCACGATGGTTAGACCATCTTCAACCTAAAACTAAAAACACAAAAATGAGATGTTTTACTTTTCAACCTAACACTAAAACACTAAAAAAGTGGAGGTGAATAAAGGTGGCCTCTATATTTTAAGGTCAATAAAGTAGATGATAACTCTCGATTCTTGAGAGTTATTGCCTCTCTTTTCTCATTTGTTTTTACCACTTTCTTACCCATTTTGCCCTTCTCCTCATTCATTTGGTCTAATTTGTTCCAACATTGTGATGAAGTTTCAAGTATGCAAAAATTCGGTTTTTCTAACTTTTTGTGCAGCAAAGTGGCCACTTTGGTCACCACAGTGGCGACACTGGCTGGAAGTTTTTGAATAAGCCTTGGACGTTTATGGTAATGTGCTTTTTGAAGTAGAAGAAAGTAGAAACTGAGCTTTCACAGGAATAATCAAGGAAAAAGACAAACTTTGGAAGTCAAATGAAGCTTCAACACTCTTCCTTAAAATGACTTTTTAGGATTTGTCAAATCACATATTTTCTCTTCAAGAGCACTATTAAAAGAGGCTTGGGGCACCATTGGAGATCATCAATTCCAGGAGAAATTTCTCATATCTGGAGCTTAGCATTTACTTCTCATTCTCTCATTAAGTTCTTAGTTGTAGTTGCATTTAATTTTCTTGTAATTTAATTTTCTTGTAACAACATCACCATTGTGGCGACATAAGTGGTGACAACTTTCTACTTTCATTTATGCAAGTTATGTTCATATATTCTTCTTCTTCTTCTTTCATGTCTTTTACTTTTATTATGAACTAAACACCCCGTGGGTATGAGCCAAGACTAAGACTAGTAGGCAACACTTGGGTGTTGCCATCGTTGCTAACTCTTAGACTTTGTCACTTGAGTCGGGACTTCAACTCAACGCGGACAAGTCGATCACTTGTAAGTGTTAATATTAGATCTTAGACCCAGAGATGGGCGGATCCGAAAATACAGCTTAAGTGATGTAAGAAGATTTGAGAAAGTCTTTTATAACCATGTAGATATACGGGTTTTTGCATGATTCTAACTAAGGTTCAAAATGTCGGTCGACATAGGTGTCACAAAGAGATTTGGGCTTCTATATTCATACTGGTGGAACTAAAATCCTTAGAGGTTTACTTGGTTAAATCGGCAAGTCTTGAGTTGGCAATAGTGGCAACTTTGTGGGTGCAAGTGGCCACCTTCTGTGGAAATTCACTTTCGAGATAAAGGGATTTTTATAGATATTTCGTGTCACTTGTTTCTAACCATATTGTTACTACATCTGTCTTACTTAATGCTTGTATCCACATCCTATCTTTTAACTTGTTAATTATCTTAATCGTTGTTTAGCTTACTTAAAACTCACAAATATTGATATTGTTCTCAAAACTCAAACAAGCACTAGAAGTTCATGAATGTCTCTGATTCTTAGTTGACTAGTCCCTGTGGAAACGATCTTGGTACTCTACTACTTTATTACTTAATAGCGATCATAGTGTCCGGTGTGCACTTGCACCGCCACTGTGGCAACACAGGTGGTCATTTTGTGGACCTATACGATTTTCCGCTATCAGTAGACCTCTAAATTTAAATAATGATATTGTATTCAATTGTATACATTTTATATATAGATTAATAGTTTAATACATTAGATATTATTTTATTATTATAATAATATTGAAGATGTTTTTAGTGTTTTTTTAGTTTTTGGTTGGAGTTGGAATTTTTTTTAGTGTTTAATGGTACCCACCATTTTTAGTGTTCTTTTATAATGATTGGGTTGAAGATGCCCTAATTATAGCTATGAGAATTAGGGGTTGTTCGGTTGGTTTTTCATTAAGCCATGTATGGGTTAAGTTGTATGTTTGGATTTAGTTGCCTGAATGAATAGGACTAAATTGTTGTTCTGTTGATGAGTTGAATAAACTATCTGAATAGTACAAATGACAAATTTACCCTTTGTGTTTATCTTTGCCTTTTTTATTTCTTTAAATATCTTCATGATTAAATTTGAGAATCTCATTTATGAGTCTCTCACCCCATGAAATCCATCCCTTCACCTGCTGCTATGAAAACCCATCACCTCCACTTTTGTCCATCACCGTTTAATATAATCCCAAAACAAATACTTGAATTATTATTACTTTTTCAAACAATTTTTTTAACCTCTGGTTGTGGATCTAGTGAGAAAAGATGTCACAAGTGACTTTTTTTGCACGGATGGTGGAAAAGACGAGAAAAAGAGGGGAAAGGAAGAGGGGGACAGAGAGAAATAAGATGATGGGTAGAACATTGGTGGAAGGACCGACGATGGCAAAGTAGAACTTCGATGGAGGTAATGAAGGTGCTAGTGGAGTTGGATGCTCTGCAGATTCAAGGGATGGAGGTGTTCTTCAAGGGTTTTCTTTTTGTTATAGAAGATGACAATGTTTTAAATAAAGGATATATAGGTAAAAAGTTTGGCTGAATGCAGATTAGAGCATTTTTCAAGCTGACCGAATAAGCTACTGATTTCTAAATTAAGTCACTACCAAACAGCCATTTATGGCTGACCGAATAAGCTATATGGCTATACAGCCCATTAAGCCACAACCGAACAACCACGTTTTAGAAATCTACTGAGCGACTGGATTTTAAAAAAATTGTCATCGCCAAGTTTAGTTATTCTAAAAATCAGTTACGTTTAAAAATCATTATAAGATAATATTCACACGATAGCTTTTGATTCATGACATAATGTTTTATAGCAAATATCTTGAATGAGAAAGAAAATAAACAGTATTAGCTAGAGTAGAAGTTTGTCAAAACATAACATTTTTTTTGGTAAAGGAGTATCCCAGACCACTTTGGGCCCGGACTAATCTCCTGGAAAACAGGCCTATGGCCCACGGGCATTCATCCCGTGGCCATAATGCTGCGAGTGGGGCTCGAACCCGGGCAACCGCTATTTTTATTTACAAATAATCTTGAATCTCATCTTCTCCAGGTTTGAATCCAGACGTTGTCTAAGTCTTGATGGCTCTATGTCATTCGTGGTCGCTCAATGGATTAGTCAGTATATGTAAGTTGACCCAAAAATCCACAGTTATAAAAAAAGCATAAATGAAAATTCTCTACGATGTTTTAAATAAAATTTTAATACAAACACTTAATCTACATCTGTTGTTTGTTTTTGAAGAGGTTTGAAGTTTTATTTTACTTTCTATTGACAAGAGGTGATTATTAAGTTTGAAAGCAGAATCAATAAAACTATTTGTTTTTGTTAACTGATAAATGATTAAGTGTTTGTAATTATCTGTGTTTTACACCTCATAATAATATAATGTTGCATTTATATAAATATTTGAAAAAACTATAAAAAAAATCTCTTTAACTATAACACTTGTTTTCAAACAAAAAATAAATAAATTATTTCAACGCTCTTCTTAAAATGATTGATTTAGTCCTCTAAAAGCAAGTAATTGACTTGGATGCAGGGTCGTTCTTTAGCATGTTAAATGTGTGATTTTGAACAGGGCCTCCAGAATTTTGGGGCCCAATTTTACGTTGTTTAGAGTCTTTAATCAACGAATGTAAAACTACAGTCCACCTTAGTGTCTCACTAATTTCTATCAAAAAACAAAAATAGTATGTCTTATCGTCGCCTCGGTAATTTGTATATTTGTATATTTGTTATCTCAATTTGCATTGTAATCGAAAGGTTTAGGTGTAACAGGGCCTCCAAAAAAGATTGGAACATCCCTGCTTGGATGGGTGCCCACCACACTTAAACCGCTGTAGGAGATCGACATATTTTGCATGAATGTCTTCTGTAGTGGTTGTTCTAGCCAAGAATAGTGGCGTACATAATAGTGATTCTACCTGCATTTTTGGGTCAGAGCGTTTGAGGTGAGGATGACGATCAAGAGTCAAGTGATTAAGGTGAGCACATGAGGCCTGAAACCCTAGGTTTCATTGTTGTTTTAGAGAAATAAGAGGATGGTAAAAGCCTAATAAAAAATGAGTTTACTCTTGCCCAATAATGTTTAAAGGTTTTATGCTATTATCACAAATAAAAATCAGTCTTGTAAGTTTAACTACGGTGACGTTTGTTTTTTAAGAGGTCCAGAAGTCTGATTTCACTTCTGATTTTTTAGAGGTGGTGCTGAAGTCTGAAATATGAAGCAATAAGACTGTTTGTTTTTGTAAACTTATAAAGTTTGAATTGTTGGTCCCAATTAACAGAAAGTAAACAAAACAACTATTGTAGAAGGGATGGGGGGTTGAATACAATACACATAGTTTTTCACTTAATTTAATTCTTATTGATATAAAATCAAGAATTGCTCATAGAAAACTTTGATTGTTGCAGAAGAGAACAGATGAAATATGTTCAAACAATCTTACACACAGAGAATGAAGAACAATTGAAAACACTTAGAAAACAATGAACTTCGTAGAGAGAAAATTGTCAGGCACTTAGAAAACTTTTAAGGATTGTAGAACTGGTGATCTTTGCATGCAAAACATCCTCTATATATAGTGCCTCATGCATTTAATGCAAGGGACACCTGTTGAGCAAGGGTAGGACATTAGGTCTTTTGCATGGTACAGGATGTACCTTTTGTCTTGGAGTGTTTTGGCTTGAAGTGTTGACCTGTAGAGGATGGTGTAGACCTTTCCTTAAGAGAGTGTAAAATACATAACATACTTTTTCTGATCTTCAGATGAGGTCCACATCAATGCAAGATATCACAAATATACTTTATCAGAAAAGTACAATGTGTTTGTGCCGATGATATTTTCCCACCAAAACTTATCAAAGACAAGTTTGGTGAAAAGAGAGACAAGTTGGCACATATGACAGATCACCACATACATCTTCAGGATTCCTGAAGATGTGAGATTATCTTCAGGGTTTCTGAATATGTGAGATCATCTTCAGGGTTCCTGAAGATGTGAGATCGGCACCATCCTGGCCGATGGTGTTGATCCACATAGGCAAGCAGCTTAGATTTAGGCTGAGAAGTCCATCTTCAATCCGCTTTGACAGATACACTTCTTCTTTGACTTTTCGGCTGATCTTCGACTTCACCGAACATTTGTATTGAAACTAAGCTGCTAGAAAGAACCTCAAAATATTCTAAGTGGGATGATACAAAATGGAAGATTGGGAGATCATCTTCAAATCTTCAGATGAACCAACATGAATATATATAATTGTCAATTTTATCCCTAAAAATTCGACTTAAATACGTCAATTGAAGTGAGCATCGATGATCGAAGGACGAAACGAAAAAAAGAAACAAAAGAAGAATGTCGGCAGATTTGCGAGGTTGTGGAGTTTTAATCATATCTCACACACCGAAGCCCTGATTTAAGCGATTCAAGATATTCTAGAAAGCACCACACAGATCTACAATATTTGCGTTTTTGCAAATTCGGGGTGCATCTGGGCTAAAACCGAAGTTGAAATCAAAAGAACGGTGCTGGATGGAAATAAGAGGTAATTAAGTGGCTAGGTTATCACTAAATTTATTAGAGGACACTTGTAACACCCCTAAAAATGGAAAATAGCAGACAATTTAAAACTTCCAAAAATCCCTTAATTACATAATTTGTGTTAATGCAAGATCGTTCTAAATCTAGTGAGAGAAAGTAGAGAGAGAGTTGAAAGCGCAGAATATGTTTTCTATGATATATGCGTTAGTTTCTTACAAGACACAAAGCCACAAGGGACTTAAATACCCTTGGCTAAAACCAGATATAAAATCACTCTAAACACAGTATTAGACCAAGCATATAAATACAATGATTACTATAAAATATGACTTAACAATCTCCCCCTTAGTAATCATTGGCGCTGTGGTCTTCAATATTCAACTTCTAAATCAACACAGACCATCTAAGCGACTTAGCGAAGCTTCTTGACTAAAAAAAAATCTTCTCAGCATCTTTCAATTTATATTATCTTTGTTGTCTTGACAAGACTGGACCTGTTTGTAATAAACTTGAAAGAACAATCGGTTCATCAGCTTGTGCTCTAGACGACGCACTTCTTTCAAATGTACTTGAATGAACTGTGGTGGTCGGAGCTGGAACAACAAAAGAACTAGAATAGCTGAGAAAATAGAATCTTGAGCGAATCTTGAGCAACAGATAAACGTTTGAACTCTTTGTCTCTTTAACTTCTCCTTAACTTCTCCCCCTCATGACCTTGATGATCTGGATCAACTTGGTCATGCAAATGTTGAAAACGAGACAACTTCAGATATGCAAAATTCAGAATAAAGGAGAAAAAGGAAGTTATGCGCTACATGTTGGTGGCGCAAACTTAGTTTTGCGCTAGCTGAAGGTGGCGCAAATCTGACTTGAAATCTGAAAATTTCACCTGTTAAGCTCTTGGACTCCCCCTACACAAATGCACTAAATATGACAATACAAGTTAGCATTCATATAGAAAATCAGATACTCCCCCTCGAAATATGAGATAAGATCTTTCAGAATATTTTCCTTATTCACTCCCCCTTGAAAAATGCACAGACCCAATGAAACAAATATGAGAACACAAGGATCGAAACATCAATGTAGAAAGAAAAATATACTGAATATGTATTTTGAAACAACTAAATATATAAAATTTTAAACACTAAACAAATTAAATTCTACTCAGTAAAATATCACAGATTAATCCATCAGTGGAAATCAAGTGTATGTTGTTGGATACAGATACAAGTTTCATTGCATATCAAGTTAAAACATATTCAGTTTCAAAAACTTTTATCAATCTATTTAGTGTGCTAGCATGCGAACTTCGATTAACTTCAAGAAAATGCAATTCTAAAAATATAATAGAAAACTTTGCATGTACTCACACTAAGCCGTCAAAAATTAAGATTTTCACAAATTTATAGGTTTATCGCAACTCAGAAATATCACCAAGTATCATGAGATGTGTGATCATTGGCATCTTTTATCATTGTGCACATTGGCATCTTTTAATCAAGAAGTTTGGTAAGTAAAGAACATGTCGTAAACGTAACTTTCTATCTGATCCTATTGCAGGATTTGGGTCAGCCGCTCCCAGACCAGTTGGCCTTAGGGGACTAGGTGTCAAGCACCCCTTGGAACTTACTCTCCCAGACCAGAAAGGCTACATCGACACATCCTAAACCCATTCATACCAGTAGAACATGACTTTCGATCTAGTTCTATAGAAGGATTTGGGTTCGATCACTCCCAGACCAATTGACCCTAGGGGACCAGATGACAAGCATCCCACGGAACTTACTTTCCCAAACCAGAAAGGTCACATGTACAAACTTTTAAACTTAGAGATTTCTGTATTTTATATATATATTTCATCTCAATCACCCAGTTTTACATCTAAGTGTTTAGCCCATATTTTCATTACAATCCATAATTCTGACTTTTTAGGATTTCTAAGCATTGTAAACTATAAATATTCCTAATCACATAACTTTAAAGAAAATATCAAAAGTTTCAAACATGTTGATGATCTTTCGACTTTTGTAAGACTTGAAAGTTGAACATATAAAACTTCGATATAAACAAAGCAACTTGAAAATTTATCCTAGACACACATTTTATTCAAAAGAAAGAAAAACTGTAAAACTTTTCCTTTATAGAATAAAAATTTGTAAAGATTTAAACTTTTAAATTCAACATGCCGAGTTTAAAAACCATTTTTCATTTAAGACAAATGTGAAGAATTCGGCAAATTGATATTTAGTCGGAACAAAATAAAATTCAATAAAACCTTCTTCCACATAATGTATAATGAATTAGTGTCTCATATCAAAGATTTGGATCTGGTCGAACTTGCTCAGATTCTAGAAAAAAATTGAGATAACTGGAACAACATCACAGACAGAGGTAAATGCAGCGGAATTAAGTAGATGCACTCACATTTTCTCATTTGTCCAGAAGTTAAATGCATTGAAGAACGAGTCTTAAACTGATATGTTTAGAAGTCGAATTCCATTGAAGTACGGGTTCTGAGCTGATTTACTCAGAAGTCATAGTTCTCTTACTCCCCCTTGACATTAGGTGCCTGCAACTTAGAATCAATCTTTGATTTTGGTACCCACTTGTATTTGGGTCCATGTTTGTTAGTTACAGTTCTAATGGGAGAATATTTGTTAGATTTGACAAATAAAGCATGAGAAATATTATCAGAGAAATGAACATATCCATCAGTAGAAGACAAAGCATAATCATCTGAACTAGAATCAGAAGAAGAATATGAGACATCTTTTGAAATTCGAATCATTTGCTTTATTGAGTATTTTGAAATTTTATTACAACCAGCAAATGAATCACTTTTATAGATTTTGTCTACATATCTATCCTCATCAATCGTAGATTCATCAGATGTCCGCTTTACCCTCCATATCTGCCTTGTATGAATGCTCAAAGTCCTATCTGAAATATTTGAATCACAAGAATTAGAACTGTCAGAAATGACTTTAGCTTGTTTCTTTGACTTCTTTGACCTATTTCTTTTACGCTTTGGTTTATAATAATCATCATTTAGCGTAAAAGATTCATCAAGAATTTTTGATTTAAGATTTGAATCAGAAGAAGCAATTTTACCTAAGAAGCCAAACTGATCAGACATTAAACCTGAACTTGCCTCAGAGTCAGAAAAATTTTGAGAAAAGTTTTCAGATTTTAGAACTTTCTTTTTGTTTTCTTTAAAATCAGAAGAAAGACCAGAAACATAATTTGTAAGTAAATCTTGTTTTTGAAAAATTAATTTTTCTTCAAGACTTGACGTCATGAAAAAAGAATAACATCTGATTCAATTTCTCTTTGAATATTTTGATCTTCCATTTTATCTTCAAGATCAATGATTTTGTTTTCTAACACTAATGGAGGAATATGTCTCTTATAATCATAAGAAACTAGAGATATATTTTCTTTATTAGTGTTAGTAGCACATATATCAAAATAATCATCAGATAATGAAGATTTAATGGGAGAAATGTCATTGAAACTGTTTCTGTTCTTCTTTGATTTGTCGGAAAAATATTTGGCATTTTCGCGCGTGTAAACAAAAGAAATTTCCTTTTTCTTGTTGTTCATTCTTTTCTCATTTTCGATATCTAAAACTTGTTTTTCATTCATCCAATCAATTTTAAATTGAGGAGCATATTTAGCAAGATTTAGATAATCGAATTTATATAAAGTGGGGGATTTTTCTATAGCATTGTTTAAACAATGTGGATTTTCAAAACCAAGTCCCCATTTTTCTTTGATAGACTCATAACTCCGTGGTTTGTTCAAATAAATAGTTTGTTCAGTTTGATTCTTTCGATATAATTTTTCTTCCAACTCATTTATTTTATCTGAAAAATTATCTTTTAGTTTGGTCATTTCCGTCAAAGAATCAAGATAAGGCTTATTTGAAATTTCCAAATCATCCAATTTCTTTTGAAAGATTTTTTTTGTATGAATCAAAATAGATTTTTCATCTTTCAAAGAAATTTGCAATTTGTCAATCAAATTTGACTTTTCTATGTTGAAATGCTTTTCAGATAATAACTTTGAGCGTAAATCATGTAAAGCAGTTATAATGATATTCAATAGTGAAGAAATAAATGTGTAATCAAACTCAGAAGGTACCTCATCTTCATTAGTTGAGGAATCATCATCATCATCACTCTGATCATCTCCGATGAAGCACATATGAGCAGTTTCCACATTGTCAGCTTCATTGTCGGAGTGATCTAGCCAGAATTCTTCTTCAGCTAGCAGAGCTGTTCCATTCTCTCTCTTTTCGGCTAGTTCCAATTTCTTTCGATAATATCCTGAATCCCGAACTTTCTTCACTCGACACTCCTTAGCGATGTGACCCGGCTTTCCACAGTTGAAACAATCAGCAGCTTTCTTATGCTCGGGCACTTTGACCTTAGACCCTGAAGTGAAGCGAAGATTGTTGGAACCTGAATGATGTTGGAACTTCTTGTGATAGTGCTGAGAGAGAAGAATCATCGCCTTCTGTAGCGCCTCAACATCATCATCAGTGGCCCCGTCGTAAGCATTATCAGACAATGCTTGATCATCCAGTTGGCTCGTTAGAAGTGCAACCGGGTCCACTATTTTCTTATTCTTCTTGTCAAGTTTGGCCTTCTTATCCTTAACAATGCACTCATCTGTCAGCAAAATCTCATACATCTCTTGGATTTGCATGGTAGAGATCTGGACATCATTCCTTAATCTATGACAAGATTTGTTCCATTCCGATTGAAGAGAATTGAGGAACTTCAGATTGGTCTCTAGCTCAGTCTTTTCAACTTTTATCTTTCGCAGATGATTTATCACCGCACAGAACCTGTCAAAAACATTTTTTAGTGACTCCCCGTCTTTGGCTTTGAACTCTTCAAAGTTGTTCATGTAGCGTGTATGCCGAAGTTGTGTTGCAACTGTAGAACCAAGCATAATCTTCTCTAGCTGTGCCCACATTAGTTTAGGATTGTTTTTGTAACAATCAATCTGGTTGTATATAGAATTTGGCAAGGCTAGCATCAGATTTGCCTTTATATCACGATCGGCTTTATATTGCAACGACTCATCGGGTGTGTATTCAGCGATAGGCTTTGTCATCCCAGAAGCCAGTATGGGTTTTTCAAAAGATCCTTCAGTTAGAATCTTCATCATGTCATCTCCGTTCTTTTGACGCTCGATGAAATTAAGAAACCGATCTTGCCATTGAGTGAACTCATTCTCATCAACCAGAACCGGAGGGCGAGTTTATGTGCCCAATGACATCATGATATCATTCTTGTAGAACTGAGCTTGAAACGCAAACTTTGCAGAATCCATATAGACAGAAAGATTAGAAAAAATCCAAGTCTGAAAGCATAGATTAGCGCAAATAGGAGTTTTGCGTGAACAGTGACTGGCGCAAACATAGATTTGCGCGAACAAAGGATGGCGCAAACTAAGTTTTGCGTGATATGTTGGTGGCGCAAAATTGACTTTGCGTGAGATGTAGCTGGCGCAAACTTAACTTTGCGTGAAGAACTGTTGGCGAAAAACTTTCTTCGCGTGAGAAGTAGGTGGCGCAAAACTGATTTGCGTGAGACGTTGATGGAGAAAACCTTTCTTTGCGTGAAATGATAGTGGCGCAAAAGTTAACTTGCGTGAGATGTATGTAACGCAAAATTAACTTTGCGTGAAGAACTGAAACCCTGAACTTGTCGAAATGAACTGGCACAAAGCTTTGAAGAACTGGCGCAAAATTCTGATGAACTTGATGAACTCGCGCAAACTTCTGATGAACTGGCGCAAAGATCAGATCTGGCGCAAAACGATGAAAAAACTCAAAATACTTCTAACTTTTGATCACAAATACGAATTTGATGAAATTTTCTCACACAAAATCGTTCGAAATCAGGTTTCTAACAAATTTGAATCAAACAATTCAATCTAAAATCATAAGAACGTGAATTCGTGAAACGAACAGAACGTGAAAATAACTTTTCCAGAAACTCGAAAAATCTCAAAATTGATCTTTAAAAAATGATTTTTTTGCAAAATGATGTGAAACAAAGATGATCTACTAATGAAAACGGATCCAACGAACCAATCCACAAGAAAATTCGTTCAAAAAATAGTCCGAATTTGATGAAAAATCAAAAAATGAGATTTTCTTGAAAAAATCAAGAAAATTGATCAAATTTCCTGATTCAACCACAAATTCAGAATCGAAAAACGTTCCTCTCAATCCTCTCAGATTCAGATTAGGCTCTGATACCAATTGTTAATGCAAGATCGTTCTAAATCTAGTGAGAGAAAGTAGAGAGAGAGTTGAAAGCGCAGAATATGTTTTCTATGGGATATGCGTTAGTTTCTTACAAGACACAAAGCCACAAGGGACTTAAATACCCTTGGCTAAAACCAGATATAAAAGCACTCTAAACACAGTATTAGACCAAGCCTATAAATACAATGATTACTATAAAATCTGACTTAACAATTTGGAACACGAATCTAAAGTTACAAGGGAAGAAACACAACAACATGTATCAGAGTTCTAACGAAACTATCTAGTCCCACAAACGGAAACAAAGTCTGACGGGTGTTATTACAATCACCAAGTCCGCTATCTTCTCAAACCGGATGACGACACTATAGTCATCCTACCAGAACTTCTACCCAGCTTCACTCGCCACTCAGATCCATCTAAGACCTGATATACATGTCGATAAGAAGAAGTGTTAAGCTTAACGCCTAGTGAGTTAAAGCAGTTTGATCATATATAATTAATAAGACATTTTAAAACCAATAACGAACTCTAAAATCATCCATATTTGAAACATCGGATATAAGGGTTTTATTTCCATATCATGTCTCTACCCACGCCAAATACACCTTTTTAAATAATTAAACACCATTCAATTTATCCTAAAACGCACCCATGAAATATTTTATCAAAGCTATTTGTATAAATAAAGGGCACGTTTCAACACCGAAAGTGTGGGTAAGGGAATACCCGAAAATAACACCTTTCGGTAACGGGGGAGACCCGAATTCCATCGAATGTGGCGGAACACAAAGTTAAGCCACTTATCAACGTTCACGTGATTTACCATGGTCATGGATCCCCGTATACGACTTCTTTGAGTAACCACCGCAAGATACCCAAATGACCCTAGTCTACTCGACCTCTAGATGAGTGTCACCACAAAAGTCACAAGTCCTCGTATCTGGCTCACCATGGGCACCACCACAAGACTTAGCTCCGTATACGACTCTATAGAGCACCACCGCAAGCTTAAATAACAACATGACTTGGGGACCACTCACTAGACTCAAACATGGGCATCAAAGACTCTATGATGAACATAACGACTCATATGCCTATGGATCCATCGCATTACAGTCTAAACATTACATGACTCCAGATGAATGAACTAATGCATTCAAACATGTAATAACCAACATTTCTATAATAGTTACCTTTCCATAAAATGCTCCATAGAGCCATTTAAATCGGACGATGTCCCAAAACTCATTTGAGTGATAAACAAGCCATAAGGTATCATAAGATATTTGAGTGATAAACAAACCATAAAGTATCATAAGACGTTGGCAAAATAATAAACCCATTATGGCTACATGAGCTAAAGTTCAACTTTTCCAAAAATGACACTTTCCAAAGTATGGTTGGCCGAAGGCCAAAACGTAAGGTTTACAATTAACCAATATTCATAAGGTCAAGAATGACCGTTCCCAATAACCCAAGTAAAAGCCATTAAGTTCCAACATTCAAAACTCGTTAGTTTGGAAAAATCACCAAATAAATCGTAATCAAATAATTACTCATAAGTTTCCAACTCTTAAAATCAATCCATCAAGACCCATTTGTAACCCCAAATTGCACATTTAGAAAGCAATGAATTATGTTATTCAAATCCTTCAAAAACTCCATCAAATGTTTACAAATGGATCAACATCCACTTTGGTGGCCAAAACGCCCAATATCACTTTATAAATTATTTATAAACATTTAACAACCCAATATGCTCAAGAATCCCAAAACCGTCAAAACCCATTTGTATATCAAGCAAGCACATAATTATATGTTTAAAACCCAAAACATTTATATTTTGACATGTATATAGTTTTGTAAAGCAACTAGAACCCACCTTGCTAGATTTAGACTAAATCTAGGTTTTTACACCCAAAGTTTTAGCTCCTTGGATGAAGACTTGAAACCTTCAAAGTCCTAGCCTCAAGATTTCAACAAGATCCTTAACCACAAATACTTTCAAATCACACCAAGTTCTAACAAAAAGGAAAATAATAGGAAGATGACAAAACCCTAATTTCCTAGGAAAAGGAAGAGAGAATATTACCTTAGTCAAAACACTTGAATCCCCCAATATTGCACTTCTAAGGAAACTTGATGAGCCTCAAACCCTAGATCAACAAAAGAATGGAAAAATGGTTTGGAGAGGTTTGATGGAACTTTAAAACCCTAGAAAGATGGATGATGAGATGAGGAATTCCATCTTGCTCCCAAAATTAGCCAAGAGGTGAAGGATCACTTTAAATCTTCAAAATGGTGGTCTAGGATGCTCCAAAATCGTCCTCAAGAGGAGAGGTTTCGTTTAGAGAGAGAGAGAGAGATAAAACGAGTTGGAAGTGTAAAAAATGAAATTGGGCTAAAATTTGACATTTTAAAACGACCAGGGGCCAACAACGATAGTGCCCGGCGATTATGCCCAGGGCACTCTCGCATAGAGTGTACTGTGGGCATTCCCCCGCTGGTGACTATGCCTTGCGATTGTGACCCTGGTCACTCTCGCATGGCACTATCGCCTGGAGTGTACCGCGGGTGGTACCTCCCTCGCGAGAATGACACGGCGACAGTGACTTTTATCACTGTCGCGGGCACTGTCGCCCCGACCTTCTCGAGCTCCGAAAAATGACCTTATCGAGTCTAAGACACCCCTAACTCGATCCACAACACGGAAGGGGAACATGTCAAATAATTAAACTCCTAAGGAAGGATTTAAGAGGGAAAAGACGTGAACTAGAATTACCAAAATTCTGGGTGTTACAATTAAGGGTTAAGAGGCTCTGAAAAAAGGAAAAAATAAACGGTATGAATTGTCTTATCTCTGACCGAATCAGACATAAGTGGAAAATAAGAGCTTTTTTGGAAAAAAAAAAAACAAACACCACCTTCTTATTTCAAAGTAACTTACAAGTTACAAGATATTAATATCGTTGAACATTAAATTAGACAATTTTCATTCGGGGGTTGGGTTCCGGTGAGAATGAAAGTTATGGTGAGAAGGGTAAGAAAGGGATCTCTACCTTTGGATGCACGTTATGATGAGGTGTACCGAGATGAGATGCATCGAGATGTACCGAATCAATTCCTTTATCAAGAACGATTCATAAGTGAGTTTGAAATTAAAAATGATCAAGAGTCCAAATCTCTTCTTACCTTTATACATACTGTTAATGCCAAAAATCGTCCAACGGAAGATTTAAGGTCGGTATGGAGTTTTATCCAACTAAAGAAAGTAACAAATTGACAAGATGTGCGATAATAATTGTTGGGAACTGAAAGAATTGCTTAAGTACAGTTAATGCTGCTAGCACAACTTGGTTACTACTTCTGAAGTTAATGTTGCTGATACAGGTTAATGCTACTAGTCAAGATTAATACTGCTAGAAGAAATTACTACTGCTAAGCAATTTTAGTACTGCTAGTAGTTAGTACTGCTGAACTTAATACTGCTCAAAGTATTAATGCTGCTGAAGACTTAATACTGCTTATGAGCTGAAGACTTCGTATGGCAAGGATGACAGATGTACTGAATGGAGATATTCATAGAAAGCTTGGAGATAACTTTGAAAGATTATACTGAAGATCTTTTAATCTTTGTAATTATCTTTTATCTTCAGTATATGTATAGAATAGTTTGTATATATAGAGTGGATTAATTCTGAGTTTTTGTTTTTAGATAGAGAGAATCAACCTCAAGGCTTATAGTCCTAGTTCTAGAGAAGTAGAATTCGTATTGGTGAGCCTGTTCATCAATATTGAGGTTGAGTGTTGAATCTTGTAGCTTTACAATCATTCAATAAAGTTTACAAGTTGTTATTCTGATTCACTGTTTCATTGAATATTAAAGTGTTATTCCGCAAACTTCTTTAATATTGTTTATGAGTGTTTATTCTTGTTAAGAATTAAGATCCTGACAAGTGGTATCAGAGCTAGTATTCTCAGAAATCTTATTCATCATGGAAAATACAGTTGAATCAAACAGTACTTTGGTCTCAAAGGTTCCAATGCTCAGATCCAATGAATTTGACATGTGGAAGATTAGAATCAAGCAATACATTCTCCTCACAGATTACTCCATGTGGGACATCATTGAGAATGACCCATCTGATGCAGGAAAGATTGGTGAAGATGGAAAAAGAACTCCACCAAAAACGGATGCAGAAAGAAAGACAAGGCAGACAGAGATGAAAGCCTTAAGCACACTGCTCTTGGCCATTCCCAATGAGTATCAACACCAATTCTGCAATTGCACTGATGCACAGATGCTCTGGAATGCTCTAGAGAAGATATTCTCTGGTACTAAAAGTACCAAGAGAAATCAAAAGGCAATCTTGAAACAACAGTATGAAAACTTTATGTCAACTAAGAATGAGTCCATGACTCAAACTTTTGACAGGTTTAACAAGCTGATTGGTGAACTAGCTACTATGGGAGTACAGATTGATCAAGATGATGTAAACAGAAAGTTCTTAAGGTCCCTTGGATATGAATGGACCATGTACACTGTTTCATTCAGACAGAATGAACAATTGGAAGAGAAAGAACTTGATGATATGTACAATGACCTTAGAGTATTTGAAGCTGAGGTGGAGGCAAAGAAGAAGTCTTCTGGATATATTCATAATGTTGCACTCCTATCAGCATCAATTGATTCTACTGCTAACCCTGAATCAGTTAATGCTGCTAATGGAGCAAATCAAGAAAAAGGCACTGAATCTGTGTTTGAAGCCTTTCTTTCCAGTCATGGAAACTCCTCTTTAATTAATGATGATTTGGAACAACTTCATCCTGATGACCTTGAAGAGATGGATATTAAATGGCAGATGGTCATGCTTTCCATGAGGGTGAAGAAGTTCATCAAGATAACTGGGAGGAACAACTTCTCCCAAAGAAGAGAAGATGGAGCAAGGTTTGATAAATCAAAGGTGGAGTGCTATAAATGCCATCTGAAGGGACACTTTGCCAGGGAATGCAGAAGTGGAGTGTCTCACAACAACAACCACCAACAAGCAGTCTGGAAACCTCAACCATAACAGAAACTCTGCTCAAGCCCTTGTTTCTCAACAAGGAATGGGGTTTGACTGGAGTGATCAAGCAGAAGAGGCTATCCAAAATCAAGCTCTTATGGCAGAAGTATCTGATCTCCCAACTGAGGTAAGTTATAATCTCTATTCTAAAACTTGCATAGACACTGTTAGAAGGTACAGGGATCACAATCAGAAGATGAGTGATGACCTTAAGAGATTAGAAAAAGATATAAAAGACTATGTGAGAATTGTTGAGAGGTTTGAGGAACAGATTAAAGGTTTTCAAGCCAATGAACTCCAATACTCATATGATACAAATTACTGGAAGTGGGAGAAGAAGGATCTAGAACTCAAATTGACCAAATCTAAAGAGGAGAGTGAAAAGTTGAGAGATGAGCTAACCAAGGTTAAGCTTGATGTGGAAAAGTTTTCCAATGCTTCTAAAGCAATGGACTCTTTACTACAAACTCATATTCATGACAAATTGAGAAGAGGAATTGGGTACAATGCCACACCACCACCATATAACAACAATTACATTCCTCCTACTTCAGACTTGCTAGAAACCAAAGATAGGAAGGACTTGCCTGAGGGAGCCACTGAGATAGATCCCTTAGATGAGGTAGTTGTTGAGGATAAGACTGAGAAAGAGGTTGGTAAGAGTAAGCAGAACAATGTGTGTGGTGAGATTCCTCTAGAGAATAACATTATCACCAATGAGGACTGTGGAAGGGATTGGATCAAATCAAAGGACATAGAGAAGACAGAGGGAAAGTCTGGTAAGGTCCATTACAAACAGACCACAGTTGTGAATCCAGTTCCTTGCAAACAGTGTGCATGTAAGAAAACTGAACCCCTAAAACATGATAAAAAAAGGGGAAATCAAAGAAACTGGAATAATCAGTAGGCACAAAAACAAGGGGTTGATTTGAGTAAAATCAATAGACCAAAACCTTGTTTTATCTGTGGCAAATTGAATCATCTTGCCAAATACTGTTATTTCAATCCTATGAACCAAATGATGAATTTTCAAAGATCTATGCAAAAATCCTTTGGTTATAGGAAGATTGAAAGGAACCATGTGGCTAAGAAATCTGTTAAACCTAAAAGCCACATGAAGAAAAAGATTGTTAAAGAAAGTGTCAATATGTAGGTTCCTAAATGCACTAAACCTGTTAGTACTGCTACCCCAAATAGTACTGCTGACAATGATAGTGTTGCTAGAAACAATACTACTGCTATCAATGTTAGTGATGCTGACATTGTTAGTACTTCTTCAAATGTTAATACTGCTAACTCTGTTAGTACTGCTAACAAGGTTAGTACTGCTAAACCTGTTAGTGCTGCTAACTCTGTTAGTACTTCTCAGGTTAGTACTGCTCCTAGTGTTTGTGCTGCTAGACCAATCATATTGACAAAGTACTCCAATAAAGAGTGCTCTGATTTCAAAAATCTCATCAAAAAGGAATGTAAGTACTTTGATGAGAAAGGGAGACCCAAGACCACTTTGGCTTGGGTTCCCAATCAATACTAATTGTTTAATCTTATGTGCAGGGCAACCAGCAGCTCAAGGGGACGAGCATCTGGCATGTTGATAGTGGTTGCTCTAGGCACATGACAGGGAACATGTCATGCCTCAAGAATTTCAATAAAATTGATGGTGGGCATGTTGCCTTTGGTAATACTCCAGATGGAGGTAAGATAAGTGGTAAGGGGGATGTAACCAAAGGTAAAATGACCTTTGAAGATGTATTCTATGTTGAGCAGTTAAGGTACAACCTGTTAAGTGTATCACAGGTTTGTGACAAATAGCACAATATATTATTTACTGATTCTGAATGCATTATCCTTGCTCCTGGATTCAAGGTAGTTGATGAAAAGATGATACTACTAAGAACTCCCAGAAAGGATAATGTATATTGCTTAGATATGGAAAGTGTTTCAACTGATTCATCCCTAAACTGTCTTGTTTCAAAAGCTTCTTTGGATGAATCATCACTTTGGCATAGAAGGATGTGTCACATGAACTTTAAAACAATGAATAAACTTGTTAAAAACAACCTTGTAAGAGGTTTACCTTCCAAAGTCTTTTCATGTGATGATCATTGTGTTGCCTGTCTCAAAGGCAAACAACATACAACTTCTCATAAGTCCAAAGAGTTGAACACAATCTCTAGTTCTCTTCAGTTGTTGCATATGGATCTGTTTGGTCCTACAAATGTTATGAGTATAGGTAAGAAATCATACTGCCTAGTTATTGTTGATGATTACTCTAGATTTACTTGGGTATATTTTCTAAGGACTAAGGATGAGACAAGTGGACTGATCAAATCATTTATCCTAAAAATTGAAAACCAAACAAATCAAAAGGTAAAAGCCATTAGGTCAGACAATGGTATTGAATTTAAAAATCATGACCTAAACACCTTGTGTGAGGAAAAAGGAATTGAGAGGCAATACAGTGCTCCTAGGACTCCACAACAAAATGGTGTTGCTGAGAGAAGGAATAGGACACTGATTGAGGCTGCTAGATCTCTGTTAGCAGATTCCAAACTACCAATTACTTTCTGGGCTGAAGCAATTAATACTGCTTGTTATGTCCAAAACAGAGTACTAGTAGCTAAGCCTAAAAACAAGACACCATATGAGCTTTTAAATAACAGAAAACCATTTATTGGATTTTTCAAACCTTTTGGGTGTCCTTGTACCATTCTCAATACCAAAACTCACTTAGGAAAGTTTGATAGCAAGGCAGATGATGGTTTTTTTCTTGGTTACTCATCTCAGAGTAAGGCTTACAGAGTTTTTAATTCTTCTTCTAGAATAATTGAAGAAAGTGACAATGTCAAATGCAATGAGAACACACCAAATCCTATTGGGTCTGGTCCTCAGTGGTTATTTGACATTGATTCACTAACTAACTCTTTGGGTTTCAGTAGTGATTATCATGCAGGTTCAGGAAGTGGAGGATCAGAGGATGAACAAGTACAAGTACAAGACATTATTCCTCAGTCTGTGATCTTTCCCATACCTACAATAGAGCCTGTTGATGTCTGTGCAAAGGAAATTATGACTGAACTGATTCAGAGTGAAGAAGAAGGAAGAGATGAGGAGAATCAAGTGCATGAAGATCCAGAAGCAGCTGATGAGATCCCCTCAGCTAACTTAAATGATTCCAATCTAGATTTGGAAATCAATGAAGAACCTAGTCATCAGACTAGAACTCAAAAGAACCATCCTCAAGAGCTGGTCATAGGAGACATCTCTTCTCCTATGATAACAAGGAATCAAAGCAGACTTCAAGAGCTGCAGGATCAGCAACACACAGTACTCTCTTGCTTTCTATCTCAGATTGAGCCTAAGAAGGTTTATGATGCAATGAAATATTCCAGTTGGATAGAAGCTATGCAAGAAGAATTACTGCAGTTCAAATTGCTTGAAGTTTGGGACTTGGTGGACCTTCCAAAAGGTCATAGAGCTATTGGCACCAAGTGGATTTTCAGGAATAAAAAGGATGAGAGAGGAATTGTGATCAGGAACAAAGCAAGGCTTGTGGCACAAGGGTACACTCAAGAAGAAGGCATAGACTATGAAGAAGTATTTGCTCCAGTGGCAAGGGTAGAGGCAATTAGGCTATTTCTAGCCTATGCCTCATACATGAAGTTCAAGGTATACCAAATGGATGTGAAGAGTGCCTTTCTTTATGGTACAATTGATGAAGAAGTATATGTCTGTCAGCCCCCTGGATTTGAAAATTCATCATATTCAGACAGAGTATACAAACTGAAGAAAGCACTGTATGGTCTTCATCAAGCCCCAAGAGCATGGTATGGTACACTGTCTACCTATCTCTTGGAGAATGGGTTTGAAAGAGGAATAATTGACAAGACCCTCTTCATTAAAAGAAGTAAGAAGGACATCCTACTTGTTCAGATCTATGTGGATGATATCATCTTTGGATCCACAAAAGATCAGATGTGTAGAGACTTTGAAAAGTTGATGCACAAGAGCTTTAAAATGAGTTCAATGGGTGAACTTACTTTCTTCCTTGGGCTTCAAGTGAAACAGAAGAAAGATGGGATCTTCATAAGCCAATCAAAATATGTGAAAGACATCCTGGATAAGTATGGTTTAACAGACTCAAAACCAGCAAGCACACCTATGGAGACTCATAAACATATCACTGCTGATCTTGAGGGGGAGGATGTTGATGTCCATCTATATAGATCAATGATTGGATCTCTCATGTATCTCACAGCCTCAAGACCAGACATCATGTTTCTAGTGTGTTTGTGTGCCAGATTCCAAGTCAAGCCAAAGCAATATCATCTTCAAGCTGTTAAAAGGATTTTCATATACTTAAGAGGGCAACCTAGATTAGGTCTTTGGTATCCTTATGAATCCAACTTTGACTTGATTGCATACTCAGACAGTGACTTGGGAGGTGCTAACATGGACAGAAAGTCTACTTCAGGTGGATGTCAACTTTTGGGTGCAAGACTAGTATCTTGGCAGTGTAAGAAACAAACCACAGTATCCTTATCAACAACAGAAGCTGAGTATATTGCTGTTGCAAGTTGCTGCTCTCAGGTTCTATGGATTCAGAATCAGATGTTGGACTATGGGGTAACCTTTCTTCACACTTCAATCTTCATTGATAATAGCAGTGCTATAAGCATTGTTAACAATCCAGTCAAACACTCCAAAACAAAGCACATTGAGATCAGGTATCACTTTATTAGAGATTGTAATGAAAAGAAGCTAATTCAAGTTGCTAAAGTTCATACTGACAACCAGTTTGCTGATCTATTTACTAAAGCCTTTGATGTGGGTAGATTCACTTTCTTGGTCACAAGTGTGGGCATGATCAACTCTGAATGAGCTCATGTCTTGAAAAGTGTTTTCATACCTGTTACTGGTTTATTCTTTGGTGCTACTAACATCTTTCTCAGAAATTTATTACCTTGCTCAGAGTACCTCAAGCTTCAAAAAGTGTAAGTATTTTTAATACTGCCAGTGCTTAGTTAATACTGCTAGTTCGTTAATACTGCTAGTTAGTTAATACTTCTCCTAGTTAATACTGCTAGTTAGTTAATACTGCTAGTGGTTAATACTGCTCTCAGTTAATACTGCTAGTTCGTTAATACTTCTCCTAGTTAATACTGCTAGTTAGTTAATACTGCTAGTGGTTAATACTGCTCTCAGTTAATACTGCTAGTTCGTTAATACTTCTCCTAGTTAATACTGCTAGTTAGTTAATACTGCTAGTGGTTAATACTGCTCTCAGTTAATACTGCTAGTTCGTTAATACTGCTAGTTAGTTAATACTTCTCCTAGTTAATACTGCTAGTTAGTTAATACTGCTAGTGGTTAATACTGCTCTCAGTTAATACTGGTAGTTAGTTAATACTGCTAGTGGTTAATACTGCTTATGTCCCGAATCGTATAAATACCCTTTTTCCCGCCTAAAAGTTCATAACGACTCTTTGATTTCTATTCATCTGCTCTCTAACCCTTTTCTCTTAAGCACCAAGAGTTTCAGGCAAGAACACTCAAGCACGATGGCATCCATGGCATTCATTGATGAGCACAACGAAATCGCTATGCTTCAAAAGCCGAAGCAAGCTGCTGGATTCCATCAGATTGTGGACTTTCTCAAGTCCAGCCACATTGCCCATGCTCTTACAGTGTCGCTAACAATCTACATAGAGCATCAAAGACAATTTTGGGCAAATGCCACTGTAGTCACAGAAAATGGTGTGCAGATAATCAAGACAAGGGTGTGTGACAAACCCTTGTCAGTTTCTGAAGAGGTGATTCGTATTTGTCTACGTCTAGACGATGCTGCAGGTATTACTTCTATTCCTAATGATGACTTGTTCTCTAACCTTTCAAGAATGGGGTATGGAGGCCAATTGGGTGGTTTCAAATTCTCAAAAGCTAAATTTTATACCCAATGGCGTTTTCTTGTTCATACCCTGATGCAATGTATTTCCAAAAAGACTACTGGATGGAGTGAGTTCAGCAGTACCATTGCTTATGCTTTGGTCTGCTTGGCCACTGCCAGAAAGTACAAATTTTCTAACATGATTGTCAATGATCTTGTATCAAACTTGGGAAGCAAAAAGAGTTTTTATATGTACCCAAGATTTGTACAGGTAGTTATAACCCATGAATTGACGGATATGCCTCACTTTGAGGAGGTATATGTACCCAAAATCCCCAAAGGTAAGGTCTTTTCAAATATGAAGGGATCTCCATTGGACTCGGAAGGAGTTGACACCCCATTGTTCTCTACAATGATGGTGGTGTCCCACAATGAAGAAGGTATGGCTTCAGGGTCAAGGCCCTCATTAGACCATCCCACTAAAAGCCTATCCCAACCTTCAATCACCATATCAATCCCTCAGTCCCTTGTTCAAAAACCAACTTCACCAATAACCAATACATACATCAGGAAAAAGGTAAAGAAGGCTCCTTCCCTTCTTGTACCTTCACCCACAGAGCCTTTAAGCCCTCTAATGGATAATTCTCCATTAGAGAATATCAACAGGGAAACCACAGGGGCGTCTCCCAACCCCAAGGAGGTGCTCAATGAGGAGATGAATGAGCATATGGGTGCAAAGGCTGCCACTACTCCTGCTAGCACAGAGGAGGTCAGTGGTAACATAAATAAGACCTTCCCCATGGCAACTTTGGGTGAGCAATCATCCAAAGGTCCCAGGTGCCACGAAACCATGAGGGTAGCAGGTGCTTCTGCTAGGCAGAAGACCTCTACTACAAAAAGATCCCATGATCCTTCAAAAGGGGGTAACACTCCTAGAGAAGGTGAGGACAGATATGACTATTATGAATTGATGGAAACAATGGGAAATATCAACATGGATGTAATCAAGCAGGGAAAAGACATAGAAGAGCCGAAACTGATCATTTTGTCTCAACAAGTACAAATCACCAACCTGAAGAAAATGGTGAAGAGATTGATCCAGAAAAAGAAGAAGAAACAGTTTGTGCTCAGAAGAAGGGAACCAGTGACTGATGTTCCCAAAAAGGAGGAGTCAGAAGCTGATGCCAACATGGAAGATGCCAAAGATAAGGGGGAGCAAGAGCAAGTTGATTTTGAGGGGGAGCAAGAAAAAGAATCAGATTTTGGACAAGCAGCAGAAACATCAAGCATAGCAGCAGAAAAAGAGGAAGCAGCAGTAAAAGAAACAGAACAAGCAGCAGTAACAGTTAATGCTGCTGAAACAAGCAAAGCAGCAGAAACTGTTAATACTGCTGAATTGAAAGAAGCAGCCGAAATAGTGCAAGAAGTATTCACAGATCTGGAGATTGCAGAAACATTGATCAAGGCTAAGCATGATACTCCCAAGGTCACCTCAAAGGCCAAAGGAGTTGTCATCAAAGAAAGAGGTGAGGCTATCAAGACAGAAGAAGTTGATAAGGTGGTAAGCAAAGATAAAGGCAAAGCAAAGTTAGTGGAATCTGATCAACCAATTAAAAAGCAAAAGTTGGTTGAGTCAGATGAAGCTTTGGCCAGAAAGATTCAGGGTGATATTGAGCAAGAAGAAAGGGTTCAAGTTGAAAAAGACAGGGAGATGGCTAAGGCTCTGGCTGCAGAGTTAAATGAAGTTTATCAACAAAGTCTGGCAACAGAAATGGCTCAGAAGAAAGCTGCAACCCAGAAGAAGTCTGTGTTGTTCAAAGTGGCTGCAAAGAAGAGACAACCCTCAAAGACTTACCTTGGTACTCAAGAGAGAAAGAAAATGATTACTTTTCTCAAAGGTGTTGTAGTAGTCAGAAAGGAGATGTTCTCAAATATGTCTTTTGAACAGATTAAAGAATTATATGATTCTGAGATGACAAAGCTCCAAGGGAATGAAACTGCTAGAGTTGAAATGGAGAAGAGGATGAAAGAAAGCAATGACTTTCTGATAGAAAAGTCTTTCCCTGATGAGCAAGAAACACCAAAGAAAGAAGCAACTCTTGGTGAAAGTCTGAGGACTTTAAAAAGAACCAAAATGATGGCCAGAAGAAAATCAGCCAAGAAGCCTAGAGTAGCTGAAGAAGAAGTTGAGAAGGTTGCTGAAGAAGAAGGGGCACCTAAGCCAATTGAACAGAAAGAACCATCAAGCACTGATGATGTGAATTTGTACATGGTAGTGATGGACAAAGTGCCTGAACCTATTACAGCTGAACCTGTTGTTGTTAAGCCTCCTGAGGTCATTTTCTGGGATACAATGAAGGTTGATGGAAAAGAATATATCAGGCTCAAAAGAAAAGATGAAAAGCATGAAGTGTATAATACTTGGGCAAAGATTGTCAGAACATGTTCCAGGTCTGATCTAGAAGAGATGTATAAAATAGGAATGAAGTTGTATGCAGATCAATTGAAAGCTCCAGAGATTTCAATCACAAAACTTGTGATGGAGTATCTGTGTATGATGTTCAAGACTGAAGAAGTGGAGCATTTAATCAGAAATGTGTTTCAAAAGGTCACAAACTGGACTCTATATGAAACTAGTGGAGTATATGCTTTGACTATGGATTTAAATCACATAGAATACTTCCTAGTGGATAGAGTGTACAACCACAGTAGATTGAAACTGCATGCAATGTTGAAAAAGAAGCTTAGATGTGTTCCAGATTCAGAAATGGCAAAGTATTTGATTCAAAGGACAATTAATCAGAGTTTGGGGTTGAATCCAAATACAGGTGTATGAGCTATTAAGTTTTGGGAGCATCCTAAAGACCATCTGAAGATTCCTTTATTGCAAGAAAATGTGCTGACTTAGTTAATCTATCCACAATAACCCATATAGCATCATACCCTTTTTGTGTTCTTGGTAGTTTTACAACAAAATCCATAGTAATATTTTCCCATTTCCAAACTGGGATCTCTAGAGGTTGAAGCCTACCATAAGGTTTTTGATGCTCTGCTTTTACCTTCAAGCAAGTCAAACACTTTTGAACATATTCTGCAATTGACTTTTTCATCCCTGGCCACCAATAACATAATTTCAAATCTTTGTACATCTTATTGCTACCAGGATGGATTGAATATTTAGACTTATGGGATTCGTCTAAAATCAATTGCCTAATGTCTCCAAATTTTGGAACCCAAACTCTATTTTAAACTTCATAATTCCTTGACTGTCCTTCTCTAATAACTGAACTTGCCCAACTATTCTCTCCCTATTTATATTCTCACTCTCAAGGGCTTTTTGTTGATATTCTTTGATATCATCCATGATTTTTGTTTTTACTTCAATCCTCATTGCTCTAACTTTAATAGGTTTAACTCTATCCTTTCTACTGAGAGCATCGGCTACTACATTTGCTTTGTCAGGATGATAAAGAATATCACAATCATAATCTTTTAAAAGTTTCATCCAACGTTGTTGTCTCATATTAAGCTCCTTCTGATCAAACAGGTATTTCAAACTTTTATGATCAGTGTAGATGGTACATTTCGTTCCATACAAATAATGTCTCCATATTTTCAATGCGAAGACTACTGCAGCTAACTCCATATCATGAGTTGGGTATCTCTTTTCGTGTTCTTTTAATTGCCTAGACGCATATGTTATTACTTTTCCTCTTTGCATAAGAACACATCCTAACCCTTGTTTTGAAGCATCACTGTACACTACAAAATCTTTTGTACCCTATGGCAGGGATAGAACGGGTGCACTACTTAACTTTTCTTTTAAAACCCGAAATGCTTCTTCTTGAGATGGACCCCATTCAAATCTGTTCGAATTTCTGGTTAATGCCGTTAATGGAGATGCTATTTTTGAGAAGTCTTGAATAAATCTGCGATAATATCCAGCTAATCCAAGAAAACTGCGGATTTCCGATGGTGACTTCGGAGGTTCCCATCTCATTACTGCCTCGAATTTTGCTGGGTCTACTTTAACACCTTGATTACTCACAACATGCCCAAGGAATTGAACTTCTCGTAACCAGAATTCACATTTTGAAAATTTGGCATATAGCTTTTCTTTGCGTAATAACTCCAAAACCAATCGTAGATGTTGTTCATGATCTGTTTGACTTTTCGAATAAATCAATATATCATCAATAAACACAATCACAAACTTATCTAAATATGGCATGCACACTCTATTCATCAAATCCATGAATGCTGCTGGGGCGTTTGTCAAACCGAATGGCATTACAAGGAACTCATAATGTCCATATCGAGTTCGAAAAGCTGTCTTTGGAATGTCCTCCACCTGGACTTTCAACTGATGGTATCTGTTGGTCCCGAAGGTGCTTAACAAGTTTGTAGAAGGGGGGGGGTTGAATACAAACACAGAAATTAAAGTTTAATAAATTGTTTATTGATAAATCAAAATACAATTTACAAGTTTGTTGCGGAATAAGATTAAGACAAACTCAATCTAAACAAACTTAAGAAACACTAAGATGGTTGCACAAGAAATTCAGAGAATGGGGGATTTTTAGAGAGATAGAAAACAAGGGTTTCTATTTTGGAGTTCAAGGATTGAGCACACCTTCAGATGAAGGAGTGAGCTTCCTATTTATACCCTATGCATTAAATGCATGGCAGGGTACTTTACACGTGGCATTCATAGATTGGCTTTGGTAGTCTCACTTTTGGAGACATGCTTTTGGCCACTTTATGAACAGTGTAGTTGACAGAGTTGGTGTACGATTTGTGGCAGAGACTTGTCCGTTCTGACACATCGTACTGGTTGTGCAAGGTAAGACAAAAGAAAACTTGAGGCATAAGCTTTGTGATCGTTGATCGCTGAGTATCTCTTCTTCCAGAGATAAAGTTCAGCTATCGCTGAAGCTTTTCCTCAGGCTTCTTCGCGTAAGTAGATTTGTCTGGTCTTCGCTGATATCCGCATCAGGTCACTAGTAGACTTATCTATTGTTCAGTGGCTTCGTCTTTGATTCAGCTATGAACTATGTTGACGCGAGACTTGTCTTCAGGGATTACGTTAACTGTGTTACATAGGAAACGATCAGTGATGACTGAACAGACTCAGTTTGATCGCTGAAAGTGAAACACTAATACATATTAAATGTTTACAGAAAGGTCATCAGCGATAACTGAACAGACTCAGTCTGATCGCTGATGATGAAACACTAATACATATAATAACGTAACTTTCACTAAGTATAAAAGAGGGTCGTTATCAAATCACTGAGAGAGTTTGGATCAACAATCTCCCCCTATTTGATAATGACAAAGTAACAAAAGAAAATTACTTTTTAATTCAAAATATAGGAATAAAAAGGACTCATAGAATGCATGTCCCAATTACTATTTTGAGGGATCTTTTACAGTACTGATAGGGTTAAGTACATCACTGCAATTTTCATTTAATTCAGGGATAGAATTACAAGATGTGAAAATCATAAGTACAAGTGACTAACTAACTACTGTAAGTATAACTAACAGATTGCAGATAAGAAAACTAATCTATCAGCTATAAGAAGATTTGGGAGGATTGATCATATACTCAGGTATTTCTTCTCCTTTCTGTCTTCGTTCCAAAGATTCTTGACTGATAATTTCTTTAATTTTTTCAGCAGCAGGGAAGAAGTCACACCATAAGCATAAGAGATCCTTGAGATGATTCAGAGGACAGATAGGAATCTCAGAGATTCTTTGAAATCTGAGTTCCTCATCATCATCTCTGAAGAATATTCCATAAGGCTTGTCGATTACTTGACCAGCTTGGAAGGGACCACCAGGAGGCAGAGATAAGTCCAGAACTGAAAGATCAGGAGGAGGACCAAACAGTGCATCTCTTGAAAATTTGATAGAAGTTTCATTCCTGATGATGGCGACATCTTCAGAGGAGGAGGACCCAATTTTTCTCTTGAGTTTCAAAGATTTGGGAGGAAGAGGAGATGGCAGCTTTAGTACAGAAACGACTCTATTTATGAGGGCTTCAAGGAGTCCTTCAACGTAGCCTCTGTATGTAGATTTGGATTTCTTCAGCGCATCCCAGAACTCTAACCATTCCGTAAATCCGAAGCTTTCAAGTTTTGATACGTACATTGCTTTTTGGGTTCCATCCTCTCTGGTAATCTCCATGGTCACTGAGAGTTGATCTTTCTTCTTGCGACCAGAGATAGTCACGGCTGATATTGGAAGAAGATCAGAACGATAATCCATCTTTTGTTTGCACCATTCGATAGACTTATCGTTGATCTCTTGTTCTTTGAAGCGTTCCTCTTCAATTTCTTTCAGTAGTGCTGCTTGAACTTCCACAGGTTTGCTTTTTAGCTTTTTGTCCCTAACTTGAGAGGATTGAATCTTTAAAGCGAGTTGGGCATCTCGTTTGCATTCGGCGATCAGCTTCTCAGCTTTGGCAGATTCTTCTCTTTCAGCTTCAGTAAGGAAGTCGAGCTCTGTGGATATTTGAAGAGGGATTTTCAGCCGTTGACTTTCTAGTTGAGCGATCATTTCAACTCTTTTCTTCACCACTTCCTCTGACCAATAAGATGGTCGAGAGGGCCTTCCTGGATGGACCAGGGAATCTTCTTCTTCTTCTTCATCAATCTCAGCGATAGAGATTGGAATTATTTCTTCAGCGATAGTCGCTGGTATTATTTGTAGTTCAGAACCCTTAAGCAGGGGTGAGAACTGTCTGGTTAGAAAAAGAAGGAAAGAAGGGATAAGTGTATTTTTAGAACGAGAGAGATAAAGGCTAGAAAGACATAGGGGTTTGGAAAGAGTAGAAAAGTGGTACAATTGAAAGACATACCTGAGAAGGATGCTCCCCCTCAGATTGTGATCCAGTCCTCAAGCATTCTTCAGCGATCGGTTGCTTGTCTTTGCTTTGCGAAGGAACACTTGAAGATGTATCACCTCTCACCCCTGTTTTGACAACCTCTTGCGAAGTTGTCCCTGATACGACGTTCGGCTTAGAGAACCACATAGATTGGTCTTCATCGTCGTCGTCGTCATCGGAGGGCTGATCCTTTTCTTGATCATCAAGATCTAGATCATCTTCCTCTTCATCGTCTTCTTCCTCATCCTCTTCAAAGAGAATGGAGTGAATCGATGAGGATTCTTTTGCCTTCTCCCCCTCAGATTGAGAGGGAGGTTCCTTAGCTTCCCCAGCAGCAATAGAGGTTTCTTCAGTTTTCTCCCCCACTTTGTCATTATCAGCGGTAGGGGATTGTTCAGCTGCTGGAGTAGCTGTTGAAGCTTTTAGCATTTGAACGTCAGCCTCCAGACGCTTAACTCTGTCTTCAACCGCAGGTATGTCGCATGTGGCATCATGAATGAATTCCACAGCGATGTTGAGGTTGGTACGATCATCTTCAGTGAAGGAGGGAGGCAGCGCTGGAGCTGGTTCATTCACTTTCTGTAGAACTTGCTGAAGAAGGGACGTGCAGAGGTCAACCTTGGAAGAGAGATCCTGAACTTCAGCTGTAAGAGACTCAAATCGTCCTTGAAAGAGTCGAGAGGACTCTCTGAGTTGGACGACTTGTTCTTCAAGAGCTGAAAGTTGAGAGTTCTCAGCTTTAGATGAGCAAGTGGCGGTCAACTTCTTCAGCTCCTCACCAGCCTGATTTACGGCGTTGGTGGTTTCATTGATGGTGTTGGTGAGAGCATCCACCTTTTCTCCTAGACTGTTGACATGCGTGTCAACAGTCGCCAAGCTAGGACCTGAAAATAATGTTAGTTCAGATATGGGCTTATTTGGAGAGGGGGGGAGAGAAGTGTTTAGGAGTATAGGTGTACCTGACGTATCAAACATTTTGTAGAACTGCATAGATTCCTCAAAAGTTTGATGCTCAGGTCCTATAGGGAAAGAAGAGGTGGCAGGTTCAGAGACCAAATGAGGAGAGAAGGGAAGAGTTTTGGGGATAGAAGTAGGGATGGGGTTAATCTCAGGGAATGAGATAGTAGGTGGGGTTACTGATGATGTGACAGCGAGTGAGATCGCTGACACGGCAGTATGAGTGACTGCTGAAGTTGTGGAGGAAAGACCCACAAAAGCATCTAAGGTAGCTTGTTGAGAAGCTCCCTCAGGTATAGTACTAGAAGGTGTACTTTCCTTAGTCTTTTTGGCCTTTTTGGAAGGACCAATTGGACTAGCTGATGGTCTTTTAGAAGTAGTGGTAGCGACAGGGATAGCAGACGAAGGAACCGTCTGCGTGGTCGCTGAAGATGAAGAAGAATGGAGAGAGAGACGAGAGCGAAGGAGAGAGATACTTACCTCGTCGGCGAGTGGCTTGACCTCCAGTGATCGTTGACCAACCCTGGCAAAGGTGCCATCATCTTTGGTGGGATAGGTGTTGGGATAGAGGAACTTGATGTACGTACATATGAAACGTACGTACGAGATCTTGGGATCTCGTTCAGGCTTCTCTAATCTCGACCTCAGATCTTCAAAGATGGCTGTGGCGTAGTCAAAGTTTTGACCAGCGATAACGGAGTATGCCATCTGCAGTTGTGTTTTGCTGGCTTGATCCAGCGAACCACTCTTCCCACTCATGCACTGAATTATGTGCGAGAAGATAAAGTTCAGTTGTGATGGCATCTGAGCTTTAAGAATCTTGGTGAGCTTCTTGTTAGGAATAGACGATCTTGGTTTGTTTTCCCAACAATAGCCCATTGCGTCCAGGAAGAATATCAGCTCATCATCAGTGGGGAGTGCGTCGAATCCACTCTTTGGTTTGTCAGGGAATCTTAAAGATTTCCTGAGGCTAAGAGCGGTCATGCTCCCTGGCCCTAATTCCGTGCTGAACGAGATAGCAGGGACTCGTTCGCCTTTCCTGTTGGTAAGTTCAGTTGCATCAGCAGTGAACCAGAACTGCTGAAGTAGAGTCTTGGAGGGCTTAGGATCCACAGTGATCGCGTAAGCTATGCATGACTGCTTGAGGAAATTAGCAGCTTCCACCAGATGTGGGTATTTGTCAGCTTTGAAGTCGAGTCTGGCCAAATGATTACATTTAGTAATCTCAACTTCAGTGAGAGCGAATCGTACATGCTTGGAAGCAACGATTGAAGACTGTGTCATTTCTGTTATGGAAAGAGGCATAATAGAAGAAATGATTTAGATTAAAAATAATATGATTACCAGTTTCCATAGAAGAAGGGAAACTGGAAAATTATCAAGTTATTTTTAAGAGAAAAAAAATAGTGTTCTGGGTAGAAAGAATGAAGAACACTTTAAAACCAAAAGGTTTTTATTTAAAAACATAAAATCAGAAGGAATGATCTTTAGTTTTAAAAAACGTTTTATAAAATCCATAGAAAGCGAGTAGGATTTTAAAAGAATAAAAAGCATATGAACAAAGCATATAAACATGAAATAAACCTGTGTATCTTGAAGAAAAAGAGTTGCAGATTCAATATTCTGGGTTTACTTGCTTGAGTGTTCTTGAGAGAATGTTTCTTGCTTTGAAAGTTTTGAAAGCGTAAACCGTATAAAGGAGAGAAGAATTCCTTTTATACGAAGAGAGAGAAGAGAGATAAGAGAGAGAATGAAGCGGGAAAAGAAATCATCATGACATTGACACGTTCCACGAAGTTGATTGGATAGGAGGGCAACGGACGAACGTGTCAGAAAAGGCATGTCGTGGATTGTCGGTTCAAATGACGTCATAGAGGAGAGAGACTGTTCATTTGTCCGTTCAAATGATCACTGAAGAAAAGTCAGTGATAGATTTTCCTTTTTAAAAGTATCCCTGATTGTAAAGATAGGGATAGATTTTCCTTTTAAAAGATCACTGATTGGAAATATCAGTGATTAATGTATTTTTCAAAAAAAACTTTTAATCATTTGAAGAAAGTTCAGTGATTAAAGTTTATATTTTGAAGAAAAACATCTTTGAGGGAGAGAGAACATACCTGAGAGTCAGAATGTTTATCAGAGAGAATGATGAGGGGAACTTTTGATTACTGACACAATACATGAACGCTGAAGAATTATTCTTCGAGGTTCAGCATTCCAAGCTCACTGATGAGAAAGTTGAACCTTGTCTCATCAAGAGGTTTGGTGAAAATATCAGCAAGCTGAAAGTCAGTAGGGATAAAGTGAAGTTCAATATCACCATTCATCACATGATCTCTGATAAAATGATATCTGATCTCTATGTGTTTTGTCTTTGAATGTAGCACTGGATTATTTGCTATAGCGATAGCACTAGTGCTGTCGCAATAGATAGGAATCTTTGACAGCTGAATGTCATAATCTAATAGTTGATTTCTCATCCATAGGATTTGTGAACAACAGCTTCCAGCGGCTACGTATTCAGCTTCAGCTGTTGAAGTGGACACAGAATTTTGCTTCTTGCTTGTCCAGCTTACTAGCTTTCCTCCCAAGAGTTGACATCCACCAGTGGTACTTTTTCTGTCAAGTTTACAGCCTGCAAAATCACTATCAGAATAACCAGTTAGATCGAACCCTGAGTCTTTGGGATACCAAAGACCGAGGTTAGGAGTTCCTTTCAGATATCTGAAAATTCGCTTTACAGCGATCAGATGGGATTCCTTGGGTTCAGATTGATAGCGTGCACATAAACAAGTGGAGTACATGATGTCAGGTCGGCTTGCTGTAAGATACAACAATGAGCCTATCATTCCTCTATAGGCAGTGACATTAACAGGTTTTCCAGATGGATCCTTGTTAAGTGTCAGTGGTGGTGCCATAGGAGTTTTCATCGCTGAAGTTTGTGTTAAATCAAACTTCTTCAGCATGTCTTTAACATACTTACCTTGGCAGATAAAAGTACCTTTGTCAGATTGTTTAATCTGAAGACCAAGAAAATATGTCAGCTCACCCATCATACTCATTTTATATTCTTTCTTCATTCTTTCAGCGAAGCGAGTACATAGAGATGGGTTAGTAGAACCAAATATTATGTCATCGACATATATTTGTACAAGAATTATATGACCTTTTATCTTCCTGAAAAATAACGTATTATCAATCTTGCCACGTTCAAAACTTTCAGAGATAAGAAAAGATGAGAGAGTGTCATACCAAGCACGAGGGGCTTGTTTTAAACCATAGAGAGCCTTATCCAATTTATAAACATAATTTGGATGCTTAGGGTCATAGAACCCTGGTGGTTGTTCTACATAAACTTCTTCATTCAGTTTTCCATTCAGAAAAGCTGATTTTACGTCCATTTGATAAACGATGAAGTCTTTATAGACTGCATAAGCTAAGAATAGTCGAATTGCTTCGAGCCTGGCCACAGGGGCAAAGGTTTCATCATAGTCTATGCCTTCCTCTTGTCTGTATCCCTGAGCAACAAGTCGAGCCTTGTTGCGGGTTACAATTCCATGTTCATCTAACTTGTTTCTAAACACCCATTTGGTGCCTATTACAGTTTTATCAGATGGTCTAGAAACGAGATTCCAAACTTTGTTTCGAGAGAATTCAGTCAGCTCTTCTTGCATAGCGCTGACCCAGTTTGGATCTCTGAGGGCATCATCAGTCTTCTTTGGTTCAATTAAGGAGAGAAAGTTTACAAAGAGACAGATATTACCTGAGCTTCGTCGTGTCTGAATACCTGCATCTGGATTACCAAGAATTTGATCTATGGGGTGATCTCTGGTCCATCGCTGAGCAGGAGCAAGATTGCTTATTTCAGCGATAGGATCAACAATAGGAGCAGTCACTGATGAAGATGCTTGAGGTTCATCAGCTAGTAATTGTTGAACATTAGATACACCAATACTTTCAGAAGGGTTTTCAGACGTAGATGGATTTGATGGTAGAAGTGTGTTTAGAGGTTCAGCTGAAATCCATGAGTTGGATTTAGCGGTGGGAGGTATGATACTTGGTTCTTCATCAGCAGCTGGAGTTTCAGTGTGCTGTTGGTTTGAGAAGAAAGGTTCAGTTCCTTTATAGTGAGAGATCATCCAAGTATTCAGTTCTTCATTGTCAGCGATTGGTTTAGAGTTCGCTGAGCGCGTTTCATCAAACGTGACATGAATGGTTTCTTCTACGGTTTGTCTTCTTTTGTTGAAAACTCTGTAGGCTTTTGAGATGGAGGAATATCCTAAAAATATTCCATCATCGGCTTTTGGGTCGAACTTTCCAAGTTGATCTTTGTTGTTTAAGATAAAGCACTGACAACCAAAGATATGAAGAAAACTGATAGAAGGCTTCCTTCCAAGAAAGAGTTCATAAGCTGTCTTCCCAAATCGCTTTATTATCAGCGATCTGTTTTGAGTAAAACATGCAGTGTTTACAGCTTCTGCCCAAAATTGAGTAGGGAGGTGAGAATCGCTGAGCATTGATCTAGCAGCTTCTATGATCGTTCTGTTTCTTCTTTCAGCGACTCCATTTTGCTGAGGTGTTCTTACTGAAGAGAAGTTGTGAGAGATTCCCTTGTTCTCAAAGAAATTGTTCAGGGAACTATTTTTGAATTCAGTTCCATGATCACTCCTTATTGATCGAACAGTAAGATTATTCAGCACTTCCATCTTTTTGACAAAAGATATTAGTTCTTCTGGAGTATCATTCTTGCAGCGAAGAAAAATAACCCAGGTGTAGCGAGAATATTCATCTACAATGACAAGCGTATATTTCTTTCCAGCTATTGATTGGATATTGACAGGGCCAAATAGATCCATATGCAAGAGCTGAAGAGGACTTGTTACTGAGGAAACTTGTTTCGACTTGAAACTAGCTCTTGTTTGTTTTCCTTTTTCACATGCTGAGCAGAGAGATTCTTTAGCATATGAGTGCTGAGGAAGACCAGAAACCAGTTCCTTAGATGAGAGAGAATTCAGGGTTTTGAAGTTTAGATGAGAGAGCCTTTTATGCCATAGCCAGTTGACATCAGAAGAGGCCTTAGAGAGAAAACATAAGTTATCAGTGATAGTAGAGTCCATATCTATTACATAGACATTTTCTCTTCTATAACCACTGAGAGCAAGTTTTCCTTTTTCATCTACCACTGAACATGCTTTCTTAGAAAAGCGAACTTCGTAGTCTTTGTCACATAGCTGACTGATGCTTAGAAGATTGTGCTTCAGTCCATCTACATAAGCGACTCTTCGAAAGGTAGTTGTCCCATTTCTGAGGACACCAAACCCACGGGTAAATCCTTTTCCATTTCCACCAAAGGTCACAGAGGGACCTTTCTCTTCCTTGTATTCAGTGAGCAGGTCTTTTTGTCCAGTCATATGACGAGAACATCCGCTATCGAGATACCAGATGCCCTTTGATCCCTGCATACATAAGGAAGATTAAGCTTTGTTTGGTACCCACTTTTCAATGGGTCCTTCAGAGTTAGTGGATAAGGAAGATTCAGCTTCAGTGGTAATCTTCACTTTGGTTAATTTCTTAACCTTAGTGGTATTTTTCTTCACTTTGGCTGTTTTATCAGCTTCGGTGGTATTTGGACACTTGCTCGCAATATGGTCAGTGAATCCACAGTGATAACATTTTCTATATCTGACGGTGGATTTATAACCAAAAGGTTTTGAAAACTTAAGATGAGCAGGTCCAGCTCCAAGAATACCTTTAGCACGAGATCTGGGAGGAATTTTTATTTCTTCAGATTTCACGGGCTTTAGATCAACCTTCAGCTTTGGAGGACAGATATCAAAGATTTCTGTTACTGAGCTAAAAGGTTTATCCACTGAAGGTTTGGAAGGAACTTTCAGTTTGGTTTTCTTGGAAGCCTTCTGAGGAGGGAGAATAGACTTTCCTTTATCTGCAGGCTTAGATTTTGCAGATATCTCCTCAGGGATGGGATTAGAAGAAGAACAGGGATAGAATTGTTTATAAGAAGTGTCAAAGAAAGATGTGACAAAAGTTCCAAACTTAAGCGAGGAACTTTCTTCTTTAGGATCATCCTGTGGTGTCCAAAAACCAAGACCAGTTTTATCACTTTCAGGAGTTTGAGCATTTATTATCTCAGAGATCTTTGTTGATGATTTGCACCATTTTTCAACATGAGCCTTTTCTGCTTTTAGAGCAGCGATGGCTTGTTCGCGTTCAATGCTGATGATTTCATTTATAATGACTTGATCTTTTAGCTTTTCTTCTAAAAGATTTAGTTCACTGATCTTTTCATGACATTTCTCTAGCTCTTGTGTTAAATAAACATTTTTATTTTCAGCTTGAGTTTTGTCGTTTAGAGCATTATAAAGGTCAATCGTCAGCACATCAACAGCGCGACTTCTCTCAGCTTCAGGTAGAGAGGGATTTGTAGAGATGGATACCTGAGATGATATGTAGCTCATAGAAGGTTCAGATGGTTCTTCTACTTCTTCTTTAATCTCAGCCATGAGGCAAAGATTAGCGACTTCTTCTTCATCAGAAGATGATTCTTCTGATTCAGCCCAGTCATGTTCTTCAGCGATGAGACCTTTACCTTTTTGCTGATAGCTTTTCAGCTTTTGATATTTGTTTTTCAGCTTATGGTATTTGTCATCACTGGATCTTCTTGAGGTAGAAGGTTTGAAGACCTTTTTAGACCTGCACTCACTAGCAAAATGTCCAATTTTTTCGCAGTTATAGCAAGTGGCTGTAGCCTTATCAACCGGAGTTGATTTTGGCTTTTCAGTAAGAGAGAGAGGTTTACTTCTTCGGAAGTTACTCTTTCTTGCAAATCTCTTAAAAGAGTTTGTCAAGAGTGCTAAGGACTCATTAAACTCTGAAAGATCAGGGTCTGATAAATCCTCAGATTCAGAATCTAACTCAGTGATGGTGAGAGTAGATCGCTGGGATGGAATTATCTCTGATGAGACTAAAGCAACAGCAGTGCTTTTGGAGTCTTTAGAATCTTTTACAAGATTCTTCTTCAGGAGATTAGATTGCTCATAGTTGAGCAATATTCCATACAGAGTGCTTAGAGAGAGAGTATGTAAGTCCTTTGTCAGCTTAAGACATATTGAATAACTGTCCCAGCTTTCAGGAAGACTTTCCAAGAATTTTGTTAGGACCTCAGAATTAGAATAGGTCCTTCCAACAGTTCTTAGGTCAATGATCAGGCAGTTAAACCGCTGATGAATGTCAGAAAGAGATTCATTCTTACCAGCGATAAAACTTTCATACTGTCTTACCAAGTTAATCTTTCGGGTCTCTTGGATTTCAGTGGTGCCCTCATATTGAACACATATGGTTTCCCACATTTCTTTAGAAGTTTTTAGATGCATGATGGAATGGAAAACTTCATCAGGCAGAGCCATTGATATAATGGTCTTTGCTCTTGCATCTATGCCTACCTTCTTTTTATCTTCATCACTCCACTGTCTTATTTCCTTAACGACATATCGTTCAGGGACAGCTTCAGTGGTGGCAGTAGCAGGAACCGCAGCTATAATTCTAACAGGTTCATAGGGTCCGTTTTCTATATATTCAGGTATAGTAGGATCCGCACCTTCAAGAAATAGCATCATTCGATTTTTCCATAGAGAAAAGTTATCTCTGCTAAATCGAGGAGGTTTAGAAAGTGAATATCAGCGATTTTTGTTTAGAAATAGCATCATTCGCACCTTTTGTTACTTTGTCATTATCAAATAGGGGGAGATTGTTGATCCAAACTCTCTCAGTGATTTGATAACGACCCTCTTTTATACTTAGTGAAAGTTACGTTATTATATGTATTAGTGTTTCATCATCAGCGATCAGACTGAGTCTGTTCAGTTATCGCTGATGACCTTTCTGTAAACATTTAATATGTATTAGTGTTTCACTTTCAGCGATCAAACTGAGTCTGTTCAGTCATCACTGATCGTTTCCTATGTAACACAGTTAACGTAATCCCTGAAGACAAGTCTCGCGTCAACATAGTTCATAGCTGAATCAAAGACGAAGCCACTGAACAATAGATAAGTCTACTAGTGACCTGATGCGGATATCAGCGAAGACCAGACAAATCTACTTACGCGAAGAAGCCTGAGGAAAAGCTTCAGCGATAGCTGAACTTTATCTCTGGAAGAAGAGATACTCAGCGATCAACGATCACAAAGCTTATGCCTCAAGTTTTCTTTTGTCTTACCTTGCACAACCAGTACGATGTGTCAGAACGGACAAGTCTCTGCCACAAATCGTACACCAACTCTGTCAACTACACTGTTCATAAAGTGGCCAAAAGCATGTCTCCAAAAGTGAGACTACCAAAGCCAATCTATGAATGCCACGTGTAAAGTACCCTGCCATGCATTTAATGCATAGGGTATAAATAGGAAGCTCACTCCTTCATCTGAAGGTGTGCTCAATCCTTGAACTCCAAAATAGAAACCCTTGTTTTCTATCTCTCTAAAAATCCCCCATTCTCTGAATTTCTTGTGCAACCATCTTAGTGTTTCTTAAGTTTGTTTAGATTGAGTCTGTCTTAATCTTATTCCGCAACAAACTTGTAAATTGTATTTTGATTTATCAATAAACAATTTATTAAACTTTAATTTCTGTGTTTGTATTCAACCCCCCCCCCCTTCTACAAACTTGTTAAGCACCTTCGGGACCAACAGTATCCCGATCTTAAATCAATCTTGGAAAAATAACTTGCGCCTCGAAGTTGATCAAACAAGTCGTCAATACGCGGTAACGGATACTTGTTCTTTATCGTGATTTTATTTAATCCACGATAATCAATACACATTCGCATTGATCCGTCTTTCTTTTTGACAAATAATACCGGTGCTCCCCAAGGAGAAATGCTTGGACGAATGAACCCTTTATCTAAAAGTTCTTGCAATTGTTTCATCAATTCTTGCATTTCAGAGGGTGCTAATCGATAAGGTGCACGTGCAACTGGAGCTACTCCTGGTACTAGATCTATTCTGAATTCTACCTGTCGGTCTGGCGGTAATCCAGGTAGGTCATTTGGGAACACATCCGGATATTCTCGTACAATTGGCACCTCATGCATTTCTTGTTTTTACTTCTTTGCATCAATGACGTATGCAATGTATGCTTTACATCCTTTTTTTAAACACTTACTAGCTTTCATCATAGAAATTATTCCTAAATCTCATTTCCTATGATCCCCATAGACAACAATTTTTCTCCCATCATTTGTTATGATCTTTACCATTTTCTTATCACAAATGATTTTAGCTTGATTATCAGCTAACCAATCCATGCCTATAACAACATCGAAATCTCCTAATTTCATAGGAAATAATTTGATCGGAAAATCTTCTCCATCAATATTAATCGAACAATCCTCAATTACTTCGTTACTTTCTGCAAATTTTCCATCTGCCAGTTCTACCACTAATGCTTTGTTTAACTTATTTCTTTTGCAATTCAGATAGTGGCAAAAGGTAGTAGATATAAAACACTTATTGGCACCAGAGTCAAATAACACTCGAGCATGCAAGTTATTTATGAGAAATGTACCTGATACAACATCTGATGTTTTCTTTGCTTCTTCAATAGTCATTTGGAAAGCACGACCTCTAGCTTTTGGTGCTTCCCCTTTCTTACTTTCAACCTTTTCTGATTTATTTTGCTTGTAATAAGTGCTTTTTGTATTCTTTGGACAATTTCCTTTTTCAAGACTTGACATTCCACAAATGTTGCATCCTTTTTCTAACTGACACTCTCGAGCTAAATGACCCGGTTTCCCACATCTGTAGCACACGTTTGTTCCCAACCAACACTCCCCTTTATGCATTTTATTACATTTGCTACACTGGGAGTAATTTGATCTGGTCCCCTGATTCTTTGGTGAAAACCCCTGTTTCACTTTCTTGGTCCCATCACTATTTCCTTCCCATTTCCTCTTAAAATCTCTTTTCATAACATCACCTGACCTGTTACTGCTTTTCTCGGCTACAGTGGCTGTTTCAACAGCTTGAAGAAAAGTTGTAGGTGATGTTATTTCCACTAATTGTCGTAAATCTTTCCTTAAACCTGCAATATACCTAGTCACTTGTCTCTTTTCTGTTGCTACTTGATATTCTGCAAATCTTGCCTTATCTGTAAATTTACTGGTGTATTCTTGCACCGAATCATTTCCTTGTTCCAACTTCATAAACTCCTCTTCCAATTTGTTTGTTTCACTGAAAGGGCAAAACTTTTCTTTAAATATACATAAAAATTGATCCCATGGCATGGAAGATGCTGCAACAATTCCTCTTATTCTTTTTTCTACGTTCCACCAATGCAATGCAGAAGATCTTAAATACGTTGTTGCAAATTTAACCTTTTGCGTCGGTGCACATTGACTAGTTTCAAAACAGGTTTCCATGACATCAACCCATTCCATTGCTACAATGGGACCTCCTTTACCATGATACTCAGTAGGATGGGTATTAGTGAAATCTTTATAACTACATTCCTTACTGATGTTCTGGTCAACCCCCTTTTCAGTTGATTCTGATTTTTCTTCTTTCTCAAGTATTTCATTTTCAGAAGTTCTTTCTTTATTTCGTTGATCTAAGGCTTTAATAGCAGCCTCTGCAGTTTGCTGGATTATAGTGGGTAAATTTTCTTGCATCACACGAGCCACCTCTTCCGCAATATTATTTTCATGAGGCTGTACTCTACTTGATGTTTGTCGCCTACCGCGACCCCTACCTCTACCACGACCCCTAGTACTGGCTACAGGTTGGATTTGATTTTCTGAATTTGAATTCCTGGTTTGTCTCCCAGATCCAGACCTTCTAGTTGACATGATTTACTGAAATAATAATATCATTTATTAATATATATTTATACATCATTTATAATTCTAAGTCATTATTTCATAATTAACAAAATTCGACATAAATATGCAATATTACCACTTTTAATTTATGTCATTTCTAGATAATTAAAATTTGACATAAATATTTATAATAAAGATTACAACATCTAATTCTATGTCATCATTACCAAAACTTGACATAGATACAAAGATTACAATGTCTATGTCATAATTACCAAAATTTGACATAGATATACATAATAATAATAATAATAATAATAAAATTTAATGTCGCCTATGACGACTACCGGAGCTAGATCGATGATGATCAATCCTCAAGGTCTCAGAGGTGGATGGTTTTCCTTTAGCCCAATTGATGACACGATCAACTATCCTTGAGAATCTATTAAATATACTTTTATTTGCTTCTTTGATAGATTCCTTCAACTTCTTATTCTCAGCTGCTAGTCGATCATTACGATCCTGAAGACTTCTAGTCCTTTTTAACTTCTCTCGCCAGTCATCTTTCTAAGCCAAATATAAGTCAGCATTCATCTTAATCATGGGGTCTCGACGGCTCCTACTAGGGCCTGCATCACTATGTCTTCGAGGATCATATGCTAAAGTCGGTGCTCTGGATTGAACTTGCTCTGGTCGGTTACCCAAATATTCTTGCATAGAATTTCTAGTGGGACAATCAGACACTTCTGGTGCTATACTGAAATAAGGATCATTATCAAACGGGTAGCATTCCCATCCTTGATCCCTAGCATATCTTTCTGCAGAGGAGGAATATGGGGGAGTCCACACCAATGTATGGTTATACTGACTATATTCTCCAAAATTGCTTGGATGGTTTTCTCCTGTATAAAATTTTTGCATAGCGATATATTGTTCATCATCAGTGCAATATCCATCTACTTTCTCCTTCCCTTTGTCCATTTTTTTTTACCTATATATTTAAAATAGTTAATTTTTTTTTAATTCAAAACTCAAATATCTATTGGTTTAAGCTTAGGTATTCTAATTTAACACCCAAGTCACTTAAACCACTGCTCTGACACCAACTTGTGATACCCATACCTCCATATAATTATTTACATTACATAACCATACTATGAACACCAAACATACATAAAAGTCTTAAGGTCGAGACTTTATTATAACAAAATATTTAAGACATCAAAATCTTAGAAAACTAGTAATCAAGGACTCCTCCTTCTTCAAACTCAAAGTTTTTCCTTACCCTTGGAGCTTTCTGGAATAACTGATCCTGAGATACATGCATAAAATTTTTATAACAGAAAATAGTCAGCAGAGGCTTGGTGAGTTCATGCATATAATTTTCATATAAGTAAAATTTGCATAAACATATAAAATATATGCATTATAAATAATCATTTTACTTATTAAAATATTCCCTTTTGTGTTGTATGCACCATGTGGATCATTTGACAGTGATTTAAAATCACCCATTTACGTTTCAAGTGTAGGAACAAATCGCATACACTGAAACCCCTTTCATTACGGTTTCCCATCATTTAACTTTGACCCCGGCGTCCCGAGCATTTCCCCAGGTGAACAACAAAACGTTTCAAGCATATCATTTAAAATATTCATGCATACAGATTCCATAACCTTTCGTACATACAAAGGATATATATAACATAAATTTCATAAATGCATGAATATAAATTTGAACTTTTGCATATATCTCATTTTTGGTAAAAACATCATGAAACTCACCGTAATAACCTCACTTCTTGAAATTTTGCCAACCACTGAAATTATCCTACAATATTCAACAATCCTAATTAAACCAATTGTTCCTAAATATTGTTTATTTATAATATTTGATTTACTAGTCCAAATATCAATGGACCCAAATCCACTTATCATTCTTTGTTGTCAATATATTTGATCATATTTTGAATAATATTTATAATAACATTTGGTGTTTTATCTTTACGATAATTTATGCTCTTAGTAATTTATACAATAATTACAATTATGCTTATTTAAAAAAAAATTAGTACTCCTTACAGTAATCTGTTTTAAAAAAAACTTAAACACCAAATGCTTTACAAAATAATTATTTTCCAAAAACTTGTAACAGCCATATTATTATGCCATTCATTAAATTATACTAGATTTTTATTAATCAAACTAAGATTCAAACATATTATTATTATTAGATAATTTAAAATCATCTAAAATGTTAAAAAGAACTTCAAGTAGAGTCGAAATTCTTACCCAAAATATAGCTTCACACTTGATAGAAATTCACGCTTTCAACCAGATCTCCTTTAAATTGTTACTCTACAAAAATTGCAGAGTTTTTCAGAAACTTTGTTTTTGTTTAAGAAAATGTAGAACAAATTTTTGATTTTAAAACAAAAGAAGTCTCTTGCATTGCCTCCAAGTGTCCTCAAAGTGGCACACGTGTTCTTTTAGAATCAACACGTATTTTTCCCTATTTGTAATTTTTATTTATTTATTTATTAGTTACCAAATAAATTAAATTTTACAATTTAGGTCTCCTAGAATGATACTTGTTTCCACATTTATCAATTAAGTATTTGAAAATTACAAATAACCTACCACACTTTACAATTTTTGTTATGGTAACTATCAATATATATATATATATTATTCTTGTTGTAGTTTTTTTTTAGGATGTCACAATAAATATTAGAAACAAGTGTATGATCTAATAACAAGTATAAATCGTTTGTGAAACACTTATTTTGTGTGTATAGTATGGTGATCGTGTAGTACAATAGCGAATGTTTACAAGATGGGGTTGGATGTAGAGTGGTTTTAGACAAGATGGGGTTGGATGTAGAGTCCGTGCTTTGTCCAAGGAATTGGAAACTATTGATCACGCTTTGGTAAAATGTCAAGAAGTCAACAAGCTGTGGCGATCGGTGCTTCGATGGTGGAAAATTAGAAAAGACGATTTTAATTCCATAAAGGATCTCTTGGATGTTTTTTCTTCTATGACAGGTAATCCCATTCGTCCCTATCTATGGCGGGAGACGGTATGGAGCTTCGGATATCTTATTTGGACAAATCGGAATCAAATAGTGTTCAAAGGAGACAAAAGAAAGACAGAGGATCTATTTTTTGAATTCCAACGTAAATGCTTCGAGTGGATCGCATACCGGGTAGAAAGGAAGAAGATAGATTGGTGCATTTGGTTAACGGATCCGGCCTCGACGAGAAGATAAAGATCGACGAGTTCTAGATAAATACAAAGGAAATAAGGTGGAAATTCATGTGCTTTTACGAGAAATTTCTGTAATCAGTACATCGACTTTTCTCATTCAGGTTGCGGGTTAGGTTCGTACCTTGCGAGCTGCGTTTGTTTTTTGGGGCTGCTTCGGTTCGGTAATTATGGCAGTTGCGGTGTTTTTTTTTTCGTTATATTCGGTCGTTTTGTCGCTGGTACTCTTTGTATGTTCGGTTCGAGCCTTGTTGTTTGGTTTTCTCTTGAGTTGGTAATAATATTGTCTTGCCTTTCAAAAAAAAAAACAATAGCGAATGTTTACGAGAATTCTCTGTGTAGTTTGTAATATCTGAGTTCAGATGTTGTAGATGTAGTTGTAGGTATATATTTATAGTCTTGGATATTCATAAATGTGTCATTGATTCTCGGTGTAACGGTCGAAGCTCCATAATGGCTTTAATGGCTCTAATCGGTTATAGTCGTTGGTCTTTAAGAGCATTAAACCTGCATTGAATAAACAAGAGAAGAACGTTTGATCTTACGTTAGTATAATCGTGGTCGAGGAAAACTTTGCGATGGTCGTATGACTAACACTTGATCGACGTCTATACAAGTGTCGACAAGAGTCATAATGACCTTATCTTAATACAAGACCAGTCGTATGTAAGGTGCGTTAAATGTCATTCGTCGTGGTCGTGGATTTTTACCCAAACACATACCATCCTTTGTCTTCCTTTCGGTACCTTAAAAATGTATATTTAAAAATTAGATGTTTGTTTTACTTTTTAACAATTTGATTTTTCCAAGGTACGAGATTGAAATATAAAATATATTTTATGGGTTTTGAAAGAGTAAACTTTACTTTTGGTCCATAAAGATTGTCATTTTCAACGGATATAGTCCTTAAACTATCGATACTCGAATTTGATCCCTCACGTTTGTCATTTCACTTTGGTTTTGGTCCCTCCTCTTAACGCCTTCCGTTAAGTCCACTTAAATGAGGGGTATTTTCGTTATTTTACAAATTTTCTTACTTTTCTATTAAAAAAATATCGTTTTTGTTTTATTATTATATACATTTATAATACATATGTGTGTGTGTGTATATATATATATATAGGGGTTGTTTAATTTGCAACCCTTAAAAAGGTTGCAACCCTTGCAACCCACATCTTAACCGTCGGATTTATGATCGACGGTTACAATAGATATGGGACCCAATATTTTTAATTAAAAAAAACAGAAAAATAAAAATAAAATAACCGCCGATCATGAATCCGACGGTTAAGATATAGGTTGCAAGGGTTGCAACCTATTTAAGGGTTACAAAATATCCTTCCAATATATATATATATATATATATATGTGTGTGTGTGTGTGGGTGGGTGGGTGGTTTATTTTGCAACCCATTAAAAGGTTACAACCCCGTGCAACTCTCATCTAAACCATTCATTTAGCCATTCATTATGTAGACACTGAATGATTACCGGTTTCATGCAATAATCTTACATGTTATAGTATTTCATTAAATGCATATACTAACATGGAATGCATATTGTTTCATGAAATTACCACCTCCATCCGATACATCGCATGAACCGTTATGTGCATCGACATTTGCGGCAGAAATTCGATGAAATTAGGTAAATTCATTTAGAGAATTAACGAGAATCTAAATGCAATGGGCTAAATGAATTGTTTAGATGAGAGTTTGCATCGGGTTGTAACCTTTTCTTGGTTTGCAAAATAACCATGGCCTATATGCTTTCTTATTGGTTAAAAGAGGTTAGCAAAGTTAATAACATCTTAGTCGTTAACAAAATAACATAGCTCTCTCTCTCTATATATATATATATATATGTATATATATAGAGAGAGCGGTCCTATAAATCCCCCCCCCCAAACCGATGTTTCCTTCCGTCTAGTGAATCCTGCTGCCGACCCCCATCCTCAACCGCCCCATCACCTGCTGCAACTTCCCTCCAACCACAGGCACATCGTTTTCCTCCCGGCCGACCACCATCTCCATCTCCGACCCCACCTTCATCTTCATCGTGGTTTTCTGATCTTGGACCGTCAAACAATCCCTCACTGACAGCCCACCTGTTTCCCCTTCTGAAATCGACGAGATCAAGGTTCTTTCTCTTTGGTTTTCTATGAATACTGACATCAAATACAAATCCCATGTTTGGAGCTAGCTAGCTAGCAGCTGTCGGTTACTTTAGATCATGATCCATGAATAACCATCTTTTCCGGTAGGACCTGATGATATAGTCACCAGATATTTGAGCCCATGTTGGTTCTATTTCTTGTAATCTATGTCATTCTCTCTACTTTTGTACTTATATGAAGACTGAGATTATAGGCTATTGTTGAGGTTAGATGTATCTACCGGTTGACTCTAGTCTATGATCCATGTTTAACTATATTTTTGGATAACAACGATGGGGGAGGGGGATAGCATGACAAGGAAGCCTACGGTGGGCAGGGAGATGAACCCCATAGTAGTCTGCCGGAGATGGGAGGGTGATGGTGATTGAAGATGAGTTTCATCGTGATTCGTGACCAACACTAGGGGTGTGTTTGGTACAGAGAGTTGAAGACAGAGAAATGGAAATGATTTCCATTTCTCTTGTTTGGTAACACAGAGAAAAGAAAAATGAGAAATAAACCAATTCTCTTTCCCTACTTTCATTTCTCCACAAAGTGAAAAGAAATGGGGAGAATTCAAATCAGGGAATTGAGATTTCTTCCACAAATCCCTCACCTCGTCGCTCTCTCTCTCACTCTCGGCGCTCTCCCTCTCCGGCGAGCTCTCCATCTCCGGCTCTCTCTCCGACGCTCTCCCTCTCCGGCGAGCCCTCACCTCGTCGCTCTCTCTCCCTCTCGGCGCTCTCCCTCTCCGACGAGCTCGCCCTCTCCGGCTCTCTCTCCGGCGAGCACTCACCTCGTCGTTCTCTCTCTCTCCCTCTCGGCGCTCTCTCTCTCTCTCTCCACCGATGTTCACTCTCCTGTTGCCGGTACCGACAAAAAACTGCGTTTTCCCTCCTCCTCCTCCGTACTAGCATCGCGACCCCCTCATCTCCTTCTATTTCTTCTCCTTCTAGGGTTACGATGTGTACTCATAAGCAAGCCTCGGTTTTACTGTGTGTTGGGTTTTGTTTGTTTGAAACTGATTTAGGTTTTTTTAGGTTTGATCTAGATTTTTGATTTGGTATTTGATAGTTTTGTATTACAACTTTTTTGGATTAATTAGCAAATATTTGTTGTTAATTTTCTTGATATTTTTTATTGTTCTTAGCAACGATGATGTTTATTCATATTTATTTTGGTTTAAAGTTGAGTTCATCAATTAAGTTAGGATTAAAAGTTTGACATGGGTTTTGGATTTGCATTTGGATTTGGGTTTTATTTTAATGTTGTTGTTTGGATTTGTGTTTGGGTTGAGGATTTAATTTTGGTCGGAGAAGATGGCCAGTGATATCGGTGAATTCTCTGTTACATTTCTCTGTTATCCCAAACAAGAGAAATGATTTCCTGTTACATTTCTCTGCTGAATTCTCTGTGCTACCAAACAGGAGAGTCAATTCCTATTCTCAGACTAATTCTCTTTCTCTGCAATTCTATTCTCTGCAATCATTTCTCTGCAATTCCATTCTCTGTACCAAACGCACCCTAGGAGGAAGGGAGGGTAGATGGGATGATGATGTGGTTTTTGTCCTTTGTGAATACAAAATATGTATATATATAATATGGGTTGGGTTTCGGTGAGAATTTTGAGTTAACGGTGAGAAGTGTGAGAAGTGGTTATCAACCGTTGGATGAGAAATGGACGCACATTAGAACGAGATACATCGAGATAAGATGCATTGATATGCACCAGATCAATTCCCTTCTAAGCCGTAATTCATGGGAGGACTTGAGATTAAAAGAGATCTACGGTTCAGATCCACTTCTCACGCTTTTCATCGTTAACTCAACTTCTCACACGATCCTACGGCTATATAATATTAAATTAAATATAATATAATGTACTCTTTTTGTTATTTTATAATATGAAAAAGGAAAAACATAACTATATAATAAAATAGACAAAGAAAGGTAAAAAGACAAAAATTCACTTCATTTAATTGGACTTAACGAAAATAGTTTACGACCGTTAACACAGATGGACCAAAACCGTTATAAAATAACAACAAATCCGAGATTTTGAAGTTTACTCTGTTTTTTAAAAATAAATAGAAGAGGGTGTTTGAGATTGCTTATTTGAGGTGTTTTTTAGCTTATTGCGATTTGACACCGGAGATAAGCACTTTTGAGTGTTTGGATGGAGAAAAATGAAAAGAGCTTATAGCGGTGTCAAACCGCTGAAAAACTGTTTTTGATAAGTTATTTGGTTTTAACTTATCAACTTATTTGAAAAGTGCTTATGACTTTTTGGGTTATTTTATATGTATAAGCAATCTCAAACACCTTTGAATAACAACTTATTAGCTTATTACGTTTTGGTACCATAATAAGCTAATCCAAATACTTTTTTAAAAACTTCGATTTAACACCGCATAAGTTGATAATCATTTTTCAAAATAAACCTAAGTTGTTTTAAATAAGCAATCCCAAACACCCCGAAATTTGAGAGAAACACGCGGATCTTATTATTCTTATCGATAAGACCATGGTGAACTCTGTACGTAAACATTACTGCTTCACGTGAATGACCAAACTCGACTTCCCATCTTCCTTATCTCTCTCGTTCTAAGATCATCATCAAAATTATTTAAGAAATCTCAGAGATTCAACAATGGTGTACAAATCTCTTGATTCTATTTGCTTTTCTGACATACTAGACCTTGGTATTCCGCCGGAAACTGCCGCTAAACTTCATCAGGAGCTCACTCGAATCATCCGGAGTTACGGCCCTGATACTCCTCATACATGGAAGCAAATCTCGACTCGACTTCTCAATCCAGACCTTCCTTTCTCTTTTCATCAGATGATGTATTATGGATGTTACATAGATTTCGGACCCGATCCTCCCGCTTGGTTACCCGACCCGTAAGTTCTCACTCCTCTCTGTTAGATTGTCGTATCTAGTGTTTATCTAAGCTAGATTCTGGATTTTGGAATTTAATTCAAAATTTCACTATGATTTTGGAGTTTGGTTGCGATACAGTTTTCACTTTAAGTATTAAAGCCAGTAATTTCAAGTGATAAGTTTTTATGTGTATTTTAAGATTTATTAGTGGAGAAAGGTTTATGGTTACAAGAGCTTCGTAACAAGTACTACAGATTGCTGGTGTTGCTATTCTACTGTTTATGTCAATTTTACATAAGGAAGATAGTAGGATCGAAGAATTAAAAATAAAAAGTGTAGATATTGGGAAAGGGGGGTTAACATATTACAAGTATATGATCTATTATATGTGTTTGTTATAGTTTGTGTCCTGAATTCGGTTATGTTATATTTGCTGAAATACAATGATGTAATTGTGAGCCTTTGTTTGGTTACATGAGTTTTAATTTTAAAGATTGTGGATATATTAATTGTGATTCATTGGTAATGGTGAATTGGTGGTGGTGCTGGTTGAAGACCCCCAAATCCTTTCGGAACTCCAGTTTTTGTTGATATATATTAGAAACTGAAGATTGAAATAATTTGTCTGTAATTAGCACCACCTAACTTCCGTTAACTACTAACAGCTAAGTAACTACCGTTAACGAACAACTAACAGAGCTTCAACTAACTATAGCCAAGTAATTTACATGCATAAAGACTTATGCCTAAACAACTATGTTAAAGTAGAGATTTTGGAGACTTAAGAATTTTTTTTTGCTCCAACAGAATTGTATGCTAAAATAGAGAGAAAAAAACACGGAGGATGTAGAAATCTTTAAAACTTAATATTGAGGAGAGAAGATATATTATTTTAATTGTTTTCACCAATGAAGTTGAATGTGTTATAATTTTTAATAAAGTTTTTTGAAAGTGGTTGGAGACGATGAATTTATAGAATATTTTAATAATATAATCATTGCTGGTGTAAACGAGTCGAGTTGGATGTTAATAATATTTTAATAGTAGATGCTTGAGTTGGATGTTAGGGGTGTAAACGAGTCGAGTAGCAGGATATTCGAGTTCCGCTCGATAAATAATATCATGCTCGAGCTTGATTAACTTTTTCAAAGTCGGGCTCAATTTTTTTCTTCAATGTTTGAACTCGAGCTGGATGCTCGTTTATGAACTCGAATTCAAGCTCGATTAACTCGTTTATTTACTCAAGTTTGATGATTTTTATATTTTGATTATATAATTTGTAAACATATAAATATGTCAGGCTCGTAAAAGTGTATGCTCGAATGGCTCAACTTGACTCGTAAAGTTTAATCGAGCTTTCGAACAAGTTGAGTGTAACATTGGTGTTATGGAGCTCGACTCGTTAAGTTAAACAAACTTTATTTTGTGTTCGAGATCGACTCGAGCTCGATAATTATTAGGCTCGAGCTCGAGATAAACGAGCTTGAGTAGCTCGTTAAAAGCTGTCTTGTTTACACCCCTAGATGTAATTTTTCATTTTTTCTTAGAGATTTTGATCTTACATACTCAATTTTAGAAAAAACTATAGCATAACTGACCTTTGCTTATTTATCCCTAATATTATATTTTTGGTAAATCAAGCAAAAAGAATTTTCTCCGGTACACCCTCGGTTCTCTTTTGCACACGTATTCCTTTTTGTGCTGGTTTTTGTACCTTATTGATAACATTTGCTTGGGAACTGTCGTTGATTATATCTTTATGCTCATTATTAAGTTGTTTCCCTGGCATGCTAGGGAGGATGCAATACTGACAAACATAGGTCGTTTGTTAGAGAGACGAGGAAAGGAATTCTTGGGTCCCAGTTATAAAGATCCCATTTCAAGCTACTCTGCATTTCACGAGTTCTCAGTGTCAAATCTAGAGGTGTGCAACTTTTTCTTTAATGTGTAAGCCATCATATTATTTATTCCAGTAGATCATAACCATGGGGAACACCATGAACTAAATTGGACATAGCTGACTTATGTTGAGTTGTAAACTGGATGCTGTTATCTTTTTAATCCATATATACTTGAGCTTGAAATTATCGTGTACCCAAACTGCTTTGGGATAATTGGGTTTTTGTTGTATACTTAAGCATAATTTATGCCAGGTTTTTTGGAAAACGATACTGGAGGAAATGAGTATATCATTTTCTGTGCCTCCACAACGCATATTAGTTGATGAGCCATCTGAAAAAAGCCAGTTGTTGCATCCAGGAGGTCAGTGGCTTCCTGGAGCTTATGTAAATCCTGCTCGAAATTGTTTGAGTTTGAGTAGCAAGAGAAGTTTGAGTGATATAGCAGTGATATGGCGTGATGAGGGGAATGATGAAATGCCAGTCAACACAATGACAGTTGAGAAATTGCGCTCCGAGGTTTGGTATGTGACTTTCAATCTTGTTGCTTTACTTTGTCAAATAATATGCTGTACTTTGCCAAAAATATTGTAGTAGAGTGTAGAGAGTAAAGCTCACTGGTAATTCTTATCATTTCCAATCAGTTGTTTATTGTATTGAGCAGTTCCTTTTCTGTAGAATTTCTTTCCAAAACCATTGCAAGGTTTTTATTACTGGAGCAGGAATGCATCATTGTAAAATTCACTATATGATTATTAGTGTCAATCTACAAATGTGTTGATTATTTTACTAGACAATATTAGGACAATTCTTTTCGCTGCTTAGCAAAAACACTTCTAGTTGTAATATAGTATAATTATCTAATTTACGATATATAGGTTGTGTTGCCAATAAAATACAGAAAAACAAAATCATTCAACTGTGGAACAAGCCTCGACTCATGTGAAGTTCTTTTGGGACTCTATTTAGGTTAGTTGCATATGCTATTGAAACACTTGGATTGGAAAAAGGATCTGCAATTGCAATTGATATGCCTATGGATGTCAAATCCGTGGTGATATATCTAGCAATTGTTCTGGCAGGCTATGTGGTTGTATCTATTGCAGATAGTTTTGCTCCAGGAGAAATTTCAACAAGACTTGTACTATCAAAAGCAAAGGCAATTTTTACTCAGGTTAGTTCTTATATTTCCTTTTACATAGGCCAGATTAACGAAATCTTTTATAATATCTTACGGTATTTGTGAATTGCATTAGTACTTGTCTATAGTTTAGTTGGACTCATATCGAAGTTTTGTAGATTGGCATTATTAAACTGTAGCCCCACTACCAACTTTGATGCAAATAAGTGTTAAACTTCTTAGTGCATGTAAATCTTTCATTTTCCAACAATTTATAGGGCAAGAAACGTTTGCCATGGCTATCACCTGGTTCTCGATAAGTCTAACAACATAGTCCAGCACAAACAGTGCTTACAGACCATCATATGACACGATAACTATTGTCCAGAAATGTTTATATTCCAAACAGCTCATTGAGTTATAAAGCATGATATTCTAATTTCTATGCATTCTTTTTGGCAACATGTTATCATGTTATGCTATAACAAACCTTGAAAATGGTTACATGATGCCCTGAGAATCCTTTTGTGTTGTTTTTACAACATCCATATCTCTCATTGATGATCTTCTTCCTCAGGATTTGATTATTCGGGGTGACAGAAGCATCCCCTTGTACAGGTGGTGATTTCAGTTCCCACATCAAAAGCAACCTTTCATGTTTTCCCTTTTGAGCTCATGTTTTTACTTTCTGCATGTGACAACATGATTCTCACATATAGGGTAAATTCTGCAGCCGAGTTGTTGATGCTCGATCGCCTGTGGCAATTGTTATTCCTACAAGAGGCTCCAGCTTTAGTATGAAATTGCGTGACACGGATATATCTTGGCATGATTTTCTAGACCGAGTAAAAAATCACAGGTATGTTTGCTTCTTCTGCGTATAACTTTGCCATCCATGCTTATTATTTGCCATTTCTTTGTTCTTTCCCAAGCCATTTTTGTCTTTTTCTTTTACTTGTGACATATTCTATCATTCATGCATTGTTGATGATACACTCTTAAGTGAACCATTGTTATAACTTTATAAGCATAGTTTAAGTTGTAAGGCGCTTAAATGATTTGTCATGCCTTACTTTGTGATTGTATTCTAGAAAGGCATGAAGGCAGTGTAGTCATTCCTGTAAGTATTAGATCAATGTTTGTAATACGTTGAACTTATATCATCAAATATCCGAATTCAGTTCAAGTTTTTAGGAAAGCAGATAAGATTTTGTATATATAGTGAACATTATATATCTTGAATCTTGATATGGGTTGAAAAATTCTGTTGCTGAATTCACAAATCAAAATGTACAGGAATGTCGAGTTTGTTGCTGTTGAACGGCCAGTTGAAGCTTTCTCTAATATCCTCTTTTCTTCAGGGACTACTGGTAGGAAACCTTAATTTGTCTTTTTTACCTTTTTGCTCGACTAAATTCCAAGTGTTCAATAGCATGCTCTCGAATCCAGTTATGACTGTATTGTCTCCAAATTTACTGTAAGCATCTTCCTAGGTGTTACTAAAATTCCTAAGAATCTTGGTTAGAATAGCATAGGTTTGTGCTGCTCTTTTCAGACTCAAGAAGTAACTTGTCAATAAGTTGACTATCACAACAACGATGTAGAGAAAGGAACATAGAAAAAGTTAAGCAAAAGTACTGGGAGTGAGATATAAGATTGAAGGTTTAGTTATGCTTGTGAAACTACCAACTGCCTTATGGCATAAAGGGCAAATCTAAGGCAACCATCAAACTTACCACAACATTCTATGGAACATGGATGGGAGTTGATGCACACTCTCTCTTCAAATATAGAAAAACCAACAAGTCTTGTGGTAAGGTTGATGGTTTCTAACCACAAGGTTGTGGCGTGGTGGTAAGAGCCTGGGGACTTCATAGCGGTTGTCCGGGTTCGAGCCCCACTCGTAGCATTGTGGCCACGGGATGAATGCCCGCGGGCCATAGGCCTGTTTTCCAGGAGATTAGTCCGGGCCCAAAGTGGTCTGGGATACTCCTTTACCAAAAAAAAAAAAAAGGTTGATGGTTTCTCATTTGCTTTCGTTCTTAGCTTACCCTCACACTAGTTTGGGAAGGAATGTGGTCTTATAAGGGTATGGATTCTGTTAGCGGTTTGGGAAGGAATGTGGTCTTATAAGGGTATCGATTCTGTTAGCGTCTTCAGAGATAGTCAAAAGGAATATATGTATAGAACAGTTACTAATAGAATGAATTAAACACAGGGGAACCAAAGGCAATTCCATGGACACTTGCAACACCTTTCAAGGCTGGTGCAGATGGTTGGTGCCACACTGATGTCCACAAAGGTGATGTTCTTGCATGGCCTACAAATCTTGGATGGATGATGGGTCCTTGGCTAGTTTATGCTTCGTTGCTGAATGGGGCCTCACTTGCCTTATATAATGGATCTCCCCTCAGTTTTGGGTTTGCCAAGTTTGTTCAGGTTGTTCTCATAAAATTTTATTCACTTCCTAGATTCATTTTAATACCCACATTTTTTCTCGTAACCTTGAATCTTGCAGCAAGGTGCCTATTTTCTCCATTTTTAGCCCTCTCCAACTAGTTGGGATAAAAAGTGTGTTGTTTAACCTCAACATTCTATGTCAGCCCATCTTACCATCACTAACTCATGTTGCATTTGTGTAATTTCATTTTCATCGTTTATGCTATAGCTACTTAAACTTTTCAGGATGCAAAAGTAACAGTGTTGGGAGTGATCCCAAGTATTGTAAGGGCATGGAGAACAAAGAATTCTACAGCTGGCTGTGATTGGTCAACCATCCGGTGAGTACTTATTCTTGAGTTAATGTTTGGCCTATTGATGATTCCTAACTCTAGTATCAAATCACTCCCTTCTATTCTGTTCTACTGCTGTCCAATGCAAAATATTTGATCATTTTTACTTTCAATCGAGTTAAAATCTGATTGACATATGTTTGTCAAATGGGTTAATAGAATATTTTACCCCTTTTGAGTTTCAAACGCATTAGAAAACTTTATTTGATATTGCTCAGAAATTTTGTACACCCTCTTCCCTCCTATGTGCTATCATTCAAAGTGCAACGACAATGGGTTATTTAGCTAAATGACCTCCTGACAAGTGCTTTTTAAATCCATGACCTTTTCACAGGTTTCTAGACATTCTTGTCAGAAGGTCATTTAGCCTTGGGTCTTTACCCCCAATTTATAGGACTTTCCTGATAAATCTGGCATGGAGCGAGTAATATGATATTATCATGACCAACTAGACACATGGGTCAGTTATGTGTTATAATGCACATATAGTTCTGATGTTAAAAATAGTTTGCCTTTTTCTCACATGTAGATTGTTATGTTAGATCTGGTTCTCTTTCTACTTTTGTGTTCATCTTCTAAGCTGAACTAATTTGGTAGGTGCTTTGGATCGACTGGTGAGGCATCTAATGTGGATGAATACCTTTGGCTGATGGGAAGAGCTAAATACAAGCCGGTCATCGAGTATTGTGGGGGCACAGAGATTGGCGGTGGTTTTATTACCGGATCATTGCTGCAGCCTCAGTGCTTGTCTGCTTTCAGCACACCCTCTTTAGGAAGTAACCTGTTTATCCTTGGCCAAGATGGAATCCCTATAGTAAGCACAATTTACCAACCAATCATCATCCCAAGTAGCTTTATGGTCAATCGTACACTTGCTGCTAATTATTCCTAAAGCTAAAGAATATGGGTTTTTTTTTTTTTTAACTTTTTTCGGTCGTTACCATGGAGAACATAAGGTTTTGGAGTTTTTAGGCACCTTTTTTTTGCTTGAATAGCTTCTCAAAAATGGATAAAGTAGGAGAGAGACAGGAAATTTCTACAAATTTGGAGAATCCTCCAAAATTAAATGAAGGAAGAGAGAGAATTAATTTTGTATCCTTCCCAAGAAAAAATTCCGAGTTGAAATCTCCAAATGGAGAAACTTTTGCTTCTCCATTTCGGTGAAATCATGGAGAAGCTGTTGGAGATGCTCTAATCTATTTGATGTCGGTATCTTTGTTACAGCCATCAAATGTACCTGGATTTGGTGAATTGGCTCTTTATCCTCTCATGTTTGGAGCATCAAGTACACTATTAAATGCTAACCACTATGATGTTTACTTCAAAGGCATGCCTTCTTGGAATGGGAAGGTAAGCAAAAAGTCACCTTCTGTCTAGAATTGTGGGGTTTGAACTCAAATTTGGTTAAATGTGTAAATCATAGGTTCTAAGAAGGCATGGGGATGTGTTTGAGCGCACGCCTAGAGGATACTATCGTGCCCATGGTCGTGCAGATGATACCATGAATCTTGGAGGTATCAAGGTATAGTTTTTTGATCTTCATGTTTCTTATGAGTGCGTTTGGTATGCAGACTGGATTGGACAGGCGAGACTGAAGTAGATGGGTGAAAGAATTGTGCAATGTTTTAGGGTTTTAATTTGACATGGGTATTTTAGTGATTTACCAATCTTGTCCGGTCTCTCCTGAAAACTTAGTCTTGTCCCGGTCTAAATGTCGCACCAAACATGGGACAGCATGTCTTGTGTACCAATTACCAAACGCACCCTATAAATTGTACACTAATCTTTTTTTTTCTCTTCATTTCAAAAAATCAAGGTGATACTTTTGAGGTTGAAGTCATAACTTTCTGAACTCGTCCCGATTTTTATAGGATCCTTTTTGTTGATTTATAGTTATTGTTCATGTATAGTTTGGTTATCATTTTCTTCAAAAAAGGTTGCAAACAATTCAACTCAATGATGTCAACAATCAGTCATTTTGACCTCAAAACATCTGAACTTCTCTTTTTTTCCAAGTTAAAGAGCAAACTACTCCCTCAAAAAAAAACAGTTACTGCTGACTGGTTCTGATTCAGTCAGCATCAACTACCGAGCACCTACCCGGTCAGCATTGTAATATCACTTACCGTGTTGGCACAAGATGATAAAGGTTTCTTATCGGTAAACACTTGCTACAAAACACCTAGTAAACAACCATTGCAGTGAACGCTTATTTGGTCCGAACCTCTTACCTGGTTAGCGCTTACCCAATTGTGTTGGTAAGCAGCCTAACTGTTTAAAGATGAGTATGGTGGTTTGTGCAGGTAAGCTCGGTTGAGATCGAACGCATATGTAATTCGGTTGATGACAGTATCCTCGAGACAGCAGCTATAGGGGTTACACCGGGTGGAGGTGGGCCAGAGAGGTTGGTAATTGTGGTCGTGTTTAAAGATGCCAATGGTTCGACACCTGACTTGAATAAGTTGAAGGTGTCACTGAATTCCGCTTTACAAAAGAATCTGAATCCTTTGTTTAAGGTATCATTTATCATCTTAGAACTATTCAGTTGAGCATTTTGAGAACCAACTATTCATAATGAATATACCTAAATATTCATATATGAATAGTTGGTTCTCAAAAATATTTACGGCTTTCAGATGTATTTGGAGAAGTTTGGCATGTTATGAACCTTGTAATTCCCAATTTGACTCATAAGTTTGACTTTTTTTCTGTTATTTCTGTTGTTGAGGTTTCTGGTGTGGTGGCCCTTGCATCACTTCCTAGAACAGCAACAAACAAGGTGATGAGAAGGGTTTTGAGGCAGCAGTTGATTGAAGGTGGTCAAAATTGCAAGTTGTGAATTTGGTGGAAGGATTCTTGCATCCAAAAGTGTATGATGATTGTTGACCAAATCTAATGTATGCATCGTCATTGTGTGAGTGTGATAGCACCTTTATTCTTTACAGAGGCAAAAAGAAATGGTTAATTAAATCCACAACGAGGTGTGAAAAGTTAACGGTGAGAAACATGAGAATTGGATCTGAACTGTTGATCTCTTTTAATCTCAAGCCCTCCCACGAATTGCGGCTTAGAAGGAAATTGATCTGGTGCATCTTATCTTGGTGCATTTCATCCCAATGTGCGTTCATTTCTCATCCAACGTTCGATAACCACTTCTCGCTGTTAACTCAACTTCTCACCAGAACCCAACCATTCACAACGAATGATAGATCTCTTAAAGACGGATTTCGGATTAAATATTAGGTACGGGTATATAACATTCAATCTGTTATGCATTGATTCGGTTAGTTCAAATGGGTTGGTTCGATGTCATTGTCATTTGGTGTTTTTCATTGGCATCCGGCTATGTTCTTGCTTCTTCCCGGCTATATTGCTCGAAAACGTGAAGGTAACTTTCATGTGAATGGTAAATTATAAGGACGAAAATAACAATAAATTGTAAATTTAAGGGCGAAAACAACTATAAAATATAAACCATAAGATTAAAATCATATTTCAAATAGTAATTTTTAACAAATCACAGGGACAAGGAACATAATTTACTCTTTGATTTGTGAAATAAAGGTGTTTTGTTTAGTTGAAATTTACCCCCTAATGATGTTATTAGGGCTATGACATCAACTATGTATATTAATGAAATTTAAGAAACATTGGAGTGTGTTTACATGATGTTTGGGTAACGGAATCCCGTATGTTCTGATGGAGATAGAATTCGACCACCTCGGTGACCGAGAACCCTGCCCCACCTTCGACATTTATGCTTATTTTCTTGGTGGTCACGATATTTTCTCGATAATAATTCAAATATTTAAAGTGATCTACCTTGTACTTTCATGTTTATTTTTCTCGATGATCGTGACAAGACTTTCGATATAGTGTTGATAGGTGGCTCACCGTTTAACATCATTTTTTCTGTAAACTAGTTATTTCATTTCTTTCAGTAATAAATAACGGTTTTTGATGTTTCCTCTCCCTTCATATAACTCTTATGTTCTCATTTTTTTTTGAACGGCAAGTTAACACACGCACACGTTCCCGGGGTATCCGGGCTCCCACTTAAGGGTACCACCCGACTAATCCCCATCGATCACGACCCAGCCCAATTAAGGGTACCACTATGTGGCAGACCCATGATCATGGATGTCACAGGATGCTCATCACGGGGTTCGAACCTGGGTAGTCAGGGATACCATCCACTGACCCCCCAGGATGTTACCTTACTACTGGGCTACAACATGAAGGACACTCTTATGTCCTCATGGTTCTACTCTTTTCAGTTTCTCACTCCAAAAGTTTGAACTTTCTTCAAAACCTCTCTACTGAAACCTCTCTAGTTCTATTCGCATCACATCAACATTCCTGAATTTGTTGCTCCTCGTCTCCATGGTACAAGTTTTATGCTTCTCCCAGTCTCGTTATCTCCCCATTAGAGTTTTCCTCGTTCTACGATTTTTTTTTGTAAAGTTTTATTGCCATCAATTTTGGATCGATAGATTCTCAATACATACTCGATGGTGATGTGATGGTTAGAATATCAGTGAAGACGATGATGACATGGATCATATTGGGTTCTAATCCTATTATTGTTGAAGAATTAGCATCTTCAACAACTTTGCTAAAATAGAAAAAATTGGGTTTTTGTTCTCTAAACCTCTCCAACAGCTTTGCTGTCTTGTTTGCTAAAATAGAGAAAACTTGAAATTTTTCTAAGTTTAGAGAATTCTCTAAAACTAGATGGTTTGAGAGAGAAATGATTATTTTATTCAATCCCACCAACAAGATTCAATTTTTATCATTTTAAATTAAGTTTTTTTAAACGTGTATTGGGATTATAAATTAGAGAATATTATAATAATATAAGTTGTTTTAAAATTTCTAAAATAGCAAATCTGTTTGAGTTGAATGTAATACTTTTTAGATATTTTCACTTTTGATTCTCTATTATAACAAACAAGATAGCAATTCTGTTGGAGATGCTCTTAAATATTACCGGATAGAAAAAACATGACAAAGCCATTTTGCCTTGAAAAATGAACCATGAAGTTGTAATAAATGAGATGAAAAACAATGTATTATTTGGTCGACCACTTAATAAGAATGCCTATAATAGAGTGGTTCCCGTGAACTTGAAACCTTTATTATCCAAACTACCAAATAAATAACAGAATATTTGAGATTTTGAAAACCTTATCTCATAATCGATAGATTTCCAAAAAACAAAAATCATAAAAAATAAATTTAAAACAATTCAAAGTTTTGATTTAAAATTAAATTTTACATTTTACTGTATTGTACAGGTACACTTCTAGTTTATCTTGAAACACAAACACTTGGACATATGTTCAAAATCTATTGAGAAACCATCTAGACTATCATGAATCATTTAAAAAAGTTGGGATTTTTTTATCTTGAAATATACGACATTTGGTAATATGTTCAAAGTTTATCGTCGTGAATATAGCAATTTCTTCACAAAATATCTTGAAGCAAACAACACTTGGTCATATGTTGAAAGTCTATTGAGAACATATCGATCACGTACATCATGAAACACTTAAAAAAGTTGGGAATTTTCTCATTTACTACACATAACATTATCTACGATATTTAAAGTACATCAAGTAGCTATCGAGTAGTTATTGAACACATCAAGCTAACAAGACATTTCTTGAATTTTAAAGTACATTTAGTAGTTATGGAACACATCGAGCTAACAACACATTTCTTGAATTTAAAAGTACATTGAGTAACTATCGAACATCTCAAGCTTGTACAAATACATGAAAAAACAAAGAGACTTTGTTCATTAAGTTCAAAGAAGAAAACAAAGGAGTGGAGCTGTGCAGTTTGTATACTCAGATCCGCCTATGGATACACAAGGTTCTTCACGCTTCCCAAGTGCACATTCTTCAAAGACCTCCTAATCCTATTAATAAACATGGAGATGTAGCCATGGATACTAGTACAATATGCATAAACCATGGAGTTTCTTATAAGATAAATTACTATTGTCTAACGTTTTTCTAAAATACATTACTACTCCTTGTGTTGTGTATAAGAGGAATGGGCAAGTCAAGGAAGAACCTCTTTCTCTAACACGTGCCTTTTCTTACACTACTAAACGTAAGCCTTATATTTACAGAATTTTCCTTGGGAAATCTATCGCTAAAGGGTTAATTCATTACAAAGCCGTCACAAAATTTGGTGGGTAAATTGTTGGCAGGAAACTCAAATCAGTGACAGATTACCCAGGACCCTGATTTATTTATTTTCTTGAAAAACATCGAATTCTATTGGGACCATTGGTATCTTGATTTATTGATTACGTGTCAATTTGGGATCATTAAAAATGCCTCATTGAAGGGAATTAAATCGAAGGTCTTTGTTTCCTACAAAGTTAGGGGTTATTCGATTCCTTTTCTACTAAGGGGTTGTTTGATTCGTTTTCTATTAAGATCTGTATGGATAAAGTTGTCTATATGATAAGAGATAAATTGTTATTCAGTTGTTGTGCTGAATATACTGTCTGAATAATATAAATGACCATTTTACCCCTTCCCTTCCATTCTTTTAGCTTTTTCATTAATAAAAAAAATTAATCTCTTGTTCATCGTCCCAAGTTCCCAATCATACTTCTACCTGTGAACATACACAATAACAAGAGAAAAACAATTAACAAAACCCATAAACATCAAAATTAATACAAAGCACCAATAATCAATACAAAACTCATCTATATTGATTCATATAAAACCTGTTAGCATAAAACCCATTTGTACTGGTTCATACAAAACCCAAAACCCAAAATGGACGAGGAAGCACAACAAAGGTTATCTTGGATGAAGCAACAAGAAGAAAGAAAACGGATTTGTTGATGAGATTCAAACCTCTATGCTAAGTCCCTAATATCAACTTCCATGGTTGCCACTACACCAGATTTATTGAGGGATATTTCTTCATGTGTGGCTTTCTTTGACAACAAGATTGGAAGTTCAACACCACTACACCAGACGAGGCACTGGAAGACGAAAATGGGCAACGATGAGGGCTAGAACACCGGCGACGACGAGGTCCGGAAGCTAGGCCAGTGACGGTGAAGGAAGTAGAAAGTAAAGAAAACGTATCTTTAAGGGGGAGGAGGCGTCTTTGATAGAGTTGTATAAACTTTAGGGCAAAAAAGGAGGGTATACGTGAAAAATATTGGACTGAATGTAGACAACACATGTATTATAGTTGTCCTAATAAGTCACTGGTTGACCGATTAAGCCACAACCGAACACCTTTGTATGGCTGACCGAATAAGCGATACAACTTATTCAGCCCATTAAGTCACAAACGAACAACCCATAAGTCTTGTATGGATAAAGTTGTCTGTATTGATAACTTTTTATGTATGATATTTGATGTTGTTTGGTTGTTATGTTGAATAAGCTTGAATGGTGAAAATGACTAATTTACCCTTTGTTTTACAATGAACATTCAATTCCACCAATTCAAGCATTGAACAAATTGATTGTTCCTCTGTAACCAAACTAATTTATAGATCAAAATCAAACAAAAAATTGGAAATCATACTCAACTTGAAACCCAAAATCAGAAACCAATCGATAAAATCAAAATCAGAAACTGAATTTGAACCCTAAATCAGAAACTCACATCAAACTAGAATCAAAAACTGAATTTGAACCCTAAAGCAGAAACTCACATCGAACCAGAATCAAAAACTGAATTCGAACCCTAAAGGAGTTGTTCATCGAGTGAGGGTTTAAACCATAATGAAACCTAGAAAAGACGTTGGTATGAGGGTTTGAACCAAAAGGAAACCCATAAGATGAAGAGAGGGAGGGTCACAACTATGACGCAGTGTGAGTAATCTCCATGTTTCTTCATTTCTACAACGGTGGAGACCCAATGCAGATGGAGAACAGATTTGAGGAGGAGGAGGAGGAGGCTTGTTTTTCTCCAATGGTAGTGAGGGAAAAGGTTCGACTGAATGTAAACAAGAGCCTTCCTCTAGTTGACCGAATAAGCTATTCGTTTCCAAATTAAGCCATAACCGAACCACCACTTATGGTTGAGCGAATAAGCTTGAGTGAATAAGCTATATAGGCTATACAACCATTAAACAACAACCGAACAACCTCCTAGAGTTCCTTTAAGGCGTTCACAATAGGAAAGCTTTTTCATCCATTTTTTTGTATTACATCAGTGCCAACGGATTAACACGAACACATCCAACTTTTTCACTATAGCAAAAACATTTTAAAAGCTTTTTTCATTTATTTATAGATTTTTCAAAAAAAAAAAAATTAGATCCATCATTATACCATTTATACTATTCTTTATACAAATTAATGTATTAAAATTATATAAATACACATGTATTTATATCTATGACATGTCATTACTTTAATTATGTATTATACGTATTGTGTGAGAATATGAGTTAAGATGAGAAATATAAATTTGAACCATTGTTCACTTTTAATTAGTGATGATCAAATGGTTCAAATTAAATCCCAAAATAAACCATGAATTAACTTAGAAGGAAATTTTCAATTGATTTTCAATTATAATGATCAAAGGGTGGAGATCTCTTATTACCGTTTTTATGATAATTACTATAATTACCAAAAACCATCTCTCTCTCTCTCTATATATATATATATCTATACTATATTATAAAAACGACATAAAAAACTCTTAATTACAACATTTTAAGCACAAGTTACAACTAATTAAAGCCAATTACTTAATTTACAATTTCTTAATGCTTTGTACAACCTTTCCAAGCACAGTATCTCACATAATCATCTATTTGTGGAATGGATACTCATTTATTAATATAACTATTTGTTTTTTTGGTGGAGAATTTTATAAAATAGATTTTATATTAGCATAATCTATTTTAAATGTAGATTTTACATTTAAATCTATATTAATGAGATGTAATATAAATTTTTTTTTTCTTCTGTATTTTTTTATATTACATCTCATAATGATTTTTTCATATTTTATTTTATAAAATCTTTTTCCATATTTTATTTTATAAAATCTTTTTACATAATGAGATGTAATATAAACTCTTTTTTCTTCCGTATTTTTTTGCTAATATAAAATCTGTTTTATTTTATAAAATCTACACGTATTTTATATTAGCATAATATAAAATCTACAAGTATTTTTTTTGATAATATAAAATCTACACGTATTTTTTTTTCACGAGCATTAAAAGAAGAAAAAAGAAAGTTGATATGAGTTAAAAATAAAAAATAACGAGATACACTAATAAATTATCGTATTCTTTAAAATAAAAATATTCCGCAATACTTTCCAAATTAACCAAGTGTAAAGAAAATAAAATAAAAACGATGTACATATAAAAATATTCTTTCATATTTTTAATATATTTACATTTAAATGTAAAATCGAAAATAAAAATAAAAGATTTTAAAATATTCTCTACATTCACTATAAATATATATAGCTTCTCTATGTATCATCCGAGTACAAGAAGAAGACGAACGGTCGGGTGTCAATGGCGGAACCTGCAACTGAACAAAAGGTATTCCACTATATTTTTGTTTCTTTGAAAAACTACTTTTTTATATTTTATTTTATTCACTGAGGATTTGTTTATATTTTTCAAAACTCACAATCATATTTTTCGAAGGAGGGGAATAAGATATATATATATATATATATATATAAATATCTTTATTTTTATCAACTAATACTATGAGGTCTTGAAATCAATAGTCAAATAAATATGTTGTGACTTGTGAGACATGTCGTTTGAGTTTTAAATAATATAATACAAAACTATTACCAATATTATTGCACAAAGTCATAACAACAAACGATTAAGAATATATGCAAGTTAACCACTTATGAAAATACATTAGTTTTTCACATTGTATTTCATTAACTGTTAACACAGAAATTACGTTTCATTTTAACTCGGTTCAATATTCCAACAAAAAATTTATTCTCCCGTGCAATGCACGGACCCAACACTAGTATAGATAGATAGATATAGGGTCCCCTTCTTTTGTTAACTATGACATTGATATTAACCGTGTTAACCAATCTTCACTGTTGATTATTTACATCCATGATTCACATTTAATTAGAATTTTTATTTTAGAAATAATAAATTAAACGGTTTGGGAAGAAAGATGCATATGAGCGCACAGGGGTAAATATGTAAAAAAAAAACAAAATACACATCTAATTAATGTCCACGAGTTACCAAATAAATAGGAGAGAAATTAGGGAATTGAACATCAACCAATTACTTTATTTAATAAATAAAGAGATAATTACCAAATTAAGTATTTTTGTCAATATTATAGATAAAATCGTTTGACATGCATAAGTTCATAACGTGAGTAATATGCATATGTGCACATGTTGTAGAATGTGCCTACGTGCACTGTCAATGAGTATAAAGTGTTAGGTCTTTTTGTGCATATGTGCATAAAGTATAAAGTGTCAATGTTGTATAATGTGCCTACGTGCACTGTCAATGAGTTTAAAGTGTTAGGTCTTTTTGCACTGTACCAACAAATTAATATGCATAAATGCATATCCATATATGCACTGTTTAAAAAATATGCACAAATGCATATATGCATATATGCACATTCTTACATATGTGGATATGCATGTATGCACATTCATGCATATTGCACATATGCACAAAATTTAAATGTAAATAACACCATCGTGGACGAGATATGTGATCGGAATTAGGGGGTGTAAATGAGACGAGATAACTCGCGAGCTACTCGAGATCGACTAGGTCAACACTCAACTCGGATAGGCTCGACTCGAACTCGACTCGACATACTAACGAGTCGAGTCGAGCGACATGATACTCGACTCGAAAAGCTAGTGAGATACTCGAATATATTTTATATATAATCATATTTATATTATATTTATAAAATATAATGTAAAAAATTTAATTATAGATATTTTAATATAATACATTAATCATAAAAAAGTAAATAAAAATTAAAATTTGAATTTGAATTTTGAAACAAAAAATCCCCTTAGCATGGGAAGCTTCCACCCTTTGGCTTTAGATGTATGTTTAGAAAATGTCTATCCCATATCGCCTATATGAAGATACATGTGTTTTATCTCTTGGTTATATATACAACCTACTTTCCCTTACAACTCAATTGATTTTCCACCCACTAATGGTATTAGTCAAGTGATTTGATCCCATTGGCTTGAGTTTGTTTGGGTTTAGTAACTTTTTAATATTGTTATGAATTATGAATTAAATGAGTTCGAGCTTGATTCAAGCTTGGGATTTGGTTATCGAGTTTGAGTCGAGTTTGGATTTTCACTACTCGCGAGCTTTCGAGTCCAGTTCGAGCTTGGGATTTAGCTTTCGAGTTCGAGTCAAGTATAATGATACTCGAGCTCGACTCACGTCATTTACACCTCTAATTGGAATAGGGTTTTCGCGATCTGGTGAGTGAGGTTGAAAAGTGTGGTGTGGCGGTCTACGACGACGATACGTGTATCGCCGTCGACGTAACATATGGATTTGTCGTGAGGACGAGGGACTATGTGACCGCCAGAGCTTAGTCAAACCACCAGCCGCCGCCGCCGTTGTAGGACCGTTATTTGGTGGGTATAAAGGTTTTATCTTCGCCCCATGAATCGTTTTTTAGGGAACGAGGTGAGGAGTCTACGAAGTCATGGTGTGTAGCGGTGGTAGTGGTGGCTGTCGTTGTGGCAGTGGTGGTGGTGTCGGAGATTGGTGATGGTTGTAGCGGAGTGGTGGTTTGCTCCATTTTTTTAGAAAGAGGTATGCAATGCCTTATTAAAATCTGCTGAAAATATGAAAAAGTAGATAACTTCCAAATTAGAGATAAGTTACAATTTCAAATTTTCAATTATTATATTTAATAAATAAAGATATCAATACCAATTTAGAGACTTTCTTGAAATATGAAAAGATAATTATTAGGCGTGAAAAAGAAAATTCCAATATTACCCCTTTGTTTGTGATTAGGCGTGTATATTGACATGCAATTAAGAATGACTCTGATTGGTTGATAATTGGTTAACATGGTTAATATCAATGTTATGGTTAACAAATGAATAAGACTATATATATATATATATATATATATATTAATTTTGGATTTGTACAATTAGTCGAAAAGTAAAAAAATTCATTCGAATATTTATAGATATAAAAAAATTACTAAAATTGCACAACATGATGATTTGGGCCAAGCATATATAACTGGTGCGGCCCAACTTAATCGCAGGCAAGGCAATCACGTGTGAAGCACATGACTTTCTCCTCTTCTTCTACTACCTCCTTAAACCCTAAAATCAAACGTAAGAAATAAACCCTAATTCTGCTTTTGCCTCCTTTATTTCGAACAAAAAAAAAAGATGGGAGGAAGTGATAGTGAAACAGAGAAATCGGCACACAAGGAGAAGGAGAAGAAGAAACTGCTGGCTTTAGCCCCAATCGCTAAGCCCCTTGCTGGCAAAAAACTCTCCAAACGTACCCTTAAACTCGTACGCAAAGGTTCATTCATTTTCAAACTCACCTTTCTCTTTGATTTCAATCAATCAATTCGATATTTTCATGCCAAACTTATCTTCATTTTTTTAAATGTTGTTTAGCTGCCGAACACAAATGTGTAAAGAGAGGAGTCAAGGAGGTTGTCAAGAGCATCAGACGCGGTAATAAAGGGTAAGTTAGATCCAACTGTTTTTCTAATTCATTTGCAGGTATCAAATTAATGACTATTTTTCTTTACGCAATTTGATTCAAGTTTTTGCGATTTTATATGCCATTAGGGCTCATAGTGTTGATAAGTGTATAGATTATTAGTTGTTTAGTATACAATTTACATTTTAACAAGTTGTTATCTTGTATGCTTTTGTTTAATGGCTGATCATTATTTGGGGATTAGGGTTTGTTAATGGGAACCACAGTTCTTACTGCAAATTGAGTTTTCTAGTGCATTACTGCATACTGGCTAGGGGGTGAGTATATCGGTCACAAGAAACCGGCCGATGAGAACCACTTTGAAGAAACCATCTGTAGAGATGGGTTTTAACTGATAAACACAAATACAATACATATTTGTTTCAGGGGTGAAAGATGAGTTCTTTTTGAATCTCATTATTTGTTTTGGTGAACGCAGAGTGTGCGTTATTGCTGGAAACATAAATCCGATTGATGTGATAACGCATGTGCCAGTATTATGCGAAGAGGCGGATATACCGTATGTATATGTTTCATCCAAAGAAGTAAGTTACTAATCTTCTATTGTTGTTAAATCCTCTATTACCATGCTATAGCTTTACTTTTTCTATTTACTGTCTTATATTAATCTGCTATCAGCCAATATCAATATCCATATCATACTGTAGTGAAAAAAAAGTTTGTTGTACATCTTATCCCTAAAACCTTACCTCTGGGTGGGATATATTGGGTTTGTTTTGTTTGGTTTACTGTAGTAAGCTTCTTGTGCTCTTTGGGTGTGTTCGGTATGCATGACATAAAAATATAAAAAACTTGGTGTCCTATGTTCGGTGTGACATTAGACTGGGACATGACAAGACCTGAGTGGGACAAAAATGCATATTTTCTGTCCCACCGAAATAGGTGGAACAAAAATCAGGGAAATGTGACAAGATTAGTAAATTACCTATGTTAATTAAAACCCTAAAGCTTCCACAATTCCTTCACCACCACCTCAGTCTCACCTGTCGGGTCTTGTCTGATCCCGTCTGCATACCCACCACATTTATGCACTGTGCAAGTCTGGTTCTCATCCCCCAATTGTTGGTAACCAACGAGGCCATGTATGTGACAAAATGGCTGTTGTTGCTGCAGGATCTTGCAAACGCAGGTGCCACCAAGAGGCCGACATGCTGCATTCTGGTTCTTCCGAAGCCAACAAAAGGAGAACTCGGGGAGGAAGATCAGAAAAAGCTGAAAACTGAATATGATGAAGTTGCTTCAGAAATCACTTCACTTGCTGCTTCTATGTTCTGATCACAATTGTTTGTAGTTTTCCTTGTTTAATTTAAAATCATGTACTTGAATGTATTGTTGTCAGTTTTTAAAGTTATCAGCAGCCTATCACGCAATGACCTTTCATTCCATTTGAAGACCCAAATTGGACACATGAATCTTAGGTGATCAAAAGATTTCTTGGTGTTTGTGGGTCAGATGAGATGACCCTTTAAGCTATGGCTGCAAACGACCCTAGCTTGACCTTGATTCGATGGTATTAAACTCGACTCGGTAACTCGACAAATCTTTTCGATGCAGGGCATCCATCATGTTTGGCAACCGTACGCCATCCAATCTATTCTAACATTCACCATGGATATTTTACCACGTATTCATTATGCATAATCAGAAAAAGGATGGTTCCTAAGTTTCTAAAATGTTTAAGATTCCTAAATGAACCTCCCTTTATCAGTTAAATTATTAACCAACAGTTGACTTTTCAGTTAGCAATTAGCTTATCGGCTAACAACTTTTAGATTTGATCTGTTCAACATAGCCATAGCCATAGCCATAGCCATCATAGAGAAATGAGCCTAGTGAAATAAAGCTTCTTTTGTTGCTATATATATAACAATAATTTCAGGGACAACATTTTTTACAGATATAAATGGTAATAAGACCTTATACTTTGGTATGATCCCAAACCTCTTGATGCACATTTATTTGAGAAGTAAACTTCTTCAAGAGACTGGTGGTTACTTTTGAGAATAGAGACTCCTACACAATAAGAAACCCATCCCACCAATCGTCAATGTTACGATAAACGGTATCCCAAACGATTCAATCTCCATCAATCGGTTGCTCTTTTCTGCCCCCCGATCTTGCTGAGACCTTTCTACACCGTATTCACGTAACAAGTTACTTAAGTTGTCTATCTGATGCATCACTTGCCGTTGTCCCCTTGCTATCAGTAACACCTATTCAACAACAAAAACCGTCACCATGGCCAAATCTTAAGCGGAAAAAGAACTTTCAAAATAAAAGGCGGGCACGCACCTCTTCCATGAGGGGCGATTCTCGTGCCAACTGGTTAGAAGATGCGGAATTGGGTAACAGTTGTCCGGTCAATGAACCATTTCCCAGCCCAGCCATGAACAGTGAAGTTGCCGAGCCATTGCAGGATTCGGCTTGGCCGCCGGCCATAGCCATATTTTGATGGCTAGGTACTCTTCTTTCAGAAAACTTCGAAGTTAGTTCTTCGATACGAGATGTAAAGTCATCCATCCTTTCGTTGAGGGTGGAAATTTGTTCGGATAGGTGAGTAATGACTCCCTACAAGTATAATAACCAAAATGACTGCTAAATAACTTCAATGAAAACTAAAATAGAAGAGATATGGAGTTTACTTGATTTGCAACGGGTGCTGGTGAATCAGGGGTCCTCCCGTCGAATCTCCTACTATTAATGGAAAGTTTTGTCAGCTTCGATAAATTCCGTTCACGTGTAGATAGCGAGTGCGCACCACCCCTGTTGATGCACAACTCGAATTTAAAACCTTACCTACACATATAAATACAAGAAATTCCGGTTCTTTTACGAGCTCCCGCTGTTTTATTCAAAATAATAACCCTCTATTACTGTTGCAGAAAACTTCATAAGCTTTCTAGCGGGGCCAAAGGGGTGAAACCGGAAACTGTGAAAACATGTGGAACCCCTTTTGAATCTCTTTCTTAAAGAGCCCTAATAAAGACAGGGAGATTCCTACATATATAAAGGTTTGATGATTTGCATCTAATTAGAGATGAAAAAGTACCGGTTGAGGTATTTGGATCTCCTATCAGCAGACGCACGAGATAAAGCTTCTTTGGGGCTCGAAACCAAATCATCATCGATACTGAGCTTCGTTTTCAGATCATCTGGCAACGTCTGTAGATTTGACTTGATCAAGACCAAGATCACACATGCATACTCAAAAGTTTACACTACTTCCTCCATCCCAAAATAATTATCAGCATTTCTATTTAAGTTTGTCTGAAAATAGGGGGCCATTTACCAAATTCTTACCGAGTAAGCGATTACCGGCAAGAGATTCACCTTCATTTACCTTATCTTGTAACATTCTTGGCCATGAAAATGTATTCTTCCTTGGTAAGCATTTAAAACCCGGTAAGCGCTTACCGGGTAAGACTCTTTGTCCTTCCCTTGTGAGTCTACCAGGTAAGCTTCTTGGTGCTCATTATACACAATCAATAAGGTAAATGATATTGATAAGCATTTACCCGGTAAATGTTTAGTAAACGGCCCCTAAGTATCCACTTTCAAAAGTTCCTACTTTCCGGTCCTACCCTTAATTATAAGATAGAGAAATTCTGAACTCCCTTTATTATTAAGGGTAAAATTGTCCTTTAGTTAATTAAAAAGTGTAATAATTGCACATTTCTAAAACTTTGTGCCTTTTTCATGGTGGACATTTATTTTGGGACGGAGGGAGGATGAAATTACACATACCATCACATCGTTTACGGCTTTTTCTAGCTGTATTTGTTCTATGTAGGTGCGAGGAACATATGTACCATCTAATCCAAGCTGCTCTGCAATATATTTGACATACAAACGATCTCTTCCTTGCACCTTAACCAAATTTGGATCAAAAGAACATCAAAAGGAAGGAACTTGCAAACATAGAAAGAATTTCGTCGGATCACAAGATAGTATTTGAATAGAATACCTGAACATAGGTGCGATTAAGTTGCTCTAACCAATCAGTTTTCACACAGACCTTTTCATCGAAGAAAACATGGCTACTTCTTTTGAGTATGGCAGCAATTGTGTATCCTAAAGCCATTAGCCCACCAAGAAGACGCACACTCACTTCAAAGGTGATTCTAGGTGATATGATGAATGGACTATCGGTCACCCACTCCTGAAAATACAAATAGCACAATTGTTGTTATAATAAACCAAACCAAACCAAACGAGCCCACCTGGAGGTGGGGTCGGGCCGGGGGGGGGGGGGTAAGATGTAGGCAGACCTCTACCCTAAAAGGAGAACAACAGTTCCCAAGGTATGGAAAGTTAAAATTTTGTAAAAGATTCATGCCTCAAACATTAGGTTGTATTTCCCATCCCTGTTCCTCATCCTGAGATATGATTGACAGGCTTCAGGATCTTCACCGGGTGGAAGAAGATATATATCGTAAGTTTCTTCTTTTCTTTCTTCATGTTCTTGAGAGAGAACCGCCTTCATCTGCTCTGGGGTCACTGTCTTTTTGGACTACAGTTAAAGAGATATGAGTCTGTAAATTCTCTAAATTACCCTTGTAAATTTCCTTTTCAACAGGAAATGAGGGGTTAACCTTCAAAATGTAACTGGGATTCTGGAATCCTGAGAACGGATTGAACTTGTTGATGATTTTTATATGTGCGGTTTGAAGATCAGGCTCGATAAAAGCTTTGTACATAGGATATACCTGTGTGCAAGAATATATTGAAGCATTTAGAGACAAAACTCGAATGTATAAGGTTATACACATTGTCAAACTGAGAATACCGTTTCAGAGATTTGATGTATTATTTCTTCGGGTTCTTGTCCAACACGTTGAATGTCCCTCAAAACCCGCTTGACTAGATCAAAGTGTACTCCACCAGTGACAGAGACACGTAGATCTAGCAATGGCCGTAGTTTTTCACTAAGCGCATAAATCCCTTCGATAATGACTATACGAGAAGACGGAACTTCGAGTGTTCTGTTAGATAATGCACGTTAAGTACTTTTACTGAGCTAAATTAGAACACTTTTGAGGAAAATAATACAACTACATGGACCGAGATTGAGCGCATATATGTGATCACCAGTAAAAAAAGAAAGATCCCTCTCTACCCTCTGGGGCAAACGCAACGTATGTGTACATCCTACCCCCACACTTACCTCTGTGTGGGATATACTGGGTTCGTTTGGTTTTAGTAAAAAGAAGGATTCCTAACCTGTAACCAATTCGTGAACTGGACTTAAAATCATATATGGGAACTTCAACGGGGCTCCCTTCCTTTAGGCCATGGATATTCTCAAGTAATGTGTCGTAATCTGTCAGCCTTGGATCTGCATGGAAGTGAGTCATTAGATGCTATAGATTAAACCAGTAGCATAATAGTACAAAACGACACTAATTACCATCAAAGTTGCCATCAACGATACGAGTTGCATCATTGTAGTTGTCCATCGTTATAACAGCAATGCTGGGCATAAAGTTGAGAACTTTATCTGTAAATACAGTCTTCCCAGCCCCGGATGGACCTGCTACACCGACTAATAAAATACCCTCATTCTTTTGAACCAACAGCTGGCATGCACGGATCACTACGAAGAAACCCTTCTCAAATGAAAGAGGATCTTGGATGGGGGCAATCTCGTAACGAGATGAATCCTTCTTTTTAACCAACTGAACTTGATCTCTTAGTAGACCAGAACGCCTTCTAGGTGATTCAACAATCAAGGAATTCTCCTGGGACATCTTTTATTAATGGATATATATTTTCCCACCTGCTGCAAAAATGAACCACAAATAAGTGGGAATAAATAAATAAAACAGCAGCATGAAAAGATAATCTTTGTAGCTTCAATTTCTAAAATTAGTATGCTGCTATTTTTGATCAAAGTTACCAACTGATGGGTCCCTTTTTTGTTCACAAAGTTGTGGTATGTTCCTTTAATTGCATCAAAGACATAATACGTTCCCTTTTTTGTTCACAACTTATAGCAAGTTCCTTTATTTGCATCAAAGAGGGTCTGTTTGTTAGCAGCTTAATGAGCTTAATGGACTCAAAGCTTATTCGGTCAGCTATACGTGTTTGGACGCTTAATGATATAGAAAGTGGCTTATTCAGTAAGCTTCTAGTGGGGAGTTTTATGCAGAAAACCAAGTTTTTTTTTCTTCCAAACATCTTCCCAATTAAAAAACACGCTCCTTCCATCTATGAAAAAACCCTCCCAAACAAAAATATTTTCAATCTATATAAAGATAGATTAATCCACACACACAAATTTATCCATACAAGACTTAATGGAAAACCAACCAAACAACCCCATAGTATGTTCTCTTAATCGCATCAAATACATGGTGCGTTCCCCCAAAATGGAGAATTTGAAAGTAGGTTCCCCAAAATAGAAACCGGAACAAAATGCGTTCCAATTTTATGCAATTTGCCCAAGAAAAAAACTCTAAAATATTCTAGTTAATTCTCTACTTCATGGAGATTAGGACCACATTTACTATGAACTACCAATTGCTATACTTGTTATAACAATAAAACTATAAATCATCATTAAGATAATATGAATAAATGATCAAGATCTATACCAACACTTGTTGTTTAGTTATCTTAATTATAAATTCTACTAGAACTTATAGTTTTTGACCCAACCTTCCAATCTTCATCAATGTCGTTATGCAAGGCAGGAGCAATGTTCCCTAATTCTTGGCATCTTTAGAACCAACAGTTAAACATTCCTTCAAAAAAGGGATATCACTCATCCAACTTTCACAATTCCCATCGACCAAATCAAACAACCAATTAGTTGGAAAGGATATACCGCAATCAATTTACACTGAAATCAATTCAGGCAAAACTCACTAAACCTTTCATAAAATAAAATAAAACCCAAATAATTCCAGTAAAAGAAAACACAATCTGACATAGAATTTTAACCTAATTTTCATGCAGCAAATGAAAAGCCAAAGATAACAAGAAGATAATTAGATTTCAAGTAAAGGATCGGGCAGACAAGCAAGCAAGCAAAACACAATCATAAAACATGAATTGGTAGTATCAGATGAACTGACCTCAAGAATTTTCGAAAGATCCCCGCGTGAATTGCAATCAACAGGTGGAAGATGGTCAAAAAAATTGGGAGGGAATAATCTGGAAGTAGTAGATGATATTAAAGAATGGAAAAAGTAAAAGAGTGTGGGGTTGAAAGAGAGCCAGGTGGTGAGAGATTTGATCGTTGACGATAGTTGGGTAGCGATGGCTAAAAGCAGCGATTGGAATGTGAGTCAATTTACAGTGAGAAAGGGGCGATGGTGATGAAGGGAGAAGAGGCTAGAGATTGTTGATCGTTGAAATAAGACGTCTGTCTGGCGGTAGATATCTTTTTCAACTAAAATCAATGGGGAGACTTAGAACAAAAACAACAACAAAAATAAAAAAACAAATAGAAAATTGAGTTTCAATTCATGTTTTCTTTTTTCTTTTTTAATTTATTGATAACTATGGATATCCGGTTCAACTCAACTTATGTATATCGATTAATTCTTTTGGGCGACTACAGCTAGTCGGAGTTGTTATAGATGAACTTCCATGACCATAAGGGCGCGTTTGATTTGCGGGATTGGAATGGAATGGATTGGATTTCAAGGAGGGATTTGGATTTGGGGGGATTTGAAATCCCTTCATGTGTTTGGTTTGTAGAATTTGGAATGGATTTCAAATCCATTCATTTACATGTCTTGTTTGGTTTGTAGGATTTGAATTTGGATTTGGATTGAGTTTTTTTTTTTAATTATTTGTTTATTTTATAAATAATTTATTTTTATTGGTAAACGTCGGATTTGGATCGATACAATTTGAAGTCTGGATCAATGTTTTAAAAACTGGGTTGACCCGACCGGTCGAACCGGGAACCGGTGAAGAGACCGGGTCAATTGTGACCGGGTTTATGCCATTTTATGACCCGAATTGAACCGGCCGGTTCTATTAAAAAACCGGTTAAACCGGTCATAACGAACCGGTATCGAACCGGTTGACCCGGTAACAAAAGTTAAAAACGACTAGTCCAATAGGCAATATGTATTAGCGTTAAAAACCAACACTCCAATGTCTCAAGATCCATGATTAGGTTTGATCGTTATGTTTCGTTTTGATGTATTTGGATTGATGAAAAACTTATGTGTGTTTATTTAATGTTTTTGGATTGATGTAAAACTTGTTGTTATGTGTTTTTCTAATGTTTTAACTTGTGGGCATCAATATATTGGTTATAGCATATATATATATGAAAATGAAAAATACATAGAAAATTTTGAAACCGGGTTGAACCGGTGGTTGAACCGTGACCCGGTTACCACACCGGGTCAATCAAAAAACCGGGTTTTAAAACATTGGTCTGGATCACGCTTTAGAATCCATCGGATTTGGTTTTCAAATCCATGCCCAAAGTCAAGGATTTCCAAATCCATCATATGAGGGATTTTAAAATGGTCAACGGATTTGAAATCCGGTAAACGAAATCCTTTCCTACAAACCAAACGCAGGATTGGAATGGATTTGAAATCCAAATCCCTCCAAATCCATTCCAATCCCGCAAACCAAACATGTCCGTGTTTCACTTACACAAATGACATGATGATTTTACTAAAATCACATCAAATACATTGAATGAAATATATTTTTTCTCATCAACATTTAATTTCAAGGATTCTTATTACTGAAAATAATTATAAAAAATATATTTTGTCTAATAAGCAATCATTTTTGGGAAGTTCTGCAAATTTGGAGAATTTACAATCTCTCTCCTATTTTCTCCATTTTTCGAGAAACTGTTGGAGCAAAAATTTAGCTGAAAATCTTTAAAATCTCAATTTTAGAGAGTCTATTGAAGATACTCTTAGAAGTTTTTAAAAATTGAATGATTTACTAGGTTTAGAGCGGCTGCTATAGCTATACGTTAGGATGTGTGAGAAGTCGGTGAGAAAAAAGAAAGAAAGAGTATAAAAGAAAAAGATGAAAATAAAACAACAATGAGAAAACATCAAAAAATAAATGAATAGATTTTTCTGTAATCAAATAATCAAACATCGAAGCATAATTTTTATGTATATATAAAACATAATCATTTGAGTTGTTGTGCACGGATTAAGACTCAAGAATATGTAGAGGATTACTAAATGTTTACCGGGTAAGCGTTTAATTACTAATATCATTTACCTTATTGATTAAGTATAGAAAGGATCGAGAATCTAACGCGGTAAGAGATAAGGCAAGGACCAAGAGTCTTACCCGGTAAGTGTGAGAAATGACTCTTACCCGGTAAGTAAGTGCTTACCGGGTTTAAAATGTTTACCAACAATCTATTTACATGGCCAATGATGTTACATGATAAAGTAAATGAAGGTCAATCTCTTGCCCGTAAGCGTTTACAGGGTAAAAATTTGGTAAACGGTCCCGAAATTTCATCTTCCTCGAATTCAAATCCATGTGTTGTCAAAACTCTTAGGAATGGATTGGATTTCAAGGAGGGATTTGGATTGGAATGGATTGGATTTCAAGGAGGGATTTGGATTTGGAGGGATTGGAATGGAATGGATTGGATTTCAAGGAGGGATTTGGATTTGGAGGGATTGGGATTTGGATTTGGGGGGATTTGAAATCCCTTCATGTGTTTGGTTTGTAGGATTATGATGGATTTAGAAGGAAGCGAGGTTTAATCGATTAAAATCCATCCGGATTGGATTTGAAATCCTTATTTCAACCCAAAGGATTTCAAAATCCATTATACATTGGATTTTAAAATAGTCAAAGAATTTTAAATCCAGTCAAAACTTTCCATTCCCACAATCCAAACGCAGGATTGGAATGGATTTAGAATCCAAATCCTTCCAAATCCATTCCATTCCCGCAAACCAAACGGGACATAAGCATTTTAGTGTTCGGTGGTATATTAATGGTTGTTCGTCAATGTTAGGGAACACTGATAAAAGTGGCTTCAATGATAATGTGGCTTCAATGATAATGTCACCATATGATGAGTCATCAGTTGATGGATTACCCACTAATGAGTATCATCTGATGGTTAACCTCTTATCTTTTGCCACTGACGTGTATCAACTAATGGGTACATCAGTTGATGGTTTACCATCTGATAAGTTATCAACTATATGCATCATCTGATGTGTTTTCACAAGTTATGTAATTGCTCTAATTCTGTAACCATCGAGTTTAATTCCAAAAATAATTATCTTTTAATGTGGTATTCATTTTTGTATTTAATATACAATCGGTTATGATTAATTTCTCAAGGTTTATAGATTATGATATCTGCTCGAATTAGTTTCGTGATACCCAAGTAGATTTAAGTCAAAATATTAGTTAAGGAAAGCTAACTATCACGTGAAGTAGTGGGGTGACGGTTGTGATGACAACTATAGTGGCATGGTGGTGTTGGGTTGGGGGTGGGTGGCGATTGTGATAGCTAGAGTAGTAAGGTGGGAGGTGGATGGTGGGGTAATAAGGGGTAGGGGTGGAGTGGTGGGTAGCGGTGTGACGACGAATAGTAGTGGCTTGGTAGTGAAGACGGGGGTAGGGATGGTGGGTATGGGTGGGTGGCAATTATGGCAACGATGATGGTGGCGACAATGAAAGTTGGGCGGGGTGGGCGAGGGTAAGGTGGGGTGGGCGGTGGCGATGGGGGTGGTATAATTATATTAATCAGTGGTGGTGGCAATAATGGTATTGTTGGAAGGGAAGCTAAAGTGGTGTCGAAGATGTTGGCTGTAACACCCCTAATTTCGTTATGTAACCTTGGTATTCTAGTGTTAAGCTTTTGTCGTTAGCACCACGGTTGTTACCAAGTTTGAGTTTGGTTTTTGATGGTTTTGGACAAACCTCAGTGAGCTACGCGAGTTATGTCGCGGGTTGAGGTCGTGGCATAACCCGCGAAACCCTCTGGATGGGTTTGGTTTTGTGTAAGCGGGCGAGTTATGCCGCGAGTGGAAGTCGCGGCATAACCCGCGAGATGGCCTGGCCGACTTATACCCTTTTAAGTCTAAATATCTCTCACTTCTCTCTTATCTCTCTCTCTCTTCAAATTCTCTCTCTCTCTCTAAGATTTCTCTTTGGTTTCTTCGATCTTTGAAGCTCCGTTGATCGCTAGTATTAAGTGCATTGCTCGGGGTTTCGGTGTATAAAGTTTCACCTCTTCGTCGTGGTCGATATCTGGTTCTTCGGGTTTTCGTATAAACCTATTGGGTGAGTTCCTACTACCATTTTACAAACTTTATACATGTCAAAACTCTTATTTGCAAAATCTAAAGTATTTCTACGGTATGATTTTATGTTCTCTACATTTTGCCATAAATGAAGTTTTGGTAATTTTCGGGGTTCCCGGTCAGATTTGACCAAAACGACGGGTTCCGCCTTATTGAAGTAAAATGATGTTTTACTTGCACATTATGTGGTCTTTTGAAAAGAATGTTTATGAACTCATTTTAATGATTTTCATTCTTACCAGAAGTTGAACTGGGAATAACATTTGGTTTATAAAATGTACTTATACCATATATTTATTTATGGTTGGTCACATATGTTGTTGTGACGAGTCCTTACCATTACTAGTGGATCCCTAGGTTCTGAGTAGACTGTATTACTGGGATGATACATTCCCCAAATTTGTAGCTATGGATTCACTTGTTCCTAGAGGGCAACTTGGTACGGTTATGTGAGGCCGGATACTAGCCATGGTTCATAGTGATCCTAGTGAAGGAGTATACCTTGGTTTTGCGCTTGGGGCTTGATCTCACATTGTAGCACGGACTTCGTGATTCGTATCCGCGGACTCCAATTGGTTTAGCTCGTAACTCGGATTTGTGGTCTACTTTGTGTTACACCACTATCCTTGGTAAAATGGTTCTTTTGTCATCGTATGATGAGTTTTGGACCGAAAAGGCCGGTTGTGGCGAAATGTTATCTTTTATAAACTAAACCTTTATGAAAAGATTTCTTTATGATACTGATGTTTATATCTCTGATTTTGAATAAACTGTATGTTCTCACTAGGCTTTAAGCCTAACACTTTTTCTCAAATGATATGTATAACAGGTTTCCCTTAGCGGTGGGTTGCATAGGGTCTTTGAGAGTCGAGCGTGGACTCGAGGCATATTTTGAGATGTCTAGTATTTTGGTGTTGGGCATTGTTTAAGTCCCATCTTTTAGTGAATTCTGGTTCGTCAAGTGTTGTAGTCTAGACGGTTATGTTTAGATTAGTATTGTTGATAAATTCTATATCCGTATGAGTTTTGTATAGTCTTAAGGACTGATCCCCTTTATGGGAAATTAATATCATCACGGATGTCCCGTTGCCTTATTTCCAGGTTTTAATTTACTCTGAAAATTTAGAGTGTTACAAGTTGGTATCATAGCTCTAGTTTAAGCGAACTAGGCATGAATGTAAGATGTCTAGACTTAGACTGAGTTTGATAGGCATTGATTGTGAGACTGGGTAGAACTTCTAAGATGGGTTAGTCTTAGAATCGACGGATGTTATGTTAATCAAGCGTTATGATGACGGTAACAAGAACCCTTATGTGTTATATGTTCATAATCTCACTTAGCTAATGTGATTATGAGGATATTTTACGTGAGTGAAATTGGTTCGCTAATGTTGTGACAATTGGTAGACGTAGCGGTACGTTTCTTTCGTGCGTGTTTCAGTTAAACTCTTCCTTACCCTTTCTCGTGCTTGTGTTTGTCTGCTCTACCTTAGTATGTTGACCGTTAGAGTAGTGCGAAGGTTTATAAGCGAGTAAGCTAAGGAATGATTGTTGTTTGTAAGCAATGTCTCTTTGGAATTATAGTAAGTGCGTGGGACGCATTAAGTTAATCATCCTAAGCCAGATTCGTTGGTGGAGTTAGGATTATATCTTGTTAGATCGATTCCATATAGAGGAGATTTGTAAGTTAATTTAATAGGATGGTTGCCCTTTGATGCCTGAGGCATCCGGTAGATTATAGAACGTTGTGATATTGTGAAGCATAGTATTAAGATGTGAGTGCCGACCGAATTCATGCATTTAATTTATTTCTAAAATAAGGTTGCCTAAATTGCTTTTCATGAGCGCCAACCATGAAGTAAATTACATTATAACGTTCTAGCAAGACATTTAGCACTCATCATATTTTAAACTATGAGCATAAGCATGCTTACATTGGTTTTGTTACACCTGATTTCAAATTATTATCAAAACTCTCCTTATTCAAGTCTAGTGTTTAAATGCTATTTTTGGATGTCGAAATAATTGTGTTTTAACGCTTGTGGAGTTAATGGGCAAATAGCTATGGAATTTTGACCTTGACATTGGAGCTCTTCCACGTATGTCAATGGTTTAAAGGAAAAGTTATCCCCATACTTTTGAGTCGGAGTTCTTGGAAATTTTGGTTTGTGTGAGTCTTGTTGAATTGCATGGGGTATTGTTTTACGAATTCTTTTAACGCGTGCGTATATTTTGAGATGCGTGAGTTAATTTTAAATTGTGTGCAATTTATGAGTTCTTTGGGAATCGTGTCTCATCAGAATATTGTCTGAATGGTCACCTTACCTTATATTGAAAAATAGAAATTTTGACACCACTCGATTATTAGCGTAAATGAGTTTTATAAAATCCAGTTGGATTATGGTGTCTCATCTTACGACTTTTGCGTCGCGTAAATAATTTTGAGAGACATGTGCGTGTGCATCATTATGTGTGTTAATCTCGGGGTTTTATTATCAAGTATCATATGTCGTGTACTATGTGCATTGGATTTAAGTATAACGTTGGTGTGAATGATTGCATAAACGATTTATGTTATTTTAAAAAAAAAACCAGGACTTTCATTCTGATCGTATTCCATCATTAACTCTTACTGTTAAAATTTCTGCAAAGCATTTAGCGAATTAGCGGTATTTTTGTCGTTGTAGTTTCTATTCTGTCAAATGTGTTTATCTTTTCAACGTGAAGCTTCAAACTCGATTTGAAATTTTATTTGCATCCCCGTTATTTTACCGCCCTTTGGGGAATGAATTATTGCATATGGGGTGAGTTGAGAATTCATTCGTTGCAACGTCTCTTGGTTGTATAGGGAGGAATTTTAAAGATAAAATCGTGATTTTCCTTTTGAGTTGTACAAACAATTGTTGCACGTATTGAAATACAAGAACCTATCTTCACGTTCATAGTATAAATTGTTGCGTATGTTTTTACTCGGTATTTCTCAAGGTGCGAGTATTTTGTTAAGTTTTCGTATTCGGTAACTTGGATTGTTTTAACAGCATAAATTGCTCATGTCGAACTTGAATATTTCAACAAGTAGATAGTGTGATTTACATATTCTGGGTGATTTTGTACACGTAAAATCTACACTATGATCTATGCATCTTTGATGATTTTGTGCATCTTAGTATATTTGCATTCATAAACTTTTGGAAAATCTTTGGTCTCAATACGTGTTGAGTTTTGAGAAATCATGTCCTGGTGGTGTGTATTTTCATAAACATTGTTTAAAGACATTTCATTATTTGGGAAACCAGTTAAATGTCGGTTAAAATGTGTTTTAAGGTATACGAGGCTTTCGTTGGAAATTTACGTAAAGTGTCAGGCTTTTGGCTCGGGTTTTGACTAAATGAGTCGTGTGGACATTTGTCCGGATTTATAACCGCAATGAAGGATTTTAGCATGATGGGGTTTATTCGTGTTTTGGTAAGTTAAAGTTGAATTGTGAAAATAGTGTACATGCCAAAATGTTTATTTTAAAGTGTTTGTGTTTTACAATAAATTGTTAACTGCTGATAAGTTTTGGTTATTTTGGAATGTTTAATTTTATGAGCATGCGAGACACCCATTTTGGGATCTTTGATTATTTTAGTAAATAAATCATGTTGAAGTGTTTTTTTGATGATTTTACATATATAATTGGAGTTCAATTGACGTAAGTGTCATTTGGTGTGTTTGATCTTATAAACCTTTTTCAGAAAATGCATATTAGTGTGTTATGAGGCCTTTTGAAAACATAAGGATGTGAGTTTAATTAGAAAACGGTTTGTTTCAACCAACGACGAGAATTGAGTTAATCATACTTTTGATCGTGTTTGCATAATAGTTGGTTAAACGTGTTTCAATATTTATTTCGGCTTTCATTTGGGTATTTACGTAAATCGTTGGGTCGTTGGCTCAATTTTGACTAAATGGAGTCTTGAGGGCATTTGTACGGTTTAAAAACAATTGTGGAATTTTGGTGTATGATGGCTATTATTCTATGCCATTAGGAGTCACATGTTTTGGGAGCTTTGGTTTTTCAGTTGGAGTCATGTAATGTTAGACAGTCTGTCTATTTTGTAAAGCCTGAGGTCTTGGGTTGCACTTAGTGACCGCTCGGGTTGGCTAGCGAGTAGACAATAGGTGGCACGAGCCGCTGAGTTGAAACTCGTTTAGATTGGATAGGCACCCATGTTCGTAAGACCCTGGAGTGGAACTCGACGGAGTATGGCAAGGGGCAATAATAGGTCTGAGGATTGTGATGTCTTGTATGGCATGGGAACTAGGACCGGTATGTGTGGTGAAATCCAATAACATCACGGGTGGCTCCATTCACGTGTTCTCGCCACCCAAGATGGAAACGTTTAGAGGTCATGCGAGAAAGCTGTGTGGGCGGCCTACTTGCGTGTCCTTCTATTCTTTTGTGTACGGGTCTATCCGTCGTAGACCCGGGGTATTTTAAACACTAATGTTATATTTTTACCGGCTTTGGTTATGTAGAGTCGACGGTAAATGATTGCTTTAATATTGGGTTTTTCCCCACGTATATTAAGGCTTGAATGAAATGTGTTATTCGTGCATGTTGATATTTAGTTTTCTTTTGTTTTTGGTCGTGTGAGTATTGGGCCTAGTGTCCATGTTTTCGGACGTACGATGTGGATAGTGTTACTAATATTTCATACTTCGAGTTATACAAATTGTGTCAATTTATAAAACGTAATTGCAATGAAATATCCGTCTTTGAAAGTGCATGACTTTGAAAATGAGTTGTTTTTATGTTTTAAGGTTCATTATTTTGAAAAGTTCTGATTGAAAGAGAAGTTCATCAATTTAAATGCTTTTACTTATGTAAAACTCCTGAGCTCTCTAGGCGTTAAGCTTAAACTTTTATTTATTTATTTATCTACATGTGCATCATTTCCTGTCGGGGGTTCGGTTCTAGCAGTGCTTTAAGGAGTTGGGCCTTAGCCTTGAGCTAGAGTAAGTTGTTGGTAAAGTCTTCCACAGGTTGGAGTTAGTCTACACATGGGTTTCTGTAACGCCCGTCCTTTATAAGTCCGAGTGTGTAGATTGGTGGTACGTTTAGAGGTAAATCGTTATAAAGTTGTTGTAGACGAAGTATTTAGGGTTGTATTAAGAAATTCTAAATAAGGGCTATTCCCAGAATTGGAGTCGGATTGGAGTTGAGTGATAACATAATCTATGTTAACCGTTTGCCGGAAAGACGCATTAGTGCGCCTTGTAAGAATATCTTTATTGATAATAGGATTGGATCAGTGAAACCTGAGAGTTTTGGGAAGTTTAGCGTCGACCGTTGGCTTTGAGTTCGGAACCGTGCAGTTTGAAAGAAATTGGTAGATGGAAAGTTGAGGTTGTTAATTTCCTGGAAGTAGTAATTGTCACCTAAGGTTGGGAGGCAACCGTAACCTTATGAGTAAAGGTTACTTTAGAGTGTTGAGTGTTCGTTCGGTTAGGAGTGATTTGTGCTCAAGAAGGGTGGCTCATATGGATTTCGGTATTAGGACCTCGTTAATGATTCTGGCTTTTGGGTTTGTGGCGATCTTCTCTGCGGACAATATTCCATTGAGAAGAGTAGATTTCGAGGACGAAATTATTCTAAGGTTGGGAGGATTGTAACACCCCTAATTTCGTTATGTAACCTTGGTATTCTAGTGTTAAGCTTTTGTCGTTAGCACCACGGTTGTTACCAAGTTTGAGTTTGTTTTTTGATGGTTTTGGACAAACCTCAGTGAGCTACGCGAGTTATGTCGCGGGTTGAGGTCGCGGCATAACCCGCGAAACCCTCTGGATGGGTTTGGTTTTGTGTAAGCGGGCGAGTTATGCCGCGAGTGGAAGTCGCGACATAACCCGCGAGATGGCCTGGCCGACTTATACCCTTTTAAGTCTAAATATCTCTCACTTCTCTCTTATCTCTCTCTCTCTTCAAATTCTCTCTCTCTCTCTAAGATTTCTCTTTGGTTTCTTCGATCTTTGAAGCTCCGTTGATCGCTAGTATTAAGTGCATTGCTCGGGGTTTCGGTGTATAAAGTTTCACCTCTTCGTCGTGGTCGATATCTGGTTCTTCGGGTTTTCGTATAAACCTATTGGGTGAGTTCCTACTACCATTTTACAAACTTTATACATGTCAAAACTCTTATTTGCAAAATCTAAAGTATTTCTACGGTATGATTTTATGTTCTCTACATTTTGCCATAAATGAAGTTTTGGTAATTTTCGGGGTTCCCGGTCAGATTTGACCAAAACGACGGGTTCCACCTTATTGAAGTAAAATGATGTTTTACTTGCACATTATGTGGTCTTTTGAAAAGAATGTTTATGAACTCATTTTAATGATTTTCATTCTTACCAGAAGTTGAACTGGGAATAGCATTTGGTTTATAAAATGTACTTATACCATATATTTATTTATGGTTGGTCACATATGTTGTTGTGACGAGTCCTTACCATTACTAGTGGATCCCTAGGTTCTGAGTAGACTGTATTACTGGGATGATACATTCCCCAAATTTGTAGCTATGGATTCACTTGTTCCTAGAGGGCAACTTGGTACGGTTATGTGAGGCCGGATACTAGCCATGGTTCATAGTGATCCTAGTGAAGGAGTATACCTTGGTTTTGCGCTTGGGGCTTGATCTCACATTGTAGCACGGACTTCGTGATTCGTATCCGTGGACTCCAATTGGTTTAGCTCGTAACTCGAATTTGTGGTCTACTTTGTGTTACACCACTATCCTTGGTAAAATGGTTCTTTTGTCATCGTATGATGAGTTTTGGACCGAAAAGGCCGGTTGTGGCGAAATGTTATCTTTTATAAACTAAACCTTTATGAAAAGATTTCTTTATGATACTGATGTTTATATCTCTGATTTTGAATAAACTGTATGTTCTCACTAGGCTTTAAGCCTAACACTTTTTCTCAAATGATATGTATAACAGGTTTCCCTTAGCGGTGGGTTGCACAGGGTCTTTGAGAGTCTAGCGTGGACTCGAGGCATATTTTGAGATGTCTAGTATTTTGGTGTTGGGCATTGTTTAAGTCCCATCTTTTAGTGAATTCTGGTTCGTCAAGTGTTGTAGTCTAGACGGTTATGTTTAGATTAGTATTGTTGATAAATTCTATATCCGTATGAGTTTTGTATAGTCTTAAGGACTGATCCCCTTTATAGGAAATTAATATCATCACGGATGTCCCGTTGCCTTATTTCCAGGTTTTAATTTACTCTGAAAATTTAGAGTGTTACATTGGCGGTGAGCAGTAGGAGGGTGTTAGTGAGGGTGGGGGTGTTGGTTAAATTTGATGCAAATCTTATTTTTGGCTTTTTAAAATCAAATTATAAAATTTGTTACATTTACCATGAAATGGAATTCAAATCTTTCACTTATGCCTATGAATGGTCAAAGCCCTCAACCGTGGAATTTAGTGGAATCCATCAATTCAATCTGCGAACCAAACATGATCAAGGAATTTGGTCAACGAAATTTGTCATTTCAATTCCATCAAATTCCTTTGAATTATGCGAACCGAATGCCCCTAAGAATATTGGGCATTATGAGTAAGAAATAAGGTTAAATATGATGCTTGAAAGGTGATCAATGATTCTCGTTGCCCTTTGAGTTTTGCCTCAAGGAGAATGGGTTCGATTATTACTCGATAGTTGTTCGATGGATCTCCATAAGAACTTGATAAACAATGTTTTTTGTTTTTTCAGATATAGTCTTTGACATTATTTTATTGCATCCAAGTTTAAAGGTTAACATGTTTTTTTAACAATGGTGTTTGTGAACAGTGGATGAAGATGATTGGAGACACAAGGATGGCGAAAGTTCATCAATCTAGATAGAGAAATATTTAATGTATTTGCAACTAACTGACAATTTGTTTGAAGGTCTTGAAGTAGATAAACTAGAGCATGATTTCGAACTGGAGGTTCATTACACAATCGACAGACATCCATTTAGACCTATACATATAAAAAAAGAAACATAAGAGCTAGATATGGATCATATGGACATAAGCCGAAAATAAACATAAATGTATGGCTTAGCAAATACGTCGGTGTGACCATTAAATCCATTAAGCCAATATCAAAAGCAACCCTTTAGACATAAAGACCAATTTAAAAAAAATACAAAATTTGAGCATATTTTTCCAATAGTTGTACATTTAAATATATTTTTGAATATGCCAGTACGTTAAGCAAAGAACCTCAATTTTCCCAAAACAAAAATATTTTTGGATTATTGAATACATAAAACTTTTTTGGTTGCTTATTTTAAAATGCAATTTATTTTTTTGTCTTATAATAATTGTTATTTAAATCTAGTACACAACTTTTCCTTTTTTTATTTTTATTAAGATATACTTTATAATTTTTCTTAACAAATATCATATTTTTATATATTAAATCAAAATGTTGTATTATTTTTTATGAAAAAAAGTATAACCTTTGATTTGTTAAAGAATTAGGGGGTGTTTGGGATTGCTTATTTAAAATAACTTATGCTTATTTTAAAAAGTGCTTGTCAATTTATACGGTGTTAAATCGGAGTTTTTAAAAAAGTGTTTGGATTAGCTTATTGTGGTACCAAAACGTAATGAGTTATTATTTAAAGGTGTTTGGGATTGCTTATACATATAAAATAACCAAAAAAGTGATAAACATTTTTCAAATAAGTTGATAAGTTAAAACCAAATGGCTTATCAAAAAGTGCTTTTCAGCGGTTTGACACCGCTATAAACCATTTTAAATTTTCCTCATCCAAACACTCAAAAGTACTTATCTCCGGTGCCAAATCGCAATAAGCTAAAAAACACTTTAAATAAGCAATCCCAAACACCCCCTTAATAAGGGTGTTTGTTTGATTAAATCATATATCTAAAAACATGATTTAAACTCAAAACTTCTCCACTATTTTCAATATGATTGAATAATAATAAATGAGAAAAATGTGTTTAAGAAAATTCGTTATCAGTCAATTGTCATCTTAAAATACATATTTAAAAAAAACACGATTAAGATTTCGTAGTTTGAAAGTTGTATATATTTGTCTATACTTTCACTTGCCTTTTGAAAATATGTTTTCCAAGATACATCATTAATACTTGTAACAAACTATTGACCTTTAAATAAAATTTTATTTTTTAAACCATATTTTAAACATATCTTTTGAAAGTATGTTTCTCACAATAACAACTAAATGAAAGTAAACATATTTTGGTTCGGTTTATCATAATAAATCAAAATATAATGATAAAAGTTTCTTAATTTGGGTTTACGATATGTTTAGATCATGACTTTAAACTCGTCATAAAATATTAATGATAAATTGAAATTATATAGTAAACAAACTTTAAAATTATTCGAACCCTAAGAAAAATCATAATAAAAGAACATGATCACTATCAAATCCAAAAAGAAAACTACATGCTAATTAAAAGAATAAATTCTTAATAACAAATATGATAATGGAATTAATTCCAAAATCTAATATTCCTTGACCAAAATATATGAAGAGAGTCATAGAGGATATCCAATTTTACTATTACATTTAAACTCATTGTTATCTCAATCATGTTCTCTATATTAATAAATATATATTATTTTAATAATTTTTTTGAATGAATCAAATTAAAATAAGTACATGATATGATGTATATATGCATATAATAAAATGATGTAGATTATTTGCAGGGAGCTCCTTGTAATAACCGTGACTTCAATAGTAAGATTGGAGGTAAGGGTGAGGGTTTGTTCAAAGTTTAAAGTGAAGGGGCTAATTTGTATAATTGGATAAACAAGAGTTTTAATCCTAATACCTTATCTCCTAATTCCAATTGTTGGTGGCTATGAAATCAGAGAGAAAAGTGGGAGAGAAGGCATTTTGGAGAAATCGAAGAAGAAAGGTGTTTGGAGAAGATTTTTGCCATTGTTCTTCAAGGTAATCATCTAACCTCTTAATCTAGTGTTGATGGGTTATTATTCAATTCCCTAATCTAGTTTTGATTAGATTTTGGTGAGGCAAAAACCTATATCTAGACCTCTTCTAAATGGTGGAACCTTTGGGGTTTAAGAGATGTAATCATTGGGGGTTTCTATCTCATAATCCTCACTTTGGGGATGTGGAAAAACACCTTCTTTGGAAGGATTTGATGTATGTGTTGTTGGATCAACCCTAGACCGAAACCAAACTGGTTCCTTGGGTTTCCCTTCGTTCGAGCGAACCCTACTGGGTAGAACACCCGGGAGATGGGTGGACCGGGGAGACCCGGAAAGGAGAGCACCCGGAAGGGTGTACCGAGGGAGACCCGGGAGGGAGACACCCGGGAGGCGGGGTACCGGGGGAGACCCGGGAGGGTGGCACCCAGAGGTGGGTGCGAGCTGGGAGTCGGCGAGTAGAGGGCCGGGAGTCGGCATCGACTTAGGAGCCGGGAGTCGGCTAGTAGGGAAGCCGGGAGTCGGCAGGAAGGGAAGAGAGCCGGGAGACGGCTGTGTTGGGCCCGGGAGACGGGTCGACTGGGGGAAGGCCTTTGGGCCGAAACCGTTTAGAGAGAGAGAGAGAGAAAGAGTATATGTGGTGGAGTTAGAGTCTAATCGCCTTAATCTTGCTTCCTTTTTGGTAGGTTTCTTTTCTTACCATTGAGATTTAGTAGGAGAGCTTCTGCGAGAGATCCAGGTGAGTTATCTAAACTAAATGCTTTTCGATGATAAAGTGGTTAAAGGCTTGTGAAAGTTTAACTAAAGCATTTTATTAATTATGTATGCTTTATATGTATGCGAGATTTATTTTAGAAGTGGTTTACACTTTTGGGATTGGTTAAATATATGCATACATTGTAGTTGGCGAATATGGCCTAAGTCGGGGGGGGGGGGGTGTCCCGCCTGCGCTCATACCGGAGGGTGTCTATCGTTTATGCCAATGGGGGGGGGGGGTGTCCCAGAATAAGGCAGTATGATCCAGACACGTTGTCGCCTATGTGTGACTTCAGTGTGTGCCAAAAGCGTGATTTGCGGGTGTGATGTTTTTATAAAGAACTGAATTGGTTTATAATTGCTTATAAATATTTTATATTATGTTATGGCTTGTGAATTGTTGTTAGAGGGAACTCATTAGACCTTTCGGTCTAACCCTCGCTCTTTCAAAACTAAAAACCTTTTCAGGAAAGTACCCGACAGAGGGTTCTAGCAAGGGTAAAGAGAAGTTGTAGGCGAGAAGCATGGCGTAGGAGAAGTTCGAGTGCTAGATCCTGGATTTAGCGGACTATGTATTAAATCTCAGTTGTATAATAGGTTGTTTCCTCAAACCTTGATTAGAGAATTGTTTCCTTTGGGCCGTTTTGGCAAGAAATTTATATTATGTTTGTTTATGCCTTTTCGTGCGTGTTTGGGTTGTTACAATTGGTATCAGAGCCATAATTTAAGGGATTTAGGTGACCGGATGAGCCTTAACTTAAACTGTGAGGGTAGGGGGACACAACTGAGATATAGGGAGCCATTTAAGGTAGAGGTTGATCATCGATAATCGTGACAAGGTAGTGAGGACTCTCATGTAAGGTAAATTCAGAATTGCAACTGGCCAATGCCATTATGAAATAACAGGTGCATGAGTATACTCGATTACTATTGTTGAGATGATCGATGGGTGTAGTTTTGGGTAGTGAGTTCTATCATTGAAATGATAGCTTTCGTTCTGGAGTGTTTTGTGTAACATATTGATTTTTATCCCAATTGAAGAAGAAAAAAATGTTGAACTGGGTGAATCGATAAAGGAAGAACCACATATGGAGTATGACTTTATTGCCTTATAGTTGTGACACTTGTCACAGTAGCACCAATGATACTAAGAGTATGGTCATCTCGGCTATAGTGACATGTGGTTGTGACATCTGTCACAATAGCACCAATGGTACTAAAAGTGTGGTAGTCCCGACTATAATGTCATGCAGTTGTGACATATGTCACAATAGCACCGGCGTTACCGAGTGTTCGGTCGTCCCAACAATTGTACCATGAAATTATGGCAATGGCACGATAACTGGCATAATAGCATCAAATGTTTCGAGAAAACGATCGAGGAATGACCGAGAGAAAGGTCGAGGAATGTCCGGGAGAACGTTCGAGGAACGACTGGGAAAACGGTCGGGAAAGCTGTCGAAAAACTCTTGGTACGAGTCTGGCTACAATGCCCTGCGACAGTGCCATAGGGCACTGTAGCATGGCAGGGTTGCAAGAGGCAAGGGAGCCTTGGTACATCCCGGGCGACAGTTCCCTCTACAGTGACAGATGGCACTGTCGCATGGCAAGGTCGCGCTAGACCTGCAGTGCATAAAATCAGGATTTTCTTCATTTGGTCATATCTTGCTCATTTCTACTCCGTTTTGGGCGATTCAAAATGATATGGTTTCGTCTTTGAGATCTTTTCATGGTTAGATTGTTAGTTTTGGGAATATTCAAGAGTATTTGGTGTTGGATTGGAAGCAAAGGTTAAGAGCTCATCATTATCACCTCCATCTTCAAGGAATTTGGGGTTTTCTAGGTTTTCACCAAAACCTAAGTGGTGATTTCATCCTTCTAGTTTCTAAACTTTGCTATAAGTTATAAATTCTCCATTGATGATTTTCTAGTGTTCTTATTTCTCAAATTTCGGACGTGATAATTTTGGAGAATTTAGGTCAAAATTAGGGTTTTGGCCTAAATGAGGGTTTTGATATAAAATGTTTGGGGAACAATTCTAAATGGTCGAATATGAATATTTATGGTTGGAAACTTGTGGATCTAGGTTTTTGGAAGTTTTGGCTTGAGGATTCATATTTTTTCAAGGAAGCTCAAGTTGGGGTAAAAATCTAGATTTAGCATAAATCTAGCAAGGTGAATTCAAGTTGATTTGTGAAAACGGTGTACATGCAAAAATGTCCATTTTTAAATGTTTATATGTTTCACATGAAATTATCAATTGTTGGGTTATTTGGTGAGTTTTGATTATTTGAAGTGTTTAACTCTATAAACTTTGTAAAACACCCATATTTGGGATTTTGGGCATTTTAATAAATAAATCTTGAGTATTGATATTTTAATGATTTATTGTATGGAATGAGATCCTTTGAGTATAAATGCACTTTTAGTGTGTGTTTTGGGAAAATGCTTGATTTTGTGTTATGAGACGTTTTTAAAGGATAATTGGTATAAACTTATTTGGAAATGACTTGTCTCGGTCAAAATTCGTGATGGAGTTTATTCAAGTATTTTGGAGTGTGTGTTTGCATAAACGTGGGACAATTGTGTTTATTTCATTTTGTGACTTTTGACCAATGGTCAATTAATTTGTAGAGCTTTAGTTCGGTTGTGACTCAAAGGAGTCTTGGGGCATTTGCCCAGTTTTATTGGCTCGATGAGGAACTGCGGTTTTACGATGCATATTAATTGCGTTTTGGTGAAAATTACATGTTTGAGTGCGTTAGTCATTCATTTGAGTCATGTAATGTTTTAGACTGTACTGCATTGGATACATAGGCATATGAGTCGATCAGTTGGTTTAAATTGGGATCTTTATCCCTGTTTTGAGACTGGAAGTATTTATGGTTAGAGGGAACTCGAGGTATAGATCATGGGTGGTTGAACTCGATAACCGTGTAGCCTTTGGCTAAGGGGTTGAGGTATAGATCGTGGGTGGTTGAACTCGATGCCGTGTAATCAGTCTGTTTATTCATCATGGAGTTTTGATGTCTATGTTTGAAGTCTAGTGATTGGTCCCCAAGTCATATTTTTATGTAAGTTTGCGGTGGTGCTCTGCAGAGCCGTATATGGAGCTAAGTCTTGCGGTGGTGCCCATGGTGAGCCGGATACGGGGACTTGTGGCTTTTGTGGTGACACTCATCTAGAGGTCGAGTAGACACTAAGGTCATTTGGGTATCTTGCAGTGGTATCTCGGTAGGGATCCATATACGGGGATCCATGACTCTATGTGAAACTCGAGAACATTTATAAGTGGCTTAACTTTGTGTGCCCGCCACATTCGATGGAATTCGGGTCTCCCCCATCACCGAAAGGTGTTGTTTTGGGTATTGAGTTTTAGTGTCCATGTTTTCGGTGACATTTTGTGTATATGGGTTTTATTCATGATTTATGGGTTGAGTATTATGCCCCACTCGTGTTTTGGGTGTTTCGAGATATAAAGTTTATCCGTGTTTTTATAAGTTGGGGGTTCGATTTCCATTCACGTTTTGAGTGAGTTTTGGGTTGCATCACATTTGAAGAATGTTTTGTATTGGGCATTCATCTTTAAAAATGTGTATTATTGGAAAACGAGTCGCGTCCATATTTAAAGTAAATCATTTTGACAGATTACGATTTAAATTGCATCATTTACTTTTAACGACCTATTTATTCGTGTTGAAAACTCTTGAACTCACTAGGCGTTAACCTAACCTTTTTATTTGTTGGCATGTGCATCGGGTTCCGGTTGGGGAATGGTTCTAGCGATACTGTGAAGAGACGAGTATTAGTTATATGCACGAGGGTGAGTAGCTTGGTGAAGTCTTCCGCATTTTGGAGATAGTGTCTGTTATTGGGTTTCTAGTAACACATGTCCCTATTATAGACTTTGTATAAGGTTTGAATGGTGTTTATAGAAGTTAAACCTTAAATTGTTATTATAAGTAAATCAGTTATCGATGTATTTAGAAAATTTTAAATTAGTTGCTATTTCCATATTTGAGGGTGTTACATTATGTGAGCTCGTTTGTGGTATTAAGATTAGCACCTTTTAGGGTGATTATTGTTCGGGTTATAGATAATTCGACTTGAGAAAGAACTTCTTCTGTCCAAAAGGGAAGAATAATCGATTGGAGGTGAACTCTTCGCTTCAAGTGAATCACCGTTATGGTAGTTTGTTATGTTGATTAGTGGGACCAGGAAAGTTCAACTCAAGAATCGATTAATAGAAATGAGCCTGTTAGATCTGTAGTTATGGAAGAGTGGTTGAGAGATGATATCAATGTTGATTGACAATATAGAGTAAGGATAGTATGGAAATGAGCTATTGTTGGTAAGTTTATCTGGGTCAAGGTGAAGACGCAGGAATTGCGGATCATTAGTCGTGGTGGTAACTGATAGTTGGATATACTTGGATATTGGGAAGCGCAGGTGTTATAGGTTGTTGAAATGACGAGGGACCTGACTGGTTGGTCGAAAGTAGGGAGTCTGTGATATATTGTGGTGAGTGCAAGTAGTTAACCTTGTTAGAGTGAATAACGTTCAATGTAAAGTGGGTCTCATGCATTATGTTTTGAATAAATTGTTGGTGTCCTTCATATCAGATATTTTAGCGTGTGTGTGTGGCTTGCGAGACATTCGTTTGAAAATGTGACGACCTGTGTAAACATGTGTTTGTACTGAAAAGACAAGTTTATTGCGTTGGGTGATAAATTTCGAATTTTGGTTGTGGGAGGATTATCTTATTCTTTTATAAAAGTTAACTTTTGTTGTGGAAATCGTAACAACATTTGATCGCACGGTTTCATAAGTGAGAGCCGACTAATTCGCTCAGTGTATGTAATTTGTCGTATTCCTATAATCACATGAATAAATTCCTTGAAAATATTTTTCATTTTTTCCAACGTCGATTTTGGTCGGACAAGGTTTATTTTATCGAGAGGATTGAGTGCGAACGATCCTTGAAATCGTTATGCATGGCTATTCAATTATGCCGGTGTAGGGTCGGGTACACTCAAGCTTGATTCATAATGTGGTACCTGCTAAATTTTCAAATGTGTCAAAGGTTTTAAATTATTGTGTTGTCATGTATGAAGGCTATGAACTCTCTAGGTCGTGGGTAATGTTGCAACCAAGGATGAGGAAGGGTTTTGAGAATGGAAGTGTGGCGTTCGAGCTATTGATGGTCGATTCATGGTCTTGGTGTTCCCATTAGAGAAGGTCAGGGAATGACAGGAGTCTTGATCTTTAATGTTAGGAAGGTTCATATATAGTAACATGCACTTCTGTTCGGTAACTTGAGTTATGTTTGTCGGCAAGTGGTGATGTCGGGGCGAAATTCGGGTTGTTAAGATACTTATTATAGCAGCATATTGGTAAGCAGTGTTGTGGTACGTTGGTGGAAGGTTCATGGCGTCGAGCCGGAGTTGGAGGTGGTCTTGTAACTAGATAATGTAGTAAGTAAGTATTGTGTCTTCAACGTGCGAAACCGGTGGGCATAAAGTAGTTATGTTGCACGGGAAGAAGTAGGTTCCATAGGGAATCGTTGTTGGTCGGGGACATGGTTGAAGTCTCACCATGTCAACTGTTGATGTTGAATCCCATGACTTTGCTGAGGTCATTATCGGGACGCTGAAAAATGAAGAAGTAGCTACGATTATTTCGATGAGTTTTCATGAGGAAGCAAGGAGTTGTACGGGAATGTGTGTATCTGGCATGATGTTGGACCACCTTGTGTGGGTGTTACGAAAATGGAAGACCGCTAGTTTGGTCAGGAATCCTATGAGGTTTTGATGGTTCGTTTAGGACTGGGATATAAATATAGCACAACTGGAGCAGTTGTGCTTCGAGATTTTAGGTCTGCAAGGTAGTACACTTAATCTTGCAGACTGCCTGAATTTATTTCTGGCAGGCCGCGATGAGCCGTCAAAGAACGAAATCAGGTTGAGTGATTTAGATGATCATGATTTTGTGGTTTACCCAGGTTCGAGGAAGACAGAGTCGTGAGTTGTCTCTAATTCAATATTGGAGTTATGATCGGTATGAAGAGGGCGGTATCTGGTATGCGTACCAAGTGGACGCGGAGATTCTAACAGTTTTGTGATGATGTGGTAGGGTGATGGATGCTGGGATGAGTTAGTGTTATTTTATGCCAAGTGGTCGTGCAAGTCATTTGTGTGGTAAGGAATTTCTTTGAGGTTAAGTAGTGGACTTGTGTTGTTGTTATGGGGTGAGCGTAGGTGAGAATCCTTGTTCAAAGATTTCGGGTGAGCTATTCAAAGTGACATGTATGGGGTTGAGACATATGTGTTTTGCTTGGTTTAGGGGTATTGCTAAATTGAGGTTAATGTGTTCGAGCGATAGTTGGTGGCAATTCACGGAGAAACCTTGGTTTCTTGGGTCACAAATATGTTGTTGGGCGAGTTCACCTGATTCCAGTAAAATATTGATGAAAATGTCGAATTCCTTAGTTCATGATGTTTTGCGTAGACAAGAAAAATCCGTGGGAAAGATGAAGTATCCTTTGGGTGTGAATGAACCTTAGCTGATAGGGCAACCCTGTTTGGAAAGTGAGAGTTGTACGGTGCCTTCGAGCAGAGGGTAATGTTTTGGGAGAGCTTGGTTGAATATCTCACGTGAGAATTATGGGTAACCGTTTGGTTAAGCATATTAATGTGACTGTGTTTTCGACACATTTGGAATTGTCGAAAAAAGTGGGTAATCGGAGTGTAAGAAGTTTGGCAAGTGACACATAAATGGGGAGTCATGTTTTCTGAATTGCCATTAGTAAGTTTTTGAGCCTAGTGAGAGTATGAGAAGGAGGTTAGGTTGTATGTTATGGTTCTAGTGTTGAGGTCTAAATCGTGCAGTTGGCCTAAGGCTGTTAGTGAGTCGAGCTTTGGAAGCATGTTTGTGATATTTGGGACGAAGGTGGAAAAAGGTAGGTGGATGAAGTGCTCAGAGTGAAAGACCTTTGTGTCAGGTTTGTTATTGTGTGGAAAATGTTCCAAGTGAACCTGTCGGCCAGTGTTAAGCTATCTGGAATAGTTTTGGTGAGCACAGTCACTCCTTGTTGCGCGAGTAAAGGGTGAAATTTATTACAAACATAATCAGACGATTGTTGGATGTGATGAGAAATTGAAGTGGGTGTCATTATGTTTCATTCAATTGGAGCTAGTAGACTATGAAGGTGATGAAATGTGGAAATTCCTTTTATTTATGTGGGAATGGGGTGATGACCTTTAGGGAAATGTATGTATAATGCGTATGAGTTGTGTAGTACTAACGAGTTGTGACCAATGTGGTTCGGGAAAGAAAGTGCACTAGGCGTATGTAGTGTTGAGAGAAGTAATTTTGCTATGGCAGGGTAATTTATGAAGAAACCTATAACGGTGGGTTCTTGGTGATGTCTAAGGTAGACATCGTGTTAAGTAGAAGAATTTAGGGATTACTATCTTAGTCAGGGATACATGTTGATGTGGCGCTATCTCCGATAAAGATTGTTCTTTTAAAGAAGTGAAGTTGTATGTGAAAACCTTAATGAGACGTGGATTAAAACCGTGAGTCCAGGTGTGTGGACAAAGCGGTCAATATCTGGTACGGTTAGCCTGGGATGTTACAAATGGTATGTTCAAATGGTACGACTTTGGTTTTGGTCAGAATGTTTCGGACATATAAGTGAAGATAAGTTGGTATGATTGAAAGAACACGAGCCTTGTGAAGCTCAAGTTGAGAGGGCGCAGCTCGATGCGGAAGTTATTCCCATAGAATGGAGTGGTGCGTTCGAGAGAAAACTAGTGTTGGGCGATGTTTGGGTTCGTTGAAATTATGGAAAGAGTTGGAAAGGTAGTGTATGATCTGGAAGTGTTCGATAAGAATTTGGAAAATTTGTATTGGGTTTCTCGCCTCAATGTGGGAGCATTTGTTGGAAGTTGGGGCGATGATACCTTTGTAAGGTATGCAAGCAAATAAGAAGTTAACCTTTATCTTAGGGTCAAGGAGATCTGCCTTGTGAAGATTCAATGGCGATGTCCTAAGGGACGAGAGGCAACTCGGGAAGTAGAAGCGGACTTGAGATCCTTATACCCCAGTTTGTTCAGCGATGGAATTTCGTTTGAGAGGGAGATATTGTAATAACCATGACTTCAATAGTAAGATTGGAGGTAAGGGTGAGGGCGTGTTCAAAGTTTAAAGTGAAGGGGCTAATTTGTATAATTAGATAAAGAGGAGTTTTAACCCTAATACCTTATCTCCTAATTCCAATTGTTGGTAGCGGCTATGAAATTAGAGAGAAAAGTGGGAGAGAAGGCATTTTGGAGAAATCGAAGAAGAAAGGGTGTTTGGAGAAGATTTTTGCCATTGTTCTTTAAGGTAATCATCTAACCTCTTAATCTAGTGTTGATGGGTTATTATTCAATTCCCTAATCTAGTTTTGCTTAGATTTTGGTGAGGGAAAAACCTATATCTGGACCTCTTCTAAATGGTGGAACCTTTGGGGTTTAAGAGATGTAATCATTGGGGGTTTTTATCTCCTAATCTTCACTTTGGGGATGTGTTGTTGGATCAACCCCAGACCGAAAGCAGACCGGTTCCTTGGATTTCCCTTCGTTCAAGTGAACCCTACTGGGTAGAACACCCGAGAGACGGGTGGATTGGGGATACCCGGGAAGGAGAGCACCCGGGAGGGTGTACCGGGAGGGAAGCACCCAGGGGGTGTACCGGGGGGGATTTGGGAGGGAAGCACCCGGGAGGGTACCGGGGAGACACCCGGGAGGCGGGGTACCGGGGGAGACCCGGGAGGGTGACACCCAGGAGTGGGTGCGAACCAAGAGTTGACGAGTAGGGGGCCGAGAGTCGGCTAGTAGGGGAGCCGGGAGTCGGCAGGAAGGGAAGAGAGCCGGGAGACGGCTGTGTTGGGCCTGGGAGATGGGTCGACTGGGGAAGGCCTTTGGGCCGAAACCATTTAGAGAGAGAGAGAGAGAGTATCTGTGGTGGGGTTAGAGTCTAATCGCCTTAATCTTGCTTCCTTTTTGCTATGTTTCCTTTCTTACCATTGAGATTTAGTAGGAGAGCTTCCACGTGAGATCCAGGTGAGTTCTCTAAACTAAATGCTTTTCGATGATAAAGTGGTTAAAGGCTTGTGAAAGTTTAACTAAAATATTTTATTAATTATGTATGCTTTATATATATGCGAGATTTATTTTAGAAGTGGTTTACATTTTTGAGATTGGTTAAATGTATGCATACATTGTAGTTGGCGAGTATCGCCTAAGTCGGGGGGTGTGTCCCGCCTGTGCTCATACCGGGAGGTGTGTCCCGTTTATGCCAATGAAGGGGGGGTGTCCCAAAATAAGGCAGTATGAGCCAGACACGTTGTCGCCTATGTGTGACTTCAGTGTGTGTCGAAAGCGTGATTTGCGGGTGTGATGTTTTTATAAAAACTGAATTGGCTTATAATTGCTTATAAATATTTTATATGATGTTATGGCTTGTGAATTGTTGTTAGAAGGAACTCACTAGACCTTTCGGTCTAGCCCTCACTCTTTCAAAACTAAAAACCTTTACGAAAGTACCCGACAGAGGTATCTAGCAAGGGTAAAGAGAAGTTGTAGGCGAGAAGCGTGGCGTAGGAGAAGTTCGAGTGCTAGATCCCTGATTTAGCGGACTATGTATTAAATCTCAGTTGTGTAATAGGTTGTTTACTCAAACCTTGATTAGAGAATTGTTTCCTTTGGCCCGTTTTGGCAAGAAATTTATATTCTGTTTGTTTATGCCTTTTCGTGCGTGTTTGGGTTGTTACACTCCTTTCATATAGGGAGTGAGATGATACAAATTAATTTAAGGAGTCCATATAGGAAATGTATTGAAGTGAAGTTTTTTTTTTCCTTTCATATTTGACTCAGGATAAAAGTTACTCTAGGGATAACAGGATGATTTTCTCCAAGAGCTCACATCGACGGGAAGGTTTGGCTTTATCCTGAGAAAACATTTCTCAATATATGTTGAGTTAAAATTCATCATGTGAAGAGGGAAGGGACTCATTAGTTGACCATCAATTTAACTTGGAGGTGGTTGCAATCTTGTAGTTAGTGGACAGAAGGTCTCATTACGATAGTTAAAGAGCCAACGTAGGGAGTCTATCGATGATGCTCTAACAAATACATTTCTTGCTCTAAACATATATTTTATTCTAAATTGTTAAAGGAAAAACAAAATAGAACAACAATAGAATTAAGAGAGGAAATTTGTAATTCTCATTAATCATAAGCCCTTTAAATAGGGGATGAGTTACAAGTAGATAACTAGAAGATATTTCAGTTCTGATCTATCTCTGATATATTTATCTTTATCTTTATTGTCACACCCTTTAGACTAGGGGTGCTCAAAAACCCGACCAACCCAACCTGAAACCCCCCCCAAAAAAAAAACGTGGTAACCGGACGTATAATCGATACAAAATTAAGACAACCCGAATCTATTGGGTTGATATTGGGTTAGGCCCAAAGTAACCCGACCAACCCGATAAAAGTTTTAGCGACTTCTCTAAAATTATTTGTATTTCTCTTTAATATGTATAAGAAACAAAAAACAACTCAGCAATAACGAGCAATGGAACTCATAAGACGGAAAGTTATATGTAATACATAAATATTTGATGAACTCGTATATTCTATTGAATGATTGATCGTATTTCAAAGGAAGATTCCTTATTTTTATGTTTTCAATGTTGTCTTTACTTTGTTTAAACACAACCCGAACGGGTTGGGTTGGGTTGAAAATTTTCAAACCGCCAACATTGGGGTGGATTGTTCAAATGCCTTCAACTCGATCAACCCAACTCGTAAGCACCCCTACTTTAGACGATGGCACACTTATCCTACAACACTCCCCCTTGTGCCGAGTTAAAGGAGTGACGGTGCACAATTGTTGCCTCGTTAAAACCTTATGCCAAAATAAAAACCCAGTGGGAAAAAATAAAAGTTTGACGAAGGAAATAGTACAACACGCCAACTTCTTTGCAATACATAGACTTTTCCTTCAGTCTAGTTTTCTCTTAAATTCGTACATCAATCATGAGAGTTAGGAAAACATTATGGTATATAGATTGTTGCCTCACTAAAATGTTACACCAAGGAACAAAACCCAATGGGAAAAATAAAACTTTGGTTGAAGGAAAAAGCACAACAAACCATGATTTGTGCATTAATCTGGGAGTTTGGAAAACATTTGCATTTACTTTATACATGTTTTTCAAAATATGGTTTTAGGTAATGATTTGGTAAAATGTGTCATGTTCTCCTGACATCTTACTTGATTCACTTGAATCTAGAGGAAAGTTTTCTTATTGTTGATTGTATAAGACTTAATTAGAATATGCTTTGTGTTATCACCATTGATGTATCTTACGTTCATTTCTTCGATCCATGATGCATTATTTCCATCTATGTAAGTAGGATACTGGTTGAACCCAAAATTACTAGCTCCTGTAATATATGTAATGATAGTCCTTAATCATATACATTCTTTAATTATCTCATGGAGAGTAATATTATTGGATTAGTTCAAAGAGGTAGTTACAATGGTTTGTTTAGCTTACATCCAAACAATCGGCGTGTTCCCTGTGGTAATTCCTTATCATGTTTGGGAACAACCTTTGTATGGGTCAGATATATATCTAATATTAGCAAAGACATACCAAGACATTATTTGGTGTTTTTCTATAAGAGATAGTACTTTTGCTACTTACATTCTAAGTAGGTATTGAAGTTCCATTATCAATCTCATTTTTATTTCTATAGGGAAAGTATAAGCCGATGTCAATGGTTCCAAAAGATTAACTTGATGTGAATTAGACTAAACAATACAAATCAAACATGTTCTATACATCAATACGAGTACACTACAATCAAAATCCAAACAAAAACATCATGAATTCAACAACTTAGATTCTTGACAGAGTTCTTTGCGAGTTCTTGAGGATTCGACCAAATTTCCAAATTCTTGAAAGATTTCTGATTGTTTGTTGGCTCTGATACCAATTATGTGTCCCAAAATGTGTGCAAACAATCAAGATGAACAATAAGAATCGATGCCAAATGCCATATGATATTGATTGATCAAACCAAAGATTACAACTCTCTGACTTACAATATTTCTCTCTCTAAAGTGTAATCTATCAAAGTGTTACAAGCTTAATGAAGAAGAAAAACCTATTTATACCAAGGACATTACAAAGACAAAACACAACAAACATAACTAACAAACTAAACTAACAATTTTACTTTGCTTGACTTTGACTTTCCTTTAATAATAGCTTTGACTTTGACCTTTGCTTTGAAAGTTTGACTTGGGATTTGACTTATGATCTTGAATACAACAAAATGTGCATTAACATTGACCGATCATGAGAGTCCTAACCGGATGCGCTTTATCCATATTAAATTTCCTGATTATGTTCTAGACATATGCGATCGGTGAATTAATATTTCACAAACTCGGTGTTCTAGCTCAAATAGCTAGACAAAACCAAGTTTTCCCAATATTTTTCATCTCAAATTTAGATTTCAAGTAGCTTGTGGTTTCTCTTATTTCATCAAGATTTCCTATTATGTTTATAACATCGACATATAAAACTACTTTGAAAATCTGGAACTTGTTTCCCTAAATAAATACGCACGGGCATAGTTCATCGTTCTTATATATCATTTCCCAACCAAGTATTCATTTAGGCGGGTATACCATATTCGCATAGATTGCTTTAATCTATAAAGTGAGCATTCCAACTTTATTGCAAATGCATTTCGTGATTTATAGTTACTTGATTTTGGTAATGTAATGTCATCAAGAACTTTTATATATCTCTTAATCTAGATCCCCGTAGAGATATGTGGTAACCACATTCATGAGCTGCATTTACAGTCCTTCAAAAACTACTAGGCTAATTAATTAGCAGAACATTATAACGTCTATCACGGGAGAGTAAGTTTTCTCGTGGTCAATCCAGGGCGTTGTGAGAAACCTTGCACCAAAGGAGAGCCTCGTACATTATGACTTAATTATTCCCATTACGCTTTATGACAAATGATTTATCTATATATTACAAGCCTTACACTTGGTGGGTTATCACTACCAAACCAAATACCTGTTCATTTGTCAAATAATGTAATGCTCTTGGATTGCTTCTTTTCATTTAGGTGAACTTGCTCCTTGTTGATATTATTCAACTGAGCATGGTTCGATGTCAATGTGCTCTATCATCTCATAAGCAACAATATATGCAAAATATATCATCAATGAGTATGTATGATTTGTCCATCGATTCATATACGCTCTCATAATTCATTTGAGATTTCTTTGATCTTTGATCAATATTAACTTCGGAGTGTCCTCTAGTAATGATTCATAGACATAGTTATAACCAGAGACAATCTCATGAGAGGTTTATGTATTGATGATAGATAGTTGTGCCTTACTCTGCTCTTCCTTTAGATGAGTATTTATCAAACCAAATAGTTTTCCCCGTTTCCTTTTGGGAGCTACGACCTCAATCACACCTCCAACATGTGTGATTGCAACGCACTTTCCAGCGACGTTGTTCCCTTGTTTGGGGACTTTTGACCTTGCGAGTATATTTGCAACTCGTATATGTGATCTTGTCACTTCAGGAATAACATTAAATGAATCAGGTATCGAGTCTGATTCATTTGATGTCAACTTTATATTGTGAAGTTTGGCGATCAAAATGAGACAAAGTGGGAATATTCAATGACACTTCCATTCGTTCCCATGAAAAATCCTTTTTCCTATCATCCCCTAACGACGGGAAGATTATCTCATCAAAGTGACAACCCACAAATCTAGCGGTAAAGAGATCACTAGTCAAGGATTCTAATTAGCGGATAATTGTTGGGGATTCATATCCAACATATACTGAATCGTCTTTAAGGACCCAATTTGATGCACTGTGGGGGCGCAATTGGCACATTTACTACACAATCAAACATGCGTAAATGTAAAATGTCAGGCTTATATTCAGTTACCAACTGTTACGCATGCGATCGGTTAGCTAGTAGTGGGTCTAAAAATGAAAAAAAACTGCATATAATAATTGCATAACCCCAGGCAGATGTGGGTAAATTCGTGTGCATAACCAATGCCTTATATACCATCAATATTATTTTGATAACAACTTCTACGAGACTATTTTATATATACACATATATGGGGTATAAGAAACTCTACATTGATCCCAATACATATGCAATAATCATCAAATCCTTATGATGTAAATTCTCCAGCATTACAAGTCATGTAGACTTGCTTAATGCTTATTTTTAGTATAAATCGATATGGAAATAATCGGTTTTCAATTAAGAAAGGTTTTTGTCGCCTTGGAAGAGGGCCAAAAATAATGTTTGAATTCGATAAATCCCACTTTGAAAGGTCCAAACTGATATTCACCATTTTAGATAGCTTAGTGTAGAATTTAATGTCTTTCAAATAGTGTTCCAAATGCTAATTAGTTTGTCATTCGATTCTTGTTTTAGTTGTTAATCTAGTCTCACTTGTCTTCTTGAATCGTTTGTTTGTTTAGCCTTGTTTGATCCTTCTTTTCGTTATGTTTAGTGTAGTTTAAGTGCTTAATTGTGTTACTTGATTTCAAGTGTTAACCCAATCTCTGAAAATTGATTGCGCGTAACTAGATAATATCGTGAGTAAATATGTGTTTATTCCTTTGTCTCCCCGTGTTTGACCCGTATGTTACGAAACCGTACGTTTGTGGTTACAAATGATTTTAAAACATCAAACAATTTGTAATTTACTCTTGATAATATGACTCCATATTTAGATGAACATTTGAAACATACAATTCTTAATTTGTTTTGGTAAATTTTTATTGTAACACCCCAAATTGTCTACAAACGGTCGAGGAACGTCCTAGAAAACGGTCAAAGAACAGTTGAAAAACCCGCGGTACGAGCCAGACTATAGTGTTTGGCGACTGTGCCAGTGACACTATAGCATGCCAAGGTCACCACGGGGGTAAAATTGCCCACGGTACACCTTGTGCTACCATGTGTAACACCCTAAAATAGGGGTAAATTTAAACCTGAAAACTTAGGGAAAGTTCGAACTATCATAACCAAATCACCCAAACAGGGAATAATTGTGCGACATTTACATTACAAGAATTAAGTAAAGAGGAACCATCATCCTACTAATCTAGATCAACTATATCCAGATTATGGACGGGTGATGACATTTTACTTCCAAAAGTATGCTACCACTATGTCAAGTGTACGCCTCTATAATTTCCAAAAATGACGCTATCCTTCGATGACTCTCCACTCAAGCCCGAGGAGTCCCACCGCTAGAATGACCTGTTATACATGTCATTTTAAGAAAAAGTGTTAGGCTAAAGCCTAGTGAGATCAAACAGTTATAATATTGAAGAATTAACTCTAGTGCATTAAATGAAGAATGGCGAGTGAAATAAATATGGATAAAACATTGTTTCCATACAAATACCTCTTGGGTTAACGGGGGAGATCCGCTTACTAACATAGTGTCGGAACACAAAAGTAAGTCACTTGATATGTTAGTAAGACCAAACACATAATAAAGTAGGACTTACTCCACATCCGATGCCCAACATATAGGACTTATACCACATCCGATGCCTAACAGTGCCTCGATGTGGAAAACTAACATTCCAACATCGGACGAAATGATACAAGCAGTTTACGGGGTCATATGACGCCCAATGCAACCAAATAACCATTTTAATGCCAACAAAACCAATCAATGACTCCAATAGATAAGAATGCCTTCAAATAGGCAACGACTATGAACCCATATAATCCCTCACAAATTTTCAAGAGATCCCCCATACTTCTTTAGATAGTGTTTCCACACACCAAATCAAGTCACCCAAGTTACCCTTCAATAAATACCCATCCACATTTCAAACCCTAGTTTTGATTTGCAAGTATTCAAACATGAGATTAGAGGAAAACATGTTTCTCATGTACAAGTCCACAAATAGTTCAATATATAAGTTCCTTAACCTTAAAATCATGCTCATCCACATAAACCCCAAAATCCCCAAAGTTAGGTTTTGGTGAAAACTCATCCCAAATCAAGTAAATCAAAATGGAGATGTTTAGAGGGTAAAAATCCATATTTTAACATGTATAAAGTTTATAAAAAGGGAATGAACTCACCTTGTAGGGTTGTAGCTTAAAACCCTAAATCCCAAGAACAAATAAGATGAGAGGAGATCCTTGAGAAAGCTTGGATTTGCACAATAAATGCTCAAAGGGACCTAAATGCCATAAATGATTAAGGGTTGAAGTGGATTGGAAGGCATTATGGTAGAGGATGAAGGGGAGGGACTTACCAGCCTTTTCTTGAGGGAAAATCGCCACCCAAAGCACTCTAAATTGAAGATATTGAGAAAATGAATATTTGGGGCCGATTACCCTATTTATTAGGTTACTGCACGCGCACGCGAGTGCCCGTGCGGTTCCACTCCCGCGGTGATCCGTGCAGAGCACTGGAGCCGCAGTTGGGCAGAGTCCCACGCGGATGGTTGCGCGGTGTAACACCCTAAAAATAGGGATAACAAAAATCCGGAAAACGGATATGAGGTATACAAAAATTGCCATAGCAAGAGCCTCCCAAAAATGGGGAATATATAAATATAAATAACCTGTTTAATCACAATTGTAATTTAACGGACAATAAACAACAACCAACTAATCTAATTTCTACGTCTAGAAAAGAGATTACAAAAAGGGTTGTTATCTATAAACCCAGACGGTCTATATCCAAAAGTATAACGCGTCCATGTGCAATTCCCCAAGCTCTCACCACAAATCAACTAAAACTACTTAGGACCGCCGCCGCTAGAACCTGAGATACACATCGACACCAAACAAGTGTTAGGCCAAAAAGCCTAGTGAGTTGAACAATAATAAGCATGCATGAACAAACATATTTCTTATGAGCAGTTAACCATAGTTCAACAAATGTGGAGTCAATAGGGGAGACCCATAGCACCAATAAAGTCCCACCCAAGAGTCGATATACCTTGATGCCCTTAACAAGGAACACCCCAAAGGCCCGGCCCACCCGAAGACTATCGCTAAGAAAATTCCCCGAATGGCGGAGGTCTAGGCACATACCATCACAGTGGCGCCCAAGACTATATCCTCCTAGTGTACTGACTTGGTTCGTCCACATAACATTTATAAGGGGTCCTTTAGGTATATTTCAACCCACATAATTCAATACCAACTACGGGTATAATATTACCACCTTATCCTCATGATGTCTAACAAAAGACCCAATGTAAATCATGCTCATCATACATATAAACATATCACCAAAATGGTGTTCCAACTAGAATCATCATCATGCCCATATATGCATACATTTAACATATCAAGGTACCCACATTATGTATCTATGAGACAAATCCCAAATAATGATACATATAACAATAGTCATGGCAAATCACCCATATATATATATATGCATCTTCCAACTATTATCATGAAGAATCCCCAAACATTTGAACACATAGAAATAAAGTAACAAATAGGAGATTATGATGTGTATCTAGTTTTAACAAAGGGTTAGTAAACTCACTATCTAGGTTTTGAACCAAAACCTAGAAAATAGATGAAATGGAGAAGAGTTAAGTCTTGAGACTCCAAACACTTGATTGCTAGGTCTTGTAAACCCCCAATAACCTCTATGTAATAAATGAAGTAAGATAGTGGAGAAGTGAAGAAAATCGCCCCAAAATGCTCTCAACCAAACCCTAGTTCTGATTTTTTTTGAAGTTATGAAGTGAATAGGGGCTGAAATGGTGTTTTAAATCGATCAGACCACGCGGGCGATAGTGCCCGGCGATAGTGCCAAGGGCACTATCGCGAGTCACATTCGCGAACCCAAACACACCCTCGGTACATCCTCCGCGAGTATGCCCGGCGATAGTGACAATTGTCACTATCGCGTGTCACTATCGCGAGACTCCCCCCCCCCTCTCGGTACAATCCTGGCGATTGTGCCCGACGATAGTGACAATGTCACTATCGCGATGGCACTATCGCCCCAAGCTCATCCCAACCCAAAAACTTAGCAAATTTCGAAAATGAGCATGAGGTCTAAACACATGCAATTATTATATAATCAGATAACATCTTAGTCCCATAAATAAATATCATATGCATATATGAAAAACTCATATTTTAGATAAACACAATTAAAGTATTAGGGAACAAATACTTACCTTATAAATTTAAGGATGTTACACGCGGTTCCACCCGCGCGGTGATCCGTGCCAAGCACTGTTGGAAACTCCTCTTTTTTCATTTCAACTACCTTGTCTAACAACAAACAATACATGAATTCGGGGTCAAACCAAAAGTCAAACTTTAGATTCGGGGTGTTACACCATGCCATGAAATTATGCCATGGCAAGGTCGCATGGCACAATCGCAGTCAGGGTCTAGAGGGTTGAATGCCCGATTTTCTTAGGTTATCTTCATTTACTTATATCTTCTTAACCACAACTCCGATTGAGGCAATTTTTGTTGCTATGTTCTTGGTTTTTGAAGCTTTTCAAGAGGAGATCAAAGTGGATTAAAGTTTCTTGGTGTTTCAAGAGTATTTGGTTAAGGCCTTGTGTTACTTGAGGAAGAGGAGATGTTTTGGGAAGCGTTGGAGCTAGGATTTGTGATATTTGATTGTAGATCTGAATTTTCTTCAAAGAAACATCTTAGTTGTATGAAACCTATATTTAGTCTAAATCTAGCAAGGTGAGTTCAAGTTACTTTGTGAAAACTATGTATGTGCCAAAAATGTTCATTTTGGAATATTAATATGTTTACTTGTTCTTTATCAAACACGTGAGTTATTTGGTGAGTTTTGCATATTTGATGCATTTGATTTATAAATTTTGTGAAATATGTGTATTTGGGATTTTTGGTCATTTTGATAAATGAACCTTGAAAATGTGTCTTTTGACGAGTTATTTTATAAAATGAAGGTCTTGTGACATTAATAAATTTTTGGTGTATTTGATTTGATAAATGGTTAGAAAATGCATATTTTGTGGTACGAGATATTTTAGAAATATAAACCATATAGTTTACATTTAGGGATGAATTATCCCGACATTGTCAATATTTGTCCTAGTCATACTTTTGAGTATGATTTACCTATTTATTGAACAAATGCATTTTTATTGAACTTTTGGCTCGGTTTTGACTCAGATGAGTCTTGGGGACGTCTGTCCATTTGATTTTCTCTTTTTCGAGTTTTTGGAGTTATATACAGTTATGACATATTCATTTGTAAGTTACATGTTTTGAGTACGTTGGTCATTCATTTGAAGTCATGTAATTTAGATTGTAATGCATTAGATCCATAGTCATAAGAGTCAGTCTTCAATGTTTTAAATGGGGAAGGATTGTTCCAATGTTGTGGCAGGAATAGTCATTTGGTCGTCCAGGGCCTTATGGTGCGGGCTCTTGGAGTCGAACATATGCCATTTACCCTATGATGTAACTTCTGAGTACGTTTTTATGGGATGGTTATTCCCACATTGTTGCTAGAAATAGGCATTGAGTCATGGGGGCAACTTGGTACGGTCTTATGGGAGCTGGATACTTGCCATTGGCCACATGATGTGATTTCTAGTGAATGAGTGTACCTAGGATCATCGGGGGCCTTGTACTATGAATCGAGAATAATTGATCCCATTAGGGTCATTGATTCTCTAGATGAGATCTATAATGGAATGATGACACTTTTGTGTTCCGCCACTAACCATGGAAATCGGGACTCCCTGCCACCGAAAGGTGATGTTTTGGATAATGAGTTTTATCCATGTTTTTCGGTGACGTTTTAAGTATGGAGTGTTCTCCAAAAGTTATAATTTTGGGTATTGAGTTTTATCCATTTTGGATAATAAAGTTTATTCAAATTTCAGTATTTGAACATTAATTGTTATACACGTTTCGGGTGATTATTGGGTTTCGGATTCATATTTCAATGAATGTTTTGTATTGGTGTTTTTCATCACGATAATGGTGGGTTTTGGGAAAGATGTTGCTTTCTTATTTTATATATTTCACTTTAGAAATCATGATTTAAAATAGCATTCTTATAGTTTACCATTTTAAATAAAAGATGAAAACTCTTGAACTTACTAGGCATTAAACTTAACCATTTTTATTTGTCGGCATGTGCATTAGGTCCTTCTTGGGGGAATGGTACTAGCGACACCGTGAAGAACTGAGTGCTAGTTAGATGCACAAAAGTTATAGTTTTTTGGTCATGTCTTCCGCACCTTGGAGACAGTGACTATTATTGGGTTTTAGTACCACCCGACCTTGACCTAGTCTTGATGTAAAGCTTGGTTTGTCTTTTATTGATGTTAAATGTGGGTTCGATATATATTTGGGATAATGTAAGTGTTGAATTATAGAAATCGTTAAGTTGATCGATATGTTAACTTTTTTTATAGTTATTAAATACCATAAAAAGCCAAAATCCTTTCCAATTTTTATGAAAAATCTAAGAACAAGTGTTGTAGAACTTTTTTTTAAAGAGTGAATTACAATGATGGTCCTTGTGACTTGTCTAAATTTTGGATTTGGTTCCTAAAGTAAAGTGGTGATCTCTAACTTTGTAATTAACTTTCGTTCATGGTCCTTCTATAGTTAATGGTGTTAATATCATCCGACCCTTTGTTTAAATCAATGGGCAAATCAGTCATTTAATTAAAAAAAATAATTAACCTATTAAATTTAAAAATCAAAGATACCAAAACCCTACGTTGCAGTGCTTCCATGACCAATCCAGACTCCATAGCCATGGAGCAGAAGCTTCTATCGAGTTTACAACAAATTTTTAGAAATCAAACAAAGATATCTCTAAAACCCTTCTCTATAGCTAGATTTCTCATTTAAACCCCTCAACCTCCGATTAAACCATCTATTCCATCCTTCAAGTTAGGGGTGTTCAAAAAAGCCGTCGGACCGCTCAAACCGGTTGAACCAAGTCAAACCGGACCGTTTTTTACGGTCTAGCGGTCCGGCCCGGTCCGGTCTGAAGAATAGCCAAATCGCTCGGTTTGGTCTGGTCTGCGGTTTGAACATTTTTTTGAGCGGCTTGGACCGGACCGACAAAATTATATTTAGTTTTCGTGTTATATATTTACCCTATGATGTAACTTCTGAGTACGTTTTTATGGGATGGTTATTCCGACATTGTTGCTAGAAATAGGCATTGAGTCATGGGGGCAACTTGGTACGGTCTTATGGGAGCTGGATACTAGCCATTGGCCACATGATGTGATTTCTAGTGAATGAGTGTACCTAGGATCATCGGGGGCCTTGTACTATGAATCGTGAATAATTGATCCCATTAGGGTCATTGATCCTCTAGATGAGATCTATAATGGAATGATGACACTTTTGTGTTTCGCCACTAACCATGGAAATCGGGACTCCCTGCCACCGAAAGGTGATGTTTTGGATAATGAGTTTTATCCATGTTTTTCGGTGACGTTTTAAGTATGGAGTGTTCTCCAAAAGTTATAATTTTGGGTATTGAGTTTTATCCATTTTGGATAATAAAGTTTATTCAAATTTCAGTATTTGAGCATTAATTGTTATACACGTTTCGGGTGATTATTGGGTTTCGGATTCATATTTCAATGAATGTTTTGTATTGGTGTTTTTCATCACGATAATGGTGGGTTTTGGGAAAGATGTTGCTTTCTTATTTTATATATTTCACTTTAGAAATCATGATTTAAAATAGCATTCTTATAGTTTACCATTTTAAATAAAAGATGAAAACTCTTGAACTTACTAGGCATTAAACTTAACCATTTTTATTTGTAGGCATGTGCATTAGGTCCTTCTTGGGGGAATGGTACTAGCGACACCGTGAAGAACTGAGTGCTAGTTAGATGCACAAAAGTTATAGTTTTTTGGTCATGTCTTCCGCACCTTGGAGACAGTAACTATTATTGGGTTTTAGTACCACCCGACCTTGACCTAGTCTTGATGTAAAGCTTGGTTTGTCTTTTATTGATGTTAAATGTGGGTTCGATATATATTTGGGATAATTTAAGTGTTGAATTATAGAAAGATAATTTATTGTTATTTGATGCAGTATTTTTTTTTTAATTTAGTCGCTTTTTTCAGATCTGAGTGTGTTACATTTATGTCAAAAATTGCACAAGTATGACTTAAGATTGTAATGTGGTAAGAAGTTTTTATAGTGCACCGTAAGAAGTTAAACAATGATAATAGAAAACACAAAGATTTTGGTGACATGGAAAATCTAGAAAACGGAGAAAAAATTAGGGTGGTCGCCGGACGCACCGAGAGACTATCCGCTAATGCTACCAAATAGGAATATCATCCTTTACAATATATCATTCGTAAATAAATGTCGGAAAAAGTATCAAAATCCGTGAGAAAATTAATAGAATTTAAAGAGTATTTCAGAAAGGATTTTTGAGTAGGAGTTTCTGGTAATATGTGTCACAGTTTGTAACACTCGTAAATTGGTGGAAATACAATTGCCGAATTTGACCAAGTTAAGGATGTTGTAAACTTCAAATTATGAGTTTTATTGGTATATAAACACCAAGATGAGGATGTTAAGGCTCCACGCGACCTGGCGTGCGACCCTGGGTTGTGTAGACCCCAGGTGGAAATTGGCCAGAGACTTACACGACATCGCCCGTGACATAGGTACGGCCAATGCCGCGTAATCCGACGATGTTTCGAGGCAGAGGCGTGGGCAACCTGTGTAACACCCCCATTTTCACCCTGGGTAATGCCACGCCATGAAATATAAATACTCCATAAATACTCCAAACTAACGGCCAAATTAAAACTGTTTACAACAAAAGTCTTAAATGAAATGAGTAAATTAATTTAATTACTAACCCACCCCATACCAGGCTATGTTATAAAACTGATCTTAGCAAGTAAGTCTAAGCATAATAACTGAATAAGAATACTGCAAGTCTCTAGGCCTGCCCCTTGTCCTTATCAACTTTTGAAGTTCCTACCTCTGAGATGCATACTATAGTCAACTTATAAAGCTCAGTGGTTTCATGGTTTTCGTGAACAAAATTGTGTCATTTTATGTATATAAATTATCAAACATGCAAGCTCCGTTATAGAAAAAGTATGTAAATCTGAAGAAAACATGTATTACTGAAAAACATTTGAGATCTCATAACTGTCTTAACGAGTATTGGGTCATTTCGTCACCTGTCACCTGATATTCCTTGGGTCGACCGATTCACACCCGCTTGGTCGTCCGTTACTGGGTCGTGTCATTGCATGTGACTTACTGACCAAATGTCCATTCCTAATAGCTGATCACGAAACTGTCCCATGTAAAAGCATGTAGTTGTCATTTTAAAACTGTAAAACTCATAAAAGTACTCATGTAAAAACCATATACATGTAAAAGTACACCGTAATATGTATGTAAACTGTATCACCAAGCATACGTACAAAATAAGTATAACACGCCAAACATAATTGTTGAGCTTTACATGTTTGAGGGTGTTTGTCATATTCAAATGTTGAGTCATGTAAATTGATCCGTAATGCACTGGATCCATTGGCATATGAATTTGTTTGTGCTTGATATATGAGGAGCTTTGATATATCCTTACTTTGTAACTAGATGAGTAGTCACAAAGTCATCAAGGGCATTATGGTGGGTACTCGTGAGGAGTCGTACACCAACCATTGTCTCATGGGAATATCTTATCTAGTAATATTTTGGCGTCTTAACATGGGAGAGTAGGCATTGAGTCATCGGGGGCATTACAGTGGGTACTCTTTTAGAGTCAGACATTGGAGACATTGACTATTATAGTCTAACTCCTCTAGAGAATGAGTAAGCACTAAAATCGTAGGGGGTCTTGCGGTGGAACTCGAAGAGTCGTATATGGAGGCCATTGATCTTGAGATAAAACTCGATAACATTACTTTAATGTTCCCGACTTCCTGCCATATTCAATAGAAGTGGATCTCCCCCGTCACCGAAATGTGTGTTTTGGATATACGGTTTTATCCATATTTTCGATGTTTGGACATTAAGCTCTATTCATGTTTGAGTGGGTATGGATATTTGGTTTCATCCTAAAATGGGTGTTTAGGTTACTTGGTTTTCATTGTGAAAATGGCGGGTTTTGGAAATATTTTTTTTTATCGTAAAATATTTTTATTGAGAAAAAGTGTGATTTAAACTTTAAGCCTAACATTTTTTCTTGTCGGCATGTGCATCAAGTCCTTGTGGGGACGATACTAGCAACACTTGAGAATAGCTACATGCTAGTTAGAGGCAGGAGAAAGACTTAACTATTTGGAACATCTTTAGTATCTTGGAGATAGTGACTTATATCAGTTTAGTCAGAGTCGTTCCCAAACTAGTTATTGTATAAGGATTGTTTTGAAAGTTGTAGACTTTTATTTTTTTTTGTCTTGTAAGTAACTCCAGGATCTTTTTTGAGTATTAATTTGGAGTAATTTATGTATTTAATAAAAAATTTAATTAGTCATTCTTTTCCAGATTTGAAGTGTTACATGGTTGATCTAGGGTCGGCTAAATACCCTCTTCATTTTGTTTGTTGTCTGCAACTTCAATATATTTGGTGGATTTATGTGTCAACCGTTTACGGTTGTGTTTTGAATGCACGATTTTTTGCTTTTAGTGAGAGTTCAATGCTCCTTTGAATATGTTTTTATGAGGGCGACTACTTGTCTTATCTTCATAACATACGGGATTATATCTTCTAGAAATTGTCTTTTGTTGCTTCGAACATCGTTTGACATAATATGTCTTATGTTTCGATCGTCATAAGATCAATGATCGTATGTCGTTAGTCGTCGGTCGAAACAATGTCATATTTTAAATACCCAAACAATGTCATATTTCAAAAAAAAAATTATGTTATATAATTAATAATATTTTAAAAATTTTGTTGTCAATAAAACATAATCATATATTTACTTTATTACATCTAGATGGGGGATCGGATCCATTGGCATGATTATTTTAATGGAATTTGGTCACTAGTGATCCACTTATTATCAAACTTCATCACCAATTTATTCTCATTTTGGATAATAATTTATAACTAATTTCTAGTTTTTAATTGTTAACATATAAGTTTTTATTATCAATGTAGAACTAGTGTTGAAAAATAAACCCTAAACAGAACTTTTATTCCACATGATGATATAAGTTGGCAATGCACACAATCACAACTATTTTCTGAAAATAATTTGAAATAGAAGAATCAAATGTTTGATTTCTACTAAGGGTAGGAAAATAAGTTGTCAAGATCCTTAATATTATAAATAGTAAATTATATGAGTTTGAAACCTTAAAGTTACAATTTTATATTTATCAGAAGTAATAAAGTTGGTTTTATATGCCAAAACATTAGAGGTGTTCATAAAAAAATGTTGTACCATAAAAACGACCGAACATCATTTTTTGTGTGTAGTTTGAGCAATCTTATAGTGCAATTTGGTTTGAAAAACAGCCAAATAGTTTGGTTTGATCGAATTCTTGGTTTGAAGTTTTGCATTTACGGTTAAATGACATTGCACCACATATTTATATACCAAAATCTTGATTAATGACAAATTGGTTTTTATTCAAAATCATTAATGATATTAATAATAAAAAAATCAATTTTATTTAATATCATTATTGTGGGAGATACGGTTTTAACCAGTATAAATACCGGGTTAACCCGGCTTTTACAAACACACAGAAAACATCGTTTGGTTGCTCTCTACTCTCTCTTTTCTCTTCGAATTACTCATTGTCGTTACTACGCCTCACGGTTTTCAGCCATCAACTTTGCTCTATATTTCTGTTACCATTGTTGTTGGTAAAGAGAACGTTGAACTGCATCTAATCATGGGGCTTTGCAGTCTGATACTCACAGCCTAATAGAGTGACCGTATAAAACCTTTAAGGACAAATTTTCTAACCGTGCAGTTTCATTTCATTCACGATCATCTACAACAGGTTGGTTTTAAGTTTGTTGCGTTGTATTTTATTTTCGTTCACTAGAGTGAACAGTCTGCTTTTACCCTTTTTCTTCTAACGACTCTATCGAGAAGGATAGAATTGTTTTTTAGGTTCGCTTATTTTAAATCGTAATTGATTATTTTATAAATAAAGTTGCAATCTTTATTTTAAAACGGCGTTTTATAAAATTCGTTAATTTTATTGTTGTTATCTTTTAAGTTTTTGTAACAACAATAAAATTAACGAATTTTATAAAACACCGTTGTAAAATAAAGATTGCAACTTTATTTATAAAATAATCAATTACGATTTAACATAAGCGAACCTAAAAAACAATTATATCCTTCTCGATAGAGTCGTTAGAAGAAAAAGGGTAGAAGCAGACTGTTCACTCTAGTGAACGAAAATAAAATACAATGCAACAAACTTAAAACCAACCTGTTTTAGATGATCGTGAATGAAATGAAACTGCACGGTTAGAAAATCTATCCTTAAAGGTTTTATACGGTCGCTCTATAGGCTGTGAGTATCAGACCGCAAAGCCCCAGGATTAGATGCAGTTCAACGTTCTGTTTACCAACAACAATGGTAGGAGAAATATAGAGCAAAGTTGATGGCAGAAAACCGTGAGGCGTAGTAACGGCAATGAGCAATTCGAAGAGAAAAAAAAGAGTAGAGAGCAACCAAGCGATGTTTTCTGTGTGTTTAAAAAGCCGGTTTAACCCGGTATTTATACTAGTTAAAACCGTAACTCCCACAATAATGATATTAAATAAAATTGATTTTTTTATTATTAATATCATTAATCTCATTAATGATTTTGAATAAAAACCGATTTGTCATTAATCAAGATTTTAAATAAAATCAAATTTTAAATAAAACCAATTTGACATAAATCTTATTTTAAATAAAATCGATTTATTACATTGTTTCTCAGCTTTCTTTATAATTTTCTACAAAAAGAAAGCTCGGTAGCTCGAGACGAGACTGAGCGTTGCACCCCCACCATAAGCCCATTTCTACCTATGTGAGATGGAAAAAAAAAATTCCAATCTTCCACAATATTTCCAACAATTAAGATTGTTGAATTTTCCGTTATTAGCAAAATTCAAATAAACTAATCAACTTAAAAAACTTAAAAGATAACAACAATAAAATTAACGAATTTTATAAAACACCGTTGTAAAATAAAGATTGCAACTTTATTTATAAAATTATCAATTACGATTTAAAATAAGCGAACCTAAAAAACAATTATATCCTTCTCGATAGAGTCGTTAGAAGAAAAAAGGTAGAAGCAGACTGTTCACTCTAGTGAACGAAAATAAAATACAATGCAACAAACTTAAAACCAACCTGTTTTAGATGATCATTTCTGATCGTGAATGAAATGAAACTGTACGGTTAAAAAACTTGTTCTTAAAGGTTTTATATTTATTTTGGTTAAGTTATCTTATCACAATTTTAACTTTTAACATGAACATATTCATTATAAATTGTGTTAAGATAGATCTGACTGATGTGATAATTATGATCGAATCCATCGTGTAAGATAGATCTAACCACATAAACCCAAAGTACTTGTTGAATCTATCGCGAAGGATAGATCCAACCAAAATGGATAATTATGATTGAACAATTTTAAATATTCCGGATTTTTAAAGGATTAGTTATTTATCAAAGTTTCTTTTACGGTCTTGATATGTGGATAAAAGTCGAAACTTTATATAATTGTGATTTGACTATAAGTCAAAATTTTACGATTAAAGTACACATTTTTATTAAAAGTTTTACTTTGTAGAAATGTAATTTTTAACTATCATTTTTCTTAATTTTGAGATCCGGAAACATGTCAATCACGAAACTCAAGCGTTTTATGGGTTTACAAAAGAAATGTCTCAAGACATCTGGTCGAAGACCAAACCTAGGGCAACGTTTCAAAAGACCAAGCAAGAGTAAAGTCTGTGGAGAGACGAGACACGATATTGCTTTGGTTACCGAGATGAATAGACAAGTTGTTGCTAGAGGATGGTATGTAGATTCTGACTCCACTGTACATGTGTGCGATTCTGAGGACAAATTTTTGTCATACCGGCCATTTCGAGACGGAAAGAAAGTGATAGTGGCAAATGGAGAAAAAGCTGAGGTGATTGGAATGGGTATGGTAACTTTGTGCCTCTCCACTGGAGATGACCTTACCTTGAGCAATGTGTTTCACGTGCCATCTATCCGCAAGTGCTTGATATTTGTAAGTAAACTCGAGATTCAGGAGACGAAAGGCAATTCTTAAGAAAAGAAAGAAAATTGTTGGGGAAGGCTATTTCCATCGATAATTCCACCACTGATGACAGTGACTATTGATCAGTTGGAGATAACTCTGTTTTTGCTTCGAGTGATGGATGTATTCTTTTTTACTTTATTTTTATTTTAGTTGTCAATATGAACATTTTTGCAAATTTGATTTTATGATATAAGACTTTAGTACATACAAATGTTGAAATATTTTGCAAAAGTTAAGAATTAACTTATTGATAACAAAGAGTCTGAAAGTGTGAAACATGCAAATGGTTTAACTTTACAAAGAAATTTCTTTCAGAAATACATCAATCAAAGAGTTAATTAATTTGAACTTTTATCGTAAAGGAAAATGATACAATCTTTTGGCAATCCTTATAGTCGGGTTTTTTTTTTACCTTTAATTTATTGCGTTCAAAAGATGAAGTTTTGATGCATCTAAATCATTTATAAAGTTAAAGTTCAAAATCAACTTAAAAAATAAATCAATAAAATCAGTCAGTGGTGGATAATATATATCAATTTTTACGATACATTCTGCGAAGAGAATGGTATCACATATGGGGCTAGAATTGAATCATTGTTGAAATGATCAACTATGTGAAACAACTTCAAAAATGTGGAATTATTTGAAGACAAGTTTTCATAAGGCGTTGAAAACTCGGAACCAATCCTGTTCCTGACTTCTCAAGTACATCTTGTGGTAATTCAAAAGTCTTCAATGAAGTTAACGAATCACAAAGAAGTACAAGAGTGTGAAAAGAAGAAAAAAGCTAGAAGATGTTTCTAGTACATGACACAAAAGAAAGTGATATGTGAGATCATTTTCACAACTTGCATCAATGATGATCTTAACTCACTATGAAGTAATATTAGAAGAAATGTTCCACTAAGGAAGCAATAGATGTCAAAATGATTGGTATTTATTTTTTGCTTACTAAGTGAACATGTCTATTTCTTCTTTCCTTGTGAAAGATAAATTCAATCAGTGTGATGGTTGGAATTTTTACATTCTCGACATATTAAAATTCCATTTTAAATTAGTTTTATTTGATTTATAAATAAAGTTTTAAACTTTATCAATACAAAGATTTGAACTTTATTCTTTTTGACTAATAACAAAAGGTTTGGAGTTTTTATTAAATAACAAAAGGAGAGAGACCCAAAGATTCCAAGCGAGTTTTTTAAAATAATGCAACACACTAATGGATCATTCCTCGTTTTTTTAAACTGATCGCTAAAGGATACAATTTTTTTTGACACCTATATCCAATTGCTAAAATAGGTTCTATATGAACTATTATAGCGGTACCAGTCGTCAAAGGACTGTATATTCATCAAATAGATGCAAGGATAGTTTTTGAATGAACATATAAACGAGTAGGTTTATATGGAGCAAACTGAAAGGTTGTATAATTTGCACAAGAGTACACGATATGTAGACTTATTGAGTCTCTATACGGATAAAACAACCCTCACAACTATGGCTTGAGAGATCTGATACAACTATTACTCCTTGTCATTTTGGCACAATGTTAATGACAAATGCATGTATCTATTTTGATGAAATATATTAGAGCATCATTGAAATGAAAACTACTTATTCTCAAACTTTAAGATGAAAGATCTTGGAAAAGTAAACATCATTCTTGGAATAAAGGTTAGAAACTTATATAAAGAAGATACTGACTAAGTTCTAATATTTGAACATAAGAGTTTCAATACTTCTTTTGATTCAAGTGTGAAGCTGGATAAAAACTCAGGTAGAGCAATGGCTCAACTAGAGTATGCTAGTGCAATAGGATGCATGATGTATGCAATGCATTGCACTAGACCGGATATTGCTTTCGCTGTGAGTAGGCTAAGTTAATATACAAGCAATCGGGGTCAAGATCACTGGAAGGCAATCAGGAGAGTACTGGGATACTGATAACCCTCATTCCTGAGTGTTATTTATCACTCTTTTCCATGTCTTATTTCCCATTTATACCCACTTTTGTTCCTTTCTATCTTCTTTTGGTCTATAATTAAAGCAAGTTATGATAATGGCATCAAAAGTAATTTTTGTGCAGAATTTGGGAAAACTGTCGGGGAGGGCAGTGAGTGCCCGCGGTGAACACCCGAAGATCCAGTGGTCACTTGCTTCACAAGGGGTTTTCTCTCTCTTACTTCCTATATAAAGAGGCCTTGGGTTCTTCAAATGGGGGCATTCCACCAACAACAAATCCATCATTCACTCCATCACTCTCATCTTCCTAAGTTCTTCTCTCTAAAAAGAGAGAACTTAGCTTTTGAAGATTTGTTTAATTAAAATTATTGTCTTTAATTTCTTGTCCTTTAATTTTATGTATTAAACTTTCTAGCCTTTTTATTTATTGCAAGCTTAATTTTTAGTATTTTAATTTCTTGCTCTTTAAATTCTTGCTCTTTAATTTTAGCATTTTTAATTCCGTAATTTATTTTCTTACTTTGTTCTTATTTTATTTTATATTTATGCAAGTAGTTAAGGTTTATTTCTCTTATATTATTATGTCTTCTATTATTAGCATGAGCTAAGCACCTTTTGGGTGTGGGTGTAAGCTAACTTGAGATTAGTAGGCAACACTTGGGTGTTGCCATCATTACTAGATCTTAAGTTTGGTCACTTGAGTCGGGACTTAAACTCAATGCAAATAAGCTGATCACTTTGATGTGTTAATATTAGATCTTGACCTCGAGAGATGCGGATTCGAAATACGGCTTAAGTGATGCACAAAGATTTAAGAGAGTCTTTGATAATCACGTAGAGATACGGGTTTTGTATGATTTACTAAGGTTCAAACGTCGGAGGAGATTTATATCACAAAGAGATTTGGATATAAATCTCCGTACCGGTAGAACTTGATTTTTTTATCAACTTAGTTAAATCGGCAAGATTAAGAGTTGGTACTGATGGGAACTTTGCGAGCATTTTGTAGGACCGGTCTTTAAAAATCCACTTTCGAGAGATCGGGTTTTTTATAGACTTTCCGTACTACAAAGCGCCCGACCATTTTGTTACTACGTTTGTCTCAAGGAACGCTTACACCCATACCCATTCTTTTATTATAAAAAGTTCATTTCGCATTTTCTTAGAATTAATTCAACAATCAAACAAATATTTTCCCCAACTCGAAACTTGTGCAAGAAGTTCATGAAAGTCAGCAATTCTCAGTAAGTCCAGTCCCTGTGGGTACGATACTCGGTACTTGTACCATTTTATTACTTGTAGCGATCCCAGTGTTGATATATACTTGTGTCCACGTTGGGAAACTCAACGCCCATGCTTTGAGTGCATGTTATTTTGCTACCAAGTTTTTGGCGCCGTTGCCGAGGACTGGCACGATTTTTATCCTGAGATCTTGATTTTCATTTGAGCCTGTGTCGCTTGTTTCATTTTTAAAAAAAAAAACAATTTTTCGTGTTGTATGCCACGGATGCAACACGGAGAACTCGTACCTCTTGATCTCGAAATTGAAAAGACTTTTAAAAGAAGAAGAAGAGATAGAGGAAATCGGCAAAATCCAATTTTAAATCAAACCATGGAGGGAGGGGCGGAAAATCCTTCACCTCCGCTTGTGGAAACAACGATTAAAATTGCCGATGACAAAGAAAGGGGAATACGGGACTATGCAACACCCGAATTTGATCAACTCAAGTCGGGTATTCTTAGGCCCCACATTACTGCGCAAAATTTTGAGTCGAAACCGGTAATGTTTCAAATGATCCAAACAATGGGTCAATTTGGAGGATTACCTTCGGAAGATCCGCACTCTCATTTAAAATCATTTTTAGAAATGACGGATCATATTCTCACTCCCGGAGTTTCAGCAAAAGCCTTACGGTTGACACTCTTCTCTTATACATTGAGAGACAGAGCCAAAGCCTGGCTAAATTCTTAGCCACCTCATTCAATTGACACTTGGACGAGTTTAGCTGAAAAGTTTTTGAAAAAATACTTTCCTCCCACCAGAAACGTGAAATTCAGAAATGAAATTTTTAATGTTTAGACAAGAGGAAGATGAAGCAGTATCGGATGCATGGGAGAGATTCAAAGATTTAATTCGAAAATGCCCTCATCACGGAATCCCTCACTGCATCCAATTAGAAACATTTTATAATGGTCTTTCTAATGTTGTTAAAATCATCCTCGATGCCACGGCTGGTGGAGCTTTTACTGCAAAAACATACAATGAGGGGTATGATATTTTGGAAAAAGTTGCCAATAATAACACAGATTGGTCAAACCCTCGTGCTATAATTCCTAAGACTGCGTCAGGAGTTCGGGAGATTGATGCCATCTCCGCCCTAAATGCACAAATTGTAGCTTTAACTAATTTGGTTAAAAACAATTTAAGCCTTAATGGAGATAAGAATCAAGTGCAAGCCATTCAACAAGCTTTAAATGAGTCGTGTAGTTTTTGTGGAGAAAATCACCCTTTTGAGTGGTGCCCCGGTAATCCCGCATCAGTAAGCTATGTTGGGAATCACGCTAGAAATAGCCCGTTTTCCCAAACATACAACCCGAATTGGATAAACCATCCGAATTTCTCATGGTCGGGAAATCAAGGACTTCAACCCCCCGGGGCAAGTCAAGTCCAAAACCGACCACAAAATCCCCCGGGATTTCACCAAAGCCACCCTCAAAATTTTCAACAAGGACAATCTTCACAATCACATGCACCTAGGCAACAAAATGCATCGGACGGTAATGGTTCAATCGAATCATTACTTAAAGGTTTTATAAACCAAACCAATGCAACATTGAGGGGTTTTGAAAGCCAACTTGGACAATTTGCCATCAAACTCAAGAGTAGGCCACAAGGGACTTTGCCGAGTGACACCGAAAATCCTAAAGGCATCCATAAGAAACATATCAAGGCTGTGAGCATAAAAGAAATTGAGAGCATAGAAAAGTCTAAAAAGGTCGAAAAATCACCCCTCTCACCAATTTTGGAAGAAGACAAGCACCCCTTTGATAGGTCAAAATTTCAAGAACTATTTCCAACTCCTAAGATAGCAGAAAAACCAGAAACTTCAGCCCGAACAGCAACCCCAATTGTTTCATGCAACCCAGCCCAGTTTGCTCACCGTGGGCAGATTGTGCCCACTCCAGAACCAGTAATTCCATGCATTCCTGAAAAGAACAAAGCAACCCCAGATATACGAGAACTACCTTTTCCTGAGAGATTAAAAAACAAAAATGTGGATGAACAATTCAAAAAGTTTTTGGACATTTTCAAACAACTCCACATTAACATTCCTTTGGTAGAGGCTCTCGAGCAAATGCCAAGTTATGTTAAATTTTTGAAAGATATTCTCAACAAGAAACGAAGGCTGGGAGAATTTGAAACTGTTGCTTTGACCAAAGAGGGTAGTGCACTTCTTACTTGCAAAATTCCGCCGAAACTAAAGGACCCAGGAAGTTTCACCATCCCGTGTTCTATCGGGGGACAAGAAGTAGGACATGCTCTATGTGATTTAGGAGCAAGCATAAACCTCATGCCTTTGTCAGTTTTTAAAAAAATGGGAATTGGTGAAGTTCGACCCACCACAGTCACTCTGCAACTCGCAGACAGATCTTTGGCATATCCGAAAGGAAAAATTGAGGACATTTTGGTAAAAGTCAATAAATTCATCTTTCCGGCCGACTTTCTAGTTTTGGACTACGAAGCAGATAAGGATGTCCCCATCATTTTAGGCAGACCATTTTTAGCAACCGGTAGAACCTTGATAGACGTACAAAAGGGTGAGTTAACTATGAGAGTGAACGACCAACAAGTAACTTTCAATGTTTTCAAATCCCTTAAGTTTAACGGTGAAATTGAGGATTGCTCTTGCCTAAATGCCTTGGATGATGAATTTGAATTGAGGTTGATTAGTTGTTTAGCGGAAGAAATTTTGGAAGATGATTTGGTTGAGGTAGTGGATGCATTTGAACAATTGGATTTTAATGATAGGCCGACCCAAGTCCCCTCTATAATTAAGGCACCTGAACTCGAATTAAAGCCACTTCCTACTCACCTTAAGTATGCTTATCTCATGGAAGAAGAGAAATTTCCAGTCATTATCTCTTCCAACTTAAGTAGTGAGCAAGAGGAAAAATTAATAGAGTTATTAAAAGATCAAAAGAAGGTCATAGGATGGACGATAGCTGACATCAAGGGAATTAGTACATCTCTTTGCCAACATAAGATAATTTTGGAAGATAATAGTGTTGGAAAAGTGCAACCTCAAAGAAGACTTAACCCAATCATGAAAGAAGTCGTCAAGAAAGAAATTTTAAAATGGCTTGATGCGGGTATCATTTACCCCATCTCAAGTAGTGGTTGGGTAAGTCCGGTGCAATGCGTACCGAAAAAGGGTGGTACAACTGTTATCACCAATGAGAAGAACGAGCTTATCCCAACCCGAACTGTTACAGGGTGGAGAATTTGTATGGACTATAGACAACTCAATCTAGCCACCAAAAAGGACCATTTTCCTTTGCCATTTATTGATCAAATGCTAGATAGGTTGGCCGGAAAGGAATTTTATTGCTTTTTGGATGGATATTCGGGGTATAACCAAATTCATATCGCACTCGAAGATCAAGAGAAGACCACCTTCACTTGTCCCTTCGGAACTTTTGCTTTTCGCCGAATGCCATTTGGTCTATGCAATGCACCCGCTACTTTTCAGCGTTGTATGATGTCAATTTTTTCGGATATGATTGAACATTCCATGGAAGTTTTTATGGATGATTTTTCATTTATTGGCACGTCATTTGAAAACTGTCTTGAAAATCTGAAAAAGAGCTTGGAAAGATGTGAAAAACACGATTTAATTTTAAACTGGGAAAAATGCCATTTTATGGTACAAGAAGGAATCGTGTTGGGTCATGTGGTTTCCAAGAAAGGTTTAGAAGTGGATAAAGCTAAACTGGAAGTAATCATGCAATTACCCGAACGTAGTTCGGTTAAAGGCATTTGGAGTTTTTTAGGACATGCGGGGTTTTATAGGCGGTTTATAAAAGATTTTTCAAAAATAACAAAACCCCTTTGCAACTTATTGCATGTCGAACAAACTTTCGAATTTACTTCCGAATGTAGAAAAGCTTTTGAAACAATCAAAGCCGCCCTTGTCTCAGAACCCATAGTTATAGCACCAGATTGGACATTACCTTTTGAGGTAATGTGCGATGCTAGTGATTGGGTCGTAGGTGCTGTTTTAGGACAAAGACGGGGAAAAAGTTTCCACCCCATTTACTACGCAAGTAAAACTCTCATTGAAGTTCAAATAAACTACACCACAACTGAGAAGGAGTTACTTGTTGTAGTATTTGCATTTGACCGTTTTCGATCCTATTTGATTGGCACAAAGGTCATCGTTCACACCGATCACTCCGCTATTAAGTATCTTTTTTAGCAAAACCGACGCAAAGCCACGACTTATTCTTTGGATCCTTTTATTACAAGAATTTGATATAGAGATACTTGATAGAAAATGAGTTGACAATCAGGTTGCCGATCATCTTTCCAGGATTGAAAACGATGTATCAAGTGGTGGAAATCATGAGATAAAAGAAGTTTTTCCGGATGAGCACATCTTGTCCATCCAACATTATTTTGAGAAGAATGTCCCATGGTTCGCTGATATTGCGAACTATCTTGCTAGCGGAATCAGACCGTACAACATGCGAGGACAATAATTCAAAAAGTTCATTCATGACTGTAAACACTACTTTTGGGACGACCCATTTTTATATAAATTAGGCGCATACCAAGTTTTACGAAAATGCGTCCCAAATTTAGAAATGAAAAATATTTTGAATGATTGTCATGCCTCACCTTACGGTGGCCATTTTGGTGGACAACGTACGGAGGCAAAAATCCTGCAAAGCGGATTCTTTTGGCCCACAGTATTCAAGGATTCTTTTGAGTTTATCAAAGGTTGTGACCAATGCCAAAGAACAGAAAATTTGTCCCAACGAAATGAAATGCCCTTGAATAATATTTTGGAAGTAGAACTTTTTGATGTATGGGGCATTGATTTTATGGGACCATTTCCCATGTCTTTTAATAATCAGTACATCCTGGTTGCGGTTGACTACGTCTCTAAATGGGTAGAAGCAATAGCGTGTCCTCAGAATGATGCTAAAACAGTGATTAACTTTCTCCATAAAAATATTTTTGTACGATTTGGTACACCCCGAGCTTTAATTAGTGATGAAGGGACACATTTTGTGAACAAAATGTTAAGCACTGTTCTTGGCAAATACAATATCCAACATAAAGTTTCTACAGCATACCATCCACAAACTAATGGTCTTGCCGAACTTTCAAATCGGGAAATAAAATCAATTTTGGAAAAAGTAGTTAAACCCGATAGAAAGGATTGGTCACTTAAGTTGGATGACGTGCTATGGGCTTACATAACAGTTTTTAAAACCCCATTGGACATGTCACCATACAAATTGGTTTTTGGAAAGGCATGTCATTTACCTTTGGAACTTGAATACAAGGCTTTTTGGGCAATAAAAGAGTTGAATTTAAGTGAGGATGCTGCAGGTAGGAAGAGAAAACTTCAATTGAGTGAATTAGAGGAGCTGAGATATCATGCCTACGAGAATGCAAAAATTTACAAAGAAAAAACTAAACTTTGGCATGATCGTAGGATAAATCAAAGAACTTTTGAAAAAGATCAGCAGGTCCTCTTCTTTAATTCACGATTAAAGCTTTTTCCGGGAAAATTAAAATCACGTTGGTCAGGGTCATTCGCTATTGTCGAGGTCGGTCGGTTTGGTACGGTTGACCTTTTAAATCCATAAGATGGAAGCACATTTAAAGTCAACGCGCATCGGGTCAAGCATTACATCCCAGATGCAGTACCCAAACCTACCAATCAAGATGTTTAGGTGAAGAGAAGTTCAATCTGTAAATAAGTTGTACAGTTTAAATTTTTCTTGTTTTTGAAAATTTACGCAGTGTCCACTGTGGATTCAGAGTGCCCACTGCCACTGTTGGGCGGGAAAGAGTACTAGGTAAGATTTTGGATATCTTATTTCTTTTCTAAAGCATGGTGTGGGAGTACCTGGTAGGACACGTGGCAAAAGGGGGATGGTGTAAAATCTTTCCATGTAAGATTTGTGTGTACTTTTTGAGAAAAGATTTTGGGTTTTGTTTTTTTTAATGGTTTTCTTTTTGTTAAAACCGGCGGTTTTATGTCTGAAAAAGGGGGGAGTAGTTTCTTTTGAATTAATTTAGTTTCTTTTCAGCTAAATTAGTTTCTTTTTAGTTTTAAACTTCATCTTCCCCAAAAGAGTTAAAACTAAACTTTTCAGCAACCAAAAAAAAAAAAAAGAAAACAAACCCTTACTCTTTCCATGGCTAGGTCGAAAAAATTAACACCCAACCCCAACTTGGTTCCATCTCGCCGGAGTCTCCGATTGCACGCCGCCGAGATGAATGTCGAACCACCACCATCACCGTCGCCTGCCACCACTAACGAACCACTGAAATCACCGCCACCTGCTACCCCTGTCGTGCAGCACTCCGTCGTTCAAACGACGGTGTTTTCCGTAGGATCGTCAACAGCCGCTGTTCAGAGCATCGCCGGTTCCTCCATGGTAAGCACAGAGGAATCCCAATCTCAATCATCTTCCCCATCCTTCTTTCTCCACAGTTACCTTGAGTGCCATGAGGTTCTCACAAAGGTCCCCCATTTTTCTAGCCCCAATGTTTCTGTTACCAAACCACCGTCACCCTCCATCGCCGCTGCTACACCGGCTGCCACCATAAGCCCTAAACCCATTTTCCTAAAAATTCGAATCCATACATCCGCACCCACCCTTTCTGAAAATCCCACCCCTGTCATCAAAGAACTTCCCTATATTTCCCCAAATCCATCTCTAAACCCTAGTGGCTCACAAATCCACCATTTCGATTTGAATGAAATGGAAGATTTCGATGATGATAATTATGATGCTATTCTAGAGGGCAATCTAGTGTTTGATTTCGAAGAGCATCCAGATATTACTCCCCATGACGATTTGCATTTTTCCTCACCACCGCACAACACCATCACTACTGGTCTCGATGAAGCAGAAGGTTCGAAACCCTTTTCTGTCCACGGTGGGGAGGCAGTGGCCACTCCACCAGTTTCACCCTCTCAAGACGCATCCAGTAGTCACTCAGAGGGGGAAGATAGTTCCTTTAGTGCAGCAACGGAGTCTTCATCATCCGAGGAAATTCCCCCTCCGAAAAAACAACGAAGAAATGCTAGTGATGAGGACAGTGATTTCGTGCCCGAAGAATAGTTGGTCAGTAAGAAGGTAAGTTCGAGGAAAACAAAAGGACAAGCAGCCAAGAAGGCCGAAGGCAAGAAAAAACAGGATGTACAGCCCAGAAGGAGGATCCCCAGAAAACTTTCTGCAAAGGGAAAAGAAAAAGTGATCGAGGAGTCTGAACAAGCCGAATCTGACCCCAATGAGGCTGAACTTTGGGAAGATGTACCGACGCCATCACAGAAGCTTGAAATCGTTGTAAGGTATATCATCATCAAAACTCGTAACCCACATTACGAAAGGCCATTCGACCCAAAATTTGTCGAATCGGCCTTACACATCAAGCACACCTTAAAAGCTCACCATTGGGAACGTCTAATTGGTCTCCCCTTCGAGGCCAATCTTACATGGGTTAAGGAGTTTTGTGCCACCATTGGGGTGTGCAAGCAGAATGTTGTGACCATTCGCGGACACGAGGTTAACTGGTCCGGGGAAACCATTAATAGAGCCCTAGGATTACAAACTCCTTTCATTTGCTTTTTCAATCAGTTAGTTGCAAACACCACGACTGTACCAGATAAGGATATTGCGGACTTGCTAGCCTTGCCAGGTAAAGGTTGGTCCAGAGATAACAAACGACTAGTGATCACGACCAGGGACCTGAATCCAAATGCATCTTTATGGTTTCAATATCTGCGACATAACATTATGCTGAGTGCTCATGACGGCACGCTGTCTCGGGAGAAATGCTTTCTTCTATACTGCATCATGAAGGAATTACCAATCGACGTGGGTCCTGTTGCCCATGCAGCCCTAGTGTATGCAGCTTCGAGAACTGTTTCTCGACTCATCTTTCCGTCCCTTATTACTAAACTAATGAAAATGGCAAGTGTTCCTTGTTACAAATCAGATCAAACGGTATAGGTTGCCAACTTACGCAGCTTGGAGACAATGGAGAGGAGAGAAAAAGCATTGAAAGGAGCACGACCTTCCCAAGCTGCTTGTGCTGCAGTGCCCACTGACCCGGGTCCTGCAGTATCCACTGCAGCATCCGTTCCACCTACTGCATCAGCTGCTTTCCCGACGCACATTCCTTCGAGCACTGCTTACAGATCTGAAGTTTGGATGCCGCTTATTGCTGGTCAAAATGAGGATGTGCTGGCTAGATTGAAAGATTTGGAAGACCGACAACGCGAGTTTCATGAAAGGGAGCCCCGGGTGTGGGCATATCACCAGGAATGGAACATAGGATTCCAGCGGATCTTGCATACCATTAACCCCGCTGTGACAGCTACCTTGCCACGATTCCCACCCGAAGTACTCACTCCACTCCCAGCAGCTGCTGTTCCAGTCTCTGCACCTCCCTCTACGGAGGGCACAACTGCTACTGCTCCCAGTGAGCAGTAGTGGAGGCATCTGTGATTCTTTTGCTGTTATTATCAACACTTGCTGTGGTTTATGTTTTGTGTTATGTTGTTTGGGTATTTTTGGAACTGCTAACTCGGTGCGCCACTTTTGTATATTGCGTAAGCAATTTTTGGTGTTTATTTTAATCCATGGTTGTTGATCAGTTTGTTGTTTTCTCTAGCATATTCTTTTCAGGTACATTTCTACATTCGTTACTTTGGTGTTTGATGCGATTAAAAGGACGTAGGCTATCCTTTCACTTCACTCCATACACTTACCCTTTGTAACCCCACCATGCCATAATTTTCACATCGATGAGGACATCGATAATCTCAAGTTTGAGGGGGGGGAGTACCAAATGATCACCGTCAAAATATCGTGATCATTAAAAAAAAAGGCACCTAAAGGGTGGGGGATGAAATATGTCTTCGGAAAATTGGGAGACACGCATAACCCAAAGACATAGAACTTATGAAATATCACAAGTCTTGAGAGATGCGATTGAAAAATAAATAAATAAATATATATATATATATATATATATATATATACGCAAAAGTGAAAAATAAAGAGCGACATAAAATCCTTTTGTAGTATTGCTCAAGTTTGAGGAAGCTAGTAAAAATTCGTACCCATCAAACACTAACCCTCAAGTCCTACTGATTAATTTCATCAGAACCAAGGTCAAGAATGGAAGAATGTACATCGCTCCCGCTAGAGAAAGATCAACAGTCCCTCCGTAGGTGGTAATTAATTTTTGGTTTTTCTTTTTCGTTTCTCTATCGTTTTCTTTCTTCGTAAAACTTTCTTTTCTAGTTTTTGGTTACTTGAGGACAAGTAACAATTCAAGTTTGAGGATGTGATAACCCTCATTCCTGAGTGTTATTTATCACTTTTTTCCGTGTCTTATTTCCCATTTATACCCACTTTTGTTCCTTTCTATCTTCTTTTGGTCTATAATTAAAGCAAGTTATGATAATGGCATCAAAAGTAATTTTTGTGCAGAATTTGGGAAAAATGTCGGGGAGGGCAGTGAGTGCCCGCGGTGGACACCCGAAGATCCAGTGGTCACTTGCTTCACAAGGGGTTTTCTCTCTCTCACTTCCTATATAAAGAGGCATTGGGTTCTTCAAATGGGGGCATTCCACCACCAACAAATCCATCATTCACTCCATCACTCTCATCTTCCTAAGTTCTTCTCTCTAAAAAGAGAGAACTTAGCTTTTGAAGATTTGTTTAATTAAAATTATTGTCTTTAATTTCTTGTCCTTTAATTTTATGTATTAAACTTTCTAGCCTTTTTATTTATTGCAAGCTTAATTTTTAGTATTTTAATTTCTTGCTCTTTAAATTCTTGCTCTTTAATTTTAGCATTTTTAATTCCGTAATTTATTTTCTTACTTTGTTCTTATTTTATTTTATATTTATGCAAGTAGTTAAGGTTTATTTCTCTTCTATTATTATGTCTTCTATTATTAGCATGAGCTAAGCACCTTTTGGGTGTGGGTGTAAGCTAACTTGAGATTAGTAGGCAACACTTGGGTGTTGCCATCATTACTAGATCTTAAGTTTGGTCACTTGAGTCGGGACTTAAACTCAATGCAGATAAGCTGATCACTTTGATGTGTTAATATTAGATCTTGACCTCGAGAGAGGCGGATTCGAAATACGGCTTAAGTGATGCACAAAGATTTGAGAGAGTCTTTGATAATCACGTAGAGATACGGGTTTTGTATGATTTACTAAGGTTCAAACGTCGGAGGAGATTTATATCAAAAAGAGATTTGGGGATAAATCTCCGTACCGGTAGAACTTGATTTTTTTATCAACTTAGTTAAATCGGCAAGATTAAGAGTTGGTACTGATGGGAACTTTGCGAGCATTTTGTAAGACCGGTCTTTAAAAATCCACTTTCGAGAGATCGGGTTTTTTATAGACTTTCCGTACTACAAAGCGCCCGACCATTTTGTTACTACGTTTGTCTCAAGGAACGCTTACACCCATACCCATTCTTTTATTATAAAAAGTTCATTTCGCATTTTCTTAGAATTAATTCAACAATCAAACAAATATTTTCCCCAACTCGAAACTTGTGCAAGAAGTTCATGAAAGTCAGCAATTCTCAGTAAGTCCAGTCCCTGTGGGTACGATACTCGGTACTTGTACCATTTTATTACTTGTAGCGATCCCAGTGTTGATATATACTTGTGTCCACGTTGGGAAACTCAATGCCCACGCTTTGAGTGCACGTTATTTTGCTATCAGATACTTGAAAAGAACCAGTGATCTAGAGTTGACATACACGACTCATCCAGGAATCTTGGAAGGATACTATGATGCTAGTTAGATAGATCATTCAAGTGATTCTAAATCCACAAGTGCGTAGATTTATACGCTTGGTGGTGGAGCGATTTCTTGGGCGAGCAAGAAACAAACATGTATCGCTCATTCAACTATAGAAGCTAAATTCATAGCTCTAGCTGCTGCGGGAAAAGAAGTCGAATGGATTAGAGATAGGGGTGAGCATAACCGGGTACCCGCCTATTTTTCCCGGAACCGGAACCGGCGGTTCCTAGGATGCCGGAACCGGAACCGAAATCGGATGCATCGGTTCTCATTTTCTTGGAACCGGTCCCGGAACCGCTGGGAACCGGTTCCGGGTACCCGGTTACAATATTTTTTTTAAAAATTACCATTTAATATAATAAAAAGATAATTATAACTTTTTAAATATAATGCAAACAACAAAATACCAACTTAAACTAATAAATACAACAAAATACCAACTTAAACTAATAAATACAACAAATGTTAAAAACGAATCCGATAAAGCTAACTATTACATAAACAAATGATACTCTCGAGTCTTGACCATGAGTCCGTGATAAACAAATGTCATTTTGCTATTGTTTTGTACCTCCAAAATGCCAAATTTCGTTCTCCAAAAAACAGATTATCACTTGTTTTAACCTGCAACCCTTTAAATTAAGTAAATAAAGGTAGTAAGTGGGTCAAAATAACCAATCAAGTTCACCCAAAGTGACCATCCCGTTCGATGAAGAAATCCCGTTCGATGGAGAATCAGAAAAATTATTTCAAGGTTTGAAGAAATCTCGTTCGATGGAGACACAGAGAGTTGTAAAAGAAATTGATTTCATCAAAGATTCAAATCGATTTCATTCAAAGATTCATAAACAACACTTGAAATCGTATCTAACCTTCAAATCGATGCAGAAAAATCTATGGAGCATGGAGCATGAAGGTGGGAGTCCGACTGCGGGAGGCGGCTTGGTTTGGGAAAATTCCTAAATTGATGTCGTGATTCGTGAAGTCTGAACAACCCTAAATCTAATTCCCTAAATGCGTAATAAATATTAATTATTAAATGGTAATAATCTAAATTTCTAATAGATTTTATTAATAATTTAATATATATAAATAAAAATAGTTATAAAAACAGCGGGTACCCGCCGGTTCCGGTTCTGGGTACCCAGCGGGACCGGGTACCCGGTCCCGGAACCGGTCCCGGCGGGTACCCAGCGAGTATCGGTTCCAAAAAAATGAGAACCAGAACCAGAACCAGTCTTAATCGGTTCCGTGTTTTAGGAACCAGAACCACTGGCATCGGTTCCGGTTCTGGAACCGGCAGTTCCGGAGCGGTTCCGGTTCCAAAAGCGGGTACCCAGTTCCGCTGCTCACCCCTAATTAGAGATCTGTTGTCAGATATCCATTTATGGCCTCATCCAACTCCTTTGATTCCCATGTATTGTGACAGTGAGTCCACACTGTCAAAAGTATACAATGTTGTGTATAATGGGAAGTCGTGACACATAGGTCTCTGACATAATTATGTGAGACAACTGATAGAAAATGGTACCATTAGTATAGTTTATGTCAAGTTATGTGGAAACTTGGCAGATCCATTGACTAAGCCTCTGATCAGAGACTTAGTAGGATCAACTACAGGAGACATGGGTTTGAAACCACGCATAATCGATTAGTGATGGGAACCCAACTTGAATTTAGTGCTCCTATCTCTCAAGTTTAATGGGTAATAACAAGTCACTTGACCGATAGAAGGTACTATCAACTAATAGACCCATGTAAGGTACATGATAGTACGCCGTTGCCGAGAACAAGGATGAGATCAGTCTCTTAACAGAATTTAAAGGCATCTTAGCAACGAAGATGTTATATAATTTTGCCTATATGATTGAGAGGTGGTGTCGCCTCAAATGGAGAGTTGTGGTTTCTCATCAAAAAGGTCATGAAACACGATTTTAGCGCATGGCCATATTCGCGCTCAGTGAGAAAGCAAAGAAATAAGATAGTGTGTGTAAGAAAGCTGAAGCGATCATAAGATTCAAGGTTTAAATCCTAAGGATACCACTGAATTGATCTCTTCTTTCATACTTACATTACACTGGGTTTAATCTTAGTGACACTACTGTAACACCATCTTTTGTGAATGTCAGAAAAGCTATCCAACCTAGTGGGGGATTGTTGGAAATATTGTGGAAGATTGGAAGTTTTCTTCCATCTCACATAGGTAGAAATGGGCTTATGGTGGGGGTGCAACGTTCAACCTCATCTCGAGCTACCAAACTTTCTTTTTATAGAAAATTATAAAGAAAGTTGAGAAACAATTCTTAATTCTGTAATAAATCGATTTTATTTAAAATAAGATTTATGTCAAATTGGTTTTATTTAAAATCTTGATTAATGACAAATCGGTTTTTATTCAAAATCATTAATGAGATTAATGATATTAATAATAAAAAATCAATTTTATTTAATATCATTATTGTGGGAGTTACGATTTTAACCAGTATAAATACCGGGTTAAACCGACTTTTAGAAAACACATAGAAAACACAGAAACACAAAATCGTTTTATGCTCTTGCTCTCTTTCTCTGCATTCTGCTATTTTCTGCATCCTCTTTGTTTTAGTTTACATGCTCCTAGCTGTTGGTACACGTAATTATACGGCATCAAATCCTGGGGTTATCGACTTGAGACTCTACAGCCTTTTAGGAGTGTCACATAAACCTTAAAGGACAGGTTTTGTACCGTGCAGTCTCTGTTCTCACTCATCAAGGAAATCATGTTGGTTTTGCTTTCTGTACTTTTTTTTTATTTTCGTCCAGTAGAGTGGACAGTCTGAATTCTACCCCTTCTTCTAACGATTCTATCGAGAATGATATAAACGTTTTTTTTAGGAATCAATGTTTGTTTACATTCAACAATTAAGGTTTTATTGATCTAAAACTGTTTTCTAATAAAGTTTTTCACTTTATAAATAAAGTTCAAATATTTATAAATAAAGTTGTGATCTTTATTTATAAAATTGTTTTTGCTGTTAATTATTGATTTTTGTTTTTATCAATTAGAAAAATCAATAATTAACAGCAAAAACAATTTTATAAATAAAGATCGCAACTTTATTTATAAATATTTGAACTTTATTTATAAAGTGAAAAACTTTATTAGAAAACAGTTTTAGATAAATAAAACATTAATTGTTGAATGTAAACAAACATTGATTCCTAAAAAAAACGTTTATATCATTCTCGATAGAATCGTTAGAAGAAGGGGTAGAATTCAGACTGTCCACTCTACTGGACGAAAATAAAAAAAAAGTACAGAAAGCAAAACCAACATGATTTCCTTGATGAGTGAGAACAGAGACTGCACGGTACAAAACCTGTCCTTTAAGGTTTATGTGACACTCCTAAAAGGCTGTAGAGTCTCAAGTCGATAACCCCAGGATTTGATGCCGTATAATTACGTGTACCAACAGCTAGGAGCATGTAAACTAAAACAAAGAGGATGCAGAAAATAGCAGAATGCAGAGAAAGAGAGCAAGAGCATAAAACGATTTTGTGTTTCTGTGTTTTCTATGTGTTTTCTAAAAGTCGGTTTAACCCGGTATTTATACTGGTTAAAATCGTAACTCCCACAATAATGATATTAAATAAAATTGATTTTTTATTATTAATATCATTAATCTCATTAATGATTTTGAATAAAAACCGATTTGTCATTAATCAAGATTTTAAATAAAACCAATTTGACATAAATCTTATTTTAAATAAAATCGATTTATTACAAAATTAAGAATTGTTTCTCAACTTTCTTTATAATTTTCTATAAAAAGAAAGTTTGGTAGCTCGAGATGAGGTTGAACGTTGCACCCCCACCATAAGCCCATTTCTACCTATGTGAGATGGAAGAAAACTTCCAATCTTCCACAATATTTCCAACAATCCCCCACTAGGTTGGATAGCTTTTCTGACATTCACAAAAGATGGTGTTACAGTAGTGTCACTAAGATTAAACCCAGTGTAATGTAAGTATGAAAGAAGAGATCAATTCAGTGGTATCCTTAGGATTTAAACCTTGAATCTTATGATCGTTTCGGTTTTGCTTACACACACCATCTTATTTCTTTGCTTTCTCACTGAGCGCGAATATGGCCATGCGCTAAAATCGTGTTTCATGACCTTTTTGATGAGAAACCACAACTCTCCATTTGAGGCGGCACCGCCTCTCAGTCATGCAGGCAAAATTCTTTGGAAAAATCTTTACAACTTGAAACTAACTCTATGAATGGAGGGAGGGAGGGATCTGCGATGAAACCAACATTTAACATCAAACATCATTTGTGAATGTGATAGCATATCCCACAATGACACCCAAAATCAGATATTTATCATTCTTATTTTCGTTTTACCTTTTGAAGTGAAAATAGTCGAGGTTCATGGTACGCCTCATTTAGTTGATGTTTATGTTATTTGTTTTAAATTTATTCCGAAATAAATCTAACAATTTTCTTTTAGATCAATCACGTTAGAGCACAAGTTAATCGCTATATTCCAAATATCATAAATTATTATAATTCAAGATATATAGGCCAACAAAAATAAAATCCAGGACCAAAACGTAATGAACGTTTCATTTTGGGGAATATTTTAATAAAACCAAAATGAAAGGACTAAAAATGAAAAATGAGATGATAGATCAATTTACGTTAATCACACTTTAATCTTTAGTCGGTGCTCAAATGCAGAGTTGACATTTGCTTGGTTCAAGGGGATTTGGATCTTGCGTTCTTCCGTTTTCGATCCACACGTCTCGAGCCATGCCTACGATTGTCTAAGATTTGCACAAATTTGCAATCACTCTCCAAATCTCCCCATTCATCTGTCCTTATTTCTAGAGGGGAAACAATCGACACATTAATTTCAGAGAGAGAAAGATCGATAGTGGCAGATCTGTTTCCGTTTCGTCAAATTTTGATTCATTGGAAGGGAAACAAACAATCAAGGAAGAGAAGTGTGTGTGATAGTGAAGGTGATTCGCATTACAGGGAGCATTGCCATTGATTAAGGGTGGAAAAATGGGGTGCTCTTTTTCGGGACTCAACGCCCTATACGATTCTACCACCGGTGATGTTTGGATCAACGAAAACCGCTTCAAAATTGTCAGGCAGCTCGGTGAAGGTGGTTTTGCCTATGTGTTTTTAGTTAAGGAGGTTATCAATGAGTCGTCCGACGGTGGCGTTTCTAAAAAATTCAAAGACCCCTCTCACGTATCTGGTATGAACGAAGATCGCCAGTTCTTATTTCTATTTAGGTTTTTAAAATCTGCAGATTGTGATTCTCTGGTTTCGTCGTTATAGATTCATCTAATTGTGTGAAATGTGGCGATTTGATTGTTACAGGGAAAAATCTTGGGTTAATATGAGATTTAATTGTGAGGTTTTGAAGGAATGATTTTTGTGTGCAGATGATGGAACTTATGCTATGAAGAAAGTTTTAATTCAGAATAATGAACAGTTGCAGTTCGTGAAGGAGGAGATCCGTATCTCGTCCCTGTTTAACCACGCAAATCTGCTTCCTTTACTTGATCATGCTATTATTTCAGTAAAGGTGAATGCTGCTCACATCCCAGATCTTAAATTATATAAAGTTGTTCATCTTTGTACAAGATCATAAGGGTGTTTATCGTTTGATGATAGATCTTGTAGTTGGCTAACTTGTGCTTAAAAGATTGAAATAAAATTCATGCAGATTAGAGTAGATTGCAGATTGACAACCATTTTGCCAAAGAACTGTATCTATTCCCCTGATGAATTATATAACTTACCTGGCAATCAATTTCACCTAGGATCATATATGTTCTTTTTTGTAACTGTGGGTGTCTGGTCCAACTTGCGTGCACCCAACTAATCCCATGGAGACATTGAAGATAATAGTTAGGAAAATCCCTAGTGGCTTTGATTAGACTCTAATTAGTGATCTATGGGGACGGAGGACCCAAAGGCCAATTATTTATTTTCCAGTTGAGCTGGCCCTCAAGGTTTAAGATCATCTATGTTGCCTAGCTCAAAACTGGCATTTGTACCAGAAATTCGCCACTGCTCCTTATAAGTAAGTTGTATCACAGTATGAAAAGGGTTGCTCAAGAAATGCTTTTTTTTCAATTTTATAAGTTATGTAGAAGTCCTGGATGATATACGAATTTCAACATTGAATTCCTGGATGATATATCCACTGAGATAGAATATGATTGTGTTCTGAATTTGCAGATTTAAAGATTCAGTATATTCAATCCAAAACTTTCTATGATTCATAGCACCATTTGAACATGGCAGAAAGCTAAATCAACCTCCATTTGAAGAAAATTTACACTCAAAGCTCTCTTTACTTTTATATCTCACAGTTCATGTAGTTTATTGACCGCAACTTCTGTATTTATTATCGCCTTCATTGCTGCTCCTCCAGTAGATATTGATGGTGTTCGTGAACCTGTTTCTGGATCTCTACTTTATGGAAACAATATTATTTCAGAAGATACAAATCAAGAAATTGACTGAATTATTTTGGAAAGATATCAATTGGTGAACAGCTTCTACGACGATAGATAGGGGCCAGGTTTGTTTGGCATCTATGCCCCCTGGTCTTAGAGTTGGATGCTAGTATATTCCTGTGAAACTTAATGAGAAGAAAATTGGTCCGCTAAAGAAAAACTAAAATTGACTCGCTTTAAAAAAAACTTTACAAAAAATAAATTGAAAATTCCATTAACATTTCTAAAGAAAAGAATCACAGAGAAATGTAGAATCAAATGATGATGCTTCATTTGAAAGCCGGGAAGAGAGATCAATTTATGTCCTTTGACAGTTATTTATTTCACATGCAGAAAAGCATGAAGTAAGATTGCTGGAACAACTAAAACAAATCGAGTTATACCCTTCAATGATGCGTTTACTTAGTGGGTTGAGTTAACTTTAGCTTAAATGGTCTAATGCATCTGAAAATTATATTCTGTTGGCTAGGGCACACCAGAACAAACTTGGACGCACGAAGCATATCTATTATTTCCAGTCCATTTGGATGGGACATTGCTGGACCATGCAAAAACCATGAAAGCTAAGAAGGAGTCCTTTTCTACCTCTGATGTTCTTGAAATCTTCCGTCAGGTAACTAAAGAATTTGATACAACCTGGTACTTTCTATTTTCATATGCAAGTCAAGAGGGTCGGTTGCAATTTGGTTTCCATGCTTGTGTTATATTTGTTCGTAAACACTTCTAACAATCATTAAATATATAAGTGGCCAATATTTGAAGGACATGATTTCGTGATCTGAATCAAAGATGTTTTTGTTATGTGCTGAAAACAATGCTTGCAGCTTTGTGCAGGACTTAAGCATATGCATAATCTTGAAACTCCATATGCGCATAACGATGTCAAACCTGGAAATATCCTTCTAACACATCGTAAAGGGCAGCCACCATTGGCTGTCTTGATGGATTTCGGAAGTGCTCGTCCTGCTAGAAGGCAGATCCGCTCTCGATCAGAGGCGCTCCAGCTGCAGGTTCTATCCCCTGCACTCCCTTTACAATTTTCATTTATCCAATTAGTTTCCAAATTCTTATCCTTGAGAACTGAGCCATAGCCTCTTAGTCGCATATATAAAATTCGTTTTCCTGATAGAAGCTGCATATTACACCTCTACACATATTTTCTTTAACACCAAAAGGCTAGCTCTTATACCATACTGGTTGACTCATGACTGAGGTTGGTTTAGTATTTGCTTTCAAATATGTTGAAAACTAACAATTTATTTCCAATCTGAGGTGCTGCCTACATTTCCAAAAAAATTCCCAGCCAATATTTCTTAAGTGCGTAGGTTACTTTGAACTATTTCAGTTACGTTTTGTTTAATATGTTCATTAGGAATGGGCAGCTGAGCATGTTTCAGCACCTTTCCGATCTCCTGAATTGTGGGATTGCCCGAGTCAAGCAGACATTGATGAAAGGACTGATGTATGGTCTTTAGGTTGCACTTTGTATGCTATAATGTAAGTCTCACTATTCTTTGCAACGAGTTAGTTTTTTATGCATGTACTTGGTTGTGGTCTTCATTTCTATCTGATGTTGATATATTAATTTGTTCATAACTTAAACTAAACCAAGCCAAACGAACCAAATATATCCCTTACAGAGGTAGCATAATTTTGTTCATAACTTGAGAATGCAAATTGAATCTTGGGAACATACACCCGAACTAGGAAACAGCCACCTTGTAACTAGCCTACATTACCAAGCACCTGCTCGGCACTCTCTAAATAAGGGTCATTGGCTCAGCAGTATCCTGTTTACTTGTAGATCCCAGCCTTCTTAGAGGTCAAGGGAAACTATAGTCATTGGGGGCATAATATACAACAAAATCGGGTTTTTTTTATAGGACGTCAAAAGTATCTAAGTGTCCAAATAGACTGTTTTGTAGGATGAAACTATTTGTACGTCCTATGTAAATTGTTGCAATAAGTTTACAGGACGGTTTTGAACGTTTTAACAAGTTTTTTAGGACATTTTTTAAATAAAACGTCATGTTTTTTTTTTTTGACATTATTTGAAAATATGTCTTGTAAAAACAAGTGTCCTATAAAAAAGCTGATACGACATTTTATTTTATAAGAATCCTGAAAAACATGTTAACAAGACACCCAAAGACGTCCTATCAACTTATTGCAAAGTTTTTACATAGGACGAATAATTGTTTGGTCCTATAAATTTGAGTTATATTAAACAATCTATTAGGACACTTGGGATATTTTTGACGTCTTATAAACCCAATTTTGTTATAATTATAAATTAAAGTAATTAATTAAAACACATGGTTTCATTAAAAAAGGTAAAAAAGTTACCTTCTATCTCACACAGTTTCTGGAGAGTATGCAAGAGATGAGAGATCTGTGTGTGCAGTTTGCATGAGATGAGAGCCAGCTCATACACAAAAAACCACGTGCAGGAGTGAGATGAGAGTGCAGGAATTAGGGTTGGGGCATTAGATTTTAGTTGTTGGGGGCACAGTAAGAATTTTTGGTAAAAAGCATGTGATCCTTGCTGCATGTTAGAGTGTTTACTGCAGGTCAGCATTCTGTTGGGGGCCTTTGCCCCCTACCCACTGCCTTGGATCCGCCCCTGGGTTTCAAGTCTCATTGAAGGTGAGGAGTGTGCGTGAGTTTTGCTGTAGATAAATATTATATACTTAAAAAATAAGGGGTTTTGTTCGGCACATGGTTCACTATCTAAATAAAACGTCCACTAAATAGAAATTACAGCAACCAAAGTGGGCTGCATGGGGATCATTTCCATTGCAAGACTTAGTCTGGTCTTATTGTTGGATTTCAATGATGGTCTTGGATTCTGCATATCCAAATATGTGAAAAAGGCTACATGCATGTGAGTCTAGATATACCCTTCTTTCATGAAACAAGTACACTACTATTTACCACCTATTTCTCAAAATAAATGCTTCATTTGACTTGGTTTAGTTGAAATGTTTGACTATTAGTTAAATATCTAAAATGCCCTCAAAGATGACAAACAAGGAGAAGCTTGTGGACCAAAATGAATGAATGACGTTAGTATTTTGTAACTACTAATGGCAAAAGTGTAATTTTGGTTAGGAACTTTGGCTAAAGGGAAATATTTCATTCATCTTGGTACCCTGAAATGAATTAGGTACTATATAGTTAAAAGGACTATTTTTCCTCTAATAATTTGCTCCAAGTTTCACATTGTTATTACTCTTGATGGAGTATACTTGTACTCAATAGTCAATACAAGAAGCAAATATGTAACCAAGGCAAGTGCTAGGTGATGAGACCGATTTAACCTGGTTTTCTGACGTAATTATTTAGTGATCATGATGATTTGTTTTCTTTCTACGCCTCACATTCGCTCTTTTCTTTTTTCTTCCCAAATTGGTCGCACTTTGTCGATTAATCAACAATCGACCATTCTAAAGATCAATTTCCCTCTAGCCTTTTAATTTTTTACAACTTGGTAGATATATTACTCATGAGTAAAAGACTAGAAATTGAGGATTTAATGGGTATCTATTCTATGCCATATTTAACAGGTATGGTGTTTCTCCATTTGAGTATGCACTAGGGGAATCAGGAGGAAGCTTGCAGCTGGCTATCGTAAATGCACAGATAAAGTGGCCAACAACCCCTAAACCATCGTATCCGGAAGCCCTTCATCAGTTCGTTTCATGGATGATTCAGCCTCAAGCGACAGTTCGGCCTCGCATAGACGACATCCTCATCCACGTGGACAAGCTGATCACGAAATTCTCCCATTAAATTCTACTTCACTCAATGTATCCTTCCATTAGTGGTTATCATCCACTTGATAGATATCTTCAGCCTTAAACTTCAAGTGAAAAGTGTGAACAACAAGAAGAGTTGCTAGTTTATTGTCATTAGATATGTTTTTGATGTATCATTTTGATTAGAAGTATTGAACTTGCAGTTTTTGTGATATTTATGGGAGCACTATCTAAAATAATATATTCAGGAACTGGTGTCTTTCTGAACTCAAGTATACCAATACTTACTGGCTGTCTCCAATCTCCAATCCAGGAATAAAAGGTATAAACCAGTTCTTATTCTTGCATAAAAGCTGCATTTTCTGATGCTTTATGATTCAAGATGGATGGAGAAATAACTTGATCCTAGTATTCTCCTTTTTTGTTTCTGGTCTTCATTAAATTTTTGATTCATAATTCTCGACATCTACCGTAAGACTTGGTCAATGGATTAGTTTACAAGCCTCTCGTTGTTGCCGTGCGGAAATTGACACATTCATTAGCCATAAGGTCATAAAGAGAATTTTCGAGGACATGCCTTTTGATAGGAGTGCTTGGAGTTGTAGGACAGAGGGTGGTAGACTAAGGATGTGGATCTGTAGGTAGCTTTTAGGTGGGAGGAGGAGACAGATAGGCAATAGCGGAACACAAGTTCTCTAACCGGGGTGGTCGGATTTAAGGAGAAGTGGAAATGTGGACTTACTACTTTGAAAAAATAAATTTGTAACATAGTGGACTAAGCTTTACTACTACCTAGGAGATAAAAAAATCGTAGCTGCCCTGGCCCCCAAAGGCCTCTATAGGCCTCCGACCGTGCAGATCGGAGTCCTAAGAGCATCCAGAATGTTGAGGTTTTTCATAGCTTTATCATTCCAAGTTTCCAACTCAACAACTTAAAAACCTTAAGGTAGTGTTGGGTACACATACATGATTGAACGAGACAGGACAGTACAAGAGGCTAGGACTGGACAAGACAAATGGCTGTTCTGTGTTTGGTATGACTAGGACTAGATAGGACATGAATGAACTGGATTGGACAAGTTTCCCTAAAAGTTGTTTCATAATTTTATATGTCATATAATAGTTATAAATGATAAAAATAAAGTGTATCTTTAATAATTTAATTGAGGGAAAAGTATGAAAAACCCCAACAAACTATTTAATTTTGAATGATTAAGTCTTTAAACATTTTTTTTAAATGATAAAACCCTAAACTTTTTAAAACCGGTTAAATACATTATTCAAACATGTAAAAACAAATCAATGTGATAAAATTTTGGGAAAAGTCTAAAAAATCAACAAACTATCTGATTTTGAATTATTAAGTCATTGAATTTTCTTAACAAATAAATCTCTAAACTTATTCTTAAATCTTTTTACCAAAATAAATTCTTCAACTTTTTTTGAACAAATAAATCACAAAGTTTTTTGAAAAAACAAAATTATAAACTTAATTTTGAACAAATAAATCCGGATTTTTTTTGAATAAGGCTAATATGATATTTTTAATTATCTCATTCGTATCATAAGATAGCAACCTTACGTTCATTTCTTAAAACGTGTTATTTTTCTACTGAGTAAATATTTATAATAAGAAAATTATATATAATTAATAAATTATAAACATGCATTAAAAATGGAAATGTTGTTTGTAATGGAAATGGTTTATTCTTTTTTTTGTTTAATTGGTTCATTTTACTTTGTTGTTGGTGAGGGGAATTGTTGAAAAAAAAAAGATTTGGATTTATTTGTTTAAATTTAAATTCATGATTTTGTTTCTTCAAAAAAAAGTTTGCGATTTATTTGGTAAAAAGATTTAGGAAAAAATTTAGAAATTTATTTGTTAAAAAAATTCAAGAACTCATTCAAAATAATATAGTTTGTTCAGTTTGTTAGACTTTTCTCAAAATTTTATCACATTAACTTGTTTTTACAGGTTACAAATATGTATATAACCGGTTTTAAAAAATTTAAGGGTTTTATCATTCAAAAAAATAGTTTAGGAACTTAATCATTCAAAATCAGATAGTTTGTTGGGTTTTTTTAGACATTCCCTTTAATTAAAAAACATTTTTTAGTTTTTTTACACAATTTTCATACATATAAATACATACAAAAACAATGATACAATTGAATGAAGAATATGAAATAATTGATTGTAGTTCGAAAAAATCCAATTCATACAAAGAAAATATAATATTTGATTCAATGGAAGATCTTTATGAATTGACGGAGACTTAGTTGCAACGACAGGTAAAGATAAAGGCGATGGGTTGCTCGTGAAGGACGGTAGCTGTGAATGACGTGAAAGATAATGGATAGTAGTGGTGCAGGAGGTAGTTGTGGTTGTTGTGACGGAGGTAGTTATGGTCGACAATGGTAGTTGTGGTGGCGGTGGCCAGTGGTAAAAGAGGTTGTAGGGGAGGAAAAGGCGGAGGTGGCCGACGGTGGTTGGCGGTGAGCGTCGGTGGTTGTGGCGGCAATAGGTGGTGGTGATCGGTGGAGGTGGCGATAGGCGGTGGTTGTGAAGGTGGTGGAGGAAGTTGTAGTGGAGGAAGATGTGGAAGTGGTAGACGATGGTTGGCAGTGGCTACCGATGGCCGTCGATGATGGTGGTGGCCATGGGTGGTGGTGATCGTTGTTAGTGGAGGTGGTCGACGATGGTAGTGGTGGTGGAGATGGCCGATGGTTGTGGAGGTGGTTGAAGGAGGTTGTTATAGTGGAGGAATAGGTAGAGGTGGACAATGGTGGTTGACGGTGGCTATTGGTAGCCACCGATGGTGGTGGTGGCGGCGATGGGTAGTGGTGACTCTTAAGACTAATACCATATTAGAATTATATATCATATGACGGTAAATCAGTAATTTTTAGAGTCGCACGCCAATAACTAAGAATATCCCAAGCTTTCCTAGGCTTTCTAGCTATGGACTTCCTATGCATATAACCGACACAGAAGTAGAACCATAAATAGACTTCTAAACCTCGAATTTAGAATGGAAAGGATTCTGATTGCTTGGAAAGTAAATATCGCCGGAGGTATAAGGTATTAAAAAAGTTAAGCGTAAAGAAGGAAAGGATTGAAGACTATCTCTATTTATACTGAAAAATCGGAAACACGAATTGCCAGAAAATTATATCGCCAATCGCCATTTGACACGTGTCGTCCATATCAGGAAAATCACTCAAGTGCATCCATCGAATGCATGACACCTGTCCAATGTTAGCTGTCTAACCATTTACTCTGCAAGGGTGACGTCATGGTTCAGTTGGAAACAAACCAATTCGGTTTTATTTGAACTACCCGCGTTTCCTTTATGACACGTGTCATGATTTTAAAATTTAAATTTCAAAAAGTTGCCGCTTGAATTTTAAATTTGGGGGCAAACTGTTTGGGTAAAAATACCAATAGTCCATTGTCGTACGACTAGCGATAACCGTCAGGTAGAAATTCCAATAGTTCATCAGTTCATCGTCACACGATCAGAGAGATAACCGACGCCCTTCCTTTGGGGTGACTACGATTAAAATATTCGTCCGACAAGTACTGTCGTACGACTTGATTTCAGTTACTAACCTACAACATACATTATATCATGTTTAATGCAGGATTCAAAGACATTTATGATTAAAGATTATAACGGAAGACTATCATCAATAGCAACGGACGTAACTGACAAAATCATCAATATTAAATGGTCATTCTATTAATGAGAATTCAAGACGTATCAACGGAGAAATGGAGTATAAATATGAAGATGGAACCTCACATTCGGACATCTGATTCTCAGACCTTACAAGCTCACAAATTACGTTCTCAAGCTCGCTCAGTTTCTCTCGAAGTTCATAAGATCCACTGCCGTTTTTCGTGTGACGCACGATCGAAGTCTAATTACACACGACGCACGACCGACTTTACTTTATCGTATTGTTTTACATTTATAAAACTTGTTATAAAGGACGACGTCCCTAATTGACGTCCATAGTGCACGACGACTCACACTCGTCCGCGGTTTTTACCCATTTTAGGGGTTTTCCGCGTCACCAATTCCCTTGTCTCATTTACTTTATTTTTACTGTAGTCGTACGATTATTGTTGTTACTTTCTTTGGTTGGATCAAACTCCACATTTACCTTAAATTTTCCTTGGGAGATTTTTGGCATAAACAGTTTGGCGCCCACCGTGAGGACCCATCCAAAGAAAATTTTCGATAATCTTACGACGTACTAACATTTTCCTTCAAGTGTTCTCCTTTTTGCATCCAATCAGGACAATGGCATTCCAAGGAACCCAAGATCATGTTGTGGCCCATATGAACATGGAGTTGATTGCTGCTCGTGCTCGTATTGACTCCCTAACAGCTCAGGCTCGACAAGCAGCTGAAACCATCGAGCATCTAAGAAACCAGAACGGAAACAATATAACAGGGACTACGAATGCTTATGCCGGTGTTTGGAACATGCCACCTCCATTGCCCAATTATCCTCGTCCACCACCAGTTAATCCTGCGACCTTCATAATCCCAACCATGCCTATGGACTCTATGCCATTCAATGGACATGCCTCTGGTTCATCGCAACAGACTAGCTTCAACGGATCAGGTTACGTTCCATTGGGTGTCCCAAATGGTATCACGATAGATCCCGTTGCACAACGATAGAAGCTTTTGGAAGAGCAGAATGAGTGTGTCTTGTCAATGTTGGCCAAATTGCCGGGGGCAACAGTTCCAGTTGATGTCGAGCCACGTACAGGATTTCAGGCGTCGCCGTTCGTTGATGAGATCGCTTTGGTGGACGTCCCAAAGAAGTATAGCATCCCGACCTTCACCCCAAAATATTCAAGCGTCACTGATCCGACAGAACACGTCGCCCAATACAAACAACTTATGTGGACTATCTCGATACCGCATCAGTTTCAAGAAGTCTGCATGTGCAAAAGTTTTGGACCAACTTTCACGGGAGCAGCGTTACAATGGTTGATCAATCTCAAACCCAAAACCATCGGGTCTTTTGCAGAATTGGTGAACCAATTTTCTCAACAATTCGCCAGCAGTCGAAAAATGGAAAAACAGACGAGCGACCTTTACTATGTCGTACAAAAGAATGGAGAGTCCATCCGGGACTACTTTAATCGATTCAACGCGAAGATGATTAGTATCCGAAATTGCGACGTGAAAACAACAATTGAAGCTTACAAACGGGGTCTGGATGATAGTTCAGGGTTGTATCTCGACCTTACGAAGTATCCGCCAGAAACCTTTGAAGACGTACGAGCAAGGACGCTCGCTCACATGAGGGTCGAGGATGACCTCGCTTTCAGAAATAAACACTCGAGCGACCGGAAAAGCCTAGGTGTTAAAAAGTTAGACTTCAAAACCGAAGTTGATCGGACGATCAGAGCCTGCCAGACAGATTTCAAACGTCAGATTCGAAAAGAAAGGACCGACGACTTCTAAATCCATCCAGTATCCTAAGGTGTCATCTTATGGTTTCCCTGGATCAGCCAAAGTCGTCGTCGCGTCCCTGAAACAGCTCCAGCAGAACATTCGATGGCCAAAGAAAAGCGATAAGGACAGTGATAAGAAAGACAAAACAAAATGGTGCGATTTCCATAATGACTTCGGTCATGTAACGGATGATTGCATCGCCCTGAAGAAAGAACTGTCCTGGCTTAACTCGAAAGGCTATTTGCAAGAATTGACGGAAAAGAAGGATGTACGTCCCACATCCCCAGAGCATGCCAAGGTGATTAATTGTATCACCGGAGGTTCTGATGTCTGTGGGACCACATATTCAGCTGCTAAGAGACATGCTAGTCGCGGTCCCGACGACCGACCAATTCCAAAGGAAGCAAGACCTAAGAAAGACGCAGAATTAGAAGCTATGCCCTTGACGTTCGACAAAGCAGATCTCGACGACGTACACCAGAAACATCATGACGGAATAATTATCCAATTGAGCATTGGAAATTGCCTGACAAAGAGGATACTCGTCGACAGAGGTAGTTCCGCTAACATTATCTTTTTTGATGCAGTGAAAGCTATGGGGATCGACAAATCCGAGATTACCCGACGCTCAACTACACTCGTTGGATTTAACGGAGGAGCGACAAATACCATGGGAGAAATCACACTACCAGTATATGATAAAGGAATCAACAGGCAGACGAAGTTCAACGTCATCGACTGTTCATTAGCTTATAACGTTATCCTTGGGCGACCAGGGATCCACGATATGAAAGCCGTACCCTCGACGTACCACCAAACCTTGAAATTCCCTATGCAATGGGGAGTACAGGAGATCAAAGGCGAAAGAAAAGTCGCTAGAGAATGTTACAAAGTCTCTCTGAAGCCCCCGAGGCAGACAGTATAGCAATTACAGAACCAGGACATTCCTGGAACTGACGACGATTATCGTTTGGAAGCTGTCGTCCTAAACCAGGATTAGCCTGATCAGATGATCTACATAGGTTCGACACTTGATCCATCCTTCAAAAATAGATTAATTTCTTTTTTGCAGGACCATTATGATTGCTTCGCATGGACGCACAAAGACATGGTGGGTATCGATCCGAGTATTATTTCTCATAAACTCAACGTCGATCCATCCTTCAAACCTGTTCAACAGAAAAGACGAAAATTTGCTACTGAAAAAAATAAAGTTATCAACGACGAAGTTGATAATTTGCTTAAAACAGGAAAGATACGAGAAGTCAAATATCCAGATTGGCTCGCCAACGTTGTTGTTGTCCAAAAGAAAAATGGCAAATGGAGAGTATGCATTGATTTCACAGACCTTAACAAGGCCTGTCCAAAAGATCCATTTCCGTTACCACACATCGATTCTATGGTCGACGCTACAGCTGGACATGAATTGCTCACCTTCATGGATGCATATTCTGGATATAACCAGATATTGATGCATTCCGATGATCAGGAAAAAACGGCTTTCATGACAGATAAAGGTATTTATTGTTATAAAGTAATGCCTTTTGGTCTTAAGAATGCAGGTTCGACGTATCAACGGTTAGTGAATATAATGTTCAAAGAACATTTGGGCGACACTATGGAGGTATACATCGATGACATGCTCGTTAAATAGAAACATACGGACGATCATATAGGACATTTGAAGCAGTCGTTTGACATTTTGCGTAAATACAAAATGAAATTGAATCCGACAAAATGTTCTTTTGGAGTTCGAGCTGGCAAATTTCTCGGTTATATGGTCACACGACGAGGAATTGAAGCTAACCCAGATCAAATTAAAGCGATTATCGAGCTAAAATCGCCCAGAAATTTTAAAGAAGTCCAACGCCTAACAGGACGTATAGCAGCCTTAAACAGATTCATCTCTCGGTCGTCCGACATATGTCACATCTTCTACAATGTCCTGCGAAAAAACAAAGGATTCGATTGGACTGATAAGCACGAGGAGGCGTTGAAACAACTCAAGGAATACATGACATCACCTCCCTTCCTCTCCAAACCTGAGAAAGGTGAAATTCTTCAACTTTATCTAGCCGTCAGTACTAATTCGGTGAGTGTAGTACTTATACGAGAAACCGACGGACGACAATTGCCAATCTACTATGTAAGTAAAACTCTATTAGACGCTGAAACCAGGTACTCGTCTATAGAAAAACTTTTGCTTTCGTTAGTTATGGCTGCTAAGAAGTTACGACATTATTTTGAATCGCATCCTATAACTGTTGTAACTAACTTTCCATTGAAATATGTGTTAAGAAAACCCGAGTTAACAGGACGATTAGCTAAATGAAGCATCTACCTCAGTAATTATGATCTGAATTTTAAGCCTAAAACGACGATCAAATCACAAGTCTTGGCAGATTTTGTTACAGATTTCAGTCCAGAACTAGAAGAAGCGACGACGTCCAATGAGTTAATTGTGGCGACTTTGCACGACACCACTTGGACGCTCGATGTTGATGGTTCGTCGAACATACGAGGAACAGGCCTGGGTGTCGTCCTACAGTCCCCACAAGGGGGCAAGATAGTGTACTCCATACGGTGCGACATCAAGGCAACAAATAATGAGGCAGAGTACGAAGCACTGATTGTGGGAATCAAAATTGCTCATGACTTGGGGGCAACACATCTGCATGTCCGAAGCGAATCGTCTTTAGTCGTTAACCAAATTAATGGAGAGTTCGCAACAAAAGATTCGAGGATGATCGCCTATTATAAAATAGTAAAAGAAGAGGCAAAGAAGTTCAGTCGCTTCATAATCGAACAGATACCAAGAGATCAGAACATTCAAGCTGACGCACTAGCCAATTTGGGGTCAGCTCTTAATCAAACGACGTTCGACAGTATCCCAATAGTCCACCTTGCAACACCATCTATCAAAAACGACGATAATACTTTGGTCGCGCCAATTGAAGAAGAAAATTCTTGGTCGGACGACATTAAAAATTATCTAGAGAACGATCAATTGCCTGATGACAGAATGGAAGCAAGAAAGGTCAAGTTTAAAGCATCAAGGTACGTCGTGATCAGAGGACAATTATATCGAAGATCTTCAACTGGTTTGAATCTACGATGTATTACCAACAAGATGCAAGTCCAGAAAATCTTACAAGACATGCACGATGGTGAATGCGGAAATCACTCAGGAAGTCGCAGTCTAGCCAACAAGATATCACGACAAGGTTATTATTGGCCGACACTAAGGCAAGATGCGATCAGGTATGTACAGTCGTGCGACGCATGTCAACGACACGCAAGTATGTATCATAAACCATCTGAACCCTTACACTCGACTTTAGTCCCATGGCCCTTTATGAAATGAGGAATGGATATCGTCGGAAAACTACCACCTGCCCCCGGGCAAAAGGTATTTCTTCTAGTTTTAACAGATTATTTCTCTAAATGGATAGAAGCAGCGGCTCTTTCCCAGGTTCGGGACAAAGAAGTCGTTTCTTTTATCCAAACTAACATCATTTGTAGGTTTGGAATTCCGTCCGAAATAACATGCGGCAATGGGACACAATTCATCAGTGATCGGACGAGAAAATTATGTGAAGAAAGGAACATTAAGTTGGTAACGTCGACACCTCGATACCCACAGTCGAATGGCCTTGCCGAGTCAAGTAATAAAACTATCATTAATTCGATCAAGAAAAGACTCAAAGCTGCCAAAGGAAAATGGGTAGAAGAATTACCCTCCGTTCTATGGGCCAATCGTACGACACCACGTACGTCCACAAGACAAACCCCCTTTTCGTTAGTCTATGGATGCGAAGCTGTGTTACCAATTAAGGTACGACTACCGACTTCGAGACATATGTCCGTCGAGCATAACTTGGTCGACCTGAGCTATGACCTCGACGCCTTAGAAGAACTTAGAGAAACAACATACATCCGCATGGCATCGCAGAAACAAGCTGTCGAGCGACATTTCAACAAAAATGTCCAAATCAAAGTTTTCCAAGAAGGCGACTACGTCTTACGTCGATTGTTCCAAAACACTCAAGAACTTAACGTAGGTAAACTTTCCACTAAGTGGGAAGGTCCTTATCAAATCTCTGGCGTCGTGGGTAAAGGAGCTTATAAAATCCAAACCCTTGACGGTCAGGATATCCCACGAAGTTGGAATGTAGTTCATTTAAAAAAGTATTTCTTTTAATTTCCGAATTCGTTTTCCTGGATTATTTCTTAAAAAGATTACTAACTTAAGCATCGGAGGGTCGTTGGTCAAACCAACGACCACCCTGCTAACGCTGTTCTTCGCAGGGACGCACGACTTAGTTAAGATTTTCATGTCGAGTAATACTCATACGATCGCATGTATATGGTTGGTCGTAATTGTTGATAAAGGTTAATTTTTTACACTTGACTCCCGATACTTATATTCGAAAACCATTATTACAATTGCATTTGTTCAATCGTAAAACTCAGTTGATTTCATTATAGCATGTTAATGAATGATGGTTTGGTCGAATGTATGATATATTGCGCTTATATTTTAAAATTACTCAACGTGTGATAAAAGATAGGTTTGACAAAGAAAAGCAAATATCAAACATCGATGTACAAAAGAGACTTTGTCACTAGAAGAGAAAATTACAAAGTTAAGGGACGACCACAGATGGTCGACCCCTAGATAATAGATCCAAAAAGCTAAGTAGGAGGAACGTCAGACTGTTCCTGTACGACATCAGTCTCTGCTGCTGCCGCCTCTTCTCCACCGTCACTTCCATCTAATTCATCGTCTTCGTCAAGGTCCCTTTCAGTCCCCACAATGTCAAGGTAGGTCTTGAGCTCTTCAACGGATGATGCCATAGGATTTGTCCCAGTCAGATGACGCCTCATCAAGGCAGCCCGGGCCGTGAAGCGAGAAAAGGCTTCGATTTGCCTATTCTCAGTCTCCAGGTCCTTGAAGTCGCCCTCTAGCTCCTCGACCATCTTTTTGAGGGACGCGACTTCATCAGCAGAAGAAGCAGCAGCAGTGACGACTTTAATCTTCTCGACCTCTAATTTGGTCGATGACGCCTCAAGCTCAAGGAGACGATCCCTAAGCTTAACCTTCTCACGATTCTAAATCTCTAATAGACTTCGGGTATCGGAGAGCTCAGACTTAAGGTCCTCGACCTTTGCCTTCTCGGACTCGACCGCCTTCAGGGCGACCATCTCCCTCTCAAGAGCCTCGTCGGCCCTTTTCTTGACTTCAGGGAAGGACGTCCTGAGACCTTCCATCTGAGCAAAAAAGCTCAGACAGGCTTGGAAAGCCTGCACGACAGCAAAGAAAGAGTTAATAATAAGAAAAATAATGAAGGGAATAACGAATAAGTAAGACGTACCATAAAGGAGAGACTAGCGGCGTGCGCCCCAATATCCTCGACCCGAGACTCCTTATATCGGTCATAGAAGGTCGGAAGGAGAAATTTTCCAAGGTGTGGAAAAATGACGTCCCTCTCGAGGACGTCATTGGCCATAAAGTCAGAAGGGAGAGTGACTTTAAAGGTCGTATCTCCCACTTTTTCCTTGTTCTTCTCCTCACCCTTGGAGGAGGAAGAAGGTGCAAGGAAAGGCTTATTAACGCCCGACACCCCCGACGTTAGAGTGTCCTTCGTCCCCTGAGTCGAGCCTCCGAGCTCGACCCCAGCAACGGTTCCTTCCACCGGTGTCGTCCTTGCAAAGGACGATAAAGTAACGTCACCCGTCTTCTTGGGTGAGGACCGAGGTTTGCCTCAGACACGTCTGGGGTCTACTCCCGTAGAAGGGGCATATCTCTTCTTCGACTTTTCCCTGCCTTGACGAGCAAGCTCCAGTTGCTCGGCTCACTTAAGGGTAGACGACTTTACAGCTGCGTCCTCTGAATAGAGAGAGCAAGTTAAAAAAGAAAAAATGACGTACGGTATAAAAGTAAAAAGTACTGTCGAGCAACTTACCGGTCATTTCTTCTTCTCTCTCTCCTTCTCTCTCTTCTTCCCTCTCTTCTTCCTTTTCTTCCTCTTCTTTCCTCTCTTCTTCTCTTCTCCTCTCTTCTTCTTGACGAGAACCCTCAACGGACGTCGCTTCGGCTACAAAAACGACCTCGTCCTTCTCATCGTTCGACCGAACAGAAAACGAACGATCGACAATACTCCTTTCCAAGATCCTCTGAATCTTGTTGAGAGAATCTCTATTTGGCTTCACTTTAGTGAAGTCAATTGCTGCCAAACAAAGAAAGACATCATTAGTATATATTATAAACGCACGACAAAAACGCACGATAAAAGCAGTAAGCCTACCCGATTCGTTCCATCCGGACGACAACCATTGGCTGTCTTCGTCGCTCACAGACGCCACTTGGAGGAAAACGTACTGACGTTTCCAACCATGGTCGTTCACCGCGGTATTATGTACCAGTACGTTATCTCCCTTTGATCGAGGGAATAGGCTGTACCGGTGATAATTATCCGGTCGAACACTATAAGCAGTCAGGAGGTCGTTCACATTGAACGGAACCTCCCAATCGGCCGTAAGACGCTCGACAACCTGGACAATCCGCCAGAATTGAGGCATTAACTGTCCAGGCGTCAAGTCTAATGCATCCAAAAACGCCCTGAACAAAGGACTAAATGGCCAACTAAAACCTATCTTGAAGGGATACTCGTATAAAACACAGTACCCCTTCGGAACCTCATCCGACTTTAAATCTTCCGGAGTCATCAGATTGATTCCATCTGGAATCCTGGCCAATTTTTGAAAGTAATCTAGGTTTTCTTCTTCCCTATATATACTCACAGGTTCACTCGACATCTGGAAATCAGGGATATTTAGAGTCGCACGCCAATAACTAAGAATATCCCAAGCTTTCCTAGGCTTTCTAGCTATGGACTTCCTATGCATATAACCGACACAGAAGTAGAACAAGAAATTGTACCATAAATAGACTTCTAAACCTCGAATTTAGAATGGAAAGGATTCTGATTGCTTGGAAAGTAAATATCGCCGGAGGTATAAGGTATTCAAAAAGGTAAGCGTAAAGAAGGAAAGGATTGAAGACTATCTCTATTTATACTGAAAAATCGGAAACACGAATTGCCAGAAAATTATATCGCCAATCGCCAATTGACACGTGTCGTCCATATCAGGAAAATCACTCAAGTGCATCCGTCGAATGCATGACACCTGTCCAATGTTAGCTGTCTAACCATTTACTCTGCAAGGGTGACGTCATGGTTCAGTTGGAAACAAACCAATTCGGTTTTATTTGAACTACCCGCGTTTCCTTTATGACACGTGTCATGATTTTAAAATTTAAATTTCAAAAAGTTGCCGCTTGAATTTTAAATTTGGGGGCAAACTGTTTGGGTAAAAATACCAATAGTCCATTGTCGTACGACTAGCGATAACCGTCAGGTAGAAATTCCAATAGTCCATCAGTTCATCGTCACACGATCAGAGAGATAACCGACGCCCTTCCTTTGGGGTGACTACGATTAAAATATTCGTCCGACAAATACTGTCGTACGACTCCATTTTAGTTACTAACCTACAACATACATTATATCATGTTTAATGCAGGATTCAAATACATTTAGGATTAAAGATTATAACGGAAGACTATCATCAATAGCAACGGACATAACTGACGAAATCATAAATATTAAACGGTCATTCTATTAATGAGCATTCAAGACGTATCAACGGAGAAATGGAGTATAAATATGAAGATGAAACCTCACATTCGGACATCTGATTCTCAGACCTTACAAGCTCACAAATTACGTTCTCAAGCTCGCTCAGTTTCTCTCGAAGTTCATAAGATCCACTGTCGTTTTTCGTGTGACGCACGATCGAAGTCTAATTACACACGACGCACGACCGACTTTACTTTATCGTATTGTTTTACATTTATAACACTTGTTATAAAGGACGACTTCCCTAATTGACGTCCATAGTGCACGACGACTCACACTCGTCCGCGGTTTTTACCTATTTTAGGGGTTTCCGTGTCACCAATTCCCTTGTCTCATTTACTTTATTTTTACTGTAGTCGTACGATTATTGTTGTTACTTTCTTTGGTTGGATCAAACTCCACATTTACCTTAAATTTTCCTTGGGAGATTTTTGGCATAAACAATCACGAAGAGACAAAGTATGCTCGATAAAAATCGTATAAAAGTATGTTTAATAAACATTTAAAAAAAAGTTAAGTTATAAATATGTATTTAAAAATTAAAAATTGGGTTATTAAGAAATCTGTAAAATTGTATAAAAATATGTCAAATTTAAGACATTAATTTAAATATATAAAAAAATCTAGTTACTTTGATTATGTATTTATTTTACATTATTTATTTAATAATTTTATTTAAATATGATTACATTAATTATATTAATAAATAAAACTGATTAAATACAAAAGTTTATAGATCAAATAGGAAAGAAAATTATGTAATAGATACCAATTTCGCTATTTTTTACTTATGAAGGCAAAAAAGAAAAGAAAAGAAAAGGAAAGAGCCCTCTTATTTTACTACTACATGTTCCATTAGTAACATTCATTTGTGGTGTCATTGTGTATTTTACTTGTGTTTAGTTTTTGCCGATTAGAAATCATATCATATAGATAGATGTCGATTCCTGTCTCGAAAAAGTGTTTTCTCCTCTTTGTCTTTCATTTCTTGTCTATCTTTTATAAAGTTTAAACTGATTAAATACGAAAAACATTTGAAAAAGCAGGTCGTGCAGTTATGACTTATGACAAAGAACCTCACAGAAAACCTCATGCGAAAAACTTCTCCACTACGTGAAAAACTTTCAAAAGAGGTTTTTGCTTTATGAAAACCTCCCAAAACCTCCTAAAAATCACATAGTGGATGCTCTAAGATTGATCGAGAGTTGTGTAACTTTTCACAAGTGGTGTAGTTTGCTTTTAATTAGCATTAGTTATTCTTTCCCGATTTTTGACGTATCTTTGTTTTTATCCTCAAGGTCATCTCTTTCGTTTTCTCCTCTTTTTTCAAATTCTTCTTACTTTGTTGGCAATTCTTTTTTTCAAACTTTTCACAAGTCGACGGTCTTCTCGGAGATAAGAACTCTACACCTTGACTAGAGGTCATGTCTGTAAGGATTACTATCCTATATATGTTGTTATAGCGATGAAAATTCCAAGTAGCGGTCATGACCGTGATTTGATATAGTGGTTATTGCAATGGTACAACGGTCTATACAATTAGAATTATATATACACATATACACACAAAACAAAAATATACAGTTTAAACATAATCAAGCCCAGTTTCACACAAACGAAATAGCAAAAGAGTTCTAATTCATGAACTTGTTGACTGGTAAACAAAAGTAGTAGATTCAAAAGGCTGGGTTGACTGTTGTCCTTGTGGAATGGTGGAAGAACTAAAATAAGCCTTGTCATGGTCCTCGTGGAGCGGTAGAAGAACCTAAAGAAGCTTGTTATGATCCTCGTGGTGGAACTTGGAAGAACTGAAGAAGCCAAAAGTGACTGCAATATTTAGCAAATAAAGGCTATAACATCGCTATTTTGAAACCAAATAGCAGTATTTAAAACGCTAATAGTAGGACTGCTATTCTGAACGCTATGTTACAACTGCTATTACACCCAAGACCGTGAAACCGCTATTGCACCGCTGTTTTGACTGCTATATTACCATCGCTATAAAATTTGAAAATGCTATAAAAGAGTATTTCGATCATTTAACAATATTTTATTACAGTTTCATAGTTATATTAGACAGACAAATCCTATTTCAATTTCCACCAACTAATCACATAGTCAAATCTTATCAAATTCCATTATAATCTCTTTAAAGTATTCCAATATATTCCATTATGTCATATGTGAACCAAATGGCACATTTAAGATACCTTAAGTAGGGGTGTAGATGGGTCTGGATAGACAGTTTAAAGTATTTAAACAACTCAATTCAATTACGATGATTTGAATTTCTTTTAATCTAACCCAACTCATTACAAAGTATAACCCAACCTAACTCTTGCGGGTTAAGTTGGTTGGCTGGTAATTATAATTTATAAAATTTACGCATGAAAGACGATAAATATTACAAAAAGTTTACCCAACGAAATTATTGCAATCATACAAATACATACAAATATTCCAAAATTTTATTTTGAGTGAATTGCAAATTTGGTCCCTGTGGTTTGTTGTTTTTCTCACATTTGGTCCCTACAAAATTTTTATTGCAAGAAAATCCCCGTGGTATGTAAAAGTGCTTGAATTTGGTCCCTCAGACTAACTCTGTTATACTCCCTTCCGTTAAACCCCCTCATGTGCCTTGCATATGAGGGTATATGGGTCATTTTGCCTATTTTATTCGTTTTTCACTAATAAAACAAACCACAGGGACCAAAATTGCAATTTACTATTATATGTATATATATATATATATATATACACACACACACATACAGACCAAACTGGAGAAGCATCGTCTTCGGCCAAAACCTCCGATCAAACTCCTCCCAATCTCTTCTCCGGTCAAAGCCCCAACTCCGATCATCTTCTCCAGCTAAAATCAACCACCTTCTGCCACAACATACAAACTCAATCGACCACAGATGAACTCAAATAACTCAAAATTGACTTAAATTCATCTATCTGTGAAAGTCAAACTCAAAGTAAAATCAAAATCAATATTCAGTCTTGAATCAAAATCAAAACTCAAACTTATAATCAGACCTAAATGGAAAACCAACAACCACCATCATCGAGCTCTAACAGCGCACCCACCACAACTACCCGATCGAACGACACACTACCCACACCCAATTTTTTGAGTTCTTACTGGGAAACAAACCCAAAGTCAATTTTACGAGTTTGATGGGTTTCACTAGCAAACTGGAAACTACATGGCACCGTCGAGATGAAAAACCAAAACCGAGATGGACACCACTTGTTCGGTAGACGTTCGAGGGGAGAGGGGATGATGGAGCGGAGGTATAAGTTGCAGATGGGGGTGGGGTTTTTTTTCTGAAAAAATAAGGAGAGGGAAAGTTGTGAGTTGTGTAGTGGGTGAGGTAAGGCAAAAGGATAAAGGGCTTCTTGATTTGGGGGGTGGGGGGGGGGGGGTTAGGAAACTGATGTGTTTTACAAAATATTTTTTAATAAAAAGAGTAAATTGCAATTTTGGTCCTTATGGTTTGTTTTTTAGTGAAAGGACTAAATTGCCATCATGTGCAAGTCACATGAGGGGGTTTTAACGGAAGCAATCTAACGGTGTTAGTCACGAGGACCAAATTCGAGCACTTTTGTATACCACAAGGATTTTCTTGCAATAAAAATTTTGTATGGACCAAATGTGAGAAAAACAACAAACCACAGGGACCATGTATATAATAATCATCTAATTTACCCTAATATTATTTACATATACAAAATAAGAGGGGAGATGGAGTTGAAGATGGGTCACCGGAGACATATGAGAGTTGCCGGAGAGATAGGGAATAAGCTCATTGTAATTTATATAATTATTAAAAAATACAAGAAAATAAAATGAAGTAATAACATTTTTGGTCCTGTGGGTTACATGTGGCGGTTTCTAATTGGTGCATAAAAATGTTTTTTTCTCTTTTTTTAATGGAAATAAGTAAATGATAAAAAAAATGACTAAAATACCCTCCTAGTTAACCTACTCAATAGAAACACATCAACGGTGTTAGGTAATAGGGACTAAAGGCGTGTGAAAATGTAAACCACATGGACGTTTTCCACAATTATTTCAAATTAGGGACGCACGGTACAATTTTATGTAAACCACATGGACCAATCATGTAATTTACTCTAATTTTAATTGTAAAATGCATTGCTTTTATTGTTTTTTGTACTAAACGGATACTCAACAGGTACCTCGAACCTGCTGGGGATTCCTTTCCTTCGAACTTGTAAGAGATTTGTCGGGGAAGGGTCGGGGACGAGGGGCTTAAACAGGGATCTGGGTTGGAGACGGGGGATACATTATCCGCTCAATATCCAACCCGTTTCCATCCCTAGTTGACGGTTTTTTGTACAACCCTAAATAAGAGTTGTTTGTTTCTTTTACTGTGGGCCATTCGAATTTAGAGTTTTAAAAATTAAATATAAAAATTTACCATATTTTTAAGACAAAATTACATTTTTCATCCCTGATGTTTGTCACTTTCACAGAAATTGGTCCCTACAATTCTTTTATTATAGATTTGTCCTTCACGTTTGCATTTTTCAACGGATTTTGTAACATCCCCCTTCAAACCTGCAATTCCCGTTAAATGAGGAACATTAGTAGGTGTTCGGTTTATTTTAAGGAATGTGAATGAAAATGGAAACGGAACACCCTCCCCCTCCCCTTCAAACCTGCAATCCTCCTCCCCACACCTGCACCCACCACAGTTACCCTCTACTTCCATGACAAAACAACTTGGATAACCCACTTCCTTGCATCAATTCAAATGATCCTGAAGGTGTCATAGAGGCTCTATTATATATATGCCAATGTCGAAAGTATGAACCATACAATATGTGGTACGGTGTAGAGGATAGGACCTCAAGTGTTCTTAGGGAACCTTGTAAGGTGTGGAGTGGTGCAAAAAACATAAGCGAAGCATAAATGAAAATGGTATAAAGTATATTGCTATAGTTCTAGAATTAGAACACTCATTGGAAAATAGGCTTTTATATATAAAAAAAAATGTAATGAAAACAATGCTTTCAAGGGCAACAAAACCAATTAGATTTATAGCGTATGTAAATCCGAATATGAGCAAAATTTGTGCTAAAAAATTGGAGAATCCGTCAAAAAACACATTTGAACAAAACATAATTCGACGCTCGTATGGCAACATAAAGAACATATAAATATAGTTTTTTGAGTCTATATAGCGAATAGAGTAAAGACCCTATATATGTTGATTTTGAAGTTAGGATAGAAGATATGGAACCTCATAAAGTCATAAATCATCTTTTCGTTCTTGATTGCTACTTTCTGACTCAAGTTTCGAAGTTGACATGGGTTCCTAGTGCTTGAAAGTGATCGGTGTAACACCCCGAAATCTCAGGCCGAAAAGAAGTCGGGAAAATGTCAGCAATGTTCCACGCGGGTCGAACCACGCCGTAATCCGCACAAGGCTCTGTCCAGAGAGCGACACGCCTCTCCGCGCGAGTCGGTCTGCGCCACCACTCGTGCACGACCACTGTGCGCTCATAAAAGAGGGAAACCGGCCTCCAAACCCCATTTCTCACAAAAACCTCAAACCTCTTCCCACTTTCTCTCCCAAACCGACCTCCACCCTCTCATATGAACCCTAACTTATTTTTAGGGTGGTTTCATCCTAAAACCAAGTGATTCTTCATCATCTAGCAAGTTTTGGGAGCTAGAACTATGATTCTTTCATCTTCATCTTCATCTTCTCCACCAAATTTTCTAGGGTTTCATCCAATCCTTTTCATCATTTTGAACATTTGGGAGTTTGTGGCTTATTTTGGGGGATCTAGAAGAGTATTGATGGACTCAAACTATGGCAAAAGGTAATCTCCTTTTTTCTTCATCTATAGAAGTTAGGGTTTTGGTATAAATTGAGATCTTCATGTATAATGCTTGGGGGGCGATTTTAAATGGTTGGATGTAAATGCTTATGGTTGGAAACTTATGGATCCAGATTTTTGGAAGTTTTTGCTTGTGGATCCAAGTTTTTTCAAAGAAAGCTCAAGTTGGGGAAAATCTAGATTTAGCCTAAACCTAGCAAGGTGAGTTCGAGTTGATTTGTGAAAACGTTGTACATGCCAAAATACCTATTTTAAAGTGTTTATGTGTTTTGCATGAAATTATCATTTGTTGGGTTATTTGGTGGGTATTGATTATTTGAAGTGTTTAACTTTATAAACCTTGTAAAATAATTACATCTGGGGATTTTTGGGTGTTTTGATAAATAAGTCATACAGGAAAGTGTTTTGGTGATTTATTGCATAAATGAAGGTTATTTGGTAAAGATGCATTTTCGTGTTGGTTGAAAATATGCATGGTGGGTGTTATGAGATGTTTTGAAAATACCGTGTGGGTCATTGGGTTTTGGTCATCCCCGACCTTGTGAATAATTCAGAAATTGTAAATTTTTTGATTTGGGGAAAAATATATTTGAAGTATTTCAATGAGTAAATCTTAGGTATCGACATTTTAACGATTTATTTTACGAGTGTAAATCCTTTGGTATAAATGCACTTTTAATATGTGTTTTCGGGAATTGTGAAACCTTGGGTTATAAGACGTTTTGAAAGAGTCAATGGTATAAACTTGTTTGAAAAATGATTTGTCTCAATCTAAGTTGTGTTGGAGTTTATTCATGCATTTTAGAGCATGTGTTTGCATAAACGTTGGTCGATTGTGTTTTATTGCATCTTATTGCTCTTGACAAATAACCTATTTGATTATTTTGGATTTTGGAGACATTTGTCCAGTCTTGATAGCTCAACGTAGAGTTTTGGTCATGCTTTATATTTATTGGAGACGTACATGTTTTGAGTGTGCATGTCACCCATCTGGAGTCATGAAATGTTTTAGACCTGATTGCTATGGATCCATGATCGCTTGAATCATTACGTCCGATGATGGAACGCTAGTTTTCCATATCGAGGCACGGATATGCATTGGATAGGGTATAAGTCCTACGTGCTAGTACAAAATATTGGATGAGGAACTCAACGTAAGGACCCTATGTGGTTGAAGTTGACTTTCCGTGGGTGTAGGTTTAAATCTACCGAGCATAACATCCCTTGCGTGTATTTTATTATGTGTTTGGCATTACTAACATAATGTGTGGCTTACTTTGTGTCCGCCACATTATATGGACTCGGGTCTCCCCCAACACCGAAAGATGTTGTTTTGGGTATTGAGTTTTAGTATCCATGTTTTTAGTGACATTTTATAGTTACAGATTTTATATATTAATTATGGGTTGAGTATTATTCCCCACCCATGTTTTGGGTGTTTCGGGATATAAAGTTTTATCCGCGTTTTCATAAATTGAGAGTTTGATTTCTATTCATGCTTTGAACGAGTTTTGGGCTACATCAATTTACGAATGAATACTTTACATTGGGGCCCTCGTTTGTAAAAACGGGGTGTTATTGGAAAACGGGTCATTAACATTTTTAAAGTAAATCATTCTGAAAGATTTTGATTTAAGTCCCGTTCTTTCCTTTTACGATATATTTATTCATGTTGAAAAATCTTGATCTCACTAGGCGTTAGCCTAACCTTTTTATTTGTCGGCATGTGCAACAGGTTCCGGTTGGAAATAGTCCTAGTGACACTGTGTAGAGAAGAGTGCTAGTTGTGTGCTCGGAAAGTAAATAGCTTGATAAAGTCTTCCGCATTTATTATGGGATTAGCAACTTGTACCTGGATTAAGTAACACCCGCCTTTGGTTTAGTCCTTGTCTAAGACTGGAGTTTATACTTGATGAGGTTAAATGTACAATTTTATTTTGGAGGTTTATCAAGTTTGATTTATAGGAAGAAGATTTATCTTTTACTTGATGTAATATCGAAAATTTTAATTAGTTACTCTTTACAAATTTGAGGTTGTTACAATCAGGGCGTGTTGCTTGAGGAACTTGTAGAAAGCTTTCACTGTTATATATGTATCTACTGTGTTCTACAGGAAAAAGGGGAGGGAGGGGGGGGGGGTCACCGAAAAGACATGGGTAGAGAGGACGTCGTCGGAAAAACGAGCAGTTGGGGGGGTGTTGTATGTGTTCATGCGTTGTGTGTGTGCATATATATATATATATATATATATATATAGAGAGAGAGAGAGAGAGAGGTGTTCAAATGCAACCCATTTACATGGTGCAACCCCTCTATCAACCACACATTTTATGTAATTAAAAAAAAAAGAAAAAAAGGTAAAAGTAAAATGTGTGGTGGATAGAGGGGTTGCAAGGGTTGCATCATGTAAAAGGTTGCATAATAACCCACCCATATATATATATATATATATGTATATGTATATATATAGGGAGATGTTCATTTGAGAAATGATAAATGTATGAGAAATAGAGAAGTAATCTTAGCCATTCATCTGGTCAACATTTGCGGCTTTGACCGCGAAGCACCGGATAATTCCTTGCATGGTTTATAGAAGGTAGAGGGGTAGTTTTGTAAAATACGCAGGATGAGTTTATATATAAACCTATATAATTCACATATGAACTATACGTTCATATGTGAATCAATTAATTAATTCATATGAGAATCAGTTAATTAGTTCATATATGAATAACAAAAGTTCATATATGAATCTGTTAATTAGTTCAACTGATTCATATATGAACTTACAGTTAATTAGTTCATATATGAATCATAAAGATTCATATATGAATAAGTTAAAAGAGTTTAAATGTGAATTACACTGATTCACGTATGAACATATAGTTCAAATGTGAATTATACAGGTTCATATATGAACATTGTCCGTGTATTTTGTAAAAATTACGAAAGTGTCCTTCTATTTTTGGAATAGCCGCAACTTTTGACCAGTTAAAGCCGCAACTTTTGACCAGTCAAAGCCGAAATATTTGACCAATCAAATTCGATCTTGACCGTATAAATGGCTAGGATTACTTCTCTATTTCTCATATATTTACCATTTCTCAAATGAACCTAAAACTATATATATATATATATATATATATATATATATATTATAAGTATCATATAAGGCTAAAGACCGGATATAGGGAAAATGAAACCCTAAAAAACTAGTCATAACTTTTTAGGATCAAAGACCTTCATAAAAACCATGAAACTACAGGGATGCAATATGTAATTAAACTACAAAAGGTTAGTCACTAAAAATTCCAAAAAAACTAGCCGTTCAAATACTTCACAATTTCTTTCATTCGTTGGCCTTACAAATTTCAAACTTGTTTCACAATTTCTTCCATTCTTATCACCAATTTCATACTTAGACGAAAAACTAATGAGTTAGTGGCCATTTATTAAATACTTACTTTGGTAAGTAATTATCGGTTCAATTATTTTACCAGGTAAAGATAATAATGATCGAAAATCTTACCTGGTAAGAAGAATGCAAGGATCAAGAGTTTTACCCGGTAAGTGAGAGTGATGACTCCTACCCGGTAAACACTTACTGGGTAATAAATGGTTATCATCAATTAGTTTTGATGGACGAGAATGTTACCCCATAAGGTAAATGAGTGCAGGTAATGGTTACCCGGTAAGCGTTTGATAAACGACCCCTTGATCAATAATCATATGAACAATGAGATGAAGATTCAAACAAAGATAAAGCTGAAAGTTTAAGACGACATGCCGAATCAAACATAATTAGAACGAAATCTCTTCTTTTATTAGAGTCGTTCTTTAGCATTTTAAATGTGAGATTTTGAACAACCCAATTTTACATGTGTTTAAGGTCTTTCATCAACCTGTATAAAGCAATAGCCCAAATTGTTTGGATTCAAATTGTTACTTGTTTGAATTTAGATTCATATTGTTACTTGTTTAGGTTCTAACCTTTTTTTTTTTTTGCTTAACATATATATGCATCTTTGTGTCTCATTATGCAATGTAATCAAAAGTTTTGGATGTAACAGAATTTCCAATTAAAATGTGTCTGTCTATCATCAAATCATGTATAAGAGATCCTCTAAAGATATAAAATAAACCAATATCTTAAAATAATGTCAACACTTATAAAGAACTATTCAGATAAGAAATTTGAATTATGACAATATCCTTTGTATTGTCAAATCGTATCTAACTCATTCAAATTGTATTCTACTTGTTTTCAGTTGGGGGTTGTTTTCCCTACCCCCCTATAAATCACATAGCCCCTCCTATGAGCTATCCCCCTCACAGCCATGACAACAATCCGACAAAATCACATTTTCAATTCATTTTTAATTTATAGTTACAGTTTATACCCCTATAATTATTTAATTAGTTTACTTTATATTTTTTTTACTTTTCTGATTTTCATTTTATACCATCACCATATTAATACATATAATCGTATATTAACTAAAATACGTTAAAAAATACATTTTAATTTTAACAAGTTACACCATTACAATCGTCTCTTCGATACCTTCGAAATGAGCCAAATATTGAATATTTTTGGATTTAGTTATTTTATTATACGTTAAAAAATACGTTTTAAAATACGTTAAGGAAATCGATATATATATATATATATAATGAATAATATCACATGTACTGCAAAAACGTAATTCATAATTTTCATTAAATCATATGTGATTCACAATGAATTAATTTTTTTTAAATGTTTTCCTAATCAAAAAATATTCAATATTGGGCTCATTTCGAAGGTATAATTATAATAGTGTAACTTGTTAAAATTAAAAATTATTTTTTTAACGTATTTTAGTTAATATATGCTCATATTTGTTAATATAATAAAAATGTAAAATGTAAAATATAAAACCAAAAGGTATAAAGTAAATCAATCAAAAGAGTTCATGGACCAACATTGTAACTATTAATAAAAAAAAGGATTAGACTGTGAGGGGAGGGGGTGTGCTTTTTTGAGAGGGGGGGGGGGGGTAGGGAAAGAATTTCCCTTTCAGTTATGGCAATATTCTTAAGGTAACGTTTGGTACGCAGACAAGATTGGACGAGACTGGACAGGACTGGACTAGACAAATGGCTGTCTTGTGTTTGGTACGACTAGAACTGGATAGGACAGGACCGGACAAGTTTCCAAGTTGTTTGATAATTGTATATGCCATATAATAGTTATAAATAACATAAATAAAGAATATTCTTAAATAATTTAATTAAAAAACATTATTAATTTTTTTACACAATTTTCATACATATAAATACATACAAAAACAATAGTAGAAAATTTGAATGAAGAATCTGAAATAATTGATGGTAGTTAAAAAAAATCGGATTCATATAAAAAAATATAATAGTTGATTCAATTTGGAAGATCTTAATGAACTGACGGATGCATAGTTGCAGCGACGAGTAAAGATAAAAGACGATAGGTGGCCGGTGAAAGACGATAGTTGTGAAGAAGGTGAAAGACGATAGTTGTGAAGAAGGTGAAAGATAGTAATAGAGGTAGTGGTGGTGGCGGTGCACAGTGGTAATTGAGGTTATTGTATTAGAGGAAGAGACGGAGGTTACCAATGATGGTTGACGGCGAGCGACAGTGGTGGCAGCCAGCGACGGTGGTTGGCGGTGAGCGTCGGTGATGGCGACGACAATGGGTGGTGGTGGTGGTGGAGGAAGTTGTTGTAGTAGTGAAGGAAGAGATGGAAGTGGTCGACGATGGTTGGTGGTAGCTACCAGTGGTCGTCGATGGTCGTCGATGGTGGTGTCGACAATAGGTGGTGGTGATCGGTGTTAGTGGAGGTGGTCGACGATGGTAGTGGTGGTGGCGATGACCGATGGTTGTGGAGGTTGTGGAGGAGGTTGTTATGGTGGAAAAATAGGTAGAGGTGGTCGACGATGGTTAGCGGTGGCTACTAGTGGCCGCCGATGGTGGTAGTTGCGACGATGGGTAGTGGTGACCCTTAAGACTAATACCATATTAGGATTATCTATCAAATGGCGGTAAATCAGTGATTTTTAGTTTCTGTCTCATTTCTGTCCCATGTTGTTCCACCTATTTTGGTGGAACAAGAAAATACCCCTTTTTGTCCCATCTTGTCCCACCCTGTCCGGTCTTTGTCCCTGTCCCATGTCGCGCCAAACATGGGACAGTGAACTTTTGTCCTGTCCCATGTCACGCCAAACATGGGACAGTGAATTTTTGTCCCGTCCTGTCCCACCCAGTCTGCAAACCAAACGCACCCTAAGGGTTTTGCTATACGCACACCAAAGGTGGCAAAATTAGGGCCAGTCCAACCTAGGACCGGTTAGGGCCCGACGGTCCTAGAACGGTAAGACCTTTTTTATGGAATTTCAAGGCCTGGCTTGGGACCGAGTTTGGTTATGTATAGGCCCAACTTTTGGCCATTTCTAATGCACACCTATTTATGCCAAAAAAAAACAGGTCAAATTAGACATTGAAAATGTAAAAAAGATGTTGATGTGTGAGAGAATGATATTAATAAGTAGTTCAAGGAATTAGGATGCTATAGACACTAGGGTTCATTTACCCAAACGCTTAGCCGGTAAAAGTTAATATTGTAACTTACTTAACTGGGTAAGATTTTAGTTCGTTAAAACGCTATTGTATGTAAGCACTTATAACTGGTAAGGCGGTAAGAATCATCACGTCACTCACCGGGTAAGACTCTTCATCCTTATCATCGCTCTTGCCGGGTAAGATTCCTGTCCCTTGGCATGTTGATCAGGTTAGGTAAATGACTTGGTAAGCAATTACCTCTTAAGCATTTAGTAAACGGCCTCATAGAAAGTCAAAGTTGGTGGTAACACTCAAACAAGCATTACAAATTGCCCCAGAAATTTGCCTAAAAAACTCTATGCCAAAAGGTCAAACAATCCATGAAACTAATCCAAATGACCAATTTGTTCATTGCAATTTTGAGGCTCATAAATCTTTCATTATTTTGATCCAAATTTCAAAGAAACCCATAGAAGTTGCCACCCAATCATGTAATTCACACAAAAACACATTACAAATCTAGCTGTTCTATGTAAAAAGCATCTACAATTCACAGCCTAATATATATATATATATAACTTCAAAATTATATTAAACCTTAATGATCACGGGCAGCTCTTTCTGCCCTCCGGCGTTCATAATCAAGATCATCCGTCGGCAACTCGTGGCGGCAAACAGGACAAGTATTCCGAATACTTAACCACGGAACAATGCAATCCCCATGGTATCGATGACCACAAGGAAGCTGCTTTCCCGATAACCCAACTCCGATTTCATCCTTACAAACAGCACAAAGCGTATTGTTCTTTTCGAGATCCAATTCAGTCATCACCACCGTTAAAAGATTCTCCACCACCGTTCTGGCGGCAGGTGGCCGCCCCAAAGAAGATGCATCGGCGTCTGCAAACTGCTCGAATAACATATCGTATTCTGCATAATTGTATTCATCATAATGACCACCTGCTAAATCCGGGTTTCCTTCAAGATTGTTGACATTCAACAAAACTTCCCACTCCAATGACGACACATCGGGCTGTTCTTCTTCCAATTCGTGGGTCCCGATAGGGAGTTCTGGTAGAACAGAAAGATCGTCATCGGCTTCTGATTCGAAAATCATGTTCAGTATTTCTCTGTCGTCAATCCGATCATCGACTTCCTCCCACTCGAAATCTTGATTACCTCTATCATCATTATCATCTTCTAGCTGAAAAGCATCCCAAGAAAGACGAAGGTCGGATTCGATTTCACAACCGGCATCCGTTGCGAAATCAATTTCGTTTTCTCCGGCGACATCGGTATCCGACCCAAAATCCGGCACCCGGAAACCACCCATGATATTTTCCGGCCCAATTGATCGAGTAGAAGGATTTTCCCCACAATCTGCAAGCATAAACCCTGAATTATCATCAACATTATTACGATTATAATTAACTTCGACAGGAAACCCTAACCCTAACCCCAAATCAAAGTCCGGCTCCAAATCATTTGCATCCGTACCGTCATTCCCTCCGATAACCCGAAGACTCCGATCAGGATTACCCGAATCGCTATCTGTAATCACACGCGATGCAGAATGCGATTGGGATTGGGATTGGGATTGTTCAACGCGCTGGTGAAACATGTCGATTACGAAATTCATCTGGTTTTGTCGATCGAAAAGAACGGAATGATTGTCGTTTGGATCGGTGTGGCAAAGGAAACCATCGAAGGCAGGACAATCAAAATCGGAAGGGTAAAGATCGAAGCCATCAAGATCGGAAGAACAGTTGTTGAAGGATACGACAACCTGGTCCCTGTATTCTTGATCATCATCATCGTCGTCGTCGTCGTCATTTCCATGGGGTTGAAGGTAGGATACCTCCGCCATAGGTGAAGGTGATGGTGATCGAGAAAAGGTGTGTGGTTTTGTGAGTGAAATTAATTAATAAGAAAAAGCGTGCAAAAAGGATTTTTGATGGTTGAAAGTTGCTGGACACCAGATTTCTTGACTTCTTGACACTTTACCGTATCTCACTTTCTTTTTTCTTTTTTTAATTTTTAATTTTTTTTTGGTTTTGAAACGGGTGCTTTGCCTTAACTTCTTTAACGGGGACATAATTAGTTGAGATTTAATTCGGTCATTTAACAAGTTTTTATTAAAAATTAAGGAGTAACCTCTAATTTTGGTCCTTGAGATTTAGTGAAATTTTTAAAAGTGGGACTTAAACTTTGATAAGTCTAGAAATCGTCCTTGTGGTTCTCATTTTGCTTTGAAAGTGGCCCCTGATCACTAACTCCGTTAAAAATATCAGTTAGGGGTGCTCAAAAACCCGACCAACCCAACCCAACGCGAAATAACTCAAACCGAAGCAACCCGATGTCTAATCGAGTTGTAAAATCTTCAAACCGTAGTTATTGGGTTGATATCGGATTACTTTTATTTGAACCCAACCCAACCCGATGAACCCGATCTTTTTATTTTGTGGATTTAATATGATTATTAAGTCTCTATTAATATGTAAATTAGACAATTACATTATTGTGTACCCTCTTCATTTACATATATTTTCAATCTATTATTCATCTCTATATAACTCATTTGTATATATGTTTAATAAATGTAAACACAGACACACACACACACACACACATATATATATATGTACAAACTAAAAAATTAACTAAATGTGATATATTTAAGATTTAAGAAGTATGGATAAGTTGTACCAAATGGTTGATGATGACACGACCAACCTCAAGGCCAAGAAAGCGAAAGCATCGGGGTTGGAGACGTCTAAAACGATTGTTGTTGATTAACATATTATCATTTGGTTTAGACATTTTTATATGTAATATCGTAATATTTTTGATGAACTTACATACTCTCATGAATTATCGGTCATTCGGTTGTATTTCAAAGAAATGTTTCATTTATGTTTATATTTCTAAATTTGATTTCATCTTGTTTAAACACAACCCGACCAACCCGATCAACCCGAATGGTTTGGGTTGGGTTGGGTTGTACTTTTGATTGGGTTAGGTTGGGTTGTAAAATTTTCAAACCGCCTATATTGGGTTGAGTTGTTAAAAAGTTTTCAACCCTATCAACCCAACTCGTGAGCACCCATAATATCCGTTAAATAAAGGGCATTATGGTCTTTTTATATTTCCTTAATTTTCTTTTAAAATAAAAAAATTATATATATTATAGTAAACTTCCTCCTGTTTGGAAACCACCCCTGCACCGGTCCCTTCCCAGGACTATTCCCCTCCGACGACCAGGCTCCTTTCATTGGTCCTTTCATTGTGGACTGGTAGGGTTGATCTTGAAACTGCTTGATGAGCTCGGAAACTTTTGATTCTGTTTCGGCTTGGCTTAAAACGGACTGAAGTCTCCTCATATGAATTCCGACCGGGAGAATTTTGATACTAACCGTTCGCCCGTAGTACTCCAAACTGATATAACCCGTTTTGTTTCATACGAAATTCCTAACATTCGACTACAACAAGATGGAAACGAGTTGTGCAAGAAAAACCCAAGCTTAACCCGATTGAATCTTTTCCTCAAGAACGTAGGTAAAACCATGAGATGATAATCATGAATCCAGACGAAATCCTCCTCTGGGTTAATGACCTCCATGATTCCATCAACAAATATCTTGTTAATTGATATGTAAGCTTGCTATAAAGATCGATTAAACCTTCCGACTAAATCAGGCGTTAATGGCAACATGTAATGAAACAATGGCCATAAATGTTGCTTACAAAGGCCATGATAGAATATGGTGTACAATCCAGGTGGGAAAAAAGTGGGTACGCATTTGAAGGATTTTAAGAGGGTTTGTGAAACCTCATCTTGTTTGTTTGGATGAATCTCTTCTTTGTGTCCACCTACGTTGATAACATCAATTTCATTATCGTCTCGTAAACCGTCTTTCAGCTGAAGAAGAAGTGAATTCTCATCCAGACTGAAAGTCCAGCCTTTCGAACCATCGGTTTTCCAGTGAGCTCGAACCGGTAACTGCTTGGCTACTATATATGATCAATACGATCATGTTGGATTGATGATGACTATGTTATCGTCTTTGTCCACGACCAAACCCACCAGTCCACAATAATCATATCCTATGTTATCGGTTTAGTTTGAGCGTTTATCTAGGTTTGAGCTCGACCAACCCCACCAGTCCACAACCACCTCCAATCTCATCGATCCTCGTCGGAGTTACAAGGAAGAAAACGTATGTTTCTGGTTTATCGAAGGTGTACAGATAAGGTGGGCCGGAGATAGGTGACCTTTGGGGTTGGATGGATATATAATGTCCGGTTTTTGGTCGAAGATGGTGACCGATTTTGGTCCGGAGAAGGAGATCGGGCATGAAGGGGCAGAAAGTCATGGGCTTATATATATAGGGGTTGAATCATGTGAGAACCAAAAAAATGTTGAGAACCGTGAGAACCGATCTAAGCCGTAATTTGGTTTTGATCCTAAGGTTTTGATTAAAACTGTTTCATCACATGAAAAAGGCATAATCGTCATTTTGGTAACAAGATTCACCAGATGAAACATACAGATTAATTCATCAGATGAAACACACAGATTTATCAAATGAAACACACAGATTTATCAAATGAAACACACAAATTCACCATATGAAACACATAGATTCACCATATGAAACACACTGATTCACCACATGAAATCAATGTGATGGATACTAGTTGATTTCAATAGCTTCTTAGCTGCAGATCCTCAATCCCATCTCAAGAACAACAAAAACGATCCCACCCAAAACATATTCAAATGCAAATCCAAAATCTCCCCCAATTACAAACGCAACTTCAAATAATAAAACCAAAAATAATTTGATTATAAGCGAAAATCTAGAAATTATACTTGCGGTATGGTCAAAATAAGGAATGCATCAAAACCCAAATCAGGAAAATATTGCAGAGCCGAAACGAACGAAGACATCATGCCAGACGAACACCGAGAGGTCTTCGAAGGTAGTGCAGGTGGAGATCTCGCCATCGTCGGTGGCCACGGCGGTGGTGTATTAATGGATTCCGATAGTCTCGAGAAGGTTTCGAGTTTGGATAAAAAGTATGAGAAGAAGTTGTTTAGGAAGAAGAAGACTGTGATTCCCAGATTACTCAAGTAATAACAAATAATTGAAAGATTAAACTTTTATTGAATGATTGAGAGAGTTACAAACATAGGAATGAAAAAAAAACTCTTTCTATTCTATTAGGCACACAATATTATCTCTCAACATCTAACCCTAATGATTAGAAAACAAACATTAAATACTCAGGCTAAAACCCTACAAACCCAAGGCCCAACAAATCAAACAAGCCCAATATTAAATAAAAGGCTTTTACAACACGTTTAATAAACAAATAAATAAAATACTTTATATAACTTTTCACGCACTAGGACTTTCAGTCCTAATAAAGACGATCACCGAAGAATTGCCATCCGTTTCCGAAAAATCGACAACCATCGATTCCCCCAATTTAACTTCGCTTTCTAATTCTCCAACATCAATCTCCGAAAACTCATCGGTTCGATTCTTGTGTCCTTCGTTCGAATTGCACCACCCGTTTTATTTATACTCAAAATCACCACCACAAATTAACCTCACCAGACAAAAAATCTCTCAAATTAACTCAAAAAGTATACATACGGGTACGATTATACGATCATAGAATCCAAAATCAAAGTCGGTAAACAAGAGTTTACACACTAATTAGATCTAGGGTTTCCCTAAAAATCTACTCTTGGTTTGATGTGTTTATACATGATATCGCACGTACCTGTTGACGACTGACGGAAGTTTAGAAATGGATTGAAAAGGTGGTGGCGATGGTGGTGGTCGTGGTGGCGGTGGTGAATCCGGCGAGGAATTGGGTGGAGGAATTGGAGATATGAATCTGGAGATATGAATCAGATCAAAGGGTTTTGATTCCCAAAATTCCCTTTCAATTTTAATTTATTTCAAAGTTGTCATTGCCTCTAATGACCATAGATTAAAATGAATTAACGGTTTAGATCGGTTTTTACGGTTCTCAACCTATTTTAAGTTCTCATTTGATTATCGTCACACACACACACACACACACACACATATATAAAGAGGGATGATCAAACAAGAATGCTAACTATTTAAAAGAATAAGAGAATAATTCTAAGCCAATAATTTCAGTAAATAATACCTTAAATAATTAATTCTAAAAATAAATAAATGAGGGTACAAAAGTAATTTAGTTATATAAAAGTTATTTTAGGTATTTATTTAAGATTTTACTTTTACCATATTTGTGAATTTAATATGATTTCATTTTTTATTAAATAATTTTTTTTATTTAATTCATTTAAAATAGGCGTATTTAATTTTCATTTAGAGAATTCATTTTTTATTTAAAGCAATATTTAAAAAAATTACAATTTTCATAAAAATCACATGTGATTCATAATGAATTGATTTTTTTTCAAAATGTTTTCCTAATCATATGTGATTCAAATTTGAAAAACAATAATTCAATTAAACATTGAAAAACAAAAATAATGAAAAAAAAATCATATGTGATGTGTATAAAACACAATTAAATTAATGTATAAGATCACATGTATTTCAAAACGCAATTCATAATTTTTCATGAAAATCAAATGTGATTCACAATGAATTAATTCTTTTCAATATGTTTTCCTAACCATATGTGATTTAAAATTTGAAAAACAATGTTTCAAAATAAACATTGAAAAAGAAAAAAAATAATGAAAACACAGCAAAACACATTTAAAACGTATAAGATCATATAATGATATTTTGACGAAAATTAGCGAGTCCTTTTAGGAAAAAAATGTCGATTAATTGTGAATATCACATATGATTTTTTGAGAAAAATTGTAATTTTTTTAAAAATAAACTAATTCAATAAAAATAAATATTTAAAATGAAAACTACATCACACTTATTTTAATGTTGTAAAATAAATAAATAATCATGCTTAAATCATGAAAATTATAAAAAAAAAATCATGAATAAATACCTTAATGAAATTTATTACATAATCTATGTAGAAATAAATGAGTTTCCATATATAATATGTATACAACAAATGACACATATGTCCTTTTAGGAAATTTTTAAAAAGTTTTATTTAAGCTATTATTTCATGAAATGTTTGACTCAAAATTATTCTCTTATTCTTTTAAATAGGTATTATTCTCGTATGAACCCGACTCTATATATTAATTTCTTAAAAAATTAAAAATCAAAATACAGAATAAAATAAAATATTTTTATGTTGTTTTTTTAAGAAATTTAAATATTTAATGAAAAAACATAAGTACCCCTCATGTTAACGAATGAAACAAACGAATTTAGTGATTAGGGATCACTTTCAGAGCAAAACAAGAACCAGAAGGACGATTTTTAGACTTATCAAAGTTCAAGTCTCATTTTCAAAGATTTCAATAAACCTTAGGAACCAAAATTGAAATTCACTCAAAATTAAGTTAACAACATTTTAAAACGTAGGGTTGGATGCACATGAGAAGCGTGAGATGTTGTTATCAACCTTTGGATGCACATTAGGATGAGATGGACCAAGATAAAATGCACCGAGATGCATCAGATCAATTCCCTTATGAAACACGATTTATGGGTGAATTTGAGATTATAAGTGATCAAGGTTTCAGATCCACTTCTCATTTTTTCACATTAACTCAACTTATCACACGATATTTCGCCTTGAAACGTATATACAAGTGTTTAATATTTTAATATGTTTATATATTGTATAAATAATAAATAATATATATATATAGGGCCCCCTTCATTTGCTAACCACGACATTGGTGCTAACCGTGCTAACCAATTTTCAACCAATCAGAATCATCCTATAATTTATGTCCTCAAAGGGTAATATGGGCATTTCATAATTCACGCCTATTTAATGTATTTCCATATTTCAATGAGTTATTAATATGGTAGTTATCTAAATATTAAATATAATATTTAATATTTAATGTATTTCCATATTTCAAGGAGTTATTAATATGGTAGTTATCTAAATATTAAATATAATATTTAATATTTAATGTATTTCCATATTTCGAGTGTGCATATATGCATGTCTAGATGTCAGTTTGTATCTCAACCAATGCAGAATATATCAGCTGATATGCACACATGCACATATACAACATGTACATATTCACAATACTCACTGTGCACATATGCATATTAGATACCAGTGTGCAGATATGCATATGCATATACTCAATGTACACATATGCATATACTCAATATGCACATATGCATATTAAATACCAGTGTGCACATATGCATATAATATTTTAGCAAACATATGCATATATGCACTGTATGCAAGTGTGCACATATGCATTAGGTGAGTTGTAGATCCCAGAACAATACGATTTATCAGCAATAATAATCAATGATGAACAATGAATAAACCACAACAACTAGTCATATGATTAGATTATACAATAAAGGGTTTAGGTTTACAGAGAGAATATCTGATACGGCTAAGTAAACCTTTTGACTAACTTTTCTAACAATGATTCTCCTCTTACGACCTAAAACTAGGTTTAGCAAAGCTTTAAATATGAAACGTGTAAGGCCTAATGGGCTTTGAGGCCCACTTACAAAATAACTTTCAAATAAATACAATTCAAACCCTATAAATGCGTTATACAACTTTCAACACACTAGGACTTTCAGTCCTAACAATCTCCCCCTAAAGTTGAATAAGACATTTATCATCTTGAAATCTTCAAGCTTGATCTTCTTTTCCTCTTGAATCTTTGAAGAACTTTGGTGTTGCATGTCTTCATGTCTTTCAAAACTCCCCCTTGAATAAAGCTCTTCGTCTTCATAGTTTCAACATTGTAACCAGATTCAATGTACAATAGCCTCGACTGAACGCACTATCAAGCAACTTTCAACTGTAGAAACTCAACACATCGGATCAACACACAAGAAAGATAATGTGCGAGTTACGTGACATTCCACGGTGCAAATTCAGTTTAAAACAAAGAATTTGTCTCTGAACCACGAGTTGAATTGACTTTCAGCTTAAGAACTTGTTTCAATAAGCTCGTAGGAGGAATCAACTTGTAGCATACACCACTTGATAAGGGATAGAAGAAATGCAATCTTTGAAATCTAATGGCTTTTCAACCTAAGATAATAATATTTTGTTACTCCCCCTCAACATGATAATCTGTGTCTTTGAATTTTGTGACATTCTCCCCCTCATGATGATTAGGAGAATCCTGGGCGTCATGTATCTTCAAAGACTAACCGGATGAGTAGCAAAGGATCAGATAAAGCGATGTAGTAACCAAGGGTAACATCTAACACAAAAACACAATAGTAACTGTTATCACAACAATTTAGATATTTGTGTGGCCTATTTTCAGAGTTGGCATCGATGTATCTCTGATAGGACTTTCAGTTATCACTGAAGTAAAATATTAGAAAATTACTTCTCAAACTATTCTGGCAATATCAGAAAGATATGCAAGGGGAATCACAAAGATTCGTGCGTGTGTGAAAGAAGTATAATAATGTCGATTAGGCTCAAAGATTGATTCAACATGGGACACATGTTAGAAATCAATAGACACAGTGAGATGAATATGAAGTTCGAAGACCGGAGCTGATGTCTTCCTTTTTCAATATCTAAGTCTTACGAGTGAGGAATAGATAGATTATGTGCTAAATCTCCGTGTATATATGAAACAAGTATCTTTTGAGAGATACTTGAGTGGTTGGGTGGGGTGACACGAGTTATCGACACTGGGTCCATGTCTGTTTCAATATCCATCTCCAAAGAACGAGAATGAATAGATTATATGGTAACCCGAATAACTGACTCGGTTTGGTAAGGACCAATAATTCTTTTAAGTCCTGTCACATCCTCACCATATTCATTTCGCTCCGAACTCATCTATCAATCTAGACCCCTCATTGATATCTATGAATGGGATGTGTTTCTTGGGTAGGTCCTTCCGGTTCTGGATTGACCATAGAAATATTAAAATCCCTAACGCTCCTTTAACTCGCCAAAATAGAACATTTAAGTACAAGTCAAAATATTGAAGTACGAGTCCTGAACTGAAGTGTTCAGAAGTTGATATGAAAATTTAAACAAACATGGTACTCCCCCTCAAAAGTGGCATAACCCTTGATTGTAGTCATGTGACATGAATAATCTGAATTAAATCACACAAGACATTCCTGCAAAATAGATTAAGAAGATTTTGGTTTTGGTATCCATGTTGTGATGGATCTTTGATGGTTGATTGCCTTAGCTTTTAAGCTATTAAATTGAGGATTAGGGATGCTATAAGTACCATACCAATTATTAACATATCTTGAATCCACAAAGTCACTATTTCCACAGTGAGTGCAACAAATCTTTGCTCGGTTTAGACTGATCAACTTTCCTGTAGAATAAACATAAGTAGGTGAATCAGTCTTGAAAATAGATGACTTTGTATCAACTACAGGAGAATCATGAGAATTGTTTCCTTCATTGTCTTATGTAGTTGGTTTCTTTCTCCAAACCATTTTTACTTTTCTGAAAAAATGATTATCTGAAGAATCATTAAGATCGCAATCAGAAGAACTGGAGTAGTAAGTATGTCTTTTGTTAGAGGTGCCGGTCTTTCTTTGTTTCTGTGAATGTCTTTTAGAGTTTTGCTTTGAAGCTTTGTTCACAGAAACCTTTTGAGAGGCAGAAGTTGAACATTCACCTTTATAAAATTTGACCGGTGGCTCACCAGTTGAATCCAAAAAATCAACATGACTTGAAAGTTTTAGATCGAAATCAAACTGGTCTAATTCACTGTCTGAACATACCTCTTGATGTGTTTTAAAATTTATACCGCAAGCGTACGGGTTTTGTAGCATACGGGTCGATCACAGGGAGGTGACGGTCTAAACACTAACCACTTAATAATCATGTCTAGCTATGCGAATCAGATAATTCGATTTGATGATTAACTAAGTAGACATAAAATTAAACTAGATAAAAGGAAAGAGAGATAAAAAAGAGAAAAATAAAAGACAACTACAACTAAAGGGGCACTGGGTAACGTCAACCTAGGATTTTTGGTAATGGTGAGAATTCGTTTTGCAAAATTACTTTAACCCTCTTTCGAGGTGGAAAAACTTTTCTAAACCAAAACACATATTTACTCTCGCAATATATGTACATAGGAAAGAAACATTAAGGTTTAAAACAAATAATTTTTCCCAATCAACGTCCCTAACTATTCGCATGTTAGAGCCGTTGTCATTGACCAATTTAACCCAAGTAAAAGACTAAACTTTCGTCTCGTCAAAAACTAATCAAATCGACTAAATGTTTTGTTAAAAACCAATTAAATTAACTCTAACTTTCATTAGAATTAAAATGGATTAAAACCCCAACATTTGTTTTAAGAACAATTGGTCAATACCAAAACCTCAATCCTAAGGGACGATTACCCAATAAAACGAAAACCGACTCGGGACCAAGCAAAAAAAACTATTTATTTAAACTCTAACAAAACTAAAGATAAAATAAACCTAGACTAAAACGATAACTACATAGGATGCAATCTAATAACAATTAACATTAACAAAACTAGGAATAAACACTAAAACTAATAAACAAACATGTGTAGGAAATTAATCTAACCTAATCTAATAGATGCAGAAAATTATATAAATGCAGTAAATTAAGATAAAGAGCAAGAGAAGAATCAAGGGTAGAAAATTAGGGTAGAAAATAAGGAATATAGATACAAAAGGGAGAAAGATAATCAACTACACATAGAGAGATGTAGAAAAACTAAAACTTGATGCAAATAATAAGAATTGAAGAAGAAAATAATAAAAACAATAACGATTAAATAACTAGCATTACTCAAACAAAAACAATAATCCAACTAGATACATTAAAGAGAATAGGGAAAAAGATACTAGATGTATGAAAAACCGATGGTGAATCGGATCCCAATGGCTTAAGCTTGTAGTGCGATCTTCTTCCCCAAACCTTGAGATCGACCAAGGAGTCTCTCCCAATCAAAAGTCGACTATTCTATCTCTCCAAATTCAAAAACGTGTATGTTTTTCCCCCAAAAAAAAACCTAAAAGGGTTTTAATAGTCTAAGCTAAAAAGCCCAACAAAAGAATAAGCCCAATGACCTTTGCGACCATGAAGAAAACTTCACGCCCGTGAAGGTGCAACAGAAAATAAAAAGAACGTTTTTGGAGCAGTGCTTCGCGACCCCGAATAAATCTTCGCGCCCGCGAAACCGTGGCAGAAACTCTAGATCTTGAATCAAAAGTATTTCTTCGCGTCCGCGAAGCATGGAGAACAGCTATTTCCTTCCGACTTTGTCTCTTTCAACGGCTTCTCTTCCTTGCTCTCGATCATCTCCTTCTCTTCTCTTTCCACCTTGAGCACGCCTTCATCTAACATAATCTGCACAAAACATATACCAAAAGCATAAAAACTATCCCCAAAAGAATTTCCAACCGTGATTAGAGAGAATAAGAGAGAAATGAAAAAATGCATGAAAAATCTAAACTAAACACTAAAATATAAAGAAAAATGCAACAAGAATATACAAAGTTAGGTGCATAAAATGCACTTAACAAACTAACCACAAGCTAAACTTTCTTGTCCCCAAGAAAGAAGTAGAATTTATTCGGGAGAAAAAAATAAAGAAAAGAAAGGAAATAAACAAAAACCTTTGAGGATGTCAAGACGAGTTATCCCACAATCTTACTAACATAATTAAGCATTAAGATCACGTATCACAAACAAACAACCAAATGCCACATGTGGGATTAGAGTAAAAATAAGTAGAAACCTATGATTACCGAAGCGTCAAACTAATAAACACTAATCAAGCATATTGCAAAAAGAAATCGCAACCTAAAAAGATTTCGTAAACATACCAAAGCCACTAAGGGAAGGGATAGTGATCTATAAAGATGGATGCTCACGATATCACTCTAAGCTCTCAAGTGTGTTTAAGGACGTGTATACGCTCAAATCCATCCCGATCGAGACAAAGGAATGTAGTCTTGACACAATTGAATTTATTCTCAAATCCAAAATTTTCCATTACAATACGTGCAATGAGGGCTTTGGGGCACGATTTTGGGGTTAAATGTGGGATTAAGCTTATTTATTGGTGTTGGGGATATCGGTTTATGGGTAATTCTTTTTTTTTTTTCTCGCACACAAAGACTCTTTTCCTAATGTTTTTGATGGATTGAAGGCTTATTTTACTCTTGATCTTTTTTTTCATTTTTTTTCTGTTTTTCTTTTCTTTTTTTTTTCTTTTTATATGTGCGTACAACTTCACGAACCCACAAGCTATGCTTGTTTTGGGGGCTCAACGAACTACCCACAAGCTATGCTTGTGTTTATTTTTAGACTAAATGCCAAATTCATCTATCATTTCGAAGAGTTCAACCTTAGCGTGCAATTTTTTTGTTTTTATTTATTTATCGGTGTATGGGTGTAGAAAGAATGGTCGGTGTTTAGGCTCAAAGTGGGTTACAAATGAAAAATATTTTTGACTTTTTCGGGATTAATTTAATGAAACGAAGGCCTCTATGTATGTTCATGGTAAACTTGGACGAGAAACCACTCAAAAGTCTAGACTACACCTCGATGGGAGGTAACACACAAGAAATGAGAATCGAGATTGTTTACATACGTGTCAATCCAAAGGCCCAAAATCTCACAAGATAAATCCATCACTATAGTCACATTTGTAATGTAGGGGGACTATGGTATGCAAACTAGTCCTAAAAGGCTACGTGGAACAACATGTTTAACAGTGTGTGCAAGTGACAGCTAAGGTAACATTATTCCTAGAAAAAAATCATTTAACATGATGGCATAAAATTGATGTGCAATTGTGAATCAAGCAGCTAAATCACGTAAAGTGAGATATGGTGTACTACGAGTCTTAACACAACAAAGAGAATTCAAAAATCTTTTTGGATTTTTTTTTATATGCAAAGCAAACTAACACTATATGCAAAAGAAATGAAATGAAAATAAAATAAAATGAAATAAAATAAAAAAAACACCCACCCACAAGCAAAAAGGAGCATTGTCCTCAATGCTTGGATTAGGGTGTAGAGAAAGAAAAAGAAATCACGGGGAAGGAGGGGGGAGATTATGCTGGTTACAAAAATGCTCTAAGGATCAGCGTTGATGACGCTTGGGGCCACAACATTGGCGGCGGGGATTATATTAGGTTGAACAACCTCATCCCGCCGCGACCGGCTAGAACGTTGTCGCTTTTGTGCGACTTGTAGAAGCCATGGTGTGTGCAAGTAGGTATGTGGTGCAGAATGAAATGCAATAATGTGTACACAACCTACGTCCGCCCAGTGGTGGCGGCCCAATCTATTTAGCACGCAAAAATAGCTTAACCAAATAAATACTCAACAATCAATTATGCAAGATACACAACCCACAAGCTAGCCAATGACGTACTCTATACTTTAAAAACTTTGACTAAGAATCTCACAATCACACGCCCAAGACAGTTGAATCACAATACTCAATTCATTCAAGTTATTCGGATAAATCTAGCAATGCTTGAAATTGATCCACAAGAAAACCGACACCATCAAGTAGACAAAGTAAGCATCAATGAGCCAAAACTCAACCTAACAATTCAAAACAGTAAATTAAGGAAAGATTGTACCCAAATTGATGCTCAAAGTTGCTGAAAGGTTCTGCCCAAATCTGCCCGGAGAACTAATCGAATTGGAAACTGTCGTGGTTGCTGGAATTGGAGGAGTGTCGGACTGCAGTTGGTCACCGAGATAGCGATGGTGAATTTGAGTAGTACGGTGAGGTAGTGCGACGACAGCAGAGGGTTGGTCGGGAGAGAGATGAGACGAGACGAAGGGAAGGATGTAGTTGGGATGGCTCACGGTGGGAAACAGGAAGGGGCAGGGGGGAAGAACCACGATGGGGAGTCGATGGAGGTGAGGGAAAGAGGAGATGGTGATCTGCGATGGTCAATCAAGAATGAAAGAGGGTTTGGGCGGCTGCAGATAGCGATCGCGGAGGATGGTAGTGTGATGGAGGCTGTTGGTCGAGATGATGGTGGTGGCGATGGGGCTATTGATGATCGAGAAGGAGGTCGATCGATTGGGAGACCGATGGTGGTGCGGCTGTTGGAATCGCCGGCGGCAGAGAGGAGAGGCTTATGGTGGTTCACGGCAGTTAATGATGGATGATGGTGGTGGATTGGAGTGTTGATCGAGAGGGGATGATGGAGAAGAGAGGGAGGGAGTGAACGACAGAGAGAGAGAGAGAGAGAGAGAGAGGTAGCGATTGATGATGGTGGTGGCTGCCGATCGAGAAGATGAGGGAGAAAGAGGGAGACGATGGAATAGGGTTAACCCTCTTTTTTTTTTTTTTAACTTACTGAAATAAAAATAAAATAAAACAAGATAAAACTTTTTTCTATAAAAACAAAAATAACAAAATTAAAACCTCTTTTTTTTAAATTAATAAATAAAAAAACTTTTTTTTAACTTAAACAAAAACAAAAATAACAAAAAAAAATTTGTTTTCTTTTTTTTTTAATTACTTCACGCCCGGGCCAAAATGTTCGCGCCCGGGAAAGTGAGGCAGAAAGTAAAGACACCCATCTTCACGCCCGGGCCAAAATGTTCACGCCCGGGCACCTTAGGCAGAAAACATGGGTCATCCAACTTCACGCCCGGGCCTTTTTCTTCATGCCCGGGTCGTTTGGTCAGAACGTCAAACAAGTGTTAAGGAACACTTTTGGAGGTCGGTCTTCAAGCAACTAAGCCCGAGAGACCGAAAAATTGATGGTAGAACTAAGAAAGGAAACACATACTCGTTTTAAGTCGCGAGTTTGACTTTGGATTAAGAATTAAAGAAAGGAGGGAGACTGACTCGTTTATCGTCGCGAGCTTGACGAAGAATTAAACAAATAGAAAGAAGAGAGTGTACAAATTGGTGAAAGTCAAATGATTGACTTAAATACTCACCGCTTTGTACGGGTTGCGTAAACTCATAAAAGACACCGGATAATCGATGTGTACTCATTGCATAACATGTTACGTTACCCATAGCCGAGAATTAAACAAGGGGGTAGAGAAAGAAGGATCGGTGATGTCCGACTTGACAATAAAAATACCGAGCCGAGAGAATAATAAAAATAGCACGCGAGAATCAATTAATGAGATAGAGATAAAATCACTCATCATTTCTAAAGGTAAAAATTATCTCGGTCTTACCAAACATACATCTCAATGGCCCGTCAATCACCGCCTTTTTCGTCAACCATGACTTTTCATTCCCGTCTGCATGTTGGCCAAACTACAAAAACAAAAACTTCAAGAACATTGTTAAACAAAATAAAAGATGAGATGACGAAAATGAAAATGTAAAAAGAAATGGGGTAAAGACATAGACTAGTAAATCAAAAAGTAAGTCAGTGTTAGGCTAGTCGCCTCCCCGGCAACGGCGCCAAAAACTTGATGTGTTTTAAAATTTATACCGCAAGCGTACGGGTTTTGTAGCATACGGGTCGATCACAGGGAGGTGACGGTCTAAACATTAACCACTTAATAATCATGTCTAGCTATGCGAATCAGATAATTCGATTTGATAATTAAACTAAGTAGACATAAAATTAAACTAGATAAAAGGAAAGAGAGACAAAAAAGAGAAAAATAAAAGACAAATACAACTAAAGGGGCACTGGGTAACGTCAACCTAGGATTTTTGGTAATGGTGAGAATTCGTTTTGCAAAATTACTTTAACCCTCTTTCGAGGAGGAAAAGTTTTTCTAAACCAAGACACATATTTACTCTCGCAATATATGTACATAGGAAAGAAACATTAAGGTTTAAAACAAATAATTTTTCCCAATCAACGTCCCTAACTATTCGCATGTTAGAGCCGTTGTCATTGACCAATTTAACCCAAGTAAAAGACTAAACTTTCATCTTGTCAAAAACTAATCAAATCGACTAAATGTTTTGTTAAAAACCAATTAAATTAACTCTAACTTTCATTAGAATTAAAATGGATTAAAATCCCAACATTTGTTTTAAGAACAATTGGTCAATACCAAAACCTCAATTCTAAGGGACGATTACCCAATAAAACGAAAACCGACTTGGGACCAAGCAAAAAAAACTATTTATTTAAACTCGAACAAAACTAAAGATAAAATAAACCTAGACTAAAACGATAACTACATAGGATGCAATCTAATAACAATTAACATTAACAAAACTAGGAATAAACACTAAAACTAATAAACAAACATGTGTAGGAAATTAATCTAACCTAATCTAATAGATGCAGAAAATTATATAAATGCAGTAAATTAAGATAAAGAGCAAGAGAAGAATCAAGGGTAGAAAATTAGGGTAGAGAATAAGGAATATAGATACAAAAGGGAGAAAGATAATGAACTACACATAGGGAGATGTAGAAAAACTAAAACTTGATGCAAATAATAAGAATTGAAGAAGAAAATAATAAAAACAATAACGATTAAATAACTAGCATTACTCAAACAAAAACAATAATCCAACTAGATACATTAAAGAGAATAGGGAAGAAGATACTAGATGTATGAAAAACCGATGGTGAATCGGATCCCAATGGCTTAAGCTTGTAGTGCGATCTTTTTCCCCAAACCTTGAGATCGACCAAGGAGTCTCTCCCAATCAAAAGTCGACTATTCTATCTCTCCAAATTCAAAAACGTGTATGTTTTTCCCCCAAAAAAAAACCTAAAAGGGTTTTAATAGTCTAAGCTAAAAAGCCCAACAAAAGCCCAACAAAAGAATAAGCCCAATGACCTTCGCGACCGTGAAGAAAACTTCACGCCCGTGAAGGTGCAGCAGAAAATAAAAAGAACGTTTCTGGAGCAGTGCTTCGCGACCCCGAATAAATCTTCGCGCCCGCGAAACCATGGCAGAAACTCTAGATCTTGAATCAAAAGTATTTCTTCGCGTCCGCGAAGCATGGAGAACAGCTATTTCCTTCCGACTTTGTCTCTTTCAACGGCTTCTCCTCCTTGCTTTCGATCATCTCCTTCTCTTCTCTTTCCACCTTGAGCACGCCTTCATCTAACATAATCTGCACAAAACATATACCAAAAGCATAAAAACTATCCCCAAAAGAATTTCCAACCGTGATTAGAGAGAATAAGAGAGAAATGAAAAAATGCATGAAAAATCTAAATTAACACTAAAATATAAAGAAAAATGCAACTAGAATATACAAAGTTAGGTGCATAAAATGCACTTAACACCTCTGAATTCAAGAACGCTGAGAATTCCTTTTCCTCATCAGATGCGACATTATCACTTGTGGGAGACAGAAAACTGGATGGATTTGTGCTTTTCAAAGGATCATCTGTGGAAGCATTTTAAAAATCGGAATGAAGATCCTTTTTGAGACACTTCAACTAAGGCTCTTTTCCTTTATCAAAAGAATTTGGTGAAACATCACCGAGAAAAGCTTTACAGGAAGTGGTATCTGAGGGTGGAGAAGAATGTTCTGACAGATTAATCTTCTCCTCTTGGAGTAAGTCAAGCTTAGCTTGAAGCTCAGCTTTGTGATGTTGTTCTTTCAGCAGATCTTCTGCCAAGGCAGACAATTGAGAAGTGAGCTTGTTTACCTCTATCAGAAAGTATTCTTTTTCCTCCCTAGATCCAGATTCCTTTTGATTGGAATTGACGCACTCGAGTTTGGATAACAACTCCTGTTTTTCCTTTTGAAAATTGATTCTTTCCTGTTCAAATGACTCTTCTAACTGAACAATTTTCTTTTCTAAAATCAGAGGTGGAACATAGATCTTGTGATCCATCGATTCCTCCTTAAGTTCAACGAGTTTTGAATCGAGTTCAGCCTGAGGATAGCTTCGAAAATAGTCATTTGACAGAAAAATGGGTTTATCGGTGTCATATGACACATTCAATGAGTCATACACAAAAGGAAGTTGCATAGTGACAGTATTCTTCCTTCTCAAAGTTTCCAGTTCTGGATCCTCATTATCAAGTGACTTGGTCCATCTGATTTTGTACTCTGGATAAGTTTTGTCCAATCCCAAAAATTCGAAAGCATATAAAGTGGGTACGTTGGACAAGGCTCTTTTCAAATAATGAGGGTTGTCATATCCGATTCCCCATTTAGGATTGGAGTCCTTGAACCCTTTGGGTGTGTTCATATGGAACGTTTGATTAGTTTGACCACGTTTGTAAAGTTTTAGTTCGAGATCCTTTAACTGGTCAGTTAACCTTTGATTTTCATTTTTATAAGACACACTTTTACTAACAATATCAATTTTCTCATTTTCTGACATACGGAGCTTGTACGTAAGATCATCTACTTTGGTCTTTAACTCTTCAGACTCTTTTGAAAAACTCTCACACTCTTCCTTTAGATTTGAAGTTTTGCACAAGTTTCCAGCATTTTCAATGCGTTGATTATCATATTTGTCAAGTAGTCTTTCAACTCTAGCTTCTAAACAAGATACTTTCTCTTTTAGCTCAGATTAAGTTGGATGAGACATTGTTGCTTGAAAAACTTGAAGTCTAGGGACTAAACTTGACAAAATATGAAAGAATCAATGTGCAAGGACCAAGAGTGACAACGTGTGAAACTTGAAAGTTTAGGGGTCTAGGATGACAAATGATTGAAACTTTGAAATACGGGGACTAAAGGTGACACAAACTGAAACTTAAAACTACAAGGACTAAAAGGGACATAAAATTAAACTTAAAAGTAGAAGGACTAGAAATGACATATATTAAAACTACTAACTAGAGGGACTAAAAGTGTAAAATTTAAAACTTCTAACGGACTTAACTGGACTCTAACTAAAAATGGACTAAAAATGAAATAAAACTAACCAAACTAACTGGACTAACAGAGACTTAACGGAAAAAGGACCAAAATGTAAAGAAATTAACGGAGAGTTAACGAATTTACTATTCATCATCTCCTACCTCTAGCACACCTTTTGATCGTATGTGAAAATTAATTCGATCCCGCTCTGATACCAATTGTAGATACCAATTGTAGATCCCAGAACAGTGCGATTTATCAGCAATAATAATCAATGATGAACAATGAATAAACCACAACAACTAGTCATATGATTATATTCAACAATAAATGGTTTAGGTTTACAGAGAGAATATCTGATACGGCTAAGTAAACCTTTTGACTAACTTTTCTAACAATGATTCTCCTCTCACGACCTAAAACTAGGTTTAGCAAAGCTTTAAATATGAAACGTGTAAGGCCTAATGGGCTTTGAGGCCCATTTACAAAATAACTTTCAAATAAATACAATTCAAACCCTATAAATGCGTTATACAACTTTCAACGCACTAGGACTTTCAGTCCTAACATGAGTAGAACAATTTCTTGAAATCGATTTCTTCAGATCGAAAACAACAGATTTCTTGAATCATCATAAACTATGGTGAAATTAGCATTATCAGCAATATCATCAATCATCAAAAAGATGCCATTTACATACAAAACCCCCCCTCTATGCATCTCATCTTTTATCCACCAAAAACAAGTGAATTTTTCAAAAAAAAAAATTGAACTAATAAAAAACTACAACTAATACTAGCTATAAAGAGTCACCGTAAATGCCTTGTCGCCACCACCACCGTCTCATTCTCCGGCGGTGGTTTCACGTACTTTCTGATCACTTTCTGGTGAGTCCGGTTCTTAATCCTCTGAATCTTGGCTCGTATTTTTTGCTTCTTCGTTTCTCTCTCTTTTCGCCATTGAATCCTTTCTTTCTCGTAGAACCCTTGCCAGAACACCTCTCCGGTTGACAGCCATAACCACTGCCTTCCCTCCACCTCCGAGTCCGCCTCCTCCGCCAGATCTTCGTCCATCGCCTTCATGGTGTTCGTTCGTGTTGGAGTTGGATAAAAAGATTTCAGGGGATCAAATTCCTAATTATTTGGGTTTTTAATTTGGTAGGCGCATGTTCCCCAAATTAAAAGGAATTGTATTTTGACCGAAATACCCTTGTGCATACATGCATTGTATTTTTTACAACCGTTTTTAATATTTTAATTTAATAAAAAATCAATTACTTGTGGACCATTGATCTCATCAATCTACGGTTGAGATTGGTTAGCACGGTTAGCACCAATGTCGTGGTTAGCAAATGAATGGGCCTCTCTCTCTCTATACACACACACACACACACACACACACACACACACACACACACACACACACACACACATATATATATATATATATATGCCCCAACCCCTCCCTCTACCCTTGGAAACCCAAAACCAGAGCACCAACCCTCCCAAAGGCCAAAACGAACCAAATCCAATCATCTTCTTCGGTCGAACCCCTTTTGTGGCCACTACCCAATCTTTGGCCACGACACCCTATAACATCCACTCACTAAAAAATCAAAATCAAAACCAAATCCAAACCTTGAAATAAAAATCAAAATCCAAATCCAATTTTCAAAATCGAAATCAACATCAAACCCAAATCCAAATCTCAAAATCAAAATTGAATCAAAACTTAAACCTCAATATCAAAATTGAAATCAAACTCAAATCAAACTCAAAGTCAAATCCAAACTCTAGCAAACTCTTGAAGGTCTAGACAGGAGATATGGGAGAAGGAGGATTTGAAACGGTAACGATGATTTTGGGTTTTTCGTAGGGGTTTTGCATCTTAAACTAGGAGTGAATTGAGATTATATATCACCAAAGACCGAAACTTAACACTACCAACATCATCATTGCCGCCTTTATTGTTAGCATTGACATGCAAAACGCATTTGAGGGGTGTTGTTGCTTCTGAATGCAAGCTCCAATTAGATTATTCAGGGGGTTTCCAAACCAGAAGATGGAGGCGGGGAATGTTTACAGTAAAAGCCTGAAAGTAAGGGTAGAGGAGAATGGCCATTGGTTTGGTTTTGTTTCCAAGGGAAGAGAGAGGTGGGGTGGAGAATAGAGAGGAGAATAATATATAAAATAATTGTTTATATAAATAATATATAAAATATTAAACTCTTTGTACATAAGCTTAAAATGTTGTACACTCAATTTTTTAATATAAAACATGCAAGATGACTGGATTACCCCTTAACTAATGGTGTCCCCACTAAGAGAGTTATGGTAAAGGACCATTTCATAGCAAAATTTAACAGTAGGGTCGAATTTTAAATTTATTGAAGCACAAGGATGGTTTCTATATTTTCAATGTAACCACGAGGACCAGAGGTAGAGTTTATTATTCAAAACAAATATATACACTTGTATGAAATTTTGTTAACATGAATTATATACTTGGAACAACCCTCCAAGCTTAACCAAACAATAATAACATCTTTAAAAGATTTCAAATATCACAATTAGCCTTTTTTTTCAAATTTTAATCATATAAAGTGTTTCATATCAGTTGTAAAAGTTAAACCTGCTTCTTTTTTTACTAAGAAATTCATCAAGTATACCTTGATGAATAACTCATTCCAACAAAGTTATGGGCCAAATAAGGGGGCGTTTGGTTCACATAATGGAATTTGGTGGAATTGGATCCATCAAAGGAACTTGACTTTGAAGGAATTAGAATGAAGTTTGATCACGTGTTTGGTTGTTAAAAATTGGAAAGGAATCTCTCAAAATTGGAATCTCCATCTTTGTTTGAGGGATGGTAGTAGCTATATGAATGAGAGCTACCCTACACCTACCCTTCCCCATCCCTCCCCTCGCCTACACCAAAACCCCACCCCTACCCACACCACCTCCGACAACCACCTATCATGGTGGTATTGGTGGTGGGTGGCCCGACCCACCCCCACACCCCACCCAAACCTACCGACAATCATGTCACTATTGTCGTCGTCACATCATCCACCCGACCCTATCCATGAACCTTGCTCATCCACCCTAGTGGTATTTGTGGTGGGTGGTAGCGAGGGGCACCTACCCTCGCAGCCCATCAACCCTTCCCCTCCCCTCCACACCCCACCCGACCACCACGCAACTGTTGTTGTCGTTATATCTACCACCCTACACCCCCTGTCCCTACCCTGTAGGCCCTACAAGCTAACTGGATAGGTGGTGGAAGGAATATGGCGACAATAGTAGTTGTATAGTGGTCGATGGGTTAGATGGGGTGGGTCGGGTGGTAGTTGTGACGATGACAATAGTGACATGATGGTCGGTGGAGGTGGGTGGCTGATAGAGGGGGTATGGTAGTTGGGACGATACAGTAGTGACATGGTGGTCATTGGTGAGTTAGGGGTTGGGTAGGTGTAGGTGGGTTGGCAGTTGTGACGACAATAGTGGCATGGTGGTCATTGGTGGATTGGGGGTTAAGTTTAGGTGGGGTGGGGATGGGTGGCAGTTGTGACATCGACAATAGTGGTTTAGTGGGGGGGGGGGGGGTTAGAGGTGGGACATAACAGTGACATTAGCAGCATGGTCATGGTGGGGGTAGAGGGTAGGCGGTGTTGGTTAAACTAGATGCAAAGGGATAAAATTCTATTCCTTCACTTATTCCAAGGAATGATAAATTCATTAATTTGTGGAATTCAAAAGAATTCAAAAGATTCCATCCATTTCAATATGTGAACCAAACAAAGGAATTGGAATTTAGTTAACGGAATTGATCATTCCCTTTCCTTTGAAATCCTTGGAATTTGGCGAACCAAACACCTAAGTTTCCATATTATTGTGATATTGTCCCATGGAGACCACTACCTTAGCATCATAAATACCCTTATGGACTAGACTTAAGTTATCATTTGAGATCATATAAGTAGCCATCTTTACAAAATCAACCCAATTCTTACGAATTATCATTAAGGTATTCATTAAAAAGTTTGGCCTTAAATCTTGTACTTGGACCATAGTCACGACTTGAGGTTGCAGGACAAGCCGCATAGACTCTTGACTTGCAATACATAAAGTTACTCGACCCTGGTCACGACCAAGGTCGCATGCGTGAACCCCTATTTCACCTCAATACTTCATTTCGATATCCTTTCGATCCTCGAACACCCCAAAGGCGATTAAACACAACCCAATACAGATAGATCGATATCCATATATAAAAAAACTTGAATCACCTACGATTATAACCTTTTGAAATCACGGGTATTACAATGCTCATTGAACAAATTAGATGTAGAATATGAAATTATGTTTTACTTATACGTTTGATGTTTAACAACATTTTTAATTAAAACTGAATTTTTTTACTGTTTACCGCTTATGCATTTCGTTAACTGCTATCTTAATGGATAGTCTAACACTCATGTTTTTGCGATTAATTGTTTAAGGGTATATACTTGTTTTAACGATCCATTTGGTGTTTAGTCATAATTGAATGCATGTGACATGTAAATCCAAGCGCGTGGTTGAGTTGTGGTGAAGAAAACTTGTATCAGTAGTTATATGGGGTTTAACAGGACCTCCCATGCAAGTTTGGCTGCTTAGGAAGTCAAAAAGAACTTTGAAAACATGGTGTTAGGAAACCTAAGTTGCCTCCCAAGTCACCTAAGGATTTGGAGAGGTTTTTGTGTTGGGGCTACTTTTCAAGCTACTTAAGTCGCCTAGAAAGTCGCATGTGGCTCCTGATGTGTTAAAAACCCCCATTTGGAGCTATGGTTTGTCATTTTACTCCTTCATTTCTCTTTCATTAGAGGCGATTTTCACTCTATTTGGGACGTTTCTTAAAGGTTTTTGAGGGAAAATGGATGGATTAAAATGGAGATTGAAGACCTATTGTTGGAGTCTCAAGATTCCTCAAGTTTGGTTGAAATCAAGGTTTGCCTTGGAGATAAAGACCTTCATTGTAGAGTTTTTGGGTGGAAGGTTCCAAGGTTCTAAAGAGGTAAGTTTTTTGAGCTCTATATTTAGGGGATCTTTGTGGATATAAAACTTGTGTTCATATTTGATTATTTCTAAGCTTGGTTGTGACCTAGATAACATTTCTAGAGATGTTTGCTTATTGATCTCAAGTCTTCATACTTGGAATCTATAGATGGGTTTAGAAACTAGGTTTAACCTAACCTAGCAAAGTAAGTTTCAAGTTGCTTTGTTAAAACTATGTACATGCCACAAATGTGTATTTTGGAGTCCCAAAGTGTTTCCTTTAAGATTTATCAAATCTTGTTGATTACTTGATGAAATTTCATCTTTTACTAATTTGGTTTTAAAAAATACATGCATTTGAGGTTTTTAGACTTTTTGATAATAAATCATAAAGTATGTGTGATGAATTACTGGGATTATTTGACATTAATGTACTTTTGTATCTTCATTTTATAAATCATTTGAAAAATTCATTTTGGTTGAGTTATTGAGCACATTTTAGGGTGTCATTACTTATTAAGAAATGCTTCATTGAAACCATAGTGTTCCCAACCTTTGAATGAAGAATAAATATATTCTTCCATTTTGGGCAAATGTGTATAAACATGGGATATTTGTACTTTATTGGTTTATATTTACTTTTATTAGTCAAATGAGTCGTTGAGTTTTTGGCTCGGTTTTGACTCAGATGAGTTTTTGGGACATTTTTCTGGTTTAATTTGCTCAATGTTGAGCTTTGGATGTGATATGTAGTTATGGAATATTTATTTGGAAACAACATGTTTTGAGTGCATTACTCATTCAATTTGAGTCATGTAATTTATACCGTAATGCAATGGATCAATAGACATAGGAGTCAGGTTTGGTTGGTTTAAAATGGGATGGTTATTTCTGTATTGTGGCAAAAAAAAAAAAAGCATTGGGTCATCGATAGTATTATGGTATGGACTCTTCGAATTGGACATTGGCCATTAACCATACTGTGTAATTTATGAGACGGGTTTGATGGTTTAAAATGGGATGGTTATTCTCGTATTGTAGTTAGAAATAGGCATTGGGTTATCGACAGCATTGTGGTGCGACTCATGGAGTCGAACATTGGTCATTGACCATATAGTGTAATTTCTGTGAACTAGCAAATCTAGGATCATCAAGGGTCCCAAGCAAGATATAGACCGTGGGTGGTTGAACTTGATGATCATTGATCCATAGTGGGGCTAATTAACATAGATATGTGGCTTACGTTTATGTTCCGAGCGGAATCATGTCTCCTCCATCACCGAAATGTGTGTTTTGGATATGATGTTTTATCCATGTTTTCGGTGTTGTTTTTTGGTACATAATATACCCATGGTATTAAAGGTGCTCATGGGTTGGGTTGATCGGGTTGAAGGCACTTGAACAACCCAAATCAATGTTTACGGTTTGGAAAAATCTCAACCCAACCTAACCCAATCAAAAGTGCAACCCAACCAAACCAAACCGTACGGGTTGGGTTGGTTTGGTCGGGTTGAAACTTTAATACATAATTTTACAATTTAACTAAGTGATTCCATTTAAAAAAACTAAAATCAAAATGGAAATATAAAAATAAGGCTAATAAAAGAAGAGAAGAGTAGAAGAAGAGTATCTCTTGCCTCTTGATTCTATCGATGTTGAAGATTTTTGAAGACTTGAAGGTTAGATTCGTGCGATTTTAATCGGCGTGGTCACGTGGATAGATCTAAACTATGACTAGGATAGGAAGACTTGAGAATTGATAGAAAGAAGAGCCGCTAAAAGTCTAAAACAATAAAAAAAGTAAAAGCATACAAGTTTTAGTCGGGTTGACGGGTTGAACGGGTTACTTTAGGCCCAACCCGTTTCCAACCCAATAGATGCGGTTTGGGCAAATTTGTATCGATTATATTTCAGGTTACCTCGGTTTGAGTTTTTTTTCTGCGTTTTTTTTGGGTTGTGTTAGCCGGGTTGGTCGGAAATTTGAGCACCCCTACATGGTATGATGTTTAAGATGTTGCTTATTATTCATATTTTGTTGTTTCGGGTACTTGAGATTTATCCATATTTTCGGTATTTGAATACCAAGCTTTATTCATGTTTAGTGTGAGTATTGGGTTTTGGTTTCTTACTAAAATGGGTGTTTGGGTTATTGAGTTTTCATCACAAAAATGGTGGGGTTTGGAAAGATGTTGCTTTTATGATATAGATGTTCCATTTAATAAATTATTTTTAAATAAGCAGTCTTTCAGTTTTACAATTATATAATTATGATGAAAACTGCTTGAACTCACTAGTGTTTAAGTCTAACACTTTTTTCTTGTCGGCAATCGACATGTGCATCAGGTCCTTGTGAGGCCGGTATTAGCGAAACTTGAGCAAAGTCGATGTAACACCCTAAAGTTCGTTAAAGATCGACTAATTTAAAACTTTCAAATACATCAAATAATAATTAAATTATTTTATAACGGTCAACACTCGGTTACTTAAATGAGCAAACATATGTTTAACATCAATAAAGTAGAACCCAAAACTTACTCAAAGTATAGGTTAGGGTCGGGTGCTACTAAAATTCCATAATAGTTGCTATCTCCAACGGAAGACGTCCTCAAAAATCAAAGTCCTTCTCGTGCCTCTAACTACCACTCAACTTCATCACAATGTCGCTAGTACCCTTTCCCAACAAGAACCTCATGCACATGCCGACAAGAAAAAGTGTTAGGCTTAACACCTATGAGTTCAAAAGTTTTCATCCTTAATATAAAATGGTAAAACTGGAAGAATGTTATTTAAATCACAATCTCTAAAATGAAATGTATTTCATATGAAAACATCTTTCCCAAAATGTAACACCCTGAATTTTATTCCAATTGAAGAAAAGTGTTGATCTGGATGAATCGGTAAAGGAAGAACCACATATGGAGTATGGATATAGTGTCATGTGGTTGTGACACCTGTCACAATAACACCAATGGCACTAAGAGTATGGTCGTCTCGGCTATAGTGCCATGTGGTTGTGGTATCTATCACAATAGCACCAGTAGTACTGAAGGTGTGGTAGTCTCGGCTATAGTTCCATGAAGTTGTGACATATGTCACAATAGCAACAACTATTACCAAGTGGTTGGTCGTCCCAACGAATATGCCATGTAATTATGGCAATGGTGTAACACTCGTAATTTTTGGGTAAGTACTATTTCAAGTCAATGTGGAAATGGATCTTTCAAGAGAAATTGAGGAAATAGGATTTTGGAGTGAATCCTAGATTTTTAATAGTCTTGTTGTATGGAGAATTCAAATACGAATCCAACGGACCTTTCCTGAGTGAAAACGGAGCTAAAACGAAGAAGTTATGGACAAAACAGCGTTCGGTACTTTCTTGGCTATAGTGACAGCGATTGTGACAATGTTACTATAGCCGTCTCAATAGCCAGAGCCAAGAACCTCTCGGTACATTCTTGGCTATAGTGACAACGATTGTAATAATGTCACTTTAGCCGTCACAATAGCCAGAGCCAAGAACCTCTCGGTACATTCTTGGCTATAGTGACAGCGATTGTGACAATGTCACTATAGCCGTCACAATAGCCAGAGCCAAGAACCTCTCGGTACATTCTTGGCTATAGTGACAACGATTGTGACAATGTCACTATAGCCAGAGCCAAGAACCTCTCTATACATTCTTGGCTATAGTGACAATGATTGTGACAATGTCACTATAGCCGTCACAATAACCAGAGCCAAGAACCTCTCGGTACATTCTTGGCTATAGTGACAGCGATTGTAACAATGTTACTAAAGCCGTCACAATAGCCGGCGGGTACCAGACTGTTAAAAGATGCGATTTTCAACCTTTATTCTATTTCTCATTTCCCACTTTCTTCCCTTTCTCTCCCAAAACATTTCCCCAATACCCCATACAAACCCTAGATGATTTTTAGGCTTTTTCATGGAAATCAAAGTGCTCTTTCATCATCAAAGCTCGAGATTTCAACTCTTGTGCTATATCCAAGTGTTCATCTCCATTTCTTGAAGATTTCTAAGTTTTGGGGATTTGCTCAAAAACCTAATAGTAAGTTCATCCCCTCCATTTCTAAGCTTCTTTATGAGTTTTAATCACTCCATGGATGATTTCCTAGTATTATATTTCTCCAATTTCGGTTTGGATGACTTTGGGAAAGTTAGGTCAAAATTAGGGTTTTGGCCAAGTTGGGGATTTTGATATAAGGTGTTGGGGATCGATTTGAATTGTTTGGTTATGTATATTTATGGTTGAAAACTTGTGGGTCTAGGTTTTGAAGATCCGGTTGGTGGATTCAAATTTCTTCAAGGGAGCTCATTTGGGGTAAAATCTAGATTTAGCCTAAATCTAGATTTAGCCTAAATCTAGCAAGGTGTGTTCAATTTGATTTGTGAAAACGGTGTACATGCCAAAATGTCTATTTTAAAGTGTTTATATGGTTTACACAAAATTATTAAATGTTGAGTTATTTAACGAATCTTGATTAATTGAAGTGTTTGGTTTCATAAACTTTGTAAACCACCCACGTTTGGGATTTTGGGCATTTTGATAAATAAATCTTGAGTATTGGTATTTTAATGAGTTATTTTATGGAAGTAGATTTTTTAGTATAAAGGTATTTTATCGTGTGTTATGGGATGTTTTGAAAGGATAGATGGTATAAACCCACTTGGAAAATGTTTTGTCCCAATCTAAACTATGTTGGAGTTATTTGTGTATTTTGGAGCATGGTTTTGCATTATTGTGGGTTGTTTACGTTTGATTTCATTTCATGATTTTCAACGATGGGTCTTTGGTTTTGTTGAGCTTATGGCTTAGTTTGGATTTTGTTGGGTCTTGGGGACACTTGTCCGATTTTAATAGCTCAATGTGGAGCGTTTGGTCATGACTTGCATTTACTGCATCTTATTTGAGAATTACATGTTTTGAATGCGTTAGCTCATTCTTTTTGAGTCATGTAATGTTTTAGTTAGTTCAATAGATCCATAGGCACGGTGTTCTTATGTCCCGTTTTGGACAAGTTCACCACTTTGGCACGGAATAGGCATCGGGTCACCATGGTAAGTAAGGTGTGGACTTATATGGTCGGGCAACGTCCCATAGGCAGTAAGGTGTAATTCCCTTGTGCATAAGTTCCCTATTTGGAACTGGGTTCCCTTATTTTGGAACTCTCAAGAATAGACCCAGAGGGGTGGACTTGATGTTTTCGAGCAACAGACTTAAAGGAGTTGAGCTCGGTAGGTTTTATTTGTGTAATCCACACGTTTTGATTTTCCTACATAGTTATGTGACCTACTTTTGTGTTCCGTCACATACTATGTAATCGGGTCTCCCCCGTCACCGTAAGGTGTTGTATTGGTTTTGAAGTTTTATAATCCATGTTTTCGGTGACGTTTTGAGTATGGATTGTTATCCACGTTTTTGGGTTCTACATACTGAACTTTATCCATGTTTTTGGAATATTTTGGATGATAGAGTTTATCCACGTTTTCAGTATTTGATTATTAAAGTGCCAGTTATGTATTACGCGAGTTTTGGGTTTTGGATTTATATTCGAAGAAACGTTTGGTTTTATGATTTTAATCACGAAGAGGGTGCATGTTGAAAAAGAGATTGTTTCCAGATTTAATGTATTTCATTTTGGTTTCTTTTAGATTGATCGTATTTCATTTTGGAAATCATGATCTAAATAACGTACTTAAAGTTATTGTTTTATAAATAGCTAATGAAAACTCTTGAGCTCACTAGGCGTTAAGCCTAACCTTTTATTTGTCGGCATGTGCATCAGGTTCCAGTTGGGGTTTGGTTCTAGCGGTGCTACGAAGAGATGAGCACTAGATTTACATGAGGGTGAGTAGTTTGGTGAAGTCTTCCGCAGTTGGAGATAGTGATTGTTATTGGGTTTTAGTAACATCCGTTCTTATTATAGATTGTGTATAGAGATTGAATTGTGTTTATTGAAGTCAAACCTTAAATTGTTGTTGTATTTGATTCATTCGTCGATGTATTTAGAAAAATTTAAATTAGTTGTTATTTCCAGATTTGAGGGTGTTACAAGTTGGTATCAGAGCTTAAGTTTGAGAGAATTAGGTGTTGATTTTGGATGGCTAGACTCAAACTAGCGTTCTCTTAAGTGATTGAAAGTGAAGTTGCACCATTAGGTACCTTAAGATAAGACACTTTGGGGTTGATAGAGCCGCTAGAAACGGAAAACTTGTCGAGGATAACAAGGATGATCATGTACGGTACGTTCATAATGGCACCTGGCCAGTGTTATGGTGAACCTACATGTTACATGTGTATACCTGAACTGCCTTGGTATGATGACCGGTGGGGTAGTAAGAAAGTTTCTAAGCGTGTAGTCAATAGAAGAGTTGATGCTTATAGTATTGCCATCTTGGAGTGATGGTTAAGTATGATGAATACACTAAGTTGACCCTTTTGGGTCGAAATTATTGGGTGAATTAGAATCATAGGCTTGATAAATTGACTTTATTTCAAGAAGAAATTGTAAGTTAATCAAATTAGTGTGATTATTGCTTTGAGATGTTTGATGCATCCAGATGTCGATAGTGTGGCTAGGAAAACTGAGAAGCGTAGTCCTAAGATGTTGAATGCCGACCAAATTCATGCACTAAATTTATTTCTAAAATAAGTTTGCATCAATTGTTTCTCATGCTTTCGAAGCATAAAGTGAGCTATATTATAAAGTTTTGGTAAAGCATTTATCACTCATCAGATTTTAAACCGTGAGTTTAAGCATGCATGAAATTGTTTTGTTGCACGTGGTTGCAAATATTTTTATTGAAAATCTCTTCATCCCCGTTTCATGTCTAACACTATTTTCGGATATTGAAATATCCGTGTTTAAAGTTATTTAGGGTATTGGGCAAGTAGCTATGAGATTTTAACCTTGACATTGGATCTCCTCCACATATGTTAAGGTTTTAAAGGAAAAGTTATTCCCATGTTCTTGACTCAGAGTTTTCTTGGGAATTTTAGTCTGTACGAGTTGTGTTGAATTTTATAGAGTATTGTTTTGCGACGTTTTCGGCGCGTGAGTGAATTTTGAAATGCGTAGGTTTTGATTTTGCTTCGTGTAAATTTGCGAGTTTATTAGGCGTCATGTCCCATAGAGATTTTGTCGAAAAGTGTCACCTTATTTTGCATTGCAGTAAAAAGGGAAACTCTTAGAAGTTTAACGTTTTCAGTCATATTGTTGTCTTGTGCTTTTTATGTTGGGAAACGCTGATTTTGACACCTCTTGATTTTAGTGTTAACGAGTTATGTGAAAATTCAGTTGGGCTTTATGTCATTTTATTTTACAACATTTTGCATCGTGTAGATAAAATTTTGGAACGTGTATACTTGCATTATTGTGTGCGTTAACCTATGAGTTTTGTTTAATATTTTCGTCTCATGCGGGTTTTGCACCAGTATTTTTGCAACCGTAAGAGACGTCTTGAGAGTTTGTTATTATAAATTACCCCATATGTTATTTTGGAAGTTTCAATGTCATGTGATTACTCTTTTAGGTTTTATGCAAGTATTTCGTGGTACGCTGTTGGGTATTTGAGTTGATTTACACTTTTGCGTGACTGAACATGTGGTAGATCCTTAATGGTTCGTATTGAACTTTTACTCTGAATACGTTTCAGTTGTTGATTTTACTGCTATAAATTTTATGCAATGCATTAAATGAGTTATCGGTATACATGTCATTGTAGCTGCTATTTTGAGACAAGTGCATTTTATTCGTACGGTCCAAGGTTTGAACTCGATTTAAAAATTTATCTGCATTTGACCAAATCACACACTCCTATTGTTTTACTAACGCGTGGAAAATAAACTGAAGTGTATAAGCCTTGTTGGAAATTTCATTCCACGACGTTTTGGAGGTTTAAAGGAAAGAATTTTGAAGTGGAATTGTGAAGGTCCCTTGTTAGAGTTGTATAAACATTTGTTGCTTATGATTTAGTACAGAAAATTATTTTCACGTACATAGTGTAAATTGATGCATGCTAGGACCATAGTGGTCCATTTGAAAATTTTGTTACGCATCTTTTGTTATTGTCATTATTAACGTTGATATTAATCAAAGGAAATTTTAAATGATTTTATATATGTGACAGTAGTGATCACTTTGCACACCTACCGAGTAAACGGTAGTGAATTTTTACACGGATGATTAATTGTTGTAGAGCTTTTGCAATTGGGAGTTTTATAAGATTTCAAATGGGTATGTTAATTGAAAACCTTGAACTCATTAGGGCTATAGATTTAAAACCCTATCGTGAAAGGAGTTGTAAATTGGGACTAAAGGAGCCCTTGGGAATTAAAGCGTCGGACAATCCGACTCGTGGTCAGTTTTTGAATTTGGGTTTCAGATTATGAATCGGTACACACATGAATAATTGAGGTGCTAGATTTATGCCTTCCCCGTTAATTAAAGGGAGAACTTTCTACTTCGGTAAACCTGCGGGATAAGGTCTTGTGTGAATCTGTGCATGGTTGGATTTGATTTGAAGGGTTAATGGTCCGTTTGACATCATGTTATACGCTGGCGGTGTATCGTCTTAATGGGTTTTTCGTGAGCAAAGGAAATATTGCGGTTCGTTGTTAGAGATGTATGATTGGAATCTTAGTTCCATGTTAGGCGTTAACTTTAATTCGATAATGCTAATCCGAAATGAAATATTTGATGATATATCCACGTTTTCGATATTACCATTTTGGTTTTAGGCGTCGACTTATTCTTTTGAGGTCAATGAATCTTTGGAATGTTTGGAAATACTTTTGTTGCATCATAACAAGTAGTTGCCTTCCAGTGGTAGGACTTTAAGGAGATTAGATGTTGGTAAGTAAGTATTGGTGATTAAGGTTATCTTGATATGGCAAAGGTTTTATCGGACCGATGCTCAGTATTGTGTAGCAATAAAATGTTTTATGTATGAACTGGATTTCGAGGACGAAATCTCTTTTAAGGTTGGGAGGATTGTAACACCCTGAATTTTATTCCAATTGAAGAAAAGTGTTGATCTGGATGAATCGGTAAAGTAAGAACCACATATGGAGTATGGCTATAGTGTCATGTGGTTGTGACACCTGTCACAATAGCACCAATGGCACTAAGAGTATGGTCGTCTCGGCTATAGTGCCATGTGGTTGTGGCATCTGTCATAATAGCACCAATGGTACTAAAGGTGTGGTAGTCTCGGTTATAGTACCATGAAGTTGTGACATATGTCACAATAGCAACAACGATTACCAAGTGGTTGGACGTCCCAATGAATGTGCCGTGTAATTATGGCAATGGTGTAACACCCGTAATTTTTGGGTAAGTACTATTTCAAGTCAATGTGGAAATGGATCTTTCAAGAGAAATTGAGGAAATAGGATTTTGGAGTGAATCCTAGATTTTTTATAGTCTTGTAGTATGGAGAATTCAAATACGAATCCAACGGACCTTTCCGGAGCGAAAACAGAGCTAAAACGAAGAATTTATGGCCAAAACAATGTTCGGTAGTTAGGGGTGTAAATGAGGCGAGACAACTCGCGAGCTACTCGAGATCGACTCGGTCAAAACTAGGTCAACACTCGACTCGAATAGGCTGAACTCGAACTCGAGCTCGACTCGATATACTAACGAGTCGAGTCGAGCGACCTAATACTCGACTCGATAAGCTCGTGAGATACGCGATAAGCAAAACAATAATAATAATTAGTAATATTATTTTAATTTAATTGATAATAATAATAATAATAATAATAATAATAATAATAAACTCAAGTTTTTTTGATTTTTTTTTAAAAATGATGGTGTAAAAGACATGGGTAAACTCTTGATGGTGTGTCTAATCCATCCCACATTGGCGGGATATAAACCCAATGCTTGGAACTCCACTATATATAGACATTTTTCTCCCTTGTTTTTCATCTTTTGCCTTTGTTAAATGGCTTGAGCATAAGGGCTTGAGCCTATGTAGGGGTATAAATGAGATGAGACAACTCGCGAGCTACTCGAAATCGACCCACTCGAGATCGATTCGGTCAAAACTCGGTCAACACTCGACTCGAATAGGCTCGACTCGAACTCGAGCTTGACTCGATATATTAACGAGTCGAGTCGAGTATAATGATACTTGAGCTCGACTCGCATCATTTACACCCCTATTCGGTACCCTCTTGGCTATAGTGACAACGATTGTGACAATGTCACTATAGCCGTCACAATAGCCAGAGCCAAGAACCTCTCGGTACATTCTTGGCTATAGTGACAACGATTGTGACAATGTCACAATAGCCGTCACAATAGCCAGAGCCAAGAACCTCTCGGTACATTCTTGGCTATAGTGACAGCGATTGTGACAATGTCACTATACCCGTCACAATAGCCAGAGCCAAGAACCTCTCGGTACATTCTTGGCTATAGTGACAGCGATTGTAACAATGTCACTATAGCCGTCACAATAGCCGGCGGGTACCAGACTGTTAAAAGATGCGATTTTCAACCTTTATTCCATTTCTCATTTCCCACTCTCTTCCCTTTCTCTCCCAAAACATTTCCCCAATACCCCATACAAACCCTAGATGATTTTTAGGCTTTTTTCATGGAAATCAAAGTGCTCTTTCATCATCAAAGCTCGAGATTTCAACTCTTGTGCTATATCCAAGTGTTCATCTCCATTTCTTGAAGATTTCTAAGTTTTGGGGATTTGCTCAAAAACCTAATAGTAAGTTCATCCCCTCCATTTCTAAGCTTCTTTATGAGTTTTAATTACTCCATGCATGATTTCCTAGTATTATATTTCTCCAATTTCGGTTTGGATGACTTTGGGAAAGTTAGGTCAAAATTAGGGTTTTGGCCAAGTTGGGGATTTTGATATAAGGTGTTGGGGATCGATTTGAATTGTTTGGTTATGTATATTTATGGTTGGAAACTTGTGGGTCTAGGTTTTGACGATCCGGTTGGTGGATTCAAATTTCTTCAAGGGAGCTCATTTGGGGTAAAATCTAGATTTAGCCAAAATGTAGATTTAGCCTAAATTTAGCAAGGTGAGTTCAAGTTGATTTGTGAAAACGGTGTACATGCCAAAATGTCTATTTTAAAGTGTTTATATGGTTTACACAAAATTATTAACTGTTGAGTTATTTAATGAATCTTGATTAATTGAAGTGTTTGGTTTCATAAAATTTGTAAACCACCCACGTTTGGGATTTTGGGCATTTTGATAAATAAATCTTGAGTATTGGTATTTTAATGAGTTATTTTATGGAAGTAGATTTTTTAGTATAAAGGTATTTTATCGTGTGTTATGGGATGTTTTGAAAGGATAGATGGTATAAACCCACTTGGAAAATGTTTTGTCCCAATCTAAACTATGTTGGAGTTATTTGTGTATTTTGGAGCATGGTTTCGCATTATTGTGGGTTGTTTACGTTTGATTTCATTTCATGATTTTCAACGATGGGTCTTTGATTTTGTTGAGCTTATGGCTCGGTTTGGATTTTGTTGGGTCTTGGGGACACTTGTCTGATTTTAATAGCTCAATGTAGAGTGTTTGGTCATGACTTGCATTTACTGCATCTTATTTGAGAATTACATGTTTTGAATGCGTTAGTTCATTCGTTTTGAGTCATGTAATATTTTAGTTAGTGCAATGGATCCATAGGCACGGTGTTCTTATGTCCCGTTTTGGACAAGTTCACCACTTTGGCACGGAATAGGCATCGGGTCACCATGGTAAGTAAGGTGTGGACCTATATGGTCGGGCAGCGTCCCATGGGCAGTAAGGTGTAATTCCCTTGTGCATAAGTTCCCTATTTGGAACTGGTTCCCCTGTTTTGGAACTCTCAATAATAGACCCAGAGTGGTTGACTTGATGTTTTCGAGCAACAGATGTAGAGGAGTTGAGCTCGGTAGGTTTTATGTGTGTAATCCACACGTTTTGATTTTCCTACATAGTTATGTGACCTACTTTTGTGTTCCGTCACATATTATGTAATCGGGTCTCCCCCGTCACCGTAAGGTGTTGTGTTGGTTATGAAGTTTTATAATCCATGTTTTCAGTGACGTTTTGAGTATGGATTGTTATCCATGTTTTTGGGTTCTGCATACTTAACTTTATCCATGTTTTTGGAATATTTTGGATGATAGAGTTTATCCACGTTTTTAGTATTTGATTATTAAAGTGTCAGTTATGTATTACGCGAGTTTTGGGTTTTGGATTTATATTCAAAGAAACGTTTGGTTTTATGATTTTTATCACGAAGAGGGTGTATGTTGAAAAAGAGATTGTTTCCATATTTAATGTATTTCATTTTGGAAATCACGATTTAAATAACATACTTAAAGTTATTGTTTTATAAATAGCTAATGAAAACTCTTGAGCTCACTAGGCGTTAAGCCTAACTTTTTATTTGTCGGCATGTGCATCAGGTTCTGGTTGGGGTTTGGTTCTAGCGGTGCTATGAAGAGACGAGCACTAGATTTACATGAGGGTGAGTAGTTTGGTGAAGTATTCCACAGTTGGAGATAGTGACTGTTATTGGGTTTTAGTAACATCCGTTCTTATTATAGATTGTGTATAGAGATTGAATTGTGTTTATTGAAGTCAAACCTTAAATTGTTGTTGTAGTTGATTTAGTCGTCGATGTATTTAGAAAAATTTAAATTAGTTGCTATTTCCAGATTTGAGGGTGTTACACAAAACCTACCATTTTTGTATGATAAATCATTGATCAAAACTTTCATTTAACATGGAGTCAAACCCAATACTCACACAAAATGTGTATAACGTTTTATTATTAAAAATGTTGAAAGAATAGATAAAACTCCATTATCTAGATAACAAAACATGGATAAGTTCCAAGATACCAAAATAATAAAATATGGATACACTCCATACCCAAAACAACACCGAAAACATGGATAATACCGTATCAAAAAATAACACCTTCCAGTGACGGGGGAGACCCGTATCCATCGAACGTGGAAGTAAACAAAAGTAGGTCATGTATCAACGTTATCGAACTACACCTCAAATTTATTGACTTTAGTGCCTACTATAACAAGTGTCACCTCAAGTTCTCAATACCTTTAGTGCTCTATCGAGTTTCACCTCATGGCCACAATATCTTTAATGCCTACTTCTTTGAGTGTCACCTCAAGAATACCAAATTTTAGTGCCCATTCGCTCTGTAGTTGAGTTCCAACCTCAAGGTTCTCATTCGACCTTTAGTTTCTTCTCACTAGCATTCAAGATGGGAATTTCAAACTCCCTACTTGATAACCTCAGATGTTTAACCCTTATGCATAAGGGTTAAAAACATCAAAACCACAATATACATGGTCCTAAAGTCCGACCCTTAAGAGTTCACATCCGTAATACTGGCATGACCACAATGCCTACTCAAGCATATTAGTCACAAAGTGAGAACATCAAGATTCCTCACTTTTCAAATACGACTGACTCGTATGCCTATAGATCCAATGCATTACAGTCTAAATTACATGACACCAAATGAATGATCAATGCATTCAAAACATGTAATTCTCAAATAAAAATGCAATAAATGCAATTCATACCCAAAGCTTGACATTGAGCAATTTAAACCGGACAGATGTCCCCACACTCATATGAGCCAAAATCAAATCAATAAGTATAAAAAATTATTTGACTACTCAAATAAAAGCTAACGTAAGTTAAATAAAATGCATTTGACGCGTAAACAGGCAAAGTCATGTTTAAAAGTATGACTCACTCAAAAACCCGTCATTGGTTGGTGTGAATTATTTTCCAAATAAAGTCATACCATTTATATTTCCAAAATGTCTCACAACATAATAATATGCATTTTCCTAAATCAAATATACTAAAAAAATTTATTTGTCAAATAATCTCCATAAATAAAATTATTCATCAAAAGAAACACACTCTTATGATTTATTTATCAAAATGTCCAAAAATCTCAAATTAGGCATTATACAAGATTTATAAAACCAAATGTACCAAAAATGCAAATCTCATCAAATAACCAAAATATTTTATAAACATCAAGTAAAACATCTTAAGACTCTAAAATGGACATTTTTGGCATGTACAAAGTGTTCACAAAGCAACTTGAACTCATCTTTTCTAGGTTAAGTTAAACCTAGATTCTAAACCCAAATATTTAGATTCCTTTGGTAAAGACTTGAGATCCCCAAGCTAGACTTTCAGATCTATGGTGCAAAGTTCTTAAGAACCCTCATCTATATCCAACCATTAGAAAAATCATTACAAGAAGAAGAGGAGGTTGATGATGCAAATAGCCCAAAACCCTAGCTCTTAAGAATAAGAGAAATGAAGGTTAGCTTTCGACAAATACCCTTGTAATCACCAAGGAATCTAAAACCCAAAATTGAACCTAGGGCTCTAAGAATCTTCAAACTAGAGAGAAAGTGGTAGAGGAAAAGTACGTAGATCTTGAATCTTGAACCCTAGACTTGAATCCTTAGATAAATGATTTTAAACTCCTTTGAAATACTTGAGAAAATGGCTTAAATGCTTCTCAAACCAAAATAGATGAGAAGGGAAAGAAAGGAATTCAAGAGAAATGAGTTCGGTGAGAAAAATGAGCCAAAAAACTAAAAATCAGCCCTTTATGCGCAGTTCAATGCTCGACTTAACTCGTGACTTGAAGTCACGGTGCAAGTCGCCTGCGTCCAAACCCTTTTACAACAGTGAGTTATGTGACCTTGCCCGCGACTTGGGGTCTCGGGGCAAGTCACGGTGACCAGAAAAACGCCTGATTTCGTCATTTTTCGAGGGTTTCTATGCACCATGTTTTGCCAACATTTTTAATACATAAAAACTTAATAAATTATGGCTTTCAAGGTCAAAACTGAATACTTAAATCTTAGGTAAACACATTCAAAATCTCGGGTGTTACAGTCGAGTGCTAATTAGAGACTCATGAAGGACTTAAATCTTTGAGCCATTTTCATATTGTTGGAGATAACGACTTTCAGTGAAAGTTAAAGTAACATCGGTCTTAATCTAGCTTTGTCCGGATTTAGATTCTAAGTTCTTGACTTTGACTTTACTGTATCCTTATATGCAAGTATAAAGAAGATTAAGGAGAAGTTGTATTGACTTTTGTGTTTAAACAAAAAATCTTAATTTAGTTACTTTTTATAGATTTTGGGGTGTTACTGATAAGGTTTGGATATGGGTAAGAGTTTAATAACATGGATAATCATTTGTTCCACTACATGTTATTTTAAATGGACCAGATAACAGAATAACCCTTATCCTACCTATACCCTGCCCTTTGACAATTTTAATGGAATTTGGGCATGTATGTGCATTTTTTGATATTGTGTGTGTGTGCACGCTATGATATACAAAAAATAAAATTACTATTGTAATTCATAAATGAAAAACAATTGTCATGATAGTGCATACCTAGTTAATAATCTTGGTTACATCATTAACAATTAGTACGACAAGCTTAACACATAAGCAAAATGTGCACATAAGTGAATGTTAGCGATAATAGATGGTAAATGGGCCCATTGAAATTGAGGTGATTACTCAGAGTATCAACAGATACACTGAAAAATATTAGTTAAGTAGATAAAAATAAAAATATCAATTTTACAATCATCTCAGGCCATTTATCACAATTGAAGTCTATTTTACACCCATATTAATACCAAATTTGTAGTTTTTATCGTTAATTTATTATCAACTTCATTAACCTCTCAACGTTAAAGAAAAAAGGGTCTAACGTACAATAAACCATATCATTAGGGATGAGAATGATGCAGGTTTCGATGTTCCGGTCCCTGGTTCTCCTATCATGTTTGTGCCACCAACCCACCATCCTCCTCCCCGTTAAGGATGGGGAATTGAATCCCCTCCTATTTGGAATATGAACTCGTTCCTAGTCCCCATTAGGGGTGGGAAATCCGTGTTGGTAGAGATGGTTATCCCTGACCCGGGAGCTTAGACCCAATTATGCAGGAAATCATCGTCTCTAACCAAAGCGGGCGAACCTGCACTACTAGAAAAAAGCCTTATCACCGACAAAAAATCACCGACGGAAAGAAGCCGTCGGTAATTACCGACGGATCACCGACCACTTTCCGACGGATGGAGGCAATTTGCGGCGAACTATAAATCCGTCGATGATCCATCAGTGAATTCCAACATTTCCGATGGATCACCGACATATACAAAAATATTTTATTTTTGATTTTTTTTAAATATACAAATCCGTCGGAAACTTTACTGATTTAATAATAAATTTTTTATTCCAAGAAATCCGTCGGTAATCCGTCGGTAATTTGCTACGGATCATCGACGGATAATTTTTTTTGTTTTTCCTTGATTTTGTTACGTGTGTGAGTTTTTATGGGTACATTTGTCTAATTTGGTTCATATGTATGTATGTGTATATGTATATGTGGATATCTCTATATGTACGCGTATATTATATATAAGTGTATGGATCATGTATATATGTCGTATGCATGTATGTCTATATATGTATGAATGTTTGTATATCTATAGATGTATGGATGTATATATATATATATCTATGTATACATATGTATTGTTTGTATGTATATAATACATACATGTATATCATGTATATATGTATAGTATATGTCGTATGCATATAAGTGTGTGTGTGTATGTCTATATATGTATGTATGTATGTATGCATGCATGTTTATAGATGTATGTATGTGTGTATATATATGTATTGCTTGTATGTATATAGTACATACATGTATATCATTTATATATGTATATGTCGTATACATATAAGCGTGTGTGTGTATGTCTATGTGTACATGTATATATATGTATGTATGTATGTGTATATACATATGTATTGTTTGTATGTATATAGTACATACATGTATATCATGTATATATATATATGTCGTATGCATATAAGTGTGTGGGGTATGTCTATGTGTATATGTCTATATATGTATGTATGCGTGTGTGTATATATATATACATGTGTATTAATTGCTTGTATGTATATAGTACATACATGTATATATGTATATGTCGTATGCATATAAGTGTGTGTGTGTCTATATATGTATGTATGTGTGTGTATATATGTATATACATATACATATGTATTGCTTATATGTATATAGTACCTACATGTATATCATGTATATATGTATATGTCGTATGCATATAAGTGTGTGTGTGTGTGTGTGTATGTCTATGTGGGTTTCAATTGGAAATCTACATTAGATTGAAAATTTTGGAAACCATCTAGATACCATTAATCTTAGTAATCAATGGTCAAAATTCATTTGACTTAAATATGGTAATAAATGAATTAATATATACTATATTATAAAGCACAGGTAAAAAACTCTTAAATACAAATTATTAGGCACAATGTACCATCATTTTATGCAAGATTTTAAAATTTTCTTAATTTACAAGTATCAAAGCACAAGATACATATTACTACTACAGACTTCTAACACCCACCAATTTGGTATGTGCAGGACATTCCTTTTATGCAGACCTTTCCACGTATCACTATTAATTAATATATTATATTACTATAAATTTGTTTTAATTATATTATTAAATATGTAATTGGTTATTTTTTCTAGATGTCATTAAAATATATAAGATAATCATTGAATTCTAACAAAATACTTAATTTTTTATATAAAAAACATTATACTATTAAGCCTAAATTAAATATATTTATAAAAAAAACATTATCACTTTCTCAAAACCATCCAAAATCGTACTGTAAATCAACAAAAAATTAAAATGAAACATTAAAATCGTGATGTACGCTTCTAGTTTATTAATGAAAATTAATAATAATAGGCTAAAAGGGCAAAAGTGTCTTTTGCTTTTTTGTTTCAATTTTGGTAACAAGATGAAATCCGTTGAATAAAGAAACTTTTGCTTTTAATCAAAATTTAATTCTTTTTTATCATTAATATTTACGATTTTATCTCTTATGCATTTTTTTTATCAATTGAAATAATTTTAAGTATGCCACTAGTACAAAAATGGTTTTTTGTGACGGTTTTGATAAAACAGATTTGTAATGGTTTGGTAAAAAACCGTTACAAAAAGTCAGAGAAAAAAATATAGAGCTGTTTTAGTAACATTTTTATATAAAAATTGTTACCATTGCCAAACACCTGGAAATGTAAAGTAACGGTTTAGACAAAAGTTGTTACTAAAAAATTCCCAATGGTAACGGTTTTGAAAACCGTTGCTTTATGTTGTGACGGTTTTTAAAAACCATTGCTATAGAGGACAATTTAGTCACGGTTTTTTTTATGAGCCGTTGCTTTATGTTGTAACGGTTTTGAAATCCGTTGCTTTATGTTGTAACCGTTGCTTTATGTTGTAACGGTTTTCAAAAACGTTGTGAAAACTAAATAAAAAAATAATCACGTTTATTTGATAATCGTTTCCAAAAGTCATCAGGTTCTATGACAACGTTTTTGAAAAGTTTGTGTCACCAAATAGTAGTTTATGGCAACGATTTTGAAAAATTCACGTCACTATATGTTATGCTACGGTAACAGTTTTAGAACATTTATGTCACCAAATGTCATGTTACGGTGACAGTTTTGTAAATTTAGGTCATCATATGTCATGTTATGGTGACGGTTTTGATGAAGTCACCATATGTCTTGCTACGATAACGGTTTTGAAAAGTAAATGTCACTGTATGACATGTTACGGTGACGTTTTGAAATAATAAATGTCACTGTATGCCATAGTAAGGCTTCAATTTTGAAAAATAAGCATCACTATTTGTCATACTACGGGGACAATTTTGAAAAATAAATGTCACTATATGTCACACTCTGGTAACGATTTTAAATATCAAACGTCATTGTACATCATCCCATAGTGACGGTTTTGAGAAATAAATGTCGTCGTATGCCATGTTACAGTGACAATTTAGAAAAATAAAATTCATTGTATATTATGCTATGGTAACGATTTTGAAAAACATGTCACCGTACGTCATGTTACGGTGATGGTTTTGACAAATAAACGTCAATCTATGTCATGTTATAGTTACATTTTTGAAAAATAAAAGTCAACATATATCATGTTACAGTAACGGTTTTGAAAAATAAAGGTCAACGTACGTCATGCTACAGTGACGGTTAGGAAAAATAAACATCAATGTATGTCATGTTACAGTGACGATTTTTGAAATAATATATGTCATCGTATGCCATACTAAGGTGACGGTTTTGAAAACTAAGAGTCACTATACGTCATACTACGGGGGCAATTTTGAAAAATAAATGTCATTATATGTCATACTACGATGACAAATTTAAATAAGAAACGTCATTGTACATCATGTCACGATGACGGTTTTGAGAAATAAATGTCACAGTGTGTCATGTTACAGTGACGGTTTTGAAAAATAAATGTTAATGTATATCATGCTATGGTAACAATTTTGAAAAATAGATGTCACCGTATGTAATGCTACGGTGATGGTTTTGAAAAATAAACGTCAATCTATGTCATGTTACAGTCACGGTTTTGAAAAATAAAAGTCAACGTATATCATGATACGGACATACGGTAATGGTTTTGAAAAATAAAGGTCAACGTACGTCATGCTACGGTGACGGTTTTGAAAAATAAACGTCAATGATTTTGAGAAATAAAAGTCACTATATTTCGTTTGGTGACGATTTTGAAAAATAAATGTCACTGTATTTTATGCTACAATGACAGTTTTAAATAATAAAAACTATTTTACGTCATGTTATGATGGCGGTTCGAATAATAATTGTCATGGGTAGGTAATGTTGCAGTGATAGTTATAGAACATAAACGTCTATGTATGTAATTCTACAGTGACGGTTTTGAATAATAAACGTCATTTACGTCATGTTATGGTGACGTTTTGAATAATAATTGTCATAGTAGGTAATGCTACGGTGACAGTTATAAAAAAAATGTTGCCGTATATATCTAACGTGACGGTTTTGAATAATAAACATTGTAGTATGTCATGTTAGGGTGACAATTTTTATAACATATGTCGTTGTATGTCATGTTACGTGACAATTTTGGATAACAATTGTTCCTATATATGATACACTACTAGGAAAACCGCCAAACCCGACGGATTATCCGTCGGAAATATTTACGCAAATTTCCGGCGGCAGTCAAAGTAGCCAAACCTCGTCGACTTTCGCCGGAAATCCGCCGGAATATTTTTTTTCTTTTTTTTAAAATTTGTTTTATGTTTTTCCGGCGGATTTTCGGCGGATTTCGAACGGAATATAATTTTTTAATTATTTATTTTTAAAGAAAGTTAATTAAAATTTTCGGTGGATTTCTGGCGGAAATTAATTAATTAGTTTAATTAATTAAAATTCTCCGAAAATTTTTAATTAATTATTTTTACTTTTTCTTCAAAAAAAAATAAACAATTTTAAAAAATATATAAATCCATCGGAGAATTTCAAAATATTTTCGGTGGATTTCCGACGGATTTATGTTTTAAAAAAATATAAAAAATATAAATCTGCCAGAAATATTTAATTAATTGTTTTTTACATTTTCTCCGAAAAAATAAATAATTAAAAAAAATCCGCCGGAAATATTTAATTACTTTTTTTTTACTCTTTCTTATAAAAAAGAAATAAACAAATTTAAAAAATATATATATATATATATATACCCGTTGGGCTTTAATGGATCCATTTGGGATTTAATTGATCCACTTGGGCTTTAAGGGATCGGTTGAGCTTTAATTAATCCACATGGGTGTTTATGGATCCATTTGGATTTTAATGGATCAACTTGGGCTGTAATGGATCTAATTGGACTTTAATGGATTCACTTGCGATGTAATTGATCGATTGAGCTTTAATGGATCCATTTTAGACTTGGGTTTTAATGAATCAGTTGGGCTTTAATAGACCCACATGGGCGTTTATGCATCAGTTAGGCTTATGGATCTATCTAGGTTTTAAACAATCCACTTGCACTTTAAATAGACCCATTTAGGCTGTAATGAATCTAGTTAGGGGCTTTAATGGATCCACTTGCACTGTAATGGATCGATTGGGCTTTAACGGATCCATTTGGGCTTTAATGGATCGGTTGGGCATTACTTGATCCCCTTGGGCTTTAATGGATCGGTTAGGCTTTATTGAATCCACATAGGCGTTTATGGATCGATTGGGCTTTAATGGATTCATTTGGGTTTTAATGGATCCATCTGGGTTTTAATAGATCCATTTAGGCTTTAATAGACCTATTTGGGCTTTAATGGATCCAGTTGGGATTTAATGGATTCGGTTGGACTGTAATGGATCCGCTTGGGCTTTAATGGACCGTTTTGGGATTTAATGGATCCACTTGGGCTTTAAAGGATTCATTTGGATTTAATGGATCCATTTGGGCTTTAATGGACCCATTTGGGCTTTAATGGATTCAGTTGGGATTTAATGGATCGGTTGGACTGTAATGGATCCACTTGGGTTTTAATGGACCCACTTGGGCTTTAAGTTCATCAAGAGTCACTAAAACCCGTTAAGTTCCAGTTTATTTTCACCCACTACAACCCATGAAGGCCCAATTAGGTTCGTTAACATCCACTAAGTCCTATATGACTCATAAGCCCAACACATTTGATTAAGAGTCATTGAGGCTGATGAAGGCCAAATATAGTTCACTAAGAGCCACTAAAGCCTATGAATATCCATCAAGGCCCAATACATTTCATCCAGTACCACTGAAACCCATGAAGGTCTAATACATTTCATCAAGTGTCACTCAAACCCGTAAATTGCCCAATATAGTTCATTAACAGTCATTACAACCCATCAAAGGCCATTAGAGTTCATAAGGATACGCTAAAGCCCATCAAGGCTAAATTAAGTTTATTGAGAGCCACTAAAGCCTACAAAGTCTTAATAAGGTTCATTAACAACCATTGAGTCAAATATTATTCATCAATGTCATTATAGTTCATTAAGAGCCAATAAAACCCATCAAGGGCTTGGTCAATTTCATTAAGAGTCGCTAAAGCCCATTAAGTTCCAATATAGCTCATTACCACCCACTATAGCCCATGAAGGCCTAGTTAAGGTTCGTTAACACCCAGTAAGTCCTATACGACCCATAAGCCCAACATAGCTGATTAAGAGTCACTAAAGCCCATGAAGGCTAAATATAGTTCACTAGTAGCCACTAAAGCCCATGAATGTCCATGAAGACTCAATACATTTCATCAAGTTCCACTTAAACTCGTAAATTGCCCAATATAGTTCATTAACAGTCACTACAACCCATCAATGCCCATTAGAGTTTATAAAGATCCGCCATCAAGGCCAAATTAAGTTTATTAAGAGACACTAAAGCCTACAAAGGCTTAATAAGGTTCATTAACAACCATTAAGTCAAATATTATTCATCAATGCCATTATAGTTCACAAAGAGCCAATAAAACCCATCAAGGGCCTAGTCAAGTTCATTAAGAGTCACTAAAGCCCATTAAGTTCCATCACAGTTCATTACCACCCACTACAGCCCATGAAGGCCTAATTAGGTTCGTTAACAACCACTAAGTCCTATACGACCCATAATCCCAACATAACTGATTAAGAGTCATTGAAGCTCATAAAGGCAAATTTATAGTTCACTAGGAGCCATTAAAGCCCATGAATGTACATAAGGGCCCAATACATTTTATCAAGTGCCCCTTAAACCCATGAAGAACCAATACATTTCATCATGTGTCACTCAAACCCGTAAATGCCCAATATAGTTAATTAACAGTCACTACAATCTATCAAGGCCTATTAGAGTTCATAAAGATTCGCTAAAGCCCATCAAGGTCCAATCAAGTTCATTAAAAACCACTAAAGCTCATGAATGCCCACTACGTACATACATATGTCCACATACATACATATATCCATCACATACATTCATATACATATATCATACCACATACATACATCCACATGCATACATACATATATACACATAGATACATATAAGTTGAAAACTTATATTTTAAAAATATGAGAATTTTTTTACAACATGGTAAATATATGATTTTTAAAAAATTGATAAAAAAATTACTCTATTCATCCCAAAAACAAATGTCCACAATAAAAATAAAAGTCTCAAAATAATAAGGGGGTAATTTCTTTAACAATTAAGAATAATATAAAAATATTAATACATTTTAATTTCCGTACTCTTGACTCCCAAAACGTCATGACTTTCCCTCCTTTTATCTCTTCTCTTCTTTCCCTATTAAAATCCCAAAATTTCACAATTTCTCGCATTTATCTCTTCTCTTATTTCCCTACCAAAATCCCAAAATTTCACAAATTCCCTCCATGAGGAATAGTTAAAATAGTCCAACAAGAGTGACCCGATACAAGCTATATATTGCCTTGATCATAGGTTTTACAACAAGAGAAAATAAATTACATCAAATACAAAAGTGAGAGAAAAGAGAGAATTTTCGTTACAATTTTTAGCAAAGTGCAGCCGCGCCGTCTTGCCTAATTCTAGAGTTTAAACCGTCGGATCGTCGTGATTTTTGGACAGTAGCTTCAAGACATCTTTATCTACATTATGAACGGTGGAGATCGGTTTTAGAGATCTCGAGGTCAGCTTTTTTCTGTTCGACAGTCTGCTGTTTTCTGGGTTATATTTCTTCCTCTTTTCTTTTGGTTTTGATTCCATACTTCTTGATGATTTGTTCCAAGAGTATGATGATTATGGTGTGCCTCTAGTTTTATCTAGAGAAGATCTTTTTTATTGTTTATTGGTGGTAGTGGACTTTAAGCGGCCTAAGGGTCTCGTGGTTTTACTCTCGCCTTGAGAGGTTTCCACGCTAAAATCCGTGTGTGTTTGATTGTTGCTTAAGATATTAAATATTTGATTACCATTGTATCTTATACAACTTATATATTGGGAAGCCATTGCAAAGGTTTGAGCCTTTGGAATGACCATTATCCATAATGACCTGATTACCATTATATCTTATACAACTTATATGTTGGTTCAACTTGTATTTTTTTTGCAGATACCACAAACAACTTCTGATGAGCACAAAGAGAAGCAAAATAAGAAGACAAAAAAGGGCTACTCAACGGTTAATCAGCTAAAGACACCAAAGTATACAAGGAGTACATTTAATAAGAAAAACATTGATTTAGATGATGTGTAAAGTTATTATAGGTGTTTAGAAACAATCTTTTTGACACAGTGAATTTGATTATTATTTGTATTTGGATATATTATTCATATAATTATCAATATTAGCTTAATGATTTTTATATATTGATAATTCTTTTAAATTACTTTTAGTTTTTATTTTTGTCAGATATTATTAAAGTTGTTCGCAAAAGGTAGTCTATGACAATGGGTTTTAAAAATCATTGTCATCATGCATCATGTTATGGTGACGGTTTTGAAAAATAAGGTCGGTTCATGTCATGCTACACTTACGATTTAGCAAATAAACGTCACTATTCACTTTACAGTGACGATTTTGACAAATAAACATCACCATACGTCACTTTACAATGATGATTTTTTTTTTAAAAATAAACGTCAATATAGGTCATACTATATAATGACGGATTTGACAAATAAAAGTCACTTTACGTTACTCTACAGTGACGGTTTTGAGAAATAAATCTCACCGTATGTTGTGCTATGATGACGCTTTTGAAAAAAAAACATCATCTTAGGTCTAACTATGGTGACGATTTTGAATAATAGATGTCATTGTATGTCTCTCTATTGTGACGTTTTGAAAAATAAGCGTCACAGTATCTCATGGTACAGTGACACTTTTGGAAAATAAACGTCACAGTATCTCGTGGTATGTTGCGGTTTTCAAAACCGTCAGCATACGTATGACTATGCTGACCTTTTTAAAAAATAAACGTCACCATACGTCCTACTACGATAACATATTTGAAAAATAAACGTCACCATACGTCCTACTACAATGACGAGTTTGAAAAATAAACATCACCGTGTGTCATGCTATGGTAACATTACAAAAAAAATACATGTCACCATATGTCATGCTATTGTGACGGTTTTAAATAATAAACGTCACTATATATCGTGTTATGGCGATTATTTTGAAAAACAAACGTCACCTTATGTAATGCTACAGTCATGTTTTTTAAATGTAAACGTCAACATAGGTCATGCTATGGTGACTGTTTAAAAAAATAAACGTCATTGTACGTCATGTTACGGTCACGGTTTTTAAATAGAAATGTCAACGTATGTCATGTTACAATGACTATTTCGAGAAATAAACATCACCGTATATTATGTTATGGTGATGATTTTGAATAATGAAGGTCATTGTATGTGATGCTATGGTAACAATTATGACAAATAACCGCCACTGTATGTCATGCAACGGTAATGGTTATGACAAATAATCGCCACTGTATCTCATGCTATGGTCACGATTTTGAAAAATAAATGTCACCATATGTCCTACTACGGTGATGGTTTTTGAATATAAACGTCAAAGCATGTCTTTCTACGATGATGATTTTAGTAAAATAGTGTCTCCATATGTTATGGTACGATGACGGTTTTACAAATAATTGTCACTGTATATTATGCTATTGTAACGGTTTTAGAAAAAAACAATTTTTTTGTACATGTAAGGTGACGGTTTTAGCCTCTGGTAACAGTTTTTATGTTATTTGGTAACGTTTTTTAAACGTAACCAAAAGTGTACCAAAAGTGACGGCAGATAAGGTGACGATTTTTAGGTTCATGAAAACCGTTACCGAATACCTATGGTAACGGTTTTTAACCGTCACTAAAGACCTTTTTTGTACAAACAAATTATCAACTTTTTTTTATTAGATTGAAAATTAATTAAAATATTGTATTTTTGTAATAGAATTATCAGGATTATAAAGAAATATCATTATGGATTTCTCCATTTTGAATAATTAAGAGAAAACTATTTTTTCATCAAATTGGTTCATGAGTTTCAACATTGTTTCATCAAACACGTATTTGATGAAACGCGTTTCAACATTGTTTCATCTATAACAAATTCATCATGTGTAAACGTGTTTCATCTAATGGTTCATGAGTTTCAGCATTGTTTCATCAAACACGTGTTTGATGAAACATGTGTTTGATGAAACACGTGTTTGATGAAACACGTATTGGTTCATGAGTTTCAACATTGTTTCATCAAACACGTGTTTCATCTATTGGGAATCTTATCATAATCATTACTAGGAATTTAATCAACCGGACGAATAAAATACGATAAAAACGTTTCATCGTTGTCGAGTAGATCTCGAACATGAATTTCGTTAGCCGAAACACCATCAAACATGTTACCCTTCATTGCTCAGTATGGTTAAATTTTTACACTCCAATTAAAAAAACCATACAAATATATAACAAAGAATGAAAATGAATATATTTTAAAAATATTTCAATTCGATAAAAACAAATATTGATTTTAAATATAATTAAATATTTTAATTTTCTATAAAAATAACTGTTTTCCAAAATTTGATGAAAAGGAAATCAAATAAATAAAAAAATAGTTTATCTTAATTATTCAAGTTAATATGAAACTGAAATCGGAATCAAAGAAAATAGTTTAAATTAATAGGAATTAAAAAAATAAATATTTTAAATTTAAAAGAAATTGAAATCGGAATAAAAAAGTGCATACTTTAAATTAATATAGCATCAATTATTACCATATATAAAATGCATTCAAATTAAATAATTAATATAATAATAATAATAATAATAATTACCATATATATTACGAAATTAGGTAAAATACTAAAATACCCTTATCAGTTAAAACAAAAAGTAAAAAAGGGAAATTCATTGATTGGTCAATATTGGTTTCCAAAGTTTCCAGTATAATGTTGGTTTCCAATTGATCCCTCTTCATATATGTATGTATGTATATATACATGTATGTATGTGTGTATATATATGTATACATATGTATTGCTTGTATGTATATAGTACATACATACATATGTATGTATGTATGTATGTATGTATGTATGTATGTATGTATGTATGTATGTATATATACATGTATGTATGTGTGTGTATATATGTATACATATGTATTGCTTGTATGTATATAGTACATATATGTATATAATGTATATATATATGTCGTATGCATATAAGTATGTGTGGTATGTCTATGTGTACATGTCTATATATGTATGTATATGTGTGTATATATATATATATATATGTATACATATGTATTGCTTGTATGTATATATTACATACATATATATCATGTATATATGTATATGTCGTATGCATATAAGTGTGTGTGTGTGTGTGTGTTTGTGCATGTCTATGTGTACATGCCTATATATGTATGTATGTGTGTATATATATGTATACATATGTATTGCTTGTATGTATGTGTTTATATATATGTATATACATATGTATTGCTTGTATATATGTATGTGTATATATATATGTATGTATACCCCTAACCTAACTCGAATTAACGGGAAAAGATAACGGTCGTTACAAGGATGGACCAAAACTGTTACAAAATGATACAATTTCATAATACTTTTGGTCCCTTCTCCTAACGGTCGTTAACTGTTTCCGTTAAGTCCAATTAGTTCGGGGGTATTTTAGTTGGTTTAAATATAATTTGATAAATTAATAATTTATTTAATAATTTTAATATTAAATATTATATACTAAGTTATTTAATAATTATTAATAATTTTGTTTTTATTCCTCGAAAATCATATAGCTCAGTTGACAAACGGACGGGTGACTTTGTCCAAATACAATACAGAACTAAGTTCGATCCCAAAAAATTTCTCCTACATTGGTGTCCTTGGAGGCGGGTTCCGTGTGGGGCCGATTATAGGGTTGTCGGTAATCAATTTTTTCCCAAATATCCCTCTATATAACACATTAAAATGGGAAAAAAATAAAAGATATACATCTAATACTTCGTCACTGCATCATGAAGGTTTAATCCAGTCTTATCATTTCTAAGAACAGGGCATAAAGATCTACTATCTCACTCATATTTATATCATGATGCATATTTTTTTATGTTTTCCCATGTTCTATTTTTTCTTGTTCTTAGCTTTGTTTTATTTTCATTTGTATGTACTTTGAAATGTAAAAAGATTGTGGGCCACTTTTATGTATTAATTCACCTCTAAGATAACAAAAAAGTAGCTAATTTTTAGAGTTTAATACCAGACTCATCTACACCAACAATTGAGCCCTTCTCAATCCAGGTAGTGAGTTTGCTAAAAAACAAACAATATCTCAACATGCACTAACAACTTCATTCACAGGGCAGACAAAAATACAGGCAAGATATTGGTATTCAAAAATTATTCGGTGCTATCTCCTCCATATTTTCCACCTGTTTTATTGCCTTAATTGTTGGTTTCCTTTTTTTGTTTTCTTCTTTTTATTGGTGGTGATCTCTTCTTTTGTAAGAAATAAGTTTTATACAATCAATAAAAAAAAGGAAGGATACCTTGAAATTATAATGGTATCAAATTATAATGGTATCAGAGCAGTGATCCTACTGCTCGACATAATCCCAATCGTCCTCCACAAGCATGGCTGGAGGCACAGAATCAGTGGCAAAGGATGGCGGCAACGTCGTCGACCACAACTCACCCTATTATCTTCACCCATCTGATTACCCTAGACAAATGCAAGTTAATGATGCATTGTCAGACAAAAATTATGTGGATTGGGTACAAGAGATGGAGAATTTTCTGTTTGCAAAGAATAAAATCGGATTCGTCGATGGCTCTATTAAGAGACCGGACAAGTCATCCAAGGATTACATGGCTTGGATGAGGGTAGATGCAATGATCAAAGGGTGGCTTACCACCTCCATGGAGAAGGAAATACAAAACAACGTGAAATACGCAAGCACGACATCGGAGATGTGGTCTGATCTTCGTGAAAGATTCGGAAAAGAAAGCGCGCCAAGAGCGTACAAATTAAAGAACAAAACCGCTGCTTCACGTCAAGATGGTGCCACCGTCTCAACTTACTACACAAAGCTCCGTTCCCTGTGGGATGAGATTCAATCGGTTTTTCCTATCCCACAGTGCACGTGTGACGGGTGCACGTGTGATATCGGTAAACGACTCGTTGAGCATCAAGAGAAAGAGAAGTTGTATGAGTTTCTCATGGGCCTCGACAATGAGTTCGGGATTATTAAAACCCATATCCTTGCCACCAAACCAACACCAGGTCTCGGGACCGCCTACCATCTCGTTGCAGAAGATGAACGACAGAGAATGATAACGGAGGATAAGAAACCCACTATGGAGGCCGCGGCGTTTAAGGCCTTTGTCCCACCAAAACGTGAGAACTCCTCCTCGAACCAGCAGAAAGCGAAGACATATTCAAAAACTACGAAGCGAGAGGAAGAGGTGCAACACTGCACTTTTTGTGATAGGACTGGACACAATCGGGACGATTGTTTTAAACTGGTCGGTTATCCAGAGTGGTGGCCAGGAAAAGCAAAAGTGGATAAAGGCAAGCCGAGAGCTTCATGCATTGAGGGTGGGACGAGTCCCATTCTGGGTCTCACCGTGGAACAATACAACGCATTCTTGAAGCACTTCGAGTATGGTGTCACTACAGGTGATGAAGAGACCAAGCGTGTTGCTAACATGACAGGTAGTTTTAATGACAAAGATGAATGGGTGGTGGATTCGGGAGCCACCGAGCACACAACTTATCGTGCCGATATTCTTATGAACAGAAGAAAAGGTTCTTATGAACCGCCTGTTGTCATCCCTAATGGTGATGCTATCCCGGTCGAGGGAAAGGGTGATTATATCTTGCCAGGAGGAACTAAGATAGAAGGGATATTGCACGTTCCAAAGTTTAATTGCAACCTTTTATCTGTCAGCCGATTAACTAAAAATCTTCAATGTGCCATAACATTTTTTCTGGATTTCTGTGTCATGCAGGGGCTTCGTTCAAGGACCTTGATTGGTGCGGGTGAGTGCAGAAGGGGTCTGTACTGAATGGGGGTCTTTGCAGAAGGAAGGAAGGCTATGGCGGTTACTATTGAAAGATGGCACAAGAGGCTGGGTCATACATCTCAAGAGAAACTTGCTAAAGTTGATTCTCTCAAGGGTATTTCTTTCAATATTAGAGACAATGTTTGTGATTCTTGTTCAAAGGCAAAACATACAAGGTCACCTTTTCCTTTGAGTGAAATTAAAACAAAAGGATGTTTTGAATTATTACATTGTGATGTGTGGGGCAAATATCGCTTTCCTTCATTTTTTGGAGCAAATTATTTTTTGACCATTGTGGATGATTTTAGTAGAACTGTTTGGGTTTTTATCCTTAAACACAAAAGTGATGCTAGTACTTGTCTGGTCAATTTTTGCAAGATGATAGAAAATCAATTTGGTAAAACCGTCAAGAGAATAAGAAGTGACAATGGCGGAGAATTTACCTCCAACTTTATGATTGATTTTTACACCAAGCAAGGCATTTTGTTGGAAACCACGTGTCCTCACATGCCCCAACAAAATGGAGTTGTTGAACGTAAGCATAGGCACTTGCTTGACACGGCTCGAGCCTTACGGTTTGAAGCCAACCTACCTAAGAAATTTTGGGGGGAATGTGTTCTAGCGGCTGCTTTCATCATCAATCGATTGCCTTCTAAAACCCTTGGTCATAAAACTCCATACAAATTGTTGTACAATCAAAAACCCGAATATGACCACATGAGGGTTTTCGGTTGTTTAACTTATTTTTGGAGTATCGAAACAAAGGGTGATAAATTCGAAGTGAGGGGGAGACCCGGGGTCTTCTTGGGTTACCCTCAAGGGACAAAGGGTTACAAAATATTTGACATCGAGGGCAAGGAGACCGTTGTGTCACGGGATGTCAAATTTCATGAAAACACATTTCATTTCTCGGGTTCTCCACAAGCTCAAATTGATCATGACATTTTTAGCCCCATTCCAGCCCAAAGTGTCGAAAGTCCTCCGGATGAAACAACAAACAGTGGGACTAATTCTAGTCCACAAAATTTTGACAATGAAGATGGGCATGGATCACAAGAAAGCAATGATGGAGATGACCAAATAAGAAACAGTGAAGAGTTATTTCATCAAAACAATGACAACCTCCAACAAAACGGTGAGTCTCAGAACTCACGGGCAAAGAGGGATCGAAGTCAACCCAAGCGTTTAAATGACTTCATCGTTAATCTTCCCCCTTCGGTCGACCATGCACGCACCACATCAACTCAAGACGCCTCAACGGTACACCCTATTACAAATTATCTTTCTTATGATAATTTTTCTAACACTCATAAGGCTTTTTTTGGCGGCCATCACCACAAACGATGAGCCGAAAAATTTCAAGCAAGCCATGCAGGACCCAAAATGGATTGAAGCCATGAAGAAGGAGATCCAAGCTCTTGAACAAAACGATATGTGGACTCTTGAGTCATTGCCGGAGGGAAAACGAGCCATAGACTCCAAATGGGTCTATAAAATCAAATACAAGCCAAATGGAGATGTCGAGAGATACAAAGCGAGACTCGTGGCTAACGGCTTTACTCAAATTGAAGGAGAAGATTTTCATGACACATTTGCTCCGGTGGCAAAATTGGTCACTGTTCGTACGCTACTAGCCGTGGTCACTAAAAACAATTGGCTCATCCACCAACTTGACGTTAACAACGCCTTTTTACACGGTGACCTAGACGAAGAAGTGTACATGAAGATACCGCAGGGTTTTTCTAAAGAAAACGAAACTCGGGTATGTCGATTGCGAAAATCTCTCTACGGTCTCAAACAAACTTCACGAAATTGGTATCAAAAATTCACCACGGCTCTTCTTGGTCTCGGATTTTATTCATCCAAATCAGACCATTCCCTTTTCATCTACAAAAGGGATGACACCTTCATTACTAGCCTCATATACGTTGATGATGTCATCATTGTGGGGAACGATTTAGAGAAGGTACAAGAAATCAAACAAAGCTTGCATGATGAGTTTAGCATAAAAGATCTCAGTGAGTTAAAGTATTTTATTGGCATTGAAGTGGCCAAGATTTCAAGTGGACTTGTTTTGAGCCAACGAAGGTACACGCTCAACATTTTGGAAGATTGTGGCATGGAAGGGTGTCGCCCGAGCTCTTTCCCCATTGAACAAAACATAAAGCTTGTCATGGATGACAAAGAGCCCAAGGTCGATGCCAGTCACTATCGGCGGCTCATTGGCCGGTTAGTTTATCTTCAGGCCACTCATCCAGACATTGCTTACTCTGTTAGCATCCTCAGTCAATTTGTTTCGGATCCTCGACATAATCATATGGATGCTCTGTCCAGAATTTTACGATACCTCAAGGCTACTCCTGGTCACGACATACTTTTACCAAAAGAAGGTGGCATGAGTTTAGTTGCATATTCAGACTCAGATTGGCTTGGTTGTCCCCTTACAAGGCGTTCTCGAACCGGTTACTTGTTACTTCTCGGTGGTGCACCTATCTCGTGGAAAACCAAAAAGCAGTCAGTCGTTTCACGTTCTTCCGCTGAGGCCGAATATCGGGCCATGGCTACCACTGTTAGCGAAATTATTTGGATGCGATGGCTTTTAAAGGAACTGGGCTCTCCCCAACTCGCATCTACCACACTTTTCTGTGACAACCAAGGTGCTCGACACATTGCCAATAATCCCGTCTACCACGAACGCACTAAACATGTTGAAATGGACTGCTACTTCGTTCGTGAACGTGTTGAATCGAAAGAAATTTGTCCTATGCCGATCGACTCGAAGCTCCAACTTGCTGATCTACTCACGAAGGGCCTTGGAACTGCTCACCTTCGTTTTCTTCTTGACAAGCTGGGCATTGTTAATTTACACGCTCCAACTTGAGGGGGAGTATTGGTTTTCAAAAATTATTCGGTGCTATCTCCTCCATATTTTCCTCCTGTTTTATTGCCTTAATTGTTGGTTTCCTTTTTTTGTTTTCTTCTTTTTATTGGTGGTGATCTCTTATTTTGTAAGAAATAAGTTTTATACAATCAATAAAAAAAAGGAAGGATACCTTGAAATTATAACAAAAAATAACAACCGCAGAAACAATTATAGCATCTTAATCGACAGATTTCAACATCATCATATATTCAAACAACCACTGGTAGCATCTCTATCTAAATATCATACCCTTTACCATCAATTACCACCAACATCATCACAATCATATCATCAACACTTCAGCCTTTTTCCTGGTTCCTAAATAAACCCCCCTCCCTAAAAAAGCGCGCACACACACACACACACACACACACACACACATATATATATATATATATATATTCGTAAATGAACAATGGAACCAATGTGAATAGTAATGCAAATTCTCTTACAAAAGAGTAATTCAAATACAAAGCAAATATATCATCAAGTAATTATCATATCTCGTACATTGAATCCTCATAATGAAGAAGAAAATTCAATACTTGAATAAAGCGACCAAAAAAAAAAAATAGAAAAAAAAATAGACGATCCCCAGGGTAATTATCACACCTACAGCGGGAGAAGGTGCTAAAATGGTGAATGGCGCATAGAGAGTGGCTATGGCTAGGAGCCTTTTCACAATGTTTCTAACTTAAGTCATTTCTTTAAAACAAATGTGTATTTTGTGATTATTGAAAGAAAATATGAATATAAGGTCCGGAAGGTTTGATCGATGATTGAAGAAGTTGTTGGCAATCCAATTTATGATGGAGATTGAGGAAGCTGGAAGGTGTAGAGGGCAAATGAAAAGTTTGAAGTTAAACTTAAAAGATAAATAATATGCAAAATTAGCAAAAGAACTTACTTATAAGGAAAGACACACTTGTCATATATAAGGGCTTTAATGTCTTTAACATATTAAATCTTTTAAAAACTCAAGAAATCAATAAAATTTGTGAGGAGAATTCTTGCTCACCATTGTGCTACATCAAAGTTAGAGGTTATTGTCTTTATATATACTAGTGTGGGAACCGCGCATTGCGCGGTAGCGTGAGTAATTTGGATAGTAATTTGTACATTGTCTATATAAATAAATGTTAAAAAAATATTTTGTTGATTGACAACTAATTAAATGTAGCATAAATAAATAAATGGAAAAGATTACTGACATTGAAAAAATAATATATTATAACCAAACGTTGTTTATAATTTTTTTTTATAAATTATAAGTCATATTGTTACGATAATGATGAGAAGTGTAGTTAAATAGTAAAAGTCGTACTATAATTAAACAACATGAAATGAAATAAGAGTATATTATTAATTGTTTAACATAATGTATTATTCATTAAATAAGAAGAAATATGATGCAATTATAAGCAATAACGTGTGATATATCAGGAGAAAAAGTATGGTTAAACTTGCTTAGTAAACAATAATAAAAAATAATTACGCAACTAATTGTTATAAACATAGACCACTAAATATTAAAGGAACAACCAATGAAATTTGATGTGATATCATGAGATTTGAATATTCTCAAACCTTTCATTGTAGTTAGTTATCTCACATTAATAAGAAACTGAAATAATGGAAGTGGTAGTAGGTATAAAAAGGGGAGTGGATACCTTTGAAAGACATCTCATCTCTTTTCATATATCCACCCCCTTCTTCCAATCTATTGTCTTTGGACCGATTTGAGATAATCAAATAATATTATAATTCAAGATTTAAGAATACTTAAATATCATGGTAATCCCATCCTCTTTTTATATACTCGACCCTTATTTCATCTATCATTTTCCCTCAAATGTGGAATAACCAAATAACACCACAATTCAATATTTGAGAATACTCAAATCTAATGGTGTCACATTATATTTGTTGTGGTTGTTGACTTTATAATATAAAATATATATTTTAACTCTGTCAGTTATATCACGCTTATACTCATCGCCTTCTTCTAATCTATCGTCTTTCCACCAGTGTGGTTGTGATTGTGATTGTTTGTTCTTTTATGATATAAACATATAAAAGTTTACGTGTCAACTTTATGTCAATTTTATATTAATATTCTATAAGAATTGATTTACTGTAAAATAGGTCGTGTAAAAGAAACCAACACAATAAGTTGCCATTCAGACATCACATCTTCCTTTTATATATTAAACCCCTTCTTACAATCAATCGTCTATCCACCGATGTGGGATAACCAAATAACACCATAATTAAATATTTATGAATACTCAAATTTAATCTTATGGTGTCACTTCATTGGTTGTGGTTGTGTTTTTAATAATTATAAAAAATATAAGATATAAGATGATTTATTGCAAAATTAAAGAGGTCAGCCAAAAAAGGCCAACGCCATATGTTGCTACATACTCTTTTAAACTTGTAAAGCATCTCATACTTCTTTTATATACTCACCCCACTTCTTCTAAGCTAGCGTCTTTCTACCGATGTGGGATAATCTAATAACACCAAAATTATATATTTGAGAAACACTCAAATCTCATGGTGGAACATCATTGGTTTTGGTTGTTGCTTTTATAAAATAAAAGAATTTTTTTATATAGATTAGTTTTTTTTTGAAAAAAAAAGGTTGGACAAAATGAGTCAACCAATGAGTTCGAAGGATCGGCCAAAATGTGCCAATGACGTGGGTTTAGAAGATCAGTCAAGAGGAGCCAACCCCATGAGTTGTCACAAATACAACTCAACCTTCTTTAATACACCCATCATCCATTGTCACTCTTTCATCTCTCATCAATGTGGGATAGACAAAACTCAACCAGAATTCAAGAAATAAATAATACACAATTCTTAGAGTGTCACATCTGTAACACCCCGAATTTTCGGTACGTTAATTCTAGCGTTAAGACTTCTAACCTTCGTTATCGTTAAATATGGTATTCTTGTGTTTAGCTTTTGTCGTTAGTACCCGTTTTGTAGCAAGTTCGAGTATTTGGGTTTTGGTAGAGTTGGTAAGTCACAGGGACTTACGCGAGCGGGTTACACCGCAACTTGCAAGTCGCGTCACAAGCCGCGTAATCCACTGTCCGTTTCTATTTCAGGAACACGGGCGACTTATGCCGCGACTTAAGGCCGCGGCATAACCCGCGAGATCCCCCTGATCGTCCAAATACGGGTTCATTCCTCATTTATGTTTCTCATCTACCTTATTCCCTCTCTCTCTAAACCCTCATAACTCTCCTCATCCGAAGCTAGGGTTTCACCAACCTAAGTTTGCATCATTTATTGTTAGAAGTGGAGTATAGAAGTCAAGGTTCCAAGTTTGAGCATTGAAGTCTCCACCTCCGTTGTTGTCTTCTACAAGGTTCAATCTAGGGTTTGGGTTTTCTCCAAAAACCCACTTGGTGAGTTCCTACTATCATTTTCTAAACCTTATACATATCGAAGCTACATTTTGAACACCTATATATCTCCTTGGTTTTGGATTAAAGTTTATTTCATTTTGACCTAACTTGAGTTTTAGGAGATTCTAGGGGTTTTCACTCATTTTCAACTAAAATAAATTGTTCCATCTTTTATGAGGTAAAAGGGAGTTTTACTTGCATTTTATGTGAGTTACTTGAAGGAATGTATATAATATCATTTTTTATGATTTTCATTCTTACCAGCAGTTAAACTTGAAAATGCATTTTGGGATATAAATGTTGTTGAAGGCTATATGTTTAGCTTTGGTTAGTCACAAATGAAATTGTGACAAGTCTAGATCATTACTAGTGGATCCCTAGGTATTGAATCGACTTATCTTTTGGAATGTTTTTCCCCTTGTAGCTATGGATGCATTTGATCCTCGAGTGCCTTTGGTACGGTTATGTGGGACCGGTTACTAGCCATGGGTCATAATATAATCCTAGTGAACGAGTATGACTTGGTTTCCTCGGGTGCCCTCCCCCACATTTTAGTACGGACCAACGTTGTTCATGGCCATGGATTGCAAGTATTTAGCTCACAACTCGGATTGTGGCCAATTTTGTGTTCCGCTACAATCCTTGGTAAATCGGGTATCCCCCGTCATCGCAAGATGAACTTTTGGACCGATTGTTCTTATGTGATAAATATTTTCAATTGTAAACCAAATTTTCTAGAAAAGACTTCCTTTTGCTGCATTGTCTTTATTTCTTGAAATTATAAACTGTATGTTCTCACTAGGCTTTAAGCCTAACACTTTTTCTCAAATGATATGTCTAACAGGTTCCTTTAGCGGCGGGGTGTCGAGGGTTTGAGTGTCGAGCGCGGACTCGAGGCAATTTTTGAGATGATTAGTATTGGACGTTGGGCGTTTGAATAGTTCCTTATTTTTGGTGATTTGGTTTGACAACCGATGTAATCTAGATAGAATATGTTTAGATTGGTTTGTTGTTGATTTCCATTTCCATACGCAGGTTTTGTAAATGCTTTATACATTTACCCCTTTTGGGTGGTTACTCCGAATACAAACGTCATTTTGCCAAATTTTCGAATTTTTAAATTACTCTAAATTTTTAGAGTGTTACAAGTTGGTATCAGAGCTCTAGTTTAAGCGAATTAGGCATAATCATAAGATGTCTAGACTTAGACTTAATATGTTAGGCAATGATTGTGAGTTGGGTAGAACTTCTAAGATGGTTTAGTCTTGGAGTCGGCGGAAGTTATGTTCATCAAGCATTGTGATGATGGTAACAAGAACCCTTATGTGTTATATGTTCATAATCTCACTTAGCTAATGTTATTATGAGGATATTTTATGTAAGTGTACTTAGTTACTAATGTTATGATAATTGGTAGTCATAGTTGTACGTTTCTTTCGTGCTTATTTCAGTTAATCTATTTCTTACCCCTTTTCTCGTGCTTGTGTGACAGCCATTACTCAAGAATGGTGAACACGCGCAGTCGACCGTTAGTCGACGGGAATGTTCGAGAAGATAGCTCGCCCGAGCGGAATCCAATAGTTAGGGCGGCGACCATCATTCCTCCGGGCATGCCGCCTTTATTCACGGGAGAAGTGGAGCAAGTGCCAAAGGTGGAGTTGGCATCCACGAACCCGGTGGTTCGAGAGGCGAACCATCAAGCTGACATGATGGCCAACATCATGCAAATGGTATCGACGGGTATGGAAAATCAACAAGAGACGTTCATGAAGTTGTTGGAGGATCGCGACGCTAGCCTCAAGAGAAATGAGGCGGTCGCAGAGAAAGTTGTAGTTGGTTCCGGTGGGACTGGGAATGGGGATAGAACTGAAGAGCACAGGGTTGTGGGTGCTCAGAGAAGTGGGAAGAGTTGCTCCTACAAATCCTTCATAGATTGTGGACCACCGGAGTTCTCCGGTTCTGATGATCCGGTAGTGTGTGTGAGGTGGATACAAGCTATCGAGCAAGCTTTCGGCTCGTCTGAGTGTGGAGAGGATCAGAGAGTTCGGTTTGGTTCCCAATTGCTCCGAGATACAACACTTTTGTGGTGGAATGTCACTCAGTCCACCATCTCTCCTACCGTATTGGCTCAGTTATCGTGTGTAACACCCTGAGTTTCGAGAGGTATCAATTCAAGTTAATACAGAAACCGATATATAAAGGAAAAATAAGATATTTGATTTTGGACTTTAATCCTAGATTTTATAGTCTAGATGAATAAAGGATTCAATTACGAGTCCAATGGTTCTTTCCGAAGCGAAAACGGAGCTATAACGAAGAAGTTACGACCAAGACAGTATTTGGACAAATTCTTCGCGGGCTGAAGGGCGCACGGGTCGTGCGCCATCCTTCACAAAATACGCACGGGTCGTGCGCAACATCAGAAGCTTCAGCTCGGGTTAAAACCTGATTTCAGCCTCATTTCACCCAAAACTTCATTTCTTCATAACTTTTGCTCCACAACTCCGATTTTGGTGATTCAAGTTGCTACGGTTTTGTTTTTGAAAGATCTTCAAGGATCTAGAAAGAGATTTGAAGTCTATTGGAGTATAATAGAGTATTTTGTGGTGGTAAGCTTCTCATCTCTCATTATTCATCTTCTTCACCAAAGTTTTCTAGGGTTTCATCCACCCTTTGTTCTCCCTTTCATAGATTGGAGGTTTGTAACCATTTTGGTGAACTAGAGGTGTTTTGATTGGTGGATTCAAGCTTGGGTTAAGGTAATCTTCTATTTTCTTCATTTATGGAAGTTAGGTTTTCGGTATCAGTTGAGGTATTCATGTATAAGGTTGGGAAACGATTCTTTGTGGTTGATTTTGATTATTTATGGTTGAATATGTATGGATTTAGGTTTTTGGAAGTTTTGACTTGAGAATCCAAGTGTTCTTCAAAGGAGCTCTAGTTGGGGAAAATCTAGATTTAGCCTAAATCTAGCAAGGTGAGTTCAAGTTGATTTGTGAAAACCTTGTACATGCCAAAATGTCTATTTTAAAGTGTTTTATGTGTTTTACATGAAATTATCAAATGTTGGGTTATTTGCTAATATTTGATTATTTGAATTATCTAACTTTACAAACCTGGTATAACACCCACATTGGAGATTCTTGGTATTTTTATTTGATTTGGAGTCTTTGGACAGTTGTCCAGTTTTGGTAGCTCGACTTAGATCCTTGGTTGCGATATTGGATGAGGGACACGACATAAGGACCGTTCGCGGTTGAACTCGATATCCCGTGGGTGTACGTTTAAAGCCATTGAGCCTGACATCCCTTGCGCTTGGAATTATTGTTCCGGCGTGGGACGATTAGTTTTCCACGTCGAGGCACGTTAAGGTACAGGATGTGGGTATAAGTTCTTTGTGCTCAAGTATTACGATATTGGATGAGGGGCTCGACATAGGAACCCGACGGGATTGAACTCAAGTTTCCGTGGGTGTACGTTTAAAGCTACTGAGCCTGACATCCCTTCCGTGTACTTTTGTATATATGACTAGTCATAAAAACATAAAATGGGCTTACTTTGTGGACCGTCGCATTTTATGGAATCAGGAATCTCCCGTCACCGAAAGGTGATGTTTTTGGGTATTGAGTTTTATTATCCAAGTTTTCGGTGACGTTTTGTATATTTGGGTTTTACCCTTGATTTATGGGTTGAGTATTATTCCCCAACCGTGTTTTGGGTGTTTCGGATATAAGGTTTAACCGTATCTTCATAAATGGAGAGTTCAATTTATATTTACGCTTTGAGTGAGTTTTGGGTTAAAGCTAATTTATGAATGAGCGGCTTATATTGGTATCTTTACCTTTGAAGTAGTCTGGTTTGGAAAACGTCTAAATTGGTGTTCTCAGTCTAAAATGCATATTATTGGAAAACGAGTCGTTTGCATATTCAAAGCATACCTTTTGAAAGATTATGAATTAAACTGCATTATCTATTTTCACATACATCTTTACTCATATTGAAAAACTCTTGAGCTCACTAGGCGTTAAGCCTAACCCTTTTTATATGTCGGCATGTGCATCAGGTTTCAAGGTTGGGAGTTGGTTCTAGCAACCCTATGAAGAGTAGAGTCTTAGCTAGATCCGAAAGTAAGTAATCGGTAAAGTCTTCCGCAACGTTGGAGATAGTGATTGTTATTGGGTTTAGTAACACCCGTCCTTTTCATAGAATGTATGTATGGGATGAATGTGAGCTTTGGGGTTAATTCTCAATTTATGTTTGTAGTTTGAAGTATGTATTGATGTATTTAGAATTTTTTTAATAAGTTGCTATCTTCATATTTGAGGGTGTTACAAGTTGGTATCAGAGCTTAAGTTTGAGAGATTTAGGTATTGATTTTTGGATGCCTAGACTCAAACTAGCGTACTTGTAGGTGATTGAAAGTGAAGTTGCACATTAGACGCCTTAAGATAAGATATCATGGAGTTGATCGGGTCGCTAGAAAAGGGAAATTGTCAAGGGTCACAAGGATGATCATGTATGGTACGTTCATAATAACACCTGGCCAGTGTTATGGTGAACCTACATATCACATGTGTATACTTGAACTACCTTAGCATGATGACCGTTGAGGTAGTGATGAAGTTTCTAAGCGGGTAATCTAAGGAAAGGTTGATGTCTATAGCGATGTGACGTCGAAGTGATAGTTAAATACATTGAGTGCATTAAGTTGATCATCTTGAGTAAGAATTATTGGTTGGAATATAACTATAAGTTCGTTAGACCAATTTTATTTCGAGGAGAAATTTTAAGTTGACCCAATTAGTGGGTTCGTGGCTCTAAGATGTTTGATGTATTAGAATGGTAATAGTATGTCGGGATGATGGAGGAGTGTAGTCCTGAGATGCTGAGTCCCGACCAAATTCATGCACGAAATTTATTTCTAAAATAAGTTTACATCAATTGTTTCTCATGTATTTGAAGCATAAAGTGTGTGATACTTTGTAGTCTTGGTAAAACATTTAGCACTCATCAGATTTTAAACCGTGAGCTTAAGCATGCATGGAGTTGTTTGGTTGCAAGTTATCGCAATTTTTTTTGGAAAAATATCCCCGTCCCTGTTTTGTGTTTAACGCTATCTTTGGACATCTTAAGATCCGCGTTTTAATGCCATATGTGGTATTAGGCAAGTAACTGTAGAATTTTTAACCTTGACATTGGATCTCCTCCACGTATGTTAAGGTTTTAAAGGAAGAGTTGTCCCACTGTTTTTGAGTCTGAACTTTCTTGAGAATTTTAGTCTGTACGAGTCGCGTTGAATTTTATGGAATATTGTTTTACGACGTTTGGACGCGTGAGTGTATTTTAAGATGCGTGAGTTTTAATTTATGGCGTATAATTTACAAGCTTTTTGGGCGTCGTGCCTCATGAGAGTTTTGTGAAAAAGAGTCCCTTTATCGTACGTTATGGTCTTGGAGTTTTAACATTCTCAGACTTATTGTTGTCTTATGTTTCATGTTGGCAAATGGAAATTTTCACGCCACTTGGTTTTAGCATTTATTAGTTTTATGAAAGTTCAATGGGATTTTATGGTATCATATTGCATGACTTTTACATCGCGTAATTAAATTTTGGAATTAGTGTACGCGCATTATTGCATGCATTAACTTAAGAGTTTTGCTAAAGATGTCACCTTCCATGTTGTTTTGAGAAATGTCAATTGTTAATCCTACTAATAGAAATTATGCGATTTATCTCTGGGCTTTATACAACGTCAGTTGTTGTATGCTAACTGCATTTTGATTAAACTATGCGGTTGGAGTGATTAAACGTCTAAAAGATTTATGTTCTTTTAGATAAAACTTTTGGTTCTGAGCATATTTCAGTTATTGATTTTGCTACTAGGAATTTTCAGCAATGCACATAAATGAGCTTTCAGCATTCATGTTGTCGTAGTTACTATTTTGGTCAAATGTGTTTTATCTGTACGACTCAAAGTTTTAAACTCGATTTGAGGATTTATTTGCGATCCCATCATTCCACCGAGCTTTGGAAAAAAAAGGAGATAGTTTTTTTTTATGCCACAACGTTTTTGGTTAAAGGAGGAAAAGTTAAAAGTTAAAAGATGTGAAGTTCTCTTTTTGGAATTGTACGAACATTTATTACACGTGTTTGGAGTACTGGAATTTATTTTCATGATTAAAGTGCGAATTTTGCTACACATCTTTGCTACTGTTTTATTAACGTAAATACATATTGGACGAATTTTGGAATTGGTTTTTATATGTGTAGCGTCGGTGATCAATTTTCAACATATCGAGTGATCGGTAGTGGATTTTACTGCACGACCAATTATCGTTATAAAGTGTACGTATTTAAAGGCTCTTATGAAAGTTTAAATTGGTCTGTTAGTTGAAAACCTTGAACTCATTAGGCATATAGATTTAAACCCTGTAGTGAAAGATGTTGTAAATAGGGACTAATGGAGTCCTTGCGATTTGAAGCATCAGATGATCCGACTTGCGGTCAGTCTTGAATTGGGGGTTTCAGTTTTGAATTGGTACGCACATGTATAATGGAAATAGTATATTTGAGTCTCTCCAGGTAATTAAGGAGTAATTTTATACTTCGGTAATCATGCGAGATAAGGTCTTATGTGATTATTTGCGCTTACATGGAGTTCAATTTGGTGGGTTGCTCGTCGGTGCGACATCATGATATATGTTGATGGTGTAACGTCTTAGTGGATTCCGCGATCAAAGGAAATTTTTATGGTCCGTTTGTTAGAAATGTAAGAATTGGATCTTAGCACTCTGTTAGGTGTCAACCCTAGTACGACCTTCCATCTGGAATGAAATCTTGGGCGGGATGTCCACGTTTTCGAAGTCACCATTTAGTCTTAGGCGTCGACTTGTTTTCTTGGAGTCAATGGATCTAGGGATGTTTGGGAGATATCCCGGTTGGATCATGGGAAATATTGACATTTCGGTGATGGAGTTTAAAAGAAGGTTAGATGGTGATGATTGAGTACCGATGTGCATAAGCATTCCCGCAGTGATAAAGATTTCATTATAGGAATGTTGTGAGGTTGGTGTTGGAACGGAGTTGAGTGTTAATCGGATATGGGTTAACCAGCTACCTGAAGGACGCATTGGGACGCTTTGGAAGGACATCTTGTTCAATATTAGGAATGGATCTGTAGGAATCTGAGGATTCATGGGATTTGGGATAATCGACTATCTGTAGAGCGTAATCGTATGTTTCTGGTGGAAACACAATGCTTGGGTCTATATAAGTGTGGGGGCACTTGCAGACATTGTATCCGGGTCAACTTTGAAGAACGAATTTAAAGTGTTGGGAACTGAAGAATTCATCAAGTATGGTTAATGCTGCTAGTTCAAAGTTACTACTGCTAGAAGACTTAAAGGTTAATACTGCCGAGTGTTACTACTGCTAGTAGAATTAATACTGCTAGACAAAGTTAGTGCTGCTTGAACAAAGTTAGTACTGCTTAGCTAGTTAGTACTGCTAGTAGTGGTTAGTGCTGCTTGGTAGTTAATACTGCTAGAAGGAATTAATGCTGCTGAGCATAGTTAGTGCTGCTTATGACTTGAAGATCCGAATGGAAAGGATGACAGCTGGAAAGATTCAAGATATTCATGGAAGGCTTGAAGATAATGATGGAAGATATACTGAAGATATTTTATTTATTGTAATTATATGTTTATTCAGTATATGTACAGATTTGATAGAATAGATTAAGTAATTAATTCTAAGTTTTAGTTCTAGAGAGAAAATCAACCTCAAGGCATAGTTCCTAATTCTAGAGAAGTAGAATTCGTATTGGTGAGCCTGTTCATCAATATTGAGGTTGAGTGTGTAATCTTGTAACTTCAAAGCATTCAATACAAGTTTACAGTTTGTTCTATATATTTACTGTGTTGATTTATTATTTCATTGAATATCAAAGTGTTATTCCGCAAACTTCTTTGATATTAGTTTCTGAGAATTTATTCTTGTTGAGAATTCGATCCTGACAAGTGGTATCAGAGCCAAACACTCTCAGAAACATCTATTCATCATGGAAAATCTTACAGAATCAAGCAGTACTTTGGTCTCTAAGGTTCCAATGCTCAAACCCAGTGAGTTTGACATGTGGAAGATCAGAATCAGACAATATATTCTTCTCACTGACTACTCAATATGGGATATCATTGAGAATGGTCCTTCTGAAGCTGGAAGGATAGGAGCAGATGAGAAAAGACCTCCACCAAAGACAGATGGTGAGAGGAAGATCAGACAGACAGAGATGAAGGCCTTGAGCACTCTGCTCTTGGCCATCCCCAATGAATATCAGCATCAATTTTGCAACTGCACTGATGCTCAGATTCTCTGGAATGCTCTAGAGAAAAGATTTGCTGGAACTAAAAGCATCAAAAGAAATCAAAGAGATGTTCTAAAGCAGCAGTATGAGAACTTCACTTCCTCAAAGAATGAGTCTATGACTCAAACTTTTGATAGGTTCAACAAACTCATAGGTGAACTGGCTACTGTGGAAGTAAAGATGGAACAAGATGATATCAACAGAAAGTTCCTCAGATCTCTTGGGGATGAATGGACTATGTACACTGTCTCATATAGAAAAAGTGACAATCTGGAAGAGAAAGAACTTGATGATCTATACAATGATCTAAGAGTTTTTGAAACTGAGGTAGAAACCAAGAAGAAGCCCTCTGGTTATATCCACAATGCTGCACTTCTCTCAGCATCCACTGATACTACTGCTAACCCTGAAGCAGTTAGTACTGCCAGTGGAGTAAGTTCAGAAAAAGGCACTGAAACTATCTTTGAAGCCTTTTTGTCCAGTCATAGCAGCAATTCTTTGATTAATGATGATCTGGATCAAATTCACCCTGATGACCTGGAGGAGATGGATATTAAATGGCAGATGTCCATGTTATCAATGAGGGTGAAGAAGTTCATTAAAAGAACAGGAAGGAATAACTTCTCTCAAAGAAGAGAAGATGAAGCTGGTTTTGACAAGACCAAGGTGGAATGTTATAAGTGTCACATGAAAGGACACTTTGTTAGAGAATGCAGGAGTGTTGTTCCAAACAACAACCAATAACAAGCTCAGAATGGAGGTTACAATCAAAACAAGAATCCTGCTCAAGCCCTTGTTTCTCAACAAGGAATGGGTTTTGACTGGAGTGATCAAGCTGAGGAAGCCATACAGAATCAAGCTCTTATGGCAGAAGTGTCTGATCTTCCCTCTGAGGTAATTTCTAATCTTTGTACAAAATCTTGCATTGACACTGTTACAAGATACAGGGATCACAATCAAAGTATGTGTGATGACCTCAAAAGATTAGAAAAGGACAGAAGAGATTATGTGTTGATATTAGAGAGATTTGAAGAGCAAATCAAAAGCTTTCAAGCTAATGAACTTCAACACTCTTATGACACAAACTATTGGAAGTGGGAAAAGAATGAGTTAGAGATCAAACTGTCTAAATCCTTAGAAGAGAGTGATAGGCTGAAAGAGGAACTGTCTAAAGTTAAACTTGACATAGAAAAGTTTTCATATGCTTCAAAAGCAATGGATTCTCTTCTAAAGGCTCAGATTCATGACAAGATGAAGCCTGGTATTGGATACAACAATACACCTCCTCCTTACAACAACAATTATATCTCTCCTACTTCAAACTTGTTAGAAACCAAGGAGAAAAATGACTTATCTGAGAAAGCCTTTAAGATAGATCCTTTGGATGAAGTAGTAATTAAGGATTTAACTGAGAAAGAAGCCAGTGAGTATAGGGATAATGATGTGAGTAAAAAGATCCCATTAGAAAATAACATTATCACAAATGAGGGATGTGGGAAAATCTGGGTCAAGTCCAAGGAGATAGAGAAGACAAAAGGAAAGGATAACAAGGTCCATTACAAACAAACCACAGTTGTGAATCCTGGATCTTGTAAACAGTGTGATTGCAGTAAAGCCAAGAGCCTAAATTCTGGTTTAAAAAGAGGAAATCAAAGAAACTGGAATAATCAATGGGCTCAGAAACAAGGAGTTGATCTGAATAAAATCAATAGACCAAAACCTTGTTTCATATGTGGCAAGTTAAATCATTTGGCTAAGTATTGTTACTTTAATCCTATTAACCAACAGATGAACTTTCAAAGATTTGGGCAAAAACCTGTTGGTTATAGGAAGGCTGGAAAGAAACATGTGATAAAGAAACATGGTGAAAGGAAAGGCCCCATGAAGAAAAAGATTTTAAAAGAAAGTGTCAAAATGTGGGTGCCTAGAAGCACTAAAACTGTTAGTACTGCTAACATGGTTACTGCTGCTACCTGTATTAGCACTGCTGAAAATATTAATGTTTCTAATACTGTTAGTACCTCTTCAAAGATTAATACTGCCAACACAGTTACTGCTGCTAACACAGTTACTACAGCTAACAAGGTTAGTACTGCTAAGCATGCAAGTGCTGCTAAGGCAGTGAGTACTTCTAAAAACAGTACTGATTCTAGCAAAAATATTTCCAAGCCTATTATTGTAACAAAGTACTCCAAGAATGAGGAGTTAAAGTTCAAAAATCTTGTCAAGAAAGAATGCAAGTATTTTGATGAGAAAGGGGTACCCAAGACCACTTTGGCTTGGGTTCCTAATTCATACTAACTGATCTATCTTATGTGCAGGGCAACCAACAGCTCAAGGGAAAGAGCATATGGCATGTTGATAGTGGTTGCTCTAGGCACATGACAGGCAACATGTCATGCCTTCAGGATTTCAAGCATATCAATGGAGGACATGTTGCATTTGGAGATAATCTTACTGGTGGCAAGATAAGTGGAAAAGGTAATGTCACCAAAGGTAAGATGACATTTGAGGATGTCTACTATGTTGATCAATTAAAGTACAACCTGTTAAGTGTATCACAGGTATGTGACAAACAACATAGTATATTATTTACAAATACTGAGTGTATGATCCTTGCTCCAGGGTTCAAGGTAGTTGATGAAAGCATGATACTACTTAGAACTCCAAGGAAGGACAATGTTTATTGTCTAGATATGGACAATGTTAATAGTGATTCATCCCTGAACTGTCTTGTTTCAAAAGCTTATGTGGATGAATCCTCTCTATGGCACAGAAGGATGTGTCATATGAATTTCAAGACTATGAACAAACTTGTTAAAAACAACCTTGTAAGAGGTTTACCTTCAAAAGTCTTTTCATGTGATGATCATTGTGTTGCTTGTCTTAAAGGCAAACAACACAAAACTTCTCATAAGACCAAAGAGTTAAATTCTGTTTCTTCTTGTCTCCAGTTACTGCATATGGATCTGTTTGGTCCTACAAATGTTATGAGTATAGGCAAGAAATCTTACTGCTTGGTTATTGTTGATGATTACTCCAGATTTACTTGGGTATATTTTCTAAGGACTAAGGATGAGACAAGTGGACTTATCAAATCCTTTATTCTAAGAATTGAAAACCAAACTAATCAAAGAGTAAAAGTCATTAGATCAGATAATGGAACTGAGTTTAAAAATCATGATCTAAACACCTTTTGTGAAGATAAAGGTATTGAGAGGCAATATAGTGCTCCTAGGACTCCTCAACAGAATGGTGTTGCTGAAAGGAGAAATAGGACACTAATAGAGGCTGCTAGATCTCTGTTGGCTGATTCAAAATTGCCAATTACCTTCTGGGCTGAAGCAGTTAATACTGCTTGTTATGTCCAAAACAGAGTTCTAGTGGTAAAGCAAAAGAACAAGACCCCATATGAGCTTTTAAATAAAAGAAAACCTTTCATTGGTTTCTTCAAACCTTTTGGGTGTCCTTGTACAATTCTCAATACCAAATCTCACTTAGGTAAGTTTGATAACAAAGCAGATGATGGATTTCTTGTTGGATATTCATCTCAGAGTAAGGCCTACAGAGTTTTTAACTCTTCTTCCAGAATAATTGAAGAAAGTGACAATGTCAAATGCAATGAGAATACACCAAATCCAATTGGGTCTGGTCCTCAGTGGTTATTTGACATTGACTCACTAACTAATTCTTTTGGTTTCAGTAGTGATGATTATACAGGAACAGGAAGTGGAGGATCAGGGACTACACAAGTCTCAGAAAGTATATCTAAATCTGTGATATTTCCCATACCCACAGTGAATTCTGTTGAAGACTGTGAAAAGGAATCATCTACTGAACCAAGTCAGAGTGAAGAAGAAACTAGAGGTGAGGAGACTCAAGAAAATAAAGAATCAGAAGTGTCTTCTGAAAACACTTTAGTTGAGTTGCATGACTCTAATCTAGAGGCTGGACTGAATGAAGAACCTAGTCATAACACAAGAGTTCAAAAGAATCATCCTCCACAGCTGGTAATAGGAGATATCTCTTCTCCTATGATGACTAGACATCAAAGTAGGCTTCAAGAAATGCAAGATCAACAGCATACAGTGCTTTCTTGTTTTCTATCCCAGCTTGAGCCTAAAAAGGCACATGATGCTATGAAAGAATCTAGCTGGATAGAAGCAATGCAAGAAGAACTGTTACAATTCAAGCTACAAGATGTATGGGATTTAGTAGACCTTCCTAAAGGTCACAGAGCAATTGGCACAAAGTGGATTTTCAGAAACAAGAGAGATGAAAGAGGTATTGTCATAAGGAACAAAGCAAGGCTAGTGGCTCAAGGATATACTCAAGAAGAGGGTATAGATTATGAAGAAGTCTTTGCACCTGTGGCTAGGATAGAAGCAATCAGACTATTCCTAGCCTATGCTTCTTACATGAACTTCAAAGTCTATCAAATGGATGTAAAAAGTGCTTTTCTCTATGGCTCAATTGAAGAAGAGGTATATGTCTGTCAACCACCGGGGTTTGAAAACCCAAGCTATCCAGACAGGGTATACAAATTAAAGAAAGCTCTTTATGGACTGCATCAAGCTCCAAGAGCATGGTATGACACTCTGTCATCCTATCTCTTGGAAAATGACTTTGAAAGAGGAGTCATTGATAAAACTCTATTTATCAAGAGAAAGAAGAAGGATATCTTGATGGTCCAAATTTATGTTGATGACATTATCTTTGGATCTACAAGAGACAACATGTGCAAGGAGTTTGAGAATCTAATGCATCAAAGGTTCAAAATGAGTTCCATGGGGGAACTTACTTTCTTCCTTGGACTCCAAGTTCAACAGAAGTCAGATGGCATCTTCATCTGTCAATCCAAGTATGTGCAGGACATTCTAACCAAGTTTGGTTTCTCAGAGTCAAAACCTGCCAGCACACTTATGGAAACACACAAGCAGATAACAGCAGATCTTGAGGGGGAGGATATGGATGTGCATCATTATAGATCCATGATTGGCTCTCTCATCAAGGCCAGATATAATGTTTCCAGTCTGTGTATGTGCAAGATTTCAAGTTAGGCCAAAGCAATCTCACTATCAAGCTGTTAAGAGGATATTCAGATATCTCAAAGGGCAACCCAGATTGGGACTTTGGTATCCTCATGACTCATCCTTTGACCTACTTGCATACTCAGATAGTGATCTAGGTGGAGCAAAGTTGGACAGAAAATCTACTTCTGGAGGATGTCAGTTTTTGGGAGCAAGACTAGTCTCATGGCAGTGCAAGAAACAAACCACAGTATCCACATCTACAACAGAGGCAGAGTACATAGCAGCCGCAAGTTGCTGTTCTCAAGTCTTATGGATTCAGAATCAAATGTTGGATTATGGGGTAACCTTTCTACACACTCCAATTTTTATTGACAACAGCAGTGCTATTAGCATTGTGAATAATCCAGTCAAGCACTCAAAGACAAAGCACATTGAGATCAGGTATCACTTCATAAGAGACTGTAATGAAAAGAAACTTATTCAAGTTGTAAAAGTTCACACTGATAATCAGTTTGCTGATCTATTCACTAAAGCTTTTGATGTGGGTAGATTCACTTTCTTGGTAACAAGTGTGGGAATGATCAACTCTGAATAATCCCCTTCTCAAAAAGTGGTTCTATACCTGTATATTATTTATTCTTGGTGTTACTAATCTTCTTTTTCAGGATATGCATAGCAGTACTCAGTGTTTAGCAAGTTTAAAGGAGTAAGTCAGTTAATACTGCTAGTTAGTTAATACTGCTAGTTCGTTAATACTGCTAGTGGTTAATACTACTTTCAGTTAATACTGCTAGTAGTTAATACTGCTAGTAGTTAATACTGCTTTCAGTTAATACTGCTCGTAGTTAATACTGCTTTCAGTTAATACTGCTAGAAGTTAATACTGCTAGTAGTTAATACTGCTTTCAGTTAATACTGCTAGTAGTTAATACTGCTTTCAGTTAATACTGCTAGTAGTTAATACTGCTTATGTTCCGAATACTATAAATACTCTTTGCCCGCCTAAAAGCTTATAACGACTCTCTGCATACTACTCACTTGCGCTCTAAAACCTTTCTCTCTCAAGTTCGAAGCTTTCAGGCACGTTGTTCACTAAGATCAATGGCATCCATGGCATTCATCGACGAGCACAATGAGATCGCGATGCTACAAAAGACAAAGCAAGCTGCAGGATTTCATCAGATTGTGGATTTCCTCAAGTCAAGCCATATTGCTCATGCTCTTACTGTATCTCCTACAATCTATATCGAGTATCAAAGACAGTTCTGGGCTAATGCCACCATTGTTGCTGAGAATGGTGTGCCAATGATCAAGACAAGAATCTGTGAACAATCACTAACAGTTACTGAAGAGGTTATTCGCATCAGTCTACGTCTAGACGATGCCTCTGGTATAACTTCTATCCCAAACGATGAACTGTTCTCCAATCTTACAAGAATGGGGTATGGAGGCCCATTGGGTGTATTCAAATTCTCAAAAGCCAAATTTTCACCCCAATGGCGTTTCTTTGTCCATACTCTTATGCACTGTATCTCCAAAAAGACTACTGGATGGAGTGAGTTCAGCAGCACCATTGCTTATGCTTTGGTGTGCTTGGCCACTGCCAGAAAGTATAACTTTTCTAAAATGATTTTCAGTGATCTTGTCTCAAACATGGGAAACAAAAAGAGCTTCTTTATGTACCCCAGGTTTGTCCAAGAAGTTATTACTCATGAATTGACGGATATACCTCAACCTGTTGGAGTATATGTACCTAAACCCCCCAAAGGCAAGGTTTTCTCAAATATGAGAAGATCTGCTGGGGACTCGGAAGGAGTTGACACCCCATTGTTCTCTACAATGATGGTGGTGTCCCAAACCAATGAAGGTATGGCAGCAGGGTCAAGGCCCCCATTAGACCAACCCACTGCTAGCCAATCCCAACCTTCCATCTCTATATCAATTCCTCAGTCTCTTCTTGACAAACCAACTTCACCTATCACCCAAACTTATCAAAGAAAACAGGTAAAGAAGGCTCCTTCCTTTCTTGTACCATCAGCCACTCAGCCTTTAAGCCCTCTATTGGAGCATTCTCCAGTAGAGAATATCCAAAGGGAATCCACAAGGGTGTCTCCCAACCCAAAGGAGGTGCTCTCTGAGGAGGAGGTAGAGCATATGGGTACTGAGGCTGCCACTACTTCTGCTAGCACAGAGAAGGACAGTGGCAACATCAATAAGACCTCCCCCATGGCAACTTTGAATGAGCAATCATTCAAAGGTCCCTGGTGCCAAGAAACCAAGGGGGTGGATAGTGCTTCTGCTAGGCAGAAGACTTTCACTATAAAAAGATCCAATGATCCTTCAAAAGAGGGTAACACTTCTGGAGAGGGTGAGGACAGATATACTTACTATGAATTGATGGAAACAATGGGGAACATCAATCAAGATGTTCTCAAACAAGGCAAAGAAATTGAAGAAATGAAGCTGGTCATTCTGTCACAACAAGTACAGATTGCTAAGCTGAAGAAGTTGGTGATCAGTCTGGTACAGAAGAAGAAGAGAAAGCAATTCCAACTAAGGAGAAGGAAAACTAAGAATGATGCTCCCAAAAATGGGGAGATCAACATGGAGGAAGCCAAAAGAGAGGGGGAGCTTAATGGAGAGAAATTTGATGTTGAGGGGGAGCAGGAAGCAGAAACAAAAAGAGATTCAGTGCCAATAGAAAGACAAGAAGCAGCAGAAACGGTTACTACTGCTGACATAAATAAAGCAGCAGAAACAGTGAAAGAAGTTTTAACAGATCTTGAGATTGCAGAAACCTTACTTAAAGCCAAGAATGATACTCCCAAGGTCACTTCAAAGACCAAAGGAGTAATCATCAAAGAACAAGGTGAAGTGATCAAGAAAGATAACAGTAAGAAGGCAATGGACAAAGACAAAGGAAAAGCAAAGATGGTGGAATCTGATCAACCAATCAAAAAGCAAAGGTTGGTTGAATCAGATGAAGCCTTAGCTAGAAAGATGCAAGATGACATTGAAGAGGAAGAAAGAGTTCAGATGGAAAAGGACAGGGAGATGGCAAAAGCTCTAGCTACTGAACTGAATGAAGCTTATCAACTGAGTCTGGCAACTGAAATTGCACAGAAGAAAGCTGCAACTATGAAGAAATCAGTGGTAGTAAAAGCAGCTACAAAGAAGAGAAAACCCTCAAAGACATTCCTAGGTACCCAAGACAAAAACAAGATGATTATATTTCTCAAAGGTGCTGTAGGAGTCAAAAAGGAGATGTTCTCCAAAATGTCTTTTGAGAAGATTAAAGAGCTGTATGATTCAGAGATGTTAAAGCTGCAGGGGAATGAAACTGCAAGGGTGGAGATGGAGAAAAGGATGAAAGAAAGCAATGATCTTCTGATACAAAAGCCCTTTCCAGATGAGCAGGAAACACCATCAAAGAAAGAAGCTACTTTGGGAGAAAGTCTAAGGACTTTAAAGAGAACAAAGATGATGGCTAAGAGAAAGTCAATCAAGAAGCCTAGAATAGCTGAAGGAGAAGCTGAGAAGGTTGCTGAAGAAGAAGGGGCACCTGAGTCATCTAAACAGAAAGAGCCATCAAACACAGATGATGTAAATTTGTATATGGTAGTGATGGACAAAGTGCCTGAACCAATTTCAGCAGAACCTGTAGGAGTTAAGCCTCCTGAGGTCATTCTCTGGGATACATTGACTGTGGATGGAAAGGAATACATAAGGCTAAAAAGGAAGGATGAAAAGTATGAAGTGTTCAATACTTGGGCAAAGATTGTAAGAACATGCTCTAGGTCAGATCTTGAAGAGATGTTTGATATAGGAATGAAGTTGTATGCAGATATACTGAAGGCTCCAGGGATTTCAATTACAAAACTGGTAATGGAGTATCTGTGTATGATGTTCAAACCTGAAGAAGTAGAGCATGTGATCAAGAATGTATTCAAGTCAGTCAACAGTTGGACTCTATATGAAATTAGTGGAGTATATACAGTGACTTTGGATTTAAATCACACTGAATACTTCCTAGTGGATAGAGTGTACAATCATAGCAGATTGAAGCTTCATGCCATGCTGAAGAAAAAGTTAAGATGTGTTCCAGATTCAGAAATGGCTAAATACTTGATTCAAAGAACAATTAATCAGAGTTTGGGATTGGATGCAAACACTGGAATTTAGGCCATGATAGAGTTTTGGGAGCATCTTGAAGAAAATTTGAAGAACTTGACTTCTCTTCCTAAAAGTCAAGTTAGGGGGAGATTGTTGGGAACTGAAGAATTCATCAAGTATGGTTAATGCTGCTAGTTCAAAGTTACTACTGCTAGAAGACTTAAAGGTTAATACTGCTGAGTGTTACTACTGCTAGTAGAATTAATACTGCTAGACAAAGTTAGTGCTGCTTGAACAAAGTTAGTACTGCTTAGCTAGTTAGTACTGCTAGTAGTGGTTAGTGCTGCTTGGTAGTTAATACTGCTAGAAGGAATTAATGCTGCTGAGCATAGTTAGTGCTGCTTATGACTTGAAGATCCGAATGGAAAGGATGACAGCTGGAAAGATTCAAGATATTCATGGAAGGCTTGAAGATAATGATGGAAGATATACTGAAGATATTTTATTTATTGTAATTATATGTTTATTCAGTATATGTACAGATTTGATAGAATAGATTAAGTAATTAATTCTAAGTTTTAGTTCTAGAGAGAAAATCAACCTCAAGGCATAGTTCCTAATTCTAGAGAAGTAGAATTCGTATTGGTGAGCCTGTTCATCAATATTGAGGTTGAGTGTGTAATCTTGTAACTTCAAAGCATTCAATACAAGTTTACAGTTTGTTCTATATATTTACTGTGTTGATTTATTATTTCATTGAATATCAAAGTGTTATTCCGCAAACTTCTTTGATATTAGTTTCTGAGAATTTATTCTTGTTGAGAATTCGATCCTAACATAAAGGTTGCGATGGTTCAAACCAAACTAGTCGTTAGGAAATTTCGTCAAAGGACAATAACTCTTTAGTGATGATGAGTTTGGAGACATTTGGTGGGAATGTCGAGGTGGACTTTAAGTATAAATGAATTTTGAGGAGACCTTGATGCGTCGTAATCAGAAGTATCAAAGGGAATAGTTCGGATTGGGGTATTCTTGATGGAAATGACTAGATAAGGTCGTAAGTTGCTTTCGGGGTATTATGAGAAATCTAAGGTTGGGAGGCAAACGAGAGTGAACGATTTAGAAAATGATTAATCAAGGACTCAACTTTCATCCTGACGTCGGTGAAAAAATTGAACGTTGAGATTTAGATTGTAGAGATTTAGTTTGTAAGGGCACGTTATGAGAAACTCAGCGAAAACCTCAACCGGAATGTAATCGGGTCCGTATATGAGGTGAAGTTTAATGAAGGCATCCCTTTGGGATAGGAAATCAATCGATCTTTCAAATGTGAATGTTGGGTGCTTGGTGATTCCAGATTTCGAGGACGAAATCTCTTTTAAGGTTGGGAGGATTGTAACACCCCGAGTTTCGAGAGGTATCAATTCAAGTTAATACAGAAACTGATATATAAAGGAAAAATAAGATATTTGATTTTGGACTTGAATCCTAGATTTTATAGTCTAGATGGATAAAATATTCAATTACGAGTCCAACGGTTCTTTCCGGAGCGAAAACGGAGCTATAACGAAGAAGTTACGACCAAAACATTATTTGGCCAAATTCTTCGCGGGATGAAGGGCGCACGGGTCGTGCGCCATCCTTCACAAAATACGCACGGGTCATGCGCAACATCAGAAGCTTCAGCTCGGGTTAAAACCTGATTTCAGCCTCATTTCACCCAAAACTTCATTTCTTCATGACTTTTACTCCACAACTCCGATTTTGGTGATTACGATTTCGTTTTTGAGAGCTCTTCAAGGATCTAGCAAGAGATTGGAAGTCTATTGGAGTAAAATAGAGTATTTTGTGGTGGTAAACTTCTCATCTCTCACTATTCATCTTCTTCACCAAAGTTTTCTTGGGTTTCATCCACCCTTTGTTCTCCCTTTCATAGATTGGATGTTTGTAACCATTTTGGTGAACTAGAGGTGTTTTGATTAGTGGATTCAAGCTTGGGTTAAGGTAATCTTCTATTTTCTTCATTTATGGAAGTTAGGTTTTCGGTATCATTGAGGTATTCATGTATAAGGTTGGGAAACGATTCTTTGTGGTTGATTATGATTATTTATGGTTGAATATGTATGGATTTAGGTTTTTGGAAGTTTTGACTTGAGAATCCAAGTGTTCTTCAAAGGATCTCTAGTTGGGGAAAATCTACATTTAGCCTAAATCTAGCAAGGTGAGTTCAAGTTGATTTGTGAAAACGTTGTACATGCCAAAATGTCTATTTTAAAGTGTTTTATGTGTTTTACATGAAATTATCAAGTGTTGGGTTATTTGCTAATCTTTGATTATTTGAATTATCTAACTTTACAAACCTGGTATAACACCCACATTGGAGATTTTTGGGCGTTTGTAATATGTGTCACAAATGAATGTGTTTTGAAGTCTTATTACATGAATGGATCTTTGGTCAAAGAAATACACTTTTAAATGTTTGTCGGGTTTTATGCATCATCATGAAATGGAGTGTTTTATAAAGTATCACTTGCACTTTTATGTGAGGTACTTGAGAAAGTGTTTATAGTCTCATTTCTTGATCTTCATTCCTATCAGCAGTCAAGTTTGGGAAAATGCATGTCATTTGTGTTATGAGGTATTTTGGAAAATATAAGAGTATAAGTTCATTTTGGAAAATGGGTGCCTCAACTAATGTGAGTTTTGAACTAATCTTACTTTTAGTCGTTGTGTTTGAATAACCGTTGGTTGAGTGCGTTTTATCGTATTTTTACTTCATTTATCAATGGGTCAATGGGTGCTAAGCCTGTGGCTTGGTATTTTTATTTGATTTAGAGTCTTTGGACAGTTGTCTAGTTTTGGTAGCTCGACTTAGACCCTTGGTTGCGATATTGGATGAGGGACTCGACATAAAGACCGTTCGCGGTTGAATTCGATATCCCGTGGGTGTACGTTTAAAGCCACTGAGCCTGACATCCCTTGCGCTTGGAATTATTGTTCCGGCGTGGGACGATTAGTTTTCCACGTCGAGGCACGTTAAGGTACCGGATGTGGGTATAAGTCCTTCGTGCTCAAGTATTACGATATTGGATGAGGGGCTCGACATAAAAACCCGACGGGGTTGAACTCGAGTTTCCGTGGGTGTACGTTTAAAGCTACTGAGCCAGACATCCCTTGCGTGTACTTTTGTTTATATGACTAGTCATAACAACATAAAATGGGCTTACTTTGTGGACCGTCACATTTTATGGAATCGGGAATCCCCCGTCACCGAAAGGTGTTGTTTTTGGGTATTGAGTTTTATTATCCAAGTTTTCGGTGACGTTTTGTATATTTGGGTTTTACCCTTGATTTATGGGTTGAGTATTATGCCCCACCCATGTTTTGGGTGTTTCGGATATAAGGTTTAACCGTATCTTCATAAATGGAGAGTTCAATTTATATTTACGCTTTGAGTGAGTTTTGGGTTAAAGCTAATTTATGAATGAGCGGCTTATATTGGCATCTTTACCTTTGAAGTAGTCTGGTTTGGAAAACGTCTAAATTGGTGTTCTCCGTCTAAAATGCATATTATTGGAAAACGAGTCGTTTGCATATTCAAAGCATACCTTTTGAAAGATTATGAATTAAACTGCATTATCTATTTTCACAGACATCTTTACTCATATTGAAAAACTCTTGAGCTCACTAGGTGTTAAGCCTAACCCTTTTTATTTGTCGGCATGTGCATCAGGTTTCAAGGTTGGGAGTTGGTTCTAGCAACCCTATGAAGAGTAGAGTCTTAGCTAGATCCGAAAGTAAGTAATCGGTAAAGTCTTCCGCAACGTTGGAGATAGTGATTGTTATTGGGTTTAGTAACACCCGTCCTTTTCATAGAATGTATGTATAGGATGAATGTGAGCTTTGGGGTTAATTCTCAATTTATGTTTGTAGTTTGAAATATGTATTGATGTATTTAGAATTTTTTTAATAAGTTGCTATCTTCATATTTGAGGGTGTTACATCGTGGGTCGAGTTGAAGAATAAGATTTTGGAAGAATATTGCAGTGAGAGAGCTATGGATCGAATCGAAGCGGAGTTTCGGTCCCTAGTAAAAGGGAACTTGACGGTGAGGGAGTACACCCGTCAATTCATGGAGAAGTTGGGTTTGGTGGGGCACGTAGCCCCAACTGAGAAAGAAAAGATAAAGGCCTATCTCAATGGCCTACCGGCGAACATGTTATCCATGGTCCACAATTCAAAAGCCTCCAACCTCCGTGAGTACATTGAAGAAGCTCAGTTTATGGAGGAGATTTACACGAGGAACAAGTCTGAGAAAGTTATGGTGATGAATGACAAGAGAAAGTGGGAGAGCAGTTCCGCGCCTCCTAAGAGGACCCGACCTTTTGTCAGAAACCGAAACTTTAGTGGTTATCAGGAGGCGAGATGGTGCCAGAAGTGTCATAGCAAGCACCATGGCAACTGTAACCCCACTCCTCAACCTTGCAACAAGTGTGGGAAGTCAAACCACACCACCAAAGATTTCCCGATCCGAGGGCTTGTCTGTTTCGAGTGCAAGACACCGGGGCATATGAAGAGAGATTGCCCGAAGCTCAAGTCGGGTAGCGCATCGGAGAAAAAAGAGAACCTGTCTAGGGTTCCGGGTCGAGCCTTCCAGATGACGGTCGATGAGGCCAAGGCATCCGCCGATGTGGTATCGGGTACGTTTCTGCTAAACTCCGTACCTGCTCGTGTTTTGTTCGATTCGGGTGTCAGTTTCTCTTTTGTATCTGAATTGTTTCGTCAGAAGCTTTCCATGCCACTAATAGTCTAGAGAATGCGTTAGTGGTAGAGATAGCGGATGGTAGTCAAGTCCTAATCCGCGATGTCTTGAAGAAGTGTACTCTCGGGATCTAAGGGAGAGAATTTCCGATTGATTTGATGCCGATGATTATTGGTGGTTTTGATGTGGTGGTCGACATGGATTGGTTGGCAAACAATCATGCCGAGATAGTTTGCTCGAAGAAATTGATCTGACTTCCCAATCCTAGCGGTGAAGTTGTTGTGATCTATGGTGAGAAGAGGAAGGGTGATGTGGCAATCATCACCATGGCAAAGGCGCGCAAGTGCTTGATGAAAGGATGCTCGTCCTTCCTAGCCTACGTGATCGACGCCAAGTTCGAGAAGTTAAAGCTTGAAGATGTGAAGATAGTGCGGGAGTTTCCCGACGTCTTTCCAGACGACTTGCCCGGGTTACCACCCGATCGTCAAGTGGAGTTTCGGATTGATCTCGTGCCGGGAGCGACTCCTATTGCTAGAGCTTCTTACCGGTTGGCGCCATCGGAGATGCAAGATGAAAGATGGCACGATGAGAATGTGCATCGATTACCGTAAGTTGAATAAGGCAACGGTGAAGAACAAGTACCCGCTTCCGAGAATAGATGACTTGTTCGATCAACTTCAAGGAGCGGGGTGTTTCTCCAAGATCGACTTGCGTTCGGGTTACCACCAAGTGAAGGTGAGGGAAGAAGACGTCTCGAAGACGGCCTTTAGAACGCGTTACGGCCATTACGAATTTCTTGTAATGCCGTTTGGCCTAACAAACGCGCCGTCGGTGTTTATGGATTTGATGAATAGGGTGTGCTGACCATTCCTTGACAAGTCGGTCATCGTATTCATTGATGACAAACTCGTATATTCCAAGGGCGAGTTGGAACACGAGCAACATCTTCGTGAGGTTCTAGAAGTATTGAGGAAGGAGAGATTGTACGACAAATTTTCCAAGTGCGATTTTTGGCTTGAAGATGTGCAATTCTTGGGTCACGTTGTCACTCAAGACGGAGTGAAAAGTGACCCCTACAAAATTGAAGCCATAATGAATTGGAAGCCTCCTAAGAGTCCGTCCGAGATCCAAAGCCTTTTGGGATTAGCGGGATATGTTAGGATCGAAATTCTAAACAAGAATTTAAACTAAACACTCAAAAACTATGTTAAAGAAGTCGCGGAATAACACTTTAACAATAAATCAATCAAACAGTGTATGAACTCAAATCACAAGTTATTTTGAATTAACTTAATGATTACAAACAAAACCTCAATCTATTGAACAGACTCAACAGACGTTCTATACTTCTCTAAAGAAAGGATTAAAAATAATCTTGAGGTTAATTCTCTCTAAACGTATATGCAAAACTTGTTTTTCTACCAAAAACTACATGACTATATATTCAGAACTGATAACAAGATAATTGCAAAAGAAATATTGATCTTCAGCATCCAGTCCATAATTATCTTCAACATTATCTCCAGCTCCTAGTCTTTCACATCAATCCATCTTTATCTTCATGAGCAGTATTAATCTTCATCCTCAACAGTATTAACTTCCTTAGCAGTAGTAATTCATCAAGCAGTACTAACTACTAGCAGTACTAACTATTATCCTAGCAGTACTAAATTTTCAAGCAGTAGTAATACTACTAGCAGAAGTAATCTTCAAATAGCAGTATTAAAGTCTTCAGCAACATTAATCTTTAAGCCTAGCAGCATTATCCATACTTGACACATTTTTAGTCCCAACAATCTCCCCCTAACTTAACTTTTCAAATTGAGAAGTTAAGTTCTTCAGATTAGAATCTTCATGATGATTCCAAAACTCCAGCTTAATTTCCCAAATTAGGATCCAGACCTAGACTTTGATTGATAGTTCTTCTGATCACTATTCTGGCCATTTCTGAATCTTTGGGACAAACCAGCTTTTCTCTCAACATCCCTTGCAGCTTTGCCTTGCTATGGTCATACATCTTGTCAACCAGGTAATACTCATGATAACTTTTGTCAATTGTAATGGCATAGACTCCACATCTTTCAAATAACTTCCAATTATCTATTCTTTTAAATCCATTCTCAAGATGCAAGTCTTTGATAACATACTGTACTCTTTCAGGATCAAACATCATGCACAAGTACTCCATGGCCATCTTTTTAATGCTCATCCTTTCTCCTTTTAGTAAATCCTCATACAAGTTCAAACCAACCTTGTACATTTCTTCCAAATCCACCCTGTTACAGCTTCTGATTATTTTACCCCATGTAGCATATACTTCATAATGATCACCCATTCTCTTTATTCTGAAATACTCTGTTCTTTTATCCACTAGAGTATCCCAATGGATAATCTCTGGAGCTTCCACAGAAATAGGATCAGCTTTCAAAGGATCTTCATCAGTTACTGTCATGTATAACTCAAACTGTTCCTCAGGTTGTCTTGGCTGTTCTGATTGTTGACTTGTTGGCTCTTGATTCTGCTCTTGCTCTGCTGAAGGTGCAACAATATGTTCTGATGGTTCTGCTTCTGTTCTTTCACTTTCCTTCTCCTTCTCAACTTCCTCAATTCTTGGCCTCTTTGCCTGTTTCTTTGAAGCAATAGACTTCATTCTTTTAACAACTCTGATCTTCTGGGCTAGTGTTTCTTCTTTCTTGACTTCTGCCCTTTCTTTTGTAGGAGTGCCTTCTTCACTGTCAGGGAAGGGTTGTTGAATATACAAATCATGTCTCTCTTTCATTTTTCTTTCAAACTCAACCCTCTGACTGAAATGCCCTTGAAGCTTGGCCATCTCCTTCTTATACAACTCCTCTATTCTGCTGAAATACATGTTAGTAAACATTCCTTCAGGGACTCCAATGGACCCTTTCAGGAAGTTTACCATCTTTCTCCTTTCCTGTGCAGCCAGAAAGGCCTTAGAAGGTTGTCTTTATCTTGTCTTTGATGGATGCCTTTGTCTAGATGCTTTCATGGTAACTTTCTTGGCAACAAGCTTTATACTCTTCTGATATTCTTCATTTAGCTTTGTAGACAAATCTAATGCAATTTTTCTATCTTTGAAAGTTTAGGTCTCTTCCTCCTTTTCCAGCTCTTCTTGCAACTTCTTTGCCAACTCTGCATCCATATCTATTTGCTTTTGCTTTTTCCCTGGTTTCTCAGATTCAACCACCTTCTCTTTTCCTTTCTTCTTTGCATCTGACATGCTTATCTCTTTCTTTGTTTTCTCTGTTCCTTCTTTGATCACCACTCCTATAGACTTTTGAGTAGCTTTAGGAGTGTCATGTTTTGCCTTAACCAGAGTTTTAGCAATTTCTATCTCTTCCATTGACATTTCAGTTTCCGCTGCTGCTGTAGTTTCTACTTCTTTCTCAGTTTCTACTTCTTTTGTTGTTTCTGCTGCTTGTTCAGTTACTGCTTCATTTACTTTTTCTGCTGCTTACTTCTTTTCTGCTGACAGGATCTGATTCTTAACAAGAATAATGAACTTAGAAACAATATTAAAGGAGTTTGCGAAATAACACTTTAATATTCAGAATATCAATGAAAACAGTAAATATGAATCACAACTTGTAAACTTTATTGAAAGATTTAAAGCTACAAGATTTCACACACAACCTCAATATTGATGAACAGGCTCACCAATACGAATTCTACTTCTCTAGAATTAGGATTATAAACCTTGAGGTTGATTCTCTCTATGAAAACAAAAACTCAGAATATTGTCTAACTTGATCTTCTAAACTATTTTCAATAAGTCTATATATATACTAAAGATAAAAGATAATTACAAAATATAAAAGATCTTCAGAATAATCTTCCATATTTATCTCCAAGCTTTCCATGAATATCTTCAATCAATACAGGTGTCTTCATTGCCATACGAAGTCTTCATCTCATAAGCAGTACTAACCATGTTCAGAAGCATTAACCATGTTCAGCAGTATTAATGAAGTTGGCAGTAGTAATCCCTTAGCAGTACTAACTATGCTCAGCAGTAGTAACTTCATCAAGTAGTATTAATCTTGTTTAGCAGTATTAATCTGTCTCAGAAGTACTAACCATGTTGTGCTAGCAGCATTAACCATACTTGTGCAAATTCTGAATTCCCAACAATCTCCCCCTAACTTGACTTTTAGAAAGAGAAGTCAAGTTCTTCATTTATGGTCTTCAAGATGCTTTCAACACTACAGCTTAGTTGCCCAAATTCGGATCCAGACCCAGACTTTGATTAATTGTTCTTCTTACCACAATTCTGGCCATTTCTGATTCCTTTGCACATACTAGCTTAGCTTTCAGCATCCCATTCAGATTATCCTTGCTATGATCATACACTTTGTCCACTAGGTAGTATTCAGGATAACAATTATCAATTGTGATCATGTATACACCACAGTTTTCAAAGAGTATCCATTTATCAATCTTCTTAAACCCATACTCATGATGTAGATCCTTGATCCTGTAAACCACCTTTTCTGGTTCAAACATCATACAAAGATATTCCATTGCAATCTTGAGTAGGCTTTCTTCAGTTACTTTCAAAACATGTTCATAAAGCTTTATTCCCACCTTATGCATCTCTTCAAGATCAGCTCTGGAGCAACTTCTGATTACTTCCCCCCAAGTTGAATATACTTCAAATACATCACCAACTCTTTTAAGCCTGAAGTAATCCTTTCTGTTGTCTCTCAGAATGTCCCGAAAGATGACTTCTGGTGCTTTCACAGAAATGGGAACAACCTGAATTGGTTCTATTACAGTCAAATAAAGACCCACTTGCTCATCAGATTGCTTATTGGATTGCTCTGGGTTCTGCACATATTTTGCTGAAGATGTAACTGAAGGTTCTGCCTCTTTTTCAGCTTCTTGGACTGTTTCTTGGAAGCTATGGTCTTCACTCTTTTTGCAGATTTTACTTCCACAGTAACATTCTCTTGTTCTTCCTTCTTTTCTTCAGCTTGATCCTTTGAAGGTGTGGATTCCTCAGGGAATGGTTGTTGGATGTTGAGATCATGTCTCTCTTTCATCCTTCTTTCTGCTTCTTCCCTTTGAGAGGAATCCCCTTGGAGCTTTGCCATTTCCTTCTTATAGAGCTCCTCAACTTGGTTGTATGCCATATTAGTGAACATTTCTCCTTTGACACTAATTGAACCTTTCAGGAAATTTATCATTTTTCTCCTTTCCTGATTGGCCAAAAAGGTCTTGGAAGGTTGTCTTTTCTGCTTTTTGACTGGCATTCTTTTGACTTGTATTTTCTTGGCCTCAGCTGCAGTTTTTATGCTCTTTTGATATTCTTCATTGAGCTTTCTGGCCATCTCCAGTGCAAGCTCTCTGTCCTTATCTGATTGGAGTTGTTCTTCCTTTTCCATCTCAGCTTGGAGTTGTTTTGCTACTTCTTCATCTAACTCCACCTGGTTCTTCTTCTTTGAGGGTTTGTTAGGATCGAATTCTCAAGAAGACTTATAAATACTCAGAAACAATATCAAAGAAGTTTGCGGAATAACACTTTGATATTCAATAACACAGTAAACAAACAGTAAATATGATGAATAACTTGTAAACTTGTATTGAATGGTTGAAGTTACAAGATTACACACACAACCTCAATCTTGAAGAACAAGCTCTTTCAAGACGAATTCTACTTCTCTAGAATTAGGAACTATACCTTGAGGTTGATTCTCTCTAAAACAAAAACTCAGAACTAATAATTATTAAACTATTCTATCAATTCTATATATATACTGAACAAAAGATAATTACAATTATTAAAATATCTTCAGAATATCTTCCAAGAATATCTTCAGTCTATCCAGCTGTCATTCTTGTAATTCGGATCTCCATCTCATAAGCAGTACTAATCAAGATCAGCAGTATTAATCTCTTAGCAGTAGTAACTCCAGCAGTACTAATCTTGAAGAGCAGCATTAATCATGTTCTAGCAGCATTAACTTCAACTAGCATCATTAACTCAGAAGTACTAATTGTTGAGCTAGCAGCATTAACCATACTTAGCATTTCTTCAGTTCCCAACAATCTCCCCCTAACTTGACTTTTAGGAAGAGAAGTCAAGTTCTTCAGATATGATCTTCAAGATGCTTTCAACACCTCAGGTTCAGTTGCCCAAATTTGGATCTAGGCCCAGACTTTGATTGATAGTTCTTCTCACCACAATTCTAGCCATTTCTGAATCCTTTGTGCATACTAGCTTAGCTTTGAGCATCCCTGTTAACTTCTCCTTGCTGTGACTATAAATTTTGTCCACTAGGTAGTATTCATGATAACATTTGTCAATTGTAATCATGTACACACCACAGTTTTCAAAGAGTATCCAATGATCAATCTTTTTGAACACATACTCATGATGAAGATCTTTAATCATATGCACCACCTTCTCTGGATCAAACATCATACATAAGTATTCCATTGCCACTTTGAGAAGATTTTCTTCAGTACCTTTCAACACAGGTTCATAGAGTTTCATTCCCACTTTGTACATTTCTTCTATGTCTGCTCTTGAACAACTTTTGATCACTCTCCCCCAGGTTGAAAATGCTTCAAATGTACCATCAACTCTTTTGATTCTTAAGAAATCCTTTACATTATCTCTCAGAATGTCCCAAAAGATAATCTCTGGAGCCTTCATGGAGATTGGAACAACCTTTATAGGTTCTACTATAGTCATGTAGACATCCATATTCTCATCAGTTTGCTTATGGAACTGTTCTGGATTATGCACTGATTCTGCTTCAGTTTCTGCTGCAGTTTCTGCTTTTTCTTCCACTCTTAGCCTTTTGAAAACCCTTTTTGCAGCAATGGTTTTTACCCTTTTTGCAGACTTAACTTCTACACCAACATTTTCAGATTCTTCCTTCTTTTCTTCAGCTTTGTCTTTTGAGGGTGTGGTCTCCTCAGGGAATGGTTGTTGAATATTGAGGTCATGCCTCTCCTTCATTCTTCTTTCATCTTCTTCCCTTTGAGATGAGTCCCCTTGAAGTTTGGCCATTTCCTTCTTGTACAGCTCCTCAATCTTGTTGTATGCCATATTGGTAAACATCTCTCCCTTGACTCCAATTGCACCTTTCAGAAAATTTATCATTTTTCTCCTTTCCTGATTGGCTACAAAGGTCTTGGAAGGTTGTCTTTTCTGCTTTTGACTTGCCATTCTTTTGACTTGAAGTTTCTTGGCCTGGGCTGCTTCTTGTATACTCTTCTGATACTCTGCATTTAGCTTTCTGGCCATAATCTTTGCAAGTTCTCTATTAGTTTCAGTTTGGAGTTGTTCCTCCTTTTCCATCTGTTCTTGAAGCTTCTTTGCAGTTTCCTCATCCAATTCAATCTGAGTCTTTCTCTTTGAAGGCATTTCAGATTCAATAATCTTCTCCTTTCCTTTTCCCTTTGTATCTGTAGCCTTATCTTTCTTTTCTGTCTTCTTTACTCCCCCCTTCATTTATGACCACTCCCTTTGCATTGGGAGTGTCATTCTTGGCTTTAACCAGTGTTTCTGCAATTTCTAGTTCTTCTACAGAAAGCCCTGTTACTGTTTCCTCTGTTTCTACTGCTTCTTTTGCCTCAGCAGCATTAACTGTTCCTGCTGCTTGAGCAAAATCTGTTTCTGCTTCTATCCCATCCTTTTTCTCTTCTTCAGACTCTTTCTCCCCCTTGTTGGAAGCATCTTGAATGGTTGATCTCTTCTTCAAAACATATTGTTTTCTCCTCTTCTTTTGCACTAGCCTTGACACCATTTTGTTTAGCTTGGCAATCTGTGCTTGTTGAGACAAGATTACCATCTTCATTTCATCTATCTCTTTGCCCTGTTTAAGAACATCCATGTTGATGTTTCCCATGGTTTCCATCAATTCGTCATAGTTATATCTGTCCTCACCTTCTCCAGGAGTGTTACCCCCTTTTGAATGATCATTGGATCTTTTAGTAGTGGAAGCCTTCTGCCTAGCAGAAGCACTATCCACCCCCTTGGTTTCTTGGCACCTGGGACCTTTGGATGATTTCTCACCCAAAGTTGCCATGGGGAAGGTCTTGGAGATGTTACCACTGACCTCCTCTGTGCTAGCAGGAGTAGTGGCAGCCTTAACACCCATATGCTCAACCTCCACCTCAGTGAGCACCTCCTTGGGGTTGGGAGACACCCCTGTGGTTGCCCTGTAGATATTCTCTAAAGTAGAATCCTCCCTTAGAGGGCTTAAAGGCTTAGTGGGTGAAGGTACAAGAAGGGAAAGAGCCTTCTTTACCTGTTTCCTTTTGTAAGTTTGGGTAATTGGAGATGTGGGCTTATGAAGCAGAGATTGGGGAATAGATATAGAGTGGGAAGGTTGGGATTGGCTAGCAGTGGGATGGTCTGAGGAGGGCTTTGACCCTGCTGCCATACCTTCATCACTGTGGGACACCACCATCATTGTAGAGAACAATGGGGTGTCAACTCCTTCCGAGTCCCTAGCAGATCTTCTCATATTTGAAAAAACCTTGCCTTTAGGGGGTTTAGGTACATATACCCCATCAAAGTGAGGTATATCCATCAATTCATTAGTGATAACTGCCTGTACAAACCTGGGATACATGAAGAAACTCTTCTTGTTGTCCAGGTTTGAGACAAGATCATTGAAGATCATCAGAGAAAAATTATATTTTCTAGCAGTAGATAAACAAACCAAAGCATATGCAATGGGACTGCTAAATTGGCTCCAGCCAGTAGTTTTCTTTGAAATACAGTGCATCAGGGTATGAACAAAGAACCTCCATTGGGATGAAAATTTAGCTTTGAAAAACTTGAAAATTCCCATTTGGCCTTCATACCCCATTCTTGAAAGAGTTGAGAATAGTTCCTCATTAGGAATAGAGGTGATACAGGCAGCATCGTCTAGACGTAGACAGATGCGTAGTACCTCTTCAGTAACTGTTAGGGGTTTGTCACACACCCTTGTCTTTATCATTTGCACACCATTCTCTGTAACGATGGTGGCATTGGCCCAGAATTGCCTCTGATGCTCTATGAAGATGGTAGGAGACACAGTGAGAGCATGAGCGATGTGGCTGGACTTCAGAAAGTCGACTATCTGGTGAAAACCTTCAGCTTGTTTTGGCTTTTGGATTATCGCGATTTCATTGTGCTCGTCAATGAACGCCATGGATGCCATTGAACTTGAGTGTTCTTGCCTGAAAACTTGGTACTTGAGAGAAAAGGGTTAGAGCGCAAGTGAACAGTATGCAAAGAGTCGTTATGAACTTTTTAGGCGGGGAAAGGGTATTTATAGCTTGTGGATTATAAGCAGTATTAACCCTAAAAATTTAGTGAAAGCAGTATTAACAGTGAGCAGTATTAACTGAAAGCAGTATTAACTGAAAGCAGTATTAACTGAGAGCATTATTAACTGAAAGCAGTATTAACTGAGAACGGTATTAACCACTAGCAGTATTAACTAACTAGCAGTATTAACTGAGAGCAGTATTAACCACTAGCAGTATTAACGAACTAGCAGTATTAACTGAGAGCAGTATTAACCACTAGCAGTATTAATTAACTAGCAGTATTAACTACTTAGCAGTATTAACTGTGCACTGGCAGTATTAAAAATGCACTGGCAGTATTAAAAATGCACTGGCAGTATTAAAAATGCACTGGCAGTACTAAAAATGCACTGGCAGTATTAAAAATGTACTGGCAGTATTAAAACTACACTTGGCAGCATTTACTACACTTACACTTTTTAAGCTTGTGATAAACTGAGTACGGCTATACATTTCCTGAGAAAGAAAGTTAGTAACACCAAGAATAACCAATATACAGGTATTGAACCACTTTTTAAGTAGGATCTTATTCAGAGTTGATCATTCCCACACTTGTTACCAAGAAAGTGAATCTACCCACATCAAAGGCTTTGGTGAATAGATCAGCAAACTGGTTATCAGTGTGAACTTTTACAACTTGAATAAGCTTCTTTTCATTGCAGTCTCTTATAAAGTGATACCTGATCTCAATGTGCTTTGTCTTTGAGTGCTTGACAGGATTATTAACAATGCTAATGGCACTGCTATTATCAATAAAGATTGGAGTGTGTAGAAATGTTACCCCATAGTCCAGCATTTGATTCTGAATCCATAAGACTTGAGAACAACAACTTGCAGCTTCTATGTACTTTGCTACCGTTGTATATGTGGACACTGTGGTTTGTTTCTTGCACTGCCATGAAACTAGTCTTGCACCCAAAAACTGGCATCCTCCAGAAGTAGATTTTATGTCCAAGTTTGCTCCACCTAAGTCACTGTCTGAGTATGCAAGTAGGTCAAATGATGAATCATAAGGATACCAAAGTCCCAATCTAGGTTGCCCTTTGAGATATCTGAATATCCTCTTAACAACTTGATAGTGTGATTGCTTTGTCCTAACTTGAAATCTTGCACACACACAGACTGGAAACATTATATCTGGTCTACAGGCTGTAAGATACATGAGAGAGTCAATCATGGATCTATAGTGATGAACATCGATATCCTCCCCCTCAAGATCTGCTGTTATCTGCTTATATGTCTCCATAGGTGTGCTGGCAGGCTTTGAGTCTGAGAAACCAAACTTGGTTAGAATGTCCTGCACATACTTGGACTGACAGATAAAAATACCATCTGACTTCTGTTGGACTTGGAGTCAAAGGAATAAAGTAAGTTCCCCATGGAACTCATTTTGAACCTTTGATGCATTAGGTCCTCAAACTCCTTGCACATGTTGTCTCTTGTGGATCCAAAGATGATATCATCCACATAGATTTGGACCAGCAAGATGTCCTTCTTCTTTCTCTTGATGAACAGAGTTTTATCTATTACTTCTCTTTCAAAGTCATTTTCCAAGAGATAGGATGACAGAGTGTCATACCATGCTCTTGGTGCTTGATGCAGTCCATAAAGTGCCTTCTTCAGTTTGTATACTCTGTCTGGATAGCTTGGGTTTTCAAACCCTGGTGGTTGACAGACATATACTTCTTCTTCAATTGAGCCATATAGAAATGCACTTTTTACATCCATTTGATAGACTTTGAACTTCATATAAGAAGCATAGGCCAGGAACAATCTAATTGCTTCTATCCTAGCCACTGGTTCTTTATTCTCTTGATTCTCTTGATTCTCCTCATCTCTCCTTTCTTCTTCACTCTGATTTGGTTCAGTAGATGGCTACTTTTCACTGTCTTCAATAGGATCCACTGTAGGTATGGGAAAAATCACAGACTGACGTATGTTTTCTTGAACTTGTATAGTCCCTGATCCTCCATTACCTGGTCCTACATAATCATCACTACTGAAACCAAAAGAGTTAGTTAGTGAATCAATGTCAAACAGCCATTGAGGGCCAGACCCAATAGGATTTGGTGTGTTCTCATTGCATTTGACATTGTCACTTTCCTCAATTATTCTAGAAGAAGTATTAAAAACTCTGTAGGCTTTACTTTGAGATGAGTAACCCACAAGAAATCCATCATCTGCCTTGCTATCAAACTTTCCTAAGTGAGATTTAGTATTGAGAATTGTACAAGGACACCCAAATGGTTTAAAAAATCCAATAAATGGTTTTCTTTTATATAAGAGTTCATAAGGTGTCTTGTTCTTTGGCTTGACCACTAGCACTCTGTTTTGGACATAACAGGCAGTGTTAACTGCTTCAGCCCAGAAAGTAATTGGCAGTTTTGAATCAGCTAACAGAGATCTAGCAGCCTCAATTAGTGTCATATTCCTTCTTTCAGCAACTCCATTTTGTTGTAGAGTCCTAGGAGCACTATATTGTCTCTCAATGCCTTTTTCTTCACAAAAGGTGTTTAGATCAAGATTTTTAAATTCAGTTCCATTGTCTGATCTAATGACTTTTACTTTTTGAGTAGTTTGGTTTTCAATTCTTAGAACAAAGGATTTGATCAGTCCAATTGTCTCATCCTTAGTCCTTAGAAAATATACCCAAGTAAATCTAGAGTAATCATCAACCATAACTAGGCAATAAGATTTCTTCCCTATGCTCATCACATTTGTAGGGCCAAACAGATCCATATGTAATAACTGGAGACAAGAAAAAATTGAATTTAACTCTTTGGTCTTATGAGAAGTTTTGTGCTGTTTGCCTTTAAGACAAGCAACACAATGATCATCACATGAAAAGACTTTTGATGGTAAACCTCTTACAAGGTTGTTTTTAACAAGCTTGTTCATTGTCTTGAAGTTCATGTGACACATCCTTCTGTGCCATAGAGAGGATTCATCCACAGAAGCTTTTGAAACAAGACAGTTCAGGGATGAATCACTTGAAACATTGTCCATATCTAGACAATAAACATTGTCCTTTCTTGGAGTTCTAAGTAGTATCATGCTTTCATCAACTACCTTGAATCCTGGAGCAAGAATCATACATTCTGTACTTGTAAATAATATACTATGTTGTTTGTCACAAACCTGTGATACACTTAACAGGTTGTACTTTAGCTGGTCAACATAGTAGACATCCTCAAATGTCATCTTACCTTTTGTGACATTACCTTTTCCACTTATTTTTCCACCTGGAATATTGTCTCCAAATGCAACATGTCCTCCATTAATATGCTTGAAATCCTGAAGGCATGACATGTTGCCTGTCATGTGCCTAGAGCAACCACTATCCACATGCCAGATGCTCTTCCCCTTGAGCTGTTGGTTGCCCTGCACATAAGATAAATCAGTTAGTATGAACTAGGAACCCAAGCCAAAGTGGTCTTGGGTACCCCTTTCTCATCAAAATATTTACATTCTTTCTTGACAAGATTTTTAAACTTTGACTCCTCATTACTGGAGTACTGTTTATAGAAGAACTAACTGCAGTACTGTTTATAGAAGAACTAACTGCATTAGCAGCACTTGCATGCTTAGCAGTACTAACCTTGTTAGAAGTATTAACTGTTTTAGCAGCAGTAACTGTGTTAGCAGTAGTAACCTTTGAAGAAGTACTAACAGTGTTAGAAGCATTAAGATTCTCAGCAGTACTAACACTGTTAGCAGCAGTATTGCTATTAGCAGCACTATCCCTGTTAGCAGCACTAATAGTTTTAGTGCTTCTAGGCACCCACATTTTAATACTTTCTTTTAAAAACTTTTTCTGCATGTGGCCTTTGTTTTCAACATATTTCTTAGCCACATGTTTCTTTCTAGCCTTCCTATAACCAACAGGTTTTTGCACAAATCTTTGAAAGTTCATCCTTTGGTTAATAGGATTAAAGAAACAGTACTTAGCCAAATGATTTAGCTTGCCACATATGAAACAGTACTTAGCCAGTTTCTTTGATTACCTCTCTTTGTACCAGAATTTGGGCTCTCAGTTTTATTGCAAGCACACTGTTTACAAGGGCCAGGATTCACAACAGTGGTCTGTTTGTAATGGACCTTGTTAGCCTTTCCTTTGGTCTTCTCTATCTCTTTAGAGTTGACCCATATTTTTCCACATCCCTCATTGGTGATAATGTTGTTTTATAAAGGTATCTCTTTACTCACAACATTATTCCTATTCTCACTGGCTTCTTTCTCAGTCAAATCCTTAACCATCACCTCATCCAAATGATCTATCTTAAATGCTTTCTAATACAAGTCCCTTTTCTCCTTGGTCTCTAACAGATCTGATGTAGGAGGGATATAATTGTTGTTTTAAGGAGGGGGTGTGTTGTTGTATCCAACACCAGGCTTCATCTTATCATGAATCTGAGCCTTTAGAAGAGAATCCATTGCTTTTGAAGCATATGAAAACTTTTCTATATCAAGCTTAACCTTAGCTAATTCTTCTTTCAACTTATCATTCTCTTCTTTGGACTTAGACAGTTTGGTCTCTAACTCATTCTTTTCCCACTTCCAGTAATTTGTGTCATAAGAGTGTTGAAGTTCATTGGCTTGAAAGCCTATGATTTGTTCTTCAAACCTTTCCACTATCAACACATAATCTCTTCTGTCCTTCTCTAATCTTTTGAGGTCATCACACATGTTTTGGTTGTGATCCCTGTACCTTTTGACAGTGTCTATGCAAGATTAAGTACAAAGATTAGAACTTACCTCAGAGGGGAGATCATACACCTCTACCATAAGAGCTTGATTCTGAATGGCTTCCTCAGCTTGGTCACTCCAGTCAAACCCCATTCCTTGTTGAGAAACAAGAGCTTGAGCAGAGTTCTTGTTTTGATTGAAGCCACCATTCTGGGCTTGTTGGTGGTTGTTATTTGGCACACCCCTTCTGCACTCTTTAGCAAAGTGTCCCTTCATGTGGCACTTATAGCATTCCACCTTTGTCTTGTCAAAACCAGCCCCATCTTCTCTTCTTTGAGAGAAGTTGTTCCTCCCAGTTCTTTTAATAAACTTCTTCACCCTCATAGATAACATGGCCCTCTGCCATTTAATGTCCATCTCCTCCAAGTCATCAGGGTGAATTTGTTCCAGATCATCATTAATCAAAGAGTTGTTGCTATGACTTGATAAAAAGGCTTCAAAAATTGTTTCAGTGCCTTTTTCTGAATTCACACCACTAGCAGCACTAACTGCTTCAGGGTTGGCAGTAGTATCAACAGATGCTGATAGAAGTGCTGCATTATGAATATACCCAGTGGGCTTCTTCTTAGCTTCTACCTCTGATTTAAAAACTCTTAGATCATTATAGAGATCGTCTAGTTCCTTCTCTTCCAGATTGTCACTCTGTCTATATGAGACAGTGTACATAGTCCATTCTTCCCCAAGAGATCTGAGGAATTTCCTGTTGATATCATCTTGCTCCATCTTCACTCCCACAGTAGCCAGTTCACCAATAAGCTTGTTAAACCTGTCAAAAGTTTGAGTCATGGACTCATTCTTTGAAGAAGTGAAGTTCTCATACTGTTGCTTTAGAACATCCCTTTGATTTCTTTTGGTGCTTTTAGTTCCAGCAAATCTTTTCTCTAGAGCATTCCAGAGAATCTGAGCATCTGTGCAGTTGCAGAATTGATGCTGATATTCATTGGGGATGGCCAAGAGCAGAGTGCTCAAGGCCTTCATCTCTGTCTGTCTAATCTTCCTCTCACCATCTGTCTTTGGTGGAGATCTTTTACCATCTGGTCCAATCTGACCTTCAGTAGAGGGGCCATTCTCAATGACATCCCACATTGAGTAGTCAGTGAGGAGAATGTATTGCCTGATTCTGATCTTCCACATGTCAAACTCATTGGGTTTGAGCATTGGAACCTTAGAGACAAGAGTACTGTTTGAATCTGCAATGTTTTCCATGATGAATGAATGAATGTTTCTGAGAGAACAGGCTCTGATACCACTTGTTAGGATCGAATTCTCAACAAGAATTATAAATACTCAGAAACAATATCAAATAAGTTTGCGGAATAACACTTTGATATTCAATAACACAGTAAACAAACAGTAAATATGATGAATAACTTGTAAACTTGTATTGAATGGTTGAAGTTACAAGATTACACACACAACCTCAATCTTGAAGAACAAGCTCTTTCAAGACGAATTCTACTTTTCTAGAATTAGGAACTATGCCTTGAGGTTGATTCTCTCTAAAACAAAAACTCAGAACTAATAATTATTAAACTATTCTATCAATTCTATATATATACTGAACAAAAGATAATTACAATTAATAAAATATCTTCAGAATATCTTCCATGAATATCTTCAGTCTATCCAGCTGTCATTCTTGTAATTCGGATCTCCATCTCATAAGCAGTACTAATCAAGATCAGCAGTATTAATCTCTTAGCAGTAGTAACTCCAGCAGTACTAATCTTGAAGAGCAGCATTAATCATGTTCTAGCAGCATTAACTTCAACTAGCAACATTAACTAGAAGTACTAATTGTTGAGCTAGCAGCATTAACCATACTTAGCATTTCTTCAGTTCCCAACAGGGTTGTTCAGATTCAACCATCTTAGCTTTACCCATTGAATCCTTCAAACCTGCCTCACTTCTTTCTTTTCTCTTCTTTTCAAGGCCTCCTTCATTGATGACCACTCCCTTGGCCTTTTGAGTAGCCTTAGGAGTGTCATTCTTTGCTTTTACCAAAGTTTCTGCTATTTCCAATTCTTCAACAGATAGCCCTGTTACTACTGCTACCTGTTCTGTTACTACTGCTGCTTGAACCTTATCTGTTTCTTCTGCTTGTGCTTCTGTTTCTGCAGCTTTCTCCCCCTTGTTGAAAGCATCAGTAGCATTTTTCCTCTTCTTCAAAAGAAACTGCCTTCTCCTCTTCTTTTGCACCAATCTTGTCACCATTTTCTTCAATTTGGTAATCTGTACTTGTTGAGACAGAATTACCATTTTCATTTCTTCTATGTCTTTGCCTTGCTTGATGACATCCAGATTAATGTTGCCCATTGTTTCCATCAATTCATTGTAGTCATATATGTCCTCACCTTCTCCAGGAGTGTTACCCCCTTTTGAAGGATCATGGGATCTTTTAGTAGTGGAAGTCTTCTGCCTAGCAGAAGCACCCTCCACCCCCTTGGTTTCTTGGCACCTGGGACCTTTGGATGATTGCTCACCCAAAGTTGCCATGGGGAAGGTCTTATTGATGTTACCACTGGCCTCCTCTGTGCTAGCAGGAGTAGTGGCAGCCTTTGCACCCATATGCTCATTCATCTCCTCAGTGAGCACCTCCTTGGGGTTGGGAGACACCCCTGTGGTTTTCCTAAAGATATTCTCTAATGGAGAATTCTCCATTAGAGGGCTTAAAGGCACTGTGGGTGAAGGTACAAGAAGGGAAGGAGCCTTCTTTACCTTTTTCCTGATGTAGGTATTGGTGATTGGAGAAGTTGGTTTTTGAATAAGGGACTGTGGGATTGATATGGTGATTGAAGGTTGGCATTGGATTTAAGTGGGATGGTCTAATGAGGGCCTTGACCCTGAAGCCATACTTTCTGGATTGTGGGACACCACCATCATTGTAGAGAACAATGGGGTGTCAACTTCTTCCGAGTCCAATGGAGATCTCTTCATATTTGAAAAGACCTTGCCTTTGGGGATTTTAGGTACATATACCTCATCAAATTGAGGCATATCCGTCAATTCATTGGTTATAACTGCCTGGACAAATCTTGGGTACATATAAAAACTCTTTTTGTTTCCCAAGTTTGACACAAGGTCATTGAAAATCATTTTAGAAAAATTGTACTTTCTGGCAGTGGCCAAGCAAACCAAAGCATCAGCAATGGTACTACTGAACTCACTCCAGCCAGTAGTCTTTTTGCAAATACAATGCATAAGGGTATGAACAAGAAAACACCATTGGGTATAAAATTTAGCTTTTGAGAATTTGAAAACACCCAATTGGCCTCCATACCCCATTCTTGACAGATTGGAGAACAAGTCCTCATTAGGAATAGAGGTAATACCTGCAGCATCGTCTAGTCGTAGACAGATGCGAATCACCTCTTCAGAAACTGACAAAGGTTTGTCACACACCCTTGTCTTGATAACTTGTACACCATTTTCAGTAACAATGGTGGCATTTGCCCAGAATTGTCTCTGATGCTCTATGTAGATTGTTGGAGACACTGTAAGAGCATACGCAATATGGCTTCTCTTGAGAAAATCGACTATCTGTTGAAATCCATCAGCCTGCTTCGGCTTTTGTAGCATTGCAATCTCATTATGTTTATCAATGAACGCCATAGTTGCCATCGAGCTTGAGTATTCTGGATTGAAACACTTGGTGCTTGAGAGAAAAGGGTTAGAGAGCAGATGAATAGTAATCAAAGAGTCGTTATGAACTTTTAGGCGGGCAAAAAGGGTATTTATACAATTCGGGACATAAGCAGTATTAACTCAGAGCAGTATTAACTAACTAGCAGTATTAACTGAGAGCAGTATTAACCACTAGCAGTATTAACGAACTAGCAGTATTAACTGAGAGCAGTATTAACCACTAGCAGTATTAACGAACTAGCAGTATTAACTGAGAGCAGTATTAACCACTAGCAGTATTAATTAACTAGCAGTAGTAACTGAGAGCAGTATTAACTAACTCTGGCAACATTAACTACACTTACACTATTGAAGCTTGATTTGGTCTGAACAAGGCAATTTACTTCCTGAGAAAGATGATTAGTAACAACCAAAAACAACCAAATAACAGGTATACAATCACTTTTTAAACATGAGCTCATTCAGAGTTGATCATGCCCACACTTGTGACCAAGAAGGTGAATCTACCCACATCAAAAGCTTTAGTGAATAGATCAGCAAAATGGTTGTCAGTATGAACTTTAGCAACTTGAATAAGCTTCTTTTCATTACAATCTCTAATAAAGTGATACCTGATCTCAATGTGCTTTGTTTTGGAGTGCTTCACTGGATTGTTAACAATGCTTATAGCACTGCTATTGTCAATGAAGATTGGAGTGTGAAGAAAGGTTACCCCATAGTCCAGCATCTGATTCTGAATCCATAGAACCTGAGAGCAGCAACTTGCAGCAGCAATGTACTCAGCTTCTGTTGTAGATAAGGACACTGTGGTTTGCTTCTTACACTGCCAAGATACTAGTCTTGCACCCAAAAGCTGACATCCACCTGAAGTAGACTTTCTATCCATATTAGCACCACCCAAGTCACTGTCTGAATATGCAATCAAGTCAAAGTTGGATTCATAAGGATACCAAAGACCTAATCTAGGTTGCCCTATTAAGTATCTGAAAATCCTTTTAACAGCTTGAAGATGTGATTGCTTTGGCTTGACTTGGAATCTGGCACACAGACACACTGGAAACATGATGTCTGGTCTTGAGGCTGTGAGATACATGAGAGATCCAATCATTGATCTATATAGATGGACATCAACATCCTCCCCCTCAAGATCAGCAGTGATCTGTTTATGAGTCTCCATAGGTGTGCTTGCTGGCTTTGAGTCTGTTAAACCATACTTATCCAGGATGTCTTTCACATACTTTGATTGACTTATAAAGATCCCATCTTTCTGCTGTTTCACTTGAAGCCCAAGGAAGAAGGTAAGTTCACCCATTGAACTCATTTTAAAGCTCTTGTGCATCAACTTTTCAAAATCTCTACACATCTGATCTTGTGTGGATCCAAAGATGATGTCATCCACATAGATCTGAACAAGTAGGATGTCCTTCTTACTCCTTTTAATGAAGAGGGTCTTGTCAATTATTCCCCTTTCAAACCCATTTTCTAAGAGATAGGTAGACAGAGTATCATACCATGCTCTTGGGGCTTGATGTAGACCATAAAGTGCTTTCTTCAGTTTGTATACTCTTTCAGGATATGATGGATTTTCAAATCTAGGGGGCTGACAGACATATACTTCTTCATCAATTATACCATATAGAAAGGCACTCTTCACATCCATTTGATATACCTTGAACTTCATGTATGAGGCATAGGCTAGAAATAGCCTAATTGCCTCTACCCTTGCAACTGGGGCAAACACTTCTTCATAATCTACGCCTTCTTCCCGAGTGTACCCTAGTGCCACAAGTCTTGCTTTGTTCCTGATCACAATTCCTCTCTCATCCTTTTTATTCCTGAAAATCCATTTGGTGCCAATAGCTCTATGACCTTTTGGAAGGTCTACCAAGTCCCAAACTTCTTGCAATTTGAACTGCAGTAACTCTTCTTGCATAGCTTCTATCCAACTGGAGTCTTTCATTGCATCAAAAACCTTCTTAGGCTCAATCTGAGATAGAAAGCAAGAGAGTACTATGTGTTGCTGATCCTGCAGCTCTTGAAGTCTGCTTTGATTCCTTGTTATCATAGGAGAAGAGATGTCTCCTATGACCAGCTCTAGAGGATGGTTCTTTTGAGTTCTAGTATGATGACTAGGTTCTTCATTGATTCCCACTTCTAAATTGGACTCATTTAAGTCAGCTGAGGTGATCTCATCAACTGCTTCTGGCTCTTCCTGCACTTGATTCTCCTCATCTCTTCTTTCTTCTTCACTCTGAATTGGTTCAGTCATAGTCTCTTTTTCACAGAAATCAACAGGTTCCATTGTAGGTATTGGAAAGATCACAGATTGAGGAATAATGTCTTGTACTTGTACATCCCCTGATCCTCCACTTCCTGAACCTGCATAATCATCACTATTGAAACCCAAAGAGTTAGTTAGTGAATCAATGTCAAACAACCACTGAGGACCTGAACCAATAGGATTTGGTGTGTTCTCATTGCATTTGACATTGTCACTTTCCTCAATTATTCTAGAAGAAGAATTAAATACTCTGTAAGCCTTACTCTGAGATGAGTAACCAACAAGAAAACCATCATCTGCCTTGCTATCAAACTTTCCTAAGTGAGTTTTGGTATTGAGAATGGTACAAGGACAACCAAAAGGTTTGAAAAAACCAATAAATGGTTTTCTTTTATTTAAAAGCTCATATGGTGTCTTATTTTTAGGCTTGACTACTAGAACTCTGTTCTGGACATAACAAGCAGTATTAACTGCTTCAGCCCAGAAAGTAATTGGAAGTTTTGAATCAGCTAACAGAGATCTAACATCCTCAATCAGTGTCTTATTCCTTCTCTCAGCAACACCATTTTGTTGTGGAGTCCTTGGAGCATTGTATTGCCTCTCAATTCCTTTTTCCTCACAAAAGGTGTTTAGGTCATGATTTTTAAATTCAGTACCATTGTCTGACCTAATGACTTTTACCTTTTGATTTTTTTGGTTTTCAATTCTTAGAATAAAGGATTTGATCAGTCCACTTGTCTCATCCTTAGTCCTTAGAAAATATACCCAAGTAAATCTAGAGTAATCATCAACAATAACTAAGCAGTATGATTTCTTGCCTATACTCATAACATTTGTAGGACCAAACAGATCCATATGCAACAACTGAAGAGAATTAGAAATATTGTTCAACTCTTTGGACTTATGAGAAGTTTTGTGTTGTTTGCCTTTGAGACAGGCAACACAATGATCATCACATGAAAAGACTTTTGAAGGCAAACCTCTTACAAGGTTGTTTTTAACAAGTTTATTCATTGTTTTAAAGTTCATGTGACACATCCTTCTGTGCCAAAGTGATGATTCATCCAAAGATGCTTTTGAAACATGACAGTTTTGGGATGAATCAGTTGAAACATTTTCCATATCTAAGCAATAGACATTATCCTTTCTGGGAGTTCTTAGTAGTATCATCTTTTCATCAACTACCTTGAATCCAGGAGCAAGGATAATGCATTCAGAATCTGTAAATAATATACTATGCTTTTTGTCACAAACCTGTGATACACTTAACAGGTTGTACCTTAATTGCTCAACATAGAATACATCTTCAAAGGTCATTTTACCTTTGGTTACATCACCCTTACCACTGATCTTACCTCCATCTGGAGTATTTCCAAAGGCAACATGTCCACCATCAATTTTCTTGAAATTCTTGAGGCAGGACATGTTCCCTGTCATGTGCCTAGAGCAACCACTATCAACATGCCAGATGCTCTTCCCCTTGAGCTGTTGGTTGCCCTGCACATAAGATAAAACAATTAGTATTGATTGGGAACCCAAGCCAAAGTGGTCTTGGGTCTCCCTTTCTCATCAAAGTATTTACATTCCTTTTTGATGAGATTTTTAAACTCAGAGCACTCTTTACTAGAGTACTTTGTCAAGATGATTGGCTTAGCAGTACAAACATTAGAAGCAGTACTAACCTTAGAAGTACTAACAGAGTAAGCAGTATTAACATTAGAAGAAGTACTAACAATGTTAGTTTTAGCAGTACTAATACTCTTAGCAGCACTAACATTGGTAGCAGTAGTATTGCTTCTAGCAGCACTATCATTGTCAGCAGTACTATTTGTGGTAGCAGTACTAACAGTTTTAGTGCTTTTAGGAATCCACATCTTGACACTCTCCTTAACAATCTTTTTCTTCATGTGACTTTTAGATTTAACAGATTTCTTAGCCACATGGTTCCTTTCATTCTTCCTATAACCAAAGGGTTTTTGCACAGATCTTTGAAAATTCATCCTTTGGTTAATAGGATTGAAATAACAGTATTTAGCAATATGATTGAGCTTTCCACAAATAAAACAAGGTTTTGGTCTATTGATTTTACTCAGATCAATCCCTTGTTTTTGTGCCCACTGATTATTCCAGTTTCTTTGATTACCCCTCATTTTATCATGTTTTAGGGGCTCAGATTTAGTACAAGCACACTGTTTGCAAGGAACAGGATTCACAACTGTGGTCTGCTTGTAATGGACCTTACTAGACTTTCCCTCAGTCTTCTCTATGTCCTTAGATTTTACCCAAATCTTTCCACAACCCTCATTGGTAATAATGTGATTCTCTAGAGGAATCTCATCCTTACCCTTACCAGCTTCTTTCTCAGTTTTGTCCTCAACAACTACCTCATCTAAGGGATCTATCTTAGTGGCTCCCTCAGGCAAGTCCTTCCTATCTTTGGTTTCTAGCAAGTCTAATGTAGGAGGGATGTAGTTGTTGTTGTATGGTGGTGGTGTGGTATTGTACCCAATTCCTCTTCTCAGGTTGTCATGAATCTGAGTTTGTAGTAAAGAGTACACTGCTTTAGAAGCATTGGAAAACTTTTCTACATCTAGCTTAACTTTGGCTAGCTCCCCTCTCAACTTTTCACTCTCCTCTATAGACTTTGTCAGTCGGAGTTCTAGATCCTTTTTCTCCCACTTCCAGTAGTTTGTGTCATATGAGTGTTGAAGTTCATTAGCTTGGAAATCTTTAATTTGTTCCTCAAACCTCTCAACAATTCTCACATAGTCTTTTATATCTTTTGCTAACCTCTTAAGGTCATCACTCATATTCTGGTTGTGATCCCTGTACCTTTTAACAGTGTCTATGCAAGTTTTAGAACAGAGATTAGAACTTACCTCAGTTGGGAGATCAGATACCTCTGCCATGAGAGCTTGATTTTGAATAGCCTCTTCTGCTTGATCACTCCAGTCAAACCCCGTTCCTTGTTGAGAAACAAGGGCTTGAGCAGAGTTTATGTTCTGGTTGAAGCTACCACTCTGAGCTTGTTGGTGGTTATTGTGAGACACTCCACTTCTGCATTCCCTGGCAAAGTGTCCCTTCATATGACATTTATAGCATTCTACCTTTGACTTTTCAAAACCTGCTCCATCTTCTCTTCTTTGGGAGAAGTTATTCCTCCCAATCCTCTTGATGAACTTCTTTACCCTCATGGAAAGCATGGCCATCTGCCATTTAATATCCATCTCTTCAAGATCATCAGGATGAAGTTGTTCCAAGTCATCATTGATTAAAGAAGAGTTTCCATGGCTGGACATAAAGGCTTCAAAAAACAGATTCAGTGCCTTTTTCTTGATTTGCTCCATTAGCAACATTAACTGATTCAGGGTTAGCAGTAGAATCAATTGATGCTGATAGGAGTGCAACATTATGAACATATCCAGAAGGCTTCTTCTTTGCCTCCACCTCAGCTTCAAATACTCTAAGGTCATTGTACAGATCATCAAGTTCTTTTTCTTCCAGTTGTTCATTCTGTCTGAATGAAACAGTATACATGGTCCATTCATCTCCTAGGGACCTTAAAAACTTTCTGTTCACATCATCTTGATCAATCAGTACTCCCATAGTAGCTACTTCACCAATCAGCTTGTTAAACCTGTCAAAAGTTTGAGTCATGGACTCATTCTTAGTTGACATAAAGTTTTCATACAATTGCTTCAGTATTGCCTTCTGATTTCTCTTCGTACTTTTGGTACCAGAGAATCTTTTCTCTAGAGCATTCCAAAGCATCTGTGCATCAGTGCAATTGCAGAATTGGTGTTGATATTCATTGTGAATAGCCAAGAGCAGTGTGCTCAAGGCTTTCATCTCTGTCTGCCTTATCTTCTTTTCTGCATCTGTCTTTGGTGGAGTTCTTTTTCCATCTGCACCAATTTTTCCTTCATCAGATGGGCCATTCTCAATGATGTCCCACATAGAGTAATCTGTGAGGAGAATGTATTGCTTGATCCTTATCTTCCACATGTCATACTCATTAGATCTGAGCATTGGAACCTTTGAGACAAGAGTACTGTTTGATTCAACTGTGTTTTCCATGATGAATGAAGGTTTCTGAGAATACTTGCTCTGATACCACTTGACAGGATCTGATTCTTAATAAGAATAATGAACTCAGAAACAATATTAAAGGAGTTTGCGGAATAACACTTTACTATTCAGAATATCAATGAAAACAGTAAATATGAATCACAACTTGTAAACTTTATTGAAAGATTTAAAGCTACAAGATTTCACACACAACCTCAATATTGATGAACAGGCTCACCAATACGAATTCTACTTCTCTAGAATTAGGATTATAAACCTTGAGGTTGATTCTCTCTATGAAAACAAAAACTCAGAATATTGTCTAACTTGATCTTCTAAACTATTTTCAATAAGTCTATATATATACTAAAGATAAAAGATAATTACAAAGAATGATCTTCAGAATAATCTTCCATATTTATCTCCAAGCTTTCCATGAATATCTTCAATCAATACAGGTGTCTTCATTGCCATACGAAGTCTTCATCTCATAAGCAGTACTAACCATGTTCAGAAGCATTAACCATGTTCAGCAGTATTAATGAAGTTGGCAGTAGTAATCCCTTAGCAGTACTAACTACTAGCAGTACTAACAATGCTCAGCAGTAGTAACTTCATCAAGCAGTATTAATCTTGTTTAGCAGTATTAATCTGTCTCAGAAGTACTAACCATGTTGTGCTAGCAGCATTAACCATACTTGTGCAAATTCTGAATTGCCAACATCTGCTTCACTACTCATCTCCCCCTCAAACTAAGATTCCATACCCACTGGGCTTTTCTTTTCACTTTCATCCTCTTGAGTCTCCCCCTTTTTGGAAGCATCATGATCAATGCTCCTCTTCTTCAAAACAAATTGGGTTTTCTTCTTTTTGTGCACCAATTTGAGTACCATCTTCTTGAGTTTGGAAATATGCACTTGTTGAGAAGTAATCACCTTTTTCAATTCTTTTATCTCCAAACCTTGATTGTGAACTTCCAGACTTATTATACCAAGAGTATCCATCAATTCATCATAAGTATATTTGTCCTCACCTCCTTTAGGTGTTTTTACCACCCTTGAAGGATCCTTGGATCTTTTAGTAGAGGCCTTCTGCCTAGCAGAAGCACCTTCTACCCCCGTGGTTTCTTGGCACCTGGGACTCTTAGATGATTGCACATCTAAAGTTTCCGTGGGGAAGGTCTTAAAGATGTTCACACTGTCATAACCTACACCTTGTGCAGAATCAGTAGTGTGAGCCTTACTTCCCACATGCTCTTCCTTCTCCTTAGAGAGCACCTTATTGGGGTTGGGAGACACCCCTGTGGTTTCCCTTTGTATATTCTCTAATGGAGAATGCTCCATTAGAGGGCTTGCAGGCTGTTGGGGTGAAGATACAGGAAGGGAAGGAACCTTTTGTACCTTTTTCCTTATATATATTTGTGTGATGGGGGATTTTGGCTTGACAACAGGGATCTGAGGAGTATTAATTGAAATGAATGGAGCGGGTAGGTCATCAGTTGGGTGGTCAGATGTGGGCTTTGACCCTGATGCCTCACCATGGGAATGAGACACACCCATCATTGTAGAGAACAATGGAGTGTCTTGACCAGAAAAGTCCTTCCTAGGCCTTATCATGTTGGAAAACACCTTCCCTTTGGGAGGTTTTGGTACATACACCTCTTGAAAAGAGGGTAAATCCGTCAATTCATTGTTCAGTACTTCTTGTACAAACGTTGGATACATATAAAATCTCTTTGTTTTGGTTTTGGTATCTAGGTTTGACAGTAAATCATTTAAAAGCATTTGTGAAAAATTAAACTTTCTGGAGGTTGCTAAGCAGACCAGAGCATAAGCTATGGTACTGCTGAACTCACTCCATCCAGTTGTTTTGCGAGAAATACAATGTTGAAGGGTATGAACAAATAATCTCCACTGAGGTGAAATTTTGCTCTTGAAGAACTTGTAAACCTCAGTGGGACCTTCATACCCCATTCTACCAATTGCTTGGAAGAGATCATCCTTAGGAAGATATACCTGATGCATCATCTAGACATAGATGAGTGCGAATGCAACCTTCTGTGATTGTGACAGATTGATCACAGACCCTGGTTTGGATGACCTGATTGCCATTGACAGTCTGAATGGAGGCATTGGTCCAGAACTGTCGCATGTGCTCCACATAGATTGTGGGATTGACAGTGAGTGCAAAAACAAATGTGGGAAGCTTTCAGGAAATCCACAATTTCTTCAAAACCCTCAGATTGTTTGGGTTTTTGCAGCATCGCTAGCTCATTATGATCTTCCACAAATTCCAGTCCTGCCATCGTTCTTGGGTTTGTCTCAACAATAGGGTTTACGCACTGGGAAGCAAGAATGTGAGAGAGAGAGAGAGAGAGAGAGAGAAAGAACACTCGTAGGAAATTCAAATAGTTGTTTGTATTTTGGCGGTCAAAAAGGGTATTTATATGTGGAGGGTTTCAGTTAGAAGCAGTACTAAGTACCTTAGCAGCATTAACAAGCCCGCAGTACTAACCCATATAAGCAGTAGTAACACATACCAGCAGCATTAACACAGACTAGTAGTATTAACACATACCAGCAGTAATAACACTGTCTGGTAGTAGAAATATGGTAAGCAGTAGTAACTTTGCACTAGCAGTATAAACCACCTAGTAGTAGTAACCATACTTAATCATATTTGAACTGGAAGCAGGATTAATAGTGAGAGCAGTATTAACTTAACTAGAAGTACCAAGTTTCTAATCAGCAAGGTAATCTGAAACACTTAAACACACATAGTTAGTAGCACCATGCACAATACATTATGAGAAAGTAAGCATGAAAGAATCTTTATAGAAAAGGTACATAAAGAAAATCAAAAGAGGCTTATTCAGTGTTTATCATGCCTACACTTGTGACCAAGAATGTGAATCTACCCACATCAAAAGCTTTCGTGAATAGATCAGCGAATTGGTTACTTGTGTGTACCTTCAAAACCTGAATTAGCTTCTTTTCATTGCAATCTCTAATAAAATGGTACCTGATTTCTATATGTTTGGTTTTAGAGTGCTTGACTGTATTATTAACAAGGCTTATAGCACTGTTGTTGTCAATGAAGATTGGAGTGTGAAGAAAAGTAACACCATAGTCCAACATCTGATTCTGTATCCATAGAACTTGAGAGCAGCAACTTGCAGCAGCTATATACTCTGCTTCTGTTGTAGAGGTGGACACTGTGGTTTGCTTTTTACACTGCCATGAAACTAGTCTTGCACCCAAAAACTGACATCCCCCGGGGCCTGATGTAGACTTTCTATCCAAGTTTGCACCACCCAAATCACTATCATAATATGCAAGTAGATCAAATGGTGAGTCATGAGGATACCAAAGACCCAACCTAGGTTGTCCTTTGAGATATCTGAAGATCCTCTTGACTACTTGAAAATGAGATTGCTTAGGTCTTACTTGAAATCTGGCACACACACAGACATCAAACATAATATCTGGCCTTGAAGTTGTTAGATACATGAGGGGGCCTATCATAGATCTATAATGATGAACATCCACATCCTCCCCCTCAAGATCTGCAGTGATCTGTTTGTGTGTTTCCATAGGTGTGCTTGCAAGCTTTGAATCTGAAAATCCAAACTTTGTAAGGATATCCTGCACATACTTGGATTAACTGATGAATATACCATCTTTCTTCTGTTTAACCTATAGCCCAAGGAAGAATGTAAGTTCACCCATAGAGCTCATCTTGAATCTTTTATGCATCAACTCCTCAAACTCCTTGCACATATAATATTTTGTGGATCCAAAGATGATATCATCCACATAGATTTGAACAAGTATGATGTCCTTCTTCTTTTTTTTAATGAACAGAGTCTTGTCAATGATGCCCCTTTCAAAACCATTTTCCAAAAGATAGGTAGACAGTGTCATACCATGCTCTTGGTACTTGATGTAGCCCATAGAGTGCCTTCTTTAGTTTGTATACTTTGTCAGGAAAGGTAGGATTCTCAAACCCTGGAGGCTGACAAACGTACACTTCTTCATCAATTGTCGCATATAGAAATGCACTCTTGGCATCCATCAGAAATACTCTGAACTGCATGAAAGAAGCATAGGCTAGAAACAGCCTAATTGCCTCAATTCTGGATACTGGTGCAAATACTTCTTCATAATCTATTCCCTCTTCTTGTGTATACCCTTGTGCTACAATACTGGCTTTATTCTTTATCACAATACCTCTCTCATCTTTCTTGTTCTTGAAAACCCATTTAGTACCAATTGCCCTTTGTCCTTGTGGAAGGTCAACTAGATCCCACACATCTTGCAGCTTAAACTGCAGCAGCTCCTCTTGCATTGCTTCTATCCAGCTTGGTTCTTTCATTGCATCGTAGGCCTTCTTGGGTTCAATCTGAGATAGAAAACAAGATAACAACCCTGACTGCAAGTCTTTCAATCCTCCTATCTTACTTTGATGCCTTGTGATCCTAAGAGAATTGATGTCACCAATCACCAACTGAGGAGGATGATTCTTCTGAGTTCTTGTTTGATGTGCAGTCTCCTCATTGATATTTGCATCCAAATTAGAGTCATTCTTCTCAGGAGTGCTTCCACCAAATACTGAAGAATTTTCTTCATCAGTATCATCTTCTGACAGTATGGGCATCTCAGGACCTGTTTTTCCTGAATTATGAGCATCCTCTTTATCACTCTTATTCTCTTCATCACCTTTATCAGTTGCATCCTGTTCTGATTCAGAGTCACCTGTGTCTGAATCATCTTTCTTATCTTGCTGGCAAAATTCAACAGGATCAACAGTAGGTATGGGGAACAACACAAACTCTTGTTTCTGTGCTTGTACCTGTTCTGAATTTGTTCCTGTAGTTTGCACATTACTAAAACCCAAAGCATTAGTTAGTGAATCAATGTCAAACAACCAATCAGGACCTGTACCAATTTGATTGGGTGTGTTCTCATTGCATTTGACATTGTCACTTTCCTCTATTATCCTTGAAGAACTATTAAATACTCTATATGCCTTACTCTGAGAGGAGTATCCAACAAGAAATCCATCCTCAGCTTTGCTTTCAAACTTTCCTAAGTGAGATTTGGTGTTGAGAATTGTGCAAGGACACCCAAAAGGTTTGAAAAATCCAATAAAAGGTTTATTCTTGTTAAAAAGCTCATAAGGTGTTTTTCCTTGGGATTTGACTACTAGAACTCTGTTTTGGACATAACAAGCAGTATTAACTGCTTCTGCCCAAAAAGTAATTGGTAATTTTGAATCTGCCAACAGAGATCTAGCAGCCTTAATCAATGTCTTATTTCTCCTCTCAGCAACACCATTCTGTTGAGGAGTTCTAGGAGCACTGAATTGTCTCTCAATACCTTTAGTCTCACAAAAGCTGTTTAAGTCACTGTTTTTAAATTTAGTTCCATTATCAGATCTGATGACTTTAACTCTTTGATTTGTTTGGTTTTCAACACTAAGAACAAAGGATTTGATCAGTCCACTTGTCTCATCCTTAGTTCTTCGAAAATATACCCAAGTGAATCTAAAGAAGTCATCAACAATGACTAAGCAGTAGGATTTCTTACCAATACTCATCACATTAGTAGGACCAAAGAGATCCATATGCAATAATTGAAGAGGTGAAGAGATTGTATTTATTTCTTTGGACTTATGAGAAGTTTTGTGCTGCTTGCCTTTAAGACAAGCAACACAATGATCATCACATGAAAACACTTTTTGAGGTAAACCTCTTACAAGGTTTTTTTCACAAGAATTTTCATTGTTTTAAAATTCATGTGACACATCCTTCTGTGCCAAAGAGATGATTCATCTAAAGAAGCTTTTGAAAACATACAGTTTAATGATGAATCAGATGAAACATTCTCTAAGTCCAAACAATAAACATTATCCTTTCTAGGAGTTCTAAGTAGTATCATATTTTCATCAACTACCTTGAATCCTGGAGCAAGGATAATACATTCAGTCTCAGTAAATAATATACTATGTTTCTTGTCACAGACCTGTGATACACTTAACAGGTTGTATCTCAATTGCTCAACATAGTACACATCTTCAAAAGACATCTTACCTTTTGAAACCATACCTTTTCCACTGATCTTACCTCCTGCTGGATTGTCACCAAAAGCAACATGTCCTCCATCAAACTTTTTGAAATTTTGAAGGCAGGTCATGTTACCTGTCATATGCCTAGAGCAACCACTGTCTACATGCCAAATGCTCTTCTTCTTGATTTGTTGGTTGCCTTGGACATAAGATAAAACATTTAGTTTTTAGAGGGAACCCAAGCCAAAGTGGTCTTGGGTTGCCCTTTCTCATCAACATATTCATAATCAGTAATCTTAGTCTGGATGAGATGATCAGAGTTAGGAATCTCATGGCTTAATTACTTTGTCAAAATTATAGGCTTGGCAATATTAACACTGGTAGCAGCACTATCCTTGTTAGCAGTACTAAATTGGTTGGCAGTACTAACTTGGTTAGCAGTACTAACTTGGTTAGCAGTACTAACTTGGTCAGCAGTAGTATTGCTATCAGCAGTATTATTTCTGTTAGCAGTACTATTTGAAGTAGCAGTACTAACAGGTTTCTTGACTTTTGGAACCCAAATCTTGACAAAGTTGTTTGCTTTCTTATTCTGTGAGTTACTCCTTGATTTGCTTGGAGTGTTTTCTTTTGATTTAGCAAACTTATTCTGAATATGAGATTTTAAAGGTGTTGTTTTCACATTCTCAGCCATGTGGTTCTTTTTTGATTTCTTCCTATAACCAAAAGAATTTTGTGTTTGTCTTTGAAAAATAAATCTTTGGTTAATAGGATTGAAATAACAGTGTTTGGCTAAATGATTCAATTTGCCACAAATGAAACAAGGCTTTGGTCTATTGATTTTTCTTAGATCAATTCCCTGTTTTTGAGTCTACTGATTATTTCTGTTTCTCTGATTTCCCCTTATTTTATCATGTTTATGGGGCTTGTTCTGTTGACAAGTACAGGGATTTACAACAGTAGTTTGCATATAATGATTTCCCTGTACCTTTTCCTTCCCTTTCCTAGAGGTCTTATCTTTCTCACTCTTACCATTTTCTTTCTCTGTCTTGGACATCTCCACTTTCTCACTCTTGACAAATGGTTTACCCCCCCCCCCCCTCTCATTTGTAAGAATATGGTTTTCTAAGGGAGTTTCTTTATGATCTTCCTTATTCTTACTCTCAGTATTCTCTTCTTCAGACTCTGTCTCAACCACTACTGTATCTAGTGGATCTACTTCAGTGGCTCCTTCAGGTAATTCCTTCTTATCTTGTCTTTCTAAGAGGTCTGAGGTATGTGGAATATAATTATTATTGTAAGGTGGAGGGGTGTTGTTGTAGCCTATTCCTCTTCTTAGTTTGTCATGAACTTGAGTTTTGAGTAAAGAGTCCATTGCTTTAGAAACATTGGAATATTTCTCAATGTCTAGTTTGGCCTTCTCAAATTCACTCCTAATTTTCTCACATTCCTCTCTAGAATTTTCTAGCTCAATCTCTAACTGATTCTTCTCCCACTTCCAGTAGTTGGTATCATATGAATGTTGAAGTTCATTGGCCTGGTATGACTTAATTTGTTCTTCAAAATTCTCAATGATCAAACTATATTCTCTTCTATCTTTTTCCAACCTTTTAAGGTCATCACACATGCTCTAATTGTGATCCCTGTACTTTTTAACAGTTTCAAGACATGTTTTAGAGCAAAGGTTAGATTTTACCTCTGTGGGAATTTCAGTGCTTGATGACTCTGAAACCTCAGCCATCAATGCTTGGTTCTGAATTGCCTCCTCTGCTTGATCACTCCAATCAAAGCCCATTCCTTCTTGTGAGACAAGAGCTTGAGATGGATTCCTGTTATAGTTAGTGGACTTTGATTGTTGATTATTGCTTCCATGCTGTTGAGCAATTCCTCCTCTGCATTCTCTTGCAAAGTGTCCCAGATTATGGCATTTGTAGCATTCTACCTTGGATTTATCAAATCCAACACCATCTTCTCTTCTCATGGCAAAGTTGTTTATACCTGTTCTTTTAATGAATCTCTTGACTCTCATGGTGAGCATTGCCATTTGCCACTTGATATCCATCTCTTCAAGGTCATCAACATTGATCTGCTCCAGATCATCATTGATAAGAGCAGATTTAGCATGACTAGCAAGGAAGGCTTCCAAAACAGAATCATTAGGTCCATCCTGTTTTGTGCCATATGTAGCACTAACGGATTCTGTATTAGCAGAAGAATCCGTAGTAGATGATAAGAGTGCAGCATTGTGAGTGTATCCAGATGGTTTCTTTTTAGATTCAACTTCTGCTTCAAACACCTTGAGATCATTGTAGAGATCATCAAGTTCTTTATCCTCCAAATTATCATTGTGTCTGAATGATACTGTATACATGACCCATTCTTCACCAAGAGACCTTAGAAACTTTCTGTTGACATCATCCTGGTCCATCTTGACACCAACAGTGGCCAATTCTCCAATCAACTTGTTGAATCTATCAAAGGTTTGAGTCATAAACTCATTCTTTGTAGACATAAAGTTTTCATATTGTTGTTTGAGAATTGCTTTCTGATTTCTCTTAGTGCTTTTAGTACCTGAAAATCTCTTCTCCAATGCGTTCCACAGGATTTGAGCATCAGAACAATTGCAAAACTGATATTGGTATTCATTAGGAATTGCCAAGAGCAGAGTGCTCAAGGATTTCATCTCAGTCTGCCTCATCTTTCTTTCTCCACCAGTCTTTGGTGGAGGTCTCTTGTCATCTGCTCCCATCTTTCCTTCATTGGAGGGACCATTCTCAATGATGTCCCACATTGAGTAGTCTGTGAGAAGAATGTACTGCCTGATTCTGATTTTCCACATGTCAAACTCATTGGGTTTGAGCATGGGGACCTTTGAAACAAGAACACTGTCATGTGATCCGTCCATGATGATTATTGATTTCTGAGTTCCTTATGCTCTGATACCACTTGTTAGGATCGAAATTCTAAACAATAATTTAAACTAAACACTCAGAAACTATGTTAAAGAAGTCACGGAATAACACTTTAACAATAAATCAATCAAACAGTGTATGAACTCAAATCACAAGTTATATTGAATTAACTTAATGATTACAAACAAAACCTCAATCTGTTGAACAGAATCAACAGACGTTCTATACTTCTCTAAAGAAAGGATTAAAAATAATCTTGAGGTTAATTCTCTCTAAACGTATATGCAAAACTTGTTTTTCTACCAAAAACTACTTGACTATATATTCAGAACTGATAACAGGATAATTGCAAAAGAAATATTGATCTTCAGCATCCAGTCCATAATTATCTTCAACATTATCTCCAGCTCCTAGTCTTTCGCATCAATCCATCTTTATCTTCATGAGCAACATTAATCTTCATCCCCAGCAGTATTAACTTCCTTAGCAGTAGTAATTCATCAAGCATTACTAACTACTAGCAGTACTAACTATTATCCTAGCAGTACTAACTTTTCAAGCAGTAGTAATCTTCAAATAGCAGTATTAAAGTCTTCAGCAGCATTAATCTTTAAGCCTAGCAGGATTATCCATACTTGACACATTTTCAGTCCCAACAGGATATTACCGAAGATTCATTCAAGACTTCTCGAAAATCGCTTCTTCCTTGACGGCCTTAACTCGGAAGAATGTGAAGTTTGATTGGACCGAAACGCAAGAGAAGGCATTCCGAATTCTACAAAAGAAGTTGTGTGAAGCTCCAATCTTGTCGCTACCCGAAGGGTCGGAAGACTTCGTGATTTATAGCGACGCTTCGAAAATGGGGGTTAGGATGTGTGTTGATGCAAAGAGGCAAGGTGATCGCCTACACATCGAGGCAGCTCAAAATTCAAGAGAAGAATTATCCTACCCCACGATTTGGAGTTGGCGGCGGTGGTGTTCGCCTTGAAGCTTTGGCGGCATTACCTCTATGGCACGAAATGTACACTCTTCACGGATCATAAGAGTCTGAAGTATGTTTTCGATCAAAAAGAGTTTAACATGAGACAAAGACGATGTCTTGATTTGCTCAAAGATTACGATTGCGAGTGGCTTTACCATCCCGGTAAGGCGAACGTGGTGGCCGATGCGTTAAGTCGGAAGGACTATAGCGGAGGTATTCGGGCTACTATTTCAAGAATTGAGTTAGTGTCAAGTCTTGTTGAGAAAATCAAGATGAAGATGTCTCAAGTGGAAGCATTGTTGGAAGAGAACCTCAAGGATGAAGTTATGACAAAGCAACGTTTACTCTTAACGGAAGATAGCCGTGGAGTTAAACTGTTCAACGGTCGTGTACGGGTGCCCAAATTTTGGGGTAATCGTGAGTTACTTCTTGAAGATGCCCACAAGTCCAAGTATTTCATTCATCCGGGAAGTACAAAGATGTACCGGGACTTGAAGTTGCATTATTGGTGGCCGGTAATGAAACTTGATGAAGCGCGTTACGTGGAGCATTGTGTGGCGTGCTTACAAGTTAAGGCCGAGCATCAACGACCGTATGGGAGTCTTTAGTCCTTAGAGATTCCCGAGTGGAAGTGGGAACATATTACCATGGACTTCGTGACGAAGTTGCCTAAAAATCTTCGAGATCACGATACCATTTGGGCAATAGTCGATAGATTAACTAAAAGCGCTCACTTTCTGGCTATGCACGAGACCTTACCGATGGACAAGTTGGCAAAACTCTACATCGACGAAGTGGTCTCAAGGCATGGGGTGCCCTTGTCGATCGTGTTGGATCGTGATAGTCGGTTCACTTCACATTTCTGGATGGTTTTTAGAAGGAGCTAGGTACACGAGTGTAATTGAGTACGACTTACCATCCACAAATCGATGGTCAAAGCAGAGAACGATCCAAACGCTAGAAGACATGTTGAGGTCTTGTGTCATCGATTTCGGGGGTAGTTGGGACTCTCATCTACCTTTGGTGGAGTTCGCGTACAACAATAGCTACCACTCCAGTATTGGGATGGCACCATTTGAGGCGTTGTACGGACGGAAGTGCCAAACTCCCGTGTGTTGGCTTGAAGCGGGAGAGAAGCAATTCTTCGGACCTAAAATCGTGCAAGAGACGGTAGATAAGGTCAAAAGTATTTGGGAAATATTGAAAGCGGCTCAGGATCGGCAGAAGAGCTATACCGATAAGAAGAGGCGGCCGATGGAGTTTCAAGTGGGCGACCGAGTGATGCTTAAGGTGTCGCCATGGAAGGGCATTATCAGGTTCGGAAAGCGTGGGAAGTTGAGTCCCCACTTCCTTGGACCTTTTAAGGTGCTTAAGCTGGTGGTTTTGCAAGCCTACCAATTGGAACTGCCGCTAGAGTTGAGTATAATCCACAATACGTTCCATATATGTTACCTTCGGAAGTGTTTGGCAGATGAGGATAGCGTCATTCCTCTCTCCGAGTTAAGAGTGGACGAAGGTAACCGTTGTGTTGAAGAACCCGACGCCATCATAGAGAAGAAGTCTAAAAAATTACGTCACAAGGAGGTCACTATGGTCAAGGTGCAGTGGAAGCATCATCGGGGAGCCAATGTGACGTGGGAAGCTGAGGAGGATATGAAGCGAAGATATCCTCATCTTTTCGAGTAGTTGGGATTTCGGGGACGAAATCATTCCCAAGTTGGGGAGGATTGTAACACTACGAATTTTCGGTATGTTAATTCTAGTGTTAAGACTTCTAACCTTGGTTATCGTTAAATCTGGTATTCTTGTGTTTAGCTTTTGTCGTTAGCACCCGTTTTGTAGCAAGTTCGAGTATTTGGGTTTTGGTAGAGTTGGTAAGTCACAGGGACTTACGCGGGTTATACTGCGGCTTGCAAGCAACGGCACAAGCCGCATAATCCACTATCCGTTTCCATTTCAGGAACGCGGGTGACTTATGCCGCGACTTAAGGCCGCGGCATAACCCGCGAGATCCCCCTGATCGCCCAAATACAGGTTCTTTCCTCATTTTCTCATTTATTTTTTTCATCTACCTTATTCCCTCTCTCTCTAAACCCTCATAACTCTCATCATCGAAGTTAGGGTTTCACCAACCTAAGTTTGCATCATTTATTGTTAGAAGTGGAGTTTAGAAGTCAAGGTTTCAAGTTTGAGCATTGAAGTCTCCACCTCCATTGTTGTCTTCTACAAGGTTCAATCTAGGGTTTGGGTTTTCTCCAAAAACCCACTTGGTGAGTTCCTACTATCATTTTCTAAGCCTTATACATATCGAAGCTACATTTTGAACACCTATATATCTCCTTGGTTTTGGATTAAAGTTTATTTCATTTTGACCTAACTTGAGTTTTAGGAGATTCTAGGGTTTTTCACTCATTTTCAACTAAAATAAATGGTTCCATCTTTTATGAGGTAAAAGGGAGTTTTATTTACATTTTATGTGAGTTACTTGAAGGAATGTATATAATATCATTTTTTATGATTTTTCATTCTTACCAGCAGTTAAACATGAAAATGCATTTTGGGATATAAATGTTGTTGAAGGCTATATGTTTAGCTTTGGTTAGTCACAAATGAAATTGTAACAAGTCTAGATCAGTACTAGTGGATCCCTAGGTATTGAGTTGGCTTATCTTTTGGGATGTTTTTCCCCTTGTAGCTATGGATGCATTTAATCCTCGAGTGCCTTTGGTACGATTATGTGGGACCGGTTACTAGCCATGGGTCATAATGTAATCCTAGTGAACGAGTATGACTTGGTTTCCTCGGGTGCTCTCCCCCACATCTTAGTACGGACCGGCGTTGTTCGTGGCCATGGATTCCAAGTATTTAGCTCACAAATCGGATTGTGACCTACTTTTGTGTTCTGCTACAATCCTTGGTAAATCGGGTATCCCCCGTCATCGCAAGATGAACTTTTGGACCGATTGTCCTTATGTGATAAATATTTTCAATTGTAAACCAACTTTTCTAGAAAAGACTTCCTTTTGTTGCATTGTCTTTATTTCTTGAAATTATAAACTGTATGTTCTCACTAGGCTTTAAGCCTAACACTTTTTCTCAAATGATATGTATAACAGGTTCCTTTAGTGGCGGGGTGTCGAGGGTTTGAGTGTCGAGCGCGGACTCGAGGCAATTTTTGAGATGATTAGTATTGGACGTTGGGCGTTTGAATAGTTCCTTATTTTTGGTGATTTGGTTTGACAACCGATGTAATCTAGATAGAATATGTTTAGATTAGTTTGTTATTGATTTCCATTTCCATACGCAGGTTTTGTAAATGCTTTATACATTTACCCCTTTTGGGTGGTTACTCCAAATACAAACGTCATTTTACCAAATTTTCGAATTTTTAAATTACTATAAATTTTTAGGTGTTACAACATCATTGTTATTGGTTGTTACTATGAGTTGAGGATTAGCCAAGAGGATCAAATCTATGAGTTGAAACAAAGACATCTCAACCTCCTTCTATATACCTACCATCAATTGTTAATCTTTCATCTCTCCATCAATGTGGGATAGACAAAGCTCAATCTCTATTCAAGAAATATAGAATACTCAACTTTTAGGATGTCATATCATTACTCGTGGATCTTACTTAAAGATATATAGATGTGGGGTAATCAAGATTTCATCATAGTTCATCATTTGACAAATACTTCATTCTTCATTGTACTGGTGTCATCAGCCTTGATTTCTCCTTTAATATATATGTAGATTTTGATTATGTAAAAATTAAAGAAAAACATATGTTAAAATAATAAAATAGAAGTAATAGAGACAAATCGAGATTCAATTATATAAACTTAATTCATACAAAATGAAAATTTTAACTATTACATGAAATGTTTTGTCATGTAAATTAAATAATTATTTAACCCAAAATTGGATCAACATTCTATGTTGTCATCTACTCTTTTATATAATCATTTTCTCTTCTAAACTTTTCACTTTCTCACCAACGTGGGACAATCAAGATTTCACCACAATTCATCATTTGACAAATATTTCATACTCATTGTGTCATCTCATCAACTATGAGTTTTCCTTTAATATATATATATATATATATATATATATATATATATATATAATTTTAGAATGATTTTAAAATTAATTCTAAAATTATACAATAATAAGATATTTCGATGAATTCATAGTTAAATTTTATTTGTGTTCAAATAATTAAGAGTAAACTACAAATTTGGTCCCTGAGGTTTACCAAAAATTACGAAAGTGGTCACTGAACTTCAATAAGTGCAGATTTCATCCTTGGGGTTTCGATTTTGCTATGAAAATGGTCCCTCGTCCGTTAGCTCCGTTAGATTTCTCTGTTAAGTCAAGGGTATTTGGTCGGTTTTGGTCGGTTCTGGACTGCCATCCAAGAACCGACTGATCCAAATTGGATGTTGAGATTTTCAATCCGATCCGATCTAATTACAATTGGATATCCAATTATGGTCGGTCAGTTCTAATTGGATCGGTCGGTTCCTACTTCCTATTGGATCGGTTGAATTTCTGCACACCCCTAGGTATACATACAAGTAATTATTAAAAATGATCTCTTTTTTACATTTTTGCCAAAATGATCACACATTTCGCTAAAGCATTTTGTCGGATTGACGAATTCCTACACCGGATCCCCTTGTCATTAAAAGTCAAGATTTTAGCCAAAAAAACCAATTTTTTTGCCAATAACCTCATAAGTTTGCGAAATACATGTCTTTTTGGCTAAATGCATGGAAGAATCTTGACTTTTTATGATAAGTGACCTGGTGTAAGGAATTCACTAATTTGACGAAATGCTTTAACAAAATACGTGAATAAGTGGTCATCTTTGTCATTTGCCCATATCTTCTAACCAATTGATTGTACCTACTTATATATAGACATAAGTTGTTTCACTCATCTGAATATTTTGAAACGTCTTTTTGAACTCTATTATGCATGTATGACAATTTCGTTTACCACAACTCCGTAAATCATTACTCACTAGTTCAAATCTCCTCAGGATTATTGAAGGATTTGACTGACTGCTAATTTCAGGGTCTCATCGTATCAGTCGTTGTGCATGCAAAGCTGGCTCGATAACTCATGCTTATCAAAATTCTATTTATCACAAGGGTGTTGATGTGTATCCAATGGTTGGTGTTAGGCAACCTAGATGTTGGATGTTTCTTTTTTGACCTTCTTAGACACAATATAGAGACGAAAGATGAAACATGAAAAAAAGTTGTCTGTACGGAATTATTATTAAAATGATACGTAAAACGATGCCGTATTAATAGAAGTTGGTTTTGCAAAAGGGAGACCTCGTTTTGATGAGCCACATGACTCACATGTCCTAGTGTTTGACTCGATTAGCAAAAACAAAATTGGCCAGCAGGCCTTCGTCTTTTACGAGAACCCAAAATGGTATTGTTTTTTAATAGTATTTCTTTAATTATATTTTTATAATAAAAATTATTTGTTTATATATTTGAAACTTTTGGATCATATCACTACGACAAGTTTTAGTTTATAGGATGCTAACAATTTCTAAGGTGTCATTTGTTTTTTAAGAAGTCTAAAGTCTGAAGTCTTGTTTTAGTTATGATTTATAAAAGGTGGTGTGTAAAAATGTCTGAACGATTCAGACTTAAGAACCGTTAAGAGGTTTTTAAAAAAAAACAAACAACCCCTAAGTGTCCTTAAAGACTACTGTATAAGACTTAATTTATAAGAGCAAAAAATAAATTGTCTTATCTAAAGATATTATCTATAAGTGTCCTAAAAGACTATTGTACAAGACTTAATTTATGATACACTTTTTCAAATAATGTCATATAAATTAGCTAATATGACGTTTTTTTATTATAAAAATATTCTAAAAAACTTATTACGATGTCCAAAACGTTCTATAAACTTATTACAACGCCTTTAGATAGGATGTATTATTTTTTGGTTTTATAAATTAAGTCTTATAAAGCGGTCTATTAGACGTTTTGAAATTCATAGCATCCTATAAACCCAATTTTATTGTAGTGTATCAATTATATATTTTCAGTGTTAATTAAGGAGAAGATGACGGGAAAAAACTAGTATTGATATCTAAACCCTTTTAATGATTCACATTTGTTTATTCAGATAAATGTGTTTAACAAGAACGTGATATAATTGATATGATTATAAAACATAAGAAAAACATAGAATTTTATTGTTCTTCAAACCCATACCCATCAAAAGGCATCATAAAATTGAACCTAAACCGATGAAGATGAATTTAAAACTGGTAGAAAAAGGATGAGATCATGATTCTTTTAAGTGTTTAGAGAAGATGAAACTTTGATAAACAATATAGAAGTGAATGGAGAAGTGACGTATATAATGGTGCCTATCTAGGGTAGGAGGTCTCTAATATATCTAGGGAAATTGACTCCAATAGTATCAATTTTTTTTTTTACTCAAACAGTCAAAATATGCATCTAAATTGGTCTCTTAACCATCTCTTTTTCGATTTTGCATTTTTTTCACTACCTAGGTAATGACTAGGCCTGCAATTGCGGATCTGGGTTTAAAATATAAATATTTTCCCAGATTTTACCCACTTCCGCAATGACATTTTCGCAATATAAATAGTTCATATTTGAATCACACGGATTCATATATGAACTTGTTTGTCATCTATTTGTAAAAGTTATGAAATTACTCATCTATCTTCTACAGACCATGCGATGAATTATCTAGTGTTTCACAGTCAAAGTCGCAAATGTTGATCAGATGAAAGACTAGGATCACTTCTCTACTTTTCATACATTTAGCACTTCTCATTTGAACCTCCCCCTATATATATAGGGTTCGGTTACGATGATAAGTTGAGCTTAACGTAAGAAGCGTGAGAAGTGGTTATCAACCGTTGGATGAGAAATGAATGCACATTAGGATGAGATGCATCGAGATAAGATGTACTAGATCAATTCCCTTATAAGCAAGAACGTATGAAAATGTCATAAAGCGTATTTGTAACGCCCTAAAATTCGAAAATAGCGGATAATTTAAAACTTCCGAAAAACTCTTAAATACATAGTATTGAAAAATAAAATATCTAAAGTTACAAGGAAGAACCGCTATAACAATGCATCAGAGTTCTAATGGAACTATCTAGTCCCACAAACGGGGACAACATTATTCGGATGTTACTAAAACCACCAAAGCTGCTATCTTCACCAAATGTGATGACATCACTACCGTCATCCTACCGGAACTTCTACCAAGCTCCACTCGCCACTCAGATCCATCTAAGACCTGATATATATGTCGAAAGAAAAAGTGTTAGGCTTAACGCCTAGTGAGTTAAAGCAGTTTACATCGCATTATTCATAAAACATATAAAAGGAACATTTTACATTAAATAAGACCATTCCCGAAATTCTGATTATAAAGAGACTTCATTTGTAAACGGAGTTACTTCTAATTTCCACAATACCCATTTTAGATAGGGATTCGACGTCCAAATTTCCCCAAAACGCACCACCCACACGGTATTTCACCAAATGACTCTTTGTATAAACCAAATGATACGTTTTAACACCGAAAGTAAAGGTAAGGTAAAACTTCCAATTAACATCTCTCGGTGATGGGGGATACCCGATTCCATCGAATGTGGCGGGCACACAAAGTTAAGCCACGTATCAACGTCCTCGAGATCCACATAAGACCATTGTTCCCCGTATCCGGCTCATCTGAGCTACCACCACAAGACACCACTGATCCTAGTGTCTACTCGACCTCTACATGAGTCTCACCATAAAGTTACAAGTCCCCGTATCTGGCTCACCATGGGCACCACCGCAAGACTTAGCTCTGTATACGGCTCTCCAAGAGCACCACCGCAAGCTTATATAAACCACATGACTTGGGGACCACTCACTAGACTCAAACATGGATATTAAAACTCCATGATGAACATAACGACTCATATGAATGAACATTACGCCTATGGATCCAATGCATTACAGTCTAAACATTACATGACTCCGTATGAATGAACAGACGCATCCAAAACATGTAATTAACCAACAATTGTATAATAGTTGTTTTTCAATGAAACACTCCATAAGGAGCCGTTTAAACCGGACAACGTCCCAAAACTCGTTAGGGTACAATTCAAGCCGAAAGGCTTCATAAAACGTTTGATACTCAAAAGAGCCAATATGGATATACAAGCCGATGAACAACATTTCCAAATATCCCCAATTTAAAAAGGGTAGCCATCCTAACAACTCACACTTTTAAAGTCAAAGGAAATCAAAGTTTTCAAATATAAACCCGTAGGTTGAGTAAAACCCTAAATGACCATATTTCCATGGCCGCTCTTTAAAATCTCTAGCCCACACTATAACTCCATTTAAAACCATTTGTACTCCAATATCCTCATATTAGTGACTCAAGCAACCCAACCCAAATACTTCAAATGTCCAAGAAGCAAGTGTGGTGGATCAAAATCCCCTTTTTGGTGACTCAAACACCTTATAAAATAACGTAACCCATTTTCAAAGATTTATATCCCCAAATAAGTGTAGTGTACAAATGTTCACAAAAACTTATAAAAAATGATGTAACTCATGGATATACATTCAAAACCCAAAATATGTACATTTTGACATGTATATAGTTTTTCAAAGCAACTAGAACTCACCTTGCTAGATTTAGACTAAATCTAGGTTTTACCCACAACTTGAGTTCCGTAGAAGAGAAGATCTTAGATCCTTCCACCAGCTCCAAGCTCTCTATAGATCCACTACCACAAACATTCACAAAGGCATATCAAACCCTAGAAATGCACAACAAGGTGAAGAACACCAAATCCTAACTTTATAGATGGAAAGATGAGTAAATTACCTTGGTTATAAACTCTTGGATTCACACAATAACTTCAATCTACTTCCTTCTCTACTTGAAAAGCTCCAAAACACGAACCCTAGGTTCAAGAATCGCTCCAAACGGCTTTAGGAAGAAGAAGATATGAGAGAAATGAGGTTTAAAGCTCTAAAATCGCGACTAAAAACCATCAGACAGACCCCGCGACTTATGCCGCGACTTGCAAGTCGCCCGTTTCCTGAAAACTCACTTCCAGTGAGTTACGTGGCTTGTGTCGCGACCCTAAGTCGCGTAGCAACCTGCGACAACCCAAAATCCCATTTTCTAGCGTCTTTCGCACTTGATTCAATTCCCGATGATTCCAATATGAAACTTACTTGATTTCCCGATACTTTTACGACCCAAGAGCCAAACGACTCTCGTAACACCGTTGAGGATACATCCTGAAATTACGGGTGTTACAGTAATTTGCTCATTTATTATTATTTCATCCAAATTTCAATTTCTACCATGCATACCTTTGAGAGATTCCATTCAAATTCTTGTCACCCGAACGCACATTCAAACTTCATTCACTACAAAAATCGACCCTATCAGTGATGGAAATTTCCATCGCTGATCCGTCACTGAAAGTGAATTCCGTCGCTAATCCGTCACTGAGTCCGTCGGTGAAAAGATGGTGGGTGATACTATCAGCGACGGATAAATGACGGAAATCAGTGACATACATTTTTAGCGACGGATCAGTGAACCCTTTTAAAGCCCAAGAGAACCCTCTCAAACCCGATAGATCCATTAAGGACCAATGAACCCCTTTATAGCCCGATAGATCCATTAAGGCCCAATGATGAAGCCCTTTCAAGCTTAATAAAAACCAATTAAAACCCATTAAGATACATTATAGTCCAATAAAACACTTTATGGCTTATTAAGGTACAATATAAAACAACACACACACAGTATCTATACATTAACATATACCATGCATATATACATATATACAACACATTTATACATCATATGTGATTACCAAAAACACACACATTAGCTATACATTCATATCAACATATATACAATAATATACATAGATCCATCGGGGTTTAGCAAACAACACATGTATATATATATATATATGTATACACATAAAACACATACACATGCGTACATATAACACATAAACATGAGAAAGTAAGAATAATAAAATTTCCGTCGATAATCCATCACTAATTAGTGACAGACACGTGGAATCCGTCACTAATCCGTCGCTAATTAGCGATGGATTAGCGACGAACACATGGATTTTATTTTTTATTTTTTTAAAATAAAAATCCATGTGTACGTCGCTAATCCGTAGATACGTGGATTTTCTTATTTATTTATTTTTTAAATATGAATTAATGAGTTCCGTCACTAATCCGTCGCTAATTAGTGATAGAAACGGGTCCGTCGCTATTCCGTAACTAATTAGCAACGAAATATTCCGTCACTAATTAGCAACGGAATATTCCGTCACTGATACCTCTTTTTCTAGTAGTGAATTGAACTCTATTCTAATTCTTTCAAATTCTAATTCCTTTGATAGATTCTCATTTTGATAAATTTCATTTTACAAACCAATCGTCTCTTTAGATCAATGAGTCGCTCAATCTATTAAACTATTACTACATTCTCATAAATTGTCTTTATTTTCGTTTAAACCTCCATGTAAATTGAAATGGTGAAGATTATGGAAAACAAACCCCTTTTTCATTGTTTAATACATGGGAGAATATTGACTAATTTGTAGTAGTCAAAGTTGCAAGGTAATTAAATTATAATATATGTATATATATATATTGGTAAATAATTAGGTAGGGTAGGCATGCATTTGATAAATTTGGCAGCTTTTTTTGAATATTGAGAGTTTACATTTTACATGGGTGGTTGTGGCCTCGTAGCATGCATGACGGCAGACAACCGTATCTTCTATTCCACGCTACCACCATAATAATTTATTTATTTATTTATTTTTGTTAGGAATTAAATTATCATATGAAAATAAAAGTTAAGGTAAAAAGTGTAAGAAAAGAATTGAATTCATAATCACTTATAATTAAGATTGATCTAATGATTCATATTAATAACAACATTGGCGGACCCAGGAGTTTAGGTGAGCGGGTGCACAAACGAAAAGCTTAATAAATTGTTGTCGATGTGTTTTTAGCCGAATTCTCCTATTGGGGGACTTTTTACGTTTTTTGTTGATTTCAAATGATTTTTAAAACTTTTGTGTTGATTCGATGAGCTTTTTTGGTTTTTTTGTGTTGATTCGAGGGATTTTTGGGTTTTTTTTATTGATTTCAAGATAATTTTTTGATTTTTTGGTTGATTACAAGAGTAAATTTTGGTTTTTTTGAGACTTGTGCACCTTTCACCCCTCAAAAACGTATATATCACGGAGCACCTCCTGTAATTGAGCGGATGCACCTTACGTACCGAAATTTTTTTTCACCCTTACGAAATGAACTTGAGCGGGTGCACGGGACCCCTCTTGGGAAGGGTAGGTCCGCCCCTGAATAACAATGAACTAGCTTAAAAGATTATTTTCAATTGATCATTAATTATGACTTATCCAAAGACGGGGATCCGTTTTCACTCTTCTCATTATAATTGATATTTTTACCAAAAACTAACTTCTTATATAATTAAGAATATGATTGAGTGGGAAAAACTTGATTTGTATTATTACTTGTAGGTGAATATTTATATACATCTTAAGAGAATCGTAACCTACAATTATAAATCATAACCTACAAAACTAAATCGTAACTTACAAGATATTACAATCAAATCATTATGAGAGAATATTTAATTAATGTATGCATTAATTGTGAGTATCTCTATCATGCCCCCGCAAGATGGACGATCGAGTAGTGAGACCAATCTTGGACATGAGTTCTTTGAACCGTGTTCTTGCAAGTGGCTTAGTAAGAGCATCAACTAGTTCATCATTGCCGGAAATGTAGAAGACACGCAACTTTCGACTTTGGACATTCTCACAAACAAAATGATAGTCAAGAGCTAGGTGCTTCATTTTTTAGTGAAACTTAGGATTAGTGGCAACATATGTAGCTCCCATATTATCACAATATATTACCGGTGCTATGATAGGTACGTAGATGGCCAAGCTCATAAAGTAAGTTTTGGACCCATAATAGCTCTGTTGTAGTTGAAGCAACAACTCGGTATTCGACTTCTGTCGATGAACGAGCAAGAGTGCGTTGCTTACGTGAACTCCAAGAAATTGGATTTATACCAAAGTAAACAATGTAACCGGTGGTTGAAATGTAGTCATCTTTATCACCGGCCCAAGAAGCATCTGTGAAGGCATGGAGAGTAGTGGGTGAATCACGACGTAATAGTAGACCTTGTGTGGATGTGCCCACTAGGTAGCGTAAGAGTCGTTTGAGAGCTGCCCAATGTTCGTCGGTCGGCTTGTGCATGAATTGAGATAACCTGTTCACAGCAAAAGAAACATCTAGTCTTGTTAGTGATAAGTATTGTAGACTTCCCACAATTGTTCTGTATTCAGTGGGGTTGGCCAAGGGGGTTCCACTATGCAGGGTTAGGGTAGGATGAGAAGCCATGGGGTAGGAACAGGTTCGGCGGCTTCCATGTGAGTACGTGTAAGGAGGTATTGTATGTATTTATGTTGGCTAAGAAAAATGCCTTGAGGGTGAGGTAACACTTCCACACCAAGGAAATAAGAAAGTATGCCAAGATCCTTAAGTGAGAAACGATTGGAGAGTTGAGAAATAAAGGAGTTTAGAAGAGTAGGATTTAATCTAGTGATGATGATATCATCAACATAAACAAGAAGAAATATGTGATCATTTTTGTGGCTTAACGTAAAAAGTGAGTCAGAAATGGAAATTTTGAAACCACAACCGAGTAGATAGGATTTGAGTTCATTGTACCAAGCTCATGGAGCTTGTTTGAGACCATAGAGAGCTTGACGGAGTTTGCAAATATGATTAGGATGAGTTTGACTAACGAAACAAGGTGGTTGAACCATAAATACATCCTCCATTAGAGAGCCTTGAAGAAAGGCATTGTTAATGTCAACTTGACGAAGAGACCAACTATGTGTGATAGCTAGAGAGAGAATCATTCGGATTGTGGCCGACTTAACCACGGGGCTAAAAGGTTTCAGTATAGTCAAGACCAGGTCTTTGGTGGAATCCTTTAGTAACTAGATGGGCTTTATAACGCTCGATAGAGCCATCGAGATTATATTTGGTACGAAATACCCATTTACATCCAATAAGGTTTTGAGATGGAGAAGATGGAACAAGATCCCATGTGTGATTTTTTTGTAAAACATTGTACTCATGTTGCATAGTTTCACGCCATACCGGATTTTTCAATGCTTGTGTTATAGTGGTAGGCTCGGTGGAAGTGGGTTGGAAAGAGACATGGAGATTCATTTTATCAATGGGCTTACGAATGTTGTTTTGAAGTCTTGTGATGGGAGGTCGTGGTCAGGGAGGAGATGGAGGATTAGGAGGTGATGAGGGAGTAGAAGAAAGTGAAGGTGTCGTGGAGGAAGAATTAGTTTCACTTGACGGGGGAATAGAAGATGAAGATGTATTTTGTGGAGGTTGCATGGGTGATGTAGTAGGTAAGATGGGAAGTTGGATAACACACCATTCTTCCGCATCATTAAATGTGTGTGGAGATGCGGCAAAGGAGGAGGTGGAGAAGGGGAACTCATGTTTGATGAATTTAACATGACGAGCGACATATATCTTGTTAGAGGTGGGATCAAGACAATAATAAGCACTTTGGGTGGAAGAATAACCAACAAAAACACAAGGAGAAGAGCGAGGATCAAGTTTATTTGTGGTATAGGGACGTAACCATGGATAACAAAGACATCCAAAACTCCTTAGTTTATGATAGTTAGGTGTGTGGTCATGGAGTTTATAATATGGTGATTGTAGTTGGAGTGTCGGAGTGGGCATACAATTGATTAGATAACAAACGGTAGCAAAAGCAAGGGGCCAATATCTACATGGCATAAAAGAGTGAGTAAGGAGGGAAAGGTCGGTTTCAACAATGTGACGATGACGACGCTCCGAATAACCGTTATGTTCAGGTGTATGAGGAGGGGAAATTAAATGAGTGATGCCATGAGACTCAAGGATTGGACGTAAACCAATATATTCGCCACCATTATCACTAAAGATGGTAACTATGGGGCGTTGAAAGTATTTTTCATCCAAGAGCTTGAATTTATGAAAAACACTAGTGGCACCATTTTTGTGTTTAAGTAGATAAAACCACACATATTTGGAATAATGATAAACAAATATTATGTAGTATTTGTAGCCATCATAAGAAAGGGTGGGGGAAGTCCAAACATCACTATAAAGAATATCAAGAGGGCCTTTAGATTGTAATGTATTAAGAGAGGATGGTAATTTATGACTTTTATTGCAATCACAAGAATTGCAATGAAAAGCAACAAACTTAGGAATATTTAAATTGAAAGAGTTGCTAATATGACGTAAAATAGAATATGATGGATGGCCTAATCGATGATGCCAATCGGTAGTAGATGCCATTTTGACAGAGTGGATGGTGGGACAAGTGAGTTGCCATTCATAAATTCCGAATTTAGTTTGGCCTTGGAGAAGGGGTGCCCCCGTGCGAAGATCCTTCACAAGATAAGAAGTAGGTGAGAATGTAATTGAAACATTATTATCTTGGCAAAATTTAGATATTGAAATAATATTACGAGAAACGGAAGGCACATGTAATATATGATTGAGATAAAGTTTAGAAGTAGGAGTAAAAAGAGATGTTGAACCGGTGTTTGAGATGGCTAGGCCCGAACCATCACCAATAATAAGTTCCTCCCTACCATTGTAAGGGGAGTGAAGTGAAAGGTTGGCAAGATCATGAGTGACATAGTGTGTTGCACCACTATCAAGAAGCCAACCATTGGATGAAGTTTGTGAGGCAACAGTGGCATAAGCATGTGGAAAAGAAGAAGACGAGATTGGAGGATAAGAGGAGGGTGATGGTGGAGTTGCATTTAGGAATTGAGTACGGAAGATAGGCATTGTAAGACATAGTGTCCAATTATGCGACACCACTGGCAACGCCCCTTGAAGGGTTGAACGGGATGGTTTGGGGCATAAGCGGGGAACATATTTGAGGTGGGGAGTAAGAAAAAAAAAATTATGGATCTTAAGCTCTTGATACCATATAGAATCAAGAATATGATTGAGTGAGAAAAACTTGATTTGTATTATTACTTGTAGGTGGATATTTATATACATCTTAAGAGAATCGTAACCTAAAATTGTAAATCGTAACCTACAAAACCAAATCGTAACTTACAAGATATTACAATCAAATCATTATAAGAGAATATTTAATTAATGTAGGCATTAATTGTGAGTATCTCTATCACTTCTAAATTAAGTGGTCGGTTATCTATATATCAGATATTACACTAAATTATGTTTAAAACTTGATTTTAACTAAAACCACAAAAAATTAATGTTTGTTTTATTATTGTCCATTCTTTATCATAACAATGATGTGGATGAAAACTATATATTGGGAAAAAAGTTGGGGATGTTGAAGGATGATGTGTCATCATCAAAAGGAAGTGATTGACAAAATATTTTCCTACTATTAGAATTTACCATAATAAATGTTTCATTTTCTTTATAAACTTCTCCCTATTTAAAGGGCTTATAATTAATGAGAATTACATATTTCATTCTCTCCATTTACTATTGTTTTACCTTATATATTTTGGTTTTCTTTAACCAAAATCTCTTGAAATACTATTACTGTACTAAAATCTTGATATTGGCTTCGTATGTTAAATTCATATTTATTTTGACCTCATGCCAAAAGCTCTATAATTAACAATGTTATATCCAATTAAATAAATCGCAAGATATCGAACGGATTTTGTCAAACGAGTGTAAATAGCTCTAAGGTTTGTAGAGATTTAAGAAATCCATGTGATTCCCCTACTACATGGAAATCCAATAGATTGAGTAATTTTTTTTCGCAAATTGAAATATTATCAACAAAATGTAAGCATACAAAAATCCAATATTGTTATGATAATGAAATTTCATACATAAAATAATAATTATAACCATAATTCATTGTCTTATCAAACAGAAAATCATATATTATCCCTTATTTGTGTAAATGGTTGAAACAACTCATCTTTGATTCAATGTCCTAAACTCAAAAGAGCTTGAGTACAAATATGAATATCCAATGTAAAAACAACTTTTTCCCGAAAGGTACAAAAATATATCTAAAGTCCATTAACTCCCTTTTGACCCTAAAACCAACCTCTTGAAGAGATACAAGCAAATACCATCATGTTTTGGGACGATAAATAAATCCTAACTTTCATAAGAATACCTTTACTAAAAACCCCAAAGAACAGTGGGATGCCCCAAAAGGGAGAATCGAGAGTATTCATGAACATGTACTTCCCGAACTAATCGTATAGCGAAATGAAACCCGCTTACTCGATTACAAAAAGGTAACTGATTTTAACAAAGAAATATTGTATCCCAAAATGCGTCTCAATCTCTATGGCAAGAAACTCACAAAAGATGACATGATTCATAACATTATTTTCACTTTTCATATATCATTAAATATTAATGAACCAATATAAGTTGGAATGTAACCTATAAAAAATCTCATCAACCTACTGCAAGTGGTTGAGAGACATAACAAGGTTCTTTTGAATAACAATACCACATATGTCGGGACAAAGAAAATTCCCAAGATCAATAATGAAAATGTTAGAAGTGGAAATAACTCAAAAAGATTGTGAGTTAAAAACAATTTCACACATGTGACATTTACGCACCATGTGGACGAGACCCTAGAAAGGGTCAGGGTCATGGTAAGAATCGAGAATGATTTTTCAATACCTGGAGTAGAGATACAATGTAACACCCTAAAAACCAGAGTGAATTTAAAACGCGAAAACTGGACAAATAAGCATCAATAGTTGGTATAAACCTCCCAAAAAGGGGAAATGTACTTAACCTTTACAAATCTGAATACTGATATTGAACTCAACAACAAACTAATCTAAACATAACCTATCTAGATTACATCGGTTGTTAATCCAATATCACCAAAAGAATGAGACTTAAACAATTGCCCAACATCAATACTAGTCATCTCAAAAATCCCCGAGACCAAGCTCGTCACTCAAGCCCTTAGCAACCCACCACTAACGGGAACCTGTTATACACATCATTTGAGAAAAAGTGTTAGGCTTAAAGCCTAGTGAGAACATACATTTATAATTTCAAGAGATATAAACATTTGCATCAAAAGGAGATCTTTTCAATAAGCAATCTCAAGTCAAATCATTAATAAGAATGAAATATTAAAAAGAGACAATATACAGTCTTTCCAGAACCTCACAACTTAATGTGCAAGTAGTTCTATTCTATTCTTCTTCCAGAACCTCACAACTTAATGTGCAAGTAGTCTTTAATTTTACTTTCCCTTTTAGTACCTCACAATTGAATGTGCATGTAGTATTTATTTTACTTTCCCTTTTAGTTCCTCACAACTCAACGTGCATGTAGTACTTATTTTACTTTCTTTCCAGAAAATCACATAAAAGCGTAAGTAGAATCAATACCTAGGGATCCACTAGCAATGGTACAGACTCGTCACAACAACATATGTGACCAACCATAGATAGTCATATGGCATAAAATAACATTTATAAACAAAAATGCATTTTCAAGTTTAACTTCTGGTGAGAATGAAAATCATCAAAAATGAACTTTAAACATTCTTTCAAGTAACCCACATAAATGTGTAAGTAAACATCCTTTTACTTCAAATAAGATGGAACCCATCATTTTAGTCGGAAATGATCGGGAACCCTAAAATCTCCCAAAACTCAAGTTATGTCAAAAATGTAGTAAACTTAGATCTGAAACCATGGAGATATATAGAAGTTCAAAATGTAAGTTTTGACATGTATAAAGTTTAGAAAAAAAGTAGTAGGAACTCACCGAACAGGTTTTAGAATAAAACCCAGAAAACCAGATATAGACTACGACGAAGAGGTGAAGCTTTCTACACCGGAACCCCGAGCAATGCACTTAATACTAGCAACTTACAGGAGCTTGAAGATCCAAAGAAAATCTTAGAGAGAGAGATATTCACTGAATAGATATTTTTGGGGTGAGAACCCTTTTATGTCGGCCAGGGTCTTACACGGGTTATGCCGCGACTTCAACTCGCGGCATAACTCGTCCGTGTCCCACTAACCCAAAACTTCCAGTGGGTTTCGCGGGTTGTGTCGCGACTTCAAGTCTCGGTGCAACTCGCGTGGTTCACTGTGGTTAATCCAAAACCACCAAAATCCAAACTCGAACATCAAACCAAACGCGGTGCTAACGACAACGCTTAAACACAAGAATAACAAGATTACAGAACGGAAATCCGGGGTGTTACAATCCTCCCCAACTTGGGAATGATTTCTTCCCCGAAATCCAACTACTCGAAAAGACGAGGATATATTCGCTTCATATCCTCCTCAGCTTCCCACAAGAATAACAAGATTACAGAACGAAAATCTGGGGTGTTACAATCCTCCCCAACTTGGGAATGATTTCGTCCCCGAAATCCAACTACTCGAAAAGACGAGGATATCTTCGCTTCATATCCTCCTCAGCTTCCCACGTCACGTTGGATCCCCGATGATGCTTCCACTGCACCTTGACCATAGTGACCTCTTTGTGACGCAACTTCTTAGAATTTCTCTCTAAGATAGCGTCAGGTTCTTCTACACAACGGTTACCCTCGTCCACTCTTAACTCTGAGAGGGGAATGACGCTTTCTTCCACCGCCAAACACTTTCGAAGGTAACAAATATGGAACGTGTTGTGGATTATGCTCAACTCCGGTGGTAGTTCCAATTGGTAGGCTTGCAAACCTACCCGTTTAAGCACTTTGAAAGGTCCAAGGAAACGGGGACTCAGATTCCCACGTTTTCCGAACCTGATATCGCCCTTCCATGGCGATACCTTAAGCAACACACGGTCGCCCACTTGGAACACCATCGGCCGCTTTTTCTTATCGGCATAACTCTTCTGACGATCCTGAGCCGCTTTCAACCTTTCGTGAATGCATTTGACCTTATCGGCCGTCTCTTGCACGATTTCAGGTCCGGCTAACTGCTTTTCTCCCGCTTCAAGCCAACACACGGGAGTTCGGCACTTTCGCCCGTACAATGCCTCAAAAGGTGTCATTCCAATACTCGAGTGGTAGCTATTGTTATAAGCAAACTCTACCATAGGTAGGTGAGAGTCCCAACTACCCCCGAAATCGATGACACAAGACCTCAACATGTCTTCCAACGTTTGGATCGTTCTCTCGCTTTGTCCGTCGGTCTGTGGATGGTAAGTCGTAATCAACTTAACTCGCGTACCAAGCTCTTTCTGAAACCCATCCCAAAAGTTCGAAGTGAACCGACTGTCGCGATCTGACACGATCGACAAGGGTATTCCATGCCTCGAGACCACTTCATCGATGTAAAGTTTTGCTAACTTGTCCATCGGTAAAGTCTCGCGCATAGCCAAGAAGTGAGCGCTCTTAGTCAATCTATCGACTATTACCCAGATGGTATCGTGCCCTCGAAGAGTTTTAGGCAACTTCGTCACGAAGTCCATGGTGATATGCTCCCACTTCCACTCGGGAATCTCTAGAGACTGAAGACTCTCATACGGTCGTTGATGTTCGGCCTTAACTTGCGAGCACGTAACACAACGCTCCACATAACGCGCCACATCAAGCTTCATTACCGGCCACCAATAATGCAATTTCAAGTCCCTGTACATCTTAGTACTTCCCGGATGAATGGAATACTTGGACTTGTGAGCATCCTCAAGCAATAGATCACGGCTACCCCCAACTTTGGGCACCCATACACGACCGCTAAACAGTTTCACCCCACGACTATCTTCAGTTAAGAGCAAACGTTGTTTCGTCATGACTTCCTCCTTGAGATTTTCTTCCAACAAAGTTTCAACCTGCGATGTCTTGATTTTCTCAACAAGACTAGACACTAACTCGATTCTTGAAAGTGTAGCCCGAATACTTCCGCTATAGTCCTTCCGACTTAACGCATAGGCTACAACGTTAGCCTTACCGGGATGGTAAAGTAATTCACAATCGTAATCCTTGAGCAACTCGAGCCACTGCCTTTGCCTCATGTTCAACTCTTTTTGATCAAAGACGTACTTCAAACTCTTATGATCTGTATATAGTGTACATCTAGTGCCATAGAGGTAATGTCATTAAAGCTTCAAGGCGAACACCACCGCTGCTAACTCCAAATTGTGGGTAGGATAGTTCTTCTCGTGTATCTTAAGTTGCCTCGAGGCGTAAGCGATTACTTTTCCTCTTTGCATCAACACACATCCTAATCCCATCTTCGAAGCGTCGCTATAGACCACGAAGTCTTCTGACCCTTCTGGCAATGACAGGATTGGAGCTTCACATAATTTCTTTTGCAGAATACGGAACGCCTTCTTTTGCGTTTTGGTCCAATCAAATTTCACATTCTTCCGAGTTAAAACTGTCAAGGAAGAAGCAATCTTCGAAAAGTCTTGAATGAATCTTCGGTAGTACCCCGCCAGACCCAAGAAACTGCGGATCACTGACGGACTCTTGGGAAGCTCCCAATTCATCAAAGTTTCAATCTTGGAGGCGTCCACTTTCACTCCGTCTCGAGTGACAACGTGACCCAAGAATTGCACTTCTTTAAACCAAAAGTCGCATTTGGAAAACTTGGCGTACAATCTTTGTTTTCTCAACACATCGAGAATTTCGCGTAGGTGTTGCTCGTGCTCTAACTCGCTTTTAGAGTACACGAGTATGTCATCAATGAATACGATGACCGACTTGTCAAGGAACGGTCGGCACACCCTATTCATCAGATCCATAAATACCGCTGGTACGTTCGTTAGGCCAAAAGGCATTACAAGAAACTCATAATGGCCGTAACGCGTTCTGAAAGCTGTCTTCGGCACGTCTTCTTCTCTTACCTTCACTTGGTGGTAACCCAAACGTAAGTCGATTTTGGAAAAACACCCCGCTCCTTGGAGTTGATCGAACAAGTCGTCAATCCTGAGGAGCGGATACTTGTTCTTTACCGTAGCTTTGTTCAACTCACGATAATCGATGCACATTCGCATTGTGCCATCCTTCTTCTTGACGAACAAGACCGGAGCTCCCCACGGCGACGAGCTCGGTCTTACGAATCCCTTCTCCAAAAGCTCTTGGAGTTAGGCCATCATCTTTTGCATCTCCGCTGGCGCTAACCGATAAGGGGCCCTAGCAACAGGAGCCGCTCCCGGTACGAGATCACTCCGAAACTCTACTTGGCGATCGGGTGGTAACCCGGGCAAGTCGTCCGGAAAGACGTCTGGAAACTCACGCACAATCTTCACATCTTCAAGCATTAACTTCTCTAGCTTGGCATCGATCACGTAGGCTAGGAAAGACGAGCATCCTTTCACCAAACATCTGCGTGCTTTAGTCATGGTGATTATTGCCACATTTCCCTTCCTCTTCTCACCATAAACCACAACAACTTAGCCACTGGGACTGGGAAGTCAAATTAATTTCATGGAACACACGAACTCGGCATGTTTGTTCGCTAACCAATCCATTCCGACCACGACATCAAAACCCCCGATTAACATCGGCATCAAATCGATGGGGAAATCTCTCCCTTCGATTCCTAGAGTACACTTCTTCAGAACATTGCGGATCAGAACTTGACTACCATTTGCTATCTCGACTACTAACGCATCCTCCAGACTAGTAGTGGGCATAACAATCTTTGGACGGAACAACTCAGATATAAAAGAGAAACTAGCACCCGTATCGAATAAAACACGAGCAGGTATTGAGTTTATAAGAAATGTACCCGATACCACATCAGCTGATGCCTTGGCCTCATCGGCCGTCATTTGAAACGCTCGGCCCGGAACCCTAGATGGATTCTCTTTCTTCACTGGCGCGCTACCCAACATGAACTTCGGGCAATCTCTCCTCATGTGCCCCGGTGCCTTGCACTCGAAACATACAAGTCCTCTGATCGGGCAATCACGGGTGGTGTGGTCAGACTTTCCACACTTGCTTCAAGGTTGAGGAGTGGTGATACAATTACCGTGGTGCTTGGTTCGACATTTGTGGCACCATCTAGCTTCCTATTGACTGTTGAAGCTTCGATTTCCGACAAAAGGTCGGGATCTCTTGGGATGAGCATAATTGCTCTCCCACTTTCTCTTATCAACTACTGCCACGGCCTTCTCCGGTTTACTCCTTGCGTAAACCTCTTCCATAAACTGCGCTTCCTCAATAGTCTCCCGAAGGTTAGAAGCCTTCGAGTTTCGGACCATAGTCATCATGTCCGACGGTAGACCCTTCAGATAGGCCTTAATCTTCTCCTTCTCAGTTGAGGCCACATGCCCCACTAACCCCAGCTTTTCCATAAATTGATGGGTATACTATCTCATCGTTAAATTCCCTTTCTCAAGCGCTCGGAACTCTGCCTCGATCCGATCCACAGCCCTCTCATTGCAGTATTCTTCCAACAGCTTTACCTTGAAATCGCCCCAAGTCAGTTGGGCCAAAACAGTAGGAAAGAGGGTGGACTGGATAACATTCTACCACGTCAGTGTCGTATCCCTGAGCAGTTGCGTACCGAACCTTACCCTCTGGTCATCACCACACTGGGATGAACCGAAAGCCTGTTCGACCTCTCGGATCCACTTCACACACGCGACTGGGTCTTCGGAACCAGAGAACTCTGGTGGTCCGCAACCCAGAAAAGATTTGTAGGAACAACTCTTCCCACCTCTCGGAGCACCAACAACCCTGTGCTCTTCAGTTGCGACTCCACTCCCAGAGCCCCCAGATCCAGCCATCACATTCTCTTCCACTGCCACATGCCTTCTGAGGCTCGCGTCTCGGTCTTCCAACATTTTCTGAAAAACCTCTTGCTGTTTCTCCATGGCCGACGTCACCATTTGCATGACGTTGGCCATCATATCAGCTTGAGGGCTATCTAACTGAACAACGGGACTGGTGGACGTCAGAACCACTCTTGGTCCTAGATCCACTTCCTCAGTAAGCAACGGTAGCATGCCCGAAGGAATGACGGTCGCCGCCGTAACCACTGGATCTCGCTCGGGCGAGCTATCGTCACGCAAATCTCCATCGACTAACGGTCGACTGCGTGTATTCACCATCCTAAAAATGGTTGCCACACAAGCACGAAAAGAATAAGAGACAGATCAACAGAATGAACACAAAAGAACGAATACCACATTACCAATTGTCATAGTAACGGTACATTAAGCACAATCACGTATAAATATTCTCATAATAACATTAGCTAAGTGAAATTATGAACATACAATACATAAAGGTTCTTAATACCATCGCTACAACGTTCGATGACTATAATTTCCGTCGACTCTAAGACCAACCAATCTTAGAAATTCTACCCAAGCTCACGAATCAATGCTTAACATACTTAGTCTAAGTCTAGACTGTCAGGATCGAATTCTCAACAAGAATTATGAATACTCAGAAACCATATCAAAGAAGTTGCGGAATAACACTTTGATATTCAATGTAACAGTAAACAAACAGTGAGTATGATTAACAACTTGTAAACTTGTATTGAATGATTAAAATCACAAGATTACACACTCAACCTCAATCTTGAAGAACAGACTTTTTCAAGACGAATTCTACTTCCCTAGAATTAGGAACTATGCCTTGAGGTTGATTTTCTCTCTAGAACAAAACTTAGAATGAATAATAATTATTCTAAACTATTCTATCAATTTTATACATATACTGAAGATAACAGATAATTACAATTAATAAAATATCTTCAGAATATCTTCCATGAATATCTTCAGTATATCCAGCTGTCACTCTTGTAATTCTGATCTCCATCTCATAAGCAACATTAATCATCTTGGAAGTATTAACTCAGTCTTGGCAGCATTAACCACTAAGCAGCACTAACCTCTAGCAGTACTAACTAGCTAAGCAGTACTAACTTTGATCAAGCAGCACTAACTTTGACTAGCAGTATTAATTCTACTAGAAGTAGTAATACCTAGCAGTATTAACTTTTGAAGTCCTCTAGCAGTAGTAATTCTGAACTAGCAGCATTAACCATACTTAAGCTTTTCTTCAGTTCCCAACAATCTCCCCCTAACTTGACTTTTAGGAAGAGAAGTCAAGTTCTTCAGATCTTCTTCAAGATGCTCCCAAAACTTCATCCAACCCCAAACTCTGATTTATTGTTCTTTGGATCAAATATTTAGCCATTACTGAATCTGGAATACATCCTAGCTTCTTCTTCAGCATGGCATGAAGCTTTAATCTGCTATGGTTATACACTCTATCCACTAGAAAGTATTCAGTGTGATTCAAATCCAAAGTCACTGCATATACTCCACTAGTTTCATATAGAGTCCAATTGTTGACTGATTTGAACACATTCCTTATGATCTCCTCCACTGCATCAGGCTTGAACATCATACACAAATACTCCATTATCAGCTTTGTAATTGAAATCACTGGAGCTTTCAGTTCATCTGCATATATCTTCATCCCTATCTCAAACATTTCTTCAATATCAGATCTTGAGCAGGTTCTGACAATCTTGTTCCAAGTGTTGTACACTTCATACTTCTCATCCTTTCTCTTTAATCTGATATACTCCTTTCCATCCACTTCCAATACATCCCAGTGAATGACTTCAGGAGGTTTAACCCCTACAGGTTCTGCTGAAATTGGTTCAGGCACTTTGTCCATCACTACCATGTACATTTTAACATCCTCAGTACTTGCAGATTCATGTATTGTAGACGACTCAGGTGCCTCTTCTTCTTCAACAACCTTTTCAGCCTCTTCTTCCATTAATCTAGGCTTCTTTGTAGGCTTTCTCCTGGCAATCATCTTAGTTCTTTTCAAAGTCCTTAGACTTTCACCAATTGTTGCTTCCTTTTCTGGAGTTTCTTGCTCATCAGGGAATGGTTTTTGTAAGAAATCATTGCTCTCTTTCATTCTTTTCTCCATTTCAACCCTTGCAATATCATCTCCTTGAAGCTTTGTCATCTCAGCATCATACATCTTCTTGAGTTTATCAAAAGACATTTTTGAAAACATCTCTACCTTGACACCTACTGCACCTTTGAGGAAAGTAATCATTTTCTTTCTCTCTTGAGCACCCAGGTATGTCTTTGATGGTTGTATTTTCTTTGCAACCATTTTGATCTTGGTAGGCTTCTTAACAAATGTGGCCTTCTGCTTGGCTTGCTCAGTTGCTAAGCTCTGTTGATAGACTTTGTTTAACTCTGCAGCCATTGCTTTAGCTATTTCTCTATCCTTTGCCACTTGCACAGTTTCTGCTTCTTCAAGTTCAACCTGTATTTTCCTAGCCAGAGCCTCATCTGCTTCAATCAACTTCTGCTTTTTCTTTGGTTGATCAGATTCAACTAGCTTTGCCTTACCCTTTTCTTTGCTTATCACCTTCTCTTCTACATTTGTTTTCTTGATCAATTTCCCTTGTTCTTTGATGACTACTCCTTTGGTCTTTGAGGTGACCTTGGGAGTATCATGCTTGGCTTTAAGCAAGATTTCTGCAATCTCCAGCTCTATTAGAACTTCTTTCACTGTTTCTGCTGCTTTGCTTATTTCAGCAGTACTAACCATTTCTGCTGCTTTACTTGAACTAGCAGCATTAATGGTTTCTGTTGCTTGCTCTGTTACTGCTGTTTTGCTTATTTCAGCAGTACTAACCATTTCTACTGCTTTACTTGAACTAGCAGCATTAATGGTTTCTGTTGCTTGCTCTGTTACTGTTGTTTTTCTTATTTTAGCAGTACTAACCATTTCTGCTGCTTTACTTGAACTAGCAGCATTAATGGTTTCTGTTGCTTGCTTTGTTACTGCTGCTATCTCCCCCTCAACATCAAGTTTCTCTCCCTTTTCTGGAGCATCTTCCCTGTTGACATCAGCTTCTGACTCCCCCTTTTTGGGAGCATCAGTCACTGGTTCCCTCCTTTTAAGCACAAATTGCCTCCTCTTCTTTTTCTAGAGCAATCTCTTTACCATATTCTGCAGTTTGGAAATCTGAGCTTGTTGAGACAGGACTATTAGTTTCAGCTCTTCGATGTCTTTTCCTTGGTTGATCACATCCCTGTTGATGTTGGCCATTGTGTCCATCAATTCAAGATAGTCATATCTGTCCTCACCTTCTCCAGGAGTGTTACCCCCTTTTGAAGGATCATGGGATCTTTTAGTAGTGGAAGCCTTCTGCCTAGCAGAAGCACTTTCCACCCCGTGGTTTCTTGGCACCTGGGACCTTTGAATGATTGCTCATTCAAAGTTGCCATGGGTGAGGTCTTATTTATGTTACCACTGTCCTCCTCTATGCTAGTAGAAGTAGTGGCAGCCTCAGTACCCATATACTCAACCCTCTCCTCAGTGAGCACCTCCTTGGGGTTGGGAGACACCCCTGTGGTTTCCCTGTGGATATTCTCTAATGGAGAATTCTCCATTAGAGGGCTTAAAGGCTCAATGGGTGATGGTACAAGAAGGGAAGGAGCCTTCTTTACCTGTTTCCTTTTGTAAGTTTGGGTAATTGGAGAAGTTGGTTTTTCAAGAAGAGACTGAGGAATTTATTTAGAGTGGGAAGGTTGGGATTTGCTAGCAGTGGGATGGTCTAATGGGGGCCTTGACCCTGCTGCCATACCTTCATCAGTGTGGGACACCACCATCATTGTAGAGAACAATGGGGTGTCAACTCCTTCCGAGTCCAATGGAGATCTTTTCATGTTTGAAAAGACCTTACCTTTGGGGATTTTTGGTACATATACCCCATCAAAATGAGGCATATCCGTCAATTCGTGGGTGATAACTTCTTGGACAAACCTGGGGTACATATAAAAGCTCTTTTTACTTCCCAAGTTTGAGACAAGATCATTGAAAATCATTTTAGAAAAATTGTACTTTCTGGTAGTGGCCAAGCACACCAAAGCATAAGCAATGGTGCTACTGAACTCACTCCAGCCAGTAGTCTTTTTGGAGATACAATGCATAAGAGTATGGACAAAGAAACGCCATTGGGGTGAAAGTTTAGCTTTGGAAAACTTCAACACACCCAATGGGCCTCCATACCCCATTCTTGTAAGAGTAGAAAACAGTTCATCATCAGAGATAGATGAGATACCAGTGGCATCAGCTAGACGTAGACTGATGCGGATTACCTCTTCAGTAACTGTCAACGGTTTTTCACAGACCCTTGTCTTGATCATTTGCTCACCATTCTCAGTAACAATGGTGGCATTTGACCAGAATTGCCTTTGATGCTCGATGTAGATTGATGGCGAGACAGTGAGAGCATGGGCAATATGGCTTGTCGTGAGAAAATCCACAATCTGATGGAAACCAGCGGCCTCTTTGGGCTTCTTTAACATCGCGATTTCATTGTGCTCATCTATGAATGCCATTGATGCCATTGATCTTGAAGGTCTTGCCTGAAAAACTTGGAACTTGAGAGAGAAAGGGTTTAGAGCGCATGTGAACAGTATGCAAAGAGTCGTTATGAACTTTTAGGCGGGCAAAGGGTATTTATAGTATTCGGTATATAAGCAGTATTAACCTAGAGCAGTAGTAACTAACAACAGTATTAACCACTAGCAGTATTAACTAACTAGCAGTATTAACTAACTAGCAGTATTAACTGAGAGCAGTATTAACCACTAGCAGTATTAACTAACTAGCAGTATTAACTGAGAGCAGTATTAACCACTAGCAGTATTAACTAACTAGCAGTATTAACTGAGAGCAGTATTAACCACTAGCAGTATTAACTAACTAGCAGTATTAACTGAGAGCAGTATTAACCACTAGCAGTATTAACTAATTAGCAGTATTAACTGAGAGCAGTATTAACCACTAGCAGTATTAACTAACTAGCAGTATTAACTGAGAGCAGTATTAACTACTAGCAGTATTAACTAACTAGCAGTATTAACTGAACACTGGCAGTAGTAAAATTGTACTGGCAGTACTAAAACAGTACTGGCAGTATTAATCATACTTACACTTTTAAGCTTTGTGAAGGACTGAGTACTGCTATACTTTTCCTGAAAAAGAAGATTAGGACCACCAAGAATAAACAATATACATGTATTGAACCACTTTTTAAGTAGGAGCTTATTCAGAGTTGATCATTCCCACACTTGTTACCAAGAAAGTGAATCTACCCACATCAAATGCTTTGGTGAATAGATCAGCAAACTGGTTAGCAGTATGAACTTTTACAACTTGAATAAGTTTCTTTTCATTGCAGTCTCTTATAAAGTGGTACCTTATTTCAATGTGCTTTGTCTTTGAGTGCTTGACAGGATTATTAACAATGCTAATAGCACTTCTATTATCAATAAAAATTGGAGTGTGTAGAAAGGTTACCCCATAGTCCAACATTTGATTCTGAATCCATAAGACTTGAGAACAGCAACTTGCAGCTGCTATGTACTCTGCCTCTGTTGTAGATGTGGACACTGTGGTTTGTTTCTTGCACTGCCATGACACTAGTCTTGCACCCAAAAACTGACATCCTCCAGAAGTAGATTTTCTGTCCAAGTTTGCTCCACCTAGATCACTGTCTGAGTATGCAAGCAAGTCAAAAGATGAGTCATGAGGATACCAAAGCCCCAATCTGGGTTGCCCTTTGAGATATCTGAATATCCTCTTAACAGCTTGATAGTGAGATTGCTTTGGCCTAACTTGGAATCTTGCACATACACAGACTGGAAACATTATATCTGGCCTAGATGCTGTAAGATACATGAGAGAGCCAATCATGGATCTATAGTGATGAACATCCATATCCTCCCCCTCAAGATCTGCTGTTATTTGCTTGTGTGTCTCCATAGGTGTGCTGACAGGTTTTGAATCTGAGAAACCAAACTTGGTTAGAATATTCTGCACATACTTGGACTGACTGATAAAAATACCATCTGACTTCTGTTGAACTTGGAGTCCAAGGAAGAAAGTAAGTTCCCCCATGGAACTCATTTTGAATCTTTGATTCATTAGTTCCTCAAACTCCTTGCACATATTGTCTTTTGTGGATCCAAAGATAATATCATCAACATATATTTGGACCAGCAAGATATCCTTCTTCTTTCTCTTGATGAATAAAGTCTTATCAATGACTCCTCTTTCAAAGCCATTTTCCAAGAGATAGGATGACAGAGTGTCATACCATGCTCTTGGTGCTTGATGCAGTCCATAAAGTGCTTTCTTTAGTTTGTATACTTTGTCTGGATAGCTTGGGTTCTCAAACCATGGTAGTTGACAGACATATACTTCTTCTTTAATTGATACATATAGAAATGCACTTTTGACATCCATTTGATAGACTTTGAATTTCATATAAGAAGCATAAGCCAGGAATAATCTAATTGCTTCTATCCTGGCTACAGAAGCAAATACTTCTTCATAATCTATTCCCTCTTCTTGTGTATACCCTTGAGCCACCAACCTTGCTTTATTCCTTATTACTATGCCTCTTTCATCTCTCTTATTCCTGAAGACCCATTTTGTTCCTATTGCTCTTTGGCCTTTAGAATGGTCTACCAGATCCCAAACATCTTGCAGCTTGAATTGCAGTAGCTCTTCTTGCATGGCTTCTATCCAACTGGACTCTTTCATAGCATCATGTGCCTTCTTAGGCTCAAGCTGGGATAAAAAACAAGAGAGCATTGTATGCTGTTGGTCTTGCATTTCTTGCAGCCTGCTTTGATTTCTAGTCATCATAGGAGAAGATAGATCTCCTATTACCAGCTGTGGAGGATGATTCTTTTGAGTTCTGGTGTGATGACTAGGTTCTTCATTAAGTCCCACCTCTAGATTAGAGTCATTCAACTCCACTGAGGTGTTTTCAGCAGCTACTTCTGGGTCTTTATCTTCTTGACTCTCCTCTTCTCTACTTTCTTCTTCACTCTGATTTGGTCCAGTAGATGGTTCCTTTTCACAGTCTTCAATAGAATCCACTGTAGGTATGGGAAAGATCACAGATTGAGATAAACTGTCTTGAACTTGTGTAGTTCCTGATCCTTCACACCCTGAACCTGCATAGTCATTACTACTGAAACCAAAAGAGTTAGTTAGTGAATCAATGTCAAACAGCCACTGAGGACCAGACCCAATAGAATTTGGTGTGTTCTCATTGCATTTGACATTGTCACTTTCTTCAATTATTCTAGAAGAAGAGTTAAAGACTCTGTAAGCCTTACTCTGAGATGAGTAACCAACAAGAAATCCATCATCTGTTTTGCTATCAAACTTACCTAAGTGAGATTTGGTATTGAGAATAGTACAAGGACACCCAAAAGGTTTGAAAAATCCAATAAATGGTTTTCTTTTATTTAAAAGCTCATATGGGGTCTTGTTCTTTGGCTTGACCACTAGAACTCTGTTTTGGACATAACATGCAGTATTAACTGCTTCAGCCCATAAGGTAATTGGCAGTTTTGAATCAGCCAACAGAGATCTAGTAGCCTCTATTAGTGTCCTATTTCTCCTCTCAGCAACTCCATTCTGTTGAGGAGTCCTAGGGGCACTATATTGTCTCTCAATGCCTTTCTCTTCACAAAAGGTGTATAGATCAAGATTTTTAAATTCAGACCCATTGTCTGATCTAATGACTTTTACTTTTTGATTAGTTTGGTTTTCAATTCTTAGGATAAAGGATTTGATCAGTCCACTTGTCTCATCCTTAGTCCTTAGAAAATATACCCAGGTAAATCTAGAGTAATCATCAACAATAACTAAGCAGTAAGATTTCTTGCCTATACTCATAACATTTGTAGGACCAAACAGATCCATATGTAATAACTGGAGGCAAGAAGAAATAGTATTTAACTCTTTGGTCTTATGAGAAGTTTTGTGCTGTTTGCCTTTAAGACAAGCAACACAATGATCATCACATGAAAATACTTTTGATGGTAAACCTCTTACAAGGTTGTTTTTAACAAGTTTGTTCATTGTCTTGAAGTTCATGTGACACATCCTTCTGTGCCAAAGAGAGGATTCATCCACAGAAGCTTTAGAAACAAGACAGTTCAGGGATGAATCACAAGAAACATTGTCCATATCTAGACAATAAACATTGTCCTTTCTTGGAGTTCTAAGTAGTATCATGCTTTCATCAACTACTTTGAACCCTGGAGCAAGGATCATACACTCTGTATTAGTAAATAATATGCTATGTTGTTTGTCACAAACCTGTGATACACTTAACAGGTTGTACTTCAACTGATCAACATAGTAGACATCCTCAAATGTTATCTTACCTTTTGTAACATTACCTTTTCCACTTATTTTACCACCAGTAAGATTATCTCCAAAAGCAACATGTCCTCCATTGATATGCTTGAAATCCTGAAGGCATGACATGTTGCCTGTCATGTGCCTAGAGCAACCACTATCAACATGCCATATGCTCTTCCCCTTGAGCTGTTGGTTGCCCTGCACATAAGATAAATCAGTTAGTATGAAATAGGAACCCAAGCCAAAGTGGTCTTGGGTACCCCTTTCTCATCAAAATATTTACATTCTTTCTTGACAAGATTTTTAAACTTTGACTCCTCATTTCTGGAGTACTTTGTCACAATGATGGGTTTGGAAACACTTTTGCTAGAAGCAGTACTGGTTTTAGAAGTACTAACTGCCTTAGCAGCACTTGCATGCTTAGCAGTACTAACCTTGTTAGAAGTAGTAATTGTGTTAGCAGCAGTAACTGTGTTGGCAGTATTAACCTTTGAAGAGGTACTAACAGTATTAGCAGCATTAATATTTTCAGCAGTACTAACACTGGTAGCAGCAGTAATGCTTCTAGCAGCACTATCCCTGTCAGCAGTACTAACAGTTTTAGTGCTTCTAGGCACCCACATTTTAATACTTTCTTTTAAAACCTTTTTCCTCATGGGGCCTTTGGTTTCAACAGATTTCTTAACCACATGTTTCTTTCCAGCCTTCCTATAACCAACAGGTTTTTGCACAAATCTTTGAAAGTTCATCTGTTGGTTAATAGGGTTAAAGAAACAATGCTTAGCCAAATGGTTTAATTTACCACATATGAAACAAGGTTTTGGTCTGATTATTTTATTCAGATCAACTCCTTGTTTCTGAGCCCATTGATTGTTCCAGTTTCTCTGATTTCCCCTTGGTTTATCATGTTTTTGGGGCTCAGATTTATTACATGCACACTATTTGCAAGAAATAGGGTTCACAACAGTGGTCTGCTTATAGTAAACCTTCTTGTTCTTTCCCTCAGTCTTCTCTATCTCATTGGACTTGACCCAATTCTTTCCACATCCTTCATTGGTGATTATGTGGTTTTCTATAGGAATCTCACCACTCACAGTGTTGTTCTTATTCTTGACAACTTCTTTCTCAGATTTATCTTTAACAACTACTTCATCTAAGGGATCAATCTCAGTGGCTCCCTCAGGTAGGTCCTTCCTATCCTTTGTTTCTAACAAATCTGAACTAGGAGGAATGTAGTTGTTGTTATAGGGTGGTGGTGTGGTATTGTACCCTATTCCTCTTCTCAGTTTATCATGAATCTGAGATTGTAGTAAAGAATCCATTGCTTTAGAGGCATTGGAAAACTTTTCTACATCTAGTTTGACTTTAGCTAGTTCTCCTCTTAACTTTTCACTCTCCTCTTTGGATCTGGTCAGTTGAATTTCTAAGTCATTCTTCTCCCACTTCCAGTAGTTTGTGTCATAAGAGTGTTGAAGCTCATTGGCTTGAAAACCCTTAATTTGCTCTTCAAATCTCTCAACAATCCTCACATAATCTTTTATGTCCTTTTCCAATCTCTTAAGGTCATCACTCATGTTCTTGTTGTGATCCCTATACCTTTTAACAGTGTTAATGCAATTTGGAGAACAAAGATTGGAGGTTACCTCTGTTGGGAGATCAGACACCTCTGCCATTAGAGCTTGGTTTTGAATGGCCTCTTCAGCTTGATCACTCCAGTCAAACCCCATACCTTGTTGAGAGACAAGGGCTTGTGCAGAGTTTCTGTTATTATTGAAGCTTCCAGATTGAGCTTGTTGGTGGTTATTATTTTGAGACATTCCACTTCTGCATTCTCTAGCAAAGTGTCCCTTCTGATGGCATTTATAGCATTCCACCTTTGACTTGTCAAATCCTGCTCCATCTTCTCTTCTTTGGGAGAAGTTGTTCCTCCCAGTTCTTTTGATGAACTTCTTAACTCTCATAGAGAGCATGGCCATCTGCCATTTAATGTCCATCTCTTCAAGATCATCTGGATGGAGTTGTTCCAAGTCATCATTAATAAGAGAAGAGTTTCCATGATTGGACAGAAAGGCTTCAAATACAGTTTCAGTGCCTTTCTCTTGATTTGCTCCATTGGCAGCACTAACTGATTCAGGATTGGAAGTAGAATCAATTGATGCTGAAAGGAGTGCAGCATTGTGAACATATCCAGAAGGCTTCTTCTTAGCCTCTACCTCATATTAAAAAACTCTTAGATCATTATATAGATCATCAAGTTCCTTTTCTTCCAATTGATCATTCTGTCTGAAAGACACAGTATACATGGTCCATTCATCACTCAGGGACCTTAGGAACTTCCTGTTTAGATCATCTTGATCAATTTGTACTCCCACTGTAGCTAGTTCACCAATAAGCTTGTTGAACCTGTCAAAAGTTTGAGTCATGGACTCATTCTTGGTTGACATAAAGTTCTCATATTGTTGCTTCAGAATGACTTTCTGATTTCTCTTGGTACTTTTGGTACCTGAGAATCTCTTCTCTAGAGCATTCCAGAGCATCTCTGCATCAGTGCAGTTGCAGAACTGATGTTGATATTCATTGGGAATAGCCAAGAGCAAAGTGCTCAAGGCTTTCATCTCTGTCTTTCTAGTCTTTCTTTCAGCATCAGTTTTTGGTGGAGTTCTCTTTCCATCTGCACCAATCTTTCCTGCTTCAGAAGGGCCATTCTCAATGATGTCCCACATAGAATAGTCAGTGAGGAGTATGTACTGCTTGATTCTGATCTTCCACATATCGAATTCATTGGGTCTGAGCATTGGAACCTTTGAGACCAGAGTACTGTTTGATTCTGCAAAGTTTTCCATGATGAATGAATAAATGTTTCTGAGAGAACTTGCTCTGATACCACTTGTCAGGATCGAATTCTCAACAAGAATTATGAATACTCAGAAACAATATCAAAGAAGTTGCGGAATAACACTTTGATATTCAATCTAACAGTAAACAAACAGTGAGTATGATTAACAACTTGTAAACTTGTATTGAATGATTAAAATCACAAGATTACACACTCAACCTCAATCTTGAAGAACAGACTTTTTCAAGACGAATTCTACTTCCCTAGAATTAGGAACTATGCCTTGAGGTTGATTTTCTCTCTAGAACAAAACTTAGAATGAATAATAATTTTTCTAAACTATTCTATCAATTTTATACATATACTGAAGATAACAGATAATTACAATTAATAAAATATCTTCAGAATATCTTCCATGAATATCTTCAGTATATCCAGCTGTCACTCTTGTAATTCTGATCTCCATCTCATAAGCAGCATTAATCATCTTGGAAGTATTAACTCAGTCTTGGCAGCATTAACCACTAAGCAGCACTAACCTCTAGCAGTACTAACTAGCTAAGCAGTACTAACTTTGATCAAGCAGCACTAACTTTGACTAGCAGTATTAATTGTACTAGAAGTAGTAATACCTAGCAATATTAACTTTTGAAGTCCTCTAGCAGTAGTAATTCTGAACTAGTAGCATTAACCATACTTAAGCTTTTCTTCAGTTCCCAACATAGACATCTTACATTCATGCCTAGATCACTTAAACTAGAGCTCTGATGCCAACTTGTAACACCCTAAAAACTAGAGTGAATTTAAAACGTGGAAACTGGACAAATAAGCATCAATACTTGGTATAAACCTCCCAAAAAGAGGAAATGTACTTAACCTTTACAAATATGAATACTGATATTGAACTCAACAACAAACTAATCTAAACATAATCTATCTAGATTACATCGGTTGTTAATCCAATATCACCAAAAGAATGGGACTTAAACAATTGCCCAACATCAATACTAGTCATCTCAAAAATACCCGAGAACAAGCTCGTCACTCAAGCCCTTAGCAACCCACCGCTAACGGGAACCTGTTATACACATCATTTGAGAAAAAGTGTTAGGCTTAAAGCCTAGTGAGAACATACAGTTTATAATTTCAAGAGATATAAACATTTGCATCAAAAGGAGATCTTTTCAATAAGCAATCTCAAGTCAAATCATTAATAAGAATGAAATATTACAAAGAGACAATATACAGTCTTTCCAGAACCTCACAACTTAATGTGCAAGTAGTTCTATCTTCTATTCTTCTTCCAGAACCTCACAACTTAATGTGCAAGTAGTCCTTTATTTTACTTTCCCTTTTAGTACCTCACAACTGAATGTGCATGTAGTACTTATTTTACTTTCCCTTTTAGTACCTCACAACTCAATGTGCATGTAGTACTTATTTTACTTTCTTTCCAGAAAATCACATAAAAGCGTAAGTAGAATCAATACCTAGGGATCCACTAGCAATGGTACAGACTCGTCACAACAACATATGTGACCAACCATAGATAGTCATATGGCATAAAATAACATTTATAAACAAAAATGCATTTTCAAGTTTAACTTCTGGTGAGAATGAAAATCATAAAAAATGAACTTTAAACATTCTTTCAAGTAACCCACATAAATGTGTAAGTAAACATCCTTTTACTTCAAATAAGATGGAACCCATCATTTTAGTCGGAAATGATTGGGAACCCTAAAATCTCCCAAAACTCAAGTTATGTCAAAAATGTAGTAAACTTAGATCTGAAACCATGGAGATATATATAGAAGTTCAAAATGTAAGTTTTGACATGTATAAAGTTTAGAAAAAAAGTAGTAGGAACTCACCGAACAGGTTTTAGAATAAAACCCGGAAAACCAGATATAGACCACGACGAAGAGGTGAAGCTTTCTACACTGAAACCCCGAGCAATGCACTTAATACTAGCAACTTACGGGAGCTTGAAGATCCAAAGAAAATCTTAGAGAGATAGATTTGAAGAGAGAGAGAGAGATATTCACTGAATAGATATTTTTGGGGTGAGAACCCTTTTATGTCGGCCAGGATCTTACGCGGGTTATGCCGCGACTTCAACTCGCGGCATAACTCGCCCGTGTCCCACTAACCCAAAACATCCAGTGGGTTCGTGGGTTGTGCCGCGACCTCAAGTCGCGGTGCAACTCGCGTAGCTCCATAAACCCAAACAAACAGAGGGTTACGCGGGTTGTGCCGCGACTTCAAGTCGCGGTGCAACTCGCGTGGTTCACTGTGGTTAATCCAAAACCACCAAAATCCAAACTCGAACATCAAACCAAATGCGGTGCTAACGACAACGCTTAAACACAAGAATAACAAGATTACAGAACGGAAATCCGGGGTGTTACATACAACTACTGCACCAGGTGATAATGGACAATCAAATAAGAAATGCACTAAATGGTGCTCCTATCGAAAAGAGAACAGGTTGAAAATGAACTATATCATAATTTAAGATTGATTAAGCATACGTTTCCTTGAAATTTATGTTAAGCATAAACTTAATATACACACTAAAATCGATAACCATTATAGATGTAAAGAAATACATTAAAACAAATACAAAACTCTCAATATTCTTCGTTCCGTGTAAGAATGTATCGAGGAGAACTTGAATTTTTGTAAAATATTCCACACAATCTTAAAATATAGACAAATACTTATTTTATAATTCATCCAACCAAAATACTTAGACGATGGACTGTCATTTTCTTGTTAGTACGAGATTAATAGGAACCTTGTAAATATATTCGTATCAAATGGAAATTATAATAGAAATGAGCATATATACATAAGTTCTAATGAATATGAAAGTAAACATATATCATGAAAACTAATGTATCAAACTAGTAGATTATTGGGTCATCGAAACATTTTTCTGTTACCAATAAAGAACTTTGGGGCAATGACATATATATGTTTCAACATGATCATGTCGGACAACATGGTTATGACATAGTGATTCGTGTATTGCAAAATACACATAGACACATTCTCTTTCGAGTGAAAGGCAAAATGAGGCAAATTGCAACTGTTGACTTCTGCAGCATAAGAAGCAACACCACCATCATAATATGCCTTCTCGAATACCTAAAAGTTTTGTATACCCTGATCCTTAGCCAAGATAGGAATGAGACCATCCTAAAGCTAAGGACATAATATAAAACTATTTCATTGTTACAACGAATACAAGGTGATACTTATGGACATAAACATCCAGAATGTGGGATATTAAAGTACTTTATGGTTCTGGTTTCGACACGATGAATGCATGTCGTAATATTGTCCACATGAAAATACTGCACTTCTAACACTAGCTATACGTTTAAGGGCTCACCACCGTGATTATTTCATCAAGTCTACATGACTTGGTATGTTGGAGAATTTACATCATAAGGATTTGATAATTATTGCATATGTATTGGGATCAATGTGGAGTTTCCTATACCCTATATGTATATATAAAATGGTCTCATAAAAATTGTTATCAAAAGAATATGATGATATTTAGGGTATTGGTAATGCGCACCAACTTACCCACATCTACCTGGGGTTATGCAATTATTATATGTAGTTTTTTTTTTGTTTTTTGACCCACTACTACCTAACCAACCTAAGGTGTGTCAGTTGGTAACTAGATATAAGTCTGATATTTTACATTTACTGGTTTTGTAGTATATATGCCAACTGCGCCCCCACAGCGCATCGAAATGGGCCCTTAAAGACGATTTGGTATATGTTGGATATGAATCCCCAATAATTATCCGCTAATTAAAATCTTTGACTAGTGATCTCTTTATCGCTAGATTTGCGGGTTGTCACTTTTATGAGACAGTCTTCCCATCGTTAGGGGGAGATAGGAAAAATGATTTTCCATAGGAACGACAGGAAGTGTCATTGAATATTCATACTCTGTCTCATTTTTTATCCCTAAAACTTCACAACGTAATGTTTAAGTCAAGCGAATCAGACTCGATACCTGATATGTTTAATTTACAGAAGTGACAAGATCACATATACGAGCTGCAAATATACTCGCAAGGTTAAAGTCCCCAAACAAGGGCACAACATCGCTGGAAAGTGTGTTGCAATCACACATGGTGGATGTGTGGTTGAGGTCGTAGTTCCGAAACGGAAATGGGAAAAGCTACTTGGTTCGATAAATACTCATCCAAAGGAAGAGAAGAGTAAGACACAACTATTTGTCATCAATACATAAACCTCTCATGCGATTGTGTCTAATTAAACTATGTCTATGAATCATTACTGGAGGACGCTCCGAAGTTAATATTGATTCCAGAGATCAAATAAATCTCAAATGAATTATGAGAGTGCATATGAGTTGATGTATTGATCATACATACTCATTAATGATATATTTCGCATATATTGTTGCTTATGAGATGATAGAGCACATTGACATCGAACCATGCTCAGTTGAAAAATATCAACAAAGAGCAAATCGGCCTAAATGAAAAGAAGCAATCCAGGAGAATCATATTATCTGACAAGTGGACAGGTATTTGGTTTGGTAGTGCTAACCCACCAAGTGTAAAGCCTGTAAGACATAGATAAAACATGTGTCATAAAGCGTAATGAGGATAATTAAGTCATAATGTATGAGGCTCTCCTTTGGCGCAAAGGTTTCTCACAATGCTCTGGATTAACCACGAGAAGACTTACTCTCCCGTGATAGACGTTATAACGTTCTACTAATTAATCAGCCTAGTAATTTCCGAAGGACTAGAAATGCAGCTCATGAATATGGTTACCACATATCTTTACCGGGATCTAGATTCAGAAATATATAAAAGTGCTTGATGATATTACATTACCAAAATCAAGTAACTCTAAACCACGAAATGCGTTTGCAATAAAATTAAAACACTCACTTTATAAATTAAAGCAATATATATATATATATGTATATATATATATATATATATGCGGATGTGGTATACCCGCCTAAGTGAATATTTGATTGGGAAAGGATATAAAAGAACGATGAATTGTGCCTTTGCGTATTTATTTAGGAAAACAAGTTCCAGATTTTCAAAGTAGTTTTATATGTCGATGATATGAATGTAATAGGCACTCTTGATGAAATAAGAGAAACCACAAGTTACTTGAAATCTAAATTTGAGATGGAAAATCGTGGGAAAACTAGGTTTTGTCTATCTATTTGAGCTAGGACACCGAGTTTGTGAAATATTAATTCACCGATCGCATATGTCTAGAAAATAATTAGACAATTTAATATAGACAAAGCGCATCCGGTTAGCACTCCCGTGATCGATCAAAGTGTTGGATATAAGGAAAGATCCATTTCGTCTAAAATGATGGTGACGAAAAAGTGTTGGGGAGTTAGAATTCCCTAGCTAAGTATAATATGCGCATTATCGTACTTAACACAATACACTTGATCGTATATTGTATTTCTCAGTGAACTTGTTAGCTAGATTTAGCTCAGTGCCAACGCAACGTCATTGGATTGATATCAAATTAATCTTTTGGAACCATTGACATAGGCTTATACTTTCCCTATAGAAAGAAAAATGGGATTGATAATGAAACTTCAATGCCTACTTAGAATATAAGCAGCAAAAGTACTAGCTCTTATAGAAAAACACCAAACAATGTCTTGGTATGTCTTTGCTAATATTAGGTATGTGTATGATCCATACAAAGGTTGTTCCCAAGCTGGATAATGAATTACCACATGGAACACTCTGATTGCTTGGAAGTAAGCTAAGTTAACCCTTGTGACTACCTCCTTGAACGATTCCAAGAATATTACTCTCCATGGTAATTAAATAATGTATATGATTAAGGACTATCATTGCATATAGTAGAGGAGCTAGTAATTATGGGTTCAACCAGTATCCTACTTGCATATATGGAAATAATGCATCATGTATCGAAGAAATGAACATAAGATACATCAAATATTTTGCTTAAGTCTTATACAATCAGCAATAAGAAAACTCTCATTGAGATTCAATTAAATCAAGTAAGATGTCAGGAGAACATGACACATTTTACCAAATCATTGCCTAAAACCATATATTGGGAAACATGTAGAAAGCAAGTGCAAATGTTTTTCAAACTCCCTTGATTAATGCACGAATCAGGGGGAGTAATAGACAAAAGGGGGAGTCTACTATATTTGTGATATTGGTATATTGTGTTTTTTCCTTCAACCAATGTTTTATTTTTCTCATTGGGTTTTGTTCCTTGGTGTAAGGTTTTAGTGAGGCAAATGTTTATATACCATCATGATTAATGTACGAATCTAAGAGAAAACTAGACTGAAGGAAAAGTCTATATATTGCAAAGAAACTGGTGCGTTGTACTCTTTCCTTTGTCCTATTTTTTTATCCCACTGGTTTTTTATTTTGGCGTAAGGTTTTAACGAGGCAACAATTGTGCACCATCACTCCTTTGACTCGACACAAGGGGGAGTGTTGTAGGATTATGTGCCATCATCAAAAGGAAGTGATTGATATAATATTTTCCTAGTATTAGAATTTACCATAATGAATGTTTCCTTTTCTTTGTAAATTTTCTCCCTTTTTTAAGGGCTTATGATTAATGAGAATTACAAATTGCATTCTATCTATTTACTGTTGTTCTATCATTCTTTTCTTATAACAGAACATAGATTGTTTTTCTTTTCTTTTTTTTCTATTTCTTTTTTGCAAAAGGATGATTGGTTAAAAATCGTATTTATTGAACTAAATCCTTTATAAATTTTAAAGACATGTCTTCTCCTTTGTCAATGTTTTTATCTACCTATCAATGTCGGATAACCAATTTCAACACCACAATATAAATTTGAAAATATTTAAATATCGTGGGGCTACGTCATCTTCTTTTAGTTTTTAGTATAAATTGCATTTTTGGTTCTTGTGGTTTGTTGTTTTTATTGAATTAGGTCCTAATAAAAAAAATTATTGCAAGAAAAATGGTCTGATATGTAAAAGTATTTGGTTTTAGTCCCTCTTACTCATGATTATTAGTTTCATCCGTTATATAAAGGGTTTCTTTTTTAATCTTTTCCATTTCTATTTTTTTTTCTTTTTAAAAGTTTAAAATTATATATATATATATATATATATATATATATATATATATATATATACCTTACGCTTCACACATTAACTGTTCTTCTCATATGATCCTTCGTATACATACATATATATATATATTCTCCACCCATTTTATAAATACACAGAGAGATGTCTCATACCCTCCTCCATTGACAACACGTCTGGCACTTCTCATCGCTAAACACCATCGTCCCCCTAAACCCATCAACTCCAATGCCTAACACCTCGTCCCTCTTTTTACCTATGTCCAAGTGATTGTTATGACAAACTTGATTTTAAAGATAAATGCCAAATTACTTAACTATTTTTAGCTTTAATTAATAACTTTGTTGAAACTAAACATCGGGCATAATCAATTTTATAAACATACATTCAAATACCTTTTATTCAACTGTCAATCATCATGTTCAACCCCTCGTCTTTGCATTTGACTATATTAAATTTATCAATCGATACCGAATATATTTTAAATACTCTACACAAAAAATAAAAATAAAAATATTTTTAGGGGTATAGATGTTTAAATATTATGCTAATCTTAATTAAACGGATTCATCACCACAAAATTATTATAGCTAGGAATTATTTCGATCTACGATATCATAAATTCAAGAGCTCAAAATAATTATTAATCAAATCATAATGGTAAAATATAATATTTTATTTTGTCTCAAATATCTCAACTCATCATGTGAAACGCAATTTTAAAGTTTTAATTATTTCTGTTTTTTTAATCTAAATAGTTTGAACACCAATTTGTCTCCAAAAAGTGCTTCTTGTGCCCACTTTTTTATATATTTTTATTGGGATAAAAGCTTTAAAAAAATATATCTTTGACTTTGACTTGAATCTTGGGTCTATAAATGACGAATGCTCTCCTTCCGATCCCATTTTCTCGATCTCTTTTTGCTGTTAAAAGCATACATGCAACCATAGATACAAACAACAAAATGGTTTCCATAAGGTGTGATGTCTTTGTCTTTGCGATTACTTTCATCTTACTTCACTTTGTTGTAAATTCTCTTCAAGGTATAAAACTCTATGATTTCCTGTAACTAGTTTATCGATTTTAAAGGGGTTTTGTTATATGAGTATACAAATCTAAGGTTCGGTTATGCATTTTTTTAGACACCGAGAAGATGGTGTCGGTGGCTAGAGACAAATTCGAAGAAAGGACGACCGTGTTGTCTCGACAAGAAAAGGTATGGAATGGTTTGGGGTCGTCATATATTCATTTTCGACAACGAGTTGATTAATTGGTTTTAGGGGCTTGGGATTTTTCATGTTCTTAATTATGATGAATTGATTTTTGAACAATCGTACTTGTTTTTTGTTGCAAATTAACTATCTTTCTTTTGAAAACACAAGGAAAAGACATTTTCATTTGGTAAAAAAGATGATTTTATTCAAATTATGTAAATGTAAATGAAATTAATTAAAGAATCGTCAAAAATATATATATTATATATATAGACACTTGACATATTTTGTTCAAATTTTTTTCTTTCTTGCAAGATATGTTACATCTGCATTTCTTGTTATATATACTGATGTCATGATATATTTTCTCCAATCACTTTCAGGATGCATTGAAGGCGGTTCCCAGGAGAGTTGATGTGATGATGAATGTCAAAGTAATTGGTGGGAGAAAGACGATGAAGATGGTGCATGAAGAAGAGATAAATGGTGAAGAAATGGCTTCCAAGAAAGCTTCTCCTTCAAGTGCAAACCCTAGAAATGGTGATGATAAAGTTCCCAAAAATGCTCCTTCAAGTTCAAACCCTAGAAATGACAATAAAGTGCCCAAAGCTTCTTCTTTAAGTGCAAACCCTAGAAATGGCGATCATAAAGTACCCAAGAGACAGAAGAAGATATACCACCATGATCATGAGCATCATCATGTGGAAGTGAAAATGAGGTCAACTTTCATGGCTCTCAATGCTGATTACCATGTCCCAAGATCTCACCCACCTAGAAACAATTGAGTTCATATACATAGGATCATCAAAGGCCTAACATTCAAGAAAGGGGAGCAATTTTGTAGTATTAGTTCTTCCATTTGATCTTATTGGCTGGCTACATAGGTAAACTTAGTGGAAATCTAATATATTAATTGTATGTTACTACACATATATACTACTAGCTAGGTTTAAGACAAAATATTTTTGTTTATATATATGTTGTCTTCACTCAAATGTATTATTCATATTTTTCTGTCATTTCAGACAATTTATATTATGTTTTAATCATTGTTGTCTACTAGTCATTCAAGAGCTTTAGAAATCGCTTCTACAAGAAAAATACTTAAATATAGGACCTACATATGAAAATTATTTGCTTTTCATTTTTTGTCGAGTACGTACTAGATGCATACACAAGTCGATAAAATCACTAGAAAAACATGATAACTTTTTGATGCGTACTCGATAAAATCATAACATTTCAATTTGACATTTAGATCGCAAAATATATATTAAGCAAACTAAGAACAAAAGTCATATTGATATGAGTTAAGAGTAAAAAGTTATAAATTTATGAATATGCTACTACATACATAATATACACAAGTTTTCATTTAACAAACAAAAGTTAACTGTATTTGACTATATCACTACAAGAAAATGTACTTTTGCCGGCGGGTTTGGGAAATCCGTCGGTAAAAGTAATATTTGCCGACGTCTTTGATTAAAGTCGCCGGTAAAAGTTTAACCTTTTACCAAGGAAAATTTTTGTCGGCAAAAATGTACTTTTGCCGGCGGGTTTGGGAAATCGTCGGTAAAAGTAACATTTGCCGACGTCTTTGATTAAAGTCGCGGGTAAAAGTTTAACCTTTTACCAAGGAAAATTTTTTTCGGCAAAAATGAACTTTTACCGGCGGATTTTATCTAAGGCGTCGTTAAAAGTATCTTTACCGATGGATTTCTCAAACTCGCCGGCAAAAGTATTTTTAACATTTTAATTTTAATTTAAAGACATTTTTACCGGCAAACTTCACTAAGTCGTCGGCAAAAGTATTTTAATGCTATTAATAAATTTTTTCACATAAATTCTTACCAACGGACTTTTGTATGTCACTGACAAAAACGTATTAATTTCATCAAACATTAATTTTGTACTTAAACTTTTGCGGGTAAACTTTTTAAACCCTGTCACTGAAAATATTTTACTTGTTTAATTATTATTTTAACAATAATTTCACCATCGACCTTCACTAACTTGTCGGCAAAGTATCCTACGTTTATTAATACTTGTTTTACCAACATTTTTGTCGGCGAATGTCCTAAATTCGCTGACAAGTGCGTTTTGAATCTTATCATTACGACACAATGTAACCGAAGACGATTCATTGCAGCCTAAATACGGTCATCATAACTGGATAGAACCCATTATAACCTAATATGTCACTATACGACCCATTACAACCAATATAACCAAATACAACACTTTATCATCCAATAAGACCCATTTCAACACAATAAAACCCAATACGTCGCTATAAGAGTCATTACTACCCAATAGAACCCAATCCGATCGACATTACCCAGTACGACCCATTCTAACCCAATGTAACCCAATACTCACTATATGACCCACTATAACCCAATACATCACTGTATAACCTATTATAACCTAATGTAACCCAATAAAACCTAATACAACCAACATGACTCAATACGATCTATTATAACTCAATGTATTTCAATACATCACTATGCAACTCATTATAACCCAGTGTTACTCGATACGACCCATATAACCAAATAGAACCTAATAAGACAAACATGACTCAGTATGACCCATTATAACCCAATGCTACCCAATACAACCCATATAACCAAATAGAACATAATAAGACAAACATGACTCAGTATGGCCCATTATAACCAAATGTTACCCACTACGACCCATATATATATATATATATATATATATATATATATATATATATATATATATATCAGTATTGTTGTGAAATTAAAAATTATCGTGTTTTGGGTTATGTACAGTTTATTAAGAGCCACTTAATCCCATGAAGCCCCATGCAATCAATTTACATCAACTCAGTGTAATCTGACCCACCAAGACCCAATAGTTCGTTAAGAGCCATTGTAACTCGTCAAGACCTAATACATTTCGTTAAGAGTCACTTTAACCCATCAAGGACCAATGACTATTCATTAATAGCCATTTAAGCCCGTGAATCCCCATACAATTAATTTACATCCACTTAGTCCAATATGGCCCACCAAGGCCCAATAGTTCATTAAGAGCTATTGTAGCTCGTCAAGAACCAATACATTTCATTAAGTGTCACTTTAACCCATCAAGGACGAATAATTTCTAACAAAATCCAAAGCATTAAAAAGAAAACTTATAATATATATATATATATATATATATATATATAGAGAGAGAGAGAGAGAGAGAGAGAGACACAGGTGGGTTCAAACGAGTACATCATCTATTTAAGAAAACATGAAAACAGCGGAGTACATACAAAATCATATATGATTCACATACAAAATCATATATGATTCAAACGACTATGCGCGCGACCTGTGAATCGCGGTTGACATCGCCCGCATCCGAATTTTTCGGGTAGTGCAAAATCACATATGATTTTGTACACGATCTGTTGTTTTTTTGTTGTTTTCGTGTTTTCTTAAATAGTTAGCGTTCTCGTTTGAACCTTCCACCATATATATATATATATATATATAAACGGGTTATTCGAGTCATTTTCGAGTTGAAATTTTTGACCCTGACCTTAACCTTTTAATTTTCGTGTTGTGGGGTTAAAATGTATTACCCAAACATGTTTATATTATGTCGAGTTTGTGTTGGGTTAACGTGTCGTCTTAATTTTTGCCGGATCTAATTACATATATATATATATATATATATATACATATACATTGAATTAAAATTTTATCAAATTAAATATTAAAGTATATTATTTTAAATAAGATATCTATTATCTAAAAGTTATTGTTTCAAACGAAAAATAAATAAAAAACTATATCTAATTAAATGTCATTATCAACTCTAAAAATTATGATTAAAATTTCACAAAAAAATCCCCACGTCTTGTTCCCTCTCTTTTTTTCTCCCAATTTCCCCCTAAAATTAGATTAATGTATATATGGTTCCAGCCCTAGCCAGACGCCTCCCACGCCTCCCACGCATCCCTCTCCTCCCACGCATCCCTCTCGCCAGAGCATCTCATCGGACCATCTCCGTCATCTTGTTGGATCATCTCTCCATCTTCTCGCTGTCGTCGTCCACTCACAAGATTGATATTTCTCCTCTATTCCTCTCTCTCACTGATTTTACTTGTAAAAACCTACAAATCGAATCGATTTGTTTTATTGTTTGGTTTGCCATCGATTTATTTTATGGTTCTTGCAATGGATTTGTTACTGTCTTCATCCTTGCTCATGGTATCAAAATATAAAAGTGAAAGTTTATATGAACCAATAAGGTTGCCCTTTTTTTATAGGAAGGAGTAATTGGATATTCCTCATTGCAGTTTGAGCAGCCTTCAAGCACCAAGATTGCCCATTTTCCTCTAAGGAACGTAATGTTTGTGTGTGTTTATAAATTTGGTGAGGCTAAAGAGTTATATCATGTGCTTACTCATTTACAAAGTTTGTTTAATACAACCAAACTTTCGTTGACAACATTGGTGAACTAGAAAAAGTAACTATTTGTTGTTATTACTTTTTGGTTTATCCTTTAAGAATGGGAAATATGTTTGGGCTTTTATAATTTGATTTACGATACGGTAACGGTATCTAATAATCCTTTTTTCAATAGAAAAGAAGAGTTATAACTTGAATTTGATACTTAGATGTAGTGCACTTCAACTACTAATTTTTTTTTTGTGGATTCTATACCATGTAAGAAATTTTGACAAGTGCTTCAAACTTTATAATTAGTACTACAAATAGAAAAATGTTGGTGGTAAATTGTTAACTAATTTCAATAAGGCATTGGTGCCTCCTAACACGATCCACAAGATTTCATTTATGGATGAACGAGTGTACAATATTTTATACCAGAATGCTCATATAATACATGTTTGTGTGGATGTATTACAATTATGTGTTATGGATCAGATTGGAGCATGTTGGCTATGTTGTTGGAGGATGAGTTTTAGAATTACTTTGCCATAGGGAAATGGTATCATTGTAGCACATTGTTTAATTATCTTCTTGGTTGTTGGTGTGTGATTGAATGATTTATGATATTTCATGTCTATAAGCAATAAAGTTGTATTGGTCCTTATTGTTTTGATGGTTGAAAGCTCACCTCAATCAAAGGTATATTTCTTATTTTTCTAGTATGAATCTTTTATGTTCATCAAGAAAGAGATGTTCTCATTTGCATTTGTCATGCCTTTATTTGAGCCGTCACTAGCATTTAGGACTTTATCTTTAATTTGTAATGTTTAAATAATTCTCCAAAGTGCTCCAATTGATGAAAAGGAGGTTTCATCAATTATGAATCTCTTAGGAGCAGAAACAGAAAACATTTTCAGTTTCAGAAAGATTTTTCATTAGTTGTTAACATTGGAACCAATTCAATCGTAGATTAAGCACAACTTCATGGATCCAACTGTTGGAGAGAAGTTTATTTTTCTATCTGATCCCTTTTTTGTATAGATTCTTATTGGAAAAGGAACTACACTGCTTCATTTTCATGTAATAATCCACAAGATATATATAGTTCTAACAATGTCTCTGAATGTTGAACCATGTAAATATTGTCTTCAATTTATTGTTTCCTAGCTACTATACACGATCTGGTTTGCAATCTAAACATATATACTTAAATATATATATATATATATATATATATATGTGTGTGTGTGTGTGTGTATGTGTATGTAATTTTCCATGTGATTCAGCTTATTCATCAAACTACTGTCATTTGTTATTTCTATTGCCATTTCTATTGTTATTTTATGCTGGTAACTCTATCTGTTATGCAGTTTTATTTTGATGACTCAGGGTAACAAAATGGAGACACTGTTGTTGGGAATTCTATCTTTTGTACATAATATGTAATACAGTATGGAAGGTGCTTTTTGGGAAGGTTTGTGTTATAGACTATAGTCATCCTGAAGTACTATTTCCTATGTTATTGCTAAACTTTATTTTAATTTTTTCCAGATATACCTTTATGTGATACATAGGTATTACATGCATTATGTATCCTAAAACCCAACCAACCAAACATATTTTAATTCTTTTCATGTGTTCATGCTTATTCGATCACCCTTGAAGTGGTCATTAGTAATTTTCTTTTTGTGTTATCATTTTGTGCAACAAGTTGCATCATCCATGGATGTATTTAGCTTACTGTTTTCATCATTTATTTCTAGTTGGAATGGTATCTCTTTATATAGAATTGCATTTGCTTAATTGGTCCATGAACTAGGTTTGAAGAAGAAGGTTGTCAAGCATTGAAGTATTCTATCCTGGACCTGGACTTTTGAAGACACAAGTTAGACTTTTGAAGACACAAGTTAACATCAACAATGATTCTTCAGAATTAGACCTACTTGGACTACAATGGTACCTTCATCAAAGAAGAGGTAATCTGCAACTTTCATGGTTAAAATGATTACTTTCATTTTTGAAAATGATAACAGTTTAAAGTAGCAAGGGAAGAAAAGATTGCACATGTACTATAGGCTTTGTTCTTGTACTCTTGCTTGATACGTGTACTTTGGTCTCCATCTCTAGTATGCAACAAGAGCACATTGATAGAATCGCAGAGGAACATGGCAATTCAGACAATATACGGCTACTCAACATGATGTTTTGATGCAACAAATACAAGATATGTATAAGATGAAGAAACTGTTTCAACAAATTCAAGACCGTATACCCGGATTAAGTGTGCCACAACATTTGTTATCTATGGTTATCTTTGAAGATACATCTACTAGTAAACCATTTGAGTTAGTCAAAGAGGAAGATTATGATTTATTTATCTTTATTTTTTTATATGTCCAAAAGATATTTTCATTTGGTTGGATTTATGTTTTTAAGATATTTATGTAATGTTTTTTTTTATTAATTAGCCAATTTATGTTTAAGTTGTTTATAGTTGCTTATCTGTTATTTTTGTTGACAAAAGTATGTCGAAACACACCGACAAATGTTCTATTATAAAGTCAACAACTTTTGCCGTCAAGATTTGGCATTAGTAGAAAGGTTAACCAAAACGGTCAAACCTAACTTTTGCCGATGAGTTTATATGTCGGTAAAGGTTATGCGTAAAAAATTAAAAAACACTTTTGCCAACGGATTGTTGCGCCGGTAAATGTTTAACCAAAAAGTCAAAGAAAACTTTTCCCGACAGGAAAAACTACGCCGGCAAAAGTATTTAGTTGTCGGTAAAAAGATTTTATACGATTACTTGAGAGAAGTTTTTGCCGACAACTTTAGTTTTTACCGACGACTATCTTTCGTCGGTGAAGGTATCATTACCGGCGGACCATGTTGTTAGCCGGTAAAAATCTTTTTAGCGGCCAACTTTTCACGACAACTTTTGCCGACGAAAAAGTCCGCCGGCAAAAGGTTTTGAACTTTTGCCGGCGACTTTTTCCTCCGGCAAAAGTAGTTTTTTTTGTAGTGTATGGACCAAATCTATAAGAAATGAAACCATAGTGGCCAAAAAAAATAATTAACGAACTGTATAAATAATATTCAGTATTTCACCATAATACAAAATCATTATTTTTTTTTCTTTTTTGAGGTAAACACGATCATTAATTCATTATCTTAATGATAGTTTTTGTCATATTTAACATATTAGTTATAATTAAATTTAATAAAAAAAATTGATTAGTAAGCCCAATTTAATCTTTTTTTAACTTAACTTAAATTTCATACATTCTTTATCTGTTACGGTTGTGTAACATCCTAAAATCAAGAAAAGCGACTAATTAACAAAGTTATCACGCATCGAATAAATGATAAATTATTTTATCTAGATCAACACTTGATTACCTCAAAAACAAATCTAGATTTAACATCAATAAATGATAGACCAAACCTTACAAAAAGTTTAGGTTAGAGTCAGAGATGAGTGTTACTAAAATTAATAATAGTCGCTATCTCCAAAGTACGGAAGACATCCCAATAGCTAAATCACTTTCATGCCTTCTAATTAGCATTCAACTCTTCTTAGTGTCGGTAGAACTGACTCACGAATACCTGATGCACATGCAACAAGAAAAAATGTTAACCTTTAAGCCTAGTGAGTTCAAACAGTTTTAATTTATCATAATTTTAAAACGGTAAAACTGAAAGATTGCTTATTTAAATCACCATTTCCAAATTAGAACGTCTTTACCATAAAATCAACATCTTTCCAAAACCCAATGTTTTCAAGATGAAAATTCAATAATCAAAACACTCATTTAAATGTGAAATCAAAAGCCAACACCCACTTAAAACATGCATAAAGCTTGGTGTTTCAATACCGGAAACATGGATAAAACTCAAGTATCCAAAGCAATAAAATACAGATAATAAATGACATCTAAAATATCAAATCATGGGTACATTCCTTACCCAAAAACAATACCGAAAACATGGATAAAACATAATATTCAAAACACAAATTTCGGTGACGAGGGAGACCTAATTCCATTGAATGTGACAGAACATAAAAGTAAGTCATATATATATATATATATATATATATATGTTTATTCATTAAGTTCAACCACTCTAGGTCTAATAAATTAATGAGTCATCAAGCTCCACCACTCCAGATCTATCGCTCGTGTAGTCATCAAGCTCAATCACTCCATGTATATCGCTTGTGTATCACTACTAGAAAAATGGGTATCAGCGACGAAAATTAGCGAGGGAAAAAATCCCACGCTAATTAGCGACAGATTAGTGAGGGATTGGTTTTGTGGTCAATCCCTCGCTAATCCCTCACTAATTAGCGAGTTATTGACTACAAACCCAATCCCTCGGGATTAGCGACGGAATGAGTTTGTGGTCAATCCCTCGTTAATCCATCGCTAATTAGTGAGGGATTAGCGAGGGATTGGTTTTTTTTTCTTGTTTTATCACTTGTATGAGTTATATGTTATTTGTATAGTTGTGTATGGGTTATATGTTATTTGTATAGTTATGTATGTGTTTTATGTATCATTCGGTTCGTGTTATATATTTGTATACATGATGTGTGTGTTGGTTGATAATGCCAATTGAATCTACGTATATATTATTGTGTCTATGTGTATATGTGTTGTATATGGGTTTATATGCATGTGTATATGTGTCGTATATAGCTTTATATGCACATGTATATGTGGATCTACATATGTATGTGTATATGCATTGTATATATGTTAACTTATTACCACTCAAAGTTAGCTAACAATACATTTATACATCATGTATATATAAATATAACAAGGAGCGACAGATATATATAACATATACACATGTATACATATAACATATACACATACACATGTCTACACATTACACATAAAATGAGAAAACAAGGAAAAAATCGCAATTCCTCGCTAATCCCACGCTAATTATCGAGATTTAGCGACGGATACCACATATCCCTCGCTAATCCCTCACTAATTAGCGAGGGGTTAACGAGAGATTGACCACAAAACCAATCCATCGCTAATTAGTGAGGGATTAACGACGAAATGAGTTTGTGGTCAATCTGTCGCTAATCCCTCACTAATTAGAGAGGGATTAGCGAGGGACTCTTGGCATCCGTCGCTAATCCCTCGCTAATTAGTGAGGGATTAGCGAGGGATTGTTTTTTTATCGTTTTCTCATTTGTATAGGTTATATGTAGACATGTATATGTGTATATGTTATATGTATAGTTGTGTATGTGTTTTATATATCCTTCGGTCCGTGTTATATACTTGTATACATGATGTGTGTGTTGGTTGATAATAGCAAATGAATCTACGTGTATATTGTTGTGTCTATTTGTATATGGGTTTATATGCATGTGTATATGTGTTGTATATGGGTTTATATGCATGTGTATATGTGAATGTATAGACAATGTACATGTATTGTTTGGTAATCGCATATGATGTGTATATGTGTTATATATGTGAATGTATATGTAGTACATACGTGCATACAAACATATAATAAGTTACCATTGGTGTTATTGGGCCTTAATAATTCATAAAGGGTTTCATTGAGCCTGAATTGATCTATTGACCTTTAAAGGGGTCTATTAGGCTTTAAAGGGTTCTATAGCCCATGAAGGCCCATTGAAGCTCATTAAGCGGCAGTGAGTCAAATATGACCCAACAACTGAAATGTGGTCTCACTGTCTCAGGAGAAACAAAGTGGTCTTGTACGATCCCATGAACCCCTAACGACTGAAATATGGTCTCTTTTAATGTATAGACAATGTGCATATGTTGTTTGGTAATCGCATATGATGTATATATGTGTTATATATCTGAATGTATATGTAGTACATACGTGCATACAAACATGTAAGAAGTTACCATTGGTGTTATTGGGTCTTAATAATTCATAAAATGTCTTATTGAGTTTTAATGGATCTTAGTGGGTTTTAATGACGGAAAATTAGTGACAGAATATTCCGTCGCTAACTATTGGGCTTTAAAGGGTTTCATTAGGCCTTAATGGATCTATCCGGCTTTAAAGGGTTTCATTGTGCCTTAATGGATCTATCGGGCTTTAAAGGGCTTCATTGGGTCTTAATGGATCTATCGGGCTTTAAATGGTTATGTTGGGCTTTAAAGGGTTTTATTGGGCCTTAAGTGGGTCTATTGTGCTTTAAAGGGTTTCATTGGGCTTTAATGGATCTATTGGGCTTTAATGGGTTTCATTGGGCCTTAATAGTTATATCGGGCGTTAAAGGGTTCTATTGAGCTTTAAAGGGTTAGTTCAGCTTGAATTGATCTATCGGGCTTTAAAGGGATCCATTGGGCTTTAAAGAGTTTCATTAGGCATTAAAGGGTTTCATTGGGCATTAATGGATCTATCTGACTTTAAAGGGTTCTATTAGATTTAAAGGGTTTCATTGGGCCTTAATGGATTTATCGGGTTTTAAAGGGTTTCATTGGGCTTTAATGGATCTATCGGGTTTTAAAGGGTTTCATTGAGTCTGAATTGATCTATCGAACTTTAAAGGGGTCTATTAGGCTTTAAAGAGTTCTATAGCCCATGAAGGCACATTGAAGTTCATTAAACGACAGTGAGTCAAATATGACCCAACAACTGAAATGTGGTCTCACGGTCTTAGGAGAAACAAAGTGGTCTTGTACAATCCCATGAACCCCAACGGCTGAAATATGGTCTTTTTTTTTAGTAAAATGTAATAACAATAATAATAAGTGATAATAACGTGTTTCTAGTAAATTACATTTTTATATTAGATCTCATTTTTATATAAGTTTATAAAGTTAAACACTTTCAAAATAACCAAACTTATCGGCAGTTAACAATTTCATGTAAGACACAAAACATTTTAAAATACACACTTTGGCATGTACACCGTTTTCACAAATCAACTTGAACTCACCTTGCTAGGTTAAGTTAAACCTAGGTTTCAATCCCCAACCATTGGCCTCCAAAAGCATAGATCCCACCCAAAACTTTCCGAAGACATCCATTCCAACTCTTCAACTTAAGCTTCCAAAACCTAGATCCACACATTTCCGACCATAAATAATCATATTCAACCATAAATAATTGTTCCCCAAACATTTTACACAAGATCTCATCATATAACCAAAACCCTAATTTCCATAAATAAAGAGAACAAGAGGTTACCTTAACCATAACTCCAATCCACCAACCAAAATACTTTTAGATCACCAAGATGAGCTATGCACTCCCAATCTTCAAGAACAAAGAAAATGGTTGGGTGAAAACCCTAGAAATTGATGAAGAGGATGAAGATGGAGATGGTGAATAAATGCTCAACTTGAACCATTTGATGAAATACCCAACAACTAACAACAAATGAGGTGGTTGATGAGTTCAAGAACCCTAGGTTCGCTTTTATGATAAGGGAGAAGTTGAGAGAGAATGAAAAAGAAGAGGATGAGAAAGATATGAGAAATGGAGTCAAAAATCGGATTTAATTCAACAGACCCCACTCGCGACCTTGCCACGCGAGAGTGACATGAGTCACTATCGCGAGGCACTCTCGCGGGGAATGTACCGCGAGTTTTGGTGTTTCCCGTGATTGTGCCACGCGATAGTGACACATGTCACTATCGCGAGTCACTCTCGCGCCAGACGTACCGAACCCAGAAAAGGTCAAAACTCGAGATTCTCACATGGATCGATTTAAGGTTCGAAAGTACAACTTACTTTACCCAAAAGATAGACGGAAGGTGAAGAGATGACTGGAGATGAACGGAAACTTACTAAGCAAAATCCGGGTGTTACAACCTTTTCCGATCACGTTAGGGTTCTTTAAGTGCTTTGATGCTAGAGGAGCGGCGGATGGGACAACAGAGACTTTGGCCTGTTGGTAAGCTTGACGGTGATACACAATCCTTTCCAGTCCTTGGCAGTTTCTTCTGCAATGTGTTATCCAATCTTCATCGGAGACAGTCATAGAGGTCCGATTTGGGGCGAGTGAAGATGTTGCATCGACCTCACTACCGGTGACTTTATGTAGACATCAACGACCTTAGATGGATCAAACTTAGGTGGTATTTCTCTGCAAATTCATATGTTGTTGTTTTGATTTGAGGGTTTGAGCGAAGGAACGGTGGGAAGAGACGAGCAGTGTTAAGACGCCAAAGAATCAAGGTTAATGGAGGAAAATAACTCCTCTCAATGAAATGGTTAGGTATAGGACGATGAGCGATATAGAGCCCTTTGGTATCCTTAAGAGGCGGTCAATTTTTTTTACCAAACAGTCTTGACTCTAAGCGATTCAGATGCCAATGTCTGGATGGCATCAATCAGATCCAAACAAACAACCCCTAAGAAATATAAAAGACTAGAACATTCTATAAATATTTCATGGTTATATTATTTAATGTAAATATTTATTAAAGTAAAACCAATGATAGTGAGTTGGTACCATAAGATTTGAGTACTATACAAAAATTTTGAAATTTTGTTGATTTTGATTTTCCCACATTGGTGGAACTACGAATGATTATAAGAATAAAGTGGGTGTATTGAAGAAGGTGAGGATTTTCTTTTGAGTGGACTCATAAGATTGACTCATTTTAGTTGTCCATCTTTTTGCAAAAAAAAAAAAAAACTCTATTTTATAAGGGTTAGCTCATTTTAGATGTCCCTCTTTTTGCAAAAGAAAATCTTTTGACTTATATTGTTATTGTTATATTTATAGAAGTAAGAACCACAAGGAATGATTTGGCATCATAAAAATTGAGTATTCTCAAATATTGTAATATGTTGTTGGGTTTGGTTATCCCACCTTGGAAAGAATATGTTAGATTGAAATAAAGATTTAAGTATATCTATATCTATACTATATTATAAATATGGTATAAAAAACTCTTAAAAACAAGTCTTAAAGTTTAATGTACCGCCATTTAATGCTAATTACTTAAAAAACAGCCATAAAAGCTGTATGTACTACATTTAATGCTATTCATTAATTTTCAATCATTATCTCTAACCATTTTAACTCCCCTAAAATCATTTCCCACTTTAACTCCCCTAAAATAACTCTCAGCATATTTTAGATATAAAAAATCTAAAATATAATTAAAAAATCTTACAGAATATTTTATAAAAAAATTATATTATTAAACCAAAATAAATTACATTATATTATTAAGTCTAAATTAAACAAATTTATAAAAAAAAAAATCATTATCAATCTCTCACAACCATCCAAAATCGTAATGTAAATCGACAAAAAACAGAAAATAAAATGAAACATTAAAATCGTGATGTATCTAGCTGCATTGCGCGAGTACACTTCTAGTATTGATAAGAGGGGGAGATGCATTTCTAACAACTTATAAAATTGACTAATTTTAGTCAATACTCTTTTTTGCAATATCCAATATTAATATCTAACATGTGGACGACCGGACCAATTCGTATTAATCCTAATTTTATTGGAAAATTTATATAAGTAAAGACCACAAGGAAATGTATAAGAAAGGTGTGTATAAGAAAATATAAGTTGAAACATTGGAATAAAGATGTGTGTATAAGAAAGGTGGATTGGGTGATGTGGCATCATGAGAATTGAGTATTCTTAAATATTGAAATGTGGCATTCGTTTTGGTTATCCCACATCGATAAGAAGATGTTAAATTGAAAAGGAAATGCGAGTATATATTGAAAAGAGGAGATGACACATTTGTGACAACTTATAGAGTTGATCCCAATCCTATTTTTTATGGGAAAAGAATTACTATAACAGTTTAAGATGAGATGATGCATTTTTTACAAATTACAGAGTTGATATTAATCATTTTTTTGTGGGGCAAGAGTTACTATAATAGCTTGCTATTTGGGGTTTTTAATGCAATTTGCGTTGCATATTGATCAACTAACTTGCATGTTTATAATAGTTTCAATAATAGTGATATGGTTGGAGGACATGTCGTTTGAGTTTGAAATAACATAATTACAAAATAATTACGAGTGTATATCCAAACTCATGGTAACAACAATGGATTATGAATATATGTAAGTTAATCACTTATAAAAATATGTTTATTCTTTTGCATTGTATTACACTAATTGTTAACTAAATAATTAAAATTTTATCGCTACCGTGCAAAACACGGGTCTCACACTAGTCAATATATATATATTAAAGGAGAAACCACCAACAATGAGGTGACATCTCCTCAAGAATTAAACCTTATTTATCTTTTTTCTCCTTTACTAAACTTTTCCCACCTCAATATCTATTTTTAATTTTGTTTCTCAATTTTGTAATTTTCCAAACAAGAGACATCTTCTAAAGGCTATGAGCTCTTTTATCTTTTTCCTCATTTTTTTCAATTTTTAAAAAATACTAATTAAGTTAAAGACTTTTCCGCCCCTATATGGTGAATGTGTAATTCATTATTAAGTTAGGTTTTTATGGTAATTTTACATGCCTAAGTTTAACCTTCAACTCTTGATTTGCTTCTTCATTTACTTTCAAAAACTTATTAATGAAATTTGTTTTCCTAAGTTGCAATAATAAACAAAATGAAATTTTAGAACTTTTTTTTCATGGAGGATGAAGAAGATGAGAGTTAAAGATGAGATTGGTAATTTAAATAGTTAAGTTTAACCTCCAACTCTTGATTTGCTTCTTCATTTACTTTAAAAAACTTCTTAATGAAATTTGTTTCTCCAAGTTGCAATAATAAACAAATGAAATTCTAGACTTCCTTTGAAGAAGATAAAAGTTGAAGAAGTATGGAAGACTTTAAACAAGTATGTAGAAATTATACTCTTAAAAAATATGATTTGTTATTATATATTTATTCTTTTTATATTGTTGGATTTGTTATTATCATAGGGCATGGTTGTGTTTACGATTGAAACATATAGATTCGAATAAAATTTTGATATTTTGGGATACAAGATTTGATAAAAAAAATTAATATAAGTGTCATTGACAGTAATCGTGTATACGTGATTGATAATTGCATTAAGTTTTGACTACTTCAAGATTTTTCTATTGACATTAACATTGTCATTGTTGTGAGAATTTATGGCGTCTATGAATTCATTCCCAAAAAATCTTCCTCAAATCTTATTGGAAAAACTCTTTTCATTATCAAACGTCGAAATAATTTTTATTGAAAAATTTCACAGATATGGTTTGTAAGGAGCTAATTTTTTTTTAGTTCTAGGTTTTCATTTTTTATTTACATAACAATCAATATGAATAAATTTTTTATTGTCTTTTATTATATTAGTTTAACATTTCATATTTATTTACCATTATTTGTTATTTACAAAACAATCAATATGATTAAAAATATTTTTTTATTTACCTTTCATTTTTTTTATTTTGCATCAGTCTATTTATTTACATTTTATTGTATTAGTTTAACAATTAATATAATATATTTACTATTCATTTTTTATTTACATAACAAAAAATACATCAATATCAATATACTATTATGAAAAAGGCTAAAAAAATATTTGTTGGCATTTTGAAAATTATTGAATTATTGTTTTTATTATTTATCCAATTTTTTGTTTTTTAGATATATATATATATATATATATATACCTCATTAATTGATTAAATATTCATGTATTTTTCTAATTACTATATATCAATGTACCCCATTAATTGATCTAACGTTTCATATTCGTTTTTTAATTATTATGAACCAATACATATAAATGAAATAGTTATGACAATTTATTACATTTCAATAAGATGTTTAGACAATGATCAATACATCAATAACAATTTATTATTATAAAAAAAGGCTAAAGAAATGTATGTTCAAATTTTGAGGATGCTTGATCTATTGTTTTTATTAGTTATCCATTTTTTAATTTTTTAAACCTATATATTTATATTTCAATAATTGATTAAATATTTAATGTATTTTGTAATTATTATTTATCAATATACATCATTAATTGATCTAACTCTTCATATTCTTCTTTTAATTATTATGAATCAATATATATATGTATATATATAACTGAAATACGTATTAGAATTTAATACATTTAAATATATAAAATAGAAAATTTTAATAAAAAGGCTAAAGAAATATTGTTGTCATTTTGAAAATTATTGAATTATTGTTTTTATTATTTATCCAAATTTTAGTTTTTTAGATATATATACATATATATATACCTCATTAATTTATTAAATATTTATGTATTTTTCTAATTACTATATATCAATGTACCTCATTAATTGATCTAACGTTTCATATTCGTTTTTTAATTATTATGAATCGATACATATAAATGAAATAGTTATGACAATTTATTACATTTCAATACACAATGATCAATACAACAATATCAATATATATATATATATATATATATATTAAAGAAGAAACCACGTCTGATGACGTGGCCTCTTCTCAAAGCCAGAAAAACCTCATTCTTTTTTCTCCTTTTCTCAAGCTTTCTTCCAACAAATTTCCTCAAAGCCATAAACTTCTCAATTTATTATTTCTCCAAGGTTGTCTTTTCGATTTCCATCCTGAAAAACCGATGACTAGGGACGGTTATCTTTTCAGTTTCCGTTTGTCACCCTCTCCTCCTCCAAAAGCAGATCGAGGTTTCCCTTGAATCTTCAAATAAAATCCAGATGGAGTTTGAAAGGGGAAGCCACTGATCGGAAAAGAAGAAAACACGGTATCCTAAAGCCTGAACCTTTTTTTTTCTTTTCTTTCCTCTACGTTTTCCATCAAAATTCACATTAAACGTAAAAAAATTTAATCCCTTTCATTCATCTTCTGTTCCTCTGCGACTAGGTTTTCATTTTCCAAATCTATCAACTGCCTGATCATGGTATTCACGTTCGTGTTTTTTTCTCTCCCCCGAATCTTCAAGCAATGGATTTAATCATAGATTTGTTGTTTCTATTTAGGATTTATCCCTATTTACTCCATTTATATATATATATATATATATATATATCATGATCTCCATATCTCAATGTGTTCTTAGTCCATAATAAGAGGCCTTCTGATTTAAGGGTTTGGGGAGCAGTCAGAAACTGATTTAAGAGTTTGGGGAGCAGTCAGAAACGGAAAAGAGCGGCTTGACCATTGACACGAGGTATAATTTTCAAATGAATTTTATCTATATATATAATACATATTCATTATCGTGATTAGATACCTAAGATTCAATTATGTTGGTATTCACAACTACAAGCACATGATAAATATACTAATATATAACCAGTTGATCACTCAAACTCAAAAGTCAAAACCAATACCACTCAAATCACAACTGATGTTTGTATAGGGGCAGCCGATTTGGTAGTTTGAATTCTAGCATTTTTCAATTGGATGCCATTAAAACTTGAGAAATCTATAGTTTGTTTTAGTGTGGCATTTTTTATTGAAGAATGAATCCTGGATGTGTTTGTAAAAAATTTTGTTTCGTGCACACAATAGATATTTTGTTTCTAATTAAACAATGTTTGTAAAATAAATTATTTTCGTGCACATAATGAATATTCTGTTTTTGATTAAACACCTAAGATTCAAATGTTGGTATTCAACATATTACAAATGATATTGTGCTTTATATTAGACTAATGATGTTGCCTTTGAGTTTATTCAAACCCTTGCTCATATGGTAACTTCCAGTGTCCCCGGTCGAACCTCAAAAGGATCATATGCTATCTATCCATATTTCTTTATGTTTTTCTCCATAATTCTTAAGTTTTTTAGATTATCAATTTGAATTTCATTAGTTTTATAACATGAGCTTGAAGTGGAGGATGTATTTGTAGAATCAACTTGTGCCCATGTCCGTTGAAACAACAGTACCTCAAAAGGATCTTACGATATCCATCCATCTTTGTTTATGTCCCCCCCCCCCCCATTTCCAATTTTTTATATTATCAATTTGCATTTCATTAGTTTTGAAATAGGAGGTTGAAATATCGGATACATTTGTAGAACGAGTTGTTGGTATCCACATTTCTGACACCAAAAATCCCGTAGTTGATGTTGAATATGTTAAAGATCTCAATGCTCATTACATAAAGATGGAGGTAAGCAACCATTTTGGTGTTAAAAATGGATACGCACATGAAAAGACCACTACTTTGATGGTTATATACTAAATTATGGTGTTAAAAATGGACACACATGAAAAAGACCATTAATTCCATGTCTATATACTAATTCAGTTATGGTTTTTACGAATGGAATGGCTTGAAGATTGACACCAGGTATAAATCTCTTTTCACCTTCCGAATCTATTAACCCTAAACTTCATCCTCTCTAACAATGAGTTGACAAAAGAAGCTTAAATGAAAAACACAAAAAATTTAGCAGATTTGAACCAGAGCAGACAACACCCAAATGAAGCTCTTAAGGAAAAACACGATCAGCTGGTGGATCTGAATCGGAGCAGTAACAGCTTGGTAAAAGAAGGAGCATCAAGTCACTGCCTGGTAACGGATCATAGAGCAGTCATTATTTAATGGTTGTGGGGTTTTACGTTTGATACTTGAGTGGCAGTGAAAGAGAAGAAGAACCAGCAGGTCAAAACCATTGGCCTGAAAGGCATTTTTACGGTTTATTGGCCTAGGTTCTTTTTCAAGACTTATATCTTCCACATTTTCTGGGAGTTTATACTTTTGTTCCCCTTTTTTCAGAGATCATTTTTTCGATATAATGGCAACATCAGAGCCGCCATCATTGAGAGGCCTTCAGGTACATTGTGTTTTATGGTTTATTGTCATCCCATGAGAAAGTAGACGAGGGAAGAAAATGTGATGTTGTTCGCTCAAACCTTTTAAGTTGTGTTTTTTGTTTGGGGAGTTAAATTTTCATTGTTACTTTTACGTTAGCTTTATATGGGGCCTAATTTGTGCAGCAGAGATGGGTTGATTTTAACTTTTATCATCTACTTTTTCTAGGTTTGTATACTTTTGTGTTCTTTTTACAGAGAGCATGTCAGGGTGAGAAGTCATCCTCTAGAATCCTTCGATCTAGAGGCATTTTTTTCTAGAAAAAACGACTATTTTCACATATCAAGATATGAATTAGGACTATGACAACAGGATCTCGGTTGATCTAAAGTTGCTTAGAGTTTCTTTGAGACGGAGATATTCAAGGCTATAGATAAGACTCTAGAATTCAATTCATGGTGTTCCAAAGAGCTATACGAAGAACATAATCATGAGCCTTCAATTCCTAGGTAAAATGTATATGTTGATTTTATGTTCTAAAAAGATGGATGGACATATGATATTCCTGCTATAAAGTTGTTAATCCTTAGATATTAACGGAAAATTTTAAGTTCTTAAATGATGATCGAGTTGATATGCAATAAAATAGTAATAAGAAAAAGATTGACCTCCAAATTTGTTAGTAGTTAAATCATAAATGAAGTTATGTTAATAAATACTGTAGGGATAAAGTCGTCCGTATGGATTAATCTGTCTGCATAGATTGGAAATGTTATATTTTGAGAGGGTTTTTTCATAGGTGGGAGGAGCGTATTTTTTAATTTGGAGGAGCAGGTTTGGAAAAACTTGGTTGTCTGCATAAAGCTCTCCCCCTAAAACCTTACTGAATAAGCCACTTTTTGTATCATTAAGTCACTACTAAACAGTCATGTATAACTGACCTAATAAGTTGTGAGTCCCATTAGGCTCCTTAAGCTACTAATAAACAGGTCCGCCCTTAGTCTGTGTGTGTGTGTTATGTGTGAAAGCCTTGGAGACATCCGGTAGTCTCGAAGTGCCTAGAAATCTACTGTAACTATCTAACTTCCGTTCCAAGTCTATATTGAATTCAATTGTGTGTTCATCGAACCATTCATATGATCCAACTTTTAATATTTTTAGCAGGGGTTGTGTATTTATGTAAATCAAGGGTCATGATATAGTGCTATAGTGCTGGCAAGCAACAGCCAGGCGGCCAAGTCTGTTTCATCCTCACCTTTCCAGAAATATCATCGTCAATTGCGCTTCCGGTTGGGACCCTCAATTTCGTAAGTTAATAAAGTTTGAACAATTGTACCTCCTTTTACTCTATGTATTCCCCCGACTTCCAAAACAGAGCTACATTTTCGTTTTTCCAATGAAACCAATGTTTTTATTACGAAATGTCACAAATCAATGGCCGTAAATAAGTGTCCACAATAGAATTTACATATAGTTTTAGCCATGTATGGTTATTACATTTTAATTAAGCAAATGACAACTTTACCCTTAATTACTTTATTTATCTTATCAACTCTTAAATATTTGTTCATTATTAAGGGTAGATTTGGAAATTTAGTTATCATTTTTTTAAAATAGACACTTATTTTGGGACAAACATAGATAGAAAGAAATGTAGACACTTATTTTGGTACAAAAGGAGTAATCAGTTTCGAATATTATCCAACTAATAAGATTATGATATTAACTATTCATATCCATTGAATTTGGGTTTGATATTAATTTTGCTAATTGAACTTTTATATGTCCAGATTGGAAACAATTTCCATCTGTGGCTGGGAGTAAACATAATGATAATTTGTAACTTTCCTATGTAATTGTTACAATAAATTGTTATATAGATGGGGAGCATGCATTTTATCTGGACGTTGCGCCTGATTATATTTGTACAAGTATAGTATAGTTGGGGACAACATCTTTTACGTTACTTTCTAGAACGACCACTTTTAAGAGAATTTATGAGAAACTATTTGTCAATCATCTTAATGTACAACATAGTGAATACCAAACTGATGAATAGGCAAATGGCCAACTTGATGAGGTAAATGGGATCATGAACATATTGTTGCTCTTGGATGATGTGTGATCCAAATCTGAATCCCTCATTTTAGGATCTCAAGTCGGGATCTCGATTGGGTTGAAGATATTTAGAGGTTCTTTGTGATGGAGAATTCATGGTTGTAGATAAAACTCTAGGCTCCATGGTGTTTCAAAGAGCTATACGAAGAACATAATTATAAGCTTTCTATTCCTAGGTAAAAGGTATATGTTGATTTTATATCATAAAAAAATGGGATGGACATGATATTCTTGCAATAAAGTTGTTAGCATTAGATGTTAATTGGGTTTTGAGCTCTTAAATGATGATGAGTTAATATGCAATAAAGTAGAATAAAATTATTTGTGTTTTTATTTTGGGCCTTAAATTTGCATGGTCGGTTTTACATTAGTTGTTATGGGGCTTAATCCGGTGTAACATAGATGGTTTTACATGATTGATTTTAACTTCTATCTTCCTACTTTTTTTTGGGTATACTTATGTGTTCTTTTTATAGAGAACATGTCAGCATTGAGAAACTGTTTTCTAGATGCCTTCGGTTGAGAGGCCAGAAAATCGAGATTTTTTTTTTTTAGAAAGAAGACGACTGTTTTTACATTTGGAGATCTATGAAGTGGGCATATAACAACGGGATCTTGGTTGAACTGGAGATGTTTGGAGTTTTTTTTAATGATAGAGCTATGCATGTATATATATATATATATAACTCTCCATTGTTTTCTAAAGAGCTATACGAATACTATAATCATGAGCCCTCTATTCCTATGTAAACGAAATTTTTGGAACTTTTGTAACACCGCCAATTAAATTATTCTAATTTTTATGAATCAATCAAATACAATTTATTGATACTATATATAACAACTAATATTTATTTATATGGACAATATATATTATTTTCCAAATTATTCATGTTACCGCGCAACGCACGGTTCTCATACTAGTTTGTTAGTATAAAAAAAGGCTAAAGAAATGTATGTTCGAATTTTGAGGATGCTTGAACTATTGTTTTTATTAGTTATCCAATTTTTAGTTTTTTAAAGCTATATATTTATATCTCAATAATTGATTAAATATTTAATGTATTTTGTAATTATTATTTATCAATATACGTCATTAATTGATCTAACTTTTTATATTTTTCTTTTAATTATTATGAATCAATATATATATATATATATATAACTGAAATACTTATGAGAATTTAGTACATTTAAATATATAAAATAGAAAATTTTAATGAGAATGTTCGATCAATCGCATTTATATTTTTTTTTTCATTTTGATTTATTTTTAATCTTAACTCAACACATTAATTTCAAACCTTTTAGGTACATTTTTATTACAAAACAATCAATATAATTTTTTTTCATTTGTATATTATCTATCATTGACAATATCTAATCAAAACTATTAACGTTGTGATAAAACATATTTTGGATTATTTCTCTCATTAATTAAATAAACTTATAATTGAATATGGTTGATGATGTGACACATCCTAATGTTTAGAATCTCTTCTCTCTTTTTCTCAAATTTTTGATTTTTTTAAAATGATGAATTTATATGTTAAAGGCTTTTCCGCCCTATATGGGAAATATGTAATTCATTATAAGTTGGGTTTTTTTTGTAATTTTACATGGCTAAGTTTAACTTCCAACTCTTAATTTGCTTCTTCATTTACTTTCAAAAACTTCTTAATGAAATTTGTTTTTCTATGTTGCAATAATAAACAAAATGAAATTCTATAACTTTATTTCATAGAGGATAAAGAAGATGAGAGTTGAAGAAGATATGGATAATCTATCTATCTAAAAGATGAGAGTTGTAGAAGATGAGAGGATGAAGAAAATGAAATTTGTTTTTTCTAAGTTGCAATATTTTTTTTTTGATAATCTATCTATTTATGTATATCTATATCAATATATATATATAGGGGGTCATTCAAGGGAGAACTCAGTTATCTGTGATAACCGTGAGATCCAATCTTAACCACAAATTAGAAGATAAATTAGAAAATCAATAATTTTGGTAATTTTAATTAAAGATATTTTAGGTATTTTTGAGATCTCCTCTCTCTTCTCTTCTCTCTCCTCTCTCCAACAAATATTATTCGGGTGAATACATGATGCCCAATGTGATACACTTTATAAACATCGAAAATACGTGATGCACATTGTGATACACTGTGTAAAAAGAGAAAATAGTGTGCTATGATACTCTTTTGTAAACATCAAAAATACGTGATAGCACACCATGATACACTTTGTAAAGATCGAAAAAACATCGAAAATAAGTGATGCACACTGTGATACACTTTGTAAAGATCGAAAATACATGATAGTACACTATGATACCCTTTTGTAAACATAAAAAATACGTGATAGCACAATGTGATACCCTTTTGTAAAAGGAAATAAGAAAATTTAGGAATTAGGTTATATTTTAGGAATTAAACAAATTTACTAAAATATCATTTTCTATTTATTTAAAATTAATATTAATTATTCTAAATGTGTTGCTCATATTGGATCTCACGGTTACCACAAACTACCCAGTTCTCATTTGATTAGGCTATATATATATATATGTGTGTGTGTGTGTGTGTGTGTGTGTGTGTATAGTGGAAGGATATTTTGCAATCCTGAAAAAGGTTGCAACCCTTGCAACCCACATCTAATTTCTTATCAACATTGATTATTCATTTATGTTTGCATTTAACACCATCCTTTTTGTTTTCCTACCTCCTCCCCATTTCCCCCTTCGGTTTGTTTTCTTGAGCTTCTGGTTCTCTCCATCTCTATCAAATCGATCCCTCAAGCCAATCTATCATTTTTTCTAAACATCATAAACGTACATTTCTTTTTTAAAAGCAATGCATCTCTTTTGCTTTCTCATGAGTTCTCCAAAAACTTCATTAATATCGTCAATGAATACAAACAATGTAATGTTACTCATTTTATTTCACTATATAACTTTATTTCTTAACAAATCTCTCTCGCTCTCTCTCTCTCTCTACAAACACACACACACCCACATATATTAAAATTCCATGTAATTAAATTTTGCTAACTTTTACAAACCATTTAAATATAGACAATTTTACTACATATATAATTTACGAACTAACATATATTTATATAGACAATTTCTGAGTCATCAACAAAATATCTCGGGCTACCGTGCAACGCACGGTTCCCACACTAGTAAGAGGTAAAAAGGAAAGAAAAACAATTTCAAGCATATAGATGGGATTGGGAGAGTATCACATGCGGACTTATTTTTGCTTTATCCTACTAAGCACAAAAATAGTATGATATTTATTTATATTTTAATTTGTTTTAAAATAAATATTTAGTTTTAAAAATAATTGCTTTCTTTTTAATTTTATCCTAATTATAAGATAAAAAATAGGGAAAAGTTTAGAATAGTCCAACAAACTTCATTGTAAATAGTTAAGTTCTCAAGCTATTCTTTTAAATGGAAAAAACCATTGAAATTTCGAATTTTAAATGATTAAGGTAGCGTTTGTTTTTTAAGTGGTGCTGAAGTCTGAAGTCTGATTTCACTTCTGATTTTTAAGTGATGCTGAAAACTGAAATATGAATAAAAAAGACTGTTTGTTTTTTAAGTGGTGGTGCTGAAGTCTAAAATCTGAATATTAATCTAATATCAATTGTGTGACATCATCCAACCAATAACTTTATTTATGTGAGAGATTTCAGAACAAGAAAAAAAGAAGAAGAAAATAAGTAATCAACAACATAAATTGGCTACCTGGGGAGATAAAGTAATTTGGAAAATACATCAATCACAAAAGAACAAAAACTACAACAAACCTACTACCGACCCTCTCTTCCACTTCAAATCCTTTGAATTCCATAAACCCACTTCCAAATCTTCGAATTCCACAAAAACCATTTCAAAAATCTACAAATCCGGCGAAAAGGAACAAACTGATAGGGATGAAATCAGATGAAATCGACAGGGAAGGAACAATGATGAAATCAACGGGGATGAAATCAACAACCAAATGGACAATGAAATCTAACCAACAGTGATGAAATCGACATACCAAGGAGATCGATGGACTTGCAGGAGAGAGGAGAAGAAGATGGAAAGACTTGCAGAGATGGAGAGAAGATCATCGATTTGGAGAGGAGGCAGTAGGAGAGCGTTCATCGATTTGGAGAGGCAGTAGGCGGTCGATTTGGAGAAATAACTCAATAATTGAAAAAAAGTGATTAGTATATCACTTTTTCGGTCAGACAAAAATAAGTTATAAGTGGGTCTGAATTAATGACAAAAACAAACAGTCTTAATTGAAGTATGTCTGACCGAAAAAGTGATAAGTGTTAATTAAGTGTTGATTTTTAAAAAACAAACAACACCTAAGTCTATAAACTATTTATTTTAAATGAAAAAACCATTGAATTTTCAAATCATGAAATAGTTCAAAGACTTCATTCAGAAATGGAAAGTTCGTCTGGTTTTTTAACTTTTCCTCCATAAAAACATTATTACTCTCTAAAAAATTAAAAGAAAAGTTGCCATTTAATTTCTTAAAAAGCATAATAATAACATATTTTTAAGATCGTATATATGTTTTATTGTTGACATTTAAGGGGCTGTTTGCTTGGTTTTCCATTAAGTTCTGTATAAATAAAGTTGTTTGTATGGATTAATTTGTCTGTATAGATTTAGAAGGTTTTTATTTAACAAAATTTTTTCATAGATGGAAGGAACATGTTTTTTAATGGGAGGGACTGATTTGGAAAAAACTTGGCTTTCTACATAAAGCTCTCCCTTAAAATCTTACTAAATAAGCCACTTTCTATATCATTAAGCCACTACCAAACAATCATATATAGCTGACTGAATAAGCTGTAAGTCTCATAATAAGCTGATAACAAACGTTCCCTAAGTTTAGTTAGAGATAATAGTTATTACACAACCAAACATAATGCACAGAACTTTCTGGACTTTGCTAATTGGTCCAATAATTACATCAAAAGTGACAAATTGGCCACCAATCTATTCAATTCTTTCAGAGAACTCCCATTTTCTCCTATTGCTTCCTTCGCTGCCCTACCAAACTCCTTTGCTCGCTCTCTCTCAACTCGTGTCTCCTCACTCACTGTTTTTCTGAACAACTCGGCTAACTCACCCGAGTCAGGAACAGTCTCTGCTCCCTCACACGCTTTCATTCCCACTTTCAACTCATGCAACAGCGTCGCATTGGAATACTGGTCGGCGCTCATTGGCCACGTCAGCATCAAAACCTCCGCCGCCACTGCCTCCATGATCGAGTTCCACCCACAATGAGTCAAGAACGCACCCACCGAGTTATGACTCAGTATCGCCACTTGCGGAGCCCACCCTCTAACCACAACACCCCTCCCAGCCACACGATCTTCAAACCCAGGTGGGATCATGCCGTACTTTCCTGCCACGTGTCCAACTGTGGGCTCTTTAACGGACCAGACGAATTTGACTCGGCTTCTCTCTAACCCCCGTGCGACCACCTCCATCTGATCATTAGTCAACACAGCTTGACTTCCGAAACAAACGTACACAACCGAGTTAGCTGGACACGTGTCAAGCCATGGTAGGACATCATTGGAGCTGGGCCCACCTCTTTCGACGGTTTTATCACCGGGAGGGAGTAAAGGTCCGACGGCAAACACACGATCATGACCGAGTTCATTCTTCAAGTGGTCAACATAAACTCGTTCCAACTCAGTGAACGAGTTGATCACGACTCCCCAACTCACCATATTGGCGAATAACCCATCTTTGATAAATTCCGTAGTTGGGCCTCCTTCTCTATAGGTTCGGTAAAGAGGCGACAATTGCCACCAAGGGTATTTTGGGGAATTCGGAATTTTAGGAAACGAAATCACCTCATTTTCGTTTTGTGGGTCCCTCCTTTCGGGCAGGTAACGCCACAAGGAATAAATGACGGAAAGTGCGAAAGCACCGGACGGCGAGAACATATACCGGCGGATGCCGAGGTGGCAGGCGAGGTGGTGGGTCCACCCCAAAAACATATCGGAGATGATAGCCACCGGCGGCGAAGGGTGGTTGTGGAACCAATCGAGGATGGGGTTGTATAGATCGCCTAAGGCCTTCATCATGGCCAGAAAGCCATCGGCGGCGAGGTCTTTGACATTTTCGACGCCGGGAGGGATGGCGGGGTGAGGTGGTAGAGGGAGGACGAGGGCGGTGACGGTGGCTGGATGGGCGGAGAGGAGATTGGAGATAGTTGGGAGGTTATTGGGAGTGACGAGTATGGTGATGAATAGACCGTGGTTGGCTAGTTGGTGGGTTAGGTCAAGAAGAGATAGCATGTGACCCTGGGCTGGGTAAGGGAAGACCAGGATGTGGGTACCGGCGGCGGCGATGATCGGCATTTTTCTGGGTATTGTGTTGTTCAGGGATTAGATTGGGATTTTTCAGAGACGTTATATACGAGGCTTATCAGATGCGTGTGTATATATAAAGGGAAAAACTTATTGACACTCTTATATACATCCCACCCCATCCATCTCTCATACCCACCTCACTTCTCATACTTAACTCTATATGTTTGATTTTTTATGTTTCCAATATAACTTTTTATGTTCCTGATTAACACCCAATGTTAGGTGTAAATAATAAGACCAAATACACTTTCCTAAATCTATTTAAACCTCTTTGTCAAATCAATCTGTTACTTACTATTATTAGGGTAAACTATATTTTTGGTCCTTGTAGTTTGTCAGGAATTATGGATTTGACACGGTAGTTTGTTTGTTATATCGATGGTTAATTTGATATGTAAATCCTTACGAATTTGGTTCCTCCCGTTAACGATTACTCGTTGACCAAAAGGGTGTTAGCCTAGTGGTAAGGCATGTGGACTAGCTAGTAGCGGTATCATGTTCGAACCCTGGGGGACGCATCCTGGAGGTACGGGGGCTTCGATCCCGGGCTGCATGCTTTAGCAGTCGGGCTTCGGCCCATATTACCAGGGATTAGTCTGGGCCCAATGTGGTCGGGATACCCTCTAAAAAAAACGATTACTCATTGACGTTGGTTAGGTCTCCTCATGCAAAGAGCATTGATGGTATTTTAATCTTTTTACCTATTTTTAAGTTAGAGTAAGTTAGATATTTTGTGGCATGTGGCTATTAAAATTTTTGGATAGGGTGCCCCTAGATGAATTAATTACAATATCATGATCATGGTTTCAATTTTGTTACAGATTAGGACCCTTGCTCCAATATTATTAATCACAGCTTTGTTAAGTCAAGGATAATATTTTATTTTCCTTATTTTTTTAACTTTTTTTTATAAGAAATAAGAAATGATATACTTTATATATTTTTATATATTAAGATGATGTATATAATATTATATATCTATCATATCTATATTTATACTACATTAATATGCATTTAAGTAAAAACTCTTAAAGACAAGTTTTTAAACATCGAGTACAACATATTAAAGCTTAAATTTGAAGAACACCTCACCACCGATTAGGGACTCTTCAAGGGTCTCTTTCTTCATAAAAAACGTCTTCTTGCATGTTTTGAGTTTCCCCAACTGTTAATGTAACAACCCGAAACTTCCAACAATATAAAAATAACAGTTAATATAAAATCATGCCAAAACGGCTCCCGAAATCTACAATAGGTTTCAAGGTTTGCAGCAAGGCAACCTATTACACAACTGAGAATTTAAAACAACTAGCTATAGAGAAGTCTTTTAAGAGTGGGGACCGCTCACACCTTCTCCTTTCCCTTACCAGAACGTTCTACTTGGCGCCTACCTGAAAAGGGTTTTTAAATTTTGAAAGAGCGAGGGTTAGACCTGAGGTCTAGTGAGTCCCTCTAACAACAGTTAAAACAACATAAAATAAGTTACATCGATAACCAATTCAGTTTTATAAAATAACTTCACGCTGATAAACCGCGCTTCTGACCTACACTGCCGTAATGCAATGAGAACGGCGTGTTTGACTCGTACTACCTTATTTTGGGACACCCCCCCCCGGTACGAACAGGCGGGACACACCCTCCGTCTTAGGCCATAACTCGCGAACACAATGTATGCATACATTTAATCAACAACGACATAAAAATTACTTTCAATAAATCTCACATGTATAAGGCAATGTAAATAATAACGACTTTAAGTAAACTTTCACACGCCTTTAACCATTTATCGATAAAAGCATTTAATTTAGAAAACTCACCTGACAGGATGGTCAACTCTTCACACTTATGCTAATGATCGAGAACGACTCCTTCCTACAAATCAAACACAAAAGGAAATGTGGTTCAATTCTTATCGCACACATAAACAAAACCTCCACTCGATTCCCTTCTCTCTCGGCACATTACCCGGATTGGAAAACGGCTCAAAGCCACACTCGAATTACCCACTGGACACGCCTCAAGTCGGACCGGTCGTGTGGCTCCTGGGTCGCCCGATGACCTACTTCCGGTGTCTCTCGATGATATCCTTCCCGGGGTCAACCGGTCTTCAGGTAAACGGGTTTGCCCGGTCTCTCAATTCCCGGTGTGGGGACGCCCGGTGTGAGCAGCCCCCGGGATGGTCAGCGCCCGGGATGGTCTGCGCCTAGGGTGAGCTGCGCCCGGGGTGCCCTTCCCTTCGACGCATCGAATCAACGCAGGCCATGGTGGCGGCGTTTCGTCCTCCCAACCGCCACACCAAACACCACTCCCGGCGAGGGAAGTTCTTATACTCGAACCGAAACAAAACCAAACTAAACTACACATTCTAAATCGATTAAGGGAGTTTAACCAAGAATTCTCAAACCCCAAATCCTTCCAAGTTCGATAACATGCTTTATCCTTTTTAAAGAGGAACCTTACTCAGTCTATAACTTCTAATAAAGAAAAATACTAAGCATATAAATCTTACCTTGAAGAAGGTGAATTAAGAACTTGAATCCAAGGAAATGCTTCTTCCTTCTTCTTCTCCTTTTCTCCAGAATCGCCCTTATCCTTTATTTTCTCACTTGAATGAGACTTCAGCCGCTAATATTGAGAATAGGATAGGTCCTTACGGTTTAGCCCTTTTCTAATCAACTTTTCACCTTAGACCTAAACTTTGATCTACCATACAATTTACATCTTATATAAAAATATTGTACAAATCCTTACACGGGTATTACAATATCCCCCCTCAAAAGAATTTTGTCCCCGGAATTCCTTCGTTGAACAAACTGGGATATTGGGACCTCGCATCCGACTCTAATTCCCAAGTCGTTTCCCGACCTTTGTGAAATTGCCACTACACTTTCACAAGTCGAATTTCCTTATTCCTCAACTCCCTCACTTTATGGTGCAAAATGGCCACCGGTTCCTCAACATAACTTAGCTTCTCATCTACACGAATATCGTCCAATGGCACCACCACACCCGCTTCCGCTAAACACTTCTTCCAATTAGACACATGAAATGTGGGGTGAATCCCTCGTAGGTCCACAGGTAAATCCAGTTTGTACGCTACCTCTCCAACAAGTTCCATGATAGCAAACGATCCAACGAATCTCGGTCTCAACTTACCCTTCTTTCCAAAACGGACTACTCCCTTCCAAGGCGAGACTTTTAACATAACCATGTCTCCCACTTGGAATTCGATTTGCTTCCTTCGCTTATTCGCGTACATCTTATGTCGATCCTGAGCTGATCTTAACCTTTCCCTTATCTGGTTCACTTTATCAACTGTCACTTGCACTATCTCCGGACCTGCCAACTGACGTTCTCCCACCTTGTTCCAACACAAGAGTGTCCTACATCTGCGTCCGTATAAGGCTTCGAAGGGTGCCGCTTGGATGCTTGCATGGTAGCTATTGTTGTAGGAGATCTCTATTAACGGTAGGTGAACTTCCCATGCACATTCCCAAAGCATGTCTTCCAACGTTTGGATGGTCCTCTCACTTTGGCCATCCATTTGGGGGTGATAGGTTGTACTCAACTTGAGTTGTGATCCCAATTCTCTTTGCAAACTCCTCCAAAACGATGACATGAAACGACCATCCCGATCTGATACTATGGACAACGGCACCCCATGCCTGGATACGATCTCATCTATATATAGCCTAGCCAACCTCTCTAACAGGTACGTCTCTTTAATCAGTAAGAAGTGAGCGGATTTTGTGAGTCGATCCACGATTACCCAAATGGCGGCATGCCCTTTAGGTGATCGTCGAAGTCCAGTGACAAAGTCCATCGTGATTTCATCGCACTTCCATACCGGTATTTCCAACGGTTGTAACTTCTCGTACGGTCTCTTATGCTCCGCTTTCACCTTTAAACACGTCAGGCATCGCTCGACGAAGTAAGCGATGTCTCTCTTCAACCCCGACCACCAAAAACTCTGCTTTAGATCTCGATACATTTTATTGGTTCCCGGATGTATGGAATAACGATACTTATGAGCTTCTTCCAACACTTTCTTCCGAAGGTCGCCTAACTTCGGAACCCACACTCGATCACCAAAACACCTCACTCCACGACTGTCAACTGTTAACGAAGTCACGACTCCGGCTAATCTCTCGCTCTTCAAATTCTCTTATAACAGTGCTTCCTCTTGTAGACCTTTGACTTCCTCCAACCAGGTGGAAGTTGCCTCGACTCGATATTCCATTATCTTCGTGTCGTCGCCGTGCTCCTTCCGACTCAAGGTGTCAGCCACTACATTGGCTTTACTCGGATGGTAAAGAATTTCACAGTCATAATCGCTTAACAGCTCCATACATCTTCGCTGCCTCATATTTAGCTCTTTCTGGTTGAATAGATGTTGGAGACTTTTGTGGTCAGTATAAATCTGACACCTAACCCCATACAGATAATGCCTCCAAATCTTCAAGGCGAAAACTATTGCTGCCAATTCCAGGTCTTGCGTCGGGTAGTTCTTCTCATGCTCTCTTAGCTGGCGAGATGCATAAGCGGTCACTTTTCCTTCTTGCATTAACACGCACCCTAGTCCCAACTTTGAAGCATCGCTATAGATCACGAATCCTTCAGATCCGATAGGTAGGGATAATATGGGTGCACTACTTAGGTTTTCCTTCAGTTTACCAAACGCATCCTCTTGGGCTTCAGCCCATACGAACTTAACGTTTTTCTTCGTTAGGACAGTTAATGGCGTGGCTATTTTTGAGAAGTCCCGAATGAACTTCCGATAATAACCTGCCAACCCAAGGAAACTTGTTACTTCTGACGGTGATTTCGGCGCTTCCCAATCCTTGATAGCTTCAATCTTCCCTGGATCCACTTTGATTCCATCCTCCGACACCACGTGCCCTAGGAATTGCACCTATCTCAGCCAAAACTCACACTTCGAGAACTTGGCATACAACTTCTCGCGTTTAAGCAGTTCCAATACTGATCGCAGATGTGTCTCGTGCTCACCCATGGACCGTGAATAAATTAGTATGTCATCAATAAAGACAATAACACACTTGTCCAAGAGTGGACTACACACTCTATTCATCAGGTCCATGAATATTGTTTCTGCGTTAGTCAAACCAAAAGGCATGACTAAGAACTCATAATGTCCGTACCTTGTACGGAAAGCAGTCTTAGGCACATCCTCCTCTCTCACCTTTAGTTGATGGTAGCCCGATCGCAGGTCTATCTTCGAAAAGTAACTCGCTCCTTGCAGATGATAAAAAAGATCATCAATTCTGGGTAGCGGGTACTTATTCTTAACTGTTACCATATTAAGATCGCGATAATTTATGCACATCCTCATGGACCCGTCCTTCTTCTTAACGAACAACACCGATGCTCCCCACAGTGATGTGCAAGAACGAATAAACCCCTTGTCGAGTAGCTCTTGCAGTTGAGTCATCATCTCTTTCATATAGGCCGGCGCCAAGCGGTAGGGTGCTCATGCGATTGGTGCCGCTCCAGGCACAAGGTCTATCCGGAACTCCACTTGCCGATCAGGAGGCAGAGTGGTCAAGTCATCCGAAACACCTCCGGGTATTCACTTACTACCGGAACCGACTCCAACCCCTTCTTCTCTTTCTTAGTGTCTACTACATACGCTAGGAACCCCCCACACCCTTTCACTAAGCACCGCCTAGCCTTGATCATAGAGATCAAACACGACTTCCTATCCCAACGATCTCCATACACTACCACCTCTTCCTTATCAGGCAACGCTATTCGGATCAACTTCTTATTGCACACTATATGGGCATCATTAGACGCCAAACAGTCCATCCCCACGATGACATCAAATTCCCCAATACCTATCGGGTACAGTCGTAACGGGAATAAATGCCTGTCGATGTCAATAGTACACCCTTCATATACTTCCCCCACCAAGACTCGACTATCATCCGCTACTTCTACCTCAAACCCAAGACTAAGCTTCTAGGGTTTCACACGCAATTTGCGAACAAAGTTCGGCGACACAAACGAACGGTTTATGGCCGAATCAAACAAAACCTTAGCAAAAGTCGAGTCTATAGGGAAAGTACCTGTCAACACATCCAGTGCCTCCACCGCCTCCTCCACTGTTATGTTAAACACCCTCGCTCTTGCTCGGGCTGGTTCCACCTTTCTTTCTACTTATTTTTCCCCAAAATTTTCGACAACTCCTTTCTTCAGTTGTGGACAATCTGTTTTGATGTGGTCCAGAGAACCGCATTGGTAACAAGTCCTCGATCCTTGACAATCCCGAGTCATGTGCCCCGCCTTCTCGCACTTAAAACAACCATCTCTGTCCATCAAACATTCCCCTTTATGCATCCGGTTACACTTGCTGCACGACTTGTTCTCAAACCTTGGCATTGCCCGCTGCTCGGGTCTTGCGGACTTTGCTCTCTTAACATCACGCGTGGATCCTTCCCACTTTCTCTTTTCTATACTTCTTTCAGACAACTGACGATTCTTTCGTTTTCCGTCATCTCCTCTGCATTAACGACTGCCTGGAAGGTAGCAGGTTCTCTTGCAGCTGCCAGCTCTCGGATGTTGCTCCTTAACATAAATAGATATCTGTCTATCCGTCGTTCCTTATTTGGCACGTATATCTCAGCAAAACATGCCTTTTCCAGGAACTTAGTCGTATCCTCCCTGACCGTCATCTCTCCTTGTTCCAAGTTTAGAAATTCTTCATCCAACTTTTTCACTGCTGCTAATGGACAAAACTACTGTTTGAATCTGGCGACAAAAGTTTCCCAAGCCATTCCCTTTGCCGCTTTCGAACCCTTTCCCCCGGTCTCGGCCTCCCACCAAAACACAACATTGTCCCTCAGCATGGACAACGCAAACACAACCTTTTCCTCCTCAGCACACTTACTAGTGTCGAAGGTCATCTACATCTCCCCAATCCACTTGATCACTATAACCGGATCGCATTCCCCTTTGAAAACAGGGTGCTTGCACGCAACAAATGACTTGTAACTGTATCCCTTTTCTGTAACTGCTTTAGTTGCCATTTCAGGAGTCGACTGAGAGTGGCTACCCATCACAATCATTAGTGAGTTAGTCATCTCAGTCACCTCCCTCTCCTCTCTCCTTCCCTTGCTTGTTGATGCTTCCTTAGTCTGATGAGCTAGCAAGGCATGTAGGGTCTCTTGTAACTTCCCCATCTCAGTGGCAAAGGTCTCTTGCGTTACAAAGTCTTGAGTCCGATCTCCACGTCGGTTCCTCGCCGGTCCCTTGCCTCTCACAGTAGCCGAACTCTCCTGAAGAGAGGATTCTTGCTCAGCCCTCACTTCCACATTTCTTGTTTGACGGGCAACACATACCGTTTTCATCCCTTGAATTCTCGTTTCAGGTTCGTGCACTTGGGTAGCCGCCTTTCGGGTCGTTTTTCCTTTCCCCTTAGGTCGGTCACGACCCTTTCCCCGAGTGGCAGCCGTCCGAGAAGGAACTACAAGTCCATCCACAACATCTTCATTCACTGGTACTGTCTCAGCTATCGGCATAGATCTACTCCTTGTTACCTGCTCCAACATGACTACTGATAAGACGTAAACATGCAACATTCAATACGATAGGTCCAACACAATAAGGCAAGTTAAGCACACACATGTACCTGTAAATTCACAATTACACTGGCCAGATGTAATTCAAAATTTACCTTACATGCTAGTCCTCACTACCCTATCACTCGTCTTCCTAAGGCCATCTTATTTCTCAGTTGTGTTCTACTCTCTCAGTTTAAGTCTAGGCCCATCCGGTCACCTAGATCCCTTAAACAATGGCTCTGATAACAATTGTAACAACCTGAAACTTCCAACAATATAAAAATAACAGTTAATATAAAATCATGCCAAAACGGCCACAAAATCTACAATAGGTTTCAAGGTTTACAGCAAGGCAACCTATTACACAACTGAGAATTTAAAACAACTAGCTATAGGGAAGTCTTCTAAGAGCGGGGACCGCTCACACCTTCTCCTTGCCCTTACCAGAACCTTCTACTTGGCGCCTACTTGAAAAGGGTTTTTAAATTTTGAAAGAGCGAGGGTTAGACCGGAGGTCTAGTGAGTCCCTCTAACAACAGTTAAAACAACATAAAAGAAGTTACATAGATAACCAATTTAGTTTTATAAAATAACTTCACGCTGATAAACCACACTTCTGACCTACACTACCGTCATGCAAGGATAACGGCGTGTCTGAATCGTACTGCCTTATTTTTGGACACACCCCACAATGACATAAATGGAACACACACCCCAGTACGAGCAGGCAAGACACACCCCCGTCTTAGGCCATAACTCGCGAACATAATGTATGCATACATTTAATCAACAACGACATAAAAATTACTTTCAATAAATCTCACATGTATAAGGCAGTGTAAATAATAACTGCTTTAAGTAAACTTTCACGCACCTTTAACCATTTATCGATAAAAGAATTTAATTTAGAAAACTCACCTGACAGGTTGATCAACTCTTCACACTTATGCTAATGATCGAAAATGACTCCTTCCTATAAATCAAACACAAAGGGAAAGGTGGTCCAATTCTTATCGCACACATAAAAAAAACCTCCACTCGGTTCCCTTCTCTCTCGGCACATTACCCGGATTGGAAAATGGCTCAAAGCCACACTCGAATTACCCACTGGACACGCCTCGAGTCGGACCGATCGTGTCACTCCCGGGTCGCCCGGTGACATACTCCCGGTGTTTCTCGGTGATATCCTTCCCGGGGTCACCCGGTCTTCAGGTAACCGGGGTCGCCCTGTCTCTCAATTCCCGGTGTGGGGACGCCCGATGTGAGCAGCGCCCGGGATAGTCAGCGCCCGGGATAGTCAGCGCCCAGGATGAGCTGCGCTCGGGGGTGAGTTGCGCCCGGGGTGCCATTCCCTTCGATGCATCGACTCAACGCATGCCATGGCAGCGACGTTTCGTCATCCCAACCGCCACACCGAACACCACTCCCGGCGAGGGAAGTTCTTATACTCGAACCGAAACAAAACCAAACTAAACTACACATTCTAAATCGATTAAGAGAGTTTAACCAAGAATTCTCAAACCCCAAATCCTTCCAAGTTCGTTAACAGACTCTATCCTTTTTAAAGAAGAACGTAACTCAGTCTATAACTTCTAATAAAGAAAAATACTAAGCATATAAATCTTCCCTTGAAGAAGGTGAATTAAGAACTTGAATCCAAGGAAATGCTTCATCCTTCTTATTCTTCTCCTTTTCTCCAGAATCACCCTTATCCTTTCTTTTCTCCCTTGAATGAGACTTCAACCGCCAATATTGAGAATAGGATAGGTCCTTAAGGTTTAGCCCTTTTCTAATCAACTTTTCACCTTAGACCCCAAACTTTGATCTACCATACAATTTACACCTTATATAAAAATATTGTTCAAATCCTTACACGGGTATTACAGTTAACCTCACCATCACCACCAATTTTGGGAAGCCAAGAGGTTTCTTTTTGGGCTGAGCAAAGTCGGATACTCGGCTAAACTTCATGGAACCGGTTCCGGTTCCGGAACCGGCGGTTCTTGGAATGAAGGAACCGGAATCAGTTACACCTGTTCCTTATATTTGGAACCTGTTCCTGTTCCTGTTCCTGTTCCTGTTCCTGTTCCTGTTCCTGTTCCTGTTCCTGTTCCTGTTCCTGTTCCTGTTCCTGTTCCCGATGTCTAATTTGTTTTTTAATTTTATCATTTAATACTATAGAAAAGTAAGTATTAGTCTATTATGAAGTCCCAACGTAAAGAAATAAATACTACAAATGGTGAAAACTAATCCGATAAAAACTAAAAACTAATAATTACATGAATAATTGGAGAAGTCAAGTGAAGGAAGCGGCCTTAAGTGTAAGTGTGTACGCTAAAATATAAATTAAGAATTTTTATTTAGTTTATTTAATATAACTAGAAGCATACTCGCGCAATGCAGCGAGATACATCACGATTTTAATGTTTTCTTTTATTTTTTGTTTTTTATCGATTTACAGTACGAAATTAGATGGTTTTGAGAAAGTGATAATGTTTTTTTATATAAATTTGTTTAATTTAGGCTTAATAATATAATGTTTTTTATATAAAATAAACATTAAATATTCTGTTAGATCTTTTTAATTATATTTTAGATTTTTTATATTTAAAATTTAATTTTTATTTTGTATTTAATTATGCAGGAAGTGATTTTAGGATAATTGAAATAATGAGTGATTTTAGGGAAGTTAAACTTGTTAGAGATAAGGATTAAATAGGAAAATATTTTAAGTTTTCATTCTTTATTTAAGTTTTAAATAATTATAATTAAATAGCGGTACATTAAGCTTTAACATTTGTTTTTAAGAGTTTTTTATCCGTGCTTTATAATATAGTATAGATAAACATATAAAATAGACTTATTAAAAATCGTTATCCGTCGGTTCTGGTTTTGGGTACCCAGCGAAACCGGGTACTTGGTCCCGGAACCGGTCCCAACCAACAATTAACGGTTCTGAAAAAATGAGAATCGGAACCAGTCGCGGTTGGTTCCGTATTTTAGGAGCCAGAATCGGAACCAATCACATTGGTTCTGGTTCTGAACCGGTAGTTCCAAAGTGGTTCCGATTCCAAAGGTAGGTACCCGGTTCCAATGCTCACCCCTAGTTTCTTTCATCAATCACTCTTTTTTTTCTTCCCTATTTCATGTATCAAATGTTTCCAAGACAGATTAATCAACTCCCAAGAAATATTTGTGTAATTTTTTTTTCATGGATGTTGGATTCAAACTTTTCACGTTAGAAACGAGTCCCTCTTTCAGTTTACATATTTCAAATTTGAAATCTCTGTTCTATTATGATTCTTTATCTTCTCCATTTTCCAGACACCGATTTCAAAATTGAAATTTCTTTATATCCTTGATCTTTCATCTTCTCCATTTTTTCAAACATTGATGTTGCAGTTGACTTATACGGAGTGGGTCACATTTGTCCATCTTATTTCTCATTCCTTTAGCAACTAAGATGCTCGAGAGATTGCAAGAGAAAAAGATACATGTTCTTTGACAAGGTAACATTTTATTTTTGTTTTTCTTGTCTTGTGTTGCCATTTGAAGATTTTGTTGTAGTTTTGATGTGCAATAGATAACATAGGACTGTCAAAATCTTAAACTTATTCATCCTTGCAAAATCCACGAGGTGGTTGGTGTAACACCCTAAATTTCAAGATAACAATTCTATAAATAAACAAAAAAATCGGCATGACCTATTCTTGAAATCATCATAAACCTGATTCATACATATAAAAAGAAAATTTCCGTAAACATAAAATGACTTAAACCCTTGATGGGAAGTTCGCTAACTAAACACAATAATCAAGAACTAAGACATAAATAACAACCTAATAATCTAATCTCAAGTAAACTAGATTACATTCGGGTGTTACTATGTCTCCAAAAATTCAACTTCCGCTCAAGTGCTCCCCAAAAATCTCTACCATTGATGCTTCTAGTAGCATCAACCAAGCCTTTCAATCGATCTTAGATCCTCCATTAGCGAGGCTTGAAAATCACATAATCAATAACAAGTGTTAGGCCGCCTAGTGAGATCATACAAAATAGTTCATATTATAGATAGAAGTGACCCAAAGTGTTACCCGAACCGCAACGATGGTACAATGCAAGGCACCACAATAAGTCGTTCCAACCTAGACACTATACATAAGAAACATCTCTCGATGACGGGGGAGAACCGTTTCTATCAAAGTGGCGGGAACACAAAAGTATTGCCACATAATGATGTTGTGGGGACTACACCTCAGGTTCATGGTTTTAGTGCACACCTCATTCATGGCGTCACCTCAAACTCTCATATACCTTTAGTGTCCACTCCAAAGAGTTTCACCTTAAGGACTCTTGAACCTTAGTGCCAACCCATTTCTCTAGCCAAGTTTCACCTCAAGAATCTCATTGGACCTTTAATGTCTACTTACTAGCAAATTAGCAATTCAAAAGTGGACATACACAATTGTCCCAATAAATGCAGCTAATCCTCATGAATAAGGATTAGAGCCCAATATCACCATATATGCATATTTATAGTATGTATTCCATATAAGGATTCAAATATGTTCCTATAACTCATTTAACCATAAATAACCTGCGTCTTTACCAACACATATAGAGTCACCATATGAAGTGCTATAATTCAAGACAAGTTCAAAACGTTAATTTATTGACGCATTTAGCATAAGATGCCCATGTACCACTTATATATATATATATATATATATATATATATATATATATATATATAGTGTTTGGTTCATTTAAGAAATGGTAAATATATGAGAAATAGAGAAGTAATCCTAGCCATTCATATGGTCAAGATCGGATTTGACTAGTCAAATATTGCGGCTTTGACCGGTCAAAAGTTGCGGCTATCCCAAAAATAGAAAGACAATTTCGTAAATTTTACAAAACACACGGGCTGTGTTCATATATGAACATGTATAATTCACATATGAACTATATGTTCATATATGAACCAGTGCAATTCACAACTGAACTCTTTTAACTAATTCATATATGAACCTTTGTGATTCATATATGAATCAATTGAACTAACTAACAGATTCATATATGAACCTTTGTGAATCACAAAGATTCATATATGAATCAGTTGAACTAATTAACAGATTCATATATGAATCTTTGTGATTCATACAGATTCATATATGAACTCATCCCGTGTATTTTACGAAATTACCCCTCTACCTTCTATAGACAACACAAGGAATTATCCGATGTTTTGCGGTCAAAGCCGCAAATGTTGACCAGATGAATGACTAAGTTTACTTTTCTATTTCTCATATATTTAACATTTCTCAAATGAACCTCTCCCTATATATATATATATATATATAATTTTCACCAACATTTAACGCTCAACATCCATTTTAGGTCAAATTACCATCATAGGACAAATGGAGTTAGGTTAAACTAAGTAGTTTAGATTAAAGCTCTACAATGTCTAAAATGTCAAGATTAATCAAAATAAAGCTAAGTAAGAGAAATGTGAACTCACTTGCTAGGTTTATTAGTGAAAACCTAGAAAAACCAAGCAAGTCCCAAAAGAAGTTGAAGGCTTAAAGGTTAACTAAATCACTTGAGCCCTTAGATCTTGAACATGAGAAGTTACTTGAAAGCTTTTTAATTCTTGACTTGAGGAATACTTGACTGACAATTTAAGAGGGAAAAGAAAAAAGAATTGGTAAAAGTGAATGAAGAGAGGGAGAGAAATAGATAGGAGCAAATTTGAAGATGAAGAGAAAAAATGAAGAGATGGTCGATCAGTGAGACAGGAAAAAAAATTATAATTTGAAGAATTTCAAATAAAAGTGAAAGTGGCTTCACGCAAAGACTTTTTAAGTTTTTTTTAAATAAAAAAATGGATTAAATATTTATAAAATAAAGGGATTTTAAATTAAAAAAATGAAACCATTATATATTTTAAGCTAAAAGTCTTGGGTTGTAAATTCTTAAAATAAAGAAAATACGGGTGTTATAATCCACTCACCCTTAAATTAAATTTCGTTCTCGAAATTTGAACTTACACAAAAAGTTGAGGTAATGTTTCCGCATGTCCTCTTTGACCTCCCAAATCACATTTGAGCCGTGATGATCTTTCCATTGTACTTTAAACATTACAACCTCTTTGTGACGTAACTTCTTCGTTTTCCTCTCTAGAATAGGGACCGGTTCCTCTACGCAACGATTATTTTCATCCACACGGATCTCAGATAGAGGGATTACGCTTTTTCCTTCTGCCAAGCATTTTCGCAAGTAACATAAGTGGAAAGTATTGTAGATTCCCTCCATCTCCGGTGGCAACTCCAACTTGTACGCTTGAAGTCCAACTCGACTCAAAACGGTAAAGGGCCTAAGGAATCGGGAACTAAGCTTGCCATGCTTTCCGAGTCGAATAATGCCTTTCCATGGGTATACCTTCAACATAACTCGGTCCCCTACTTGAAACTCGAACGGTCTTCTCTTTTTATCGGCATAACTCTTTTGTCGATCTTGAGTCACTTTTAAACGTTCACGAATAGCTTTCACCACATCCGTTGTTTCTTGTATGATTTCGGGTCCGACAGATTGTTTCCCTCTTGTCTCAAGCCAACACACGGGAGTTCTACACTTTCGGCCATACAATGCCTCAAATGGTGCCATGTCGATATTCGAATGATAACTGTTATTCTAGGAAAATTCCACCAATGGTAGGTGAGAATCCCAATTGCCCCTCAAGTCAATGACACATGATCTCAACATGTCCTCTAGAGTCTGAATAGTCCTCTCGCTTTGACCATCTGTTTGAGGATGGTAAGTCGTGCTCAACTTGATTCTCGTGCCCAATTCTTTTTGTAAGTCGTCCCAAAAGTTAGAAGTGAAATAGTTATCACGATTAGACACAATGGATAGTGGCCTCTCAAAGTCTTTGGTAGATTACCTCATCAATATATAACTTTGCCAACTTATCCATTGGTAAAGTTTCCCGCATCGCCAAGAAGTGGGCGCTCTTGGTCAATCGGTCCACTGCTACCCATATTGTATCGTGGCCTCTCAAAGTCTTTGGTAGATTCGTCACGAAATCCATAGTGATGTGCTCCCATTTCCACTCCGGTATTTCAAGAGACTGAAGATTACCATACGAACGTTGATGTTCGGCTTTGACTTGCAAGTAAGTTATACATCTCTCCACATATTTGTCCACATCAAGCTTCATCATAGGCCACCAATAATTTAACTTCAAGTCTCGATACATTTTCGTGCTCCCAGGATGAATGGAATATCTTCATTTGTGGACATCTTCCAATAACAATTCCCGGCATCCTCCAATCTTGGGCACCCATATTCATCCTTTGAAAAGTTTCAACCCTCAACCATCCTATATTAGTTGAAGATGTTGTTTCGCAATAACTTCATCTTTAAGATGGGTCTCCAACAATGCTTCGGTTTGGGACATCTTGATCTTCCCCAGCTCGAGACCACATCAATCCGGGAGATTGTAGCTCGAATACTCCCGCTATAGTCCTTTCGACTCAATGCATCTGCTACTACGTTACTTTACCCGGATGATAAAGCAATTCACAATCATAGTCTTCGAATAACTCTAACCATTTTCGTTGGCGCATATTGAGTTCTTTTTGGTCAAAGACATACTTCAAACACTTATGATTGGTGTAGAGCGTACACTTAGTTCCATAAAGGTAGTGATGCTACAACTTCAAAGCAAAAACTGTTGCCGCCAATTCTAAGTCATGAATTGAGTAGTTCCTTTCATGATCCTTGAGTTACCTATAAGCGTACGCAATCACCTTCCCTATTTGCATTAGGACACAACCTAAACCCATTTTTGAAGCATCACTATAAACCACGCACGCCCGTTCCTGACATTTTATAGGCCCTGGACGAGATGTAAAAATGGGTCCTCGATAACTATGAAATTATTTTTAATATATTGTTTATATCATCAAAAATAACATTGAATTCAAGAAATACTAATAATTCATATAAAACCGTTTTTCAATCAATCAATAATTATTTCTAAATTAATATTATCTACCATATCATTTTTACATAACATCGTCAATCAGTTCCACCATCAAAGGCATCTTATGATATACCTTTAATATATATTGAAATCATTTGACGCCACTATGTTGACCATTCGGAGTAACACTTTAAGTAAATCAACATAAATTCATTGATATTCCACATGTTACCTGATTTTAATGTTTTTCATCATCATTTTAAACTTTTAGGATTGAAACAAACTTTTTAAGAACCATAAATCTTAGAATCAAAAGTCCATGTTCGTTATAGTTTGAAATCTTATTCTTGTTTTAAAGATATGAGAGTACTTAAGATTCATGGACCCAACATTAGTTAATTAGGAGCCAATAATGTATGAAAAAAAAAGTATCTTTGAAATTCTAAATATATATATATATGTTGGTTGTCTCATATAGTTTGGTAATTGTTTTCAAAAGGTAAGAGTTTTCTTAGTTAATAACAAAAAATATACTATATTCTAACACAAAAATAAAATTCATGTTGATGGAATAATGAAAAGAGTATGTGGAAGATGAGTAATGGAGTATATATTAAGGATTATAGGCAAAAAATAGTTTTTAGATATTAGTAGTAGATAAAAAAAAACTTAGAAAACAATAAGCAATACTATAAAATGAAAGACTAAATAACTTTTTACAAATTTTATTGTACAATGTTATTAATTAATATATGTTTGGGCTCTTAATATAATGTTAAATTCCTTTTGGGTCCTACTATATACTAATTTTTTTTTGTCTTTTTTATTTACAAATTTTTTTAACTACTAATATATAGTATATACTAAAAAAAATTGGGCCCCTATTTCCTTTGGGCCCTGGGCATGCTTCCGGCCACCCTCCCCCATGGCAAAGTTTGTACTATATGTGTGGTTTACAAATGAAACCACCTCATACACACACACACACACACAGATATATATATATTTATATATATATGTAAAATGTAAACTTTCTTATTGTCTTTCATACAATATTACATGGCTTTATATAGTAGCCAGTTAGTATCGATACAATTAATGAACAAGATATGATCCACCATATCAGCCTATATCTATACAAGTAATGACCAGATTTGATTCACCATATCATGCTACATTATTGTTGTGATATCATACCATGATTAGCATGATTACAAAGAGATTAGGCTATTAATGAGATGATACAAAATCTGCTTTAACATCCCCCCTCAAACTTGACCATTTTGGGAGGACAAGTTTGTTGGTGAAGAACATATGGCGCGACGTATGGAGTGGCTTTGTGAGGAGATCTGCAGGTTAATCTTTGCACGGGAGGTAGCAGACACGATGACTACCCCTAGCAACCTTTTCACGGACATAATGGTAATCAAGCTCAATATGTTTTATGCGCGCATGAAACACGGGATTGGAGGCCATGTATGTGGTGCTAAGATTATCACAATATAGATGTACAGGAAAATCAATATGAGCACCAAGGTCATAGAGCAGATATCCTAACCAAGTAGTTTCTGCACAAGCATGTGAGAGGGCAGGATATTCAGATTATGCGCTCGATCGGGCTACTGTTGACTGCTATTTAGAACACCAAGAGATAAGATTGGAACCAATGTATATTAAGTAACCAATGGTAGAACGACGTGTTACTGGACAACCGACCCAATCAACATCAAAGTAGGCTGATAAGCACACTTTTTGACGTTGAGGAGTGAACATTAAGCCATGACCTAAAGTACCTTTGATGTAGTAGAGGATGCGTTTGACGGCAACAAGATGATGATCCCGAGGTTGATTCATAAATTGTGAAACACAATGAACCGCAAAGGATATGTTAGGACGCGTGATCGTAAGATATTGTAGGGACCCAACAATTTCACGATATAACGTAGGATCAGTAAGAAGAACACCATTTTCAGAGTGAAGGTCAACTTTGGTCGACATAGGGGTGCATACGGGCTTGCTAAGTAATAAATCATGCTTGGAGAGAAGGTCATGAGCATACTTGACCTGGTTAATGTGAAGCCCATCTGAATTGTTTTGGACCTGTAAACCAAGAAAATAGTGCAGATGACCTAAATCCTTGATGTCAAATTCTCGACCTAAACGTTGAATAAACGTATGAAGGAACTGATCACTGCTACTAGTCACAACAATGCCATCGACATAAAGCAAAAAGAATATCTGATGCATCCCATGACGATAAATAAATAAAGAAGAATCAACAATACTTTGAATAAATCCAACTGAGAGGAGAAATGCACACATACGCTGGAACCAAGCACGAGGGGCTTGTTTCAAGCCATACAGAGCCTTATGTAGCTTGCAAACATAATCTGGTCTGGACTGATCAATGAATCCCAGAGGCTGAACCATATAGACTTCTTCTTTTAAGAAACCATGTAAGAATGCATTCTTAACATCCAGTTGCCGAAGAGACCAACCACGAGATACGACTATTGTGATAACAGTTCGTATAGTAGCAGGTTTAATAACTGGACTAAATGTTTTCAGCATAGTGAATACCTTGTTGTTGATGAAATCCCTTTGCAACAAGGCGAGCCTTGTAGTGCTCCACAGATCCATCAGATTTGCGTTTGATACGGAAGACCCATTTGCAACCAACCGTGTTTTGTTTAGGATATGGAGGAACTAAAGTCCATGTTTTGTTCTTTAGCAACGCATTGAACTCTTCAGTCATGGTTGCACGCCATTCTCGTGATTGTGATGCTTGAGAGAAACAAGTTGGTTCAATTGCATTTGCCAAAGTTAGAAGAGCTTTTGGTATTGGCCATTTGACTGTACCATCAGTCCTTTATCTTGTTTGAACAATACCATGACGTAGTCGAGTGGTCATCAGATGGATAGAGGGAGGCACTGGAGCAGCGGGAGGCACTGAAGCAGCGGGTGGCGCTGGGGCAGCAGGGGTTGTTGGGTGGTCGGGGGCAGCAACAGCGGGGGCTGCTGGTGCTGCCAGGGCAGCGGGTAACGTTGTTGGGGGAAACGAGTGGAGCTGTTGGGGCAATGGGGGCTACTGGTGCTGCCGGGACAGCGGGTGGCGCTGTTAGGGCAGCGGGGGCTGCTGGTGATGTGGAGGCAGTAGGGGTTGCCGGGTGTTCGAGATCAGCGGGGGCTGTCGGAGCAACAGGAGACTCCATTGGCATTGGTGAAGTGGTTGTTGATGGAGATGAGGTGTTTCGAGGTGGGTTATGGCGGCGTGAGTATTGAATAATTAGGGAAGCGGTGGTTGGTGTAATGGTAGGTGGAGCAGAGGTGTTGGTGGTGGTGATGTCAATGGGATGGGCTTGGATTTGGTCTTGTGAGACATCATGTGGTGGGCGGCTAGATGAAGGTGCTATGGGGTTTAAGACATGGGCTTGAGGAGTTGAAGATATGTGGACTAATTGAAAAGAATTAGTGGGAGGAAGTTCATTTGATTGCTTAAACGGAAAATGGGATTCATTAAACAAAACATGACGGGACATATAGACTCGACCGGTAGAAGGGTGAAGACATTTATATCCTTTATGTGAGGGACTATACCCTATAAACACACACTGTAAGCTCCTATTAGACAACTTATTGGAGGAAGATGATCCTAAATGAGGATAACAAGACGAACCAAAGATACGAAGATGAGAGTAAGAAGGATTTGTACCATAGAGACGATGATAGGGAGTGGACCAATTTAGGATAGGAGTAGGCAAGATATTGATGAGATGGACATCAGTAAGAGAAACGTCGACCCATAAATTTGAAGGACTACCAGAGGTTAGGAGAAGAGATCGAATGATGGTGGCAATGTGGCAGTGTTTGCGCTATGCAAGTCCGTTTTGTTCGGGTGTATGAGGACATGAGAGTCGTTGTTGTATCCCAAGAGATTTGCAAAAATGAGAGAATGCTTGATTTACATATTCGGTTTCATTATCACTTTGAATAATCTTAATTGACCCATTGTATAAGTTTCGAATTAAGGCAATCAAGGATTGAAGGTGAGTGAGAACCTCATTTTTGAGACGCATGGGATAAATCCAAGTAAACCGTGAGAACTCATCAATAAACACGACATAATATTTATAACCACTAACAGAAAGAACCAGAGACATCCACACATCACTATGTATTATTTCAAATAAAGTGGTAGCAACTACATGATTTGAAGGGAAAATTAATTTATGCGATTTGCTCAAGGCACGTTCATATTTTATAGAATTGTATTCTATAAAAATAAGAGATAGATCACTCTTTTTATTAGAATGATAAAGTGATCATGGTGGTGAAGACGTTGATTCACAAACTAACATTGTTGGTAAAGTAACCTAAAATGTTGTGATTTAGAAGTGAGAAATACGCCATGTGATCGACTTGTAACTTCTAAAAATATGCCCATGAGAAAGAAAAACAAGACATTTGGAAAGGTTAAATACCTTGAAATGTGGGGGTGTCTTGCCAAATAAATGAGGATCGGTATGAAGATGGTTGACTACGTTTCAATTGTCTATTCAACCGTAGTAATGCTACTGATTCATGCTCAAAGAATGTTTCATGCAAATACCATAAATTTGGATCAAATTCATCGAACGACCTGTATATATTGTTGATGAAAATAAAGCAAAATGTTGCAAACTTGCATTATCAAGTGTATGATATAAATGAGACTCTAATACAAGAGTATCAAAAGTTTGACCAAGTCATTATCGAGTGTGATGATATAATTATCGTTGAAGATGGCTAAAAGAATGGAAAGTGAAATAAAACAACTAGTATCCTAGAAATTGGATGCCTGAGGTTGTCACTTATAGAGAGTTGACATAAGCACATTGGTGGTGACAAGGACCCTCATGTATGGTGTATTTACAATTACATCTGGCCAATGTCATTGTGAACCCACATGTATGTGTACTTAATCGACTAGTGCAAGATAAATTTTAACATTGTGTGGTGATTATGGTATAACATCCATCTCTATCAATGATGGATAAGAAGACGTTACTCAATGAGAATGTTTAAGAGAATATAAATGCTTATCATACTCAACTTATGCTAGACAGATTGAGTAGATACTCGAATCGTTTGAGTCATGAGATATGTAAGACAAACTTGTGAATACAAATTGTCCTTTTTGTATATCTTGTAAATGATAATGGGTTACCGATTCATATCGGATTTCAGTTTATAAAGACTCCAAGCAACCGGTTGGTTTGTGATCACACTTGAAGGGACAATATAATTTGGAAATCCTTAAAACACATGGTTAGCTATGGAGTCTGATCTCATAGCTATGAGAAATTATGGATAAGAACCCGAATCGCTAGATTATAAGAGGACATAACCCATAATAATGATGTGGTTTAATATGATTTCTAGATATATTTGTCAAAGATGTAACACCGTTCGACTAATACTCTCAACTAAGGTTGTCTTCATTGACTAAGTTAAGTCAAATGATAACATCGCGGAACCGCTAACCAATTTGTGAAATGGAGAGTTTATGAGCAAGTCGTAAGGGGAATAGGACTGAAGCCCATGAGAAAGTTTGTGCGAAGGAAACCCAACCTAGCTGACTGGAGATCCCAAGATCAAGGTTCAATGGGACAACCTAATTGTACGAACTAAGTCAGATCACTGCGGGGGTAACCCCTGTCCATTCCTCTGACAAAACAGTGATGTTAATATTAGGATAAGTCTATAACTTTTAATGATCCTAGTGAGATCACATATGTAAGAGAGAAGTGGGGTCGCTTCGAAAGGAATTATGATGGGCTTAATTCCTAAGAGCTCTTACAGAACCAGGCAAGTGTTCATGACCATAAAGAACACACCAATGATAACCAAAGTTGTGCCAAGGGGATATTTGTGTGAGGTATATCATCATTTTCACAAACGACAGACCAATTCAAGGACATCATGTCTACTAGTCAGCCAGAAAATTAAATATGCTTTCACAAGGCAAGGTTCAAGGGTGTATGCCTACCTATCCTATGCAAATATCGACTGCAAACCTCTATTACATTTTATGTCATTTATTCAATTTCATTCATGTGGGGGATTGTTGGAAAAATATAATATTTGAATGAAAATTGATTTTAATATTTAAATATATTTGATGGAAAATTGAAAGGTTGTGAATTAATGTTTGAATTTATTTTATATTTAATTGTCATGAATTTTCAATTTAATTTTTGAATTTATTTCAAATTTAATTGTCATGAATTCTTAATTTAATTGTCATAAGTTAAAACCTTTCATGTAACTTTCATCACCTATAAATAAGATTCATGGATTGAAATGTGCATGAAGAGAAATCAGATTGGAGAAGTTCTCTAGAGTCCATGATCATTGCTTCAAATTTTATCCACTCTCCTTGGTTCTAAAACATTGTAATAGAGAGAAGGCACATCTTGGTTCGCCTAGTTAGTCTGGTTGTGCTTCCAGAGTTAACTGTTGTTGTTGTATCCTGGGAAATAGACGTCCAAGTGTCTCTAGCACGGAAGAGTTAAGGAAACTGTGCTTGCCACATGCCTCAACATTTTCTTACATATTCGATTACCGACATGCAAACAACCCGATTCGTATTATTGTTTTTTAAATTCATATTTTGTTTATCGTATTATTTCATCGTTTATAGCAACAACGATCATTTGAAAACCAGCCTTACGTAACAAACTTTGCAAACCGTTTTAAACCAATCATTGAATTTCTAGTTTTTTTTCTTTTTTTATTTATTATGAAGGGCTTATATGTCATTTTGGAGTAGAATATTTTATTTTAGGTATTTATCATTTTATTTTAATTTTGGAATTATATATTCTCATTAACGAGCCGTATAATGTTGCTGCAATTTTTTTTGTTCTTCAACGTTTTTGCGACTTTCATGGCAAGATCAACTTCCAGTATTTGAGAGTTCTTTGGTTGAGTTTCATCCACGTTAAAGAGTATTCTCATTTTGTTTACCATGGACGACGAGGGTGTTGAAACTGTATCACTTAACGAAATTCATGTGAAAGATGTATTCCACAACGATGATGTTTTTTTATCATCATTCATTTAACCCGTTGATGTTAATTCCGGTATGCACATCCAGAAGATCGTTTCGGCCACTGGTCGCCATTTTCCTTTTCATCACCATCGCCTTTCATATTCGTTTTTATCTCCGTTAATCGCCGTTCATCTTTGTGTCATCTCAGTTTCATCTATGTTCATCGTCGTTCATCTCCGTGTCATCTCGGTTTCATCTCCGTTCATCGTCGTTCTCTGTGCCATCTCAATTTCATCTTCGTTTCATCTCGGTTTCATTTCCGTTTTCATCTCCATTCATCGCCGTTCATCTCTATTTCATCTCCGTTCATCTTGGTTTCATCTTCGTTTTCATCGGTTTTTCACTTTGTTTACGACCTGTTTTGTGTCAAAAGTCAACTGTTATGGATTTTACTCGATCGAGAACAATGAAATCGTTCTTTAATTTTGAAAAAAAATTGAAAATTGATCCTACATATAAAAACGGTTAAGATTTAGTATATATCCAAAAATTAAATTTTTTTCCCATAATAAACAATAACATAGGCGTTTATTATTGAAAAAAACAAAAAATATATTTCCATGTAAAAGGGTTATAATTTAGTAATTAAAAAATTACCTTAAATAAAAATGTTTCCATATAAAAATGGTCTTTCATCCGAATTTCCAAATTGAGATGGAATGTCAATTGACAAGTTTGCCCTTTCATTAATTCCTTTTCCATTAAAAAAATCAAAATAATTTAGTTATTATCATAATTACAACAATTGCATCTTAACCGTTGATGAATTCAATCTATGGTATAAAAATGGGTTTCATAGTTTGCTACATAAGGGTGGTTTGCAAATGAAACCAACTATATATATATATACATATAGAGAGAGAGAGAGAGAGAGAGAGAGAGAGAGAGAGAGAGGTGGTTTCATTTGAAAACCACCCTTATGTAGCAAACTATGAAACCCACTTTTCTACCATAAATCATAATCATCAATGGCAGAGATTAAATCAGTTTATTTATCGTATTAGTGAAACACCTTCTCCTTTTTTTAATAAAAAATAAATGATGAAAGGGTATTTTCGTCCTTTTGATAATCTCCTTAATTTGGGAAAGTCGATTAGCGCCAAATCACATTACCAATTACACTATGGTATATTTTTGTGTTTGATTTCATCAGATCATCTCCCTCAACGTAAGTACGTAACCATGATTTGACTACCAGGAGGTATTTAGGGTTTATTATTCATCGATTAATCATTGAAATTTTGAGAACCCTAAACCAAATTATTACATTGTAGGTCGAAAACGTAGTGAAAGGCTGACGAAGAAGCATAGTTTTTCAAGTTTTACCAATACAACAAACAACCCTCTTGATGAAGATGGGAATGAGATAGTCACCACGAAACGGTCGACGGATACAGATGAAACTAAACAATCAAGGAGCGGCAGGAAGTATTTAGGTAGCCCTAAAGGTATTTCAGTTGCAAAACTTTTTATTTAGTATCATATGTTAACATTGGTCGCCAATTTTTTAAATCAGTGGATCGAATGTTAACCTAGTTTGGCCAGAATTTCGTTACTCTAATTTCTAATGTTTGGAGTAAATTGGTTAAAACATTTTTTCTAAAGTTTATTACCATGATAATTTATAAACTGGTATTTGAAGTACATGAAAAAATAAACAATATGGCTTCTTCTTGATAGTTTTTTGTCTTAGGCTTTTGGGTACATTTAAATAATTAAATAAAGCAATTTTTAGGTTAATTTTGATGAAAAACGATACATGCAATGAATGAATTTTTGTGAAAGTATTTGTTGTAGTTTGTCATTGATGATGGTTGGTTCGAACATGTTTATTTGAGAATCGATCTGATGAAAACTTTAAATGTGTTATCAAATAGTGTATATTAAGTTTAAGGATTACTTCTCTAAATGATGACTCATGGAAAAAGGGGTGATTAATCAATGGAACCATAACCAACATAATGAAATCAAAAGGAATCATTTTATTGATTATGGTGAACCACTGATTTTGTGGTGAAATGCCATACAGTGAACCACCGATTTGTAGTGAATCCATATGGTGGACCACTGATTGTGTGGTGAAATTAAGAGTGTATGCTTATAATGAAATAAATGGGATGCAATCTTGTGATCTGATGAAAACTTTAAATGGGTTGTCAAATAGTGTATATTAAGTTTAACGATTACTTCTCTAAATGATGGTTGATGGAAAAAAGGGTGATTAATCAATGGAACCATAATCAACATAATGAAATCAAAAGGAATCGTTTTATTGACTATGGTGAACCACTGATTTTGTGGTGAAAAGCCATATGGTGAACCACTGATTTGTAGTGAATCTCTATGGTGAACCACTGATTTTGTGGTGAAATTAAGAGTGTATGCTTATAATGAAATAAATGGGATTCAATCTTGTGATCCAGACCGTGTGCATCTTTTGATTTGGAGCAAATCGTATTTTCTTGCATTGTGAACGTTGAGATTGGCATATGATGCAAATATTTTCGTAATAAATGATGTGTCCTATAATGACATCAACCATACGTCGTCCACTGAGTTCAATTGTTACACCACTAACAATGAAAAATACAGTGAAAGGTGTGGTTCCTTCAACGAATGTGATTGCGGTTGGATCATCATCATCAGGTATGTTATCTATATAAATGAGACACTTTAAGATGTTGAAACAACTGTATATAACTTGGATCTTTTGTAAAAAGTTGATGTTAAAGAGGAACACAAAGCAGTATCTGATGACCTTAGAAAGGCGGCACGTGTAGCTCATGGTATGAATTTTTGTATTTCTATCATTATGATTAAATTTTATTCAACTATACTCACTTCTTGCGCTTAAACAGATGATGTTAGAAAGGAACTAGTAAAGGATGCACCACCAAGGACAAATGAGGCAATTTCAAAGACTGCAAAGCATTCCAAAGACGATGGTAGTATAGGAACATTTATGTTAATTAGTTGAACCTCTTGAGAAGCTAACAATAAGATGTTTGGTTTTTTTTCTTGCAGATTCGGATTTTGTGGCGAGTGTAACATACGTACGTCCGGGTACATCAAAGCGGCCAGAGGTTGACGAACAAGAACGGACCCACTTGACAAAGAAAATAGTACAAGACATCAAATCAATGAGTTTGAATGACGGTACACCTCCATCAAATAGTTTATACGAAACTTTTAATTGATATTATAAATTATAATATATGAAAGATATTGAACATCCTCTATACTTCAATTTCACTGTAGCATTGAAGAATAAAGTTAATTCAAGTAGGGGTGGTTTGAGAAGAAGTGAACGGAAGGTAGATAAATGTGTGGAAAAAAGGGATGAAAGGATCGAACAAAAGGTAGTTGAGCCGGAAACTAAAGATCGTAATAAAGCAATTCAGATGGAGATTCTAAGGATCAGGACATCACCAAGACCTCTCCATGAAACCATTCAGAAACTCACTGATGATCAAAAGGGTGTTGTGAAAAGTATGTGATTAGAGTGTTTACTTGGCATGAAAACTGATGGGATACCTTCCAGGTTGGGTTTCTTTGTACTAGACCACCTAGATACACATGAAATGGCACTAACGTTGAAGGATGGCCCGATTCCAATAACAATGGAGTCAATACATGAAATGTTGGGCTTACCGTTGGGTATAGTCGACTTATTGAGTGAGGAACCTGTATCGCCTGATGAAGACATCACAAAGTCCTTCAAGATGCAATTTGATAAGCCAAAAATGCAACCACGGGATGTACATAAACTTATTCAAGGTTCGGGAGATTACGGATATTGGTTCAAGATAAATTTCATTGTCCTTTTTGTTAACATCATGGCAGAATGCAACCGGATGGGTTGTTGCAACATACAGTTCTTGTCTAGAATCAAGAGTGAAGATATGCTCACTAAAATTGATTGGTGCAAATATATATTTGACATGATGAAGACAAGTAAGGACAGTTGGATACGGAATAGTCCAGTTTGTTTCTATGACGGACCATTGACATATTTGACGGTATGATTTTTTTTTAATAATTACGATGTCTTGCGTCCTATTTAGTAATGATATATGGTAACTGCCATTTCTGACACATGCTAAAGAGTGGTAAGATTTCAATGGTTTTTTGTATATGTTGAGAAACAATGTATACTGTTTTCTATGTAATAGAAGCATGTGAAAAATGTGCAAATTGGAACATGAATCAATCGGTGTTATAAAATGAAAAATTATGTTTTTTGGTTTCACAACAATTAATGTGAAAGTTGTTGATGTTTCATTAGACATACATAGCTGTTGAGGTCAGTAAGAAGTTTCCACATATGCACCCAATGTATCATTATTTAATAAATCTTGCTTTATTTCAGAGTAGTAAGGAGTTTCATTGAAGTTTCCAAAGGAATTGGAATGTTTGGTTAAACCCGGTGTTGATTTTTAGCATATGAACTTTGTTTAACAGACTTTTTGTACTTCTGTTCAGTTGATGTACGTAGAGTCCACTGAGTGTAAACATATGAGGGTAGAACATATGAGGTCGGCAACACTTAGATGGAGTTTTGATTCGTTAAAAAAGAGGGAGTCATCGGAGCTTGACGCCGACGGTCTGGGTAGTGCCATCTTCAAGCCATTATCGAGGACTACACCAATGGCAATCGACACATCCACAGGGGAACTGGGTAGTGTTGTTAGTGAATGCCCAAAAGCTAATCATACGATGATTGTAATTTTGAGTTTTGTTTCATGAAATTAATAAATAAATAAAAGGAATTGCCCAATTTATTATGTATATGTTATATTCTGTGTTTTAATTATTCATAATAAATAACCTTAGAATAATGTATTATAAATGTCCCTAGTTAAATATTATTTTAGGTTTTAAGGTTGAAGTAATATGATAATGACTAGCATATGTAGGGATTCATATAGAGATATTGAATCTGCATATGGGTACAAAATGGAGATTTTGTGTATCGGACGTGACTCGCTATGAGAACACTTCATTGGATGTCATGTGAGTGTCATAAGTGTTTCTTATGTGGTCAATGTACATGTAATTCTTTGACTTGAGAAATATGGACTTTGCTATGTGTGAGTAATATATTTTGACATTTGTTCTAATCATTCCGTAACTGGGTGATAGAATTATTGTTGGGTATGTTATAAATCACATGGTAGAACTAGCATATATCGAGATAGGATTTGTCCATCCTTTATGACGGGAGTGATGTCTCTGGGGTCCTTGATAAAAATATATACCAAGGAAATGCATGCATGCTCGGATAATTGATATGAGATGTCATGATCTGTTTTATTAGTATATTAGGGAATCAAGTGTAACACCCCGAGTTTTGAAAGGTATCATTTCGAGTTATTACAGAAACCGATATATTAAGAAAAAATAAGATATTTTATTTTGGGCTTGAATCCTTTATTTTATAGTCTAGATGGATGAAGGATTCAATTACGAGTCCAACGGTTCTTTCCGGAGCGAAAACGGAGCTATAACGAAGAAGTTATGGCCAAAACAGTGATCGGGGAAGTTTATAGCTCGCGGTACAACATCGGCGAAAGTGCCCCGCGAGAGTGACACTTGTCACTTTCGCTGTCACTCTCGCCAACAGCGTCTAGACGATTAAAATCGCGATTTTCAGCCCCAAACTTCATTCCTATTTGCATCTGGATTAAATTATGACTTTGGTGTGAGTAAATACATAAAAGATTTACGTCATTCAAACAGATCTTCTGTTCTGAACATATTTCGATCATAAACTTTCACTGTTAGAAACTTCCGCTATGCATTTAACAAATTAGCAGTACTCATGTCGCTATAATTTCTATTATGGTTAAGTGTGTTTACCTCTACGACTGGAAGCTTTAAACTGTCTTTGAAATTTTATTTGTATTTCCACCATTTTACCAAACTGTGGGGATTAAACTGTTGCTTATGGGGTTGCTGAAAATTATTTTGTCACAACGTCTTTTGTTTAAAGAGGAAGAATGTTAAGGTTAAAATTGCGAATCTCTCTTTTGGGAGTGTACAAACATTTATTGCACGTATGATGGTGCAAAAACTTATTTTCACGTATAGTGTAAATTGTTGCGCATGTTTTATTATTGTCTTTACTAACTTAAGTATTGAACAAACGGATTTCGGAAATGGTTTCATATGCGCAATATTGATGATCAATTTTGAAACCTACCGAATAAACGGTAGTTGATTTTTACTCGCATGGTTAATTGTTACAAAGCTTATGAACTTGGAGGTTTTATAAAATGTTAGATTGGCATTGTAGCTTGAAAAACCCTTGAACTCATTAGAGCTGTAGATTTTGACCCCTTCCATGAAAGGCGTGTTATTCAGGACTAAAGGAGTCCGTGGAAAAGGGAGCGTCGGATTAACCGATTCGTGGTCAGATTCAAATTTTAGATTTCAGTTTATGAATTAGTACACGCTCGAATGATTGAAGTAGTAGAATTGTGTATTCTCCCAGTTATTTAAGTGGTGATCTTTTTGTTTCGGTAAATCATCAGGTTAAAGTCTTGTGTGGTTGCTTGCATGTGGAGGGATTTGAATCAATGGGTTGCTAAACATCATAATATGTGTTGGTTGCGTACTATCTTAAAGAACCTTCGCGAATAAAGGAAGTATCGTGGTTCACTTGTTAGATACATAAGGTTTAAATTTTAGTAGCACGTTAGGTGTCAACTTCGAATTGACAATGCAAATCTGGAATGAAATACTTGACGGTGCACCCACATTGCAGTATAGTCACTTTGAGAATAGGCGTCGACACTCCATTTAAGGTCAATAATCGTTGTGGTGCTTTGGTGCATTCCCGATGGATCCAGTGTGTTCGCAATTTAAGTAGTAACCTTAAGGATATTGAGTGTTTGTAATTGGGGATCGATCTTTGGTGTTTCTGTTATTGGCAAGACTTCTGCTGGGTTGGCGACCGATGCTTGAGGGCATAATGGGAGCCGTGCAACTTTGGAGTTTGGGATAAGCGACTATCTGTGGTGCGGGATGGTACGTTTCTGGGTAAAACGTTATACCGATGTTGTGACTAAGAGAAGTTGGAGAACCCTTACAGATGTTGTGCCTTGGGAAAACAAATTATCGTCGATTTGGATCAGACCAAACTAGTGTTAAGAATTTCGTCAAGGAAGGGACGATGAAATCTTTCATGGTAATGTTTATTGGAATCAATTAGTGAGAATTTCGAGGTGGACCTTGAGTGGGAATCGTTTATTGAGGAGACTTGGATGTGTGAGAATCAGAAGTGTTTAAGGAATGAGTTTGCTTTTGAGTATTCTTGAGGTGTTATGTGCAACCTAAGGTTGGGAGACCGTCGAGATTTTTAGGATAGGAAAGTGGTTGATAAGGACTCGATGTTCATTCCATCAGCGGTAAGACACATCGAACCTTGGGATAAAGTTGTGATGGTTCGTTACGGGGACTATAGTGACAACCTTAAATGAGATGTGATTGGTTCGTGCATAAGGCAAGGTATCGTGGAGGCATTCCTTTTGGGTAAAGAGCCGATTAACCTTGCAAAGGGCGGCGTGGGTGTTTGATCGATGCCAGATTTCGAGGATGAAATCTCTTTCAAGGTTGGGAGGATTGTAACACCCCGAGTTTTGAAAGGTATCATTTCGAGTTATTACAGAAACCGATATATTAAGGAAAAATAAGATATTTTATTTTGGTCTTTAATCCTTGATTTTATAGTCTAGATGGATGAAGGATTCAATTACGAGTCCAACGGTTTTTTCCGGAGCGAAAACGGAGCTATAACGAAGAAGTTATAGCCAAAACAGTGATCAGGGAAGTTTACAGCTCGTGGTACAATATCGGCGAAAGTACCCCGTGAGAGTGACACTTGTCACTTTCGCTGTCACTTTCGCCAACAGCGTCTAGACGATTAAAATCGCGATTTTCAGCCCCAAACTTCATTCCTTCATATCTCCTTCATCCTAGCTCCGATTTGGGTGATTCAAGTTGCTACGGTTTCGTTTTTGAGAGATTTTCAAGAATCTAGCAAGAGATTGGAAGTCTATTGGAGTATAGTAGAGTATTTTGTGGTGGTAAGCTTCTCATCACTCCCTCTTCATCTTCTTCACCAAGGTTTTCTAGGGTTTCATCCACCCTTTGTGCTTCTTTTCATAGATTGGAGGTTTGTATCCATTTTGGTGAACTAGAAGTGTTTTGGTTGGTGGATTCAAGCTTGGGTTAAGGTAATCTTTTATTCTCTTTGGTTATGGAAGTTAGGGTTTCGGTATTAGTTGAGGTATTCATGTATATGGCTTGGGAAACGATTCTTTGTGGTTGATTATGTTTATTTGTGGTTGAATATGTATGGATTTAGGTTTTGGAAGTTTTGTCTTGAGAATCCAAGTGTTCTTCAAATGAGCTCTAGTTGGGAGAAAAATCTAGATTTAGCCTAAATCTAGCAAGGTGAGTTCAAGTTGCTTTGTGAAAACTATGTACATGCCAAAATGAGTATTTTGTTGTAAAAATGTGTTTTACTCAATAATTGTTAATGTGTTGGGTATTTTGATAAGTTTACATATGTGATAAACTTGTGTGGCTTTAATCTCATAAAATGCTCATAGTTGGGATTTGGATATCTTGATAAGTATTAACATGGTTTATGTATTTTTAGGGATTTTGTATAAATAATGCCCACTTTATGATTGATGCATCCTTGGTGATTTTTGTATAAATGAGGTCTTATTCATAACATACGTAAATTGGTGTATTTGGGTTCACAAGTCTATTTTGGAAAACCTTTTTGTCCCGACTTAAACTGTGTTGAAATCCATTCAAGCATTTTAGGAGCGTGTAATTTCACGGTATGGGTCGAGTGCGTTTATTATATTGAAAAACGTGATCATGGGTCTAAAGAGGTTTTGAGCATTTTGGCTCGATATCGTTTAAAGGAGTTTTGAGGACACTTGTCCGGTTTTATATGCCTCAATGTAGAGTCTGATTATGACGTACGTACTAATGCGCTGTGTGGCGTATTGAGTTTGGTTACGGGCTCGGGTGCTTTGGTCATTCGTGTGTAGTCCGGTAACGTTAGACAGTGTGTAATGGATCCATAGGCACGTAAGTCGGTCTGTTTTGGGATGGTCAATTGGGTAGTTCGGGGTGGGACTTCGGTACCCATGTTTTATGACCGGAAACTTTACAAGTGATCGCTAGGAGGGTTGAGTCTGTAGTGCTATCGGGGAGTGAGCGTTAGGACCTCCGCCGCTTGAAGTAATGCCTGGGAGGTAGTCTTTAAGTGTGTCGGGCCTTCGGGATGGAGTTCTTCGAAATGATCCATCAAGGTCAACTGACTTGGGGTGACACTTGGTAAAGAAGTCGTAGGGACACTTGGGTTGTGATGTCGTGAGGTGTCATGCGATTAACGTTGTTTGAGTGGCATACTTTTGTGTTCCTCCGCTCTCAACGGATACGGGTATCCCCCGTTGTCGGCCCGCTGTATTTTGGATATTTAATTGTCCATGCTTTATTATTTGGATTTCATTCCATTTTATGGTTGTGTGAGTATTAAGTGTCAGTTCCATGTTTTAAAGGCGTATCATATTTATATGGATTGTTTTCCGTTATTTAAGGGTTGAGTATTATGTCCCACCCGAGTTTGGGTGTTTTGGGATAAGAAGTATTATTTACATTTTTACAAATGTGAGTGTCGAACTATGACCCCGTTTTGGGTGAGTTACGGGTTGCATCGTTTTATAAGAAATGCATGTTTGGGAGCATTGCCTTTAAAAGTGCATATTATGGAAAAATGTGTCGTTTCTATTTTGAAGTATAATACTTCGAAGGATCTTGCTTTAAAACTGAGTTCCTTTCTTTTAAAGATATATTCATTCATGTTAAAACTCTTGAGCTCACTAGGCGTTAAGCCTAACCTTTTTATTTGTCGGCATGTGCATCAGGTCCAGTTGGGGGTTCGGACTCTAGTAGCCTCATGAAGAGTTAAGCCTTAACTTTATGCAAGAGTAAGTTATTGAAGAAGCCTTTTGCAGGTTGGAGATAGTAATTGTTATTGGGTTTTAGTACCACCCGTCCTTCTCATAGATTGTATGTATAGGATGAATGTGTGTATTGAGGTTAATTCTTAAATTGTGTTTGTAGTCGGAGTAATTATTGATGTATTTAGAAAAATTTTAATAAGTTGTTATCTTCAGATTTAAGGGTGTTACATCAAGAAACTAGAGATTAGACATAACGAGAATGACACATTCAATGTCTCGTGTTCAATCTAGACATCAAGGACAAAGGAATTAAATGTGTAAACTAAAATTGACTACAAACCGATAATTTGTTGTATCACCAATTCTCGTCATTTGGGTGACGATGATGTATTGCTAGATACCGCTCATTGTTTATAAATAAAAATACGAGATTTATAATTATTACCAACATGTCGAGAACCCATTGGGTCACACGCTTTGGACATATTCGAATAAGGAGTTTAAATAATTAAAACGTTTAATTATTATATCTGATTTGTATTGATTTAATCTGATTAAATAAAACCAGATATTATTTGTGTTGGACATAAATAAAGTTGACTAGGGATGACCTTTGTAAAGGAGTGATGGTGTATGGAAAGTCTTACACTCAAGCATGGATACTTCTACACTTAAGTAAGGTGTAGGGATGGTGGTGCTTTCATGTCATGCCTTTCATATCCATATAAATGTATGACATTTTATACAAGTGTTGTTGAAAATCTCTCTAAAAAATCACCTACAACTATATGCTCCCTTTCCTTTCTAAGTTTTGAAACCGTGACTAGCATCACGAGAAGGCAAAGGATTCGGATTGTTCGCATGGATACCGTGGAGGCATCAAGTTTGCTTTGTTGTTGTAATTCAAAGTCTCGTTAACTGTGAGGTATAATTTCGAAACACCCGATTTATTTCGGTTCGTATGGGTCCTTGGAGGGTTACGGTTTTATTTTCCGTTGTGCTTGAGATCCCGTAACCCAACAAGTGCAACCTTCGATCCATTATCGAGGGAAACTCCAATGGAAATCGACATGGTCACTGCCCCCGTGATGAAAGAGAGAACGAGAGCAGAAAAGACACAAACCATGTACGGCTGGTAAGTTATGATTATTATTCGCATGTTTATTCATAACATATTTGTTACTGTCTCAGTCTAGGCAACCGACTAAATTAATATCATTTATTAACAGGAGAATATTAAGCTCATGGACGACAAAATAGCACTCATAATGGTTAAGAAATGGGAAACTGAAAGACTTTTGGAATCTTTTCTGGCTAGACATCCAAATGATAAATGTTTTGCAAATTTCATCTACATTCTCCATGATATTTACAAGTATGATATATAGTATGGAAGTAGTGGGACCGAAGATTTCGGTGGGCCTAGTAACAACAACAATGTGTCGGAAGGTGAAGATACGTCGCGTGCGTTGGTGCTAAGCCAGGTTCATGAAAACTAGGTGTCGCAATTATGGTTTACTCCAACATTGCATAAGGTATGCGATGAAGCATACTCTAACTCCATCACAAACAAAAAAAAACACGTAGGGAAGTTCCAGTCGTACCACCACCACGCTTCGACAACAAAACTTCACCATTAAATGACGTGAAACCACTTACGGTAGAGAAAGCCATAAGGCAAGACAAAGGCAAGGGGGTGTGCCTTGAAGATGAAGGGCCATTGAAGAAATGCAAGCCAATTGATGAATCCAACTCTTCGTGCCGCCCGGAGATTCAACCATTTCTTGGGTTTTCTTATCTATAAAACATTAAATATATTATGCCAATAATTTCATTGAAACCATATGAACCAACCCTAGTTTACTAAAAAAAACAATATATTTAAATTTGATATCAACAACCCATTAAACATATTATATCATCAAGTGTGGTTTCATATACTGATTATATCCCAATTCACACGCCAATGAAAAACAGTGAATCCTTGGAATTCATTAACAAAATTAACACCAATTTGTTTCACAAAATTGTATACAATTAAAATATATCCATTTACATTTTTTTTTTTTGAAAAGCCAAGTATTAAGCAAACAAAACCATACAACAAACAGAGGGTGCGAAGCATTCAACACATACAATATATCCATTTACATTTGCATTCATATTAGTGAAACATACAGTGCTTGTATACAATATATCCTTGGCATAGAGTGATTGTATAAATTTCGACATATTGAAGCATTCAAAACGTAAACTAATTTATGAAAAATATATTCATTCAAAACATGGGTTTTGATCGATCAACTGTGTTTATTTGTTTGTAGGTTTCGTAATACATAAACTTCAAATACGCGGATTTTAAAAATACCATGAGACACAATTTTCTTGTTCTGCTCATCATGAATTTCCTCCAACACATCGTCGGGTTCATCTGGATCTTCCTCCAACGCCGTTCCATAATCAATGTCGACTGGCTTAACGTATCTCCCAAGAAAATCTTCATCGTTCTCAAACACATCACTGGCATGAATTTCGTTGTGCGAAACCACTTCGACAATACTTTGATTCATCGTATTCAAAACGAATTATAATAACGAACGATATGTTGAATTACTAGGTTTATATATTAATAAATGAATAGAACTCGATCGTTTATATAAGAATGTATGGAAAAAGAAATAATATTACATTTAACACTTTGATATACATATCACCGGAAATTATATGTTAAATCCTTTCATAATCACTTTCCATGATTTCTACCATACACATGAATATGAAGTGAACTGTTATAAATGTATTGAAAAAACAACAATTTTAACATTAATTAAATAGATATGCATTTCACAGGAAAATTAAACTTAAAACTGAATCATAATCACTTGCCATTATTTTGTTTGATTATTATAATTAATGATATACACCTGCAATTAATACAATTGATGAAAACGGATAGATGCAAATAATGAATAGTTTCCAATAATAAATTCTTTACATCAAATGACCAAAACACCTTTGTTGATAATAAAAATAAAAATAAAAGAAAATTATGTGATTGGTTGAATGGGGTTTGCAAAGTTTGTAAACTAAGGATGGTTTTCAAATGATTGCTCCCCCTCTTTCTCTCTCTCTCTCTCTCTATATATATATATATATATAGGAACAGGTTCAAACGAGAAGCTAAACATTTTGCGAGAAGGCGATAAATGTTTAATCATATATGATACACAAGCTTAATCATATATGATTAAACACATGTTATATTAGCAATACATAGACGATTAATCATACATGATTAAACACACCTACCAGCCGTGTAATCATATATGATTAAACACTTCTCGCCTTCTCGCAAAATGTTTAACTTCTCGCATGATCCTCCCTATATGTATATATATATAGAGAGAGAGAGAAGAAGGATCATACGAGAAGACGAGAATTGTGGTATCATATATGATTACATGACATGTATATGTGTTTAATCATATATGATTAAACGTCTATTTATTGTCAATATAACATGTGTTTAATCATATATGATTAAGCTTGTGTATCATATATGATTAAACACTTCTCGCCTTCTCGCAAAATGTTTAACTTCTTGTTTGAACCTGCCCCTATATATATATATATAGGGTCAGGTTTAGGAGAAAACTCTAAATAAATGGAAAACCGAAAAACCACGAAAAAACGAATAAAAAAGTATATGAATATGGATGTCAAATTAACGAGAAAAATATGATTGTTTATTTGGTATAATTTATTTCGCTCGAATTTTGTTCATTTTTCGTATTTTTTTGAATAAAAAATAGGGGGTGGAGGTTTTTTTAATTTAAAAAATATTGTTGTAACCGCTTGTTTAATCATATCCATCAGATCATCTAATGTAACGGTTGATAAGGTGTTTTTTAGTTTTTCATTTATTTGAGGTTTTCCCTTGAATGAAAAATAGGTTGAGAACCGTGAAAACCGATCTAAACCATTAATTGATTTTAATCTATGGTCATTAAAGGCAATGGCAATTTTGTAATAAATTAGAAGTTCATGGTTTGTTATGGATTGAAATTAAAATTGAAAGGTTATAATGGGTATTAAAACCCTTTGACCAAATTCATATCTGGGTCATCTCATCAGCTCCATCAATGCCCAAATCAAGATCTGGTACACCATTGATCGCCACGAGATTCAGAAGATCATGGAAATCACATGACTTCTATCGTCGCCGATAGATACGTGTTTCCGGCATCCACTCTTGGTTACGCCCGTGGTGGCACTGCCGGAATGGTGCCCAAAACTCGTCTCACCACCTACAAGGTTTGCTGGAACGCTCGTTGCTTCGATTCCTACTGTAACACCCTAAAAATTAGCGGAAATAAAAATCGAAAATTCTGCAATAAACTAAACTTGCGGAATAAAGTATAACCATCCCAACATACAAAGTCATCCCAAACGGGGCATAGGGTAGACATAAACACGGTCAACAAATGAAACATAAGACGACAACCTACTAATCTACAATTTATTAACTAGATTAGGGTTGGGTGTCGCTATCCTTCCAAAATGTGTATCTTCAAAAATCACTGTACGATGGTCACTAGATATCCTCAAAAGACCACTCACGACCCCAAGGTCGTTCCCTCAGTCCCGGCATGCCCCATTGCTAAGATGACCTGTCAACAAGACAATCAAGAGCAAATGTTAGGCTAAAGCCTAGTGAGAACAAACCAAATAAAAAAAGGAGTACTAAACCCAGTCGATGTCACGCGGTGAGTATAACCCTGAACTAAGTCAAAGAACCAAATAAAACATTAGTGATCAACATGGTACAAATAACACCAAATCACATAATGAGCTCAACCCCTCTAGATCTATTGCTCGAAAACATCAAGTCAACCCCTCTTGATCTATTCTTGAGAGTTCCAAAACAGGGGAACTCAAGCACAATATGGAATTACACCTTACTGCACCATGAGACGCTGTCCGACCGTATAGGCCCACACCTTACTTATCATGGCAACCCGATGCCTATTCCGTGCCAAAACGTGAACCAAATGCCCAAAATGGGGACATAGGGACACCGTGCCTATGGATCCATTGCACTAAGACTCAAAGCCAAAGCATGTCATTTCATAACATACTCATATTAAATCAAGTTTATAGGCAATTCATATGAACAATGGTTCAATTCAATAAATCTTGATTCTTGTAAATGATGTTGTAAATGATGGGATTTAGAAAACATTACCCAACAACAATATGCCATATTAAAATCGTGATTTTCCACATTTAAACAAATACATTTATCACATAGCTTTCGTAATACAGACGGATTTAGCTTAAAAGACTCACCTCAGATTCTTCCTATTTAAAGTCCCCTTTCTACGATTGCTACCTACGACAACACCGATAAATCGGTAAGCCAAAATATAGATAACTCACTGAGTTACTAGTTTGAATACAAAACACAACACATGGCACACTCCGGTCGAGACTGCCCCGGACGTTATACCGGTCGACACAATGTACCGGTCGATACAACATACCGGTCGACACAACATACCGGTCGAGACAGCGTACCGGTCGAGTACAACGTACCGGTCGAATACAGTGTACCGGTCGAGACCACTACCGTTCGAGACCTTCTTCCCGGTCCTATACGATGGCTACCAAGAACACGCCGGAGACATTCTCAGAACCCAGATCCAAACTCAAAATACGTAAATCTTGAAATGAAACGGTTAAAAACCTTAACAACGAGATTCTATACGATAGATAACACTCAGATCAAAGCATTAAGCTAGATTCGTACCTTGATTTGTACGAAACGATCGACCTCCTTCTTCTCCCTGCTTCTTTCTCTCTCTCCTTCCCAGATCTAAATAATATCAGTACTGAGATATTTTAAAAATATCTAAAGTTGATTTATATTTATATAACACAAGTTACATTTGACCCCCTTGAACTTTGGGTAAAGGTCAACTTTTTCCCCCAACTCCAAAATTAAATAAATTTTGGATCCGGATATTACACCTACATCCTCGCGTCAGTGTCTACAATAGACCTGCATTGGCTCACCACCGCCTCTATCCGCTCGGCGGCGATGGTTACACTGGATTCGTTTAGAAGGTTCCTTAAACCCTAATTTTGTCAAGGGGAAATCCTTTTATGCGTGGAGACAATCGATTCAATGACGACTCTCACAGTACAATGGTGAAGTTTGGTTTAATTTCGGATTTCATTCTTCTGTGTTCCCTTCATAATTCTGAAATCCCCTCTTTTTCATCTTCATGATTTCTTGAAGAGGAAGAACGAGAGTTCTGATGGGAATCCAGAATCAAGGACGATTTAGGGTTCCAGAATGACAGAAAAAATTACTCATGAAGTTCCAAAATCTGGAATCTCACAAATCATGAATTAGATGATTTGTGCTTCAATTTCTTAAAGTTTCCTCTGTAATGTGAAGTAGGTCTTGGTTACACTGGATGGAATCCGCGATGGTGCTCCCATGGTGGTCAAGGCCGAAGGGCTGAGTATAGTTATAAGTGGGAACTTCTCATCATCGATTTAAGGTTTTTTGTTTCTGGTTTCATGGGGTGAAATAGCATATAGAAGAAAATTATGTTTGGTTTCATGGAGTGAAATAACGTATAGAAGAAAATTATGTTTGATTTCATGAGGTAAAATAACATATAATGTTTTGTTTCATGTGGTGAAATAACATATAGTGTTTGGTTTCATGGGGTGAAATATCATATTTATGAAAAATATTGTTTTTATTTCAAGAGGTGAAATAGTATGTGTTTCATCTGGTGAATCTTGTTATCAAAATGACGATTATACCCTTTTCATGTGGTGAATCAACTTTTAATAAAAACCATTAGATCAAAACCAAATTACAGCTTAGATCGGTTCTCAATCTTTTTTTGGTTCTCACATGATTTAACCCCTAGATATATATATATAAATATATATATATATATATATAGAGAGAGAGAGAGAGAGAGGAGGGTTATTATGAAAAGCTTTTACATGATGCAACCCCTCTATCCACCACACATTTTATATTCATTTTTTTTCTTAATTACATAAAATGAGTGGTGGATAGAGGGGTTGCATTGGTTGCACTGGTTACACCATGTAAAAAGGTTGTATTTGAACGCCCCCTTCTCTCTCTCTCTCTCTCTCTCTCTCTCTCTCTCTATATATATATATATATATATATATATATATATATAGGGGTTAAATCTAGTGAGAACCAAAAAAAGCCTAAGAACTTGAGGACTAATCTAATCCATTGATTAGAATAAATCAATGGTCATTAAATAAAGAGGGTTTTGTAATAAAAGCAAAAAGTAAGGGTAATTTTGACAATTTGTAAGGCCATTGAAAGGGTAGTTTGGACATTATTTTATTAAAATCAATTTAAAACTAATACGAAATCAAAATAACAATTCAAATCTGATGAATTCTTTTCACAATTGGATTAGGGCATACATCTCAGACCCCTCCACCTCCCTTCATCATCTCCAGAGGCCTTCCCTTCTCCGTCTCCTTCACCGTCTCCAACGACCTCCCCCCTTCCCCCTCCTTCACCGTTGATGGCGACCTCCTCCATTATTGTTCATCATCCAATTGTTTTTTCGATCTGTTTTGCCCCTCGATGAGGTACTTTACCATGGAATCTGGAGAACTTTGTCTGGGTGGTGTTAAATCATTTGTAGTTTTTCCTAGTTCAGGCAGGTGATTGTTGGTTATAGTTTCCTTGAAATCTGATTTTGCCTTCTCGCAGATGAATGTTTGAATCGGTAGTAGATTTGTGAGAAGTCTTGGCCAACTTGGATCCATCTTCACTCTAGACGACAGATGGATTGGTTAAAGGTGGATCCACCGTCGGGCGAGCGGCAGAGACGATGAACATTAAGAAGGCATCGATTTTGTTCCTCATGAATTTGGGTGTGGTGTTTCGTGTGCCCAAGGAGAAAACAATAACAAATTTAGGGCTTTTTTGTTTCTCGATTTTGTGTTTGATTTCTATGGTAAAGTAACAGGTTTAGAGTTTTTTTGTTTCCCATGTTTGATTTCATGTGGTGAAATAACATATAGAAGAAAATTGTGTTTGATTTCATGAGGTGAAATAACATGTAGATGAAAATTGTATTTAAATTCATGTGGTGAAATAGATTATAGACGAAAAGTGTGTTTAATTCATGTGGTGAAATATAAAAATTATGTTGTATTTCATCAGGTGAAATACAAATAAATGAAAATTGTGTTTTATTTCATCAGGTGAAATAAACATGGTGAATATGTGTTTCATATGGTGAATATTTATTACCAAAATGACAATTATGTCATTTTCATGTGGTGAAACACCTTTCAATTAAAACCATAAGATCAAAACTAAATAAGAGCTTAGATCGGTTCTCACGGTTTTCAACTTTTTTATGGTTCTCATTTGATTATCGTCCTATATATATATATAGAGAGAGAGAGGGAGGATCAAACGAGAACAGTAACTATTTAAAAGAACACGAGAACTAACAAAATCATTAGTGATTTTACATTAACGTGCAAAAAAGCCACGCGAATCTGAAGTTGCGGCCAAAGTCCTTTTTTCGTGTGTTAATGTAAAATCACTAATGATTTTGTTAGTTCTCGTGTTCTTTTAAATAGACACCGTTCTCGTTTGAACCCGACTCTCTCTCTCTCTCTCTCTCTCTCTCTCTCTCTCTATATATATATATATATATATATATATATATATATATATATATATATATATATATATATATTGGAGTGCATTGCTATTGCTAAATGCTAACAACAATTATCCAAACCTCTTCCCACTCGATTTTGTTTGGTAACTCCATATATATAGACATATGGAGTTACCAAACAAAATTGAGTGGGAAGAGGTTTGAATAATTGTTGTTGTAGGATTTAGCAATAGCAATGCACTCCAAGTTTAGTACTCATAGTAGTTATTTCCTCTTCCATAATTGATTTGGTAACATAAACACTTGGCTAACTCCATTCATATTCTTGCAACAATTTCTTTTTTCTTTATTAATTTTGCATACTTATGATTCAATATTAACATTAATCCACAGTACCAGATATCTCACATCTTTGGTTCTAAATTGTTACAAATTTATATCCACTTCTGCTACAATTTTTATGCATATGTTGGGTGGTTTTTTGTCGATTCTGTTAATACAAACAACAAAAACAATAACAACAGCTAGAGTAGAATGACCTATCATAAAATTTCATTAATTCTAATGTGAATTTTTTTCTATAGGTGTTATGATTGACAAATCCAAGTGACAAACTAAAGATTCAAGGGCCCGATGACTCTATATAAGTGAGTAATTTGCAAAGGACTCTTTGGCAAGTATCCACGAGTGTTGCATTTTGTGTCTATCTATGCCTTTGGCCCAATCGGCACAGTTGGTTGCAACAGTTTGTCATTTACTAAAAGTGACAAATTAATGTTGTTGCCAACATTGTCGTGATGAACCAAAAGGGTGTTAGCCTAGTGGTAAGGCATGTGGACTAGCTAGTAGCGGTCTCATGTTCGAACCCTGGGGGACGCATCCTGGAGGTACGGGGGCTTCGACCCCGGGCTGCATGCTTTAGCAGTCGGGCTTCGGCCCATATTGCCAGGGATTAGTCTGGGCCCAATATGGTCTGGGATACCCTCTCCAAAAAAAACATTGTCGTGATGAAGTTCAGGAAAAAAAAATCTCTATTTGGTTGATGCAGTTGGGGATTACTTTCCTATGTGTATGTGATTATGCCTAACTACACATTTTACACTTAAATGATTATATGGGCCATAATTTATAAACAAAGATATGCTTATATATCTTCTTATAAGAATTGTAGTTGCTTCATGTTATAATGTATATCGTAGTTGTCAATTAATAAATTACGTTTTATCCTAACTTTATATATTTTGTAACAAAGAAAATTCGTCACCGCACAATGCTCGGTGCCACATACTAATTAGTAATTAAAATTAAATTCAGTTTATTGTTAATACACTGTCCCTATGTCTTGTTGGATCTTGTTAGTGCTTTTAGTGTTTTTGTTATTTTTTTAATTTCTTTTATTTTGTTATTTAGTTTTCTATCGTTAGATCGATTCATTTTTATCAAATATTTTGCAAAGAATATTGTTAACTCAATTTGCAAACCAATATTAAAACATTAATTTTGTCAATATTTCATTTTCAAAACTTAGGAATAAGTAAGAATTAGAGGAAAGAGTCGTCACCCTTACTTACCGGTATCGTGTATGACAATTTACCCGGTAAGTGTTTATCGAGTAAGAGTCATCACCCTTACTTACCGGGTAAGATTCAAGGGCATTTTTTAGAATGTTAAATCTTAGTGTCTCACTAATTTCTATCAGTAGAAAAAAATAATACGCCGCATCACACCTCGATATTTTATGTGTGTGTATATATATATATATATATATATATATCTTTATTATCTCAGTTTGCATTATAACCAAAAGGTTTAGGAGTAATAGAGCCTACAAAAAGATTGGAACGTCCTTGGTAAGACTCTTCATCCAAATCATCGTTCTTACCAAATAAAATTATCAATTTTTATCATGTTTATCGGTAAACATTTATTAAATAAACATTTAGTAAATCATCCTTTAAAAATGTCAATGCCTGTGAAACAAAAAGTAACATGTTACATTACCTTGAAATAATAGTTTTTCTATTGCGACAGGTTGAGGACTAATCGGTCCAAGTCTCTCCAAGAACTTCCACCTTCTCCGACTGCTTTCTTCGCGGCTACGGCGAACTCGGCCACTCGGTTTCTTTCCACCCGTGTCTCCTCACTCACCGATTTCCTAAGCAACTCGGTAAACTCAACCGGGTCAGGAACCGTCTCCCCTCCCTCACATGCTTTAATCCCAATTCCCAGTTCATGCAACAACTTTGCATTCGAGAAGTTATCGGCGCTCATCGGCCACGTCAGCAATAAAACTCCGGCCACCACCGCTTCCAAGACCGAGTTCCAACCACAGTGAGTCAGCAAAGCCGCTACCGACTCGTGACTCAGTATCGCCACTTGTGGGACCCAACCTCTAACCACAAGTCCCCGGTCGGCCACCCGATTTTCGAACCCGGCCGGAATTTTGCCGTACTCTTCTACATCATGTCCGCCGGTAGGCCCTTTCACCGCCCACACAAACTTAACTCCGCTTCTCTCTAACCCTAATGATATCCGTTCCATCTGCTTATTGGTCAACACAAATTGACTTCCGAAACTCACGAACACCACCGTCCGAGCCGCACACGTGTCGAGCCATGACATGACTTCACTCGAACCGGAGCCACCTCGTTCGACGACGTTGTTAGCCGGAGGTAGCAAAGGTCCGACGGCGAAGACACGATCATGGCCGGATTCAGCTATTATGTGATCAAAGTAGACTCGGTCCAACTCGGTGAACGAGTTGACAACGATTCCCCAACTCGCCATATTGGCGCATAACCCATCTTTGACGAATTCCCAAGTTGGGTCTCCTTTGACGTAGCTCCGGTATATCGACGACAGCTGCCACCATGGAAAAGTTAGGGAATTCGAGATGTTTGGAAATGAAATCAAGGAATTCTCGTTTGTTGGGTCATCTCTTTTTGGGAAGTAACACCAAAGTGAATTGATCACCGACAGACCCAACGCACCTGTCGGAGAGAATACGTAACGACGGATGCCAAGCTCGCCGGCGAGATGGTTTGTCCAACCAAGAAACAGATCGGAAAGTATGGCTACCGGCGGAGATGGGTGGTTATGGAACCAATCAAGGATTGGATCGTGGAGATCGCCTAAGGCGAGCATGAAGTGATTGAAGGCAGAAAACGGCATGTCTTTTGCGTTTTCGACGCCGGTGGGAATGGAAGGGTGAGATGGGAAAGGGAGGATGAGGGTTTTGATGGCAACCGGATGGTTGGAGAGGAGAGGGGTTAAGATGGAGAGGTTTTTGGGGGTGACGAGAATGGTGATTGATAAGCCTCTGATGGCTAGATGGTGGGTGAGATCAAGGAGAGGTAGCATGTGGCCAGGTGCTGGGTATGGGAACACCAGGATGTGGGCGTCGGTGCCGGATTCCGCCATGGGAGGTGGAGGTGAAGGTTAAAGAGTACCTTTTATCAATGATGTTGGCCAATCGAATAGAACATGTAACAAAATAAACGCTTTTTAGAAAAGTTAAAATTGGGTGTTGCTTTATATAGATTAACCCAAGTTAAGCATTTTATGTATTTATAATAAAAAAAAATGTAATGGTTTGCGAGAGCATCTACAATAAATTTTTTAAAACTTTTCTAAAGGGATATCCAAAGTCTAAAATGTCTAGGAATTTTTCCATTCAACTCATTCTTCGTTTTGGAGATAACATTATTACTTTTATTATTAAAATATTGTATATATCTAATAAAATATTATTTCTTTCTTCTAAACATTTCATTTCAAGATTTCTTATTGGTGGAATATAATAAAAAAATAATTTCTCTCTTATTGTAATCATTTTTTGGAATGTTCTCCAAATTTGAAGAAAATTACACTATCCCTTCTACTTTCTCTATTTTGGAGAAAGATTTGGAGAATCTGTTGAAGCAAAAAAATGCCCAAAATCTCCATTTTCTCCATTTTGGAAAAGTTGTCGGAGATGCTCTAAGAACTAGTATTGTAGAGAGTTTTTATAAGAACCCAAACCCATTTATATTTTTAAATAAAAATTTTGGTTCTTACCTTGATGTTTGGTGTGAAGTGACATATTACTAGTTTTTATTTTATTTTATTAACTTTATAAGAGCATCCACAATGTACTCGTTGAGAGCTTTTTAAAAGCTTTTTTGGAGGTTTTTCAAAAAGCAAAAACCTCATTTTGAGGTTTTTCACATAGTGGAGAGGTTTTTCAAATGAGGTTTTTCGTGAGATTTTTCGTCATAGCTCGTAACTGCACGACCTGCTTTTTCGTAGCTTTTTCGTATTTAATCAGTTTTAACTTTATAGAATTTTATAAAAGTTTCGTATTTAATCAGTTTTATTTATTAATATATTTAAAGTAATCCTATTTAAATATAATTATTAAATAAATACATAATGAAAGTAATTATATTTTTATATTTTTAAAATAATATCTCAAATTTGACATATTTATACAATTCTAACAGATTTCTTAATGACCCAATTTTTATTTTCGGTTATACATATTTTTAAGTTTAACATTTTTTAATTTTTTATTTTACATACTTTTTATATACAACTTTTATATATTTCTTAATAACCTAATTTTTATTAATTTTATTGTACATACTTTTATATATTTATATGAATTTTAATATATTTATTTTTATAAATAAGAATAAAAATGATATAAAATTAAAATTGTGGGACCCTGAATAGTTTAAAAAAGTAATGAAAAAACTTGAGTAAGGTTTTTCATATAGTGGAGGTATATAAAGGTTTTTAAGTTGTTGAGCTGGCAATAATGTGTAAGAAAAAAACTATGAAAAACCTTGGTGAAAAACTCGTACACTGTGGATGCTCTAATTATTAATATTATATATTTAACTAATATAAGTATTGTTTATGCCAAAAATCTCCCAAGGAAAATTTAAGGTAAATGTGAAGCCTGATCCAACCAAAGAAAGTAACTCCAATAATCGTACGACAATAAAGAAAAATAAAGTAAATGAGACGAGAGAATTGGTGACGCGGAAAACCCCTGAAATGGGTAAAAACCGCGGACGAGTGTGAGTCGTCGTGCACTATGGACGTCAATCAGGGACGTCGTCCTTTATAACAAGTGTTACAAGTGTAATACAATGTAAAACAATACAGTAAAGTCGGTCGTGCGTCGTGTGTACTTAGACTTCGGTCGTGCGTCGCGCAACAAACGGCAGTAGGCTTTATGAACTTCGAGAGAGACTGAGCGAGCTCAAGAACGTAATTCATGATCTTGTAAGGTCTGAGAATCAGATGTCTGAATGTGAGATTCCATCTTCGTATTTATAATCCAATTTTCCGTTAAGACGTATTGAATGCGTATCTTGCTTATTAATAAAATGACCGTTTGTCATTGATGATAACGTCCGTTATGTCCGTCGTTATTGATGAGGGCTTCCGTTATAATCTCTAATCATAAATGTCTTTGAACCCTGCATTAAACGTAATACAACGTGTATCGTAGGTTAGTAACTGAAATCAGGTCGTACGACAGAGTTTGTCGGACGGATATTTAGTCGCTTTAATCAAGGTCGACCAAAGGAAGGGCGTCGATTATCTCTCTGGTCGTACGACGATGGAGTGTTGGAATTTCTACCCAAACAGTTTGCCCCCAAATTTAAAATTCAAGCGGCAACTTTTTGAAATTTAAATTTAAAATCAAGACACGTGTCATAAAAGAACGTGGGTAGTTCGCATGGAACTGAATCGATTTTGTTTCCAACTAAGTAATGACGTCATTTTCCTGCAAAATAAACGGCTTAGACAGCTAATATTGGACACGAGTCACGTATTCATTGGACGTACTCGAAAGGTTGCCTGCCACGGGCGATACGTGTCGATTCGTTGACTGACGATTTGATTTTGATTTTTTGGCGATTCATTTTCTGTTTTTCAGCATAAATAAGGATTGCCTTCAATCCTTTCCTTTCTTACGCTTACCTTTCTAGAGATCACATACCTCCGGCGAGATTCACTTTTCGAGCGATCAGAACCCTTTCCATTCTAAATTCGAGTTTTAGAGTTTATTTAAGGTACGATTTCTCGTTTTCCTTCTGTGTCGATTATATGCGTAGGAAATCTATAGCTAGAAAGCCTAGGAAAGCTTGGGATATCTTGGATTATTGGTGTGCGACCTTAAATATCTCAGATTTTCAGATGTCGACCGAACCCGTGAGTGTATATAAGGAGGATGAACATTTAGATTACTTTAAGAATTTGGCCGGGATTCCAGATGAAATCAATCTGGTGTCGCCGGAAGATTTAAGGTCGGATGAAGTTTCGAAGGGATACTGTGTTCTATATGAGTATTCCTTCAAGATAGGATTTACTTGGCCATTTAGTCCTTTGGTCAAGGCGTTTTTAGATGCGTTCGACTTGACACCTGGACAATTAATGCCTCAATTCTGGCGGATTGTCCATGTTATCGGGCGTCTTACGGCCGATTGGGAGGTTCCGTTCAATGTGAACGACCTATTCCCTCGATCGAATAATTATCACCGGTACAACCTATTCCCTCGATCGAAGGGAGATAATGTACTGGTGCACAATACTGCGGTGAACGACCGTGGTTGGAAACGCCAGTACGTTTTCCTCCAAGTGGCGTCTGTGAGCGACGAGGACAACCAATGGTTGTCGTCCGGATGGAATGAATCGGGTAGGTTTTACTGCTTTGTCATGCGTTTTTATCGTGCGTTTATAATATATATACTAATGATGTCTTTCTTTGTTTGGCAGCAATCGACTTCACGAAAGTGAAGCCAAATAGAGATTCTCTCAACAAGATTCAGAGGATCTTGGAAAGGAGTATTGCCGATCGTTCGTTTTCTGCTAGGTCGAACGACGAAGAGGACGAGGTCGTTTTCGTAGCCGAAGCGACGTCCGTCGAGGGTTCTCGTCAAGAAGAAGAGAGGAAAGAAGAGGAAGAAGATAGAGAAGACGAAAGAGAAGACGAAAGAGAAGAAGAAAGGGAAGAATAGATGTCAGGTATGTCTGTCGACAGTGTTTTTCTCTTTTGTACGTCATTTCTTTCCTAACTTGCTTATTTTATTCAGGGGACGCAGCTGCAAAATCGTCCGCCCCTAGCCGAGCCGAGCTATTGAAGCTTGCCCGCCAAGGGAGGGAAAAGACGAAGAAAAGATCTGCCCCTTCTGCGGGGGTAGACACAAGAAGGGTCCGAGGCAAACCTCGACTCTCGCCCAAGAAGACGGGCGACGCTGCTCTGTCGTCCCTTGCAGGGACGACACCATCGAAAGGAACCGTTGCTGGGGTCGAGCTTGGAGGATCGACTCAGGTGACGAAGGACACTCCAACGTCGGGGGTGTCGGGCGTTAACAAGCCCTTCCTTGCACCTTCTTCCTCCTCCAAGGGTGAGGAAAGGAACAAGGAGAAAGTAGGAGAGACGAGTTTTAAAGTCACTCTCCCATCTGACTTTATGGCAAATGACGTCCTCGAGAGGGACGTCATTTTTCCACACCTGGGAAAATTCCTCATCCCGACCTTCTATGACCGATACAAGGAGTCTCGGGTCGAGGACACGGGGGCGCACACCGCTAGTCTCTCTTTCATGGTAAGTTTTACTTATTTTCTATTTTCTCTGTTATTCAATTTCATTATTATTAACTCTTTCCCTTCTGTCGTGTAGGCTTTCCAAGCCTGTCTGAGCTTCTTCGCTCAGACGGAAGGTCTTAGGGCGTCTTTCCCTGACGTCAAGAAAATGGCCGATGAGGCTCTCGAAAGGGAGGTCACCCTGGAGGCGGTCGAGGCTGAGAAGGCGAAGGTCGAGAACCTCAAGACTGAGCTCACCGATGCCCGGAGTCTACTAGAGATTTCGGATCATGAGAAGGTTAAGCTTAGGGATCGTCTCCTTGAGTTTGAGGCGACGTCGACCAAATTGGAGGTCGACAGAATCAAGGCCGTCACTGTTGCTGCTACTTCTGCTGACGAAGTCGCGTCTCTCAAGAAGAGGGTCGAGGAACTATAGGGCGACGTCAAGTACCTGGAGATGGAGAATAAGCAAATCGAGGCTTTATGTTCCGGATAAAATTGATCCCTCGATCAAGTCCTAACTAGAAATCTCTTAAGAAAAAACCTTATACCTTTCATTACAAAACCAATAAACCAGAAAAAGATGGATTATTTTGTGAAAGAATTTTTGGGCCTATCAAAAGTGGAATTTGTGCTCGTATTCATGTCCGACCCCCCTTCTAGGGATGAATGACTCTACTGACAAGTTACGGCTCTCGTTTCATGGCCCGAGCCGCTTTGATGAGACGTCATCTGAATGGGAAAAATCCCATGGCGTCAGCCGCTGATGAGCTCAAAACCTACCTCGACACCGTGGGGACCGAAAGGGACCTCGATGAAGATGATGAACTGGAGGGAAGCGACGACGGAAAAGAGGCGGTGGCAGCATAGACTACAGTGGCTGATGTCGTCTGTGGTCGTCCCTTGTTCTTGTAATTATCTTTTTGGAAATGAAAAAGTTTCTTTTGTTTGTCAATGCTCGTCACTTGCTTTTCTTTTTCAAACTTATATTTTATCGTACGTCAAGTAAGTTAAGAAGATACAAAGTCACTGTATATCATACATTTATCCATACCGTCATTCATTAACGAAATCAACTGGGATTTTCGATCGACCAAATGCAATTGTAATAATGGTTCTTGGATCTAAATATCGAACATCGAGTATAGGAATTAACCTTTATCAACAACTATGACCAACCGTATGCGTACGATCATATGAGTATTACTCAACATAAGATTTTAACTAATTCGTGCGTCCCTGCGAGAAATAACATTAGTGGGGTGGTCGTTGGTTTGACCAACGACCCTCTGATGCTTAAGTTAGTAATTTTTCTTAAGAAATAATCAAAGGAAATAAATTCGGAACTTAAAAGAAATACCTCTTTAAATGAACTGCATTCCAACTTCATGGTATATCTCGACCGTCGAGGGTTTGGATTTTATAAGCTCCCTTACCCACGACGCCAGAGATTTGATAAGGGTCTTCCCACTTAATGGAAAGTTTACCTGCATTGGGCTCTTGAGTGTTTTGGAACACTCGTCGTAGGACGTAATTGCCTTCTTGAAAAACTTTGATTTGGACATTTTTGTTGAAATATCGCTCGACCACTTGTTTCTAAGACGCCATGCGAATGTGCGCAGCTTCTCTAAGTTCCTCTAGGGCGTCGAGGTCATAACTTAGGTCGACCAAGTTATGCTCAACGGACGTATGTCTCGACGTCGGTAGTCGTACCTCAATAGGTAACACAGCTTCGCATCCATAGACTATGGAAAAGGGGGTTTGTCCTGTGGACGTACGTGGTGTCGTACGATTAGCCCATAGAACGGAAGGTAATTCTTCCACCCACTTTCCTTTTGCAGCTTTGAGTCTTTTCTTGATCGAATTGATGATAGTTTTATTGCTTGACTCGGCTAGGCCATTCGATTGTGGATATCGAGGTGTCGATGTCACCAACTTGATGTTCCTTTCTTCACAAAATCTTCGTGTTCGATCACTGATGAATTGTGTCCCATTGTCGCACGTTATTTCAGATGGAATTCCAAACCTTTTGCCCGGGGGCAGGTGGTAATTTCCCAACGATGTCCATTCCCCATTTCATAATGGGCCATGAGATCAACGTCGAGTGCAAAGGTTCAGACGGTTTATGAGACATACCTGTGTGTCGTTGACATGCGTCGCACGACTGTACATACCTGATTGCATATTGCCTTAATGTCGGCCAATAGTAACCTTGTCGTGATATCCTGTTGGCTATACTGCGACTTCCTGAGTGATTTCCGCATTCACCATTGTGCATATCTTGTAGGATTTTCTGGACTTGCGTCTTGTTGGTAATACATCGTAGATTTAAACCAGTCGAAGATCTTCGATACAATTGTCCTCTGATCATGATGTACCTTGATGCTTTAAATCTAACCTTTCTTGCTTCCATTCTGTCATCAGGCAGTTGATCGTTCTCTAGATAATTCTTAATGTCGTCCGACCAAGAATTTTCTTCCTCAATTGGCGCGACCAGAGTATTATCGTCGTCTTTGATAGATGGTATTGCAAGGTGGACTATTGGGATATTGTCGAATGTCGTTTGATTAAGTGCTGACCCCAAATTGGCTAGTGCGTCAGCTTGAGTGTTCTGATCTCTTGGTATCTTCTCGATTTTGAAGTGACTGAACTTCTTTGCTTCTTCTTTTACTATTTTATAATAGGCAATCATCCTCGAATCTTTTGCTGCGAACTCTCCATTAATTTGGTTAACGACTAAAGACGAGTCGCTTCGGACATGCAGATGTGTTGCCCCCAAGTCATGAGTAATTTTAATTCCTACAATCAGTGCTTCATATTCTGCCTCATTATTTGTTGCCTTGAAATCGCACCGTATGGAGTACACTATCTTGCCCCCTTGTGGAGACTGTAGAACGACACCCAGGCCTGTTCCTCGTATGTTCGACGAACCATCGACGTCGAGTGTCCAAGTAGTGTCGTGCAAAGTCGCCACAATTAACTCGTTGGACGTCGTTGCTTCTTCTAGTTCTGGACTGAAATCTGTAACAAAATCTGCCAAGACCTATGATTTGATTGCCGTTTTAGGCTTGAAATACAGATCATAATTACTGAGGTAGATGCTCCATTTAGCTAGTCGTCCTGTTAGTTCAGGTTTTCTTAACACAGACTTCAATGGAAAGTTAGTTACAACAGTTATAGGATGTGATTCAAAGTAATGTCGTAACTTCTTAGCGGCCATAACTAACGAAAGCAAAAGTTTTTCTATAGACGAGTACCTAGTTTCAGCGTCTAATAGAGTTTTACTTACATAGTAGATTGGCAATTGACGTCCGTCGGTTTCTCGTATAAGGATTGCACTCACCGAATTAGAACTGACGGCTAGATAGAGTTGAAGAACTTCACCTTTCTCAGGTTTGGAGAGGAAGGGAGGTGAGGTCATGTATTTCTTGAGTTGTTGCAACGCCTCTTCGTGCTTATCAGTCCACTCGAATCCTTTGTTTTTTCGCAGGATATTGTAGAATAGGTGACATCTGTCGGACGACCGAGAGATGAATCTGTTTAATGCTGCTACACGTCCTGTTAGACGCTGGACTTCTTTAAAATTTTTGGGTGATTTTAGCTCGATAATTGCTTTGATTTGATCTGGGTTAGCTTCGATTCCTCGTCGTGTGACCATGTAACCGAGGAATTTTCCAGCTCGAACTCCAAAGGAACACTTTGTCGGATTTAACTTCATTTTGTATTCACGAAGAATGTCGAACGACTGTTTCAAATGTTCTATATGATCGTCCATATGTTTCGATTTGACGAGCATGTTGTCGATGTGTACTTCCATAGTGTCGCCCAAATGTTCTTTGAACATCATATTCACTAGCCGCTGATACGTCGAACCTGCATTCTTAAGACCAAAAGGCATTACTTTATAACAATAAATACCTTTATCTGTCATGAAGGCCGTTTTTTCCTGATCGTCGGAATGCATCAATATCTGGTTATATCCAGAATATGCATCCATGAAGGTGAGCAATTCGTGCCCAGTTGTAGCGTCGACCATAGAATCAATGTGTGGTAACGGAAATGGATCTTTTGGACAAGCCTTGTTAAGGTCTGTGAAATCAATGCACACCCTCCATTTGCCATTTTTCTTTTGGACGACAACAACGTTTGCGAGCCAATCTGGATATTTGACTTCTCGTATCTTTCCTGTTTTAAGCAAATTATCAACTTCGTCATTGATCACTTTATTTCTTTCAGGAGCAAATTTTCGTCTTTTCTGCTGAACGGGTTTGAATGATGGATCGACGTTGAGTTTATGAGAAATAATACTTGGATCGATACCCACCATGTCTTCGTGCGTCCATGCGAAGCAATCATAGTGGTCCTGCAAAAAAGAAATTAGTCTCTTTTTGAAGGATGGATCGAGTGTCGAACCTATGTAGACCATCTGATTAGGCTTATCCTGGTTTAGGACGACAGCTACCAAGCGATAATCGTCGTCAGTCCCAGGAACGTCCTGGTTCTGTAATTGCTATATTGTCTGCATCGGGGGCTTCAAAGAGACTTTGTAACATTCTCTAGCAACTTTTCTTTCGCCTTTGATCTCTTGTACTCCCCATTGTGTGGGGAATTTCAAGGTTTGGTGGTACGTCGAGGGTACGACTTTCATATCGTGGATCCATGGTCGCCCAAGGATAACGTTATAAGCTGATGAACAGTCGACGACGTTGAACTTCGTCTGCCTATTGATTCATTTAGCATATACTGGTAGTGTGATTTCTCCCATGGTATTTGTCGCTCCTCCGTTAAATCCAACGAGTGTAGTCGAGCGTCGAGTAATCTCAGATTTGTCGATCCCCATAGCTTTCACTGCATCAAAAAAAATAATGTTAGCAGAACTACCTCCGTCGACAAGTATCCTCTTTGTCAGGCAATTCCCAATGCTCAATTGGATAATGAGTCCGTCATGATGTTTCTGGTGTACGTCGTTGAGATCTTCTTGATCGAACGTCAAGGGCATAGCTTCTAATTCTGCGTCCTCCTTGGGTCTTGCCTCCTTTGGAATTGGTCGGTCGTCGGGACCGCGACTAGCGTGTCTCTTAGCAACTGAATATGTGGTTCCACAGATATCAGAACCTCCGGTGATACAATTAATCACTTTAGCATGCTCTGGGGATGTAGGACACACGTCCTTCTTTCCCATTAATTCTTGTAAATAACCTTTCGAATTAAACCAGGACAATTCTTTCTTCAGGGCGATGCAATCATCCGTTATATGACCGAAGTCATTATGGAAATTGCACCATTTTGTTTTGTCTTTCTTATCACTGTCCTTATCGCTTTTCTTTGGCCATCGAATGTTGTGTTGGAGCTGTTTCAGGGACGCGACGACGTCCTTGGCTGATCCAGGGAAGCCATAAGATGATATCTTAGGATATTGGACAGATTTGGAAGTCGTAGGCCCTTTCTTTTCAAATCTGACATTTGAAATATGTCGGACAGGCTCTAATCGACCGGTCGGCTTCGGTTTGAAGTCTGGCTTTTTAACACCTAGGCCTTTCTTGTCGCTCGAGTGTTTATTTTTGAAAGCGATGTCATCCTCGACCCTCATATGAGCGAGCGTCCTTGCTCGTACGTCTTCGAAGGTTTCTGGAGGATATTTCGTAAGGTCGAGATATAACCCTGAACTATCGTCCAAACCTCGTTTGTATGCTTCAATAGTTGTTTTTACGTCGCAATTTCGAATACCGATCATCTCCGCATTGAATCGATTTAAATAGTCCCGGATGGACTCTCCATTTTTCTGTATGACATAATAAAGGTCGCTCGTCTGTTTTTCCATTTTTCGGCTACTGGAGAATTGTTGAGAAAATTGGTTCACCAACTCTGCAAAAGACCTGATGGTTTTGGGTTTAAGATTAATCAACCATTGTAACACTGCTCCAGTCAAGGTCGCCCCAAAGCTTTTGCACATGCAGACTTCTTGAAACTAATACGGTATCGAGACAGTCCACATAAGTTGTTTTTATTGGGCGACGTGTTCTGTCGGATCAGTGGCGCCTGAATATTTTGGGGTGAAGGTCGGGATGCTATACTTCTTTGGGACGTCTACTAACGTGATCTCATCAACGAACGGCGACGCCTGAAATCCTGTACGTGGCTCGACATCGACGGGAACTGCAGCCCCCGACAATTTGGCCAGCATCGACAAGACACGCTCATTCTGCTCTTCTAGAAGCTTCAATTGTTGTGCAACGGGATCTATCGGGACACCACTTGGGACACCCAATGGAACATAACCTGATCCGTTGAAGCTAGTCTGCTGCGAGGAATCAGAGGCATGTCCATTAAATGGCATAGAAGCCATAGGCATGGTTGGGATTATGAAGGTCGCAGGATTAACTTGTGCTAGACGAGGATAATTGGGCAATGGAGGTGGCACGTTCCAAGCACCGACATAAGCATTCGTAGTCCCTGTCACATTTTTTCCGTTCTGGTTTCTTAGATGCTCGATGGTTTCAGCTGCTTGTCGAGCCTGAGCTGTTAGGGCGTCAATACGAGCACGAGCAGCAGTCAGCTCCATGTTCATCTGGGCCACAACATGATATTGGGTTCCTTGGAATACCATTGTCCTGAATGGATGCAAAAAGAGAACACTCGAAGGAAAACGTTAGTACGTCGTAAGATTATCGAAGACTTTCTTTGGATGGGGCCCCACGGTGGGCGCCAAACTGTTTATGCCGAAAATCTCCCAAGGAAAATTTAAGGTAAATGTGAAGCCTGATCCAACCAAAGAAAGTAACTCCAATAATCGTACGACAATAAAGAAAAATAAAGTAAATGAGACGAGAGAATTGGTGACGCGGAAAACCCCTGAAATGGGTAAAAACCGAGGACGAGTGTGAGTCGTCGTGCACTATGGACGTCAATCAGGGACGTCGTCCTTTATAACAAGTGTTACAAGTGTAATACAATGTAAAACAATATAGTAAAGTCGGTCGTGCGTCGTGTGTACTTAGACTTCGGCCGTGTAGGCTTTATGAACTTCGAGAGAGACTGAGCGAGCTCAAGAACGTAATTCGTGATCTTGTAAGGTCTGAGAATCAGATGTCTGAATGTGAGATTCCATCTTCGTATTTATAATCCAATTTTCCGTTAAGACGTATTGAATGCGTATCTTACTTATAAATAAAATGACCGTTTGTCATTGATGATAGCGTCCGTTATGTCCGTCGTTATTAATGAGGGCTTCCGTTATAATCTCTGATCATAAATGTCTTTGAACCCTGCATTAAACGTAATACAACGTGTATCGTAGGTTAGTAACTGAAATCAGGTCGTACGACAGAGCTTGTCGGGCGGATATTTAGTCGCTTTAATCAAGGTCGACCAAAGGAAGGGCGTCGATTATCTCTCTGACCGTACGACGATGGAGTGTTGGAATTTCTACCCAAACAAGTATTATATGGGACCCATTTAAAGAGGTTCTTGTAAAAGTTATCATTGTAACATTTTATATGAGTTCTTGTTTTAATGAGTTGAAAGTAAGGTAACAATAAAAAATTATAAAAATGAGATTCTTATAAGAGCCTCTCATAAAAATGAGATTCTTATAAGATCATCTACAATCATGGACCTCTTAAGAGGTTTATGACTTTGACACATCAGTTTTCTCTCTCTGTCACATCAGTTTTCTTTTTCCTAAACATTTCATAAACCTTTCACACCTAATCATGGACCGGTTTACAATTAATTTAATAAATACTATAATAATATAAAATTATAATGATAAAAGACAATAATAAAAAAACTAATTATAATTAAAAGACAATAATAAATAATTACAAATAATAAAAATCACAATAATTAAAAAAATACAATAATTGAAAGTTACAGTAACTTAAAATAAAAAAAAATTAGAATTATAATTATAATTATGATAAATTTTAATTTTTCATTTTTAATGAATTAACCTAATTAAATTTGACAAGTATAAATTTGGTTTCATAATTAAAAGAAATTAAAAAATATAAAAAATTTAGTATTTTATTATATTTTTAAAGCTGGACCCCATCTTTTATTGAGAAAGAATCGGTCCCCGCAGAGGAACCGATCCATCCCTTGTGGCAAGAACCCATCTTCGCTCAATGGCTGTAAAAACTAAGGGGTTGTTTGGTTCACGGAATTGAAAGAAAATTGAAGGAATTGGAATGATCAATTTCATTGACCAAATTCCAAGCCCATATTTGGTTCACGGAATGAAAGCGATGAAATCCTTCTAATTCCATACTTTTAGGAATTCATCATTCCTTATCTTAAGAGAATGAATTGAATTCCTACCAACCAAAAAACGAGGTCAAATTCCATTTCAATTCCTTCAAAATCAAATTCTTTCATTAGATTCCAATTCTATCAAATTTCATTATGTGAATCAAACGCTCCCTAAGAAGTGGTCCATGGTGTTCCATGGACTTCCAACATGACACCGTTGTCACGTTGTGGTCTTGTGGATGCTCTAAGAACCTCTTATAAGAAGGTGCATTTGAGATAAGGCCAAAGGGATCAACAATCGTAGACTTTTCATATTTCATGGCAAATTTTAATTGGTTAATTTTAAAACTTTTTTTAAGGATAAAACTTATTTAATAAAATTAACTTTAATAACAAAAGGGTCAAAAGTAATTAAATATACCAAAATTCGAGTTTTTCAATTATTTAAATAGAAAATCAATAATGATATATTTTTATGATACTATTTTCTTTTCATTTGAATACTCTCGTCTTATCTTATTAAAATTTCTAAAATTTTCAGTTATTTCAATTCTCTACTACGGATTTAAATTTTGAAATAAATTTTTATGCTTAATAATTAAAAAAAAAATGATTATATATGATAAAATATTAAATATATAAATTTTATAAAAAAATGTTGTAGACCAACTTGGTCGTTGGTGAACAATCAAAAAGGTTGGTTTGGTTAAAGTTGAACATTGTATATGGAGATTAAAGAGAAATTAAGGTCACGTTTGGTTCACAAATTCTGATGGAATCTGATGGAATTGGAATCTTGAATTACATTGACCAAATTTCATTCATTTGTTTGGTTCGTTTTTTTTTACCGAGGAGATCTCTAAATTCCACAAATGAGGGAATTTAACATTCCTTAACAACTACAAGGTATTTTGAATTTTTGATGGAATCAAATTCTTTTCTTTCATAATACCACATATGCTCTTAATCTAATATAACCTAATAACATAAAATCTATCTAATTAAACCATGCCTCCATCGGTTCCTTCTCCAAACCACCGCCGATCTGAACCACCACTGATCTCAACCGCCGCCGACCACCGCCGATCTGAATCACCGTCGATCACTGGCTATCTGAACCACCGCTAACCACCGGCTATCTGAACCACCACCGCCGATCATAACCAATGTTGACCACCGTCGATCTAAACTACCGCCGATTTAAACCACCACCGACCACCGCCGATCTAAACCGGCGACCACCGCCAATCTGAATTACCGCCGACCACCGATGATCTGAACTGGCGACCACCGCCGATTTGAACCACCGCCAATCTGGATTACCACCGACCATCGCTGATCTGAACCACTGCGACCACTATCGATCTGAACCACCACTGACCATCGTCGATGTAAATCACCGCCGATAACATCAGATCTAAACCACCGCGGATAACATCGAATCTAAACCACCGCCGATCACATCCAATCTGAACCACCTTTACAAATGAAATATTTTTAATGACTATTTTATTAAAACATTTTTTGTTTAAAAAAATTAAAATTATCAAAAATGGTATTTTGGCCATTTAGCAACATTTAATTCCAATTCTAAAGCTACATTATGTGAACCAAACAGACAGATTCAAATTCTTTTAATAGATTCTATTCCAATTCTATCAACCAAATAGGTGGTTAAACTTAACAACATTCTATTCCAATTTCTGTAAAGTCAAATTCCTTTTGACAAATTTCATTCCATCCAAAAACATTCTACAAATCGAACACCACCTAAGTTTTTTAATAACGAGGGAAATTGTGTCAAATAGCTATTTCATCCATTGTTTTCAAAGATTTAGCCAATTTTGGAACCTGTTATCCTATTTAGCCAAACATTACACATATACATTACGCAAAGAGATTTCTATGTAAAGAAAGAAGAAGAAAAATAAAAACTTATGCAGAAAACTTGTCTGCATAAGAGCATCTGCAGTGGTTGCCACCTCATCGATCCATTGTTTTAAGAGAGTGACCTGGAGTTGTCATGTCAATGGAGCGGTCCTCACAGAGGAACCGCTCCTTAAGCTTAAAAGTGTAGGCCCCACCAATAAAGCTACTTTTAAAAAGCCAACATACTTATTTGTTTATCTTATTTAATCAATAATATTTAAACCAAAATATTTTTTTTATTTTTTATTTTTAATATACAATCTTTAAAAAGAAGTTAATTAAATTAATTAATTTATTTTTTATCAACTTTTAATTATTTTTACTATATAATCAATTTTGGGTTTCTAATTATTATGAATTTCAGTATTGTAAATTTTAATTTCAGTATTGAGAGTGAAAGGTTTATGAAATGTGTAGAAAAGAGAAAACTGATGTGGCAAAGTTATGGACTTTTGATAAGGTCCATGATTGTAGATACTCTAAGGGTCTGTTTGTTAGCAGCTTAATGAGCTTAATGATACTTACAACTTATTCAGTCAGCTATATATGACAGTTTGGTAGTGACTTAATGATATAGAAAGTGGTTTATTCAGTAAGATTTCAAGGGGGAACTTTATGCAGAAAACCAAGTTTTTTTCAAACCGGTCTCTCTCATTAAAAACACGTTTCTTCCATCTATGAAAAAACTCTCTCAAATAAAAACTTTCTAAATCTATACAGACAGATTAATTCACACAGACAACTTTATCCATACATAACTTAATGGAAAACCAACCAAACATCCCTAAATCCTTTGTAAGTCTACATAAACTTTTGCCATGTAGGAACAAGCTGTATGCAGACGTGGACTTTAGACAGGTTTTCTACATAAATTTAATATAATATTAATTTTTTTAATAAAAACCTAGACTTTACATAAAAATCCCCTATTCGTAAAGTCAATGCATATTGCATAAAGTGTTTTTTTAATTAAAAATCAAGACTTTACGCACTACCACCCATACCTAACATAATATTTTTTTAATTCTTTTTCTTTTTTTTTTTGGATCAATTTATGAGTGTTTTACTCAGTTTTTTTCTTAACTTATTTTTTTTTTTAATTTTGTTCCAGAGATATGAATAACCAATTAAAAAGAACCAAAATTGATTACAATTTTAGAAATTACTTTTATACATTTTACCTCGTTTCTTTTGTAATTTTGTTGATCCCCTCTTGAGTTGACAACATTTTTTCACAAAATACTTTCGATTGATTTTGTAAATTTTGTAAAAACTAATTTTATATCATCTTTTCCCATTTTTTTAACCAAAATTGTAAAAATTTCTCTATTTATTTAATTGGTTTAAAATTAAGTGATTTATTAATTTATATGAAATATTTTTATTTAGCAAAATCTATACTACTTATTAAAATTCTTAAACGGTTTTTGGAAAATCGGTTTTTGGAAACCCTGTTTTGTAGTTCTTCTTCCTCCCACGTCCTCGATCCTAGCACGACCCTCTTCCTCCCACGTTTGCATTGCTATAGAGTACCAATGAAACGAACCTCTCAACGATGCAAACGGCCACTCTGCTTTTCCAAGATACTTCAATGTTTTCGTTCTCCCATTTGGTGTGTTCTTATGACCATCGACAGCTCGTTGATTTACCTTACTCCACGATTATTTTTGCAGGGCTTCATTGATTTTGGTTTCTTTCACGGTTTCATTTCATATCAGGTACGCATAGATTTGGGTTTTTCCTTCTTCAGTTTTGGTTCTGCATCAATTTAGGTTTCTTCTTCTTCTTCTTAAGTTTTGTTTCTGCATCGATTTGGGTTTTCCATTTCGGTTCTGAAATGGCAATTGTATTTAATTTGGGGAAAATTATTTGGGATTTCAGTAGCTAAACCAGATTCTATGAATTTAGATGTAACTTTAAGCACGATTATTTTTGCAGGGCTTCATTGATTTGGGTTTCTTTCACGGTTTCTTTTTCATATCAGGCTTGTTCGTATACGATTATTTATGTTAACACGATAAAGGTATAAAATGGAAAATAAGAAAACAAATGATATAAAATAAATTAAATAACTAATTATAAGGGTGATAAACGTAACATTTAATTGAATTAGGAAGTGGAACATGGGGGAACATTTTTGGCTTTCAAAAGTTTGTAAAAAACTGTATTATAATTTTTATAATATAGTAGAGATTATAGTGATGTAATTTATAATAAGAATGAAATGTATTTTTAATATATTTTACGATTATGTATTTTTAATGTGTTAACAGTGAAAAAAATAAAACATATGGATATAAAACAATTTAATTCGTAGATATTCATGATATTTAAATAGTACGGTTAAATTAAAAAAATATTCAATATTGAGCTCGTTTTGAAGGTATTGACGAGACGATTATAATGGTATAATTTGTAGAAAAGGGAACGCATTTTTTCATTGTATTTTTGTTCATATACGATTATTTGTGTTAATATGATAATGATGTAAAATAAAAAAGTAAGGGATATAAAGTAAATTAAATAAGTAATTGTAAGGGTGGTATATGTAACATTGTAAGGGTGGTAAATGTTATTGTACAAAAGATTATATAATAACCGTTTTAGAATTTTTATAGGATGTTGATAAGCCTACCCCTCTATTAACTAGTGTTATACCCGTCCGTTGGTCGGGTACACGACATGACTTTAATCTAGATTCATTTATTTAATATTACCATTTCAAAAGTTATGTTTCTTTTTTGTATTCTAGTTATGTACCCGTTGCAATATAGTATGCAAATATATGTAAAAGTTTACCTTTTCTTTTAAACAAAAAGAGTTCTATGTTATGAATTCCACCAACGGATCTCTAGCATCCACCTTATTAAGCCAAGTCATCCATACAAATATGCATAGAAAAAGATGAGGTATCAAACAACAACAATACTACAAGATGCTAGTGTACAACAAATTGGCCTCGGACTCATTTTCACGTTCACAATCTTCGATGCCTTCTCGTAGAATCTCCACGGCTCCACCGGACGCGCCTTACACCATTTCGACATTCTCGACAAAACCAAATCCCATCAAACTTCTTTCTCTTCGTCTAAAAAAACTTCAATAAAGCAAGAACCGATTAACTAACCGAGTAATCGAGGAATTGGTGATTTCGAATCATTTACCTTCAGATCCACAGATTTTTGAATAGTCATCCAAAGCTCAATCTGATAAGGCTATTCAGAATTTGAAATTTACCAGCTATGCAGGAAAAATAGATAGCCATCCAGACTCCAACAATCAAGTCTACCTTAGAACCCCATTTGGAGTATACATAAACAGATAGAAGATCTGTCCATAGCATATAGCAACCATAAAAATAAAAATAAAAGTAATTTGGCCCAAGGCCAATGGTAAATACATGAAACCAGCAAAATAAACAAAATAGAAGAACCAACTGATTAGCTGCAGCAAAAGTTGTGGCCACGACTCTATGCAAAGGTTCTAGGCTTGTTGGTGGCTTATATGCGCCAAGTTTGATGATAGGTGCTGCAGTCGATGCTGTATTTGGAGGTTCAGCAGCATAATTAATTAACTCGGCCATTCCAGGGAACGCTGCCATTGTCGAGCCACAGGCATATGCATTAGTAATGCTTTTACTTCGGTGCAGGATCATTCCAACTTGTAGATGTTATTCCTTTGCTTTCTTACGCTTAATTATCATATATTTTGTTGGTATTTCAGAGGTCAATCTTATAGTCTAGGTTGGAATGGTTGCAACCTTGGCTTCAGTTTGTTCTGTTTCGTTGACTTCGGTTCTACTTCTGTTTGAGCTGACCAAGGATTATAGAATCTTGCTTCCCTTGCTGGTAATTTCTTGCTTGAATAAAGTTGTTGATAACTTCTTCTTTTTGCATCTAGGGTGTCAAAAATAACCGAAACTGAATAACTAACCCACCTTAATCAAATGGGATTTGGGTTAAACGGTTCGGTTAACCGAATAAGAATATCCTTATTCGGTTTTTGGTTACTTTTTTTTTCTAATTCGGTTAAACTGAATAATACATCCTACTAATATTTTGTATATTTCGTTTTGATAAAAATAAAATCAAATACATATTATACTATTATGATTACATATTTTATTGCTATATAATGTTTTTTGCTTGATGGTAGATAATGTTTTTGTTAGATTATGTTTTTTGCTAAATGTAATTCATCGCATGAAGAAATGATGTCATTTGGTAGATGTTTTTTTTACTTTATACAAATCAATTGTTGTGGATAATTGTAGGATAACAATATCTAATTCTATGAGAATCCCACAAAACATGGAAGAGAAACATGAAACGAAACACGAACCCAATATATCTCACTCAAAAATAGGGTCAGTTGAGATGTATACATACCTGTTCTTTACCCCAGAGGGTAGAGTGGTTGTTCCCATGAAGACAAGTAAGCAGCAAAGTAGAGAAAAAGAAAATATGGAAGATTGAATTACTCTAAATCAAAACGTAATAATAACCTATTATAAAAAAATAAAAATAAAAACTTTTTTAAATAATTTATAAGTCGACAATATAGTTCAAAACTATGTAACCCAAGCCTGATCAAAGGATATGCCAGTTAGCATGGAGGTGAGGATGACAGCTATGAGTGAGGTAACTTGGCACCTAGAGACCACTGACAAAAATGTTTTGGTGTGTCGGAAGCTGAAAACAGTGCATTCACTGATGCCTTGAAAGGCTCATCAACCTTCATGGTGGACGCACATTCCAACCTTGCTTCATGTGGTTTCTAGTGGCAGTAGTTGCCACCCGTGCTTAAAAGGATTGAGGGTCCCTAATCTGAATATCTAGATGCTATTAGAGTGCCTGAGAATTCAACAATATCTTAGGGAACTTGGACAATTTAAAATTTCAGGAATCTTAGAAATTCAGAATAGGAACTGGTCAAATGATTGGTACAATGTTGAAATAAAGTCTGGGCCAGCTCCATAGTAATAAGTTTCTGGTAACTGACAGATGTATATTCAGTAGTACTTATTGTTCTTGTTTGCCTTGGTTATTACCTTGTTGCTATTGTTGTGATCAAGGGGCTGTTGGCTTAGCAATATGGGTACCATCTGTGGCAAACCAATCGAAGGAGAGTGAGGGATCTGATGCAAGGGGTTTTACAAGAGGTTATTCTATGCTTTCACCAGTTGACAAATTTGAGAATTGGAGACAAACTGGTGATGCAGATGATTTTGAACTTTGTATCATGGGGCCTGATGATAACCATGAAGCAATTGATGAAGACATTATTCTGGAGGATTTAAAGGTTCTTATGTTCGATGTATCTATCTTTGATGAATACCCTTGTCATTTATTTTGCAAGTGACTGACTGACTGGGCTCTCTTGTGTAATCAGGTTTCACAGGCTATGTCAACCAACTACCTGAAAGTCCAAATATCATCGACTGTTAAAGAAGTTGTACGATGTATGGAGGATGGACAACAAACTTGTGTGATTGTTGTTGATCCTGAAGAGCATTTAGAAGGGACTTTGACGTATGACGACATTAAACGTTGCATGTCGAGGAACTATGATGAACTTGCAGATGGTGGCGCCTCATCAAATCCAGATGTATACTAAATGTGTGATTAAAATGGTTTTTAACATTATTTTTCTATCAATATCTTAAACTGAATGATTTTGCAGTTGAAGGAGTTTGTTGTTTCTAGTGTGTGTACTCGAGGGATAAGGTATCGTGGTCGAAAATGGGGACTTCTAACTTGTTATCCTGATACGGATTTGGCAATTGCTAAAAAGTTGATGGAGGCGAAAGGAATAAAACAATTGCCTGTGGTTGAGCGTGGTTGAGCGTTGTTTTGATTTTCAAGAAGAAAGAAAGCACTGAATCGTTGCTATTCTGTATTACCATTCAGTCTGGAACTGCCTAAGGTGAAACATTAACTCTGCTTTGATTGATTCTTATAGTTTTTAATACTAATGTTGAAGCACTGTGGATGGCACAGAAAGGAGCTGAATCACAGGGAACCCGTGGTCTGAAGATCGGATTGAAGAGAGAACTTCCATTGGTGGCCATTAATAGTAATGGAGTTTATTTGCCAAGATCGCATTGAATTACTGGAAGATCACGACTCTATGAAATCTATGTTAAAAATATGCTTGATTGACACCAAAAGATATATTTCGCAGCATTAAGCATTATGAAATTAAAGAAACCCCATTTGATGCCCAATAACATACTTTTAGTATACGAAGATATGGGTCAATGAGCATGTGTAAAAAGCTAAATTCAGGGAAAAAAATGAAAACAGAAAGTGTTACCAAATGGATGGTTTCATGAGGCATCACGGGCTGCAATTCGACATGTTATAGAATCTCCAAGGGTTGATACACCGAGTTCTACCCCAGTTATTTTGTAGTGCTGGTGAACATGAAACAATCGTATTTGATTTGAATGAGTGTTGTGTTGCTAGAAATTTATATAAAAAAATGAAAGAAAACATAGCAATCATCAAATTGAACCTTTAGTATTCGAGATTTGTCTGCTCTTCCTTCTAACTCTTCTAAATCAATTTCATGGCCTTTGACAAGTGTCTTCATAGCAATCACCTATGCAAACAATTAATCCCCCTCAGTCCACCATATTAATCAAATAGGCAGCAGGAGAAGGATGAGACTGTGAGCAAGTGCGTGCGGCTCTACTGGAGTGAGTAAACGGCGATCTTAGATGAGATCGGTGAAGAGATGAGCAGACAAAAAAACAGACACAAATGAAAAACACTAACCACGTGACTGAAACGAACAACGTATCATTCGATCAATTCTTGGAAGATCTAAACTTTGCCAAAATGGTAACTCTATTAACAGACATTTAGAATTAAAGAATTAAGAGCAGTAATTTACCAATCCACTCAAATTTTATAACTTCTGTTAATACGCAATTTGCTCTACCACAAAAGATTTCCCAACAAAGTTAAAAAGAAAGCTTTGTTCAAAACAACAATGACGGTTTCAGTTTCTAGACCGACACAACCACATAAAGTGATTGAGGAGTGAGGTTGTGTTCATGCATCGACTCTGGCCTACAAGTACAAAAACCCCAAGTCCGAAAGATCGCAAATTTTATGTAATCAACACCATATGAACTAATAGTTGAGACACAAACATATATTACCTACAGACAGGTTCCGCAATAGCAATTAGACAATCATAAGCCTGTTTATACAACAGAGAGGTCTCCAAGAAAGATCCGGCCATCTGCGCAGGCCCATAATGGGTAATTGATATGATCTGCTTTAAGTTCCAATTTGGTAAAATCTCTCTTTTTTCCTTCTCCATCACCTTAAATAAATCATAAAGAATAATCATTTTAGTTCATTTTGATCACTCAAAAGAAAGGAAAAAAATTATAATCACAACCCATGTTATTTAAAAATTAGATAAAAATACCATCATGATCATCATCGATATAATCTTCAACATAATATGCATCATCCTCTTCGAAAGCTGCAGCTCTATGGTCCTCTTTGATAAAATACACACCCATTCAGTTGAAGCATTACTTGACTCGACAATTTTTTCCTCCACACCCCCTATATCCTACTCTACATATCCCTATAATTTGGGAAGAAAAAAAAATGAGAATTTGACAAAAAAAAAATCACCAAGAAGTTCAAACAAACAATCAATCAATCTAACAACAACTTGTAAAAAATCGAAACCCTAACCAGAGCAAGTGAGCAGTGGGTATGTGCTTCACATTGTAACCGTCAAAGGGGCTGCAGATAGGGGGAGATACGGAGAGCAGCGGAAAGGGCCTGAATGGAAATGGGTGTAATCGTGGAGAGTTGCAGCAAAAAAGAAGAGAACAATTCAAACGTAAGAATGCTTCATCTCGTACGTAAGAATGCTTCGTCTCGTACGCTCTCTTCAGTTTCATGAGGCTTTGTATGTAAACCCTTCCTGTGGTTTGCATACATTTATACTTGATGCAGAGAGGAGCATGATCGTGGTGGGGGAATTGGAGACACAAGCAGAACGTGGAGAAGGAGAACATACCGGGATAAAAGGCAAGAGGAAACGTGTGAGAAAAATCAGACAGGGGAGAGTGAGTGGGTTGGGCGAGATAAAATGAATTTGAGGCTGAACGTGGGGGACTGGAGGTTGAAGGGGAGAGAGTTGTGGGAGAGAAATCAGTGGGTGAGGCGAGAAATCAGGGCTTGAGGGGGATCGTGATTTGGGGGTAGGGATTAAGAGGAGTGCGCTGGAGATAGAATGCCGTAAAATAAGGAATTTGAAGGGTCAAGATTAAAACTTGGATGAATTTAAACGGCTCAGATCCATCCAAATATGGTTACACTCGACTCCATCCATATATATATAACAAGGCATGTATCATTTGAGACATGATTATTTTTCGAATTGTGCCATTTTGTTGCAAACTGCCGAATAGTCACACGAAAATAAAACCAAAACTAAACCAAATCATATTTGTAAGTTAATAGATTTAACTACCATGTTCTGTGCTTTCACATGTCTATTTGAATCTCACTCATCTGATTCATCTAACCATGTCCAGTTATATTTTTAGTTGCTATGTTTGTAGTTGATTAATAAAGTTTCAACCTAATGATCAAGTGTTATTTTGAAAAGCTAGGGCATTTGAAGGCAGTAGAGAAGTATGGTATAGTTACCGAGTCAAATGTTCTTTCCCAAATCGAAACCAATTTGAAAACTTGAAACATAACAAAAATTTGAATCTCACGACAAAGGGATCATGTAAGCAATTGTAGATGATTACCTAGAGAATGCATCAACGGGCCTTTACAGATTTCAATTGTCGGACGAAAAGAAAATAGTCATTAAACATGGCTTTAAAAATATATCAAAAACTCGATAGTAAAAACCACACAAAAACCAAGGGGTTGAGCATTTGAGGCTTCAGATCAGTTTATGAGCTTTGATTGTTGAACAAAAGAATAGTTGTTAAACATGACTTAAAAATATCCAAAACCGATGCCAACCTAAGTTTTTCTTTGTTGTATATACATGCATACAATATCCACACATCATCAATTTGTTTACTCATTATGGCACACAATTTAACCGATCCAACAATGGAATGCCATCTTGCAAAACCATATACTCGCCCAATTTTGGGGATACATGATTTGAATAAAATATAAGGAATAATTCATAGTACAAGTACCTCATTTTTCAAAATAAACATACAACTTGATCCATCTTATGTAGAGTGTAGGAATAGAGATAAAGTAACATGGTGTTATGACTATAAAATACATATTTTCTCGTTTGTCAATATTTGTTGAAGTCCATATATTTACATAGTAAACCATAATCTTACGAGTAGATAATGCTAAAATGTGGAACTGCAATACATAATTTTGAGCTAACCGATGTTTTAATAAAACGACCATCACAATATGCAAGGACAATAGAATATAATCACATAAAAATAAATTTATCTACATATCACAAAAATCTCAAAACACATCCCTCTCACAATGTCCAAATCAAATTATAACCTTTCATTTGGTGAACATGTTATAACACATCTAAAAATTATAAATGATAACTCATTTATAACCCACATAACACTAAAGATTGAAATAACTACCCTACATAGTTTATACTTAGTCATTAAAGTTTAGATAAGCAATCATCAAAATAATATAATATAAAACTTTCAATTATCGTATGTCACTACAACGAAATCGGGTTACAGAACATCAAAATTGTTTGAATGTCCTATAAAGAAAGCTTATGAAACAAACGACTTCTTATATCCAAATCTTGCAACAAACGTTGCTACCAAAGATACTATTTGACCTCAACTTCACACAAATTATGACGATCACATCATATCATAACATCGAAGCTCACAGAATCAACCATCAATTTATTCAAAGATTCAGAAGTTTCTAACTTACTCTAAGATAAATTATAAAAGCCCCTCAATATAAAGTGACCTTCTCACATCCATAAGATGAACTCAACCTCACAAATAAGAGGTCCAACATGAAGCACAAGGAAAAAGGAAACTTACATGTATCATTTAGTTGTTGCTGCCACATAGAAAAAGAAATTGTTAGATTTGTTTCAAATTGCAAACCTTGCGAGCATTGAGGTTAGGAATATTTATATATAAGGAACATGGACAATTCTATAAGGTGGACGAATTACATGAGTACGTAGCAAACTTGCTGAAAACCTTTGAACTACTCATGTTTAGAAAAAAAAAGTGACAAGGAGCTGAATTGGAAGGGTTTAACTTAGTGACAACTAATTAGGAATATGTGCAAAAACAATTTATTTTTTTCTATCCGCCTTTGAGAACAAAGTGGTTCTTTGGTGGCAGGGCAATGTCATGAACCCAGGTACAAACTCAATTGATGATACGATTTCTCTAATCGGTAAATAATCCTCGAGTCGGGGTCGGTCTGCGATATTGAATCCTACAAAAAGAAAGTGTACAGATAGATGATAAGATTTATAAAGAATTCTGAAAAAAAGAAGCAATACGACATTTTTGGTACTATTTGGAGGATATAATCTTCTTCTCCATCTACGTTTTTTTGATCAACTTCAAACTACTTCACCATGATATGGCTTCTCCGTAAAGAATCCTGGGAAAACATGTGTCAAACTCAAATTTGAACTTGGATATCAGAATTTTAATTGACCTCGAACTTGGTTTATCATCTTATTCAATTTCATTCAATTCAATTTAAATTTATTTATAAGAATGCAATAGAATATGCATCATGGTATATGTAACTTTTATAGCGCAAACTAATATGGTCACTGAGGTGTATGCAAACACTCAAAGAGTGAGGCAACACTCAAAGAGTGAGGTAAATGATGATTATGGGCATCTTGTGGTGGTAGAGGCTAGATGTGAAGGAGCCTAAAGACCACACAACTGTTCTACAATTTGAAACTCACCTTCGAAATAGTCTTGAATATAGTGATGCATATTTGAAATATCTTTGGCCACAATAAACAGATTTGACTTTTGAGCAATTTGACAAAAAATCTCCTTACTTGATTATATTTGGCCCTGATAAAAATGGCTCCACTGATAGGGTCAATTTCATTAGAAATCACAAGAATCCCATAATTAAACAGAAAATACATTGAACATCATCTCAAGACCCCTACTTCAGTGCCTTCAATGGAGCCATGTATACACCTCCACATTGAACCATGATAATAATTAGTTCATTATCTTGGTCGATGAAAGGAAAAAAGGATACTTAATAAGGTCAATATCTTGTCACTTGTGGACTTCCGTCTACGAGTAACGGATTATAAAAGATCACTTCTAACCAAGAAGATAAGATGCCTACAAATTGGGAAATTAGAACAAAGATTAATGATCCAAAATGTAACAAAACTGAGGGTTGAGGATAGAATTCTCCATCTACGTTTTTCCGGTCGGTGTCAGGAACCGCTTCGCCATCTGCGTTTTTTCCGATATGCTTGAGAGTGCTTGTCCATGGTTTGTTAGTAAAAATCTTGTAAAAGAGAGGAGATGAAAGGCGATGAAGGGTGAAGAAAAGGAGACGAAGGGCCTGGAGTTGAAGAATCTTGTAAGGAGATGAAGGGTTAGAGTTAATAAATGGCGAACAAAAGAAGATGAAAGGGTTGGAGTTAAACAGTAAATTGTTGAAAAAAAATCCCAAAATCCAGAAAAAAGGAAAGAAGTGATTCTCTTCTTAGAGCGTGCCACGTCAGCAATGCAAGATTCTGTTTTATATAGATATATAGATATAGATGCATACCCCCTCCTAGCGAACTCTATCACTCTCACACAACCATAAATGTTTGATTTTATAAGATTTTAACAACATAGTTACATTTTATATCCTTATAATTCTTTAGTTAGTTTACTTTATACTTTATACTTTTCCAATTTTCATTTTACACCACTATCATATTAACACATATAATCGTATATTAACTAAAATACGTTTAAAAAAATACTTTTAATTTTAACGAGTTACACCATTATAATCGTCTTTTCAATACCTTCGAAATGGGCCCAATATTGAATATTTTTTAATTTAATTAATTAATTATATATTAGAATATGTCAAAAATACGTTTTAACATATCACATTAACATACATAATTACGTTAAAACGTATTTTTAAACATATTTTTACATACGTTAAGGAAATCGATATATATATTGGAAGGATATTTTGCAACCCTTAAAAAGGTTGCAACTCTTGCAACCCACATCTTAACCGTCGGATTCATGATCGACGGTTATTTTATTTTTCTTTTTCTATTTTTTTAATTAAAAATATTGGGCCGCATATCTATTTATAACCGCCGATCATGAATCTGACGGTTAAGATGTGGGTTGCAAGGGTTGCAAATTAAACAACCCCTATATATATATATATATATATATATATATATATATATATAGAGAGAGAGAGAGAGAGAGAGAGAGAGAGAGAGAGAGAGAGAGAGAGAGAGAGACTTAAGTTCGTGTGAGACCAAACAGTTTCCGTGAGACCGGTGAGACCAAACTTTAAAGTATGAAACTTCACACCAAAAAACTGTGAGTGTAAAAAAAAATTGAACTTTTCATAGGGAAAACACCGTAAATGTTACGTTCACGGTGTTTTTCGGTGTGAATGTTCGTTTTTTTTACCTTCACAACGTCTTCATTGTGAAGTATCGGATATACCTTCACAGTCTTTTATCTGTGAAGGTTTGATTTTTTTTAACTTGGTTTAGGTTTTTTTACCTTCATAGTGTGATTACATTATGAAGGTTCGAATGTTTTTTACCTTCACAGTGTTTCGGTGTGAAGTTTCATGTTTTAAGGCTTGGTCTCACGCGGTCTCACGGAAACAACTTGGTCTCACGTGAACCTGACCCTATATATATATATATATATATATATATATATATATATATATATATATATGAGATACGATTTCTAATCTCTTGTAGTTAGGTAACCTAATTCAGCTCCACATAAGATAGCCAAAGTACGGTTGAGCAATTGACATGATATATATATATATATATATATATATATATATATATATATATATATATAATTTGAAATAAAGTAAAGTTATTTATTTGAAAACAAAACTTTTATGTAAAAACAAAATCATATGTGATATGTAGCAAAACACAATTAAATCTTCCTCATCATCCCAAGACAAGTCAATTGCAATAGTGCATGTTAATGGTAATCATTACATAAAGGTGATATTAAACGGAGATTACCCAATGCCCACACTCATACACCATTGGAATAAAAAAATACACGCACACACCATTGGAATAAAGAGCGTACTCGTACTCGTGAATATGTTGATTTAAATAAATAATCAAAGTTGGAATAAAAAAATACGCAATATATTTATTATCTTTATTATCTTTATGTTAAAAACTTACGTTCGATGTGATGCATTTTCTTTTTTTTTTTAAATCGATTAACCAAGGTACAATATATGACATATAATAATATAATTAAATAAAAAAATATTCAATATTTGGCTCATTTCGAAGATATCGACGAGACGATTATAATGGTATAACTTGTTAAAATTAAAAATTATTTTTTAACGTATTTTAGTTAATAATAGACATTCATATATGTTAATATAATGAAAATGTAAAACTAAAAGGAATACAGTAAATCAATCAAAAAAGTTTAAGGACCAAAAAAGTAACTATGAATTAAAAAGGAAAAAAAAAATGGATACATATAATTTCCCTTTTTATATAGTAGTATAGATATATTTTTTTTAAAGAAAAGCCGATTATATTTGAATTTGTTATTTTGATTTTTGAAGTCCAATATCCTTCAAATAATTTATTTCTAGAAAAATCATGAAAAGTATTACGTTTGGAACCGACTTGTCTTCCAAAACCACACAAATTCCACATTTTTTGTGGTCGTGTCTTCATCGGTCTGCACTTATTTCCCACGGCAGGTTTGATCTTTGACCAGTTGCATATAATTTTCCATAAAGAAAGTTTGACTTTTGACAAACTAAGACACAATAGGTCAAACTATCCCAAATTCCAGGCCATATATTATTAAAACATAGGCAAATGTATATATATATATATATATGTATTGATGGAGGTCGAAGTTACATCACATCACAAGATCAAAAAGAAGCAATAGCTTCAAGATCACTTCTACACATGGCTTATACAAGCAAACTATTGTGCTTCGTTTTGGTTGCGTTTTTGGTGGCATCTGCATCAGAGGCCAGAAAACGCAACCAAACCCATATACAGTTCTACATGCACGACACCCCAGGTGGACCCAACGCCTCTGCTGTTCGTGTTGTAGGCCAACCCATCAACGCCACGGGTTCCAACAACACAGATGCATCTATGTTCTGGTTTGGGTCCATCTATGTCATGGACAACTCGCTGACTGCCACACCTGATATCAACTCGACCCTCATTGGTCGAGCCCAAGGGCTCTATGCCGTGGCTTCCCAAGAAAACGAGTTAAATCTCCATATGACCCTCACCTACAACTTTGTCTCAGGCGTCTATAATGGTAGCTCCGTTAGTGTTGTGGGCCGAAACCCTGTGATGAATGAAGTTAGAGAGATGCCGGTGGTCGGAGGTACCGGAGTTTTCAGGCTTGCTCGTGGTTTTGCGTTAGCAAAGACACACTCGATGAACCAATGGGATGCGATCATCGGATATAATGTTACCATAATACCTTATTATTAGAAATTATTCAGACATTTATTATGATTTTGTGTTCCACTTTTTGATAGTTCAAGAGCAGTTTCATGTATGCCATTTTTACACAATAATTTATGTAATAACCAGCACACTTTCATTACAATATGGTCCTCCGGTATGATATTTTATATAATTTTATTGTAAATGGTAGTTTGATTATAATATTTATTATTATAATTTTATATTAGTGTATGATATATAATAAATTTGATTTTAATTTTTCAAATGTATTTACAAAGTCAATAGATTAAAATTTATTTTATTGTAAATGGTATTTCTAAATTATTTCAAAATTTTCATTGTCTTTCATGTTCATAGATTAAAATCAATAAATGGTTGAGATTAGTTTTTACGGTTCTCAACATTTTTATGATTCTAATTTGATTATCGTCATATATATATATATATATATATATATATAAGGAGAGGTTCATTTGAGAAATGGTAAATATATGAGAAATAGAGAAGTAATCTTAGTCATTCATCTGGTCAACATTTGCGGCTTTGACCGCGAAGCACCGGATAATTCCTTGTGTGGTTTATAGAAGGTAGAGGGGTAATTTCGTAAAATACACGGGATGAGTTCATATATGAATCTGTATGAATCACAAAAATTCATATATGAATCTGTTAATTAGTTCAACTGATTCATATATGAATCTTTGTGATTCATACAGATTCATATATGAATCTTTGTGATTCATACAGATTCATATATGAATCACAAAGGTTCATATATGAATCAGTTAAAAGAGTTCAGTTGTGAATTGCACTGGTTCATATATGAACATATAGTTCATATGTGAATTATACATGTTCATATATGAACACAGTTCACGTGTTTTATAAAATTTACGAAATTGTTCTTCTATTTTTGGGATAGCCGCAACTTTTGATCGGTCAAAGCTGCAACTTTTGACCGGTCAAAGCCGCAATATTTGACTAGTCAAATCCGATCTTGACCATATGAATGACTAGGATTACTTCTCTATTTCTCATATATTTACCATTTCTCAAATGAACCAAACACTATATATATATATATATATATATATATATATATATATATATATATATATATATATATATATAGGTAATGCCTGAAAATGAGTCATGATAACAAAAAGCTATCTTGAAATCTATCTATTTTGGTTTTACGTGTATTGATATTTCTCTTATTTCTTAGGGGACCAACAAGATTTGTTGTAAGGTACTTAATTTTGTCATAATAAAAATGTTACAATACCTTAACCACTTGGTTTATGACGTACTGGTTAAGACTTATGAGAATGTAGTAGAAATCTCATATTCCTCGGGTTTGAATCCAAGCGCTGCTAAGACCCTTGTGACCATGGAGGTTCATCTGCGATGACTCTAAACCATTTGTGCTCATATGAGGGATTAGTCAGTGTGCATAAGTTGGTCCAGATACCTATTGTTACTCAAAAATAAATACACCTTTCTATAATGATACATACTTTGGTACTCATACAAGATCTTACTCAACATTAAATTTTCTTAAGAGTTCCATGTATATTTGTAAATGTAATATTAGGTGAATACATTTTATGATTACATAAAGCTCCTATTTTATAGTCTATTAAGATACTATTAGTATTGCTTAATACATTTTAGAAGATTACGAAATTTGTTTCATAAGGATTTGTTATAACACATAACATGGTACTCATATACTAATTTTCGTGACATTAAATGTTGTCAACCAAGTATTCGGACGTTAATATGTGTTCTTAAATGTGATATTCGTTAAACACTTTTTATATATAACTACAAAAGCCACGTATGTTACGGTTTATTAGGACACCTATATTGTTATGTAACACATTTTACAAGACCACGGACTTTGTTTTAATAATAGAACTTGTTAGGTTATCCAACTTTGTCCTAACAATTTTTTGTAACACACTTTTAGATAACACACATGTTTTTGGTCACATAAGCTTAAAATTCATATTAAGGACCATATTGAAGGGCATCCTAATACTCATGAGGTGTTTGGTTAGATGTATTAAAAGTAATTAATATGATTGAAAATAAAAGAACTTGTTTGATTTTATATAATATAATGGGTCCATTCCCCCAAAAAAAAACCCAAATTTTCATTTCAGGTTAAACGTGGGAAATGAAAGTTTTCATTTTCATTCGTATGCCTAAACCAAACAACCCATGATCATTATATTATAGCGACATGTATGAGGTGCATGTATATGTGAAGTTTCGCTTTGTTGTCATATTTCATTTGTTAAATGTATAGTCCTGAAGTTTATATTGTTAAAATCGTATAAGTAATTTGCAAGATATCATTTTTGGCTCGTCGAACATTTGCTCAACCACATTTTCTTTTTTGCGTCGTTAATTAGTCAGTAATTTGTTATATATCGTATTTGTTCATCCAACATTTCATTCAATAGGAAACCGCACCGCATTTCATTTTTAACAACGGGCATCAAGAGAAAATTAAGAGGCCAAAATGCTTAGCAAGTAAGTGTTTACCGGGTCACGTACCTTACCGAGTAAACATAGCAAAGACCGGAAATTTTACCCTTGTTGAGGCAAGACAAAGCAAGGATCTAGAGTCTTACCCGGTAAATGAGAGTGGTGACTCTTATCCTGTAAGCGTTTATCGGGTGATTGACACTTACCAACAATCCATTTTGATGGCCAAGAATGTTATCAGATAATGTAAGTAAGGGTGGTGATTCTTGTCAGTAAACACCTACCTAGTAAACATTTGGTAAATGAATTATATTTTCTCTCTTATTTACTACGGCGACGAAGAATCAAATTATCACTATATTTATTCATTTTCTACTTTTTTTTCCATGTACACGATAGCCCAAGGGGTTGGGGGTTTTTTCTTCCAATTGGGGTCCTTCCTTCACCACCCCCAATATGGATGGTCTATAGGGTTCATAACTACCCCTCTTACTACAGGGCGCTTACCTAGCCAACGCTTAGATCCGACTCTACCCAAACTTCTCAGGTTCACCCCAACATTCCCTACTTGTCCAACTGTTGTTGAGCTGTTTTTGGATATCAAACGAACCTCTCCAGAAAATAATTTTAATTTGGTCGATTTCCCTTCTTTTACAATCAGTTTGCCCCCACTGTTCTAAAAAAACTCGCCACACAGTCGCCATGGCGTGCCGTGGCACAAAGCTTGTGTCTCACGCCACATTAAGCCCGTGGCACGCCATAGCCTAATGCGCAGTTTTTGTAATGCGATATTTGATTTTTCTTTACGATTTCAATGTCTTATTTGCTAGTTTTTAATATATAACCTAATTTAACTTGCTTATTACTATTGACCCATTGAGTAACTGTACAAAACATATGTTTTTATATATAATATTATAGGACGATAATCAAATGAGAACCAAAAATAGGTTGAGAACCGTGAAAACCGATCTAAACCATTAATTAATTTTAATCCATAGTCATTAAAGGCAAAGTCAATTTTGAAATAAACTGAAAGTGAATCAACTTTTAATTAAAACCGTAGGATCAAAACCAAATTACGGCTTAGATCGGTTCTCACGGTTCTCAATGTTTTTTTGATTCTCACATGATTTAACCCCTAATATTATATATGAATTAAAAATTTGACGTTATAAGTCACACCTAGAAAACGTCATGGCTTCGTCATGGCTCTTAAGGCTTGAAGCTTGGCTTCGCCGGTATGTCACACCTCACGCCATTTAGAACCTTGTTTGCCGGTAACAAATAATATGTCTACAATTGTATGTGAGTTATATTGACTTAATAGATATACTGTTTATCTTTATATTTAATTTTAATAATTTTTCTAAAATAAGTAAATTTTACATAAATACAAAAATAAAATGAAAACATGAAGATGGATTACAAAACTGGTTTGGGGGGGGGGGGGGGGGGGGGGGGGGGGGGGCGCTTAATGAGCCTACATCAATTTGAGTCGATGGGCCCAACATACATTATTTGGGCCGAAGGTTGCAAGAAACCTAACTCGTTTCATAAGTTACTTATAAAGACCCGTAAGACTCAAAGAAACTTTTTCTTAAATTAATTATTAAATTCTTTTTTTGATATTAAATCCAAATTTTAATTGATTTTTAAAACAAAAAAGGTTTACATCTTCCATTTAAACCACAAGTTGACTTAGGGGTTGTTTGTTTTTTTAAAAAAACCTCTTAATAGCTCTTAAGTCTAAATCATTCAGACCTTTTTACACACCACCTCTTATTAATCATAACTAAAATAAAACTTCAGACTTTAGACCTTTTAAAAAACAAACGACACCTTAGCATACATTTTCAATAAAAATAATCATTATAAATAGGGTAAATTACATTTTTTGGTATTTATAATTATCACTTATTATCAAGTCTTGTTCTTATTTTAGATTTATTATACTTTTATCACTATGATTGCCTTTTCTTTGAAATTTGGTCCCTATGGTTGGTATTTTATTTCTATTTAGGTTTATCTAACTAACTCAATGTAAAAAAAAAACTTAGTTAAATTGAGGATATTTTAGTCTTTTTTGTTTTATAAGATTGTTTTTGTCTTTTTCTATGGGTTTTAAATAAATTTCAACATACATACAACCTATTGATTAGAGATGGAAATTTTATCCGTACGGACGACCCTAACGGGACGGGAATTCCCCGCTTTAGTGGGTAATGGGTTAGGGACGGGAATTCATTTTCATACCCCAATCGGGGTCGGGGATGACATTACCCACCCCTAATCTGACATCAATTAAACTTTTTAATTTATTTAATATATGTATATAGTATGGGTATAAATAAATATATATATATATATGTATACATTTATTATAAAATGACAAATACATTTTTATTTTCAATATTGGTAATTAATATAGTGATGGTTTATTAAAATTCTAATTTAAAATAAGTTTATTTTTAATTTTTTTACTCAACAGGTTCTCCAAACCCGTCGAGGGTTCCTTCCCCCCCCCCCCCCCCCCGGGCGAACCTGTCGGGGATTAATCAAGGTGGGGTCGAGGACTAGGGGTTTAAGTACGGATCGGGGACGGGGGATGCATTATCCGTCCAATATCCGCCCCATTTACATCCCTACTGTTGATGCATCCCAACCCTAACTCCTTTCTTCCCTAGCAAACCCCACAGTCCAACGAACCCTCTACGATCATCTTCTCTATCGAAGCAAATTTGAACCATAATTCTTAAAGAATCACATCCAAAAAAAACCTCCAAAACATTCTAAGATTCCAGAATAAGTCGAGATCCAAATTTAAACACAAATCAAAAACTAATCAACCCCTAAATAAAACTCAAATCAAAATTCAAAAAATCAAAATCCGAGTTGAACCTAGATCTGAGGTGGAGGTGTCCACACCAGGAGAGAGGGAGATAGCGAGATGAAGGTGTTCTTCGAGAAAGATGGATCTCATATGTGCTTGTGGAACAATCTATGGCAACCCCTAAAATTGGGGTTTGTGGCTCGAGTAGAGGAGAGATAGATGTTGGTGAGAGGTTTACGTGGTGGTGAGGTGTTCTTCGAACTATATCTGAGAGAGGGTAGGGAGTTTTGCTTAAGTTTACGTCAAGAAATGAGAGGGGGAGCAGGGAAAGGGCGAGGATTGAGACTAACTTTAACAACAATCCAATCCAATCCAATCTACTCATGCTAAAAGATAAAATAAAAAAATAATATATATATATATATATATAAATGCAAAGCCTCGCAATCTCGATCACAATCCAACCTGAGATTGCAATCTTTTTCATTTTTCTTATTAAATTAATTTGACACTTGTTATTTGATTCGTTAGTTTAAGATTTTTTTTTTGGATAAACCTTATCACACTTAAAATGATAACTTTAACAAAAAAATAAAAAATATACCAAAATTTATATTTTTCAATTCACTACAAATGGACATAAATATTAACATATTTTTATCATACCAATCTTTCGTACTTCTTTTTGTAACTTATTTTTATTTATTTTTAATTATAAGTTTTTTTATAATTATAATTATGTTTTAAAATATCTAATAGTTTTTATCTATTTTTATATTCAAGAATAATAAAAAGAATATTATAGATATGATAAAATATTATATATATATATATATATTAAAAATATTTGAGATTTGGTTAAATCACTAATGAATTATAAAAAATGCAAGACTGAATTAAAGTTAAAAATTAGATAGATACAAAAGAAAGAAATGAATTTTTTAATGGAAATTGAGTTAGATTATTTTCGTAATAAACATAGTACGAGGGAAGTGTGATGTTGTACGTCGTGAAATGGTGTAAGGGGTACGCACCCCATGAGGCCATGACCCTAATTGTTTATGAATACATGTGTATATTATTAATAAAATGTTAATAATAATAATAATATAGTTTAACAAAAGAATAAATAATAATATAATATAATATATTTATTTAATTTGAAAATTAAAGAAATAATTAAAAAAAAAACAAAATGCGCACATGTTAATGGAACATTTTAACGAATTAATGAGAACGACACAAAGGGGTTGTTTGTTTTTTTAAAAAAACATCTTATTGGCTCTTAAATCTAAATCGTTCAGACCTTTTTACACACCACCTTTTATTAATCATAACTAAAATAAGATTTCAGACTTTAGATCTCTTAAAAAACAAACGGCACCAAAGTGTAATAAAGTGACAGTTACAATTACCAAAAATATAATTAGTTTTAAATAGGGATGAGACTTTTTTTTTGAACGACAAGTTAACACACGCACACGTTCCCGGGGTATCCGGGCTCCCACTTAAGGGTGCCACCCGACTAATCCCCGTCGATCACGACCCGACCCAATTAAGGGTACCACTATGTGGCAGACCCATGATCATGGATGTCACAAGATGCTCACCACGGGGTTCGAACCTGGGTAGTCAGGGATACCATCCACTGACCCCCAGGATGTTACCTTACCACTGGGCTACAACATGAAGGACAAATAGGGATGAGACTTAATGATGAGCGGCAACTATAGGAACCAAAATTTAATCTCTTATAAATATAAAATCTTTATTGAAAAACAAAATAAAGAAATTATAAATCAAATAAAAGTTATAAATATCATGATTCCAAATAGCTCCTTATCGCCTCATTATGGCACGTTATAGTGTCGAGGCTTGACTTCAACACCACGTTAACCCCTTTGCTTCCACTCTAAGGCTTGACTTCCGTTGTAACGCATTGTGACATGTTATGGCTCGTTATGATACATTATTTTGCAAGGCATGTTTTTTATAGTTTTTTTAAACAAATGATATGTACGATACATAAAGCTTAAATAAACATTAAAAAGAAGCATTAAAACTAAAAACCATAATTAGGCAACTAAATCAGCAAACGGGTTACACGTTCCACTGTGCCGAGATGTGAGGTGCAGGTGGTAATGATTTAGTTGCTTGTAGAGGTGACAAATAAGCCTACAAGGGTTGATAAAATCTCTTTACTCTCATTCTCGTACACGAAGAAGTCAAACAAAAAATTCTTTAAAGATCAAAGAAAGTAGTGAGCAGAGACTCGGAAGATTTAATCATGATTTTACACTATTGATATCATTTTGTTGTAAGTTCCATATATTTGATATAAATGGTTATTTTTTCTTTTTTTAATTTTATTACTTTAGAGTAAATTACACCCTTATGTGGTTAACTCAAAATTTGGATATAGTCCTTATTTTGAAATAAGTACACTGGGGATACCTGTGGTTTGCATTTTGTTGCACTTCGCGTCCCTAAAACTAACATCGTTAAATCCATTTTGTTAACTCAAGGGCAACATGATCATTTCATTTATTTATTTAAAAAATCTTTTTAGAACAGTAATCAAATAGTGTCACGTGCTTTTTTCTTCTCTCCTTTGATTATCCATCTTCTTTTGACCAGCCCCACCCCACCTTTCCCTTCCCTCACCATACAACTACACCCTATGATATGTATATGTGTGTATATATATATATATATGGGTTAAATCATGTGAGAACCAAAAAAAAATTGAGAACTGTAAGAACCAATCTAAGCCGTAATTTGGTTTTGATCCTATAGTTTTAATTAAAAGTTGTTTCATCACATGAAAAGAACATAATTGTCATTTTGGTAACAAGATTCACCTGATGAAACATACGGATTCGTTCACCAAATGAAACACACAACTTCATTCACTATATGAAACACAAACCCACAGATTCACCATATGAAACACAAAGATTCACCACATGAAATCAAACACAATTTGACAATTAAATTGTGAGAAGAGGTACAACGCTCCAAGCAAGAGACAGAAATCCAGGATCATAATCAATCAAATTGTAATTCTCACTATAATTGTAACTCCATAGCATTATCTTAGCTTGACTCAATGCATAATTGCTGAAATTAACCATTTCAAAACCTGAATTCTCCATTGTTATCTGCCATTGTTCTTTCTCTTCCATCATTTCCCTTTTGTTTCCTTCTTCTTCAGGCCCTGCCATCGCTGCTATTCGTCGGTTGAACAAGGATCTCCCCACCTGTAACCTATCCGGTGAGTCTCGAGTCATATTCGGTTTAAGTGAATCAAATACAGTTGAGTAGTAGTTTAGAGCATTGTTGAAACGTTGAAAAAACCGACCCGATTCAAACTCACTTCGTATTCCCCCAATGTGATGATATTCGGGTTCAACGATTTAGCCAATTTCAGCGCCTTATCGACGGTGCCAGAGTTTTTGTCAAGCAAGTTTTACAGTTGGAGCATGAAATTAGCGGCTAAAAATGTAACACCCCGATTTTCGAAAGGTATCATTTCGAGTTAATACCGAAACCGTTATATTAGGGAACAATAAGATAAAAGATTTTGGACTTGAATCCTGGATTTTATAGTCTAGATAGATTAAGGATTCAATTACGAGTCCAACGGTTCTTTCCGGAGCAAAATCAGAGTTATAACGAAGAAGTTATGGCCAAAACAGTATCGAGAAGAAAACCAGGGGAAGCGGGCGACTTATGCCGCGACTTAAGGTCGTGGCACAAGTCGCGAACCCCCCTGGACGAGCTTAAAACCGATTTTCAGCCACCAAACTTCATTCCTTCATATCTCCTTCATCCCAACTCCGATTTGGGTGATTCAAATTGCTACGGTTTCGTTTTTGAGAGCTCTTCAAGGATCTAGCAAGAGATTGGAAGTTTATTGGAGTATACAAGAGTATTTTGTGGAGGTAAGCTCCTCATCCCTCCCTCTTCATCTTCTTCACCAAAGTTTTCTAGGGTTTCATCCACCCTTTGTGCTTCTTTTCATAGATTGGAGGTTTGTAACCATTTTGGTGAACTAGAAGTGTTTTGGTTGGTGGATTCAAGCTTGGGTTAAGGTAATCTTCTATTCTCTTTAGTTATGGAAGTTAGGGTTTCGGTATTAGTTGAGGTATTCATGTATATGGTTTGGGAAACAATTCTTTGTGGTTGATTATGTTTATTTATGGTTGAATATGTATGGATTTAGGTTTTTGGAACTTTTGACTTGAGAATCCAAGTGTTATTCAAAGGAGCTCTAGTTGGGGGAAAAATCTAGATTTAGCCTAAATCTAGCAAGGTGAGTTCAAGTTGATTTGTGAAAACGGTGTACATGCCAAAATGCTTATTTTAAAAGTGTTTGTGTTTTACAATAAATTGTTAACTACTGATAAGTTTTAGTTATTTGGGTATATTTAACTTTATAAACTTATGTAACGCGCATCTTTGAGGTTTTTGGACGTTTTGATAAATAAATCATGTTAACATGTTTCTTTGATGATGTAAGAGATAAATGGAGGTCATTTTATATATTTGTCCATTTGGTGCATACGATTTTATAAACCGTTGGAAAATGCATATCATGGTACTATGAGTCGTTTTGGGTATCGCGAAGAGAATGAGTTCATTTGAAAAACGTTTGTTTCAACCAACGAGGAGCTTTGGGTTATTTACTCTTGAGTCGTAGTATTTTCATAAATGTTGGTCAAGCGTGTTTTGATGTTTATATTGGCGCCCATTGGAGATTTACGTAATTGTTGGGTCTTTATGTCGGATTTCGGCTTTGTCAGGACTTTGGGACTTTTGTCCAGTTTAATAACCTAAGTGGAGCTTTGGGGTGTGAGTTGCATTTATTGCATTTTATTTTGGAGAATACATGTTTTGGGTGCATGAGTCATTCATTTGGAGTCATGTATTTTAGACAGTGTCGCATTGGATCCATAGGCACGTGAGTCAGTTGTATGTATCGGTGAGGATTCTTGGGATTCTCACCTTGGGAAATAATGTCGTGTTGGCATTGGTGTTGTCCCGGTCGTTTTGCGGAGAGGAACCTTTATGGGTTGTACTCCGGGACCTTGGGTTTGGAGTTTGATGTTTTAATTCTTGTGCACGAGGGTTAGACATCGAGTGTTATCAAGTAAGGAGTTGAGGCTCCTATCTTGACTGATAGGGAGTAGGCACTAAGGGTCAGTGGGGACCCTGAGGATGAAACTCCCTAGAGACCGAACAGGCAATAAGATCGCGTATCCTTGAGGTGTAGCTCGACAGAGCAGGCAATAAGGGATACGGTGTGGTGGAGACTTGAAATATAGTCATGACTGGAGGTGTAGCTCGGCAGAGCAGGCAATACGGTCACGATCTGAGGTGTAGTTCGACAACATAGTTATGTGGTTTAACTTTGTGTTCCGCCACGTACAATGGAATCGGGTATCCCCCGTCATATTTGGGTATTTTATTGTGTCATTTTATTATCCATGTTTTCGGTGACGTTTTACTTATGGGGAATTGTTTACTCAAGATTTATGGGTTGCGTTTTATGACATCCATGTTTGAAGGATTTCGAGAAGTAAAGTTTTGGTTGAGTTTGAGATTAAAGTGGTCTTTACGAGAGAAGGTTCATGTTGGGTTCTTTGTTCTAAAGATGTACTTTTGAAAAATGGTGTCGTTTGTTATTTAAAGTAAATATGTCAGAGAGTCCGTGATTTAAACTACTTTATTTCCCTTTTACAAATATATTTATTTCATGTTGTAAACTCTTGAACTCACTAGGCGTTAGCCTAACCTTTTTATTTGTCGGCATGTGCATCAGGTTCCGGATGGGGGAAGAGATTCTAGCTTTTTGGTGAAGCGTTGAGTACTTAGAGTTTGTGCAAGGGTGAGTGGCTTGATGAAGTCTTCCGCGTTAGTCGTTGATAGGAGCAACTGTTTCTTTGGGGTTTTAGTAACACCCGACTTTGATTTGTCTTTCTGCGAGACATGACCTTTTAGTTGTTAAAGTTAAATCCAATATTCTTTTGAGGTATCTCAAGTGATGATTGTAAAATAGATTATATCCTTTTTGTTGTTTAATTTGGAAGTTTTAAATTAGTTGCTCTGTTCATTTTCGAGGGTGTTACAAAATACTCATCTGAACCGATCCAGAAGCTTGATGCGTTGAGTTCTTCAATCGAAGTCAATATCGGTTCGAATTTGAAATTTAGATCTAGACCTATTGGAGTTGCAGGGGTAAGATGTTGGATTCGACTGTGGGTTACAGGTTTTGAAATATGAATTTCGATCAAAACCACCACAAATCTGAAATTCAATCAAAATCACCACAGGTGCCACTGGTTCGATTCTCCATCGATGGAATTCAGGATCGTGTCCGATTTCAGGATCATAGTAGTTGGCATCACCATAGGTGGAGTAAAACTGGGAGTAATAAGAACCATCTTCAACATCTGAAAACATTGGTTCTCGTCGGAGGTGGAACGCCGGCACATTCTAAATCAATGTCGGCCAAGGATTTGATGATGTGGTAAAGGATTTGATGATTTGATGGAGCTGATGAGGTCGATCCAAATTAAATTTGGTCAAAGGCTTTTAATTAATACCCAATATACCCTTTTAATTTTAATTTCAATACATAACAAATCATGAAGTTCTAATTTATTTCAAATTGTCATTGCCTTTAATAACCCTAGATTAAAATCAATTAATGGTTTAGATCGGTTTTCATGATTCTCAACTTATTTTTAGTTCTCATTTGTTTATTGTCATATATATATATATATATATATATATATATATATATATATAGCCTTAGGTTCATTTGAGGAATGGTAAATATATGAGAAATAGAGAAGTAATCCTAGTCATTCATATGGTCAAGATCGGATTTGACTGGTCAAATATTGCGGCTTTGACTAGTCAAAAGTTACGGCTATTCAAAAAATAGAAGGACACTTTTGTAATTTTTACAAAATACACGGGTTGTGTTCATATATGAACATGTATAATTCACATATGAACTATATGTTCATATATGAATCAGTGTAATTCACATCTGAACTCTTTTAACTGATTCATATATGAACCTTTGTGATTCATATATGAACTAATTAACTGATTCATATATGAACGTATAGTTCATATGTGAATCATATAGGTTCATATATGAACTCATCCCACGTATTTTACGAAACTATCCATCAACCTTCTATAGACCATGCAACGAATTATCCGGTGCTTCGCGGTCAAAGCCGCAAATGTTGACCAGATGAATGACTAAGATTGTTTCTCTATTTCTCATACATTTACCATTTCTCAAATGAACCTCTCCCTATATATATATATATATATATATGGGTAGTTTCATGAAAACCAACTTAGTTTTAAAAACCATGAAAACCGTCGATTTCATTGGTTAAGTTAATGAAAATGTTTCATGAATTTGTAAATTTTGCTAAATTGTTTTATATAATTATTTTCTTGATGAAATTGTTTCATAGATTTGTGTTTTTATGTAAAAATGAAAAAGTTTCATCAGAATGAGAAAATCCATTAAACAATTTAATCAGAATGAGAAAATACATGAAACAATTACATTTTTATATAAAAGACATAAAATATATTAAACAACTTCATCAACAAAAGAATTACATGACACAATTTCATCAAATTAAACAACTTCATAAACCAATTTCATTAACTTAACCAATGAAATAGACGGTTTCGACGGTTTGCAAAATTAGAGTGGTTTTCATTTGATTTCTCCCCTATATATAACCCACCTGCAACTCATCTGAATAAAATAGAGATCACATAAATATCACACATATGGTATACACACTCAACATATATATATATATATATATATATATATACACATATCACACACACATAAATTATGGAAGAAAAAGAAACCACCTGCAGCTTCAAGCAGAAACTTACTCACAAAAAGATATATATATATATATATATATAGAGAGAGAGAGAGAGGGAGGATCATTTGTTAACCTTGTATTTCTTGCTAACTATGTGAACCTTGATCAACCAATAGGATTGCAAGATTAGTTGATGTTTTATTCATTTATTTATTTAATACAAAAGGGTATTAACGTCATTTTGATATGTAATCTTTTGTAATTAATTGTATGGGAGTTACAAAAATGAAGATTCCAAAATTATTGTGTAGGTTACGATTTCACAATTTTATCCTTTTTCATAATTTTTTTGAATCATTTCAATATTGTTTAAGTAAAAATGTCAACATAACCGTTCATATGTATTTATGCTAACATATGAGTTCATGTTATTCATATATGTTCATAGTTAACCATGCTTACATATATATGGTCATGTTATGCATGTATGTTCAAGTTTGTTCATGATGAAAAAAATGAGGTTAACGTAAGTGTTTGTATGCAACTATAGTATCATCACAAAAGATGTGATTCACATAAACTTCTTTAGATAAGATATACGATATATGATTTGGAATTACGTTCAATTTAAATATCAATTTTAGATCACGTATGTTCATCTAATTTAAACTTCAATTTAACTACGAACATTAGAAGGTGATAATTGTTTATAATATGTGAAATTAAGTACGTTAACAGTAGTGTTCATATGCATCCATGTTAACAAATGTGTTCATGTTATGCATATATGTTCACATTTGTTAACATATAATTCAAATTTCAATTTGGATATCATCTTTAGCAGTCAATGATTGTTCATATCGTGAGAAATTGAATATGTTAACATAAGCATTGTAGTTGCATAATATGATAACATATATGTTCATGGTATAAATGTGTATTAGTTGCATAATATGTCGGTTACAGAATCAATGTTGGTACTCGTCGGTTACTAATTTAGTGTAATAAATGTTTTTAAAGCATTTCCAAGAGTTTAATGTTTTGAGTGTTTTTTTTTCCCAAAATACCCTTTTCCATTAATGTTCACTTACAATTGTATTTAATGAAACGTTTTTTTATTAAAAAAAATTACATTTAATCTCAACCATCCGATCTATAGATGGATGGCTTGGATTAGTTCACATAGTTAACAAGAAATACAAGGTTAACAAAAGATCTCAACCATATATATATGGGAATTTAATTAAAATGCCCAAAGTTGAAAAACAATACCCAATATGCCCCAAATCTTGTTATTTTTGCCAAAATACCCCATATGTCCGCGTTTTTTGTCCTCGTTTTTGAAAAAACACGGACATACTATTTGGGTCCTCGTATTGCTTGAAACGCGGACATACCACTCATCCAACCCAAAAAACGCGGACACAAGCCGCGTTCCACACAAAAACGTGTACACAACCCGCGTTCCACACAAAAAGGTGGACATACCCATTATTGAATTGTTGATTTTATTATAAATTTACAGTTTATACCCCTATAATTATTTAGTTAGTTTACTTTATACCTTCTACTTTTCTATTTTTCATTTTATATTTTTATTATATTAACACATATAATCGTATATTAACTAAAATGCATTAAAAAAATACGTTTTAATTTTAACAAGTTATACCATTATAATCGTCTCTTCGAAACCTTCGAAATGAGCCCAATATTGAATATTTTTGGATTTAATTATTTAATTATATATCATATGTACTACATAAAACGTATGAAACATATGCATATGTTATTTTTCTTTTTACCATAAAACGCAAAACGTATTATATATCACATCTACTACATATTTTTGGACAAAGTATTTATAATTTATGTTATTCTTTTTTTTACCATTTACTAATAACGATATGTTTAGTCCAATGGTAGAATATCGTTATTTTTACTAAAATATCGTTATTTTTAGTCCAATGGTAAAATATCGTTATTTTTAGTCCAATGGTATAATATCGTTATTTTTACTAAAATATCGTTATTTTTAGTCCAATGGTATAATATCGTTATTTTTAGCCCAATGGTATAATATCGTTATTTTTACTAAAATGGTAGAATAGCGATATTTTTAGTAGAATAACGATATTTTTAGTCCAATGGTAGAATATCGTTATTTTTACTAAAATATCGTTATTAGTAAAATGGTAGAATATCGTTATTTTTACTCAAATATCGTTATTTTTAGTCCAATGGTATAATATCGTTATTTTTACTAAAATGGTAGAATAGCGATATTTTTAGTAGAATAACGATATTTTTAGTCCAATGGTAGAATATCGTTATTTTTACTAACATATCGTTATTAGTAAAATGGTAAAAAGAAGAATAACATAAATTATAAATAATTTGTCCAAATACGTTTTATGGTAAAAATAACGATATTTTAGTAAAAATAACGATATTATACCATAGGACTAAAAATAACGATATTTTAGTAAAAATAACGATATTATACCATTGGACTAAAAATAACGATATTTTATTAAAAATAACGATATTCTACCATTGGATTAAAAATAACGATATTTTAGTAAAAATAACGATATTCTACCATTGGACTAAACATATCGTTATTAGTAAATGATAAAAAGAAGAATAACATAAATTATAAATACTTTGTCCAAAAATATGTAGTAGATGTGATATATAATACGTTTTGCGTTTTATGGTAAAAAGAAAAATAACATATGCATATGTTTCATACGTTTTATGTAGTACATACGATATATAATTAAATAATTAAATTCAAAAATATTCAATATTAGGCTCATTTCGAAGGTTTCGAAGAGACGATTATAATGGTGTAACTTTTTAAAATTAAAACGTATTATTTTAACGTATTTTAGTTAATATACGATTTTATGTGTTAATATGATAAAAATGAAAAATGAAAAATAGAAAAGTAAAAGGTATAAATAAACTAACTAAATAATTATAGGGGTATAAAGTGTAAATATATATTAAATTTCACAATTCAATTGAGCCATGTCCGCGTTTTTTGTCACATGTCCGCGTTCTCCACCCCATGTCCGCGTTCAACAGTGGAAACGCGGATCCAACCCGCGTTTTGACCCAAAACGCGGACCTAGGGGGTATTTTGGCAAAAATTACAAGATTTAGGGCATTTTGGGTACTGATTTTTCAAAAAAGGGTATTTTAATTAAATTCCCTATATATATATATATATATATATAGACTTAAGTTTGCGTGAGACCAAACAGTTTCCGTGAGACCGGTGAGACCAAACTTTAAAGTATGAAACTTCACACTAAAAAACTGTGAATGTAAAAAAAATCGAACTTTTCATAGGGAAAACACCATAAATGTTACGTTCACAATGTTTTTCGCTGTGAATGTTCGTTTTTTTATGCCTTCACAGCGTCTTCACTGTGAAGGTTCGGATATACCTTCACAGTCTTTTATCTGTGAAGGTTTGATTTTTTTTAACTTGGTTTAGGTTTTTTTACCTTCATAGTGTGATTACATTATGAAGGTTCGAATGTTTTTTACCTTTACAATGTTTTGGTGTAAAGTTTCATGTTTTAAGGCTTGGTCTCACGCGGTCTCCCGGAAACAGCTTGGTCTCACGTGAACCTGACCCTATATATATATATATAGGGGCGGGTTCAAATGAAAACTCATCTTTCATTATGCACATGAGGACAAATTTTAACCATTGATCAAAACTTATAAAACTAATCAATGGTTAATATATAATAAGATTAATTGGGAAGTGAATAAGGACAAAATTGTAATTTTGAATCAACGCCTACCTTCTTTGACTTTTTATTTTTATTTTTAATTAAAAAAAAATTTACCCCTTAAACTTTAAAATAATTTATCTTAAAAATTACTAATATTTTAATCAAACAAATTACATAAAAAAAAACGATAATTTCGTGCTCTTCGATATGACATTCATCTCAATATAGTTTTTTTTTCGTTTTAAACGTTTTTACGTGAAATTCTATATTCGTGTTATATATTCATTATGAATATGCATGCACGTCTTCGGGTGTCCACATTCAGTATGAATAACAAAGGTGAACGTTCATTCACTATTCATGATGAATAATACTGTATGTAGGATGAATAATACAATATTCAGGATTTTTTAGTTTTAACCGTTTTTTACCTGAAATTCTATATATATGTTATTTTCATTATGAATATGAATGCACGTACTCAGGTGTACATATTCAGTATGAATAACAAAGGTGAACGTTCATTCACTATTCATGATTAATAATACAGTATTCAGGATGAATAATACAATATTTAGGATGAATAATACACGAATCCATGATTCATGTATTATTTATCATGAATCGTGTATTATTCACCCTGAATGTTCCATTATTCATCCTGAATGATACATTATTCATGATGAATAATATATAAATGACCCGTGAAGGTTTAGACATATGACACACTCTCTTTTGTTTCCCAATTCACAACCAAAATATGATTTAATTCATTATGAATATGTATGCGCATCCCCGGATGTCCCACATTCAGTATGAATAACAAATGTGAACGTTCATTCATTATTCATGATGAATAATATAGTATTCAGAATGAATTACACAACATTCATAACGAATAATACACAAATTCATGAATCGTGAATTATTCACCCTGAATGTTGTATTATTCATCCTGAATGATACATTATTCATGATGAATAACACATGAATGACTTGTGAAGATGTGGAGACGTGACACACTCTCTTTTGTTCCCCGATTCACAACAGAATTACTAGATAGGTTCTCGATTCGTCTTGATGGGTGTTGGGTTACGGTGCTGAAGAACCGTGATGCCTTACGATGTTGAAGAAAGTGTTGAAGAAGGTGATGTCGAGTTACATACTTCCGGTGTCGATGCCTTGTACAAACTTGAACGTACATAAATATTCATAATGAATATAACACATATATATCATTTCACGTAAAAAACAGTTAAAATGACAAAAAAAACTATATCGAGATGGATGTCATATCGAAGAGCACGAAATTCTCGTTTTTTGATGTAATTTGTTTGATTAAAATATTAGTAAGTTTTAAGATAATTTATTTTAAACTTTAATTAGGTAAAAAGTTTTTAATTAAAAAAGAAAATAAAAAGTCAAATATGGTAGGCGTGTGTTTAAATTTTCTTCCATTTTTACCCCTAAGCATTTTAAAATTAAAAACTCTATTTAATATGAGTTGTTGGATCAAAATAGATCAAGTGACTGAGATTTGTCGTCACGTACACAATGAAAAATGAGTTTTCATTTGAACTTTCCTCTCTATATATATACTAGGTTCGAACCCATGTATTACATGAGGTAATTTTAAAAAATTAAATAATGTCAGAAAATTTATCTTACAGATATGAATGATCATCGAAATAGTAATTTTTGTAAAATAACCTCATTTTTATGAGTTTTTTGACCTTTTCAATATCAATAATTAATACTTATATATAAGTAAAATATACTAAATATTATAACATCAAGAAAATAAAATTAAAAACATTATTTTATAAAACTTCATGATAAAAATCAAAATTATTGTATAAAAATCTAAAGAAGATGAGGTTTTTATAAAAACTCTTCACAATAATGTTTCGTTGACAAAATGGAATTTGATAGAATTGTAAATTTGTAATTCGTCGCTTGAAGTAAAAATTGATATGAAATTACAAAAAGAAAATTAAGACAATTTAGTGATTATAAAAAAGTAAGAGATTAAAAGTAACTGCATACCTAATTATAAAAGTAGTAAATGTAATGTGTAAATTAAAATTTTGAATTAAGGAAAAATTTAAGGAGAAGTGAATGTGGGTGTGATAATTGAACTTATAATGTAACTGTGTCCAGATACATGTTTAGGCAGAAAAATACTGAAGTCGGCTCACCAGAAAACGACACGTGTCACTCTAGTTACTTATTTATTATATGTATGTATATATATATATATATATAGATAGATAGATAGATAGAGAGAGAGATGAAAATTCAAATGAAAACTCAATTTTTATTGTGTACATGAGGACACAAATCTCAGTAACTCCATCTCTATTGATCCAACAACTAATATTAAATAGAGTTTTTAATTTTAAAATGCTTAGGGGTAAAAATGGAAGATCGTTTAAACTCACGTCTACCATATTTGACTTTTTATTTTCTTTTTTAATTAAAAACTTTTACCCACTTAAAGTTTAAAATAAATCATCTTAAAAATTACTAATATTTTAATCAAACAAATTACATCAAAAAACGAGAATTTCGTGCTCTTCGATATGACATCCATCTCGATATAGTTTTTTTGTTGTTTTAACCGTTTTTTACGTGAAATGATATACATGTGTAATATTCATTATGAATATTTATGTACGTTCAAATATGTACAACACTTCAAGACCGTAAGTACGTAACTCGACCTCACCTTCTTCAACACTTTCTTCAACGTCATAAAGCATCGCGTTCTTCAGCACTGTAACCCAACATCCATCGAGACGAATCGAGAACCTATCGAATAATTTGGTTGTGAACCGGGGAACAAAAGAGAGTGTGTCATGTCTCCACACTTTCACGGGTCATTAAATATTATTCATCATGAATAATGTATCATTCAAGATGAATAATACAACATTCATGGTGAATAATACATTATTCATCCTGAATATTGTATTATTCATCATGAATAATGAATGAACGTTCACATTTGTTATTCATACTGAATGTGGGACATTCGGGGATGCACATACATATTCATAATGAATTAAACCAAATTTCGATTGTGAATTGGGAAACAAAAGAGAGTGTGTCATGTGTCTACACCTTCACGAGTCATTAATATATTATTCATCATGAATAATGTATCATTCAGGATGAATAATACAACATTCAGGGTGAATAATACACGATTCATGATGAATAATACATGAATCATGAATTCGTGTATTATTCATCCTGAATGTTGTATTATTCATCCTGAATATTGTATTATTCATCATGAATAGTTAATGAACGTTCACCTTTGTTATTCATACTGAATGTGGACACCCCGAGACGTGCATACATATTCATGATGAATATAACACATATATAGAATTTCACGTAAAAACGGTTAAAACGAAAAGAAAAAAAAACTATATCGAGATAGATGTCATATCGAAGAGCACGGAATTCTCGTTTTTTTGATGTAATTTGTTTGATTAAAATATTAGTAATTTTTAAGATAATTTATTTTAAACTTTAAGGGGGTAAAAAATATTAATTAAAAATAAAATAAAAAGTCAAACAAGGTAGGCGTTGATTCAAATTTTAAATTTTGTCTTTAATCACTCATCAATTAATGTTATTATGTTTTAACCATTGATTAGTTTTCTAAGTTTTGATCAATGATTAAGATTTGTTCTCATGTGCACAATGAAATATGAATTTTCATTTAGACTCACCCATATATATATATATATATATATATATATATATATATATATATAGAGAGAGAGAGAGAGAGAGAGAGGAGGGATCAATTGTAAACGAATATTACATTGGAAACTTTGGAAACCAATTTCGATCAATCAATGAATTTCTCTTTTTTTAATTGATAAGGGTAATCTAGTCTTTTATCTAATTTCGTAATATATATGGTAAGTATTATTATTATAATATTAAACCTATTCAATTTTAATGTATTTTATATATTGTATTATTGATCATATATTAATTGAAAGTATTTACTTTTTTATTCAAACTTCAACTCCTTTTAGTATTCTTTACTTAAACTTTAACTAATTTTTTATTCACATTAATTTAAAAACGACACATAGAATCCGAATTCAGTTTCATTTTGTTTGTGGTTTGGAGTATTTAAGGTAAAAAAAAATTGTTTGATTTCAACCGAAAGATGCATATCTTTAATTGAAAATTTTTTATTTGTATTTTAATTGAAACAAATCGAGAATCCCACCATATTACATTGGAAACCATATATCAACCATTGATCTTATTAACATAAATCTTTATTCACAATGAAACCATAATGCCAATATGATGAAACATATTTGATATAGGTAAACACAAATTGATTCATACGCAAGCTACAAATCAAATTATTTTTTCTGATTCTTATGAATCAGTGATTGATTCATCCAATGAATGAAAGTTTATATTCATATTAAATCTTCAATATTACCTTCAGATATAAAATATTAATATAGTGAAACATAATGGATTTGATATAGTGAAACAAAATATTAATATAGTGAAACCTGATGAAACATAAAATGTTAATATATTGAAACCTGATGAAACAAATTTGATATAGTGAAACATACTGGAAAGATAATGAAACAAAATATTAATATAGTGAAACCTGATATAGTGAAACAAAATATTAATATAGTGAAATCTGATGAAACAGATTTGATATAGTGAAACATAATGGAAAGGTAATGAAACTTAATTGGGTTTTTACATACTGCATATTAATGAACATATAATAAAAAGGTAGTCTTGATATATTATTGTTATTTTTTATTAACAAATTAATTAATTTATTACCATATATAATTATTATCTTTTATTAATAAATTAATTAATTTATTACCATATTTCATCTTTGTTGTCAAATTTGAAACACAAAAGAAAAAGTCACATTTACCCTTTTGACATATTACTATTATTTTTTATTAATAAATTAATTAATTTATTACCATATATAATTCAAATGAATCTTGACCATTGATTAAAAAGATGAATGGTTGAAATTTGGTTTCCAAAGTTTCCAATAAAATTTGGTTTCCAATTGAAACCACCCATATATATATATATATATATATATATATATATATATGGGCGAACGATCGTGTGGGAAGTTGAGTTAACGGTTGTAAACGTGAGAAGTGGATCTGAACCGTTGATCTTTTTTAATCTCAAGTCCTCCCATGAATCGCGGTTTAGAAGGGAATTGATCTGGTACATCTCATCCTAATGTGTGTTCATTTCTCATTCAACGGTTGATAACCACTTCTCATGTTTCTTAACATTAAATCAACTTCTCACCAGAACCCAACTTTATATGTATATATACATATACATATATTTATATTTATATTAATATAATATATAATATTTTTAATTTTAATTTTAATTTTAAAATTAGACAAAACATAAAATGACCTATTTACCCTTGACTTAACGGATGCTTTTTACCGATGTTAGCGATAGGGATCCAGAGTGCAACAAAATGCAAACCATGGGGACTTCAAGTGTACTTATTTCAAAATAGGGACCATATCTAAACTCTGAACTAACCATAGGGACCAACAGTGTAATTTATTCATTACTTTATATGAGTTTAAATTATTCTACGAGATTATTCAAAACATTAACGCACATAGGTATATATGTATACATATGCTGACTTAGGATACGTTTTGGAAAATGTCATCGTCTTGTCATAGCTCGTAAGGCTTAAGACTTGACATCGCGGTTACATCACGCCTCACGTCATTAAAAACCTTGATAAATATTGAAAGTAAATGAGGATGAAACCCAAAACATCATATTTTTAGAGTAAATTACGGATTTGGTCCTTGTGGTTTTTTAGTCATTACAATTTTTTATTACAAAGAAAGAGGTAATTGTAAAATAACTATTTTACCCTCATATTCAAGGCACATGTGAGAGTTAACGAGAGAAAGGCAAACGGTATTATTGATAGGGATCCAAACCAAACAAAAAATCATACCATAAGAAGTTTTTTTTCTGATAAATAATTATAGGAACCAAATCCGAAACAACTCAAAAACCACAAAGATAAAATCCGTAATTTACTTTATTTTTTAAGATAACCCAAAAAATTTAATGCCATATTTTAGCAAAGAACGACTATTGGTGTATTTGAATTTGTGTTTTTAAAATAATTACCGCAACATTAAAAATTATTATAATAATTAATTATAATAAAAACATTGAGTATGTAATTTTGGTCCCTGTCCTTTGTAGATTTGCTTGGATTGTGTTTTACATATTTTTATTGTAAAAAACCTCTTTATATATAAACGCCCGTTAATTTTCAGCCCATTAGGTCTCCCATGTACCCTGCAAATAAGAGGGTAAAATTATCATTTTCTTCTTGATAATTCTTAAATTAGACGACTTTTATTTTTTCTTGTTATATATATATATATATATATATTAGATATTGTATTAATATATAATAAAAAAAATAATACTATATATTATATACGTAAAAGGAGAGAGGGGCTCACTTCATCTTCTTCCCCACCAATGGTGCCCCTTCAAATGAAACCCTTTTCCCTTCTTCCTCATCTCCATGTTGACTTGGGTACTCATCCTCCGTCACCACCATCGAAGAAAACTCACCATCGTTGGTGTTTTTTCCTTCTTCCACCCAACACTGTTCATCGTCAGTTTTCGTTCTTCCCTTACTTTGCTCCAACATCGTTCACGACTAATCTCAATAGCCCCGCCCTCTCAATCCCACCCCATCACAAACCACCTCAATCTTTTGGAACCAATTTCACACCAGGTTAAGATTGAGGGTACATAGGCAACAAATCGATGAAATTAAACTTATATCGACATAACCATAACCGCCATGTTAGGTCCAATGATCACAATTCAATCAATGAAATTAGAAGAACAAGAGATGATTGGGGAGGAATTGATTGTTTTATTCACACAATCTAGAGAGAGGAAATGTTTCTCTCTCTAGAAACACTGAGTTCGCGTAAGGCTACATTTTTGAACAATGAAAACTTACTTACAAACTACAATACAAACAATTCCTATTTATACCCTCACACCCTTGTTTACATTAAAACCCAAACCCAATGCTATTACAAGGCCCAAACTACACATAATGATGACTTTACAAAACTTCTAATACTAGAACATTTTATGTTCTAACATTCTCCCCCTAAGTTTTGTAAATGAATCATCCTCTTCAAGCTTCAACTCTTCTCCCCCTTGATTTCTTTAGAAAACTTAGTGTTGCTTAAACTTCAAAACAACTCTGACTCCCCCTTGAAAATAGCTCTTATCCTTGAAGTTTCAACTTTAATACCAGATTCGTTGTAGACAATAACCTCGACTGAGTGCACAAAAGACAACTTTTATCTCTAGTAAATTCAACACATTCGTTATGCCTACAAGAAAGAAATGTGTGAATTATGATGTGACAACCAAAGTGCATCTTCAGTTTATAACACCAGATTTGTCTTTGAACCGTGAGTTAAATAGGAATTCAGCTTAAGAACTTAATCTGTTCAGCTCGTAGAAGGAATCATCTTGTAGCAAACACTACTAGGCAAGGGTTAAAAGAAAATATGATATATGTTCAACAACTGATGAAAGATGCTCATTTTCTAACTGCTTTCCAGAAAACTGAAATCTTGACTGGCATGAGCACTTGTGAAAATCTTATTAGTTGCAAAAAATATGTGACCAACAGAAGATAGGAATGATGTCACATATGCATTACGCGGAAAATCTCGGGAACAGGGTAAACTTGTAGCAAAATGGGTTCTGAACATCAATTTTTCGCATAACACATGAACAACTTTTCGCATAACAACAATTCGCAGACCATATAGTATTTAAGGACACAATTCGCATGAGGCATAGCATAGACTTGTATGCGAATTTTAGCTTTTCGTATCATCCTATATGTGAATTCCTTGCTTTTCGCATATAACTCCATGCGAATTCCTCGCTTTTCGCATAAGAAATGATGTAGATTCTTTACTTTTCGCACAACACCTCTTCACTGTGATGCGAATTCTTTCCTTAGAAAATATTTCAACCTCAAACGATCCGTATCGATGCGAATTCTATACTTAGAAAATATTTCATCCTGGAAGCCACTTTTCGCATACGGCGTCATGCGAGTTTCTCACTTTTCGCACAGTGTGGCTTGCGAATTCCATCTTTTCGCACACAACTTAAGCACAATAGCATGTGAATTCTTCACTTTTCGCACATAGCTACTTGCGAATTTCGTACTTAAAAAAATTTGTTGTGTCCAAGGATGATGTATCATGTGAATTCCTTGATACTTAACCATGCGAGTTCTTCAATATCATGCGAATTTGTTAGATCTTATGAATGTTGTCGACTTAAATTTAAAAAAAACTTCAAATTCTCCTTTGATCCTTCGAATTTTGAGACGAGACTTTGTGAGCAGGTTCGAAAATCACTTCTGAGCAACTTTGTAGTTGATGATCTTTAATAATAACCACTCCATAATCAAATTCGATCTTAACACAGTAAATGATAACTTTCGAACAAAAATCTCAAAATTCGATCAATTCATCCAAATCTGTTGGAATTGAAACTGATAATTGACTCAAGTAGATTCGACTTTGAGCATAGAATCAATTTAACATCATAGTTTAACCAATTAAGCACCAAATTGAAGAATTCAAAATCCACAGGACACTGTTCATGCATAAGTCACTGTTCCATTGATGAAATTGCAATCTCGATCGTTTCGATGAATAATATCTTCGATTAGGCTCTTATACCACTTGTTAGGTCTAATGATCACAATTCAATCAATGAAATTAGAAGAACAAGAGATGATTGGGGAGGAATTGATTGTTTTATTCACACAATCTAGAGAGAGAATCTAGAGAGAGGAAATGTTTCTCTCTCTAGAAACACTGAGTTCGCGTAAGGCTACATTTTTTAACAATGAAAACTTACTTACAAACTACAATACAAACAATTCCTATTTATACCCTCACACCCTTGTTTACATTAAAGCCCAAACCCAATGCTATTACAAGGCCCAAACTACACATAATGATGACTTTACAAAACTTCTAATACTTAGAACATTTTATGTTCTAACACGCCACTAGAACAAACGACTAAGGCTACTCTAATCCTGTAACCAAAAACCATATTAATCTCATGAATTTAATAAGTAGTGAAATGGTGATGGTGACGATTATCAAGTGAAAGAAATTGCAGAGGGAGATAGGAGTGGAGAAGGTGATGGTAATGTTATGCATTAATAAAAAAAGACAAATCTATCCCTGAATTGCAATGCCTTGGTCGCCAGAGTTGCAACGGGGAATGACGTTTCAATGTGTCGTTGTAACACTCCGATTTCGAAAAGTATCGTTTCAAGTTAATACAGAAATCGACAATTTTAAGGGAAAAATAAGATATAGGATTTTGGACTTAAATCCTAGATTTTATAGTCTTGGTGGATGAATGATTCAATTACGAGTCCAACGGTTCTTTCCGGAGCAAAATCGGAGCTATGAAGAAAATTTACAGCCAAAATAGTGAACGAGAAGAAAACCGGCTGGACAGTGCACTACGCGACTTGTGCCGTAACTTAGGGGAAGCGGGCGACTTATGCCGTGACTTAAGGCCGCGTGGTAAGTCGCGAAACGTCCTGGTCGAGCATAAAACCCGATTTTCAGCCCTAGAACTTCATTTCTTCATAACTTTTGCATCTCAACTCTGTTTTTGGTGATTCAAGTTGCCATGGTTTCGTTTTTGAGAGATCTTCAAGGATATAGAAAGAGATTTGAAGTCTATTGGAGAATACAAGAGTATTTTGTGGTGGTAAGCTCCTCATCTCTCTTAATGTTAAGCTAGGGTTTGATGATTTCATCATTTTCCCTTTCATCCTTCAACTTGGGTGTGATTTTGATGACTTGTGTAGTGAAGGTGACCGTTTAGATGTGTTGGATCTAAGATCTAGAGATATTTCTTGGAGATTCAAGCCTTCATCAAAGGAGATTCAAGCTTTGGGGGTAAAATCTAGATTTAGCCTAAATCTAGCAAGGTGAGTTCAGGTTGATTTGTGAAAACGTTGTACATGCCAAAATGTCCATTTTAAAGTGTTTATGTGTTTTACATGAAATTATCAACTGTTGAGTTATTTGGTAATCTTTGATTATTTGAAGTATTTAACTTTATAAACTTTGTAAAACACCCATATTCGGGATTTTTGGGCATTTTGTTAAATGTATCATATATGAACGTGTTTCGATGATTTATTTCATAAAAGGATATTGGTCAAAATGCATTTTTAGTGTTTGTTGGGTTTATGCATCATTCATGTAATGGGACGTTTTAAAAGTAAGAGTGTGTGAGTCTTTTAGGTTGGATCATTCCCGACCTTGGGAACATTTCAGAAATAATAATATTTTTGGGTTTTGGGCCGAAGGCCAATGGTGATTTGAGAAACAAAGGTTTTGGGAAATATTTAATTTGGTTTATGTAACCATATTGGCTCTCGTGTTTTAGTCAAACGTCTATTAAGCCTTTTGGGGCTTGATTTGTACTCGGTTGAGTCTTTCGAACATTTGTTCAGTTTTGGTAGCTCGTTAAGGATCCTTGGACGTACGGTGCACTTAGTTGCATCTTAATTGAGAGTTACATGTTTTGAATGCGTTAGTTCATTTGTTTGAGTCATGTAACGTTTAGACTGTAATGCATTGGATCCATAGGCATATGAGTCGGTCAGTTGGTTTAGTTGGGGACTTTACCCCGTTTTGGGACTGGAAATTATTTATGGCTAGCGGGAGCTCGAGGTACAGATCGTGGGTGGTTGAACTCAATAACCGTGTAACCTTTATTGAAGGGCTCGAGGTATAGATCGTGGGTGGTTGAACTCGATGCTCGTTTGTAATCCAGTCTGGTTACTCATCGTGGAATTTAGTGTTCGTGTTTGAAGTCTAGTGAGTGGTCCCTAAGTCATGTTTTTTTATGTAAGACTGTGGTGGTGTTCTACAGAGCCGTATACGGTGCTAAGTCTTGCGGTGGTGCCCATTGTGAGCCAGATACGGGGACTTGTGGCTTTTGTGGTGACACTCATTTAGAGGTTGAGTAGACACTAGAGGCATTTGGGTATCTTGCGGTGGTTGCTCGGTTGGGAGCCGTATACGGGGATCCATGGCTCTATGTGAAGCTCGAGAACATTGATAAATGGCTTAACTTTGTGTGCCCGCCACATTCGATGGAATTCGGGTCTCCCCCGTCACCGAAAGGTGTTGTTTTGTGTATTGAGTTTTATTATCCAAGTTTTCGGTGACGTTTTGTATAAAAGGGTTTTTATCCATATTTTAAGGTTAGAGTAGTTTGCCCCACCCATGTTTTGGGTGTTTTGGGATGTAAAGTTTTAACTTCATCTTCATAAATGGAGGGTTCAATTTCTATTAACGTTTTGAGTGAGTTTTGGATTAAATTTAATTTATGAATGGGCGTTTTATATTGGGATCTTTGCCCTTGAAGTAGTGTGGATTGGAAAACGTTTATATTGGTGTTTCTTTGCCTAAAATGCATATTATTGGAAAACGAGTCGTTTTCATATTTGAGGCATATCAAATTGAAAGATTATGATTTAAATTGCATTACTTATTTTCAACGATATTTTTATCCATGTTGAAAACTCTTGAACTCTCTAGGCGTTAGCCTAACCTTTTTATTTGTCGGCATGTGCAACAGGTTTCGGTTGGGAATAGTCCTAGTGACAGTGTGAAGCGAAGAGTGCTAGTTGTGTGCTCGAGGAGTGGATATCTTAGTGAAGTCTTCCGCACTTGTTTTTGGGAAGAGCAACTTATAGTTGGGATTAAGTAACACCGACTTTGGTATAATCCTTGTATAAGACTGGAGTTTATATTTGTTGAGGTTAAATAGAAAGTTTTATTTTGGAGAGTTACCTTTTACTTGATGTAATGTTGAAATTTTTAATTAGTTGCTCTTACCAAATTTGAGGGTGTTACAGTCGTGGGGTTAGAGAATGGGCAAGGGGCATCAGGAAACGGATTGGTTGATGTTCATCGACTGGTAATTTATTCTTGGTTTTCGATATAGGGTAGTCATATGAAAAGGATGAGAGAGAGAGAGAGAGAGAGAATTGTTTTAGGGTTGAAATGGAGCTAATGGTCTAAACGACTATTTTACAAGACACATGGTGAAATTAATGATAGGGATTTAACTCTAGTTAATGGAAGATACCAAAACCAAGCATTTTCGCATGTCATAAGGGCTTTCTTGCAACTAAAAGTTTATGAGGACCCAATGCAAGAAAATCAACAAACCATAGGGACCAAAAGTGAAAGTTACTCTAAACCATTTTATGTTTGAAAAGATTAGACAAAATAAAGAGTAAAGTACAATTTTGGTCCTTTGCATTTGCACTTTTCAACGGATAATTGTACCTAAACTTCAAAAACTTAGATTTGGTCCCTCATGTTTGTCAATTTACAACGCTTTCCGTCCCTCCCACTAACGACTTTTAAAATTTTCTTTAAATCCAATTAAATGAGGGGTAGTTTGGTCAATTGATATTTTAGAACTATTTTAATTATATTTCCCGAGAAATGGACCCCATCCCAACAATTTATATATTTTTCTCTCCACCTTAACCCTTCTCCGTAAAAGTCCCATCCCCAGCCCCACTATAGTGAATACCGTCCACCCTCTCCAATGAATCCTGATTACCTTTTGTGGCAACGACTAGAGACGACAACAACCAACCACCTTTATGATCACCAGAACAATTTCTTCTTCACCATCCCGACCATCATATCACCATCTTCGTCGATTGTCAAGACCCACCTTCTTACCCCATCCACTTCCCTACTACAAGCCAATCATTGCACTCCCTTATCGCATCTCACATAAAAACACCCTCACTAGTGCAACCATCTCTAACTCCGACGAACCCTTCTTCAGTAAGTCTATTTCCATCCCCCCTCCCACCTCCTTCACCGTGGCCTCCCCCGCAACTTAATATATGCACAAACATCCTATTTTTTATCTCACAATGAAACTGAATCTCTAAACCTAGATTTAGATGTTCCTTTTCTTCCCATTCTTAAAATGTTTGCATCGTGGGAGAGAGGAAGGGGAGGACAATGAGAGAAGAAAAGGGTTAGGATTGAGTTCCTTTTTTGGTTGTTTCTACAGCTTAAGATGCAAGCACGATAAGGGAAAAGTAGAAGGATTTTGGGCTTGATTTGGTGCTTGGATCACCGGAGAAGACGAGGATTGATCCAAACTCAGGATTTTTTTTATGTCGAAGATAGAGGTTTTGCCTTGATGCCATGGCCCTGTGATGTGTTATAATCCAACAAATACCATATATATGGTATATTATATTTTTAATAAAAATTCTTTTTTAGTTTTAAAAGAAAATTCAATATACATTTACGAAATACCCCTCATGTAATTGGATTTAACAAAAAAAATTAACGGTTGTTAGTGGGAGGGACGAAAATTGTTGTAAATTGATAAACTTGAGAGTCTAAATCTGAGTTTTTGAAGTTTAGGGATGATATCCATTAAAAAAAAATGCAAACCTTAGGGACAAATTTGAACTTTACTCTAAAATAAAGTTTAGAGTAAATTGCAAATTTGGTCCATATGGTTTGTTGTTTTTCACACTTTTGGTCTGTACAAAATTTTTATTGTAAGAAATTCCTCGTGGTATGTAAAAATGCTTGGTTTGGGTCCTCTGACTAACTCTGTCAGATTTTCATCCGTTAAAATTCCTCATGTGACTTGCACATGAGGGCATATTGGTCCTTTTACAAAAAACAAAGTTACAAACCATAAGGAATAAAAATGCAATTTACTCTTTTATTATCATACCATTTTTAAAACATAATAATTATATTATATATTTAATAAATAATTATTACTTGATTTAAAAATAACTTATTTAATGAAACATCAAATTTCAATTAATCAATATTTGCGTTTAAGTTTCATCGACCAAAATTATAATAAAATTGTTGGGTCATTGACCAACATCTTCCTAAATCGAAACGTGGCGCTGGCTGCTACGCTATATGGAAATAAAGTTGCGCCTTCTCCATAAGCAATTGCTTTTGGCGTAGTGGTAAGCGCTTGATCCTAACAAGTGGTATCAGAGCAGGTCACGGGTTTGAATCCCATGGAGTGCATTTAAATGCCAAAGACATGTTGTGCAGCCATTGACTTCTAGCGAAGATCTTGTTAGTGTTGGCAGATGCTGGGGGGGGGGGGGAATTGTTGGGTCATTGACCATCATATTTCTAAATCGAAACATGGCGCTGGCTGCTACGCTATATGGAAATAATGTTGGGCCTTCTCCATAAGCAATTGCTTTTGGCGTAGTGGTAAGCGATTGATCCTAACAAAAATAATTTATATTTTCATTTTTACTAAATCTCAAGGAGGAAGTTATGACCAAACAACGTTTACTTTTGACGGAGGATAGTCGTAGAGTAAAGTTGTTCAATGGGCTTGTGTGGGTGCCCAAGATTGGGGGCAACTGATAGCTAATTTTAGAAGACGCTCATAAGTCCATGTATTCCATCCATACTGGAAGCACAAAGATGTATAGGGACTTGAAACTACACTATTGGTGGTCGGTTATGAAGTTAGATGTAGCACATTATGTGGAGCGGCGTGTGACAACCGAATATCAACGACCTTACGAAAGTTTTCAATCTCTAAAGATATCCGAATGAAAATGAGAACATATCACTATGGTACCTCTAACCCATTTTTGTGTTTTTTGGTCGATCATCCTTCTTAAATATTCCTAACAAAATCCATATGCTTTAATCTTTTTGCATGTTAACATAATTTTAATAATCGTAGGGTGATGTATTTAGAAATATATTAGAAAGTCGGCTTCAATAAGATGTAAATTTAGTTATAATTACTTTTTTAAAGGTTATTTCATATATCGTTTTAAAAACGCTAGAATTTTTGTGTTTTTAAATTATATATATATTATATTTTATATAAATAATCAAAAAATCATGTCTTTAATTTATTTTTATTGGATAATTTATTTTATATTAAAAACTAAATTTAGTAGAAACGAAAATATAATTATTTTATTATAATTTTAGTTGATAAAACTTAAATATAACTTATTAATTAATTAAAACTCTCATTTTAATTTTACAATGTTTCATTAAACCAAACGATAATTATTTATTAATTATATAATATAATTATTATATACTAAAAAATAGTATAATAATAAAAGAGTAAATTGAAATTTTGGACCTTGTGGTTTGTTGTTTGTAAAGGACTAATCTATCTATACTATATTATAAAAACGACATAAAAAACTCTTAATTACAACATTTTAAGCACAATGTATAACTAAATAAAGTCAATTACTTAATTTACAATTTCTTAATGCTTTGGTACAACCTTTCTAAGCACAATATCTCACATAATCATCTATTTGTGGAATGGATACTCATTTATTAATATAAATATTTGTTTTTTTTTGTGGAGGATTTTATAAAATAGATTTTATATTAGCATAATCTATTTTAAATGTAGATTTTACATTTAAATCTATATTAATGAGATGTAATATAAAATCTTTTTTCTTCCGTATTTTTTTTATATTACATCTCATAATGATTTTTCCATATTTTATTTTATAAAATCTTTTTCCATATTTTATTTTATAAAATCTTTTTACATAATGGGATGTAATATAAACTCTTTTTTTCCGTATTTTTTTTGCTAATATAAAATCTATTTTATTTTATAAAATATACACGTATTTTATATTAGCATAATATAAAATCTACACGTATTTTTTTTCACGAGCATTAAAAGAAGAAAAAAGAAGGTTGATATGAATTAAAAATAAAAAATAACGAGATACACTAATAAATTATCGTATTCTTTAAAATAATATTCCGCAATACTTTCCAAATTAACCAAGTGTAAATAAAATAAAATAGAAACGATGTAGATATAAAAATATTCTTCCATATTTTTAATATATTTACATTTAAATGTAAAATCGAAAATGAAAATAAAAGATTTTAAAATATTCTCTACATTCACTATACATATATATAGCTTCTCTATGTATTATCCGAGTACAAGAAGAAGACGAACGGTCGGGTGTCAATGGCGGAACCTGCAACTGAACAAAAGGTATTCGACTATATTTTTGTTTCTTTGAAAAACTACTTTTTTATATTTTATTTTATTTACTGAAGATTTGTTTATATTTTTCAAAACCCACAATCATATTTTTCGAAGTAGGGGAATAAGATATATATATATATATATATATATACATACCTTTATTTTTATCGACTAATACTATGAGGTCTTGAAGTCAATAGTCAGATAAATTTTCAAGTGATACTGAGTGAATTTGAACTATACCAGTTGAGTTGCCGGTTACAAAAGATAGAAATCATTTATTTTCTTTGTCATATTTGATGTGGGTTGAATATTGTTAATTAATCTACAGATTTATACGTTCAAAGTGATTGTCAAGTGTTGTCGAGGAGGTTTCAGAAAAATTGCAAAATCTGTAAAAACGTATGTTCATATTTATAATTATTTCAGTAATAGTGATATGTTGTGAGACATGTCGTTTGAGTTTGCTCTAATATAATACAAAACTATTACCAATATTATTGCACAAACTCATAACAACAAACGATTAAGAATATATGCAAGCTAACCACTTATGAAAATACATTCGTTTTTCACATTGTATTTCATTAATTGTTAACAGAGAAATTACGTTTCATTTTAACTCGATTCAATATTCCAACAAAAAATTTATTCTCCCGTACAATGCACGGGCCCAACACTAGTATATTTTAATGTATAAGTCACATGAGAGGTTTTAACGAATGGAAATTTGCCAGAGTTAGTTAGATGGACTCAAATCAAACATTTTTGCATACAACGAGAATTTCTTGCATTAAAAATTTTGTAGGGATCAAAACTGCGAAAAACAACAAACCCCTGAGGCCAAATTTGCAATTTACTCTAAAATTTATATTTAAAATAAAGTTTGTGATTTTTGTTGAAGTCTAAAATTTGACCTTTTGGTTCAACAAATTAAATAATAAGTCTATTATAAACGGTAAAAACAAATTAAAAATTAATTTGTTATAAACTGTAAATAAGTTATTATGAGTTTAAACTTTAAATAGATATGTTTATAGAGATGAGTTGTTGTGCAACTTTTTAATGGTGCAACCCATGCAACCCACTTATCTATCACATATTTTATTTTCACATTTTTTTATTAAAAAGATAAAAACAAAATATGTGGTAGATAAGTGGGTTGCATGGGGTTGCACCATTAAAAAGGTTGCATTTGAACACCCCTCTATGTTTTATATCACATATAAATATAAGTATGTGTAATTTATTTGATTGGTAAATTGTATGAAAATATAATGTAGAGTTAGATGTAAATCTTGTCCCTATGGTTTAAATAAATTAACGAGTAAGGTCATTGAGCTTTTTTTTAATGAAGAACATTCTTATGGTATCATTTTTATAGTGAGATGTAGTTTTGTCTATTAACCGTCCCCCTCCTCCTACCTTCGTTTTTATAATGATCCCTCCATCTACTTTCGTTTTTATAACGGATTTGGTCCCTCCATTTAATTAATAAAAACTTGTTGAGACAAACGTATATCTTCTATAAAAAAAAGCAAATAGGCATGGCAACGGGACGACACATGCAATCTCCGGCCCTGGTCCCCGATGGGTTCATGAAATCGAATCCTCTCCTCGCTCTTTGTTGGCCCTATCCCCGATTTTTCGAACGAGCTCAAAAAATCATTTGAAATTATGGTCGCAAAACAAAACCTTTTTTAGGCGAACAGAGTCAAAGAAAGTTGATTTTTTATTTTAATTGGACCATATATGAGCTTCATATATATAGGACGGTAATCAAATAAGAACCATAAAAATATTGAGAACCGCAGGAACCAATCTCAACTATTTACGGCTTTTGATCCAATAGTATTACAAAATCATCTAATTGTAATTCATTAAGGACATAATCGTAATTTTAAATCAAAAGCACCATTAAATACCACCACTTGGCTGCTGTTTTTTTTAATTACTTCCACGTTTGAAGTTTTACTTTTTAACAATTGTTTTAAAAAATAAATTTAAAACGTGATTTTGATATCTATAATTTAAATACTTAATAATTGTTTTTCTGTTTTATTTTATATGCTAACAATTTTCTACGATATATTATTTATAAAAATTTTATGTATATTTTTATTAATTGTAAAGTTTATAATAATTATATAATTTTCATTGTTTCATACAGTGAAACAATTCAATATTATTGTTATTTCACTAGGTGAAACAACATCATGTTAACACTTAAGTGTTGCTTCATACTATGAAATAAAACAGGGTCGTTGACATAAAATAGTAAAATATTGATTCACATTATGAAACAACATAATATGAAACGAGGAAGTGTCGTTTCATAATATGAAAACACGTGTCATTGATTTGAAACGCGAGATAAAATAGTGAAGTTTTGTTTCACATAGTGAACAACATAGAATAAAATAGTTTAAAGTTGTTTCACAATATGAAAAAATAAGTGAAGTTGATACGGAACGTTACATGTAATATTGAATTTGTGTTTCATACACAGAAACAACACATAGTTAAATAAGCTCAAGGTTCTAAATGGCGTGAGGCGTGGCGTGGCGGCGAGGCCAAGCCTCAAGCCTTAGGACCCATGGTGAAGCCTTGGCGTTTTCAAGGCGTGACTTATGGCGTCAAATTTCTAATTTATATATAATATTAGATATAAAAACATATGTTTTGGCGTGCTATTCAATGAGTCAATAGTAATAAACAAGTTAAATTAGGTTATATATATTAAAAACCCGCAAATAAGACATTAAAACATAAAAAATACCAAATATTGCATTACAAAAACTGCGCATTAGGTCATGACGTGCCACGAGCTTAACGTGGCGTGAGACACAAGCCTTGATGCCATGGCGCGCCATGACGGTTGTGCGGCGAGTTTTTTAGAACAGTGAATAAGCTACAATGTTACATATGAAAAATACAAAGATTAAAAAGTCTTTAAAAATATATAATAGTATTGAGTTAAATAGAAGAAATTTTTTTTTACCCTTTATTTAATATAAACTTTTTATTTAAATTCTATTGAAGTTAAATATTTTTTATTAAAAAATAGTTTACTTTTAATTATAAAATATAAAGTAAATAATTCAATAAGAAAATAAACATATAAATTAGTAAATAACGTCTTTATTTAAGAAAAACAAGAAGATTCCTTGGATACCCTTTCTTTTCTTTATAATTTGACGATAATAACCCTTAAACTTACTGTTTTTACAAATGTATGTTTATGTTAATAGCCATTGATTTAATTTAATTTAATTTATGGATTAGATTGGTTCTTACGGTTCACAACATTTTAATCGTTCTCATTTGATTTAATCCCTATATATATATATATATATAGGCCGATAATCAAATGAAAACCAAAAATATGTTACAAACCTTTGAGAACCGATATAAAAATATTTTTTTACATGTTTTTTTTCATCAAAACCTATGATTTAAGATATTGTTTCATATATATTTTTGTTCACCTTGTGAAAACATTACACGTGAAAAATAAAATTTGATTCACCTAGTGAAATGAAAAATAAAGGTAAAAAATATTCATGTGGTGAAACAAATACATGTAAAACTATCATATTATGAAACAAATATATGAGAAAAATATATTAAATCCAAGCATTTGGTGAAAATATATAATGTGAAAAAATATTTTTATATTGGTTCTCACATGTTTGTAACATATTTGTGGTTTTCATTTGATTTGTAATATATACATATATATATATATATATATATATATATATATATATATATATAGGGGTTAAATCATGTGAGAACCAAAAAAAGATTGAGAACCGTGAGAACCGATCTAAACCGTAATTTGGTTTTGATCCAATGGTTTTAGTTAAAAGTTGTTTCACTTCCAATTTATTTCAAAATTGTCATTGCCTTTAATGAGCACAGATTAAAATTAATCAATGGTTTAGATTGGTTTTCACGGTTCTCAACCTATTTTTGGTTCTCATTTGATTATCGTCCTAGGGGTTGTTTCATTTGCAACCCTTAAAAAGGTTGCAAACCTTGCAACCCACATCTTAACCGTCGGATTCATGATCGGCGGTTACAATAGATATGGGGCCCAATATTTTTAATTAAAAAAACATAAAAATAAAAATAAAATAACCGTCGATCATGAATCCAACGGTTAAGATGTGGGTTGCAAAGGTTGCAACCTTTTTCAGGGTTGCAAAATATCCTTCCACTATCGTCCTATATATATATATTTATATATATAGGAAAGTTCAAATGAAAACTCATTTTTCATTGTGCACATGAGGACAAATCTCAACCACTCGATCTCTTTTGATCCAACAACTCATATTAAATAGAGTTTTTAATTTTAAAATGCTTAGGAGTAAAAATGGAAGAAAATTTTAAACACACGCCTCCATATTTGACTTTTTATTTTCTTTTTTAATTGAAAACTTTTTACCCAATTAAAGTTTAAAATAAATTATCTAAAAAATTACTAATATTTTAATCAAACAAATTATATCAAAAAAACGAGAATTTCGTGCTCTTCGATATGACATTCATCTCGATACAGTTTTTTTTGTCGTTTTAATCATTTTTTACGTGAAATGCTATATATGTGTTATATTCATTATGAATATTTATGTACGTTCAAGTTTGTACAACGCCTCGACACCGTAAGTATGTAACTCGACTTCAACACTTTCTTCAACATCGTAAGGCATCACGTTTCTTCAGCATCGTAACCCAACACCCATCAAGATGAATCGAGAACCTATCGAGTAATTTTTTTGTGAACCGGAGAACAAAAGAGAGTGCGTCACGTCTCCACATCTTCACAGGTCATTCATGTGTTATTCATCATGAATAATGTATCATTCAGGATGAATAATACAACATTCAGGGTGAATAATTCACGATTCATGAAATCGTGTATTATTAGTCATGAATGTTGTGTAATTCATCCTGAATAATATACTATTCATCATGAATAATGAATGAACGTTCACATTTGTTATTCATACTGAATGTGGGACATCCGGGGATGCACATACATATTCATAATGAATTAAACCAAATTTCGGTAGTGAATTGGGAAACAAAGGAGAGTGTGCCATGTGTCTACATCTTCACGGGTCATTCATATATTATTCATCATGAATAATGTATCATTTAGGATGAATAATACAACATTCAGGGTGAATAATACACGGTTCATGATAAATAATACATGAATCATGGATTCGTGTATTATTCATCATGAATACTATATTATTCATCATGAATAGTGAATGAACGTTCACCTTTGTTATTCATACTGAATGTGGACACCCGAGGACGTGCATGCATATTCATAATTAATATATAACACATATATAGAATTTCACGTAAAAAACGGTTAAAACGAAAAAAAATCTTGAATATTGTATTATTCATCCTGCATACTGTATTATTCATCATGAATAGTGAATGGACGTTCACATTTGTTATTCATACTGAATGTGGACACTCGAAGACGTGCATGCATATTCATAATGAATATAACACGTATATAGAATTTCACGTAAAAAACGGTTAAAACGAAAAAAAAACTATATCGAGATGGATGTCATATCGAAGAGCACGAAATTCTCGTTTTTTTGATGTAATTTTTTTGATTCAAATATTAATAATTTTTAAGATAAATTATTTTAAAGTTTAAGGGGGTAATTTTTTTTTAATTAAAAATAAAAATAAAAAGTCAAAGAAGGTAGGTGTTGATTCAAAATTACAATTTTGTCCTTAATCACTTCCCAATTAACCTTATTATGTATTAACCATTGATTAGTTTTTTAAGTTTTGATCAATGGTTAAAATTTGTCCTCATGTGCACAATGAAAGATGAGTTTTCATTTGAACTCACCCCTATATATATATGTATATATAGGGGGTCATTCATGGGAGAACTCATTTGTTTGGTAATTTTGATTTAAATTTTTAATTGAAGGGCATGTTAGGTATTTTTGAAATTTTCCTCCATCCTCTATCCTCTCTCTCTTCTCTCCTCTGAACCTAATTCCGGCAAAATACGACGTGATACACCATTGTGATACCCAATAATTTTTAACTATAAGACATAAATCATCAATGAATCACACTATGATACCAAAAGATTTTCTAACTGTAAGGCACAAACAAACAATGAATCACACTGTGATACCAAAAGATTTTGTAACCATAAGGCGCAACCAACAATGAATTACACTGTGATACCAAAAGATTTTCTAACCGTAAGACATAAACAAACAATGAATCACACTGTGATACCAAAAGATTTTGTAACCGTAAGACGCAACCAACAATGAATCACACTGTGATACCAAAATATTTTCTAACTTTAAGACACAAACCAACAATGAATCACACTGTGATACCACAAGATTTTCCAACTAAGGTATTTTAAAATTATAAATTAGGATATATTAAAATTAATTATATTAGGTAACCGTATAGTATAATTGGAAGGAGTAAAATAAGGAATTGATTTATTAAAAAATCAAAATTGTCAATTTACCAAATTATCCTTTTCTTTTATTTTAAATATAATATTAATTATATTAAATGAGTGGCTCACGTTGGATCTCACAATTATCACAAAATATTTAGTTCTCATTTGATTAGGTGTAACACCCGGAAATTCGCAAGGTAAGTATTTTGTCTTATTAAATGCATTTATTTCGCTTATATGAGAAGAGGTGTATTTGTGTACATTTTATGATCATTATTATGTCTAAATGTCATATAATTAAGCTACCTTCGTTAATCGTTCAAACCTGGTGCACGTTATCATTTTCGGTTGAGTTTTCGGACTGTTTTGAGTGCCCTGCGATTGTGCCCCGCGATTGTGCCCTTGGCACTATCGCGGAGGGCACTATCGCCAAAGAAGTACCGTAGGCTGGGGGATGCCAGCGATTGTGCCACGCGATAGTGCCTTGGCACTATCGCCAAAGTTGTACTGAGAGCGGGGAAAGCCTCAGGATTGTGACTCGCGATAGTGCCCTTGGCACTACCGCCCGCGTGGTCCAGTCTGCTCTTTTATAGAAATTAATACCTCACTTCTCACTTTCACTTTACAAAAAAACGGGAGAACTCTTCTTGGAGGCGATTTTTAGGGTTTCATCACCTACTTCATTTATTTCCTAGGGTTTGGGTTGTTAGGGTCATTTATTGATCATTAAGCTTCATCCAAGGTTATCTAGTGAAGATTCTCATCAAGCTACTCCTCTCCACTTCAAGTCTCATCTCCTCAAATCTAGGGTTTTCATATTTTCTAGGTTTTGGTACAAAACCTATACCAAAACCTAGATTGTGAGTTTACTAACCTTTGTTAAAACTAGATAAACATCATTATCTTGTACTTATTGATATTAATGCATCTATCAAATGTTCATATTTAATGTTTCAAGTATTTGGGGGTTTTTACCCATGGATTTATGTATATGAAAGCTACCATGTTTTATATGTGTAAATCTTGGTATGTTGATGATTCCTTCTGGGAATGCCTTTTTGGCGACCTTATATTCTCACGAAGTATTTGGATGAATATTATGTCATATGTTGGATCTACGTGATTAGGATGGTAATAGTGTGTTCTTGGTTGATAATTGACGTATTGAAACACATCTTGAGACCTCCTAAATGCATTATGTGGACGAACCAAGTCTGTGATTCACTATAGGAATGTAGGTGGGTGACATTTGGAGAATTTCCTAAGCGGTAGTCTCCTATGTACCTAGACCTCCGCCGTCGGGGAATTTCCTAAGCGGTAGTCCCCGGTGCGTGTCGGGCCTTTGGGTTGCCAGATAAAGTGGCTTCAAGGTGCATTGCCTCTTTGAGTGAACCGGATTGGAGATATGGGTCGCTCCCGTTGACTCCACATTTACGTGATTAACTGTTTAACTGCTGATAAGAACTGTAAATGTTTCTGGTATGTTTTTACTTGTTCAAATCACTAGGCTTTTTGGCCTAACACTTGTTTGGTGTCGATGTGTATCTCAGGTGTTAGCGGTGCTGCTCCTAGGCAAGTTTAGATGCTTTGGGCGAGAGCTTGGGGATACGACACTTGGATGATTTTGAGAAGCCTTGGGTTTATAGATGACACCCTTTTTGTAATCTCTTTTCTAGATGTAGAAATTAGATTAGTTGGTTGTTGTTTATTTATCCGTTAAATTACAATTGTGATTAAACAGGTTTATTTGTACTATTCCCCTTTTTGGGAGGCTCTTGCTATGGCAATCTATATACCACTTCTCCTCTTTTAGAAAGTTTTTGTTATCCCTATTTTTAGGGTGTTACATTAGGCCCCTAGATAGATAGATAGATAGATAGAGGGAGGTTCAAGGGAAAACCTCAAAAAATCGAAAAACTAAGGAACACCCTGGTAGCCTTTAATCTGAACGGTATGCACTTGTGCATATATATATATATATATATATATATATATATATATATATATATATATATATATATATATATATATATATATATATATCAGGTTCAGGGGAAAACCCTAAATAAATAGAAAACCGAAAAACCACGAAAAAATGGATGAAAAGGTATATCAATATGGATGTCAAATTAACGAGAAAAATATGATTGTTTTTTTGGTGTAATTTATTTCGCCCAAATTTTGTTTGTTTTTTCTCTTTTTTCGAATAAAAAAATAGGGGGCTAGAGTTTTTTAATTCAAAAAATATTGTTGTAACCGCCCATTTAATCACATCCATCAGATCATCTAATCTAACGGTTGATAAGATGTTTTTTAGTTTTTCATTTATTTGAGGGTTTCCTTTGAACCACTGTCTATATATATATATATATATATATATATATATATATATTGGGTTCCGCTGAAAAGTTGAGTTAACATGAAAAGCGTAAGAAGTGGTTATCAACCGTTGGATGCACATTAGGATGAGATGTACCGGATCAATTCCCGTATCAAGCGCAATTAATGGGTTTGCTTGAGATTAAAAGTGATCAATGATTCAGATCCACTTCTCACGCTTCTTATGTTAATTCAACTTCTTACACGATCATTCGCCTATATATATATTACACACACACACACACACACACAAACACATATATATATATATATATATTATGTATATACGGGTATGGTGCGTGTTGGAGAATACATCACTTGATCCTGGCCATGGTTTATGATTATCGGGGATCCAAACCCCGACCCTGGTATCTTAGTGGTTCAAGGAAATTCACCATGCCTAGAGCAAAATAACTAAACAAACCTACATCAGTTCGGTATTCAATCCAACCAAATTAACCAGTCAATGTGTTGAAAATATATGATTGTTGAAGTAATAATACAACATTTTTGAAAGCAAAAAGTAAACGATTTCATGAAATTAGAGTTTTTAAAGCTTAGAATTTGCCATGAAAGAGTTTACTTGTTTAGAAACCCTACATCCATAAAATCGTTTACTTTTTGCTTTTTGGTTGTGTTAATATGTTTCAACTATCCTAAGCTTCTAGCACATTGACAGACTAATTTTGTTAGGTTGAATACCCAATTGATGTGAGTTTGTTTAGTTATTTTATCCATTATATTTAGAAAATATATGCTTGTCTCGCCAAGTTTTTTATTATTATTAAAAGGACAGACCAAATTCGTTATGAAAATAAAAGTACATGGATGGACCACAATTGTTATAAAAATGAAAGTAGATGGAGGGACCAAATTTGTTATAAGAATGAAAGTAGAGGATCAAAAAGGTTAATGTACGAAACTATCGCTCACTAAGCACACTGTAATTGACGACGTTATTATAAGTAACAATATCCATAATAAAAAATGAAACCATAAGAATGTCTTTCCTTAAAAATTCTTGTTGGTCCCGGAGGTGCTTAACAAGTTTGTAGAAGGGGGGGGGGGGGTTGAATACAAACACAAAAATTAAGGTTTAATAAATTGTTTATTGATAAATCAAACACAATTTACAAGTTTGTTGCAGAATAAGATTAAGACAGACTCAATCTAAACAAACTTAAGAAACACAAAGATGGTTGCATAAGAATATAGAGAATAGGGGTTTTAGAAGTATAGAAAACAAAGGTTTCTATCTTGGTTCAAGAATAGAGCACCGCCTCAGATGGAGAGGTGATCTTTCTATTTATACCCTATGCATTAAATGCATGGCAGGGTACTTTACACGTGTCATTCAGTGATTGGCTTTGGTAGTCTGACTTTTGGGAGACATGCTTTCGGCCGTATCATGAACAGTGTAGTTGACATAGTTGTTGTACGATTTGTGGCAGAGATATGTCCGTTCTGACACATCGTACTGGTTGTGCAAGGTAAGACAAAAGGAAACTTGAGGCATAAGCTTTGTGATCGATTGATCGCTGAATATCTCTTTCTTCAGAGATATAAAGAGGTTCAGCTATCGCCGAAGCTTTTCCTCATGTTCCTTCGCGTATAAGTAGAGTTGTCTTTGCTTCACTGATATCCGCATCAGGTCACTAGTAGACTTCTTTTTGTTCTGTGGCTTCGTCTTCGATTCAGCTATGAACATATGTTGATGCGAGACTTGTCTTCAGGGATTACGTTACTATTTACATCAGAACTATCAGCGACAGCTGAACAGACTCAGTTTGATCACTGATAGTGAAACACTAATACATATTAAATGTTTATAAGAAAGACTATCAGCGATAACTGAACAGACTCAGTTTGATCGCTAATGGTGAAACACTAATACATATTAAAACGTAATTTTCACTAAGTATAGAAAAGGGTCGTTATCAAATCACTGACAGAGTTTGGATCAACAATCTCCCCTATTTGATAATGACAAAGTAACTGAAGAAAATTACTTTATGGATCAAAATAAAGGAATAAATAGGACTCATAATATACATGTCCCAATTACTATTTTGAGGGATCTTTTACAGTACTGATAGAGTTAAGTACATCACTGAAATTTTCATTAATTCAGAGAAGGAATTACAAGATATGAAAATTACAAGTACAAGTGAAGAACTAACTACTGTAAATTTAACTAATAGATTACAAGAAATAGAAAACTAATCTATCAGCTATCTAAAGAAGACTTAGGAGGATTTATCATATACTCAGGTATTTCTTCTCCTCTTTGCCTTCGATATGAAGATTCTTGAGAAATGATTTCCTTGATCGGTTCAGTAGAGGGAGAGTAATCACACCATAAGCACAAGAGATCATTGAGATGGCTGAGGGGACAGGTAGGAATTTCAGAGACTCTCTGAAATCTGAGTTCTTCCTCATCATCTCTGAAGAAGATTCCAAACGGTTCTTTAAGAACTTGTCCTGCAACATATGGTCCACCAGGGGGCAGAGATAGATCAAGAACTGAAAGATCAGGAGGAGGACCGAACAGAGCTTCTCTTGAGAACTTGATGGAGGTTTCATTTCTTATCACTGCGACATTTTCAAAGGAGGAGGAGACAGGCTTCCTTTTGAATTGCCTTGGTTTGGAAGGAAGAGCAGATGGTACTTTCAACACAGTGGAGACTCTGTTGATGAGGGCTTCCAAGATACCTTCGACATAGCCTCTACTGGTTGATTTGGATTTCTTCAGCGCTTCTTTGAACTCTAGCCATTCCATATAACCTAAGCTTTCCAGCTTTGACACGAACATGGCCTTACAGCTTCCATCCTCTCTGGTAATCTCCATAGTGACAGAAACTCGATCCTTCTTCTTTTTCCCTCAGATGACAACTGCTATGATCTTCATTAGGTCAGAGCGATAGTCGATTTTGCTTTTACACCATTCGACTGAGCTATCGCTGACCCTTTGTTCTTTTGAGCGCTCCTCTATCAATCTCTTTCAAAAGAGCAGCCTGGACTTCAACTGGTTTCTTCTTTAGCTTTTTGTCTTTGACTTTAGAGGACTGAATCTTGAGAGCAAGAGTGTAACACCCTCAATTCTGGAAATAGCAACTTATTTAAAATTTTCTAAATACATCAATAAACAAATCATCTACAACTGCAAATTAAGATTTAACATCAATACAACCATTCATTATATACAAAAGTCTATAATAAGGACGGGTGCTACTAAAACCCCAAAATAGTTACTATCTCCAACGTTGCGGAAGACTTCCCAACTACTTACATTTGCACAGAGCTAAGGCTCAACTCTTCATAGGATTGCTAGGACCAACTCCCAACCTTGAAACCTGATGCACATGCCGACAAATAAAAAGGTTAGGCTTAACGCCTAGTGAGCTCAAGAGTTTTCAACATATATAAAATAATCGTTTAAAAGAAAGGATGCGGTTAAAATCGTAGTCCTTCAATATGATACGTCTTACATGTGAACACGACTCATTTTCCAATAATATGCATTTTAAACAAAGAACACAAATTTGGACGTTTTCCAAACCCAACCACTACAAAGATGATAATACCAATGTAAGCCGCCCATTTATAAATTAGCTTCAACCCAAAACTCACTCAAAGCGTAAATATAACTTGAACTCTCCATTTATGAAGATACGGTTAAACCTTATATCCCAAGACACCCAAAACACGGGTGGGGCATAATACTCATCCCATAAAATCAAGGGTAAAACCCAATAATACAAAACGTCACCGAAAACTTGGATAATAAAACTCAATACCCAAAAGCAACACCTTTCGGTGACGGGGGATTCCCGATTCCATAAAATGTGACGATCCACAAAGTAAGCCCATTTTATGTTGTTATGACTAGTCATATAAACAAAAGTACACGCAAGAGATGTCAGGCTCAGTAGCTTTAAACGTACACCCACGGAAACTCGAGTTCAACCCCGTCGGGTTCCTATGTCGAGCCCCTCATCTAATATCGTAATATTTGAGCACGAAAGACTTATACCGCACCCGGTACCTTAACGTGCAGCACGAAGGACTTACATCGCACCCGATACTTAACGTGCTTCATCCAAAAACGCCAACAAGGCTCGAAGTCGAGCTACCAAAACTGGACAATTGTCCAAAGGCTCCAAATCAAATAAAAATACCAAGCCGCAGGCTTAGCACCCATTGACCCATTGATAAAAGAAAATAAGAATACGATAAAACACACTCGACCAACGGATATGCAAACACCACGACTAAAAGTAAGATTAGTTCGAAACTCACATTAGTTGAGGCAACCTATTTTCCAAATGAACTTATACTCTTATATCTTCCAAATGCCTCATAACACAAAATATGCATTTTCCAAATTTAACTGTTGATAAGAATGAAAATCATAAAATGAGACTATAAACATTCTTTCAAGTACCTCACATAAAAGTGCAAGTACTACTTTATAAAACATTCTATTTCATGAATGATGCATAAAATCCGACAAACATTTAAAAGCGTATTTCTTTGACCAAAGATCCATTCATGCAATAAGACTTCAAAACACGTTCATTTATGACACATATATCAAATGCCCAAAAATCTCAAATGTGGTGTTATACAAAGTTTATAAAGTTAGATAATTCAAATAATCAAAGATTAGCAAATAACCCAACATTTAATAATTTCATGTAAAACACATAAAACACTTTAAAATAAACATTTTGGCATGTACAACGTTTTCACAAATCAACTTGAACTCACCTTGCTAGATTTAGGCTAAATCTAGATTTTTCCCCCAACTAGAGATCCTTTGAAGAACACTTGGATTCTCAAGACAAAACTTCCAAAACCTAAATCCATACATATTCAACCATACATAAACATAATCAACCACAAAGAATCATTTCCCAAACCATGTGCATGAATACCTCAACTAAAACCGAAACCCTAACTCCCACAACTTAAGAGAATAGAGGATTACCTTAACCCAAGCTTGAATCCACCAACCAAAACACTTCTACTTCACCAAAATGATCACAAACCTTTAATCTATGAAAGGGAGAACAAAAGGGTGTATGAAACCCTAGAAAACTTAGTGAAGAAGATGAAATGGGAGAGATGAGGAGCTTACCACCACAAAATGCTCTAGTATACTTCAATATACTTTCAATATCTTGCTAAATCCTTGAAGAGCTCTCAAAAACGAAACCGTAGCAACTTGAATCACCCAAATCGGAGCTAGGATGAAGGAGATATGAAGAAAAGAAGTTTGGGGCTGAAAATTGCGATTTTAATCGTCCAGACGCTGCCCGCGAGAGTGACGGCGAAAGTGACAAGGTGTCACTCTCGCGGGGCACTTTTGCCGAGAATGTACCGCGGCCGAAAACTTCCCCGATCACTGTTTTGGCCATAACTTCTTCGTTATAGCTTCGTTTTCGCTCCGGAAAGAACCGTTGGACTCGTAATTGAATCCTTCATCCATCTAGACTATAAAATCTAGGATTCAGGTCCAAGATTAAATATCTTATTTTTCCTTGATATATCGGTTTCTGTATTAACTTGAAATGATACCTTTCGAAAGTCGGGGTGTTACAAAGAGAGGCATCTCTTTAACAATCAGCTATCAGCTTCTCAGCCCTGACAGATTCTTCGACTTCAGCTTCAGTCAGGAACTCTAGATCTGTTGATTGAGAGGGGATCTTCAGTCGTTGATTCTCTAGATGAGAAATCATCTCTGTTCGTCTCTTTATCTCTTCCTCTGACCAGTGAGATGGTCTGGAGGGCCTCCCTGAATGTTGCAGGGACTCTTCTTCCTCATCTTCTTCATCAATCTCTCTTACATAGATTGGGATTATTTGTTCATCAGCTACAGCGGTTGGGATTATTTGAAGTTCTTTACCCTTAAGCAGGGGAGAGAACTGTCTGGTCAGAAAATAGAAAGAAAGTAGTTAGTGTATGTTTTGGGAAGAGAGAGATAAAGGTTAGAAAGAGAGAGAGAGAGAGAGGGTTTGTAGAAAGAAACAGGGACAAGTGAGGGGCATACCTGAGAAGGATTCTCCTCAGATAGTGAAACAGTCTTCAGGTTTCCCTCAGCAACCGCACTTTTGGATTTGCTTTGGGAAGGGGTTCCTGAGGATGTTCCATGACTCCCCCCTGCTGTGACAACTTCTTTCGAAGTTATCACTGAAGATGTGATGGATGCTGAAGAACACCATAAAGATTGATCTTCTTCATCGTCATCATCATCATCTTCTTGTTGAGGTTGCTCTTCCTCTTGATCTTCAAGATCAATATCTTCTTCACCTTCATCCTCCTCGTCATCTTCATCAACAAAGTCTTTGAAAGAAGAAGAGATTTGGTCAGCAAACTTCTCCCCCTCAACATGAGAGGGAGGATCTTCAAGTTGAACCTCAGCAGCTTCAGCTTCCCCTTCTTTAATTTCTTCAGTTGCTTTCTCCCCCTCTTTGTCATTATCATCCAGGGAGAGATTTTCGGCAGGAGAGGAAGGTTGTGCAGAGGCCAACTTTCGGACTTCAGCCTCCAGGCTATCCATCCGTCCTTCAATCACCGGGAGATCTGAAGTAGCTTGATGAGTGAATTCAACAGCTACATTCAGTGAGGTGCGGTCATCCGATGTGAAGGAAGGTGATGGAGTCGGAGCTGGTGCATTCAGCTTGTCGAGGACTTGCTGAAGAAGAGCTGTGCAAGTATCAACCTTTGACGATAGAGCGTCAAACTTTCGCTGAGAGTCCTCCTTTACTTTGACAAGCTCTGCTTGAAGAGCAGAGATGTGAAAGGCTTCAGCTTTGGTTTGGGAAGCAGCTGTCAACGTCTTCAGTTCAGTACTAGCGGTATTGATTGCGCTGGTGGTGGTGTTGACGGCAGCGGTGAGAGAAACCACATTTTCAACTAAACTGTTGACATTCGTGTCAATAGTTGCCAAAATAGGACCTGAAAGAAAAATTAGTGACTGAGTAACAGGCTTAGTTGGGGAGAGGGAAGGTGTATTGGCGGTTTTAGGTATACGTGATCGATAAAACATGTTGAAAAATTGCATGTCTCTTTCAAGCAATTGAGGATCAGGTCCTATAAATGCAACATGACGTTGTTGCATATGAGAAGAAGGGTTAGAGACCAATGAAATAGGAGGATTAAAGATGGGAATAGAAGAAGATGGGATTTGAGTAGTTACCTCAGTTGCTTGTTGAACTGGAATAGTGGGTGGGGTCACTGTTGTGACAGCGACCGAGATCGCTGGCACGGTTGATGATGTAGGTGCTGAGGATGTGGAGGAGATGACCACGAAATCATACAAGGAAGTTTGTCGAGAAACTTCCTCAGGCCTTGAACTAGTGGCGCTTGTCTCCTTAGTCACTTTGGCCTTCTTCGAAGGACCAAAGGAACTAGCAGATGGTCGTTTGGAAGAGGTGGTAGCGGCAGGGGTAGCAAAAGAAGGAACCTCTTGCGTGGCCGCTGAAGTAGAAGATGTATGGAGAGAGAGTCGAGAGCGAAGGGTAGAGATACTTACCTCGTTTGCCAGCGGTTTGACTTCCAGTGAACGCTGACCCACTTTGGCGAAGGAGCCATCAACAGTAGTGGGGTAAGTGTTGGCGTAGAGGAACTTCAGATATGCACAGATAAACCGTACATATAGGATCTTGGGATCCCTCTCCGTCTTCTCTATCTTTGACCTTAGATCGTCAAAGATAGCGGTGGAAAAGTCGAAGTTTTTGCCAGCTATGACCGAGTATGCCATCTGGAGCTGTACTTTGCTGGCCTGATCAAGAGAACCACTTTTCCCACTCATGCATTGAATGACGTGAGAAAAGATGAAGTTCAGCTGAGAAGGCATGTTCGCCTTTTTGATGAGTGTCAGCTTCTTGTTGGGAATTGTGGAGCGGGGCTTGTTGTCCCAGCAGTACTCCATATCATCCAAAAACCGGATGAGTTCAGCGTCAGTAGGTAGAGCTTCAAAGCCACTCTTAGGTTTGTCAGGAAACCTGAGAGCCTTCCTTAGGCTGAAAGCGGTCATCATTCCTTTGCCGAGGTCAGTGCAGAAGGAAATTGCAGGGACCTGATCACCTTTCTTGTTGGTGATGGTCGTTTCTTCAGCTGTAAACCAAAACTGTTGAAGGAGAGTTTTGTAGGGTTTTGGATCAACAATGAGAGCATAAGCAATGCAGGATTGCTTCAGGAATTTGGTAGCATCCACCAGGTGTGGGTATTTGATTCCATCGAAGTCGAGGCGTCCAAGATGGTTGTTCTTGGGGACTTCAGATTCAGTGATGGCGAACTTGACGTTCTTGGAGGGAACAAGTGCTGACTGTGCCATTTCCGAATAAGGAAATAAATAAAGAATAGAAGGGAATGATTAAAGTCTAAAAATAAAGAAGTTTTTACCAGATTAAGATAAAAACAAAAATATTTGAAGATTAAGACATTGTTCTTAGTTTAAGAAGGAAGATCAATGAGAAAACCAAAGGTTTTGAAAGAATAAAATCAAAAAGAATGATTTTAGTGAGTAGAAATCTTATAAAAATCCATAATGATGTAACATAAGTAGGATTAAGTAATGAGATTTAAGTAAAAAGAAGATCAAAATAACCTGTTAATCCTTAAGGAAGAAGATGCAAATGATTTGAAAGATGTTCTTGCAAATGCTTGAGAGAGTTCTTGCTCAGAAAGGATTTTTAGAAAGCGTAAAAGATAAGAATGAAAAGAAACATTCCTTTTATACGTAGAGAGTAGGAGAGAGAAAGAGGTGGGAATACAAATGTTCATCATGACATGGACACGTCCCACGAAGTTGATTGGATAGAAGGGCAACGGACGAACGTGTCAGAAAAAGGCATGTCGTGGATTGTCGGTTCAAATGACGTCATAGGAGAGAGAGAAAAACGTTTCATTTCCCTTTTTTGAAATTATCTCTGAAGAAAAGTCATAGATAGGTTTTCCTTTGAAAGAATCCCTGATGAAAATTCAGAGACTGATTTTTGTATATTAGAAGGATCACTGAAGAGAAAACTCAGTGATAGATTTTGTTTTTCAAAAATCTTTTAATCATTTGAAGAAAACTTCAGTGATCAAAGTTTTAGTTAAAACGTCTTACTGACTGAAGATTCAGTGATTTGGAGTAAGAGAATATACCTGAGAGTCAGAGTTTTAATCAGAGATTGAGTGATAAAGGGGAACTTATAATCACTGACATAATGCATGAACTCTGAAGATTTTACTCTTTGAAATTTAACATTCCAAGCTCACTGATGAGAAAGTTGAATCTTGTCTCATCAAGAGGTTTGGTGAATAAATCAGCAAGCTGATAGTCAGTAGGGATGAAATGAAGTTCAATATCACCATTCATCACATGATCTCTGATAAAATGATATCTGATCTCTATGTGTTTTTTCTTTAAATGCAGCACTGGATTATTTGCTATAGCGATAGCACTAGTGCTGTCGCAATAGATGGGAATCTTTGATAGCTGAAGGTCATAGTCCAATAGTTGATTTCTCATCCATAAGACCTGAGCACAACAACTTCCAGCGGCTACGTATTCAGCTTCAGCTGTGGAAGTGGACACTGAATTTTGTTTTTTGCTTGTCCAGCTTACCAGATTTCCTCATAGGAGTTGACATCCACCAGTGGTACTCTTTCTATCAAGTTTAAAGCCTGCAAAATCACTATCAGAATATCCTTTAAGATCGAACCCTGAGTCTTTGGGATACCAAAGACCGAGGTTAGGAGTTCCTTTTAGATATCTGAAAATGCGCTTGACAGCGATCAGATGGGATTCCTTGGGTTCAGATTGATAGCGTGCCCATAAACAAGTAGAGTACATAATGTCAGGTCGGCTCGCTGTAAGATACAGCAGGGAGCCTATCATTCCTCTATAGGCAGTGACATTAACAGGTTTTCCAGATGGATCTTTGTTAAGTGTCAGAGGAGGTGCCATAGGGGTTTTCATCAGTGAAGTTTGTGTTAGATCAAACTTCTTCAGCATATCTTTAACATACTTACATTGGCTGATAAAAGTACCTTTGTCAGATTGTTTAATCTGAAGACCAAGAAAATATGTCAGCTCACCCATCATACTTATTTTGTATTCTTTCTTCATTCTTTCAGCGAAGCGGGTACACAGAGATGGGTTAGTAGAACCAAATATGATGTCATCGACATATATTTGTACAAGAATAATATGACTTTTTATCATTCTGAAAAACAATGTATTATCAATTTTCCCACGTTCAAATTTTTCAGAGATAAGAAAAGATGAGAGAGTGTCATACCAAGCACGAGGGGATTGTTTTAGACCATAGATAGCCTTATCCAATTTATAAACATAATTTGGATACTTAGGATCATAGAACCCTGGAGGTTATTCTACATAGACTTCTTTATTCAGCTTTCCATTCAGGAATGCTGATTTTACATCCATTTGATAAACAATGAAGTCTTTATAGACTGCATAGGCTAAGAATAGTCGAATTGCTTCGAGCCTAGCCACAGGGGCAAAGGTTTCATCATAGTCTATACCTTCCTCTTGTCTGTATCCCTGAGCAACAAGTCGAGCCTTGTTATGGGTTACAGTTCCATGTTCATCTAACTTGTTTCTAAACACCCATTTGGTGCCTATAACAGTTTTGTCAGATGGTCTAGGAACAAGATTCCAAACTTTGTTATGAGTAAACTCAGTCAGCTCTTCTTGCATAGCGCTGACCCAGTTTGGATCTCTGAGGGCATCATCAACTTTCTTTGGTTCTATTAAAGAAATAAAGTTGACAAAGAGACAGATATTACCTGAACTTCGTCGTGTCTGAATACTTGCATCGGGATCACCAAGGATTTGATCAATGGGGTGATCTCTGGTCCATCGCTGAGCGTGAGCATGATCGCTTACTTCAGAGATTGAATCAACAATTGGAATATTCACTGATGATGAAGCTTGAGGCTCATCAACTATCAAGTGTTGAGTGTCAGACATTCCATTGTTTTCTGAGAGGAGTTCAGACGAAGATAAATCTGATGGTAGTAAGGTGTTTAGAGGCTCTGTTGATATCCATGAGTTGGATTCAGCGATAGGAGGTATGATGTTTGGATCATCATCAGCAGCTGGAGGATTTGAATGCTGATGGTTTGAGAAGAAATGTTTTGTTTCTCTGTAGTGAGAGAACATCCAAGCATTTAACTCTTCATTGTCAGCGATTGGTTTGGAGTTCGCTGAGCGAGTTTCATCAAAGGTGACATGAATTGTTTCTTCCACAGATTGTCTTCTCTTGTTGAACACTCTGTAGGCTTTGGAGATGGAGGAATATCCAAGAAATATTCCATCATCTGCTTTTGGGTCGAACTTTCCGAGCTGATCTTTGTTGTTTAAGATAAAGCACTGACAACCAAAGATATGAAGAAAACTGATAGAAGGCTTCCTTCCATGAAAAAGTTCATAAGTTGTCTTTCCAAATCGCTTTACTATCAGCGATCTGTTTTGAGTAAAACATGCAGTGTTTACAGCTTCAGCCCAAAATTGAGTAGGAAGGTGAGAATCGCTGAGCATTGATCTAGCAGCTTCAATGATCGTTCGGTTTCTTCTTTCAGCGACTCCGTTTTGCTGAGGTGTTCTTACTGAGGAGAAATTATGAGAAATTCCCTTGTTCTCAAAGAAATTGTTCAGAGAACTGTTTTTGAATTCAGTTCCATGATCACTTCTTATAGAGCGAACAGTAAGATTATTCAGCACTTCCATCTTTTTAATAAAAGATATTAGTTCTTCTGGAGTATCACTCTTGCAGCGAAGAAAGATAACCCAGGTATAGCGAGGGTATTCATCTACAATGACAAGCGTGTATTTCTTTCCAGCTATTGATTGGATGTTGACAGGACCAAACAGATCCATATGTAAGAGCTGAAGAGGACTTGTCACTGAGGAAACTTGTTTAGACTTGAAACTAGCTTTTGTCTGTTTTTCTTTTTCACATGCCGAATAGAGAGATTCTTTAGCATATGAGTGCTGAGGAAGACCAGTAACCAGTTCCTTAGAAGAGAGAGAATTCAGGGTTTTGAAATTTAGATGAGAAAGCCTTTTGTGCCATAACCAGTTGACATCAGAAGAGGCTTTAGAAAGAAAAACATAAGTTTTCAGTGGTAGTAGAGTCCATATCTATTACATAGATATTTTCTCTGCGATAACCACTGAGAGCAAGTTTTCCTTTCTCATTCACCACTGAACATGCTTTCTTAGAAAAGCGAACTTCGTAGTCTTTGTCACATAGCTGACTGATGCTTAGAAGGTTATGATTCAGTCCATCTACATAAGCGACTCTTCTGAAAGTAGTTGTCCCATTGCTGAGGACACCAAACCCTCGGGTATAGCCTTTTCCATTTCCACCAAAGGTCACAGAGGGACCTTTCTCTTCCTTGTATTCAGTGAGCAGGTCTTTTTGTCCAGTCATATGACGAGAACATCCACTATCGAGATACCAGATGCCCTTTGATCCCTGCACACATAAGGAAGATTAAGCGTTGTTTGGTACCCACTTTTCAATGGGTCCTTTTGGGTTAGTGGAGATGGAAGGTTCAACAATCTTCACAGCAGATGAAGATTTAGCTTCAGTGGTAATCTTCACTTTGGTTAATTTCTTAACCTTAGTGGTATTCTTCACCTTGGTTGATTTTTTTAGCTTTGGTGACCTTCTCAGCCTTAGAGGCATTTATCTTCACTTTAGCTGTTTTAACAGCTTTGGTGGCAGTTGGACATTTGCTTGCAATATGGTCAGTAAAACCACAGTGATAGCATTTTCTATATTTGAAAGTGGTTTTAGGACCAGAAGTAGAAGGTTTTGAGAATTTAAGATGAGAGGGGCCAGGTCCAAGAATGCTTTTCTCATGAGATCTGGGAGGAATTTTTATTTCTTCAGATCTCTTAGGCTTAAGGTCAATCTTTAGCTTTGGAGGACAAAGATCAAAGATTTCTATCACAGAGCTAGAAGATTGATTTGCTGAAGGTTTAGAAGGAACCTTCAGCTTTGCTTTCCTGGTAGCCTTTTGAGGATGAAGAATGGATTTTCCTTTATCCGCAGACTTAGAGCCTTTGGATATTTCTTCAGGTATGGTTTTAGAAGAAGAACAGGGATAAAATTGATTATAAGAAGTGTCAGAGATAGAAGTGACAAACGTTCCAAACTTAAGCATGAAAGTTTCTTCTTTAGGCTCATCCTGTGGTGTCCAAAAACCAAGACCAGTTCTATCACTTTCAGGAGTTTGAGCATTTATTATCTCAGAGATCTTTGTTGATGATTTGCACCATTTTTCAACATGAGCCTTTTCTGCTTTTAGAGCAGCGATGGCTTGTTCGCGTTCAATGATGATGATTTCATTTATAATGACTTGATCTTTCAACTTTTCTTCTAAAAGATTCAGTTCTTTGATCTTTTCATGACATTTCTCTAACTGTTCAGCTAAGTCAACATTTTTGTTCTCAGCTAGAGTTTTACCGTTTAGAGCATTATAAAGATCAATAGTCAGCACATCAACAGCGCGACTTCTCTCAGCTTCAGGTAAAGAAGGATTAGTAGAGATAGATACCTGAGATGATATATAGCTCATAGAAGTTTCAGCTGGTTATTCCGCTTCTTATTTAATCTCATCCATAAGGCAGAGATTAGCGACTTCTTCTTCATCAGAACTTGATTTTTCTGATTCAGCCCAATCATGTTCTTCAGCAATGAGACCTTTACCTTTTCGCTTATAGCTTTTCAGCTCTTGATATTTCTCTTTCAGCTTTAGGTACTTGTCATCGTTGGATCTTCTTGAGGTAGAAGGTTTGAAGACTTTCTTTGACCTGCACTCACTTGAAAAGTGTCCAATTTTTTCACAGTTATAGCAAGTAGCAGAAGCCTTATCAACAGGGGTTGATTTTGGCTTGTCAGTAAGAGAGAGAGGCTTATTTCTTTTGAAATTTCTCTTTCTTGCAAATCTCTTAAAAGATTTTGTCAAGAGTGATAAGGAGTCATCAAACTCTGAAAGATCAGGGTCTGATAGATCCTCAGATTCAGAATCTAACTCAGTGATAGTGAGAGTAGATCGCTAAGATTGAATTATTTCTGAAGAGACTAAAGCAACATGAGTGTTTTTGGAGTCTTTAGAATCTTTTATAAGATTCTTCTTCAGAAGGTTTTATTGCTCATAGTTAAGCAATATTCCATATAAGGTGCTGAGTGAAAGAGAATTTAAGTCTTTTGTCAGCTTAAGACATATTAAATAACTGTCCCAGCTTTCCGGAAGACATTCTAGGAATTTGGTCAAGACCTCAGAATTAGAATAGGTCCTACCAACAGTTCTTAGATCTATGATTAAGCAGTTAAATCGCTGATGAACATCAGAGAGAGATTCATTCTTACCAGCGATGAAACTTTCATACTGTCTTACCAAGTTAATCTTTCGAGTCTCTTGGATTTCAGTGGTGCCTTCGTATTGAACACAAATGGTTTCCCATATTTCTTTAGAAGTTTTAAAATGCATGATGGAATGGAAAACTTCATCAGGCAGAGCCATTAAGATAATGGTTTTTGCCCTTGCATCTATACCAACCTTCTTTTTGTCTTCATCACTCAACTGTCTTATCTCCTTAACTACATAGCGTTCAGGGACAGAAGGAGTGGTGGCAGTAGCTAGAACTGCAGCTATAATTCTGACAGGTTCATAGGGACCATTTTCTATATACTCATGTATAGTAGGATCTGCACCTTCAAAAAATAGCATCATTCGATTTTTCCATAGAGAAAAGTTATCTCTGCTAAATCGAGGAGGTTTAGAAAGTGAACCATTATCAAAATAGTTTGTGTTTGTGTTTAGTGCCATATTAGAATAGCAAGGAAGAGAATAAAGGAAGATCTTGTTTATCAGATTAAACGGTCTGCTCTGATACCACTTGTTGGTCCCGGAGGTGCTTAACAAGTTTGTAGAAGGGGAGGTTGAATACAAACACAGAAATTAAGGTTTAATAAATTGTTTATTGATAAATCAAACACAATTTACAAGTTTGTTGCGGAATAAGATTAAGACAGACTCAATCTAAACAAACTTAAGAAACACAAAGATGGTTGCACAAGAATATAGAGAATGGGGGTTTTAGAAGTATAGAAAACAAAGGTTTCTATCTTGGTTCAAGAATAGAGCACCCCCTCAGATGGAGAGGTGATCTTTCTATTTATACCCTATGCATTAAATGCATGGCAGGGTACTTTACACGTGTCATTCAGTGATTGGCTTTGGTAGTCTGACTTTTGGGAGACATGCTTTCGGCCGTATCATGAACAGTGTAGTTGACAGAGTTGTTGTACGATTTGTGGCAGAGATATGTCCGTTCTGACACATCGTACTGGTTGTGCAAGGTAAGACAAAAGAAAACTTGAGGCATAAGCTTTGTGATCGATTGATCGCTGAATATCTCTTTCTTCAAAGATATAAAGAGGTTCAACTATCACCGAAGGTTTTCCTCATGTTCCTTCGCGTATAAGTAGAGTTGTCTTTGCTTCACTGATATCCGCATCAGGTCACTAGTAGACTTCTCTTTGTTCAGTGGCTTCGTCTTCGATTCAGCTATGAACATATGTTGACGCGAGACTTGTCTTCAGGGATTACGTTACTGTTTACATCAGAACTATCAGCGATAACTGAACAGACTCAGTTTGATCACTGATAGTGAAACACTAATACATATTAAATGTTTATAAGAAAGACTATCAGCGATAACTGAACAGACTCAGTTTGATCGCTAATGGTGAAACACTAATACATATTAAAACGTAATTTTCACTAAGTATAGAAAATGGTCGTTATCAAATCACTGAGAGGGTTTGGATCAACAGAATATTTTATAAAAAAAATTATATTATGAAACCAAAATAAATTACATTATATTATTAAGTCTAAATTAAACAAATTTATATAAAAAAAATCATTATCAATCTCTCACAACCAACCAAAATCGTAATGTAAATCGACAAAAAATAGAAAATAAAATGAAATATTAAAATCGTAATGTATCTAGCAGCATTGCGCGAGTACACTTCTAGCATATTTAAAACAAAATAAAAAGCTAATCAAAATATGTTGTATTTTCATACATTCTTATATATAATTATATATAAATTAGTATTCAAATATTTAAAATGTTCTAAGTAGATGTTAAAAAATATATAACATAAAATAAAAATCAAATTAAAATACGATTTCATTTCGGATGTTGTTATGTGTGTTTATTTACTCAAATTCATTAAATGGCCAGTGAGAGGAACAGGTGTCAGAAGGTGTGTGGGGCCACGTAAATCTGAAGAGAACCAGCAAAAACGAGGCACGTGAAAGACAACACGTGAGCATGCCACGTAGACTAAAAAAGAAGGTTACCCATGAGAGACAGGTCACTTCAGCAACGAGAGTACATGCCCCCACCAACCTCTTGTTGCCTTTGCTTTTTTCACCATTTATTATTATTATAACCGTATTCGTACAATGCAGCAAGATATATCACAATTTTAATGTTTTATTTTATTTTTTTGTCGATTTACAGTATGATTTTGGATTGTTTTGTGAAAGTGATAATGTTTTTTTTATAAATTTGTTTAATTTAGGCTTAATAATATAATGTCTTCTATATAAAAAATTAAGTATTTTGTTAGAATTCAATAATTATCTTATATATTTTAATGATATCTAGAAAAAATAACCAATTACATATTTAATAATATAATTACAACAAATTTATAGTAATATAATATATTAATTAATAGTGATACATAGAAATGTCTGCATAAAAGGAAGGTCCTGCACATACCAAATTGGTGAGTGTTAGAAGTCTGTAGTAGTAATATGTATCTTGTGCTTTGATACTTGTAAATTAAGAGATTTTTAAAATCTTGAATAAAATGATGGTATCTTGTGCCTAATAATTTGTATTTAAAAGTTTTTTATCCGTGCTTTATAATATAGTATTAATGACATCTAGAAAAAATAATCAATTACATATTTAATAATATAATTAAAACAAATTTATAGTAATACTAGAAGCGTACTCGCGCAATGCAGCGAGATACATCACGATTTTAATGTTTATTTTTATTTTTTGTTTTTTATTGATTTACAGTACGATTTTGGATGGTTTTTATTGAGTGATAATGGTTTTTTTATATATAAATTTGTTTAATTTAGGCTTAACAATATAATGTTTTTTATATAAAATTTTTTTTAGTAGTTTGTTAAAATTCATTAATTATCTTATATATTTTAAATTTTTTATATTTAAATTGAGATGTTTATCCTGTTTTGATTATGTTTATCAGAATTCAAATTTCATAATTTTAGGATTTGGGGATTAGAGATAAGGATTTTGGGGGATAAGAATGAAATTTATTAATTAGGGTTAAAAACATTTAAAAGTAGTACATATTGCTTCATTAATTGTTTTTTAAGAGATTTTAAGTAGATTAGCATTAAATAATAGTACATAATGCTTAATACATCACGATTTTTATGTTTATTTTTATTTTTTGTTTTTTATTGATTTACAGTACTATTTTGGATGGTTTTTATTGAGTGATAATGGTTTTTTATATATAAATTTGTTTAATTTATGCTTAACAATATAATGTTTTTTATATAAAAAAATTAAGTAATTTGTTAAAATTAATTAATTATCTTATATATTTTAAATTTTTTATACTTAAATTGAGATGTTTATTCTGTTTTGATTATGTTTATCAGAATTCAAATTTCATAATTTTAGAGTTTGAGGATTAGAGATAAGAATTTTGGGGGATAAAGATGAAATATATTAATTAGGGTTAAAAACTTTACAGGTAGTACATTAGGCTTTAGTAGTTATTTTTAAGAGATTTTAAGTAGATAGCTTTAAATGATAGTATATAAAGCTTAGTGAATTGTAATTAATAGTTTTTTATGCTATCTTTATAATATAGTATAGATTATTATTATTATTATTATTATTATTATTATTATTATGTTTTACTTTAATATATATATATACATCTAATTTAAATAAATGTCTAATTTACGTAATATTATCATTTAAATAAATGTCTAATTTAAAATTGTGTTTATATATTCACCAAAGCCATTAACTCTTCAATTAAAAATTATCTATAATATTTAATTTTATAAAATATATTAACCAATTAAATTGTAATCTTATGTAATACTAACTCTTTAAATAAAAGATAAGAGTTGGGCTCAACTCTGTATCCATAGAGGCTAATTATTTCTCGAAAAAATATATTATTATTTTGATAAATTATTCATTTTTTGAGTTTTGATGGGTTCATTTCCTTTGTCAATGACCTAATTGACCATCTAAAACACTCTTTTTGGTTTTCATATATGTTTTTTTGGTAATTTAAATTGTATTATTATTTTTGTATAACTAAAATGTCAAAAGGATTTTGCAAGTCGGAAAAATAAAACAAATTATTTGTTTTAGAGTAAACTATAATTTTGGTCCTTGTAGTTTACACTCGACTACAAAAACATCGCTAGATTTCACTAAGTACAGTGATAGTCACTTTGGTTTGCATTTTACTTTGAAAATGGTCTTTTACGATAACACCGTTAATCAAAATGCGATGTAATGAGAAACATTTTCATCCATTTACCTATTTCTTTAATTTCCTTTAGAAGCTAAAATATATATGATATTATATTAGGTATGTATTTTATGTCAAAATTATAATCTAAAAAATACAATATGTTACGCATAATACCCCCACCCCACCCCTTTTGATTTCCCTACCCACTCCCGGTCCCCCCTCGTAGTTGACCCCCACCTTCACCTCGATGAACCAACCACAATAGCCACCTTCTTCTCACATCGATGAACCAACCATCTCCTACCATCTAGTTCCCACCTCCTACATCGAGACCTACCTCTTGTTTGATTTCTTGGTGCCACCACTATATTTCTCCAACCTTCGCCTCAACCACATAGGGTAACAGGGATGAACTAGCACACGGCTACGACCCATCGGGGGGTATCTTCACTAGGCAACTGCAAAGCTCTAGATCTAGTTTACGGGTTTATTAATTAGTTAGGTTTTGAGTTGCAATTGTGTAAGGAGAAGAGATAGCAGAGAGAGGGGTGGTGGCTTTCACTGTGTTGGGATTTGAGGTGCAATTGTGTTGGGATAACCATGAGGTTGGTAGTGTTTGGGGAGGTAGGGGTGATGGTTGTTGCTTCTTTATAGTCGATGAGGGTAGTGGTGGAGATGGATGCTTCTCAGGCCTCAACCGTCGATGAAGGTGCTGGTTTGGGGAGGGCAGCTGAAAATAAATCCAAACCGACAAGGGAGGTTTAGTATAGAGGTGGGTTGGGTGGGTCTTGAGTTACTAAAAGACAAACTCGTTAGATATATCTCTAGAAAATCCAATATCACTTTTACTTTAGTATGCTTCAGTTTTTCTATGATAAAAATTTGCAATTGGCTTTCTTTTTCGAGCTATGAGAAGATTTTGTAGAGCAGTAAAGCCTTACATCTGTAACACCCTAAAAATTGGAGTAATTTTAAAAAATTGAAAATTCGACAATATAACATTTATAAATAGGGCAAAACACCCAAAATGGGCAAAGCGTGAGCATTTACAAAACCTGTAATAATGTATGGGGAAACGACAACGAACTAATCTAAACTACATCTAGCTAGATTACATTGGTTGTTAACCCAATACCAAAAGAATATCTGATTTAAATGCTAAAGCTTCCAAAATAACAATCATTCAAAAATGCCCTTAAGAGACACGCTCTTCTCTCAACCCCTTGACGTCCCACTGCTAATGGAACCTGTTATACACATCATTTGAGAAAAAGTGTTAGACTTAAAGCCTAGTGAGAACATACAGTTTATATGAAAAATACAAGAAATGTCAATTTCAGTATAAGTAAGTGATCACTAACAAAAGTCTTTACAAAGGTTTGATAGACACGCAGTGACCTCCCGGCCCAAACTTCATCTTGCGATGACGGGTGTAAGCCCGAATTCCAAGGATTGTGGCGTAACACAAAGTAAACCACTTTCCAAGTTTTGAGCTCACCATACTAGGATCATGATCGTGAACACGCCGGCTCAAAAACAAAGATGTGGGGGGATGGCACCCGATGATCCTAGTCATTCTCATTCACTAGGATTTACATTTACGACCCACAGCTAGTAACCGGTCCCACATAACCGTACCAAGTTTCCCTCTAGGGTCCAATGTCTCACTAGCTACATACGGGAGTTACCCCCAAATAAAAGTCGACTAAAATACCTATGGATCCATTTGTAATAGTCTAGACTCGTCACAATACACTTGTGACCAACTATAATTAAACATATAGTTCACCTTGCCATTTAGTTCCCAAATCACATTTTTTATGGTTAACTGCTGATAAGAAATACAAAGCCTATATATAAAACCCGAGGTTACATCTCAATTTCCAAAATATTTCTTTACCAAATAAACCTTTCCATAGGAGAAACCCGTTTATTGAAATATAGATTTCTTCATGTTTTAAACCATATATTTCCTTCTCATAAAATGACTCCTTTTAACCAAATTCCCATAAAATGTTTAATCATAAACTTGGCTAGAAACCATAAGTGGAACATTTACTCAACATAATATAATAACACCGTTGTAGTTTCAAGACATGGATTATATCATTGTTTACAAAAATGGTAAGAACCCTAAAAATCTCCCAAAATACCAAGTTAGGTCAAATTTCATCAAAATGAAAATATTAAACAAGGAGATGTTCAGAAGTTAAAAAGATGCATTTTGATGTGTATAAAGTTTAGCAAATGAGAAGTATGAACTTACATTGGGTTATTTACCAAAACCCTAGAAACTTCTAGTGGGAGAGAACTAGCCCTTGAGAGCTTGAGATCTTCACAAAGGCTTAGCAACACCTAAACCAACACCATTAATGAGGAGGATGAGGAGGTTGGATGGAGTAATAAATGAGAAGGAAGATTTAGGGTTTGGGGACTTACCAACAGCAGAGAGAAGAAACGACCTAGCTTTTCCCAAAATCAGATAAGTGAATTAAATTCGGAGTTGGTCTCATTTAACACCTTGACCCCGCTCGCAATAGTGACACGCGATAGTGACATGTCACTATCGCGGGGCAGGGTCGCGCCAAATGTACCGAAAGTCAAAGACTTTCCCACGATAGTGCCTTGGCGATAGTGACACTGTCACTATCGCGGGGCAAGGTCGCGCCAGAGGTACCGAACCTGAAAACTCCAGATTTTGAACCTGCGACTTACGAGACTACAACAAGGGAAAAGATACAACGGATAAGAATGAAATAACTCAATTAAAGGTCGCAATTACAGACAAGTTGGGAATCTAGATTTACACAAAATTACGGGTGTTACAACATCCCCTTTTCCCCCCAACAACTGCAAATTATGCTTCTTCTTATGCTCGTCAACAACACCATTAGATGAATTTTGGGGAGTGGAGAACACATTGGTAACGTGGTGGTAGTGGGTGGAGGTGAGGTGGTGTTGTTGGAGTCGTGGGTGCGGTAGAACTTTACTACAGTAGAAAACATGTTGATAGGAATGTTGATGTGGGTGAGGTGGTGGGAGAGTGGCTATCGAGATTCAGTAGAAGATGTGAGGTTGCGCAAGGGAAACAACGGGTGGTTGGAGGTCGGATGCTCACTCATGTACTTACGTGTGTGTTTGTACATATAGATATAACATAATAATATAATATATTAAGTTTTTTAAAGAAAAATATGAGAAAAAACAATCTTTCAATTAATTGTACTTTGACAAACGTTTTAGTGCAAGTCCTTTTTCAAAACAAAATGTGATAATTATAGTGACCACATCTTATTCAAAACAAAATGGGATAACTATAGTGACCATTATTGAGATTATTGAACCACATTGATGTTATTTGTAGTTTTGTATAAATCATAAGGACCCAAATTCTACTTTACTTCTAAATATTTAAAATATTCTTTGTAGATGTTAAAAATATATAACATAAATTAAAAATGGAATTAAAATACGCTTCATTTCAATGGATATTTGTGTTTATTGGATATTCTAGGAACGATTTAATTGTAGTTTACTTTATTTTAATCTATCTAAACTCCTAATAATTTATGGATTTTTACGATTGTTATCATCTTAATTTCTACACACTTATAATTAAGATTTTATTAGAATTTATTTCGTTGTTTGTCAAGACAACTTATTTTCATGACGTTAATATTTTTTCATTTTTTAATAAACTGCATTTTCTTAATGAAATATGTAAATTTAAAATACATGATAACTTGCTTTTTGTTGATTATTTTCTAAGTTTTAATTATACTTCAAATATTGTAAATCGAACTAATTGTTAATAAATTATTTACCGGTTAATGGTTAAGTTTATTATTTATATACAATGATTAGTACTATAGAATATTGGAATGTATTGTTGTTTTTTTCAAAAGAATTTATTTGAACAAGACATAATTTTGACTACTATTTATAGAAATTAAATAATTTTTTGAAGAGTGAAGTACATCTTTGGTCCGTATGGTTAGGTGGAAAATTTCAAAATCGTCTTTATGTTTCAATAAATCGAAAAATCGATCCAACTGTTTACATTTGGGTTTGAAACGGGTCCTTTGCTCTAACTATTTTTACGTAGACCCCGTTAGTTGAGGGGTAAGTCAAGTTATTTTGCATGTGTTTTATTAATGGACAAAAATATGAAGCTTGTGTACAAATATGTTTAACATTTATATAAACAAAACTCTCGTCGCTTCCTTTCCATCTCCAACGAGCAATCTTTGCCAACATCTCCAGCCAAATCATCAATCTCCATCTATTTCCCCTCCCGTGAGTCCTTCATCCCCCCATCGTGATCAATCCCGTTGCAAATCTCCTTCCTCTCACTCTTACTATGTGTTGGAACTTAGTGTAGACTTGAGAAACCTAGTCCCACATAGGAGCCAAGAGAAAGATTACACCACTTAATAAATCCAAACCAATGAGCATTAAATGAATCACTTAAATGCTTGGCTTGGATTGTGGTGTGATTGAAGGGTTTTCCTTGACATTAATATATATATATTAAATGTCAAAGATGGGCCTTGGGCCTTGGGTCTCAACATAGATTGACGGTGAAGATTGTGTTGCAGGGTAACAGTGGCTGGCGTGGGTCACGGCGCGACCTAAGTCGCGCGGCCACACGCGTGGTGTTCTGTCGACAGGGCCCGACGCGGGTTACGGCGCGGTCTTACCCGCACCATGGGTCGTGCAGTGCACAGAAGATTTTCACGGACAGAGTCTGGCGCGGCTTACCGTGCGGGTCCACTCGCGCCAATAGTCGCGCGGACCCCCTGACAGTTAATTTCGGTTGGCGCCAGAACCTATAAAACCTGCACATTTTCCCTCCCATTTTGGTTAACGAAAATTTATCTTTTTCCTAGGTTTCTCTCTGCAAAATTCATCACCATACATGAGATAATTCGACAGATTCAAGTTATAAACTTGAATACGATTGTTGTATCCTCAAGACAACGCCGATACACCGGGCGAATTTTTGTCTTAGGACACTCCGTTCTTCGCGGGCCTTAATCGATTTTGTTGGAACAAAGAATCTTCGATTTCAAGTAAGATTATTATGATTATGTTATTGTATTATGTTTTCTACTTAAATTTGTAAAAGAATCCTATTTTATTATATTTATTTCATACATATTTGTACACCTTTTTGGTGTGGGGTTGATCAAACCTAACAATCTAAGACAAAAATTTGTGTTAGGTGAGATGGATCAATCAAACGTGTTAAAGAATAACGTGGAGAAACCCGAGAAATTTAAAGGATCGGATTTCCGTCGTTGGCAACAGAAGATGTTGTTTTATCTAACAACACTTCGTGTTTCCAACGTCCTCAACGAGGATGAACCATCACCGAATCCACCGGTAAACCAAGATGGAACGCCACATACTCAAGTTCAAGTGGATGCGCATCAAAGAACTATCGAGGCTTGGAGATCAAACGAATATAATTGCAAAAATTATATTTTGAATGTCCTCGATGATTCCCTATATGACATTTATTCTACCTTTGGAACGGCAAGGGAGATATGGGAATCTTTGGACACAAAGTACAAAACTGAAGTTGCGTGTTCAAAGAGATTCGCTGTAGGCAAATTCTTGAATTATTGGATGGTTGATTCGAAACCGGTGATGAAACAAGTAGAAGAATTGCAGATTCTTACCCACGAGCTAGAGGTGGAAGGCATGGGAATAAATAGCAATTTTTTGGTCGGTTCGATAATTGACAAACTTCCCCACTCATGGAAAAACTTCAAGCTCTACTTGAAGCATTTGTTGGAGGACATAACATTTGAACAATTAGTCCTCAAGTTGCGAGTGGAAGAAGACAATCGACTGAATGAGAAAGTCGATGCCATCCCTTTGGAACCAAACGCCAACATGATTGAAGGAAGCACTTCGAGGCCGAAATTCCCTAAATTTAAAGGGAAAACCATGATGACTAAGAGGCATTTTCCTTCCGGGAAAGGTCCGATGGCCCCTCAAAAGAAATCTTTCAAAAGAGTCATGCATTGTTGGGTTTGTGGGAATCCGGGTCATAGAACCAAGTACTGTCGACACAGACGCGATCATGGTGGTACTGGCGAAAATGGTGGTGGAGGAGCCAGTGGGGCAAATAATTATGCTAACCTCACTCACTCCCCAAACCAATTCCTTGGAGTTGTTGAAGCACACATGGTGACCAATGTTGAAGATTGGTGGTTCGACACCGGGGCAACCCGTCACTTATGCAATTCAAGAAGCTTGTTTGATACTTATCAAAAGGTGAAGGAAGATGAACTGATGTTCATGGGTAATGCGTCTACCGCGATGGTTGAAGGAAAGGGGAAGATCACACTGAGTTTGACTTCCGGAAAGAATCTTGTGCTATCTGATGTATTGTATGTACCGTCTCTAACTAAGAACTTAATTTCTGGCCCTATTCTCGTTAAGAAAGGGTTCAAAGTTGTATTTGAGTCAGACAAATTTGTCATCACCAAAGGTGGTGCATATGTTGGGAAGGGTTACCTCGATGAGGGACTCTTCAAACTTTCTGTACATAGCACTGTAAATACCATTGGTGCCGCCAATGTAAATAATGATAATAAGGCAGGCACAAGCACTGCTTCTGTGTATATTGTGGATCCTTCTTTCCTTTGGCATGCTAGATTAGGACATGTAAATTTTAGGTCATTAAAAAGAATGATCAAACTTGACATGATTCCTAAGTGTTCTAATGACAAAATATCTAAATGTGAGGTTTGTGTAGAAGCTAAATACACAAACTACCCATATAGATCGGTAGAGAAATCAAATGAAATTCTTGGGTTAATCCATACTGATTTATGTGATTTCAAGGCAACACCCTCACGAGGAGGTAAGAATTATTATATTACCATCATTGATGATTGCAGTAAATATTGCCATGTGTATCTGATCCCTACAAAGGATGAGGCCTTAAATATGTTTAAAACTTATAAGGCCGAAGTCGAGAATCAACTCGACAAGAAAATCAAAATTCTAAGGTCGGATCATGGAGGAGAGTATGAATCTCACGAATTTGCTGAATTTTGTGCAAATCATGGCATTATACATCAAACTACCGCTCCATACACTCCCCAACAAAACGGAGTGGCCGAGCGGAAGAATAGAACATTGAAAAATATGATGAATTCAATGTTGATAACGTCCGGAGCTCCTCATCATTTATGGGGCGAGGCGTGTCTCACTGCAAATATGATCCTAAACAGGATTCCCCACAAGAAAAGTGATAAAACTCCACATGAATTATGGAGAGGTAGAATACCATCCTACAAAAGGATGAAAGTGTGGGGTTGCCTTGCTAAGGTTCAAGTACCTTTGCCCAAAAGGACAAAACTTGGACCTAAAACGATTGATTGTGTATATATTGGTCCAGCCCAAAATAGTGTTGCATATAGGTTCTTAGTTTACAAATCCAATGTAGATGGCATAAGCAATAATACAATCATGGAATCTGCTGAAGCAGAATTCTTTGAGACGATATTCTCTTATAAGGAGAAGGAGGGTAATACCTCTAATCCTGGAAAACGCCCAATTGATGATACTTATTCTCATGTTGATTTAAACAAGAGTGATCAATCAAGGGCAGCTGAATCCTCCAAGGTCCAAGAAGAAATGGAACCAAGGAGAAGCAAAAGGGGAAGAGTCGCCAAAGACTTTGGACCAGACTTTATGGCCTTCAATATCGAAGGAGAACCACTCTCCTATAAGGCTGCCATGGAATATTCCGAGGCACCTTATTGGGAAGAGGCTATTCAAAGCGAAATTGACTCCATTGTGCAAAATAACACATGGAAGTTGGTCAATTTGCCTCCGGGTCATAAAGTCATTGGCCACAAATGGATCTTCAAAAGGAAGTTGAGACCTATGGCACTATAGAGAAATACAAGGCTCGACTAGTCGCCAAAGGTTATCGACAAAAGGAAGGTCAAGACTTCTTCGATACATATTCACTGGTTACACATATAACGTCTATAGGGACGTTGATTGCAATAACGGCTATCCATAACTTGGAAATACATCAAATGGATGTAAAAACCACTTTCTTGAATGATGAACTAGAAGAAGAAATATACATGCAACAATCGGAAGGATTTGTTGTGAAAGGCCAAGAGAACAAAGTCTGCAAGTTGATTAAGTCTCTATATGGACTTAAGCAAGCGCCAAAGCAGTGGCATGAGAAATTTGATAACACCATGTTGTCAAATGGTTTTCACATAAATGAATGCGATAAATGTGTTTATGTGAAACAATGCAAAAGTGCTTATGTCATCATATGCTTGTATGTTGATGATATGCTCATCATGGGATCAAACTTGGATGTGATAAACCAAACCAAGAAGATGCTACACTTCGCATTTGACATGAAAGATATGGGAGTAGCTGATGTTATCCTTGGTATAAAGATTCAAAGAAATCAAAATGGTTACATCCTTACTCAATCTCACTATGTTGAGAAGGTGCTGCGAAAGTTTGGTCATTATGATGACAAACCGGTTGTGACTCCATTTGATCCTTCAAGCCAATTAAAGAAGAATCTAGGAGATAGTGTGGCACAGTTGGAATACACTCAAGTTCTTGGAAGCTTGATGTATATCATGAACTGTACACAACCGGATATAGCGTATAGTGTGAGTAAACTTAGCCGGTACTCACATAACCCGAGAAAAGACCATTGGTATGCACTAGTAAGAGTGCTCTGATACTTGAAATATACAATGAGTTATGGGTTATATTATACGAAATACCCTCCCGTTCTAGAAGGGTATTGTGATGCCAATTGGATTTCCAACCATTCTGAGAGTAAGTCCACAAATGGATATGCTTTACACTTGGTGGTGCATCGATATCCTGGAAATCTTCAAAACAAACAGTGAATACCAGATCGACTATGGAAGCAGAATTTGTCGCTTTAGACAAAGCCGCTGAAGAATCCGAATGGCTTAAAAGCTTCCTAGAGGGTATTCCGTTGTGGCCTAAACCAGTGACTGCAATTGGTATCCATTGTGATAGTATGGCCGCTCTCACTCGAGCGAAGAATCAAATCTACAATGGCAAGTCATGACACATACGAAGACGCCACAACACTATAAATGACTTGCTGAAAAATGGAATCATTTCCATTGACTACGTAAAGTCAAAGGAGAATATTGCCGATCCTTTGACAAAAGGCCTAAGTAGAGAGCAAGTTTCCTTCACATCGAGGGGAATGGGCTTAAAGCCAACACAATGAGTGTCCTCGGCGGCAACCTAACCTAGCGCAATTGGAGATCCCATGGTCTAGGTTCAATAGGCAAACTAGTCGGAGTCAACTCAAGCAACAACCAAACAAAGGTACGCCTATTCCTATGATGTTTCCTTTGTAATTTTTCGTTGACGATATAGGGTTGAATGTTACATTCTTAATAATGTTGATAGCTATTTAGTGGAATACTACGGATTATTCTTGATCGACATTACCTATGTGAGACTGATGTGGGGTCGCATCTTTGAGGACAGATATGACTACGTCTTCTAAAACTCTCATGAAGAAAGGATATGTTCACGACCGAAATGAACACAACGGTAAGAATTAAATTATGTATAGCTATAATATGTGTGATGCCTATTGTCTAGATTTACTACGAAAAGTGGCTAGTTCAAGACATTGGTTCACTATCCACGAAGTAGATCCGATAGGTACTCACTAGGACAGGTTCAAGTCCAAAAGACACATTTTCCGATGCATATTATAACTAGCTTGGTGATAGAAACATAAGTTCCAATTCTATTGCTTATTTTCTAAATGTGGGGTATTATTGGGGTTTGAATAGAAAATGTGGGGTATTTATGGAACTTAGTGTAGACTTGAGAAACCTAGTCCCAAATAGGAGCCAAGAGAAAGATTACACCACTTAATAAATCCAAACCAATGAGCATTAAATGAATCACTTAAATGCTTGGCTTGGATTGTGGTGTGATTGAAGGGCTTTCCTACATTAATATATATATATATATATATATTAAATGTCAAAGATGGGCCTTGGGCCTTGGGTCTCGATGGGGTCGAGATAGATTGACGGTGGAGATTGTGTTGCAGGGTAACAGTGGCTGGCGCAGGTCACGGCGCGACCTGAGTCGCGCAGCCACACGCGTGGTGTTCTGTCGATAGGGCCCGACGCGGGTTACAGCGCGGCCTTACCCGCACCATGGGTCGCGCAGTGCACTGAAGATTTTCACGGACAGAGTCTGGCGCGGCTTACCGCGCGGGTCCACTCGCGCCAATAGTCGCGCGGACCCCCTGACAGTTAATTTCGGTTGGCGCCAGAACCTATAAAAACTGCACATTTTCCCTCCCATTTTGGTTAACGGAAATTTATCTTTTTCCTGGTTTCTCTCTGCAAAATTCATCACCATACATGAGATAATTCGACAGATTCAAGTTATAAACTTGAATACGATTGTTGTATCCTCAAGACAACGCCGATACACCGAACGAATTTTTGTCTTAGGACACTGCGTTCTTCGCGGGCCTCAATCGATTTTGTTGGAACAAAGAATCTTCGATTTCAAGTAAGATTATTATGATTATGTTATTCTATTATGTTTTCTACTTCAATTTGTAAAAGAATCCTATTTTATTACATTTATTTCATACATATTTGTACACCTTTTTGGTGTGGGGTTGATCAAACCTAACACTATGACCAACCCCAATCCTTCAATCAAACCCACAACCACAAGGACCAACTCAAGACCGTTCAAATTAATCCCACAACCGCAAGGACCAACTCTTCAGGATTGGGCAGCGCATACGACAGCCTAGGGAAACACAAGCCTAAGGGGAATCAACTCATTGATTTGGCTACATACTATACTAGACTCTTGCGAGGCGTTAGGCTCTACCACACTTTGTTATTACCAAAAAAAAAAAAAAGCGACAAAATCAAGACTTGAATATGAGACCTCTAATATGTCATAAACAACCTTACTTGGGTTGTTTGTCTTTTTGCTTAATTTATGTCCCTATTTTAGTTTTATAACAGATTCCACTTATTTTTTTTACTTATGAATCTCCTTATTAAAATCTTTTTTGTATTATTTTACGCAAACAAATACTTATCCGAGTGAAATAAAACAAATCATATCCAACAACTAATATTTTGTAAGAGATTTTTTTTTTGAAAACACTATGTAATAATATTTGAAAGCTTATTGTTTTTGCCATGTTAATGATTTCGCCAAATATTTTATACAAGAAATTGGTAAATTAAATCTCGTTGTTGTATTTACTGCACATGTATGCTCTAGTTTGTTTTTAATTTCTAATAAATTATATTAATTTGCTACAAAATATCTTTTATAAATCTTGTTTGAGAATTGGCTTCAAGAGAGCCGCTGCTTGAGCACATCATTACCATGTTACTCTACAAGTAATAAGTATAGAATGTTGTTGTTTTAGTATGAACTTGTGTCAGTATCTACTATATGCTAAATGTAGTTTATTTTCGACTTGCTACTTTGCATTTACATGAAGTTTTAAGAATTAGAAGTCATTGAACAAATGTTTTTATCTTATCCTAGTGAAGTGCACATTGTGAGTGGATTTGTAGTTTGGTAAAATCATTTCGACATTGTAGAAACCATAAAAAAATTTAAGGATTCTTTAAAAGTTGGGGCACTTCTAACTGTTTTAGCCATTGGTACCAAAAACTTCAGGACCGGTCATGCTCTCTAGTGACCCCCTTCCTTCTTCTCTCTCACATGCATGTTCCTTCTCTTCTCTTATCTCTCTCACTGACTACCACCCCTTTTCTACGAAAACTCGAAGATATCAATAGATGAACGCAAATTTCTAAGTCGAACATCAAAAAGAGAAAACCTCCAAACACAAATCCAATCACAGAGATGAACCTAGATTTCTGCTTGTATATGTAATTGCTTTTGTTATTGTCTTGAATCTTGTTGAGTGATTTCAGAACATTTAGGTCTCGTTTGGTTTGCGGGAATGGATTAGATTTGGAAGGATTTGGATTTCAAATCCAATCCAGCGTTTGGATTGTAGGAATAGAATGTATTGACCGGATTTGAAATCCTTTGACTTTTTTAAAATCCATAATATGATGGATTTGGAATTCCTTTACAATGGGCCGAGATTTCAAATCCAAATCCTGATGGATTTGATAACTCGCTTCAGACTTCAATTGACTTTCACCCCAAATCTTGCAAACCAAACACATGAAGGGATTCCAAATTCCTCCAAATCCAAATCCCTCCAAATCCAAATCCTTATATGAAATCCAATCCATTCCCACAAACCAAACACGCCCTTATAGTTTGTGTTTGGAATTCCCATCTGCAGAGGAGTTGAATGGATGGCGGTTGTGTGTCATTGTGGTGGTTGGAAATGAAAAAAGGAGGACGAGACGTGGTAGTATAGGGAAAAAGGAGACGGGTGGTCACCGGTCACGAGAAAGGGGAAAGAAGATGGTGGTCATGCTCGATGAAATTTGGTGGTTAATAGGTGGTGAAATGGAGGTTAGTGAAATAGCACAACGAGGAGTCATGATGGTGGTGAGGATGATCATAGCAGAGCGATCAACGATATAGAATGAAGAGTGAATTATAGATTTGGTCCCTGTGTTTTGATAATTTTTTTGACCATGGTCCCTATGGTATGTTTATTGGGGATTTGGTCCTTGTGGTATTCAATTTTTCTTGGTCATGGTCCCTCTGACTAACACATTCGTTAACTCTGTTAAATCAAGGGTCATCTTAGCCATTTTGCTTAACTTTTGTCATTTTTCCTATAAAAATGTAAAAACAAGAATTTACACACACACACACACACATATATATATATATATATATATACATACATATAACGATATCAAAATAAATAAAATAAGATATTATTGTATGATTTGATTTGTTTAAATTAAAAATTAATTATATTAAATTCAATATAATTTTAAGGTTTTAGTATTTTTGTCTATTTGGGTATGAACACCTAGTTGAAGTTTATAAAGGGATTTGTTCAGCTTTAAGTTACAACGAAGATAGTATGTATGAATCTGTCATTTGGTTAAAATTTAAATAGTTGATTTTGAGTTTTTGAATGAAAGCAATATAAAAAACAGAACCCCTAATTTTTGGACGATCAAATTGGAGTTCATTTTCTTAGTGATTTTCAATGATTTTGGTGTTAAAATATCGACAATAAGTTTGTTTATTGCAATGATAGAAAAAAACAATAAAATTAAATCGTTCTTAACATAATTAACTTTTTTATTTTAAATAAATTAAATTATAAAACCATGTCTTATTTTATTCGCTCTAAATAAAAAAAATAATATATAGATTTATGATTTGATTTTAATTAAATTAAAACAATAAAACCATATCTTTTTCCACCACTACAATAAAACCATAAAATTAAATCGTATTTAATATAATTAATTGTTTAAAAAGTTTAAACAAATCAAATTATACAATAATATCTTATTTTATTTATTTTAACATCGATATATATATATATATATATATATATATATATATATATAGTGTTTGGTTCATTTGAGAAATGATAAATATATGAGAAATAGAGAAGTAATCTTAGTCATTCATATGGTCAAGATAGGATTTGACTAGTCAAATATTGCGGCTTTGACCGGTCAAAAGTTGCGTCTTTGACTGTTCAAAAGTTGCGACTATCCCAAAAATAGAAGAATAATTTCGTAAATTTTACAAAACACACGGGCTGTATTCATATATGAACATGTATAATTCACATATGAACTATATGTTAATATATGAACCAGTGCAATTCACAACTGAACTCTTTTAACTGATTCATATATGAAACTTTGTGTTTCATATATGAAACTTTGTGATTCATATATGAACCTTTGTGATTCATATATGAACCTTTGTGATTCATATATGAATCTGTATGAATCACAAAGATTCATATATGAATCAGTTGAACTAATTAACAGATTCATATATGAATCTTTGTGATTCATACAGATTCATATATGAACTCGTCCCGTGTATTTTACGAAATTACCCCTCTACCTTCTATAGACCACACAAGGATTTATCCGGTGCTTCGCGGTCAAAGCCGCAAATGTTGACCAGATGAATGACTAAGATTACTTCTCTATTTCTCATATATTTATCAATTTCTCAAATGAACCTCTCCCTATATATATATATATATATGTGTGTGTGTGTGTGTGTGTGTGTGTGTGTGTAAAATATTGTTTTACATTTTTATAGGAAAAAGACAAAAGTTAGGCAAAATGGCTAAAATGATCATTGATTTAACAGAGTTAACGAAAATGTTAGTTAGAGGGACCATGATCAAGACAAATTGAATATCACAAGAACCAAATCCACAATAAACATACCATAGAGACCTTAGTCAAAAAAATTATCAAAACACATGGACCAAATCCACAATTCACTCTAGAATGAAAGAAAATGGGTGGCAGGAGAATCTAGAAAAGGCCAGAGTCTAATATAAATGATCGAGTAAGCTTTAAAAACTTCTACACTTAATTTTCAATAAAAAAGTATAAGATAACTATATTACCCCTCAATTAACAGGTCTTCGTTAAGGAAGCTAGAACAAAAAAACCCAATTGAAATCCAAATATAAACGATAAGGACGATTTCTCGGATTTATTGACGAAATAAAGATAAGATTTTCCATTTATAAGTAGAGGGACCAAAAATGTACTTTACTCTTATTTTCAACAAGATAAAAGCGTAAAAGCAAGTAAATTACATATTTGGTCTCTAATATTTGTCGTTTGTTACGAAATTGGTCCCTAAACTTTTTATAATAGCAAATAAACCCTCCACGTATGCATTTTTTATGGATTTGGTCCATCGAGCTAATGGCCGTCTATTTCTCCGTTAAGCATGAGGGTATTATGGTCATTTTATGTATTTTATTTATTTTTCCATTTTTTTATTACTTTACATGAGTATTCATCCTCTACCTCAAGAACACTAACATCATCAAGATTCAAAAACTGAAATCAAGAGAGAAGAGAGTGAGGAGATACAAATCGAAAGAAGAGAGAGAGAGAGAGAGAGAGAGAGAGAGAGAGAGAGGAGATATAGATCGAAAACCCCTCTAGGCCACTTCGTCTTCCCCAACGAGCCTCCGGCGAGGTAGTCTTCTCCGGCGAGCATGTGGTATGCGTCTTTTTTCTCTTCTCTCTCTTTTCTATCTCTTTCTATGTATCTCTCTCTCTCTCTGTATCTCTCTCTCTCTCTGTGTATCTCTCGATCTCTCTCTGTGTATCTCGATCTCTTTCTCTCTGTATCTCTCGATCTCTCTCTCTGTATCTCGATCTCTTTCACTATGTATCTCTTGATCTCTCTCTATGTGTTCTTTTATGTCACTGACCATGCCCAACAACAAGATGTGGCTTCTACTTGAGTTAATTTGACAATTACTGTGGTTGGATTTTGCCGTTTAGTTTGCTAAAATACGTGACCAAAACTTGGTCTTGAGTTGTAAGCTCTTCTTTGGCCATTTGTTCAGAAGATTTAATCTCTAACATTGGCCATAACTTTCATTAGGGGTGTTCAAAAAAACCGAAAAACCAAGAAACCGAGCCGAACCGTTTGATCCGAAACCCAAAAAACCGAAAACCGGAAAAACTGAAAACCGAAAAAACCGAAAACCGAAAAACCGGGTATTCACGGGTCGGTTTCGGTTTTAAATTGTAGGTATCCGCGAGTAACCGATCCGAACCGGTATATATAAAACACTTAATAATATTATATTTAATATCAACCATTTAATTTTTAAATAATCATCAACTAAATAGTGAATATTTTTAAACAATAAAACTTATTTCAATCTCTTCTTCTTTGATTATTTTTATGTATTTGTTATGTAATTGGTTTAAATTTTCTATTTTGGTATTATTTTTATATTGCAAATACTATTTTTCTATAAATTCGGGTAACCGTGAACTGAACTGCGGGTAACCGACTAATTTCGGGTCGGTTCGGGTCGGTTTGGTTCAACCCGCGGTTCGGTTTCAGTTCGGGTAACCAAGTATCCGCCTCATGCGGTTCGGTTTACATTTTTCTTACTAACCGAGCCGAACCGAACCGTGGACACCCCTAACTTTCATAGGAGGACACATGGGTTCTTCAAAATTGTTAATGGAAATTGCCTGTCAAAATCTAATGCCACTTGTTTGTATTGGGGTAAGTGAACAAGGCAAATGGGGACAATCTTGATTAATAATTTATTTAAATTTAAAACATCTGTTAAGAAGTAATGGTTTTATTTGTTGCAGGTTCCTGATTGTAGATCTCTCTTCTCTCGATTAGATTTGGGTTTGATTTGTTTTTTTTTGTAATTTGGGTTTGATTTAGGATTTTGGTTTTTAAATATGGGTTTGATTTAGGATATTTGATTGTTAACATGAGTTTGATTTGAGTTTTTTGAATTTTGATATTATTGGTGTTCTTGAGGTAGGGGATGAATATTCAAGTAAAACAATAAAAAAATGGAAAAATAAAAAAAATAGGTAAAATGACCATAATACCTCTCGTGATTAACGGAGGAAATAGACGGCCGTTGGCTCGAGGGACCAAATCCATAACAAAAATGCATACCTGGAGGGTTTATTTACTATTTTTGAAGTTTAGGGACCAATTCCGTAACAAACGACAAACGTTAGTGACCAAATATGTAATTTACTCGCGTAAAAGTGAATGAGGAAGTGTACAGTTGAAATGGGGCCATTATGGTAAAACTGTTTTGATGGTGGACCCCGAAAAACTCACGTCAGCCACGTGACAACGTCACGAGAAAGGGAGAACGACGCACCGCCTAGGACTCTTGACGCACGTGCTCTCTCACTACCCCATTCCCTTCTGGTGGGGTCCATGGAAAACTATGCTATGTTTCCACCCCATTCCCATGCTATCTATCATGCTATTGCTTTCACTTTGGAGTTTGGTCCAATCAGATAGATAAATCACCTCAATGTTTTAAAAATCGGTTTTTTGGTTGACCCGGTGTGGTGACCGGGTCACGGTTCAACCGGGTGGTTGACCCGGTTTCAAAAAATTTATGTATTTTTTATTTTCTTGCATATATATATATATATATATGTAGGGTAGGTTCAAACGAGAAGCTAACATTTTGCGAGAAAACGATAAATGTTTAATTATATATGATACACAAGCTTAATCATATATGATTAAACACATGTTATATTGACAATACATAAATATTTAATCATACATGATTAAACACACTTACAAGCCGTGTAATCATATATGATTAAACACTTCTCGCCTTCTCGCAAAATGTTTAACTTCTCGCATGATCCTCCCTCTATATATGTATATATATAAAACCAAGAATTTGATGTTCACAAGTTAAAACATTAAAAATACACATAACAAAAAGTTTACATCAATCCAAAAACATTAAAAAAAACACATAACAACAAATTTTATATCAATCTAAAAACATAAAAAACACAAATATAAAAAAATTATTTTTTTAACCGGGTCAACCCGGGTTTTTGCCGGTTCAATCATACCGGTTCAACCGGTTTTCTCAAAAACCCGGCGGTTCGATCCGGTTCATAAATCCCCAAAAACCCGGTGATAGTTGACCCGGTCTCTCGACCGGTTCAACCGGTCGGGTTGACCCGGGTTTTAAAACATTGATCACCCCTCGCCGTTGATCTTTTTTATCCCACTAATTTTTACTTCCTTCACCATGTAAAAAAATTGTTCACTTCACAATTTTAGAGCATCTCCAACAGTTATGCTAAAGTTTTTTTAAAATAGAGTAAAAAAGATCAAAATATCTAAAAAAAATTGCATCCAACTCCAACAGCTATGCTATTTTAGCAACTCTAGTATTAATTATATATATTAAAATATTCAATTTATTTAAATATATTATTAAACTATTCAATTTATGGAAAGTTGAAAGAGGAAAAATTTGCTTTTTGGGTGTAATAATTAGTTTTGGAAGAAACTTTATTTTTAGAGATTTCTCTAAATTTAGAGATTTTTACAATCTTTCTCATCTTTTCTCTATTTTAGCATAGAGGATTTCATAGCTGTTGGAGCAACAAAAATGTTAAAATCCCAATTTTTTTTTCATTTTAGCATAGATGTTGGAGATGCTCTTATACTACAAAACTCTCTTTTTTTTCTCTCTCTATTTTAAAGCAAATGTCTAGAGATCTTATAAGTCGTTTACTAAATTCTTACCGGGTAAACGTTTATCGGTAAAAGATTCACTTTTATTTATCTTTTCGTGTAACATCTTTGACCATGAAAATGGATTATTGGTAAACATTTTAAACCCGATAAATGCTTACCAGGTAAGAGTCATTTCCCACACTTACCGGGTAAAACTCTCGATCCCTCTCTTATTAGGTAAGATTCTTGGTCATCGCTATGCTCAATCAATAAGGTAATTGATATTGGTAAGCAATTACCCAGTAAGTTTTCAGTAAACGGTCTCTTAGTTTGTTTTAAAGTAACGTGTACTTTTATAATTAAAAATATATTTTATCATTCTACTTTTAATTATGAGAATGAAAAAAAAATCTTCTATCAATAGTTATGGGTAAAATTGTGCTTTGGTTAATTAAAAAAATGGTAATAATTATACATTGTTAAACTGTGTACATTTTTCATTATGTACATTTATTCACTACTATAGAAATGACTTTTTTAAACGCACATTTTTAAACGGTTTTTAAAAAAATTCGACAAAACCGTTTAAAAAGATGGTCGCGTTTTTTAAGACTTTTTTAAACGGTTCTGCGGTTGTGGTACCGTTTAAAAAAGTCATATGACCTTTTTAAACGGTTGTTATAAAAAACCGTTTAAAAAGGGATACGTATTTCACACGGATAGTTGAACAAAACCGTTTAAAAAGTCGCCTAATTTTTTTACACGGTTTTTTCATACAACTGTTTAAAATACATACATCTTTTTAAACGGTTCTCTAGAAACAATCGTTTAAAAAGGCCAAACACTTTTTCAAACGCTTTCACTATCACAAAACCGTTTAAGGCCTTTAAAAATTTAGGTTTTTTTTTATATATTCATGGCTGCCGTTTTTTGCCTAAAAGGTCTCCCCATCTTCTTTATTCATTCTCTACACACAAATTGAGAAGCCAATATCGATCAATTGAAAGATATTAAATATTGCAATGTATGTATTAACTGAATATCATTATGATCGGTCGTTAAATTCCACTTTATTTTCTTGTCAATCATCTCTTTTTAATGCACCATAATGGTAAAACCGAACTACATTAATGTGTTTTTATATTTTGATAGGTTCGGAACAATTTGGAGCGAAAAAGAACAAAACGATAATTTTTGACAGATTTGTGCAACTGTGACGTTTTGATCATATCTCACTCGTCCGATCTCCGATTTGAGTGATTCAAGATGATCTGGAAACCCAACACACATATCTACAATGTTCGTGTTTTGAGTTTTTGGTAATTTGGAGTAAATCTGGGCCAAATCTGAAGTTGAAGTTGGGAGTACAAAGCTGGACATAAAATGAATAAAAGAATTAAAGGTGCTTCTATAAATACAGAAGAAGATGTGGCGGAATGGTAAGTGTCGTGGGTTTGCATGGCTGTGGTTTCGAGATCGAGTCTTATGTGCAGTAGATCATGTAAAACAATACACATATTACAAGTTTTTTTGTAAAACCGTTTAAAAAGGTATACACTTTTAAACAGTTTTTTTTGGCTATTTTAAACGGTTTAAAAACCGTTTAAAAATGTGACTTTTTTAAACGGTTCAAAACCGTTTAAAAAAGCCCCTAACCTTTTCAAACGGTCCCCTTTCAAACGGTTGTAAAACCGTTTAAAAATGTCTAAAACAACCGTTTAAAATACCTATTTCTGTAGTAGTGATTTTGGGACGGAGGAAATATATTTTATGGGTCGTTAATCAATACTAATCGAATAAAAGCAATATTCTAAATGAGGTGAGGTGAGATGGAGGTGTGGCGTGGCGTGGTGCAAGGGCGGACCCAGTGTATAAGATACGGTGGCGCATACCAACATTTCATTCCTCCTACATAAGGTAAAAAAAATTGAAGGTTGTGAAAGGTATCATCGTATTATAATGTTGGGTGTCACTATATATATTTTGAAACAACGATAATAGCACAAGTTTGTCTTGTCATAGTTGATTTGGACGACTTTTCTACCATCCCATGCGTGGAATCCTGTTTCAATCATTTTCTCAGTTTTTAACTATTAATTTTAGGTTTGTTAATTATGTTTCTGAAAAAATTACGATGAAAGACTCGAACATAGGCCCTCAAATACGAAAAGTAAGGAACTTATCAACAGACCAATGGTGATTTTTTGAACAATGTTTATTTCTTATGGTTAAATGGTGTCATCACTTGAAAAAATTCTTAGGTTCGTCTTTGGCGTGGCAACATGGTGAAGCCTCAAGTCTTACGGACTTAACGTTTTTCAAGGTGTGACGTAAGACGACAAATGTGTATGTCATATACACACACATATGCTTTCTATAAATTATTCAATGACATAATGATATATAAAGATTTACATTTATATTAAAAGAAGAAAACCCATATATATTAATTAGTATTATATAAATAGTTTGTGATCAAATATATTCAAAATAGATCTTGGAAGAGTTTACAACTTCGTTTTAACTACAAGTCTATGACGTGTGTTAACCCATGAAACTCTGAGTGATGTGATTAAGAAAATCTGCAAAAGTGTAAAATTTAAAGTTAAAAAAACAAATACATAAAAACTAGAGAAAATGAAAATTTTAAAGAAATTAAAAAAAAAAGTCATGCCTTGTAAAAAAAAGCAAGTCATGGCACATGCCGTAAGCCACGACTTACATAGACGTTATAGATCTTATCGTAATGGCGTAAGCGCATCTTACGCCATGGCACATCTTTTAAAACCCTGGATAATGGTTAATTCTATTCTTACCCCTTCATATAGGGGTATGTGTGTGAGGTAAGGGTAAGAAATAACATGGTATGTGAATAAGGAGGAGGTATGAATAGCAACCCCCGACAATCACCTTTACTTAACTTACCTTATAAGCTTTTCAGTAATCAAAGTAACAGAGTAAGATTGTTGATAAACGTCTTTTACTCGATAAACACTAATCACCTCACTTACAAAGATTCTCGATCTTTGTCATGCTTACCTGGTTAGGTAAGTAAGCTGGAAAAAATTATCGATTCTTACCATGCTCACTTATTAGGTAAACAAGGGTGGTGATGATTCTTCCTCGTATATGTTTACTTGTTAGTGTTGGTAAACAACCCCTTAAATAACATATTTTGAAAATTACATTAAACTTTATCTACATCACACCCGATTCACCCGACTCGGATGAGGTCGGGGAATCCCTGCAAAAACGGGTCCGGGTCCGGAGATACCCGGTATGCTAAAACCGGGGTTGGGGCCGGGTAGCATACCCTCGACCCGCCCGGTACCCGGGATATATAAATATTGTTTTTTTTAAATATATTATATATATAATAAATTAATAATAAATTAATAAGTTAATACTTGATAGATAATAAGGTTTTTCCAAATTAGGTTTTCCAATCCCAAATTCTCAATTCGTCTTCTACAGTTCAGTTCACCCACTGTTTCACGACTCCACGGTTTCACTTTCACCCACTGTTCACGACTCCAGTCACCATGGCTCACTAGTTTTCTTCCACCAGACCACCACCGCAGACGCCGTCTACACCACCCTTCAGTCCAGTGCTCCACTTCTCGATCTCTTCTTCCACCACCGCCGACGTCGTCCTTGACTCCCTCCCTCCGATACCAAAGACTCGCCAGAGATCTGGCTAGCAGTAACAACCCTTGATTCACGACTTCAGTAGTTCAGTCCACAACTTCTTCAGCCCTCGATTCACAACTTCCACACCTCGATTGAGATTTCAGGTGACAACTTCCACACCTCGATTCACAACTTCCACACCTTGTGAGTTTCCTCGATTGAATGTCATTTAGTTTCTATAGTTTTGTTGATTTGTTCATGAATGTCAATTTAATAATCTTGTTAGTTTATGTGTTTTGTGGATTCTATGAATGTCATTTAGTTTATGGATTATGTGAATGTCAATTTAATAATCTTGTTAGCGGGTTCCAACCAGGTACCGGGGGAGGGGTTGACCGGGGCCGGGTACTCGATCCCTTTACCATCCCTAGGTATTAGAATCAATAAATTTTAGATCATATAATTTAATTGTCTCTTTGAAAGTATTTTTGGAATCGAATAAAATTATGATAATTTTTGTATGATTTGTCATATGTTTATCTAATATTAATACAAAATTTTACTCAACATGTAGTTTAACAAGTGTATTTAATAACAAATAAATACCTAAAATATCTTTTAATAATAGAACAAAATTACAAAAAAAAGGCATGTTACTCTTATAATCCTCCGTATGCACCTTTGAAGATAAAAAAAAATCAACGTTTACCTATGCATTTGTGTAATTTTAATTATTTTATTTTCACATAATATAACTTCAACACAATAAAAACTTAGAATTGAAGTACAAAAATTAATTTGTGACCATGACTATGATGGTCCAAAGAATGTCTTAATGTTGTATCCATATCTTGTTAGTAAAGGTGATAAGAAGATTTTGATTGAAAATTGATAAAACATAACAAAGTTGATGTATAAATGTAAACGTTAGGTTTCATTAAATAAAGTTAATGTACACGAAGAAAGAAAATTGCATTTAAAATAAAATCGACCAAACCTGAACACAAATTGAAAGTAAAGATGCTTAGAATGAAAATAAATCGATTAGAATCGTCTGTTTCCAATGTTATGTAACAAGATGTTTGCGTGATATTTTATTATTCAGTTTGATGAACCAAGACTTACATTCATATTCTGATTTTAAATAAATGCACGTCTTTAAACACGTCACGTTCCATTTCTAAAATGCGAGACAAGCATTTATGCAAAATTGAAAATTAATCGCACCCTTATTAAACTCGAAAACGATATTATAATTTTATTTTTTTTTAATTAAAATTATTTTATAAATTTTAATTACAAATTAGAAATTTTCATCAAATTAAATTAAATTTAATAAAGAAAAATCTTTCAACGACCTTGTAGCAATCATAATCAGACCATTTCAGCATCAGACATTTGAGAGACATGCGTGTCAACAAGACATTGGATAACGTCTATCCGTTAACACATGGATGTTGGAGCGTACAACGTACCACCAACGCCGTTTCTCACAACTAAAACGCCGTTAAATCAAACGGAGCAGAGCCAAGCCGGAAAGTGGGTCCGACCGCACGCGAGGAGTTGGCAGATGAAAAACTGCAGGGGATGGAGGCACGTGACCGCCTGTCCTCATCCCTCTCTCACGTGCCTAACTCACCCTTCATTAATTTTACATTCAGTCCCTCTGTTTTACAGTCCCATGCAAAAAGAAAAAATAACTTGTACATCACGCATTGCCATTTGTACCATGTGATTATTACATTATATTTAATCCAAAATATATAAGCGAAAGGGTAAAAATGTCATTTGTGATGAGGAATAATACAGCAGCGGTCACCGGCCAAGGTAACATAAACGGATTAGAAGATCTGCGATTGAATGAAAATGTCAAAAAAGGGCATCATCACGCCATAAAATTAAATAATTTTTAGATAATTAAAAAAATTAAGGGCGACAACGACAAGCACATCGCTGGGTGAGTTGGCCACGTGATGTTGGGACTGTTTCTTCTTCGTAGTGGTAGGCAGACATTTTTTTTATTCACGTGACTCTCCCCGTAATTTAAGGTCTAACCGACACGTGTCATGAATATAATCTTATTTAAATCAAAAGCTAAGAACTCCACTTTAATTTAATCTAATTTATTAACTAATAATTAGTTCCAGATCATAAACCAGGGAAAATAATTGTTAACTGATCCCTAAGAGGATACCATGAGAATTAGAATGTCCATGTTACAGAGAACCTTCCCAAATTTTTTTTAATTTAATTTAATTATTTCATTAATTAATTATAAAAAATTTGTGAATAAATAACTGGTATTCTTGTTTTATATATCTGTATTAAATTGATACGTAGTGTCTCGATTAATTGTTGGATCGAAATAAACTAGGGATGATTTTAAAATGATATACACAAAATACTGTTTTTTATACGTTTATTTAATAACCAATGTTTCCATGTTACATAATTATTCCGTTTGAATTAAAAAGGATAAAATGAAAAGAGAAGAGAAGGAGGAGAGGTGTGTTCATGAACCTAAATGTGCTGGCTATTCCATAATCTAATCATACAAGTCATTGTTTTAAACTTATAAGTTATGGACATTTATATTTAATTATTCAACTCAATCATTAATTTCACTCCCTTCTCTTACACTCAAATCTTTTTTTTTCTCATTAAATACAAATAAATACGTGCCATGGAATTCGACTTCATTTTTCAATCATGCATCTTTTTTTTTACATCTAGTTGATATTAATATCTGTAAAAAAAGGGTTATTGATTAATTGTATGATGGTGCTATTGAGCTAAGTTTGGAAATGGAAATGGGGGGTTTATGAGAAAGAGATTGATTCTTGACTTTAATATATGAGCCAAGTATATAATTAAATGGATTAAAGTTGGGGATTATAGCAATTAATTACTTAGTGGGGTAGGATTGGGTTGGGTGGGGTATATTAGAGTGGATGATCACATGGAGGGAGTATAAGGAGCTTTCTAATTGTCTATTTAATGTTTGTTTTCTTTGACGTTAATCGTTTAATTGTTTTGTCTTGTTTTTAAGCCAACTTTATCAAAATTCAAGTCATTCTCTGATGCAGCGTAGGTTCGCAGAAGAATCGACAAGCGTTTAAACCCTTTGAGATAACGAGCCTACAAGTGTATAGTAGCACTCCGGAAATTAAGAGAAAACTCTTAAAACTACAAATAAAACTCTAAAAAATATTTTTATTGATAAATAATTAACTGAATATTAAGGAACACAAACAATCCTATTTATAGTCTAAGCTAACTAAGACATATATGAAACTTAAATTCAAACTAAACCTAATCCTAAACCAACTATAAAACTTAATTAGATAAATAGTAATAATCCTAATCTAATTATAAAGATAATAAATAATAATTATCCTAAACTAATTAAGAAATAAAATAACCAAATAAACAAATCATAGCAATCCTTTCAGGACTCGCCAGGACGCGCCCGCGACTTTGAACGCGACCCAAGTTGCGGGATAAGTCGCGTAAACGATTGTTTCTCGGTTTTCGATGCCAAATTCTGAGCTTCTCTCGAGCTCGTTTTCTTCTTTTCCAAAGATAGAAGAAACACCTTGATAACTCCTGAATTCTCCCTGTATCAGTCACCCTCACTTGAAAATAACTCGTCCTCGAGTTCACTTGAAAAACATCATTTGATTTTTGATGCAATGTTGAATCATAGAACATTCTTGTCTTCAACATATTTGGCTCCATAACTCGATCTTCAAAAATCGAAAAGGTTTCAAGTTCCAAAGGATACTGTCCTAATCGTCTCCATACAAGCGATACCTTATCAAACTCGAAGGGGTAAGAAGCGACATGATTTTTAGTAGGAATTGTTTCAATTTGATTCGGAACCTTAGGTGTTGGTATAATGGAAACATTATAATCGGGCTCAACCTTCTTGACTTCTTCTGACAACAGTTTCATTGGCTCAGGAATGTCTTCAATTATCTCGCATTTGGTTTCTTTGACTGCTAATCCGAAATCTGTTGTCGACTCTTCGGGATCGATATAGATCTCGGGTTGTGATTCTGTTTCAACAAAAACGACTTTATCTTCAACCTTGTCCGGTAATACTTCATCTTTTTCGAGTGGCTTCTTCGGAACATGTGGTTATTTGACGAGAGAAGAAACGGGATACATAATAGAGTCGTTGTTGTTGTCAGGTTTGGGATATAGCTTGTTAAGGATCCGTTCATAATCTTCCGGTAAGAATCGTTCCATCATAAGCTACTTCATCCTCCTCCAAGATCGAACTGGTCTCTTTCGTTGTCCTTGTCTTTGTACAATCAATTTATCCCACCAAATAGCGGCGACACTCTTTAGACAGAAAACAACCAACTTTACCTGTCTTTGGGAACATCCACAATGTTAAAGAATCGGTCGACTTCGATTTGTCAATCTAAAAATTCTTCTACTCCTTTGGTTCCATAGAAAGACGGGATGTCCACTTTTATTCGATTATTGTGGTCGTTTCTTTTCAAGTTCACTGGTTCTTCTTCCTTATCTTCTTTGGATTCGGAACTTGAAAAATTAACCCGGTTACGGTGGCCATTACACGGCGCCATAGCCGGTCCTTCAAACTTGTCTCTTCTCCGACGGTTGTCTTTGACGATATGGGGTTGAAGCCTGTTAACAGCCGCTGTCAGATTAGTGAGTGATGTGGATAAGGCCACATTTATCCCTACTAAACCCGCTTTGGTAGTCGGCTGTCGATCTGCAATTGTTAGTGAAAAGACAGGCGAATCCTGCTCCGATACCAACTGACACAGTGTAGGTTTGCGGAAGGATCGACAAACATCTAAAACCTTTGAGATAACGAGCCTACAAGCGTATAGTAGCACTCCGGAAATTAAGAGAAAACTCTTAAAACTAGAGATAAAACTCTAAAAAATATTATTATTGATCAATAATTAACTGAATATTAAGGAACACAAGCAATCATATTTATAGTCTAAGCTAACTAAGAGATATATGAAACTTAAATTCAAACTAAACCTAATCCTAAACCAACTATAAAACTTAATTAGATAAATAATAATAATCCTAATCTAATTATAAAGATAATAAATAATAATTAAAATTAAATAATTATCCTAAACTAAATAAGAAATAAAATAACCAAATAAACAAATCATAGCAATCCTTTCAGGACTCGCCAGGACGCGCCCGCGACTTTGAACGCGACCCAAGTTGCGGGATAAGTCGCGTAAATGATTGTTTCTCGGTTTTTGATGCCAGATTCCGAGCTTCTCTCGAGCTCGTTTCCTTCTTTTCCTAAGATAGAAGAAACACCTTGATAACTCCTGAATTCTCCCTAAAGTTTCCAATATCAATATATACATCCATGCATATTATTAATGTAACATGGACAACCTAATTAGATATTATCCCCTTTATTCACGGTTGGAGTACTCACGGTTTTCAAACACATCTGACAGAAGAGGTATCTAGTCCTTTATAAAGCAACATTTGCTCCTCTCCTCAATCAATGCAGAATCCCACACTCCACCCCTCTCAGGGAGCCCAACATCCTAGATGGCACATCAGTTCGGTTCCAGACTCTAATACCAATTTAATATCCCGACCAATTGTACCAGATATTATCCGCCTTAACTCACAATTTTAAGACGAATCTATAATAAAATTATGACTTACGTTATCAGTTTAAAAAAATTATGGGAAAAGTAATATAGTTCAATTGAAGTCTTGAACTATCGCTCTAATACCATTTGTAACATCTTCTCCCAACTATACCAGATATTGTCTGTTTTATACACACATGTTGCACAGTTTTAAAACATTTTTGAATGACTAGGTATCCAGTCCATTATAAAACAATCCTTGTCGCAAAAAGGGCCATAACTCAGACATTCAATTAACTGGTTTAAACAAAAAGTAGGGAAAATCATCAGGCATCGAACTATGACATTGCCTCTCTTGGGGTTTTGAAACCTATCATATGTGGCCTCTATTGTTGTTCAGAAGCACAAAATTCCCCTCCCCAACTGATAGAGAATCTCAAAGTTAGAGATGCATTTAATAAGAATGGAAACGTATATAACATGAATGAGAAAAAAAAAACGAGAAAGAAAAGATGGTCTTGATTAGGGGTGTACAAAAAACCTTCAACCCACGAAACCCGTCCAACCAAAACCGCTAACAACCTAATTAAACCCAACCCGCCAACCCGTCCACCTGCCAAACCGCAAATTAAGAGGGTTGAAATTGGGTTACGATTTGTTCAACCCGTCAACCCGCCGCTAATATATAATTTTTATAAAATTATATATATATATATATATATATATATATATATATAATACAAGAATAAAAAACAACTAGTCTATTTAAGCAAATTTATAGCCTAAACTATATATATTATATACAATATATATAATACATTTTACTTAACCAAACAAACTAATGGAGGCTTGTTTGTGTTTGTTCATTAATTTTAACCAAACAAATGAATGAACACGAACGGTAAAAGAACGTAATTTTTTGTGTTCATGTTCGTTCGTTAAGAAAATGTGTTTGTTCGTGTTCATTTACGTTTGTTCGTTAAGATGCTAAATAAACGTAAACATGCGAACATAAACGAACGAACACAAATGAACAAAAAAACAACATCATTAATCATCATTTTGTTCCGAAATAACATAAGAAAATGAAAAATCGGGTAAATTTATGAATAATAAAAAAGGAATTCTTAAATTTTAATATAATTAATGATTTTACATATTAATATCATAATATATATATATATATATATATATATATATATATATATTTATATAGAGGGAGGATCATGCGAGAAGTTAAACATTTTGCGAGAAGGCGAGAAGTGTTTAATCATATATGATTACACGGCTTGTAGGTGTGTTTAATCATATATGATTAAACGTCTATGTATTGCCAATATAACATGTGTTTAATCATATATGATTAAGCTCGTGTATCATATATGATTAAACACTTCTCGTCTTCTCGCAAAATGTTTAGCTTCTCGTTTGAACATGCCCCTATTTATATATATAAACAAACATAAATAAACAGACATTAACGAACGTAAATGAAAAGACGAGCTCATTGTTCATGTTCGTTCATTTAAATAAAAAAAATGTATTCATGTTCGATCAATTCTTAAATAAACGAATATAAACGAAATTCTCCCGAACGATTCGCCAAACGTTTAGTTCATTTACAACCCTAGCACTGCTAAATGCTAACCAAATAACCTCTTGGTTTGCTAAACATTTGTATATTCTTAGTAGTATTTATCGTACTTTATTTTACAACTTTATGTAAACTACTAAACTGCCCAACCCGTCATAACCCGCAAGGGTTGGGTTGGGTTATACTTTTGAATGAGTTGGATTGGGTTGAGTTTTTCCAAACTACCATAATTGGTTTGGGTTGTAAAAATGTCCCAAACCCAGGGACGGACCCAGGAATTTTTTTTTACGGTGACACCATATAATATAGATAAAAAAATAATTACAAAAACCATGGTTTTGTTGACAAGTCTTCATATTTTTACCGACGTTCAATATTGTCTGATGTGTTTTTAGTCTAATTCCACCATTTCTATGGATTTTTAAAGTTTTTACTTGATTTCGAAATATTTTTAAGTTTTTTTTATTGATTTTGAGGGATTTTTTTCGTTTTTTTTGTTGATTTCAAGAGTTTTCTTCGATTTTTTGGTTGATTACGAGGTACGGTTGCACCTTCATGAAGTTTCCAAAATAATACGGTAACACCTTTCAAAACAATACGGTTACACCTTTAACAAACCTAAATTTTTTTACCCTTCGCCGGAGAAATGATATGGTGGCACGTGCCACCATATCCAAAGCACTAGATCCGTCCCTGCCCAAACCGTGCAACCCAACCCGCGTACACCCTAGTCTTGATGGAAAAACTTAAATCATAATGATTTATTTATCGATTTAAATAAATATTTATTTTTGGTTTAAAATGAAAGTTTATTATAAAATATGATTAGAAATTACCCGGTTGAAAGGAGAAGGTTACTGTTGCAGGGTCAACGTGACAGGACTTGCGGCGGAGGATAACGGACGTTAACTAAAACGGCGTTATAACCTTTTTCATCCAAGACGAAACGGAGAGCATATAAACACACACACACACACACACACACACACAAACTTGTTTATCAAAATCAAACACACACACACACTCAAAAACTTTGTTTCAGAGAGAGAGAGAGATCTGCACTGACAATCCTATCTTTCATGACAGCACAGGCTCTGTAGCTTTACATCGTCATCATCACCTTCATCGCCATCACATATATATACATAATTCTCTACAGTTTCATCATAAAACATCTCCACAAGAGGAAGGAGAAGAATTGAAGAATATAGCTGATTTCGTGAAAGAAGATATATTGGTGGATGAATTCGATGGAACATTCTGGTTGATGGCTACTGCTTTTCGCAATTCTCCTTGGAAATCATCTTCAAAGTTGGTTTAACAACTGAATTTCACAAAAGAATACGAGTTCAGATCGATTGAAGGTATGCATCCGTCGATCGTCTCAATTGTACTTTATTTCTTTTTCGATCGGGATTCCTGTCGTCAACTACGCTTCCTCTTGCTCTTTATAATGTTCAGGAGTTAATTGTAGTTTTAGTCTCTTCGTGCGTGTATGATTATTCGATAACTGCTGCTACGATTATAATTTTCTAGAGCTGAATTCATGTGAAGAATTAATCTGGTCGTTCGTTTGTTGTTTAACATTACGTTAAATTACTTATTGACAAAAAAGGAGTAGTTTAGATTAGGTAATTTTGTCAATTTTGCATTCGTGTTTTTATGATTTTGTTAAGAGAATTATCAAAGGAGCAGGAGCTTATGTACTTGAATTTTCATCTGCAAACAATCTAAGAGAAATTTTGGTAATTACTGATTATTGATTTATGGTGAAGGTGGTGGAATCTATCTAATCTAATCGGAATTACGTGGTGAATGCGCCTCCGAGTTTCAAGAGGAGGAGGCGCAACCGCGGTCACGTCATCTACATTGGCGCTGCTAGATCTGGACATCCGTGACGCTTCACCTTCGTTCTCAGCTCCGTAAATTGCCAACAGAAAAATAATTTAAAAATCCCGCGACCTGCGGAAACGGTTGTCAATTTTGCCCTAATCAATCGTCCAAACCAGGAGAAGCAAAATTCTGTACATCCAGATGGAGCTTCCTCAGCCCCGACCCTTTGGAACCCAAGGTACCACCATTTTTACATCTCTCTCACACGCCCCACGTGCGCGTACGTTCAGCCTGTGGAGGTGGGGGTGCACGTCAAGCAACAGAAGGGGGAATTTTTGTTATGAGAATTAGCGATGGTTTATGTGTGTGTGTGTGTGTGTGACGTTTGATTTTGTTGAATTTTACAGGTAGGAAATCAACACATGACTTTCTTTCACTTTATTCACCTGCCCAGCAAGATCCATCCCCTACACCCCCAGGTAAACAAATTTATTCCCATTCTATTTTCGTAACTACAAAATTCACTATTACATTCTGGATTAGTCATCCACATCTTCTTTCGTAGTTAATAATAGACTATATATGAAATGAAATAGATGGGGTTTTATGCTGGGATCGGATTATTTAAAAAGAGAAGAGTGGTCTTGCTATAGATCCAGAGATTTAACCATACCCTTGTTATGATCTAGTTAGATAGAACAATTGTCAAAATGCTTATGTTATATTGTATCACAAAAATGTTTAAAATGCCATTTGAAAGATAAAGTTAATTAAGATTTTCTTTATGGATCTAAGGGGTTGTTTGATTTTTTATTCATTAAGTTCGGAATATATTAAGTTGTTTTTAAACATTAATCTATCTGGATGAATTAAGATAAGTTGTTGTTTGATTTTTATTCTGAATAAATCGTCTGAACAACAAAAATTACCATTTTGACCTTATATCTACATATATGTATTGAATGAAATTAAGTTGTTTGATAAATATTTAAATGACAAAAAATTTAAAATAATATGAAATAATCGAATTCATAAGACAATACTTAATAACTTAAAGATATATTTAAAACAATAATATATCATTGTTTGATTATAAATTTTTTAATTTATGCATGTTGGTAATTAAACTATTTATTTTTTAATGAGACGTGTGATTGAATTGTACGACAAGGGTAATTTTGGAAAATTTATAACTTAATGCATCAAGTTAATTAGGATGTGTTAACTTAACATATTAAGTCAATCTCTTAATATTAAGTTAAAATCAAACACCTTAATATACCTTAACCAATTAAGCTAACTACCCATTAAGCTTATTAAGTTAAAAACAAACACCACTAAAACAAATAAAGTAGCATGTAATAATGATGAGGAAAATAAATAATATTTATTTAATTTTTTGGTTAAAAATTAAAATCATAACCTTGATAGGGCATTTTAAAATCCAATTTGTTTATATTTCTTTTTGTAGAAAACATTAATAAGATGAAACGAAATCAAGGTTCAAGTGTTATTGGAAAAATAATTAGATGTGTATGTATTTATCATATTAAAATTAAATTTGTTTGTATTTCTTTCCTATGTTTTTTTTTACTTATATTTACTTTTTTCTTTGATCTTTAAAAGTTGCTTTTTTGGTCACTGTGGTTTCTATTTCATTCCGTTTTTTGTCACTGAAACTAACAAAGTTAGAAAATTTTGTTAAGTTAGCGATAAAATAGTACAAGTCATTAAAAGAGGATCACAAATTATTAAAGGTTTTATAAAAAAAAGCAACCCATTAAAAAAAGCTTTACCTTATTGAAGTCGACATTTGTAACTTTGTGATGAACACGAACGATAATTTATTCACAAGGTTACAACCACCATCTCACAGCCAAGGTGTGCCAGGGAAGATGATCGGAAAAATTAAAAGGTCATCAAAGAGAATTGGCCGGAATTAGAATCGAATTGGGTAGAGTCTTAGGAAAAAGGAAGCACTAAAAAAGGGAGGGGGGTGTTCTAATTTTGTAATTAATATTTTATTTGTAAAAAATTACTATTCTCATTTTTGAATAAAAAAGGCACGTACAGAATGCATTTTATTTTTTTAGTAGAGAATTAAATAAACGTGTTAAATAACCAATGACCTTGACTTAACAGAGTTTTTAAAGGAGTTAGTTCTGGGGATGAAAAACAAAGTGAAATCAAAACTATAATGACAAAAAAAAACAATTTTTAAAAACTAGGAACCAAAAAAGTTATAAATAAACCACAAGGACAAAAATGGTAGTTTACTCAAAAAAATATTAGTGAATATCTTTTTAAACATCATTTTAGTAAATATATATACAAAATTTATTTTTCATCTACTTTTTTGTCAATAATATATTTTAAAATTCTATTAACAGGATATGACGTTGTTAATTAGAAAAAATAAATAAATAAGAAATAAAATTTTATATTACAGGATATAAAAAAAACATAAATAAAAATAATTGAAAAAGTAATGAAAATAAAAGAAAGAGTGAAGAGACAAAAGAAGATAGAGAAAGGACGACAAAAACGATAGTAGAAATGTCTTTGTTGGGATCGGTGTTAAAAATATCATCGCATTTTAGTGTCGTAGTGGATTCATGTTGGCGATCACGTGGTGCATCCCGACAACTAACCCTCCTCCGGTCTTTTCGTCTCTTAACTTCTTTATTTTCTTTAACCTTACTTCAAAAATAGAATTAACTGTAGTATTTGAAAAAAGATTTCAAGCCAGCTGATACTTATATTTGTTTCTTTTATTTAAAAAAAACCTATATTTGTTTCTTCTACAACAGAATTTGAATGAATAACAAGAAATTAATTTTTTTTAATCTATGCACACAGCCCAGTCTTTCGTTCGTAAATTTTATAATACAGATATAGGTACGTTTTCCTTGCATTGAAATCGCAAGATAACCAATCCCATCAGAAAGTGGATGGATGGGGACAAAATGTTTCGGGATTTGGTGTCACAATCACTTCATTTTCTTGGTTTTTCTAATATGGGTCTTATGTGTTAGGTTTTGAAAATATAGGATATACATGGGTTAATGTTCTTTGTCTGTTTAAATTGATGAATTCTAAGGACGTGAGAAAATTTTAAGATAGAATAGTGCTGGGAATATATCAGCAGCTGGTAAATATAAGCTCCCACACACAATCTGATACCATTTCTCTTTCTGCTCAGCGGTTCTTTTTATACATTTCACAACATGTTTTAGAACATCATGTGTTTTAGTGTCTACATAGTAAAGCTCGGATGGTATTTCAAAATGGATCGAGTTTTTTCAAGCACATATGTTATTTTGGACTAGATTATTTGCAACGAGTTGCTTGTATCAAAAGTTCACAATATTCCATTCTTTTCTTTTCTAAGCCCTTTTTCTGTTGCCAATTGTGTAATGACGATGTGTTTTTGACTTCATTTAACTTCCATCATGCCATTAGTTAGCTGGAAAAATGACCATGAGACCCTATACTTGAAATCAAACTTTAGTTATGAACTAACTAAGCGGTAGTTGGGTTGCTTTCCTTGTATCTAATCTACATGACTGGCAATAGGTGGCTACCTTGAAACTCATGACTTCTTGCAACCACTGGAACGGGTAGGGAACAATGTTGCCAGCGAAGGAAATAAAGCGGAAGAACCACCAAATGGGAAGGCCCTCCTACCAACTCCCCCTACTACAGTGGAGCACATTCTTCCTGGTGGGATCGGGACTTACAGTATTAGTCACATTTCTTGCCTCAATCAGAGCCAAAGGATGCCAAAGCCTGAGGAGCTGGCTGCACAATCCAGTGGTAGTGATAAAAACGATGAAAATTCAAACTGCAGTTCTTACACGGGGAGTGGTTTCTCACTGTGGGAAGAATCTGCAGTAAAGAAGGGAAAGACAGGGAAGGAGAATATTGTAGGAAATAGGCATGTCATAAGAGGTATATATATATGTTGTACCTTTGCTTCCTTTTTGTTTTCTAATTGAACAAATCAAGCTTGTATCTTTATGCAAAATAATAATACTTTTCCGATGTTCTTAACAGAAGGGGGCATGAAGATCGGGGGAGTGCCATGGATGACATCCATGGAGCGGCCATCGCAATCCTCATCTGCCCATAACCATCCAAGCGCAACCATCAGTTCTTTGTCATCTTCTCGGTCTGTTGGTTTTCTTTCCACTCCTGTATCATCTACATTAATCTTGTTTGTACGCTTATTTAACAGTCTTCTGGTGATTTGTGCAGTCCATCATCAGCTCAGAAGAATCCTAGTTTTGTTGATATGTTAAAATCTGCTAAGAGTACTCAAGAAGATGAGGATGATGAAGAAGAAGAGTTTGTTATCAAGAAAGAGCCAACCTCTCACTACAAAGGTATCTCTCTTAGCCTCAGTATCTCGCTGTTGCACAAAATGATGCCATATATTCTGAGAATGTACAAATTCATCTCTAAAATGATAGGTGTTTTGTCGGTTAAAGTGGACACGGCACACCATGATCAAAAGCCCAACACTCCGCGTTCTAAGCATTCTGCTACTGAGCAGCGTAGAAGAAGCAAAATCAATGACAGGTGTGTTTATGTAGCACCACTTCTGAGCTTGTATAACTTGGGTTTGAGTATTAAAATAAAAAATTTGGAGTTGACCCAGTGCACCAGATTCTGTGTTATGTTGTTTGATAAGTCAATGCCTCGTGCAACTTTACCTATTACTGTGCCTTGTCTGATAACCATAACATATAAGTCATTTGGTCTGGTCCTTGAGACTCGAGGGATAAAGCGCTGTAGATGATGGCATATAATCATATACAGATTCAGCTGCTATCATTGAATATCTGTCTGCTTACCATTTCAAGTACCAACAAAATCTCATATATATTAAAAACAAGCTGTCTGTGGCTCCTCCTTAAATACAACACTCTGTGGTATCTTAAACCCAGGTAAATTTTGTAGTTATCACTTACAAAAATACTTATGCCAATTTCATACAGGGCACTTTCTTATAATGATAGCTGCAAAAGCAAGTGCAGTTCATTGCGGATTTATCCGACTAGATTTTCTGCTATCTGCAAATCTTGACACTGAAATCCAACATATGAACACCTATCCATATCATGTGTATCATATAGAATGTGACTTTTCTACTTATTGTATACAATGAACCTAATAAATTATATACACATAGTTAAGCCCTTCAAATGCCCAATAGCAAATGTTGGCTGTGAAGGAATTGGTAATTGATGTCCAGCTTGAATCTTTAGTCCCCAATTAGTTGGGTCAAGTAAACTTCTGGCACATGCTTCTAAAGTTAAAACAAGAATAACTGCAGGGAGAATTTTATTTCGTCCTCTGTATTATGCATAACTTTTTTCCTCTTGATTTATATTCAACCCCTTTAGTTTTCCATATAATAGGGATGAAGTTAAACTCTAGCTCCTGTTATCTTTGTTTTACACTTGTTCATTTTCCACATTTTGTTATTGTGAATGTTCTTTGCAATGTCTTTTACTTCGCTCCACGTTGAAAGGGGGGAATGATGAAGAAAATTTATTGGTCTAATTATTTAAATCAACAATGCCAAGATTGATATGTATCTATATAGATGGTGTTTTAATACTAGTGCAGATTTTCGATGTTGAGAGAACTCATCCCTCATGGTGATCAAAAGAGAGACAAGGCATCATTTTTATTAGAGGTATACCCATGTCTGATCTCTTATCATTCACCCAAACTCACACATGCATTTCTAAGCTTTTGAATTTTGTAGGTCATTGATTACATTCATTTCCTACAAGAGAAGGTGAACAAATATGAGGATTCATGCCGTGGATGGAACAACGAACCACCTACCATCATCCCATGGGTAAATCAACACTTGTGTGATTCTAAAGTAGTGAAATTTATTCCAACTTCACTATCTGACTTGTTGGTTCAAACAGAGCAATAATCAAAGACCAAGTGAAGGTTTTGTTGATCAAGCACGAGGTGTCTCTGGACCATCATCTAATTTAGTATTTGCTCCAAAACTCATGGAGAACAAGGGCAATGTTGGCCCAAACATCCCAAAAAAAGGGAAGAACCTATTAGATTGTGAGTTGAAGGAAATTGGTGGGTTGAGAAATAAGGCATCTCCAAACATATATTCTCCTGGTTGTCCTTCCACACAATTGGCATCTGATACATCAGCATCCCAGTTGTTATGGCAAAGCAGATCATGTACAACTGATTGCATGACTAGTGTTGGTGGTGATAAGTTGAAAGAACAGGAACAAACAATTGAAAGTGGCACAATAAGCATCTCAACCATCTACTCTCAAGGGTAACAATGAATTTAACACCATAACCATTCATCAATCACTTGTTTTTTTTTTTTTTTTTGTTTGACTGATAACATGTAGACAAATTGGTGTTGAAACAGGTTATTGAGTAGTCTAACACAAGCGCTACAGAGCTCTGGCGTTGACTTATCACAAGCCAACATCTCAGTACAAATTGACCTAGGAAAGAAACCAAATACTAATTCCTCAACACCCATTCTTAAGGTACGTACTTACCTTCTTTTTAATTTTAAATGAAAATATATCAATCAACGGTGGAGATTTTTCACTCTCGGAAAAAGATGGGACCCACATGAAAACCGGATTTTCTTTGTCATTGCGTTTTCTACAATCTCATATGATCAATAATCTTAAGCACAATATCCATATCTAATCTTGGTTGGTGAAGTATCTGAATGTGTTTTATGTTTTGCAAACAGAAAAATGATGTTGTAGCGATTGATGAAATGGTTAGACGGTCAAGACTTGCAAGCAGCCGGGAGGAAAAGACCGATAAATCCTTGAAGAGGTTTAAGTCGAGCCGAAACTAAAAGATTAATCATTTTTCCTTCTGATGGAGGACGATTCTTGTTTTTTTTTTTTTTTTTTCTCTTCCCCTTTAATTGTGTTGGAAATACAATGTATGTAGATTGGGGGGGATAGTATGACAAAAATGTATTATTATTAATGATTGTCATCTCATTTAATTTCTATAGAGAGGCTTCCATTAGTTAGTTATTTTTTAAGGAAAGAAGCCTGCAGATTTATACCATCTTAATTTCAAGAAAATTGAGTCTAGCTATTTATGTATTCTTTGCAGAGATGATTAATGTTGTTATTCTCTTCGTAAGTTAATGTGGCTTTTAAAGATGTCATAAGGAAGAGAAGAGGTAAAGTTTTTCTCAGACCATATATGGACCAACTATATATAGTTTTTCCTCCCGACGACCCCTATATGAAAGTATATCAATCAATCAATGAACCTAGTAGTATCCGGGCCTTTGGCCTTGTCCTTTTTTCGAAAAATCAACGGATCATGCCCATATGGTTGCATTTTTACAACGAGCTAGGTCCTTAATGCAACATGGACCCATGTTGTAGATTTATTTATGGACCAATCTCATTAAAAAAAATGCAACCACAAGGATGTAGCTCGTTAAACAACGCAACCACATGGAACCATGTTGTGGATTATTTAGGGACCAATCTCATTTAAAAAATGCAACTAGAGGGATGTAGCTCGTTAAACAATGCAACTACAATTACTAATTCCGTTTAATTTTCAAAAAAGGGACAAGGACCGTTAAAAACACCGGACAAAACATGCAATTTGCTCTAATATCTTTATGCAAGAACGAAATGAAACAATGGGGGTTGGGGTGGGGTGGGGTGGAGTGCGGTGGGGTTGGGACGGACCTATTAAGCGCCGAACAAGTCTGTTCCACTTATTTTCGTAAGTAGATTTTTTTGGAGGTATGAAATGTGCACCCGCTAAACTTTAAGGGGTGCTCCAGGATATTAGAAAATACAAGAAACATCTAACATAAAAACCGAAAAAATTCCATCGAAATCAATCAAAAAACCGAAAGTCTCTCGAAATCAATCAAGAAACCGAAAAAGTCCATCAAAAGCAACAAAAAAACTAAAAAAAAATTTGTAGTTTGTTTTTGGTGGGTTTAATAATATCTCTATCTGTTGCTGTTCAAAAAAAAAAAAAGGTCTACAGTAGTGGTGAATCACTACCGAGGCCATAAATTGCAAGGGTGGAGCTCCATGAACGAAGCTATATACACATCTAATTATTTAGAAATATTTATTTGCAAGGATTATTGGAACGAATTGCTAACATATGGCTTTGCAGATACCAATTTTTGGAATCCTCAAATTTTGAATCAACATACGCTTGGTTAATAATTAAATTTTAAAAAGTAATTGTTCAATATATGTGTATATATATGGGGCAGGTTTCCTTAAGTTCCTAAAATTGATTAGGAACTCGAGAACCATCCACAGCGTGTCATGTGACATAATCATCATGAATATGGATGTGTTATTCATCATTCATGTTGTAATATATTTATCCCGAAGAGGGACACGTGGCGCATTGTGAATGATTCCCGAGTTCCTAACCAACTTGGGGTTTTTAGGGAGACTTCCCTGTACGTATACACACACACAACACAATCTTATAGAACCTCTAGATAAAACTATTCAATTTCAAGAATACAACATTTGTAAGTTATATGGATGATTTTTTTTTTCTATTGAAGATATGCCTTAGGTGCTGTTTGGTTCGTTTTCTGTTAGCTGTCTGTATGGATATAGCTGTCTGTGTGTTAACAGATAAGTTGTTGTTCGGTTGTTGTACTGAATAAACAGTCTGAATGTCAGAAATGACCATTTTACACTTTCGTTTTACATTAAACATTTGTTGATGAAGTTTTACAAAACATCATTTACAACAAAATATAGATTAAACAATAACAAACAGATAGTAAAACAATTCTTTTACAACAAATTTCTATAGATCAATCTTATTACGTAGTCCAATAATAAAATCAAATAAAACTCCAAATAAAAAAAACCCAAATTGAACCACAAATTAAAAAAGCCAAAATACATATGAACCCTAAAATAAACAAAAGGGCAAAGATGCTGGATAAAAAACAACAAAAAGAAAACCTAAAATACATCATGAATGGGGAGACCAACATTGATAAAAAACCCAAATACAAAATGGAAGATGAAGAGGACGAAGGAGACCGCCATTGATACAAAAGGGAAGATGGAGACCGCCATTGATACAAAATGGAAGATGAAGAGGACGAAGGAGGAGATGGAGGACTGTTGGATTGAGAGTCGGCAATGGCGAGGCAGCGGGGAAGGAAGAGCCTTTGGAAACAGAGGGGAGATCGAGAGGGTTTTCATGGAGATCGAGAAGGCACTTCATGGAAGTCGGGAGAGGGTTTTTAGAGGAGAGAGCTGCTAGAGTTTTTTCTTTTAATGGGAGGGGTACATGGGGAAAACGGATAGCTGAGTGTAAAGGACTTACATAATTTAGCTGATCGAATCAGCCACCATCTGAACGATTAAGCTGATACCGAACAGATAGATATGGCTGTGCGAATCAACCATATCTTCCATACATACCGTTAAGCCACAAACGAACAGACCCTTACATAGGTAGAGCAACAAAATTTAGAGTGGGCTCCAAACCTAAGAAAAGAGTCAAAAAATTTGGTTTTCAAACGCTCGAATTAGATACACTTTAAGGGGTTGTTTGTTTTTAAAAAAAAATCTCTTAATGTCTCTTAAGTCTGAATCATTCAGACATTTTTATACACCACCTATTATTAATCATAACTAAATTAAGACTTCAGACTTTAGACATCTTAAAAAACAAACGACACCTAAGTATTTTATCCTTTTCTTCTTCCTATTCTTTTGTTTGTTATAGAGAGCGGAATACGAAGTTAAACATTTGGACAACGTGGGTGTAAATGAAGGTCACTGAAATATTAGTCATACTATGATAATTCTTTACATAGTGGGATTTTTCTCGTGTTTCAAAAAAAAGATAAAGAGCGAATTACATTGAAGGTCCCTTTAAGTTGAGAAATGTACCTTTTATGTGAGGGCAATTTGGTCATTTTACCTTTTTTCTTGTAAAGAATAACATAATATTAAATATTATATATAACACAATCAATTAATATTATATATAGGGGTTGAATCATGTGAGAACCAAAAAAATATTGAGAACCGTGAGAACCGATCTAAGCCGTAATTTGGTTTTGATTCAATAGTTTTAATTAAAAATTGTTTCATCACATGAAAATGGCATAATCGTCATTTTGATAACAAGATTCACCAGATGAAACATACAGATTCATTCATCAGATGAAACACACAAATTCACCACATAAAATCAATGTGATGGATACTAGTTGATTTCAATGGCTTCTTAGCTACAAATCCTCAATCCCATCTTAAGAACTACAAAAACGATCCCACCAAAAACATATTAAAATGCAAATCCAAAAACTCCCCCAATTACAAACGCAACTTCAATTAATAAAATAGAACATAATTTGATTATAAGCGAAAATCTAGAAATTACACTTGCAATATGGTCAAAATAAGGAATGCATCAAAACCCAAACCAGGAAAACATTGCAAAGACAAAACAAACGAAGACATCACGCCAGACGAACGCCGAGAGGGCTTCGAAGGTAGTTCAAGTGGAGATCTCGCCGTCGGCGGCGGCCGCGACAGTGGCGGTGGCTTCGATTTGGAGGCGGTGGAGGTCGTTCAACGAGAAACAAAATGATCGGTAAGACATTTGTTCTTTGTAGAGGTAGCCGAAATCTGAAACGTCTTCGATTTCGGCGAAGTCGGGGTAGTGGAAATCAACGATCGGAGGATTTATAGAACCCTAACCACAACAAAACCGAAGGGTGGAATGAATCGAGAAGAAGAATACCTTTACAAGGAGTAGTAGAGGGACGACATATGCGTACGAAAGCAACATTCAATAGCCGGAGAGTGAGATAAAGGTAGGCAGGGGCGGCTGGGGAATGGCTGTCGGCGGTGGTTGCTTGATGGTGTATCGATTCTTAATTTGGCCATAGATGGAGCTGATGAGGCCGACCCATTTAATACCCACTATTAACTTTCAATTTAATTTCAATCCATAACAAATTACGAACTTTTAATTTATTTCAAAATTGCCATTGCCTTTAATGACCATAGATTAAAATCAATTAATGGTTTAGATCGGTTTTACGGTTCTCAACCTATTTTTGGTTCTAATTTGATTATCGTCCTATATATATAGCCATAAGTTCAAATGAGAAGTGCTAAATATAGGAGAAGTAAAGAAGTAATCCTAGCCCTTCATACGGTCAAGATCAGATATAACTGGTCAAAAATTACGGCCTTGACTGATCAATAATTGCATCTTTGATTGGTCAAAATTTAGCCAAAAATATAGGGGTAGTTTCGTAACTTTTACAAATAAGCGGCAAACAGGTTCATATGTGAACCGATGTGATTCACATATGATATAACACCCTCAAATTTGGAAAGAACGATTAATTTGAAAATTTCATTAATACACCAAATAAATGTTAAATCCTTTTCTACGAATCAATACTTGAATTACCTCAAATAGAATATCTGGATTTAACATCAACAATTAATAAACCAAGTATTATACAAAGACTAGATTAATGTTTGGTGTTACTAAACCCAATAACAATCACTATTTTCAAAAGCAGAAGACATCATTGAATAATTAGATCTTTCACGTGTGTCTAACTAGTACTCAACGTTTCACGGTGTCGCTAGTACCATTCCCCTAACAAGGATCTGATGCACATGCCGACAAAATAAAAAATTTAGGCTTAACGTCTAGTGAGTTCAAGAATTATCATCATAATCATATAAATCGTTAAACTGGAAGAATGTTATTTAAATCACGATTTCTAAAATGAAAAGCATTAAGTATAAGCAACCCCTTTTCCAAACTCACCATTTTCGGGATGAAAACCTCAAATATATATTTGAAACCCAAAACGTAAATAATGATTAATGCGTAAATACAAAAATTCGGATAAAACTTTATTGTTCAAACTACCGAAATATGAGCATTACTCAAACCCTAAAATTATAACTTATGGAGAACACTCCACACTCAAAACGTCACTGAAAAAATGGATAAAACTAAATAGCCCAAACAACAACTTTCGGTGATTGGGAGACCCGATTTCCATGGTTAGTGGTGGAACACAAAAGTAGGTCACTTTCCAAGTTATATAGCTCATACTAGGACCTATGGCCACGATCTTGTCGACTCGTACTAAGATGTGGATGAGGGCACCCGAGAATCCTAATCATACCCATTCACTAGGATTACATTTACGGCCCATGACTAGTATTCGACTCCACATAACTGTACCAATTGCCTCCGAAGACCTAATGTCTCAACCAGTAACAAATGGGAAAGAACCATCCCATAAAATCTGACTCAGAAATTGCATTATAGGGTCAATGGTAGATGTTCGACTTCAAAAGCCCGCACCATAAGTCCCTTGATGACCCAATGACTAATCCTGGTCCTAACAGGGGAATAACCGTCCCTTTTAAAATGATAGAGATCGACTCCTATGCATATAGATCCATTGCATTACAGTCTATAACATTACATGACTCCAATTGAATGACTAAATAACTCAAAACCATGTAATTCTCAAATGATACGCAATAAAATGCAAATGATACTCAAAACTCCACAACGGGCTATTAAAACCGGACAAATGTTCCCAAGACCCATCTTAGTCAAAACCGAGCCAAAAGCTCAACATTTTACTTGATCGTACAATAAAACACATTTAACCAACGGTTATGTAAACACAACGACCAAAAGTATGATTAACCCAAAACTCATGATTGGTTGAGACAAACCATTTTTCAAATGAACTCATACCCTTATATTTCCAAAATGTCTCATGACACAATAATATGCATTTTTCAAATGGTTTATAAGATCAAATACAGTAAAAGGAAATTTACGTCAAATGACCTCCATTTATATATTAAATCATCAAGGAAACATATCAATATGATTTATTTATCAAAATGTCCAAAAATCCAAATATGGGGTTTCACAAGATTTATAGAATCAAATATCCAAAATAGACGAAACTCGTCACGTAAACCCACATTAAATATTTATCAAGTAAAACACATAAATACTTCAAAATTGAAATTTTTGGCATGTACATAGTTTTCACTAATCAACTTGAACTCATTTTGCTAGATTTAGGCTAAATATAGGTTTTTACTCCAAACTTAAGTTTTTCTTGAAGAGAACTTGAATCTTCAAGCAACACCTCCTAACTCTTATATCCAACACTTGGAAAGTGTTTCTTTCACCTCCAAAGATCCAAACCTAAAGCAACATGGAAAAGGGAGGAGAGAAAAATGAATAATATTCCAAACCCGAGCTTAAAATCGAGAGAGATGAGGAGCTTACCACCACCAAATACTCTTGGATATTTCAATAAAGTTCAATACTCATGATCTATCCTTGGAGAGCTCTAAAAAACGAGACCACGGAAAAAAGAATCGTCAAAATCGAAGCTGCGGTGAGAGAGCTATGACCAAATGAAGAAAACCAAAGAAAATCTGGCATTTAACCTTCTGGACCTCGACCGCGATTGTGACATGTCATAATTGCATGACAAAGTCTCCCAAAATGTACCGAAAGTTGTTTTACTCCCTTGGTGACCTTGACATGCTATAGTGCCACTGGCACAGTTGTCGGGCACTATAACATGGTCCGTACCGCGAGTTTTTCGACCGTTTTCCCAATCGTTTCTCGACCGTTTTCCCGGTCGTTCATCGACCGTTCTTCCTGATGTTCCTCGACCGTTCTCCCGGATGTTTCTCGACCATTTTCTCGGTACATTTGATGCTTGTTGGGTCACCAAAGATTTAAAGATGACATCATGTTGGGTCCTCAAGGATTTGAAGATGATTGTTGGGTCTTCAAGGATTTGAAGATTGTTAGGTCACCAAAGATTTGAAGATGACCTCCTGATCTCCTTTATAGTCTTTGAATAAGGGGGAGATTGTTGGGTTATCAAGAATTTGAATATGACCTGCCTCTTTGGATCATCAAGATCTTGAGGATGACCTACCGAATTCCATTTTCTATCTTTGAAACATCTGTTGTACTTAGATAATTATTAGGTTCTTCGTAATAGCTTAGTCATGATTTTAAAGATCGGTGAAGTCGAAGCCCAACTGAAATCAACAAGAAGTGAATCTTCATATGCGGATTAAATATGATCGTCCAATCTTCAACTAAGTTATCTTTAATCCGATAGGATCCTATTTTTTGGAGGATCCTCCTTTGTCCTCTTGCCAAGTAAATCTTCACCAAATCGTGAAGTGATGGGGACATTATCTGAAGAACCAGGAAAATGATGTTTGTCTTTTTACACCTTTTTCAGGTATTGTCCACATCAAGGTCTGAAGGTCAACTATGCTCCATGTTGTGACAAAAAGGAAACTTGGTCTTTTTGAATGACATATATGTCATTCAATCCCAAAGTGACAAGTGTCCCAAGCATTTAATACACATGGTAGTATTTAAAAGTGAAGATCCCTCCCATGCAAGGAAACCATTTTTGAAGAGATTTCTAAGTGCTCAAGCAAAAATCGACAGACTCTCTCTTTCTCTCAAACTTCATAGCTTTGATCTTTGTGTTTTCAAGTTGTGTTTAGTTTTCTTGTTCTTTGTGAAAGATTGTTAGAATAGTTTTATGTGTTCTTTCCGCAACAATCTTAAAAGTTTTCTATGTGTAATTCTTGATTTTATATCAATAAAAAATTAAATTAAGTGAAAATTTGTGTGCATTGTATTCAACTCCCCCTTCTATAATACTTGTTTATTATTGCCATTAGTTTTTGGGACCAACAATGCTATTATGTCAGTTATCGGGCTATTGTCATAATTTCATGGCACATTCGTTGGGACAACCAAACACTCGGTAATGCTAGTGCTATTGTGACATATGTCACAACTGCATGTCACTATAACCAATACTACCACACTTTCAGTACCATTAGTGTTATTGTGACAGATGTCACAACCACATGACACTATAGCCGATACGACCATATTCTTAGTACCATTGGTGCTATTGTGACAAGTGTCACAACCACATGGCACTATAGCCAAGACAACCATACTCTCAGTACCATTTGTGCTATTGTGACAAGTGTCACAACCACATGGCACTATAGTCATACTCCATATTTGGTTCTTCCTTTACCGATTTACCTAGTTCAATTTTTTTCAATTGGAATAAAAATCATGATGTTACATGGCACTAATTAATTATTACTTTGTAACTCCCAAACCAAAAAGTCTAGCAAAAAAAAATGTGAACTACCATTTCTACCCTTGGACATTTAATGATTTGTTCAAACCAAACAAAGTTGAAAGTGAATTTCTATTGGTTGAGAGGAGTTCATAAAGTTAATATAATTTGGGAGGCTAACAAAGTAACACCCTCTCTCTTTCTCTCTCTCTCTCTCTCTCTCTATATATATATATAAGTAAAATTTTATTATAGACCGAACATGAAAATTAATCCAACTCTTTTTTAAAAAACAAATATAGAATTTAGTTTGTCATATTAGTAAAAATCAATGCTTATCATGTATTAAATATGCTTATCAGTAGCGTTTATGAAGTTTTAAAACTTTAAAAAGTTACTAGAAGCGTACTCGCGCAATGCACGAGATACATCACGATTTTAATGTTTCATTTTATTTTTTGTTTTTTGTCGATTTACAGTACGATTTTAGATGGTTTTAAGAAAGTGATAATGTTTTTTTATATAAATTTATTTAATTTAGGCTTAATAATATAAAGTTTTTTATATAAAAAAAATTTAAGTATTTTGTTATAATTCAATGATTATCTATATATTTTAATGACATCTTGAAAAAAAAATAACCAATTACATATTTAATAATATAATTAAAATAAATTTATAGTAATATAATATATTAATTAATAGTGATATATGGAAAGGTCTGCATAAAAGGAATGTCCTGCATATACCAAATTGGTGGGTGTTAGAAGTCTGCAGTAGTAATATGTATCTTATGCTTTGATACTTGTAAATTAAGAGATTTTTAAAATCTTGCATAAAATGATGGTACCTTATACCTAATAATTTGTATTTAAGAGTTTTTTTTCCGTGCTTTATAATATAATATAGATACGTATAACTAATAAGTTATTCACTTGAATGTTAAAAGAGATTTATGCATAAAAGTAGTCAATGTTTAATATAGATAAAGTGTGAATAAGCGCATTAGAGTAAAGGGGATGTTGGTTGAAGCAGAATTTAAGGGGCGTTGGGATTTGTTTTGTTTAATCATGATTAGCCACTTGGAAACTCAAACTACACAAATCCCCATTTAAACCCATTAAACCTTACAATTATCCCAGTAATTAATTATGAATTTTCTTTTGAATTTTACATTTATTGTTATTATCCGTTAAGAGCATCTCCAACAACTTCCCCAAAATTTCTCCAAAATAGAGAACTGAAAGTCAAAATCTCAAAAAAAAAAAATTACAACCATCTACAACAGCTTCCCCATTTTAGAGATAAATCATTGATTATATTATTAAAATATTCTATATATTTGATAAAATATTATTTCTCTCATCTAAACAATTTATTTCAAACTTTCTCATTGGTGGAATGCAATAAAAAATAATTTCTCTCTCTTGTTAATCATTTTTGGGGAAATCTCCAAATTTGAAGAAAAATATATTCTCTCTCTTACTTTCTCCATTTTGGAGAAAAAGTTTTGAGGAAACTGTTTAGCTTATTTTACACCAAAAATCTCCATTTTCTTCATTTTCTCCAAAATGGAAAAGCTGTTGGAGATGCTCTTATTACTTCCATTCAATTATATGCTAAAGTAAAAAAGAATCATAATTGAATTGCCACCGTATAGGTGTCCACGGTGGCATGTGCCACCGTATCGTTTCTCTGTCGTAAGGTAAAAAAATTATACTTGTGAAAGTTGCAACCGTATCGTTTTAGAAGATGCAACCGTACCTCGTAATCAACCAAAAACCCAAGAAAACTCTTGAAATTAACCAAAAAAAGGGAAAAAAATCTCTTGAAATCAACCAAAAATACTGAAGAAAAAAAATCTCTTGAAATCAACAAAAAATACCAAAAAAATCTCTCGAAATCGATAAAAAAAACTTAAAAATGTCTCGAAATCAAACAAAAAACTTTAGAAATCCCTCGAAACGGCGGAATTAGGCTAAAAATACATTGGGCGATATTGAACGCCTGTAAAAAAATGAAGACACGTCGACAAAAACCGTATGAAAAAATATGGTGTCACCGTATGAAAAAGTTGTTGGGTCCGTCCCTGATTGTATATTAGATGTTCAAAATTGAAATAACCTGTCACATAGATAGGCAAGTAAATTTGTGAGTTCCATATTTATGGACTATCAAATAACTTTTATCATGATTTTAAGTTAAATTCGAGATTATATATAGGGTTCTTACTGGCATTTTGAGGACCTTGTGCAAAAAGTTAAATATTTGTCCTATAATAATTTTTTCAAGTATATCATTTACCAACTTTTTTTAATATTGAATTAAAAATAAATTCTTAAAGCTTAAAATAACACACACACACATATATATATATATATATACACAGAGAGAGAGAGATAAACATAAACTTGAATATGGTTAAACTAAAAGAATACGAGAACAACCAAATCATATGTGATTTTACACTGAAATCACATGTGATTACATAACGTTACAGAACGTCAACGCTAGGGTGTGTGGCGAATTGATCTTTGACCTAGGTCGCAGGCAAAGTCGCACAGTAATCACACATAATTTGGTTGTTCTCGTGTTATCTTATTTTGACATTGTTCTCGTTTGAACCCAAGTCTCTCTCTCTCTCTCTCTCTCTCTCTCTCTATATATATATATATATATATATATATATATATATATATATATAGGGGTGAGTTCAAATAAAAACTTATTTTTCATTATACACGTGAGGACAAATCTTAATCATTGATCAAAAGCTTAGAAAACTAATCAATGGTTAAAACATAATAACATTAATTAAGAATTGATTAAGGACAAAATTGGAAATTTCAATCGGCGTCTACCTTGTTTGACTTTTTATTTTATTTTTATTAAAAAAAATTACCCGCTTAAAGTTTAAAATAAATTATCTTAAAAATTACTAATATTTTAATCAAACAAATTACATCAAAAAAGGAGAATTTCGTGTTTTTCGATATGACATCCATCTCGATAAAGTTTTTTTTCTTCGTTTTAACCGTTTTTTACGTGAAATTCTATATATGAGTTATATTCATTATGAATATGTATGCACGTCCCCGTGTGTCCACATTCAGTATAACTAACAAAGGTGAACGTTCATTCACTATTCATGATGAATAATACAGTATTCAGGATGAACAATACAACATTCAGGATGAATAATACACGAATTCATGATTCATGTATTATTCATCATGAATCATGTATTATTCATCCTGAATGATACATTATTCATGATGAATAATATATGAATGACTCGTGAAGGTGTAGACACATGACACACTCTCTTTTGTTTTTTAATTCACAACCGAAATTTGGTTTAATTCATTATGAATATGTATGTGCATCCCCGGATGTCCCACATTCAGTATGAATAACAAATGTGAACGTTCATTCATTATTCATGATGAATAATACAATATTCAGGATGAATTACACAACATTCAGGATGAATAATACACGAATTCATGAATCGTGTATTATTCACCATGAATGTTGTATTATTCATCCTGAATGATACATTATTCATGATAAATAATACATGAATGACTTGTGAAGGTGTGGAGACGTGACGTGCTCTCTTTTGTTTCCCGGTTCACAACCGAATTACTCGATGGGCTTTCGATTCGTCTCGATGGGTGTTGGGTTAAGGTGCTAAAGAACGCGATGCTTTACGACGTTGAAGAAAGTGTTGAAGAAGGTGATGTCGAGTTACATATTTATGGTTTCGAGGTGTTGTACAGACTTGAACGTACATAAATATTCATAATGAATATAACATATGTATAGCATTTCATGTAAAAAACGGTTAAAACAACAAAAAAAACTATATCGAGGTGGATGTCATATCGAAAAGCACGAAATTCTCGTTTTTTGATGTAATTTGTTTGATTAAAATATTAGTAATTTTTAAGATAATTTATTTTAAACTTTAAGTGGGTAAAAGTTTTTAATTAAAAAAGAAAATAAAAAGTCAAATATGGTTGGCGTGAGTTTAAATTATCTTCCATTTTTACCCCTAAGCATCTTAAAATTAAAAACTCTATTTAATATGAGTTGTTGGATCAATAGAGATGGAGTGACTGAGATTTGTCCTCACGTGCACAATGAAAATTGAGTTTTCATTTGAACTTTCATCTATCTCTCTCTTTATATATATATAGGCGAAAGATCGTGTGAGAAGTTGAGGTTAACGTGAGAATCGTGGGAAGTGGATCTGAACCATTGATCACTTTTAATCTCATGTCCTCCCATGAATTGCGCCTTAGAAGGAATTAATCTGGTGCATCTTATCTCGGTGAATCTCATCCTAATGTGTGTCCATTTCTCATCTAACGGTTGATAACCACTTCTCACGATTCTCATGTTAACCTCAACTTGTCACTGAAACCCAACCCATATATATATAGAGAGATAGAAAGGCCCATTTATTTGTTAACCATGATATTGGTGCTAACCGTGCTAACCAATCTCAACCATAGATTGATGAGATCAATGATCCACAATTAATTGATTTTTTATTAAATTAAAATATTAAAAACGGTTGAAAAAAAATACAATGCATGTATGCATAGGGGTATTTCAGTCAAAATACAATTCATTTTAATTTGGGAAACATGGGCCTTCCAAATTAAAAACTCAAATAATTAGGGATTTCATCCTATAAAAACACCAACTTCCCAACTTGAAAACCCACCTCCACCATTCTTCCAACTACCACTCGCCGCACCTCCGCCGCCGCCGCCGCCGCCGCTACCACACGCCGCCGGAACTGCTTCAGTGCCTTTCACACCCACCTCCTGCGTCTTTTTCTTTTTTTCTTTTCAAACAAATCGTTAATAATGCAACCAAGATGCATATAGCAAAAACCCACCAACGGAAACGGTGATTATGAGAATCTTGATTTTCCGGTGATGGTTCGATTTCTTGGTGGCGGTGGTGGGTGAGGTTGGGTTCACCGGAGAAAAAGAGGGAGACTGAGAAATAATGCATGGGAGGTTAAACGCATCGCCGCATAAATCAACGTTGCCGGAAAATGAAGTGGAGTTGAATTGAACCAAGATAGGGGTCGTCGGAATTTGGCCGGAAAGTTGGTTAAAACAATTTTCAGGATTTGAAGAAATCGATTTTCAGGATAGTGCATATGTTCACACTTGCATACAGTGCATATATGCATATGTTTGCTGAAATATTATATGCATATATACACACTGATATCTAATATGCATATGTGCATATTGAGTATATGCATATGTGCACATTGAGCATATGCATATCTACACACTGGTATCTAATATGCATATGTGCACATTGAGTATTGTGAATATGTACATGTTGTATATGTGCATATCAGCTGATCTATTCTGCATTGGTTGAGACACACACTAACATCTAGACATGCATATATGCACACTCGAAATATGGAAATACATTAAATACTAAATATTATATTTAATATTTAGATAACTACCATATTAATAATTCTTTGAAATATGGAAATACATTAAATATTATATTTAATATTTAGATAACTATCATATTTATAACTCTTTGAAATATGGAAATACATTAAATAGACGTGAATTATGAAATGTCCATATTACCTTTTGAGGACATAAACTCTAGGATGATTCTGATTGGTTGAAAATTGGTTAGCACGGTTAGCACCAATGTCGTGGTTAGCAAATGAAGGGGACCATATATATATATATATATATATATATAGGGGCGGTTCAAACGAGAAGTTAAACATTTTGCGAGAAGGCGAGAAGTGTTTAATCATATATGACAAGCTTAATCATATATGATTAAACACATGTTATATTGGCAATACATAGACGTTTAATCATACATGATTAAACACACCTACAAGTCGTGTAATCATATATGATTAAACACTTCTCGCCTTCTCACAAAATGTTTAACTTCTCGCATGATCCTCCCTCCCTCTCTCTCTCTCTCTGTGTGTATATATATATATATATATATATAGGGGTTGTTTTATTTGCAACCCTTAAAAAGGTTGCAAACCTTGCAACCCACATCTTAACCGTCGGATTCATGATCGGCGGTTACAATAGATATGGGGCCCAATATTTTTAATTAAAAAACATAAAAATAAAAATAAAATAACCGTCGATCATGAATTCAACGGTTAAGATGTGGGTTGTAAAATATCCTTCCAATATATATATATATATATATATATATATATATATATATATATATATATATATATATATATATATATATAGGGTCGGGTTCATTTGTTAACCCGATTTTTTGTACTAACTTTGTGAACCGAATCTCGACCGTTGATATTGAGATTTAGGGTCGAGATTAAAATCAATTAGCATTAATTTTTATTTATTGGATTTGTAATAATTAATTATATTGAACATATATGATAGGGCTTTTGAGGAAATTCACAATCCTTTTTAACATTTAGTATATTCCCCAATTCTTAATTCATGGATATATCTCATCGTCACCCTAATCTAAACCGTCAAGTGAACACCAATGGAATCAAGAGAAGCCTCAATCATCGACATCAACATCGATATGTGAACATATATGAACAAAAATGAACATGTATATAACGACTGAACATCTATAATCATTCATTACAGTTCATTCGAATTTGTTGAACGTATATGAACAATGTTGTTATAATCTTCAGACTACCAGATATTCAGGTTAACTCGTTCATTAAAGTCCAGTCTATCAATGTTGTTATTTTGTAACATTCCCTTCATTAATGGTCACCTTGTAACTCCCAAGCGAAAAAACATAGAAGAAAAAAAAACATAATGAAGTATGTTAATGTATATGAACATAAATGGACATGTATATAACGACTGAACATCTATGATCATTCATTAGAGTTCATTCGAATCTATTGAACGTATATGAACAATGTTGTTATAATCTTCATAGTACCCAAATATTCATACAAGTTAACTCGTTCATTAGAGTTCAGTCGATCAATACTGTTATTTTGTAACACCCCCTTCATTAATGGTCACTTTGTAACTCTCAAGCCAAATAGTCTAGGAAAAAAAAACATAATGAAGTATCATTTCTACCCTTGAACATTTGGGTACTTGTATGATCATTCATTAGAGTTCATTCGAATCTATTGAACGTATATGAACAATGTTGTTATAATCTTCATAGTACCCAAATATTCATACAAGTTAACTCGTTCATTAGAGTTCAGTCGATCAATACTGTTATTTTGTAACACCCCCTTCATTAATGGTCACTTTGTAACTCTCAAGCCAAATAGTCTAGGAAAAAAAAACATAATGAAGTATCATTTCTACCCTTGAACATTTAATGATTTATTCAAACCAGCCAAGGATTAAAATAAATTTCTATTGGTTGAGAGGAGTTCATAAAGTTAATACAAATTGAGAGGTTAACAAAGTAACCTCCCTCCCCCCCCCCCCCCCCCCCCTCTCTCTCTCTCTATATATATATATATATATATATATATATATAGGGGTGGTTTCAATTGGAAACCAAATTTCATTGGAAACTTTGGAAACCAAATTTCAACCATTGATCTTTTTAATCAATGGTCAAGATTCATTTGAACTATATATGGTAATAAATTAATTAATTTATTAATAAAAGATAATAATAATATGTCAAAAGGGTAAATGTGTCTTTTTCTTTTGTGTTTTAAATTTGGCAACAAAGATGAAATATGGTAATAAATTAATTAATTTATTAATAAAAGATAATAATTATATATGGTAATAAATTAATTAATTTATTAATAAAAGATAACAATAATATATCAAGACTACATTTTTATTATCTGTTCATCAATATGCAGTATGTAAAAACCCAATTAAGTTTCATTACCATTATTGTTTCATTATCTTTCCATTATGTTTCACTATATCAAATCTGTTTCATCAGGTTTCACTATATTAATATTTTGTTTCACTATATTAATATTTTGTTTCATTACCTTTCCATTTTGTTTTACTATATCAAATCTGTTTCATCAGGTTTCACAATATTAACATTTTATGTTTCATCATGTTTCAATATATTAATATTTTATTTCACTATATCAAATCCATTATGTTTCACTATATTAATAGTTTGTGCCTGGAGGTAATATTGAAGATTTCATATGAATATAAACTTTCATTCATTGGATGAATCAATCACTGATTCATAAGAATCAGAAAAAATAATTTGATTTGTAGCTTGCGTATGAATCAATTTGTGTTTACCTAAATTAAATGTTTCATGTTTAAATTAATAAAGGATCAATATTACCATGTATAAAATACATTAAAATTAAATAATTAATATTATAATAATAATAATAACACTTACCATATATATTATGAAATTATGTAAAAGACTAAAATAACCTTATCAATTAAAAATAAAAATAAAAAAAAGGAAATTCAATGATTGGTTAATTTCGGTTTCCAAAGTTTCCAATGTAATATTGGTTTCCAATTGATCCCTCCCCTATATATATATATATATATGGGGTCTTTCATGGGAGACCCTAGTATTTTGTGGTAACCATGAAATTCAATCTCATCCATCCATTTAATTAATCAATGGTCTAAAATAACTAATATAAATAATAATTAAAAAACGGATTTAATGCAACTAAATTAGGAAAAAGGGGTAAAATTGTCAAAAAACATTATAATTTAGTGTGATCTAATTTAGGCGTGTTCCGATAATTTTGGGTGTGATCTAAGTTAGCGCTTACCGGATTTAATGCAACTAAATTAGGAAAAATGGGTGTGATACACTGTGATTATCTTGCAAAACCTTATATCCTTCATGATATAATATGGAATTATTGTTGCTAACTCCGTAGGTGGTGATACACTGTGATCAGTATCTCATGGTACATATGAGATTCAGATGTTAGATTACCAGATATATGCCAAATCACAATGTAACACATATATAAGATATATGCCAAATCACAATGTAACTCATACATCAGATATATGCCAAATCACGTGGCACATGAGATTCAGATAATGTTATATTATCAGAATGTAACACAATGTCACTTGGTCCATACGGATATTATCCCAAAATCAATTTGTCGAGATAATAAAGGAAACGTAATATTTGATTGATGAGACTTTGATTTTTTCAGTTAAAAAAAAATGTTATATTAATTAATTTATCAAATTACTAATATATCCTTCCCTATTAATTAATTAAAAAAATAAATTAATTAAAATGATTGGATGAGATTGGATCTCATAGTTACCACAATCTAATAGGGTCTCATTTGATTAGGCCCCCATATATATATATATATATATATATATATATATATAGAGAGAGAGAGAGAGAGAGAGAGAGAGAGAGGTTGTTTTATTTGCAACCCTTAAAAACTTAACCGTCGGATTCATGATCGGCGGTTACAATAGATATGAGCCCCAATATTTTTAATTAAAAAAAATAGAAAAATAAAAATAAAATAACCATCGATCATGAATCCAACGGTTAAGATGTGGGTTGCAAGGGTTGCAACCTTTTTCAGGGTTGCAAAATATCCTTCCAATATATATATATATATAAATTATTTGAACCTCCCATATATAGGGAAAGGTTTAAACGTTAACACTTTCATTTTACAAAAATAAAAACACCTTATTACTATATTCAATCAGTGTCACTGTAATCGCTCACAAGTGATACTACAGGGAGGCTCAAATAAGAACACTTTCATTTTATGATAACGAGAACATTTTTTACTAACCACAAGGGTTGTGGTGTGGTGGTTAGAGCTCGGGGACTTCATAGCGGTTGCTCGAGTTCGAGCCCCACTAGCAGCACTTGTGGTCACTGAGGATAATCTCAGGGTTGAACGTTTTAGCAGCTGGGCCGAAGGCCCAAATTGCCAGGGATTAGTCTGGGCTAAAGGCCCAGGATACCCTTCCAAAAAAACATTTTTTACTATATTCAATCACATGTTATAACATATCTCTGAACCCCATATTGTTTTCCCAGTTATATACATTGTACCGGCCAAAAACCAATTCATCCCACCAAGGGGTTGTTTGTTTACCTCTTAATGGTTCCATTAAGAGACCACCTCTGAATCGTTAAGAGGTAAATCTTGTTTGGCAAAAAAAATGTCTGCTTATTAATGGTTCCAAAACCCTCTGAATGATTTTGTATCCTGACCCTCCCTTAACCATTAAGAGCCCTAATTATCATAAGAGTCTCTTAATCATTCTGCACCAAACCATTCAGCAACTACCAAATAGCCCCTAAGTTACCTGTATCATGGTTTTTTTCCTTCCATAACATACATTAAGGGGCTGTTTGGTTGGTTTTCCATTAAGTTTTGTATGGATAAAATTGTCTGTGTGGATTAATCTGTCTGTATAGATTTAGAAGGTTTTAATTTGAGAGAGTTTTTTCATATGAATGGAACGTGTTTTTTAATGAGGGACTGGATTGAAAAAAACTTGACTTTCTACATAAAGCCCCCCCTTGAAATCTTACTGAATAAGTCACCTTCTATATCATTAAGCCACTACCAAACAGCCATATATAGCTGACTGAATAAGTTATAAGTTTCATTAAGCTCATTAAGATGCAAACAAACAAACCCTAAGTCTGCAAACAACTCATCCTCCGACCCTACATCCAGTTGGGTGGTTTATATATTTACCGGCCAAAAACGAATCTATATTTCGAATAGATGTGTACATATCAGTGGTTTATATAACCCTGCAATGCCAGGGCACCTTCCTTCCTATACATCAATTATTACCAAAATAATATGTAACCAAAAGAACAAACAGAAACATACTAATAATAAAACCCCCATCTCACCACACCCCTATCAAAACAACCTCTTCGACATCGATATCTCCCACCCTCGAAATCCAAACAGACCCGCATCATGCACCACTGACCCGAGGCCGGCCGGTGCACCATAATCTTCCAACTTCACCCACTTTTTATCGATAAAGATACCAACCCACAAAAGCCCTCATCATAGAATGCTCACAGGTTCAGTCTCTAATGGCTGCAAGCATTCTTCTGGATTGGCATAAAAGTAATCTTCTTCTTTCGGTCTTTCCGGAAGAACCACTCTTTTCTTCGGACTCCCCATTCGTGCTGCTGCATGTGCAGCCTTCACGGCCCCTGAAAACTCGTCCCAACTCAATGATCCACTCGTATATCGGTTTATTAACTCAACGACAAGCTTTCTATCCAATAATATCGTCTTCTTGAACCCCAAATATCTGAAAAAGATTCAAGATTCTTTATGGGTCTGTTTCAATCATTCATGTAAACCAAGAATGGCAAAAGAATGGTACCTGCGATGGCCTTCTACGACTTTGGCCATGTTCCCGTCATAAGTAGGGATAAAAATGTCACTTTCTAACGATACCAAATAGTCCAATGCCGCCATTTGTGACGAATGGTTCTGGAAAAATTGAAGGTCATCTGCTCCTAATAAAGTCTCTTTTCTTACCTGTTACAACACATACACACAACTTTAAATCTAAGAATCATATGTGATTTAATTTGACAAGGGCATTTTAGTAATTTACATATCTTGTTCCATCTCCCTGATTTGATGCATTTTTGTCCCATTCAGTCCTGTCATGTCAAATGTGGGACAACAGGTTTTTGTTCTGTCATGTCCCACGTCATGTCCCCCACGTACAAACTGGGCGTTTGACTGTTTGACTTTTGAACAAAATTCCCATATGGCAGTGATTCTAGCCGGAAATTCTAAATCATCCAACGCGTTTTCGTTTAAATTGTTTACTAACCAGCTTGGGAAAAGCGGATGCAAGAGCAGCCATTCTCCTTTGGCCGCCGTATATTTCACCAGCAGCAACGTAAATCTGGATGTCGCTATCAATGTCCAGTGCCCTTAGCGTAAGGGCAGTTTCCTCGGGAGTCAAAGGGCATAAACCGTCTTTCCTTTTCAACTCAGAGTTTATAATCTTTTCTTTCCACCATGGGTATGCATATCTGCCAACCAAATCGACTTACAAAACGAAGATCCAATGCCCTCATTATTATCGAACTTTACGAACCAAATTAAAAAGGTCAAACCTCATCCTGGTCAACTCTTCCACCTCATCCGGATTGCAACCTTGAGTACATCCAGAAAACGCTAACATGTCCATTTCGTATCTGAGATGAAGCACTAAAAACGGCCCGTTTCGCCTTAAAAGCTGCACGACACGTCTACCCAAGTATTCTATCTGAGGAGTGAATCTTAGCGCGTTGAAATTTACTCGGCATCTGAGCTTCTGAAGTTCTAGAGGCTGACCATTATTGGCAAGCCGAGCATCGGTTCTATTCAAATGCACAACTTTGTGTTTTTGAATCAAAGGAAGAATCTGCATTTCGTGAAGACAAAACCGTAATTATGGCATGCAAAAACTTCAAAATCGCAAAATTTAAAGTTGGGTAGAAAAAAAGATTGTACCTGGTTATGATAATAAGAAATATCGGACCAGCTAACAGGAGGCATCGTATGCACGATTCCCGATTCCACTCTCTTTTTAAGCCTAGGAGGAAGTTGTTTCAGTATCCGGACCTCATCTCTCAAGGACGTAATGAAATGATTGACGTCAAAAATGTCCTCAAACTCACTGTCATTCAAGATTCCGAACAATCAAACATAAATCATGCGAGGTGGCTCTCAATATGAACCAAAGATAAAAAAGGCTACGCCTTGGGGCCCACTAAACTGACAAAATAAAGGCCAGGCCTTGATGTTTACTGGGGATTTTCCATACTGTTATCTTTAGGGCCCCATGGTTACCAAAAAAAATGCAACGAAGAATGACATGATTCGTCATACCTTGGATCAGCCCAAAAAGAAGTTTTATCCAGCTCCGGAACTATAAGAGTAACGTTTAAAAATCTTGCGATTGCAACCATATCACAAATCTGCATGATAACGAAACAACTTGTATTTGTTTCTATTGCAAACTTATTGGAAAGATTGATCAATTTATAAGGAAAACACTCACTGCAGAGCGCATTTGATTGAGTCCTCCGTTACATGACACCATTAGATAACCATTGTTTTGATAAACCCCTACATTCAATACACAAATTGATTGAACATTAAATAAAACAAAACAAGAACCCTAATGGATATTGGATATGTTAGCAAAAAAGCCATCAATAATCTAGTGGAAGAACCAAATAACAGAGGAAGCCATTCATCATCAATTTCTTTCCTTTTAGATATTACAAACTCTTTTGAAGATAAAATATAAATCTAGTATCGCCCGAAAACTTCCAAACCCATCATTTTCAACTCCACCACCGATAGTTAAACGACATACAATGAAAATTAATTGTTCAAAACGGAAAAAAACACAATCTGGTACGCAATTTAAGAGTTGATCGGTTCCGGTTAAAGTTTCACAACTTCTTAATACAAACTATCATTCCAAACTTGGTATGTATTTGCAAAAGAAAGATCACAAAAGTTGGCGAAATCGACAATTACGTGCTAAATTGTATTTTTACAGATCATCATCTATTGTCATGTTGTTAAACTCCCTGCATTCTCTCAACATCGCAATTCACAAAAACCCAAGAAAAAAATCCAAGAAAATCCCATGAAAAGTGTTGCAAATCCATGTTTCAATTATCACCTAAAACATGTTAGATTTCATGTTACAATCAATTGAAACACAGAATATAAAACTAAAAAAACAGTAAGAAAAAACAATGAAGTAAATGAAGAAGAAAGAAAACTAACTCTTGGGTGGAAGAACTCTAGCAGGAGCAGTGGGCAGAAACTTGACATCTAAAACAGTAGCAGAATGGGAATCTTGAGTGAAAGTAGAAGGCCAACCTTTCAAAACCCTAGGACCCCATGTATCACCTAATGCTGTTAACTGAACCAAACAAGTCCACAATAACACCATTGTTGTTGCCCTAATTATCCACACTTTCATTTTTGGAGATCTTGCATTTGCCTTCAACTTTTCTACTCTACCTTCTCCTAATGATTTCCATCCCATCCTTCCAAACCCAAACCCAATTCCAATTCCAAACCTCTTTTTCTTATCTCTATCCTCTACCCTGTACATATCTCTTCCATTCATCCACTACAAAAACCCTAAAATTATCTTTTTGCAAAAAAAGGTAGGATCTGAATTCATGAATTGATGATGGGTTTCAAGATCCAAGAATTCCTAAATAACATGAACAGAAATCAAGATTTGATCCAACTAGAATTCAATTGCACACTTACCAAACCAAAAAAAGAGAAAAAAGAAACAACATTTACAAGTGTTAATTAAATCTCATGAGGGTAATTACAATACCACACACAAAACCCTGTGATTTTCAATAACCCATTTGGGAAATGATGAATATGAAAACTACCCTTGATCTCAAAAGGGTATTAAAGAAATTTTAATCTTGACGACATTTAACAGCCACCGACAACGACAACGACCAATTAAAACATTTGAAGAAAAATGAGGAGAATCGTGAGAAAATTGGATGGTTGTGAGTGGCGGTTTTCGATGGGTAGAGGTGAGCGGAGTCGCCGGAAGTAGACAACGACGGTGGAGGAGAAAAAAGATGAGGAATCACAGAAGGAAGGAAGGAAGGGCGGTCGGTGTTTGTGTGAAATAATAATCGGGAGAGTACTGAAATTGCAAAGGTTTTCTTTTTCTTTTATATACTAGGCAAATACCCGGAATGTAAGTAAAGAACGAACAATTAATGCTCTTTCCTTATATACATTTTATCAATAATCAACCATGACCTAAGAATCACAACTTATGAAACATAAACCCATAAAGATATTCAATAATTAGTTTATATTACAATTATTGACGAAAAAAATTATAATGATATTATTTATAATAAGAATGAAACGTATTTTACGATTATGTATTTTTAACGTGCTAATGGTGAAAAAAAAATAAAACGTATGGATAGAAAAACAAATTATTTCGTAGATATTCATGATATTTAATAGTACGGTTAAATTAAAAAATATTCAATATTGGGCTCGTTTTGAAGGTCAGACGAGACGATTATAATGATATAATTTGTAGAAAAATGAACGTATTTTTCATCGCATTTTTGTTCATATACGATTATTTGTGTTAATATGATAACAGTGTAAAATGAAAAAGTAAGAAATATAAAGTAAATTAAATAAGTAATTGTAAGAGTGGTAAATGTAACATTGTAAGGGTAGTAAATGTTATTGTACAAAAGATTAAGGATGGTAAATGTTATTGTACAAAATATTGTACAATAACCGTATAACCGTTTTAGAATTTTCATTATATAGCTAGACATATACCCGCGCAATGCAGCGGAATGTAAGTAAAGAACGAACAATTAATGCTACTTTGTTATAGATATGTCATCAACAATCAATCATAACCTAAGAATCACAATTTATAAAACCCTAAACCTATAAAGATATTCAATAATTAGTTTATATTACAATTATAGACGAAAAAAATTATAATGATATAATTAATAATAAGAATGAAACATATTTTACGATTATTTATTTTTAATGTGCTAGTGGTGGAAAAATAAATAAAACGTATGGATAGAAAACAAATTAATTCGTAGATATTCATGATATTTAATAGTACGGTTAAATTAAAAAATATTCAATATTGTGTTCGTTTTGAAGGCCAGACGAGACGATTATAATGATATAATTTGTAGAAAAATGAACGTATTTTTCATCGCATTTTTGTTCATATACGATTAGTTGTGTTAATATGATAACGGTGTAAAATGAAAAATGAAAAAGTAAGAGATATAAAATAAATTAAATAAGTAATTGTAAGGGTGGTAAATATAACATTATAAGAGTAGTAAATGTTATTGTACAAAAGATTAAGAGTGATAAATGTTATTGTACAAAAGATTGTACAATAACCGTATAACCGTTTTAAAATTTTCATTATATAGTATAGATACGTATATTATATATATATATATATATATATATAGAGAGAGAGAGAGAGAGAGAGAGAGAGAGAGAATGTTCATAGATATAAATACGTATCTAAACTATAGGTTGACTTTCGGTGAGAAGTTGAGTTAACGGTGAGAAGTGGTTATTAACCGTTGGATGAGAAATGAATGCCTATTAGGATGTGATTCATCGAGATATATCAGCAATTCATGGGATAGTTTGAGATTAACAGAGATTAACGGTTCCGGTCCATTTCTTACCGTTAAGTCATTAACTTAAGTTCTCACATGATCCTTCGTCTCTAAATTATATTTTAAAACAAGTATTACGTTTGAAAATGCTTATTATTACAACTATAATAATTATTATTGTTTTAATAAATTCCATTTTTATTATTTTTATAACCAAAATTATCTTTTTCTTTTTTTTGAAAGAGTTGTAATAATAAATATGATTTTCTTTTAATAAAGAAAAATTTACCAGGTTGTTCTTAATTTTAATCATTTTGTCATATTAGTTGTTTTAAAAGCTTCATTTAACTAAAATTAATAGCTATTATAAAGCGAAACAGAAAAATCTTAGCTAAAGTTCTTTAATTTTTCATTTATTTTAACGAAATATTTATCAAGGTATTTAATTTTTTTTTATCTGCTTATGTACCTCAATAATATCTTTTATTAATGGACATGTTTTTATGTTTGAATACAACTATACAAAATTATTAAAAGATAAACTATTAAGGGGTTGTTTTTTTTTAAAAACCTCTTAATGGCTCTTAAGTCTGAATCGTTCAGACCTTTTTATACACCACCTCTTATTAATCATAACTAAAATAAGACTTTAGACCTCTTAAAAAACAAACGATACCTAAATATCATATTTTATTTGTTTAAAAAACAGTATCGTAGTTTATATTTTCTAACTTTAATGTGTAGTCCGGTCATTTAGAAATCTTGGCCTTTTTAACTCATGTTATTTTTGATCTTCACTCTAAATAAAGATTTTTCAAGGTGTTGAATGTATCGTTTTCTATCCCAATTATTTTTAATGAAACATATGTCATTTCACTTGACATATATATTATTATTTTTTTTTTATATATATACACATTATTTATATATATATATATATATATGATTTATATAGGGGTGGTATCAATTGGAAACCAAGTTTCATTGTAAACTTTGGAAACCAAATTTCAGTCATTGATCTTTATAATCAATGGTTAAGATTCATTTGAATTATATATGGTAGTAATTAATTAATTTATTAATAATAAATAAAAATAATACATGAAAAGGGTAAATATGTCTTTTGATTTTGTGTCTCAAATATGACAAGAAAGGTTTATTTTATTTAGATTACTTGAAACCAAAAATAAAATTTCTCACGCAATCTAAATTTTGTTATTTTTTTACTATGAAAACGAGGAACATTTGTTTTTTCATCAAAAAAATTATTTTTCTTTTAAAATGTAAGAAAATATTTTTTTTAATTTCATTTTATTATAAAATTTCTCACGCAATCTAATATTGTGATGAAACAGAATGAATTTGTGGATTACAGATTTCATTGGATGATAGATTTCATCAGGTTCATCGTGTTAACATTATTGTTTCATAATAAAAATAGATTCATCAGGTTCATCGTGTTAGCATTATTATTTCATAATGAAACATGATGAATTTGTGTCATTTTTGTTAACTTCCCATTTTTGTTTCATTACCTGTTCAGTTGCATATCCGTATATGAAAATAGATTCATCAGGTTCATCGTGTTAGCATTATTGTTTCATAATGAAAATAGATTCATCAGGTTAATCGTGTTAGCATTATTGTTTCATTATTACCATATATAAGCTAAATTAAAATTAAATAATTTACCTAAATTAAATATCTCATTTTTAAATTAATCAATGATTATTATTACCATATATAAGCTAAATTAAAATTAAATAATTATTAATATAATAATAATAACAGTTACCATATATATTATGAAATCATGTAAAAGACAAAAATAACCTTTTCAATTAAAAATAAAAATAAAAAAAAGAAATTCATTGATTGGTTGATTTCGTTTTCCAAAGTTTCCAATGTAATATTGGTTTCCAATTGATCTCTCCCCGATTTATATATATATATATATATATATGTGTGTGTGTGTTTTGATTTTATAAATTTATTAAATTTGTTTATAAATTTATAAAATTTGTAATTTTGATTTTATTTTATTTTATAAATTTGTAACTTTTGATTTTATTATAACTTTGTAAAATGTATTTTTCTTTATGTTAGTCACATTCCAATATTATCTTGTAAGACTCGGTTTTAAAAACGTGTAATTATTTCTTATCCGAATTGAACCGTAATTAAAAATAGCAACCAAAGATAGTTGGGGGGTTAAACCCACCAATTAAGTAAACTCGTTATAAATATAAAAAAAAAGTAAAGTAAATATATATATGATTAGAGTAAATTACTACATATCGTCCCTTAGTTTAGGTCTGTGCATCGGTCAGGTCGGGTCGGATATCCAAAACCCAAACCCGATCGGATGTTCAGGTAGTGGAGGAAGACCCGAAATCCGTCCGTTTAAAATTCGGGTTTCTTGGGTTCGGGTGACTTCGGGTTGGGTATTCGGGTTGTGGGCCTCAATGGACCTTTTTTTGGACCTGTTTTCTCAAACTATAAACTACAAATGAGATGAGTTATGAGATGAGTCGATGGACTTAGGTCGATATCGCTGAAGTCTAAGTTATGAGATGAGTCGATTTGGTTTATAATTACAAATTAGAATTAGGATTATATAATATAAATATAAAATAAAACTGATTTTTTAAATTTAAAAAAAATTCAGATATTCGGGCGGGTCGGGTTTGGGTTTTGGGTTTTGGGTACCCAACCCGATCCCACTTTACCCGTAAAAGTTTTCGGATCGGGGGATTTTGGATATCGGATATACGGGTTTCGGGTTTTTTGCCTCAATTCGGTTCGGGTCGGGTAACTCGAGACGGTCGGGTTCTGTTCACCCCTACCTTAGTTCATAACCATCACCGCCTTCTTCTTCTTTTTTCATATCTCTCTCTCTCAAAAATCTCTCCAAATTCTCTCTAGATTTACTCTCAATCCGTTGAATTAATCCCATTTCATCCACTACTTTATATATATATATATATATATATATATATATATATATATATATATATATATATATAATGTTATCCCGTTTCATATGTGATAGGTGATGAAAATTGCGGATTCCGAGTAATAGTTGTCTCTCTAGGTCTTCATGAAGATGCATGACCCACAATTCGGTATAACTTTATGGAAGAGTTAGATACATACAAGACAGAGTACATCAACGCTTTTGGAGGTGAACATTGGGATATTACTTACAAGACTTTAAACTTCTTTCGATCAGATCAAGGTGCATCATTTGAACACTGGATGACAATGCCAGAAATAGGTGTCTTGATTGCTTCAAAATATAATGTGATATTACATGTTATAAGTATGACCGACAGTGGGACGTATTTGCCGCTTAGGTCCACTCCGCCAACGTGGCCTGAACATGTTGTTTTTACAATTGGGTACGTTAATGGTAACCATTATGTAAAATTAGATATGGCAGAAGGATACCCGTTTCCGCAAATTGTAGGACATTTTTTCCATTACAATTATCCGTGTGCTGCTGGATGGACTACCGCGTATTCAGAGCGAATACAGAATTGCATGCAACTTTTACGCGTTAATTGTACTACGAATAATGTTATTTTAGAATAATCGAATGTAATATATATTATTTTATGTTCTATTTATATGTTAAATCGCAATATTTTTGTTTTATTTTTATAATTATATAATTATAAAAAATTAGTAATATTTATATTTATAAATATTTATTTCTTTTTAAATCAAACCAAAAAGTAAAAAAAAAAACTTTTAAAACTATATAATACAAATAAATAAAAATATATAATAAAAATAAACAAAATAAAAAACAAAAAAAAGACAAAAAAACAAAAAAAAACACAATCATGATATTCAATCATGAAGGTGCAACTAGCAAAAAATATGGTGCAATTAGCCTCCCCTTTTTCAAGTACACGGTTTCTATGAGTCGAATAAGAATTAACATATGTGTATATATATATATATATATATGGAGGATCAAACGAGAACAGTAACTATTTAAAAGAACACGAGAACTAACAAAATCATTAGTGATTTTACATTAACGCATAAAAGTCATGCGGACCTGAAATTGCGGCCAAAGTCCTTTTTTCGTGTGTTAATGTAAAATCACTAATTATTTTGTTAGTTCTCGTGTTCTTTTAAATAGGTATTGTTCTCGTTTGAATCCGACTATATATATATATATATATATATATATATATATATATATATATATATATATATAGGGAGAGGTTCATTTGAGAATGCTAAATATATGAGAAATAGAGAAGTAATCCTAGTCTTGTATTCGGTTATGATCGGCTTTGACCGGTCAAATATTGCGTCTTTAACTGGTCAAAAGTTGCGGTTATTTCAAAAATAGAATGACAGTTTCGTAATTTTTACAAATACACGGGACGAGTTCATATATGAACATGTATGATTCACATATGAATCATATGTTCATATGTGAACCAGTGTAATTCACATATGAACTCTTTTAACTGATTCATATATGAACCAATTAACTGATTCACATATGAACTAATTAACTGTAGGTTCATATGTGAATCAGTTGAACTAATTAACATATTCATATATGAACATTTGTGATTCACATATGAACTCTTTTAATTGATTCATATATGAATCATAAATATTCATATATGAATCAGTTAAAAGAGTTCATATGTGAATCATACATGTTCATATATGAACTCATTCCACGTATTTACGAAACTACCCCTCTATCTTCTACAGATCACACAAGGAATTATCCGATGCTTCACGGCCAAAGTCGCAAATGTTGACCAGATAAAGGGTTAGGATCATTGCTTTATTTCTCATATTTTTAGCATTTCTCAAATGTACCTAATTCTATATATATATATATATATATATATATACACATATTATTGGGTTGTGTTTTTAGGGAAAATATTATTTTTTGAAAGAAGTGTGAAAATGCTATAACATACCATAACATTTATGTACAGATATTTTTATATTGCGTGAATGTTTGTGAAGATGGCTGCCTTAACAGAAATTGTTGAAGATACACAGTCAGGTTTGGTTACCTTCATCACTTTTACAAAGTATAATGCACGGTATGTACCATTCACATGCATTCATCGCTTGTCATGTTTCTCTGCAAAAATATTTTTTCTCACGTGATCTCAAGTCTATTTATATATAAAGATAGTATGATGAAACTAACTAAAATTGTACCCGAGCAATACATATTTTTTCTCTCTCAATTTTATTTTATAAATTTGTGTGGTTTTGAGAGAGCTATAAAGAGTCTTCCGTTGATCATCATTTTCATGAAATAATTTGTTATAGTAGTAAGACCCAACACTTATCTTGTATTTGAACATGTTTTTTAGTTGGTTCTGAATTAGTTTAATAAAGTTCAAATACGCATTTAATAAGAAGACGTAAATGTCGTATAATATAATAAAAAAATTTGTATGAATATACTCTCACTCATAAATATATACTCTTGATTAAAATTTTGAAATTTGTGTTTAAGACTTGAAATATATATATATATATATATATATATATATATAGAGAGAGAGAGAGAGAGAGAGAGGGAGGATCATGCGAGAAACAAACTAATTTGCGAGAAGACGAGAAGAAATGTGGGTCACATAATTTATTAATTAAAAAAACCATAAATAAAAAATAAAAAATAGTTTTAGAAATTAGGATAATTATCATTTTAAATTGGATATATATTTTTAAAATTCTCATTATATCTTTTAGATTTATTTATTTTGTAATTTCAATTTTTTATTATTTTTTTCTAAATATACTTTTAATAAAAAAAATTTCACAATTTTAACCAAATATCACACGTGATATCATTATATGAATATTTATGCATATCACATATCATATTATTACATGTGATAATTATATATATTAGTTAATCATATGTGATTATGTATACTTCTATTTATAGATCTTTTTTACATTGTGATGTAAATATGTATATATTTTAGTTAATCATATGTGATTATGTATACTTCTATTTATAGATCTTTTTGTGATGTAAATATTATCATATATGATTATTGTATATATTTTAATTAATCATATGTGATTATGTATATTTATATTTATAGATCTTTTTGTGATGTAAATATTATCACATGTGATTATGCGTCATTTATATTCAGACATATATTATCATATGTGATATTTACAAAAATCCACCTAGTGGGATCATATGTGATACATAATAATATATCAAATGTTAAACGAAGTTAATCACATGTGATTCAAAACGTAAATCTAAAAAATAGAGAAAAAAAATGGTGAAATAAATAATGAATTAGTTATGGATATCACATGTGATATTTGATAAAAATTATGATTTTATCTAGAAAATAATAATATAAATTTGATAAAAAAATTATGGATTTATTAAAATTAAAAAATAAATAAATTTAAAAGATATTATGAAAATTTTAAGGATTTATCCAATTCAAATTGTAATTATCCTAATTTTTAAAAAAATAATTTATTTATGTTATTTTTTAATTAATAAATTATGTGGTTCTTATTCCTTCTCGCCTTCTCGTAAATTGACTACCTTCTCGTTTGAACTTGTCCTACATATATATATATAGGGGTTAAATCAAGTGAAAACCAAAAAAAAGGTTATGAACCGTGAGAATTGATCTAAGCCGTAATTTGTTTTTGATCTAATGGTTTTAGTTAAAAGTTGTTTCACCACATGAAAAAAACATAATTGTCAATTTGGTAACAGAGATTCATTAGATGAATCACATACTATTTCACCTCATGAAATAAAATCAAATTTTTCATAAATATTATATTTCACCTCATTAAATCCTAACATAATGTTCACCACATGGAATCAAATACAATTCTCACCTCTAATCTATTTCACCTCATGAAATCAAATACATTTTTATCTCTAATTTATTTCACTCATGAAATCAAATACAATTTTCATTTCTAATCTATTTCACCTCGTGAAATCAAACGTAATTTCCGCCTATATGTTATTGACTTATTTCACCTCATGAAATCAAACAAATTTTTCGTCTGTATATTATTTCACCTCATGAAATCAAACAGAATTTTTAGAAACAAAAATGCCCAAATCTATCGCTTTCAGCTATATGAGGTTATCTTCTTTCAGCTCCAATCCCTTGGCATCCACATACACCACATTTGCTATATCAATCTATTTTTGTGCTTCTCTTACTACCTCCACGTATTTGGCATCAAACGGATGCAATCGCAACCTGATAACCCCCATAACACCCTAATCAATTCAATGAACAAAACAGGGGGTTTAGATGTGAGATTAGTAATTGACCTGAATAATTGGCAGTGATGGTAGTCCTAGATCTAAACGAATATTGTGGATCATAATTTACATATTAGCTTTATAAGATTCAACAACGCTGTCAGACGACTGTCGCTTTCCCCTTGGTACCAAAGCATCGATTTGATCTCCCCCACTGCTTGCCGCTGATTTTGCCCTCTTCACCATATCTTCATACAATTTTTTCCCTTTGCACGAGATCTATTACTCCATTGATGTAACCCTTCACGGCATTACCGTAGATTTTCTTTGTGTCGATGTCGGTGTGGAGTGGCTCCTGGGCGGTTTCCCATATTAGGTTAGCATTTAACGGGTGGATTATGGAGGGATCGGGTTTGCAATCGCATGGAACGATAATGTCCAAATGCTTGTTCTTAATGCCGCCACGACCAACCATGTTACTCTGGCCGGATAAGATAAAGATCTGTTTTTTTGTGGTGGTGGTCGTCGGTTGGTCATCTTTCTGGGTTGAACTGGACATTCCCATTGTTGCGTCTTGTTGTTCGGTTTTTATATATGAATCAAGATTCAAGAAGGCCTTTGATAGTTTGTGGATTGGTGACAGTGTTGATGGCATATGGGAAGAAGATGAGGATGGGAGAGTCTTAAATTACAAGTTTACCCTTAAACTTTCATTAATATTACGACAAATGCCATCGTTCTTAATGACCTTTGATTAAAACTTTGAATGATTGAGATTAGTCATCACGGTTCTCAACCTTTTTACGGTTCCCATTTGATTATCGTCATATATATATATGTTTGAATCTAAAATTTGGTTTGCCTAAAGACATAAGAAAATACAAATTGACCGAGCCTCTCTCCGAGACAGTGCCCAGATCGTTATGCCTTTCGTGCGGGTCGAAAATCAGTCATTCACAACCACTGATGAAGGATTCCTCGAAAAGTTATATATATATATATATATATATATATGTTATCAAATTAAATAAAATAAATTACTCGTTTTTAATATAATTGTTTCATTAAAAAGTAATTGAAATTGAAATAAATCTATAAGCTTCTAAAATTTGATCTTACACATAGAAATGGTAATATAAGTTTCTAAAAACCTTCAAAATTAAAAATTTTCTGTTAAAAAGGTTAAATTAAAAAAACTAATGAAATACTTTTACATGCATTATTAATTTCTATATAATATTTTAATAATAATATTCTTAAAAATTATAGTTTTTTAATAAATATTAATAAACTAATGTTTTGCATTACAATTCCATTTGACTTGAATAAAAAAATTAATTAAATTTACTTTATATATCTCAATCTCCAATAAGAAGTTGTAACATATATGCCATTCATGCTATTGGACTAAATTAAATATTTGACCAAACTAGTAATCAATACAATAATTAAAAAACATTAATTGACAACATATAAATAATTTTATCTTCAACATTGTTGTTTGATAAACTATTATTTTTCAAATCAAAATTCATGTTTTTTTTATAATTTTGTACTCGATTATCATAAACAAAATAAAGATTAATTCCAATTTTTCATTTTTCATTTTTTTGTTATTACACTTCATAAAGATTCATTCAACAAAATTATCTTAGTAACATGATTACATCAAGAAAGACTCTCAGGGGCTTTGGCAGTTACTGGATGATTAAGTGCAACATGATTAAGTGGTCAGAATGGTTAAGAGAGTCTGTATGGTTTAGTGTCAGGAGAAAAAAAATTGTTTGGAAACTCCTCTGAATGAACAGTCTGAATGACATACAATTACCATTTTACCCCCAGTTTTGTGTTTTATGAAAAATAATGTATAACAATAGTCCTGACTGAAATTTCTAAATAAAAACTAGAAAATAATTAATGGTCCAAGCCAATACATGATTCATATCACTCCAAACAAACACAAAAATGCAAGTTCAAGTTTTGGCATAACAAAAAATACATGAAATGCAAGTTCAAACACCAAATTTTGCGTACATCATCTAATTTGAAGCATTTAACACCAATTGGAGATAACCATATAGTGAACAAGACCATACAAACAACACATGAACCTACTGTCTCATTAAAAGCAAACAGGTACCAAATATAGATGAACAAAAAAGCAAACAGGTACTAAACATGAGCCTACTGTCTCATGAACATAAACATGAGCATAAAAGCATTCCATGAACAACTATAATGTTTGATGAGCATGAAGCATTTTTCATAAACCACATATCATTAAAAGCAAACAGGTACCAAATATTGTTTTTTTTCATAAATCACAGATCAATGGGGTACCAAAAAATCGATTTTTGGTACCAAAAAATCGATTCAAAACAGGTCCACATATCGATTTTCTATCGATGGTACCAAATATCGATTTTCTTTCGATGATACAAAAAACAGTACCAAAAAATCGATTCAAAACAGGTCCTTCTCTATCGATGGTACCAAAATCAGGTACCAAAAATCGATGGCGAGTGAATTGAAATCGTGATCGAAATCAATAAAAGCAAATAGAATGTTGTTTACCTCGTTCAATCGATAAAAGCAAACAGAAATCGAGCTCGAAATCGACTGGTGCGTGAAGGTGAAATCGAGAAATCGATGGTGAAGTCGACTGGTGCGTGAAGGGGGGAACAATGGAAGGAATCGATGGTGAAATCGAGTAGCAGAAATCGAATGGGGCAAGAAATCGATGGTTGCGTGAAATCGAGTAGCAGAAATGGAATGGAGCGTGAAGCGTCGTTGAAAGGGCAAGAATGGAAAAGTGAGACGTCTGAACGGGATAGGGGAGGAAGGGGGAGTTGAGCGATCTAGACCTAAATTAGCCGTTCAGACATTTTAAAATGTGTAGCCAAACAACCCAATGTCTGACCGATTCAGATGTTTACCTCTTAATGGAACCATTAAGAGGTAAACAAACAGCCCCTCACTCTCTCCCTCTTTCTTCCCCTTCACACGTATATATAATAATCCAAAATTTTACTTGTGGTGCTTTAGAGGCTCTTTTTAAAGAAATATGTGATCGAAAGAGGTTGTTTAGTAAGTATTGAGATTCATCTCTATAAACCCTAGCTACCATCGATCTGTTTCTTTTGGAAAAGGGGGGGGGGGGGAGGAAGGAGAGAGAGAGAGAGAGAGAGAGAGAGAGAGCTTGAGCTTGGAGAAATCGTATTTTTGAAGAGAGGATAAAAGGAAATGAAGAAGAGATTAAGAAGGAGTTTGGTGTTGGATTCTTTCATTAGAGGTATTAAATCCAACTATTCTCATTGATTCTATCTCCTACTTTTATGAGTTTTACTTGATTTTGGGATTTTGGATCTTTGAATGATCAAATTGGTTTGAAATCATTATTGATTTGTGTTTAGAGATGGTTTATTAATATGGAACTTTGGATTTTAATTAAATTATCAAACGTTTTGATATATTTCAATTGATGGGTTATCCAAAAGATTTTGGGTTTATTATTGGAATGGTCAAATTTCCTTGAGAAAATTGGATTTTTTAAGGATAATTTGATTAATTTGAATTTAGCAATGAGTTGATGTTTGGATTGATGCACCAATATGAAATCATTGGGTTTTACATCGTTTCATTAAGAGTTATAAATGTTATTCATTTATAAAGCTTAATGAATAGATTTTGAGTGGTTGAGTATTGATAATTGGATTTATCTGATTCTTATTGTGGGAGCATTGGTATTATTGTTAATGTCGATTATGACTTAGGGTATGTTTAATTTTGAGTTTTGGATAAAGAAATCAAAATCTTATTAGAAATTGAGATGGAAAGTCGGATCGACAGTTTCAGAGCCCTACGTAAGCTAAGCCACGAGCTTAGTCACGTGGCAGCTCATGGGCATAGGTCCGGTGGGTTTGAGCGGGTGGGCCGCAACCAAGGCCGCATGCCTAGTCGCTTAACACACTATTTTTCGGGATTTTGTCGTTAGTCTAATTTTGGTGTTGGGATTAGTTCAAGGTTTCATTTAGGATCTTACTTAAGTGATTGAGAAAGAGAGATTATATGGTAATCGATGAGAGTTTAACACTTTGATCGATATGATTAATCAGTTTGGATGGTTGGTCTTGCGATAATGTTATTATCTTAGGCTTGGACCTTAGGTGAATTTCTTGTATTATTTTACTAAAGTTCCAAGAAACGATTTAATTGTACGTGTGTTAAAAATGTGTATTAATATTTATACAAGCATGCTTTAACTATATATATATATATATATATAACATATTGTTATGGAACTGTAGTGTCATATAGGGTGCATGTGGGTCGGGTAACTGGCACAACGGGAGTGGATGCATGTGGGACTATAATGGTCCCACATGTGGAGTTTTATTTTTGTTATGCTATAAGAATTTGTTTCTCGTAGTCCTATTGGGCTGTCATAGATTGTGATCTTGTTAGAAGGATCACATATGTAGCATAGATTGCGATCTTGTTAGGGTGATCACATTATTGTAATGGTTCTTGCAACCATTGTGGATAGTTACCTGGATGGAAATTTAGTCATATGAGTTACGTTCATCTTGTGTTTATATTTATGGGAAATGATATTAAAACTTACGGTTTCAAACATTACTATTGGTTACAAGGGATTCACTAGACCATCTGGTCTAATCCATGTTTTAAATATTAATGTTTTCCAAGTTGTTACCTTGTAGAGGGTTTTAGCACGGACAAGGGTATGATGTGAACCTCAAGCTTGGATGGTTGCATGGTCATTGTTTGCTAGCTAGTGGAGTCTAGAGTTAAGCTTTGAAAAGCTTTACTATAGTTCTATGTATTATCGCTGGTGTTAGTTTTATTGCTTTCTGCTGAGGTAATTAGGTTAATTTTGTTGGACTTACGATCTTCGAGACCAGGAAGGTTTATTTTGGATAAATTTAAAGTAATAAAGGTGACTTTTGGAATTTGGGTCTTAATGGCTTTCGATAGTAATTCAAAATTTTGTGGAATCGTAGGAACACCTCACAACCGTTTGATTGGGATCGTGCAATGATTGATCCAAGGGTGATGATGCACACTTCCTTTTCTAGAAGGATGGGTAATTCGGTCATTGTGTTTTTCACATATGGGTTGGTCGACACGGATTAAGTTAATGTATGTTAACATTTTCCATTAAGGTATGTAAATATATGTTAACTTATGTTAAAGTAAGTTAATATTCATTGTTTTTCATGTTAAGTTTTGTTAAGGTATGTTAATGTTAATTGGTTTTCATGTTAATATACGTTAGGGTCGGGTTCCGATGAGAATGAAAGTTATAGAGAGAAGGGTAAGAAGAGATCTCCACCCTTGGATTCACATTAGGATGAGATGCACCAAGATGCACCGGATCAATCCTTTTATCAAGCGCGATCAATGGATGGATTTGAGATTAAAAGTGATCAAGGGCCTAGATGCCTTCTTGCATTCTCACCTTAACTCTTCTCACACGATGCTTCGTCGTGTACGTTGATTTTCATTGTTTTTTGTGTTAATATTCATTGTATTTCATGTTAAGGTATGTTAAGATTGCATGTTAAGCTTTTCATGTCAAATCATGTTAAAGTTGTAAGGTTTGTTAAGCTATGTTCATGGATGTTTAGATTTGTTAATGTTTTCTAGAGGGCTGTAAATTTCCTTGTCCGCCTACAACATTGCCCTCAAAGTTTCATTTCATTACAGTCCCGCCATTGCGTTTTTGTGAGGCGTTGGATCAAGCTGCTGACCTCATCCAAGGGTAACAAATATGTTCCTAGCACAAATTTATCCTACACAATCCCAATCATAACATACACACACATACATATTACATATTGGAAAAATCAAATGAAAACCTCAAAAAAATTAAAAACCATAAAAAAACAATGAAACATTTATAGTTTTTACAAGTAAAATAATATTGTATTGTTCCACATGTAAAACAATACAATATTGTTTAAATGTAAAACAATAACGTAATTTTTAATTCCTACCCTTGAGTTTTAATTGGTTGATCAACAATATCCAACCCTTAACTTCCAGAGTGTCATAAATATTAGGCATTTTTCCTTGCTGAAAAGCTACATTTAGTACCGGACCAATGCTTTATGTTATACGCCCAAGGTTCTTTTTTTCTAGCGTGGAAGCCCCAGAACCAGAAGTAATAGTAAGTCTCATAATATAATAATAAAATAAAAAATATCTCACGCTTTGCTAAAATTATCACATTCAAAACAAATGTCTGATAGCAAGTTGGTCGGTTAATTCAATAAGAAATGGGAGTTAGCACACAATTTTGTAGGTACCATCCAACCGAATCCAATTTAATTGTTTACTTATTCAATTTCAATGAATGAATTTTCAAGTTCAACCAACCCATTTACAAAATATCAAGTAGATGAATAAGAATTTTGAGAAAATCTTTCATTTGTCTATCATTATAGACAATCCCTGAAGTGTTTTGCTAAAATAGTTTCATTGGCTCCAGAGGTATTAACAAATGAGACCACGATATGGTATAGTAGGGTATTTAAAAGAAATAGATTAAGATCAATTTAATAGTTTTGTCTCATGTATATACCTTTCAAAATTAATATTCATAAACAAATATGTAAAAAAATCATGTTGATTATATCCAAATTTGGAGGCACCAATAATTTTATTAATCATGGGTAGTGATACTTTTGCTAACATAATAACCTCTATACGAAGTGTCGCGAAAATACTCCATTTTCATAAGAGATTCTTGACTATTATTCAAAAAGTGCAACAATGTATATATCTTGGACCTTTGAGGCAATTATAAATCCTAGGAGGCAATTCTGATTGGTCAATAAAAATCGATTTCTACGCTTTTTTTTTTTGGTTAGTTTAGCCAATTTATTAGAAAAGGCAAAACCCTTATTGTCCTCTAAATTTAAACTTTCTTCTTTGGGATGTAAAAGGGAATCATTAAATCAATCAAATTCCGGGAAGCTTTGGTAAATGCTTCTTTAGGAGTTAAACTTCCATTTGTCCATATTTCGAGAATAATACCTCTTTGTTACCATTTTCATATGAATGAATGCTATGATTCACATTTTGACCCTTCGGGTAGAGTTTTTTTTCAATGTTTGTTCAATTACTCTTTAACCCTCAAACATAGTGGCATTGGGTTCGGTATCCCCCAACATATCAAAACTAGTTGTCACCCCACCGGTAGTAGGAGTTGTAAGGATAGGTACATAAAATAACTTTTAGTTGATTGATAATCATATAAAACAGAAGATGCCATTGTATCACGTTTCTCGGCTAGGGCATAAGGGGCATGATGACTTGACGTCATCCTCACCTTCCTCCGGCTTATCACCGGAGTTTGTTCAGGGTTCCAAACTCATTGATGGCAACTAAGCATGAGGGTTGTGCTCGTTGCGAGACTTAACCAAACACCTTACAGCAAGAGATGACGACACCCATGCACCACTTGTGTCCGCGTTCCCGAAGGAACCCCTCTTTTTCAAGAGGATTTGAGGCATGTCAAGTAGGGGTGCTCAAATTTCCGACCAACCCGGACAACCCAACAAAAAAAAAACGCAAAAAAACTCAAACCGAGGTAACCCGATACATAATCGATACAAAATTTGCCTAAACCGCATCTATTGGGTTGGAAACGGGTTAGGCTCAAAGTAACCCGACCAACCCGTCAACCCGACCAAAACTTGTACGCTTTTACTTTTATTTATTTATTTATGATTTTAGACTTTTAGCGTATTTTCTTTCTATCAATTCTCAAGTCTTCCTATCATAGCCGTAGTTTAGATTTGTCTACGAGACCATGTCGATTAAAATCGTACGAATCTAACCTTCAAGTCTTCGAAAATCTTCAATATCGATAGAATCAAGAGGCAAATGATACTCTTCTTCTACTCTTCTCTTCTCTTATTAGTCTTATTTTTATATTTCCATTTTGATTTTAGTTTTTTAAACGGAATCACTTACTTAGATTGTAAAATGATGTATTAAAGTTTCAACTCGACCAACCCAATCCAACCCGCACGGTTTGGGTTGGGTTGCACTTTTGATTGGGTTGGGTTGGGTTGAAAATTTTCAAACCACAAACATTGGGTTGGGTTGTTCAAATGGCTTCAACCCGTGAGCACCCCTAATGTCAAGCCCTGGTAAGTGCTCTCCTATTCCGACTTCCCCAGAGCCTCCAGTAGCACAACTGAGACAACAACAAGTTCTTTGCTTCTGCAGGGATGGAGCTACGAAAGTTTTCAGAATTTAAGAGAAGGTCACAGCGAGACGAGTCGTTTATCATGTTGGAAAATGTTAGTAAAAATATGGTTTTTTACTAACTTTGGACACATTTAAATACATGTATATGTATTATATATATTTAACTCTTAGTGGGTTTGTGTTCTTCTATATCGGAACAGACGACGAATCTGTTTAAGGGAATTGTGTAACACGAGCCTCAGCCTCTGTTCTATATCCTCTTCTATTTTCTTCATCGTTGTCTTAAAATATTTAGTTGATTATTTTCGAGTTCTTAATCATTCGTTGATTAATTTTGTTTATTATATGTATTATTAAAATACATAGAGAAAAACCAACAATCTTAAATTGATTTTCTATATCGAATTTATTTCGATTTGTTACGAATCGAGTTTTGTCTCGATTTAAGGGTATAAAGATATGTTTGTATAAATGGATTGATAATCGAGTTTGTTTCGATTTAATTCGTTTTATGTGAAAAAAGAATTTATATCGACTTTGGTTCGATTTAATTCTTTCAAGTTTTGTGTAAACAGTTTTATATCAAATTTGTTTCGATGTTAGTTAACAGATTATAAATCGAATTTGTTTCGTTCTAATTATTTTCTGTTTTGTGGAAATAGAATCTAAAATCAAGTGTATTTTGATTTTGTGGAGAAAGATTCTAAATCGATTTTGTATCGATTTTGTGGAAATAAAATTTAAATCGATTTTGTATCGATTTTGTGGAAATAGAATCTAAATCGATTTTGTTTCGATTTTGTGGAAATAGAATCTAAATCGAGCTTGTTTCGATTTGTGGAAAAAGATTACTAAAATCGAGTTTGTTTCGATTTTATGGAAAAAAGATTCTAAATCGAGTTTGTTTCGATTTTGTCTCGATTTTGTGGAAACGGAATCTAAGATCGATTTTGTTTCGATTTTGTGGAAAAGGTTCTAAATCGAATTTGTTTCGATTTTGTAAACAAATTCTAAAACGAGTTTGTTTTGATTTAAGTCTTTTTCTGTTTGTATAAAAGGATTCTCAATCAAGTTTGTATTTGATTTAATTCATTTTCTGTTTTGTGTAAACAGATTGAGATTGCGGTACTAAATCGTTCACGTGAAATTTGTTCCACGATGGTGAACGAGTATGTGGTGGCAATGATCACGGATCTCACGACCATGGTCTCGGAGGTGAATGTGATTGGTGCAAACTTTAGAGAATGGTGGATTGATACCGGAGCGACCCGTCATGTGTGTCATGACAAGAGAAACTTCAACACCTACAAGGATGTTGATGATGGGCAAAAGCTCTTTATGGGAAATGCTGCCACCGCCGATGTCAAGGGTGTTGGAGATGTCATTTTGAAGATGACTTCCGGGAAAGAGCTCAATCTTAAGGATGTTTTGTATGTCCCGGAGCTTCGGAAGAACCTCGTTTTGGGTTGGTTGTTAAACAAATTTGGTTTCAAACTAGTGTTTGAGTCGGACGAGTTTGTTTTGTCCAAAAGTGGTATGCATGTGGGTAAAGGATATGCCTTGAATGGTATGTTCAAGCTAAGTGTAATGGGTTCTAGTGATATGAATAAAGCAACTTCAAGTTCTGTTTTTTTGCTTGAATTTCCAAATGTTTGGCATGGCCGTTTAGGACATGTAAATTTTAATTCCATTCGACGTTTAATTAAATTAAACTACTTACCAAAATTTGATATTGACTCAAATCACAAGTGCCCCACATGTGTAGAAGCCAAACTTACTAGATCATCTTTCCAATCGGTTGAAAGGAAAACCGGACCCCTTGATTTAATTCATACCGACGTATGTGATTTAAAATCAGTTCCTACTAGAGGTGGGAACAAATATTTTATCACGTTCATCGATGATAGCACGAAATATTGCTACATATATTTACTTAAAAGTAAAGATGAAGCAATAGACAAGTTTGTCTTGTATAAAACTGAAGTTGAAAATCAACTTAATAAGAAAATCAAGGTTGTTAGAAGCGATAGGGGAGGTGAATATGTTTCACCATTTGCTGAGTTTTGTTCTAAAAATGGAATTCGACATGAATTCACAGCACCCTATTCACCACAACAAAATGGTATTGCAGAGAGAAAGAATCGTACCTTGAAAGAGATGGTGAATGCCATGTTAATTAGTTCTAGTTTAAGTCAGAACATGTGGGGGGAAGCTATTTTGTCGGCTAATTATCTTTTGAATAAGATACCCCGCAAGAAACAAGATGAAACACCGTATGAACTTTGGATGGGTAGGAAACCATCTTACAAGTACTTACGAGTGTGGGGGTGCCTAGCTAAAGTGGTTGTACCTCCGCCTAAGGTACAAAAGTTAGGACCTAAAACAGTGGATTGTGTATTCATTGGATACGCAAAAAATAGTAGTGCTTATCGATTTCTTGTGTATGAGTCTAAAAATCCCGAGATACACAAGAATACAATTATGGATTCAAGACATGCTTCATTCTTCGAAAATTGATTTCCTTGTTTGAACAAGGAAATCAAACCTCATCTTCTAAAGATAAAGAAATTGTTCGAGAGGATGAACAAATTCTATCTGAGGAAGAAGTAGTGGAACCTAGAAGAAGTAAACGAGCTAGGATTGAAAAATCGTTTGGTCCCGATTTTCTCACCTACGTGGTGGAAAGTGAACCCAAAACCTATCGTGAGGCGGTTACATCTTCGGAGGGACCTCAATGGAAAGAAGCCATCAAGAGTGAGATAGAAGCTATCTTACAAAACCATACATGGGAACTAGTGGATCTACCTCGGGGATGTAAGCCACTAGGTTACCGTTGGATCTTTAAAAGAAAGATGAAAGTTGATGGCAATATTGACAAATACAAGGTGAGATTAGTGATCAAAGGATATAAACAAAAGGAAGGTCTAGATTATTTTGATACATATTCGCCGGTAACAAGAATAACATCCATTAGGTTGGTGTTAGCTATTGTAGCCATTAGAAATCTGCAAATTCACCAAATGGATGTGAAAACTGCTTTTCTAAATGGAGATTTAGAAGAAGAACTCTATATGGAGCAGCCTGAGGGATTCGTTGCCCCAGGACAAGAAAACAAGGTTTGTAAACTTATTAAGTCCTTGTATGGCTTAAAGCAAGCTCCAAAGCAATGGCATCAAAAGTTTGATCAAGCCATGTTAGAAAGTGGTTTTAAGATAAATGAGTGTGATAAATGTGTTTATATGAAAGACACCACTCATGGTTATGTCATCTTGTGTTTATATGTTGATGATATGCTTATCGTTGGCAGTGATGACAAAATGATAAGGTCCACGGAGGATATGTTGAAATCCAAGTTTGACATGAAAGACATGGGTTTAGCGGATGTGACTCTTGGGTCAAGATCACAAGAACCCATAATGGTCTGGTGTTAAATCAGACACATTACGTGGACAAGATTCTTGAGAAATTTAATGAAAGAGATACTAGTATAGCTAGAACTCCGATTGATACTAGTCAACATATATCTAAGAATAGAGGGGATAGTGTTGCACAAGTGGAATACTCAAGAATAATTGGCAGTCTGATATATCTTATGAGTTGTACTAGACCTGACTTAGCATATGCAGTGAGCAAGCTAAGTAGGTATACTAGTAATCCCAGTTTTGAACGCTGGAAGAGTATTACTAGATTGTTAAGATATTTGAGATACACACATGAGTATGGACTGCATTATGGAAGATATCCAGTTGTGATCGAAGGATACAACGATGCAAATTGGATATCTGATATAAAGGATTCCAGATCAACAAGTGGATATGTGTTTACACTTGGAGGTGCGACTATATCTTGGAAATCATCCAAGCAAACTGTTATAGCTAGATCCATGATGGAATCTGGATTTATCGCCTTGGATAAATGTGGTAAAGAGGCAGAGTGGCTACGTCAGTTCATGGAAGATATTCCTAGATGGCCTAAGCCGGTAACTGCCATATGTATACATTGTGATAACCAATCGGCAATTGGTAGAGCTCAAAGTACAATGTATAATGGGAAATCGAGGCACATTAGACGTAGACATAATACGATTCGACAATTACTTTCTACTGGAGTTATCACGATTGACTATGTGAAGTCAAAGGATAACATTGCGGATCCGCTTACTAAAGGCCTAAGTAGAGATTTGGTTTATAATTCGTCGAGAGGAATGGGACTAAAGCCCTTGAATGAGTAATTCATACAAAGGAAACCTTACCCAGAAGACTAGAGATCCCAAGATCTGGGTTCAAAAGGATAACCTAGTTGTATGAATAAGGGAGGTCATTGTGGGGGAGTTAATAAACTTCCTAGTCCAATTCTGGAATCAATGACAGTGAGGCTAAGCGTATGGCTTTTAATGATTATTGAAGATCACCTATGTGAGAGAGAAGTGGGGTCGCTTCGAAGGGAATTGTGGGGGCTCAATTCCTGACAGCTCTCGCTAAACCAGGCTAGTGTTCATGACCATAACGAACACGATTATGAGGATATGACCCTGTAGGAAGAGTTCTGTGTGAAATGTATTGTCGTCTATATAAATGGCAGTTCAGTTCAAAGACAGTGAGTCTACTGACAGCTAGGAGACTAAGTGTGTTTCACTCAAGGGAAGGTTCAAAGGGTAACACCTACCTATCCTATGCAGGATTCAACCATTTGAAATTTCGTAAGAAATTTTCGTATGCAAAGATCGATCTCCATTCATGTGGGGGATTGTTGGAAAATGTTAGTAAAAATATGGTTTTTTACTAACTTTGGACACATTTAAATACATGTATATGTATTATATATATTTAACTCTTAGTGGGTTTGTGTTCTCCTATATGAGAGCTTCGAAACGATATATCATGTGTCCAAAACGAAATATGTGTGAATGAGATATCGATGCTCAAAGTTGAGTGTTTGGGATGAAATTGGCAAATATTAAGTGGGTGTGGGAATGTCCCCCATAGAAAGAAGGAGAAAACATTCTATGGTTTATAACCATGAATGTGGGAGGGGCTTACAAGCTCCTTTGATTGGTTTTACTCTAACACTTACCCGCGTGCAGGGGGGTGCTGATTGAGACTTTCGTAGGCTAAATCGGCGAACTTGTGCGTGGGCGCGACCTGCGGACAAGAATACCGCTCCGAAATCTTGTGCTCGCGTAGTGTGGTTTTTGCGAATTTTTTTTGTTTTGATCCAGTGGCTTGCGCGGCTTATGGCGCGGATGAACCCGCACGGCTAACCGCTCCAAGCACTGGAATGTGTTTCGAAACAGTGGCGCGCGCGGGTTGTGGCACGGCCTAAACCGCGCAGCCATACGTGCCGAGCACTGGAATGTGAGGACGAACAGTGGCCCGTGCGGGTTGTGGCGCGGGTTAACCCGCTCGCCCAACTTCGCCAAGCACTGTTCGAGTTTTGTAACCCCAACGAAACCATTGATGAGCCATGATTAATTCGTTTAATTATTAGTTAATTACGAATTAATTATTTCGGTTATAATGATTAATTTGTTTTATTATCGGTTAATGACAATTAATCATTTCGGTTTCAAAACGTCAATATAAATTGACGGGGTTAGCTACATTCCATACGACGACATCCCATATAACGAAAGACACTCACACATCACTCTCTCTAAAACTTTCTAGTGCATACGATAAATCTGGTGTATTTTCAAGGCAAGTGGTCATCTCCGGCAGTACTACTGTTTTGATTGTTGTACCCTGGGAACAGACGGCAAATCTATTTAAGGGAATCGTGTAACATGAGCCTCAACCTCTGTTCTATATCCTCTTCTATTTTCTTTATCGTTGTCTTAAAATCTTTAGTTGATTATTTTCGAGTTCTTAATCATTCGTTGATTAATTTTGTTTATTATATGTATTATTAAAATACATAGAGAAAAACCAACATATCATTACGACATATGTCAAGTGGAAGTGCAATAATATATGCAGTTGAGACATCCTAACAAACCGGTAGACATTAACCTTGTTCCTACATGACCATGACCTGATCAATTTGATCAGACTCTCGCCATCTATTTCATTGTTCAACACTTTAGCAATACGAAAAAAAACCCATTGTTCAACTTTAGATGATTGATATTAATTCTCACGATTCCAAAAAAAATATTATGTTGTGGTTTAATTTTTCTCAGAATATAATGATTATCAATTTGGCCAAGAAAAAAAGAACAAACTCCAATAAAAGGACTTGTGTGGACTCAATTAGAACGCACTTGCCATTCGCATCCATACAACCAAAAAACATATATTTTTTTTCCAAAAATACAAATTTCCCAAAGGGAATAATAATAATTTCATGTGGAAGACTCAAGTAGTTTGATTTGACTTGTTTTTTTTTAATATATCCCAAAAATAATATTTCAAAATTACATTTTCACTATGAAAATAATATATTACTACTAAATTATTAGAACAAACAGAAGACATTAATTGAATCCTTAAATTTTATTTTAAGAAATATTTGAATTTTAAGCAACGGGTTTATGTTTAATAGACTATGGGAATAATGTTTACAACATTTTCGTATATGTAAAGTTTATAATGTTATCGTATTGAGCTATGATAAAATAAAAGTATGAAGTTTTGGATTCATATACAAGCCATGGTAAATAATGGAAGACAATGATGACACGGTATCATAATGTTCAAATGTACATGTGTACTGTATTGTGATGGAAGGGTATACTAGACCTTTGGTCAAGATTCATATTTATAGTAATGTTTTCCAAGAGTTAATTATTGTAATTTCATAGGCTAGACTTAGAGGATATAGCACAAATAAAAATCTTGAACAATCATAGAAGGGAATAAATCAACAAAGCCAATGGAACATAGATCATTTAAAGCTTCAATAACATCATCCTTATTTGCATTTTTAACAAATAATGAATATAGAGAGAGTGATATTAGAGTATATTTGACCTTTGGTGATGGGAACAATGAAAAAGTTATCATCATCCTATCAAGATAATGTTCCTTAATTTTAGAGATCAATAGAGTACCCATCCCACAACCGTCATTCCACCCGAAAAACGACACTCTTAGAAACCTGCAAAAAGACATCAATGATGCAAAAATTAGCTACTCATGCCTGGAAATCAAAACGAGAAATGGTATACCTTTAGAGATCAATTGATATGTTGGAAACTATTGATCCTCCTAAAAGGAAGTAATATACAAATATTCAAATTGTGTTTCCATATTGTACAAAATAATTGTAGTATGCCTACACTATGTACATAAATTCAAATAAACGTTCTGCACTAAACAAAAACTGCAAAGTTTTCATTTTGACACATGATTCAACAATATGAAAACAAAGTAATTTTTTCATATTCTTCTCTTCCTTTGTGCTCTTCATCTCAAGTTTCTTCTTATTTATTCAAATGGTTCAATTTGAATAAATTATTTGTGTGTTAATATGTTGTCCGAGATGATTCATGATTTGATTTTTGTGATTGAATGTTTCTACTTTCCATCTATACAATACACTATCAGCGAAACATGCAATTATATTTCAATGTGCTATTTTGGTGATTGTTGGTTAGTGTATGTCTATGTATTTGTTATTTTGGTGATTTTGTCTATACGTATCAATTTTAGGGCCTTTAGTGGATCCTACAATAGAGGTGAACTTGTATCTATATGAGTAGAACGGGAAATTAATATAGTATGAACTACTTAACATGTACATAAATTAATGTCGTTATGTTTAATGTTCAAACTTTCGTATGATTTAGTCTACATAAGGAGGAGGGAGTTTAAGAGGGACCTATACTAATTTCTCTTCCTGAACATCTCACACTTAGTTGGTTATGCTTATTTATTTCTCTTTATCTTCAACTCTTAATTTTTTTTACATTTAATGAAAAAAAAAACAATTAAGGAAGATGAATATTAAAGAGAATAGAAAGAGAATAAGGGACAACTAGCTATCAATTGTTGTACTTCATTGTATTTTTTGTATAATAATTATTGAGGCTTCTAAGGTAAACCTTTCGGTTGTGTCATTTAGGAGGATTCCAGGTTGATAGAGATAGCTGAATGACCTCAAGCCCACATATGACATTGTCATGATTTGTAGTTTAATTATGATGGTTAATATTGGTGGTGACTTGCAACAACTTGAGTTTTTTCATCCAAGGGGAAGCATAAGGTGAAAATGGGTATTGTCATCTACTTATTGAGGGTTGAGATGGCTAGATCTCTTAATCGCATCATCCCATGTCAAAAGAAGTTGTTAGAACTTCTAAATATGATTTAGAGGTTTTTGTTTCAATCCCCATATTTGAATATTTCTCAATTAGTTATTAGGTTTGCATCAATAAGCAAATTCTATAGGGACAATTAGGAATTTTATTTCTTGTAGGAACAATTAGGAATTTATGATTACATTTAGGAAATTAATGTATTGTTTCCTTGTTTGTCAACTTATTGTATAAAAACATCTTAATTTGCTTGGTCTTGGTTGTTGGATGATTATTCTTATAAAATAACGGTTTTATAAATTAGGGGCAGATTTGTATTCTTCTTATATGTCGTCATTAGTTGAGCCTTTCAATCAACGAGAACCTTCAATACTAATACCAATGTGTTGCTATCTTCTCTAATACACTACCCAACTTTAGGGTTTCATCTAGTAGGCATATATAAAGTTTGCCTCTTTCTGTCTGTGCTCCTTATCGGTCATGCAATCTATGTTCTCTCTTCCTTCTTCAAGCCGAGAAACCCAAGAGGTACCGGAGCTAACATATGAGACAATCGGTATAGGTTTTAAATAAATTATTAATGTTAGACATGTCAGATACAATGATTATTTAATAAAAAATGATAATTTTGTTAGCGAATTACTAATATATAGAAATATCAGGTAATGACCTACTTTCTATTACGAGCATATCATTATTTTATTATTGTATAAAAATGTTTTTCTTGTATTTACTAGGTTTCCATAATTATCCCAAAAATACTTATCTTTGTGAAATTGAGTGTTTATTTGTAAAAGAAATATGATTGTGTAGGTTGTACAAGATGATTAAGAAATTATACCACACTTGATTCCAACTCAACAGTAAATAGGAAGTAATTAACGTTTCAATAAGTTAGCTTATAAACTACTTTTTGTCAATCCAAACAAGACTTTTGAAATAAGCTCAAAAAAGTAAAGTAGCTTCTATTTGTCAAACATGGCCTAAGTATCAAATACATAACAGATGAACCATTTATTTAAATATTGTTGTAGGATAAGCATGTCATAGTTTAAAGGATATGACGATAGAGATAGAGATAAATATATCAGAGTTAGATTCACTACTTGAAAAAGAGGTATTAGTGACGAAAAACCAGTGATGGAAATTTTCGTCGCTAATTAGTGACGGATTAGCGGCGGAATATGGTTCGTCAATGATTAGTTGTGGAATAGATTTTGTCACTAAATAGCGACGAATTAGTGCCAGAATATATATTTTTCTATTTAAAATGTGATAAAAAATGAAAATCCACATGTCCGTCGCTAATTAGGATTAGTGACTATTTGGGTCAAAATTCACGACCACGACGGAAAACATTAACGATACACTTTATGTACGATCGATCTTGTATTAAGATAAGGTCCTGTCGATCATGCATATTTACTAACTCGTCGACACTTTTGTGGACGTAGATCGAGCGTTAGTCGCACGATCATCGTAAGATTCCTCTCGACTACGAATGCTAACAGACGATCAAACGTTCTTTTCTTGTTCATTTAATGCATGTTTACTACTCTTAAAAGCCAACGGCTATAACCGACATAGGACATTAAGGTCATTGAAATAGCTTCGACAGTTACTCAAGGATTCAACGATACATTAATGACAATCAAGATTATAAATACCAAAGACATATACTTCACTGGGGACACATGAGAACTTGATAGGTGGGTTTACACCCCCCTAATCTAACCGCAAGTGTACGGGTCGAATCAAGTAATATGTACTTGGAAGTACGAGTATCGAACCAAGGGAACTAGGATCTGAGTATCACAATGACTATATTCACTATTAACTGAACGATCCAAAATGTTGAATTTTTATGAATGATTAACTGAATACTGATGACAATAAATTAAATTAACACACTATTCAAAATAATGACTTTGGAAACTTTTATGGAGACTAATAGTTGAGGGTTGGAAATCATATGGTTTTCACTAATGAACAATAGTCTTGAAAATAATTATCAGTTAACCCTTTAATGAAAATCGAATCTGTAAAATCACCGTTGTTCTTTCTCAAGCAACAACGGATTTTATTTTGAAAACACAAGTCTCATCTCTCGATCTTAACACATGAGTTCAAAACACATTAAGTTTCAGATTATTATGATACTAAGGTTTAGTAGGTATATCTCTATCCAATTTCTCACCCTAGGCATATAATTTCAATTCTTGTTAACAATTAATTCTCTCGAATTGAATTTATAACGAATAAATCATATGAAAGTTGGCCAAACTCACAAAAGCATTAAAACCCAAATCATATGCTTCATTAGTTAAGAAAAACTGATAAAAACTCCCAACCACATGTTCACAAGCTTAAACCAAAGTCAAACCAACCTCCAACATCTAAAGATTAGTTCATGTTGGGGGTATTAAACAACAAAATGATAGAAGAAATCATAAATCTAAGAAATGTTCTCTCAGACATCAAAGATTGAAAAACTCCCTTTTGATTATGTAATACCGACGAAGAATTGGAAGAATCTCTGTAAGAATAGCGTCTCCAAGATGTTTCCTAGCTTCAATTTGGTGTTCTCCTCTTGCGAAAATCGCCCCTAGGTCGCCCTTTTTCTTCCTCCCGTCATCCAATTGAGAATAGAGTGGAAAGTGTGTGAAAACCCTAAGAGATAAAGGTTAAAAACGCATCAGCATGCTATCGGTACTTACACCGAGACTTAACTCTCGGTCAAAGTCTCGGTGAGCTCTGATTCTTATAAATTGCATTGGTGCTAGTTGTACCGAAACTTAACTCTCGGTAAAAGTCTCGGTGAGCAAATTTTCCAAAACTCAGGTTGATGCTAGTTACACCGAAACTTAACTATCGGTAAAAGTTTCGGTGAACACTTTTTCTCCAAAATTGCACTTTGATGCATTTTTCGAGCCTTGACCCAAGATTTGACTTGCACGAGCTTTGCTTTGCCATTAAACTTATCGGGTGTGCCATTCTCGTCTCTAGTTAGCTTCTTTTGGACCAATTTTCTCAATTTATTCCCGAAATATCGATACCTGAAAAACTCGCGAATAAATGTGAAAAGACGCTTCGTTTGTTTGGAGAAACAAGCATAATTACTCGAAAAGTGGCTCTAAAATAACGCCGAAATTGGCGTTATCATAACTCAGAAATTACAAGCTACGCAAAGAATTCCTACAACTTTCTCTCTTTAAACACACGACCAGAGTGCTATACGCACGACCGAAGTGTTTTACACACGACATTCGACTAATATTTGCTTCTACATTTGCTTCTTGTATTTATCCTGTGAAACATTGTAATACGTAAGGACGTCGTCCCTATTTGGCGATCATAGTGAACTGACGACTTCTCTTTGTCGTCCACGGTTTTTTCCTCGTTAAGGTTTTTCCGCGTCACCAAATTTCTTGTCTCTTTATTTTTTTTATCGCACGTATTGTCGCTTGGCTACTTTCTTTAGTTGGATAAAGCTCCACATTGACCTTAAGTTATCCTTGGGTAATTTTTGGCATTAACAATGACAGAACCCATTAATTTCTATTAAAAAATAAATAAAAATGAAAAACCACGTGTCTGTCGCTAATCCATCACTAATTAGCAACGGATTCCACGTGTCCGTCACTAATCCGTTGCTAATTAGTGACCGATTTTTTTTTAATTTTTTTTATTTTCTCATGTTTGTGTTATATGTATACATGTGTATGTATATGTGTTATATATATTTGTGGGTTTGTGTTATATGTGTGTATATATATATATATATATGTATACATGTGTATATATGTTGATATGAATGTATAGATAATGTGTGTGTTGTTTGGTAATCGCATATGATGTATATATGTGTTGTATGCATGTGTTCATGTTAAGGTATAGATAGTATGTGTGTGTGTGTTGTTATTGTACCTTAATAAGTTATAAAGTGTCTTACTGGACTATAATGGATCTTAATGGGTTTTATCGGGCTTTAAAGAGTTTTATTGTGCTTTAAATGGTTTATGTTAGGATCAAGCGCTTACCACTACGCCAAAAGCAATTGCTTTTGGCGTAGTGGTAAGCGCTTGATCCTAACATGTGGTATCAGAGCAGGTCACGGGTTCGAATCCCATGGAGTGCATTTAAATGCCAAAGACATGTTGTGCAGCCATTGACTTCTAGCGAAGATCTTGTTAGTGCTGGCAGATGCTGGCGGGAGGGGGGGGGGATTGTTGGGTCATTGACCAACATCTTCCTAAATCGAAACGTGGCACTGGCTGCTACGCTATAAGGAAATAAAGTTGCACCTTCTCCATCAGCAATTTCTTTTGGCGTAGTGGTAAGCGCTTGATCCATGACCGACCGACAACGATATTTTTTTCGGTGGTCGGTGGAATCATGGGTTGGCGGCTGTTGGTAACTGGTGTGAGATGACCCGAGTGTGTATATGACAGCGCTGAAATCCGGGAGTTTTAAGTGTGATCCGGTGCCTGTGTGTACCGGGACTTGGTCTCCTTACCATCCGGGTTTCTTTTACTTGCACACCGGGTTTGGTTGGTCATCCGGGAGTTAACCCTTATCAACCGAATATTTTTTTTTGGCCAAACTAAACGAGTTTTGGGTTTAAATATTTTGGGCTTAAGTGATAATTTTTTTTATAAATATCTTTGGCTTCCGAATATTAATTTGGAGGATTTTATCTTGCAATTTATCGAGAACCGATTATTGTTCTGAAGAGCGTATATTCCAGATTTATTTGTGCTTTAACCGTGTGATCTGTGATACAGATTTTTCATGAAATATTTTTGTATCTGTTATGGAACTTTTCTCGTTCGGTTTTTCTCGACGATTGCTTCTAACCCTTGCCTAGTAGTGTTTGCTACAAGTTGCTTCCTCCTACGAGCTGATCAGTACAAGTTCTTAAGTTGAACTCCTATTCAACTCACGTTTCAAAGACAGGTTTGTTGTTATAAACTGAAGATGCACTGTGGTTGTCATGCAAAACTCACACATTTCTTTCTTGTAGGCGTAACGAATGTGTTGAGTTTCTAGAGATAAAAGTTGTCTTTAGTGCACTCAGTCGAGGTTATTGCACACATTGAATCTGGTTTTAAAGTTGAAACTTTGAAGGATAAGAGTTTCATTCAAGGGGGAGCCTGAGCTATCTTGAATATGCGCAACGCTAAAGTTTTTCAAGAAAATCAAGGGGGAGAAGAGCTGGTGCTTCAAAGACGATTGTTAGGACATAAAAAATGTCTAAGTTTAGAAAGTTTTGTAAAGGGTTCTACTTTTATTATTTGTATTTGGGCTTTAACTGTAAATGGGTTTTAATGTAAATGGGTTTGGGCTTTAGGTTAAAACAAGGGGGGTGGAAGAGTATATATAGTTTATGTGTTTAGGGTTTGAGAGCTAAGTCATTATTCACAATGTAACCGTCTTTGAGAGAGCGTGTGTTCTAGAGAGAGAAACAATTTCTCTCTCTAGGTTTTATTCGTGTTCTTTACTTTCAATGTGAATAAAACGTATCTCTTTCAATCTCATCTTGTTTCTCTTATTTGTTTCATGAATTGTTGTTAATATGGGATCTACAGTTTCATTGGACCTTAATGAATCTATCGGGCTTTAAAGGGTTCTATTGTGCTTTAAATGGTTTCATTGGGCCTTAATGGATCTATCGGGATTTAAAGGAACCTATTGGAATTTACAGGGTTTCATTGGGCCTTAATGGCTCTATCACACTTTAATTCTATTGGGCTTGGGTTTCATTGGGTCTTAATGAATCTATCGAGCTTTAATGGATCTATCGGGGTTTAAAGGGTTTCATTGGGTCTTAATAGATCTATCGGGGTTTAAAGGGTTCTATTGGGCTTTAAAAGGTTTCATTGGGTCTTAATGGATATATTGGGCTTTAATTAATTATACTTTATTTTAATCAGTTCAATTGGCTTTTAAAGGGTTTCATTGGGCTTTAATGGATCTATCGGGCTTTAAAGGATTCTATTGGGCTTTAAAGGGTTTCATTAAGCCTTAATGGATCTATCAGGATTTAAGGGGTTTCATTGGCCTTTAAAGGGTTTCATTGGGTCTTAATGGATCTATTGGGGTTTAATTAATTCTAATGGACTTTAATCGGTTCTATTGCGCTTTAAAAGGTTTCATTGGGTCTTAATGGATCTATCGGGCTTTAAAGGGTTCTATCTGGGCTTTAAAAGGTTTCATTGGACCTTAATGGATCTATTGGGATTTAATTAATTCTACTGGACTTTAATCGGTTCTATTGGCCTTTAAAGGGTTTCACTTAGTCTTAATGGATCTATCATACTTTAAAGGGTTCTTTTGGGCTTTAAATGGTTTCATTAGGCCTTATTGGATCTATTAGGATTTAAAGGGTTTCACTGGGTCTTAATGAATCTATTGGGGTTTAATTAATTCTACCAGATTTTAATCGGTTCTATTGGCCTTTAAAGGTTTTTATTGGGCCTTAACGAATCTATCAGGCTTTAAAGGGTTCTATTGGTTTTAAAGGGTTTCAAGTGGCCTTAATGGATCTATCGGACTTTAAAGGTTATGTGGAACTTTAAAGGGTTTCATTGGGCCTTAGGATCTGTCGGGCTTTAATTAATTATATTGGACTTCAATCGGTTCTAATGGCCTTTAATCAGTTCTATTGGACTTAAGTCCATGAAGACTAATAGCTCATGAAGGCGTAATACTGTGACACTCCAAAATGGGGAAAATAAATAAGAAGGAAATGAAAGGAAAATAAAAAGAAAGCGAAAATAAAATAAAATGAGTTTTATTTTATTAGATCAAAAATGGGAAGAAAAACGTGGAAAAGAGCAAACCATGGCGTTGAAGGAAAGTGAGAACCGACGAAAAGAGTTTATGTTTAATCGGACTAAAAATGAAAGAAAATATCATATTTTGGGGTGAAAAGTGTAAAGTTGGCCAAAGATTGAAATCAGGTGGCCGAATGTAATTTTTGAAAGTTCAGGGGTGGTGTCAGTCTTTAACTGGTCCAAACCAGAAGGACTTGTTATGTAAATATGACAACTCTACAACTTGAAAGCAACATGTCGATGTTAGAACTTTGGAGCTTCTTATTGGCTCGTTTAGTCAACGAATGAGCCAAAATTTTACGGATTTAAATAGCCACTACCAACATCTACAAGTTTTGTTTAAGAAAATCAAGATTTCGTTGGGTCTTGAGGAAGAAATCGGTGTTCGAATTTCCCATCCGAAATCTCAGTTTATTGACAATTGGAGATAAAATCCTCAACCAAATTTCGAGTTATTTATATGGTTATTTTCGTTTTTAAGTCCTTTATTGAACCTTAGTAGCCTTATGTCTCATATTTTGGTTTAGAATGTCCGATTTTGCGTTTTTTATGGATTTTCGAGTTGGCTTTTAGCCTAAACTTTAAATATGCAATTGAGACTCAATACTTGATGGTTTTTGTTGATTCTTATTCCTATGATGGAGGAAAATGATTTTCTAGAGTTTTGCAAAAAGAATCATAAAAAACGGTTAGAAAATAAGGCCGAACGACCATATTTCAGGTATTTTCTAGTGTTCCTATGATTAAGTATTTATATTGGCTATTTTATCTATTTGGGTTTAAGTTGATTAAAGTATTATTTTTGGATTATGTTAATTAATTAATTTAGTTTCGAAATTAATTAATATATTAACTTAAATTTTTATTTGATTATTATATTAATTTATTTTAGAATATTAATTAATTTTTTTTCCTAAGGAGGTGTTTATAAGTTTATTTATTTAAACTTAAATGACGAATTTGAAGTGTCGTTTTTAGTTAAATATTATCGAGACGTTTTAATGTGAAGCAAATGACTTCTATAGTTTTTATAAGGATAAATCGACGTTAAGAGTCGTTTTCAAGCGTAAAACTTGGAGGTTTGTTAAATTGTTTTGATGAGTTAATGATGGGAGGATTAAAACGTCGTAAATTGAGTTAACTATTTATTGTGACGCTTTAATTTAGAGAGATGTGTTTATAGTTATAAAAGGATTAATTTGACGTTTTTGGGATGTCATTGAGTTTTTGGGAGTTTGATTAGGTTGGTCGGGATTGACCAAATGAACAAATGTTTGACTTTTGACTAGTTTGACCCACGTGGATTTTAGTGATGGGGTCAAATTGAGCTGTTTGAGGCATATTAGGATACTTGGATATGGAGTTTGACTTTAGGTCGAATCAGGTTGACCATATTTGACTTTTGGAGAAATTAAGTCATTAATTGGAGTTAATGACATGAAATGTGTAAGCTTTTAGATGAGAGCTATCAGTAGCCGATCTACACGCGATCAGGTGAGTCTTCATGAGACTTACACTGGGATGCATACCTATGTAAAAATTTATTTTCGAGCATTATATGATTTTGTGGTGGTGAATATTATGCATGATAATGATTTAAATACATGTCATCGATATATGTTTACATGTATGTGCAGTTATGTGGAGCATGCATGCTAATTGTTTTCCAGTTTTTAAAACATATTCAACATGCTTGGGTTTTCGGTTGGTTTATATTGTACAAATGGTATATGGTTTGAAGTATGAGATGTCGGTTTGGTTTATCACACTTAAGGGGAGGCACGACCCCGAAATGGGTTACTGGCTTTGTGTGAGCCGTACACACCAGGGAATGCCTGTGACATGGCAACACGACCCCGTAATGGGTTATTGGCTATAGGTGAGTCGTACATACCCAGAGAATGCTTGCAACTTATCAGTCCTTACTTGAGGAGACAGTTATGAGGTCTCGTTTCTTTCAGTGTTGTATATTTTCAGAAAATGCATACTATTTTATATGAATATTGCATGTTTGATATGTGTGTGACAAGATATTATTTCATTCACACAAACCATGAACTCACTGAGCTTTAAAAGCTGACTATAGTATGCATCTCAGGGGCAGAAAGTTTCAAGTTGGACAAACAAAAATGGACACACATATAAACTTGTTTAGTTTGTCTTAAGTTCAATATTTATGTTCAGACATCTATGATAGATAAATTTGTAACGCAATCCGATATGAGACGGTTTAGCATTAAGTTACATATTTATTGTTTTAAAGTCTTCTGTAACACCCACAATTTTATCGTCGGGTGAAAAGTTAATCATTTCCCAAAGTTTGGGGGGTTAAATGAAACTTTGGTTTAAATAAATATCAACTATTGAGATATTTAAAATATCTCATACTTATACTTGTTTTGAAGACCAGAGAGAGAGAAAGGAAGCTTTGAAGTGGGTTTTTTCGATTTCTTGTCTTTGAAGGTATGTTTAAGCTTTAATCTTTCGTTTAAAGTGTTGTGGTCGGTGTAGAATCGCGTTGTAGAGCTTTTCTACCATTCAAATCTGTGTTTTATGATTTTTTGGAAGTTGGCCGGAATCTGGGATCGATCTCCGGCGAGATCTGGGTGAACAAGACCGCCGGACAAGGAGACCCGTTGGTCGCGCAAAGGGAGGTTTGCGCCACCCGTTGGTCGCGCAATGTGAGGTTTGCGCCACCCGTTGGTCGCGCAAAATGTCCTTTGCGCCACCCCTTAGTAGCGCAAAGCTTCTTTGCGCCAGGTCTCTTTTACTCCACTCTCTTGTCGCACAAAGCTTTCCTTTGCGCCACCTTCAGTTCGCGCAAAAGCCTTCTTTTGCGCCACCTATTGCTCGATGTTAGCTTCTGTTGTCTTTAAGTTTTAGTCAGAAAGTGGGAGAGTTATCTGCGTTTCGACTTACCGATTATTTCGGTGTTGTCGTAGGTAGCAAGTGTTAAGAAGAAGAATTCTGAGGTGAGTTCCTACTAACTTTTCTAAACTGTTATATATGTCAAAGATTGTGTTTTTAACTCCTATGTATCTCTACGGTTTCGGATTGTCCGTTTATTACATTTTGATGTAACTTGGAATTTTGAGATATTTTAGGGTTCTCGAACGCTTTTGACTAAAATGGTGGGTTCCATCTTGTTAAAGTAAAAGAATGTTTTACTTGCCCTGTTGTGTGGCTTATTTGAAAGAATGCAGATAATCTTGTTTTATGATTATCTTTCTTACCAGCAGTTGATCTTGAAAATGACATTTTGAAATATAAATGTTTTGATAGCTATTTATCTAAATTGGATGGTCACATGAAATATTGTGACAAGTCATGACTATACTAGTGGATCCCTAGGTATCGAGTCGGCTTATTGTTGGGATGTTTGTACCCCATTGTATGTAGCTAGATGCATTTGATCTTCGGGGGCATTTGGTACGGTTATGTGAGACCGGTTACTAGCCATGGGTCAAATGCAGTCTAGTTAACGAGTATGACTGGTTCCTTGGGGGCCTCCCTCACATCGTAGTACGGACCGAAGCGTTTGTGTCCATGGTTCCATGTCTTAGCTCATAACTCGGATTTGTGCCTTACTTTGTGTTCCACTACAATCCTCGGTAAATCGGGTAATCCCCGTCATCGGAAGATGTGTTTCGAACCGGTAGTTCTTTTGTACCAAAGAACTCCATTTGTATAACTAAACCTTTGGAAGGATTTAATTTGATACAGTTGTTTATATCTCTTTGAATTTTTAAACTGTATGTTCTCACTAGGCTTTAAGCCTAACACTTTTTCTCAAATAATGTGTATAACAGGTTTCCCTTAGCGGTGGGTTGCACAGGGTTTTGAGAGTCGAGCGTGGACTCGAGGCATTTTGAGATGACTATTATTTGGTGTTGGACATTGTTTAAGTCCCATCTTTTGGTGATTATGGATTGTCAACTGATGTAATCTAGATAGTTTTGCTTAGATTAGTTTGTTGTCAATTTCCATAACCGAACACAGGTTTATACCAAATATGAATGTTGTGTTGCCATATTTCCAGGTTTTAATTTACTCTGAAATTTAGAGTGTTACAAGTTGGTATCAGAGCTCTAGTTTAAGCGAACTAGGAATGAATGTAAGATGTCTAGACTTAGACTGAGTATGTTAAGAATTGATTCGTGAGTTTGGGTATAACTTCTAAGATGGGTAAGCCTTAGAGTCAACGGAAAGTACGTTATCAGGCGTTGTAGCAATGGTGACGAGAACCATTATGTGTTATATGTTCATAATCTCGCTTAGCTAATGTTATTATGAGAATATTTTACGTGAGCGTCATTGTTTACTAATGCTATGACAATTGGCAATGTGGTAGTACGTGTCCTGTGTGTCTATCCTATCTCTTTCTTATCTCTTTCTCTTTTCTGTGAAGCGGTTTAGAATGGTGAATATGCGTGGTAGACCGCGTACGATTGTTGATGGTGTGGAGGCAACAACCTCTACCATGGGTCAGCCGGAAGGTGTTGAGGTTGTTGAACGTGCTTCTGTTCAGCAAGGAATAGGTGAGGGCCCTGAGGTCATTCCACAAGTAGACCTGGCGTCGACTCACCTAGTCATAGGGAATGCTAATTCCCAGTCAGAGTTGATGGCCAACATGATGTCGGCAATGAAGGAAGAAATGGCTAAACAGCAGGAGTTTCTGCTGAAAGTGATAGAAGATCGCAATGTGGTTGGATCTGGAGGCATAGGTACTGGAATCAGGACTGAGGAGCCCATTGTTGCTAATGCTCCGAAAAGTGGGAGGAGTTGTTCCTACAAGTCATTTTTGGGTTGCGGGCCGCCAGAGTTCTCTGGTTCTGACGACCCAACAATGTGTGTGAAATGGATCCGAGCGGTCGAGCAAGCTTTTGGCTCTTCCGAATGCGGAGATGATCAGAGAGTGCGGTTCGATACCCAATTGCTTAGGGACACTGCACTCATTTGGTGGAATATTATTCAATCCACCCTATCTTCTACTGTGTTGGCTCAGTTGTTATGGGCCGAGTTTAAGAAGAAGTTGTTGGAGGAGTTCTGCAATGAAAGAACAATGGACCGAATCGAGAAAAAGTTCCGGTCTCTGGTGAAGGGAAGCCTGATGGTGAGGGATTACACCCGTCAGTTCATGGAGAAGCGTGGTCTGGTGGGGCACGCTGCCCCAACAGAAAAAGAAAAGATGAAGGCTTATCTTAACGGTCTACCCGCGGACATGCAATCCATGGTCCACAATTCTAAAGCTTCTAACCTCCGTGAGATGGTCGAGGAAGCTCAGTTCATGGAAGAGATGTTCGCGAGAAGCAAAACTGAGAAAACTGTGGTGGTGACTGATAAGAGAAAGTGGGAGAGCAGTTCTGTACCTCCCAAGCGAACCCGACCTTTTGTCGGAAACCTCAGTTTCAGCGGTTATCAAGAAGCAAGATGGTGCTCGAAATGTCGAACCACGCACCATGGTAACTGTAACCCCACTCCTAGATTCTGCTTCAAGTGTGGTAAGAATGATCACATCGCCCGCGACTGTTCTATCGCGGGGATGGTCTGCTTTGAGTGTAAGGCACCGGGGCATGTGAAGAGAGATTGCCCGAAGCTCAAGTCGGGTAGCGCACCGGGCAGAAGAGAAAACCCATCTAGGGTTCCGGGTCGAGCGTTTCAGATGACGGCCGATGAGGCCAAGGCATCCGTTGATGTGGTATCGGGTACTTTTCTTATAAACTTTGTACCTGCTCGAGTTTTATTCGATACGGGTGCCAGTTTCTCCTTTATATCTGAATTGTTCCGTCAAAAGATTTCTATGGCCACTACTAGTATTGAGGATGCATTAGTGGTAGAAATAGCTGATGGTATTCATGTTCTGATCCATCATGTTCTGAAAAAGTGTACTCTCGGAATCGAAGGGAGAGAATTCTCAATCGATTTACTGTCGATGTTAATTGGGGGTTTTGATGTTGTGGTCGACATGGATTGGTTGTCAAATAATCATGCCGATATCGTATGTTCCAAGATATTGATTCGACTTCCCAACCTCTCTGGCGAAGTCGTTGTCATCTATGGTGAAAAGAGAAAAGGTGAAGTGGCAATAATCGCAATGGCAAAGGCACGCAAGTGCTTAGTAAAAGGATGTTCGTCTTTCCTAGCATATGTGATCGATGCCAAGTTAGAGAAATCAAAGCTGGAAGATGTGAAGATTGTGCGTGAGTTTCCAGATGTCTTTCCAGACGACTTGCCCGACCACCCGATCGTCAAGTAGAGTTTCGGATTGATCTTGTGCCTGGAGCAACACCAATCGCTAAAGCACCTTACCGTTTAGCGTCATCAGAGATGCAAGAGATGATGGCACAGCTCCAAGAGCTATTGGAGAAAGGCTTTATAAGACCGAGTTCGTCACCTTGGGGAGCTCCGGTCTTATTTGTCAAAAAGAAGGATGGCACAATGAGAATGTGCATCGATTATCGTGAGTTAAACAACGCTACAGTGAAGAACAAGTATCCGCTTCCGAGAATTAACGATTTATTTGATCAACTTCAAGGAGCGGGTTGTTTTTCCAAGATCGACTTACGTTCAGGTTATCACCAGATGAAGGTAAGAGAAGAAGATGTTCCGAAGACATCTTTCAGAACGCGTTACGGCCATTATGAGTTTCTTGTACTGCCTTTTGGTCTAACGAACGTATCAGCAGAATTTATGGACTTGATGAATAGAGTGTGCCGACCATTCCTCGACAAATCGGTCATTGTATTCATTGATGACATACTCGTGTACTCCAAGAGTGAGTCAGAGCACGAGCAACATTTATGTGAAGTTCTGGAAATGTTGAGAAAAGAAAGGTTGTACGCCAAGTTTTCCAAGTGCGACTTTTGGCTTAAAGAAGTATAGTTTCTGGGTCACGTGGTCACTCGAGACGGAGTGAAAGTGGACCCCTCCAAAATTGAAGCTATGATGAATTGGGAGCCTCCTAAGAGTCCGTCAGAGATCCGAAGTTTCTTGGGTCTGGCGGGATACTACCGGAGATTTATCCAAGACTTCTCAAAGATCGCTTCTTCCTTGACAGTTTTGACTCGGAAAAATGTAAAGTTTGAATGGACCGAAACACAAGAGAAGGCGTTCCGGATCCTTCAAAAGAAGTTATGTGAAGCTCCGATCTTGTCATTACCTGAAGGGTCGGAAGATTTCGTGGTTTACAGCGACGCTTCGAAGATGGGGCTGGGTTGTGTGTTGATGCAACGAGGCAAGGTAATCGCTTACGCCTCGAGGCAGATTAAGATACACGAGAAGAATTATCCAACCCATGATCTGGAGTTAGCGGCGGTAGTGTTCGCTTTGAAACTTTGGCGACATTACCTCTACGGCACGAGATGCACTCTATACACGGATCACAAGAGCCTGAAATATGTCTTTGATCAGAAAGAGATGAATATGAGGCAAAGACGGTGGCTCGAGTTGCTTAAAGATTACGACTGTGAGTTGCTTTACCATCCCGGTAAGGCGAACGTGGTGGCTGATGCGTTGATTCGGAAAGACTACAGCGGGAGTATTCGGGCTACCCATTCAAGAATCGAGCTAGTGTCTAGTCTTGTTGAAAAGATCAAGACATCACAGGTGGAAGCACTGTTAGAAGAGAATCTAAAAGATGAAGTCATGACGAAGCAGCGTTTACTCTTAACGGAAGATAGCCGTGGGGTAAAACTGTTCAGCGGTCGGGTATGGGTACCCAAGATTGGGGGTAACCGTGATCTGTTGCTTGAAGATGCACACAAGTCCAAGTATTCCATTCATCCGGGAAGTACAAAGATGTACAGGGACTTGAAGTTGCACTACTGGTGGCCGATAATGAAGCTTGATGTGGCGCGTTACGTTGAGCGTTGTGTGACGTGTTCGCAAGTTAAGGCTGAACATCAGCGACCATATGGGAGTCTTCAGTCTTTAGAGATTCCCGAGTGGAAGTGGGAGCATATCACCATGGACTTCGTGACAAAGTTGCCTAAAACTCTTCGAGGTCACGATACCATTTGGGTGATAGTTGATAGATTGACAAAGAGTGCTCACTTCTTGCCTATGCGCGAGACTTTACCGATGGATAAGTTGGCAAAGCTTTATATCGATGAGGTGGTCTCGAGGCACGGCATACCATTGTCGATCGTGTCAGATCGTGACAGTCGGTTCACTTCGAACTTCTGGGATGGGTTTCAGAAAGAACTTGGTACTCGAGTGAAGTTGAGTACGGCTTACCATCCGCAAACCGACGGGCAAAGCGAGAGAACGATCCAAACTTTGGAAGACATGTTGAGGTCTTGTGTCATCGATTTCGGGGATAGTTGGGACTCTCACCTACCTTTGGTGGAGTTTGCTTACAACAATAGCTACCACTCGAGTATTGGAATGACACCTTTTGAGGCATTGTTTGGGCGAAAGTGCCGAACTCCCGTGTGCTGGCTTGAAGCGGGAGAGAAGTAGTTCTCCGGACCTAAAATCGTGCAAGAGACGGCCGATAAGGTAAAGGTCATTCGTGAATGAATGAAAGCGGCTCAAGATCGGCAGAAAAGCTATGCCGATAAGAAGAGACGACCGATGGAATTCCAAGTGGGCGACCGTGTTATGCTTAAGGTGTCGCCATGGAAGGGCATTATTCGGTTCGGAAAACGTGGGAAGCTGAGTCCCCGTTTCCTCGGACCTTTCAAAGTGCTTAAACGGGTGGGTTTGCAAGCCTACCAGTTGGAACTGCCACCGGAGTTGAGCAGAATACACAACACGTTTCATGTTTGCTACCTCCGGAAATGTTTGGCGGTAGAAGACAGCGTCATTCCCCTTTCAGAGTTAAGGGTAGACGAAGGTAACCGTTGTGTGGAAGAACCCGATGCCATCTTAGAGAGAAAGTCTAAGAAATTGCATCACAAAGAAGTCACTTTGGTCAAGGTGCAGTGGAAGCATCACCGGGGAGCAAATGTGACTTGGGAAGCGGAAGAGGATATGAAGCGTAGATATCCTCATCTCTTTGTGTAGTTGGATTTCGGGGACGAAATCATTCCCAAGTTGGGGAGGATTGTAACACCCGCAATTTTATCGTCGGGTGAAAAGTTAATCATTTCCCAAAGTTCGGGGGGTTAAATGAAACTTGGGTTTAAATAAATATCAACTATTGAGATATTTAAAATATATCATACTGATACTTGTTTTGAAGACCAGAGAGAGAGAAAGGAAGCTTTGAAGTGGGTTTTTCGATTTCTTGTCTTTGAAGGTATGTTTAAGCTTTAATCTTTCGTTTAAAGTGTTGTGGTCGGTGTAGAATTGCCTGGTAGAGCTTTTCTACCTTTCAAATCTGTGTTTTATGAGTTTTTGGAAGTTGGCCGGAATCTGGGTTCGATCTCCGGCGAGATCTGGGTGAACAGGACCGCCGGACAAGGAGACCCGTTGGTCGCGCAAAGGGAGGTTTGCGCCACCCGTTGGTCGCGCAAAATGTCCTTTGCGCCACCTTAGTAGCGCAAATTCTTTGCGCCATGTCTCTTTTACTCCACTCTCTTGTCGCGCAAAGCTTTCCTTTGCGCCACCTTCAGTTCGCGCAAAAGAAGCCTTCTTTTGCGCCACCTATTGCTCGATGTTAGCTTCTGTTGTCTTTAAGTTTTAGTCAGAAAGTGGGAGAGTTATCTGCGTTTCGACTTACCGATTATTTCGGTGTTGTCGTAGGTAGCAAGTGTTAAGAAGAAGAATTCTGAGGTGAGTTCCTACTAACTTTTCTAAACTGTTATATATGTCAAAGATTGTGTTTTTAACTCCTATGTATCTCTACGGTTTCGGATTGTCCGTTTATTACATTTTGATGTAACTTGGAATTTTGAGATATTTTAGGGTTCTCGAACGCTTTTGACTAAAATGGTGGGTTCCATCTTGTTAAAGTAAAAGAATGTTTTACTTGCCCTGTTGTGTGGCTTATTTGAAAGAATGCAGATAATCTTGTTTTATGATTATCTTTCTTACCAGCAGTTGATCTTGAAAATGACATTTTGAAATATAAATGTTTTGATAGCTATTTATCTATCTTGGATGGTCACATGAAATATTGTGACAAGTCATGACTATACTAGTGGATCCCTAGGTATCGAGTCGGCTTATTGTTGGGATGTTTGTACCCCATTGTATGTAGCTAGATGCATTTGATCTTCGGGGGCATTTGGTACGGTTATGTGAGACCGGTTACTAGCCATGGGTCAAATGCAGTCTAGTGAACGAGTATGACTGGTTCCTTGGGGGCCTCCCTTACATCGTAGTACGGATTGAAGCGTTCGTGGCCATGGTTCCATGTCTTAGCTCATAACTCGGATTTGTGCCTTACTTTGTGTTCCACTACAATCCTCGGTAAATCGGGTAATCCCCGTCATCGGAAGATGTGTTTCGAACCGGTAGTCCTTTTGTACCAAAGAACTCCATTTGTATAACTAAACCTTTGGAAGGATTTAATTTGATACAGTTGTTTATATCTCTTTGAATTTATAAACTGTATGTTCTCACTAGGCTTTAAGCCTAACATTTTTTCTCAAATAATGTGTATAACAGGTTTCCCTTAGCGGTGGGTTGCACAGGGTTTTGAGAGTCGAGCGTGGACTCGAGGCATTTTGAGATGACTATTATTTGGTGTTGGACATTGTTTAAGTCCCATCTTTTGGTGATTATGGATTGTCAACTGATGTAATCTAGATAGTTTTGCTTAGATTAGTTTGTTGTCAATTTCCATAACCGAACACAGGTTTATACCAAATATGAATGTTGTGTTGCCATATTTCCAGGTTTTAATTTACTCTGAAATTTAGAGTGTTACATCTTCCGCTGTAAACGGTTTAAAGTTTTAATTTAGCCATAATTTTGGAGTATTTTTGGAAGGATTGTTTAAGTTAAAGTAACACTTTAAAAAAATTGGGTGTTACAAATACAATTCATTAAAGAGTCATTGAAGCTCGTAAATGTCCAATATAGTTCACTAAGACTCAATATATCCCATGCAGGCCCAGAGAAGAGAAGTTCATTATGCGTCAATGAGTCGAATATGACCCACCACAGTTCATTAAGAGCCATCAAAGTTGATCAGGGTCCAATATAGTTCATTAACAACCATTGAAATATCAATTATGATTCATAGTTTGTTTTATTGATCGTCTTTTTCTCGGTTTTATTTTATAGTTTTGAGAAAGCTAGAGATGGCTTGGTTATTATTTTATATAAAAATATATATCAATATGGGTTTCAAACTAAAGATTATAAAATTTTATTTTCTTAGTTTAATTTATTTAATTTATGTGATTTAACGTTTGTTCTAGTTTAGATTTATAGATTTAGCGTTTATTCTAGTTTAGATTTATAATAAAAATGTATTTTATTTTATTTTAGTTATCTATATTATCTTATAAAACAGGGATAAAAAACTCTTAAATACAAATCATTAGACACAAGGTGCCATCATTTTATGCAAGATTTTAAAAATCTCTTAATTTACAAGTATTAAAACACAAGATACATATTAATACTGCAAACTTCTAACACCCACCAATTTGGTATGTGCATGGTCTTCCTTTTATGCAGACATTTTCATGTATCACTATTAATTAATATATTATATTACTATAAATTTATTTTAATTATATTATTAAATATGTAATTGGTTATAATTTCTAGATGTCATTAAAATATATAAGATAATCATTGAATTCTAACAAAATACTTAAATTTTTTTTATATAAAAAACATTATATTATTAAGCCTAAATTAAACAAATTTATAAAAAAAAACATTATCACTTTCTCAAAACCATCCAAAACCGTACTGTAAATCGACAAAAAAAACAAAAAATAAAATGAAACATTAAAATCGTGATGTATCTCGTTGCATTGCACGAGTACGCTTCTAGTAATTTTTAAATAATGAGTATCTTCTTAAATAATAAAAATGTATTTTAATTATTCTAAATTATTAAATATAAAAAAATTCAATTTTATTATATTTTATCAGTTATCTACGTATATAATACTAAAAAACAATTATCCTAACCTTTCCCTCCCAAAAAAATTTCCCAGATGTGTTATAACAAAATCAAGTTTATAAGGTATCAAACATTTCAAAATGAGACTATTTTATAAAAATTAAGTTTATATGACCAAACAATTGTACGTCCTATGTAAAAACAGATGAAGAATTGTGTGAGAAGAATAGTTAAGGTGAGAAGGTAAGAAGGGATCTAAACCCTTGATCACTTTTAATCTCAAATCCACCCATGAATTGCATTTGATACGGTGATTGATCATGTGCATCTCATCTTAGTGTATATCATTCTAATGTGCAACCAAAGTGGAGATCCCGTCTTACCCTTCTCACCATAACTTTCATTCTCATCGGAACCCAACCTTGTAAAAACGTTGCAATAAGTTTCTATGACATTTTAATAAGTTTCTTAAAATACTTTTAAATTAAATTATCGTTTTTTGTTTTTTATATAACATGTTTTAAAAGTGCCATATGAACACATATTTTTTTATAGGATACTTGTTTCTAAAGCATTTTTTCAAATAATTTCATATTAAAAATTTAATAGGATACTTTATTTCAATTTTGTACTAAAAAAGCGTGTTAAGACATTCAACAACGTTGTATAAACTTATTGCAACACTTTTACATACAAATTTTTAGTCTTATAAACTCAAATCTATAAAGCACTCTATTAAAACAACGAAAAAAGTTGATCTCTTATAAACCTGATTTTATTATAATGATATATAGGTTAAATGCATCCCCAACTTGGGATGTAAAATTGGTTGAGGTTCAATTGCATTCTCTGTTGAAATGATAAATCAAACACAGTATGTTTGGTCCTTGCATGTGGCTCAAGGTTAGCTAATACCGGAAATGTAGCTGGTACATTAATTAGGGTTATCTCGCAAGGGAATTACCAACTTGTTCTTATAGGTAGTTTGGTTACAGTCTTATATCAGTTAAATTTGAACCATTTTTCTTTTATATGTTGGATTAATATTCCTTCTCTTTTAGAGGGTTTTCTTGATTAGAATTAATTGGGTTTCACGTATTCTCACATGGTATCAGATTTAGGGTCTACCACTCTTGTAGGGACTAGACGCTCTAGGGCAATATGTACTTGTCTAACCCTCCCTACTCGAGGCTACTCTAGAGTAATCATGCCCCTCTAGCCAACTGGTGTGTTAGAGCCTACATCGGTTAGACTTGGACCATTTCTCCTTGATATATGTTAGAATATATAAAGAGCAATCTAACAAGTTAAAAATTCAACTGTTGTTGTTATGAAGATAAAACAACTAATTAGTTTTTAGATTGCCAAGATTAAACAAGTAAATCTAAAAAGTAACTAGACGAGATTCCAAGATATCAACCTGAAAACATTATTCATTTGATGAACAGATTTACCACTATTCAGCAGATACTACAAGTAGGATTTATATAGTTGCCAATAATTGCAAATTGAGGTATATTTGAAATTCTTTCTATAATTTATGTATCTTTCATTATAGCTTAGTTAATTAACTCCTAAGAGCATCTTTAATCATGAAACTCTTCAGTGTTTCATAAGACTGTTATATCAGCATCCTACACGCAAATATTTAATTTTACAATATTAAAACCCTTAGCAGTTTTATAAATTTGTGCCATCTATTTTTACACTTAAATATAAATTCAAATTACTTATTTCTAATTTATTTATAAGATTTTTTAATTTATAATGAAAATCGATTCATTAATAAAATACATTAATATAAATTAAAAAAAAATTTAACTTAAAGATAAATTTACATATTTAAAATAATAAATAAATTCACATTAATTTTAAATATTATTTCTTTGAAACGTTTCAATAATACATTAATTTAAATATCATTTTAAATATAACATTTATGATTTATTGTAGTAATTTATTTTACGTGTTTTAATAACGTGCATTTTATTCTTAAAAATAAATTATTTTAATAATGAAAAAATAAATAACACAAAATTTACATAATAATTAAAGATTAGAATGTATTGCAAAAATACGCATAAAATAGGCCTCAACCTAATCAAGTATTAATCGGGTTTTGGGTGCAATGCAACCAAGCACCAACCAACGAGCCTAATTGGGCCTAGGACTAAAAACTTTAGGACCAGTCGTGGGTTAGACATTGGTCCAATCTTGGGCTTAGGCCCGTGTATTACTTTCTATACTTCATCCATTAATTAGGGGTTGTTTGTTTCTATTTATTTATTAGGTTGCGTTTAATACATGTGACAAGACAGGATGGGACAAAACTCACTGTCCCATGTTCGGCATGACATGGGACAGGATAAAAACTTATTATCCCACGTTTGGTGCGACATAGGACAGGGGCAAGGACCGGGACAAGATTGGACAAAAATGGTTTTTTTCTTATTCCATCAAAATAGGTGGAACAACATGGGAGAAAAAGTAAGATAGAAACCAAAAAATTACTGATCTACCCTCCTTTGATATATAATCCAAATATGATATTTCTTTTATTGGTCATCACCATCCATCGACGCCACCACCACCATCGGCGGCCATTGGTAGCCACTGCCAACCACCATTGGCCACATCCACCTCTTCCTCAACTATAATAACCTCCTCCACCACCTCCACAACCACCGCCCATCGCCACCACCACTACCATCGTCGACCACCTCCAACTCTTTCTCCACTATAACAATCTCCTCCACCACCTCCATAACCACTGCCCATTTCTATCACCACTATCATTGTCGACCACCTCCACCACCACCCATCGCCGCCACAAACAACGGAGGTCACCGATAGCCACCGCCAACCACCGTCGGCAACCTTCACCTCTTCTTCCACTACAACAACCTTCTCTACCACCGTCCACCACTACCATCGTCGACCACCTTCACCTCCACTGATCACCACCACCTATATTCAATACTAAAATTAATCATATTACCGACGGTTGAAGCAGTCGGTAAACCGTCGGAAAAAGGCTTTAGCGACAGTTTTTCGACGGGAATGACCGTTGGTAAAAAGCTGGTCGGTAATATTTAGCGACGGTTTTCCGACGACAACTACCGACAACTTACCGACGGTTCCAGTTACCGACGGTTTTCCGACGGTATTTACCTATTAAAAATAAATATAAAATGAAATGAAAAAACCAGCCGTCGGTATATCACCAATTTTTCCGACGTTTTTCCGACGACTTATTAAAAATAAATAAAAAATAAAATTAAAAAGATACCGTTGGTGGGCCGTAGGTTTGCCGTCGATAAATACCGACTGTTTTTTGTCGTCGGTAATTGCCGTCGGTATTTCACAATTTTGTAGTAGTGATTTCCGCCACATAGACCACAACTACCTCATCCACCATCATTGTCCACCATCTTCACGTCCTCCACAGCCACCGTCATTCACTAGCCACCCATCGCCTTTACCTCTATCTTGCTGCAATCATGCCTTCGCCAATTCATAAAGATATCCCAAATTAAATCGAACATAGTATTTCCTCTATATGAATCTGGTTTTTTCGAACAACCATCAATTATTTTAGATTTTTCATTCAATTTTCACACTATTATTTATGTGTGTGTATATGAAAATTGGGTAAAAACTAAACATGCTTATAAATTAAATTATTTAAATATATATTTTTTTGTCATATGTAACTATTATATGATATATAAAATAATCAAACAATTTTTAGGGACAACTTGTCTTAGTCCGGTCCTAGTCGTATCAACACTAGATAGACACTTATCCCTCTTGTTCTATCTAATTCAGTCCCGTCCAGTCTTATCCAATCATATCTATGTACCAAACGCTACCTTAAGGAGTAGTTGACCAAACGCTTATCGAGAAGTGTCACCACCCTCACATACCTTACCAAGTAACATTTATGGCCATTAAGATAGACCGGTCATAAACATTTGTCACCCCGTAAGCACTTATCGAGTAAGGGTCACCACCCTCAATTTACTTGATAAGACTCTTGATCCTCATCTTTCCTCTTACCGGGTAAAATTCTCAGTTCTTGTTATGATTATTCAGTAAAGTAATTGACCTGGTAAGTGTTTGGTAACAACCCCCCCCCCCCCCCCCCCCCCCCCGGTTATGTATTAAATTAAAATACATTTTAATTGATTATGTGTACTAAATACCTGATAAACATTACTATTTTACAATTCTATCTAGATTAAGTGTTGAATAAAAATGACTTTTCCAATAAAAGTTTTGAATGATAAAAAATATTAATTTATAAATAATTTGAATAAAACCTACTTTATCTAATATAATAATCTAAATTAATTAATAACTTAGATTATAATTAAAATTACAGCACACTAAAATCCATGAATTATTCATAACAAATATTGAAGTATCTAAATTATACCCGTTTGTGTATCGAAATAGAATACTCATTTTTATGCCACATACATGGATTATTTACAACAACAATTGAAGTTATATTGATTGTAGATCTAACATAATGATATGCATTCATATTTGTTATCATAATATCATTAATAACTAAATTATCATTAAATATAAAATCACAATATTTATTTAAATATTAAAGAAAAAACGTCACAATGATTTTCAGAAGTTAGAGAGTAAGAAATAATATCGTTGAATATAAAGTTAAATTATAAACATGTTTTTACAGACGTTATAAAATAATATGAAATTTAATTCAATATATAATGTGATAAAAATATTCAATTATTCTTTATAAATATGTTATAGATTAATATAAAAAAAAACTGGTAATTTTAAAATAAAGGTTACTAATTAATTGTTATATTATGAAAATTACAATATATGATAAATATATCAAATTAAAAATATATTACTATAAAAATTTCAAGCATTAAATATAGAAAATTTTGTTATATCTAGTTTTGTATTTTAAAGAATAACCCTAAATCATATTCTGATATTCACACCCACAATGCAATTGGTACAGTAGTGTTTGGAAATTATGGCTTTAATCTTTAAGCAATGGAGAGGGCTGTCCCAATTAAGCCAAAATGGCTAATAGCTTAATCTTTAAGCAACAAACAGACAACCATACATGTATGTTGAGTGCTAAATTCTAAACAAACAATATCCAAGTGCATGTCCTATTTCATTAAACTAATTAAGCTCTAAAGAAACACTGCTTAAAATACATAAATAGAGACCCAAAGTAAACTGAATCCAATTATATAGGCAAGTTTGATTTGATTTTGAACCGAGCACTGTCGTTTAATCTTGATTTTGATAAAATTTGGTTCGAGTTCGTGTATGATTTCTAATTTTGAACAAACCCTTAAGGGTGTGTTTGGTTTGCGGGAATGGATTGGAATGGATTGGATTTCAAGTAAGGATTTGGATTTTGAGGGATTTGGATTTGGGGAGATTTGAAATCCCTTCATGTGTTTGGATAAGAATTTGAAATCCATCAGACTTTAGAATCCATCAGATTTGGATTTCAAATCCAGGCTCATTGCAACGGATTTTGAAATCCATTCCTGCAAACCAAACGCAGGATTGGAATGGATTTGAAATCCAAATCCCTCCAAATCCATTCCAATCCCGCAAACCAAATGGGACTTAAATATATCACATAGGATTTTGAACAAACCCTTGAATATCACTACAAGAAAAATCCTTATTAGTGACAAAAAAAAAAATTGGTCACTAACAACCTAAAATTGGTCACTAAGGTCGTTTAGTGACCAAAATTTCGGTGGTCACTTTTGGTCACTAAAGGCATGTCACTAATATACGATAGTGACCAAATACAAAAATGGTTACTAATTAGTGACAAAATTAAAGTGGTCACTGTGTTTGTGACGACTAATTTAGTCACTAAATCACTAAAAGTCGTCACTAATTGTTCAAGATAACCGTTGCATTAACGTTCGTTAACTTTTATTAGTGACAAAAAAAAAGTGGTCACTAATCAAGAAAATATAAAGAAAAAAAAGGTAAACAACCCCTTTAAGTTAAGCTTATTAATTTTGGAATAAAATTTACAACTTGATTTATCCTGAACCGGAAGAATGCTCAAAAACAATTTTGAAATACAAAATGGCAAAAGTTTTGGCCTTTCGTGACAAGTTCTTTGTAGAAGCTATTTATGGTTCCAAAAGTTTGACGGTTTACAATTTCACATACGCAACAAAACATTCTATTTAATTTGTATGAGTTGAAGCAGCTTGTAACTCGGTGTATTGGGTTAAGACAATGAGGGTGAATCGTTGTCTTTAGTTGTCGCCTCTTGGTCAAGCTTTTCCTTCCGGTACTCATCCACCAATGGTCTAAATATGGATTTTCCAGAGACGATGTCAGTGCTAAAACAAAACAGATGATCCAAATCGTTAGACTAAGATGGTTCATTAGCAGAAATTACAAATTGAATAGCAATCCTTATGCTTCTTTTACAACATATTTATTCATTGCATAATCTATCAGAAAGAAATTCAAACAAATTCACAAGTCATTTGCAATTCAAGGGCTATTGCACTACCTAGTTAATGACGATCCAGGACTACCCATAAACATAACCCCAAACGGAGAGTTTCAAATATCTAGGCTCTATGATTTAGAGGTGTGGTGAGATCGAGGATGACATAATGCAAATGTGGACTCTCTTTTGGGACATAATAAAATTTGCAAAATTGAAAACAAAGGCTAAAATAGAAAATATAATTATGTTTAATGACAGAGAAAGAAAAGTGCAAGACGACCCAAGTTTTTTTTAGTTTAGACTAATATAGATACATAAAGAAAAAGTAAAAGCATGATACGACATAGGTTTTAGTGTGCATGCATTTTATATTTAATGTATGAATCATGAAATAACTTTTTTACTGATTTGGTTTTAGAATTCATACACACCCATACGGATCCTCAATTTTTCTAGAATCTCCTAATCCCGTTATTCACTTAACGTAACCGTATCCTTGCAACATAGATTATTATGCATCAATAAGTGTAACACAGAGAGCTGAAAGTATGTTAGGATGGTCATTATTCTAACATCTATAGTTTCAATGGCCATAAAGCTTAAACAACATTGCTGTAAGACAGTAACACCATAGTCAGAAGAGTACCTTAATCTCAAGTTCAATGGAGGCCATGAACTTCTTAGCATACCTTTTTCTGTAAGCAGTAGCTTGAGTGATAATATTCTGCAGACATAGAGTCACAAAACCAAATATGTCAGACCATATGAATTAGCAAAAAATGCATTGCTCCAAGATATCTACCTTAATTTCCAATACACATTTAAATCTCTGGATATTCAAGTTCTCAGCATCTTCAACGAGTTTTGACATTACAACAACCGCATCTTCTTCCCTTCTCAGTGATTGTAATTTTAACCTCTTTTGGTCTAGAACAACAACATATTTAGTTGGAGAATACAAGATTTCTTGACTAACTCGGTTCTCTAGCTCACAATGTTTCCTTTTCTCATGTTGTGCTTCGTTAACAAGATTCTCCTGCATGATGGGACAGGAAGACGTAACTTCGTTAGGTGTAATGCATGAAAGAATGACTCACAACCACAATAAGAAATATTTTAGTCATGTTAACATACATGTTGTTTTTGAAGTTGAGCTTGTGCATCTTCTAACTCCTTTATCTCACTCTGAAGTGACTTGAAACTTGCTTTTAGAACAGAGATGGTCTCGTCCAACTCCTTGCTCTTTCCCTTGAGCGTGTTCAATTCCTCACCATCCGTGTTGAAAAGATGGACACAAACATTCTCTTAGACACATGGAATATAATTTTCATATAGTTCCATGGTAATATAGATTCTAATATAATGCCACTTACTCCTATATGTAAGTGAAGCTAAGTACATGGACTGAGAATTAATAATTTGGTGGACAAATCTATCTATTAATATATGTGTAAAAAAAGCAGTTAAAGTTATCTTCCTCTTCTATTCTCTAATATTACTTTGTCCTTTTTCATTGTGAACTATTTTAATTGTTAGAGGTGGCATGTACACAGGTCCGACCCTGGGGCCGTGCGGCCCCAGGGCATCAAAGTCCATAAGGGCATCAAATTTTTATATATTATTAGTATAGGTCTAAAAATTTGGGTTTGGGCTGAAAAAAATATTAAAACCCATGGTGTATATTTCATATTTGGTAGGGTTTTTTTTTATATCAAGGCCCAAGCCCACGGTTGGATAACTAGACTCTGGAGAATGAAAAAAGTAGTTCCAATTTTCAATTGATTGACTCTTCCAATTGATCGACTCTTCCAATTTTCAAAGCAGCGTTCCACTTCCAGAGGGGCCGATTGCTGATTAGTGTCAACGTTTAACGATAATGAAGCTAGTAGGCCGATTGCAATCGGCGACTATATATATCAGTATACGACCGTCGACCGATTCACAGCCTAACCAGTCACCACCAATTGCAATTTCTTCTCAAATCTTAATCTTTCATTGTTTGTTCTTCACTTCTTCTCAATTTGTGCGGATGTGCTTCTGTCACCAATTGTGATTTTAGATTTCTTGATTTTCTTCTCAAATCTCCCACTGTCCCCAGGTATGCTTTTTGTTTCTAAACTCTAAATTCATTGTATTTCCAATTCCAATTTCCAATTTCTTGTGTGGTTACTGTGAATGTGATAATCAATTTCATGGTGTTTAAATTTGGGAAAAAACCCTAGTTTTAGAATGATGTTGTAGAATCTGATGATGCAGAACAACAACTTAGAAAGCTTCACATACTAGTTCAACAAGGCCAAATCCAAACTGCCAAAAATTTAATTAAATCTCTCATCACTTCAAAGTCGATATCACTACGCCTTCTGATATTTATGCTCGGTGTAAAGTTTTTTCAAGTTTGGTTTTATCGGTTTGTGCTGAAGAAAACCTCTCCAACGAAGCCATTGATTTTTTTCAAGTTTAGTTTTATCGGTTTCCTTTCTCTTGTTTCCTTTAATTTACTACTGGAATGTTTGGTTTCTTCTGGTTATGTTAGAGTGTTGGATTTATTTGATCATGTTCTTGGTTCCGGTATTAGGGTCGATACGTTTACGGTTTAGCTTTGGTAAGGTTGATCCGCTGATTTTCCCCCTGATGGATATGTTTCCAAAGGTGTTGCTTGCGTATAGGTTTGATGATTGTACCCGTCACGGTAGCATCTGCGGAAAGAAGTTTTTCAAAGTTAAAGTTATTGAAGTCGTATTTACGGTCTACCATGAGTCAAGAAAGGCTAAACGGGTTAGCAATTTTGAGTATTGAAAGTAAATTTTTAGCGAATGTCGAATATGAAAAATTGATTGATATTTTTGTCTCAAGAAATGCACGAAGACATCGTTTTAGGTGATGTAGGTTTATATTTTGTAACTTGGGGTTTTGGTTTTTTGTCCCTCCTTTTGTACTTTTTATTTTAATTAATAAAAATTGGCGTATCGATGAGCCACCTAGTTTGACTAGGTTCCAAACCCTTTAAAAAATCGTATATTTTGTCGTTTCATTTACTTAAAACCGTATACCCGTATAGGGACATTTTTTTAGCATCTTCGCACAGGGCATCAAAATCCTTAGGAACGGCCATGCATGTACATTGATGGCAGTCAGAAAGTGTTGGTTTAGTATTTGACTATATCAGGGGTTGTTTGGTACATGTCTATTCCCTTATGAAAGTGATGGCTTGCAGAGCATAGAAGCTCACAACTCATAATGTTTGACACCATGTTAAACTTTGAGGAATAAGTCACTTATTACGAAGATGATAGATAGTAAACCCTGATTTTACTTAGAAATGTACTTATTACTCTATGATATTTATGAAGATCTATCTAGTTGACTAGAAAATATAGATAGGGATGTTTTGTTTGACATAGTCAGTTCCTTGTTTCTTTAATGGAAATGTGTGTTGACACTTGTTTCCAAGAATTCTATTTTGTAAAGAAAATGAAACATGGAAAACTAAATGGTGACTTTGGAAAAGAAAATGTGAAATGAGAAAACAACATGCCAAAAAATAGAAGAGGATATATTCACCTACAAATTGCCACTGTTCCACTATATGAAGTGTGAGAAATTAAGTTCAAGTATAATAACTGCCTCCAATCTACAATCATTGAGCTCTTTCCAACAAAATCATCCAACTATCAAAAATTAGCATAACACAAACATTACTCTAGTAATTTAACTTAAATACACATCAAGAATAACACTTTAACGAAATCTCTGAAAGTATTGACTAGGGTGCCCATCAAGCTTGATAGAAACAACAGGTACACTTAACACCCTAGAAATTGAGTAAATTTAAAACTTAAAATTTCGGCAATATAACGTCTAAAATAAGAGGATTATAAGCCTGTAAACATGATTGACTATAACCCTATAAAGTTGTGATAGTTGCATCATATAAGTAGCGGAAAGATAAGACATATTACACGACAACCTATTCAATCAAGCACATTTATCAAACTAGATTAAGGTGGGTGTCACTATGACTTCAAAATGCTCTTCTCTCAAATTCCCAAAATGCTCGGTCCTTGGGTGTTCCTAGGTGTGCTTCCGACGAATCAAGGTGCCCTTTGCACACCACTAGCAGAACCTGTGAGCCATTAAACACCAAAGCAAGTGTTAGACCAAAGTCTAGAGATATAGCAAGGACTTAACAATTTATAACTAAGCATGTACATTATACTTAATTGTTACCGGTGTACCCATAAGTTGAACCAATGCCAACATTTCCATTTGGAACAGATGTTCCATTTCCTGTACAACTTCACGAGAGATAACTCATGAAAGACGGGGGAGACTCGTTACCATCTTGGGTGACGAGAACACGTGAATGGGGTCACCTGCGATGTTATTGGATTTCGCCACATATCCCGGTTCTAGTTCCCATGCCATTCTAGACATCACAATCATCAAACTGTTTATGCCTCTAGTGTTTACTCCGTCGAGTTACACCTCAAGGACTTACGGACATGGGTGTCTATCCAATCTAGAAGAGTTACAACTCGGGAACTTATGTCCCCTGTTGCCTACTCGCTAGTGACCCAACGGTCAACAATTATAATCAAGTAATTTTGCCATCTAAATCCTCGTGCACAAGAAAATAGACATTACTTCACATTTAGGTTATGACTAAATAAAGATAGTATTTCTCATGAATAATACATTCTATTCCAAAGCATGATAATACACATTTCATGATCAGATTCATATACACAATTTATTTTCCATAAAAGACACCATTAAATTATTATGACAAGCTTAATAACCGATATCATCATTAGTAACCAAAACCCATTAACATGAAAGATGATTCTTTACCAATATGTAGTTCATTTTATGATTTTACATGCATATAACACCCCATTATAACATTAAATACCTTCTTCAAGAAAAATACTTATATACTAGTAGATTCCCCAAACCCTAGTTCTTAGGGTAACTTCAAATTAACTATAATCATCACATTAGCAAATAACAACACATATTTATGGAAAATAGAGGTTAGGAGACTCACCAAATGAGTTTATGATGTAAAAACCCTAAAATGGCAAAACCCTAGAAATGGAGATGGAGTCTTGAGGTTGAAGATGAAGATGATGAGGTGGTAGATCTTTGAACCCTAGCATTCCAAGCCTTTAGATAATGATTTCCACTTGAAGATTGGAGGGAAATGGTAGTAATAAATGTTGTAGGTCGAAATAAATGAAGAGAGAGAAGAAGAGAGTGTTTTAGGAGAATAAGAGTCTTGGGGACGATTTCTCCCTATTTAATCGACCAGGAGGTCCGTGCGGATGCCTGCGCGGATGAACCCGCGCAGAGAGTCGCGCCAAGGACTGGAGTCGTGTGAAGGCAGAGCCCCGCGCGGATGGCAGCGCAGTTCAAGTCGTATGGATAAGATTCGCGCGGAACACTGTTGTTCCCTTTGCCCTCATTTTTGGCTATAACGATCAACCCTCAAATAAGACAGGTTTCAAGGTAAAATCATAAACTAACACTACACTACAAGCGAGACATGGTACAAAAGTAGTATTTGCTTACTCAGAAATCGGGGTGTTACAACACCGTACATGGAGAGGAAAGGGCAAGTTAAACAAGTCCTGCACTCCCTCAATTACACAACAGAGTCCTCTTAATATCTTTCACTTTGTTTTTTCAACATATGAGCACATTTACTGTAAAATGAGACAAGTTGTTGAAGTTAATCCCTTTTAGTTACCCGTGTCCTTAATTTTGGCAAATATTACAAAATGAATTCCTAGTATCTAACAAATGAAGGATTACGTAAACCAAATTCAGCTATATGACATATTTCAAACATTACTTCGCCTAGATTAAACACAACAATCAGCCGTTTGTTACCTTCATACACTCCACATCTATCAAGCTTTTTCTTACGTGAACCAAATGCACTCATAATATATATCACAGTGTTGGTATAAAAGTGTAGATTAGGTCGGAATTATAACAAATCGGAACATAATTTAAACGATTCAAACTATGGTATTCCGAAGACGTTTTCAGATAACAATCAGAATTTGAAAAACATACGAACATACAATTGCATCTATACATCGCTGCAAACAGAACTAGGGTTGTTTTAACTAACCTGAAATTGCTTGAATGACAAACCTCAAATCAAAAAAAGAAAACAGAACTAGGGCTAGAAATCGATGTGATTTAAGGGTGTTGATGTCGCCGTGATTGAGATCGATGTCTGATTCGTCGAAGTCCTGCGTGATTTAAGGGCGTCGAAATCGTTGTGATTGAGATCATGTCTGATTCATCGAAGTCAATCTCTGTTTGACTGAGTTTGGACTTTCGGAAGAGACAACAGCCCAGTCGTATCTTGTGGGGATTAAATCAATCTAGAAGACCAAAATATTATTTTCATTTTTTAAACATTATTTTATATACTTAATTAAAATATAATTTCATCTTAAAATATATATAATAATATTTTATCTTAAAATGTTAAAAAGTTGTAAATTTAGTGACCATTAGTTTTGGTCACTAACACTTTTAATTTAGTGATCACAAGGTTTTGGTCACTCTCCTTTCCAATTAACACCAATTACTAAATACTATTTAGTGACCACTATTTTTGTTACTAATCATTTTAGATTAGTGACCACTAGTTTTAGTTACTAATCATTTTAAATTAATGACTATTTATCTCCTGGTCACTAAAACTTTCAACTTAGTGACCAACATTTTTTTGTCACTAAAATTCCTAAGTAACACTAACTAGTTAGTGACGACTATTTTTGGTCACTAGTCATTTCAAATTAGTGACTACTTATTTTTTGGTCACGAAAACTTCCAACTTAGTGACCATCAATTTTTGGTCACTAAATTTTTTCAATCAACATGAACTAATAAACACTATTTAGTGACGATTGTTTATTAGTACTCTATTAATTAGTGACCACTATTTTTTGGTAACAGCCACTTTCAATTTAGTGACCACCATTTTTTGTCACTAACATTTCTAAGTAACACCATCTAGTTAGTAACGACTATTTTTTTGTCACTAATCATATCAAATTAGTGACTACTTATTTTTTGGTCACTAAATTTTCCAACTTAGGGGCCGTTTACAAAATGCTTACCAAGGAAATTTACCATAATGGATGAACATGATAAGAGAATAGGATCTTACCCGGTAAGAGCGAGGATAAGGATGAAGAGTCTTACCCGGTAAGAGAGAGTGACAACTCTTACCCGGGTAAGCGCTTACCGGGTAAATTGTTGTATAAGATACCATCGTGATGACTAAATTTTACCCGGTAAAGCAAGTTAGTGTGTCGAGTTTTATTGGTAAGCGCTTACCGGGTAAGCACATAGGTAAACGGCCCCTTAGTGACCATTATTTTTTTGTCACTAAACCTTTCAACTCAGTGACCACTATTTTGGTCAATAAACGCATGAATTTATAACATTAGTGACAAAAAACACAGTGGTCACCAACCACAAGTTGAAATGCCAACCAACCACCACTTTATGTTGATATCTACACATCCTTTTTGCAATCGAGATTTACATATTTATGGGCTACATGTGACTAAACAAACACATAGTATAGTAACTAGTATCGGCCTATGTGTTCTTTTAAATTGGTACAAAAAATAAATAAATTTTTTCGGAGTTCCGTCCCCGTTATCCAAAAAAGGTTAATTTGGTACAAAACCAACTACTTTTCCATTAACTTTTATCTTGTTGTTTGTACTTTATGCATTGAATAATTGTACAATTACTAGTATGGTTGGGGAGTGAGGTCACTCATCTTGCAACAACAATAGGGAGGGGCTTGTGGAGGTATGGGCTCTTCATCGCACACCAATGGTCCATGGACCCTATGACTTCATCATGGATTACTATCGATTTTGTTTTCGTTTTATTTTAAAAAACATGAATTTAATCAACGAATCTTTTAAATAAAAAAAATTACGGTTTTACAACATGCCACATCAGAAAGGTAAGAAAAAGAAATGCGTAGGTGGTTTGAAAGAGATGACAAGGTAATGGAATTGAATTCCACGCATTCAGTTATTCACGAATTTGGTTATTCTATCACAATTGAGAAGACATTCAATTACATTTCATCCAATTTTTTCAAAAAGACAAAATTATGTCCATCTCCCTACTTGATTTACCCAGACCATTGTCATCAACCACCACTGATCTGAACCATCGCTGACCACCGATATGAACCACCGCTGACCATCATCGATCTAAACCATAGTCGACCACCACCGATCTGAACCACCACCGACCATCGCCGATCTGAACCATTGTCGACCACCAATATGAACCACTGTCGACCACCACCGATCTAAACCACCGTTCAGAACCACTACCAACCACCACCGATCTGAATCACTGCCGACCACACACCGACCTGAACCACCGTTCTGAACCACCACCGACCACCACCTATCTAAACCACCGTCAACCACCACTGATCTGAATCACCGTTCTGAACCACCACCGATCTGAACCACAATAATTGGATTTATGTTTCAAAATTTTCAAAAAATGTTATCTTGGTCATACCAATATTTAATTCCAATTTCAATGCTACATTATGTGAACGAAACAAACATATCCCAATTTCCAGCTTACGCGCACCGACTAATCCTCGGGCGACCACGAATGGTCTGGAGTCATCGCAGGTGAACCTCCATGGCCACAAGGGCTTTGGCAGCGCCTGGATTTGAACCCTGGGTAGATGAGATTTTCCACTACATCCCCCAAAGGCTTTACCAGTGCGCCATATCCCAATTCTTTTACCAAATTTCATAGCTGAATTAGTATGAAGCCACCTCTCTCTCTCTCTTTCTATATATATATAGAGAGAGAGAGAGAGAGGGAGCTTCTTTTGTAAACCTTGTAAAACTATCTAGGCCATCCATTATCTAGATCGACGGTTGAGAAATTTCCGGATATAATTTTATTTTTAAAAAAATAAGGAAAGGGTAGTTTGGGATTACTTTTTAGGTATTTTAAATTTTAAATTATTAATTAATTTGAATTTATCTAATTATGGTTATATTATCTCCTTGATTTTCTCTATATTTATCTCATCTCTCTCTCTCTATCTCTCTCAAAATTTTCCGGCCACCATGATGAACAAGGACGGTGGTTCTTCACGGTGGGTTTCTGTACACGCACCTTCGTGGACGGTGGTTCTTCACGGTGGGTTTTCTGCACACGCACCACCGTAGACGGTGGTTATTCACGGATCCGAAAGATATGCGGCCACCATGAAAAACAAGGACATTCGATGCCAAACTCCGACGAATCCTTCAAAACTCCGATGGGTTTTTTGCACACACACCATCGTGGATGGTGGTTTTTCACGGAGACGAAAGTGATGGAAGATTTCTGCACGCACACACAATCGGTGTATGAAAGATATGATGATTATGAGAACCCTCTCCCTCTCCGACGACGTCCTTCCTCTCTCGCGACGGTTTCATATATTTTCATAAACGGTTTCATATATTTGATTAAACGGTCTCATATTTTTTCATAAACAATTTTATATATTTTTGTATTGTATGAATAATTATATTTTTAAGTTTCATATATTTTCTCCTATATGAATATTCAAATTTTTTTGAAATAATCATATATTTTTGAAATTTCATATGTTTTTTCTCCTATGAAACGTAAAACTCGAAAAAAATATGAAACTCCAAAAAATTATGTAACTTGCTAGAATTAGGGGGAGGTCGCCAGAGTGGGAGGTCGCCAGACAGAGAGAGAGAGAAAAGAAAGAGAGAAAGAGAGAGATGAAGATAATTGAGAAAATTAAGAAAGTTTGTTGTTGTTGAAAATATGAATTATTCTTAAAATTATGAATTTGGAGAAAAGACCCAAATACCCTTGGTTTATAAGTTCACAAGATAAAATGAGTTTACAAAATAAGTGGACTCTCTCTCTTTCTATCTCTCTCTTTATATATATATATATATATATATATATATATATATATATATATATATATATATATATACATCTACCAATACCATTGTAACTGTTAACATATACAGAGAAAAAAACGTGAAGGGAAATAATGCCAAACTAGTCTACAAATTCAGCTAAAATTAAACAGTAAACATAAATAACTTATCTATCTATACTATCTATATATACTATATTATAATGCACGAATAAAAAACTTTTAAAAATAATTATTAAAACTTAATGTACCGCTATTTAATGTTAATTACTTAAAACTTAAATAAAGAATGAAAACTTAAAACTTTTTCCTATTTAATCATTATCTCTAACAAATTTAATTTTCCTAAAATCACTCCTCACTGTAACTACCCTAAAATCACTCCCTGCATAATTAAATACAATTCTAACAAAATGTTTAATTTTTTTATATAAAAAACATTATATTACTAAGCCTAAATTAAACAAATTTATAAAAAAAATATTATCACTTTCTCAAAATCATCCAATTTCGTACTATAAATCGACAAAAACAAAAAATAAAAGAAAACATTAAAATCGTGATGTATTTCGCTGCATTGCGCAAGTACGCTTCTTGTATTATAAAGCATGGATAAAAAAACTCTTCAATACAAATTATTAGGCACAAGGTACCATCATTTTATGCAAGATTTTAAAAATCTCTTAATTTACAAGTATTAAAGCACAAGATATATATTACTACTGCAGACTTCTAACACCCACCAATTTGGTATGTGCATGACCTTCCTTTTATGCAGATCTTTTCATATATCACTATTAATTAATATATTATATTACTATAATTTTATTTTAATTATGTTATTAATTATGTAATTGGTTATTTTTTTCTAAATGTCATTAAAATATATAAGATAATCATTGAATTGTAACAAAATACTTAATTTTTTTATATAAAAAAATTATATTATTAAGCCTAAATTAAACAAATTTATAAAAAAAAACATTATCACTTTCTCAAAACCATCCAAAATCGTACTGTAAATCGACTAAAAAATAAAATGAAACATTAAAATCGTGATATATCTCGCTGCATTGCGCGATTACACTTCTAGTACGATATAAATTATGAATAATCTTCATGCCTCGACCATCCTTACCAGTTACACCTACCTAGGGCTGTAAACGAACCGAACGAACACAAACGGAGGCTTGTTCGTGTCCGTTTGTTTAACTTAACCGAACAAACGAACGAACACGAACGGTAAACGAACGAATTTTTTTGTGTTCATATTTGTTCGTTAAGAAAATATGTTTGTTCGTGTTCGTTTATGTTCGTTCATTAAGAGCTAAACGAACGTAAACGAACAAACATAAATGAACATAAACGAACGAACATATACGAACGTAAACGAACGAACATAAATGAACATAAACAAACACAAATGAATAAAAAACAACCACCGTTAGAGTTAGGCTTGTAAACGAACCGAACGAACACGAACAAAGGCTTGTAAAATATTTGATGTTCGTGTTCATTCGTTTAAAATTTAATTGTGCTCGTGTTTATTTATGTTCGTTAAGAACCATCACAAACAAAAACAAACTTAAAAAAAGAGAAGGTGCACCCACTTCAAAGGGATACTCCAATAAAAAAAATTTACTTTGGCCAAGTCAATAGGCTCAGGCCACCGATTAATACTCAAGTCAATGTAGCTCAAGTCACTGGTTGAGGCTCAACTCAATGGTATTGCACTAGAAGATTTAAGGGACAAGGATGATATATATAGTAGGGGATAGAGCTGCAGATTGTTGTTTTTGAGCGATGTGGAATGAGAAAATCCCACTTCTCTTTGATATGGAGAGGCTATGACTCATCAGCAATAGGGTCATCCCACATCGGAATTTTAGCAAAAAAAGAGGTTTATAAGTTGATATATAAGGAAAGCTAATGTGGAAAAACAAATGCCTTCCATTTAGTTATTTTTTTTCTCTAAATTGAAACCTTTTTATTATTAATATTAAATATTAATATTAATTAAAAATAGCAATGGTCTAATTATTAATTTTATAAAAAACGTTAATTGTCAATTTATTTTCATCAGTAAATGAACATAAACGAACGTTAAACGAACATAAACGAACGCTAAACGAACATAAACGAACGTTAGTAAACGAACATTAACGAACATAAATAAACGAACGGTCACGAACATAAATAAACGAACGGTCACGAACTTAAATGAACGAACGGGACCTTTGTTCATGTTCGTTCGTTTAACTAAACGAACAAAAAAAACTTGTTCATGTTCGTTCATTTATTAAATAAACGAACATAAACGATTTTCCCGCCGAACAGTTCACGAACGGTTCGCTGAACGTTCAGTTCGTTTACAGCCCTACACCTACCTCCCTACAAGTTCAACTCATACAGTATTTTGTCATATTTATCATTTGACCGAACTGGCATTAATTTAGAAAAAAATATCATATTTAATCTACTTATGTGACACTTTTGACAAATTCATACATCTTTTGGTTTTAATTTTTTGGTCAAATTGCATTAAATGCAATGTCCTTTGACCTGATTCGTATTTTGTATAATGTATTTGAAAACCGTAATTTTTATAACTCACTTGTGATATATCAAATATTTAGGTACCTAATTACATAAGGAAAAGTTAAGTAAAAACCCAACAAACTTTCTCTTTTAGAATAATTGAATTCTTGATTTTTTTTAAATAAATGAACCATTAAACTTTTTCAGTTTGAATGATTAAGTTCTTTGACATTATTTTCAAATAAATAAATCATCGAACTTTTATAAATTGGTTACCTAAATCATTTTAACTTAAAAATGCTACTTTTTTTAAAGGCTACTTGTAACTAGCTACGAATGTTTTAAAGTAAAAAAAAAACTAAATCAATTCTACGGTTGTAAACCATACGTCATTCAAACCTCTAGCTACCAACGCAATCACCTTGCCACCCTCTCGTGGCCCCATAGTCGTCCACTTTCTATTACTGTCCATCACCCGTCGTTGGCCCCTGTAATTGATACCCTCTTATTAATGTTTTTGTTTTTCGATTATCACTCTTTTTTGATCTGTCTATATCTACTCCATTAAATTATTGTAAAATCAAGAGAAACAAAAGACAAAAATGAATAGAAAAAAAAATAGGGAGACTGATGACCGGAGCCAATGGCGGCAATGGATGGTATGGAAACGAAACACTATAGGGCGGCGAGGGGTGACTAGGTGTTTGGGAATAGTAAAAAGAGGGAGAATAGTAAAAAGACAGATCAATAAAAGGGAGAATGATGTAGGATTCGGAAACACTAAGGGTTTGTTCGTTTGTGGCTTAATGGTCTGTATGGAAGATATGGCTGATTCGCACAGCCATATATGGGTGTTCGGAATCGGCTTATTCGGTCAGCCCATGGTTGAATCGGTCAGCTAAAAATTTGGAGTCCTCTAAATTCAACCATTAATTTTCCCAACCTACCCTTCTCTCAACTACCTACCATTAAAAAAAACCTATTATTGGAGAGGCCATGACTCATCACACATCGATACATCTCCATCGATCTGCTCCCTCACCACAAACGATGAGATCGATCTTCAACAGCATAGATCTTCTCTCAAACATCTCCATCGATCTGCAACAGCATAGATCGATCTGCTCCCTTTTCTCAAACATCTCCATCGATCTTCTCTCAAACCACGAAGGGTTTTCGTTTTGACGATTTGGTGCCACAAAATCGATGAGATGCCACAAATGATGAGATCGATCTTCAACAACATCGATTTTGTATTGAATGTTTTGTTGACATCGATTTTCTTTGTATTGATTTTGTATTTCAAATCATGAGTATAGAAGGGTTTATTTGAGTTTCGGGAAATCCAAAGAAAGGGGATGAAGAGGTGATCTGATTACCTTTCTTTGAAAAAGAAATCACTGAATCTGAAGATAAAGATTAAAATTTAAACTTTTCAACATATTTTATAAATAAGGGTAAAATGGTCATTTTTCTCATTTAAACTGTTTATTCAACACAACAACCGAACAACAACTTATCTGTTAACATACAGACAACTTTATCAATACAGACAGCTATATCCATTCAGGTCTTAACAGAAAACGAACCGAACAACACCTAAAACTGATTCAAGTTATTTTTTATTTTAAAATTTCCTAACCGGTTACATGTAGTTTTTTTGGATTAAAGTGATGTAAGCAACCAAAATTTGAAGTTCGATGATTTATTTATTTAAAAAGAATGTATAGGGATTTAATCATTCAAAAAGAAAAAAAAAATTCAACGGTTTACCCATTAAAAAACGTTAGAATACTTAATCATTTAAAATGAAAATATTCGTCGAAATTTTCTAAACTTTTCACATTTATATATGAGAATACCTCAAAATTTAAGATATATACTTTCACATGATTCCTTTTATGTATAACATATTTTTAGTCTAAATACCTTTATATTACATATGAGAGAATGAGATATCGAAATAAAGGTTTTAAAATATGTTACATAAAACATGAGTGGGTAACGAAATATATTATATTTTTTATTTGATTAATTATCTTTTTAAAATTAAAAGAAAAAAATAATTAACCAAAAAAAATGAGAAGTGTGCTAAGACTATGGGTTTTTTTTTAAACCTCTTAATGGCTCTTAAGTCTAAATCGTTCAGACCTTTTTACACACCATCTTTTATTAATTATAACAAAAATAAGACTTCAGATTTTAAACCTCTTAAAAAAACAAAAGACACCTATGTCTAACCTAACGTTAAAAAAACACAAAAATGAAGGCGTTTTCCTCTTCAACTCAACACTGAAACACTAAAAATCAAGAGGTCAATAAAGGTGGTCTCTATATTTGAAGACCTTTAAAACTAAATAATGATATTTTATTCAACTTTTATATATTTTATATTTACTTAGTTGTTTAATACGTTTGATAATAATTTTTTATTTTTATATATTAAAGATGTTTTTAATATGTGGTCGAAATTGGATTTTTCTAGTGTTTAAAGAACCTACAATTTTTATGTTTTTAGTATTTTTAATGTTTTTTTTATAGTGGTTGAGTACTTGGGTTTGGGGATGTTCTAGATCTCTAAGAGCATCTCCAACAACTTTGTTTAAATAGAAAAAATTATGTTTTTGTTCTCTATACTCTTAAGCAGTTTTGTTATCTTGTTTTATATAATAGAAAAACTTAAAAAAAATTAAGTTTAAAGAATTCTCTAAAGCTTGATATTACGAGAAAGAAATTATTATTTTATTCAATTCACTAATGAGATTGAACTTTTATCTTTTTATATTAAATTTTTTTAAAAATATATTAGGAGGATTAATTAAATATTATTATATTAATATAATTTATTTTAAAATCTCTAAAATAGTAAACGTGTTAAAAATGAATGTAATTTATTTTAACTTTTAATTTTAATTTTTTATTTTAGAGAAATTATAGGAAGGTAACGGTCCAAATGATTAAAAAGCATTTTGGCGACGTGGCAACATATGAACCAAAGTCGAAGTCCAAGATTGCTTGAAACTGCCAGCCGACAAGCCAACAAACTCTTATCCATGGGCTGAATACCTGCGTCATCCTGTCCGTACACGTGTGCGTCCATGGAACTTCTCTGATTTGCCCTCCACGGAACGTACGGATCCTCCGAAAACGCCGTTATTCACAGGGAATGGCGACCACTGTTCTCATCAAAGATTTTTTTTTTCTTCACCGAAATATTTTTCAGATTTATAAAAACATATATTTTGTTATTTTCTATTAATTTATTCACTTTGTAAAGTATTCAGTTTTCTAGTTTTCAGTTTATTTTCTGGCTTTTATTTTATAGTATTCAATTTCTTTTTTATAGTTCATTTTCTTTTACAATCATTATTTGAAAAGGAACAATTTTGGATTTACTTTATATATTTTTTCCAAATCTATACTATATTATATAGATGACATAAAAAACTCTTAAAAACAAGTTTTTAAACATAATGTACTATTCTTTTATGCACAATCTCTTAAATTACAATATTATAAGCATGATGTACCAGTTGCTAACCCTAAACTAGGGTTTATATCCCCAATAACTCTGATTCACGCCTTCATTCATTATTTGTTTTTCCAACCTCTCGGTTCCACCCTCCAAGGCAACGATTCGTAGTCCAAGATGCAATAATTTACAGGACTCTCATCGCTTCTCTCATATCTGTCTATTGAATCTCTGATTTGGTCTTCCATCTTCTTGTCTTCTCCGTCTTGTAGGAAGATTGGTTTTATCTTTGTTTCTCTTGTTTCTCTAATAACACTCATCTTTTTCAATATGGTATGTGCTTTTTATCCATAGATCTGCAACTTTCCATTGTTATAATCGATCTTTTTCTTTTGATTTCGTGTTTTGTTGATGAGATCTGGTGAATTTGTGTTTGGTTCATTCAAAACCTTGTGATTATGTTTTGATTTAATGGTTCTTTTTAGGCTTTGTCGAATCAACCAACTGTTGATTACCCGAGTTTCAAGCTTGTAGTTGTCGGCGATGGTGGAATTGGTAAAAGTTTTAAATTAGTTTTTATATTTACTTGTTATTGTTGGTACGTGTTGCCTGAAAGTTAATATCGTATCCTGAAAGTTAATATCGTAATAATTTGAATTGGAAGATGATTAATTCGTGATTTTGATGTGGAGGAATAAAAAGGTTATGGGATCTTAATACGGTCTTTACTTCCTGTTGGGGGGTTAGGGTTTATATAGTTTTTAGCTCTGCTGAGTGATTTACTGTGATTATATTATATACACATTTTATACATGAATATATGATGACATAAGAAGATTGATCGCCTTTAGAACAATTTGATTAGGGCTTTTGATAGATACCAACTATAGCTCTTACAAAATTTTGGATTAGACCAGATATCATTTTAGAAGAATGAACAAATTTACAAAATTGCTCAAGTGTCCAAACTATAATTTTTTGGTATTTTTTGTTGATTTGGTGGTTAATTTGTTGTAATAACGACTTAAGGAGCCATCTACTATGATTGAACTACCAATGCTAGATATTTGTTCCCAAAGTTGAAAATGGTTAGTCTACTGGAGTTACTATTAGTTTATTGAAAATAAACTCCTTAGTAATAGGAATAGGAAGTGTTACTTATTAGTGTGTGTTTATGGGTGTTTTTTTGTTTGTCAATCTAATAAAGGGTTCTGGGTAGTAGCTTAAACATGTTTAATGATATGGGCTTCATAGGTTTCTTAGTTGATCTTATCTTGTGACACATGATCTTGAATCTTTGTTTGATGTTTGAGTTTTTTAGGGAAAACTACTTTTGTGAAGAGACAATTGACCAGAGAATTCGAGAAGAAATATGAACGTAAGGAATCATATAAGTTAATTATCTTTTCATTTTGTATATCTTATCTTCTAATATTTTGGTTTATTGACTTGGATAAAATGATGATCTTCTGTTTGTTAATGTGTAGCAACCATTGGTGTTGAAGTTCACCCGTTGGATTTCTTTACCAACTGTGGAAAGATTCGATTTTACTTCTGGGATATCGCTGGACAGGAGAAATTTGGAGGTCTTCATGACGGATATTAGCAAGTGTTTTTTAGCTTGAGTTTTGGCTAATTAGTGTGTGTGGATTATTTCATATATAATATGCACGTTAAGCTATAACGATCGTTTTTCATTCTTTATGATGCAAGTACCTTCAAGGTTACAGTGTCTAGCTCATGAATATATATATATATATATATATATATATATCTTCAAACAGAATAGTATTTGGTTTTAGTATGCATGCTAGGTCCATTAATTTGGTAAAAAGTGATTATGGTTATAATAATCTTTAGAACTTAAAAGATGAGTGCATGCAAGTCCACCCATTAATTAGTGTTAAACTAAAGGTCCTGTAATTTGATCTTATTCTTCCAAGTTGACATGGATGCATGGTTACTTAAGTTTGAGCTGAATGCATCCTATTCCTATAATATCCTTACAAAATATGCATGGTTAGTTAAGTTTTGTGTGATTTGCATTCGATTCATTTGATGTGTCCTGCATAAATAAAAATCTTGTTTTGTCATTCTGAAGACACTGGGAACTACTTTATCAATTTGGGATATTCGGTAAATTTAGACTGTTGTAGTATGCATATTGTGATTGACCTGTTTTTAATCTTATAGTAGTTGAGTTGTACTTAAATTCGCCCATTTTGTTAATCAACAACTGAAAAACATTGCAAAATCGCCGACGTAAAATGTTCAATATGATGGCATTTTAATATATTAAAATCTTACCCAATAAGTTAACTGAAAGTGTTGACTGTTACAGGTAAGTGCTTATCGGGTAACCGTTGGATAAACGACGCTTCTTTCTCATAGCATGGGCTTAAATATACGATTTTTCCTGCTACTCGGTTCTTCGGTCAATCAGTTATGCTTCAATCGCCAATCACCATCCATGGTTCTAGGGTTCTGCTTGGATTTGGTACGTTTCCATTTCTTCAATTGTCTTCAATTTCTCAACCGGTTCTGCTTCGATCAGGTATGTTTACATATTTCACAATCAGTTAATTTTTTCAAAATCAAACTTCGGTTTCTCTTGTAATTGATCCCAAAGTCTGATTTTGTTAGTATATCTTGAATTTGTGGCCTATTAGTTGTTTCTTTGCTATTTGTTACTATTATCAGAGTAAATTACATATTTTGTTTCTTTGTTGTTGCTGTTTTTGTTTTTGTTACATATTTCTTTCATATTTTGTTGTTGTTGCTGTTATTTGTTAGAGTAAAATTACATATTTCACATAAGCAAATCACTAAAAGTAGCATTCTAAAGCATAGAATTACAGGTCTAGAATTGGAAATGGAAATGGATAGGAATTGGAGGTTATTTTGAAAAGGGTTTCACTTGATGATTTTTGGAAGTAGCATTCTTTACAATCTTCACAAGCCACTTGCTGGAAGTAACAATCTTTGCAAGCCACTTACTGGAAGTAGCATTCTAAAGCATAGAATTACATGTTGGGATTGTAATTGGATGAAAAGTTTATCACTTAAAGGTTCTTGGAATCAAAGATACAATCTTTACAAGCCACTAAACTGAAACTAGCATTCTAAAGCATAGATTGCATATCATTAAACACATAGAAAGGTCCAAAAGCATTAGCCAATTAAAATGGAATATATAAAACATAGAAAGAAAAATCACACAAAGTTTTCATTTGAATCTTAGACTCCTATTTATATGTGTTGTTCATAAGAATAGTTCATTGTTGCATCATGCAGGAGAAAGCAGGATTACCAGTGAAGCAGAAACCTCAAACGATCTGTTTACGCGAGGTCTGAATAGATGTTGGCCTTCCTTCATTGTTTAATACCTTCTTTGTCCATGATTTTCTATATTTTTATCAACCATACAAATTTTACCATGTATAAGGTTTATTCTATTAGCAATGTTTTAAAAATCGGGTTGACCCGGCCGGTCGAACGGGTTGAACCGTGAACCGGGGAGGAGACCCGGTCAATTGCGACCGAGTTTATGCCTATTTATGACCCGGATTGAATCGACCGGTTCTATTAAAAAACCAGTTCTATTGTAAAAAGGGTCATCATATGCTGACAATCGTACTACTTTTCATCTTGTTATATCTGCTGTAGTGATCAAGTTTTTCCAGGGGGTTGCACCTTCATTCGGGATTGATGATGTGTTCATGATGCTCGAAGACTTGTACTTTTCTGTTTTTATTCTTTGAGAATGGATGTTTGATCCAACAGGGGCTGTTTGGGGTTTATTCAAATTGTTGTCGTGTTGGTAATTTTTTATAATGTAATAGGATGTAGCATTGACTCCTTTAAAAGTGTACTCAAACATAAAGACAAATTCTTATTTTTGTAATAGGATGTAGCTGGGGTTTTAATTGCAAAATTAATTTGTAAACTAGAAAAGGCTTTGCTATGTTTACAGCTTTGGAAGCCCCTTCTTCACTCAAGTTTACAGCTAAGTTTACCATTTTCCTCTTTGTTAGAATTGTTTGCATATAGTGAATTAAACATGCACATAACGATGGGCATTAATCTTTTTGCAATTACCATTTTCTCAAGCCAAAATGAGGACATGTTCTTATTGGTTTATGATTACATGATTACATATTATCCTGGTGCAGATTGCTACCGAGTTAGGAATCACTATGGATTTGAACCTGAATATTTGCACTTTTACTTCTTGAACAAAGTCGAGGTTTAGTTCGTGTGAAATTATGAAGAACCACCTGAAAGTGGGACATAAAAAAGCCAACCTTCGATTCTTGATCTTGTTAGTGGCACTTAGGGGTCGTTTACCCAAATGCTTACTCGGTAAGCACTTACCGATTAAAATCAATTCTCTAACTTAGGGGCCGTTTACCCAAACGCTTATCCGGAAAAATTCGACACTCTAACTTACTTTACCGGGTAAGATTGTAGTCCATCAAGAAGATATCTCATGCAACAATTTACCCGGTAAGCCACCTCCGCTTACCGGGTAAGACTCTCCATCCTTATATCGCTCTAACCGGGTAAGATTCTCGGCCTTGTGATGTTCATCCGGTAAGGTAAATGAGCCGGTAAACATTTACCGGGGTAAGCATTTAGTAAACAACCCCTTACTTTATAACAATAGTCCATCAAAATAGGGGTATTTCAACTTAAACAAGCCTCATTAGGGGGGTATCCCAAGTTACTAACTTTTTGACTTGTACTGTACGAGCAACAACTATATTTTTCATAGATTTTTTGATAATTCCTAATATGAACATTCCTTTAAATTTCCAATTTTATCTTCCCACTATATTTAGGGGTCGTTAACCAATTAAATTCTTATCGGGTAAGCACTTACAATATCAATATGCATTGTGGTAATCGTCTTCTACCTGGTAAGATACCGAGTAATTTTAGCTCATTGTTATATACGTCTTTTATCGGGTAAGATTTCCGGTCCTTGCCTTACTCATCGATAAGGTAACTGACGTCCGGTCCTTACCAACTGAGTTATAATCTACGGGCTTTTAATTATCCATTCACAATAACTTTCACACCTTGCTCACCCGGTGCATTGCACGGGCATACTGCTAGTATTTAATTAAAACAATAACATGATATTATTAAATTATATTAAATCAAAAATTATATTTTTCAACAAAATAAATACACAATAATAATAATAATAATTTGTTCAACTTAACCCACAAACAACTCAAACTAAATTCTAGATTGCCAACCCTATCGATTAATAGAGTTAAAATTTGGTTAAACCTAACTTAACCCAACCTAACATATTGTTAATATATAGTTTTGGAAAAAAATTATTTATATTTATATACAATATCAAATTTTATTCAAATTTATATAGTCTAATTAAACCTTATTCTTGTTATTGGTATTTTTATAGGGCTATTTTCTACATTTTTTTTTTCTAATTCTTGTTCTTCATTTACATTTTATTGTTATTTCTTCATTTTTTTTCTAATTCTGTTTTTTTCTAAAGGTATTCTTGTTATTGGTATTTTTTATGCTAAATGAAAACAACAAGGATGTGAGAAGTTGAGTTAATAGTGAGAAACGTGAGAAGTGTATCTGAAGCGTTGATCTTTTTTAATCTCAAACCCTCTAATGAATTGCGGCTTAAAAGGAAATGGATCCGGTGTATCTCGTTGCATCTTATCTCGATGCATCTCATCCTAATATACGTTCATTTCTCATCCAACGATTAATAACCACTTCTCTCACTTCTCACCGAAAACTAACCCTGTTGGTATAAATGTATCTTCGGTGTCGTTTGTTTTTTAAGAGGTCTGAAGTCTTATTTTACTTCTGATTAATAAGAGGTGTTGCTGAAGTCTGAAATCTGAATCAACAAGACTGTATGTTTCCATAACGTTCGGAGGTGTCTTGAGATAAAGAAGATAATATGAACTGAGGTGGCGATAAAAAGTTTTAAGAAGTTAAGTCACCACTTCATATTTCAGACGTATTTAAGAGTTAAGAAGTTCTGAAAACTCGAAAAAGAACAAACAGTCTAAATCTTAAAAGATCTGGACGATTAAGACTTAAGAGTCATTAAGGTAGCTTTTGGTACGCAGACATGATTGGACGGGACTGGACAGGACAGAACAAGAGGCTAGGACAGGACTGGACGAGACTGGACAGGACAGGACAAGACAGATGTCTTTCTTGTGTTTGGTATGGCTAGGACTGGACAAATTTCCCTAAAAGTTTTTTGATGATTTTATATATCATATAATTAATAGTTATAAATAACACAAATAAAATATAACTTTAAATAATTTAATTAAAAAACATTTTTATTTTTTAAACGATTTTCATACATATAAATACATAGAAAAACAAGGGTAGGAAATTTGAATGAAGAATCTGAAATAATTGATGGTAGTTCGAAAAAATCTGATTCATATAAAGAAAATATAATATTTGATTCAATTTGGAAGATCTTAATGAATTGGCGGATGCATAGTTGTAGCGACAGGTAAAGATAAATGCGATGGGTGGCCGGTGAAGGACGACAGTTGTGAAGAACGTGAAAGATAGTGTATGATGGTGGTGTAGGTGGTTGTTATGGTTGATGTGGTGGAGGTGGACAGGGGTAATAGAGGTTATTGTAGTGGAGGAAGAGGTGGAGGTCACCGACGGTAGTTGGCGGTAAGCGTCGGTGGTGGCGGCGGCAATGGATAGTGGTGATCGGTGGAGGTGGCGATAGGTAGTGGTTGTGGATGTGGTGGAGGAAGTTGTAGTAGTGGAGGAAGAGGTGGAAGTGGTCGACGATGGTTGGTGGTGGCTATCGTGGCCGTTGATAGTGGTGACGGCCAAAGGTGGTGGTGATCGGTGTTAGTGGAGGTGGTCGATGATGGTAGTGGTGGTGGCAATGGCCGATGGTTGTGGAGGTGGTGGATGAGGTTGTTATGGTGGAGAAATGGGTAAAGGTGGCCGATGGTGGTTGGCGATGGCTACTGGTGGCCGCCGATGGTGGTAATGGCGGCGATAGGTAGTGGTGACCCTTAAGACTAATACCATATTAGGATTATACATCAAATAGCGGTAAATCAATGATTTTTAGTTTTTATCCCATGTTGTTCCACCTATTTTGGTGGAACAAGAAAATACCATTTTTTGTCCCATCTTGTCCAGTCTTTGTCTGTTGGTCCCGGAGGTGCTTAACAAGTTTGTAGAAGGGGGGGGGGGGTTGAATACAAACACAAAAATTAAAGTTTAATAAATTGTTTATTGATAAATCAAACACAATTTACAAGTCTGTTGCGGAATAAGATTAAGTAAGACTCAATCTAAACAAACTTAAGAAAACACTAAGATGGTTGCACAAGAATATAGAGAATGGGGATTGGAGAATATAGAAAACAAGGGTTTCTATGAAGGTTCAAGAATAGAGCACACTTTCAGATGGAGAGGTGATCTTTCTATTTATACCCTATGCATTAAATGCATGGCAGGGCACTTTACACGTGTCCTTCATTGATTGGCTGAAAGAGTCTGACTTTGGGAGACATGATTTCGGTCGTATCATGAACAGTGTAGTTGACATAGTTGTTGTACGAATTGTGGCAGAGGTATGTCCGTTCTAACACATCGTACTGGTTGTGCAAGGTAAGACAAAAGGAGACTTGAGGCATAAGCTACGTGATCGTTTGATCGCTGAATATCTCTTCCTTCAGAGATACAAAGAAGTTCAGCTATCGCTGAAGCTTTTCCTCATGTTCCTTCGCGTATAAATAGAGTCGTCTTTGCTTCACTGATATCCGCATCAGGTCACTAGTAGACTTGAATTTGTTCAGTGGCTTCGTCTTCGATTCAGCTATGAACATCTGTTGACGCGAGACTTGTCTTCAGGGATTACGTTAACTGTTTACATAAAAAACTATCAGCGATAACTGAACAGACTCAGTCTGATCGCTGATAGTGAAACACTAATACAAATGAAATGTTTACAAGAAAGGTCATCGGCGATAATTGAACAGGCTCAGTCTGATCGCTGATGGTGAAACACTAATACATATTAAAACGTAATTTTCACTAAGTATAGAAGAGAGTCGTTATCAAATCACTGAGAGAGTTTGGATCAACAATCTCCCCCTATTTGATAATGACAAAGTGACTGAAGAAAATTACTTTATAGTTCAAAATAAAGGAATAATTAGGACTCATAAGATACATGTCCCAATTATTATTTTGAGGGATCTTTTACAGTACTGATAGAGTTAAGTACATCACTAAATTTTCATTAATTCAAAGATAGAATTACAAGATATGAAAATTACAAGTACAAGTGATGAACTAACTACTGTAAGTTTTACTAATAGATTACAAGAAATAGGAAACTAATCTATCAGCTATCTAAAGAAGACTTAGGAGGATTGATCATATACTCAGGTATTTCTTCTCCTTTTTGCCTTCGCTCTAAAGATTCTTGGCTAATGATTGCTTTGATTGGCTCAACAGAAGGAGAGAAGTCACACCATAAGCACAAGAGATCCTTGAGATGACTGAGGGGACAGATAGGAATTTCAGATACTCTTTGGAATCTGAGCTCTTCCTCATCATCTCTGAAGAAGACTCCAAAAGGTTCTTTAAGAACTTGTCCAACAACATATGGTCCACCAGGGGGCAGAGATAGATCGAGAACTGAAAGATCAGGAGGAGGACCAAACAGAGCTTCTCTTGAGAATTTGATGGAGGTTTCGTTTCTTATCACAACGATATTTTTAGACGAGGAGGAGACAGGCTTTCTTTTGATTTGCTTTGGCTTAGAAGGAAGAGCAGATGACACCTTTAGAATTGCAGCGACTCTGTTGATGAGAGCATCATTTATCCCTTCAACATAGCCTCTGTAGATTGACTTCGATTTCTTCAGCACATCTTTGAACTCAAGCCATTCCATGTAGCCGAAGCTTTCCAGCTTTGAAACGAACATAGCCTTGCAGCTTCCATCCTCTCTGGTAATATCCATAGTGACAGAAACTTTGTCTTTCTTCTTTCTCCCAGAGATAAGGTTGCTACGATCTTCATTGGGTCAGAGCGATAGTCGATTTTATGCTTTCACCAATCAACTGAGTTATCGCTGACCGCTAGTTCTTTTGAGCGCTCCTCTTCAATCTCTTTCAATAGAGCAGCCTGGACTTCCACTGGTTTGTTTTTCAGCTTCTTGTCTTTGACTTGAGAGGACTGAATCTTGAGAGCAAGAGAGGCATCTCTTTGACAATCAGCTATCAACTTCTCAGCCCTGACAGATTCTTCGATTTGAGTTTCAGTCAGGAGCTCTAGATCTGTTGATTGAGTAGGGACCTTCAGTCGTTGTTTCTCTAGATGAGAGATCATCTCTTCCTCTGACCAGTGAGATGGTCTAGAGGGCCTTCCTGGATATTGTAGGGACTCTTCTTCTTCTTCATCTTCTTCATCAATCTCATTTACAGAGATTGGGATTATTTCTTCATCAGCTATGGGAGCTGGGATTATTTGTAGTTCTTTACCCTTAAGCAGGGGAGAGAACTGTCTGGTCAGAAAATAGAAAGAAACAAAGTTAGGTTTTATATTTGGAAGAAGGGAGATAAAGGCTAGAAGGGAACATGGGTAGGGAATTTATAGAAGGATATGGGAACCAATGAAAGACATACCCGAGAAGGATTCTCCTCAGATAGTGAAACTGTCTTCAGGTTTCCCTCAGCAACTGTACCTTTGGATTTGCTTTGGGAAGGGGTTCCTGAGGATGTTCCATGACTCCCCCCTGCTGTGACAACTTCTTTCGAAGTTATCACTGAAGATGTGATGGCTGCAGAACACCATAAGGACTGATCTTCTTCATCATCATCATCATCATCATCATCTTGATGAGGTTGCTTTTCATCCTGATCTTGAAGATCAAGATCTACTTCTTCATCTTCCTCCTCTTCTTCTTCATCGACTAAGTCTTTGAAAGAAGGAGGGGCTTTGTCAGCAACCTTCTCCCCCTCAACATGAGAGGGAGGATCTTCCTATTGAACCTCAGCAACAACTTCCTCCTCTATATTTTCTTCAGCATCCTTCTCCCCCTCTTTGTCATTATCAGCGAGGGAGAGATTTTTGGTTGTAGAGGTAGGTTGTGCAGAGGACAACTTTCGGACTCCAGCCTCCAGACTATCCAGGCGTCCTTCAATCACAGGGAGATCTGAAGTAGCCTGATAAATAAATTCAACAGCTATGTTCAGTTGGATGCGGTCGTCCGATGTGAAGGAAGGAGAATGAGTCAGAGCTGGTGCATTCAGCTTGTCAAGGACTTGCTGAAGAAGAGCTGTGCAGGAATCCACTTTTGTGGAGAGAGCATCAATCTGTCGCTGAGTATCCTCCTTTACTCTGACAATATCTTCTTGAAGAGTGGAGATTTGAGAGGCTTCAGCTTTGGTGGAGCAGGTAGCTGTCAATGTCTTCAGCTCATCACCAACTATATTGACTGCGCTGGTGGTTCCATTGATGGTGGTGGTGAGAGAATCCACCTTGACCCCCAAACTGTTAAAATTAGCATCAACAGTGGCCAAATTAGGACCTGAAAGAAATGTTAGTTGTTTAGAGACAGGCTTATATGGAGAGATGGGAGCAGTGTTTGGGATTATAGGAGTACCTGAGTTATCAAACAATTTGTAGAATTGCATAGATTCTTTAAACGTTTGATGATCAGGTCCTATGGGTCCAAGTTGTGGCTGTGTAGAAATAGATGGAAGGGTAGAGACCAATGAAATAGGAGGACTAGTAACAGGGATAGAAGAAGTTTGTGGTTTAGATGGTACCTCAGTTGATTGAAGAACTGAGATTTCAGGTTGAGTCACTGTTGTTGTGACAGCGACCGAGATCGCTGGCACGGTTGATGTGATCACAGTTGCAGATGTGGAGGAGAGACCCACAAAATCATCTAAGGAAGTTTGTCGAGAAACTCCCTCAGGCCTTGAACTAGTGGCGCTTGTCTCCTTAGTCACTTTGGCCTTCTTCAAAGGAACTAGCTGATGGTCGTTTGGAACCAGTGGTAGCGGCAGGGCTAGCAGAAGAATGAACCTCCTGCGTGTCCGCTGAAGTAGAAGAATGGAGAGAGAGGCGAGAGCGTAGGGTAGAAATACTTATCTCGTTGTCCAGCGGTTTGACCTCTAAGGAACGCTGACCCACCTTGGCGAAGGAGCCATTAGGAGTAGTGGGGTAAGAGTTGGCGTAGAGGAACTTCAGATATGCACAGATGAACCGTACATATGGGATCTTGGGATCCCTTTCCGTCTTCTCTATCTTTGACCTTAGATCGTCAAAGATAGCAGTGGCAAAGTCAAAGTTTTTGCCAGCAATCACTGAGTAGGCCATCTGGAGCTGTACCTTGCTGGCCTGATCAAGGGAACCACTTTTCCCACTCATGCATTGAATGAAGTGAGAAAAGATAAAGTTCAGCTGAGAAGGCATGTTCTCCTTCTTGATGAGAGTCAGCTTCTTGTTGGGGATTGTGGAGCGGGGCTTGTTGTCCCAGCAGTACTCCATATCATCTAGAAACTGGATGAGTTCAGCGTCAGTAGGCAGAGTTTCAAACCCACTCTTGGGTTTGTCAGGAAACCTGAGAGCCTTCCTCAAGCTGAAAGCGGTCATCATTCCTTTTCCTAGGTTAGTGCAAAAAGAAATGGCAGGAACCTGGCCACCTTTCTTATTGGTGATAGTCAATTCTTCAGCTGTGAACCAAAACTGTTGAAGTAGAGTTTTGGAGGGTTTTGGATGAACAGTGAGGGCATAAGCAATGCAGGATTGCTTCAGGAATTTAGCAGCATCCACCAGGTGTGGGTATTTGATTCCATCGAAGTCTAATCATCCAAGGTGGTTGTTCTTGGGGACTTCAGATTCAGTGATGGCGAACTTGACGTTCTTAGAAGCAACAAGAGCGGATTGAGCCATTTCTGAATATGGAAATAAAGAAGAGTAGAAAAAAAGTTTAGTCTAAAAATAAAGAAGGTTTTACCAGTTTCTATTTGAGAAAAGAAACAAAGAAAAACCAACATATTTGAAGGTTAAAAACAGTGTTCTTAATGAAAAATTTGAAGAACAGTAAGAAAACCAAGGATTTTGGAAGAATAAAATAAAAAAAATGATTTTATAGGATAAAAAATCTCATAGAAAATCCATAATGATGGAACATAAATGGAGTTTTGTGAGTCCGTGATCGTTTACCAGATAAATCAAACAACAAAACAATATACGATTACCAACCTGTTTAGATTATAAACGCGGATTACAAAGGGTTAATAAGGGTTCAAAATTTTCAGAGATAAGAAAAGATGAGAGAGTGTCATACCAAGTACGAGGGGCTTGTTTGAGACCATAGAGAGCCTTATCCAATTTATAAACATAATTTGGATACTTAGGGTCATAGAACCCTGGAGGTTGTTCTACATAGACTTCTTCATTTAACTTTCCATTTAGAAACGCTGATTTTACATCCATTTGATACACAATGAAGTCTTTATAGACTGCATAGGCTAAGAATAGTCGAATTGCCTCGAGCCTAGCCACAGGGGCAAAGGTTTCATCATAGTCTATGCCTTCCTCTTGTCTGTATCCCTGAGCAACAAGTCGAGCCTTGTTGCGGGTTACAGTTCTATGTTCATCCAACTTGTTTCTAAACACCCATTTGGTGCCTATAATAGTTTTTTCAGATGGTCTAGGAACGAGATTCCAAACTTTGTTGCGAGAGAACTCAGTCAGATCTTCTTGCATAGCGCTGACCAGTTTGGATCTCTAAGGGCATCATCAACCTTCTTTGGCTCTATTAAAGAAATAAAGTTAACAAAGAGACAGATATTACCTGAACTTCGTCGTGTCTGAATACCTGCATCGGGGTCACCAAGAATTTGATCTATAGGGTGATCTCTGGTCCATCGCTGAGCAGGAGCATGATCGCTCATTTCAGAGATTGGATCAACAATGGGAATGTTCACAGATGAAGAAGCTTGAGGTTCATCAACGATTAGCTGTTGAGTGTCAGACATACCATTGTTTTCTGAGAGAGGTTCAGATGAGGATGGGTCTGATGGAAGAAGTGTGTTTAGAGGCTCTGCTGAAACCCATGAGTTGGATTCAGCGTTAGGATGTATGATGTTTGGATAATCATCAGTGGTAGGATGATTTGTTTGCTGATGGTTTGAGAAGAAAGGTTCTGTTTCTTTGTAGTGAGAAAACATCCAAGCATTTAACTCGTCATTGTCAGCGATTGGTTTAGAGTTCACTGAGCTAGTTTCATCAAAAGTTACATGAATTGTTTCTTCCATAGATTGTCTCTTGTTGAAAACTCTGTAGGCTTTGGAGATGGAGGAATATCTTAGAAATATTCCATCATCAGCTTTTGGGTCGAACTTTCCAAGCTGATCTTTTTTGTTTAAGATAAAGCACTGACAACCAAAGATATGAAGAAAGTTGATAGAAGGATTTATTCCATGAAAAAGTTCATAAGTTGTGTTTCCAAATCGCTTTACTATCAGCGATCTGTTTTGAGTAAAACGTGCAGTGTTCACAGCTTCAGCCCAAAATTGAGTAGGGAGGTGAGAATCGTTGAGCATTGATTTCTAGTAGCTTCAATGATCGTTCTGTTTCTTCTTTCAGCGACTCCGTTTTGCTGAGGTGTTCTCACTGAAGAGAAGTTATGAGAGATTCCCTTGTTTTCAAAGAAAATGTTCAAAGAACTGTTTTTGAATTCAGTTCCATGATCACTTCTTATTGAACGAACAGTGAGATTATTCAGCACTTCCATTTTTTTATCAAAAGATATTAGTTCTTCTGGAGTATCACTCTTGCAGCGAAGAAAGATAACCCAGGTGTAGCGAGAGTATTAATCTACAATGACAAGCGTATATTTTTTTCCAGCTATTGATTGGATGTTGACAGGGCCAAACAGATCCATATGTAAGAGCTGAAGAGGACTTGTCACTGAGGAAACTTGTTTAGACTTGAAACTAGCTTTTGTCTGTTTTCCTTTTTCACATGCAGAGCAAAGAGATTCTTTAGCATATGAGTGCTGAGGAAGACCAGAGACCAGTTCCTTAGAAGAGAGAGAATTCAGGGTTTTGAAATTTAGATGAGAGGGTCTTTTATGCCATAGCCAGTTGACATCAGAAGAGGCTTTAGAGAGAAAACATACGTTTTCAGTGATAGTAGAGTCCATATCTATTACATAGACATTTTCTCTTCGATAACCACTGAGAGCAAGTTTTCCTTTCTCATTTACCACTGAACATGCTTTCTTGGAAAAGCGAACTTCATAGTCTTTATCACATAGCTGACTGATGCTCAGAAGACTGTGCTTCAGTCCATCTACATAAGCGACTCTTCTGAAGGTAGTTGTCCCATTGCTGAGGACACCAAACCCTCGGGTATATCCTTTTCCATTTCCACCGAAGGTCACAAAGGGACCTTTCTCTTCCTTGTATTCAGTGAGCATGTCTTTTTGTCCAGTCATATGACGAGAACATCCAGTATCGAGATACCAGATGCCCTTTGATCCCTGCACACATAAGGAAGATTAAGATTTGTTTGGTACCCACTTTTCAATGGGTCCTTTGGGGTTAGTGGAGATGGAAGGTTCAACAATCTTCACAACAGATGAAGATTCAGCTTCAGTGATAATCTTCACTTTGGTTAATTTCTTAACCTAAGTGGTATTCTTCACCTTGGTCAATTTTTCAGCTTTGATGACCTTCTCAGCCTTGGAGGCATTCATCTTCACTTTGGCTGATTTATCAGCTTTAGTGGCAGTTGGACAATTGCTTGCAATATGGTCAGTAAATCCACAGTGATAGCATTTTCTATATTTGAAAGTGGTTTTAGGACCAGAAGTGAGAGGTTTTGAGAATTTAAGATGAGAGGGGCCAGGTCCAAGAAGGCTTTTAGCATGAGATCTGGGAGGAATTTTGATTTCTTCAGATCTCTTAGGCTTGAGATCAATCTTTAGCTTTGGAGGACAGAGATCAAAGATTTCTATCACAGAGCTAGAGGATTGATTTACTGAAGGTTTAGAGGGAACTTTCATCTTTGCTTTCTTGGAAGCCTTTTGTGGACGAAGAATGGATTTTCCTTTATCCGCAGATTTAGAGCGTTTGGATTTTTCCTCAGGGATAGAATTAGAAGAAGAAGGATAAAATTGATTATAAGAAGTGTCAGAGATAGAAGTGACAAATGTTCCAAACTTAAGCATGAAGCAGTCTTCTTTAGGCTCATCCTGTGGTTTCCAAAAACCAAGATCGGTTTTATCACCGCCAGGAGTTTAAGTATTTATTATCTCAGTGATCTTTGTTGAAGAATTGCACCATTTTTCAACAGTAGCCTTTTCTGCTTTTAGAGCAGCGATGGCTTGTTCGCGTTCTATGCTGATGATTTTATTTACAACAACTTGATCTTTCAAACTTTCCTCTAAAAGAGTCAGTTCTCTGATCTTTTCATGGCAATTTTTCCAGCTGTTCAGTTAAATCATTGTTTTTGCTTTAAGCTAGAGATTTGTCGTTTAGAGCATTGTAAAGATCAATCGTCAGCACATCAATTGCGCTACTTCTCTCTGATTCAGGTAGAGAGGGATTAGTTGAGATAGATACATGAGATGATATATAGCTCATAGAAGTTTCAGTTGGTTCTTCCACTTCTTCTTTAATCTCAGCCATGAGGCAGAGATTAGCGACTTCTTCTTCATCAGAACTTGATTCTTCTGATTCAGCCCAGTCATGTTCTTCAGCAATGAGACCTTTACCTTTTCGCTTGTAGCTTTTCAGCTTTTGATATTTTTCTTTCAGCTTTAGGTACTTGTCATCGCTGGATCTTCTTGAGGTAGAAGGTTTGAATACTTTCTTCGACCTGCACTCACTTGCAAAGTGTCCAATCTTTTCACAGTTAAAGCAAGTAGCAGTAGCCTTATCAACAGGGGTTGATTTTGGCTTGTCAGTGAGAGAGAGAGGCTTATTTCTTCTGAAGTTGCTCTTTCTTGCAAATCTCTTAAAAGAGTTTGTCAAGAGTGCTAAGGACTCATCAAACTCTGAAAGATCAGTGTCTGATAGATCCTCAGATTCTGAATCTAACTCAGTGATGGTGAGAGTAGATCGCTGAGATGGAATTATCTCTGAAGAGACTAAAGCAACATGAGTGCTTTTGGAGTATTTAGAATCTTTTATAAGATTCTTCTTCAACAGGTTTGATTGCCTATAGTTAAGCAATATTCCATACAAGGTGCTGAGAGAAAGAGAATTTAAGTCTTTTGTCAACTTGAGACAGATTGAGTAACTGTCCCAGCATTCAGGAAGACATTCTAAGAATTTTGTTAGGACCTCAGAATTAGAATAGGTCCTACCAAGGTTCTTAGATCAATGATTAAGCAGTTAAACCGCTGATGAACATCAGAGAGAGATTCACTCTTACCAGCGATAAAACTTTCATACTATCTTACCAAGTTAATCTTTCAAGTCTCTTGGATTTCAGTGGTGCCTTCATATTGAACACATATGGTTTCCCACATTTCTTTAGAAGTTTTAAGATGCATGATGGAATGGAAAACTTCATCAGGCAGAGCCATAGAGATAATGGTCTTTGCCCTTGCATCAATACCAACCTTCTTTTGTCCTCATCACTCCATTGTCTGATTTCCTTAGCAATATAACGTTCAGGAATAAATGGAGTAGTGGCAGTAGCTGGAACGACAGTTATGATTTGGACAGGTTCATATGGTCCGTTTGCTACGTACTCAGGTATAGTGGGATCTGCACTTTCAAGAAATAGCATCATTCGATTTTTCCAGAGAGAGAAGTTATCTCTGCTAAATCGAGGAGGTTTAGAAAGTGAACCATTATCATAGTAGTTTGTGTTTGTGTTAAGTGCCATTTTAGAATAACAAAGAAGAGAATAAAGCAAGATCTTGTTTATCAGATTAAACAGTCTGCTCTGATACCACTTAACAAGTTTGTAGAAGGGGGGGGGGGGGTGAATACAAACACAGAATTTAAAGTTTAATAAATTGTTTATTGATAAATCAAACACAATTTACAAGTCTGTTGCAGAATAAGATTAAGTAAGACTCAATCTAAACAAACTTAAGAAAATACTAAGATAGTTGCACAAGAATATAGAGAATGGGGATTGGAGAATATAGAAAACAAGGGTTTCTATGAAGGTTCAAGAATAGATCACACTTTCAGATGGAGATGTGATCTTTCTATTTATACTCTATGCATTAAATGCATGGCAGGACACTTTACACGTGTTCTTCATTGATTGGCTGAGAGAGTCTGACTTTAGGAGACATACTTTCGACCGTATCATGAACAGTGTAGTTGACGGAGTTGTTGTACGAATTGTGGCAGAGGTATGTTCGTTCTGACACATCGTACTGGTTGTGCAAGGTAAGACAAAAGGAGTCTTGAGGCATAAGCTACGTGATCGTTTGATCGCTGAATATCTCTTCCTTTAGAGATACAAAGAAGTTCAACTATCGCTGAAGCTTTTCCTCATGTTCCTTCGCGTATAAGTAGAGTCGTCTTTGTTTCACTGATATCCGCATCAGGTCACTAGTAGACTTGACTTTGTTCAGTGGCTTCGTCTTCGATTCAGCTATGAACATCTGTCGACGCGAGACTTGTCTTCAGGGATTACGTTAACTGTTTACATAAAAAACTATCAGCGATAACTGAACAGACTCAGTCTGATCGCTGATAGTGAAACACTAATACATATGAAATGTTTACAAGAAAGGTCATCAGCGATAACTGAACAGACTCAGTCTGATCGCTGATGGTGAAACACTAATACATATTAAAACGTAATTTTCACTAAGTATAGAAGATGGTCGTTATCAAATCACTGAGAGAGTTTGGATCAACATTGTCCCTGTCCCATGTCGCGCCAAACGTGGGACAATGAATTTTTGTTCTGTCACATGTCACGCCAAACGTGGGACAGTGAATTTTTGTCCTTTTCAGTCTCATCCAGTCTGCAAACCAAACACACCCTAAGAGTTTTTGAAAAAAACAAACTAACTAACCCCTTCATCTTCTAGAGTTTACACCCCTCTATGATACTACACAAATTTGCGCCGTAATATGTAGATGAAACAAGGCTAGTTTTGTAATTTCATACTGCGCGGCTGTGGGGTCAGTCTCGGTCATCCGTGCTAGGGTTATATTCGTAAATACACATCCAAGCTCTAGAAGCACTTATTATAATCAGAGCTTCTGACAGACTAAGAAATCAAACAAAAATGCAGGATATACATTCGAATTCGATTGAGAGCACCGGCGGAGGCGGAGGAGGAGACAGACGGCTGAGGCCTCACCACCACCATCATGATCTAAAATGTCCACGTTGTGATTCTTCAAACACAAAATTCTGTTACTACAACAACTACAACCTCTCTCAACCACGTCACTTCTGCAAAAGCTGCCGACGCTACTGGACAAACGGCGGTGTACTCCGCAACGTTCCGGTCGGCGGCGGCATCCGTAAAGCCAAGCGATCCCAAACTACTACTATCTCTTCCTCTTCCTCTGCCGCAGTAGCTCCTTCAGATCTAGATCTCAAATCTTCGAATTCGGAAAACTCAAGCAGCGACAGCTGTAGCCGTACAGCCAACGCGACGACAACCGCCGCGGCGCCTGTGACCACGGCGGAGGTGTCAGGGAGTAATTCGACAAACTCAACACCGGCGATGTTGCTTAATTTTAACGAATCGTCCAGACGATTCTTCAATATACCTGAGTCATCCACTCCGGTGACGACCGTGGATCCTGTTCAATCGTGTGGCGGAAACATGTCGTCGGAGATTGGGACATTTAGAAGCTTAATGAGGTCATGGACGGATGAATTACCTTTGAAGACAGAGATTCAGATGCAGAGAGATGTGAAGATGGCGGAGGATTGGGAAGATCATAATGTAGATGATGAAGGATTGTTTGATCAATCTTACTGGAGTCAAAATCAGTGGAAAGATGATGATGATTACCATCTTCTTAATTACCTTCCTTAATTAACATCTTCAAGGTAACAGAGGATATATATTTAATTAATTATGTTGCTTAATATTTTTGATATTATTATTTTAAACAGAAATTGGCTTTTTTTAATTCCTTAATATCTTCTGATTTTTATTTAATTTAAGTTTCCAGTTAAAAATTAATCTAATATTATAAATAAAATGATATTTAAACAGTGGCGGCACGAATGTTGATGAGAATATCTTTTTTTGGCGGTGGAAGTATGCAGTTTAGGATATGCCACGTCCATTTTCCAATTATTATAATCTATAATAATATCATTTTATATATTTATTTATCAGTTTATTTATTATATAAAAGAATTGGGAACGGGAGGACCCCGTAATATGACATGTGGTATATTTTTTTTAGAAACATTTGTAACATATTTATCATAAATATCTGATTTATCATTAATAATACGTTCATATTCATCAAAATGTATTATTCATTATGAATAATTTATCCTGAATAACGCACAATGCCTCGTGAACGGTTCCGGACTTGTAATTAATTTTGAGTTTCCAACAAAACTTTTTTACTTTACATATTTACTTAAATAGGAAGATAAAAATGGTAAGAATGTAAGAAATGAATTGTATGATCATTGAGATAAATGCAAATTTTCGTTCCTTAGCTTTACAAAAATAAACGATTACCATCTCTTAAATGAAATTTAACAAATGACAACGATATATTTTCTAGGGGTGTTTATCTAAACCGCCAACACCGCACCGCAAAGTGTGGTTTAGAACTTCCGTGGTACGGTTTGCGTTTGCATTTTTTAACAAACCGCACTATGCGGTGCGGTTTGCGGTTTTGAGTTATCAAACCGCGGTTCAAACCACACATTATATATGTATATATTTTTAATTTTATATATTACACACATATATGTATATATAGAATAATTGCAATATTTATATAATATGTATTTATGAATCGGACGTACGTATTGAATATTTTTTTTTTTGAACCACGATCACGTTATCATTGATTTTAAAATGAATTTTTGATCTTATAATTATTGAATTTTAGGTGTAAAGTGCGTAAGGTACAAACCACATAAACCGCACTGCATTTTGCGGTTTGGTTTGGAAAAATACTTAAACCGCAAATACCTCTAATATTTTCATTTTTAGAAGGAATTGGGTCTGGTTAAAAGTCGTTAATAAATTCATTAACCTATATTTCCCCTCCCTATAGTCCTACCCTTTAATTAATAACTATCGACAAATTTATTTTGCTTTTTTTTAATGTAAAATAATCATTTTGTATTTTAGAAAAAAAAATGTTTAATCTAATATATTTAATCTTCCATATTAGTAATTAAATAACATAAATACTTCTTACTAAAATAAAATTAAGAAAACATGTAAATCAATTTATCGTAATATCTGTTATATATGGTATACATAAATAAATAAAATCATATGCCAGTTTTTCCAAATTAAGGAACAAAGCATTGTATATCTTTAGAAAAATATAATTCTAAATAAGAATATACTTTTATGTGATAGATGATTAATAATACTTCATTGTTTTGATTGTATATTTAGATAAAATATTTATCAGTTATATATTTAAGTGTTTGAAATTTTGTCGATTAAATTTATATTTTATATACCTTTTTAGACCGATAATAACTTTTTGTTTCTACGTATAAATATATTTATATTCTCTATGCAAACGTTTAAAATGATTTTTAAATCATAAAATGTTTAGTTTTATGTGAATTTTCCATTACTAAAATAATTAATAAGTGGATAAAATATTATATAATTAGAAAATAGATATAGGATGTTAAAAAGTATATGTGTTTTTATAAATTGGTTTACAGGAGTTAAATTTGAAATAATAAATCGCTCAATTTAAAAGTGTTGCAATACGTTTATATAACACTTTTATATATTTTATCAATTTTTTAACACACTTTTATATGGGAGTCATTAAATTTTTTATGACATTATTTGAAAGCAAGTATTTTAAAGAACAAAGTGTACTATATTTTATAAGACAAATCTCAAAAGTGTCCCGTGTAAAATAGTTACCACCACACTTTATTTAGAATTTTAAAAAATTATTAAACGCCTAAAAAGTTATATAAAACTTAGGAAAATTAATTAAAATGACCGTATTTCAAACAAGTATTACCGAAATACCCTAAATCTCGATAGTTTTGCCGAAATACCCTTTTTGGCCGGGATATAGGGCCGGGATGAGACCCATTCTGGGGTTATGGAAATTCACGGGCCTCAACAGTGGTATCCCGGGATTACCCCGTGATTTAGGGGATAGAGGTGGGGATGGGTTTAGTTAATAGGATTTTATATGATTTTAATATATATATTTACATTTTATACCCTTAAAATTATTTAGTTAGTTTACTTTATACCTTTTGTTTTTCTATTTTTCATTTTACACTTTCACATATTAACACATATAATCGTATATTAACTAAAATGCGTTAAAAAAATACGTTTTAATTTTAACAAGTTACACCATTATAATCGTCTCTTCGATACCTTCGAAATGAGCCCAATATTGAATATTTTTGATTTAATAATGATATTAAAACTAAACCAAATATAATATATAATAAATGATATTAAATCCAAAAATATTCAATATTGAGTTCATTTCGAAAATATGGAAGAGACGGTTATAATGATGTAATTTGTTAAAATTAAAACGTATTTTTTAACGTATTTTAGTTAATATACGATTATATGTGTTAATATGAGAAAGTGTAAAATAAAAAATAGAAAAGTAAAAAGTATAAAGTAAACTAACTAAATAATTATAGGGATACAAAATATAAATATATATATATATATATATTAAAATCATATATAATCGCCAACCCCGGGATATATGCTAAATTCAATTAAAATTTTCACCCCCAACCCCGGGACATCGCCCTAAATCCCGGGGTAACCCCTCTATTTCTCAAAAAATTTGACAACTCCGGGATGGGTCTCATCCCGGCCCTATATCCCGGCCAAAAAGGGTATTTCGGCAAAACTATCGAGATTTAGGGCATTTCGGTAATACGTGTTTGAAATACGGTCATTTTAGTTAATTTCCCTAAAACTTATGTAACATTTTTAGATACTTTTATAGTTTGTTCTATAAATTTAAATTCTATAAATCGGTCTATTAAACACTTCAATATTTTTTGTGTCATATGGACCAAATGTTTATTGACTAAAGGGAGGGATCATTTGATCATTATAGAAATGAAAGTAGAGAAAGGATTAGTGTTACGGGATGAAACTATCCCTCATCAACGACATTCTAGAGACCGCGCGTTGATAACAAGGATCCTATCATTATAATATAAAAGCAGATGGATGTTTTTAGTTAAAAAAATCAAGGATGGTAGTCGTTACTTTTTGTAAACCACAGGAATGGAATTTGTATTTAACTCGTGAATCATTAGTAAACCCGAGTCATTTATTCTCTTGTTATCATCATTTTTGCGTAATGATGATATATATCAACTTATGGTTATAAAAAACGGCCTAAAATGTAACCAACAAATAATTAAAACAATATGATTGATTCTTTTAGCGTTTCATTTAATTATTTTTATATGACATACATCATATTATACATATAAAATCAATTGTTATTCGTAAAATCATTTCGTCTATAAGATGTCAACGCACCCATCTATATGACCAGACACACTGAATAAGACAAGTGGAAGGGTGTTGGATGTGGTCGTCGTGCTGAAGGACTTGTCGTTATAAGTATAATAATGTTGAAAGAGAAAAAAAAGTCGGTTTTATCATATGTCAACACCGCATATAATACGAAATTGTCAATCAGTATTCACATCTTATCCCTTATTGAGCGGTCGGTGGTGGTGGTGGCGATTGAAGTGGAGATGGACGTGACCACAATCATAAATATAGTATTTTTAACCTTCGGAAATCCAAATCTTAAGATATTTTTTTCAATTCTCATCGTTTCAAAAAATGATTTTTTATCAATCAAATGTCTTGAATATTCTTAAAATTACAAAAAATAATAATTTTATGATTAAACTATACCATGATAACGATAATAAACACGTAATCGGTTGTCGAGAAGGCTCGAATCGATATGATTGTGGATTTGACGAAGACAAGGGTGAATATATGCCCCATCCATTGTGTATCATGTGCCATTGGAGTTGGACTCTAAATTCTTGATGTTTATTGCACCAGATGCATATGTTATGCCAAATTTAGAGATACCAGAGCATCAACAACATATTCTTTCAAAACAAGATTTAAAATAGAGTCAAGAAATAAAATCTAAAATATAATTGTATTTAATTCTAATACATTTTTTATTTTAAAAATTACAATATTAATTATACTATTAAAACATTCAATACATTTAATAAAATATCATTTCGCTCTCCTATACATTTAATTTCAAAGACTATTAACAGTGGGAATAATAAAACACTTTCACTCATAAGCAATCAATTTTGAGAGTTCTCTATGTTTGGATAATTTTCTCTCTCCCTACTACTACTTTCTTTCATTTTAGGGAAGTTTTGAAAAATCTGTTGAAGTAAAAAAAAAAATAGGGAAATTAACGTAAATAGCCATTTTTGACCGATGCAATTCACCTCCAAGCCATCCATCTCCCATTTTTACTAGGAGTGTTCACGGTATAGTTTGGGCGGTTTAACCCCTCAAACCACAAACCAGACCGCTATGGCAGTTTAGAAAATTTCCAAACTGAGCGGTTTGACAACAAGTGACAAAACCGGTCAAACCGGACCATAAAAAGGCGGTCTGGTTTGACTGATTTAGGCGGTTTAGGCCTATTATTGACTTTAAACTAAAAAAAATGACTTCTATATCTAAAAAGAAATTTCTATCAATATAACACTACTAAAAAAATTGTATATCGAATTATAAAAAATGCCTATCTCTAAAATTAAAAAAAGACAATGAGCAAATGATAGAAAGTTAAACAAATCCACCAATAATAGTTAGAATTTTGGACAAACATTGAGGGAGATGAATGAAGATTTTGAATTTAATTTTTGATGGATTTCAGAATTTTGCCAATTTATAAATGAAAACTAAAAAATATAATGTCTTTGATGAATTTTTTTAACTGGGCCATCAAAAAAAGATTACAACATGAAAAATAAATACAATTCATACATGTTTATTGTTGGCGGTCAGTTCGGTCCAGACCGCTCAAAGAAATGTTCAAACCGCAGACCAGATCGGATCGAGCAGTTTGACTATTTTTCAGACCGGATCAGACCGTCAGACCACTCAAACCGCAAAAAACGGTCCGATTTGACTTGGTTTAACCCGTCCAACGGTTTTTTTGAACACCCTAATTTTTACCATTTTATTAATACCTTCCCAATGGCCCTTGCCGCAACTTGCGGAGAGTGCATTTTATAAAAAAAACGAGTTTCAAACTTGAGGCAATATTTAACTCATCAGTGCCCACTCCGTAAGTGAACAAATTAAAGTTAAGTTGAATTATTATTTTTAACTCATCAACGCCTCATCGCAAGTGAACAAAAGTCAATTTTAATTTTTTAAACTCATCAATGCTCCTACAAGCCAGTTGTGGCAAGAACACTTGTGGAGGTATTGATAAAATGGTAAAAATAGAAAAGAGATGGCTCGGAAGCGAATTGCGTCGGTTTAAATGACTATTTACGTTAATTTCCTAAAAAATCACGAAAATATTCATTTTCTTTATTTTATGAGTATGTAGATGCTGTCATATCCCATTTATCCAAAAGTAACTTGTTTGTTGTATATTTTTATAGTAATTTATTTTTCAATAAATAATGAAGTTATTTGATCATGAATTGAAAGATAATCTTTTGTCGATTATAAGTCAACTTAATTTAAAAGTCAATGAATGGTAACAATGAGATTAAATGTCAATTAATACAATTCGATCGACTGATCACAACATTAGAACTTTAAGTGATAACATATTACAAGAGAAGAGAGTAGATTTTGTCAACAACATTTTTTTTGAACGGCAGATAACACACACGTTTCCGGGGTATCCGGACTCCCACTTAAGGGTGCCACCCGACTAATCCCCGTCGACCACGACCCGGCCCAATTAAGGGTACCAATAAGTGGCAGACCCATGATCTGGATTAGCTTATTTCTAAAAGTGTTTATTAATTAACTTATGTGGTGATAATTTTTTTTTTTTTATAAAAAGTGTTTGGATTAGCTTACTATAATACCAAAACGTAATAAACTAATAAGTTGTTATTTAGGGGTGTTTGAGATTGCTTATACGTTTAAAATAATCAAAAAAAGTCATACGTTGCTTCAAATAAATTGATAAGTCAAAATAGTTTAACTTATCAAAAACTTTTTATTAGTGGTATGGAAAAGCTATAAGCACTCTTTTTCCCAACTCTACCAATAAATATAACTTATTAGTGGTGAGGAAAAATTATAAATCAATAAAAAATTTAAATAAACAATCTCAAACACCCTCTCAGAGTAAACTACGATTTTCGTTCTTTTGGTTTGTTGTTTATAATTATTTTCGTCCTGACATTTAAAATTTGCTTTTTATATCACCATGGCTTATAGTTTGTTTCCTTTTTTGTCCCTAGGACCAACTCTCTTAGATTACAATTGTTAACTCAAGGACATTTTAGTATTTTTATCATTTTAATTTATTTTCTTTTACAAAATAATGGTAATATATTGTATTGTATTAATATTATATATATATAATTTTAGAGTAAACTACTATTTTCGTCCCTGTGGTTTGTAGTTTATAACTATTTTCGTCCCTAATTTTTAAAAATTACTTTTTTGGTCATTGTGATTTACAACTCCTTTCGCTTTTAGTCCCCGAGAATATTAGTTTCAGGGATGCAAAGGGAAAGGAATTGCAAACCACAATGACCAAAAAAACAATTTTTAAAGTCAGGGACCAAAATGGTTATAAATAACAAACCACAAGGACGAAAATCGTAGTTTTATATACCCATATGGCCTCATCCTGGAGAACCTAACAGCCGGCCCTGAGAACCAGAAGACATCGACCTCCTCTTCTCCTTTGCAACTCCGGTGAACGTCACCTCCAAACGCCTTTGTTAATCACAATTGTTACCAGGAAGTATTTCACAACTCAAACTCTTACTCTATTGAAGGAGGAGAACAGGGTTATATATAGCCTGATACAAAAACAGAAAAAGCTATAAAAAAGGAACTAGCTAACTGGCTATGAAGACTAATTAAAAAACAAGCATGACTTAAACGTTCCTAAAAACTAGGACACTTATTGAAAGCAACAAAGAAATATTCAAAATACTTCAACATTTCCTCCCCAAATCAAACATGCTGACAACATTTGATTTAGTCTTCAGCTGCTTGAACACCCAGTAGTCCTCTGAGCTTTTCAAATTGATCTAATTTCAGCGGCTTGGTCATAACATCTGCAAGCTGGTCATCAATTCCGCAGTACTCCATAGCAACTGTACCTTTTTTTGTAAGATCTCTCAGGAAATGGAACCTTACGTCGATGTGCTTACTTCTTCCATGGAAAACGGGGTTGTTTGCAAGTTTAATGGTGGAAGAATTATCACAACTGTAACACTCGGTTTTTCGCAAAGTAAGTTTCCGTCCTTCATTGGTAATCTCTCCGTCTTCCGTCTATCTTTTGGGTGAAAAATGTTGTGCTTTCGAGCCTTAAATCGACCCACGCGAGAATCACGAGTTTTGGACATTTTTGGGCTTTGGTACATTCGGCGCGATTGTGCCACGCGATAGTGACAATGTCACTTTCGCCAAGCAAGGTCGCGAGCGGGTGCAGACGAGTTAAATTCTGATTTTAGCCTCATTTCTCATTTCTATCTCAACCATTCCATTTTAATTCACTCTCTCTCAACCTCTCCTTCCAAGAACCGAACCTAGGGTTCCTTTAACCCTCATCTACCTCTCTTATCTCTAGTTGTTGGGTACTACATCAAATGGTTCAAGTTGAGCATTTATTCACCATCTCCATCTTCATCTTCTTCATCACCCTTATCAATTTCTAGGGTTTTCACCCAACCCTTTTTATCAACTTGTGAATGACTCATATTGGTGATCTAGAAGATGTAGTTGGTGGATTCAAGTGGTGGTTGAGGTAATCATCTATTCTCTTCATTTATGGAAATTAGGGTTTTGACCTAAGTCGAGATCTTTATGTAAAATGTTTGGGGAATGTTTATAAATGGTTGAATATGGTTATTTACGGTTGAAAATGTTTGGATCTAGGTTTTGGAGGTTTTGGCTTGAAAGTTCAGATTTCTTCAAGGAAGCTCAAGTTGGGGTAAAATCTAGATTTAGCATAAATCTAGCAAGGTGAGTTCAAGATGCTTTGTGAAAACTATGTACATGCCAAAATGTGTATTTTAAAGTAAAAAAAATATTTTTTACTTGGTATTTGTCAAGTATGAGTATTTTTAATAAGTTTTCATATTTGGTAAACTTGGGTCGTTTAGTTCCATGAAATGCTCATATTTGGATTTTGAATGTTCCAATAAGTAAATGACATGTTTTACATATTCTTAACGATTTGGTACAAATAAAGCCCATTTTATGAATTATGCATCTTCGGTGATTTTTGTACAAATGAAGTCTAATTTACGACGTACGACATTTGGGATATTTGAGTTCATAAACTATTTGGTTAATCCTTGGTCCCAATACATGATGAGTTTTGGGTTAATCACCCATTTGGGGTATGTGTCTGCATAAACGTCGCTTAAAGACATTTCATTATTTTGGGGGACCGTTATTTGTTGGTTAGATGGATTTCGAGCATTTTAGCTCGGTGTTGACTTAAAAGAGTTTTGAGGACATATGTCCGGTTTTAATGGCTCGATTTAGAGTCCAAATTATGATTTACAACTTAATGCATTTTATTGCATAATTATGATAATTACAGGCTCGAGTGCTTTAGTCATTCATGTGTAGTCATGTAATCTTAGACTGTGTTGCATTGGATCCATATGCACGTAAGTCAGTCTTATTTGATGGTCAGTTGGGTGGTACGGGGTTGGACTCCGGGACTCATGTTTTATGACCTTGACTTTACAAGTAGGCACTAGGAGGGCTGAGTCCGGTTGAGCTATTATGACTATGGGTAGTCCTCTGATGGGCGTTTGGGACCTTCGTCATGTGAGGAAATGCCTTCGTTGTATCCCCCGTGTGCCGAGCCTTTGGCGGTAATCCCGGTGGTATTCGCTAAGGTCAGTTGTTTCTTTGGGTGGAACTTGTCAAGAAGTTGTAGGGACACTTGGGCGTTTATGTCGTGGGGTGTCATACGATTAACGTTGTATGGGTGACATACTTTTGTGTTCCCTCCACTCTCAACGGATACAGGTATCCCCCGTTGTCGGCCCGTAGTATTTTGGATATTTAATTGTCCATGCTTTAATATTTGGATTTTATTCTATTTCATGGTCGCGTGAGTATTAATTCGAGTTACATGTTTTCGATGACGTACCATATCTTTATGGATTGTTTTCCGCTATTTAAGGGTCGAGTATTATGCCCCACCCGTGTTTGGGTATTTTGGGACATGAAGTGTTATCCACGTCTTCACAAATTGGGTGTCGAATTATAATCTTGTTTTGGGTGAGTTATAGGTTGCATCGTTTTATAAAGAATGTGTGATTGGGAGCATTGTCTTTAAAAATGCATATTATGGGAAAAATGTGTCGTTTCCATTTTAAAGTAAACCATTTCTAAGGATCTTGATTTGAACTGAATTCCTTTCTTTTAAAGATATATTTATTTATGTTAAAACTCTTGAGCTCACTAGGCGTTAAGCCTAACCTTTTTATATTGTCGGCATGTGCACCAGGTTCCAGTTGGGGGTTCGGACTCTAGTAGCCTCATGAAGAGTTGAGCCTTAGCTTTATACGAGAGTAAGTTGTTGATGAAGTCTTCCGCTTGTTGGAGATAGTAGATAGTAACTGTTATTGGGTTTTAGTAGCACCCGTCTTTATTATAGATTGTGTGTATTGAGGTTAAATCTTATATTGTGATTGTAGATGAAGCAATTATCGATGTATTTAGAAAATTTTAAATTCGTTGCTATTGACAGATTTGAGGGTGTTACAACAACGAACTCTAACACACTTGGACATGCTACCTTCAATCTGATTAAGATCTTGTTTCATCCAGATGCAGTGACTTGCACAGAAGGCAGCAACAATGTACTCTGCTTCTGTGGTTGAGAGAGTCACCACATGTTGTTTCTTGGAGGCCCAAGCTGCTGTTCCGCCACTCATCATAAACACGTAACCAAAAGTACTTTTACAATCATCGATATCACCCGCATAATCGCTATCGGTATAAGCCGATAGTTCAACTGTACACCCTCTTTTATAAAATATATCGAGATCGATAGTACTTTTAATGTACCTTAGAATCCTTTTAGCCGCCATCATATGTGCCTCCTTTGGATCTGACATGTATCGGCTTATGAGACACACACAGTACATTAAGTCTGGTGTGGTGGTAGTTATATACATTAAGCTTCCTACCATTTGCTTGAACAAAGTTTCATCACATTGTTTCCCTCCATCTTCCTTTGACAGTTTGCTTCTAGGGACCATGGGATTTTTGACGCCATTGCAATCGTCTAAGCCAAAATGTTCAAGAACTTCCCTGGCATATTTCTGTTTGACGAACCTCAACCCCTAGGAAATACTTCATCTCACCCAAGTCGGTCATTTCAAATTCCTTTTTCATAGAATTTTTAAAACCTTGCATCATAAGAAAATCATTGCTTGTGAAAATAAGATCATCTACGTAAAGACTTACAATCAAGATCTTGTTTTCTTTTCTTTTGATGAACAAGGTGTGTTCATGGCAGCTCTTCTCAAACCCCTACTTAGTGAAGTAGCCTTCAATTATGCTAAACCAGGCTCGCGGAGCCTGCTTCAAACCATACAAGGCCTTTTTCATTTTATAAACCTTGTGCTCTTCACCCTTGACCTCGTATCCCAACGGTTGAGCCACATAGACATCTTCCTCAAGATCACCGTGCAAGAATGCACTTTTAACATCTAATTGGTAGAGTTTCCAGCCATTTCTTGCAGCTAACACCATCACCATCCAAATCGTATCCCATCGAGCAACAGGAGCAAAGACCTCATTGTAGTCGATACCTTTTTCTTGTGCATAGCCTTTTATGACTAAGCGAGCTTTGCATTTGTCTACTTCACCCTTCTCGTTCAGCTTCGTCCGGTACACCCACTTCACATCTATCACTTTGGCTTCACCTGGTGGTTGAACAAGTTCCCAGGTATGGTTCCTTTCTATGGTGTCGATCTCTACGTTCATGGCATCCCTCTAATGCTTTGATTTTACTGCATCTTCATAACAAGTTGGATCATCAGTTGACATAAACATAAGAAAGTTTTGTACCTCCTCATCTGAGATCTCCTCTCCGCTGGTGTAGTCTTGCAGATAAGTCAGTGCTCTTCTTTCCCTTCTACTGGGAGCCGAAGAAGTTGCATTTTCACCGGAAGAAGGATTATCACTTCCTTCAACTCTTTCTTCTTCGACATTGGATGAAGAATCATTTTCAGCAACTTCATACTCATCATCAACATCTTCATAAGTTTTCCCCCAGTCAAGAGAGACATTTACTGCATTGCTTATTATCCTCCCCCAATCCCAACTTTCTTCTTCATTAAAGACTACATCACGACTGATTGTGACTTTCATGGTCAATGGATTTATCATCTTGTACCCTTTGGACTCTTTGCTGTACCCAATCATTGCAAGCTTTTCACTCCGAGCGTCCAACTTAAGTCTTTTTTCTGCCGGCACATGTACGTTCCCCATGCAACCAAAAATCCTAAAGTGTTCAACATTAGGTTTTAGGCCACTCCAACACTCCTCTGGAGTCTTATCCTTTATTGCAGATGTGGGGCTCCTGTTGATTACATGGCTCGCCCATTTTACCGCATCTGGCCAGAAAGTCTTTGGCATCTTCTTTTCTTCAAGAACACAACGCACCATATTAAGAAGGGTGCAATTTTTACACTCAACAATTCCATTTTGATGTGGCATAAATGGTGTGGTTAACTGCCTCTTTATACCCTGTGAAGTGCAAAATTCTGAAAATTCCTTGGAGTTAAACTCCCCTCCCCTGTCAGTTCTCAAACCACAAATTAGATGACCATACTCCTTTTCTACCATGGCTTTGAAAATTTTGAAAGTTGCAAAGGTCTCATTTTTTTCATGTAGGAAATAGACCCATACCTTCCGATTGAAATCATCGGTGAACGTTAGCACATACCTTTTCTTGCTGTGTGATTCCTGAGAAATTGGGCCACAGAGATCGGAATGCACGAGTTGCAATTGCCTTGCTGCTCTCTAGGGGCTTTTCTTTGGAAATGTTACTCTATTATGCTTTCTAATCATGCAACCGGTGCACACCTTAGTTGGGGCTTTAAGTGTTGGCATTCCACAAACCATATTTTTGTTACATAGGAGTTCTAAGTTCTTATAGCTCAAGTGTTCGAACCTCTTGTGCCAAAGCTCGCTTACTTCGTCAGATTGTGCATTAAAATAAGTAGGTTCGGTGGTGAGAATATTTGTACCTATGATGAACATTCTGTTGGTCGTCATATAACTTTCCATAATACAACCTCTTCTCGGATGGTACAACTTGCAAACACCTTCACTGATTAGAATAGTTATTCCTCTATCCTGAAACTGGCCTATGCTAAGTAAGTTGTTGCAAAGCTCCGGGATAAAAAATACATCAGTCAAAATGTGGGACTGACCCTCGACTTCCATTTTGATGTTTCCCTTTCCCATTACTTTCATTTTGGAGTCATTACCGAGTTTCACCGAATACCTGAAGTCCTTGTCTAGTTGTATAAACCACTCCTTGTTTCCGGTCATGTGATTCGAGCACCCGGAATCTAGGAACCACACCCCTTTTATGGTTTGACACGAATCTATTTGTGCCATCAGCAACATATCGTATTAATCACCATATTCTGCAAAATTCACTCGTTTCTCCCAGCTTGGACACTCATACTGGAAGTGCCCCAGGCTGTGGCACTTGTAGCACTCTATGAGAGCTTTGTTGAACGGTTGTCTGCCTCTTCCTCTTCCCCGACCTCGCAGCATCCCTCTGCCTCTTCCTCTTTCAGAGCGGTCTTCAAACGACACCTTTAGCGCTTGTTCCTCCTCGATCGGTCCCTTCATTCTTTGCTCGTGAATTAAGAGGCTGCTATGTATCTCATCCACTGTTAGAGTCTCCACATTGCTAGATTCTTCTATCGAGCATACGACATAATTGAATTTTGGGACAAGAGATCTCAAAATCTTTCCGGTGATGTCATTCTCCTTGATGGTTTCTCCGTAGGCTTTCATTCGTTTTTCTATCGATAGAGTCCTTCCAAAGTAAGCATTAATCGTCTCCCCTTCTTTCATCCTTAACACCTCGAACTCGGTCTTCAAACTTTGAAGTTGTGCTCTTTTAACTCGTGTTGAGCCCTTGTACTTCTGTCTCATAGAGTCCCAGATTTGCTTTGAAGTGTCATCATTCAAGATTGTCTCCATAATATCCTTATCAATGGCTTGATAAAGATAAATTTTCACCTTCCTGTCCTTCAGTTGTTGCTCCGCAATGACCTTGGCCTCTTCTGCAGTAACCGCTCTTCCTTGTGGAACAACAGTAATTCCTTCTTCGATAAGACTCCAATATTCTTTTGCTCGCAAGAAGTTCTCCATCAATTTTGCCCAATGTTCATAGAAGCCATCGAATTTTGGAATGGCAGGTTGAACAAACTCCTTATTGTTATCAGCCATGCTCTCTCTTTTCTTAACACGTTCTTTCTCTCTCCCTCTCTCTCTCGTGTTTTCTCTCAGAGTTTCTCTCTGCTGTATGCTCTCTCCCTTTTGATTGTGGCTCTGATACCAATTGTTAATCACAATTGTTACCAGGAAGTATTTCACAGCTCAAACTCTTACTTTATTGAAGGAGGAGAATAGGGCTATATATAGCCTGATACAAAAACAGAAAAAGCTATAAAAAAGGAACTAGCTAACTGGCTATGAAGACTAATTCAAAAACAAGCATGACCTAAACGTTCCTAAAAACTAGGAAACTTATTGAAAGCAACAAAGAAATATTCAAAATACTTCAACAACCTTGCCCCCATCGGTTTCCGCCCCCACCATTGCTCACCACTCCAATCTCATTTTTTTTTGGTTTTTGTTATCGATTTTGTTTTTCGTTATCGATGTTCAACCTCCCCATTCGATTTTGTGTGCTTTGAATCTAAGGAAGAAGAAACTGAAAGTATGGATCTTGGTGAAGTTCTTCTCGGATTCAGGACTAGTTGACAGGAAAAAGCTAGAATTTTTATTGATCCGATGACTTTGCACCCCAGCCACCATCAACACCGATCACGCCTACATCTTAATCTAATCTTCCTCGAACCACCATTTGGCAAGAAAACAGATCATAGTGGTTTCATCATCTTCTTTCTTCTCACAATTAATTGTCAGCTTCGCTATTGACATTTTTGAAAAACACAGACTAGAGGGTTCATGATTTTGGGAGTTTAGGGAGGCTTTGATTTGGTTCTCGATTTTGATAGACCATTTTTCTAGACTTTATGCTTTTTTAGATATAACTTTTAATATAATGCTTTAGTGACTTGTACCCTAATATATTTTATATAAAAACTTAAAAATAAAAACTAAAAAGACCATGTTACCCCTAAACTGACGGACATTTATAACTATATTAGTCTTAGGGACTGTTTGGGTAAAAAATAACAAAAGTCCTTTGTCGTACGACTATAGATTCCAACAGTCTATTAACCCATAGTCGCACGACCAGAGAAACCCGTCCACGATCGCTGTCGTACGACATGATTTCAGTTACTAATTTGCAACATACTTTATATTATATTTAATGCAGGATTTCAAGGACGTTTATGATGAGAGATCATAACGGAAGATGTTACCAATAACAACGGATATAACGGATGCTATCATCAATATCAAACGGTTACTTTATTAAAGATATGCATTCAAGACTTGCTAAGGGACAATTGGAGTATAAATATGAAGATTGAACTTCACATTCGTACATCTGATTCTCAGACTTTACAAGCTCACGAATTACGTTCTTAAGCTCACTCAATCTCTCTTGAAGTTGATAAGGCCTTTGCTGTTTGTCGTACGACGCACGATCAAAGTCTAATTATACACGACGCACGACCGACTTTACTTTATTGTACTGTTTTATATTACATTTCACTTGTAACACTTGTTAACAAGGACGACGTCCCTGATTGACGTCCATAGTGCACGACGACTCATAATCGTCCGCGGTTTTTACCCATTTTAGGGGTTTTCCGCGCCATCAATTCCCTTGTCTCATTTATTTCACTTTTATTACTGTCGTACGATTATTAGAGTTACTTTCTTTGGTTGGATTAAGCTCCACATTTACCTTAAATTTTCCTTGGGAGATTTTTGGCATAAACAGTTTGGCGCCCACCGTGGGGCCCCATCCAAAGAAAATCTTCGATAATCTTGCGGCGTACTAACGTTTTCCTTCAAGTGTTTCTCTTTTTTCATTCATTCAGGACAATGTCATTCCAAGGAACTCAAGATCATGTTGTGGCCCAATTGAACATGGAGCTGACTGCTGCTCGCGCCCGTATTGACGCCCTAACAGCCCAGGCTCGATAGGCGGTTGAAACCATCGAGCATCTAAGAAACCAGGGTGGAAACAATGTGACGGAAACTACGAATGCTTATACTGGTGCTTGGAACGTACCTCCTCCATTGCCTAGTTACCCTCGTCCACCACCAGTTAATCCTTCGACCTTCGTAATCCCAACCATGCCTATGGCTTCTATGCCATTCAATGGATATGCCTCTGATTCTTCGCAGCAAACTAAGTTCAACGGATCAGGTTATATTCCATTGGGTATCTCCGGGGGTATCCCAGTAGATCCCGTTGCACAACGATTGAAGCTTCTGGAAGAGCAGAATGAGCGTGTCTTGTCAATGCTGGCCAAACTACCGGGGGCAACAGTTCCAGTTGATGTCGAGCCACGTACAGGATTTCAGGCGTCACCGTTCATTGATGAGATCGTGTTAGTGGACGTTCCAAAGAAGTACAACATCCCAACCTTCACTCCAAAATATTCAGGCATCACTGATCCAACAGAACACGTCGCCCAATACAAACAACTTATGTGGACTGTCTCGATACCGTATTAGTTTCAAGAAGTCTGCATGTGCAAAAGTTTTGGGGCGACCTTAACCGGAGCAGCTTTACAATGGTTGATTAATCTCAAACCTAAAACCATCGGGTCTTTTGCAGAGTTGGTGAATCAATTCACTCAGAAATTCGCTAGCAGCCGAAAAATGGAAAAACAGACGAGCGACCTTTACTATGTCGTACAAAAGAATGGAGAATCCATCCGGGACTACTTTAACCGTTTTAACGCGGATATGATTAGTATCCGAAATTGTGACGTGAAAACAGCAATTGAGGCATACAAACGGGGTCTGGATGATAGTTCAGGGTTGTATCTTGACCTTACGAAGTATCTGCCAGAAACCTTTGAAGACGTACGAGCAAGGACGCTCTCTAATATGAGAGTCGAGGATGATCTCGCTTTTAGAAATAAACACTCGGTCGATCGGAAAAACCTAGGTGTTAAAAAACCAGACTTCAAACCAAAGCCGACCGGTCGATCAGAGCCTGCCAGACAGATTTCGAATGTCGGATTCGAAAAGAAAGGGTCGACGACTTCTAAATTTGTCCAATATCCTAAGGTGTCATCTTATGGCTTCCCTGGATCAGCCAAGGACGTCGTCGCGTCCCTGAAACAGCTTCAGCAAAACGTTCGATGGCCGAAGAAAAGAGATAAAGACAGTGACAAGAAAGACAAAACAAAATGGTGCGATTTCCATAACGACTTCGGTCATGTAACGGATGATTGCATTGCCTTAAAGAAAGAGTTGTCCTGGCTTAACTCGAAAGGTTATTTGCAAGAATTGACGGAAAAGAAGGACGCACGTCCCACATCCCCAGAGCATGCCAAGGTGATTAATTGTATCACCGGAGGTTCTGATGTTTGTGGTACCACCTATTCAGCTGCCAAGAGGCATGCTAGTCGCGGTCCCGACGACCGACCAATTCCAAAGGAGGCGAGACCCAAGGAGGATGCGGAATTGGAAGCTATGCCCTTGACGTTCGACCAAGAAGATCTCGACGACGTATACCAAAAACATCATGACAGACTAATTATCCAATTGAGCATTGGAAATTGTCTGACACAGAGGATACTCGTCGATGGAGGTAGTTCTGCTAACATTATCTTTTTTGATGCAGTGAAAGCTATGGGGATCGACAAATCCGAAATTACTCGACGCTCGACCACACTCGTTGGGTTTAACGGTGGGGCGACAAACACCATGGGGGAAATCACACTACCAGTATATGCTAAAGGAATCAACAGACAGACGAAGTTCAACGTCGTCGACTGTTCATCAGCTTATAACGTCATCCTTGGGCGACCATGGATCCACGATATGAAAGCTGTACCTTCGACGTACCACCAAACCTTGAAATTTCCCACGCAATGGAGAGTACAGGAGATCAAAGGCGAAAGAAAAGTTGCTAGGGAATGTTACAAAGTTTATTTGAAGCCCCCAAAGCAGACAATATAGCAATTACTGAACCAGGACGTTCCTGGGACTGACGACGACTATCGCTTGGAAGCTGTCGTCCTAAACCAGGATAAGCCTGATCAGATGGTTTACTGACAGGCCCTTTTGTTTACCTCAGGGTGAGACTGATAATACCAAAAAGCAAGTATACAAATTGGTACTATGTCGCCTTTCAAGTAATAAAAGTGGTAAAATACCAGATATCGTCCCACAGAGATTGGATTAAAAAGTGTGTTAAAAGTATAATGAAAGATGAGATTTCAGATGACGAATTTGAAGCAATATTTTGATTGGTTGGTTAACACACGATTACTTTAACAAGAATAAATGAGAAGCAAGGGTGTAAGACTTTTGATGGTATATGAATCCAAAATCCAGCAGGTCAATGCTACAGCACTTGTTATAGCATGATGCTATTTGAGTGCTGCAGCATGCTTCTGACTATAACTAGTTTTATTATTGATTTCAAGACACGTTCCTCTCGGACTCTCACCATCCCATTATTTCAGTGGCCATGAACCATCTCATCTCTGAGCAAGGTTCCAGATAAGGGAATGATGGGAATGGAGTTCTCAAAATATACGGCGAAACAAATTCTCTTCGTTAAAAGTTACTCTTTCGAAATAACCCCCGTACCTCCCAAGTTGATGTATTCCAAGTAGCTTATCTCTAAGTCTACTCCATTTTAACCCTTTGAAAAAGTGACTACTTATCAAGAATGGATCATTTTAAATAACACAAGTAACAACTCTCGTTGCAAGTAACTCTTTCGATATTACCTCCCATGTCATTCAATTTGACGTGCTATTCAATGGCCTATCTCTAGGTCCATGACACTATCACACTATCAAAATAATCATTTTGACAAAAAGTTTTGTTATCTTGGTAAAACTTGAGTTGGAATAATAAAATTTCGTCAAAGTCACAAAAACCCACTTTCTTTTAGATCCACATAACCACCCTTTGCCTCACACCCAAGCTAGATGATTAGCTACTCATTACAATAAAGAAATAAAAACTACTACTAAGAATTACAACGCTAAACATAATGGAAATTGCTCTTGAAATGTAAATGACTTGAAAGTATATAAATATATATATATTTGTAACTAAAAATGTAAAGACGAGAATGTAAATTACAAGGAAATGGAAATGACAAGAAGGTAAACTTGAATATAACTATAATAAACTTTAACTACTAAAATCTAGAACAAAAGAGAAAAGGAAAGGCTAGAGATGCAAGATGGAAAAATAAAATACAACTAAAAGAAATGTGCAGGTGGGTGCTGTTTGGATGTTGCAGCATGCATATTCAAATATAGAGGTTATATAAAGATGATGAAGAACACTATGAAGATCATAAGAACATAAGGATGAGTTCTGGAAATTAACGAGCATGGGACTGGAATGGGACCAGTTCGTGAATCAAACAGAAAGTAGAAGGATTACAATAAACATAACAAGATTGAAAGCTTAACATAAAATATGAAGAGCAAGATGAAGAACATAAACACTACTATTAGAAAGTAAAGAACTAAAGAAGATGATTAACAATCGGCTCCTAAGCTTGCTGCAGATTCGAAATAACAACCCAAAAGATGTTAAAATGATAGATGAAGATGTAGGTGATGTCCCCTTAAGAGCAACTAAGCACTCCTTTTATAACAAAAGGGAGTGGAAACTTGCAATTTTAAGGGGAATCTAATTGTACTTACCTAGTCTAAACCTACTAGAACTACCAAAGCTTGTCCCTTTTTAACCAACATATTACAAACCAGATTTAACTAATGTTTAGAGGTTACAATCAGATTAGTTCCATGCCAAAAATCAGATTATGCTCCATCCTCTTTCATTCTTTCATCAAAACCATCAGCTCCATGCTGTTTCCATGCTGCAGCATGCCCTGTTTTCAAATAGATTTCCAAAAGATAACCAAATTTAGCCTACAATCTTAATAAAACAAGTAAATCACACAATTTAAGCTCCAAGACACAATAAATGGAAAATGAGATAGAAAATGACTCAAAGTGGGATTTGAAAGTGAAAAATTCTATCTAAAAAGGCTAAAAGAAAAGGGCTTAAGTACTCAAAATTGAGTACTTATCATTTACATAGGTTCGACGCTCGATCCTTCTTTTAAAAAAAGACTAATATCTTTTTTGCAGGATCACTATGATTGTTTCGCATAGACGCACGAAGACATGGTGGGTATCGATCCAAGTATCATTTCTCATAAACTCAACGTTGATCCATCGTTCAAGCCTGTTCAGCAGAAAAGACGAAAATTCGCTCCTAAAAGAAATAAAGTTATCAACGACGAAGTTGATAATTTACTTAAAACAGAAAAGATACGAGAAGTCAAATATCCAGATTGGTTCGCCAACGTTGTAGTCGTCCAAAAGAAAAATGGCAAGTGGAGAGTCTGCATTGATTTTACAGACCTTAACAAGGCTTGTCCAAAAGATCCATTTCCATTGCCACACATCGATTCTATGGTTGACGCTACAGTTGGACATGAATTACTCACTTTCATGGACGCATATTCTGGCTATAACCAGATATTGATGCATTTTGACGATCAGGAAAAAACAACCTTCATGACAGATAAAGGTATTTATTGTTATAAAGTAATGCCTTTTGGTCTTAAGAATGCAGGTTCGACGTATCAACGATTGGTGAATATGATGTTCAAAGAACATTTGGGCGACACTATGGAAGTATACATCGACGACATGCTTGTCAAATCGAAATATATGGACGATCATATAAAACATTTGAAGCAGTCGTTTGACATTTTGCGTGAATATAAAATGAAGTTGAATCCGACAAAATGTTCTTTTGGAGTTCGAGCTGGCAAATTTCTCGGTTATATGGCCACACGACGAGGAATCGAAGCTAACCCAGACCAAATCAAAGCAATTGTCGAGCTAAAATCGCCCAGAAATTTTAAAGAAGTCCAACGTCTAACAGGACGTGTAGCAGCGTTAAACCGGTTCATCTCTCGGTCGTCCGACAGATGTCACTTATTCTACAATGTCCTGCGAAAAAATAAAGGATTCGAATGGACTGATAAGCACGAGGAGGCATTGAAACAACTCAAGAAGTACATGACATCACCTCCCTTCCTCTCTAAACCTGAGAAGGGTGAAGTTCTTCAACTTTACTTGGCCGTCAGTACTAATTTGGTAAGTGCAGTCCTTATACGAGAGACCGATGGACGACAATTGACAATCTACTATGTAAGTAAAACTCTACTAGACGCTGAAACTAGGTACTCGTCTATAGAAAAACTCTTGCTTTCGTTAGTTATGGCTGCTAAGAAGTTACGGCATTATTTTGAATCGCATCCTATAACTGTTGTAACTAATTTTCCCTTAAAATCTGTGCTAAGAAAACCTGAGCTATCAGGACGACTAGCTAAATGGAGCATATACCTCAGTAATTATGCTCTGGATTTCAAGCCCAAGACGGCGATCAAATCACAGGTCTTGGCAGATTTTGTTACAGATTTCAGTCCAGAACTAGAAGAAGCGACGACGACCAATGAGTTAATTGTGGCGACTTTGCACGACACCACTTGGACGCTCGACGTTGATGGTTCGTCGAACATACGGGGAACAGTCCTGGGTGTCGTCCTACAGTCCCCACAAGGGGGCAAAATAGTGTACTCCATACGGTGCGACTTCAAGGCAATAAATAATGAGGCAGAATACGAAACACTGATTGTAGGAATGAAAATTGCTCATGACTTAGGGGCAACATGTCTACATGTCTAGAGCGATTCATCCCTAGTTGTTAACCAAGTTAATGGAGAGTTTGCAGCGAAAGATTCAAGGATGATTGCCTATTATAAAATAGTAAAAGAAGAAGAAAAGAAGTTCAGTCGCTTCATAGTCGAGCAGGTACCAAGAGATCAAAACATTCAAGCTGACGCATTAGCCAATTTGGGATCAACACTTAGTCAAACGACATTCGACAATATCCCAATAGTCCACCTCGCGACATCGTCCATCGAAGATAATAGTAATACTTTGATCGCACCAATTGAAGAAGAAAACTCTTGGTCGGACGACATTAAAAATTATCTAGAGAACGATCAATTGCCTGATGACAGAATGGAAGCAAGAAAGGTCAGGTTTAAAGCATCAAGGTACATCATGATCAGAGGACAATTATATCGAAGATCTTCGACTGGTTTGAATCTACGATGTATTACCAACAAAACGCAAGTCCAGAAAATCCTACAAGATATGCACGATGGTGAATGTGGAAATCACTCAGGAAGTCGCAGTCTAGCCAACAGGATATCACGACAAGGTTACTATTGGCCGACATTAAGGCAAGATGCGATCAGGTATGTACAATCGTGCGACGCATGTCAGCGACACACAGGTATGTCTCATAAACCATCTGAACCCTTGCACTTGACGTTAATTCCATGGCCCTTTATGAAATGGGGAATGGATATCGTTGGAAAATTACCACCTGCCCCTGGGCAAAACGTATTTCATCTAGTCTTAACAGATTATTTCTCTAAATGGATAGAAGCAACGGCTTTCTCCCAGGTTCGGGACAAAGAAGTCGTTTCTTTTATCCAAACTAACATTATTTGCAGGTTTGGAATTCCGTCCGAAATTACATGCGACAATGGGACACAATTCGTTAGTGATCGGACGCGAAGATTCTGTGAAGAAAGAAACATCAAGTTGGTAACATCGACACCCCGATATCCACAGTCGAATGGACTAGCTGAGTCAAGCAATAAAACTATTATCAATTCAATCAAGAAAAGACTCAAAGCTGCCAAAGGAAAATGGGTGGAAGAATTACCTTCCGTTCTATGGGCTAATCGTACGACACCACGTACGTCCACAGGACAAACTCCCTTTTCCTTAGTCTATGGATGCGAAGCTGTGTTGCCTATTGAAGTACGACTACCGACGTCGCGACATACGTCCGTTGAACATAACTTAGTCGACCTAAGTTATAACCTTGATGCCCTAGAGGAACTTCGAGAAGCTGCTCACATTCGCATGGCGTCACAAAAACAAACGGTCGAGAAACATTTCAATAAAAATGTTCAAGTCAAAGTCTTTCAAGAAGGCGACTACGTCCTACGTCGAGTGTTTCAAAACACTCAAGACCACAATGCAGGCAAACTTTCCACTAATTGGGAAGACCCTTATCAAATCTCTAGTGTCATGGGTAAGGGTGCTTATAAAATACAAACCCTCGACGGTCGAGATATCCCACGAAGTTGGAATGCAGTTCATTTAAAAAGGTATTTCTTTTAAACTTAGTCGACAACGCCTTAATCTTTTCGACCTCCAACTTAGTCGACAACGCCTCCAGCTCAAGAAGTCGGTCCCTGAACTTGACCTTCTCACGATCCGAAATCTCTAATAGACTTCGAGCATCGGTGAGTTCAGTCTTAAGGCCCTCGACCTTCGTTTTTTCAGCCTCGACCGACTCCAAGGCGACCTTCTCTCTTTCAAGAGCCTCGTCAGCCCTTTTCTTGACATTAGGAAAGGACGACCTAAGACCTTCTGTCTGAGCATAAAAGCTCAGACAAGCTTGGAAAGCCTGCACGACAAAAGGAAAAGAATTAGTAGTAAAAAATGAGCAACAAAAAAGGAGAATAAATAAAACTTACCATGAAAGATAGGCCAGCAGTATGTGCCCCCGTGTCCTCAACCCGAGATTCTTTGTACCGATCGTAGAAAGTCGGGAGGAGAAATTTTGCCAAGTGTGGAAAAATTTAGCCATAAAGTCAGCTGGGAGAGTGGCTTTGAATATCATCTCTCCCATTTTTTCCTTATTCTTCTCCTCACTCCTAGAGGAAGAAGAAGGTGCGGCAAAGGGCTTGTCAACGCCCGACACCCCCATTGTTGGGGCATCCTTCGTCGCCTTGGTCGAGCCTCCAAGCTCGACCCCAGCAACGGTTTCCTTCGTTGGTGTCACCCCTGAAAGAGACGACAGAGTGGCATCCCCGTCTTCTTGGACGAAGACCGAGGCTTGCCTCGGACACGTCTTGGATCTACCCCCGTGGAAGGGGCAAATCTTTTCCTCGCTTTCTCCCTCCCTTGACGAGCGAGCTCCAGTTGCTCGGCTCGCTTAGCGGCAGCCGACTTTACAGCTGCGTCCTCTGAAAAAGGAGAGCAAGTTAAAAAAAATGAAATGACATACGATATATAAGTAAAGGGTATTGTCGAGCGACTTACCGGTCATTTCTTCTTCTCTTTCTTCTTCTCCTTCCCTCTCTCCTTCTCTACCAGAACCCTCGACAGACGTCACCTCAGCTACAAAAACGGCCTCGTCTTCCTCGTCGTTCGACCGAGGGGAAAATGAACGATCAGTAATACTTCTCTCCAAGATCCTCTGAATCTTGTGAGAATCTCTCCTTGGCTTCACTTTAGTGAAGTCGATCACTGTCAAACAAAGAAAGACATCAGAATATACGCACGACAAAAACGCACGACAAAAACACACGACAAAAACACACGACAAAAATAATTAAACCTACCCGATTCGTTCCAGCCAGATGACAACCATTGGCTGTCTTCGTCATTTACAGACGCCACTTGGAGGAAAACGTACTGACATTTCCAACCACGATCGTTCACCGCGGTGTTATGTATCAGTACATTGTCTCCCTTCGAACGAGGGAACAGACTATACCGGTGATAATTATCCGGTCGAACACTATAGGCAGTCAAGAGGTCGTTCACATTGAACGGTACCTCGCAATCGGCCGTAAGACGATCAATCACCTGGACAATCCGCCAGAATTGAGGCATTAACTGTCCAGGCGTCAGGTCATACGCATCTAAAAATGCCCTGACTAAAGGGCTAAAAGGCCAAGAAAAACCTATCTTAAAGGGATATTCATACATAACACAATATCCCTTCGGAACTTCAACCGGCCTTAAATCTTCTGGCGACACCAGATTTATTTCATCTGGAAGCTTAGCCAAACTCTGAAAGTAATCTAAATGTTCTTCCTCCCTAAACATGCTCACAGGTTCACTCGACATCTGGAAATCAGGGATGTTAAGAGTCGCACACCAATAACTAAGAATATCCCAAGCTTTCCTAGGCTTCTTGGCTATGGACTTCTTATGCATAAATCGACGCAGAGGGAAGAACGGAAAGTCGTACCTTAAATAGTGTTCTAAACCTCGAATTTAGAATGGAAAGGATTCTGGTCGATCGGAAAGTGAATCTCGCCGGAGATATGTGTTCTTTAGAAAGGTAAGCGTAAAAAAGGTAAGGATTGAGGGTAAACCTTATTTATACTGAAAATCGGAAACCAAATCGTCAGAAAATCGAATCGCCAGAAAATAAAATCGACGGTCAATGAGATTGACACGTGTCGTTCGTGTCAGGCAACCACTCGAGTACACTCAACAAGAGTATGACACCTGTCCTTCATTAGCTGTCAAATTGTTTATTCTAATTGACATGACGTCATCATTTAGTTGAAAATGAACCAATTCGGTTCTATGGAAGTTACCCGTTTTTTTCTTTTACAACACATGTCTTAGTTTTAAATTTAAATTTCAAAAAATTGCCGCTTGAATTTTAAATTTGGGGGCAAACTGTTTGGGTAAAAAATAACAAAGGTCTTTTGTCGTACGACTATAGATTCCAACAGTCCATTAACCCATAGTCGCACGACCAGAGAAACCCGTCCACGATGGCTATCGTACGACATGATTTTAGTTACTAATTTGCAACATACTTTATATTATATTTAATGCAGGATTTCAAGGACGTTTATGATGAGAGATCATAACGGAAGACGTTACCAATAACAACGGATATAACGGATGCTATCATCAATATCAAACGGTTACTTTATTAAAGATATGCATTCAAGACTTGCTAACGGACAATTGGAGTATAAATATGAAGATTGAACTTCATATTCAGACATCTGATTCTTAGACTTTACAAGCTCACGAATTACGTTCTTAAGCTCACTCAATCTCTCTTGAAGTTGATAAAGCCTTTGCTGTTTGTCGTACGACGCACGATCAAAGTCTAATTATACACGATGCACGACCGACTTTACTTTATTGTACTGTTTTATATTACATTTCACTTGTAACACTTGTTAACAAGGACGACGTCCCTGATTGACGTCCATAGTACACGACGACTCATAATCGTCCGCGGTTTTTACCCATTTTAGGGGTTTTCCGCGTCATCAATTCCCTTGTCTCATTTATTTCACTTTTATTACTGTCGTACGATTATTAGAGTTACTTTCTTTGGTTGGATTAAACTCCACATTTACCTTAAATTTTCCTTGGGAGATTTTTGGCATAAATAGGGACGAAAAACAAAATCAAACAAAAACTACAATGACTAAAAAAAGCAATTTTTAGGAATCAGGGACGAAAATAGTTATAAATAATATATCGTAGTTTACTCAATTATTAATGATAAACACGTGTGATGAAACTTCGAAATTAGATGTTTTTGGAAAATAGATTTTTAAAAAACAAATGGTTCTTTATATAAAATTATATATATATGGATGGAGACGAGCCTAACCGATTTTGAGTTAATCTGGATCGTTTAAAATCATCCAACTTTCAATCTGGACCGTTTAAATTAAAAAGTACAAACTTTTTTGCATTTTGTACATGCTTGCTTAAAGAACGGTTAACCTACCTAAACTTCCTTCCATGCCCCTAAATCATCTCCATCACACCACGTCTCCTCTCAATCATCTCTTCCACTTCCCTGAATTAACTCCACTTTCCTCCAAAATCGTATTTCAATTTGAATTTATTCTAATGTTCTTTACAATTTCTTCAATTTTCTCTTCTTTGAATTAGGCCATTTCCCGACCTAATTTCTCTCTTCCTCGCCTCCTTCTCGATTGAGGTTTCATCGGAAGTACAACGTCTCCCAACGAGATCCATATCAGAAGTACATCGTCTCCATTAATTTGAACAACAATTCAATCCATTTATTTTCGAAATTTGGTATCAATTCATGGATTCAAGACCAAATCAAACGGTATTCTTTTCTCAATTAATCTCTCTAGAGTTGTAATTTTTCAATCTCTTTGATACCCTAATTCAAAATGGATCAAAGGAAGAGGGCATCTTCCAACGCGACCAAATCAACCTATGTTTTGCCAAGCATCTCCAGTGGACCAACGATGGGCACCTTGAAACATAATAAGAGCACCGGTGAGCTATCCAATTTTAGTGATCCCCAAATTTCCAATTACTTTTTGTTAAATTCAATTTTGAATTTTTGATCGAGATGTTGGATTTGGTTAATGTAGGTTCGACAACGGAGGGAAGAGACAGACATAAAGGTCCGTTGGTGTTGTGTTTTGGGGAACTTTTGATCAATTTCGTGCCTATGGTCGCCGGAGTTTCGCTAGCGGAGGCCGAAGGATTGAAGAAATCTCCCGGTGCCGGCTCCGGCTAATGTCGCCGTTCGCATCTCCATATTGGGAGAATCTATTTCAGTTTCTTCAACTTCAAAGCACTCACGCACCCCTGTATCTTCATCCTCACTTCTATATCTACTCTGCTTGATTTAAACACTCCATCGTTGTTGTATTTGGTGAACATGTAATTTGATTTCGTTATTTCAAATCTATTCCAGAGAATTTGGAGTTTTAATTTCGTTGGATTTCGTAGCAAAATTGTGGAGGATAAAAGCTAATTTGAGGGTTCTGGAGTTGTGTTGATGGGGATATTGACTGTGAACCTGAAAAGTTGCTTAAAGACTTCAATTTTGAACTCAATGGTCCAGGATTTTATAGCAAATAAAGATTTATCTTTGATGCATTCTTTCATGTTTGTATTTCATTTGAGCTGATGGGGATCAAATGACCATGGATAGGGTATATAAGAGCATTGCAACGATGAAAAATAAGACATAGTTGGCCCGTGAACTACAAAATCAACTTAAAGAAAGTTAACGTGCTTTAGGCGATGCCACTGCAGATGCTGATCTTAATCGGAGGTCAGTAGTAGATCTGTGTGCATTTCACATGTAATTTTTTTGTAGATTTCTTCTAGGCTGCTCTTATATTCCCAATTATTTTATGTAAATATTTATAGTGTATCGGAGAAAATCAAAGCTATGGGCAAACTACTGTCGAAAGCTAAAGATCAACTTTACGATTGCAAGATGGTCACCGGGAAGCTGAGGGCCATGCTACAATCAGCCGACGAGCAAGTTTGTAGCTTGAAGAAGCAGAGCACGTTTTTGAGCCAGTTAGCAGCGAAAACAATCCCAAATGGAATCCATTGCTTATCGATGCGCCTAATAATAGATTATTACCTTCTTCCACCGGAGAAGAGAAAGTTCCCGAGGAGTGAGAATCTTGAAAATCCAAGTCTCTATCACTATGCTCTCTTCTCGGATAACGTCTTGGCTACTTCAGTTGTTGTGAACTCAACGGTCATGAATGCAAAGGTAGTATTCCTGAAGCCATCCTTAGAATCCCCATCATGTCTCCTTGCTATCTCAACAATTTGGTAAATGGACGTTTTCTAATTTTTTGTTCATCCAATCGCATTTGGAGTTAGGGTTTTTATGATATTCAAATTATAGATGGATTTTCTATTTCTATCAATTCTTTTGTTTCATCATGGTGCAGATGTCAAAGACACATGGAGAATGGGCCGCACGCTAGATAACTTGAAAGAGGGAAGGTGGGAGCCATTTGCTTGAAGCATCTGCAGTGCTTTCGAAGTTTACAAAGGTGATGCTTTGTTGCAATTCTTGAATTTTTTATAGGTTTTATTTGATTTCGGTTTTAATTTGTTATAAATGTCTTTTGCAGGTTGGCTATTCATGTTGTGTCTAATGTAAATGGTAGGTTAAATTATGGTTTGGTTCAACTGTTATTTAACTGAGTATTTGAACTAATAGGGTATGTGCATACTTTTTATTGTGTTTCTATTCCTTATAAAAACATTGCACGAGCCATTAAGGCCTTTTTGAATTTGGATGCACGACAAAGCGTTTTAGCATAGGCTATTGTTTGTTTTCTATCTCACTTTCTTAATTTTTTGATCATTAACTTCTCATGAAGGTTGCACAAAGTACATGTCAAAAAATTTAATATTGGTTTCACATAAGACTCTGGAATGTATCATGCATAACTGGAGATAATTTTCTAAATGCTTTTTGAGTTCTAGCTTGATGGAATCTTGAGGATTTATCTCTAAGTTTTAATTATATTCCATTCATCTCCTTGATAATTTTAATTTCTTACTTCTTACAAGTATCACTTTTATATTCTTAATAATTATCGATCATTTCTCTCTTTTAATAATTTTAATTTCTTACAAGTATCACTTGAAGATTCTTGAATTTACTCTCTTCATTTATCTCTTTAAAAAATTTACTTCTTGAACGCATATACGTTGTATTTCATTGGTGTTTGATTGGTACTATCATGTAAATAATTTATGTTGTTTTTCATCTAGGGTTAATTAAAATCTCTCTTTCTATCTCAATAGCTTGGAAGTTCAATAATCAAACAATTGAAAGATGTGACACTTTTTTAATAATGGACGTTCAATATTTCAATAGCATCCAATTCTAATTTGGAACAATTTTTTGGTTCCATTTGGAATATGGAGTCTTTTCTTGGGCTCAAAGATTTTTGTAATGTTCTTTGAAGATTCTTGATGGAGGATCTGTTTTTTGAGGAATTGATGGAGGATTTGGTTTTTGTAATATTGTGCAGTTTTAATGGTGAAATTAGGTGGAGTTCGAGGTTTTTTTGTATTGGTCATCATTTTACAGCTGCTATATGTATATATGATCCCTGATGCCCTCCTTGATATGTGTTCTTTCTTTAAATTGAATGCCAGAATGGTTTCTCAACTTTTGTTCTCTATTCTGTTCAATTGGTCTAAAACAGTGCATCTATACCTTAATTTGCTCATTTTCTTGATGTTGAAACCCACATTGGGTTTTCAACTTTTGGTTTCTTCTCTGTTCTTTGGTCTTAAAAAATGGTATATTGACCATTTATCTTCTTCTGGTTTTACAATTTTGAGGGATAAGTTGGGGTTTGAGTCTTCTACTTTTCTTCTACAACGGTACAGGTTGCATTCTCATATTGCAATAACCTTGTGCAAAACTCATTTTCTTCCTATATGCCTACTGTTTTTATGGATATGGGCTGGTTGGAAAGAATTTGGTGCCATTAACAGTCGATGGATATGGACCGGTTGCAAAGGGAGAAGTAATCTGTTTAGGAGACATATTGATCGGTACTACCTAATGGAGTTGTTGTTGGTCATGGGATGGATGTTTTTGGACTTTGGAAGAAAGAGTAGAAGTATGAGAAGAAAGATTGTTAATCAAATTTGGTGGTTTAATAGAAAGTTTACACCTTGGCTGTCTGATCCTCGATGTGATTTAATCCAAATCTTGATGATTATTGTTTCAAGAGAAGTGATGATGGAGTTTTTTTTTTTGTTTTGGGTACAGATGATTAATATCCATTTAAGGTGTTTGGGATTTCGATTATGTTGCTAGAATCAGATTAATGGAGTTGTGAGCTGTGTATGCATTTACCTCTGGTTAAAGGGGAAATCTAATTTGGATAAGGTTGATGATGAGTTTCATGATGATGGAAAAAGTAGAATGTTGGCTATGGATTATAAATGGAGTTGGGCGGATGTTGAAGGGAGTTTAAAAATGATGGTGTTATTAATTGGATATGGGCTTATTATCAAAGGGGCCATAGTTGCTTTAGTTGGATCTTCAGTAATTGGAGAGTAGGTTACCAACATGTATTAGGCTGAGTTTCTTTTTCTTCTCAATATGGGCCAGTTTGTTGAGGTTATTTTCAGCTACTTGGGCTTATGGATGAGAGTTCAAAAAACTCACAGTTGGGCTTGGAGTATCCCTTTGGGCTACATTAATGGGGTGATTCATAGCATGGAGTTTTTTTTGCTTGATGGACCTTCGATTGGTTTCTTTTTATGGTCCATGTATGTTGTATTTTTGGTTTAAATTTGTGGACATGAGGTTTAAAATTAAACCTCTATTTTGGTTGCTTCCTAAACACATTTTGGGTAGTCGATTTGTATTGCTTGGGGTATGCCCCTCGTAATTTGTACTTTTTTTTCTTCTATTTTTGAATAAAATTTTTCCGGGGGTTCCGTCCCCTTATCCCAAAAAAAAAAAGAAAGAAAGATGTGTATCCTTGCACACGGTTGCACCACATCTAATGTATTATGACTATGTAGGTTGATTTTTTTCGGCTTGGAGTTAGCTCTAAATTAAACAATTTTTGTTCTCACACGATGCCAACTTGACGAACATATTCTTGGATTGGTTCACAAGTTGTTCTCGTGGCACATGAAGATGAAGGCTGCTACCATGTGTGAATTCTCCAAGTAGGAATTTATTTGGTACTTACAGTTATGATATACCTTTTGTTGTTGATTCAAAACTAATATGCCAAGCTCACTATGTTTTATTAATTATTTGTATGGCATGAAAAATCCATTGTAGAAGTTTTGCAAATGGCTACCATTTATGCGCTCCTTCTGTATCGTACCATAACGTCTTTAGTTAAAAAAACAAGTCTGATTTGATGTTGTATCATTCATTCACATTTTAGCCTTAATTAAAACTATGGAATAATGAAGCAATTTAAATTGGTAAAATCGATTTGGCAAATTGCTTCATTATTCCATAATTGCCACCGAAAGACATCCGTATGTTTTAAATGCAAACTCCCCTCATCAAGTTGAATCCCCCTAAAGCAATCATGGGTTTTAAGTGTGTTTTACATCATGCCCAAAAGGTTGGAATGAAGTTGATCCATCATCGGACCCCTTGTAGGGCACAATTCAGAAGAAATTTTCAGGTTTTTAATTGTAACTTTGAGTTATTCAGTACCTGAAAAAGTGTTGTACAAGGGTTTTAGATTAAATAATTGAAATGGTAAAGAAATATAGAAAACAATAAAGAAACATAACTTCTGAAATGGTAATATTAAATAACCGAATCTATATTAAAATCGTGTCGTGTTTCCGACCAACGGACGGGTATAACACTAGTTAAAATAATTCAAGCAATTGTATGGTTGTCAAAATCATTTGTATGTAAATGTATAATAAACCATTTAATGGTCTGATTTTCATTTGTATGTAAATGTTTGTAAAAAAAAATAAAGAAGAAAACTTTGCATTTCAAAAAATTTGAATTATTCTTAATTAGACGACTTATAAAATATGTTACCATTTCAAGAAAGCAGATTATGTTTGGACTTAATTCTACATCCGAAAGGTATTAAATGTGGGCATATATGTTTGGCAAAAATTATTTTTTGCAGCCGGAATCATAATATTGTTCAACAAATTTTTCTAGAAAATTCTAATGTTCTAAAAAAGTCGCCGCACAGCCGCCATGGCACCAAGGCTTATGTGTCACGCCACGTTAAGCCCATGGCACGCCATGGCCTAATGCACAATTATCGTAATGAGATATTTGGTTTTTCTTTACGCTTTTAATGTCTTATTTGCAAGTTTTTAATATATAACCTAATTTAACTTGCTTATTACTATTGACTCATTGACTAACATCACACAACATACGTTTTTTTATATAATATTATATATAAAAAAATTGTGTCCTTTTATTGGTGACGATTGTCTCTTAGCGATTTTGAGTCTAGGGTTGCACTAAATCATTCAGATCCAAGATTGTTCCACTTTTGCCCTTCCCACGCCGACTCCTCCCAACATCGGCCTCCATGCATCATCCCAATCGATATTAAACTCCGGCGGTCTTCTCCATCTCACACTCCGGCGGTCTTGTACATCAATCTCACAATCGACACTCTCCTCCTCTCTTTTTATCTCGCGTCGACACAGGCCCATCTCTTTTGAACTCTAGATACCTGCACTTAAGGGCTATGAAAGTTTTTTTTTTAAATTGAAGTTAATACCAACAGCCTCTCACTCGTGGCTGTCAAAATTGTAAGGATGATTGTCAAAATTTAAGCCATATTTTGATATACCAAACTTCATAGGGGTTGTGATTTAAGGCTTTATTTTGATTTTCCTTTTTGTACAAGATCCAAAGTTTTTATCCAAGTTCGATTCGATTGATTCATCATGTTACCCTACCTAGAAGCTTTTTATATTGAAGATTAACAAAAATATTTATACTCCCAACAAAAATTGAAAGAAAATAACTGTTGATTCAACTTTGATTCATGCTACTTTATGTTGATTCAAGTTTGCTACTGTTGTTGATCCAAGTTTGCTACTTTTATGTTGATTCATGCTACTTTATGTTAATTCAAGTTTGCTACTTTATGTTGATTCAAGTTAGCTACCGTTATGTGTTTGGTTTTTTGGTTCTTTATTTTGATATTGTTTGTACTAGGTATGGAATTAGTTGGTGAATCTTCCCACCAAAGGAAACATAGGATTACATGGAAAAAAGATGGGTTGGTCCTAACATTTCTTAAAGCTTGTATACACGAGACAATAAAAAATGGATGGGAAGGTAGTAGTCTTAAGCCACAGTCAAGGAAGAATGTTGGAGAAAAACTAAAAAAGAAACATAATGTTGACGTAGACCAACGACAGATGAAAAATCACTACGATTACCTTAAGGGAAAATATGCATCTTGGTCAAAATTGAAAAACAAAACGGGGAATGTCTACGATCCATCAACCAACACCTTCAATCTCTCTGAGCAAGAATGGAAGATAGAAATTTCACTCACTTTCTTTCTTATTCTTTATATAATTACTTTTTTTTATAATATATTTATTTGTATGGATATATTTTTTTTAAAACAGCAAAGTAAATACATGGAACCATTAAGGAGTACCGGAATGCTTTACCCTGAACTATGTGTGCAACTATTTGATAGGGTTGCTAGTGTAGGGCTTGAGAGTTTTGGAACCGCATATACGATTCCTGATCCTTACTACTTTGATCCCAACGTGAATGAAGATGTTGAAGTTATGCCTGACACACATGAAACCGGGGGCCCAACTTCAACTCAAGAATGTTTTCGCCCTCCAACCCAAAGCAAAAAACGGAAAACTAAAGAAATATGTAATCAAACAAAGTCCAAGTTGAAGAAACTATTTTGAAGGTTATGAATGTCATGCTAGAAAAACATGGAGCACCAACTATAAAAGATGATATTGATGATTGCTTGAAGAAGTTGACGAAACTTGGATGGGGTACTGCACCATTGTATGACGTAACACTATTTGTTTTAAGCGAAAGTGCCGACTGTAGAAAAATTTGGATGCGTTTAGAGCCGGAGAAACGTGAGGGTTGGATTAGACTTACGACACGTATGTATGGACTGCTTTAGTTGTTGGGTTTGGGTTGAACTTTGTTTTGGGAATATTTATGTTTTGGATTGAACTTTGTTTTGGGAATATTTTTGTTATGGATTAAACTTACTTTTGGGAATATTTGTGTTATGGATTAAACTTTGTGTTACGGATTCGACTAAAATGATATGTACGTTTGTTTTTTTATTAAAGTTTGTGTTATGTTTTTTTTTTGTGTTTAATATATGTGTTCTCATGTGTTTATATTGTATGTTAATTTCAATGCAATACATGGACTTTGAGGAAGAACTTTTGTTAGTTTTGATCATTTATTGGTATTGAAAATACAATTTTTCATCAAGAATAGAAAGGATAAGAAATAACACTTCTGCCTTAACTGGACATGCATATACACTAGAATGGTTAGGCAGATCGAATACGCAAAGTGTTGAATTGATGCGGCTTTCTTGTGACGCATATATACTACTATGCAACCATTTTAAACAAAAAAATTGGTTGCAAGATAGTAGGAATGTCACCATAGAGGAGAAGATTGCTATATTTTTGACGATTATTGGTCATAATGAACGCTTTAGAATGGTTAAACGGAGATTTCAACACTCCACAAAGACAATTCATAGATATTTCTGTGAGGTGCTATGAGCAATGATGAATTTGCAAAAGAAGTTATACGACCAACACCTTTCGAGGAAACCCCAAACACATCATAACGTCAAAGAAATCCCAAACAAATATTTCCGGTAAGTTCTCTATTAATTTTTGTAAAATCAAAACGTACAATTGTGTCTAATAATTTGTATTTTATAATAAAGGGGGCAATAGGTGCGTTAGATGGAACTCTCTTATATGCAATCATGCCTGTTGATCAACAAGATCGTTATAGAGGTAAAGGAAGAGGTGAATGTAATCAAAATGTTTTAGGTATTTGTGATTTTAATATGCTTTTCACGTACATTTGGGATGGATGAGAGGGTATAACACATGATGTTAGAGTGTTGAGAGAAGTTGCTTAGTCCAACCTCTGGCTTTCCATTTCCTCCACAAGGTATGTACAGTTTTACTTAACTTTAAATATTTACCATTTCTTATTCATTTTATATAATTCAATTATACTCATATTTCAATTGTAGATAAATATTATCTTTGAGATGATGCTTATGCCAACACTCGTGGTTTTATGACTCCATACCAAAATACGAGGTATTGGCTTGCTGATTTTCGACGACAACGTGCCTTGACAAAACAAGAAAGGTTCAACCATGCTTATGCACAACTCAGAAATGTTATCGGGCGTGCCTACGGTGTCTTGAAGGCAAGATTTCCAATTTTAAAGCAAATGGTTCCCAATCCGGTTCAAATACAAAGAAATGTTGTAATTGCTTCTTTTGCGGTTCATAGTTTTATAAGAAGATGCAATATCCATGATAAGTTATTCATGGATTATGACAATGACACCATGTTTATTGCCGAGGGACAAGAAGAAATTGATGGAGGCGATGAAGATGACATGGATGGAAGACCTTTTGGTACTCAAAAAATGAATGCATGGCTAATTTACGTGACCAAATTGCGATTCAGTTAATGTTAAATGCGTCAAATTAAGAATTGTTTAAAAACTATTATGTTTTCTTTTGATTGTTATGTTTTTGCTTATTCTACAACTTGAGGAATTAATGTTATGTTTGTTTGGATTAATATGAAATATTGTTTTGAACTAGTAATATTGAGTATGTAGTTATATTTGCAAAGTTATTCTTTTATTCAGATATCTGCCAAACAGTTATATTTCATTCAGAACTAAATCATACAAAGGGTTAAAATAGTAATTTTTCGTCATTCAGAATTTCCATTCAGAGCAGTTACCAAACGGTCATATTTCATTATGTACTATACCATACAGAGCCTCTTAAGCATTCTAACCACTTAACCATTCTGCATCAACCATTCAGCAACTACTAAACAACCCTAAAACCGAAAAACTACTTGAGATTTAAAAAATTTACACATACTAAAAATCAATTAATGAGATCAAACATAAATGTGGATATTTAACATCTAATTTAATGAAATGCTCAAAAAAATAAACATAATGACACTGAAACAAAACGATATCCATTAATGGAAATATATTGTCATTAAACCAAAATAAGCTAAGCAATTCTTAAACCATGAAACAAATAAAGTATCAAATGTTTAAGCCACCCCATAAAATTTATTTCACAAACAAATTTAAAACTAAAATTGAAAGTAACCAATTTAACATCATACTCAATTACTGGTACCACGCAACGGACAGTTTCAGATTCATGCCTAGCCAACTGACACAAGAACGACAAAATCTTTTCAACTTCTTCACCTTCGTAACAACTTTCTCTCGCACGCCAAGTAGCCGCTTACTAGTACCACATTCTTTGTTTCGAATGCCTGAGGAGGCAAAATCTCTCACTATCAGGCTAAGATACTCTTGAATATTTTCAATTTTCTATTAACGACTTGTCTGAGCCGGAACATCTATATCAATCTCCGAGGTAGTGTTTGGTAAGCATACATGATTGGACATGACTGAAGAAGGCAGGACTGTACTGGACGATACATGACAGGTCAAATGTCTGTTTGATGTTTGGTACGACTAGGATTGGATAGGACAAAACTAGACAAGTTACCTCACAAAATTATTTGATACTTTTATATATCATATAATAGTTATAAAAAACACAAATAAAATAAATAATTTAATAATTTAATTTATAATCATTTTAAAACAATTTTTATATACATATATATATATACACACACACACAATAGTACCATATTATAATGAAAATTGTGATATAGTTGATGGTAGTTCAAAAAAATACTTGATTCATATAAAGGAAAAACTATGTTTTATTCGGTTTGGTAGATCCTTATCAATTAACGGACGAAGATTGTTGCAACAACAATGGTTGTGGAGGTAAAGACAGTGGTGGTGGTTGGGCGATGGTGGTTATGGAAGAAGTGAAGATGATGGATAGTGGTGGTGGTAGCGGTCGACAATGGGGGATGAGGTAGTTGTAGCCGAGGTGGTAGAGGTAGTGGTTGTGGTAGGCATTGATAGTGGTAGCTGATGGTAGTGGTGGTTATGGTGGCCGATGGTACTAGTGATGGTAGTCGGAGGTGGTTGTGGAGGTCGTGGAGGTTGGTGAATAACGGTGGTTTATTAAGGACGTGAAGATGGATAATGGTGGTAGTGGCGCCAGACTGTAGTGGAGGAGGTAGTTGTAGCCGATGTAGTGGAGGTAGTGGTGGTGGATAGTGGGAGGGTAGCCGATGGTGGTGGTGGGGGTTATGATGTAGGTAGCTGTGGCCAATGTGGAGAAGGCATAGGTGGTGGTGGGCGACGATGGACGGTGGAGATGGTAGTGATGGTGGTGATGGGCGATGGTAGTTGGTGGACGACGATGGTTGTAGAGGCTGTGAAGAAGGTGGTTGTAGTGAAGGATGAAATCGAAGTGCTCAACGGTGGTTGGTGGTGGCTACCGATGGCCACTGATAGTGGCAGCGGCAGCGATAGGCGGTGGTGACCATAAAATAAATACTATATTAGGGGTAATAAACCAAATGTGGTTAGATTAGTAATTTTTTAGTTTATGTCTCGCTCTTGTCCCATGTTGTTCCACCTATTTAGGTGGAATAGAAAAAAAAGCCTTTTTTGTCCTACCCTGTCCCATCTTGTCCCATTCCCAAGTCGCGCCAAACGTGGGGCAATGATTTTTTTGTCTTGTCCTATGTCGTACCAAATGAGGAACAGTGAGTTTTGTCCCTTCCTATCCTATCCTGTAACACCCCGAATTCTGAGAACATATGTTTTATTTTCTCATTTTGGATCCTTCTAAGTTTGTGGATTTATCAGTTGTATATCGAACTTAGCAGATTTAAGCATCGTGGGCTGAAATGTATCAAATTTGAGGTTTTTGGGGTTGCTCGCGACAGTGCCCGCGAGAGTGACAGAGTGTCACAATCGCGGAGGCACTATCGCCGGAGGGCATGTGGCCTCGGTACGTTTCTCGCGATTGTGCCCACGAGAGTGACAAGGGTCACAATCGCGGGGCACAATCGCCCCATTTGTACCGAAGGTGGGTTGAGCCCCACGACCTTGCCCGCGATAGTGACAAATGTCACTATCGCCGGGGCACTATCGCTGACAGTCTCTGAGGTATAAATACCTCATTTACGGGATTTCTTCACTTAGGGCTAATTTTGGGAGCTGATAGAGGGTTTCACTCCAGCGATTTTGGTAAAGTTTCTACCCCAACTTCAACCACAACATTTAATGATCTTCTAGGAGTTTTAATGGTGGAGTAAATACTTCCTTAGGTGCGGTTTTGGAAAGGTTCTAGCTTGTACCAACTCCTCAAGTCTTCAACTTCTCATCTACCACTCTAGGGTTTGATTTCTTGTGAGAAATCACTAAGGTGAGTGTTTTCTTGACCCTTCCACTCTCATACATGTTTAATAATGTGCTAGTATTCATGTGCATTTTGTTATTTATTTACTTGATTTTGTGGAGCTAACCTAAAACCCCACTTGTGGGTGAAGTTGCAAATGGAGAGTATTAGAGATGCTATTTGGTCAAGATATGTAGCAAGAGCTATGTAAGAAGAATAAGTTGTATGTTTGGTCATATTGGGATTTTATTTTGATTCATAAGTCTCGACTTGCGTTGCCATTATCGATAGACTAAAGACCTGGTTTGGGTTGAGGTCGTGAATGGACTAAAGACCCGGTTTGGGTTGAGGTCGTAAATAGACTAAAGACCCGGTTTGGGTTGAAGTCATAAATGGACTAAAGACCCGGTTTGGGTTGAAGTCATAAATAGACTAAAGATTCGGTTAGAGTTGATGTCGTGTATATGCTAAAGACCCAGTTTGGGTTGAGTGCTCAAGAAGTTAAAGATCTCGTTTGGGTTGATGCTAATCAAGTTATGTGACTTGAGAGAAATTATAAACGTGCTGACAATATTATATTATGTTTCCTGTTTAATGTCAGGTGAAGCAAATTGGTAGAGCGTTGTGTAAATACGATGTTATTGTGCTTAGATCTCATTTTGTCAATTTAATTTGAGGTCATATGTTCTCACTAGGCCTTAACCTAACACTTGTTTCTTTGGTTATCATGGATGACAGGAAATCCTGGTGGAGGGAACCTTCGGGAATGAGTGGTCGATCGTATGCTCGAGAGCGGTCCTTTTGGGAGATCTAGAGACCGGTATACATGATGAATAGTCAACATTTTTGGGAGAATAACGACACCCGACTGTAATCTGATAGAGAAATCTAGATTATTTAGGTTGTCGTAAATTTATTCTTCATTCGATGAGTTTGTACACATTATACTATATTCCCCGTTTGGGTTGATACTTTTGGATACCTTGGCAGATCTTGTACAACAGGTTTTTTTCAATTTACATTCGTCATATTGCCAAAATTTGAAGTTTTAAATTTACCCCAATTTTTAGGGTGTTACAAGTTGGTATCAGAGCATTAGTTTAAGCGAACTAGGTATGGATGTAGGGTACCTAGACTTAAGCTGTGAAATTAGGAAACAATGGTGTGAGATTGGGTAGACTCTTAAGATAAGTTGGTCTTAGAGTCGACGGAAGCTACACAAATTAAGAGTTATGGTAATGGGAATGAAAATTTTTATGTATCGCATGTTCATAATTTCGCCTAGCTAACGTTATTATGAAGATATTTTACGTGATTATTCTTGTTTCCGTTGTTATGATAATTAACGAAAATGCTAGTACGCCCCTTGTTTATTTTTTGTTCATCCTCATCTTACCTATATTCTCGCGTGTGTGGCAGACTATGGTTAATACACGTAATCGGCCAGAAGGGCAGGATACAGCGGCATCTACGACCGATCAACCGAGAGTAATGAATAATGACTTGCCCCCACCTTTTATAAATGTGTTGGGTGGAGGACCAGAGCTTATACCTCAACGTACCCTAGCTGCAACTCATTCGATCATGGAAGAAGTAACTCCGGAGACTAGAATGATGGAACGAATGATGCAAGCGATGAATGCAACTATGGCTTAGCAGCAAGAAGTATTCCTGAAGCTCTTGGATGACCGAGATGCCAACCATCGTAGGCATGAGACGGTGGCGGAGAATATGATTGTGGTAGGATCCGGAGGTACGGGACCCGTTGTCCCTTCTAATGAAACTCCACCTCCCGAAGTAAGACAACCGCCTAAGGACTGTACTTTCAAGACCTTCCTCGGATGCCGACCCCAGAGTTCAAGGGTACCGATGATCCGCTAGTGTGTATGAACTGGGTTCGAGAGATGGAGCAGGCCTTCAGATCAAGTGAATGCGGAGAGAGTCAGAAGGCAATATTTGGTTCTCAGATGTTGAGGGGAGCGTCCCTAACGTGGTGGAACGTTTACTACTCCTCGGTGGAAGCTACGGTTTTGGCCAAGTTGAGTTGGTCAACCTTCAAGCAGAAATTGATGGAGGAATTTTGCAATGAGCGGGCCTTGGACCGAATAGAGGAAGAGTTCAGGAATTTGAGAAAAGGGAGCTCGTCTTTGAAGGAGTATAACCGACAATTCATGGATAAGCTCGGTTTGGTGGTACATCTGGTTCCGACCGAGAGGGAAAAGATCAAAGCCTACACCAAAGGGTTGCCAAGTGAGATGAAAAATCTAGTTCGGGTGTTTAAAGCCTCTACCCTCCGTGAAGCTATCGAAGAGGCCCAGTTGGTGGAAGACTCCTATGGTCCAAGCAAAATAGAGAGGAGTGGACCGGTTGAGAAAAGGAGGTGGGAAGGAAATTTCGCACCTTCAAGAAAGACAAAGCCTTACAACAGAAACTATCGTGGTAACGAATCGGGACGCGAAGCTAAATGGTGCTCTAAGTGTCGGAGCAAGCATTTTGGCCCGTGCACCTCGGGCGGGTCAAATTGTTTCAAGTGTGGAAAGTCGGGTCATGATCGTCGTGATTGCCCGGTTCGAGGAATTACGTGCTTTGAATGCAAAGAACCGGGTCATATCCGAAGTGAGTGTCCGAAGTTGAAAATTGGGGGAAAGGAAACAAAGAAGGCGGATCCTCCGAGAGCGTCGGGAAGAGCATTTCAAATGACCACCGAAGAAGCGAAGGCTTCGACTGATATAGTGTCAGGTACGTTTCTTCTAAACTCCGTACCTACGTGTATATTGTTTGATTCTGGCGCGAGTTTTTCATTTGTATCGATTTCGTTCTGTCAAAAGTTATCTGTGCCCACTAGTAGTTTAGAAAATGATATAGTGGTAGAATTAGCGGACAGCGATCAAGTAGTGGTTCGGGATGTTTTGAAAGGTTGTAAGTTGGAGATTGAAGGGCAAGAGTTTCCGGTCAATCTAATGCCGATGGTCATCGGGGGATTTGATGTTGTGATTGGGATAGATTGGTTAGCAGATAACCATGCCGAAATCTTCTATGCAAAGAAACTGATCCGAGTTCCGACCTCGAGTGGTGAGACTGTAACCGTGTACAGCGAGAGGCGAAAAGGCGAAGTAGCAATCATTAGCATGGCAAAGGCACGAAAATGTTTGGCAAAATGATGCTCATCCTTTCTGGCATATGTGTTAGATGCCAAACTCGAGAAGACGAAACTATAAGATGTCGAGGTGGTAAGGGAGTTTCCCGGCGTATTCCCATACGACTTGCCTGGTTTACCGCCCGATCGCCAAGTGGAGTTCAAGATCGATTTAACACCGGGAGCGGCCCCAATAGCTAGAGATCCCTACCGATTGGCTCCATCCAAAATGAAAGAAATGATGGGTCAACTTCAAGATCTTCTCGAGAAGGTATTCGTGAGGCCGTGCTCGTCACCGTGGGGAGCACCGGTCTTGTTTGTAAAGAAGAAGGATGGCACTATGCGAATGTGCATAGACGATAGGGAGTTGAATAAGGTAACTGTAAGAATAAGTACCCACTCCCTAGAATCGACGATTTATTCGACCAACTTCAAGGACAGGGATGTTTCTCCAAGATCGATCTTCGTTCCGGTTACCACCAAGTGAAGGTCAAGGAGGATGACATCCCGAAGACCGCGTTTAGGACACGCTATGGACATTACGAGTTCTTGGTGATGCCGTTTGGTCTGACGAACGCCCCCGCGGTGTTCATGGATTTGATGAATCGCGTGTGCCGACCGTTTCTTGACAAGTCGGTCATTATGTTCATCGACGACATATTGGTTTACTCCAAGGATGAAGCTGAGCATGAGCAACATCTTCGCGACGTGTTGGAAGTATTGAGGAAAGAGAAGCTTTATGCTAAATTCTCCAAATGTGAATTTTGGTTGAAGGAAGTGCAGTTCTTGGGGCATGTAGTTTCGAAAGATGGAGTGAAGGTGGATCCGGCCAAGATTTAAGCTATGATGAATTGGGAACCTCCCAAAAGTCCGTCCGAGATTCGAAGTTTTCTAGGATTGGCGGGGTATTATCGAAGGTTCATACAAGACTTCTCCAAGATTGCTTCTTCGTTGACGATATTGACCAGGAAGAATGTAAAATTTGTGTGGACCGAAGAGCAAGAGAAAGCATTTAGGACGTTGCAAAGGAAATTATGTGAGGCTCCGATCTTATCTTTGCCGGAGGGATCGGAGGATTTTGTGGTTTTTAGCGATGCGTTGAAAATGGGACTTGGATGTGTACTTATGCAAAGAGGAAAAGTGATCGCGTATGCATCCAGGCAATTGAAGGTGCATGAGAAGAACTACCCCACTCATGACTTGGAGTTGGCAGCGGTAGTGTTTGCATTAAAGTTATGGCGACATTATCTCTACGGCACGAAGTGTACCTTGTACACGGATCACAAGAGCTTGAAGTATGTTTTTGATCAGAAGGAGCTCAACATGAGGCAACGAAGGTGGTTGAAGCTACTTAAGGATTACGACTGTGAATTACTCTACCGCCCGGGTAAAGCTAACGTGGTAGCCGACGCCTTGAGCCGAAAAGAGTCTCATGGAAAAGATTAAAGAGGCGCAAACCGAAGCATTAAAGGAAGAAAACCTCAAGGAGGAAGTGATGACCAAACAACGGTTATTGTTGACCGAAGATAGTCGAGGAATAAGATGCTTCAATGGGCGAGTTTGGGAACCAAAGTTTGGTGGTTGCCGAGAGCTACTTTTGGAGGACGCGCATAAATCCAAGTATTCTATCCACCCGGGAAGCACCAAGATGTACCGGGATTTGAAACTACATTTTTGGTGGCCAATTATGAAATTGGACGTGGCTCATTACGTAGAGCGATGCGTAACTTGTTCGCAAGTGAAGGCTGAACATCAACGACCCTATGGGAGCCTTCAATCGCTAGAAATTCCCGAGTGGAAATGGGATAAGATCACTATGGACTTCGTGACCAAGTTACCGAAGACCTCGAGAGGAAACTATACTATTTGGGTTATTGTCGATCGATTGACAAAGAGTGCCCACTTTCTAGCAATGAGGGAAACTTTGCCAATGGATAAGTTGGCAAAGCTTTACATAGACGAAGTGGTCTCTAGACATGGGATACCATTGTCGATAGTTTCCGATCGTGATAGCCGGTTTACGTCGAGGTTTTGGGGAGCTTTACACCAAGAGTTGGGTACGCGAGTAAATTTGAGCACGACATATCACCCACAAACGGACGGACAAAGTGAAAGGACAATTCAAAGGCTTGAGGACATGCTTAGATCATGCGTGATCAACTTTGGCGGTAGTTGGGATACCCACCTACCTTTGGTAGAATTTGTGTACAACAATAGTTACCATTCTAGTCTCGGAATGGCGCCATTTGAATCTTTATACGGACAGAAGTGTAGAACCCCCGTGTGTTGGCTAGAGGCGGGGGAGAAGCAGTTTGCCAGCCCGGAAATTGTGCAAGAGACGGCCTACAAAGTCAAATCAATTCGAGATCAGTTGAAAGCGACACAAGATCGTCAGAAGAGCTACGCCGACAAAAAGAGAAGACCGGTGGAGTTCCAAGTGGGGGATCATGTAATGTTAAAGGTGTCTCCTTGGAAAGGCTTGATTCGGTTTGGGAATCCTGGAAAGCTAAACCCCCGTTTCCTTGGACCGTTTACTATTCTCGAACGCATCGGACTCCAAGCTTACAAGTTGGATTTACCGCCAGAGATGGACGAGATTTATCCCACTTTCCATGTGTGATGTCTACGGAAATGCTTAGCGGAAGAAAAAAGCATCATACCTTTGTCCGAAATTCGAGTGTAGGATAATCGTTGCATCGAAGAGCCCAAGTCCATTTTGGAAAGGGTAATCAAGAAGCTCCGACATAAAGAGGTAGCAATGGTAAAGGTTCAATGGAAGCACCACCGTGGCACCAATGTGACTTGGGAGGCAGAAGAAGACATGAGGCGTAGATACCCTCATTTGTTTAGTTAGTAGGATTTCGGGGACGAAATCATTCCCAAGTTGGGGAGGATTGTAACACCCCGAATTATGAGAACATATGTTTTATTTTCTCATTTTGGAACCTTCTAAGTTTGTGGATTTATCAGTTGTATATCAAACTTAGCATATTTAAGCATCATGGACTGAAATGTATCAAATTTGAGGTTTTTGGGGTTGCTCGCGACAGTGCCCGCGAGAGTGACAGAGTGTCACAATCGCGGAGGCACTATCGCCGGAGGGCATGTGGCCTCGGTACGTTTCTCGTGATTGTGCCCGCGAGAGTGACAAGGGTCACAATCGCGGGGCACAATCGCCCCGTTTGTACCGAAGGTGGGTTGAGTCGCACGACCTTACCCGCGATAGTGACAAATGTCACTATCGCCGGGGCACTATCGCTGACAGTCTCTGAGGTATAAATACCTCATTTACGGGATTTCTTCATTTAGGGCTAATTTTGGGAGCTGATAGAGGGTTTCACTCCAGCGATTTTGGTAAGGTTTCTACCCTAACTTCAACCACAACATTTAATGATATTCTAGGAGTTTTAATGGTGGAGTAAATGCTTCCTTAGGTGCGGTTTTGGAAAGGTTCTAGCTTGTACCAACTCCTCAAGTCTTCAACTTCTCATCTACCACTCTAGGGTTTGATTTCTTGTGAGAAATCACTAAGGTGAGTGTTTTCTTGACCCTTCCACTCTCATACATGTTTAATAATGTGCTAGTATTCATGTGCATTTTGTTATTTATTTACTTGATTTCGTGGAGCTAACCTAAAACCCCACTTGTGGGTGAAGTTGCAAATGGAGAGTATTAGAGATGCTATTTGGTCAACATATGTAGCAGGAGCTATGTAAGAAGAATAAGTTGTATGTTTGGTCATATTGGGACTTGATGTTGATTCATAAGTCTCGACTTGCGTTGCCATTATCGATAGACTAAAGACCCGGTTTGGGTTAAGGTCGTGAATGGACTAAAGACCCGGTTTGGGTTGAGGTCGTAAATAGATTAAAGACCCGGTTTGGGTTGAAGTCATAAATGGACTAAAGACCCGGTTTGGGTTGAGGTCATAAATAGACTAAAGACTCGGTTAGAGTTGATGTCATGTATATGCTAAAGACCCGGTTTGGGTTGAGTGCTCAAGTAGCTAAAGATCTCGTTTGGGTTGATGCTAATCAAGTTATGTGACTTGAGGGAAATTATAAACGTGCTGACAATATTATATTATGTTTCCTGTTTAATGTCAGGTGAAGCAAATTGGTAGAATGTTGTGTAAATACGATGTTATTGTGCTTAGATCTCATTTTGTCAATTTAATTTGAGGTCATATGTTCTCACTAGGCCTTAGCCTAACACTTGTTTATTTGGTTGTCATGGATGACAGGAAATCCTGGTGGCGGGAACCTTCGGGAATGAGTGGTCGATCGTGTGATCGAGAGCGGTCCTTTTGGGAGATCTAGAGACCGATATACATGATGAATAGTCAACATTTTTGGGAGAATAGCGACACCCGACTGTAATCTGATAGAGAAATCTAGATTATTTAGGTTGTCGTAAATTTATTCTTCATTCGATGAGTTTGTACACATTATACTATATTCCCCTTTTGGGTTGATACCTTTGGATACCTTGGCAGATCTTGTACAACAGGTTTTCACCAATTTATAGTCGTCATATTGCCAAAATTTGAAGTTTTAAATTTACCCCAATTTTTAGGGTGTTACATATCTTATCTAGTCTCATGTACCTATGTCGTACCAAATGAGGAACAATGAGTTTTGTCCCTTCCTATCCTATCCTATCTAGTCTCATGTACCAAACGCAACCTGGATTTCATTTCTCCATTTGTTCAACAAACAACGACAAAGATTTTTTATCATTCCTTACACGATCTATGATGCGCTCAACCAACGAATAAGCATTCCCCATCAACTTCTCCTTGTCGACGTCTACTTCCCCATATTTAACAAGTGCAGGTAACCATTTTACTGGGACTAAATCACGTATCGAGCTTCGCATTATATACTTTTTTGGAATGCAATCAATTTCATCATTAAGAGTACCATAAGGGTGTGACGACATAAAATCTCATTCCGCACAAAGAAGTTACAACTACACTCAATTGTACCATCCGATGAGCCTTAAACCACTTACAAAATGAAACCACATACCAAACAAACAAACCAATAAGACGTACTGTAGACTTTGATAAAACATTATTATTCACTAGAAACTTATAAAACAAAAGGAAAAGATTACCGTGTACTTAGTTTTAACTTCAGATGCTTTGTCTTTTTGGTTAATGGTAAAAACTCTATTACCACCAACCTCGGTGAATCCCTCCCATCCACAAAACTATACTGCCTTATTTATCTCTTTTTGTACCTCAAAGAATATTGTATGCGTAATTGCTCAACGAACCATTCAAGAAAAAGTAGATTTCATTGTCACTTCAAGCGAACAATGTTGTTTTCTTTGAGTTTCTATGACATTATCGAACGAATGGAGGAAGACAACAAGATCATTCCAAAATGCAACATAAATATTGAAGAGCATATTAGTACTCTCGGACTTAGAAGTGGTTTTCATAAGACCAGAAATTGGGAAATCCTTATAGTACGTTGGTATCCAAGACTCCCTACTGGAATACATTTCAACAAACCATGAATTGCCCCGTAATCCATAAGAGTCAATCATCTCATTCCACTTCATCTCGAAGACAGTCAGATGTATGTGCACATTCCACACCAATTTATTAATATCAGTTACAAACGACGTACTTTACACAAGGTAATACACTTATCTAAACAAATCTCAATAACCAAAATTTAAAATTTTTTGTTCATAATATAAATACATTTAATATGGAATTTATATGAAATTATTTGATAAATTACTTACCTTATTCTGAACTTTCTTCATGATGTGCCACATACATAAACGATGCTTGATATTAGGAAATGTAATGGGTATTGCTTATTTCAAAGAAACACACTGATCAGTAATCAAGAATCTGGGTTGACGACCATGCGCTTTCAAAAATGTCTTCAACACCCAAGTGAAATCCACAACAGACTCACTACGAGTTAGTGAAACTCCAACAGCAGAGCTTTTGTGATTATCAATCGCCACAACGAGCACAAAAATCAGTGCATATGTGCTAAAAAAACAAAGAACCATTATGATAACACATTAATATAATATCTAACATAACAATAAGGAAAAAAAACATACTTGTTCGTCTGGAAGGTAGCATCAAATGAGATTGCATCACCAAACTCCTTGTAGTTCAACCTAGCAGTTTCATCGGCCCAAAAAATAGCTACCAACTCCTTATTTCATTTGTACTCGGGAAAAAAATCCGGACAACTTTTTTTTGCCTACTAGCCATAGTATTTATTAACATATGTGTGTTCTTATTCCCGACAAAAATATTCCTATCACACTTATATTTTTGGTAATCTCTAACTGTGCCACCAGATAAATGAATACCACCGTTAAGAGCCTTCACATTCTATGGCCTTTTATGACTCCAACCTTAGAACTACAAACATTAAACACGCTCTTTTCTTCAACATAATTAAGTTGCTTTTTGGAACAAGAAAGCATCATCTCTTCATCATCAACAAGAATATGGTTATGTTTCTCTATAAATTTGTAGATCTAATACCGGTTTCTTTCCTTAACAAAATGCACTTTTAAACATGCTTTACAACCAGATCTCTTATGATTCGAATGACGCTGCTTTCGCTCCCTAGAAACAACTTGTAATGAATCAAATATGTTCTTGGTAGGAATACCCTCTTTGCTACACATAACGAGTTGTGATTCGGCCAAGTTTGTTGATTTTCTTGTTTAATAAACGAAGATCAAACCTAGATAGTTCAACATAGTTCTTACACCTCGTCTCCACCAACTCCACCGACATGAAATAATCACCAATTTTAGGTTTTCCGTCGGAAGCAACCCTAGGGACCCAATATTGAGTCATAGCATCTAGACGAGAAAACACCGAAACAAATAATAAGTCATAACATTTCGTGCAATCTTCATGTTTTTCATAATGTTTCAAAACAAATAATCATGTTAGTGATTAAAAATACTTATGGGGGTAAAAGATCAGAATACATAAATTCACTAACTAAACCACCAATAAACAATGATGATGACATGCACTAGAGTGCAAAACAATAAAAACCAATAATATGGATCATCAATGCATGCAGAAAACGGAACATTGACTATGGTAAAAACCCTAAAGACAAAAAACCCAGTGATGTCAATCATCAATTCATTCATCAAGTAAACACTTGAACAAGTAAACTAATCATGCATGGAACAAACACTACTTCATTATGGTCAAACCCTACACAACAAAACTGTTATTCATCAATGCATACGGGAAAGAAACATTTGTTGTTGTCGAAAACCATAATTTTATTTTAATTTCATCATAATTCAGTACACATAAACAAAATCAAAATATTTTTACATTCTAAACCATGTTCAAAATCGACTCAAACGCATTACAAAACAAAAAAAAATGACAAAACGCCAAAAGAAATATATATATAATAAAAATACAACCGAAATACCTTCTTCATCAGAAGAATAACAACATTCATCACCATTATTATCTTCGACTAAAATCATCCTCAGACGTCGGCACCCTCCATCTTCGACTTCTGTAAAAACCTTCGAACTCAAGCCCAACGATGAACCAATGGGATCAACAGAATCAAATACGTCACTAACGTAAATCTCTTTAACCAAATCTGCATCATCCATTTGCATCCTTTTTTTCACTGAAATCGAACAAAGAAAAAAAAATAACGCATACAAACAAAGAGGTGAAGAAGACGATGACAATATCAATCCATAACCGAAACAGAATATTCAGTATCCAAAAAATTATTGAAAAAAATGCTACATACCCGATTAAATAATATAAAAAAATGAAAATAAAATAATGATTGGTGAAAATGTCTAAATTAACCTTTTGGGGATTAAATATAGAAAAAGGAAAAACAAATTTAAAAAAAAAAGGAATGAATAACCATGATGAATTTGCAAAGTTTGTTAGAACTAGACGGTTTGTAAATGAAACGAGACACACACGTATATATATATATAGGGGTAGGTTCAAACGTGTAATCATATATGATTAAACACTTCTCGCCTTCTCGCAAAATGTTTAACTTCTCGCATGATCTTCCCTCTATATATATTCATACACATATATAGGGAAAAGTTCAAATAAGAAGTGTTAAGTGTGTGAGAAGTAGAAAAGTTATCTTAGCCTCATTGTTTTAAAAGGAAGGGTAATATGGTAAAGCGCTGGCGATAATCAAGACCATATGAATCATTTAAGCAGTTCATAAATGAATGACTTAAAAATAGTGCATATGTAAATCATTCGGGTTCATATATGAATTAGTTAAATAGTTCATATGTAAATCAGATAAATAGTTCATATGTGAATTAGTTAAATAGTTTATATATGACTTACATGGGGTTCACATATGAACATATAGTTCACTAGTGGTGTATCCGCGCAATGCGGCGGGGTGCAAATCGGAAATTAAAAACTTAATGCAACTGCTCATGTTGATGTGTAACAAATCTCAAGCCGAGGTGCTGCGACAATATATATATATATATATATATATATATATATATATATATATATATATATATATATAATATCCACACAAAAAGGAACCCATCAATTGTAAGATCAAGACAGAGAAAGGGAGCAAAAGATGAGTAACCAAATTGAAACTCATTAGAAAGAACAATAGAAGGCCAAAACAGAAGTATTTAAGCAACTGTATACCATTCTTCTCATACCAAGGCAAATGCACAGATCAGTTAGCAGAGTACCACATCAGATATTGAAGGCCAATGGCCATTGGTGAATCACAGAAATGATACCCAAAACACTTGAACCAGATTGCATTCCATTTGTGTATCTTGCAAAACCAACCATACATAGAACCACCCTTATCTCTCCATTTCCAAGAGACATTGATCTGGCAGTTATTAATATCAATTGAAAAGAAGCACAGAGGCCAAACAGATAAACCACTTTGGCCATAAATCAACAGCTGGTTATGCCACCAACTTTCCTCAAACAGAAGCTGAACACTGAATTCCATGTTTTCAACAAATCTTAAGCAACAGTAAAAGTCTTGATAGAAATACCCTTATCCCTCAAATTATGATAGAATTCATCATAGCAGCAAATATACCATGAAAAATAAGAAAGTCCCATATAGATGAATGCATTGATTGGATCAGTGATCAATAACCAATGCACCATCATGCCAAAGAAGCATGGAACAAAGGCTAGCAAAGAGGTAGGATCAGTGATCAACCACCCCCTTGAAGCCCCTAACGTAGACCAATTGAATAGATGAAACAAACACACATACACAAAGATTAAGAACAACTGAACAGGTTTGGCACACCAAAGAAAAACTCCTCAAAGACCACAAGAGTGAACCCAAAACCAAAATCACCCTAAGGACAGAGGTCTGAACTGATAAGGCATAAATCTGTGTTTCCCAAAGACCATCACTCTCTGTAGATACTATCAGACATATAATTATCTACTATAATTATATAACAAACTTATCAAAGTACTTGGGCCACATTCTTAACAGAAGGAAAAAAAATGGTGGTCATGAGGACAAGTTTATTGCATTTTGGATATTAGTTTAAGATTGATATTATTTTTACATTGTTTATGTTGGTCTATATATAGAGAGAGAGAGAGGTAGAATGGAGACAATAGGGATGCATGGATTCTCAGAAAGAAGAATTAAAGAATTCCATTCCTATCTTAACTAAGGAACCGTGAAACAATAGTTTGTTTTGAGTGCAGATCGGGTTCTTTAACAATGCATAACTCTCAAACCGTAAGTCCGAATGAGCTCAAAGTTTACAGGTAGAACAACCTAAATGTATACTACAAGTCTTATGAAGGGCCTAAAACCCAGTTGAGACTCTAAGTGGCTCAAAACTGTATGTTTTTGGGACTGATCACAGTTTACTCGTGATCAATCCCTGTGTTTTTGTAAAATTTGTATAAAATTAATGGATGATCCAATGGGGTGATTCCAATTCGAGTAGAACCATAAGAGGTCGTAGAACAACTTTCATTTAGACGCTATAATCTTGTTTGGCCTCTAAGTTGGAAAAAAAATGCTTGAAAAGAATAGGTACAGAAGCTGTGAATACTATTCTCAGTTGAGGCAGCAATAGGCTTCTAGGAATTTTATGTTTTTAAGGAAACAACAACTTATAAAACATCACTGTCCAATATCAAGTACAGACACATTACAGACATTGAAGAGGATTCTAACCCAGAAAAACAAGCTATAATCTTGGAAATAAGCTATAGCATTAGAGCAAAGTTGATATTGGAGCAAAGTTGGGTACAATAAACAATTTGACTTGGGGAACTTGAAAGGGTTGTTATTGAACATGAATTTGCATACCTTAATTCTATTTGGTTATCAACTTGTCCTTTGACTCTTTGCTATATCTATTCTTTAATCTTTATGTATATGTATATGTAGATGTAGATGTGTGTATATACACAACTTTCTTGCTTAAGATCCTTGTTTGTATTGGGTTTCCAATTTCAGTAGGCAGATCCTACATTCCTTTGTTAGAAGTTTGAGCATACCCTTTTGGATTCAAACCTAGCATGTAAATTCGAAATCCCACAATACCTAGAAACTAAATGAACATCCAACCTTTCTAATCTCACAAAGGTATCGATTCGAGGTTGGCATTGTCTACAACATGTTTTTTCTTATGGCATAGCTGGTAGCTTAGTGCAACTCCAAGAGCTACATATAAGTCGTTGCGACGATGTGGAGGTAATTGTGGAGCAAGTACAAGATTGTGAAACTAAAGCCACCGAGGTTTCTTTCCCTCGTCTAAATTTCTTACAACTTGGTTATCTGTCGAGTTTGAATGGATTTTGCTTGGGGAGTGAATATTTTCAATGGCCATCATTAGATACGCTGAAAATAATAAATTGTCCACGAGTAACAGTTTTCACCAACGGACAGTCGACTACTCAGAAGCTGAAGGTAATAGAAACAAGTTTTGGGTGGTGTGATGCAACGGATGACCTGAACTACTTAATAAGCACAAAAATACAACAGGTTTGTGATGTTCAATTCCCTCTCTTAGAGTACACTTGGGAAAGTTATTATTTGTTTTAGTATGAAAAAATGTTGAACTTGTTTGACAGGGATATAAATTTTAGAGAAAGATTGAGGTTGCAACTGCATGCACATTGGAGATGCATTAATTTTTAAAGATTGAGGTATGATATTTTTCTATGGTATGTACTTCTAAACCATTTCTCAAGATTTGTATTAATTTTATATGTTTTGATAGTTACCCATCTAGTTAAGTTTACCAATTGCTATTTTTCTCTTATGGTTCTAGCTGCATTAAGAGCCATCATTTCTACACACTTATGGCTCCAAAATTGCATATCATGCATAATTTCTGCACAGTTAGGGAGCAGTTTTCAGCCCATTATTGGTCTATACTCTATAGCAGTGATCTTTCTGGCAAAAGTTTACAGCAGTTTAAGGTTGTTTACAGCTTGTTTCAGCCCCAGTGAGCAGTTTTGCAGTGTGGATATTGTTTGCTAATGTGTTTAGACAATTTTCTAATGTTAAATAGAAGTAAGAATAGAGCAATTGTGTTCGTTTTAGGCATTGTAATTGCAAAAGGAATTTTGCAATTGAAATAATTCTTGAAAACTAACTTTGTCTCTCGAAATCTAATATAATTCTTACAACATGTTGACATGAAAGGTAAAATTAAGCAAATAACAACGCTATAGGAAAATGTTCGATGACATATTAAAATACTTGAAGGTGTCATCTGATTGAACCTTATCTAAATTAAAAATCATCTGGTCGAAGCTCGAAACTGAACATACCTAAATCGTGAACCCAAATCAGATATGAGGTGTTTAGCTGTAAAAACAAAAACAAAATCACAATCAAGCACATCAGATTGATTTACTAAATGGATGAAATCAGAGGATGAGAAATCAAAGGATGAAAGCACAATTACAATATTTATTAATCAGATGAAATCAAGAGTTAGGTTTTTCATACAATACCTGAAATCTAAATCGGAGAGGAAGGGAGAAGTCAGGTAGGTTTCTTCAAATCAAAATCAAATTGACAAAGATTGGGATACGATGTGTTTGAGAGAGATAGAGAGATAGGAGAATGTACTGATATCAATTAGCAGATAGTGTGATTTATATGGGTGAAATCTTTGGAGTCATCAAGTAGCAAATCTTCCATTTCAGTATGGCAATTCGTACTATCAGTATGGTGCGAGTCTGTGAGGCGTGAAAGAAGAAGAAGACGTGAAAGAAAGAAGAAGAAGAAGCATGTGGTATTCACGGTATGGGCCGAGTAGAAGGGGCCATTCACGGTGTGGGCTGAGTAGAAGCGTTCGGTCCTTGTTTAAAAAAAAAGACAAAAGGGGTTTTACTTGTACATTATGCATAATAAGTTGTAATTAAGAGTTTTTTGAAATTATAGCATAAAATGGTTGTAACTTGTGCTTTAAAAATTGTCTTTAAGACTTTTTTCCTAAATGCATATGAAGGTAGTATAGATATATGAATTACACGAGTTCACATATGAACATATGGTTCATATGTGAATCACACAGGTTCATATATGCTCTTGTTTTCCTCCTATTGGTAAAAATTATGAAACTACCCCTTTATCTTTCTTATAACTGTTACTATGCGACCGAATTATCCGGTGCTTCACAGTCAAAACCGCAAATTTTAACCATTTTTTAGATGAAGGACTATGATCACTTCTTTACTCCTCACACACTTAACACTTCTCATTTGAACCTATAACATATATTTATATATATACTAGAAGCGTACTCGCGCAATGCAACGAGATACATCACGATTTTAATGTTTCATTTTATTCGTTTGTCGATTTACAGTACGATTTTGGATGGTTTTGAGAAAGTGATAATGTTTTTTTTATAAATTTGTTTAATTTAGACTTAATAATATAATGTTTTTTATATAAAAAAATTAAGTATTTTGTTAGAATTTAATGATTATCTTATATATTTTAATGACATCTAGAAAAAATAACCAATTACATATTTAATAATATAATTAAAACAAATTTATCTATACTATATTATAAAGCACGGATAAAAAACTCTTAAATACAAATTATTAGGCACAAGGTACCATCATTTTATACAAAAAATAACTAATAATTTGTATTTAAGAGTTTTTTTATTCTTACTTTATAATATAGTATAGATAGATTACAATATTATTTAATTACTCAGATTTTATGCAGTGTTGATAAAAAAGAAATTAACCTTTTATTTTGTGAATAAAAGGAGCAATAATTTAGAAAATTGTCTCGGAAAGTGATATTATGGGCTCATTATGGCTGTTTAATGGAACTGGGCTGTAACTCAATTTTAATGATTTCTTTTTGGCACTTGTCGAATCACGACGAGATATAACTTCGTCGTCTTATACATTTAAACAACATAAATGTTCTCTTTTATAAGATAAACGTGATTCGGTACTAACAAAGCTGCCATATATTGTTGAGGCCTTCTCCAAAATGGAGAACCAAAAGTTAAAATTTCCAAAAAAATTTACATCCATCTCTAACAGTTTCTTTATTTTGGAGATAAATCATTGATTATATCATTAAAATATTCTACATATTTAATAAAATATTATTTCTCTCACCTAAACATTTCATTTCAATGTTTCTCATTGGTTGGATATAATAAAAAATAGTTTCTCTCTTTTGGTAATCATTTTTGGGGACATCTCCAAATTTGGAGAAAGCTGTTGGAGATGCTCTTAATCGTAGTGAGATCTTAAGAGTGAACAACATAGATTTGAAACGAGACTTTCTTGTGGAAACTCCACTATATATATTAACAATTCAGAGAGACAAAATTGATTAGAGCATCTTCAACAAATTCTCCAATTTTTTTTCTAAAATGTAGAACGGATGTCCAAAATCCCTAACAAAAATTGCATTCAACTCCAACAGATTCTCCATTTTGGAGATGAAATCCTTACTTATATTATTAAAATATCGTACATATCTAATAAAATATTATTTCTCTCTCCTACACATTTCATTTAAAGATTTCTTATTGATGAAATATAATTAAAAACAATTTTCTCTCTCATGATAATAATTTTTGGAGAGTTTCCCTAATTTGGAGAAAATATAAATTGGTAATTGGAAACAACCAATTTCTGATTTGGGCTTTAAATGTGAAGGATATGGACTTAAAAAGTGGTGGTGGAAATTGAATATTAAGCCTAGACCTCTCTTAGGGAAATCCTTGGTATTGGGTAGGGGTGTACGTGGGTTGGGTTGGGACGTTTTTACAACCCAACCCAATTATGACGATTTGGAAAGTCTCAACCCAACCCAACTCATTCAAAAATATAACCCAACCCAACCCTTGCGGGTTATGGCGGGTTGGGTTGGGTTGGCGGGTTAGTAATACACATAAATTTGCTGATTGAAATACGATAAATAATACTAAAATTATTCTCAACAAAGTTATTAGTTATTACAATCAGGGCTTGTTCGTGTTCGTTCGTTCGTTTAACTTAACCGAACAAAGAAACGGACACGAACGGTATAAAGAGCATTTGACTTCCTAGGAGGTCAGGGGTTTGAACCTCACCAAAGGTGAAGAAAGTGTGTGAGTTTATTTGTTGCATTTTCCGTATATAAATATTATATACTTCAAAAAAAATGAAATTTTTTGTGTTCATGTTCATTCATTAAGAAAATGTGTTTGTTCGTGTTCGTTTATGTTAGTTCGTTAAGATGCTAAACGAACATAAACGAACGAACATAAATGGACTTAAACAGACATAAACCAACGAACACATATATACTTAAACAAACATAAACGAACGAACATAAATAAATTTAAATGAACATAAATGAACAAAAAACAACCACCAATACTCATCATTCCGTTCCTAAAAACTAACATAACAAAATGAAAAACTGTGTAAACTTATGAACGATAAAAAAATAATTCTAAAAATTCAATTTACTTAATGATTTTACATATTAATGTCACAATATATAAATATATTTATATAATAAATAAACATAAACAAACGTAAACAAACATAAACGAATGCAAACGAACGAACATAAATGAACGAACGTTCACGAACATAAATGAACGAACGAGACCATTGTTCATGTTCGTTCATTTAACTAAACGAACAAAAAAATGTGTTCATGTTCATTCATTTATTAAATGAATGAACATAAATGAACTTCCCGCCAAACAGTTCACTGAACGTTCGGTTCATTTACAACTCTAATTACAATCATCCAATTATAAATTAAAATCCATAAGTCGTAAAGTTAATTTGGGTTGTGAATAAACTGCATATTATATATATATATATATAATTTTATAAAAAAAATAGCGGCGGGTTGACGGTTTGGGTTGGGTTGAGTTGAGTTTTCCTAACCCAATTTCAACCCTTCTAATTAGCGGTTTGGCGGTTTTACGGTTTCGCGGGTTGACGGTTTTATGTACACCGCTAGTATTGGGTAAACTAGAGATGTACAAGGTCTTGGTTTTTTCTGAACTGGGTGCGAGCCTCCTAAATTAGTTTTCGGTGAGTAAAAAAAGGCTAAGGTCGGGTCAGGCTTTCAGTTGAAAAAGGGTATGATCAAGCTTTTTCATGTTGGGTTTTTTTGGGCTTTAATTTTGGGGCTGGGCTTGCCCCCAAAATTTTGGCTTGATCAGTCTTTGAGGCATGGTCTGGACCGTTCTAAGGATTTTCGGGCAGAGCCTGGGTGAGTTTCGGACTTGGATTTTTTTGTACATCTCTAAGACAAATCTTAGATACGGAGTCATTGGAATTAGACCATTTTTGAATATTTTTTTATAAATTAAAATAGTGTAAACAGTTATTTACTTTTCAACCTGGTACATTATTTTTAGTATAACATAAAATATTTCATGTGTACATTGGTACTCCTAATTTGTATAGATTTTATGTGGACAACTTGGTGAACATGACCAAAGGTCATGGGGGGAAGGTCGCGTGCTATATGCCGGTCAATACAACATGAATTTAATCATATATGATTAAGTGTTCGTATTACGTCTAATCATATATGATCTTGGAACTTCTAGTCTTATTTGCAAATTGATTGTTTTGTTTGAACCTAACCCTATATGTTTTAGTTTTAAATATGTTATTATGTTCTAAATTATTGACTTTTTAAATACATTTGAAATACTAAAATCAAATTTATTATATATCATACACTAATATAAAATTATAATAATAAATATTATAATCAAACTACCATTTACAATAAAATTATATAAAATATCATACCGGAGGACCATATTGTAATGAAAGTGTGCTGGTTATTACATAAATTATTGTGTAAAAATGGCATACATGAAACTGCTCTTGAACTATCAAAAAGTGGAACACAAAATCATAATAAATGTATGAATACTTTCTAATAATAAGGTATTATGGTAACATTATATCCGATGATCGCATCCCATTGGTTCATCGAGTGTGTCTTTGCTAACGCAAAACCACGAGCAAGCCTGAAAACTCCGGTACCTCCGACCACCGGCATCTCTCTAACTTCATTCATCACAGGGTTTCGGCCCACAACACTGACGGAGCTACCATTATAGATGCCCGAGACGAAGTTGTAGGTGAGGGTCATATGGAGGCTCAACTCATTTTCTTGGGAAGCCATGGCGTAAAGACCTTGGGCTCGACCAATAAGGGTCGAGTTGATATCAGGTGTGGCAGTAAGGGAGTTGTCCATGACATAGATGGACCCAAACCCGAACATAGATGCATCCGTGTTGTTGGAACCCGTGGCATTGATGGGTTGGCCTGCAACACGAACAACAGAGGCGTTGGGTCCACCTGGGGTGTCGTGCATGTAGAACTGTATATGGGTTTGGTTGCGTTTTCTGGCCTTTGATGCAGATGCCACCAAAAACGCAACCAAAACGAAGCACAATAGTTTGCTTGTATAAGCCATGTGTAGAAGTGATCTTGAAGCTATTGGTTCTTTTTGATCTTGTGATGTGATGTAACTTCGACCTCCATCGATACATATATATACACTTGCCTATGTTTTAAATAATATATGGCGTGGAATTTGGGTTAGTTTGACCGATTGTGTCTTAGTTTGTCAAAAGTAAAACTCTTTATGGAAAATTATATGCAACTGGTCAAAGATCAAAACTGCCGTGGGATATAAATGCTGACCGATGAAGACACAACCACAAAAAATGTGGAATTTGTGTGGTTTTGGAAGACAAGTCGGTTTCAAACGTAATAGTTTTCATGATTTTTCTAGAAATAAAATATTTGAAGGATATTGGACTTCAAAAATCAAAATAACAAATTCCAATATAATCGGCTTTCCTTTAAAAAAAATATATATATCTATGTTACTATAAAAAAAAATCTAATATGTACAATCTTTTTGTACAATAATATTTACCACCCTTACAATGTTACATTTATCATCCTTACAATTACTTATTTTAATTTACTTTATATCTCTTACTTTTTTATTTTTCATTTTACACCATTATCATATTAACACAAATAATCGTATATGATCAAAAATGCAATATAAAAATACGTTCCTTTTCCTACAAATTATAACATTATAATCGTCTCGTCAATACCTTCAAAACGAGCCCAATATTGAATATTTTTTAATTTAACCGTACTATTAAATATCATGAATATCTACGAATTAAATTGTTTTATATCAATATGTTTTTTTTCCACCGTTAGCACATTAAAAATACATAATCGTAAAATATATTAAAAATATGTTTCATCTTTATTATAGATTACATCACTATAATATCTACTATATTATAAAAATTCTAATACAGATTTTTACAAATCTTTGAAAGCCAAAATTTTCTACCCCATGTTCCACTTTCTAATTCAATTAAATGTTATGTTTATCACCCTTTCAATTAGTTACTTAATTTATTTTATATCACTTGTTTTCTTATTTTCAATTTTACACCCTTATATGTTAACATAAATAATCGTATACGAACAAGCCCAATATTGAATATATTTTTATTTAACCGTACTATTAAATATCATGAATATCTACAAATAAGATTGTTTTATATTCTTTACACTTTATTTTATTTTCACCTTTAGCATATTAAAAATACGTAAACCAACTAAAATATATTAAAAACACGTTTCATCAATTCATTTTATTTTGAAAAAGTTACATCGTAACACATAACAAATTATTGAAATAGTTCACATAAATCACCAACTAGCGAATTTCGTATAACGAAGTGATATTTGTTATCCTTGATTTGATTATACTATACACATGAAATTATTGGAATTTACGCCTATCTTCAACTGCCCCTTTTGCCATTTATTTAACTTTTTAAATAAATTTGGAAGATAAAATTAAGCTTTTACACCCGTCGTATTGCGCTGGCATATAACTATATATATATATATATATATATAAATTTGTAAAACTTATATATATATATATATAAATTTGTAAAACTTGATAAATTGTTTTATATAATTTTTTTTGATAAAATTGTTTCATATATTTGTGTTTTTTTATGTGAAAATGAAAAAGTTTCATCAGATTGAGAAAATGCATGAAACAATTTCATTATAATGAGAAAATACATGAAACAAATTTATTTTTACATAAAAAACACAAATATATGAAACAATTTCATCAACAAAAGAATTATATAACACAATTTCATCAAATTAAACAATTTCATGAACCAATTTCATTAACTTAACCAATGAAATCGATGGTTTACGGTTTGTAAAATTAGAGTGATTTCCATTTGATCTCTTTTATTTGTACAAAATGGTTTCTTATACAATGTTACATTTACCACCCCTACACTTACTTATTTAATTTATTTTATATCCCTTATTTTTTTATTTTTCATTTTACACCATTATCATATTAACATAAATAATCGTATATGAACAAAAACTGCAATGAAAAAATACGTTTCTTTTTTTACAAATTATACCATTATAATCGTCTCGTCAATACATTCAAAACAAGTCCAATATTGAATATTTTTTAATTTAACCGTACTATTAAATATCATGAATATCTACGAATTAATTTGTTTTCTATCCATACGTTTTATTGTTTTCCACCGTCAGCACATTAAAAATTCATAATCGTAAAATATATTAAAAATACGTTTCATTCTTCTTATAAATTATATCATTATAATTTTTTTCGTCAATAATTGTAATATAAACTAATTATTGAATATTTTATGGGTTTAGGGTTTCATAAGTTGTGATTCTTAGGTCATGGTTATTGTTGATGACATGTGTAACACTCTAAGAATTTAAGCGAAATAAAAATTCGGAAAGTCGACAATATAAGGTCTAAAATACGGAGGTCCAACACCCTGTGAATATACTTTCATAACAAGGACAACCCAAAAATTTATACAACTAAAGACCCACAATTAATTGGGTTAGTTTGCATCATCAAGTTTGCAAAAGAATGAGACATCAATATTACAACAACCTACTTAATCTAGGATCGATTCAAAACTAGATTAAAATGGGTGTTGCGATTTCGCTAAAATCTCTCTTTACAAAAATCCCCAAAAGACCGGCACTTCGAGAACTCCTACGTGCCTGGTTGACAAGCCCGACAACTTAATTTCCACTACGAGTGGGATCTGTGAGAAAACAAAAACCACAACAAGTGTTAGGACGAAGCCTAGTGAGATCTCATAAATTATATAATTCACAAACTAGTATGTCAAGTTTCAAGAATATAAGACTTGTGTTATCGAACTCCATTGACACACAAATATTGTTTCCACCGCAACCATGTCCTCAAAACCTGATCACAAACATACAAGAGATAACCCTTGATAATACGGGGGAGATCCGTTTCCATCGGGGTGACATGTACACGGGAGTGGAGTCACCCAAGATGTTATTGGATTTCACCTCATGTCCCGGTCCTAGTTCCCATGCCATCAAGACATCACAACCTCGAACCATATTCATTGCCTTTATTGCCTACTCCGTCGAGTTACACCTCAAGGTCTTACGGGACATTATTGCCTACCCAAGACTAAACGAGTTACACTCTAAGAATTTAAGCGAAATAAAAATTCGGAAAGTCGACAATATAAGGTCTTACATGTGTAACACTCTAAGAATTTAAGCGAAATAAAAATTCGGAAAGTCGACAATATAAGGTCTAAAATACGGAGGTCCAACACCCTGTGAATATACTTTCATAACAAGGACAACCCAAAAATTTATACAACTAAAGACCCACAATTAATTGGGTTAGTTTGCATCATCAAGTTTGCAAAAGAATGAGACATCAATATTACAACAACCTACTTAATCTAGGATCGATTCAAAACTAGATTAAAATGGGTGTTGCGATTTCGCTAAAATCTCTCTTTACAAAAATCCCCAAAAGACCGGCACTTCGAGAACTCCTACGTGCCTGGTTGACAAGCCCGACAACTTAATTTCCACTACGAGTGGGATCTGTGAGAAAACAAAAACCACAACAAGTGTTAGGACGAAGCCTAGTGAGATCTCATAAATTATATAATTCACAAACTAGTATGTCAAGTTTCAAGAATATAAGACTTGTGTTATCGAACTCCATTGACACACAAATATTGTTTCCACCGCAACCATGTCCTCAAAACCTGATCACAAACATACAAGAGATAACCCTTGATAATACGGGGGAGATCCGTTTCCATCGGGGTGACATGTACACGGGAGTGGAGTCACCCAAGATGTTTTGGATTTCACCTCATGTCCCGGTCCTAATTCCCATGCCATCAAGACATCACAACCTCGAACCATATTCATTGCCTTTATTGCCTACTCCGTCGAGTTACACCTCAAGGTCTTACGGGACATTATTGCCTACCCAAGACTAAACGAGTTACACCTCAAGGGCCCACGTCCCCCTATTGCCTACTCGCTAGCAAACCATAATGATCGTTCACATTAGGTCCAACAAACATACAGCTACATTCTCGTGCACAAGGAAGTAGGAAACCACATTCTTATCAGGTGATCACATGCTGATTTAAAAATTCACAACCACATAATGAAACAAGTACGCATGTTAGGCACATTCCCCATTTCCATCCTTTTTGTACCATATACTCATTATATAAAACCCCCCATTTGTAATATAACCCTTTTTACATCGGTGAACCATTCACACCACATTTCCTAACAAATAATGCCTACCAAGTAAAAGTCTTGATATGAGATGATTAGAACACTCTTTATATCCAAATCCATAAAACCCTAATTTTAGTTCCAAACCCAAAAATAGATGTATTTATAATTGTAAGTCAAGTATACAGTAATGTACATAAATATTTGAGAAACAAGAACTCCTAAGCTAAACTTTATAAGGAGAAAACCTTAGGTAACAAATCAAACCCACAATAATGATGTGAATGTGTAACTATGTGAATAATAGAAAATCAACTAGTAGGTGCAAGCTTTCAAGTGATAAGTAGATGTATAAATAGATATGTAGGAGTTCATAGAGGAAAACTCACTATTTAGGGTTTGTGAGAGAAAACCCTAAAATGGTAGACTTAGGAGGCTTGATTCTTCCTTTCTTAAAGTTTTTAATGAACTAGAAACAATTATTCCGCCCCAACAACCTTTCTTGACTTACCTTAAAGATAGGTCAACTTGTAGCATTAAATGGAGTGGAAGGGAAGAAGAAATAGAGAGAGATCAGCTAGAGGGAGAGATATAGCGATCTGCAGGTTTGGGGTTTTTGAGTAAATGAATTTTGGTCAAGAAAATCGGCTAAAAAGGGCAGAAGCACGTCCCCCTTCATGCGACAATGACCACCAGTGACTATGCCCCGGGCAAAGGCGTCGGGCATAGTCGCTCCTATACCCCAACCCTCTGTCCGATCGAAGAACAGAACCAACCAGGGGCGATAATGCCCACTGCGACTATGCCACGGGCAAAATCGTCGGGCATAGTCGCCGAATGCCCCCACATCCCTCTAAACTCGATTTCACAGCAAGACTAAGCCCACACAAAGGTGTTTACATCGACGACAAGCTTACACACATGCATACATATATTACAGGCTCGCAAGGCTTCTAATCGTAATTATATGCGTATATATATATATATATATATATATATAGGGGAGCGATCAATTGGAAACTAGTATTACATTGGAAACTTTGGAAACTGAAATCAACCAATCAGTGAATTTCTTTTTTTTATTTTTATTTTTAATTGAAAAGGTTATTTTTGTCTTTTACATTATTTCATAATATATATGGTAACTGTTATTATTATATTAATAATTATTTAATTTTAATTTAGCTTATATATGGTAATAATAATCATTGATTAATTTAAAAATGAGATATTTAATTTTAATTTAGCTTATATATGGTAATAATGAAACAATAATGCTAACACGATGAACCTGATTAATCTATTTTCATATACGGATATGCAACTGAACAGGTAATGAAACAAAAATGGGAAATTAACTAAAATGGCACAAATTCATCATGTTTCATTATGAAACAATAATGCTAACACGATGAACCTGATGAATCTATTTTCATTATGAAACAATAATGCTAACACGATGAACCTGATGAAATCTATCATCCAATGAAATCTGTAATCCACAAATTCATTCTGTTTCATCACGATATTAGATTGCGTGGGAAATTTTATAATAAAATGAAATTAAAAAAAATATTTTCTTACATTTTAAAAGAAAAATAATTTTTTTGATGAAAAGACAAATGCTCCTCGTTTTCATAGTAAAAAAAATAACAAAATTTAGATTGTGTGGGAAATTTTATTTTTGGTTTCCAGTAATCTAAATAAAATAAACCTTTCTTGCCATATTTGAGACAGAAAATCAAAAGACATATTTACCTTTTTCATCTATTATTTTTATTTATTATTAATAAACTAATTAATTTACTACCATATATAATTCAAATGAATCTTAACCATTGATTATAAAGATCAATGGCTGAAATTTGGTTTACAAAGTTTCCAATAAAACTTGATTTCCAATTATATATATATATATAGTGGAAGGATATTTTGCAACCCTGAAAAAGGTTGCAACCCTTGCAACCCATATCTTAACCGTTGGATTCATGATCGACGGTTATTTTATTTTTATTTTTCTGTTTTTTTTAATTAAAAATATTGGGCCCCATATCTATTGTAACCGTCGATCATGAATCCAACGGTTAAGATGTGGGTTGCAAGGGTTGCAACCTTTTTAGGGTTGCAAAATATCGTTCCACTATATATATATATATACACACTACACATGTTTAGTTTCACGCACAACTAAGCATACATAAACACATTCACGACGCTAATCTTATAATAGTAGGGAAGATGGGGTCACAACACTCGAGATTACTATTTAAAAGAAAAGAGATGAAGAGGGAATTCACTAAGAATTTAGGGGTGTTACAACATGTCTACAAGGAAGTAGTATTAATTGTTCGTTCTTTACTTACATTCTGCTGCATCATGCAGGTATATGACTAATATATATATATATATATATATATATATATATATATATGGGGGCCATTCAAGGGAGAACTAAGTAATTTATGGTAACCGTGAGATCCAATATTAACCACAAATCAGAAGATAAATTAGGAAATCAATAATTTTGGTAATTTTAATTTAAAATTTTAATTAAAGGTATTTGAAGTATTTTTTAGATCTTCTCTCTCTTCTCTTCTCTCTCCTCTATCCAGCAAATATTATTCCGGTGAATACATGATGCCCACTGTGATACACTTTATAAACATTGAAAATACGTGATGCACATTGTGATACACTTTGTAACGATCGAAAATACATGATAGCACACTATGATACCCTTTTGTAAACATTGAAAATACGTGATAGCGCACCGTGATACACTTTGTAAAGATCGAAAAGAACATCGAAAATAAGTGATGCACACTGTGATACACCATGTAAAGATCGAAAATACAGGATAGGGGGGTCATTCAAGGGAGAACTAAGTAATTTGTGGTAACTGTGAGATCCAATATTAACCACACTGTGTTAGGCCCCTATATAGGGGGTCACACTGTCATACACCTTGTAAATATCGAAAATACAAGATAGTACACTATGATACCCTTTTGTAAACATAAAAAATACGTGATAGCACACTGTGGTACCTTTTTGTAAAAGAAAATAAGAAAATTTAGGAATTAGGTTATATTTTAGAAATTAAACAAATTTACTAAAATATCATTTTCTATTTATTTAAAATTAATTTTAATTATTCTAAATGTGTGGCTCATATTGGATCTCACAGTTACCATAAACTATCTAGTTCTCATTTGATTAGATCCCCCCACATATATATATATATATATATATATATATATAATCATGCACATATAACATGTTTGAAATAAAACGTCCTATTAATTTTTTGTATATCACGTTATTTGCAAAAATGAGGTTGTAAGACTATTTTAAAAGAGTTGCTATAAAAGATACGATATTTTATTTTAAAAGCGTCTTGAAAACTTGTTAAAACATTCAAAAATAGAGAACCAAAAATGAAAATCTCTAAAAAGTATTATATTCATCTCCAACAGATTTGCTATTTTAGAGATTTTAAAACAATTTATATTATTATAATATTATATAATTTATCATCCCAATACACTTTTTAAAAAAATCTTAATATAAAATAATAAAAAGTGAATTTCATTGGTGGAATTGAATAAAATAATCATTTCTCTCTCCTACCATCAAGTTTTAGAGAATTCTCTAAACTTGGAAAATTTTCAACTTTTCTCTATTATAGCAAACAAGATAGCAAAGCTGTTGGAGAGATTTAGAGAACAAAAACTCATTTTTTTCTATTTTAGCAATGCTGTTGGAGATGCTCTAACATGTTTGAAATAAAACGTCCTATTAATTTTTTGTATATCACGTTATTTGCAAAAATGAGGTTGTAGGACTATTCTAAAAGGGTTGCTATAAAAGATACGATATTTTATTTTAAAAGCGTCTTGAAAACTTGTTAAAACATTCAAAAATATTATATAAATTGATTAAAACACTTTTATGAAGAATACACAATTGTTTGGTCTTATAAACCTAAGTCACGTTAAAAAAAAAAGATAAAACTGATTTTGTTCTAATTAATAAGCATGAAAAAAACACAGAGTTTAGACTTGAATGAGTTTTGTCCCTCAAATTAATAAAGAATTATATTGTACAAAACTCGTAGTCCATGAATTATATTCATTAGATGAGATCCATCGATCCACCCTTATATGACATCGTGCGCCCATGTAATCTTCCACCATATATTCAACAAAATAATTTATATATAAACATATTAATTGTTACTATAAAATGTCCATCCAAAATCACCATAAACAAACCCATTCAAGTTTGTTTCAGAGAAACAATTAATGACCATGGAGGCCACAACCACCACGAGATTCTCAGCCATCGTCTTTCTACTCTCAGTGATGGTATCAGCAGTTTCCGCCACTGCTGGCGGTGCTTATGGAGTTTCTCCGACCACAAACCCTGAGATCCCTTATAAGATGAATAAAGAGAGAACTTCCCAAACCCATTGCAATTCAAGGGCTTATCTATTGTAAATCCGGCCCTAAACTTATCCCACTTAAAGGTACTCCATTAATTAATTTGTCTCTATTGTGTTAACTTAACGTTATGATTTTGGAGTTCCACATCCGCTAGATTTAGAACGATTCTCCTTAATATATGTTTTTTGAAAGTAATCTAATGAGATTATACATTTTCTCACACATGAAGTTGATATAATATATTATTTATGTTTCTAACACCAATGGATTATATATTGTGCGTATCAGGAGCCAAGGCGAGAATAACTTGTTTGGCAAGAAACCAAAAGGGGCTCGAACTAGCGCCGTTCTCCGTCTTGAGTTGTCCTGCTGATGACAAGGGCTACTTTCTAGCGAAACTGTCCCCTTCATTCACAAAGTTCTTAAAGAATGCTCAATGGGAACTCAAAGAGTGCAAGGCCTTCCTCGAGAGCTCGCCTTTGAAAGACTGCAAGATCCCTCTAGATATTAATGGAGGCGTTATGGGTGCTCATATTATTTCTTCTTTGTCTCACCGACTCCTCAAAAACACAAATCTCTATTCACTCAAACCTTTTTTCTACACGAGCAATCAACCTCAAGAGGTCTCTGACAACAAGGGATATTAACAACTCCCCCAAAAGATCATTATTTGATCGGTTTTAATGTATTCTTACAACATGTAACGCTTGTTTTTCCCTTCTTTTCAAGTGGACTTTGTTGTTATTCCTGTTCTTTTCCCTTTCTTATTCTTCTTATCATTTCCATTAAAAAAAATTGATGGTGTATGACAATATTGAACTATTTCAAAATACTATATCTAAACCATGTTTAAGTCATATGTGTGTTAAAATTCTCAAAAAACTACGGTAAACAGTTCTTTGAATTGCTTATGCACGTGATTTGAGGCTACCATCTCTTCCTCTGCGGACTGATTTGGTTGCCAATACTAAACTTCTTTCGTTTTCAATTGTTAGAAAATTGTGTAATATTTTTAACACTTCTTGGGTCGATTAATGTTGCCGCCTATTGTGTCAGTTGTTCTCGGTTGGGTCTTCCTTTTTCTTTTGTTCTTTTGCTTGTAGTTTTGTTGGTTCGGTTGTGTGTTTTTTTTCTTTATTTTAGTTTCTATGCGGCCTTTGCATCCTTTCTTCTTAATTTTAATAAATTTTGCCGCCTATAAAAAATATATTATTTAAAATTGCGTAAACTGGAATGAAATTTTCTATCAAGGGTAAGGAGTTGTAGTTTCTTTTTGCATTATCATTTTATTAAGATTTGACTTTATTATTGCTTATTTTTCAGGTGTATTTGGTTCATAGAATGGAATCTTTTTGAATCGGAATTTGTCAATAAATTTAAATGGAACTTAATCTGGTTGGATTATGTGTTTAGTTGACAAAAATCGAATTAAATCTATCAAGGGAATTGACATATGTGTGTTTGGTTTACTAAATATAACTTTACAATCATAATAAAATAATGAGTAAACTGCAAATTTGGTCCATGCGGTTTTTAATTGATTGGAACTGAAATTGTAGTTTACTCTTTTCTTTCTTTATGATATTTTAATACTATATATATATATATATATATATATATATATATAAACTTAGTAAGTTATAAAATAAGGTAAGTCTAAGAACTCCAAAATATTACGCTCGATCTCAAGTCCCGGCCCCGTAAACATCACTTCGAACCTGCCGTGTCTGAAAACAAAAACACGGCTGAGCACATGGCTCAGTGAATGGATTATAATATAAATTCGTAAATAATAATGAAAACATCGATAACGAAGCGGAAGACTTAAAAATTCATTTCGAATAATGTTCTTGAAACTCAAGTTCGTAGCAAAAGAAATGTTCAGAAATTTTCAAAAGACAATAATTTCAAGAACGGTTCACACTTTAATTTCAAAACATAATATAAATAAAGTCCGTCAATTCCTGTTGTGTTCGTAGGTGATCAGCCACACGAACTGGGTCGGCGTGCGGGCATACACACACGAATCCCCCGTGAATTCAACCACGGTAACATATTATGTGGATAAAAGTTCTAAGATCGATCCATACGTCCTGGAGCCAACAAAGTTGGCCCTAGTCTCCCAGAGTGGGTTCACGTAAGCCACTAAGGCTTAACTCTGGTGGACCGTCATCTGCAGGACGCCATGACAACAAAGCCGCCATAGAAGGCATCCCAAATAATGTGCACATTTATTGGGTTATTCTAAAATCAACAAAAAATAAACATATGCCACTTACCCAAATGACGATCATATAAATTATAGTCAATATACTTCACAAGTTTCACAACAATTCGATACGAAACACATTTTAATAAAACATCAAAATGTTCAAACAATTGATTCAAAAAACCAAAATCAATGTGTATGTTTGTGTATAATTTCACATTTGTTGATCGCGTTCGGTTGATCAATCACAAGGCGGTGAACCACCTTTAGGAAGGGTCAACTACAACAAATAGTTGTCCACGATTCAAAAGAAATGAAATCCATACCTTAACCAAATTGAGATGTAAAACGCGATCAATCGAGATTGACGACGAACTTTAACCCGTTCAATTGCCTATTTAAACCACAAATTATTATTACTCACATAACATAAAACTTAATGGTTATTATCCTAAGCTTATTCTCTTAGTCATTAAACCGAACACTTGGTGTGCAGTTAAACATCTAGATACAAATATCACATTTTTTATTCTAAACTTTACTCTTTTGTAATTTTGATAAACCCAAACATTTCTAAATATGTAAATAATTATAATTTTGCAATATCTAATCATAATCTACCAACCAACTTCAACTACCCTAACCTTCCAACTTAAATAACTTGAGAAGAAATTTATACCTCTAAGAAGGATTCGTCGCGTAGATTCCAAATATGTAATTATTTCGTTGATTTCTTCAACCGATTTAGAGATATTTTAGAGAGAAGTTGAGTTGTCGAGAGAGAGAGAGGGAAAATGAGAATGGCGGTGATGGAGATGATCTAACACAGGGACGATAGGTAGAATTTACTCTAATGATATACATATATGTATTTACTTACTTTTTTTTATAATAATTATAAAGAGTTTAGTTAATTGACGGGTTTAACCCCTCAACTATCTTTGGTTGCTATTTTAATTACGGTTCAATTCGGGTAAGAAATAATTATACGTTTTTAAAACAGAGTCTTACAATTATTCCCCCCCCCCCCTTAAAAGAGATTTCGTCCCCGAAATCAAATTTAGACAGAAAACTTACATCGATTAAAGAACTCAAGGTACTCCCGTCGCATATGGTCCTCGGTTTCCCACGTCGCCTCACATTCCAAGTGATTCTTCCAAAGAACTTTTACAAAAAGAATCACTCTCTTCCGTGTACCTCTTTCATCACGATCAATAATCGCTTCAGGCTCCTCGCGATAAGAAATATTAGGTTATATGTGCTCTATGGGATATTCAATGACGTGTAAGGGATGATTGTTGTACCCTCGAAGTGAAGATACATGGAACATTATGTATATCGGACAATTGTGGCAGTAGAGCTAACCGGTAAGCCACACCTCCAACCCTTTCTAGAATTTCGAAGGGACCAATATATCTCGGGCTCAACTTTCCTTTGAGACCGAAACGTCTAATACCGCGAGTTGGTGAAACTTTTAAGAAAACTTTATCTCGTGGTTGGAACTCGATAGGTCATCGTCGCTTGTCGGCGTAGCTCTTTTGATGAGCCTGAGCCTCTTTCATCATTTGACGCGCAATTTCGACCTTCTCGGTAGCAACTTGTACCAATTTTGGGCCTTCGAGAATACGTTCTCCAACTTCATTCCAACAAGTCGGTGTTCGACATTTTCGGCCATAAAGTGCTTCATACGGGGACATGCCGATACTCAACTGCCAACTATTATTATAGGAGAACTTAATCAGGTACAAGTAGTTATCCCAACTTCCATGCCATTCCAACGCACATGCTCGGAGCATATCCTCCAGTGTTTAAATCGTACGTTCAGATTGTCCATCAGTTTGCGGATTAAAGGCTGTACTAAAATTCAAACGTGTGCCCCAAGCTTTATGTAAACTTTTCCAAAATCGAGATGTAAAGCGTGGGTATCGATCAGAGGTAATCGATACAATTGTGCCATGGAGACGTACAATCTCACGTTGGAATACTTCTGTCAATTTATCAATTGACTATGTTTGTCGGATAGGAAGAAAATGAGACGATTTCGTCAGTCGGTCAACCACTACCCAAATTGCATCGTGTTTCAAGTTTGTGCGGGGTAGTCCGACTACAAAATCCATAGTTACGTGTTCCCATTTCCATACGGGAATGTTCAGCGATTGGAGAGACCACCCGGACGTTGATGTTCACTTTTAACTTTTTGACAAGTGAGACAACGGGCTACAAAATCAACGATATCTCGCTTCATTCCAACACACCAGTAATGGGTCTGTAAGTCGCGATACATTTTTGTTGTACCCGGGTGAACAGAAAACATAGATTTATGAGCTTCGGTCAGAATCTGATATTTAAGCTTTGAGTTATTCGGAACACAAAGACGATCCCGAAACCACAACACGTGATCATCATCGATCCTGAATTCCGAACTAACATTTTCTTGTGCCTGCTGGAAGTTTGCCCACAATTCACTGTCGTCTTGTTGGGCTTCTTTGATCCGAGAGATTAGAGTCGATTCTAACATTAGATTTGATAGAATTTCCATTTACGAACTTGGATAGATTTCCAGTGATGGGAATTTAATGTTCAAAAAGGTTTCAAAAATTCATGAAAGACCAAAAATATCTTTCATGCAACAGAAGCAAAAGTTGAACAAAAACATAAAACCATTTTATTCCTACAAAGGATATTGTTACATGCAATGAAAAGATATAACTTAAAACAAAATAAAGTTTGGAGATACAACCTTTGAAGACTTTGGATCCTCATGGGAGGTTGATCGTTGATGATGATGGTAGAACCCAACGTAGAGTTCCTCTATCGGTATCCACCAACAAGCTCCAACACTTCGAATGCTAGTTCCTTTCTTCTTGATGATGCAAAGATGTTTTCTTGAATCAAATTTACAAGGGATTCGATTAACCAAGAAACACCAAAACCACCACTATGGTGGTTTCGGCCGAACACAAGAGAGAGGGAGGAGGAAGGTTTTTTTTTTCTTTTGAAAACTTGTTCTATATTTCTCAAAAAAATGCAAGGTGAAAGTCTTGAATAAAACCCACAAACCATCACACAAAAGAACTAATGAGCATGCTCCCTTCCATGCATATTTTCATTCAAGCCCTTCCACTTTAAAATATAGCCATGCATATTTTCCCTTTAGCCCTCCTAGTTTAAATTAGTTAAAATCATCATTTTAACAATTTAAACTTTATTACTATAAGTCCCTCTTGTAATTCTAGTTATATATGAGCCCATCATATCATTAATAAACTAGAATCTTTTATTTGCGTCTAATATTATGAATCATATTCATTAATAATTTTCAAGAATTATTAATATTTATCAAAAATCGAATTCTTATAAATATTAATTAGGTGTCTACTTGTTTTGGTGTGACCCTATAGGATCATATATTACCGGCAATATTATTTTATAATCATTCTTGAGCATACAATCTCCCACTTGCTCAAGATTGCATTATAGAATAATATAGACAGTGGTGGACGTCTAGCAACATCTCACTGCCCCCAGCAACGTATGACTGTATGTGCCATTCATCAACATCCAATTCCCACAAGTTCAAAGCTTCAATTGATGTATAAGGTGTGGTATCAGTTATCCCTTTGTTCGGACATCATGTTGAACATGAGACATGGATCTCTATCATTCTCATATGTCGTTCAACTTTTGGTAAGGCGCCTTAGATGTCTCACTCTTAAACCATTTAGAGGAACAAATCTCATTTTGACTACATACGCCTCTTATGCAGTTCATACTATACCCAATAATGGCCTTTATAGTTGCCTACTATTTCAAGATCAACGGTTAACCATATCAAAGCACAATACTCCCTACACTCAAGTCCCTAATATGCATCTCAGGTCAAAGGATACAAAGATATTACCTTTATTCAAGTGTTACTCATGACAACGATCCATGAAGTGATCTTGAAGTGGGTCATGTCCAGTACTTGTTCCCTAGCAAGTACCTATGAACTTGGTTGCAACACTTTGCCACTTTTACCCTTAAAAGTCAACCAATCCAATTCATATTAGTCTTACTTCATAGTTGTTTCCACAACTATGACAGACTATGGACATTTAGAATAACTAATTTATTCATGGATTAAACATGCTAATATAGAACACAACGAGTATGAATAAGATCATATCATATATATCTATTTATAATACTATACTTGTTGCTTAACTTGTTCCAATATCTAAATACTAAATCCAAATCAAATCCCATCACTTAGAACAACGAAGTCCTTTGGCTTAAGCATGACCCTTCAAGCTTAGCATGTAAAAGAGTTTCGTGAATGGGTATACTAAGGCTTGATTTGTGTGAACTTTGCGAACACGAATGACTCCTTTCAAACTTTATTCCGAATATAGTTTTGGAGTAAATGCTTGATATTCTGATGTGACATAGCATCCTTTAGCTCTCGTAATGGCACGCTTATTTTCGCAAAAGATTTCTAGGTGATCCGGAATGGAAGGTATCATCCTAGCTTTTCAATGAACTCTTTCATCCAAGACATCTTTTCCTTTTGCAGCTTCTAAAGCACCAATGTATTCTTATTCTGTATTATGAACCTTACTTTCGCTTGGAACCCTTTCCAATGATCTTCTCCTTCATTAATAATAAAGACATATCGCTTTTATGGTCGAGAACCTTTCTTAAGATCTATGGAAGCTATCATCATATGTAACCTTTTACTATGATCTTCTTCCAACCCATAATTAAGGAACACTTCTGTGGTTCTACATAAGTACCTTAGAATGTTCTTTATGGTCATAAAAAAAACTTCCCCTAAAAATTGTTGGTAACATCATCTTATGTTTGCTTAAAATGATGTCACACCATACTTATAAGAACCTACTGTTAGAGCCTTGCATCTTGAACTTTTTCAGGATCATGTCTATATACGTAATTTGATTTATGACTGTAATCCGCTTTGATCTATCTCCTCAGATCTCTATTTCAAAAACATAATCATGTTCTTAAGTCTTTCATTTAGATATGTTGCCCAGGTCAAGACACGATGCCTTGCCTTATGTTTTCTTCCGGTTGTTAGTATGTCTCTTACATACAATACTAGGAATTTTACTACGCTCCGACTAGCCTTTTAGTAAATGCATGAGTCTTCTTTTATTTGATGAAATTAAAACCTTTTGATTTTCTCATCAAAATAAAGATTCCAGCTTTAAGACACTTATAGTTATCCATCAATGGATTGCATCTTTGTGTTCATGACTCTAAGCCACTCATCAGATTCAGAATCTGACACTGTATTTTAGTAGTTGATGGGTTTACTAGAATCCCATCATACATCATCCTTCATTAGTCGTGAGAAAACGATATTTCTCGGTTTTTGAATGATTCTACTGGATTGTGAATACTTTGTGATTTACTAAGTTTCTGATCAATCAAATTGTTTAGTTTCAACAACCTTTGTTTGATAACTAGTGTCAACCTATAAGTGCATTAGGTTATGAGGTTCTTGAATTTCTTCAATTCCTTAAACCTACCATTTGCCTTGCCCATTTGAAAACTTGTTTCCAAGAACTCGAAGTTCAAATAATAAACAATTTTTATTATTTATGGGATTGTAGAATCTGTATACTAAACATTTTTAGTATATTCTACAATATATGCATTTAGTAGATATTAGGTCGAGTTTGGTTGAAGCTTATTGTCCTTACATGAGCTTCATAATCCTACACCTTCAATTAAGATTATGGATGAAACTTTTCATACAAAATCTTATAAGGTGTCTTATCTACGTCTTGGTTGGTAAAATACAACTTACAGTAATTAAAGGCGGAGTTCTTAATTCATATAGGAATAGTAATTTCTCTCATGATAGAGTGAACCATGTCTGACAAGGTTCGGTTCATCCTTTCATACATATCGAGATGAAAAGGTGATTTTGATGAACCGAGCTTGTGAGACTATCCCACAATTTCTAAGATGATGCAAGAATTTCTGTTTCAGATACTATTGTTGGTTCTATATGCTCAAGAATGATTATAAAATAATATTGTTGGTAATATATGATCCTATAGGGTCACACCAAAACAAGTAGACACCTAATTAATATTTATAAGAATTCGATTTTTGATAAATATTAATAATTCTTGAAAATTATTAATGAATATGATTCATAATATTAGACGCAAATAAAAGATTCTAGTTTATTAATGATATGATGGGCTCATATGTAACTAGAATTACAAGAGGGACTTATAGTAATAAAGTTTAAATTGTTAAAATTATGATTTTAACTAATTTAAACTAGGAGGGCTAAAGGGAAAATATGCATGGCTATATTTTAAAGTGGAAGGGCTTGAATGAAAATATGCATGGAAGGGAGCATGCTCATTGGTTCTTTTGTGTGGTGGTTGGTGGTTTTTATTCAAGACTTTCACCTTGCATTTTCTTGAGGAATATAGAACAAGTTTTCAAGAAAAAAAACTCCCATCCACCTCCCTCTCTCTTGTGTTCGGCCGAAACCACCATAGTGGTGGTTTTGGTGTTTCTTGGTTAATCGAATCCCTTGTAAATTTGATTCAAGAAAACATCTTTGCATCATCAAGAAGAAAGGAACTAGCATTCAAAGTGTTGGAGCTTGTTGGTGGATACCGATAGAGAAACTCTACGTTGGGTTCTACCATCATCATCAACGATCAACCTCCCATGAGGATCCAAAGTCTTCAAAGGTTGTATCTCCAAACTTTCTTTTGTTTTTAGTTATATCTTTTCATTGCATGTAACAAGATCCTTTGTGGGAATAAAATGGTTTTATGTTTTTGTTCAACTTTTGCTTCCGTTGCATGAAAGTTTTTTTTGGTCTTTCATGAGTTTTTGAAACCTTTTTGAACATTAAATTCCCATCAAGTGGTATCAGAGTCGATGTTATATGCATGATTAGATTTTTGGTTGAACTTGGTTTTTGGAAGCCATGGATAAAAAGTTTCATTTTAAATGAAATGGTTCATGCATGGCTTTTTGGCATCTTTTGCTAGTTTTTTTATTATTCTATATTGTATGTATATGTGCATAAACAAGCCATGGACCAATGTGTTGAAATTCGATATGGTTGTAATTTTTTTTTTTCATGTTGGCATGTAATAGTAAATAGGTTTTATTATTTCAAGTTTTTTTTTCTCTTGTAAGCATTAGCTTTTGTAGCTAGTTTTCATTTTGTAAAAATGTCACAAGAGAGGCCAACATGAAGTTCAAGATTGAAGTTCTTCTTATGGGCCATGCAAGCCCATTTTGGGCTAGATGGATTTTTTCAACACATGAAGGAGGATTTGAAGACTTGCATGCATGGAGATGTTAGAGCAAGTGGGAGCTTCAAGACCTTTTTTTTCTTATTTTATTTTTATTTTGTCCCTTAGGAAAATACTACACATTTCTTTTTATGGCTCACAAGAAATGTCAATAGAATTGGCTTGATTTTATGCACATCTTCTTGCATGTTGTGGTTGTAGTGTTATTTTATTTTATTGATTTAAAATATAGGATATCTATATTCGCATTTAAAAGAACACATAAATTGGTTCTAAGTCACTTTAAAATGGCATAAAATTAAAGTGACAAATTTTAAAAAATATGTTTTAAAAGTGAAATGAACCAAACCTTAAAATGGAGATTTTAAGTTAAACAAAATTTAAAATAGAGATTTTAAATCCATAACATGCAAATTGATTCATATGTGTTTTGAATAAAATAGTTTATTAAAAACACTCTAAAAATTGGTTTTTAAATGAACCAAACAATTTAAAATGGAGATTTTAAATAATTTTGAAGAAATAAGTTTTTTCAAAATTAAGAGTATTTTGATGCATGCAATTATATGGTATTAAGAGTTTGGAAATCAAATTTTGACGTTTTTCATAAGACGCTAAAGTGGTTTTGTATTTTTTGTTCTAAAAATTACCAAACGTCAATTTTTAAAAAAAATTAGTGAAAGGAGTTAAAATGGAGATTTTAAGACTCATCCAAACTCATAGTCTAAATAATAAAATGTTTATTATAGGACTATAAATATATTTTTTTTTTGTGATCAAACATAAATCTTAATATATTATATTAATATTTTGACCACAAATTTTAGTTGATAAAATGAGGATTTTATTTTAACTAAAAGGAACCATATGATGATAAATAAGTTTTTCAAAATTAATATAGTACCACGTATTAGACGCATGCAATAACTCTTAACACTAAAATGTTTTTCAATGCTAGAATTGAAAAACATATAAATCCCTCTTAGTTTGACATTGACTTGCCTTCTAAGATCCACAAAGACCGCTGGAGCATTAGTTAGCCCGAAAGGCATTACTAAGAATTCGTAGTGCCTATAGCGAGTTCTAAATGCGGTTTTCGGAATATCACAATCTCGGATACAAAGTTGATGGTACCCGGACCGAAGATCAATTTTAGAAAAGTATCGTTCCCCTTGTAATTGGTCGAACAGATCGTCGATTCTCGGCAACGGATACTTGTTACAAATCGTTACTTTATTAAGCTCCAGGTAATCAATACAAAGACGCATTGTACCGTCTTTCTTTTTGACAAAGAGAACCGGAGCTCCCCAGGGTGAGACGCTGGGTCGAATGAAACCTTTCTTCAATAAATCATCAAGTTGAGTTTTGAGTTCTTTCATTTCAGTTAGAGCCATTCGGTAGGGAGCCATAGAAATAGGAGAAACTCCCGAAACTAGATCGATGGTAAATTTGACTTCCCAGACTGGTGGTATAATCGGTAGATCGTCAGGAAATACATCAAGATATTTGGAAACAACATGTATGGGTGCAGAAGTAGGGATTACCTGTTTGGGATCTTGTAACGAGGCCAGAAAACCTTCGTTACATTGCCAAGTATACATCTTCACAAAGCGCTAACATTTTCTTTTGGAGTACCTCCTTGAAAGATTGCCTCTGGTTTGTCAATATCCCCAAACAATATTTGTTTGGCGTTACAGCCTATAGTTGCACAGTGGTGTGACAACCAGTCCATACCCAATATTAATTGGAAGTGGGACATATGCATTGGAAGTAGAGTGACCTCCCGTATGCGGTCTCCAATAAATAACGGACAGTTTGAAAATCGAGTTAACACACAGATTGAACCACCCATAGGGGTAGATATCACGAATGGAAATTCGGTGGTTTGTTCATAAAGTTTTAACAAGGATTCTAACTGTTCAGAAACAACAGAGTGTGTTGCCTCGGTATCAAACAAGGCATAAACAAATAAATCGATTAAGGTAACATGGCCTACTCAAGGTATGTAGGCATCATACTTGACATGGTCTAACGAACCACATCAACAATATTAGGTTCACTTGTACCCTTCACTGAGTTGGGATTGGGGTTACCCTCAAGTTGAGATCTGGATTTGCGTGGGTGACCACGTCTCAACATTCTGATACAAAACAATATCAAGATCAGATTTCAAAACAGTTACGGATTTAAAATCAGTAAATAGAATTAAATTCTAGTCTACCCATTCTTATGTCTACCCAATCCTCACAGGTCAAGGCAATTTAATCTACAAGTCGAAACCTATGCTCTGATACCATATTTGTAACATCCCCCGTCCCCATGGTCCGGAACGGGTGATGTCACGAACGAGACTTAACACAAATACACAACTATTTCAGAGCTATTAATAAACTCTAAACATATATTACAGACTTCTAAAACATATTTTATAACCCAAACTATCATACCTCAACAAGTCTTTATAAAACTTAGTAAGTTATAAAATAAGGTAAGTGTAAGACACGGTTTTTAAAAACATGTAAATATTCTTACCCGAATTGAACCGTAATTAAAATGGCAACCAAAGATAGTTAAGGGTTAAAACTGTCATTAACCTAAACTCTTTATATATATATGTATATATATTACGTAGAAATTATATAATATATATAATTAAAAAAACTACAAAAATAAGATCATCATCAATGTCTCCTTCACAATTTTCCTAAACCGCCATCATCTCTCTCTCTAAAAACCTTTCAAACTTCTCTCTAAATTTCTATCAAATCCGTTGAACAAAACAAAGATTCAATTACATATTCGGAATCTACTCTTCGAACCTTTCTTAGAGGTATAAATTTCTTTTTATGTTATTTAAGTTGGTAAGTTAGGGTAGTTGAAGTTGGTTGGTAGATTATGATTAGATATTGTAAAGTTATAATCATTTACATGTTTAGGAATGTTTGTTTTTATCAAAATTACAAAAGGGTAAAGTTTAGAATCCAAACGGTGATATTTGTATCTAGATGTTTAACCGCATACCAAGTGTTCGGTTTAATGCCTAAGAGAATAAAGTTTCGTGGTTAAGCTTAGGATAAAAACCATTAAGTTTTATGTTATGAGAGTAATAATAATTTGTGGTTTAAATAGGCAATCGAACGGGTTAGACTTCGTCCTGAGTCTCGGTTGATCACGTGTTACATCTCAATTCGATTAAGGTATGGATTTCATTTCTTTTGAATCGTGGGCAACTATTTGTTGTAGTTGACCCTTCCTAAAGGTGGTTCACCGCCTTGTGATTGATCAACTGAATGTGATCAACGAACGTGTAATTATACACACACATACACATTGATTTTTGGTCTGAATCTTATGTTGGAATGTTTTCGTGTTTTGTTGTCTCATATTGAAATTTGGATTATGAATCATTTGTTGAAACTGTTAGCGTTTAATTAAAATGTGTTTCTTATGGAATTATTGTGAAACTTGTGAAGTATATTAACTATAATTTCTATGAACATCATTTGGGTAAGTGGCATATGTTTAGTTTTCGTTGATTTTAGAATAACCCAATAAATGGGCACATTATTTAGGATGCCTTCTATGGAGGCTTTGTTGTCATGGCGTCCTGTAGATGACGGTCCACCAGAGCTAAGCCTTAGTGGCTTACGTGAACCCACTATGGGGGACTTGGCTGACTTTGTTGGCTCCGGGGCAGATGGATCGATCCTAGGACTTTTACCCACAAAATATGTGATCGTGGTTAAATTCACGGGGGATTCGTGTGTGTGTGCCCGCACGCCGACCCATTTTGTGTGGCTGATCACCCCACGAACACAACAGGAATTGACGGACTTTATTTATATTACGTTTTGAAATTAAAGTGTGAACCATTCTTGAAATTATTGTCTTTGAATATTACTAAACATTTCTTTTGCTATGAACTTGAGTTTCAAGAACATTCTTCGAAATGAATTTTTAAGTCTTCCGTTTCGTTATCTATGTTTTCATTATTATTTACTAATTTATATTATAATCCATTCACTGAGCCCTGTGCTCAGCCGTGTTTTTGTTTTCTGACACGGCAGGTTCGAAATGACGTTTACGGGGACGGGACTTGAGATCGAGCGTGAAATTTTGGAGTTCTTAGACTTGCGTTATTATATAAACGTTCTAAGTTTATAAACACTTTTTGAAGTGTAAGATTTTAGATTGTAATATATGTTTAGGGTTTATTAGTAGCTCTAAATTAGTTGTGTATTATGTTAAGCCCCGTTCGTGACATCACCCGTTCCGGACCATGGGGATGGGAGATGTTACAAATGTGGTATCAGAGCATAGGTATCGACTTGTAGATACTAGGCTTGACCTGTGAGGATTAGGTAGACATTAGAATGGGTAGACTAGAATTTAATTCTATTTACATATTTTCAATCCTTAAATGTTTTTAATTATGATCTTAATATTGTAATGTTTTAGAATGTCGAGACGTGATCGCCCACGCAAATCCAAATCTCAACCTGAGGGTAACCCAAACCCCAACCCAGTGAGGGGTACAAGTGATCCTAATATTGCTGATAGGGGTGTAAATAGGTCAGGTTGGGTTGGGTTCGGGTTCAACCCATTTATTAATTGGGTTGAAAATCTCAACCCAACCCAACCTGTTTAATTAAATGGGTTGAGATTTTCAACCCAACCCAACCTGTTGGGTTGATGGGTTGGTAGTGGGTTGACCTGTTTATGACTATATCAACCCAACCTGTTAAATAAATGGGTTGAACCTGGGTTGACCCATTTAAATTTAAAATTGTAAATGAAATAAAAATGCTTAAACTACTTCATTCCACGACAAATACACAATGACAAAGTCAAATAAATTGTTCGAAGTTTAATAAAACACAACCAAAAAGTAAAATAAATAGTTCAAAGTTTCCCACAACCACAAAGTTAAATAAATCATATTTCCAAAAGGGCTGCCGACCGCCGTGAAGCGTGAACAGTACAGAGCCGAAGAGGGAGGAGACTCGAGAGGAAATAAGGAAGAAAGCGGCGCCTATTTCCTTTAGTGATTTAGGGTTTCAACTTTAACTTTCAAATTTTAATATTGAAATTATATTATATTTATTAATAACTAAAAAAAATTATTAGGTAATATTATAAATGGGTTAGAAACATGTTGTAAATGGGTTAGTAACAGGTTGTAAATGGGTTAGAAACAGGTTGTAAATGGGTTGAAATCAGGTTGTAATTGGGTCGAAATCAGGTTGAAAACAGGTTAAAAATTTCAACCCAAACCAAACCCAATTAATAAATGGGTTAGACGGGTTGACCCATTTAACTTAAATGGGTTGAAATTCTCAACCCAACCTGGTACTATTGGGTTGGGTTCGGGTTGGGTTGGCGGGTTGGGTCACTTTTTGCCACCCCTAATTGCTGATATGGTCCGTCAAACCATGTCAAGTATGATGCCTACATACCTTGAACATGCCATGTTAACTTAATTGATTTATTTGTTTTTGCCTTGTTTGATACCGGGGCAACACACTCTGTTGTTTCTGAACAATTGTTAAAACCTTATGAACAAACCACCGAATTTCTAGTTGTGATAACTACCCCTATGGGTGGTTCAATCTGTGTGTTAACTTGATTTTCAAACTGTCCATTATTTATTGGAGACCGCATACGGAAGGTCACTCTACTTCCAATACGTATTCCTACTTTCAATTAATATTGGGTATGGATTGGTTGTCACACCACCGGGTAACTATAGACTGTAACGCCAAACAAATATTGTTTGGGGATATTGAAAAACCAGAGGCAATCTTCCAAGGAGGTACTCTAAAAGAAGATGTTAGCGCTTTAACCTCTATTACTGTGAAGCAGTATACTTGGAAAAGTAACAAAGGTTTTCTGGCCTCGTTACAAGATTCCGAACAAGTATTCCCTACTTCTGCACCCATACTTATTGTTTCCGAATATCTTTTGTGTTTCCCAACGATCTACCGGGTATACCACCAGTCTGGGAAGTCGAATTTACCATTGATCTAGTCCTGGGAGCTTCTTCTATTTCCAAGGCTCCCTATCGAATGGATCCAACTGAAATGAAGGAACTGAAAACTCAACTTGACGATTTATTGAAGAAATGTTTCATTCGACCCAGTGTCTCACCTTGGGGAGCTTCGGTTCTCTTTGTCAAAAAGAAAGACGGTACAATGTGTCTTTTTATTGATTATCGAGAGCTTAATAAATTAATGATCCATAACAAGTATCCGTTGCCGAGAATCGACGATCTGTTCGATCAATTACAAGGGGCACAATACTTTTTCAAAATTGATCTTCGGTCCGGGTACCATCAACTTCGTATCCGAGATTGTGATATTCCGAAAACCGCATTCAAAACTTGCTATAGGCACTACGAATTCTTAGTAATACCTTTCGGGCTAACTAATGCTCCGACGGTCTTTATGGATCTTATGAATCGGGTTTTCACGGATTATCTCGACGACTTTGTTATCGTATTTATTGATGACATATTGATATACTCAAAGTCAAGAGAGCAACATGATCAACATATTCACATCATTTTGGAAACTCTTAGAACGAAAAAGTTATATGCAAAACGTTCCAAATGTGAATTCTGGATTGATCAGGTGTCTTTTCTAGGACACGTAATCTCTGCGGAAGGTGTCAAAGTCGATCCAACAAAAATTGAAACTGTCACTAAATGGCCTCGACCTACAAACGTATCTGAAGTTCGTGGTTTTCTGGGTCTGGCTGGTTATTATGGATGATTCGTTGAAGGATTCCCTAAAATATCTCTACTGTTAACCTGATTACGCCGAAAATGAGTCAAATTTAATTGGGGTTCCGAACAAGAATCTAGTTTCGAGGAACTGAAGCATCGATTGGTTACCGCACCTGTTCTTGTATTACCGTCTGGCACCGACAGTTTTCAAGTTTACAGTGATGCTTCAAAGAAAGGTCTCAGTTGTGTTCTTATGCAAAACGGTAGAGTGATCGCATATGCATCACGTCCATTAAAGCCTTATGAGGTCAATTATCTGACTCACGATCTCGAATTGGCTGCGGTTATCTTTGCACTCAAAATTTGGCATCATTATTTGTATGGTGAGACATGTGAAGTTTTCACCGATCACAAGAGCCTTAAATATATATTTACTCAAAAAGAGTTAAATATGCATCAGTGGAGGTGGCTCGAACTTCTAAAGGATTACGATGTTCATATACAATATCATCTGGGTAAGGCTAATGTAGTCGCCGACGCCTTAAGTCGTAAAGCTATGGGACAAATTTCCTCGTTACTTGTTCCTACAGAGTTGGCTTTGGAGATCGAACGGTTTGGACTGGAAATCTATCCGAGTACGCAAACGGAAATTCTATCGAATCTAATGGTAGAACCGACTCTAATTTCTCAAATCAAAGAAGCCCAACAAGACGATAGTGAATTGTGGGCAAACTTCCAACAAGCACAAGAGAATGTTAGTTCGGAATTCAGGATCGATGATGATCACGTGTTGTGGTTTCGAGATCGTCTTTGTGTTCCAAATAACTCGGAGCTTAAAGATCAGATTCTGACCAAAGCTCATAAATCTATGTTTTCTGTTCAACCGGGTACAACAAAAATGTATCGTGACTTACAGAACCATTACTGGTGGGTTGGAATGAAGCGAGATATTGTCGACTTTGTATCTTGTTGTCTCACTTGTTTTTTTTTTTTTGGTAAAGGAGTATCCCAGACGATTTTGGGCCCGGACTAATCTCCTGGAAAACAGGCCTATGGCCCACGGGCATTCATCCCGTGGCCATCGTTGTCTCACTTGTCAAGAAGTTAAAAGTAAACATCAACGTCCGGGTGGTCTTCTCCAATCGTTGAACATTTCCGTATGGATGGGAACACGTAACTATGGATTTTGTAGTCGGACTACCCCGCACGACCTTGAAGCACGATGCAATTTGGGTAGTGGTTGACCGACTGACGAAATCAGCTCATTTTCTTCCTATCCGACAAACTTGGTCAATTGATAAGTTGACAGAAGTATTCCAACGTGAGATTGTACGTCTCCATGGCGCTGCTGTATCGATTACCTCCGATCGAGACCCACGCTTTACATCTCGATTTTGGGAAGGTTTACATAGAGCTTGGGGCACATGTTTGAATTTTAGTACAACCTTTCATCCGCAAACTGATGGGCAATCTGAACGTACGATTCAAACATTGGAGGATATGCTCCGAGCATGGAAGTTGGAATGGCATCGAAGTTGGGATAATTACTTGTACCTAATAGATTTATCTTATAACAATAGCTGGCAGTCGAGTATTGGCATTGCCCCATATGAAGCACTTTATGGATGAAAATGTCGAACACCGACTTGTTGGAATGAAGTCGGAGAGCGTATTCTCGAAGGCCCATAATTGGTACAAGTTACTACCGAGAAGATTGAGATTGAGCGTCAAATGATGAAAGAAGCTCAGGCTCGTCGAAAGAGCTACGTCGACAAGCAACGATGATCTATCGAGTTCCAACCCGGAGATAAAGTTTTCTTAAAGGTTTCCCCAACTCGTGGCATTAGACGTTTCGGTCTGAAAGGACAGTTGAGCCCGAGATACATTGGTCCCTTCGAAATTCTAGAAAGGGTCGAGGTTGTGGCTTACCGGTTAGCTTTACCGCCACAATTATCTCTGTACATAACGTGTTCCATGTCTCTTCACTTCGAGGGTACAACTATCATCCCTTACACGTCATTGAATATCCCTTGGAACATATAGAACCTGATCTTTCTTATCGTGAGGAACCTGAAGCGATTATTGATCGTGATGAGAGGGGTACACGGAAGAGAGTGATTTGTTTCGTAAAAGTTCTTTGGAAAAATCACTCGGAACGTGAGGCGACGTGAGAAAATGAGGACATATGCGACGAGAGTACCCCGAGTTCTTTAATCGATGTAAGTTTCCTATCTAATTTCGATTTCGGGGACGAAATCTCTTTTAAGCGGGGGAATAATTGTAAGACACGGTTTTTAAAAACATGTAAATATTCTTACCCGAATTGAACCGTAATTAAAATGGCAACCAAAGATAGTTAAGGGTTAAAACTGTCATTAACCTAAACTTTATATATATATATATTACGTAGAAATTGTTTAATATATATATATATATATATATAATTAAAAAAAACTAAAAAACTAAAAAAACAAGATCATCATCAACGTCTCCTTCACAATTCACCTAAACCGCTATCATCTCTCTCTCTCTCTCTCTCTAAAAACCTTTCAAACTTCTCTCTAAATTTCTATCAAATCCGTTGAAGGAAACAAATTAAGATTCAATTACATATTCGGAGTCTACTCTTCGAACCCTTCTTAGAGGTATAAATTTCTTTTTATGTTATTTAAGTTGGTAAGTTAGGGTAGTTGAAGTTGGTTGGTAGATTATGATTAGATATTGTAAAGTTATAATCATTTACATGTTTAGGAATGTTTGTTTTTATCAAAATTACAAAAAAGTAAAGTTTAGAATCCAAACGATGATATTTGTATCTAGATGTTTAACCGCATACCAAGTGTTCGGTTTAATGCCTAAGAGAATAAAGTTTCGTGGTTAAGCTTAGGATAATAACCATTAAGTTTTATGTTATGAGAGTAATAATAATTTGTGGTTTAAATAGGCAATCAAACGGGTTAAACTTCGTCCTGAGTCTCGGTTGATCACGTGTTACATCTCAATTCGATTAAGGTATGAATTTCATTTCTTTTGAATCGTGGGCAACTATTTGTTGTAGTTGACCCTTCCTAAAGGTGGTTCACCGCCTTGTGATTGATCAACTGAATGTGATCAACGAACGTGTAATTATACATACACATACACATTGATTTTTGGTTTGAATCTTATGTTCGAACGTTTTCGTGTTTTGTTGTTTCATATTGAGATTTGAATTATGAATCATTTGTTGAAACTGTTAGTGTTTAATTAAAATGTGTCTCTTATGGAATTATTGTGAAACTTGTGAAGTATATTAACTATAATTTCTATGAACGCCATTTGTGTAAGTGACATATGTTTAGTTTTCGTTGATTTTAGAATAACCCAATAAATGGGCACATTATTTGGGATGCCTTCTATGACGGCTTTGTTGTCATGGCGTCCTGCAGATGACGGTCCACCACAGTTAAGCCTTAATGGCTTACGTGAACCCACTATGGGGGACTTGGCCGACTTTGTTGGCTTCGGGGCGGATGGATCGATCCTAGGACTTTTACCCATAGAATGTTCAAATAATTGATTCAATAAACCAAAATCAATGTGTATTTTTTGTGTATAATTTCACATTTGTTGATCACGTTCAGTTGATCAATCACAAGGCGGTGAACCACCTTTAGGAAGGGTCAACTACAACAAATAGTTGCCCACAATTCAAAAGAAATGAAATCCATACCTTAACCAAATTGAGATGTAAAACGCGATCAATCGAGACTGACGACGAACTTTAACCCATTCGATTGCCTATTTAAACCACAAATTGTTATTACTCACATAACATAAAACTTAATGGTTATTGTCCTAAGCTTAACCACGACACTTTATTCTCTTAGGCATTAAACCGAACACTTAGTGTGTAGTTAAACATCTAGATACAAATATCACCGTTTTGATTCTAAACTTTACCCTTTTGTAATTTTGACAAACCCAAAAAATTCTAAACATGTAAATGTTATAATTTTGCAATATCTAATCATAATCTACCAACCAACTTCAACTACCCTAACCTACCAACTTAAATAACATAAGAAGAAATTTATACCTCTAAGAACGGTTCGTCGCGTAGATTCCGAATATGTAATTATTTCGTTGATTTCTTCAAAAACCTACCTGCCATATAACTATTGTAATGAAAGATATATCCTTAGATGAAAATATAGATACCTGACTCTAACCGATTTAGAGATATTTTAGAGAGAAGTTGAGTTGTTGAGAGAGAGAGGGAAAATGAGAACGGCCGTGATGGAGATGATCTAATACATGGACGATAGGTAGAATTTACTCTAATGATATACATATATATATATATTTACTTACTTTTTTTTATAATAATTATAATGAGTTTAGTTAATTGACGGGTTTAATCCCTCAACTATCTTTGGTTGCTATTTTAATTACGGTTCAATTCGGGTAAGAAATAATTATACGTTTTTAAAACAGAGTCTTACAATAATTTTTTATTTATTGATTTATCAAAGTTCTTTTTTTTATTATTTTAAATTGCCATTTGAAGGGGTCTAATAGGATTCGAGAAAAATAATTAGATAATAGCAACTGTTTGGTGTTTTTATTATATTTGCTTTACTCTCACTATTTCATATTTGCATTTAAAACTTTATTTTTTATTAATTAATAAAATTTAAAGTAACTACTATTTTCGTTCTTGTAGATTGGTGTTTATAACGATTTTTATCCTTGATTTTTAAAAAATGCTTTTTTCGTCCTTGTAATATCCACTTCATTTCTCTTTTCGTCCCTGGGACTAACTTTGTTAAAAATGTTTATTAAATTAGGGATAATTTTGTCTTATTCTTTTTTTTTCCTTATGTTTCTAAATAAATTTATATATACATTTATAAAAAAAACAAACCTAACATAACACATGACTCAACCCCCACCCCCAAAATAAAAAGGCCAACACATGTCTACTTCTAATCCCCCCTCCTTCCTATTATTTGACGTCTGCCATTTTCCTCCGATGACTTTGTCATCTTCTCCAGTTAAGACTTGAAACAAGTAATGGAAAATCCACTATTTTTAAAATTGAAAACCAGTGTAGATGATTTCAACGTGAACCCCCCATCACAGGTTGCCCTTCTTTCTGCCAATACTCTCCTTTATATATGATCTACTTTTCTTCGTCGTATCCTTCCTCTCCCATTGACGATGTCTGGTTCAATCCACATCTCATTCTCTAGGGAGTAGGGTAAAACATGACGGGAAAAGCAGTGAAGGGAAACCTCGATCTGGATGGTCACCGGTGGTTTCTTCCCTAGATAAAAATTTCTAGGTTGACCTCGATATGAAGAAGAGAAAAGCTTCAATATCGATATTGATCGCTGGAGAAGAATAAGAGGGTTGGGAGAAGACCGAGATGGTCACTGGATGGATGGAAAGGTACGAGGACGGGGTTGGGGTTCTTTGGGGTAAGGGACGATGTCTGTGGTGACTTTTTAATTAAAAAAATAGTTAAAATGATAAAAGACCAGATTACCCTTAATTTAATTAAAATTTTCTAACCGAGTTAGTCCTAGAGACGAAAAGAGAGACGGAGTGGAAACCACAAGGACAAAAAAAACAGTTTTTAAAGACCAGAGACGAAAATCTTTATATACATCAAACCACAGGGATGAAGATCGTAGTATACTCTCAAATTTATTTAAGAGTAAATTACATTTTTGGTCATTGTGGTTGCCATCCATTTTGAAGTTTGGTCTTTTTTTCAAACTAATTACAATTTTGGTCATTGTGGTCGCCATTTTGTTTCACTTTTGGTCCCTCTGACCAACTTTAGTTAAAAAGCTTAGTTAAATTAAGGGTATATTGGTCCTTTCACCTTTTCTTTGTTTTTTTTTTCATTTTTCATTTTATTATATTATATGGTAAATTACAATTATAGTCCTTGTAGTTTGTCTTTTTCTCTTCTCTTTTCTTTCCTAACTTTTTTCATTTTTCATTTTTTACTCTTATTATATTAATTAATTAATTATAATTTTAACTAAAATACATTAAAAATACATATTTCATTTTGTAAATTACACTATTAGAAAATCTTGTAGATAACTTTAAAATAAGTTAATTACTGAATATTTTTAATTTTTTATGCAATTTATTTGATACATATGTATATATATATATATATATATATATATATTTACAAATACGTCTACACTAATAAAAAACTTTTCTATTTTAAGTTGTGTTTAAAAAATTTATCGTTTTCTTTATTTATGTAACAAAAAAAAATCGAAATTAATCTATGTCTATTAATTAAAAAAATGTATCATTTTTAGATATTCTATTTAATTAAATGTTTTTATTAAATGTGGATGAAATTAAAAAAAAACTCTATAATATAATTATTTTTTTTAACTTTTTTCAAAAATATAAACTTAAATTTATCATAATGAAAAATAAATAACCAACTAACAAGTACATATTATCTTTATTTTTATATTTTCATGAATCGGTATATCATAAAAAAATAATTTACAAGGTGAAGTATGTGTGGTTCATGAGCTTGCATTTTAGATCAAACAATGCAATAAGGGTTCGTTTGGTTCACTACAAAATAGAGCAGTTTTTCCTGTCGAAAAAAAAAGGCGCCGAAAATGCAAATTTTGGATTTTTTAAATATTGGAGTGTGGAAGGAGAAATGGTGAGGAATGGCCAAATATTGGATTTTTAAAATCTCTAGGTGCTTCACCCGAGTGTGCCTGCAACTTAAGTTATGTGGCAGGTCGCCTACGTCTTTTGGCCTACCATACAGAACCTTACGCGACTTTGGCCACGACTTAACTGGGCCAAGTTGCTCGGACCATTTCCATGTTGCGTGTTGAGCCGACTCTCGAGCCTTGTCGTGCCGCGGTTCGACATTTTTTCCCCGGTCGTTCCTCGACCGTTTACCCGATCGTTTTCCTCCAAAACTTTAATATTTAATGGCAACAAAAAAAATTACGTTTGTTACATTAGTTAAGTGTTCAATTAATCTATTTAGTTGGAATATTCTGGACGAAAGTTTGATCATCGACATAATCCGAATTGGTTGATGACCACAATTCAAATATTAAAATAACTAATTAAGGACGTAGGGTGAGAAATGGCCAATTGTTTGCCACTTAATAGTTCAATTAAGAGACAAACTCTGAATCGCTAAGAGGTAAATCATATTTCGTAAAAAAAATCCTCCTCTTAATGCTTCCATTATCCTCTTAGAGGTTTTTTATGTTGGGACTCTCTAAACTATCCGGGGCTATGTTTTCCAAGATTTCCCTCTCTTTCACGCCACTCTCCTTCCGGTACTTTCTATTTTGTTCTTGCCTCTGAGTTCTATGCACAACACCTTCAAAAATCGAAGCCACTCTCCTATTCGATTTCTACTATGTTCGATTTCTGCCATTTCGATTTCTGTTATGTTTTTTGGTGCATTTTCTGTTTTTGTTTAAGTAACCAGAGGTTTTCAGGTCAGCTTACGTGGACCAAATAATCCCCGGGCGACCACGAATGGCCTGGAGACGTCACAGGTGAACCTCCATGGCCACAAAGACTTTGGCAACACATGGATTCGAACATGCGGCAAATGAAATTTTCCACTACATTCCACTAAGCGCCACAACCCAAGTTGTAAATGTACTTCTTATACTTCTTTGTATTTGTGTGTGCTTGTTGTACTTCTCTAAACCTCCTATCACACGGTCTTTCTTTCCACCAATAGACCGTTGTAAATGGGTAGTCCTCTGATGCCTACACTGTTGCTTCTTTAATTAATTTCCATGCGAAATTTGGGTACTCTAATGTTGCTAGCAAAGGGTTTGATGTTATGCCTGAGATAAATATTGTGTCATAGACTACAATTATTGGGTGTTATTCTTGATTAGGGGAGGTATGTATTGTGTTTCAGATGTATAAGCAGATGCAATGTGATGTAATTAAACCTAGTTCGATCATCATATATTCCATGCTCTCTGGGGTTTCGGAGAATACCCATATCCAGTCTTTTATGCTTGTGCAATCGAATATGGATTTTCTTGGAACAGTTCAAACATTAGGAGAACACAATTACAAGACCATTAAATAAGTGGAAGAGATTGGTTTTATTTTGCATCTCATAGAACCAACATTGCAATGATATATACGTGTTTTGAAAACAACCTGCATACCGAATCAATAAACTACTCAAGAATTGTTGGTGTAATCTTTTTACACGAATAAGTTAAAATATGATAATTTATGTATTAGTAGTTAAAAAATTGTATTTACTATATTATAGTATTGTGATATGGGTACATTACAAAAGTTCAAGGAAAAATCCCAAGTTTGAGGTTGTCTTTTGCAGATCAAACACATTAGATGTACAGGTATAGGAGTTTGTACTCCAATATATGAAACTGAGATGTATTAGACTAGAAACAAGGATTAAATGTAAAGGCAGAAAATGTACTTTATCTATGAAAGATTGAGACAACAGTTTAGTAGTTAAGTAAAAACAAGTTACTTCAATGAATCGCAGCTTCTTCTACTTGCAGTTTAGAGTGGTTGAGTACTCATTCTATCGATGAAGTATTTCCCTTTGTAGTTGGGTATGGACAACTTTCGAGGAGAGAGTGAGAGGATAAATAAGACAGATAAATATCAAATTTTCATTGGGCAACTTTATAATTGAAGTACACACACTGTGCATAACGACTAGAAAGTGAAGAGAACTTCAATCCAACCTCCATTCAGAAATTAGTACTTCATCCGTGGATTGGGATACTATTGAAGTGGTGGAATATAGTTTTTAAATCTAATAGCTTATACAACAAAGTCCTTTTGTTGTAAACACTTACTTCTTCCTGTTTCTTCCAATTTCCATGATGGGTCCCTTCTTTTTTGATTTATTGTTTCCTTAAGTTATAAGGAAGCTCCTCAACTCACAAGAGTAAACCCAGTTGTGAACATGACAATAAGTTAGAGCTAACATGTAACATGGATGAATTGATTTGGAACTATATGAGGCAAGTGAATATAGGTTGTGTTATAATATTAATTTATATATTATATTACTTTTTTGTTTAGATGATACATGTGATGGAAATGCCAAGCTTAGCCTCCAAGCTTGCTAACTTGGTCACCACTCATAATACTTGGTCCCTACTCCTTTTTCATCCTATAAATACCCCTTCCCTTCTAACATATTAATTATCCCTTCCTCTTAACTTTCACTAGTTGCTAAGCACCAAATACTCTCCCTAATATATACTCTCCCAGTTCATCCACTCTTGATATTAGCCCAGAATCACCCGTTAATGTTGAAGAAGTCATTCCGCCAGTGACTTCTACTAGTGATTCTGAAGAAGAGATTCTGAATGATGGTGGAGACGATGGCGATACAATCCCAGTTATTGCACCTACCAGGCATAGTGACAGGACTATTCGTCCGCCTAACAGGTATGGAGATTGGGATTTTGCTAACATGAGTTTTACATATCAGCTGGAGTTTGCTTTTCATGTAGGGCAATATGAGCCGCTTGATATAAAGGAGGCGTTGGCCTCGACCCACAGTTCTAAATGGCTTGGATCCATGAAAGAAGAGATGGGAGCTCTCTCGAAGAACAACACTTGGGACTTATGCCCATTGCCGAATGGCAGCCGGGCTATTGGTTGCAAGTGGGTTTTCAATGTCAAAGATGACAATCGGTACAAGGCTTGTCTCGTTGCTAAAGGCTTTGTACAACGGAAAGGTATCGAGTATGATGATATTTTTGCTCCCGTTGTACGTCATATATCTATCCGTGTTCTTTTGGCGATCGTGGCTATTCACGATTTGGAGCTAGAACAGTTAGATGTGGAGACCGCCTTCCTACACAGAGACTTGGAGGAAACTATCTATATGAAGCAACCTAATGGTTTCGTTTCCGAAAGCAAACCCGAATATCTATGTAAACTCAAGAAGTCCCTTTATGGACTTAAACAATCACCTCGTCAGTGGTATAAGAAGTTTGACTTGTTTATGCTCAATCTGGGATTTGAGCGAAGTGAAAAGGATGCTTGTGTTTATCATAGACAAAGCGGTGGCGTTTTCACTTACTTACTTCTTTATGTAGATGACATGCTTATAGCCTGTAGGGACCGATCAGAGATCAAACGTTTGAAAGATAAGTTGAATTCAGAATTTGAAATGAAAGATCTTGGCGCGAAGCAAAAGATTTTGGGCATGGAAATCGTACGGGACAGAAAGTCTCGAACACTTAGATTGACACAATGGGCGTATATCCAAAAGATATTGAAGCGGTTCAATCTTGATGGTGCCAATACGTCTAGCACTCCGTTACCGAAGCACATCAAGATTACAAGTGAAGATTGTCCGAAGGATGATAAGGGAAAGGCCGAAATGTCAAAAGTTTCATATGCTAGTGTGGTCGGAAGTCTCATGTACGCCATGGTGTGTACTCGTCCCGATCTCGCACATTGTGTTGGAGTGGTGAGTCGGTTTCTTGCGAATCCGGGTCGATGACATTGGTTAGCCGTTAAAACGGCATTCCGATATTTGAAGGGAACCGAGACACATGGTCATATATTTGGTTTGCACAATGACTGTGAAATTGTTGGATTTTGTGATTTTGACTATGCAGGTGATCGGGTTAGTTGGAGATCCACATCTAGTTATGTATTTACATTGGGTGGAATAGCCGTTAGTTGGAGATCACGTTTACAGTCCATTGTTGCATTGTCAACCACATAAGCTAAACTTGTTGCTGCGATTGAGTCTGCAAAGGAAACGGTCCATTTAAAAGAATTGATGAATGGCTTAGGCTTCGAGCAACCTTCCGTGCGCATTTTCTACGATAATCAGAGTGCCATCCATTTGGCAACTAATTTGGTTTTTAGCTCCCGGACAAAGCACATAAATGTGCGTGATGCATATCTTGTGAGATTACATGAAGCGAAGATTGTCTATTTGAAGAAAGTCCTGACATACGACAATGCCGCTGATATGTTCACTAAGTCGCTACCGCCAACTAAGTTTGAGCATTGCTCAAACTTGATCCAACTCCGTTTGTGTTAGTGTCGTTGGGAACTTTGTTCGAGAGAGAGAAGATACTACCACAGGTGACAAAATGACATCTTTAAAGGAATTACTTTGTTAAGTGCTTAGAGCTTTGCTTATGCTCTACCTTGTTTAAGTGGATTGTGCATTTGAGGTTATTTATTTGCTTGTAACTTTGATGGGTGATGGCCATGCCGAAGCTCGTCACGGTTGGAATGCAGTTTGCTACCTCATACCAATTTACTTTGCTATCTACTTGCTATGATCAACCGTTGGGAGAACTCGTATTCGTTGGATTGGGATTCGTTTCGCTATCGAGGATCACATGCATCATGGTGGAGTGTTATAATATTAATTTATATATTATATTACTTTTTTGTTTAGATGATACATGTGATGGAAATGCCAAGCTTGGCCTCCAAGCTTTGCTAACTTGGTCACCACTCATAATACTTGGTCCCTACTCCTCTTCCATCCTATAAATACCCCTTCCCTTCCAACATATTAATTATCCCTTCCAAGCTTCCTCTAGTTGCTAAACACCAAATACTCTCCCTAGTATATCCTTTCGATATACTTAGTTTATGTGAGGCCGAGAGTGTTCTTAATATTCGGTGGTGTTCGTGAAATTTTTGTTAGGCGATCATCGATCTCAAAATCATTGTATAAGCACTTTGTAATATCCTTGGTTGGTAATAATATTCTTGTTCTCTCTCTTGGTTGGAACCACGTTAAATCATGGTGTTATTTGTGAGAGTGTGATAGTTTACAAAAAAAAATGCCTCTTTTTTAACATTTGCATCCTACGAAAGTATGCGTTAGTTTTGTTTTCAAATCTATATATATATATATATATATATATATATATATATATATATATATAAAAGGAAAACCTAAGAGTGATGAGGTGACACCATGAGTGGTCTTCATTTCTATTTATCTAAATTCTCATAAGTAGAATTTAGATAAATAGAAATGAAGACCACTGATGGTGCCACTTCATCACTCTTAGGTTTTCCTTTTATATATATATATATATAGATATAGATATAGATCTAGATTCTCATAATTTTGAATTGTTTTTACTTAAAAAAGGTTGGCCTTGGTGAAGAGATGAAACATTATGTTGTTAAGATTGTCCCACATTGGTTGAAAGATAGAAAATTGAAAGATAAAGATGTGTATATAAGGGGTAGATTAATGTTGAAATAATGTGAAATAGTGTTTAGCTAAATATAGGTAAACCCAAGTTTAATGATTGAGTTAAGTTCATGTTAATCATTTTCATTTATTTTAAATTGATTTTGATAAAGTTTAATAATTTTAACATCAATATATAAAGTGAACAATTAAACAATTAATAATAAACCTAATAATTATTTTTTTGTAAGTTAACAATGCTCATATAAAAAGTTTTGTTAAATGAGTATATTTTTTTAGTAAGGTAACAAATGTTTATAAATCAATACTTTTTATTTTTATTTTATTATAATGAATAACTTAAATCAATGGTTACAAACAATTTAAATTGTCAATTGTAAGATAACAATGATTATAAATCAATACTTTGTTTAAATAAATATGTGTTAAATTTTATTTTATTACTTTTTTATGTATAGAACACTATTATATCTTTACTTAACTTCTCATTGAATTTAAAAGTTTTAATTTTACTATTCAACTTGGTATCTATGTAAAATTAGTTTTTTTTTTTTTGCAAAAATTAAATGATTGTATTATAAAACTTATCATTAATTAATAAAACCCATCATTTTTTATTCATGTAAAAAACTTATTACATTAATCTATATGTATTTTCAAATTCATATGTATCATTAATGATCCAAATTTTCGAATGTACTCCTTTGTAATATTTCTATGTAATATTAACGAATACCTTAACATGCTGACATTGGACAATATGAGAGGTCTCTATTGCTATTTATCTAATTTTCTTCTAATTTCGATTTTTTTTTAAAATGTTGGCTTTGGTGAAGAGATGAAACATTAGTGTTGTTTAAATTATCCTACAATGCTACGAAAATGAAAATTTGGAAAAAGAAGATGTCATTAAACCCAAGTTTAATGATTAAGTTAATTTTATATTAGTCTTTTTTGTTTATTCTAAAATGATTTAAATCGAAGTTTAATGATTTTAACATTAATATATAAATTAAACATTATTATCTATATATATATATATATGATTTAAATCGAAGTTTAATGATTTTAACATTAATATATAAATTAAACATTATTATCTCTCTCTCTCTCTCTCTCTATATATATATATATATATATATATATATAAGCAAAATCAAACCAAAGTGATATGGCACCTTCTTAGAGTAGGATTCATAGCTAGAAATTTGTGGTTATTTTGAATTTTTAAAATATTAATTATGTTAAAGACTTCTATGCCCCTACATGAAAAAAATGTATTTTCATTGCAATAAGGTCATTTTGGTAAATTTGCAACCACTTTAATTAACTTTTTACCTCCAAACTCTTCAACTTTCTAAAAGTCTTTTTATTTTCTCAATCTCTTAATTTATATGAAAGAATTTCGAATTGTTTCTATTATTTGATATTTTTTTTCTTAATTCTTTTTACATAGCAAAAATTTTAGTGAGACAATGTGGATTGAAAATTCAAAAATATTGAATTGTGGTTAAATCTTTTTCTTTATCATTTATATATATATAAACAATAACCTCAAGGTGGCACCTTAGTTGAATAGGAATCCTCACAAGAGTTTTTCTAAATTTTTTGATTTTTTAAAATATTTAATGTTTCAAAGACATTTATGTCCCTATATGGTAAATAAGTATTCCATCATGAGAGGGATATTTTTGTAATTTTGCATGTGTTAAAGTGTAACCTCCAACTTCAACCTCTAAACTATCCATCTTCTACCATTATGGCTTCCCTTTACTTCTTCTTTATCCATCTTTCAATATATTCTTCCTTATCTCGATTTCTCTTAGTACGCCACACTAAGATATGCTTTTAGGGTCATGTAAATGCAATTTAACTTTAATCAAAAGTTGAATCGAATTATGTGGGTTTAGGATGACTATATTGAAATGAAAGTAGTGTATACTATGCAGTTCCATACGATTACTCATATATACACAGTACACGACAACTTATGATTATGAGGTTGCAAGTGTTGGCAGGGCTCCATATATATGAGGTAAATATATTAGTCTATTTTTTTCCAATTTATATTAATGTGTTTTTTAAATTATTTGATATGTTTTTGTTTGTTTAATTTTGTACCCATATTATTTTCTAATATGGGTTCTGTATATATGTGTATGGGTTTTCATGGGGTATGGTCTCAACTTCTCATATGGACCAACAAAATTTGAACGAAACTCGAATAGTTTGTATGCATATAATAAACAAAAATATTTTAATGTGATAATTTAACATATGCAAAGCACGTGTTTGACAAAATGCCTCAATGACATCAAGTTTAATTGTCTTACATATTATATCTAGCCAGGTCCATCACCATTTACTGCCATTACAATTCGAGATGCCTACAAGAAATAATCAGATTACATTGTTTGATATTTACATTGAAATAAATATACTTATTTACACATAGGCTTTTTTACTTCTTTTATCAATATTCATCTACTAGGTGGAACAAAGTAAATATTTGTTTTTTTTCATGAAAACTCTGCATAGGAAGCGGGTGAGTATTTAATAGCCTGATTGGTGGTAACGTTGTCTGTTTTTCCAATGTGAATGATGCTAATAGCTAATGGGTATGCTCATGTTTTTTTACATAATTACATTGATTCTATATGTTCGAATAGTTTGCTTTTTTAGTTCTATAACTTAGTTCATGGAGTAGTTTTTGATCTTTCATTAAGGTGAAATCTCACAAGCCAAATTGTTAGGCATGTACCCTAGACATATGTATAAGTATAACAAAGGGACATTATAAAATATGGAACCATCATTAGTTGTTGAACATGAGAACAAGAAAATGGCTCCATAGCCATTTGCATAATTCACCAATTTCAAGCAATCTAGAGTTATTTAAGCGGTCTTTCGCTTGTATGTCCTTTAAGAGCATGTAATGCCATAAGAGAATCTTTGCTTATTATACGCACAATCTTATTATTTCTTTATGATTGATAACGAAGTTAATATGTTTAGAATCTTTAGAGGTTTTGCATGTAAAGTTACAAACATATGTACACTTTGTTGATCTTGCTTGGTCTACTCTTATGTATCCTAGAATGGTTGATGCCACTGTAATGTCAGGGATATTACATTGTAGTATACAATTTTTTTCTTGCATATAATGTGCCTCAAATTTAAAGCACACATTTTTAGCATTTTGTGGGTTTTATTTATATGATACTTTAAGAAATAAAAACTTTACTGTGAATCTCCCTTGCTTAAATTAAGAATAAATTAAGTTGGAACCTAACTTACAAAGTTGAGAACAAAGAATGGGTACTCAACCAACTACGTAGATCCCATCCTCCATGGTGGCTATTCATCTCCTAACCAGGAAATGTCCTCATATATATCTTGATTTGTTCTTCACCTATCCCCTTCTTTCGAGTTGTTCTTCATCTATAAAACCTGCATGCACATGCCTGTTGTGTGTGAAGCCATTTATTGGGCTGGTCAAAAAGGTAGTGCCAGAAAAAGGAAGCCAATTTTTAAGGACCATATTTCTTGTGGTTAGTGGACAGCCGTATTCTATGACATGCTTTATGGTTCCTTTTTTTTGACAAGTTATCATTTCAATCTCTATATAAGAGATTACTCTGTATTTGTAAAATATGCACAACACAGAAGAAATAAAACACTCCTAGTTACCCGTGTGTGGACGTAGGTCAGATGAGACCGAACCACCTTAAATTCTTGAGTTCTTGATTGTTACAGTTTGTGAGAACTGAGTGTGTGAGAATTGTGTTCGTATGATACCTGTCTGATCCTAACAACTGGTATCAGAGCTGTGGCTCTCGATTGACACATACGAACAGAGAAGGTGAAGGAGCTTACCTGTTGGAAGAAATCGAGACTAGGGTTTGGTCGCCATCACCACCAGATCCATCTGAGGCAACCGTCGCTCGCTAGGGTTTTTCAGACAGCCACCAGCGCAACCTCCACAGCCATTTTAGGGCTGTCACAGCCCCGTTTTCACCTGAATAGCGTGACCAGAACCGCCGATTCACCGGAATCGCGACCCGCCGGAGACAGAAGCCTGGACCGATCGATTTTTTTTAAGTTCATCGCCATTTAACACGTGAAATAGAAAAGTCTCAGTGTTTCTATTTCATTGCTTCCGCTCGTATAATTGCCATTTAGCAGTACGAACCTGTTTGGTTAGTAGCAATTTGGTAATTTGTTTGTTAAAATGGCAGAGGATAGTAAGATCAAGATTGACAAGTTTGATGGTAGTGACTATGGGTTTTGGAAAATGCAAATTGAAGATTTGTTGTATCAGAAAAGTTTGCATTTACCTATGTTGGGCGAACAACCGGATGGCATGTACGATGAAGAATGGAAGTTGTTGGACAGACAAAATTTGGGTGTGGTTAGGTTTTCTTTGTTAAAGAGTGTTGCGTATAACATTGTCAATGAAACAACTACGTACGGTGTATTGAAAGCTTTGTCCAACATGTATGAGAAACCATCCGCTTCAAACAAAGTGTTTCTCATCTGACAATTGGTTAACACCAAGATGAAGGAAGGTATGTCGGTTGCCGCTCACATAAACGAGTTCAACTCGATTATCTCTCGTTTAGCCTCTGTTGAAATAAAGTTTGAAGATGAAGTACAAGATCTTCTCCTTTTATCATCTTTGCCCGACAGTTGGTCAGGCACAGTCATAGCCGTTAGTAGTGCATCCGGTACTACTAAGCTAACGTTTGATAGCATTCGTGACTTGATTTTAAATGAAGACATTAGAAGAAGAAGAAGTAATAGAGAATCTTCCAGTTCTAGTTCTCTGTTACATACAGAAAGTAGAGGAAGAAGGAATGATAGAGGACAAAATCGAGGCAGGTCAAAGTCTAGAAAAAGGGGGCAGTCCAAGAACCGAAAGGATATTGAATGTTGGAACTGCAAAGAAAAAGGTCACTTTAGAAGTCAATGCCCAAAACCACAAGCTGCAAAGAAAGAAGTAAACAATGTATCCTCTAAAGAATCGGGAGATTTTCTTATATGTTGTGTTGAGAATTCAGTGGAATCCTGGATTATGGATTCGGGTGCTTCTTTCCATGCTGTCTCATGCCCAGATATGGTCAAGAACCTACAAACAGGTAATCTTGGCAAAGTTCGTTTGGCCGATGATCAAGTGCTTGATATTATGGGTATTGGAGACGTAGATTTGAAGACCTCCATGGGAACCACCTGGACATCAGGGTTATCCCAAACTTGAGGAGGAAGTTGATTTCAGTTGGTAAGTTAGATGATGAAGGGATTGAGGTTTACTTTGGGGGTGGACAATGGAAAGTGATCAAAGGCAACTTGGTGATTGCCAAAGGAAAGAAGAAAGGCACTCTATACAATGTAGAGAAACCTGGTGATGGTGTTCATGCCGTAACCACCAATCCGAGTCCATCTAATTTATGGCACCAACGACTCGGACACATGAGCAATAAGGGATTGAAGATGTTGGCTTAGAAAGGGAAGTTTCCAGACTTGAAGAAAGTTGAAACTGAATTTTGTGAATCTTGTGTTCTCGGGAAACAAAAGCGGGTTACTTTTGTAAAGACGGGGAAGACACCGAAAGCTCAGAAGGTGGAGCTTGTTCACTCGGATGTATTTGGACCAACACCAGTTTCATCTCTAGAAGGCAAAAACTACTATGTAACCTTTATCGATGATTCAACACGCAAGGTATGGGTCTATTTTCTTAAAAATAAATCTGATGTATTTGATACTTTTAAGATATGGAAATCTGCTGTTGAAAATGAAACTGATTTGAAGGTAAAGTGCCTGAAGTCGGATAATGGTGGTGAATACATAAGCAAGGAGTTTGTTGACTATTGTGCCAAGCAAGGGATAAAGATGATCAAGACGGTCCCAGGAACCCCTCAGTAGAATGGTGTAGCTGAGAGAATGAATAGAACTCTGAATTAAAGGGCTAGAAGCATGAGGTTGAATGTCGGTATACCTAAAACATTCTGGGCCGATGCAGTTAACACTGCAGCCTACTTGATCAACCGTTCACCGTGTGTTCCCTTGGATTTGAAATTACCAAAAGAAATGTGGCAAGGGAAAGAAGTAAGTCTCAAACACCTGAAAGTCTTTGGTTGTAGTGCTTACAGTTTGTTAAATGATGGTGACAGGGATAAACTTGATTCAAAGACCAAGAAGTGTACATTCATTGGTTATGGGTCAGACGAAATGGGTTACAGGCTTTGGGATAGTGAAAACAGAATGTTAATCCGTAGCAAGAACGTCACCTTTAATGAAACTGAGTTATACAAAGACAGAAACAACAAAAGTCCAGAAGTTCAGAAGAAGTATGTTGAGTTTGAAGGTGATGAAAAGAAGAAATAAGCTTCAGTCGAAATCCCTGAATCTGGGTATGATTCAACTGACAGTGGGAGCTCAGGGGATAATTCCAGTAATGATTCTGAATATGAAGAAACCAGTCCTCCAACTCCAGAATCCCCGGTCACACCTCAAGTTCAACCAAGAAGATCTTCCAGAGTCACCAGACCACCAGAAAGATACTCACCATCTGTCAACTACATTCTCTTGACAGAAAATGGTGAACCCGAGTGTTACTCTGAAGCTATGGGGTTGAAAGACCCATTGCAGTGGGAGCTAGCAATGAAAGATGAAATGAAGTCGCTTGAGAAGAACAAGACCTGGCTTCTAACAAAGCTTCCATCTGGGAAGAAGGCTCTTCATAACAAATGGTTTTTCAGGGTCAAGGATGAACATGATGGTACTAAACGGTACAAAGCCAGATTAGTAGTCAAGGGGTTTCAACAGAAAGAGGGAATTGATTTCAATGAAATTTTCTCTCTAGTAGTGAAGATGACTACCATCCGACTTGTTCTCAGTATTGTAGCAGCAGAAGGCTTGCATATAGAGCAGCTAGATGTCAAGACAAATTTTCTACACGGTGACCTAGATGAAGACATTTACATGACACAACCAGAGGGTTTTCAGGATAAAGGCAAAGAAAACTTGGTGTGTAAACTGAAGAAGAGTTTGTATGGTCTGAAACAAGCGCCCAGACAATGGTACTTAAAGTTTGATAACTTTATGGGTAGGATTGGTTACAAGAAATGTGACAATGACCATTGTTGTTACATCAATAAGTTTAAGGGTTCTTATATCATTCTACTACTCTATGTAGATGATATGTTGATTGCCGGTTCAGACATGTCAGAGATCAAGAAGTTAAAGAGGCAAATGTCTGAAGAGTTCGAAATGAAAGACTTAGGAGCTGCAAATCAAATACTCGGGATGAGTATTTTCAGAAATAAAGATGGTTCTCTGACACTATCTCAAGAGAAATACATTGGGAAAGTGTTAGAGAAATTCAGCCTTAAAGATGCCAAGATCAGAAGCACACCTTTGGGAAGTCACTTTAAGCTTTCTAAAGTTCAGTCACCTAAATCAGATGAAGACAAGAAAGAAATGGCTAAAGTTCCTTATGCATCTGCAGTTGGTAGCCTCATGTATGCAATGGTATGCACGAGACCAGATATAGCTCATGCTGTGGGGGTTGTTAGTCGTTTTATGTCCAATCCAGGGAGAGAACATTGGGAAGCAGTTAAATGGTTGTTAAGATACTTGAAGGGAACTTCAAAGATGGCATTGCATTTTAAGGGGAAAGATATCATTCTAAGGGGTTATGCAGATGCAGACCTTGGTGGTTGTAAAGAGTCATACAAAAGCACCACAGGGTATGTCTTTACAGTGGGAGGCAGTGCAGTGAGTTGGATGTCTAAATTCCAGAAAAGTGTTGCCCTTTCAACCACAGAAGCAGAGTATATGACAGTTGATGAAGCAAGCAAAGAGCTTATATGGTTGAAGAACTTTCTCAAAGAACTTGGCAAGGAACAAGTTGATTGTGCACTGTTTTGTGATAATCAAAGTGCAATACACCTTGCAAAGAATCCTGTCTTCCATTCGAAGACAAAGCACATACAGCTGAGATATCACTTCATCAGAGAAAAAATTAATGATGGCACTCTGAAATTGAAGAAGATCAAAGGAACTGAAAATCCAGCTGATATGTTGACTAAGGTTGTTACCTTAGAGAAGTTGAAGCTTTGCATAGCTTCAACGGGCCTTCAAGTTAATTGAAGAGAAGGCCAGGGTAACTAGGAAGGAGCTGAAGTTTTTACAGAAATACAGATACACAGTTGAAGCACAGGTGAAGATTGTTCCGTGGCTTCAAGTGGGAGATTGTTGTGTGTGAAGCCATTTATTGGGCTGGTAAAAAAGGTAGTGCCAGAAAAAGGAAGCCAGTTTTTAAGGACCATGTTTCTTGTGGTTAGTGGACAGCCGTATTCTATGACATGCTTTATGGTTCCTTTTTTTTTGACCAGTTATCATTTCAATCTCTATATAAGAGATTACTCTGTATTTGTAAAATATGCACAACACAGAAGAAATAAAACACTCCTAGTTACCCGTGTGTGGACGTAGGTCAGATGAGACCGAACTACCTTAAATTCTTGAGTTCTTGATTGTTACAGTTTGTGAGAACTGAGTGTGTGAGAATTATGTTCGTATGATACCTGTCTGATCCTAACAATGCCTTCCTTTTTTATTTATGTTTTATGTTTGGTATTTTTGGGATTTTCAATTTGTTCGTTTTAGGTTTGTATAGGTTTAGTGTTTGTTTTATGCCCGACCTTGAATCCATGATGTTACAAGCTTCTAAAGTAGCTTTACGGTTTTTATATGTTTCATGTTTGTTTTTGGATTCGTCACCAAAATTCCGACTTCCATCACCAAAATTCTTGGATTCGTCACTCGATTCAAAGATCTTGTATCACAAGAGAGCTCACATATATAATCAGTCTCGATAACATGTTAGTATAGAAATCGTTCTTATATATTCAGCTTCTTTTGTAGTGTAAAGTGTTCTAAAGCTCCATTGTTTTAGGTATATATTTGGCATACGTATTTCAGATATGAATTGTAACCAGTTGCCTTATGAATGGGGTTCTTTTCCTTTCATTTCTGAAATTAAACATATCAATAAATATTAATTAAGAATTGAAATTGTAAACATCTTCTTTTATAAATAAATAAATATATATATATATATATAGAGAGAGAGAGAGAGAGGGAGGTTCAGGGGAAAATTTAAAAAAAAAAACGAAAAACTAAAAAACACTCTGATAGTCCTTCATCTGAACTTAAAAAAAAGGGGAAACTAAAGAACACTCTGATAGTCCTTTATCTAGTCTGTATACACTTGTGCATACAGGTAAATTATGTTGTTTTTTCGTTTTTATGCACAAATATGCATGCGTGCATGTTGCAAATTACTTGTATGCACAAGTGCATACGTCCAGATGAAGGGCTACCAGAGTGTTCTTCAGTTTTCCATTTTTTTGAGGTTTTCCTTGAACCTAAGGTTAAAAAGGCAAACACCAAAGAGTTTTCAAGTAACAAGAACCAACTTAGAAAACCATGCACACCCAAACTGAAATTATTTAAGACCAACAGAAGAAGCACTTGATCAAACTCAAACCTTAGCACCAAGAATGAAACCAGAATCCTTCAACTTCTCATCAGTAATTCGATCAATATGTTCTTTCATCTCCTCACTCAAATGGTTTTTCTAATCTCCTACCTCTCCTTTCTTGAAAAAATCCGGCTTTCTCCATCACGGCTAGTTTACCAAGCTTTTTAACACCATTTTTGTTAACCTCCAAACTACTTAACTTCTCAAAGCTACACAACTCCACAATCTTCTCCACCTCCCCTTTCTCTTCTTCATCCACAGTGAACGGTTTCCCCATGTACGCCGCCAACTTTATCAACTCCACCGCCCGCTGCTTCTTCATTTCCTCATACTTCAAGGATAGAATCATGTTAAGTGCATTTTGTGCATGCATCATAGTTGTTTATAATTGCATTTTGCGTCAGTTTAATTGTTTGCACGTAGTTTTTATTATATTTTTATTTAGTTTTTGTTTAATCATCGGCGGTTGGGGATATTACATTGGTATTTTTGTGGTTTTATCGGGTTTTAAGAGGTAATTTACGTTGAAAACGTGAACATGGATGACGATGGATTTAAAGTATTTGATCAATCTCTATGTGGTGGGCAAATTCAAGATATATGACAATGTTGAACCAAAATTCAAAAAATAAGATCGAACAAAGGAAGTTTGAAAAAAAAATCAAGAGGACTATTTTTGGAATTGCTGCAAAGTTAAAGGGGTTGGTTTGAAAATTTTGTTTTATAAATAGAATTTATTTTTTTGGGTTCTAAATCTTTTTTCTCCTCCTCCCAACGGCTCACGCCGTTTTCTCTTTTTTCCTTTGTTTTTTTTTTTCATTTAGTTTTAGTTTTAATCTTTTATTTTTGTTGAGGGATGAATTGTTAGATTTTAATTTTTTCTTCTTTTTCTTTAGTTTAGATTTTAGGTTTAGTTTAGTTTTTCCATTTTTGTAATCCCTCGTTTGTTGAGCCTTTTGAAGATGTGAAAAAGATGCGATGTTTCGACTGATCGAAGATGAAATTTGAAAGATTCTCATTTAACATTCTACACCCGTTGTAACGTTTCGTTTCTCCATATTTTATATTTATGTTTGGATTTTTTTACATTATGTAGTGTTAATGTTCTTCTCCTTATATTACTTCTCCCTTTTTAATTTCTTGCACCACTATTAATTTAATTTACCACTTTCTTAGGTTAAAAACGATTCATGGATAGTGGCATTCCTTGGATCCATGTTTATAGTTTTCATAGATTAATTTTATTGTTTTGTTTAGATTTATGTTTACGTTTTATTTCATAATTTAACTTTCGTTCATTTGGGTAATTGTCTCTTTAGATCGAAGGTCTTGGTATTGATTAATTGTTTTTAAAAACGAATGTTGAGTTTTAATCCATTTCGATTTTAACGAAAGTTGAAATTAATTTAGTTAATTCGATTGGTTTTTGATGAAACAAAAGTTTGGTCTTTTACTTGGATTAAATTGATCAATGACAACGGTCCTAACATGATAAATAGTTAGGGACGTTGATTGGGAAAAATATTCATTTTAAATCATAACGTTTCTTCCCAACGTACACATATTGCCAAAGTAAATATGAGTCTTGGGTTAGAAAAACTTTTCCACCTCGAAAGAGAGTTGAAGTAATTTTGCATAACGAATTCTCACCATTACTAAAATCTGAACTTGACATTACCCAATGCCCGATAGTTTTGTTTTGTTCCCTTTTTTTGTTTGTTTGTTTTATTAGTTTTATAAAAATCAAAATATTGATAATTCTCGTAGCTAGGCCATAGTCTATAACGAGTTCTTGTTTAGTCCATCGCCTCCCTGTTATCGACCCGTATGCTACACCTCCCGTACGCTTGCGGTTATAAATTTTAAAACACTTCAAGTTTTTGGTGCCATTGTCGGGGAGGCAATCAGGCTAACATGAATTTTGTTTTAGATTTACTAGTCTACGTCTTTATCCCATTTTTGTTTTCCAATTTTATTTTCGTCCCCGTTTACTAGGTAGCATGTTCGATTTTTTTCCTCCGTTAATCCACTTCTTTTTGCGGAGTTTAATTATAATCACGTTTAATAGTTTTGGGTGATGGAGCCGTTGAGACATGTTTTTTTCTATGATAGAAATAGTTTTCACCATTAAAGGTGATGTGTGATGATAACTCAATTTTGTTTAATACGTCTCGCGTGTTATTTTTAATTGTACTTGGATTCAGTATTTTTATGTTAAGCCGGACATCACCGATTGATAAGTACTCACTTTTCAGCACTTAAGCACATTGTTTTTATCATTTTAGATTAGATTTTACACTTTATAATCCCAACCTTGAGTCATTTATGTTATTGTTTTCCCTTTCTTGATTTGGAGCTTAGGATATGGATTTGTGTAATTACATGGGTGGTGTAGGCTAATTTTGATGTATTTTGTAAAATATTTTTGGAATAGGTCATGCTGCAGCACTGCCGTAGCACTGGACCTGCAGACAGCAAAGGGAATTAGAAACTGATTAAATGGGAGTGGGCTTAGCCTTTTTATGGACCGCTGGATAATAGTTTGTTCCAGCGGATGTGAAGCTCTTAGTTGTAATATTCCTAGTTTTTGTACTTATGCTAAACTAAGTAGCTTAACCCTAGTAATATTAGGCAAGATTTTACACTTTTGGCCCCTCTCTATTTCTATAAATAGAGGGCACTTGGGGCATTTATCGTATCACTCATCACTAATCACTACTCATTCATCATCTCCTACTCTCTCCTAGATATTGTATTAGCTGATATTAATCAGCTCCAATTCCCCTTTTAATTTAAGAAATCTTTAATGTTCTTCTTGTTCTTCATTTACTTCTTCAAGTCTTCTTCAAATCTTCATCCCATCATATGAATGTTTGTAGCATTTCTGTAGCACTGGAATTTTTATTCTTACTTTGCTTTCTTTATTTACATCTTGCATCTCTAGCCTTTCCTTTACTTTCTTGTCTTTAATTTCCAGTATTTAAATTCCTTGTTTTTACTTTCATTTACATTTCCTTGTCATTTACATTTATTGTCATATATATATATATATATTTATATATTTTCCTTGTCATTTACATTTATTGTCTTTACATTTCAAGTCATATACATATATTTATGTATTTTCAAGTAATTTACATTTCAAGAGCAATTTACATTATGTCTACTTTTATTGTTCTTAGTATTCATCTTTCTTTATTTATTGTAATGAGTAGCTAAACATATTAGCTTGGGTGTGAGGCAAATGATGATGGTGTTAACCTAAAGAAAGTGGAGGTTTTGTGACCATAATAAAGTTTTATTATTCCAACTCAAGTTTAATCAAGACAAGACAACTCCTTGACAAATTGATCACTTTGATAGTGTTAAAGTATCATGGACCTAGAGATAGGCCATTGAATAATACCTCAATTTGAATGACATGGGAGGTAATATCGAAAAAGTTACTTGCAACGAAGTTGTTACTTGTGTTATTTAAAATGATCCATTCTTGATAAGTTGTAACTTTTTCAAAGGGTTAAAATGAAGTAGACTTAGAGATAAGCTATTTGGATTACATCAACTTGGGAGGTATGGGGGTTATTTCGAAAGAGTAACTTTTAATAAAGAGAATTTGTTTTGCCATATATTTTAAGAACTCCATTCCCATCCTTCCTTTATCTTGAACATTGCTCAGAGATGAGATTGTTTGTAGCTACTGGAATAATGGGATGGTGAGAGTCCGAGAGGAACGTGTCTTGAAATAGATAATAAAACTAGTTATTGTCACAAGCATGCTGCAACATCCCTGCAACATTGGTCTGTTGGAATCTGGGTTAACATATCACCATAAGTCTTACACCCTTGATTCTCTCTCAATCTTGTTAAAGTAAACCTGTGTTCACCAACCAACCAAAATATTGCTTCAAAATCGTCATCTCAAATCACATCTTTCATTGTACTTTTATTACACTTTTTAATCCAATCTCTGTGGGACGATATATGGTATTTTACCACTTTATTACTTGAGAGGCGACATAGTACCAATTTGTATACTTGCTTTTTGGTATTATTTCGTATCCCTAAGGAACATAAAAAGGGTCTGTCACCGATCCTTATTTCTTTACCCTTATTTAATTCTTGGCTATGGGTTGCGTAACTTGTTTTATAATGAAAACACACTGGTTATCCAGTGTGACTTTTATGTGTTTACACGACTCGTATGGATTGGTGACCATCTAAGTCAATCATTTGACTTTCACCGATTTGTATAATCTCCCCCCTCCCGTGTTTAATTCTTGGTTTGAAAGTCAAAGTCGCGACTTTAAATGAGTCTTCGTCCTTCCTTCTATTTTCTTCATTGTTTTTTGCGTTTTTCGAGTCTAAAACGCTCGAAAAATTGTTCGCCAAGTAATTTTGATATTTTGCAGCCTCTAAACTTTCTGTCTCATGTCACTGGTGTGAAGGATCCCTTCACTGGTGCAAAGAAAGTTGTCCTAGATGCCATTTAGGTTATGTCCACCGTCACTGCCGTGAAGAAAAAAAAATTAAAAAAAAGGTTTTTTATTTTATCTGATTATTTATTTATTGTTTTTTTGTCAAGATCGAAAATTCTAAACAAGAATTTAATACAAACTCAGAAACAATGTTAAAGAAGTCGCGGAATAACACTTTAACAATTTAATCAGAAACACAGAATATGTACTCAAATCATAAGTTTATATTGCATAAAACTTAATGATTACACATACAACCTCAATCTGTTGAACAGACTCAACAGACGTTCTATACTTCTCTATAGAAAGGATCAATACTAGTCTTGAGGTTAATTCTCTCTAAACAACTCTATCAATCTATGAATCTTGTATCTATGAATTCTCTCTTCTATCAAAGACTTCTAGACTATATATACAAAATTAATTACAAGATAATTATAAAAGAAATATTATTCTTCAGAATCCAGTCCATAATTATCTTCAGCATTATCTCCAACTCCTATTCTTTCGTTCCAAGCAATCATTCCATCTTTATCTTTATGAGCAGCACTAATCATCCTCAACAATATTAATCATCCAGCAGCATTAACTTCATAGCAGTATTAACTTTGTCTTTGGCAGTACTAACCATGCTTGCAGTATTAACTTCAACAGTACTAACTACTAGCAGTACTAACTCTCTAAGCAGTACTAACTATTCAAGTAGCAACACTAACTCTTCAAGCAGTATTAATTCTACTAGCAGTAGTAATCTTTCAACTAGCAACATTAAACTTACAAGCAGTAGTATCCATCCTTAGCACATCCAGACCCAACAATCCCCCCTAACTTAACCTTTCAAAAAGAGAAGTTAAGTTCTTCAACATAGAGTCTTCATGATGCTTTCAATACTTCAGCTTAATTGCCCAAATTTGGATCCAATCCCAGACTTTGATTAATTTTCCTTCTGATCACTATTCTGGCCATTTCTGATCCTTTAGCACATACCAGCTTAGCTTTCAGCATCCCTTCCAACTTAGCTCTGCTGTGGTCATAGATCTTGTCAACCAAGTAGTACTCATGATAGCTTTTGTCAATTGTTATCATGTAGACACCACAGTTTTCAAACAACATCCAATGATCAATCTTTTTTAATCCATATTCATGATGTAAGTCTTTGATCTTGTACTTCACCTTTTCAGGGTCAAACATCATGCATAAGTATTCCATGGCAATCTTGAGTAAGCTCATTTCAGTCCCTTGCAACACAGTCTCATACAGTTTTGTTCCTACCTTGTACATTTCCTCTAGGTCAGCCCTGGAACAACTTCTGATCACTTTACCCCAAGTTGCATACACCTCAAACTGATCACCCATTCTTTTGAATCTGAAATATTCTTTTCTATTGTCCTTCAGAATATCCCAAAGGATAATTTCTGATGCTTTCATAGAAATAGGATCAGCTTGTACTAGATCTTCATCTGTCAAGGTCATATACAAATGAAACTGCTCATTTGATTGTTGATTGGACTGTTCTGGATTCTGCTCTGGCTCTGCTGAAGGTTCAACAGTAGGTTCTGCTTCTGCTTCTTTTCTTTCATTTTCATTCTCCTTTTCTTCAATCCTTGCCCTTTTTGCCTTTGGCTTGGTGGCAATTGACTTCTTTCTTTTAATGTCACCAATCTTTTGTGCTAATGTCTCTTCTTACTTAGCTTCTGTCTTTTCCTTGATAGGAGTGCCTTCTTCACTGTCAGGGAAAGGCTGTTGTATGTTGAGGTCATGCCTCTCTTTCATCTTCCTTTCAACCTGTACCCTTTGAGTGGAGTCCCCTTTTAGATTGGCCATCTCATTCTTATACAGCTCCTCTATCCTACCATAAGACATGTTGGTAAACATTCCTTCAGGAACTCCAAGAGCCCCTTTCAGGAAGTTTTTCATTTTCCTTTTCTTCAATTCTTGATTAGCCAGAAATGTCTTTGAGGGCTTTCTTTGACTTTGCACAGTAGCTCTCTTTGTTACTTTCTTAACAACAGCAGGCTTTAAACTTCTTTGATATTCTTCATTTAACTTTTTAGCCATATTCCATGCAATCTCTCTGTCTTTTGCATATTGGATTTCTTCTTCCTTTTCCATTTCTTCTTGTAGTTTCTTTGCCAACTCTTCATCCAAATCAATCTGTTTCATCTTCTTCATTGGTTTCTCAGACTCAATCATCTTCTCCTTTCCCTTCTTCTTTGCATCCTCCACACTGACCTTTTTCATTTTCTTCTCTATTCCTCCTTCTTTGATCATCACTCCCTTAGCCTTTTGAGTGTCTTTTGGAGTGTCATTCTTAGCTTTCACAAGTGTTTCTGCAATTTCAATTTCCTCTCTGTACAATTCTATTTCTGCTTCAGGTTCATTTGTTACTGCTGCTGCCTCAGTTACTGCTGCTTTTGCAATGTCTGCTACATTCTCAAAAGTTTCTGCTTCTGAACCATTCTCCCCCTCAAAATGAGATTCCATTCTAATAGGGCTTTGCCTTTCAAATTCAACTTGACTCTCCCCCTTTTTGGAAGCATCATGAGGAATGCTCCTTTTCTTCAATACAAACTGCTTTCTCTTCTTTTTATGCACCAACCTCAGAACCATCTTCTTTAATTTGCTTATCTGCACTTGTTGTGAAAGGATTACCAGTTTCATCTCCTCTATTTCTGCACCTTGTTTGAGTACATCCAGATTGACATTTGCAATAGTTTCCATCAATTCCTCATAGTTATATCTATCCCAACCTCCTTTAGGTGTGTTTACCACCCTGGAAGGATCCTTGGAAGTTTTAGTAGGAGTCTTCTGCCTAGCAGAAGCACCTTCTACCCCCTTGGTTTCTTGGCACCTGGGACCTTTGGATGATTGCTCACCCAAAGTTGTCGTGGGGAAGGTCTTAAAGATGTTCACACTGTCCTGCCCTGCACTTTGTGCAAAGTCAGTAGTGTGAGCCTCACTGCCCACATGCTCTTCCACCTCCTTATTGAGCACCTTCTTGGGGTTGGGAGACACCCCTGTGGGTTCCCTATCGATATTCTCTAATGGAGAATGCTCCATTAGAGGGCTTGAAGGCTTTGGGGGTGAAGATACTATAAGGGAAGGAACCTTTTGTACCTTTTTCCTTGTGTAAGTTTTGGTGATGGGGGATTGTGGCTTGTCAATAGGAATCTGAGGGATATTAATAGAAATGAGTGGTGTGGGTAGGTCATCAATTGGGTGGTCAGATGTGGGCTTTGACACTGATGCCTCACCATGGGAAAGAGACACACCCATCATTGTAGAGAACAATGGTGTGTCTATACCTGAGAAGCCCTTACTGGGCCTCTTCATATTTGAGAACACCTTCCCCTTTTGGGGTTTTGGTACATATACCTCATTGAAATGAGGTAAATCCGTCAATTCGTGATTTAGTACTTCTTGTACAAACCTTGGATACATATAAAAACTTTTTGATTTGGTATCCAGGTTTGACATAAAATCGTTTAAGATCATTTGAGAAAAGTTGAACTTTCTAGAGGTAGCTAAGCAGACTAGAGCATAAGCTAAGGTACTGCTAAACTCACTCCATCCAGTTGTTTTTCGTGAAATGCAGTGTTGTAGGATATGAACAAAGAATCGCCACTGTGGTGAAAATCTGTTCTTGAAAAACTTAAATACATCAGTGGGACCTTCATACCCCATATGAATAAGTGCTTGGAAGAGATCTTCCTTAGGTAAAGAGGTTATACCTGAGGCATCATCTAAGCGTAGATGAATGCGAATACACTCTTCTGAGATGGTCAGGGGTTTATCACATACCCTTTATTTGATGACCTGAGAGCCATCTTCAGTGTGAATAGCAGCATTAGCCCAGAACTGTCTTTGATGTTCCACATAGATTGTGGGATTAACAGTTAATGCGTGGGCGATGTGTGAGGATTTTAGGAAATCCACAATCTGATGAAAACCTTCTGCTTGCTTGGGTTTCTGTAGCATTGCCAACTCATTGTGATCATCAACGAACACCAGTCCTGCCATCTTCTTGATCGAAACACTACTAGGGTTTATGAACTGGGAAGCAAGAAATCAAGAGAGAGAGAGAGAGAGAAAGAACACTTGTAGTAAATTCAAATAGCCGTTTGTATTTTGGCGGTCACAAAGGGTATTTATAGGTGGAGGGTGTCAGTTAGAAGCAGCACTAAGTACCCTAGCAGTATTAACCAACTCGCAGTATTAACTCATATTAGCAGTAGTAACACATACTGGCAGTATTAACACAGACTAGCAGTATTAACTCAGAAGAGCAGTATTAACACAGACTAGCAGTATTAACACATGCCAACAGTAGTAACACTGATTAGCAGTAGAAACAAGGTAAGCAGTAGGAACTTTGCACTGGCAGTATAATCTACCGAGCAGTAGTAACCATACTTGACCCTTTTTAAACTGTTATCATGAGTAATATAGAGAGCAGTATTAACTGAACTAGAAGTACCAAGTATTCAATTTAAGCAATCTGAAACACTTAAACATACAAGGTTAACAGCACCATGCATAATATAAAATGAGAAAGTAAGCAGGAAGGAATGTATACAGAAATGGTACATAAATCAGATCAAAGGAGGCTTATTCAGTGTTTATCATGCCCACACTTGTGACCAAGAATGTGAATCTACCCACATCAAAAGCTTTGGTGAATAGATCAGCAAATTGGTTACTTGTATGGACTTTCACAACCTGAATTAGATTCTTTTCATTACAGTCTCTGATAAAATGATACCTGATTTAGATATGCTTTGTTTTGGAATGCTTGACTGGATTATTAACAATGCTAATAACACTGTTATTGTCTATGAAGATTGGAGTGTGAAGAAAAGTCATACCATAGTCCAGCATTTGATTCTAAATCCAGAGTACTTGTGAACAGCAGGTTGCAGCAGCTATGTACTCTGCTTCTGTTGTAGAGGTGGACACTGTGGTTTGTTTCTTGCACTGCCATGACACTAGTCTTGTACCCAAAAATTGACATCCCCCTGAAGTTGACTTTCTATCCAAGTTTGCACCACCCAAGTCACTGTCTGAATAAGCAAGTAGGTCAAATGGTGAGTCATGAGGATACCAAAGACCTAACCTAGGTTGTCCTTTGAGATATCTGAATATCCTCTTGACTGCTTGAAAGTGTGACTGCTTAGGCCTTACTTGAAATCTTACACACACACAAACATGAAACATGATATTTGGTCTTGAAGCAGTGAGATACATGAGGGATCCAATCATGGATCTGTAGAGATGAACATCCACATCCTCCCCCTCAAGATCTCCAGTAATCTGTTTGTGTGTCTCCATGGGTGTGCTTGTAGGCTTTGAATCTGAGAATCCAAACTTAGTAAGAATGTCCTGCACGTACTTGGATTGGCTTATAAAGATCCCATCTTTCTTCTGCTTAACTTGTAGCCCAAGGAAGAAAGTAAGTTCATCTATAGAACTCATCTTGAATCTCTTGTGCATCAATTCTTCAAAATCTCTGCACATTTGATCTTTTGTGGATCCAAAGATAATATCATCCACATAGATTTGCACTATTAGGATGTCCTTCTTCTTTCTCTAAATGAACAGAGTCTTGTCTATGATTCCTCTTTGAAAACCATTTTCCAAGAGATAGGTAGACAAAGTGTCATACCATGCCCTTGGTGCTTGATGTAGCCCATAGAGTGCCTTCTTCAATTTGTATACTCTGTCAGGATAATTTGGATTCTCAAATCCTGGAGGCTGACAGACATACACTTCTTCTTCAATTTTCCCATACAGAAAAGCACTATTGACATCCATCTGGTAAACCCTGAACTTCATGAAAGAAGCATAGGCTAAAAATAGCCTGATTGCCTCAATCCTGGCCACTGTGCACCTCTTCATAATCAATGCCTTCTTCTTGAGTATACCCTTGTGCCACTAATCTGGCCTTGTTCTTTATTACTATTTCTCTCTCATCTTTCTTGTTCCTGAAGATCCATCTTGTGCCAATAGCTCTGTGTCCTTTTAGAAGATCCACCAGATCCCATACATCCTGCAGCACAAACTACAATAGCTCCTCTTGCATTGCTTCTATCCAGCTTGGATCCTTCATTGCATCAAATGCATTTTTGGGTTCAACCTGTGATAGAAAGCAAGAAAGTAAACCTGATTGGATGTCCTTCAATCCTCCCAACTTGCTTTGATTCCTGGTGATTATAGGAGAATTGATGTCACCAATCACTAATTGAGGAGGATGATTTTTCTGAACTCTTGTTTGATGAACAACCTCTTCATTAATATCTGTTTCCAGATTAGAGTCATTCTTTTCAGGAGTGCTGCCACCAAAAACTGAAGAGTTATCATCATCTGTGTCATCTTCTTCCAAATATGGCATCTCAGGACCTTTGATTCCTGAATATGAGGGTTGATCTTCCTTTTCACCTCTATCCTCTTCATTCTGAGTTGGTTCAGTGTCCTTTGAATCTGAAGTATCTTGCTTATCTTGGTCACATAATTCAACAGGATCAGCAGTAGGTGTTGGGAACAGCACAAACTCTTGTCTTTGTACTTGTACAATTTATGTCCCTGTTCCTGCATTATGCTCATTACTGAAACCCAAAGAATTAGTTAGTGAATCAATGTCAAATAGCCAATTAGGACCTAAACCAAGTTGATTTGGTGTGTTCTCATTGCATTTGACATTGTCACTTTCCTCAATAATCCTTGAAGAGGTGTTGAAAACTCTGTAGGCCTTACTTTGAGATGAATAACCAACAAGAAACCCATCCTCAGCTTTGCTATCAAACTTGCCTAGGTGAGTTTTGGTATTGAGAATTGTGCAAGGACACCCAAATGGTTTGAAAAATCCAATAAAAGGTTTCTTCTTTTTAAAAAGCTCATAAGGTGTCTTGTCTTGAGATTTCACTACTAGAACTCTGTTTTGAACATAGCAGACAGTATTAACTGCTTCTGCCCAAAAAGTAATTGGAAGTTTTGAATCTGCCAACAGAGATCTAGCAGGTTCTATCAGAGTCCTATTTCTCCTTTCAGCAACACCTTTCTGTTGAGGAGTCCTAGGAGCACTGTATTGTCTCTCAATGCCTTTTTCCTCACAGAAGCTGTTTAGGTCATTGTTTTTAAATTCAGTTCCATTATCAGACCTGATGACTTTAACTCTTAGATTTGTTTGGTTTTCAACTCTAAGAACAAAGGATTTGATCAGTCCACTTGTCTCATCCTTTGTCCTTAGAAAATAGACCCAAGTGAATCTAGAGAAATCATCAACAATAACCAAGTAGTAGGATTTCTTACCAATACTCATCACATTTGAAGGACCAAACAGATCCATATGCAGTAAATTAAGAGGTGAAGAGATTGTATTTATCTCTTTGGACTTATGAGAAGTTTTGTGTTGTTTGCCTTTAAGACATGCAACACAATGATCATCACATGAAAATACCTTTTGTGGCAAACCTCTTACAAGGTTGTTTTTCACAAGTTTGTTCATTGTTTTAAAGTTCATGTGACACATCCTTCTGTGCCAAAATGATGATTCATCTACTGAAGCTTTTGAAAATAAACAATTTAGAGATGAATCAGAAACTACACTCTCCAAGTCTAAGCAATAAACATTGTCCTTTCTAGGAGTTCTAAGTAGTATCATGCTTTCATCAACTACCTTGAACCCTGGAGCAAGGATAATACATTCAGTATCATTGAATAATATGCTATGTTTCTTGTCACAAACCTGTGATACACTTAACAGGTTGTATCTCAATTGCTCAACATAGTATACATCCTCAAAGGTCATCTTACCTTTTGACACATTACCTTTTCCACTTATCTTTCCACCTGCTGGATTTTCACCAAAAGCAACATGTCCTCCATCAATTCTTTTAAAGTTTTGAAGGCAGGCCATGTTACCTGTCATGTGCCTGGAACAACCACTATCAACATGCCAAATGCTCCTTCCCTTGAGCTGTTGGTTGCCCTGGACATATAATAAATCAGTTAGTTTTCAATAGGAATCCAAGCCAAGGTGGTCTTGGGTTTCCCATTCTCATCAACATATTCATATTCAGACTTGATGAGATTATCAAACTGAGGAATCTTATTGCTTGAATACTTTGTCAGAATAATGGGCCTGTCACTGGAAGCAGTACCAACTTGATTGGCAATACTAACTTTGTTAGCAGTACTAACATCATTAGCAGTACTAACATTGTTAGCAGTACTAATTGGGTTAGCAGTACTAACATTGTTAGCAGTAGTATTGTTTGCAGCAACACTATTTCTGTCAGCAGTACTAACAGATTTCTTTACTTTTGGAACCCAAACCTGGACAAAGTTGTTTGCTTTCTTTTTCTTTAAGTTACTCCTTGGCTTATTTGGAGTATTTTTCTTTGAATTAACAAACTTATTCTGAGCATGAGATTTTATAGGTGCCCTATCCTCAGCCATATGATTTCTTATTTGCTTCCTATAACCAACAGGATTTTGCATATTTCTTTGAAAAGTGATCATTTGGTTAATAGGATTGAAATAACAGTGTTTGGCTAGATGATTTAACTTTCCACAGATAAAACAAGGCTTTGGTCTGTTAATTTTTTTCAGATCAATTCCTTGTTTTAAAGCCCACTGATTATTTCTATTTCTTTGATTTCCCCTTGTTTTATCATGTTGTTGGGGCTGATTCTGTTTACAAGTACAGGGATTAACAACAGTAGTTTGCATGTAATGAACTCCCTGTACCTTTCCATTCTCTCTCTTAGAGGTCTAAGCTTTTCCATTCTTAACAGTCTCTTCCCCAGACTTCACTTTCTCACTCTTGACAAAAGGTTTACCCCCCTTTCATTTGTCAGTATGTGATTTTCTAAGGGAATATCTTTGTGGTCTTCATCATTCTTACTCTCAGAGTCCTCTTCTTCAGCATCTGCCTCAACCACTACTTTGTCTAAAGGATCTACTTCAGTGGCTCCTTCAGATAATTCCTTCTTGTCCTGTCTTTCTAAGAGATCTGAGGTGGGAGGGATATAGTTATTGTTGTATGGTGGAGAGGTACTGTTGTATCCTAAACCTTTTTTCAGGTTGTCATGGACTTGAGATTTTAGAAGTGAGTCCATTGCTTTAGAGGCATTGGAAAACTTCTCAATGTCTAATTTTGCTTTCTCAAACTCACTCTTAATTTTCTCACAATCTTTTTTGGCCTTCTCTAGTTCAGTCTCTAACTGATTCTTCTCCCACTTCTAGTAGTTGGTATCATAATAGTGTTGAAGTTCATTAGCCTGGTATGACTTAATTTGTTCTTCAAACCTCTCAACAATCAAAACATACTCTCTTCTATCTTTCTCTAACCTTTTAAGGTCATCACACATGCTTTGATTGTGATCCCTATACTTTTTAACAGTTTCAATACAGGTTTTAGAGCAAAGGTTAGATGTTACCTCTGTGGGAATATCAGTGCTTGCTGACTCTGAAACTTTAGCCATTAAAGCTTGATTCTGAACTGCTTCTTCTGTTTGGTCACTCCAGTCAAATCCCATTCCTTCTTGGGAAACAAGAGCTTGAGAAGAGTTCCTGTTGTTGAAGCTAGTGAACTGTGATGGTTGATGGTTGCTAGTATGCTGTTGAGCCATTCCACTTCTGCATTCTCTTGCAAAGTGCCCCAGCTTGTGACACTTGTAACATTCAACCTTGGATTTATCAAATCCAACCCCATCTTCTCTTTTCTGAGCAAAATTGTTCCTTCCAGTCTTTTTGATGAATCTTTTTATCCTCATTGTGAGCATAGCCATTTGCCACTTGATATCCATCTCTTCCAGATCATCAGCACTTATTTGTTCTAAGTCATCATTAATTAGAGTGGAATTAGCATGACTGGCTAGAAAAGCTTCTAAGACTGATTCATTAGATCCATCTTGCTTTGATCCATGAGCAACACTAACTGATTCTGTATTAGAGCAGCATTGTATGAGTATCCAGAGGGCCTCTTCTTTACCTCTACCTCTGATTCAAACACCCTAAGGTCATTATAGAGGTCATCCAGTTCCTTGTCCTCCAGTTGATCATTCTGTCTGAAGGAGACAGTGTACATAGTCCATTCATCACCAAGAGATCTTAGAAATTTTCTGTTTACATCATCTTGATCTATCTGAACACCAACAGTAGCCAATTCACCAATTAGCTTATTAAATCTATCAAAAGTTTGAGTCATGGACTCATTCTTTGTAGATATGAAGTTTTCATATTGCTGCTTCAGGATTGCCTTCTGATTTCTCTTGGTACTTTTGGTACCAGAAAATCTTTTCTCCAGTGCATTCCATAAAATTTGTGCATCAGAACAGTTGCAGAATTGATGTTGATACTCATTAGGAATTGCCAAGAGCAGAATGCTCAAGGCTTTCATCTCTGTCTGCCTCATCTTCCTCTCTCCATCTGTCTTTGGTGGAGGTCTCTTGCCGTCTGCATCATCTTTCCTCCATCTGAGGGACCATTCTCAATGATTTCCCACATTGAGAAGTCTGTGAGAAGAATGTATTGCTTGATTCTGATCTTCCACATGTCAAACTCATTAGGTTTGAGCATGGGAACCTTTGAGACAAGAACACTATCGTTTGAACCATCCATGATTATAGATTTATGAGTTTTCTAGCTCTGATACCATTTGTCAAGATCGAAAATTCTAAACAAGAATTTAATACAAACTCAGAAACAATGTTAAAGAAGTCGTGGAATAACACTTTAACAATTTAATCAGAAACACAGAATATGTACTCAAATCATAAGTTTATATTGCATAAAACTTAATGATTACACACACAACCTCAATCTGTTGAACATACTCAACAGACGTTCTATACTTCTCTATAGAAAGGATCAATACTAGTTTTGAGGTTAATTCTCTCTAAACAACTCTATCAATATATGAATCTCGTATCTATGAATTCTCTCTTCTATCAAAGACTTCTAGACTATATATACAAAATTAATTACAAGATAATTATAAAAGAAATATTATTCTTCAAAATCCAGTCCATAATTATCTTCAGCATTATCTCCAACTCCTATTCTTTCGTTCCAAGCAATCATTCCATCTTTATCTTTATGAGCAGCACTAATCATCCTCAGCAATATTAATCATCCAACAGCATTAACTTCATAGCAGTATTAACTTTGTCTCTGGCAGTACTAACCATGCTTGCAGTATTAACTTCAACAGTACTAACTACTAGCAGTACTAACTCTCTAAGCAGTACTAACTATTCAAGTAGCAGCACTAACTCTTCAAACAGTATTAATTCTACTAGCAGTAGTAATCTTTCAACTAGCAGCATTAAACTTACAAGCAGTAGTATCCATCCTTAGCACATCCAGACCCAACATTTTTTTTACTTTATTTTTATTTCAAAAAAAAAAGATTTTTTCTTTCTTACATTTGTTAAGGTTAAAGAAAGGGTTTCCTTTTATTTTAGAAATTCAATTCGTGAAAAGAAAAAAAAAGTTTTATTTTATTTTATTTTATTTTTTCCCTTTCTTTTTCTTTTTCTCCTTCTAGTAATCTATTCCTTCCTTTTTTTTCTTTAATTTTTTTAAAACCCTATGGTTATAATCCCACCACCCAAAGTGCATTCTCCTTTTCATTTCCCTCCGAGTATCTAACTTTGGCATTCGTCATCTCCCCATTGTGGCAGCGCTGACAACCGCCAAATTTGCCTTTGTTTATGAATCATGTTTTTACAGGTGATCAAGTGCTTCTAGGAGCTTCAAATAATCAAAAAGCGACAGAGTCTTCGGTTTCATACACCCCGTAAATTTGTTTCTTTTAACATTATGTGAATATGTTGACTTGTTGTTTCATTCGAGTAATACTTGAACTGTATGATTCTTGAATTAGTTGGGTTGCCACCACTGGGCAAACGATATGATTTGATCACTCTGCACCTAAATTCATCCATGGTACACGCACTTGATGTCAAACCATTTCCCTCGCGTTGAATTTTTTACCCTTACCCGTAGTTAAGCATTAAGAACAATACTCATTTTTAGCTTGTGGGTGAGGTGTCCGTTTTTTTATTTTACTTCTTTTCTCTTTTATTTGAACATTCATGCATTCAGTCATAGTCCATGCATAATTTTTCCATTTTTTTGATGCATTTTGCATCATATCATGCATTGCAAACTAATTTTAAAAATCCAAAAAGATTTTTGGCATTTCTCCATGATTTTAGAGCTCGTAGTAACCACCTCTTACTTGGTATCAATCTTTTAATTAGGCATACTAATGTACTTTATGATTTACTTTAACTATGATGTAAAGATTTTTTTAGGGACATGGTTTTTCCTTAGTTAGTCATTTGCACGCACCACTTTGCATATTTTTCCACGTAACTTTTAGGATTAACTTTCTTACCATAGTCCCCCTTACACTATACCTATGACTACTTGGATGGACTTTACCGTGTGAGAATTTGGGCCGTATTGGATTGAAACATATATAAGCAATCCCATTTTATTTTCTTGTGTATTACCTTCCATCGAGGTGTATTTCTAGGTTTTTGATTCGTTTCTTGTCTAAAACTATTATAATTTTTGCATAGAGGCCATCTTTTCTTAAAACCATCTATATATACAAAAACACAAAAAAAAAATCTTTTGTACTCAATTTTGAGCCTAAACACAAGACCTGACAAAAACTGACACGACACGCTAACCCGACACGAGCTCGACACGAAATAAACGGGTTTGGGTAATACATTTCAACCCGTTTAAGTAAACGGGTTGACACGACACGACACGAAAATTAAACGGTTAAGGTCAGGGTCAAAAAATTCAACTCGAAAATGACCCGAATAACCCGTTTATATATATATATATATATACATAATTATATATATTATAAAAGTTTTTTTTAATAATTTAGATTTTTAATGTTTTATATTTAGTTAAAACTTATAAGTTTGAACTATAAAATTTGGATGTCTAATACTTTTATTTGAATTTTGGATTTGTACTTTTTTGTGAATTTTCAATTTTTAGTTTTATAAATGTTAAACGGGTTAGGCGGGTCGGGTTAGGGTTGAGATTTTCGGACTCTTTTATTAAATGGGTCGGGTTAGGGTTAAACACTCTCAACCCGTTTAACTTTGAACCCGACCTGACACGACACGTTTGCCTGGTCTACTAAACACTACTATTTTCTTGAACACCAAACACACCTAAACCACCAAAATAAATGCACATATAGTTCTCCTTTCAAAAAATTGAAAATGGATTGAAGCATATGGTAAAGTAGTATACACAAGCATAGCTTGTGGGTTCGTAAAAAAAGAAAAGAAAAAAAGAGATAAAAAAAGGAGAAAAAGAAAAATGCAAGAAAAAAATATATAATAATATGCATTTATATAGTTAGCATTGCATGTAATAAGTTAAGATCCGTTGAAAATTGTAGGAAAAACTTATGTGTACAAAAAAAGCCAAAATATCTTTTCATTAATCCCTACCTTAACCCTTAACCATACCCGAAAGTCCTCATCTCATGCTATTTTCATGAAAGAAATTTAGACTTGAGAATTGTTTCAAACGCGTCAAGAGTGTATTTCATACTTCTCGATTGGGTAGGCATTGAGCGTATACACATCCTTAAACACACTAGAGTGATTTGAGCGGAATCGTGAGTTTCCATCCATGTAGATCATCTTTCCCTTCCCTTAGCGGCTACGGTAATTTTGTGAAATCCTATTAGATGCGTTTTTTGTGATTTGTTTTGTTTGGTGTGGTGTTGGTTTGACATTTTGGTGAAATATGTGTTTTTGTACTACTATTTTCAATCAGAACACGTGGTAATAATTTACATTTGTACATGGGGAAGCCTAACATTAGATTGTGCCTAGTGAGCTCGTGTATTAACTCGCTTTGATTTTCGTGGAGATCGTTGCTTGTTTTCTTTTTCTTCTTTTTCACCCATTCCGTAATAAATTTTAATCTCTTTCTTGGGGACAAGAAAGGTTTAGCTTGTGGGTGTTTTGTTAAGTGCATTTTGTGCATACATCATAATAGTTTATAATTGTATTTTGCATCTAGTTTAATTGTTTGCACGTAGTTTTTATTATATTTTTATTTAGTTTTTGTTTAATAATCGGTTGGAGATATTACATTGGTATTTTTGTTGTTTTATCGGGTTTTGATAGATAATTTACGTTGAAAACATGAACATGAATGACGATGGATTTAAGGTATTTGATCAATCTTTATGTGGTAGGTAAATTCAAGATATATGACAAAGTTGAGTCAAAATTCAAAAAATAAAATCTAATAAAGGAAGTTTGGAAAAAAAAAAAATCAAGATGGCTATTTTTGGAATTGCTGCAAAGTTAAAGGAGTTGATTTGAAAATTTTGTTTTATAAATAGAATTTATTTTTTAGGGTTCTAAATCTTTTTTCTCCTCCTCCCAACTCACGCCGTTTTCTCTTTTTTCCTTTGTTTTTTTTTCTTTTAGTTTTAGTTTTAATCTTTTGTTTTTGTTGAGGGATGAATTGTTAGATTTTAGTTTTTTTTTCTTTTTCTTTAGTTTAGATTTTAGGTTTACTTTAGTTTTTTCATTTTTGTAATCCTCGTTTGTTGAGCCTTTTGAAGATGTGAAGAAGATGCGATGTTTCGAATGATTGAAGATGAAAATGAAATGTGAAATATACTCATTCGACATTCAACTCCCGTTGTAACGTTTCGTTTCTCCATATTTTATATTTATGTTTGGATTTTTTTTTTATTTTTTTTACATTATCTAGTGTTAATGTTCTTCTCCTTTTTTAATTTCTTGCACCGCTCTTAATTTAATTTACCGCTTTCTTAGGTTAAAAACGATTTTTGGAGAGTGACACTCCTTGGATCGATTTTTATAGTTTTCATTGATTAATTTTATTGTTTTGTTTAGATTTATATTTACGTTTTATTTCGTAATTTAACTTTCGTTCATTGGGTAATTGTCTCTTTAGATCGAAGGTCTTGGTACTGATTAATTGTTTTTAAAAATGGATGTTGAGTATTAATCCATTTCGATTTTAACGAAAGTTGAAATTGATTTAGTTGGCGTTTAACAAATCATTTAGTTAATTCGATTGGTTTTTGATGAAACGAAAGTTTGGTCTTTTACTTGAATTAAATTGATCAATAACAATGGTCCTAACATTATAAATAGTTAGGGACGTTGATTGGGAAAAATATTTGTTTTAAATCACAATGTTTCTTCCCAACGTACACATATTGTGAAACTAAATATGAGTCTTGGGTTAGAAAAACTTTTCCACCTCGAAAGAGGGTTGAAGTAATTTTGCATAACGAATTCTCACCATTACTAAAATCTGAAGTTGACATTACCCAATGTCCGATAGTTTTGTTTTGTTCCCTTCTTTTGTTTGTTTATTTTATTAGTTTTATAAAAATCAAAATATTGATAATTCTCGTAGCTAGGCCATAGTCTATAACGAGTTCTTGTTTAGTCCATCGCCTCCCTGTGATCGACCCGTATGCTACACCTCCCGTACGCTTGTGGTTATAAACTTAAAACACATCAAATCATATTCGGATATTCCAAACTTGCTTTCCGGTATGTGTTTGGAAAAATATTGGACTTTAGCATTATCTATTATAAATATTAAAGGACAATTGATTCAAAATTTATATTTATCAAGAGAATCTGTTATAATTCAGTCACATATTAGGATATATATATATATATATATATATATATATACTAACATGAGTAGGATTATTCATTAAGTTAATAATTACTTGATTAACATTAAATTCATTAAGTTAATTACCTAATTATGTGATTAACATTAACCTAAGTGTATATCTTATATTATTTGAAAATCAAATCTAAAGATAAACTAGGACTCCTTATGAGAGAGTCTCTAGGTTTTCATGGCCTATATAAATAAAGGAGATCAAGTCCCTGTTGCCTATACGAATTATGCATTCAGTTCAGCACCATTCTGAAGCAAACTGTATAGAGCATTAGAAGAATTCGATTCATATGTGAGGATGACCACTTCCACATTAATCAATTTCGCTGCATCCAAAGCGAGTGCTTCAGATTAGTTCTACAAAACCCTTTACGATATTATGTTTAATTGATTTTTGATTATATATTTATGTTCATATGCGTTCATTTTGTTATTATATGCTTACGAAAATTCATATATTGATAACAGTATGACAATTCATATATTTATGTTCATATGTCTTTTGGATCCCTACACACGTATACAAACTTGCAGGAAGTCATGCGCGAAGGTATAGTAAGAGGAGGCAAAGAGTCGAGGTGAAGGGACATGGTTGAAATCATTAATGGGATGGCATTCGCTGTCGAGGTAAGGGAAAGTGCTTTGTGGGTTGAGCAAATCGTGGTCGGAGAGATTGTATCGGTGGTGGTTAAGGGTGGATAACATGAGTGCCTTAAGCCATGTGGATCCAGACTTCATGAAGGAGGCCAATAAGATATCAGAAGGTTGCGGTTTAAAGAAGGCATTGAGCGCAAGATGGTTTTTGATGGATATAGGAGTTCAACCAGAAGCCATTATAGTTATAGAGGTGTTGTATCATCCACCCATTGCCTTTGGGAATTAGTGTTTCTATCAAGTGTTCATGTTTCTCGCAAATCTTCTTGTATTATGCATGCGTCTTCTTTTGATTCTTGTGTTGTTGGTGGAGTTGGAGAAGTTGACATGATTAAGAAATACTGTAGTTGATGTTCAATGTCAATCAGAGATTTATAATTGCATATGCGGACCACGAATGTTTGAAGCAGTACTACCATTTGACTATAACTCTGAAAGTTGTAAAATTTTGTACAAAATCGTTGTAGATCTATTCGTATGTTAATTCGTTGCGTTTGCCAACAAAGATATTGTGTTCAATCCTTCTCATCGGCCTTTCTTTTTTATTTTTTTTTTCAAAAAGCAAGAACCTTAGAAGAACCCGTAACTTAAAACCTAAAAAACAAGAAATTTGATAAACATAGGGTTCAACACCACACCTTTCAAACATGGAACTTCAATCCATATGCTACAACAAACTTGTGTCATAGGTTGAGTTTAAAGAAATATTGGGGTAAACGGCAAAACGTCATGGTGGCTCAGTGGCACTTTTAAGTAACTTGATTTTTACCATATCCCTTGTATAAGTTCGCCTATGAGGCATTGAATTTGTTGTTTAGGGAGTTTACTTAGTTCATTTTTTTCCTTTGCGTTAATAAAAAGTTTATCAGAGTGTTAACTTCAAGAACTAATTTACGAATTTAGTTTAAGCGTGTACAGTAACAAGCTACTCTATATACCTAGAGTTACCACAAAAAATATAGTAAAAAAGTATTGAAGTTAGATCATCCGCTACGATGAATTTATCAACAATTTCTTACGTGTGTTTTCAGTATTAATAATTACTTTGAAATTATTCTTTAACATGATGATTTTAAAACAATTTCTCAAATGTCACATTTCTATAAAGAATTATATTTTAATTACAATTAACAAAAAAACATTAATTAAATATTTATATGTTACCATTAATATGATAATAAATATAAAATGATTATAATATATTAAAAAAAAACAAAAAACTCTTTAATTTTTTATTTATTTTATAAAACAATCATTAGATACTTGTAGGGAAAAAAATTTAAAAACCCAAGCGACTTTCATATTTTGCACGACGCTAAAAATGTGTAAACATTTTAATAAACTGTTTTATACTACTTACGCTTATACAACCAAATAATTGTATGTTCTATGTATAAGTATCACAATAAGTTTATAGAATGTTTTTAGACTTAACAAGTTTTTTAGGACTCATTGGAAATAAAATGTCTCATTAATTTTTTGTATATTTGCAAAGTGTTTAAAGTCGCTATAAAAAATATGACACTTCATTATAAAAGTGTCCTAAAAATTTGTTAAAACGTCAAAGACTAACTATAAACTTATTGAAACACTTTTATATAGAACACACAATTGTTTAGTCCTATAAACTTAAGTTGAATAAAACAGTATAAACCTGATTTTATTGTAATAAGGATTGAAAAAGAGATAGAGTTAAGTTTAGACTTGAATGAGTTTTGTACCTAATAAATTAATAAAGAAATATATTGTACAAAACACGTTGTCCGAAAATCATTATCATTAGATGGATAGATCCATCGATCCATCCCTTACATGCCATCGTGCTCCCAAGTAATCCTCACCATACTCTTCCAACTACACATACATTCAACAATAAAAATAATTGTTGCTATAAAACATCCATCCAAAATCACCACAAAACAAATCCATTCAAGTTCGTTTCAGAGATCAACAATCAAAAACCATGGAGGCCACAACTGCCACCAGATTTTCCGCCATCGTCTTTCTATTATTGGTGGTGGTATCAGCTGTTTCCGTCACTGTTGGCAGTGCTTATGGAGTTTCTCCTGCCACAAACCCTGAGATCCCTTATAAGATGAATAAAGAGAAAGAACTTCCCAAGCTCATTGCAATTCAAGGCCTTATCTATTGTAAATCCGGCCCTAAACTTATCCCACTTAAAGGTACTTCATTAATTAATTTGTCTCTATCGTTTTAACTTAAAATTTATGATTTTGGAGTCCCAAATCGGTTACATATGGATCAATTCTTCTCGATATATGTTTTTGAAAAATAATCTAGTGACATTTCTCATATTCTCACAAATGACCTTGATATAATATGTTCTTTATACTTGAACACCAATGGATTATATATTGTGTGTATCAGGAGCCACCGCGAGAATAACTTGTTTGGCAAGAAACCAAAAGGGGATCGAACCAGTGCCATTTTCCATCTTGAGTTGTCCTGCTGATGACAAGGGCTACTTTCTAGCGAAACTGTCCCCTTCATCCACAAAGTTCTTAAAGAATGTTCATTGGGAACTCAAAGAGTGCAAGGCCTTCCTCGAGAGCTCGCCATTGAAAGAATGCAAGATTCCGCTAGATATTAATGGTGGCGTAACGGGTGCTCATATTATTTCCTCTTTGTCTCATCGACTCCTCAAAAACACAAATCTGTATTCGCTCAAACCCTTTTTCTACACGAACAATCAACCTCATCAGGTCTCGAACAACAAGGGATACTAACAACTCCTCGAAAAAATCATGATTTGATCGATGGGTTTAATTTGTTTGATGATGGGTCTACTCTTAGCTTACAATATGTAACAATTGTTTTTCCCTTCTTTTCAAGTGGACATTGTTGTTGTTATTCTTGTTCTTTTTTCCTTTCTTATTTTTATCATTCCATTAAAAGAAAAAAAAATTGACGATGTATGATAGAATTGAACTTTTACGAAATACTATATTTGAAATGTGCTTAAGTTATGTGTGTTAAAATCTTGAAAAAAACTATGGCAAACAGTTCTTTGAATTGCTTATATTTGTATGTGATTTGAGGCTACCATCTCTTCCTTCACGGACTAATTTGGTTGTCAATATTCAACTTCTATCATTTCAATTGTTTGTTAGCAAATAGTGTAATATTTTTAACGCTTCTTGGGTGGATTGGTGCTACAGCCTAGGAGGTAGGTGTTTAAGAGCCCCCCCAACCCACCCCTCCAAAGCTTGTTGTGTCAGTTATTCTCGGTCGGGTCTCATTTTTCCTTCTTTTCTTTTACTTGTGGTGTTGTGTGTTCGTCTACCTGTTTAATTAGTTTTAGTTTCTGCTCCTTGCATAAATCTTTTCGCCTTTGTATCCTTTCTCCTTAAAGATAATAATATGAGTAAACTATGATTTTCGTCCCTATGGTTTGATGCTTATAACGATTTTCATCCTTGGTCTTTAAAAACTGTTTTTTTCATCCTTGTGGTTTTAATTCCTTTCGTTTTTCGTCCCTAAGACTAACTTAGTTAAAAAAATACATTAACTTAAGGACTTTTTGGTCATTTCTCATTTTATTTAATTTTTAAATTATACTTTTTTTTGCAGAAATTTTACTTTTGCACGTGTATAACCACTAATCATTTACTTAAAAAAAAAGGAACTAAGATAGCTGCTAACCTATCCTACCCAATTTCCTTACCCACGTTTCCCATCAGACCCAAAACCATCACCACTGCCTTCTACCTGACCGGTCACCGCCATAGCCACCGCTTTCCTCACCGCCACTCTTCCAGCTTTAACCACCACATGGAACACGCCCACACACACCGACAAAAAACACTCACCCACCCCCACACGCACACACATACTTCATCTCCCGTCTCGGATTAGCCTGCAAACTCTTTTTTAACTCACAATACATACACATATATACACCAAGGCACACACATATAAATACACACAGGGCCGGTCCTGAGATTTCGGATGCCCATGACGAAAGGCAAAAAAAATGCCCATTTATTACGCAAATGGAAAACAATTTAAAGGGGTTTGGAACCTAGTCAACCTGGCGGCTTATCCCCACGCCAGATCTTTATTAAATAAAACAAAAATGATACAACGGGAGGGACATAAACCAAATGAGAATGCGTTTTGTGCCAAAGAAATGATCAAGGAAGAAATGAATCATGTTTGTGCAAAAAAACGTGATACGTTTCTTAAGATGGAAGAAACTTCCGTAATAGATTATTTTACAATAAAATTCAAGGCTAGATGCAAATATTTAAAACTGTTAGGATACAATGCACACTCCTAAGTCGTAAACAAAGAAAATTGTCTCTAAAACTGAATAATAAGTCATAACCACGGTCTTGGGGAAACTTGATGGGAAAAGTTTTCCTTTCTAGAAAAAGTAAGTTATCTCCCTATTCATATTCAACTTTCGAACTCTGCTTGCTCTCATAAAACCTCTTATGGTGCCTATTCTTACATTCATGCGTGAGGCATATCCAATGGCCAAAATCCCCTCATGGATTGTGTTTTCAATTTCATCACTAGATCTCTATCACATAAAACTAATCTGAACTAAACAAATAACCCATTAACCCTAGTAAACTGATCTATATTAAAGTATCTAAACATAAAACAAATCATGAAATAAACCTAATATAAAACATTAAACATTATTTAGAATTTACAAATAAAATCAAATCAAAGTTTAGAAATTAGAACTTTACCACGGTATTGACAGTTGATAGAGAGTGAGATAGGAGTTCCGTTTCGGTTGTTTCACAGTCCACACTAACAGTTTTCGAAGATTACGAGAGGCGAGACTGAGAGGCAAAACCAGAAGGCAACAAGTTCTGTTTGATTGTTCGAAACGAGATTATGAGAGGCGTGGCTGAGAGCAGTGAGATTCGAGAGTGAGTGTCACAGCCGAGAGAGACTTCCGTTGTAAGACATCCGTTCTTTTCTTGAAGAAGGCCACGTGCCCTAGGTCTTGAGAATATAATGTTAATATCTTTTTCAAGCCCAAAGTTGAACCTACTTATACAGAATTGGGCTGAGAAGATGATTCCCATGAAAATTGTGATGCCCTGCAAAAAAGATCTTTTGTGACGGTTAAAAACCGTTACCGTAGGTATACGGTAACGGTTTTCGTGGACATAAAAAACATTACCTATCTTGCCGTCATTTGATACACTTTTGGTTACGTTTAAAAAATGTTACCAAATCACATAAAAAACCGTTGCCATAGGCTAAAACCGTCACTTTAGGTGTATAAAAAAAGTTGTTTTTTTTCCTAAAAACGTTACCATAGCATGACATAATGTGACCTTTTTTTTATAACTGTCACCATAGCATGACATAAGGTGATGTTTATTTGTCAAAACTATAACTGTAGGATTACGTACAGTGACGTTTATGTGTCAAAAGCGTCACTGTAGCATGAAGTACGACGACGTTTGTTCTTCAAAACCATCACCATATCATGATGTACGAAGACATTTATTTTTCCAAACCGTCACCCTAAGATGAGTACCGTAATGTTTGTTTTTCAAAAGCATCACCGTAGGACGACACACGGTGACGTTTATTTTCCACACCATCACCATAGCACGACATACAGTGACGTTTATTTTTCAAAACCGTCATCATAGCACGACATACTGTGATGTTTAGTTTTCAAAACCGACACCCTAAAACGACATATCTTGACGTTTATTTTTCAGAATCATCACCGTAATACGATATATGGTGACATTTATTTTTTAAAACTGTCATCATAGCATAACATACGATTACGTTTATTATTAAATATTGTGACCGAAGTATAATGTACCATGACGTTTATTATTCAAAATCGTAATCGAAATATAATGTACCATGACATTTATTATTCAAAACCGTCACAATAGCATGACTTACGATAATGTTTATTTTCAAAACCGTTACCATAACATGACTTACGGTGACATTTATTTTTCAAAATCATCATCGTATCATAACGTACGACAACGTTTATTTTTCAAAATCGTAACCCTAACATGACGTATAGTGACATTCATTTTTCAAAACCGTCGCTCTATAACATGACGTGCGGTAACATTTATTATGCAAAACCGTCGCTGTAGCATGCCGTATAATGACGTTTATTATTGAAAACCACCACCATAACATTACATATTGTGTCGTTTATTATTCAAAACAGTCACTATAACAAATGTACAATGACTATTATTTTTCAAAAACGTCACTGTATCATGACATACGGTGACGTTTATTATTCAAAATTATCACTATAGAATGACATTGTGACATTAAATTATCAAAACCATTGCCTCTAGTCATCTTTTATTGATGGTTTTTATCATTTATATAATGATGACATGAGAATGAATTTAAAAACTCAATATGAATCAAATGATTAACATTGCATATAAGAAATTTAAAGTACTAATATACATTATATGAATAATGTATGAAAATACCAATAACAAAAGTTATAAATATCATAAACAACTTTTTCTTATCTAAGTTATACTCCTTGTTTGCTTTCGATCTCTTCGCCATCCAGCTGATCATTGTATAACTGTTGTTTCGGTTCTTATGTTTATACTTCTCGTCATTAGGATTAGAAATCATTTGTGGTACCTACAACAAGATAAATCCAAATAAATATAACTAGAGGCACACCATAATGAACAATACAAAAAAATCCACTACCACCAATAAACAATACAAAAAAATCTTCGCTAGATAAAACTAGAGGTACACCATAATCATCATACTCTTGGAACAAATCATCAAGAAGTATGGAATCAAAACCAAAAGAAAAGAGGAAGAAATATCACCTAGAAAACAGCAGAGTGTCGAACAGTAAAATGGTGACCTCCAGATCTCGAAAACCGATCTCCACCGTTCAGAATGTAGATAGAGATGTCATGAAGATACTGTCCAAAAATAACGACGATCCGACGGTTCAAACTCCGTAAATAGGCAAGACGGCGCGGATGCACTTTGCTGAAAATTATAGACGAAAATTCTCTCTTTTCTCTCACTTTTGTATTTGATGGACTTTCTTTTCTCTTGTTGTAAAACCCTAGGATACAAGGCAATATATAGCTTGTATCGGTCCACTCTTGTTGGGCTATTTTAACTATTCCTAATGGACCATAAATAATTAAAACATAAAACCCAACACCATGGACAACTGCGTGCAATCATGGACTAAACGCTGCAATCATGGAGACAAGTTTTTTAATAACAATGTTGGATTAAAGTTTTTGTTTAAATTTTATTTAAAATATTAAATAGTTCAAACTTTAAGATTTTTAAAATCTAATATTTTTGTGAATTTTAAATAGTAGATATATTATTATAAATAATAAAAAAAACTAATTAGGATCTATTAAAGCCTGATTAGTTTCATTAAAATATGATTGTATCCATTAAAACCCTATTGGACCATTTGGATCTATTAAAGCCAAATGGGTGCATTAAAGCCCAATTGGATCCATTAAAGCCCCAATTGGATCCATTAAAGCCCCAATTGGATCCATTAAAACCGAATTGATCCATTAAAACCCAAGTGGATCCATTAAAACTCAATCGATCCATTAAAGCCCGATTAGTTTCATTAAAATCTGATTGGATCCATTAAAGCCCTATTGGATCACTTGGATCTATTAAAGCCAAATGGATGCATTAAAGGCTAATTGGATCCATTATAATCCAAATGGATACATTAAAGCCCCAATTGGATCCATTAAAACCCAATTGATCCATTAAAGCTCAAATGGATCCACTAAAACCCAAGTGGATCCATTAAAACCCAATCGACCCAATAAAAGCCCGATTGGATCCATTAAAGCCCGATTAGTTTCATTAAAATCTGATTGGATCCATTAAAGCCCTATTGGATCATTTGGATCTATTAAAGCCAAATGGATGCATTAAAGGCCAATTGGATCTGTTATCATCCAAATGGATCCATTAAAGCCCCAATTGGATCCATTAAAACCCAATCGATCCATTAAAGCCGAAGTGGATCCACTAAAACCCAAGTGGATCCATTAAAACCTAATCGATCCATTAGAGCCCCGATTGGATTCATTAAAGCCAAATGGATCCATTAAAGCCCCAATTGGATTCATTAAAACCCAATTGATCTATTAAAGCCCAAGTGGATCCATTAAAAACCAAGTGGATCCATTAAAACCCAATCGACCCATTAAAGCCCTAGTGGATCCTTTAAAACCCAAGTGGATCCATTAAAACCCAATCGATCCATTATGGCCCGATTCGATCTATCAAAGACCGATTAGTTCCATTAAAGCCTGATTGGATCTATAAAACCTTATTGGATCATTTGGATCTATTAAAGCCAAATATGTGCATTAAAGCCCAATTTGATCCATTAAAGTCCAAATGGATCTATTAAAGCCCCAATTGGATCCATTAAAACCCAATCGATCCATTAAAGCCTGATTGGATCCATTAAAGCCCAATCGATACATTAAAGCCCAAGTGGATCAATTGAAGCCCAAGTGGATCATTTGAAGCCCAAATGGGTCCATTAAAACCCAATCGATCCATTAAAGCTCGATTGAATCTATTAAAGCCCGATTGGATTCATTAAAGCCCAAGTGGATCAATTGAAACCCAAATGGGTCCATTAAAGCTCAATCGATCCATTAAAGACGAAATGAATCCATTGAAGCCAAAACGGGTTCATTAAAGTTCAAGTGGATTCATTAAAACCCAAGTATTTATTATTTTTATTTTGATTTCTCATAAGAACCAGACTTATATATATATATATATATATATATACACATAATATTTATTAAAATTAAATATTCTCATATTATCTATACTATATTATAAAGTACGGATAATGTTTTTTTTAAAAACAACTGTTAAAGCTTAAAATCTTTTCCTATTTAATTCTTATGTCTAACAAGTTTAACTTTCCTAAAATCACTCATTACTTCAACTACCGTAAAATGACTCCCTACATAATTAAATACAGGATAAAAATCAAATTTTAAATATGAAAAATCTAAAATATAATTAAAAAAATCTAACAGAATATTTAATACAAAAAATAAAATGAAACATTAAAATCGTGATGTATCTCGCTGCATTGCGCGAGTACGCTTCTACTAATAATATAAAAATATGATAACAAGACAATGACCCAAGTTCTTAAATACATACCAAGATTATTATAAGAATTTTTGATTGAAAAAAAAACTTTTATCGTTATCATATATTCAAACACGTCCTCTCTAACAACTTAGAGAAGGCAATCATTATGGATGCACCATGTTTTAGGTATTTGCAATTTGACTAGATACTTTGAAATTTCATAATTTTTATACGAATGGAATTTTTAGTGGATTTTGAATAATTTGTTAAACTTTTAAGAGAATTACATACTTTTTGTACATAAACATAGATATACCCATCTATATCCATTAAACACACACACACACACACACATATATCATAAACACTTTTAATATATAAAATATATTTTTATTTTTATCATAATAAATTGTTGAAACATAATAAATATAAATATAAATATAAATACAAATACAAATGTAATCAATTATTATATAATTTTCTTACAAATATATTTTAAAATATTGTCCAAAAATATACAAAATATTTGATTTATATATATGTTATGTTGTGTTAAAATAAATAAATTAAATACGTGTGATTTATGGTTTAGAATAAAGTAATTACTAAATTTAGAAAATGATATTTCTAAACACATGAATGTAAAAAATGATATTTCTTATAACTTATTATGTTTAACATGACATACGGTGACGTTTATCAATCAAAACCGTCGCTGTATCTTTCCACACTCTCACCCTAGTGCCTAGTATGACAAATGGTGACATTTATTTTTCAAAACCTTCACAGTAATATGACATATAGTGATGTTTAGTATTCAAAGTTGTCATCTGAGCATAACATATAGTGGCGTTTATTATTCAGAAGCATCATTATAATCTAACATATAGTGACATAAATTTATCAAAACCATCACTACATGTACATTATGATGTACGGTGACATAGCTTTATCAAAATTGTCACAATAAATGACATATTCTGAAGTTCATCATTCAAAACTGTCATCGTAACATTACATATTGTGATGTTTTCCATTCAATACTGTTACCGTAACATGACATTCCGTAACATTTAGATGTCAAAACCATCACTATAAAATGACATAGGGTGACGTTTACTTTTCAAAACCATCACCATTGGATAACATAAGATGTCGTTCATTATTTAAAAACATCATTTTAACATGACATACATCGACGTTTATTATTTGAAAACGTCACAATAACATGACACAGGGTGACTCGTTTTTCGTCAAAACCGTCACCCTTGCTTAATGTACGATTACGTTTAGTTTCAAAACCGTCAAATACCATGATGTGCGGTGACATTTATTTTTCTAAACCGTCACAGTAGCATGACATTAGGTGACGTAAATTTTTCAAAACCATCATTTTAACATCATATGCGGTGACGTTTATTTTTCAAAACCGTCACCATAGCATGAGGTACCTTTACGTTTATCTTTTATAATTGTCATTGTAACATGACGTACGATGACATTTATTGTTAAAACCGTCACTGTAGGATGACGTACACTGATGTTTATTATTTAAAATTATCACCATGACATTACATATGGTCACGCTTTTTATACAAAGTCGTCATCATAGCATGACTTACGTGGACGTTTATTATTTTAACCGTCACTATAGCATGATATATAATGACATTTATTATATAAAACCTTCATCATTGTGACATATAGTTTTTTAAAACCGTCACCATAACATAACATACCGTGACATTTACTTTTCAAAATCGTTACCGTAGAATGACGTATCGTAACGAACTCAAATACGTCACCATAACATGACATATGGTGACATAATTATTGGAAACCGTCAATATAGTTTGAGCTATTGTGATGTAAATGTTTTAATGCCGTTACCAAAACATGACATATAGTGATGCAATTTTTTCAGAAACCATTGCCATACACTAACTTTTGGTGATGCAAATTTTGCAAAACCGTTGCCATAAAACTTGGTGACTTTTGGATACAGTTTTCAAATAAGCGTTGTTATACATATATTAGTTTTCAGTAATGTTTTTTTAAAACCGTTACGATATAAAGCAACGATTTAGACAAAAACCGTTACTAAAAGGTATTATATGGCAACGGTTTTTAAAAACCGTCACAAGATAAAGCAACGGTTTATCAAAACCGCCCTAAACCGTTACCTTAGGGAACCTTTTATTGACGTTTTTATCTAAAACGTTGCTTTATGTTTCTACTTTTTTTGTAATAGTAACATTTCTTTATAAAAACCATTACTAAAACAATTCTCTAACTTTTTTGTGACTTTTTGTAACGGGTTTTTTATCAAACCGTTACAAACCTATTTTTCAAAACCGTCACAAAAAGTCATTTTTGTACTAGTTCTCATGCCTACGTGATGCGCTCTATTTTGTTCCCTGGTTCACAACAGAATTACTCGATAGGTTCTCGATTCGTCTTGATGGGTGTTGGGTTACGGTGCTGAAGAAAGTGTTGACAAAGGTGAAGGGGATGTCGAGTTACATACTTGCGGTGTCGAAGTGTTCAAACTTGAACGTACATAAATATTCATAATGAATATAACATATATATAGCATTTCACGTAAAAAACGGTTAAAACAACAACAAAATTATATCGAGATGGATGTCATATCGAAGAGCACGAAATTCTCGTTTTTTAGGTAATTTGTTTGATTAAAATATTAGTAATTTTTAAGATAATTTATTTTAAACTTTAATTGGGTAAAAGTTTTTAATGAATAAAGAAAATAAAAAGTCAAATATGGAAGGCGTGAGTTTAAATTATCTTCCATTTTTACCCTTAAGCATCTCAAAATTAAAAAATCTATTTAATATGAGTTGTTGGATCAATAGAGATGAAGTAGCTGAGATTTGTCCTCACGTGCACAATGAAAATTGAGTTTTCATTTGAACTTTTCTCTCTCTCTCTCTCTCTCTATATATATATATATATATATATATATATATAAACATATTGACATACATATGTATATATATATATATATACACACACACAAAGACGATCAAATGTTCAAAAATTGTTACTTAAGTCTTAGTGAAAGGGAGGTGGCCGGAGAGGTTATGTCGCCGGAGATGAGAGGTTGTCCAGGGTGGGGGTCACCGAGGGAGGTCGCCGGAGGAGGGGGGCGCCAAGATGTCGCCAGGGGGGGGGGGAGGGAATCATCGAGGGTAAGAGGCTAGTATTTGAGGGAGTTAGGGAGAAATGAGGGTTCTGTTTTGAGCAGTTAGGTTAAAACCTGATTTTAGACTTTAGCAACGGATCATCGGCGGATCCGTCAACCAGTAATTTAAAAAAAATTCCATTAAATTTTTTTAGATCACGCTTCAAATTTCAAGATTTTCAAATTACCGGCAAAATAATCTGTCATCTAAGATTTGAAGATGACCTCCCCTTTTTGGCTTGTAATTGTATATCTATAAACTATTGTACACTCTCATACTTAGGATATCTTATGGTTATTTGTAATAGCTTGTTTGTGCATTAAAAGATCGGTGAATTGAAGACCAACCAAATTCAACATGAAGTAAATCTACTAATGCGGATCAAGATAAACTTCAAGAGAACCAAGCTACATCTACCAAAGATATGCAACATCTTCGGCAGACCTTCTCTCTATCGATTACTCTCATGTTCGGCAGAGAACATCCCTGCCGATTACTCCTCTATCGGCATCCTCTGCCGATCCTTCGGTAGAACTCCATATTTCTGAATATCTCTTACTCGGTAATACCTTTATAGCAAATCCTCACAATTTGACTATACTTCCTCATTCCCAATGTTCTTTTGACAAAAGGAATGGAAACTTCTAATGCACAGACGATATTCACTTGAGTTCTGATCTGATTGAGCTTTCTTCTTAAAAGATCTCAAAAAGATTTGTACCAAGAATATTTTATTAGGATATTGTCTTATCATAGTACAAAAGTCACCTTTCGTATTTTGATAAGTCACTTCAAATATCTTATAATTTATTGAAGATATCTCAAGGATCCACTCAACAAATGACAAGTGTCCTTTGCATTTAATGCATGGGGTAGTATATAAAGAGTGAAGACCTCTCCATGCAAACTACGCTTTCAGCTCAAGAACTCTCAGTGCATTCAAGCAAGTTGATAGTTACCTCTCTCCTCATAGATTTTTGTCTTTGTGTTCTTAAAAGTTTCTAAGTGCTAGATTGTTAGGATAGTTTTAACTATTCTTTTCCGCAACAATCGTTTTGTAAACTAAGTTTATTCTTGATATTTTATATCTATAAAGAATTAAAATTAAGTGAAAATTTTGTGTATTGTATTCAACCCCCCCCCCCCCCCCTTCTACAATTCTTGTTTTGCTTACTTGGGACTAACAAGTGGTATCAGAGCGGTTGCTTTAATCTAATAAACCAGATCTGCAATGGCATCACCGTCCAATGCTAAAGTTGATTCTTCTTCCAAAACTCTTTTCATCTTGACAATGGCTCCATAGCAAAGCCACCCAAGTTCAACCCAAACAATTTTTCCATATGGAAAAGTCGAATGATGTTGTTTCTTGAGGGTGTTGATAATCGATACATGACTATTCTTCGTGAGGGGCCTTTTGTCCCTAAAGTCTGGGACAAATTTGTCAAATCTTCCGAAGAAAAAAAGAGACAAAGATAAGGATATTGTGTATCAAGATTACGATGACTCTTCGTATGAGGAAAGAACTTCTGCTACCGGAAGGCATATTGTCAAAAAGACCAAAGAATACACTAAAAAAGACAAGCGCTTTGTCGTCCTTGATTCTAAAGTCCGAGCAATCATTGTTCTGGCTCTTCTCGATGAAGTGTATCACTCCTTGGTAAACCTCTCTACCGCCAAGGAAATGTGTTCTACCCTGTGTGTTCTGTACGAAGGTACAGATGAAGTAAAGAAAATCAAAGAGATCTTCTTTGTTCGTAAGTACGAATTCTTCTCCCATGAAAAGGGAGAATCTCTTTCTGACTACTACAACCGTTTCAACAGTCTTCTTAATGATCTCAAGTTACTGGGAGATTGTATGATAATGAGGAATTCCTATGCAAATTTTTGGATGGACTTCCAGAATTTTGGGAGAACATCTGTACTTGCATCAAGATGACCAAGGATCTTGATCATCTTCCTCTTTCCGTGCTTTATGGAATTCTCTTTAATTATGAGCAAACCCGAATTCAAAGGAAGACTATCATAAAAGAGATAAAAGCCCCTTCTATGGCTCTTATCAGCGATATCTCCAATAAATATATGTGCATCCCTCGTATCACCTATCCTTCAGATGATTCTGACCGAGAGAGTCATGATGACTCAGATCACCATTCGGAGGCCTATCTGAGTGAGGTCGATGATGAGGGTGAGGAAACCTCAGTTGAACAGATGACTGAGGAAATGGGCATGCTGGCCAACTTTTCGAAGTTCAAAAACAACCACTCTTCTAACCATTTCAAAATTAATAAAAAATCTTCTTTTTCCTCTAAGAACTCTATGGACAAATCCCAAGAGGAATGCTACGCATATGGCATGAAAGGTCATTTTGCATCTGAGTGTAGAAGCAATCCTCCAAGGAAGTCCAAATCAAACTCTTCCAACTCCTCCAAAGGGAGAAGATTAAGATCTATCTCTACAGGTTGATCTCACTCTCAAAAATCTTCTTCTTCTTCTTTCAAAGAAAATTCTGATCGAGCTAAAAAGTACAAGACAAAGTACAAAAGAGAAAAAGAAAGAAATGAAAGCTTACACCTAAGAGGAAATGGGTTAATGGTCGAATCCCATGTTTAAACGTCTTCAGAAAGAACAAGAAATTGTTAGCAAATGGTCAACCTCTTCTAAGAACCTTGAAAAGATTTTTCAAGACCAGGTAACTGGTGATGATAAATTTGGTCTCGGTTATGGTAAAATGGATGTTGATTATCCTTCTTCTCAGATTCCCTCTTCTTCTCAGATCCATCCTTCTTCTTCTAAACTTCCCTCATACTCTCCTGAGTGTACTGATTCTGACTCAGGAGATTCTGGCTCTGTGTATTCTATGGATCTTCGTGATTCTAGAAAGTTTGGAATTTTTATTTCTTCTAAACAAACCAAACCTCAACCTGACGAGGATCAAGATTCGAATGATGTTGTTAAACCTGTTAATGATCTTTTTCAAACATTGAATCTTGACGAAGCCTCTTCTTCTTCTTCTTCCTCTAAGAAGCCTACTCCTCTTGATAAAGGAAAACCTGTTATCATTGACCTTCCCTTAAAAAAAAAAGATGACACCTTTTTCAAAAGGTAAATCTCATGTTCTACCCATTGAGTTTATTCCCAGATCTGTAAATTTGAATAAGACAAAATCTAAGGGAGTTTCTATCTCTTCTCTTCCCTCTTCTGAAAAGGGAATTCTAGGACCCATACCTAGTATTCTTCCTACTCCCTCCATATCTCTCAAAGTCAAATCCAAGGGAAAAGCGAAAGTGCTTTGTCAAGAATCTAAAAAGGTGTTCATTTATCGAAAATGCTACAACTGTGGTGACACATTTCATCTGGAAAAAGATTTCCCAAATGAACGAATTGAGAGATATAATAAGGATGTTTCTTCTTCTGTCTCTTCTAACCCTAAAGAACCCACCTCAAAATGGGTACCAAAGGACTGATTTCTTTGTGATTGCAGGTCATTGGACATCAACACACATGGTATCTCGATAGTGGGTGCTCACTTCATATGACCGGCAACAAATCTCTCCTAATAACGTATGTGATTAAAAACTGACCAACTGTGACCTTTGGTGATAATTCTCGTGGTTCCACTTAAGGCTATGGAACTCTCTCTAATGGTTCCATCACCTTCAATAAAGTAGCCTATGTCGAGGGACTAATGCATAATCTTCTGAGCATTAGTCAACTATGTGATTTGGGTTACTATGTGATCTTCAGAGTGGATGATTGTCTCATTACCGACAGAAACTATCACACTGTCCTATCTGGTTCAAGAAAAGACAATGTGTACATCATCAACATGAGCCATAAATCGGCAGAAGAAGAGAGCATTTGTTTCATCTCTGAAGATTTTGTAAAGAAGAACCGGCTCTGGCATAAACGTCTTTCTCATCTTAACTTCAAGACGTTAAATGCTCTTTCCAACAAAGAGCTAGTTATTGGATTGCCAAAACTCTCTTTTGCTAAAGAAAAACTATGTGCAGCTTGTGAGAAAAGGAAACTGATAAAGTCCTCTTTCAAAACCAATCAGTGTTTCTCTATCACCTCTCCTCTCCAGATGCTGCACATGGATCTATGTGGCCATGTCAGCACTCCAAGCCTAAGTGGAAAAAGGTACATTCTTGTAATTGTTGATGAATTTACACGTTACACTTGGGTATCTTTTCTCAGGTACAAAAGTGACACCTCTGAAGAAATCATCAACTTTATCAAGAAATCTGAAGTGCTCAATGGTCAACTTGTATGATCTGTTAGAAGTGACAACGACAAAGAATTCAGAAACTCTACCTTGGAAGCTTTCTTTAATGACAAAGGCATCTCTCAAAACTTTGCAGCTGTCAGAACACCACAACAAAATGGTGTCGTGGAAAGAAAGAACATAACTATATGTGAAGCTGCACGGTCCATGCTAAATGAATCAAACCTTCCTACTTATTTCTGGGCTGAAGCTGTCAATACAACATGCTTCACCCAAAACAGGTCTATCATTGTGAAAAGGCACAACAAGACCTCTTATAAAGTCTTTTATAGCCGAAAACCCAACATCATCTTTCTGCATGTTTTCGGTTGTGTGTGCTTCATTCTTAATGACCGAGAACATCTTGGGAAATTTGATCCCAAGGCTGATGAAGGGATCTTTATGGGTTATTCTCTCACTTCTAAAGCCTATATAGTCTACAATCTTCGAAGGAAATGTATTGATGAATCAATACATGTAAAGTTTGATGATCAAAAGTCATCATCTTTTTCTTGTGATGACAATGAATTGTATCAGTGGATCACTTCTTGTATAGAAGAAGATTCACATAGTTAAAATTCGGAAAGACCCTCATCTGTCCCCTTTTCGGCAGATCTCCCTTCTCAAAATAACCAACCTTCATCCTCATCCTCTGCCAAACCAAACCATCAGCTTGTGGCGTCTGAACTCCCTGTCGAACCTATATCTCAACACTCCTCCTCAACCTACCTACAACATTCCTACCGAACCTTCCTATTCATACTCTCCAAAACCACTTCATGCACCTCTTCCACCAGCCACTAAATGGACTAAAGATCACCCCATTGAACATATCATAGGTGATCAACTGGCAGGTGTTAAAAATAGAAGTGGGATTGGAAATATTTGCCTCTATGTGAACTTTCTCTCCATCATGGAACCCAAGAAGATTGAAGAAGCTCTAGCCGATCCATGTTGGATCACTGCCATGCAAGAAAAGGTTTCTCAATTTGAAAGAAACAAGGTATGGAGACTAGTTCCTCGTCCTTCAGGAAAGACTATCATCGGCACTAAGTGGGTCTTTAGAAACAAGATGGATGAAGAGGGCACTGTCATCTGGAACAAATCTAGGCTTGTTGCTCAAGGATATAGACAGGAGGAAGGAATCGACTATGATGAAACCTTTGCTCTTGTTGCTAGACTTGAGGCAATAAGAATCTTTCTAACTCATTGATAGGTCCATTGAGATTATGATTGGATTGATTGAATGATAATCAAGGATTAAGGGATAGAAATCAGTAGTTTATTCAATGACAGAAAAGTAAACTACACTACTAAGAGAGAACACAGCCGTATGACTACATTGCTCAAGATGAAAGGTTACAAAATGAAAGTTAACCTAAAACAAGGCTACATAATTCTTATATATACCCCCACATCCCTTGTATATAATTAAGCCCAAACCCATATACAAGGCCCAATACAATTAATTTGATTACTTTACTAAACTTCTAAAGTGAACATAAAATATGTTCTAACATTATCCCCCTAAGTTTTGTAAAGTAATCATTCTCTGATCAGCTCCAGCTTCAGCTCCTCTCCCCCTTGATTTCTTTAGAAAACTTAGTGTTGCACAAACATCAAAGCATCCTTAAGCCCCCCCTAGAATGTAGCTCTTATCCTTGGAGTTTAAACTGAAATATCAGACCTGATATAGACGACTGAGTGCACATAAAGACAACTTTTATCTCTAGTAAATCCAACACATTCCTTAACGCCCACAAGAATGATATGTACGGATTATGGAATGACAATCAAGTGCATTTTCAGTGTATAACATATGATCTGTCTTTGAACCATGAGTTGAAATTAGAATTCAGCTTAAGAACTTCATCTGATAAGCATACGGGCGGTAGCATCCGGTAGCAACACTACAAGGCAAGGGTTACTGAATAAGATACTCATTCTTACTGATAGAAGATACTCATACTGACTTCTCTCCAGAATACTGAATAATCAAACCCAGAACTTCTTTCTTCATGAATCAACTGGATGATTATAAGCGCTCAGGATTCTGAATTACAACTCAAATACCAGAACAATGATTGCAGTCTCTCACACTACTGAGTGATCAAGTCAGAAGAATGATAAAGTGCTCTCAACGGTCTAACAACTCAAGAAGCTTTCCAGACTGATGATTGCAGATGCTCAGGCAGCTAACTCAATCCAAGCAGAGACCAAATCATCAAATCCAGAATCTGAAAATCTTGAAAGGCATGAGCACTCGTGAAAGAATAGATTAGTTGCGAAAAATATGTGACCAACAGAAGATAGGAGTGATGTCACATATGCATTCCGCGTATAAAGCTCAGGAACAGGGCAAACTTGTATCAAAATGGGTTTAGAACATTCAGAATTCTCAAAAACATCAAAATTCGCAGATTACTATTCACCATGAAGCATAATTCGCAAGATGGACTAAGTCTATCACCAAAATTCGCAAAGCTCTATGCTACGAATCCTTACTTTTTGCAAGAGCTCATTCTGCGAATCCTTCGCATTTCGCAGAATTAATATTCACGAATCCTCAGAATTCGCAACTTACATGCTTGCGAATCCTGATCTTTTCACAGTTCTTTCATCTGCGAATCCTCTATTTTTCGCAATATACTCATGTACGAATTCCACATTTAAGAATTTCATCTTTAAAGAATGTTATCCTGCGAATCCTTGAACATTTCGCAGGTAACTAGTGTGCGAATTCTGAACTTGCGAATCCTTCAACAAATCTTCATTCTGCGAATTCTTTAATCATCTGGGAGTTCCTCACTGAATCTTGCGAATTCTATTGGATCTGGAACTATTTTCACATTTCTTCAATAAAATCTTTAAAACATCGAATCTTGAGTTGAAACTTTGAACGAAGGTTCGAAAACAAATTTCGAGCACATTTGTAGTTGATCATTTTGTTCAAATCTGACTCTAAAGTCCAAATCGATCCAACCACAGTGATAAATATTTTCGAACATAGGAACTCAAAAAATCGACAGATTCGACTTTCTGGAATGAAATTGATGCAAGTAATTGATTCAATATTGATGGACAATAACCACTGAATCAATTAATCAACAAATAACAATCAATCAATCAACAAATCCATTAATCAAAATTTTCAACAGACTGTTCTATCAAAACCAATCATATCTCCATCGTTCAAAGAAGAATTTCTCTGTTTAGCTCTAATACCACTTGATAGGTCCATTGAGATTATGATTGGATTGATTGAATGATAAACAAGGATTAAGGGATAGAAATCAGTAGTTTATTCAATGACAGAAAAGTAAACTACACAACTAAGAGAGAACACAGCCGTATGACTACATTGCTCAAGATGAAAGGTTACAAAATGAATGTTAACCTAAAACAAGGCTACATAATTCCTATATATACCCCCACATCCCTTGTATACAATTAAGCCCAAACCTATATACAAGTGTTAGAGCATAAATATGTTGGATACATGATCATAAAGACTGAAGGTCAAAGGTTCAAGAAGTCAAAGCTGGAAAGTCAACTCTCATTAAAAGTCAAAGTCAATTTGTAATAAAAGTCAAAGTATAGTTGTGTTTGTTTGTTTCCTTGTTTTAGCTTATAGGTATAAATAGTTTTATTTGTTGTTTAATAGAGAGATGGTTAGAAGTTTTGTATACGATTCCAGAGAGAAGTTTAGAGAGAGAAAGAGTCGTCTAGAGAGAGAAAGTGAAAAACTGAGTTTGTAATTGTTTGTATTTGAATTGAATTGAACAGGTAATTGTAATCATCTTGTTTGTTTAATTTGTTTGCAATTAAAATATTGAATTCAGGGACACACAATTGGTATCAGAGCAAATCCAGATCGAAATCAAGAAAATATAGAAACTCGACAGTTTTTTTTGTTAGAGTTCAGATTCAATTCTGAAATTGAGTTTGTTTTTCGTGGTGTAATTGATTGTTTTGTGATCGATTTATGTTTTAGACTGAGTCTGTATTATTTGATTTGTCAATTGCACTGTAATTGATCGTAACTTTTGAGATTTGTTGAGTTTGAGTTCACGAGTAAGTCTTGCACTGTATTTGGATCGATTTGTACATTTTGTTATTTGTTGTTGAAATTCGTTGATTGTAATCTGTCTTAGATGTTTAGGTGGATGAATTTTCAGAGTTGCGTGTTGTAATTCGAAGTCTTGATGATTTTTTGTGATTTTCAGATCGAATTAGAAGTGTTTTCTTGAATTTGTGCCAACATCTTCAAGTTTGCGCCAACATCATCAAGGTTGCGCCAGATCATCAATCTTTTGCGCCAGTTCATCAGTCTTTTTACGCCAGATCATAGTTCTTTCGCCAGATTAAAGTGTGAAGTGTTCAGCGCAAAGTGCTGTTTTGCGTATTACGAGTATAACGCAAGTTTGTTTTGCAAGAATTGTTTTGGTTCACGCAAGAGGAGTTTCTCGCCAACTTTACTTAGCGCAAAATTGTCTTTTGCGCCATCTTTACTTAGCAAGTTTATGAGTTTTGCGCCATCTTTACTCAACACAAAGTTTCTTTTGCGCCACTGTTTTTAGCGCATATTTGAGTTTTGCGCCAGTTTCACTGTTCAAGTTTCTGATTTCATATTTCAAGTTTTCTGTATTCTCTTTTGATTTCATTTTGGACTAACGATCAAATTCAAGTTCTTTGTGAAACAGATATTCAAGATGGGATATTTTTCTGATGATGATGAACAAAAGATTCACAAGCTCGTATTAGAAAACAAAAATCTTGCTTCTTCAGTTGACTATTATTCAAAGCGAGCAAAGAGATGTTCTGATGACATGAAGCTACTGAGAGAAGAAGTTAGTGCATTAAAGATTGTCAATGAAGAACTTCTGAAACAGACTTCTAGTCTTAATGAAGAAAAAGTGATGATTTTGGAAGATGAAAACTCTGAGTTAAAAGAGAAGATTTCTGATCTGGAAGATACTAATGCTGAGCTTCAAAGGAAAATAACAAATTTGGATCAAAAGATGGTCAAAGATAAATCTGATTTTGAGAAAGAAAAGAAAAATTTTGATAAGAAATTCTCAAAACTTTCCAAGAAGAGTTGTGACGAAAAGAAAATTGTTGAGCTTAAATGCATTAAGCTTTCTCAACAAGTGTCTGACTTTGAGAAAGTAATCATTTTGGAAAGGGAAAAGTTTGCTAAGGAGAAAAAGGAAATTGAACAGAAGAATGTTGGAATCTTCAAAGAAATATCAAGTCAGAGAAAGAATGCTGAAAATGGATTTGAGGAAGAAGGGAATATTTTTGAGACTGAGATTAAGAAGCTTAATGTCAAGTTATCTGAACTGTCTGAATGTGCACTGAAAGAGCAGAAAACAAAGTCTGAATTCGAGATGAAGATTGACCTACTCGTCAAAGAAAGAGACAGTTACTCTTCAAAGATAAAAGATCTTGAAGATATCATTTCCAAGGTGGTGGTGACTGAGCACACGACTCCAGAGTCACAAATCCACACACCTAGAGATGATCCAGCTGATTCTGAACGTTCATTCAAGACAACGACAAACTCACATCATAATACTATATCTTCAAAAAGGTCAGTTAAATATCCTAATCAGATTCGTAGTACTAACCTTTTCTATGATAGAAATATAGATGGTTTAGGTGCACAAAGAAGAAAAAGAAGATACAAAGAAGAAGAACTGGTATGGAAAGTGAAACCAGTTGAAGAAGAAAAGAAAGATGAGAAGAAAGCTGAGATGAAAGGAAAGAAGTCATGTGTACATACACATAAAGCCAAGAAGAACAATGCATGTAAAGGTAAACCTGATCATATCTACACGAGAGATCAATTAATCAGGTTATCAGGTAAGAAAAATTATTGTTCTTATTGTCGTACACATGATCATGTTCACAAAACAAGTGATCATTTCTGGTATGGTTCTTACTCAGTTCCTCCCATATGAACTGCAACTAACATACATGGACCCAAATACCAGTGGGTACCAAAGCCGAAAGTTGATTCTGTGTTGCAGGCACCTACAGTCAAGGGGGAGTAAAAGAACCGATGCAAGGCTTCTAAGTAAATCAACTTAGAACCAATACTTCAACGAAGTTTGACTTCTAAACACAACAGTTTAGGACTCGTACTTCAGTGATCAAAAGACCTTACTCCCGAGCTGATAAGAAATTGTACTCCAATACTCAAATGAGGAAATCAACCATCAAGGGGGAGTACATACTTTTCTGAAATATTTTGCATCCAATAGATATGATGAACTACATTTCAAAATAGAATTGTATATCTCTATCATGTGCTTTTTCACTGACATATTTTAGATGCATAATTTCAGGGGGAGTAAAGGATATGACTTCTGATTATTTCAGATCAGAACTCGTACTTTAAATTGTTTTACTGCTTTATGTCTTTTATTTTTGAATAAATTTGTGAATAAAGATTGTTCTGACATGACTTTGAGACTTGTGTAGAATGAGAGAAGCTATCAAGATCATATCTTTATGACGTAAGCATGACTTCATGAGATTTAAGACTGCATAGAAAGGTTAAATTTCTTATTTTAATCTTATATATGGTTGAAAGAAGGACAACTTTCGATCATAGAAAACATTTTCTTAAATGTTCAAACCACTTCCCAATTCTTAAACAGATTTCATGGATTGGAAGTGTGCTTTTAAATGTTTTCATCTTATTTGAATTTCAATGTTTAACAAACCATGTGTTTCCAAAGATAAATACTTGCGTATTGTCTTTTCTTTATACTTTCAAGTATTCACACACACAGGTTTGACTTATTATTCAAAACGTTCTTACCATGTCTCAAATTTGAAACATATTTTTCGATGGTAAGACACCCCGCTTGTATTTCAATGAATTTTTTAGCGTTATTTCTTTTCGAAACGTTCTTTCAAGAATGTCTGTATTTCGATTCATATAGACAATATCCATTATTCTTGACCATAAGCCTTAACTGTTATATCATTTCTTATCTGATCATTTTTTTCATACAATGTCAGATTTTCAAACAAGTCTCTTGCATTCATATTCATTCATTCAATTTACTTGTTTGAAAATACTTCAATGTTTAAAAATGCTCATATCTTCATGATTATATTCTGAGCATATATACATCTGACATTTGTATATTTGAACTTTAACTGATATAGTTAAACCATTTTGAGCAACATATGCTTCATAGGATAATATGGGTTCTTTGTGCTAGGACTTAAATGCAAACTTCTATGGATTCACGATTACCCGTGTTTCCTACCCAATAAGTTAATCTATAGTGATTGAGTGTGAGGAGTTTAAAAGAAATGAGTGTGGGTTGTGCATTGAGGTAAAATGGAAAAGAGAGTTTGGTTAGATGTGAGCTTAATGATTAAAAGAAAGAGTGTGTGAGATCAGAGTAAAAGAATATCAAGCTCTGCACTAACTACTTTTTGAGCCGGGAAGCTACATTTCTGGTGATTCACATCTCTTTGGTGAACATCATTGAAACAGGCAACTAGCCCATGCCAACTCTTTACAAAAACCCCACCAACCTCTCATTTTTTTCTTAAAAAGAAAATGTTTCATATTTTTATGGGGACGCAACATATTATCTATCTGGTTTTCATTTGGAAAATCTGGATATTGAAAAAGAAGGAAGTCTGCCCCACCTTCGCACTTCAATCATGCACTTAGAGTCTGTGTTTATCTACTGTTGTCTCAGTGGTTTACACAATGTTGAGCCTTTATAAAAACAATCATATTATGCTTAATTCTTTCTACACTTGCACGAACACACAAGGAATTTGTTTTCTTGTCATAACATTCATAGAAATTTCCTTTGTGGTGTTTCGATGATTGGATGGAAGCCCTGGGGGAGTGAACATCAAAAAGCTCCTTTCCTATGTGTATCTGTTACGCACAATAACTTTGTGTTACTGACAGGCATATTAACTGATTCATTTGTTGCTTCAGGTGTTACACTCATAATTTGTCTGGATTTGAAAATATCTAGATGAATATCTTGCTGACTTGACTGTGAATATCAGTTTGTAAGATCAGATTGGTCAAAAACATTTCTTGAACAAACTTTTGATGATATTGATGCTCGTTTCATCAAAAATGGGGAGATGATTTAAAGAAATGTCAGTTTCAGAAATTTCAGATTTAAAGATTTGAAGAAGACAAAGTTCAAAGATTTAAAGTTTGAAAGATTATTCAAGCAAAGTCAAAGAAAATTTTAAGATGTGCTGATTTTCAGAAATTTTCTTTGAAGATTATTTGCTGAAGAAAATCGAGCTAAATCTGAAGATAATTTCTTTCCGAAGTCTGAAAGAATTTCTGTGATAGTTTTTAGGAGAGATTGTTAATTTTGTTCAAAGACAGACTTGGGATGAATATAGTCAAAGGAAAAAATTGTCCAGATTGAACCAAAGGGGGAGATTGATTTGATAAATTGTTCAAAGATGATCTTGAATCCAAAGGGGGAGATTGTTAGAGCATAAATATGTTGGATACAAGATCATAAATACTGAAGGTCAAAGGTTCAAGAAGTCAAAGCTGTAAAGTCAACTCTCATTAAAAGTCAAAGTCAATTTGTAATAAAAGTCAAAGTCTAGTTGTGTTTGTTTGTTTCCTTGTTTTAGCTTATAGGTATAAATAGTTTTATTTGCTGTTTAATAGAGAGATGGTTAGAAGTTTTGTATACGATTCTAGAGATAAGTTTAGAGAGAGAAAGAGTCGTCTAGAGAGAAAAAGTGAAAAACTGAGTTTGTAATTGCTTGAATTTGAATTGAATTGAACAGGTAATTGTAATCATCTTGTTTGTTTAATTTGTTTGCAGTTAGAATCTTGAATTCAGGGACACACAACAAGGCCCAATACAATTAAGTTGATTACTTTACTAAACTTCTAAAGTGAACATAAAATATGTTCTAACACTCATGCTGCTCACAAGAACTTTTGGGTCTTCCAAATGGATGTTAATAGTGCATTTCTGAATGGAGAACTTGCTGAAGTAGTCTATGTGAAGCAACTGCCAGGATTTGAAGATACTGCTCATCCTGACTATGTGTTCAAGCTAGATAAAGCTCTCTATGGTCTCAAACAGGCTCCTCGGGCATGGTATGATACTTTATCATATTTTCTTCTCTCCAACAAATATACTCGCGGTAAGATTGACAACACTCTCTTTCTCAAGAAGACCAAAGGTAATATTATTCTTGTTCAAATCTGTGGATGATATAATTTTCGGTGCTATTGACGAATCTCTTTGTCAGGAGTTTGCCTATCTCATGAAGAGTAAATATGAAATGAGTATGATGGGTGAGTTAACATTCTTTCTTGGTCTTCAAATCAATCAAACTTCTGAAGGGATTTTCATAAACCAAAGTAAATACATTCGTGACCTTCTGAAGAAATTTAATTTTGAAAATTGATCCCCAATGAAAACTCCCAGGGCACCACCTCTTAAAATTCATGTTGATCCAGCTGGCAAACCAGTTGACATCACTAATCATAGAGGAATAATTGGTTATTTTCTTTATCTCACTGCTAGAAGACCATATATTATGTATGTTATCTGTCTATTTGCGTGTTATCAAGCCAATCCTAAGGAATCACACTTGGCTGCTGTAAAACGCATCTTTCGGTATCTAAAAGGTACCATGAATCTGCGTCTTTGGTATCCCAAAGACTCAGGTTTTGATCTAATTGGCTATTCAGATTCTGACTTTGCAGGATCAAAAGCAGACAGGAAGAGTACAACTGGAAGCTGCCAATTGCTAGGTGGAAACTTGGTCAACTAGTCAAGTAAGAAACAACATTCAGTCTCCACTTCTACTGCTGAGGTTGAATATGTTGCAGCTGGAATTTGCTGTGCTCAGATCTTGTGGATGAAGAATCAACTACAAGACTATAATCAATTCTACTCCCGAGTTCCCATATTGTGTTACAATTCAAGTGCAATAGCCATTGCCAACAATCTCGTGCTTCACTCCATGTCAAAGCATATAAACATACGATATCACTTTATCAGAGATCATATATCTAAAAGTGATATTGAGTTGCACTTCATCCCTACTGACCTCCAGTTAGCCGATCATTTTACCAAGCCTCTAGATGAAGCAAGATTCAACTTTGTTATTGGATCTCTAGGTATGTTAAATTTTGAGTAAAAAAAAGAAAAAAGAAATTCTTAAAGTCTTTTCGGTAGGAAATCTCACTACCGAATAGTCCACCTATTTTGGTTGTCCTCTCTTTCGGTAGGAAAGCTTCCAACCGAATCTTAGGTTATGACCACCTCTTGTCAAATTATGTTTCGACAGAGAACTCTCTTACCGAAACTTTCCTCACCAACAATACCTTTTCGGTACGCCTCACGCCTACTGAAGCCAATCTTACCAAAAATTTCTTAAAAGTCCTCTCTTACGTCAATCCTTCGGTAAGATTCTCCCTTACCGAAGTTCTTCTCAAATTTCGGCAACTCTCCTCCTTACCGAAACTCTTCTCCTTTCGGCAACCCTTATTTATCCTGAAATTCTATCGGCATCATTGATGCTGACGTGTTTTGTTCTTATCCTATCCTTACCGAATCTGTAACACCCTAAAAATAGGGATAACAAAAATAATCCGAAAAATGGACATGTGGTATACTAAAATTGCCATAGCAAGAGCCTCCCAAAAATGGGGAAATATAAAAACCTGTTTAATTACAGTTGTAATATAACGGAAAATAGACAACAACCAACTAATCTAGTTTCTATGCTAGAAAGAAGATTACAAAAAGGGGTGCCATCTATAGACCCAAAACATCTTCACGAAAGTGTTCTCTAAGCGCCTTCCCCAAGCTCTCACCCAAGCGCAACTATACCTGCTTTGGCACGACGCCACTAGAACCTAAGATACACATCGACACCAAACAAGTGTTAGACCTAAAAGCCTAATGAGCATGTACAAGAAATAGCATATGAATCCAAATACAATTCTTATCAGCAGTTAACCAAAGGTTCATTCAATATGGAGTCAATAGGGGATACCCATAGCACCAATCAAGTTCCACCCAAAGAGTCGATATACCTTGATGCCAACTAGCACGAGTGACATCCGAAAGGCCCGACACATCCGAGGACTTCAACCATGGCATTACCCCGAATGGCGGAGGTCTAGGCACATACCATTACGGTGGCACCCAAGACTACATCCTCCTAGTGTCTACTGACTTGGTTCGTCCAACATATTTTATAGAAGGTCACAAAAAACATTATAGTCAAGATTAACTCAATACCAACCATGGGTACAATATTACTATCTCAATCAATATAATGTCCGAAATAAGACTAGGATGAACACACTTTTAACCATGTAGTGGTGATAACACCAAATGGTGATTCAAGTAAGAATCATCATAACATCAAGATATGTATTCCATTAAATCATGACAAGTTTCATATAAACATATTTTCATAGGAAACCCTAAATACTTAAACATTAAGAATGAGCATTTTCCAAGAAATATGCTAGATAATAACAAGTAGTAGATTATGATGTGTATCTAGTTTTAACAAAGGTTTAGAAACTCACAATCTAGGTTTTGATTAAAACCTAGAAAATAGGAACCCTAGAAGTTGCCAATGAAAAATTTGATGGAGAAGTTTGAGGATCTTGAAGAACACTCCAATAAATAACCTTGAATGTATCTTTAATGACCTAATCAATGGGTTTACCAACCAAACCCTAGCAATAAGTGGAACAAGTGAAGAATGCCCCAAAAATCGCCCCAAGATGAGTTATCCCGTTTTTTCTATAACGATGTGATAAATGAGGGTTGAATTTCAAGTTAAAATAGCCAGTGGGTCGAAACGGGCGACATTGCCCGACGACTTTGCCCATGGCATTGTCACCAGGGCATTGTCGCGGCTGCCTCCCCCCCTCGGTACGCCACATGCGACTTTGCCCAACGACTTTGCCCATGGGCATTGTCGCTGAGGCAAGGTCGCCGACACCACGACCCTTTCGGTACACACTAGGCGAATATGTCCGGCGACTTTGCCCAGTGGCATTGTCACTGGGGTAATGTCGCCCACCACCTGCAGGGGCCCGATTTTCTTAACGAAAGGTTACCTACACACGCGCGACCACATATATTCAAGGTAGGATTGCGAGGATTACCTAAAGTAGCATACGCGTAATATAAAGGCCTCATCTTGAAAATAGCAACTTGTAAGATATGATAACTTTAATTAACACGCAGATGAAAGATTTAGAGACTCCCAATACTTACCTAAAAATCCGGGTGTTACAATCCTCCCCACCTAATTAGGATTTCATCCCCGAAATCTCACTTATACGAACAACTGAGGATAACGCTTCCTCATATCATCTTCGGACTCCCAAGTGACGTTAGCACCACGATGGTGCTTCCATTGGACTTTGAACATAACCACATCATTATGCCGCAAATTTTTCACCTTCAACTCCAAAATCGCTTCCGGTTCTTCCACGCAACGGTTTCCATTATCTACTTGGATTTCCGTTAAGGGTATCACACTTTCCTCCTCGGCTAGGCACTTCCGAAGGTAACACATGTGGAAGGTAGGGTGTATCCCGTCCATTTTCGATGGTAGATCCAACCGGTACGCTTAATGGCCAATCTTCTCCAATATGACAAAGGGTCCAAGGAAACTGGGGTTAAGCTTCCCGCGCTTCCCAAACCGAATAATCCCTTTCCATGGAGATACTTTCAACATGACACGATCGCCCACTTAGAATTCGACTGGTCTTCTCTTCTTATCCGCATAACTTTTCTGTCGGTCTTGAGTCGCCTTCAATCGTTCTCGAATTTCTTTCACTTTGTCTATCGTTCTCGAATTTATTTTACTTTTCTGTCGGTATTTTCTGCACTTCCGTCCGTACAACGCCTCGAACGGTGCCATTCCGATACTAGAATGGTAACTGTTATTATAAGCGAACTCCACCAAAGGTAGGTGTGAGTCCCAACTACCTACAAAGTCGATAACACACGACCTCAACATGTCCTCGAGCGTTTGAATCGTCCTCTCGCTTTGACCACCCGTTTGGGGATGGTAAGGCGTGCTCAAGTTTAATCTTGTGCCCAATTCTTTCTGTAGGCTAGACCATAAATTGGATGTGAACCAACTGTCTCTGTCAGACACGATAGATTACGGAACTCCATGCGTCGACACCACCTTATCGATATAAAGCTTGGCCAATTTCTCCATTGGCAAGGTCTCTCGCATTGCAAGGAAATGCGCACTCTTGGATAGCCGATCCACGATCACCCATATTGTATCATGGCCTCGCAAGGTCTTCGGTAGTTTTGTTACAAAATCCATGGTGATATTGTCCGACTTCCACTCGGGAATGGACAACGGTTGTAAACTCCCGTATGGTCTTTGGTGTTCCGCCTTTACTTGAAGACACGTTACACACCTCTCCACGTAATTGGCCACATCCAGTTTCATCACCGACCACCAATAGTTCAACTTTAGGTCTCTATACATCTTGGTGCTACCGGGATGTATAGAATATTTCGACTTATGCGCTTCTTCGAGAAGTAAATCCGGATTTCTACCAAACTTTGGCACCCAAATTCGCCCTTGGAAGAGTTTAAGTCCCCGACCATCTTTCGATCAAAAGTCCACTTTGCTTCACCATGACTTCGGATTTGAGATTTTCTTCTTTGAGTGCTTCCATCTAACTCGTCTTGATGTTTTCCAAGAGACTCGATACCACATCGATTCTCGTGAGGGATAACTTGACACCGCCTTCATAACTCCTCCGACTCAACGCATCCGCCACCACGTTGGCTTTACCGGGATAGTAGAGTAAATCACAATCATAGTCCTTTAGTAACTCAAGCCACCTTCTTTGCCGCATATTGAGTTCTTTTTGATCGAAGATGTACTTAAGACTCTTGTGATCAGTAAAAAGAGTACATTTTGTGCCATACAAGTAGTTCCGCCACAACTTCAATGCAAAGACCACCGCCGCCAATTCTAAGTCATAAGTCGGGTAGTTCTTCTCATGATCCTTTAGTTGTCGTGACGCATAAGCTATCACCTTTAATTCCCCGTTGCATTAGTACACACCCCAGACCCATCTTGGAAGCATCGCTATATACTACGAATTCATTCGATCCCTCGGGCAGGGAAAAAATAGGAGCTTCACATAATCTCTTCTTGAGCGTTTGAAAGGATTTATCTTACACGTCATTCTAAAGAAAATTGACATTCTTTCTTATGAGGGAGGTGAGTGGCGAAGCTATCTTAGAGAAGTCTTGAATGAAACGTCTGTAGTAACCCGCCAACCCCAAGAAACTTCGGATTTCCGTCGAACTCGTTGGAGGTTCCCAACTCATCATCGCCTCTATCTTCGTCGGGTCCACCTTCACCCCATCTTCGGACACAACGTGGCCCAAGAATTGCACTTCTTTAAGCCAAAACTCGCACTTTGAGAATTTCTCATACAACTTCTCTTTTCGGAGAACTTCTAGCACTTCACGCAAGTGTTCCTCATGCTCATCTTCGTCCTTTGAGTAGATCAAGATGTCGTCGATAAAGACAATCACGGACTTGTCCAAGAATGGGTGACACACGCGGTTCATCAAATCCATGAATAGGGTCAGAGCATTGGTCAAGCCAAAAGGCATCACCAAAAACTCGTAGTAACTGTATCTCGTCCGAAAAGCCGTTTTCGGTATATCCTCCTTCTTCACTCTGACTTGATGGTATCCGGATCTAAGATCGATATTTGAAAAGCATCCTGCGCCTTGTATTTGATCGAAGGGATCGTCAATACGTGGTAGAGGATACTTGTTCTTCACTGTGACCTTATTCAATTCCCGATAGTCGATGCACATCCGCATGGACCCATCCTTCTTCTTTACAAATAAGACCGGAGCTCCCCAAGGTGATGAGCTCGGTCGAAAGAATCCTTTTTCAAGAAGCTCTTGAAGTTGCGTCATCATCTCTCGCATTTCTTTCGGGGCCAAACGATAGGGTGCACGAGCTATCAGAGCCGCTCACGGAGTGAGGTCGATTTGGAACTCCACTTGACGTTCCGGCGGTATCCCAGGTAAATCTTCCGGGAATACGTCCGGGTAGTCTTGCATAATCTTTACGTCTTTCACCGACTTCTTCTCTCTCTTTGCATCCACCACGTAAGCTAGATACAAAGGGTAACCCTTCGTTAGAAATTTGCGAGCCTTAAGAGAGGAGATAATAGGGTTACTTCTCTTCCCTTTCTCCCCGTAAATGGTGACCACACCATTTCCCGGCAAAGGCACTTGGATCATCTTTTTGGAGCAAAAGATGTCGGCCTTATGCCTCGACAACGAATCCATGCCTATGACTACGTCGAACCCCCCCTATAGTCATAGGTAACAAGTCTACATCGAAGGAACTCCCATCGATCTCTAGAGTAAAACCACAAAAACAATCTCGGATGATCACTTGATCTCCATTAGCTACTTCTACTACTAGTGCATCGGGAAGGACACTAATAGGAGTGACGAATTATTTACAGAAAATATCAGATACGAAAGAACACGTAGGACCCGAATCAAACAACACACGAGCGGGCAAGGAGTTTACTAGGAACGTACCCGAAACGACATCGGCGGTCTCCTTCGCCTCCTCGGTAGTCATCCGGAATGCTCGGTTTAGCGCTCTCGAAGGTTGCTCGACTCGTGTCTCGACCCGAAATAACTTCCACGGTTACCACCCACAAGCTTCGGGCAATCCCTCTTCATGTGACCCGGTTCCCGACATTCGAAACATACTGGCCCCCGGATAGGGCACTGTCGAATGGCATGACCCTTATTGCCGCACTTGGCACACTCGACAGGACCCGAGTGAGGTCTTGGATTGCATGGGCCAGAGTTCTTGGTATTGCACTTATGGCACCATCGATCTTCACGATGATTGTCTCCAACTCTCCCGCCTACAAAAGGCTTAGCTTGACGAACGGGCCCAGGTGGCCCTTCCCACTTTTGCTTATCTCCTACTTGACCTCTCTCATCCTTCTCCGTCACCAGGTCATCTTCTACCAGCAAGGACTCCTCGATTACATCCTGAAGGGTCAACCGTCTAGCATTCCTCACTGCCGTCCTCGTCCCGACTTGCAACCCATACTGGTAAACCTTGATATTCGATCTCTCATCAGGGACCAGGTGTGCCACCAAATTTAGATTTTCCAAGAAAATCTAAATTTGGTGGCACACCTGGTCCCTGATGAGAGATCGAATATTTCCAAGAAAATCTTGGAGTAGTCGGTGACAAACAGATTCCCTTTTCTGAAACCTCTGAATTCCTCTTCCAGCTTGTCCAACGATCTCTCACTATAGTACTTGTCCATGATTTTCTGTTTGAAAATCGGCCAAGTCAACTTAGCCAAAACTTCGGGAGTGAGGGCGGACCGTGTGAGATTCCACCAAATCAAGGCCTCACCCCTAAGTAGTTGACAAGCGAACTTAACCCTAAAAATAGGGATAACAAAAAAATCCAAAAAATGGACATGTGGTATACTAAAATTGTCATAGCAAGAGCCTCCCAAAAATGGGGAAATATAAAAACCTGTTTAATTACAGTTGTAATATAACGGAAAATAGACAACAACCAACTAATCTAGTTTCTATGCTAGAAAGAAGACTACAAAAAGGGGTGTCATCTATAGACCCAAAACATCTTCACGAAAGTGTTCTCTAAGCACCTTCCCCAAGCTCTCACCCAAGCGCAATTATACCTGCTTTGGCACGACGCCACTAGAACCTGAGCTACACATCGACACCAAACAAGTGTTAGGCCAAAAATCCTAGTGAGCGTGTACAAGAAATAACATATGAATCCAAATACAATTCTTATCAGCAGTTAACCAAAGGTTCATTCAATGCGGAGTCAATAGGGGATACCCATAGCACCAATCAAGTTCCACCCAAAGAGTCGATATACCTTGACGCCAACTACCACGAGTGACATCCGAAAGGCCCGACACATCCGAGGACTACAACCATGGCATTACCCCCGAATGGCGGAGGTCTAGGCACATACCATTACGGTGGCACCCAAGACTACATCCTCCTAGTGTCTACTGACTTGGTTCATCCAACATATTTTATAGAAGGTCACAAGGCACATTATAGTCAAGATTAACTCAATACCAACCATGAGTACAATATTACTATCTCAATAAATATAATGTCCGAATAAGACTAGGATGAACACACTTTTAACCATATAGTGGTGATAACACCAAATGGTGACTCAAGTAAGAATCATCATAACATCAAGATATGTATTCCATTAAATCATGGCAAGTTTCATATAAACATATTTTCATAGGAAACCCTAAATACTTAAACATTAAGAATGAGCATTTTCTAAGAAATATGCAAGATAATAACAAGTAGTAGATTATGATGTGAATCTAGTTTTAACAAAGGTTTAGAAACTCACAATCTAGGTTTTGATTAAAACCTAGAAAATAGGAACCCTAGAAGTTGCTAATGAAAGATTTGATTGAAAAGATTGAGGATCTTAAAGAACACTCCAATAAATAACCTTGAATGTAGCTTTAATGACCCAATCAATGGGTTTACCAACCAAACCCTAGCAATAAGTGGCACAAGTGAAAATTGCCCCAAAAATCTCCCCAAGATGAGTTCTCCCGTTTTTTCTAAAATGATGTGATAAATGAGGGTTGAATTTCAAGTTAAAACAACTAGTGGGTCGAAACGGGCGACTTTGCCCCTGGCATTGTAGCTGGGGCATTGTCGCGGCTGCCTCCCCCCCACGGTACGCCGCATGCGACTTTGCCCATGGGCATTGTCGCTGAGTCAACAATCGCCGACACCACGACCCTATCGGTACACACTGGGCGACTATGTAACACCCCGGATTTCCGTTCTGTAATCTTGTTATTCTTGTGTTTAAGCGTTTTCGTTAGAACCGCGTTTGGTTTGATGTTCGAGTTTGGATTTTGGTGGTTTTGGATTAACCACAGTGAACCACGTGAGTTGCACCGCGACTTGAAGTCGCGGCACAACCCGCGTAACCCTCTGTTTGTTTGGGTTTATGGAGCTACGCGAGTTGCACCGCGACTTGAGGTCGTGGCACAACCCGCAAAACCCACTGGATGTTTTCGGTTAGTGGGACACGGGCGAGTTATGCCGTGAGTTGAAGTCGCGGCATAACCCGCGTAAGACCCTGGCCGACATAAAAGGGTTCTCACCCCAAAAATATCTATTCAGTGAATATCTCTCTCTCTCTCTCTCTCTTCAAGATCCTGTAAGTTGCTAGTATTAAGTGCATTGCTCGGGGTTTCGGTGTAGAAAGCTTCACCTCTTCGTCGTGGTCGATATCTGGTTTTCCGGGTTTTATTCTAAAACCTGTTTGGTGAGTTCCTACTACTTTTTTTCTAAACTTTATACATGTCAAAACTTACATTTTGAACTTCTATATATCTCCATGGTTTTAGATCTAAGTTTACTACATTTTTGACATAACTTGAGTTTTGGTAGATTTTAGGGTTCCCGATCATTTCCGACTAAAATGATGGGTTCCATCTTATTTGAAGTAAAAGGATGTTTACTTACACATTTATGTAGGTTACTTGAAAGAATGTTTAAAGTTCATTTTTGATGATTTTTATTCTCACTAGAAGTTAAACTTGAAAATGCATTTTTGTTTATAAATGTTATTTTATGCCATATGACTATCTATGGTTGGTCACATATGTTGTTGTGACGAGTCTGTACCATTGCTAGTGGATCCCTAAGTATTGATTCTACTTACGCTTTTATGTGATTTTCTCAAATGATGTGTATAACAGGTTCCCGTTAGCGGTGGGTTGCTAAGGGCTTGAGTGACGAGCTTGGTCTCGGAGATTTTTGAGATGACTAGTATTGATGTTGGGCAATTGTTTAAGTCCCATTCTTTTGGTGATATTGGATTAACAACCGATGTAATCTAGATAGGTTATGTTTATATTAGTTTGTTGTTGAGTTCAATATCAGTATTCAGATTTGTAAATGTTAAGTACATTTCCCCTTTTTGGGAGGTTTATACCAAGTATTGATGCTTATTTGTCCAGTTTTCGCGTTTTAAATTCACGCTGGTTTTTAGGGTGTTACAAGTTAGTATCAGAGCTCTAGTTTAAGTGATCTAGGCATGAATGTAAGATGTCTAGACTTAGACTGAGTATGTTAAACATTGATTCGTGAGCTTGGGTAGAATTTCTAAGATTGGTTGGTTTTTGAGTCGACGGAAATTATAGTCATCGAACGTTGTAGCGATGGTATAAAGAACCTTTATGTATTGTATGTTCATAATTTCACTTAGCTAATGTTATTATGAGAATATTTATACGTGATTGTGCTTAATGTACCGTTACTATGACAATTGGTAATGTGGTATTCGTTCTTTCGTGTTCATTCTGTTGATCCGTCTCTTATTCTTTTCGTGCTTGTGTGGCAACCATTTTTAGGATGGTGAATACACGCAGTCGACCGTTAGTCGATGGAGATTTGCGTGACGATAGCTCGCCCGAGCGAGATCTAGTGGTTAGGGCGGCGACCGTCATTCCTTCGGGCATGCCACTGTTGCTTACTGAGGAAGTGGAGCTAGGACCAAGAGTAGTTCTGACGTCCACCAATCCCGTTGTTCAGTTAACTAGCCCTCAAGCTGATATGATGGTCAGCCTCATGCAAATGATGACGTTGTCCATGGAGAAACAGCAAGAGGTTTTTCAGAAAATGTTGGAAGACCCAGACGCGAGCCTTAGAAGGCATGGGGCAGTGGAAGAGAATGTGCTGGCTGGCTCTGGGGGCTCTAGGAGTGGAGTCAGAACTGAAGAGCACAGGGTTGTTGGTGCTCCGAGAGGTGGGAAGAGTTGTTCCTACAAATCTTTTCTGGGTTGCAGACCACCAGAGTTCTCTAGTTCCGAAGACCCAGTCGTGTGTGTGAAGTGGATCCGGGCGGTCGAACAGGATTTCGGTTCATCCGAGTGTGGTGATGACCAGAGGGTATGGTTCGGTACGCAACTGCTTAGGGATACGGCACTGACGTGGTGGAATGTTATCCAGTCCACCCTCTCTCCTACTGTTTTGGCCCAACTGACTTGGGGCGATTTCAAGGTAAAGTTGTTGGAAGAATACTGCAATGAGAGGGTTGTGGATCGGATCGAGGCAGAGTTTCGAGCGCTTGAGAAAGGGAATTTGACGGTGAGAGAGTATACCCGTCAATTCATGGAAAATCTGGAGTTAGTGGGGCATGTGGCCTCAACTGAGAAGGAGAAAATTAAGGCCTGTCTGAAGGGTCTACCGTCGGACATGATGACTATGGTCCGAAACTCGAAGGCTTCTAACCTTCGGGAGACTATTCAGGAAGCGCAGTTTATGGAAGAGGTTTACGCAAGGAGTAAACCGGAGAAGGCCGTGGCAGTAGTTGATAAGAGAAAGTGGGAGAGCAATTCTGCTCATCCCAAGAGATCCCGACCTTTTGTTGGAAATAGAAGATTCAACAGTCAACAGAAAGCTAGATGGTGCCACAAGTGTCGAACCAAGCACCACGGTAATTGTAGCACCACTCCTCAACCTTGCAGCAAGTGTGGAAAGTCTGACCACACCACCCGTGATTGCCCGATCAGAGGACTTGTATGTTTCGAGTGCAAGGCACCGGGGCACATGAGGAGAGATTTCCTGAAGCACATGTCGGGTAGCGCGCCAGTGAAGAAAGAGAATCCATCTAGGGTCCGGGCCGAGTGTTTCAGATGACGGCCGATGAGGCCAAGGCATCAGCTGATGTGGTATCAGGTACATTTCTTATAAACTCAGTACCTGCTCGTGTTTTATTCGATAGGGGTGCCAGTTTCTCTTTTATATCTGAGTTGTTACGTCCAAAGATTGTTATGCCCACTACTAGTCTTGAGGATGCGTTAGTAGTCGAGATAGCAAATGGTAGTCAAGTTCTGATCCGCAATGTTCTGAAGAAGTGTACTCTAGGAATCAAAGGGAGAGATTTCCCCATCGATTTGTAGCCGATGTTAATCGGGGGTTTTGATGTCGTGGTCGGAATGGATTGGTTAGCGAACAATCATGCCGAGTTCGTGTGTTCCAAGAAATTAATTCGACTTCCTAGTCCCAGTGGCGAAGTTGTTGTGGTTTATGGTGAGAAGAGGAAGGGAGATGTGGCAATAATCACCATGACTAAAGCACGCAGATGTTTGGTGAAAGGATGCTCGTCTTTCCTAGCCTAAGTGATCGATGCCAAGCTAGAGAAGTTAAAGCTTGAAGATGTGAAGATTGTGCGTGAGTTTTCAGACGTCTTTCCGGATGACTTGCCCGGGTTACCACCCGATCGCCAAGTACAGTTTCGGATTGATCTCGTACCGGGAGTGACTCCTGTTGCTAGGGCCCCTTATCGGTTAGCGCTAGCGGAGATGCAAGAGATGATGGCCCAACTCCAAGAGATTTTGGATAAGGGATTCGTAAGACCGAGCTCGTCACCGTGGGGAGCTCCGGTCTTGTTCGTCAAGAAGAAGGATGGCACAATGACAATGTGCATCGATTATCATGAGTTAAACAAAGCTACGGTAAAGAACAAGTATCCGCTCCCCAGGATTGACGACTTGTTCGATCAACTCCAAGGAGCGGGGTGTTTTTCCAAAATCGACTTACGTTCGGGTTACCACCAAGTGAAGGTAAGAGAAGAAGACGTGCCGAAGACAGCTTTTAGAACGCGTTACGGCCATTATGAGTTTCTTGTAATGCCTTTTGGCCTAACGAACGCACCAGCGGTATTTATGGATCTGATGAATAGGGTGTGCCGACCGTTCCTCGACAAGTCGGTCATCGTATTCATTGATGACATACTCGTGTACTCTAAAAGCGAGTTAGAGCACGAGCAACACCTACGCGAAGTTCTCGATGTGTTGAGAAAAGAAATATTGTACGCCAAGTTTTCCAAATGTGACTTTTGTCTTGAAGAAGTGCAATTCTTGAGTCACGTTGTCACTCGAGACGGAGTGAAAGTGGACCCCTCCAAGATTGAAGCTATGATGAATTGGGAGCCTCCCAAGAGTCCGTCAGAGATCCGCAGTTTCTTGGGTCTGGCGGGGTACTACCGGAGATTCATTCAAGCCTTTTCGAAGATCGCTTCTTCCTTGACAGTTTTAACTCGGAAGAATGTGAAATTTGATTGGACCAAAACGCAAGAGAAGGCGTTCCGTATTCTGCAAAAGAAATTGTGTGAAGCTCCAATCCTGTCGTTGCCAGAAGGGTCAGAAGACTTCGTGGTCTATAGCGACGCTTCGAAGATGGGATTAGGATGTGTGTTGATGCAAAGAGGCAAAGTAATCGCTTACGCCTCGAGCAAACTTAAGATACACGAGAAGAACTATCCTACCCATGATTTGGAGTTAGCAGCGGTGGTGTTCGCCTTGAAGCTTTAGCGACATTACCTCTATGGCACTAGATGTACACTCTATACAGATCATAAGAGTTTGAAGTACGTCTTTGATCAAAAAGAGTTGAACATGAGGCAAAGGTGATGGCTCGAGTTGCTCAAGGATTACGATTGTGAATTGCTTTACCATCCCGGTAAGGCTAACGTTGTAGCCGATGCGTTAAGTCGGAAGGACTATAGCGGAAGTATTTGGGCTACATTTTCGAGAATCGAGTTAGTGTCTAGTCTTTTTGAGACGATCAAGACATCACAGGTTGAAGCTTTGTTGGAAGAAAATCTCAAGGAGGAAGTCATGACGAAACAACGTTTGCTCTTAACGGAAGATAGCCGTGGGGTGAAACTGTTTAGCGGTCGTGTATGGGTGCCCAAAGTTGGGGGTAGCCATGATCTATTGCTTGAGGATGCTCACAAGTCCAAGTATTCCATTCATCCGGGAAGTACAAAGATGTACAGGGACTTGAAATTGCATTATTGGTGGCCGGTAATGAAGCTTGATGTGGCGCGTTATGTCGAGCGTTGTGTTACGTGCTCGCAAGTTAAGGCCGAACATCAACGACCGTATGGGAGTCTTCAGTCTCTAGAGATTCCCGAGTGGAAGTGGGAGCATATCACCATGGACTTCGTGATGAAGTTGCATAAAACTCTTTGAGGTCACGATACCATCTGGGTAATAGTCGATAGATTGACTAAGAGCGCTCACTTCTTGGCTATGTGTGAGACTTTACCGATGGACAAGTTAGCAAAACTTTACATCGATGAAGTGGTCTCGAGGCATGGAATACCCTTGTCGATCATGTCGGATCGCGACAGTTGGTTCACTTCGAACTTTTGGGATGGGTTTCAGAAAGAGATTGGTACGCGAGTTATGTTGAGTACGACTTACCATCCACAGACCGACGGACAAAGCGAAAGAACGATCCAAACGTTGGAAGACATGTTGAGGTCTTGTGTCATCGATTTCGGGGGTAGTTGGGACTCTCACCTACCTTTGGTGGAGTTTGCTTATAACAATAGCTACCACTCGAGTATTGGAATGACACCTTTTAAGGCATTGTACGGGCGAAAGTGCCGAACTCCCGTGTGTTTGCTTGAAGCGGGAGAAAAGCAGTTCGCCGGACCTGAAACCGTGCAAGAGACGCCCGATAAGGTCAAATGCATTCGCAAAAGGTTGAAAGCGGCTCAGGATCGTTAGAAGAGCTATGCCGATAATAAAAGGCGGTCGATGGAGTTCCAAGTGGGCGACCGTGTGTTGCTTAAGGTATCGCCATGGAAGGGCATTATCAGGTTCGGAAAACGTGGGAAGTTGAGTCCCCGTTTCCTTGGACCTTTCAAATTGCTTAAACGGGTAGGTTTGCAAGTCTACCAATTGGAACTACCACCGGAGTTGAGCAGAATCCACAAGACGTTCCATATTTGTTACCTTCGGACGTGTTTGGCGGAGGAAGAAAGCGTCATTCCCCTCTCAGACTTAAGAGTGGACGAGGGTAACCGTTGTGTAGAAGAACCTGACGCTATCTTAGAGAGAAAGTCTAAGAAGTTGCATCATAAAGAGGTCACTATGGTCAATGTGCAGTGGAAGCATCATCGGGGAGCCAATGTGACGTGGGAAGCTGAGGAGGATATGAAGCGAAGATATCCTCGTATTTTCGAGTAGTTGGATTTCGGGGACGAAATCATTCCCAAGTTGGGGAGGATTGTAACACCCCGGATTTCCGTTCTGTAATCTCGTTATTCTTGTGTTTAAGCGTTGTCGTTAGCACCGCGTTTGGTTTGATGTTCGAGTTTGGATTTTGGTGGTTTTGGATTAACCACAGTGAACCACGCGAGTTGCACCGCGATTTGAAGTCGCGGCACAACCGCGTAACCCTCTGTTTGTTTTGGTTTATGGAGCTACGCGAGTTGCACCGCGACTTGAGGTCACGGCACAACCCGCGAAACCCACTGGATGTTTTGGGTTAGTGGGACACGGGCGAGTTATACCGCGAGTTGAAATCACGGCATAACCCGCGTAAGACCCTGGCCGACATAAAAGGGTTCTCACACCAAAAATATCTATTCAGTGAATATATCTCTCTCTCTCTCTTCAAATCTCTCTCTCTCTAAGATTTTCTTTGGATCTTCAAGCTCCCGTAAGTTGCTAGTATTAAGTGTATTGCTCGGGGTTTCGGTGTAGAAAACTTCACCTCTTCGTCGTGGTCGATATCTGGTTTTCCGGGTTTTATTCTAAAACCTGTTTGGTGAGTTCCTACTACTTTTTTTCTAAACTTTATACATGTCAAAAATTACATTTTGAACTTCTATATATCTCCATGGTTTCAGATCTAAGTTTACTACATTTTTGACATAACTTGAGTTTTGGGAGATTTTAGGGTTCCCGATCATTTCCGACTAAAATGATGGGTTCCATCTTATTTGAAGTAAAAGAATGTTTACTTACACATTTATGTGGGTTACTTGAAAGAATGTTTAAAGTTCATTTTTGATGATTTTCATTCTCACTAGAAGTTAAACTTGAAAATGCATTTTTGTTTATAAATGTTATTTTATGCCATATGACTATCTATGGTTGGTCACATATGTTGTTGTGACGAGTCTGTACCATTGCTAGTGGATCCCTAGGTATTGATTCTACTTACGCTTTTATGTGATTTTCTGGAAAGAAAGTAAAATAAGTACTACATGCACATTGAGTTGTGAGGTACTAAAAGGGAAAGTAAAATAAGTACTACATGCACATTGAGTTGTGAGGTACTAAAAAGGAAAGTAAAATAAGTACTACATGCACATTGAGTTGTGAGGTACTAAAAGGGAAAGTAAAATAAAGGACTACTTGCACATTAAGTTGTGAGGTTCTGGAAGAAGAATAGAAGATAGAACTACTTGCACATTAAGTTGTGAGGTTCTGGAAAGACTGTATATTGTCTCTTTGTAATATTTCATTCTTATTAATGATTTGACTTGAGATTGCTTATTGAAAAGATCTCCTTTTGATGCAAATGTTTATATCTCTTGAAATTATAAACTGTATGTTCTCACTAGGCTTTAAGCCTAACACTTTTTCTCAAATGATGAGTATAACAGGTTCCCGTTAGCGGTGGGTTGCTAAGGGCTTGAGTGACGTGCTTGGTCTCGGAGATTTTTGAGATGACTAGTATTGATGTTGGGCAATTGTTTAAGTCTCATTCTTTTGGTGATATTGGATTAACAACCGATGTAATCTAGATAGGTTATGTTTAGATTAGTTTGTTGTTGAGTTCAATATCAGTATTCAGATTTGTAAAAGTTAAGTACATTTCCCCTTTTTAGGAGGTTTATACCAAGTATTGATGTTTATTTGTCCAATTTCCGCGTTTTAAATTCACTCTAGTTTTTAGGGTGTTACAGATTATGCCCTGCGACTTTGCCCGGTGGCATTGTCGCTGGGGCAATGTCGCCCACCACCTGCAGGGGTCCGATTTGCTTAACGAAAGGTAACCTACACATGCGCGACCACATATATTCAAGGAAGAATTGAGAGGATTACCTAAAGTAGCATACACATAATATAAAGGCCTCATATTGAAAATAACAACTTGGAAGATACGATAACTTTAATTAACACGCATATGAAAGATTTAGCACCTCTGACATCACCACTCCCTACGTGCCACGTGTCATGATTTGACATGCCATGTCAGGGACACGACGTTTGGCAACCCCCCCACGTCCCTGACATAGCCATTTTCGGACCTTCCATTTCCCCACGCTCCTAAACCCTAAACCACCATCATTGCTTTTTAAATCTTCTTTAATTTCATTAAATAATTTTTGAAATCCGGTTTCTAAACGGTTTCCCTCTCATTATAAATATTTACCTTTCCTTCTTTTTACCTTGTCACCATCTTCCTCTTTTCCTCACAACTTCTATCTACTGCATACTTGTACTCTCAAGCTTTTTCATTTTTCATCAATGGCATCTTCAAAATCATCAAGGCCACCAAGAACACCCCACTCACTAGGGAAGATCTTGTGTTCCCTGCATGCAACCACCTTGCCCGACTACATGCTGATATCGATCACCCGGAGTTCAACTAGGTGTCGATCTTTCTTCAACGATCACCTCTTCGACATGCTCTTACTGCTTCTACCAAGATGAACAAAATGCATCTTGGAAACTTCTGACTCATATGCTCCTACGATGAAGAAACCCACAAGGTGTCCGCCTATATTCTCTCGGACTCTGAACATCCCGATCTTACATTCGGGGTTGAAGATGTTCGTTCCATTCTTGAATTTCCGGTCTTTAAACCCTATGCTCCTTTCCATACTAACCACGAACAAGAGGAGGTAATCCAAGCTCTTAACTACATTCATGATGGAAAGGGCAAGGGCACCAGAACTCTTCTCCGCAAGAACATGGGCGGAGCATGGAACTTCTTCTTCTCCCATCTCATCTACTGCATCTCCCACAAGACTTCTGGGTGGGATCAATCTTTGGATCACGTAATACGGTTATCCCATGCACTCATGTTTATCCGGCCTATAGACTTTGCTCAAGTCATCTTCGACTCCATTGTTACTGTCACTTCACCTTCTTGTACTTCACACGTGGCTCTTCCACGTTTCCTCTCACTAATCATCAACCACAAGTTGGAGGAACCCCTTGTTGCCGATGCTGCCCTCTCGGAGCCAACTCTTGTGTATGACTTGCAACCTAGTCAACTCGACAAACGAGTGTTGAGCAAAGGCCCAAAGGCTACCGACAACCCCTTGACTTCAGGTATGATCTCTTTTGCTACAACTCCCAGTCCAATTTGGGGTGCTCCAAGTGGGTGTGCAAGCCGAGAGGCCTCAACATTCACTGGGTCATGACATTTCGGTGGCCCCTATTTCCCCCACTTCTTCCCGAGCCAAATCGATACTGGTAACGCCGCACTTTCCGCCTTGACACTGTCTCCGAAAGAACCTTCGGAGACTACCCCTATCAAATCCTTTCCTTCTCTAAAGCGGTGGGGCTCTAAATCCCCCCAAGTCACAATCCTTCTACCGATTCTCAAAAATCGGTTGAATTTGAAATTCTCCCAGTTAGACCACGGGAATCTGTTAAACCCAAGCTTGCCTCCTCCATTCCCTCTCAACAGGGGTTGATTATACAAGAGGGGACCCCGACTAAACCTTAACCAACATTTCAACTGTTGGATGAAGATGAGTTGGTTTCCTCCCCGGACCAAAGTTCCTCTTCCCCACATCACGGCCTATCACGGCCTTTCCAGGGGTCGGTTCCAAGGGTAAAAATGACGTTCTGGAAATACTCTTCCATGATACTACCTCATACGATACCACCGAACAACCCCCTTCTCCCAAGGAAATCAGTTCGACAACCATTATTGCCGACAAATCTGCCTCACCCACACATTCACCGAAGAAATCCTCCCCCAAAAGGCCTTCACCTAAACAACCTTCCCCCCATAAACCTTCACCAAAAGCCTCACCCAAAAAGCCCATCCCTTCTACCCAATCCACTCCCAAACACTCACCCCCATACTCTACCTTTTCCTCAACTGATTCCCCACCTGGTTTCCTGTATAAAAGACAACCTCTTGCACCTCACCGAACCTTACCTCATCAACCTCCCATATGTTCCAGATTCCTCTCCACCTCACCTTCCCATACCTCCATATGTGCTTGCCAGTATTCTTGATATAAATCGGCAACACCGAATGCTTGGCACTTAATTTGCCAGTTTGAGAGCGGAATATGAGCGGTTTCTTGCCTCCACCGGTCCTCGTATAAATCTTCTGGAACAGGGTGATATTCAGCACACGCAAATCACTGGTAATTTGAAGGCCAACTCTAAGTCTCTCATTACTATGATTGATCTCCTCAAAGAACAAAGTGTTGAGCTCCTCAAAGTTCAAACTGAGTTCTTCAAATGCATGGATGCTATGGAACAAGACATTCAGAATCTGGCTAACCATCTCGGGGATGCTTTGGATGCTGTCATTAAGCATTTGGAACAGCTCATCAAGGGTCACACCAATCTTACCATTTCGGTAGCCGATCTCAAAGATGCTTCTGATGCTCGGGATCAGGAGCTTACCTTTCTTCGGCAGTGGGCCAACAATCAGGATCAGATAAATTGACAGATCATTGCCAAGCTTGACAGTATGCCTGCCTCTATAACTCAGTATTGTGTTGCCTTCCAGGATATTGACATAAGCAATGCTGCCTTCGGTCCTGAAAATCGTCAATGTCTTCGCCTCATTGATCGCCGAATGGGTCGTGTGTCAGCCAAGCCTGGCCTCCCTTCTCCGGCATGCACTGAGGGGGGAGAAACCATCTGAGGGGGAGCAAAATATCCCTCACATTACTATTATCAGTGCGCGTCGGGAAGAACCTCACCATACCCCTCCTCAGAAAATTATTCGGCAAGAAGGACCTTCGATTAAGGGGGAGAAATCGAAAGAAAAAGAACCTGAACCTTCGGCTGCTGCCGAAAAGGAGGAAACCGGTGATGTGGTTGTTGCCAACATTACCGAAGGTAAGGGAACCGACCACTCTTCTAAAGTGGTCGAAGAGTCTAAGGGGGAGCCTGAGCCAAAGAAGGACAAAGGAAAGAAGAAACTTACCCCTGAGGAAGAAGCTGCTGAAGCCAAGCATCTTAAAGATGCTCGAAACAAGCAGTTTGCCGATGGTGGTGGGATAAAGCTTGTTCCTCCTCCTAAGACTGTTTCCTCTGATCTTAGGCTATTGGATGAGAAGCTTAAGAAGTATGAGCTACCTCAATTTGAGCACGATAAAAATAAAGAGATAGCTCCGAAGTTGGCGGAGGACGAGGGCGAAAAAGCAAAAGTTTCGGCTGATGTTGTTGATGCTCAACATTTGGAACTAGGTGCCTTGGAGGAATTAGCTAAGAAAAATGAAGAAATCAAGGCTATGTGCATCAAATGGTATCATAATGCCCTCTCCAACCGAAGATCCACTCCCAAAATTATTGATGTCAAAATTCTCAAACCTTCTAGAGAATGTGACACTACTCGGTTGTATATCACAAGGAAAGATTTGTCAAATTAAGTTGAGAGACTTGATTCTCTCATAAGGTATGGCATTACCGAATGGATGGAGATTATGGACTTCATGAACAAGAGTAGAAATTCTCTTAGACCCGAAGTGGAAAAGTTCATTAAAGATCTTCAGAAGAAATTCGACTCCTACCAAAAGCGATATCAAATTGAGCACACTCCTGCCGAAAAGGAGATCATCGATAAACTCTTGGCCGAAAACCCACCTCCTTCCTCAAAGCCAAAGTCGAAGTCTGCCAAAAAGGAAGAAGTCATCTCTCTAATCGCCAAGCAAGGGAAAAATCCAAATGTTTCCAATCTTGACTGTTATCCCAGATGACAATGTAATCACAAGATGACAATCAAATTTATCAAATCTTATTTATTATTTATTATTTCAATCACAAGTTTCAATTACAAACACTCTCAACACTTTCTCTCACTAACGGTATGAAGTCGTATAACTCTCTCTATGTTGTGCTACAGAAACTACACGCACAACACATTATTTATACAAACACAGAAACATGCACGCTACTACACTCACAACACTGAAACGCGCATAACACTAGAAAAACACAAAATACAATATTTGACTTTGAATTTTATTACATTGACTTTGACTTTGATGCTTGAGAGTTGAATTCAGCTTTGACTTCAATCTTCAGTCTTCAATGATCTTGCATCCAACATATTTATGCTCTAACAATATCCCCTTTGGATTCAAGATCATTTCATAAAGATTTTGCAGAATAATCATTTCTCTTTAAGCTCGGTTTATATAATCTTCCCCTTTGATCAACTTTATCTCCCACTTTGTTGAAAAACTTTGTCTTTAAACTTTCAGCAATCTTCCCAAAGTCTTTTTTCCAAGAATATAACAATCTCCCCTAAAGATGGTAGATATGATCTTCAACAATCTCCCCAAGGTTATCTCAAACCTCTTTCAGACTTCAGAAAGAAATTATCTACAATTTCAGCTCGATTTGTTTCAGCAAACTTATCTTTAAAGAAATTTTTTGTAAAATTTAGCTTGTCTTCAGAAATCTTTGAACTTTTTTTTTCTTTCAAACTTTCACTTTTTGCAATTCTCTGAACTTATCTCCCATAACTTGATACAAACTTTTCTTTTCTGACATTTTGTAATCTTCTCCCCCTTTTTGATGATTGCAACATTGAGATCATCAAAACTTTCTCCAAGAAATGTCATTATCTATTCTAACCACTGATCTTTTGAAATCTGAGCCTCTGATTCTCCATCGATCCAAAATAAGGTATTCATCTAGATCTTTTCAAATCCATACAAATAAGAATGTAACACCTGAATCAATAAATGAATCAGTTAATATGCATGTCAGTAACACGAAGTCACTGTGTGTAACGAATACATATTGGAAAGGAGCTTTAGTGATGTTCACTCCCCCAGGGTTTCCATTCAATCATCGAAACACCACAAAGATATTTCTATGAACGTTATGACAAGAAAAACAAATTTCCTTGTGTGTTCGTGCAAGTGTTCGAAAGAATTAAGCACATATGATTACTTTTATAAGGCTCAACATTGTGTAAACCACCGACATAACAGTAATTATACACAGACTTTATTGTACATGATCGAAGTACGAAGGTAGGGCAGACTTCCTTCTTTTTCAATATCCAGATTTTCCAAATGAAAACCAGATAGATAATGTGTTGCGTCCCCTTGAAATATGAAACATTTTCTTGTTGAGAAGAAAATGAGTAGCTGGTGGGGTTTGTATCAAGAGTTGGCATAGGCTAGTTGCCTGTTTCAATAATGTTCACGAAGAATTGTGAAACATTAGAAATGTGGTTGCTCGGCTCAGAAAAAGTTGGTGCAAAGTTTGATATTCTTTTACTCTGATCTCACACCCTCTTTCTTTTAATTATTAAGCTCACTTATAACCAAACTCTCTTTCCCATTTTACCTCATCACTCAAACCACACTCAGTATTTGACTCCTCACACATTCGATCACTAAGGATTAACTTCTTGGGTAGGAAACACTGGTTAACGTGAATCCATAGAAGTTTCAATTAAATCCTACACAATGAACCCAAATTTTCCTATTGAAGCACATTGTTGCTCAAAAATGGTTTAACTTTATCAGTTAAAGCACAAATATACAAGTCAGATATAGGTATGCTCAGAGATGTAATCATGAAGATTTGAGCATTTTTAAACATTGAAGACTTTTCAAACAAGGAAATTAAATGAATGAAATGAATACAAGAAACTTGTTTGAAAATCTGACATTGTATCAAAAAGATCAATATCGAATGATTTATCGATTAAGGCTTAGGTCAGCAAAAATTGGATTTTGTCTATACGAATCAATATATAGACAGGTCATGAAAGAACGTTTTGAAATGAAATCACGCTCAAAATTCATAGAAGTTCAATTGGGGTGTCTTACCATTGAAAATTTGTTTCAATTTAGAGACATGGTAAGAACAAATTCAACAAAGATATTAAACCGGTGTGTGTGAATACTTGACAGTATATGAAAAAGATAATACACAAGTATTTATCTTTGGAAGCACACGGTTTATCGACATTTAAGCACAAATAAAATGAAAACATTTAAAATCATACTTCTATATTCATGAAATCGTTTAAGAATCAGAAGTGTTTTGAACATTTAATAACATGTTTTCATATCTGAAAGTTGTCCGTCTTTCAGATACGTTTGAGATTAAGATTAGAAATGATACCTTTTCGCTCATTCTTAAATCTCATGAAGTCAGCTCTAAGTCATAAAGATATGATCATTTAAGCTCACTCTCAAATCTGCAAACAGTCACAAGTCGTCAAAGTACAAAATTTATTCACAACTTTATTGAAAAATAAAATGACATAAAGCAGTAAAACAATGAATGTATGAGTTCTGATCTTAAATAATCAAAAGTCATAATTCTTACTCTTACTCTTATACTCTTACTCCCCTGCATTTATGCATCAGAAAAATTTATCAGTTAAACATATGCAGAAAATGTTAACTCCCCCTCAAATTGATATAGATCATATGTTCATCATCTCTCACTCCTCCTGAAAACACGAATACCCTTCAGTGCAGATATCTTTTCAGAATAAAGATAAAGAAATGAAGAAAAATAACAATAAGAAAAACTTTAATAGGTAATCACAGATTATGTTTTGAGATTTAGCATACCAAGTTTCGAGATAAGAAAATTAAATCTCTTTTCATCGAGAGGCTTGGTAAATAAATCTGCAAGCTGATAATCAGTGTTTTCAAAATAAAGTTCTATTGTACCTTTTTCAACATTGTCTTTTATAAAATGATATCGGACATCTATGTGTTTGGTCTTAGTATGTTGTACAGGATTTGCTGATATTGCAATAGCGCTCTTAGAGTCACAATATATCGGGATCTTATCAAATTTGAAGCCAGAATCTCATAGTTGCGTCCTCATCCACAACACCTGAGAGCAGCAGCTTGCAGCAGCAACATACTCCGCCTCAGCCGTTGACGTGGAAACACAGTTGTTTCTTTGATGCCTAACTAACGAGTTTAACTCCAAGAAATTGTATATGACCCGATGTGATCTTCCTGTCTAACATACAACCAGCATGATCTGCATCTGAGTAAGCTATTAGTTCAAAACCAGTATCTTTAGGATACCACAGACCAAGATCTGCAGTCCCCTTCAGATATCTAAAGACACGCTTAACTGTAGACATATGGGATTCTTTTGGATTATCCTGATATCTTGCACATAGACATGTAGAAAACATAATATTTGGCCTACTTGAAGTTAAATACATCAAATAACCAATCATTCCTCTATAGGTTCTAACATCAATAGGTTTTCCCGAAGGATCCATGCCGATCTTAGTTCCCGGTGCCATTGGGGTTCCAATTGGTTTACAAGTTTCCATTTTGAATTTCCGAAGAATATCAAAAATGTACTTAGCTTGGTTTATAAAAATCCCCGTTGAAAATTGTTTTACTTGTAATCCGAGAAAGAAGTTCATCTCTCCCATCATACTCATTTGAAATCTTGACACCATGACGTTTGAAAATTTCTTACAGTATTTAGGATTAGTTGAGTCAAATATAATGTCATCCACATATATCTGAATAAGAATAATATCGACTTTTTCCTTTTTGATGAATAAAGTAGTATCGATTTTACCTTTAGTGAAGCCCGACTTGACCAAAAACTTTGATAATACCTCATACCAGGCTCGAGGCTCTTGTTTAAGACCATAAAGTGCTTTATCTAGGATGTAGACATGATATGGTTTATCTTCATTCACAAAGCCTTCAGGTTGTGAGACATAGACTTCCTCCTTAAGAATGCCATTCAGAAAGGCAGTCTTCACATCCATCTGGTAGACTGTGAAGTTTTTGTGAGCAGCATACGCAAGAAACATTCTTATTGCTTTAATACGTGCTACTGGAGCGTAAGTCTCATCGTAATCAATGTCGTCCTCTTGTCGGTAGCCTTTTGCAACAAGTCATGCTTTATTTCTGATTACAATACCATCTTCATCCTTCTTGTTTTTGAACACCCATTTTGTACCAATTACAGATTTTCCTTCAGGTCTTGGTATAAGTCTCCAGACTTTGAAGGCTTCAAACTGATTCAGCTCCTCTTGCATTGCAGTAACCTAATCTGAGTCAGCTAGAGCTTCTGATACGCGAGTGGGCTCTATCTTGCTCAGAAAGGAATCAAGCATACACATGTTTAATGTCGCTGACCTAGTTTGCACCGGTAAAGTTGGATCTCCAATTATCTGGCTTATCGGGTGCTCTTTGGTCCACTTATGTTCGTGAGGGAGCGGATTCAATGTAGATTAATCATACTTCTCATCTAAATATCCACTGTCTTCTTCTGGTTCAGGGAGTGGTTCAGTTGAAGTAGTTAGTGCAGAAGTTTCAGTTGGGACAACTATTTCTGGATGTTGAGTAGATGTGACAGTACAACCAATTGAATCAGCAACTTCTGTCTCAACGTTGTCAAGTACAACTTCAACTGAAGGAGTATTTGTTTGAATCTGGGTTTCTGTCTGAACCGGGGGAACAAGTTCAATTGACACTTCCGAAGTAGTTGGATGATTAGGCATTGAATCTTCTGACCTGTCAACCACAACAGATTTAGGCAATTTAGATCCTAGAAACTCATCATAAAAGAATTCAAACAACAAATCTAATTCAGATAAATGAGATATAGAAGTTGAAGCGTTTCCGAATTAGTCTCAGTAGTCACAGGTTCTGGACTGATTTGTTCAGAAGCTAAAACTCCTGTAAGCACGGGTTCTGAACTGTGTTGTTCAGAAGCCACTTCCTCGTCAAATGTTACGTTAACGCTTTCTATAACAGTCTTTGAGTTCTTCATATATATCCTATATGCAGCAGATGTCTGGGAATATCCAATGAAGATTCCTTCTTCAGCCTTCGGTCCGAACTTATTTAAGTTCTCTCCATCATTAAGCACAAAACACCTGCAAGCAAAAATATGAAAATGTTTAATGCTAGGTGTACGATTATTAATCAATGCATAAGGAGTTTTACCAAACCGTCTATGAATAATGGAGCGATTCTGCGTATAACATGCAGTAGAGACAACTTCAGCCCACAGAAACAAAGGTAGATCCGACTGGTTGAGCATAGTGCGAGCGGCCTCGACTAGCGTTCGATTGCGTCTTTCTACTACTCCATTCTGTTATGGCAGCCTAGAAGCAGAATATTGATGAGTTATCCCGACCAATTCAAGATATTCTTATACAGTCTTGTTTTTAAATTTTGTGTCGTTATCCGTCCTTAGAAGCTTTACTGACCTCTGCAAGTTCACCTGGGTAGTCTTCAAAAAGTTGATAAGTACTTCGGACGTCTCATCTTTTGTCCTTAGAAACTTTACTCATGTGTAACGCGAATAATCGTCCACTATTACCAAAACATACTTATTTCCTCCTATGCTCTGAGTTCTCATCGGACCACATAGATCCATGTGTAACAACTCAAGTGGAGAACTTGTACTCGGTTCGGGTTTTGGCTTGTGAGCTGACCTCTTTAGTTTACACTTTTCACATGATGCACACAGATGTTCTTTTTCATATCTCAGCTCAGGAAGACCTTTCACCAGTTTACTCGTGACCAATTTATTGATGTACAGAAAATTCAGGTGAGAAAGCCTTCGGTGCCATAACCAACTCTGTTGCAGCGAGGCTTTAGATAGTAGATAAACCTGATTGTCAGTCTGGACCTTTGACAGATTTATCGTGTAGAGGTTGGACTTTCTAGTGCCGACCAAGAGTTCTTTACCATCTTCAGTGCGTACAGAACACCTCTTGGCCTTGAAATTTACCTCTAAATCTTTGTCACAGAACTGGCCAATACTGAATAAGTTATGCCCTAAACCCTTGCCACGTAACTCACCTTCGTAATCGTCACATTATCTTGTATCACATCACCATATCCTAAGATCGGTGAGAACTGGTCATTGCCAAAATGTACATTCTCGCAGAATTTCTCTGTATAATTAGACAATAAATTCTTTTGCCCAGTCATTTGCTTGGAACACCCGCTATCCAAGTACCACATATCACGGGTCTGCATAAGAGAAATCAGGGAATAACATATTTAGGTACCCATTTAAAACGGGTCCTTTCAGTTTAGCACAAGATTTTGGTAGCCATTTATAGATGGATCCTCTGACCTTTTGAAAAACTTTTGAAACATATGGGTTATAAGAACCAACATGATAAGTACAAAACCAATCATCAGAAAATCGGTGAGATACAAAATCATTCTGTATATAAATAGATGACTTAGTAGCAAACCGGGATAATCGGAGTAATTGCTTTATTGAATATCGCTTGTAAGGAATTACAAGGTTTTGTTTATTGGAAGAAACACTACCAATTACATCAGAATTACTACTATTAGATCTATTACAATCCATATCAGGAGATGATTCAGAACTCTCATCGATCTTCCTTTTTGGTCGCCATTCCTTTCGTTCTTCAGATCTTTCCCTTTTTACTGAAACATAAGATTTAGATCTGTTAGGAAAATCAGATTTCTGAGAATGTCTGTTCTTTAGCTTACCAGTGTTAGTCCGTTTCTATGAGCGCTGTTTCTTTTGCGTCTTACCTTTAGCATAATAATCAACATTCACAGAAACTGATTCACCAACCATAGTTGATGATTCACCAACTTCATGCACACTTGGTAAAGCTTGACCATTAATGACAAAAGTAGAATGATCTGGAAGTTTAGCATTGAAGTCAAACATATCAATCTCATCTACACACCCTTCATCAGAATTTAAAAAATCATTTGCAGACGCAAATAAGTCATCGAGATCAACTTCAGAGGTGTGAGGTGCTTTAGAAGATGTAGAACACTTTTGAGATTCAACTTTTAAAACTGTGTTCTTTATAACAGTTGAAAAAACATTTCGTTCAATGTCAGCCAATATTCTTTCATCAGATAAAACATTTTCAAGCTCAATTATTTTGATTTCTAAAATGAGTGGAGGAAAATAAATTTTAGCTTTTAGAGGTTTTGCCTCCAACTCTTTTGTCGAATAACTTTCAAAATAATCATTTGAAAGAGATTTTGGTTGTTCTGAAATATAACTATCATTCAGCTTTTGATAGCAGAATGGTAGTTGCATTTTCTTTATTTTCTTTCTTTTCTCATCTTCTTTTGCCTCTACCTCATCAGGTGACTTGGTAACAAATTTGGGTTTCAAATGAGGATATTTAGCAGCCGCATATAGAAAATCAAAATTATATAACGCATGTTGTTTTCTGATAGCTTTCTTAAGATAGTGTGGGTTTTCGTAACCGAGACCCCACTTCTCTTTAAAATTAGTTTCCTCATTAGGGGTGTTTAAGAAAATGGTTTGATCAGTTTGGCCTCGGGCGTACAATTTCGCTTCCAAACCATTTACCTTTTTCTCTAAAGTCTTGTTCTCAAACTGCAATTTAAAAACTTTGAGAACACATTCTTGCTTTTCTAAATCAGACTTAGAAATCTTAGAGACAAAATCAGAAATCTTACTTTCAAAACATTATTTTTCTTGTTTAAGATTAGAAACAGATTTGTTAAGAGAATCAATTAAATCTTTGTTCCCAACAACTGCTTTGTTAAGATCAAAGATCTTTTGATTTTTCCTTACGACTCTGCTCTTTTCCTTTTTCAGTTTATTTTGAAGATCTTGAAGTTCGACCATCATAGCTTCCATTTTGGTCCTAAAATCAGATTTGGAAAGATTAAGTACGTACCTCATCAGTTGTTTCTTCATCACTGTCATCATACTTCACTGTATCTCCCATCAAGCACATATGGGTAGTTTCTTCTCTTTCCTCTTCATCCGAATAATCCAACCAGAACTCATCTTCAGCCATGAGTGCCTTGCCAGCTTCTTGTTGCTTGGCCAAGAGCATCTTGTTCTTATAGTACTCTGAGTTTCTGACTTTGGGCTTTCTACAGTCTTTGGCATAGTGACCGACCTTACCACAGTTGTAGCATTTGATCAGGTCGTCTGTTTTCTTCTCAGCCCCAGTATAATCATTCACAAACATCTTCTTCTCATCTGGCTTTCTTTCCACATACCGTTTCTCCTCATATCTTTTTCCTTCAACTCTTTCCCGATGCTCATGATTCTTTGAACCAGACGAAGAATACCTCTGTATGTTCAAACCCGGTTTCTTGTAGAATTTCTTCTGAAATGCACGGGTCAGTAGAAGCATATCTTTCTTGAGGTTTTCGCCATCATCACTATCAGATTCAGACTCAGAATCAGAACTGGGAATCATTACTTTCTTCTTCTTTTTCTTCTCTTTCTTTTCTTTCTCCTTCTCTCCAGCTACCAGTGCAATGGGGTCAGCAACCTTCTCAACTTTCTTTTTCTTCTCATTCCTTTTCTCTTCAACCTCCTCCTCATTCTGTCTCAAAGTCTCATAAACTTTGTGGAGGGGTATGTCACTCAAATCTTTCATTTGCTTTATCCGGCAGGTGTGCTTTTTCCATTCGGGTTGCAAAATATTGAGGAACATAACATTTTCTCAATCTGCTTTTTCTTGACTTTGTTCTTTGATAGTTCGTTTAGAAGAAGCACGAATCTCTCTTAAGTTTCCTCCAGACTCTCATTTTCCTTTACTTTAAACTCCTCGTAGTTGTTGATACAGTTAGCTACTTTCATCTAGTTGCCAACTTTAGAGCCCATCATCAACTTTTGTAACTGATCCCACATCTTTTTCGCATTCGCTTAGTAGCTGTCGATCTTGATATAAATCTCATTCGGGATACTTTGTAACAGAAGAGATCTTGCTTGTTTATCGGCTTTGAAACGAATTTTCCGCTCATCAGAATACTGGGCAAATTCCTTTGGAATTGTCTTCATTTTTCTCACTCTGTCCTCGTCTCCATCCTCACTTTCTGAAGATTCATCATCAGGTATTTCGAAAGTAGGTGGTATCATGGGACCTTCTGTAATTGATAGCAAAATGTTTTCCCCATTTGCATGCCGGTCAACGAAATCGAGAAAACGATCCTTCCACTGTTCGTATTCGCCCTTGAATAGAACAGGAGGCTTTATGTCTGTACCGATGGAGAGAGCATCTTTGGAAGTCATCTTTTATCTACACTACTTACTATGATAGTCAAAATTCAGAAAACAAACCGGATCTACAAAAATCAAACTCAGTTAAATTTTAGAAAAAAAATCAGAAAAATTTACTAAATATAAAACGCGCATAACAAAGAAAGGAAACACTTCGCGCAAAAGCCTATGTGTGAGTTTTAAACTTCACGCACACAATAGGTTGAGTGAACAACACTTCTTGCACAAAGAGGTGTGCGAGTTTCAGTTTCGCGCACGACGAAGCTTGCATGAACCAAGGTTCGCGCAGAAGACTTATGCGAGTTCTTAGTTCTCGCATACAACTATGTGCGAGTTTTGGAACTTCACGCAAAAACTTGCGAGTTACACACTTAGAAAATTTTTCGAAATTTGAAACTCGCTAAACGTAAACGCGCAAGAACAGGGCTTGCGAGTTTAAGACTTAGAAATTTTTGAACAAGAAACTTCGCGCTAAACGAGAACGCGCACAATGAACCGTGAATCATATATGAACAGATATGTCTATATGTATATATGTGAACCGTGAATCGAATGTATATGTGGTATATATGTATGTGAACCACTACATATATGTAGTATGTATGTGAACTAATACATGTAAACTACTATACTACATATGAACATGTATGCATGTGTATGTATTTGAACCGATTCATAAATGGATCTCTATGTAGTATCTTTTTGAATTGATACATGTGAACCACTACATAAATTTACGTACTTTTTATTAAATTTAAACACAAATTAAATTTATTTAATTTAGTTACTTATATTTAAATAAAATCATTAATTAAATCTAAATTAATATTTTAGAAAATCCAAAAAAAAATTATCGATGGACGTGGTGTAACACCCTCAAATCGAGAAAGAGCTACTAAATTAAAATTTTCAATAATAAATCAAATAAGAAATAAATTCCTCTCTGAACATCAATACTTGATTATCTATAATGGCAATCTAAGATTAACATTAACCAATAAATATTTCAATCTTACACAAAGTCTAGAATTGGGACGACTATTGCTAAAATCGTAAACTGCCGCTACTCCAAAGTACGGAAGACGTCTCCAAATAGCTAATTAGTTCTCATTCCTCTTACTAACACTCAACTCATCACAATGTCGCTAGTACCATTCCCAACAAGGACCTGATGCACATGTCCACAAATAAAAATGGTTAGACTTAACGCCTAGTGAGCTCAAACAGTTTTCATCTTTAATATAAAATGGAAAAAATGAAAATATGTTATTTAAACCACAATTTCCGAAATGAAATTTATTAAATATAAAAACATCTTTCCCAAAACCTTTCATTTTCGAGATGAAATCTCATTAACCAAAACACCCATTTAACATGAGACCAGAACCTAATACTCACCCAAAAACATGAATACGGTTTAATGTTCAAATAATGAAAACATGGATAAAACTCTATTATCCAAAATACTCAAAAGCATGGATAAGTTGATATCAAAACCATAAAATATGGATTTTCCATACCCCAGAGCAACATCAAAATGATGGATAATACACTATCCAAAGATAACACATTTTGGTGATGAGGGAGACTCGTATCCATCAAATATGGCGAACTCCAAGTAGGCCACGTATTAACATTGTCGAGTTTCACCTCATGGTCATCAAATGACCTTAGTACTTACTCTCCATGGTTTCAAAATGAGAACAACAAAACTCCTCACTTGATTCAAACCAAGGGCCCAAATGAGAACATCAAAACTCCTTACTTCCCATAATCAAAAGGGCCTAAGTTGAGAACATCAAAACTCCTCACTTGACTAAACCAAATGGCTTCAAGACGAGAACATCAAAACTCCTTGCTTGACATAATCAAATATTTCAAGATGAAAACATCAAAACTCCTCACTTGATTCAAACCAGTGATTTCAAGAAGAAAATATCAAAACTTCTCTCTTGTCATGACCAAATGGGCCCAAGTTGAGAACATCAAAACTCCTCACTTGACAAATTTGATTGATACATATGTTTGTGTATCCAACGCATTACAATCTAAATTACATGACTCAAATTGAATGACCAACGCATTCAAAACATGTAATCTTCAAATAAAGATGCAATAAATGCAAATCATACCCAAACTCATCATTGAGTAATTTAAACCAGACGAATGTCCTCAAAAGTCAAATGGACCAAAAATTAAATCAATAAAATCGATACTTATTTCATTATACAATACAAATCAACATGAATCATTAAGTTACAAATACCCTTTGCTTAAACAACTTATAAGCCAAAAGGTTTGAAAATCATCCTTACAACTCAAAAGTTGAGCATAAATTTTAAAACGAGTATTTATCTCAAATCTAAGCCGATAAGCTCTTCCACTTGTTTGACTAATCCAAATGAGTCATTATAAGCTCCAAAATGTATTCGAAGATTTTAATAAATCTCATGACCCAAAGTAACTCAAAACCCAACAAACTCAAATCATGTGTAATTTCTAATGATTCATAGAATCAACATATCAATAACTAACATCAAATAAACCACACATGCAGAATAAATCATCAAAATCCACACATTTTATGATTTGATATTAAAATGTCCAAAATCCTCAAATGTAAGCATTTCTTAAGATTTTATAAAATCAAATGTACCAAGAGCGGAATTTCACCAAACAACCACACAGTAGATAACTCTTAAGAAAAACACTTAAAACTTCAAAATAGACATTTTTGGCATTAACAAAGTTTTCATAAACCAATTTTAACTCACCTTGCTCGGTTAAGTTAAACCTAGGTTCCAAACCCAAATCTTTAGCTTCCAAAGGTAGAGACTTGAGATCCAAAAGCAAGATTTCCAAATACATGGTGTAAGCTTTCAAGAACACTTTCTTGAACTACGAAGATCTAGAAAAACACCACAAAGAGGAGAGGGAGGTTGAGGATGCAAAGTGACCAAACACTAGGTCAAGAAATGGAGATAATAGGTCTTACCTTTCAACTCCTAGAAACCTCAAATCATCAATAAATTTTAATCCTCTTCAATCTCCCCTTGAAATACTTCAAAAATAAAAATCCATAGCCTCAAGAATCGCCTGACCAGATAAGAAAATAAAGAAGTTATATCCAAATAAAGAAACCCCGAAAAATCGAGATTTTAACCCTCATGTATATTACGCAACCCTTTCCCGTGACCCTAGGATTGCATGCCAAGGTCGCTCGCATGTACTGGGCTGCAAGTTCTGCCAATCTTCATGAGTATGAAGCACTTTGCCATTTTCTTGGGTTTTTTTGCCTATTTTAACACCCATACACGTAACAATCTCAAAATATGTAACACCCGTAATTTTGGTAAGTAATTATATCACCCGAACGTTTTTACAACTTGTATATGGTGGAATTTATGTTGGAAAAACATTACTTTAAGTCCCTAAGAGTTTCGGGAGTGTTGGCATAGAAAAAGTCGAGTTTTAGGGCTTGGTACGAGTCTGGCTACAATGCCCGACGACTTTGATAGTGTCATAGTCGCAGGCAAGTTTTAGCCCACACACATTGAGAGACTATGCCATGCGACAATGTAGCACAGGTGTACCAGACTTGTTAAAAGTCGTCTTTTCAGCCTCATTCTTCATTTCCTCATAACTCTCTCATTTCTACTCCGTTTTTGGCGATTCAAGTTGCTATGGTTTTGTTTTTGAGATCTTCTCAAGGGTATATTGTTAGTTTTGGGAATATATAATAGTATTTAGTGGTGGATTGGAACCATAGATCAAGAGCTCATCATCATCACCTCCATCTTCAAGAATTTTGGGGTTTTCTAGGTTTTCACCAAAACCTAAGTGGTAAGTTCACTTCCCCCCATTATTTATTGGTTATAAATGTTCTATTGATGTCTCCCTAGTGAATTTATATTTCTAAAATTTTGGTTTAGATGATTTTGGGGAAATTAGGTCAAATTAGGGTTTTTGGCTAAAATGGAGATTTTGATATAAGATGTTTAGAGAATGATTATAAACACTTGCATATGTGTATTTATGGTTGAAAACTTGTGGATCTAGGTTTTTGGGAAGTCTTGGCTTGAGGATACAAATTTCTTCAAAGGATCTCAAGTTGGGGGGAAATCTAGATTTAGCCTAAATCTAGCAAGATGTGTTCAAGTTGATTTGTGACAACGTTGTACATGCCAAAATGGCCATTTTAAAATGTTTATGTATTTTACATGAAATTGTGAATTGTTGAGTTATTTGGTGGGTTTTTGATTATTTGAGGTGTTTGGCTTTATAAACCTTGTAAAACACCCACATTTGGGATTTTTGGGCATTTTGATAAATAAGTCATAAATGAAAGTGTTTTGATGATTTATTGCATAAATGGAGATTATTTGGTCAAAATACACTTTTAGTGTTTGTTGGATATATGCATCGTTTATGTAATGGGACGTTTTGAAAATACGAACGTACGAGTCATTTGATTTTAGTTATTCCCAACCTTGTGAACATTTTAGAAAATGTAAACCTTTTTGGTTTTGGGCCGAAGGCCAATTGTGGTTTGAGAGACAAAGATTTTGGGAAAAGATGTAATCTGGTTTATGTAACCATATTGGTTCACGTATTTTAGCCAACGTTTATTATGCCGTTTGGGCTTGATTTATACTCAAATGAGTCTTTGGAGTATTTATTCAGTTTTAGTAGCTCCATAAGGAGCCTTTGACGTATGGTGTACTTAGTTGCACCTTATTTGAGAGTTACATGTTTTGAATGTGTTAATTCATTCGTTTGAGTCATGTAACATTTTAGACTATAATGCATTGGATCCATAGGCATGTGAGTCAGTCTATTGGTTTAATTGGGAACTTTATCCCTGTTTTGGGACTGGAAATATTTATAGCTAGCTAAAGGCTCGAGGTATAGATCGTGGGTCGTTGAACTCGATGCCCGTTTGTAATCCAGTCTGGTTATTCATCGTGGAATTTAGTGTCCGCGTTTGAAGTCTAGTGAGTGGTCCCCAAGCCATGTTTTATGGAAGCTTGCGGTGGTGCTCTGTAGAGCCATATACGGAGCTAAGTCTTGTGGTGGTGCCCATGGTGAGCCGAATACGGAGACTTGTGGCTTTTGTGGTGACACTCATCTAGAGGTCGAGTAGACACTAGGGTCATATGTGTATCTTGCGGTAGTGCCCATGGTGAGCCAGATACGGGGATCCATGACTCTATGTGAAGCTCAGGAACATTGATAAGCGGCTTAACTTTGTGTGCCCGCCACATTCGATGGAATTCGGGTCTCCCCCGTCATCGAAAGGTGTTGTTTTGGTTATTGAGTTTTATTATCCATGTTTTCGGTGACGTCTTGTTATATGGGTTTTTATCCATGGTTTATGGGCTGAGTATTATGTCACACCCATGTTTTGGGTGTTTCGGGATATAATATTTTATCCGCGTTTAATTAATTGGGAGTCCGCTTTCTATTCTCATTTTGAATGAGTTTTGGGTCGAATTTAATTTACGAAAGAACATTTTATATTGGGATCTTAGTCCTTAAAATAGATTGGATTTGAAAAACGTTATATTGGTGTTTCCTTTGCCTAAAATGCATATTATTGGAAAACGAGTCGTTTTCATATTCGAAGCATATCATTTTGAAAGATTATGATTTGAATTGCATTCCTTCTTTTCAACGATGGATTTATTCATGTTGAAAACTCTTGAACTCACTAGGCGTTAGTCTAACCTTTTTATTTGTCGGCATGTGCAACATGCTCCGGTTGGGATTAATCCTAGTGACACTGTGAAGAGAAGAGTGCTAGTTGTGTGCTCGAGATGTGAGTAGCTTGGTGAATTCTTCCGCTTTGGTTTTGTAAAGAGCAACTTGTATTGAGGTTAAGTAGCACCCGACTTCGGTCTAGACCTTGTATCTTATTGGAATTTATATTTCTTGAGGTTAATTATAGAATTTTAAATTGAGATATATTGAGTTATGATTTGTAGGAGGAAGTTTTGTTCCTTATATTGATGTTATATTGAAATTTTAAATTTATTGCTCTTACCAAATTCGACGGTGTTACATATGTTGTTTTAGATATTTAGTTATCTATGCTTTCGGTGTTTTCACAATAGAGTATTGGATGCATTTTGGTGACTTAGAGCATGAGTCTTATCCATTTTTGGGTGAGTTTAAATATTGGATTTCATTCTAAAACGAATATTTTGAGTTATTGGATTTCATTGTGGAAATGTGTTTTAAATAAAGGTGGTGTTGTTTAAAGAGTAAATCTTTGGTTTTATCCTTTTGTGTTTTTATATAGATTGTTCGAACTCACTAGACTTTAAGTCTAACCTTTTTTTCTTATTGACATATATATCAGATCATAGTGGGATCTAAGTGGCATTCGAAGTTTTGTAAAGGTTCCTTTAGGATGACATTAGAGTTGTCATCCAGTTTTAAAGACACTACAAGAAAAATGGTAATTAGTGACCAGAATTTTAGTGACGACTTATTTTTTGGTCACTAATTTGAACGTTAGTGACAGTAAAAAAGGTTGTCACTAAAATTTGGTTGCTAATATGAATATAGTGACAAAAACTAAAATTTGGTCACTAAAATGGTCACTAATTCTTATGGCTAAAAAAGATTATTCATATATATCTAATTTAATGACTAAATTTGTGACGATTATGTTTTTCGTCACTAATTTCAAAGAGTTAGTGACAAAAATTAGTTGTCAGTACATAGTTTTTAGAAGTTCATGTTAGTTGAATAGATTAGTGACAAAAAAATAATGGTCACTAAAATAAAACTTTTAGTATCAAAAAAATAGTTGTCACTAAAATGAAAGTGGTAGTAACAAAAAATAGTGGTCACTAATTTCAAAGAGTTAGTGACCAAAAATAGTTGTCACTACATAGTATTTAGGAGTTCATGTTAGTTGAATAGATTAGTGACAAAAAAATAATGGTCACTAAATAAAAAATTTAGTAACAAAAAAATGGTTGTCGCTAAAATGAAAGTGGTAGTAACAAAAAATAGTGGTCACTAATTTCAAAGAGTTAGTGACCAAAAATAGTTGTCACTACATAGAATTTAAGTAGTTTAGTTGAATAGATTAGTGACAACAAAATAGTGGTCACTAAAATAAAAATGTTAGTAACAAAAAATAGTTGTCACTAAAATGAAAGTGGTAGTCACCAAAAATAGTTGTCACTAATTTCAAAGAGTTAGTGACCAAAACTAGTTGTCACTACATAGAATTTAAGTAGTTTAGTTGAATAGATTAGTGACAACAACATAGTGGTCACTAAAATAAGAATGTTAGTAACAAAAAATAGTTGTCACTAAAATTAAAGTGGTAGTGACCAAAAATAGTTGTCACTAATTTCAAAAAGTTAGTGACCAAAACTAGTTGTCACTACATAGAATTTAAGTAGTTTAGTTGAATAGATTAGTGACAACAAAATAGTGGTCACTAAAATAAAAATGTTAGTAACAAAAAATAGTTGTCACTAAAATGAAAGTGGTAGTCACCAAAAATAGTTGTCACTAATTTCAAAAAGTTAGTGACCAAAACTAGTTGTCACTACATAGAATTTAAGTAGTTTAGTTGAATAGATTAGTGACAACAAAATAGTGGTCACTAAAATAAAAATGTTGGTAACAAAAAATAGTTGTCACTAAAATGAAAGTGGTAGTCACCAAAAATAGTTGTCACTAATTTCAAAGAGTTAGTGACCAAAACTAGTTGTCACTACATAGAATTTAAGTAGTTTAGTTGAATAGATTAGTGACAACAAAATAGTGGTCACTAAAATAAGAATGTTAGTAACAAAAAATAGTTGTCACTAAAATTAAAGTGGTAGTGACCAAAAATAGTTGTCACTACATAATATTTAGTAGTTTATGTTAATTGAATAGATTAGTGATAACTAATTTCAAAGACTTAGACACTTAGTAACTAAAATAAGGATGGTTACTAATTATATTAAAAATAAGATCATGGCATAAATATAAAAATATGAAGTTCAGGGGCTAAAATTGGTAACCTTCCATTCTCATTTTAAAAACACTTTACATATTGAAATGTTCGACCATCGACCCGAATTAAACCCTAGCTCCATCGACCATTGCCCCTGACTGTGGAGCTATTGAAGAAATGGTGCTATTGAACAAATTTCACTTTAGCTTCATCCCTGATTATTGAAGCTATTGAAGGTGAGCCTCTTTATCAAAGTTTCTTCTACTGCTGATTGTTGCATAACTCTGTCGTGCATTGCAAATGAAATTTGTGCTTGTTTAATTTCTCTCAAATTGAATTGATCATGTCTGCAAGCATCGTTATGTGTTGAGTTTTATGAACCTCACATTTTCACTATTTTTCCCTTTGCTAATTCGTAGTGCATGTCCCTGATCTGATTTGAGATTTTGATTTTGATTTGTTGCCTCCATTCTTCGCCCAAAAGAGGTTAAAATTATTGTATATTTATCTGTGATTGTTGCTTTTGAAATGGATTTTTTTACTGATTTATAAGTTAAAGCCCTAAACCAGTCAGGTCAATTAATAGAGCCGTCATTTGAAGGACGATGTGAAATTCAGTTAGGTCAATTCATTTATGTACTGAGACTTTGTTGCAGATGTTCTTTCTATATGTAATCCTTTATGATTACCACTTCTTTTTATTTTTTATTTTAATCATATGATTCACTCTCCAATGATACGCCAATCTGTAAGTGCTAAGGTTTATATACATGCATTACATCTGCTTACGTTTTGACTTATGTTGTCTGTATGCACTATATGTTTGACACTGCTTCCTGTTAACTACCAAGTGATTTCAACTTTCTTTTGAACAGATGAGAAACAAAAAGCTAGGCACCAGTTTAGTACCCACTAGACCAAAAAATAAGTACAGAAGCAAAAATTGACAAGCCATTTTAGCTTTCAATAAGAAGCAAGAGAAAGAATTTAACCATAGGAAGATGGTCCACAAAAACCCCAGACTGCACGAATTCACAGTCCCCATCCTGGCAATGGTCTTTCCATTGCAATCTTTGCACAAACTACACATTCCCAAAACCTTTTTAATACTCCAAGCACTAGCAGCTCGTATTGATACTACATTGTCCAAACTCGATGTGCAAAATCTGATCAGATGTCCTATAAACACATTCCCATTCTGAGAATGAACTGACATCAAAATCAGATAGAAACCCATTTGGTTATAGGCCTTTAGCACAGCACAACCATCCTTATTCCACCCAGATTGACGATATTTAATCCAAATTGTCAAGTAAACTAATGGCACAATCATAAGACTGCCAGTCCACAGCAAATTCCATGAGCGAAATCTGAATAGACATCCAATTATCATAATCCCATTATGAAAACAGTCGGATATCAACCTCTTTTGACGGAAGCACAGAAGAGCAATTTAGCCAAAGGCCATTGCAAAAGATATACAGTTTATACAACTGTAACTTCAAATGTCTCAATATTTCATTTGAGATGGCACCATATCCACTAGAACGGTGCAATGATTTAGTAAAGCAACCCATACGATATTTCCCCTTATTACCCCCTACTAAACTTGGCCAATGAAAGACACATCCAAGAGGGCAGCATGTAACAGAGTTTTCAAGCTCATATGTAGTGGCAGTATGCCAAACTACATATACACAGCTGAACCAGAATATAAGACCAAAAAAAAAGACAGAGAGCAAATGTTGAAATATCAATTTGATATTCAATAGAAGAATAATACACTACACCCAACTCCAAACACAGCAAATTGGATTAAAAATATGACATTTACTGCAAATTGGAAGATCCATCATAAGAGTTGCAGTTTGGCCACAAGTAATCCCCTTATCCTTCCATAAGAAGCAACAATCCTTTAACAAGACCATAATCACTCTCACAAGAAAGGAAATCAATACATGGGAAGCGCCAAAGAATTGCTCATACCCATGACTGATGGAAACAAAAAACCAAAAAACCTCACCACCCTCACCAAATATAGTATAATAGTCAAGATTAGATCCCATGTACACCAATATTGTATAATGCCAAATAACCATCCAAACCTCCAAAACAACCTCCTTATATATCCTACTGAATAGTCAAGATTAGCCCTAATTTTTCATAGATGCGGCCCTTTCTCCTTCCGACGATTTTGTGGTCAGACGATTGTTATCGTTCGATGATTCTCACCGTTCGACGACTCTCGCCGTCCGCCGGCTCTCTCCGTCGTCGACTCTCACCGTCTGTCTCTTTTCTTTTATATCATGTTTGAATAGGTAATTAACGATCCTTACTAATATTGATATCCTAAAATTAGTGAAAATTGTAAATGTTTTTACAAGATAGAATCGCTTTCAGTGATCGATTGTTGTTACAACATGAACAATGTCAAATATGACAATTTTGTCGATGTACTACGCTGCAATTATGTATCTAGCATGTTCTGAGATTTACAAGGCTCCATACTCTTAAACAGAATTATATATTGGTATAAAACTAGAAAAGTGTAAAACAACTTGTAATTTTGATGAATGTGAAAGTCTAATCAGGGCAATCCTTCTGGTGGGGAATTTAAGTGAACATCTATGTTTCTCTAATTGTGATTTCATCAACAATTTGTGACGTGCTTAATTGTCCTAACAAGTGTTAATCAAGTACATTCAATATGTTAGCCATTTATGTACATTAATATCTTGGATATATTTTGATGCCTAGCTTTTGATGCAGGCTAGGTTAGGGTTATCAGGACTAGGGGTTGTGAAGAGTTGAGATAGATCATCTCCAACCAGGCACATGAATTGTTGCCTTACTCGAGAAACGAGCTTTATATTTAAGAGTTCTAGGCTGATGAGCGATATCTAATCCTAGGAACCATTTCTCATTTTGTCAATTGAAAGAGAGTGCCATCCATTGAGCTAGTAGCATAGACAAGCTTCAAACCCAAGGCTCAAAAAGACTGATTTTGTTTCTCTTAGTTATAATTGAAGTTCTTTGTTAATTGATTTGATTTGGTTTACAGTGTAGAGTAATATTAAAATAAATATTTGTGTACAAATGTCCCCTTGGAGTTTTATGCTTCCATTTACCTTGTTGGATGTTTCCAGGGAAAAGTCAGTTCTCAGTCATTCCGTTACTATACGTGCTCGCAAAGCGAACTGAAATTGATGGAGCAACGACCTTTGTTGTTTCTAGTCAGTCTCTTATCGGCTTAAAGTATCTCATCCACAACTTCCCTCGTTCCTGTTTTCATAGGGTGAACAGTTAGAATAGGGTTATTCATGTCTTCATGTATGTTCTATTATTAGGCTTATAGTTAGGTTTTATTATTATCTTTGCCTATGACCCACTTTATATATATATGCATTGTTAATGGAATAACTACACCTTTTTTGTATCTCTTTTTCTTAGTATCAGAGCCTTGTTGGCTCCTCAGATCCCAACAGAAGGTCCTGCCTCCTTGGTTGCACTGATGTCCTAGTTGTAGAGACCCGGTGTTGTGAGAGAACGGGGATTTGTTCCAACCTATTTTTGGATGTGAGAAAATTTTCAGAAACCCTTTGGAAATCACTATTTCACCGCCAGCCTGGGTAATCGTCATGGCTTCATCGCTTGGCTAAAAAAGGTATGCCCCACTCTCCAGACTAGAGTACATAGCTATCTCTTCATCAATAACATTTTGAGTACCTTTCATTTGGGTTAGTTTATGTAATAAACCAAATTTGGCATTGAAAGTAATATCTTGATTCCGATTTCTAATCTAGACCGAATCACCTTCCAGCTTTGAGCAACTATATGTAGCAAGACAAGGTAAACTGTTGGCATTAGAGGAAAATTTCAACTTTGCTGGTTTGGCCTTTTTCGCATCCCACAAAACCGTTAACAATATAATAAGTCTGCAACCCCATGGCAGGGACAAATGCATTACCATTTTTCAAATGATTTAACACAGAAATTGCAAACTTGTGAAATTGTTCTTCAATTATCATCATGATATGTTCTTAATGATCGGTACTTTGACCTACAAGTAACCTATTACATTTAGGGGTTGTTTTTCTTTTTCTTTTATCTGTTAACCTCTGTATGGATTAAGTACATTAAAAGATAGCTCATTTTGTATCAAGCAAAATACTGGACTAACTTTCAGCAGCTAATTGTTGAGAATTTGTTATCGATTGTTGGCCATTTACTCTCCTAGGGGCAAGTTCAAATGAGAACCGTAAGTATTTCGAGAACCAACTATTCGTGTTTTATTAATGATGAATATTATTCATAATAACTAATAAAAATGCATGATATTCATGATGAAATTACATAATATTCATGATTATTCACGGTTTTCATCATAAAATAGGTAGTTCCGAGGTTCTTTCTATGGTTCTCATTCGAATTTCCCCTGCTCTCCTATATACACACACACACACACATAGGCCCATTTCATCATTATTTATATGCTTTTACATCGCACGTCCCCTGTTATCTGTTACTAGGGATCTATCAAACAATCGTCTCTCAGGACTGTTCTAGATAGTGGCTCCTTCTCGTTGTTTACACCAATCAGGTTTGCTAAATAACCTTGTTTATTCTTTGTTAAGTTCGGTTCCAACTTTTAATAACTGCTACTTATGTAATGTCCAAATTTCCCTGTCTTTGGCATCCACCACCTTGAAGTTAAGTCCCAACTTTGTCCCACATCTCCATTCTAGCACAGAGCTAACATGCCTGCAAACCAGATGATCTAGCCAAATCTACATGGTGATGGCAAATTGGCAACTAAAAAATAAATTTGGGTCTAATTTATTTGAATCACAAACTAAAAATATATCATTGGTCTCAGTCAATGGAACGGTCTTGCCATCCATTATATAGTTTCTAAACAATTAACCAAATAACTTGTCTCCTCAGAAGTATGTAGTGGAGAAAAGGTGTTGCAAGAGGTTAATATCATTTCAAATTCGGCTAATGGATTAAATGGAAGTTGTCCCTCTAGGAAAGAAAATGTTATGATTTCGAGGTTATGCAATGCTTCCTGGAATGGTTCGTTGCAGGAACTGAAAAACCATCATTACAACCAAGCACAACATTAAGAGTATTATGCAAACTACCTAGAATCGACAACCATTCAGAATCCTTGATAAATCTAAATGCAGTCTTTAAACATCAAACATAAAAATAATTGTTAATTTATGGAAGGCTTCACTTACCTATGTTGCAATAAATAAAAGCATTTACATTTGTAAATTTGAGGGATATGCTCTTTTATGATAGCAAGGTTTTATTAAGTGCATTAAAAGATGGCTCATTTGTGGCTGTTTTTAGATGAGGTGTTGTGGGTCTTATAGCTCTTTGAACATAATGTTAATGATTTATTTAGTTCTTCAAATAAATCATTTGTGCATTGTGTTCTTCGTAATGGTTCCTCATTTGTCCGCCATTGATGAATGTGAAAGAATGGTGATGATGACAGACTTTTTGTTCTTTCTATGCAGTTTTGGACTGAAAGTTTTGTGCAATGGTCTCCCCTGGGGACGTACTTAGCAACGGTCCATCGACAGGGTGTTGTTGTGTGGGGTGGTGCTTCTACCTTTAATCTCCTAATGCGTTATGCTTATCCACAGGTTGTTTGTGTTCAAGGTTTTCTTTTAGCATATTCCATATTATTTTGAATTAGTCTTCCATTATTAAATAATTGGAAGTGTGTTGTCAATTGTAGGTTAAATTGATCGAATTCTCTCCTGGTGAGAAGTATCTGGTTACTTACAGCAACCATGAACCTAGCACCCCTCATGAACCTAGCACCCCTCATGATAGTCATGTAAGGAGATCTATTTAATGCAATAATTGTAATGTAATTAGAACATTATGTCAGTTAATAACTCTAATTTTTTCTTCATGGTCAGAAGTTCTGCTCAACACATTTGATGTCAGAACTGGCAAAGTGATGAGAGATTTTAAGGGAAATGCAGATGAATTTGCAGTTGGAGAAATTGGAGGTTTTACGGGGGTTTCTTGGCCTGTTTTCACGTGATTTATTTGTAGGATTACACCCTCGGTTTCACTTTGGCTTTAAGTTTTGCGATCAATTTTAAAATCTCTGATGTATGTTTTGATGCAGAAACTGGAGTGGCCCAAGCGTTGCAGTTATGTGTGATGCCTCCATTTATAGCCTCGGGTGGTCAGGCACCGTTTGTGTTGCCGAGCCACATTCTGATTTCGCAACCGCCGTACCCGGTGATTCGACCGATCTCGGTCCCGGGATCTAATGGTTTCTTAGTATCAAAGTATTCTTGAATTGAGAAAAAGAGAGGTTTCCCTTATTGTTGGTTTAGAGAAGATGAAAAGGTCTTGACCAAGTTTTGATTTTTTGTTGAATTCTTTTTGGCTTTTTTTTTTCTTTTTCTTCTTCCCAGTAATAACAATTATAGTAGAAATTAGTTACAATTTTTTTTCTTCACATGTTATAATTAGTGACACTTTCTTTTGTCACTAACAACTATTAACACTAGTGACCACATATTTGGTCACTAATGGATGCTAACGGACTTTAACGGAGCCGTTATCTTGAACTCTATTAGTGACCTATTTTGTGGTGGTCACTAATTTGGTCACTAATTTAATCAAGTTAGTGACGACTTTCTCCGTTTAGTGACGATAATTAGTGACCAAATTAGTCGCTACAAACATAGTGACCACTCTATTTTTGTCACTAATTAGTGACCATTTTTGTATTTGGTCACTAATGCAAATCAGTGACGGACCTTTAGTGACGAAAAGTGACCACCCAAATTTTGGTCAGTAAAATGCATCAGTGACCAATTTTATATTGTTAGTGACCAAATTTTTTTCGTCACTAAATAACAATTTTCTTGTAGTGAGATAACATATTCGATGGTTTTAGAAACCCCGACTTATTCTAATCCTGTTTGGGAATTAGATAATCTAGTTTAGAATTCTGATACATATCTTGTTTTCCTTCATTTATGAACTTTAAGTATTTTTGTAATAAAGTGGTTTTACTTTAAAGGAATTTGGAAAATTTAAATTGTCTACTATTTTATAATTTTATGGGTGTTACATATATAGAGGTGGGTTCATTTGAGAACAACACATTTTTAAGAAAAAAACACGAAAACAGTTGAGTACATACAAAATCATATATGATTTACGTACAAAATCATATATGATTCACGCAACTTTAGGTCGCTGCCAAAGTCTTCTGCATCCATTTTTTCGGGTTAATATAAAATCATATATGATTTTGTAGATGATTTATTACTTTTTTAAATAGTTAGCGTTCTCGTTTGAACTTTTCTTTATATATAGAGAGAGAGATAGAGAGAGTATCCGTTTCGAATTCTATGAGAATATTATAAAAATTGCCTTACATATATTCAATCATTTTCATCTAACGCACCTACTATACTTTTGTAGATAGTATGTATGTATCATTTTCTTCGTTATGTAAAGTTTATGAACTGTAAACCTTGGTATATATCATTTTCACTTTCCCTTTCCTTGTAATTTGACTTTTATTCAATTTAATAATAGGATGGCCACCAAACTATATGCCTATTATCTTTTTCATTAATCCAACCCTACATCAATTATACTAAGCATTCCTTAATGTGGATTTTGAGGGGGTTTCAACAAAATTGAAAAACTTAATCTAGAGCTCTTTTTCTTTAACCATAGTGAGGGTTTTTGGTTTGAGTTTTTTAAGAAGTTATTAATTAGTTAAACATTGTTATTACATGACCTGGTTTTTAAGAGGATTTATATATTCAGTAACTTTTAATTTATAGGATTTTCTAAAGTCTTGTAAAGAAACAACGTAATCTGATGTTAAAATACAAATTAACTCCCTACGCCCTTGAATATAAAGGTTAGAAGATTTGGTCAGCATAAGCCAACGATATTTACGGACGGACTAAGCGCTTGGATATAGGTCAGAAATTTTGGTCGCTTTCAATAAGTGGAAGAATTTGTTTGTTAAAAAATGTCTAAGGACTTAATTGTGCAAAATGTGAAAGTCCTTTGTTGTTTTTCAGATTTTTTTTACTTATAGTTATCTAATTATTATTTTATAAAATTATAAAACATTTTTAAATTAAAATAAATGTTTTTATTTAATTATTTCAATATATTATAGGTTAATTAATTAATACATTAGTATTTTGGTATGAAGTTATGGTAACATATATTTTATAAATGCTTTTTTGTTAATTTTAAATAAAAATGTGACATTTGAGAAATTACGTTGAAATCATCATGATAAAGAATAATTTCAAAGTGGTTATTAATATTAAAAAAACACATAAGAAATTGTTGATAAATTCATTGTAGCGGATGATCTAATTAACTTTAATACTTTTCTACCATATATTTTTAATAACTATGGGTGTTAGGGGTGTTCACGGGTTGGGCTGATCGGGTTGAAGTCATTTCAACAACCCAACCCAATGTTGACGGTTTGAAAATTTACAACACAACCCTACTCAAACAAAAGTGCAACCCAACCCAACCCGATCGGGTTGGTCGGGTTGGTTGGGTTGTGTTTAAACAAAGTAAAAACAGTATTGAAAATATAAAAATTAGAAAATCTTCCTTTGAAATACCATCAATTATTCAAAAGAATATATGAGTTCATCAAATATTTAGGTATTACATATATATAACTTTTCAATAATATTCTCTTATGAGTTTCATTGCTCGTTATTGACGAATTGTCTTTGGTAATTTATACATATTAAAGAGAAAATACAAATAATTTTAGAAAAGTCGTTAAAACATTTATCAGTTTATCGGGTTGGTCGGGTTACTATGGGCCTATATAACCTAATATCAACCCAATAGATTCGGGTTGCCCTAATTTTATATCGATTGTATATCTGGTTACATCGGAGTTTTTTTTTCGAATTTTCCGGGTTGGGTTGGTCAAGTTGGTCGGGTTTTTTAGCACCCCTAATGGGTGTATATGGACTAGTTTGTTTTTGTACATGCCTAGACTGAACTCATAAAATCTTGAAATTAATATACCAACAAACTATCTATATATTGACCAATATAGATGAATTAGGGATTGTTTACTTATAGCTTAATGAGTTTAATTGTTTGGGCGGTTTATTTGTTCAACCATACATGAGTGTTTATTTGCGGCTTAATCGTTAAGCCATTAAACTAAAATGACTATATGGAATAAGCCAGGACCCCTCTTTTGTCCCCATTAAGCCATCCTAAACAAATCAATACCAGAAAATGCCTGAAAATAATCTAACCCTCTCTTTGTCTCTCTCAAACCCATTGGTCTCCCGTTCCTCAAACAGACAGATTTATCTAGGGACATCTTAACCTATACAGGAATCTATATAGGGCTTAATGTAAAAAAAAAAAAGTAAACAGTCCCTTAGCTAGTAAACTTTCTAAACAGCAAAGTCATATGAATGCCTCATAGGTGAATTAACTTACATAGGACATACTTACGATTGGAAAAAAAAAAACACAAATCCGTTTATCGGATTTGAACGAGGGATGGCATTAATACTCTACCACTGAGTTAAAAGGGTTTGGTAGAGTGAATTCGTGAACTGGCCATTATGGTGTTGTGTGCCACTGCTTCTTGATCCTATCGTAATGAAAAAAACTGAGTTAAAAGGGCTTGGTTAAGTGATTCTTGAACGAGTCATTGTGGTGTTGTATGCCACTACTTCATGATTCTGTCGTAATGAAAAATATAGGTTACTATAAGAATGCTACCGTGATGTTTTGTCGTTTGCCCCAATATTTCTTTAAACTCAACCTATGACACAAGTTTGTCGTAGCAGATGGATTGAAGTTCTACGTTTGAAATATGTGGTTTTTGAATCATATATTTATCAAATTTCTTGTTTTCGATTAGCTTTTATAGTTTTGGGGGGTTTTTTTTCTAAGGTTTTTATACTTTGAAAAAAAAATCTAAAAGAAAGGCCAATGAGAAGGATCGAATACTGTACCTTTGTTGGCAAAAGCAACCATCTATAATGATTTTGTGCAAAAAATTTATAACTTTCTAAGAGTTATGGTCAAATGGTAGTAGGGTTGTAAATGATGCGAGTCGAACTCGAGTATCATTATACTTGACTCGACTCGTTAGTATATCGAGTCGAGCCCATTCGAGTTGAATGTTGACCGAGTTTTGACCGAGTCGATCTCGAGTAGCTCGCGAGTTGTCTCATCTCATTTACACCCCTACATAGGCTCAAGCCCTTAGGCTCAAGCAATTTAACAAAGGCAAAAGATATAAAACAAGGGAGGATAAATGTCTATATATAGTGGAGTTCAAAGCATTGGGTTCTATATCCCGCTAATGTGGGATGGATTAGACACACCATCAAGAGTTTACCCATGTCTTTTTTACCATCATTTCCAAAAAAAAATCAAAAAACTTGAGTTTTTTTAATTATTATTATTATCAATTAAATTAAAATAATATTACTAATTATTATTATTATTTTGCTTATCAAGTATATCTTACGAACTTATCGAGTCGAGTATCAGGTCGCTCGACTCAACTCGTTAGTATATCGAGTCGAGCTCGAGTTCAAGTCGAGCCTATTCGAGTCGAGTGTTGACCGAGTTTTGACCGAGTCGATCTCGAGTAGCTCGCGAGTTGTCTCGTCTCATTTACACCCTAAATGGTAGTACCATTTTGAAAAATTTCTAGTAAGTTTATCACTACTAAATAGATGATTTTTACCTACGGAATTGAAATTTCCCCGACAAATCCGTCGTTAAAGGGTGATTCGTTACAGAACCGTCACAAAAGTTAGTGGGTAAATTGTTGACGTAAAATTCAAAAGAGATTCCCCAAGCATTTTGTGGGTGAATCAACCCCATGGAAATTTGGGTAAGTGATTTTTGTGGGTAAAAGTTGTTTTGTAATGATAATGTGATGTGCAATTATAAATATCTGGTTGACATTGAACATCAATTCAATCCAGTTATTCTCACTTTCTTCATCATGTCAATTTCTCCAACTCCACCAACAACACAAGAATCAAAAGAAGACACACAACACAACAATATCTGTAAGGAACATGAACACTTACTACAAACACTTCCCAAAGGCAATGGATGGATGGTACAACACCTCTACAACTACAATGGCTTCTGGTTAAACTCCTATATCATCAAAAACATCTTACTCCTCAACACCTTCTTCAAACCTCAACCATCCGACATCTTCTTAGCCTCCTTCATGAAATCCGGCACCACCTGGCTCAAAGCACTCATGTTCTCCACCCTTAACCGCCACCGCTACAACTCCTCCTCCGACCACCATTTGCTCCACCACAACCCGCAAAGCACTTTCCCTTACCTCGACAGCGAATGCTACCCGTTTACCGATTTCACCAACGCCCCTTCACCTCAACTCTTTGCCACTCACTACCCTCGCCTCCTCTTACCTTCCTGCATCACTTCATGCAAGTTTGTCTACGTGTGTAGGGACCCGAAAGACGTGTTGATCTCGAAATGGCATTTCGCATGCAAAATCCGATCGAAAGATCTGAAGCCGGTGGCGTTTGAGGAAGCGTTCGAGCTTTTCTGTGACGGGGTTTCGGATTACGGGCCGTACTGGGACCATGTTTTGTCATATTGGATAGCAAGTTTGGAATCACCGGATATGATTTTGTTCTTGAAGTATGAGGAAATGAAGAAGCAGCCGGTGGTGGAGGTGAGGAAGTTGGCGGCGTTCATGGGGAAACCGTTTACTGTGGAGGAAGAAGAGAAAGGGGAGGTGGAGAAGATTGTGGAGTTGTGTAGTTTTGAGAAGTTAAGTGGTTTGGAGGTGAATAAAAATGGTGTTGAAAAGTTTGGTAAGTTGGCTGTGGTGGAAAGGGGTGATTTTTTCAGGAAGGGGGAGGTTGGAGATTGGAAAAACTATTTGAGTGACGAGATGAAAGAACGTATTGATCGAATTAGTGATGAGAAATTCAAGGATTCTGGTTTGATTGTTGGTGCTAATTAATTAAGGTTTGAGTTTCATCAATGGCTTCTTATGTTGGTTTTATTTAAATAATTTCAGTTTGGGTGTGCATGCATGCATGTTTTTTATTTATTTATATTACTTATTGTTACTTTGCAAACTCTTAATTTGGTGTTTGTCCTTTTAACCTTTTTTTTTATATTTAAATAATACAAGATATGATGTTTATGATTTCAATTCTTAATTTTAATATTTATTGATATGTTTAATATTTTGGTATTATGTGTTTTAATGGTTTTTTTTGGGAAAGGGTGTCCTGGGCCTTTGACCCAGACTAATTACTTGGCAAAGAAACTGACTGCTAAAGCATGCAGCTCTAAGGTTAAACCCAGTGGCCACAAAGTTACGAATACAGGGAATCAAACCCGGGTTGAGCGCTATGAACTCCCCAGGTGATTACCGCTACACCACAAGCCTTATGGTTGTGTTTTAATAATTTGGACACAAGTATCTAGCAAACAGGTTGATCTCAATGAATTAAACATGCATGAATCCGCTATAACTATGGCCTAATTATCATATAAGGATGATTTTATTAAACTAGACTAAAATGAATGACGAGACAAGAAACTTACTTTAACACTCATTCGAAGTATATAGGAAAGCATTTGAGAACAAAACTCGTACATCCTTTCGTAGAATGCAAATGTTGAAACTGAGGCATTTAAATAACAACAAATTAGTGTTTTCCAAGTCGACGATCTTAATTAGCTATTTTAATGTTCGAACGAAGTCGACACCATGAAGGATTTTTTCTGCCACTGGTCAGTTGTGGATCAATGACAGACTGGTCAAAGTCAACATAACCAAAATTCTGATTTTCATCGATGATCTATCGGTAAATTCTTTTAAAAGATTAACTTTTTAACCCGATAAAATTAATTACGGATTACCAATGAAACTTAGTTAAATAATTTCCATCAGTAATTTAAACAATTTTTTAAATGTATTTAATTTGAATAAATTTATCGATGAATTATCGATAAAAAATAATCAATTATTAATTAATTAATAAAATTTCGTTGGTAATCCATCAATAAATTTATTCAAATTTTAGAAAAATCAAAAATCAAAATCTTTAAAAAATCAATTGCATTTAACTCCAACCGTTTCTTCATTTTGGATATTAAAACATATAATATTTTATTAAAATATTTAATAAAATAAATAATATATTATTTATCTTTCTTGAAAACTTAATTTCAAGTATTCTTATTGTAGGAAGATTAAAAAAATTGTTTCTCTCCAAGGTAATCATTTTTGGAAAATTCTTCAAATTGAAATAACTTAACCTTCTCCCGTCTCTAGCTAACTAGAAGAGTAAATGAGACAAAATGTCTTTTGTCAACGTTCAGATAGGACCCTATTTGAGCCCTCCCTTACATGCCTTGTTTCATAGGGAACCTCAAAGTGGCTCTATTCCTCCTATTTTCTTCATTTAAGAAAAAGTTTTGGAGAATATGTTAAAAATTTCCAACAAAGTCTCTAAAATGGATATTTTGAGAAGTTTTCTTAAGGAGATTCTCCAAAGTTTTCTTCAAAATAGAGAAAGTATAAGAAATAGAATAATTCTCCATATTTAGAAAATTTCCAAAAATGATTGCTTAGACCATCTCTAACCCACCATTAAAAACACAAAGATGGAGGTGTTTTCATCTCCAACCCACCAATAAAAACACACAAATGGAGGTGTTTTCATGTAACATCCTAGTCTAACCGTATTAGATATTGTCCGCTTTGTCCACACACCTGGACTCATGATTTTAAAACGCGTCTTGTAGTTGAGGTATCCAGTCCCTTATAAAGCAACTTTCGTTCCCCTCCCCAACCAATGTGGGATCTTACAATCCACCCCCTTTGGGAGCCCGACGTCCTCGCTGGCACACTAGTCCGGCTCCCGGCTCTGATATCATCTGTAACATCTCAGGCTAACCGTACCAGATATTGTCCGCTCTGTTAGTAGCGATGTATATTAAGCATACATATAATATTACAAAATAAAACAACAGAGATGACCACTTGCCTGGAAAAGTCGCTAGAAATCTTATGTAGTAGGAAGAATTGGAGAGTTATGTGTTCTTTTTTGTTGTATGGAATGTGAACTGGACTCCTCATTTTATACTTGAGATTGAAACCGAAGAATTAATATGCAATTAACCAGTAATTAAATGTAATTATCTGATAATTAAACATATTAATTTCTACCTTCAATGAGTATCATTGGGAGTTACAGACGAAATCAACAACAGTACGCGGCGCGAGTAGCCACGGGGGTAAACCCGCGGCACAACCCGCCCGATGTACTGTTTCTCGTCCCAATTCTAGTGCACGGCGCGGGTAACCGTGCGAGTTAACCCGCGGCCTAACCTGCCCGGTGCACTATTTTTTGTTCATACTCCAGTGCACGACGTGGGTAACCGTGCGAGTTAACCCGCAGCCTAACCTGCCTGGTGCACTGTTTTTCGTCCATACTCTAGTGCACGGCGCGGGTAGCCGTGTGGTTTAGCCCGGGCCACTAGATCAAAACAAAAATCATAAAAACCAAGATGCGTGAGCACAAGATTTCGGAGCTGCATTCGTGTCCGCAGGTAGCGCCCACACACAAGTTTGCCTACGAAAATCTTAATCGGCACCCCCCCTGCGCGCGGGTAGGAGTTGGAGTAAAACCAAACAAAGGAACTTATAAGCCCCTCACACATTCATGGTTATAAACCAAAAAACTTTTTACTCCTCCTTCCTATGTGGGACACTTCCCCACACCCACTTGATCTTTCACTAAATTTATCCCAAGTACTCAACTTTGAGTATCGATATCTCATTCACACATACTCCGTTTTGGACACATAATATATTGTTTCGAAGCTCTCATATAGGAAAACACAAACCCACTAAGGGTTAAATATATACAATACATATATATGTATTTAAATGTGTCCAAAGTTAGTAGAAACATATATTTTAATTTTTACTCAATTTTCCAACAGTTTCATCTATAACAAATTCATCATGTGTAAACGTGTTTCATCTATTGGTTCATAAATTTAACATTGTTTCATCAAACACGTGTTTGATGAAACACGTATTGGTTCATGAGTTTCAAAATTGTTTCATCAAACACGTGTTTCATCTATCGGGAATCTTATCAAAATCATTACTAGGAATTTCATCAACCGGATGAATAAAATACGATAAAAACGTTTCATCGTTGTCGAGTAGATCTCGAACATGAATTTCGTTAGCCGAAAACCATCAAACATGTTACCCTTCATTGCTCCGTATGGTTAATTTTTTACACTCCAATTAAAAAAACCATACAAATATATAACAAAAAATGAAAAGAATATATTTTAAAAATATTTCAATTCAATGAAAACAAATATCGATTTTAAATATAATCAAATATTTGAATTTTCTATAAAAATAACTCTTTTCCAAAATTTCATGAAATGGAAATCAAATAAATAAAAAAATAGTTTACCTTAATTATTCCAATTAATATGAAACTGAAATCGGAATCAAGGAAAATAGTATAAATTATTAGGAATTAAAAAATGAATATTTTAATTAAAAAGAAATTAAAATCGGAATCAAAAAGTGGATACTTTAAATTAATATAATATCAATTATTACCATATATAAAATGCATTCAAATTAAATAATTAATATAATAATTATTATCATTATTATTATTATTATTAGTATCATATATATTACGAAATTAGGTAAAATAATAAAATACCCTTATCAATTAAAAAAAGAAAAAAAAAATTCATTGATTGGTCAATATTGGTTTCCAAAGTTTCCAGTCTAAATGTTTGTTTACAATTGATCCCTCTCTCTCTCTCTCTCTATATATATATATATATATATATATAGAGAGAGAGAGAGAGAGAGAGAGATTAATAGTTTAATACATTAATGGGCCGTTTACTATATGTTTACCGGGTTAGCACTTACCAATATCATTACTTTATTGATTGAACATGAAAATGGTCGAAAATCTTACCCGGTAAGAGATAAAGCAAGGACCAAGAGTCTTACCCGATAAGTGTGGGAAACGACTCTTACCTAGTAAGCGCTTACCGGGTTTAAAATGTTTACCAACAATCTATTTTCATGGTCAAAGATGTTACACGATCGACAAGGTAAATGAATGTGATCCCTTGACGTTAAGCGATTACCGGGTAAAAATTTGGTAAACCCAAAGTAATATTTTCTATTAGGGTGTTGCTTTGTGCACCCTAGTCTACATGGCTAGGGTGCAATAATGTTAGAATTATTCCATTGATTTCCTAACCAATCACTACAACCATTCATTTTTTATTTTTTTTATTTTTTTAATAATAGTTACACTTTTGGTCCCTGAACTCATTTTATTGATTTACTTTATATCTTTTAGTTTTATATTTTATATTTTACATTTTATATTTTTATTATATTAACACATATAAGCGTATATTAACTAATATACGTTAAAAAACTAATTTTTAATTTTAACAAGTTACACCATTATAATCGTCTTCTCAATACCTACGAAATGAGTCCAATATTGAATATTTTTTGATTTAATTGTTATAAAGAGAAAAATACAAATTGTACAAAGTCCAAAATTAATTTTTAAAAACTAATCCGCTATATTGACAAAAGTTTTTTGAGTTGGTTTGAGTTGCTTATAGAATTCTAGACGTGACATATATATGTGTGTGTTTTGATTTTATAAATTTATAAAATTTGTAACTTTTGATTTTATTTTATTTTATTTTATAAATTTGTAACTTTTGATTTCTTATAACTTTGTAAAATGTATTTTCCTTTTTGTAACAATTATATTTTATTATAACTTTGTAAAATGTATTTTTCTTTTAGGGACCAATTCTGTAACAAACGCCAAACGTTAGGGATCAAATGTGTAATTTACTCTCCAAACAAATTCACAACCGTTGATTTTTATTTATTTTTAATTATAGTTACAATTTTGGTCTCTGGACTCTTTTTATTGATTTACTTTATACCTTTTGGTTTTATATTTTACATTTTACATTTTACATTTTTATTATATTAACACATATAAGCATATATCAACTAATATACGTTAAAAAAGTATTTTTTTTATTTTAACAAGTTACACCATTATAATCGTCTTTTCTCAATACCTTCGAAATGAGTCCAATATTGAATATTTTTTTATTTAATTTTAACAAGTTACACCATTATATATGTGTGTGTTTTGATTTTATAAATTTATAAAATTTGTAACTTTTGATTTTATTTTATTTTATAAATTTGTAACTTATGATTTTCTTATAACTTTGTAAAATGTATTTTTCTTTTTGTAAGAATTACATTTTATTATAACTTTGTAAAATGTATTTTTCTTTTAGGGACCAATTCCGTAACAAACGCTAAAATAAAAGGGTAAAAAGTTAGTAGTACTAAAAGACAAAATATGAATGCTACAAAAGTCCACAACTCCTTTTCCTTTTCATGACCAATCCACTTTTCAGTACTCTTGCTCCCACTCACGGGTGTGTACTCGCAGGAAAACTCTCCAACTCCGGCAACTATTTTCCGGCAACTCAAATATCATCAATAAATTCATGTGCTTCCACTTATACAGTTGTTCGAACTTGAATCAAGAACTGCCTAGAAATAGTTCATTCTTCATGGACTTGAACGAGGAACCACCTAGGCATAGCTCATTCTTCATGGACTTGAACGAGGAACCATCTGGGCATAGTTCATCCTTCATGGACTTGAACGAGGAACCCCCTAGGCATAACTCATCTTTCATGGACTTGAACGAGGAACCAATAAGCCAATGGTCACACCAGATTGACTTAAACGAGATACTGCCGGAGGGACATAGTTTATTATTGAAGCAAATTCCAGAAATCTTTTATCCATACATCACGAATATACAAGATGTAAGGGGTGATGGGAATTGTGGTTTCCGATCAATAGTTGTTTGTCTCGGGTATGGCGAAGACCAATGGCCCTATGTTCGTCATCAATTATTAGATGAGTTAACGAGTTCATATGCGACATACTCTGGAGTTTTCTATGGAATCGATGAAATACTTACTTCGTTGTCTTTTTGGGAATCGCCAGCACCAGAACAACACTGGATGACTATGCCTGAGACAGGTATATTGATAGCCAATAGGTTTGGTGTGATCTTTCACCTTTTAACCATTGGAGGTTGTATGACTTGTTTTCCTCTCTGGAAAAGTCTCGAATAGTTTCAATACCATCGGGTCTTTACAATTTCACACGTAAACAACAATCATTACGTGGTGGTCCAGTTAGAAGGAGAATACCCAATGCCTCCCATTTCAGCATTATGGACCCGGAACAAAATCCCGTCAGCAGCTGGATGGCAAACCATATATATGTCACGTCTAGAATTCTATAAGCAACTCAAACCAACTCAACAAACTTTTGTCAATATAGAGGATTAGTTTTTAAAAATTAATTTTGGACTTTGTACAATTTGTATTTTTCTTCTTGTAACAATTAAATCAAAAAATATTCAATATTGGACTTATTTCGAAGATATTGAAAAGACAATTATAATGGTGTAACTTGTTAAAATTAAAAATTATTTTTTTAACGTATATTAGTTTATATACGCTTATATGTGTTAATATAATAAAAATGTAAAATGTAAAATATAAAACAGAAAGGTATAAAGTAAATAAATAAAATGAGTTCAGGGACCAAAATTGTAACTATCATTTAAAAAATAAAAAAAAATGTTTGTGTGTTTAGTTCGGAAAACAATGGAATAATTATTTTCTAAAAAAAACATGTTTCCTAGACTAGGGTGTGATTAAAAATTAGACTAGGGTGTATTTAATCTAACCCTTTTAAGTTTATAGTTTAGTTATTATTATTAAAGACATCTCCAACTCAAACACTAAAAAAGGGTGTTGCTAAGAGCATCTCCAACAACATTGCTAAAATAGAAAAAATTGGCTTTTTTTTTGCTATTCCTCTTCAACAACTTTGCTATATGGTTTGCTAAAATAGAGAAAGATAAAAAAATCTCTAAATATAAAGAATTCTCTATAATCTCTAAATTAGAGAGAGAAAATATTATTTTATTCAATCCAACCAATAAGATTCAATTTTTAACATTTTATTTTAAGTTTTTTTTAAAAAGTGTATTGGGATGATAAATTATGTAATATTATAATAATATAAATAATGATTGATTATCTAAAATAGAAAAACTGTTGGAGTTAGAATAAAATGTTTTTAGAGATTTTGACTTTCCATTTTTCTATTTTAGAAAAAATTTAGCAATGTTGTTGGAGATGCTCTAAGGCTACCCCCTCCTATACTTGCTAATCTCTCACATACACGACAACAACAATCCAAATATTGATTTTAAAATAGTTTAATATATATAATTACACTTTATACCCTTATAATTATTTAGTTATTTACTTTATACCTTTTAATTTTATATTTTTCATTTTACATTTTTATCATATTAACACATATAATCGTATATTATCTAAAATACGTTAAATAAATATTTTTTAATTTTAACAAATTATACCATTATAATCGTCTCTTCGATACCTTCGAAATAAGCTCAATATTGAATTTTTTTGATTTAATACTCTAAATATATCCACATATCGACTAATAAATTTGAAAATAAAATAAAATTGTCGACAAAATCTGAACATTAATGCATTTTTAAGGAATACATCACTTTTTTGGACACCAAAACCAACTAAATATTGTTCATGTTTTTGTCTGTTTCATGTTTTTTAAAAGAGGGTCTGCAAATTTAATATAGGTTAATATAATTTCTATTATATGTTTATTAATTCGTGTTTTTAATTTATTTAACATGGTGTAACTTGTTAAAATGTTGATTTAAATGAATAATGGTGTATTGACGGTATTTGGCTCATTTCAAGGTATCGACGAGACGATTATAATGGTGTAATTTGTTAAAATTAAAAAGTACTCGCAAATGCAGCGAGATACATCACGATTTTAATGTTTCATTTTATTTTTTGTTTTTTTGTTACGATTTTGGATGGTTTTGAGAAAGTGATATTTTTTTTAATAAATTTGTTTAATTTATACTTAATAATATAATGTTTTTTATATAAAAAAGTAAGTATTTTGTTAGAATTCAATGATTATCTTATATATTTTAATGACATCTAGAAAAAATAACCAATTACATATTTAATAATACTAGAAGCGTACTCGCGCAATGCAGCGAGATACAAATTGGTGAGTGTTAGAAGTCTGCAGTAGTAATATGTATCTTGTGCCTAAAATGATGGTACCTGATAATTTATATTTAAGAGTTTTTTATCCCATACAAAAGTAGATTAGATGTGTATGAAGAATGTATAGAGCGTACTCGTACTCGTACTCGTGAATATGTTGATTTAAATGAATAATCAAAGTTGAAATCTGTTGGAATAAAAAAAAATACGCAATATATTTATTATGTTTATTATCTTTATGTTAAAAACTTACGTTCGATGTGATGCATTTTCTCTTTTTTTTTTTAAAAAAATCAATTAACCAAGATACAGTATATGATATATAATAATATAATCAAATCAAAAAATATTCAATATTGGGCTCATTTCGAAGGTATCGACGAGACGATTATAATGGTGTAACTTGTTAAAATTAAAAAGTATTTTTTAACGTATTTTAGTTAATATACAATTATATGTGTTAATATAATAAAAATGTAAAATGAAAAATATAAAACTAAAAGGTATAAAATAAATTAATCAAAACAGTGTAAGGACCAAAAATGTAATTTTCAATTCAAAAACAATAAAATAAATCGGTGTGAGGGGGAGGGGGTGGGAAATTTTGCTGGGGGTAGGGAAAGAATTTCCCCTAAAAAACCAGTAAAACAATAAAAATTGTGGGTCTCTTGAACACTAAAAAAAACTCAAACCACACACTAAAAAAAACACTAAAAACATTTTTAATATTATAATAATAATAAAATATTATTATTATACTATTTTATTAAAACATAATAATTATAATATATAATAGTTCTTATAATCAATAAATAATTATGGCTTAAATTTTAAACTAATTTATTTAATGAAACATCGTTAAAATTAAAATGACAAATCTTAATAATAAATATTACGTTACAAGGTAATATTATAGTTAATATTATGTTTTTCTATAAATTATTGCTAATGAAATTTCATTTTATTAAATGTTTTATGATTATACAAAAGTTCTTTTATTTATTTTAAAGTTTCGTCGACCAAAATTATAATAAAGTTAATCATATCTTCCTTTTTACTAATTTTCATTTTTAATAAAACAAATTAATTATTTAAATATAATTTACAATTTAAAAATAAAATACAACTAAATTATAAATTTATTAACTTAATACAAAATATTAATTAATATATAAAGTTGAATAAATATTAGTATTTAATTATATTGTCTATAAAGTAGATGCCAACATTTTTTACCTTCATTTTTTTTAGTGTTGGGTTGGAGATGAAAACATCTCCATTTTTGTGGTTTTAGTGTTGGGTTGAAGATGGTGCAAGGAAAGAGAAATTGATATTTTTTTCTTCCTACTATAGCTAATCGTGGGTTGGTTGATCGGATTGAAGACATTTGAACAACCGAACCAAATGTTTGCAGTTTGAAAAATCACAACCCAACCCAAAACGTACGGGTTAGATTGGGTTGGGTTGATAAGGTTGATCGAGTTGACATTTTGATACATCATTCTACAGTCTAGGTGAGCATTGATGTATAAACAAAGTAAAACCAAAATAAGAACATACAAAAAAGGCAATCAAACGCAAAAAAAATTAAAAGTTCTTGCAAATAAGAAATTAAATTGCGGTTGAAATTGTAATATAATTTTGAGTATAGTTAATTACTGTTTGGTCTAATGTCTATTGTACATAATTTAATCAAGGATTAAACAATCATATTAAATCCATAGTATAAAGAGATACCAGGTTCATCGGGTTGGGTTGGATTCAAATTATTCTAACCCGATTTCAACCCGATAGATAGGATTTGACCTAATTTTTTATCAACTATGTGTTTGGTTACTTTAAGTTGAGTTTTTTGAGTTTCTTTGGGTTGAATTGGCCGGGTTAGTCGGTTTTTTGAGCACCCCTACTCCTTACCAATAAGAATATTTGAAAGAAATAAATAGTATTTTAAAAATATAATTAATACTATGATCTACAAAATAAAGAAGATGTTCGAGATACAACTAATTTTCTTTTAAAATATTTTCATTTTGATTCTTTAATTTTAAGAATCAACTGGATATGTGAAATGATCAAACATGTGGAAAATATGACAACCTTTTTGTAAGGGTTGGTAAACCATCTATCTCTCACACAAGCCATTCAACTTGGTTAAAGCTAATCATTCTCAATTTTAAAGTTACATTTTACACTTTTATAATTCTTTATTTAACTTGTTTTATATTCTTTTTTAATTTTTTTTATCCTTGTCATATTAACGTACATAATCATATATTAAAAAAATATGTTTCCTATTTTGAAAAACTACATCGTCATCATAGTTTTGTCAATGAGTCAAATATTGGATGTTTTCAGATCTAATCATATTACTAGGGGTGTTCAAAAAAATCGTTGAACCGCTCAAACCGGTCGAACCAAGTCAAACCATACCGTTTTTGGCGGTTTGAGCGGTCTGGCGGTCCGGTCCTGTCTGAAAAATAGTCAAACCACTTGATCCAGTCTGGTCTACGGTTTAACCTTTTTTTGAGCGGTCTGGACCGAACCGACCGCCAAAAATACGCATGTTTTAATCATATTTAGTTTTCATGTTGTAGGCTCAACTTTTATGGCTCAATTAAAAAAAGTTTGTCAAAGAATTATGTCCTTAGTTTTCATTTTCTCAATTGATTGTGTTATCTAAATTGACAAATCTAAGATCCGTTAAAAATCCAAATCTAAATCCAAATCGTTCTTCGACTTCCTCAATATTTATTAGACCTGGCAAACGTGACGTGTCGTGTCGTGTCAGTTTCGTGTCGGGTTCAAAGTTAAACGGGTTGAAAGTGTCTAACCCTAACCCGACCCGTTTAATAAACGGGTCAGAAAATCTCAACCCTAACCCGACCCGCCACGACCCGCCTAACCCGTTTAACATTTATAAAATTAAAAATTTAAAATAAAAAATTCACAAAAAATACAAATACAAAATTCAAATGAAAGCATAAGAAATCCAAAATTGATAGTTCAAACTTATAAATTATAACCAAATCTAAAACACTAAAAATTCAAAGCATTAAAAAGAAAACTTATTTTATATATATATATAAACGGGTTATTCGGGTCATTTTCGAGTTGAAAGTCTTGACCCTGACTTTACCCGTTTAGTTTTCGTGTCGTGTCGTGTCAACCCGTTTACTTAAACGGGTTGAAATGTATTACTCAAACCCGTTTATTTCGTGTCGAGTTCGTGTCGGGTTAGCGTATCGTGTCAGTTTTTACCAGGTTTAATATTTATCCAAAATTCATCTATTGTTGGTGGGCTTGTTTAATTTTTTTTCAACTTGCTCAATTTTTATAATTTAATATATAAGCATTCTTTTATAATTTGATATACTATATTTTAATAAGGTTATATTGGTAGAAATTTTATTTTCGATATAGAGTTTATGTTTTTTTAGTTTAAAGCCCATAAAAAGCCCAAACCGCCTAAACCAGTCAGACTATACAGTCTTTTTGTGGTCCGGTTTGACCGGTTTGGTCACTTGCTACCAAACCGATCGATTTGAAAATAAACTAAACCGTCATTTGTGGTTTGGTTTGTAGTTTAGGGGGTTAAACCGCCTAAACCGGACCGCGAACACCCCTAATTATTATCATGGTAAAAAACAAAAGGTTACTTTTAATACTTATCTTTTAGAGTAAACTACAATATGAGTCCCTGTGGTTTGATATTTATTCCTATTTTCGTTCTTGGTCTTTAAAAATTGTTTTTTTCATCATTATGGTTTGTCATTTGTTTCGTTTTTCGTTCCTCTATCTAACTCCGTCAAAAAAATCTGTCAAATCAGGGATAATTTGGTTTTTTACTTTGTTTTGTTTTGTATCTTTTATTAATAATATATAATTACAGGACCATAGGTTATTAAAGTAAAACATTTAGTAAAATAAATAAATAAAATAAAAGTAAAGTAGACAATCCCATGCGGCCTTGATCCACGAGGCGTCTTCCTCACTGCCTCATAATGACAACTTTCAATTCCTTTCCATCTAATGCAATTTAATCTTCTTGAAAGAAGATCAATCAATTCAATCGAACAATTTACTCAGGATTGAATAATCAATGACTGGGTAATACCTCGATAATTTGACGAATTGGATTAAGAACAACTCTCGAGATTACGAGACTAAAACGACTGCAGAAAATGAGCAAAAAGAGTGTGATTTCGTAAGGATTTCATTCATACCTTCTCGGATGCATTTTATACGGTTATATAAGAATCTGAATTTGCTATCATTCACATTGGGTGTGAAATGACATCATTCCTATGAAAATTAGAAAACAAACTGCAATAATTATTTAATTGGCCCCAGTCATGGATTTGGGCTGGTACTAGATTAGTATGCATCAATACCTTTCCCTTAAGATGATCCTTGACCCCAAGGATCAAAAGATGGATACCACTTGGTGATAAGATCAACTTTTTCCCATGGCATCCTCTAGTAACTAGTTTGTCTATTTCACCAAGTCTACACTGATCCTATTGTGACACTTTCTGGTTTTTTTGGAGAATTGTTGCTAGCTGGAACTTGCGGTAATTGATGACAAAGCGGGATGTGATCGATGTTTTTTAACAAGGAAACATGGAATGTGGGATGAATGCTAACACCAGAAGGAAGTTGTAGAGTATACGCGACTGCCCCCACCTTGGCAATGATCAGATATGGACCATAGTATTTTTTTTGACAACTTTTGATATGGACCATAGTACTTTTGCTTTAAGTAGACCCAATCACCCACTTCAAATACTCTCTCGGACATGTGCTTATGAGCTAATTGTTTCATAGTTAATTTTTTTGACAACTTTTGATATGGACCATAGTTCATTTTGAGAACTTGAATAGTAGTATTAATCCCTGATTTCAAGTTCTTACTACAATTACAATCACAAATATAATACGAATCAATTCAAACAATTAATGAATTCGTATACAATGCTCTATGACAGTTTTTCTCTCTCTAGAACTCAATTCTGCGTACAACTTCTAACTTGCAACTTTTCAACTCCTTACACCCTAAGTCATATCCCTATTTAAACAAGGACACAACAAGACAAAACAAAATACAATTGACTTTTGACTGTGATAATTATTACAAAGAGACTTTGACTTTGCTTTGAGAGTTGACTTTGAGCTTTGACTTTGTTGACTTTCAGTCTTCAGTCTTCATGATCTTGCATCCAACAATTATATGCTCTAACATTCTCTCCCTTTGGATCAAGATCAACTTTAAAAAAAAATTACAATTCATTCTCCCCCTTTCGTTACATTGTTGAACTTTTAACAATTTATCTCCCTCTTGTAGATTTCTGTCAACTTAGACCATCTTCAGAAAGAAAGTAAGCATTGAAGTTCAATCTCCCCTTTATCTCCAAAAACAATTATGTATTCTTTCCATAGTCTTTGAACAACATCTTTTACAATCAGCTTTAAAATTCTCCCCAAAAGATGGTAAGAACCTCTTTTAGACATTGGAAAGAAATTATCTTCAAATTCAGCTCAGTTTGCTTCAGCAAATTGTCTTCAACGAAAATTTCAGTAAAATCAGCTTGCTTCTGAAATTCTTTGAACTTTCTCTTTCAGCTTTCAACAATCTTTCTTCAAATTAACTTTCTTGACATAAATTTCTTCTTCAAGTTCCAACTTTTCTTTATCAAACCAAAATTGTTTCAAAATCATCTCCAGTCAACATTTCTTGCCAAATAACTTCTCCCATATTCATTTCTGACTCAAACATTTCTTGAACGCTTCTCCCCTTTTTTGATGATTGGAGCATTGAAATCATCAAAACTTGCACAAGAAATGTCATGTACCAATCTGATTTGACCACTAATCTTTTCCAAGAGCCTCTGATTGTTTATCGATCCTAAAGATATTCATCCGAATCTTTGCAAATTCAGACAAATTATGAGTGTAATACCTGAATCAACAAATGAATAAGTTAAAATGCCTATCAGTAACACGAAGTCACTGTGTGTAACGAATACACATTGGAAAGGAGTTTTTTGATGTTCACTCCCCCAGGTCTTCCATTCAATCATCGAATAACACAAGTTTATTCTATGAACGTTTAGACAGAAAAACGAATTTCCTGTGTGTACGTGCTTATGTTTGAAAGAATTAAGCACAGATGATTGCATTAATTAGGCTCAAAATTGTGTAAACCATTGAGACAACAACAGTATAACACAGACTCTATTGTGCATGATCGAAGTGCGAAGGTGGGGAAGACTTCCTTCTTTTTCAATATCCAGAATTTTCAAATGAAAACCAGATAAATTATATGTTGCGGCCCCTTTAAAAAATTGAAACATCTTCTTTGTGAGAAGAAAATGAGTAGTTGGTGGGTTTTTTTTTTATCAAGAGTTGGCATGGGTTGGTTGCTTGTTTCAATGATGTTCACGAAGAATTGTGAAAGACCAGCAATGTGACTGCCCGACTCAGAAAAAGTTGGTGCAGAGTTTGATATTCTTTTACTCTGTTCTCACACCCTCTTTCTTTTAATCATTGAGCTCGCTTCTAACCAAAATCTCATTTCCATTTTACCTCATCACACAACCCACACTCAGTTATTTTGACTCGTCACACTCGATCACTCAAGGATTAACTTCTTGGGTAGGAAACACTGGTTAACGTGAATCCATAGAAGTTCTGTTATGTCCTCACACAATGAACCCATGTAATCCCTATAAGAACATGTTGTTCAAAATGGTTTAACTTAGCAGTTAAAGCACATTTATATACAAGTCAGATGTCTGTATGCTCATTAAGATAATCATGAAGATTTGAGGATTTTTTAAACATTGAAGATATTTTAAACAAGATAATTGAATGAATGAAATGAATACACGAAACTTGTTTGAAAATCTGACATTGTAGAATAAAGATCAAAATCTGAATGATTTATCAATTAAAGCTTACATCAGCAAAAAATGGATATTGTCTATACGAATCAAAATATAAACACTTTTGAATCAAAAATTGGAAACGTTTTGAAATGAAATCACGCACAAACGTTGAATATCAAGCGGGGTATATCACCATCGAAAAATTTTGTTCAATTTGAGACATGGTGATAACATATCCAACAAAAATTAAACCGGTGTGTGTGAATACTTGAAAGTATATAGAAAAGATAATATGCAATTATGTATCTTTGGAAACACACGGTTTATTTAAACATTGAAGCACATATAACATGAAAACATTTAAAAGCACACTTCTATATTCATTAATCTTTTTAAGAATCATAAGTGGTTTGAACATTTAAGAATATGTTTTCATATATGAAAGTTGTCCGTCTTTCAGACACGTATGAGATTAAGATTAGAAATAAACCTGTTTGCTCAGTCTTAAATCTCATCAAGTCAGCTCTAAGTCTTATATGATATAATCATGTAAGCTTCCTCTCAATTCTGCAAAAAACATAAGTCTGTCAAAGTACAAAGCTTTATTCACAAAATTTATTGAAAAGTAAAATGACATAAAGCAATAAAAATTTGAATGTACGAGTTCTGATCAGATATAATCAGAATTCATATACCATACTCCTTGTCTCTTACTTCCCCTGAAATTATGCATCAGAAAATTTTGTCAGTAACAAACATATGCAAAATTTATGAACTCCCCCTCAAATGTAGATTGTCTTATCATCTTCTCACACTCCCCATGAGATCATGAACAAGCTTAAGTGCAGATATCTTTCAGAATAAAAATAAATAAATGAAGAAAAAAATAACAATAACAAAACTTTAGTAGGTAATCACAGATTAAGTCTTGAGATTTAACATACCAAGTTTTGAAACGAGAAACTTAAATATCTTTTCATCAAGCGGCTTGGTAAATAAATCAGCAAGTTGGTAATCCGTGTTTACAAAATAAAGTTCAATTGTACCTTTTTCCACATTATCTTTGATGAAATGATATCGAACATCAATGTGTTTGGTCTTTGTATGTTGAACAGGATTCGCAGATATTGCAATTGCACTCTTCGAATCACAGTAGATCGAGATCTTGTTGTATTTGAAGCCATAATCTAGGAGTTGTGTTCTCATCCACAACACTTGAAAACAGCAGCTCGCCGCAGCGACGTACTCTCGCCTCAGATGTTGATGTAGATACACAGAGTTGTTTTTTTTGAAGCCCAACTCACAAGTTTATCACCCAGAAATTTTATGTGACCCGACGTACTTTTCCTGTCAAGCATACAACTTGCATGGTCTGCATCTGAATATGATGTCAGTTCAAAACCTGTATCCTTAGGATACCACAGACCAAGATCTGCAGTGCCCTTCAGATATCTGAAAATTCTTTTAACTACAGACAAATGGGATTCTTTTGGAGAAGCCTGATATCGAGCACATAGACATGTAGATAACATTATATCTGGCCTACTAGACGTTAAATACATTAAAGAACCAATCATCCCTCAGTAGGTTCTAACATCGACAACTTTTCCCGAAGGATCAGTGCCAATCTTAGTTCCTGGTGCCATCGGGGTTACAATAGGTGTACCATTTTTCATTTTGAATTTTTTAAGAATATCAAAAATGTACTTAGATTGATTGATAAAAATCCCCATGGAAAACTGTTTGACTTGTAATCCGAGAAAGAAATTCATCTCTCTCATCATAATTATCTGAAATCTTGACACCATGAGGTTAGAAAATTTCTTATAGTATTTTGGATTTGTTGAGCCAAATATGATGTCATCCACATATATTTGAATTAAAATGATATCGGCTTTTTCTTTTTTGATAAACAAAGTAGTATCGATCTTACCTTTCGAGAAGCCCGACTTGACTAAAAATTTAGATAACACTTCATACCAGGCTCGAGGGGCTTGCTTCAAACCGTAAAGAGCTTTGTCCAAAATATATACATGATTCGGTTTCTCTGAATTGACAAAGTGTTCAGGCTGAGAGACGTAGACTTCCTCCTTTAAGATATCGTTAAGAAAGGCAGTCTTTACGTCCATCTGGTAGACAGTGAAGTTCTTGTGGGCGACATATGCTAGAAACATCCTTATAGCTTCGATACACGCCACTGGAGCATATGTCTCGTCATAGTCAATACCTTCCTCTTTCCTATATCATTTAGCCAATAGTCTTGCTTTATTTCTGATCACGATACCATCTTCGTCTTTCTTGTTTTTGAAGACCCATTTTGTGCCAATAATGGTTTTACCTTCAGGCTTAGGCACTAGTCTCCAGACTTTTAATGCTTCGAACTGATTTAGCTCTTCTTGCATCGCAGATACCCAGTCTGAGTCAGCTAGAGCTTCAGATATGCGTGTTGGCTCTATCTTGCTCAGAAATGAGTCATGCATACACATATTTAATGTAGCAGACCTAGTTTACACTGGTTTGGATGGATCTCCAATGATTTGGCTTATCGGGTGCTCTTTGGTCCACTTATGTTCATGAGGGAGTGGATTGGATGTAGATTGATCATGATTTTCATCTAGAAATCCACTTTCAGTTTCATCAGTTTGTTCAATATTTGTTAGGGGTGCAGTTGAAGTGTTCTATGCAGAAGCTTCAGTTGATTGGACATTTTTGGTCTGTTGAGTAGTCCTTACAGTGCATCCAACTGATTCAGCAACTTCTAGCTCTTCATGAATGTTCACAACTTCAACTGTTGGAGTAGGCGTTTGAATTTGAATTTCTTGCTAAACCGGGGAATTCGATTTATTAGATATATCTGAAGTGGTTGGTTGATTTCTTTGTGAATCTTCTAATCTGTCAACCACAAAAGGTTTAGTCTCTTTAGTTCCAAGAAATTCATCATAAAACAATTCAAACAAAAGATCTAAATAAGATAAATGAGAATTATACGATGACGCTTCATCTGATTTCTTATCAGTAGGCACATGTTCTGGACTGATCTGCCCAGAAGCTAGTACACCAGTGATAACGGGTTCTGAACTTTCTTGAACATAAGCCATCTCCTCAACAAATGTAACGTTTACGCTCTCAACTACTATCTTTAACTTCTTCAAGTACACTCTGTAAGCTGCAGATGTTTGAGAGTAGCCGATAAAGATGCCTTCATCTGCCTTCGGACTGAACTTGTTTAAGTTCTCCTTGTCATTCAATACAAAGTACCTGCATCCAAAAATATGGAAATGTTTAATGCTAGGTGTACGATTATTGATTAAAGTATATGGCATTTTACCAAACCGGCGGTGGATTATAGATCGATTCTACGTGTAGCAGGCAGTCGACACAACTTTAGCCCATAGAAACAGAGGTAGATCCGATTGACTCAACATAGTTCGAGCGGCCTCAACTAGCGTTCTGTTATGTCTTTCTACAACTCCGTTCTGTTCAGGCTTTCTGGCAGCAGAATACTGATGTGTTATCCCGACCGATTCAAGATAATCTTCAACAATTATGTTCTTGAATTATGTGTCGTTGTCAGTTCTTAGAAGCTTGACTGTCTTTTGCAGATTCACTTGAGTTGTCTTTAAGAATGTGATGATGACTTTGGGCGTCTCATCTTTTGTTCTCAGAAATTTGACCCAAGTATACCGTGAGTAATCGTCTACAATCACTAGAACGTACTTTTTGCCGTTTATGCTTTGTCTACGCATAGGACCACAGAGATCCATATGCAGAAGTTCCAAGGATGAACTTGTACTCGGCTCGTGAGCAACTCTCTTCATCTTGCCCTTATCACACGCTGCACAGAGATGTTCTTTCACATACTTAAGCTCTGGAAGTCCTTTAACTGGATTTCTCGTGACCAGTTTGTTGATGTAATGAAAATTTAGGTGAGAAAGCCTTCGATGCCATAACCAGCTTTGTTGCAGCGAGGCTTTTGATAGTAGACATACCTCATTGTCAGTCTTGACTTTTGACAGATTAATCGTGTAGAGGTTATACTTTCGCGTGCCGACCAAGAGTTCTTTACCATCTTCAGTACGCACAAAACATCTCTTGACCTTGAAATTAACCTCTAGTTCTTTGTCACAGAACTGTCCAATGCTGAACAGGTTATGTCCTAATCCTTCAACATAGCTCACCTTCGTAATCGTTACGTTGTCTTGAATCACGTCATCATATCCCAAAATTGGTGAAAACTGGTCATTTCTCAATCGAACTGTTTCGCAATATTTCTCTATATAATTAGATAATAAATCTTTCTGCCCTGTCATATGCTTGGAGCAACCAGAATCCAAGTACCACATATGACGGGTCTGCACAGGAGAAATCACGAAACAATTGGTTTATGTACCCATTTATAGATGGGTTCTACATTGTTAGCGCAAGATTTTGGCATCCATTTGTATATGGACCCTTTGATCTTTTGAAAAACATTTGAAGCATGAGAATGATAAGAATAGACATGATATTTTCCAAACCAAACATCAGAATATTTCCGAGAAGCAAAATCATTTCTATGAGAAGTAGAAAACTTTCTAGTAGACGGAGATAATTGGAACAATTGCTTTATTGAATAACGATTGTAAGAAGTTACAAGTTTTGGTTTTTGAAAAGCAACATTCTCAATTACATCAGAATATGATTTAGTAGTCTCGTCAATCTTCTTCTGTGGTAGCCATTCTGATTTAACTCTAGACTTTTTCTTTCTCACATCTGAAATATTTGAAACTTTAGAGTTAGAACTGTGAGACTTGAAATATTTCTTTTTCTTTGGTTTACCAGTGGTTATCTGTTTCTGTGAATGTCGAGTTCTCTTCTTCTTACCTTTAGCATTCTTGGTATTCACAGAAACTGGTTCATCAACTTTCGTTGAAGTTTCACCTTTCTCGAACACACTGGGTAATCCAAAAGAATTTATAACAAATTGTGAATGATCAGAAAGTTTAGCATTAAAATCAAATTGACCAACACAATCATGTAAATCACATTCAGAGTTAAGAAAATCAAACTCTTCATCAAGTAGACCATTAAAATCATCAGATTTTGAAGCTTTGGAAGGTTTAGAAAAATAAGAATTTAGAAGCACAGTAGAAAACACAGTTTGTTCTAGATTAATCAAAATCCTTTCTTCTATCAGAGTTTTCTCGAGTTCAGAAATTTTACTTTCTAACACAAGAGGAGGTACATAAATTTTACCCTCAATAGGCTTAGCCTCCAACTCCTTTGAAGAATAGCTTTCAAAATAGTCATTAGAAAGAAATTTTGATTTATCTAAACTATAACTATAATTCAACTTCTCATAACGAAATGGGAGTTGCATTTTAGTTATGTTCTTCCTTTTCTCTTTTTCCTTAGCTTCATCCTCTTCAGACAGTTTAGTCCACTTAACTTTGAGTTCGGGGTATTGTGGTGCTAGTTTTAAAAATCCAAATCATAAATCCCAGGCACCTTAGAAATACCCTTTTTGAGGTAGTGTGGGTTCTCGTAACCAATACCCCAACACTCACTACTCTCTTTAGGTTTATTTAGGTGAATGGTCTGTTCAGTTTGACCTAAAGTGTAAAGTTTTTCCTCCAAAACATTCACTTTATCAGTTAAAGACTTGTTTTCTTTCTTTAAAGATGAATACTTTTTCGCAACCTCTTTTACTTCAAACTCACACATTCTAAATTTTGAAGTAGTTTCAGATAATTCATTGTGAATTATAGTCTTTTCTTTCGCGTTGGTATCAATGTTTTTATGCAAAGCGTCAATCAATACGTTCTTCTCATCAATATCCTTGTTGAGTTTCAGTATTGATTGGTTTTTCTCTTTATTGATTCCTTTCTCACGCTTAAGTTTAGACTCTAATTCCTGGAGTTTAACCATCATGACTTGCATTTATTTGAGAAAATATGATTCAAACATATCACATACCTCTTCGTTGTCTTCACCATCAGAATTAGCTTCATCTTCAGTCACATCTTTACCCATAAAACACAAGTGGACTTTCTCTTCTTTCTCTTTTTCTTCATCAGAATGATCAAGCCAGAATTCATCTTCAGCCATAAGAGCATTCCCAACCTCCTGCTGCTTGGCCAAGAGCATCTTATTTTTGTAGTATTCGGAGTTTCAGACCTTTGGCTTTCTGCAATCCTTAGCAAAATGTCCGAGCTTTCCGCAGTTATAGCACTTTGTTGGTTCTGACTCTTTCTTCTCTTCAGATCTATATCTCTTCTCCTCAGGTCTCTTCTCTTCAAATATGTTCCCTTCAATCATTTCTTTGTGTTCATAATTCCTTGAACCCGAAGAATACCTCTGACTGTTAGAACCAGGCTTCTTGTAAAACTTCTTTTGGAAAGCTTTAGTCAGTAATAACATAACCTGCTTCAAATTCTGACAGTCATCGGAATCAGAATCTTCTTCACTATCCACCTCCTCGGATTCAGAAACTACTGCCTTCTTTTTCTTCTTCTTTAAACTCACCTACTTCTTCTTCACTACAAGGGCAACTGGATCAACAACCACTTTCTCAGCCTTCTTCTTTTCATCTTTGATCTCCTCCACCTCTTCTTCGTTTTGTCTCAAAGTCTCATATACTTTGTGAAGTGGAATCTCATTCAGATCCTTCATCTGCCTAGTGAATCTCTTCCACTCTGGTTGTAGTATACTTAGGAATTTTACGTTTAGCTCGATCTGAGATTTCCTGACTTTATTCTTACCGCGCTCATTCAGCAGAGTCACAAATCTGTCGTATGTAGCTTCAAGAGATTCACCCTCCTTAGCTTTGAATTCCTCGTAGTTGTTGAGGCAATTCGAGACTTTGAGCTCGTTGACGATCTTGGATCCTAGCATCATCTTTTCCAGTTGATCCCACATCTCTTTGCCTGTGGCATTGTAACTATCAATTTTGACGTAGATCTCATTCGGAATCCCTTGTAGTATGAATGATCTAGCTAATCTGTCAGCTTTGACTCTTCTTCTCAGCTCATCAGTATATTCTTCCAAAGGCAGTGGGTATTCCTTGTTTACAATCTCTTCCTCGTTCTCTCCCTCAATAGATAAGATCTTTGTGGGAGGTTTCATGACTCCTTCCTTCAGAGATAGCCTGATGTAATCTCCCAAGTCATTGTGATCAATGAAGTCCAGGAAGCGATCCTTCCACTGCTCGTACTCTCCTTTGAATAATACCGGAGGTTTCACATCAGTTCCAATAGCGAGTGCTTCTCTTGAAGTCATCCTGTTTTAAAAATGTACAATAAGAACTTGAAAAATGATCGTTAGTCCAAGTGAAATCAGAAATATAGAAAACTTAGAAAGAATTTTCAGAAATTACATTTCCAAAAATCTACCAAGTATGGAATTCGCACATCACTGTTACACACACAATTCATATACAAAATCCGTTTACACAATTCGTATACACAATTCGCATACAAGTACAAATAACCAAGAATTCGCACACAAGAACAAATCAGAATTCGCACGCTACACTTATGCGAAATCTAGACTTGGAAAAATTTTGAAAAACGCTTTTTGCATACACACTTTTCACATAAAACTTTTCGCACACCAGATTCGCACGAATTCTATACCTAGAAATAATATTTGAAAACAAAGAATTCGTATAACACCTCTATGCGAATTCTGAGAATTCGTATGAAGATAGATGTGAATTCTGAGGAATTCGTATCCTTCTTTATGCGAATTCTATCCTTGGAAAATTTTCACAAAACTTTTCGTATAAAGGGATTATGCGAATTCTGACAATTCACATACAACCTTGTACGAATTCTGTGGTTTTCGCACTACACGCATACGCGAATTCTCCTCATTTCGCATAACACACAATCACACATGTACGAAATCTGTACTTATTAAATTTTCAAACAAAACACAATATGCGAAAACTAAAGATCTGCGAATTCTTGAGATTCTATGCGAGTTCTTCATGTACTTATGCGAGTTCTTGAGATCTCGTTGAAAAAACCACTCTGTTCAATTCAAAAACCCATCAAACCTTCGAATTTCGGTCTGAAATTTTGACAATTCACTCACTACTTCAACTAGAAACGATTACAATCAAAGAATTTCAACAAAAATCAATCAAATGTACATATCGATTCAATTACAGTGCATTCGAACTCGTGAACTCAAAAATCGTAAAATCAAAGAATTAACCCAAAATTACAGTGCAAGAGATCAATTAACCTATACAAGATTTGTCTATTTCACTATACGAACACAACAGACTCGATTACAATCCCAATTACGCACAAAAACTCAAAAATCGACCCAAACTCAGATGACACAATTCTATTACATTTTCTTGATCGATATCACTTTAAACTCTGCTCTGATACCAACTATTAATCCCTGATTTCAAGTTCTTACTACAATTACAATCACAAATAAAATACAAATCAATTCAAACAATCAACCTGTTTTAGATTTCAATCAATGAATTCGTATACAATGCTCTGTGATAGTTTTTCTCTCTTTAGAACTCAGTTCTGCGTACAACTTCTAACTTGCAACTTTTCAACTCCTTACACCCTAAGTCATATTCCTATTTAAACAAGGGCACAACAAGACAAAACAAAATACAATTGACTTTTGACTTTGACAATTATTACAAAGAGACTTTGACTTTGCTTTGAGAGTTGACTTTGAGCTTTGACTCAGTTGACTTTCAATCTTCAGTCTTCATGATCTTGCATCCAACAATTATATGCTCTAACAAGTAGTTTGTCGTGCAGTAAGACTCCTTTCGACAGCTTCCAAGTTACTTTCACCAGACAAGTAAGGAATATGTATAGGAGAGGGTTGTCCATAGATGATTTCGAATGGTGTATACTCTTAATAGAAGAATGGTAACTGGTGTTGTACCAGTATTATGCTAATGTAAGTCGCTTGACCTACTTACGTGGTCTTTCTTAACACATGCACCTCAAATAACTCTCCAAGCATCCATTCAAAACTTCTGCCTGACCATCAGTTTGTGGATGTTAAGAACATGATAGCTTCTGCTCTAAGTGATTGACAAAATTTTATTTCTATCAGAGACAAGTGACAATTGATTTTGGAAATCCATTCGGCTTATAAATATTATCTATATAAGCTTGAGCTACTTTCATTGCTGAAAATGGGTTATGAAGTGCAATAAAATGAGCTCCCTTGCTTAGCCTGTCCACCACAACTACTATCAAGTCCTTACCATGAGAATTTGGGAGCCCCTCTATGAAATCCATGGCTACATCCTCCCAAACTTCTATTGGAACAGGTAAGGGATGTAGTAATATGGGGTATGTTGCGTTGTCGGCTTTGCATTTCTGACAAACACTATAATTCTTCACATGGGTATCTATATCCTTCATCATTTTTGGCCAATAAAACAGTCGTGCCACTCGTTGAACAGTAGCTTGAACTCTCGAATGTCCTCCTTGATGTGAGTCATGTAACTATGTGAGGATCCTATTCCTTAAACCCAAGGAATTTCCTACCACCAATTTTCCTTTTCTCCTTAACTCGTGCGAGTGCCAACTGTAACAAGGAGGTTGGTCGGATTTTGCATCTAGGATGATGGTCACCATAAGTGGATCAGTTGTCCAGGATTGCTTACTGGCTTGCCACAAGTCGGAATGAATGTTATAGATGGCCAATTGCAGTATCTCTCCATGAGAGACTCGGGACAAGATATCTGCGACCTTGTTTTCAGAGCCTTTCTTGTAAGCAATCTCATAGTCATACCCCATCAATTTAGATAACGATTTTTGTTGGAAAGGATTAGCCAATCGATTTTCTAGAAGGTCTTTAAGACTTTGTTGATCTGTCTTGATAACAAAATCCCTATCCATCAAATATTGTTGCCATTTCTTCACTACATGGCAAGAAGATCCCTTTCATAAATGGATAGGGTCAGATGTGAGGGTGATAAAGCCTTGATAATGAAAAAAATTGGGTGTCCCATTTGCAATAGGACTGCCTTAATTCCTTGGCCTGACTTATTTGTTTCAATTATAAAAGGGGAATTGAAGTCAGGTAATGCAAGGACTGGAGGTTGTACCATAGCATCTTTTAGGGTCTAAAAGGCAATAGTAGCTTTTATGGTCCACTAGAAGTTGTCTTTCTTCAAGAGTTAAGTTAATGGCTTAACTAACTTGCCATAGGCTTTAACGAATCGTCTGTAGTACCCTGTCAAACCAAGGAATCCCCGAAGTTGCTTCAAATTGTTTGGCAACGACCAATCTTGTACGGTTGTGATTTTATTGTGGTTAGTAGCTACTCCTTGTGCAGAGATGACATGTCCCGAATATTCTATCTTTTTAGCACCAAAAACACATTTACTTTGTTTGGCTACCAAAGCATTTTGCCTTAGTATTTCCTCAAGTGTTTGACATGAGCTTCCAAGCTAGGACTATACACTAGGATGTCATCAAAAAACACCAATACAAACTTCCTAAGATAGCTGCTGAAAACATGGTTCATCAAACTTTAAATGGTCGATGGAGCATTAGTGAGACCGAAGGGCATCACTATGAATTTGAAGTGCCTATTGTGTGTTTTGAAGGTTGTTCTATACACATCCTTTGGATCCACCCTGATTTGATAAAACCAGATCTTAAATCTATTTTTGAGAAAAATTTGGTACCATTTAGCTCATCGAGCAACTCTTCCACTAAAGGTATAGGAAACCTATCTGGAATGGTTGCCTTATTCAATTTTCTGTAATCAATACACATTCTCCAACCACCATCTTTCTTTTTTTACCAGCACCATGGGTGAGGCAAATGAGCTGTTACTGTGTCTAATCACCTCTTGCTCTTAACAATTCTGTAGTTAGCTGCTCAATGACATCATTTTGAATAAGTGGATATCTATAAGGTCTGAGATTGATGCCTTCGGTGCCCTCCTTTAGAGGGGTTTTGTGATCAAACCTTATTTGAAATGGGAGTAATTTAGTAGGCTCTCTAAATATATCAACATACCTTTGTAACAATAGTTGTAATTCAGTGGAATTTGTTTTGATACCCTCTTCCTTAGGGATTTCAACATTGGAGTAATTGTCATCCCCTTGAATGGATATCACTTTATGCATGGATAATTCTTCACCTTGTTTCACCATTTTATCCGAAGTACCCTTGTTAATAGTAGTCAACTTTTTTTGGTTGCTCCTCTTAAAATCACCTTCCTCCTCTAAAAATCACATTCCTCCCCTGATTTTGAAATTCTATTGTGTTGTGTTTGTAATCCAACATAATGTACCCCAATGTTGTAAACCATTGTACTCCCAAAACTAAATCACATCGACCCAGTGGAATCAAATATAAATCGGTAGCAAAGGTGAGCCCTTGCATCTTCCACTTAAACCCTTCAATTACCTTGTCATTAACCAACTTTTCTCCATCAGCCACTCGAACTGTCATGGAGGTCTGCTTCTTAACTTGGAACCCAACTTCATTTCCAGAGTAGAGTCAATGAAGTTGTGAGAGTTTCCCGTATCCATAATAATTTGCAGAGTTTGCTTTCCGAAATGGCCAGTTATTCTCATTGCTTGATAAACATCGTTCCCTTCTAGTGCATTACCTAAAATCTAAGAGAGTTCCACATCACACTCCTCAATGGATACTTCCTCTCCACATATTCGATCTCTTTATGATAAAACTTAGGTTTCCTTCCCATACATTGATGCCTGATCTCATATTTCTCATCACAAAAGTAACTTGTCCCCTTAGCCTTTTTGTTATCAAATTCCGCAAGAGATAGAGTTCCCCTATTTTGGGTTTTGGGTTGGGTTCCATGGTTTTTGATTGCTGGTTACAAAAGGCTTGGTGTTTAAGGCAAGAATTGTTTATGAAGAGTTGGTAGATGATGGCAAAAAAAGAGGTGGTTTAGGAGAGAACTTAAACTTCTTGACTTTGATAGTTGCTTATTGCAATTTATCAAGGCAATAGGCTTGTTGTAGTGTTTGAGGGTTAAACATCCTTACCTGCTGTTGGATTTCATCTTCTAAACTTGTTGGGAACTGAAGAAAAACTCAAGTATGGTTAATGCTGCTGATTCAGAGTTAATACTGCTAGAAGACTTAAAGGTTAATACTGCTGAGTGTTACTACTGCTTAGCTAGTTAGTACTGCTAGTGGTTAGTACTGCTTAGTAGTTAATGCTGCTAGAAGGAAGTTAATGCTGCTGAAGATTAATACTGCTTATATGATGAAGATTCGTATGAAAGGATATACATGGAAGCTTAGAGATATACATAGAAGATATACTGAAGATATTTTATTTATTGTAATTATCTTTGTATTCAGTATATATATTGTATTGTTTAGAATACTTAGATAACTTTTGTTTTTCATTCTTTTAGAGAGAAAATCAACCTCAAGGCATAGATCCTAATTCTAGAGAAGTAGAATTCGTATTGGTGAGCCTGTTCATCAATATTGAGGTTGAGTGAGTAATCTTGTAACTTCAAAGCATTTAATAAAAGCTTACAGTTTGTTATTCATATTTTCTGTGTTGATTTACTGTTTCATTGAATATCAAAGTGTTATTCCGCAAACTTCTTTGATATTGTTTCTGAGAATTAATTCTTGTTGAGAATTCGATCCTGACAAGTGGTATCAGAGCTTGATTTCTCAGAAACAACTATTCATCATGGAAAATCTTGCAGAATCAAGCAGTACTTTGGTCTCAAAGGTTCCAATGCTTAGACCCAATGAATTTGATATGTGGAAGATCAGAATCAAGCAGTACATACTCCTCACTGACTATTCTATGTGGGACATCATAGAGAATGGTCCTTTTGAAGCAGGAAAGATTGGTGCAGATGGAAAGAGAACTCCACCAAAAACTGATGCAGAAAGAAAGATCAGACAGACAGAGATGAAAGCCTTGAGCACCTTGCTCTTGGCTATTCCCAATGAATATCAACATCAGTTCTGTAACTGCACTGATGCAGAGATGCTCTGGAATGCTCTGGAGAAGAGATTCTCTGGTACCAAAAGTACCAAGAGAAATCAGAAAGCCATTCTGAAACAACAATATGAGAACTTTATGTCAACCAAGAATGAGTCCATGACTCAAACTTTTGACAGGTTCAACAAACTTATTGGTGAACTAGCTACAGTGGGAGTACAAATTGATCAAGATGATCTGAACAGAAAGTTTCTAAGGTCCTTGAGTGATGAATGGACCATGTATACTGTGTCTTTCAGACAGAATGATCAACTGGAAGAAAAGGAACTTGATGATCTTTATAATTATCTAAGAGTTTTTGAATCTGAGATAGAGGCTAAAAAGAGGCCTTCTGGGTATGTTCACAATGCTGCACTCCTTTCAGCATCAACTGATTCTACTTCCAACCTTGAATCAGTTAGTACTGCCAATGGAACAAACCAAGAGAAAGGCACTGAAACTGTGTTTGAGGCCTTTCTGGCAAGTCATGGAAACTATTCTCTCATTAATGATGACTTGGAACAACTCAATCCAGATGATCTTGAAGAGATGGATATTAAATGGCAGATGGCCATGATCTCCATGAGAGTTAAAAAGTTCATCAAAAGAACTGGGAGGAACAACTTCTCCCAAAGAAGAGAAGATGGAGCAGGATTTGACAAGTCCAAGGTGGAATGTTACAAATGCCATCAAAAGGGACACTTTGCTAGAGAATGCAGAAGTGGAATGTCTCAGAATAACAACCACCATCAAGCTCAATCTGGAAGCTTCAACAGAAACTCTGCACAAGCCCTTGTCTCTCAACAAGGTATGAGGTTTGATTGGAGTGATCAAGCTGAAGAGGCTATTCAGAATCAAGCTCTAATGGCAGAGGTGTCTGGTCTCCCTACAGAGGTAACTTCCAATCTTTGCTCTCAAAATTGCATTAATACTGTTAAAAGGTATAGGGATCACAACCAGAACATGAGTGATGACCTTAAGAGATTGGAAAAAGACATAAAAGATTATGTGAGGATTGTTGAGAGATTTGAAGAACAGATTAAGGGTTTTCAAGCTAATGAGCTTCAACACTCTTATGACACAAATTACTGGAAGTGGGAGAAGAATGACTTAGAGCTTCAACTGAACAGATCTAAAGAAGAAAGTGAAAAGCTAAGAGGAGAGCTAGCTAAAGTCAAACTTGATGTAGAAAAGTTTTCTAATGCTTCCAAAGCAATGGATTCTTTGTTACAAACTCAGATTCATGATAAACTGAGAAGAGGTATAGGGTACAATACCACACCACCACCCTATAACAACAACTACATCCCTCCTAGTTCAGAGCTGTTAGAAACAAAGGATAGGAAGGATCTACCTAAGGGAGCCACTGAAATAGATCCCTTAGATGAAGTGGTTGTTAAGGATAAAACTGAGAAAGAAGTTGTCAAGGATAAGGACAATACTGTGAGTGGTGAGATTCCTAAAGAAAATCACATTATCACCAATGAGGGATGTGGAAAGCACTGGATCAAGTCCAAAGAGATAGAAAAGACTAATGGAAATGATAACAAGGTCCATTACAAACAAACCACAGTTGTGAATCCTGGATCTTGTGAACAGTGTGATTGCAATAAAGCCAAGAGCCTAAATTCTGGTTTAAAAAGAGGAAATCAAAGAAACTGGAATAATAAATGGGCTCAGAAACAAGGAGTTGATCTGAATAAAATCAATAGACCAAAACCTTGTTTTATATGTGGCAAGTTGAATCATTTGGCTAAATATTGTTACTTTAACCCTATTAACCAACATATGAACTTTCAAAGATTTGTGCAAAAATCTGTGGGTTATAGGAAGGCTGGAAAGAAACATGTGATAAAGAAATATGTTGAAAGTAAAGGCACTTTAAAGAAAAAGATTTTAAAAGAAAGTATCAAAATGTGGGTGCCTAGAAGTACTAACAGTATTAGTACTGCTAACAATATTAGTACTGCTAACACAGTTACTACTGCTAACAGTGTTAGTACTGCTGAAAATATTAATGCTGCTAATACTGTTAATACCTCTTCAAAAGTTAATACTGCCAACACAGTTACTGCTGCTAACACAGTTACTACTTCTAACAAAGTTAGTGCTGCTAAGCATGCAAGTGCTGCCAAGGTAGTTAGTACTTCTAAAACTAGTACTGATTCTAGCAAACATAGTTCCAAGCCTATTATTGTAACAAAGTACTCCAAGAATGAGGAGTTAAAGTTCAAAAATCTTGTCAAGAAAGAATGCAAATATTTTGATGAGAAAGGGGTACCCAAGACCACTTTGGCTTGGGTTCCTAAATCATACTAATTGATTTATCTAATGTGCAGGGCAACCAACAACTCAAGGGAAAGGGCATTTGGCATGTTGATAGTGGTTGCTCTAGGCACATGACAGGCAACATGTCATGCCTTCAGGATTTCAAGTATATCAATGGAGGACATGTTGCATTTGGAGACAATCTTACTGGTGGTAAGATAAGTGGAAAAGGTAATGTCACCAAAGGTAAGATGACATTTGAGGATGTCTACTATGTTGATCAATTAAAGTACAACCTGTTAAGTGTATCACAGGTTTGTGACAAACAACATAGTATATTATTTACAAATACTGAGTGTATGATCCTTGCTCCAGGGTTCAAGGTAGTTGATGAAAGCATGATACTACTTAGAACTCCAAGGAAGGACAATGTTTACTGTCTTGATATGGACAATGTTGATAGTGATTCATCTCTAAATTGTCTTGTTTCAAAAGCTTCTGTAGATGAATCCTCTCTATGGCACAGAAGGATGTGTCACATGAATTTCAAGACTATGAACAATCTTGTTAAAAATAACCTTGTAAGAGGGTTACCTTCAAAAGTCTTTTCATGTGATGATCATTGTGTTGCTTGTCTTAAAGGCAAACAACACAAAACTTCTCATAAGACCAAAGAGTTAAATTCTGTTTCTACTTGTCTCCAGTTATTGCATATGGATCTGTTTGGCCCTACAAATGTTATGAGTATAGGCAAGAAATCTTACTGCTTAGTTATTGTTGATGATTACTCCAGATTTACTTGGGTATATTTTCTAAGGACTAAGGATGAAACAAGTGGTCTTATCAAATCCTTTATTCTAAGAATTGAAAACCAAACTAATCAAAGAGTAAAAGTCATTAGATCAGATAATGGAACTGAGTTTAAAAATCATGATCTAAACACCTTTTGTGAAGAAAAAGGTATTGAGAGGCAATATAGTGCTCCTAGGACTCCTCAACAGAATGGTATTGCTGAAAGGAGGAATAGAACACTAATAGAGGCTGCTAGATCTCTGTTGGCTGATTCAAAATTGCCAATTACCTTCTGGGCTGAAGCAGTTAATACTGCTTGTTATGTCCAAAACAGAGTTCTAGTGGTCAAGCAAAAGAACAAGACCCCATATGAGCTTTTAAATAACAGAAAACCTTTTATTGGTTTCTTCAAACCTTTTGGGTGTTCTTGTACAATTCTAAATACCAAATCTCACTTAGGTAAGTTTGATAGCAAAGCAGATGATGGATTTCTTGTTGGATATTCATCTCAGAGTAAGGCCTACAGAGTTTTTAACTCATCTTCTAGAATAATTGAAGAAAGTGACAATGTCAAATGCAATGAGAACACACCAAATCCTGTTGGGTCTGGACCTCAGTGGATATTTGACATTGATTCACTAACTAATTCTTTTGGTTTCAGTAGTGATGATTCTACAGGAACAGGATGTGGAGGATCAGGGACCACACAAGTCTCAGAAAGTATATCTAAATCTGTGATATTTCCCATACCCACAGTGAATTCTGGTGAAGACTGTGAAAAGGAATCATGTACTGGACCAAATCAGAGTGAAGAAGAAACTAGAGATGAGGAGACTCAAGAAAATAAAGAATCAGAAGTGGCTTCTGAAAACACTTCAGTTGAGTTGCATGACTCTAATCTAGAGGCTGGACTGAATGAAGAACCTAGTCATAACACCAGAGTTCAAAAGAATCATCCTCCACAGCTGGTAATAGGAGATATCTCTTCTCCTATGATGACTAGACATCAAAGCAGGCTTCAAGAAATGCAAGATCAACAGCATACAGTCCTTTCTTGTTTTCTATCCTAGCTTGAGCCTAAAAAGGCACATGATGCTATGAAAGAATCTAGCTGGATAGAAGCAATGCAAGAAGAACTGTTACAGTTCAAGCTACAAGATGTATGGGATCTAGTAGACCTTCCTAAAGGTCACAGAGTAATTGGCACAAAGTGGATTTTCAGAAACAAGAGAGATGAAAGAGGTATTGTCATAAGGAACAAAGCAAGGCTGGTAGCTCAAGGCTATACTCAAGAAGAGGGTATAGATTATGAAGAAGTTTTTGCACCTGTGGCTAGGATAGAAGCAATCAGACTATTCCTAGCCTATGCTTCTTACATGAACTTCAAAGTCTATCAAATGGATGTAAAAAGTGCTTTTCTCTATGGATCAATTGAAGAAGAAGTATATGTCTGTCAACCACCAGGGTTTGAAAACCCAAGCTATCCAGACAGGGTATACAAATTAAAGAAAGCACTTTATGGACTACATCAAGCTCCAAGAGCATGGTATGACACTTTGTCATCCTATCTCTTGGAAAATGACTTTGAAAGAGGAGTCATTGATAAGACTCTATTTATCAAAAGAAAGAAGAAGGATATCTTGCTGGTCCAAATCTATGTTGAGGACATTATCTTTGGATCTACAAGAAACAACATGTGCAAGGAGTTTGAGGATTTAATGCATCAAAGGTTCAAAATGAGTTCCATGGGGGAACTTACTTTCTTCCTTGGACTCCAAGTTCAACAGAAGTCAGATGGCATTTTCATATGTCAATCCAAGTATGTGCAGGATATTCTAACCAAGTTTGGTTTCTCAGAATCAAAACCTGCCAGCACACCTATGGAAACACACAAGCAGATCACAGCAGATCTTGAGGGGGAGGATATGGATGTGCATTATTATAGATCCATGATTGGCTCTCTCATGTATCTCACAACATCAAGGCCAGATATAATGTTTCCAGTCTGTGTATGTGCAAGATTTCAAGTTAGGACAAAGCAATCTCACTTTCAAGCTGTTAAGAGGATATTCAGATATCTCAAAGGGCAACCCAGATTGGGACTTTGGTATCCTCATAACTCACCTTTTGACCTAATAGCATACTCAGACAGTGATCTAGGTGGGGCAAACTTGGACAGAAAATCTACTTCTGGAGGATGTCAGTTTTTGGGTGCTAGACTAGTCTCATGGCAGTGCAAGAAACAAACCACAGTATCCACATCTACAACAGAGGCAGAGTACATAGCAGCTGCAAGTTGCTGTTCTCAAGTCTTATGGATTCAGAATCAAATGTTGGATTATGGGGTAACCTTTCTACACACTCCAATCTTTATTGACAACAGCAGTGCTATTAGCATTGTAAATAATCCAGTCAAGCACTCAAAGACAAAGCACATTGAAATCAGGTATCACTTTATAAGAGATTGTAATGAAAAGAAACTTATTCAAGTTGTCAAAGTTCACACTGATAATCAGTTTGCTGATCTATTCACTAAAGCTTTTGATGTGGGTAGATTCACTTTCTTGGTAACAAGTGTGGGAATGATAAACTCTGAATAATCTCCTTCTTAAAAAGTGGTTTTATATCTGTATAGTATTCTTGGTGTTACTAATCTTCTTTTTCAGGATATGCATAGCAGTACTCAGTGTTTAGCAAGTCTAAAAGGAGTAAGTGTAGTTAATACTGCTAGTGGTTAATACTGCTTTCAGTTAATACTGCTAGTGGTTAATACTGCTTTCAGTTAATACTGCTAGTGGTTAATACTGCTTTCAGTTAATACTGCTAGTGGTTAATACTGCTTTCAGTTAATACTGCTAGTGGTTAATACTGCTTTCAGTTAATACTGCTAGTGGTTAATACTGCTTTCAGTTAATACTGCTAGTGGTTAATACTGCTTTCAGTTAATACTGCTAGTGGTTAATACTGCTTTCAGTTAATACTGCTAGTTAGTTAATACTGCTAGCAGTTACTACTGCTAGTAGTTAATACTGCTCTAGGTTAATACTGCTTATATTCCGAATACTATAAATACTCTTTGCCCGCCTAAAAGTTCATAACGACTCTTTGCATATTGTTCTCTTGCGCTCAAAACCTTTTCTCTCTCAAGTTCGAAGTTTTCAGGCAAGCTTTTCACTAAGATAAATGGCATCCATGACTTTCATCGACGAGCACAACGAGATTGTGATGCTACAAAAGCCAAAGCAAGCTTCAGGATTTCATCAGATTGTGGATTTCCTCAAGACAAGCCACATTGCTCATGCTCTTATTGTATCACCTACAATCTACATTGAGCATCAAAGGCAGTTCTGGGCTAATGCAACCATTGTTGTGGAGAATGGTGTGCAAATGATCAAGACAAGAATCTGTGATCAACCACTAACAGTTACTGAAGAGGTTATTCGCATCAGTCTACGTCTAGACGATGCCTCTGGTATAACTTCTATCCCAAATGATGAACTGTTTACAACTCTTACAAGAATGGGGTATGGAGGCCCATTGGGTGTTTTCAAATTTTCTAAAGCAAAATTCTCACCCCAATGGCGTTTCTTTGTCCATACTCTTATGCATTGTATATCCAAAAAGACTACTGGATGGAGTGAGTTCAGCAGCACTATTGCTTATGCTTTGGTGTGCTTGGCCACTGCCAGAAAGTACAATTTTTCTAAAATGATTTTCAATGATCTTGTCTCAAACATGGGAAACAAAAAGAGCTTCTTTATGTATCCCAGGTTTGTTCAAGAAGTTATTACTAATAAATTGACGGATATACCTCAACCTGTTGGGGTATATGTACCTAAACCCCCCAAAGGCAAGGTTTTCTCAAATATGAGAAGATCTGCTGGGGACTCTGAAGGAGTTGACACCCCATTGTTCTCTACAATGATGGTGGTGTCCCAAACCAATGAAGGTATGGCAGCAGGGTCAAGGCCCCCATTAGACCAACCCACTGCTAGCCAAGTCCAACCTTCCCTCTCAAAATCAATTCCCCAGTCCCTTCTTGAAAAACCAACCTCTCCCATCACCCAAACTTACAAGAGAAAAAAGGTAAAGAAGGCTCCTTCCCTTCTTGTACCATCCCCCACTAAGCCTTTAAGCCCTCTATTGGAGCATTCTCCAATACAGAATATCCAAAGGGAATCCAATAGGGTGTCTCCCAACCCTCAGGAGGTGCTCTCTAAGGAGATGGAAGAGCATATGGGTGAGAAGGCTGCCACTACTTCTGCTAGCACAGAGAAGGACAGTGGTAACATCTCTAAGACCTTCCCCATGGCAACTTTGGGTGAGCAATCATCCAAAGGTCCCAGGTGCCAAGAACCCAAGGGGGTGGATAGTGCTTCTGCTAGGCAGAAGACTTCCACTACAAAAAGATCCAATGATCCTTCAAAAGAGGGTAACACTTCTGGAGAAGGTGAGGACAGATATAACTATTATGAATTGATGGAAACCATGGGCAACATCAACATGGATGTACTCAAACAGGGCAAAGATATAGAAGAGCTTAAACTCATAGTTCTGTCACAACAAGAACAAATCATCAAGTTGAAGCAAATGGTAAGGAAACTGATTCTGCAAAGGAAGAAGAAACAATTTGTGCTCAGAAGGAGGAAACCAGTGACTGATGCTCCCAAAAAGGGGGAGTCAGAAGCTGATGCCAAAGCTAAGGGGGAGCAAGAGGAAAAACATGATGTTGAGGGGGAGAATGAGCAAGCAGCAGAAACAGAGCCAGCAGCAGAAACCATTAATACTGCCAGTTCAAGTAAAGCAGCAGAAATGGTTAATACTGCTGAGCTGAAAGAAGCAGCAGAAACAGTAAAAGAGGTCCTTACAGAGCTTGAGGTTGCAGAAACACTCATCAAAGCCAAACATGATACTCCCAAGGTCACCTCAAAGGCCAAAGGAGTTGTCATAAAAGAAAGAGGTGATGCAGCAAAGAACTCTAGCATTGAGAAGGTGATGGGTAAAGAGAAAGGTAAGGCAAAGCTAGTTGAATCTGATAAACCAATGAAAAAGCAGAAGCTGATTGAATTAGATGAAGCTCTAGCTAGGAAGATACAGGCTGAACTTGAAGAAGCAGAAACCATGCAAGTGCAAAAGGATAGAGAGATAGCTAAAGCAATGGCTGCAGAGTTAAACAAAGCCTATCAACAAAGCTTAGCAACAGAACAAGCCAAGCAGAAAGCCACATCTTTGAGGAAGCCTGCTAAGATCAAAATGGCTGCAAGGAAAAGACAACCTTAAAAGACATACCTGGGTGCTCAAGAGAGAAAGAAAATGATTACTTTCCTCAAGGGTGCAGTAGGTGTCAAGGTAGAGATGTTTTCAAAGATGTCTTTTGAGAAGCTCAAGAAGATGTATGATGCTGAGATGATAAAGCTTCAAGGGGATGATCTTGCAAGGGTTGAAATGGAGAAAAGAATGAAAGAAAGCAATGATTTCTTACAAAAACCATTCCCTGATGAGCAAGAAACTCCAGAGAAGGAAACAACAATTGGTGAAAGTCTAAGGACTTTAAAAAGAACAAAGATGATTGCCAGGAGAAAGCCTACAAAGAAGCCTAGATTAGTGGAAGAAGAGGCTGAAAAGGTTGCTGAAGAAGAAGAGGCACCTGAGTCATCTACAATGAAAGAACCTGCAAGTACTGAGGATGTCAAGATGTACATGGTTGTGATGGACAAAGTGCCTGAACCAATTGCAGCAGAACCTGTAGGAGTTAAACCTCCTGAAGTCATTCACTGGGATGTTTTGGAAGTAGATGGCAAGGAGTATATCAGACTGAAGAGAAAAGATGAAAAGTATGAAGTCTACAGTACTTGGGCTAAAATTGTCAGAACATGCTCAAGGTCTGATATTGAAGAAATGTTTGATATAGGGATGAAGTTATATGCAGATCAGTTGAAAGCTCCAGGGATTTCAATTACAAAACTGGTGATGGAGTATCTGTGTATGATGTTCAAACCTGATGAAGTGGAGGAGATCATAAGGAGTGTTTTTCAAGCAGTTACCAATTGGACTTTGTATGAAACTAGTGGCGTATATTCTGTGACTTTGGATAGAAATCACATTGAATACTTCCTAGTGGATAAAGTATACAACCATAGCAGATTGAAACTTCATTTAATGTTGAAGAAGAAGCTTGGATGTGGTGAAAATTCAGAAATGGCTAAATATTTGATCCAAAGAACAATTAATCAAAGTTTGGGATTGGATGCAAATACTGGAATTTAGGTCATGATGGAGTTTTGGGAGCATCTTGAAGAAGATCTGAAGAACTTGACTTCTTTTCCTAAAAGTCAAGTTAGGGGGAGATTGTTGGGAACTGAAGAAAAACTCAAGTATGGTTAATGCTGCTGATTCAGAGTTAATACTGCTAGAAGACTTAAAGGTTAATACTGCTGAGTGTTACTACTGCTTAGCTAGTTAGTACTGCTAGTGGTTAGTACTGCTTAGTAGTTAATGCTGCTAGAAGGAAGTTAATGCTGCTGAAGATTAATACTGCTTATATGATGAAGATTCGTATGAAAGGATATACATGGAAGCTTAGAGATATACATAGAAGATATACTGAAGATATTTTATTTATTGTAATTATCTTTGTATTCAGTATATATATTGTATTGTTTAGAATAGTTAGATAACTTTTGTTTTTCATTCTTTTAGAGAGAAAATCAACCTCAAGGCATAGATCCTAATTCTAGAGAAGTAGAATTCGTATTGGTGAGCCTGTTCATCAATATTGAGGTTGAGTGAGTAATCTTGTAACTTCAAAGCATTTAATAAAAGCTTACAGTTTGTTATTCATATTTTCTGTGTTGATTTACTGTTTCATTGAATATCAAAGTGTTATTCCGCAAACTTCTTTGATATTGTTTCTGAGAATTAATTCTTGTTGAGAATTCGATCCTGACAAAACTAGCTAGGAAACAACTGAGGGTGTATTCATAAGGTAACTGTAGTCGGTTAATGGTACTATCAAAAGAGTCATGGTACTCTTTAAAGGTGATTGTCGGCTTAAGGTTCTTAAGTTCTGACATCGGGTTATCAAATAAACATCCAAATGTGCAGTTAGTGCTTCAGTGTAAGCTGTCTAGGTCAATTGAGATTCACCTTTGTATTTAACAAACGTTTGGTGTCGCTGAAGTGCCTTGTTTTCTAGGTGAATAACTGCTAATTTCACTCTGGTAGTATCTGGTGTATTGTCCAATTGAAAAAACTGTTTGACTCTGTATAACTAGGATTTAAGATCATCCTCCCAAATTTTGGAAAATAAACCTTTATGAGCCTGGAAGAGTAATTAAATCCACCCCCATGATCGTCATTTCTTTCATTTCTAAATCCAGACTCATGTTTATCATTAGAACTCATATGATTCAGATCTGTATGTTTTTGTTGTTTATAAACCAATTGATCCATTTGAATCGATAATCCAACAATCAAATCACTCATCTCAGCAATTTCCCTATCATTCTCAGTGATAGACAAGACATGTTGATGCCCCATAGCTTCAAATCTACCTCCAAAATCAGTCAAAGTTGTTTTAAGTAGTACCTCAATCTGTGTTGTTGATTCTGTGGTTGCACTCTACTCTACTTCACCTTCTTCATCACCTTCATTATTTCTACCTTGTTTCCTTGCCATGGACCTAGTTATCACAATCTTTGAACCGACGAATGAATGCTCTAATACCACTAATGTGATTTAATCTTCTTGAAGGAAGATCAAATCCATTCAATCGATGACAGGATCGAATTCTTAACAAGAATAAATTCTCAGAAACTAATATCAAAGAAGTTTGCGGAATAACACTTTGATATTCACTAAAACAGTAAACCAAAACAGTATGTATTCAACAACTTGTAAACTTGTATTGAATGCTTGAAGTTACAAGATTAAACACACAACCTCAATATTGATGAACAGACTCACCAATACGAATTCTACTTCTCTAGAATTAGGATCTATGCCTTGAGGTTGATTTTCTCTCTAGAACTAAAAACTTAGAATGAATGAATTAATCTCTATCTAAACTATTCTATCAAATCTGTACATATACTGAATAAAAAGATAATTACAATAAAATATCTTCAGTATATCTTTCATCATTATCTCTAAGCTTCCATGAATATCTTCAGTTTATCCAGCTGTCATCCTTTCCATACAGATCTCCATCTTATAAGCAATATTAATCATAAGCAGCATTAATACTCTGAGCAGTATTAACTTGGTCTTAGCAGTATTAACTACCAAGCAGCACTAACCACTAGCAGTACTCACTATGCTCAGCAGCATTAATCTCTTCAAGCAGTACTAACTTTGAACTAGCAGTACTAATCTTGTTGAGCAACATTAATCATCAACTAGCAGCATTAATAACAGAAGTACTAACTAGAAGTATTAACTGTTTTCTTCTAGCAGCATTAACTTTGTTCCAGCAACATTAACTACAACTGGCAACATTAACCACAGAAGTAGTAACCTCAGAAGTATTAACCAAGTTCTTCTAGCAGCATTAACTTCAGAAGTAGTAACCATGTTGAACTAGAAGTAGTAACCATATTTGGCATATTTCAGACCCAACAATCTCCCCCTAACTTAACTTTTCAAAACTGAGAAGTTAAGTTCTTCAACATAAGGTCTTTATGATAATTTCAAAACTTTCTGCAATTACTAGTTCTTCTTGATTCAGTTTCTGCTGTTATCTTCTTTTCTGTTTCTGATGTAGTTACTGCTTTATTTCAGCTTCTTCACTTATCTCCCCCTCAAAATAAGATTTCATACAAACTTTAATTTTCTTCTTTTTCAGTACCAACTTCTTGAAATGATCTATCTGCTAGTGATAAGAATTGATCACCTTTTCATCTCTTTTATCTTCATAATTTGATTATGAACTTTCAGACTAATTGTACCATGTGTATCTATCAATTCTTTGTAGTTATATCTGTCCTCACCTTCTCCAGGAGTGTTACCCCCTTTTGAATGATCATTGGATCTTTTAGTAGAGATCTTCTGCCTAGCAGAAGCACCTTCTACTCCCTTGGTTTCTTGGCACCTGGGACCTTTAGATAATTTCTCATCTAAAGTTGCCATGGGGAAGGTCTTAGTAATGTTCACACTGTCCTGTCCTGCACTTTGTGCAAAGTCAGTAGTGTGAGCCTTACAACCCATATGCTCTTGCATCTCCTTATTGAGCACCTTCTTGAGGTTGGGAGACACCTCTATGGTTTCCCTTTGGATATTCTCTGATGAAAAATGCTCCATCAGAGGGCTTGTAGGTTTTGAGGTTGAGGATACAAGAAGGGAAGGAACCTTCTGTATCTTTTCTTTATATAGTATGGTAATTGGGAATGTTGGTTTGACAAAAGAAATCTGAAGATTTATGCTTTGTAGTGGAAGGTATGGATAGGTCATCAGTGGGTTGGTCTAATGAGGGCTTTGACCCTGATGCCTTACCTTCTTGATTGTGGGACACCACCATCATTGTTGAGAACAATGGGGTGTCAACTCCTTCAGAGTCCCTAGCAGATCTTCTCATGTTTGAGAAAACCTTGCCTTTAGGGGGTTTAGGTACATATACCTCATCAAAGTGAGGTATGTCCGTCAATTCATTATTAAGTACTTCTTGTACAAACCTTGGATACAGATAAAAGCTTTTTGATTGATATCCAGGTTTGACATTAAATCACTGAAGATCATTTTTAGGTATAGAAAACTTACATTAGCAGTAGTAACACTTATCAGCAGCATTAACACAAACTGGCAGTAGTAACATATACCAGCAGCATTAACACAGTCTGACAGTATTCACTGAACTAGAAGTACTAACTACCTTTCAGTATTAGCAACCTGAAACACTTACAGACACAAGGTTAGTAGTACCATATACCATAAAATTTTCAAAAATTACTTTATCTTTTGAAACTATACCTTTTTCACTTTTCTTACCTTCTGCTGGATCAAAAGTAACATGTCCTCCATCAAATCTTTTGAAGAATTTGAAGGCAATCCATGTTCCTTGTTATGTGCCAAGAGCAACCATTATCTTCATTCCAAATGCTCTTCCTCTTGAGCTTTTGATTGCCCTGCACACTTGATAAATCAGTTAGTCTTTGATGGAACCCAAGCCAAAGTGGTCTTGGGTTGACTTTTCTCATTAATATAATCTGTCAGTTTGGTTTGAATGAGTTGTTTAGGAATCTCATGACTTGAGTACTTTGTCAAGATTATAGGCTTGGCTGCATTACTACTAGAAGCAGCACTAGCCTTGTTAGCAGTACTAACTTGGTTAGCAGTACTAATCAAGTTAGCAGCACTATTCTTGTTAGCAATACTATCTGGGATAGCAGTACTAACAGGTTTCTTTGCAATTGGAACCCAAACTTGAGCAAAGTTGTTTGCTTTCTTTGTCTTTATGTTACTCCTTTGTTTATTTGAAGTATTTTTCTTAGTTTTAGCAAACTTGTTTTGAACATGAGACTTTTTAGGTGCTCTGTTCTCAGCCATTTGATTCCTTCCTTGCTTCCTATAACCAAAGGAGTTTTGAGTTTGTCTTTGAAAATTAACTCTTTGGTTGATAGGATTGAAATAACAGTATTTGGCAACATGATTAAGCTTTCCACAGATAAAACAAGGTTTTGGTCTATTGATTTTACTCAGATCAACCCCTTGTTTTTGTGTCCACTGATTATTTCAGTTTCTTTGATTTCCCCTCCTTTTATCATGTTTTTGGGGCTCAGATTTATTGCAAGTACACTGTTTGCAAGGGACAGGATTCACAACTGTTGTCTGTTTGTAGTGGACCTTACCAGACTTTCCCTCTGTCTTTTCTATGTCCTTAGATTTGACCCAAGTCTTTCCACATCCCTCATTGGTGATAATGTGATTTTCTAGGGGAATCTCACCACTCACAGTGTTCTCCTTACTCTTATTATTAGAGTACTCTTCTTCAGAGTCTGTTTCAACCACCACTTTGTCTAATGGATCTACCTTAGTGGCTTCATCAGACAATTCCTTCCTATCCTTTGTCTCTAGCAAGTCTGATATAGGAGGGATGTAATTGTTGTTGTATGGTGGTGGTGTGGTGTTATATCCTATTCCTCTTCTAAGTTTGTCATGGATTTGAGTTTGGAGCAAAGAGTCCATTGCTTTAGAAGCATTGGAAAATTTCTCAATATCCAGCTTGGCTTTCTCAAACTCACTCTTTATCTTCTCATTCTCCTCTTTAGACTTTTTCAGCTGAAGTTCTAGGTCATTTTTCTCCCACTTCCAGTAATTTGTATCATAAGAATGTTGAAGTTCATTGGCTTGGAAAACTTTGATCTGTTCCTCAAAACTCTCAACAATTCTTACATAGTCTTTTATATCTCTCTCTAATCTTTTAAGGTCATCACTCATTGTCTGTTTGTGATCCCTGTACCTTTTAACAGTTTCCATACAAGTTTTAGAGCAAAGATTAGACATTACCTCTGTGGGGATTTCTGTGCTTGAAGAATCTGAAACTTTAGCCATTGATGATTTCTGATTTCAAGGAAGAATGATGATTGCAGGTTTCTGAGAATACTTGCTCTAATACCACTTGACAGGATCGAATTCTTAACAAGAATAAATTCTCAGAAACTAATATCAAAGAAGTTTGCGGAATAACACTTTGATATTCACTAAAACAGTAAACCAAAACAGTATGTATTCAACAACTTGTAAACTTGTATTGAATGCTTGAAGTTACAAGATTAAACACACAACCTCAATATTGATGAACAGACTCACCAATACGAATTCTACTTCTCTAGAATTAGGATCTATGCCTTGAGGTTGATTTTCTCTCTAGAACTAAAAACTTAGAATGAATGAATTAATCTCTATCTAAACTATTCTATCAAATCTGTACATATACTGAATAAAAAGATAATTACAATAAAATATCTTCAGTATATCTTCCATCATTATCTCTAAGCTTCCATGAATATCTTCAGTTTATCCAGCTGTCATCCTTTCCATACAGATCTCCATCTTATAAGCAGTATTAATCATAAGCAGCATTAATACTCTGAGCAGTATTAACTTGGTCTTAGCAGTATTAACTACCAAGCAGCACTAACCACTAGCAGTACTAACTATGCTCAGCAGCATTAATCTCTTCAAGCAGTACTAACTTTGAACTAGCAGTACTAATCTTGTTGAGCAACATTAATCATCAACTAGCAGCATTAATAACAGAAGTACTAACTAGAAGTATTAACTGTTTTCTTCTAGCAGCATTAACTTTGTTCCAGCAACATTAACTACAACTGGAAACATTAACCACAGAAGTAGTAACCTCAGAAGTATTAACCAAGTTCTTCTAGCAGCATTAACTTCAGAAGTAGTAACCATGTTGAACTAGAAGTAGTAACCATATTTGGCATATTTCAGACCCAACAATCGAACAATTTACTCAGGATTGAATAATAAATTACCTGAGTAATACCTCGATAATTTGGAGAATTGGGTTAAGAACAACTCTCGAGATTATGAGACTGAAACGACAACAGAAAATGAGAAAATAGTTGTGTAATTTCGTAAGGATTTCATTCATACTTTCTCGAATGCATTTCATACGGTTATATAAGAATCTAAATTGGCTATCATTCACATCGGGTGTGAAATGACGTCATTTATATGAAAATTAAAAAACAAACTGCAATAATAATAAAAGAGAATTATTTAATTATGCTCAGTCATCGACTTGGGTTGCTACTGGATTAGTATGCATCACCATCATGAAGGCTCCATCTCCGACGGATTCATGTAGCACCAGTCCTCGCCACCCAGCACCACCATCACAACCCTTCTTCTAATTTCCTTTTCGATCCTTTTTTTCTTTCTCTCGACTTCCTCCCACCGTCTTCTCCTCTTCAGCTTCTCACTACCGTAACCCTGTTACTAGGGTTATACCGGAGGATGTACCAATGTGAGATTCCGAATCGGGCCCCCAAAAATTTTGGGGCCCCTGAACTTCTTTGGGGGCCAATTATGTATGTATTTTGATTTTTACCCCATGATTTAGCTTAACCCCTACGGATTCCTACCTCTTATTTTAGCTTATTACGGCAAGTATATTGTTTTAGCAATTTAACCCGATGCCCCAATTCCTCCCTTCTTCTACCAGATTTACCAATTCACCTATTCCCAATTACAATTGCAAATCTATAATCCCTTCTCCGTGGGTCTCTAGTTTAAAGATTGAACTCTCCTATCAGCTAGTCCCATTATCTTTGTTTTTTTCCGATGGCTAATTTTATGACTGAAGCACCAAACACAACCCTATTTAATAATCTTCTACATTCTTATTGTTTCCCTCTTCCTTGTTCGAAGAGCAACCTCACCTGTAATTTCATTGACTTCGTTTATATGATCGCTATTGTTAAGAGATTGTAGCCCTTTGAAATCACATACAAAAGTTAGAGTGAAGGGAGAATTCGGTTCTATAATTGAGCTAGGGTTTCTTGAGGTAAACAACAGATGGTAAACTCCCAAATGACTCATTGGAGAAAGTTGATTATAAATTAAGAACTCACTGAAAATTTTGCTTTCAACAATCTTAGAAGAATGATTATGTTTAAATGTATATTGTATGTCACTTTGTCAATTAAGACATATTTGTTGTTTTTAGTTTGTAAGACTTTTAATATAATATATAGTGTAAGCTTTTACATTTTATTTTATTTATACGTATCCAACCTATCTACGTTTTGATACAAATATAATTAACAAGGCCTTCAAAAAGGTTGGAGCGACCCTGCTTGTTACTTGTACCCCTCCCATCCCTGTACACACGTTCCTCTTTACACCACACTCAAACCAACATAAACTCCATCTACCCCTTCCATTGAACAAGTAAATTTCAACAATTTTTGGATATTTAAACACCTAATTTTCAGATTTTTAGAAGACAACAACTGTTTTTTGATCATGGTAAAGTGTACTTTTGGTATCAGGGTTTCGAACACTGAAACGAGCATCCCGTTTGTCGGAAATTAGGGAGGTTGATGAAATACTGAAGTTGAAGAGTGTTAGTGTACCAACATGGAACAAAGGGATTTGAGAGATTGGCAAGGGTGGTTTTGGAAGTTAGAGAAGAAAAGGGGAACGAGTTGTTGTTCACGAGGGAAAAGAGCATCGGTAATGGATATCGTCGGAGGGGAATGACATGGATGACAAGAAAGTGTAGAGATAATAAATTAGTATAATGTATTATTTTAATAAATAAGAAAAACTCATAAAATGGGAAAAAGACTGCAATATCCCTGACTTTACGAACATTTTTTAACAGAGTTAGCCTTAGGGACGAAATGAATTAGAAACCACAAAGATGGAAAAAACAATTTTTAAATACAAGAAACCAATACTAGAAAATCCCTTATCACTGACGGAATGTAGCCGTCGGTAATTACCGACGGATCACCGACCACTTTCCCATGGATGGAGATATTTTGCGACGAACATCAAATCCGTCGGTGATCCATCGGTGAATATAAACATTTCCAACGAACCACCGACGGACATAAAATTATTTTATTTTTTATTTTTAAAAATACAAATCCGTCGAAAAATTTACTGATTTAGTATTTATTTTTTATTCCATGAAATCCGTCGGTGATCCGTAGCAAATTACCGACGGCCATGGGTCATCTGTCTGTAATTCATCGGTAATTTGCTACGGATCACCGACGGATCATATTTTTTTTGTTTTCCTTGTTTTTGTTACGCGTATGAGGTTTTACGGGTACATTTGTCTAATTTGGTTCATATGTATGTATGGGTATATGTGAATATCTCTATATGTACGTGTATTAAGTGTATGTACATGTCGTATGCATATAGTGTGCATGTATGTCTATGCAGGGGCGAAAGGCCTATAGGGGCCATGGCCCCTGCGGTTCTCCATGCAGCAAGTAGCAATTTTTATCACTTCACTTGTAAAAAAGTAATAAATTTACGTGCCCCCCCCTTCCATAATAAGACCAGTCCACTATTTCTATATCCAATATTCCAATAAATATAATCAAGTCTAATATCCAATCGAAGCCTAAAAGTCCAACTTCTATTTTAGTCAAGACGGAAGTCAGAGATTAAAGAAAAAGCTAGGTAATTAAAAAGAGATTTTGTATGAAAATCATAAACAATTAAGGGGTCGTTTACCCAAATGTTTACTGGGTAAGCGTTTACGGGTATGATTCAATACTATCACTTTACTCATTGGGTAAGATTCAAGTCCACCAAAACGGCATATGATGCAACAATTTACCTGGCAAGCGCTAACCGGGTAAGAGTTGTCACCCTTACTTACTGGGTAAGACTGTCGGTCTTTGCCATCGTTCTAACCAGGTAAGATTCTTGATATCATGGACGAACCTATATTGGTGGTTACGGTGGCACGTGCCACCGTATTATTTCTCCGACGAAGGGTAAAAAAATTTAGGTTCGTGAAGGGTGCAATCGCGTTCTAGAAGGTGCTACCGTATTATTTTAGAAACTTCAAGAAGGTGCAGCCGTACCTCATAATCAACCAAAAAAAAAAACTCTTGAAATCAACCAAAAAACCGAAGAAAACTCTTGAAATTAATCAAAAAAATCTCTCGAAATCAACAAAAAAAACTTAAAATACCTTGAAATCAAGCAAAAAAACTGTTAAAATCCATCTAAATGGTGGAATTATATTAAAAACACATGAGATCAGCCCCTGCGGTTGGAAAGCTTGTGTTACGCCCCTGTGTCTATGTGTTGAATAATTGTTATATGTTTGTCAAATGTTGTCTAACATTGTTATATGTTTGTCAAATATTGAATTTCAGATAGATGAGCTAAAACAGAAGTTAGAGAAAGAGACAGCAGCGAGGATACGGTCGGAGGAGCAAATGAAGGGGTTTGAGGCCTTCATGAAGCAATTTCAAGATGAAAACCCTCCCCCTCCTCCCCCGGTTTAGGATATTTAGATGTATTTAGTATTTGAATATTTTATTTTTGGGAATACGTTTTGGAATTATTATCAATACTTTTGAATATTAAATGAAAAATGGGCAGGTTTTGTACTGGAAATTATGATTTTTTAATTATTGTTTTAATAAAAAGTAAATTACTGACGGAATATCCGTCGCTAAATGTTTTTAATTTTTTTTAATTGTCATTTTATCCATCGCTAAATCGAAGGTAGTCCATCGGAAAGTGTGTCCGTCTGTGACTGGAGGGCGTCAGTAATCCGTGGGTGAAAAGTTGGCCGTCGGAGATCCGTCAGAAAACGGAGGTTGTCGTAGATCTGTCGCTAATATCTGTCGGAGATCCATCGGAAAGTCAATCGTCCACGAGATTTTTAACGATAGACTTTCACCAACGGATCTAGCCGTCGGTGAAAGTCAACTGTTTTGTAATGAAAGAAAGTAGAAAGAAACGACAAACCTCAAGGACGAAAATCATAGCTTACTCTATCTTTTATGTCATTATAGTTATTTACTTATTAATTTCTTTTAAAGTAAGTTATGGATTTACGTATGAGCCCAATAATGAATATTTTTGTATTTAATCGTATTATTAAATATCATAAATACGTAAATTATGGGGTTTAATTTCAATCTATGCACATGATGCAACTACATGGACTACTAAGTATCAATATCGATTAAACGTATACAATCACAGTTTTTAATCATACACATAAATATATTGATTTAAATGATTGATAACATAATAAATGTTGTTTTATCTCTAATAACGTCTATTTTTTTATAAAGTAATAAATAATCAAAATAATAATTATAAAAAATATTTTAATTTGTTATAACCTTAAAAATATAACTATATTAATATGGTTTTAATAATTTAATAATCACAAATGTTTTTTTTAACCTTAAAAATATAATTAAGTTAATAGCATTAAAAATATGTATTTTAATTAATACATTATTAACTAATTGATATAATAAGGGTATAAAATAAAAAATATAAAAATAACAGAAGTAATTGAGAAATATTAAATGGATTAAAAATAATAAATTATAAAAACATAAGATCTAAAACAAAAATTATAGAAAAAGGTAAAAAATAAATGAAAATAAATTACATTGTTTTTTTATGTATCATTACTTTTTAGTGTAGAGGGTATGAAAATTAAGAAGGAGACTAATTACACCTCTATATATTACTAATTGTACCCCTATCTAATAATTTTATTATCACATATATCAATATCAACATTTACTTTTTACATAATTAAATCTTGAATTATTTCTATCAAACTCAATGTTATCATTATATTCTTAAATTATTTAACCGCATCTTTTTTTGAAGAAATTTAACCACATTTCTTAATTTTGGAAAAAAGAAAACACTAGAAATTCACGCTTAGGGGTTGTTCGGTTCGTTTTCTGTTAAGACCTGTATGGATATAGTTGTCTGTATAATAACAGATAAGTTGTTGTTCGGTTGTTGTGCTGGATAAATAGTCTAAATGTCAAAAATAACCATTTTACCCCTAATCAATATTTTTGTTGAATAAATAAAGTCTTTCATAATATGTCAAATAAATAACTTTTAATTATAAAAAATATCAATATCAACATATTTTAAAATAAAAATAATTTTATAGAACACAATTTTCTATTGAAACCCACTTCCATCATATTCCCTTTTTTTCTCTTGATCGTGCAGACCTGCAACTACCATCATATTCCCCTTTTTTTTGCTCTTGATCGGTTGCATCTGCAGACTTGCAACTAGAACATTTGCAGGTAAAAAGTTATTGGGTTTGAACATTTCCAACTACTGTGAATCGATGGGTTTGAACCACAATCATACAGAATCAGAAATTGATGCTATTGTGAAATAGATGTTACTGTGTAAATCGATGCTATTGTGTATAACGATGCTACTGGCTCTAGAGACCATGAAATCGATGGGTTTAAACCACAAAATCAATTTCTATTCTTGGAAATGTTACTGTCACGTACACTGTTGTATTGATCAAGATTATGATTTTGGTGTGTTCTTGATGCAAATTTGATTGTATTATGATCGCCCATTGATACAGAACACTTCTTGTTTGTATTGGAAACTCAATTGAACAACATATATGGGTCAATTTGATCAATCTTACTGTTTCTGGAAACTTACCATTTTCGTACTGTTCAAGATCAAGATCAAATTCATTTGATTTTGTGTGTTCTTGGAAAATTCAAAGCACAAGGGTTGTTCTCGATCATATTGTGAGCACTTTATCAAATTTTGGTGATCAATTTCTAAGGATTGGGTAGAATTAAGTGGAATTTTTAAAGAAAAAGTTCAAGATCCACATAATTCGCATAGATCATGAAGAACTCGTATGGTGAAGAATTCGCATGATTCAGTGTGTATATGCATCTAAGGACAGAGTTCGCATAAGAGTCTCATACGAATTCTCAGGAATTCGCACATAGCTTTGTACGAAAAGTCAAGATTTCGCATGAAAGCATATACGAAAAGCTAAGGATTCACATCAAGTTGTTAGGAATTTTTTCTAAGGCAAGAATTCGTATCTATACGAACTATTCAAGCTTTGGAAAATTTCTAAGGGAGGAATTCGCATCACTGTTACACTACTCATACGAATTGTTCAGAATTCGTATCCTCCTATATGCGAAATGTGCAGAACTCGCACATAGCTTACATGCGAAAAGTGAAGTTCTCTAATCTTTGCTTATGCGAATTGTGTGTATATGTGAATTGTTGAGTGCATGTGAATTGTTGTGTGTGAGTGTCATACTAATTCTATACTTAGAATAATTTTTTTTTTGTGATTTTTCTATGATTTTAACAGTTGATTTTTCTGATTATCTGACTAACGATCTTTTCAAGCATTATATTCAGATAAATACTAATCATGCCTTACATAGATAAGAAAGGAAACACAATTCTTACAAACAGAGATTTTGCTTCGTCGTACATGCCTGAGATACCTTTGATAGAAGAAGACAATGCAAAGCTTTAACTTCAGAACTCAGAGTTGAAAGTTGAGATAGAGATACTGAATGTCAAGCTGAAGAAAGCTGAGATACTAGTATCAACATACCAGGCAAAAGGCAAAGATTGGTTAAAAAGAGTTGATGAAAGAAGTAAGAATGAAAAGGCTGAAATTGAGAAAACTTTCAACCAGAGATTATCTGATATTTCTAAGAAAGTTGAAATAGAAAAGAAAGAGTTAGAAATCAAATGTGCTAAACTTTCTAAACAAGTTTCTGAATTTGAAAAAATTGTTATATCTGAAAGAGATATTTTTGAAAAGGAAAAGAAAAAAATACTGAAAAGAAAAATACTGTGCTTTTCAAAGAAATTTCTGAGAAAAATCAGAACTTGGAAAAAGAGTTTGAATCTGAAAGAAATTTTTTTGAAAATGAGATTTCTAAACTCACAAGCAAGTTGGCTTCTTTATCTTCAGATATTCTGAAATGACAGAATAGTAGATCTGATCTGCAAAGTAAGTTCGATAAACTTTGCAATGAAAAATCCAAGTTGAATGACAAGATCAAACAACTTGAGAAATCTAATGTTGATTTGCCTGATAAACTAACATCTAAAACACCTGGCTTATCTTCTTATGATGATGATTCAGTTGAATCAATATATTCTTTTCAATCAGTTTCAAGCTTATTTCAAAAGATGGTTTTCAAGAAAAAGAACAAACCAGAAATCTTGAAACCATATCAGATTAAGACTTCTAGTTCATTTTATGTCAAATATGCTAATAAACATGTTGCTTATCTTTCAAAATATGGATTTAAAGCATCTGAGAAAGAGAATATGATCTGGGTTGTAAAAGGATCTTCTGAACCAGTCAAATACCAGAAATCATCTGCACAAGCTGCAAAGAGAAACAAGAACAGAACTGCAAAAGATAAATCTTTTCCTCCTGATTATATCAAGTCTACAAACCATCTGATCAGGTTAGCTAAAAGAAAACTTTGTTGTTCTTATTGTTGTACTGATGAATTGTACATAAAGCACATATCAACTACTGGTATTATTTTTACAAGAATTATTCTGATACTGCATTTTACAGAGGTGAAAACCACTCAAGAAAGTTTTCACACATTAACCAGATTGGACCCAAATTTATCTGGGTACCAAAACCAGTTAAACATGTGATGCAGGAGTCTACACTCAAGAAGGAGTAAAAGGGGCTATGACTTCTAAGTACAACAACTTAGGACTCAATCTTCAATGTTAAAAAATGATGGCTTCTGATTACAACAGGTCAGGACCCGATCTTCAATGTCAAGTGATGACTTCTGAACATAGCAGTTCAGGACTCAATCTTCAAAGAATTCTACTGAAAGAATCTTTGAATGTAAAATCATTTCAGGAAGCAGCAAGATATCAAACATCAACTGTCATATTAAGAGAGAAACAAACAAATGATGAACAAACCAGAGATCAAGTCAAGGGAGAGCAAAGTCAAGCAAGTCATGTCAGATTTAGGGGAGATTGGTATTAAGTCAAGGGGGAGCTTAATACAGAAATATAATTTGAAAAGTGTTGTAAGTGTGTCTGTGTGTGTAAAATTCTTTTTGAAATAAAATGAGCTTAAAATGTCATTTTTGGAAGGTTTCCATTATTGGAAAGTTTCTATTTTTGGCAAGTTTTGGAAGAGTTTCTAAAATAGCAACTTTCCATGTTTAGAATGTTTTTCAAAAGTTGAAAACTTTTCTAAGTCTAAAATTCGTATAACAGTGTCATGCGAATCCTGAGGATTTCGCATACTGTGTTATACGAATTGTTGGAATTCGCATGCAGTGATATACGAAATCTAAATTTTCGCATGCTTCTATATGTGAAAAGTGAGGAATTCGGGTATCAGTGTCATACAAATTGTTGGTTTTGCACAGAATTCGCATATCGTTTCGTGCGAATTCTCACACACTATTGTCTACTTCTTTCTAGACAATTCGGATACATGTTTTCTGCGAAAAGTTAGTGGCCCAATCAATTCGTGCCACATGTCTATTCTATTCAAGGGTATAAATACGCAACTTGTTCATTTTAACCCTCACTTTTCGAAGTATCAATTTTCATACGAATCCTTTCGAGCACATAACCCTTAAACCCCTCCTTACGAACTCTTTGTCTTTCAGACTTCGATCTCCAAGTTCTTTGATTTCAAGGTTGATTTTTATTTTGTTTTGTTTGTTTATTGTTTGTGTATTGATTGTTGTCTTGCAGGTTTACCCTATACTGGATTAGTTGTTAGGATCGATTTCTTCGAATGGATTGTTCATCTTCAAGAACATCGAACTGACTTTTGAAATTTTTGAATAATTGATTCTTGTTCTAAGTGATAATCTTAACTCAAAGATACATTTCTATGTCATAATCGAACCTTGTTTCACGAAAATCTTAACTTAAATCATGAAAGTGGATATTTGATTTGAACTTGGACCCTTTGTCTGTTCTTGATGAGTTATTGATAAAACTTCGAATTTAATGGGTCTAAATATGTTTTAATCTCAAAGATTGTTCATTAAATTTGATTACAATCATTAATCGAACATCATAGTATAAATTTTAGGTTTAAAATTCATAATTTCAATTTTTTGGTGAATCTGGGTTCATGTGGAATTTATGAAGATTTGAAGATGTTCATGTTAATGTTCTTGGTGTTCTTAATTTTCACTTAGAAAAAATTATTTAAGTAAATTTTTTTGAAAATTTTAAAAGTTCATACGAATTCTTGTTCATGATAGTGCCATACGAATTCTGATTTCATTGCCATACGAATTCTGATTTCATTGCCATATTTTTCTAAGTAGTCAATTCATATAGTTGTTTCATACGAATTCCTTGGTTTGTGGTGTTTAAAATTCTTCTAAGTGAAGAATTCGTATATTGGTCCCATACGAATTTTGTGTTAGCTCATGTCATTTTATTCCTAAGTTAGGAATTCGCATATCTCATCCATGCGAATTCTATACTTAGTGATTTTTCAAACTTGGTTTTCATTGTCAAAACTTATGTTTTTGTACTAACCACTTGGACCTTGTCCAAACTTGTTCATTCTTTTCAGGTACCAATGGCTGATCAATCTGTTGACCAACATGTTCAGATGGGTGAAAACTCACCTAATGAGGCATCCCTGGAGTGTCCAATGCCATCTTCTAGATCAGACTTTCAAGTACCACCGAATGTCAATCCTGGTCTATTTCTTATCTCACCATCCGAGATGAAACCACATCAGCCAAACAATCATCATCTGCAATTTACCATAAAAATAGTCCTATTGTCCTAGACATTCTGAAGAACCATCCACTGAGAAATGCTTTAACAGCTCAAGCAACCGTTCCAGAGTTATATGTTCAGCAAGCATGGAAAACTATCAGGTTCAATCACATGAGGGTAGAAGGTGAAAGGATTCCCATATTCAAGTTGGAGATAGATCACTTTACATATGTGCTGAATCTTGAAAGACTCAGATTTATGCTAAGTCTACCTGCTACAAATGCCAGAGAACGGAGAATCACTTATGATGAATTGCCATCTGATGTAGAAGTTTTTCAAGGCATCAGAGAAATGGGTTATGTTGGACAACTGACTCAGGTCAACCATTTCAAGAAGAATAACTTGCCTCCGTTCTACTACACCTTGTTCTTTGTCATCAACAGGTGTCTAACTGCTAAAATCTATGGAACTGATAATGCAAGTATTCACATTCTTAAACTGTTCTACTCAGTGGTTCATGATCTTCATATTATTTATGCAAGCATCTTCTGGACAGAGTTGTATGAAAAATTTGTTGCTAAGAAGACATCAAAGGCACCGAACTACATTCCGTATCAAAGATTCATGACTTTGATTGTCAGAAGTATGCTGAGGAGCAACCGACAGATTCCAACAAGAATTAATCATCCACTTGCACCAGTTAGTGAGATGAGATATCTGATGAAACAGAAAAGAGAGTTTAGTATCTCTATGCCAGTCCCGGAAAGTTTGCTAGATTATGTTGATCCAAAGTGTGATAGTATGATAGCATATAGAGAGTTTATGGGACAACCAAGACCGGTTGACCTACCCAAGGCTCAAACCTTAAGAGAGCGGAGTCCGTGAGGGTTTCTGATACTGTGGGAGTTCAGAAACGGGGAGAGAAGAAGAAAAATACTGAGATGGGTTCCTGTTAGGACTGAAAGTCCTATGTGTTGAAAGTGGAATAAAGTATTTATAAGGGTGCATAATGTAATTATTGAATAGTTGTTTTAATAGTTGGGCCCAAGCCCATTAGCCCATTAGGACTTGTAAGCCTAAGTATATAAAGGTATTATTAGTTCATTTATTCAGTTCGGAAGGTTATAAGTTTAAGTCTCATAATTTCAGATTACTAGTCATTAGGTTTACTTTCTCTGATCAGAAATCCTTTCTGTAAATCTATAACCCTTTGAGTTCATATTAATCATATGACTAGTAGTTGTGGCTTAAATCTTATTCATCTTTGATATTATTTGCTGTTGATTGCACTGTACTGGGATCTAGAATTGGTATCAGAGCAAAGAGACTGAAGGTTTGATCCAGAAAAGGTTTGTCTAAAACCCCTAATCGATTATCTGTTTTATCTGTTTAATCTGCTAGATTTTTGTTCGATCTAGGTTGGTTGTGTCTTATCGATTATTGTTTCTGTTTTATATCGATCAATTTTTTTATTTTTCTGAAAAAAGTGTTTATCGGTCGAAGTTTTCTGCAAATCTGATTTTATTAACGATCGAAGTTTTCTGCAAATCTGATTTTATTATCGATCGAAGTTTTCTGCAAATCTGATTTTATTATCGATCGAAGTTTTTCTGCAAATCTGATTTTATTGTCGGTCGAAGGTGTCTAAGTTTATCAATCTGATTGTTTCTGAAGTGTTTATCGGTCGGTTTGTATGTGTTTAAATCTTCTTATCGATCTTCAAATCTGCGAATATTCATACTTGATTTATCGATTTTATGGGTTTGATCTTGATCGAATTCCAGATTCTTCGTGTTCATCGGGTTGTTCTTCGATTTTATCGGTCTTATCTGTTGATTTTATCGGTGTTTCTACTAATTTGATATTTATCTGTTATCGACCGATAGTCCTTGACCGATATATTATTGGACCGATATCTGTTGCTTGACCGGTACATTGTCCTTACCGGTTCTTTGATTCGACCGATACATTGGATTTACCGGTCATTTGATTCGACCGATACATTGTGTTTACCGGTCATTTGGTTCGTCCGATACATTGTCTTACCGGTCTTTTGTTCGACCGATACTTAGGTTCGACCGGTACCCTGCTTACCGGTCATTCCTTTCGGCCTATACCTTATTCGACCGATGGTTTGTTTATCGATCCTGAGACTCGACCGGTGCCCCGGTTCAACCGGTACATAGCTTGACCGAGTTTCTATTCGACCGATACTCTCTTGACCGATATCCTCTGTTCGACCAGACCCCTGCTCGACCGGGTCTTTGCTTCGACCGGACCCTTGCTCGACCGGGTTGGCTTAAAAAAAAAGGGAAAAAAGGGTCAAATTTTTGTCTCACGATCATTTTGCAGTGCATTTCTTTTAGACCCCGTTCTTCATAGTTTCAGTAGTTTGTCATCCTAAAATTTCAAGTTTCACTCGTTGTCACTTTTAGTCCTTGCACATTAATTCTTTCATAGTCTGTCAAGTTTAGTCCCTAGACTTCAAGTTTATCAAGTTGATTTCTCATTAAGATGGGATTTGGATATGTTGCTGAGCTTGAAGAGAAGAATAATGAGCTCGACTTAGCCTTAACTTTTTACGTAAAGAAGGCAAACCAATATGCTGATGAGAACAACACACTGAAAGAGGAAGTTAGTGCATTAAAGACAATTAATGAAGATCTTCTGACAAAGATTTCTGGGATGAATGATGAGAAAATACTGAGACTGGAATCTGAGAACTCTGAGCTAATAGGAAAGATATCTGATTTGGAGCAAAAGATTACAAAAGACAAATCCGATTTTGAGAATAAAGAAAAATCTTTTGCAAATAAGTTCTCAGATTTTTCCAGAAAATGTGCTGATGAGAAGAAAGAAGTTGAGCTAAAATGCATAAAACTTTCTCAGCAAGTTTATGATTTTCAGAAAGTAATCATCCTTGAAAGAGAAAAGTTTGCCAAAGAGAAGAAGGTCATTGAACAAAAGAATGTTGGATTCTTCAAAGAAATATCCAGCCTGAGAAACAATGCTGAGAAGGAATTTGAAGAAGAAAGAAGCATGTTTGAGACTGAGATTAAAAAGCTGACTGCCAAGTTATCTGAACTATCTGCAAATGCATTAAAAGAGCAGAAAACGAAGTCTGAGTTCACGAACAATATTGAACTGCTTGTTCAAGAAAGAGACAACTTCGCTTCAATGATTAAAGTGTTTGAAAAATCTGTATCAAGTTCAAATCAGAAATCTGTCTCTTCACAAAGGTCAGTTAAATCATTTGATCAGATTCGTAAAACTAACCTTTTCTATGATAGCAATATAGATGGTTCAGGTACACATCAAAGAAGAAGGAGATACAAAGAAGAGGAACTGGTCTGGAAGAAGAAACCAGTTGAAAATGAGATGAAAGAAAGAGGATCGTGTGTACATGCGTCTAATGCCAAGAAGAACAAAGCGAGTAAAGGTAAACCTGATCATATCTACTCGAAAGATCAATTACTCAGGTTGCCAGGTAAGAAAAACCACTGTTCTTATTGTCTTACACATGATCACATTCACAAAACCAGTGATCATTTCTGGTATGGTTCTTATTTTATATCTCCCACAAGAACTGCAACTAACATTCGAGGACCCAAATACCAGTGGGTACCAAAGCCGAAAACTGATTCTTTGTTGCAGGCACCTACTGTCAAGGGGGAGTAGAAGAACAAAGGCTTCTAAGTAAATCAGCTTAGAACCCGCACTTCAACGGAGTATGGCTTCTGATCATATGACAGATCAGGACCTGTTCTTCAACGTTCAGACTTGGATATTTTGCAAATATCCAGGGGGAGCTTAAAAGACCTAAATCATTATATCATGATTTGAGGGGGAGCTTAAAAGGTAAATATCTTCTAATCCTAGATTTCTGATTGTTTGGAAGAAGAACAACTTTCAAGCATGAAAAACAGTTTCTGAAATGTTCAAACCACTTCTGGTTCTCAAAAGATTTTATGAATTTAGAAGTGTGATTTTAAATGTTTTTCAATTTTGAGCTTTAATGTTTAAATGACCGTGTGTTTCCAAAGATCAATACTTGCGTCTTATCTTGTCTTTATACTGTAAAGTATTCATACACACCGGTTCAGTACTTCATTTGAATTTGTTATTACCATGTCTCATAACGAAACAATTTTTCGATGGTAATACCCTCGTTTGATATTCAATGTTGTTGAGCATCAATCATAATTTCTAATCTTGTGCTTTCATTGCAAAATTGTTTATATTCGTTCATATAAACAAAATATCCAATTCCTTGATACCCTAACCATTTTATTTGATCTGATTGATACATTGTCAGATTCTCAAAACAATTCTCTTGATTTCATATCATTCATTCAATATTCTTGTTGTGAGAAATCTTCAAAGTTCAAATGCTCAAATTTCATTCATATTTTTAAATGAGCATACATTTTGATAGGAATTACATGGGATTTGTGAGTGAGCTTAAACAGAACTTCCATGGATTCACGTAAACCCGTGTTTCCTACCCCGGAAGTTATCCTAGAGTGATTGAGGGGTCTTAAATCAAAGAGTGGGGGAGATAACTCATCGGATTTAGTTTTTCTCATTGTGCTTAGCGGAAAAATGAAAAAGAGAGTTTGGTTAGAAGTGAGCTTTAATGTTAAAAAGAAAGAGGGTGTGAGAATAGAGTTAAAAGAATATCAGAACTCTGCACCAACCGCTTTCTGAGTCGGGCAGCCACATATTCTGATTGGTTCACATTCTTTGGTGACCATCATTGAAACAGGCAGTGAGCCCATGCCAACTCTTGTTTTTACCCCACCAACCACTCGTTTCTTTCTTAACAAAGAAATGTTTCATTTTCTTTGGGTACGCAGCATATCTGCTATCTAGTCTTCACTTGGAAGATTTAGATATTGAAAAAGAAGGAAAGTTGCCCCACCTTCGCACCTCTTTCATGCACATTGAGTTCGTGTAATATATGTTGTTGTCTCAACAGTTTACACAATTTGAGCCTGATCAAGCTAAGTAGCTTCAATCATTCATACACTTGCACGAGCACACAAGAAATGAGTTTTCTTGTCATAACATTCATAGAAAATTCCTTTGTGGTTTTTCGATGATTGAATGGAAGCCCTGGGGGAGTGAACATTACAAAAACTCCTTTCCAATGTACATCCGTTGTACAAAGTGGCTCAGTGCTACTTACAGGCATACTAACTGTATCATTTGTTGATTCAGGTTTATAATTCCTAGTATATCTGAATTTGAAAAGGTTCGGATATATACATTTCATGAATTGACGGATACTCAGATCACAGGGCAGAGAATGTAATATTATCAAGGGGAGATCAGAGAATGTGTTGAAATTGAAGAGTTTTGATGATCTTGATGCTCACAATCATCAAAAAGGGGGAGAAAATTTTCAAAGTTCAATTTCAAAGTTTTAAAGAAAGAAAGTTCAAGTTTTTCAAGATTGTTTCTGAATGAAGCCCACCATAAGCCCATTATGTTTGTAATTCGTGAAAGTTTGCTTTTCTGAAGACAGTCTAGAGATCAAAGAGATGAAGATTTCAAAGATTGTATTTCTTCTATCCCGTATCATATGGTGCTTGCTAAGTCATTTCCTCCTACGAGCTGATTGAAACAAGTTCTTAAGCTGAAAGTCTATTCAACTCGCGGTTCAAAGATAGATTCTTTGTTTTAAATTGAAGTTGCACCGTGGAAAGTCACGTTACTCTCACATTATCTTTCTTGTTTGCTGATCCGATGTGATTGAGTTTCTACAGTTAAAAGTTGCGTGATAGTGCATTTAGTCGAGGCTACTGTACATTGAATCTAGTTACAAAGTTGATACTATGAATACAAAGAGCTTTATTCATGGGGGAGCGTGGAAAGACATGAAGTCAAGCAACACCAAAGTTCTTCAAAGATTCAAGAGGGAAAGAAGATCAAGGCCTGAAGTTTTTCAAGAAGATAAATGATTTATTCAACTTTAGGGGGAGATTGTTAGGACTGAAAGTCCTATGTGTTGAAAGTGGAATAAAGTATTTATAAGGGTGGATAATGTAATTATTGAATAGTTGTTTTAATAGTTGGGCCCAAGCCCATTAGGCCTTGTAAGCCTAAGTATATAAAGGCATTATTAGTTCATTTATTCAGTTCGGAAGGTTATAAGTTTAAGTATCATAATTTCAGATTACTAGTCATTAGGTTTACTTTCTCTGATCAGAAATCCTTTCTGTAAACCTGTAACCCTTTGAGTTCATATTAATCATATGAATAGTAGTTGTGGCTTAAATCTTATTCATCTTTGATATTATTTGCTGTTGATTGCACTGTACTGGGATCTACAGTTCCGGAGGGGGTCGGAGACCAAGACTAGAGGCATCAGGGTCACGGGTCATTACCCAACGTTCTGTGACACCTCCTGCTGATGACCGTCAAGGCTCTGATAATGACCTGGATCAAGCAAACAAAATGGCTGATGAAAGTGATACTAGTGAAGTTCCTTCTGCAACCAGTGATACTGAAAATGTTGCTGATGATAATCAGAGTGATGGTAACAACAATGAAAATGATGAGGATTTTGATACTGAAACTGCTGCTAATGATGATTCAGATAATGATGATAATGATAATGATAATGATGATGGTGTTGAAACCAATGTTGATACTCATGCTGAGACTGCTCAAGTTGATGAACAAAATGATGAGAATGTTGATGTTTTTGAGCCTTTCTATGGTAATGATGTCATGGAAGTTGATGAACAGGTTATTAACACTATCAATACAGTGCTGGGAGATATAAGGAGAAATGAGGGTGTTTTAGTTGAAAATATTGTGTGAGAGAGTGACAGGGGAGAAAAAGAACATGGTGAGAGTGAGTACCTTGTAACCTACCATTCCAAAAGGGAAACCACATCAAATGCTTCGCTGCATGTGTTGCGTGCAAGTATTCAAGACATAAGTAGCCCACTTATGCAAATGCACACCATAGCCATCCACTCTACCTCCTCTTAATAGGAGATAGTTTTAACTTCTCATGGGGAATTAACACAAAGTCTACCGGTTTCTCATTCGGAGAATATTGGTATTGAAAATAGAGAACCACAACCCCCGTTCTCAACTTCTTTCAATACACCATCGAGTCTAGTGCCTTTTGACATTCCAATTGTCATTCCTTGGTCACATTTTGAAATGACTACCATCGGAAGACTTAGTGACCCGATCGGAACATCCTGAGTAGATTCGTAATCCGGACTACGAGGACAGGATGGAAGTCCTGTTATAGTTAACACTATGCCAGCTATAAACACAGGCCATGCAGTTGGTTCTACTGTAACACCCCGATTTTCATTTGGTCTTTTGCGATCAAGAATTAAGGAAAAAGGAGGTTTCTGCGACTGCTCCTTCAGAAAAGAACGCACGGGTTGTGCGGAAGATCAGGGTCGAAGGCAGTAGGATTCGCACGGGTCGTGCGCTTTCCCTTCCTTGAAAACGCACGGGTCGTGCGTTATGTCAGAGTGGATATTTTTGGCAGCCTTAAATATCTTTTTGGGAGATATTTTCTTATATCTCAAAATTTTTCTTAGTTTCTTTTTCTCTCTCTCTCTGGTTTCTCTCTTTCCTTCTTGGATCTTAAGAGCTCGTTTGTTTGCTAGTTTTCGGTGTTTCTTGCAAGGGGTCGGTGTTTTAAGCTTCACCTCTACGTCGTGGTCGATATCTGGTTTTCTGGGTTTTATTCTAAAAACCTACTGGTGAGTTCCTACTACCATTTTACAAACTTTATACATGTCAAAACTCTTATTTGCGAAATCCGAAGTATTTCTATGGTATGATTTCATGTTCTCTACATTTTGATATAAATGAAGTTTTTGGTGATTTTCGGGGTTCCCGGTCAGTTTTGACTAAAATGACGGGTTCCGCCTTATTAGAAGTAAAATGATGTTTACTTGCCCATGTTTGTGGCTTATTGAAAGAATGTATATAAACTGGTTTTATGATTATCTTTCTTACCAGCAGTTGGTCTGGAAAATGGCATTTTGAAATATAAATGTGTTGATAGCTATTTATCTAGCTTTGATGGTCGCATGAAATATTGTGACAAGTCATGACTATATTAGTGGATCCCTAGGTATCAAGTCGGCTTATGGCTGGGAAGGTTATGCCCCTTCTGTTGTAGTTAGATACATTTGATCCTTTTTTTTTTTTTTTTTTTTTTTGGAAAAATGGGACGGAACCCCAGGAAAAACTTTATTCAAGAAACAAAAAGGGCTTACAAACTACGAGGGGCATACCCCAAAGAAATAAAATGTCTTCCTAAAAAAAAACTTAGGAATCATAACCAAAAGAGGACTAACACTAAAACCAACACTATTGATAGACACCCAATACCCCATACAAAAAATACCCCACATACAATTGTCATCAACAATAAAATAGCCCAACAAAACCTTGGAATCACTTAAATGACTATTAAAAATATCATTGTTGGCCCATATCTTCAAAATCTTCATTTGATCATCATAATTATCCTTCATCCTAATAGGATTGTCTTCTCTTTGCCAATAAAGATAGTCCACAGCCCAAACCAACTTATGAGCCAAAGTCTTCAAGCCCTTGTTATCTATACTAATCCAATTCCTACAATTCTTGTCATCGGCCCAAAGACATATAGCATTCCTACCTCCATAAAATAAATTGGTATATTGGCCCAACCAATTATCCCACACAAAACATAATACTCCAATAAATACATTTGATCCTTGGGGGCACTTGGTACGGTTATGTGAGACCGGTTACTAGCCATGTGTCAAATGTAGTCTAACGAACGAGTATGGCTGGTTCCTTGGGGGCCTCCCTCACATCGTAGTACAGACCGAAGCGTTCGTGGCCATGGTTCCATGTATTTAGCTCATAACTCGGATTTGTGGCCTACTTTGTGGCCCACTATAATCTCTTGAGATTTATGAACTATATGTTCTCACTAGGCTTTAAGCCTAACACTTTTTCTCAAATGATGTGTATAACAGGTTTCCCTTAGCGGTGGGTTGCCGGGATTTTGAGAGACGGGTTTGGTCTCGAGGAATTTGGAGATGACTAGTATTGTATCTGGGCATTTGTTAAGTCCCATTCTTTTGATGAATTATTGATTGTCAACTGATGTAATCTTGGTAGAAGTGTCTAGATTAGTTTGTTGATGAATCCCAGTTAAGTAATGGTTTTTGTAAAATCTTAAGGACTGATCCCCTTTAGGGGAGGTTTATATCAATACGATCGTCATGCTGCCAGGTTATCCAGGTTTTAATTTACTCTGATTTTTAGGGTGTTACAAATTGGTATCAGAGCTCTAGTTTAAGCGAACTAGGCATGAATGTAAGATGTCTAGACTTAGACTGAGTTTGATAGGCACTGATTGTGAGATTGGGTAGAACCTCTAAGATGGGTTAGTCTTAGAATCGACGGAGGTTATGTTAATCAAGCGTTGTGATGATGGTAACAAGAACCCTTATGTGTTATATGTTCATAATCTCACTTAGCTAATGTGATTATGAGGATATTTTACGTGAGTGTAATTGGTTTGCTAATGTTATGACAATTGGTAGACGTAACGGTACGTTTCTTTCGTGCGTGTTTCAGTTAAACTCTTCCTTACCCTTTCTCGTGCTTGTGTTTACCTGCTCTACCTTGGTATGTTGACCGTTAGAGTAGTGCGAAAGTTTCTAAGCGAGTAAGCTAAGGAATGATTGTTGTTTATAGCAATGTCTCTTTGGGATGATAGTAAGTACGTTGAACGCCTTCAGTTAATCATCTCGAGCCAGAGTCGTTGGTGGAATTAGAACTATATCTTGTTAGATCGATTCTATTTCGAGGAGATTGTAAGTTAATTAATGGGATGGTTGCCCTAAGATGCCTGAGGCATCCGGTTGATTATAGTACGTCGGCATGTTGGGAAGCATAGTATTAAGATGTGAGTGCCGACCGAATTCATGCATTAAATTTATTTCTAAAATAAGGTTGCATAAATTGCTTTTCATGATCGCCAACCATAAAGTAAATTACCTTATAACGTTTTGGCAAAACAATTAACACTCAACATATTTTAAACTATGAGCATAAGCATGCTTAAAATGGTTTTGTTGCACCTGATTTCAAATTGTTATCAAAACTCTCTTTATTCACGTCTTGTGTTTAAATGCTATTTTTTTGGATGTCGAAATATCTGTGTTTTAACGCTTTGTGAGTTAATGGGCAAGTAGTTGTGGAATTTTGATCTTGACATTGGATCTCTCATTGGATCTCTCCCACGTATGTCAATGGTTTTAAAGGAAAAGTTATTTCCATGCTTTGAGTCGGAGTTTCTTGGAGATTTTAGTTTGTACGAGTTTTGTTGAATTTCATGGAGTCTTGTTTTACGGATTCTTTTGTCGCGTGCGTATATTTAGAGACGCGTGAGTTTAATTTCATTGCGTGCAAGTTATGGGTTCTTTGGGTGTCGTGTCTCATCAAAAATCTTGTCAAAATGGTCGCCTTACCTTGTGTTGAAAAATGGAAATTTGGACACCACTTGATTTTAGCGTTAATGAGTTTTATGAAAATCCAGTTGGATTATGGTGCCTTATCTTACGACTTTTGTGTCGCGTAAATAATTTCAGGAACATGTGTATATGCATCATTGTGTGCGTTAATTTCTGGGTTTTGTTAACAAATGTCAACCGTCGGGTACTATGTGCATTGGATTTAAGTATAACGTTGGTGTGAATGATTGCATAAACGATTTATGTATTTTTAAAAACAGGACTTTCGTTCTGATCGTATTTCCATCATTAACTCTTACTGTTAAAATTTCCGCAAAGCATTTAGCGAGTTAGCGGTATTTTTGTCATTGTAGTTTCTATTTTGGTCAGATGTGTTTATCTTTATAACGTGAAGCTTTAAACTCGATTTGAAATTTTATTGGCATCCCCGTTATTTTACCGCCCTTTGGGGAATGAATTGTTGCATATGGGGTGAGTTGAAAATTCTTTTGCTGCAACGCCTCTTGGTTATAGAGGAAGAATTTTAAAGATAAAATTGTGATTTTTCCCTTTGGAGTTGTACGAACAATTGTTACACATGTTGAAGTGCAAGAACCTATTTTCACGGTTATAGCGTAAATTATTGCGTATGTTTTACTCGGTATTTCTCAAGGTGCGAGTATTTTGTTAAGTTTTTCGTATTCGGTAACTTGGATTGTTTTAACATCATAAATTGCTCATGTCGATCTTGAATATTTCAGCAAGTAAATAGCCTGATTTACATATTCTGGGTGATTTTGTACACGTAAAATCTACATTATGATTTATGCATCTTTGATGATTTTGTGCATCTTAGTATATTTGCATTCATAAACTTTTGGAAAATCTTTGGTCTCAATACGTGTTGAGTTTTGAGAAATCATGTCCTGGTGGTGTGTGTTTTCATAAACATTGTTTAAAGACATTTAATTATTTGGGGAAACGTTAAATGTCGGTTAAATGTGTTTTAAGGTTTACGAGACTTTCGTTGGAAATTTACGTAAAGTGTCGGGCCTTTGGCTCGGGTTTTGACTGAATGAGTCGTGTGGACATTTGTCCGGATTTATAACCGCAATGAAAGATTTTAGTATGATGGAGTTTATTTGTGTTTTTGGTGAGTTAAAGTTGATTTGTGAAAACGGTGTACATGCCAAAATGTTTATTCTAAAGTGTTTGTGTTTTACATTAAATTGTTAACTGCTGATAAGTTTTGGTTATTTTGAAATGTTTAGTTTTATGAACATGTTGAGACACCCATTTTGGGATCTTTGGTTATTTTGGTAAACAAATCATGTTGAAGTGTTTCTTTGATGATTTTACATATATAATTGGAGTTCAATTGACGTAAGTGTCATTTGGTGTATTTGATCTTATAAACCTTTTCAGAAAATGCATATTATTGTGTTATGAGGCATTTTGAAAACATAAGGGTATGAGTTCATTTGGAAAACGGTTTGTTTCAACCAACAATGAGATTTGAGTTAATTATACTGTGACACCTGTCAAATTCTGAATATTGAGGTTAGCACCCTCAGGTTAATTTATAAGTTTTGTCACTTTTAATTTTTTTTATTTTTATTAAAAGCCTTTAAGATAAAAGTTTCCCGAAAAATTTAGAAGTTGCGTAAAAACCCGGAACAGTTCCGCATCTGACCGTCACTGTCCAGAAATGCCAAATAAGGGAATAAAAGTCCAAAATCCTTAAACTATAAAAATCAGTATAATAATTTCTCTTGCATTGCAAAAGTTTCAAATTTGACATTTTATTTAGCAAATATTGAGAATCGGGTATTTCAGTTCTCAATTATATCTGATATTTTATAAAATTAGACTAGTAATTTAATTAATAATATTAAATTAAATTTTTTTTATATAATGATGAGTCACTAGGACATTTGTCTTAATTGTATTATATTTCAATTATTTTAATTATTAAAAACAAATTAAAAACAAGATTTACTTCCATTTTCAATTTCAACTTTTCACCTCCTCTCTCCCTCCTCCCTCTTGTTCGGCCGAAGAACACACCACCACCACCATTTCAATTTTTTTTTTACTCAAAATCAAAATACAATCAAGAATCCAACAACAAATTGAAGATAGAATCAAGTTTTCTTCTCAAATCTTCAAGGTAATCTCAAAAACTACATTCTTATTATGCATGTTTTCATATTTTGGATTTTGAGTTTGAGTAACAAAAGATTCATCCAAAATGTGGTATAAATTAGGTTTTGTTGATAAAATAGCTTTCAAATTTATGTTCATATATTCAAAAATGAGATTTTGATTCTTGTTTTTCAAAAGAAAACTTGTTTATCATCAAGTTTAGGGTTTATGATGAAAATGTGGAATTTTGGTATCATAAACCACTAAAATATTGGTATTATTGAATTTATGATTATGTTAACATAATGAAATGTTAATATAAAAAGGTTCTTATGAAGGAATTTCCCAAGTTCCACATGATTAAGAACTTAGCAATAGTGTTAATGTCATTTTAATTGGTGTTATGTTCATGCATGTATTTGGATGAGCATTTTGATTGCAATGAATCCATGATGCATAAGTTAGTTTATTATGTAATGAGGAGTGAAGACATGGTTTATAATCAAAAACCATGTCTAATGATCATTATTTTGTGGTTTAAAATAGTATTTACCTCATTTTAGAATCTGTCCAGAAAATGGACTTCACTTCTAGCATGCACAATTCAGAAACCACATGTCCAAATTTGGGGTTTTTTCTTCTAAACGTTAATTTAGAGTGTTAGCTTTCTAAAAAGTCCAAAAACACTGAATTTGGAGTTAATTTGGGCACTTAAATGGATTTTACAAGAAAATGGTGCAATCTGTCCAGTGAAGACAGATTTATACACCTATCTTGTAGAGGCCATAACTCCCTCATTACTCATCCAAATAAAGTGAATCTTTTTCCAAATATTAGGATTTTGAGTTAGGTTTGTATCCACATATGGATCACTATCTAATTCCAAGAATTGATACCTCAAAAGCCTGTTGCAATTGAGGTATGTCACTGATCCGAAAATCAGTGACACTCTATTTTGTAAAAATTATTTGAAGTATCAAAAGTTATTCAAAAATTATAAAAAAATGCAGATTTACTCTAAACATATTATAGTAACATCACAAAATTTGTGATTAAATAATTCTCTTGGGAAGTTAAGCTTCCGTGTTGATTTCATCGAACAACTTTCTGGACAGCATGTGCTGAATCCAGAAAGGTAATCTTCTTAAGTATAAATTTTGTTTTATTGTATTTTGGAACTTTGTATAGTTTAAAAATGGATATGGACTAAAGAATTTATATAATGGCATTTCATGGGACAATTGGACATATTGGTTGGACATCGGAATAGGGCATTAATGTGTTTCTTTATGGCAACTCTTGTATAGGGAAATTAAGGGCGTGACAAATTCCATAAGTATTAAAGTAAAGCTTCACCGTTGCATTCGTTAAGGTGAGTATTCACAGCCCCACTTTTATCGTTTTAATTGATTTTGGGGTGGAAAGCATGTTTAAATTGCGTATTTAAAGATTCATGAGAATTGTTTGAAAGTATTGCGAATTGGCAATTTATAAGGCTTTGTTAAAAGCATTTGGAATTATAAGCTATATGATAAGTATGCAATTGATGTGTTGAGTTTTTAATGTTAAGACCCCGTGACACTACTATTAACTCGAAGAAAATCGGGCCTATAGTATTAGTGGATAGCGCTATTTGGTGTGACAAGCCCACCTTAATGCTGACGAGCAGGGGTGCACTATACTAGAGAAGATGACTAAACATGTGGCATGAACCACCGCTGAGTTAGTTCATTGGGGGCGTTGAAATTGGTCAGGGACGGCTTAGTAGTGGCTCAACGTAATATTGTCTTTGCATACACTTATCATAAAGAAATTAAATTGTGGTGCTCATGAATCAAAGAATTAAAGTTGGTTTATACGTATGTTTTACAAATGTCAACTTGCATATAAAAATGATTTGTGCATATTTAAAACCTGTGAACTCACCAACTCTTTGTAGTTGACCTTGGTTTTTATTCATGCTTTTCAGGAATCAAGAAAGTAATTCCATGATGTTTTATCAGCGCACTTCATATTTTGAAGCAAGATTATTTTTGCTTTATGTGTATCGTTATATTTTATGTTTGGGAATTGTAAACAATGACGATACTATGTTCTTAAAAATGTAATGTATTTTGAAAGTTAAGTAAATGTGGGTATGTTATAGTCTTATGCTATGACATCGGAGCTGTTATACCTCGTGTTTCCGCTTTAGCGGGGTGTGACATATACTTTTGGTCGTGTTTGCATAATAGTTGGTCAAACGTGTTTCAATATTTATATCAGCTTTCATTTGGGTATTTACGTAAACTGTTGGGTCGTTGGCTCAGTTTTGACTAAATTGAGACTTGAGGACACTTGTACGGTTTAAAAACAATTGTGGAATTTTTGGAGTATGATGGCGATTATTTCATGCCATTAGGAATTACATGTTTTGGGAGCTTTGGTTTTTCAGTTGGAGTCATGTAATGTTAAACAGTGTTGTAGATCCATAGACAGTCTGTCTGTTTTGTAAAGCCTGAGGTTTTGGGTTACGCTTAGTGACCGCTCCGGTTGGCTAGCGAGTAGACAATAGGTGGCACGAGCTATAGGTGGCACGAGCTGCTGAGTTAGAACTCGTCTGGATTGGATAGGCACCCGTGTCCGTAAGCCCTTGAGGTGGAACTCGACGGAGTATGGCTAGAGGCAATAAACGGTTTGAAGTGGTGATATCTGGTATGGCATGGGAACTAAGATCGGGATATGTGGTGAAATCCAATAACATCACGGGTGGCCCCATTCATTTGTTCTCGCCACCCAAGATGGAAACGTTTAGAGGTCATGCGAGGAAGTTGTATGGGCGGCCTACTTGCATGTCCTTCTATTCTCTTTGTGTACGGGTCTCTCCGTCGTAGACCCGGGGTATTTTAAACACTAATGTTATATTTTTACCGGCTTTGGTTATGTGGAGTCGACGGTAAATGATGGCTTTAATATTGGGTTCTCCCCACGTATATTAAGGTTTGAATGAAGTGTGTTTTCCTGCGTATGGGTATTTAGTTTTCTTTCGTTTTGGTCGCATGAGTATTGGACCTAATGTCCATGATTTCGGACGTACGGTATGCATGGTCTTACTAATGTTTCATACTTCGAATTAGTACAAGTTGTGTCAATTTATAAAGCATCGTTGAAATAAAGGATCCATCTTTGAAATTGCATAACTTTGAAAAGGATTTGTTCCATGTTTTAAAATTCATTATTTGAAAGGTTCTATTTTAAAGAGAAGATCATCAATTTAATTGCTTTTACTTATGTAAAACTCTTGAGCTCTCTAGGTGTTAAGCCTAATCCTTTTCATTTATATACATGTGCATCATTTTCCTGTTGGGGGTTCGGTTCTAGCAGTTCTTTGAGGAGTCGGGCCTTACCCTTGAGCTAGAGTAAGTTGTTGGTGAAGTCTTCCACAGGTTGGAGATAGTGACTACGCATGGGTTTTAGTAGCGCCCGTCCTTTATTGTCCGAATGTATAGATTGGTTGTTCGTATTGTGGTTAATCATTTTATTGTAGTTGTAGGCGAAGTAATTTTGATATATTTAGAAAATTTAAATAATTTTCTATTTCCAGATTTGGGGTCGGATCGGAGTTGAGTGATAGCAGAATCTGTGTGAACTGATTTCCTGAAAGATGCATTGGTGCGCCTTGTAAGAATATCTTTATCGATATTAGGAATGGATCAGTGAAATCTGAGAGTTTTGGGAAGATTAGCGTCGACCGTTGGCTTTGAGTTCAGAACCGTGCAGTTTGAAAGAAATTGGTAGATGGAAAGTTGAGGTCGCTAATTTCCTGGAGATAGTATTTGTCACCTAAGGTTGGGAGGCAACCGTAACCTTGGGAGTAAAGGTTACTTTGAAGTGTTGAGTGTTCGCTCGGTTAGGAGTGAATTATGCCCAAGAAGGGTAGCTATTTCGGGTGTCGGTATTAAGATCACATTAATGATTCTGGCATTTGGGTTTGAGTCGATATTCTCTGCGAACAGTTCCATTGAGAAGAGTAGATTTCGAGGACGAAATCATTCTAAGGTTGGGAGTATTGTAACACCCCGATTTTCGTTTGGTCTTTTGCGATCAAGAATTAAGGAAAAAGGATGTTTCTGCGTCTGTCTACCGTGCGCCCTCCTTCAGAAAAGAACGCACGGGTCGTGCGCAAGATCAGGGTCGAAGGCAGTAGGATTCGCACGGGTCGTGCGCTTTCTCTTCCTTGAAAACGCACGGGTCGTGCGTTATGTCAGAGTGGATATTTTTGGCAGCCTTTAATATCTTTTTGGGAGATATTTTCTTATATCTCAAAAATTTTCTCAGTTTCTTTTTCTCTCTCTCTCTGGTTTCTCTCTTTCCTTCTTGGATCTTAAGAGCTCGTTTGGTTGCTAGTTTTCGGTGTTTCTAGCAAGGGGTCGGTATTTTAAGCTTCACCTCTACGTCGTGGTCGATATTTGGTTTTCCGGGTTTTATTCTAAAAACCTACTGGTGAGTTCCTACTACCATTTTACAAACTTTATACATGTCAAAACTCTTATTTGCGAAATCCGAAGTATTTCTACGGTATGATTTCATGTTCTCTACATTTTGATATAAATGAAGTTTTTGGTGATTTTCGGGGTTCCCGATCAGTTTTGACTAAAATGACGGGTTCCGCCTTTTTAGAAGTAAAATGATGTTTACTTGCCCATGTTTGTGGTTTATTGAAAGAATGTATATAAACTGGTTTTATGATTATCTTTCTTACCAGCAGTTGGTCTGGAAAATGGCATTTTGAAATATAAATGTGTTGATAGCTATATATCTAGCTTTGATGGTCGCATGAAATATTGTGACAAGTCATGACTATACTAGTGGATCCCTAGGTATCGAGTCAGCTTATGGCTGGGAAGGTTATGCCCCTTCTGTTGTAGTTAGATACATTTGATCCTCGGGGGCACTTGGTACGGTTATGTGAGACCGGTTACTAGCCATGGGTCAAATGTAGTCTAACGAACGAGTATGACTGGTTCCTTGGGGGCCTCCCTTGTCAGGATCGAATTCTCAACAAGAAATAATTCTCAGAAACAATATCAAAGAAGTTTGTGGAATAACACTTTGATATTCAATGAAACAGTAAATCAACACAGTAAATATAAAGAACAAACTTGTAAACTTGTATTGAATGCTTTGAAGTTACAAGATTACACACTCAACCTCAATATTGATGAACAGGCTCACCAATATGAATTCTACTTCTCTAGAATTAGGATCTATGCCTTGAGGTTGATTTTCTCTGTAGAACTAAAACTTAGAATCAATTTTTTTTTTTAATCTATTCTATCAAATCTATACATATACTGAATACAAAGATAATTACAAGAAATAAAAATATCTTCACTATATCTTCCATGTATATCTCTAAGCTTCCATGTATATCTTCAGATTATCCAGCTGTTATCCTTTCATGCGAATCTTCATCATATAAGCAGTATTAATCATAAGCAGCATTAATACTCTGAGCAGTATTAACTCTAGCAGTACTAACCATGCTCAGCAGCATTAATCTTTTCAAGCAGTACTAACCACTAGCAGTACTAACTAGTTAAGCAGTACTAACTTTGTTCAAGCAGCACTAACTTTGACTAGCAGTATTAATTCTACTAGCAGTAGTAACACTGAACCAGCAGCATTAACCATACTTGATGAATTCTTCAGTTCCCAACAATCTCCCCCTAACTTGACTTTTAGGAAGAGAAGTCAAGTTCTTCAAATTTTCTTCAAGATGCTCCCAAAACTTCATAATGGCCTAAATTCCAGTATTTGCATCCAATCCCAAACTCTGATTAATTGTTATTTGAATCAAGTATTTAGCCATTTTTGAATCTGGAACACATCTTAACTTTTTCTTCAGCATGGCATGAAGCTTCAATCTGCTATGATTGTACACTCTATCCACTAGGAAGTATTCAGTGTGATTTAAATCCAAAGTCACTGTATATACTCCACTAATTTCATATAGAGTCCAACTGTTGACTGACTTGAATACATTCTTGATCACATGCTCTACTTCTTCAGGTTTGAACATCATACACAGATACTCCATTACCAGTTTTGTAATTGAAATCTCTGGAGCCTTCAGTATATCTGCATACAACTTCATTCCTATCTCAAACATCTTTTCAAGATCTGACCTAGAGCATGTTCTTACAATCTTTGCCCAAGTATTGAACACCTCATACTTTTCATCCTTCCTTTTTAGCCTTATGTATTCCTTTCCATCCACTGTCAATGTATCCCAGTGAATGACCTCAGGAGGCTTAACTCCTACAGGTTCTGCTGAAATTGGTTCAGGCACTTTGTCCATCACTACCATATACAAATTTACATCATCTGTGTTTGATGGCTCTTTCTGTTTAGATGACTCAGGTGCCCCTTCTTCTTCAGCAACTTTCTCATCCTCTCCTTCAGATACTCTAGGCTTCTTAGTTGACTTTCTCCTTGCCATCATCTTGGTTCTCTTTAAAGTCCTTAGACTTTCACCCAGAGTAGCTTCTTTCTTTGGTGGTGTTTCCTGCTCATCTGGAAAGGGCTTTTGTATCAGAAGATCATTACTTTCTTTCATCCTCTTCTCCATCTCCACCCTTGCAATTTCATTTCCCTGAAGCTTTCTCATCTCTGAATCATATAGCTCTTTAATCATCTCAAAAGACATCTTTGAGAACATCTCCTTTTTGACTCCTACAGCACCTTTGAGAAATATAATCATCTTGTGTCTCTCTTGGACCTAGGAAAGTCTTTGAGGGTTGTATCTTCTTTACAACTGTTTTCACCACTGATTTCTTCATAGTTGCAGCTTTCTTCTGTGCAATTTCAGTTGCTAGACTCAGTTGATAAGCTTCATTCAGTTCAGCAGCTAGAGCCTTTGCCATCTCCCTGTCCTTTTCCACCTGAACTCTTTCTTCCTTTTCAATGTCATCTTGCATCTTCCTAGCTAAGGCTTCATCTGATTCAACCAACCTTTGCTTTTTGATTGGTTGATCAGATTCCACCATTTTTGCTTTTCCTTTGTCTTTGTTCATTGCCTTCTTGCTATTATCTTTCTTGATCACTTCACCTTGATCTTTGATGATTACTCCTTTGGTCTCTGAAGTAACCTTGGAAGTATCATTCTTGGCTTTAAGTAAGGTTTCTGCAATCTCAAGATCTGTTAATACTTCTTTCACTGTTTCTGCTGCTTTATTTATGTCAGCAGTAGTAACCGTTTCTGCTGCTTCTTGTGTTTCTATTGGCACTGAATCTCTTTCTGTTTCTGCTTCCTGCTCCCCCTCAACATCAAATTTCTCTCCATCAAGCTCCCCCTCTCTTGTGGCTTCTTCCATGTTGATCTCCCCCTTTTTGGGAGCATCATTCTCAGATTTCCTTCTCCTTAGTTGGAATTGCTTTCTCTTCTTCCTCTGTACCAGACTGATCACCATCTTCTTCAGCTTAGCAATCTGTACTTGTTGTGACAGAATGACTAGCTTCAGTTCTTCAATTTCTTTGCCTTGTTTGAAAACATCTTGATTGATGTTCCCCATTGTTTCCATCAATTCATAGTAAGTATATCTGTCCTCACCCTCTCCAGAAGTGTTACCCTCTTTTGAAGGATCATTGGATCTTTTTGTAGTGAAAGTCTTCTGCCTAGCAGAAGCACTATCCACCCCCTTGGTTTCTTGGCACTAGGGACCTTTGAATGATTGCTCATTCCAAGTTGCCATGGGGGAGGTCTTATTTATGTTACCACTGTCCTTCTCTGTGCTAGCAGAAGTAGTGGCAGCCTCAGTACCCATATGCTCTACCTCCTCCTCAGAGAGCACCTCCTTTGGGTTGGGAGACACCCTGTTGGTTTCCCTTTGGATATTCTCTAAGGAAGAAGTCTCCCTTAGAGGGCTTAAAGGCTGAGTGGGTGATGGTACAAGAAGGGAATGAGCCTTCTTTACCTGTTTTCTTTGATAAGTTTGGGTGATTGGTGAAGTTGGTTTGTCAAGAAGAGACTGAGGAATTGATTTAGAGAGGGAAGGTTGGGATTGGCTAGCAGTGGGTTGGTCTAATGGGGGCCTTGACCCTGCTACCATACCTTCATAGGTTTGGGACACCACCATCATTGTAGAGAACAATGGGGTGTCAACTCCTTCCGAGTCCCCAGCAGATCTTCTCATATTTGAGAAAACCTTGCCTTTGGGGGGTTTAGGTACATATACCCCAACAGGTTGAGGTATATCCGTCAATTCATGAGTAATAACTTCTTGTACAAACCTGGGGTACATAAAGAAGCTCTTTTTGTTTCCCATGTTTGATACAAGATCACTGAAAATCATTTTAGAAAAGTTATACTTTCTGGCAGTGGCCAAGCACACCAAAGCATAAGCAATGGTGCTGCTGAACTCACTCCATCCAGTAGTCTTTTTGGAGATACAGTGCATAAGAGTATGAACAAAGAAACGCCATTGGGGTGAAAATTTGGCTTTTGAGAATTTGAATACACCCAATGGGCCTCCATACCCCATTCTTGTAAGATTGGAGAACAGTTCATCGTTTGGGATAGAAGTTATACCAGAGGCATCGTCTAGACGTAGACTGATGCGAATAACCTCTTCAGTAACTGTTAGTGATTGTTCACAGATTCTTGTCTTGATCATTTGCACACCATTTTCAGCAACAATGGTGGCATTAGCCCAGAACTGCCTTTGATGCTCGATATAGATTGTAGGAGATACAGTAAGAGCATGAGCAATATGGCTTGACTTGAGGAAATCCACAATCTGATGAAATCCTGCAACTTGCTTTGGCTTTTGTAGCATCGCGATCTCATTGTGCTCGTCGATGAATGCCATGGATGCCATTGATCTTAGTGAACAACGTGCCTGAAAGCTTCGAACTTGAGAGAGAAAGGGTTTAGAGCGCAAGTGAATAGTATGCAGAGAGTCGTTATAAGCTTTTAGGCGGGCAAAGAGTATTTATAGTATTCGGAACATAAGCAGTATTAACCTAGAGTAGTATTAACTACTAGCAGTATTAACTGAAAGCAGTATTAACTACTAGCAGTATTAACTGAAAGCATTATTAACTACTAGCAGTATTAACTACTAGCAGTATTAACTGAAAGCAGTATTAACTACTAGTAGTATTAACTACTAGCAGTATTGACTGAAAGCAGTATTAACCACTAGCAGTATTAACTGAAAGTAGTATTAACCACTAGCAGTATTAACTGAAAGCAGTATTAACCACTAGCAGTATTAACTACTCTTACACTTTTTGACACCATCCTTTTTCTCTTACTACTTTCATGATTATTATTCTCTCTGGAGTATTTCTAACTTCAACCTTCTGCTGGATCAAAAGTAACATGTCCTTCATCAAATCTTTTAAAGAATTTGAAGGCAGTCCATGTTCCTTGTTATGTGCCAAGAGCAACCATTTTCTTCATTCCGAATGCTCTTCCTCTTGAGCTTTTGATTGCCCTGCACACTTGATAAATCAGTTAGTCTTGGAGGGAACCCAAGTCAAAGTGGTCTTGGGTTGTCCTTTCTCATCAATATAATCTGTTAGTTTAGTCTGGATGAGTTGTTTAGGAATCTCATGACTGGAATACTTTGTCAAGATTATAGGTTTGGCTGCATTACTACTAGAAGCAGCACTAGCCTTGTTAGCAGCACTAACTTGGTTAGCAGTACTAATCAAGTTAGCAGCACTATTCTTGTTAGCAGTACTATCTGGGATAGCAGTACTAACAGGTTTCTTTGCAATTGGAACCCAAACTTGAACAAAGTTGTTTGCTTTCTTTGTCTTTAAATTACTCCTTGGCTTATTTGGAGCATTTTTCTTTGTATTAGCAAACTTGTTCTGAGCATGATACTTTTTAGGTGCTCTTTTCTCAGCCATTTGATTCCTTCTTTGATTCCTATAACCAAAGGAGTTTTGAGTTTGTCTTTGAAAATTAACTCTTTGGTTGATAGGATTGAAATAACAGTATTTGGCAACATGATTAAGCTTTCCACAGATAAAACAAGGTTTTGGTCTATTGATTTTACTCAGATCAACCCCTTGTTTTTGTGCCCACTGATTTTTCCAGTTTCTCTGATTTCCCCTTGGTTTATCATGTTTTTGGGGCTCAGATTTATTGCAAGAACACTGTTTACAAGAGACAGGATTCACAACTGTGGTTTGCTTATAACGGATCTTCTCAGACTTTCCCTCAGTCTTTTCTATGTCCTTAGACTTGATCCAAGCCTTTCCACATCCCTCATTGGTGATAATGTGATTTTCTAGAAGAATCTCACCACTCACAATGTTCTTCTTACTCTTATCATTAGAGTTCTCTTCTTCAGAGTCTGTTTCAACCACCACTTTGTCTAATGGATCTACCTTAGTGGCTTCATCAGACAATTCCTTCCTATTCTTGGTCTCTAGCAAGTCTGATATAGGAGGGATGTAATTGTTGTTGTATGGTGGTGGTGTTGTGTTATAGCCTATTCCTCTTCTAAGTTTGTCATGGATTTGAGTTTGGAGCAAAGAGTCCATTGCTTTAGAAGCATTGGAAAATTTCTCAATATCCAGCTTGGCTTTCTCAAACTCACTCTTTATCTTCTCATTCTCTTCTTTAGACTTTTTCAGCTGAAGTTCTAGGTCATTCTTCTCCCACTTCCAGTAATTTGTATCATAAGAATGTTGAAGTTCATTGGCTTGGAAGACTTTTATCTGTTCCTCAAAACTCTCAACAATTTTTACATAGTCTTTTATTTCTTTCTCTAATCTTTTTAAGGTCATCACTCATTATCTGGTTGTGATCCCTGTACCTTTTAACAGTTTCCATACAAGTTTTAGAGCAAAGATTAGACATTACCTCTGTGGGAATTTCTGTGCTTGAAGAATCTGAAACTTTAGCCATTGATGATTTCTGATTTCAAGGAAGAATGATGATTGCAGGTTTCTGAGAATACTAGCTCTGATACCACTTGTCAGGATCGAATTCTCAACAAGAAATAATTCTCAGAAACAATATCAAAGAAGTTTGCGGAATAACATTTTGATATTCAATGAAACAGTAAATCAACACAGTAAATATAGAGAACAAACTTGTAAACTTGTATTGAATGCTTTGAAGTTACAAGATTACACACTCAACCTCAATATTGATGAACAGGCTCACCAATACGAATTCTACTTCTCTAGAATTAGGATATATGCCTTGAGGTTGATTTTTTCTCTAGAACTAAAACTTAGAATCAATCTTTTTTTTTAATCTATTCTATCAAATCTATACATATACTGAATACAAAGATAATTACAAGAAATAAAAATATCTTCAGTATATCTTCCATGTATATCTCTAAGCTTCCATGTATATCTTCAGATTATCCAGCTGTTATCCTTTCATGCGAATCTTCATCATATAAGCAGTATTAATCATAAGCAGCATTAATACTCTGAGCAGTATTAACTCTAGCAGTACTAACCATGCTCAGCAGCATTAATCTTTTCAAGCAGTACTAACCACTAGCAGTACTAACTAGTTAAGCAGTACTAACTTTGTTCAAGCAGCACTAACTTTGACTAGCAGTATTAATTCTACTAGCAGTAGTAACACTGAACCAGCAGCATTAACCATACTTGATGAATTCTTCAGTTCCCAACACCTCCCTCACATCGTAGTACGGACCGAAGCGTTCGTGGTCATGGTTCCATGTATTTAGATCATAACTCGGATTTGTGGCCTACTTTGTGTTCCACTATAATCCTTGGTAAATCGGGTGATCCCCGTCATCAGAAGATATGTTTTGGACCGGTTGTCCGTTTATTATCAAAGAACTGTATTTTGCATACCTAAACCATTGAAAAGATTTACTTTGATGCATTTGATTATATCTCTTGAGATTTATGAACTATATGTTCTCACTAGGCTTTAAGCCTAACACTTTTTCTCAAATGATGTGTATAACAGGTTTCCCTTAGCGGTGGGTTGCCGGGGTTTTGAGAGACGGGTTTGGTCTCGAGGCATTTGGAGATGACTAGTATTGTATCTGGGCATTTGTTAAGTCCCATTCTTTTGATGAATTATGGATTGTCAACTGATGTAATCTTGGTAGAAGTGTCTAGATTAGTTTGTTGATGAATCCCAGTTAAGTACTGGTTTTTGTAAAATCTTAAGGACTGATCCCCTTTAGGGGAGGTTTATATCAATACGATCGTGTTAAGACACAGTCTCATTGGATTCAAGATCATCCAAACTGAAGATCGCAATCTGAAGCTAAAGCCGAAACGTCGACTCTCAATATTAAAGTCTATGTCGTTTGTAATAAATGTCAATGTATTTGTTTATTATTGTACTAGTTATATTAATATCTAGTTTGTTAGATATTAGTTTAACTTAATTAATATCTAGTTTGTTAGATATTAGTTAACTTAGTTAGTTTCTAGTTATTTAGTTAGTTATATTATTTTGTTAGAAATAATATCTAGATATTAAATCTAGAGATTATAGGAAGTGTGTTAGACACACTAAGTTTTAGATATTGTGTTTCTCTACCAACTCTCTTATAGATCAGATCACATACAAACACACACAACCAAGGTGTAAAACACAGAGAACACAATCATAGCTTGAATCGATCAACCTTGTAACCATTTGTTATAATCAATATAGGTTGGTAATCTTTATGTGTTGTTAATCTAAGAACTTGATATATAAATTTAGTATTGTTGGACCGACAATTGGTATCAGAGCCTGATTAAGATCAAAATCAAGTTTTACAAAAACGACTCTGTGTTCTTCAAGAAAAAGTGATTTCGAGTGTTAAAGTGTTTTAGGTATTAAAATGGATCAGGTTGTGATCGATTAGCATGCTAGATAGAGTTTTTGGTATTTGATTTCACTATAAAGCATAAATCGAGTTCCAATTTGTGATTTTAGTGAGAAAAAGTCAAGTTTGATAAACTTACTGTGCCATCGATTTCATTTTTAAAAAGAGTGTTTTATTGAGATCGAGTGCTCACATTCAGTTCTAGAAGTGTTTCTAGACATAAGGGTAGAGTTTGGTATTGCTAATCGTTTCAGGAACAAGTTTTTAGACAAATTTTCAAATTCCAGGACGAACTAGCGCAAACTACAAGACGAACATACGCAAAGTCCAACTTTGCGCGTCCCACATCAAACGCAAAGCTTCACTTTGCGCTCCTCAAGTGAAACGTAAAGCTTCACTTTGCGGTCCTCAAGTGAATCGCAAAGCTTACTTCTCGGATCTCAAGCAAACGCAAACCTCAACCTCACTTATCACAAGTAGGAAACGCAAACCTCAGAAATGCAAACATCAACTTTGCGCTTCCAACTTGAACCGCAAACCTTACTTTGCGCTTCCAACTAGAACCGCAAAACCTCAACTTTGCGCTTCCCACTTGAACCGCAAACCTCAACTTTACGCTTCGCACTTGAACCGCAAACCTCAACTTTGCGCTTCGCACTTGAACCGCAAACCTCAACTTTGCGCTTCCCACGTGAAACACAAACCTCACTTTGCGCACTGTACTTGACACACAAACCTTGAAACGCAAACCTCTTTGCTCCAATCCATACTTAGAATATTTTTTCTGAGAATTTTCAAAGCTGTAATAGGGTCTTTAATTGTCATAAATTTTTTCTCTAGGGGCGCTAAGTCTGCCTAGAGGGACAAAATTTCTTGTGTGATCAAATTTTATCTAGTCTAACGGTCAAATCCAAGTTCTTTTTGCACATCAAATTAAACAGGATGACATCAAGCGAAGCTTCTTCAATATGTATGGATGAGAAACCACCTGTACTCTTCAGAGGAGAGTATGAGCAGTGGAAAGATCAGTTCATGGATTTCATAGATAGACATGAATTGAAGAAACTTATAAGAATATCTCTAGAGTACGGAATTATGACAGTTCCAAGGAGAGTTTATACTCTAGTGAAGAAGAATGGAGAAAGAGAAGAAAAAGAGCTTCCAGTACCACTTGATATATACTCAGACGAGCAAAGAAAAAGATATAAAGCTGACATCTTAGCCAAATCTTTTATTCTGCAAGGAATATCAGAGGAGATTTCAAATGAGATCTTCTTTACACTAGAACGTGAAGAGGCTACAAGAAAGCTGTTATGGGAACATATTGCTAAGATTATGATAGAATCATATATGTCATCAAGAGTTAAGGTTTTGGAAGCTGAGAACTCTGAGCTTCAAAAGAAAATATCAGATTTTGAAAAGAAGTTCTCAGACCTTTCCAAGAAGAGTATTGAAGAGAAGAAGATACTCGAGCTTAAATGTTTAATGCTTTCTCAAAAAGTTGAAGACTTTGAGAAAGTAATAATATTGGAAAGAGATCAGTTTGCCAAGGAGAGGAAGGCAAATGATCAGAAGGGTGCTAAGAAGGGATTCAAAGAAGAAAGAAGCATCCTTGAAGCAAAGATAAAGAAGCTTACCGATAAGCTATCTGAATTATCTAAGAGTGTACTGACTGTTAAACATAAAATCCCAATCACAACAAGTAATTACTCAAGATTTATCTAATATGCTCAAGAAATAGAGAGATAATCTAGAGAGAGAAAGTAGATCTTTTATTCCACAATTACTGAATATTACAATGAAGCATAATCCTCTAGACATTATTACAAGATTACAAAGACAACACTATATATACTACCTAATAATTACAAAGCCTTAAAGGCTAAGAAAACTAAAACACCTTTGACTAAGACATTGTTGACTTTTACAACATTGACTTTCCTATTAAATCTTGGATACAATATTTAGACTTAACAATCTCCCCCTTTGTATTCAAGATTTAATAAAAATTTGACACAGATCTTCAGCCCTTGATTCTTCAACTTTTGTCTCTTGAACAATGAACTTTGAGACTTTAATAGTCTTCAGTCTTTTGGCCTTTGAAGAATCTTGAAAAGTCCTTTTAATCTTTGAAGCTTTGAAAAATAAACATGCCTTGAAACTTTATCTTTGAAATGTTTACGGAAAAGTAATCTTTGACAAACAAGTATCTTCATCACTTTGATCTCTGAACCGTCTTTGGAAGAACAAACCTTCTTGAATCTTTGAATTTTCTTTTCAGAATCTTTTGTCTTTAAATCAGCGGAAGCAACTTAAACTTTCACAAAACATCTCGATTAAATTTTGAACATTCTTCCTTCAGAATCTTTTGGCTTTGAATTTCTTTATCAAACTTAAACTTTAAATCATCGGAAGCATTTCGGAAGCATTTTGAAATTCTGACTTGGACTTTGAACAATAACTCTTGAAATTGAACTTTGTATAATTCTCCCCCTTTTTGATGATGTGAGCATCATTATCATCAAAACTTCATCAATTTCAGCTCAGACTTTAATTTTCCCCTTTGAGATCAACTAACAATCTCCCCTTTGACAATTTCCACACTTTGATCTGAAGAGCCGAATCATGAACTGTATATATCCGAATCTTTTCAAATTCAGACATAGTGAGTGTGTAACCCTGATTCAACATATGAAACAGTTAGGAATGCCTGTCAGTAACACAAAGTTACTGTGTACAACAAATGTACAATATAAGGAACTGGTTTGATGATGACTCCCCAGGACTTCCATTCAATCATTGAAAAACACAAGGTTTATCTATGAATGTTCTGACAGAAAAACCGATTTTTTGTGTGCTCGTGCTTGTGTATGAAAGAATATTAGCACAATGATTGTGTTTCATAAAGTCTCAAAGTATGTAAATCACTGAGATAACAATGATTATACATGGACTCAATGTGCATGAGAAAGGGTCGAAGGTGGGGCAACTTTCCTTCTTTTTCAATATCAATATCTTCCAAAAGAAGATCCGATAGATTATATGCTGCTTCCCCAGAAAATGTGAAACATTCTCTTTTTAAGAAAAGAATGAGTAGCTGGTGGGGTTGTATACATGAGATGGCATGGGCTATTTTCCTATTTCAATGATGGTCACCAAAGAAATGTGAACCAATCAGTAATGTGGCTGCCCGACTCAGAAAGATGTTTGGTGCAGAGTTCTGATATTCTTTTAACTCTGTTCTCACACCCTCTTTCTTTTAAACATATAAGCTCACATCTAACCAAACTCTCATTTTCATTTTACCTCTGCTCATTCCCACACTCAATTCTTTTAGACCCCTCTCCCCTCAATCACTCAAAGGATTTCTTCCGGGGTAGGAAACACTGGTTTTCGTGAATCCATGGAAGATCTATTAAGCACTCACACTGAATCCCATGTTCCTAAAAGTACATGCTTATCAATGATTTTCTTGACATGTAAAGCACAAGAAATCATATGTCAGTGTATGTATGCTCATCAAAAATCAGATATGAATTTTGAGCATTTTGAACTTTGAAGATTTCTCAAAACAAGAATATTGAATGAATGAAATGAAGTCAAGAGAATTGTTTTAAGAATCTGACAATGACTTAAACAGATCAAATCAAATGATTAGGGTATCAAAGAATTGGATATTTGTTTATATGAAAAAAATATAAACAATTTATCAATGAAAGCACAAATATGAAAAAGATGTATGATGCTCAACAATTTTGAATTTCAAACGGGGGTATTACCATCGAAAAATTGTTTGAATTTGAGACATGGTAATAACAATTTCAAATAAAATACTGAACCGGTGTGTATGAATACTTGACAGTATATGGACAAGATAATACACAAGTATTGATCTTTGGAAACACGCGGTCAGTTAAACAATAAGCTCATAAATTTTAGAAAAAACATTTAAAAGCACACTTCTAAATTCATAAAACTTTTGAGAATAAGAAGTGGTTTGAACATTTCAAAAATTGTTTTTCATGTTCGAAAGTTGTTCTTCTTTCAAACAATCCGAGATCTAGTATCATAAGATATTTACCTTTTCAGCTCCCCCTCAAATCATGATTAAATGATTTATATCTTTTAAGCTCCCCCTGGATATTAGCACAATATCCGTCTTTGATCATTGATGAACGGGTCCTGATCTGTCATGTGATCAGAAGCCACCACCTTTACTCCCCCTTAAATTAAGCATCTGAAATATTACAAATAAAACAGGATAGAGATCAAACACTCCCTTTTGAATTGTTAGACCATCAATATTAGAAAAATCTAGCAAAGAAAAAGTATAGGATAGAGATCAGATCAATTCTCTTGGGATGAAGACCATCAATATCCATCGGATGCAAGCATACAGGAGTAAGGTCTTTTTGATCGCTGAGGTCCGAGTCCTAAACTGTTGTGTTTAGAAGTCAAACTCCTTTGAAGTTCGGGTTCTAAGCTGATGTGCATAGAAGCCATATTCTTGACATTGAGGTGCGGGTCTTGAACTGTGTTATTCAAGAGCCATTGTTCTCTTACTCCCCCTTGGCTTGAGGTGCCTGCAACACATAATCAATTTTCTTCTTTGGTACCCACTGGTATTTGGGTCCAGAAATGTTAGTTGCAGTTCGTGTGGGGGTTATGGAGTAAGAACCATTCCAGAAATGATCACTGGTCTTATGGATATGATCATGTGTATAACAAATAGAACAATAATTTTTCTTACCGTTAGGTGCTTTGTTCTTCTTTTCTTTGTGTACAGGTACACATGATTTCTTCTCTTTCAGCTCATCATTCTTGTCATCTTTGACTGATTTCTTCATCCAGACCAGTTTCTCTTTCTTGAAACTTTTTCTCCTTGGATAAGAATCTGAACTATCTAAATATTCATCAAAGAAAAGGTTAGTGCGACGAATCTGATTAAATGATTTGACTGACCTGTTTGAAGAGACAGATTTATGATTTCAACTTGAAACAAAATTTTCAAGCTCTTTGATCTTTGACACAAAGATGTCTCTTTCTTTCTCAAGCAGGTCAATCTTCTTCGAGAATTCAGACTTCGTCTTCTGCTCGTGTAGCGCAGAAGCAGATAGTTCATATAATCTTGAAGTCAGCCTTTTGATTTCAGTTTCAAAGATTGAGCGTTCTTCTTCAAATCCTTTTTCTGACTCATTTCTCTGGCCGGATAATTCTTTAAAGAATCCCACATTTTTCTGTTTTATGGCCTTCTTCTCTTTATCAAACTTCTCTCTTTCCAAAATCAGTACTTTCTCAAAATCGGAGATTTGTTGAGAAAGCTTGATGCATTTAAGCTCTACTGACTTCTTCTCTTCATAACACTTCTTTGAGAAATCTGAGAACTTCTTTGAAAAATTTTTCTTTTCTCTTTCAAAATCCGCTTGATTTGCAACAAGCTGTTTTTCCAAATCAGATAAATTCTTTTTAAGCTCAGCGTTCTCAGATTCCAATCCCTCAGTCTTCTCTTTGAAAGCCTTCAACTCGTTTTGAAGCTCAACTGATTCTGCTTGTAGCTCAGGTGATTTCTGTTCAATTGTCTTCAGTTGGCTTTGAAGAGTTATAATCTCTTTCTCCTTTTCTTTTATCTCTTTATCCCTCTCATAAAGGATACCTGAAAAATTAGAACTATTTTTAATACAATTTATACATTCAGGAGTTTTAATACAATTGAATAATTTAATTTGCAACTCCTGAATCTTTTTGAGGTATTCTGAATTTTTCAATTTCAGATCATTTCTTTCAGCTTCAATACCAGATATATCAGATCTGTAGTAAATTGACATCTTGAAAAAGTAAACAACTTGTTGTGAATGATCGTTCCAAACTATATATCAGAAAATCAAAAATCAGATCAAAATTGAAATCTTAAAAAAATATTTCGTAAAAATTGAAAAATTGAACAACACATGTTATGGCGCAAAGTTTTTTTTTTTTTTTTTTAAACTAAGTCTGGAACAAGCGCAAAGTAGATCTTTTGCGTGTCAGGAAGAGAACGCAAACAAGAGGTTTGCGTGTGAGCCTTGAAGCGCAAAGAATGGTTTTCGGGTCCTGCTTGAAACGCAAAGTATGGTTTTCGGGTCCTGCTTGAAACGCAAAGTAGGGTTTGCGTGTTGAACTTGATGTGCAAGATGAGCTTTGCGTTTCTAACGTGAAGCGCAAGATGAGCTTTGCGATTCCAACGTGAAGCGCAAGATGAGCTTTGCGTTTCCAACGTGAAGCGCAAGATGAGCTTTGCGATTCCAACTAGACCTTCATGAATGAAGCGCAAACCGTTTGATAGAAGCGCAAACCGTATGATAGAAGCGCAAAGTCGACTTCTTGGTTGTTTCAAACTCAAATTGATTCAAACCTGCGAATTTGATCTCAAAGACTTGTCAGCATCATCGAAAAACAAATCTAAATACAAATTCACTATCAATTTTCGATTAAAAACACCAATTAGCACAATTTCAATCAATAACAGAAACTGAACTCGTTTTCACGAAAATCTCAAAAATCAAAAATTGAAACCGATTTTGTTCGAATTTCGAGATGGAATCAAAACAACAATCAATCATCAACATAAATCGAACAAAATGAATCCATTTTCTTGCATTAAAACCACTTTTTCACAAAAATTCAGATGAAACAGTAACAAACTCGTTTCTTGAAAAAAAAAATTCGAAAATAACGATTTTCAATCCAAAACACACAAATTTCAATTCAAATCATGATCTAATCATTCCTGAAAAGTTTAGTACGACTCTGATACCAATTGTTAAACATAAAATCCCAATCACAACAAGTAATTACTCAAGATTTATCTAATATGCTCAAGAAATAGAGAGAGAATCTAGAGAGAGAAAGTAGATCTTTTATTCCACAATTACTGAATATTACAATGAAGCATAATCCTCTAGACATTATTACAAGATTACAAAGACAACACTATATATACTACCTAACAATTACAAAGCCTTAAAGGCTAAGAAAACTAAAACACCTTTGACTAAGACATTGTTGACTTTTACAACATTGACTTTCCTATTAAATCTTGGATACAATATTTAGACTTAACACTGACAGAGAAGAAAAAGAAGTCTGCATTTGAGAAGAAGATTGAGCTCCTTATCAAAGAACGAGACAGTTATTCTTCAAAGGTAAAAGAGCTTCAAGATATTATTTCAAAGACGGTGGTGGTGACTGAGCGAACGACTCCAGAGTCTGCAGTTGGTTCTAACAAACCAGCCGCAAGCTCACATCAGAAAACTGCTCTATTCAGAAGGTCAGTTGAATCTTCTAATCAGATTCATTCTACTAATCTTTTCTATGACAGGAATAGAGATAGTTCATGTACACATAGAAGGAGGAACAACTTAAAAGAAGCTGAACTGGTCTGGAACAGGACACCAGTTAAAGAAGAGCTGAAATGTAAAAACCCATGTGTACATACGCCTAATGCCAAGAAGAACATTGCGCATAAAGGTAAATCTGATTTTGTCTACACGAGAGATAAATTAATCAGTTTATCAGGTAAGAAATTTTATTGTTCTTATTGTCGTACACATGATCCTGTTCACAAGACAAGTGATCATTACTGGTACGGTTCTTACTTAATAACCCCCATACGAACTGCAACTAACATTCATGGACCCAAATACCAGTGGGTACCAAAGAAAACTAAACCTGTGTTGCAGGCACCTACTGTCAATGGGGAGTAGGAGAACCGATGGCTTCTAAGTAAATCAGCATAGAACCCGTACTTCAACGAAGTTGACTTCTAAACACAACAGTTTAGGACTCGCACTTCAATCATCAAAAGACCTTACTCCTGAGCTGATAAGGATTGTACTCTGATACTCCAACGAGGAAATCAACCTTCAAGGGGGAGTACATATAAATTTTTGAAATGTTTTGCATCCGATAGATATGATGACCTACACTTCAAAAACGAAGTTGTGGATCTCTATGATGTGCTTTAGAATTGACATATTTTAGATGCATAATTTCAGGGGGAGTATAAAAGGTGATGACTTCTGATTATTTCTGATCAGAACTCGTACTTTAAAAGTTTTACTGCTTTTTGTCTTTTCAATTTAAGTGAATAAATTTTACTTTGACTTGACATAAGACTTTTGCAGAAGTTTTGAGAGATGCTTAAAAGATCATATGTTTATGACTTTAAGCTTAGTTTCATGAGATGTAAGATCGCACGTAAAGGTACAATCCTTTATCTTAATCTCATATATGGTTGAAAGAAGGACAACTTTCAATCATCGGAAAACATTGTTTTTAATGTTCAAACCACTTCCCGATTTTTCAACAGATTTTATATTATGGAAGTGTAATTTTAAATGTTTTCATGATCTAAATTGTGCTTTAACTGAAATAGTTAAACCATTCTGAGCATCACGTGCATCATAAGAAAACATGAATTTCATTGTGCTAGGAATTAACACAACTTCTATGGAATCACCTTAACCAGTGATTTCTACCCAAGAAGTTAATCCTTAGTGATTGAGTGTGCAAAGAGAAAAGAAATGAGTGTGATTAGAGAAAACTAAATGTTAAAAAGAAAGAGCATGTGAGAACAGAGTTAAAAGAATATCACAACTTTGCACCAACTTTTTCTGAGTTGGGTAGCCACAATTCTAGTGATTCACAATTCTTTGGTGATCATTATTGAAACAGGCAACTAACCCATGCCAACTCTTGATCAAACCTCACTATCTACTCATTTTCTTCTCAACAAGAAAGTGTTTCACATTTTCAAAGGGGATGCAGCACATTTGCTATCTGATTTTCGTTTGGAAAATATGGATATTGAAAAGAAGGAAGTATGCCCCACCTTCGCACTTCAGTCATGCACATTGAGTCTGTGTTCAACTTACTGTTGTCTCAGTGGTTTACACAATTTTGAGCCTATAAGAAATCATCAAGTGCTTAATTCTTTCAACACAAGCACGAACACACAAGGAATTTGTTTCTTTGTCATAACGTTTATAGAAAAAACCTTTGTGGTGTTTCGATGATTAAATGGAAGCCCTGGGGGAGTCAACATCTAACAGATCCTTTCCAATGTGTATTCGTTACATACAGTGACTTAGTGTTACTGACAGGCATGCTAACTGATTCATTAGTTGATTCAGGTGTTACACGACTATTTTTATCTGGATTTGAAAAGATCTGGATGAACATCTTTTGAATTGACGGATCAGGGGCTCTAACTATCAGATAGACATTTCTTACAACTAATTTTGATGAAGTCGTTGAACTTAACATCAAAAAGGGGGAGAATGACTACACAAGAAATGGCAAAGATCACATGTTTCAAGAATCACATCCACTCTTCAAAGGGGGAGATTGTTAGAAAAAGGTATGCTGATTTCAGAAGCTAGAGAAAGAAATTGCATCTTCTGTGCTGAAAAAGAAGACTGAATTGCTAAAATCATTTTCGTAATGATCTTGATCCAAAGGGGGAGATTGTTAAGACAAAGTCTCATTAGATTCAAGATCATCCAAACTGAAGATCGCAATCTGAAGCTAAAGCCGAAACGTCGACTCTCAATATTAAAGTCTATGTCGTTTGTAATAAATGTCAATGTATTTGTTTATTATTGTACTAGTTAAATTAATATCTAGTTTGTTAGATATTAGTTTAACTTAATTAATATCTAGTTTGTTAGATATTAGTTAACTTAGTTAGTTTCTAGTTATTTAGTTAGTTATATTATTTTGTTAGAAATAATATCTAGATATTAAATCTAGATATTATAGGAAGTGTGTTAGACACACTAAGTTTTAGATATTTTGTTTCTCTACCAACTCTCTTATAGATCAGATCACATACAAACACACACAACCAAGGTGTAAAACACAGAGAACACAATCATAGCTTGAATCGATCAACCTTGTAACCATTTGTTATAATCAATACAGGTTGGTAATCTTTATGTGTTGTTAATCTAAGAACTTGATATATAAATTTAGTATTGTTGGACCGACAGATCGTCATGCTGCCAGGTTATCCAGGTTTTAATTTACTCTGATTTTTAGGGTGTTACATCTACCACTGTCATGCAAACGGATAATCTATGTGATTCCGGTGCTACTAACCCTGACTATGTGTCAAAGGAAGTTCTCGACGGCGCCTTAAAGGCTGTTGAAACCAGGTTATCAAAGAAGTTAGAGGATGAAATGTATGATATTAAAAGGATGATGAAAGGGAAACATACTGTTGCATCTGAGCCTATTCAGCTTGTTCAACAAATCCAGCCACCACAAAATCCTCAACCTGCTGATTTATCCATTGATGAGTTGAAATTCTTGTTGTTTGCTAAATTGTTATCACAAGCTCCGGATAACCAGCAAGATGAAGATCTTCTTTCACTTCTGCAATCCCACCTTCAACAACAACCGCCACAATCTGTGAAACCAACAAATTTGGTTAGTGCTTCAGAGTTTTCTACTTTTAAAACTGATGTTTTGCATGCTTTATCTTATATTAAACAGGTAGTGCAAACATCATGAAAATCCCAGGCAGCTGTTTCTAAGCCTAGACATGATCCTGATCAAGATCATGATCATGAGGGGGAGATAAGGGAGAAACAGGTAGCTGCTAGATCTGAGTTTTTATAGTTGATAAAAGAGATGACAATGTTGAAAATGTTGATCACGGTGAAATGCTAAATGATCAAAATGAGTTAGTTTTGTATTTTGATGAAAGAGTTGAATCAAGGGTTGAATCAAGGGTTGAAAAGCCTAAGATTGCAACTAAGCAGGAAATTTTGGAGATAACAGGAATGCAAAATGTTGATATCATTGTTCTTGAAAATGATGATGATGATGAAGTAGATGCAAAGTATGAGATGTACTGGAAAATTAAAGAGGAAGGAGAAAACAATGATTTCATGGATATAGAGTCGGATGATGAGGTAGTTGATGTCACTGAAATTGTCAAGAGGGCTGAAGATGTGTCAGACAATGAGGAAAGTGTACTAGATGGTTTATTTGAGGACAGAGATTCTGAGGCTCTAAATGTCATGTGTGCTCAGAGTACTCCAGAAGATCTACATCTCAGTCCTGTTCATAATGATTTGCCAGAGCCTAGTACAACTGCTATCCAACTGTTCCATCCTTTAGTGCATTTGGGTTTCCTGATTCCAATACAAGCTGATGATGCAGAGTATAATGTCAATCTGAATTCTGATGTGAATATAGAAGAGGAATTGCCTTATCAAAGAAAGCCAGATAGTCTTGTGAATCAACCAGAGTTTGTGAGGGAACCACTACATATGCCAATTGTTCAAGAATCAAAAGCAGGTCCTTCAGGTACTCTTGTAGTGGGTTCTACACCATATACAGGCTATGATGAGTTTGGTCCTGCATTGGAAGAAATTAAAAGGATCAGAAGAGATTTAAGGGTTCCTTATCTTGAAGAAGGTGTCAAGATATTCGTGAGCTATATCAGGCAGTTAGACCAATGTCAAATCTTGGGGATTAAAGACAAGTCACTTGAGTACCAGCAAGAGTATGTCAGATTACTTCAAGCAGTTGGAAGAACTTGTAAGGAAGTCAGAAGCAAAGCAGAAATTTTGCAAGTCAATGAAGTCAAGTTAAAGAGATTTCAAAAGATCTAGTATCCTGAATTCGAAGTTCAGAGGAAGGATATGAAGATTCATTTCTTTAATGAAGCTGATTTTGCAAACTTGAACTTTAGTGATCTTGAATTCTTGTACCATGAATTCAGAGGAAGAACCATAAGGCATCCTGAGATTGTGTATGCTTTGGATACTGTTAAGAGGTTCATTAGAAGACACATCTTCTATACCTATTGCTATGACTTCCAGCTAGGTATTGAGACCAATCAGAAGAAAGTTAACCTGCTTGCACCTTATATGATTCATCCTTTGCTAGAAGAAACTCCTCTCTATACAGTTCTCAAATAACCTGAGCTAGGTGTTGTGTATGAGAATGTGGATAAGAAGCTGAAAATATTTATGAGAGCAACTGAAATTCCTAAGTATTCAGATGGTACATTAAAAGATGTTTTGGAGAAGCTGAAAGCTAAGTATGAAGAGAGTGAGAAGAAGAGGCTTGCTGAGAATGATCACATGCGTATAATGGAAAGAATTTGGACAGAGCAAGTGATTAATGCTATTAAAGACATAATCAGATTCAGATCAGGCATCAGAAGGTTTGAAACTTTTATGGAGATAAGGAGGACATGTATGAATAAGTGGACCAGTTGAAGTTTTACAAATTGATCAAAAAGGGGGAGATTGTTAGATCTTGTTTTAATCCATTTGTATTGTATTGTTTGACTTTTGTATGTTGTGTTTGTATGAGGTTATGGATTGTATAACCCATATAAATACCTTTAGTCTTTGTCTTTTGTAAGTAACTCTAAGAGAACTCTCATTCAATTCCAAGTATTGTAATCTTTCACTGTGAGATATATGACTACGACACTTGTGACAAATTTTCTCTCCAGAATATTTCTTTAATCTTGTTCTTTGATTGTTAATTTTCTTGAAATCTGGGATCACACGATGTACATAGTATTTGAGAGAGATCTCGATGGAGAGAAAAATACTTGTGGAGCTCCGTTCCATAGTAGCAGCGGTTGCAATTCTTCAATTTTTGAGAGCGATGGAAGAAAGGGAGAGGTCGACTTAGGTTTTCTTCTAGTTAAGGTGGGTAGTTGGGAGGGTAGAAAGGGAAAGTACAAAATAACAAATGGCTGAGTAGTAAGGACTTAAATTTTGTAGTTGACCACTTCAGCCACCAGCTGACCGAATAAGCCCTTACCGAACATTCATAAATGGTTGACACAATAAACCATATCGCTTATTCAACCCATTAAGTTGCTACTGAACAAGGTCCCACTCTTACTTGGAGTGTTAACTTTTTATGAATGAAACAAAAATTCGACCAAATGATCGAAGATGTCGATATCGGAGGACCGATGGTTTGATGCAATATCATAATAGAGATTTGTCATGTACCATATGTTAGAGCTTTATGAATTAATTTAGATGTGTACAAACTGGTACAAATATTATAGTAAACAAATTCTAAATAATGGTTGGTAGGGTTGAGTTCCGGTAAGAATGAAAATTATGGTGAAAAGGGTAAGAAAGTTCTCCATCCTTGGATGCACATTAGGATGAAATACACCGGATCAATTCTCGTATCAAGCGCAATTCATGAGTGAGTTTGATATTAAAAGTGATCAAATGGTCTAGATCCATTCTTACCTTTTCACATTAACTCTTCTCCTCACACGATCGTTCGTCATGGAATTGGTGTAGGGATAACTTGTAAACTTGACAACTAGGCATGGTATTTAATTCGGTAATTGAAGAGCATCGTTAACAGATTTTTTAAATTGGAGAAAATGAAGATTTTAAGAATTTTGGATAAGTGTTTTAATTTTGTTCAATCAGATTCTTCAAAACATTTCTTTAAAACGTAAAAAGTAAGAGAAAGAGTGTTAAATTCTCCAAGTTTAGAGAATTCTCCAAAAATGATTACCATTAGAGAGAAATGTTATATTTTTATTATATTCACATCAATAGAAAATTTTAAAATTAAATAACTAGAATAGAGAAATAATACTTTATTAAACATTTAAATGTATGTAATATTAATTTTAATAATATAATCAATGTTGTAAACTGCAAAATGGAGAAGTTATTAGAGTCGAATATAATTGTTTTAGAGATTTTAAATTTTAAATTTTCATTTTAGAGAATTTATCGAAAATGCTGTAACTAGCTTGATTTAGATCTTATTGGTCCTCATCTTAACAAGACCTTAAAAAAATATTCAGGTCAAATAATAGGGAAATTAACAAAAATAGACTTTTCAGCCTTACCACTACTAGGGAAAGAACCAAATCCGGCGGAAATTTCCGGCGGATAAATTTTCGGGGGAATTCCGACGAAAGTCAGAGGAGTTAAACCCCGTTGACTTTCGCCGGAAATCCACCGAATTTTTTTTCTAAAAAAATCTTAATATTTTTCGGCGGATTTTCGACGGAACTTAATTTTTTTATCATTATTTTAAATTAGAGAAAATTAATTAAACATTTCCATCGGATTTCTGGCGAATAATAATTAATTAAATTAATTAATTCAAATCCGCCATAAAATATTTAATTAATTTTTTTCTTTTTCTTTAAAAAAATATTTAAAAAATAAAAAAATAAAGAATCCGCCGGAAACCGCCTGAAATTATGAACATTTTCCGGCAGATTTTTATTTTAAAAAAAAAACCCACCGGAAATTCTTAACATTTTCCTGCAGGTTTCCGGCGGATCTTTATTTTTAAAAAAATAAAAAATAAATAAATAACCCGCTGGAAATCCGCCGTAAATTCTTAAATTTTTCCGGCGGATTCTTTATTTTTGGAAATCCTCCAGAAAATGTTAAGAATTTACGGCAGATTTCTGGCGGATTTTTATTTAAAAAAAATTTAAAATTTAAAAAAAAATCCCCAATTTCCCACCACTTCACATTTTCATCAAAGCGCGAAATCCATCACCCATTTTCCAATTTCTATTATGTGCATATGAAGTTAAGTTTCATCACGAATTCGAATTGGAAGAGGGTTTTCGAGAAATTAGATTTTTAGGGTTGGAAAAAAGGCGACGAATGGGCGATTCAGTGGTTGTCGATGTTGGAAAGAAGGCGACGAAGTGGAAGAGAGTTGAGTTAGTGATGAGTTTAGAAGAAAGAGAGGCTCACATTGACGCTTTATGTGAAGAAGTTGATGGTTTAATCAACTATTAGAAGGAGTATAATAACGGGTGGGAATGTAGTGTTTAATGTGGATTCAGTGAAGGCGAATTGTTCGGGTAATTCGATGCTTACATGTTTATTGGAAGAGAATAGTTTTCTTTTATCGAAACTGGAGGAAAATCGATCTTTGATAGGGTTAAAGAGAAGAGAGTTGAGTTAGTGATGAGTTTAGAAGAAAGAGAGGCTCGCATTGACGCTTTACGTGAAGAAGTTGATGGTTTAATCAAGTATTACAAGGAGTATAATAACAATAGGAATGTAGTGTTTAATGTGGATTTAGTGAAGGCGATTGTTCGGGTAATTCGATGATTGCGTGTTTATTGGAAAAGAGTAGTCTTCCTTTATGGAAATTGGTGGAATTGATCTTTGATAGCATTAAAGAGAAAGAGGGTTCGATGACACCTGCTTTTGTGATGGATCCAGTTGGGGTTTAATAGATCCACTTGGGCTTTAATGGACCCATTTGGGATGTAATGGATCTAATCGGCCTTAATGGATCCACTTGGGCTTTAATGGATCTAATCAGCTTAAAGGGATCCAATTGGGATTTAATGGATCTAGTTGGGCTTTAATGGATCTAATCGGCTTTAAAGGACCCATTTAGGCTTTAATAGATTCATTTGGGCCTTAAGAGATCCATTTGGGCTTCAATGGATCAGTTGGGCTTTAATTGATCCACTTGGGCTTTAATGGATCCATTTGGGCCTTCAAGGATCCATTTGGGCTTTAATGGATCAGTTGGGCTTTAAATGATCTACTAGGGCATTAATGGATCCACATGGGCGTTTTTGGATCGGTTGGGTTTTAATGGATCGATAGGCTTTTAATGGATCCACTTGGGCTTTAATAGACCCATTTGGGATGTAATGGATCTAAGCGACCTTAATGGATCCAGTTAGGCTTTAATTGATCTAATCGGCTTTAAGGGATCCATTGGGCTTTAATGGATTCATTTTGGGCTTTAATGGATCTAATCGGCTTTAAGGGATCCATTTGGGCTTTAATGGATCCATTTAGGCTTTAATTGATCCACTTGGGCTTTAATGAATCATTTTAGGCTTTAATGGATCCACTTGGCCTGTAATGAATCGATTGGGCTTTAATGGATTCATTTGGGCTTTAATAGATCCATTCACGCTTTAATGGATCCACATGGGCTTTAATAGATCTAATCGACTTTAAGGGATCCATTTGGGCTTCAATGGATCCATTTAGGCCTTAAGGGATCCATTTGGGATTTAATGGATCGGTTGGGCTTTAATTGATCCACTTGAGCTTTAATGGATCCACATGGGGGTTTATGGATCAGCTGGGTCTTAATGGATCAGTTGACTTTTAATGGATCAGCTGGCTTCTAATGGATACACTTGGGCTTTAATAGACCCATTTGGGATGTAATGGATCCACTTGGGCTTTAATGGATCTAATCGTCTTTGAGGGATCCAATTGGGATTTAATAGATCCATTTGGACTTTAATGGATCTAATCGACTTTATGGGATCCATTTGGATTTAATGGATCCATTTGGGCCTTAAAGGATCCATTTAGGCTTTAATTGATCGGTTGGGCTTAAATTGTAACATCTGTAAATGTAAACAAGACTGTCAGTTAGTAAATGTAACGACCGTTAAATACGCAAAGATAAGTGAGGTGATATTGCTAGTAATCGGGTGAAAGTGTAAAATGAGGAAGTTAGGGGGGGTCTGTTGGTAATTAAAGCAATAAAAAGGGCTCAAAACCCTAGGTAAATCGTTTTGAGGGAAATCAATCTTGTGTGTGAGGAGCAGTGTGCGGCGCTTGGAAGAGAAGATCTGGGAATAGTCATTGCGATTTGAGAAGAAGGAGAGAAATCAAAGCATCTCACGGAGTTGTTGCCTTCAAGAGGTAAGCACATAAATTCCTTCTTCTTCCTGAAACCTTCTATTTGGGGATTTTATTTGGTTCGTTTACCGGTCTAGTCTGGGGTTTGAGTTTTCAATTGGAATATGTTATGCCGAGGGGATAAGGGGTTTAGATTTGATTCAAATACTCAACTCTTTTGTGAAAATCTAGTGTAAGTTGTTAAAATTTACTTAAGATATAAATCTTATGTTTGAGCATGTTGGGATAATTAAATCGATTAAGATTTCAATCGGGGAGGGGTCTGTCCGCTCCGATAGAGGTCGAAAGGTGAGGATTCGGGGACCAGGGTCACCCGAAACCAGCGCCCGGATTTACATGGTTCAAAATGTGGGTCAATTTGTGGTATTAGCGTGTCGGTCTACTTTTCGATTAAGGAAGTTAGGCATTGGACTCTAAAATGGGAGAGGAAATCGAAGGCTTTACCTGTTGTTCGTCGGCTAGATGGTTGTTTGAATAACTTGTTACCGGTGTGTGTTTATTGACCGGGGTGGCTCTCGACCCGTCCGGTCAACCGGTGCCACACCATCCGGAGCCCGGGGTAGGAGTATGGGGACCGGGGTCGCCCTGGGTCTTACGACCGGGGTCTTGCGACCGGAGTCTTGCGACCGGGGTCTTACGGTCCACTCCAGTTTCTACAAAAACCTCGACCTTTCAAGCTAACTAATTCCTTTTTGTATTATCTCGGATTGTAGGACTTATATTGCAAGTTAGTGTCCATTGTGTGTTGAGACTTTCTGACATCAGGTTAGTTCCCTGTTCTTCAACAAGTGTTATTGTATTTTACAAACTGGAAATGGGGTATCTTATATTTCTAATTATGTGTGTTGTTAATCTTGATTAAACTATATTTTCAAGTCAATATGATGTGTTGGGTAAAGTCTCATGTATATCTCTCATATATGTTCAAGTTGTAATGTGGAGTATTATTCAATTATGAGTTGGTCATGACCATATGTACTTAATTAACCATCGGGGATGGTTAAGCCGTGTATTTGGAATTTGTTTCCCTATACACGGAAACGACATCGACATGGGGGGGGGCGTATGGGGATCTACTGGGGGTCCCAAGGACGAGTGGTCCTTACGATGGTGGACGAATTATGGCGTAAGCTGGTCACTTCATGTGGCATTATGTTGTGAGATTAAATTTATCATTGCGTAAATCTTTTATTTTTTTTTATAAATGGACGAGGTTGGGAATTCACTAGACCTTTCGGTCTAATCCTCGCTTCCTATTTTCTAAAACACATTTTCAGGTAAGCGGGTCACTTCTGGATCATCCAGGGGAAAAGAGAAGTGTAAGATGCTAAGGATTCGGTTGTATTAGACTCAACGTTTGTTAAGACACAGTCTCATTGGATTCAAGATCATCCAATCTGAAGATCGCAATCTGAAGCTAAAGCCGAAAAGTCGACTCTCGATATTAAAGTCTATGTCTATTTGTAATAAATGTCAAAGTAATCAATGTAATCCATGTTTATTGTTATTAGTTATATTAGGTAACTTAGTTAGTTATTAGTTTTAATATCTAGTTTGTTTGATATTATCTAGGATAATATCTAGTTATTAAAGTATCTAGATATTATGTTAGGTAGTGTGTAAGACACACTAGATTAGTTAAGTGATATCTCTCAATCTCTATCAACTAAGATCAGATCAGATATTATCAGATCACACACAAAAACACACACAAAAAGGTGTAAAAGAGATAATACAGAGAACACATTCAAACTTTGAATCTGATCAACCTTGTAACCGTTGTTATATATCAATACAGGTTGGTAATCGATTAATGTGTTGTTTCTAAGAACTTGATATAAGGATTGTTGGACCGACAATTGGTATCAGAGCCTGATTAAGATCAAATCAAGTTTTTCTGAAAAACGACCTTGTGTTCTTGTTTGGAAATCGATTTTGAGTGTTTAAGTGTTTTAGGTGTTAAAATCGATCAGGTTGTGATCGATTAGCATGCTAGATAGAGTTGTTGTTTGATTTCATTTTAAATCATCTATCGAGTTCCATTTTGTGATTTTAGTGAAGAAACAGTCGAAAGCTTTAAGTCAGTGTGCTATCAAATTAATTTCGAAAAAGTGTGTGTTATTGAGATCGAGTGCTTACAATCAGTTCTAGAAGTGTTTCTAGACATAAGGGTAGTGTTTTGGTACTACTAATCGTTTCAGGATCAAGTTCTAGTCGATTTTCGAAGTTTAAGGACGAACATACGCAAAGCAGAAGAAGAACACACGCAAAGTCCAACTTTGCGCGTCTCACATCAAACGCAAAGTCCCACTTTGCGCGTCCCAAGTGAAACGCAAAGTCTCAGGTCTTATGGATGAGAACTCAATTGTGCGACTATGGTTTCCACTTCAACAAAATCCCGATATACTGTGACTCCAAGAGCGCCATCGCAATATCAGCGAATCCTGTTCAACACACCAAGACTAAGCACATAGACTTCAGGTATCACTTTATTAAAGATCATGTTGAAAAGGGAACAATTGAACTTTTCTTTGTAAAAACTGATTATCAACTTGCCAATTTGTTCACCAAACCCTTAGACGAAAAGAGGTTCAACTTTCTTATCTCTAAGCTTGGTATGCTAAATCTTAAAATCTAATCAGTAGTTACCTATAAAAGTTTTCTAAATTCTTAACTCTGATTGATATCTGCACTTCTATATAATGTTCATAATCCAAGGGGGAGAATTAGAAGAAATTGACAAATGGTCAATATTACTTCGAGGGGGAGCTCATAAAATTTTGCATGTACCTTTTAATGCCAATTTTTTTTTGTAATGCAAGAATTTAGGGGGAGCTCTTCAAGTCAAGGAGTTCGGATATGACTTCTGATTATTTCTGATCAGAACTCGTACTTTAAAAAGTTTTACTGCTTTTTGTCTTTTCATTTTAAGTGAATAAATTTTACTTTGACTTGACATAAGACTTTTGCAGAATTTTTGAGAGAAGCTTACAAGTTCATATGTTTATGACTTTAAGCTTAGCTTCATGAGATATAAGATCGCACGTTAAGGTATAATCCTTTATCTTAATCTCATATATGGTTGATAAGTGGACAACTTTCAATCATAGAAAACATTGTTATCAAATGTTCAAACCACTTCCCGATTCTTAAACCGAATTCATGTTTTGGGAGTGTATTTTAAATGTTTTCATGATCTAAATTGTGCTTTAACTGAAATAGTTAAACCATTCTGAGCATCATATGCATCATAGGAAAACAAAGAATCATTGTGCTAGGAATTAACACAACTTCTATGGAATCACCATTAACCAGTGATTTCTACCCAAGAAGTTAATCCTTAGTGATTGAGTGTGAGAAGCGAAAAGAAATGAGTGTGATTAGAGTAAGCAAAACGTTTAAAAGAAAGAGCGTGTGAGAACAAAGTTAAAAGAATATCACAACTCTGCACCAACTTTTTCTGAGCCGGGTAGCCACATTACTAGTGTTTCACAATTCTGTGGTGAACATTATTGAAACAGGCAACTAACCCATGCCAACTCTTGATCAAACCACACTATCTACTCATTTTCTTCTCAACAAGAAAGTGTTTCACATTTTCTAAGGGGATGCAGCACATATGCTATCTGATTTTCATTCGGAAAATCTAGATATTGAAAAGAAGGAAGTCTGCCCCACCTTCGCACTTCAATCATGCACATTGAGTCTGTGTTTAACTTACTGTTGTCTCAGTGGTTTACACAATTTTGAGCCTATAAGCGATCATCAAGTGCTTAATTCTTTCTATCACAAGCACGAACACACAAGGAATTTGTTTCTTTGTCATAACGTTTATAGAAATTACCTTTGTGGTGTTTCGATGATTAAATGGAAGCCCTGGGGGAGTCAACATCAAACAGCTCCTTTCCAATGTGTATTTGTTACACACAGTGACTTAGTGTTACTGACAGGCATGTTAACTGATTCATTAGTTGATTCAGGTGTTACACGACTATTTTGTCTGGATTTGAAAAGATCTGGATGAATATCTTTTGAATTGACGGATCAGGGGCTCTAATTGCAAGATAGACATTTCTTACAAATAATTTTGATGAAGTCGTTGCACTTAACATCAAAAAGGGGGAGAATGACTATACAAGAAATGGCAAAGATCACATGTTTCAAGAATCACGTCCACTCTTCAAAGGGGGAGATTGTTAGAAAAAGACATGTTGATTTATGAGCTAGAGAAAGAGATTGCATCTTCTGCGCTGAACAAGAAGACTGAATTGCTAAAATCATTTTCGTAATGATCTTGATCCAAAGGGGGAGATTGTTAAGACACAGTCTCATTGGATTCAAGATCATCCAATCTGAAGATTGCAATCTGAAGCTAAAGCCGAAAAGTCGACTCTCGATATTAAAGTCTATGTCTATTTGTAATAAATGTCAAACTAATCAATGTAATCCATGTTTATTGTTATTAGTTATATTAGGTAACTTAGTTAGTTATTAGTTTTAATATCTAGTTTGTTTGATATTATCTAGGATAATATCTAGATATTAAAGTATCTAGATATTATGTTAGGTAGTGTGTAAGACACACTAGATTAGTTAAATGATATCTCTCAATCTCTATCAACTAAGATCAGATCAGATATTATCAGATCATACACAAAAACACATACAAAAAGGTGTAAAAGAGATAATACAGAGAACACATTCAAACTTTGAATCTGATCAACCTTGTAACCGTTGTTATATATCAATACAGGTTGGTAATCGATTAATGTGTTGTTTCTAAGAACTTGATATAAGTATTGTTGGACCGACAACGTTAGACTATGTTGTTCCTTTATCAAAATTGTGTATTGGGACCCAGGTTTGGCCTTTGTCTTGCGTATTTTGTTCCGTGGAGTTTTGGGCTGTTACATAAATTGATCCACTTGGGTTTTTAATGGATCATTTTGGGCTTTAATGGATCCACTTGGGCTGTAATGGATCGATTGGGCTTTAATGGATCCATTTTCGCTTTAATTGATCCACTTGGGCTTTAATGGATCAAATAGGCTTTAAGGGATCCATTTGGGCTTTAATGAATCCATTTGGGCTTTAATGGATCTAATCGGCTTTTAGGGATCCATTTGGGCTTTAATGGATCCATTTGGGTCTTAAGGGATTCATTTAGGATTTAATGGATTGGTTGGACTTTAATTGATCCACTTAGGCTTTAATGGATCCACTTGGGCTGTAATGGATCGATTGGGCTTTTAATGGATCAATTTGGGCGTTAAGGGATCCATTTGAGCTTTAATGGATCCATTTGGGCCTTAAGGCATCCATTTAGGCTTTAATGGATCTAATCGGCTTTAAGGGATCCATTTGTGCTTCAATGGATCCATTTTAGTTTTAATGGATCGGCTAGGCTTTATTCACTTGGGCTTTAATGGATCATTTTGGGCTTTAATGGATTGTGTAGGTGTAACACTCGGTTTTTCGCAAAGTAAGTTTTTGTCCTTCGTTGGTAATCTCTCTGTCTTCCGTCTATCTTTTGGGTGAAAAATGTTGTGCTTTCGAGCCATAAATCGACCCACGCGAGAATCACGAGTTTTAGACATTTTTGGGCTTCGGTACATTCGGAGCGATTGTGCCACGCGATAGTGATAGTGTCACTATCGCGGGGAGGCACCAACTCGCGGTACAATCCGCACGATTATGCCACATGATAGTGACATTGTCACTATCGCCAGACAAGGTCGCGAGCGGGTGCAAACGAGTTAAATTCTGATTTTAGCCTCATTTCTCATTTCTATCTCAACCATTCCATTTTAATTCACTCTCTCTCAACCTCTCCTTCCAAGAACCGAACCTAGGGTTCCTTTAACCCTCATCTACCTCTCTTATCTCTAGTTGTTGGGTACTACATCAAATGGTTCAAGTTGAGCATTTATTCACCATCTCAATCTTCATCTTCTTCTTCACCCTTATCAATTTCTAGGGTTTTCACCCAACCCTTTTTATCAACTCGAAGATTTGGAATGAATGACCCATATTGGTGACCTAGAAGTATGTAGTTTGTGGATTCAAGTGGTAGTTGAGGTAATCATCTATTCTTTTCATTTATGGAAATTAGGGTTTTGACCTAAGTCGAGATCTTTATGTAAAATGTTTGGGGAATGTTTCTAAATGGTTGAATATGGTTATTTACGGTTGAAAATGTTTGGATCTAGGTTTTGGAGGTTTTGGCTTGAAAGTTCAGATTTCTTCAAGGAAGCTCAAGTTGGGGTAAAATCTAGATTTAGCCTAAATCTAGCAAGGTGAGTTCAAGATGCTTTGTGAAAACTATGTACATGCCAAAATGTGTATTTTAAAGTAAAAAAATATACTTTACTTGGTATTTGTCAAGTATGAGTATTTTTAATAAGTTTTCATATTTGGTAAACTTGGGTCGTTTAGTTCCATGAAATGCTCATATTTGGGTTTTGAATGTTCCAACAAGTAAATGACATGGTTTACATATTCTTAACGATTTGGTACAAATAAAGCCCATTTTATGAATTATGCATCTTCGGTGATTTTTGTACAAATGAAGTCTAATTTACGACATACGACATTTGGGATATTTGAGTTTATAAACTATTTGGTTAATCCTTGGTCCCAATACGTGATGAGTTTTGAATTAATCACCTATTTGGGGTATGTGTCTGCATAAACGTCGTTTAAAGACATTTCATTATTTTGGGGGACCGTTATTTGTTGGTCAGATGGATTTCGAGCATTTTAGCTCGGTGTTGACTTAAAAGAGTCTTGAGGACATTTGTCCGGTTTTAATGGCTCGATTTAGAGTCCATATTATGATTTACAACTTAATGCATTTTATTGCATAATTATGATAATTACAGGCTCGAGTGCTTTAGTCATTCATGAGTATTCATGTAATCTTAGACTTTGTTGCATTGGATCCATAGGCACGTAAGTCAGTCTTATTTGATGGTCAGTTGGGTGGTACGGGGTTGGACTCCGGGACTCATATTTTATGACCTTGACTTTACAAGTAGGCACTAGGAGGGCTGAGTCCGGTTGAGTTATTATGACTATGGGTAGTCCTCTGATGGGCGTTTGGGACCTTCGCCATGTGGGGCAATGCCTTCGTTGTATCCCCCGTGTTTCGAGCCTTTTGCGGTAATCCCGGTGGTATTCGCTAAGGTAAGTTGTCTCTTTGGGTGGAACTTGTCAAGAAGTCGTAGGGACACTTGGGCGTTTATGTCGTGAGATGTCATACGATTAACGTTCTATGGGTGGCATACTTTTGTGTTCCCTCCACTCTCAACGGATACGGGTATCCCCAGTTGTCGGCCCGTAGTATTTTGGATATTTAATTGTCCATGCTTTAATATTTGGATTTCATTCTATTTCATGGTCGCGTGAGTATTAATTCGAGTTACATGTTTCCGATGACGTACCATATCTTTATGGATTGTTTTCCGCTATTTAAGGGTCGAGTATTATGCCCCACCCATGTTTGAGTGTTTTGGGACATGAAGTGTTATCCACGTCTTCACAAATTGGGTGTCGAATTATAATCCCGTTTTGGGTGAGTTATGGGTTACATCGTTTTATAAAGAATGTGTGATTGGGAGCATTGTCTTTATAAATGCATATTATGGGGAAAATGTGTCATTTCCATTTTAAAGTAAACCATTTCTAAGGATCTTGATTTGAACTGAATTCCTTTCTTTTAAAGATATATTTATTCATGTTAAAACTTTTGAGCTCACTAGGCGTTAAGCCTAACCTTTTTATTTATCGGCATGTGCATCAGGTTCCAGTTGGGGGTTCGGACTCTAGTAGCCTCATGAAGAGTTGAGCCTTAACTTTATACGAGAGTAAGTTGTTGATGAAGTCTTCCGCAGGTTGGAGATAGTAACTGTTATTGGGTTTTTAGTAGCACCCGTCTTTATTATAGATTGTGTGTATTGAGGTTAAATCTTATATTGTGATTGTAGATGAAGCAATTATCGATGTATTTAGAAAATTTTAAATTCGTTGCTATTGACAGATTTGAGGGTGTTACAAGTTGGTATAAGAGCTTAAGTTTGAGAGAATTAGGTATTGAATTTTGGATGCCTAGACTCAAACTAGCATTTTTAAAAGTGATTGTAAGTGAAGTTGCATATTAGGAACCCTAAGATAAGATATTTTGGAGTTGATCGGGTCGCTAGAAAAGGGAAACTTGTCGAGGGTCGCAAGGATGAGCATGTACGGTACGTTCATAATGGCACCCGGCCAGTGTCATGGTGAACCTACATGCTACATGTGTATACTTGAACTACCTTGGTATGATTACCGTTGGGGTAGTGAGAAAGTTTCTAAGCGAGTGATCTAAGGAAGGGTTGATGTTTATAGTAATGTCACTTTGGAGTGACAGTTAAGACATGATGAATGCTGGAAGTTTACCATGGTGGGTCAGGAAAAATTGGTTGGAGTAGAACCTTAGGCTTATAGAATTGACGTTATTCGAGGAGAAATTATAAGTTGAACCGATGAAATATTCAAGTATTGCTTTAAGATGTTGATCATCCGGATGACAATAGTATGAATTGAGAAGCATAGTCCTAAGATGTTGCTTGCCGAACAAATCCATGCACGAAAACTTATTTCTAAAATAAGTTTGCATAAATTGTTCCTCATGTTCTCAAAGCATAAAGTGAATTACTTCACAAGGTTTTGGGTGAAACATTTAGCACTTATCAAATTTTAAACCGTGAGCTTAAGCATGCATGGAATGTTTTGTTGCATGTAATTGCAAATTTATATAGAAAATCTCTCCGTTCATGTTTTGTGTTTAACGCTATTTTTGGATATCATAAGATCCACGTTTTTGTACCATATATGGTATTGGACAAGTAACTGTAGAACTTTTAACCTTGACATTGGATCTCCTCCGCGTATGTTAAGGTTTTAAAGGAAGAGTTGTTCCCATGTTTTGAGTCTGAACTTTCTTGGGGATTTTGGGTCTGTACGAGTCGTGTTGAATTTTATGGAATAATGTTTTGAGACGTTTTTGAGGCGCGTGAGTGTACTTTGAGATGTGTGAGTTTTGATTTTATTACGTGTAGAGTTACGAGCTTTTTGGGCATCGTGTCTCATGAAAGTTAGCATTAATGAGTTTTATGAAAATTCAGCGGGGTTTCATGGTATCATATCGTACGACTTTTGCATCGCGTAAATAAAATCTTGGAACGTGTGTACATGCATTACTGTATGCGTTAATTTATGAGCTTTGTTAATAAATGTCATCTCACATGTTGTTTTGAGAAAGTTTCATTATTATGTGATTTATCTTTGGGCCTTATACAAATGTCAATCGTTGTATGCTATTTGCATTTGGATTAAATTATACAGTTGGAGTGTCTTAGGACTGAAAGTCCTGTGCGTTGAAAGTTGTATAAAACATTTATAAGGGTTCAAATTGTAATTATTTGATAGTTGTTTGTTATTGGGCCTCAAGCCCATTAGGCCTAATGCGTTCCATATTTATAGTGTTTTCTAAACCTAGTTTTAGGTTAAAAGAGAGTTTAGTATTATTCATAATCATTCTAGTCAATAGGTTTACATTTGCTGATCAGATATTCTCTCTGTAAACCTAATCCTTTATTGAATATTAATCATATGACTAGAAGTTGTGGCACATTGATTGTACTTCATTGATTGCTGTTCGTGATTGCACTGTAACTGGGATCTAAAATTGGTATCAGAGCAGGATCGAATTAATTTTATTCGATACGATCAAAAAGGTTTGTCTAAAACCCTTTAATCGCTTATTTGAGTATAATATGTGCGTACCTGAATATCTGAGTTCATAATCGATTGATATGTGTTTCTATCAAATTGATTTTCTAAAATCTGTGTTGATAGAAATTTTTTTTGAAATCGATTAATTCTGGGTTAAGGTTCTGACATTATCAAGGATGCATAAATCGATTAATTCAAGTTGATACATGTCGATTAAAATTTTTCTGGAATCGGTTAATTCTGGGTTTACACTGGTTGATGAAGAGTTTATCGATTAATTCTGGAATCGATTAATTCTAGTCTGTTCAAAAATCTGGTCTGTTCGATTAATTGGATTAATTGATTAAGTTGATTTCTATCAAATCTGTTCTGAGTTCATATCTGCATAAGTTCTTGAGGTTCTGGCAAAATTTTCTGGGTTCAATTGTTTGTTTTTGGTCTATTATTTGGTGTTTCGTTTGATTTTCTGGGTACGATTTCTGGGTTCAAGTTTGATTCCGATCGATTTTATCGGTAGATTATCTGTTATTATATCGACCGGACCTCATCGACCGGACCCTGTGACCGGACATTGTCGACCGAACCCTTACGACCGGATTTTGTTGACCGGACCCGATCTCTTGACCGGACCCATTGATCGGGGCCTTTTCCTGCGACCGGATCCCTTGACCGGTGCAATTGCTTGACCGGTATACTACAATTGTTTGACCAGTACCCTGTCTCCCGGTCCAATAGCATCTCCCGGATATAATCTCCTGGTCCTATAGCATCTCCCGGATGAAAGTTGAGTCGCATTCCACTCACATATATAATTAGCATACATACATCGCATATCATGAAATCATAACATTCACCTTTGTTGCATACATCATATATATGTTGCATGCATACATAGATTGCACTACATTGATACTTTTATACATATCACTTATCTCTTTGATACATTTATACACAGATTGCAGCATTGACAACATTCACTTATCTCTTTGAATATTGCAAGCCACATCAATATCGTAGCATACATTTATACATATCGCTGCTGTGATTTTTTTCCATCTCTTTCAATATTGCAAGCCACATCAATATCGTAGCATACATTTATACATATCACTGCTGTGATTTTTTTCCATCGATGGATGCTTTTCTTCCATAATATCGTATGAGAAAGCTTAAGAGTTCATACGACAAGTTTCGGGTTTTTCAAACGTTTTTTTTCGAAAATATTTCGGTTGATTCGGTAGCGATTGTGAACGAACCTTTTCAATTTTAAATTGTTAAGGGTTGCTTACAAAGTCTAAACGATCGATTTCTATCGAAAAAGTTCATCTCATATCAAGTTTTTAAATTCTCGTTCGGTTTCCGAAAAATCTTCGGTTGCTTCGTTTGAGAGCTTGAAAGATTTTTTCGAGTTTTAATCAGTTGAGGGAGCTTAAGGGAACATAAACGATCATTTTTGGTCAAAAAGTTTTAATCCATACTGATTTTTTAAGTTTTCGATCGTTTTCCAAAAAGTTTTCGGTTGGTTCGTTTGTTATCGTGGGTTGACCGGTTGAGTTTTAATCTGTTAAGGACTGATCAGGGAGCTTTAACGATCGTTTTGCATTGAAATTTTCTAACCGTTTTCGAGTTTTGCAGGTGTGTCCCGTTGGAGAAGATGATGAATAGTAACTAACGAATTCCGTTAGTTTGCCGTTAATTTCTTTACATTTTGGTCCATTTTCCGTTAGTCCAGTTAGTGTCAGTTAGTTTGTTAATTTAGTTAAGTTTTATTTCAACTTTAGTCCATTTTCGTTAGTGTCCAGTTAAGTCCGTTAGAAGTTTTAAATTTTATACTTTTAGTCCCTATAGTTAGTAGTTTTAATATTTGTCATTTATAGTCCTTGTTTTTAAGTATAATTTTTTTTATCACTTTTAGTCCTTGCTAGTTTTTAAGTTTTAGTTAGTGTCACTTTCAGCCCCCGTACTTCAAGGTTTCAGTCATTTGTCATTTGTGACCCTAAACTTTCAAGTTTCACACGTTGTCACTTTTGGTCCTTGCACTTTAGAGTTTCATCTTTTGTCAAGTTCAGTCCCTGGACTTTAAGCTTTCCAAGTAACAATGAGTTATCTTTAAATTTCTCGGTTACAGGACGACAATGACTGGCTCAAGCGCAGTAATAAAGATCTTGAAATGGTGTTAGAATCCAATTCATATTACCCTTTGTTTTTTAAACAAATATACTCTCTTAACCAAGAGATTTCAGATCTTAAAAGAGCAGTTGATATAAAGAAAAAGGATCTACATGAAGCTTCAAAGAAAATATCTGAACTGGAATGAAAAGTTGCAGATTTTGAAGCACGAGAAGAGAAGACACTAGAACTTGAAGAGAAACGTAAAGATGTGGAGAGTGAACACCTGGATCTGAAGAAAAGACTTGTTGTTTTTGAACAGGAAAAAGTTGATTTCTCAAATGAAAGGAAGAATCTTGAAAGAAAGATTCTTGATCTGTCAAAGAAAGTTCTTTATGAAAGACAGGTTTTTGAGCTTCAAAATGCGAAACTTTCTCAGCAAGTTTCTGATTTTGAGAAAGTAATAATCTTGGAAAGAGAAAAGTTTGTCAAGGAGAAGAAGGAAATTGAACTAGAAGAACATTGGATTCTTTAAGGAAATTTCTGGTCAGAGAAAGGATGTTGAGAAGGGATTTGAAGAAGAAAGAAGCATGTTTGAGGCTGAGATTAGAAAGCAGACTGTCAAGTTATCTGAACTATATGGAAAGTGCACTGAAAGAGAAGAAAACGAAGTCTGAATGCGAGACGAAGATTGACCTTCTCATCAAAGAAAGAGACAACTTTGCTTCAAAGATTAAAGAGCTTGAATAGACAGCCTCAAATTTAATTCAGAAAATTGTTTCTTCAAAAAGGTCAGTTAAATCTTCTGATCAAATTCGTAGTACTAACATTTTCTATGATAAAAATATAGATGGTTCAGGTACACATCTAAGAAGAAGGAGATACAAAGAAGAAGAATTGGTCTGGAGAAAGAAACCAGTTGAAGATGAGAAGAAAGATGGGAAGAAATATGAGCTGAAAGGAAAGAAATCATGTGTACATACACACAAAGCCAAAAAGAAAAATGCGCGTAAAGGTAAACCTGATCATATCTACTTGAGAGATCAACTAATTCGGTAGTCAGGTAAGAAATACTATTGTTCTTATTGTCGTACACATGATCCTATTCACAAGACTAGTGATCATTACTGGTATGGTTCTTATTCCATTACTCCCATCCGAACTGCAACTAACATTCATGGACCCAAATACCAGTGGGTACCAAAGCCTAAAATTGATTATGTGTTGCAGGCACCTACTGTCAAGGGGGAGTAGAAGAACTAAGGCTTCTAACTAAATCAGCTTCGAACCCGTACTTCAACGGAGTTTGACTTCTAGACAAAACAGTCTTGGACTCGTACCTCAAAGAACTATGGCTTTTGACCAAAACAGTTCAAAACCCGGACTTAAGTGTCAAGATTATGGTTTCTGATTATAACAGATCAGGACCCGTTCTTCAATGTTCAGATAAGGATATTTTGTAAATATCCAGGGGGAGCTTATCTGACCTAAATCATTTTATCATGATTTGAGGGGGAGCTTAAAGGTAAATATCTTATACTCTAAATCTCTGATTGTTTGAAAGAAGAACAACTTTCGAACTGACAAACGTTTTTTTTGAAATGTTCAAACCACTTCTGGTTCTCAAAAGATTTTATGAATTTAGAAGTGTGATTTTAAATGTTTTTCAATTTTTGAGCATTAATGTTTAACTGACCGTGTGTTTCCAAAGATAAATACTTGTGTATTATCTTTTCAATATACTGTCAAGTATTCATACACACCGGTTCAGTACTTCATTTGAAATTGTTATTACCATGTCTCATAACGAACCAATTTTTCGATGGTAATACTCCCGTTTGCTTTCAAATATTGTTGAGCATCCATCATCATTTTCAAATTTGTGCTTTCATTGCTAAATTGTTTATATTTGTTCATATAAACAAAATATCAAGTTCTTTGATACCCTAACCATTTTATTTGATCTGATTGATTCATTGTAAGATTCTCAAAACAATTCTCTTGATTTCATTTCATTCATTCAATATCTTTGTTTTGAGAAATCTTCAAAATTCAATTGCTCAAATCTCATGAGCATACATTTTGACAATGTTATCATACATTTTGTACTTAACTGTTCAGTTAAACTGTTGAGCAACTATTTTTGTTACGACTTACATGGGATTTGTGTGAGAACTTAAACAGAACTTCCATGGATTCACGTTAACCAGTGTTTCCTACCCCGGAAGTTATCCTTGAGTGATTGAGGGGTGAGGGGTCTTAAATCAAAGAGTGGGGGAGATAACTCATCCGGTTGAGTTTTTCTCATTGTGCTGAGCGGTAAAATGTAAATGAGAGTTTGGTTAGAAGTGAGCTTTAATGACAAAAAGAAAGAGGGTGTGAGAACAGAGTTAAAAGAATATGAAAACTCTGCACCAAACACTTTCTAAGCCGGGCAGCCACATCTACTGATTGGTTCACATTCTTTGGTGACCATCATTGAAACAGGCAGTGAGCCCATGCCAACTCTTGTTTTTACCCCACCAACCACTCGTTTCTTTCTTAACAAAGAAATGTTTCATTTTCTTTGGGGACGCAACATATCTACTATCTAGTCTTCACTCGGAAAATTTTGATATTGAAAAAGAAGGAAAGTTTCCCCACCTTCGCACCTCTTTCATGCACATTGAGTCCGTGTAATATTTGTTGTTGTCTCAACAGTTTACACATTTTTTAGCCTGAGAAAGCTAAGTAGCTTCAATCATTCTACACTTGCACGTACACACAAGGAATGAGTTTTTCTTGTCATAACATTCATAGAAAATTCCTTTGTGGTTTTTCGATGATTGAATGGAAGCCTTGGGGAGTGAATATCACAAAAGCTCCTTTCCAAAGTACATTCGTTGTACAAAGTGGCTCCATGCTACTTACAGGCATGCTAACTGTTTCATTTGTTGATTCAGGGTTACATTGTTCATTATGTCTGAAATCTTAAATCTGAGGTTGAAAAGCCTTTGGATTCAAAGATTGCAGCTGAGCAGAAAAGATTTTATTGGTTCTTCTATCCCGTATCATATGGTGTTTGCTACAAGTGTGTTCCTCCTACGAGCTGATTGAAACAAGTTCTTAAGCTAAAAGCATATTCAACTCGCAGTTCAAAGACAAATTCTTTGTTTTAAACTGAAGTTGCACTGTGGAATGTCACGTAACTCGCACATTATATTTCTTGTGTGCTGATCCGATGTGTTGAGTTTCTAAAGTTGAAAGTTGCTTGATAGTACATTCAGTCGAGGCTATTGTACATTGAATCTGGTTACAAAGTTGAAACTATGAAAACCAAGAGCTTTATTCAAGGGGGAGTTTGGAAAGACATGAAGACATACAACACCAAAGTTCTTCAAAGATTCAAGAGGGAAAGAAGATCAAGGCATGAAGATTTCAAGATGATAAATGCCTTATTCAACTTTAGGGGGAGATTGTTAGGACTAAAAGTCCTGTGCGTTGAAAGTTGTATAAAACATTTATAAGGGTTCAAATTGTAATTATTTGATAGTTGTTTGTTATTGGGCCTCAAGCCCATTAGGCCTAATGTGTTCCATATTTATAGTGTTTTCTAAACCTAGTTTTAGGTTAGAAGAGAGTTTAGTATTATTCATAATCATTCTAGTCAATAGGTTTACATTTGCTGATCAGATATTCTCTCTGTAAACCTAATCATTTATTGAATATTAATCATATGACTAGAAGTTGTGGCACATTGATTGTACTTCATTGATTACTGTCGTGATTGCACTGTAACTGGGATCTACAGAGTGAGTAAACATATAAGAGATTTTTTTTATTTCAGATAAAACTTTTGTTTTGGGCATATTTCAGTTATTGATTTTACTGTTAGGAATTTTTTCCCGCAATGCACTTAAATGAGTTATCGGCATTCATGTCGTTATGGTTACTATTTTGGTCAAATGTGTTTTATCTGTGTGGGTCAAAGTTTTAAACTTGATTTGAAAATTTATTTGCGTTCCCATCGTTCTACCGAGCTTTGGGGAATAAACTGATGCATATGGGGTTTGTTGAGAATTTTATGCCACAACGTTTTTGGTTAAATAAGGAAAAGTTTAAAGTTAAAGGTTATGAAGTTCCTTTTTGGAGTTGTACAAACACGTATTTCATGTGTTTGGGGTAACGGAATTTATTTTCATGTTTATAGTGTGAATTTTTCCACACACCTTTTGTTACCGTTTTATTTACATAAATATTGATCAAAAGAATTTTGAAAATGGTTTATATGTGTAGCGTCGGTGATCAGTTTTCAACCTATCGAGTGATCGGTGGTGGATTTTACTGCACGACCAATTGTTATAAAGCTTATGTATTTGAAAGTTTTATGAAAATTTAAATCGGCGTGTTAGTCGAAAACCTTGAACTCATTAGGCATATAGATTTAAACCCTGTCGTGAAAGGAGTTGTAATTAAGAAACTAACGAGTCCTTGGGATTTAAAGCGTCAGATGATCTGACTTGTGGGCAATCTTGAAATTGATTTTCAGTTTTTGAACCAGGTCATGCTTGAATAGCGGAGGCATTAGACATTGTTCCCCAGTTAGTTAAGAGATAATCTTTATGCTTCGGTAAACCTGCATATAAGGTCTTGTATAGGTATGGTTGGATTGGATTTTTCGGGTCGATGGACCGTTAGACATCATGCTATACGTTGCTAGTATATCGTTTTGATGGGCTTGCATGAACAAGGGAAGTATTGTGGTTCGCTGGTTAGAAATGTAAGATTGGGAATCTTAGCACCCTGTTAAGTGTCAACTTTACCGCGACAATACTTTGGGAATGAAATATTGGGCGGGATGTCCTCGTTTTTGATATTACCAGTTGATTTAGGCGTCAACTTTCCCTTTCGAAGTTTCCCCGTTGGATCAAGAGGATGTTGGCCTCTTGGTGGTGGAAATTAAAAGAAGGTTAAATATTGGTAATTAAGTATCGAGGTGTTTAGGCTCCTCGTTGTGTTAAAGATCTGAGTAAGGGAATGTTTTGAGGTTGAGAGTAGATCGGAGTGAGTGATAGTCGGAAGTGGATAGTCGGAGAGCGTATTGTTACGCCTCGGAAGGACGACCTTGGAGCATTAAAATTTAGAGAATTCCTTAGAGATTGATGTCAAACTTTGGTTATGGGTTCAGAAACATGTAGACCTGAAGTGGATTTGTCAATGAGAAGTTGAGGTCACAAACTACCCTGAAGTAGTACGTGTCGCATGGTTAGGAGTCGCTCCAATAAGCTTTGATGTTCACTTCAGTATGAGTGTGTGGTATCAAGGTGGACTTGTGGTGTAGGCGTCTTCGCAGAAAATCAGTGTGGCAGTTTCGTCAGGAAGTAACGGGTTTTGGCTCAATTATGAGATGGACTAGAGACAACCCTTCGGAAAGGGAAGATGTCGTTTGGTAAAATGACATCATTGGGGTCTATTATATGTCACTACCTTTGGGGTCTGAGGAAACCCAATAGGTTTTGAGGATGGTAATGGAATGCCTTGGGTGAGACTGAGATTTCGAGGACGAAATCATTCTAAGGTTGGGAGGATTGTAACCCTCGGTTTTTCGCAAAGTAAGTTTCCGTCCTTCGTTGGTAATCTCTCCGTTTTCCGTCTCTCTTTTGGGTGAAAATTGTTGTGCTTTCGATCCTTAAATTGACCCATGCGAGAATCGCGAGTTTTGGACATTTTTGGGCTTCGGTACATTCGGCTCGATTGTGCCACGCGATAGTGACAGTGTCACCATCGCCAAGGCACTATCGCGGGGAGGCACCAACTCGCGGTACAATTCGCGCAATTGTGCCATGCGATAGTGACAATGTCACTATCGCCAGGCAAGGTCGCGAGCGGGTGCAGACGAGTTAAATTCTGATTTTAGCCTCATTTCTCATATCTATCTCAACCATTCCATTTTAATTCACTCTCTCTCAACCTCTCCTTCCAAGAACCGAACCTAGGGTTCCTTTAACCCTCATCTACCTCTCTTATCTCTAGTTGTTGGGTACTACATCAAATGGTTCAAGTTGAGCATTTATTCACCATCTCCATCTTCATCTTCTTCTTCACCTTATCAATTTCTAGGGTTTTCACCCAACCCTTTTTATCAACTTGAAGATTTGGAATGAATGACTCATATTGGTGACCTAGAAGTATGTAGTTGGTGGATTCAAGTGGTGGTTGAGGTAATCATCTATTCTCTTCATTTATGGAAATTAGGTTTTTGACCTAAGTCGAGATCTTTATGTAAAATGTTTAGGGAATGTTTCTAAATGGTTGAATATGGTTATTTACGGTTGAAAATGTTTGGATCTAGGTTTTGGAGGTTTTGGCTTGAAAGTTCAGATTTCTTCAAGGAAGCTCAAGTTGGGGTAAAATCTAGATTTAGCCTAAGTCTAGCAAAGTGAGTTCAAGATGCTTTGTGAAAACTATGTACATGCCAAAATGTATATTTTAAAGTAAAAAAAATATACTTTACTTGGTATTTGTCAAGTATGAGTATTTTTAATAATTTTTCATATTTGGTAAACTTGGGTCGTTTAGTTCCATGAAATTCTCATATTTGGGTTTTGAATGTTCCAACAAGTAAATGACATGTTTTACATATTCTTAACGATTTGGTACAAATAAAGCCTTTTTTATGAATTATGCATATTCGGTGATTTTTTTACAAATGAAGTCTAATTTACGACGTACGACATTTGGGATATTTGAGTTCATAAACTATTTGGTTAATCCTTGGTCCCAATACGTGATGAGTTTTGGGTTAATTAGATGGATTTCGAGCATTTTAGCTCGCTGTTGACTTAAAAGAGTCTTGAGGACATTTGTCCGGTTTTAATGGCTCGATTTAAAGTCCATATTATGATTTACAACTTAATGAATTTTATTGCATAATTATGATAATTACAGGCTCGAGTGCTTTAGTCATTCATGAGTAGTCATGTAATCTTAGATTGTGTTGCATTGGATCCATAGGTACGTAAGTCAGTCTTATTTGATGGTCAGTTGGGTGGTACGAGGTTGGACTCCGGGACTCATGTTTTATGACCTTGACTTTACAAGTAGGCACTAGGAGGGCTGAGTCCGGTTGAGTTATTATGACTATGGGTAGTCCTCTGATGGGCGTTTGGGACCTTCGCCATATGGGGAAATGCCTTCGTTGTATCCCCCGTGTGCCGAGCCTTTGGCCGTAATCCCGGTGGCATTCGCTAAGGTCAGCTGTCTCTTTGGGTGGAACTTGCCAAGAAGTCGTAGGGACACTTGGGCGTTTATGTCGTGAGGTGTCATACGATTAACGTTGTATGGGTGGCATAATTTTGTGTTCCCTCCACTCTCAACGGATACGGGTATCCCCCGTTGTCGTCCCGTAGTATTTTGGATATTTAATTGTCCATGCTTTAATATTTGGATTTCATTCTATTTCTTGGTCGCGTGAGTATTAATTCGAGTTACATGTTTTTGATGACGTACCATATCTTTATGAATTGTTTTCCGCTATTTAAGGGTCGAGTATTATGCCCCACCCATGTTTGGGTGTTTTGGGACATGAAGTGTTATCCACGTCTTCACAAATTGGGTGTCAAATTATAATCCCGTTTTCGGTGAGTTATGGGTTGCATCGTTTTATAAAGAATGTGTGATTGGGAGCATTGTCTTTAAAAATTCATATTATGGGGAAAATGTGTCATTTCCATTTTAAATTAAACCATTTCTAAGGATCTTGATTTGAACTGAATTCCTTTCTTTTAAAGATATATTTATTCATGTTAAAACTCTTGAGCTCACTAGGCGTTAAGCCTAACCTTTTTATTTATCGGCATGTGCATCAGGTTCCAGTTGGGGGTTCGGACTCTAGTAGCCTCATGAAGAGTTGAGCCTTAGCTTTATACGAGAGTAAGTTTTTTATGAAGTCTTCCGCAGGTTGGAGATAGTAACTGTTATTGGGTTTTAGTAGTGCCCGTCTTTATTATAGATTGTGTGTATTGAGGTTAAATCTTATATTGTGATTGTAGATGAAGCAATTATCGATGTATTTAGAAAATTTTAAATTCGTTGCTATTGACATATTTGAGGGTGTTACAATAGGGCTTTAATGGACCGTTTTGACTTTTGAGCTTTAATGGACAGTTTAGGCTAACATTGATTCCAACTGGACTTTCATAATAATGATAATGATAATTGTTGGGTCTAAAATGTGCTAAGTCCAATTAGTGTTGCTTGAAGGAGTTACTACTGCTGAAAGAATTAATACTGCTGAAAGAGTTAATACTGCTAGAAGTATTACTACTGCTAAAAGTATTACTACTGCTAGAGGGATTACTACTGCTAGTAGTTAGTTCTGCTTGAAGAGTTAATACTGCAAGATGGAAGTTACTACTGCAAGCATGGTTAGTACTGCTGAGGCTGAAGATTAATGTTGCTTATGAAGATAAAGATGGATTGGTTGCTTAAAGTGAAAGACAAGGAGATTGAAGATAATTATGGATTGGATGCTAAAGATCAACTTTAATTTAATAATTATCTTGTAATTTGTTTTGTATATATAGTCTAGAAGTCTTTTGCTTATAAAATATTAGAGATACAGTAATACACAGATATAGAGAGATATATTTTTGTTCTAGAGAGAATTAGCCTCAAGATTCTTAGAAATCCTTTCTTTAGAGAAGTATTGAATGTCTGTTGAGCTTGTTCAACAGATTGAGGCTTTGGTTGTAATCATTAAGTTAATTCAATATAACTTGTGATTTGATCCATATACTGTTTCATTGATTATTTGTTAAAGTGTTATTCCGCAACTTCTTTAACAAAGTTTCTGAATGTTTAATTAAATTCTTGTTTAGAATTTCGATCTTGACAAGTGGTATCAGAGCCAAGGAACTCAGAAAGCAATAATCATCATGGACGGATCACATGACAGTGTTCTTGTTTCAAAGGTTCCCATGCTCAAACCCAATGAGTTTGACATGTGGAAAATCAGGATCAGGCAATATATCCTTCTTACAGATTACTCAATGTGGGATATCATTGAGAATGGTCCCTCTAATGAAGGAGAGATGGGAGCAGATGGAAAAAGACCTCCACCAAAGATTGATGGAGAAAGAAAGATGAGGCAGACTGAGATGAAAGCCTTGAGCACTCTGCTCTTGGCAATTCCTAACGAATACCAACATCAGTTTTCTAACTGTGCTGATGCCAAAATCTTGTGGAATGCTTTGGAGAAGAGGTTTTCAGGTACCAAAAGCACTAAGAGAAATCAGAAAGCAATTCTCAAGCAACAATATGAAAACTTTATGTCTACAAAGAATGAGTCTATGACTCAAACCTTTGATAGGTTCAACAAGTTGATTGGAGAATTGGCCACTGTTGGTGTCAAGATAGACCAGGATGATGTAAACAGAAAATTTCTAAGATCTCTTGGTGAAGAATGGGTAATGTATACAGTATCATTCAGGCAGAATGATAATCTAGAGGATAAGGAACTTGATGATCTCTACAATGATCTCAGGGTGTTTGAAGCAGAAGTTGCTAAGAAGAAGCCATTTGGATACTCTCACAATGCTGCTCTCTTATCATCTACTACTGATTCTTCTGCTAATACTGAATCAGTTAGTGTTGCTTATGGCTCAAAACAGGATGGACTCAATGATTCTGTTTTGGAAGCCTTCCTTGCTAGTCATGCTAAATCTTCTCTTATTAATGATGATCTGGAGCAGATCAATATTGATGACCTTGAAGAGATGGATATCAAGTGGCAAATGGCAATGCTCACCATGAGAATCAAAAGATTCATTAAAAGAACAGGAAGAAACAACTTTGCCATGAGAAGAGAAGATGGTGCTGGATTTGACAAATCCAAAGTGGAATGCTACAAGTGTCATAAACTGGGGCACTTTGCAAGAGAATGCGGAGGGGGAATCTCTCAACAGCATGGGAGAAACAATCAACAATCAAAGTCCACTAACAACTGGAAACCATCTCAAGCACTTGTCTCACAAGACGGAATGGGATTTGATTGGAATGATCAAGCAGATGAGGCAATTCAGAATCAAGCACTGATGGCTGAAGTTTCAGAGTCTTCAAGCACTGCAATTCCCACAGAGGTAAAATCTAAACTTTGCTCTAAAGCATGTCTTGAAACTGTTAAGAAGTACAGGGATCACAATTAGAGTATGTGTGATGATCTTAAAAGACTGGAGAAACATAGAAGAGAGTCTAATTTGATCATTGTGAATTTTGAAGAACAAATTAAGGCATATCAGGCCAATGAACTTCAACATTCATATGATCAAAACTATTGGAAGTGGGAGAAGAAGGAGTTAGAGATTAATCTAGAGAAGGCTAGAGAAGAATGTGAGAAAGTTAGAAGTGAATTTGAGGAAGCCAAATTAGAGATACAGTAATACACAGATATAGAGAGATACGTTTTTGTTCTAGAGAGAATTAGCCACAAGATTCTTAGAAATCCTTTCTTTAGAGAAGTATTGAACGTCTGTTGAGTTTGTTCAACATATTGAGGCTTTGGTTGTAATCATTAAGTTAATTTAATATAACTTGTGATTTGATCCATATACTGTTTCATTGATTATTTGTTAAAGTGTTATTCCGCAACTTCTTTAACAAAGTTTCTGAGTGTTTAATTAAATTATTGTTTAGAATTTCGATCTTGACAAGTGGTATCAGAGCCAAGGAACTAAGAAAGCAATAATAATCATGGACGGACATTGAGAAATTTTCTAATGCCTCTAAAGCAATGGACACTTTACTCAAATCTCAAGTTCATGACAAACTGAAGAGAGGTATAGGATATAATAACACCCCTCCACCTTACAATAACAACTATATTCCACCCACTTCAGACCTCTTAGAAAGGCAAGATAAGAATGACTTACCTGAAGAAGCCACAGAAGCAGATCCTTTAGACACTGTAGTGGTTGAGGCAGAATCTGAAGAAGAGAACAAGGAAGACCAGAGAGAAATTCCCCTAGAAAACCATATTCTTACAAATGAGAAGGGAGGTAAACCATTTGTCAAGAGTGAGAAAGTAGAGAAGTCTAAGAGTGGGGAAGAGACTGTTAAGAGTGAGAAAGTTGAGACCTCTAGGAAAGGGAAGGAAAAGGTACAGGGAGATCACCAGTGAGAAAGTAAGGGGAAATCAGAGAAACAAAAATAACCAGTGGGCTCAAAAACAGGGAATTGATCTAAGCAAAGTCAATAGACCAAAGCCATGTTTTATTTGTGGCAAGTTGAATCATTTAGCCAAATACTGTTATTTCAATCCTATTAACCAAAGATTTACTTTTCAAAGACAACATCAAAATTCTGTTGGTTATAGGAAGCAATCAAGAAGATCAAGGAACCACATGGCTGAGAATGTGAGAACAACACCAATGAAAACTGGTACTGCAAAATCTCATATTCAGAATAAGTTTGCTAAAACAAAAGAAAATACTCCAAGCAAATTAAGGAGTAACTCAAAGAATAGAAAAGCAAGCAAATGTGTCTTAATTTGGGTCCCAAAAGAAACTAAATCTGTTAGTACTGCTACCTCAAATAGTACTACTAACAGAAATAGTGCTGCTGATAGCAATACTACTGCTAACCAAATTAGTACTGCTAACAAAGTTAGTACTGCTGACCAAGTTAGTACTGCTGACCAAGTTAGTACTGCTAACAAGGTTAGTACTGCTAACAAGGATAGTACTGCTACCAGTGTTAATACTTCCAAGCCTATAATTAAGACAAAGTATTCCAGCCATGAGATTCCTGACTCTAATCATCTCATTAAGACTAATCTTAATGAATATGAGTATGTTGATGAGAAAGGGCAACCCAAGACCACTTTGGTTTGGGTTCCCTCAAGAAACTAACTGTTTTATCTTATGTGCAGGGTAACCAACAGCTCAAGGGGAAGAGCATTTGGCATGTGGACAGTGGTTGCTCTAGGCACATGACAGGTAACATGTCCTGCCTTCAAATTTTCAAAAGGTTTGATGGAGGGCGTGTTGCTTTTGGTGACAATCCAGCAGGAGGTAAGATAAGTGGTAAAGGTACTGTATCATAAGGTAAGATGACTTTTGATGATGTCTACTATGTTGAGCAATTGAGATACTACCTGTTAAGTGTATCACAGGTCAGTGTCAAGAAACATAGTATATTATTTAATGATACTGAATGTATTATCCTTGCTCCAGGTTGATGAAAATATGATACTACATAGAACTCCTAGAAAGGACAATGTTTATTGTTTGGACCTAGAGAGTGTTTCATCTTATTCATCACTAAACTGTCTGTTTTCAAAAGCTTCTTTAGATGAATCATCTCTTTGGCACAGAAGGATGTGTCACATGAATTTTAAAACTATGAACAATCTTGTGAAAAACAACCTTGTAAGAGGTTTGCCTCAAAAAGTGTTTTCATGTGATGATCATTGTGTTGCATGTCTTAAAGGAAAGCAGCACAAAACTTCTCATAAGTCCAAAGAAATAAACACAATCTCTTCACCTCTTCAGTTATTGCATATGGATCTCTTTGGTCCTACAAATGTGATGAGTATTGGTAAGAAATCCTATTGCTTAGTCATTGTTGATGACTTCTCTAGATTTACTTGGGTATATTTTCTGAGGACTAAGGATGAGACAAGTGGACTGATTAAATCCTTTGTCCTTAGGATTGAAAACCAAACAAATCAAAGAGTTAAAGTCATCAGATCTGATAATGGAACTGAGTTTAAAAACAGTGACTTAAACAGCTTTTGTGAGACTAAAGGTATTGAGAAACAATACAGTGCTCCTAGGACTCCTCAACAAAATGGTGTTGCTGAGAGGAGAAATAGGACATTGATTGAGGCTGCTAGATCTCTGTTGGCAGATTCAAAATTACCTATTACTTTTTGGGCAGAAGCAGTTAATACTGCTTGTTATGTCCAAAACAGAGTTCTAGTAGTCAAATCCCAAGGAAAGACACCTTATGAACTTTTCAAAAAGAAGAAACCTTTTATTGGATTTTTCAAACCTTTTGGGTGTCCTTGTACAATCCTCAATACCAAATCTCATTTAGGCAAGTTTGAAAGCAAAGCTGAGGATGGATTCCTTGTTGGATACTCCTCTCAGAGTAAGGCATATAGAGTATTCAATAGTTCTTCCAGAATTATAGAGGAAAGTGACAATGTCAAATGCAATGAGAACACACCAAATCCAATTGGTACAGGTCCTGATTGGCTGTTTGACATTGATTCACTAACTAACTCTTTGGGTTTTAGTGATGTACAAATTGCAGGAACAAGTTCAGAGAGAAACAAGCACATAAACCAGAGTTTGTGTTGTTTCCTATACCTACAGTTGATCCTGTTGAATTCTGTCAAAAAGAAAAGAACGATGATTCAGAAAAAGAGAATTCTGAACCAGAACAGGATGCAGAGGATAAAGGTGATAAAGATGACAAAGGTGATGAAGAGGATAAAGGTGATAAAGTGAATGCTCATCCTTCAGGGTCAGGAAACAAAGGTCCTGAAATGCCAACATTGTCAGAAGATGATACTGATGAAGAAAATTCTTCAGTATTTGGTGCAAGCACTCCTGAAAAGAATGACTCTAATCTGGGTGCCAATATTAATGAGGAGGCTGCCCATCAAACAAGAACTCAAAAGAATCATCCTCCTCAATTGGTTATTGGTGATATCAATTCTCCTAGGATCACAAGGCATCAAAGTAAGTTAGGTGGATTGAAAGACTTGCAGTCAGGGTTGTTATCTTGTTTTCTATCTCAGATTGAACCCAAGAAGGCCTATGATGCAATGAAAGAACCAAGCTAGATAGAAGCAATGCAAGAGGAGCTGCTGCAGTTTGCACTGCAAAATGTGTGGGATCTAGTTGACCTTCCACAAGGACAAAGGGCAATTGGTACTAAATGGGTTTTCAGGAATAAGAAAGATGAGAGAGGTATTGTGATAAATAATAAGGCCAGGCTTGTGGCACAAGGGTATACACAAGAAGAGGGGATAGATTATGAAGAAGTGTTTGCACCAGTAGCCAGAATTGAGGCAATTAGGCTGTTTCTAGCCTATGCTTCTTTCATGCAGTTCAAAGTCTTTCAGATGGATGTTAAGATTGCATTTATATATGGGAAAATTGATGAAGAAGTGTATGTTTGTCAGCCTCCAGGGTTTGAGAATCCTAACTTTCCTGACAAAATATACAAACTAAAGAAGGCACTCTATGGGCTACATCAAGCACCAAGAGCATGGTATGACACTCTGTCTACCTATCTCTTGGAAAATGGTTTTAAAAGGGGAATCATTGACAAGACTCTGTTCATTAAAATGAAGAAGAAGGACATCCTACTTGTTCAAATCTATGTGGATGATATCATCTTTGGATTCACAAAAGATTATATGTGCAAGGAGTTTGAGGAGCTGATGCACAAAAGATTCAAGATGAGCTCTATGGGTGAACCTACATTCTTTCTTGGGCTACAGGTTAAATAGAAGAAAGATGGTATATTCATCAGCCAATCCAAGTATGTGCAGGATATACTTACAAAGTTTGGATTTTCATATTCAAAGCCTGCAAGCACACCTATGGAAACACACAAACAGATCACTGTAGATCTTGAGGGGGAGGATGTGGATGTTCATCATTATAGATCTATGATAGGCTCCCTCATGTATCTAACAACTTCAAGTCCAGATATTATGTTTGTTGTATGTGTGTGTGCCAGATTTCAAGTCAGACCTAAGCAATCTCATTTTCAAGCAGTCAAAAGGATCTTCAGATATCTCAAAGGACAACCTAGGTTGGGTCTTTGGTATCCTCATGACTCACCATTTGATCTACTTTCATATTCTGACAGTGATTTGGGTGGTGCAAACTTGGATAGAAAGTCTACATCAGAAGGATGTCAGTTTTTGGGTGCAAGACTAGTTTCATGGCAGTGTAAAAAGCAAACCACAGTGTCCACCTCTACAACAGAAGCAGAGTATATAGCCGCTGCCAGCTGCTGCTCTCAAGTGCTATGGATTCAGAATCAGATGTTAGACTATGGTGTTACTTTTCTTCACACTCTAATCTTCATTGATAACAACAGTGTTATAAGCATTGTTAATAATCCAGTCAAGCACTCTAAAACCAAGCATATAGAAATCTGGTACCATTTTATTAGAGATTGCAATGAAAAGAAGTTAATTCAGGTTTTGAAAGTACACACAAGTAACCAATTTGCTGATCTATTCACCAAAGCTTTTGATGTGGTAGATTCACATTCTTGGTCACAAGTGTAGGCATGATAAACTCTGAATAAGCCTCTTTTGATTTTCTTTATGTACCATTTCTGTATAGACTTCTTTCATGCTTACTTTCTCATATTGTGTTGTGCATGGTGCTGCTAACTATGTGTGTTTAAGTGTTTCAGATTACCTTGCTGATTAGAAACTTAGTACTTCTGGTTAAGTTAATACTGCTCTCACTATTGATCCTACTGACAGTTCAAATATGGTTAAGTACGGTTACTACTGCTAGGTGGTTTATACTGTCAATGCAAAGTTACTACTGCTTACCTTATTTCTACTGCCAGACAGTGTTAATACTGCTAGTCTGTGTTAATGTTGTTGGTATGTGTTACTACTTCTTATATGGGTTAGTACTACGGGCTTGTTAATGCTGCTAGAGTACTTAGTACTGCTTTTAACTGAAACCCTCCACCTATAAATACCCTCTCTGACCGCCAAAATCCAAACGGCTCTTTGAATTTCCTATGAGTGTTCATCTTCTCTCTCTCTCTCTCTCTCTCTCTCTCTCTCTCTCTCTCTCTCTCTCGAATTCTTGTTTCCCAATGCATAAACCCTAGTGTTGATTCGAACCCAAGTATGATGGCAGGACTGGAGTTTGTTGACGATCATAATAAGCTTGCAATGCTGCAGAAACCCAAACAAGTTGAGGGTTTTGAAGAAATTGTGGATTTTCTGAAAGCATCACACATCGCCTATGCGTTAACTGTCAATCCCACAATCTATGTGGAACATCTACGCCAATTATGGACCAATGCCTCCATTCAGACTACTAATGGCAATCAGGTCATCCAATCCAGAGTCTGTGATAAACCTATTACAAACTCAGAAGGCTGCATTCGCACTCATCTACGTCTAGATGATGCCTCAGGTATTACTTCTCTTTCCAAGGAAGATCTCTTCCAAGAAATTAGCAGAATGGGGTATGAAGGTCCCACTGAGGTCTGTAAGTTCTTCAAGAGCAAATTTTCACCTCAGTGGAGATTCTTTGTTCATACTCTTCAGCATTGTATTTCTCGCAAAAAAACTGGATGGAGTGAGTTCAGCAGTACCATAGCTTATGCTCTTGTCTGCTTAGCAACCTCCAGAAAGTTTAATTTTTCACAAATGATTTTGAATGATCTGCTGTCAAACCTGGATACCAAAACCAAAACAAAAAGATTTTATATGTATCCAAGGTTTGTACAAGAAGTACTAAACCAAGAATTGACGGATTTACCCTCTTTTGAAGAGATGTATGTACCTAAACCTCCCAAAGGGAAGGTGTTTTCCAACATGAAAAGGCCTAGTAAGGACTTTTCTAGAAAAGACACACCATTGTTCTCTACAATGATGGTTGTGTCTCATTCCCATGGTGAGGCATCAGGGTCACAGCCCACATCTGACCAACCCACTGATGACCTACCCACACCATTCATTTCCAATGATCCTCCTCAGATCCCTATTGTGAAGCCAATTTCCCCCATCACTCAAATATATGTAAGGAAAAAGGTACAGAAGGTTCCTTCCCTTCCTGTATCTTCACCCCATAAGCCTGCAAGCCCTCTGATGGAGCATTCTCCATCAGAGAATATCCAAAGGGAAACCATAGGGGTGTCTCCCAACCCCAAAAAGGTGCTCTCTAAGGAGAAGGAAGAGCATGTGGGCAGTAAGGCTCACACTACTGATTCTGCACAAGGTGTGGATCAGGAAAGTGTGAACATCTCTAAGACCTTCCCCACGACAACTTTAGATGAGAAATCATCAAAGGGTCCCAGGTGCCAAGAAACCAAGGGGGTAGCAGGTGCTTCTGCTAGGCAGAAGACCTATACTAAAAGATCCAAGGATTCTTCAAGGGTGGTCAACACACCTAAAGGAGGTGAGGACAGATATAACTATGATGAATTGATGGAAACAATCGGCAATGTCAATCTGGATGTCATCAATCAGGGTAAGGAGATAAAGGAGATGAAACAGGTGATTATTTCTCAACAAGAGCAGATAGACAAACTCAAGAAGTTGGTGTTGAAATTAGTGCACAAAAAGAAGAGAACCCAGTTTGTCTTGAAGAAAAGGGGAAGTGCACATGATGCTTCCAAAAAGGGGGAGAGTTCAGAGGCTATGGAATTTCAAGTTGAGGGGGAGTTTGATGGTGAATCTGAAAAGAAGGGGGAGAAGGAAACAGTTAAAGCAGTAGAAACTGTTAAAGCAGCAGAAACAGTTGAAGCAGCAAAAACAGTGAAAGCAGCAAAAACTGAGAAAAAACCTTTCTAGCCACTCAAGAAAGAAAAAAAAATGATAAACTTCCTGAAAGGATCCATTGGAGTTCATGAAGGGATGTTTACCAACATGTCTTTTGGTAGAATTGAGGAATTATACAAGAAGGAGATGGCCAAGCTTCAAGGAGACTTCAGTCAGAGGGTTGAGTTTGAAAGAAAAATGAAAGAGAGACATGATCTGAACATTCAACAACCTTTCCCTGACAGTGAAGAAGGCACTCCTACAAAAGAAAAGGTAGAAGTGAAGAAAGAAAAAACACTAGCTCAGAAAATTGGAGCTGTAAAAAGAAAGAAGTCTATTGCTACAAAGCCAAAGGCAAAGAGGCCTAGAACTGAGGAAGTTGAGAAAGAAAAGGAAAGTGAAAGAATGGAAGCAGAACCATCAGAACCTACTGTTGCACCTCCTATAGAGCATGTTGAAACTGAGCATAGTCAAGAACAGTCAAATCAATCTGATGTGTAGTTTGATTTGTATACAACAGTAACAGATGAAGAACCAGTGAAAGTTGATCCTATCTCAGTGAATGCTCAAGAAATCATTCATTGGGATACTTTGGTGGACAAAAGAACAGAATACATCAGAATCAAGAGAATGGGTGATCAGTATGAAGTTTATTCAACCTGGGGAAAGATCATCAGAAGTTGTTCCAAAACAGATTTGGAGGAGATGTATAAGGTTGGTCTGAATCTATATGGTGACTTGCTGAAAGGAGCTGGGATGAGCATAACTAAGATGGCTATGGAGTATTTATGCATGATGTTTGACCCTGTTAAAGTTGAACATATTGTCAAAGATGTGCATCATGAAAATGGATTCAAAAGTATTGACAATTGGATGCTTTTTGAAAGATCTAGAGTCTATGTCATTACAATTGACAAAAGCTTCCATGAATACTACTTGGTTGATAAGGTGTATGACCACAGCAAAGTGAAGTTGGAAAGGATGCTGAAAGCAAAGTTGGTCTGCCCTAAAGGTTTCAGAAATGGCCAGAATTGTGATCAAAAGAACAATCAATCAAAGTCTATGTTTGAATCCTGATCTAGAAATCTGAGCAGTTATTTTGAAAGCATCATGAAGACCGCATCCTGAAGAACTTAACTTCTTGAATTGAAAAGTTAAGTTAGGGGGAGATTGTTGGGTCTAAAATGTGCTAAGTCCAATTAGTGTTGCTTGAAGGAGTTACTACTGCTGAAAGAATTAATATTGTTGAAGGAGTTAATACTGCTAGAAGTATTACTACTTCTAAAAGTATTACTACTGCTAGAGGGATTCAATATAATTCAATATAATTTATGATTTGATCCATATACTGTTTCATTGATTATTTGTTAAAGTGTTATTCCGCAACTTCTTTAACAAAGTTTCTGAGTGTTTAATTAAATTATTGTTTAGAATTTCGATCTTGACAATAATAATAATTAAAAAAATATATCGGTGGATTACCGGCGGATATATTCGCCGAAAATTCAAAATTTTAATTTACTGGCAGATTACCGCCGGAAATTCAAATTTTCAAAATATTTTAGAAAATCGCGTATATTTTAATTTTTTTAGTTTAATGATTTTCCTATATATTCGCCGATAATCTGCCAAAATAAGAATTAAAATTAGGTCTCCATCGAACAAAACATAGGCAGAATCGAAAATACCCAAAACCAACCTCTCACCGCAGCGCCCCTCCACCGACAAAATTCACCCTCCACCGGCGATCCCCACCCTCGGGCGACCTCCACCGGCCATCCTCACCATCCCTCCCCACTCCGACTGACTCTCCCTCTCTTCATCCCTCATTACCGAGTTTTTTGGTAAAAAAACTATTTTTTGTCATTTTTTTTTCTAATTTTCACCATTTGTTTATGTATTATGTCAATTTGTGTATGTATTAAAAGTTTTTGTATGACATTTGTTTATGTATGTGTGTATATATGTCTATATGTATGTATATGAATTTGTGTATGTATGTGTGTGAATTTATGTATGTATGTGTGTATGTATATGTTATTATTATTGTTTATATGTTTATGAATTTGTGTATGTATCTATGTGCATTTGTGTATGTATGTATGTATGTATGTATGTATGTATGTATGTATGTATGTATGTATGTATGTATGTATGTATGTATGTATGTATTTATGTATGTATGTATGTATGTATGTATGTATGTATGTGAGTTTGTGTATGTGTATGTGAATATATATATATATATATATATATAATGTAATTGTGTATGTCAAAAGTTTTTGTTTATGTATTATGTCAATTTATTTATGTATTATGTCAATTTGTGTATGTATGTATGTATTAAAAGTTTTTGTATGACATTTGTTTATGTATGTGTATGAATTTGTGTATGTATGTGTGTGAAAATATGTAATGTGTTTGTGTATATGTAACATATGTAACGTGTTTGTGTTTGTGTATCTCTAGCATACGTAATATATTTGTATATGTATATATGCGTATGAACATGGGTTATGTTGGGTTTTATTGTAGTACAATTGACTATATAAGTTATGTTTTGGTGTGTAAAATTGAAAATTTTAAGTTTGTGTATATCTAGCCTAATAGGTGCACTTAGGACATTTATGTCGCACAAACCTAACCCTATTTGTTCTATATGCATGGTTTGCCTTTTAAATAGCCTAATAGGTGCACTTAGAGCTTTCAAGCGCACAAACCCAACCCTATTTTTTCTATATGCATGGGTTGACTTCCAAACAGTCAATAGGGTGCACTTAGAGCTTTCAAGCGCACAAACCCATCCCAATTTGTTATATATGCATGGTTTGGCTTTTAAATAGCCTAATAGGTGGACTTAGAGCTTTCAAGCGCACAAACCCAACCGTATTTGTTCTATATGCATGGTTTAACTTCCAAACAGTCAAACAGGTGCACTAAAGCTTTCAAGCGCACAAACCCAACCCTATTTGTTCTATATGCATGATTTGATTTCCAAACAGTCAAACGGGTGAACTTAGGGGTTTCAAGCGCACAAACCCAACCCTATTTGTTCTATATGCATGGTTTGACTTCCAAACAGTCAGAGACTCGGATAGTGACTCTGACGAAGAAGAACCTGACATGTCTGATCATTCCTCAGATGATTATATAGTATGTTAATCTTAGGCTTATGTTGGGTTATGTTAGGTTATATATATATATGTGTATGAACATGGGTTATGTTGGGATTTAATGTAGTACAATTAACTATATGAGTTATGTTTTGGTGTGTAAAATTGCAAATTTTATGTTTGTGTATCTCTAGCCAAATAGGTGCACTTAGGGCCTTTATATGCACAAACCCAACTCTATTTGTTCTATATGCATGGTTTGGCTTTCAAATAGCCTAATAGGTGCACTTAGAGCCTTTATGAGCACAAACTCAACCTTATGTGTTCTATATGCATGGTTTGACTTTCAAACAGCCTAATAAGTACACTTAGGGCCTTTATGCGCACAAACCCAACCCTATTTGTTCTATATGCATGGTTTGGCTTTCAAATAGCCTAATAGGTGCACTTAAGGCTTTTATGTGTACAAACCCAACCCTATTTGTTCTATATGCATGGTTTGGCTTTCAAACAGTCTATATGTTGTATACTTAAATTACTGTTGTATGCTTTCTAACGTTGCTTTGTAGACAATGTCGTGTATACCGCGTACACCTGGGTCTGGGTCCAGATGAGGTCTTCCTAGCCGAGCTATAGGAGGAGCCTCTAGTAGCTGTTCGACACAACCAGACGATCAGGAGTCTGGTAATTTCTAACGTGGAATCGTTGCTCCGGAGCAGCTCCCGACACAGAGGAGGCAACTTGCACCTCATGATGTTCGCTCGAATGAGTAAATTCATTTATATTAACTTGTTGATAAAATGAATTGTTATTTGTATGGATATTAATTCAATTCCTTATGTAGATTGAATTGTTCTGACACGATCCGCACTGCCACAAAGATAAATCGGACCTTCTTGACTGGCCCATGGCATACTTGGTCCCACATCCCTCTGGACGTGAGGCACAAGATGTGGGAGTGTTTTCAAGTTCGGATTGTATATTTAAATAATTATATCTTTGGTAGATTTATTTCCATGTTAAGAATAACTAAACTTATACGTACAGGGCCACTACACGTGGGATGCTTCTTTGGACACCCGGATGCGAGATATCTGGGAGAGAAAGTGTGGGAAAGCATACAAAGCCAATTTGAGTGCCCCCTGGGAGTAGAGCCGCCAAGTTGTCCCAATGTGCTGAGCGGGCCTATGATGAGAACGGTCTCCCCACCGAACTGGATCGCGATGATCGATGGATGGAACAACGATCATTGGAAGGTGGTTTATGTGGTGTCACGTGTGAACCGAATGACGCCGGTGGATGGCGAAATATCCAAGCACACCTCTAGATCGATCTCGTTCGGAGAGACATCTGCTCGTTTGGTAAGACCTTAATATGTTATAATAACCCATTGCTTTAGTAGTTTGATTTTTAATATGTTATAATTAACACATGTTTGTATTATTTGTCCTTTGCAGACCAAAGCAAAAGAAGGTGTGCCACCGTCGGGTTTGGAGCTCTTCGATCATACCCACAAGAAGAGGCGGTCGGGTTCGGATACTTCGTCTTCATCAATCGGGGATTATGTGACATCGAGGTGTAGTCGGGTTGTGGTAAGTATTTTGCACAAAACTGTAGAATATCTGTATATATATTTCGTGTTTAACTTTGAACTTTATATATCTAGTTTGGGTTGCCATTTGTTGGGCAAACATTAGGATTATTATACCGTAAGACTCTATTTTATCTAGATAGTTTGTGTTTAACTTTAAACTTTACATATCTAGTTTGGGTTGCCATTTGTTAGGTAAACATTAGGAATGTTTACTTTGTTGGGTACGTCCCATTTACAGTCGTTATGCTGCCGAAATTGACTTGTAGTATTTTGTAAAAACCACAGATTGAGTATTCGACAGGCCTCACCCAGAAGTATTGTGAGGACCCTAGCCAGTATCCGCTAGTTGATACTGAGTTGTGGCAGGAGGTTGTTGGGGGACCTAGGAAAGGTCGTCTGTTTGGGTTCGGGTACCACCCAGATCCCAATTTGATCTTGACTGGGACAGCCTCACAGGATGGTGCTTCTTCTTCTTCCCGGCAGGTGTGTACCACATTTCATTGAATGAGATTTATCAATTTCATTTATAGATCATTGTTAGATCACATATCTATTGGATTCAAGATCATCCAAACTGAATATCGCAATCTGAAGCTAAAGTTGGAAAGTCGACTCTCGATATTAAGTCTATGTTTATTTGTAATAAATGTCAAAGTAATTAATGTTTATTGTATTTTATGTTTTGTCTAAATATCTTATAAATAGATATTTAGATATTAGTTAGGTTAGTTTAGTTTGTTAGTTATTCGTTAGGTATAATATCTAAATGTTAGATATTAGTTAGTTTATATTAGTTTATTATTGCAAGTTGTAAGTTTGAGTGTGTTAGAAGCTAAAGAGAGATCTGAGATTAGATATGATCTTATCTCTCAACAACTCTCAAGATTAGATCATAATAGAACACACACAAAAAGGTGTAAAAAGAGAGATAATACAGAGAGAACACATCCAAGCTTAAATCTGATCAACCTTGTAATCGTTGTTATTAATCAATACAGGTTGGTAATCGATATTGTGTTGTTAATCTATAAACTTGATATAAACATTGTGGACCCACAATTGGTATCAGAGCCTGATTTAGATCAAAATCAAGTTTTAAGAAAAACGACTCTGTGTTCTTGTTTGAAAAATCGTTTTCGATATTTAAGGTGTTTTAGGTGTTAAAATCGATCAGGTTGTGATCGATTAGGGTGCTAGATCGAGTTGTGAGTGTTTAATTTCAGTATAAAGCTTTAATCGAGTTCCATTTTGTGATTTTTGTGGTCTGAGTTCTGTTTGAAAAAGTCACTATGCGATCAAATTTATTTTCAAAAAGTGATTTTTATCGAGATCGAGTGATAGCAAACTATTCTAGAAGTGTTTGTAGTCATATTGGTAGAGATTAGTACTGCTAATCGACGAAGAAACAAGTTTTTAGTTGATTTTCGAAGTACAGGTCGAACCTAGAGGACGAACACACGCAAAGCTCATTTTGCGTAACCTACTTTGCGCAACCAACGTTATACGCAAAGTCCACTTTGCGCAACGGACTTGATACGCAAAGCCTACTTTGCGCAACTTAAGCATCACGCAAACCTCGAACTTCACTTCTCGCAACAAGAAGGAAACGCAAAACTCAGTACAAGTGATCTTCTCTTCACGAAAAGCTCAAGTCTAGTTTGCGCAACCCTCTCGAAATGCAAAGCTCACTTTGCGCATCCAACCTGAAACGCAAAGCTCACTTTGCGCATCCAACCTGAAACGCAAATTTCACTTTGCGCAACCCAAGTGATACGCAAATCTCACTTTGCGCAATCAATCTCTCGCACAAACCTTCTAAAAACGCAAAGTTTTTCCAGACTTAGAATTTTTATTCAGAATGACATCCAGAGAAGCCCTTGCAATCGGAACTGACACCAAGCCACCAGTTCTCTTTAAAGGAGAATACGAACAGTGGAAAGATAGGTTCCTAAACTTTGTTGACAGACATGAGTTGGGTGATTTCATCAGAAAGTCGATAGAAGAAGGGGTTATGAAACCAATTATGACGACTCGTTTGGTTGGAACTGTGCCGACATAGGTTGAACTTAAGTATCATGAGCTAGAAGATGATAACCTAAGAAGAGCCAAAGGTGATAAGTTAGCTAAGTCATACATTCTACAAGGAATTCCAAACGAAATCTATGTAAAGATTGACAGCTACAAGGCCTCCGGCAAAGAAATGTGGGATCAGCTTGAGAAGATGATGCTGAGTTCAGAGGTTGGAAATCAGCTTAAAATCTCCAACTGCCTGAACAATTATGAAGAATTTAGAGGCAGAGTGGGAGAAAATTTAGAAGAAACCTATGACAGGTTTGTGACCTTGCTGAACGAACTAAGCAAGAACAAGGTCCACAAATCTCAAATCGAGCTGAACGTCAAATTCCTGAGTATTCTACAACCGGAATGGAAAAGATTTGCCAGGCAGATGAAGCAGATCAAGGATCTGAATGAGATTCCACTTCATGAGGTGTATGAAACCCTCAGACAAAATGAAGAAGAGGTGGATGAAATTCTAGATGAGAAGAGGCAGAAAGCAAAGACAGTTGAAGACACAGTTGCTCTTGTTGTCAGGAAGAAGAAGAACAAGACAATTATGTATGATTCAGAAGAAGATGAAGCTTATGCAAACTCTGACATGGATGAAAATGAACAACTAAAGCAAGCAATGATTCTGCTGTCAAATGCTTTTCAGAAAAAGTTCTACACGAAGCCGAGTTAAAACAGTCAGAGATATTCTTCTGGTCCGAACAACTACATCCACAAGGAAAGGGTTGAAGGAAGTAGATATGAAGGAAAGAGATTTGAAGGGAAAAGAACATAGGAGAGGAAACCTGAAGAGAGAAGATATCAGTCTGAAGGAAAGAGAATAGAACACACATAAAAAGGTGTAAAAAGAGAGATAATACAGAGAGAACACATCCAAGCTTAAATCTGATCAACCTTGTAATCGTTGTTATTAATCAATACAGGTTGGTAATCGATATTGTGTTGTTAATATATAAACTTGATATAAACATTGTGGACCCACGTCTAACATACCTGACGTCTATGTGCTTAGTCTTGGTGTGCTGAACATGATTCGTTGTTCTTGCGATGGCGCTCTTGGAGTCACAATATATCGGGAATTTGTTGAAGTGGAAACCGTAGTCGCGCAATTGAGTTCTCATCCATAAGACCTGAGAACAGCAGCTAGCAGCAGCTACATATTCTGCTTCGGCCGTGGAAGTTGAAACACAAAGTTGCTTCTTCGATGCCCAACTTACGAGCTTATCACCGAGGAACTATACATGTCCTAACGTGCTCTTCCGCATGATCTGCATCTGTATATACTGTTAGTTCAAAACTTGTATCTTTAGGATACCACAGACCAAGATCTGCAGTGCCCTTCAGATACCTAAATATGCGCTTCACAACAGACATATGGATTTCTTTAGGATTGGCCTGATATCTTGTACATAAGCATGTTGAGAACATTATATCTGGCCTACTAGAAGAAAGAAAGTTTAAAGCTGAAGGATCCAGTCAGTCAAAACCACCTACGTGCTACAACTATGGCAAAACAGGTCACTATGCCAGAGACTGCCGAAGGTCAAAAGTCAGAAACTCCGATTATTACAAGAACAAGATGCTTCTTGCAAAGCAACAGGAGGCTGGTAAGGCACTAATGGTTGAAGATGAATACTGGCTTGATCATTCAGACGAGGAAGAAGAAGATGAAGAGAAGGATGAAGCCGTCAACATGTGCTTGATAGGAAAGCAAGAATCAGATGCTGAAGTTGATTCAGATGATGAAGAAGAGGAGGTATGTGATTTATCGTATTCAGATTTCATGAATAAAATGCATGCCATGAATTTAAAACAACAAGAGTTAGAGTCGAATCTTGAGCGAGAAAATGGTGTTATAACTGACAAAAACCAACTGATACAGAAACTTAGCAATGAAATTGCTGAGAAGAAAGTATTGGTTGAGGTTTTACATAGAGATAATGACACCAACGCAAAGGAAAAGACAATAATTCTTAAAGAGAATTCTGAACTCAAGTCTAAACTGACAAAAAGTGAGATTGATATATATGAGCTTACAAAATTGCATTCTTCATGTACCAAAGAAAACTTTTCTTTACTTGGTAAATTAAAAAGTTTGGAAGAGAAGTTATACAAAATGGGTCAAACTGAACAGACTATTCATCTGAACAAACCCAAAGAGTAAATAAAGAGATGGGGAATCGGTTATAAGAATCCTCACTGTCTTAAAAAAGGAATGTCTGAAGTGCCTGCACTTTATGATCATCTTTCTATGAAATTAGCTCGACGAATCCCTGAGTTTAAAACTTTCTGGACTAAAATATCAGAAGAGGATGAAGCCAACGAAACTGAAAAACGGTTGAAATCATCTAAAGTTCATCTTCCATTTTATTATGCGAAGATGAATAATAGTTATAATGAAAATCGAATATATCAAAAGAAGAAAACTCTTTCAAGTGATTTCTTTCAAAGTTATCCTGAAAAAGAAATGGAGGCGAAGCCTATTCAAGGTAAACTATATGTCCCTCCTCTTGTTTTAGAAAGTAAAATTTCTGAACTCGAGAATTCTTTAACAGATGAAAGACTTTTGATGAATATTGAACAAAAAGTTTTTTCAACTGTGTTCAAAAATGTTATTAGTTCTAAAGCTTCAAACCCTGAGGATATGTTTGGTTTAGCTAATAAAGAGTTTGATTTTCTGAACGCTGACGGTGGTTTAGATGATTGTTTTGAACAATTTGACTTTAATGCAAAACTTCCTAACCATTCATCTTTTGTTAAGAAATCTTTGGGTAAAACCAGTATGCCTGTTAACAGTGCAAAATCAACGAAAGTTGATAACTCACTCTCTGTGAAAGCTAAACATGCTAAAGGTAAGAATATATCTAAGCATTCACAGAAACCGAGGACTACTGGTAATCCGAAGAAGAAGCATTTGTTTATTGCTCAAAAGTCTAACTCACCAGTTTCACATGTTTCAGATCTGAGCAAGCAAAGGCCAGAAGTTAAATCTCTGTGGCAACCGAAACAGAAGCTTGACAAGACCGTTAAATCGTTTTCTAGTGTTAATTGTAGTGAGATTTCGCCTAGTAAAGATGTCTTAATTGCTGATGTTGATATTTTGAACTCAAAACTTGCTGTTTCTCGTAAACAATATACAATGAAGCAATTATTTCAGTTATCTTTATCTGCTAGAAAGTCTTCTATTTATGATAAACATATTTCTTCTTCTTGTCAAGATTCTGAAGATTGGTTTTGGCAATTATCATGTGCATTCATCTCATTCTAATTATTCAAATGTATTTCAAAAGAAAAGAGGACCCAATTTAAAATGGGTACCAAAATCTTGTGCTAACACAGTAGGACGCAAATTCCAGTGGGTACCTAAGGCTAAATCTGTGTTGCAGGCACACAAAGCTTAAGTGTAGATGGCTTCTAAGTAAATCAGCTTAGAACATGTACTTCATCGAAGATGACTTCTAGACAAATCAGTCTAGGACTCGTTCCTCAAAGAAACTAGGTTCTTGAATACAACAGTTCAAGACCCGCACTTCAAAGATAAAACAATGGTTTCTTAACACGTCTGTTCAGAATCCGTGCTTAAGAAGAGAATATGGCTTTTGAAAACATCAGTTCAAGACCCGCTCCTCAATGCTCAAGTGTCTTAATTCCATCTTTGTTTTAAGAATATTTAAATCAATTGTTTCATTATTTTTCTTGTGTAGATCCATCATATGTGGTACTTAGATAGCGGATGCTCCAAGCATATGACTGGACAAAAAGATATGTTGTCCAATTTTAAAGAGAAATATTGTGGATCAGTCAAATTCGGCAATGACCAGTTTTCTCCAATAATGGGATATGGTGATGTACAACATGACAATGTCACGATAAAGAAGGTGAGCTATGTAGAAGGCTTACGGCACAACCTGTTCAGTATCGGGCAGTTCTGTGAAAAAAGCTTAGAGGTCAATTTCAAAGCCAAGATGTGTTCAGCTCGTACTGAAGAAGGAGAGGAACTCTTGGTCGGAACAAGAAATTCAGATCTCTACACAAATAACTTGTCAAAAATCCAGACTGACAAACAGGTTTGTCTAATGACGAAAGCCTCGATGCAACAAAGCTGGTTATGGCATCGAAGGCTCTCTCACCTCAACTTCAGGTACATCAACAATCTGGTCAAAGGAAAGCTCGTCAAAGGACTTCCAGCGCTCAAATATGAAAGAGAACATCTTTGTACGCATGTGAAAAGGGAAAGATGAAGAGGGCACCTCATAAACCAAAGCCTGAACCGAGTACAAGCACTCCATTAGAGTTATTGCATATGGACTTATGCGGTCCGATGCAAACTCAGAGTCTAGGCGGAAAGAAGTACATACTCGTGATCGTGGAAGATTACTCGCGATACACATGGGTCAAGTTTCTACGTTCAAAGGATGAGACACCAGATGTTCTCATCACATTCCTAAAGACGACCCAGGTGAATCTGCAGAAACCGGTCAAGTTTCTAAGAACAGACAACGGTACAGAGTTCAAGAACCAAAAGGTTGAAGAATATCTCGAATCTGTCGGGATTTCACATCAATACTCTGCTGCTCGAACGCCTCAACAAAATGGAGTGGTCGAAAGAAGAAATCGTACGCTAGTCGAGGCTGCTCGTACTATGCTAAGTCAATCTGACTTACCTCTATTTTTGTGGGTTGAAGCTGTATCGACTGCGTGCTACACACAGAATCGATCCATGATACATCGCAGATTCAAGAAGACTTCTTATGCATTAATCAACAACCGAACACCGACAATCAAATATTTCCATATATTTGGGTGTAAGTGTTTCGTTCTAAACGATAGGGAGAGTCTCAACAAGTTCAGCGCCATGGCGGACGAAGGCATCTTCATTGGTTATTCCTCTACATCAACTGCATACCGTATCTATCTGAAGAAGTCAAAGACGGTTATAGAAAGCATCAACGTCACGTTTGATGAAGAGATGGCTTCCGAACAACACAGCTCAGAACCCGTTATAACCGGAGTACTAACTTCTGGGCAAATCAGTCCAGAACCTGCGTCTCAACAGAATAAATCAGAGGAAGCATCAACATTAACTAATCATATATCTGATTTAGACTTATTATTTGAATTGTTTTATGATGAATTTCTTGGATCTAATGTAAAGAAATCTGTTGTGGATCTAATGTAAAGAAATCTGTTGTGGTTGACAGGATGGAAGACTTAACGACTACTCATCCAACCAGTTCAGATGTTCCTATTGAATCCAACGCCCCGATTCAACAAGAAGTTCCAATTCAAATGCCGACTCCAACAGTTGAAGAAGTTCCATGTGATGAAGAGACAGAAGTAGCTGAAACAATAAGATGTTCTGTACAGATCCATCCACAGCCGGAACAAGCTGTACCTGCTGAGCCTTCTGAACCTACCACTTCAACTGCAATCATCATTCCTCCTGAACAAGCTGAAGAAGGTACAAGTGGATTTATAGATGAAACAAATGACATACATTCAAATAATCCACTACCTCATGAACATAAATGGACCAAAGAGCACCCAATAAGCCAGATCATTGGCGATCCTTCAAAACCGGTGCAAACTAGGTCAGCATCAATGAACATTTGCATGCATGACTCCTTTCTGAGCAAGTTTGAGCCAACTCGAGTATCAGAGGCACTTGCGGATCCAGAATGGGTGATCTCAATGCAAGAAGAGCTGAATCAGTTCGATGTACTTCAAGTTTGGAGACTCGTACCAAAGCCTCAAGGTAAAACCATTATAGGTACGAAAGTGGGTTTTCAAGATTAAGAAAGACGAAGATGGTACCGTTATCCGAAACAAGGCAAGACTAGTAGCCAAAGGATACAGACAAGAGGAAGGAATCGACTATGACGAGACATATGCTCCTGTGGCGCGATTATAGGTAATCAGAATGTTTCTAGCCTACGCAACCCACAAGAACTTCACGGTCTTTCAAATGGACGTGAAGACTGCCTTTCTGAATGGCATTCTGAAGGAGGAAGTCTACGTCTCTCAGCCAGAGGGTTTTGTCAATCAAGAGAAGCTGAATCACGTCTACATTCTCGACAAAGCACTCTACGGTCTGAAACAAGCTCCTCGAGCCTGGTATGATGTCCTTTCCAATTTTCTAGTCAAGTCTGGTTTTTCAAAAGGAACGGTGGATACCACTTTGTTTATCAAAAAGGAAAAAGCCGATATCATTTTAATTCAAATCTATGTAGATGATATTATTTTTGGCTCTACAAATACTAAGTACTGTAAGAATTTTGCAAACCTTATGGTGTCTAGATTTCAGATGAACATGATGGGAGAGATGAATTTCTTTCTCGGTTTACAAGTCAAACAATTTTCATCTGGGATTTTTATCAATCAATCAAAATACATTATGGATATTCTTCGGAAGTTCAAAATGGAAAATTCAAAACCGATTGGTAACCCAATGGCACCAGGTACTAAAATTGGCACCAATCCTTCGGGAAAGGCTGTTGATGTTAGGACTTATCGAGGGATGATAGGTTCTTTAATGTATCTTACTTCTAGTAGGCCAGATATAATGTTCTCAACATGCTTATGTGCAAGATATCAGGCCAATCCTAAAGAAATCCATATGTCTGCTGTGAAGCGCATATTTAGGTATATGAAGGGCACTGCAGATCTTGGTCTGTGGTATCCTAAAGATACAAGTTTTGAACTAACAGCATATACAGATGCAGATCATGCAGGTTGTATGTTAGACAGGAAGAGCACGTCAGGACATGTACAGTTCCTTGGTGATAAGATCGTAAGTTGGGCATCGAAGAAGCAACTTTGTGTTTCAACTTCCACGGCTGAAGCAGAATATGTAGCTGCTGCTAGCTGCTGTTCTCAGGTCTTATGCATGAGAACTCAATTGCGCGACTACGGTTTCCACTTTAACAAAATCCCGATATACTGTGACTCCAAGAGCGCCATCGCAATAACAGCGAATCCTGTTCAGCACACCAAGACTAAGCACATAGACGTCAGGTATCATTTCATTAAAGATCATGTTGAAAAAGGAACAATTGAACTTTTCTTTGTAAAAACTGATTATCAGCTTGCCGATTTGTTTACCAAACCTTTAGACGAAAAGAGGTTTAACTTTCTTGTCTCTAAGCTTGGTATGCTAAATCTTAAGATTTAATCAGTAGTTAACCTATCAAAGTTTTCTAATTGTATACTTTTTCATCATTTCTTAATTCTTAACTCTGATTGATATATGCACTTCTATCTTCTGTTCATGATCCAAGGGGGAGTATGAGAAGAAATTGACAAGTGGTCAATATTACTTCGAGGGGGAGCTCATAAAATTTTTGCATGTACCTTTTAATGCCAAATTTTTTTGTAATGCAAGATTTTAGGGGGAGCTCTTCAAGTCAAAGGAGTATGGATATGACTTCTGATTATTTCTCATCAGAACTCGTACTTTAAAAGCTTTACTGCTTTTTGTCTTTTCAATTTAAGTGAATAAATTTGCTTTGACTTGACACAAGACTTTTGCAGAATTTTTGAGAGATGCTTACAAGTTCATATGTTTATGACTTTAAGCTTAGCTTCATGAGATATAAGATCGCACGTTAAGGTACAATCATTTATCTTAATCTCATAAATGGTTGAAAGAAGGATAACTTTCAATCATTTGAAATCATGTTCTTAAATGTTTAAATCACTTCCCGATTTTTCATCAGATTTTATATTTTGGGAGTGTACTTTAAATGTTTTACATGAGCTTACATGTTAAGCTAAACCAGTTTGAGCAACATATTCTTTATAGGATATACGGAATCATTGTGCTAGGACTTACAAGAAACTTCAATGGAATCACGTTAACCAGTGATTTCTACCCATGAAGTTAATCCATAGCGATTGAGTGTGAGAAGTCAAAAGAAATGAGTGTGTCAAACAGAGAAAGAAAGTTTGATTAGCAGTGAGCTAAATGTTTAAAAGAAAGAGGGTGTGAGAACAGAGTTAAAAGAATATCACAACTCTGCACCAACTTTTTCTGAGTCGGGCAGCCACATTACTAGTGTTTCACAATTCTTTGGTGAACATTATTGAAACAGGCAACTAACCCATGCCAACTCTTGATCAAACCTCACTATCTACTCATTTTCTTCTCAAATAGAAATGTTTCATATTTTCTAAGGGGAAGCATCACATATGCTATCTGATTTTCATTTGGAAAATCTGGATATTGAAAAGAAGGAAGTCTGCCCCACCTTCGCACTTCACTCATGCACATTGAGTTTGTGTTTAACTTACTGTTGTCTCAGTGGTTTACACAATTTTGAGCCAAATAAGCAATCATCAAGTGCTTAATTATTTCTATCACAAGCACGAACACACAAGGAATTAGTTTCTTTGTCATAACATTTATAGAAATTACCTTAGTGGTGTTTCGATGATTAAATGGAAGCCCTGGGGGAGTCAACATCAAACAGCTCCTTTCCATTGTGTATTTACACATAGTGACTTAGTGTTACTGACAGGCATGTTAACTGATTCATTAGTTGATTCAGGTGCTACACGACTAATTTGTCTGGATTTGCAAAGAACTAGATGAATATCTTATGAATTGACGAATCAGAGGCTCTAACTGAAGGACATTTCTTACAAAAAGTTTTGATGAAGTCGTTGCACTTATCATCAAAAAGGGGGAGAATGACTACACAAGAAATGGCAAAGATCACATGTTTCGAGAATCACGTCCAAGATTGAAATCTTCAAAAGAAAGTATTCTGAAGACATGTTGATTTCAGAGCTAGAAAAAGAGATTGCATCTTCTGAGTTGAACAAGAAGACTGAATTGCTAAAATCTTTTTAGTAATGATCTTGATCCAAAGGGGGAGATTGTTAGATCACATATCTATTGGATTCAAGATCATCCAAACTGAAGATCGCAATCTGAAGCTAAAACTGGAAAGTCGACTCTCGACATTAAGTCTATGTTTATTTGTAATAAATGTCAAAGTAATTAATGTTTATTGTATTTTATGTTGTCTAAATATCTTATAAATAGATATTTAGATATTAGTTAGGTTAGTTTAGTTTGTTAGTTATTAGTTAGGTATAATATCTAAATGTTAGATATTAGTTAGTTTATATTAGTTTATTATTGCAAGTTGTAAGTTTGAGTGTGTTAGAAGCTAAAGAGAGATCTGAGATTAGATATGATCTTATCTCTCAACAACTCTCAAGATTAGATCATAATAGAACACACACAAAAAGGTGTAAAAAGAGAGATAATACAGAGAGAACACATCCAAGCTTAAATCTGATCAACCATGTAATCGTTGTTATTAATCAATACAGGTTGGTAATCGATATTGTGTTGTTAATCTATAAACTTGATATAAACATTGTGGACCCACAATCATGTTAAATATTCTAACTTTTTTTTTATTTTATAGGAACTTGAGGATCTATGGTCCCAAGTTCAGGAGTTGAGGGAGCGGGATGAGAGACGTCAGGCGGAGGAAGAGGCACGTCGGGTGGAAGAAACGAGACGTGCTGCCCAATACGATGAGATGTATGAATTGGTAAGGCGTCTCAGTCAGTCCCAGCCGCCACCACTGCCAAATATGTGATGAGCCGTTTGTAGGTTTTAAACTCATTGAATTGTGTCGTTGGATATTTGGAACAATATTTAAAACAATTTTTTGGTATTTCTGCCCGGAACAATGTATTGAGCATTAGGACGTTAATTTATTTAGTTGTATTTTATGTTTTTTTTACAGTTTTTAGCAGTTTCTACATCTTTTAGTAGTCTTACAACTTTTAGCAGGTTTTTACAGCTTTTAGTAGCAGATTTTTAAATGAAAAAACAGGTTTTTCCAAATATGGTTTTTCCAAACTTTTGGCGGATTTTCAACGGATTAATCCATCGGAAAATAAATAAATAAATTATTTAAATAAATAAAAAATAGCATTTCCGACGTATGCAACCGCCGAAAATCCGCCGAAAATAATCGCTGAAAATCTAATTCTTTTTATTAAATAAAATTAGAACACTTTAAATAAATTTTCCGACAGATTTTTCTGCCGGAAAATCGCCGGTATTATTTTTTTCATTAGACAACTAATTAATGTGGGTCAATTATTGAAAAATAATTCCGGCAGACCTATCCGCTGGAAAATCTGGATCCGCCAAAAGGGCTGTCTGAAATTCCCGGTTGCAGCGCATTTTTTTCCGACTGACAAATCCGCCGAAAAAATTCTTTTTCACAAATCCGCCGGAAAAGGGTCCATGTTTAATTTGTAGTGTATACGTTTACCTCAGCCATTTTTTCTTCCCAATTTTCCAAAATGTCACACCTTCGCAAGTAAGAACTCCTCAACTTGTGGAGGGTTCAAAATGTAAAAAAAATGAATATAATTCACAAGTACAGGAATCAAATTTGTAAATTTGTCGAAATACTTCCTCCGAAATGTTACTTCATACTTGCTAACCAAGAATAATTTATAGAATTACTCCATGTACTTGTGAACCATGTTCAAAAAAAAAATTCTTTTTTGCATTTTGACTCCTTCGCAAGTTGAGGAGTTGCTACTTGCGAAGGTAGTGGCTTTTTAAAAAATTGGAAGAAAAATACTTGAAGGTAAATTTGTTCGGTTAAAATGACTATTTTCAGATATTTCCCAAAATAATATAAAACTATCAAATAATGGATGACAGATTGATTTTAAAATGTAGAAAAATGAAAGTTTATTATTATTTTACAGTGAAAAATAATACATCATTTAAAATTGAAATTGATCTAAAATAAGTAATTACATATTTATACTATATTATAAATCATCTATAAAAATAAACTCTTAAAACAATTGTTAAAATTTAATGTACCGCTCTTTAATGCTAATTACTTAATTTTTTTAAAAACAACCATTAAAGCTTTATGTACTACATTTAATGCTATTTATTAACTTTGAATACTTATCTCTAACCACTTTAACTCCACTAAAATAACTCCTCATTTCAACTCCCCTAAAATTACTCCCCGCATAACCAAATACATGATAAAAATCAAATTTTAAATATAAAAAATATAAAATTTAATTATGAAAATTTAATAGAATATTTAATGTTTATTTAAAAAAACATTATATTATTAAATATAAAATAAATTACATTATTATTATACTATCGAAGAAACTCTTAAAACAAACTTTGATGCATTAAATATTGTTTATTGATACACATTACTTAAAATTCATGATTACAATTCATGATGAATGCGTACAAATTTCTAAAGCTATATGTTTGAGTTGATAAACATAATCAAAACTGGATAAACATCTCAATTTAAATATAAAGAATCTAAAATATATAAGATAATAATTGTATTCTAACAAAATACTTAATTTTTTTAATATAAAAACATTATATTATTAAGCATAAATTAATCGTACTGTAAATCACTAAAAAACAATAAATAAAAGGAAACATTAAAATCACGATTTATCTTGCTGCATTGCACGAGTCGCTTCTGGTACATTTAAAAAAACTACATAAATGAATTAAAAGTTTAAACTATGTGAGTGTTATTGCAAGCATGTGAGGTTTGGGCCAACCTGGCATAATTAAGCATCCGCTCAAGCAGGCATGGGCCAACCTGGACAATAATCGACGGTGCCTCCGCCAAAGTGGCTCATTTCAATGAACCACAGTCCCAACAAAGCGATGCCAATTATTGCTAAGGGTGTAAATGAGACGAGACAACTCGCGAGCTACTCGAGATCGAGTCGGTCAAAACTTGGTCAACATTCGACTCGAATAGGCTCGACTCGATATACTAACGAGTCGAGTCGAGCGACCTGATACTCGACTCGATAAGCTCGTGAGATACTCGATAAGCAAAATAATAATAATAATTAGTAATATTATTTTAATTTAATTGATAATAATAATAATAATAAACTCAAGTTTTTTGATTTTTTTTTGGAAAATGATGGTGTAAAAGACATGTGTAAACTCTTGATGGTGTGTCTAATCCATCCCACATTGGCGGGATATAGAACTCAATGTTTTGAACTCCACTATATATAGACATTTCTCCTCCTTTTTGTTTTACATCTTTTGTCTTTGTTAAATGACTTGAGCCTAAGGGTTTGAGCCTATGTAGGGGTGTAAACGAGACGAGACAACTCGCGAGCTACTCGAGATCGACTCAGTCAAAACTCGCTCAACACTCGACTCGAACTCGAACTCGAGCTCGACTAGATATACTAACGAGTCGAGTCGAGTATAGTGATACTCGAGCTCGACTCGCATCATTTACACCCCTAATTACTACTAATCATCTCGTTCAATGGAAATTATTGATTGCGTGTTTAAAGTTACCAAAACGAGTGCAAAGAATAAATGAGAATTTCGAGAATTCGATGTAATATTATTGTCCGTTTGGTTTGTAGATTTTGGATTGGATTCCATATCAAACCCAAGTTTGGTTAAGGGATATCCGGAATTGAAATGCGTGTGGGATTTGGATATCTTATGGGTGTAGTTGGTATGTTAATATTAAATCATATGATTTGTTTATAATAACGTTTTAAAATATGTTAAAAACAGTTGTTTGTAATAATCGATTAATAAAACAGAAATTTAGTGAAAAAGAGAGACTGAATTATTTCTCGAGAAAGGAAAGTTGGAAATCACCATGAATTCGGTGAGTTAAAAAGCAAGGTACGAGTGATAAAAATGGAGGTTTATGTTTATGAATTAATGTGAGTTTAATTCGAGGTTTCCGAACATGACTTGGTGTTCCATTGGAGAATAATGTGTTAATAAATGATTAAAACACCCAAATATATCGTGTTGGGTTTTATTTAATTACTAGTATGTTGCATGGTGCAAATATGTTCTGTTACAGAATATGTAACAAAGTTAGGATGAAACGTAATTTATTAAGTGATAATTAACAAAACGCAATGTCCTCTAACCCGGTGTGGTTCAAACAACTAACACTCTCTACTGAAATTGATACACACCTAACCATTGTCTTATTTATTTATCTTAATAAGAAATCTACTTTTGAATACAAATTCTTTTCTTATTTATAATTTAATTCTATATTGTTTTGATTAACAAAAAGACATTCATATCTTCTTCTTTTTTTTAATATTTCTATTACAATAATAATGTTATAATGTTGAAATTAAAATTTACAAAAATGGTTAGTAATATTAAACATTATGTTGAGTATATGCAAAATTAATCTTTCCATAACTTATAAAATTGTTTTGCAATGTAATTTATGAACATAATAAGCCCAATTAAGTGGATGTCAAATAGATGTATTATATTTACATGATTATTTTTGAATTAATGACCACTTTTAAACATTATTCAAAGTTATGTTCAAAATACATCAGATTGATACAACTCAACGGGTAGAATTCCAAAAAGTCCCAACATAAGTAAAAGTCCTTAGGGAACATGTCGATGAAGAGCTTTAGGTACACGTTAATGAAGAAAATAGAGGTAATGAAGCATAGCCAAACTTTGTAGCAATTGAGTTTAACCTGGGAAGCAACATAAAATAATTACGATATATGGTTGTTTTAAATAAAATTCATTAGATCCGCAACAATACTGAAAAGTGTTTAGACTACTAAATGTTTGAAAATCGAAAGAAAAAAGAGTTATTCAAACAATATTGTCTTACCATTAATCAACTGTGAACTTTTGAGCAACCAATAAATAACCCACTAAGATTTCAACATAAATAAATAAACATATCATGGACATAAAAAGTAAAACCCAATAGAGAAGAAGAAATTGAGAGATGGATACAGAAAAAACTCTAAATGAGGTACCGAGAGAAGATGGATAGGTATATGGTAACGGTCATCATAGTCACACTTGCAAGGGTTTATATGTTAAATCCATTTCTTTTGTAGAAAGTGGACAATTTTTTTTCCTCAGTAACTCATGATTTTCTTGCTAAGAAAATAACAAAAATTTTAGCATAATACACATTTATATATTAAACTTCCAATCAAATATAAACGATAAAGCAATAAAAAAATAGAAAATAGAAATTAAAAAAGGTAATTCAAAAAATTAAATTTATGGATTTTCAACGATTCCTGATTCAAGTTGTTGCCATCAAAAACACTTTCAAGATAAGTACCGATCGAAAGAAATAAAGCAAGTATGAAATACACCCCTAAAAAGTAAATTAAACCTGAAAAGAGATGAAGATTTTATAAGATATATAGAGGAGTTGGATGTTGAACATAGTTTTGCAAGTAAATTACCAAGACAACGACCAAATTATAATGAAACATACATTTTTCATAAATAGCAAAAACGTGTATTAAATATTTTTTAAAGGTAAAAAAAAGGTATACCTCACAATTTTTTGATGCACAATTTGACAAAAAAAAACTCATGTACTTAGCAATCATAAAATGACAACACAATTCTTGTGCCATATATATATATATATATATATATATATATATATATATATTGATAATCCATTGTAATTAATATTCATTTATATATATTAATGATTCATAATTGGAAAAGATAAAACGTTTTTTGAATTAATGACTGACTTTAATTCTTGAAACTAATCAATATATAATATACATTACATTAGCTAATATTTCTTTAAAAAAAATAAAAGAATTGATTTTAATTTTATTTCATTTATGTATATAATTTAATTTTAATGTAAATTAAAAAATTGAAATAATCTTTATATATATTAATAAACATAGTAGGTTTTTCTTTTATTTTTAATTTATAAAATATTTTTTTTTAATTTATATAATCTACATTCCATTAACCAATATTTCTTAAAAAGTAAAAAGAATTGATTCTAGTTTTATTTCATTTATGTATATAGTTTGATTTTAATGTAAGTTAAAAAAATTAAATCATCTTTATATATATATATATATATATATATATATATATATATATTAATAATCATAGTAACTTTTTCATTTAGTTTTAATTTATAGAATATTGTTTTTTTATCCTTTGTTAGGAAAGTCCTAGTGCGTTGAAAGTTGTATAACATATTTTTAGAGTTTAAATGTTTTATTTAAGGGAAAAGTCTAATAAAACCCAACAAACTATCTGATTTTGAATGATTAAGTCCCTAAACTATTTTTTTGAATGATAAAACCCTTAAACTTTGTAAAACCGGTTAAATACATCCTTGTAACCTGTAAAAAACAGGTTAATGTAATAAAAATTTGGGAAAAGTCTAAATAAACCCAACAAACTATCTGATTTTGAATATTTAAGTCCCTGAATTTTTTTGTACCAAATAAATTATTGAACTTTTTTAAACAAATAAATCTCAAACTATTCTTGAAGAAACAAAATCATGAACTTAAATTTGAACAAATAAATCTTTTTTTTTTGCATGAACAAAAATAATATATATAATTCCTCTCACCGACAATATAGCAAAATAAACCAATTAAAGAGAGAAAAAAAAATATACATTTTTATTACTAATTCCGAATCATTCAAAATTTATGCCTAAAAGTCTAAAACATAAATAGATACGTATAATTGTACAAAAAATATTCCCATCCTTTCACAAAATATATAACAAAAAAACGTCAATCCTTTCACAAAATATACCAAAAAACGTCAATCCGTTCACAAATATACCAAAAAAATCTCCAGTAGGTGCTTACTGGTTCGTTTACCTTACCGGATGAACATCGCAAGGGCCGAGAATCATACCCGGTAAGAACGATATAAGGATGGAGAGTCTTACCCAGTAAAGTCAAATGGTTGATTAGACTCTTACTTTAAATTAAACATTCTTATATCGTTCTTACCGGGTATGATTCTCGGCCCTTGCGATGTTCATCCGGTAAGGTAAACGAGCCAGTAAGCACCTACTGGAGTTTTTTTTTTGGTATATTTGTGAACGGATTGACGTTTTTTTTGGTATATTTTGTGAAAGGATTGACGTTTTTTTTGTTATATATTTTGTGAAAGGATGAGAATAATTTTTGTACAATTATACGTATCTATTTATGTTTTAGACTTTTAGGCATAAATTTTGAATGATTCGGAATTAGTAATAAAAATGTATATTTTTTTCTCTCTTTAATTGGTTCATTTTGCTATATTGTCGGTGAGAGGAATTATATATATTATTTTTGTTCATGCAAAAAAAAATAGATTTATTTGTTCAAATTTAAGTTCATGATTTTGTTTCTTCAACAATAGTTTGGGATTTATTTGTTTAAAAAAGTTCAATAATTTATTTGGTAAAAGATTGAGAAAAAAGTTTAGAGATTTATTTGTTAAAAAAATTTCAGGGACTTAAATATTCAAAATCAGATAGTTTGTTGGGTTTTTTCAGACTTTTCCCTTTATTTAATGCGTTTTAAAAAGTCTTAATTATTATTGGGCTTAGTTTGGTTGTTGGGCCTTGGGCTTTAGGGTTTAGGCCCTTGTTATAAATAGTTTGTTATTGCTAGGGTTTTAGGAGAATGGTCATTATAGGTTTACACATATTCCTTAAAAATTCTCTCTATAAACCTTAAACCCTTATTGATCAATCTAATCATATGACCAACAGTTGTAATTCAATCAGTGTTTATTGTTGGTTATTACTGTTATTTGGGCTAGGATCTACAATTGGTATTAGAGCCAAATCGAATCAATTTTTATCCGATACGATAAAAAATGTTTGTCTAAATCTTTGCTTATTATCGATTCTTTCTGTTTATCGACTTTGAGTTTATCGACATTGTTTTTTTAGCCGCTTACTGTATTCATAAAATCAAAGTTCTTGTTTTGAGTTTAGTTGGTTTTTATGTTAAATTGAATATGGGTTTGTAATTCATAAGAAAAATCAGTATTTAGTTTTGGTTTTAAAAGGTGTTCTTAGTCGATTGTTTGAGTTTATCGCCGATTTGTTTGAAGAACACCAAACCCAGATCTTGTTCTCCCGGAACCGGCTCCATCCATTCCTGGTTTATTACCGAGGCTTTGCTTTCCCGGTTCTTAAAGTTCCCGGGTCTAGGCTTCTCCCGGTTCTTAAAGTTCCCGGGTCACAAAGTTTCCCAGAACTAAGGCTTCCCGGTACCCCTTCCCGGTACCCATCATCTCCCTGGTCTTCTCCTGCTCTGAGTTTTAATATTGCATGCCATCCCCGAGTTTTAATATTGCATGTCATCCATTCTTTAATTTCAATTGTTAATTGTGATTGGATGCTTAACTTGATAGTGGGTCGGTGGTTGACTGTTAGATTGTGATTTACAAAATTTGTGGTCAGTGGAATTAAACTGATTGAGTTTAATCTCGTTCGTGGTCGACGCCTGTTTGTTTGATCATCATCCGAGATTCAAGTTCCATCCATTCCTCATTCCAATACCGGTTTGTGGTCACTTTACCGGATTCATTTTCAATCGACTCTTAAGTTTAAGCTTTTAGATTATTTTTTGTTTCTTTTCAATTTGGGAGGACATAATCGCCACCGCCCCACCCCCATCGACAAAGTTGTTTACCGGATTAGGGTGTTGGACGACAGCCGCCACCAAGAGCAGCGACACTCAAACCGCCGCTGATTGTAATCAACTCAGTGGCTGTGGATTCCATAAGTTTTTTTTTTCGACTAAGTTTTGTTTTGGGTTTACCGGATTTGATATTTCCCGATTCCCATTCCGATTTTCGTTCACACAGGGTTTGGACCGGGAATATCCCTTACCGGGTTCTTGCCTCTCCCGACCCTTGCCACACCCAACTCTCGGGTTTGCACACATCTGTTGCCATCTCCCGGGACTATCCAACTGTCGGTACCACACACTCCTAGTCTTATCAAGTTATTTTCTTAAACTGTTAAAGGTTGTTTGGTTTTCATCAGTCTCACTGTGCGTATAAAATCAGGTTGAACAATCTCAAAGCACATGACAAGTTTTTCGATTTTTTCGATCGACTTTCGAAATTTTTCGGTTGATTTGGTTGAGACTGTAACACCCGTAAATTGGAGATTTCTCTTGGTGTTAATTCGGAAGTCGTTTGACTCGTGGGGACGTAAAGGTGTCAAGAAATTAGGTGAGTCTTGCAATAGAATCATCGAGGATCGAATCAAGCGCGAGGACGCGAGAAAACGGCGTTTTCTGGGAGCCGCGAGTTGGCACGCGACTTTGGGTCGCGGCACAAGTTGCGTAACTCACTGGAAGTGAGCCTTGGGGGAAACGAGCGACTTATGTCGCGACTTAAGGTCGCTGCATAACCCGTGAGTCGCACTGTTGAGCTAATAACCCGATTTTTCAGCCATCAAGCCTCATTCCTCTCAACCCAAACCCTAAATCATCTTCCCTTTTCTCTCCCAAACCCCAAATGTCGAACTCTAACCCATTTTCAGGGTTTCCCCCATGAACCACATGATTCTTCATCATCTAACTAGTGGGATCTTGAACCACAAAACCTCCATCTTCATCTTCCTCATCAAGTTCAACATGTGGGAGCTCGGGTTGAAGAGTTGGAATGGGTCTCCTCGGAAAGTCTCATCATCTAAAATGGTAATCTTCCTTGATTTAAGGTTATAAATGCTCCATTGATGTTTCCCTAGTGTTTGGTTTATCAAATCTCGGATTTGATAGTTTTGGAGAAACTAGGGTTTTGATCTCGTTGGGGATTTTTAGTAAATAATGCTTGGAGAATGTTTCTAAATGGTTAAATATGGGTATTTATGGTTTGAATGTATGGATCTAGGTTTTGGAAGTTTTCGTCTTGAGGATTCAAGTGCCCTTCGAAGGAGCTCGAGTTGGGTGAAATCTAGATTTAGTCTAAATCTAGCGAGGTGAGTTCAAGTTGCTTTGTGAAAACTATGTACATGCCAAAATGAGTATTTTAAAGTAAAAATATGCTTTACTTAATATTTTTCAATGTGTTGGGAATTTGATAAGTTTTCATATTTGATAAACTTGAGTTGTTTAATCTCATAAAATGCCCATATTTGGGATTTGGATATCTTGAGAGCTATTAGTATGATTTATGCATTTTTGGTGATTTTGTATGAATAAAGTCCATTTTATGATTTATGCATCTTTAGTGATTTTCGTACAAATGAAGTCTATTTCACGTTATATGCATTTTGGGGTGTATTTGCATTCATGAATCTTTTGGGAACTCTTTGGTCCCAATACGTGTTGAGTTTTGGGTTAATCACGTCTTTGTGGTATGTGTCTTCATAAACGTTGTTTAAAGACATTTCATTATTTGGGGAACGTTAATCGTCGGTCAAATGGATTTTGAGCATTTTAGCTCTCGGTGCCGACTTAAAGTGTATTGAGGACATTTGTCCGGTTTTAATGGCTCGATTTAGAGTCTAAACTTCGATTTATATCTTAATGCATTTTATTGCATATTATTGATATTTACAGGCTCGAGTGCTTTAGTCATTCATGAGTAGTCGTGTAACTTTAGACTGTGTTGCATTGGATCCATAGGCACATAAGTCAGTCTTATTTGATGGTCAAATGGGTGGTACGGGGTTGGACTCCGGGACTCATGTTTTATGACCAAAACTTGACAAGTAGGCACTAGGAGGAGGTAGTTTTGGGCGCCACTGTGTGGGTGTGTGCCTAGACCTCCGCCGTCGGGGAATTTCCTCAGTTGTAGTCCCGGGGTGTGTCGGGCCTTTCGGGTGTCCTTTTTGGCATCAAGGTACCTCGTCTCTTTGGGTGAAACTTGTCAAGGATTCGTAAGGACACTTGGGCTTTCATGCCATTAGGTGTCATGCGATGAACGTTGTAGGAGTGGCATACTTTGTGTTCTTCCGCTCTTAACGGATACGGGTATCCCCCGTTGTCGGCCCGCTGTATTTTGGATATTTGATTGTCCCTGCTCTAATATTTGGATTTCATTCCATTTTATGGTCGCGTGAGTATCATACCTATATGGTTTGTTTTCCTTTATTTATGGGTCGAGTATTATATCCCGCCCGGGTTTTGGGTGTTTTGGGATATGAAGTGTCATTCACGTTTTTACAAATTGGGTGGCGAATTATAATCCCATTTTGGGTGAGCTATGGGCTGCCTCGTTTTATAAAGAATGTTTGCTTTGGAGCGTTGTCTTTAAAGATGCGTATTATTGGAAAATAAGTCGTTCTCATATGTAAGACATATCAAATTGAAATATTATGATTTTAACCGCATCCGTTCTTTTTAAGCAATTAATTTATTTATGTTGAAAACTCTTGAGCTCACTAGGCGTTAAGCCTAACCTTTTTATTTGTCGGCATGTGCATCAGGTTCCAGCTGGGGTCGGTTCTAGCAGTACTATAAAGAGTTGAGCCTTAGCCTTATACAAGCGTAAGTAGTTGGTAAAGTCTTCCGCGACTTGGAGATAGTAACTATTATTGGGTTTTAGAAACACCCGTCCTTATTATAGATTGTATGTATAGAATGATACGTGTGTATTGAGGTTAAACCTTAAATTATGTTTGTAGATGAAGCAATTATCGATGTATTTAGAAAATTTTAATTTAGTTGCTATTTTCAGGATTGAGGGTGTTACAGAGACTGTAGACGAAGTTTTTGGTTTTTAAAGTGTTTAAGGGTTGTTTACGGTGCTTAAACAATTGATTTTGTTCGAAAAAGTTTAACCCATTTTGAGTTTTCAAGTTCTCGTTCGGTTTTCCGAAAAAAAATTCGTTCGCTTCCTTTTTGATCGTGTCAGGATCGAATTCTCAACAAGAATTATGAATACTCAGAAACAATATTAAAGAAGATGCGGAATAGCACTTTAATATTCAATAAGCAGAAAAACAATGAAACAGTGAATCACAATCAACTTGTAAACTTTATTTAATGATTCAAGTTACAAGTTTTTCACTCACAACCTCAATCTTGAAGAACAGGCTCTTTCAAGACGAATTCTACTTCTCTAGAATTAGGAACTATGCCTTGAGGTTGATTCTCTCTAGAACAAAAACTCAGAATTAATTCTCTCAAAAGTTACTTAGCTATTCTAAACAAATCTATACATATATTGAAGAATAAAAGATAATTACTAAACATAAAAAGATCTTCAAAATAATCTTCATAATTATCTTCAAGCTTTCCATGTTTATCTCCAGACGCTATCTCTTCAGCATTATCTTCACATTATCTTAGAAGCAGCATTAATCACCTTGATCACCTTAGAAGCATTAACTGAGTCTTGGCAGCATTAACTACTAAGCAGCACTAACTACTAGCAGTACTAACTAGCTAAGCAGTACTAACTTTGTTCAAGCAGCACTAACTTTGACTAGCAGTATTAATTCTACTAGAAGTAGTAATACCTAGCAGTATTAACTTTGAGATCCTCTGGCAGTAATAACTCTGAACTAGCAGCATTAATAACTTGTTCACATCTTCAGTTCCCAACAATATCCCCCTAACTTGACTTTTAGAAAGAGAAGTCAAGTTCTTCAGATGCTTCCAAAACTTTCATTGATTCAATCCAAGGTTAGGATCCAGTCCCATGCTTTGATTGATAGTTCTCTGAATTAGATACTTTGCCATTTCTGAATTTGATGCACAACCCAGCTTCTTCTTTAACATGGCATGAAGCTTTAGACGTGTGTGATTGTAGACCCTGTCCACCAAGTAATATTCCATGTGAAAAGTATCCAAGGCCAATTCATAGAATCCACTCCTTTCATACAGAGTCCATCCTCTAACAGTTTTGAACACATCTCTGATTAAATGCTTCACTGCTTCTGGATTGAATAACATGCACAAATACTCCATAACCAGCTTTACAATTGGTAACCCTGGAGCTTTCAGTTGATCTGCATGTAACTTCATACCAACTTCATACATCTCTAAATCAGATCTTGAACATTCTCTGACAATTTTGTTCCATGTTGCAAACACATAGTACTTCTCATCCTTTCTTTTCAATCTGATATACTCTTTACCATCCACCATCATAATATCCCAGTGGATAATTTCAGGAGGTTTGACTCCTACAGGTTCAGCTGTAATAGGCTTTGGAATTTTATCCATTACCACCATGTACATATTTACATCTAAACTCTGTGGTACTTCCTGAGATTCAACTCTCTTTTCTTCATTCTTTGGTGCCTCTTCTTCTTCAGCAACCTTTTTCTCTTCTTCTACTCTGGGCTTTTTGTCAGTTTTCTTTCTTTTAGCCATCATCTTGGTTCTCTTCAGAATCCTTTGATTTTGCCCTTCAGTAGCTTCCTTCTTCTTTTCTTCCTTTATCTCTACCTTTTCTGTTGTTGGAGTTCCCTCTTCACTTTTAGGGAAGGGTTGATTAATATTCACATCATTCCTCTCCTTGGCTTTCTTTTCAAACTCCACTCTGTCCTTTTCATTACTTTTCAGTTTTCCCATTTCTTTCTCATATAAGCCTTTGACTTGATCAAAAGTCATCTTCACAAACATTTCTTTCTTCTCACCAATTGCACTCCTCAAGAAAGTTATCATCTTGTTTCTTTCCTGAGTTGCAAGGTAAGTTTGTGAAGGCCTTCTCTTCTTTGCATTTGATCTGGCCATCATAGCCTTTCTCAAGCTTATTGCTCTCTGCTTTGCTTTCTCTGTTTCCAGACCTTTCTGAAATGCTTCATTTAATTCATTTGCTAGTGCTCTGGCTATCTCTCTGTCTTTCTCAACCTGCTCTTTCTCTGCTCGATCTAATTCTTCTTGCATTTTCTTGGCTAATGCTTCATCTGACTCAACCATCTTTTGCTTTTTGGTTGGTTGATCAGATTCTATCATCTTTTCTTTCCCCTTTTTCATTGCATCTGCAGCCTTGTCTTTCTTTTCTGTTCTCTTTGCTCCCCCTTCATTTATGTCCACTCCCTTTGCTTTGGGAGTGTCATTCTTTGCTTTTACAAGCATCTCAGCTACCTCAACCTCTTCAGGTGTTAACCCTGTTACTGCTGCTTGTATAGTTTCAGCAGCACTAACAGTTTCTGCTGCTGGGGTTGTTACTGCTGCTGTTGTTGTTACTGCTGCTTTGGCACTTTCTGTTTCTTTTACACCTTCAGCTTTTTCTTCAACAAACTCTCCCTGTGCTTCAACAAACTCCCCTTCAATCTGTTGATCTAACATTTCTTGGCTTGAACTCTCCCCCTTTTTGGAAGCATTCTCATTCTCCTTTTTGGTTGTCCCCTTCTCCTCCTTAGAACAAACTGACTTCTTCTTTTCTTGGCCATGAGCTTTCCCACCAGTTGCTTGAGTTTTGAAATTTGCTGTTGTTGGGAGATGACCACTTGCTGCAATGCTTTGATTTCCTTTCCTTGATTAACCACATCAACATTGATGTTGGCTATTGTTTCCATCAATTCCAAGTAAGTATAGCTATCCTCACCTTCTTTAGGTGTTTTACCCACCCTTGAAGGATCATTGGAATCTTTTTCCATCAATTCATCAGTTTCAGTTCTGTCCTCACCCTTTTTGGATGTTTTGCCCATCCTTGAGGGATCCTTGGATCTTGTAGTAGTGACCTTCTGCCTAGCAGAAGCATCAACTACCCCCTTGGTTTCTTGGCACCGGGGTCCTTTGGTTGATTTCTCAGCCAAAGTTGCCATGGGGAAGGTCTTAGAGATGTTACCACTGTCCTTCTATGTGCTAGCAGAAGTAGTGGCAGCCTTCTCACCCATATGCTCATCCATCTCCTTAGAGAGCACCTCCTCAGGGTTGGGAGACACCCTATTGGATTCCCTTTGGATATTCTCTATTGGAGAATGCTCCAATAGAGGGCTTTGAGGCTCTTGGTTAATAGTAGGTACAACAAGGGAAGGAGCCTTGTATACCCCATCAAAGTGAGGTATATCCGTCAATTCGTTGGTTATAATTGCCTGTACAAACCTGGGATACATGAAGAAACTCTTCTTGTTGTCCAGGTTTGAGACAAGATCATTGAAGATCATCAGTGAAAAATTATATTTTCTAGCAGTAGATAAACATACCAAAGCATAGGCAATGGGACTGCTAAATTGGCTCCAGCCAGTGGTTTTCTTGGAAATACAGTGCATCAGGGTATGAACAAAGAACCTCCATTGGGGTGAAAATTGAGCTTTAAAAAACTTGAAAATCCCCAATTGGCCTTCATACCCCATTCTGGTGAGGTTTGAAAACAAATCCTCATTTGGAATAGAAGATATACCTGAAGCATCGTCTAGACGTAGACAGATGCGAATGGTCTCCTCAGTAACTGTCAAGGGTTTGTCACAAACCCTTGTTTTGATGCACTGCACTCCATTTTCAGTGCTAGTAGTGGCGTTGGCCCAGAATTGCCTTTGGTGCTCTATGTAGATGGTAAGAGACACAGTGAGAGCATGAGCGATGTGGCTTGACCTCAAAAAGTCGACTATCTGGTGAAAACCTTCGGCTTGTTTTGGCTTTTGGAGCATGGCTATCTCGTTGTGCTCATCAACAAACACCATTGAAGCCATCTGTACGCAAGGAGTCTTGACTATCGAGCACTGGATACTTGAGAGAAAAGAGTGAGAGAGAAGATGAACAGTAGACAAAGAGTCGTTATGATCTTTTAGGCGGGGAAAGGGTATTTATAGCTTGTGGATTATAAGCAGTATTAACCTTAAAAAGATAGTGAAAGCAGTATTAACAGTGAGCAGTATTAACTGAGAGCAGTATTAACCACTAGCAGTATTAACTAACTAGCAGTATTAACTGAGAGCAGTATTAACTAACTAGCAGTATTAACTGAGAGCAGTATTAACCACTAGCAGTATTAACTAACTAGCAGTATTAACTGAGAGCAGTATTAACCACTAGCAGTATTAACTAACTAGCAATATTAACTGAAAGCAGTATTAACTGAGAGCAGTATTAACCACTAGCAGTATTAACTAACTAGCAGTATTAACTGAGAGCAGTATTAACCACTAGCAGTATTAACTAACTAGCAGTATTAACTGAGAGAAGTATTAACCACTAGCAGTATTAACTAACTAGCAGTATTAACTGTGCACTGGCAGTAGTAAAATTGCACTGGCAGTATTAAAATTGCACTGGCAGTATTAACCATACTTACACTTTTAAGCTTGTGATGAACTGAGTACTGCTGTACATTTCCTGAGAAAGAAGATTAGTAACACCAAGCATAAACTATATACAGGTATTGAACCACTTTTTAAGTAGGAGCTCATTCAGAGTTGATCATTCCCACACTTGTTACCAAGAAAGTGAATCTACCCACATCAAATGCTTTGGTGAATAGATCAGCAAACTGGTTATCAGTATGAACTTTTACAACTTGAATAAGCTTCTTTTCATTGCAGTCTCTTATAAAGTGATACCTGATCTCAATGTGCTTTGTCTTTGAGTGCTTGACAGGATTATTAACAATGCTAATAGCACTGCTATTATCGATAAAGATTGGAGTGTGTAGAAAGGTTACCCCATAGTCCAGCATTTGATTCTGAATCCATAAGACTTGAGAGCAGCAACTTGCAGCTGCTATGTACTCTGCTTCTGTTGTAGATGTGGACACTGTGGTTTGTTTCTTGCACTGCCATGATACTAGTCTTGCACCCAAAAACTGGCATCCTCCAGAAGTGGATTTTCTGTCCAAGTTTGCTCCACCTACGTCACTGTCTGAGCATGCAAGTAGGTCAAATGATGAGTCATGAGGATACCAAAGTCCCAATCTAGGTTGCCCTTTGAGATATCTGAATATCCTCTTAACAGCTTGATAGTGTGATTGCTTTGGCCTAACTTGAAATCTTGCACACACACAGACTTGAAACATTATATCTGGCCTGGAGGCTGTAAGATACATGAGAGATCCAATCATGGATCTATAGTGATGAACATCTATATCATCCCCCTCAAGATCTGCTGTTATCTGCTTGTGTGTCTCCATAGGTGTGCTGGCAGGCTTTGAGTCTGAGAAACCAAACTTGGTTAGAATGTCCTGCACATACTTGGACTGACAAATAAAAATACCATCTGACTTTTGTTGGACTTGGAGTCCAAGAAAGAAAGTAAGTTCCCCCATAGAACTCATTTTGAACCTTTGATGCATTAGATCCTCAAACTCCTTGCACATATTGTCTCTTGTGGATCCAAAGATGATATCATCCACATAGATTTGGACCAGCAAGATGTCCTTCTTCTTTCTCTTGATGAACAGAGTTTTATCAATGACTCCTCTTTCAAAGCCATTTTCCAGGAGATAGGATGACAAAGTGTCATACCATGCTCTTGGTGCTTGATGCAGTCCATAAAGTGCTTTCTTCAGTTTGTATACTCTGTCTGGATAGTTTGGGTTTTCAAACCTTGGTGGTTGACAGACATATACTTCTTCTTCAATTGAGCCATATAGAAATGCACTTTTTACATCCATTTGATAAACTTTGAACTTCATATAAGAAGCATAGGCCAGGAACAATCTAATTGCTTCTATCCTAGCCACTGGTGCAAATACTTCTTCATAATCTATTCCTTCTTCTTGTGTATACCCTTGTGCCACCAACCTTGCTTTGTTCTTTACTACTATTCCTCTCTCATCTCTCTTATTCCTGAAGACCCATTTTGTACCTATTGCTCTTTGACCTTTAGGAAGGTCTACCAGATCCCAAACATCTTGCAGCTTGAATTGGAGCAGCTCTTCTTTCATGGCTTCTATCCAACTGGAATCTTTCATAGCATCATGAGCCTTCTTAGGCTCAAGCTGGGATAGAAAGCAAGAAAGCACTGTATGCTGTTGGTCTTGCATATCTTGCAGCCTGCTTTGATTTCTAGTCATCATAGAAGAAGAGATATCTCCTATTACCAGTTGAGGAGGATGATTCTTTTGAGTTCTTGTTTGATGACTAGGTTCTTCATTGAGTCCCACCTCTAGATTAGTGTCATTCAACTCAACTGAAGTGATTTCAGCATCTACTTCTGGTTCTGTATTTTCTTGACTCTCCTCATCTCTTCTTTCTTCTTCACTCTGATTTGGTTCAGTAGATGGCTCCTTTTCACAGTCTTCAACAGGATCCACTGTAGGTATGGGAAAAACACAGACTGAGGTATGTTGTCTTGAACTTGTGTAGTCCTTGATCCTCCACTGCTTGAACCTGCATAATCATCACTACTGAAACCAAAAGATTTAGTTAGTGAATCAATGTCAAACAACCACTGAGGACCAGACCCAATAGGATTTGGTGTGTTCTCATTGCATTTGACATTGTCACTTTCCTCAATTATTCTAGAAGAAGTATTAAAAACTCTGTAGGCCTTACTTTGAGATGAGTAACCCACAAGAAATCCATCATCTGCCTTGCTATCAAACTTTCCTAAGTGAGATTTGGTATTGAGAATTATAAAAGGACACCCAAATGGTTTAAAAAAATCCAATAAAGGGTTTTCTTTTATTTAAGAGCTCATAATGGGTCTTGTTCTTTGGCATGACCACTAGAACTCTGTTTTGGACATAACAGGCAGTATTAACTGCTTCAGCCCAGAAAGTAATTGGCAGTTTTGAATCAGCCAACAGAGATCTAGCAGCCTCTATTAGTGTTATATTCCTCCTCTCAGCAACTCCATTCTGTTGAGGAGTCCTAGGGGCACTATATTGTCTCTCAATGCATTTTTCTTCACAAAAGGTGTTTAGATCAAGATTTTTAAATTCAGTTCCATTGTCTGATCTAATGACTTTTACTTTTTGATTAGTTTGGTTTTCAATTCTTAGAATAAAGGATTTGATCAGACCACTTGTCTCATCCTTAGTCCTTAGAAAATATACCCAAGTAAATCTAGAGTAATCATCAACAATAACTAGGCAATATGATTTCTTCCCTATGCTCATCACATTTGTAGGACCAAACAGATCCATATGTAATAACTGGAGACAAGAAGAAATTGTATTTAACTCTTTGGACTTATAAGAAGTTTTGTGTTGTTTGCCTTTAAGACACACAACACAATGATCATCACATGAAAAGACTTTTGATGGTAAACCTCTTACAAGGTTGTTTTTAACAAGTTTGTTCATTGTTTTGAAGTTCATGTGACACATCCTTCTGTGCCAAAGAGAGGATTCATCCACAGAAGCTTTTGAAACAAGGCAGTTCAGGGATGAATCACTTGAAACATTGTCCATGTCTAGACAATAAACATTATCCTTTCTTGGAGTTCTAAGTAGTATCATGCTTTCATCAACTACCTTGAATCCTGGAGCAAGGATCATACATTATGTATTGGTAAATAATATACTATGTTGTTTGTCACAAACCTGTGATACACTTAACAGGTTGTACTTTAACTGATCAACATAGTAGACATCCTCAAATGTCATCTTACCTTTTGTGACATTACCTTTTCCACTTATTTTTCCACCTGCAAGATTGTCTCCAAATGCAACATGTCCTCCATTGATATGCTTGAAATCCTGAAGGCATGACATGTTGCCTGTCATGTGCCTAGAGCAACCACTATCCACATGCCAAATGCTCTTCCCCTTGAGCTGTTGGTTGCCCTGCACATAAGATAAATCAGTTAGTATTGATTAGGAACCCAAGCCAAAGTGGTCTTGGGTACCCCTTTCTCATCAAAATATTTACATTCCTTATTGACAAGATTTTTAAACTTTGACTCCTCATTGCTGGAGTACTTTGTCACAATAATGGGTTTGGCTGCACATTTGCTAGAAGCAGTACTGGTTTTAGAAGAACTGACTGCATTAGCAGCACTTGCATGCTTAGCAGTACTAACCTTGTTAGAAGTAGTAACTGTGTCAGCAGCAGTAACTGTGTTAGCAGTAGTAACCTTTGAAGAAGTACTAACAGTGTTAGAAGCATTAAAATTCTCAGCAGTACTAACACTGGTAGCAGCAGTATTACTTCTGGCAGCACTATCCCTGTCAGCAGTACTATTTGATGTAGCAGTACTAACAGTTTTAGTGCTTCTAGGCACCCACATTTTAATACTCTCTTTCAAAACCTTTTTCTTCATTTGGCCTTTGGTTTCAACAGATTTCTTAGCCACATGTTTCTTTCCAGCCTTCCTATAACCAACAGGTTTTTGCACAAATCTTTGAAAGTTCATCCTTTGGTTAATAGGATTAAAGAAACAGTACTCAGCCAAATGATTTAACTTGCCACATATGAAACAAGGTTTTGGTCTGATTATTTTACTCAGATCAACTCCTTGTTTCTGAGCCCATTGATTATTCCAGTTTCTTTGATTACCTCTCTTTGTACCAGAATTTAGGCTCTCAGTTTTATTGCAAGCACACTGTTTACAAGGGCCAGGATTCACAACAGTGGTCTGTTTGTAATGGATCTTGTTGTCCTTTCCTTTGGTCTTCTCTATCTCTTTAGACTTGACCCAGATTTTTCCACATCCCTCATTGGTGATGATGTTGTTTTCTAAGGGTATCTCTTTACTCACAACATTGTTCTTATTCTCACTAGCTTCTTTCTCAGTCATATCCTCAACAACTACCTCATCCAATGGATCTATCTTAAATGCTTCCTCAGACAAGTTCTTTTTCTCCTTGGTCTCTAACAAGTTTGATGTAGGAGGGATGTAGTTGTTGTTGTAGGGAGGGGGTGTGTTGTTGTATCCAACACCAGGCTTCATCTTATCATGAATCTGAGCCTTTAGAAGAGAATCCATTGCTTTTGAAGCATATGAAAACTTTTCTATATCAAGCTTAACCTTAGCTAGTTCTTCTTTCAACTTATCATTCTCTTCTTTGGACTTAGACAGTTTGGTCTCTAACTCATTCTTTTCCCACTTCCAGTAGTTTGTGTCATAAGAGTGTTGAAGTTCATTGGCTTGGAAGCCTCTGATTTTTTCTTCAAACCTCTCAACTATCAACACATAATCTCTTCTGTCCTTTTCTAATCTTTTGAGGTCATCACACATGTTTTGGTTATGATCCCTGTACCTTTTGACAGTGTCTATGCAAGATTGAGTACAAAGATTAGAAATTACCTCAGTGGGGAGATCAGACACCTCTGCCATAAGAGCTTGATTCTGAATGGCTTCCTCAGCTTGGTCACTCCAGTCAAACCCCATTCCTTGTTGAGAAACAAGGGCTTGAGCAGAGTTCTTGGTTTGATTGTAGCCTCCATTCTGAGCTTGTTGATGGTTGTTATTTGGCACACTACTTCTGCACTCTCTAGCAAAGTGTCCCTTCATGTGGCACTTATAGCATTCCACCTTTGTCTTGTCAAAACCAGCTCCATCTTCTCTTCTTTGAGAGAAGTTGTTCCTCCCAGTTCTTTTAATAAACTTCTTCACCCTCATAGATAACATGGCCATCTACCATTTAATGTCCATCTCCTCCAGATCATCAGGGTGAAGTTGTTCCAGATCATCATTAATCAAGGAGTTGTTGTTGTGACTGGACAAAAAGGCTTCAAAGACAGTTTCAGTGCCTTTTTCTGAATTCACTCCATTAGCAGCACTAACTGCTTCAGGGTTGGCAGTAGTATCAGTAGATGCTGATAGAAGTGTTGCATTATGAATATACCCAGTGGGCTTCTTCTTAGCTTCTACTTCTGATTCAAAAACTCTTAGATCATTATACAGATCATCTAGTTCCTTCTCTTCCAGATTGTCACTCTATCTATATGAGACAGTGTACATAGTCCATTCATCCCCAAGAGATCTGAGGAACTTCCTGTTGATATCATCTTGCTCCATCTTTACTCCAACAGTAGCCAGTTCACCAATAAGCTTGTTGAACCTGTCAAAAGTTTGAGTCATAAACTCATTCTTTGAAGAAGTGAAGTTCTCATACTGCTGCTTCAGAACATCCCTTTGATTTCTTTTGGTGCTCTTTGTTCCAGCAAATCTTTTCTCTAGAGCATTCCAGAGAATCTGAGCATCTGTGCAGTTGCAGAATTGATGCTGATATTCATTGGGGATGGCCAAGAGCAGAGTGCTCAAGGCCTTCATCTCTGTCTGCCGGATCTTCCTCTCACCATCTGTCTTTGGTGGAGATCTTTTCCCATCCGGTCTAATCTGGCCTTCAGTAGAGGGGCCATTCTCAATGACATCCCACATTGAGTAGTCAGTGAGGAGAATGTATTGCCTGATTCTGATCTTCCACATGTCAAACTCATTGGGTTTGAGCATTGGAACCTTAGAGACAAGAGTACTGTTTGATTCTCCAAAGTTTTCCATGATGAATGAATGTTTCTGAGAGAACAGGCTCTGATACCACTTGTCAGGATCGAATTCTCAACAAGAATTATGAATACTCAGAAACAATATTAAAGAAGTTGCGGAATAGCACTTTAATATTCAATAAGCAGAAAAACAATGAAACAGTGAATCACAATCAACTTGTAAACTTTATTTAATGATTCAAGTTACAAGCTTTTCACTCACAACCTCAATCTTGAAGAACAGGCTCTTTCAAGACGAATTCTACTTCTCTAGAATTAGGAATTATGCCTTGAGGTTGATTCTCTCTAGAACAAAAACTCAGAATTAATTCTCTCAAAAGTTACTTAGCTATTCTAAACAAATCTATACATATATTGAAGAATAAAAGATAATTACTAAACATAAAAAGATCTTCAAAATAATCTTCATAATTATCTTCAAGCTTTCCATGTTTATCTCCAGACGCTATCTCTTCAGCATTATCTTCACATTATCTTAGAAGCAGCATTAATCACCTTGATCACCTTAGAAGCATTAACTGAGTCTTGGCAGCATTAACTACTAAGCAGCACTAACTACTAGCAGTACTAACTAGCTAAGCAGTACTAACTTTGTTCAAGCAGCACTAACTTTGACTAGCAGTATTAATTCTACTAGAAGTAGTAATACCTAGCAGTATTAACTTTGAGATCCTCTGGTAGTACTAACTCTGACCTAGCAGCATTAATAACTTGTTCACATCTTCAGTTCCCAACAGGGTTGATTATTTGGATTATAAACTGTTAAGACGTGTTCACGAACCATAAACGATCGATTTTGGTAGAAAAGTTTTTACCCATATCGAGTTTTTGAGTTTTTGATCATTTTCCGAAAAGTTTTCGGTTGGTTCGTTTGTGATCATGGGTTGACCGGTTAAGTTTTAATATGTTAAGGAGTGATCAGGGCGCTATAATGGTCGTTTTGTATTGAATATTTATAACCCATATTCAGTTTTACAGGTGTGCTAGAGGTAGGAGATGATGAATAGTGATTTCGTTAAGTTGTCGTTAAATGCTTTACATTTTAGTCCTTTTTCGTTAAGTCTCCATTAGTCCAATTACTTTGTTACATTTTAGTCCTTTGGTTAGTTTTATTTCATTTTTATTCTATTTTTCAGTTAGTATCCAGTTAAGTCCGTTAGAAGTTTTAAATTTTACACTTTTAGTCCCTCTAGTTTGTAGTTTCAATATATGTCATTTTTGGTCCCTCTAGTTTTAAGTTTTGATTTTTATCATTTCTAGTCCTTGTAGTTTTAAGTTTCAGTTTGTGTCACTTCTGATCCTTGTACTTCAAAGTTTCAAAGTTTATCATTTTTGACCCTTGAACTTTAAAGTTTCAATCTTTTGTCAATTTTTTCAAGGTTTCACTAGTTAGCACTTTTGGTCCTTGCACTTTGAATCTTTCATCTCTTGTCAAGTTTAGTCCCTGGACTTCAAGTTTTGTAGGTAACAATGTCTTATCCAACCTATTCTGAGCTAAAAGAGAAAGTTTGTCGTTTGGAAACTCGAGTGTCATCACAAGCTGAAAGACTTGATAAGCAAAGTGTAGAACATGCTGGAAACTTGTGCAAAATTTCAAATCTAAAGGAAGAGTGTGAGAGTTTTTGAAAGGAGTCTAAAGGGTTAAAGACTAAAGTAGATGAACTTACTTACAAGCTTCGTATGTCAGAAAATGAGAGAATTTAGATTGTTAGTAAAATTGTCTCTTGTAAAAATGAAAATCAATGGTTGACTGACAAGTTAAAGGATCTCGAACTGAAACTTTATAAAATTAATCAAACTGATCAAACAATTCATCTGAACGCACCCAAAGAATTCAAGTTCTTTAATCTAGAGATGGGTTTCGGTTACGATAACCCGTATTATCTGAAAAAGGCCTTGACCAAGGTTCCCACGTTATAAGCTTTCAATTTTTGGGATTGGACAAGACCTACCCAGAGTACAAAATCAGATGGACTATGCCACTTAATAATGAGGATCCGAAACTGGAAACTTTGAGAAGGAAAAATATTGTCACGATGCAACTTCCTTTTGTGTATGACTCATTAAATGCGTCATATAACAAAGCTAAACCCACTTTTCTGTCAAATGACTATTTTCAAAGCTATTCTCAGGCTGAACACTATTCAAAACCCATTGAACTTGAGGAGGAATCGATAGATCACAAAATCTATATTCCACCTCTGATTTTAGAAAAGAAAATTGTTCATCTAGAAGAGTCATTTGAACAGGATAAAATTATTTTTCAAAAGGAAAACAAGACTTATTATCCAAACTTGAGTGCCTCAATTCCAATCAAAAGGACTCTGGATCTAGGGAGGAAAAAGAATATCTTCAGACAAAGATAAACAGGCTTACTTCTCAACCGTCTGCCTTGGCAGCAAATATGATGAAAGAGCAACTTCACAGAGCTGAGCTTCAAGCTAAGCTTGACTTACTCCAAGGGGAGAAAAACAATCTGTCAGAACATTCTTCTCCACCCTTAGATATCTCTTCCTGTAAAGATTTTCTGGGTGATTCTTCACCAAATTCTTCTGATAAAGGAAAAGAGCCTCAATTGGACTTTCTCAAAAAGGATATTCACTTTGATTTCAAAATGCTTCCGCAAGCGATTCTTTGAAAAACAAAAGTTCATCCAGTTTCCCGAATCCCACAAGTGATAATGTCACATCTGATGAGGAAATGGAATTTTCAACTTTCTTGCATTCAGAGGTATGTTCAGATAGTAAGTTAGACCACTTTGATTTCGAGCCTAAACTTTCAAGTCATGTTCAATCTCTTGGTAAAGAGAAGGAGAAACCGGTCAAATTTTATAAAGGCGAATGTTCTACATTTGTCTCTCAAAAGGTTCCTGTATACAAATCTTCAAAGCAAAAATCTAAAAGACGTTCACAGAAAAAACGAAAGACCGGTACCTCTAATAAAATACATACTTACTATTCCAATTCTTTTGATTGCAAGCTTAATGATTCTTCAGATAATCATGTTTTCAAAAAAGTAAATATGGTTTGGAGAAAGAAATCAACTACAAAAGACAGTGATGGAAACAAGTCTTATGATTCTCCTGTAGTTGATACAAAGTCATCTATTTCCAAGACTGACTCACCTACTTATGTTTATTCCATGACGAAGTTGATCAGTCTAAACAGAGCAAAGACCTGATGCACTCATTGTGGAAAGAGTGACTTTGTGGATTCAAGGTATGCTAATAGTTGGTATGGTACTTATAGCATCCATAATCCTCATTTTCATAACTTTAAAGCTGAGGCAACTAGCCATCAAGGATCCATCGAATCATGTATACCAAAATCTGTCTAAACTGTTTTGTAGGAATGTCATGTGTGATTTAATTCAGATTATTCACATCACATGACTACAATCAAGGGTTATGTCAGTTTTGAGGGGGAGTACCATGTTTTTTTGTTTAAATTTTCATATCGGCTTCTGAACACTTTAGTTCATGACTTATTCCTAAATGTTTGACTTCTCAATGTTTACATAAATGTTTCATTTTGGTGAGTTAAAGGAGTGTTAGGGATCATAATGACTTACCCAAGAAACACATCCCATTCATAGATATCAGTGAGGGGTATAGCTTGATAGATGAGTTCGGAGTGAAAACAATATGGTGAGGATGTGACATGACTTAAAAAGAATTATTGGTCCTTACCAAAATGAGTCAGTTATCCGAGTTACCACATAATCTATTCATTCTCGTTCTTTGGAGATGGATATTGAAACAAACATGGACCCAATGTCGATAACTCGTGTCACCCCACCCAGCCACTCAAGTATCTCACAAAAGATACTTGTTTCATATATGCACGGAGATTTAGCACATAATCTATCTATTCCTCACTCGGAGGTCTTAGATATTGAAAAAGGAAGACATCAGCTCCGGTCTCCGAACTTCATATTCTACTCACTGTGTATATTGATTTCTTAACCTGCGTCCCAGGATGAATCAATCTTTGAGTCTAATCGATATGATTTATATTTCTTTCACACACGCACGAATCTTTGTGATCCCCCTTGCATATCATTGTGATATTGCCAGAACAGTTTGAGAAGTAATTTTTAAAAGTTTACTTCAGTGATAACTGGAAGTCCTATCAGAGATACCCCTTTGCCAACTCTAAAAATAGGCTACATAATTATTTCAATTGTTGTGATAACAATTACTATTATGTTTCTGTGTTAGCTGTTACCCTTGGTTACTGAATCGTTTCATCTGATATTTTGCTACTCATCCATTTAGTCTTTGAAGTTACATGATGGTCAGGATTCTCCTAATCATCATGAGGGGGAGAACGACACAAAATTCAAAGACACAAATTATCATGTTGAGGGGGAGTTAGCAAAATCTGAGGGGGAGTAACAGATTTTCTTAAATCCGAGGTTGAAAAGCCACTAGATTTCAATATTGTATTTTGTGTTGGTTGATTGGTTCTTCTATCCTTCATCAAGTGGTGTTTGCTACAAGTCGATTCCTCCTACGAGCTGATTGAAACAAGTTCTTAAGCTAAAAGTCAATTCAACTCGCGGTTCAGAGACATATTCTTTGTTTTAAACTGAAGATGCACTGTGGAATGTCATGTAACTCACATATTATCTTTCTTGTATGCTGATCCGATGTGTTGAGTTTCTACAGTTGAAAGATGCTTAATAGTACGTTCAGTCGAGGCTATAGTACATTGAATCTGGTTATAAAGTTGAAACTATAAAGAACAGGAGCTTTATTCCAGGGGGAGTTTGGAAAGACATGAAGACATGCAACACCAAAGTTTTTCAAAGATTCAAGAGGGAGTCTGAAGTTCCAAGATGATAAATGCCTTATTCAACTTTATGGAGAGATTGTTAGGACTGAAAGTCCTAGTGCGTTGAAAGTTGTATAACACATTTATATAGTTTAAATGTTTTATTTAATGCGTTGTAAAAAGACTTAATTGTTATTGGGTTTAGTTTGGTTGTTAGGCTTTAGGCTTTAGGGTTTAGGCCCTTGGTATAAATAGTTTGTTACTGCTAGGGTTTTAGGAGAATGGTCATTATAGGTTTACACATATTCCTCAAAAATTCTCTCTGTAAACCTTAAACACTTATTGATAAATCTAATCATATGACCAACAATTGTGATTCAATTTGTGTTTATTGTTATTTATTACTGTTAATTGCACTGTTCTGCGATCTACATCCTTTTTTATACATACTATTAGATTAACCATAATAAATTTATAACATTTCAAATTGATTGTAGTAGACTTTCTAATTGTATATATTAATTTTAATAATTTATTTATTTATTTATTTTAATTTGTTTAGTGATAAAAAAATTTAGATTTCTTTTATACAAATTGTTTTCCTTTATGCATATCGTAATAGTTATTTAATAAATGTATTGATTTATTAACATTTTTCAACTTAGTAAGAAATAAAAAAATTAAATAAATCGACTCATTTAACTTACTAAATAAATAAATAAAACAATAGACTTATTTAATAAAAGTTTTGATTTATAAGCATTGTTAACTTGCTAATTAAAAAATAGATTTATTAAATAATAATAAAAAAATACTATTTATAATCATTGTTAGCTTACTTAAAAAATAAAAAATTCGTTATAAGATTTATTTAATTTATTTATATTTTTCATGAAAATTTATAAATTCAATACATATATTAATTGGTTTTTAAACTTTTTTCAAAATGAAAGCTAAATAAAAAAAGGTCTTTTAGTACATTTATATATCTTAAAATGAAAAATAAAAAGTTTTAGTAATTACCCCAAAAAATTCAAAATTACCACAAAATTTTAAGGCCTCAATGGAGGTTTCTTCTTAACTCTCTCTTCTCTTCCTTCTTTTATATATATATTGATGATTGATTGATTGTTAGCTTATTCAAAAAAAATACTCTATAAAAAAATACTATATTAAGTTTTCATTTATAAACATTGTTAGGTTATATATTATATATGTTTATTTTTTTAATAAGATTTATGTTTATTATTTAAAAATGAAAAACATTAGATAATTAGGAGTAGTAGTAAAAATAATTAAGAAAATGAAAAGGTTTATTCATTTAATGTATGATTTTTATTTAAAAAAATTCAAAATTAACACAAAATTTTAAGGCCTCAATGGAGGCTTCTCCTTAACTCTCTCTCCTCTTCCTTCTTTTATATATATATATATATTGATTGATGATTGTTAGGTAAGTAAATAATATATGCTTATTTTTTTTAATAAGAGTTATGTTTATTATTTAAAAATGAAAACATTAGATAAATAGGAGTAATAGTAAAAATAATAAAGAAAATGAAAAGGTTTATTCATTTAATGTATAATTTTTATTTAAAAAAATTCAAAATTCTACAAAATTTTAAGGCTCAATGGAGGCTTCTTCTTAACTCTCTATACTCTTCTTATATATATATATATATATATATATATATATATATATATATATATATATATATATATATATATATATATAGGGAGAGGTTCATTTGAGAAATGGTAAATATATGAGAAATAGAGAAGTAATCTTAGTCATTCATCTGGTTAACATTTGCGGCTTTGACCGCGAAGCACCGGATAATTCCTTGTGTGGTCTATAGAAGGTAGAGGGGTAATTTCGTAAAATACACGGGATGAGTTCATATATGAATCTGTATGAATCACAAAGATTCATATATGAATCTGTTAATTAGTTCAACTGATTCATATATAAATCTTTGTGATTCATACAGATTCATATATGAATCTTTGTGATTCATACAGATTCATATATGAATCACAAAGGTTCATATATGAATCTGTTAGTTAGTTCAACTGATTCATATATGAATCACAAAATATGAATCAGTTAAAAGAGTTCAGTTGTGAATTGCACTGGTTCATATATGAACATATAGTTCATATGTGAATTATACATGTTCATATATGAACACAGCCCATGTGTTTTGTAAAATTTACGAAATTGTCCTTCTATTTTTGGGATAGCCGCAACTTTTGACCAGTATATATATAGCCTTAGGTTCATTTGATAAATGGTAAATATATGAGAAATAGAGAAGTAATCCTAGCCATTCATATGGTTAAGATCGGATTTGATTAGTCAAATATTGCGGCTTTGACTGGTCAAAAGTTGCGACTTTGACTGGTCAAAAGTTGCGGCTATCCCAAAAATAGAAGGACAATTTCGTAAATTTTACAAAACACATGGGCTGTGTTCATATATGAACATGTATAATTCACATATGAACTATATGTTCATATATGAACCAGTGCAATTCACATCTGAACTCTTTTAACTGATTCATATATGAACCTTTGTGATTCTTATATGAACTAATTAACTGATTCACATATGAACTAATTAACTGTAAGTTCATATATGAATCAGTTGAACTAATTAACAAATTCATATATGAACTTTTGTGATTCATATATGAACTAATTAACTGATTGATATATGAACATATAGTTCATATGTGAATCATATAGGTTCATATATGAACTTATCCCGCGTATTTTACGAAACTACCCTCTACCTGCTATAGACCATGCAAGGAATTATCCGGTGCTTCGCGGTCAAAGCCGCAAATGTTGACCAGATGAATTGCTAAGATTACATCTCTATTTCTCATACATTTACCATTTCTCAAATGAACCTCTCCCTATAAATATATATATATATATATATATATATATATATATATATATATATATATATATATATTGATGTATGATTTTTATTTAAAAAAATTCAAAATTACCACAAAATTTTAAGGCCTCAATGGAGGCTTCTCCTTAACTATCTCTCCTCTTCCTTCTTTTACATATATATATATATATATATATATATATATATATATATTGATGATTGATTTTTAGCTTATTCAAAAAAAAAAACTCTATTAAAAAAAACTCTATTAAGTTTTGATTTATAAACATTGTTAGGTTAGTAAACCTAATTTCGTGTTTAGTAAACCTAATTTCGTCACCGAAAACCAATTTGTGCTTAAGTTATCAGATCATGCTTTAATGACTTGTACATTAGTCTTCAAGAGTTGTACATTAGTCCAAGTTTATATTATGAAATTTATCAAGGGCTAATGTTGGATGAAACAATCTTGGTTAGAACCAAAATTGTAAAGGAATTTCCAAGTTAGGATTAGATTGATATAAGTTAAAGATCAAGGGTTAGTTTGTAAATGTAGAAAATATATATATATATGAAATTAATTGATTTTTTTATATCAAAATTCATAATCATATTCATTCTCTCTCTTTCTAACTCAACAATTCTCCTACATCTCTCTAAAAACAATCTTCCTCCTATCTTCAAATCTCCAAAATTCTCCTTAAATTCTTAGTGCCCTTGAAGATTGGATGTTAGAAATGGAACTAGGGGCTCAAGATAAGGTATGTTCATGGTTAATTTTTATGATTTCTTCAATTTTGGGTCAAATGGGTTAAAACCCTAAGTTTATCTATGAATCATAGGTTGAAGATTGAGGAATTGAGGTGGAAATTCATCAAGTTTGGTGCTGTTAGAAGAGACAGATTCATTGTGGTAAGTTTAAAAATTCGTATAAAATCAACCATTTGTTCAAATGAGGTGTTCTTTATATCGATAGAAAGGTCTATGAGTTACAATTTTGTAGTTTACACCAAAGTCCAGTTCAGACTTTAAGTGACTCGAAATCACTGATTTTCCAGAATTGTTTTGCACACACTCGAAATTACGCACTGTTGGTATTAACTCTGTAGAAAATAGAGCAGAGCTTCAAATAATATGAATCTAGTTTCTTTGAAACCCTAAGAGGCTTATTTACAACTATCATCTTTACAAGAAAGTTTGGTTCAACTTCTAACATTGTGAAAAAGGCTTAAACTTTAAGAACACATAAGCTGTTCGCTACTATTTTGGTATATAATATTGGTTTTTGCAAAGGTTGTTTAGGGCCTTAAGAATTGTGTTAAGTGTTTATGAAGTGTCATAGTGGTATTGTAAGCATGTTTTAAGCTTTGTAGGATCTTTTAAAATGTTAGGGCATGTAGGAACTTGAATTGATGAGAATTGTTACCGAAAACCATCTAAAAGCATTTTGCTAATAAGTGTAGGTAAACTGGAAGGAGAGAACCGTTCATAGGAATCAAGTTTTGTGTTTTCGTTTCTAAAACACCTCCAAGGTACGAATATCTAATTCGTTTCAATACGTGGGTAATCAATTGTGGTGATTATCCGTTCCATAAATACTTGTTCATGAAATACACCCGCCAAAGTGGATGTTATCAAGTCGTTATCCGGAATATTTTTGTGTTTTATATGATGTTTTGTTTAATGATTTTGAGTACTTGAGAACTTTGACCCGAGACCGGCATGTTTTTAAATTCCTTCCGATTACTTGATTTATAAATCTCAATGAGTTTGTTGAACTTGTTATCCAAAGTTTATTCATTAGATTTAGTTATTGAATTTTGCTTTGACTAGTCTCAACAATTGGGGAACGAATGTTGAGACGCCTCCATGATGGCTAAAATAGTCATGGCATTCTCGTGAAGGCTATGGCCGAGCCATATAGAGAATGTTGATGCATCCTTAGAACCGAATACCAATTATGTTGGTTACCGGATAGAACCGAATACCAATTATGTTGGTTACCAGAGAGAGCTGAATACCAGATACCTTTGGTTACCGGGGAATGAGACGGTGTAGTGCCCAACACTTCATTCCATTATGATGCCTGTTTGGACTGATCATCAATCGGGTACAACGTATCTTAATGATACAGATGTCTATCTTGCCTTGAACATTACTTATATGAGTTACATTTTTTGAGATTTATACTTCAATCGCTTTCAACTAAATATCATAAGCTTTCCTTTCAGTTACTTACTTCTTACTTAGTATTTCTTGCGTTATTATTTGATCACTGTGCAATTTTTCTCAGCCGAGGTTTGTTTTGTTTTACCTCGGCAAGTTCAGGATCTAACCCAAGGGCAGGATGATCAGACGAGATGGCTTAGAATGCTTATAGACTAGTTGTTTAATACAAATTTTTGTTATGTAAATATGTAAATATGTTAATCGCATAACTACTGATGGATGTAATGTAATCTATTGGGAGTTCTGTTAGAGCTCTGTACTGTGAATTGTATGTTTTGATCCGCTTCCGGTTATGACATGCCCCATCTTAGGACTAGTAAGAAATAATAAGAAGGGGGTGTTACATTGAATCATCGGATCGTAATGATTTTTGGACAATAGCTTCATGACATCTTTGTCTACATTCTGAATGGTGGAGATTAGTTTTGAGGGTCCGGAAGTCATCCTTTTTCTATTCGACACATTACAGTTTTTCTGGGTGATATTTCTTCCTCTTTTCTTTTTTGTTTGATTCCATACTTCTTGATGATTTGTTCCAAGAGTATGATGATTATTGTGTGCCTCTAGTTTTATCTAGAAAAAAAACTTTTGTATTGTCTATTGGTGCCAGTGGACTTTAAGCGGTCTAAGGGTCCAATGGTTTTACTCTCGCCTTGAGAGTTCCATGCTAAAATATGTGTGTTACGTGCGTGTAATTATTTATTACTCATTTCTGATTTGAGGGGTGATTATCATTGCATTTAATATACCCTATTTGTTTGCTTCTTTAAAGGTTATATAAGTCAGGAAAGTTTTATCCAAATGAAGATTTATTACGCATTTGTTGTTACCATTGTGACACATTTTTCCCATCAGAGTGTTATGAGAGTTTTTGGTTATTGTTTTGGGTTTGACTTATCTGAATGATGGTAGATAATACAAGTAGGATGATAAATTTACATGTTTGGAAAAGAAAGATGGAAGACTTTCTTTATATGAATGATTATTATTTGCATGTCTTTTCAACCGAAAAAACCTGAGAATAAAACTGATACAAAATGGAATATTTTGCATAGACAAGTTTGTGGGTGTATTCGGCAATGGGAAGATGATAATGTTTTGAACCATATTAGTGGGGAGACTCATGTTCGTACTCTGTGGAACAAGCTCGAGCAATTATATGCTTGAAAGACGGGAACAATAAATTGTTCTTGATTAAAAAGATGACCCACCTTAAGTACCATGATAGAAATCCTATCACTGATCATTTGAATGCGTTTTAGGAAATTATTAACCAGCTTGCAAGAATGGGATACTTTTAGGATATCATTGTCCAACTGCGCACCCGAGTTTGTTATTTCCATGGAATTGGCTAAAGGTAATATTCTATTGAAGAGATGGAAAGGAAGTCACAGGGTTCCCCTTCACAATCAAACATCTTATTCACAGAAAGGCGGGGGAGAAGTTAGAGTAGAGGTCCGAGTAATAGAGGTAATCATCAGGAAATTTTGAAAAGAAAAATTATGTATTATGAATGCTACCATTGTGGTAGAAAAGGGCACACAATGCGGTTCTGCAGACAATGGAAGAAGGAGCAAAAAGGGCATCTACAACAATCAAAATAACTACCATAAGAAAGATGATGGTAGCAATGACAATGTTGAAGTTAATACCACCATCGAGGAGTTCTTTCTTTGTTGTGATGATTATATGGTCAACCTTGCACATGATGATTCGAGTTGGGTTGTTGACAGTAGTGCTTCATGTCATGTTACATCACGAATGGACTTTTATTCATCTTACACTCTAGGTGACTATGGCACAATTAAGATGGGTAATAATGATCTATCAAAGATTGTTGGAATTGGTGATGTATGTTTGAAATTTGATACTAAATGGAATTGGTTTTGTGAAATGTAAAATATGTCCCATATATGAGGCTTAATGTGATTTCTATAGGATTACTCGATGATGATGGTTACAATAATAACTTTGGTAATGGCTTGTGGAAACTCACTCGTGTTTCCTGATCATGGCAAAAGGTAAAAAATGTTGAAAGTTATGTGACACATTTGAAGTTCTCCAACAACATTGTTAACTCTATGGAGAGCATTGATATGACTGATTTGTGGCATAAGAGACTTGGTCACATGACTGAAAAGTGATGTCTCTTTTATTGAAAAGAAATGTGTTATCCGATGTTCACGATATTCATTTGAAGAAGTGTTCTCATTGTTTGGCAGGAAAGTAGACTAGAGTTACTTTCAAGACCCGTCTCTTTCTCAAAAGGAGAATATACTTGATTCGGTGCATTTGGATGTGTATGGTCCTAAGAAGAATAGGAAACTTGGATGCTGCTCATATTTTGTCACATTCATCGATGATCACTCGAGGAGGTATGGATTTATACCTTGAAGTCTAAAGATCTAGTATTAGATGTATTTAAGCTGTTTCATGCCTCAGTAGAGAAAGACAAACTGGGAAGAAACTCAAGTGTATTCGAACATATAATGGAGGTGAATACATTGGGCCTTTTGATGCTTATTGTAGAGAACAAGGTATTCAACACCAAAAGACCCCTCCGAAGACACCGCAGTTGAATGGTTTAGCATATTGGATGAACAGAACATTGGTTGATCGAATCAGATGTTTGGCGAGTTATTTTTGGGGTGAAGTTTTGAATACGGCGATACATATTATTAATCTATCCCCTTGTGTACCTTTGCAATGTAATGTTCTTGACAGGGTTTGAAGTGGTGAAGATGTTCCGTACCGTCACTTATTGGTCTTTGGATGCAAGGCTTTTGTCCACATTCCCAAAGATGAAAGATCAAAGCTTGATACAAAGACTAAGCCATGTGTGTTCCTGGGTTATGGACAAGATGAATTCGGTTACAAATTATATGATATGGTTTAGAAGAAACTTGTCAAAGCCAAGATGTTATTTTCATGGAAGATCAGACTTTGAAAGATGCTGAGAAGGAAGAAACGGTTCCAAAACATAATGATGATCTTACTGATTTAGATCCTGTTCCTCCTAAGCATGTTGAGACACATGATGGAGATGGTGTTCAGAGATGTACAATATGACCCTGATGATGTTGATGTTCCAAAGCAAATTGAGATGGATGCAAAAGTTCATCCAAAATTACCAAGCCAAGATGTTATTTTCATGGAAGATCGGACTTTGAAAGATGTTGAGAAGGAAGAGACGGTTTCTCAGCTTAATAATGATCTTACTAATTTAGATCTAGTTCCTCCTAAGCATGTTGTTGAGCCAAAATGTTGAATTCAAGATTAAAAGGGTCAAATATGTAATTTTTGTAAAGTTTGGTTTGTTAGTTGTTGTAAAGTCAACGTGTTTGACTTTCCTTATTTGTATTGAGTTGTAAAGTCAACTTATGTTGACTAGGTATAAATACCTTTGTTCCTTTTAATCATTAGACAACAAGAGAGATACGCACACACATATACAGATTCTAGAGAGAGAGAAACTATTGTTCTTGAGAGAAATAAGTATATGACACATTGTATTGAGTGAGAAATAATTGTAATCAAGATTCAATATATGAAATGATTTCTACATATTTGTGTGTTTGATTGGAGAGCTTGAAACTGGAATCACAATTGGTATCAGAGCGAATCAGATCAATCAAAAATCAAACTTTGTCTCCGAAAATGAAGAACTCGCACGAACACTGTGTTTAGATCGATTTTGAAATTTAGAGTTGTATTTGTTGGTTTGATGCTTGTACTGTTGACGCACGATGTATTAGATCAATTTTTGTTCAGTTTGTAATTGCAAATTTACTGTAATTCACATTCAATTTCTAGAATTTGTAAGTTTTTGAAAGTTAGATATCTGCATACTGTGTTCGAATCAAGATCTTTGATTCAGTGTTGTTTTGGTGAAATTGTTGCCAAAGGTTTGTTCAGATAATCATCGAAAACCACTTCTGTGAAATTTGGAATCAATTGGATGAAAATTGAAGCAGATATGAAGAATTTTTGATCATTTTTGTCGAACTCTGAAGAACTCGCAAGATCTAGACATTTCGCATCAAAGATTTCACAGGGCTCTTATGAAATTTCTCAAGTACAGATTTCGCATCAGTTGTGTGCGAAAAGTTCAACATTTCGCATAAAGCTTCATACGAAAAGTCAGATTTCGCAAGGGCCGTATACGAAAAGTTGATTATGTTTTTTGTTCAAGTGTACTTTTCACAAGACATTGTGTGCGAAAAGTGAAGAATTCGCAAGACACGGTGTGCAAAAATAGCTGTTTATATGCTTTGGAACTCGCATGATGAAGATCGTTCGAATTTTTTTCTAAGTCCGGATTTTGCTTAATTTTCTGCGAAAAATGATATATGAATTTTTGGCTAAGTTTAGAATTCTCAAGCATCCATCTGTGAAAAGCTAGTGTGCACTTGATTTGTACCAAGTGAGGATTTCGCATCCTGAAGCGTGCGAAAAGCAAAGATTTCGCATCCTGATGCATGCGAAAAGCTAGGAATACGCATCCTCAGCCTCGAATTCTCCATATGTGAAAAGTTTCATTCTTTGAGTTGCGAAAATTACATAATTCGCTCAACATTCTGAGGATTCTATACTTCAAATATTTTTGGAGATTTTTTCTGAAAATTTTCAAGTTTGACTTTCAAGTTAAGATTTCTGATTTTTCTGACTAACGATCACTTCAAGCTACTTTATTTCAGATTCTTATCACGTCGAAGGATCTTCTTAGCATGGGCTCTCAGTCGAAACCACCGGTACTCTCGGTCGGTGAATACCCTCAATGGAAGAGGCGGATGATTCAGTTCCTGAACCACAAAAACAGAGAACTTATGAAGTCTATCATCAATAGGCCAGTCAATACAGCTGTCACAGTACCTGGTCAACCTGCTACTGCAACCTCTCCGGAAATTCTTGAGAGATATGTTCCAAAGCCATATGAGTACTTTAGTGATGCGGAGAAAGCTCAAGCCAAGATAGATGAAGAAGCTCTTATTCTTCTCACCATGGCTATTCCAAACGATGTTTACAACCGTGTAGACAGTCGTGATTCTGCTAAGGCCATGTGGGATGAGCTTGAGAGGCAGTTGCAAGGAACTGAATGGTCAATCAAAGACAAACTCAACCAGAGTATAAACGCTTATGAAGGATTCAAAGCGAAGGAAGGAGAATTATTTGTCTGATACTTACAACAGGTTCAATGTTATTTTAAACGATCTGAGGAGAAACGGGTTGAACAAGTCTGTCTCGGAGATAAACTACAAGTTTGTCAAGAACCTCAACCCTGAGTGGAGCAGCTATGCCATTAACCTCCAAATGACTAAAGATATGGATCAGGAGGATGAAAACGATCTCTTCGTTACACTTGTTCAACACGAAGATCAAGTGAAACAAATCAGTGACGAGAAGAAGTTGGTGAAAGAATCTCTCGCATTGTTGGCAAAGAAGAAAGCTGTGAAACCTAGTTCCTCAAAGACAAAGATTTCCAAAGCCTATCTGACTAAATTGCCTAGTTCCAGTTCTGAGTCATCTGTTGAAGACAAAGAGGTTGAATCCGATGAGGACATTAGGCGGTTTGCAGAAAATTTGTCTATGATCACTAAACAGTTCAACAAGCGCTTCGGGAAGAAAAAGTTTTATTCCAAGCCCAAGCCAGATCATTTCAAGAAGGAGAAGACTGAGAAATACTAGCCCAGGTATGAGAAGTATGAGAAGAAGGAAGAGAGAAAGGAAGAGAAAAAAGATGAGAAATTTGATGCCCAAAATTTTAGATGCTTCAATTGTGGGAAGACGGGACATTTCTCAAAGGATTGTCGATTTAAGAAAGTTAAGAACTCATAATACTATGCGAAGAAGTCGCTACTTGTGAAGAAGCAGGAGGAAGGAAAAGTTTAGATGGCTGAGGAGGATAATTGGTTATGTGAAACTTCGGATGATGAGGAAGCACACTTCACGCAAGTTCACTGTATGATGGCCAAAGTTGAAGATGAGCCCAAACCTGCTGAACAAGCAAATTCTGATTCTAAGTCTGAGGTAAGCAATCAGTCCGACAATTCTGAGGTAGTTCAAAATCTAATTTCTCAGATTTAGTTTATGGAAAAGGAATTTAATGCTTTAAAAGAGAAACCTAGCCTTGAACGACAAACAATGATGAATTTCGTGACAAAAATGCATTGTTGAAGGTTGTTATCGAGGATAAGGACAATGATAAAAACATTTTAAAAAAGGAGAAAGCTGATTTATCTTCCAAGATCACTAAGCTCCAAAAAGACTTGGTGAACTTGAATTCTGAAAAATGTGAGTTTAAAATTATGTTTGAGGCTTGCTTTCAAGAGCGTAATGAAGCTTATTACAAAATAAAACAACTGGAGGATTTAAATAAAAAACAAGGACAGACTGAGCAGACTTTAAATATTCTGACAAACAAACTCTAAGATGTAAGGTTTTATAATCCGAAATTGGGTTTGGGTTTGTCATAAAAAAGATATTTTAAAAAGGGCTCCCGAGAACTTGTATAATTTTGACAAAATGGGCCCTAATTCTCAAAAGATTCCTGATATTCATGACACGTTTGTTAAAGCTAAGACTGTAATATCTAAAACTCCTGAAAAAGGAAAGGATGTTGTAGATGATGACCTATCCGACAGTTGTACTGATTCACAATCTTCAAGTTTTAAATCGGTTGGATTCCAATACGATGATTTAACACTAGATACAAAAGCAAAAAGCTTGAATTTGTAGAGTTTGAATCATTGTTTTCCACAACTATTCCTAATGATGAATCAGTAACTGAGGATAAAAATATTCCTGAAACCAAGTGTCAGTATGACGATTATGAGTCAGACTCTGATGCTTGTGTTCAGAACATTAAGTCTGAATCTATTATCTCTGATTCTACTAAGGAGAGTAAGATAGAAGAGTCGGTTGATGTAACGGATTCTGGTAAGAAGTCTGAGTTCGTCAGTAAAATGTTTGAAGAAATTTTTGATGAACTAATGAACGCCTCAGATCCTGATCCAATTTTGGAAAAGCTTGAGTCTAACTCCGAGTCAAACCAAACTTCTGATTTGCAAAAACAAATATCTGATTTGCAAAAGCTACTCGAGGAAATTGAAGATGAGAATTTTGATCTTCGATTTAAGCTAGATAAATCTTTAGATGAAAACGAGAGCTTGGCAAACAGATTAGTGAATTAAAAGAAAATATTTTTAAAAAGAATCTGTCAAATCAAAAGGAGTTTGGAAATCAAAAAGCACTTGATAAGCATAAATGGAATGTTAGGTCAAACCCGAAGTTTGTGACTTTAGCTAGACCTACAGTTGTTTATGCGCAAAAGTTTGAAAAACAACCAAGCATTTTTGAAGTAGGTGAAACTTCTGGTGTGAAAAATGTTAACTCATCTTCTAAGAATTCAACTAATTCAATGTCTTCTGGTGCTACAGATGTGAATGAAAAGAGGAATGGAAAGTGGAAGAAGATGAGTTCAAAACATAAGCCAAATCAAACAGTTTCTAAAAAGTGTACTTCTGTTGAGAATGTAGTGAAAGTGAAATCTGATAGTAATTGTAAAAAAGTTTGTACTGATTTTGTTGCAAATAAATGTCATTTCTGTTCCAATAAATGCAATTCTTTTGATAAATCATAAGTTATGACCTTTGCTCAAAAGAATATGAAATGCATTCACCGTGGTAGTAATTCATTCTCATTCCACTACACTATTCCAAAGAACAAGAAAGTTCAAAGCTGTGAAAAGTCATTTTCCAAAGCCTCGTCTCAACCAGTTCATATTTTTATGGCTAAGCAAAATGTTTTTTCAAAGAAAAAGGATTTTAAAAATGTTGATGTGAAAATGGTATGGTAATGGTTACCTAAGCCTCTTTATGAATGGAGAATTAAGGGCACGGTCAACGATTTTCATAAATTAGAAGATGCTAACAGCAAAGGACCCATATGGATATGGGTACCTAAAGCCAAGTAGTTGTTCCTTTTGAAGGTCTGTCATATGTGGTTTATAGACTCCGGATGCTCACGACACATGACAGGATTCAAGCATCTTTTGCGTAATTATGTTGATCAACCTGTTGGAACCGTTGGCTTCACGAATGCTGCTGTTAAGGGATATATCAGAGGATATGGAATGCTAACTAATGGCACTGTAACCATTACGAAGGTTTTGTACGTAGAAGGCTTGGATCACAATCTATTCAGTACTAGCCAGTTCTGCGACAGTCACTATCATGTTAAGTTCACTATAAGTCATTGCCACGTTGAAGATCGTGATGGATCCGAGATATTCAAGGGTGAGAGATATGAAAATTTGTACGCCGTCAACTTTACAACTCTATTAGTTTCAAGACCCGTTTGCTTGATAGCCAAAGCGTCGAAAGAGGAAAGTTGGATTTGGCATAGAAGACTCTCACTTCAGAATTTCAAGGCTATAAATACACTTGCAAGCAAAGGCTTAGTCAGAGGTCTACCCGAAATGCGATTTGAAAAAGATTCTTTATGCCCCGTCTGCGAGATGGGAAAGATGAAAAAAAGCTCACACAAAGCTAAAATGGAATCTTCGTGTAAATCACCACTTGAAATCATTCACATGGACCTTTGCGGACCAATGAGGATTCAATCGATCAATGACAAGAAATAAATTCTAGTAATATTGGTCAATGAATACTCGAGATACACATGGTTGGAGTTCCTGAAAGCAAAGTCTGAAGCACCCGAGTTAATAATCACTTTCATTAAAAAGATTCAAGTTCTGCTTCAACTACCTGTTCAAAAGCTACGGAGCGATAACGACACTGAATTTAAGAAAGAGACACTACAATGTTATCTACAGTTAGTAGGCATATCTCATAACTTTTCTGCCGCCCGGACTCCATAACAGAATGGTGTTGTAGAGTGTAAAAACAGAACTCTGGTGGAAGCTGCAAGAATGATGCTTGCCTATTCAAGACTACCTCTGTATCTTTGGGCCGAAGCCATTGCCACTGCATGTTTTACTCAAAACAGAACGATCATCAAGAAACGGTTACAGAAAACGACGTATGAGATTATTAACCATCGAAAACCTAATGTCAATTTTTTCGTGTTTTTGGTTGCATATGCTTTATACTCAATGATCGTGACAATCTTGGTAAGTTCGAAGATGAGGGATATTTCTTGGGTTATTCGTTAACTTCTAAAGCCTATCGGATTTACAACAAACGAACCAAGACGGTCATGGAAAGCATACACGTGTCCTTTGATGAAAATCTGACCACGACTTCTAAACACAACAATTCAGGACTCAGTCTTAAGGAAAAGGCTTCTACAACTCCGAGTGGAACCCAGTTTAAACAAGACTAAGTCTTCTAACTCAAAATCTTATACATCTGAGTTAGATTTACTTTTCTTTGATGCATTCATGGATATCTGTGCAGATTTCGATAAATCTAATGTATCTGCATCATCATCTTCAGTGGTCCCTGATACAAGTGTCGATGTTTCTAGACCATCTGAACCCATCACCACTTCTTCAAATACTACTAGTCCAAATAATTCTGATCAAACTAATAATGTTTCTGTGTCTACAAATAACAACTATGAAGCTGAAGTCCCGAGCACTTTATCTGCTATGCCAGAGTTACCTGAATCAGAATTACAAACTGGAGAAGTAACGACAACTATTTCTGAAGTTGTACCTGCCATAATTGATGCATATAATAATCAGAACAATTGAAACAATGTTCAACCCCTACCGAGTACTAGTTGATGGACACGAGATCACCCCCTGCACAATATTATTGGCGACATTGACTGTGGAGTCAAAACGTGAGTTGCGTCAACGAATTGTTATTTATACTCTAGTTTCCTCAGTGCAATTGAACCGAAGAAAGTTTCCGAAGCTTTGAAAGATCACGATTGAATCCTTGCTATGCAAGATGAACTGCTGCAATTTGAGCGAAACAAAGTATGGCGGCTTATACTCAGACCTAAGGACAAATCCGTTATTGGAATAAAATGGGAATTCAGAAACAAGAAGGATGAAGCAGGAATTGTGGTCAGAAACAAGGTAAGGCTGGTAGCCAAAGGGTATTGTCAATGAGAAGGAATTGATTATGATGAGACCTTTGCTCCGGTAGCCAGAATCGAAGCCATTCACATCTTTTTAGCCTATACAACCCAAAGGAATTTTAAGGTATATCAAATGGACGTCAAGTCAGCATTTCTTAATAGGATTCTGCATGAGGAGGTATATGTAAATCAACCGGAAGGCTTTGTAGATCCTAAATTTTCTGATCATGTCTACGTTCTCAACAAAGCATTATATGTTTTAAAACAAGCTCCGAGAGCGTGGTATGATACTCTGACACAATTTTTACTTGCTTCTGGTTTTAAAAAAGGTACGATCGATAGTACTTTGTTTCTGAAAAAGTAAGGTGAAGACTTATATTTAATCCAAATTTATGTAGACGACATAATATTCGTTTCTACAAATCCATAGTTTTGTAAAAAAAATTCAAAAATCATGGAGACTCGATTCGAGATGAGTATGATGGGTGAACTGAGTTTCTTCCTTGGTCTACAAGTGAAACAGTCCCCTGATAGCATATTCATAATTCAGCCCAAATATATAAAAGACATTTTGAAAAAGTTTAATATGGCTGACAGTTCTTCCATGAAAACGCCGACGGCTACTGGAACACTTTTGGATGCAAATTTATCCGGAAAATCTGGTGACCAAAAGAATTACAGCAGCATGATTAGTTCTTTATTATACTTAACAGCTAGTAGACCGGATATAGTGTTCGCTACATGTTTCTGTGCTCGTTATCAAGCAAATCCTAAGGAGTCTCACCTAGCAGCCGTTAAACGGATCCTCTAATACCTCAAAGGAACTCCCGAGGTAGGACTTTGGTATCCGAAGGATTCGAGTTTTGATCTTATATCTTTCACTGACACAGATCACATAGGATGCAAATTAGACCGAAAGAGCACTTCGAGTTCTTGTCAGTTCTTTGGCGACAAACTGGTTAGCTGGACATCTAAAAAGCAGAATTGTGTATCAACCTCAACAGCTGAAGCTGAGTACGTAGTTGATGCGAGTTATTGCTCACAAGTGCTATGGAAGATGACTCAACTGAAAGATTTCGACTACACTTATAAGCGTGTGCCTATTTACTGCCACTCGAAAAACGCCATTGCTATTACTGCTTATGTGTCCCAATATTTGCAAAACTAATCAAGATGAATAACAAATTTCAATCCAATAGCCATATGTATTTCAATCTCAAATCACAGTTCACAGAGATCTCTCTGTTACAATATTTCTCTCTCTATACTTATGAAATCTGTTTTAGTGCTACTTGCTTACAAAAGAAACCAAAAACTATTTATACAATCAACTTTTACAAAGACAAAACAAAACTAATTAACCAACAAAACACTTTGACTTTTCCATTTTGAGCATTGAATTTGACTTTGCAACTGAAGACTTTGACTTGAAAATCTCCCCCTTTGAATTCAAGATCATCTTCAAAAAAATATGCATTCTAGCTCCCCCTTTTGATTCAAAAAGAATTTCAGCATCTCCGAACAATCTCCCTTCGATTATATTCTTCAATCAAATTCAATTTTTCCCTTTAATGCTTTTCTCAAACAATCTCCTCCTTTGATAAGATAGACTGATAATTTCTTATGTTAATCAATCTCCTCTTTTGTTTAGACTGTCTTCAAATTCCAGCAATCTCCTCCAAAGTCTGTGATTATCTTCTTCAAGAATTATAACAATCTCCCCAAGGTTATAAAAACCTTTTCAGACTTCAGAAAAGAAAATTTATCTCCAGATTTAGCTCACTCTGCTTCAGCAGATAATCTTCAAAGGAAATTTCTTGAAAACTTTGAAATATCTTCAATAATTGCTTTTACAAACTGTCATCTCTTGATAACTTCTCCCCATAATTCTGACATTGAATCTTTCACATAACTTTCACTTCTTGATACTATCTCAATCTGTTCTCCATGAAACATTTCTTGAAATTATTTCTCACCCTTAATCTTGAAAACAAACTTTCTCAGACTTCACCATTTCTTGCTACCACCTCCCCCTTTCTGATGAACGTGAGCTTTTACTTCATCAAAACTTTTTGGCAAGAAATGTACTCTTCCAATTTCTGACCAACTGATCTTTCCATATAAGCCTTTGAACATCCGTCAATTCATAAAATGTATTCATCCGAATCTTTTCAAATTCAGACAAATAAGAGTGTAACCCTGAATCAACAAATGAATCAGGTAGAAATGTTTGTAAGCAGCATGGAGCCACTTTGTACAACGAATGTACATTGGAAAAAAGCTTTTTAATGTTCACTCCCTCAGGGCTTCCATTCAATCATCGAAAAACCAAAAAGGAACTTTCTATGAACGTTATGACAAGAAAACTTATTCCTTATGTGTAAAATGATTGAAGCTACATAGGCTTATTATTAGGCTCAAAATGTATAAACCATTTAGACAACAATAGTATTACACGGACTCAATGTGCATGAACAAGATGCGAAGGTGGGGCAAATTTCCTTATTTTCAGTATCCACATCTTCCAAATGAAGAGGAGATAGATTATGTGTTGCGTCCCCAAGAAAATATGAAACATCTTTTTGTTGATAAAAAGATGAGTAGCTGGTGGGGTTGAATTCAAGAGCTGGCATGGGATAGATCCTGTTTTAATGAAGGTCACCAAAGAATGTGAATCAACAGTAAATGTGGTTGTCTGGCTCAGAAAAAGTTGGTGCAGAGTGTTCATATTCTTTTAACTCAATTCTCACACCCTCTTACTTTTTAAACATTTAAGCTCACTTCTAACCAAACTCTTTTTTACATATTACCTCATCACACACCCACACTCTGATATTGACCCCTCGCCTCTCGATCACTAAAGGATAACTTCTTCGGTATGATACACTGGTTTTTGTGAATCCATAGAAGTTCTTTTAAATGCTCGCACCGATCCCGTGAATTTGTCCTAAAAGCATAGTGTTGCTCAGTCGTTTAACTTCAATAGTTAAAGCACAGTTAGAAGAAATACATATGTCAGATAAATGTATGCCCAGTACGGTAATCATGAAGATTTGGCATTTAAAACATGGAATATTTTCTCAAAACAAAGAAGTTGAATGAATGAAGTGAAATCAATAGATATGTTTTGAGAATTTGACAATGTATGAAAAAGATCAAATATGAATGATTTATCAATAATAGTTTAGGTCATGAAAAATTGGATGTTTGATAGGCAGGTTTATACCCCCCTAATCTAACCGCAAGTGTACGGGTCGAATCAAGTAATATGAACTTGGAAGTACGAGTATCGAACCAAGGGAACTAGGAACTGAGTATCATAATTACTATATTCACTATTAACTGAACGGTCCTAAAGATTGAATTTTTGGAATTAAATTATCAACTACTAACAAAATAAATTAAGAGAGGTATAAGAAATGACTTAAGAAACTTTTAATGGAGAAAATAGTTGAGCGCTGGAAATCCTATGGTTTTCACTAATGAACAATGTTCTCAAATAACTATCAGTTAAACCCTTTAATGAATATCTAATACGTAGAAATCACCGTTGTTCTTTCTCAAGCAACAACGAATTTTATTTTGAAAACTCAGGTCTCATCTCTCGATCTTAACACATGAGTTCAAAACACATTAAGTTCCAGATTATAATGATACTAAGGTTTAGTTGGTATATCTCTATCCAATTTGTCACCTTAGGCATATAATTCTAGTTCTTGTTAACAATTAATTCTCTCGAATTTAACTTCGATCCGAAATTTTCTTGCATGAGTCTATCTAATGAGCATAGATTTGTTCGTTGTTGAAAATCGAGCATCCTACATCTTTTAGATCTGAATTTAGTTGAAAAATGAGTGAGATATGAGTGTTGCAAGTTGATTCGCCGGAAAATGTAGATCTGACCGGAATCTCGCCGGATTTTGAGGTATGAGCCTTGATACTGTCAAATACTTGTTCCAGATCTGTTATTCAAGTTTACCTCAATTGTTTGATGCATTTTGAGCAAGAAAATCGAGAGTTTTTGATTTGTTGAACATGCCTCGCCGGAAAAACGTCACTGCCAGAAAACGCACTTTTCATCGTCGGATTTTCAAGGTTAAAGCTGTGATATTGTCAAATTTTTGCTACAGATCTATTCTATAATGTTTCTCTAAGTTGTTTGATCAAGTTTGAGAAAGAAATCGCAATCTATGATCTGTTGAAAATCAAGCTCGCCGGAAAAACGAATTCGCCGAAAAATCTTCTGTTTGGCCGGAGTTTTCAGAAAAATCGATCCAAATCTGATTTGTTGTTCACAATGTTCGATTTGCAAGTTGTTTGCAAGGTTTTCCAGCAAAAAAACGAGATGCTTTGGTTGTTTAATGATCTCGCCGAAAAAGGTTGTTGAGTCGCCGAATTTAAGCTGTTACATCGTCGGAATGGTTCTGTTTCACGATGAATGCATATTTTTTGCTGAAAAAGTTATTTTATGCAATTAGATGCAACATACAGTGTTTGATTGTGAATTGTTAAAGCTAAGCAAAGAAGAAAAAAGTAACAGATTATGATTTTATTGTGAGGGAGATGATGAATAGTAACTAACAGACATCCGTTAGTCCCGTTAGTTTTTCTAACAAATTTGGTCCAAAGTCTGTTAAATTTGGCCAAATTTGTTCCTCATCCCTTACCATTGTAGTGTATGCCTATCGTTTCCTCTTCGAGCATCTCGGTTACGACTCTCAAGCCGAACTCCTATTCGACTCGCGGTTAACGACGGTTTCGTTGTTAAAAACTAAAGATGCACTCGGTTTGTCACGTCAAATTCACTCGTTATCTTTCTTGTGGTCTTATCGGAACGAGTTGGATTTCAAAATTTCAAGATGTGTTATCGTGCACTTAGTCGAGATTACGGTGTACATCGAATCCGGTTTTAAAGTCGAAAACGAAGAATGAGAGCAACTTTCAAGGGGGAGCCGAGCTAACAATTGTTAATGCATGCACTAAAGTTTTTTCAAGCAAATCAAGGGGGAGAGGAGATTAGGGCTTGAAGATGATTTACTTTCCAAAACTTTAGGAGGAGAATGTTAGTGTATAAAAAGTGTTGGAAAGTAAATAACATTTAAATAGTTTTGTAAATTGTATTTTTAAAGGGATTAATTGTAAAGGGCTTGTGCTTAATGATGTAATTAGGTGGTAGGTAGGTTATGTTGGACTATAAATAGGAGTGTTAAGCTTGTAATTCATTTTCATAATTCAATATTACAAAATGTAGTTCCTAAAGCTCTCTCTCTTTCTAGATTAGGTTTTCATTCTCTAATAAATAATAAAGTCCTATCCTATTCTACCTAATAAATCTCAAACATGAATTTCTAGATCTCGGACCTAACAATATGTTTCATTAGTTAGGAAAACTAATAAAAATACCAAGTTACATGTTCATATGCTTAAACCAAAGTCAAACCAACCCCCAACATCTAAAAATTAGTTCTTGTTGGGGGTATTAAACAAGAAAATAGTAGAAGAAGTCATAGATCTAAGAAAAGTTCTCTCAAACATTAAAGATTGAAAAACTCCATTTGTTTATGTAATATCGACGATGAATTGGAAGAATCAGTGTAAGAATCGCGTACCAAGGTGTTTTTTAGCTTCAATTCGGTGTTCTCCTCTTACAAAAATCGCCCAAGTTAGTCTCCTCCTTCTCTTTAGTCGTCAAACTGAAAGTAGAATGAAAAGTGGGCCAAAAACCCTAAAAGATAAGTACAAAAAACGTCCAGCCCCCTTCTGGTAGGTTGTCTGTGAGTTCAGCATCAACAACTCACATGAAAGTCACCCTTTTTTCCATTCTGGTGAGTTGCAAGTTAGTTCAGCTTCAACAACTCACATTAAAGTCACTTCAGCTACTTATTTTGACCCACATGGAAATTGATTTTTTCTTAACAACACTTTTTCAACCGACCATTTCTCGGGCTTGGAACTTGACGGAAGTAATGATCGATTATCGTTCGGAAAACTTACTTTTCGCACTCATTCTTGGCTATCTCATTACATGATGCAATTTCTGAAACACTTGATTTAAATTATAAAAACTCTGCTAATTTCACTTGGAATTAAACAATTTTACCTGGTTAGTGATATGAAAATAACACCAAAAATTGGTGTTATCAGTGTTGTCTATATGAACAAGTATGGACATTCTTGAAAGAAACGCTTTGAATGAATCAACGCTCAACAAACATTGAATGTACAAAAGGAGTGTCTTACCATCGAAAAATAGTTTCATGTTTGAGACATGGTAAGAATATAGTCAATAAGAGTACTAAACCGGTGTGTGTGAATACTTGACAGTAAATGGAAAACATAATACACAAGTATTTATCTTTGGAAACATACGGTTAGTGAAACATGAATGCTCATAGAATGAAAACATTTAAAATCGCACTTCTGAAATTTATGAAAACTTTTAAGAATTGAGAAGTGGTTTAAACGTTTAAAATCATGTTTTCATGTCTGAAAGTCGTTCCTCTTTCAAACACACGCTCAACAGTAATCTCATAAAGTCAACCTCAAAGTCATGATTGATATGATCATTTAAGCTCCCCTTCAAAAACTGCATACAGTCAAAAAGTCATCAAAGTAACAAAGTCTTATTGAAAAGAAAACAACATTTATTGAGAATAAAGACATGAAAAGCCAATTAAAACTTTTACAATGCGAGTTCTAAACTGAATGTTTAGAAGTCAATTATCCTTACTCCCCCTGAAATGATGCATTTACAAAATATGTCAGTATATATCAAATGCAAAAATTCTCTAACTCCCCCTAGAAAATAGATCACCTAATCTCTGTATCACTCCCCTGAAATCAATAGTAAACCTTCAATGCATATATCATTTAGACAAAAGAATAAAGAAATGAAGAAAAATAATAAACCAAATTGTACGAGGTAAATACGGATTATGTTTTAAGATTCAACATACCTAATTTCGAAATGAGAAAATTAAATATCTTTTCGTCCAAAGGTTTGGTGAACAAATAAGCTAATTGATATTCCGTGTTTACAAAATAAAGTTCAATTGTACCTTTTTCGACATTATCCTTGATGAAGTGATATTGCACATCAATGTGCTTTGTTTTCGTGTGCTGAACAGGATTAGCAGATATCGCAATGGCACTCTTCGAATCACAATATATAGGAATTTTGTTGAAATGGAATCCATAGTCTCGAAGCTGTGTGCGCATCCACAATACTTGAGAGTAGTAACTAGCTACAGTTGCGTACTCTGCTTCAGCGATTGATGTGGAAAAACATAGTTGTTTCTTTGACGCCCAACTTACGAGCTTGTCTCCCATAAATTGAATGTGACTAGATGTGATTTTCCTGTCGAGCATACATCCTGCATGATCTGCGTCTGAATACGCTGTTAGCTCAAAACCAGTATATTTAGGATTCCACAAACCAAGGTCTGCAGTCCCCTTCAGATATCTAAATATACGCTTTACCGCCGAGAGATGGGATTCTTTAGGCGAAGCTTGATATCGAGCACATAAACATGTAGAGAACATAATATCCGGTCTACTCGCTGTTAAGTACATTAAAGAACCGATCATTCCTCTATAGGTTCTAAGATCAACAACTTTTCTCGAAATATCAACTCCAATCTTAGTTCTCGGTGCCATCGGGGTTGAAATAGGAGTACAATTTTCCATTTTAAACTTTTTCAAAATATCATAAATGTACTTCGATTGGTTTATAAAGATCCCCGTAGAAAATTGTCTAACTTTTAATCCGAGAAAGAAATTCATCTCTCCTATCATACTCATTTGAAATCTGGACACTATTAGAGCGGAAAAGTTCTTACAATACTTTTGGTTTGTTGAACCGAAAATTATGTCATCGACATTTATTTGAATAAGAATGATATCAGCTTTTTTCCTTTTTGATAAAGAGAGTGGTATCAATTTTACCTTTCGAGAAGCCATACTTGACTAAAAACTTGGAAAGGGCATCGTTCCAGGCTCGAGGATCTTGCTTTAAGTCGTAGAGGGGCTTGTCAAGGATGTAGACATGGTCTGGTTTTTCCGCATTGACAAACCCTTCTGGCTGTGAGGCGAATACCTCCTCCTTCAGTATGTCGTTTAGAAAGGCAGTCTTCACGTCCATTTGATAGACGGTGAAGTGCTTATGTGGAACGTAGGCTAAGAACATCCTTATTGCCTTTATACGAGCAATTGGAGCGTTTGTCTCGTCGTAATCTATTCCTTCCTCTTGCCGGTATCTTTTAGCCACAAGTCTTGCTTTATTTCTGACCACGATACCATCCTCATCTTTCTTATTCTTGAATACCCATTTCGTGCCGAAAATCGTTTTTCCTTCCGGTCGAGGCACGAGTCTCCGGTCTTTAAGCGCTTCAAATTGATTGAGCTCTTCTTGCATGGCTGTTATCCAGTCTGGATCTGATAGAGTTTCAGATACTCGGGAAGGCTCTATCTTAATCAGAAAGGAATCAAGCATGCACTCGTTTGCAATAGCAGACCTAGTTTGCACCGGCTTTGATAGATCTCCGATAATTTGATGAACCGGGTGCTTTTTGGTCCACTTGTTAATGTGAGGGAGTGGATTAGATGTAGACTGATCATGTTGATCATATAAGTATCCAATATATTCATGTTGTTGGGGTTTAGTTGAAGTAGTTGGTGCCGAAACTTCAGTTGGTGAGATATTCATTGTCTGTTGGATAGGCACTGTTGTACACCCAACTGAATGTGATTCTTCAGACTCTTCACTTTCTTGTGCAACTTCAACTAATTTAGTAGGTATTTGAAATGAGTTTTAATCTGAATCGGGGAAGCCGGTTCAGTTGAGACATCTGAAGTGATTGGTTGATTATCACTTGAATCATCCGATCTGTCAATCACATCAGGTTTAGACACTTTAGATCCGAGAAAATCATCATAGAAGTGTTCAAATAATAAATCTAATTATGTTAAATGTGATGTAGAAGTAGAAGAATTATCAGAATTAAAAACGTGAGATACAGGTTCTGGACTGATCTGTCTAGAAGCTAAAACTACTGTTATAACGGGTTCTGAACTGATATGCTCAAAAGTCATCTCCATCGCTTCATCAAATTTGACATTTACACTCTCCACCACGATCTTTGAATTCCTTAGGTAGACTCTGTATGATGCGGATGACTGAGAGTAGCCAATGAAGATCCTTTTTGTCAGCTTTAGGACTGAACTTGTTCAAACTCTCCTTATCATTTAGCACATAACACCTGCATCTAAAGATGTGAAAATGTTTGATGCTAGGTATTCTATTATTAATAAAAGCATACGGCATTTTACCAAACCGACGATGGATGATTGATCTGTTTTGAGTATAACATGCAGTAGACAAAGCTTCAGCCCACAGAAATAGAGGTAGATCAGATTGACTAAGCATAGTGCGAGCAGCCTCGACTAGAGTTCTATTTCACCTCTCTACTACTCCATTCTGTTATGGTGTTCTGGAGGCAGAAAAGTGATGTGTTATCCCTACCGATTCGAGATAATCTGCAAATATCTTGTTTTTGAATTATGTGCCATTATCAGTTCTAATCAGTTTAACTGTCTTTTGCAAGTTTACTTGGATAATCTTGAGAAACGTAGAGATCCATATGTAAAAACTCTAGAGTAGCGCTTGTACTAGGTTCAAGCTTGGGCTTGTGTGAAGCTCTCTTCATCTTCCATTTCTCGCATGCATCACATAGATGTTCTTTTTCATATTTCAGCTCAGGCAAACCCTTAACCAAATTCTCAGTCACCAACTTGTTAATATAGCGAAAGTTGAGATGAGATAGCCGTATATACCATAACCAGATTTGTTGCATAGAGGCTTTAGAGAGTAGACACACTGCTTTATCTGGCTTAACATTGGACAGGTTGATTGTGTATAGGTTTGACTTTCTCGTGCCAACCAAGAGTTCTTTTCCATCTTCGGTTCTGACACAACATCTCTTGGCTTTGAAATTTACCTCTAAGTCTTTGTCACAAAATTGTCTTATGTTAAAAAGATTGTGTCCTAATCCTTCAACATAGCTCACCTTCTTAATCGTTATGTTCTCTTGCACGACATCTCCATAACCCAAAATTGGTGAAAGCTGGTCATTCCCAAATCTGAAGTTGCTGCAAAATTTCTCTATATAATTAGATAAAATATATTTTTGCCCTATCATATGCTTGGAACAGCCTGAATCCAAGTACCACATATGACAGGTCTGCAAAGGAGAAATCAAACAACAATCAATTTAGGTACCATTTTATAGATGGGTCCTATCATGTTAGTACAAGATTTTGACACCCATTTGAATTTGGGTCCTCTTATCTTTTGAAAAACTTTTGAGATATAGGAATGATAAACATGATATGAACCGAACCAACTATCAAAATTTTGTCGAGTAACAAAATCATTTCGACGATAAGTGGAAGACTGAGTAGTAGACGGAGATAATTGGATCAATTGCTTTATTGTATAAGACTTGTAAGGAGGTACAAGTTTTTATTTATGAGAAGCAACATGATCAATTACATCGCAAGTACTAATAGTAATCCTATTACTATTCGATACATAAAATGATTTTGTGGACTCATCAATCTTCTTCGTTGGTCTCCATTCTAGTTTTCCTTCAGACCTTTTCTTTCTTATATCTGAAACATATGAATTAACCATGTTAGAGCCATGAGTTTTCTGAGATTGTTTCTTTCTAGGCTTACCAGTGTTGATTGTTATGTCCCTGAGATCATAGATTGATTGATTTATACAAAGATAACAAGGATTATGGGAGGAATCTGCAGTTTTATTGAACACATAAATGTAACCTACAGACTACTGAGAGAATTCGTATGTTCTACATTTTGAATGGAAAGTTACAGACAAACTGTTAGAGCAGAAATATGTTTGATACAAGATCATGAAGACTAAAGGTCAAAGTACAAGAAGTCAAAGCTGGAAAGTCAAAGTCATTTTGTAATAAAAGTCAAAGTTAATGTTTTATATTTTGTTTCTTTGTATTGTTTAAGGGTATAAATACCTTCATGCCTTTGTAAGTGAGTGAGTGTGAATCAGATTGTGAGAGAGCTGATTAGAGAAGAGGTTAATTGTATATCATTCTAGAGAGAGAATGTAGTGAGAGAAAGTTGTAAGATTTGTAATCTTTGATTAATCAATGACATATGATTTCTCATCTTGATTGTTTGTGATTGATTAGAACTTGAAATAGGACTTAACAATTGGTATCAGAGTAGATAGAAATTCAGAAATGGATTGAATTCAAAAGGTTTTTGATCGACATTTTGTAGAACTCTCAAAAATGACTGTGTGAATATGAATCTTGGATTTCAGAGTTGTTTTGGGATTAGAATTGGTTGTATTAGATTCGATTTGTTGTTTAGAATGTTTTTGATTTGATTTGTTGTTCTTAATTCACAACAAATTGTCCGAATTTTGGATTTTTCTTAAATTCACATTCGAAGTCTGAAAAACGAACTAGTCAAGATCGAATTTCGAATTTTGTTGTTTTAATCTGAAATTCTTGATTTGTAATTTGTTCATGGAATGGAATAGACACAATCTGCAAGTTTTCAGAGGGATTGGACGAGTTTTGGATCGAAATTAGTGAAAAAGACTTAGTTTTTGTTCGACAGTGGAAGAATTCGCTAGATCTGGAAAACACGCTAATGAAGAACACGCAAGTCAAAGAACTCGCACAGGCTTAGTTTTCGTAAAACATGAAGAACTCGCAAGTTGTACTGTGCGAGAAGTAGAAACTCGCAAGCCTCTTGGTGCGCGTTCTTACTGTTCACTCTACTTGTCGTGCGCGAACAGTGATTTGAGAGAAGTTGAGTCTTGCGAGAAGTGGATCTTGCGAGAAGTGACAATCTGCGAGTTTACATTTAACGCGAAGTTAAAAGTGTGAAATTTTTCTAAGTCTCGAACTCGCAAAAGCTTAGCGAAAAGTATGGTGCGCGAAGTCAAGAACTCGCACGTTGCTGTGTGCGCGAAGTGAGAAACGCGCAAGCTTTGGTGTGCGCGAACCTGGAACTCGCACAACTCTATTTGCGCGAAGTGTATTTCTATATCCTTTGATCTGCGCAAAACACAAAACGCGCCAGATACTGTTTATGCGCGAAGTTCAATTTTCTTTGTTCTGCGAGTTTTGTACTTAGAATATTTTTCTGAAAATTTTTCAAAACTGTAACATGGCCTCTAAATGTTAAAAAATTTTCAAGACTTAGCGGGACCCCCGTGCTAAGTCTGCGGAGGGGGAACAAATTTGTGATTGTGATCTATTTTTCTGAATTTCTAACGATCATATTCAAGTTTTTGTTGATACAAATATTCAAGATGGGATATTTTTCTAATGATGATGAAAATAAGATTGCAAGGCTGAAACGTAAGATTTCAGAGCTTGAAAAAGAACATAGAGAAGATCGGGTTGTAATTGAGAGATTCAAAGCAGAAATTGATAAACTTAATAAAAAGGTAATAAATATTTCAAATAAAAGGATGGAGTTTAAAAGAAATTTGAAGAATGATTTCAGTTTGGTTGAAAAGAAGAAAAAAAGAATTGGAAAACTGAGAATACAGAGCTAAAAAGAAAAATCTCGGACTTAGAAGACCAAAGTGTCAAGATTCAGCAAACAGAGTGTGCTAATGAAGAGCTGATGAAGAAGATTTCTGAGCAAGCATTGCAGATTGCTGAAGAAAGATCATCTTTTGAGAATGAAAAGAAAGAGTTTGCTAAGAAATTCTCAGATTTTTCAAAAAAATGTGTTGACGAGAAGAAGACATTTGAGCTGAAATGTATAAAGTTTTCTCAACAAATTTTAGGTTTTGAGAAAGTCATCATTTTGGAAAGAGAAAAGTTTGCCAAGGAGAAGAAGATTATAGAACAAAAGAATGTTGGATTCTTTAAAGAGATATCTGATGGACGAAAGAATGTCGAAAAAGACTTTGAAGAAGAAAGAATTATATTTGAGGAAGAGATAAAGAAGCTGACTGCAAAGTTATCTGAACTATCTGAAAGTGCATTGTAAGATCAGAAAGCGAAGTCTGAGTTCAAGAGAGAGATTGACCTACTTGTCAAAGAAAGATACAGTTACTCTTCAAAGGTAAAAGAGCTTGAAGATATCATTTCCAAGGTGGTGGTGACTGAGCACACGACTCCAGAGTCACAAATCCACACACCTAGAGATGATTCAGCTGATTCTGAATGCTCATTCAAGACAGCTACAAGCTCACATCAGAAATCTGTTTCTTCAAAGAGGTCAATTAAATCTTTTAATCAGATTCGTAGTACTAACGTTTTTTATGATAGAAATATAGATGGTTCAGGTACACATCGAAGAAGAAGGAGATACAAAGAAGAAGAACTAGTCTGGAAGAAGAAACCAGCTGAAGAAGAGAAGAAAGATGGGAAGAAAGATGAGAAGAAAGGAAAGAAGACATGTGTACATACACATAAAGCCAAGAAGAACAATGCACGTAAAGGTAAACCTGATCATATCTACACGAGAGATCAATTAATCAGGTTGTCAGGTAAGAAATACTATTGTTCTTATTGTCGTACACATGATCATGTTCATAAAATAAGTGATCATTACTGGTATGGTTCTTATTGAGTTACTCCTATTCGAACTTCAACTAACACACATGGACCCAAATACCAGTGGGTACCAAAACCAAAGACTGATTTTGTGTTGCAGGCATCTAATGTCAAGGGGGAGTAAGAGAATAGAGGCTTCTAAGTAAATCAGCTTAGGACCCGTACTTCAACTAAGTTTGACTTCTAAACACAACAGTTTAGGACTCGTACTTCAGTGATCAAAAGACCTTACTCCTGTGCTGATAAGAGATTGTACTCCAATACTCGAATGAGGAAATCAACCATCAAGGGGGAGTACATACTTTTCTGAAATACTTTGCATCCGATAGATATGATGAACTACGTTTCAAAATAGAATTGTAGATCTCTATCATGTGCTTTTTCACTGACATATTTTAGATGCACAATTTCAGGGGGAGTAAAGGTGATGACTTCTGATTATTTTAGATCAGAACTCGTACTTTAATTGTTTTACTGTTTTCTGTCATTTACATTTTTGAATAAATTTGTGAATAAAGTTGTTTTGACATGACTTTGAGGCTTGTGCAGAATGAGAGAAGCTATCAAGATCATATTTTTCTGACTTCAACTCACTTCATGAGATTTAAGACGAAGTGAAAAAGGTTAATTTCTTATCTTAATCTCATATATGGTTGAAAGAAGGACAACTTTCAATCATAGAAAAACATGTTCATAAATGTTCAAACCACTTCTCGATTCTTAAACTGAGTTCATGAATTGGAAGTGTGATTTTAAATGTTTTCAATATTTACTTGTGCTTACATGATTACAAACCGTGTGTTTCCAAAGATTAATACTTGCGTATTGTCTTTTCCATATACTTTCAAGTATTCACACACATCGGTTTAGTTTTTGTTCAAACTGTTCTTACCATGTCTCAAATTTGAAACATATTTTTCGATGGTAAGACACCCCGCTTATACTTCAAAGAATTTTGAGCGTCATTTCATTTCGAAACGTTCTTTCAAGAATGTCTATATTTTTGTTTCATATAGACCATATCCATTATTCTTGACCATAAGCTTTGATTGTTATATCATTCATTTCTGATCATTTTCATACAATGTCAGATTTTCAAACAAGTATCTTGCATTCCTGTATGTTCATTCAATTAACTTGTTTGAAAATACTTCAATGTTTAAAAATGCTCATATCTTCATGATTATATTCTGAGCATATATACATCTGACATTTGTATATTTGAGCTTTAACTGATAAAGTTAAACCATATTGAGCAACATATGCTTCATAGGAATATGGGTTCTTTGTGCTAGGACTTAAATGAACTTCTATGGATTCACGATAACCAGTGTCTTCTACCCAAGAAGTTAATCCATAGTGATTGAGTGTAAGGAGTCGAAAAAGAAATGAGTATGGGTTGTGCGCTGAGGTAAAATGTAAAGGAGAGTTTGGTTAGAAGTGAGCTTAATGATTCAAAGAAAGAGGGTGTGAGATCAGAGTAAAAGAATATCAAACTCTGCACCAACTACTTTCTGAGTCGGGCGGCCACATTACTAATGTTTCACACTTCTTCGTGAACGTTATTGAAACAGGCAAATAGCCCATGCCAACTCTTGATAAAAACCCCACCAACCACTCATTTTCTTCTTAAAAAGGAAATGTTTCATATTTTTCTAGGGACGCAGCACATATACTATCTGATTTTCATTTGGAAAATCTGGATATTGAAAAAGAAGGAAGTCTGCCCCACCTTCGCACTTCAATCAAGCACATTGAGTCTGTGTTTATCTACTGTTGTCTCAGTGGTTTACACAATTTTGAGCCTTTTATATAAAAGCAATCATCATATGCTTAATTCTTTCTACACTTGCACGAACACACAAGGAATTTGTTTTCTTGTCATAACATTCATAGAAATTTCCTTTGTGGTGTTTTGATGATTGGATGGAAGCCCTGTGGGAGTGAACATAACAAAAGCTCCTTTACAATGTGTATTCATTACACACAGTGACTTCGTGTTACTGACAGGCATGTTAATTGATTCATTTGTTGATTCAGGTGTTACATTCCTATTTTGTCTGGATTTGCAAAGATCTAGATAAATACATTGTTCGAATTGGCAAAGAATCAGAGGCTCGTGAAAGATCAGTGGTCGGAACACACAATGACATTTCTTGATGAGAAAGTTTTGATGAACCAGATGCTCTATTCATCAAAAAGGGGGAGATGATTTAAAGAAATGTCCAATTCAGAAATTTCAAAGTTAAAGTTTTGAAGAAGTTAACTTTCAAAGATTGAAAGGTTGAAAGATTGTTCAAGAAGAGTCAAAGTTGTTTGAAGATGTGCTGATTTTCAGAAATTTTCTTTAAAGATTGTTTGCTGAAGCAAGTCAAGCTAAATCTAAAGATAGATTCTTTCCAAAGTCTGAAAAAGTCTTGTGATCATTCTGAAGAGATTATTGAAGATTGTTATATCTTTTGAAGATAGATTTTGGGGAGATTAAAGTTAAAGATCAACCAAAAGAGGAAGATTGTACTCAAATTGAGCTTAAAGGGGAGATTTAAAGTTCTTCAATGCAACTAAAGGGGGAGATTGATTTGCTAAATCGTTCAAAGATGATCTTGAATCCAAAAGGGGAGATTGTTAGAGCAGAAATAGGTTGGATACAAGATCATGAAGACTTAAGGTCAAAGTACAAGAAGTCAAAGCTGGAAAGTCAACTCTCATGGAAAGTCAAAGTCATTTTGTAATAAAAGTCAAAGTTAATGTTTTATATTTTGTTTCTTTGTATTGTGTAAGGGTATAAATACCTTCATGTCTTTGTAAGTGAGTGAGTGTGAATCAGATTGTGAGAGAGTTGATTAGAGAAGAGGTCAATTGTATATCATTCTAGAGAGAGAATGTAGTGAGAGAAAGTTGTAAGATTTGTAATCTTTGATTAATCAATGACATATGATTTCTCATCTTGATTGTTTGTGATTGATTAGAACTTGAAATAGGACTTAACACAAAAAAACTAAAACAGACTCCTTATATACTCCTACATCCCTTGCACACAATAAGCCCAAACCCAATACAAGGCCCAATATACAAAGCATGTTGATTACTTTACTAAAATTCTAAATAGAACATATTTATGTTCTAACAATCCATGCTCTCAGTTTTAATATAAAATATTTGTCAAAATACGAAGAACACACAAAATTACCAATGTAATATCCCCAATCGATGATTAAACGAAATTAACAAAAATCAAACAAAACTACATGCAAACGACTAAACACAACGCAAAAATGCAATTTTAAACTAAAATGATGCATGCATAAAATGCACTTAACAGAAAGCATAAAAGACCCGAATTTAGCCTAAATCTGGCAAGATGAGTTCAAGTTGCTTTGTGAAAACTATGTGTTAGTGCACATGTTTGTTGGATACAAGATCATAAAGACTGAAGACTGAAAGTCAGGCAAGTCAAAGCTCAAGTCAACTCTCAAGCAAGTCAAAGTCTTTGTAATAAGAAAAGTCAAAGTCAATTGTAATTTTGTTTTTGTCTTGTTGTGTCCTTGTCTTAAATAGGGATATGAATAAGGGTAGGTAGAACTGTTGTTGCAAGTGTACGCGAATATAGAGTTTTAGAGATAGAAAGTTTGAGACAGAGACTGTATACGAATTACTTGTTTGAAATCAAAACAAATTGATTGATTCTCTTGTTCTTATATTGTCATCTTGATTAAACTGTGTTTAGAACTTGATAATTTGGGAATAATAATTGGTATCAGAGCAACGTGTTCTTTTAGGACTACATGGGTTCATTGTGTGAGAACTTAACTGAAACTTCTATGGATTCACGTTAACCAGTGTTTCCTACCCAAGAAGTTAATCCTTAGTGATCGAGAGGCGAGGAGTCAAAAAAACTGAGTGTGGGTTTAAGTGATGAGGTAAAATGAAAAAGAGAGTTTGGTTAGAATCGAGATTAATGATAAAAAGAAAGAGGGTGTGCGAATAGAGTAAAAGAATATCAAACTCTGCACCAACTTTTTCTGAGCCGGGCAGCCACATTGTTAGTGTTTCACAATTCTTCGTGAACATCATTGAAACAGGCACCTAACCCATGCCAACTCTTGATAAACACCCCACCAACTACTCATTTTCTTCTCAACAAGAAGATGTTTCAATTTTTAATGGGTACACAACATATAATCTATCTGATTTTCATTTGAAAAATCTGGATATTGAAAAAGAAGGAAGTCTGCCCCACCTTCGCACTTCGATCATGCACAATTGAGTCTATGTTACACTGTTGTTGTCTCAATGGTTTACACAATTTTGAGCCTAACAAAAGCAATCATCATGTGATTAATTCTTTCATACACAAGCACGTACACACAGAGAATTTGTTTTTCTGTCCAAACGTTCATAGTTTAACCTTGTGTTATACGATGAGTGAATGGAAGACCTGGGGGGTGAACATCAAAAAGCTCCTTTCCAATGTGTATTCGTTACACACAGTGACTTTGTGTTACTAACAGGCATTTTTAACTGATTCATTTGTTGATTCAGGTGTTACACTCATAATTTGTCTGAATTTGCAAAGATTCAGATAAATATCTTTATGAATTGACGGAGAATCAAAGGCTCAGTGGAAAAGATCAGTGGTCATATCAGAATTTCAGTGACATTTCTTATGAAAGTTTTGATGATGTCAATGCCATTTCATCAAAAAGGGGGAGAAGTAATCAAGAAATGAATATGGGAGAGACGAAAAGTTCAAGAAATGCATAGTTTGAAGAAAGTTAATTGCAAGTTTTGAATCAGATTGTTAAAGATTGTTCAGAGCTGAAAGAGATAGTTCAAAGAATTCTAAGAGCAGGCTGAATTTTACTGAAATTTTCTTTGAAGATAATTTGCTGAAGCAAACTGAGCCGAACCTGAAGATAATTTCTTTCTGAAGTCTGAAAGAGGTTTCTACAACCTTGGGTATATAGTTACTGTTCTTGAAGAATATATTTAGAAACTTTGGAAGATTACAGAAAGTTTGAAGACTGTCTAACTAAAAGGGAAGATTTAATTTGATAATAGTCTGACAAAGGGGAAGATTGCTCAAATGCTTATTTTTCTAAAGATAATTCTCGTTGAAAGAAATCTACAAGGAGGAGATTGTAATTTTGTGCTTAATGGAGGAGATTGTATTGCAAAATCCTTTTAGAGATGATCTTGAATCCAAAGGGGGAGATTGTTAGTGCACATATTTGTTGGATACAAGATCATAAAGACTGAAGACTGAAAGTCAGGCAAGTCAAAGCTCAAGTCAACTCTCAAGCAAGTCAAAGTCTTTGTAATAAGAAAAGTCAAGGTCAATTGTAATTTTGTTTTTGTCTTGTTGTGTCCTTGTCTTAAATAGGGATATGAATAAGGGTAGGTAGAACTGTTGTTGCAAGTGTACGCGAATATAGAGTTTTAGAGACAGAAAGTTTGAGACAGAGACTGTATACGAATTACTTGTTTGAAATTGAAACAGGTTGATTGATTCTCTTGTTCTTATATTGTCATCTTGATTAAACTGTGTTTAGAACTTGATAATTTGGGAATAATAATTGGTATCAGAGCAACGTGTTCTTTTAGGACTACATGGGTTCATTGTGTGAGAACTTAACTGAAACTTCTATGGATTCACGTTAACCAGTGTTTCCTACCCAAGAAGTTAATCCCTAGTGATCGAGAGGCGAGGAGTCAAAAAAACTGAGTGTGGGTTTAAGTGATGAGGTAAAATGAAAAATAGAGTTTGGTTAGAATCGAGATTAATGATAAAAAGAAAGAGGGTGTGCGAACAGAGTAAAAGAATATCAAACTCTGCACCAACTTTTTCTGAGTCGAGCAGCCACATTGTTGGTGTTTCACAATTCTTCGTGAACATCATTGAAACAGTCATCTCACCCATGCCAACCCTTGATAAACACCCCACCAACTACTCATTTTTTTCTCAACAAGAAGATGTTTCAATTTTTAATGGGGACACAACATATAATCCATCTGATTTTCATTTGGAAAATCTAGATATTGAAAAAGAAGGAAGTCTGCCCCACCTTTGCACTTCGATCATGCACAATTGAGTCTGTGTTATACTGTTGTTGTCTCAATGGTTTACACAATTTTAAGCCTAACAAAAGCAATCATCATGTGATTAATTCTTTCATACACAAGCACGTACACACAGAGAATTTGTTTTTTTGTCCAAACGTTCATAGTTTAACCTTGTGTTATACGATGAGTGAATGGAAGACCTGGGGGAGTGAACATCAAAAAACTCATTTCCAATGTGTATTCGTTACACACAGTGACTTTGTGTTACTGACACGCATTTTTAACTGATTCATTTGTTGATTCAGGTGTTACACTCATAATTTGTCTGAATTTGCAAAGTTTCAGATAAATATCTTTATGAATTGACGGAGAATCAAAGGCTCAGTGGAAAAGATCAGTGTTCATATCAGAATTTCAATGACATTTCTTATGAAAGTTTTGATGATGTCAATGCCATTTCACCAAAAAGGGGGAGAAGTAATCAAGAAATGAATATGGGAGAGACGAAAAGTTCAAGAAATGCAAAGTTTGAAGAAAGTTAATTGAAAGTTTTGATTCAGATTGTTAAAGATTGTTCAGAGCTGAAAGAGATAGTTCAAAGAATTCTATAAGCAAGCTGAATTTTACTGAAATTTTCTTTGAAGATAATTTGTTGAAGCAAACTGAGTCGAACTTGAAGATAATTTCTTTCTGAAGTCTGAAAGAGGTTTCTACAACCTTGGGTAGATAGTTACTGTTCTTGAAGAATATATTCAGAAACTTTGGGAAGATTACAGAAAGTTTGAAGACTGTCTAACTAAAAGGGAAGATTTAATTTGATAATAATATGACAAAGGAGAAGATTGCTCAAATGCTTATTTTTCTAAAGATAATACTCGTTGAAAGAAATCTACAAGGAGGAGATTGTAATTTTGTGCTTAAAGGAGGAGATTGTATTGCAAAATCTTTTTAGAGATGATCTTGAATCCAAAGGGGGAGATTGTTAGTGCACATATTTGTTGGATACAAGATCATAAAGATTGAAGACTGAAAGTCAGGAAAGTCAAAGCTCAAGTCAACTCTCAAGCAAGTCAAAGTCTTTGTAATAAGAAAAGTCAAAGTCAATTGTAATTTTGTTTTTGTCTTGTTGTGTCCTTGTATTAAATTGGGATATGGCTAAGGGTAGCTAGAACTGTTGTTGCAAGTGTACGCGGATATAAAGTTTTAGAGAGAGAAAGTTTGAGACAGAGACTGTATACGAATTCCTTGTTTGAAATCGAAACAGGTTGATTGATTCTCTTGTTCTTATATTGCCATCTTGATTAAACTGTGTTTAGAACTTGATAATTTGGAAATAATACTATGTACATGCCAAAATGTGTATTTTGAAATAATAATGTGTTGTATTTGATATATATCAAATGTGTTGAGTATTTGACGAGATTTTCGTATTCGGTAAATTTAGGTTGATAAATCTTGTAAAGTTCCTATATTTGGGTTTTCGAATGTTTTGATGAGTAAATCTCAAGAATGTATTTGGTTTTATAAACCGTTTGGAAAATACATGTTATTGTGTCATGAGACATTTTGGAAATATAACCGTATGATTTCATCTGGAAAATGGTTTCTCTCAACCAATGAAGAGTTTTTGAGTTAATTATATCTTTGAGATATGTATTTGAATAAACGTCGGTTAAATGTGTTTTTTTGTTTTGATGACCTTTATTTGATGGTCAATTGAATTGTTAAGCTTTTGGCTCAGTTTTTTACTCAGATGAGTCTTGGGAACGTTTGTTCAGTTATATTAGCTTAATGTGGAGTTTTTGACGTATGATACATTTCAAGTGCACGTTTTGTTGGATATTACATGTTTTGTGTGCGTTAGCCATTCAATTGGAGTCATGTAATGTTTTTAGACTGTAATGCATTGGATCCATAGGAATAAGAGTCTGTCTTGTTGATAAGCGTGGTGTTTTGATGTCCACACTTAATTCTAGGGAGTGATCCCCAAGTCATGGGTAGTGATCTTGTGGTGGTACCCTGTTGTGTCATATACAGAGCTAATAGTTTGTGGTGGTACTCAGTTGAGTCATATACGGGACTAGGTCTTGCAGTGGTGCTCATTGGAGTCGGATACGGAGACCAGTGAATTTGTGGTGAGACTCATCTAGAGGTCTAGTAGACACTAGGGTCATTTTAGGAATCTTGCAGTAGTGCTCAATGGAGCGGTATACGGGGATCCGGCCCAATGTGAAACTCGAGAACGTTGATAAGTGGCTTAACTTTATGTTCCCGGCACATTCAATGGAATCGAGTCTCCTCCGTCACCGAAAGGTGTTGTTTTGGGTATTGAGTATTATCCATATTTTCGGTGATGCTTTGAGTATGAATTTACATCCATGATTTGTAGTTTTATGCTTTTGAGATTTATCCATAATTTTTGGATGATTTGGGAAGTAGAGTTTTATTTATGTTTTCAGCATTCGGGTATTTGACTTCATATATGTTTTGGAGTGAGTGTTGGGTTTTGAATTCATAATGAGTGGGTATTTTGATTTAGTGTTTTCATCACGAAAATAGTGAGTTGGAAAGATGTGGCTTTTACGATAAATGCATTTCATAATGAGGAGTTATGCTTAAAATAAACAGTCTTTCGGTTTTACTATTTTATAATTATGATGAAAAATGTTTGAACTCACTAGGCGCTAAGCCTAACCCTTTTATTTGTCGGCATGTGCATCAGGTCCTTGTTGGGGAAAGGTACTAGCGACCCCGTCAAGAGTTGAGTGCTAGTTAGATGCACGGGAAGGATATAGCTTTTGGGTGATGTTCCGGCATTCAGAGATACGACTATAATGGGGTTTTAGTAACACCCGACCTTAACTTAGTCTTGATGTAAGGCTTGGTTACCTATTGTTGATGTTAAATCCAGTTTTGTTATTCGAAGTTAATCTAAGTACTGAGTTATAGAAAAGGAATTACCCTTCATTTGATGTATTATTGAAAGTTTTAACTTAGTCGCTCATACCAGATTCGAGGGTGTTGCAAAGCATGGAACCACGCTAGGAAACTCTCTCGAGGAATCTATTGCCCAATTAGCAAAGAATTTTGCCAAGCTCCAAAACCAATTAACAAAAGATTGAACAGAACTCGTAGCCACCATCTCAACAGCTATCACCTCCGCTATCAATAACCGACCTTCAACCTCCGATAACCCCTTTGCTTTTAGTGAACCTAACTTCCTTCCTCCTACACCCCCATAATCTCCCTATAAAACATCCCAAAATACACCTCTCTACCTTTGATGAAAGGAACCTTTTGGATTGGCTATTCTAAGCCGATCAATATTTTTAGTTTTATGACACAACACCCGAGGAACACCTGAACCTCGTTTCCTTCTACCTCAAGGATGATGCTCAGAGCCAGTATAAGTACCTATACAACAACCGTCTGTTTATGGCATAGAACGGGTTCACATGCGCTCTTGAATTACATTTTGGACCATTTTCATATGACAACCATCAAGCCACTCTATTCAATCTTCCATAAACTTCAACCGCAATAACTTACCAAAATGAATTTGATAAGCTTAATAACTATGTTATTAGCCTATCTCAAAAGGCCTCCTTAAACCGTTTCTGTATACAAATCCTAGACCATTAATTATGCCATTGGCCTTGCTAAACTCAATTAAGAAAAAAAATCTGACTCATGATCATGACCACGACCCATTGTTCCCCGCATAACCCTACTTACAAAGTCTCCCCTCATTTCAACACCACCAGCAAAAACTAACCCGCCTCTCTCCAATCCTCTCCCCTTCAAATGTCTTAGCCCATAGTAGGTCTAGCGCCGACGAACTAATGGTTATGATTCCGATGTCCCGAGAAATTTCACCCCACACATTGTTGCAACCCGCCACAGTTCCTAATAATGAAGTGTGTCAAACCTACTCCGCCCCAAGTTACTGCACAACTTACACATAGCATCCTATTTCCAGGTATTAATTTATTATTTATATATGCAACATCCTATTTGAAGGTATTAATTTAATATGTATGTATATATATATATATATATAGATATTAAGTTTTGGGGTAGACATGTCATGTTCTAAAAGATAAACATAAGGATGGTTGTGTCAAATTACATCATATATGGGGTAGGATTGTTTTATAAAGGAATTCAAGGGGTTTATTGTACCAACATTCTAATCTAGTGATAATATAAATAGGGTTAAAAAAAAGAAATAGAAGAGAGAAGTCGGGAAAATAAGAAGAAGAAAGCGGTGAAAGCTATCTAGGGTTCTATATCTCGAATTATTGGCATCAAATCGACAAATTAAGGTAAACTCTTTATGTATAAGCTCGATTTCTTGATATATTCGATGTTTAGGCTAGTATTAGAGTCGATTTTGGGGTTTTTAGGTCAGAAAATCGAGATTCAAGCTTCTGTTTTGGGGGACAGCCATGTATGTATGTGTTCTCTATGATAATTTCGTTTTTATGATGTATATTAATCCCCTCTTGAATCCCAATGTGATATATTTTGATTTTGATGCATTATAACCTAAAATCCTTCAAAAAAGGAAAAAAATTGGTGTTCTAAGTCTTGTTGGTAGAGGTGATTGTTGGGTAAGTTCATTTCATGTTTAGAATAGTTTTGATTCCATCTAAGTGTTCAATCAAGAGTTGAAGTTGAAAATCACAATCTTTGACAATCTTTAAAAAAAGTCAAAGTAAGATGATGAGTTTTGAGACATCGAAACTATCATGAAAAGGTTAAGACGTTTGATATGGTTTGTTTCTTAGTATCATTAAGATGATATTTGATGGTATCAAGAAGAAATTTTTCACCCAAACATGTTTTTTATGGTAGATTGAAGGTTATGTTCAAAACAGTTGACTTTTTACAAAAAGTCAAACTGTTGTGGTTAATCCTAAAATTGAGTCATTTTGTGCAAAATTAAGCATTGAAATTCGGTGAATATAGTTATGAAAGGTATATAAAGGTTTTACATTGATCAAATCAATATATCTTATGGGTTTTAATGGATTTAGAAAGTTAAAGAATGTTTGAATTCGGTTGGAACTAAAATATGAGAATATATGCTTTAGTTAGAATTTAGAGTAAACTACGATTTTCATCCCTGTGGTTGGTTGTTTATAACGATTTTCGTCATTGGTCTTTAAAAAATGCTTTTTGGTCATTGTGGTTTCTATTTTGTTTCCTTTTTCGTCCCTCGGACTAACTCTGTAAAAAATTTATTTAAGTCAAGGACATTATTGTCTTTTTACTTTTTTATCTGATTATTTATTAAAAATTTGAAACTAATCCACCAATAATATTACAAATTTTTTTTCTATAAAAATATTTAAATCATCCCCACCCTACGCCAAATGTGGCCTCCTCTTCTCCGACTATCGGATCGTGCTTTGTATTATTCTATATCATTTCCTTTCTATTTAAGAACACAATGTAGATAAATGATTCATTGCTATACATATTTATCGTTGCCTAATCATGTTCCACTCCTGATTTTCCAAAACAGTTTTGACAGTTGGTGCTGTAAATTCTGTCCAAAAACCCACTGATCGGAAGCCATATGTTCAATGTGAACTATTGATAATCCAAAACCAAATACACTAATTTAAATGCTGACATAAACTGATAATTCAGAACCAGATTAGATCAACTTCTAACTCAACACTTGATGTTGATACAAGCCTAATAAGTTGGACCTCAATCATTGCAAACAGATCGTACCAATTGGTTTTGACAAGAAAATGAGATGGTTAAAATCGATCAAACAGATGGTTTCAACCGGTGATTTCAGCCAGAAAATAAGACGGTTAAAATCGATCAAACAAATGGTTTCAATTGGTCGAAAGTGGTTTCAAGCAGAAAATGAGATGGTTAAAATCGATCAAACAGATGGTTTCAATTGGTGGTTTCGTCCATAAAATGAGATGGTTAAAATCGATGCAAACAGATAGTTTCAATCGGTGGTTTTCGACCAAAAAATGAGACGTCTAAAAACGATCATCAAACAGACGGTTTCAATCGGTGATTTCGACCATAAAACGAGATGGCTAAAAACAATCATCAAACAGACGGTTTCAATCGGTGATTTCAACCATAAAACGAGATGGCTAAAATCTACCAAACAGATGGTTTCAGTCACTAGTTTTAGTTGATGGTTATGAATCAAAGATAAACAAATGGACTGAACAAAAACATATGGTTTTGAATCGACGAACAAATGGCTAATATGGATGAATCTGTTGTGAAATCGTCTTCTTTTGTAATATTAGAGCAGAATTTTTTAGACTCTTTCAGATACTCAGAACCCAGATGATGCTTTAAGAACCGAAATATCAACTCTTTTGATAAATGACAATAGGATTCAAAGAGTTGGTCAAGCCATGGTCAAAATGAAATCCCAGATTATAGCTTCTCTACGGTTTACAGAAGTTGTCTCCTCCAAATGTTAAGATCCCATAAGGCAAATAACGATGGTAAGAAGAGCGATGGTGTTTACCGGAAACAGAGGGGAGAAGGCGATGAGGATTGAAAAGGCAGCCATAGGGGCCTAGGTTGTCAGTATGGTTTCTTCACCTCAATATCGATCTCGATGGTCCCGTGTGGGTTCTTCCCTTCAATATTGTGATGCCAAAGCTTACTATCAACATCACAAACATTAAAAACAAAATCAATAACATGAAAACCTTGGAATCAAAACCTTAAGAAACCCAAACCCACAAATCAAAACCCACCTTTTGGAGGAGCGTCGTTCAACGGGGAAGGGAGTTAGTGGTTTGTCACCGGAGGCGTGGATGATTCACCGAGGATGGATGGAGGGGAGAAATGGAGGTGCAGGTCGGTGCTGCGTGGGGGGATTTGTCAGAGTATTGGTTATCTAGTAAAGAAGCTAAAAGGAAATAGGCTAAAATACCATAATACCCCTTACTTAAATTCTTTATTTAGCGCCATTAGTCTCAGGGACGAAAAAAGAAACAAAGTACAAATCACAAGGACGAAAAAAGCAATTTTTAAAGACCAGGGACAAAAATCGTTATAAATATCAAACCATAGAGACAAAAATCATAGGTTACTCTAGAATTTAAGTGATAAATCAATGTGTGAACCTTCTAAGCATATTTTAAAATGTATAGTAAGCATGTCTTCAAGGTTTTTATGTAAGTCAAGAGCCTCGGAAGAAATAAGAGCAAGTCGCCGGATTAAGTTAAATTGATGCTGAAAATTGTAAAAATTGTATAAAATCACGCGTAACTCGGATTTAGACGTGTAATATCAATATGAAACCGGCAAGAAGTATTCTACGATCGATATGTTTTAAGTATGAAGTAGTTTGGGATCTAATTAGGTCTAAAAATGGATTTTGCAGGCATGTCCTGTTTTTGACATAACTAAAAGAATTGTTTCTTTTAAATCCATATAAGAAAATGGTTTTAAGTCTATTTTGAGTGATTCTTGATGGTATATTAAGATAATAAAGTGTAATCTAAATGGTTGTTTAGATTCTTGTATTGATATAAGATCTTTATGTGGTTATTTAGGTATTAAGGCGGATAATCAAGCCGAGCAACAACGAAGTACTAACTAAAAAGGGCTAAGGTAAGTTCAAGTAGTCTTAAAACTGGGTACACGTCAAAGTATGTATTTTAGATAATTGATTCATTTCACTTATGTTGAATTTGTGTCGCTGAAAAAAATGCATGATTTCAATGTGTTATGAAATGTGGTTGTTTGTTGTTTTATACAAAGTCAATTTTAAAATGAAAACAAGCATGCTAGATATTTATGATAAACTACATAGAATATTGCTTTGATTTTTTGAACTTTGATGTTTATGTAGCATGTTTTTAACTTAAATTTTAGTGAAATACACTTTGTATAAATGAGGTATTGTCAGCTATTTGTTCGCTCATCGAAGTAGTGTATTTAGATCCGGATCTAGCGACTTAGGGTCACCCCTTGTTGCGTTTGTATTGGGGTCGCTCCCTTTACAATTAAATGGGTTGCTTCCATTGGGTGTTTTATGGAGTATCGTGCACTGATGTGCCAGATACTCGGCTAATAGGCATAGTTTCTCTAAGACACAACGTGCAAATGGTGATTATGCCGAAATTAGCCTAACGGATAAGTGGATTGCTGGGTAGTGCTCCTTCACTTATTCCGGTTTTTTTGTGGGTCTCCCCCACGTGGTGCGATGCTTATTACCTCATTATGAAAATAATTACCACGCTTTTATATGTTTTAGTGAAAAGTAACGTGTTGGTTTGGCCTATCACTATTGGTTACCAATCATGCATTATTTGAATTTATGAATCAGTTTAATTTCTTTTTATATGAATGGATTATAATACAAACGCTTGTACTCACTAGACGTGTATTCTAATTTGTTTTGTTTGTCGACGTGTATCCCAGAATCATAATCGGGTGCAAAAGGTAATAATTGGGGTAAGGAAGCTAGTATTTGATAGTGGTGGATGATATGCCGAGCGATATCTCTTTTGTGGCGATGATTAGTTGCAAATAGTTTTTTTTGGAAGAAGTTGAATTATCATCTTCTTTGTAAATAGTCGTATAACTTAGATTTGCCCATTTATGTGGCTTTTTGTACATAATCTTTTAGGATGTCGTTCTAAATAAATGTATACAAATTATAAAAATGGAAAAACATGAATATATAAACGGGTCATGCCGAACTTTTGTTAGAAATCTTAGTATAAAGTTTAGGGTGTTACAATTTGGTATTAGAGCAATGGTTTAAGAGAATTAGGTTAAAAGAACCTAGTCTTAAACCTATGGTTGGCTAGATTAGTGAACTATATACGTTGAATTAGAAGTTTATTTGATTGAATTTGGAATTTATATTGACCGCATGTGATGATTATGTAACAGTTCGGTATGGATCCAAATTAAAATCTTTCGTTAAATCCGAAGTATGGCTTGGAATCTAGTAGTTCAACTCCAATTCAGAATCCAGACATTCCAGAGGCGAATCTTAGGGTTTCAATCATGTCAGATATGATGAAATTGATGGAAGCTTCTATGAGTAAACAACAAGAAATGTTTGCAAAAATGATGGAGAATTGAGATGCCGCTAACAGTAAACAATAAACTGCAACAAAAAAAGTAGGAACCACAGATATTGACAAAGAAAAACAAGTGGTGAATGAAAGTCAATCACAAAAGACTGTTTCATTTAAAGGGTTTTTGGGTTGCAAACCTCCATAATACATGGGTGGTGTTGATCTAGTGAAATGCATGAAGTGGTTACAGGAAGTAGAACAAGCATTTGAATATAGTGAATGTGATGAGCATCAGAAAGTCAAATTTGCTTCACATATTCTACGTGGAGAAGCTTTGAGTTGGTGGACAGTGACTAGAAAATCTCTTGGGCCAACCATTGTGTCAGAAATGGTTGGTTAACTTTTAAAAGGAAGATATTGGAAAGGTATTGTAATGAAAGGGCTCGAGACCGAATTGAAAAGCAGTTCAAAAATCTGAAAAAAGTCAACTTATCGTTGGCAGAGTAAACAAGAAAATTTATGGAAAAGTTGGGATTGTTAGAACAAGTGGCTCCAGATGAAAACAGTAAGATAAAGTTCTATTTAGCAGGATTACCATCACTAATGGGATCCCCCATACGACCCGCACGTATAGAGACTTTGCAAGAAGATATGGAGGAAGCTCAGTTGATTGAGGATGACATGACAGAAATGAAAGAAGAGATACCAGTAAAAGGGGAAAAGAGAAAATGGGAAGGAAAGACAAAGAGTAAGTTCAGACATGTTACTACCCCAAGTGAAAGAAATTTCAGCTTGAGAATGGAACCAAAGACATGTCTGAGTTGCTACAAGAAGCATGTGGGAAGGTGTTCTGATTATCCAATATCATGCTACAAGCGTGGGAAGTTGGGATTTGTTAGTAAAGATTGTGACAGCAATCAACTTCGATGCTATGGTTGTGGAGCTGAAGGTCATATCCGTCGTGACTACCCAAAGTTCAGAGAGTCTGGGAAGGGAACATCAAGTAGTAATCAATCAAAGAAGGATTTGAGAGTTACAGGTAGAGCATTTCAGATGACAGCAGAAGAAGCTCGTGATGCAGTTGATGTAGTCATGGGTACATTCCTAATCAACTCTATACCCGCTCGTGTGTTATTTGATTCAGGAGCCAACATTTTGTAAGCAATTTGACATGCCAGTTAGCACACTATTAGAAGCATTAGTGGTAGAGACAACTAATGGGGGGCAAGTGTTAGTGCGTGAGATTTATAATGGATGCTTGATTGAAATTGAGGGTATCCCATTTCTAGTTAGCTTGTTACCCATGACAATAGGAGGATTTGACGTTGTGATAGGTATGGATTGGTTTTCTAAGAATGGAGTAGATATTTTATGGTCAAAGAAGATGCTTTCTATTTTGAGACCAAATGGAGAGACGCTATTGGTTTATGGGGATAAGAGAAAGGCTGACATAGGGATCATCTCAGTAGTGAAAGCACGAAAATGTCTTATTAAAGGTTATTCTTCATTTTTGGCATATGTTGTGGATGCCAAAAAGGAAAAGAAGAAAATTGAAGATGTTCGGGTAGTGTGTGATTACCCAGATGTGTTTCTCGTTTACCTGCCCGGCTTACCACCAGATCGTCAGGTGGAGTTTCGTATAGACCTCGTTCCTGGTGCAACACCAATCGCTCGTTCTCCATATCATTTATCTCCATAGGAAATGAAAGAAATGATGACTCAATTGCAAGGATTACTTGACAAAGGGTTCATCCGACCTAGTTCCTCAACGTGGGGTGCTCCAGTATTATTTTTGAAAAAGAAAGATAGCACTTTAAGGATGTGTATCGACTACCGCGAGCTGAACAAGGTGACTATAAAGAATAAATGCCCTCTTCCTCGTATTGATGATCTGTTTGATCAACTCCAGGGAGCTAGTTGTTTCTCCAAGATTGATCTTCGGTCAGGCTATCATCAATTGAAGGTGCGATAGGAAGATGTTGCCAAGACTTCTTTCAGGACCAGGTATGGTCATTAAGAATTCTTTATATGCCTTTCAGTTTGACAAATGCTCCAGCTGCTTTTATGGATTTAATGAACCGAGTATGCCGCCTGTTCTTAGACAGATCAGTTGTAGTGTTCATTGATGACATCCTCATTTACTCCAATAATGAGGAAGAACATGAAAGACATTTGCGAGAGGTTTTTGAGATATTGAGACGAGAGAAACTCTATGCAAAGTTTTCTAAATGTGACTTTTGGCTATCTGAAGTACAGTTTCTTGGTCACGTGGTTTGCAGCAAAGGTGTGAAAGTAGATCCGTCCAAGATTGAAGAAGTAATGAGTTGGGAGGCTCCAAAGAGTCCTACATAGATAAGAAGTTTTCTGGGATTGGTGGGATATTATCGTAGATTCATACAAGATTTCTCGAAGATTGCTGCACCATTGACTGCTTTGACTCGAAAGAACGTGAAGTTTTTTTAGACCGAAAAGCATATGAATGCCTACGAAACATTGAAGAAGATATTGTGTGAAGCACTTGTGTTGTCTTCGCCAGAGGGATCTGATGACTTCGTAGTATACAGTGATGCATCTGGATCTGGTTTAGGTTGTGTTTTAATGCAACGAGGCAAGGTAATTGCTTATGCTTCTAGACAACTCAAAGAGCATGAGAAGAATTACCTGATACACGATTTGAAGCTAGCTGCAGTTGTATTTGCATTAAATTTATGGTGGCATTACCTGTATATATGGTACACGGTGTACTATTTTTACTGACCATAAGAGTTTAAACTATGTTTTTGATCAGAAGGAGCTAAACATGAGGCAAAGGCGTTGGTTAGAGTTAATCAAAGAGTACGATTGTGAAATCAGATATCACCCTGGAAAAGCTATCATAGTTGCAGATGCTTTAAGCCGCAAAGAACGAAGTGGTGATGCATTCGTTAACTTTAATAGAATTGAAGTTATATCAAGTTTGATTGAAAGAATCAAAGAAGCTTAAAAAGAGGATTTATTGGAGGAAAACATAAAAGATGAAGTCATGGTAAAACAAAAATATTCACTCGAAGAAGACAATCAGGGTCTAAAGTTATTTCGAGCTAAAATTTGGGTGCCAAGAATTGGGGGTAATCGTGAGTTATTACTAGAAGAAGCACATAAATCAAAATATTCTATTCATCCAGGAAGCAGCAAGATGTAGAGGGATTTGAAGTTGCATTACTGGTGGCCCATCATGAAACTTGATATAGCAAGGTACGTTGAGAAGTGTGTGACATGTTTACAAGTAAAAGATGAGAATCAACGACCATACAGGAGTCTACCAGCATTGAATATACCAGAATGGAAATGGGATCATGTTACTATGGATTTCGTGATTGGATTACCCAAGATGTTCAAGGGTCATTATGCAATATGGTTTGTTGTAGACAGACTAACGAAAAGCACACACTTTTTACCGATGAAGGAAACTTGGTCAATGGACAGGTTGGATAAGTTATACATTGATGAGATTATCTCGAGACATGGAGTGTCGTTATCTATCGTCTCAGATAGAGACAGTTGATTCACTTCCAAGTTTTGGGAGGGACTACAAAGAGAGTTGGGGACGAGAGTGAATCTGAGTATCGCCTACCATCCTCAGATTGACGGACAAAGTGAGAGGACGATTCAAACTCTAGAAGATATGCTTTGTTCTTGTGTGGTTGACTTTGGTGGGAGTTGGGTGCGCACTTGCCTTTGGTTGAATTTGCATATAATAACAGTTATCACTCTAGCATCGCCATCTTTGAAGCATTGTATGGGAGAAAATTTAGGACACCCACTTGTTGGTTAGAAGTCGGGGAGAAACAGTTTGCTGGTCCTGAGATTGTACAAGAGGCTGCAGACAAAGTCAAACTGATTAGAGCACGCCTTAAAGTCGCGCAAGATCGACAAAAGATCTATGCAGATCAGAAGAGGCGACCCGTAGAGTTTCAAGTGGGTGATAAAGTTATGTTAAAAGTATCACCATGGAAGGGAGTGATCAGATTCGGGAAGCATGGAAAACTTAGTCCTCATTTTCTTGGGCCTTTCACAGTGTTGGAAAAGATTGGTTCTCAAGCCTACCGCCTAGACCTAACACTAGAGTTGCAAGGAATTCATAACACTTTCCACGTATATTACCTACGGAAGTGTTTGGCGGAAGAATAAAACGTAACTCCGTTATCTGAAATTCAAATAGATGACAAAATGTGTTATGTTGAAGAGCTAGAGGTGATACTAGAAAGAAAGTGTGAATCACAGATTGCTTAAGTAACAATGAATAATTGAAAGATTAATTGTATTGAATGATTGAGAGAGTTACAAACATTGGATTGAAAAGCAAACTCTCTCTCTAAACCTGATAAGTGCACAAATATATTTCTCCAAGTCTAATGCTTCAGGAAAAGAAAACAAACAATAAATACTCAGGCTAAAACTCTACAGGCCCAAGGCCCAACAAACCAAACAAGCCCAATATGAAATAAAAGGCTTTTACAACGCGTTTAATAATTAACAATTAAACTATATAAATGCTTTATATAACTTTCCACGCACTAGGACTTTCAATCCTAACAATCTCCCCCTAAAGTTGTATAAAGGATTTATCTTCTTGAAATCCTCATGTGTTGATCTTCTCTCCTTCTTGAATCTCTGAAAAACTTTGGTGTTGCTTGTCTTCATGTCTTTCTGAGCTCCCCCTTGAATAAAGCTCTTGGTCTTCATAGATTCAACTTTGTAACTAGATTCAATATACCATAGTCTCGACTGAATGCACAATTGAGCAGCTTTCAACTGTAGAAACTCAACACATCGGATCAGCACACAAGAAAGATAATGTGCGATTACGTGACATTCCACAGTGCATTTTCAGTTTAAAAACAAAGAATCTATCTCTGAACCACGAGTTGGATTGAATTTCAGCTTAAGAACTTGTGGAACCAATACGCTCGTAGGAGGAATCAACTTGTAGCAAACACCACTTGATAAAGGATAGAAGAACCAATACAATCTTGAAATCCATGCCTTTTCAACCTCAGATTTAAAGATTTTGTTACTCCCCCCCCCCCCCCCAGCTTTTGCTAACTCCCCCTCAACATGATAATCTGTGTCTTTGAATCTTTTGTCTTTGTCATGTCTCCCCCTCATGATGATTAGGAGAATTTTTAGAATCATGTAACTTCAAAGACTAGATGGACGAGCAGTAAAATGTTGGATAAAACGTTTAGTAACTAATATGCGGTAATAAACTAACACATAAACACGATAGTAACTGTTATCACAACAATTAAAATAATTGTGTGGCCTATTTTCAGAGTTGGCAAAGGGGTATCTCTAATAGGATTTCTAGTTATCACTGAAGTAAAAATTAAACATTTATGCTTCTCAAACTATTCCGACGATATCACGAAGATATTCAAGGGGAATCACAAAGATTCGTGCATGTGTGAAAGAAATATAAATATGTATCTTTTCATCTCAAAGATTGATTCAACCTGGGACACAGGTTATAAATCAATAGATATAGTGAGATGAATATGAAGTTTGGAGACTGGAGCTGATGTCTTCCTTTTTCAATATCTAAGACCTCCGAGTGAGGAATAGATAGATTATATGCTAAATCTCCGTGAATATATGAAACAAGTATCTTTTGTGAGATACTTGAGTGGCTAGGTGGGGTGACACAAGTTATCAACATTGGGTCCATGTCTGTTTCAATATTCATCTCCAAAGAACGAGAATGAATAGATTATGTGGTAACCCGGATAACTGACTCGGTTTGGTAAGAACCAATAATTCTTTTAAGTCTTGTCACATCCTCACCATATTCTTTTCACTCCGAACTCATCTATCAAGCTAGACCCCTCACTGATATCTATGAATTGGATGTGTTTCTTGGGTAGGTCATTCCGGTTGTGGATTGACCATAGAAACTTTATGAGCCCTAACACTCCTTTAACTCACCAAGATAGAACATTGAAGTACAATTTCTGATTAGAGATAATCAAAAGTCAAAAACATTTAAGAACGAGTCCTGAACTGAAGTGTTCAGAAGTCAATATGAAAGTTTAAAGAAAAACCTGGAACTCCCCCTCAAAAGATGGCATAACCCTTGATTGTAGTCATGTGACGTGAGTAATCTGAATTAGATCACACATGACATTCCTGCAAAATAGATTAGACAGATTTTGGTTTTGGTATCCATGTTTTGATGGATCCTTGATGGTTAGTTGCCTTAGCTTTGAAGTTATGAAACTGAGAATTGGGGATACTATAAGTACCATACCAGCTATTGACATACCTGGAATCCACAAAGTCACTATTTCCACAATAAGTGCAACAGATATTTGATTGGTTTAGACTGATAAATTTAGTTGTGGAATAGACATGAGTCGGTGACTTTGGATCAACTACAGGGGATTTGTATGACGTGATTCCATCACTTTCTTCTGTAGTTGATTTCTTTCTCCAAACCATTTTGACTTTTCGAAACACTTGATTATCTGTGTTATCAACAAGAGAATTATAGAAAAGATTTGAAGGGCAAATCCGATCTTTTGAAAATTCATTTGCTTTGACACAACTCTTCGAAGAAATAGTTGTGGAAGTTGAACTTGAAAAATAAGGAGACTGAACAATAGTATCGGGACTGGCTTGTTCAGATAAATCGGGTTTGAAATTTAGTTCTTCAAGTTTCTTGACTTTTACGGCTAAAACATTTCTTTCTTCGAGAATTGAATCAAATTGTTTTTGTAAATCAGATTTTACCTTCTTTCTTTCAAAATCTCTGTCGTTAATCCAGACAATTTCTATGAAAGCTTACGAATTTCTGTTTCGAAAAACTTCCTCTCACTTTCAAAGTCTTTTTCAATACTGTTGCATTTATCAGATATTTCTTTGAAAGCAACAACATTTTTCTTTTCAAGCGCTTTCTTTTTATTCTCAAAAGATTTTTTTTCTATTTCAAAATTATTTCGCTCAATTATCAAAATCTTTTCAAAATCAGAAATCTATTTTGAAAGTTTAGCATTTTGAAGCTTGAAAGTATTTCTTTCCTCGAAAATCTTCTTTGAAAGATCAAGAATTTTCCGTTCAAAACCCTTTCTTTCATTAGCGAAACTACTTCTTTCTTTTTCAAAATCTTTTCTGTCCTTTTCAATCTCCTTCTCAAGATTAGAAATCTTTTGTTTCAGTTCAAGATTGTTATCTTTTAAAGCACTCACTGAATCATCCGAATATTTGCTTTTATTTTCAAGATTTTTCAGATCTTTTTCAGGTTCGGGATCTTCATATGATTTTACAAATTTACCATTCACATACATATAGGTTTTTCCCATTGTTACTTGAACAAAGTGATCATAATACGATAGCGATTTGATTCAAAAGAAAATTGGAATGAATGTAATCGGTACCCACAATCGATTAGTCCAAACAAATCGATTCACCCTCAACAAACCGCAAATCAATCGAAATCTATTAATTAAGTTATCCAACACAGAAATTGAAATCGAATATGAGTCGACCACCCAAATCGATTGAATCCCAAAAACGATTGAGTTTATTAAAACTAGATCGATTTAATCATTAACCCAAACTGAAATCAGATATAGGAACTTAATCAAATTCAGTAATACCAATCAATTTAACCTACCCTATACGACATTAATCTGGCAATCAAAATAAGCCCAAATCAACAGATTGCCAACATCAGAACACAAATAGAAATCAAGGGCAGATATTGACTCTCCAACCGAATTGAGATCGGTACCATCGAGATTGAAACTGAGCAAATCACCCAAAATTAAACAGAATCAACCCAACTTCTAATCGAAATGCTTAACCCAATATCGAGTTCCCAAAAATTGAACAGATTTAATCAAACACCACTCGAAATCAAGTCCATAGTGAAGGAGAAAATAAACAAATCGATTGATTGTATCAAAATCAAAGAATCCAAATCACACAACCATAACAACAAGTAATATTAGTAAAAAGAAATCGATTGTATCAAAATCAAACCAAATCGATGAACTAGTATACCCAAATCGATTTAATTGATTTGGAAAAGCAATCGATATAAACCCTAAACCAAAAGAAATCGAATCGAACTCTAGTGTTAACCCAACTAAACTTCTAAATCAAAATCGATTCAGACCTGGATCAATACAAGGTCAACACAAACATCAAATTGTTTCAATCAGGAAAGGGGGACGTCGAAGAAAGGGTCGTCAGCGGTGGTGGCAATCATGGTGACAGAGGCAGTGATAGGATCGATAGAACCCTAAACTGGGTCTTCGAGCATGAAAGCAGTCCATACGCAAAACCCTAATCGGGGTGGGGTGTCGCCAAACACAACAACGGCGATAGGTTAGTCGGTGATGGAATGATGGTGGTGGTGGGCCTGTCGTCGTCGAATGGCAGTGGCGGTGAGGTTAAGTAACCCAAACCCACCGTCTACCTGTGCCGCGGCGGTAGTGACTTGGTGTGAGCAGTCGACGCAGCCGAGAGAGAGAACCGAGGTTGGGAGAGATAAGCCTGGGGGATGCGGGGGTCGAGAGGGCGTGAGGTTGATCTGAGTGAAGGGATTGAGAGGTCGAGTAAGAGAGGATATCGATGAGGGAGAGAGGTGGGTGAGGCTTGAGGGAGGCAGGTCTCGATGTGAAGGTGTGAAGGCAGGGAATCGGGGTTAGGGGAATCGGGGTTGGATAGGAAACAGGTTTGGGGAGAACCGGGGTTGGGTAGGAACTGGGTTTAGGTAGAACCTAGCTTGGGAACCTGGCTTGGAAACAAGGCTTGGGAATAGGGTTTGGCGGACCCGGGTAGGGTATTGACAGGGTTTAGCGGCACACCACTTACTGTCGACCCCAAACTCAAAATTAAAAACTTTTAATCGAAAACCAATAAACTTTCGCAATGATTATCGATTAAATTCAGAAATCTAACACTCGTTTTCACTTGATTTTCAACCAAAACACTGATTTTCAATCAAAAAAATCGAGAACACAGACTTGAGATTTTAGATCTAAGAAAAACACAAAATTCGACTTCAAACCTATGAATTTGGCTAATAAATTTTACTAAACCTTTAATCTAACACAACTAAATATTGGGAACGACTAGACTCAACGATTTAGCAAAAATCAATAAACCCAGAAATCAATTGGAGAAGTCGATAGAGTGAAGAGGGAAAAAAATTTACCTTTTTCGAACCAAATCTTCGTCTATTTGCTCTGATACCAATTGTGAATCGCAGATTGCTCAAGTAACAATGAATAATTGAAAGATTAATTGTATTGAATTATTGAGAGAGTTACAAACATAGGATTGAAAAGCAAACTCTCGCTATAAACCTGATAAGCGCACAAATCTATTTCTCCAAGTCTAATGCTTCAAGAAAAGAAAACAAACATTAAATACTCAGGCAAAAACTCTACAGGCCCAAGGCCCAACAAACCAAACAAGCCCAATATGAAATAAAAGGCTTTTACAACGTGTTTAATAATTAACAATTAAACTATATAAATGCTTTATATAACTTTTCACGCACTAGGACTTTCAGTCCTAACAGAAAGACAAAGAAATTGCGTCAAAAGGAGATCGGGTTGATTAAAGTTCAATGGAAGCATCGTAGGGGTAAAAATGTCACATGGGAACCGAAAGATGAAATGAGAAGGCGTTACCCACACTTGTTTCTCGAGACTTAGATTTCGGGGACAAAATCTCTTTTTAGAGGGGGAGAATTGTAGCATCCTATTTCCAGGTATTAATTTATTATTTATATACGTAGCATCGTGTTTGAAGGTATTAATTTAATATGTATATATATATATATATATTAATTTTTGGGGTACACATGTCATGTTCTAAAAGATAAACATAAGGATGGTTGTGTCAAATTACATCATATATGGGGTAGGATTGTTTTATAAAGGAATTCAAGGGGTTTATTGTGCCAACATTCTAATCTAGTGATAATATAAATAGGGCTTTAAAAAAAAAGAGAAAAGAAGAAGGAATAGAAGAGAGAAGTCAGGAGAAGAAGAAGAAAGCGGTGGAAGCTATCTAGGGTTTGATATCTCGAATTATTGGCATCAAATCGACAAATTAAGGTAAACTCTTTATGTATAAGCTCGATTTCTTGATATATTCGATGTTTAGGCTAGTATTAGAGTCGATTTTGGAGTTTTTAGGTCAGAAAATCAAGATTCAAGCTTCTGTTTTAGGGGACAGTTGTGTATGCATGTGTTCTCTATGATAATTTCATTTTTATGATGTATATTAATCCCCTCTTGAATCCCAATGTCATATATTTTGATTTTGATGCATTAGAACCTAAAATCCATTAAAAAAGGAACAATATTGGTGTTCTAAGTCTTGTTGGTAGAGGTGATTGTTGGGTAAGTTCATTTCATGTTTATAATAGTTTTGATTCCATCTAAGTGTTCAATCAAGAGTTGAAGTTGAAAATCAAAATCTTTGACAATCTTTTAAAAAAAAATAAAGTAAGATAATGAGTTTGGAGACATCGAAACTATCATGAAAAGGTTAAGATGTTTGATATGTATTGGGGAGGGGGTGCAGAAATCGATGAAGAGGAGAGGAGAGTGATCGAACTTGGATAAGAATTTGAGATCGCGTGAGAGCTCGCTTTCCTTAAGTGATATTTTGACCATGTTCTGCTTGGGTATCACGAAATTCACTCGAGGATAATCTCAAATTCACCGGTATCGATTTAGGCAGAATTCGATCCTATTTAAACACAATGAGAATCATAACTAATCCTATATTATTAATGATAATAATTTCCCATTTAATGGTATTGATTGTTGTCCATAATGGTGGGGGTTACAAAATGATTTGTAGGTTACACAATTGATATCTCAAACGATATCAGTTACAGTGGCACGACACGGGTAGCCGCGCGGGTTACCCTGCGGCACAACCCGCCCGGGTCACTGTTTTGTCACCACACTCCAGTGCACGGCGCGGGTTAACCCGCGGCACAACCCGCCCGGGTTACTATTTCGTCCCCACTTCCAGTGCACAGCACGGGTAGCCGCGCGGGTTACCCTGTGACACAACTCGCCATAGTCACTGACTCAGTTACGAAACTGATAAATCCTAGACGAGACCGTCCAACAATCCCGGGTTATAGTTAGCTTACACGAGTGTGCACTCTGCACCTCCTAACTCGTGTTCTAACTTAGCTACAAACCCCATTATTATCTTGTGAACCTAATTACACAAAATGAACCGATGATTTCACTAAAACCACCAACATTCCTCCCCCATTTTAGTGCAATCCTTGATTCAAAAACAACAATTAATATAGGAAACAAACTCATGCATAAATGAAAATATCTAAAAGATTGAATTTCGATCTTAGTACATTACACATTTCAAATAATCGAGAATCCGGGTGTCCTATGGATTGAACCCTTCAACCCATTTGAATACCAGAAAATAACATACACATGAATTTATAAGATTCTCTAAAGTTTAAACTTGACACTATACAAGCCATGTGTCCTTATCCATTTGTGAGTGCATCAAAGCCAAATCCAAGCTTCTTGAAGCGGCCACACTTCGCACTCATATACGTAGTTCCTTTCATCATGCACTTTTATAAAAGAACAATTACCTCCTTCACTTGCAGTACCGAGCACATACCTTGGGATGATTATTTTGTGCTCTAATCCCTTAGAGTGAGCTTTGCCATTGAATTCAACTTCTAACGTTGTATTAGAAGGGAATTGGGTATCTCACCGTTATGGATTTAAATAGAATTTAATTCCATCCCTATTATTGACTTGTGAACCAAGTCCCTAGATAATCCCTTCGTCAGGTGGACCGCTAGATTTTGTTGTGACAGAACAAATTCAACCGAAATCACCTCATTCGTGATTAGCTCACGAATCATGCTTTGTCTAACACCTAAGTGTCTAGACTTTCCATTATATACTTGACTATAAGTTTTAGCCAAAGTAGTCACACTCTCACAATGGGTAGAAATGTGTGATATTGGTTTCGGCCAAAACGGAATTTCGTGGACTAAATTCCTTAGTCACTCCGCCTCTTTACTGGCAGTGGCTATTGCCACAAATTCCGACTCCATAGTCGAACTCGTGATGCAAGTTTGCTTCTTGGAAGCCTATGAGATGGCACCTCCCCCAAGCAAGTACACCCAACCACTCGTAGATGAGTGATCTTCTAAGTTGGTGATCCAACTTGCATTCAAATATCCCTCTAAGATCGAAGGAAACCCGACATATGACAAATCAATAGTTTTCTTCAAGTATTTAAATACTCGTCTTATCGCTTGCCAATGATGTATACTAGCATTGCTAGTATACCTACTCAACTTTCCACGGCAAAAGCGATATCCGGCCTAGTGCTTGTCATGGCATACATCATGCATCCAATAGCCTTTGAGTACTCGAGTTGTGACACCGCTTCACCCAAATTGGGCATAAGCTTCACACTCGGATCAAATGGAGTACTCACCGAAGAACAATCAAAACAATTAAATTTCTTTAATGTTTTCTCAATGTAATGAGATTGCGTAATTGCAATCCCTTTGTTCTCACGCTTGATCCTTATTCCAAAGATCACCTCCACCTCTCCCATATCTTTCATGGAGAAACTTGATGACAAAAACTCTTTGGTTTTATCAACTTGATTTTGGTTGGTGCCAAAAATTAACATGTCATCAACGTATAAGCAAATGATTACTCCGTTACCGGATGTGTCAAATTTGCTATATACACACTTGTCCGCTTGGTTTAACATAAAACCGTTGGACAAGATAACCTCATCAAATTTTTGATGCCATTGTTTGGGTGCTTGTTTAAGCCCATACAATGATTTTACAAGTTTACATAACTTATGCTCCATCCCAGGCATAACAAAACCTTCCGGTTATTTCATGTAAATTTCTTCCTCCAAGTCACCATTCAAGAATGCCGTTTTGACATCCATTTGGTGAATCACTAAATTGTGGATAGCTCCTAAGGCTATCAACAATCTAATCGTGGAGATCCTTGCAACCGGGGCATACATATCAAAATAATTGATGTCTTCCCGTTTCCTAAAGCCTTGGATTACTAATCGAGCTTTGAACTTGTCGATTGATCCATCGGCTTTCATCTTTCTTTTGAAGATCCACTTGCATCCCAACGGTTTATAACCCGGTGGCAAGTTCGATAATACCCAAGTATTATTCCCCATGATGGAATCCATCTCATCATTTATTGTTTCTTTCTAGAAAGAAATATTTTGAGACTTCATAGCCTCATCAAATGATTTTGGATCTTCCTCAATACTATAACAGTAAAAGAATTGTGACCCAATCTCATCTCTTGATCCCTCTACCAAGTACACTTGGAAATCAGGACCAAAGGATTTTTCAATCCTTCTTCTTTTGCTCCTTCGAAGCATCGGAGATTCGGTTGGAACAATTGCTTGTTCTTCAACCTCACTAGTTTCACTAGTACTTGGAACTATGTCCTTTGGCCTAGGTATTGAAGAGAATCTAGTCTCATCAAATAATTCATCTCTCGATTCTATAAAGGTGTCGTTATAAAATCATTAGGTTCAATAACACAGAACCTATAGGCCTTGGAATGCTCGACATATCCAACAAAGATGCAATCAATACCTTTCTCATCCAAAGTTTTCCTTTTGGGTTCGGGTAGTCGAACAATCACCCGACAACCCCAAACTCGAATATAATTCAAGTTGGGCCTTTTCTTGAACCAAAGTTCATATGGGGTAATCTTGTTCCTTTTATTGGGAACTTGATTTAATAAGTAACAAACCGTTAACATGGCTTCACCCCAAAATCCATCACTCAAACTGGAGTAGGATAACATAGAGTTCACCATTTCTTTGAGAACTCTATTTTTCTGTTCTGCCACACCATTTTGTTGTCCTGTATAAGGAGCTGTGGTCTCATGTATGATTCCTACATATTGGAAAAACATGGGTTCGTAATATTCCCCACCACGATCGGTGCGTAAACATTTAATAAAACCGTTCATTTGCTCCTTCACTGATTCCGGTTTTGTTGTGGGTCTCCCCCACGTGGTGCGATGCTTATTACCTCATTATGAAAATAATTACCACGCTTTTATATGTTTTAGTGAAAAGTAACGTGTTGGTTTGGCCTATCACTATTGGTTACCAATCATGCATTATTTGAATTTATGAATCAGTTTAATTTCTTTTTATATGAATGGCTTATAATACAAACGCTTGAACTCACTAGACGTGTATTCTGATTTGTTTTGTTTGTCGACGTGTATCCCAGGATTATAATCGGGTGCAAAAGGTAATAATTGGGGTAAGGAAGTTAGTATTTGATAGCGGTGGATGATATGTCGAGTGATATCTCTTTTGTAGCGATGATTAGTTGCAAATAGTTTTTTTGGAAGAAGTTGAATTATCATCGTCTTTGTAAATAGTCGTATAACTTAAATTTACCCATTTATGTGGCTTTTTGTACATGATATTTTGGGATGTAGTTCTAAATAAATGTATACAGGTTATAAAAATGGAAAAACATGAATATATGAACGGGTCATGCCGAATTTTTGTTAGAAATCTTAGTATAAAGTTTAGGGTGTTACATTACACAACTAATCGAGGATACCCCAAAGCCATATGCGCATACACACAGCCAAGACCCACCCAAACTTGACCCTCTTAGGCCTTGATGACCGCGGAGCAGTGTCTTCCTCTTTCACCTACATCCTTCCTTGTCCTCTCGACCCTTAAGGCCCTACGAATGATCAGTTTTGTCGTGGGTAAACTCGTCACTATACTCATTGACTCAAGAAGCACACATAACCAACTTCTGCCTCTTTCTTTATGTGCTTCCAATCGATGGGATGACGTGATGCTAGACATGGCATGGTTGGGAACACTTAGGCTTGTGGCAACCGATTTTGCAATATCGTAACTCTCACTTACCCATAACGACTGATCCTTCATTTTGTGTGACCAACCATTTGTTGAACAAACGTCAACCAACAGCCTCTACACACTGCTCCACTACTATGTAGTCACGACCCTTTATACCCTTGAATTGGAGAAAACCTTTACTCTAGATTTGTCATCTCCAATTGAGGTCGCAGAAAACCTTCAACCTGAAAGCATCCTACAAAAATTCTCCCACATTTTTGAAGTACCAAATTCTCTACCACTGGCTCGCCATCACGACTACCATATCCCACTCAAGCCTAACAGTGAACCTGTCAATGTTCGCCCCTATCGCTACCCATTTTACCAAAAAGATATCATGACACCATATCTGAGACATGTTATTAGAAGTCCTTATCACTCTACTCGTCCCTAGTCTTGTTAGTTCAAAAAAAGACGGGACTTGGCATTTTTGTGTGGACTATTTTGCCCTCAACGCCATCATGGTGCATGACCGTTTCCCTAACCTTACAGTTCACGAGCTCTTGGATGAGCTACAAGAGGCAAAAAAAATTCTCCAAAATCGATCTTGATCCAGGTATCACCAAATTAGGGTGGTAGTGGCAGATACCCACAAGACAACCTTCTATACCATAGACGATCACTGCGAGATTTTGGTCATGCCCTTTGGCTTGACTGATGCTCCTTCCATGTTTCAAGACTCGATAAACAACTTGTTCTGATCGGTTCTTCATAAATTTGTTCCCGTTTTTTAATGACATCGTCATATACAGCACCACTACTGCCGACCATTAGCTATATCTCGAGCATGTGCTTAGAAACCTTTTGGGTACGCAAAGCTATCAAAATGTGTTTTTGGAGTGACTGAGGACTAGTACCTTGGGTATGTTATTTCTGGAAAAGAGGTCTCGGTGGATGAGGACAAAATCAAGTCCATAATTTCGTGGTCGTTACCCACCACGCGCATTTGTCCTTCGGGGCTTCCTCGAGCAAACATGATATTATCGGAGTTTTGTTGCCAACTACACTCAGTTGGCTGCCCCCTCGTGGATTTGTTGCAAGGAGGTCATTTTTCTTGGAACCCAGTGACTGCGTCGACCTAGTCTACTCTTAAAACTACCATGGCATCCCTACTGGTGTTGGCCCTCCCGAACTTCTCAGAACCCTTCGATATAACAACTAACATGTCTGTAACGGTAATTGGCATTGTTTTATCCCAAACTAATCGACCTATGTCCTACATAATAAGAAACTAGGGTCACAGATGCAACTAGAGTTGGCTTATGTCTACGAACTATACACAATTACCAAAGTTGTCAAGAAGTGGTGCCCTTACTTGCTTGGGCGACATTTTGTATCTTCACAGACCAAATTGGCTTACATCATCTAATCACCCAGGTAATCCAAACTCCAGAACAACACAACTGGGTTACGAAGTTATTGGGCCATGATTTTTAGGTTGCATACAAACCGGGCAAGGAAAAAAAGGTGGTGAATGCTCTAAGTCAAGTACATGAAGATCTAATATTAAGCTTCAACGGCCCTTTAATCCCACGGCTTGTAATCCTCCACCAATAATATTCAGAAACTCTTATAAGGCAAGACCAGGCTTTCCAAAGCAACTTCAGAGGCAGGAAACGGCTACTACAACTAGAGAGGTTTATTGTACTGCAAACATCGGTTAGTGGTTCCAGCCTTACCCCATATTCAATAATTTTGTATCTCTGCGTTTCACTCATCACCTATTGGAGGCTATTCTGGGGTTCAGACCGCAGTCAACCGACTTGCTTCTTTTTTCTGGCCCAATATGCGGACCACGGTCCGAGAGTTCGTCCGAAAAATCATAACCTACCCAAGCGGTCAAATATCCAATGTACAAGCGTTTGGACTCATTCACCTACTACCCATTCCTAATCAAGTATGGGAAGAGATTTCGATGGACTTCATTGTAGGGTTGCCACTGTCGCACGATCACACGGCCATATGGGGGATAGTTGATCGATTAACGAAATACACTCACTTTATCTGGATGCTTTCCAACTACATAGTCGTTTCGTTAGCCAACATTTTCCACAAACAAATATACTAACTACACGAACTTCCATAGTCAACTTTGTCATACCGCAACCCACTATTTGTGAGTCGTTTTTGGTTCAAATTGTGTCAGCAACTAGGTACCAAGCTCCTATGTTCGAGCGTGTACCATCCTCAAATGGATGGCCAAACCGAAGTCATCAACCGAAGCCTTGAAATTTACCTATGTTGTTTTGCAGGTGATCAACCATGAGAATGGTACTGATATTTGTATCTTGAGGAGTTTTGGTACAACATTTCCCACCACATCTCGATCGATACCACGCCATTTCAAGCGGTGTACGAGTGACCCCTCTAATGACTCTGTCGTACACGACAAGATACTCATAGTTTGCCTTAATCGATGAGACTAATGAACAACATGAACATATCTTAGATCACCAAAAAAACTCGACGACGTATGGTGGTGTAGGTAAACAAACATTGCACATATTGCGAATTCGAGGTTGGCGACCGGGTGTATCTACAACTGCATCTTTATCGACAGAAATTCGTCTGTCAATCTCAATCTAAAGTTGTCATGACGATTCTTTGGCCTTTTTTGTATCACAGAAAGAATCGGGAAAGTTTCTTACAAGTTGACGTTACCGATGGGAGTTGAATTCATCCCGTTTTTCATGTTTCGATGCACAATCCCTACCACGGCAAACGACCACAGTCTAAACCGTCTTACCCCTCGATCACGCAAGAGAGGTTCCGTCTCTTTGGCCCATGGCAATCATACTTTCTCATACCTATTGGGAGGCTTGTAATGTTTCAGATTAGAGGCCACCTGGGAGGATCGTAAGGAACTCTTCACATTTTCCCAACCTCGCAGACACGGTCGTTGTTAATGGGGAGGAACTGATACGGGGTCAGATCTAGGCCATGGGCAAGCAGTAGCTTCGACAGGATGACCCAAAAAAACTCAATCAAGCCCGCTCGATTGGAAGACTAAAGGGTTGTTTACCAAATTCGTACTTGGTAAGCGATTACCGGCAAGAGATTCATCTTTATTTACCTTATTGTGTAACATCATTGGCCATGAAAATAGATTGTTGGTAAGCATTTTAAACCCGGTAAGCGCTTACCGAGTAAGAATCGTTTCTTATACTTACCAGGTAAGAGTCTTGGTACTTGCCTTATCTCTTACCGGATAAGATTATAGGTCATTTCCTTGCTCAATTAATAAGGTAAATGATATTGGTAAGCGCTTACCCGGTAAGCGTCGAGTAAATGCCCCTAAGTACCTGTTGGATTTGAGTATTTAAGTATTCTAGGTTGTTTGCTTGATTGCTTTAATTATGTTTAGACTTGGTCAAAGCTAAAAGTACCTGTTGGATTGTTATAGTTAAATTGTTGTATGGTTTTTTTTTTCGGAATATATCGGAAAATTACTCGAACTCTTTATCTTTCCTTCTTAGCATTATGAGGAGAAAGCCTATCTCGAATCGAGTTGCAACATTCCGACTAACTTTTTTTTTTTTGAACGGTAGAGACAACATTCAGACTTACTTAATTATCAATTAGTTTTTGTACTTTTATGTAATGAATATTATTTATTGTAACTTTAACTATCTTGTTTAAACATTTGAATGTTTGTAAGTTTTACTCATTGTAATTAAAAACTCTTACACATCACGTATTACCTGAAAACTCAAATTATCACTCAAAATTTGAACAAAATATTAAGTTTTCATATATGTAACTTGAAGTTGGTACAAAAACAGTACGAACATGTAGCAACAAAAAATTTTGATACCGATTAAGTTGTTACCAAATACAGTTGGTTGATACACGTTATAGGATTTTACGTACCAATTATGATTGGTTGGTACACGATATTAAGGAAAAACTTGGTACCATACTAAATTCACACCTACTTGGAATGAAGAGAACATCAATATTCAAGCTTTCAACACCAATGATGTCTCGTAAGTAACATATCTCTTTATATATAAAGAGGTAATTGTCATATCAATAAACAAACATTATATGTCCATGCTTGTAAGAATCTAAGAGATGCCATATCTTCTAAATTCATAGAGGGCAAGTATTATCCTTTTCATTTATTTTAATGACAAACTATACTTGTCTTTTTTCTCGATAACTGATAATTTAATCTTATTAAGTTAAGACCGAGTAATTAAACACTTTAATTATTTAAATCTCCTTATTTAAATATGTTTTATAACTTTGACCCTTTGAGACTTCATCACATTATCAATTATTATAAATCATATTTGTAATTATAAACGATGAATGGCATATTGCAATATATCATCATTATCCATACGGTCGGTTATTCAGCTATTAACAAACTCATTATCATTATATATGTGTACCTAACGTCCATTTATACTCGATGTCCAGATTGGACATGGGGCGTGAAAATGACATCTCTGCCTGTTCAATCTCTAGTTTTTTTATTCTCGAATGTAATCACAAAAAAAATATATTATATCACATATCACCTATCTGAGTATGCATGCGTTTCCTCGGTACAATTAAATCAAGGGGCACAGAGACATCCATTTTGTCATATAGAAAGAATAAATTCTATCTCAATTCATGTCAGTACTACTAAGTGATACATCACATCCTCAACGACCATTATATCACCGAGTTACGGAATGATTTAGAATCAATGTCAAGCATGTTAATCACACAAGCAAACTCCATAGTCACAAGTCAAAAGATGACATGTAAAATAACCTAATGAGAAACGTTCGTGACACTCATAAAACATCCGATGCAACATTCTCACAAGGAGTCAGGTTTTGTACACAAAATCTTCATTTTCATTACATGTGGATCTTATATCTACATATGAACCTCTACATATACTTTATGCTGTTACAGTGGTCAAAATACGAAATCGAGGCTAGGACCGTGATTTCAAATAGTGGTTATCGCGATGGTAAAGCGGTGATATACCGGTCCAAAAGTAGCGGTTAATTTAATAATTAGAATTATATATAGGCGAAAGATCGTGTGAAAAGTTGAGGTTAACATAAGAAACGTGAGATGTGGATCTCAACCGTTGATCACTTTTAATCAAATGCCCTCTCATGAATTGCAGCTTAAAAGAGAATTGATCTGGTGCATCTCAGTGCATCTCATCCTAATGTGCATCCATTTCTCATCCAACGGTTGATAACCACTTCTCACGCTTCTCACATTAACCTCAACATCTCACCGGAACCTAACCCTATATATGTATAAATATAACTCAATATTTTTTGTATTCAATAAAAATATATAAGAATAATTATGTCTAAGTGCAAATAACAATAATTGAACAATGTAACTACTTTTATTCAAAGTAACGGTGTCCAAAGTAAAAAGAATGAGAATAATGGTGTCCAAGTCCAAAAATATAAGAATGATGAAACCACAAAATTACCTTTTTAACACCAAAATAGCCTATCTACAAATAGCGGATATGCGACCACTTTTTTGCATTGAACATGCGGTCAAAAGGCTATTATTATGTTTGATCGAAACAGAGATCACAACGTAAACATAATAAATCGTCAATGCTTCTTATTTATGAAAAATATATCATAATAAAATGTCCAAACATAATCATCCAACCAAATCCATGAACAATCAAGAAAAATGATTCCCAAAATCAAATTATATTTCTTTCAAATGTCTACAAAAACCATTCTTTCCTTTCGATATGATGACCAAAAGAATATAATTTATAAAAACATAACATCTAAACAAATGCCAAAATTTTCTATCTTCTATACCAACAATCACTTCTCAACTTGTTACACAATCAAGGAGATACGGGTGTGTTCGGTTTACGTACCTTTGCCATAAAGGCTTGTACCTCTCGATCCCGAGCTTTAGCCATGGCTTCAGGTTCCCGTTGAAATGAATCACAGCTGCACTTTCTATGAGCCTGCTATCGATATTAACATCATACCCTAGTCCTAAAACGTGCCATCTCCGGTCCAGTGGCTCAGTCCGTCCATAAAACGCTAAAAGACCGGCCGGCAAACTCCCTAATTTCCACACATTTCCATCTGCATTCTGTTCTTCCCAGTAATGATATCTAGCTGTCACATTTGCATTCCTCCAAGCCACCAAATCAAAAACGTTTAGCCCGAATGCCCACCCACAAGCCTGTGGGTCAATCTTGGAGCTAACAATCGGGTTTGAGAAGTTTAGATACTTATAAAGTCGGTGAAAAGCTTCGAGGCACGTTTCCACAGCTCCATTTACGTTCCCATGAAGATCCAAGGAGAAAAGAGGGGTTAAATCTTTCTGAACGATCACATCGTCGTCAAGAAAGACGACTTTTTCGAGGTGTGGATAGATCTCGGGGATGTAGAACTGAAGATGCTTTAATAAAGATATGTACTTTGGGTTCAAGAAATCTTGCGAACCTTCAAAAGGGTATTCACGAAAGCCGTTTTCGGTTAATTTCCTAACAACGGGAGAGTAAGAAGCGTTCAACCAAGTGAAATCTTCGACTTTTTGGACTTCAATCATGGCCCCTTTGAAATCGTTAGTAATAAACCAAGCTTGCATGGCTGCATAGTTGGCTCCATTAGTGACTACGTGGAACACGAGCTGCTTCGGATGGTCAGCATTGAAGACCGTAGAGTTGACCACAGCCGAAACCGCAAGTAAAGTATCTGAAAACAAACAGAAATGGTAAAGATTGTTGTCCAATAATCTTGGAGAGTTCGTTTTCTCCTCGGCAAGCTCCTGTATCTTCTTCTTCGTAATCCAATCCGCCGAAAGTTTAATGTTTACACAGTGAAGATTCTTGGGCAGTGATTCGGCCGCTAACTGTCCGAAAACCGCACTTTGAACGGTGGCTGCGTTTGCCCGTTCTTCAAGTGCTTGAATGTGAGATTTCATCGTCATCATTGTGGTTGCAATATCGTAATGGGCATCTTGCGATTTTAAAATTAGAGCCGATAGGCTGCTAATAAGTGGCTCGGCTTCATCTTGTGTGATGGCCTCCGCTCTCATGGCCGCTTTCGAAAGCAGAAACTGACAGCTTCTTATATTTGAACTTAGCTGCCAAGCAAGATGAAGGTTATTGTGTTCTTTTGCAATGACTACATAGGCTTTCGCAAGTGTCATTTGCTCTAATAATTGTCTCGCGTACGAATTTGCACTAGCTATCTCCTTCGTTAGATTCAACTTAGTGTGAATCACTTGTACTTTTCTAGCATTTTGCTCCTGAAAATCGTTAGATGATGTAAGTGATGATTCAGACCAAGATTTTAAGAAACTAAAGAACCGATTAATCCCAAAAAGAATATGTTAAAATCGACCGTTCTATAATTTAAATGAAAATATCCAATAATTTTATATATGTAGGCATCCAAATCATGGACACGATAATAATTGCAGGAAACAGGAAATCAAAGGTACAAAAACACAAATAATCTCTAAATAAGAGCTACTATCAACCAGATAGTATGAACATTACCAGTGGCGGATCCAGAAGTTTTTATGGTTGGGGGCACACTTAACGGTGCCAAAAAAATTTCAAAACTAAATAATTCATCTAGACCAAGACGGTTTCGGGTTTTCGTTTTCGGCTTAAAGGGTTCAATTACCAAATAAAGATAACTCATTTGGTTCGGTTTTCAGTTGATTTTTTACCGCATAAAGATAACTTAAGGAGTAGAAGGTTTTTCGAGCTCCGCTCTAAAAAATTTATACTAAACTTGAGTTCAAATAATTTTTTCATGTAGGACTCAAGCTTGAATATTTTTTGATTTACCAAGTTCGAGCTCGCTGTTTACAGGCTTGCACGATCGATTAACTCGAGATTTATAGTTTTTACATTTTATATTACGAACGAGCCGAAACGAGCATCGGTTTTATGAAGTTCGACTTGTTAAGTTAAACGAGTTTTATTTTGTGTTCGAGACCGACTCAAGCTAGATAATTAATAAGACAAAGCTCGAGATAAACAAGTTCGAACTCGAGTAGTTGGTTAGAAACTTGACTCGTATACGATCCTATATATATGTACATCAAATTGACCGATTCAATTTTAGGATCAAGATATCAGGTTTGGGACCCTTGTTTTCTTCTTGTTGGGGGCATAGTAAGAAAACTTACTAAAAAAACAAAATTTTATGGCTTTTTAAAAAAATATAGTTGGTTTTGTTGGGGGCCTAGGACCCCTACCAACCAAGGGTGCATCCGCCAATGAACATAACTCCGACTAAAACCTTTCCATAAATAGAAAGATCGGTTAAACATGGCTCTTTATAACTAGCATCAAGTTCAAAAGGTATATGTTAGGATTTGTGGAACTCATTTAAATCTCTCCAAAAGAGCCCTTATTAGAGAGAGGGGAGGTTCCTACATGTATATAGGTTTAATGGTCCATGTCTTACCGATGTAGGATTCCAACGGTATAAAGAACACAAAAAAGAGCCTAACACAGCATGCATCTGGTGTCTCTTTTTAAAGTTATTTCTTATTCTATGTTGAAGCGTGACTTTAGAAACGGTAGGGGTCAGTTTCGCATACATCACACCCCTCCCAGACCGCACCTCTGGGTGGGATATACTAGCCATGTTTGGTTTGGTTTAGTGTAACTTGGACTTGTTTTTTGATTCCTCAAGTCTTTTGAGTACTTGTTAATTGTTGAACAAATACGTTTTTCATTTGCGGGGAAATTTATTATATGAACTAATTGCAAGGGATCCAAGGGATACCCTTCTATTTATAGTAAACAAAATACACAAATGCCTCCGACCTCTCCCACAATTCAAACATGTACACATACAAAATACGTATAATGGCAACACATTTATATATTGTATTAAGTACCAACACACCTAAACAGCAAAGGAAATTGCACCCACCTGATTAATCTTTGATGGTTACTATGTCTCAAGAAATTGCAAACATATGGGCCACAATAAGAGCCTCGTATTGCAACTACAAGCTTATATGGTTCAAGGTCTACGTATCCAGTACCAGATTTGGGAAGTCAAACTCTGGTATAAACTATGAAGAGAAAAAAGACTTGAAAAAATCAAATTGCAATTAGACGAAGAAACTACTACATTAAGTGAACGTTTAGGCTCTTTATCCCATATTCACTAAGTTAAACAATTTTGAATGACAAAAAAGCATCAAGTGTAATTTGTTTAGTATTTTTTAAGTTCAATTGGCGAATATAATTACCGAGGACAGAAGCTCACACTTGAACGGGCTCTCAAGATTTTTATAGAACCAAAAATTGAACCCCAAAAGCAAAAGGCAAAGTGTTGTATAGGAAAAGCTCAAGTAGTGAAGACCCAAAAGCCACTTCAAAAAACAAACGAAGACCAAAAAGCCAAAACAAAAGCAGCCAGGTTAATACAATAGAGACAACCTTCTAATTGAAGCCCAGAGAAACTTCAACATTGGTAAATCAAGATTCTAACAATCAAAACGCAATAGAGCTGCCTCTAATGGAAGTCTTCCTTTGTGGGTTCGTAAGAAGTCAAGTTCTTGTTTAGTAAGACCGAAATTCCTAACTTCTATCCTTCTAATACTCTAAGAAGATATGCCAATTCTTCAAGTGAAATGAAGTGTTCTTCTTGATGGCATGCCAATAGTTATAGAGACAATCTCACACACCATATAATCGAAACTACTCTGACCCACGTCATGCCTATACAAGTAAGTAATCGACAAAAAGCAACCACCACAACGGAACATAGCAACCTCATATCTCACACAAGATTACTAACACATCCCTCTTTTTCTTGAAAACCTTTAGTGTACATTAATGGCAAGTTTCTCTCCTTCCATTGTGTTAAGTTCAAGTATTACGGAAAAAAGTGAATCTAACATTCAAGTTCTAAATATTAAAGGGCAATCACTAGTCCAAAAGTTCAAAGTCATCTTCTCAAATCCAAAGTTAATAGGCTTGAAATGAATACTTCTATTTCACACTTTGAAGAAAATATCAACTAAACAAAAGATTTGTCAATTAGATGCCTAAAATAAGCTTTATAAAAACAGAGATAAATTATCATTATAAAGATGGACCCCTAAAAGAATTGCATTAAAAAAAACAAAAATAGAATCTGGGATTTCTGTAAAATCTTACCAATACGGGTTGTTGAACCCGATCTTGATCTTGATAATTGTGTTGAACAAAGATTAGAACAAATCCAGCAACAGAGAACAACCCAAGAAACACCCAGATCCAAATTGGAAGCCTCCTTCGAACACGACGCCGGTAGTCGGCAGCTCGCCGGCGCATCTTTTAATCAAGAAGCCACCAATTCACCACCACCAAATGAATACCAAGTTAAAACCCATCAAATCAATCATAAAATTGGATCAAATTTGACAATTGCAGAACAAAATCGCGATCTTTAAAGAAAAACCCATGATCGGATCAAGAAGCGAAGCAACCAATCACACTAACCTCGATGAAATTCAGTTGCTAGTTGACCCAATTTGGAGTTCAATCGAGAATGAGTTGATTTGGGGATTGAAACAATGAATCCGGTAATGGGCAAAGAGCGAAGGCGATGTGTTGAGCTCCTGAAAAATGTCGGCTGGGGGAAAAGGAAAGCAAGAGAAGTGACAGCGTGTGTGTGTGTGTGTGTGTGTGTGTGTGTGTGGGTGGGTGGGTCGTTCTGGTTTTCGTTAAAGAGGCGATTTGGGGAAAATTGAGGGCCAACGCAATACATAGCATGTGCTAAGGTTCCTTACCACGGTTATCCTTGCTTCAAAAAGCAACACCATTTAATTTCGGGTTTGCTTCCATTAATTCTTCTATAACATCTTAAAATTAACGGAATGGTAAATTTTCGAAGACTCGAATCGATGATCACTGAATGATAAATTCAAGATCTTACCGGCTTACGTCAATGGGTTAGTGGTTACACCATCTTTATTTGTAGATTAAATTGAAAATTAGAAGAAACTTGTGTGTTATCGGTGCGTTACACGGTAGTGAAAATATTTTAAAAAATACTTGTTTGAGTTAAGATAAAATATAATTTTTTAATTAATATTTAATAAGATCCAAATTAAAATGAATAATGTATTTCTATAAGTGGTTCATTTTCATATATTGATAATTGTTTCTTGTTACGAAGAGTTTAAGATGTGTTAGTAGTAATTTTGTTGTTACGAAATGTTCGACTAAAATTAGTCAACATTATGAGTTGCAACAATTTGATATTCTCCTCTTTTTGTCAATATAAAATCACATTTTCATAAAAAAAAATTATCTTCTCACCTATATGGGATTACTAAACTCACCAAAGTTCATATTTATATAAGACATTCATTCTTCATTTCTTAGTCACCTAAAAATCTCCAATCTAGCATTCTCTCATCCATGTGGGATCACTAAAACAACATTATAATGCAAGATTTATGAATACACGAATATTACAATACCAACTCAAATACCCTTGGTTATTTCTTTTGTACATATAAAGAAAAATAAATATATAATAATTTTTATGTAATGTTTTTAAAAAAATTCTTTATTAAGGGGTTAAGTTAAAAAATATTTTTAGCCAAGTAAACTTTTTTAATCATCAAATCAATTCTCCTCCTATCTTATAATCATCTTCATTCTCAAATCTAACATTTCTTAACCAATGTGGGATAACTAAAGTAGAACCACAATGCAATATTTGAGAATATTCAAATCTCACAATGTCACCTCAATTGCCCTTAGTTGTTCCTTTTATATGTATAAAGACAAAGATGGAGATATTTTGATATAACGATTGTTTTATCATGTAAATTAGTTAATATATCAATAAATTCTTCATAAAAATGTTCTATACTTTATACTTGTTTATTCTTATACCCACCTCCTATCAAAGACATACCATCTTCATTTCTTATACACTCTTATTTATTCTAATTTTTTAACTTCTCACCAATGTGGACAGCTTATATTTAACCATAACTCATCATTTGAGAAGACTCAATTCTCACAATACTATCTCAAATATATTTGGTTGTTCCTTTAATATATACAAAGATTCTTATACACACTTCGTTGTTCCAATCTGTAACTTCTCACCAACGTGAGACAACTTAAATTCAACCATAATCCATTATTTGAAAATACTCATTTTTGACAGTTCCACCTCAAATACCATTCGTTGTTCCTTTTATATATATACATATAAAAATATAAAGATTGTTCATTCTGATACCTATCTCCTTTCATTTTATCTTCTTCTAAAATTTCACCCTACAATTATGGTTGTTCCTTTAATATATATTGAGAGATTTTGATATAAATTAATCATTGATTTTTGATGATCGATTTTTCCAGTTGATTATATAATAAGATTTTTTTTTGTCAAAGAATAAGGTCATCTAAAATAAGATATCCCAATAGGTCAAACCCCATGAGTTGACACAAAGACATCTCATTCTTATTTCTTATACACGTTTTTTATTCCAATCTTTCAATTCCTCAACAATGTGGGACAACTTAAACTCAACCATTATCTACTATTTGAGAATATTTCTCACAGTGTCAGCTCAAATACCCTTGGTTGTTCCTTTTATATACATATATATATATATATATCTAAAGATGGTATATGTTGATTTTTATATAAACAAACTTTGTTCCAACAATCATCGATTTCTTCTTAATGTTCAATGTCACCCCTTCTTTTATATATACTCTAATCTTCTAACATAACACTCTCTCACTAATGTGGGATATCAAAATTCAACAACAGTTCAATATATGACGATACTCAAATCTTATGGTGTCATCTAAATTTCTCACACCAATATGTGGGCGAGCATGACGAATTTAGCCAATCATTCATTTTTACTTTCAAATCTATCTCCTCCTTTCAGATGTCCACCTTCTTTTCGAATATATTACATTCTTATAGTGTCGTATAAATACATCAACATCTTGCTTTTTATATATACGATAAAGTAAATTTAATTTTATTTATGATAAACAAAAATAATCAAATGGATAATATTATTTTAGGAGCTCTTATTTCGACTATATAATTTGTTAATTTGAAGATATTTATAGGATGTTTCTATTGGTGATAACGAAAACTCAACTACAATTTAAAATTGGATAATCTTATTGTTTAAAATTGGATAATCTTATTTCAACAATACATCACATCATTAGTTGTGGTATTTTAATGATATAAAACATCTACTAATAGCACCTCATCAAATATTATATGAAAAAAATAGATTTAGTTGCCGCATAGGCATCATTTTGATACTTTTTTTTTTGCAAAAAAAATGTTGATTCGTTTGAGCCAACAATATGACTTGTTATAAAGTATGACCTTTTCCTTTCATATGCACACTTTCTTCTTTCAATTTTCATCTTCTCACCAATGTGGGATAAACAGCTATAACCAAATTTCGGGAATTAAGGAATACTCAAATCTCAAAATGACTTGCTATAAAAAATGACCACCTCCTTTCAAATACATATTTCCTTCTTTCAATCTTCTTTCTTCTCACCAATGTGGATTAACAAACTTAACCACATTTCAAGATGTGTGATAAGCAAACTTAACCACATTTCAAGATTTAAGGATACCCTGCTACAAAAAAATGACCTCATTTAATATACACACTTTCTTCTTTCAAATTTTCTTCGTCTCATCAATGTGGGATGAACAAAGTTAACCTCATTTCAAGATTTGAGGAACACTCATGCCAAATCATCTTTGGTTGTTTTCTTTATATATGTTGAGTGTCGATATAGATATATGGATTTTTAAAAGAAAACTTCATCCTTTCAAAATTTTAAAATAGTTAAATCTTATGAAAAAAAATTATTTTTTTTTGTTTTGTATGGTTAACTTTTTTGCAAAAAAAAAAGGGTTAGCCAAAATGAGCCAACCTACAAGTTCGGAGGGTCGGCCAAAATGAGTCAACATTTAGAGGATCGACCAAGATGAGCCAACCACGTGAGTTGCCACAAAGGCATCTCAACCTCCCTTTATACACACACAATTCATTGTTAATCTTTCATCTATCATCAATGTGAGAAACACAAAACTTAACCATAATTCAAGAAATGGAGAATTCTCATTTCTTAGGATGCCCCCACATATTTTGTCGGTTTTCCTTTTAGGTATATATATAGATATAGACTATTAGCTTAGAGGGTAGGCCAAAATAAGCCAACAACATGAGTTTAGAGGACCGACCAAGATGAACCAACCCCATGAGTATCCATAAAGGCATCTCAACCTCCATTTATATATCCACAATTCATTGTCAGTTTTTTGTCTCTCCATCAACGTGGGATAAACAAAAGTCAACTACAATTCATAAAATGGAGAAAACTTCATCCTTTCAAAAAATTGTGTTGGTTTTCCATTTAGATATATATAGATATAGATTTTAAACTTTTGCATTGGCCAAAATGAGCAAACCTATTAGCTTGGAGGGTCGGTCAAAGTAAGCCAACAACGTGAGTTTAGAGGGTCAACCAAGATAAAGTGATAAACCAACCTCATTAGTTGCCACAAAGGCATCTCAAACTCCATTTATATATCCAATATTTATTGTCAATCTTTTGTCTCTCCATCAATTTGAGATACACAAAACTCAACCACAATTCAAGAAATGGGAATTCTCAATTCTTAGGATGTCACCTCATTTTTTGTGTCGTTTCCTTTTAGATATATACTAGAAACGTACTCACGCAATGCAGCGAGATACATCACGATTTTAATGTTTCATTTTATTTTTTTGTCGATTTACAGTACGATTTTGGATGGTTTTGAGAAAGTGATAATGTTTTTTTATAAATTTGTTTAATTTAGGCTTAATAATATAATGTTTTTTATATAAAAAAATTAAGTATTTTGTTAAAATTCAATGATTATCTTATATATTTTAATGACATCTAGAAAAAATAACCAATTACATATTTAATAATATAATTAAAACAAAATTATATTAATATAATATATTAATTAATAGTGATACATGGAAATGTCTGCATAAAAGGAAGACCCTGCACATACCAAATTGGTGGGTGTTAGAAGTCTGCAGGAGTAATAGTATCTTGTGCTTTAATACTTGTAAATTAAGATTTTTAAAATCTTGCATAAAATGATGGTACCTTGTACCTAATAATTTATATTTAAGAGTTTTTTATTCGTGCTTAAAAGTCTGTGCTCCAAAAATTACCACAACCGACAAATAGCATGCTACTCACAAGTTTGACATCCCGCTATTCTTAGAACCTGCTATACATGCCACATTTAAGAAAAAAATGTTAGGCTAACGCTTAGTGAGATCAAACATTTTATAATTAAATCAATAAGTGTAAATACCGGAAATACAGACTTATTAAATTTCCAACACGTCTTCCTTTGTTTCCCAACTATAACAACACATACACACACATATCTTGCAACGACGGGGGAGACCCGATTTCCATGTTGGTGACGGAACACAAAGTAAGTCACATTTCATGCTCAAGAGCCCTACTACGAATCAACGGTCATCCCGTTGATTCTAGATTTCACTCGTTCACAAGAAATTACAATTAATGGTCATTGGTCGGTGCCCGACTTTAAAATCCACAGTTATTATCCATTATTTCTTGGTGCCTTTGGGAACTAAACCATCCCAACAATTCAACATTTACAAGACTCACAAATCAATGGATCCATTACAATATTTTCATCTACAAATCAGGTAACAATTATCCCATGAAAGACAATCACCAAAAGCCCTCATTATAACAACCCATCATAAAAAAAAACATAAACAACCAAGTCACAATTTAATGCCAAGAAAGGGTATTACAAAAATAATCAAATCTGAGGTTTGCACTAAAGCAACCTATTACACAACTGAGAGTAACTTAAAATTTTCTAAAAGGAGTCTTCTATCAGGGAAACCGCTTAAACCTTCTCTTTGCCTTTACCCGAGCCCCTAGCTTCGCGCCCACCTGAAAATAAGTTTTTATTTTTGAAAGAGCGAGAGTTAGACCAACGGTCTAGTGAGTCCCCCCTAACAACACTTTAAAATCCATTAATCAAGAATAAATATACGACAAATAGCTCAATTTAAATTTATCAAATCTTAACACTTTCATCAAACACTTTGGCTCACACTACTGTCACCCGCAAGTAACGGTGTGTCTGGCTCACACTACCTTATTTGGAACACCCCCCCAATGGCATAAACGGAACACCCCCCCCCCTCCCCCGGGTATGAGCACAGGCGGAACACACCCCCTGACTTTGAACACAAAGCAAATAAAACAATGTATGCATACATTTCTACTAATAAATAATAAAATACATATAATGCACTTTCAACAATTCTCGCATATCAAATAAGCATTTGTAATAAAGAATCTTATTTAAACGCGCTTACAAAATAGTCATATTAAATCTTTAAAATTTAATTTAAAGAAAACTCACCTGGCGTCCTCTGATCAAAACCCGCGTCTAATCTTATAACTCGGTTCGAAACCTAGAAGGAAAATATTGCCCGGTGAAAACCCGATTTTTCCCATTAATAACAAGGTTAATCTTAACATCCTAATCCCCACACCACCTACTCCTTAGAATTAACCTTGGCCCACAATAATAACCTCTCTAAATTTAAAGTACTTTGGGTCCTAAAAATATAAATGTAACAACAATGGGCCGCACTAAACTAAGCCCAACACTCCACCCAAAAGCACTTAGGGGCTTCGGCCCATCTACCAAGCTCGCCAACCGGGGCCTTCTGGCCTCCCGGTGTGTAACGAGACCGGGGTCTCCCCCCTGCAGGCGCCGACCGGGGCCTTATGGTCGCCCGGTGTGAGACGAGACCAGGGTCTCCCCCTGCAAGCGCCGACCGGTTTCACTTCCTTCGACCGGACTCTTCCCTTCGACCGGTTTCTTCCCTTCGACCGGTCTCTTCAACGACCGGGGTCAAACGACCAGATTCTCAAATCGACCGAGGTCTACTACTCGACCGAGGTCTACTACTCGACCGAGGTCCACTCAACCGGGGTCCATACACTCCGGTCCCCCACCCCGACCGAAGGCGAATATGGGTTTTCGATCGAAAGCCAACAAGAATAGAATATCTCAGATCCTTTACTAATCCACTACTCTTAACCCGAGAATTTAGAGTACGACATAATGTAATCCAATCATTAACATTACCTCTAATAAAAAAAATACAACATCAATCGATCGAGAGGAAACCGATGGAAACACAGACCCAACTCACAGAACCCATCCCAACCATCGAAAGAAACAATCCATTACTTACCATACTAATCTAACTAGAGAAGAAGATTTAGGGTTTTTACCTTGAGAGAAAACAACTTGCAGAATGTCCAATCCTCCTTCTTCTTCCTCAATCGCCCACCAATACTGGTTTTCCCTTTCTTCAGCCGCCAAGGAATAAAATGAAGTAATCCCTAGGGATGGAACCCTTTTTAATACACCTTTTTCACTTAACCCCCTTTAACTTTGACTTTATATCCACTTCTCACCCCCAACTCTAATTTATTAAATTTAAACTTGGGTTATTACAATATCACCCCCTCAAAAGAATTTCGTCCCCGGAATTCCATCGTTGAAAAGATGGGGATATTGGGACATCATATCAGTTTCTAATTCCCAAGTTGCCTCTTGACCTTTGTGAAATTGCCACTGTACTTTTACCAAATAAATTTCCTTATTCCTCAGCTTTTTCACCTTTCGATCCAAAATGGCCACCGGTTTTTCTATATAGTTTAGCTTCTCATCGACTCGAATATATTCCAAAGGAACCACCACATCGACTTCAACCAGACACTTTTTCAAGTTTGACACATGATAGGTAGGGTGTAATCCCCGCATGCTTTCCGGTAGCTCCAACGTGTAGGCTACTTCTCCAATTTTCTCAACAATGGTGAAGGGTCCAACGAATCTTGGTCGCAATTTACCCTTTTTCCCAAAACGTACCACTCCCTTCCACGGCGAAACCTTTAACATGACATTGTCCCCCACCTGAAATTCAATTGGCTTCCGCCGCTTATCAGCGTACATTTTCTGTCGGTCTTGGGCTTTCTTCAACCTTTCCCGAATTTGGTTGATCTTTTCGGCTGTTGCTTTGACAATCTATGGACCAGCTAATTGTCTTTCTCCCACTTCGGTCCAGCACAAAGGTGTTCGGCACTTCCAGCCATACAGAGCTTCAAACGGGGCTGCTTGAATGCTCGCGTGGTAACTATTATTGTAGGAGAATTCGATCAATGGCAAGTAAATCTCCTACGAACCTTTGAAATCAATCACACATGCCCGAAGCATGTCTTCCAATGTTTGAATGGTTCATTCGCTTTGTCCATCCGTTTGGGGATGGTACGCTGAACTGAGCTTGATTTGCGATCCCAACTCTCTTTGCAAACTCCTCCAAAACGATAAGGTGAATCGTCCATCACGATCTGATACAATAGAAGACGGTACTCCATGACGAGATACTACTTCGTATATGTAAATCCTTGCCAGCTTCTCTAACGAATCCATCTCTTTGATTGGTAGAAAATGAGCTGACTTTGTCAATCTATCCACTATTACCCAAATAGCGTCGTGTCCTTTGGGTGTTCGTGTGTAACACCCTAAAATCCAGAGTAAATTTAAAACGCGGAAACTGGACAGATAAGCATCAACACTTGGTATAAACCTCCCAAAAAGGGGAAATGTACTTAACCTTTACAAACCTGAATACGGATATGGAATTCAACAACAAACTAATCTAAACATAACCAATCTAGATTACATCAGTTGCTGATCCAATATCACCAAAAGAATGAGACTTAAACAATTGCCCAACATCAATACTAGTCATCTCAAAGACCCCCGAGACCAAGCTCTTCACACAAGCCCTTGGCAACCCACCGCTAATGGGAACCTGTTATACACATCATTTGAGAAAAAGTGTTAGGCTTAAAGCCTAGTGAGAACATACAGTTTATAAATTTTCAAGAGATATAAACATTTGTATCAAAGGGGAATCTTTTCAATAAGCAATCCCAAGTCAAATCATTGATAAGAACGAAATATTACAACGAGACTATATACCGTCTTTCCAGAACCTCACAACTTAATGTGCAAGTAGTCCTTCACTTCTCTTTCTTTCCACAACCTCACAACTTAATGTGCAAGTAGTCCTTTAATTCACTTTCTTTCCAGAACCTCACAACTTAATGTGCAAGTAGTCCTTTAATTTACTTTCTTTCCAGAACCTCACAACTTAATGTGCAAGTAGTCCTTTAATTTACTTTCTTTCCCGAACCTCACAACTTAATGTGCAATTGGTCCTTTACTTTACGTTCTTTCCAGCAAATCACATAAAAGCGTAAGTAAAAATCAAGTCAAACTCGTTCACTAGGACTGCCATATGACCCTTAGCAAGTAACCGATCTCACATAATCGTACCAAATTGCCCCCGAGGATCATATGCATCCATAGCTACAAAATAAGGGAAATATGATCCTTGGCTAGTAACCGGTCTTGCATAACCGTACCAAATGGCCCTCGAGGATCATATTCATCCATTTTTACAAAGAGGGGAAAAGACATCCCAAATATAAGTCGACTCAATACCTAGGGATCCACTAGTAATGGTACAGACTCGTCACAACAACATATATGACCAACCATAGATAAACATATGGTATAAAATAACATTTATAAACAAAAATGCATTTTCAAGTTTAACTTCTGGTAAGAATGAAAATCATCAAAATGAACTTTAAACATTCTTTCAAGTAATCCACATAAATGTGCAAGTAAAACATCATTTTACTTCAAATAAGATGAACCCATCATTTTAATCGAAAATGATCAGGAACCCTAAAATCTCCCAAAACTCAAGTTATATCAAAATGTAGTAAACTTAGATCTGAAACCATGGAGATATATAGAAGTTCAAAATGTAAGTTTTGACATATATAAAGTTTAGAAAAAGGTAGTAGGAACTCACCCAACAGGTTTATACGAAAACCCGAAAAACCAGATATCGACCCCCCTCGAGGAGACGAAGCTTTCTACACCGAAACCCCGAGCACTGCACTTAATACTAGCGATTAACGGAAGCTCGAAGATCCAAAGAAAACCAACCTAGAGAGAGAGAGAGCTTTTGAGAAAATCTCACAAATGAGATATTTGTGGCTGAAGCCACTTAAGTCGGCCAGGAAACTACGTGGGTTATGCCGCGACTTCAACTCGCGGCATAACTCGCCCGTGTCCAAAAACCCATTATCATCCAGTGGGTTACGCGGGTTGTGTCGCGACCTCAAGTCGCGGTGTAACTCGCGTAAGTCACTGCTTGTCCCCAAATTTCTCAAAATCCAACTCAACTTCAATCTAAACACGGTGCTAACGACAAAAGCTTATACATAAGAATAACAAGATACAAAACGAAAATCCGGGGTGTTATATCGTGTAAGTCCCGTGAAAAAGTCCATCGTGATCTCGTCCCACTTCCATACTAGAATTTCCAATGGCTGAAGCTCCCCGTACGGTCTTTGATGCTCCGTTTTCACCTTTAAACATGTCAGGCACCGCTCGACAAAGTAAGCAATATCTTTCTTCAACCCTGGCCACCAATAAATTGGCTTCAAGTCTTGATACATCTTGTTGGTTCCCGGATGAGTAGAATAACGAGACTTATGGGATTCCTCTAACACTTTCTTTCGAAGATCTCCTAATTTCGGAACCCACACTCTATCTTTAAAACACTTCACCCCTCGACCGTCTGTCTTTAGTGAGTTAACATACCCAACTACTCTTTCGCTTTTCACATTCCCTTCTACCAGCGCTTCCTTTCGCAGTGATTTGACTTCCTCCAAGAAGCTAGGAGTCGCCTCCACTCGAAATGCTACCACCTTCGTTGCTTCACTGCGCTCCTTCCGGCTCAGGGCGTCAGCCACTACGTTCGCTTTACCCAGGTGGTAAAGAATTTCACAGTCGTAATCACTTAACAGCTCCATCCATCTCTGTTGCCTCATATTCAACTCTTTCTGGTTGAACAGATGTTGCAGGCTCTTGTGATCCGTAAAAATCTGACACTTAACCCCGTACAGATAATGCCTCTAGATCTTCAAAGCAAAAATTACTGCTGCTAACTCCAGATCATGCGTCGGGTAATTTTTTTCGTGCTCTTTCAGCTGACGAGACGCATACGCAATCACTTTACCTTCTTGCATCAATACACACCCCAGACCCAACTTCGAAGAGTCGCTGTAGATTACGAATCCTTCCGTCCCGTTGGGTAAGGACATAATAGGTGCACTACTCAGACTCTTCTTCAATTTATTGAACGCTTCCTCTTGAGCCTCCGTCCAAGCAAATTTGACATTCTTCCTGGTTAGCGCCGTTAATGGCGTGGCTATTCTCGAGAAGTCTTGAATGAACTTCCGGTAATAACCCGCCAATCCCAGAAAGCTTCTTACCTCAGATGGCGATCTAGGCACTTCCCAACCCTTAATGGCCTTTATCTTAGCTGGATCGACTTTAATTCCCTCTTCCGATACAACGTGACCTAGGAACTGTACCTCTCTCAACCAAAATTCGCATTTCGAGAATTTGGCGTACAATTTCTCACGCTTAAGTTGCTCCAATATTGATCGTAAGTGTGATTCGTGCTCCTTTACAGACCGCGAGTATATCATCTATAAAGACAATAACACACTTATCCAGGAGTGACCTACACACTCTGTTCATCAAAGTCCATAAACGCTGCGGGTGCATTTGTCAGCCTGAAGGGCATGACCAAGAATTCGTAATGTTCGTACCTTATACGGAAGGCAGTCTTCGGCACATCCTCCTCTCTCACCTTCAGCTGATGATAGCCCGGCCGCAAGTCTATCTTTGAGAAGTAACTTACTCCCTACAACTGATCGAAGAGATCATCGATTCTGGGGAGTGGGTACTTATTCTTGACCATTACCTTATTGAGTTTGCGGTAGTCTATACACATCCGAAGAGTCCCGTCCTTCTTCTTGACGAACAGCACCGGTGCTCCCCATGGCGAAGAACTCGGACGAATAAATAACTTATCTAGCAGTTCTTGCAGCTGATTCATCATTTCCTTCATTTCCTCTGGTGCCAAACGATAAGGCGCTCATGCAATAGGTGTTGCTCCTGGCATCAGGTCTATACGAAACTCTACTTGCCGATCCGGTGGCAAATTGGTCAAATTTTCCGGAAATACTTCCGGATATTCGCTCACTACCGGAACATAATCTATTCCCCTCTTCTCTTTCTTAGCGTCTACTACATACGCTAAGAATCCCACACACCCTTTTCCTAAACATCGTCTAGCCTTGATCATAGAAATCAAACATATGATTTCCTATCCCGACGATCCCCATACACTACCACCTCTTCCTCACCAGGCACCGCTATACGAATTAACTTCTTGTTACACATGATGTGTGCATCATTAGACGCCAACCAATCCATTCCCACGATAACATCAAACTCCCCCATGCCCATCGGGTTCAGTCTTAATGAGAATGAATGACCATCAATATCGATGGTACACCCTTCATATACTTCCCTTACTAAGACTCGACTGTCATCCGCTACTTCTACTTCGAACCCCAAACTAAGACGCTTGGGTTTCACACACAACTTACGAACAAAGTTTGGTGACACAAACGACCGATTCGCACCTGAATCAAACAACACCTTAGCAAGAGTCGAGTCAATAGGGAAAGTACCTGTCACCACATCCGGTGTTTCCACCGCCTCTTCCACTGTCATGTTGAACGCCCTGGATCTTGCTCGGGCGGGTTCCACTTTCCGATCTCCTCCTTTTCCTCCAAAGTTCCCAACAGTTCCCCTCTTCAATTGTGGACAATCAGTCTTGATGTGGTCCAGAGAACCACATTGATAGCAAGTTCTTGTTCCCTAGCAATCCCTAGCCATGTGACCTGCTTTCTCGCACTTGTAACAACCATCTTTTTCCATCAGACATTCCCCTTTATGCATTCGATTGCACTTACTGCACAACTTAAACTCCACCCTTGAGGTCGTTCGCTGATCTGACTTGGTGCTCTTGAATTTCTTCGACTCACGGAATGGTCCTTCCCATTTCCTTTTCTCACTGCCCCTTTCCACCGTCTGCCTTGCCTTATCTCTCTCAGTCATTTCTGCTGCGTTGACAGCTGCTTGGAAGGTTGCAGGTTCACGTGCCGACGCCAATTCTCGAATGCTGCTCCTCAACCCGAATAAATACCTATCCACATGGCGTTCCTTGTTGGGTACATAAACCTCAGCAAAAAGAGCCTTTTCGAGAAATTTGGTGGTGTACTCTCTAACAGTCATATCTCCCTGTTCCAGATTCTGGAATTCTTCCTCCAACCGTTTAACTGCTGCTAAAGGACAAAACTGTCGCTTGAACTTCCGACAAAGGTCTCCCAATCTATCCGTCTTGCTTCTCTTGAACCCTTACCCCCAGATTCCGCCTCCCACCAAAAGACAGCGTCATCTCTCAGCATTGACAACGCAAACACAACCTTATCCTCTTCAGCGCATTTGCACGTATCGAATGCTAATTCCATGTTTCCGATCCACTTGACCACTACAACGGGATCACATTCACCTTTGAAGGTTGGGGGTTTGCAAGTAGTGAACGCCTTGTAACTGCAACCCTTCTCTGCTGATGCCTTGACTTCCAAGCTTGAATTCGATTGTGAGCGACTGCCCACTACAGCTATTGGTGAGTTAGTCATCTCGGTTGTCTCCTTCTCCTCACTCTTTTCCTGGTTTATTACAACTCCCCCAATTTGATAGGCCAAAAGAGTTTGCAATGTCTCCTGCAACTTCCCCATTTTAGTAGCAAAAGTCTCTTGAGTGACGAACGCTTGAGTCCGACCTCCCCCACGGTTCTTTACCGGCCTTCTCCCTCTTGCAGTAGTCGAACTCCCTTGAAGAGAGGGTTCTCGTTCAGCCATAACTTCCACACTTTTAGCTCGTCGGGCGGTACGCACGATTCTATTTCCCTGGGCTCTCCCTTCTGGTTCCTCAACTTGAGTGACTGCTTTTCGGGTTGTCTTTCCTTTGGGTCTTCCACGCCCCTTTCCTCGGGTGGCAGTAGCTCGAGGAATAGCGGTTGGTCCACCCTCAACAGTTTCGTTCACCGGTGCGGTCTCCACTACTGGCACCAATCGACTCCTTGTTACACGCTCCGACATGACTACATACAAGAGATAAACATACGAAATTCAATACGGTAGGTTCAACGCAATAAGGTGAGTTAAGCACACACAAGTAACTGTAAATTTGTAATTACACTGGCCAGATGTAATCCCAAATTTACCTTACATGTTAGTCCTCGCTACCCTATTACATGATTTCCTATGGTCCCCCTATTTCTCAGTTGTGCTCTACTTCCTAAGTTTAAGTCTAGGCCCCTCCGGTCACCTAGATCCCTTAAACTACGACTCTGATACCAATTATAACAACCCATCATAAAAAAAACAACATAAACAACCAAGTCACAATTTAATGCCAAGAAAGGGTATTACAATAATAATCAAATCTGAGGTTTGCACTAAAGTAACCTATTACACAACTGAGATTAACTTAAAATTTTCTAAAATGAGTCTTCTATCAGGGAAACCGCTTAAACCTTCTCTTTGCCTTTACCCGAGCCCCTAGCTTCGCGCCCACCTGAAAATAAGTTTTTATTTTTGAAAGAGCGAGGGTTAGACCAACGATCTAGTGAGTCCCCCCTAACAACACTTTAAAATCCATTAATCAAGAATAAATATACGACAAATAGCTCAATTTAAATTTATCAAATCTTAACACTTTCATCAAACACTTTGGCTCACACTACCGTCACCCGCAAGTAACGGTGTGTCTGGCTCACACTGCCTTATTTGGGACACACCCCCCAGTGGCATAAACGGAACACACACCCCGGTATGAGCACAGGCGGAACTAACCCCCCGACTTTGAGCACAAAGCAAATAAAACAATGTATGCATACATTTCTACTAATAAATAATAAAATACATATAATGCACTTTCAACAATTCTCGCATATCAAATAAGCATTTGTAATAAAGAATCTTATTTAAACGCGCTTACAAAATAGTCATCTTAAATCTTTAAAATTTAATTTAAAGAAAACTCACTCGGCGTCCTCTGATCAAAACCCGCGTCTAATCTTATAACTCGGTCCAAAACCTAGAAGGAAAATATTGCCCAGTGAAAACCCGATTCTTCCCATTAATAACAAGGTTAATCTTAACATCCTAATCCCCACGCCACCTACTCCTTAGAATTAACCTTGGCCCACAATAATAACCTCTCTAAATTTAAAGTACTTTGGGTCCTAAAAATATAAACGTAACAACAATGGGCCGCACTAAACTAAGCCCAACACTCCACCCAAAAGCACTTAGGGGCTTCGGCCCATCTACCAAGCTCGCCGACCGGGGCCTTATGGTCGCCCGGTGTGTAACGAGACCGGGGTCTCCCCCCTGCAGGCACCGACCGGGGCCTTATGGTCGCCCGGTGTGAGACGAGACCGGGATCTCCCCTTGCAAGCGCCGGCCGGTTTCACTTCCTTCGACCGGACTCTTCCCTTCGACCGGTCTCTTCCCTTCGATCGGTCTCCTCAACGACCGGGGTCAAACGACCGGATTCTCAAATCGACCGAGGTCTACTACTCGACCGAGGTCCATACACTCCGGTCCCCCACCCCGACCGAAGGCGAATATGGGTTTTCGATCGAAAGCCAACAAGAATAGAATAGCTCATATCCTTTACTAATCAACCCGATAATTTAGAGTACGTCATAATGTAATCCAATCATTAACATTACCTCTAATAAAAAAAATACAACATCAATCGATCGAGAGGAAACCGATGGAAACACAGACCCAACTCACAGAACCCATCCCAACCATCGAAAAAAACAATCCATTACTTACCATACTAATCTAACTAGAGAAGAAGATTTAGGGTTTTTACCTTGAGAGAAAACAACTTGCAGAATGTCCAATCCTCCTTCTTCTTCCTCAATCGCCCACCAATACTGGTTTTCCCTTTCTTCAGCCGCCAAGGAATAAAATGAAGCAATCCCTAGGGATGGAACCCTTTTTAATACACATTTTTCACTTAACCCCCTTTAACTTTAACTTTATACCACTTCTCACCCCCAACTCTAATTTATTAAATTTAAACTTAGGTTATTACACTCATGAAAGCACATAACTTTAGGTTGATCTTTCCATCATTCTTTCCAAGAGAGGTCCTTACTTGACCATACTCATACATACGTTTTTCCAAAGCTCATTTATAGCAAATATATATTTTAAAACACAAAGTCCTTCTCCCTACATCTTTTACTATTAACACAAACCCCATAATAGTAAAAGCTTGGGTTTTGACCTAAATAACCTAGAATCATGCAATATCACTCTAGATAGGATCCACCTTGGTAAGACCATCAAGTTTGCATTTATAAGCTCATAGAACACATATATATCATATCCCCAACGTAAAATCATCAAGCAACCAAAACCTTAATTTATCCCAACCAACAAACTGGGTATTTAATTTCAATAATTAAGAAGTTGTTAGTAGAAGGATTAGGGAATCAAAACCTTGGTATTTTAACATGTATAGAGTTTTATAATTTATAGTAATTAAAATTATTAATTAATTCTAATTATACATCATTAATTGATTTTAATTATACAATAGATATTAATAATAAATATTAATTACTTATAAATGCTATTAACTATATCTATTTTTTAATTATTATTTAATATATTTAGATATCAAAAAATAAATATAATAATCTTAAAAATGTTTATGTAAGTTACATAAAATTTAAATTTAAAATTACACTTATTTTATTTTATGAACAAAGCTAAATAATTTTAATAAAATAATTAATTTAATTATTAATTATATTCTTAAAAAAATATTAATTAATTAAGATATGTAAGATTAACTAATTTTATTGTTATTCATATTATATGTAATAGTTATTTAAAATTATAAATTAATGTATATTCTTATAAAAATTGCATAATATGTGATATCATGATGCATTCAATTTAAAACAAAATACATGGAATTGTTCATATATATATGTTTTTTTTTAGAATACTAAATTGTTATCAACAATTTTCGTTTTTCTTCTTTATCACTTATTGGTAGATAGATTGGTTAATATGATATTTCTTTATTACTTCTAAAATAAATAAATAAATAAAACCTAGCCTTTAATATGTTTGTTTTACGAGTAATTTGTATTGATGGATTAATTTATTTTTATTTAACATTATGTTTATTAATTGCATATTTCATTATTCGTAAAAAAATTCTAATTATATATATGAGTAATCATTTTATATTTTTCTTGTAAATCTACCTTTTAATATAAATAATAATGATATATTTGTTATAAATTTATTTCTTAATTGATAACGAGTTTATAGTTTATTCTTTTTATTAAACTGATTTTCTTTCCATAACAAATAATACTATAATATGGTTATGTTTTAAAATCATTAGATCTCCTCGATAACGTACACATTATATTTACTTTGTTGGTTAATTTGATTGGTTAAAATTATTTAGGCGAATATTACATTATTTATTTAGGCTCACTGCCATAAATTATTTTAGATGTTTAAGTTTATTCAAATCTATGTTTAATTTTATTTATTTATTTGCTTAGTCATAAATCATAATTAATTGGAAGTTGCACTCCCACCCCTATACTGTCTTGTTTTGCTCTTTTGCCCAAGCTATTAAAATCTTAGAATGTATGATATTAAGTCGTTCTTAAATACATAAGTATGTTTGTCTTGATCATAAATCGTAATATTCTTTTCGTTTGAATTTGATCTCCCACACAATATATTCAATGAATACCTTAATTATAAGTTCATACTTATAATTCCAATCATATAATTAAGTTTTAGAAGTTACACTTCCAACCTTCATATATTTTGGTCTTTTCCAACAGTTCCAAAAATATTATTAATATGTTAAAAGTTTGATATCGACTTTATGTAAAAACCAATATTTATTGTCTCACGACAGAATCTCTCAAAATACCATTAAGGTATTAAAACATTGAGATTGGCCTAATATGCCAAACTCATGTCAATTTTTGGTCTCATGCCAAATGCTCTATAATTAACAATGTTATATTTAAATTAAATAAATCACAAGATATCAACTGGGTTTTGTCAAACGGGTGTAAACAACCCTAAGGTTTGTAGGGACTTAAGAAATCCATTGATTCCCCTATTAACTGGAAATCCAATAGATTGAGTGATTTATTTTTCGCAAATTGAAATATTGATGAAGTATTATCAACAAAATATTAAAGCATACAAAAATCTAATATTATTATGATAATGAAATTTCATTTCCTTATCAAAAAGAAAATCATATATTATCCTTTATATATGTAAATGGTTGAAACAACTCATCCCAAAATCAACGTCGTAAACTCAAAAGAATCTGAGTATCATAAATGAGTACATAAACCTCCTTTTGAAAAGGTACAAGAAAATGCCTAAAGTCCATCAACTCTTCATTGACTCTAAAACCAACCTCTTGAAAAGGTACAAACAAATACCCTCATGTTCTGAGACGACATATAAATCCTAAGTTTCATAGGATACCTTTACTAGAAACCCCCCAAAGAAATGTGGGATGTTCCGAAAGGGATAATCGGGAGTACTTATGAATATGTACTTCCTGAACTAATCGTACAGTGGAATGAAACCCACTTACTCGATTACAAAAAGGTAACTGATTTCAACAAAGAAATGTTATATCCAAAACGCGTCTCAATCTCTGTGGCAAGGAACTCACAGAAGATGACATGATTCCTAATATTATTTCCACTTTTCATATATAAGTAAATATTAATGAACCAATATAAGTTGGAATGTAACCTTTAGACAAACTCATCAACCTACTGCAAGTGGTAGAGAGACATAACAAGGTTCTTTCGAATAACACCACATATATCGGGATAAAGAAAATTCTCGATATCAATAATGAAAGTGTTAGAGGTGGAAACAACTCAAAAGGATTGTGAGTTAAAAACAATTTCACACATGTGATATTTCTACACCATGTGGACGAGACCCTAGAAAGGGTCAGGGTCTTGGTAAGAGTGAGGAAGGAATGGATAATCAAATAAGAAATGCACTAAAAAGTGCTTCTATAAAAAAAAAGGAAACACGTTGAAAATGAACTATAACATATTAATTTAATATTTAATATTGATTAAGCATATGTTTATTTGAAATTAATTTTAAGTACCAAAATTAATTTCTTTGCTAAAGTAAAATCGAATATGTAACCATTATAGATGTAAAGAAATACATCAAAACAAATACAAAAAAAAAATTCAATATTCTCCGTTCCGTGTAGGAATGTATCGAGGAGAATTGATTTTTTTTGACCTATCACACAATCGAAAAAAAGATAGACTAATACTTGTTTTATAATACATCCAACCAAATTACTTAGACGATGGACTATCACTCTCTTGTTGGTACAAGATTAATAGGAACCTTGTAAAGATATTCGTATCAAATGGAAATGAAAATGAGCATATATACATAAGTTCTAATGAATATGAAAGTAAACATATATCATGAAAACTAATGCATGTGTCAAACTAGTAGATTATTGGGTCATGGAAGCTCGACAAAGAGGTATGAGTTTCACTCGGGCAAGACTCCGGATCATATTTTGTCACTAATAAAGAACTTTTGGGGGCAATAAAACTTATATGTTTCGGCATGACCATGTGGGACACCTTAGTTATGACATAGTGATCTGTGTATTGTCAAATACACAGACACATTCTCTTTCGATTGAAAGGCAAAATGAGGCAAATTGCAACTGTTGACTTCTACAACATATGAAACAACATTGTCATCATAATATGCCCTCTCGAATACCTAAAACTTTTGTATATACCCTAATCCTTAGCCAAGACAAAAATGAGATCATCCTAAATCTAAGGACATAATACAAAAAAAATATTCCATTGTTACAATGAATACAAGGTGATATTTATGGACATAAACATCCAGAATGCGGGTCATTAAAGTACTTTATGGTTCTGGTTTCGACACGATGAACACATGTCGTATTATTGTCCACATGAAATACTGCACTCCTAGCACTAGCTATACGTTTAAGGTCTCACCACCCTGATTATTTCATCAAGTCTACATGACTTGGAATGCTGGAGAATTTACATCATAAGGATTTGATGTTAATTGCATATGTATTAGGATCAATGTAGAGTTTCCTATACCCCATGTGTATATATAAAATGGTCTCATAGAAATTGTTATCAAAAGAATATGATGACATCTAGGGTATTAGTAATGCGCACCAATTTACCCACATCTACCTGGGATTATGCAATTATTATATGCAGTTTTTTTTTCGTTTTTAGACCCACTGCTTGCTAACCAGCATCACGCGTACCAGTTGGTAACTGGAAATAAGCCTGATAGTTTACATTTACGCATGTTTGGTTCTGTAGTATATGTGTCAATTGCGCCCCCACAACGCATCAAAATGGGTCCTTAAAGACGATTTGGTATATGTTGGATATGAATCCCCAACAATTATCCGCTAATTAGAATATTTGACTAGTGATCTCTTTACCACTAGATTTGCGGGTTGTCACTTTCATGAGACAGTCTTCCCGTCATTAGGGGAGATAGGAAAAATGATTTTCCATGGGAACGACAGGAAGTGTCATTGAATATTCCCACTCTGTCTCATTTTGATCCCCAAATACTTCACTACGTAATGTTGAAGTCAAACGAATCAGACTCGATACCTGATACGTTTTATGTTATTCCAAAAGTGACAAGATCACATATACGAGCTGCAAATATACTCGTAAGCTTAAAAAGTCCCCAACAGGGGCACAACGCCGTTGGAAAGTGCGTTGCAATCACACATAGTGGAGGTGTGGTTGAGGTCGTAGCTACCAAATGGAAGTAATGGAAGCTACTTGGTTCGATAGATACTATTCTAAAGGAAGAGAATAGTGAGGCACATCCATTTATCATCAATACACAAAACTCTCATGAGATTGTCTCTAATTATAATTATGTCCATGAATCATCACTGGAGGACGCTCCGAAGTTAATATTGATTCTAGAGATGAATATTAATCTCAAATGAACTATGAGAGTACATATGAGTCGATGAACAGATCATATATAATCATTGATGATTTATTCGCATATATAATGGCTCATAAAATGATCGAGCACGACGACATCGAACCAGGCTCAGTTGAATAATATCAACAAAGAGCATATTGGCCTAAATGTAAAGAAACAATCCAGAAAGAATTATATTCTTTGACAAAGGATCAGGTATTTGGTCTGGTAGTGCTAACCCACCAAGTGTAAAGCCCGTAGGACATAACTAAGTCTTTGTCATACAGCGTAATGAGAATAATGAAGTCCTAATGTTTAAGGCTCTCCTTTGGCGCAAGGTTTCTCATAACGCCCTGGATTGACCATGATGAGACTTACTCTCTCATGATGGATGTTATAACATCCGAATAATTTATTAGTCTAGTAGTTTTCGAAGGACTGGAAATGCAACTCATGGATGTGGTTACTGCATGTCTCTATGGGGATCTAGATTCAGAGATATATAAAAGCATTCGATGATATTACATTATCAAAATCAAGTAACTCTAAACCACAAAATGCTCTTGCAATAAAAGTAAAACTCTCATTTTATATAGTGAAGCAATCTATGTGAATGTTCTATAACCACCTAGGTAGATACTTGATTGGGAAAGTATATAATAACGATGAATTGTGCCCTTGCGTATTTATTTAGGAAAACAAGTTCTAAATTTTCAGTGTAGCTCTATATATCGATGTTATGAACATAATAGGCACTCTTGATGAAATAAGAGAAACAACAAGCTACTTGAAATCTGAAATTGAGATGAAAGATCTTGGGAAAACTTGGTTTTGTCTAGCTATTTGAGCTAGAACATCAAGTTTGTGAAATACTAATTCACCGATCCCATAAGTCCAGAAAATAATCAGGCAATTTAATATGGACAAAGCGCATCCGGTTAGCACTCCCATGATCGGTCGAAGTGTCGGATATAAGGAAAGATCCATTTCGTCTAAAAGGACGATGACGAAAAATGTTAGGAGTTGGAATTCCCTATCTAAGTACAATATGCGCATTATTGTACTTAGCACAATACACTTGATCGTATATTGTATTTCTCAGTGAATTTGTTAGCTAGACTTAGCTCAGCGCCAACGCAACGTCATTGGAATGATATCAAATGAATCTTTTGAAATAATTGACATAGGCTTATACTTTCCCTATAGAAAGAAAAATGGGATTGATAATGAAACTTCAATACCTACTTAGAATATAAGCAGCAAAAGTACTAGCTCTTATAGAAAAACACCAAACAATGTCTTGATATGTCTTTGCTGATATTAGGTATATGTCTGACCCATACAAAGGTTGTTCCCAAACTGGATAAAGAATTACCACAAGGAACACGTTGATTGCTTGGAAGTGAATTAAGCAATCCTTTGTAACTACCCCTTGAACTAATCTAAGAATATTACTCCCCATGATAATTAAATAATGTATATGATTAAGGACTATCATTGCATATATTAGAGGAGCTAGTAATTATGGGTTCAACCAATATCCTACTTGCATATATGAAAATAATGCATCATGTATCGAAGAAATGAACATAAGATATATCAAATATTCTACTTAAATCTTATACAATCAGCAATAAGAAAACTCTCATCGAGATTCAATTGAATCAAGTAAGATGTCAGGAGAACATGACACATTTTACCAAATCATTACCTAAAACCATATATTGGGAAACATGTAGAAAGCAAGTGCAAATGTTTTCCAAACCCCCTTGATTAATGCACGAATCAGGGGGAGTAATAGACAAAAGGGGGAGTCTATTATATTTGTGATATTGGTATGTTGTGCTCTTTCCTTCAACCAAGGTTTTATTTTTCCCATTGGGTTTTGTTCCTTGGTGTAAGGTTTTAGTGAGGCAACTGTTTATATACCATCATGCTTTCCTATCTCTCATGATTAATGTACGAATCTAAGAGAAAACTAGACTGAAGGAAAAGTCTATGTATTGCAAAGAAACTGGTGCGTTGTACTCTTTCCTTCGTCCTATTTTTTATCCCACTAGGTTTTTAATTTGGCGTAAGGTTTTAACGAAGCAACAATTGTGCACCTCCCTTTGACTCGGCACAAGGGGGAGTGTTGTAGGATTATGTCTCATCATCAAAAGGAAGTGATTGACATAATATTTTCCTACTATTAGAATTTACCATAATGAATGTTTCCTTTTCTTTGTAAACTCCTCCCTATTTAAAGGGCTTATGATTAATGAGAATTATAGATTTCATTGTCTCTCTATTCTATTGTTATTTTGTTTGGATTTTCCTTTAACAAAATTAACTAATTTTATTGTTATTCATATTATATGTAATAGTTATTTAAAATTATAAATTAATGTATATTTTTTCTAAAATTTGCTTTAACAAATTCAAAATTTATATTTTATATATAATGATCAATTTTAAATTCTTTCAATTAACATATTATATTATATATATTTTTTATTATGTTATTTGTATTAATTAACATATTATATTATTAGAATTTTTTTTAATTATATTATTAGAAGTTTATTTGAATTATATTATGAAATATTAGCAATTGACTATTTTTTTAAAATGTTCTTTTAATCATTTTAAATATTTATAGATTAGTTTTTGACAAATATAATTTATTGATAAATTGTTTTGTTAAACATTACCTTTAATATTCTCTCTTTTACTATTTATTTAGATTTTTCTGAGGATTAAAAAAAAAAGGAAAGTATTAAATAGGAAAAAGAAAATAAAGGTTAGGGGCAATTATGTAAAAGAAAAGAGTACGGAAAACGAAATAAAAATTGAATCGGAGGAATTATTATTGCCCTCACACCGACATTTAAAACCTACTAGAAGCGTACTCGTACAGTGCAGCGAGACACATCATGATTTTAATGTTTTATTTTATTTTTTTGTCGATTTACAGTACGATTTTGGATGGTTTTGAAAAAGTGATAATGTTTTTTTTATAAATTTGTTTAATTTAGGCTTAATAATATAATGTTTTTATATAAAAAAAAGTAAGTATTTTGTTAGAATTCAATGATTATCTTATATATTTTAATGACATCTAGAAAAAATAACCAATTACATATTTAATAATATAATTAAAACAAAATTATAGTAATATAATATATTAATTAATAGTGATACATGGAAATGTCTGTATAAAAGGATGGTCCTGCACATACCAAATTGGTGGGTGTTAGAAGTCTGCAGTAGTAATATATATCTTGTGTTTTGATACTTGTAAATTAAGAGATTTTTAAAATCTTGCATAAAATGATGGTACCTTGTGCCTAATAATTTGTATTTAAGAGTTTTTTATCCAAACTTTATAATATAGTATAGATAAATTCTTTACATTTATTTTATGACATATCGAATATATTTTTAACTGGAAAAAAAACATATTTTTAGATAAAAAGGTTGCATTTACAAGAAATGTAAAAGAGATGGCAATTTTAACATTGGCTACTAAAACACGATTCATTACTAAATCTTCTATTTGTTGTAAGATTATGTGCCATCATCAAAAGAAAGTGATTGATATAATATTTTCCTAGTATTAGAAATTACCATAATGAATGTTTCATTTTCTTTGTAAACTCCTCCCTATTTAAAGGGCTTATGATTAATGAGAATTACTGACTTCTTCTCTATGTCTTATTGTTATTCTCTCCATATTGTTGTTCTATTTGTTTTTCTCCTTTAACACGTTATCAGCACGATGCTCGTCTGTGCTACTGTTTCATCAAATGAATTACAAGAATGACAAAGCCAGAAACAAACTCGAATCATGCTTTGAAGGATGAATGAAAAAAAAAATTCATATGACGAGGTAAAAAGTCTTTCTGTATTCTTGAGTTTTTCATCTTTATCATATGCATGATTTTCATTTAAATTTGCTTAAATATATGAGGATGAACGGGGCATGACCTTAAGTATGTGTATGAACCTAAACCATATAACTGTGTATAATTTTGAACTCGTGATATACTTACTCTATGGGTTAGATATTTGTGTTCCTTTAGTTCTCATTATAAGAGGTTAAAAAATAATAATAATAATAATAATAACTATTATTGCTATGTTAACTTGTATCTTATGCAATAAGGATTGTACATCTTTATATGTAATTTATATATATATATATATATCTATATATATATCCTTATGTAATTGATATTGAAAAATAAAATATTTGATTCATTTATCTTTTCTTATTAATTTATATCATGACTGATTAACATATTTAGATGTGATCCAATTATTTTAATTTTGGATACTATTGATTTTAATTGTTAATGTTAATTTATTGGTTCAATGTTTATTATAGGCGTATATTTATAACATTTACATATTAAACTTGTTAATTTTTTTTTGGAATATGTTTATAAAATGTATTGGATTATACTTAAGGCAATTATTATGCACATTTTGAAGGGTCGATGTGTGAGAAAAAAAAAACTATTGAATTTAATTCAATATGTTTTAGGTCTTATAAAATTATTATAATTGCGTGCCTAGTTTATAAAGCACATATGTTGTTTTTCTAATATATATATATATATATATATATATATATATATATATTGCCATATATGTTTTGTTACTAAATATTGGAGTATAATTATAAGCGTATCATAGTCAGAATAAATTCCTAATAATGACGATTGTATTGCTTATTTCCAAAAACATTATTCTTATATTAGTTATAAATCATCCCCATGTTATAATTTTTTTTTGGAAGTTACACTTCCAATCTCCATATATCCAAAAATGTTAGTAAGATATTAAACATTTGAATTTGACTTTATGTCAAAACCAATATTTATTTGGCTCATAACAAAATATCCCAAAATACCATTAAGGTATTAAAACATTGAAATTGGCTTCATATGCCAAACTCATATCAATTTTTGGCCTCATGCCAAATGCTCTATAATTAACAATGTTATATTTAAATTAAATAAATCACAAAATATCGACCGGATTTTGTCAAACGGGTGTAAACAGCCCTAAGGTTTGTATGGACTTAAGAAATCTATGTGATTCCCCTACTACCTGGAAATCCAATAGATTGAGTGATTTCTTTTTCGCAAGTTGAAATATTGATGAAGTATTATCAACAAAATATAAACATACAAAAATCCAATATTTTTATGATAATGAAATTTCATAACCATATCCATTTTCTTATAAAAAAGAAAATCATATATTATCCTTTATATATGTAAATGACTCATCATAAAATCAACGAAGTAAACTCAAAAGAATCTGAGTATCATAAATGAGTATATAAACCTCATTCTAAAAAGGTACAAGAAAATACTTAAAGTCCATCAACTCCTCAATTGACTCTAAAACCAACCTCTTGAAAAAGTACAAACAAATACCCTCATGTTTTGAAACGACATATAAATCCTAAGTTTCATAGGAATGCCTTTACTAGAAACCCCAAAGAAATGTGGGATGTCCCGAAAGGGATAATCGGGAGTACTCATGAATATGTACTTCCCGAACTAATCGTACAGTGGAATGAAACTCATTTACTCGATTACAAAAGGTAACTGATTTCAACAAAGAAATGTTATATCCAAAACGCGTATCAATCTCTGAGGCAAGGAACTCACAGAAGATGACATGACTCTTAACATTATTTCCACCTTTCATATATCAAAAATATTAATGAACTAATATAAGTTGGAAAGTAACCTTTAGACAAACTCATCAACCTACTGCAAGTGGTTGAGAGACATAACAAGATTTTTTGGAATAACAACACCACATATGTTGAGACAAAGAAAATTCTCGATATCAATAATGAAAGTATTAAAGGTGGAAACAACTCCAAAGAACGGACAGTTAAAAACAATTTCACACATGTGACATTTATCCACTATGTGGACGAAACCCTAGAATGGGGTCAGGGTCTTGGTAAGAGTCGGAAATAATTTTTCAACATCTGGAGTAGAGATACAACTACTGCCCCATGTGATAATGGACAATCAAATAAGAAATGCACTAAATAATTCTCTTGTCAAAAAGGAAACACGTTGAAAATGAACTATAACATATTAATTTAATATTTAATATTGATTAAACATATGTTTATTTGAAATTAATTTTAAGCATCAAAATTAATTTCTTTGCTAAAGTAAAATCGAATATGTAACCATTATAGATGTAAAGAAATACATCTAAATAAATAACAAAACTATTAATATTCTCCGTTCCATGTAGGAATGTATCGAGGAGAACTTGAGTTTTTGTAGAATATTCCACAATCTAAAATGATAGACAAATACATATTACTTAGACGATGGACTGTCACTTTCTTGTTGGTACAAGATTAATAGGAACCTTGTAAGATATTCGTATCAAATGGAAATGGAAATGAGCATATATACATAAGTTCTAATGAATATGAAAGTAAACATATCATGGAAACTAATGTGTCAAACTAGTAGATTATTGGGTCATCGAAACATATTTTGTCACCAATAAAGAACTTTGGGGGAAATGACACATATATGTTTCGACATGACCATGTGGGACACCATGGTTATGACATAGTGATCCGTGTATTGCAAAATACACATAGACACATTCTCTTTCGAGCGAAAGGCGGAATGAGGCAAATTGCAACTGTTGACTTCTACAGCATAAGAAACAACATTGCCATCATAATATGCCCTCTCGAATACCTAAAACTTTTATATATACCCTAATCCTTGGCCAAGACAGGAATGAGATTATCCTAAAACTAAGGGACATAATACAAAAATATTTCATTGTTACAACGAATACAAGGTGATATTTATGGACATAAACATCCAGAATGCGGGCCATTAAAGTACTTTATGGTTCTGGTTTCGACACGATGAACGCATGTCGTATTATTGTCCACATGAAATACTGCACTCCTAGCACTAGCTATACGTTTAAGGGTTCACCACCCTGATTATCTCATCAAGTCTATATGACTTGGAATGCTGGAGAATTTACATCACAAGGATTTGATGTTAATTTCATATGTATTAGGATCAATGTAGAGCTTCCTATACCCCAAGTGTATATATAAAATGGTCTCATAGAAGTTGTTATCAAAAGAATATGATGACATCTTGGGTATTAGTAATGCGCACCAATTTACCCACATCTACCTGGGGTTATGTAATTATTATATGCAGTTTTTTTTCCTTTTCGTTTTTAGACCCACTGCTTGCTAACTAGCCTCATGCGTACCAGTTGGTAACTGGATATAAGCCTGATAGTTTACATTTACGCATGTTTGGTTATGTAGTATATGTGCCAATTGCGCCCCCACAGCGCATCAAAATGGGTCCTTAAAAACGACTTCGTATATGTTGGATATGAATCCCCAACAATTATCCGCTAATCAGAATATTTGACTAGTGATCTCATTACCGCTAGATTTGCGGGTTGTCACTTTCATGAGACAGTCTTCCCGTCGTTAGGGGGAGATAGGAAAAAGGATTTTCCATGAGAACGACAGGAAGTGTCATTGAATATTCCCACTCTGTCTCATTTTGATCCCCAAAACTTCACAACGTAATGTTGAAGTCAAACGAATCAGAATCGATACCTGATACGTTTAATGTTATTCCAGAAGTGACAAAATCACATATAAGAGATGCAAATATACTCGCAAGGTTAAAGTCCCCAAACAAGGGCACAACGTCGCTGGAAAGTACGTTGCAATCACACATGGTGGATGTGTGGTTGAGGTCGTAGCTCCCAAACGGAAATGGGGGAAGCTACTTGGTTCGATAGATACTCATCTAAAGGAAGAGAAGAGTAAGGCACAACTATTTGTCATCAATACATAAACCTCTCACGAGATTGTCTCTGATTAAACTATGTCTATGAATCATTTCTGGAGGACGCTCCAAAGTTAATATTGATTCTAGAGATTAAATAAATTTCAAATGAATTATGAGAGTACATATGAGTCGATGGACAGATCATGCATACTCATTGATGATATATTTCGCATATATTGTTGCTTATGAGATGATAGAGCACATTGACATCGAACCATGCTCAGTTGAAAAATATCAACAAAGAGCAAATTGGCCTAAATAAGCAATCCAGGAGAATCATATTATTTGACAAATGAACAGGTATTTGGTTTGGTAGTGCTAACCCACCAAGTGTAAAGCCTGTAAGACATATATAAACAATTTATCGTAAAACGTAATGAGAATAATCAAGTCATAATGTATGAGACTCTCCTTTGGCGCAAGGTTTCTCACAACGCCCTGGATTGACCACGAGAAGACTTACTCTCCCGTGATGGACGTTATAACATTATTCTAATTAATTAGCCCAGTAGTTTCCGAAGGACTGGAAATGCAGCTCATGGATGTGTTTAATACATATCTTTATAGGGTTCTATATTTAGAGATATAAAAGTGCTTGATGACATTACATTACCAAAATCAAGTAACTCTACACCACGAAGTGCGTTTGCAATAAGATTGAAACGCTCACTTTATAGATTAAAACAACTATGCGGATGTGGTATAACCCCCTAAGTGAACACTTGATTGGGAAAGGAGACATAAGAAGTATGAATTGTGCCCTTGCGTATTTATGTAGAAAAACAAGTTCTAGATTTTCAAAGTAGCTTTATATGTCGATGTTATGAATATAATAGACACTCTTGATGAAATAAAAGAAACCACAGGCAACTTGAAATCTAAATCTGAGATAAAAATCTTGGGAAAACTTGGGTTTGTCTAGCTATTTGAGCCAGGACACCGAGTTTGTGAAATATTAATTCACCGATCGCATATGTCTAGAAAATAATCAGGCAATTTAATATGGACAAAGCACATGCGGTTAGCACTCCCATGATTGGTCAAAGTGTTGGATATAAGGAATTGTCCATTTCGTCTAAAGGATGGTGACGAAAAAAAAAGTGTTGGGATTTGGAATTCCCTATCTAAGTACAATATGCGCATTATTGTATTTAGCACAATACACTTGACTGTATATTCTATTTCTCAGTGAACTTGTTAGCTAGATTTAGCTCAGCGCCAACGCAGCGTCATTTGGAATGATATCAAGTAAATCTTTTAGAACCATTGAAATGGGATTATACTTTCCCTATAGAAAGAAAAATGGGATTGATAATGGAACTTCAATACCTACTTAGAATGTAAGCAGTAAAAGTACTAGCTCTTATAGAAAAACACTAAACAATGTCTTGGTATGTGTTTGTTGATATTAGATATATGTATGACTCATAGAAAGGTTGTTTTCAAACTGGATAAGGAATCTCCAAAGTGAACACCCAGATTGCTTGAAAGTAAGCTAAGCAAACCCTTGTAACTACCTCCTTGAACTATTCCAAGAATATTACTCTCCATGAGATAATTAAAGAATGTATATGATTAAGGACTATCATTACATATATTAGAGGAGCTAGTAATTTTGGGTTCAATCAGTATCCTACTTGCATATATGGAAATAATGCATCATGTATAGAAGAAATGAACATAAGATACATCAAGGGTGATAACACAAAGCATATTCTGCTTAAGTTTTTATACAATCAGAATAAAAGACTCTCCTTTAGATTCAAGTGAATCAAGTAAGGTGTCAAAAGAATGTGACATATTTTACCAAGTCATTACCTAAAACCATATATTGGGAAACATGTAGAAAGTAAATGGAAATGTTTTCCAAACTCCCTTGATTAATGCACGAATCAGGGGGAGTAGTAGACAAAAGGGGGAGTCTACTATATTTGTGATATTGGTATGTTGTGCTCTTTCCTTCAACCAAGGTTTTATTTTTCCCATTGGGTTTTGTTCCTTGGTGTAAGGTTTTAGTGAGGCAACTGTTTATATACCATCATGCTTTCCTAACTCTCATGATTAATGTACTAATCTAAGAGAAAACTAGACTGAAGGAAAAGTCTATATATTGCAAAGAAACTGGTGCGTTGTACTCTTTCCTTCATCATATTTTTTATCCCACTGGGTTTTTATTTTGGCGTAAGGTTTTAACGAGGCAACAATTGTGCACATCACTCCTTTGACTCGGCACAAGGGGGAGTGTTGTAAGATTATGTGCCATCATCAAAAGGAAGTGATTGATATAATATTTTCCTAGTATTAGAAATTACCATAATGAATGTTTCCTTTTCTTTGTAAACTCCTCCCTATTTAAAGGACTTATGATTAATGAGAATTACTGACTTCTTCTCTATGTCTTATTGTTATTCTCTCCATATTGTTGTTCTATTTGTTTTTCTCCTTTAACACTATTTTATATATTTACACTTAAATTTTTATATGTTATGTGTATATTTGCTTTCATTAACTTCTCGTTCTAAAAGAACATTGATCAAACCGACCACGTTGATTAATAAAAAGGTATAACTTTTGATACATGAGATACAAATTATTGTTGCAAATTTGGTTTGGAGTAAGAAATTATTGTAAAAATATGAAACTATATTTAAAAACCATATTAAAATTTATTTTTAGGATCTAAAATCAAACTTTGCAATAATTAACGGGATCCAGTAACGTTACTCTCGAACCCTTAGTTGGTTACCATTTGTGACATAACGATTTTTACAATATTTAGAATTCATAACTCATTACTTTTGATGATCTTGTCATTGCGTGGAATTTACCTCAAAATAAAAGTTCATTATATATCATCTCTGTTAGCTCCAATCATAGTATATAGAAGTATTGAAAAATAGGCTAAGTATAGAGACTGCACAAGTTCGCTCAGAACATCCAAGTGTACCACAGAAGATGCAATCTCAGAAGACACCTCTCGACACTCTGCCAGAGGACACGAAACCTGATAATACTCTTCAGATCACAGAGCCTCTGTGATCACTCACAGAGCCTCTGTGATGGCTATCCTCTGGAGACTTCGACGTTTTCAGCAAACTCAGTTCAAGACAAGGTCACATGCAGATCATGTGATGCCTGCTGTACGAAGATTTCCAGATCACCTTGGAGCGGCGCACGATGGTTTTACTTTCCAGGTGGCATTCCGTTTATGGAATGTCAACCTTTGTCTTGTACTACGGGGTGCATCCTCCTTGTATATTATGGGAGCACCACCTTAGAGTTTAAAATGCAAGCACACACACTAGTCTGAATAGAGATTGTATTTCCCTGAGAATATTTGCACACACCAGTGCGTGTTCTTGGTGTTCTTCAGTAATCAATGAAACAGTGCTTTGAGTAATTTCTTGCAATACTTTACTATTCTGTTTATTAATTACTTGTGTGTTTACTACCTTGCATGTTCTACCTTTTCTACATATCATAAACGCTTCCGCACTCACGTCACTTAATCAGTGTGTAGTAAAAGGTCTATCAAGTTTAGAACATCAATTATTGGGATCAACAATTGGTATCAGAGCAGACTTTGATTCTTAATATCAAAGGATCCTATTCTATACTTGATTCCCTTGATCCAGGTAGTAGTCTGAAGTCTGTTTCTTTGCCTTGATTCCCAGTCATAAACATACTCTGTTTTCTGGAGCTACTTCAACCAGTTTGACGTAGATTCAAAAGCAAGTGTGTTGAAATCGCTAAAGACAGTTTCAAAGCTTAGCTGGTTCGTTGTCATCCTTCTTATACCAAATACTCATCCCTGTTAGGCACAGTCTTAGTCTTTATCAAAAAGAACTCTTTATACTCTGTTTTACTATTTGTTCAAAAATGGCGAACCCTGTTAACTATTTCAGTGCAGGATCTCAATCAAAACCTCCCACTCTACTGAGGGATGAATATCCTCAGTGGAAAATCAGGATGGTACACTTTCTTGAAGGTGTGGATCCTGGTTTGGTTGAGTTTCTTCACAACCCTCCTTTCATCGCAATGACAACCGTTCCTCGTGTTCCTGCCACTGCAAACACCCCTGAAGTTCCTGAATATCAGCATCCCAAACCCATCATTGAGTGGACTGAAGAAGAGAAGGCATTACATGAACTTGCAAAGAAAGCCAAAAGACTACTTATTATGGCTATCCCAAACGACATCTTCCAGTCCCTTGATTCCTGTGAAACATCGAAGGACTTATGCTTAGATCTAGAAAAACAGCTTGAGGGTGGTGCCAAAACCCTCAAGAACAATAGAGCTCTATGCATCAATGAGTATTTTGCATAAAAGGCTCTGCCGAGTGAATCCATCCAAAGCACATACAACAGGTACAATTCCTTATTAAACAAGTGCAAGAGGTATGGCATTCATAGAACCTCTGAAGAAAACAATGTCAGATTCCTTCAGAGCCTGAATGATGAATGGCTTCATCTAACCATGTCCATGCAAGCTACATTGGATCTTGATGTTTGGTCTATCTCTGACCTGTTCGGGACATTGATAAGTCAAGAGAACAGGATAACAAAGTTGATGACCCCTGTCGGTGGTCCTCTAGCATTGGTGGGAAGCACCATAGAGGGTCAGGACAGAGGAAAGGAGAAAGCAACAGAGGATGCTCAGAAGAAGAAGAAGAAGAAGAAAAAGGTTCTTGTGGCAGAGAGCGAAAGTGAGGAAGGATCAGAGGAAGAGATTGATATGGCTGCTTTGGCTAAGACACTTGCACTAATGACCCGACAATTCAATCGTGGTCTCAAGAAAAAGCCAGAGTACAGAGGAAGAGAGGATATGGTGAGGTGAGGAAGTATGGAAAAGAAGAGTTTGAGGAGCAGAGACAAGAAGAAAGAAGAAGTGGACAGAGGTCAGACGGCAGAAGTGCTGATTAAATTCCCAAGCAAAATGAAGGTTGTTTCAAGTGTGGGAAACCAGGCCACTTCGCCGCAGAGTGCAGGTCCTCTGCCACTAAAGGGAAGCCCACAAGAGATGCTGCTTTCTACAAAAAGAAGGCAGAGTACTACACACAGAGATCCCTAATGGCAGAACAACAAGACCTTGAAACTGATGAGTCCTCTGATGAAGGGGACAATAACGCACTCTTCTGTGGAATGGCAGAAGTCCACTCTTTTGACAACAAGAGTGAGGTATCTACTTCTGACTCTTATAGTTCTAACTCTGAAAACAAACTTCTTGCAATACAAAATGAGTTTCTTGCTTATAAAAACTTGTGCTCAGAACTGGAAAAGAAATTGGACTTCTTTGAGAGAGAAACAAGGCTTCTCACTCACGAAAAGGATAAGCTCTATCTTGAAAGAAAATCTCTTGTTTCTGAGCATATTGTTGAAAAGAAAGGGTTGAAAGAGAAAATTTCTAAACTCGATAAAGCCCTGAAAAACAAGGTAAAAGAGCTAAAGAACAGTGAGAGTGATCGATTAAATGCCATTTCCTTGAAAAAAAATTTCCAAAAAGAAAGAGAAGTCCTTCATCAAGATCTGTTCGACAGAGATCTCTTAATTAAGAGGTATCAGGATGCTCAAAAGGTCCATGAAAGTCAACACCCAGATCAACAGAAGAGGAATAGGGTTCGAGGATATTGACCCTTACACAGGAAATAAAAGAAACAAATCTTTAGAAAACATCTTCTGCCCTGGACAATTTTTAAAACCAAGTCTTCCAAACCTTTTATCCACGTTCAAGAGGCGCAGAACCTCTGAAGGACCACATCTGAGGAAACCTCTGCAGATGGCGAATGTATGGTATGAAAACAATGATTTACCATCTGCACTCTCATCAAAGAGAAAATATATTCCAAAGAAATATCTGTCTCAAAAACAGATAGGGGTCTTCAGATTTGGTCACCCAGAAACACAAACTCAAATGGCCTTTATGTGCATGATGGTCCCTGAAAAGGAACTGTCCTCTGATGCACCAGAGTTTGTTCCAGCCTCTGTGGAAGAAAAATTATTTAAAAGGTTTTTAGAAAATGACTTGAGAAGAACCTATGAAAATCACTTTCTCAACCATTCTGATCTAATCTCTGAAATAAGAGAAATCTTTGAGCAAGATCTTCTAAGTTGTCTTAGTGTTCCTATGGTTATTCCTTGTATTTCAAAAGATTTAAACACTCCCAAGGACACTGTGTATGGACAAAGAAACGCATCTCCAGAAAGTCACGATCTCATTCATAGGGACTTTCTTGATACAGATTCTGAAACAGAATCTGAGTCCTCTGTCGAAATGGAGACAAGTTCTGTGGAACTTGATATGGCCGGTCATCTGTGGTCCAGAGGAAAATAAATTACCCTCTGGCATCCTTAACAGGAAAATCGCTCCCAAGAGGAGAACCACAGGAATACCAATCTGCCCTGACTTCTTGGACATGTGTTTTCAAGCAAAGACTTCTCTTGAGCTTGAAAAATTGAAAAATGAAAAGATCAAGATCAATCAAACTCCCAAAGCTCCAAAACCCGTCATTCAATCAAAACCTTTTCAAGAAAAGCTCACCTGGCAACAGAAGGCAAAATGGCCCAAAATTGACAAAAATAACGCTTCTATGGCAGTGAATGCTCAAAGGGAAGGTCGTCGAGGGAGAGTACACAAAGAGAGCCATCCAAGTGGAGTTTTTGACAAAAGACAACCTATATTAGACAAAGTTTTCTGTAAAAAGAAACCTGAATCTAAAATGGGTTGTTGTAAAAGTTGCTCTGTACACTCCTTTGACAATTTCAATGAAATATTTAAGAAGTTTGCTTCCAAGGGTCCTCATTGCAAATGTTTTGATCTTGTGCATGCATTAAATCAACACTTCTCTAGGCCCTCCTGTCTTATATCTCACCCAAAGTCAATGAATGCCAAATTCAAGGGTGAGAAAAGACAAAATGGTACCTCTATCAACGAGGATAAAGCCAAAATCAAATGTGTTAAGGCATCTTTAAAGACTCCTAACAAGTCCGGACCCATTTGGAAATGGGTACCTAAATCCTCTTAATCTGTCCACAGAAGAAACAACATGTGTCTATTTGGTACCTAGACTCCGGATGTTCAAGGCACATGACTGGCGACAGAGGGTTGCTCTCCGCCTACAAAGATAAACTTGAAGGTGGTTCTGTGACCTTCGGAGACAACAAGAAGGGTCAAATCAAAGGCTATGGAGTCATAGCCAACAGAGTCATTGATGTCAACAGAGTTGCATATGTGGATGGCCTTAAGCACAACTTGCTAAGCGTTAGTCAACTCTGTGATAATGGACTCGATGTGATGTTCAAAAAGAAATATTGCTCTTTGTTCAGAGAAGACACAACCACAGAGCTTCTGCGGGCCAAGAGACGAGGTGATCTATACCTCATGGACTTCAAGTCCATCAACAAAGACGAAAAACTCTGTCTAGTCTCAAGTAAGAATGAAGAGGCTTGGCTTTGGCACAACAGGTTATGTCACTTAAACTTTCATTCATTGGACAAACTTGTGAAACTAGATCTAGTAAAAGGGCTACCAAGTATCAAATTCGATAGAGAACATCTATGCTCTGCATGTGAAATGGGCAAACTCAAGAGAGCTGCCCATAAGACCAAAACAGACATGTCTTGCACTAGACCTCTGCAGATACTTCACGTAGACCTCTGCGGTCCCATATCTATGCAGAGTCTAGGTGGCAAGAAGTACATTCTGGTACTCATAGATGAATTCTCTAGATACACTTGGGTGGAGTTCGTTCGAAAGAAATCAGATGTTCATGAGGTACTAATCAATCTTCTTAAGAGGATACAAGTTCTTCATGATTGCAAGGTACAGAGAGTTCGAAGCGACAATGGAACAGAGTTCAAGAACTCAACTATCGAAGCCTATCTCTCGACAGAGGGCATCTCATAGAACTTCTCTGCTGCAAGGACTCCACAACAAAACGATGTTGTTGAACGCAAAAACCGAACACTTGTGGAAGCCGCAAGAACCATGCTCACTGCCTCAGGACTTCCAATCTCTTTTTGGGCAGAAGCCATCTCCACGGCATGTTTTACCCAAAATCGATCATTGGTGGTAAAAAGACATGCAAAGACCCCTTATCACCTACTCAATCAAAGAAAGCCAAATATCAAGTACTTCCATGTCTTCGGCTGCAGATGCTTTGTGTTGAACGACAGAGAGCAGATAGAGAAATTCTGTCCCAAAGCCTATGAGGCCAAATTTGTTGGCTACTCATCAAACACCAAGGCTTACCGAGTTTATGTGCTCAAATCAAAACATATACTTGAAAGTATTAATGTTTCATTTGATGACTCGTTTCAAGTGACTTCTGAGCAAATCAACTCAGGACTCAAGCTCCAAGATAAAGAAACTGGTGGCTCATCAAGAACAAATGAACTTCATCATCTATTTGAAGAGATGCTCAATGATGATGGACCCTCAGAGGATGACCGCAGAGCCTCTGGAGCTGAAGCCTCTGCAGAACAATCAGGTACCTCTCTGTCAGGTCTTAGCAATACTTCACCCTCTTCCAACACTTTTGCAGGTGCAAATGTCGAAGGGGAGCACTCAGAGGTTAATATTGACCTAGGCTCCACGATTAATCAAGAACATGATCAATTTCAAAATATCTCTGAAGGGTCAACACCAGAACAGTCAGAGAACTCTGAACAAGGCACCACAGAGCTCATGAATTCAACTCAGAACGACCAAAGTCCAGTGACAAGTACAAATGATCTCCCTTCCATAGAGGGTGATCAACTCCAAGAAACTGAACATGCTCCAGAAATTTCAGAAGGTTCAAATGATCACCTACCACGAATGACTAAGTGGACCAGAAGTCACCCACAGAGCCAAATTATAGGTGACCCATCTGACAGAGTCCAAACTCGATCAAGTACCGCAAACTTTTGTTACTATACAAATTTTGTAAGTATCATCGAGCCCAAAAAGGTCTCTGAAGCTCTTGAAGACCCAAACTGGGTAGAGGCTATGCAAGAAGAGCTTCTTCAGTTTGAAAGAAACGAAGTATGGACCCTAGTGCCTCTGTCGAAAGGTAAAACCGCAATAGGGACCAAATGGGTCTTCAGGAACAAAAAGGACGAGGATGGTGTGGTGATCAGGAACAAAGCAAGACTGGTGGCCAAGGGATACTGCCAAGAAGAAGCGATTGACTACGAAGAAACTTTTGCCCCTGTGGCTAGGCTCGAAGCAATAAGAATATTTCTTGCCTTCACAACCCACAGAGGTTTTAAAGTGTTTCAAATGGATGTTAAGTCAGCCTTTCTGAATGGACAAATTCAAGAGGAAGTATACGTCCAACAGCCACCAGGGTTTGAAAGCTCCAAGTACCCAAATCACGTATATTTCTTGGACAAGGCTCTGTACGGACTCAAGCAAGCCCTCAGAGCTTGGTACGACAGACTTTCAAACTTTCTTCTTACAAATGGTTTCGAAAGAGGTACAACTGATACAACTTTATTTTATAAGAAGAGAAAAGCTGAGATTCTACTTGTACAGATTTATGTTGATGACATTATTTTTGGGTCCACAAATGAATCTTATTGTAAAAAGTTTGAGTCTTTGATGAAGAGTGAGTTTGAGATGAGCATGATGGGAGAACTTACCTTCTTCTTAGGATTGCAAGTCAAACAAACCAAAGAGGGTATTTTCATAAACCAATCCAAATATGTCTCTGACAAACTTGAAAAATACAAGCTCTCTGACTCTTCACCAATGAAAACCCCTATGGCCACTGGATCCAAGCTTTATGTAGACCTAGAGGGCAAATCTGTGGAGTGTAAACTCTACAAAGGTATGATTGGGTCTCTGTTGTACTTAACCGCGAGTCGACCTGATATAATGTTCGCCACATGCCTCTGTGCAAGATTTCAAGCTAACCCCAAAGAATCTCATCTCCATGTTGTCAAGAGGATCTTCAGATACCTGAAAGGGACAAAGAATCTTGGCCTCTGGTATCCGGAGAACTCTGACTTTGATCTTGTGGCTTATATAGATTCAGATTACGGAGGATGCAAGCTTGACAGAAAGAGTACCTCTGGGAGTTGTCAATTCCTTGGAGGGAAACTAGTGAGTTGGACTTCTAAAAAGCAGAATTGTGTCTTGACCTCTACGGCAGAAGCAGAATACGTTGCTGCCGCCAGTTGTTGATCGCAAGTTCTGTGGATGAGAACCCAACTCAGAGACTATGGATTTGATATCGAGAAGATCCCCATCCTCTGTGACTCCAAAAGCGCCATCGCGATCTCTGCCAATCCTGTTCAGCACTCTAAGACAAAGCATGGGATGATAGAAATGTACTTTGTCCCCACAGATTACCAGCTTGCCGACCTTTTCACAAAGGCATTAGATGAGAAAAGGTTTACTTTTCTTGTTGGCAAGATTGACATGCTTAACATGAGTTGATCTACAGAGCCTATGTACCCTTGCACAGAGCCTCTGCAGTACATACTGTATAACTGTAAATATTCTCTTTTCCTTTGTATTTTTTTTAATCTTTTATTAGATGGCTCTCTTGCTCTGTGTCTTGCTTAATGCTGATTTCTAAAAGGACCCAAGCACAGAACAAGGGGGAGTTAAAATAGGAGCCCTTGACATTTCAAGGGGGAGCTCGACATCTTTTGTCAAACACGTCTTTCTGCCCCTCAAAAATGCTTTCACAACTATTGAGTAATCACCAACCCAGATTATTTCCTAAATTAGAAGTTTTGGATCTCAGAGCCTCTATGACCCTTCACAGAACCTATGTACCTCACAAAAAGGGGTCTCGCGTCCATTACTCACATTGATTGGGTCTGTGCTCGATCAACTCATAAGTTCTTTCGAAAGTCTTGGTCTTCTCAGTGTTCTGAAACCTCATAATGACCTCAGAAGCTCTTGACCCACAGAGCTTCTGCCAATTTTAACTTCAACATCTTTACCATTCAGTCATTATGTGCGGGTTATTTTTCAAAATCACCGTCATGTGGGAATAGTAACTGCCACGCGCGTGACAATAGAGGGAGGCGTACGTACTCGATCGTGCACCGCCTATCCTGATGTGGCACATTTCTATTGGTTCGTATCTGTACCGTTGTTTTTTGAAAACAGCTACCTATCCGTTAGCACTCATTTACGGATTTCAAATCCTCATTTTTTTTACCGCTAATTCTTTTCACCCCTCTCTGTATAAAAAACCTTCTATACCTCTTCTTTCCTTTTCACCTGCATTCTTTGCTCTCAAGAAATTCTTTGCAAGCATTCTTCATTCTCTCAGCAATGGCTTCCCACTCAAGCTCTTCCAAGAACTCAAATGGTTCGAAAAACTCCAACAAGTCCCATCACTCCACAACTCAAAAAGCTGATTCGACCTCCATTGATCAAGAACAAGTGCTTACGAGCATAATGCTCTCTTTCACTAGGCATGACTACCATATGACTCAGATGAACAATAAGCCAAACAACCATTTTGTCACTCTCACTCCTTCTGGATTCCCTGATGAAGCCGCTCCCCTGATCAAAATCCTCAAGAACCATTTTCTGGTCAAATCCCTAACAATGAAAAGAAATGACATCCCTGAAACCTACATTCAGCAGTTCTGGCTTAGTGTTCGACATGCCAAGATGGAGGGATACGGTCCCTGTATCATTGGATATGCAACCCATCCATCGACCATAAAAATTCTGGACTTAGGCATCAACCGAAGAAAACTGTCTGATGTTTTTGAACTACCCACCAAGGCAGATCTTAATCTGCGCAAATTCTCAGAGGAGCCCACAGAGGAAGAAATACTGGAGTTTCTGAAGTTCATTGGATACGCAGTTCCAATCTCTAAAAGAACAAACTTTAGAAGACAGAACCTACCCCCTCTGTGGAACGTGTTCTTCTCAATTCTGAACCGATGCCCAACGTCAAAAGTTGGAAGCCCTGATCAGTCCAGCCACACAATTTTGGCCATAATGTATGGGATCTACTATGATCTCCCACTAGACTACGCGGGACTCATTTTCAGGGAGATTAAGAATGCTGTCATAACCAAGCAGCAAGACCAAGATAGGGGCACAGAGCCCAAAAACATTGTTTTTGGACGCTTCCTAGGACTACTTATGGGCGATGATCTGATTGGGGAGAACAAATTACCAGCAGAGGGAAAGACAATCAAACTGCATGAGATGAAATCTCACAAACCTACTACCATCAAAACGGGGTATCCGAACGCAAGACCTATGTCAAAAAAGCTATTGACATATTTGGGTAGTGAAGAGGGTGTTAGGAATTACATACTAGGGCACAAGACTCCAGAAACGAGTCCTGCAACCCCCCCCCCTCGTGTAGGATTCCAGGTAGGTGATGTAGTTATATACTTGAGAGATGAGGGAGAAACGGAGACAAACGTTGTAGCTACAGAGGCACAAGTGAGTGAGAGAAAGGGAGGGTTACATAGAGGGGAGGGGAGTGAGAAAAAGGAGAAAAAGAAGCACAAGAAAAAGAGAACCGAAGAAGTAGAGGTTCTTAAATCCTCTGAGAAGAAGAAACATAAGAAAAAGAGAACCGCAGAAGAAGAGGTTCCAAAACCCAAGAAGTCTGCAGAAGCAACAACAGAGGTTGCAAAATCCTCTGAGAAAAGGAAAAAGAGGAAACTGCATACTCTTGCAGAGAGCCTCTGCAGAAGACAAAAAGAGCACTGGTTTTTGAAGAAACCCCTGAGGATAGACCTCAGAGTCCTTTGAAATTGGCCACTGACATAGCTAAAGAGGTCATTCTTAGGTACTCAGGGGACTTAGGTGAAACCATGGATTTAGAAATTGAGGATGTGACCGGAAAGTCACAGAGTGAAGAGAAGGAAGAAGAGGACAAAAAATCGATGGAGGACAGTGGAATAAAAGATGCCTTGGGCACACAACCCAAACCAACTCCCCGTGCAACCCACACCACTACCTCTACAGTTCTAGTACAGAAAGGTATTGAAGAAGGACCGCACAGTCCGATCCCAACCCAAGCCATCTGGACAGAGGATATTCCTTCATCCTCTATACCACCTAAATCCGGGGAAACCATACCCACCTCACCCTCTCAAAAGGGTGAGGTGTTTTAAGTGTCCACTTGCCCCATGACACAACTCTACCTCACACAGAGGCATTCGTTGCCTCTGTCACGCACATGAGTAACCACCCAACTGCCTCAGAGCTGGCAGAGAAAGAGCACAACAGTTCTGTGGTTCTAAAACAATCACAAAACTTGATCACTAGGACTTTTGGGGAAGCCTCTGAACCTTTCCTCAAGAAGCCTACTGACAGAACTTCCATATATGATTCCTTTGTGGAACATCGAGGATTGGAAGGAAATCCTCCAGAGCTCAACATCATCTCAGGCTCTGAAGGTGCCAAATACTCGTTGGCTAAATCTGAAACATGTGTTGTTCCAGAGGTCACCACGGACACTTTTGTCACAAAGGGAGAGTTTAAAGCCTTTGTTGACATGGTGTTCCAAAAATTTTACGAGTTTAAAAGCTCTGTCATGAAGGAATCACAAACCAACTCCCAAGTCCTTGCAGAGGCTCTCAAAGCAAATGCAGAGGCTCTGAAAGTTCTTCATCAATCTTCGATACAACATTCAGTGGAGATCAAGAAGCTAGCAGAGAACTCTGTGACTAGAGCTGATCTTCAAGTATGCTGTAAAACAATCATCGCTTATTCAGATCAAATTCAGATCCTGGGGGATATCTGCATAGAGGATATGGGAAAATTTGCCGCAAAAGTAGTTCAGTCAGGGGTGGATGACCTGACCAAGCTTCGAGACGAAATCAAGGACATAACTCGCAATGTTGTTGTTCCTTTTCAACCTCAGGTGTCCACTTCTACACCTCCACCCTCCTCCTCTGCCACTGACATCTCTGGCCTAGCTACGAAAGCGGAATTAGAGACAATGGGGCGAATGATTCTAAGCAATCTCAACCTTATCGGATTTGACATCTCTCAAGAAGGCAAGAAATTGACAGAGGATCTGAAGAAGACTATAGCCACGATCAGGTTCAAGTCTGATCTGGAAGTAAACAAACTATCGTTGGCTACAGAGGATGTACTGACGAAGATCTCAAAGCATGTTGAAGATCACCTCTGCAAGAGGCGTAAGAGGAAGGCACCTGCGACCTGCCAAGCAGAGGCGTCGTAGAAGAGGGCACAACATGAGGACCAGGATCCTGATGCCTCTAGTCCTCATGAGGGGGAGATTATGCAGATGACTACAAGCCACATTTTAGCAGAACCCCTGAACCAAGAAGTCCCTACAAGCTCAGAGCCTGGACCTCAGAAGCCAGATCAAAAACAGGCCTCTGTTGCTTTATTATCGCCCACAGTCCAAATCCCTACAATCCAAACGAAAGCACCACCAACCGCCAAAGACAAAGGCAAGCCTGTTGCCACAGAACCTCTGAAGAAGAAGTCGCCTCCTCCAAGAACAGAGAAGCTCTTAAAAAGCTCCATGGATGCCATCAAAAGTGAGACTCTGAGAGGCATAAAACCTGAAGAGTAAGATTGGGCATTTGATTTGCAGCCCCTCTCTGAACTCCCCGTCCTTGACCCAATTGAGAAGTCATCAAAGGACAAAGTTGCAGAAGTAATCCAAGGTTTCGAGAGCTTGAGAAGACCCTTCCCCATTCCTCAGAAGAAGAACATAGAAGAAGATGTCTACAAGTATCTCTATAGTCGCGGGGTCCACGATCAGCCTTCTATAAAACTCTCAGAGGAAATCATTTCAGAAGAGAGGAGAAGATTCTACAAAGATAAATCCAAGACAAAAGCTCAAAGTCTTCTCCACGGCCAAAATCACAGAGGTTCTGTCAATCAAGCTGAGCCATACAAAATGCAAGAACTTCTGGTTCAATCAGTATGTAGTGAAGAGAGATGATGGGGAAATATGGACGTTCACCGATGCAGATCTGACAACTCTCCATCCCCATGATCTCCCAGAGCTGTTCAAATGGACAGAAGACAAGTTCGGGTGGAAGAAGGAGTACCAAGAAGCCCACCTCACGATCAAAAGAACTATGAGGGAAAAGCTACTCTTCTACAGCGTGGTAGATTTTCAGGTGGCACTTGACCTAGGGGTCAAAAAGGTAAACTTTCCTCCACCAAAGGGTAGTCTACCACCCTCTGCCACAATCCTTCCAAACTCCATAGTCAATTCACCTTCCTTTGGCTTCGTGTACATGAATCCCAAGGGTGAAAAGAAGATCTTCATGGGGATTGATAGTCACAAGTACTCAACTTAGTCTCTGCTATTCATACAAGATCTGGTCATCAAACACAGAGGCACACCACTTGTACCTACAGAAGCTGCAAATGTTATTCTGGAAGATATAAGTGCAACCATAAACTTTAGAGATCTGTGTGTGTTTTACTACAGAGAGCTGAAGAAGGAAGGTGGGTTTGGAAGAAAAATAGATGATTTTCCAGACGCCAAAGTATAGGCTCTGAAGATATGTATTTTATTTACTTTCATTTATTGTACTTAAATGTAATTGCCTTCTGGCACATTTTTTTTTTGAAAGTAAGTAGACAGAGGTTGAGTTCCTTTCACCTCTTTTTGTTTCTACCTTAGCCACACTCTCAAATTTTCAATTCTTTATTTTTCAATACTTAGGGGGAGATTGTTAGCTCCAATCATAGTATATAGAAGTATTGAAAAATAGGCTAAGTATAGAGACTGCACAAGTTCGCTCAGAACATCCAAGTGTACCACAGAAGATGCAATCTCAGAAGACACCTCTCGACACTCTGCCAGAGGACACGAAACCTGATAATACTCTTCAGATCACAGAGCCTCTGTGATCACTCACAGAGCCTCTGTGATGGATATCCTCTGGAGACTTCGAAGTTTTCAGCAAACTCAGTTCAAGACAAGGTCATATGCAGATCACGTGATGCCTGATGTACGAAGATTTCCAGATCACCTTGGAGCGGCGCACATGGTTTTACTTTCCAGGTGACATTCCGTTTATGGAATGTCAGTCTTTGTCTTGTACTACGGAGTGCATCCTCCTTGTATATTATGGGAGCACCACCTTAGAGTTTAAAATGCGAGCACACACACTAGTCTGAATAGAGATTGTATTTCCCTGAGAATATTTGCACACACCAGTGCGTGTTCTTGGTGTTCTTCAGTAATCAATGAAACAGTGCTTTGAGTAATTTCTTGCAATACTTTACTATTCTGTTTATTGATTACTTGTGTGTTTACTACCTTGCATGTTCTACCTTTTCTACATATCATAAACTCTTCCGTACTCACGTCAGTTAATCAGTGTGTAGTAAAAGGTGTATCAAGTTTAGAACATCAATTATTGGGATCAACAATCTCTCTGAGTCTCTCTCCCTTTCTCCTCAAGTGAGAATCAAAACCTACTTTACCTAAACTATAGAAAGCAGATCAAACATGATCAGTTGTTGATTTACTAGGTATCTAATCGACTTGTAATCTCACATGACATGTGACACACCAACGCCATCGCTATCAATTTCACATCTTGCCGTATTGGAATCCTACCATCATAACCGATTTCACATCAACGTTCTCATAACCATTGCAAAATACCCACAAAAGTGTTGATAGTTCAAGTGTCTACATTCAAGGAGGGGTGCCAAGAAGCATCTCCATGAGAGTGAGGAAAGAATATAACATCCACTAATGAAGCCACAACTGATCATTTTTTTTTTTGTAAAAGGGGAGTGAAGTTACGACAGTTAAAATTATCAACATCATTACAATACGAAGTAGAATAGATCGTCAAATTGGCAAACAACTCCGTGAAATCGTCTAAATCTAACAATGAGAAAAGGGGGCATTTTCTAGGTGAATCAATGGGGAAAGTCTCCGATGAAAGGATGAAGGAGGAGAGGGGGCGAGGGGAGGATGTGGTTGGTTTTTATTTCTTATTTAAATGTTAAACAAAATTTCAATAAGGGCTTAGTTATCATTTAAAATGCATCAAAATGCAACGAAGTTTCTGTTCGTTTCTATTTAGTACAACAATGATTTTTTTTTCTCGATCAATGTAACAGAGTATCAATTTTTTCTATTTAATGTTACATAGTTTCAAAATTTTCTATTTTATGTAACATTTGATGACGTGAATGACAAGTTGATCGTCCAATTCGTCATAATTCTCTCATAAACATTTCGTAAACTTTTCATAAACGGGTATCCAAATCATTAAAAGGAGGTACAAAACAATTTTTTTTGAAACCATGATTATATCAATTAAAATAATATCCGTGACATTAAATAGGAACTAAACCAAACTTTCATCTCGTTTTAATGCAAGTTTCCCTTTAATTAAAATATATATGTCATAATTAAAATTATCAAAACCACGTGATCATTTGTTGATCAACATATAACACTCCCAGTCCCGCGTGGCTGAGGACAGGGTGTGTGTCACACTTATGATCCAGAACACAAATCTAATTAAGAATTAGCGTCGGTATCAAGCAATTAAACACAAACCCAAAACATAAATTTAACGAAACTTCAAACATGAACACACTCGGCTAAATATAAAGCATATAACACCTGAACAACAACTAAAATATCAAAAGATCCACCGGTTGTAACTTTAAGTCCACTCAGTCAGTTCCCAGAATTTTCCTGGATCTTTTCTACTGAATCTGTCGTGTCAGAAACAAAGAACACGGTTGTAACACCTTGAAATCCTTGGTTGAAAAGAAGACGGAAAATGGCGGCAGTGTTCCGCGCGCCTGCCCGCGCGGGTCGAACCGCGCCGTGATCCGAACGAGACCCTGTCCAGTGTTTCGCACGCCCCTACGCGCGAGCCGGGTCGCGCCACCACTCGCGTGCGAGCACCGTGCGCACATAAAAGAGGAAAATCGGCCTCCAACCTCATTTTTTTCACAAAACCCTCAAATCTCTCCCCCTTTTCTCTCCCAAACCGATCCATATCCTCCCAAATGAACCTTTACCCATTTTTGAGGGTTTTTCCTCCTAAAATCAATGGATTCTTCATCATCTAGCAAGTTTTGGAAGCTAGAACTATAATCCCTCCATCTTCATCTTCCTCACCAAGCTTCTTAGGGTTTCACCCAACCCTTTTTCCTCATTTTGAAGATTGGGAGTTTATGGTTTATTGTGGGGATCTAGAAGAGTGCGGTTGATGAATTCAAACTATGGCAAAAGTAATATTCTATTTTCTTCATCTATGGAAATTAGGGTTTTGGGGTAAGATGAAATCTTCATGTAAAATGTTTGAGGAACGATTCTACATGGTTGAATATGGATATTTATGGTTGGTAATTTATGGATCTAGGTTTTTCGGAGTTTTTGGCTTGATGATCCAAGTTTCTTTAAATGAGCTCAAGTTGGGGAAAATCTAGATTTAGCTTAAATCTAGCAAGGTGAGTTCAAGTTGATTTGTGAAAACGGTGTACATGCCAAAATATCAATCTTTAAATGTTTATATGTTTTACATGAAATTATTAACTGTTGAGTTATTTGATGAGTTTTGATTATTTGAAGTGTGTAACTTCATAAACTTGTAAAACACCCACATTTGGGGATTTTGGGTATTTTGATAAATAAATCATAAATAACAGTATTTTAATGATATGTTTTATGAAAGTAGATTTTTGAGTATCAATGTATTTTATCTTGTGTCATGGAGAAATGCTCGATTTTGTGTTATGGGATGTTTTTGAAATAATAAATAGTATAAACCCACTTGGAAAATGATTTGTTCCAATCAAAACTATGTTGGAGTTATTTATGTATTTTAGAGTGTGGGTTTGCATAATTGTGGGTTGTTTACGTTTGATTTCGCTTTATGATTTTTACAATTGGTCTTTTGATTAGTTCAGCCTATGGCTCGGTTTGGACCTTGTTGGGTCTTGGGGACAATTGTCTGATTTTAATAGCTCAATGTATAGCATATGGTTATGATTTGCATTTACTGCATCTTATTGAGAATTACATGTTTTGAATGTACTAGTTCATTCGTTTGGAGTCATGTAATATCTTTGACTGTAATGCAATGGATCCATGGGCACTTGAATCTTTACGTTCAATGTTGGGACAATTATTTTCCCTTATTGTAGCACGGGTAGGCATCGGGATTCATGGTAAGTAAGATGTGGACCCGTGGGGTTGGGCATTGTTCCATGAGTAGTAAGGTGTAATCCAAATGTGCTTGTATGTTTGGTATGGATTTGGTTACCTCAAAGTATAGACCTAGAGGGGTTGAATTTGAGTCTCCACGGGAAAATGATCTAGAGGGGTTGAGCTTGATATGTCTTATGAGTATAATCCATGCATTTTGGTTTTACTACATAGTCATGTGACCTACTTTTGTGTTCTGTCACGTGCTATGTAATCGGGTCTCCCCCGTCACCGAAAGGTGTTGTTTTGAGTATGGAGTTTTATAATCCATGTTTTTGGTGACGTTTTGAGTATGGGTTGTTATCCATGTTTTGTGGTTTTGGTTATTGAACCTTATCCATGTTTTGGATATTTTGGATGATAAAGTTTATCCACGTTTTCAGAATTTGATTATTAAAGTATCAGTTATGTTTTACGTGAGTTTTGGGTTTTGGATTTACATTCGAATGAATGTTTTGTATTGTGGTTTTAATCACGATGAGGGTGAATGTTGAAAAGTAGGTTGCTTTCAGAGTTAACGTATTTCATTTTAGAAATCACAATTTAAATAACATACTTAAAGTTTATTGTTTTATATGTCCATAATGAAAACTCTTGAGCTCACTAGGCGTTAAGCCTAACCTTTTTTATTTGTCGGCATGTGCATCAGGTTCTGATTGGGAATAGTCCTAGTAACACTATGAAGAGAGGAGTGCTAGTAGTGTGCTCGAGAAGCGAGTGGCATTGGCCAAGTCTTCCGCTTTGGTTTTGTGAAGAGCAGCGTATATTGGGGTTAAGTGGCACCCGACTTCGCTTTAGTCCTTGTTTAATGCTGGAGTTTATAATTGTCAAGGTTAATTATAGAATTTTATATTTGAGGTATGATGAATTTTGATTTATAGGAGGAAGTATTGTCCTCCATTTGATATTATGTCGAGATTTTAATTAGTTGCTCTTACCAAATTTGAGAGTGTTACAACGGCTGAGCACAATTGCTCAGTGAACGGATTAAAAAAATGATAACATAAATAAAATCAATTCGTAGTGGTAGCAATCATAATAGTTTGACATAACAAAAGTTAAAGTACAAGTCATCATATGAGTTATAAAATAATTTTAAACAAAAATGTCTTAAGGCATCGTACAAAAATAAAATATAAGACCAACTTCCCAGTCTACCCTGCAAAGCGGCTTCTCGCTTATCCCCATTTGAAAATGAGGAGACCCGACGTCAAGTACAGGAATTGTTGTTGAAGGGGCGTACCAAAGCAGTCAAATGCAAGGAGGTCAGAACAGAGGAGCTTCCCGGGTAGCAAGCTAGCTAAGAGAGAAGTCACCTTTGGATTTTGTTCATAATCACAAAGAGGAATCAATGGATGAAACCCACAATATGCCATAAATCCCAAGGGAGGATCAGTCCACATGGGTCGTAGGATGTAGTGCGGGCAGGCACATCCATTCTTGTACGCAACGAATGCGTATCATAACGCGCATATCCTAGGACTAGTCTATACGCCCCCACTCATGCCTAGGTAAAGCTCATGCGATAGAGCACCAGTATGGGGATGTTGTGGTTTACGAGCACCACAGAGCATCACAATGATCTACGCCTTGACCACTATGTCATATAAACTTATAACATCAAATGAGAATCATGAAAATTAAAAAAAATAACAACCATGAAATCCATCAAACGATCTTTATAGTTCAAAATATTGTTGAAACAGTGTTCAATATCAAAACAGTTCAATTAAAGATTGAAATGACTTTTCAAACCTCACAAATGAATAATAGTTGAATGAACATGAATACTTTCAAAGCATCGTTTTTCCGAAATAAGTTCATAACTAGACACAAAATCATAAGATTGTTCAACTGGAATATCGTATTTCGACATAATAAAGGAATTTCAGGTTCGAATTAACATACACTTACTTTTGTAGTATCATTATTTCAATCACGGAATGGATAATATTATCAAGAGATTATCCTTGTATAGAATGAAATAGTAAATCCGTACCCGATGTCCCAAAAAGTGCTTAAAATGCTTCCACCAAGACTTAGCTCATATCCTAGATCATATGTGACCGTAAGTCATATTGAATACATATCTAACACCTAATTAGAATATGATTTAGTCATTCATTTCTAAACAAGGTTGTAGATACACCTCTCGGGATTCCATAACAATTGGACTCGTGTTAATTGAAGCTACGATCTATTTGCTACAAAATAATAAGGACAGTTGCAAAATTTTCGAGTAGCTGCAAACCAGCAGCTAAAAACTGTGTTTTAAAGCAAATTGGACGTAGATTCAGGTCTCTATGTAAACTACAAAGTTGTAAAGGACAGAAAGAACTTTCTAATTGTAAAATTTGAACTTATTTCCACTTATGGTTAATTTTATACGAATTTTTCAATACGGGGACAGAAAGCTGAAAATTCACATAATTGTAAATAAATGTCTAAGGCATTTTATCAAACACCTTATGGGCATTAAGCTTTGGAGATCAAAACCATTTTAATGATTCCATCCCTTTGCCCACTTTTGATAACCAAACTCCAAACTCCAAATTCAACATTTCTAACATATAATGAACCTAATACCACCATTTCATCAATCTTAAACCTCTATAAATCCTTAAGAAAACTAAAATAAAAAATTTGCAATCTTACCTTCAATTTTTAGTTTTCTAACTTCAAAATTGCAAGGAAATCAACCTTTTAGCTTCCTTCAACCTAATACATCAAGATTTTCACCAAAGGGTTTCAAAATCTCAAAACCCATAAACAAAAATTTGAAGAAAACTAAAAACAAATGATACCTACATGTAAATCTCGATGACTAGATCATTTCTCTGATTCGGTTTCTCAAAAACTTCAAAGATCAACCTAAAATTCTAGAGAGATGGAGAATGAATTGTAAAGATGAAACTAGAGAAAGAAGATGAAGGTGAACATGAATACGTATAAGAATGAAAAACAAACAAATTCTTATACTTTATATAAACTTTGGCCAATTGACAAAATTAGTCCTCCAAGTTGTGAGATTTGGAAATTTAGACTATGTACAAGCTATTTGAGCTTGGTACAAGTCTCTGATATGTGGATATATAATTCTCTACCCCTTAGGATAATTTGTCCTCGAATTAAATGAAGTTAAATGACTTACAATTATACTTGAAATACGGATAATCATGACGGAAAAGGGTCTTCCGGTTCCCAAGTCGCCTCCCGAGAATCTCGATGTCTTTACTGAACCTTGACATACGGAATATAACGGTTCAACAGTCGTTTCACTGTACGATAAAAAATTTACTCGGGTTCCTCTTTATAAGATTGGTCTACAGCTAATTGATCTAGCGGATAGTCAATGACGTGTAGAGGACGATAATTATACATGCAGAGAAAAGATACGTGAAATACATCATGTTTATGAAACATGTGTTGCGGTAAAGCTAACCTGTATGCCACCTCACCCACACGCTCGAGAATCTCGAATGGGCCAATATATCAAGGACTGAGCTTTCCTTTAATGCCAAACCGACGAGTGATTCGAGTAGGGGAAACCTTAAAAAACACATGAACCCCGACATTGAACTCAAGTGGTCGTCGATGCTTGTCCTCATAGCTTTTTTGGCGTGACTGAGCTTCACGCATCTTTTGCTTAACCATCTACACCTTTTCGTTCGTGATTCGGACGAGTTCTGGCCCCTCAATAAGTTTCTCGCCCAATTCGTACCAACAGATTGGGACACGACAATGGCGACCATACAAATCCTCAAAAGGTGACATATAGAAGTTTGCCAAATGTTATTGTAAGCAAACTGTACTAGAAAAATATACTTGTCGCAATTGCCAGACCACTCGAGTACACAAGATCGCAACATATCCTCCAGTGTTTGAATGGTCCTCTCTAACTGATTGTCCATCTGTGGATGGTAAGCAGTACTCATACTTAGCCGAGTACCCATGCCTTTTGTAGAACTGTCCAGAACCGAGAAGTAAATAGAGAATCATAGTCATATACATTGGAAACAGGAGTACCGTGAAGACGGACAATCTCCTTCTGAAAGATATCAGCCAACTTGTTGACGGGATACGACTCATGAATAAGTAGAAAATGAGCTGACTTGGTCAATCGATCAACGACGACCCATATAACATTATGTCATTGGAATGTTCGAGGGAGTCCGGTGACAAAATCCATAGTGATATGCTCCCATTTCCATACTGAAATCTCCAATGGCTGTAATAGACTGTTGGGTCGCTAGCGCTCAATCTTGATCTTTTGGCATGTGAGGCATCTAGAGACATAATCGGCTATGTCTCTTTTTAAATCGTTCCACCAGAAATGTTGTTTTAGGTCTCGATTCATCTTTGTGGACCCTGGATGAATAGAGAATGGAGAACTGTGCGCCTCATGAAGAACAACTTCTCTAAGCTCGGACACGTTAGGCACACAAACCTGCTACCATACCAAATTACACCATCATCATCAATAGAGAATTTAGACGAAGAATCTTTTTCTATCTTATCTATGATTTCCCACAAATCACCATCAGACTTTTGAGCCTCTTTGATATTGGAAATGAGAGTTGACTCAATAGACAAGGAAACCAACCATCCATCTCCACGATATGGACAAAACTCGATCTGGAGGTGCTCTAAATCTTTCTCTAATTCCTGCGGTACAAGAAGACGAGAAACTTCACCTATGCTTTTTCGATTCAAAGCATCGGCTATGACATTCACCTTACCAGGTTGATACTGAATGCGAACATCATAGTCCTTAAGCAACTCGAGCCATCGTCGTTGTCTTATATTTAGATCTTTCTGGGTGAAGATGTACTCCAGGCACTTACGATCTGTGAAAATATCACAAGTTTTGCCATATTAGTAATGTCGCCAGACTTTCAAAGCAAAGATAACTGCAGCAAGTTCGAGATCATGAGTTGGGTAATTAGCCTCATACGGTTTGAATTGGCGTGAAGCATAGGCTATAACTTAGCCATAGTGCATCAATACACAACCGAACCCGTGACGATATGCGTCACTATAGACCTGGAAACCACCGTACCCGAAGGTAAAGCTAACATCGGTGCAGTAATGAGTCGGCACTTTAATTCCTCGAAGCTACGGTCCTGAGCCTCACCCCAAACAAACTTGAATCTTTTACGAAGTAACTGAGTCATTGGCAAGGCAAATTTACAGAAATTCTCGACAAAGCGCCTGTAGTAACATGCCAGACTAAGGAAACCATGCACTTTGGACACACTAGTCGGTTTCGGCCATTTAAAAGCAGCTTCAACCTTAGCAGAATCCATCTGTACACCATCAGCTGAGATGATGTGACCAAGAAACGTCACCTGCTGAAGCTAGAATTCATATTTAGAAAATTTCCCGTATAGCTTCTTAGATCGCAAAACCTCTAGAGCTATACACAACTATTTAGAATGCTCCTCTTCAGATTTAGAGTATATAAGAATGTCGTCAATAAACACTATGACGAACTCGTCCAGGTACTCTTTGAACACTCTATTCATAAGGTCCATAAAGACAGTAGGAGCATTCGTCAACCCGAAAGGCATAACAACGAACTCAAAATGGTCGTACTGAGTACGAAATGTTGTCTTTGGAATATCTTGCTCTCGAACTCGGAGCTGATGATAACCAGACCTCAAATCAATTTTAGAAAAATATCTTGCCTCTTGAATTTGATCGAACAAATCATTGATCCAAGGAAATGGGTACTTTTTGTGCATAGTGACTCGGTTTATTCGCGATAGTCAATACATAGTCGCATAGAACCGTCCTTCTTTTTGACAAACAGAAGTGGCGCGCTCCATGGGGATACATTGGGTCGTATATAACCCTTATCTAAAAGATCTTGAATTTACTTCTTGAGCTCTTTCATTTCAGATGGAGCCATACAATAAGAAGCCTTTGAGATCGGACTTGTGCCAGACAACAATTCAATTAAAAACTCCATCTCACTATCGGGAGGAGTCCAAGTAGCTCATCCGGAAATTCATTAACCACAAAAATTAAATCAAGTTTAGATGGTACCTCTCCAGGATCTGTGAGTCCATTCAAGAAACTTGCATTCCCCTGCCAGACAAATGGCTCAACCTGAAGAGATGAGAAAGTGAAGGAGTTGGGATTCGGCTCAGACCCCTGATACACTTCTTCGAGCTGATTCATATCACCGAAGATGATCTACTTTGTTTCACAATTGATAATAGCTCGATGATGGGTCAACCAACCCATACCGAGAATTATCTTAAAATGACTCATTCTCATGTGTAGTAGTGTTACCTCGCGTACATGAGCACCCATTAATAACGGCCAAAGCTGGAACTAATTAATAATATAAACAGATGTGCCCATCGTCGTCCTGGTCACTAACGGATGCTCCGTCAATGACTCATAGGGCTTCAGAAAAGCTTCTAATGCATTAGATACAATTGAGTGTGTCGCACCCGTATCAAACAATATGTACACAAGACGAGTATTAATAGATTAAATACTGAAAACCATACTTGAAGTTGGCTTATCAGTAGCCAGTATAAAGACACGTCCACCCGTAGTAGATTGGGAAGTAGTACTCTGATGCTGACTTGATGGCTTAGACCTACAATTAGGAGCAATATGACATGTCTTGCCACAATTGAAACATGCTCCTGTTTTAGAAAGACAAGGACCTGGATTATGGAACTTTTCACACTACTTACATAAAACTTTTTGAACCCATCTAATGAATCTCTGATAGAAGAAGATTGGAAAATATTATAAGAAGATCGTCCCTGAGATGTCTGCCCAACTTTTAGCGTTTAACGGAGGACCCACTAGACTTACTACCTGACGAACTAAGAGATCCCTTCTTGCTATTATTTAATCCAATAGATGTAAAACTCAATTTAAACAACTCTATACGTCGAGCGCGTCAATAATCTGACTGATACTAGTGAACTCTCGGTCAAACAGTCGGCTATTGAACTTGTGGTGTAACCCCCACAAGAATTTCTATATTTGGTCCTCTAAAGAACCTGTAGATGATCCAGCAAAACTATGAAGTCACTGGAAGCGAGCTACAAAGTCAGTAACAAATTCATCATCTTGTTGCTTTATTGTGGCATATTCACGAGAAAACACATCTCGTTCAGGTCTGGAGAAGTACTGATTAAAAAAGATTTGCTTGAATTGTGCCCAAGTTAAGGACACCACATAATCATTTCCTGCGTGGCTTCTCTTCCAGGATTGCCACCATCTCACTGCATCATCCTCTAACTTATAAACAACCAACTGAACAGAGATGTTATCTGGACACCCTAAAATCAAAAATTTTTTCTCAAGATGGAAAATCTAGTATTTAACATAAACCGGTGTGGATATTGAACTTAAAGTACGTGGATTTTACTTAGTAAATTCTCGGAGCCACTAATGCAGAGACATATTAGATCCAAATGGGCCAGAAGATGCGCCCGGAGGCATAAAAGGAGTCGCCTAAGAAGTAGGTTGAGCACTTCCTAGCTGAGTAATATCAGGCTGTATAGACTGGAGTGCTTGTGTCAGCATCCCAAGTAAGATACTAGCTAGAGACTAACGTATAACTGCATCAAGAATAGCTGCAGATGCACTGCCAGAGGGAGAGCTAACATGAGGAGGACTCACTGGAGGAAACATCAGAGTGAGTACGTTGTGGCTGAGTAGAATCACCAACAATATCTTGCCTTCGTGATGGAAGTTTGGCTCGTCGAGTCTCTTTGGAGAGGCATGATAACTTAACAAAAGAATTAAAGATATCAATAATAGATTACAAGTCCTGACGTAAGTTTACCCGACTTAAGTTTTACCAATCCTCACAAGTCATAGCCTATTATATATTACAATATCATAACCTATGCTCTGATACCATAACTGTAACACCCGAAGTCCTGCGTGGCTGAGGACAGGGTGTGTGTCACACTTATGACCCAGAACACAAATATAATGTAATTAAGCATTAAGGTCGGTATCAAGCAATTAAACACAAACCCAGAAGATAAATTTAACGAAACTTCAAACATGAACACAACCGGCTAAATATAAAACATATAACACCTGGACAACAACTAAACTATCAAAAGATCCACCGGTTGTAACTTCAAGTCCACTCAGTCAGTTCCCAGAATTTCCCCGGATCTTTTCTACTGAACTTTCCGTGTCAAAAACAAAGAACACGACTGAGCACAATTGCTTAGTGAACAGATTAAAAAAATGATAACGGAAATAAAATCAATTCGTAGTGGTAACAATCATAATAGTTTGACATAACAAAACAAAGTACAAGTCATCGTATGAGTTATAAAATATTTTTAAACTAAAATGTCGTAAGGCATTGTGCAAAAATGAAATACAAGACCGGTTTCCAGTTCATAATCACAAAGAGGAATCAACGGATGAAACTCTTAGGTGGCGTTTGGTTCACATAATGTTTTTGGATGGAATGGAATCTATCAAACGAATTTGACTTTGAAGGAATTGGAATGGAATGTTGTCAGGTTTGACCACCTGTTTGGTTGACCGAATTGGAATGAAATCTGTTAAAGGAACTGGAATCTGTCTGTTTGGTTCACAGAATGTAGCTTTGGAATTGAAATGAAATGTTGATAAATGACCAAAATACTCTTTTTGATAATTTTAATTTTCTAAACAAAACATGCTTTAATAAAATAGCCATTAAAATATTTTATTTGTAACGGTGGATCAGATTGGTGATGGTCAGTGCCAGTTTAGAACGGTGGTTCAGATTGGATGTGGTCGACGGTGGTTCATATCGGCGGTGGTTTAGATCGACGGTGGTTCAGATCGGTGGTAAATGGTGGTTCAGAACGGCGGTGGTCGACGATGGTTCAGATCAGCGGTGGTCAGCGGTGGTCGGGAGTGGTTCAAATCGGCGATTATCAGTGGTCGGCGGTGGTCGAAAGTGGTTCAGATCGACGGTGGTTCAGAACGGCGATGGTTCAGAACTGCGGTGGTCAGTTGTAACATCCCAAAAATTGGTATAGACAAAAATTTCCGAAAAAGGAAATGTGGTAATCATATTAATGCCACAACATGAGCTCCTCCCAAAAGGGGAGACAATAAACACCGGTTAAGATTACAAGTTTGTAATATATAACAATATGTGGGAAAACAACCCTTTAATCTAAATCCTATCTAGGAACAAGATTAACAAAGGTTGTGATCCAATCCAAAAATAAGCTTCTATGTTGGGCATCCCAAAAATGTCCCCAAGCTCGCAACTAAACCATCTAGCCTTTCTTGGTGGCCGCGCCGCTAGAACCTGAGATACATATCAACCAAACAAATGTTAGGCCAAACGGGCCTAGTGAGTTGTACAAAAGCATGACATGATATTCAAGGGACAAGTTAAAGCATTAATAACGACTCAGTCCACTTGGCCATACTGGAATCAATGGGGGAGATCCATCACACCAATGAGTTTTACCTTAAGTCAATGTACCTTGATGTTTGTCCGCATAACAACATCCCAAAGGCTCGGCACACCGTCCAGGTGGCGGAGGCCTTAGGTGCATACCGTCCCGATGGCACCTAAGACTACATCCTCCTGGAACATACTCACGGTTCATCCAACATATATATATATATATATATATATATATTCATCTCTTCTACATATATCGCATCAACAAGATACATATACACACTATTCATCTCTATACATATCCTGCATCAACAAGATACATATACATACTATTCATGATTTCAATCCCATGTTAAGTCTAAAACACCCAAACATGTATTTTCAACAATAATCTTTGCAAATTCCATGAAATAACACCATCATACCCAATAATAACAATATAAATCAACTCAACCAACCCACATGTGAATCAATAGCCAAAACCCCCAAATATCATAAAAGTAGCAGTTAGGTCAAACTTATCAGGTGATCAGATTTGTACATGTGTATGAAATGATACAAGTAAGCATTCAAGATATGTATCTCATTTAAAGATTTTAGTAAAGAAAACTCACTAACTAGGTTTTATAGCAAAACCCTAGAAACTTGGGAGAAACCCTAGAAATGGATGGAGGAAGGAGATTATCTTGAAGCTTGAGATCCTTGGTTGAAATCTTGGTTGAGGAAGCTTGATTATTGCAATAAATGTGGTAGATGGTGATTGGGATGGAGTTTGGTTCGGATTTGGGGAGTATTGAATGAAGAGAGAGTTTGAGAGAAAGAGGGGTTTGAGAGTGAATGAGTGATGGGTGCTTTTTACACACCTAAAGACGTGTGCTAATTAAACCTCAAAGCAAGTATACAATGAGATCTAATGTCGTCTTTCAAGTAATAAAATGGTAAGAACCAAGTATCGTATTCCACAGGGATAGGTATCTTAGGTTGCAAGATATCGAGATGAAAAACTAACTTCAGATGACGATGTTGAAGACATATTTTCGAATGGTTGGTTAACACATATCTGATTAAACAAGATTAAATGAGAATCAAGGGTGTAAGACTTGTGGTGGTATGTGAATCCAAATTCCAGCAGGTCAATGCTACAGCACTGTCATAGCATGATGCTATTGAAATGTTGCAGCATGCTTCTGACTATAACTAGTTTTATTATCGATTTTAAGACACGTTCCTCTCGGACTCTCACCATCCCATTATTCCAGTAGCCATAAACAATCTCATCTCTGAGCAAAGTTCAAGATAAGGGAATGATGGGAATGAAGTTCTCAAAATATACGGCGAAACAAATTCTCTTCGTTAAAAGTTACTCTTTCGAAATAACCCCCGTACCTCCCAAGTTGATGTATTCCAAATAGCTTATCTCTAAGTCTACTCCATTTTAACCCTTTGAAAAAGTGACCATTTATCAAGAATGAATCATTTTAAAAGACACAAGTAACAACTCTCGTTGCAAGTAACTCTTTCGATATTACCTCCCATGTCATTCAAATTGACGTGCTATTTAATGGCCTATCTCTAGGTCCATCACACTTTAACACTATCAAAGTGATCAATTTGTCAAGGAGTTGTGTTATCTTGATAAAACTTGAGTTGGAACAATAAAACTTGGTTAAAGTCACAAAAACCCACTTTCTTTTAGATCCACATAACCACCCTTTGCCTCACACCCAAGCTAATATGATTAGCTACTCATTACAATAAATAAATAAAGAAAAATGCTAAGAACTACAAAGGTAAACATAATGTAAAATGCTCTTGAAATGTAAATGACTAGAAAATATATAAATATATGTATATGACTTGAAATGTAAAGACAAAAATGTAAATGACAAGGAAATGTAAAGACGTAATCTAGATGCACTATTTTAAAGTACTAAAAGTAATTGCATAAAAATAAAGACGTAAAGTAAATGGCTAATCTAGAGATAAAAATGGAAAGGTAAATAAAATGCAAGTATGAACTAGGCTTTAAAAATAAAAGAAAAAGGAAGAAAGAAAGAAGAACATTAAGAACATTAATTAAAGAAAGTAGGGAGAAGTTTTAGAGTTGATGGAGATCAACTCTTCAAGGTGTACATTAAATGAGAACCCAAGCTCCCTATTTATAGGCAAAGGGAGGGGGCAAAAGTGAAAATTCAAACTAAATACTTAACATCTAATTACCATCTAATGAAACAAGTACAACTAAGTAACTAAAAGTACAAAAGACAACTAAGACTTAGTTCATCCTAATTTCCAGCCAAAATGTTTATCCAAGGGTTAACAAAAGAACTTTTCCAATCCAAAATAAACTAATTTAAGCTCCCATCTTGATCTTCCACTATTCTTTCATCAGATCCATGCTTCTCAGATGCTACAGCATGACCTGTGATCCACAAAAGTTGTCCAAATGTAACCAAATTAGCCATTCTACCAATAGAAAGCTCCATTAACTTAATAAGTAGAAAATAAGGTAGAAAATGACTCAAGGTTGGGATTTAGAAGTGAAAAATCCTATCTAAAAGCTAAAAGAGAAGGGCTTAAGTACTCAAAAATGAGTACTTATCAATGAGAAATGGGGCTAGAAACTCTTTTAAATTCGTCAAGAGACCCGTGCAGCTTGTGGCGCGGGTTGACCCGCACGGTAACTCGCGCCATCCACTGGTCCTTCACGCGGACAGTGCTCCGCGCGGCTTGTGTCGCGGCCTAACCAAATTTTCCTTAAACCAAATTTTAGAGTGTTACAATCCTCCCCACCTAATAAGGATTTCGTCCCCGAAATTACTACCGTTCAAATAGATGAGGGTATCTCCTCTTCATATCCTCCTCCGACTCCCATGTCACGTTTGTACTCCGATGGTGCTTTCATTGGACTTTTACCATGATTACCTCATTGTGGCGCAATCGCTTCGTCTTAGACTCTAATATGGCTTCCGATTCCTCTACACATCGGTTGCTGTTGTCGAATCGAATCTCTGTCAACGGTATAACACTTTCTTCTCCCGCCAAACACTTACGAAGGTAGCATACGTGAAATGTAGGGTGAATCCCGTCCATCTCTAGTAGCAGGTCTAGTCTATAAGCTTGAAGTACAATCCTTTCCAAAATCGTGAAGGGTCCAAGAAAACAGGGACTAAGCTTTCCGCGCTTCCCGAAATGAATGATCCCCTTCCATGGTGACACCTTCAACATAACTTGTTCACCCACTTGGAACTCGACCGGTCTCCTCTTCTTATCAACATAGCTCTTTTGACGATCTTGCGCCACTTTCAAACGTTCTCGGATCCCCTTAACCTTGTCTGCCGTTGCTTGGACTATTTCCGGTCCCACAAATTGTTTTTCTCCCACCTCGATCCAACACACCGGTGTCCTACATTTTCGCCCATAAAGTGCCTCGAACGGTGCCATCCCAATGCTCGAGTGAAAACTGTTATTGTAAGCGAATTCCACCAATGGCAAGTGGGTATCCCAACTTTATCCAAAGTCCATGACACACGACCGAAGCATGTCTTCAAGGGTTTGGATGGTCCTTTCACTTTGTCCATCGGTTTGGGGATGATAGGTTGCTCAACTTGACTTTCGTGCCCAACTCCCTTTGCAATCCATCCCAAAACTTAGAGGTGAACCGACTATCTCGATCCGAAACTATGGATAATGGAACACCGTGCCGTGACACCACCTCATCTATATACAACTTGGCCAATTTATCCATTGGCAACGTCTCCCGCATTGCCAAGAAGTGTGCGCTCTTCGTGAGTCAATCCACCACCATCCAAACTGTATCGTGCCCCTTCAAAGTCTTCGGAAATTTAGTGATGAAGTCCATTGTGATGTATTCCCACTTCCATTCCGGAATGGTCAAAGGTTGCAAACTTCCATAAGGTCTTTGATTTTCCGCTTTGACTTGAAGGCAAGTGACGCACCTTTCCACGTACTTGGCCACGTCGAGCTTCATTACCGGAAACCAATAGTGAAGTTTCAAATCCCTATACATCTTGGTGCTACCGGGGTGTATAGAGTACTTTGACTTATGAGCCTCCGCCAATAGCAACTCACGGTTCCCTCCAATCTCCGGCACCCAAATCCTCCCTTGGAAAATCTTAAGACCGCGACTATCCTCCGTTAGTGCCTCTCGTTGCTTGACCATGACCTCGGCCTTGAGATTCTCCTCCCGGAGTGCTTCATCTTGGCTCCTCTTGATGTCATCTACAAGACTTGACATCACGTCGATTCTAGTAAGTGTTACTTTAACTTCGCTCCCGTAGCTCTTTCGGCTCAATGCATCCGCCACTACGTTGGCTTTACCGGGGTGGTAAAGCAGTTCGCAATCGTAATCCTTCAAAATCTCTAACTACCGTCGTTGTCGCATGTTGAAGTCCTTTTGGTCGAAGATGTACTTCAAACTTTTGTGATCGGTGAATAACGTACACTTCGTTCCATAGAGGTAGTGCCGCCATAGTTTCAAAGCGAACACTACGGCCGCTAACTCCAAGTCGTGCGTAGGATAGTTCTTCTCGTGATCTTTGAGTTGACGCGATGCATACGGTATCACTTTTCCCCTTTGCATCAGAATATACCCGAGTTCAAGCTTAGAAGTGTGACTATAAACCACAAAATCTTCGAATCCTTCGAGTAAGGATAAGATTGGCGCCTCGCATAACTTTCGTTGAAGTGTCCGAAATGCCTTCTCTTGCGCCTCGGTCCATGAGAACTTAACTTTTTTCTTCGTCAAAGCCGTGAGTGGAGTTGCGATCTTTGAAAAATCCTGAATAAATCGTCGGTAGTAACCGGCCAAGCCCAAGAAACTCCTTATCTCTGTTGGTCTCGTCGGTGGCTCCCAGTTCATCATTGCTTCTACCTTCGCCGGATCCACTTTCACCCCGTCCTTGGATACCATATGGCCCAAGAATTGGAACTCTTGAAGCCAAAACTCGCATTTCTAAAACTTTGCAAATAACTTCTCCTTCCGCAGAATCTCCAAAACTTCTCGTAAGTGCCGTCGATGCTCCTTTTCGTCCCGAGAGTAGATGAGAATGTCGTCGATAAAGACTATTACCGACTTGTCTAATAAAAGTCGGCATACTCGGTTCATTAAATCCATAAAGACAGTCGGGGCATTAGTCAATCCAAACGGCATGACTAGGAATTCATAGTGACTGTATCTCGTCCGAAACGCTGTTTTTGGAATATCGCTCTCCTTCACTCATACTTGATGGTAACCGGATCGCAAGTCTATCTTGGAGAAACATCCCGCTCCTTGAAGTTGATCGAAGAGGTCGTCGATTCGGGGAAGCGGATACTTATTCTTCACGGTGACCTTGTTGAGCTCACGGTAGTCGATGCACATTCGCATCGACCCGTCCTTCTTCTTCACAAATAGGACCGGGGCTCCCCATGGCGACGAGCTCGGTCGAATAAATCCCTTCTCGAGGAGTTCTTGAAGTTGCGTCATCATTTCTTGTATCTATGTCGGCGCTAGGCGATAGGGAGCACGAGCAATCGGAGCGGATCCCGGAGTAAGGTCGATATGGAACTCTACTTGCCGATCTGGTGGTAGTCCGGGTAGATCCTCCGAGAAGACATCCGGCGAGCTCGGTCGAATAAATCCCTTCTCGAGGAGTTCTTGAAGTTGCGTCATCATTTCTTGTATCTATGTCGGCGCTAGGCGATAGGGAGCACGAGCAATCGGAGCGGATCCCGGAGTAAGGTCGATATGGAACTCTACTTGCCGATCTGGTGGTAGTCCGGGTAGATCCTCCGAGAAGACATCCGGGTATTCGCGCACCACGTCTACATCTTTCACCTTCTTCTTTTCTAACTTAGCGCCGATCACGTAGGCTAGGTATGATACACATCCCTTGGCTAAGCTCTTTCGTGCCTTGAGGGATGAGATGATCATGTTGGCCTTTCGGTTCTTCTCTCCGTAGATGATCATTTCGCCACCCTTCGGTAAGGGTACTCTGATCAGTTTCTTGGAACAAAATATGCCCGCATCGTTCTTAGATAGCCAATACATCCCGACAATCACATCAAAACCCCCGATGTCCGTCGGTAACAAGTCTATTACAAAAGACTCTCCATCTACACTTAAGGTACAACCAAAGTAACATTCCCGAACTAGCAATTGTTCCCCATTGGCTACTTCTACCACTAAAGCATCATCCATTAGGCTAGAAGGAGTAGTGAAGTTCTTACAGAATGAAGTGGACACAAAAGATCGGTTTACGCCCGAATCAAACAAAACACGGGTAGGTAGAGAGTTCACTAGAAACGTACCCGATACCACATCCACTGTCTCCCTCGCCTCATCTGCCGTCATTTGGAAGGCCCGGCTCGGCGCCTCCGGTTGAATTTCCTTCTTTGGCATCATCGTACTCGGAATCCCTTGGTGATTCTTTGCTAACTTCGGGCAGTTCCGCTTGAGGTGTCCCGGTTCCCGACATTCAAAACAAACTCCCGTCCGAGAGAGGCAATCCTTACTCGAATGGCCCTTCCGACCACAATTGGAGCATTCAATGGAGTTGGGTAAAGATCTCTGGTTGCAAGGCCCGGAATGTTTACACTTGCACCTGGAGCACCACATTGTGTCACGTCTTGGCTCCACGTTCCTTCCCCCGTTAAAGGGCTTGGATGGTCGTACGGGCCCAGTCAGCCCTTCCCACTTCATCTTTTCTCCTTGTTGCTTCTTCTCTTACTTGTCTTATATCATGTCGTCCTCTACCAGTTGAGATGCCTCGATCACGTCTTGTAAAGTACTCTTGTGAGCGTTCCTCGCATCGGTCTTCATATCCGCCAGCAAACTCCTCACGAATGCCTTTATCTTTGATTCTTCATCCACTGCCAGGTGCTCCACCAAGATAAGTTTATCCATGAACTGTTTCGCATAATTGGCAATAGACAAACTGACCTTCTTCAGATTACGGAACTCCTCCTCTATCTTGTCAATGGCCCTTGCATTGCAGTATTTCTCCATGATCTTTTTCTTGAATATGGGCCAAGTGATTTGGACTAGAACCTCCGGTGTAAGCGCCCTTCTGGTAACGTTCCACCAACTTAGTGCATCCCCTCGGAGAAGTTGAGACACAAACTTGACTCTCTGAGAGTCCGCACACTCGCTGGACTCGAATGCCATTTCAACGTCCTGTATCCACTTTACACATGCTAGTGGGTCTGTCGTCCCAGAAAACTCGGGAGCTCGACTACAGAGGAACGTCTTGAAGGAACAACCATCATCCTTCTTCTTCTCGACCCTAACAGCATGCTCTTCAGTCCCTATAACGGCCAGTCCATCTCCCGACCCGTTCACCACATTCTCCTCCATGACTTCATTCCATCGATAACTGGCATCACGATCCTCTAACAGTTTCAAGAAAAATTCTTGTTGTTATGCCATAGCCGAGTTCATGGCTTGCATCATGTTGTCTCGGATCCTTGTCTCCATAGTTACTTCCTCAATAATCGGATGAGAGGATGCGATGTTGGTTCTCGGTATTTGTTCGGGTACTCCACCCAAGACATTGGCTACGGGTGGCCTTTCAGTAGCCACGATCAAAGGAGGTTGATCGGCGGTAGACTCATCTTCAACGTGACCATCCCGCGGATTCTGGAGCATATTTCGAGCGTTTACCATTGTGAGTTGTCACACATGATAAATATCATACCGGTTAATCCTTAAAAGATAACTGGTTCCATATGTACTACTACAAGATTAATCATCATGATAAAAATTTCAAGTATGCTCACGTAATCATAAATTCAGAACAACACTAGCCAAGTGAGATTGTGAACGTATTTTACATAAGAATTCTCATTATCATCATCACAAATTTTAATCATTGCAATTCCGTAATCCTAATACTCTCTCCCCACCTAGGAATATTCTACCCGTTAGAACAGTGTTACTATGTGCACAACCAGCTTAAGTCTAGGTACGCTAAAGTCGATACCTAATTCACTTAATATAGAGCTCTGATATCAACTTGTAACACCCCAAAAATTGGGATAGACAAAAATTTCCGAAAAAGGAAATGTGGTAATCATATTAATGCCACAACATGAGCTCCTCCTAAAAGGGGAGACAATAAACGCCAGTTAAGATTACAAGTTTGTAATATATAACAATATGTGGGAAACAACCCTTTAATCTAAATCCTATCTAGGAACAAGATTAACAAAAGTTGTGATCCAATCCAAAAATAATCTTTTATGTTAGGCGTCCCAAAAATGTCCCCAAGCTCGCAACTAAGCCATCTAGCCTTTCTTGGCGGCCGCGCCACTAGAACCTAAGATACATATCAACCAAACAAGTGTTAGGCCAAACGGGCCTAGTGAGTTGTACAAAAGCATGACATGATATTCAAGGGACAAGTTAAAGCATTAATAACGACTCAGTCCACTTGGCCATACTGGAATCAATGGGGGAGATCCATCACACCAATGAGTTTTACCTCAAGTCAATGTACCTTGATGTTTGTCCGCATAACAACATCCCAAAGGCTCGGCACACTGTCCAGGTGGCGGAGGCCTTAGGTGCATACCATCCCGGTGGCACCTAAGACTACATCCTCCTGGCACATACTCACGGTTCATCCAACATATATATATATATATATTCATATCTTCTACATATCTCGCATCAACAAGATACATATACATACTATTCATCTCTATACATATCCCGCATCAACAAGATACATATACATACTATTCATGATTTCAATCCCATGTTAAGTCTAAAACACCCAAACATGTATGTTCAATAATAATCTTTGCAAATTCCATGAAATAACACCATCATACCCAATAATAACAATATAAATCAACTCAACCAACCCACCTGTGAATCAATAGCCAAAACCCCCAAATATCATAGAAGTAGCAGTTAGGTCAAACTTATCAGGTGATCCGATTTGTACATGTGTATGAAATGATACAAGTAAGCATTCAAGATATGTATCTCATTTAAAGATTTTAGTAAAGAAAACTCACTAACTAGGTTTTATAGCAAAACCCTAGAAACTTGGGAGAAACCCTAGAAATGGATGGAGGAAGGAGATGATCTTGAAGCTTGAGATCCTTGGTTGAAATCTTGGTTGAGGAAGCTTGATTCTTGCAATAAATGTGGTAGATGGTGATTGGGATGGAGTTTGGTTCGAATTTGGGGAGTATTGAATGAAGAGAGAGTTTGAGAGAAAGAGGGGTTTGAGAGTGAATGAGAAATGGGGCTGGAAACTCTTTTAAATACGTCAGGAGACCCGCGCAGCTTGTGGCACGGGTTGACCCGCGCGGTAACTCGCGCCATCCACTGGTCCTTCACGCGGACAGTGCTCCGCGCGGCTTGTGTCGCGGCCTAACCCGCGCGGAAACCCGTGCGGAAACCCGCGCGGGGCATTGTTTCTTGCAGATTTTCCTTAAACCAAATTTTAGAGTGTTACATCAGTGGTCAACGATGGTCGGTGGTGGTTCAGATCGACGATGGTCGATGGTGGTTCAGATCGGCAGTGGTCGGCGGTGGTTCAGAATGCGGTGGTCGGTGGTGGTTCAGATGGACAGTGGTCGGCGGTGGTCGGTGGTCGATGGTGGTCAATGGTGGTCGGTGGTGGTTCAGAACGATGGTGGTCGGCGGTGGTTCAGAATGGAGATGGTTCAGATCGGCGGAGGTCGGCTGTGGTTTAGATCGGCGATTGTTCAGAATGGCAGTGGTCGGTGATGGTCGGTGGTGGTTCATATCGGCAGTGGTCGGCGGTGGTCGGTGGTGGTTCAAAACGACGATGGTCGGTGGTCGGAGGTTTAGAGAAGGAACCGATTGAGGCATGGTTATATTGAATTGAGGGCATATGTGGTATTATGAAAAAATGTAATTCCATTCCATCAAAATACCTTGTAGTTGCTAAGGAATGTTAGATTCCCTCATTTGTGGAATTTGATGGAATTTAGAGATTCCTTCCGTGAAAAAGAATGAACCAAACAAAGGAATGGAATTTGGTCAATGTAATTCAACATTCCAATTCCATCAAATTCCATCAGAATCTACGAACCAAACGCCACCTTAATGTGTCATAAATCCCAAGGGGGGATCAGTCCATATGGGTCGTGGGATGTAGTGCGTGCACACACATCCATTCCTGTACGCAACTAATGCGTATCATAACGGGCATATCCTAGGACTAGTCCATACGCCTCCACCCATGCCTAGGTAAAGCTCATGCGATAGAGCACCAGTATGGGGACACTGTGAGCACCATAGAGTGTCACAATGATCTATGCCCTGACCACTGTGTCATACAAACTTATAACATCAAGTGAGAATCATGAAAGTTAAAGAAAAATAACAACCATGAAATCCATCAAATGATCTTTCTGGTTTAAAATATTATTGAAACAATGTTCAATACCAAAACAATTTCAATTAAAGTCTAATATGACTTTTCAAACCTCACATATGAATAATAGTTTAATGAACATGAATACTTTCAAAGCATCGGTTTTTTTTTCCGAAATAAGTTCATAACTAGACACAAAATCATAAGATTGTCGTTGTTCAACTAGAATGTCGTATTTCGACATCATAAAGGAATTTCAGGTTCGAATTAACATACACTTACTTTTGTAGTGTTGTGCTTTCAGTCATGGAATGGATAATCTTATCAAGGTATTATCCTCGTATAGAATGAAATAGGAAATCCGTACCTGATGTCCCAAAAAGTGCTTAAAATGCTTCCACCAACCAAGACTTAGCTCATATCCTAGATCATACGCGACCCTAAGTCATATCGAATACACATTTAACACCTAATTAGAATATGATTTAGTCATTTCTTTCTAAACAAGGATGTAGATACACCTCTCGGGATTCCATAACAATTGGACTCATGTTGATTAAAGCTACGGTCTATTTGCTACAAAATAATAAGGATAGCTGCAGAATTTTCGAGTAGCTGCAGACCAGCTAAAAACTGTGTTTTTAGGAAACTTGGACTTAGATTCAGGTCTCGATGTAAACTACAAAGTTGTAAAGGACAGAAAGAACTTGCTAACTGTAAAATTTGAGCTTATTTCCATTTATGATTAATTTTATACGAATTTTTCAATACTAGGACAGAAAGCTGAAAATTCACATAATTGTAAATAAATATGTCTAAGGCATTTTATCAAACACCTTATGGGCATTAAACTTTGGAGCTCAAAACCATTTTAATGGTTCCATTCCTTTTGATACCAAAGTTAAACAAACTCCAAATTCAACATTTCTAACATATAATGAACCTAATACCACCATCTCATCAATCTTTAACCTCTAGAAATCCTTAAGAAAACTAAAATAAAAAATTTGCAATCCTACCTTCAATTTTTAGTCTTCTAACTTCAAAGTTGCAAGGAAATCAACCTCTAAGCTTCCTTCAACCTAATACATCAAGATTTTCACAAAAGGGTTTCACAATCTTAAAACCTATAAACAAAAATTTGAAGAAAACTAAAAACAAATGGTACCTATATGTAGCTCTCGATGAGTAGATCATTTCTCCTATTCGGTTTCTCAAAAGCTTCAGTGATCAACCTAAAATTCAAGCAAGATGGAGAATGAATTGTAAAGATGAAACTAGAGAAAGAAGATGAAGGTGAAGATATATATGTATAAGAATGAAAAATAAACAAATTCTTATATTTTATATAAACTTTTCCCAATTGACAAAAATGGTCCTCGAAGTTGAGAGATTTGGAAATTTAGACTATGTACAAGCTATTTGAGCTTGGTACAAGTCTCTGATACGTGGATATTATACATCATGTCATATAAACCTTAAGGGGGCCCGTTTGGTTTGATGGAATGCTTTTGAGGGGTTTGGATTTCATGGAAGAATTTGAAGTTGGAAAGATTTTGAACGATTAGTGTGTTTAATTTGTAGAATTTGAAAGGAAATTGAATTCTATTATTTGTAAATAATTTATAAAAACAAATTATAAAAATATATACGTCATATTAAAATTATCAAAACCACGTGATCATTTGTTGATCATCATGTCATATAAACCTTAAGGGTCTGTTTGGTTTTGACGGAATGATTTTGAAGGATTTGGATTTCATGGAAGAATTTGAAGTTGGAAGGATTTGGAATCTGTGGTCTATTTAATTTATAAAATTTGAAATGGAATTGAACTCTATTATTTTTAAATAATTTATAAAAACAAATTATAAAAATACTAAATTACCTTTTTATTAATTGATTATTATAAAACAAATATTTTTTAACATAATAAAACAATATTTCAAACAAATCCTGTGAAATCCGTCGAAATACCAACTACTCCATGGAATTTCCAAATCCCATGTATTTGGGATTTTTAAATCCATCATTCCTTCCCACCATATATAGTATTGAAATAGAATTCAATTCCAAATTCCTTCAAATCCTATCAAATCCCGGAAACCAAACATGACCTAAATTTGTTTTCATAACTTATTTTTAATGCCCAAAAAATAAAAGTTTTGGAACATGCAATTATAAGAACTAGGGGTGCTCAAAAATCCGACCAACCCGATCAACCTAATCCAACGCGAAATAACTTAACCCGAAGCAACCTGATGTCTAATCGAGTTGTAAAATCTTCAAAACGTAAGTATTGGGTTGATATTGGTTATTTGACGTAAATGCGCTTTTAGTGTGTTTGATTTTATAAACCGTCTAGAAATATGCATATTATTATGTTATGAGACATTTTGGAAATATAAATGACGTAATTTAATTTGGAAAATAAGTTGTTCCAAAGAGGGACGGACCAAAAAAAAATTCATACGGTGGCACCATATGATATAGACAAAAGGTAATTACAAAAAGCACGACTTTATCGACGTGTCTTCATCTTTTTCCGACGTTCAATATTGTCTCGTGTGTTTTTAGCATAATTCCACCATTTCGAGGGATTTTAAAGCTTTTTGCTTGATTTCGAGAAATTTTTAAGTTTTTTTTATTGATTTCAAGGATTTTTTTTTGGTTTTTTTTGGTTGACTTCAAGACTTTTCTTCGGTTTTTTGGTTGATTTCAAGAGTTTTTTTTGGTTAATTACGAGGTACGGTTGCACATTCTTTAAGGTTCCAAAATAATATGGTAACACCTTCCAAAACAATACGGTTGCACTCTTCACGAACCTAATTTTTTTTACCCTTCGTCGGAGAAATAATACGGTGGCAAGTGCCACTGTGACCACCACATTAGATCCGTCCATGGTTCCAAACCACGGTGGGTTTCCGAGTCAATCATACTTTTGGTCTTTATGTTTGCATAACCGTTGGTTAAATGTGATTTATTGTTTATATTGACTTTTATTGTATGGTTGATTAAATTGTTGATCTTTTGGCTCGGTTTAACTAAGATGGGTCTTGGGGACATTTGTCCGGTTTTAATTAGTGATGGCCAATTGGGCCCGACCCGGTAGAAAACCGGTTCATAGCCCGAAAACACAAACCGGTTCAAGTATTTGGAGGTTTTGGCGGCCCAGCCCGGGACCGGTTAATGGCCTGGTTTTTGGCCCGGCCTGGCCCGATTTGAGTTTTTTAAATTTATAGCCGTTAATATAGCCGTTAAGATCGATTTTGTAGCCGTTTTTTCCACTTTTATTACCGTTTTTTTGTCACAATACCCCCCCCCCCAAACCCCTCCATGGGGCGAGGGTGGGAGTTCGGGAGCGGGATCTTCGAGTTTTTAACAAATGTGTTTTTTTGAATTGATGTACTGTAACTTAAAATTATAAATAAAACGTATTTTTAAAGTGTATTTGAGTGATCCAATCCAATTTTTATTTTTTAAAGTTTAGTAATTGATATAATTTAGTTTTTTAAAGTTTATTAATTGATATAACTAAACCTGTTTTTTAAAGTTTATTATATAATTAATTATTATATAAAGAAATTAATTTAAAAAAAAACAGGAAGGACCAGCTGAAGGACCAGTTCACAGCCCGTCCCGGTTTTCTAAGAATCGGTTCATCCCACCATTAACCGGGCCACCGATATTTGGGTGAAACCCGCCCCGAAGCCCGCTTGGCCCGGTCCTTGAGGTTACTGTTTGGGCCCGAAGCCCATTTTGGCCCGATCCGGCCCGACCCGAGCCCGATATTTGGCCATCACTAGTTTTAATAGCCCATTGTGGAGCTTTGAGTATGATTGCGTTTATTACGTATCATTTGAGAATTACATGTTTTAAGTACTTTGGTCATTCAATTGGAGTCATGTAATGTTGTAGACAGTAATGCAATGGATCTATAGGCATATGAGTCAGTCTTTATCGTTTAAAAAAGGATGGTTATTCCCATGTTGGGACCATGATTAGTCATTGGGTCATCGAGGGCCTTATGGTGCGGGCTCTTGAAGTCGAACATCTACCATTGACCATATGATGTAATTTTTGAGTCAGTTTTTATGGGATGGTTATTTCTCATTTGTAACAAGTTGAGACATTGGGTCATCTGAGGCAACTTGGTACGGTTATGTGGAGCTGGATACTAGCTATTGACCGTAAATGTAATCATAGTGAATGAGTATGATTAGGATCTACGGGTGCCCTCATCCACATCTTAGTATGAGTCGACGAGCTCGTGGCCAATGATCCTAGTATAAGCATTTGGGTAATGGCCTACTTTTGTATTCCGCCACTAACCATGGAAATCGGGTCTGTCCTGTCACCAAAATGTGTTATTTTGAGTATTTAGTTTTATCCATGTTTTTTGGTGACGTTTTGAGTATCGAGTGTACTCCATAAGTTATAATTTTGGGGCTTGAGTCTTACTCATATTTCGGTAGTTTGGATAATAAAGTTTTATCCGAATTTCAGTATTTGCACATTAATCATTATTCACGTTTTTGGTTTATCATTTGTTAATGTTACATCTAGATTTTCTATTTGAGGTAATTCAAGTATTGATTCGTAGAAAAGAATTTACCATTTATTTGGTGTATTAATGAAAATTTTAAATTAGTCGTTTTATTCCAAATTTAAGGGTGTTACAACACCAATTGAGACTAATCGAGAACCATCGAAACTAATCAATAACTCATCCATTGACTTGGTGTGTGGTTTTGTGTTAAAATCATAACCTAACACCTTCAATTTTCATCGAGACCGATTTAGAACCTATTGATTATTTTATTGTATGTTTGTTTGTATAAAACCATAACCTACCACTTTTAACTTTTATCGAGATGGATCGGGAAATCTATCGAGACAAATCGGGAACTCATTGACATCAATCGATAATCCAATAAAGAAAAAAGAGAAAAATAGAGTATGTAGAGTTGAAACTGTAGTATATTCATGATAAATATTATGTATACGCATGATGAATAATATGTATATGCATTATGAATATTAGGTGAAAATTAATATTTAGGATAAACATCATACTAATATAAATACTAGAGGGTTATTATATATACACGTGATCATACATAAATATGCATGATGAATAATATATATATATATATATACACACACACACTCATGATGAATGTTTGATGAAAATGTACATTTATGACGAATATCATACTGATGTATGAATGCTGAAATGTTGTTGTATACACGCGAACATATAAATATTCATGATGAATGTTATAGTAAAAATGTATATTAACGATCAATGTCATAGTGATGTATGAATACTGAAGATTTGTTGAATACACGTGAAAATACATAATTATTCATGATAATGTTATACTAAGTTGTATATTCATGATGACTATCATACTAATAGATGAATATTAAGGAGTTGTTGTAAACATATAAACGTGCATAAATATTCATAATGAATATAACACATATATAACATTTACGTATAAAATAGTTAAAGCGAAAAAAAAACTATATCAAGATGAATGTCATATCGAAAAGCACGAAATTCTCGTTTTTGATGTAATTTGTTTGATTAAAATATCAGTAATTTTTAAAATAATTTATTTTAAACTCTAAGAAGGTAAAAGGGTTTTAATTAAAAAAGTCAAATAAGGTATGCGTTTACTTAAACTTCCCTTTCTACGCCTTATCACTTCTCAAATTAACCGTAATATATTTTAACCATTAATTAGTTTTCTAAATTTTGATCAATGACCAAGATTGGTCCTATGTTCATAATGAAAATCTAGTTTTCATTTGAACCTACCCCTACATATATGCAAATTGAGAAAATTAATTGAATGTGATATACTCAATATTTAAAGAAGTATGTATAAGTTATACCAAATGATTGATAATGAAAAAGAAATTATGAGTACATTAAAGAAAACAAGTTAGAAGAATTATTCGACTCACCAAAATATCAACCCGACCAACATGTACGGTTTGAATTGAGTTTGGGTTGAGAATTTTTAATCGGTAATCAATGGGTTGGATTGAAAATTTTTAAACCGCAGGCATGAGGTTGGCTGTTAAAATCGGTTCAACCCAACCCATGAACCACAACCCCAAACATGCCAAGTGCCAACCGCCAGCCGGACCTGTGCTCCGATTCCAGAACTCGAAATCTGCAGACTGCACGTCTTACCATTGCCGTCAAGTATGTCCCTCTTTTCCTCCTGTTCTTGCAATATTTGTTTGAAAATTTTGAATTCAGCTCCTAAAATTGTTGCACAAATACCTAATCTTAGATTGTTCATGAAAGGATACCCATTTGCCAAAAAATTAGTACCCCAATACCCATTTGAGTAATCAGTTTTCAAGAACATATAAAACCCATTTTGTGGAATAAAACCTACCGATTCTATCGAATTAATCCGTATTCAAGAAAATCAATTATTGGGTTGCAACCTATTGAACTGATTATTGAATATTGATGGTAGTTTTTGAAGAAATCAAGAAAAGATATTGAGGATTTGTGGGATGGACTTCATATTGTTTCTTGATTTATTGAAACAATATGGTTCTATAAGAAATGCCCAATTTTTCGAAATAATTATACAGGGAAATAGAAAACCCCATTTGTGGGATGATTTTCATAGCGTTTCTTGAACTAAATTTTTTATAGTAATTTATTGAATCATACTTCTTTTGGTGAAAAAGTTTGATTAGTAATGATCTGTCGATGTAATCCATATCTTTATGTGTAATTATTGAAGGATTCATATTATTCATTGCATCTTTTGAGTATTTTATGCTAGAATTCTTTCTTGTTATGCTTTTTCTGGAAGAAAGATGTGATTTTGATGTCTGTTTCGACTTGAAAACATTTTCTTGCAAGATTTGATCTGGGTTTCGAAATTTTCTTGATGTTTCATAGTCATAAAATCAATCAAATGGTTCCAAATATATGGCATTTTTGTATTTGTAAAGATGACAATGTGCACATTAGAACTCTTAGCTCGAATCCTTCCTATAACAGGAAATATGCGCAATTATTTGCTCGACGATCGACAACATTCCTTAGTTTTGTTGTTCCAATCAGAAGTTTTCATTTTGGTGCAAAACTCAAACTTTAAAGGCTCAGAAATGCACATATCATTGATATGCATCAAGCCAAAAGCCAAAATTTCTTGTGTCTCTTTGTGGTGATGAGATAGCCCCCATGTTTCTTGTTCTTTTTTCTCACTGCTATTGTCATGCAATGAGCATTCTGGATGCAGTAATCCACAGCTCGGTTTTTGCTTTTCTTCCCTGCCCACATCTTCCGAACTCTCCACATCATCGACTGCTTTTTTTGCCCCAAAACCAACAAAGAAACTCGTTCTTGCTTTGCTGCTTCAACTATTGTCGGACCCTTCTCTTTCCCTTGTCTCACTTCAATCTCAACTTTCACCTGTTTCGGATTAAAAACCGAAGAAAATTCAATATTTTAAACGTATAAGATAACATACGTTGGCGAAACAGAGTTGACTATGAGGTTAAATATGTCTAGTTAATTGTAGTGTTTTTTTTTAAGTATATAATATTTATATACGGCAAATGCAACAAATATACTCACACCCCCTCAGTTAATTATAGTGTTTACTTCATCTATAATTTGTGGGTGGATCATGAATGGCATTTTGGGTTTAGTATTCAAACTTGATACAGTAAGTTTGGTATTTTGCACCTCCTCCCACACCCCACCTTACCATAGCCAGACCCTGTTGTCACTAAAATAAAATTGACTTTTTATACAATGCCAAAAAATCTAAATGTCATAATAAACAGTTTTTATAGAACTTAAGTTTATATGACAAAACAATTATGCGTCTTGTGTAAATGTGTTACAACTAGTTGACATGACACTTTTAACAAGTCTTTTTAGGATAGTTTTGAAATAAAGGGTCCTATTAGTCTTTTTTTTATATGACATTATTTGAAAAATGCCTTATAAAACAACAAGTACCCTATAAATAGATGAGTTCATAAAAAAGCTAATAAGATACTTTGTTTCAAAATTGTCCTAAAAAACTTGTTATGATGCCCAAATACATCCTACTGTACACCTGGACGCACAAGTGTTTAGTCCTATAAACTTAAGTCCTATAAAGCAGTCTTTTATGACAATTTGACATTTTTGACGTCGTATAAATCCGATTTTGTGGTAGCGGGTAGCTAGTTTTCAATGTCGAAAGTTCATATAGCATTCTACTAACCTCAGGCCTCTTGATCTGAACATTTTTCTTCATGGAGCAAAGATGTTCATATGCTCTTTGATTAACTTCCCCACTTGATTTAAAACCTGCAAAACGTAAACATAACCGATGAAAAAGACTTTCTTGATCCAGAATTATCATGAAAATGGAACTTCATCCCACATAAAAAAAATAACTTAAAAAGATTATAAATTTACCTAGTTTTGAAGGACTGGCAACATGAAGAAGAATGATGGTATCCTGATTTTGAACAGTATGAGTAAGAGCCCATTGAAGAGCACCTTTAGCTTCAACACTTGAATCTACCACCACCATCACCTTATTCCCACACCCGTTTTCCGTCACCATTTCTCCCTTCAAAATCTCACGCTTGATGTCGAAATTCAGCTCCCCACTGCTGTTTTCGCTGCCCGAAAACGCCACCGCCACGGTCTCCATACCGTCGTTCAATCGACCCAAACTGTAAGATTTTCTGTGTCTTGGTGACGGTGAACGGACTTGAACACGAGCCCTCATCGAGTTGAATGCAGCCAATTTGCTCCTCATCCTCATCATCTTGTTCAGTTTCCTTAAAATTTACAGAAAGATTTCAAAGACATTTGTAGTGATTTAGAGAGGTTAATGTTGTGTGTTTTTTTTTTCAATGGTGGGTCCTGTTTTCTTGATCGTGGGCAGCATAAGGCTCGTTGAATTTAAGGATATTATTCTTGGGTGGATAAAAACCAGATCTTGTAGATGTATTTAGTACTCAATTATGAGTGATTTGGGGATGCTAAGGTGAACTGGGAAACTTAGAATATGTTTGGTCAACTCTGTGTTACATATCAAAGAGACGTGGGCAAGATTATCCAATTATATATATATATATTTAATCAATGTCAATGTGCAAGGGCATATTTGTCATTCTACAACAACACCTCGTGTGTCATTTGTTAATGATCGTACAAACAAAGATGGATTAGACATATGTGTCATTTTGTAAATAATTGTACAAACAACTATTTAAAGTATTATTATATAAGTAATGATAAAATATGCAATTATTTAAGATATATCCAAAAAACAAAATCCATATCACTAGCTCACATTGGATTAAAAAAAAGCACATTTTTTTCTTCATTTTCAAAAGGAATTGGTATGGTGGGAAAACAATTTTTACAAAAGATGAAACCATCAATGATGAGGAGAATGGTGTGTGATGTTATGACCGGAGCAACGGTCAAGAATCGGTGTTGTGATTGTGTCGTTGATTGTTGATTGACTGTAAAAAAGTGTCGATGAATAGGATACTGTTGAAGATGGTGATGAACACTAAAACACGAGAAAAACATTTGGCACGTCTACACGTTAATCAAGCACAGTCACACTCTTTGTAAAGTAGAAAACCATAAGTTTTGAGTAATCCGGCATGGTTGCACGTTATAATCAAGCACAACCCCGCTCTTTGTAATTTTGCAAACCAGAAGGTTTTGAGAAATCTGACATGGTCGTACGTTATAATCAAGCGCGATCGTGCATAGTGATAAATATGAAATTCCTAGTTTTTAGTGTTTGGATCGAGTTGAGGTTATTGGATATGCTTAATATAAATACCCCATTGGTTCCCTATTCCCATATCCTAGAATGAAATTTGTGAGAGAAATACAGTTTTTAGTGAGAGTTATTCTTGAGAGGTTAATCACGATTTTATGATTTCGGTTTATAACTTCGTTCCCGTTTTCCGGTATTTTCCATCAATTAAGTTTTCTCCTTTCATGTGTGAACCTACGCCATCATAATCATACAGGCAGTGGAACCGTGTTAATCGCGAGTGTTTACTTGTTTGCTTTATTTAATTGTGTTTTGTGCATTCGTTTGTTGTCTTAATTTATTATTCGAAGAAAATACAACAAATATGTTCACAAGCACCTTATTGTCATCTAAATTCGAGCAGTGCATGAATTTGATCCATAGTGACACTCTTGGGGAGAAGACACAGTAAGTATTAGTTACTTTCGGTTATGCACGCTTTTGATCCTTTTCGGTTTTGATGGGCATGCCAAATCTTGTCACAACCTAAGGGCATTTGTTTCTTAGCGCTTGTGCTATTATTCATGGTACTGTTTTTGAAGGTTTGTGCATATATGATGTAATGTTTTAATATGATGTTGCACATTCCCCCGCACCGACTACTTGTCATGTGACCCACAAGCGGGAGCTATGTCGCGTATAGTTTGCCACTAGATGCGTATAGTTGTATGCTTCGCCTAATTAGGGGCCAAATTCTAGAGGCTTGTTTCATTGGCTGAGTTTATACTTATGTTAAAATACAAGTCACAATGGAGTTGCTTTTGGCTGTAACTTGGATTCATTTGAACTTGTAAGTTGTTTGTAACTCCTATTTGATTAATAAATATGTATTGCTAGACCCATGTTTCCGCGTTGTTGAATTTGAATGTTCACTTTTGGATTTTCGTTGATTTATTCGGGACCTTTTTGAGATTATTGTTTGTTACTTGTGGTCGAAATTTCCCATAAACTTGTTCTTTTCTTAAGCATTGACTCATGTAACATTAGGAGCATGGTTTTCTAGAAGGGAGAAGGATTCAAAGTACCTACACCTATCTTCAACATATTTGTTATAATGGAGAAATTAAATATTTTTAGTTGAAACTAGTTTCCAACAAATTCTACAAACCTATGTCCAAAATGGTGAAAAGGAGATAGAAAAGAAAACATTCTTCATGTTTTGGAGCAACCTCCAAAATGACAATATTTTTTTTTGGGAAGGGTGTTATAGGCTATGCCTAGACTAATCCCTTAGCAAATTATGACCGTAAGACATCAGCCCTGATTAAACCTCAGTGACCACAATTGTTGTGTATGCCTGGATTCGAACCCTGGGCAGATGGGATATTCCACCAAATCCCTCAGGGCCTTAACCAGTACGCCACAACCCTTGTGGTTAAAATGACAATACTTGTTTGTCACTTTCTGGACACCCAATGAATTGTTCTTGTTTTCTTTGTTTGCTTCCCCAAAAATACCCCATGCACTCAATGAATTTTATTATAGTATTGAATGTTTGAATATTACTATTATAATCATGATTGAATCTCTAAAACCGAGAAACTATTGAAGTTGGATGTAATATTCTTTGGAAATTTTGATTTTTGTTTTTATATTTTTAAGAAATTATAGCAAATCTGATAGAGATACTCTTAAATACCATCTAGCGTGAAGTATTTGATTGTAGACTTAGATGTTTGTATTACCTTGAGAAAAACCTGATCACGCACCTCGAACACCCTTTCACCATATTTTTGGTCTACGTACAACTTCATGCTCATTAGAGCTTCCTTTCATTTCTCATTAGAATATGCAAGTTCACATTCCTTTACTTACAAAAAGTTGTAGTTGAAGGATTGTTAATTGACCCATAGATGGCGGGGCTTGTATCCATATATCGCTTTGTTGGGATCAAACTTTGACACTCAAAAACAACTATTTTACTCAAACTTCAAACTGTATTGAAGAACGACACTCTGTTATAATTTAATGTTTTTCTTATCACACAATGCTTACAAGCTCCATTGAAACACTTATTTACAATTGGAGCCAAAAAACTACAACCACACATTTAATATGCGCATTCGGGGTGTTTAAGGTTAATGGGTCGAGTGCCTTCTTTCATATGGATGTATATGTAATGCTTGTGACCCAAATCAGGATGTAATCCCTTTGTCTCTTTGAAAATAATATCAAGTTCTTTAATTAACGAGCCTGTTAATCTTGGACATTGCTTTCTTTGGACGTTTCTTTTGACAGTTGACCTCTTGAACCATAGAGCTATACAAAAAACTATGCGGTGCATAATTGAGAGTGTAAGTAAACTCATACTGATTCATCAACCTAAGGGAAGGCCCTTGGACTATATTCTATCCTTGTAGCACCATTGCTTTTCCAATACGGGGTTGGAGGAGAATTGCAATTTGCTAAAATCACGAGTAGCAAGATCCAATGTATGAAGTTACTCAACCCTTATAATGACCCAAATTCTAAAATAACTCCAATAATAAATCCTCATCCCAATATCATCTCATCTCAGGTAAAGGATTCGAAGACCTAAAGTATATAGAATGCTCTAAATTTTATTTTAAATCTGGATCATCCCCTAATCTCTACCTTGGTCCCCAAAACTCAAGCATCATAGTTTTCTTGATCTTACCGCTACCTCCTCCCTAGAAGTGGCATGAATTGCGGGTTTTTCAATAAATAGGATTACTCCTAAAGGCTTAGTGAACTTTATGGTTTTCATGCAACATTGATGTTAACAATAACAACGAAGTTTAAATCAACATCATCTCAATTAAGCATGCATACTTGTGAAAACACATTAATCTACGATTAAATATGCACAATGGTCATGACCATTACATATATGTGACAAACTGGACAACAATTGCATTATTTTCCATTCTATAGAAAATACATGGCAAGAAACAATGTTCTTGTGTATACCACATCTCCTATATGGACTATTATAGCCCAATATAACATCCTCCCATACAAAACAACATGCAACAAAAAATGTTCATTTATTTTCAAAATAAATTAACCACACACGTTCATATAATTTACAATACATTTAAAATAGAATAAGCATACATTTCCATAAAACATTTCATCCAATGCAAATAAAAGTAGTACATGAAACTCACCAGAAGTCCAAAGTCCTTTAAAATATGTCTTGTACGGTTAAGTGGTCTTGCTACTGATACCTAGATAACAAAATGACCATAATATTAGTCAAAAATGTATTATACAAACCTTATAGCATAGAAAATCAACCAATGGTTGTACAAGCCTAAATTTAAATCCCTCCATGACCATTTGTCACAAATGTCAAACTGACGTATATAATTCCAATTTTAACAATTTATGGTGTATGGATAAATCATTTTGTTCCGATTATTAAATTTGTGTCTTAAACACCCATTTAACTTAACTAGGATTAATTAGATAACTTCCAAATAGGGTACGACCCAAAATAGCTAATTAATACCTTGGGGTTACCTTGCAATTAAATTTGGTGCCTAAATACCAAAATTAAAAGATCGGGGGTCAGGGATGCCAAATCCCAATACTTCCTTCTACAACACTTGGATCCTCTACATCTAACTCGCACCCATAACCCGAACTGCAACCCGAATGTAAAACTCTCAAACCTACCCGGTTTCATTCTAAATTGATCATTCCCCCCTTTTCCTAAATCGCCTCAAACCCTAATTTCTCCTCTCTCTCTCTCTCTCTCTCTATCTTTCTCCACCCCCTCTCTCTATCACAACTCTCACTGTCTCACTATTTTGGGGTCATATCTAGTATTTAGAGTTTGCATTGAGTTGGAGCCGACCTCGCGGCCCACACCGAATGAACAAGGAGTACAAAAATTCTACGGATGTGATTGGGATCTACTAGTCTTCGTCGTCTAACACTTAGCCCAATACCAATGATTCATGTTGCACATAAACAAGTAAGACAGGTTCAAGGTTTTGTATAGATCGGTAGGTTAGGTTTAGGTTATGTATGCTATGGATTCAAATACATAAGGTCTATGTTTCTATTCTTTTTTTGATTGCATAATGGTGTAGATTTTGTTTCTATTTTCAAATGTACAATAGTTAGGTAATATACTATTTCTCAATTGTAATTAGTAGATCTTTGTTTCCGATTTGCTTGTATAATAATTTGCAACATTGTACTTAATTTTCCATTTGTATTCGATAAATTAATTTCAATAGTATCCCCACAACCAACCTCGATCTTCAGATATCGGTATGTTATAATCTAAAATCTAATTCCACCTATAGTACAGTTGCATTACCTAATGGAATGAATCAATATGTAATTATATATTCTATCATCTTACTGTTGTTTGTGGTAACCTTTCGATGACCAAATCAACCTCAAGCGACTAATTTCACATATGCTACTAATCTTAAACAACAATCGTCATATAATTAAGTTTAAGTTTCATATGTTACCTGGATCAGTGAAGCACTGTTGTCGAAACTCAAATCTCCACTACATAGATCGCCACCATCCTCGTTCTACTACCAAGCGTCCCTCGACTTCTTTTTATTAGTAAATGTGATGTCTAAACACTACTCTATTACTTTCAGTATATGTTCCAATTTTTCCCCCAAAACCTCATAAGGAACCTGATTTTTATTACAAATTCTTGAATCCCCAAACCAATCCCTTAACTTTTAAAATCCAAATATTTCCCAAAATTTCCATATTTCCAATATAAAGGCTTAAATTTATTAAGCGGGTTATTGCAATATAGGGAGGTTTAAATGGAAACAATAAAAAGGTTGGAAACGTGAAAACATATCTCAATTGTTAGAAAGATTTGATCAAATGGATGTGATTAATAAGGTGGTCAGAACTTATTTGAAAAAAAATCACCCCTCCATTTTTATTAGAAAAAAGGAATAATATAATAAAATTAGAGTCAATCAAATTATATCAAGAAAACGAGAATTTTATTCCGTTTAATTTAACACATATTGTTACTTTGTTTTTCTTCAATTTTTTGTGTTTGTTTCTAACACTTTCGTTGTTTCCATATCAACCCTTCCTTATTGCACCAAACATTGCATCTACTTACTTAAGGGAAGATCGCTATCTGAGTTCAAATTGGAATGGACAAATTATATCTAAGAGATACGTACTTTACTCACTTTCCATTTTAGAGAATATACATTAAAAATCAAAGTTTTGGGGTCCATAATAATAATATTAAAAATACACATTTTAGTAATAATTAGTTGTTACAATGTGTGCTTTTGGAAGTATAGATCCTAAAATGTTTATTTTTAGAAGTATGTTCAATATAGTAAATAAAATAGATAATTATCATTATTATTGTTATTAGAGCATTTCTGTCAAATTATCTGAAATAGAGAAAATAAATATTTTACAGGTTTTTTTTTTATTTTTGTTACAATAGAAACTTTAAAAAAAAATTCCAAAATGAAGAAACTAAGAAAGAGTGAAAAAAATCTGCAAATTTGTAAAATTTTCCAAAATTAAATACTCGTAGAGAGAAGAATATTTTTTTTTATTATTCCCACAAATTAAATGTTGAATGTTTGTTGAGATATTAAATGTTTCATATATTTTAATAATATAATTAAATGTTAGAATTTTTAAAATGAAAAAACTGTTGGAGTTGTATGTAATTCTTTTTAGGGAAATTTTGTTTGTTGAGGTATTAAATGTTTTATATATTTTAATAATATAATTAATGTTAAAACTTTTTAAAATAGAAAAACTGTTGGAGTTGTATTAATTCTTTTTTGGGAAATTTTGATTTTTTTTTGTTCTCCATTTTAAATAAATTATGAAGAAACTGTTGGAGATGTTCTAATAAAACCAGTTGTGTATTCATATGATGCAAGGGGATACAATATTTTATTTTAAACCGATAATCAAAAGTTAATAAAAAATTTTGCTCAAAATTTAAATTTTAATCTATTACAAGTGAACATGTTTTACTAATTTAAAGACTTGATAAAAAAACCCCAAAAATTAAATTGATACTAAAATCAAATTAAATATTTAAAAATTCTCGTGTTTTTTGGTATAGTTTATTTAATTCAAAGTTTTATATACCTTATATAATTTAGACTTGAAAAAAGCATGTAATTTTTTTAATGCTCGAGTATTTTTTAGTGTATGAAAATATGATAGACACTACTAGAAAATTGACTATTACCAGCGACCATGTAATTTCCGATGGATCAACGGCGGAAATCCCATGGCTGTTTAATTTTCCAACAAAACCAAGATCTATCTGTAATACGTCGTAAATCACCGACGAATCACCGACGGCTATGTGAATTTCGAATTTAAAATAAAGAATAAAATAAATAATTTTCAATCCGTTGGTGACTTGCGACGGATCACTGACGGCCACATGGTTTCCGAATTAAAAAAAAGAAAATATAATTATTTTTTAATCCGTCGGTGATCCATTGGTAATTTATATGTCGGTGATTTGCAACGGATTACCGACGGCTACTTATATTTTTTTTTTTGTTTTTCAAAAGTGTTTTGTATTAATTGTATGTACATATGCATATGCATATGTGTATGTCTATATATGTATGTATGTGTGTATGTGTACATGTGTATGCATATGTGTATGTATGTGTATGTGTATGTGTATGTGTATGTGTATGTGTATGTGTATGTATATATATATATATATATATATATATATGTATAGGGTCAGGTTCAGGAGAAAACTCTAAATAAATGGAAAACCGAAAAACCACGAAAAAACGAATGAAAAAGTATATGAATATGGATGTCAAATTAACGAGAAAAATATGATTGTTTATTTGGTGTAATTTATTTTCCTCGAATTTTGTTCATTTTTCGTATTTTTTCGAATAAAAAATAGGGGGTGGAGGTTTTTTTAATTTAAAAAATATTGTTGTAACCGCCTGTTTAATCATATCCATCAGATCATCTAATCTAACGGTTGATAAGGTGTTTTTTAGTTTTTCATTTATTTGAGGTTTTCCCTTGAATCTCTGTCTATATGTATATGTCCATATATGTATGTATGTGTATATGTGTACAAGTATATATATGTGTATGTTTGTGTATATATGTGTATGTGTGTGTGTGTATATGCATGTGTATGTCTATATATGTATGTATATATGTGAATGTGTATGTGTATGTCTATATATGTGTATATGTTACTTAATATACATGATATGCATGTGTATATATATATACGTGTATACATATGTTATATACTATAGAGGGAGGATCATTCGAGAAGTTAAACATTTTACGAGAAGACGAGAAGTGTTTAATCATATATGATTACACGACTTGTAGGTGTGTTTAATCATGTATGATTAAACGTCTATGTATTATCAATATAACATGTGTTTAATCATATATGATTAAGCTTGTGTATCATATATGATTAAACACTTCTCTCCTTCTTGCAAAATGTTTAGTTTCTCGTTTGAACATGCCCCATATACTATATATGCACATATATATATATATGTGTGTGTGTGTGTGTGTGTGTGTGTGTGTGTGTGCGCTTGTATTTCTTGTGTCTATTCGTATATGTGCATGTATGTGTGTTGGTTGCTAACCTTATATGATGGATCTATATGTTGTATGTGTATATTATATATATATATATATATATATATATATATATAGATAGATAGATAGATAGATATAGATATAGGGAAAATTGCAAACCAGGTTTTCGCTTGTGAATCGGGAAGACAAAGGAGAGCACGACACGTGTCCCCCGAATTTCCACATTCAGAAAATAGCGAAGGTGAACATTCATGCACTATTCATGATGAATAATACAACATTCAAGATGAATAATATAGCATCCATGAAGAGTATTACAACATTCATGATGAATAATACACGAATTCATGATCCATGTATTATTCATCATGAATAATGTATTATTTGAATAATACATGAACGACCCATGAATGTATGATATGTGGTGCCTCTCCTTTGTCCTCATGTTCACAACTGAAACTCAGTTTTCATTTGAACCTGCCTTTATGGATATATATGTATATATATATATATATGTGTGTGTGTGTATCTCTCTCTCTCTCTCTCTCTCTCTCTCTATATATATATATATATATATATATATATATATATATATATATATATATATATATATATATATATATATATATATATATATATGCATATGAATGTCCGGATATCGTTAGTAAAACTCGAAAACTCGGATTTGGTCCTTAATGTTTGTCATTTCATATCGTTTTTGGTCCCCTCCTTCTAACGCTCGTTAACTTTTTACGTTAAATCCAGTTAAATCAGCGATATTTTAGTCATTTTAAACCTAGGTCTTATGACTAAAATACCCTCATTCATCTGAGTGGTGGGATGAATTAACAAAAAAAGTTTAAGATGATTAGAATAATACTGATTTAACTATACTTAACGGAAAAAATTAATGGTCATTAAGAGGAGACACCAAAACCGTTATGAAACGAGTGTAATTTCAAAAACGGTTTTGGTCCCCCTCTCCTAACAATCGTGAACTTTTCCGTTAAGTCAAGTTAAATCAAAGTAGTTTAGTCATTTTTAAACTTTTTCCTATTTTTAAGATAAAATAAATTTAAAATGAAGTGTTATTTAATTATTTAATAATCTAAAATTAAATACTATTTAATAATTTAAAAGTAAATATTATTTACTAATTTATAGTTAAGTATTATTTTTGAATTTAATTAAGTATTCTTAATTAGATATTATCTAATAATTTATAATTATGTATTTATTAATAATTTATACTTAAATATTCTTTAATATTTTATTAATTATAAAATAATAAATTAATTTAATGTAATTAAAATTTTCAAACCACAAATGGAAATTCCGTCGGAGATCCGTCGGTGGTTTGAAATTTTCAATAAAAAAAGTGGGATCCAAAAATAAGAGCCGTAAATCTGTCGCCTCCTCCAAACAGAAACACATTGAACCCCACCACTCCTCAGACAATTTCCCACGGTGAAACCCCCTACTCCCCGGTAAACCTTTACCGACGAACCCTACCGTGAGTATACCAATGGATACAGTAAATGGAATATCATCTTGATGCGATTGAACGTGATAAAGCTTAGGATGAAAGGTTTTCTACCTGGTTCAAACAATAGGTGATTACACCAATATGAAATGTACGTATGTAATGTTATGCATATGTGTTTAATTTCTTATATGTTATTTTATAGGTAATGCGACTCCACTGATCATTTGAAATTTCTAGCACGTGGACCGGACCGCTATGCTTGGTCGCATAAGGGATATTTCATCAACGGTTACAAGTTCCATACTGTAACCCATGTTGATGGGCGGGTTACACATAATAGTGATGTATGTGTGAGGAGGGCTTGTTATGACGATTTCGAGTTTGACTATTACGTATTGCTGGACAACGTGTTAGGGGTGGAATATTACAGCGTAGGGCGTTGCGTTATGGTGTTGTTCAAGTGTACCTGGTTTGATAGTCCAGGGGGAGTTAGAGTCGACCCTAAACATGCGTTGGTTGATATCAAATATAATTCCCGACTAGAAAAAGACGACCCGTTCGTCCTAGCATCACGGACAAAACAAATGTATTACACATTGTATCCTTCAGGTACAAAGGATTTAAAGAACTGGTGGCCTGTTGTTAAAAAGAAACTTCGTTGAATATATGAAGTAACAGAAAGAGCTAACGATATCGAGGATGATGATAACGTGAATGAAGAACCATTCTTTCAAATCAACGAACACATAACTCATATACCGTTCACACGATTAAATAAGGACCTCAATTACGTTCGTCTTGTCACAAGGGAGGTCATCGTAGTCACCACACATGACCATCATGATGTATCAGATAACGAAGCTAGCAACGAGGAAGATGTATCCGATAAAGAAGCTAGCGACGAGGAAGAAACATTTGGAGACATAGACGATGATTCAGATAACGAAAATGAACCATGTTATCTGATCAATCATATGCTGACTAGCGTGTCTTAGTTATGTAGACAATATTTCACTATGGTTATATTTTTGTGTCTGTATATTTATGAATTATATCTTCGCGTTTGTACATATATGGTTTTAAATTTATCTAAATCTTCTCTAGATTATTTTAAAGACATATGATGATACATTATTGAACATTTATGCATTTACACCTACGGTTTGACTTTATAATTGTCAAAAAACTCTCCGTTCAGATGGTGGAACGTGGTAGTAGGGGTAGGGGTAGAGGCTCTAGTAAGGGCAGTAGCAGCTCTATCGAACGTTGTGACTCCCGCGCCGAAGAATCCAACGATTACCTCGATAACACTTTCACTAATGGACTGGATCAGATCAAGCAGGGAGTGATGTGGTTGTGACCCCGTCTTCTGGCTCGTGGTCGAGGGTTAGAGGCCCTAATACTTCGACGCAGACGCCTCATCATCCGAGTCAGCAACCAGAGGCCCGACTGACAAACATCAGGTAAGTATATGTGGTATAAGGTTTTAAACTAGTACATAATAAATTGATACTTGTTGCACGTGTCGTTAAATGCACAACAAGGTTTAAATTTATAAAACCTATCTTACATCAGTAAAGATGGTAAGTCGAGTATCGTTCTTCTCAGGGAATCAGTGGCTAAGCCGATTAATTGTGTTAAACTGAGTTGTACGCGTGTCACAAAGACTGACTACTCAATTTATCAATTAAGTTCAAAACAACCTAACTAAAAAAATATAATTATTACAAATAACACTACTTCACGAAATTTGGATTGAGAGTCATAAATAAAAATAGAAACTTTATGACTAACGAAATAATGTGAATACGAAATCATTCAAAGCTAACAATATATGTCACATATCATTCTCAATGAAAGATTCATACTTTTACAATGTAAACTATAAAATAAAACTGAATCGAAATAATCATGAATTCGAAATCAACATTCAAAACCAAAGCATAAAAAATAAACACCTCCAACTTTATTTTAAAACCAAACTAAAACTAACAAATATAATTTGTTAAAAAAGAATTACTTGAAAGAAACCTTAAACATAATTGCATCTACAATAAAATCATCACTCGAATCTCCAATCATCAACTAACGGATTGCAACCTTCAAGCTTCAATCCTCAATCATCATTTCATCCAATAAAAAATATATGATAAAGTAATGGAGACAGCAGCCGTAAGTTGTTGCTACCCCCAAATTGTTCCCCCTCTCTCTTGGCTTATTCTCTTCTTTGTATTCAAAAAATTATGCCCTAATGGTCTCCTAATCACGAGTTGGACGCTGGCTTAATGAAATTGGGTTGCGTTGGCATGTGAACTGGGTGGAGGGCTTCAATGAAAAAAATAGAAAATCTATTATTACCAACAAAACTCGAACCCGTGGCATGCACCTTTGAAGTGCACACTTCTTACCAATCAACCAAGGCTTCTTTCTTGTTCAAAACAACACTGTTATTTCTTTTATCACTTCTTTCTTGTCCAGCTTTGTTCAATCAACTTTAACGTCAATTTAGGATTAAATGCATCCCGAATCTGCAAAAACTCAAAACTACAAAGTTGTAGCCCCGTATGTTGGCTCTTTCCAAAAATTCTTAAATCGCTTAAATCGGAGCTCAGACGAGTGAGATATGGTCGAAATGCCACAGTCACGCAAATCTGTCAAAAATCATTCTTTTGCTCTTTTTCTCCCCAAAGTGATCCGAACCTATCAAAATATAAAAATGCATTAATATAGTTTGGTTTTACCATTTTAGTGCATTAAAAAGAGATGATTGACAAGAAAATAAAGTGAAGTTTGACGACCGATCGAAACACCCCATACTTAAATATTGATTGTCTTCAAGCAATAAAATTGTTTATTTCAGTAATGCAAGAATGGTCAAGTCAAACTCGTTAGAACTCATAGCATGTCATGAATATGGGATAAGTCAACCTTCAATCCCTTAGCACCTGCATCCTATTTCGAGAAATAACATGAATTGATCCGGTAAGCTCTCACTAAGGATAAGATTCACTCAATCACTCACATGTTTTGGGTTATAGTGTTTCGCTCAAAACATCCTCACATGACTGGTACTCTACCATAGACTTGCAAAAATTCTCATTCTCCACCGCTGGAATTGCATGCATGATACAAATTAAAAGGTCTTTTTCAAGGGCTGTAATGGTGGCGACGCGTAGGGTAGGATGGTTATGGTGAAGTGACTTTAAAAACCTTTAAGACTAAGGGGCATTGTAAGCAATAAACCAGGAGCATGTCTTAGTTGTGGTTCTCTTTGAAACTTTCAAGCACCTTTCGCTTCAATGAATACAAGCTTTTATTCTTTTTTTTTTTCACAGGGGTCATATACTGACTTTTAAACCCCTTCATCATGCCACTGTTTTTTTTTTTTACTTTCTTCTTTTTATTTATTTCTTTCTTTTTCCTTTTTTCGAGGCTTTGATTTATAACCTTTTTCTTCTTTTGAGATCACAACTTCAAGGTATAAACGATGTAGCTCCTTGGTCTAATGTCACACCCCAAAGTCTTAAAGTTGCGTAGGAAGTGTTTTGGCTTTTGTGGCTTGTAACATAGGCATGTCAAATGAACGGGTCTGTAGGCTCAAAATGGTTAATCAAGTGGATTGCATTTTTAGGGTAGGCTTTTTGGCTAAAAGTGGTAAACATTCACATCAAAGATGGCCTTTATCACTTTTGTATGCAAGTATAACTACAATGCAATCTTGAAGAGAATGGATGCAGGTTCTAGAGAGACCAATGCACATGAGGTGTAATACACATATATGAAGTGAAATTAGACTAATTTGGATGTTTTAGTCATAAGGCTCAAATGTCTCACGGGTTAGTTATGCTCACCAAATCAATCAATGCTATATTCAAATAGTAAGACATACCAAGCAGCCTTAGGTGACTAATCGACCAATTCATTAATGTTATATGTTCCTTACAGTCTAACAAAAACTTTTCATTATGCTCATATATGTAAAAGAATTACTGCCCTAGAACAAGTCAATTATTTAGGTTTTTAACACCTACACTTTTAGATCATGCATTGTCCCTAAGGTATGCAATTATGCTAAAGGAACCCTTATAAAGATGAGAGGAACAGAAAACTCCCGTAGATGTCCATATAATGCACGAACGATTGAGTGTTGATCAATCTATGCAAGCTCCGACCTGTATGGGAATGTCAGCCTTCGGCGTTTTGTCAGCATTTTCCTGTTAAAATACAATAGCTTAGACCAACTTCATTCAAACACAAAGGATATTCAATAACATTCAATAAGAAAATTTCCAAATTTCCCCCTTCCTAACTTAGAAATATGCATTGTCCTCAATGCTGGAAAGTGGGACTTAACCAAGAAAGACTCCAATCTTAGAGACAGAGGACGCCAAAGATAAGCAAAAAAAAAAGGGGAAAAACACACATAATAAAATGAAGTAAACAAACAAATCCTCATTTTCATAGGGAAACACGATTGCACTTAGCACGTGCAACAAGCCTTTTACACCCCTAGGTTCCCCCTAGTGGACAAGTGAAGTCCCGTGAGGGTTTGCAGTGAACACACCTACAACGTTCATTTAACTACAATCTGACTAACTAATGCAATAAAAATAAAATACATAAAGAAAAGAAATATACAAAACACATGCATGTGTTAATCTCTTACCAATTTGTGAGTTACGTACCTTCACTGTGATGCTTTCGGGGCTCTTTCATGCATAATGAGTGAAGGAAAATAATCTCTAAAATTGACTACATTCAACTTTCTGTAGTCGATGTAGACTCGCCATCCAATGTTGGGGCGTGTAAGAATATATTTCCTCACCCAAGGTCTTTCAATGCTTCGATGCATAATCATGCCATCTAACCATTTGATCACTTCTTGTATGTTTACCTCTCTCCAATTCAAATTCACCTTAGGTGATATCTCTCTAATTGGGTGCGAATGGGATCCAGCCAACCATTTGATGACCTCATGTATACTTACCTTTATCCAACTTGGGTTCAACTCTCTTAAGGGTTTTGCATTGGATTCAGTAAGTGCTTGGTGTGTGCATCTAGATGTATTAACTCCTCTACATTCCTTAGTCAATTCTCTTTCTACGAAGGTAAGATCTTTAAGCATAGGACTAAGAATGCAATTGGGTGATGTGTTTAGCTTAAGAGATAAAGGTTGATCGAGTGGAATTTTTAGAGGCTTTTATGCTAAACTCACTGGAACTTCCTTTTCATAAGTACAAGGTAGTTGATCGGTGCTGATTGGTTCAGTTAGCAATGCCTCAGTCTCATCTAAATCAACCAATTCTAGTTCATGCTCTAATGAGACCTCTATTGTCTTATCTCTCTCTTTTTCCTCACCATTCTCCTTTTGATCTTCTTCAAAGTTTTCATTGTCTAGGTGATGGTCACTCTACCAAGGTACTTCATCAATATTCATCACTTAAATTTTCCCTAGGCATGCTTAGTTGTATACCCTCATTTATTTCAATTAATTGTTCAGTCAATCGACTAAATTTTACTTCAAGGGCAACAACAGATTGGGTCACATTATTCGCATATTGCATCTGTTCCTTCATCGCCGCCATCATGTCTTGCATTTGTTCTTTGAGTGATGATGATCCTTCATAATTGTTGTCATAATTACCACTAAAATTATTATTTTCATTTTGATCGTTTTGGTGGTATTTGTCCGAATGATCTTGACTTAGAAAACTAAGTTGACTTGAGTAACTTTCATGGTGACATTCCCAGGAAAAGTCTGGTTGTTCTTACCATCCAAAGTTATAAGAATCAGAAGACGTGTCTTCATTATAATTTGTGAACCCTTGGACTTTATTATCACAACCATTATGAAAGATTTCACACTCATTTATAGAATGCCATGGATCACCATAATAAGTGCATGAATTTTGACCATTTGACCCTCTTATAATAAAATTCTGGATAACTATCCACATAATGTAAGGGATCCTCATAGTAATTGCATGAGTTTTGGATCTGATACACTTCACTATCTCCCCAAATCAACCCACCTAAAAGCATGTCTAGTTTTTTTGAAAGCTCACCGATATCACCCTTAACCTCTCTGTAGGTTCCCAGTTTGGGTCTAACAATTATTATACCGAAACAAATGAAAGTAGAGTGATATGCAGAAGCGATTTAATGCATAAGAATGGTATGGTTTGGTAGTAAACAAGAACAAACAAGAAACAAAGATAACTAATAACAATATGAGTGAATCACTGAAAGTTCATTTTCACTAAAATTGCCAAAACACCAAGAACACGTAGTTGTGTGTGTACAATATTTGCTCTTAACATATTTCTCTCTTGCTAGACAAGCATGGGTGAATTGTGTTCGCTGTTGTGAATTCAGTAGGTGCTCCCTACATATATAAGAAGGATAACACACATTCGTACAAGACAATGGTTGACATTCCATAAACGGAATGCCACCTAGAAAGTAAAGACAACGTGTGTGTACCATTGATATGGTAAATCCTCGTACAACAGAGAAGCACGTGATCTGTACATGGCATTGTCTCTTCAAGAAATTCACACGTCTTCCATTTTCCAGAGCTAGCCACCACAGAGGCTCTGTGAAGGATCACATAGGCTCTACAGTCTGAGGTTCATCTTCAGGTCAAGTTCTTTCGGGCTGATGGTCGACAGAGCTTCTGAGCTTTGCACTTCTGTTGAAACTTGGTGTATGACAGACGTCTTCTGAGGTTCCTACATGTAGCCTATTTTTCAATACTTCTATACATGATGATTGGAGCTAACAATCTCCCCCTAAGTATTGAAAAATAAAAAATATGGAATATGGAGTGTATGGCAAAGTAGGAAACAAAAAAAGGTGAAAGGAACTCATCCTCTAAAGACATAATTTTCAGTCATATAAAATATGCCAAAATGGCATTTACATAACATAGGCTTTGAAGAACAACGTATGAATGAAAAACAAAAATTACATATCATCATAGCCTATATCTTGGCGTCTGGGAAATCATCTATTTTCTTTCCATAACCTCCATCTTTCTTCAGCTCTTTGTAGAAGAAAGCACACATGTCTCAAAAGCTGATGGACGCCTCTATATCTACGTGTCAGGATCGAATTCTCAACAAGAATTAATTCTCAGAAACAATATCAAAGAAGTTTGCGGAATAACACTTTGATATTTAATCAAAACAGTAAATCAACACAGTAGATATGAAGAACAAACTGTAAACTTTTATTGAATGCTTTGAAGTTACAAGATTACACACTCAACCTCAATATTGATGAACAGGCTCACCAATACGAATTCTACTTCTCTAGAATTAGGATCTATGCCTTGAGGTTGATTTTCTCTCTAATAGAATGAAGAAAACAAAAAGTTCTCTCACTATTCTAAACAATACAATATATATACTGAATACAAAGATAATTACAATAAATAAAATATCTTCAGTATATCTTCCATGTATATCTCTAAGCTTCCATAATCTTCAGATTATCCAGCTGTCATTCTTTCCATCCGAATCTCTTTAGCAGTACTAACCATGATCAGCAGCATTAACTTCTTCTAGCAGCATTAACTACTAAGCAGCACTAACTACTAGCAGTACTAACTAGCTAAGCAGTACTAACTTTGTTCAAGCAGCACTAACTATGACTAGCAGTATTAATAGTACTAGCAGTAGTAACACTCAGCAGTATTAACCTTTAAGTCTTCTAGCAGTAGTAACTTTGAACCAGCAGCATTAACCATACTTGATGAATTCTTCAGTTCCCAACAATCTCCCCCTAACTTGACTTTTAGGAAGAGAAGTCAAGTTCTTCAGAATTAATCTTCAAGATGCTCCCAAAACTCTATCATGGCCTAAATTCCAGTGTTTGCATCCAATCCCAAACTCTGATTGATGGTTCTTTGAATCAAGTATTTAGCCATTTCTGAATCTGGAACACACCTTAACTTTTTCTTCAGCATGGCATGTAGCTTCAATCTGCTATGATTATACACTCTATCCACTAGAAAGTATTCAGTGTGATTTAAATCCAAAGTCACTGTATATACTCCACTAATTTCATATAGAGTCCAACTATTTATTGGTTTGAAGACATCCTTGATCAAGTGCTCTACTTCTTCAGGTTTGAACATCATACACAGATACTCCATTACCAGTTTTGTAATTGAAATTCCTGGAGCCTTTAGAATATCTGCATACAACTTCATTCCTATCTCAAACATCTCTTCAAGATCTGATCTAGAACATGTTCTGACAATTTTTGCCCATGTGTTGAACACTTCATACTTTTCATCTTTTCTTTTAAGTCTTATGTATTCCTTTCCATCCACTGTCAATGTATCCCAGAGAATGACCTCAGGAGGCTTAACTCCTACAGGTTCTGCTGAAATTGGTTCAGGCACTTTGTCCATCACTACCATATACAAATTTACATCATCAGTGTTAGCTGGCTCTGTCTGTTTAGATTACTCAGGTGCCCCTTCTTCTTCAGCAACCTTCTTAGCCTCTTCTTCAGATACTTTAGGCTTCTTGATTGGCTTTCTCCTTGCCATCATTTTAGTTCTCTTTAAAGTCCTTAGACTTTCTCCCAGAGTGGACTCTTTCTTAGAAGGTGTTTCTTGCTCATCTGGAAATGGCTTTTGACAATCAAAATCATTACTTTCTTTTATCCTCTTCTCCATCTCCACCCTAGCAGTTTCATTTCCCTGAAGCTTTAACATCTCTGAATCATAGAGCTCTTTGATCTTCTCAAAAGACATTTTGGAGAACATCTCCTTTTTGACTCCTACAACACCTTTAAGAAATATAATCATCTTGTTTCTCTCTTGGGTACCTAGGAATGTCTTTGAGGGTTTTCTCTTCTTTGCAACTGTTTTCACCACTGATTTCTTCATACTTGCAGCTTTCTTCTGTGCAATTTCAGTTGCCATACTCAGTTGATAAGCTTCATTCAGTTCAGCAGCTAGAGCTTTTGCCATTTCCCTGTCCTTTTCCATCTGAACTCTTTCTTCCTTTTCAATGTCATCTTGCATCTTTCTAGCTAGGGCTTCATCTGATTCAACCAACCTTTGCTTTTTGATTGGTTGATCAGATTCCACCATCTTTGCTTTTCCTTTGTCTTTGCTCATTGCCTTTTTACTGTTATCTTTCTTGATCACTTCACCTTGTTCTTTTATGATTACACCTTTGGTCTTTGAAGTGACCTTGGGAGTATCATTCTTGGCTTTTAGTAAGGTTTCTGCAATCTCAAGATCTGTTAAAACTTCTTTCACAGTTTCTGCTGCTTTATTAATGTCAGCAGTGGTAACTGTTTCTGCTGCTTCTTTTGATTCTTTTGGCACTGAGTCTGTTTGTGTTTCTGCTTCCTGCTCCCCCTCAACCTCAAGTTTTTCTCTATCAATCTCCCCCTTTCTTGTGACTTCTTCCATGTTGATCTCCCCCTTTTTGGGAGCATCATTTTTGTTGGGAACTGAAGATTCTACTAAGTGTAGTTACTACTGCCAGAACAAGTTGAAGATTAATACTGCTAAGTGTTACTACTGCTAGTAGAATTACTACTGCTAGTTAAAGTTAGTACTGCTTGAACAAAGTTAGTACTGCTTAGCTAGTTAGTACTGCTAGTAGTTAGTACTGCTTGAAGTTAATGCTGCTAGTTGAAGTTAATGCTGCTGAGCATTATTAGTGCTGCTAAAGAGATCCGGATGGAATGTACTACAGCTGGATATACTGAAGATATACTTAGAAGATATACATGGAAGATATACTGAAGATTTGTTTATTCTTTGTAATTATCTTTTTATCAGTATATGTATAGAATGTTTAGAATAGATAATATATAACTTTAGTTTTCATTCTTTTAGAAAAAAAAAACAACCTCAAGGCATAGATCCTAATTCTAGAGAAGTAGAATTCGTATTGGTGAGCCTGTTCATCAATATTGAGGTTGAGTGTGTAATCTTGTAGTTTTAAGCATTTAATACAAGTTTACTGTTTGATAAGTATATACTGTTTTTTTGATTACTGTTTTATCAAATATCAAAGTGTTTTTCCGCAACTTCTTTGATATTAGTTTCTGAGTATTAATTCTTGTTAAGAATTCGATCCTGACAAGTGGTATCAGAGCTAAATTCTCTCAGAAACAGTTATTCATCATGGAAAATCTTACAGAATCAAGCAGTACTTTGGTCTCAAAAGTTCCAATGCTCAGATCCAATGAATTTGACATGTGAAAAATCAGAATCAAGCAATATATTCTCCTCACAGATTACTCTATGTGGGACATCATTGAGAATGGCCCATCTGATGGAGGAAAGATTGGTGAAGATGGCAAAAGAACTCTTCCAAAGACAGATACAGACAGGAAATCAAGACAGACAGAGATGAAAGCCTTGAGCACACTGCTCTTGGCCATTCCAAATGAGTATCAACACCAATTCTGCAATTGTACTGATGCACAGATGCTCTGGAATGCTCTAGAGAAGAGATTCTCAGGTACTAAAAGTACCAAGAGAAATCAAAAGGCAATCTTAAAACAACAGTATGAAAACTTCATCTCAACTAAGAATGAGTCCATGACTCAAACTTTTGACAGGTTTAATAAACTAATTGGTGAACTAGCTACTATGGGAGTACAGATTGATCAAGATGATGTGAACAGAAAGTTCTTAAGGTCCCTTGGAGATGAATGGACCATGTACACTGTGTCATTCAGACAAAATGATCAGTTGGAAGACAAAGAACTTGATGATCTGTACAATGATCTTAGAGTATTTGAAGCTGAGGTGGAGGCAAAGAAGAAGCCTTCTGGATATGTTCATAATGCTGCACTCCTATCAGCATCAATTGATTCTACTGCTAACCCTGAATCAGTTAATGCTGCTAATGGATCAAATTTAGATAAAGGCACTGATTATGTATTTGAAGCTCTTCTTTCTAATCATGGAAATTCTTCTCTGATCAATGATGACTTAGAACAACTTCATCCTGATGATCTGGAAGAGATGGATATTAAATGGCAGATGGCCATGCTCTCCATGAGGGTTAAGAAGTTTATAAAGAGGACTGGAAGAAACAACTTCTCACAAAGAAGAGAAGATGGAGCAGGGTTTGATAAATCAAAGGTAGAATGCTACAAATGCCATCTGAAGGGACATTTTGCTAGAGAATGCAGAAGTGGAATGTCTCACAACAACAACCATCAACAAGCTCAATCTGGAAGCTTCAATAACAACAGAAACTCTGCTCAAGCCCTTGTTTCTCAACAAGGAATGGGGTTTGATTGGAGTGATCAAGCAGAAGAAGCTATTCAGAATCAAGCTCTTATGGCTAAAGTATCTGATCTCCCATCTGAGGTAAATTCTAATCTCTGTTCTAAAACTTGCATAGACACTGTTAAAAGGTACAGGGATCACAATCAGAAGATGAGTGATGACTTGAAGAGACTAGAAAAGGATATAAAAGACTATGTGAGGATAGTAGAGAGATTTGAAGATCAAATCAAAGGTTTTCAAGCCAATGAACTACAACACTCATATGACACAAATTACTGGCAGTGGGAGAAAAAGGATTTAGAACTTAAACTGACCAAATCTAAAGAGGAGAGTGAAAAACTGAAAGAGGAATTAACCAAGGTTAAGCTTGATGTAGAAAAGTTTTCCAATGCTTCTAAAGCAATGGACTCCTTACTGCAAAATCAGATTCATGATAAGTTGAGAAGAGGAATTGGGTATAATGCCACACCTCCACCATATAACAACAATTACATTCCTCCTACTTCAGACCTATTAGACACCAAAGATAGGAAGGACTTGCATGAGGGAGCCACTGAAATAGATCCCTTAGATGAGGTAATTGTTGAGGATAAGACTGAGAAAGAGGTTGGCAAGAGTAAGGAGAACAAGGTGAGTGGTGAGATTTCTATAGAAAACAACATTATCACCAATGAGGATTGTGGAAGGGCTTGGATCAAATCCAAGAACATAGAGAAGACAGAGGAAAAGTTTGGTAAGGTCCATTATAAACAGACCACAGTTGTGAATCCAGGTCCTTGCAAACAGTGTGCTTGTAAGAAGAATGAGCCCCAAAAACAGGACAAAAAGAGGGGAAATCAAAGAAACTGGAATAATCAATGGGCACATAAACAAGGGGTTGATCTGAGTAAAATCAATAGACCAAAACCTTGTTTTATCTGTGGCAAATTGAATCATCTTGCAAAATTCTGTTATTTCAATCCTATGAACCAAAGAATGAATTTCCAAAGATCCATGCAAAAACCCTTTGGTTATAAGAAAATTGAAAAGAATCATGTGGCTAAGAAAACTGTTAAAACTAAAAGCCACATGAAGAAAAAGTATTCTGTTAAAGAAAGTGTCAATATGTGGATTCCTAAAAGCACTAAAACTGTTAGTAATGCTATCACAAGTAGTGCTGCTGACAATGATAGTGCTGCTAGAAGTAATACTACTGCTAACAATGTTAATGCTGCTAACAAGGTTAGTACTGCTAAACCTGTTAGTACTGCTACACCTGTTAGTACTGCTAACTCTGTTAGTACTTCTAAGGTTAGTACTGCTTCCAGTGTTGATTCTGCTAAGCCAATCATATTGACAAAGTACTCTAATAAAGAGTGCTCTGAGTTTAAAAACCTCATTAAAAAGGAATGTAAATACTTTGATGAGAAAGGAAGACCCAAGATCACTTTGGCTTGGGTCCCCAATCATACTAATTGATTTATTTAATGTGCAGGGCAACCAACAGCTCAAGGGAAAGAGCATATGGCATGTTGATAGTGGTTGCTCTAGGCACATGACTGGCAACATGTCATGCCTTCAGGATTTCAAGCAAATTAATGGAGGACATGTTGCATTTGGAGACAATCTTACTGGTGGTAAGATAAGTGGAAAAGGTAATGTCACCAAAGGTAAGATGACATTTGAGGATGTCTACTATGTTGATCAATTAAAGTACAACCTGTTAAGTGTATCACAGGTTTGTGACAAACAACATAGTATATTATTTACTAACACTGAGTGTATGTTTCTTGCTCCAGGGTTCAAGGTAGTTGATGAAAGCATGATACTACTTAGAACTCCAAGAAAAGACAATGTTTACTGTCTTGATTTGGACAATGTCAATAGTGATTCATCTTTAAATTGTCTTGTTTCAAAAGCTTCTATAGATGAATCCTCCCTTTGGCACAGAAGGATGTGTCACATGAATTTCAAGACTATGAACAATCTTGTTAAAAATAACCTTGTAAGAGGTTTACCTTCAAAAGTCTTTTCATGTGATGATCATTGTGTTGCTTGTCTTAAAGGCAAACAACACAAAACTTCTCATAAGACCAAAGAGTTAAATTCTGTTTCTTCTTGTCTCCAGTTATTGCATATGGATCTGTTTGGTCCTACAAATGTTATGAGTATAGGAAAGAAATCTTACTGCTTGGTTATTGTTGATGATTACTCCAGATTTACTTGGGTATATTTTCTAAGGACTAAGGATGAAACAAGTGGTCTTATCAAATCCTTTATTCTCAGAATTGAAAACCAAACTAATCAAAGAGTAAAAGTCATTAGATCAGATAATGGAACTGAATTTAAAAATCATGATTTAAACTCTTTTTGTGAAGGAAAAGGTATTGAGAGACAATATAGTGCTCCTAGGACTCCTCAACAGAATGGTGTTGCTGAAAGGAGAAATAGGACACTAATAGAGGCTGCTAGATCTCTGTTGGCTGATTCAAAATTGCCAATTACATTCTGGGCTGAAGCAGTTAATACTGCTTGTTATGTCCAAAACAGAGTTCTAGTGGTCAAGCAAAAGAACAAGACCCCATATGAGCTTTTAAATCAAAGAAAACCTTTTATTGGTTTCTTCAAACCTTTTGGGTGTCCTTGTACAATTCTAAATACCAAATCTCACTTAGGTAAGTTTGATAGCAAAGCAGATGATGGATTTCTTGTTGGATATTCATCTCAGAGTAGGGCCTACAGAGTTTTTAACTCTTCTTCTAGAATAATTGAAGAAAGTGACAATGTCAAATGCAATGAGAACACACCAAATCCTGTTGGGTCTGGACCTCAATGGATATTTGACATTGATTCACTAACTAACTCTTTTGGTTTCAGTAATGAGTATACAGGAACAGATGGTGGAGAATCAGAGATCACACAAGTTCAAGAAAGTATATCTAAATCTGTGATTTTTCCCATACCCACAGTAAATGAAGACTGTGAAAAGGAATCATTTACTGAACCAAGTCAGAGTGAAGAAGACACTAGAGATGAGGAGACTCAAGAATCAGAAGTGACATCTGAAGACACTTCAGTTGAGTTGCATGACTCTAATCTAGAGGCTGGACTGAATGAAGAACCTAGTCATACCACCAGAGTTCAAAAGAATCATCCTCCACAGCTGGTAATAGGAGATATCTCTTCTCCTATGATGACTAGACATCAAAGCAGGCTTCAAGAAATGCAAGATCAACAACATACAGTCCTTTCTTGTTTTCTATCCCAGCTTGAGCCTAAAAAGGCACATGATGCTATGAAAGAATCTAGCTGGATAGAAGCAATGCAAGAAGAACTGTTACAGTTCAAGCTACAAGATGTATGGGATCTAGTAGACCTTCCTAAAGGTCACAGAGCAATTGGCACAAAGTGGATTTTCAGAAACAAGAGAGATGAAAGAGGTATTGTCATAAGGAACAAAGCAAGGCTGGTGGCTCAAGGCTATACTCAAGAAGAGGGTATAGATTATGAAGAAGTTTTTGCACCTGTGGCTAGGATAGAAGCAATCAGACTATTCCTAGCCTATGCTTCTTACATGAACTTCAAAGTCTATCAAATGGATGTAAAAAGTGCTTTTCTCTATGGATCAATTGAAGAAGAAGTATATGTCTGCCAACCACCAGGGTTTGAAAACCCAAGCTATCCAGACAGAGTATACAAATTAAAGAAAGCACTTTATGGACTACATCAAGCCCCAAGAGCATGGTATGACACCCTGTCATCCTATCTCTTGGAAAATGACTTTGAAAGAGGAGTCATTGATAAGACTCTCTTTATCAAAAGAAAGAAGAAGGATATCTTGCTGGTCCAAATCTATGTTGATGACATTATCTTTGGATCTACAAGAAACAACATGTGCAAGGAGTTTGAGGATTTAATGCATCAAAGGTTCAAAATGAGTTCCATGGGGGAACTTACTTTCTTCCTTGGACTCCAAGTCCAACAGAAGTCAGATGGCATTTTCATATGTCAATCCAAGTATGTGCAGGATATTCTAACCAAGTTTGGTTTCTCAGAATCAAAACCTGCCAGCACACCTATGGAAACACACAAGCAGATCACAGCAGATCTTGAGGGGGAGGACATGGATGTGCATTATTATAGATCCATGATTGGCTCTCTCATGTATCTCACAGCATCTAGGCCAGATATAATGTTTCCAGTCTGTGTCTGTGCAAGATTTCAAGTTAGGCCAAAGCAATCTCACTTTCAAGCTGTTAAGAGGATATTCAGATATCTCAAAGGGCAACCCAGATTGGGACTTTGGTATCCTCATAACTCCCCTTTTGACCTAATAGCATACTCAGACAGTGATCTAGGTGGGGCAAACTTGGACAGAAAATCTACTTCTGGAGGATGTCAGTTCTTGGGTGCTAGACTAGTCTCATGGCAGTGCAAGAAACAAACCACAGTATCCACATCTACAACAGAGGCAGAGTACATAGCAGCTGCAAGTTGCTGTTCTCAAGTCTTATGGATTCAGAATCAAATGTTGGACTATGGGGTAACCTTTCTACACACTCCAATCTTTATTGACAACAGCAGTGCTATTAGCATTGTAAATAATCCAGTCAAGCACTCAAAGACAAAGCACATTGAAATCAGGTATCACTTTATAAGAGATTGTAATGAAAAGAAACTCATTCAAGTTGTCAAAGTTCACACTGATAATCAGTTTGCTGATCTATTCACTAAAGCTTTTGATGTGGGTAGATTCACTTTCTTGGTAACAAGTGTGGGAATGATAAACTCTGAATAATCTTCTTCTTAAAAAGTGGTTTTATACCTGTATATTTTTCTTCTTGGTGTTACTAATCTTCTTTTTCAGGATATGCATAGCAGTACTCAGTGTTTAGCAAAGTTTAAAAGGAGTAAGTATAGTTAATACTGCTAGTAGTTAATACTGCTTTCAGTTAATACTGCTAGTGGTTAATACTGCTTTCAGTTAATACTGCTTTCAGTTAATACTGCTAGTGGTTAATACTGCTTTCAGTTAATACTGCTTTCAGTTAATACTGCTAGTGGTTAATACTGCTTTCAGTTAATACTGCTATTGGTTAATACTGCTTTCAGTTAATACTGCTAGTGGTTAATACTGCTTTCAGTTAATACTGCTAGTGGTTAATACTGCTTTCAGTTAATACTGCTAGTGGTTAAAACTGCTTTCAGTTAATACTGCTAGTTAGTTAATACTGCTAGCCGTTACTACTGCTAGTAGTTAATACTGCTCTAGGTTAATACTGCTTATATTCCGAATACTATAAATACTCTTTGCCCGCCTAAAAGTTCATAACGACTCTTTGCATACTGTTCCCTTGCGCTCTAAACCCTTTCTCTCTCAAAGTTCAAAGTTTTCAGGCAAAAATCTTCAAGGTCAATGGCATCAATGGCGTTCATTGACGAGCACAATGAAATCGCAATGCTCCAAAAGCCAAAACAAGCAGAAGGCTTTCATCAGATTGTGGATTTCCTCAAGTCAAGCCACATTGCTCATGCTCTTACTGTATCCCCTACAATCTACATTGAGCATCAAAGGCAGTTCTGGGCCAATGCAACCATTGTTGTGGAAAATGGTGTGCAAATGATCAAGACAAGAATCTGTGATCACTCACTTACAGTTACTGAAGAAATCATTCGCATCAGTCTACGTCTAGAAGATGCCTCTGGTATAACGTCTATCTCTAATGATGAACTGTTTTCTAATCTTACTAGAATGGGGTATGGAGGCCCATTGGGTGTTTTCAAATTCTCAAAAGCAAAGTTTTCACCCCAATGGCGTTTTCTTGTTCATACCCTGATGCATTGCATCTCCAAAAAGACCACTGGATGGAGTGAGTTCAGCAGTCCAATTGCATATGCTTTGGTATGCTTGGCTACATCCAGAAGGTACAATTTCTCAAAGATGATTTTCAGTGATCTTGTATCAAATATGGGAAACAAAAAGAGTTTCTTTATGTATCCCAGATTTGTTCAGGAAGTAATTAACCATGAATTGACGGATATACCTCAACCTGTTGGGGTATATGTACCTAAACCCCCAAAAGGCAAGGTTTTCTCAAATATGAGAAGATCTGCTGGGGACTCGGAAGGAGTTGACACCCCATTGTTCTCTACAATGATGGTGGTGTCCCAAAACACTGAAGGTATGGCAGCAGGGTCAAGGCCCTCATTAGACCATCCCATTGCTAGCCAAGCCCAACCTTCCCTCTCAAAATCAATTCCACAGTCCCTTCTGAATAAGCCCACTTCTACAATTACCCAAACTTATCAAAGAAAACAGGTAAAGAAGGCTCCTTCCCTTCTTGTACCATCACCCACACAGCCTTTAAGCCCTCTAAGGGAGAATTCTCCCCTAGAGAATATCCAAAGGGAAACCACAAGGGTATCTCCCAACCCAAAGGAGGTGCTCTCTGAGGAGGAGGTAGAGCATATGGGTGATGAGGCTGCCACTACTCCTGCTAGCACAGAGGAGGAAAGTGGTAACATCAATAAGACCTCCCCCATGGCAACTTTGAATGAGCAATCATTTGAAGGTCCCTGGTGCCAAGAAACCACAGGGGTGGATAGTGCTTCTGCTAGGCAGAAGACTTCCACTACTAAAACATCCAATGATCCTTCAATAGGGGGTAACACTCCTGGAGAAGGTGAGGACAGATATAACTATGATGAATTGATGGAGGCAATGGGCAACATCAACATGGATGTACTCAAACAGGGCAAAGATATAGAAGAGCTAAAACTCATTGTACTGTCACAACAAGAACAAATCATCAAGTTGAAGCAAATGGTAAGGAAACTGATTCTGCAAAAGAAGAAGAAACAATTTGTGCTCAGAAGGAGGGAACCAGTGACTGATGCTCCCAAAAAGGGGGAGTCAGAAGCTGATGCCAAAGCTAAGGGGGAGCAAGAGGAAAAACATAATGTTGAGGGGGAAAATGAGCAAGCAGCAGAAACAGAGCCAGCAGCAGAAACCATTAATACTGCCAGTTCAAGTAAAGCAGCAGAAATGGTTAATACTGCTGAGCTGAAAGAAGCAGCAGAACAAGTAAAAGAGGTCCTTACAGAGCTAGAGGTTGCAGAAACACTCATCAAAGCAAAACATGATACTCCCAAGGTCACCTCAAAGGCCAAAGGAGTTGTCATAAAAGAAAGAGGTGATGCAGCAAAGAACTATAGCATTGAGAAGGAGATGGGTAAAGATAAAGGTAAGGCAAAGTTAGTGGAATCTGATCAACCAATCAAGAAGCAAAGGTTGGTTGAATCAGATAAAGCTTTAGCAAGGAAAATGCAGAAGGAGATGGAAAAAGAAGAAAGAGCTCAGGTGGAGAAGGACAGGGAAATGGCAAAGGCTTTAGCTGCTGAGCTAAATAAAGCCTATCAAAAGGGGCTTGAAACTGAAAAGGCTAAACAAAGGGCTATAAGTCTGAGAAAAGCTATGATGGCTAATACAAGTGCAAAGAAAAGAAGACCTTCACAAACTTACCAAGCCACTCAGGAAAGAAACAAAATGATAACTTTCTTGAGGAGTGCAATTGGGGTAAAGAAAGAAATGTTTGTGAAGATGAGTTTTGATCAGATCAGAGAGCTCTATGAAAAAGAAATGGGGAATCTGAAGAGCAATGAAAAGAAAAGAGTAGAGTTTGAAAGGAAGGCCAAGGAGAGTAATGATATAGATATGAATCAACCATTCCCTGAAAGTGAAGAGGGAACTCCTATCAAAGAAATGGCAAGGGAAAAGGAAGAAAAGAAGAAGGAAGTTACTCTAGTACAGGTTCAAAAGATTTTGAAAAGAACCAAGATGATGGCCAAAAGAAAGAAAGATAAGAAGCCCAGAATAGAAGAAGAACAAAATGTTGCTGAAGAAGAAGGGGCACCTGAGTCATCAAGTCAGCAAGGGTCATCAATCAAAGATGATGTAAGCTTATATATGGTAGTGATGGACAAAGTGCCTGAACCAATTTCTGCAGAACCTGTTGGAGTTAAGCCACCTGAGATCATTCACTGGGATGTACTGACAATGGATGGGAAAGATTACATCAGACTCAAGAGGAAGGGTGATAAGTATGAAGTATTCAACACTTGGGTCAAGATTGTCAGAACATGCTCTAGATCTGATATAGAAGAGATGTTTGACATAGGAATTAAGCTGTATGCAGATCATCTGAATACTCCAGGAATTTCTCTTACAAAACTGGTGATGGAGTATCTATGCATGATGTTCAAACCTGAAGAAGTGGACCAGGTCATCAAGAGTGTGTTTAAAGAAGTCACAAGTTGGACTCTATATGAAACTAGTGGAGTATATGCAGTGACTTTGGATAGAAATCACACAGAATACTTCCTAGTGGATAGAGTATATAATCACACCAGACTGAAGGTTCATGCCATGCTAAAGAAGAAGTTGGGTTGTGCACCAAATTCAGAAATGGCCAAGTATCTAATTCAGAGGATAATCAATCAGAGTTTGGGACTGAATCCAGACTTAGGAGCATGATCTTGGAAGTTTTGGGAGCATCAAAAAGAGCATCTGGAAGAATATCTGAAGAACTTGACTTCTCTTCTAAAAGTCAAGTTAGGGGGAGATTGTTGGGAACTGAAGATTCTACTAAGTGTAGTTACTACTGCCAGAACAAGTTGAAGATTAATACTGCTAAGTGTTACTACTGCTAGTAGAATTACTACTGCTAGTTAAAGTTAGTACTGCTTGAACAAAGTTAGTACTGCTTAGCTAGTTAGTACTGCTAGTAGTTAGTACTGCTTGAAGTTAATGCTGCTAGTTGAAGTTAATGCTGCTGAGCATTATTAGTGCTGCTAAAGAGATCCGGATGGAATGTACTACAGCTGGATATACTGAAGATATACTTAGAAGATATACATGGAAGATATACTGAAGATTTGTTTATTCTTTGTAATTATCTTTTTATCAGTATATGTATAGAATGTTTAGAATAGATAATATATAACTTTAGTTTTCATTCTTTTAGAAAAAAAAAACAACCTCAAGGCATAGATCCTAATTCTAGAGAAGTAGAATTCGTATTGGTGAGCCTGTTCATCAATATTGAGGTTGAGTGTGTAATCTTGTAGTTTTAAGCATTTAATACAAGTTTACTGTTTGATAAGTATATACTGTTTTTTTGATTACTGTTTTATCAAATATCAAAGTGTTTTTCCGCAACTTCTTTGATATTAGTTTCTGAGTATTAATTCTTGTTAAGAATTCGATCCTGACAATTTTCAGACTTCCTTCTCCTTAGTTGGAATTTCTTTCTCTGCTTCCTTTGTACCAGACTAACCACCATCCTCTTCAGCTTAGCAATCTGTTCTTGTTGTGACAGAATGACTAGCTTCATTTCTTCAATATCTTTGCCTTGTTTGAGAACATCTTGATTGATGTTCCCCATTGTTTCCATCAATTCATAGTACGTATATCTGTCCTCACCCTTTCCAGAAGTGTTACCCTCCTTTGAAGGATCATTGGATCTTTTATTAGTGGAAGTCTTCTGCCTTGCAGAAGCACTATCCACCCCTGTGGTTTCTTGGCACCAGGGACCTTCAAATGATTGCTCATTCAAAGTTGCCATGGGGGAGGTCTTATTGATGTTACCACTTTCCTCCTCTGTACTAGCAGGAGTAGTGGCAGCCTCATCACCCATATGCTCTACCTCCTCCTCAGAGAGCACCTCCTTTGGGTTGGGAGACACTCTTGTGGTTTCCCTTTGGATATTCTCTAGGGGAGAATTCTCCCTTAGAGGGCTTATAGGCTTAGTGGGTAATGGTACAAGAAGGGAAGGAGCCTTCTTTACCTGTTTCCTCTTGTAAGTTTGTGTGATTGGAGAGGTTGGTTTTTCAAGAAGGGACTGGAGAATTGATTTTGAGAGGGAAGGTTGGGCTTGGCTAGCAGTGGGTTGGTCTAATGGGGGCCTTGACCCTGCTGCCATACCTTCATTGGTTTGGGACACCACCATCATTGTAGAGAACAATGGGGTGTCAACTCCTTCAGAGTCCCCAGCAGATCTTCTCATATTGGAGAAAACCTTGCCTTTGGGGGGTTTAGGTACATATATCCCAACAGGTTGAGGTATATCCGTCAATTCATGAGTAATAACTTCTTGAACAAACCTGGGATACATAAAGAAGCTCTTTTTGTTTCCCATGTTTGAGACAAGATCACTGAAAATCATTTTAGAAAAATTATACTTTCTGGCAGTGGCCAAGCACACCAAAGCATAAGCAATAGTGCTGCTGAACTCACTCCATCCAGTAGTCTTTTTGGAGATACAATTCATAAGAGTATGGACAAAGAAACGCCATTGGGGTGAAAATTTTGCTTTAGAGAATTTGAAAACTCCCAATGGGCCTCCATACCCCATTCTTGTAAGATTTGAAAACAGTTCATCGTTTGGGATAGAGGTTATACCAGAGGCATCGTCTAGACGTAGACTAATGCGAATAACCTCTTCAGTAACCGTTAGTGATTGATCACAGATTCTTGTCTTGATCATCTGCACACCATTCTCAACAACAATAGTTGCATTAGCCCAGAACTGCCTTTGATGCTCAATATATATTGTAGGGGATACAATAAGAGCATGAGCAATGTGGCTTGACTTGAGGAAATCCACAATCTGATGAAATCCTGCAGCTTGCTTTGGCTTTTGTAGCATTGCAATCTCGTTGTGCTCGTCGATAAAAGTCATGGATGCCATTGATCTTAGTGAAAAGCTTGCCTGAAAACTTCGAACTTGAGAGAGAAAAGGTTTTGAGCGCAAGAGAACAGTATGCAAAGAGTCGTTATGAACTTTTAAGCGGGTAAAGAGTATTTATAGTATTCGGAACATAAGCAGTATTAACCTAGAGCAGTATTAACTACTAGCAGTATTAATTGAAAGCAGTATTAACTACTAGCAGTATTAACTGAAAGCAGTATTAACCACTAGCAGTATTAACTGAAAGCAGTATTAACCACTAGCAGTATTAACTGAAAGCAGTATTAATTGAAAGCAGTATTAACCACTAGCAGTATTAACTGAAAGCAGTATTAACCACTAGCAGTATTAACTGAAAGCAGTATTAACCACTAGCAGTATTAACTGAAAGCAGTATTAACTGAAAGCAGTATTAACCACTAGCAGTATTAACTACTAGCAGTATTAACTGAAAGCAGTATTAACCACTAGCAGTATTAACTGAAAGCAGTATTAACCACTAAAAGCAGTATTAACCACTAAAAGCAGTATTAACCACTAAAAGCAGTATTAACTAACTTACTCCTTTTAAACTTGCTAAACACTGAGTACTGCTATGCATATCCTGAAACAGAAGATTAGTAACTCCAAGAATAATATACAGATATAAAACCACTTTTTGAGAAGGGGATTATTCAGAGTTTATCATTCCCACACTTGTTACCAAGAAAGTGAATCTACCCACATCAAAAGCTTTAGTGAATAAATCAGCAAACTGATTATCAGTGTGAACTTTGACAACTTGAATAAGTTTCTTTTCATTACAATCTCTTATAAAGTGATACCTGATCTCAATGTGCTTTGTTTTTGAGTGCTTGACTGGATTATTCACAATGCTAATAGCACTGCTGTTGTCAATAAAGATTGGAGTGTGTAGAAAGGTTACCCCATAATCCAACATTTGATTCTGAATCCATAAGATTTGAGAACAGCAACTTGCAGCTGCTATGTACTCTGCCTCTGTTGTAGATGTGGATACTGTGGTTTGTTTCTTGCACTGCCATGAGACTAGTCTAGCACCCAAAAACTGACATCTTCCAGAAGTAGATTTTCTGTCCAAGTTTGCCCCACCTAGATCACTGTCTGAGTATGCTATTAGGTCAAAGGGTGAATCATGAGGATACCAAAGTCCCAATCTGGGTTGCCCTTTGAGATATCTGAATATCCTCTTAACAACTTGAAAGTGAGATTGCTTTGGCCTAACTTGGAATCTTGCACATACACAGACTGGAAACATTATATCTGGCCTTGATGCTGTGAGATACATGAGAGAGCCAATCATGGATCTGTAATGATGCACATCTATATCCTCCCCCTCAAGATCTGCTGTTATTTGCTTGTGTGTTTCCATAGGTGTGCTGGCAGGTTTTGACTCTGAGAAACCAAACTTGGTTAGAATGTCCTGCACATACTTGGATTGACAGATGAAGATTCCATCTGACTTCTGTTGAACTTGGAGTCCAAGGAAGAAAGTAAGTTCCCCCATGGAACTCATTTTGAACCTTTGATGCATTAAATCCTCAAACTCCTTGCACATGTTGTTTCTTGTAGATCCAAAGATAATGTCATCAACATAGATTTGGACCAGCAAGATATCCTTCTTCTTTCTCTTGATAAATAGAGTCTTATCAATGACTCCTCTTTCAAAGTCATTTTCCAAGAGATAGGATGACAGAGTGTCATACCATGCTCTTGGAGCTTGATGTAGTCCATAAAGTGCTTTCTTTAATTTGTATACCCTGTCTGGATAGCTTGGGTTTTCAAACCCTGGTGGTTGACAGACATATACTTCTTCTTCAATTGAGCCATAGAGAAAAGCACTTTTTACATCCATTTGATAGACTTTGAAATTCATGTAAGAAGCATAGGCTAGGAATAGTCTGATTGCTTCTATCCTAGCCACAGGTGCAAAAACTTCTTCATACTCTATACCCTCTTCTTGAGTATATCCTTGAGCCACCAGCCTTGCTTTGTTTCTTATGACAATACCTCTTTCATCTCTCTTGTTTCTGAAAATCCATTTTGTGCCAATTGCTCTGTGACCTTTAGGAAGGTCTACTAGATCCCATACATCTTGTAGCTTGAACTGTAACAGTTCTTCTTGCATTGCTTCTATCCAGCTAGATTCTTTCATAGCATCATGTGCCTTTTTAGACTCAAGCTGAGATAGAAAACAAGAAAGCACTGTATGCTGTTGATCTTGCATTTCCTGAAGCCTGCTTTGATGTCTAGTCATCATAGGAGAAGAGATATCTCCTATTACCAGCTGTGGAGGATGATTCTTTTGAACTCTGGTGTTATGACTAGGTTCTTCATTCAGTCCAGCCTCAAGATTAGATTCATGCAACTCAACTGAAGTGTTTTCAGATGCCACTTCATTATTTTCTTGAGTCTCCTCATCTCTAGTTTCTTCTTCACTCTGACTTGGTCCAGTACATGATTTCTTTTCACAGTCTTCAACAGAATTTACTGTGGGTATGGGAAAAATCACAGATTTAGATATACTGTCTTGAACTTGTGTGATCCCTGATCCTCCACTTCCTGTTCCTGTATACTCATTACTGAAACCAAAAGAGTTAGTTAGTGAATCAATGTCAAATATCCACTGAGGTCCAGACCCAACAGGATTTGGTGTGTTCTCATTGCATTTGACATTGTCACTTTCTTCAATTATTCTAGAAGAAGAGTTAAATACTCTGTATGCCTTACTCTGAGATGAATATCCAACAAGAAATCCATCATCTGCTTTGCTATCAAATTTACCTAAGTGAGATTTGGTATTGAGAATTGTACAAGGACACCCAAAAGGTTTGAAAAAACCAATGAAAGGTTTTCTTTGATTTAAAAGCTCATATGGGGTCTTGTTCTTTTGCTTGACCACTAGAACTCTGTTTTGGACATAACAAGCAGTATTAACTGCTTCAGCCCAGAATGTAATTGGCAATTTTGAATCAGCCAACAGAGATCTAGCAGCCTCTATTAGTGTTCTATTTCTCCTTTCAGCAACACCATTCTGTTGAGGAGTCCTAGGAGCACTATATTGCTTCTCAATACCTTTTTCTTCACAAAAGGTGTTTAGATCATGATTTTTAAACTCAGTTCCATTATCTGATCTAATGATTTTTACTCTTTGATTAGTTTGGTTTTCAATTCTTAGAATAAAGGATTTGATAAGACCACTTGTTTCATCCTTAGTTCTTAGAAAATATACCCAAGTAAATCTGGAGTAATCATCAACAATAACCAAGCAGTAAGATTTCTTGCCTATACTCATAACATTTGTAGGACCAAACAGATCCATATGCAGTAAATGGAGACAAGAAGAAACAGAATTTAACTCTTTGGTCTTATGAGAAGTTTTGTGTTGTTTGCCTTTAAGACAAGCAACACAATGATCATCACATGAAAAGACTTTTGAAGGTAAACCTCTTACAAGGTTATTTTTAACAAGATTGTTCATAGTCTTGAAATTCATGTGACACATCCTTCTGTGCCATAGAGAGGATTCATCTACAGAAGCTTTTGAAACAAGACAATTTAGAGATGAATCACTATCAACATTGTCCATATCAAGACAGTAAACAATGTCCTTTCTTGGAGTTCTAAGTAGTATCATGCTTTCATCAACTACCTTGAACCCTGGAGCAAGAATCATACACTCAGTATTAGTAAATAATATACTATGTTGTTTGTCACAAACCTGTGATACACTTAACAGGTTGTACTTTAATTGATCAACATAGTAGACATCCTCAAATGTCATCTTACCTTTGGTGACATTACCTTTTCCACTTATCTTACCACCAGTAAGATTATCTCCAAATGCAACATGTCCTCCATTGATATGCTTGAAATCCTGAAGGCATGACATGTTGCCTGTCATGTGCCTAGAGCAACCACTATCAACATGCCAAATGCTCTTTCCCTTGAGCTGTTGGTTGCCCTGCACATTAAATAAATCAATTAGTATGAATTAGGAACCCAAGCCAAAGTGGTCTTGGGTACCCCTTTCTCATCAAAATACTTGCATTCTTTCTTGACAAGATTTTTGAACTTTAACTCCTCATTCTTGGAGTACTTTGTTACAATAATAGGCTTGGAAATATTTTTGCTAGAATCAGTACTGGTTTTAGAAGTACTAACTGCCTTGGCAGCACTTGCATGCTTAGCAGTACTAACCTTGTTAGCAGTAGTAACTGTGTTAGTAGCAGTAACTGTGTTGGCAGTATTAACCTTTGAAGAGGTATTAACAGTATTAGCAGCATTAATATTTTCAGCAGTACTAACACTGTTAGCAGTAGTAACTGTGTTAGCAGTACTAATATTGTTAGCAGTACTAACACTGTTAGTACTTCTAGGTACCCACATTTTGACACTTTCTTTTAAAATCTTTTTCTTTAAAGTGCCTTTACTTTCAACAGATTTCTTTATCACATGTTTCTTTCCAGCCTTCCTATAACCAACAGGTTTTTGCACAAATCTTTGAAAGTTCATCTGTTGGTAAATAGGGTTAAAGTAACAATACTTAGCCAAATGATTCAACTTGCCACATATAACACAAGGTTTTGGTCTATTGATTTTATTCAGATCAACTCCTTGTTTCTGAGCCCATTGATTATTCCAGTTTCTTTGATTTTCTCTTTTTAAACCAGAATTTAGGCTCTTGGCTTTATTGCAATCACACTGTTTACAAGATCCAGGATTCACAACTGTGGTTTGTTTGTAATGGACCTTGTTATCCTTTCCTTTAGTCTTCTCTATCTCCTTGGACTTGACCCAGATTTTCCCACATCCCTCATTGGTGATAATATTGTTTTCTAATGGTATCTTTTTACTCACATTATTATCCCTGTTCTCATTGGCTCCTTTTTCAGTCAAATCCTTAACTACTACCTCATCCAAAGGATCTATCTTAAAAGCTTCTTCAGACAAGTCCTTTTTCTCCTTAGTTTCTAACAAGTCTGATGTAGGAGAAATATAGTTGTTATTGTAAGGAGGGGGTGTATTGTTGTATCCAATACCAGGCTTCATCTTATCATGTATCTGAGCCTTTAGAAGAGAGTCCATTGCTTTTGAAGCATAAGAAAACTTGTCTATGTCAAGTTTAACTTTTGACAGTTTCTCTTTCAGTCTATCATTCTCTTCTAAGGACTTAGACAGTTTGGTTTCTAACTCATTCTTTTCCCACTTCCAATAGTTTGTGTCATAAGAGTGTTGAAGTTCATTAGCTTGAAAGCCTTTGATTTGCTCTTCAAATCTCTCTACTATCAACACATAATCTCTTCTGTCCTTTTCTAATCTTTTGAGGTCATCACACATACTTTGATTGTGATCCCTGTATCTTGTAACAGTGTCAATGCAAGATTTAGTGCAAAGATTAGAACTTACCTCAGTGGGGAGATCAGACACTTCTGCCATAAGAGCTTGGTTCTGAATGGCTTCCTCAGCTTGATCACTCCAGTCAAATCCCATTCCTTGTTGAGAAACAAGGGCTTGAGCAGGATTCTTGTTCAGATTGTATCCTCCATTCTGAGCTTGTTGATGGTTGTTGTTTGGAACAACACTCCTGCATTCTCTAGCAAAGTGTCCTTTCTTGTGACACTTATAACATTCCACCTTGGTTTTGTCAAAACCAGCTCCATCTTCTCTTCTTTGAGAGAAGTTATTTCTTCCAGTTCTTTTAATGAACTTTTTCACCCTCATGGATAACATGGCCATCTGCCATTTAATATCCATCTCCTCCAAATCATCAGGGTGAATTTGATCAAGATCATCATTAATCAGAGAATTGCTGCTATGACTGGACAAAAAGGCTTCAAAGATAGTTTCAGTGCCTTTTTCTGAACTTACTCCACTGGCAGTACTAACTGCTTCAGGGTTGGCAGTAGTATCAGTGGATGCTGAAAGAAGTGCAGCATTGTGAATATAACCAGAGGGCTTCTTCTTGATTTCTACCTCAGTTTCAAAAACTCTTAGATCATTGTATAGATCATCAAGTTCTTTCTCTTCCAGATTGTCACTCTGTCTATATGAGACAGTGTACATAGTCCATTCATCCCTAAGAGATCTGAGGAACTTTCTGTTGATATCATCTTGTTCCATCTTCACCCCTACAGTAGCCAGTTCACCTATGAGTTTGTTGAACCTATCAAAAGTTTGAGTCATAGACTCATTCTTTGTGGAAGTGAAGTTCTCATACTACTGTTTTAGAACATCTCTTTGATTTCTTTTGATGCTCTTAGTTCCAGCAAATCTTTTCTCTAGAGCATTCCAGAGAATCTGAGCATCAGTGCAGTTGCAAAATTGATGCTGGTATTCATTGGGAATGGCCAAGAGCAGAGTGCTCAAGGCCTTCATCTCTGTTTGTCTGATCTTCCTCTCACCATCTGTCTTTGGTGGAGGTCTTTTCCCATCTGGTCCTATCCTTCCAGCTTCAGAAGGACCATTCTCAATGATATCCCACATTGAGTAGTCAGTGAGAAGAATATATTGTCTGATTCTTATCTTCCACATGTCAAACTCACTTGGTTTGAGCATTGGAACCTTAGAAACCAAAGTACTGCTTGATTCTGTAAGATTTTCCATGATGAATAACTATTTCTGAGAGAGTTTGGCTCTGATACCACTTGTCAGGATCGAATTCTCAACAAGAATTAATTCTCAGAAACAATATCAAAGAAGTTTGCGGAATAACACTTTGATATTTAATCAAAACAGTAAATCAACACAGTAGATATGAAGAACAAACTGTAAACTTTTATTGAATGCTTTGAAGTTACAAGATTACACACTCAACCTCAATATTGATGAACAGGCTCACCAATACGAATTCTACTTCTCTAGAATTAGGATCTATGCCTTGAGGTTGATTTTCTCTCTAATAGAATGAAGAAAACAAAAAGTTCTCTCACTATTCTAAACAATACAATATATATACTGAATACAAAGATAATTACAATAAATAAAATATCTTCAGTATATCTTCCATGTATATCTCTAAGCTTCCATAATCTTCAGATTATCCAGCTGTCATTCTTTCCATCCGAATCTCTTTAGCAGTACTAACCATGATCAGCAGCATTAACTTCTTCTAGCAGCATTAACTACTAAGCAACACTAACTACTAGCAGTACTAACTAGCTAAGCAGTACTAACTTTGTTCAAGCAGCACTAACTATGACTAGCAGTATTAATAGTACTAGCAGTAGTAACACTCAGCAGTATTAACCTTTAAGTCTTCTAGCAGTAGTAACTTTGAACCAGCAGCATTAACCATACTTGATGAATTCTTCAGTTCCCAACACTACGAGAAGTTGATCTGCGGCCTCAGGATTGACAAGTTGTGTGCCTCTGTGGCTTCTAATTTCATGTTGAAAGAATAGTAGAGACTGAGTGGAGTACTTCTGGCTTTCGTGACACATGAAGATCTTTTCTCCTTGAGAGTTTAGGTACACGTAGCCAAATTTTGGATGGGTGATTATGGAGTTTGGTAAGATGTTGGCAGAGGTAGGTCAATCATCATCAGGGGGTGTCAGATCTATCTTCTTTAATCCCAAGTCCATAGCGACCTGAAAGTCGACTAAGCTGTAGTAGAGTAGCTTCTCTCGCATGACGTTTCTTATTGTCAGATGTGCCTTCTGATTCTCTTGTCTCCAGCCAAAATTTTCCTCTGTCCATTTGTAGAGTTCAGGGAGGTTGAAAGGATGAAGGTTTCTTAAGTCTGTGAACTTCATCTTCTTCCCCTTCTTCCCTCTGAACAAAATACTGATTGTACTAGAAGTTTTTGCACTTGGTGTGCAGAAGCTTGATTCCCAGAACTTCTGTGATGTTTTCCATGGAGAAAACCTTTGCCTTGGTCTGAGCCTTTTCTTTGTAGAACCTTCTGGTCTCCTTTGAAATGATTTCATCGTTGAGTGTGGGCTCTAGTAGTGTATCATTTATACCTTGGCTATAAATCTCTTCTGAAATTTGTACTATGTGTGTGTAACACCCGTGATTTTCGGTAAGTAATTATCACCCGGACGTTTCTGTGACTTGTAAACCTTGGGGTTTTGTTGGGAAATGCTTTGTTTAAAGTTCCTAAGGGTTTCGAGAATGTTGGAATGGAAGAAGTCGAGTTTTGGGACTCAAAGGGGTTTGGGCGACAGTGCCCGCGACAGTGACAAGTGTCACTGTCGCCGTGTCACTATCGCGGGAGAGGTACCGCGGGCTCTAAGGAGCTGGCGACTATGCCCCGCGACTATGCCAAGGGCATAGTCGCCGTGTCAATGTCGCTGGCGGGGGCTAAGAGGCTGTTAAGTCCGAACTTTGCACCATTTTTCCACATTTCTCACTTTTATCTTCTCCCTTTTCTCTCCCAAGTTCCAAAACCGAACCCTAACCTATTTTGGGGGTTTTTCCTCCCCAAACCACATGTTTACTCACCATCTAACTAGTTGGAATCTTGAGTCACGAAACCTCCATTTTCATCTTCCCCATCAAGTTCATCGGTTGGGAGCTCGGGTTGAAGTGTTGGATTGGGTGTTCTCGGAAAGTCTCGTCATCTTTAATGGTAAGCTTCTTTGATTTAAGGTTATATACGTTCTTTGGGTGTTTCCCTAGTGTTTGGGTTATCAAATCTCGGATTTGTTAGTTTTAGAGAAACTAGGGTTTTGGTCTCGTTTAGGGATTTTGGTATATAATGTTGGGGAATGTTTCTATGTGGTTGTTTATGGATATTTATGGTTCGGTATGTATGGATCTAGGTTTTGAAAGTTCTCGGCTTGAGGATTCAAGCGGCCTTCAAAAGAGCTTGTTGGGTGAAATCTAGATTTAGCCTAAATCTAGCAAGGTGAGTTCAAGTTGATTTGTGAAAACGGTGTACATGCCAATTTGTGATAAGTTGGTTATTTTAAAGGTGTTTAACTTTATAAACTCATTTAGCACACATCTTTGGGATTTTGGGCATTATGATAAATAAATCATGTATTTTGGTATTTTAGTGATTTATTTTATGGAAGTAGATTTTGAGTATAAATGCGTTTCAATTTGTGTTTTGGAGAAATGCATGGTTTTATGTTATGGGACGTTTTGAAAGAATAAATGTTGTAAACTCACTTGGAAAATGAATTGTCCCAATCTAAAATACGTTGGAATTAATCACATGTTTTGGAGCATGGGTTTATATAAGTACGGGTTGTTTATATTTGATTTCATTTTATGATTTTCAACGTTGGGTCTTTGGGTTTGTCGAGCTTATGGCTCGGTTTGTATTTTGTTGGGTTTTGAGGACACTTGTCCGTTTTAATAGCTCATTGTAGAGCGTTTGGTTATGATTTGCATTTATTGCATCTTATTTGAGAGTTATATACTTTAAACGCGTTAGTTCATTCGTTTTGAGTCATGTAATGGTTTAGTTAGTGCAATGGATCCATAGGCACGGTGTTCCTCTGTCCCCGTTTGGGAAGTTGGTTGACCATTTGGCACGGAATAGGCATCAGGCTCCATGGTAAGTAGGGTGTGGGCCTATACGGTCGGGCAGCGTCCCATGGACAGTAAGGTGTAATTCCATTGTGCCCGAGTTGCCCGGTTTTGGGGACTCTCAAGAATAGACCTGGAGTGGTTGACTTGATGTTTTCGGGCAATAGACTTGGAGTAGTTGAGCTTGGTGGGTGTTTTATGTGTAACCCACATGTTTTGATGTACTACATAACTATGTGACGTATTTTGTGTTCCGTCACGTACAATGTAATCGGGTCTTCCCCGTCACCAATAGGTGTGGTTTTGGTTATGGAGTTTTATAATCCATGTTTTCGGAGACGTTTGAGTATGGGTATTTATCTATGTTTTAAGGTTTCGGTTATTGAAACTCATTCGAGTTATTGGGATGTCTTGGAAGTTTGAGTTATCTATGTTTTCAACGTTTGATCATCATAATATCATTTATGTTTTACGCGCGCTTTGGGTTTTGACTTTATTTAAAGAGGCGTGTGTTTTATGATTTTAATCACGAAAGGGGTGAATGATGAAAAGAGATCGTTTTAAGATTTAATGTATTTCATTTCTAGTTATTTCCAAATTAGTTGTATCACATTTTGGGAAATCATGATTTCAAGTAACATTCCTAAAGTTATCGCTTTATTTATCTCTAACGAAAACTCTTGAGCTCACTACGCGTTAAGCCTAACCTTTTATTTGTCGGCATGTGCATCAGGTTCCAGTTGGGGTTTGGTTCTAGCTGTGCTTTGAGGAGTGGAGCTATAGACTTACACGAGAGTAAGTAGATTGATGAAGTCTTCCGCAGTTGGAGATAGTGGCTATTATTGGGTTTTAGTAGCACCCGTCCTTATTATAGACTGTATGTAGAGAATAAATGTGTTTATTGAGGTTAAATCCTATATTGTGTTTGTAGATAAATTATTTATCGATGTATTTTAGAAAATTTTAAATTAGTTGCTATTTCCTAGTTTGAGGGTGTTACAGTGTGCAAGGGTAAGACAAAAGAAACTTGGAGCATAAGCTATGTGATATTCAGTCGTTGAATATCTCTTCCTTCATTGAGATAAAAGGAACTTCAGTGATCGCTGAAGCTTTTTTTTCAGGTTTCTTTGCATGTTGCTGACTTGTCTTGGTTTCACTGATATCCGCATCAGATCATAAGTATACATGTCGTTTGTTCAGCAGCTTTGTCTTCGATTCAGCAGTGAACATCTTTGTCGCGAAACTTGTCTTCAGGGATTACATCTAACTGATAGTAGACAGATTATCAGCGATACTGAACTTACTCGATATATATTCGCTGATGGTGAAACACTAATACATACAGATGTTAAACGTAATTTTCACTAAGTATTTCAAAGGGTCGTCATCAAATCACTGAGAGAGTTTTGATCAACAAAATTGGCAACTCCCAGAGGTGCTCTTTTGGTCAAGCTTGCATCCTCCATAATCTGAATCTGTATAAGCCACAAGATCAAAGCCAGAGGCCTTTGGATACCAAAGGCCTAGATTCATGGTGCCCTTTAGATATCTAAAGATCCTTTTAACAGCAAGAAGATGAGATTCCTTTGGGTTAGCTTGGAATCTTGCACAAAGACATGTGGCAAACATTATATCAAGTCTACTCGCGGTTAAGTACAAAAGAGAGCCAATCATATCTCTGTAGAGCTTGCACTCCACAAATTTGTCGTCTGGCTCTGCATAGAGCTTGGATCCGGTGGCCATTGGGGTCTTCATCACTCAAGAGTCAGAGAGTTTATATTTTGAAAGTATGTCAGAGACATATTTTGATTGATTAATGAAAATACCCTCTGTAGTTTGTTTGACTTGGAGCCCGAGGAAGAATGTTAGTTCTCCCATCATGCTCATCTCAAACTCACTCTTCATCAATGACTCAAACTTTTTGCAATAGGATTTATTTGTAGTACATAATCTCTATTACGAATCCTTTGTGTACCTTAATCCGTCCTCTTCTCTTTGAAAGAAGGGGCGCTTCCGGTGAGTCCCGTTTGGTTTTCTTTGTGAAGATAAATGACCTACTTAAATCCACATATATTTGTACAAGTAGAATCTCACATTTTCTCTTCTTAAAGAATAAAGTTGTATCAGTTGTACCTCTTTTGAAACCATTTTCAAGCAAGAAGCTGGAAAGCCTATCATACCATGCTATGGGGTCTTGTTCGAGTCCATATAAAGCCTTGTCTAGATAGTACACATGGTCAGGATATTTGGAGCTCTCGAACACTGGTGGTTGTTGGACATAAACTTCTTGTTGTATTTGTCCATTCAGAAAGGCTGACTTGACATCCATTTGATAGACCTTAAAACCTCTGTGGGCTGCGAAGGCTAGGAAGATCCTATTTGCTTCGAGCCTTGCAACAGGGGAAAAGGTTTCTTCGTAGTCAATCCCCTCTTCTTGGCAATATCCCTTAGCCACCAGGCTTGCTTTGTTTCGAATGACCACCCCATCTTCATCCTTTTTGTTTCTGAAGACCCATTTGGTCCCTAATGCGGTTTTGCCTTTCGGTAGAGGCACTAGGGTCCATACCTTATTGCGCTCAAACTACAGAAGCTCCTCTTGCATAGCCTCTATCCAGTTTAGATCATCAATATAACAACCCAACCAAAACAAGACAAATAATAATAAACGCAATAATATTCCTTGCCAAAACGGTCCCAAGCTTACAACTTAATTTAAGGTTTGCAACGACAACCTATTACACAACTGAGATATTACAGAAAGATAAACTAAAGTGACAGTCTTCTATCCACTCCCGCTACACCTTCTCTTTACCTTTATCGGCTCTTCCTAGCTTACGCCTGCCTGAAAAGGTTTTTAAAATTTGAAAGAGATAGGGTTAGACCGAAGGTCTAGTGAGTCCCCTCTAACGTTTATGCAACAATACAAACATCAACTTTAATCAAAACAGATTTATAAGCAACATATGAGTATTTCACACTACTGACCACACTATCGTCGAAGACGGCGTGTCAGACTCGCACTGCCTTAATTTGGGACACACCCTTAAAGACATAAATGGGTCACACTCCCCGGTACGAGCAGGCGGGCCACACTCCCCGACTTAGGTCACAACTTCCGAAAATAATGTATGCATACATTTAAATATCAACAAGTTATAAACACGCTTAAATAAATTCATCATGAACATGCCAACATAATAAATCAAAGTTTTAAATTAAACCTTCATAAACTTTCGTTAATAGATCATTTAGTTCAGAAAACTCACCTGAGGTTCTGATCAAAGTTTCCTCTTGAACTGGTCCGAAACGAAACCTATAAGAAAAGACATTGGCCGGTAAACTTCTGATACTTTCTAATCCGTAACGGAAACTGTCCTTAGCATACTATAATCTCAAGCGGTTGAATCCAAATTAAAACCGCTAATCTCGGCTCACTAATTAAACATCGACCCAAATCAAGATAAATAAGACCTAATCATGGAAGTGCAATCTGGGCCAGCCACTAACTGTCGAAGCCCAGATAGGAAACAGGTCATGGATCGCGGCCCATATAGAAGTCGCTCGGTCCGAATACTCGACTGGGTCTTCTCTTAAATTTGCGACCAGGGCCTGACCAAAGCGGTTGCCCGGATCCATGACCTTCAACAGGGACATAATCCCTGGTGTCGACCGGGACTCCAATCCCCGGTATCAACCGGACTTCACACCCTGGGGTCCCCCGGTCCCCCAAACCTAGGGTTCGGTCGATCGACTAGCAGATCCCCATAGATTATCGACCCACACTCCCAGTTGCGATCGGGGAAATCGATTACAAACCCAAAACCCCTCCCTTGATTTTGTTACTTAAACCTTTGTCTAAGATAACATCTCTAATCCTAATTAGTCCTTTATCACCCTGATGTTAAATTAAACCCAAAATCCCAAATTAAATGAACATCAATTTCAACTATTATCACATCAATCAGACTTAAAACAAAAGATTACAATCTTCCCCAAGAATCAAGATACAACAAAGGAGAAGGACTCACCTTGAAGAAGATCACAACCCAGAGAGCGTCAACCCCTTTCCTGCCTTCTCCCAAATCGCCCACAACCTCTCATTTCTCTTCTCAGCCGCCGATCGATAGCAATACTGAGGTCACTAGGGTTAAAACCCTTTATATTTCAATGTTACATCTAGCCCCCTTCAACTTTGAGTCTTGGCTAACTCTACACCCAACTTTATAAAAATTAAAATTTAGACCCCGTTATTACAAAATCCCCCCCCAAAGAAATTCGTCCTCGGAATTCCATCGTTGAACAAAATAGGGTATTGAGAACTCATGTCTGCCTCCACTTCCCATGTTGACTCTTTTCCCTTATGGAACTTCCATTGTACCCTTACAACGGAATCTCTTTATCCCTTAGCTTCTTGACTTTATGATCTAAAATGGTCACCGGTTCTTCGATGTAACTCCGCTTTTCATCCACATGAATATCCTCCAACGGGACTATCACGTCGGTTTCTGCCAAACATCTCTTAAGATTCGACACGTGGGACGTGGGGTGAATTCCTCGCAACTCCACACGCAATTCCAGTTTGTAAGCCACTGCCCCAACTAGTTTAGGATAGCAAATGGTCTAACGAACCTCGGTCGCAATTACCCTTCTTTCCAAAGCGGACCACTCCCTTCCAAGGTGAAACCTTTAACATAACCAAGTCTCCCACTTGGAACTCGATGGGTTTTCTTCGTTTAGTCGTGTACATTTCTGACGGTCTTGCGCCGTCTTTAGTCTTTCTCGAATCTGATTTCCTTATCCGTGGTTAATTGCACTATTTTGAGACCTGCCAATTGCCGTTCTCCTACTTCGATCCATCACAAGGGTGTTCTATAATTGAATCCGTTCAAATCATACCCTTCCCAAGGCGAGGCTGATAACTTTACCTTGTCCCCCCTTAGGACTTATGCCTCAAATTTCTCAATCTAACCAACTTATTTCCATTCAATTGTCCAAGCCATTCTGATCAATACATAGTCGGACGTAACCTTCGGATTTACCCCTCGATTAATCCACAACTATCTTAAATAAAAGAATTTTACCGGAGTCAATGCCACGACAACATGCATCACTGACTAAATAATCACCCAATTCGCCAACATAACACTTCGTCAACCTTAGACATCACCAACAGCTCACAATCACGAGTTTCTTCATCCTGTAACTTGCCATTGCAAAGCAACCTCTCTTAATACGGCATACGTCTAACGCAAAAGTACTTTCTTTTTCGACCTATATTAATCTCACCTCATCGGCATTATCCAAATCTTATGTTTTTAAAATGCCTCATAACACAATAATATGTGTTTTCTGAAAAAGGTTTATAAGATCAAATACACGAAATGACACTTACGTCAATTGAACTCCAATTATATATGTAAAATCATCGAGGAAACATCTCAACATGATTTATTTACCAAAATACCCAAAGATTCCAAAATGGATGACTCGACATGTTCATAAAACTAAACATTTCAAAATAATCAAACTTCTCATTGGTTGCAACAAAATGTTTTCCAAATGAACTCTTTCTCTTCATGTTTCCAAAAGGACTCCTAGTTCAATGACATGAATTTTCCAACGGTTTATAAAATCGTATGCACCAAATGGACAATTAAATATCCAAAATACAGCGACCAATAACGGGGATACCCGTATCCGTTGAGAGCGGAAGAGCACGAAGTATGCTACTCCTACAATGTTCATCGTATGACACCTAATGACATGAAAGCCCAAGTGTCCCTACGAATCCTTGACAAGTTCCACCCAAGAGACGAGATACCTTGATGCCACAAAGGACACCCGAAAGGCCCGGTACGTCCGAGGACTACAACTGAGGAAATTCCCCTACGGCGGAGATCTAGGCGCACACCCACACAGTGTCGCCCAAGACTACCTCATCCTAGTGCCTACTTGTCAAGTTTTGGTCATAAAACATGAGTCCCGGAGTCCAACCCCGTACTACTCATTTGACCATCCAATAAGACTGACTCACGTGCCTATGGATCCAATGCAACACAGCCTAAAAAAATAGGCGACTACACATGAATGACAAAAGCACTCGAGCGTGTAATGATTTTGCATATGCAATGAAATGCATTAAGATGTACGTCATAAATTGGATTCTACATCGAGCCATTAAAACCGGACAAATGTTCACAAGACTCTTTTAAGCCAACACCGAGCTAAAATGCTCAAAATCCATTTGACCAATAATTATCGGTCCCCCAAATAATGAAATGTCTTTAAGCGACGTTTATAAAGACACATGCCTCAAAGACGTGATTAACCCAAAACTCAACACGTATTGGGACCAAAGAGTTTCAAAAAGGGTTTATGAATGCAAATACACAAAAATGCATACAACATGTAATAGACTTCATTTGTACCAAGATTACCAAGATGCTTAAGTCTTGAAATGGACTCTATTTGTACAAAATCCAAAATACTATAATCATGCTATTACTTATCAAGATGTCCAAATTCCAAATATGAGTATTTTATGGAACTAAAATAAGACAAGTATATCAAATATGAAAACTCATTAAAATACTCACACTTTGACAAATACCAAGTAAAATACATTTTTACTTCAAAATACTCAAAACTTATCAGTAGCTAACCATTTCATGTAAAACACTTTAAAATAACCATTTTGGCATGTGCACCGTTTAACAAATCAACTTGAACTCACGCTCCTCGATTTCTATAGTTACACTATCGTCATCCAGCTGCTCAACATCTTAAGGCAAAGCCACGGACTTCATAGGTTCACCTTACCATTTCTCCTCGAATACATCGATTCAAAAGTCAATGGTTCTAATCCAACCAATTAACCCGACTCGAAACTGTCCACTTAATGCAATCACCATACTTACCGTTACTCCAAGTAACGAATAATAAAATCATCAACTTTTTCTAATGGTTACCCATTCAGAAACTTTCTTACCACCCCAACGGTCGACATACCAAGGCCGTTCATACAAGCACGAGGATGAATAAGAAAGAGATTAACAGAATTGAACACGAAGGAAACGTACTACCACGTCTACTAAATATCATAACATTAGTATAAACCAAATACAAGAGAACGTACTACTACCTTACCAACTGTCACAGTAACGGCACCTCAAGCACCATCACGTATAAATATCCTCATAATAACATTAGCTAGGTGAGATTATGAACATATAATACATAAAGGTTCTCGTTACCATCGCCACAACACTTGATAACCATAGTTTCCGTCGAATCTAAGACTAACCCATCTTAGACATTCTACCCGTCTCACAAATCATTGCCTAACGTACTCAGTCTAAGTCTAGACATCTTACATTCATGCCTAGTTCACTTAAACTAGAGCTCTGATACCAACTTGTAACACCCTAAAAATAGGGATAACAAAAGTCTGAAAAACGGACATGCGGTATTTAAAATTGCCAAAGCAAGAGCCTCCCAACAATGGGAAAATACACAAACCTGTTTAAATACAGTCGTAAATAAACGGACAATAAATAACCACCAACTAATCTAATTTCCATAACTAGAAAAGAGATTACAAATGAGGGTGTCATTTATAAACCCAAAGGTTCTACTACCAAAAGTAAGTCCAATTGCGATATTCCCAAATCTCTCACCCAAGCAAATGCCCGCTTAGAACCGGTGCCGCTAAAACCTGAGATATACATCGACACCAAACAAGTGTTAGGCCAAAAAGCCTAGTGAGTTGAACAATAAATAGCATGGTAGAACATATACAATTCTTATCAGCAGTTAACCAGTTTTCAACATGTATGGAGTCAACGGGGGAGACCCATAACACCAATCAATTCCACTCCAAAGAGTAGATGCACCTTGATGCCCTTGGAACACCCCAAAGGCCCGGCCCACCCGGAGATCAGACTGTACAGGAAACTTTCCGAGTGGCGGAGGTCTACTGGGCACATACCATCACAGTGGCGCCCCGAGACTACATCCTCCTAGTGAACTTGCCTTGGTTCGTCCAACATAATTTATATAGGATGTCTTTAGGTATATATATCTACCAATGCATTTCGATACCAACCATGGGTACTATGCTACCATCCTCACATAAGTCCAATGTGAGACTCAAATTCCAACATATTCAATGTTCAATAATTAAATCGCTAAGAAGGCATTCCAAGTAGAATTTATCATCTGCTATACCACATATAATCCATATCATGCCAAAATGCCAACAATGTACATTCATGGAGCAAGTTCCAAATATTCGACCAATAGAGAAAATCATGGCAAATACTCATAAAAGATAACCCAAAATACCCATTGTGGGTGTACATAATGAAGACCCCAAATACTTTCACAAAATAAAGTAAATCATGGGATGATACTTGTTAAAACATATTTCTCATATAATCTCATGAAAACACCATCAAATACTTAAACCTGTAAAGATGAACATTTTGAGCAAATATGTGATAATAACAACAAATAAGCAAATATGATGTGTATCCAGTTTTAACAAAAGTTTAGTAAACTCACCTTGCTAGATTTAGGCTAAATCTAGATTTTACCCACTTAGAACTTTCCTTGAAGAACTTAATTCTTCAAACCAAATCTTCCAAAACCTAGATCCACAAGGTTCCAATCATAAATATACATATTCTACCATAAACAATCATTTCCCAAACCATATACATGGATACCTCAACTAATACCGAAACCCTAACTTTCATAACCGAAGAGAATATAATATTACCTTAACCCAAGCTTGAATTCACCAACCAAAACACTTCTAGTTCACCAAAATGATCACAAACCTTCAATCTATGAAAGGGAGAACAAGGGGTGGATGAAACCCTAGAATATTTTGGGGAAGAAGATGAATAGGAAGAGATGAGAAGATTACCACCACAAAATGCTCTAGTATACTTCAATAGACTTCTAATTTCTTGCTATATCCTTGAAAATCTCTCAAAAACGAAACCGTAGCAACTTGAATTACCCAAATCGGAGCTCTGGATCAAAAGATATGAGGAAATGAAGTTTTTGGGTGAAATGAGGCTGAACCAGGCTTTTAACCCGCGCCTCTGACCCCAACGCACGGCCCGTGCGTTTTTGTGAAGGGACCGTGCACGGCCCGTGCGCCCCCTCCAGCGCGCCCATGGTTTCCCGAAAACCGTTTTGGTCATAACTTCTTCGTTATAGCTCCGTTTTTGCTCTGGAAAGAACCGTTGGACTCGTAATTGAATCATTTATCCATCAAGACTATAAAATCAAGGATTCAAGCCCAAAATCAAATATCTTATTTTTCCTTAATATATCGGTTTCTGTATTAACATGAATTGATACCTTTTGAAAATCGGGGTGTTACACTCAAACTGGCCAAATAATGCGACGCATACTTCCATTTCTCATTGCATCCACAATCATCCAACCATATGCGCAATAAAACTAAACTTCACCCGCTCAACATGAAGTGACCATGCTCCTACATACTATTCCAAGTGGCTTAACACTGAACAACTGACTCACTTGGAATCCTTTCTACGCATTACCAAGACTGACAATATGGTCCTTCACTCTGGGCACCATATCCAACCACCTCTTCCTTCCTCCTCAAAAACTTCACACCCTCTTCTAACAGCCGACCCACTGATTAGCGGTGTGAACTTTTGTCTAATGCACGATTTAGATTATTCAACACTCACACAACACCGCACTCCATACACTCTTTCTGACACCCACACTAGGGGTTCATAAATTTACTAACAGAAGAATCTGAAAACATAATCCCACATTTTGCAGTACTTGCCAAACTTCTTACTCCCAGATTACCCACATTTCCGACATAATATCTTCACTCTCCCCTCGCTGCATGAAACACCGCTCATCCAACATTGCTTACTCTATTCCTCGATGATTCCTAAATGTGTCGAAACACATTTACATTACTTTACTTAGTCAACCGATTACCCGCGATTTTTGCGCGAGGTAATCAACCGAACTCCTCCAAAACATTAATCATTACCCGAAAGCACCGCACACTTCTCGCTCTCCAAACAAGCTTGCCCAAACTGATAGAATCCATTCAAACCCCAAGAAATATTTTGACATGCTCACGGATGTCCTGTCTACTACATAACCTCATGAACTAAGCAATTCAATACTTCCATTAACAATCTATGGGTATAAGATAAACCCGTCGCAACCCAGAACACATGGTTCCTCTCTTAAATAGCCGTCATCTATCATTCGAAATCATCCTCAACTAATTAGTGATACCCTGATACCCACCAAACAACCACACGTCCCATCTTCATATTCGCCACTTACAATTCATTTCCAAGAAATCTCTGGACGAGGACGCTCATCCTATATCCATAACACCGGCCTCCTACATATCCTCAAGGAAGCTCCTTACCACTTTAATGAATTGCACGTCTAGCTATGGCATAAAAATCCCCACTCGAAGCTACAACCATCACCCTACCACCCCATCATAGAACAACCAACATCTTCATGACTACTTTGCACACATACATATACCGTCCTCTTCTCACTGATTGTGGCACCATTATCTGAATTCAATGTATTCCATGACCTTGCCCTCCTCGAATCTAAATTATTTTCAAAACCATGATCCTTATAACTACTCAACCAAATATCGCTCATTTCGGCTCATCGCGACCTGCTGGAAACGAATTCCGACAGCCTGACAGATTAAGCGTACTACCTCGCAGGCTCAGATGTTCGAAGGGCAACCCCTCCAGTTGTGTTATATATAAACTTCACCCCTCATAAACCGTCAAAACCTCATCGAAGAAAATCACCAGAGCAAACTAGCGGTTTTCTATTTTCGTAATACTCGCACAAGGTGGTCAACAACACATCGGTACCCACCTTTTCCGAAAACTCTTTGTTTCATCATGAAAACTCAACGAAACTATCTATAGCTACTTCATTTTTAGCGTCCCGCCTCTAATCACGAAAATGATCGTTGGCTTCATCATCATCAATCGACATGGTGATACCTCAACCATGCCTCAGACCAACAAGGATTCCCACTGGAACCTACCTCTTCCAAAGCAACAACTTACTAATATAAGAGTATCATAACGACTTCGAATTCCACCCTGGGCACAACCCTCTGCTTCCATCCCCATATCAAATCACCGAGCAGGCGGTTAAGCCATTATATTACCAACATCCCTAACGTCAAAGATCAAAGCCTCCCCTAACCATTCCCGCTGTTTATCACCTTTTCTTAACAGAAACACCAAAGCCAAGAATTGACCACCCACTGTTCGAGCGTTCCACTTCCACTATCAAAACTTTCCTCGTTCTTAATTACAACCTTTCCCCCACGACATAAAGAGTTCATAGCCTTCATGCATGACGACACAGTAAATTTAAACTGTTAATATTTGAAAATGTAGAAAATATTACGTTATAAAACAAGCTTGAGTATACACGATACCGCACCGGCATAATGGATTAGCCATACACAACGATCTCGAGGATCGTTCCGCCTCAATCTCCATGATAAAAATAGGTCTCATCCAATCAAAAATCGATGTTGACACAATTGAAAACATTTTCAATAAACTTTACCCATGCGATTTATAAAATGCCGCAAAATTTATTTACGTTGAGCGAGTCAGACGACTCTCACTCTCCTTGGTATGACGACACACGTCCATACTAATTTCACTTATAAAATTTCACTTATAAAAAAAATCAGGTGATTAAATGATATTACATTTCCACAAAATGTCGACTCATTTATAAAATAATTGAAATAATTCTTCATTTATCAAGTTCAAAATTCAATGCATCACGCATTAAACCCGTCCTTTTCCATCGGACACACGCTTACACCCATTATTTTGTTTTCAAAACGAATGTCTCGCAAGGCACACACTTTCCCCAAAATTATCTGACATGATGGACACCAACAATTTGTTCAAAACATAATGCATGAGACTCACTTCACATTGAAGGTTATTCCCTCTGTCAAGATCGAAAATTCTAAACAAGAATTTAATACAAACTCAGAAACAATGTTAAAGAAGTCGCGGAATAACACTTTAACAAATAATCACAAACACAGAATATGAACTCAAATCATAAGTTTATATTGCATAAAACTTAATGATTACAAACACAACCTCAATCTGTTGAACAAGACTCAACAGACGTTCTATACTTCTCTATAGAAAGGATCAATACTAGTCTTGAGATTAATTCTCTAAAAACAACTCATACTATAATCTACAATTATCTAGACTATATATACACAACTGATTACAAGATAATTACAAAGAAAATATTATTCTTCAAAATCCAGTCCATAATTATCTTCAGCATTATCTCCAACTTCTATTCTTTCGTTCCAAGCAATCATTCCATCTTTAACTTCAGAAGCAACATTAACTCATTAGCAGTATTAACTTTTCACTTGCAGTAGTAATCTTCAACAGTACTAACTACTAGCAGTACTAACTCTCCAAGCAGTACTAACTATTCAAGTAGCAACACTAACTCTTCAAGCAGTATTAATTCTACTAGCAGTAGTAATCACTTAGCAGCATGAATCATGAAGACTGAGCAGCATTAACCATACTTAGCACATTCAAACCCAACAATCTCCCCCTAACTTAACTTTTCAGAATGTGAAGTTAAGTTCTTCAGCCTGAGGTCTTCATGATGCTTTCAAAACTTCAGCTTAGATTCCCAAATCAGGATTCAGACCTAGACTTTGATTGATGGTTCTCTTGACTACTATCCTTGCCATTTCTGAGTTCTTTGAACATACCAACTTTGCTTCAACATTGCTTGCAGTTTAGCCGTGCTATGATTATACACCTTGTCCACCAAATAATACTCATTGTAGCTTTTATCAATTGTTAAGACATAGACTCCACATCCTTCATACAGCATCCAATGATCAATCTTTTTAAAACCATATTCATGATGTAGATCTTTGATCCTGTACTTTACTCTTTCTGGCTCAAACATCATACATAAGTATTCCATGGCTATCTTGGTTAGACTAATCCCAGCTTCTTCCAACACTTTACCATATAAGCTCATCCCAACTTTATGCATTTCTTCCAAATCAGACCTGGAGCAGCTTCTGATAATTTTACCCCATGTAGCATACACTTCATAGTGATCTCCCAATCTCTTGATCCTGAAGTATTCTTTGCCTTGGTCTTTCAGAATATCCCAAAAGATAATTTCTGGTGCTTTCATAGAGATAGGATCAGCTTGTACTGGGTCTTCATTTGTCAAAGTCATGTACAAATGGAATTGCTCATTGGATTGTTGATTGGACTGCTCTGACTCTGCTGGAGGTTCAACAGTAGGTTCTGCTTCTACTTCTGCTTTTTCATATTCCTTCTCCTCTTCTTCAATTCTTGCCCCTTTTGCCTTTGGCTTGGTGGCAATTGACTTCTTTCTTTTAATGTCACCAATCTTTTGGGCTAATGTCTCTTCTTGCTTCACTTCTTTCTTGTCTTTGCTAGGAGTGCCTTCTTCACTGTCAGGTAAAGGTTGTTGTATGTTGAGATCATGCCTCTCTTTCATCTTCGTTTCAACCTCTACCCTTTGAATGAAGTTCCCTTTCAGTTTGGCTATCTCCTTCTGGTAAAGTTCTTCAAGCTTTCCAAAAGACATACCTGTAAACATTCCCGCAGGAACTCCAATAGCTCCTTTCAGGAAGTTTATCATCTTCCTTCTTTCTTGGTTGGCTAAGTATGTCTTGGAAGGTTGTCTTTATCTAGTCTTCAGTGGTAGCCTTTGCCTTGAAGCCTTCTTTGTGACTTTCTTAGCAGCAGCTGCAGACTTCAGACTCTTTTGATATTATTCATTAAGTTTAGCAGCCATCTCCAGAGCAATCTCTCTGTCTTTTGCAGATTGAGTCTCTTCCTCCTTTTCCAGTTCTGCTTGCATCTTCCTTGCCAATTCTTCATCTAGAGCTATTTGACTTTGTTTCTTTGATGCTTTTGCAGATTCAACCACCTTCTCTTTGCCTTTCTTCTTTGTATCCTCCACACTGATCTCTTTTCTTTTCTTCTCTAATCCTCCTTCTTTGATCATTACTCCCTTAGCCTTTTGAGTGGCTTTGGGAGTGTCATTCTTAGCTTTAACAAGGGTTTCTGCAATTTCAATTTCCTCTCTGGACAATTCTGTTTCTGCTTCAGGTTCATTTGTTACTGCTACAGCCTCAGTTACTGCTGCTTTTGCAATATCTGCTACATTCTCAAAAGTTTCTGCTTCTGAACCAACATTCTCTTCTTTATCAGCACCAGTCTCCCCCTCAAACTGAACTTTCATCCTAACAGGGCTTTGTTTATCAACTTCAGCTTGACTCTCTCCCTTTTTGGAAGCATCATGAGGAATGCTCCTTTTCTTCAATACAAACTGTGTTCTTTTCTTTTTCTATACCAACCTCAGAACCATCTTCTTTAATTTGGTTATTTGCACTTGTTGTGAAAGAATTACCAGTTTCATCTCCTCTATTTCTGCACCTTGTTTGAATACATCCATATTGACATTTGCAATAGTTTCCATCAATTCCTCATAGTTATATCTATCCTCACCTTCTTTAGGTGTGTTGACCAGCCTGGAAGGATCCTTGGAAGTTTTGGTAGGAGTCTTCTGCCTAGTAGAAGCACCCTCTACCCCCTTGGTTTCTTGGCACCTGGGACCTTTGGATGATTGCTCACCCAAAGTTGCCGTGGGGAAGGTCTTAAAGATGTTCACACTATCCTGCCCTGCACTATGTGCAAAGTCAGTAGTGTGAGCCTCACTGCCCACATGCTCAACCTGCTCCTTAGTGAGCACCTTCTTGGGGTTGGGAGACACCCCTGTGGTTTCCCTTTGGATATTCTCTGATGGAGAATTCTCCATCAGAGGGCTTCTAGGCTGTGGGGTGAAGGTACAAGAAGGGAAGGAACCTTCTGTACCTTTTTCCTTATATAAGTTTTGGTGATGGGGGATGTGGGATTTACAATAGGAATCTGAGGAGGATTACTAGAAATGAGTGGTGTGGGTAGGTCATCAGTTGGGTGGTCAGATGTGGGTTGTGACCCTGATGCCTCATCATGGGAAGGAGACACACCCATCATTGTAGAGAACAATGGAGTGTCTATACCTGAGAAGTTCTTACTGGACCTCTTCATATTTGAGAACACCTTCCCCTTTGGGGGTTTTGGTACATATACCTCATTGAAATGAGGTAAATCCGTCAATTCTTGATTTAGTACTTCTTGTACAAACCTTGGATACATATAAAAGCTTTTGGATTTGGTATCCAGGTTTGACATTAAATCATTGAAAATCATTTGAGAAAAATTAAACTTTCTAGAGGTAGCTAAGCAGACTAGAGCATAAGCTAAGGTACTGCTAAACTCACTCCATCCAGTTGTTTTTTGTGAAATGCAGTGTTGTAGGGTATGAACAAAGAATCGCCACTGTGGTGAAAATCTGTTCTTGAAAAACTTAAATACATCAGTGGGACCTTCATACCCCATACGAATAAGAGCTTGAAAGAGATCTTCCTTAGGAAGAGAGGTAATACCTGAGGCATCATCTAAGCGTAGATGTGCACGTATGTTGTCCTCTATATGGTAATGGGTTTATCACAAACCCTTGATTGGATGACCTGCCCTCCTTCCACAGGCTGAATTGAAGCAGAACTGTCTTTGATGTTCCACATAGATTGTGGGATTAACCGTTAATGCGTGTGCGATGTGTGAGGATTGTAGGAAATCCACAATCTGTTGAAAGCCTTCAGCCTGTTTGGGTTTTTGCAGCATAGCAATCTCATTGTGTTCATCAAAGAATTCTAGTTCTGCCATCTTCTGATTGATTCTAGGGTTCGAATCGCAACTAGTGGGTTACACTGGTGAGCAAGAAATCGAGAGAGAGAGAGAAAGAGAAGCAATGGAAGTTCAAAGATCCGTTTGTATTTTGGCGGTCACAAAGGGGTATTTATAGGTGGAGGGTTTCAGTTAGAAGCAGTACTAAGTACCCTAGCAGTATTAACCAACTCGCAGTATTAACTCATATTAGCAGTAGTAACACATACTGGCAGTACTAACACAAACCAGCAGTATTAACTCAGACTAGCAGTATTAACACATGCCAGCAGTAGTAACACTGATTAGCAGTAGAAACAATGTAAGCAGTAGTAACTTTGCACTGGCAGTATAAACTACCTAGCAGTAGTAACCATACTTAACCATATTTGAACTGTCAACATGAGTAATATAGAGAGCAACATTAACTTAACCAGGAGTACCAAGTATTCAATTTACGCAATCTGAAACACTTAAACACACAAGGTTAGTAGCACCATGCACAGTACAATATGAGAAAGTAGACAGGAAGGAAACTATACAGGTACTTGAGTCAAAAGATAATAGACTTATTCAGAGTTTATCATGCCCACACTTGTGACAAAAAATGTGAACCTACCCACATCAAAAGCTTTAGTGAATAGATCAGCAAATTGATTACTTGTATGGACTTTCACAACCTGAATTAGCTTCTTTTCATTGCAGTCTCTGATAAAATGATACCTGATTTCTATATGCTTTGTTTTGGAGTGCTTGACTGGATTATTAACAATGTTAATAGCACTGTTGTTATCTATGAAGATTGGAGTGTGAAGAAAAGTCATACCATAGTCCAACATTTGATTTTGAATCCAGAGTACTTGAGAGCAGCAGCTTGCAGCAACTATATACTTTGCTTCTGTTGTAGAGGTGGACACTGTGGTTTGTTTCTTGCATTGCCATGACACTAGTCTTGCACCCAAAAACTGACATCCCCCTGAAGTTGACTTTCTATCCAAATTTGCACCACTCAAGTCACTGTCTGAATAAGTAGGTCAAATGGTGAGTCATGAGGATACCAAATACATAATCTAGGTTGGCCTTTGAGATATCTGAATATCCTCTTGACTGCTTGAAAGTGTGACTGCTTAGGCCTTACTTGAAATCTTGCACACACACAAACATGAAACATCATATCTAGTCTTGAAGCAGTGAGATACATGAGGGAGCCAATCATGGATCTATAGTGATGAACATCTACATCCTCCCCCTCAAGATCTGCAGTGATCTGTTTGTGTGTCTCCATGGGTGTGCTTGCAAGCTTTGAGTCTGAGAAACCAAACTTAGTAAGAATATCCTGCACATACTTGGATTGGCTTATAAAGATCCCATCTTTCTTCTGCTTAACTTGTAGCCCAAGGAAGAAGGTAAGTTCACCCGTAGAACTCATCTTGAATCTCTTGTGCATCAAATCTTCAAAATCTCTGCACATTTGATCTTTTGTGGATCCAAAGATAATATCATCCACATAGATTTGTACTATTAGGATGTCCTTCTTCTTCCTCTGAATGAACAGAGTCTTGTCTATGATTCCTCTTTGAAAACCATTTTCCAAGAGATAGGTAGACAAGGTGTCATACCATGCCCTTGGTGCTTGATGTAGCCCATAGAGTGCCTTCTTCAATTTGTATACTCTGTCAGGATAATTTGGATTCTCAAACCCTGGAGGCTGACAGACATACACTTCTTCTTCAATTCTCCCATACAGGAAAGCACTCTTTACATCCATCTGATAGACCCTGAACTTCATGAAAGAAGCATAGGCTAAGAATAGCCTGATTGCCTCAATCCTGGCCACTGGTGCAAATACCTCTTCATAATCAATTCCTTCTTCTTGAGTATACCCTTGTGCCGCTAATCTGGCCTTGTTCTTTATTACTATTCCTCTCTCATCTTTCTTGTTCCTGAAGATCCATCTTGTGCCAATTGCTCTGTGTCCTTTAGGAAGATCTACCAGATCCCATACATCCTGCAGTACAAACTGCAGTAGCTCCTCTTGCATTGCTTCTATCCAGCTTGGATCTTTCATTGCATCATATGCCTTTTTTGGGTTCAACCTGTGATAGAAAACAAGATAATAAACCTGATTGTAGGTCTTTCAATCCCCCTATCTTGCTTTGTTGCCTTGTGATCATTGGAGAATTGATGTCACCAATCACTAATTGAGGAGGATGATTCTTCTGAGTTCTTGTAGCATTGACAGCCTCTTCATTAAGATTGACTTCAAGATTGGTGTCATTCTTTTCTGGAGTGCTTCCACCATACACTGAAGAATCATCATTTGTGTCATCCTCTTCCAAAAATGGCATCTCAGGACCTTTGATTCCTGAATCTGAGGGTTGATCTTCCTTTTCACCTCTGTCCTCTTCCTTCTGAGCTGGTTCAGTGTCCTTTGAATCTGAAGTATCTTTCTTATCTTGGTCACAGAATTCAACAGGATCAGCAGTAGGTGTTGGGAACAGCACAAACTCTTGTCTTTGTACTTATACCTGTTCTGTCCCTGTTCCTGCATTATGCTCATTACTGAAACCCAAAGAATTAGACAGTGAATCAATGTCAAATAGCCAATCCGGACTTGACCCAAGTTGATTTGGTGTGTTTTCATTACATTTGACATTGTCACTTTCCTCAATAATCCTAGAAGAGGTGTTAAAAAGTCTGTAGGCCTTACTTTGAGATGAATAACCAACAAGAAACCCATCCTCAGCTTTGCTATCAAACTTGCCTAGGTGAGTTTTGGTATTGAGAATTGTGCAAGGACACCCAAATGGTTTGAAAAATCCAATAAAAGGCTTCTTCTTTTTAAAAAGCTCATAGGGTGTCTTGTCTTGAGATTTTACTACTAGAACTCTATTTTGAACATAGCGGGCAGTATTAACTGCTTCTGCCCAAAAAGTGATTGGAAGTTTTGAATCTGCCAACAAAGATCTAGCAGCCTCTATCAGAGTCCTATTTCTCCTTTCAGCAACACCATTATGTTGAGGAGTCCTAGGAGCATTGTATTGTCTCTCAATTCCTTTTCCCTCACAGAAGTTGTTTAGGTCATTGTTTTTAAATTCAGTTCCATTATCAGACCTAATGACTTTAACTCTTAGATTTGTTTGGTTTTCAACTCTAAGAACAAAGGATTTGATCAGTCCACTTGTCTCATCCTTTGTCCTCAGAAAATAGACCCAAGAGAATCTAGAGAAATCATCAACAATAACCAAGCAATAGGATTTCTTACCAATACTCATCACATTTGTAGGGCCAAACAGATCCATATGCAGTAAATTAAGAGGTGAAGAGATTGTATTTATCTCTTTGAACTTATGAGAAGTTTTGTGCTGTTTGCCTTTAAGACATGCAACACAATGATCATCACATGAAAATACCTTTTGTGGCAAACATTCTTACAAGGTTGTTTTTCACAAGTTTGTTCATTGTTTTAAAGTTCATGTGACACATCCTTCTGTGCCAAAGAGATGATTCATCCAATGAAGCTTTTGAAAATAAACAATTTAGAGATGAATCAGAAACTACACTCTCCAAGTCTAAGCAATAAACATTGTCCTTTCTAGGAGTTCTAAGTAGTATCATGCTTTCATCAACTACCTTGAATCCTGGAGCAAGGATAATACATTCAGTATCATTGAATAATATGCTATGTTTCTTGTCACAAACCTGTGATACACTTTACAGGTTGTATCTCAATTGCTCAACATAGTATACATCCTCAAAGGTCATCTTACCTTTTGACACATTACCTTTTCCACTTATCTTTCCACCTGCTGGATTATCACCAAAAGCAACATGTCCTCCATCAATTCTTTTGAAGTTTTGAAGGCAGGCCATGTTACCTATCATGTGCCTGGAACAACCACTATCAATATGCCAAATGCTCCTTCCCTTGAGCTGTTGGTTGCCCTGCACATATAATAAAGCAGTTAGTTTTTAATAGGAACCCAAGCCAAAGTGGTCTTGGGTTTCCCATTCTCATCAACATATTCATATTCAGATTTGATGAGATTATCAAACTGAGGAATCTTATTGCTAGAATACTTTGTCAGAATAATGGGCCTGTCACTGGAAGCAGTACTAACTTGATTTGCAGTACTAACTTTGTTAGCAACACTAATATCATTAGTAGTACTAATTGGGTTAGCAGTACTAACTGGGTTAGCAGTAGTATTGCTTGCAGCAGCATTATTCTTGTCAGCAGTACTATTTGCAGTAGCAGTACTAACAGATTTCTTTACTTTTGGAACCCAAACCTGAACAAAGTTGTTTGCTTTCTTTTTCTTTAAGTTACTCCTTGGCTTATTTGGAGTATTTTTCTTTGAATTAGCAAACTTATGAGATTTTATAGGTGCCCTTCTTACATTCTCAGCCATATGATTCCTTATTTGCTTCCTATAACCAACAGGATTTTGTATATTTCTTTGAAAAATGATCATTTGGTTAATAGGATTGAAATAATAGTGTTTGGCTAGATGATTTAACTTGCCACAGATAAAACAAGGCTTTGGTCTGTTAATTTTTCTCAGATCAATTCCTTGTTTTAAAGCCCACTGATTATTTATATTTCTTTGATTTCCCCTTGGTTTATCATGTTGGTTGGGGCTGATTCAGTTTACAAGTACAGGGATTAACAACAGTGGTTTGCATGTAATGGACTCCCTGTACCTTTCCCTTCCCTCTCTTAGAGGTCTCAGCTTTTTCATTCTTAATAGTCTCTTCCCCAGACTTCACTTTCTCACTCTTGACAAAAGGTTTACCTCCCCTTTCATTTGTCAGTATGTGATTTTCTAAGGGAATAACTTTGTGGTCTTTCTCATTCTTACTCTCAGAGTCCTCTTCTTCAGAATCTGCCTCAATCACTACTTTGTCTAAAAGATCTACTTCAGTAGCTCCTTCAGTTAATTCCTTCTTGTCCTGTTTTTCTAAGAGATCTGAGGTGGGAGGGATATATTTATTGTTGTATGGTGGAGGGGTGGTGTTATAACCTATACCTCTTCTCAGCTTGTCATGAACTTGAGTTTTTAGAAGTGAGTCCATTGCTTTAGATGCATTGGAATATTTCTCAATATCAAGTTTGGCTTTCTCAAACTCACTCTTGATTTTCTCACATTCTGTTTTGGTCTTCTCTAGTTCAGTCTCTAACTGATTCTTCTCCCACTTCCAGTAGTTGGTATCATAAGAGTGTTGAAGTTCATTAGCCTGGTATGACTTAATATGTTCTTCAAACCTCTCAACAATCAAAACATACTCTCTTCTATCTCTCTCTAACCTTTTAAGGTCATCACACATGCTCTGATTATGATCCCTGTACTTTTTAACAGTTTCAATACAAGTTTTAGAGCAAAGGTTAGATGTTACCTCTATGGGAATATCAGTGCTTGCTGACTCTGAAACTTTAGCCATTAAAGCTTGGTTCTAGACTGCTTCTTCTGCTTGATCACTCCAATCAAATCCCATTCCTTCTTGGGAAGCAAGAGCTTGAGAAGAGTTCCTGTTATTGAAGCTAGTGGACTGTGATGGTTGATGGTTGCTAGTATGCTGTTGAGGCATTCCACTTCTGCATTCTCTTGCAAAGTGCCCCAGCTTGTGACACTTGTAACATTCAACCTTGGATTTATCAAATCCAACCTCGTCTTCTCTTTTCTGATCAAAGTTGTTCCTTCCAGTCCTTTTGATGAATCTTTTTACCCTCATAGTCAGCATAGCCATCTGCCATTTGATATCCATCTCTTCCAGATCATCAGCATTTATCTGTTCTAAGTCTTCATTAACTAGAGTGGAATTAGCATGACTGGCTAGAAAAGCTTCTAAGACAGAGTCATTGGATCCATCTTGCTTTGAGCCATGGGCAGCACTAACTAATTCTGTATTAGCAGCAGAATCAGTAGAGGATGATAAAAGAGCAACATTGTATGAGTATCCAGAGGTCCTCTTCTTTGCTTCTACCTCTGCTTCAAACACCCTAAGGTCATTATAGAGGTCATCCAGTTCCTTGTCCTCCAGTTGATCATTCTGTCTGAAGGAGACAGTGTACATAGTCCATTCATCACTAAGAGATCTTAAAAATTTTCTGTTTACATCATCTTGATCTATCTGAACACCAACAGTAGCCAATTCACCAATTAGCTTATTAAATCTATCAAAAGTTTGAGTCATGGACTCATTCTTTGTAGATATGAAGTTTTCATATTGCTGCTTCAGGATGGCCTTCTGATTTCTCTTGGTACTTTTGGTACCAGAAAATCTTTTCTCCAGTGCATTCCATAAAATTTGTGCATCAGAACAGTTACAGAATTGATGTTGGTACTCATTAGGAATAGCCAAAAGCAGAGTGCTCAAGGCTTTCATCTATGTCTGCTTCATCTTCCTCTCACCATCAGTCTTTGGTGGAGTTCTTTTGCCGTCTGCATCCATCTTTCCTCCATCAGAGGGACCATTCTCAATGATATCCCACATTGAGAAGTCTGTGAGAAGAATATATTGCTTGATTCTGAATCTTCCACATGTCAAACTCATTGGTTTTGAGCATGGGAACCTTTGAGACCAGAACACTATCGCTTGAACTATCCATGATTATAGATTTCTGAGTTTTCTAGCTCTGATACCACTTGTCAAGATCGAAAATTCTAAACAAGAATTTAATACAAACTCAGAAACAATGTTAAAGAAGTCGCGGAATAACACTTTAACAAATAATCACAAACACAGAATATGAACTCAAATCATAAGTTTATATTGCATAAAACTTAGTGATTACAAACACAACCTCAATCTGTTGAACAAGACTCAACAGACGTTCTATACTTCTCTATAGAAAGGATCAATACTAGTCTTGAGGTTAATTCTCTAAAAACAACTCATACTATAATCTACAATTATCTAGACTATATATACACAACTGATTACAAGATAATTACAAAGAAAATATTATTCTTCAAAATCCAGTCCATAATTATCTTCAGCATTATCTCCAACTTCTATTCTTTCGTTCCAAGCAATCATTCCATCTTTAACTTCAGAAGCAACATTAACTCATTAGCAGTATTAACTTTTCACTTGCAGTAGTAATCTTCAACAGTACTAACTACTAGCAGTACTAACTCTCCAAGCAATACTAACTATTCAAGTAGCAGCACTAACTCTTCAAGCAGTATTAATTCTACTAGCAGTAGTAATCACTTAGCAGCATGAATCATGAAGACTGAGCAGCAATAACCATACTTAGCACATTCAACCCCAACACCCTCTAGTAAGGTCACTTGTTTGCACTCGCCACAATTTATTTCAGCTCCCTACTTCCGACCAACCAAACACGGCCCTCACATTTGCCACAATTTGAAGCACCAATGCTTCCCCACCTCCTTGCATGACCCACTATCAGTTACCACAGCGATCATTGATTCGTAATTCATGCGTTCTCACAATGACCCAAATAAACTTACCATCATTAGCTCATTTCCACCCTGTCCTGACTTCATTTTATCAGTCAGCATTGATATCGTCTCTCCACCATGCTTGCCACTCTTCAATTAACTATAGATTCAATATGCTCAAATCTACCATTCGATTCTTAGGTTGAAACTCTCCTGATTTCCATTGATCAACATAACAAACTACCACACCGGAGTCTCCCTGGAAGCGAAAAGCTCACCTCCGATTGCTATTCTTCCCTTTTTGGACCCAAGAAGTTCTTCCTCAAGACGAAAATATCTACATCCTAACAGTATTAACCTTAAAACCCCAAACGAGCTCACACAGCACGCCCTACCATCGCTATCATTTCAATGATAGAACTCACTACCCAAAACTACTCTTGTCGATTATCTCAACAACAGCAATCGAGTATACCCATTCACCTGTAAATTCATAATGGCATTGGCCAGATGCAATTCTAAATTTACCTTATATGAGAGTCCTCACTATCGTTGCCACGACTCTCGATGATCAAGTTCTTCCTTAAAGGTTTCCTATATTCTCAGTTGTGTCCCTCTACTCCACAGTTTAAGTTTAGGCCCATCCGGTCACCTAAATCCCTTAAACTATGGCTCTGATACCAACTATAACAACCCAACCAAAACAAGACAAATAATAATAAACGCAATAATATTCCCTGCCAAAACGGTTCCAAGCTTACAACTTAATTTAAGGTTTGCAACGGCAACCAATTATACAACTGAGATATTACAGAAAGATAAACTAAAGTGACGGTCTTCTATCCACTCCCACTACACCTTCTTTTTACCTTTATCGGCTCTTCCTAGCTCACGCCTGCCTGAAAAGGTTTTTAAAATTTGAAAGAGCGAGGGTTAGACCGAAGGTCTAGTGAGTCCCCTCTAACGTTTATGCAACAATACAAACATCAACTTTAATCAAAACAGATTTATAAGCAACATATGAGTATTTCACACTATTGGCCACACTACCGTCGAAGACGACGTGTCTGACTCGCACTGCCTTAATTTGGGACACACCCCCAAAGACATAAACTGTCCACACTCCCCGGTACGAGCAGGCGGGTCACACTCCCCGACTTAGGTCACAACTTCTGAAAATAATGTATGCATACATTTAAATATCAACAAGTTATAAACACGCTTAAATAAACTCATCATGAATATGCTAACATAATAAATCAAAGTTTTAAATTAAACCTTCATAAACTTTCGTTAATAGAGTATTTAGTTCAGAAAACTCACCTGAGGTCCTGATCAAAGTTTCTTCTAGAACTGGTCCGAAACGAAACCTATAAGAAAAGACATTGGCCAGTAAACTTCCGATACTTTCTAATCCATAACGGAAATTGTCCTTAGCACACTATAATCTCGAGCGGTTGAATCCAAATTAAAACCGCTAATCTCGGCTCACTAATTGAATATTGACCCAAATCAAGATAAATAATACCTAATCATGGAAGTGCAATCTGGGCCAACCACTAACCGCCGAAGCCCAGATAGTAAACAGGTCATGGGCCGCGGCCCATATAGAAGTCGCCCAGTCCGAATACTCGACCGGGTCTTCTCTCAGATTTGCGACCGGGGCCTGACCAAAGCGGTCGCCCGGATCCAAGACCTTCGATCGGGACCTAATCCCCGGTGTCGATCGGGACTCCAATCCCCTGTGTCGACCGGACTTCACACCCCGGGGTCACCCGGGACTTCATACCCCAGGGTCACCCGGTCCCCCAAACCCATGGTTCGGTCGATCGACAAACAGATCCCTTGGATTATCGACCTACACTCCCAGTTGCGATCGGGGAAATCGATTACAAACCCAGAACCCCTCCCTTGATTTTGTTACTTAAACCTTTGTCTAAGATAACATCTCTAATCCCAATAAGTCCTTTATCACCCTGATGTTAAATTAAACCTAAAATCCCAAATCAAATGAACATCAATTTCAACTATTATCACATCAATCAGACTTAAAACAAAATATTACAATCTTCTCTAAGAATCAAGATACAACAAAGGAGGAGGACTCACCTTGAAGAAGATCACAACCCAGAGAGCGTCAACCCCTTTCCTGCCTTCTCCAAAATCGCCCACAACCTCTCATTTCTCTTCTCAGCCGCCGATCGATAGCAATACTGAGGTCACTAGGGTTAAAACCCTTTATATTTCAATGTTACATCTATCCCCCTTCAACTTTGAGTCTTGGACAACTCTACACCCAACTTTATAAAAATTAAAATTTAGACCCGGTTATTACAATCAAGGGCCTCAGAAACCTTCTTGGGCTCGATAATGCTAACAAAATTTGTAAAGAAACAAAAACTTACAGTAGCAGAGCGAGTTTTGACTTTATCAGATAGGTCACCAATGATTTGGCTATGTGGGTGACTTTTGGTCCATCTTGTCATTCTTGGAAGATTGTCATTGGAAGCATCAACTTGAACTTCTGTAGAGATAATTTCTGACTCTTGAGCATCCTCTAATGTAGAAGGCTGATCATTTGTGCTTTCCACAAGGCTAGAATGTGTTCCTTGTGTTGACGTAGAAACCTCTGTGGTGCCTTGGTTTGAGTTCTCGGCTTGCTCTGGTGTTGACTCCTCTAATGTTGATGGAGTATGATCATTGGCTTGAGTTGGCATAGAGTCCTTATTCTCTGCATGTTCAGCTTGCTCCCCCTCAACGGTTGCTTCTACACCAGAAGTGGAAAAGGGTGAAGTAACATTAGGACCAGTTAGGGATGTACCTATTTAGTCCACAAAGGTCTCGACTCCAGAGGCTCTGTGATCATCTTTAGAGGGGTCGTCGTCATGGAACATTTCTTCGAACAAATGATTTAACTCATTGGATCGAGTGGATGTTTCATAGAGGCTTTCAGTTGTTGATCGAGTCCTGAGCTGATTTGCTCATAAGTCACCTGAAAAGAGTCATTGAGAGAAACATTAATACTTTCAAGTATAAGTTTTGATTTCAGCACATAGACTCTGTAAGCCTTAGAGGTTGCTGAGTAGCCAATGAACTTGGCTTCATCAACCTTACGATCAAACTTTCCAATATGTTCTCTGTCGTTCAGGACAAAGCATCTGCAGCTAAACACATGAAAGAACTTTATGTTTTGCTTCCTCTGGTTGAGTAGATGGTAGGGGTTATTTGAATGCCTCTTTACAATCAAAGATCTATTCTGAGTAAAGCATGTTGTTGATATAGCTTCTGCCTAAAAGGAAGTAGACAATCCAGAAGCAGTGAGCATTGTTCTTCCAGCCTCCACAAGTGTTCGATTTTTGCGTTCAACACCACCATTTTGTTGTGGAGTCCTTACAACAGAGAAGTTCTGTGATATGCCCTCTTATGTTAGATAGGATTCAATGGTTGAGTTCTTGAACTCTGTGCCATTGTCATTTCGAATCTTCTGAACCTTGCTGTCATATAGAACTTGAATCCTCTTCATAAGATTGATTAGTAGTAAAGGAACATCATACTTCTTTCAGACAAATTCAACCCATGTATATCGAGAGAATTCATCTATGAGTATAAGAATGTACTTCTTGCCACCTAGGCTATGTACTGAAATTGGACCGCAGAGGTCGACATGAAGCATGTATAGAGGCTTAGTACAAGACATATCTGACTTGGACTTGTGGGAAGCTCTTTTGAGTTTTCCTGTTTCACAAGCAGAGCATAGATGATCTCTGTCAAATTTAATATTGGGCAGACCACTTACCAAATTTAATTTCACAAGTTTGTCAAGAGTATGAAAATTCAAGTGACAGAACCTGTTATGCCAGAGCCAAGCCTCTTCATTCTTACTCAAGACCAAACAAAGCTTTTCTTCTTTGTTGGTAGCTTTAAAATTCACGAGGTATAGATCACCTCTTCTGTTGGCACGCAGAAGCTCTGTGCATGTTCCTGAACTTAGTAGAGAACAGTATTGTTGCTTGAACATAACATCGAAGCCATTTTCGCAGAGTTGGCTAACACTGCGTAGATTGTGTTTAAGGCCATCCACATATGCAACTATGCAGACATTGATGTACTCTTTGGCTATGACTCCATAGCCTTTGATTTGCCCTTCTTGTTGTCTCCAAAGGTTATAGAGCCTCCTCCATATTTTTCTTGGTATGAGTAGAGTAACCTTCTGTCACCAGTCATGTGCCTAGAGCACCCGGAGTCTAGGTACCATATGGGCACACGCTGCTTCTGCTGCACAGATTAAGGAGATTTAGGTACCCATTTCCAAATGGGTCCATTTTTGTTAGGGGTCTTTAAGGTTGCCTTAGCATCCTTAGGTTTGGCTTTACCTTCTGAAGTAGAAGAACCATTTTGCTTCTTCTCACCCTTGAATTTAGCATTCTTAGATTTGGGATGAGAGAGGAAGCAATGAGGGCTTGAGAAGTGTCGATTTAAAGCATGCATGAGATGGAAACATTTGCAGTAAGAGAACCCATAAGTAAGTTGTTTAAACTTTTCATTGAAATCATCAAAGATGGGTACAGGGTACAGAGCAATTATTATTACAATCTCTCCTAGCATTAATGGACTTCTTTTTACAAAAAGACTTATCTAGGCTAGACTAATTTTTCTCAAAAATCCTCCTTGGATCGCTCTTTGATTGTACCCTTCCTTTGTGGGATCCTTCCTTCGGATTCACTGCCACATAATTAATTTTCTGAACATTTTTTAAATAAAAAAACCGAAAAAAAAAACTGCATGTAACCGACTAAGAATGTTTTAACATAGGAAAAATCTAAATTAGTTTTACGGTTCTCAAACTCTATGTCATTCAAACCTCTTGCTCTAAACGTCATTGCTCCTCCTCGCCACCCATGTCATCGACCTTCTTTTGATATGTTTTTTGTCTATCTTCCATATTTTTTAACAATTTTATGTAGTACATATAAAGAGAAAAAAAAATTAGTTAAATTAATGTTAATGGATTATTTTATAACGTCGAACACTTTAAAATATGAATGATTGGTGTTGATAAATTAGTTATATTATAAAAAAATAGTTATACATCATGTCACGTTTTAAAACATTTAATTAGTTACATTTTAAAAATTGACATCAATAGTTAATAATTGATTTATTTTATAATGGCGAAGTGAAAATTTTATGATACCACCTTAGTTATATTTTAAAAAAAAAATAAAAAAAGTTGTTATAAATTCCGTCATATTTTAAAACCTTTCTTCTTATTATTGTTATTATCAATGTTTTGAATTCCATATTTTCAAAAACCGACATTTTAGTACTTAAAACCAAACTAATTGTCTCCTCCGAGAGGCATCGTTTCCTTGTTTGTAGGGTTGGTTCATGGTGTGCAAACGAGCACCAACCGTAACAGCTAGCAGGAAACTATGACCAACAGAGTTAAGACACTAAGCTACATTCGCACACAAAAGGAATTTAGTTTTGGTTGAGACTTTCTTTTCCTTAGAGCATCTCCAATGCATAACATTTTTTTAGGTTTTTACTATTTTAAAATGCTTTTGAAAGACTTTTTAAGCATTGGAGTAAAGGTTTTTAAAAAGCTTTTTGATGGAAGGATTGGAAAACTCCAACCTATTGGAGAAAAGCTTTTTCAATAAAATTTTCATTTCTTAAATTCCCTTAATCATATTTTTATTTTATACCTTATTACATTTTGTTTAATTAATCTAACTTATTAAATATCTATAATAAAACCAATATATTTTATAACAAAATACATTATTAAAACACTTTCACTAAGACGATCAAAATAACACCAATATCTACCTAAAAAATATATAAATAATATTATATATTTATTGTCTTTCATTTTTAATGATTTCATTTTTAACGAAGTCATTTTTGTCTTCATAAAATATGACTTGGACTTTAAAACGAGAAACAAAATGAGGGATTTTTATGAAACATTTTAAATAGATGATGATAGATTATAATTTAATTGATGAAAAATCTTTATAATGTAATTGATGAAAAAGCTTTTAAAAAAGTTTTTGCATTGGAGAAGATTTTTAATAATAGGTTTTTGTTTAAAAAAGTTTGTGAAAATCTGATGTGGACAAAACAATAGGTTATGTATTGGAGATGATCTTAATTAGTAAAGGGGGCTAGGGATGTTCACGGAGTCCGTGCCTTCCGTACCACCAAAAGGTCGTTCTTGGACAAATCCTGCTCCCAAAACCGATGATACTAAAATATGTGACGGTGAATGTTACAGAGGTGGCCTAAGGGGGTGTATGGAATTGCTTATTTAATACAACTTATGTTTTTTTATTATTATTAAAAGTGTTTATCAACTTATGCGGTGACAAAAGGGGGTTTTATAAAAAGTGTTTGGATTAGCTTATTGCGGTACCAAAACATAATAAGCTAATAAGTTATTATTTAGGGGTGTTGGGATTGCTTATACATATAAAATAAGCAAAAAAGTCAAACACTTTTCAAAGAAGTTGATAAGTTATAACCAAATGACTTGTGAAAAAGTGTTTATCTTCAGTTTGGCACCGCTATAAGTACTTTTTATTTTTTCTCCATCCAAACACTAAAAAGTGTTTATCTCCCGTACCACACCACAATAAGCTAAAAAGCCCTTTAAATAAGCAATCCCAAACACCCCCTAAACATTTTTAATTTTAAATGTATGGTCTTAAATTGAAAATAAAAGGTAAAACTAGGTATTGCAATTTGGCCATTGGCAATCCCTAAAGCCTAAACTACCACTGTATTTAGATGGAATACCACCACTTGGACTCTATCTTGCAAATCCACAATACATATAAATATTCATTTTAATCTTTACACATCTAATCAATCTCAAAACAGTTCCAGGATGATACTTGTAGAACCAAATTGAAGAACTGATAAGTAAATGGTAAACTTTATATCTACAGACTTATAATAACTTGTATATATATAATATATATATACCAAATTGAAGAACTGATAAGTAAATAGTTCCAGGATATATATACACCATTATATAACATCATAAGGTATTTCAAGATGTGAATATGCAAGACATAATTCTTCTACATGATCTCCCGTATTAGTGATTTAATTTCAAGATGGAAAACAGGAGTCTTATAATATATATATCTTTACAACATCCATCTCTTAAGTTGTGAGAAAATTTTGATAGAGAAGGAACCTTTACTTACTGGTTCATGTGCTGTAGCATCCATGGGGGCAACACTATTGATGGTTGAGCAGCTTCTCTTGGGATTTCTTCTTCTAGTGCTCCATTACCTCCTGCCTGCCATTCATTACTGCATTCCATATATATATATATATGCTCACAAACTCATCTATATTTATTTCATACATACATATATTCAGAGACCACTTCAAATACAAAACCCCTAAATCCTACAAAACGTATAAACCAATCTCAATTGTCCGTGCAGATTTATCAAATCAATGTCAACGATGTGGATTAAATCGGTTCCAAAATTTACTCTCAACCTTATGTGCAATTGATTTGATAACTGCCTAAAAATTTCAAAAAACACAAAATCAAGGGCCGAAAAAATTGGTTTATACGGGGTGTAACATTTAGTCAATTTGTATTTGATTTGTCCTCTATATATTCATTTTCTATATATATTTCCAGATAAATATGACCATCAAAGTGACTGTCCCTTAATTTTGGCATTTGGGTGTCATTATTTTAGGACCATGGGCTAACATTTTGAAATAATACAAATTTTTATACTTCCATCACATTTCTAGCATACTCATGTAGAAATTGAGAGAGGAAGAGGCTAACCTCAAGTAGGTGCCGAAATGAAATGGGGATATGTTTTCAAGATTTTGCTGCTCTACCGGAGGTTGTTGGGCTAGTTCGTTCTCTACTTCCATGATCTGCATACATAGTTTTTACAACTAGATGAATATATATCTACATATATATATATATATATGCTCATACAGCTAGTTTTTACTATTACATATGCCCTCTGTCCCATAAAAAGTGCAACAAGTTCCTTTTCCTGAAACATTCAAACTTCTATTTCACAAAGTTTCAAACTAAAATGACCTAGTTGGTGGAATAACATCTAATTAATTGGGTTTTACGTATAACAATATGCATATATTATATGCAATTATTTAAATCTACCTCATCAAAGTGATCTGATTTGGCATAATGAAAGCCTGGGCCTCTTATGTGTAGAGACCATGCATGTTGTAATTACTAATTTTATGATGGGTGAAATAGTAATACTCTCATTAAGGTTCTGCGAAGATTTCATCTTCTCACTTCATTCCATCTTAATGAGAAAGGAAATTAAGAAACAGGTATGTTATAGTTGGCTTGTGGTTTTTGAAGGGTATTAATAATTAACCCTTTTGTTTATTTTACTCACAATAATTATCATGGGATAGAGAGAGTATATAGGAGACGTACAAGGGGAACTAAATTTACCTTCTTTGAGAGAAGGTTATTTTGATTCTGCAATTCCTTGTCCTGCGGATTGAAATTTGTCAGATAATATTAATTGCCATGTAAATATTGTTCAATTGGGACACAATGAATCTCCTAACTAAGAACTAGAATGGACCTTCACCAAAGGGCCTGTGGCTAGCTGTATGTAAAGCCCCAGCCTTCCTTCCAGGAAGTAGTCTGGGGTTCAAACCAAACCAATTTGGTGAGGAGGGTGCATGTTCATTTGCCGTATATAAATGTTATATACTTCAAAAACTAGAATGGATTTTCGGACATTCCTAGAGCTTGTTTTCATGTGTTCGTGTTTTATTAATTAATCTTAAGGGTATTGCATTAAGATTCTATTATGAAAAACTTCTGTTGCATTATAGGCCACCGAATGTCTGACTTCAAACTGCAAAAGAACAAGGTTCTTGAATCTATGAATACAAATTAGTTTCCTTGATCTGGCTATTTTTGGCAATCATAAGCTGCTAGCTCATTTTTTGAGCTTATTGAAAAACCCCTATTTAATTAGGCATAAGCTAGCATTTTGAAAAGCTATTTCAAGTAGCGATTCAATATGCTCCGTGGGCTTTTTCCACTTTGTTTTTCCAATTATGCTACTTATATTTTTGCATTCAGTTTTTCAACATGTCTTTTAGATCATTTTACATTGTCATCTAGCTAATCAGCTAATTTTTTTTTTTTTTTTTTACCAAACATGACTAGTTTATTAGCAAATAGTTAGTTTATCAGTCAACAAGTTTATAGGCTAGTTTGCCAAACATAACCTGTATCTAGGAGTGAGCCACTTAGAACAATCTCCAAAAAAAAATCACTTTCATCTCCAACAGATTCTCTGTTTTGGAGATTACACAATTAACTATATTATTAAAATATTCAATACAACTCATAAAAAATTATTTTTCTCTCATAAACATTTAACTTAAAGCAATTTCATTGGTAGAATAAATAAAAAACTACTTCTCTCTCTTAAGTAATCATTTTTGGAGATATCTCCAAATTTGGATATTTTCATCATCTCTCTCCTACTTTGTCCATTTTGGAGAAGGTTTTGGGGAATCTGTTGGAGCAAAAAAATCCCCATTTTGGAGAAGTTGATGCTCTTAGTAACCAGGAATGTTTATTCATTAGGTCATGGGTTGGGTCATCAAAAATGACCTCTTTGCAAAACGCGTAGAAAGGCTTTACACAAAAACTTCCCTCCAAAACGAACAAAAGTTAACCCCAAAAACCCTAAAATGCTTCATGGTCACACTTTTTTTTGGGCAACATGTAACCGAAAAATGGGCATACCTTCTTCTGGAGAAGAGAAATTGATTCAAACATCAGCTGGTTCTGTGAACAACAGAAGTTTGTTTTAAGACATGATACAAAAGCATATGTTCTTAATCCTGCTACTATGATTTTAAAGGTAAAAAATTTATACCTTTCGCACTCTAACATGTTTAAGAGCTGTATCAAGTTGCTGCTCCAAATTTTGAAGTTCTTTGAGACTCAAGGAATCAAGGTCTTCTCCCATGATATGCCTATGAAGACCAAACAGCTTTGATTGTCATCTTACCTTTATAGAATGTCTCATTGAACACCATCTTAAAAACCCAAAAACCACACACACACACACACAAGAAAAGAGAATGTTCCTTCCATTCTCTATGATTTAACATATTTACATCGAGTCATCAAGCATTTAGCTTGATGTTATTTGGGCCAATCTCCAATACCACCTTGGAGGTCATGGATTTAAATCCCCCTCCACCTTGACTTGTGTCAGAAAACATGTATGCTTTTCACTTTGGGTGTCATAATTGATAAGCACATATATAATTTCTGAAACAAAGTTACGACTAAAGTAAATTGTGATTGTTATGATAGTCACAGAAAAGCGGTTTAAAGAATGTAAAATAAATAATAAATTATAAATTTGACGAATACAAATTCAATTTATATTAGCCACAGGTTCAAATAAGAAGGTCAAATATCGTGGGAAGGTAAGAAAGGAAGGTTCATATGATGAATTATTTAAAAATTCATTTGAAGATGTATATGTGAACCCATATGAAAAGGTAGCATATTGTTGACACCTTTACTATTTTTGGTAAGTACCTTTGTGTTTTCTGCAAAAGCTCAATTCTAGACTTCAGCTTTGCATGTTGCAAACTCCAGCTTCCCTATAATTATGAGTGTTGTCTTGATATCAGTTTTCAGTACAAGTTCCGAGTATCATGAAGTTGATGTATAAATGCAAGTGTTTGAATGTAAAACAGAGACATACATTTGAATCATGATCAGTTGCATTAAGCTTCCTTTCTGCACATGAGTATCTTTCGTACCTCTCTAGAATCCTTTCCATGCTGTCCCCAAAAATAGTGTAAAAAATAAGTATACCAGGCTCTAGATCTCTTAGCTAGAACTTCTTTTATGAAGATTGAAGTAATTAAATGGGTATCAAAATATTAAATAAATATTAGAACAAAACTAAAACAGAAAAAAAGGAAGAGAACATACGGATTTTAGATTTAAGAGTGTCAATATTGAGCAATAAATTTTCAGCAAGAATCACAACACTTCAATATAATATCAAGAAATAGTGGTCTGTCCTGGATGATTAGCATGATCAAAAGAGAGCACTTCCAATAAATCAAGAACGTCATAAAGTTTGTTCTCAATCTGGGTACTTGTAGACTCTCCAACAATAGCAAATTTGCTGCTAAACGATAAAGATAAAGTTAGAGGATCCATGCTTGGTATTGTTAGTCTTATGAATGTTCTAAGTTCAGTATCTAAAGGTTGCTCTAAGACATTGTCTTCATATGTGGATCTATAATGTTGATTTGCCATGAAATTCACCACAGAAGGTATTTGCTGGCTGAATCACTTATGGTAGTTGCCTGACCAGGGGGAGTTCTCTCGGTACACTAGCCACGACCTTCTATGCGACATGTGAAGTCGCTACACATGTTGTTTAGAACTCTAGGTACATTGCTTGTAGGGGTGTTTGCGGTGCGGTTTGGGGCAAAACCGCAAACCGCACCGCATGTGCGATTTGAGCATTTTCCCAACCGCAAACCCCACCGCATATACCTCAAACCACACCGCGAAATGCGGTGCGGTTTATGCGGTTTGTCCCTATCGCACTTTATGCGTACAATCCAAAAAATTATAAGTTTAAAATACATTAGAAAATCAACGATTTAGTGGCCGTAGTCCAAAAAAATAAAGAGTTTAAATATATCCAACTCCAAAATGCATAATTAAAAATAGTCAAAGAATAGTCTAAAAAAATAAATTGTTTCAATACGATAAACGGATAAAGTGATGTCTCCAACTTTTCCTTTCGTTTTCATCTTGACTCCCAATTGCCAATGTCCAATTTTTTTCATTTGTTGGGCCTTAAACTTTTAAGAAGACTTATAAATACTTAAAGTCCATAATTAAAATTTAAAAACACAAGCCCAATTATATAAATATTAAATTAAATTATTATATATATATGTTTAAAATTAAAATTTTAAAATTAATATAAAAGGTGCGGTGCGCTTTGAACCGCTGTTTGAAAACTCAAAACCGCACCGCATAGTGCGGTTTGGTAAAAGTGCAAACCGCACCGCGAAAGTACTAAATCGCATTTTGCGGTGCGGTGTGGACGGTTTGTGCGGTTAACGGTTTGGATGAACACCCTTAATTGCTTGTGATCTTTCATGTGAGTCTGAACTTGCACAAGATATCACTCAAAGCTACATATCTTGAGGAAATCGGTTTAAAAGTTGCCTGCATTGAAGACTGGGCAAGCTGTGGGGTATTTGGAAGTCTTCACTGTACACAAACAAGATTTAATTCTAGGGCTTATATCCCAAAATATATATCAATCCCATACTTCCCAAGCCAACACACACGGGGTGTTGGGTTCGTACGATTACGACGGAATCTGAGATCAATTCCATATTTCCGTTGACCAAATTTCATTCAAGGGTTTGGTTTAACTATGGAATGGAATTGAATTCCACCATTCATGGATTTGGTCAATCCATCATAACTGAGAAGGGATTCAATTCCATTCCATTCCATTCAGGGGTTTGGTTTCCTTACTTGATTTATCCAGACCCAGATGAACCTCCGCCGACCACCACCGATCTGAACCACCACGGACCACCACCGATCTGAACCGCCGCCGACCACCACCGATCTGAACCGCCGCCGACCACCACCGATCTGAAACTCCGCCGACCACCACCGTTCTGAACCGCCGCCGACCACCACCGATCTGAACCGCCGCCGACCACCACCATCTGAATTGTCGCCCACCATCTCCGTTTTGAACCACCACCGTCCACCACCGATCTGAACCTCCATCGAGCACCAACGATCTGATCAGCCGCCGACCACCGATCTAAACCACCGTTCTGAACCACCGTCAATCACCACCGATTTGAACCATCGTTCTAAATCACCGCCGACCACCACCGATCTGAACCACCGCCGACCATCACCGTTTTAAACCACCGCCGTACACCACCGATCTGAACCACCATCGAGCACCAACGATCTAAACAACCGCCGACCACCGATCTAAACCACCGTCAACCACCACCGATTTGAACCACCGTCGACCACCACCGATCTAAACCACATTAGTTGGATTTTGATTTCAAAAATTTCAAAAAGGGTATTTTGGTTATTTACTAATATTGCATTCCCATTTCAAAGCTACATTATGTGAACCAAAAAAAACAAATTCCAATTCATTTAACATATTTCATTCCAATGTCTTTATAACATTCCATTCTAATTCCTTCAAAGTCAAATTCCTTTGACAAATTTCATTATATCCAAAAACATTTTGCGAACATGCCCCCATACTCTTCTTTGTTGTAAGAGCATTGAATGCTCCTTCAATCTTGTACCAAGAGCATTTATATAGTAGATTCTCCCGACTCCACCCGTGGTTTTCTATTTTTGCGTTTTGTATGTAAATCTTGGTGCTCCCTTATCTCTCACGTACTTTGTGTTGGTTGGTTTATTGTTTCTCATACATTATACTTATGTTGATTACATGATCGCATAAAACACATACCTAATCTACTTATTTGATGGATCCATGTTTTATGTGAGAATATGTGGGACCCATTAGATTACTCTCCAAAAGAGCTCTTGAGGAATGAAGGGAGGTTACAACATATATTGAGGAGAAACCATCCACATTTTTAGCCAGCGTGGGACTCCAAACGTGCCCCCTCAACGGAGGTTAGACGGGCACAAATTGTTCCAAAATGTCAAGAGGAGGCTAGACAGCCACAAATTGTCCCAAAGTGAGGATTCTGTAGAGTGGGACCTCGACTCTATGGAACAACAATTACTCTTCAAAATAGCCATTGGGAAAATAAGGAAGGTTCCAACATATATTGAGGGAGAATAGTTCAAGTATGACCGACATGGGATTCCAACATTTATATGACCACTAGTCCCTATCCTATATTTATTACTAGCATTTGGAGCATCCGTGGGTGGTGTTTTGTGATTCTGTTTTATATATAACTTGTATATTCCATGATAATTAATGTCTTCTTGATTGCTTACTAGACAGATTTGTCTCGTTCCTTAGTATAAGGGAGCAACAAGGAGGAGGCATTCTCTTGTTGTAGAAAGAAGAGCAATTTCCACGATGTGGTTCCTTGCTCTACTATTGAATTTGAATACGAGGCCATAACAAGCCTCATATTAACGAGTCTTTACTCATGTAGTCATATGAAGAACCAAGATAATTTTGTCAAATTAAGTGGTAGGTAGGTTGTTAGACCAAGTCTTTTGTTAGTCTTGGGTATAAATATTGTTCAGTATTAGTTGTTTCTCAATTAATTCAAAATCAGATTTTCCCAACCCCTTGTTTACTCTCAACTCTCAAAATGAGAAGTTTGAAAAATCTAATTCTTGAATTACCTGGAAAAAAAAACTTATACAGGACAATAGTTATACCCAAGACTAACAACCTTTTAACCATAGTCTAACAACCTACCTATTATCCTCCATATAGTGTAATATTATAAATGCACGAAATTAACACAAAGATGGTTTTCATTTGGTGGGAGATACAAACTTATAAGCTAATTGATCCCTCCAACATACTAACATATTGAAAACCATGGTTAGTGACAATGGTTTGAGAAGGGGGAGAGATCGGGCCATCAAGAAAACCATGCAAATCATGTCCAATAAAAATGGATTCAATTTGCCTTTTCCAAGATAAATAGTTGGTGGGGGTAAGCTTGATTGAGTTGGAAATGTGGACAGTTGTGAAGGGTTTAGAATGGTCAGAGTTGTTGGGAATAAGGGAGGTAGGGTTGGCCATGGATAAGCAAACGATGGGTAGAAGTAAAGGAATTTTTTTTAAAGATAATCAAGAATTGCTTTGATACAATATAAGAGCTTGAAGTAATTAATTTTATTTAGGAGATATACAACATATATAAACCAAGGATTTACAACAACCTACGAAGCTTAAGAGATAAACTTTGACTACCTAGATACATGGAGATGATAGGATGTCTAACAAACTAGACAAGAATAATAACATGGTTAGCTTTGATTAGAGCTAATCTTAGCATGCCCCCCGCAAGTTGGTCGTCCATGGGAAGAGACTAATCTTGGATATGATTGAGTGAATAGCACTGCGAGGGAGAGGCTTGGTAAGAACATCTACAAGTTGTTGAGTGTAGGAGATGTAAGACACACGTAGTTCACCGGTTTGAACATTTTCCAGGACAAAATGATAATCGAGCCTAAGATGCTTCATTTTTTAATGGAAGACAGGGTTGACACTTACATATGTAACGTGCGCATTGTCACAATAAATCATAAATATATTTTTGTTGTGAGAGAAGAACTCTGTAAGAATGTGGACGTACTTCAACACCTAAAAAGTACGAGAGTGCTCCTAGATCCTTTAGGGAAAAACGAGTGGCAAGGCTCGTGATGTAGGTGCGAAGGTGAGTGTCTGAATTCCCAGTGATGATTATATCATCAACATAGACGAGAAGGTAGATAGTAGTTTGGGAGTTTTGACGGATGAAAGGAGAAAAGTAGGCAACATAGTTTTTAAATCTGGACTGGAATAGGAAATTATGAAGTTATTCATACCATGCCCATGGGGCTTGTTTAAGGTCGTAGATAGCCTTAGAGAGTTTGCAAACATAATCTGGGTTTTTAGCATCGATGTAGCCTGTGGGTTGAGCCATGTAGACGTCATCAGCAAGGGTACCTTGAAAGAAAGCATTATTAATATCTAGTTGGCGCAACGACCATCCTTTGCTAACGACAAGAGATAGAATTAGGCGGATGGTAGCTAGTTTGACAACGGGGCTGAATGTTTCATTGTAATCAAGACCAATGAAATCCTTTGGCAACAAGTTGAGTTTTATAGCGCTCGATCGTGCCATTAGGTTTGTATTTTATCCGGAAGACCCATTTACAAACGATGACATTTTGGGAGCAAGCAGGAAGAACTAATGTCCAGGTTATGTTACGGACTAAGGCAGCAAAATCTGCATCCATGGCCTCTCGCCATAGAGGATCCTTGAGGGCTTGAGCGATCATTTTTGGCTCAATGATTTTATCTTGGACAGAAGCATGAAGGTTGAGTTTTTGGATTGGTTCACGTATGATGTTTTAAAGACGAGTAATGATGGTGCAACTTGGGGGTAGGGGTGGGGTGGGGTGGAGTGGTGGAGGGTTCATATTTTCTGTAGGAGGTGGGAGGTTCATATTTTCTGTAAAAGGCGAGGGATGACAGGTAGATATAGTAGGAGTTGAGGTGGTAGAAGCAGAAGTGATTGATTGGGAATGATAAGGGGGAAAGTTATGGGGCACCATGCATCAAGAATATGGAGTGTGGTTATGGTTTTGTCCATAGCAAATGAGGAGAATGGAAAGGTGGTTTCTACAAATGCAACATGTCGAGAGGTGTACATCTGATTTGTAGGAAGATGAAGACAATGATATGCACTTTGTGTAGTGGAATATCTGATAAAGATGCAAGGTAGGGATTTCGGTTCTAGCTTATGTTTTGTATATGATCGAAGCCAAGGAAAACGAAGACACCTGAATGAACAATGTAACATGAGATAATTGGGTGGTTTATGGAATAACTTTTGATACAGAGAAGAGTTGTTTAGAGTGGCGGTGGGGAGTCGGTTTTGATAATGTGACGGTGGCGACGTTCAGAGTAGCCATTATGCTCAGGAGTATGAGGCGAAGTGGTTAGACGTGTGACTTTAACGATAGAAAGATAATGTTTTAGAGACTCATATTCACCTCCATTATCTGAATAGAGTGTGATTAAAGGTTTTGGGAAATATTTTTCCATAAGAGGTTTGAATCTCATGAAGACGTCTTTTATGATTTTTGTTTAAGAGGATAAAACCAGGTGTATTTGGAGTAACGATCAACAAAAATTAAATAGTGTTTATGACCATCAACAAAAGTAATGGGGGAGGTCTACAAATCAATGTAGACACATTCAAGAGGACTTATGGTGGAAATAGTGGATGCAGAAAAGGAAAGTTTGTGACTTTTATTGCAAGCACATGAGGTACAATGTAAAGAAAAAAGACTAGGTACATTAAGATTGAAATTGGAACTAAGAAACTTTATTATTTTCAAGGTAGGATGGCCTAAGCGGTGATTCAATCAAAGGTCGAGGATTTTGTTCTTGTGAATACGGTTGGAGAATTGGATTTGAGCTCATAGACACCCGAACTAATGAGACCCTCAAGAAGAGATGCCCTTGTTTTGAGATCCTTCATAGAAAAAGAATTAGGTAAGAATTTTATGGACACATTATTTTCATGACGAATTTGAGATACAGAGATAATATTACGAGAAATCATAAAGAACGTAGGATAAAGTTAAAAGAGAAGATGATTGACGAAGAACAAGAGAACTGCTGTGAGAGATGTGTAAACCTATACCGTCACATATGATTAGTTCTTCGATGTCGTCATAAGGGTTGTAAAGCCTAAGATTTTGTATATCGTCGGTAACGTGAAGAGAAGCTCCATTATCAAGGATCCATGCAGGAGTGGACGGTGGAAGAGGCATCGTGGTAGCATGAGCTTGAGGGAAGTTGCGGTTGTATTTGGTTAGGTGGTGGAGTGGCATTGGGAAATTGTTTGCGAAAGATTGGACATTGAGAGAACACATGGCCTTGTTTCTGCCACCATTGGCATTTGCTTAAAAAGGGACGGTGTGGGTAGGTTGGGTTTTTGGTGTTGGTGGTGGGGGGGAGTGGGAAGAAGGGCCAGAGCAGTAAGCTAAATGGGGCAAGATTGACGATGGTGAAAACAGGAAGTGGCAGCAACGACAGTGGCAGGGAGATTGGTTGGAGGGTTGGTGAGTTGAAGGGAAAGTTCTTTGTTGATGAGTTTTTCATGAAGTTCTTCGAGTTAAATGGTGTTGTCTCGACCATTTACGGCATCAATGACCGAAGTGTAGATAGAGTCAAGAACATCAAAAACACGATCAATGAGGTCTTCATGTTCAATTAGTTTGCCGAGAGAAGCAAGATTATCAGCACATGCTTTGAGTGACTACATGTAGTCGGTAATGGTACGACTCCATTTCGTGATTTTGTTGAATTGGTGATGTGGCCACGGCTTGGTTTAGCATAGGTTTGTGCAAGAATATCCCACATTTCTTTGGTGGTGTCTCGAGAGACAAGAGGAACAAGGTTGGGGGATAGAGTTCCAACAAGAGCACCGAGAAGTAGTTTGTCTTGGCGAACCTATAAGTTATAATTGGGGTTCGATGCGGTAATATTATTAATGGTTTGAGAAGGAGGAGAGACCGAGGCATCAAGAAAACCATGCAAATCATGTCCAATAAAAATGGATTCAATTTGCATTTTCCAAGATAAATAGTTGGTGGTGGTAAGCTTGATTGACGCAGCGGGAAAAGTGCGGAACAGATCGACAAACGTCTGGATCGAAGGATAGCGAGCTTTACAACGAAATGCTCGAGAAAATTAAGAGAAAACTCTTAAACTAGAGATGAAACTCTAAATATAATTTTATTGATCAATAATAAACTCTCTGATTAACAAAAAAAAAACAATAAACCCTATTTATAGTCTAAGATAACTAAGAGATAACTATGAATTAAATTCAAATCTAATCCTAATCCTAATCCTAAACCAACTAGAAAACTATTTAAATAATTAATAAAAAGAAACTAAATAATAATCCTAATAATAATTAAAGCTAACAATAATTATCCTAAGTCAAAATAATTAAAATAATAATATGTTTTCGACAGTTGTCCCGAGACTTAAGTCTCGGTGAAATTCTCTGTGAGCTCTGTTGTTGGTGCGCAAATTCCAGTGGCCACCGGTACTTGTACCGGGACTTAGGTCTCGGTAACTACCGGTAGGGGCTGTTTGCTCCTTTTCGGATGCCAAATTCCGAGCCTTCTTTGAGATCGTTTTCTTCTTTTCAAGAGATAGAAGAAACACCTTGATAGCTTTTGAATTCACCCTACATCAGACACCCTCACTTGAAAAGAACTCGACCTCGAGTTCACTTGAAAAATAGCTTCACTCGACTCAATGGGACTTGTACGTTTGGTTGTAGCTTTAGGAGGTTTGTACGAACCACAAAATCAATTAGTTGTCGGTTGTGTTGTAGGGGTGGTGACATATTAAAAGTATCCTTTGCAAGCACCCCTTCAAACTTTTGCAAGAGTGGCTTGACTTGAATCGAGCTCTCCAACGATGGAGTTTCGAGAGTGTCTTCGGAATCGTCCTTTTCAAATTCTTGCACCACTTGTTTGACTTGAATTGAGATGTCCTCTACCGGTTCGCTTGCGATTTCTTCGGTAGCTGGTTCGAGATCTGGTTCGGACACTTTGGTTTCGGTCAAGATTTCTTGTTGTGGCTCGGTTGCGACAAGGATAACTTTCTCTTCGAATTTGTACGGCAAGACTTTATCCTTTTCGGGTGGCCTTTTCGGAACAGGTGGTTGTTTGACTAGGAAAAGAAACGAATCCATAATATGGTTAACGTTGTCGCGTGGAACCCTAACTCGATTATTTCTTCTGTCTCTTCGACGATGGTTGCCATCGTTGTTGTTGAGGGCGTTTGTGACATCCACTATCAGATTCGCGAGTGTTGTGGTAACAACTGTAGTCATCTCTTCAATATCTGCTTTGGTAGCGGGTCGGTCAGCCATTGTTAATAAAAGAGACAGGAGAAGCTTGATCTGATACCAACTGACACAGCGGGAAAAGTGCGGAACGGATCGACAAACGTCTGGATCCAAGGATAGCGAGCTTTACAACGAAACGCTCGAGAAAATTAAGAGAAAACTCTTAAACTAGAGATGAAACTCCAAATATAATTTTATTGATCAATAATAAACTCTCTAATTAACAAAAAAACAATAAACCCTATTTATAGTCTAAGATAACTATAGTTTAAATTCAAATCTAATCCTAATCCTAAATTAACTAGAAAACTATTTAAATAATTAATAAAATGAAACTAATAATCCTAATAATAATTTAAGCTAACAATAATTATCCTAAGTCAAAATAATTAAAAAAATAATATGTTTTCGAGAGTTGTCCCGAGACTTAAGTCTCGGTGAAACTCTCTGTGAGCTCTCTGTTGTTGGCGCTGCAAATTCCAAGTGGCCACCGGTACTTGTACCGGGACTTAGGTCTCGGTGTAACTACCGGTCGGGGTTGTTTGCTCCTTTTTGGTTGTTTGCTCCTTTTTGGATGCCAAATTCTGAGCCTTCTTTGAGCTCGTTTTCTTCTTTTTTAGAGATAGAAGAAACACCTTGATAGCTCTCGAATTCTCCCTACATCATTGATGGTGTTGGAAATGTGGAAAATTGTGAAGGGTTTAGAAGAGTCAGAGTTGTTAGGAATAAGGGAGGCAGTTGGGTTAGCCATGGATAAGCAAACGATGGGTCGAAGTGAAGGGGAAAAAAAGAGGATCAGGGATTGCTCTGATACAATATAAGAGCTTGAAGTATTTAAAGGAGATATATAAACCAAGGATTTACAACAACCTACGAAGCTTAAGAGGTAAACTTTGACTATCTAGATGCATGGAGATGATGATGCATGGAGATGATAGGATGTCTAACAAACTATACAAGAATATGGTTAGCTTTGACTAAAGCTAATCTTTTCAATGAATACCTGATGGAAAGAATACTATATTTTCAAGTGCTTTTGTATGGGTGATGGAAAGAACACTAATTTCAATTCAATTCTTGTTGGTAATTTTAGTGAAATTATCGGTCTATTTTGTGTAATTGGATTCAGAAAGGAATATGTGTGTGGAGTCCACACTCGTGTAAGCTAACTAGAACCTGAGATCGCTAGATGGCGCCATATAGTTGGGTTAAGGGCCCACATCCCTTTGCAGGTCCATGAACATCGCCCTAATTGTCAACCAGACAGCAGCACCCTAATTGTTTCGGGGCAGCACCCGAAACAATGTCAATTAGTGATCTATGGTTCTTCATTAGTGTTAAGCACTTATGATTTAGACGGCTATTTTTTATTTATTTTTTTTGGTAAAGGAGTATCCCAGCCCACTTTGGGCCCAGACTAATCTCCTGAAAAACAGGCCTATGGCCCGCGGACATTCATCCCGTGGCCACAATGCTACGAGTGGGGCTCGAACCCGGGCAACCGCTATGAAGTCCCCAGGCTCTTACCACCATGCCACAACCTTTTGGTTAATTTAGACGGTTATTAGTATGTTCAGCTAGCAGAGGGATGCTTGAGCGTCCAACTAGCAGATGGCTTGATACTAAAGTTCAGCTAGTAGATGTATGCTTCAATGACCAGCTAGCTAATGGTTTGCCATTGAGCTTCACCTAGCAGTAGATGCTTCAGCATTCAACTAGTTGATGGTGTGCCACTATGTTCAGTTAGCAGATGGATGCTTTTGCGTCCACCAAGCCAATGGATGCTTCAGCAATCATAGTAGCTAGTTGATGACCCTTCAGCTTTCGGATGGGAATTTCAACAGTTTTCTAATTGCTCCATTTTGTACTGGGAATCAGTTATTCCAACAATCATTTTCATTTATTAAGAGATTATGATTCTCTAAGATTAAAATATTACGATTTCTACCAAAATCGGAAAGAAGAGTTGAGATTATCCTTGAGCTAATTTGTGATAGCCAGACAGATTTGGGTCGAATTATAACTAACGGAAAGCGATATTAAAGTTTTGTACTCATTGTTTTCTCACTATACTCACGAATTTCTCAACACTTAATAACAACTGAGCGGAGGTAGGTTAAGCAATGCTTATTTACCTTCTTTTTCTTTATAGCAAATTTTAGTATTTATGACAAAAATCCTACATACCCCACCAAATGCCTTGGATGTTGGGAACAATTGCATAATTGCTTAAAGTTAACAACATTAACTCTGAATCTAAATTATGAAATGTGAAACTGGTTATAATTTTCATTGGGACAAAGTATTTAGTACATGATTCAAATGTTCGCATTGCCTCATAGACTTATAATCCTATTCCAAAACAACACAATTTTACAATCTTTTAACTCAATGGTTATCTAAAGAAGTATGTCAAATTTTCACGTTAAGGAAGGATATCATTGTGAATTTATTGCATGCCAACTAATTATAAGTACTAATTTATTATATGATATTGTACCACTTCTATATCCGAAAGGATCTTGGACCTTGTGTTGAGTACATGCATGAGTCCAAAATGGGGAAAAGGTATAGACCCCGTGGCCTGATCAGCTTGGATCTTTAATAAATAACAGTTCCTGAAGGCAGGAGTTCCAAAAAGTAACTTAGTGAGACTTGGAGTCGAAGCTCCATCAATTTCTAATACATTTGTAAGATGACCATTTTTATGGCACCTTCTATCTAAATGGCTGATGGCCAAATAACATTCTTAAGCCTATTGTGTTCAAAATGGGTTATTTAGTTATACATATACATACATATAGATATATAACCTTAAATTAATTTTCAATTAGAAGCATGTCCTCTTTACATGCTCGTGTAAACCCTTGAAAGAGTACTGAAATATTAGTTTGTAAAATAATTTCCATAGAATTTCATTTAACAAATAGCCCAGTCAAAATTACTAGAAGCAGCGCTAATCAACCTTACATCATCAAGTTGACCATAAGTCAAATAGCAGTCCAAAGGAGTACGCTGGTTCTCTTATCCTTCTCATTAATCGTATTTTAGTTTGCATAAGTTCCTGATCAACCATATTAAAATGGCATGGTGCCACACTTTAACTCCTAGCCCCAGGGCCCGAATCAAATACCATGGTCTAATAATCAAGCATTCCGATTAGTTGTTCTTTAGCATGTTAGATGTGTGATTTTGAACAGGACCCCCAAAAATTTGGGCCCAATTTTATGTTGTTTAGAGTCTTTAATCGACGAAATTTTATGTTGTTTAAAGTCCACCTTAGTGCCTCACTAATTTCTATTAGAAAACAAAAATAATATGTCGTATCATCGCCTTGGTAATTTGTGTATATATATAGTGGAAGGATATTTTGCAACCCTGAAAAATGTTGCAACCCTTGCAACCCACATCTTAACCATTGGATTCATGATCGACGGTTATTTTATTTTTATTTTTCTGTTTTTTTTAATTAAAAATATTGGGCCCTATATATATTGTAACCGCCAATCAGAAATCCGACGGTTAAGATGTGGGTTGTAAGGTTTGCAACTTTTTTAATTTCACTTCACATTGTAATCGAAAGGTTTACATGTAACAGGGCCTCCAAAAAGATTGGAACGTCCCTACCTAGCCCCCGTAAATTCAATAAAACAAACGTCTACCCTTTTAGTCCATATTATAAAATGCACGAAAACCATCAAGTGTTTGATGTTAAACATTAGATCTTAAATTTCTCCTTTTCGATCGACCCTATTAATGCCATAAGATATAAAGAATTTTATGATGTTTTCTGCAAAATCCTTCTTGGTTCTAGAATCCTTTATTCACGTTGAAACTCAATACCCTAATGTTAGAGTCAAATTACCCAAATGATGGTACATTACTTATCAACTCATATGTGCATGATAGATTTCAAAAAATAACTTGCATCATAAAATTTTGATTCTTAATGAAAAGGTGGTTATAAAACTATAGTTGTGTACGTACACCTTATTAATATTACATTGTTTTGACGATATTTCAAAAGTTTTAAGGTCACCCTAACAACTAGTGTAGCGGTGCACAGGACCCATAATTTTAGGTTCTCCTTCCACCGTTAACTTACATGCAAAGAGAATTCGTGTGAGAAATTGGTGGCAAATTTGATGACTTGGTAATAAATTTGATAGCCATAAATCTTTAAAAATAATCTTAAAAATAAACTTCAGTAATATTATATTGGGGGGGGGGGGGGGTCATTTTTAATTAATATTTTCATTAAATATACATGAGTTCTATGCAATATATATATATATATATATATATATATATATAGGGAGAGGTTCATTTGAGAAATAGTAAATGTATGAGAAATAGAGAAGTAATCCTAGTCATTCATCTGGTCAACATTTACAACTTTGACCGTGAAGCATCGGATAATTCCTTGCATGGTCTATAGAAGATAGAAGAGTAGTTTCGTAAAATACACGGGACGAGTTCATATATGAACAGGTATGATTCACATATGAACATGTATGATATCTTACGTTCATATCATATATGAATCAGTTAATTAGTTTATATGTGAATCAGTTAATTAGTTCATATGTGAATCACAAAGGTTCATATATGAATCAGTTAAAAAAGTTCATATGTGAATTACATTGGTTCACATATGAACTTGTGAATCATACATATTCATATATGAACTCGTCCCATGTATTTTGTAAAAATTACGAAACTCTCCTTCTATTTTTGGAATAGCAAAACTTTTGACCAGTCAAAGCCACAATTCTTGACCAGTCAAAGCCGTAATATTTGACCGGTCAAATCCGATCTTGACCGTATGAATGACTAAGATTACTTCTCTATTTCTCAAATAAAATATAGGGGTGGGTTCAAATAAAAAAACTCATCTTTCATTGTGCACATGAGTACAAATCTTAACCATTAATCAAAACTTAGAAAACTAATCAATGGTTAATACATAATAAGGTTAATTGAGAAGTGATTAAGGACAAAATTGAAAATTTGAATCAACTCCTATCTTGTTTGACTTTTTTTTTAATTAAACATTTTTTACCCCCTTAAACTTTAAAATAAATTATCTTAAAAATTACTAATATTTTAATCAAACAGATTACATCAAAAAAACGAGAATTTCGTGCTCTTCGATATGACATTCATCTCGATATATTTTTTTTTTCGTTTTAACCGTTTTTTACGTGAAATTATATATATGTGTTATATTCATTATAAATATGCATGCACGTCCTCGGGTGTCCAATTCAAGATGAATAACAAAGATGAACGTTCATTCACTATTCAAGATGAATAATACAAAATTCAGAATGAATAATACATGAATTCATGATTCATGTATTATTTATCATGAATCGTGTATTATTCACCCTGAATGTTGTATTATCCATCCTGAAATGATACATTATTCATGATGAATAATATATGAATGACCCGTGAAGGTGTAGACACATGGTGCACTCTCTTTTGTTTCCCAATTCACAACCGAAATTTGGTTTAATTCATTATGAATATGTATGTGCATCACCGGATGTCCCACATTCAGTATTAATAACAAATATGAATGCTCATTCATTATTCATGATAAATTACACAACATTCAGGATGAATTACACAAAATTCATGATGAATTACACCACATCCATGATGAATAATACATGAATTCATGAATCGTGAACTATTTACTCTGAATGTTGTATTATTCATCTTGAATTATACATTATTCATAATGAATAATACATGAATGACCTGTGAATATGTGGAGTCGTGACGCGCTCTCTTTTATTCTCCGGTTCACAACAGAATTACACGCTAGGTTCTCGATTCGTTTTGATAGGTGTTGGGTTATGGTGCTGAAGAATCCCCATGTATAATTTATTTGAAGAAAGTATTGAAGAAGGTGATGTCGAGTTACATACTTACGGTGTCGAGGTGTTGTACAAACTTTAACGTACATAAATATTCATAATGAATATAACACATATATTACATTTAACGTAAAAAACAGTTAAAACAACAAAAAAACTATATCGAGATGATGTCACATCGAACAACACAAAATTCTCATTTTTTTATTCTCAAATAATATTATATATATATATATATATATATATATATATATTAAACAAATTATCTGGCAGATATCTGAGCCAGAAAAGCAGGACCCAATCTTTTTCCTCTTATTGCTTTGATTGCAGAAATGTTAAAAAATTTCCCTTAAAAAGAAGAGAGAGAAGCAATAATGACGAAGTACCTAGTGTGACTTGACCTAGCATATGTGTTTTCGTTGTTTCATTGGTTGCTTTCCTGAACATGGGCCTCATCCTAGCAGCAAACTTACTCCAAATTCGTAAACCCTAAAATTCCATCTTTAGTCTTAACGGTGATATGAACCCAACCCCACATACACCCAGAAAAATGGAAACAAGAAAAAAAGTTACCAGAAACATTCCTGTGCGTATTGATCAAACATATAGTTACGGTATAAGATTGCAGTTTGCATGAATTTGTTTAGTTTCCATATTTAGAAAAAGTTTCGTCGTGTGTAAAGAGTCGGTAACAAAATACAAGCATCAAATAGTAACATATAGTTGTTCATATTATTCCTTTGATCTAATATGATTTGAATGTAATTAATCACCATAGATCTGTTCAAACATATAGTGATTTTGCTTCTACGCTGCAATTTTGGATGATTTTTGAGAAATTAGATGAAACTTCATAGCAACAATTATAAATCCGTGTTGATCAAACACGAAAGTGGATGAATACTTGTGTAAGTTAATAAAAATCAAAAATCAACAGAAGATTCAGAAATCCACAAAAAATTTGGGGAAACGGTAACGATTATAAGAAATAAGAGAGAGATTGAGAGAGTCGTACGAGGCATCGGTAGCAAATTCGCAGAGTTTTCCTTTGGTGGAGAAGATGATGAGTGCGACATCGGCATCACAGAGAACGGAGATTTCATGAGCTTTCTTCAACAATCCTGACCTTCGTTTGGAGAATGTGACCTGGCGATTGATTTTGTTCTCGATCCTCTTCAACGTCACCCTTCCCCTTCCCATCTCAGATTCAGATTTTGGAGTGAATAGTTTCCTGTAGCAAGAAAAACTGTAAGCAGATCGATGATGTAGTTGCTGCTGGTATTATGCTATGCTATTCTATGATTTCTTGTATGTCTGGTGGAGAGGAGAGGAGAGAAGCACAAATTCCACTTTTAGATAGATTTTTTAAAAGATACCTCCTTTTCTACCAATTCTCTCTATTAGTATTTGCTTTACAAGCTACTTATTATTTGCAAATTCCATCATTTGATTAATTTTGTCTTTTACTCATATTTATTAATTATATCCACAAGGGAGGTTGAGGAAAAAACTAAAAAAATGGAAAACTGAAGAACGTTCAGGTATCCCTTCATCTAGACAGGTAAATTATGTTTTTTTATTTTTTTTATGCACAAGGGCTACCCGATGTTCTTCAGTTTTCCTTTTTTTTTTGAGATTTTCAATATATATATATATATATAGTCCACTTATTTTGTAAACCCAATTTATCTTGTGAACTTGTAAACCAACTGTAACATCCCAAAGTTTGGGACAAACAAAAATTTACGGAATTGGAAATGTGGTATATAAAATATGCCAAAACACGAGTCTTCTCAAAAAGGGTACCATATACGCCTGTTATAATTACAAGTTTGTAATAAATAAACAATGAGGGAAAAACAACCCTCTAATCTAAATCCTATCTAGGAAAAAGATTAACTCAAGTTGTCATCCAACTCCAAAGTGTGACTTCTATAATTAGCGTTTCAAAATATTCCCAAGTTCGCCTCTAAGGTCAACTAAACCATCTTGGCGGTCACGCCGCTAGAACCTGAGATACACATCAAAGCAATCAAGTGTTAGGCCAAACGAGCCTAGTAAGTTGAACAATAACATGGCATAATCAATTAAATCAGTTATAGACAATAAGGGCCATAAATGAATCAATGGGGGAGACCCATCACACCAAAGAGTTTCACCTCAAGTCAATGTACCTTGATGTTCCCTCTCATGAGCAACATTCCGAAGGGCCGACACACTTGAAGACTACCTCCCAGGCATTACTCCAAATGGCGGAGGTCTAGGTGCATACCGTCGTAGTGGTACCCTAAGACTACATCCTCCTATTGCTTACACATGGTTCATTCATTACACATACATCGTCCATCTCTATACATATTTCATATCAACAAGATACATGTATAAGACCTCACATAGTTCAAATCCCATTTTAGGTCTAAAACCCTAAAACATGCAATTTCGTCAACAATATTCACCAATCACATAATGGCATAATATCATAACCAATATGTTGCCAGTAATAGCCTTATCAAGTCCCACATAAAGAACATTAACCAAAACCCAACAAATACCAAAAGTAAGAGTTAGGTCAAACTTATCAGGTGATCAGATACATGCATAAACATGAAACAAAGACAAGTAGCATGTTAAAATGTATATCTCATTTGAAAATGGTTGATAGAAATTCACTATCTAATAAAGATTCCACCAACCCCAAAACCCTAGAATTAATGAGGAGATGGAATATGAAGAAGAAAATCGCCTAAATATGCTCCCAACCCGAAGTTGAATCTGATTTTTGATGAGAGTAAATAATGGATCGGTCAAAGAGGGTTTTTATACCAACATTTCCCCGTTGGCGACAGTGCCCGACGACAATGCCATTGGCACTGTCGCAGGGTCATAGTAGCACCCCCTTACCCACCTACGGTACAAACCTGGCGACAATGCCTTGCGACTTTGCCCAAGGGCATTATCGCTGTGGCAAGGTCGCTCCCCAACCCACACCTTCTGATTTGTTCCAGCGATTGTGACTTGCGACAGTGCCCTTGGGCACAGTTGCTTGTCACTGTCGCACCAAGCCCCCAAGGCCCAAAATTCTCGTTCGATCTCACAACAGTTCCCATGGATTAGATTTATCAGCAAGTTCTTATAAGTGAAGTTAGATTATGATAATTGTGAGTCCGTGATCGTTTACCAGATAAATCAAACAACAACAAGATATAGATTACCAACCTGTTTCTATTACAAAACGCGGATTACAGCGGTTGATAAGTTTATACTTTGAAGCTCTCTCTCTGATGTTCTTGATTACACCTTGGATGTGTGTGATGTATGTGTTCTTTCTTGTTAATCTGATTTCTTAGAGAGAGAGTGATAATATCTATATATTAGATATTATCAAAACTTAATATAAACTAATATTAAACTAAAACATAATATCTAAAACATAATATCTAAATAATATCTAGATATTATAACTTTGACTATTATTACAGAATAGACCCTTAGACTTTGGTTGAGAGTAACTTTCAGCTTTAACTTCAGATTGTGATCTTCGTTTTGGATGATCTTGAATCCAATGAGACTGTGTCCTAACAATCTCCCCCTTTGGATCAAAATCATTACGAAAATGATTTAGCAATACGATCTTCTCTTTCATCACAGAAGATGCAATCTCTCTCTTAGTCTTCAAGATATAGTAAACTCCCCAAAAGATGTAGATTATCTTTCTTTCAGTTCATGGGAAGAAATTATCTTCAGTTTGTATCTTTAAAGAAAATTTCTCTCGAATCAGCATATCTTCAGAGTACTTGCTCTTTGAAGAATTCAATCTTAGACGTGATTCTTGAAACATGTGATTTCTTGGTTAGATCTTCTCCATTTCTTGGGTAGATCTTCTCCCCCTTTTTGATGAGAAGTGTAACGATTTCATCAAAAGTTGATGACAAGAAATGTTGGTCATAAGGAGCCTCTGATTCGTCAATGGAATAGATATTTATCCAGATCTTTGCAAATCTAGAGAAAATAGTCATGTAACACCTGTAGCAATAAACAAATCAGTTAGAAACGCCTGTCAGTAACACTAAGTCATTGTGTGTAACGAATACACAATGGAAATGAGCTGTTTGATGTTGACTCCCCCACAACTTCCATTTAATCATCGAAATACCACAAAGGTTATTTCTATAAACGTTATGACAAAGAAACTAATTCCTTGTGTGTTCGTGCTTGTGTTGAAAGAATTAAGCACGGATGATTGCTTATTGGCTCAAAATTATGTAAACCACTGAGACAATAGTAAGTTAAACACAGACTCAATGTGCATGATTGAAGTGCGAAGGTGGGGCAGACTTCCTTCTTTTCAATATCTAGATTTTCCAAATGAAAATCAGATAGCATATGTGCTGCTTCCCCTTTGAAAATGAAACATTTTCCTGTTAAGAAGTAAATGAGTAGTTGGTGGGTGAATTTCAAGAGTTGGCATGGGCTAGTTGCCTGTTTCAATAATGATCACGAATGAAATGTGAAACACTAGAAATGTGGCTGCCCGGCTCAGAAAAAGTTGGTGCAGAGTTGTGATATTTTTTTAACTCTGTTCTCACACCCTCTTTCTTTTAAATATTTAGCTCACTGCTAACCGAACTCTCTTTTTCATGATACCTCATCATCCAATCCACACTCATTTCTTTTGATTCCTCACACCCAATCACTATGGATTAACTTCATGGGTAGAAATCACTGGTTAACGTGATTCCATAGAAGTTGTGTTAATTCCTAGCACAATGATTCCGTATATCCTATATGCATATGATGCTCAAATTGGTTTAACTATTTAAGTTAAAGCACAAATATGATCTTTGAAAACATTTAAAGTCACACTTCCAAATCATGAATTCGGTTTAAGAATCGGGAAGTGGTTTGAACATTTGATAACAATGTTTTCTATGATTGAAAGTTGTCCACTTATCAACCATATATGAGATTAAGATAAAGGATTATACCTTAACGTGCGATCTTACATCTCATGAAGCTAAGCTTAAAGTCATACACATATGATCTTGTAAGCATCTCTCAAAAATTCTGCAAAAGTCTTATGTCAAGTCAAAGCAAATTTATTCACTTAAATTGAAAAGACAAAAAGCAGTAAAACTTTTAAAGTATGAGTTCTGATCAGAAATAATCAGAAGTCATCACCTTTTTACTCCCCCTGAAATTATGCATCAGTACATTATCAGTGTTAAAGATATGCATAAAATTTCAGACAAATATGTACTCCCCCTAATCTTCATGAGCTTGGAGAGTGCAAACACTAATCTTCAACAGAAACTATCAGACTTAAATCAAGAGTTTGTCAAGGACAAATCTAAGTTTGAACAGGAAAGTTCATAGTTTGCACTGAAGTTCTCAGTAATTTCCAAGAAAAGTGGTCAAGAGAAGAAGACTCTCGAGCTTAAGTGTTTAAAGCTTTCTCAACAAGTTTCTAACTTTGAGAAAGTAATAATTTTGGAAAGAGATCAGTTTGCCAAGGAGAAGAAGGCAACTGAACAAAAGAATGCTCTGATACCAATTGTGAGTCCGTGATCGTTTACCAGATAAATCAAACAACAACAAGATATAGATTACCAACCTGTTTCTATTATAAAACGCGGATTACAGCGGTTGATAAGTTTACACTTTGAAGCTCTCTCTCTGATGTTCTTGATTACACCTTGGATGTGTGTGATGTATGTGTTCTTTCTTGTTAATCTGATTTCTTAGAGAGAGAGAGTGATAATATCTATATATTAGATATTATCAAAACTTAATATAAACTAATATTAAACTAAAACATAATATCTAAAACATAATATCTAAATAATATCTAGATATTATAACTTTGACTATTATTACAGAATAGGCCCTTAGACTTTGGTTGAGAGTAACTTTTAGCTTTAACTTCATATTGCGATCTTCGTTTTGGATGATCTTGAATCCAATGAGACTGTGTCCTAACAATCTCTCCCTTTGGATCAAGATCATTACGAAAATGATTTAGCAATACGATCTTCTCTTTCAGCACAGAAGATGCAATCTCTCTCTCTTTGATAATCAGTTTAAGGAAAACACACAGAACACACATATTGAAGTTGTAAATCAGAGAGAGAAAGCTTAAACTGTAAACATATCAACCTCTGTAATCCGCGTTTGTAATCCAAACAGGTTGGTAATCGTTATATCTTTGTTGTTTGATTTATCTGGTAAACGATCACGGACTCACAATAATTATAAATCTAATCACGTCCAAGACTACCATTCTAACATTGAAAATACGAATATTGAATACTTACCTGAATTTCTCGGGTGTTACAATCCTCCCCACCTAATGAGGATTTCGTCCCCGAAATCTTATCCACCAAACAAATGAGAATATCTTTTCTTCATGTCTTCTTCCGATTCCCATGTCACATTGGCACCCCGATGGTGTCTCCATTGAACCTTGACCATTGTTACTTCTTTATGTCTTAACCGCTTTGTCTTTGATTCCAAAATGGCTTACGGCTCTTCCACACATCGGTTTCCGCTGTCCACTCGAATTTATGTCAAAGGAATGACGATTTCCTCTTCGGCTAAGCATTTGTGAAGGTATCACACGTGAAAGGTAGGGTGGATCCCATCCATTTCCGGTGGCAAGTCCAATCTATAGGCTTGGAGTCTAATCTTCTCCAAAATGGTGAAGGGTCCAAGAAAACGAGGACTAAGTTTTCCACGCTTCCCGAAACAGATGATCCCCTTCCATGGTGAAATATTCATCATAACCCGCTCTCCCACTTGGAACTCGACCGGTCTTTGCTTTTTGTCCGCATAGCTCTTTTGTCGATCTTGGGCCGCATTCAAACTCTCCCGGATACTCTTCACCTTATCCTCCGTTTCTTGTACCATTTTTGGTCCCACAAATTGCTATTCTCTCGCCTCAAGCCAACACACCGGTGTCCTACACTTCCGTCTGTATAGCGCTTCGAACGATGCCATTTCGATGCTCGAGTGATAACTGTTATTGTACGCAAACTCCACCAACGGTAGATGTGAATCCCAATTTCGTCCAAAGTCTATGACACACGAACGAAGCATGTCCTCGAGAGTTTGAATTGTCCTCTCACTTTGACCGTCGGTTTGAGGATGATAGTTCGTACTCAATTTGACTCCCGTGCCCAATTCTTTCTGTAGTCCATCCCAAAACTTGGAAGTGAACCGACTATCCCGATCCGACACAATGGATAGTGGGACACCATGACGTGATACCACTTCATCAATGTAGAGTTTAGTTAATTTGTTCATCGGCAACGTCTCTCGCATCGCCAAAAAGTATGCGCCCTTCGTGAGTCGATCCACCACCACCCAAATAGTGTTGTGTCCCTTCAAGGTCCTCGGTAGCTTAGTGACAAAGTCCATCGTGGTATGCTTCCGGAATGGCTAGTGGTTGCAAACTCTCATAAGGTTTTTGATGTTCCGCTTTGACTTGAAGGCATGTGACACACCTTTCCACATAGTTGGCCACATCGAGTTTCATCACCGGCCACCAATAGTGTAACTTTAAATTTCTATACATCTTGGTGCTACCGGGATGTATGGAGTACTTTGACTTGTGAGCCTCTGCCAAGAGCAACTCACGGTTTCCCCCAATCTTCGACACCCATATCCTTCCTTGGAATAGCTTAAGGTAGCGACTATCTTCTGTCAGTATCTCCCTCGCGAAGTGCTTCGGCTTGACTCACCTTGATGTCCTCCACTAGGCTTGATATTACATCAATTCTAGTAAGGGTTACCTTGACTTCACTCCCGTAACTCTTTCAGCTCAAAGCATCCGCCACCACATTGGCCTTACCGGGGTGGTAAAGCAATTCGCAATCATAATCTTTCAAAAGTTCCAACCACCTCCTTTGTCGCATGTTGAGGTCTTTTTGGTCGAATATGTACTTCAAGCTTTTGTGGTCGGTGAATAGTGTGCACTTAGTCCCGTAGAGGTAGTGCCGCCATAGCTTCAAAGCAAATACCACCGCCGCTAATTCCAAATCAAGAGTAGGATAATTCTTCTCGTGATCATTGAGTTGTCGTGATGCATACGCTATCACTTCCCCCTTTGCATCAACACACACCCGAGGCCCAATTTAGAGGTGTCGCTATAAACCACAAAATCGTCGGATCCTTTGGGTAAGGATAAAATTGGCGCCTCACATAGTTTCCTTTGAAGTGTCCGGAAGGCTTTCTCTTGCGTTTCGGTCCATAAGAACTTGACGTTCTTTCTTGTCAGCGACGTGAGTGGAAAGGCGATCCTTGAAAAGTCTTGAATGAACCGTCGGTAGTAGCCGGCCAAACCCAAAAAGCTTCTTATCTCCGTTGGACTCGTAGGTGGTTCTCAATTCATCATCTCCTCAATCTTTGCCGAGTCTACTTTCACTCCATCCTTGGATACCACATGACCCAAGAATTAGACTTCTTGAAGACAAAACTCGCACTTCGAAAACTTCGCGAATAGCTTCTCTTTCCGAAGAATTTCCAAAACCTCTCGCAAATGTTTCCGGTGTTCGACCTCGTCCCGCGAATAGATCAGAATATCGTCGATGAAGACTGTAACTGATTTGTCCAAAAAAGGTCGACATGCTCGGTTCATCAAATCCATAAATACGGCCGGAGCATTAGTCAACCCGAATGGCATGACTAGGAACTCATAATAACCGTATCTCGTTCGAAACGCCGTCTTCGGAATATCGGTCTCCTTTACCCGTACTTGGTTGTAACCGGACCGCAAATCTATCTTGGAGAAGAATCCCGCTCCTTGCAATTGATCGAAGAGGTCGTCGATCCTAGGAAGTGGATACTTGTTCTTCACGGTGACCTTGTTGATTTTACGGTAGTCGATACACATCCGCATAGACTCGTCCTTCTTCTTTACGAATAACACCGGAGCTCCCCACGGTGACGAGCTCGGTCGTATGAATCCCTTCTTAAGAAGTTATTGTAGTTGTGTCATCATCTCTTTCATTTCCGTTGGGGCTAGACGATAAGGAGCACGAGCGATCGGTGCGGCACCCGGAGTGAGGTCGATATGGAACTCCACTTGTCGTTCCGGCGATAATCCGGGTAGTCGCACACTACGTACACATCTTCTACCTTTCCCTTCTCTAGTTTTGCGTCGATCACGTAGGCCAAGTAGGATGCACACCCCTTGTCTAGGCTCTTCCTTGCTTTGATTGTCGAGATGATCGTGTTGGCCTTCCGATTCTTCTCCCCATAAATTATCACCTCTCCACCCTTCGGCGAGGGTACCTGAATCATATTCTTGGAACAAAATATACCGGCGTCGTGCTTGGATAGCCAATCCATCCCAACAATCACATCAAACCCCCCGATAGCCGCCGGTAGCAAATCTATTGAAAAGGACTCCCCATCTAAATCTAAGGTGCACCCAACGTAACATTCCCGAACTAACATATGATCTCCATTAGTTACCTCTACCACTAGAGCACCAGTTAACAAGCTAACAGGAGTAGAGAAGTTCTTGCAAAACAAAGTAGACACAAAGGATCGGTTCGCACCGAAATCAAATAAGACACGGGTAGGTAGAGAGTTCACTAAAAACGTACCCGACACAACATCCGACGTCACTCTTGCTTCATCCACAGTTATTTGGAAGGCCCGACTTGGTGCCTTCGGTGGAATCTATTTATTTGGTACGACCCCGTTTGAAACTCCTTGATATCCCCTCGTCAGCTTGGGACAATCTCTCTTGATGTGCCCCGGCTCCCGACACTCATAGCAAACTCCTTGGGAGGGGCAATCCCTACTCATGTGGTCCTTCCGCCCACACTTAAGGCACTCAATTGTGTTAGAGAAGGGCTTCAGATTGCAAGGCCCGAAGTGCTTACTCTTACACTTGAGGCACCACCTCGCCTCACGTCGCGACTTCATGATCCTTCCCCCGTTAAAGGATTTGGATGGTCGGGTGGGGCCGGTCGGCCCTTCCCACTTCCATTTCTCTCCTTGCTGTTTCTTCTCCTTTCTCTCTTGTATGATATCATCCTCCACCAATTGAGACTCCTCGGTGACCTCTTACAAAGTGTTCACCCGCGCATTCCTCACACCTGTCTTCATTTCCACTGGTAAACCTCTCAAATAGGCCTTTATCTTCGACCTCTCATCAGTTGCCAAATGCTCAACCAGACTGAGTTTCTCTATAAATTGCTTTGAGTAGTCGACGATCGACATACTACCCTTCTTTAGATTTCGGAACTCTTCTTCTATCTTGTCGAGAGCCCTTTCATTGCAGTATTTCTCCATGATCTTCTTCTTGAAGGTTGGCCAAGTGAACTTGGCCAAAACCTCCGGTGTAAGCACCTTTCAGGTAACGTTCCACCAACTCAACGCATCCCCTCTAAATAGTTGAGACGCAAACTTGACCCTCTGAGAGTCGCTGCATTCACTTGACTCGAATGTCATCTCTACATCTTGTATCCAGCTCACGGACGCCACTAGATCAGTCGTTTCGGAGAATTCTGGAGGTCGACTGCATAAAAAGGATTTAAAGGAGCAACCCCCTTCTTTCTTCTTTTTGTCTCTAATCACATTCTCCTCCGTCCCAATTGCATTATCGGCACCACCCGATCTAATCAGCGCATTGTCTCCCATTGCTTCGGGTCTTCGGTTGCTTGTATCATGGTCTTCTAATATCTTCATGAATCGTTCGTCCCGCTTGTCCATTGCAGAATTCATCATCTGCATGATACTTGCCAATAAGACTGACTGGGGGCCCACTTCTTGGACTACCGGGTTGTCGGTCTCCAAATTCACTTGTGGAACTTGGTCCACCACTCCCTCCAACAAGGTGGTCCTTTGAGGAACAGTCGGAACAACCGTTCGTTGCCCTTCTTGAAGTCTCTGGAGCTATGACACTCGTCTCATTACCTTCATCGGGTACCACCACCCGATTCCTAGTGTTTACCATTGTGAGTTGTCACACATGATAAAGATCATACCGATTAATTCTTTGAAAGATTAGCGGTTCATTACGTACTACTACTAAGATTAATCATAATAATAACAGTTTCAAGCACACTCACGTATTTATAATTTCGTAATAGCACCGGCCAAGTGAAATCGTGAATGCATATTACATAAGAATTCTCGTTATCATCATCACAATTTTCAATCATTACAATTCCGTAATCCTAACACTCTCCCCACCTAGGAATGCTCTACTCGTATGGACAGTGATACTATAGGCACAAGCAGTTTAAGTCTAGGCATACTAAAATTGACACCTAGTTCACTTAAACTAGAGCTCTCATACCAACTTGTAACACCCCAAAGTTTGGGACAAAAAAAAATTTCGGAATTGGAAATGTAGTATATAAAATATGTCAAAGCACTAGCCTTCCCAAAAAGGGAACCATATATGCCTGTTATAATTACAAGTTTGTAATAAATAAACAATGAGGGGAAAACAACCCTCTAATCTAAATCCTATCTAGGAAAAAGATTAACTCAATTTGTCATCCAACTCCAAAGTGTGACTTCTATAATTGGCGTTCCAAAATATTCCCAAGCTCGCCTCTAAGGTCAACTAAACCATCTTGGCGGTCACGCCGCTAGAACCTGAGATACACATCAAAGCAATCAAGTGTTAGGCCAAACGAGCCTAGTGAGTTGAACAATAACATGGCATAATCAATTAAATCAGTTATAGACAATAAGGGCCATAAAGGAAACAATGTGGGAGACCCATCACACCAAAGAGTTTCACCTCAAGTCAATGTACCTTGATGTTCACTCTCATGAGCAACATCCCGAAGGCCCGACACACTTGAAGACTACCTCACAGGCATTACTCTAAATGGCGGAGATCTAGGTGCATACCGTCATAGTGGCACCCTAAGACTATATCCTCCTAGTGCTTACTCATGGTTCATCCATTACACATACATCGTCCATCTCTATACATATTTCATATCAACAAGATACATGTATAAAACCTCACATAGTTCAAATCCCATTTTAGGTCTAAAACACTAAAACATGCAATTTCATCAACAATATTCACCAATCACATAATAGCATAATATCATAACCAATATGTTGCCAGTAATAGCCTCATCAAGTCCCACATAAAGAACATTAACCAAAACCAACAAATACCAAAAGTAAGAGTTAGATCAAACTTATCAGGTGATTAGATACATGCATAAACATGAAATAAAGACAAGTAGAATGTTAAAATGTATATCTCATTTGAAAATGGTTGATAGAAACTCATTATCTAGGTTTTGTATAAAAACCCTAGAAAACTTAAGAACCCTAGAAGAAGAGGTAGTTGGTTGCTTGAAGCCTTGGAGCTTGAATCTTGCCAAGAACCACAATGAATGCTCTTTATCTACCCAACTACTTCCAATAAAGATTCCACCAACCCCAAAACCCTAGAATTAATGAGGATATGGAATATGAAGAAGAAAATCGCCTAAATATGCTTCTAACCCGAAGTTGAATCTGGTTTTTGATGAGAGTAATAAATGGATCGGTCAAAGAGGGTTTTTATACCAACATTTCCTTGTCAGCGACAATGCCATTGGCACTGTCGCAGGGTCATAGTCGCACCCCCTTACCTACCTACGGTCCAAACCTGGCGACAATGCCCTGCAACGTTGCCCAAGGGCATTGTCGTTGTGGCAAGGTCGCTCCCCAACCCCCACCTTCTGATTTGTTCCAGCGATTGTGACTTGCGACAGTGCCCTTGGGCACAGTCGTTTGTCACTGTCGCACCAAGCCCCCAAGGCCTGAAAATCTCGATCGATCTCACAACAGTTCCCATAGATTAGATTTATCAGCAATTTCTTATAAGTGAATTTAGATTATGAAACTTATAAAGCTAATCACGTCCAAGACTACCATTCTAACATTTAAAATGGTATTACGAATATTGAATACTTACATGAATTTCTCGGGTGTTACACCAAGGGTATTTAGGTATTTTTTTTTCAAATTCATAATTTTCGGAATAATTCATATTTTTAGGAACAACCACCTTCCTTAATTTTCTCATTTATCTCAATCTCTCTCATGATCCACCATCACCATCCAGTCCCGGTGACATCCTCCGACTCCGGTAACCTCCCTCCAATTCCAACGACTTTCATAAACTGTTTTTTCATAAGCTATTTTTTTGAAATTTACAAGTTTTTTTAACTTTCATGAACCGTTTTTTCAAAATTTTCACGTTTCGTAATCTGATTATTCATATGAGAAAAATATATGAAACTTAAAAATATGATTATTCATATAGTATAAAGTAAATGAAATTTCGAAAATACATGATTATTTCGAAATTTTCTGTTTATTCATATGAGAGAAAATATATGAAACTTAAAAAATCAACAAGCATATTATGAAACCGTTTATGAAATTTGAAAATTTCAAAAAAACAGTTTATGAAACTTAAAAAACTTGAAAATTTCGAAAAGACGGTTTATGAAACTTAAAAACTTGAAAATTTCAACAAACGGTTTATGAAACTTAAAAAACTTGAAATTTTCGAAAAAAACGGTTTATAAAACTCGCCGAAATTGGGGGAGGTCGTCAGTGGGAGGAGGTCGTTGCCGGTGGGAGGAGGTAGCTGGAGTGGGGGGAGGACGCCGGAATTGGATGGAGATGATGGATCGTGAGAGGAAATCGTCGGAATTCCAGGATAGGAGGTCGCCGTAATTTTATGAGAGAGAGGGAGAGTCATAACGTCCCGGAGAGAGATGGAAGGAGATATGGAGATAATTAAGAAAATTAAGGAAGTATATAACCAAAATTAGATAAATTCAAATTAGTTATTAAATTTAAAATTTAAAATATTTAAAACATATTCACAAACTACCCTTTCCCTATTTTTTTTTTTAATAAATTTAAATCTGAAATTTCTCAACCGTCGATCAAAATAATGGATGGCCTTGATTGGTTTACATAGTTAACAAGATTAAAAGGGTTTACAAAAGAAACTCCCTCTATATATATATATTATACCCGTAGACTTTGGATGATATGAGATCATAAAATTCTCATGAGATTATCTTAGAAATTTTGGATGGGTTGATCTCGTTGAACCTTCATGACCAAAACGTGGGAACTTTAGAGCAAAGAATACTGAATATTCAAATGAAAAACACAGCAAACCTTCACGAAAAACACGTACCGAATATTCATAATTGTCCTATAGGACCCATGAAAAATAACTAGACTCACTAAAATCTAACTTTTTATAACACCCGTGATTTAGGTGCGTCCCCAATTTGGCTTTTCCCCTTGTAATTTTTTAGATATCGAGATCGGGAGTCCTCGGGTCGAAAACGGAAGGAAAATTGGGTTTCGATGTGTCTGGGCGATTGTGCCCGCGATTGTGACAGAGGTCACTCTCGCGGGGCACAACCGTGGAGAGTGCACCGCGAGTATGGAGTGGGGCGCGACAATTCCCGATGAGAATGACATGTGTCACTCTCGCAGGGCAAAGTCGTCGAGCTTGTACCGTGAGGTACTGAGCGGGGGCGATTATGCCACGCGAGAATGACCATATCATTCTCGCAGGGCACTATCGCGGTTGGGGAGGCAGCCATTTAATGCACATTTTGACCTCATTTCCTCACTTTTCTCATTTTGGCTTTATTGGGTCCGATTTTGGGAAGATCTAGGGTAAGTTCCTCTCCCTCTTCCTTCATCTTTATGGGAGAAAATCATTTGGTGATTATTATGTTGGTTGGTGTAGGGTTTGTTTGCTTTTATTGTGAGTCCTAGAGGTTCAAGCTTCAAGGATCACCTCCTACTCTCTTCACTTCTACAACTAAAACCTAGGGTTTGTGTATAGCCCTTACAAGGTGAGTTTTCTTACCCATTTCTTTATTATAAAAGCTAGGGTTTATGTATTAACAAACCCATCCTTGTCTTCTAATCACATTTGGGGTTTTGTTGTGTTTTGACCTAACCATGGATTTTGGAAATATTGGGGTTATGGCTTAAACAAGGATTTCAAAGGATTGTGTTTTTAAACGAGATAAATGGTTTCTATGCTTATCAACTCTTTTGATGACTAATATTTGTCCCATGGAGCTTTGATAAAACCCAAAGTGAAAACTAGGGTTTTGGTGAGATTTAAGTAATAAGCTAGTCATCGATAATCTGGGTTTTGTATTAAAGCTTAACGTAATATTGTTGATGGATTGTGTTATTAATTACTCCACGATAGTGGAGGTCAAGACTTCACATTGTAAATCATGTGTATAAATACGACTTGGGTTCTTAAACTTTACATGCATGCCTTGTAATGAATATGTGGTATGTGTTGGTTTTGGTCATAGTGTAATGGATCCATAGGCACTGTGTTCTGATGTCTCGCTTGGGGATGTTTGGTTCACCACATTAGCACGGAATAGGCATCGGGCTCCATGGTAAGTAGGGTGTGGGCCTATACAGTCGGGCAGCGTCCCATAGACAGTAAGGTGTAATTCCATCATGCTTGAGTTCCCCTGTTTTGGAACTCTCAACAATAGACCTGGGGTGGTTGACTTGATGTTTTCGGGCAATAGACTTGGAGTAGTTGAGCTCGCTATGTGATTTGAATTATTGTCAGTATTTAATGAACGCTAATGGTTTTTTGGATTTGTTTTGATTTAGCTCATGACTAGATCGACTACATGACTTCAAACGGGTTTATCATTTAACTTTAACTTCCGCTTAATTGTTCTCACTAAGCTTTAGCCTAACATTTGTTCTTGGTTGTCATGTATGGCAGGTCATCCTAGCGGTGGGACTCGTCGGGATTGAGAGGTCAGCCTTGGGGTCGAGAGCGGTCTTTTTGATGATATAGTGACCAATACATTGAAGTATAGAGATTATACCTTCTGGAAGAATAGCGACACCCGAACTTAATCTTACTTGCCAAGTTAGATTATTAGGTTGTCGAATTTATTCTTTAATTGTCTTGGGTTGTAATTGTCGTACCATGGTCCCCGTGTTAGGTCGACGTACATTGGTGTTAAGACACAGTCTCATTGGATTCAAGATCATCCAATACGAAGATCGCAATCTGAAGTTAACGCTGAAAGTTACTCTCAACCAAAGTCTAGGGTCTATTCTGTAATAAAGTCAAAGTTGTTTTTAATATCTAGATATTTATTATTTAGATATTATGTTTTTAGTTATAATATTAGTTTATATTAGTTTTGATAATATCTTTATCAGATATTATCTATCTCTCTTTTACAATCGATCAACACAGAACACACAATACACACACTATCAAAGTGTAAAAGAGAGAAAAACAAACAGAGAGAAAACTCAAGAAATCAACCGTGTAATCATCGTTTGTAATCGAAACAGGTTGGTTTATCTTATATTTGTTTGTTATTTGATTATCTGGTAACGATCACGGACTCACAATTGGTATCAGAGCTGATCCAGATCAAATCAAAATTTTCAACTCTCTGTGTTCTTCATTTTTTGAAGAACACTGATCAATCATCAAAATCTTGATTTTGCGGTTATTTTCGAAATCAAAAGGTTGTGTATTGTTGTTGTTGGTAAGGAGAACATTCTGTCAAAGTTTGGTGTGGTAAATCGATCTCTAGTTGGGTTAATTTTAGAGTTGCAGGTCGTTTAATCGGAGAAGATGACGTATCGGTCTTAAGCGTACCGGTCGAACCTTAGTTTTTACATTCCACCGGTCGAAGATCATTTTTTTATCGGTCGAATCTCACAAACTTTTGGTATCGGTCAAACACTCTCCGGTCAAATCCCACTTTGTACCGGTCGAATATTTTTTTTTATCCGGTCGAGTATTTTTTTTTATCCGGTCAAAGTAAACCTCAATTCCCGTCGAACCCCACTTTTCCACTACATTTCACCGGTCGAACCCCACTTTTCCACCTCACTTCCCCGGTCAAACCACAATTTTTCCCATCTTCCGGTCGAATCACACAAAACCACACTCCGGTCAAACCACAATCAATCCCCGGTCTTAGAAACATCATCCGGTCGAATCACACATCCTCACTTCCGGTCTTACCTCTCTCTCTTCCGGTCAAACATCAATCCCTGGTCTTAGAAACATCATCCGGTCGAATCACATTTCAAAACCCACAACCCCCGGTCTAACCCCACTCTCCGGTCATTGAGACAATTCCTAACACACTCCACTCCACTCACATTTAACTCTCACTCAAATTTAACTCTCACACCACTCACTTTGTCCACTCACAATTGCATTTCATTTTTTTTTAAGCAATCAAACACTTCCCTAAATCGATCTTCCAAGATTTCAAACACACATTTCGGTCAAAGTGAATTTCCACGTGTCCAAGATTTACATTTACATCTCATGCAAAATTTTCTTGAATCTACCCACGTGTCCATTATTTGTGAGATTTTTTTTAAAAGGTGAGCTATTTTTTTGTTTCAAAAATCACGTGACCACCTTTTAAACATTTAGCTAACACCTTTTCCATCCACTACTCTCACTTGAAAAGCTTTATCAAACCAATTAGACTTTCGGTCAAAGGAAATCAAATATACTTTCGGTCCAATCTTTTTACCGATCAATCAGTTTTACTGGTCGAAAATTTTACCGGTTCTTACGTCTTATCGATCGAACCTCACTTTGCGCAATCAACCTCTCGCGCAAACCTTCTCTAAACGCAAAGTTTTTCCGGACTTCGAATTTTATTCAAAATGACATCCAGAGAAGCCCTTGCAATCGGAACTGATACCAAGCCACCAGTTCTCTTTAGAGGAGAATACGAACAGTGGAAGGATCGGTTCCTGAACTTCATCGAAAGACAGGAATTGGGTGATTTCATCAAACAATCCTTAGAAGAAGGCCTAATGGAAACAAAATATAGGGAACCAGCAGCAGGTACTCAAGAAGTACGACATGCACTTTCTTATGGAGATCTAACAGGTGATGATAAGCTAAGAGCAAAAGGCGACATGTTAGCCAAGTCATACATTCTACAAGGGATTACGAATGAAATCTATGTAAAGATTGACAGCTACAAGGCCTCCGGAAAACAAATGTGGGATCAACTAGAGAAAATGATGTTGGGTTCAAAGATTGGGAACCAACTGAAAATCTCTAACTGCCTGCACAGTTTTGAAGAATTCAAAGGCAGAACTGGAGAAACTCTAGAGGGAACATATGATAGGTTTGTGACTTTGCTAAACGAATTAAGCAAGAATAAGGTCAACAAATCTCAAATCGAGCTGAATATCAAATTCCTGAGTATTCTACAACCAGAATGGAAAAGTTTTGCCAAGCAGATGAGGCAGATAAAAGACCTGAATGAGATTCCACTTCACGAGGTGTATGAAACCCTCCGACAAAATGAAGATGAGGTGGATGAAATTCTAGCAGAAAAGAGAAAAGGAAAGACAGTTGAAGACACAGTCGCTCTTGTTGTGAAAAAGAAGAAGAACAAGACGATTGTGTATGAATCAGAAGAAGCTGAAGCTGATGTTGTCTCTGACTCGGATGAAAATGAACAAATGCAGCAAGCAATGCAGTTTCTGACAAATGCATTTCAGAAAAAGTTCTACAGGAATCCAACGTCTAATAGTCAGAGGTACTCTTCTGGACCAAACAATTATGCTCACAAGGAAAGAATTGAAGGAAGCAGATATGAAGGAAATAAGTATGAAGGGAAGAGATTTGAGGGAAAGAGAACAGAGGAGAAGAAACCTGAAGATAGAAGATATCAGACTGAAGGAAAAAGGTTAGTGGAGAGGAATCCTGAAGAAAGGAAATTTAAAGCTGAAGGATCAAGTCAGCCAGGACCACCGATGTGCTACAACTGTGGCAAAACAGGTCACTTTGCCAAGGATTGCCGCAGATCAAAAGTCAGAAACTCCGATTACTACAAGAACAAGATGCTTCTTGCAAAGCAACAGGAGGCGGGCAAGGCACTGATGGCTGAAGATGAATACTGGCTGGATCAATCAGATGAAGAAGAAGAAGATGAAGAAAAGGATGAAGCCGTCAATATGTGCTTGATGGGCAAAATCGAATCAGATGCTGAAGCTGATTCAGAAAATGAAGAAGAGGAGGTATGTGTTTTATCGTATAAAGATTTAATGAATAAAATGCATGCTATGGTTTTAAAACAAGAAGAGTTAGAATCTAATCTTAAGCGAGAAAATGGTGTTATAATTAACAAAAACCAATTGATACAGAAACTTAGCGATGAAATTGCTGAGAAGAAAGTATTAGTTGAGGTTTTACATACAAACGGTGACACCAACGCAAAAGAACAGACTATAATTCTAAAAGAGAATACTGAGCTCAAGTCTAAATTGACAAAAAGTGAGATTGATTTTTATAAGCTTACTGATATGCATTCTTTATGTACTAAAGAAAACAAGACCTTAAATGCTAAATTAGACGCTTTGGAAAAGAAGCTATACTCATTAGGTCAAAGTGAGCAAACCATTCATCTTAACAAACCGAAAAAGAACAAAGAAAATTGGGTAATCGGTTATGTGAAACCTCAACGTCTTCAAAAGGGTATAAGAGAAGTGCCTGCACTCTATGACTATACCTCTATGCTAGTTTCTCACCGAATCTCCTCACTTAAAGTTTTTAATACTAAACTATCAGAAGAGGATGAAGCTAATGAATTTGAAAAACGGATGAAGTCAACTAAAGTTCACGCTCCATTTTATTATGCGAAGTTGAATAATAGTTATGACTATCCCAATGATGAAAAGAAATCTCTTTCAACTGACTACTTTCAAAGTTATTCTGAAAAAGAGATGGAGGCGAAGCCTGTCATAGGTAAAATTTATGTCCCTTCTCTTGTGTTAGAAAGTAAAATTTCTGAACTCGAGAACTCTTTATCAGATGAAAGACTTATGATTGAGATTCAACAAAAGGTTTTTTCAACTGTTATGAAAAATGTTGTTCTTTCAAAGGCTTCTACTTCTGATGACATGTTTGGTTCATCAAACGAAGAGTTTAATTTTCTTAATTCTGACGGTGGTTTAGATGGTTGTTTTGAACAAGTTGATTTTAATGTGAAACTTCCTAACCATGCATCTTTTGTTAAGAAAACTTCAAGAAAAACCAGTATGTCTGTGAACAGTGCAAAATCAACGAAAGTTGATTACTCAGTCTCTGTGAAAGCTAACAATGCTAAAGGTAAGAAAATATCTCAGCATTCACAGAAACCGACCACTACTGGTAATTCTGAGAAGAAGCACTCAGTTGTTGCTCAAAGGTCTAACTCACTAGTTTTACATGTTTCAGATATGAGCAAGCCAAGGCCTGAAGCCAATTCTCAATGGCAACCAAAAAGGAAGCTTGACAAGGCCATTTTATCGTTTAGTAGTGTTAATTGTAATAAGACTTCGCTTACTAAAGATGTTGTGATTGCTGATATTGCTGTTTTGCATCCAAAACTTGTTGTTTCTCGTAAACAATATACAATGAAGCAATTATTTCAGTTATCTTTATTTGCTGGAAAGTCCTCTATCTATAATAAACATGTTTCTATTACTTGTCAAGATTCTGGAGATTGGTTTGGAAATTACCATGTGCATACATCTCATATTAATTCTTCTCATGCATTTCAAAAGAAAAGAGGAACCAATTTGAAATGGTTACCAAAATCTTGTGCTAACACAGTAGGACCCAAATTCCAATGGGTACCTAAGGCTAAATCTGTGTTGCAGGCACACAAAGCTTAAAGAGAATGCGACTTCTGATTATGTACAGATCAGGACTCGTTCTTCAATGTCAAAAATAGGTTTTTGGATAATGCAGTTCAAAACCCGAACATCAAAGTCAAAATAGGCTTTTGAACAAATCAGTTCAAGACCCGCACTTCGATAATCAAAGTGAATATTCCAATGTTGTCGTATAAACATCTAAATTTGTATTTTCTCTTATGCAGACTAGTCATACGTGGTTCTTGGACAGCGGATGTTCGAAGCACATGACAGGGCAAAAAGAGATACTGTCCAATTTTAAAGAAAAATATTGCGGAACAGTAAGATTTGGCAACGACCAGTTTTCTCCAATCATGGGATATGGTGATGTACAACATGACAATGTCACTATCAAGAAGGTGAGCTATGTAGAAGGCTTAGGACACAACTTGTTCAGTATAGGCCAGTTCTGTGACAAAGACTTAGAGGTCAACTTCAAAGCCAAGAGATGTTCAGTTCGCAATGAAGAAGGCGAAGAACTCTTGGTCGGTACACGAGAATCAGATCTCTACACAATCAACTTATCTGATGTCCAGACTGACAAACAAGTTTGTCTACTATCGAAAGCTTCGATGCAACAAAGTTGGTTATGGCATCGACGTCTTTCTCACCTCAACTTTCGGTACATCAACAACCTGGTCAGTGGAAAGCTCGTCAAAGGACTTCCAGAGCTGAGATATGAAAGAGAACATCTTTGTACAGCTTGTGAGAAGGGCAAGATGAAGAGGGCACCTCATAAACCGAAGCCTGAACCAAGTACAAAAGCTCCTTTAGAGTTATTGCATATGGATCTATGCGGTCCAATGCGCACTCAAAGCTTAGGCGGAAAGAAGTACATACTCGTGATCGTGGACGATTACTCGCGATACACATGGGTCAAGTTTCTACGTTCAAAGGATGAGACACCAGATGTTCTCATTACATTCCTGAAGACGACCCAAGTAAATCTGCAGAAACCGGTCAAGATTCTAAGAACAGACAACGGCACAGAGTTCAAGAACAACAAAGTTGAAGAATATCTCGAATCTGTCGGGATTTCACATCAATACTCTGCTGCTCGAACGCCTCAACAAAATGGAGTAGTTGAAAGAAGAAATCGAACGCTAGTCGAGGCTGCTCGTACTATGCTAAGTCAATCAGACTTACCTCTATTTTTGTGGGCAGAAGCTGTTTCGACCGCATGTTACACACAGAATCGATCCATGGTACATCGAAGATTCAAGAAGACTCCTTATGCATTAATCAACAACCGAACACCGACAATCAAATATTTCCATATATTTGGGTGTAAGTGTTTCGTTCTAAATGACAGGGAGAATCTTAATAAGTTCAGTGCTAAGGCGGATGAAGGGATCTTCATTGGATATTCCTCGACATCAACTGCATTCCGAGTTTATCTGAAGAAGTCAAAGACGGTGATTGAAAGCATCAACGTCACCTTTGATGAAGAAATGGCTTCCGAACAACAACGTTCAGAACCCGTTATAACCGGAGTACTAGCTTCTGGGCAACTCAGTCCAGAACCTGCGTCTCAACAGAATAAATCAGACGAAGCTTCAACTTCAACTAACCATTTATCTGATTTAGATTTATTATTTGAATTGTTTTATGATGAATTTCTTGGATCTAATGTAAAGAAATATGTTGTGGTTGACAGGATGGAAGACTTAACGACTACTCATCCAACCAGTTCAGATGACTCTATTGAATCAAACGCCCCGATTCAACAAGAAATTACAATTCAAATGCCGACTCCAATAGTTGAAGAAGTGACAAATGATAAAGAGACAGAAGTAGCTGAAACAATAGGTTGTTCTATACAGACTAATCTACAGCCGGAACAAGCTGTACCTACTGAGACTTCTGCACCATCTACTTCAACTGAACCCCCCATTCCTTTTTATATTGATCTCTCATCATATAATACACTTCCACCAATTACTTCAACTGAAACCACAATTCCTCCAGAACAAACCGAAGAAGGTACAAGTGGATTTATAGATAATTCAATTGACATACATTCATATAATCCACTGCCTCATGAACATAAATGGACCAAAGAGCATCCGATAAGCCAAGTCATTGGCGATCCATCAAAACCGGTGCAAACTAGGTCAGCATCAATGAACATGTGCATGCATGACTCCTTTCTGAGCAAGTTCGAGCCAACTCGCGTATCAGAGGCACTTGCGGATCCAGAATGGGTGATCTCAATGCAAGAAGAGCTGAATCAGTTCAATGCACTTAAAGTCTGGAGACTCGTACCGAAACCTCAAGGTAAAACCATAATAGGTACGAAATGGGTTTTCAAGATAAAGAAAGACGAAGATGGTACCGTTATCCGAAACAAGGCAAGACTAGTAGCCAAAGGATACAGACAAGAGGAAGGAATAGACTTTGACGAAACATATGCTCCTGTGGCGCGATTAGAGGCAATCAGAATGTTTTTAGCCTACGCAGCCCACAAGAACTTCACGGTCTTTCAAATGGACGTGAAGACAGCATTCCTCAATGGAATTCTGAAGGAGGAAGTCTACGTCTCTCAGCCAGAAGGTTTTGTCAATCAAGAGAAGCCGAATCACGTTTACATTCTCGACAAAGCACTCTACGGTCTGAAACAAGCACCTCGAGCCTGGTATGATGTCCTTTCCACTTTTCTAGTCAAGTCTGGGTTTTCAAAAGGTACGGTGGATACCACTTTGTTTATTAAAAAGGAAAAAGCCGATATCATTTTAATTCAAATCTATGTAGATGATATTATCTTTGGTTCTACAAATACTAAGTATTGTAAGAATTTTGCAAACCTTATGGTGTCTAGATTTCAGATGAACTTGATGGGAGAGATGAATTTCTTCCTCGGTTTACAAGTAAAACAATTTTCATCGGGTATTTTTATCAATCAATCAAAATACATTATGGATATTCTTCGGAAGTTCAAAATGGAAAATTCAAAACCGATTGGTACCCCAATGGCACCAGGTACTAAGATTGGCACTGATCCTTTGGGAAAGACTGTTGATGTTAGGACTTATCGAAGGATGATAGGTTCTTTAATGTATCTTACTTCTAGTAGGCCAGATATAATGTTTTCAACTTGTTTATGTGCACGATATCAGGCCAATCCTAAAGAAATCCATATGTCTGCTGTGAAGCGCATTTTTAGATATCTGAAGGGCACTGCAGATCTTGGTCTGTGGTATCCTAAAGATACTAGTTTTGAACTAACAGCCTACACAGATGCAGATCATGCAGGTTGTATGTTAGACAGGAAGAGCACGTCAGGACACGTACAGTTCCTCGGTGAAAAACTCGTAAGTTGGGCATCGAAGAAGCAACTTTGTGTTTCAACGTCCACGGCCGAAGCAGAATATGTAGCTGCTGCTAGCTGCTGTTCTCAGGTCTTATGGATGAGAACTCAATTGCGCGACTACGGTTTCCACTTCAACAAAATCCCGATATACTGTGACTCCAAGAGCGCCATCGCAATATCATCGAATCCTGTTCAATACACCAAGACTAAGCACATAGACGTCAGGTATCACTTTATTAAAGATCATGTTGAAAAGGGAACAATTGAACTTTTCTTTGTAAAAACTGATTATCAACTTGCCGATTTGTTCACCAAACCCTTAGACGAAAAGAGGTTTAACTTTCTTGTCTCTAAGCTTGGTATGCTAAATCTTAAAATCTAATCAGTAGTTACCTATAAAAGTTTTCTAAATTCTTAACTCTGATTGATATTTGCACTTCTATATAATGTTTATAATCCAAGGGGGAGAATGAGAAGAAATTGACATCTGGTCAATATTACTTCGAGGGGGAGCTCATAAAATTTTGCATGTACCTTATAATGCCAAAAAAATTTTGTAATGCAAGAATTTAGGGGGAGCTCTTCAAGTCAAGGAGTTCGGATATGACTTCTGATTATTTCTGATCAGAACTCGTACTTTAAAAAGTTTTACTGCTTTTTGTCTTTTCAATTTAAGTGAATAAATTTGCTTTGACTTTGACTTAAGACTTTTGCAGAAGTTTGAGAGAAGCTTAAAAGATCATATCTTTATGACTTTAAGCTTAGCTTCATGAGATGGAAGATCGTACGTAAAGGTATAATTCCAAATCTTCATCTCATATATGGTTGAAAGAAGGACAGCTTTCAATCATAGAAAACATATTGTTCTAAATGTTCAAACCACTTCCCGATTTTTTTCAACATATTTTATATTATGGAAGTGTGATTTTAAATGTTTTCATGATCAATATTGTGCTTTAACTGAAATAGTTAAACCAATCTGAGCTTCACGTGCATCATAGAGAAAACAAGAATTTCATTGTGCTAGGACTTAACACAACTTCTATGGACTCACCTTAACCAGTGAATTTCTACCCACGAAGTTAAATCCTTAGTGATTGAGTGTGCAAAGCGAAAAGAAATGAGTATGATTAGAGTAAGCAAAACGTTTAAAAGAAAGAGCGTGTGAGAACAGAGTTAAAAGAATATCACAACTCTGCACCAACTTTTTCTGAGCCGGGTAGCCACAATTCTAGTGATTCACAATTCTTTGGTGATCATTATTGAAACAGGCAACTAACCCATGCCAACTCTTGATCAAACCTCACCATCTACTCATTTTCTTCTCAACAAGAAAGTGTTTCACATTTTCAAAGGGGGATGCAACACATTTGCTATCTGATTTTCATTTGGAAAATCTGGATATTGAAAAGAAGGAAGTCTGCCCCACCTTCGCACTTCAATCATGCACATTGAGTCTGTGTTTAACTTACTGTTGTCTCAGTGGTTTACACAATTTCGAGCCAATAAGCAATCATCTGTGCTTAATTCTTTCAAACACAAGCACAAACACACAAGGAATTTGTTTCTTTGTCATAACGTTTATAGAAATAACCTTTGTGGTGTTTCAATGATTAAATGGAAGCCCTGGGGGAGTCAACATCAAACAGCTCCTTTCCAATGTGTATTCGTTACACACAGTGACTTAGTGTTACTGACAGGCATTCTAACTGATTCATTAGTTGATTCAGGTGTTACATGATTATTTTGTCTAGATTTGCAAAGATCAGGATGAATAACTATTGAATTGACGGATCAGAGACTACAATTGGTTGACATTTCTTACTCAAAGTTTTGATGAAGTCGTCGCACTTTCCATCAAAAAGGGGGAGAATCTAAAGCTTGAAGAAATGTTCAGTCCATTACATTACAAGACCAAGAACTGCGAGATCAAAGTATTCTGAAGACATGCTGATTTCAGATAAATTTTCTTTGAAGATACTTTGCTAAAGCATTCTGAGCTAGAGAAAGAGATTGCATCTTCTGTGCTGAAAGAGGAGATCATATTGATAAATCATTTTCGTAATGATCTTGATCCAAAGGGGGAGATTGTTAAGACACGGTCTCATTGGATTCAAGATCATCCAATACGAAGATCGCAATCTGAAGTTAATGCTGAAAGTTACTCTCAACCAAAGTCTAGGGTCTATTCTGTAATAAAGTCAAAGTTGTTTTTAATATCTAGATATTTATTATTTAGATATTATGTTTTTAGTTATAATATTAGTTTATATTAGTTTTGATAATATCTTTATCAGATATTATCTATCTCTCTTTTACAATCGATCAACACAGAACACACAATACACACACTATCAAAGTGTAAAAGAGAGAAAAACAAACAGAGAGAAAACTCAAGAAATCAACTGTGTAATCATCGTTTGTAATCGAAACAGGTTGGTTTATCTTCTATTTGTTTGTTATTTGATTATCTGGTAACGATCACGGACTCACAATTGGTTTAAATTGTCATATCCTTTTATTACAGGTTTTTAGATCGCCCTTTTTGGGGTAGATTGGTTTCTACCATTTTTAGACGTTATATAGCCAAATTTTCAAATTTTAAATTCACTCTGAATTTTAGGATGTTACAAGTTGGTATCAGAGCATTAGTTTAAGTGAACTAGGAATGAATGTAAGATGCCTAGACTTAAACTGATATTATTAAGCTATGACTTGTGAGATGGGGTAGAACTCTTAAGATAGGATGGTCTAGAGTCGACGGAACTTACACAAGTTAAAAGTTGTAGTGATGGTAACGAGAACTCTTACGTATCATGTGTTCATAATTTCATTTAACTAACGTTATTATGAAGAAGTTTTACATGAGCATACTTGATCTACTGTTGCTATAATAATTGATAAGTGTAGTAGTACGTTTCCTTGTGTTAACTATGTGAGCTAGTTTCTTATTCTATTTTGTGTATATGTGTGGCAGACTAATGGTTAACACTAGAAACTGACCCGAAGGTCAAGAGGCCACAGTATCCACGACCGACCATCCGCGGGTGACTGCGGTAGAGGAACCCTCTTGTCTGGTTAGTGTGTTGGGCGGGGGACCGGAGCATATTCCCCGACGCAACTTAGAAACTGAAGAGCCTGTTATGGAGGAAGTGACGACAGAGACGAGGATGATGGATCGCATGATGCTTGCCATGAACAGGGCCATGGCACAACAACAAGAAATGTTCCTGAAACTCCTGGAGGACCGGGACACCAACAACCGTAGACATGAAACGGTGGACGAAAACATCATCGTGGCAGGATCCAGGGGAATCGGACCTGGAATCCCTACTGATGCAATCACAACCCCGGGAGTCGGGCAAGCGGCAAAAACTTGCACATTCAAGGCCTTTCTTGGCTGCCGACCACCGGAGTTTAAAGGTTCAGATGATCCGACAGTTTGCGTGGGTTGGATTCGGGAGATGGAATAGGCATTCCGATCGAGCGAGTACGGAGAAGGACAAAAGGCAATCTTTGGCTCGCAGATGTTGAGAAGGGCGGCCCTCGTTTGGTGGAATGTGTATTCCGCTTCCCTCGAGGCGACCATCTTGGCCAAACTGTCTTGGGCAACATTTAAAGAGAAATTACTAGAGGAGTATTGTAACAAAAGATCAATGGATAGGATTGCGGAGGAATTCCGGAACTTGAAAATGGGTAGCTTGTCTGTGAAAGAGTACACTCAGATCTTTATGGATAAGCTGGGTTTGGTAGGACACCTAGTCCCGACAGAGAAGGAGAAGATCAAAGCTTACATAAAGGGGCTCCCGTCCGATATGATGTCAATGGTTAGAGTGTCGAAGGCCTCAACCCTTCGAGAGGCAATAGAGGAGGCATAGTTAATGGAAGACGCTTACAACCGGGGCAAAGAGGAAGATTCCTGTTTGTTCGAGAAGAGAAAATGGGAGGGAAGTTCTATGGCCTCCAAGAAACCAAAACCTCTTAACAAAAACTCCCAACGGGGACCCGATTCTAGGCGCGAGGCCAAGTGGTGTTCCAAGTACCGAAGCAAGCATTTCGGTCTGTGCAATTTCGTTCCCGGAGCTTGTTTCAAATGCAGAAAGCCAGGACATGCTTATAAAGATTGTCCTGTCAAGGGGCGATTGTGTTTCGAGTGCAAAGAGTCGGGGCATGTTAGAGATGAATGCCTGAAGTTGAAGGTCAGCGAAAACGGCGGGAAGAAGGTAGATCCTCCGAGAGCTGCCGGAAGAGCTTTCCAAATGACTACTGAGGAAGCTAAGGCCTCTACTGATGTAGTGTCGGGTACGTTTCTCCTAAACTCCGTGCCTATACGTGTATTGTTTGATTCGGGTGCTAGCTTCTCTTTTGTGTCCGATGTATTTTGTCAAAAGCTTGCCATGCCTATGAGTAGTTTAGAGGAATCTATTGTAGTAGAAATAGCTAACAGGGTTAAGTAATAATTCGGGATGTTGTGAGAGATTGCACTCTCGAGGTTGAAAGGAAGAAATTCCCCATTAACTTGATGCCAATGCAAATTGGGGGGTTCGATGTGGTAGTGGGAATGGATTGGTTAGCGGGAATCCAAGCTGAGATAGTGTGTTCCAAGAAGATGATCCGACTACCCATGGTGGACGGAGAGGCGACAATAATTTACGGCAAAAGGAGGAAAGGTGAAGTAGCAGTCATCTCTATGATCAAAGCATGGAAATGTTTGGCGAAAGGATGCTCATCATTCTTGGCGTACGCAATCGACACCAAACTCGAGAAGAGAAAGCTAGAAGACGTTAGGGTGGTACGCGAGTATCCCGATGTATTTCCGGAAGACTTGCCCGGTCTGCCACCCGATCGTCTAGTATAATTTCGGATCGATTTGATTCCGGGGGCGGCTCCGATTGCCCGAGTTCCCTACCGACTGGCCCCTACCGAGATGCAAGAAATGACGACTCAACTCCAAGATCTTCTTGAGAAGGGTTTCATACGACCGAGTTCGTCACCTTTGGGGAGCTCCGGTCTTGTTCGTCAAGAAGAAGGACGGCTCAATGAGGATGTGCATCGACTACATAGAACTGAACAAGGTAACAGTGAAGAACAAGTATCCGCTTCCGAGGATCAACGACTTGTTTGATCAACTGCAAGGCGCGGGTTGCTTCTCAAAGATCGGTCTTCGGTCGGGGTATCATCAAGTAAAGGTGACAAAGGGCGACATTCCAAAGACGGCGTTTAGGACACGATATAGCCACTACGAGTTCCTAGTGATGTCGTTCGGTCTAACCAACGCGCCATCTATATTCATGGACTTAATGAACCGAGTGTGTCGACCATTCCTCGATAAGTCGGTAATTGTGTTCATCGATGACATCTTGGTTTACTCTAAAGACGAAGAGAGTCATGAGTAACACCTTCGAGAGGTATTAGAGGTTCTAAGACGAGAAAGACTCTACGCAAAGTTTTCAAAGTGCGACTTTTGGCTTCAAGAGGTACAATTTTTGGGACACGTAGTTACGAAGGAAGGAATTAAAGTGGATCCCGCGAAGATCAAGGCTATGATGAATTGGGAACCACCCAAGAGTCCGTCAGAAATCCGAAGTTTTCTAGGATTGGCAGGGTACTACCGGAGATTCATCCAAGATTTTTCTAAGATAGCCTCAACATTGACGGCACTAACCCGAAAGAACGTGAAATTCGTGTGGACCGAGAATTAAGAGAAGGCGTTCCGAACTCTACAAAGGAAGCTTTGCGAAGCTCCCATCTTATCCCTATCCGATGGGACGGAAGACTTTGTGGTGTATAACGATGTGTCAAAGATGGGATTGGGTTGTGTTCTATTACAAAGGGGTAAGGTGATCGCCTACGCGTCAAGGAAACTCAAAGTTCATGAAGTCAACTACCCAACCCACGATTTGGAATTGGTGGAGGTGGTGTTTGCCTTAAAATTATGGTGACACTACCTATACGGCACGAAGTGCACTCTCTATACAGACCACAAGAGCTTGAGGCATATATTTGATCAGAAGGAGCTAAACATGAGGTAGCGGAGGTGGTTGGAATTACTAAAGGATTACGATTGCGAGTTGTTTTACCATCCGGGTAAGGCAAACGTCGTAGCCAATGCGCTCAGTCGAAAGGACTACGAGGGAAATTCTAAGGCTACTTTCACGCGAATCGAGTTGACGTCAATACTCATTGACCGAATTAAGGTGTCACAAGTCGAAGCCTTACTAGAAGAGAACCTCAAGGGAGAGGTCATGGTAAAACAACAACTACTCTTGACGGAAGATGGACGGGGAGTAAAGCTTTTCAACGGGCCAGTTTGGGTGCCTAAGATCGGGGGCAATCAAGAACTCCTTCTCGAGGATGCCCACAAATCAAAGTACTTCATCCATCCGGGAAGCACGAAAATGTATCGGGATTTAAAGTTACACTATTGGTGGCCGATTATGAAGCTCGATGTGACGCACTATGTGGAGCGATGTGTGACTTGCTTACAAGTAAAGGTCGAACAGCGACCTTACAGAAGCTTGTAATCTTTGGAAATCCCGAAATGGAAATGGGAGCACATCACCATGGACTTCGTGACAAAATTGCCGAAAACCTTGAGAGGTCACGACACCATCTGGGTGATAGTGGACCGCTTAACCAAGAGTGCCCATTTCTTGGCCATGCATGAGACTTTACCTATGGACAAGCTAGCGAAGTTGTATATTGATGAAGTGATATCCCGTCATGGCGTGCCGCTGTCTATTGTCTCGGATCGCGATAGTCGGTTTACGTCACATTTTTGGGATGGTTTGCAAAAGGAATTGGGCACGCGTGTAAAGTTGAGCACAACCTATCATCCTCAAACCGACAACCAAAGCGAGAGGACAATTCAGACGCTAGAAGATATGTTGAGATCTTGTGTGATCGACTTTGGGGGTAGTTAGGACTCGCACCTGCCTTTGGTGGAGTTCGCATACAACAATAGCTACCACTCAAGTATTGGAATGGCACCGTTTGAAGCTTTATATGGTCGCAAGTGCCGAACTCCCGTATGTTGGCTTGAAGCGGGGGAGAAGCAATTTGTCGGACCCGAAATCGTACAGGAGACGGCGGATAAAGTCAAAGGTATACGTGAACGCTTAAAGGCGGCTCAAGACCGGTAGAAAAGTTATGCCGCCAAGAAGAGGAAGCCGATAGAATTCCAAGTGGGAGACCGTGTTATGTTGAAGGTGTCCCCTTGGAAGGGGGTTATACGTTTTGGAAAGAGGGAAGTTGAGTCCCCGTTTCCTTGGGCCTTTCACCGTGCTTAAACGAGTAGGGCTGCAAGCTTAACAGTTGGAACTCCCTCCGGAAATGAGTGGAATCCATAACACATTTCATGTATGCTACCTCCGTAGATGTCTAGCGGAGGAGGAGAGTGTTATCCCACTCTCCGAGATCATAATTGATGAAGGAAACCGTTGCATTGAGGAACCCGTGGAAATCTTAGAAAAGAAGACGAAGAAGCTTAGCCATAAAGAGGTCATGATGGTAAAGGTTCAATGGAAGCACCATCGCGTGCTAACGTGACATGGGAGGCCGAAGAGGATCTGAAGCGAAGATATCCTCACCTTTTCGTCTAGCCGACATTTCGATGACGAAATCTTCTCCAAGTTGAGGAGGATTGTAACATCCGTGATTTAGGTACGTCCCCAATCTGGCTTTTCCACTTGTTATTATTTAGATATCGAGATCGGGAGTCTTCGGGTCAAAAACGGAAGGAAAATCGGGTTTCGGTGTGTCTGGGCGATTGTGCCCGCGATTGTGACAGAGGTCACTCTCGCGGGGAACAACCGCGGAGAGTGTACCACGAGTGTGGAGTGGGGCGCGACAATGCCCGACAAGAATGACATGTGTCACTCTCACAAGGCAAAGTCGCCGAGCTTGTACCGTGAGGTACTGAACGCAGGCGATTATGCCACATGAGAATGAACATGTCATTCTCGCAGGGCACTATCGCGGTCGGGGAGGCAGCCATTTAATGCATATTTCGACCTCATTTCCTCACTTTTCTCATTTTGGCTTTGTTGGGTCCAATTTTGGGAAGATCTAGGGTAAGTTCCTCTCCCTCTTCCTTCATCTTTATGGGAGAAAATCATTTGGTGATTATTATGTTAGTTGGTGTAGGGTTTGTTTGCTTTTATTGTGAGTCCTAGAGGTTCAAGCTTCAAGGATCACCTCCTACTCTCTTCACTTTTACAACTAAAACCTAGGGTTTGTGTATAGCCCTTACAAGGTGAGTTTTCTTACCCATTTCTTTATTATAAAAGCTAGGGTTTATGTATTAACAAACCCATCCTTGTCTCCTAATCACATTTGGGGTTTTGTTGTGTTTTGACCTAACCATGGATTTTGGAAATATTGGGGTTATGGCTTAAACAAGGATTTCAAAGGATTGTGTTTTTAAACGAGATAAATGGTTTCTATGCTTATCAACTCTTTTGATGGCTAATATTTGTCCCATGGAGCTTTGATAAAACCCAAAGTGAAAACTTGGGTTTTGGTGAGATTTAAGTAATAAGATAGTCATCGATAATCTGGGTTTTGTATTAAAGCTTAACGTAATATTGTTGATGGACTGTGTTATTAATTACTCCACGATAGTGGGGGTCAAGACTTCACATTGGAAATCATGTGTATAAATACGACTTGGGTTCTTAAACTTTACATGCATGCCTTGTAATAAGTATGTGGTATGTGTTGGTTTTGGTCGTAGTGTAATGGATCCATAGGCATTGTGTTCTGATGTCTCGCTTGGGATGTCCGGTTCACCACATTAGCACGGAATAGGCATCGGGCAGCGTCCCATGGACAGTAAGGTGTAATTCTATCGTGCTTGAGTTCCCCTGTTTTGGAACTTTCAAGAATAGACCTGGGGTGGTTGACTTGATGTTTTCGGGCAATAGATTTGGAGTAGTTGAGCTCGCTATGTGATTTGAATTATTGTCAGTATTTAATGAACGCTAATGGTTTATTGGATTTGTTTTGATTTAGCTCCTGACTAGATCGACTACATGACTTCAAACGGGTTTATCATTTAACTTTAACTTCCGCTTAACTGTTCTCACTAGGCTTTAGCCTAACATTTGTTCTTGGTTGTCATGTATGGCACGTCATCCTAGCAGTGGGACTCGTCGGAATTGAGAGGTCAGCCTTGGGGTCGAGAGCGGTCTTTTTGATGATATAGTGACCAATACATTGAAGTATAGAGATTATACCTTTTAGAAGAATAGCGACACTCGAACTTAATCTTACTTGCCAGGTTAGATTATTAGATTGTCGAATGTATTCTTTAATTGTTTTGGGTTGTAATTGTCGTACCATGGTCCCCGTGTTGGGTTGACATACATTGGTTTAAATTGTCATATCCTTTTATTACAGGTTTTTAGATCTCCCTTTTTGGGGTAGATTGGTTTCTACCATTTTTAGACGTTATATAGCCAAATTTTCAAATTTTAAATTCACTCTGAATTTTAGGATGTTACACTTTTAATCATTTATTTTAAGTATTTCAGTGTAATGTAAATTAGGAGACTCTTTTGTACCACAATTTAGGAATGTTCACCGCCTAGTTTGAGAAGTAGAATTTTGGTCGAATCGGGAAGTTAGATTTGACAAAGTTCAAACAAATCGACCAAACTTGTTAGATTGGTCAAATCGTTTAGAATAGTATTTGACTGATCAACTTCGTGGTTTATGTAGATTGTTTTTAAATTCGTATTTAAAACCGCTCAAATATTAATTTTTCATATTTTAAAAATAAAGTAACTATGATCGTCTCCAACAGATTCTTATAATTTCTCTAAAATAAAGAACTAAAAGTCAAAATCTCTAAATAAAATTACATTTTATTCCAACAAATTCTCTATTTTGAAATTTTCAACTTTAATTATATTATTAAAATATTATATAATTTATCATTTCAATCCACTTTTTAAAAAAATTAATTAAAATAATAATATTTTAATCTTATTGGTAGAAATAATATAAAAAAAAATAATCTCTTATCTCCCATCAAGTTTTAGACTATTTTATGAACTTTGAGTTTTTTCTTGTTTACTCTATTTTAGAGAATAAGATAAAAAAATTATATGAGTCAAATAGAAAACAAAATCTTTATTTTCTTCATTTTAAAGAATTTGTCTCAGATATTCATATATTTTTTACAGAGCTTTATTATTTTGAATAGAAAATGAAAGAAAAATAAAATAAGGATGTTAATTAACGTCACCTTACCAAGAGTAACTTGTCTACCGATTGTTCCGTTGATAAATCTCACTCTCTATCACTCAATGACACATGTATACGGAGTTCAAATAATCAAGGATGTTAAAATGACATAAAAAAAATGTGTAACAATAGTCACTACAGATGTAAATTTTTTTAAAAAAATGTTTGCTTTTTCAATAAGTTATTTAGCTATGGGGTTTTGTTAATTATGATTCGTTTATTTTTTTATTAAAAAAATGGGAGATCTTTTTTTAATTAAAAAAGTTATTACCATCTTCTTAGGCATTGTTTGGTAAAAATAAACTAGTTTATTTTCTTGGTACATGTTTGGGTGGTCATAAGCTAGTTTTTTGATAAGCTGCTTGGAGTAGCTTATGAGGAGCTTTTTGTGATTATTTCAATTATGCCTTCATTAATATTCATAATTATATATTAGCTTTTAATTATAAATAAATAATTAATGTCCTTTTTGATAATTTAAATGCTTATAAGATAGTTTTTTACCAAACGTGACTTTTTCATCAGCTAGCTTATCAGCTACCAGCTAGCTTATCAGTCATCAGCTAGCTTATCAGTTATAAGCTAGTTTTTCAGCTAGTTTGCCAAACATATCATATCTCTTGAAATGTTTTATTAGGCAGTTGATATCTACTTAGGGGTCGTTTACCCAAACACTTACTCGGTAAGTGCTTACCAGTTAAATTCAACGCTATCACTTACCTTACTGGGTAAGATTTTAGTTCATTAAAACGACATCGTATGCAAATTTTACCTGGTATGTGCTAAACGGGTAAGAGCAGTAACTCACACTTACCCGGTAAGACTCTTGATCATTGCTTTCGCTCTTACCGGGTAGGATTATTGGTCATTGACATATTCATCGGTTAAAGTAATATAATCTAGTAAGATTGGTAAACACTTACTCGGATAAGCGTTTGATAAACGGCCCCTTACATTCTAAAATATTTTTGTTATTTTAATTTGAACTTCCATATATATATATATATATATATATATATATATATATATATATATATATATAGGAAAGTTCAAATGAAAACTCAATTTTCATTGTGCTTTTGAGGATAAATCTCAGTCATTCTATCTCTTTTGATCTAACAACTCATATTAAATAGAGTTTTTAATTTTAAGATGCTTAGGGGTAAAAATGGAAGATAATTTAAACTCACGTCTACCATATTTGACTTTTTATTTTCTTTTTAATTAAAAACTTTTACCCAATTAAAGTTTAAAATAAATATCTTAAAAATTACTAATATTTTAATCAAACAAATTACATCAAAAAACGAGAATTCTGTGCTCTTGATATGACATCCATCCCGATATAGTTTTTTTGTCGTTTTAACCGTTTTTTACGTGAAATTTATATATGTTATATTCATTATGAATATTTATGTACGTTCAAGTTTGTACAACATCTCGACACTGTAAGCATGTAACTCGACATCACATTCTTAAACACTTTTTTCAACGTCGTAAGGCATCGCGTTTCTTCAGCACCGTAACTCAACACCTATCAAGACGAATCGATAACCTATCGAGTAATTCTGTTGTGAACCGGGGAACAAAAAGAGTATGTCACATCTTCACAGGCCATTCACGTATCATTCATACATTATTCATGATAAATAATACAACATTCAGGGTGAATAATTCACGTTTCATGATTTCGTGTATTATTCATCATGAATATTATATTATTCATAATAAATAATGAATGAACGTTCACAATTGTTAATCATACTGAATGTCGGACATCTGAGGATGCACATACATATTCATAATGAATTAAACCAAATTTCGGTTGTGAATTGAGAAACAAAAGAGAGTGCGTCATGTGTCTACACCTTTACGAGTCATTCATATATTATTCATCATGAATAATGTATCATTCAGGATGAATAATACAGCATTCGGGGTGAATAATACACGATTAATGATAAATAATACATGAATCATGGATTCGTGTATTATTCATCTTGAATGTTATATTATTCGCCATGAATACTGTATTATTCATCATTAATAGTGAATGAACGTTCACCTTTGTTATTCATACTGAATGTGGACACCCGAGGATGTGCATGAATATTCATAATGAATATAACATATATATAGAATTTCACGTAAAAAAACGGTTAAAACGAACAAAAAAACTATATCGAGATGAATGTCATATCGAAGAGCACGAAATTCTCATTTTTTTTGGTGTAATTTGTTTGATTAAAATATTAGTAATTTTTAAGATAAATTATTTTAAAGCTTAAGGGGGTAAAAAAATTTTAATTAAAAAATAAAATAAAAAGTCAAACAAGGTAGGCGCTGATTCAAATTTCCAATTTTATCCTTAATCACTTCTCAATTAACCTTATTATCATGGGGTGCTCAAAAATCCGATCAACCCGACCAACCCGATCAACCCAACGTGAAATAACTCAAACCGAAGCAACCCGATGTCTAATCGAGTTGTAAAATCTTCAAACCGTAGGTATTGGGTTGATATCGGGTTACTTTTATTTGAACCCAACCCAACCCGATGAACCCGATCCTTTTATTTTGTGGATTTAATATGATTATTAAGTCTCTATTAATATGTAAATTAGACAATTACACTATTGCGTACCCTCTTCATTTACATATATTTTCAATTTATTATTCATCTCTATATAACTCCTTTGTATATATGTTTAATAAATGTAAACACACACACACACACATATAAGATTTAAGAAGTATGGATAAGTTGTATCAAATGGTTGATGATGACACGACCAACCTCAAGGCCAAGAAAGCGAAAGCATCGGGGTTGGAGACGCCTAAAACGGTTGTTGTTGATTGACATATTATCATTTGGTTTAGACATTTTTATATGTAATATCGTAATATTTTTTATGAACTTACATACTCTCATGAATTATCGGTCATTCGGTTGTATTTCAAAGAAATGTTTCTTTTATGTTTATATTTCTAAATTTGATTTCATCTTGTTTAAACACAACCCGACCAACCAGATCAACCCGAACGGTTTGGGTTGGGTTGTACTTTTAATTGGGTTGGGTTGGGTTGTAAAATTTTCAAACCGCCTATATTGAGTTGAGTTGTTAAAAAGCCTTCAACCCGATCAACCCAACTCGTGAGCACCCCTATTATTATGTATTAACCATTTATTAGTTTTCTAAGTTTTGATCAATGGTTAAGATTTGTTCTCATGTGCACAATGAAAGATGAGTTTTCATTTGAACCCACCCGTATATATATATATATATATATATATATATATATATATATATATATAATTCATGTATTATTTATCATAAATCGTGTATTATTCACCCTGAATGTTGTATTATTCATCCTGAATGATAAATTATTCATAATGAATAATATATGAATGACCCGTGAAGGTGTAAACACATGGCGCACTCTCTTTTGTTTTCCAATTCGCAATCGAAATTTGGTTTAATTCATTATGCATATATATGCGGATCCATGGATGTCCCACATTCAGTATAAATTATAAATGTGAATGTTCATTCATTATTCATGATAAATTTAGGATGAATTACACAACATTCATGATGAATAATACACGAATTCATGAATCGTGAATTATTTACCCTGAATGTTGTATTATTCATCCTGAATGATACATTATTCATGATGAATAATACATTAATGACCCGTGAAAATGTGGAGATGTGACGCGCTCTCTTTTGTTCCCCGGTTCACAACAAAATTACTTGATAGGTTCTCGATTCGTCTTGATGGGTGTTGGGTTACGGTGCTGAAGAAACGCGATGTCTTACGACGTTGAAGAAAGTGTTGAATAAGGTGATGTCGAGTTACATACTTACGGTGTCAAGGTTTTGTACAGACTTGAACGTACATAAATATTCATAATGAATATAACACATATATAACATTGCATGTAAAAAAACGATTAAAACAAAAAAAAACTATATCGAGATGGATGTCATATCAAGAGGACGAAATTCTCGTTTTTTTTTAATGTAATTTGTTTGATTAAAATATTAGTAATTTTTAAGATAATTTATTTTTAAACTTGAATTGGGTAAAAAAATTTAATTAAAAAAGAAAATAAAAAGTCAAATATGGTAGACGTGAGTTTAAATTATCTTCCATTTTTACCCCTAAGCATCTTAAAATTAAAAACTCTATTTAATATGAGTTGTTGGATCAATAGAGATGGAGTGGCTGAGATTTGTCGTCACGTGCACAATGAAAATTGAGTTTTTATTTGAACTTTCCTATATATATATATATATATATATATATATATATAGAGAGAGAGAGAGAGAGAGAGAGTAGTGGCTCAAATGAAAACGTATTTTTCATCATTCACGTGAATATCAATCTTAATCATTGATCAAAACTTATAAAACTAATCAATAGTTAAAACATAACATTATTTGAGAAATTATTAGGGACAAAACTGGAAATTTGAATCAACATCTATCTTATTTGACTTTAAAATTAATTATATTAAAAATTATTAATATTTTAATCAAACAAATTACATCTAAAAAACGAGAATTTCGTGCTCTTCGATATGACATACATCTCGATATAGTTTTTTTTTTATTTTAACAGTTTTTATGTGAAATGCTATATATGTGTTATATTCATTATGAATATGTATGCACGTCCCCGGGTGTCCACATTCAGTACGAATAACAAAAGTGAATGTTCATTCACTATTAATGATGAATAATAAAATATTCAGGATGAATAATACATAAATTCATGATTAATGTATTATTCATCATGAATCATGTATTATTCTCCCTGAATGATACATTATTCATGATCAATAATATTTGAATGAACCGTGAAGGTGTGGACACATGTCACACTTTCTTTTGTTTCTCAATCCACAACCAAAATTTGGTTTAATTCATTAAGAATATGTATGTGCATCACCGGATGTCCACATTCAGTATGAATAACAAATGTGAACGTTCATTCATTATTCATGATGAATAATACAGTATTCAGGATGAATAATACACGAATTCATGAATCGTGTATTATTCATGATGAATGATACATTATTCATGATGAATAATACATTATTCATGATGAATAATACATGAATGACCGATGAAGGTGTGGAGACGTGACGCGCTCTCTTTTGTTCCCCGGTTCACAACCGAAACTCGATAGGTTCTCGATTTGTCTCGATGGGTGTTGGGTTACAGTGATGAAACGCGATGCCTTACGACGTTAAAGAAAGTGTTGAAGAAGGTGATGTCATTTACGAACTTACGGTGTCGAGGTGTTGTACACACTTGAACGTACATAGATATTCATAATGAATATAACACATATATAAAATTTCACGTAAAAAACGGTTAAAACAAAAAAAAACTATATCGAGATGGATGTCATATCGAAGAGCACGATTTTTTTTATGTAATTTGTTTGATTAAAATATTAGTGAATTTCTAGATAAATTATTTTAAACTTTAAGGGAGTAAAAGTTTTTAATTAAAAAAGAAAAGAAAATATCAAATATGGTAGACATGAGTTTAAATTATCTTCCATTTTTACCCCTAATCATCTTAATTAATAATTTTAATTAAAAACTCTATTTTAAGATGAGTTGTTGAATCAATAGAGATGGAGGGGCCGAGATTCGTCCTCACGTGCACATTGAAAATTGAGCTTTCATTTGAAGTTTCCCCTCTCTCTCTCTCTCTCTCTCTATATATATATATATATATATATATATATATATATATATATATATATATGGACAAGTTCAAATGAGAAGCTAAACATTTTGCGAGAAAACGAGAAGTGTGATATCATATATGATACACAAGCTTAATCATATATGATATCACACTTCTCACATTCTCACAAAATGTTTAACTTCTCGCATGATCCTCTCTCTCTCTCTCTCTCTCTCTCTCTATATATATATATATATATATACACACACACACACACCACTACTAGAAAAAGGGGTATCAGTGACGAAAACCAGTGACGGAAATTTCCGTCACTAATTACCGACGGATTAGTGACGGATTAGCGACGGAAACACTTCTGTCACTAATCCGTCGCTAATTAGTAACGGATTAGTGACGGATCTAATCCCGTCGCTAATTAGCGACGGATTAGCAACGGAATTTATTTAAAAATAAAATAAAAAAGAAAATCCACGTGCTCGTCGCTAATTAGTGACGGATTAGCGACGGACATGTGGAATTTCTTTTTTATTTATTTTTTAAATAAATTCCGTCGCTAATTAGCGACGGATTTAGAATCCGTCGCTAATTAGTGACGGATTAGCGACGGAATTTTTAAACTTTTATATTTTCTCATGATTGTGTTATATATATGCATGTGTATGTGTTATATATATCCACGGGTCTGTGTTATATGTGTGTGTGTGTATATATGTGTGCGTGTGTGTGTTATATATATCCACGAGTCTGTGTTATATGTGTGTGTGTTATATATATCCACGGGTCTGTGTTATATGTGTGTGTGTATATATATGTATACATGTGTTATTTGCTAACCCGCGATAGATCTATGTATATTGTTGTATATGTATATATATATATATATATATATATATATATATTGATATGAATGTATAGATAATGTGTGTGTACGTTGTTTGGTAATCGCATATGATGTATATGTGTGTTGTATGCATGTGTACATGTTAATGTATCGATAGTATATGTGTGTGTGTGTGTGTGTGTTGTTATTGTACCTTAATAAGTCATAAAGTGTTTTATTGTGCTTTAAATGGTTTTATTGAGCCTTAATGGATCTATCGGGTTTTAAAGGGTTCAATCGGGATTTAAATGGTTTCATTGGGTCTTAATAGATTTATTGGGCTTTAAAGAGTTTCATTGGGTCTTAATGGATCTATCGAGGTTTAAAGGGTTATATTGGGCTTTAAAAGATCTCGTTGGGTCTTAATTGATATATTGGGCTTTAAATGGTTCAGTTGGGCTTTAAAGGGTTTCATTGGGCCTTAATGGATCTATCAGGCTTTAAAGGGTTCTATTGGGCTTTAAAGGGTTTTATTGAGTCTTAATGGATCTATCGGGGTTTAAAGGGTTATATTGGGCTCTAAAAGGTTTCATTGGGTGTTAATGGATATATTAGGCTTTAATTAATTATATTGGTCTTTAATCGATTCTATTGGGCTTTAAAGGTTTTCATTAAGCCTTAACCGATCTATAGGGCTTTAAAGGGTTTTATCGGGATTTAAAGAGTTTAATTGGGCCTTAATGGAACTATCGGGCTTTAAATGGTTCAATCAGGCTTTAAAGGGTTTCATTGGAGCTATCGGGCTTTAAAGGGTAATCAGACTTTAAAGGGTTTCATTGGGCCCTAATGGACCTATAGGGCTTTAAAGGATTTCATCGGTTCTATTGGCCTTTAATGAGTTTCATTGGGCCTTAATGGATATATCAGACTTAAAAATGTTCTATTGGAAGCATATAGGAAACCCACAAACCCCATCCCTCGCTTTATAAGGAAATTGATGTAGTGTATCTTATTAGTGTTGATCTAGTGGTTCTCTTCAATTAGACAGCTCGACTCGATACATGCATACAAAATTACGTAACGATTTAATAAATAAAATATTTATTATATAATTTTTAATAATTAGATAACTTAATTAATAATAAATAAATAATTTAATAAATAAATATAATTATTTAAATATTTAATAATTAGTGAATCTAATTATTAATAATTTTGAAAATATTTTTATAAATAAAAATACGAATTATTTAATTTTAATTAATGATATTAATAAGATGAATCTAATTATTAATAATTTTGAAAATATTTTTATAAATAAAAATACGAATTATTTAATTTTAATTAATGATATTAATAAGAAACATATATATAATTAATTTAAAAATGGATTCCGTCGGAAATCCGTCGACGGAATTTCCGTCGGTATTTCGTCGCTGTCAAAGTAAAATTTTTTTAACCCTAGAATTTACTTTTCAACTTTCACTATCTTCTCTGTTTCTCTTTTCTCAGATCGAAGACGATTTTATTTTCTCACACAGACTCCTTCGATTTCTCACACATTTCTCAGTCACGACATCGAAGACGATTTCGATTTCTCACACAGAAGCAGGTTTGATTCGAGTTCGATTGAAGAACTTCGAGTTGGAGATCCTTGAAGCAATATTTGTTCGATTGAAGAACTTCGACAGAAGCAGGTTTGATTCAAATCGTCGCTCATCTGTCTACTGCTAATCTGCTACTCATTGGTACATTTACTTGCTACTTCGATTTTCATGTTCAGACTTTCAATATTTGTTCTATTTTATGATTTTATCAAGCTATGAATATGATTTGAACTTATGATTGGTAAATGGTAATACCAATTTAGGTGTAAATTATTTTGCAAATATGAGTTTTTTTTGGCTTAAGCATCTTTTCTCTTATGCAATCTCACGGTTTAATCCCGACTTTTTACTCTCTGTTAATCCGATAAACTCGAAGGATCCAACATTTGTGATATGAGATTGTTAGGGTATTCAAATTTAATCTTTTGGTGCAACTTGAGAATATGTTTTGAAGAAAGTCTGACTTTTGAGTTTTGGGTTGAAAGCAAATCATGTATTTGTATTTAGATGTGATATTTTTCCATGTTTTGGTCCTCAACTTAGGTACTCTGTGTGTATGACAATATTATTATTCCATGTTTTGGTGCTGAAATTTGGTATATGCTTTTCTTTCATTGGACACCAGAATAAGTGGTGGTTTATAGGTGTTGAATGAATCCTTTGGGCTTCACTGCTGCTTTTAGTCCAATTTCCAATGCATTTCATCAGGTAGCACAAAAACTAGAAATGAGGAATGACCCATTCTATTAGATTAGATATAAAAAACTGTTAAAAGTATATATCTTAAAAAGTTAAACAACTTAAATATTTTGACAACCGGGAGCCACGTATTTTATATAGTATTGTTAACATGAATACTATATAAAATAGGTGGTTCCCAGGTTTATCAAAACATTTAAGGTTTTTGTCCCTACCTAATCATAAGTTTTAATTTATATTATTAGTTATAACTTAAAAAAACTAAAAAGGTCTGGTTGTCAAAAACTGTCGAAGAGAAAAGATTCTAAAAGTATTCAAAAATAAGTTTATTTGAGACACAAAAATATCGTAAAAATCTTATGTTTGAAATTATTAAAGAAACTAATAAAAAAGAAAAGAAAAATAGGCGGTTGTGAAAAACTGTCAAAAATTGGGTGATAGATGCAGAATGGAATTCAATGATGGAACAAGTATAAACCACAGAGAACATCTCTGGGTTACTCAATTGCACACAGAGAACAACTCTAGTGTTTTCATATTATATCATAAAAGTGATCATCTAGATATCATTACATCATGACCGTAAGGCCTTATATCAACTCACACAAGAAGGTTGACCGAGTTTGAGGGGGTGTCCTCACGGCATGTTGGGGGATCGATTAGTACTGGACAACACCGATACAAGATGGTAAGTCTTCAATTTTTTGAATATGTACCTGAGATTAGTTTGTATGTTTACTAACAACTTATCTTAATTTTCTATCGTAGGCACAGGCATGGGATCGTGATCCCACCTCTAGTGAGGTGTATGAGAGGCTCCACTGCGGGAACCAGACGGGCCCTCCGGGTTCCGATCCGCCTACTGATCCTCCGGTGTACGTTTACCCCAAAGCGGTTATAATCCACGTAAGTTTTCTAAAACCATTACACTTAATATATGTATTGTATATGTTTATATGCATGTGTATACAAATATGTTCAACGTATGTTTTGTTTGGTAATCGCAATGGATATATATATATATATGTGTGTGTGTGTGTGTGTGTGTGTGTGTTGTATACATGTAGTTTGGGCTGCCACTGTTGGGCAGATGTTAGGCTATGTTAGTAGATAAGTTGGATATGTTTGATTTAGAGTCGTTATGCTGCTAAAATTTCTTCTTACCCATTTTTGTTTTGGTAACCATAGAGACACTTTTTATATGCATGTGTATACAAATATGTTCAACGTGTGTTTTGTTTGGTAACCGTAATGGATATATATATATATATATATATATATATATGTTGTATACATGTAGTTTGGGCTGCCACTATTGGGCAGACGTTAGGCTATGTTAATAGATAAGTTGGATATGTTTGATTTAGAGCCGTTATGCTGCAAAAATTTCTTCTTACCCGTTTTTGTTTTCGTAACCATAGGGACGCTTTTTATATGCATGTGTATACAAATATGTTCAACGTATGTTTTGTTTGGTAACTGCAATGGATATATATATATATATATATATATATATATATATATATGTTGTATACATGTAGTTTGAGCTGCCACTGTTGGGAAGACGTTAGGCTATGTTAGTAGATAAGTTGGATATGTTTGATTTAGAGCCGTTATGCTGCTAAAATTTCTTCTTACCCGTTTTTGTTTTGGTAACCATAGAGACGCTTTCGAGAGCTTAAGGATGATGTGGAGGCTATCCAGACTCCCGATTCCCCTCCGATTGACGAGGCAGCTCTTTAGGAGCTGAGTACCGGAGGGCGGAAGAAGGGCCGTATTTTTGGTTGGACGACCCAGGATCCCCGTTATGCTATGACCGGTGAGTGTAATAGCAGCAGCGATGGGAGATCATCTGGGACTACATCGGCAGAGGAAGTATGTTGGTTATGTTTGTTATATTAGTTATGTATCATATTGTTACTTTTCATTGCTAATAAATACTAATTTTTGTCAATTACTATATTTACAATTAGCGACGTTGAGAGAGCAGATGGCAAAGATGGAGGAGGATGCGAGGCTGCGGGAGGAGCGCTATTTGGCCAGTTGGAGATCGAAAGGAAGCGCAACGAAGAGTTGCAGGCGGAACAGGTCAGACATGCTACCCAGCTACCTGAGCAACTCACATTATCGCAGCAGTTTGCTGCCTTTATGCAGCAGCAGGGATACGGTTTCCCCCTCCCCGCCCTCCCCCTAGTTAGATTGCTAAATTGTTTTGTATGAATTCAGAATCGTATGAATTTGGATTTTTTATTTAATTGGGATGATTTGTAATTTAATGGGCATGTTATTTGTGTCAACTTAATGGGCAAATTATTTGTATAAAAATACAGGAAATGTTGATTTCTGAATTTATTTTTTTAATTTTTTTTTAATATTAGCGACGGAATTTGTGACGGAAATCCGTCGCTATATCCGTCGCTAAATTGAGTCCGTCGCTAAATCTGTCGCTAAATTGAGGTCGTCGCTAAATCCGTCGCTAAATTGAGGTTGTCGCTAAATCCGTCGCTAAATTGCGGCCGTCGCTAATAATTCCGTCGCTAGTATCCGTCCCTGATAAGCATTACCTACCACGTATTAAGCGACAGACTTTCAGCGACGGATTAGCGACGAAATTGACTTTTAGCGACGGATTAGCGACGGAAATTTTCGTCGCTAATAGACTTGTTTTTTGTAGTGACATATATATATATATATACTTTGGATCATATAAGCAAAAAATATGTTTGCTAAGAAATTCTGAAGGTAACCTACTAACCTTATGTTATGTGAATATTACATTATATTTTTGTGAAGGGGATAAATGTTACATACCTAGATATATCTTCACCATTTTCTGTGAAGGCAGTTACTCCACCCGCCCTAATACAACATAAAGGTACATTCACATATATTATCTAAAGGTTACTTAACATTATGTGAATGTTACATTCTCATATTTCTCACAAAAATTAGCATTTCTCACACCAACCCTATATGTATATATATATATATATATATATGTGTGTGTGTGTGTGTGTGTGTGTGTGCGCGCGCGCGTGTGTGTAGGTTCAAATGAAGACACTTCCATTTTACGAAAACGCGATGACACTCTTATCATATGTGATAATACACGTGAGGGCACCTGGTGATTGCAGACGACTTGGCCCATGACCTAAACTCACACCAAAGGTCGTTTGCATCACTAATTTAGCATCACATGTGTATCATATATGATGGATTACAGTATCACATCGAGAATACCCTTATCACATGTGGTAATACACGTGAGGAGGCCTAGTGGTGTGCGAGCGACTTGCTCCGCAACCTAGGTCACGCCAAAGGTCGTCTGCATCTCCGATTTAGTATCACATGTGATGAACAATAATATCACATGTGATTAAATATAGTAAAAGATGTTCTTGCATTCTCGTAAAATGAAAGGTATTCTCGTTTAAACCCTTCCACACACATATATATATATATATATATATATATATATATATATATATATATATATATATATATATGGGTTAAATCATGTGAGAACCAAAAAAAGGTTGAGAACCATGAGAACCGATCAAAGCCGTAGTTTGCTTTTGATCTTATGGTTTTAATTAAAGTTGTTTCAACATATGAAAAAGGGCATAATCATCATTTGTAATAGAGATTCACCATATGAAACACATACTATTTCACCTCATGAAATAAAAACAGAATTTCCATAAATATGATATTTCACCTGATGAAATCCAAATGTAATGTTCATATATATGTTATTTCACCATATGAAATTAAACACATTTTTCATCAGTAATCCATTTCACCTCATGAAATCAAACACAATTTCCGTCAATATGTCATTTCACCTTATGAAATAAAACTTCCCAAACCCACTCACCTGCTTCTGATTCACTGAAACCCTAAACATTCATAATTTGCTTGGGTTTGGTGTCTACCTTTTCCTTTTCCTTCACCTCACATCCTAGTGTCTTTTCATACTATTTCATTCATCATCCAAGATTCAAATCAAATTGATCATTAGCACACACAGATCATTCATGATTCAAATTTTAGAGTTAATTACAAATATATTAATTACAGGAGAATTGTCGTGAACGTCTTATCTTCGTCTTCATGAGAAAGCGATTGGCCCGAATACTTCTTCAACTTCCACCACCTTTGCGATGATTTTTTCCGACGAAGTCGTCGATAGATGCCTTCTCCGATTCTCGATCATTGAGTAGGCCCGAGAGGTTATATACGGAGGACAAAGAGATTATATCGAACCTTTAAGTTGTTATCGGTGGTGGTATCGTCGTCGTCCTTCAATTCGAGATGGCCGTAATGAAATTCGACCTATTTGTAACCGATTTTGAACCAAGGATCGTTGATGATTTCATCGATGGTGATTCTCGTTTGAGGATTCGTGTCGAAGAGACGTGATAGAAGGCGTTTGAGATGCTTGTCCGACGAAGAGGGTTTTGGTGGAGAAGATGCTTTTACGGAGGGTTTTGGCGGAGGAGAGGGTAGTGTCTTCTGGAAGCTTTCTCAATTATAATCCAACTATCATATTTTTAATACCCAATATGCTCTTTGACTTTTAATTTCTATTCATAATAAAGCATAAAATTCTAATTTATTTCAAAATTTCCATTGCCTTTAATATCCATAGATTAAAATTAATTAATGGCTTCGATTGGTTTACACGGTTTTCAACTTATTTTTGGTTCTCATTTGATTACCATCCTCTCTCTCTCTCTCTCTCTATATATATATATATATATATATATATATAGATAGATAGATAGATAGATAGAAGAAGGGTCTTGTTAGAACAAAAGTTAAGGTGAGAACGTTAGAAGAGATTTGAACCCTTCATCACTTTTAATCTCAAAACCACCCATGAATCGTGCTTGATACGGGAATTGATCTGGTGCATCTCATCCTAATATGCATCCAAAGGTGAAGATCCCTTATTACCCTTCTCATCATAACTATCATTCTCACCGGAATCTAACCATATATATATATATATATATATATATATATTAAACGAGTGATCGTGTGAGAATAAGAGTTATGGTGTGAAAACTTCTGACTTTTGGATGAGTTGACTTTTTAATCTGACTTAATTTTAACTACATTCATTTACCTTTGACTACATTCATCTACCTTTATTTTCAAATTTATCTTCACTTTTAAGTTACTTTCACGAACTTTTACATGCATGGATTTGTTAAAGTTTCGGTTATGGTAATAAAAATAGGTAAATAGAAGTACTTGAATGTATATGGATTTTCTGTTATCACCTTCTCATCATAACTCTTATTCTTATCGGATCCCAACCATATTCTATTATAGAATTGGGTTCTTGTAAGACCAACCACTTTTCGTGACCCCTGTAAGACTACTATGAAGGCTCGATGTGTGTTCGCTGTAAATGTTTGGTGTATTTTTCTTGAGAAGGTTGATGGTGTTTTCATATAAAGGTTCGTTTTTTATGTGAATGTTTGATTATTATTTTTAATTTGAAGGTTGAGTCATGTGAAGGCTTTTTTCGGTCTTGTAAAGGTTTAGAGTTTTTCTGTGAATGTTTGGTGATTTTTTACTATGAATTTTTGATTTCTTTTGTGAAGGTTTGGTGAGATGTAAAAGAAACTCATCCAATGTGATCTTACGGTACTCAAGGAAACTAAACGGTCTTACATGATTCCAAATCTTTTATTACATATGGTTGGTCTAAATAAAATGACTGTTTTCACATTACATCTAGTGGCGGGGCCACCTTATAACAAGAAAGGGCGAAGGCTCCCCCTGGAACTTTTAAAGAAAAATGTTTTAATATAGGCTCAAACTTTATTACCCATAAATTTTGTTTATTTATATTAAATTATTCTTTTTCTTTCTTTCAAATGGCAAAAAAATTAGAGGTTTTGTTAATTAAGAAAGTTTTTTTTAATGAAAATTTTCATGTATTTTCGAAAGGTTTTGTTGTTTATATGGTTATCTACACTTGTAGACACATCTTGTGTTTGTTTATTTAAATATAGACATAGTTATGTTGTTTAGGTTAGGTTCAGGGAAATCTAAAAAAAATGAAATTTTGAGGAACACTCTGGTAGTCTTTCATCTAGACGGTATGCACTTGTGTTTTCAAGTAATTTGTAATATGTACACGTGCATAAAAAACAACTTAATTTACTTGTATGCACAAGTGTATACCGTCCAGATCAAGGGCTAACAGAGTGTTCCTTAGTTTTCCATTTTCTTGAGGTTTTCCCTTGAACTTTCTATGTTGTTTAGCCCTGCTTTTTAAACGATTATTGTCTATAGACATGTATTTGTAAAAAACTTATCTTTTAACAGGGTATTTTCAACATTAAGCTCATAAATTTTTCTTACGCGCTTCTAGGCTCACTCTAGATAAACTTTCTGGCTCCGCCCCTGATTACATCCATCAGCCAAACCTAGTTTCTCGGTTTTAGGTTTTCCAATTCGGCCTTTCAAAACTATAATGACCAATCCAACTAAACCAGTAATATTGCTTCGGTTTGACTAGTTTTATTCAATTTTCGTCAAAAGTGTAAACACTTCTACCGAAATAAATTTCATCAACATCTTATGCTTCATCTTTTTCAAAATAAATAAGGGTTGACTAAAAACACTACAAGAGAAATGAGTTTTAGAGAAGGAACCTTCAGAGAAGGTTTTGGAAGTGTATCTAAAGATATGTTTTAGGGAAGGAATTAGGTGATAAAAACATTAAGTGTAACTAAAAGTAGGATGAGTTTTAGAGAAGGATTTCCAAACATATCATATGGTATTGAAAGCGTTTCTAAAAGCATTAGAGACGCTTTAAAAAAAACTTCTCTAAAAAATAATAATGAGATTTAGTAACGCTTTTATAAACTTCTCTAAAAGTATTTTTTTTTCTTTTTTATATTTTTTAATGTTAAATAAATATTTAGTCACGCTTTTAAGAAACGTGTCTGAAAGTTTAGTAATGAGCCCTAGCTTCCCCAATCGTTCAGACTTAGCGTTCACCTCCAAATCGTGGGATTGCAAATCGTCGTTCTTCCTCATCGCAAATCTCGCTCACCTACGATCTGTACCGACATCCTCATCGCGGCCAATGATCAACCGCCGATCTCATCTTCCTCGCCGACGATCAAGTCTCGACTCCATCTCCAAACACCCAAACCAATCGATTTCACATTTTTGTAAGATCTCTTCTCTCATTTTGTTCGTTCTTGATTCCTCTCAATCTCTCTCGATTTTGTAGTTTTGTTACATGTGATTTACGATTGTGATTCCCATTTGTTCTCCAAGAGAAATCGACCACTAGTCTTTCATCAAATCTTCAGGTGCATCTCTTATCAATTGCATCTCTCATAATTTCATCCACTAAATCTGCGTATTGTTTGCATCCTCATCGATTGCATTTGTTCACTGTTTGCATCTATCACAATTCATCCATTCAATCTGTTCATATCGATTTCTTAATCAATTCATCCATATATTTCTTAATCAGTGCATCTGTTTATCCGAATTCTTAATCAACCAATTTTATTCCTTTGTTTGATCATCTAGCTGTTTTTATTCATGCTTATGATTTTATTAGTTAAAGGTTTTAATCTCTTTAGTTCCTGAGTTTGGTATACTCGGATAAAGGTTTTGATTCATGTTTCTGATTACCACACATAATTTTTTTAGGTTATTATGCAATTTAACATTTTTTTTATGTAATTACTGCTTGAAATTCTTAACTTTGTTACAAGGGATGAGTTTCCCAAACTCAAAACCACTAGTTCAAGATAGAACTAATGCTAAGAGGGTATCATTGATAATTAAGTCAAATATAGATATCAAATATAGATAAAGACATGATAACCACTCACAAAATTGTTTATGATATAATAGATATATGGCATTAAACATTGTTAAGCAATCATAATACACTCCCCTCTCTGTGTTTTGTAAGTTTGGAAAACCCAACTCCCCTCATGAGAGGTAGAATACATTAGAAGTTCCTGCACATATTTTAAATAGCAGTCTCCTAAATTGCGCATTCAAACATGAAGAATGATTGTGAGAACCTCCCAAAGTGTATGTCTAAGCGCAATTGCTGACCAAATATTGTGCACCGACTCCTGATGTTCTGCAACCTCATCTACACACCCCCAAAGTGCATGTCTTAAAAGCATAATTTGGTCCTGATGGTTCACAACCTCATCCATGATCGCACACACAAGTAAAATGTTTGTGATGCCTGATATATGTAGCATGCTTTCCTGTTCACTGAACCCCTTGGTGTAATTCATAATGCTATATGCATAATGACCATTATTTGCCTTCCTAATGGTAGTTTTTGGAGTTTCTTGCTTATCTAAAACCTCCTTGCTTTGTCATATATATGGAAAACCATCATTTAACAGGCCAGTATTTGTAGTCTTGTTAACATCAAAGATATGGCAGTTCCTTTTTATATTCTTTACCTGCGAGGATTATCTTCAATTTGAGGTGTACAACACATTTGCACCAGCTACTAGCTTTCTAAAGTCACTTTTGTATTGTTCTTTTAACCATCCATTGTATCTACTTACTCCTTATTGTTTCCGCCCTTGAATTCTATTTGCTTTTCTTTGATAGATCTTTAGCTTTGAAAATTTTAATCTGCCAACTGGCCAAGGCTGATTTGTTTCATACTGGTACTATACTTGGGACAAATGTGGTTGATAGGAACCAACGAAATCGGACTGGAAACAAACAACAAAGAATCAAAACACATAACCACCTAGTTTGGAGAGGTAACTGTCTCTCCCATGATGCCTTGTTAAACTCAGAATCTTATATAATAGATAGTCCAATGACTCCAAAAGTAGGAATTGCTTCATGAGCTATCTAAGGATTAAAATGGATGATTAAAGATGATTGATCAAACCCTTATATTATATGGCTACAACAACCTGAACCAATTAAGTTAATTTGGTTTAGATTAACCAAGCAATTAGATTCTGTTTTACCATAATCAAAACATATATCCTTTGACCTAACCCATTTGTAGCTTAAATATCATAATTAACCAATGCAAAATCTTTTGGTTTAGTCTACTTTAGATTGTTTATATTGTTTGAGTTTATATATGTTGTGTACTTGTTATAATTCGACCGATAATTCTTGGTTGTTTTTTATTGGTTATGCAGGTCAAAAACAATTATTTTTCCATTTTATTTTGCTTTTGATGTGTTTTATGAAAATCTACTTAACACTCCTACTTAACATTTTCAAAACAAACTAATTTCTCCTTCAAAATCAATGGATCCTAGCAGTCGAGCGTGGATAGTAAGTAGAAATCGCATAAGTCATGAGTACACTCTCGGGTTAAACAACTTTTAAGCTACTGCTAGACATCACTTGGATTCAGATGGAAGGACGTTATGTCCTTGTAATCGATGTGAAAATACATGGTTGTAACGACTCCCAATAATTCGAGCTCATATTCTACGCCATGGTATGCTCGCAACATACCAAAGGTGGATCCATCATGGTGAATCTCATACTGATGAAGAAGAAGACGACCACTTTGAAGATTCATCAAATAATGATGAAGATGACCATACATTGAGGGACGCTATTGTGGATGAAGAAGGACGCATGTTTTTTAACGTGGACCGTTCAACTGAAAATGACGTTAATGATGAGTTAGGCATTAATCATGGTCGTTTTGACAAGTTGATTGAGCAACTCAACAAGGAACTGTATCCAGGATCAAGAAATCTGACATTACTACAATATGTAGTGAAGATGATGCACATCAAAGTGTTAAACAAGTGGTCTGATAAATCGGTGAACATGTTACAGTTTGAACAAAGTATTCTCCCATCGGGCCATAATCTTCCGGCATCATACTATGAGATGAAGAAAATCTTGATGGAGATTGGGCTGGGATATCATAACATTGATGTTTGTAATTACGACTGTGCTTTGTTTTATGGAGAACATGCTAACCTACTTGCATGTCCTGTGTGTAATCATCCTCGATACAAGATGAAGAAGGTTCCTTTTAAGAGGATGAGATATTTCCCATTAACACCTAGACTTCAGTGGCTTTATAGTTCACGCCATACTTCTGAAGATATGCGATGGCATGCTGAAAAACGAAAGGCAGAAGAAGGTGTGTTACATCATCCGGCTGATGGTGAGGCTTGGAAAGACTTTGACTTGACTTATCCTGCTTTTGCAACAGATTCAAGTAATGTAAGGCTAGGTTTGACATCCGATGGATTCAACCCCTTTGGGAATATGAGTGCATCATATAGCACTTGGCTTGTAATGGTTAAAACATTGAATCTTTTATGGCACTAATTATTTAGTGTCATTATGCTACTTTTATCTTCTTTTTAGCATAGCTTTTACCTTCTAATCCCAACATTTGAGTCATTTTACTTCATTAAGAATGGTTTTGCTTTTTTGTTTAATGCAAGGACATACAATCAATTTCGGGAGGGTCATTTTGAAGAGCATAAGGAGTTGTGCTGCAAAGACACGGGGCCCGTTGTTTTTTCCCAGTCTTATCACCCAAGTGTTACTCAAAAAGGGAGTACCGCGTATGATGAGGACGATATCATCAAGGAAGGTGGAGGACGATGGCAGATAGACCTCAAGGCAGTCAACAGATTGAGGGACAGAAGAGAGAACAAACCACAGGCTGCGGATATTTCGGCCATGCTTCAGGACCTGCTGTCCCAGAACAGTTCTCTCATGGATGGGTTATTCTATCAAAGGCATGAATTTTTTGACAAGATCGACAGCTTAAGGACAGAGTTAGCAGAGAAGGTGAAGAGAGAATGCAAGAAGGGGAGGGAAGACTTCAAGAGGGTTGAGGCTATGCTGGTTGAAAAGTTTGGCAGAAAAATCAAGAAGCAGGGAAGAAAGTTGAAAGCGATCAAGGAGGAAAACATCAGGTTATGTGCCGAGAATGAAGAGTTGAGGCAACTATTAAAGGCGTACAGAGAGGGCGTGGAGGGAACTTCTCCTGCTGCACCACCACCGAAGGATTCACAGCCTACTCCAATGGAGTAGGACAGATTCTACTCATTACCCTTTAGCTCCAATTTTTATTGTTCGTTTTTAATTTTCAAGTCTGGGATGTATCTTTGTTGTTTTCTAGGTTTTATTTTCTTGCAAATGGGCATTGGTGATCATCTTGAGCATGCATACATATCCACAATAAATTCATACATTCATGGTCTATATCTCACTTTGTAGTGCTTGCTAGAACTAGGATTATTTTACTTGGGACGCAATTTGGTCCACATCTCACATAAGAAATGATTTAGGCCATCTTTTGATACTCAACATTAGCCACTTGCACCCACTTCATATTATCCATACACTTTCATGCTATTACAATGAGGACATTGTAAATTTCAAAGTTTGGGGTTGGGAAAGTCCACCATGGCAAAAGCTTAAAAACAGAAAAAGAGCATAGCTCTTCAAATATGCCATGTTTGGACTTAGGCACTAAAAAAGTCCCATAGGGGCTAAGTGAAGTACATTCACCAAATAAAAGAGCGCAAAAGTGCCAAATCTAAAAAAAAATGAAAAATGATGCAAAAGGTGAAAATAAGAGGCAAAATGAGCATAAGAAAAAGCCAAAAAGAGTTATCCAGTTCATTAAAAGTCCTTTTGATCTTAATTGTGAGATGTGAGTACCATAACAAAAATGAAAATCTTACTAGCATATGGTTCATACTCATGGTAGATAGAAATCATGGAAATTTTGGATTTATGAAGGTCTATGCCATGTATGTTTGGGTTGATCATCTACATGTGTGCACTTAATGCATCCATCTTGCAAATCTTATCAATTGAGTCAATTTTTTTTCTTTTACTCTCTTTTTGTGTCTTAATTGCTTGGGGACAAGCAATATTTCAAGTTTGGGGTTGTGATGGCACTAATTATTTAGTGCCATTATGCTCTTTTTATCTTCTTTTTAGCATAGCTTTTACCTTCTAATCCCAACATTTGAGTCATTTTAGTTCATTATTTTCTCTTTTCTTGTTTCTTGGAGCTAAAGATATGAAGAACTTGTTTTACTGCATTTGGAAAGCTAATTGGTGTATTTTTGGGCAGATTTATAAGTGCAGCAAGCTGCAGCATGCTGCATCATCCTTACAACAGCCGTATGGGGAGCTTAATGGATAAGCTAGGAGGAGCTTTTTGTGGGAAGACCTTTTTGAGTTTTGAATCTGACTTTTAGGAACCTTCTAGACTAATTTTTGGCTGATATGTAATTTGTGGTTAAACACTTTATTGTCTTTTGGTTATTAACTCCTAACTCTTGGTTAAGACTACTTTTGTACTTTAAGTACTTTATTTAGTGGTAATTACCTTTTGTGCCACTCCCCTTGGTTATAAAAGGGGAGCTTGGGGTTGTAATTTAGGGGTCCATAATCCATTAACTATTCTCTCATTTGATAATTACAAGTAATATTTGAAGTCATCCTCTCTTGTTCTTTATTTACGCTTTATTATTTCTAGTGTTCCTTACTTAGTTCTTTACTTTACTTGCAATTTATATTCAAGTCTTTTACATTTGTTGTAATTTATATTTCCGTCATTTTAATTCTTGTCATTTATATTCCGTCATTTAATTTATGTCATTTATATTTATGCATTTACTTTCCGTCATTTTTCGTTTTATGTATTTAAGTATGAGTAGCTAATTGATTTAGCTCGGGTGTAAGAAAAAAGGGTGAGATTTCAAACCAAAGAAAGGTGGACATTGTTTCGCAATAACAATGTTCCATCATTTCATTTCAAGTTTTATAAAGTTCAATGACACTTCTTGACGAACTGATCACTTGCTAAAGTGTTAAAGTGCGGTTGACTTAGAGATAAGCTACCAAAAGCACGTCAGTTTGAATGATATGAGAAGTAGACTTGAGAGAGTTGCTTTTTATAAACTGATTTATTCTCGACAAGTTGATCGCTAGTCATTAGTGTTAAAGTGTAGAGGACTTAGAGATAAGCTCCTTTGAACACGTCAACTTGGATGATATGGGAATCGGCTCGAGAGAGCGGTTTTAGATACAAAGAGATTTGATCGTCCATATATTTTGAGGACTTTATTCTACACTATAAATAGTTGGAGGCTGCACAGAGATGTGTTTAGTCGACTCTAAACAGTAGTGTGAATATTGAAGTCCGAGAGGAATACCCTCAAAATAGATGGTGCATCTAGTTATGGCCAACTCATGCTGCAGCATGTCTGTAGCATAAGTCTGCTGGAATTTGTGTTAAAATCTCACCTAAATGTATTACACCCGTGCTTGCTTTATTATTCTGTTAATATAATCAAGTGACAAACCAAACCAGATCAAGTCTTCAAAATCGCCATCTGAAGTCATTTCTTTCTCTTACTTTTTAATCTACTTTTACTCCAATCTCTGTGGGACGATACTTGGTTCTTACCATTTTATTACTTGAAAGACGATATTAGATCTCATTGTATACTTGCTTTGAGGTTTAATTAGCACACGACTATAGGTGTATTCCAAGCACTATCAATCTTCCTCCTTGGAAAATGATGCATCAAACCAGTTATCAGATGTGTTTGTTGATTCCGGGTCTAAAATCTCCGGGTAAAGATTTTGACACTTTAATGTGACCATTAATTGATGAGTTAAAGACTTTGTGGGTTGGAGTAACTACATATGATGCTACTAGTGGAGGTATGTTCAATCTTAAAGTTGTTGTATTGTGGACAACATCAGACTTTCCTGCATATGCTTACTTGTCTGGATACTCGACAAAAGGACATTTGGCATGCCCAGAATGTTTAGAAAATACACATTTTCGTAGTATCAGAAGCAAAACATGCTATATGGGGTCGAGGAAGTGGCTACCTTCTAGTCATCGATGGAGAAAGAGTAAAGAATTTGATGGTTTCGTTGAATATGATGGACCAAGTAGGCCAAAATCTGGTGATGAGATTGTTCAGTTACTAGACCAATTACCTTCAATGACTCCCGGGAAAGCGCCAAACAATTCTAGTACGAAAAGAAAATTTCATGAGTTGCATCCTTTGCGTAATTGGTCAACTCGTAGTATTTTCTTCGAATTAGAATATTAGTCGAAGTTAAAACTGCGGCACAACTTAGATGTCATGCACATTGAGAAAAATGTGTGTGATAATATCATTTATACCTTATTAGGGGTCGAAAAAAATCAAAAGATACGATCAAGGCAAGAATGGATTTGGAGGATTTAGGCATTCGAAAAGAATTATGGTTACAAAAGTCAAGTTCTGGTGTTTTAAGGAAACCTCATGCAAGCTATACATTCAATAAAGAAGAGAATATATGTTTCCTTGATTTTTTAAAATCAGTTCGATTGCCGGATGGATATGCTTCGAACATTTCACGTTGTGTGACATCTGATCGGAAGTTGACAAACTTAAAATGTCAACTTAAAAACACATGATTCTCACATCTTGCTTGAAAATCTCTTGCCAATTGGAATTGTAGGTCTGTTATGCAAGGATGCTCGTGTTGCTTTAATCGAATTGTCCAACTACATAAGGAGGATCCATATGGATACTGGATTCTAGAAGTCCAGGGTTTAAATCCAAAGATAGGAAGTGGAAGCTTATTGGAACAAATGTGGTAGCAGATGTGCATTCCTGTTAACATGTCTTCTTTGTTGCAACTAATCTATTTGACTAACACCCACCACATAATGATTTTAAACTTAACCATATAATGATTTGAATTTAGTCCTGTACTATGATGGATTTGGACACAAAAAGCCACTTGTTTTTTTGGGTTGTGAGCTACACCTTGAGGATTATTTCAACAAGAAAAATACTTGTTATAGTTGAAAAACATTTAAGAGATATAGAGTTGGAATGCCTGTAGATGAGTTGCCATTATATAAAATGGTTATTGATCGCCATATTTTCTAATATCAGTAGTCTTGAATCAGATGTAGTCTTCTATTTATTGGCTGACTAGGCTTTAGATAAATCACATAGTAGCGTTTTGTGTTGTGCTGATGAAAGAATTTCCTACAATTGGCCAAAAATCAAGCTAGAGAATGTTTGGTAGAAAGTAAGCATGGGTTGTAGAGTTTATAGATGTGTTGTGAAGTTGAATATAGTAGGCATTATAAGGATGAACATGTTTCTGATTCTGACCATGCCTAGAATCAGCTGTATGGGATGTAGGTTATAGGTTGCAAACAGGGCTGGATCGATTAGGAATTCAGTCGATTCTTGTAATGCATATAAATGGGAAATCATAAGTGATCACCGATTAAGGATCAAATTGAGACCTCACACAAATATTGTTGTTTCAAAGCTAAAATGTTTAAAACTGTTCATATTTTGCGAAGTACATAGATTTTAGGAATGTTTTCAATTACTTTGGTTGATTTATAAATAAAAATAAAAATACATTGGTTGCATAGTTTCTCTTTCTTGTTTATTTTGAAATTTATGGCCCAAAAATTAGCATTTAGCAGGTAAGTCAACGATTTGGTTTAAACAATTACTAAGATGCAACTGACAGGTGTAATAAAATTGATTGACAATCTATCAAACGATGCAGTGGTTATGCCTGCTCATAAAGAATATGAAATGCTTGCTTTACGGGTAAATCGACATCTGAACAGGTTCATGACTAGAGATGCTCCTACATCACATAGATTGACTCATTATTCATTTAAGTTTAAGAATGTTGTAAACCACATTTACTTCTATTTGTTCTTAGCAAACAGAATGCAGACACCTCTTATTTGTCATTGAACAACTTTTGAATGGAAGAACAAGGTTTCTTTAACATCTCATATTGAAAAATAGGCATCACAACTATATCAGACTTACCACACAAGTTGGTGCCAGAGGAACAATTCCGAGAATATAAATTTGATTTCTAATTATAAATTTGAATACATTTGTTGGATATGCAAGGAAAAATTCCGAGAATAGGGGGAAATGGAAATCTGTTGCTTTAAATGGTACGGTGAGCACTCCGAATCACCATTTGCGAAATAGAGGATCGGACGATCCTTCTATTGGGGAGATAGAGACGTTTCGGAAATTGCATTACAGAGAAAAAGATGGTTGGGTTAATGACTACGCTCGCGATTCATATGTAAGTTACATAAAACCAATTATTTTGTATGTCTTTATCTTTTTGTGAGTTACTAAGATGCATATATATACTCATTTTTCTTGTTTGTAGGATAATATGGTACAGATTAAGCAACATATTGGATCAACTGAACCCCCCCCCCCCGGCGATCTAGAGATTATGCAACAAGTCCTAGGTAAATGATCAGCATATATTAGGGGATGGTCTAGGGTCCCGAGCAATAGGAGCGACTCTACGAATTCGCGATATAGCACCGACTCTTCTGGTCGATTGAGTCACGCTGAGATGTCTGCTAAACTTGCGTCAACAAAATCCGAGCTTGCTTCAACTCGATCCGAGCTCTCACATATGAAGGGTGAAATGACGGAGTTGTGTCAAATGGTGAGCTCGATCGTATCTGGTCAACCACTTCCGACTTTTGCAGCATCACAAACTGTTCAAGACTATGGTTCCGAGACTCGAGATCGGTAGACATTATAATATGATTTTGGATAGATTTGGATTTATGTAAGAATTGAGATTGAACTCTAGGTTGTTTTGGGATATTTTATCCATGTTTTTTCGAATGAATTGAGATAGAACAAATCTATGAAATTTCATTGTTTTGGGAATTTTTATAAAATTCTTGACATACTATTATTAATTATTTCATTATAATTATATAATTATATATAAATATATAGGTGAAATATGGATGAAATTTATATATTTGTATATAACCCATTTAGAGATGGAATTGATGCTTTAAAAATGTATCTAAATGGTACCTTTAGAGAAGGAATTGATGCTTTAAAAGTGTATCTAAAAGGTACCTTTAGAGAATGATTTGATGTTCTAAAAGTGTATTTGAAGGGTACATTTAGAGAAGGATTTGATGCTTTAAAAGTGTATCTAAAGGTTACCTTTAGAGAATGATTTGATGTTTTAAAAGTGTATTTAAAGGTTACCTTTAGAGAAGAATTTGTTGTTTTAAAAGTGTATCTAAAGGGTACATTTAAAGAAGAAATTGATGTTTTAAAAGTGTATCTAAATGACACCTTTAGAGAAGGTTCTGAAAAGTGTTACTAAAACCAAGAGTGTTAGAGAAGGTTTTCAATATACCTTCTCTAAAAGTATCTTTAAGTTACTTTAATAAACCGTCGCAAATAGTTGAAAAGCGTCACTAAAAGATACTTTTAGAGAAGTTTTTAAAGCGTATCTAAAGCCTCAACAAAATGTCTCTAATAGTAAATAAATTGAATACGCATCCAAATCCTTCCCTAAACCTTTAGCTACCCTTATATAGGGAATTTTTTTTTTTACGGAAGTGAAAAGCTTCTCTAAAGCCTTTAAAGAAACTTTTAGGACTTTCAAGTACAATATAAAATCTTCTCTGAAGGTCATTTTTCTTGTAGTGAATATAATATAATAAAATAAATGAACCATTATACAAATATCAAAAATCGATATAATAGATATGAGTTAGGTATAAAAGAAAATTTACATTTATTTTATTACAATTTAAAACACAAAATTATATTTATTTTGTAACAAAAAAGAGCACCAATACAAAGTTTCATTAATTATTTATTAAATATTATTTTGTAAAATATAGAATAATTCTTTTCATAAACAAAAACAGATGTAACTAACAAATTCTATATAAATAGAACGCATTTTGTTTGATTCATATATTGCAAATCAACTTTTAAAAGCTCTTACGTGTAGCTTCGTTAGTAAAAGGATGAGACGACTTTACCTAAATACAAGACTTGTGTTGCATTCGATCTCAGCTCAGGTCCCTCTCATTAGCCTCAGTCACTGAGGTGGATTCCATATGAGATCAGTTAATGTTGCCAATTATCAACTTTTTGTCTAAATCGTAAATAATAATAATAATAATAAATTGTTTACAAAATTAATAATTTTCTTTTTAATTCACAAAATATTATAGTGTGTCCTCTTACTTGTATCAAATTACATGATATAATTTTTTGGTGAAATACATGATATTTTATTTTAATTACATAAAAACATACTATATTCCCCAAATTCATATTTTGAAAAAATATTTTTCAAAATAAAAATATTTTTCAAAATAAAAATATTTTTATTGAGTTTTCTTTTTGTAATAATAACTAATTTGAAGCAAAATATATTCCCTTCATTTCAATAGCAAAAATGTTTATCTATTTATTAAAAATATTACTTTTTTGCTTATTTGATTATTTGTCAAATAAACTTGATGAACTATTTGACAAACCAAATGTTTCTTCAATAAAGACAAGATAAAAAAAGCTTTATTAATAAAACATTCATGTCAAAGTTACAAATCTATACTATATTATAAAGCACGGATAAAAAACTCTTAAATACAAATTATTAGGCACAAGGTACCATCATTTTATGTAAGATTTTAAAAATCTCTTAATTTACAAGTTTTAAAGCACAAGATACATATTACTACTGCAGGCTTCTAACACCCACCAATTTGGTATGTACAGGACATTTCCTTTTTTGCAGACTTTTCCATGTATCACTATTAATTAATATATTATATTACTATAAATTTGTTTTAATTATATTATTAAATATGGAATTGGTTATTTTTTCTAAATGTCATTAAAATATATAAGATAATCATTGAATTATAAAAATACTTAATTTTTTATATAAAAAACATTATATTATTAAGCCTAAAATAAACAAATTTATAAAAAAAATTATCATTTTCTCAAAACCATCCAAAATCGTACTGTAAATCAACAAAAAAACAAAAAATAAAATAAATATTAAAATCGTGATGTATCTCGCTCCATTGCACGAGTACGTTTCTAGTATCATTACAAAATTACCAATAAAAAATTAATAAATTAATTATTATATCTTTTAAAATATTTTATAATTTACTTTTGGAATGGATAATATGATGGTGGGACCAGGTCAATGAAATAAGGAAGGGTGTTGCTAACCCTACCCTCTATAAAACCCCATACCCCCTCCTAACCCCCTATCTCTCTCACAATCTCGACAACAACAATCCAAAATGTGATTTTTAATTAATTTTTAATATATATTTACATTTTATACCCCTATAATTATTTAGTTAATTTACTTTATATCTTTTACTTTTCTAATTTTCATTTTACACCATCATCATATTAACACATATAATGGTATATTAACTAAAATACGTTAAAAAAATACGTTTTAATTTTAACAAGTTACACCATTATAATCGTCTCCTCAATACCTTCGAAATGAGCCCAATATTGAATATTTTTGGAGTTAATTATTTTATTATATATCATAAATATACTACATAAAAATACCGTGTTCGTTTATGTTCGTTCATTAAGAGTTAAACAAACGTAAACGAACGAACACAATGAATAAAAAACAACCACCATTAATCATCATTTAGTTCGTAAAAAATAACATAACAAAATGAAAACCGGGTAAATTTAGGATGTATAAAAAATGATTTTAAAAAAATTAATTTTATTAATGCTTTTACACATTAATGTTATAATATATAAGTATATTTATATATAGGGGTGCTCAAAAACCCGGCCAATCCGATCAACCCAACCCAACGCGAAATAACTCAAACCGAAGCAACCCGATGTCTAATCGAGTTGTAAAATCTTCAAACCGTATGTATTGGGTATTTAGGTCTTTTTTCCAAATTTATAATTTTAGGAACAATTTATATTTTTAGTAACAACCACCTTTCTTAATTTTCTCACTTATCTCCATCTCTCTCTCTCTTTCATGATCCATCATCACCATCCAGTTTCCGGCAACGTCATCCGTCTCTGGTAACCTCCCTCCAATTCCGGCGAATTTCATGAACTATTAGAGTTTCATAAACTGTTTTTTCATAAGCGAATTTCATGAACTGTTAGATTAAATGGGTTTATAAAAGAAGTTCCCTCTATTTATATATATAAACAAACATAAATGAACAAACGTAAACGAACATAAATGAACGAATGTTCACGAACGTAAATGAACGAACGAAACCATTGTTCATGTTCGTTCATTTAACTAAACGAACAAAAAAATGTGTTCATGTTCGTTCATTTATTAAATAAACGAACATAAACGATCTTACGTTCAATGTAATGCATTTTTTTAAAAAAAAATCGATTAACCAAGGTACAATATATGAGGTGTAACTTGTTAAAATTAAAAAATATTTTTTTAATGTATTATGATAACTAACATTTATGTTAATTTTAATTTACGGGTACAAGTGAAAGTTATAACAAAATATAATAATTTCAGGTGTTCAAATCTCGAGAAGAAATAACTGACTGGGTGCGTAATGTGGGACTTTCGGTTGATGTCGTTGTTGTTACCAAAAGATCAAAGACTAAGACAAATGAAATAAAAAAAATACGCAATATATTTATTATCTTTATGTTAAAAACTTACGTTCGATGTGATACATTTTTTTTTTTTTTTAAAATCAATTAACCAAGGTACAGTATATGACATATAACAATATAATTAAATCAAAAAATATTCAATATTAGACTCATTTTGAAGGTATCGACGAGACGATTATAATAGTATAACTTGTTAAAATTAAAAAGTATTTTTTTAACGTATTTTAGTTAATATACAATTATATGTGTTAACATGATAAAAATGTAAAATGAAAAATATAAAACTAAAAGATATAAAATAAATCAATTAAAAGAGTTCAGGGACCAAAAATGTAATTATTAAATTAAAAACAATAAAAAAAAAAGTGATGTGAGGGAGAGGGGTAGGGTTTTTGGCAGGGTAGGGAAAGAATTTCAATAGAAAGAATCTAGTAATAGTGGTATCGTAGGAAATAAGGTGGTATTGGAAAAGAAAGGTGGTTTTATCAGAAACGTTGTTGAATTCTTATTGGTGGACGCCTTTCTCCTGTCGGATGAAAACGGGACCACTTCGTCTCCCACGTGTCGATTTAGGGATGGTTCATTGTTGCCCAACACCTTCAATTGGAATCTGGACTTGGACTCGTGATCGTCGGTTGCGACCAGGGCCGGCCCGGGGTGTGTTGGTAGTGTCGTCGCATGGGGCCTACGATTATCGGGGGCTTCCGAATATTTTTTATTTTTTTGTAATAAATTTAGTATATAAGTTAATTAATACAATATTATGACCAAACTCATATATAGCACAGCGGTAGGACTGCATGTTGTCACATGGAATACCTGGGTTCAAGCCACTTTTAAAATTTAATTTTGTTATTCAATCTACATTCTTCGTCATCATTAAGAAACAACGGCTCGCTTTGACTTTTTCACTCCTAATGTTCCACGTACAAGATTGGATTTAATAACTTTGATTACTTAACATTTTTAGGGGAGTGCTATTTGCACCAAAAATTATGTCAAAATCAGGTCAATTCATTCATTGGGAATGCAATTCATGTATTGGAATGTAAAAAGAAGATTTTGATGTTGATGTGTGTGAGGAGAAAATTAATGATGAATGTGCATTTAGCAAAATCAAATTTGCAATTAGCCTCCCCCATTTTTATTTTATTTTTTTAATGATTTCTTCTATAATTTACTTTGATTATTTAATAGAATTTAGAATTCATTTTTATTCTGCATTGATTTTTGTATATGCATATTATAATCTTTTTAATTTTCAATGATGGTGGAATAAAATATTGTTGTTGATATATTTTATTGTAATTATCAATAATACTGATTGGTTCTATATAGAAATATAATGCTACTAACTAGAAATTTGAATAAGATATTTTAAATGTTAAAAAAAAGATAAACAATTTGTTCAAAGTTAAAGAGGTGTCATAGATTGATTTATTATCAAAGAGACATTAGAATGTAGTAAAAAATAATTAAAGGGCCACATTTAATTTTTGCACTGAGTCTCTAAAATGTCAGGACTGGCCCTGGTTGCGACCCAATTCAACTAACTCAACTCAAAACTTGTGTTTTTAGAGGGGTTCGGGTGGTGTTTGGTTGGAGATATTAGTCTATAATCACTGGAATTAATATATTTAAAAGTGTTTGGTTTCTTATAATATAATGGGCCCATTCTTAAATGAGCCAAAAATTTTATTCTGGTTCAATTTGGGGGGGGAATGAAAAATCATTCCCGCTTCCACCCTAAAATTGTCGCCTCGTGCACTTCATCAGGTACAAACTCTCATCCTTTCCACACGAATCGAACTCTCATCTCTTCATCAGGTACGTTCTGATCTCAAATCAAAAATCAAGATTTGTTTATGTTTGATCAAACTCAACTCATCTTATCTCATCTTCAATCGAACTCATCTCATCTCATCTCATCTCATCTCATCTTCAATCGAACAACAATCTATGGTTCCCTTAACCGTTTTTGATGCAACATAAGTTTTATTTGGTTCCCTTAACTGTTTTTGCTGCAACATAAGTTTTATTTGGTTCCCTTAATTGTTTTTGTTGCTGCATAAGTTTTAAATGATAAAGTGATTGGGTAATGTTATAAAAATGGTAATACAATGTTACAAAACAAATTTTCGATTATTATATATGATAAACATCCAAACAACATCTATGATAATGATAATGATTCCCAGTATTAACCAAACAACATCAATGCAATGTTCATTCCCATTTTCATTCATTGTCATTTTCATTCCTGAGCCTGAACCAAACAGACCCTTAATTGTCATTTATGTTGACAAACTAACTTCTAAATGCTAAATTAATTGTTGTCTAATAAATTAATTATTGTATAAAATAATTAATTAATAACAATCACATTTGGTAAAATTATTTGAAGCGATTTTTGTAGAACGGTTGCACATTTAGGCAACATTTGAAACATAAACATGATTGGATTGGACTGAATAAGACATGATAAAACTAGACAAGACAAAGGAAAGAACTAGATATAATAAGACAAAACAAGCTGTCTTTCTTTCTGGTGTTTGGTACGACTATATTTTGATAGGACAAGACTAGACAAGTTGTCCATAAAACGTGTTTGATGATTCTTATTTCTTATATATCATATAGTAGTTATAAATAACACAAATCAAATAAATATTTAAATAATATAATTTATAAACATTTTCAGACAATTTTCATATATATAAGTACATACATATATGATAGTACCAAATTTGAATGAAGAAATCGATATAATTGATGATAGTCGAAAAAATTCGAGTCATATAAAGGAAAAAAACTATTTTTTATTCGGTTTTGGAAGATTTTTATGAACAGCCGGAGGCACGATGGAGGTTATTGCAATGACAAAATGCTGAGGTAGAGGCGATGATGATTGTGGAGAATGTGAAGATGGTAGAGGCAGTTGCAGCGATAACGGTGGAGGAGTTTATTATGGTCGACATGTTGAAGGTAAAGGTGGTGGTAGGCAGTGGTAGTGGTAGTTGTTATGGTGGAAATGGTCAAGGAGGTGGTGAAGGAGGTTGTAGTAGTAGAGGTGGTCGACGGTGGTCGATTGTGGCTGCCAATGACCACCGGTGGTGGAGGTAGCGACAACGATGGGCGATGGTGACCATTACAACAAATATTATATTAAAGTTATATCAAATGAGGGTAGATTAATTTTTTTTTAGTTTATGCCTCATCATTGTCCCATGTGGAACAAAAAAAAAACTTTTTTGTGCTACCTTGTCCCACCCGGTCCTAGTCCTTGTTTATATCCCATGTCGTGCTAAACGTGAGACAATGAGTTTTGTGTTGTCATGTCCCGTTCTGTCACATGTACCAAATGCAACATTAAGGTGGATTAAAGGCCCACAAAATCCTTTAATGTGCACTTTTATCCGAATTCCACTGTTTCAAGGGATTTTTTAAATGTTTTATTTGATTTCGAGGGATTTCCTAAGTTTTTTGGTTGATTCCGATGGACTTTTTTTGTTTTTTTTGATTGATTTTGAGATACTTTTTTGGTTTTTTGGTTGATGTCAAGGGATTTTTTTTGGTTGATATTCCTGGTATATTTTTTTTACTATCTTGTATCACCTCTCAAAGTTTAGCGGAATTCACTTTTCATACCCCAAAAAATTTTCTACTTGCGATTGGTTGAGCGACTGCATGGGAACCTGCTCGGGCCTTCATAGGTCCGTCCCTGCTGATACACTAAAAAAAGGGTAGATACCACTCTCTAAGGTTCCCTCACCACATCGGCCTCAGGATCATCATGAGGAGAGGTAAATTAATGCATGTATCTCATAGGTAGAGGAGCGATACCCAAACTCGAACATGAGACCTCACTCATATGATATACCACAGGAAACGGGGGGTTTTAGCAATGACTTTTGTCGTCACTAAAAGTCCATTTATCATCAAAAACGATTTATAAAGACGACATGTCGTCGCTATATATAGGTTGTGGATGAAACTTTTCATCGCTAAAGGCGCGTCGCTAAAACTCACATTTCTTGTATCCCACACCTCGTTAGTAAAATTTACTTGATAAGCTAGATTAGAATTTGAAATCACATAAAAGAAATGTTGAAGAAGAAAATGGAAAATACATTATAACTTATTGAAACTCTAACTAAAGTAGTTCTTCAAAAATCTAGATTATGACTAACCAACTGACTTTGGTATAAGCTCAACTTATAAACTAGCTTATGGTTGCTAAACATGTTCTTATTATTTATTATTAGATAACAACTTTTTATTAAATAAGAGGTGATTTTGTTTATCAAAGTGTAACACCTTATTTCATCAGGGTTATGACATTCTAACAACACTATAGATATTGAACAACAAGATAAACAATATGCAATCATTTGCCGGCATAGTCTTTTAAACATCTTATAATACTAAATAATTTTCATGCCTACGATTGCTAGCATCTCTGTCCTCCATCATCTTCATGAAGAGCTCTTATTGCTTTGTCATGGCGGTGTTCATCATTACCATCATACTGGTCATCATCTCCGACTGAGGAGTAACTTCTTGTACCATTGGGTTGGAGGAGGCCAAATCAACTCTTGGCACTTGCTCCAGTCCTCCGCCCAAAATGTTGGGTATGGGTGGGTTTACCGCCTTCTCCACTCTTTTCGTCATGTTAGGCGTCGACACACTTGCCTCTTGACCATCTTGTCGAGGCTCCGACCGACCACGAGTGTTTACCATCTCAAACTGTCACACACGAGAAGGAAGGTAAAAATGTTATCTAATAATAGAAATAATACGAAAGAAACGTAGTACACATTCATCAATCATCATAATAATAGTAAGTCAAACATACTTATGTAACAACACATTCATAATAGCATTAGCTAAGTGAAATTATGAACATATTATACACAAGAATTCTCGTTACCGTCATTACAATTCTTAATTAGCACAATTTTGTCGACCTTAAAACCATCCTATCTTTGAAATTATACCCAAATCTCACAAATTACAACTTAATATCTCAGATTAAGTCTATGCATCTTACATTCATACCTAGTTCACTCAAACTAGAGCTCTGATGCCAACTTGTAACACCCCAAAAATTAGTATTTTAAACCTGAATATGGACTTAAATTAATAAATGGCCTAAAACGGGGGAAAATTAGTAAGACTCCCATTTTGAAGACGTAAGGAGACCCTTCACATTTTGGCTAAGATTTGAGCACAAGATGGAGTATAAACTTATAACCCTAGAGGTGTGTTGTTGGTGAGTTCAAGTGTTGTGGTTAAGGTAATCTCTTCATTTCTCCACCTAAGAAATTTGGGTTTTGTGATTCTCCTTTATCTTCCATTTTGTTAGAAATTGATATGACTTTGGAAGTATTTGTGGTTAAGGATCTTTATTGAGAGCTTGAAGCTAGGATTTAGAAGGTTTCAAGTATTCATCCAAGGAACTCAAGTTTTGTGGGTAAAACCTAGATTTAGTCTAAATCTAGCAAGATGAGTTCTAGTTGCTTTACAAAACTATATACATGTCAAAATATAAATGTTTTGGGGATTTTGAATATATGTTACATGCACACTTTACATTTGATGAGTTTTATGGTTAAATGGGTATTTGTACATACTTGGGATGTCAAAGCTTTATGATGGTTTGCTAAGTGTGTTTAGGTTTTTTTTATCATCAAAAATAATATTTAAACCAACTAATGGAGATTTCTTGGATGTATTGGAGAAATTGGGCAACATAATGTGTTGGGTTTTATTATGTGAAAATTTGGTTACAAATAGTTATTTTGGGATTTTACACAACTTATGAGTTTTGGATATTGGAGCTTTAAGCTATTTTGGCTTTAAAAGGATGATTTAATGGAAACTGTCATTCTTGACATTATGAGTATTTTGGGAAATTGTGAATCTTATGGTTTAGGCCTTCGGCCAATTATACATTGGACAAATACCAATTTTGGGAAAGTTATACTTCGGCATATGTAGCTATATTGGATTTATTTTATTGCCAAACGTTTTATTATGCCTTATGGCTTGACTTATACTCTAATGAGTTTTGGGACGTTGTCCGGTTTAAATGGCTCAATATGGAGCATTTTATGGAAATGCAATTATTTCAGAAATGTTGGTTCTTACATGTTTTGAATGCATCAGTTCATTCATTTGGAGTCATGTAATGTTTAGACTGTAATGCAATGGATCCATAGGCATAAGAGTCGGTATGTTCATCATGGAGTTTTGATGTCTATGTTTGAAACTAGTGGGTGGTCCCCAAGTCATGTTTTTATGTAAGCTTGCGGTGATGCTCTTGGAGAGCCGTATACGGAGCTAAGTCTTGCGGTGGTGCCTATGGTGAGCCGGATACGGGGACTTGTGATCTAGAGTTCGAGTAGACATTAGGGTCATTTGGGTATCTTGCGGTGGTTGCTCAGAGGAGTCGTATACGAGGATCTATGACCTGAAGTGAATCTCGTAAACGTCGATAAGTGACTTAACTTTGTGTCCCGACACATTCGATGGAATCGGATCTTCCCCGTCACCAAAAGGTGTTATCTTCGGGTATTTCCTTACTCGTACTTTTAGTGTTGAAATGTATAACTTTATTTATATAAATAGTGTTTTGATAAAATACCTCGTGGGTGCGTTTTAGGGAAAATGGATGGTGTTTATCTATTTAAAAAGGAATGTTTGGTATTGGTAGAAATGTGGTTTGTAAGTAAAGCCTTTTTATAACTCGCATTTTAGGAACGGGTGTTTTTAGAATGAAATACTTGTTGTAAAGGTTTTTATGATTTATATGATAAAACTGCTTTAACTCACTCGACGTTAAGCCTAACACTTTTTATTTTCGACATGTATATCAGATTTTAGATGGATCTGAGTGGCAAGTAGCTTGGTAGAGGTTCCGGTATGATGGCATTAGAGACGTCATTCAGTTTTGAGAAGATAGCAGATTTGGTTGTTTTAGTAACACCCTACTGACTTTGTCCCCATATGTGGGACTAGATTGTTCCATTAGGAATATGATGCTTGTTGTAGTGTTTCTTCCCTTGTAACTTTAGAGATTTGTTATCTCGATCCATGTATTTAAGGAAGTTTTGGAGGTTTTAATTTTTCTGCTATTTTCAAATTTTAGGGGTGTTACATATGGTCCGTATTGAAAAGATTTTTTAAGGCTATTTGCACTATGTATGTAATGCTCATTGGGCTGTTATTTTGGTTTTGCATTTGGTTTTCCTGGAAAAGCAAATACAACACAAAAATGCATGGATAATAGGTTTCGTTTTTCATTCACAAGAATGCATTGTAATCTTTTGATATATGGGTCTTCTCTTCTTCTTTTTTCAATTTGACTCCGGAAGAGTCACTGCATTAATTTTGGGTGTTGTGAATACTTCAATGGCTACGGGTGGTTAAAAGTCTTCAGATACTTCTATTTAAATGGTATCAATGTTGTATCAGAATTAGTAGGCTAATCAGTATGATATTATTGGTATTTAAGGATGATGTCATGCATTTTGCTTTAGTTTAGATTTTACGAGTACCAATTTATATTTGTTATTTGGATGCTTATCTTACTTCAGTGGATAATATTGCTATGAAGCTATTCTTCACTGGCAGGGCATGTTCCGATGGTTACGAGGGCATCAAACTGCTTACCTTAAATGGATGTACATTCATCATCGTTCATTTTTCTTCAATGACCTGCTATGGATGTATGTTCTTGTTGCTTTGGGTTTGAAGAAGATGGTAATTAATGGTGCACACAATGGCTAAACTCAGTTTCTGATTTCTTGAGTTTTGACTATTCAACTCAGATTGTTTTGTTTTCTCTGTAGAACTCCCAAGACATTGCTCAAAAAAGGTAAGTTGTTTATTTGATTTTGATTTGATTTAGATACAGTAACCTAAAGTCAGTTTCCCATTGCTTCATTTTTGACTATTCAGTGATTTTATTACTGGACCTTCAAATGTTGATGAATTGATAATCTTTTGTTGGCTAGATGTAACTATTTGTTCTCTATGGTTTTGACTATTGTTTTTATGTTCATACATACTTCCATATTTAATCTTTATCATCTTTAGAACTTTTTTGAGGTACAATTTTTAGGAAGTTCCATCTTTGAATTTTCAAGAAGTTTTGGTTATTTGACTAACAGCTTCACCCGTAATTTGAACTTTTCTTACAGTGCAGAGCTTTGAAATCCCAGAACATCTCAACTGAAATTTTGTTTGGTTATGATTGGTCTATTGTGCGGAGACGACGGACTTATGTAATAGCTCTCAGCTTCAGGCTTTCGCACTTTCCATCAAGAAACTAAATACAAATATTCCTAGACCTAAACTCCAATTAATTGGTAGTTGTAGAAATGATGCGAATGAAACAAGATTTCAGAATTTGAAAGATTTAACTATTAAACTGAAGGTAGAAGAGGATGTAGAGTTCTGTAAGAATGTGACCTACAAGTTTGTCTCACTTGACTTTAATCCTTTATATCCATAAATGCTTTTGCTCTCTTAGGGGAAAGATCAAATGAGAACTATAATATTTTGAGCCTGAGAACCAACTATTTCATTTATAATGGGTTATTCATCATGAATATTATGCATTTTTCTCATGAATGTAATCTATTTTCATTATGAATAATTTTTATCCTGAATATTTATCATGTCATTAATCATTAATAGTTAGTTCTTGGGTTCTCAAGATATTTATGGCTCTCTTTTGAACCAACCCCTACTATCTTATATCACCATCAGTTACCAAGTTTCTTTTAACTTTTTCTCTAAATTGCAGGGAGTTAGTAGGGCTTTTAGGTGGTGCAACTGCAGGCATTCATTTAATGATCGACGAACATTTCAACATTAGCGTCCTAGAATACATGGTTGCAGGATCCATACCCATTGGTAACCAATTAAACCATGGTGGATTACTTTTAATATTACATGAGCCAATTTCCAATAGCTAAAAGGCATGTTCTTGGACCCTTTTCAACTCATAATTCAGCTGGCTCGAAGATGGACATCGTGTTGCCAGAAGAAGGGAAGCAAACCGGGTTTCTTGCTGAAACTATCAAAGAATATTATGATGCAATTTTTGAAGATTTTAAGGATGTCAGAATCCGAGAAACATGAGATCACTGCAGCTACGAGAAGACGAGCTAGCGGATTCTCGGAACAGAAATTTTATGAAGATTTTATAGCTGCAATTAGCCCAATTATAAACCACACTTTCGAGTGATACTGTGAACTTGTTAGGAGATAAAAGATAAACTAATGTAGATGACGAGGATATTGTCACAATAGGGCATTTCTATATAGTTTTCAAGGAACTCAAAATCACATTTTTTATGTATCTTTTTATCAGAGAATTTTGTTGGATCCGTGTAAACGATGGTTATAAATCATAAACTTATATCTTATCACTAAGGATTGGGTTATGGTGAGAATGAAAGTTATGGTGAGAATGAAAGTTATGGTAAGAAAGGTAAGAATGGATCTCCATCCTAGGATCAATCCTAATTGAAGATCAACACTAATGAGATGCATCAAATCAGTTCCCTTCTAAAATGCTATTCATGGGTTGTTTTGAGATTAAAGACAATCAAGGGTCCAAATCCTTTTTACACTTCTCACCTTAACTTTTTTCTCATACAATTCTTCGCCTATCACTCAAAAGTTATATGTACACTTATTTTGGTTAAAATTTGGGAAACTTTTGTCTTTCGTGAGAACTATGAGAACAACTTCGAAGCAATTGGATGATTTTGTTTCTTTGATTAGAAAGGCTAAGAAACGTGGTATCATAGATGTAACTTAGTGGAACTTTGGTGGGATGAATATACTGGACGCTCCTTCAACATATGTTAAAATAAAAAACACTGAACCTTAACATGAAAAAATTAAACCTTAACTTGCATTAACATACCTCATATACGTTAACATAATAAAAGCTTGCCTAGAGGTTTAGTGGCATTTGTAATGGAGCTTCTAGGTGTATTTTTAAACTATAACGTTGTTTGTTTTTTCATGCATGTAGGGGAAGCACTACCAATAAATTCAACAGCTAAAAAGGGCCGGATGTCGTAGTAACATTGGTGAGTTATTGATCCAACAAATCAAATGTTAGACCGGTGATTCAGAGGTTACTAGGGGCTTTCCAAGTGCTTTGGTTGTTGCAGTTAACTTGCATATCTATGTAATGTTGTTTAGTGACCGGATTGACAAATAATGATTGATCTATGTTTTCAGATCGCAACCAAAGATTATTAATTTAAAACTTTTTGGTCAGTGGTTGCTTCTAATTGTCATGTACAAAAGCAAATTGAATTGTTCAATACTTCCATTTAATGGTAGAAAATATTGGTTTTGTAACAACGTGTGGTAGAACTGTTGGTTTGTTTTCAAATGATATAGGGTTGACTGGTTGTTGTGGTGATTCAAATGATAAAAGGCTGTAAAGTTTGGGAAGATGATAAAAAAAGGTGGGACTAGGAGATAAATTGGATTTGCATAATATTTTGATCAAACATAGAATCGTTTTAACCATCTCGTACATCAAGATGCAAAATACAAATATTACTTAAAATAATTTGTTGGGAACTGAAGATTTGTTCAAGTATGATTACTGCTGCCAGTACAACATGGTTACTACTGCTGAGCCAAATTACTACTGCTTGTAGAAATTAATACTACTAAGCATAGTTACTACTGCTGGTGAAGATTAATACTACTCAGAGTGTTAATGCTGCTATGACTTAATACTGCTTATGTGATAATCTTGGTAAGCCGTGCAGATCAAGGTTTGAAGATAATCATGGAAGGTTTGAAGATAATTATGGAAGAATATACTGAAGATCTTTTATGTTTTGTAATTATCTTTTATTTTCAGTATATGTATAGAATTATTAAGAATAGTTTGTAAGACGAGTATTAAAAAAAACCTTTTGTTTTGAGAGAGAATTGACCTCAAGGTTTACAATCCTAGTTCTAGAGAAGTAGAATTCGTCTTGGTGAGCCTGTTCATCAAGATTGAGGTTTTGTGTGAAAGCTTGTAACTTTAATCATTCAATAAAGTTTACAAGTTGTGATTTCTACTTTACTGTTACATCGATATTCGAATATTAAAGTGTTTTTACGCAACTTCTTTAATATTGTTTCTGAGTTTCATTATTCTTGTTAAGAATCAGATCCTAACAAGTGGTATCAGAGCCTAGTATTCTCAGAAACCTTCATTCATCATGGACAACACAGTTGAATCAAACAGTACTCTTGTTTCAAAGGTTCCCATGCTCAAACCTAATGAGTTTGACATGTGGAAAATTAGGATCAAGCAGTACATCCTCCTTACAGACTTTTCTATGTGGGACATTGTTGAGAATGGTCCCTCTGCTGAAGGTAAAATTGGATAAGATGGAAGAAGACCACCTCCAAAAACTGATGCTAAGAAGAAAGTGAGACAATTAGAGATGAAAGCCTTAAGCACCCTGCTTTTGGCCATTCCTAATGAGTATCAACATCAGTTTCACCACTGCACTGATGCTCAGATTCTATGGAATGCTTTAGAGAAGAGATTTGCTGGCACCAAGAGCACTAAGAGGAATCAAAGGGATATTCTCAAGCAGCAATATGAAAATTTTACATCTTCAAAGAATGAGTCTATGACTCAAACTTTTGATAGATTCAATAAGTTAATTGGTGAGTTAGTTACTGTTGGAGTCCAGATGGAACAAGATGATGTCAACCGAAAGTTCCTCAGATCTCTTGGAGATGAATGGACCATGTACACTGTTTCATTCAGACAGAATGACAAATTGGAAGAAAAGGAACTGGATGATCTGTACAATGATCTGAGAGTGTTTGAATCTGAGGTGGAAGCAAAGAAGAAGCCTACTGGATATGTTCATAATGCTGCACTCCTATCAGCATCAACTGATTCTACTGCTAACCCTGAATCAGTTAATGCTGCTAATGGAGTAAATCAAGAAAAAGGCAATGAATCTGTTTTTGAAGCTTTTCTTTCCAGCCATGGTAACTCCTCTTTAATCAATGATGACTTGGAACAGCTTCATCCTGATGATCTTGAAGAGATGGATATTAAATGGCAGATGGCCATGCTTTCTATGAGGGTGAAGAAGTTCATCAAGAGGACTGGGAGGAACAACTTCTCCCAAAGAAGAGAAGATAGAGCAGACTTTGATAAGTCAAAGGTGGAGTGCTACAAGTGTCATATGAAGGGACACTTTGCCAGGGAATGCAGAAGTGGAGTGTCTCACAACAATCACCAACAAGCTCAGACTGGAAGCTTCAACCAGAACAGAAACTCTGCTCAAGCTCTTGTTTCTCAACAAGGAATGGGGTTTGACTAGAGTGATCAAGCAGAAGAGGCCATTCAAAATCAAGCTCTCATGGCAGAGGTATCTGATCTTCCAACTGAGGTACTCTCTAATCTTTGTTCTCAAACTTGTATAGACACTGTTAAAAGGTACAGGGATCACAACCAGAGTATGAGTGATGACCTTAAGAGATTGGAAAAGGATAGAAAAGACTATGTGAAAATTGTTGAGAGGTTTGAGGAACAAATTAAAGGGTTCCAAGCCAATGAACTTCAACACACATATGATACAAATTACTGGAAGTGGGAGAAAAATGAGCTAGAAATCCAACTGACAAAGTCTTGAGAGGAGAATGAAAAGTTGAGAAGAGAGCTAGCCAAGGTTAAGCTAGATGTGGAAAAGTTTTCATATGCTTCTAAAGCCATGGATTCAATTCTAAAGGTCCAAATCCATGATAAGCTTAAACCAGGAATTGGGTACAATACCACACCACCACCATACAACAACAACTACATCCCTCCTAAATCAGACTTGCTAGAGACCAAGGATAGGAAGGACTTGCATGAGGGAGCCACTAAGATAGATCCTTTAGATGAAGTAGTTGTTGAGGACAAGACTGAGAAAGAAGCTGGTAAGAGTAAGAATAATACTGTGAGTGGTGAGATTCCCTTAGAAAATAACATTCTTACCAATGAGGGTGGTGGAAGGGATTGGGTCAAATCTGATGATGTAGAGAAGACTGAGGGAAAGTCTAAAAAGGTCCATTACAAGCAGACTACAGTTGTGAATCCTGTTATTTGCAAACAGTGTGCAGGTAATAAGTCTGAGCCCCTAAAACATGATAAAAGGAGGGGCAATCAAAGAAATTGGAATAATCAGTGGGCTCAGAAACAAGGAGTTGATCTGAGTAGAATCATCAGACCAAAACCTTGTTTCATATGTGGCAAAATGAACCATCTTGCCAAGCACTGTTATTTTAATCCTATTAACCAAAGGATAAATTTTCAAAGATATGTGCAAAAACCCTTTGGTTATAGGAAGGATGAAAGGAACCATGTGGCTAAGAAACCTGTTAAATCTAAAAGCCACATGAAGAAAAAGACTGTAAAAGAGAGTGTCAAGATGTGGGTTCCCAAAAGCACTAAAACTGTTAGTACTGCTACCACAAATAGTGCTGCCAGAAGCAATATTGCTGCTATCAATGTTAGTGCTGCTGAGAGTATTAGTACTTCTAAAACTAACATTGTTAGTACTTCATCAGATGTTAATACTGCTAACTCTGTTAGTGCTTCTAACAATGTTAGTACTGCTAAACCTGTTAGTGCTGCTAACTCGGTTAGTACTTCTAAAATTAGTACTGCTTCTAGTGTTTGTGCTTCTAGACCAATCATCTTGACAAAGTACTCTAGTAAAGAGTATTCTAAATTTAAAAATCTCATCAAAAAGGAGTGTAAGTACTTTGATGAGAAAGGGAGGCCCAAGACCACTTTGGCTTGGGTTCCCAGTCAATACTAATTGATTTATCTTATGTGCAGGGCAACTAGCAGCTCAAGGGAAAGAGCATTTGGCATGTTGATAGTGGTTGCTCTAGGCACATGACAGGGAACATGGCTTGCCTCAAGAATTTCAAGAAAATTGATGGAGGGCAGGTTGCCTTTGGTAATACTCCAGATGGAGGTAAGATTAGTGGTAAGGGAGATGTAACAAAAGGTAAGATGACCTTTGAAGATGTTTACTATGTTGAGCAGTTAAGATACAACCTGTTAAGTGTATCACAGGTTTGTGACAAAAAACATAGTATATTATTCACTGATTCAGAATGCATTATCCTTGCTCCTGGATTCAAGGTAGTTGATGAAAAGATGATACTACTAAGAACTCCTAGAAAGGATAATGTCTATTGTTTGGATATGAAAAATGTTTCAAATGATTCATCCCTAAACTGTCTTGTTTCAAAAGCCTCTTTGGATGAATCATCACTTTGGTACAGAAGGATGTGTCACATGAACTTTAAAACAATGAATAAACTTGTTAAAAACAACCTTGTAAGAGGTCTGCATTCAAAAGTCTTTTCATGTGATGATCATTGTGTTGCTTGTCTCAAAGGCAAACAACACAAAACTTCTCATAAGTCGAAAGAGTTGAACACAATTTCTTCTTCTCTTCAGTTGTTGCATATGGATCTGTTTGGTCCTACAAATGTCATGAGCATAGGTAAGAAATCATACTGCTTAATTATTGTTGATGATTACTCTAGATTTACTTGGGTATATTTTCTAAAGACTAAGGATGAGACAAGTGGACTGATCAAATCATTTATTCTAAGAATTGAAAACCAAATAAATCAAAAGGTAAAAGTCATTAGGTCAGATAATGGTACTGAATTTAAAAATCTTGACCTAAACACCTTTTGTGAGGAAAAAGGAATTGAGAGGCAATACAGTGCTCCTAGGACTCCACAACAAAATGGTGTTGCTGAGAGAAGGAATAGGACACTGATTGAGGCTGCTAGATCTCTGTTAGCTGATTCAAAACTTTCAATTACTTTCTGGGCTGAAGCAGTTAATACTGCTTGCTATGTCCAAAACAGAGTTCTAGTAGTCAAGCCTAAGAACAAGACACCATATGAGCTTTTAAATAAAAGAAAACCATTTATTGGTTTTTTTTCAAACCTTTTGGGTGTCCTTGTACCATTCTCAATACCAAAACTCACTTAGGAAAGTTTGATAGCAAAACAGATGATGGTTTTCTTGTTGGTTACTCATCTCAGAGTAAGGCCTACAGAGTGTTTAATTCTTCTTCTAGAATAATTGAGGAAAGTGACAATGTCAAATGCAATGAGAACTCACCAAATCCTATTGGTTCAGGTCCTCAGTGGTTATTTGACATTGATTCACTAACTAACTCTTTGGGTTTCAGTAGTGATGATCATGCAGGATCAGGAAGTAGAGGATCAGGGGATGAACAAGTACAAGATATTATTCCTCAGTCTGTGATCTTTCCCATACCTACAATGAACCCTGTTGAAATCTGTGAAACGAAGACTGTTACTGAACCAATTCAGAGTGAAGAAGAAAGAAGAGATGAGGAGAATCCAGAGCATGAAGAGCCAGAAGTAGCTAATGAGATCCCCTCAGCTGACTTAAATGACTCCAATTTAGATGTGGGAATTAATGAAGAACCTAGTCATCAGACAAGAACTCAGAAGAATCATCCTCCTGAGCTGGTAATAGAAGACATCACTTCTCCTATGATGACTAGGAATCAAAGTAGACTTCAAGATTTACAGGATCAGCAACATACAGTACTCTCTTGCTTTCTATCTCAGAGTGAGCCTAAGAAGGCTTATGATGCAATGAAAGATTCAAGTTGGATAGAAGCCATGCAAGAAGAGTTGCTACAGTTTAAATTGCAAGATGTTTGGGACTTGGTGGACCTTCCAAAAGGTCATAGAGCAATTGGCACCAAGTGGATTTTCAGAAATAAAAAGGATGAGAGAGGAATAGTAATCAGGAACAAAGCAAGGCTAGTGGCACAAGGGTACACTCAGGAAGAAGGCATAGACTATGAGGAAGTCTTTGCTCCAGTTGCACGGGTAGAGGCAATTAGGCTGTTTCTAGCCTATGCCTCATATATGAAGTTCAAGGTATATCAGATGGATGTGAAGAGTGCCTTTCTATATGGAACAATTGATGAAGAAGTATACGTCTGTCAGCCCCCTGGATTTGAAAATCCATCATATCCTGACAGAGTATACAAACTTAAGAAAGCACTCTATGGTCTACATCAAGCCCCAAGAGCATGGTATGATACTCTGTCTACCTATATCTTGGAAAATGGGTTTGAAAGGGGAATCATTGACAAGACCCTTTTCATTAAAAGAAGTAAGAAGGACACCCTACTTGTTCAGATCTATGTGGATGACATCATATTTGGATCCACAAAAGATCAGATGTGTAGAGACTTTGAAGAGTTGATGCACAAGAGCTTCAAAATGAGTTCAATGGGTGAAATCACTTTCTTCCTTGGGCTTCAAGTGAAACAACAGAAAGATGGGATTTTCATAAGTAAATCAAAGTATGTGAAAGACATCCTAGATAAGTATGGTTTATCAGACTCAAAGCCAGCAAGCACACCAATGGAAACACACAAATAGATCACTGCTGATCTCGAGGAGGAGGATGTTGATGTCCATCTTTATAGATCAATGATTGGATATCTCATGTATCTCACAACCTCAAGACCAGATATCATGTTTCCAGTGTGTGTGTGTGCCAGATTCCAAGTCAAGCCAAAGCAGTCACATCTTCAAGCAATTAAGAGGATTTTCAGATACTTAAGAGGGCAACCTAGATTAGGTCTTTGGTATCCTTATGAATCTACTTTTGACTTGATTGCATATTCAGACAGTGACTTGGGTGGTGCTAATATGGATAGAAAGTCTACTTCAGGAGGATGTCAGCTTTTGGGTGCAAGACTAGTTTCTTGGCAGTGTAAGAAGCAAACCACAGTGTCCTTATCCACAACAGAAGCTGAGTACATTGCTGCTGCAAGTTGCTGCTCTCAGGTTCTATGGATTCAGAATCAAATGCTGGACTATGGGGAAACCTTTCTTCACACTCCAATCCTCATTGACAATAGCAGTGCTATTAGCATTGTTAACAATCCAGTCAAGCACTCCAAAACAAAGCACATTGAAATCAGGTATCACTTTATTAGAGACTGCAATGAAAAGAAGCTTATTCAAGTTGCTAAAGTTCATACTGATAACCAGTTTGCTGATCTATTCACTAAAGCTTTTGATGTGGGTAGATTCACTTTCTTGGTCACAAGTGTGGGCATGATCAACTCTGAATGAGCTCATGTTTAAAAAGTGTTTGTATACCTGTGATTTGGTGCTACTAATCATCTTTCTCAGGAAGTTTTATTGCCTTGCTCAGACTAACACAAGCTTCAACAGTGTAAGTATCGTTAATGCTGCCAGTGCAGTTTTAATGCTGCCAGTGCAAAGTTACTACTGCAGGTTCATTATTACTACTGCTAGTCTGAGTTACTAATTCAGGTATGTGTTACTACTGCTAGTTAGTTAATACTGCTAGTTAGTTAATACTGCTAGTTGGTTACTACTGCTCTCAGTTAATACTGCGAGTGGGTCAGTACTGCTTTAACTGAAATTGGGGTTAATACTGCTTCTTTCCTGAATTCTATAAATACCCTCTTTGCCCGCCAAAAAGCTCACAACGACTCTTTGAATACTGTTCGTCTTCTCTCTAACTCTTTTCTCTCAAGCAACCAGTGTGTTTCATTCAAGAATCCTCAAGCCAGATGGCATCCATGGCATTTATTGATGAACACAATGAGATCGCAATGCTTCAAAAGCCTAAGCAGGCTGCTGGATTCCATCAAATAGTTGATTTTCTCAAGTCCAGTCATATAGCTCATGCTCTTACAGTGTCACCACAAATTTGCATCGAGCACCAGAAGCAATTTTGGGCGAATGCCACCATTGTTACTGAAAACGGTGTGAAGTTTATCAAGACAAGGGTGTGTGACAAACCCTTGATAGTCTTTAAAGAGGTCATTCGCATCAGTCTACGACTAGACGATGCCTCAGGTATTACCTCTATCTCTAATGAGGATTTTTTTCCAATCTCACAAGAATGGGGTATGAAGGCCAACTGGGTGTTTTCAAATTTTACAAAGCTAACTTTTCTTCCTAATGGCGTTTCTTTGTTCATACTCTTATGCACTGTATTTCTCGAAAAACTACTGGATGGAGTCAGTTCAGTAGTACCATTGCTTATGCTTTGGTCTGCTTGTCCACTGCCAGAAAGTATAATTTCTCACGAATGATTTTCAATGACCTTGTGTCAAACTTGGATAATAAAAAGAGTTTCTATATGTATCCAAGATTTGTCCAGGCAGTTATCACCTCTGAATTGACGGATATGCCTCAGTCTAATGCGGTATATGTACCTAAAATCCCCAAGGGCAAGGTCTTTTCAAATATGAAAAGATCTGCCAAGGACTCGGAAGGAGTTGACACCCCATTGTTCTCTACAATGATGGTGGTGTCCCACAACCAAGAAGGTATGGCATCAGGGTCAAGGCCCTCACTAGACCATCCCACTGATAGCCAAACCCAACCTTCAACCACTATATCATTCTCTCAGTCCCTTGTTCTTAAGCCAACCCCAGTTATATCCAAAACTTATACTAAGAGAAAGGTACACAAGGCTCCTTCCCTTGTTGTACCTCCTACAAACCCAGAACCTCAAAGCCCTCTAATGGAGCATTCTCCATTAGAGAATATCCATAGGGAAACCACTGGGGTGTCTCCCAACCCCAAGGAGGTGCTCACTAAGGAGATGCATGAGCATGTGGGTGAGAAGGCTGCCACTACTCTTGCTAGCACAGAGGAGACCAGTGGTAACATCACTAAGACCTTCCCTACGGCAACTTTGAATGAGCAATCATTCAAAGGTCCCGGGTGCCCAGAAACCAAGGGAATAGGTGGTGCTTCAATCTGGCTGGAGATCCTTATTAAACATTCCAATGATCCCTCAAAAGGAGGTAACACTCCTGGAGAAGGTGAGGATAGATATGACTACCAGGAATTGATTTCTACCATGTCCAACATGGCAACTGAATTGGATTCTCACAAGAAGGTTGTAAATGAACTCAAGAAAGTCATCATCAACCAGCAAGAAGAAATCAGCACCTTAAAGAAATTGGTTAAGAAGGTGGTTCAAAGAAGGTCAAAGCAAAGATTTGAGCTCAGAAGAAGGAACCCAGTGGATGATGCTCCTAAAAAGGGGGATTCAGAAGCTGAGGTCAACATGGAGAATGCTAAGAATAAGGGGGAGAAACATGGAGATGAGGGGGAGTTTGCTGGTGGTAATGGGGATAAGGTACAAGCAGTAGAAACAGAAACAGGGTTTGAAAAAGCAGCAGTTACAGAGAAAGCAGTAGAAACAGAAACAATGTTTGAGAAAGCAGCATAAACAGTTAATGCTGCTGAAGCAAGCAAAGCAGCAAAAACAGTTAATGCTGCTGAAATAAATGAAGCAGCAGAAATTGTTCAAGAGATATTAACCGACATCCTTAGCAGCAATTTGGAAGAAATTGAGATAGCTGAAGCATTAATCAAGTCTAAACATGACACTCCTAAGGTCACTTCAAAGACCAAAGGAGTTGTCATCAAAGACAATGCTGAGGTTATCAAGAAAGCTAGTGCTGATAAGGTAGCAAGCAAGGACAAAGGCAAAACCAAGATAGTGGAATCTGACCAACCACTTAAAAAGCAAAAGTTGGTTGAGTCAGATGAAGCTTTGGCTAAGAAAATTCAGGCAGAACTTGAGCAAGCAGAAAAAGATAAAGTGGAAAAAGATAGGGAGATGGCAAGAGCTCTAGCTGCAGAACTTAATGAAGCATATCAAAAGAGTTTGGCAACAGAGATGACACAGAAGAAATCTGCAATTCTAAAGAAGCCTGTAATGATCAAAATGGGTGCAAAGAAGAGGCAACCTTCACAGACCTACCTTGGCACCCAAGAGAGAAAGAAGATGATCACTTTCCTCAAAGGTGCTGTGGGAGTCAAAAAGGAAATGTTCACAAAAATGTCATTTGATCAAATCAAAGGTTTGTATGAGGCAGAGATGACTAAGTTACAAGGAAATGACCAAGCAAGAGTTGAAGTGGAAAAGAAGATGAAAGAGAGGCATGACCTTCAAATACAAAAACCATTTCCTGATGATCAAGAAACACCAAGGAAGGAAGCTACTATAGGTGAAAGTTTGAGGACTTTGAAAAGAACAAAAATGATGGCAAGAAGAAAACCAGCTAAGAAACCTAGAGTGGATGAGGAAGAAGCTGAGAAAGAACAGAAGGTAGCTGAAGAAGAAGGGGCACCTAAGTCTGATGAACAGAAAGCTCAATCTCAGGAAGAACCATCCAGTACTTCTGATGTGAATATGTACATGGTGGTGATGGAAAAAGTGCCTGAGCCTATAACAACTGAACTGGTTGGTGTCAAGCCTCCTGAGATTATTCACTGGGAAACCATGGAAGTAGATGGAAAGGAGTATATCAGGCTTAAGAGGAAAGATGACAAGTTTGAAGTGTATCCTACTTGGGCCAAGATTGTAAGAGTATGCTCCAGATCTGATTTAGAGGAAATGTTTGAGGTGGAGATGAAATTATATGCTGATAAGCTGAAAACTCTAGGGATACCAGTTACAAAACTTGTGATGGAATATCTATGCATGTTGTTCAAGCCAGAGGAAGTTCAGCATGTTATCAGAAATGTTTTCAAAACCATTAATAACTGGACTCTGTATGAAAGAAGTGGAGTATATGCACTGACTATGGATACAAATCACATTGAATACTTCTTAGTGGATAGATTTTACAACCATAGCAGGCTAAAGCTGCATGCTATGTTGAAGAAAAAGCTTGGTTGTGCACCAGATTCTGCAATGGCAAGATACTTGATCCAGAGAACTCTTAATCAAAGTTTGGGACTGAATCCTAATACAAGATTATGAGCAATGGAGTTTTGGGAGCATCTGAAGAACTTGACTTCTCTTCTCTAAAAGTCAAGTTAGGGGGAGATTGTTGGGAACTGAATATTTGTTCAAGTATGATTACTGCTTCTAGTACAACATGGTTACTACTGCTGAGCCAAATTACTACTGCTTGTAGAAATTAATACTGCTAAGCATAGTTACTACTGCTGGTGAAGATTAATACTGCTCAGAGTGTTAATGCTGCTATGACTTAATACTGCTTATGTGATAATCTTGGTAAGCCGCGCAGATCAAGGTTTGAAGATAATCATGGAAGGTTTGAAGATAATTATGGAAGAATATACTGAAGATCTTTTATGTTTTGTAATTATCTTTTATTTTCAATATATGTATAGAATTATTAAGAATAGTTTGTAAGACGAGTATTAAAAAAAAAGCTTTTGTTTTGAGAGAGAATTGACCTCAAGGTTTACAATCCTAGTTCTAGAGAAGTAGAATTCGTCTTGGTGAGCCTGTTCATCAAGATTGAGGTTTTGTGTGAAAGCTTGTAACTTTAATCATTCAGTAAAGTTTACAAGTTGTGATTTCTACTTTACTGTTACATCGATATTCGAATATTAAAGCGTTTTTCCGCAACTTCTTTAATATTGTTTATGAGTTTCATTATTCTTGTTAAGAATCAGATCCTGACATAATTTCTTTTTTATTCTTCAAAATAATAATTAAATTAGATCAGATTGGGTTAAATATATTGAATTTTAAACTATCATGCATTTTTTCGTTCAAAATGTATTGATATGTAAAGATTAAATATAAGAGGTCGTTTACTAAACACTTAGTTACCCGATAAACGTTTATCGGGTCATTTACTTATTTTACTAGATGAGGATCCGCAATCTTACCAGTGAGATAATAAGGATTGAGAGTGTTACCCGATAAGTGGTTACTGGGTAAATTGTTACATACAATACCATTTTGATGGACTACAATCTTACCCAGTAAATTGTTACATACACTAAAACTTCAAAATCGTTTACATTTACGGCTTCTGTCGCATTATGCGGGTACACAACTAGTATATATATATGGCTAAAAGGTGATAAATGGTGGTGTGATTTGAACATTTTGGGATATGAAATGAAATTACAGACAAATTAATAAATGAAATTACTTAATGTATTTATCCATCAATAATTTCATATATCACACATGGATTACTTGATGGTGTTTGTAAATATCCATAATCTGTGCCATATTTGTCATAACTCATAAGTGGATCATTATGGGTTTTAGTTGGCTTTATTTCAACATATTTTGTCTTAGTGGGCTGGATTTTAGTGGACTTCAATAAGAAGTGAGTCATAATGAATATTACTGGGTGATTACAAATTTCTAAGTTGGAAATGGTGAAATTAAAATTCATGTGGTTTACTAAACTTCACTCATAATTCAGAATAATAGAAATCTTTACGTTGAGAACGAGAAACAATATACGACTAAAATATAAAGTTTTTAATTTATAGACGTTATCAATTTCTTTATGTTTAAATGACACTACAACAAAATAAGTTGGGGTGTTTGTGGTCCAGTTTGGGTGGTTTAACCCCCCAAACCACAAATCAAACCGTAATGGCGGTTTAGAAAATTTTCAAACAGAGCTGTTTGTCATCAAGTGAACAAACCGCTCAAACCGGACCACAAAAAGGCGGTTTAATCTGACCGGTTTAGACGGTTTGGGCCTATTATAGACTTTAAACTAAATTAAAGAAACATAAAATCTATCTTCAATTTAAAATTTCCACCGATGTTACATTACAAGAAAATACTATATCGAATTATATATAGAAGGAAAATCTATCTTCAAAATTAAAAAAACATTAAGCAAATTGAAAAAAGCTAAGCAAGTCCACTAACAATAGTTGGAATTTTGGACAAACATTTAGCAAGTCAAAAGACGATTTGAGATTTTGGATTTTGATTATTGGCGGATTTTAGAATTTTGCCGATGTATGGAACACGGACAATTGAAAAGTGAAAACTAAAAACTTAATGTCTTGGATGAACTTTTTTTTAATTGGGACATAATAGTTGAACATATAACATGAAAATTAAATATAATTTTGGTGGTCGGTTCAGTACAAACCGCAGACCGGACCAGATTGAAAGGTTTGACTATTTTTCAGACCGAACCGCACCACACCGCCATACCGCTCAAACCGCAAAAAATGGTTCAATTCGGTTTGACTTGGTTCGACCGATTTAAACGGTCTGACGGTTTTTTTGAGCACCCCTAAAAATAAGGTTTATAGGGTCTCCAACTTTTAAGCATTATAATAGACCGTTTTATAAGACTTTATTTATAGGACCAAAGTATAAAGTGTTTAACCTAAAAGCGTTGTAATAAGTTTATAGGATGTTTTCCGGCGTTCTAACAAGTTTTTTAGGACACTTTTAATATAGGACATCGCATTAGATATTTTGTACGACACTTTTGAGAAAACGTCTTATAAACCAATTTTTTATAGGACACTTATGTTTATAAGACACTTTTTCAAATAGTATCATATGAACGCTTAAAAACTTTTGACGTCGTATAAATCCATTTTGTTGTACGTAGTGTTAATATAAGTTGTTGAATCTCCCCAATTCAATCCAAATTCGAAACAAAAAAGTTACAAAGAATCATTACCAATACAAAGATAAAACACTTTGACACCCTTGATAAAATAATTGGATTCCTTTTTGAACAACATCAAGACTCCTTCACTGCTTGTTCAACAAAACAGGAAGCAAAGAATAATAAAAACAAGCTCTAGAAACCGTTTTTAGCGGTCGCTTGGCTTGGCCGGTTTCCCTAGTCGTGGCCTAGCAACCCCCTGAATTATGCCCTTTCATGTAACGATGACTCACACTGGCAAACCTCGTCGTCACGAAAATCCCTTATCGATTTTAGAGAATTTTGTTCCGTTACAACAGGTTGTTTATGCATCAGTAGTATGTCTTCAATTATTCATCCTTTTTTGCACCACTATGGATTCTTATGTTAAATAAAGGTAGGAGATGAAAATATATAAAAAAATGTAAAACCATTTTTAACCAAAATTATAACGTTTTGGTATATGTATGTATATGTGTGTATGTATGCATGAAATTATGTCTTTCTTGGGCAAAATATAAATTTCATACACCAATGCTTATAACTTTGTTGACATAAATGATAATAAGCATTAGAAAGTTACATGTATACACTCTCTTCTATAGATACAATCAAGGTATTGGTGATTTTAGTGTCATCAAGGTGTAAATGTTATTTACAAGAGATCCATGGAGTTTATTTATTGGTTAACCTATAATAGGAGGTAGTAGGTGTAGAATGCATGCTCATATAAGTTACCGACATTTTTTTTATATCTTATTCGTTAGTTGTTATTTTGGTAAATAGCCTTATCTTCAAATAATTATCTACTCGCCTAAAATTAACCGTCAATTAACTTTCATATAAAAAGGGAACTCTTTTTTTATTTGAACATACAAAAACATAACAAAAACTGTGTATTTTGCTCTTGATTTTGTATGAATTTGAATGATTCCCAAGTAAATTTTGCGTTACCCAAAGCCTGAAATATGAACGAAATATTACTTAAACGCAATGATTCATCACAATCCATATTGTAGATCCAAGTTTTCTTTTATCGAATATCATTTGCTATGCCCAGTTCTCTAACAAGAGACACATACATTATATATTCTCTGTTATAAATACGACCGTTCCCTATATAAAATGACATAAGGCAAGAAAATCGAGAAGAAATCCATTGAAACTATAACACATATATTCTTTCTTATAAAAACGATAACTCCCTCTAACTTAGCACGAACACTTCCTTTGCTCAACAAAAATTGCAATAATGTCCGTCAATATAAAATATTGATCGGTGTTATTTAGGTTCAAAGAAGTTAACCAGCAAATTCAAGATTAAGTTGTTAAACCAAAAATAATTAGTACAAATCCACAATGTTTAAAATCTTATACAAATTAAGTACATACGTGCCAAGATTAATTCATGGGCTCTTCAAATCATAGTCATCGTCGTCCTCTCAACGACTTATGAAGCCTTGAATCTCTTCGGAAAATAATTACAAATTGCATAATTAAACAACACACATAATACAAACACCCCAAAAAAACAAAATGTTACAAGTTTCATTCAAAAAGAAGAAATTACCTTATTTTCACCCTTGAGAAACTTAGGGTTTATGCATTTCTTCAACTACAGCATCCAACCAGGAAACAATCCGTTAGGATGGTTGGCGTTGACACCAGCAACATTCATCTCATCAGGCCCAATTGGGTTGTATCTCAATCCACCGAAACTGAATTAAAAAGCCATTGGAAAATTAAAGAGTCAAATTTAGTGAAAACTAGGCTGAATTAAATCACTCATTTAATAGACTTTTGTTTTTGAGCTTGAAATCAAAGAAACACACCTGTTGTGCATGGTGGAGTTCAATCCTAGAGGCTGGAAGAAATCGTCGGAGTGTGTAGGAAGGGGATTATAGGGGATGGTTTGTGCTTCTTCCCACATCTGTCTAATCGGAAACTCCTGAGCACTTTCTTCCAACTGCAAATAAATAAGATCTTTTAAGTCAGGCTCATTTTTGTTTCTTTAGAAATAGAAAGAACAAATATATGTATATATATATATATGTTGAACGTAGGGGCATAATCAAATGAGAACCTATAAATTTAGACATGAATGGAGTATTATTTTTAGGATGTGTTGAGTGCTACCTTTTTCCTCAAGGCTTTGTTTGTTTCAGCAAGAACTTGCTCCTGCAAATATAATCGACCAAAATAGAAGTAAAAACACAAGAACAAAACAAATGAGTGATCATAAAGTTTACAAGCTTGTACTGCTCTGATTGTTTTACATCCATGGAGACATACATACCTTTCTTTGGAGATCAGCAAGCTGATCCAACATGCACTGAGTCTGAAAATTCAAGAACAAAACATTGATGATCTTTAGAATTTATGTGATTTTCCACTCTCAGTTACTAGTGAAATGTTATATATACTGATATATGAACATCTATTAATTTATCATTGAAATCTCTCTTTTTGCTACATATGAACTTTAAGAAAAAGGAAGGAGAAGAATGATTGGAAATCAATTGGGCTCAAGTTTGTACCTTTGTTGATCTTATTTTCCTCAAAGACATCTCCAGTTGGTGTTCAAGTTGCTCCAGCTCCTTAGTGTTTAATGGGGCCAAATCTTCTCCAAGAAGGTTTCTTCAGAATTAAATAATTATTGTTTTAACTACGGTATCGAGTAAAAACAACAAAATGTTCCAAAGAGTTTAAGGAAATCAAGATGTTTTAGACCAATAAACAGCGAATTAAGAACCATACATCTTTAAGGTCTGGAATCGATGTTATACCTTTGTGACCGTTGCAGAACCTCCACTCTCGCCTTTAGCCTCAGATATTCGTGGTAATTGTACTGCTCAAACATTTAGTGATGTCATTCTTAAGTAAGGGTACGTACCGATAATATTAGAAGTGCTAGTCCCACATAAGATCTGATTAAATCAATCAATCGTATGTAAGATTCAGGCTCGGTTTGTTCCTTTATATTTATCAAATCATTTTGAGATGTACGTACCAAGCTAGCATTCTTAATTTACATGGTAGCTTAATTCTACCTCAATGGCTCTAGAGCTCTTTTTCTCAAACACCTTTCTCCACAGCGGACGCTAGATTGTAACAGAAAAGAGATCGGATTTCGATGCAATTTTCTGTGATTATTTTGTTCATGATGATGAAGTAAAAAGTACTAAGTGAACATATATATAATTAAACTCAAAATGGCTGCAAAGTCTAACATACTATACAACTTAAGTTGATCAGAAACAAACCTGGCTTTCGTTTTCCAGTTGGCTAGCTTTCAATGATCCATAACTACAGCTGTGATACTTTTCAAGTGTTTTGACCATGCTGAAAAGTGAAGGTCCATGAACAAATTTAGTAACCAGGGAAAATGATTATAAATACTATCATCTTCTGAAGTAAAGTGAAGACAAGAACATAACCGCAATAAGGTGTCATGCTATAAATTGACCTAATTCGTGCAAGAATATGCCCAAACAGGTGTTATTAGATTCTAGAAAAAGTAGTATGTCACCAACAATATATTTGCTATATCCTCAAAATGTTTGCTTACAAAAACAATCCTTATGCACAATCAATTTCAGAAAGTGGTCGAAAAGATGATAGCAAAACGTATATATAATATGAACAACTCAAGTTTTTTTTTTTAATTCTTGATCCATCATTCTAAAAGATGGCGTTCTTCGAAAACCGTTAATAGAACTCAAGCTCTGGGATCAAGGATATTAAAGTAAAAGAAGAAGTACAAAGAAAGTTTTATTTTAATTAAATTCTTATTTGCCAACCGGCGGTGTTGTGAGGTTTCGTACAGTTTATCGTGAAATTCTTGATCTTAATATCTTATTATTTATGTTTTTTTATGAGAAACTAGACTCGAAGTGATGAGTAACCTAATCGGTGCCTGTCAATTGATACTCGTTTGAGTATTTGACCTTCGATCCCCATGAAATTAAGAACACAAAAAAGTGACAAGCTTGCTTTTAATCTAACTCAAGTTACATTTGATACTTGGAGTAAATCAATACTCAGATCAATCAAGATCATATTCGAAAGATCAGTCAAGATCAACCGATTAAATTTACAGAAATATTTTAACTTGAAGAAAGGAACATTTTTTTTTTCTAGTATGTATATTAAATTCCTTAGCAATTAATCCAGAAAATTGCAACAAAGAAAATGATGGTATTGTTTCGTTTTATATTAACAAAAGACAAACAAATCAAAATTTATAATATCATTTTTATTATCAAGCTAGGGTTCTAACTTTTGAATTTAATTTACACCATGGTAGGGTTTCAAAAGATATGCACTTTTGCAGCTTTTTCCAGATCTCTTCTCTGATAGAACATCAAATCTATCTGGAAAATAAAATAAAATAAAATCCGAACAGTAGTTCTTAGATTGTAGTTTTAAATTTAAAACACACAATAACCTGAATCTAGTTCTAGATACAATCAAGACCTCAAGAAAACTCAGAAATAAATAAATAAATAATTTAACCTTTATAAAAACTAAGAAATTTGCAAAACATGCTTGTGAATGCCTGGATAATAAATCCATTGTCAAGACATGTTAGATTAAACAAGAAAAGAACAGATCTTTACGAAACCATTTTATATTCCACTTGACCAAGATGAATCTGTTTGAATTTTACAATCTTTAAAAGATTAAGAAACCCTGAACATGCTTTTTCAAGATTTCAAAGCAAGAACGAGATAGATCGTATGTAAATCTACCACAACTCAAAAGATTTCATGGTTTTTTGTGTGTAAAAAGTGTAGAAAATGTGGAAAACATACAAAGACACATAAACAAACACACACAAGAAGTGCTACTATATATACACAATCCATGATAAAATAAAAAAATTAAAAAAAAAGAGAGAGAGAGAAAAACAGATTAAGTTATATACCTAGAGCTGCTACAGAATTCATAAAGCTTGCCACGATTTGAGAAGATGATGAGAGCAACCTCAGCATCACAGAGAACTGAGAGTTCATAAGCTTTCTTGAGAAGTCCATTTCTTCTCTTAGCAAAAGTAACCTGCCTGTTAATTTTGTTCTCTATTCTCTTCAGTTCTACTCTCCCTCTTCCCATGATTATTAGTAATTTTTTCTCTTTATATTTGTGTTAAATTTTTTTTTCCTTTCTGCAAACAATTCTACTCTTGGTTAAGAGAAGACCCACTTTTAGAAGTGCCTTTAATTCATGAAACTTGTGTTTTGTATATAGATAAAATAGGAGGAGAGAGAGAGAGAGACTGTGTTCTCAAAAGAGAAATGTGAGAAGAAAATGGAAACCCTGGGGTGATCTATCTTTGGGTAACCCCCATCTACCATTGGTCTTCTCTATACATCACTGCCATTTTTATTCAATAATAAATACTCTACAATATTTTCTTCTAATCTTTATATTTCTATACACTAATAAGGGGGTGTTTACTTGGGGCTTAATGACTATGGGTGCTCAAATTTCCAATCAACCCGACCAATCCAACCCGAAAAAATGCAAAAAAACTCAAACCGAGGTAACCCGATACATAATTGATACAAATTTTGCCCAAACTGCATCTATTGGGTTGGAAACGGGTTGAGCCCAAAGTAACCCGACCAACCCGTCAACCCGACCAAAACTTGTACGTTTTTATTTTTTATGATTTTAGACTTTTAGCGGTTCTTCTTTCTATCAATTCTCAAGTCTTCTTATCTTAGTCGTAGTTTAGACCATTCTACGAGACCATGCCGATTAAAACCGTACGAATCTAACCTTCAAGTTTTCATAAAATCTTCAACATCGATAGAATGAAGAGACAAGAGATACTTTTCTTCTACTATTCTCTTCTCTTATTAGTCTTATTTTTTTATATTTCCATTTTGATTTTATTTTTTCAAACGGAATCACCTAGTTAGATTGTAAAACAATGTATTAAAGTTTCAAACCGACCAACCCGACCAACTCAACCTAACCTAACCCAACCCGTACGGTTTGGGTTGTGTTGGGTTGCACTTTTGATTGGGTTGGGTTGAGTTGAAAATTTTCAAACTACAAACCATTGGGTTTGGTTGTTCAAGTGCCTTCAACCCGGCCAACCTAACCCGTGAGCACCCCTATTAATGACAAAACCGGCTTATTCGCGCAGACGTTTGGAGTGTTTATGTGGGGCTTAATGGCTTATTCGCGCAAACATTTCTGGCTTATTCGCTAAGTAGGGGAAAGATGTGTTGTCCCCATTAAGACACATCTTTGACATTTCTACCCTTTTATTTTGCCTACCCTCCTACTCAATAATCACGCAATAAAAACCTAGCTGCTCGATTTCACCTTCACTGCTTGTTCGATTTCGATTTCACCTTCACCGCTCGTTCAATTTCACTACTTCGAGTTCATTGCTGGTTCGATTACACTATTTCAATTCACTGCTGGTTCGATTTCAACCCTAGACAATAATTTCCTTTGGTCGATTTCTCCAAAGGTAATGATTTTACTGATTGTTCGATACTTGTTTCTTCTCCATACTCGATTGTTGTTCCATACTTGTTTCTTCAGTCGATTGTTATTCCATACTTATTTCTTAAGTCGATTGTTGTTCCTTACTTGTTTCTTCAGTCGATTACTTGTTTCTTCTCCATAGTTGTTCGACATTTCTGCAATGTAGATATTTGTAACAATGATTTCTACAATGTCGATTTCATACTTGTTTCATACTTGCTACTTTTTGTTTGAACTTGACTACATTGTGTTTGAACTTGAAATTTTAAGTACTTAATTAATTTATGTTTGATTTTTGGATTATATCAATGAATTTATGAATATATGGCTTAAAATATAAACAACAATTTATAAAACAACTTATAATTTATATTCAGGGGTAAATTGGTCATTTATGTTATTCAGACTGTTAATTCAGATAAAAAAGTAAACAACAACATCAGTTTATCCAGACAGACAAATTTATCCAGACATATGTTTACCAAATTTTCCATTAAGTCCTGTATGGATAAATGTGTTTGTCTGGATAAATTTGTCTGTCAGGATAAATTGATGTTGTTTACTTTTTTATCTGAATTAACAGTCTGAATAACAGAAATGACCAATTTACCCTTGAATATGAATTTTAAGTTGTTTTATAAATTGTTGTTTATTTTTTAAGCCATATATTCATAAATTCATTGATATAATCCAAAAATCAAACAAAAATTCATTAAATACTTAAACTTCCAAGTTCAAACACAATGTAGCCAAGTTCAAACAAAAAATAGCAAGTATGAAACAAGTATGAAATCGACATTGTAGAAATCATGGTTACAAAAATCTACATTGTAGAAATGTTGAGCAACTATGGAGAAGAAACAGTATGGAACAAAAATCGACTGAAAAAACAAGTAAGGAACAACAATCGACTGAAGAAAAAAAGTATGGAACAACAATCGACTTAAGAAATAATTATGGAACAACAATCGACTGAAAAACAAGTATGGAACAACAATCGAGTATGGAGAAGAAACAAGTATCGAACAATCAGTAAAATCATTACCTTTGGAGAAATCGACCAAAGGAAATTATTGTCTAGGGTTGAAATCGAACCAGCAGTGAATTGAAATAGTGTAATCGAACCAATAATGAACTCGAAACAGTAAAATCGAACGAGCGGTGAAGGTGAAATCGAAATCGAACAAGAAGTGAAGGTGAAATCGAGCAGTTAGGTTTTATTGCGTGATTATTGAGTAGGAGGGTAGACATGTCTTTATTTTTAAAGGGTAGAAATGTCAAAAATGTGTCTTAATGGGGACAACACATCCTTCCCCTACTTAGTGAATAAGTCGGAAATGTCTACGCGAATAAGCCGGTTTTGTCATTAAGCCCATTAAGCCCCAAGTAAACACCCCCATATACATTTATCCATACAGGACAATTATATTTAAAAAGTTGTATTTTCATTCAATATTTGTACATTTTATTTAATATTATTGTATTATAAATTTCTATTTGCACTCGTGTGAGAGAAATTAAGATAAAAAGATGAGACCGTGAGATGAAGAATAGAAAACAATATATATACAAAAAAAGATGTGTACGTGTGACTCTTTGATCGCAACAAGTGCTCCATATTTTACAATCAATTGATACGTATGCAATACGTACATTATTTTTTAGATATTATGACATTTGTTCTAGTTGTTCATGTAATTTGCATTTTTTTTTCTACATGAGACTATAAAAAAAGATTATCAATAAACAACATTGTTAACATAAATCAAAGTGAACCGCTTTTACATGAATTGCTTTGGTAGAAATTTGTGAAGTAAAAGGATATATATGTGAAATCCTTGATGTCTTCAAGAGTCATGTATGTGTTGCACTTGTGTTTCCAATTTCAATTTATTTTCTTTTGGTAGTGCTACCAATTGGACATGAATTCAAGGGTTTCAAAATGAGGTTTCTTCTAGTAACAAGAATGCATTAAATAGTGATAAAGGTATTGTAAATGGATCTTTTGTGTCAAAAGAATGTGTTATGACTTATGAAAGAACTAGAAAAGTTGTGACCAGAAGTATGTGGAAACACAAAATGGAAGAACAAAAAACACTTGGTCATATGAGCAACATTAATTCCTCGTTTATTTGTTGGAACTAATGGGATTTGGAACAAGATATAAGAAATGGGTCGATTTTGCATCTCCTCCCTCGTGTACACAACAATTCATGTTAGACGACAAAGTTTTAGATTTTCGAAAAGACCCTCAAGGGTTTACACAAGGGAGTCGTTCTTTTCCACTTCTCTTTATATCACTGTGTTATAAAGTGATTTTAAGAATGCGTTTGCATTATTAGGATAGAAGGAACTATAGTCTAATGTAAAAAGAATAACCTTAATCATAGGCAATTTTAGTCAAATCGTTTTGGAATTTGCCTTCCGAAAAAGATAGACCATGTAGACACGTTAGCTTGAGTTGGATCAATTTGGAAGCTAGTATGCCAATATCTCAACCTTTCTCGATCATCAGGTGGGTAACGCTATCGAAGGGATCATGGCACTACAATAAAATAAATTTTATAACGCGTCAAAGTTGTTTAAATATACTAATAGGCCGCTTTATAGAACTTAATTTACAAAAACAAATAATTGTATGTCATATATAAAAGTGTTATAATTATGATGTTATGATGTATTTAATGATCCTAACAAGTTTTTAGGACACTATTAGTTCGACTTTTGAGAAATGTGTTATGAACACTACATTTTTTTATAGAACACTTGTTTCTATAAGAAATTTTTTCAGATAATCATTTATAAAGATTAATAGAACGCTTTATATTGTCATAAAAAACTTGTTAGAAGGCTCAAAAACGTCCTATCAACTTATTGTAACACAATTATATATGACATACAATTATTTGGTCCTACTTGACATAATACAGTGTCCTCTAAAACCGATTTTGTTGTATTGTGGATCATGCAAATATTTACTAGAAAAAATTTGTAGGGTAAGTCAACACAATTCATTTTGGAATGATCTTTGGTTTGTGAGTAGCTCATATGAAAACCCTCTTTCCTGAGCTAAACGGTTTTTTATCACTAGATCGATGTAGAAAAAACATTAGCCGTCTTGGTTGCTAGAAATGAAGCTTCGCTTACAAGGGCAAGAAGCCAAGGGGTAAGTGGGTTCTTATGAAAGTTGTACTCTCTTGGTTGAATGCTTGATCACCTTGTGATGCCAAACACTTTTCAAAAAAAATTAGTGTTGCTTAATTGGGATATGAAAAGGCAATGGGAGTAAAGAAAAAGAGTTCAATATTTTTAGCAGTATTCGTCTTTCTGTCGTGTGGTCACTCAAAATAGAAAGGAACAAAATGGATCTCTGCAATGTGGACGATAATGTAGACTCCATCTCCGCGAGCATATTAATTCTTTTAGTTAGTTCGAAAACAACCTAACATATAAGATAAGATTAATATAGCACACTACACAAAATATTCCTCTTTGATGAAAATGTCCATTTGTCCCTTCAAGGAGAATATTTTCTTTTTAAGGTTACCTTAGATAAAGACCGAAACCGAATCTTGGGCCTCTATAAAAACTGTCTTATAACAAAGAAAAATAAGATGATTTACTATTAGGCCATCCACAACTTGCAACAATAGAATTTGTTAGGACATTTAACTTTATCTTAACAACATATTATAACGCTCATTGTACAAGAAACACAGTTATTGCTCTTATAAATATTTACTATATTATAACATATTTACTATGTTATTGCTCTTATAAATATTTACTATATTATAACATATTCTTGTTTTACCATTTCAAAAAATATAAAAGAATAAATTTAATCTATTATAACATATATAATCTTTTTTTCTATTTACAAGATGGATCTTTACAGGATCAAGTTTCATTAAATTGGAAGGTTTACAAAATTGAAAACTTGGTATTCCTTTTCCACATACTTGCAACAAAATTAGCAAGACAGAGAAATATAACCGTACTATATTTACAGGTTGTCCATCTACGGCAAAAGTCATTATTTTTCTTGACTTAGGGCCACGTGTCAACTTCTAACTGGTCTATGCTGTTTTCTTCTCCTTAGCTTTTCCTACATCATCAGCTGGAATCTGGGTCGGATTGTCGTACTACCAACAATTGACATCGTTTGGTTCACAATTGAAATTATTCGATGGTTCATTTAAATGCAAGTTACTGGAATACCAATTTAAACCGGGTTTGAATCAAATCTGCACATTGAAAATATAAATAAATAAAGAATGTATGAGCTCTCGGGTAGGTAGCTCTGTTGGCAAATGAGTGGAACAACCTTAGGGGGTTGTTCGGTACGTTTTCTATTAAAACATGTATGGATAAAATTGTCTCTATTAATAAAGTTGTCTGTATGATAACAAATAAGTTATTCGGTTGGTGTGCTTAATGTATAGTCTGAATGTCAAAAATGGCCATTTTACCCCTAATCTATATTTTAAATTATAAAAAAATATTGATATAATCATTTCTTTTATATTATAAAAACAACTTCACATGAATTCAATAACAAAAACAAGAATTAAGCATGTTTGCAATTTGTTTTTAGAAATAATATGGCCAACAACTCAACAAGTTCAATTCCAAAATTTGTCTAGTGGTATTCTTCAACAGTTTGATCTCGATTTCCAACCAGATTCGAACTCAAGCCATCCATTAACAAATTCTCAAATGTTCCCATAGGACTAGATCCCAACAGCAAACTGAAGCTTCCACCACTACCAACATTACCACATGCCATCTGTTGATTACCAAATCCGTAAAGAACAAATGATGGTTCTGGTTTCGGTTGTTGATCAGTTGGAATCGGAGGTGGTGCCATCACCTGTGATGTGCGTTTGTTTCAATTTGAAGATCGTTTGGTGATTTAGCGAGTATCCCCCCACCGACGGGGATGTTACGGAGTGTTCCGCCTTTGGTCCAATAACGACGACAATTTTTACAGAAATAGCGAGGCTATGAGAGATTGTAGTTGTAGTAACTGAATTTGGTGTTGATTGATTAACATCGTGAACATTTGAGATGCTCGTGCTCTGGGAATTTAGGGTTCACATCCATCGATGATGATGATGAAACCGTGGATGGGTCTAGATGCATCAATTTCTCTTTTATGGTTTTTTCTTCCAAAAGCAAGTTCTGATAGCATTTGAAGATGGGCTGTGGCGGAAAGATGAGAAAACAGAAATGGGAGAAAATGGAGGAAGATTGATGGATGATATTTGAAGATGAAGTGTATGTGAAAAATGGAGAAAAATGTTTTCAAGTCCTAATGAAGTAAACGAGGAATGGATCGAGAGATGGAAAGAATGGAGATGGAAGGAGTACTACAGATCAAGAGAGATGGAGGCGGATCTGCCTCCTGGGTTGAAGATGAGAGGTTGAATGGTAGTTGGGGCATTAATGGAAAAATAAATGGCTGAGTCTAGAGGAATATGGTTTACCAGTTGACAGATTAAGTCACAGGCTGACCAAATAAGCCACAACCGAATGGCTGAGCGAATAAGCCATATAGGCTATACAGCCATGAAGCCGCAACCAAATGACCCTTTACTCAGATATACAAAAGGTTCAAGTTCGATCTCGGGAGAGACATACTTGAACCCATCCATTAGCCTCATCCGTTGAGTCAGCTCTGAAATGCCTCTTCAGATATGGTTCCTAGAGGTAGCTTCTGTGTGGAGCCGGTCGGGGTTGCTCGTAATCAACTTTTTTGCTAAAAAATGTATGATATTAAAATGTGTGATTTAAATATAAAAGATTAATTGGTTATTCAAACTTTTATAGTATGTTTCTTTTAGTTGTCGGTGTTCGGGTCCACTTGTACACACCTCAATCAATCTTTTGTGTCCTGGAGAACAGTTAGGAAACTGGAACCGATGACCCTATGGGGAAGAGCTTCAACGCCCTAACCTTATTGCCAATTAGGCTAACCTCTCTAGGTTAACGCATATGTTGGATATGAAGTCTTAGATGAGTAGGTTACTATTTACGAATCGTGGTGGTTAAAACAAGTTCAACCATTCAATTTTGATTGGTTTGTTTAGTTTTGTTAGGATAGATGAAACCCCTTTATAAAAATGCCTTTGTCGAGAGAAGGAAGTGCTACATATATACATGTTTATAGACTGTGTCTAGCCGATGTTGGACTCCAATACACCCTCCCAAATGGAGGAGAAAGAATATATCTATTAAACCAAGTTTAGAAAAACCTCATAATTAAGGGTTGGTTTGTACATATTTTTCGTATTTAAACCTTGTACTGGCTGCCATATTATGTAATGAAAATAACCTTTACCTAATTGAAGTTTTATATGGTTTCACAACTAAGCAATCGACCCTAACCCTAATCCTAGCCGTTAGCTATAGTTCTGACAACCTAACAACACCTTTCAGTAGCCACAAACAGATCAAGCCTAGTTTTTCCTTTGTTCAAACACCGTGGTGTCACCACTCACAACTTTCACAATAACAGAAAAATCTACCCAATCCACCCACGGTGGGCCTTTCTTCTCAACCGAGAAAACTACCAATTCTGGAAAACCATGGTGGAACCTTTCTTCTCGGCAAACAAACTAGTCAGATACCTCAATGGATCAATTCCATGTCCCCCTCACATATAACGACATACACCAAGATGCTGGAAAACCCTGACTATGCGATTTGGAAAGAAAACAAGCCCACGTAAAAATGGTGCTACTCTCGTCCATATCTGAACAAGCATGTGGTGCCTTTTATGGCAAACAAATATCCCATGAGATTTGGGAAGCATTACAACGTGCCTTTGAACTGACATGCCTTTCTCCGAAACTCACTTTGAAAACAAACCTCCTCAAATTAGATATCGGAAATGATGAATCTGTCACTACCTATCTTCAACATGCAAAAGGATATGCCAATTCACTAGCCTCAATCGGTGAGCCCGTCCGTCCAAATAATTTGGTTCTCACAATTCATTCAGGTTTGTCTAGTCGCAACGAGTTCAACAGCCTCGTCATGACTTTTACTGCCTGAGGGACGGATATACACGTTGATGATCTACACGCCCTTCTCCAATATCATGGGTTTGTTCATAATCAGTCCAAAGTCGGGACACGAAATATTGCCCGGGCAAATAATATGCAGACCAGTCAACCTATGGTGCCTAGTTAATCCTTCAGCCAAAACTCGCTGACCTATGTTAAACTTGTGTCTTAAGCCCAAGCCCAAGCCCTCGGCCTAAGCCTTGTTCCTATGGGTACACCAACATAAGGATTCTTTGGCATCCAATAATCGTCAAATAATGGGTATCGTGCAGAGATTTGTTAGGGTCGCGGTAGGAACAACAACCGTAAGAACATCAATGGAGGTCGGTTACGTGCACCTGGTTTTAGTTGGGCATCGACACAGAATACCATGTATGGTCACTGTTAATAGTGTGGGAATCAAGATATTCCATCACAGTGTCTGAACTACTGTGGAAGTACGAATGCTTAGCCTACTGCTCATTTTAGCACCAACCGGTCACAAGCAGTTTCATCTTCGCCACCAAGTTGGTATCGGGATACAGGGGCATATCATGGTCGTGACTCCTGATCTCTCTAGTATGGACTTCTCAGAAGCATATCATGGTCCCGATGTTATTCATGTTGGCAATGGTAAAAGTCTTCTTATAATACATGTCGGCTCGTCCGATATTTACACACCACACAAAACTTTTTGACTTTCAGATATCTTACATGTTCCTTCCATCTCTAAAAATCTTCTCTTTGTTCAAAAAATTTGCTCAGATAATGATGTCTTCTTTGAATTTCCTTCAGTTTTCTTGTTGTGAAGGATCAGAATACTTGCACTGCTCTACTCACAAGCATGAGTCGTGATGGCCTCTACTCTCTTACTATCCCACAACTCCAATCCATCAAACGTATTGTCTACTCTGCCAAACGTGCCTCGTCTGACATTTGACATCAACGCTTGGGTTATCTTTACCACTTTCCCGTGTCAAATGAAACCTTACATGCTATGTGTTTGGCATGTCAATTAGGCAAGTCCTCTAAGTTATCTTTACCACTTTCCTCTTTAAAAAGTACAAAGGTTTTGGATTTAATTTATAGAGACTTTTGGGGGCCTACCCCTTCCGCTTAAGTTTGTAAACCTACTTGCACCCAAAAATGTTATAAGCATCTGAAAAAGGAACAAGGGTACATGTGTCATTCCGAACCAATGTAGAGAACTCCGCCATAGCTTTGCACCACTCAGCTGATTTATTTGCAGTAGTAAAGGATGTCGGCTCGGTTTTCGATGAGGAAAATTAGGTGACATGGGACATAGATGGGTCATAGGTAACACGAGGTTTGTGATGGGTCATGAGAGACATAGGATGGGTACGAGTAACGTGAGGGGAGATGGAGTAAGGGAGGGGAAGAGGCTAGTTCAGAATCATGGTTGGGGGAGGTTGGGGAAATATTGAGGGGGTGTTGGTAGGGTGGGAAGAGGAAGTATCGGGAGGGTAGTTGGTAGGGTGGCAGGGGGAAATATCGGCAGGGTGGTCGGGACGAAATATTTTGTAGCATGGTCGTTAGGGTGGGAGAAGGGAATATCAGGAGGGTGGGCAAAGGAAGTGTCAGGAGGGTGGTGGGAGGGAATATGGGAAGGTCACGAGGGGGAAATACGGTCTTAGAAATGGGGGGTTGGGCAAAGAGTCAGGTAGAAATGGGAACACAGATTCATCAGAGCGGAAATGATGGGAGACATAAATACGATTTGTTTGGAGGTCAAGACACCAATAGCCATTATGGGTTGGGTTATAGCCTAGGAAAAGACACGAAGTTGAGTGGGAGTCGTGTTTATGAGCATTATATACTTAAAGATAAGGAAAACATTGACAACCAAACACCTTCAGAAATAAGTAGTATGGTTGTTTGTGAAAAATATTTTCATAGTAAGAGATGGATTGAAAGACACATGATAGAGTATGATTAATCAGAAAAGTTGTTGTGTCGAACGCATAATGCCTGACCGATGGGGAACACTTCTTTATGCCAAGAGGGTGAGTCCGGTCTCAAGAGTATGGCGATTTAGTCGTTCGACAAAACCATTTTGTTTGTGAGTATGTGGACATGACACACGATGGACAATGCCCATAGTAGAGAAAAGGAGTTGAGATTCTGATATTCACCCCCAATCGATTTGAACTGTTTTTAGTTTGGAAGTGAGTTGATGTTCAATAATTGTAACAAACTGTTTAAACAACTCATTCGATTTGCGAGCCATATGAGATAGTCACAAAGCTCGCCTTGTTGCCAAAGATTTTCATCAACAACCAGGTTTTGATTTTGAAGAGACGTTTAGTCCTATCTTCAAATATACCAAAATCCAAGTGGTTCTCTCCCTTCCGGTCTCTCAGGTTGGTCTTTACGTCACCTTGATGTTCAAAATGCCTTTCTACATGGACACCTTAATGAGACTATCTACATGTCTCTACCCCCGGGGTTTGTTGATCCAACATGTCCACATCATGTTTTTCAACTCAAACGCTCTCTGTATGGCCTCAAATAGACTTCTCGTGCTTGGTTCCACCGGCTATCCGACGCTTTGGTTAGTCTTGAATTTACCGTTTCTAAGACTGATTCGTCCTTATTTGTTTATTCCAAAGGCTCTGTTGTTCTCTACGTCCTTGTCTACGTTGATGATATCATCGTGACGGGGAACAGTACCACCCACACTGATCAGCTTGTTTCCACTCTTGGATCTAATTTTGCCTTAAAAGACTTGGCAAGTTACATCACTTTCTTGGGATTGTGGTTATCCCTAATGGTGTCGACATCATCCCGTCCCAACAATAATATATTATTTATCTGCTACGTCGGACAGGCTTATCCGACGCCAAACCAACTCTTTTTCCTATGTCGTGGGTGGTATAACTGAATAGGGAGTCAGGCACCTTATTTGGTGACTCGACGAAGTGTCATCAAATTGTCGGTGCCCTATGATATGCTACTCTTTCTCGCCCTGACATTGCTTATGCGGTAAACTATGTTGTCAGTTTATGCATGCACCGAGGGATCATCATTGGTCGATGGTCAAACGCATTCTTAGCTATCTCTAGAGCACAAGCTCCCTTCGGCGACAGGCACTCATGCCTTCTTGTACTCTATAATTAATTCCATCTCTAACGCTGTAACACCCCGAAATCTTTGGTCGAAAAGAAGACGGAAAATGGCAACAATGTTCCGCGCTACTGCTCGCGTGGGTTGAACCGAGAGGTGATCCACGCGAGACCCTGTCCAGAGCTCCACGCTACTGCCCGCGCTAGTCAGGTCGCGCCACCACTCGCACGCACACTGTGTGCACTTAAAAGAAGGGAACCGGCCACCAAACCTCATTTCTCACCAAAACCCTAAATCTCTTCCCCTTTTCTCTCCCAAACCGACCCCCACCTCTAAAACGAACTATAACACCCGTAATTTCAATGTTATGTATAAAATAAATATGGAGAAAATGGTCAGTGAACGGCCCGGAAAACGGTCGGTGAACGACCGAGAAAACGGTAGAGGAACGGCCGAGAAAACAACCGGTAAAAGTATGGCGAAAGTGCCAAGCGAAAGTGACATATGTCACTTTAGCCAGGCACTCTCACTGAGAGTGTAAAACTCTCGGTACATCTGGAACGAGAGTGCCTAGCGAAAGTGACATATGTCAATTTAGCCAGGCACTATCGCGGAGCGGGTCTGGAGGTTAAAAATCTGATTTTTTGGGTTTTTCTTCATTTCCTCATATCTCCTTCACCATAACTCTGTTTGAGACTATTCTTTTTGATATGGTTTCGTATTTGAAAGCCTTTCAAGGATAGATTGTTAGTTTTGGGGTGATTCAAGAGTATCTGGTGGCGGATTGGAAGCAAAGGTCAAGAGCTCATCATCATCATCATCACCTCCATCTTTAAGAAATTTGGGGTTTTCTAGGTTTTCACCAAAACGTAAGTGGTGAGTTCATCCTCATTGTTTCTAAACTTCATTATAAGTTACTAGTGTTGGGCCCGTGCATTGCACGGGAGGATAAATTTTTTGTTGGAATATTGAACCGAGTTAAAATGAAACGTAATTTCTCTGTTAACAGTTAATGAAATACAATGTGAAAAAACGTATGTATTTTCATAAGTGGTTAACTTGCATATATTCTTAATCGTTTGTTGTTATGAGTTTGTGCAATAATATTGGTAATAGTTTTGTATTATATTATTTAAAACTCAAACGACATATCTCACAACATATCACTATTATTGAAATAATTATAAATATGAACATACGTTTTTTTACAGATTTTGCAATTTTTCTGAAACCTCCTCGACAACACTTGACAATCACTTTGAACGTATAAATCTGTAGATTAATTAACAACATTCAACCCACATCAAATATGATAAAGAAAATAAATGATTTCTATCTTTTGTAACCGGCAACTCAACTGGTATAGTTCAAATTCACTCAGTACCACTTGAAAATTTATCTGATTATTGACTTCAAGAACTCATAGTATTAGTCGATAAAAATAAAGATATGTATATATATATATATATATATATATATATATATATATATATATCTTATTCCCCTACTTCGAAAAATATGATTGTGGGTTTTGAAAAATATAAACAAATCCTCGGTAAATAAAATAAAATATAAAAAAGTAGTTTTTCAAAGAAACAAAAATATAGTGGAATACCTTTTGTTCAGTTGCAGGTTCCGCTATTGACACCCGACCGTTCGTCTTCTTCTTGTACTCGGATGATATATAGAGAAACTATATATATTTATAGTGAATGTAGAGAATATTTTAAAATCTTTTATTTTTATTTTCGATTTTACATTTAAATGTAACTATATTAAAAATATGGAAGAATATTTTTATCTCTACATCATTTCTATTTTATTTTGTTTGCACTTGGTTAATTTGGAAAGTATTGCGGAATATTTTTATTTTAAAGAATACGATATTTTATTAGTGTATCTCATTATTTTTTATTTTTAATTCATATCAACGTTCTTTTTTCTTCTTTTAATGCTCGTGAAAAAAATACGTGTAGATTTTATATTAGAAAAAAAAATGCGTGTAGATTTTATATTATGCTAATATAAAATACGTGTAGATTTTATAAAATAAAATAGATTTTATATTAGCAAAAAAAATACGGAAGAAAAAAGAGTTTATATTACATCTCATTATGTAAAAAGATTTTATAAAATAAAATATGGAAAAATCATTATGAGATGAAATACGGAAGAAAAAAGAATTTATATTACATTTCATTATGTAAAAAGATTTTATAAAATAAAATATGGAAAAAGATTTTATAAAATAAAATATGGAAAAGTCATTATGAGATGTAATATAAAAAAATACGGAAGAAAAAAGATTTTATATTACATCTCATTAATATAGATTTAAATGTAAAATCTACATTTAAAATAGATTATGCTAATATAAAATCTATTTTATAAAATCTTCCAACAAAAAAACAAATATTTATATTAATAAATGAGTATCCATTCCACAAATAGATGATTATGTGAGATACTGTGCTTGGAAAAGTTGTACCAAAGCATTAAGAAATTGTAAATTAAGTAATTGGCTTTAATTAGTTGTAACTTGTGCTTAAAATGTTGTAATTAAGAGTTTTTTATGTCGTTTTTATAATATAGTATAGATAAATGCTCCATGGATGATCTCCTAGTGGTTATGTTTCTCAAATTTCGGATTCGATGGTTTTTGAGAATGTAGGTCAAAATTAGGGTTTTGGCCAAAATGGGGATTTTTGATATAAAATGTTTGGGGAACGATTCTAAATGGTTGAATATGAATGTTTATGGTTGAAAACTTGTGAATATAGGTTTTTGGAAGGATTTGCTTGTGGATTCAAGTTTCTTCAAGGAAGCTCAAGTTGGGGAAAAATTTAGATTTAGTCTAAATCTAGCAAGGTGAGTTCAAGTGATTTATGAAAACGTTGTACATGCCAAAATTTCTATTTTAAAAGTGTTTAAATGGTTTACATGAAATTGTCATTTGTTTGATTATTTGGTGGGTATTGACTATTTAAAATGTTTAACTTCATAAACCTTGTAAAACACCCACATTTAGGATTTTTGGACGATTTGATAAATAAATCATAAATGAAAGTATTTTGACGATTTATTGTGTAAATAGGGGTTATTTGGTAAAAATGCATTTTAGTGTTGTTGGAAATATGCATGGTTGTGTTATGAAATGTTTGTAAGTATCAACGTGTGAGTCAATGGGTTTTGGTCATCCCTGACCTTGTGAACATTTCGGAAATTGTGAATCTTTTGGTTTTGGGAAAAAAGATGTACTTCAAGTATTTCGATGAGTAAATCTTAAGCATTGACATTCTTCTTTTTACGATTTATTTTATAGGTGTAAATCATTTGGTGTAAATACATTTCAATTATTTAATGATTTTCAAACATCATGAGATTTTCTTAATGAAGGTATTTGTGGGAAAAGGGAAAATGTGGTTGGTTATCGGTTTAAATAGAGTATGTTGACAAGTCTTTATCAAATGGAGAGTCTATTTTTAGAAGTCGAGTAAATAATTTTGTGGGAATATTGATGCAAACCATATGTGTGATTATGGTTTGAGTCACCAATGAAATGGTGACAAGCCTTAGACTATTACTAGTGGATCCATAGGTACAAAGTTGGCTTAATTTTGGGATATTTCCAGTTTGTAACTAGTTGAGACATTGGACCCTAGGAAGGGCAACTTGGTACGGTTATGTGGGACCGGATACTAAGCAGGGGTTGTAAATGTAAATCCTAGTGAATGAACATGATTAGGATCATTGAGTGCCCTCCCCCACATCTGAGTACGAGCCGGCGAGTTCGTGGCCTTGATCCTAGTATGGTGAGCTCAATAACTTAGAATGTGGCATACTTTTGTGTTCCGCCACTAGCCATGGAATTCGGGTCTCCCCATCACCGAAAGATGTTGTTTTGGGTATTTAGTCTTATCCATGTTTTCGGTGACGTTTTAAGTTTGGGGTATTATCCTTATGTTATAATTTTGGAGGCTCGAGTTTACTCATATATCGTTCGTTCGGTTTATAAATTTTTATTCAAACTTTAATATTTGAGCATTTACCATTATTCACGTTTGAGTAAGTTTTGGGTTGCATTACTTCATGAAAGAATGTTTTGGGGCTGAGGCGTTCATCTATAAAATGTGTATCATTTAAAAATGGGTCGTTTTCATATTTAAATTAATTCATTTTGAAGGATCAAGATTTAAGTTGCATAATTTTCGTTTAACGATTTTTATAATCATGATGAAAACTCTTGAACTCACTAGGCGTTAGCCTAACTTTTTTATTTGTCGGCATGTACAACAGGTTCCGGTTGGGAATAGTTCTAGCGACACTATGAAGAGATGAGTGCTCCGTGTGAGCTCGAGAAATGATTAGCTTGGTGAAGTCTTCCGCATTGTTTTAGGAAGAACAACTTGTATTTGGGTTAAGTAACACTCGACTTCGGTTTAGTCTTTGTCTTATAATTGTTGAGGTTAATTATAGAATTTTATATCTAAGGCATATTGAGTTTTGATTTGTAGGAAGGAGTTTGTCTTTTATTTGATGTTATATTGAAAATTTTCATTAGTTGATTTTACCAAATTTGAGGGTGTTACATGAACCCTAACCCATTTTGATGGTTTTTCCTCCTAAAATCACATGATTCTTCATCGTCTATCAAGTTTAGAGGTTAGAACCATAATCCTTCATCTTCCTCACCAAGTTTCTTGGGGTTTCTGTAACACCCGAATTTTCGGTAAGTATCCTAGAACGTATTCTAATACACTAACATAGATGTGTAAGTATTTATATATGAATACATATAAGAACTATATTTCATATAGTAGTATGTCCACCTACGCTTAGGTGAATTTAGCTGAAACACTCTTTTTGTACTCACAACAAAGCCCTTGAACCATTTGTATAAGAATCAGATCGAAGGGGTCAAGTTTAGAAGTCAAACAGCAGAATTCAGGACACTGGACCACCGGTGCGACAATGCCCGGCGATTGTGACACAGGTCACTATCGCCAAGGGCAAAGTCGCTGGACTTAGGCCGCTTACGGTAAACATTGGGCGACAGTGCCCGACGATAATGCTCGGGTCACTGTCGTAGGTCATTCTCGCGGTATGTGTACCATAGCCATAGGAACGCGTGTCATTGTCGCCGGATGCCTCCAGGGTATAAAAACCCCACCTGATCGATTTTAGCCATAATTTTCTCTTGGAGCTCATTTATTGGACGATTTTCTCTGCAGTTTTAGGTGAGGTTCCTAACCCTAACTTCCCTCTTCATTTATTTCATCTTAAGAGATCATCAAGGACATTTATTGTCTTGCATTTTAGGTAGTTGGACACTAAGTGAAAGGGGATCTCAATCTTGACCAACTACAAGAACCTCTATCAATACTAGGGTTTCACTCTAATTAGGTTTTGTGTAAAACCTAGCAAGGTGAGTCTTTCTCCATACCTAACTTTATATGTATTAAATGTTTTTTTATGAACTAATAAACTTAATCTCCATGATTTCTTTGAGAAGCTTTGGTAAATTAAAATAAAACTAGGGTTTCACCCATCTTTGGGTCATGTGCGAGAGAGCTTGGAAAGTATTATTCTACATACGTAAATGTTCGTATTTCTTGATTTTCATTAATTTGGAACTCCCTAAAATGAGTAAGAATAATATGATTTCTATATTATTGATTCGTAGAGTTAGTTCTTAAAGTTTCCCTTTTATGAGAGTCTATTCATGATTATGGGTGTCTGATATGTGAATGGTGTGTGTGTAGGTTGGACCGTTGATTTATCTCTAAGATAATATGAGTCTTATCTGTGAGAGTCGTTAAAGTTGGGAGAGTCTAACTTTCCAAATGTACCAAGAAATAGGCATGGGGTCAAATAAGGTAATAGTTGTGGACTTCAAAGTTGGGCAACGACCAATGACCATTTATTGTAATTTCTTGTGATGGAGTGGAATCTAGAGTTGATGGTTTTGCCATTAATTTGTAGTGGGGATCTTAACCATGGAGGGTGACCTACATTGTGTTCCGTCACCCACATGGAATGTGGAATTTGTCGTTACAGTAAGACGTTTGTGTACATGTTTATGTTGAATAATAAAAAGGTGATTGTTGGTAAGGAATTGAGTTGTATTTTTTCCATAAATTGCATCTATTATATTAATTGTTGTAATTGAATGATCTCACTAGGCATTAGCCTAACATTTCTTCTTGTTGTGGTCTGTAGCAGGATCTAAGGTTATCGGTCCGTCTAGCTCGTGAGTAGGTGCTAGTTGCCGGGAATGGCGATTTTTGGGAGAACTTGTGTGGGAAGAGACAATTGGAGATTCGTGAATAGAACCTTATTTTGGTGATCTTACTGACACCCGTCTTTAATCTAGAATTTGCTTTCCTAGATTAGTAGGTTGTTGTTTAAGTTTCTGATCTAATGATTGTAACTCTTGACCGTCACCTTTCCCACAATTGGGTGATTATTTGTGACAATTATAGGGTCTTTTGTGTTATCCAGGTTTCTCCTATTTTTAGGCGTTATATTGCCGAATTTTCGAAAAATTTGGTTGCTCTAAATTTTAGGATGTTACAGTTTCATCCAACCATTTTCATCCAACCATTTTCATCATTTGAAGATTTGGAGTTTGTGGTTCATTTTGGTGACCTAGAGCTATTTTGGTTGGTGGATTCAAGTTATGGTTAAGGTAATCTTCTACTTTCTTCAACTATGGAAGTTAGGGTTTTGGTATAAGTTGAGATCTTCATGTATAATGTTTGGGGAATGATTCTAAATGGTTGTATGTAAATATTTATGGTTGAAATTTATGGATTTAGGTTTTTGGAAGTTTCTGGCTTGAGGACCCAAGTTTCTTCAAAGGAGCTCAAGTTGGGGGAAACCTAGATTTAGCCTAAATCTAGCAAGGTGAGTTCAAGTTGTTTTGTGAAAACTATGTACATGCCATAATGTGTGTTTTGATGTAAAAATACGTTTTACTTGGTAATTGTCAATGTGACGAGTATTTTGATAAGTTTTCATATTTGGTGAACTTGGGTTAATTTGATCTCATGAATGCTCATATTTGGGATTTGGATATTTGATAAGTAAATAGCCTAATTTATGCATTTTTGGTGATTTTAATTTCATAAACCCTTTGGAAAATACATGTCTCCGTGTTATGAGACATTTTGGAAACGTAAGGGTATTAACCCATTTGGAAAATCGTTTGTCCCAATTCGTGATGAGTTTTGGGTTGGTCACATATTTGAGGTATGTGTCGGTGTAAACGCCGTTTAAATATGTTTTATTATTTGGGGACACTTATTTGTTGGCCAATTGGATTTTTGAGCATTTTAGCTCGGTCTTGACTTAAACGAGTCGTGAGGAAATTTGTCCTATTTTAATGGTTCAATGTCGAGCCCCATTTATGATTTGCATCTGAATGCATCTTGTGGTATATTAATGATATTTACATGCTCGAGTGCGTTGGTCATCCCTTTGTAGTCATGTAATCTTAGATTGTGTTGCCTTGGATCCATAGACACGCAAGTTAGTCTTTATTTGATGGTCAATTGGGGGTTGGACTCCGGGACCCATGTTTTGTGACCTTAACCTTTCAAGTGTACACTAGGAGGGCTGAGTCCGGTTGTGCTATCGTGTTGATGGGCGTTTGGGGCCTCCGCCATGTCGAGGCAATGCCTTGGTTGTAACCCCCGACTGTGCCGGGCCTTTGGTGGTATTCATGGTAATATTCACTAAGGTCGACTGTCTTTTTTGGTGTAGCTTGAAGGGAGTCGTAGGGATACTTGGGCTTTTATGTCGTGAAGTGTCATACAATTAACATTGTATGAGTGCCATACTTTTGTGTTCCTCTACTCTCAATGGATACGGGTCTCCCCCGTTGTCGGCCAACAGTATTTTGGATATTTAATTGTCCATGCTTTAACATTTGGATTTCATTTCATTATATGGTCGCGTGAGTATTGAATTTTAGTTCCATGTTTTCGGTGCATACTATATTTATATGGATTGTTTCCCACTGATTTATAAGTTGAGTATTATGCCACACCCGTGTTTTTGGGTGTTTCGGGATATAATGTTTTATCCGCATTTTTATAAATTGGAAGTCCGTTTTCTATTTACGTTTTAAGTGAGTTTTGGGTTGCCTCATTTTATAAGGAATGTTTTGTATTGAGGTATTCCTCTTTGAAAATAAATGTTATTAGAAAACGAGTCGTTTCTATATTTAAAGTAAATCATTTTGAAATATTATGATTTAAATTGTATCATTTTCTTTTAACAATATATTTAATCATGTTGAAAACTCATGAACTCACTACGCGTTAGCCTAACTTTTTTATTTGTCGGCATGTGCATCAGGTTCTGTTTCAGGATTAGCTCTAGCATCACTGTGAAGAGATGAGTGCTAGTTGGGTGCTCAAAGAAGTGAATAGCTTGGTCAAGCCTTCCGCATTTACTTTGGATATAGTGACGATCATTGGGTTTTAGTAACACCCGACTTTAATTAATCTTTATGTAAGACTTCATTCTTTTTGTTGATGGTTAAATCTAGAATCGTATTTCTAGTGTGAATTTATCGTAAGAGATTTTATCCTTCTTTGAGGTATTATTGAAAGTTTTAAATTAGTCGTTCTTTTCGAATTTGAGGGTGTTACAAACGCTGACCGGTCCGGGTGTCTTGATGATTAGAGATCTACACGTGGCTTAACTATATTTCTTGGCTCAAACCTTATCTCATGTTGCTCCAAAAAGCAAGGAATTGTCTCCCTCCCCTCTACCACATCCGAATATAAAGCTATTGCAAACACTGGGGCTGAACTCACCTGACTTCATGCCCTTTTAGGTGAGTTGGGCGTTCATATACACGCCTCTCCAGCATTATGGTGTGACAAACTTGGTGCAACTTACCATTATGCCAATCCAATGTTTCATGCTCGCTGTTTATGCCAAAAATCTCCCAAGGAAAATATAAAGTAAATGTGGAGTTTGATCCAACCAAAGAAAGTAACTTTAATAATCGCACGACAGTAATAAAAGTGAAGTAAATGAGACAAGGGATTTGGTGACGCGGAAAACCCCTAAAGTGGGTAAAAACCGCGGACGAGTATGAGTCGTCGTGCACTATGGACGTCAATCAGGGACGTCATCCTTGTTAACAAGTGTTACAAATGAAATGCAATGTAAAACAGTACAATAAAGTAAAGTTGGTCGTGCGTTGTATGTAATTGGACTTCGGTCGTGCGTCACGTGACAAACAACAGTAGATCTTATGAACTTCGAGAGAAACTGAGAGAGCTTGAGAACGTAATTTGTGAGCTTGTAAGGTATGAGAATTAGATGTCCGAATGTGACGTTCAATCTTCATATTTATACTCCAATTGTCCGTTAGCAAGTCTTGAATGCATATCTTTAATAGAGTAACCGTTTGATATTGATGATAGCATATCCGTTGTTGTTGGTAACGTCTTCCGTTATGATCTCTCATCACAAACGTCCTTGAAATCCTGCATTAAATATAATATAAAGTATGTTGCAAATTAGTAACTGAAATTATGTCGTACGACAGCCATCGTGGACGAGTTTTGATAGTCTGGTCAAAGTCGCTCAAAGGAAGGACGTCAGTTACTTCTCTAGTCGTGCGACTATGGGCTAATGGACTGTTTGGAATCTAAAGACGTACGACAAAGGGCCTTGGTTATTTTTTACCCAAACAGTTTACCCCCAAGTTTAAAATTCAAGCGGCAACTTTTTGAAATTTAAATTTAAGACTAAGACACGTGTTATAAAACAAAAAAGCGGGTAACTTGCATAGAACCGAATTGGTTCATTTTCAATTGAATGATGATGTCATGTTAATTAGAATAAACAATTTGACAGCTAATGAAGGACAGGTGTCATACTCTTGTTGAGTGTACTCGAGTGGTTTCCTGACACGAACGACACATGTCAATCTCATTGACCGTCGATTTTATTTTCTGGCGATTCAATTTTCTGACGATTTGGTTTCCGATTTTCAATATAAATAAGGATTACCCTCAATCCTTACCTTTTTTACGCTTACCTTTCTAAAAAACATATATCTCCGGTGAGATTCACTTTCCGATCGACCATAATCCTTTCCATTCTAAATTCGAGGTTTAGAACACTATTTAAGGAACGATTTTCCGTTCTTCCCTCTGTGTCGATTTATGCATAAGAAATCCATAGCCAAGAAGCCTAGGAAAGCTTGGGATATTCTTAGCTATTGGTGTGCGGCTCTTAACATCCCTGATTTCCAGATGTCGAGTGAACCTGTGAGCATGTTTAGGGAGGAAGAACATTTAGATTACTTTCAAAGTTTGGCTAAGATTCCAGATGAAATAAATCTGGTGTCGCCTGAAGATTTAAGGCCGGATGAAGTTCCGAAGGGATATTGTGTTCTGTATGAATATCCCTTTAAGATAGGTTTTTCTTGGCCTTTTAGCCCTTTGGTCAGGGCATTTTTAGATGCGTTTGACCTGACGCCTGGACAGTTAATGCCTCAATTCTGGCAGATTGTCCAGGTGATCGATCGTCTTACGGCCGATTGGGAGGTACCGTTCAATGTAAACGACCTCTTGACTGCCTATAGTGTTCGACCGGACAACTATCACCGGTATAGTCTGTTCCCTCGTTCGAAGGGAGACAATGTACTGATACATAACAACGCGGTGAACGATCGTGGTTGGAAACGTCAGTATGTTTTCCTCCAAGTGGCGTCTGTAAATGACGAAGACAGCCAATGGTTGTCGTCCGGCTGGAACGAATCGGGTAGGTTTAATGTTTTTGTCGTGCATTTTTATCGTGCGTTTTTGTCGTGCGTATATTCTGATGTCTTTCTTTGTTTGACAGTGATTGACTTCGCTAAAGTGAAGCCAAGGAGAGATTCTCACGACAAGATTCAGAGGATCTTGGAGAGAAGTATTACTGATCGTTCATTTTCCCCTCGGTCGAACGACGAGGAAGACGAGGCCGTTTTTGTAGCTGAGGTGACGTCTGTCGAGGGTTCTCACAGAGAAGGAGAGAGGGAAGGAGAAGAAGAAAGAGAAGAAGAAAGAGAGGAGGAAATGACCGGTAAGTCGCTCGACAATACCTTTAATTTGTATATCGTGCGTCATTTCTTTAACTTGCTTTCTTTTTTCAGATGACACAGCTGTAAAGTCGACTGCCGCTAAGCGAGCCGAGCAATTGGATCTCGCTCGTCAAGGGAGGGAGAAAGCGAGGAAAAGATCTGCCCCTTCCACGGGGGTAGATCCAAGGCGTGTCCGAGGCAAGCCTCGGTCTTCGCCCAAGAAGACGGGCGATGCCACTCTGTCGTCCCTTTCAGGGGCGACACCAGGGAAGGAAACCGTTGCTGGGGTCGAGCTTGGAGGCTCGACCAAGGCGACGAAGGATGCCCCAACAATGGGGGTGTCGGGCGTTGACAAGACCTTTGCCGCACCTTCTTCTTCCTCTAGGAGTGAAGAAAAGAATAAAGAAAAAGTGGGAGAGATGATATTCAAAGCCACTCTCCCAGCTGACTTTATGGCTAATGACGTTCTCGAAAGAGACGTCATTTTTCCACACTTGGCAAAATTTTTCCTCCCGACTTTCTACGATCGGTACAAGGAATCTCGTGTGGAGGACACGGGGGCAAATGCTGCTGGCCTCTCTTTCATGGTAAGTTTTTCTTTTGAATCTTTTTCATTGCTCGTGTTTTTACTACTAATTCTTTTCCTTTTGTCGTGCAGGCTTTCCAAGCTTGTCTGAGCTTCTATGCTTAGACAGAAGATCTTAGGTCGTCCTTTCCTGACGTCAAGAAAAGGGCTGACGAGGCTCTTGAAAGAGAGAAGGTCGCCTTGGAGTTGGTCGAGGCTGAAAAGAAGAAGGTCAAGGGCCTTAAGACTAAACTCACTGATGCTCGAAGTCTACTAGAGATTTCGAATCCTGAGAAGATCAAGTTCAGGGACCGACTTCTTGAGCTGGAGGCGTTGTCGACTAAGTTGGAGGTCGAAAAGATTAAGGCTGTCACCACTGCTGCTGCTTCTGCTGACGAAATCGCGATTCTGAAGAAGAGGGTCGAAGATCTGGAGGGCGACGTCAAAGACTTGGAGATGGAGAATAAGCAAATCGAGGCTTTCTCCCGCTTCACGGCCCGAGCTGCTTTAATGAGGCGTCACTTGAAGGGGAAGGATCCTATGGTGTCGGCCTCCGAAGAACTCAAAACTTACCTCGAAACTGTCGGGACTGAGAGGGACTTTGATGAAGATGACGATTTGGAAGAGGGTGACGTCGTAGAAGAAGTGGTAGCAGAGGAGACCGTTGTCGTCCAGGGACAACCTGACGTTCCTCCTACTTAATTTCTTTTGAACCTCTCATCTAAAGGTCGGTCGTATGTGGTCGTCCTTTATATTTGTAATTTAAATGAAAAAAGCCCTCTTTGTTTATCGACGCTTATTACTTGTTTTTATAATTAATCGTATGTCGAGTAGATGGACAACTACATTATATCAGACATTCAACCACATCATCACTTATAAAGAAATCAACTAAAACTTTCGATCGATCTTGGGCAATTTATAATAATGGTTCTTGATTCTAAGTATTGAACATCAAGTACATAATTTAACCTTTGTCATCCATTAAAATGGAACATATACGTGTGATCACATGAGTTTTACTCGACAATTTTTTTTAAATAAGTCGTGCGTCTCTGCGAAAAACAACATTAGTGGGGTGGTCGTTGGTTTGACCAACGACCCTCCGATGCTTAAGTCAGTAATCTTTCTTAAGAAATAATCGAAGGAAATAAATATGAAATTTAAAAGAAATACCTCTTTAAATGAACTGCATTCCAGCTTCGTGTGATATCTCGACCGTCGAGGGTTTGGATTTTATAAGCTCCCTTACCCACGATGCTCGAGATTTGATAAGGACCTTCCCACTTAGTGGAAAGCTTACCTGCATTGACCTCTTGAGTATTTTGAAATACTTGACGTAGAACATAATCACCTTCTTGAAAAACTTTGATCTGGACATTTTTGTTGAAATGTCGCTCGACCACTTGTTTCTGTGCCGCCATGCGAATGTGCGCAGCTTCTCTAAGTTCTTCTAAAGCGTCGAGGTCATAACTTAGGTCGACCAAGTTATGCTCAACGGACGTATGTCTTAAAGTTGGTAGTCGTACCTCAATAGGTAACACAACTTCACATCCATAAACTAAGGAAAAAGGAGTTTGTCCTGTGGACGTACGAGGTGTCGTACGATTAGCCCATAGAACGGAAGGCAATTCTTCCACCCACTTCCCCTTGGCAGCTTTGAGTCTTTTCTTGATTGAATTGATGATAGTTTTATTACTCGACTCGGCTAAACCTCGACTGTGGATATCGAGGCGTTGATGTTACCAACTTGATGTTCCTTTCCCCACAAAATCTTCGCGTTCGATCACTGATGAATTGTGTCCCGTTGTCGCACGTTATTTCAGATGGAATTCCAAACCTACAAATAATGTTAGTTTGGATAAAAGAAACGACTTCTTTGTCCCGAACCTGGGAGAAAGTCGCTGCTTCGACCCACTTAGAGAAATAATTTGTTAAAACTAAAAGAAATACTTTTTGCCCAGGGGCAGGTGGGAGTTTCCCAACAATGTCCATTCCCCATTTCATAAAGGGCCATAGGATCAAAGTTGAGTGTAAAGGTTCAGAGGGTTTATGAGACATACCTGTGTGTTTTTGACATGCGTCGCATGACTGTACATACCCGATCACATCTTGTCTTAATGTCGGCAAATAGTAACCTTGTCGTGATATCCGGTTGGCTAGACTGCGACTTCCTGAGTGATTTCCACATTCACCATCGTGCATATCTTGTAGGATTTTCTGGATTTGCGTCTTGTTGGTGATACATCGCAAATTCAGACCAGTCGATGATCTTCGATATAAATTTCCTCTGATCATAACATACCTTGATGCTTTAAATCTAACCTTTCTTGCTTCCATTTTGTCATCAGGCAGTTGATCGTTTTCCAAATAATTTTTAATATCATCCGATCAGGAGCTTTCTTCCTCAATTGGTGTGACCAGAGTATTACCGTTGTCTTTGATTGTTGGTGTTGCAAGATGGACTATTGGGATATTGTCGAATGTCGTTTGACTAAGTGCTGATCCCAAGTTGGCTAATGCGTCAGCTTGAGTGTTCTGATCTCTTGGTACCTGTTCGATTATGAAGCGACTGAACTTCTTTGCTTCTTCCTTTACTATTTTATAATAAGCAATCATCCTTGAGTCTTTTGCTGCAAATTCTCCATTAACTTGGTTAACAACTAGGGACGAGTCGCTCCGGACATGTAGACATGTTGCCCCCAAGTCATGAGCAATTTTCATTCCTGCAATCAGTGCTTCATATTCTGCCTCATTATTTGTTGCCTTGAATTCGCACCGTATGGAGTATACTATTTTGCCCCCTTGTGGGGACTGTAGGACGACACCCTGGCCTGTTCCTCGTATGTTCGACGAACCATCGACGTCGAGCATCCAAGTAGTGTCGTGCAAAGTCGCCACAATTAACTCATTGGACGTCGTCGCTTCTTCTAGTTCCGGACTAAAATCTGTAACAAAATCTGCCAAGACCTGTGATTTGATCGCCGTTAGGCTTGAAATCCATATCATAATTGTTGAGGTAGATGCTCCATTTAGCTAGTCGTCCTGTTAATTCAGGTTTTCTCAACACAGACTTTAATGGAAAGTTAGTTACCACAGTTATAGGATGCGATTCAAATAATGTCGTAGCTTCTTAGCGGCCATGACTAACGAAAGCAAAAGTTTTTCTATAGATGAGTACCTGGTTTCAGCGTCTAGTAGAGTTTTACTTACATAGTAGATTGGCAGTTGTTGTCCGTCGGTTTCTCGTATAAGAACTGCACTTACCGAATTAATGCTGACGGCCAGGTAGAGTTGAAGAGCTTCATCTTTCTCAGGTTTAGAGAGGAAGGGAGGTGAGGTCATGTATTTCTTGAGTTGTTGCAATGCCTCCTCGTGCTTATCAGTCCACTCGAATCCTTTATTTTTTCGCAGGACGTTGTAGAATAGGTGACATCTATCGAACGACCGAGAGATGAACCTGTTCAACGCTGCTATATGTCCCGTTAGACGTTGGAGTTCTTTAAAATTTCTGGGTGATTTTAGCTCGATAATTGCTTTAATTTGGTCTGGGTTAGCTTCGATTCCTCGTCGTGTGACCATATAACCGAGAAATTTGCCAGCTCGAACTCCAAAAGAACATTTTGTCGGATTCAACTTCATTTTGTATTCACGCAAAATGTCGAAGGATTGCTTCAAATGTCCTATATGATCGTCCGTATACTTTGACTTAACAAGCATGTCGTCGATATATACTTCCATAGTGTCGCCCAAATGTTCTTTGAACATCATATTCACCAATCGTTGATACGTCAAACCTGTATTCTTAAGACCAAAAGGCATTACTTTATAACAATAAATACCTTTATCTGTCATGAAGGTTGTTTTTTCCTGGTCGTCAGGATGCATCAATATCTGGTTATATCCAGAATATGCGTCCATGAAAGTGAATAATTCATGTCCAGCTGTAGCGTTGACCATAGAATCGATGTGTGGCAATGGAAATGGATCTTTTGGACAAGCCTTGTTAGAAAACTTGAATCAGCACAACTTGATGTAACACTTGAAACTGAATCAACACAACTTGATGTATCATCATCAATCACTTCTTTACCTTTAGCAGATATGTCAGACTTAAGAGTTTTAGCTTTAACGAAAGAATCATGAATGCTCGGGATTTTCTTTGGTGTTGACCCCAATTTTTCAAAATTATACAAGTTTTATGGGGCTCGCTTCAAAACATCGTTTTCCTCAAAACCTAAACCCGTTTTATCATTATAAAAGCGGACATCTTGGAGTTTATTTGTTAATAAATTCAATGTTTGCTCAGTCTGTCCTCTTTTGGGGATTCAGAAATGACTGATTCAGATATCGGAGTCTGATTCTCAACATCAGTGTCTGATTCATACTCATCATACTGACATTGAGTTTCAGGTATATCTGTTTCATTGTTGGCTGATTCTGTCGATGAAACAGTAGAAAACAATGATTGAAATTCAACAAATTCCGGTTTTCTTGTTTTATAACTTTTGCTCAATTCATTATAAGAAAACTTGAATCAGCACAACTTGATGTAACACTTGAAACTGAATCAGCACAACTTGATGTATCATCATCAATCACTTCTTTACCTTTAACAGATATGTCAGACTTAAGAGTTTTAGCTTTAACGAAAGTATCATGAATGCTCGGGATTTTCTTAGGTGTTGACCCCAACTTTTCAAAATTATACAAGTTTTATGGGGCTCGCTTCAAAACATCGTTTTCCTCAAAACCTAAACCCGTTTTATCATTATAAAAGCGGACATCTTGGAGTTTATTTGTTAATAAATTCAATGTTTGCTCAGACTCTCCATTTGCCATTTTTCTTTTGGACGACAACAACGTTGGCGAGCCAGTCTCGATATTTGACTTCTCGTATCTTTCCTGTTTTAAGCAAATTATCAACTTCGTCGTTGATAACTTTATTTCTTTCAGGAGCGAATTTTCGTCTTTTCTGCTGAACAGGCTTGAACGATGGATCAACGTTGAGTTTATGAGAAATCATACTTGGATCGATACCCACCATATCTTCGTGCGTCCATGCGAAACAATCATTGTGATCCTGCAAAAAAGATATTAGTCTCTTTTTAAAAGAAGGGTCGAGCGTCGAACCTATGTAAACCATCTGATCAGGCTTATCCTGGTTTAGGACGACAGCTTCCAAGCGATAGTCGTTGTCAGTCCCAGGAATGTCCTGGTTCTGTAATTGCTATACTGTCTGCTTCGGGGGCTTCAGAGAAACTTTGTAACATTCCCTAGCAAATTTTCGTTCGCCTTTGATCTCCTGTACCCCCCATTGCGTGGGGAATTTCAAGATTTGATGATACGTCGAAGGTACAGCTTTCATATCGTGGATCCATGGTCGCCCAAGGATGACATTATAAGCTGATGAACAGTCGACGACTTTGAACTTCGTCTGCCTGTTGATTCCTTTAGCATATACTGGTAATGTGATTTCCCCCATGGTACTAGTCGCTCCTCCGTTAAATCCAACGAGTGTAGTCGAACGTCGTGTAATCTCGGATTTGTCGATTCCCATTTCTTTCACTGCATCAAAAAAGATAATGTTAGCTGAACTACCTCCGTCGACGAGTATCCTTTTTGTCAAACAATTTCCAATGCTTAATTGGATAATTAGTCCGTCATGATGTTTCTGATGGACGTCGTCGAGGTCTGCTTGGTCGAACGTCAAGGGCATAGCTTCTAATTCTGCGTCCTCCTTGGGTCTTGCCTCCTTTGGAATTGGTCGGTCGTCGGTACCGCGACTAGCATGTCTCTTAGCAGCTGAATATGTGGTCCCACAGACATCAGAGCCTCCGGTGATACAATTAATCACCTTGGCATGCTCTGGGGATGTGGGACGCACGTCCTTCTTTTCCGTCAATTCTTGTAAATAACCTTTCGAATTAAGCCAGGACAGTTCTTTCTTCAGGGCGATGCAATCATCCGTTACATGACCGAAGTCATTATGGAAATCACACCATTTTGTTTTGTCTTTCTTATCACTATCCTTATCGCTTTTCTTTGGCCATCGAACGTTTTGTTGGAGCTGTTTCAGGGACGCTACGACGTCTTTGGCTGACCCAGGGAAACCATAAGATGACACCTTAGGATACTGGACATGTTTAGAAGTCGTCGTCCCTTTCTTTTCGAATCTGACGTTGGAAATCTGTCGGGCAGGCTCTGATCGAACGGTTGGTTTCGGTTTGAAATCTGGCTTTTTAACACCTAGACCTTTCCTGTCATTTGAATGTTTATTTCTGAAAACGAGGTCATCCTCGACCCTCATATGGGCGAGCGTCCTTGCTCGTACGTCTTCAAAGGTTTCTGGAGGATATTTCGTAAGGTCAAGATATAACCCTGAACTATCATCCAGACCCTGTTTGTATGCTTCAATGGCTGTTTTCACGTCGCAATTTCGGATACTAATCATTTCCGCGTTGAACCGGTTAAAGTAGTCCCGGATGGACTCTCCATTCTTCTGTACGACATAGTAAAGGTCGCTCGTTTGTTTTTCCATTTTTCGACTACTAGCGAAGTGTTGAGAAAATTGATTCACTAATTCTGCAAAAGACCCGATAGTTTTGGGTTTGAGATTGATCAACCATTGTAACGCTGCTCCAGTCAAAGTCGCTCCAAAACTCTTGCACATGCAGACTTCTTGAAATTGATGTGGTATCAAAATAGTCCACATGAGCTGTTTGTATTGGGCGACGTGTTCTGTCGGATCAGTGACACCTGAATATTTTGGGGAGAAGGTCGGGATGCTATATTTCATTGGGATGTCCACCAAAGCGATTTCATCGACGAACGACGACGCCTGAAATCCTTTTCGTGGCTCGACATCAACTGGGACTGCTGCCCCCGACAATTTGGCCAGCATCGACAAGACACGCTCATTCTGCTCTTCTAGAAACTTCAATCGTTGTGCAACGGGATCCATTGGTATACCCCCGGGAACACCCAATGGAACATAACCTGATCCGTTGAAGTTAGTGTGCTGCGAAGAATCAGAAGCATATCCATTGAACGGCATAGAAGGCATAGGCATGGTTGGGATTACGAAGGTCGCAGGATTAACTGGTGGTGGACGAGGATAATTAGGCAATGTAGGAAGTACATTCCAAGCACCAGTATAAGCATTCGTAGTCCTAGTCACATTGTTTCCACTTTGGCTTCTGAGATGCTCGATGGTTTCTGCCGCCTGTCGAGCCTGAGCTGTTTGGGCGTCAATACGGGCACGATCAGCAGTCAGCTCCATGTTCATTTGGGCCATAACATGATCTTGAGTTAGTTGGAATGACATTATCCTGAATAACTGAAAAAAGAGAACACTCGAAGGAAAACGTTAGCACGTCGTAAGATTATCGAAGATTTTCTTTGGATGGGGCCCCACGGTGGGCGCCAAACTGTTTATGGCAAAAATCTCCCAAGGAAAATTTAAGGTAAATGTGGAGTTTGATCCAACCAAAGAAAGTAACTTTAATAATCGCACGACAGTAATAAAAGTGAAGTAAATGAGACAAGGGATTTGGTGACGAGGAAAACCGCTAAAGTGGGTAAAAACCGCGGACGAGTATGAGTCGTCGTGCACTATGGACGTCAATCAGGGACGTCGTCCTTGTTAACAAGTGTTACAAATGAAATGCAATGTAAAACAGTACAATAAAGTAAAGTTGGTCGTGCGTTGTATGTAATTGGACTTCGGTCGTGCGTCACGTGACAAACAACAGTAGATCTTATGAACTTCGAGAGAAACTGAGAGAGCTTGAGAACGTAATTTGTGAGCTTGTAAGGTATGAGAATTAGATGTCCGAATGTGAAGTTCAATCTTCATATTTATACTCCAATTGTCCGTTAGCAAGTCTTGAATGCATATCTTTAATAGAGTAACCGTTTGATATTGATGATAGCATATCCGTTGTTGTTGGTAACGTCTTCCGTTATGATCTCTCCTCATAAACGTCCTTGAAATCTTGCATTAAATATAATATAAAGTATGTTGCAAATTAGTAACTGAAATTATGTCGTACGACAACCATCGTGGACGAGTTTTGATAGTCTGGTCAAAGTCGCTCAAAGGATGGACGTCAGTTACTTCTCTGGTCGTGCGACTATGGGCTAATGGACTGTTTGGAATCTAAAGACGTACAACAAAGGACCTTGGTTATTTTTTACCCAAACACTTGCACAAAACACATCGACATTGATTTTCATTTTGTTCGGGAAAAAGTCTCGAGAGGAGAGCTACGGGTTCGGTTTATTTCTACTGATGATCAGGTTGTCGATGTCTTCACGAAGTCGTTATCAACGCCATGTTTTCTGTTTCTTCGGTCCAATCTTCAAATCGTTTCTTGTCCTTAGCTTGTGGGGGTATATTAAACCAGGTTTAGCAAAACCTCATAATTAAGGGTTTAGTTTGTGAATATTTTTCCTAATTAAACCTTGTATCGGCTACCATATTATGTAATGAAAATAACCTTTAGCTAATTGAGGTTTTATAATGTCGAGTCACTAGGTAGACCTTGATGATTAAGTAACATGTAAAGATTGTGGAACGCTTTTGATATGTTCATGGAATGTGATGTTATACAATTTGTCGTGCGTATTTAAATAATATACTATAATGTACACTAGTTTAAGGTTGATATCATATACCTGTATAACAATTTAGTTTTTTATAATTTGTATTTTTATGAAATGAAACATATTTGAGGTTAGATTTAAAAAATACCATTTATGAGGTTACTCACTTTCAGTAATAGGAATTGCTTTAATTTAAAATTTTAAAAATACAAAAAAACGTCAAACAATAACACAAAAAATAAATTGTGTGACTGTGATATATGGTACCAGAGATACAACATCATATAGTTAGATTTGAATCTCGAACAAGGATAGTTAGGGACTATATGACTTAATGGTATGGATGGCTTATTCCTCCAATCATAAATATACGTTTGTTTATAGCTTAATGAATAACCTAGTGACTAGATTATGAAGCCATAAAAGTGACAAGGACTTGTCTTCAGAAGCTCGCATGCGACTAGGCGTGGATCTACAAAAAGAGGAGCAGTGCACATGCTCCCACTCGAGGTTCTAAGAGGCATGATGTGGGGCGAGGTCAAGTCTTAGGAGCTCCGATGAGGCCACGACGTTTTTCAAAGCGTGACTTATGGCGGCAAAAAATGTATTTCAAATATATAATCATGTATATACCATATATTTTTTACAATTACTAAATGAGTCAATGCTATTAAACAATTTTAATTAAATTATATATTAAAAACTAAAAGGTAAGAAAAATCAAATGTCACGATACAAAAACCACAGATTGAGGCATGGCGTGCCACATTCTTAATGTCGCGTGAGACACGAGCCTTTAGCCATGGCACACTACAACGACTGTGGTGGCGAGCCTTTGTTGGATCATAAATTGTATTCAAGATTAAAGTTAAAGTTAAGGGTTTAAACTGCAATTGTGCTAAAGTTAATTAGAGGGTTTATTATGTAATAAGTTAATAGTTATTAAGCTATTGGGCCCAAGCCCATTAGAAAGCCCATTATGGTTAAAGCCCATATGGCCTGGGTATTTAAAGTTTTGATTAGTTTAGTTTTAGGTGAACCTTGAAAGAACTCTGATAATTTTCTAAATAGTCGCTGTAAGTTTTCTCTGTATTCAAAGGGTATCAAGAACACTCAAGGGTTTCATTGTTTATTCAAGGGATTGGTACGTTATTATTAATCTTTATATCTCTTGATTATTATTGTGTTGCTTGATTACTTGATTGATTATTTACCAACTAGATTAAACTGGTAAGTCTGCGAAGGGGGACAAAGATTTGCTCTTGATCAAAATCTTCTTAATTTTTCAGTATTTTATTCATAGATATTAGTGCTTTATACTGTGTGCGAGGACTGCATTTGATTATTTTTGGAAATTCATTTTTTTCTGAAAAAATTTGAGTGTAGTCTTTACTTTTGATTCTAACGATCTCATCTAGTTGGTTGTCTTGGTACAGAAAAGTCTATTTACTAACCGTACAGCTAAGATGTCGAATCAGCTTCTCTCGATGGGTTCTCAACTCAAACCTCCTGTCCTCGTGGCTAATGAGTATCGGCAATGGAAGACCAGAATGATTCAGTTCCTGAATCACAAAAACAAAGAATTCATGAAAATAATCATTGAAGGTCCTAAACCTCCAATGATCACAGTAAAGGGTCAACCTGCTACAGATTCCTCTCCTGAAATCCCTGACAGAGAGATTCCTAAACCTGTTCAGTTCTTCACTGAAAAGCAGAAAGACCAACTCAAGCTAGAAGAAGAGGCTCTAATCTATCTGACGATGGCAATTCCAAACGACATCTACAATCATGTCGACAGTCAGAGCACTGCAAAAGGAATTTGGGATGAACTAGCAAGGCAGTTTGAAGGAAGTGAAGCCTCTATTCAAGCTAAGCAGAATCTGTGCATAAATGCTTACGAGGGATTTCATGCAAAAGAAGGAGAGCTGCTTTTAGATACCTACAATAGGTACAACATTATCCTCAATGACTTGCGGAGGAACAACATCGCCAAATCTGCTTCTGAGATAAACTACAAGTTCATCAAGAATCTGAATCCAGAATGGAAGAACTTTGCTATCAACCTCCAGATGTCGAAGAATATGGCTCAAGAAAATGTCACCGATATCTTCTCTACTCTTGCTCAACATGAGGATGAGGTGAGATCCATTAACAATGAGTCGAATCATCTGAAGGATTCTGTGGCTCTCATAGCCGGCAAAGGTTCTGTATCCTCTGCAAGGTCGAAGAAAAAGGCATCTAAAGCTCTAGTTACCGAAGTTACTGACTCTGACTCTGATTCAAGTGATGAAGAACTGGAAGTTGATTCAGATCCTGATATTCAAAAGTTCTCTGAAGACTTGGCTCTCATTACACGACGATTCAAGAAGAGCTTTGGCAAGAAAAGATTTTACTCAAAGCCAGAGTATGATGGATACAAGAAAGAGAAGTCTGAGATGCGATACAAGCCGAGGCATGGAAAGAGAGAGGAAGGACGAGAAGATCGGAAGGAAGATAGAAGAGAAGGAAAGAGAGAGGAGAAGCGAGAAGAGCGAAAGGATGAACCAGGAAGATGCTACAACTGTGGCAAATTTGGGCACTTCTCAAGGGACTGCAAATTCAAGAAAGTGAAGAACTCAGAGTACTACTCAAGAAAGTCACTAATTGCCAAGAAAGCTGAAGAAGGAAAAGTACTAATGGCTGAAGAAGAGAACTGGCTGTTCCAAAGTTCTGATGACGAGGAGCAAGCACATTTCACCCAAGTTTCTTACATGGCAAAGCTGGAAGGTGACGATGAAGACTCTGAGACACAATCCGAAGAAGCAAACTCTGAGGTAAGTGAAAATTCTGAACTTATTGAATCTTTAATGGCCCAAATACATGGCATGAAAGATGAATTTGCTTTACTGAAAGGCAAACTTAGCTCTGCACATCAATCTGTTTTAAGCTTTCGTGATGAAAATGCTATTTTAAAAGTTGTTGTGGAAGAAAAGGAAAAGGAAAAAGATGATTTAAAAGCTGAAAAAGAGTCTTTAAAAGAAAAAATATCTGGTTTAGAAACAGATCTTGTGAATCTTAATGCTGAAAAGGGTGAGTTTCAAATCAAATTTGAAGTTTGTTATAAAGAAAGAAATGAAGCTTACACCAAAATAAAGCAACTGTAGGACATTAACATGAAACGAGGTCAGACTGAACAAACATTAAATCTGTTGACCAATAAACTCCAAGACGAAAGGTTTTACAAACTTAAACCAGGTTTGGGTGTGCCAATTAATGAAATTTTGAAAAAGGCACCGGAGCACCTATATAATTTTGATAAATTTGGCTCCGCAATAAAACCCATTCCTGACATTCGCGCTACTTTTGTTGAAGCAAGTTCTCCTAAACCTTCTGAAGAGACCAAAGGTCAAGAAGAAATAAGAAAGAACAAGTCTGGTGACACTGATTCTCAAAATCTTTTTAAATCTGTTGGTTTTACATATGGTGATTTGAACGAAAGCTATGCAACTCGAAAGATCGAATTTACTGAGTTTGAATCACTATTTACCACACCTTCTAAAGAATCAGTGAGCACCAACACAGTTCTACCTGAGACTGCATGCAAAATTGATGAGTATGAATCGGATGTTGATCCATCTACTATACCATCAGTCTCAACTCCCATTGCTTCTAAACCTTTACTTCCTGAAGAGGTTGAAGAAGTTGCTGCTACCGCAGATGAATCTTGTGTTCAAAATGATAAAACAGAGTTTATTGAGTCCATGACTGAAGAGATATTCTCTGATATGATGAATGCCTCAGACTCTGATCCTGTTTCTGATTTAAAGGGATCAAATTCTGTGGATGGTAATACATCTGAATTGATGAAGCAAATTGATATGTTGCAACAATCTCTTGATGAGGTTGAAGATGAAAACTTTGATCTCAAACATAAACTTGAAAAGTCTTTAAAAATAAATCAAGATCTTTGCACTGAGATCAATGATTTGAAAATTACTTTGTTTAAAAATGCTTCAAATGAAAAACAGATGTTAAATGATCCAAGCTGGAAGGTAAGAACCAATCCAGAATTTGATGCTCCTGCAAAACCTACAGTTGCTTACTCTGATTGTCCTGAATATCCTCCAAGTATTTTTGAAAAGGGTGAGACGTCAAAGAGCACTAGAAAAGAACCACCTTCTAAGTTAGAGACTAACAAGGTTCCTGTTTCTGTTTCAGATATAAGAGGAAATGGAGTTGGGAAGAGTAAGAAGAATAAAGATCTTAGTTTGAATAAAAAGAATAGTTTGAATTCTAGTAGTTGTTCTACAGACAGTGTTATTTTGAATAGTACTTCTTTTGATAAACATGAATGTAAGATTTGTTCCGATAAATCTAAGTTTATGAATTTTGCTCGAAAGAATCTTTATTGCAAACACTGTTGGGATAATTCATTCAAATACTACTCCCCTCCTAAGTTCAAAAAGAATAAAAGCAAAGCTAAGCTGAACTCTAAGTCTAATTCTAATTCTGATTCTCCTACACAACCAAAAGTGTATCGTGCTAAGGTTGCCAATCCTACTTCTAAAAAGCACTTTCAGGAATTGAATGTTAAGATGGTTTGGAAATGGGTTCCAAAACCGCGTTATGAATGGAGAGTGAAAGTCAAACCAGATGATATTCCTGAGTTGCTTGATGCTAACCGCGAAGGACCCATCCTGATATGGGTGCCTAAGCAAAACTAATTGTCTCTTTTGCAGGCCTGTCGATTATGGGTAATAGATTCCGGATGTTCACGCCACATGACAGGATTCAAGCACCTCTTGCATAACTATGTGGAGGAGCCTGCCGGAGCAGTTAGATTTGCCAATTCTGAAGCCGAAGGCCACGTCAGAGGATATGGAATGCTCGATAACGGTGTTGTGAAGATTCAAAAAGTGCTATATGTTGAAGGACTTGATCACAATCTGTTCAGTACCAGTCACTTCTGTGACATGCAATATCAAGTCCGCTTCACAACCACTCATTGCTATCTAGAAGATCACGATGGTTACGAAGTCTTCAAAGCTGAGCGCCATGGAAATCTATACTATGTAGATTTCCCTACACTGTCTGCCACACGTCCAGTATGTCTACTAGCCAAAGCTTCTAAAGCACAATCATGGACGTGGCATCGACGCTTGTCTCATCAAAATTTCCAATCTATAGCGAAGCTACAAAGACAAGGTCTGGTCAAAGGTCTACCAGAAATGAGGTTCGAAAAAGACTCACTCTGTTCCGCATGTGAGTTGGGCAAAATGAAGCGTAGCTCCTTCAAGTCCAAAGCTGAATCATCGACCTCATCAGCACTGGAACTTCTTCATATGGACCTTTGTGGCCCAATGCGCACAACATCTATCAACGGAAAGAAGTATGTGTTGGTAATGATAGATGACTACTCAAGGTATACATGGCTCGAGTTTCTTCGCAACAAGTCAGATGCGTCAGAGTTGATTATCGCTTTCATCAAGCGTATTCAAGTACGTCTTCAACTGCCAGTAAGAACCATTCACAGTGATAATGGCACGGAGTTCAAGAATGACACCCTGAAGAGTTATCTTACTTCCGTGGGTATTTCACACAACTTCTCCGCAACCTACACTCCACAGCAAAACGGCATTGTTGAACGGAAGAATCGCACTCTGGTTGAAGAAACTCGTACTATGCTTGCTTACTCAGATCTACCCATGTACCTTTGGGCCGAGGCAGTCGCTACAGCATGTTTTACACAGAACCGTACCATTGTGGTCAAGCGCTTTAATAAGACAACATATGAGTTAATCAACAATCGTACACCTAACATCAACTTCCTTCGTGTTTTTGGTTGCAGGTGTTACATTCTAAAAGAGCGTCAAGGATTATCAAAGTTTGATAAGAAAGCAGATGAAGGATATCTCGTTGGATACTCTCTGACATCCAAAGCTTATCGAATTTACATTATTCGAACAAAGACGGTTGTTGAGAGCATGAATGTCTCCTTTGATGAGAATTCAACAAGGACTTCTGGACACAACAGTTCAGAACTCGGACTTAACGACAAAGCTTCTATTCAAGCAAGAATAGAACCAGCTATAACAGGATCATCTTCTTCAAACTCTAACTCTACTTCATCTGAGTTAGATTTATTGTTTATTGATGCCTTTGATGATATATGTGCATATTTTGAAAAAGGCATATCAACATCAATAACAAGTGGAACAAACTCGGAGGTCCCTACTATATCTGAAGACATGCATGGACCTTCCGACGAAGTCACTGACACTTCAACTCCATCAGGTACAACTACACCATTAGTTTCTGACTCTACTAATACTGAATCTGTCTCTGGAAACGAAGTCCCGAGCACTTCAACCGTTAGTCCAGAAGCTTCAGTGTCAGAAACACCAGTACAAGATGTCACGAGTACATCTGTGGAGCAACCTGCCATACAAGATGACAACGATGCATCAAATACGCAACAAGCAGTTGATGCACTACCAAGCATACATCGTTGGACTAAGGATCATCCCCTGGAAAACGTGATAGGTGACGTACAATCTGGTGTCACAACAAGATCTGCAACAGCTAACTTCTGCATGTTTTCAAGCTTCCTCAGTTCCTTAGAGCCAAAGAAAGCGGCTGAAGCTCTACGTGATCCTTTCTGGATTTCTGCTATGCAAGACGAGCTTCTACAATTCGAAAGGAACAAGGTATGGCGCTTGATCCCACTACCTGAAGGTAAATCCGTTATTGGAACAAAGTGGGTGTTCAGAAATAAGAAAGACGAAGCTGGAGTAGTCGTGAGAAACAAAGCTCGATTGGTCGCCAAAGGGTATTGTCAACAAGAGGGCATTGACTATGATGAAACGTTCGCCCCGGTTGCAAGGATCGAAGCCATCAGAATCTTTCTAGCCTATGCAGCGCACAAAAACTTTACAGTCTATCAGATGGATGTAAAGTCGGCTTTCCTGAACGGCGTTCTGCATGAGGAGGTCTATGTGGCTCAACCTGAAGGTTTCGTTGATTCTCATCACCCTGATCATGTCTATGTTTTAGACAAAGCGCTTTATGGTCTTAAACAAGCACCGCGAGCCTGGTATGAAACTCTCACTAAATTTCTACTTGCTTCTGGTTTCAAGAAAGGTACAGTAGATACAACCTTATTTCTTAAAAGGCAAGGTAATGACTTGATTCTTATTCAGATTTATGTTGACGACATAATATTTGGGTCGACAAATCCAAAATTTTGTAAGAACTTTTCAAAGATAATGGAAACAAAGTTTGAGATGTCGATGATGGGTGAATTAAATTTCTTTCTTGGTCTACAAGTAAAGCAATTACCCGAAGGCATATTTATTAATCAAGCTAAATATATAAAAGATATTTTGAAAAAGTTCAATATGTCAGATGGTTCAGTCATGAAAACACCAATGGCTACTGGTACACTCTTAGACGCGGATCCCTCCGGGAAGCCTGTTGATCAAAAGGTGTATCGTAGCATGATTGGATCTTTACTTTATCTGACTGCCAGTCGCCCGGATATAATGTTTGCCACATGTTTTTGTGCGAGATATCAGTCTAATCCTAAAGAGTCGCACTTAACTGCTGTTAAGCGAATCCTTAGATATCTCAAAGGTTCTCCTAATCTAGGCCTTTGGTATCCAAAGGATTCTCGTTTTGAACTAACTGCCTTTACAGATGCTGATCATGCAGGTTGTAAGCTAGACCGGAAAAGCACCTCTGGATCATGTCAATTCATAGGTGACAAACTTGTGAGCTGGACTTCAAAGAAACAAAACTGTGTTTCAACATCCACTGCCGAGGCTGAGTATGTAGCTGCTGCTAGCTGCTGTTCTCAAGTCCTCTGGATGACGACACAGTTAAGAGACTTTGGATACAAATACAAGCGCGTTCCGATTTATTGTGATTCCAAGAGTGCAATATCTATAACTGCTAATCCGGTACAGCACTCGAAGACCAAACATATAGATGTACGCTATCATTTCATCAAGGATCATGTAGAAAAAGGTAATATTGAAATGCACTTTGTTCAAACTGACTTCCAGTTAGCTGATCTTTTCACCAAGCCATTGGATGAAAAGCGATTTCAATTTCTAATCAGCAAACTTGGTATGCTGAACATGTCTTAAACCTTACTCATGATTCAAGGGGGAGTATTCCAAATCTTGATAGTGTGTTATTTTCCAACTGTTGTTAACAAGAAAGGAATCATTTTCATAAATGATTACCATTGTTTCTTTCACTTATGCAGGTTGGTTCAAGTGACTATGGCTTCTAATCACATCGGATTAGAACCCGCACTTCATGGCTCTATCTATTTTTTTTATATGCTTTATTTCCTTATTAATTTATAAATAAATAAATAAAAAAAATAAATAAAATAAGGGGGAGAATATCTGTGATATTAACAGATTTTTGGATACTTAAATGTTTATCTGACCGTGTGTTCTTAAAGATAAATACTTGTGTTTTATCTTGTCAATATACTTTGTCAAGTATTCATACACTTAACGGTTCAGAACATTCTATTTGATTTTGTTATTACCATGTATCAAAAGTTAAATCTTTCTATGGTAATACTCACATTAGTTGTATTCACTGTTGATTGAATCAAACGTCATTTCATGTGCTTTCATTGAAAATATGTTTATATATTGTTCATATAAACAACATTCGTTTTTGATTCTCCAAAATCTTATTCTTCATGACAAAATGATATGAGCTTAATTGTCAAACTCTTTTAGTTTGAGGGGGAGAATTGCATCGTCAAACATCTTCTGTTTTGACATCTCCGAATATTTTATTCTTCATGTAACAAGTGGTATTTGTGCTTACAAAACTCTTGTTGAACAACATGTATTTTTAGGATAATACATGGGATTCAGTGTGTTAGCTTAACAGAGCTTCCATGGATTCACGATAACCAGTGTTTCCTACCCAGGAAGTATTCCCTGAGTGATTGAGGGGAGAAGGGTCAAAAGATTTGAGTGTTGGTGTGTGAAAAGAGGTAAAATGAAAAAGAGAGATTGGTTAGACGTGAGCATTAAAAGAAAGAGGGTGAGAGAACAGAGTAAAAGAATATTAAACTCTGCACCAAACTTCTTTCTGAGCCGGGCAGCCACATAATCTGATTGGTTCACATTCTTTGGTGACCATCATTGAAATAGGCACCTAGCCCATGCCATCTCTTGCATACAACCTCACCAGCTACTCATTCTTTTCTCAAAAAGAGAATGTTTCACATTTTCTGGGGACGTATCACATACGCTATTGGTTCTTCATTTGGAAGATACTAATATTGAAAAAGAAGGAAAGTTGCCCCACCTTCGAACCTTTCTCATGCACATTGAGTCTTTGTATAATTTGTTGTTGTCTCAACAAGTGTACATACTTTAAGCCTATATTGAAAAGCAATCATCTATGCTTAATTCTTTCATACACATGCACGAGCACACAGAAATTTGTTTTCTGTCAGAACGTTCATAGATAACCATGTGTTATTCGATGATTGAATGGAAGACCTGGGGAGTCTACATCAAACCAGCTCCTTATATAGTAACTTTGTGTTACTCAGTGACTTTGTGTCATTGACAGGCATTCTAACTGAGTCATTTGTTGATTCAGGGTTACACTTATTAACTGTTTGAATTTGAAAAAATTTGAATGGTTCCTACTTTTTATTTGAATCTGAAAAGATTGAGATAATCACTCTTTCCATTTGGAGAGACTGCTCTTATTTCATACAGGGCTCGTTACATGATGAAGACTATGCTTACATGATGATCATACACAAAGGGGGAGATTGTCTTAAAAAGGGGGAGATTGTTTTGCCAAGTTTTGATGATGTTGATTCTCACCACTCATCAAAAAGGGGGAGAAGATACAAAAAGGGAGAATATAATCTGAAGATCTGAAGATTTTAAAGCTACAAGAATTGAAGCTATCAATGACATATCTGAAGATAAGAGAATACAAGTGAAGACTTGAAGACAATTGCAAATTTTTTTTAATCTTGAATCCAAAGGGGGAGATTGTTGGATCATAAATTGTATTCAAGATTAAAGTTAAAGTTAAGGGTTTAAACTGCAATTGTGCTAAAGTTAATTAGAGGGTTTATTATGTAATAAGTTAATAGTTATTAAGCTATTGGGCCCAAGCCCATTAGAAAGCCCATTATGGTTAAAGCCCATATGGCCTGGGTATTTAAAGTTTTGATTAGTTTAGTTTTAGGTGAACCTTGAAAGAACTCTGATAATTTTCTAAATAGTCGCTGTAAGTTTTCTCTGTATTCAAAGGGTATCAAGAACACTCAAGGGTTTCATTGTTTATTCAAGGGATTGGTACGTTATTATTAATCTTTATATCTCTTGATTATTATTGTGTTGCTTGATTACTTGATTGATTATTTACCAACTAGATTAAACTGGGATAACAGCCTCTTAGAACACTTCTCTTGCTCCATCGTTACAATGTAGTGGAAAAATTTTAGGGTTTTCAAAAGGTACACATGTTTTATTTCTTGTGTTCCCTTATATTTTTTTTGAAACTTAAGTAAATAAAAGTTTTTGCTCGTAATTTTGGTGTATATTATCGTGTCAAGATCCTTCCTTTGGAACGATGCAGGTTCAAAACTTGTAGTTGGCAAAAATATTATTTTTCACCTTTTAATTTAAAAAAAATTTGGAAGAAAAGATAGTGAAAAAGGTCAAACATGAGACTTCTTCTTGTAGAGGCAAGGAACTAACCAACAAGTCTGTAATGTTTTTTGTGAAAATTTTCTATAGATTATATTTCTTTTTATTCTTTTTTGAAATATAAAATATTTATATATGGCAAATTAAAGTCACATACACCTCTCGCATTGGCGAGACTTGAACAAGTTTACCTCCAAAAAGGATGGATTACAAGGTACCACTAAGCCATAGACACTTTAGTCTATAGTTTTATTTCTTATAATCAAATGGTGCTACTGCTTGAAAAAAATTCTAGGTCACCTCTGATTTACATTACAGTCTATAAGTAGACACCACCCCAATGATACAATACCATTAATTAGAGACAAGAGTTATGTAACCCCAACACCACTCGACACTAAAAATCCATTTGGACAACAAACCCTTAACAAAGCTAAAACATTTTCAATGCTTAATCGAACTTAAGCAAAAAAATTCTTCTATGTTCGATCAATATACTCATCTAGGCCACACATGTCTTTCCTAAAAAAAACCCTACCAACCACCCTGAAATTTCAAAGTTAGAGGGCCACCAACATGGGGTGGCTTAGGTCGTCGCGACCCAAGTCACAGAGGTCTATGGACCATAAGCACTAATGCTACAAGCGACATCTTGCACAAGTAAGGTCGATGAGAGTGTCGTGTAACCCTTTGTATAGTTGAGTTGAAGGACGCAGGGGAATTTTCATGCAACTTAAGTCGCGATGGAGGTCGTAGGAAAGGCACAATCGAGATAAAAGCCCTATTTTCAAGGGTTTTGACTCATTTTCTTCATCTTTTTCTTTTATCTCAAATGGGAGGAAATTTTTTGAGAGCTCGACCTTTGCAACATCTTGGGAGGGATTTAGCTTAGGGATTCCAAATTCTTGTTGTGGGGAGCTACTTGAACGATTTGAGGTGATATTCGTCTTTCATTCCAACTCTTTCAGAAGTGATTTTTAGATACCAGTTTAGGCTAGTAGATGAGTTTAGCTCGGAGATTGAAAGATGTGGAGTTCATTTGGAGTAGTTAGTTTGCATATCCTAAATATTTGTTGGCTATGGCTTAAAAAGATAGTGATATCTTCAACAATGGAAGTAAAAGTTTGAGAATTCCATATTTAGGTATTTAGCTAAAATCCAGCAAGGTGAGTTTTAAGTTACTTTGTGAAAACTATGTACATGTCAAAAATGTCCAACTTTTGGTTCTCATTTGCTTCTTTTGGATTTTGTACATTTAATAGGTTGTTTATTTGTCCCATTTGAACATTTGATACATGTGTTTGCATAATGTTTGATAAAATGCATACCGTTGAGTTATATTGACATTTCCAAGATGGAAAACACAGAGTTAGGGGTAAATCGGAGATTTTGAACCACAAACCAAAGTTATTATGACTTTTAAAAATCAATGATTTCTCATTTCACCGATTTAAATATTTGATGCATATAATTGCATAAAATTAAGAATATCCATATATTTGGGTTATTTGATGTTTTGAGATACAAGTATAAGAATTCTGGCCTTGTGAATAGGGGTGTGCAGAAAGTGATTCGATCCAATTTAAACCTACCGATCCAATTACAATCGAACGACCATAATCGGATATTGAATTGTAATTGGACCGAATCGAATCAAAAATTTCAACATCCAATTTGGACCGGCCAGTTCTTGGATGGCAATCTAGAATCCAATAAAATCGAACTAATCCAATCCAATGGCCATCTAGTTATCATGAAACTACCATCCAATTAATAACTATTATAATTATTAACATCTTATGATGTTGTTTTTTAGATGATAATTATATTTAGTGTTTTTTTTAATAAATTAAAAATATATATGAATAATTAGTTGAAATGATATATTAATTGGTTGAGAGTTGGTTTAAAATATTGGATGAAACCAATCTAATCTAATGGATAACCTATAATAATATCCAATGAATGGAACTAAACAGATCTAATCATCCATTGGATTTGATTGGATTAGGTATCTAATGTTAATTGGATGGGATCGGATGACAAAATCCAACATCCAATGGATGATTGTATCAGATCGGATGCACCTAAATTCATTAGATTTCAAGTGATGAACACACTTGTGAAGATTCATTGCAATAAAAGGGTCCCTTAGACCTAATCCTTTTTTGATTCATTAAATTGAATAAACATTTGGAAAATCCATTTTAGTTGACTTATCTTTCCTTTTAGTGAAATAGTCACAAGTTTGATACATTGAACCATTTTCAATTGAGTGTTGATATTTTTCCCATGTTTGGTGATAATTTGTATTAATAAGGCATGTAGTATCATGTGTTTTTTGAACTTTGGAAAATGCATGTGTTGGATCCATTTGACATCTTAAGTCATAGATCATATGTTGGAATTACTAAACCATGTATAACGGGTTTTTTTTTCTTTTTGGGATTTCGCTTAACTTTTGATAGTTCATTATTACTTGAACATGTTATGAATATGTTGCAACATTACATGGGAATACATGTCCGGGATAGACACATGAATTGGGAATTCCATTGAAATGGTACTATGTATATTGGAGTATTTGGAACTTGCTCAAATTTGAATGCTCAAACGTCTATTTGAACATTAAATGATTATGTTTGCATAATCGCTTGGAGTATACATGTGGGTATATTTGACCCTATATGTTATAATTTACCAAGTTTGGTATTTTGAAGTGTTAGGCCTTATGCATGACGGTTAATTGATTTGTGCCGTCAACTAAGAAGTTTTGAGGTTCCTATCTTGAATTCTAGTGAGTATACACTAAAGATCGAATGGGAACTTTAGGTAGCACTCAGTAAAAGATGAATAGACACTAAGATTCGGAATCTTTGAGGTGACACCCGGAGAGTGGGCACTAAAGGTGTTATGGACTTGAAGTGACAATCGGAGGAGTATGCACTAAAGCCGACTTAAGGGTATACTCGATAGAGTGGGAACTATAAACAATGAATCCGACGTGGAATTTGATAACATATATTTGGGGAATACTTTTGTGTTCGTGTTGATGTGATAGTTTTAATGTAATATCCGCAAGCATATAGGAAGTGTAGCATAGGTTCGATCACAGGGAAGCAAGGACTAAGCACGAACCAGTTATAGAATATGGCCTAACTACGGGAATCAATCAATTATTCGATTTTTATACTAATTTGACCAAAAATAAACGACTTAAACAAACAAACAAACAAACAAACAGACAAAACAAAACAAAACAATGTATAAACTAACGAGGTCAACCTTGGATATGGGAATTCGTTATGAAAAACTACTTCAACCCTATTTCGAGGTGGAAATTTTTTTCCATAACAAGACTCATATTTGCTTTCGCAATATGCATACGTTAGAAAGAAACATTAGGTTTAAAACAAATATCTTTATCATTCAACGTCCCTAACTATTTTTATGTTAGGCCTATTGTCATTGATCAATTCAATCTCAAGTGTAAGACATTTGTATCAAAAACTAATCAAATTAACTGAACACTTAAAATAAATCAACTGAAATACATTAACTTCCGTTAGGTAAAAACCGATTAGTTAAAATCTCATGTTCATTATAAAAGCAACCGGTCAATACCAAAACCTTGACCCTAAGCGAGGATTACTCAATTAAACGATTACTAAATTAATACCAAGCAACAAATTATTTATCTAAATCCAAACAAAAATAAAGATGGAATAAATGTAATACTCACAAGAAAATACATTAAATTCTTATGAAAGAGTAACATTAACTAATAGCAAAAATGAACAATAAGCAACTAATTAAATATGGGCAGAAAATTTACTAAGTGCAGGAAATTCAAGTAAATGCAAAAATCTTATTATCCAAACCTAATGTGCAAAAATTCAAAGGATGCATAATTGAATAATATAGGTGCTAAAATTAAGAGGGTGTACAAGGGAAGGAATAAAATGTCAGGATCTGATTCTTAACAAGAATAATGAAACTCAGAAACAACATAAAAGAAGTTGCGGAAAAACACTTTAATATTTAAACTATCAATGTAAAAGTAAACTATAAATCACAACTTGTAAACTTTATTGAATGATTAAAGTTACAAGCTTTCATACAAAAACCTCAATCTTGATGAACAGACTCACCAAGACGAATTCTATTTCTCTAGAACTAGGATTGTAAATCTTGAGGTTAATTCTCTCTCTGAAAACAAAAACTTAGAATTCTCGTCTCAAAACTATTCTGAATACATCTATACATATACTGAAAATAAAAGATAATTACAAAACTTAAAAGATCTTCAGTATATTCTTCTATAATTATCTTCACACCTTCCATGATTATCTTTAAGCCTTGATCTGCACGTATCTTGATTATCACATAAGCAGTATTAATCTGTAGCAGCATTAATCACTCTGAGCAGTACTAATCTTCACCAGCAGCACTAACTCTGCTTAACAGTAGTAACTTCTTCAACCAGTATTAATATGGCTCAGCAGTAGTAACTTGTTTCAGAAGTAGTAACCATGTTGTTCTGGCAGTAGTAATCACTTAGACAAATCTTCAGTTCCCAACAATCTCCCCCTAACTTGACTTTTAGAGAAGAGAAGTCAAGTTCTTCAGATGCTCCCAAAACTCCATTTCTCACAATCCCATATCAGGATTCAGCCCCAAACTTTGATTAATAGTTCTCTGAATTAAGTATCTTGCCATTGCAGAATCTGGTGCACAACCTAGCTTTTTCTTCAACATAGCATGTAGCTTTAACCTGCTATGCTTGTAAACTCTATCTACTAGGAATTATTCAAAGTGACTTGTATCCATAGCCAATGCATATACTCCACTTCTTTCATACAGAGTCCAGTTGTTGATGGTTTTGAACACATTTCTGATGACATGCTGAACTTCCTCTGGCTTGAATAACATGCATAGATACTCCATCACAAGTTTTGTAACTGGTATCCCTGGAGCTTTCATCTTGTCAGCATATAGTTTCATCCCCACCTCAAACATTTCCTCTAAATCAGATCTGGAGCATACTCTGACAATCTTAGCCCAAGTAGGATACACCTCAAACTTTTCATCCTTCCTCTTAAGCCTGATATACTCCTTACCATCTACTTCCATAGTATCCCAGTGAATAATCTCAGGAGGCTTGACACCAACTGGTTCAGCAGTTATAGGCTCAGGCACTTTATCCATCACCACCATGTACATATTTACATCATAAGTACTAGATGGTTCTTCCTGAGATTGAGCTTTCTTTTCATCAGACTTAGGTGACCCTTCTTCTTCAGCTACCTTTTGTTCAGCTTCTTCCTCATCCACTTTAGGTTTCTTGGCTGGTTTTCTTCTAGCCATCATTTTTTTTTTAAAGTCCTCAGACTTTCACCTAGAGTAGCTTCCTTCTTTGGAGTTTCTTGATCATCAGGAAAGGGTTTTTCTATTAGAAGGTCATGCCTCTCTTTCATCCTCTTTTCCACTTCAACTCTTGCTTGATCATTCCCTTGCAGCTTAGTCATCTCTGCATCATACAACCCTTTGATTTGATCAAAAGACATCTTTGTGAACATCTCCTTTTTGACTCCCACAACACCTTTGAGGAAAGTGATCATCTTCTTTCTCTCTTGAGTGCCAAGGTAGGTCTTTGAAGGTTACCTCTTCTTTTCACCCAATTTGACTATCACAGGCTTCTTTAGAGTTGTATCTTTCTTCTGAGCTATCTCTGTTGCCAAACTCTGTTGATATACTTCATTAAGCTCTGCAGCTAGAGCTTTTGCCATCTCCCTATATTTCTTCACTTGAATTGTTTCTACTTGCTCAAGTTCTGCTTGAATCTTCCTAGCCAAAGCTTCATCTGACTCAATCAACTTTTGCTTTTTAAGTGGTTGGTCAGATTCCACTATCTTGACTTTGCCTTTATCCTTTCTTGCTACCTTCTCAACACTTGCTTTCTTGATAACCTCACCTTTTTCTTTGATGAAAACTCCTTTGGCCTTTGAAGTGACCTTGGGAGTATCATGTTTAGCCTTGATAAGTGCTTCAGTTATCTCAAATTCTTCCAAATTTCTGCTAATGAGGTCAGTTAGTATCTCTTTAACAATTTCTGTTGCTTCATTTATTTCAGCAGCATTAACTGTTTCTGCTGCTTTGCTTGCTTCAGCAACATTAACTTTTTCTGCTGCTCTATCTGTTACTGCTGCTTCTTCAAACACAAGCCCCGTTTCTGTTTGTACATCAAAATCCCCCTCAACTCCATGTATCTCCCTCTCCAGGTTGATCTCAGCTTCTGACTCCCCCTTTTTGGGAGCATCATCCACTGGGTTCCTTCTTCTGAGCACAAACCTTTGTTTCTTCTTCTTTTGAACCACCTTCCGAACCAACTTCTTTAAGCTGTTGATCTCTTCTTGTTGGTTGATTATGACTTTCTTGAGTTCATTTATAACCATCTTCTGAGAATCCAGTTCTGTTGACATTTTGGACATGGCAGAAATCAATTCGTGGTAGTCATATCTATCCTCACCTTCTCCAGGAGTGTTACCCCCTTTTGATGGATCATTGGAACTTTTAGTAGTGGATGTCTTCTGCCTAGCAGAAGCACCCTCCACCCCCTTGGTTTCTTGGCACCTGGGACCTTTGGATGATTGCACACCCAAAGTTGCCATGGGGAAGGTCTTAGTGATGTTACCACTGTCCTCCTCTGTGCTAGCAGGAGTAGTGGCAGCCTTCTCACCCACATGCTCATACATCTCCTCAGTGAGCACCTTCTTGGGGTTAGGAGACACCCCAGTGGTTTCCCTATTGATATTCTCTAATGGAGAATACTCCATTAGAGGGCTTTGAGGCTCTGGGTTTGTAGGAGGTACAACAAGGGAAGGAGCCTTGTGTACCTTTCTCTTAGTATAAGTTTTGGTTAAAACTGGTGTTGGCTTAAGAACAAGGGACTGAGGAAGTGATATAGTGGTTGAAGGTTGGGTTTGTCTCTCAGTGGGATGGTCTAGTGAGGGCCTTGACCCTGATGCCATACCTTCCTGGTTGTGGGACACCACCATCATTGTAGAGAACAATGGGGTGTCAACTCCTTCCGAGTCCTTGGCAGATCTTTTCATATTTGAAAAGACCTTGCCCTTAGGGATTTTAGGTACATATACCTCATTAAACTGAGGTATATCCGTCAATTCAGTGGTGATAACTGTCTGGACAAATCTTGGATACATATAGAAACTCTTTTTATTCTCCAAGTTTGACACAAGGTCATTGAAAATCATTTTTGAGAAATTATACTTTCGGGCAGTGGACAAGCAGACCAAAGCATACGCAATGGTACTGCTGAACTGACTCCATCCAGTAGTTTTTCTAGAAATACAGTGCATAAGGGTATGAACAAAGAACCGCCATTGGGAAGAAAAGTTAGCTTTGTAAAATTTGAAAACACCCTGTTGGCCTTCATACCCCATTCTTGTGAGATTGGAAAACAAGTCCTCATTAGGGATAGAAGTAATACCTGAGGCATCGTCTAGACGTAGACTGATGCGAATGACCTCTTCAGTGACTATCAAGGGTTTGTCACACACCTTTGTCTTGATAAACTGCACACCATTTTCAGTAATAGCGGTGGCATTGGCCCAAAATTGCTTCTGGTGCTCAATGAAGATTGGTGGTGACACAGTAAGAGCATACGCTATATGACTGTTCTTGAGAAAATCAACTATTTGATGGAATCCATCAGCCTGCTTCGGATTTTAAAGCATTGCGATCTCATTGTGTTCATCAATAAACGCCATGGATGCCATCTGTCTTGAGGATACTTGACTGAAACACACAGGTTGCTTGAGAGAAAAGAGTTAGAGAGAAGATGAACAATATTCAAAGAGTCGTTGTGAGCTTTTAGGCGGGCAAAGAGGGTATTTATATGATTCGGGAAAGAAGCAGTATTAACCCTATTTTCCGTTAAAGCAGTACTAACCACTCGCAATATTAACTGAGAGCAGTAGTAAGTAACTAGCAGTATTAATGAACTAGCAGTATTAACTAACTAGCAGTATTAACTACTAGCAGTATTAACTACTAGCAGTATTAACTACTAGCAGTATTAACTAACTAGCAGTATTAACTACGAGCAGTATTAACTACTAGCAGTATTAATAATGAACCTGCAGTAGTAACTTTGCACTGGCAGTATTAAAACTGCACTGGCAGCAATAACTATACTTACATTGATGAAGCTTTGTGTTAGTCTGAGCAGGGCAATAAACTTCCTGAGAAAGATGATTAGTAGCACCAAACAAAATAAACAAATAACAGGTATACAAACACTTTTTAAACATGAGCTCATTCAGAGTTGATCATGCCCACACTTGTGACCAAGAAAGTGAATCTACCAACATCAAAAGATTTAGTGAATAGATCAGCAAACTGGTTATCAGTATGAACTTTAGCAACTTGAATAAGCTTCTTTTCATTGCAGTCTCTAATAAAGTGATACCAGATTTCAATGTGCTTTGTTTTGGAGTGCTTGACTGGATTGTTAACAATGTTGATAGCACTACTATTGTCAATGAAGATTGGAGTGTGAAGAAAGGTTACCCCATAGTCCAACATTTGATTCTGAATCCATAGAACCTGAGAACAGCAACTTACAACAGCAATGTACTCAGCTTCTGTTGTGGATAAGGACACTGTGGTTTGCTTCTTACACTGCCAAGATACTAGTCTTGCACCCACCCAAAAGTTGACAACCCCCTGAAGTAGACTTTCTATCCATATTCGCACCACCCAAGTCACTGTCTGAATATGCAATCAAATCAAAAGTAGATTCATAAGGATACCAAAGACCTAATCTAGGGTGCCCTCTTAAGTATCTGAAAATCCTCTTAACAACTTGAAGATGTGACTGCTTTGGCTTGACTTGGAATCTGGCACACACACACACTGGAAACATGATATCTGGTCTTGAGGCTGTGAGATACATGAGAGATCCAATCATTGATCTATAAAGATGGACATCAACATCCTCCCCCTCAAGATCAGCAGTGATATGTTTGTGTGTTTCCATAGGTGTGCTGGCTGGCTTTGAGTCTGATAAACCATACTTATCTAGGATGTCTTTCACATAATTTGATTGACTTATGAGAATCCCATCTTTCTGTTGTTTCACTTGAAGCCCAAGGAAGAAGGTGAGTTCACCCATTGAACTCATTTTGAAGCTCTTGTGCATCAACTCTTCAAAGTCTCTACACATCTGATCTTTTGTGGATCCAAATATGATGTCATCCACATAGATCTGAACAAGTAGGGTGTCCTTCTTACTTCTTTTAATGAAAAGGGTCTTGTCAATGATTCCCCTTTCAAACCCATTTTCCAAGAGATAGGTAGACAGAGTATCATACCATGCTCTTGGGGCTTGATGTAGACCATAGAGTGCTTTCTTAAGTTTGTATACTCTGTCAGGATATGATGGATTCTCAAATCCAGGGGGCTGACAGACATATACTTCTTCATCAATTGTTCCATATAGAAAGGCACTCTTCACATCCATCTAATATACCTTGAACTGCATATATGAAGCATAGGCTAGAAACAGCCTAATTGCCTCTACCCTTGCAACTGGAGCAAAAACTTCCTCATAGTCTATGCCTTCTTCCTAAGTGTACCCTTGTGCCACTAGCCTTGCTTTGTTCCTGATTACTATTCCTCTCTCATCCTTTTTATTTCTGAAAATCCACTTGGTGCCAATTGCTCTATGACCTTTTGGAAGGTCCACCAAGTCCCAAACATCTTGCAATTTGAACTGTAGCAACTCTTCTTGCATGGCTTCTATCCAACTTGAATCTTTCATTGCTTCATAAGCCTTCTTAGGATCAATCTGGGATAGAAAACAAGAGAGTACTGTATGTTGCTAATCCTGCAAAACTTGAAGTCTGCTTTGATTCCTAGTCATCATAGGAGAAGAGATGTCTCCTATTACCAGCTCAGAAGGATGATTCTTCTGAGTTCTTGTCTGAAGACTAGGTTCTTCATTAATTCCCACATCTAAATTGGAATCATTTAAGTCAGCTGAGGGAATCTCATCAGCTGCTTTTGGCTCTTCATGCTCTGGATTCTCCTCATCTCTTCTTTCTTTTTCACTCTGAATTGGTTCAGTAACAGTCTCCTTTTCACAGATTTCAACAGGGTCCATTGTAGGTATTGGAAAGATCACAGACTGAGGAATAATATTTTGTACTTGTTCTTCCCCTGATCCTCTACTTCCTGATCCTGCATGATAATCACTACTGAAACCCAAAGAGTTAGTTAGTGAATCAATGTCAAATAACCACTGAGGACCTGAACCAATAGGATTTGGTATGTTCTCATTGCATTTGACATTGTCATTTTCCTCAATTATTCTAGAAGAAGAATTAAAAACTCTGTAGGCCTTACTCTGAGATGAGTAACCAACAAGAAAACCATCATCTGCTTTGCTATCAAACTTTCCTAAGTGAGTTTTGGTATTGAGAATGGTACAAGGACACCCAAAAGGTTTGAAAAATCCAATAAATGGTTTTCTTTTATTTAAAAGCTCATATGGTGTCTTGTTCTTAGGCTTGACTACTAGAACCCTGTTTTGGACATAGCAAGCAGTATTAACTGCTTCAGCCCAGAAAGTAATTGGAAGTTTTGAATCAGCTAACAGAGTCCTAGGAGCACTGTATTGCCTTTCAATTCCTTTTTCCTCACAAAAGGTGTTTAGGTCAAAATTTTTAAATTCAGTACCATTATCTGACCTAATGACTTTTACCTTTTGATTTGTCTGGTTTTCAATTCTTAGAATAAAGGATTTGATCAGTCCACTTGTCTCATCCTTAGTCCTTAGAAAATACACCCAAGTAAATCTAGAGTAATCATCAACAATAACTAAGCAGTATGATTTCTTACCTATACTTATAACATTTGTAGGACCAAACAGATCCATATGCAACAACTGAAGAGAAGAAGAAATTGTGTTCAACTCTTTCGACTTATGAGAAGTTTTGTGTTGTTTGCCTTTGAGACAAGCAACACAATGATCATCACATGAAAAGACTTTTGAAGGCAGACCTCTTACAAGGTTGTTTTTAACAAGTTTATTCATTGTTTTAAAGTTCATGTGACACATCCTTCTGTGCCAAAATGATGATTCATCCAAAGAGGCTTTTGAAACAAGACAGTTTAGGGATGAATCATTTGAAACATTTTCCATATCCAAACAATAGACATTATCCTTTCTAGGAGTTCTTAGTAGTATCACCTTTTCATCAACTACCTTGAATCCAGGAGCAAGGATAATGCATTCTGAATCAGTGAATAATATACTATGCTTTTTGTCACAAACCTGTGGTACACTTAACAGGTTGTACCTTAACTGCTCAACATAGAAAACATCTTCAAAGGTCATCTTACCTTTTGTTACATCACCCTTATCACTAATCTTACCTCCATCTAGAGTATTACCAAAGGCAACATTCCCTCCATCAATTTTCTTGAAATTCTTGAGGCAAGCCATGTTCCCTGTCATGTGCCTAGAGCAACCACTATCAACATGCAAAATGCTCTTTCCCTTGAGCTGCTGGTTTCCCTGCACATAAGATAAATCAATTAGTTTCTCATCAAAGTACTTAAACTCCTTTTTGATGAGATTTTTAAATTTAGAATCCTCTTGACTGGAGTACTTTGTCAAGATGATTGGTCTGGAAGCACAAACACTAGAAGCAGTACTAATTTTAGGAGTACTAACAGAGTTAGCAGCACTAACAGGTTTAGCAGTACTAACCTTGTTAGAAGCACTAACAGAGTTAGCAGTATTAACATTTAAAGAAGTACTAACAATGTTAGTTTTAGAAGTACTAATACTCTCATCAGCACCATCATTGATAGCAGTAGTATTGCTTCTGGCAGCACTATCTTTGTCAGCAGCACTATTTTTGGTAGCAGTACTAACAGTTTTAGTGCTTTTGGGAACCCACATCTTGACACTCTCTTTTACAGTATTTTTCTTCATGTGGCTTTTAGATTTAACAGGTTTCTTAGCCACATGGTTCCTTTCATTCTGCCTATAGCCAAAGGGTTTTTGCACAGATCTTTGAAAATTTATCCTTTGGTTCATAGGATTAAAATAACAGTGCTTGGCAAGATGGTTCAATTTGCCACATATGAAACAAGGTTTTGGTCTGATGATTCTACTCAGATCAATTCCTTGTTTCTGAGCCCACTGATTATTCCAATTTCTTTGATTTCCCCTCCTTTTATCATGTTTTAGGGGCTCAGATTTATTACATGCACACTGTTTGCAAGGAACAAGATTCACAACTGTAGTCTGCTTGTAATGGACCTTTTTGGACTTTCCCTCAGTCTTCTCTACACCATCAGATTTGACCCAATCCCTTCCACCACCCTCATTGGTAAGAATGTTATTTTCTAAGGGAATCCCAACACTCACATTATTATCCTTACCCTTACCAGCTTCTTTCTCAGTCTTGTCCTTAACAACTACTTCATCTAAAGGATCTATCTCAGTGGCTCCCTCATGCAAATCCTTCCTATCCTTGGTCTCTAGCAAGTCTGATTTAGGAGGGATGTAGTTGTTGTTGTATGGTGGTGGTGTGGTATTGTACCCAATTCCTGGTTTAAGCTTATCATGGATTTGAACCTTTAGAATTGAATCCATGGCTTTAGAAGCATATGAAAACTTTTCCACATATAGCTTAACCTTGGCTAGTTCTCCTCTCAACTTTTCATTCTCCTCCTTGGACTTTGTCAGTTGGATTTCTAGCTCACTTTTCTCCCACTTCCAGTAATTTGTATCATATGTGTGTTGAAGTTCATTGGCTTGGAACCCTTTAATTTGTTCCTCAAACCTTTCAACAATTTTCACATAGTCTTTTCTATCCTTTTCTAACCTCTTAAGGTCATCACTCATACTCTGGTTGTGATCCCTGTACCTTTTAACAGTGTCTATGCAAGTTTGAGAACAGAGATTAGAAAGTACCTCAGTTGGGAGATCAGATACCTCTGCCATGAGAGCTTCATTTTGAATGGCCTCTTCTGCTTGATCACTCTAGTCAAACCCCATTCCTTGTTGAGAAACAAGAGCTTGAGCAGAGTTTCTGTTCTGGTTGAAGCTACCAGTCTGAGCTTGTTGGTGGTTGTTCTGAGACACTCCACTTCTGCATTCCCTGGCAAAGTGTCCCTTCATTTGACACTTGTAACACTCCACCTTTGACTTATCAAAGCCTACTTCATCTTCTCTTCTTTGGGAGAAGTTGTTCCTCCCAGTTCTCTTGATGAACTTCTTCACCCTCATGGAAAGCATGGCCATCTGCCATTTAATTTCCATCTCTTCAAGATCATCCGGATGAAGCTGTTCCAAATCATCATTGATTAAAGAAGAGTTACCATGGATGGAAAGAAAGGCTTTAAACACAGATTCATTGCCTTTTTCTTGATTTACTCCACTGGCAGCATTAACTGATTCAGGGTTAACAGTAGAATCAGTTGATGCTGATAGGAGTGCAGGATTATGAACATATCCAGTAGGCTTCTTCTTTGCTTCCACCTCATATTCAAACACTCTCAGATCATTATACAGATCATCTAGTTCCTTTTCTTCCAACGTGTCATTCTGTCTGAAAGAGACAGTGTACATGGTCCACTCATCTCCAAGAGATCTGAGAAACTTTCGGTTGACATCATCTTGTTCCATCTGAACTCCAACAGTAGCCAACTCACCAATTAACTTATTGAATCTGTCAAAATTTTGAGTCATAGACTCATTGTTTGAAGATGTAAAATTCTCATATTGCTACTTGAGAATATCCCTTTGATTCCTCTTAGTGCTCTTGGTGCCAGCAAATCTCTTCTCTAAAGCATTCCATAGAATCTGAGCATCAGTGCAGTGATGAAACTGATGTTGATACTCATTAGGGATGGCCAAAAGCAGGGTGCTTAAGGCTTTCATCTCCAATTGTCTCACTTTCTTCTCAGCATCAGTTTTTGGAGGTGGTCTTCTTCCATCTTGACCAACTTTACCTTCAGCAGAGGGACCATTCTCAACAATATCCCACATAGAAAAGTCTGTAAGGAGGATGTACTGCTTGATCCTAATTTTCCACATGTCAAACTCATTAGGTTTGAGCATGGGAACCTTTGAAACAAGAGTACTGGTTGATTCAACTGTGTTGTCCATGATGAATGAAGGTTTCTGAGAATACTGTGCTCTGATACCACTTGTCAGGATCTTATTCTTAACAAGAATAATGAAACTCAGAACAATATTAAAGAAGTTGCGGAAAAACACTTTAATATTCAAACTATCAATGTAACAGTAAACTATAAATCACAACTTGTAAACTTTATTGAATGATTAAAGTTACAAGCTTTCATACAAAAACCTCAATCTTGATGAACAAACTCACCAAGACGAATTCTACTTCTCTAGAACTAGGATTGTAAATCTTGAGGTTAATTCTCTCTCTCTGAAAACAAAAACTTAGAATTCTCGTCTCAAAACTATTCTGAATACATCTATACATATACTGAAAATAAAAGATAATTACAAAACTTAAAAGATCTTCAGTATATTCTTCTATAATTATCTTCACACCTTCCATGATTATCTTTAAGCCTTGATCTGCACGTATCTTGATTATCACATAAGCAGTACTAATCTGTAGCAGCATTAATCACTCTGAGCAGTACTAATCTTCACCAACAGCACTAACTCTGCTTAGCAGTAGTAACTTCTTCAAGCAGTATTAATCTGTCTCAGCAGTAGTAACTTGTTTCAGAAGTAGTAACCATGTTGTTTAGGCAGTAGTAATCACTTAGACAAATCTTCAGTTCCCAACATAAAATGATGCAACGCACCATGTCACAAAAATGACTTGGCAAATTTATCTCTACATGCTCCGTATGACGGTTCTGATGATCTCATTATCGACAATGGCTCATTATCGACAATGGCTCCTATCTATCGATCTCTCATATTGGTTCCTTTTCTCACCCTACCCATCACAAAGTATTTAAATTTTCAAATGTTTTATTTTTGCCCTCCATCTCATGTAACATTCTCTCTATATTTTAATGTTGTATAGAAAATAATGCACTCGTTGAATTCTCACCTATATGTATTTTTGTTAAGGATTGCTCGATAGGTCTCGCTCTCCTCCAAGGTCCAACTAATGGAGGCATCTATGAATGGAGTCCATCACCACCTCTAGTCCACTCAAGCATCGTCGTTTCTCACACTGATTTGGCATCCTCATCTCGGCCACCCCTCTATCAATAATATTAAAATACTACGACATCAAATACCGCTCAATATTTCATCTTTTCATTCTAGTTGTAACTCTTGAAATACTAACACAAGTCACAAACTACCATTTTACCAATCTATTCTTACTTCCAATGTTCGATTTGAATTAATTTTTACGGACGTTTAGACAGACCGTGTTCTTTCATATTACGATTATAAATACTATGTTTGTAACACCCTGTCTAGTAGAATTGTGGACAATTTTAAATTTTTCAAAACTTATGATTTATAATAAACCACCAAAATGGAAGTCTTTGTTTTAAGCTAGAGTTTGTAGAAATTTTACAAAACACATTAGTTAATATAAGATCAAGTTGCATAACTTGATCATATAAAAGTGTTTAATAAGTTTGGTGTTACAATTATATATCAAGACCATGATACAACAAGTCAACATATACAAAAGATAGTGTCCTTCAAAACCCATGATCTTGCTAAGTCTCCCACAAGCTTTCATCAACATTATCAACAACTATTGATCACCTGTGGATAAACAACGGATAGAAAACATTTGTTAACCAAAATGGTTAAGTGAATGCAAGGTGTTCTAATCAAAGCATACTTAAAAGCATAGTCATCAATTCATACAAAATCAACTTATACAAACAACACATAGAACCATGATTAATAAGATGTAAAGTTAATTCACCCAATTCTCATATTTCAAGATAGCTAGTCGGTCCATATAGAATTCTAATGAATTACCTTAACACCGCCACACACTTTAAGTTAGGAAATTCCAACTTGGAACGCCTCCATCTTATGGGAATTGCACCTCCCACATGGCATCCGAATTTCCTGTTACCCTAAGGTCACTTATAGAGTATGGTGCAATACTCATGGACCAAAGAGCCCTGAAGGTTACTTAAAGCAACCAACTGTCAACTATAGTCCGGACTAATACTATATGCACATATAGCAAGTACATGGTTCTCAATATGTAAAACAACCATTTACATATCTTATAATATCAACTAATGCAAATAATAACCCAATAATCACAACTGAATTCAAAGTATCCATACATAATCAACAAACATTTGATGACTATTATTTTCATATAAAATAGCATTTTGTTGAATATCCAAGTTTTTAAAATTCAATGCACTCACCTTAGGAGTTGGTGGAAGATCTCAACTCAATTTCCACAACCACTAATTACAATGTTTACCAAACTTCAATCAATCAATAGATGTCTCAATGGTAAACGGGACACGATATTATTGAGAATCCAATGCCCCGAAAACCTAAGGGTTCCTCCGCAAGGTTCGTCCACGGAGGTGAGTCAGGGCCACGTTCTGGATGTTCCGACTTTAAGTCACGTCATTCCAAGTTACCTTAAGGCTTTTCATATAAACGAAGCTCCTATCCCATTGGTAAGACTCATTTCTTATCATAAGTTTGGGCCTGAATAAGATTAAACATTATTGGGATTTTATTACATACGTTACAAGTCCTTAAACCACAAGGTACAAACATATAATGTAACATAATCCCCTGCACCTGACAGCTTTGTACCAACTCTATTTTGAGTCTTTTTATCATACTTAGAGGTACATTCAGGTGTTAATATCTAAACAAAAGTTGTACCTCTATTTCTTAGGGTTCTAATCGTTTTGGATTCATACCATTTGAAGCAAATACCGATTTTATATGATTTTTCTAATAACAGTGTACAAATCCCGTTTTTCACAGGACCAGCTCAAGAAACTCACTGTTTTGAGCCTTATAGATTTAAAATCCGCTCTTGACCTAAACTACAAAGTTGTAATAGACACAAATACCTTTCCAACGGTATATTACACACTTCAATCGAACCAACGAGCGATTTTATATGATTTTTTAAATAACCTGCAAATTCTGTGACTCTACTTGACAGCTCAAAACACATCTTTTTTTTTTATAAGATTACTACTAAAACCATTAAGAATCAACTATAAACCATTCACATATCACAAACAAATGATTGAAACTTAATTCCCCACTTCTTTAACCAACAATAACATATAAATAACACCATTAAACAAAGATTTACTTACAAAGCAAAAACCCACTAAGTAATAACATGATTTATACCCAATTTGACATCAATCATCATCTTAGAGCATAAACCTAGAAATTATAGATTCATACCTTGATTCTTTACTTTTTCTTCAATGGATAAACTTCAATCTTTCATAATATCATCATCTTCATAGTTGCATGATGAGAAATTGATCAAACCCTAACTTGGGATGTAGAAAGGATTTTTGATTTCTAGAGAGAGAGAATTATGATGTCAAATGAGAATTTGAGCTGGAAATTGGGGTTTAAAAACTTGGCAAAGTGGGTTAAGAGTTTTCATCTTGTCCAACAATGATCCCTCATCTATAGCCTAATTCACTACTGGTCCTTATATGGACATTTCATAACATTTCAAGTCCTAAGCCAAGTTTCATTTGTACATAATTGACCCCCATATAAGATTTTGACTTACATTTTGAGTTTAAATACATATTTAGACAATTACCAATATGCCCATAAGTCGCATCTTATTTACCCTTTATATCCTAACTATAATATGCTTCAAAAGACTTGTACCTTGTGCATGCATAATATAACACTTATTATAACCCAACAACTTGAATTAACTTAATAATTCTTAAAATTAAACCTTTATAATTAAACATATTATATAAAAAGCCATAAAACCACAATTTGCATATATTTATACTAAAAATCAAATTGAGAATGTTACAAATCTCTCCCTCTAAAAAGATTCCGTCCTCGGAATCACACTTATCTAAACAAATGGGGATAACGCTCTTTCATATCACTTTCGGTCTCCCAAGTTTCATTTGAACCAAGATGATGCTTCCATTGTACCTTTACTAACCCAATTATTCGGTTACGTAGCTTCTTGGTTTTCCTTTCCAATATTGTTACGGGTTCTTCCACCATACGCTTTCTCGAGTCAATTTTCAAGTCTTCTAATGGAATCACTTGACTCTCTTCTACTTGACATTTTCTCAAATGACAAACATGAAATGTGCTATGTATGCCATCTAATTCCGGTGGCAAATCGAGTACAACAACTTGATCATTAATCTTCTTGATGATCTTGAAAGGACCGATGAAACAAGGACTTAGTTTCCCGCATTTACCGAATCGAATTATGCCTTTCCAAGGTGAGACTTTTAACATGACAAAGTCTGCAACCTCGAAATTTGCGGGTCTACGCTTTTTGTCGGCATATTTCTATTGGCGGTCACGAGCAATTTTCAACTTTTCTCTTGCTATATTTACTTTGTTGGCGGTAAATTGAAGAATTTCGGGTCCCGTGAATTGCTTTTCACCGGGTTCGAGCCAACAAGTAGGTGTACGACAACGACGCCCATATAAAGCCTCATAAGGTGGCATTCCAATACTTTCATGATAAGAGTTATTGTACGCGAATTCCACCAATGGTAGGTACGAATCCCAAGATCCGCCACACTCTAAGACACATGCCCTCAACATGTCTTCTAAAGTTTGGATTGTACGCTCGCTTTGGCCATCGGTTTGATGGTGGTACTCCGTACTCAAGTTCACTCTTGTACCCAACTCTCTTTATAGGCTCTTCCAAAAGTTAGACACAAAACGCGTATCACGATCAGAAACAATGGAAACCGGTACCCCATGCCTTGAAATTATTTCATCAATATAAAGTTTGGCCAATTTCTCCATGGATGCCGTCTCACGGGTAGCTAGGAAATGAGCACTTTTAGTGAGCCGATCGACGATTACCCATATCATATCATGGCCTCTTGAAGTTCTTGGAAGTTTGGTGACGAAATCCATTGTAATGTGATCCCACTTCCACTCCGGGATTTCTAAAGATTGCAAACTCCCATAAGGCCTTTAGTGTTCCGCCTTAACTTGAGCACAAATTAAGCATTTAGCTACAAAGTTGGCTATGTCAAGTTTCATGACGGGCCACCAATAATGGGATTTCAAGTCGTGATACATTTTGGTACAACCGGGATGTACCGTGAGCTTTGAATTATGAGCTTCTTCTATAAGAGTTTGTCGGAAATTACCGAGTTTAGGCACCCAGATACGACCTTGAAAAGTTTTGAGGCCTCGGTTATCCTCAACAAGCAATTCTTTGTTCCTCTTCATAAGCTCGTCTTTGAGATTTTCCTCCAGCAAAGCATCATATTGGGCTCTTTTAAGGCTTTCAATCCAATCTGGCACTGCCTCAAGCCTAAACAACTTTGCACGTGAAGGTAAAGACCTTTCTTTATGACTTAAGGCATCGGCCACTACATTAGCCTTGCCAGGATGATACTTTATTTCGCAATCATAGTCTTTGATCAATTCCATCCAGCGCCTTTGCCTCATATTAAGGTCCTTTGATCGTACACATATTGTAGGCTTTTGTGGTCTGTGAAAACCACACATTTGGTGCCATACAAGTAGTGCCTCCATAATTTAAGAGCAAAGACAATGGCGGCTAGTTCCAAATCATGAGTGGGATAGTTCTTTTCGTGAGGTTTTAATTGGCGTGATGCATAAGCAATAACTTTACCACGCTGCATTAATACACATCCCAACCCAGATATTGAGGCATCACTATAGACCACGAAGTCGTCCACTCCATCAGGCAAAGATAAAACTGGAGCTTGACATAAAAAGGATTTCAATTTTTGGAAAGCTTCCTCTTGTTTGTCAGACCAAAGAAATTCAACTCCCTTACGGGTCAACTTGGTCAAAGGCTCGGCTAATTTAGAAAAACCTTGAATGAATCGACAGTAATAACCCGCAAGTCCTAGGAAGCTTTTGATTTCGGTGGGATTCTTCGGGGATTCCCACTTCATAATGGCATCAATCTTGGAAGGATCTACTTTCACTCCATCTTGACAAATTACATGACCGAGAAAATGTACCTCCTGAAGCCAAAATTCACATTTAGAGAATTTGGTGTAAAACTTTTGACGTCGCAAGGTGCTTAAGACTTCACGGAGGAGTTGCTCATGCTCGGTCTCAGTTTTAGAATAAATGAGAGTGTCATCAATAAACACGATGACAGATTTATCAAGAAAAGGTCGACATACACGGTTCATAAGGTCCATAAAAGCCGCTGGAGCATTGGTTAGACCAAAAGGCATCACTAAGAACTCGTAATGCCTATACCGTGTTCTAAAAGTGGTCTTTGGAATATCTTCCTCTTTCACTTTTAACTGATGATATCCCGAGCGAAGATCAATTTTAGAGAAGAAACAAGCGCCTTGCAATTGATCAAAAAGATCATCAATCCGGGGTAAAGGATACTTGTTTTTGATGGTTCGCTTATTAAGCTCACGATAATCAATGCATATACGTAGTGAGCCATCTTTCTTTTTCACAAATAGAACCGGAGCACCCCAAGGTGAGGAGCTCGGTCTAACTAACCCTTTAACAAGAAGTTCTTGGATTTGAGTAAGCATCTCACAAATTTCGGATGGTGCCAAACGATAAGGAACTTTAGCAATGGGAGTAGCACCGGTAATAAATCAATCTTAAATTCGACTTCACGATCCAGTGACAAACCCGGTAATTCATCAGGAAATACATCTGAGTAATCACAAACCACCTTAATATCTTTCAAATCACCCGTCTCCTTTTTGGCAAGAATAGCATAAGCTAGATAGGAATCACATCCTTTGGAAATGCACTTGCGTGCTTTCATCATGGAAATCAATCCTAGATGTGACTTGGACCGTTCACCACGGGCAAAAACGTAGGAACCGGAACAAGTTGGAATTTTCACTAAGTTTGAGAAACAAATGATTTCGGCACGATTAGCACTTAGCCAATCCATGCCCACAACTATATCGAACTCGGCCAAAGCAAAAGGCAATAACCGAATAGGGAAGACAACATCCTCAACATTAGAGTTTTCTCCTTCCTCCACCATTCTATCAGTTACAAACTTACAGTTAGTCCAAGTGATAAAGTTAAATATTCAAATTGTCATGATATAGTTAGCAACTAAAGTGAATTGCTATATCTAATAATTAAACAAATAAAACACATAATTAAGCAAATTATGTCACCCACCCGAAGGATCATGCCTGAAGGACACATATCAAGGTCACCTGGTTTAAGTCCAAGCACCCCAAAGTGTGCTCAGATCCCTTCAACCCATTCCACACCACCAAATACCATCACATTCCTCCCCTTCTTCATCCACTACACCATCCTCACCAACCCTTACTATTATCACTCGCCTCACCAACAACATTATCAAACCCAATCCTAAAAACATAAATCATGTCTCTCTCCCCCCTTCTCATATACCTACAAGCACTACATGGTGCAACGCCATGCAACATGAGTTTGAGGTTCTTACCCGTAAAAACACTTGGAAACTCATTCCCCATCATGCTTCCCAAGATGTCCTAGGTTGTAAATGGGTATTCCGTATCAAATACAATCCAAATGGCTCTGTTGAATAGTGTAATGCCCGAGTTGTTGCAAAGGGATTTCACCAACGCCATGGAATTGACTACTCTAAAACTTATAGCCAGGTCATTAATCCTACCACTATTCCTCTCATTCTACCAATAGTCGTATATCGAGGTTGGTCTCTCCACCAACTCGACATAAACAATGTTTTTCTTCAAGGAACTCTTAACGAGCACGTTTACATGTCCTAACCCACCAACTTTGTTCATAAATACAATTCCACCTATGTTTATAAACTTAAAAGAACTATTTATGGCCTTAAACAATCCCTAAAAGCTTCGAATATCGAACTTAAAACCTTTCTCCTCTCCTCCGGTTTTTTAAACTCCATATCCGATCCATCTCTATTTTTATACCAACATGGTGCTGCCACCATCTACCTCTTAGTTTACGATGATGAAATTATTGTCACTGGCCCATCTCTCCCTTACTTAAAAAAATTCATCAACACTCCCGCTTCTTGTTTTTCTCTTAAGTCCACTCTTCTATTTTCTCGGTGTTGAAGTCATCCCAAATACCCATGGCATTTTTCTCATTCAAACTAAATACCTTCATGACTTCCTAGTAAAGTATCACATGCATGAATCCAAACCTGTATCCATCCCTTAGCTCTAAATTCTCCCCTCACTTCTGCCACAACCTCATCATTCTGAACCAAACATGCTATCAAACCATCTTTGGCAGCTTACAATACCTAGATTCACCTGACCTAATGTTGTCTGTATTGTCAATAAACTATCACAATATATGCATTATCTTTCTAATGATCATTGGCTTGCTCTCAAGTGGTTACTACAGTACCTAAATGGTACTTCTAACTATGGTCTTCAACTTTACAATCATTCTCCTATACGACTCCATGCTTTTACCGATGCAGATTGGGATCGGGACACAAATAACTAAATTTTTACGACCGACTACTTACTTTACCTAGGTCTCAATCTAGTTTCATGGAGCCCCAGAAGCAACAAGTCTTAGCTCATTCCTCAACTGAAGCATATTTTTGAGTAATTGTCGACACAACAACCGAATACCTTTGACTATGTTATTTGCGCATCGAGCTTGATATTATATTAACACATCAGTCGACCATTTACTATGAATATGTGATTATCTTGGTGCCACTAACTACTCTGCTAGTCTTGATTTACCACATCAAATATCTTGCATTGGCCTTTCATTTTGTTCGTGAACAAGTCCAACTTAGCATTATTCGGGTTCAACATATTTCCGCGGACGATCAGTTAGCAGATTGCTTTCACTAAACCATTACTTAAAGCACATTTCTATGCACTACTTCCCAAGATTGGACTTTCCTAATAAACGTCCATTTTTCGGGAACGTGATAAAGATAGACACATAAATAAATATTTTTTAATATCCTTTAATATCTTTTAATATCTCTGTAATATCCTTGCATATATATATATTGGTATAATTTTATAGTTGTCAATCTTCTTTAGCTAGGCAAGTTAATTTTTCAAGATAGGTAAGGTTGTCTTTTCCTATTTTTGTGCCCTCAATGTATAGAGTATATATATGACTCTGGTTATAAATAAATATTCATTCAAGTTCTTCAACCTTTATAGTTTTCACCCATTGCAAGTTGCAATGTGTTAAGAGCCTATTTCCCCGTCTTTTCTAATTCTTTTGGAGAAATATATATCAGGATGAAGTTTTATCAAGTCGAACGCAACAATGTGTACCCGATTTCTCCTTCAAATGACCTTTATCTTCCATTCATCTTCCATGGTCATTTACCAAAGTTTCCGTCTCAATCTCTCATCTCGATGTGTAAACGTGGTGCGATGCTCCTAGCTAGCTATAACATAAGTGGTTGGTGAAGTTACGGGTGTTCATCTAAACTGCCAAACCGCACAAACCGCTCACACCGCATCGCAAAGCGCGGTCTAAAATTTTCGCTGTGCGGTTTTCATTTTTACCAAACCGCACTATGCGGTGCGGTTTGTGGTTTTGAGTTATCAAACTGCGGTTCAAACCGCACCGCACGTTATATATATATATGTATATATTTTTAATTTTATATATTTCACACACATATATGTATATATGAAATAATTTCAATATTTATGTAATAGGTATTTAGGAATCGGATGTGTTGAATATTTTTATTTTTTGGACTACGGTCTCGTTAGCGTTGATTTTAAAATGAAGTTTTGATCTTATAATTGTTGAATTGTAGGTGTAAAGTGTGTTAGGTACAAACTGCACCACACCGAATTTCGCGGTGCGGTGTGAGGTATATGCGGTGTGGTTTGCGGTTTGGAAAAATGCTTAAACCGCATGTGCGGTGCGTTTTGCGATTTTGACCCAAACCACACTGCAAACACCCCTAGGTGAAGTAGAAGATTTTGGATTCCCTCCTGTTACACATTTTGTTGAGATTGTCATTTTCAACGTCTTGATGTGTAAATAGCAACAAACAATACATATCCATGAAAAACACACCAAAAATAAGACCAAGAGGTATTTAAAATCATGCATAGTAGTCAAATCCGTAGCTCCGATACCATGTATGTTGGGATTTAATCAAACTGTCCTAAACAACAAAATTACAAATTTTATTTATGAACAAATGTGTGACATTTACCAACAAACAAATGCGGGACAAATTAACTTAGATCATAAAAATTAAATAGGATGAACAATGTGATATGTAATAATCGAATAATGAAAACACATGTACACATGAATAACTCACTAACTTAATTATCATGGCTTCACCATAGTATACATTCACATGTAAACGAACAAGGGATCTTTAGTCAGCAACAAGAAACCAAAACCAAAAGAAATGTTACAAACATAAATCATAGATTGGGATTCAAACTCCTTAAACTAATGTTATGTCTTTGTATGTGATTCTCTCTTTCAAATTCATGATAATATGAATTGAAAGAGATGTATATACACACACTTAGGATCGTGCGAGAATAATACTTATGGTGGGAATGGTGAGAACACTTTTAGGCCTTTGGATGAATTGACTTTTTGATCTAACTCCATCTACCATCAACTACGTTCATCTACCTTCAATTATCTTCAACTACTTTCCATTCATCTATCTTTATTTTCACATTTATCTTCACCTTTCACTCACTTAATTTCACGAACATTTACATATATTTAATAATTTTCACATGCATAAATTTGTTAAAGTTTCGTTTGGGTTTTGCAAATTTAGGTGAGTCGTAATAACGTTCATGTTAATTTGCTTTAATGTATACTAACTTATGTTAACATTTTCATGTTAACTTGTGTTAATATTTCAATGCCAACATTAGTTAACATTTTTTTTATAAAATTCATATGTTTCTTACCAAATTTTGATTTCTCACGCGATCTTTATATATATATATAGGGAGATGTTCAAATAAGAAGTGTTAAATATACGAGAAGTAGAAAATTGATTATAGCCCTTTATCTGGTCAACATTTGCGGCCTTGACTGTGAAGCACCGGATAATTCCTCGCATGGTCTGCAGAAGATAGAGGGATAGTTTCGTAGCTTTTACAAATAGACGGCAAACTAGTTCATATGTGGACCCGTGTGATTCACATATGAACCTACGCGTTCATATGTGAATCATTTAATTAGTTCATATGTGAATCTTTTAATTAGTTTATATGATTCACGTATGAATTATGTGAATTATATGGGTTCACATATGAACATGTAGTTCATATGTTAATCACACTCACATATGAACCCGTTTGTCACCTATTTATAAAAGTTACGAAACTACCCCTCTAATTTTGGCACAACCACAAATTTTGACTAGTCAAATACGATCTTCACCGTATGAAGGGTTATAATTACTTTTTTACTTCTCATATATTTAGCACTTCTCATTTGAACCTATTGCTATATTTATAGGGTCATTTTTTTGTTAACCAATATATTAGTGTTAACTTTGTTTACTCTGTTTGACCAATAATATTTAAGCATTAGTTTTGGTTTTATCAAAGGTTGTTAGTTTAAGGAAGGGTAGGCTTGGAATTTTTTTAATAAAAAACATGGGGTTGTTATTTCCTTAATTATCTAATGCATAATCATGATAGTTTTTTGATAGTTGGTTTTATTTTTTATTTTATTTTTCAAAATAGTTTTATCTCATTATACATTATGTTCAATGGAGAACAAAACAATGTTAATAAAAATCTTCATGTACGCACAACATTCAGTTGTTCACAAGGCACACAAAATGTTCACATTGCTCACTTATGTACATAATTATCACATTGTTCAATGTTTGCACGTTGTTCACTTATGTTTAGTGTACACAAAATGTTCACTTATGAAAAGTCATCATTTGAGCAAATTGTTTCCAAAATTGTTCAGGTATGCACATTTTACATTTATGTTCAATTGTGCACATTCTTCATTTTTAGACAATGCTTATATAAATCTTTCTGTATGCACAACCTTCACTTGTGCACATAGCACACAAGATATTCATGTATGCACAATATTCACGTGGTTACACTACTCACACAATGTTAATAAAAAATAAAAAAAAGCTATTTTGAAAAAAATAAGAAACAGATTAAAATAGAAAAGACTAAAATAGGAAATGGATGACATACATGAACCTGTCAAATATGGCATCAATCTGTTTCTTATTTTAATGTTTCACATGTTTTTACCCCAGAATTCACGTATGAACCATCTAAGAGCCACGTGGCTGAAACAAATATTTTATTCAAAACCATTAAATAATTGTAGGACGTTGATCTAAATCATGACAGTTGAGATTGGTTAACAAAGTTAACACTGATATATATTGGTTAACAAAAAAAGGGAAACCTATATCTAATGGAAGAAGCGCAACACGACTTGAATTCTAAAAACATGGCAATTTGGATTAATCTCTTTGGGACGACCATCCTCTTGTACAAAACACAATCGTGTCGACTTTGAAAATTGTTAATGGCACATCCGTCAAATAGGAATGGACAACAAGTCAAAGTTGGGTATGATGGATGTCGATATAAGCCTCTTTGCAGACGTCCACAACTTTCAGACTTCGGTTTTCGGTCGTTTTGTTGTTCCATGATCAGTTCCTTCAACAGGTGTATCTAGCTAGACGATTATCCCAACACAGATGAAGGGATCAAGCTTATGCATGTAGATAAAAAGAAGTCCGTCCACTATCAAAGGCTTTATTTGTTTGTTAAAAGTTTTGTAAATGCATCTTTGAAGCACTTGGGGAAGATCCATTTTCAAGTAGCTTGAATAGTTTATGTTAGGATCATCTACCAAATACTTCTTTAATCCCAACTTCTGACTTTGTATCTTCTCAATTTATCTCTATTTTTCTTAAAAACAAAGAGTGTAACATAAATTTATTTACAATTTATCAGTAGAACGTAATTATTTTTATTTTCGTATTAAGATTAAAACGCTTGTTATCATTTTTAAAGTAAATGATCATCCGACCGGCAAAACTTATACATGGAATCTGTACTTAAAAACCCAAAAAAGGAAGATAGGAATTACCACAGAAAGAAAATTAAACAATTAATATTCTATTAATTAACTTGTTTTCTAGTTTAATTATAAGACTAATTAGCGCTAATTGTCCAAACAACCTATGCATGTTTCACTCAATCCCAGCAGCGGAAAACTAAGTTTCTGATGATAGCATTAGCTATAAACACGATCATGATTAATGTTCATAGGAACCTATATATAATTAGATATTATATTACAAATGGTGTAAAGTGGTTTGCATTTCAATTGGTGGATCTGGTCGCTATTAGTTTGGTATACCAAACAATTGTTTAGGTTTTTGGATGCACATAGAATTTCAACGACTTACGCAAGTGTTTCCCAACAACAAGTGAGTTCATGTTTAGGCAAATTAGGGTTTTCCTTAAACTCCATCTACGTCATAAATACAGTTCATATCTGACTTTTAGGTGTTAAATTACTAACCTCAATGACAACATTTTTTGTACCTAAATTACATAATATTTCATGTCATTAAACTTCAAGAACTTGGTTTGATTTTCAAATATAAGAATCAGTTTTTGTCATCTTTATTTTGATCTTGGGATGGGGACACCAAAATTCGAACAATTAGATCTTGTGTTTGATCTTTTAAAAATTACATGTGTTTTGAGTTGGTTAGCTTTAATTTGGCATATTTACTAAAATAGAAACCCCACTCTTCTCGACTTGTTAGTATGATATATTTCAGTTTTCCTTTTGTTCACAACTTCCCTTTTAGTAGCTTTCACCTAAACGAGCACACACGGAGGGATGAAGTAATTTAATTATGTTGGTCGATGTAGACGTTATAACGAACAAGACTAAAACGACCGAAAACCACCAACTTTAGTCATTGAATGTGTAACGCCCCTAAAAATTAGGGTAAACTTAAACCTGAATATGGATAGGAAATAAACTTAAATAAATAAATCATCCAAGATGGGGAATCGGTAAGGCGTTTACAATAATAAATGTAGGAGATAAGTACAACAACCTACTAATCTAAATTAATCTTGTCTAGATTAAAGACGGGTGTTGCTATCTCTTCTCAAAAGAATTTCGTTCAACAAAACGGTCGCCATGACACAATCATCACCAAAAAGTGTTACTATCCATCATCAGACTATCCGCTCAAACCCGAGTCCTACCACTAGAATGACCTGTTATACATATCATTTTAAGAAGAAGTGTTAGGTTAAAGCCTATTGAGATCAAACATTAATAAGATAAAGCCGAAAGCAAAAGAGTCATAAATTATAGCTTTAAAATAATACATTTCACCATTCATGCCAAGGATGGCCCAAGTAGAACACACAACATCCTGTGATAACATAACAGGGGAGACCCAATTTCCATGATTAGTAATGGAACACAAAAGTAAGCTACAACACATGTTAAATAAGTCATACTCATGGATTATATCAATTTGATATGTCAAGCTCAACTACTCCAAGTCTATTGCTTGTGGAGTACCAAGCACAAAATTTTGGGGCCCAATTTTACGTTATCTAGGGTCTTTAATCAACAAATGTAAAACTATAGCCTATCTTAGTACCTCACTAAATTCTATCAAAAAACAAGAATAATACGTTGTATCATCACCTCAGTAATTGTATATATGTATCTTTGTTATCTCACTTTGCATTGTAATTAAAATGTTTAGGTGTAACAGGGCCTCTAAAAAGATTGGAACGTCCCTGGTCTCAAGTTCAACCACACTAGATTTATACCTTGAGATGTCCAAAATCCGAGATAGTCTGAATCATTACAGAGTTACATTTTACTTCATCTTGAGCGAAGCCCGACCGAATGGCACACGCCTTACTTTCCTTCGAGACTCAATGCCTACTCCATATCAAAATAGGAAAATGGCATCCCAAATTCATTACAATGCCTACTATGCCTATGGATCCATCGCATATAGTCTAACATAGTTATGCAACCAAAACATGAAGTGCCAAAGATGCATACATAACCATTTAGACATACAAAATACCAAGTATTAAATCCCAAAGTTTGTCATAAATTCATAAGTGTGAGAAAAACCCAATGGGCTCCCAAAACTATTCAAAACTTGACTTAGTAACCATTTATATAAATGGAGTTCATTATCCCAAGTCATTTCATCAAATACCTAAATTCCTTTAAATACCCTTGTTTGACCTAGGTTTTCCAATGTCATCCAAATAAGTTCAATATGCAACGACACAGTTGTGAAACCAAAAATAGACATGAAGCTCATTAAAGCATGTATATTCCAAATACCTCTAATAACTCTCAAAACCCTAATCTTTCAAACCTCCCAAAATAAAAGTTTGGATTTATAAAATGAGAAATGTAACCAAGAGGAAGTTGGAAGATCAAATACTAAAGTTTTAACATGTATAAGGTTTTTAAAGTTAGGATGAACTCACAATATGGGTTTTGTTGAAAACCCTAGCAAAATCCAAGTGTTTCCTTGAAGAAAAGAGTGGTTATGGAGATCTTGAGACCCTAGTCTTCCAATCTTAGGTGGGTGAGAACAATCTTGAAGAAATGCTGGTTGAATCCTTTAATGTGAGCCAAAATCGCCTTCAATGAGGTTCTTCAATGAAAGAGCATTTAAGATGAGAGGAGATGAGAGTGAGAATGAGTTTAATGCCAAAATACATAGCATTTAAAGCCCCTGCCTCTCGACACCGATTATGCCATGCGATTGTGCGCTGTCACTCTCGCCAGACACAATCGCCCGAGGTGTACCAGAGCCTCGTGCTCTGTCCACGACATTGACACGCGACAGTAACCCTGGCACTTTCGTCAGGCACTGTCGCCTAAGGTGTACCGTGAGGGGTTTGATCCCCGCGACTATGCCCTACGATAGTGCCCTTTGGCCAAGTTTTTCGGGCACTGTCGCCCAACGCCCCCGAACTCCGAAAATTTCGACTTCTCGCACCGGGAAGCTCTCGATACCAATTACATCGATCCAAAATGAAAGGTTTCTAATTATAGAATGAAATCTAGAGAATGTTTCATGAAAGGGATAGAATTATCACTTACCGAAATTACAGGTGTTACAGAATGTTGGTCGTTGATAGTTTCACAAATTACATATGTCGAAGCCAATTAACCATCAAAACCGACAAAAGTTGGTTCTTGCGGCATGTATTATCAGTACAACAAAAATGGTTTTATAAGACGCCTAAAATGTCTAAGTTTCTTAATAAACTACTTTATAAGACTTAATTTTATAGAACAAAACCAAAAAACGTCATATCTAAAAGTGTTACGATAGGTTTATAGGACGTTTTTAGGCATTTTAACGAGTTTTTAAGGATGTTTTTTTAAGTAAAATGTAGTATTAAATATTTAATATGACGTTAATTGAAAAAGTGTCCTTTTAAGCATAAGGGGGCGTTTGGTTCGCAGATTCTGATGGAATCTGATGGAATTGGAATGTTGAATTTCGTTGACCAGATTCCATTACATCGTTTGGGTCATTCTTTTTAAGGAATTGGAATGTTGAATTCCAATGAACTCCACAATTGAAGGAATTCAACATTCCTTGGGGGGGAGGTGGTATTTCATTGGAATGGAATGTCATATTTTTTTTTGGACAAAATTGCTCCTCATCCTAATATGCACCACCACCTCCGGCCACCGCCACCGGCCACCGCCACCGGCCACCGCCACCGGCCACCGCCACCGGCCACCGCCACCTCCGGCTACCAACACCAGCCACCACCACATCCGGCCACCACCACCACCTCCGGCCACCATTGACCACCACCTCCGGCTACCAATACCGGCCACCAACGACCACCTCCGACCACCACCACCACCACCTCCGCCCACCATTGACCACCACCAACCAACACCACCTTCGGCTACCAACACCGGACACCACCACCTCCGGCGACCACCGTCACCGGCAACCACTCTCTCTCTCTCTCTCCTCTCTCTCCCACTCTTTCTCCTCTCTCTCTCAATCTATTCTTTCTCTTCTCTCTCCCTCTCTCTCCTCTCTCCCTCTCTCTCCTCTCATCTCTCACTACTCTCTCTCCCTCTCTCCTCTCTCTCCCTCTCTTTCCTCTCTCTCTCCTCTCTCCTCCTCTCTCCTCTCTCTCTCTCACTCTATCTTTCCTCTCTCTCTCTCTCAATCTATCCTCTTTGTCCCTCTCTCTCCTCTCCTCTCTCTATCCTCTATCTCTTTCCTCTCCCTCCCTCTCTCTCCTCTTCTCTCTCTCTCTCCCTCTCCCTCTCTCCTCTCCCTCTCTCCTTTATCTCTCCTCTCGTCTCTCTCTCTCGTCTCTCTCTCTTCTCTATCTCTCTCCCTCTCTCTCTCTCATCATCATTCGTGTGCTAAAATAATCAAAGCAATTTTAGTTAAAAATTAAACTATTTAATGACTATTTTATTAAAGTAATTTTTGTTGAAAAAAATTAAAATAAACAAAAAGGGTATTTTGGTCATTTACCAAAATTGCATTCCAATTCTAAAGCTACAATCTGTGAACCAAACAGAAAAATTCCAATTCATTTAACAGATTCCATTCCAAATTTGTCAACCAAACAGGTGGTCAAACCTGACAACATTCCATTCAAATTCCTTCAAAGTCAAATTCATTTGACAGATTCCATTCCATTCCATCCAAAAACATTCTGCAAAACAAACGCCCCCTAAGTGTCCTATAAAATAGCTAAAAGGACAGTTCTCAAAAGTATAATATTAAATAGTTAATAGGACACTTTATTTTTAAAAAATCCTGAAAAACTTGTTAAAACATCAAAAGTCTCCTATAAACATAACACTTTTATATAAGATGTTTTTATAATTTGTTCCTAAAAACTTAAGTTGTATATTAAGATGCTTAAACACTCTAGGTGTTCTATAAAAGCAATTTTGTTGTAGTGTATAAACCAAAAAAAAGGTGTGCTTCTAATTGTTTATATAGAAGCTCATACGAAAAGGAAAGCTACGAAGGAAGGTTTGGGAAGAAAGTTTGGGCAGGAGGTTTGAAAAGAATATGAGATCTCGCATAAACAATCAAAACAAAAGTAGTAAACGTCAAGACTAAACGACGAAATTAAGTTTGTAGAGGAAATTTATTTATTATAGTGCAAGTCCATTTTATCTTTTATCTTTCAGAAAAATGGTAATCGGTATTTTAATAAATTTCCTTATTATAGTATTGTACTTTTATTTTTTCTTATTACAATAACATACTTTTAAATTATTTTTTATTACGACATTGTACTTTGAAAATTTTAGCCTACGAATGAATAACATTTTTGTTTGAATTAAGATAATATTGCACGTGTTACCAAGTTTCCATGACATTTCATGGTCCACTGTAACATATTTTTGAGTACTTTCAAAAAAAATTAACTTTACATATTATTTAATAAATATATTAAGTTAATTAAAAAATCTAAATTATTCAGTAATATAATAATATTAAGAAGACTCGAAGATCAAAATATATCTTGTTAACATTTAAATTTTTTTTAAAACGTATTGTCATGAATAAAAAAAACAAGAGTTGTTAAGTTTTTACAAACAAAATATTTATCATAAAACGAATATATATCTTATTTGTTTTAAAAAAAATTAACTTGACATGTTATTTAATAAATATATTAAATTAAATAAAATATTTTTAAATTATTCATTAATATAACAATATTAAGGAGATTTTTAAAACACATTTTTTGTCTAACATTTTGAAGAAAAATGTTAAAAAATATGTGTTCTTCGATTGAGAAAAATAATAAGTGTTACTTTAGAATATTTAATTTGTATAGAATTTAACAAGAGTGAAAAATTGTTGAAATGATTTTCTTTTAAATGGATGTAAAACAGAATCTGAGTGAGATACTGGGATATGAATAATGGGGAGAGAAAGTAAGGAAATTGTTATATAAATTTGAAAGGTTTTTTAATTAATTTATGTCACATAATCAAAATGATGTGTCATTCATGTCACCTCATTTAAACCATGTATGCAAAAAAAAAAAAAAAAAGAGTTAACCGGTTTAAAAAGTAACAAGTTACATATTGTTATAATTGGTAGTTTTTTCAAGGTACAAAGCTCTAATAAATAGTTTGAAAATACATTGTTGTAATAATAAAAAAAATGAAAATACAATGATATAATAAGAAATTTTATAAAAGTAGGTTGATATTTTATGTATTTAGTCCTAAAATAAAATTGCAACTCGAATACAACGCAAGCATAAACTGATATTTCATATATATATATATATATATATATATATGGCGTATGTATATTATATTGTTACATATATGTATTTTTATTAAATTTTTTATACAATGTTATATGAAAAATGTCTTGTAAAAAACAATTGTTTTATAAAAAGTTGTGTTTATATGACATTTTTCAAAAGTATTGTACAAAAAAACTAATACAATATTTTATTTTACAAACATCACTTGTCAATCTTCTATCATAATATGGATCCAAACATATATGTTTATAAAAGAAAGAGTAAATGATATTCATGGTCCTGTGGTTTGCTGATATTTTGGATAGCGTCCCTAAAACGTGTTTATTATAGTGGGTGTCCTTGTGGTATGCAAAATCACACGTTGCGGGTCCTTTCGTCTAACGGGATCAAAAAGCTTCCGTTAACTTAGTTAACTGAGGGGTTATTTTCGTTTTTTCAACATTTTTTTTGTCATTTACCTTAAGGATCAAAAATGCAATTCTCTTTAACAAATTAAATATTAATTAATTTTGTCTTTTATTGAACCCACACCCACCCCACCCTTTGACCATCAACCCAAATTTTCCTGCTTCTGTCACCATCACTTTCCATCACCGTCAGCCACCCTCCGGTAACAACCTGCAACTTCTCTCTCTCTCTCTCTCTCTCTCTCTCTCTCGCATACACACACACACACCCCACATAGACATACATATACGATCACAGGGACGATAACCCGTAAGTTAACGTACTCCTCCATTTTCGTAATTGACCTCTACCACAATTTTCGTCCGTTAACTCTTCCTCTCCATTTTCGTTGTTTGTAATGTGAGTCTATCATAAATAGAGGTGCATGAAAGAGGGGAGGTCGGAGATGGGTTTAATGGTGGGGGTGGATTCTTTCACCTTTTCATCGAGACCCATCTTACCGTCGGTAGCCCTTAAAATACATCCCCCCCCCCCTCTTCCTCTCACACAACATACATATATACACCAAAATGACGGTGGATATGGGTCTATGGGAAGTCACCCACCATGAAAACACTATCGCACAACTTCTCCAATGAACACCCATCTACAACCGGCCTTCAACCTTCACGCAGACAGTTTGGGTGGTGTTTTTGTGTGGTGTTTATGAGGGAGGAAGATCGAAGGAAAGAGTTGTGGTGTTTGGGTGAGCTTCGGAGACGGTCACAATAGAGACGGATCGAAGGGAGGAAGGTGACGTTGAAGAGGATACGATTATGGTAGATATGTGAGGTCAATGTGGGTTTTAGATTGATGAGGACGGAGACGAAGAGGAAGAGAGGTGGTTCATTGGAGAAGTAAAGAGAGATGGTTGGAGGTGGTGTTACAGAGTTGTGAGTGTAGAGGGACGACTCCCTATATATATATATATATATATATATATATATATATATATATATATATATATATATATAGAGAGAGAGAGAGAGAGAGAGAGAAAATTACATTTCCTGTGTTATACAGATCAAGAAAAAGACAAAAAAAAGTATCAAAATGCCCTTTGAGTTAACTAGGTTAACGAAGACTGTTAGACGGAGGGACTTAAAGCGTGCGCTTTTGCATACCACAGGGACATCCAATGTAATAAATGTGTTTTAGGGATGATATCCAAAATATTAGCAAACCACAGGGATCGGGAATGTAATTTACTCTAAAATAAAATTATGAATCATCTTAAGATTACCAAAAAACTAATTTTTTTTGCCATAAATTAGTTATAGATATATTCAAGAAATATGATATTTGAAATCGAAATTAATGAAGCAATTTTTATTTAATATGTGAATTATATATGGATAGTGAGGATGATAATGACTATACAATCCACTACAATATTACAATATCTAACGTAACCATATGAAAAGGGATTGACAATACATCATGTACTACAATCACCAATTTAGTGGCTAACTCAATCAACATAATTCACAAATATCATTTCACATGACCTTCTTTATTCCGGTGAATTTCCGGTGAATTAATTATCTGATTAACCAAAAATATTCCGGTGAATTTTCGGCGGATACATCTGCCGGAAAATTTATTTAATTTGTTTAAAAACTTAATTTATTTAGTAAAAGAATAAAACTTTCAGCAAAACTTTCCAACGGATTTTTGGCGGATATATCCGCCGGAAATGCTATTATTTATTTATTTATTTAAATAATTATTTATTTATTTATTTTCCGACAGATTAATCCGCCAAAACTCCGCCAAAATTTTGGAAAAACTAAGGGGCTGTTTGGCAACTGCTGAATGGTTTGATGCAGAATGGTTAAGTGGTCAGAATACTTAAGAGGCTTTGTATGATATAGTGCAGAATGAAATATGGTTGTTTGGTAACTGTTCTGAATAGGTAGCTTGAATGACAACAAATTACCATTTTAACCCTATCTCATTTAGAGAAATTTGCAGTCATATTCACATGGTGAAGAAAGGCATTCCAGAATAAATATATATATATATATATATATATATATATATATATATATATAACTTGTTTAAACAAATTATAATGTCAAGTTAAAGGAAGTTGTTTCCTAATAGTCCCAAGTCCCAACCCTACTGCTCATCAATATTTTGAGGACAAGTTCAAATAGTATACTTTTGTTGCCTTGTTGAGACACAATAGCTAAAATTCAGCAAAAAGAAATGATGAAAAGTAGCTAAAAATCTGGAAAAAAATTAGCAATGAACAATGATGAATAGTAGCTAAAACCAGGAAAAAAACAGGGTTGGGTTCTTGCGAAGCAACCAAACAAATCGACAAATATCAGTAGCTATGAACAACTAATCAAAAAATCGTGATTAAAAATCAGCAAAAAAACACGGTCGGGTGAAGCAATCAAACAAAACCAATGATTAACATCAAGGAACCAAAAATCAGTAAGAAAAAAAGGGAAGAAAAGAGAAAGGGGACCACCGTGAGAGATGAAGACCGTGAAAGAACATATATCGGAATTGACCGCCAACGGAGATCGGAGATGACCGCGTAGGAGAAGCACTCTGTGAAACGAGACTGGTGTAAAACACCTGTAATTTTCGGTAAGTAAATGTCATCCGGACGTTTATGTGACTTGTAAACAGTGGGGTTTTGTTGGGAAAAACATTATTTAATGTACCTTAGAGTATCGGGGGTATTGGCGTTGAAAAAGTCGAGTTTCGGGGCTTGGTACGGGCACGACTACAATGACTGTCATAGTGCACCTGTCATTGTCGCAGCCAAAAACAGAAACACCAGGTAGTCTCTGGCGACATTGCCAGGCGACAATGCCCTGGACATTATTGTCGCTGGTCAATGTCGCACCAGGACAGCAGAGGGCTGTTAAGTACGGGATTTCAAGTTCATTTCTCATTTCTCTTCTCCAAAACTTCTCCATTCTCTCCCAAACCGTTTCTCCTTCATTCCCCTCAAACCCTAACTCATTTTGGGTTCATTTCTTGAGTTCTCAAAGTGTTTCACCATCAAGTGGAAAGATTGGAAGCTTTGGTCAAGGATTCACCATCTCCATCTTCATCTTCAACCTCAAGCTAAATTTTAGGGTTTTCTAGGTTTTCACCAAAACCTAGGTGGTAAGTTTATCCCCTCCTTTTCTAAACCTTAATAGGTGATGTAAATGCTTCATTGATGATTTTCTAGTGTTTGATTCCTTCAGTTTCGGTTTGTAAGATTTTGGAAGGTTTGGGGTCAAAATTAGGGTTTTGACCAAAATGGAGATTTTGATGTCATGTGTTTGGGGATTGATTCTAAATGGTTGAAAATGATTATTTATGGGTGGAATTTGTATATCTGGATTTTTGGGAAGATTGTTACGCATGGTCTCAGAATTCTTCAAGGAAGCTCATTTGGGGTAAAATTTAGCTTTAGCCTAAATTTAGCGAGGTGAGTTCAAGTTGATTTGTGAAAACGGTGTACATGCCAAAATATTCATTTTAAAGTGTTTTGTGTTTTTTACATGAAATTGTTAACTGCTGATCACCTGATAAGTTTTGGTTATTTGGAAGTGTTAACTTTATAAACTTATACAACACACATCTTTGGGATTTTTGAACCTATTGATAAATAAATTATGTTGATACGTTCCCTTGACGATTTTACATATATAAATAGGGGTTCATTTGATGTAAGTGTCGTCTTTTGTGTATTTGATCTTATAAATCATTTGACTAAAGCATATTATTGTGTTATGAGGCATTTTGGAAATATAAGTGTATGAGTTCTTTTGGAAAATGGTCTGTCTCAACCAATGACGAGTTTTGAGTTCTTCATACTTTTAGACGTTGTGTTTGCATAACCGTTGGTCAAATGTGCTTTAATGTTTACACTATCTTTCATTGGGAATTTAAGTAAGTTGTTGAGCCTTCGGCTCGGTTTTGACTAAGTAGAGTTCTAAGGACACTTGTCCGGTTTTGATAGTAGATGTAAAGTCGGTTATGGTTTATATGCTAAAGCATCGAGTTGCATATTGATGTTTATTACATGAGAGTGCGTTGGTCATTCTTGTGAAGTCATGTAATGTTAAATTGTGTTGCATTTGATCCATAGGCACGTAAGTCATTCTTTATTTGATGGTCAACTAGGTGTTGCGGGATTTGACTCCGGGTCCATGTTTTATGACCTTAACTTTTCAAGTGTACACTAGGAGGGCTGAGTCTGGTTAAGTTATCAAGATCTAGAAGGGTGATTTTATATTTGGGGCCTCCGCCATGTTGGGGCAATGCCATGGTTGTAACCCCCGGTTGTGCCGAGCCTTTGGCGGTATTCATGGTAATATCCGCTAAGGTCAACTGTCTCTTTAGGTGTAGCTTGAAAGGAGTCGTAGGGACACTTAGGCTTTTATGTCGTGAAGTGTCATACGATTAACGTTGTATGATTGACATACTTTTGTGTTCCTCCACTCTCAATGGATACGGGTCTCCCCCGTTGTCGGCCAACAGTATTTTGGATATTTAATTGTCCATGCTTTAATATTTGGGTTTCATTCCATTTCATGGTCGCATGAGTATTGAATTTCGGTTCCATGTTTTCAATGGCATATTATATTTATATGGATTGTGTTTCCATCATTTAAGGGTCGAGCATTATACCCCACCCGTGTTTTGGGTGTTTTGGGATGTAAATTTTTATCTACGTTTTTATAAATTGGGCGTTCGCTTTCTATTCTCATTTGGAGTAAGTTTGGGTTGAATCTAAATTTACTAAAGAACGTTTTATGTCGGGATCTTAGTCCTTAAAACAGTTTGGTTTGGTTAACGTTCATATTGGTGTCTTTTTCGTTTAAAATGCATTTCATTGGTAAACGAGTCGTTTCCATATCTAAAGTAAACCATTTTGAAAGGTTATGATTTTAATTGCAATCTTCTTTTAACGATTCATTTATAAATGTTGAAAACTATTGAGCTCACTAGGCGTTAAGCCTAACCATTTTATTTGTTGGCATGTGCATCAGGTTCCAGTTGGGGGTTCGGTTCTAGCAGTGCTATGAAGAGATGAACCTTAGCTTTACTCAAGGGTAAGTAGTTGGTGAAGTCTCCCGCATTTTGGAGATAGTGTTTGTTACTTGGTTTTAGTAGCACTCGTTCTTATTATAGACTTTATGCATAGAATGAAATGTGTGTAATGAGATTAAATCTTAAATTGTGATTGTAGATGAATCAATTATTGATGTATTTAGAAAATTTTAAATTAGTTGCTATTTCCAGAATTGAGCGTGTTACAATTGGCATGGCAAGATGGAGTGGGAGGAGACAACTGGGGAGAGATCGAGTGAAGTGAGGGAAACTATAGAAGAATGTGGTATCTGAATGATTAAACAAATAAAACACATAATTAAGCAAATTATGTCACCCACCCGAAGGATCATGCCTGAAGGACACATATCAAGGTCACCTGGTTTAAGTCCAAGCACCCCAAAGTGTGCTCAGATCCATTCAACCCATTCCACACCACCAAATACCATCACATTCCTCCCCTTCTTCATCCACTACACCATCCTCACCAACCCTTACTATTATCACTCGCCTCACCAACAACATTATCAAACCCAATCCTAAAAACATAAATCATGTCTCTCTCCCCCCTTCTAATATACCTACAAGCACTACAAAATCTCTCAAAGACCCAACATGGTGCAACGCCATGCAACTTGAGTTTGAGGTTCTTACCCGTAAAAACACTTGGAAACTCATTCCCCATCATGCTTCCCAAGATGTCCTAGGTTGTAAATGGGTATTCCGTATCAAATACAATCCAAATGGCTCCGTTGAATAGTGTAAAGCCTGAGTTGTTGCAAAGGGATTTCACCAACGCCATGGAATTGACTACTCTAAAACTTATAGCCAGGTCATTAATCCTACCACTATTCCTCTCATTCTACCAATAGTCGTATATCGAGGTTGGTCTCTCCACCAACTCGACATAAACAATGTTTTTCTTCAAGGAACTCTTAACGAGCACGTTTACATGTCCTAACCCACCAACTTTGTTCATAAATACAATTCCACCTATGTTTATAAACTTAAAAGAACTATTTATGTCCTTAAACAAGCCCTAAGAGCTTCGAATATCGAACTTAAAACATTTCTCCTCTCCTCCGGTTTTTTAAACTCCATATTCGATCCATCTCTATTTTTATACCAACATGGTGCTGCCACCATCTACCTCTTTGTTTACGAAGATGAAATTATTGTCACTGGCCCATCTCTCCCTTACTTAACAAAATTCATCAACACTCCCGCTTCTTGTTTTTCTCTTAAGTCCACTCTTCTATTTTCTCGGTGTTGAAGTCATCCCAAATACCCATGGCATTTTTCTCATTCAAACTAAATACCTTCATGACTTCCTAGTAAAGTATCACATGCATGAATCCAAACCTGTATCCATCTCTAAATTCTCCCCTCACTTCTGCCACAACCTCATCATTCTGAACCAAACATGCTATCAAACCATCTTTGGCAACTTACAATACCTAGATTCACCTGACCTGATGTTGTCTGTATTGTCAATAAACTATCACAATATATGCATTATCTTTCTAATGATCATTGGCTTGCTCTCAAGTGGTTACTACAGTACCTAAATGGTACTTCTAACTATGGTCTTCAACTTTACAATCATTCTCCTATACGACTCCATGCTTTTACCGATGCAGATTGGGATCGGGACACAAATAACTAAATTTTTACGACCGACTACTTACTTTACCTAGGTCTCAATCTAGTTTCATGGAGCCCCAGAAGCAACAAGTCTTAGCTCATTCCTCAACTGAAGCATATTTTTGAGTAATTGTCGACACAACAACCGAATACCTTTGACTATGTTATTTGCGCATCGAGCTTGATATTATATTAACACATCAGTCGACCATTTACTATGAATATGTGATTATCTTGGTGCCACTAACTACTCTGCTAGTCTTGATTTACCACATCAAATATCTTGCATTGGCCTTTCATTTTGTTCGTGAACAAGTCCAACTTAGCATTATTCGGGTTCAACATATTTCCGCGGACGATCAGTTAGCAGATTGCTTTCACTAAACCATTACTTAAAGCACATTTCTATGCACTACTTCCCAAGATTGGACTTTCCTAATAAACGTCCATTTTTCGGGAACGTGATAAAGATAGACACATAAATAAATATTTTTTAATATCCTTTAATATCTTTTAATATCTCTGTAATATCCTTGCATATATATATATTGGTATAATTTTATAGTTGTCAATCTTCTTTAGCTAGGCAAGTTAATTTTTCAAGATAGGTAAGGTTGTCTTTTCCTATTTTTGTGCCCTCAATGTATAGAGTATATATATGACTCTGGTTATAAATAAATATTCATTCAAGTTCTTCAACCTTTATAGTTTTCACCCATTGCAAGTTGCAATGTGTTAAGAGCCTATTTCCCCGTCTTTTCTAATTCTTTTGGAGAAATATATATCAGGATGAAGTTTTATCAAGTCGAACGCAACAATGTGTACCCGATTTCTCCTTCAAATGACCTTTATCTTCCATTCATCTTCCATGGTCATTTACCAAAGTTTCCGTCTCAATCTCTCATCTCGATGTGTAAACGTGGTGCGATGCTCCTAGCTAGCTATAACATAAGTGGTTGGTGAAGTTACGGGTGTTCATCTAAACTGCCAAACCGCACAAACCGCTCACACCGCATCGCAAAGCGCGGTCTAAAATTTTCGCTGTGCGGTTTTCATTTTTACCAAACCGCACTATGCGGTGCGGTTTGTGGTTTTGAGTTATCAAACTGCGGTTCAAACCGCACCGCACGTTATATATATATATGTATATATTTTTAATTTTATATATTTCACACACATATATGTATATATGAAATAATTTCAATATTTATGTAATAGGTATTTAGGAATCGGATGTGTTGAATATTTTTATTTTTTGGACTACGGTCTCGTTAGCGTTGATTTTAAAATGAAGTTTTGATCTTATAATTGTTGAATTGTAGGTGTAAAGTGTGTTAGGTACAAACTGCACCACACCGAATTTCGCGGTGCGGTGTGAGGTATATGCGGTGTGGTTTGCGGTTTGGAAAAATGCTTAAACCGCATGTGCGGTGCGTTTTGCGATTTTGACCCAAACCACACTGCAAACACCCCTAGGTGAAGTAGAAGATTTTGGATTCCCTCCTGTTACACATTTTGTTGAGATTGTCATTTTCAACGTCTTGATGTGTAAATAGCAACAAACAATACATATCCATGAAAAACACACCAAAAATAAGACCAAGAGGTATTTAAAATCATGCATAGTAGTCAAATCCGTAGCTCCGATACCATGTATGTTGGGATTTAATCAAACTGTCCTAAACAACAAAATTACAAATTTTATTTATGAACAAATGTGTGACATTTACCAACAAACAAATGCGGGACAAATTAACTTAGATCATAAAAATTAAATAGGATGAACAATGTGATATGTAATAATCGAATAATGAAAACACATGTACACATGAATAACTCACTAACTTAATTATCATGGCTTCACCATAGTATACATTCACATGTAAACGAACAAGGGATCTTTAGTCAGCAACAAGAAACCAAAACCAAAAGAAATGTTACAAACATAAATCATAGATTGGGATTCAAACTCCTTAAACTAATGTTATGTCTTTGTATGTGATTCTCTCTTTCAAATTCATGATAATATGAATTGAAAGAGATGTATATACACACACTTAGGATCGTGCGAGAATAATACTTATGGTGGGAATGGTGAGAACACTTTTAGGCCTTTGGATGAATTGACTTTTTGATCTAACTCCATCTACCATCAACTACGTTCATCTACCTTCAATTATCTTCAACTACTTTCCATTCATCTATCTTTATTTTCACATTTATCTTCACCTTTCACTCACTTAATTTCACGAACATTTACATATATTTAATAATTTTCACATGCATAAATTTGTTAAAGTTTCGTTTGGGTTTTGCAAATTTAGGTGAGTCGTAATAACGTTCATGTTAATTTGCTTTAATGTATACTAACTTATGTTAACATTTTCATGTTAACTTGTGTTAATATTTCAATGCCAACATTAGTTAACATTTTTTTTATAAAATTCATATGTTTCTTACCAAATTTTGATTTCTCACGCGATCTTTATATATATATATAGGGAGATGTTCAAATAAGAAGTGTTAAATATACGAGAAGTAGAAAATTGATTATAGCCCTTTATCTGGTCAACATTTGCGGCCTTGACTGTGAAGCACCGGATAATTCCTCGCATGGTCTGCAGAAGATAGAGGGATAGTTTCGTAGCTTTTACAAATAGACGGCAAACTAGTTCATATGTGGACCCGTGTGATTCACATATGAACCTACGCGTTCATATGTGAATCATTTAATTAGTTCATATGTGAATCTTTTAATTAGTTTATATGATTCACGTATGAATTATGTGAATTATATGGGTTCACATATGAACATGTAGTTCATATGTTAATCACACTCACATATGAACCCGTTTGTCACCTATTTATAAAAGTTACGAAACTACCCCTCTAATTTTGGCACAACCACAAATTTTGACTAGTCAAATACGATCTTCACCGTATGAAGGGTTATAATTACTTTTTTACTTCTCATATATTTAGCACTTCTCATTTGAACCTATTGCTATATTTATAGGGTCATTTTTTTGTTAACCAATATATTAGTGTTAACTTTGTTTACTCTGTTTGACCAATAATATTTAAGCATTAGTTTTGGTTTTATCAAAGGTTGTTAGTTTAAGGAAGGGTAGGCTTGGAATTTTTTTAATAAAAAACATGGGGTTGTTATTTCCTTAATTATCTAATGCATAATCATGATAGTTTTTTGATAGTTGGTTTTATTTTTTATTTTATTTTTCAAAATAGTTTTATCTCATTATACATTATGTTCAATGGAGAACAAAACAATGTTAATAAAAATCTTCATGTACGCACAACATTCAGTTGTTCACAAGGCACACAAAATGTTCACATTGCTCACTTATGTACATAATTATCACATTGTTCAATGTTTGCACGTTGTTCACTTATGTTTAGTGTACACAAAATGTTCACTTATGAAAAGTCATCATTTGAGCAAATTGTTTCCAAAATTGTTCAGGTATGCACATTTTACATTTATGTTCAATTGTGCACATTCTTCATTTTTAGACAATGCTTATATAAATCTTTCTGTATGCACAACCTTCACTTGTGCACATAGCACACAAGATATTCATGTATGCACAATATTCACGTGGTTACACTACTCACACAATGTTAATAAAAAATAAAAAAAAGCTATTTTGAAAAAAATAAGAAACAGATTAAAATAGAAAAGACTAAAATAGGAAATGGATGACATACATGAACCTGTCAAATATGGCATCAATCTGTTTCTTATTTTAATGTTTCACATGTTTTTACCCCAGAATTCACGTATGAACCATCTAAGAGCCACGTGGCTGAAACAAATATTTTATTCAAAACCATTAAATAATTGTAGGACGTTGATCTAAATCATGACAGTTGAGATTGGTTAACAAAGTTAACACTGATATATATTGGTTAACAAAAAAAGGGAAACCTATATCTAATGGAAGAAGCGCAACACGACTTGAATTCTAAAAACATGGCAATTTGGATTAATCTCTTTGGGACGACCATCCTCTTGTACAAAACACAATCGTGTCGACTTTGAAAATTGTTAATGGCACATCCGTCAAATAGGAATGGACAACAAGTCAAAGTTGGGTATGATGGATGTCGATATAAGCCTCTTTGCAGACGTCCACAACTTTCAGACTTCGGTTTTCGGTCGTTTTGTTGTTCCATGATCAGTTCCTTCAACAGGTGTATCTAGCTAGACGATTATCCCAACACAGATGAAGGGATCAAGCTTATGCATGTAGATAAAAAGAAGTCCGTCCACTATCAAAGGCTTTATTTGTTTGTTAAAAGTTTTGTAAATGCATCTTTGAAGCACTTGGGGAAGATCCATTTTCAAGTAGCTTGAATAGTTTATGTTAGGATCATCTACCAAATACTTCTTTAATCCCAACTTCTGACTTTGTATCTTCTCAATTTATCTCTATTTTTCTTAAAAACAAAGAGTGTAACATAAATTTATTTACAATTTATCAGTAGAACGTAATTATTTTTATTTTCGTATTAAGATTAAAACGCTTGTTATCATTTTTAAAGTAAATGATCATCCGACCGGCAAAACTTATACATGGAATCTGTACTTAAAAACCCAAAAAAGGAAGATAGGAATTACCACAGAAAGAAAATTAAACAATTAATATTCTATTAATTAACTTGTTTTCTAGTTTAATTATAAGACTAATTAGCGCTAATTGTCCAAACAACCTATGCATGTTTCACTCAATCCCAGCAGCGGAAAACTAAGTTTCTGATGATAGCATTAGCTATAAACACGATCATGATTAATGTTCATAGGAACCTATATATAATTAGATATTATATTACAAATGGTGTAAAGTGGTTTGCATTTCAATTGGTGGATCTGGTCGCTATTAGTTTGGTATACCAAACAATTGTTTAGGTTTTTGGATGCACATAGAATTTCAACGACTTACGCAAGTGTTTCCCAACAACAAGTGAGTTCATGTTTAGGCAAATTAGGGTTTTCCTTAAACTCCATCTACGTCATAAATACAGTTCATATCTGACTTTTAGGTGTTAAATTACTAACCTCAATGACAACATTTTTTGTACCTAAATTACATAATATTTCATGTCATTAAACTTCAAGAACTTGGTTTGATTTTCAAATATAAGAATCAGTTTTTGTCATCTTTATTAATTATGCATGTGCATATACATGTGTTAATTTGATCTTGGGATGGGGACACCAAAATTCGAACAATTAGATCTTGTGTTTGATCTTTTAAAAATTACATGTGTTTTGAGTTGGTTAGCTTTAATTTGGCATATTTACTAAAATAGAAACCCCACTCTTCTCGACTTGTTAGTATGATATATTTCAGTTTTCCTTTTGTTCACAACTTCCCTTTTAGTAGCTTTCACCTAAACGAGCACACACGGAGGGATGAAGTAATTTAATTATGTTGGTCGATGTAGACGTTATAACGAACATGATTAAAACGACCGAAAACCACCAACTTTAGTCATTGAATGTGTAACGCCCCTAAAAATTAGGGTAAACTTAAACCTGAATATGGATAGGAAATAAACTTAAATAAATAAATCATCCAAGATGGGGAATCGGCAAGGCGTTTACAATAATAAATGTAGGAGATAAGTACAACAACCTACTAATCTAAATTAATCTTGTCTAGATTAAAGACGGGTGTTGCTATCTCTTCTCAAAAGAATTTCGTTCAACAAAACGGTCGCCATGACACAATCATCACCAAAAAGTGTTACTATCCATCATCAGACTATCCGCTCAAACCCGAGTCCTACCACTATAATGACCTGTTATACATATCATTTTAAGAAGAAGTGTTAGGTTAAAACCTATTGAGATCAAACATTAATAAGATAAAGCCGAAAGCAAAAGAGTCATAAATTATAGCTTTAAAATAATACATTTCACCATTCATGCCAAGGATGGCCCAAGTAGAACACACAACATCCTGTGATAACGGGGGAGACCCAATTTCCATGATTAGTAATGGAACACAAAAGTAAGCTACAACACATGTTAAATAAGTCCTACTCATGGATTATATTAATTTGATATGTCAAGCTCAACTACTCCAAGTCTATTGCTTGTGGAGTACCAAGCACAAAATTTTGGGGCCCAATTTTACGTTATCTAGGGTCTTTAATCAACAAATGTAAAACTATAGCCTATCTTAGTACCTCACTAAATTCTATCAAAAAACAAGAATAATACGTTGTATCATCACCTCAGTAATTGTATATATGTATCTTTGTTATCTCACTTTGCATTGTAATTAAAATGTTTAGGTGTAACAGGGCCTCTAAAAAGATTGGAACGTCCCTGGTCTCAAGTTCAACCACACTAGATTTATACCTTGAGATGTCCAAAATCCGAGATAGTCTGAATCATTACAGAGTTACATTTTACTTCATCTTGAGCGAAGCCCGACCGAATGGCACACGCCTTACTTTCCTTCGAGACTCAATGCCTACTCCATATCAAAATAGGAAAATGGCATCCCAAATTCATTACAATGCCTACTATGCCTATGGATCCATCGCATATAGTCTAACATAGTTATGCAACCAAAACATGAAGTGCCAAAGATGCATACATAACCATTTAGACATACAAAATACCAAGTATTAAATCCCAAAGTTTGTCATAAATTCAAAAGTGTGAGAAATACCCAATGGGCTCCCAAAACTATTCAAAACTTGACTTAGTAACCATTTATATAAATGGAGTTCATTATCCCAAGTCATTTCATCAAATACCTAAATTCCTATAAATACCCTAGTTTGACCTAGGTTTTCCAATGTCATCCAAATAAGTTTAATATGCAACGACACAGTTGTGAAACCATAAATAGACATGAAGCTCATTAAAGCATGTATATTCCAAATACCTCTAATAACTCTCAAAACCCTAATCTTTCAAACCTCCCAAAATAAAAGTTTGGATTTATAAGATGAGAAATGTAACCAAGAGGAAGTTGGAAGATCAAATACTAAAGTTTTAACATGTATAAGGTTTTTAAAGTTAGGATGAACTCACAATATGGGTTTTGTTGAAAACCCTAGCAAAATCCAAGTGTTTCCTTGAAGAAAAGAGTGGGTATGGTGATCTTGAGACCCTAGTCTTCCAATCTTAGGTGGGTGAGAACAATCTTGAAGAAATGCTGGTTGAATCCTTTAATGTGAGCCAAAATCGCCTTCAATGAGGTTCTTCAATGAAAGAGCATTTAAGATGAGAGGAGATGAGAGTGAGAATGAGTTTAATGCCAAAATACATAGCATTTAAAGCCCCTGCCTCTCGACACCGATTATGCCATGCGATTGTGCGCTGTCACTCTCGCCAGACACAATCGCCCGAGGTGTACCAGAGCCTCGTGCTCTGTCCGCGACAGTAACCCTGGCACTGTCGTCAGGCACTGTCGCCTAAGGTGTACCGTGAGGGGTTTGGTCCCCGCGACTATGCCCTACGATAGTGCCCTTTGGCAAAGTTTTTCGGGCACTGTCGCCCAACGCCCCCGAACTCCGAAAATTTCGACTTCTCGCACCGGGAAGCTCTCGATACCAATTACATCGATCCAAAATGAAAGGTTTCTAATTATAGAATGAAATATAGAGAATGTTTCATGAAAGGGATAGAATTATCACTTACCGAAATTACAGGTGTTACAGAATGTTGGTCGTTGATAATTTCACAAATTATATATGTCGAAGCCAATTAACCATCAAAACCGACAAAAGTTGGTTCTTGCGGCATGTGTTATCAGTACAACAAAAATGGTTTTATAAGACGCCTAAAATGTCTAAGTTTCTTAATAAACTACTTTATAAGACTTAAGTTTATAGAACAAAACCAAAAAACGTCATATCTAAAAGTGTTACGATAGGTTTATAGGACGTTTTTAGGCATTTTAACAAGTTTTTAAGGATGTTTTTTTAAGTAAAATGTAGTATTAAATATTTAATATGACGTTAATTGAAAAAGTGTCCTTTTAAGCATAAGGGGGCGTTTGGTTCGCAGATTCTGATGGAATTGGAATGTTGAATTTCGTTGACCAGATTCCATTACATCGTTTGGGTCATTCTTTTTAAGGAATTGGAATGTTGAATTCCAATGAACTCCACAAATGAAGGAATTCAACATTCCTTGGAATGAAATGTCATATATTTTTTGGACAAAATTGCTCCTCATCCTAATATGCACCACCACCTCCGGCCACCGCCACCGGCCACCGCTACCGACCACCATTGACCACCACCGGCCACCACCACCTCCGGCTACCAACACCGGCCACCACCACATCCGGCCACCACCACCACCTCCGGCCACCGGCACCGGCCACCATTGACCACCACCTCCGGCTACCAACACCGTCCACCAACGACCACCTCCGACAACCACCACCACGACCACCACCTCCGGCCACCACCTCCTGCCACCATTGACCACCACCAACCAACACCACCTTCGGCTACCAACACCGGCCACCACCACCTCCGGCGACCACCGTCACCGGCAACCACTCTCTCTCTCTCTCCTCTCTCTCCCACTCTTTCTCCTCTCTCTCTCTCAATCTATTATTTCTCTCCTCTCTCCCTCTCTCTCCTCTCCTCTCTATCCTCTCCCTCTCTCTCCTCTCATCTCTCACTACACTCTCTCTCTATCTCCCTCTCCTTCTCTCCTCTCTCTCCCTCTCTCTCCTCTCTCTCTCCTCTCTCCTCTCTCCTCTCTCAATCTATCCTCTTTGTCCCTCTCTCTCCTCTCCTCTCTCTATCCTCTCTCTTTTTCCTCTCCCTCTCTCTCTCTCCTCTCCTCTCTCTCTCCCTCTCCCTCTCTCCTCTCCCTCTCTCCTCTCTCTCTCTCCTTTATCTCTCCTCTAGTCTCTCTCTCTCTCTTCTCTATCTCTCTCACTCTCTCTCTCTTATCACCATTCGTGTGCTAAAATAATCAAAGCAATTTTAGTTAAAAATTAAACTATTTAATGACTATTTCATTAAAGTAATTTTTGTTGAAAAAAATTAAAATAAACAAAAAGGGTATTTTGGTCATTTACCAAAATTGCATTCCAATTCTAAAGCTACAATCTGTGAACCAAACAGAAAATTTTCAATTCATTTAACAGATTCCATTCCAAATCTGTCAACCAAACAGGTGGTCAAACCTGACAACATTTCATTCCAATTCCTTCAAAGTCAAATTCCTTTGACAGATTCCATTTCATTCCATCCAAAAACATTCTGCAAACCAAACGCCCCCTAAGTGTCCTATAAAATAGCTAAAAAGACAATTCTCAAAAGTATAATATTAAATAGTTAATTGGACACTTTATTTTTAAAAAATCCTAAAACACTTGTTAAAACATCAAAAGTCTCCTATAAACATAACGCTTTTATATAAGATGTTTTTATAATTTGTTCCTAAGAACTTAAGTTGTATATTAAGATGCTTAAACACTCTAGGCGTTCTATAAAAGCAATTTTGTTGTAGTGTATAAACCAAAAAAAAGGTGTGCTATTAATTGTTTATATAGAAGCTCATACGAAAAGGAAAGCTACGAAGGAAGGTTTGGGAAGAAAGTTTGGGCAGGAGGTTTGAAAAGAATATGAGATCTCGCATAAACAATCAAAACAAAAGTAGTAAACGTCAAGACTAAACGACGAAATTAAGTTTGTAGAGGAAATTTATTTATTATAGTGCAAGTCCATTTTATTTTGTATCTTTCAGAAAAATGGTAATCGGTATTTTAATAAATTTCCTTATTATAGTATTGTACTTTTATTTTTTCTTATTACAATAATATACTTTTAAATTATTTTTTATTACGACATTGTACTTTGAAAATTTTAGCCTACGAATGAATAACATTTTTGTTTGAATTAAGATAATATTGCACGTGCTACCAAGTTTCCATGACATTTCATTGTCCACTGTAACATATTTTTGAGTACATTCAAAAAAATTTAACTTTACATATTATTTAATAAATATATTAAGTTAATTAAAAAATCTAAATTATTCAGTAATATAATAATATTAAGAAGACTCGTAGATCAAAATATATCTTGTTAACATTTAAATTTTTTTAAAACGTATTGTCATGAATAAAAAAAACAAGAGTTGTTAAGTTTTTACAAACAAAATATTTATCATAAAACGAATATATATCTTATTTGTTTTAAAAAAATTTGACTTGACATGTTATTTAATAAATATATTAAATTAAATAAAATATTTTTAAATTATTCATTAATATAACAATATTAAGGAGATTTTTAAAACACATTTTATGTCTAACATTTTGAAGAAAAATGTTAAAAAATATGTGTTCTTCGATTGAGAAAAATAATAAGTGTTACTTTAGAATATTTAATTTGTATAGAATTTAACAAGAGTGAAAAATTGTTGAAATGATTTTCTTTTAAATGGATGTAAAACAGAATCTGAGTGAGATACTGGGATATGAATAATGGGGAGAGAAAGTAAGGAAATTGTTATATAAATTTGAAAGGTTTTTTAATTAATTTATGTCACATAATCAAAATGATGTGTCATTCATGTCACCTCATTTAAACCATGTATGCAAAAAAAAAAAAGTTAACCGGTTTAAAAAGTAACAAGTTACATATTGTTATAATTGGTAGTTTTTTCAAGGTACAAAGCTCTAATAAATAGTTTGAAAATACATTGTTGTAATAATAAAAAAAATTAAAATACAATGATATAATAAGAAAATTTATAAAAGTAGGTTGATATTTTATGTATTTAGTCCTAAAATAAAATTGTAACTCGAATACAACGCAAGCATAAACTGATATTTCATATATATATATGTATATATATATATATATGGCGTATGTATATTATATTGTTACATATATGTATTTTTATTAAATTTTTTATACAATGTTATATGAAAAATGTCTTGTAAAAAACAATTGTTTTATAAAAAATTGTGTTTATATGACATTTTTCAAAAGTATTGTACAAAAAAACTAATACAATATATTATTTTACAAACATCACTTGTCAATCTTCTATCATAATATGGATCCAAACATATATGTTTATAAAAGAAAGAGTAAATGATATTCCTGGTCCTGTGGTTTGCTGATATTTTGGATAACGTCCCTAAAACGTGTTTATTATAGCGGGCGTCCTTGTGGTATGCAAAATCACACGTTGCGGGTCCTTTCGTCTAACGGGATCAAAAAGCTTTCGTTAACTTAGTTAACCGAGGGGTTATTTTCGTTTTTTCAACATTTTTTTTGTCATTTACCTTAAGGATCAAAAATGCAATTCTCTTTAACAAATTAAATATTAATTAATTTTGTCTTTTATTGAACCCACACCCACCCCACCCTTTGACCATCAACCCAAATTTTCCTGCTTCTGTCACCACCACTTTCCATCACCGTCAGCCACCCTCTGGTAACAACCTGCAACTTCTCTCTCTCTCTCTCTCTCTCTCTCTTTCTCTCTCTCTCTCTCGCATACACACACACACCCCACATATACATACATATACGATCACAGGGACGATAACCCGTAAGTTAACGTACTCCTCCATTTTCGTAATTGACCTCTACCTCAATTTTCGTTCGTTAACTCTTCCTCTCCATTTTCGTTGTTTGTAATGTGAGTCTATCATAAATGGAGGTGCATGAAAGAGGGGAGGTCGGAGATGGGTTTAATGGTGGGGGTGGATTCTTTCATCTTTTCATCGAGACCCATCTTACCGTCAGTTTCCCTTAAAATACATCCCCCCCCCCTCTTCCTCTCACACAACATACATATATACACCAAAATGACGGTGGATATGGGTCTATGGGAAGTCACCCACCATGAAAACACTATCGCACAACTTCTCCAATGAACACCCGTCTACAACCGGCCTTCAACCTTCACGCAGACAGTTTGGGTGGTGTTTTTATGTGGTGTTTATGAGGGAGGAAGATCGAAGGAAAGAGTTGTGGTGTTTGGGTGAGCTTCGGAGACGGTCACAATAGAGACGGATCGAAGGGAGGAAGGTGACGTTGAAGAGGATACGATTATGGTAGATATGTGAGGTCAATGTGGGTTTTAGATTGATGAGGACGGAGACGAAGAGGAAGAGAGGTGGTTCACTGGAGAAGTAAAGAGAGATGGTTGGAGGTGGTGTTACAGAGTTGTGGGTGTAGAGGGACGACTCCCTGTTATATATATATATATATATATATATATATATATATATATATATATATATATATATATATATAGAGAGAGAGAGAGAGAGAGAGAGAGAAAATTACATTCCCTGTGTTATACAGATCAAGAAAAAGACAAAAAAAAGGTACCAAAATGCCCTTTGAGTTAACTAGGTTAACGAAGACTGTTAGACGAAGGGACTTAAAGCGTACGCTTTTGCATACCACAGGGAATGTAACGTAACCATATGAAAAGGGATTGACAATACATCATGTACTACAATCACCAATTTAGTGGCTAACTCAATCAACATAATTCACAAATATCATTTCACATGACCTTCTTTATACCCATCCTTTTCATCTTCATATTCATGAATGAATTAAAACTAGCAAATAACATGAATACAGATAAATTTTAGGGTTTAAACATTCTTTTCTTTCTTTTTTCCTCCTACTATACCCAGGGTAGCGATTTTATCGTTTCCATATTGATGTATTTCTAGTAATTTATATAATTCATTGTAAACTGCGGTCAGGGGCCCTTTTCTGGCAGAAAAATCCACCGGAAATCCGCCAGAAACAACGTTTTTCGGCGGATTTCCGACGGATTTGCCGGCCGGAAAAAAGGCGCCGCAACCGGGGATTTCCGGCGGTCCCTTCGACGGATGAAGATTTTCCGGCGGATATATCCGCCGGAAAGATTTTTCAAATTTTGACCCAAATTAATTAATTATCTGATTAACCAAAAATATTCCGGTGAATTTACGGCGGATACATCTGCCGGAAAATTTATTTAATTTGTTTAAAAACTTAATTTATTTAATAAAAGAATAAAACTTTCGGCAAAACTTTCCAACGGATTTTTGGCGGATATATCCGCCGGAAATGCTATTATTTATTTATTTATTTAAATAAGTATTTATTTATTTATTTTCCGACAGATTAATCCGCCAAAACTCCGCCAAAATTTTGGAAAAACTAAGGGGCTGTTTGGCAACTGCTGAATGGTTTGATGTAGAATGGTTAAGTGGTCAGAATACTTAAGAGGCTTTGTATGTGTTAGATCTGATTATATAGTAATCATTGTATTTATTTCCTTTATCTGTCAGTGCTTATTGTTCTTTTCTTTCTTGTAAGTGCCTTGAGGTATTTAAGTCCTCTTGGCTTGTTTGCTTGGAAGAACTTTCACATTTTGAATTCAATATACTGTTACTTTTGAGCGCACACTTTCTCTCTCTAGATTCTCTCTCTACAGATCTTGTGATCTTGGCTTATCAATTGGTATCAGAGCCTTCAATATCTTGAGAGGATTGAGATTAGTGTATTTTTGTTCCTGTTTTGTGTGGTTAATTCGAAAATTTGATTGATTTTTTTTATTTGATTTTCAAGAAAAATCTCGTTTTTCTGGATTTTCACCAATTTCAGTCAATTTAGTGATCGAATTGCTATGAATTTGATGTTATTAGATTCATTTTAGATAGTCGATAGAGTTTGATTCTTGTTGTTTTGCATAAAAACGTAATTTGGAGCTTCGATTTTGAGTTTGAATATTTTCTGAAAAAGTTGAGTTCTGTGTTCTGTTCTTTTTGATTTTTTTGAAATTTGGAGTGTTTTGATCGAAATTGTCAATAGGATTGTATTAAAAATTTGTTTTCGATCAATTGTGTGCAATTTGGTTGGATTTAATTTCATTGTTATGATTGATATTGCAGATTTATCTTCGAGTGTTAGTTTGCGTATGTTCATGATATCTTGCGGGTCATTCATCTTACTTTGTGTGTTATTCATATGTTGTGCGGGTTGTTATTATAGTTTGCATGTTATTCATAGATTTTGAAGTATGCGTGTGATTCAAGAAGTATGCGGGTTATTCATATTCTTTGCGTGTGTTTCATGAAATCGTGTGTGTTCATCTTATTAGTATGCGACTCTATCATATATTCATTGTGTAACTAACTTTTGGGTGTTAGTGTTTTTCTCAGGTTATCGGTTCTCTCTTGGAAACGCAAAACTCTCTTGCGTATCTGTCGACACACACAGATCACCAAGTGCGTGTCATTTTTCACACGCATAACATCAAGTGCGTGCCCCGTTGAACACGCGTAGCATATCTTGCGTGTCTCCCTGAACACGCATTGCATTAAGTGCGTTTCTTTCTGGACCCGCAAAGCATCAAGTGCATATTTCTTAGAACACGCATAGTCCTTATTTGCGTATCTCAAGTCACTCGTAAAGTCGGTGTGCGCTCCTCCTATCACCCGAGATGTCCTTGTTTGCGTGTCTACAAGGACCCGAAAAGTTTCTTCTGTGATTCAAGCCAGAAACACAAACCTTGGGTTTGCGGGTCTTCAAGTCTTGGTTATTTTTTTAAATTGGGTTTGCGGGTCTTCAAGTCTTGGTTATTTTTTTTAAATACCAGATTTCTTCAAAAAAATGTCTCTACAAGCTCAACTTTACAAGAATGACCTCATGATGTCGTTGGGGTCTGATACTCGTCCACCTGTTCTGATAAATGAGAACGAATTTGAACAATGGCAGGACCGGTTTATTAATTTCATCGAAAGGCAATCAAATGGGGAAAATATGATGAAAGCTTTGACTGAAGGTCCCATGGTCAGGCTAATGAAAGTGATACCAGCTATTGGAAACACTCCAGCTACTACTGTAGAAAAAGCCCTGAGAGAATATGAGGCTGATGAACTTTTAAGATACCAAGCTGACAATCAAGCCAAGTCGAATTTGATTCTTGCTCTACCAAATTCCATCTATAATAGAATCGATTGTTTTAAACATAATCCTATGCTGATGTGGACACAACTGGAGAAAATCATGCTTGGTACTGCAATGTCTACCCAGCTTCGTCAGACAAGATACATGAACAACTTTGAAGAATTCAAGGCTAAGGATGGGGAAAGTCTGAAAAGTGTCTTCGACAGGTTTTGGACTGTTATTAATGATCTGTATAAGATCAAGGTAACAAAGAATGAGCTGGAGACAAATCTGAAGTTCCTCAATGCACTCAAACCTGAATGGGAAAAATCCTGTCATCGGATGAGGAATGATCCAAGAATTTCCAAAATGTCCATTCAGGAAATGTTTGAAATTCTGATGTCTGATGAAGCCATGGTTCTAAAGAAGAAAGCTAAGCTGGATAAGCAGAAGCCAAAGACTGTGGATCCAATCGCTCTTTTAGCTAGCCAAATGGCTGAGCAAGCCTTGACTGAGTCTACTTACGACGGGTCAACAGATGACGATGGCGAAGCATTGGAAAAAGCCATTATTCTTCTAAGTCAGCACTATCAAAAGAAATATCAGAAACGGTCAGGTTCAAACAATCTTCGTTTCTCTTCTGGATCAAAGAAGGTAGAACCCGATACTACATCAAAGCCTTTCTTTCCCAAATATGAGCCTGCTACAGCAGCTGAACCAAAGAAAGAAGATAAGAAGGCTGTGACTTGCTACAACTGTGGCAAACCCGGGCACATTTCAAAGGAGTGCAGAACGAAGATTGTGAAAGATGTTGATTTCTATAAGAAGAAATTATCTTTGGTTGAGAAGAAAGCAAGTGGAACAATTCTGTTGGCTGAGGAGGAATACTGGTTGGATCACTCAGACAACGAAGTTGATAATGTAGAGACTGTTGCTATGTGTTTTATTGGAAACGACAACAGTGATGATGAGGATGAGGAGACTTCAACCGATGAATCTGAGGTACCATCTGAGTTTGATTTTAATTTCATTTCATCGCAAATGAATGTCATTACAAATGCTTTACATGACTTTCGTTCAAAGCTTCTATCCGAAAAACGTGAAAATCAAGAAAAGTCTGTTCAAATTGAAAAATTGAAGATTTCTCTGAGAGATGAAAAAACTATTTTAAAATTTACAAAAGAGAAATTTCAAGAAAGAATAGAAGATTTAGAAATTGAAAATCAGACTTCTCATGATTCTTTGTCTGAATTGTCAATTTTAAATCAAGAGTTTTCGGATAAAATAATTGAATTAGAAGAAAAGTTATATAAACAAAAATAAACTGAACAAACAATTCATATGCATAAACCAAGGAGCTATGAGTCGTTTAAAGAAAATTGGGGTCTTGGAGTTAAAAATCCTTAGTTTTTAAAGAAAGCTAAATTTGAGATTCCCAATTTTTATGATTACGACTGTCTTGGTCTTTCACAATATGGTTCTCAATACAAGCCTCTTTGGACAAGTGCTAAAGAAACTACAATTGAGGAAGATAAAAAACGGATAAACAACAAAAGAATGGAAGTTCCTTTTGTTTACACTCAAGAAAATGCAAAATATTTTCCTGAAAAAGTAAAGAAAAGAAGACAAAAGTTAAACATTGTTTCTTCTACTAAATCTTCTATATCTAATGACTTCTTTGATTTAAATGCAGCTAATCCTAATAAGCACAATATATCTCCAGTACCTTATGATACTAAGAGATATATACCTCCATTAGTATTAGAATGCCAAATCTTTGATCTAGAAGAACAAATGGAAGAACAAGAGATTTTGAGAAAAATTGAAAACGATGTTATTTTTTCTTTTATGACATCGAGTTTTAAAGAAAATAATTCTGGTCTTCTCAAATCTTCCATCAATCTGTGTTCATCTGATGTTTCTTGCTCTGAGGTTTATCCAAATAAATTAACTGATCAGTTTGGTTTTATTGATAAAACTTCCTCTTCTAAGTCAAATATTATATCTGAAATTGTTGTTGACCTTTTTACGTTAAATGATTATTTCTATAAAACAAAGCATAAAAGAAGAAGGTCAAAGAAGAAAAAGAAGAAAGAGTTTGATATTTCTGAAAATACTAACTTTTCTGATTCCTCTATTTCAGATAGGCCTTTGAAGAAGTTTGTGAAATCTGTTTGGCTAAAGAAACAGAGATCTGAAGAATTTGTATCTGTAGAGGATAAATGTGTAGATCTTCTTTGTAAACAAGACTCGTTTGCCTTTTGTAATAAAACTACAAAATATTCTGTAGAGCAAATGTTTCAAATTTCAAAGAATATCTCATATTGTCTCTCTAATTCTGATTCTGATGATTGTGTTTCTTCCTTAATATGTGATGATGTTCATGCTTTATTTGATCAGTCTCAGATTTTTTGGAAAAATAAATTTTTGAAAAAGAAAAAAGAAAGGACTAACAAGAAGGGACCCATATTCATATGGGTACCTAAATCTGAGTAATTTCTGATTGTGCAGCTAAATCAATTATGGTATCTGGATTCGGGGTGTTCCAAACACATGACTGACAACAAATCTCTACTTTCAAATTTTAAAGAAAAATGTTGCGGTCGTGTCAAATTTGGAAACTGCGAGACGGCTCCCATTCTTGGTTATGGTGATCTTGTTCAAGGTAATATAACTGTCAAAAGAGTAAGCTATGTCGAAGGTTTAAGTCACAATCTATTCAGCATCGGAAAGTTCTGCGATAAAGATCTTGAAGTCAGTTTCAAGTCTAAAAGAGTTGCTGTAAAGAATAATAGCGGCATGGACTTACTTGTTGGAAAGAGACGATCAAATCTTTATACCATTAATCTTTCCGATGTAAAGGTTCCATCAGATATTTGTCTTCTATCAAAAGCCTCTATTCATGAAAGCTGGGTGTGGCACCGACGACTAGCTCATCTCAATTTCAAATATATGGATCGCTTGGTCAAGAATGATTCCGTGAGAGGTCTTCCGATCCTCCGGTTCTAGAAAGACCATCTCTGTCAGGACTGCGAGAAAGGAAAGATGAAGAAAGCATCTCATAAGCCTAAGCCTGAACATTGCACTACGGATATCCTGGATCTAATTCACGTTGATTTGTGCGGACCAATGAAGACAAAGAGTATTGGTAAGAAGAAATATGTTTTGGTTGTTGTTGATGATTACTCCAGATATACATGGGTGAAATTTCTCAAATCTAAAGACGAGACACCCGAAATTCTCATCAACCTCATCAAAACCATTCAGACAAATAAGCAAAAGCACGTTAAAGTTGTAAGATCAGATAATGGCACAGAATTCAAGAATTCAACTCTTCAAGCTTTCTATGATGATCAAGGTATACAACAACAGTTTTCTGCTGCAAGAACACCGCAACAGAATGGGGTTGTTGAAAGAAGAAACAGAACGCTTGTGGAAGCTGCTAGATCTATGCTTGCTTATTCAGGTATTCCTTTGTCCCACTGGGCCGAAGCCATATCAACTGCCTGTCATACTCAAAACAGATCAATTGTACACCGTCGGTTCAACAAGACTCCATATGAATTGATGAACGGTATCAAACCCAACATCAAATATTTCAAGTCTTTCGAGTGTAAATGCTATGTTTTGAATGACAGAGATAATCTGAACAAATTTAGTCCAAAGGCAGATGAAGGCGTATTTCTGGGCTATTCTTCTAACTCTGCTACTTACAGAGTCTTTCTCCTCTCTGCAAGAAAAGTGATAGAGTCAGTGAATGCCAAATTTGATGAAGCTGCCAATTTGGCTTTTGGACAACACAGTTCAGAACCCGCTATTACTGGAAACTCAGCTTCTGAACAAATTAGTTCAGAACCTGCACTTCAGTCGTCAAATCAGGATACTTCTACTTCTCTGTCTAATCTTTCTGATCTTGATTTTCTGTTGAATTTTTTTTTGATAATGTTCCTAAACCAAACACTGATAATGTGTCAAATGTCTTGAATCAGGAATCTGTGAGTGCATCTAATCCTACTTCCGTTGCATCAACCTCTGAACCTGATGCTGATTCAGTACCTCCAGAAATTCAAGACATACCTTTTGAACATCATCCGGATCAATTCATACATGAACCAAAATTGCTGAACCTGTTCATGAGGAGTCTGTAGAAGATGAAGCTGTTCCAGAAGAAATTGTTCAACAAGAAGTACAAGCTACGTCTGGTCAACAAGAGCCTGAATCTGATGTCATGGAAATACCTCCTCCTCCAGTTGAAACCATATCTGTGTCATCTTCTGACATTATTTCATCTGAAGATCCTCCTCAACAATTAGAAGTGGTTCAAGAAGTTATTGATCCTCTCCCTCATACAACAAAATAGACAAGATCTCGTCCAATCCATCAAATTATTGGGGATCCTCAAGCAAGTGTTTCTACTCGCTCCATAACAGCTTCTTCCAACGAATGTTTGTACACTTGCTTCCTAAGAAAGATTGAACCTACCAAAGTATCTGAAGCGTTGGAAGACCCAGACTGGATTTTAGCAATGCAAGAGGAGCTCAATCAGTTTGACTCGCTAAAAGTTTGGAGACTTGTTCCACGGCCAAAGGGTAAAAGCATCATAGGAACCAAGTGGATATTCAAGAACAAAAAGGACAAAGATGGTATCGTTGTTCGCAACAAAGCCAGATTGGTAGCCAAAGGATATCGACAGCAAGAAGGGATTGACTAGGACGAAACCTTTGCACCGATTGCTAGATTAGAAGCTATCAGGATGTTTCTCGCGTTCGCGGCTTATCGAAACTTCACCGTATATCAAATGGATGTCAAGACTGCCTTCCTCAATGGTAAACTGAAAGAAGAAGTATATGTATCTCAACCAGAGGGGTTTGTGGACAAAGTTCATCCCGATTACGTATATTTCCTCGATAAAGCTTTATACGGGTTGAAACAAGCACCTCGAGCATGGTACGATGAGTTGTCTGCCTTTCTGCTCAAATCCGGCTTCACCAAAGGAACCATCGACACCACTTTGTTTATATATCGTTCTAACTTGGATATCTGCTTAGTTCAAATTTATATAGATGACATAATATTTGGTGCTACTAATCAATCTCTATGTACTTGGTTTTCTGATCTAATGACCTCCAGGTTTCAAATGAGCATGATGGGAGAAATCAACTTCTTCCTCGGCTTACAAGTAAAGCAGCTTCCAGATGGTATTTTTATCAACCAGTCGAAGTACATATTTGACCATTTGAAGAAATTCAATTTGGACAAATCATCTTCGATTGGCACGCCCATGGCTCATGGAACTAAGATCGGACTTGATCCAGATGGAAAAGCTGTCGATGTCAAGACATATCGGGGGATGATCGGATCGCTAATGTATCTGACAGCAAGTAGACCAGATATCATGTTCTCCACATGCCTTTGTGCCCGATTTCAAGCAAATCCTAAGGAATCGCATCTACTAGCAGTCAAGCGCATATTCAGATCTATCAAAGGAACTCCTTATTTAGGATTATGGTATCCTAAAAGTTCTGATTATAGTTTGATTGCTTACTCTGATGCAGATTATGGTGGTAATCAAATGGACAGGAAAAGTACTTCTGGTCATCTCCAGTTTCTGGGTGACAGACTGATAAGTTGGGCATCGAAAAAGCAAAACTGCGTGTCAATATCAACAGCCGAAGCTGAATACGTTGTTGCAGCTATTTGCTGTGCTCAAGTGTTGTGGATGAAAACGCAACTTCGTGATTACGGAATGCTATACAAGACGGTGCCAATCTATTGTGACAGCAAGTCCGCGATTGCGATATCGGTCAATCCTGTCCAGCATACCAAGACCAAGCACATAGACATGCGATGTCATTTTATAAAGCATCACATGGAAGAAGGTACTATTGAGTTATATTTTGTCCCAACTGAATATCAACTTGCTGATATATTTACAAAAGCTTTGGATGAAAAACGTTTTAACTTTTTGCTTTCCAAAATCGGCATGTTGAACTTAAAAGTTTAAATCTTTACAAATTTTACTCTATAAAGTAAAATCTTCCAGATTTTCTTTCTTTTGAATAGAATGTGTTTCTAGTATCTTTTACAAGTCGCTTTGTTTATATTAAAGTTTTATATGTTCAATTTTTAAATCTTACAAACATCAAAAAGTCAGCAACATGCTTGATGCTTTAGAGACTGCCTTAAAGATATGTAAGTCGGCATTTTTATGGTTTACTTTGCATGAACATACTAAGTGATCAGAATTGTAGATCGTAATGAAAATATGGGCTAAGCTATTCGATATAGATCTGAGTTATTGAGATGATTTTATTTTTAAGCATTTAAAATACAGAAATCCTTGAGTTTAAAAGTTTGTACCTGTGACCTTTCTGGTTTGGGAAAGTAAATTCCGAGGGATGCTCGACATCTGGTCCCCTAAGGTTAATTTATCTGGGAGTGATCGAACAGAATCCTTCTATAGAACCAGATCGAAAGTCATCTTTTACTAGTATGAATGGGTTTAGGATATGTCGATGTAGCCTTTCTGATCCGGGAGAGTAAGTTCCAAGGGGTGCTTGACACCTAGTCCCCTAAGGCCAACTGGTCTGGGAGCGGCTAACCCAAATCCTGCAATAGGGTCAGATAGAAAGTTACGTTTACGGCATGTTCCTTACTTAATAAACTCTTTGATTAAAAGATGTCAAAGTGCACAACGCTTAAAAGATGTCAAAGAGCACACTCATGTGAAGATGCCAATGAGCACACTGCTAAAAGATGTCAATGAGCACACATCTCTTGATATTTGGTGATATATTTTGAGATGCGATAAATCTGGAACTTTGTGAAAATCTTAATTCTTGATGTCTTAGTGTATGTAAATGCAAAGTTCTCCATTTTATGTTTAGAATTGCATTTTTCTTGAAGCTAATCCAAGATCACATGCGAGCACACTGAATAGATACCTGCATGTGTTTGAAGCTGAACATGTCTTAACTTGATATGCAATGAAACTTGTTTCTGTATCCAACAACTCATGTTTGATTTCAACTGATTGATAAATCTGAGAAATTTTACTGAGTAGAATTTAATTTGTTTAGTGTTTAAAATTTTATATATTCAGTTGTTACAAAATTTATATTCCATAAGATCATCTTTCATATTGATGTCTTTATGTTTGCTATCTGTGTTTTTGTCATATGGTCTGTGCATTTTTCGAGGGGGAGTGTATATCTGGGTTCCATATCTGCTAATGTTCTGTTTTTGAGGGGGAGTGAATGTTGCTGATTAATTACTTCTTGTGATGATCAGAAATTCATAAGGTAAGTATTTCTGAAATTACTATGCAAATGCTTAACTAATTTGATAAATTTTGTGCATATGTGTAGGGGGAGTAATGAGGGTTTATCAGGTAATTTTCTCATAGTTATTTTTTTTAAGTGTTCTTTGTTTTTAGAATATATAGAAGTAAGAGTGTGTTTTTATTCCCTTTGAACTTGTTTGACTATTCATCTTCCCTCCATTCTCTCTGTGTTTTTCTTCTTGCATTCTCATCTAATTCATTTCAGATTGTGACTTTGGAATTTCAGGTATGTTTTTGTTTTTCGTTCTATGTTTGTAGTTTGATTAGTGTTCCATTACTTTGTTTTGATTTCATTCTTGGTCTCTTATTGTAGGTTTTATCTGACTTGCGATTTTTTCACTGTTCATCGATCTCTAAAAACTCAGATTCGAGTTGATTTTGATCGATTTGCGTATTGGGATTTGTTTAGATCTTCTAATCGACAATCAGGTATGTTTTGTTTTGGTTTAATTTCGTTGTTTTGTGCTTAGATTTATTGTTTTGTGGTTTTCGGGTTCGAACAAACGAGTTCTAGGGTTTTTGTTCAAGTCTTTGAGACCCGCAAAGGCTACTTTGCGTTTCCTGTTAAAACCGCAAAGTGTTCTTTGCATGTCTTACTAGACCCGTAAAGTATATTGTGCGTTTCTAACAAGAAACGCAAAGTGCGCTTTACGTGTCCCTTTAGACCCGCATAGTGAACTATGCGTTTCACCCGTGACCCGCATTCTTCTACTTTGTTTGTTTCGTTCTTTGTGTAGTTTACGTCTCACTAAGAACACGCAAAGTCTATCTTACGTCTCCTTAGTGACACGCAAACTCATTGTGTGTTTCAATGTTTCAAAGTATGCTTTGCGTTCCATTAAGGACACCCATTCCTTCCTATGCGTTCCCTTCAGGTCACGCATTTCTTCCTTTGTGTTCCCTTAAGGACCCACAAACCATACTTGGAATTTTTTTTTTCGTGTTTTCTGTTGGATGTTTAACTTTGTTTTGTTTTTGTGTTTCAAGTTATCATGTCTTTTCGAACAAATACTGATCCAATGATTCAAGACGAGAATGTCGTTCTTGAGGATCCGGCTGATCAGGCATCTCATGATACACCTATGCCGTATGTTCCGTCTGTTGGGGCTGATCTTTCTATATCTAGGCAAACTCCAAATAATGTGTTCCCTAACATCATGTATATGCCTTATAAGCCTAACAACTACTTTGTTGACTTTGATCGCATCAAGATTCATCCTGTCATACGCTCCATTCTTCATGGACATCCGCTCTCTCAAGCTCTCTGTTCAGTTGCTGATGTTCCGGAAGTCTACGTTCAGCAAGTCTGGCACACCATCACTAAGAACGAACTGGCACGTCCTCATCGATTTGATCTCAAAATTGATCAATTTGATTCATATCTTTCTTACAAGCGTTTACGATTGATTCTTGAGCTTCCTGAGCCTACTTCTAGACCTGGAAGGATAACGTATGATAACTTTCCATCCGAAGAGGAAGTTTTTGAGGGCATCAAACGACTAGGCTATGTTGGTTCACTGAAAAAGGTTGTAGACTTTGACAAGTCTAATCTTCCTCCTGTCTGGTATTCTTTATTTTCTGTCATCAACAGGTGCTTAACTTCTAAACATACCGGCACGGATAGTTCTAGTCTTCACTATCTTCGACTGTTCCATGCAGTAGTCTATGACCTGCATGTCGACTATACGATTATTTTCTGGATCGAGCTTTCTGAAGTAGTGCAAGACAAGTTAACCAACAAGCGACGAAAGTTCATTCCTTTTATCAGGTCTCTCAAGCTGATTATTAGAAGCATGTTTCAAAGCAATCCGGCCATTCCACGAAGATTATCTTGGACGCAAGTTCAGGATTCCGAGATGCTTTATCTTCAGAAACAGAAGAAGTCCTTCACTTTTTCTATGACCATTCCTTATGGTCTTATTGCCAATTATGCTGACATGACCAATTACAGTGTCATCGATTATTGTTTAGAAAATGAATTTGTAGAGGCTGAACAGGAAGAACCTTCTCATGGCACTCCAGCTGGTACTACTCATGAAGAGCAAGTTGAAGCAACTACTCAGGAAATAGTTACTTCCGTTGCAACTACACTAGATACAGATGTTGATCTTTCTGCAGCACCACAAGACGTTGCTACTCATCACGTGGAATCTGTCATTGCTGCTATTGAAGCTGAAGCCACTACTGTTACTGCTGATGTTAGAGAAGATGCTAATCCTGATGAAACTGGAGTTGCTAATGATGATGCGACAAATGCTGATCTTTCTGATGATGGTGAAAACACAACAAGTGATTCAGACGATGGTGATGATGATGCCGATCAACCCAACATGAAAGTGTATGAACGGAGAATAAGAACACCGGAAGTGGTTGTTGTCCCAGAAGATGTTTCAGAAGATGAATCGGTATCTATTGATCCCTCTGCTGCCCGTCTAAACGTTGATGAACTGGATATCTCATTTGCTCAAATATCCACTCAAACACAGAGTCGAGCTCCTGCTTCTTTTACGGTTGATGTTACTGCTACCACTGTTTCTGTTGTTGAGCTTTCTATGGTTCCTGCACGTGTCTCTTCGGAGAAATTTACAACTCTGAATGAGGTAATTCGTCAGTTCTCAGAAAGGGTGGATGCTCAAAAGGAAGAAGATATTAACAAGCTGAAGTCATTTTTCAAAGGGAAAATTCCAGAGATAGATACTTCGGTTATTCCTCCTGAGATTCTTTTTCGTCGTCCTTCAGGGGTGATTCTTCGGGAACCTTCTTCTGCGGTGTCTTCATCTACATCACCGATTCTATCTCTTCCTTTTCCGTCAATATTCACTCAGTCTGCGGATATTTCAAGGGCTTCTATTCATGATTCTCCGATTTCTGAGTTATCTGATCTTCTTTATGCGTGTCTTCTATCTATGTCTCCGCTACAACATCAAGATCAAGATTTGATCTCTCTGCTGAGGAATTTCCAGCCAACGCCGCCTCCAGTTTCTTCCTCTTCTGATTCTGATCGCATTAATGCTTTATCTCATGAATTTCAGGAATTCAGATCAGAAGTTAGATCCATTTTATCTGATCTTCGTTCTTTTATGTCACAAGCTTTCTCCGATCTATCTAACAAGATTGATCATCTAGAGCAATCATGCAGGACTGAGGATGGCCCGTCTCTTAAACGCCGACATGACCAATATGATCCCGATCATCAAGGCCATGAGGGGGAGATGGCAAAGAGACAAAGAACAGAAGGGTCTTCTGAAGCACGAGTAGTTGTTCAAAAAGAAGTGGCTGGAGATAGAGAAAAGACTGCTGATACAGTTCAAGATTGCAGTATCCAAGATTTAGTGAATGTCATGATTGACAATGCTGATGTAACTGCTTTGCATAATGAATTTAATATGTCTGAAGCAAATATTAATAATATGCAAATTGTAGTTTATGTGGATCCAGATGTCTCAGGTAGAGCTCATGAAGTTGAAGAGTCGGAAGCAGCAAATGACATGAGATCTTTCTTCGCGAACTTCATAGAGATAACTTCAGATGATGATGAAGAAGTTAGATTTGAGAAAGTTGCTCAAGTTAAAGAAGAAGATTGCAACAATATCATCATCTTATCTGATACAGAGGATGATACTGTTTTCATGGATGCATCAGATACAAAAGAGGCTGAATTGCTATATGGTGATCTTCCGAGTCAAGGTGAGATTCCAGAAGATGATCAACCTTCATCTACTCCAGTAACTAGTTCTGCTCTGACAACCAATATTCCTTCAAGTGCATTTAAAGTCGTACAGTCATCTAGAGCTCAAGCAGATATTTCTTCTTCTGAACCAGTAATTCCTCCATCTCTTCTAGAAGAAGGAGAAGCTTTAACTAGGCAGCAAAGGCAGAGAAATCTACAGCAGAGATATATGGCTTTTAGACTCAGAACAGCTTTTCTTGAAGATATCCAAAGCAACATCTTTGTTTCTAGAAGAAGGACAATCAATATATATGCCATACTTGGAGTAGAGAAAGAATCACAAGCTTATCAGCATGAATACTTAGCGTTTATCAAGTGCCAGCGCAAAAAGAATAACACTGTTGCTTCTCCTCATCTAATAGTTCGAGTTCTCAGTGTCACATTTAATAAGTTTGTGAACATCTGGTATCCAGACCTTGAAGTGGAAAGAAGAGACTGCAAGCGGTACAACTTTTCAGAGGCTGATTTCACTGATCTTTCAATTGATGATGTTGAATTCTTATATGATCACTTCAGGAATCTTTATCACCGGACTCAGGATGTTTCTCAAACTCTTTTTGTTATTAAACGATTCATTCGACGACAGATCCGATTTTATCGTGTTTTAGACTTCCAGATGGCCGTCGAAAGCTTTCAGCCTGTGGTTAATCTTGAAAGGCCCAATCGGAGTTTGCAGAATCTAAAGTCTTATCCGTTATTCACCATTATCGAAGATCCATACGGAGTAGTATATAAGAACAGCTCAAGTGAAAAATGCTTTATACGTTTTGATGAGATTGGATATTACTCTGATGGAACTCTAAAGGTGATCAAACTTCAGTTGGAGAATCGCCTACAAGAGGCTAGAAGAAAGTTTTTGGAAACAAGAAGAGAGTCATATCTTTTTGAAAATGATGAAATTCGTCTGATCCGTAGAACTTTGGTCACTATTCAAGATAGACTGAATCTCCGTTCAACTCTGCGACGATTGGAAGTGTTAGTTGGGCTGAACAGACTACGTCAACGAGAAGAACGTCAATGATCCTTCAAAGTCGCCTAGATGGTCAATGTTGTTTTTGAAGGTTTTTTTTTTTTGAAGACCTCGGCGCCAATGATTACTAAGGGGGAGATTGTTAGATCTGATTATATAGTAATCATTGTATTTATTTCCTTTATCTGTCAGTGCTTATTGTTCTTTTCTTTCTTGTAAGTGCCTTGAGGTATTAAAGTCCTCTTGGCTTGTTTGCTTGGAAGAACTTTCACATTTTGAATTCAATATACTGTTACTTTTGAGCACACACTTTCTCTCTCTAGATTCTCTCTCTACAGATCTTGTGATCTTGGCTTATCAGTATGATATAGTACAGAATGAAATATGGTTGTTTGGTAACTGTTCTGAATAGGTAGCTTGAATGACAACAAATTACCATTTTAACCCTATCTCATTTAGAGAAATTTGCAGTCATATTCACAGGGTGAAGAAAGGCATTCCAGAATAAATATATATATATATATATATATATATATATATATAACTTGTTTAAACAAATTATAATGTCAAGTTAAAGGAAGTTGTTTCCTAATAGTCCCAAGTCCCAACCCTACTGCTCATCAATATTTTGAGGACAAGTTCAAATAGTATACTTTTTGTTGCCTTGTTGAGACACAATAGCTAAAATTCAGCAAAAAGAAATGATGAAAAGTAGCTAAAAATCTGGAAAAAAAATCAGCAATGAACAATGATGAATAGTAGCTAAAACCAGGAAAAAAACAGGGTTGGGTTCTTAAGAAGCAACCAAAGAGATCAACAATGAACACCAATGAACAGTAAAAATAAGCAAAAAACAGGGTTGGGTTCTTGCGAAGCAACCAAACAGATCGACAAATATCAGTAGCTATGAACAACTAATCAAAAAATCGTGATTAAAAATCAGCAAAAAAAACACGGTCGGGTGAAGCAATCAAACAAAACCAATGATTAACATCAAGGAACCAAAAATCAGTAAGAAAAAAGGGAAGAAAAGAGAAAGGGGACCACCGTGAGAGATGAAGACCGTGAAAGAACATATATCGGAATTGACCGCCAATGGAGATCGGAGATGACCGCGTAGGAGAAGCACTCTGTGAAACGAGATTGGTGTAACACCCGTAATTTTCGGTAAGTAAATGTCATTCGGACGTTTATGTGACTTGTAAACAGTGGGGTTTTGTTGGGAAAAACATTATTTAATGTACCTTAGAGTATCGGGGGTATTGGCGTTGAAAAAGTCGAGTTTCGGGGCTTGGTACGGGCACGACTACAATGACTGTCATAGTGCACCTGTCATTGTCGCAGCCAAAAACAGAAACACCAGGTAGTCTGGCGACATTGCCAGGCGACAATGCCCTGGACATTATTGTCGCTGGTCAATGTCGCACCAGGACAGTAGAGGGCTGTTAAGTACGGGATTTCAGGTTCATTTCTCATTTCTCTTCTCCAAAACTTATCCATTCTCTCCCAAACCGTTTCTCCTTCATTCCCCTCAAACCCTAACTCATTTTGGGTTCATTTCTTGAGTTCTCAAAGTGTTTCACCATCAAGTGGAAAGATTGGAAGCTTTGGTCAAGGATTCACCATCTCCATCTTCATCTTCAACCTCAAGCTAAATTTTAGGGTTTTCAAGGTTTTCACCAAAACCTAGGTGGTAAGTTTATCCCCTCCTTTTCTAAACCTTAATAGGTGATGTAAATGCTTCATTGATGATTTTCTAGTGTTTGATTCCTTCAATTTCGGTTTGTAAGATTTTGGAAGGTTTGGGGTCAAAATTAGGGTTTTGACCAAAATGGAGATTTTGATGTCATGTGTTTGGGGATTGATTCTAAATGGTTGAAAATGATTATTTATGGGTGGAATTTGTATATCTGGGTTTTTGGGAAGATTGTTACGCATGGTCTCAGAATTCTTCAAGGAAGCTCATTTGGGGTAAAATTTAGCTTTAGCCTAAAATCTAGTGAGGTGAGTTCAAGTTGATTTGTAAAAATGGTGTACATGCCAAAATATTCATTTTAAAGTGTTTTGTGTTTTTTACATGACATTGTTAACTGCTGATCACCTGATAAGTTTTGGTTATTTGGAAGTGTTAACTTTATAAACTTATACAACACACATCTTTGGGATTTTTGAACCTATTGATAAATAAATTATGTTGATACGTTCCCTTGACGATTTTACATATATAAATAGGGGTTCATTTGATGTAAGTGTCGTCTTTTGTGTATTTGATCTTATAAATCATTTGACTAAAGCATATTATTGTGTTATGAGGCATTTTGGAAATATAAGTGTATGAGTTCTTTTGGAAAATGGTCTGTCTCAACCAATGACGAGTTTTGAGTTCTTCATACTTTTAGACGTTGTGTTTGCATAACCGTTGGTCAAATGTGCTTTAATGTTTACACTGTCTTTCATTGGGAATTTAAGTAAGTTGTTGAGCCTTCGGCTCGGTTTTGACTAAGTAGAGTTCTAAGGACACTTGTCCGGTTTTGATAGTATATGTAAAGTCGGTTATGGTTTATATGCTAAAGCATCGAGTTGCATATTGTTGTTTATTACATGAGAGTGCGTTGGTCATTCTTGTGAAGTCATGTAATGTTAAATTGTGTTGCATTTGATCCATAGGCACGTAAGTCAGTCTTTATTTGATGGTCAACTGGGTGTTGCAGGATTTGACTCCGGGTCCATGTTTTATGACCTTAACTTTTCAAGTGTACACTAGGAGGGCCGAGTCTGGTTAAGTTATCAAGATCTAGAAGGGTGATTTTATATTTGGGGCCTCCGCCATGTTGGGGCAATGCCATGGTTGTAACCCCCGGCTGTGCCGAGCCTTTGGCGGTATTCATGGTAATATCCGCTAAGGTCAACTGTCTCTTTAGGTGTAGCTTGAAAGGAGTCGCAGGGACACTTAGGCTTTTATGTCGTGAAGTGTCATACGATTAACGTTGTATGAGTGACATACTTTTGTGTTCCTCCACTCTCAATGGATACGGGTCTCCCCCGTTGTCGGCCAGCAGTATTTTGGATATTTAATTGTCCATGCTTTAATATTTGGGTTTCATTCCATTTCATGGTCGCATGAGTATTGAATTTCGGTTCCATGTTTTCAATGGCATATTATATTTATATAGATTGTTTTCCATCATTTAAGGGTCGAGCATTATACCCCACCCGTGTTTTGGGTGTTTTGGGATGTAAAGTTTTATCTGCGTTTTTATAAATTGGGCGTTCGCTTTCTATTCTCATTTGGAGTAAGTTTGGGTTGAATCTAAATTTACTAAAGAACGTTTTATGTCGGGATCTTAGTCCTTAAAACAGTTTGGTTTGGTTAACGTTCATATTGGTGTCTTTTTCGTTTAAAATGCATTTCATTGGTAAACGAGTCGTTTCCATATCTAAAGTAAACCATTTTGAAAGGTTATGATTTTAATTGCAATCTTCTTTTAACGATTCATTTATAAATGTTGAAAACTATTGAGCTTACTAGGCGTTAAGCCTAACCTTTTTATTTGTTGGCATGTGCATCAGGTTCCAGTTGGGGGTTCGGTTCTAGCAGTGCTATGAAGAGATGAACCTTAGCTTTACTCAAGGGTAAGTAGTTGGTGAAGTCTCCCGCATTTTGGAGATAGTGTTTGTTACTAGGTTTTAGTAGCACTCGTTCTTATTATAGACTTTATGCATAGAATAAAATGTGTGTAATGACGTTAAATCTTAAATTGTGATTGTAGATGAATCAATTATTGATGTATTTAGAAAATTTTAAATTAGTTGTTATTTCCAGAATTGAGCATGTTACAATTGGCATGGCAAGATGGAGTGGGAGGAGACAACTGGGGAGAGATCGAGTGAAGTGAGTGAAACTATAGAAGAATGTGGTATCTTAATGATTGAGTAGAGCCCTAGATGAAAAATTGTGGCCCAAGAATTACTAGCTATATCACATTTAAATTGACACAAACACTTTTATTAGATCAAACATATGAATTACAATTAATCACAGATCTAACAATTAGTCACAGATCTCACGTATGTGTGTTTGTTCTTTGTGTGTGTATGTTCTTACTCTCTCTCAACAACCACCAATATTACACCTTCACTTTCACACACTTACTCTCTTACTTACACACGTCTCTCTCTAAACAACACAACTACTTGCTTATATATAGGTCAACATGACCAAGCAAGGTCAAACCTTCTAAGCTCTCTTACAACACACACAAACAACTATTACAACAATTACAATAATGACCCTTATTTAATCTTGAATACAATTATAGTCTAACAAAAATCGGTCAGAGGTTTTTGTCACCGTTAAGAGGCACCAATTTTTTTGCCAAACATAAATCTTCTCTGAGCGATTCAAACTTGAGGTCTAGATGGCACTATTCAGAGCCAAACAAACAGCCCCTAAAAGTGGAAAACCTGTTTTTTTCATTGATTGCTAGAGTTAAGATCATCATCCAAGGTTTCAGTTTCGGAAGCTTCATCTCCATCTCCATCTTCTCCAAGAAGTCAAAATCTAGGTTTTGGGTTTTCTTCTAAAACCTACTTGGTGAGTTCCTACTATCATTTTCTAAACTTTATACATGTCAAAGCTTACATTTTGAACTCCTATATATCTCCATGGTTTTGGATTTAAGTTACTACATTTTGACCTAACTTGAGTTTTGGGAGATTTTAGGGTTCCAATTTATTGTTAATTAAAATGATGGGTTCCATCTTATTTGAAGTAAAATGGAGTTTTACTTGCACATTTATGTGCGTTACTAGAAGGAATGTATATAATCTCATTTTATGATTTTTCATTCTTATCAACAATTAAACTTGAAAATGCATTTTGGATATAAATGTTATTGGAACCATATAACTAACTATGGTTGGTCATAAATGAAATTGTGACAAGTCTAGACTATTACTATTGGATCCCTAGGTATTGAGTCGGCTTATATTATTGGGATGTCTATTCCCCTTTTTGTATCTATGGATGCATTTGACCCTCGGGGGCCTTTGGTACGGTTATGTGAGATCGGTTACTAGCCATGGGTCATAATGTAGTCCTAGTGAACGAGTATGACTTGGTTTCCTCGGGGGCCCTCCCTCACATCTTAGTACGGACCGACGTTGTTCGTGGCCATGGATTCCAAGTATTTAGCTCACAACTCGGATTGTGACCTACTTTTGTGTTCCGCTACAATCCTTGGTAAATCGGGTATCCCCCGTCAACGCAAGATGAATTTTCGGACCAAATGGTCCTTATGTGACAAAGATTTCAATTGTACACTAAACTTTCTTGAACAGATTTCCTTTCGATGCAATTGTTTATATCTCTTGAAATTATAAATTGTATGTTCTCACTAGGCTTTAAGCCTAACACTTTTTCTCAAATGATATGTATAACAGGTTCCCTTAGCGGTGGGTTGCCAAGGTCGTGAGTGATGAGCATGGTCTTTGAGGCAGTTTTTAGATGACTAATATTTGGTGTTGGGCAATTGTTTAAGTCCCATCTTTTGATGATTTTGGGTCGACAATCGATGTAATCTAGATAGTTATGTTTAGATTAGTTTGTTGTTGAATTTCCATATTCGTTCACATGTTTTTGTAAATGTTTAGTAATTTTCCCCTTTTTGGGAGGTTTATACCAAATACAAACGTCATGTTGCCGTATTTTCAAATTTTTAATTTACTCTGAATTTTAGGGTGTTACAATATATATATATATATATATATATATATATATATATATATATATATATATATATAAACACACTAAGATAGAGTTGTTACTCAATTATAAAGTTTAAAGTTAAACACAAACTATCTAGATAAAATAGAGTCTTAAGGTATAAAAATCCTAATGTTTGCCCAACAAATGACAACCCAAACTAGATATAGAAAGTTTAAAGTTAAACATGAAATATATATATATATATATAGATATAGATATTCTAAAGTCTTGTGCAAAATACTTACCGCAACTCGGCTACACCTCGATGTCACATAATCCCTAGTGGATGAAGACAAGGTTTTTTTAACCCAATCGCCTCTTCTTGTGGGTATGATCGAAGAGCTCCAAACCCGACGGTGGCACGCCTCCTTTTGTTTTGGTCTGCAAAGGGCAAATAATACAAACATGTGTTAATTATAACATATTAAAATCAAACTACTAAAGCAATGGGTTAATTAAAGCATATTAAGGTCCTAGGAAACAAGCAGATGTCTCTCCGAATGAGATCGATCCTGAGGTGTGCTTGGATATTTCGCCATCCACCGGCGTCATCCGGTTCACACGCGACACCACAAAAATCGCCTTCCAATGATCGTTGTTCCATCCATCGATCAACGCGATCCAATTCGGCTGGAAGACCCAATCAGGAGGGAATGGCTTCAACAAGTTCATATCTCGGTGTGGGTCGTTCTCATCATAGGTAGGACTGTGCATCGAGCGGGTCGAGGACCCAAACCGCAAACCCAATCGGATATTCGGGGGGAGGGGGAAGACCCGAAATCCGACCGATTTAAATTCGGGGGATTCGGATTCGGGTGGTTTTGGGTGGGGCGGGTCGGGTGGGGCGGATTTGGGCTTTTTTTTGGACCTGTTAAACAAACAACTTACAAGTTACAACTATCTACTTCACTACACTTTAAACAACCAACCAAAATTTTAAACAAACAACTATGAACGGATGAACCAAAGTCTAAAATTAAATTACATCTAAAATACCAACTTTACTACATTTCAACTAAAATTCAAGTATCAACCAAATTTCATCTAAAGTTCTAAACAACTATCTCAAAAATAACAACGTTACTACATTAAAATACCAAAGTCTAAATTACCAAAGTCCAAAGTACCAAAGTCCAAAATTACCAAACAACCAAAGTACCAATTACCAAAGTCCAAAATTACCAAACAACCAAAGTACCAATTGAAACAAACAACCAAAGTACCAATTATCAAAGTCCAAATATTACCAAAGTCCAAAATATTAGATTTTAGCTTACCAATTACCATCCACCGTCCACCGATCCACGTCCAAGTTCCAACGTTCCAACTTTAAACCAACCTTCCAATTTCCAACTTCCAACCAACTTACCAACTTCATTTGAATCCTATAAAATTAAAAATAACAAATCATGAATCAACTTCAAATCATTTATCATGTAAAAATAAAAGTAACAAATAAAAATTTAAAGTACCTTTCTCAATCATGAATCAACTTCAAATTCCCCAAAGTAGGTTGATGCTTGTGTACTAGGACTATCTTCACCACGGGTAGAAGAAGTTCCATTTCTTAAATTATCCATTTCTGCACGTAATGGTAACTTATAAACTAATGTCGTAATTATAATTTATAAATAATGACTAACTCATAAAGTAATGTCGTACCTTTCTCAAACTTCTCAAGGTCCTCCAAATTTTCTTCCACCGCAAGTGGTTCACTAGGACCCCTTAACCAATCTTGGGTACAGATAAGTGCTTCAACTATTTTAGGAGTTAGAGAATTCCTAAAATTATCCAAAACCCTACCACTTGTATTGAACGTTGATTCGGATGCAACTTTAGAAATGGGTACTGCGAGGACATCTCTTGCAAGTTTTGAAAGAATGGGAAACAGTGCACTATTCATTTTCCACCACATCAACAAATCAAAGTCATTGCCATTATCATCTACAATGGCCTCACCTAGGTAAACAGCAAGCTCACTCCTTTCGCTATCTAAGGCCCCACTTTCAAGTTTTTGCTTCTTCAACAAACTTTTAAACTTAGATTGTGACCTTCCAAGAGGGGGGAGACCTTTTCCCGATTAAGATTGGGATTCGGATTGAGATTGAGATTGGGAAGGTTCAGAATATTCTTGCACATAATCTTCAAACAAGTTAGTGAGTTGAGATTTTACCTTTCTAAAACATGTTTCACCTATTTCTTTACCAAATAACTGATCGAACTGGGATGGCATGTACTCGACTTTATCTCTTGGATCAAAAATGTTGGCAAAGAAAATTACCAAATTCATCTTCTCCGGATCACCCCAATATTTATCAAATTTATCCTTCATTTTTTGGCCCATATTCTATTTATAGAAAATTCAAGAGAAGTAGAGAAATATATCAATGAAAATATGTAATATAAATAAACCAATAAAGTAAGCCAAATTGAGATTGAGTTGTACCTTTTTAGTCAAATTCGGAGAATTAATCATCTCCGTAAGCGAGAACCCCAAATCACATATCTCTGTTAAATAAGAATTGGAAGTTACATAAAGAGAGCCTGAGATTCTAACCGTCATCTCATGAAAGGTCTTCAAAAGGGTAATGAAGTTCTCTAAATACACCCAATCATAATCCGCAAGCACAGAATCACCCAAATCTATCTTGAACGATGCATCATGTCCGTCATAGGCTTCAAACACGTATCTATAAGGAATGGCATTCCTGAGCATCATGTAAGTTGAGTTCCATCTGGTAGGAACATCAAAACAAAGAGAGATTTTTTCTTCAACCCCAAGCAAAGTAGCAAGTTCTCTAAACTTGGACAATCTAGATGGGGAACCCCTTACCCACCTAACAGTATCCCTAAGCTTTTTAACCGCCGAATCAGCCATCTTCAACCCATCTTGAACAACCAAATTTAGAATATGTGCAATGCATCTCATATGCAAGTATTGAGCTCTAACAGATGAACACCCTCAAGATACTAGTTTGCTTTTCAAAAACCCAAGGGCAACATCGTTACTAGATGCATTGTCTACGGTGATGGTAGAAATGTTTTTATGCCCCACTCAACCAAACATACCTCTAAAGCCTTGGCTATTGCATCCCCCTTGTGTGAATGCATCGGCACAAAAGATATTATTTTTTTGTTCAATTTCCATTGGACATCAATATAATGTGCAGTTATGCACATATAATTGATCCAGCACGGATGTCCAAGCATCATTGGTTAAGCTCACCCGTTGTGAGTGTTCCTTAAAAACTTTTTAAGGCTATTCCGCTCTTCATAATACATAGCAAATATGTCTCTATTAACCGTCCATCTAGATGGTATTTTAATCATAGGACACGCTTGTTGCACCCACAGTTTGAACCCCCTACCCTCTACAAACTTGAAAGGTAGTTTATCCATGATGATCATCTTAGAGTTTGTCTTCCTAACATTCTCTTGATTAAAAACCCAATTGGTTAAAACACTCTCATTGTTTTTAGACCTTAACCCGAATGCCAAAATGGATTGTCTGGTTTCTTTGGACTGTGGGTTTTTAAAGCATGAAAGTGAATGATTCTTTAACGAGGATGTGTCATGTTTTTTCAGGTCGGTCACATATGTTTTACCACAATATTTGCACTTCCATTTAATCAAATTACCTTCTGGGCTTAAAATTTTTTCAAAATGATCTCGTATATGAGATCTTGTTTCAGTAGCTTTACGCTTCTTTGGTTCAGTGGGTGCAGGTGCATTACTATCATCTTGAGATTGAGACATATGTGAACACTTGAATAATCAATAATAAATAATCAATACCGTGAATGCATGATGTAATATGTAAACTAACAAGATAACAAATCCAAAACTCCAATAATCAACATAAAGACAGTGTCCAAATTCAACATAAAAACAAAGACAATAGGTGTAGCTATTGTAACTTTCAACAATTAACAAACTAACAATTCCAACTAACTATTGTAATCAAGTAAATTACCAAAATTCAACATAAAGAATTAAAGACTTAGACGGTTAACAAACTCTCTGTTAAAGAAAGTAGGTTACTGACTTAGGGGTTGTTTGGTAGTTGCTGAATGGTTTGGTGTAGGATGATTAAGTTTCCTCGAATAAGATGGATTCAATAAGCCTATGGTTCTACTTCAACCAATTGCCCCGACCCAAAATGGTCGACTTAATATATTCCTCATTCTTAACCGTCACTACAAGTGACCGCACTATAAACATTAACTTCTTCAAGCCACTACTCCTCAGAAATTCATCCACTATGCCATCGATCCTCACATAAGGGCGGTTCAAGCGCACACATGTAACATGTAAGTTTACCACGACACTGGCCAGGTGCAATTATGAACGTACCATACATGATTATCCTCGCTACCCTCGTCATGATTCCCGATTCTAGTGACTCTATCGACCTCAAAATATCTTATCCTAGAGTGTCTAGTAGTGCAATCTCACTTTCACATATTTAGAAGAACGCTAGTTTGAGCCTACGTATCCAAAATGAACACCTAATTCTCTCAAATTTATGCTCTGATACCAACTTGTAACACCCTCAAAATTGGTAAGAGCAACTAATTAAAAATTTCGATATAACATCAAGTAAAGGACAAGCTTCTTCCTACAAATCAAAAGCTCGATATAAAATTTCGATAAAGAACCTCAACAATTACAACCTCAGCATTAAGCAAGGACTAAACCGAAGTCGGGTGCTACTTATCCCCAATACAAGTTGTTCTTCTCAAAACTAAGGCGGAAGACTTCTCCAAGCTACTCTCACCCGTGCACGCAACTAGCACTCAATCTCTTTACAATAACGCTAGCACCAATTCTCAACCTGAGCCTGATGCACATGCCGAAAAATAAAAAAATTAGGCTAACGCCTAGTGAGTTTAAGAGTTTTCAACATGAACAAATATAATTGTTGAAAGGGAATAATGCAGTTTAAATCATTATATTTCAAAATGATTTACTTTAAATATTAAACAACTCATTTTCCATTTACACACACCTTTTAAAGACAATTATCCCAACATAGACATTCCTTTACAAAGCAATTTCAATCCCAAACTCACCCAAAACATGAAAAGTAATTGGACTCCCAATTTATAAAAATACGGATAAAACTTTATTTCCCAACACACCCAAAGCACGAGTGGGGCATAATACTCAACCCATAAATCTTGAATAAAAAAAATAATCCATATATGCAAAACGTCACCGAAACATGGATAATAAAATAATGCAATTTAATACCCAAATAACACATTCCGGTGACGGGGGAGACCCGATTCCGTTGTACGTGGCAGAACACAAAGTTAAGTCACATAGCCATGTTGACGAACTACACCTCGGATCGTAACTGTATTGCCTGCTCTGCCGAGCTACACCTTCAGTCGGACTGTATTCCAAGTCCTAAACAATGTATCCTTTATTGCCTGCTCCGTCGAGCTACACCTCAAAGATACGCGATCCTATTTCTTGTTCGTTATCTAGTGGTGTTTCATCCTCAGGGTACACATTCAACCCCTAGTGCCTACTCCCTAGCATTCAAGATAGGAGTCTCAGCTCCTTACTTGATAACTCATGATGTCTAACCCTCGTGCACAAGAATTAGAACATCGAATCACAAAACCCATGGTCCCGAAGTACAACCCATAAAGGTTCCTCTCCATAATAGAACCGGGACAACAACAATGCCAACACGGCATAATTCCCAAGGTGAGAATATTAAGACTCCTCACCCTTAGATACTACTGACTTACATGCTTATGGATCCAACGCATTATAGTCTAAAATACATGACTCCAAAAGAATGACACACGCACTCAAAACATGTACTTTCCAAATAAAGTGCGATAAATTCAACTCACCCCAAAGCTCCACTTAAGTTATTAAACCGGACAAATGTCCCCAAGACCCGACAAAGACGAAAACCGAGCCATAAGCTCAACCCATCAAATAACCATATGCAAAAATCCATAAAACGAAACAAAACACACTCGACCAACGTTTATGCAAACATATACTCCAAAATACATGAATTGATCCAACACAATTTACATTGGGACAAATCATTTTTCCAAATGAGTCTATACCATTTATTCTTTCAAAAACGTCCTATAACACCAAAATCAATCATTTCTCCAAAACACACATTAAATGTATATTTATACGCAAAATATCTACTTCCACAAAATAACTCATTAAAACACAAATACTTGTGATTTATTTGTCAAAATCCCCAATGTGGGTGTTTTACAAAGTTTGTAAAGTTAAACACTTTAAATAATCAAAATTCATCAGATAACTCAACAGTTGGTAATTTGGTAATTTCATGTAAAACATATAAACATTTAAAATTCTGCTCATCCCAAGAGATCACGACCTTTTGGCGGAAACCGAAACTTCGGCAATCAGCAGGAAGCTAGGTGGTGCCACAAGTGTCGAACTAAACACCACGGTGACTGTAACACCACTTCTCAAACTTGTTATAAGTGTGGGAAGTCTGGTCACACTATCAGAGATTGTCCGGTCAGAGGACTTGTCTGTTATGAGTGCAAGGCACCGAGGCACGTGAGAAGAGATTGCCCGAAGCTTGTGTCGAGTAGCACGCCAGCAAGGAAAGAGAACCCTGCTAGGGTTCCGGGACGAGCATTTCAGATGACGGCCGATGAGGCCAAGGCATCCGCTGATGTGGTATCGGGTACTTTTCTTATAAACTCTGTACCTGCTCGTATTTTATTCGATACAGGTGCCAGTTTCTCTTTCGTATCTGATTTGTTCTGTCAGAAGATTTCTATGCCCACTACTAGTCTTGAGGATGCATTAGGGCTAGAAATAGCCGATGGTAGTTAAGTTCTGATCCACGATGTTCTGAAGCAGTGTACTCTTAGTATCGAAGGGAGAGAATTCTCGATCGATCTACTGCCGGTGTTAATCAGGGGTTTTGATGTTGTGATCGGCATGGATTGGTTGTCAAACAATCACGCCGAAATCGTATGTTCCAAGAAGTTGATTCGACTTCCCAACCCCTCTGGCGAAGTCATTGTCATCTATGGTGAAAAGAGAAAAGGTGAAGTGGCAATAATCACAATGGCAAAGGCACGCAAGTGCTTAGTAAAAGGATGTTCATCTTTGCTAGCCTATGTGATCGATGCCAAGTTAGAGAAATCAAAGCTGGAAGATGTGAAGATTGTGCGTGAGTTTCCAGATGTCTTTCCGGACGACTTGCCCGGGTTACCACCCGATCGTCAGTTAGAGTTTCGGATTGATCTTGTGCCTGAGCAGTACCAATTGCTAAAGCTCCTTACCGTTTAGCACCGTCAGAGATGCAAGAATGATGGCACAACTCCAAGAGCTTTTAGAGAAGGGCTTTATAAGATCGAGTTTGTCGCCCTGGGGAGCTCCGGTCTTGTTTGTAAAGAAGAAAGATGACACGATGAGAATGTGCATTGACTATCGTGAGTTGAACAAAGCTACAGTAAAGAACAGATATCCGCTTCCGAGAATAGACGACTTGTTCGATCAACTTCAGGGAGCGGGTTGTTTTTCCAAAATCGACTTACGTTCGGGTTATCACCAAGTGAAGGTGAGTGAAGAAGATGTTCCGAAGACAGCTTTCAGAACGCGTTACAGCCATTACGAGTTTCTTGTAATGCCTTTTGGTCTAACGAACGCACCGGCGATATTTATGGACTTGATGAATAGAGTGTGCCGACCATTCCTCGACCAGTCGGTCATTGTATTCATTGATGACAAACTCATGTACTCCAAGAGCGAGTCAGAACACGAACAACATCTGCGGGAAGTGCTTGAATTGTTGAGAAAGGAAAGATTGTACGCCAAGTTTTCCAAGTGTGACTTTTGGCTTAAGAAGGTACAATTTCTGGGTCACGTTGTCACTCGAGACAGAGTGAAAGTGGATCCCTCCAAGATTGAAGCTATGATGAATTGGGAATCTCCCAAGAGTCCGTCAGAGATCCGAAGTTTCTTGGGTCTGGCAGGGTACTACCGGAGATTTATCCAAGACTTTTCGAAAATCGCTTCTTCCTTGGAAGTTTTGACTCAGAAGAATGGGAGGTTTGAATGGACCGAAACACAATAGAAGGCTTTCTGTTTCCTTCAAAAGAAGTTATGTGAAGCTCCAATCTTATCGTTACCTGAAGGGTCAGAAGACTTCGTGGTTTATAGCGACACTTCCAAAATGGGTTTAGGTTGTGTGTTGATGCAACGGGGTAAGGTAATCGCTTACGCCTCGAGGCAGCTTAAAATACACGAGGAGAACTATCCTACCCACGATTTGGAGTTAGCAGCGGTGGTGTTCGCCCTGAAGCTTTGGCGACACTATCTCTATGGCACGAAGTGTACACTCTTCACAGATCATAAAAGTCTGAAATATGTCTTTGATCAAAAGGAGTTGAATATGAGGCAACGGCGGTGGCTTGAGTTACTCAAGGACTACGATTGCGAGCTGCTTTACCATCCTGGTAAGGCAAACGTGGTAGCCGATGCGTTGAGTCGGAAGGACTATAGCGGTTGTATTTGGGCTACCCATTCGAGAATCGAGTTGGCGTCTAGTCTTGTTGAAAAGATCAAAGCATCGCAAGTTGAAGCACTGCTAGAAGAGAATCTCAAAGAAGAGGTTATGAAAAAGCAGCGTTTGCTCTTAACGGAAGATAGTCGTGGGGTAAAACTGTTCAACGGTCGCGTGTGGGTACCCAAGCTTGGGGGTAACCGGGATCTGTTGCTTGAAGATGCACACAAGTCCAATTATTCCATTCATCCGGGGAGTACAAAGATGTACAGGGACTTGAAATTGGACTATTGGTGGACGGTAATGAAACTTGACGTGGCGCGTTACGTTGAGCGTTGTGTGACGTGTTCGCAAGTTAAGGCCGAACATCAGCGACCGTATAGGAGTCTTCAGTCTCTAGATATTCTCGAGTGGAAGTGGGAGCATATCACTATGGACTTCGTGACAAAGTTACCTAAAACACTTCGAGGTCACGATACCATTTGGGTGATAGTTGATAGATTAACAAAGAGCGCTAACTTCTTGGCCATGCGCCAGACATTACCGATGGAAAAACTAGCGAAACTGTACATCGATGAGGTGGTCTCGAGGCACGGCATACCATTGTTGATTGTGTCGGATCGCGACAGTCGGTTCACTTCGAACTTTTGGGATGGGCTTCAGAAAGAGCTTGGTACGCGAGTTAAGTTGAGTACGGTTTACCATCCACAGACCGACGGACAAAGCGAGAGAACGATCCAGACATTGGAAGACATGTTGAGGTCTTGTGTCATCGATTTCGGGGGTAGTTGGGACTCTCACTTACCTTTGGTGGATTTCGCTTACAACAATAGCTACCACTCGAGTATTGGAATGGCACCTTTTGAAGCATTGTACGGGCGAAAGTGTCGAACTCCCGTGTGTTGGCTTGAAGCGGGAGAAAAGAAGTTCGCGGGACCTAAAATCATGCAAGAGACGGCCGATAAGGTCAAATATATTCGTGAAAGATTGTAAGCGCCTCAGGATCGGCAGAAGAGTTATGCCGATAAAAAGAGAAGGCCGATGGAGTTCCAAGTGGGCGATCGTGTGTTGCTTAAAGTATCGCCGTGGAAGGGAATTATTCGGTTCGGAAAGCACGGGAAGCTGAGTCCCCGTTTCCTCGGACCTTTCAAAGTGCTCAAGCGGGTGGGTTTGCAAGCCTACCAATTGGAACTGCCGCCAGAGTTGAGCAGAAAATACAACACGTTTCATATTTGTTATCTTCGGAAGTATTTTGGTATTCTTGTGGTTAAGCTTTTATCGTTAGCACCGTGTTTGGTTTGAAGTTGAGTTGGATTTTGAGAATTTTGGGGACAAGCAGTGAACTATGCAAGTTGCACCGCGACTAGAGGTCGCGGCACAACCCGCGTAACCCTCTGTTTGATATGAGATTTTTGGAACTACGCGAGTTGCACCGCGACTTAAGGTCGTGGCACAACCCGCGAAACCCACTGGATGATTTTGGGTTTTAGACACGGGCGAGTTATGCCGCGAGTTGAAGTCGCGGCATATCCCGCGTAGTTGCCTGGCCGACTTAAGGGTTTTAACCCAAAATATCTTCATTTTCTGAGAATCTCAATCTCTAAATATCTCTCTCTCTCTAAGTATATTTCTCTCTCTAGAGTTTGGTGGTTAATGTCTAGTGTTTGATCCGAGGTTTCGGTGTTTTAAGCTTCACCTCTACGTCGTGATCGTTATCTGGTTTTCCGGGTTTTATCCTAAAACCTACTGGTGAGTTCCTACTATCATTTTAAACTTTATACATATCAAAAGTTACCTTTTGGAACTTCTACATATCTCAATGGTTTCAGATTTAAGTTTTCTACATATTTGATATAACTTGAGTTTTGGGAGATTTTAGGGTTCCCGATCATTGTGTTTACTAAAATGATGGATCTTATCTTAATGTAGTAAAATGATGTTTTACTTGTACATTATGTGGATATATGAAAAGAATGTTTAAGAACTCATTTTAATGATTTTCATTCTTACGAGAAGTTGAACTGGAAATGGCATTTTGTTTATAAAATGTGTTTATACCATATGTTTATTTATGGTTGGTCACATATGTTGTTGTGACGAGTTTGTACCATTACTAGCGGATCCCTAGGTTTTGAGTCGACTGTATTGTTGGGATGTCACATTCCCCATTTTGTAGCTATGGATGCATATGATCCTCGGGGGCAACTTGGCACGGTTATGTGAGGCCGGATACTAGTCATGGTTCATAGTGATCCTAGTGAAGGAGTATACATTGGTTTTGCTTGGGGCTAGATCTCACGTTGTAGCACGGACTTATGTGTTCGTATCCTTGGATTCCAATTGTTTAGCTCATAACTCGGATTTTGGCCTACTTTGTGTTACGCCACAATCCTTGGTAAAATGTTTTATCGTTGGTCATTTGATGACATGTTTATAACGGAAAAGCCCGGTTGTGGCAAAGGTTTCAATTGTAATATTTAACCTCTTTGGAAATATTATTTTATGACACAAATGTTTATATCTTTTGAACTTTATAAACTGTATGTTCTCACCAGACTTTAAGTCTGACATTTTTTCTCAAATGATATGTATAACAGGTTTCCCTTAGCGGTGGGATGCACTGGGTTTTGAGAGACGAGTTTGGTCTCGAGGCATTTTGAGATGACTAGTTGGGCATTGTTAATTCCCATTCTTTTGATGAAATTCGGATTTTCAACTGATGTAATCTAGATAGTTATGTTTAGATTAGTCTGTTGATGAATTCTAAATCCGTACAGGTTTTTGTAAAGTCTTAAGGACTGACACACTTTTTGAGAAGTTTATAGCAATACAGAAGTCATATTGCCTTATTTTTTGAAGTTTAAATTTACTCTGAATTTTAGGATGTTATACAAACCATGCATATAGAACAAATAGGGTTGGGTTTGTGCGCTTGAAAGCTCAAAGTGCACGTATTAGGCTATTTGAAAGCCAAACCATGCATATAGAACAAGCAAGGTTGGGTTTGTCCACATAAAGGCCCTAAGTGCACCTATTTGGCTATTTGAAATCCAAACCATGCATATACAACAAATAGGGTTGGGTTTGTGCGCATAAAGGCCCTAAATGCACCTATTAGGCTATTTGAAATCCAAACCATACATATAGAATAAATAGGGTTGGGTTTGTGCGCTTGAAAGCTCTAAGTGCATCTATTAGGCTATTTGAACGCCAAACCATGCATATAGAACAAATAGGGTTGGGTTTGTGCGCTTGAAATCTCTAAGTGCACCTATTAGGCTATTTGAAAGTCAAACCATGCATTTACAACAAATAAAGTTGGGTTTGTGCGTATAAATGCCCTAAGTGCACCTATTAGGCTATTTGAAATCCAAACCATGCATATAGAACAAATAGGTTAGTAAGCCTAAGATTAACATACTATTTATTCATCTGAGGAATGATCAGACAAGTCAGGTTCTTCTTCGTCAGAGTCACTATCAGAGTCTTAGAACTTTTCCTCTTTGTCACCACTCTCATCAACATGCCAATTGTCGTGACCATCATTGGCAACTTTGATGTCTTCTCCCTCTGTGACAAGACGGATGGGTTCATCCACGTCTTCGTTTCCCCCTATGGGGTGCAATTCTATCATCTTCTTGGAAAAATTGTTCCCCATCCACATTTTTGTCACCCGATACTTCGTGTGTAATTGATGCCAACTCATATCTAGGCTTTGTCTTCACTGCAGACCACCAATCTTGTAATTCCTTCGTTAGATTTGGTACATAGTAGACTTGTTCAGATTGTCATGCTAGGATAAAAGGATAGTCTGCACGAAGTCTTGATTTGTTTTTGACATCCATGAGATTATGCTTTGGGTGAACTCGGACGCCGTTAACAGTATCAAACCATGTGCATTTGAATATTGGGACAACACATCGACCAAGTCCATATCTATGATATTCTATCTCTAGCACTTCATCCAATAATCCATAGTAGTCGACATCATACTCCATTATTATGTGTGGTGCGATTCCTACCGTGAGATTGAGTGTGGAACTTGTAACCATTTACAAAAAAACCCGGGTGTCTCCAAGCCCAGGGTAGCGGTCTTTGTGCCAAAACATTCAAATTGTCGATTGAGGGTTCGGTCCAAGTCATAACCTATATTATAAAATATTATGCCATTTGTAATATTATATTAAGTACATATAAATGATGATGAACAAAAGTTCATACGTATACTTACGTTGGTCTCAAACCAATCAGCAAAGTGGTCACCTTTATGTTTGTTGAGCCCCGCTTATCAATGTACGGCTCCGAACGTCTAATCCAATAATTGAAAATGGTTATGAAAGGAAAGACTTCTTGACAATTAAGCAAGATGTATGTGTGAGCTTTGTGCAGATCTACATCTTCTAGCTAACAATGTCTTCCGGCCTTATCATATAATGGACGACATGGGGTTTTAAATATGCTTAAGCGTTGGTCGGAAGACTCACATTTGGGGTCAAAATTCTGAGGCTCACAGTTTAGTCGCGTCTCTACCGTTGGTTCAAAATACAGCGTGCAATAGGTAGATAGTTCGTTCAACAAATATGAATCCACAATCGACCCTTCTACACTTGCACTTTTTTTCACTGTCCTTTTCAAGGACTATAGACGTCTCTCGTAGAGATACATCCATTTGTATTGAATTGGACCCCCAACTAGTGCCTCTTGTGCCAGATGTACCACAAGGTGTTCCATGGACTCAAAGAACCATAGTGGAAAGAATCTTTCCAACTTGCAGATTGTTTCAACTATACTTGTCTTCAATTGAATCAAGTCCTCAACGTGTAACACCTTAGAGCATATTGCATGAAAGAATGTGCACAACTCAATGATAGCATCCTATATTTGGGCCGGTACCATCCCTTTAATAGCACTAGGAGAAACCTTTGCATGAACACGTGACAATCATGACTCTTGAAGCCATAGAAACTACCATCCTCAAGGTTTACTAATGACCCTATGTTGGAAGCATAACCGTCTAGAAACCCCTAAGTACACCCGTTTGACTATTTGAAAGTCAAACCATACATATAGAACAAATAGAGTTGGGTTTATGTGCTTGAAAGCTCTAAGTGCACCAGTTTTCCTGTTTGGAAGTCAAACCATGCATTTAGAAGAAATAGGGTTGGGTTTGTGCGCTAGAAACCCCTAAGTGCACCTGTTTGACTGTTTGAAAGTCAAAGCATGCATATAGAACAAATAGAGTTGGGTTTGTGCGCTTAAAAGCCCTAAGTGCACCTATTAGGCTATTTGAAAGTCAAACCATGCATATAGAACAAATAAGGTTGGGTTTGTGCGCTTAAAAGCTCTAAGTGCACCTCTTTGACTGTTTGGAAGTCAAACCACGCATATAGAAGAAATAAGGTTGGGTTTGTGCGCTAGAAACTCCTAAGTGCACCCGTTTGACTGTTTGAAAGTCAAACCATGCATATAGAACAAATAAAGTTGGGTTTATGTGCTTAAAAGCCCTAAGTACACCTATTAGGCTATTTGAAAGCCAAACCATGCATATAGAACAAATAAGGTTAGGTTTGTGTGCTTAAAACCCCTAAATCCACCTGTTTGACTGTTTGGAAGTCAAACCATGCATATAGAAGGAATAGGGTTGGGTTTGTGCGCTTGAAACCCCCAAGTGCGCCCGTTTGACTGTTTGAAAGTCAAACCGTTCATATAGAACAAATAGAGTTGGGTTTGTGCGCTTAAAAGCCCTAAGTGCACCTATTAGGCTCTTTGAAAGCCAAATCATGCATATACAACAAATATGGTTGGGCTTGTGCGCTTAAAACCTCTAAGTGCACCTATAAAGATATTTGAAAGTCAAACCATGCATATAGAACAAATAGAGTTGGTTTTGTGCACTTGAAACCCCTAAGTTAGGGCTGACAACGGGTAGGGTATGGGTAGGGTAAGGATTAATCCGTTATCCAATCCATTTAAAATAACGGGTAACGAAACGGGTAATTATTCATCTCATAAAACCCTTATCTGTATCCTACCCTACCCATTAAAAGTTGCGGATAATGAAAGGGGTAATGGATAAATGGTAAAACAAAATTTCATTTTGGACTACAATTGATATTGTTAAACCTCAAACGTATAAGTAAAACATAAGTTCATAAATATAGTTATTATTTTATATCTAATTTGTTGTAGTAAACATTTTATTACTCTAAATATAATCATAGTATAATATTTTTAAAAACAATATGAAAATTGTAAGACTAACACTTTTCGTTTTATTTATTTTTATAAATCCGTCTTGTTTCTCATTTAATCAAAATGAAATCTTTTACTCGATTAATATAAAAAATAAATTAAAGTACACGTTAATATACGACGGCCTTATAAAAAAATATTAATAATTAACTTAATATAAGTATGTGTATATACACTAGTAGAGGAGAGATCAATTGGAAATCAATATTACATTGGAAACTTTGGAAACCGAAATTAACTAATCATTGAATTTCCTTTTCTTTTTAATTGATAAGGTTATTTTAGTTTTTTACATAATTTCATAATATATATGGTAAGTGTTATTATTATTATAATATTAATTATTTAATTTTAATGTATTTTATATATGGTAATATTGATCCTTTATTAATTTAAACATGAAACATTTAATTTAGGTAAACACAAATTGATTCATACGCAAGCTACAAATCAAGTTATTTTTTTCGATTCTTATGAATCAGTGATTGATTCATCCAATGAATGAAAGTTTATATTCATATGAAATCTTCAATATTACCTCCAGGCACAAAATATTAATATAGTGAAACATAATGGATTTGATATAGTGAAACAACATATTAATATAGTGAAACCTGATGAAACATAAAATGTTAATATAATGAAACTTGATGAAACATATTTGATATAGTGAAACATAATGGAAAGGTAATAAAACAAAATATTAATATAGATAAACCTGAGATAGTGAAACAAAATATTAATATAGTGAAACCTGATGAAGCAGATTTGATATAGTGAAACATAATGGAAAGGTAATGAAACAATAATGGTAATGAAACTTAATTGAGTTTTTACATATTGCATATTGATGAACAAGTAATAAAAAGGTAGTCTTGATATATTATTGTTATCTTTTATTAATAAATTAATTAATTTATTACCATATATAATTATTATCTTTTATTAATAAATTAATTAATTTATTACTATATTTCATCTTTGTTGCCAAATTTGAAACACAAAAAAAGACACATTTACCCTTTTGACATATTATTATTATTATTATCTTTTATTAATAAATTAATTTATTTATTACCATATATAATTCAAATGAATCTTGACCATTGATTAAAAAGATCAATGGTTGAAATTTGGTTTCCAATTGAAATCACCCCTACACTAGTATTTAGTTTTATATAATTATACATACACTAGTGTTGGGCCCTTGCATTGCACGGGAGGATAAATTTTTTGTTGGAATATTGAACCGAGTTAAAATGAAACGTAATTTCTCTGTTAACAGTTAATGAAATACAATGTGAAAAACGAATGTATTTTCATAAGTGGTTAACTTGCATATATTCTTAATCGTTTGTTGTTATGAGTTTGTGCAATAATATTGGTAATAGTTTTGTATTATATTATTTAAAACTCAAACAACATGTCTCATAACATATCACTATTATTGAAATAGTTATAAATATGAACATACGTTTTTACAGATTTTGCAATTTTTCTGAAACCTCCTCGACAACACTTGACAATCACTTTGAACGTATAAATCTGTAGATTAATTAACAACATTCAATCCACATCAAATATGACAAAGAAAATAAATGATTTCTATCTTTTGTAACCGGCAACTCAACTGGTATAGTTCAAATTCACTCAGTACCACTTGAAAATTTATCTGACTATTGACTTCAAGACCTCATAGTATTAGTCGATAAAAATAAAAATATGTATATATATATATATCTTATTCCCCTACTTCGAAAAATATGATTGTGGGTTTTGAAAAATATAAACAAATCCTCAGTAAATAAAATAAAATATAAAAAATAGTTTTTCAAAGAAACAAAAATATAGTGGAATACCTTTTGTTCAGTTGCAGGTTCCGCCATTGACACCCGACCGTTCGTCTTCTTATTGTACTTGGATGATACATAGAGAAGCTATATATATTTATAGTGAATGTAGAGAATATTTTAAAATATTTTATTTTCATTTTCGATTTTACATTTAAATGTAAATATATTAAAAATATGGAAGAATATTTTTATATCTACATCGTTTCTATTTTATTTTCTTTACACTTGGTTAATTTGGAAAGTATTGCGGAATATTTTTATTTTAATTCATATCAACCTTCTTTTTTCTTCTTTTAATGCTCGTGAAAAAAAAATAAGTGTAGATTTTATATTAGCAAAAAAAATACGTGTAGATTTTATATTATGCTAATATAAAATACGTGTAGATTTTATAAAATAAAATAGATTTTATATTAGCAAAAAAATACGGAAGAAAAAAGAGTTTATATTACATCTCATTATGTAAAAAGATTTTATAAAATAAAATATGGAAAAAGATTTTATAAAATAAAATATGGAAAAATCATTATGAGATGTAATATAAAAAAATACGGAAGAAAAAATATTTTATATTACATCTCATTAATATAGATTTAAATGTAAAATCTACATTTAAAATAGATTATACTAATATAAAATCTATTTTATAAAATCCTCCACCAAAAAAACAAATATTTATATTAATAAATGAGTATCCATTCCACAAATAGATGATTATGTGAGATACTGTGTTTGGAATGGTTGTACCAAAGCATTAATAAATTGTAAATTAAGTAATTGACTTTAATTAGTTGTACCTTGTGCTTAAAATGTTGTAATTAAGAGTTTTTTATGTCGTTTTTATAATATAGTATAGATATAGATATATATATATATATATATATATATTATATCGTAACGGGTAATGGATAACGAAAAACCGTTTATCCATACCCAACCCACTAAAATTTTGGGTAAACGGGTAATGGATAAAATTTTATTTATCCATACCCTTATCCAACAGGTTGAAACATAACCGGTAACGGGTTTACCCTTACCCATTGCCAGCCCTACCCTAAGTGTACCTGTTTGACTTTTTGAAAGTCAAACCATGCATATAGAACATATAGAGCTTGGTTTGTGCGTTTAAAAGCCCTAAGAGCACCTATTAGGCTATTTAAAAGCCAAACCATATATATACATATCAAACGCAAACACATTACACATTACATAACCCATACTCACCAATACATACAAACACATTACATATGCTAGAGATTCACAAATTCAAAAATTCCAATTTTATACACCCAAACATAATTTATATAGTCAATTATACTACATTAAAACCAAACATAACCCATGTTCATACACACATATATATATACACAAACATATTACATATACTAGAGATACACAAACACAAAAAATGCACTTACATGCACCAAAAGTCATAACCCATATTGTATACACCAAAACATACAAACACATTACATATGTTACATATACACAAATGCAAAAAATGCAAAAAATGCAAAAAATGCAATTTTATAAACCAAAACATACAAACACATTACATATGCAATTTTAACAATTCTAGGTCAAAAGTTTATCCCAAAATCAATAAAAAGTAAACAAGTTTTACATATATATACATACACATATTTCACCAAATCATATATAGATAAAAGAGAAATGGTTAAAATAGATAAAATAGAAAAAATGACAGAAAAAACCATATTACCAAAAAATCGGATGAAAGGGTGAAGAGGGGAAAGAGGTTGGCAGTGTCGGTTGTGGTGGTGGGTCGCCGAAGGTGTCAGTGGTGGCCTCGGTTGGTGGTGGTGGTGGGTCGGCCGCTGGTCACAGGAGGTTGCCGGAGATCGCCGGTGGTTGCAGGAGGTCGATGGAGGTAGAGAGGGTGTAGGAGTGAAATGAGGGAAAGAGTGGTCCATGTTTCCCGATTGGAGACCTAATTCTTGTTCGTTTCGGCGGATTACCAGCGGATATATTCGCCGGAAATTCATTTAATTAAAATATTTTTAAGAACTCCACCATTTTTTTAAAAAAAATTGAAATTTTGAATTTCCGGCGGAATATCCTGTAACACCCAGAAAATTCTAATAAATATCACCGTTCAAAATCCCCGTTTTAGGTGATATCTCGCTTTGGAATCTGTGTAAGAATCCCGTAGTTTCGGTTTGGGCACTTGGATCGACAAAGCGAAGAAATCGGGGCGAGTTGGGTGTGGCGCGAGAGTACCACGCGATTATGACATGGATCATAGTCGCTGGTCACAATCGCGGGAAGGAAGGAGGCCGCGATACGTGCCAGGCGACTATGACACGTGATAGTGACAGTGGCACAATCACGTGTCACTGTCGCGGTGATGGTACCGAATGTGGGGTGAGGCTCGCGACAATGCCCTTGGCACTGTCGCCGGGCATTGCCGCCCACGGAGTCCAGATGGTTTAAAAATATATTTCCCACCTAATTGACCTCATTTCTCTTCCAACAAGTTTCAGATCCGATCTAGAGAGACTCTTAGGCGATTTTTACTCCTTAAACCCCTCTCCTCATTCCTTGTTAACCTAGGGTTTGTTGAGACCAAGTGTGGATCATCAAGAGCTTAAGCTTGTGGGTTTAAGTGTTGTAGCCAAGGTAATCTCCTCCATTATTCACCCTAAAAGCTAGGGTTTTGGTATTTCTTTCCTTATTCCATTTTGTTGAGATTTAATGGAACTATGAGAATATTTTGTGTCTAAGGATCTTGGTTGAGAGTTTGGAGCTAAGGATCTAGGAGGTTTCAAGTCTTCCTTCAAGGAACACAAGTTGTGTTCGTAAAACCTAGATTTGGTCTAAATCTAGCAAGGTGATATCTAGTTGCTTTGAAAAACTATATACATGTCAAAATGCGTATATTTTGGTGTTTGGAAAATATGTTTATGGATTTATCTTAGTTTGACAAAGTTTATGAACATTCGTATATTTGCACAAGTTATGTCACCAAACTCTTGAGAAACGGCTTACAATATTTTAGAAAGTGTTTTGGAGTCTTACCTGAAATTGTTAACTGCTGATAAGTTTGGTTCTTTTGAAAATGGTTAACTTTATAAATGTGTATATAATGCATATCTTTGTTATTTTGGGCATTTTGATAAATGTGTCACAAAGGAATGTGTTTTGATGATTTATCGCATAAATGGGTATTTTGTCAGAAATGCACTTTTAAGTGTTTGTCGGGTTTATGCATCATTCATGAAATGGAATATTTGGAAGAATACCGGCGTGTGAGTTATTTGGTTTTGGGTCATTTCTGACCTTGGGAAACATTTTAGAAATGGAAAACCCTTTTGGGTTTTGGGGCGAAGGCCAATGGTAATTTGAGAATTAAAGACCTTGGGGAAATGGGTATTTTGGTTTATGTAACCATTTTGGCTCTCGTGTTTTAGCCAATCGTCTAATAAGTCTTTTGGGTCTTGTTTTGTACTCGAGTGAATTTTTGGAACATTTGTTCGGCTTTGGTGGCTCGTTGAGGAGCTTTAGACTTATGGTGTACTTACTTGCATCTTATTTAAGAGTTACATGTTTTGAATGCGTTAGTTCGTTCTTTTGAGTCATGTAACGTTTTAGACTGTAATGCATTAGATCCATAGGCATATGAGTCGTCATGTTCATCATGGAGTTTAGTTGTCCATGTTTGAGTCTAGTGAGTAGTCCCCAAGTCATGTTGATTATGTAAGCTTGCGGTGGTGCTCTTGGAGAGCCGTATAAGGAGCTAAGTCTTGCGGTGGTGCCCATGGTGAGCCGGATACGGAGACTTGTGACTTTGTGGTGAGACTCATCTAGAGGTCGAGTAGACACTAGGATCAGTGGTGTCTTGCGGTGGTAGCTCAGATGAGCCGGATACGGGGAACCATGGTCTTATGTGGAACTCGGGAACGTTGATACGTGGCTTAACTTTGTGTGCCCGCCACATTCGATGGAATCGGGTATCCCCCGTCACCTAAAGGTGTTATCTTGGGTATTCCCTTATCCATGCCTTCGGTGTTAAAACGTACCATTTTAATTACTCAATGAGTCTTTTGGAGAAATGTCGTGTGGGTGTGTTTTGGGAAAATTTGGGCGTCGGTTATTTATTGAAAATGGGTGATTGGATATTTCAAGGAACTTGTTATGTCGATAAAGCCTCTTTACAAGCTGTATTTCTAAATTGGCCTATTCAGAGTAAAATGTTCATTTTAAATGTTTTATGATTTACATGATGAAAATTGCTTTAACTCACTAGGCGTTAAGCCTAACACTTTTTCTTTTCGACATGTATATCAGGTCCTAGATGGGTCTGTGTGGAGAGTGGAGTTTGATAGAAGTTCCGATAGGATGGTTTTAGTATAGTCATCCGGTTTGGTGAAGATAGCAGATTCGGTGGTTTTAGTAACACCCGACTAATGTTGTCCTTAGTTTGTGGGTCTAGATAGTTCCATTAGAACTCTGATACGTTGTTATTGTGTTTTTTCCTTGTAACCTTAGATATTTGATGTTTCTATGGTTGTATTTAAGAGTTTTGGAAGTTTTAATTTGTCAGCTATTTTCGAAATTTAGGGGTGTTACATATCCGCCGGTAATGCACATCCGCCGAAAATCTGCCGGTAATTCATTTTTATTATAAGAATAATAATATTATTATTATATTATTATTATATTATCGTTATATTATCCATTACGGTCATTAAAGTCGAAAACGGTCCATTAAAGCCCAGACAGATCCCTTAAAGTCCAAATGGATCCATTAAAACCCAAATGGGTCCATGAAAGCCCAAGTGGATCCATTAAAAACCAACTGATCCATTAAATCCCAAGTGGATCCATTAAAGCCTAACCGATCCATAAACGACCATGTGGATCCATTAAAGCCCAAGTGGATCAATTAAATCTCAACCGATCCCTTAAAGCCCAAATGGATCCATTAAAGCCCCATATGGATCCATTAAAGCCTAATCGATCAATTACAGCGCAAGTGGATCCATTAAGGCCCAACTTGATCCATTAAAGACCAAGTGGATCCATTAAATCCAAATGGATCCCTTAAAGACCAAGTGGATCCATTAAAACCCAAATAGATCCCTTAAAGCCCAGTTGATCCATTACAGCCCAAGTGGATCCGTTAAAGCCTAACTGGATCCATTAAAGCCCAAATGGGTCCACTAAAGCCAAATTGATCCCTTAAAGCCTAAGTGGATCCATTAAAATCTAAATGGATCCCTTAAAGCCTAATCGATCCATTACAACGTAAGTGGATCCATTAAAGCCCAACTGGATGCATTACAGCCCAAATGGGTCTATTAAACCCCAAATGGATCCATTAGAGCCCAATCGATCCATAAACCCCCAAGTGGATCAATTAAAACCCAAGTGGATCCATTAAAACCCGTGTAGATCCATTAAAGCCCAAGTGGATCCACTAAAGCCCAACTGGATCCATTACAGCCCACATGGGTCCTTTAAAGCCCAAGTGGATCCACTAAAGCCCAACCGATCCATAAACGTCCATGTGGATCCATTAAAGCCCAAGTGGAACAATTAAAGACCAGTCAATCCATTAAAGCCCAAATGGATCCCTTAAAGCCCAAATGGATCCCTTAAAGCCTAAATGGATCCATTAAAGCCCAATCGATCCATTACAGCGCAAGTGGATCCATTAAAGCCCAACTGGATCCATTAAAGCTCAAATGGGTCCATTAAAACCCAAGTGATGGATCCCTTAAAGTCCAAGTGGATCCATTAAATCCCAAATGGATCCCTTAAAGCCCAATCGATCTGTTAAAGTGCAAATGGATCCATTAAAGCCTAACAGAAACCATTAAAGCCCAAATGGGTCCATTAAAGGCAAGTGGATCAATTAAAGCTCAACCGATCCATTAAAGCCTAAATGGATCCTTTAAAACCCTAATGGATCCCTTAAAGCCCAAATGAATCCATTAAAGCCCAATCGATCCATTACAATGCAAGTGGATCCATTAAGCCCAAATTGCTCCATGAAAGCCCAAGTGGATCCATTAAATCCAAATGGATCACTTAAAACTCAAGTGGATCCATTAAAGCTCAAATGGATCCCTTAAAGCCCAATCGATCCATTACAGCGCAATTGGATCCATTACAACCCAAATGGTCCATTAAACCCCAAGTGGATCCATTAAAGCTCAACCGATCCCTAAACGCCCATGTGAATCCATTAAAACCCAAGTGGATACATTAAAGTCCAAGTTAATCCATTAAAGCCCAATTGGATCCATTACAGCCCAAATGGATCCATTAAAGACCAAGTAGATCCATTAAAGCTCATGTGGATCCATTAAAGCTCAAGTGGATCCATTAAAGCTCAAGTGGATCCATTAAAGCTCAATTGGATCCGTTATAAACATCCGCCGGTAAAATCATCGTCATCATCATCATCATCATTTTTGTTTCTTTTTAAAATTGTTTAATTTTTTCCCTGAAAAAAGTAAAAAAATTTAATTAAATATTTCCGACGATTTTTTATTTTTTTTAAATAGAAATTCGTCGGAAATACCTTAATTTTTTCCGGCAGATTTTATTTCTTTTTAAAATTAGGGCGACTGCGAAAGTCATCGAAGGGGTCAGTCAGTATTTTCCTTCACCCCATATTCAAAATAATTTTTTTCGGAGAAAAAGTAAAAAAAATAATTAAATATTTCCGACAGATTTTTTTTTGTCGTTTTTTTAAAATAAAAATCCGCCTGAAATACCTTAAATTTTTCCGTCAGATTGTTATTTCTTTTTTAAATTGTTTAATTTTTTCGGATATTTTTTAGTTGTTTAAAATTATAGGAAATTAATTAAATATTTCCGGCTGATTTCAATTAATTAAATTAATTAATTAATTTTCAACGGAAATCCGTCGGAAATATTTAATTAATTTTCTCTAATATTAAATAATTAAAAATTTTATTTTCCGTCGGAAGTCCGCCAAAAAAACATATAATTAAAAAAAATTGACTTTTGCCGGAAACAGTCGTCGGTTTTGGTGGTCTTCCTAGTAGTGTGACTTAGTGAGTCATCATTATCATCGAGTTAATAGGATAAGTTGTGATGAGTTAAATCTTAATTAATTATAATATAGTTGTAACACATCAAATTTTCTACAAAAGGTCGGTGAACGGTTGGGAAAACGGTCGAGGAATTGTCGGGAAAACGGTAGAGGAACGTCCGAAAAAACGGTCGACAAACTTTCGGTACGGGCCATGCTATTGTGTCTGGCGACTGTGCCAGTGGCACTATGGCATGTCAAGGTCACAAAGGGGGTAAAACAACTTTCAGTACATTTTGGGCAACCTTGCCATGCAATTGTGACATATCACAATCGCATGTCACAATCGTAGTCGATGTCCAGAGGCTTAAATGCCTGATTTTTCTTAGGTTTTCTTTATTTCATCATATCTCCTTCATTTCTACTCCGTTTTGAGCGATTCTTTTTGCTATGTCTCGAATTTGAGAGCTTGTTAATACTAGATCAAGAGAGTTGAAGTATTTGTTGGATTCAAGAACATTTGATATGGGTAATCTTCTCATCTCTCTCAAGTTTAAAGATAGGGTTTGATGTGTTCTTTATTTTCTGTTGGTTATTTTCCCACTATATGTATTTCTAATAATACATATAAAATTAAAAGAATGTAAAAACTAAATGTAATCAACAAATGATTAGTACAATTAGAATACAAAGAGAATCGACAGAAAAATAAGTGTAAACGAATAAACCGTAGATTCAAACGATGCTGAGGCTCGTGTTGAACATGATTCCCTTAAACAGATTTGTCGTATGTTCCCAGGGTACAACAGCGTGAGCAGAAGTACTGCCGGATATTTCTACTTGCCTGGAAAATTCGCTGAGGAAGAAAACCGTATGCAGAAAAAATAGAGAGAAAATATCGATCACTATTTTGGAGCATCTTGAATGAATCCGCACTCCTCTATTTATACTTGAAAATGAAACCGACAGATTAATATGTTATTAATCAGTAATTAACAAATAATTAACTGATCATTAAGCACATTAATCTTCGTATTCATTGAGTATCAAACGGGAGTTACAGGAAAAACGACACAGTGTATGTCGCGACTTTTTTAGTTAAAACCAAACAAAGGACTTGTTAGTCTCTTCCACATTTTTAGTTATAAACCACTAAAACTTTTGGTCCTCCTTCCTATGTGGGACACAATCCCACACCCACTTGGTTTTGCCAATTTCATCCCAAACACTCAACTTTGAGCATTGATATCTCATTCACACATATTTCGTTTTGGACACGTAATATATCGTTTCGAAACTCTCATATAGGAGAACACAAACCCACGAAGAGTTAGATATATACAATACATATACATGTATTTAATTGTGTCCAAAGTTAGTAAAAAATCACATTTTTACTAAAAATTTTCAACAATCCCCCACATGAATGGAGATCGATCTTTGCATACGAAAATTTCCCTACGAAATTTCCAATGGTCGAATCTTGCATAGGATAGGTAGGTGTTATCCTTTGAACCTTCCCTTGTGAAACATACTTAGCCTCCTAGCTGTCAGTAGACTCGATGTCCTTGAACTGAACTGCCATTTATGTAGGAGACAACACATTTCACACAGAATTCTTCCTAACAATGTCATATCCTCATAGTCGTGTTCGTTATGGTCATGAACACTAGCCTGGTTCAGCGAGAGCTGATAGGAATTGAGCCCCGACAATTCCCTTCGAAGCGACCCCACTTCTCTCTCACATAAGTGATTTTCAATAATCATTAAAAGCCATAGGCTTAGCCTCATTATCACTGATTCCAGAATTGGAGTTGGAAGTTTATTAACTCCCCCACAGTGACCTCCCCTATTCATACAACTAGGTTGTCCTTTTGAACCCAGATCTTGGGATCTCCAGTCTTCTGGGTAAGGTTTCCTTTGCATGAATTACTCATTCAAGGGCTTTAGTCCCATTCCTCTCGACGACTTGTACACCAAATCTTTACTTAGGCCTTTCGTAAGCGGATCCGCAATGTTATCCTTTGACTTCACATAGTCAATCGTGATAACTCTAGTATAGAGTAATTGTCAAATCGTATTTTGTCTACGTCTAATATGTCTAGATTTCCCATTATACATTGTACTTTGAGCTCTACCAATCGCCGATTGGCTATCACAATGTATACATATGGCCGTTACCGGCTTAGGCCATTTGGGAATGTCTTCCATGAACTAACATAGCCATTCTGCCTCTTCACCACATTTATCCAAGGCAATAAATTCAGATTCCATCGTGGATTTGGCTATAACAGTTTGCTTGGACGATTTCTAAGATATAGCCACACCTCCAAGTGTAAACACATATCCACTTGTCGATCTAGAATCCTTTATATCAAATATCCAATTTTCATCGTTGTATCCTTCGATCACCATTGGATATTTTCCATAATGCAGTCCATAATCACGTGTGTATCTTAGATATCTTAACAATCTAGTAATACTCTTCCAATGTTCTAAACTGGGATTACTAGTATACCTACTTAGCCTGCTCACTGCATATGCTAAGTCAGGTCTAGTACAACTCATAAGATACATCAGACTGCCAATTATTCTTGAGTATTCCACTTGTGCAACCCCTTCCCCTCTATTCTTAGATAGATGTTGACTAATGTCAATTGGAGTTCTAGCAATACTAGTATCTCCTTTATTGAATTTCTCAAGAATCTTGTCCACGTAATGTGCCTGACTTAACACCAGACCGTTTTGGGTTCTTGTGATTTTTATCCCAAGAATCACATCCGCTAAACCCAAATCTTACATGTCAAATTTAGATTTCAACATATCCTTTGTGGACTTTATCATTTTGTCATCGCTGCCAATGATAAGCATATCATCAACATATAAGCACAAGATGACATATCCATGAGTGGTGTCTTTCATGTAAACACATTTATCACACTCATTTATCTTAAAACCGCTTTCTAACATGGCTTGATCAAACTTTTGATGCCATTGCTTTGGAGCTTGCTTTAGGCCATACAAGGATTTAATAAGTTTACAAACCTTGTTCTCTTGTCCCGGGGCAATAAATCCCTCAGGCTGCTCCATATAGATTTCTTCTTCTAAATCTCCGTTTAGAAAAGCAGTTTTCACATCCATTTGGTGAATTTGCATATTTCTAATGGCTGCAATTGCTAACACCAATCTAATGGATGTTATTCTTGTCACCGGTGAATTAGTATCAAAGTAATCTAGACCTTCCTTTTGTCTATATCCTTTGATCACTAATCTCGCCTTGTATTTGTCAATACTGCCATCCGCTTTCATCTTTCTTTTAAAGATCCAACGGTAACCTAGTGGCTTACAACCCGGTGGTAGGTCCATTAGTTCCCATGTATGGTTTTGTAAGATAGATTCTATCTCACTCTTGATGGCTTCTTTCCATTGAGGTCCCTTCGAAGATGTGACCGCCTCACGATAGGTTTTAGGTTCACTTTCCACCACGTAGGTGAGAAAATCGGGACCAAATGATTTTTCAACCCGAGCCCGTTTACTTCTTCTAGGTTCCACATCTTCTTCATCAGATAGAATTTGTTCATCCTCTCGAACAATTTCTTTGCCTTTAGAAGATGAAGTTTGATTTTCCTTGTTCAAACAAGGAAACACATCCTCGAAGAATGAAGCATTTCTTGACTCCATAATTGTATTCTTGTGTATCTCGGGATTTTTAGATTCATACACAAGAAACCGATACGCACTACTATTTTGTGCATATCCAATGAATACACAATCCACTGTTTTAGGTCCTAACTTTTGTACCTTAGGAGGAGGTACAACCACTTTAGCTAGGCACCCCCACACTCGTAAGTACTTGTAAGATGGTTTTCTACCCATCCAAAGTTCATACGGGGTCGTATCTTTTTTCTTGCGGGGTATCTTATTTAAAAGATAATTAGCCGACAAAATAGCTTCCCCCCACATGTTCTGACTTAAGCCAGAACTGATCAACATGGCATTCACCATTTCTTTCAAGGTGCGATTCTTTCTTTCAGCAATACCGTTTTGCTGAGGTGAGTAGGGTGCTGTGAATTCATGTCGAATTCCATTGTTAGAACAAAATTCAGCAAACGGTGAAACATATTCACCTCCCCTATCGTTTCTCACGACCTTGATTTTCTTGTTAAGTTGATTTTCAACTTCATTTTTATACAAGACAAACTTGTCTATTGCTTCATCTTTACTCTTAAGTAAATACACGTAGCAATATTTCGTACTATCATCGATAAACGTGATGAAGTATTTGTTCCCACCTCTACTAGGAATCGATTTTAAATCACACACATCAGTGTGAATTAAATCAAGGGGTTCGGTTTTTCTTTCAATCGATTTGAAAAACGTTCTAGTAAGTTTGGATTCTACACATGTGGGGCACTTGTGATTTGAGTCAAAGTCAAATTTTGGTATGCAGTTTAATTTAATTAAACGTCAAATGGAGTTATAATTTACATGTCCTAAACGTCCATGCCAAACATTTGGAGATTCAAGCAAATAAACAGAACTTGAAATAGTTTTATTCATTTCATTGAAAACTATTGTATTTAACTTGAACATACCATTCAAAGCATTTCCATTACCCACATGCATACCACTTTTGGACAAAACAAATTCGTCCGACTCAAACACTAGTTTGAAACCAAACTTGTTTAACAACCAACCCGAAACGAGGTTCTTTCGAAGTTCCGGGACGTACAAAACATCCTTAAGCTTAAGCTCTTTCCCGGAAGTCATCTTCAAAATGACGTCTCCAATACCCTTGACATCGGCGGTGGCGGCATTTCCCATATAGAGCTTTTGCCCAACATCAACATCCTTAAAAATGTTGAAGTTTCTCTTGTCATGACACACATGACGGGTCGCTCCGGTATCAATCCACCATTATCTAGAGTTTGCACCAAACGTATTCAACTCCGAGACCATGGTCGTGGGATCCGTGATCATTCCCACCACATACTCGTTCACCATTGTGAAAAACAAATTTCACTTGAACGCAATCTCTATCTGTTTACACAAAACAGAAATGGAATTAAATCAAATCAAAATTTGATTGATAATCCTTTTATACAAACAATAAAGGTCTTCAATCAAAAACAAACTCGTTTAAGAATTTGTTTATAAAATTGAAATAAATCGATTTAAAACATTTTCTACAAATCGAAACAAACTCGATTTTAGCGATCTTTTTCTACAAATCGATGCAAACTCGATTTATATTTTATTTCCACTAAATCAAAACACAATCGATTTGGAAATTTTCTTTACAAAATCGAAACAAACTCGATTTTTAGATTCTTTTTAACAAAATCGAAACAAAACTCGATTTAGATTCAAAACCGATACAAGCTCGATTTTCCAAACTGTTTACAAACAGTAATTAATTAAATCGATAATTACGATTTAAAATATGTTTACACAAAACATATAAAGAATTAAATCGAACCAATAGTCGATAGAAATTCTTTTTCTCATAAAACGAATTAATCGAAACAAACTCGATTATCAATTCGTTTATACCCTTAAATCGAGACAAAACTCGATTCGCAACAAATCGAAATAAATTTGATATAAAGTCTGTTTACACAAAAGAGACAACCAATTGAATTGGGCTAAACTTGATTCAATTTACGTGTACAATTAGTACCACGAAAATAATCTGTTTACAAAAAACAAAGAACCAAACGTATCAAGATAAACTCGATACACAAAAATATGTTTAAGATTGTTGGTTATTTTCCCACTATATGTATTTCTAATAATACATATAAAATTAAAAGAATGTAAAAACTAAATGTAATCAACAAATGATTAGTACAATTAGAATACAAAGGGAATCGACAGAAAAATAAGTGTAAACGAATAAACCGTAGATTCAAACGATGTTGAGGCTCGTGTTGAACATGATTCCCTTAAACAGATTTGCCGTCTGTTCCCATGGTACAACAGCGTGAGCAGAAGTACTGCCGGATATTTCTACTTTCCTGGAAAATTCGCTGAGGAAGAAAACCGTATGCAGAGAAAATAGAGAGAAAATAGAGATCACTATTTTGGGAGCATCTGGAATGAATCCGGACTCCTCTATTTATACTTGAAAATGAAACCGACAGATTAATATGTTATTAATCAGTAATTAACAAATAATTAACTGATCATTAAGCACATTAATCTTCGTATTCATTGAGTATCAAACAGGAGTTACAGGAAAAACGACACAGTGTATGTCGTGACTTGCCACGCGGGTAAAGTCGCGGCACAACCCGCGTGACGCACTGTTTCTCGTCCTCGTGACTTACTGCGTGGGTAAGCCCGTGGCTTAACTCGCGTGATCCACTGTGTCAAAACCAAAAAATTTCGCAAAAATCAACCTGTGCGAGCACAAGATTTCGGAGTTGCATTCGTGTCCGCAGGTCGCGCCCACGCACTAGTTCGCCAATTTTAGCCTACGAAAGTCTCAATCGGCACCCCCCCTGCACGCGGGTAGGTGATGGAGTAAAACCAAACAAAGGACTTGTTAGTCTCTTCCACATTTTTAGTTATAAACCACTAAAACTTTTGGTCCTTCTTCCTATGTCGGACACAATCCCACACCCACTTGGTTTTGCCAATTTCATCCAAAACACTCAACTTTGAGCATTGATATCTCATTCACACATATTCCGTTTTGGACACGTAATATATCGTTTCGAAGCTCTCATATAGGAGAACACAAACCCACGAAGAATTAGATATATACAATACATATACATGTATTTAATTGTGTCCAAAGTTAGTAAAAAATCACATTTTTACTAAAAATTTTCAACAATTTCGTTCATCTCCTTTGCATGTTGCTTTAGGTTTTGGATCTTTGGAGATGAATGAAACACTTTGCAAGTGTTAGATCTAATATTTGGTAGGTGTTGCTTGTAGATTCAAGTTTTCACGAAGAAAAACTCAAAATGATGATTCACCCATTTCCTCATCTTCAATCCTCAATCTTCAAATAGTAATTCCTGAAGATCAAAATCCCTCTGACCCTATTCTTCCAAATCTTGTTCAACCTAAACCTTCCTCTATCATTCATACCTATCTTCTCATCTCTAATCCCTGATCTTCAGATAGTCATCTCTGAAGATCAATATCCCTCCTATCCTATTCTTCCTCATTTCACTCAACCTGAATCTTCCTCTATCATTACATTTCACACCAGCCAATCCCATTTCTCATCATATCACTTCTCCTTCCTCCATCACTCCTACCGATCTCCCATCTTCCTCTCAACCTCATGAAATGTTGCCACCACCTCTTCCACCAGCTACTAAGTGGACAAAAAAAATCATCCTATTGACCGAATCATTAGTGATCAACAAGCTGGATTTCAAACTTAAAGATGGGTAGGAAATATTTGTCTCTATGTGAATTTCCAATCCATATTTGAACCAAAACGAATTGAAGAAGCTTTGGTCGATCCATATGGAATAATCGCCATGCAAGAAGAACTCTCTCATTTTGAGAGAAATAAAGTATGGAAACTTTATTCTTTATTCATTGTATTTATTTATTCTTTTGTACATAGTTATATATATATATATAAGAAAAAAGAATGGACTATGTGAAAAGAACCCAAAAAGAGTAATTATGGGTCAAAATGAAATATTCAGTATACTCTTCGTTTCATTCTTAAATTTGGATGTCATCCTCAAATAAGGAGATATTGTTGGGTCATCTAAAGATTTGAAGATGACCTCCCGATCTTCCATTTTGTATCATCCTACTTAGAATATTTTGAGGTTCTTTCTAGCAACTTAATAATTACAATTCAAATGTTTGGTGAAGTCGAAAATCAGCTGAAAAGTTAAAGAAGAAGTGTATCTGTCAAAACGGATTGAAGATAGACTTATCAGCCTAAAGCTAAGTTGCCTGCCTTTGTGGAACAACACCATCGACCAGGATCTCATCGGCAGAGATGAGATCGACCAGGATGGTGTCGATCAACCATGATGGTGCCGATCAACCATGATGGTGCCGATCACACATCTTCAGGAATCTTGAAGATGGTCACACATCTTCAGGAATCCTGAAGATGGTCACACTTCTTCAGGAATGCTGAAGATGTGTGTGGTGATTTGTCATATGTGCCAACTTGTCTCCCTTTTCACCAAACTTGTCTTTGATAAGTTTTTGGGAAAATGCCATCGGCACAAACACATTGTACTTTTCTGATAAAGTATATTTTTGATATCTTGCATTGATGTGGACCTCATTTGAAGATCAGAAAAAGTGTGTTTTTTCTCTTACACTCTTTTAAGGAAAGGTCTACATCATCCTCTGCAAGGTCAACACTTCAAGCCAAACATTCCAAGACAAAAGGTACATCATGTACCTTGCAAAAGACCTGATGTCCTACCCTTTCTTAACAGGTGTCCCATGCATTAAATGCATGGGGCACTATATATAGAGGATGCTCCATCACATGCAAAGTAAAACCAGTTCCACAAGCCTTCAAGTTTTCTAAGTGCTGGCAATTTTCCCTTTACGAAGTTCATTGTTTTCTAAGTGTTTTTCAATGTTCTTCATTCTCTTTGTGTGAGATTGTTTGAACATATTTCATCTCTTCTCTTCCGCAACAATCAAAGTTTTCTATGTGTAATTCTTGATTTTATATCAATAAGAATTAAATTAAGTGAAAAAGTTTTGAGTATTGTATTCAACCCCCCTTCTACAATACTTGTTGTGTTCACTTTCTGTTAACTGGGACCAATAGGAAATTATGTTTTAAATAAGCAGTCTTTCAGTTTACCAATTTATAACTATGATGAAAATTGTTTGAACTCGCTAGGCGTTAAGCCTAACCTTTTTATTTGTTTACATATGCATCAGGTCCTTGTTAAGGAATGGTACTAGCGACATTGTGATGAGATGAGTGCTTGTTAGAGGCATAATAATGAACTAGTGATTCGGAGACATCTTATTTGCTTTGAAGATAGCGATCGTTGTTGGATTTAGTAACACACGTCCTTGTTCTAGTCTTTATGTAAGACTTGATCTATCAATTGTAATGATAAATCTAGAATTGCTATTCGAGGTTATCCAAGTATTAGTTTATAGAAAAAGATTTATCCTTTATTCGATGTATAATAAGAAACTTTTAAATCAATCGCTCTTTCCATATTTGAAGGTGTTACAATTGCATACGAGTTGATCATGTGAAGAAGCTATGGACAGCGGCGGACCTAAGGTTTTTGCTGACCAAGTGCACCTTTAACGTGGACAAAACCGTGCAGAGTCGTCGAATTCCACCGTTTTAAGTGATTTTTTAAGTTTTTGGTAGATTTCTAAAAAAAATAAGTTTTTTTTTGTTGATTCCGAGGAACATTTTCTGGTTTTTCTGGTTGATTTCGAGAAAAAAATTCAGCTTTTTTGGCTGATAAAGAGAGACTTTTTTGGTTTTTCTATTGATATCCCTTTTATTTTCTAATATCTTGAAGCACCTCTTAAAGTTTAGCTAGTACACCTTTAATATCCAAGAAAATTATATTACTTGTTGAAATCAGTTGAACAAATGCACTAGACATGTTGGGGACTTCAATGGCCAAACCCGCCTCAAGTAGTGTAGCTATTATAGATATAAATCTTATAATTAACAAGAGTACATTGATTACATATAGTTTTCTATCGAATTAATTGTAGTCTCAAATGTAAATAAGAGCTTCTTTTAATAAAATTTCTTGATTACCCTTGGATTTCCCATATATTAGTACGGATAATATTTAAAAAGAATTGTGGACGGTATTAAAACAATATCCAATGTGTAATTAAAATTTTATGCTATAGTATCTAGCCATGCAAATTTAGTGAATGATGAGTTCTTGTTTATCCAATTTTAATTGGGAAAATTTGGCAAAAAAACTAATCTTTTGAATTAAATTAACCATTAGCCACTTTTTTAATTAAATTATATTTTAGTCAGAATTAGGCATCGTTTGACAAAAATAAGTTATCTTATAAGCTAACTTATTTTTTAGGTACATGTTTGGATGGACATAAACTAGTTTTTTTATAAGCTATCTTATAAACTAGTTTTTTTTATAAGCTATCTGAAGCAGCTTATGCGAAGCTTTTTGTGATTATTTCAAATATATTCTCATTAATATCAATTCTTATATATTAACTATTAATTATAAATAAATATTTATTATTAATTAATTAATAAATATTAATTAATATTATCTGAAAATTATAACATAAATTTTAATTATACGTTGATATAAAATTTTAATTATTTAGAATTATTGATAATTATATCAATTTTTTTAATATTGATCAATATATTTTAGTTATCAATTATTATTATTTTTGTAATTATTATTTGATTATTTTTTTTCATACTATATGTAACGGTTTTTTTAAAATCATAAGTTAATGTATATATATATATATTTTTTTAAATTTGGTTTAAAATTCAAAATTTATAATATATATAATAATAAATTTAAAAATTTTTAATTAACATATTATATTATTTACTACCTTATTTGTATTAATTAATATATTATATGACTATAAACTTATTTTAATTATATTATTAAATATTGTAATTGATTATTTTTGCTAGATGTCCTTTTTGGTAATTTTACATCTTATAAGTTAGTTTTTGTCAAACGTGACTTTTTCATCAGCAAGTTTATCAGTCATCAACTAGCTTATCAGCTATCAGCTACCTTATTAGCCATCAGCTACCTTATCAGCTAGTTTTTCAAACATGACCTTAATGGAAATATCATACGTATTTACGTAAACTCGATTTTCAGATTAAAAAAAAAGTTTCTTGAATTGAATTCCCATTGTAGCCAAAGTTATGGAAATGTTTTGCACATTTGCGTAAACTCGATTTTCAGATTAAAAAAAACTTTGCGTAAGGATACAAAATTTTGTGTAAAGACTTATTTTTCTTAATCTGAAAATAGGTTTTACTAAAATGCATAAGACACTTGCGTAAACTTTGGCTAAAGTGGGAATTTGACTATAAAAATGGCTAATAAGTGAAATTGATTGGATTAGAAAGATTGACTATTTTAGTCAATTTCCTAATTTAATTTGTAAAGTACAACTGTATATTACGGTATGATTCATTAATGAAATCATGTGAGAGTGTTGTCCAATATGTCACTCGAGATGAGACACTTCAAGGTGTCTATGGTCCTTTGGTATTATACCAAATACCATTATGAAAATGTCGAATGGTGGAATTAAAATGATTAAATGTACCGAATGCTTTAAAATAATAGTTGTATAAATTTTTGACAAGAAACTATATATGAACGAATATTAAAACTTTCAAAGGACTCACTACTAAACGGAAGACTTTTATCTAAGAAATTTTCCGTAGGAAATCCATCGCTAAAGGGTGATTCGTCACAAAACTCAAATCAGTGACAGATTAACCAAGCTGTTGAATTATTCATTTCCTTGAAAAACATCAGATTCTACCGGGACTATTGACATTTTATGGGTAATCCATCGATAATCAGCATCAGAATTTCCAAGGGTGATTTTTGTGGGTAAAAGTCATTTTGTTTTGTAGTGATAACAATCTTTAGATCGGGCTTCCGTCCGGTTAATTTGCATGTTGTTCACTCGAAAAAATCAATTGTGTACTTTGTGTAACGATCGATCTTATACCCTTCTTGTGCACTTCTACATCATTTTGCATTTGGGTCATTGATCAAGACTTGTCTTTGTATTCCATTGTATCGTTTCAATCTACGGCTTGATCATAAATATTGTTTTTTGATTGGTCAGATGATACCTTCTTATTCAAATTGTAAATAAACCTCCCAAGTAAGTTTGTCTTCAATTCTCAAGGAATCGTTGTTAAGTTAGAAGTTTGTAATAATTGAATGGACATGTATCAGGATGAGTAGTTATTAAATTATCAATTTAGACTTAAAACTACTACATAGAACCGAAACATATTTAGCACAAATGACATTATTTCATAGAGTAACTTACATTTTTTGTCTTTGTGGTTGTCACTCATTATTTAGTCCATGTTTTAAACTAATTATAATCTTGATCACTATAGTTGTCCATCTGTTTCACTTTTGGTCCTTTTGTCCAACTTTTGTTAAGAAATAAGTAAATTGCAAATCTAGTCCTTGTTGTCTATCAAAATAAACACTTTTTATCCTTACAGTTTTGAAATATAAGATGGCATGGTTAACAAAAACGTTTGGATTTGACTCATCCCTCTATAACAACCATTAAAAAATTCCGTTAAATGAAGAACATTTTAATATTACATAATATATATAACCACACACAATATTATATATATATATATATTATTTTTTTAAATAGTAATGTTTTGAATAAAATTATTTATAAATTTATCTATTTTTATTGACAAATATATATATATATATATATATATATATATATTATGATACACAACTTTTTTGTTTTATTGTTATTAAATAGTATTTTTTTTAAAGAAATTAAGTTATGATGAAAAGAATTTTGTTTCGTTACTAGTTTGATTTGATTTAGAAAATAAATTATACCTTTTGTGAATGGAAATTATAACGTATTATATTTTTTATACAATTTTTTTCAAAAAAATAATATTAATTTTTTTTTGTTAGAGACGTTTTACGTACAGACGAAAAGGGAGATTTTAAATATAAGTTCCCAAAATAAAAATCGGAACAAATAACGTTTCATTTTTGATGTGATGTCTACAATATAATAATAAATACACATAAAATTGGAAATTTTCAAATGGAACCTATGCATTTTATATATCAACACCACAACACAAAAATTGTTTTTATATATAAAACTTAAATAAAATATATTTTTTAATAAAAAATGAGTAAAAAAAGTAAAAAGATCAAAATATTATTTAGAATAATATGTCGAAAATAACACTTGGTCCCTATGGTTTGTACGTTTTTTTGGTACCTATTTCCTATTGAAAATTATCTTATATTTTATTTATATTATATATAGGGAATTTAATTAAAATACCCTTTTTTGAAAAATCAGTACCCAAAATGTCCCAAATCTTGTAATTTTTGCCAAAATACCCCCTAGGTCCGCGTTTTTCACTGTTACACGCGGACTTGGTACGCGTTTTGGCCGCGTTCACTGTTACACGCGTACTCGAGCCGCGTTTTGGCCGCGTTTCCCCCTACACGAGGACCTGGTCCGCGTTTGGTCCGCGTTTGGTCCGCGTTTTTTCAAAAAAACACGGACTGGTACTGTTTGGGTCCGCGTGTGGGTCAAAACGCGGGGTGGGTACGCGTTTACACTGTTGCACGCGGGGTTGGTCCGCGTTTCAGCCATTATGTCCGCGTCTTGCGGTGATTGAATTGTCAAATTTAATATATATTTACAGTTTATACCCCTATAATTATTTAGTTAGTTTACTTTATACCTTTTACTTTTCTATTATTCATTTTATACTTTTATCATATTAACACACATAATCGTATATTAACTAAAATACGTTAAAAAAATACGTTTTAATTTTAACAAGTTACACCATTATAATCGTCTCCTCGAAACCTTCGAAATGAGCCCAATATTGAATATTTTTGGATTTAATTATTTTATTATATATCATATGTACTAACATAAAACGAATGAAACGTATGCATATATTTTTTTTTTTTACCATAAAACATAAAACGTATTATATATCATATATACTACATATTTTTGGACAAATTATTCATAATTTATGTTATTCTTCTTTTTATCATTTTACTAATAACGATATTTTTAGTCCAATGGGTAGGATATCGTTATTTTTACTAATAACGATATTTTTAGTCCAATGGGTAGGATATCGTTATTTTTACTAAAATATCGTTATTTCTAGTCCAATGGAAGGATATCGTTATTTTTACTAAAATATCGTTATTTCTAGTCCAATTAGTAAAAATAACGATATTCTTCCATTGGACTAGAAATAACGATATTTTAGTAAAAATAACGATATCCTTCCATTGGACTAGAAATAACGATATTTTAGTAAAAATAACGATATCCTACCATTGGACTAAAAATAACGATATTTTAGTAAAAATAACGATATCCTACCCATTGGACTAAAAATATCGTTATTAGTAAAATGATAAAAAGAAGAATAACATAAATTATGAATAATTTGTACAAAAATATGTAGTATATATGATATATAATACGTTTTATGTTTTATGGTAAAAAAAAAAAATATATGCATACGTTTCATTCGTTTTATGTTAGTACATATGATATATAATAAAATAACTAAATCCAAAAATATTCAATATTGGGCTCATTTCGAAGGTTTCGAGGAGACGATTATAATGGTGTAACTTGTTAAAATTAAAACGTATTTTTTTAACGTATTTTAGTTAATATACGATTATGTGTGTTAATATGATAAAAGTATAAAATGAATAATAGAAAAGTAAAAGGTATAAAGTAAACTAACTAAATAATTATAGGGGTATAAACTGTAAATATATATTAAATTTGACAATTCAATCACCGCAAGACGCGGACATAATGGCTGAAACGCGGACCAACCCCGCGTGCAACAGTGTAAACGCGTACCCACCCCGCGTTTTGACCCACACGCGGACCCAAACAGTACCAGTCCGCGTTTTTTTGAAAAAACGCGGACCAAACGCGGACCAGGTCCTCGTGTAGGGGGAAACGCGGCCAAAACGCGGCTCGAGTACGCGTGTAACAGTGAACGCGGCCAAAACGCGTACCAGGTCCGCGTGTAACAGTGAAAAACGCGGACCTAGGGGGTATTTTGGCAAAAATTACAAGATTTGGGGCATTTTGGGTACTGATTTTTCAAAAAAGGGTATTTTAATTAAATTCCCTTATATATATATATATATATATATATATATATATATATATATATAAACAATTTTCGTGTGATGGTAGTGATGAGATTTGTAGGTTTCATTTGAAAGTTTCCATTTTAATGTGTCTTTATTATTGTTATATTTAGGGGTGCTTAAAAATCCGACTAACTTGATCAACCCTACCTAGCTCAACGCGAAATAACTCAAATGTCTAATCAAGTTGTAAAATCTTTCTATAGGTATTAGATTGATATTGGGTTACTTTTATTTGAACTCAACCCAATCCGATCAACTCGATATCCTTTTATTTCTTGGATTTAATATGATTGGTGAGTCTATATTAATATATACATTAGACAATTACACCATCATGTACCCTTTTCGTAAACGTATATTTTCAATCTATTCTCCATCTTTATATAACATCACGTACCCTCTTAGTTTTGGTAATTATGACTTAAATGTTAATTAAAGGACAATTTAGGTATTTTAAAAATATCCTCTCTCCGACGAACTTTTTCTGGAGAAATTCTTTCCGGCAAACACATGCATATTGTGATACCCTTAACAAAATAACGAAAATAAAGAAAAAAAAACATAGTGTGATACACTTAGTAAAGCAACACCACTTGATACTTTGTGATACACTTCGTAAAACAAAGAAATACATTGTGATACCAACTGTAATACCTCATTATGATACCAAATGTGATATCCTACTGTTATACCAAATGTGATACCCCATTGTGATACCAAATGTGATACCCTACTGTTATACTACATGTGATACCTCATTGTGACACCACTACGACACCAAATGTGATACTCGTTTGTGATACCCATTGTGATAGCACTGTACCATTGTGATACCTGTTGTGATGCCCGTTGTGATACCCATTCTCCGGGGTGCTTGGCCAGAAGCGCCGCCAGAGTAAATGTTATCGAGTCATGTGGATTGTTTGTTGTTAGCCCCTCGTGTGTTGCATTACTGGTGTTATTTTTCTTCGGAGTAACCTCTTTCGTGAGCACAAAACGACTCTGCTTGATCTGGAGGTAAAGAAACTGGAGAAACTGGAGCAGAGATGGATTGTGTGCCATCGTTTGATCGGTATCCCATCAGAGATTATTCTCCACCGTAAAACAATGGATCCATTCGCCTTTTCTTCTTAGTTAGGTACATCGCAGCCATATCTCTGTCATTATCCATCAACTACTCTATTTCATCTCTTACTTGTATGCAATTGATCCTAAAACTAACGACAAACCAGAGGTCAAGATGCATCTACATGGTGTGACGTTGGTTAATTATCTTGCTGCTTCTGTGCGACACCGGTTTAAATCTGGGAAGGCAAATGAATATATGGAAGTGGTGTTAGAACTAAAATAGGGTTTTAATTATGAGTTGTCAAAAAATATAAATTACTAATTTACCCTTTATTTTATTTGGTAAATAACATTATTTATCTAAAATGATTGGCTCACATTGAATCTCACGATTATCACAAACTACATTGTTGGGTCATTGACCAGCATCTTCCTAAATCGAAATGTGGTGCTGCCTGCTACGCTATAAGGAAATAAAGTTGCGCCTTCTCCATTAGCAATTGTTTTTGGCGTAGTGGTAAGCGCTTGATCCTAGCATACACATTTCTCATTTGATTATGCCCCTATATATATAGGTGAAGGATCGTGTGAGAAGTTGAGTTAATGGTGAGAAACGTGAGAAGTGGATCTGAACCGTTGATCTCTTTTAACCTCAAGCCCTCCCATGAATTACGCCTTAGAAGGGAATTCATCTGGTGAATCTCGGTGCATCTCATCCTAATGTGCGTCCATTTCTAACCTAACAGTCGATAACCACTTCTCACGTTTCTCACCGTTAACTCAACTTCTCACCGGAACCCTACCCTATATATATAGGGGCCTAATCATATGAGACCCTATTAGATTGTGGTAACTATGAGATCCAATCTCATCCATCCATCTAATATTACTTTATTTTTTTATTTATTAATAATGAAAGATATTTTGGTCATTTGATAAATTAAATAATATTAAAAACAAAATTGTAACTGAAAAAATCAATCATTTATAAATTAAATATATTGTTTCCTAAAATTTCTCAATCAACTGATTGTGAGATATTCTGTTTACTTTTTGATTTGGTCGTATGAAATTTTAAATTATCCATCCTTTCCATCGTTCACATTGTAACACGATAGTAATCACAGTGTAACACGATGTTAATCACATTGTAACACAATGTTCTTTGAGTGCATCACAATAGTAATTACAGTGTAACACGATGTTAATCACAGTGTAACACAATGTTCTTTGAGTGCATCACAATAGTAATCATAGTGTAACACAATGCTAATCACAGTGTAACACAATATACTTTGAGTGTATCACATTGGTAATCACAGTGTAACACACTGTATTTTTGGTATTCATCGGGATAAAGTTTGATTGAATGATAAGTTTCAATATTTTGAGATAATCTTATCTGATTTCATTCCAAAATTATCGGACCCGCCTAAATTAGATCACAATGAATTATAAAGTTTTTTTTGACAATTTTACCCTTTTTACCTATTTTAATGACCTAAAATTGTGTTTTTAATTAATATATCTCTTATTTATTTTAAACCATTGATTATTAAGATGGATGGATGAGATTGAATCTCATGGTTACCACAAAATACTAGGGTCTCCCATGAAAGACCCCCTATATATATATATATATATATGAATTAATTACAAGTTGGTCCCTATAGTTTGATATTTTTCACAAAATTAAAGAAAAACAAAAAAAACGCAAAAAGAGGACAAAAACATGGTTGGACGAATTTACCCCTAGCTCTAAAGGAGTTTTTTTCGGAGTTAGTGACCAGGTCCTTCTTTCAAAACAAAATTCAAACCTCAGGGACTACAATTTAACTTATTGAAGTACAAGTCCTATTTTTAAAGAAATCAACAAACGTCGTAAACCAAAAGTGAAATTCTCCCTATCATAAATAAACAAAAAAAATGAAAAGACAAAAAAGTAAAAAGAGTAAACTACAATTTTGGTCCCTATGGTTTTTGAATCGGTAAAAAACAAAAAAATATCAGTAAAAGGACAAAAAATCCTCTCACTTAAAGGAATATTTTAACCACAAGGGTTGTGGCATACTGGTTAAGGACTTGGGGATGTGGTGGAATATCCCATCTGCCTAGGGTTCGAATCCAGGCGTACACAACAATTGTGGTCACTGTGGTTTAATCAGGGTTGATGTCTTACAATCATAATTTGCCAATAGATTAGTCTAGGCATAGCCTAGGACACCCTTCAAAAAAAGAAAAGGAATATTTTAGCGGTCGTTAGTGAGAGAGACAAAATCCGGACGTTTTGGCAAAAGATGATGGTCATCTTATAATTTCAAAAGTGCAGGAAAAAAAATATTATTTTCTACAAACCACAAAGACCAAATTTGTAGTTTACTCTAATAACAGTGAGTAATAAAATATAATGTCAACTTTATAATTATACATTCATAAGCTAGTTTATTTTTTAGACTTGGTGAAAAAAAGAAACTCCTTTGGTAAACAATAAGCTAATTTTTGAAAAGTTACTTTAGATTAGGGCTGACAACGAGTAGGATAGGGTTATTCCATTATTCTATCTATTAAAAATAACGGGTAATGAAACGGGTAATTATCCAACTTATAAAACTCTTATATAATATTATCCTACCCATTAAAATAGCGGGTAAGGAAACGAGTAACAGATAAATGGTAAAACAAAATTTCATTTTGAACTACGAATAATATTGTTAAACCTCAAACATATAAATAAAACATAGGTTCATAAATATAGTAAGCATTTTAATATTAATCAAAATATATGTAAGGTATAATACTTTAAAAACAATATAAAATTTGCAAGACACTATTTCTTGTTTTGTTTATTTTCCCGACCCGGTCTTGTTTCTCATTTAATTATCATGAACTATTTTAATTGAAATATCTAGAATGTAAATTAAATTGAACATATAGGATAGCATTATAGAGAAAAATATTAAGCTTTGACTTAATATAATTATATAGATACTACAATTAACCTAATAATATATATATATATACTAAAAGTGTACTCGCGCAATGCAGCTAGATACATCACGATTTTAATGTTTCATTTTATTTTCTGTTTTTTGCCGATTTACATTACGATTTTGGATAGTTGTGAGAGAGTGATAATGATTTTTTTTATATAAATTTGTTTAATTTAGACTTAATAATATATTGTAATTTATTTTGGTTTAATAATATAATTTTTTTATAAAATATTCTGTTAGATTTTTTTAATTATATTTTAGATTTTTTATATTTAAAATTTGATTTTTATTCTATATTTAATTATGCTGAGATTTATTTTAGGTGTAACATCCCCCGTCCCCGTGGTCCGGAACGGGTGATGTCACATACGAGACTTAACATAATTACACAACTAAATCAGAGCTACTAATAAACTCTAAACATATATTACAATCCAAAATCTTATACTTCAAAAGATTTTATAAACTTAGAACGTTTATATAATAATGCGATTCTAAGAACTCCAAAATAACACGCTCGATCTCAAGTTCCGTCCCCGTAAACGTCACTTCGAACCTGCCGTGTCAGAAAACAAAAACACGGCTGAGCACAGGGCTCAGTGAATGGATTATAATATAAATTCGTAAATAATAATAAAAACATCGATAACGAAGCGGAAGACTTAAAAATTCAATTCGAAGAAAGTTCTTGAGACTGAAGTTCATAGTTCATTTAAATCAAAAGAAACGTTCGGTAATATAATCAAAAACAATAATCTCAAGAACAGTTCACACTTTAACTTCAAAATGTAATATAAATAAAGCCCGTCAATTCCAGTCGTTGTGTTCGTGGGGTGGCCAAATCACACGAACTGGGTCGGCATGCGGGCACACACAACGGATCCCCCGTGAATTTAACCACGGTCACATATTCTGTGGGTAAAGTTCTAGAATCGATTCATCCGCCCTGGAGCCAACAAAGTCAGCCAAGTCCTCCCAGAGTGGGTTCACGTAAGCCACATAGGCTTAACTCTGGTGGACCGTCATCTGCAGGACGCTATGACAACAAAGCCGCCATAGAAGTCATCCCAAATAATGTGCCCATTTATTGGGTTCTTCTAAAATCAATGAAAACTAAACATATGCCACTTACCCAAATGGCGATCACAGAAATTATAATCTATATACTTCACATTTTTCATAAACAATCTCATACGAGACACATTTTAATAAAACATCAAAATGTTCAAACAATTGATTCAATAAACCAAATCAATGTGTATGTGTGTGTGTATAATTCCACATTTGTTGATCACGTTCGATTGATCAATCACAAGGTGGTGAACCACCTTTAGGAAGGGTCAACTACAACAAATAGTTGCCCACGATTCAAAAGAAATGAAATCCATACCTTAACCAAATTGAGACGTAACACGCGAGACTGAAGACGAACTTTAACCCGTTCGATTGCCTATTTAAACCACCAATTATTAATAATCGCATAACCTAAAACTCAATGGTTATATTATAAGCTTAAGCACGGATTTTGTTCACGTAGACATTAAACCGATCACTTGGTGTGCGGTTAAACATCTAGATACAAATATCACCATTTTGATTCTAAACTTTACCCGTTTGTAATTTTGACAAAAACAAACATTCCTATACATATACATGATTATAACTTTGTATTATATAATCATAATCTACCAACCAACTTTAACTACCCTAACTTACCAACTTAAATAACTTAAGAAGAAATTTATACCTCTAAGAAGGGTTCGTCGCGTAGATTCCGAATATGTAGTTATTTCGTCGATTACTTCAACGGATCTTAAGATAATCTAGAGAGAAGTTATTTGAAAGTTTAAAGAGAGAGAGACGAGGCGGTGTAAAACAAACACAGGGACGATATGTAATTTACTCTTATGAATTTTCTTTTTTTTTTTTATATATAATTATATAGTTTGGTTAATTGACGGTTTTAATCCCTCAACTATCTTTAGTTGCTATATTTAATTACGGTTCAATTCGGGTAAGAAAAAAAATATACGTTTTATTTTAAAACCGGGTCTTACAATTATTCCCCCCTTAAAAAAAAGATTTCGTCCTCGAAATCGAATTTAGATAGGAAACTTACATCGATTAAGGAACTCGGGGTACTCCCGTCGCATGTGCTCCTCAGTTTCCCATGTCGACTCACGTTCAGAATGATTTTTCCATATAACTTTTACGAAAGGAATCACTCTCTTTCGTGTACCTCTCTCATCACGATCAATAATCGCTTCAGGTTCCTCGCGATAAGAAAGATCAGGTTCTATGTGTTCCAAGGGATATTCAATGACGTGTAAGGGATGATAGTTGTACCCTCGAAGTGAAGATACATGGAACACATTATGTATTTGGGATAATTGCGGCGGTAGGGCTAACCGGTAAGCCACAACGCCAACCCTTTCCAGAATTTCGAAGGGACCAATATATCTCGGGCTCAACTTTCCTTTTAGACCGAAACGTCTGATACCGCGAGTTGGGGAAACTTTCAAGAAAACTTTATCTCCCGGTTGGAACTCGATAGGTCGTCGTCGCTTGTCGGCGTAGCTCTTTTGACGAGCCTGAGCCTCTTTCATCATTTGACGCGCAATTTCGACCTTCTCGGTAGTAACTTGTACCAGTTCTGGGCCTTCAAGAATACGTTCTCCAACTTCATTCCAACAAGTCGGTGTTCGACATTTTCGGCCATAAAGTGCTTCATACGGGGCCATGTCGATACTTGACTGCCAACTATTATTATAGGAGAACTCTATTAAGTACAAATAACTATCCCAACTTCCATGCCATTCCATCGCACATGCTCGGAGCATATCCTCCAGTGTTTGAATCGTACGTTCAGATTGCCCATCAGTTTGCGGATGAAAGGCTGTACTAAAATTCAAACGTGTGCCCCAAGATTTATGTAAACCTTCCCAAAATCGAGATGTAAAACGTGGGTCTCGATCGGAGGTAATTGATACAGGAGTTCCATGGAGACGTACAATCTCACGTTGGAATACTTCTGTCAATTTATCAATTGACCATGTTTGTCGGATAGGAAGAAAATGAGCCGATTTTGTCAGTCGATCAACCACTACCCAAATTGCATCGTGTTTCTAGGTCGTGCGGGGTAGTCCGACTACAAAATCCATAGTTACGTGTTCCCATTTCCATATCGGGATGTTCAACGATTGAAGAAGACCACCCGGACGTTGATGTTCACTTTTAACTTGTTGACAAGTGAGACAACGAGCTACAAAATCGGTGATATCTCGTTTCATTCCAACCCACCAGTAATGGGTCTGTAAGTCGTGATACATTTTTGTTGTACCCGGGTGAACGGAAAACATAGATTTATGAGCTTCGGTCAGAATCTGATCTTTAAGCTCCGAGTTATTTGGAACACAAAGATGATCCCGAAACCACAACACGTGATCATCATCGATCCTGAATTCCGAACTAACATTCTCTTTTACTTGCTGGAAGTTCACCCACAATTCAACGTCGTCTTGTTGGGCTTCTTTTATCCGAGAAATTAGAGTCGGTTCTACCATCAGATTCGATAGAATTTCTGTTTGTGAACTCGGATAGATTTCTAGTCCGAACCGTTCAATCTCCAAAGCTAACTCTGTAGGAACAAGTAACGAGGAAACCTGTCCCACAACTTTACGACTTAAAGCGTCGGCGACTACACTAGCCTTACCCGGATGATACTGTATATGAACATCGTAATCCTTTAGAAGTTCGAGCCACCTCCGTTGACGCATATTTAACTCTTTTTGAGTAAATATATATTTAAGGCTCTTGTGGTCGGTGAAAACTTCACATGTTTCACCGTACAAATAATGACGCCAAATTTTAAGTGCGAAGATAACCGCAGCCAATTCGAGATCGTGAGTCGGATAATTGACCTCATAAGGCTTTAATTGACGTGATGCATATGCGATCACTCTACCGTTTTGCATAAGAACACAACCGAGACCTATCTTTGAATCATCACTGTAAACTTGAAAACCTCCGGTGCCAGACGGTAATACAAGAACAGGTGCGGTAACCAATCGATGCTTCAATTCCTCGAAACTAGATTCTTGTTCGGAACCCCAATTGAATTTGACTCCTTTTCTGAGTAATCGGGTTAACGGTAGAGATATTTTAGAAAATCCTTCAACGAATCGTCTATAATAACCGGCCAGACCCAGAAAACCACGAACTTCAGATACGTTCGTAGGTCGAGGCCATTTAGTGACAGTTTCAATTTTCGTTGGATCGACTTTGACACCTTCCACAGAAATTACGTGTCCGAGAAAAGATACTTGATCAAGCCAAAATTCACACTTAGAACGTTTTGCGTATAACTTTTTCGTTCGAAGAGTTTCCAAAACGATGTGAAGATGTTGATCATGTTTCTCTCTTGACTTTGAATATATCAATATGTCATCAATAAACACGATAACAAAGTCGTCGAGATAATCTTTGAAAACCCGATTCATAAGATCCATAAAGACCGCTGGAGCATTAGTTAGCCCGAAAGGCATTACTAAGAATTCGTAGTGCCCATAGCGAGTTCTGAATGCGGTTTTCGGAATATCACAATCTCGGATACGAAGTTGATGGTACCCGGACCGAAGATCAATTTTGGAAAAGTATCGTGCCCCTTGTAATTGATCGAACAGATCGTCGATTCTCGGCAACGGATACTTGTTACGGATCGTTACTTTATTAAGCTCCCGGTAATCAATACAAAGACGCATCGTACCGTCTTTCTTTTTAACAAAGAGAACCGGAGCTCCCCAGGGTGAAACGCTGGGTCGAATGAAACCTTTCTTTAATAAATCATCGAGTTGAGTTTTGAGTTCCTTCATTTCAGTTGGAGCCATTCGGTAGGGAGCCTTAGAAATAGGAGAAGCTCTCGGAACTAGATCGATGGTAAATTCGACTTCCCGAACTGGTGGTATACCCGGTAAATCGTCGGGAAACACATCAAGATATTCGGAAACAACAGGTACGGGTGCAGATGTAGGGATTATCTGTTCGGTATCTTGTAACGAGGCCAGAAAACCTTCATTACTTTGCCAAGTATACTGGTGCACCGTAATAGAAGTTAAAGCGCTAACATCTTCTTTTGGAGTGCCTCCTTGGAAGATTGCCTCTGGTTTGTCAACATCTCCAAATAATATTTGCTTGGCGTTACAGTCTATAGTTGCATGGTGGTGTGACAACCAGTCCATACCCAATATTAATTGAAAGTGGGACATATGCATTGGAAGTAGAGTGACCTCCCGTATGCGATCTCCAACAATTAACGGACAATTTGAAAATCGAGTTAACACACAGATTGAACCACCCATTGGGGTAGATATTACGACTGGACATTCGGTGGTTTGTTCATAAGGTTTTAACCGGGATTCTAATTGTTCAGAAACAACAGAGTGTGTTGCTCCGGTATCAAACAAGGCATAAACAGATAAATCATTTAAGTTAACATGGCCTGAAATCATACCCGCTTGAGATTTGTCGCCAGGTAATGCAAATACTCGCCCACTCGTAGTCGCTTGTTTTCCTTTTCCTTTTCCAGCTTTAGGACAATCTCTGGCCATATGCCCTTGTTCTTGACAATTAAAACACGAACCGGTCATCTTTAGACACGGACCCGGCCGATGTCGAAGATTGCACTGATCACAAATATTAATTGGACTTGAAACATTTTGACTCCCCCTGTTAGAAAACACTGGAAGTCGTGGCGTGAATTGACTTGAACTTTTATATGGTTTAATGTTCGACTTTGACTTTACAAAACGAGGTTTGCCTTGGAAAGATTCAGGTCCACGTTTCTTATTGTCAACGCGTGAAGTTAACTGTTGTTGTTGTGACCGATCAATATTCTTCGCTGCGTCGGCCACTTCAGTAACGGTATTAAAAGGAAGATTCAAGAGACTATCCTTATACTTCGAGTTAAGTGTCCATTTAAACTTATTGGCTTGTTGCGCTTGTGTGCCTGCGGTATTTCCTGCAAAACGAGAAAACTTAAGAAAACGAGCCATGTAGTCGGCAACGGTTTCTTCCTCGCCTTGTTGGATCGTTGAATAGTCTTGCACATAAGCATCGCGATCTGCCGCCGTAAAATACTGATTGAAGAAAAATTCTTTGAAGTTATCCCAAGATAAGTTCTTAACAGATGGGTCAGTTTGAACGCAAGCTTCCCACCAATTGTTCGCTTCTTTCTCAAACTTGTAAGTAGCCAAGCGGACCCTGTACTGATCTGGAATATCTAAGACATTAAAAATCTTTTCGATGTGCCGAATCCAGTGTTCAGCATCTACTGAATCTACGGCCATTGAGAAAGATTGAGGTTTCTGTTTATTAAACCTCTCTAGCCATGTATGCATTTCTCCCGTTGGATTACCCGAACTTGATCCGGGATTTCCAATATTTGATGTAGGACCAGAATTTGGATTTGGATTTGTATTCGGATTTGGAGGAAGATTTTGTGCCGTCTGTCGCATAGCCTGGATGGCTTGTTCAAGATATGCAGGCATCATACTTGACATGGTTTGACGGACCACATCAGCAATATTAGGTTCACTAGTACCGCCCACTGGGTTGGGAATTGGGTTACCCTCATGTTGAGATCTAGACTTGCGCGGGCGACCACGTCTCGACATTCTAATACAGAACAACATCAAGATCAGAATTTAAAACAGTTACGGATTAAAAATCAGTAAATATAATTAAATTCTAGTATACCCATTCTAATGTCTACCCAATTCTCACAGGTCAAACTTATTTAATCTACAAGTCGTAACCTATGCTCTGATACCATATTTGTAACATCCCCCGTCCCCGTGGTCCGGAACGGGTGATGTCACATACGAGACTTAACATAATTACACAACTAAATCAGAGCTACTAATAAACTCTAAACATATATTACAATCCAAAATCTTATACTTCAAAAGATTTTATAAACTTAGAACGTTTATATAATAATGCGATTCTAAGAACTCCAAAATAACACGCTCGATCTCAAGTTTCGTCCCCGTAAACGTCACTTCGAACCTGCCGTGTCAGAAAACAAAAACACGGCTGAGCACAGGGCTCAGTGAATGGATTATAATATAAATTCGTAAATAATAATAAAAACATCGATAACGAAGCGGAAGACTTAAAAATTCAATTCGAAGAAAGTTCTTGAGACTGAAGTTCATAGTTCATTTAAATCAAAAGAAACGTTCGGTAATATAATCAAAAACAATAATCTCAAGAACAGTTCACACTTTAACTTCAAAATGTAATATAAATAAAGCCCGTCAATTCCAGTCGTTGTGTTCGTGGGGTGGCCAAATCACACGAACTGGGTCGGCATGCGGGCACACACAACGGATCCCCCGTGAATTTAACCACGGTCACATATTCTGTGGGTAAAGTTCTAGAATCGATTCATCCGCCCTGGAGCCAACAAAGTCAGCCAAGTCCTCCCAGAGTGGGTTCACGTAAGCCACATAGGCTTAACTCTGGTGGACCGTCATCTGCAGGACGCTATGACAACAAAGCCGCCATAGAAGGCATCCTAAATAATGTGCCCATTTATTGGGTTCTTCTAAAATCAATGAAAACTAAACATATGCCACTTACCCAAATGGCGATCACAGAAATTATAATCTATATACTTCACATTTTTCATAAACAATCTCATACGAGACACATTTTAATAAAACATCAAAATGTTCAAACAATTGATTCAATAAACCAAATCAATGTGTATGTGCGTGTGTATAATTCCACATTTGTTGATCACGTTCGATTGATCAATCACAAGGTGGTGAACCACCTTTAGGAAGGGTCAACTACAACAAATAGTTGCCCACGATTCAAAAGAAATGAAATCCATACCTTAACCAAATTGAGACGTAACACGCGAGACTGAAGACGAACTTTAACCCGTTCGATTGCCTATTTAAACCACCAATTATTAATAATCGCATAACCTAAAACTCAATGGTTATATTATAAGCTTAAGCACGGATTTTGTTCACGTAGACATTAAACCGATCACTTGGTGTGCGGTTAAACATCTAGATACAAATATCACCATTTTGATTCTAAACTTTACCCGTTTGTAATTTTGACAAAAACAAACATTCCTATACATATACATGATTATAACTTTGTATTATATAATCATAATCTACCAACCAACTTTAACTACCCTAACTTACCAACTTAAATAACTTAAGAAGAAATTTATACCTCTAAGAAGGGTTCGTCGCGTAGATTCCGAATATGTAGTTATTTCGTCGATTACTTCAACGGATCTTAAGATAATCTAGAGAGAAGTTATTTGAAAGTTTAAAGAGAGAGAGACGAGGCGGTGTAAAACAAACACAGGGACGATATGTAATTTACTCTTATGAATTTTTTTTTTTTTTTTTTTTATATATAATTATATAGTTTGGTTAATTGACGGTTTTAATCCCTCAACTATCTTTAGTTGCTATATTTAATTACGGTTCAATTCGGGTAAGAAAAAAAATATACGTTTTATTTTAAAACCGGGTCTTACATTAGGGGAGTTAAAGTGGGAAATAAGTTTAGGAAAGTTAAAATGGTTAGAGATAATGATTGAAAATTAATAAATAGCATTAAATGTAGTACATATAGCTTTAATGGTTGTTTTTTAAGTAATTATCATTAAATAGCAGTACATTAAACTTTAATACTTATTTTTAAGAGTTTTTTATGTCTACTTTATAATATAGTATAGATATATATCGTAACATGTAACGGGTAATGAATAATGAAAAACCGTTTATCCATACCCTATCCACTAAAATGTCGGGTAAATGGGTAATGAATAAATAAATAATTTTTTTACTACTCGTACCTTTATCCAAAAGGTCAAAACATGACAGGTTGCGGATTTACCCTTACTTATTACTAACCCTACTTCAAATCGTTTATTATGACTTTTTTCATTTGTTTTCAACAATAAATGTCTTATATATTTTTTTAGGTTAATTTACATTATTAATTTATTATCTAAGTTATCGGATAGTTTTTTTGATAAAAAAATTACTAGTTTATCTGTTTGTAGTTAGTTTTTAAGGGCTTGTTTGTTTTTTACAAAAAAACACTTAATTCCCACTTATCACTTATTCGGTCAGAGGTAGGCCAAATAAGTGTGTTTGTTTTTTCAAAAAAATAAGTCCCACTTATCACTTAATTCCCACTTACCGAAAAAGTGATAAACCTATGTAACACCCCAGATTTTCGATAAATAAAGGTCACCCGGACATTTTCGAAACTCGTAGATGGTGGGGGTTTGTTAGGAAAACTTTGTTTAAAGTCCCTTAGGGTATCGAGGACTCTAGCATCAAAAAGTCGGATTTTCGGAGTTCGGGGGAGTAGGGCGACAGTGCCCGGTGACTATGCCATATGGCACAATCGTGTGGCATAGTCTCGGGGACTCCACCCCTTGCGGTACAAGTGGGGCGATTGTGCCCCTGCGACAGTGACCATGTCAAGGTCGCGGGGCACTATCGCGAGCGGGGGCCAGGGCATTAAAATGTCCGAATTCTCACCATTTCTTCTCATTTCTATCTTATTCCCTTTTCTCTCCTAAACCCTAAGACCGAACCCTGATCCATTTTGGGGGTTTTTCCTCTTCTTACCACATTATTCTTAATCATCTAGCTAGTTGGGATGATAATCCACAAAACCTTCATCTTCATCTTCCTCATCAAGTTCAACGGTTGGGAGCTCGGGTTGAAGTGTTGAATTGGGTGTTCTCGGAAGTCTCTTTGTCTTCAAGGGTAGGTTTTCTTGTAATAAGTTATAAAATGCTCCATTGATGGTTTCTTAGTGTTTGGTTTCTCAAATCTCGGATTTGGTAAGTTTTGGAGAAAACTAGGGTTTTGATCTCGTTTGGGGTTTTGGTATATTGTTTGGGGGAAATGCTTCTAAATGGTTGAGTATGGGTATTTATGGTTTGAAATGTTTGGATCTAGGTTTTGGAAGTTTCCGGCTTGAGGATTCGAGCGGTCTTCAAAAGAGCTCGTTGGGTGAAACCTAGATTTAGCCTAAATCTAGCAAGGTGAGTTCAAGTTGATTTGTGAAAACGGTGTACATGCCAAAATGGTTGTTTTAAAGTGTTTTGTGCCTTACACGAAATTGTTAACTGCTGATAAGTTTTGTTAACTGTTGATAAGTTTTGTTAACTGCTGATAAGTTGGTTATTTTTAAAGGTGTTTAACTTCATAAACCCATTTTGCACACATCTTTGGGATTCTGGCATTATGATAAATAAATCATGTATTTTGGTATTTTAATGATTTATTTATGGAAGTAGATTTTGGAGTAAAGACGTATCTCATTTTGTGTTTTGAAGAAGTGCATAGTTTTGTGTTACGGGACGTTTTGAAAGGATAAATGTTGTAAACTCACTTGGAAAATGATTTGTCCCAATCTAAACTACGTTGGAGTTAATTATATGTTTTGGAGCATGGGTTTATATAAGTACGGGTTATTTATATTTGATTTCATTTTATGAAATTCGACGTTGGGTCTTTGGATTTGTTGAGCTTATGGCTCGGTTTGGATTTCGTTGGGTTTTGAGGATACTTGTCCGTTTTTAATTGCTCGATGTTGAGCGTTTGGTTAAGATTTGCATTTACTGCATCTTAGTTGAGAATTACATGTTTGAATGCAATAGTTCATTCATTTTGAGTCATGTAATGGGTTAGTTAGTGCAATGGATTCATAGGCACAGTGTCCCTCTGTCCCCGTTTGGGAAGTTGGTTCACTATTTGGCACGGAATAGGCATCGGGATCCATGGTAAGTAGGGTGTGGGCCTATACGGTCGAGCAGCGTCCCATGGACAGTAAGGTGTAATTCCATTGTGCCCGAGTTGCCCAGTTTTGGGGACTCTCAAGGATAGACCTGGAGTGGTTGACTTGATGTTTTCGGGCGATAGACTTGGAGTAGTTGAGCTCGGTGGGTGTTTTATGTGTAACCCACATGTTTTGAATTACTACATGACTATGAGATTTACTTTGTGTTCCGTTATGTACAATGTAATCGTGTCTCCCCCGTCACCAATAGGTGTGGTTTAGTTATGGAGTTTTATAATCCATGTTTTCGGAGACGTTGGTGTATGGGTATTTATCTATGTTTTAAGGTTTTGGTCATTGAAACTCATTCGAGTTATTGAGATGTTTTAGGAAGATGGAGTTAACTACGTTTTCGGTGTTTGATCGTAATGAGGTCAGTTATATTTTACGAGTACTTTGGGTTTCGGCTTTATTTAAAGAGGTGTGTGTTTTATGATCTTAATCACAAAAAGGGGTGAACGTTGAAAGGAGATTGTTTTAAGATTTAATGTATTTCATTTTTGGTTGCTTTCAAACCAAACGTATGGGATTGTGGAAATCATGATTTTAAATAACATTCTTAAAGTTATTGTTTTATATTTACATCCCTAATGTAAAACTCTTGAGCTCACTAGGCGTTAAGCCCAACCTTTTTATTTGTCGGCATGTGCATCAGGTTCCAGAAGGGGGTTCGGTTCTAGCAGTCGTATGAAGGGATGTGCTTAGTGGTTTACAAGTGTAAGCATTTGATGAAGTCTTCCGCAGTTTGGAGATAGCGATACTTTTGGGTTTTAGTAGCACCCGTCTTTATTATAGACTGTTCATATAGAAAGAATGTGTGTATTGAGGTTAAATATTAAATTGTGGTGGTAGATGATTTATTTAGTGGTGTATTTAGAAAATTTTAAATTAGTTGTTATTTCCATATTTGAGGGTGTTACAACCTATCACTTAATTCTCACTTTTTTATCAAATCCTCAGATACATCGCCGCCTCCTCTCCTTCACGATCTCACCAGCCCATCTCGATCTGCCTCGCCTCCATCGATCTATTTCTCCATCGATCTGTATCTATTTCTCCATCGATCTGCCTCCATCGATCTCACCAGCTCATCTCGATCTGCCTCGCCTCCATCGATCTATTTCTCCATCGATCTGTATCTATTTCTCCAACAGCGCCATCGACCATCGACACCCTCTCCAGTCGACCGTCGACCATCGGTATGTGGTTTTTTATGTCGATTTGTTATCGATTTCTCTATTGGATGTGGATTTCTCTATTGTTATCGATCAAAGAATGTATAGATTTGTCGATTTGTGCATTTTGGTGAATTTGTGAAAATCCTTCTTGCATAAAGATCATGGATTGCGTATAGGCATGTGAATGTTAAAAAAAAATGCCAGAAATGGTGTCATCTTGGACTTCAGCACCACCAGTTAAAAATCAGAAGTGAAATCAGACTTCAGACTTCAGCACCACTTAAAAAAGAAAAGCCACCTAAGACTTTGTTCATGTTTTCTATTGTATCTGAACCAATTAATGTATTTCAGTTGAATTTAATTGTTATGAAGACTGATAGTATATATTCAGACGTTTTCAGCTTACAAAAACAAACAGTCTTTTTTATTCAGATTTCAGACTTCAGCACCAAAAAAACAAACACCACCAGTTAAAAATCAGAAGTGAAATCAGACTTCAGACTTCAGCACCACTTAAAAAACAAACGCCACCTAAGACTTTGTTCATGTTTTCTATTGTATCTGAACCAATTAATGTATTTCAGTTGAATTTAATTGTTATGAAGACTGATAGTATATATTCAGACGTTTTCAGCTTACAAAAACAAACAGTCTTTTTTATTCAGATTTCAGACTTCAGCACCAAAAAACAAACAGTCTTTTTTATTCAGATTTCAGACTTCAGCACCACCACTTAAAAATCAGAAGTGAAATCAGACTTCAGACTTCAGCATCACTTAAAAACAAACGCCACCTAAGACTTTGTTCATGTTTTCTATTGTATTTGAACCAATTAATGTATTTCAGTTGAATTTAATTGTTATGAAGACTGATAGTATATATTCAGACGTTTTCAGCTTACAAAAACAAACGGTCTTTTTTATTCAGATTTCAGACTTCAGCACCAAAAAAACAAACAGTCTTTTTTATTCAGATTTCAGACTTCAGCACCACTTAAAAAACAAACGTCACCTAAGTTAATCTATCGACAATACCTTAATAATAAATTCTAAATCATGATTCTCTAAAATATAAATTTTAAATCAAAACTATTTCATTTTAAATACAATTTAGAGTAAACTACGATTTTCGTCCCTGTGGTTTGATGTTTATAATGATTTTCGTCTCTGGTCTTTTAAAACTGCTTTTTTCGTCCCAATGGTTTCTATTTTGCTTCCACTTTTATCCCTCCATCCAACTTTGTTAATATTAGAGTAAATTCTTCCAAAACTTGATTGAGAAAATTACATATTTGGTCCTTGTGGTATATCAGTTTTTTCATTTTTATCTTAATTACATAGTTTATATTTTTTACTTTTTTTATTAATTGTATTTCAACAAGACATTTATTTTTTTATTAGTTATATTGTATATTTTCAAAATTATTATAAATTTAATTATAAAAACAATCAAATAATTTCATTAAAAATATTGATAAACATAATATTTTTTCTTCAAAGATTTAGGTTTAAATATTCTAAAAATAATATTTTTTATCTATTGATTTATTAAAGTTTTTTATTTATTTTAAATTACCATTGGAAAAAAGTTTAATAAAACTTGAGAAAAAAATAGTTTTATTTTATAACAAACGGTTGTTGTTTTTGTTAAATGCATTGTACTCCCCACTTTTTTTTATTAATTAATCAAATTTGCTTAGTATTTAAATTAAACACACACACTTACACATATATAGGGTGCGTTTATTTTGCAACCCAAACAATTTGTACAAACTATGCAAACCAATCTTAGTCGTTCATCAAGTCTAATGAATATATGATTTTATTATGTTTCCTAATTTAAAATCATGATTATAATGAATAAACTTAACATTTCCTAATTTAAAATCATGATTATAATGAATAAACTTAACATTTTCCATATATATCACAATCATTATTAATGAATCATAATCATTATCCATAAATATATCTATTGTTTCTTAATATAGTGGTTTGCATAGTTTGTACAAATTGTTTGGGTTGCAAAAGAAATGCACCATATATATATATATATATATATATATATATATATATATATATATATATATATATATAGGGTGCGTTTCATTTGAAAACCAATCAATTCGTGGAAACTCAGCAAATCATTGTTTTAGGAAACAATATATATATTTATGGAAAACTATTATGATTCATTAATAATGATTGTGATATATATGGAAGATGATAAGATTCATTTATTATAATCATGACTTTAGATTAGGAAACTTAACAAAATGTTTCCTAAAATAGTGGTTTGCAAAGTTTCCACGAATTGATTGGTTTTCAAATGAAACGCACCCTATATATATATATATATATATATATATATATATAAACCTTTGTTTTCTACAAAAATAGTCTTATTATATAAACAAAGGTTTATACATATGTTTAATTTAAGTATTGAATAAATTTGATTAATTAATAAAAAATAATGTTTAAATGAAAATATTGAATAGTGGAGCAAAGTGCATTTAATAGAAACAACAACCGATTGTTAAAAAATAAGATTATTTTATTTCTTGAATTTTATTAAATTTTTTTCAATGGTAATTTAAAATAAATAAAAATTTTTGATAAATAAATAGATAAAAATATTAATTTTAAGATATTTAAAACTAAAGTTTTGAAAAAAAAATATCATGTATTTATCAATATTTTTAATGAAATTATTTGATTGTTTTTAGAGTGAATTACATAAATGGTCCCTCGTGAATGTCTGGATTTCACTTTTCATCCCTCCAGTTCTGAAAGTACTTTGGTGGTCCAAAAATCGAGTTTTGGAGCCCAAATTTGTCCCTGTCGCTAACACCGTTAAGGCATGCTCCGTTAAGTGGGTCATGTGCCCCTCACGTGAGGGGCAATTTGGTCTTTTTCCACCTTTTACATTTTTTCTTTTAAAAAATAAAAAGTTTTAATGTTTTATATTATAAAAGAAATAAAAAAAATAAAAACAATATTAAAACAAAAACCCTCCTTCAGAAATCCTTTTTTTTTTACAGTGGATCTTCTTCTTCATCATCAAATCAAAACCACAAATGTCATTGTTCATCACCAAATCAACACCACCACCAGATCGATTCCATTTCAAGCATGAAACACCACCACCAGTGCCTTCAACACCATGGGATTTTTGACAGAGGGGTGAGTGTCAGCAGTGGTTGAAACCGAAAGCTTTCTAGGTTTTGTGGTTGCCGACTGTGAAGGTGATGGTGGTAATGGGTTATCAACAGAAAGGGCCTCTGCCGCCGGCGATGCTTTATGGATAGATGGATAATCGAGTGGTAGGTTTGGTTTAGCCGCCGACGGTGAGGGTTTTACCGGCGAAGGGTTTTGGACAGATGAAAAATCGACCGGTGGTGGGGGTAAAGGGTTTTTGGTCAATGGTTGTGAGGGGTTGGTCTCACCAGTACCTTCACCGGATAAATTCCATTTCTGGCGACCCCCCACCAAATCACTTTTAATCATCCTCGAAAATCAAGATTCTGCTTCTGTGTTCTTGAGTAAATAGTTTAAATCAGGAGAAATTGATGTCTTGCTAAAGAACTCCTTCACTCTCGCCCTGAAATCCCTCTCACCGGAAAACTCCATGAAAGCTGAAAACTCCGAGCTTTTTTTCTTCGTTTTTCTTGAGAAATCGTTGGATTCAAGAGATAAAGTGTGGTATTTACGTAAAAGGTATTTGAAATTCCAAGTGGGTTTTCTTCTTTACTAGAAATGAGCTCCTCTTTCTTCTGTTGTTCTTGGTGGTTTGGGGTTTTGATTTTAGAGACTTGATTTAGGGTTTTCATTTTAGAGATTTGATTTAGGATTTTGATTTTAGAGATTTATAGGGTTTGGATTTTTTATATATCACAGATCTTATTAATGAATTCGTTTAAAGTTGTTTATATAACTTGTTTTAGGTTTGAATCTAATTTAGGCTTTGATTTCTTGAAATTATGTTTTGACTTGGGTATGAATGTTCTTGAGTATGGATGTTCTTGACTTGAGAATGAATGTTCTTGGGGATGGATGCGAGATTAAAAAAGATAGGTAAAAAGACCAAATTACCCCTCACGTGAGGGGCACATGACCCACTTAACGAAACATGCCTTAACGGTGTTAGCGACAGGGACGAATTTGGGCGGCTCCAAAACTCGATTTTTGGACCACCAATGTACTTTCAGAACTAGAGGGACTAAAAGTGAAATCCAGGCATTCATGAGGGATCATTTATGTAATTCACTCTTGTTTTTATAATTAAATTTATAATAATTTTGAAAATGTACAATATAACTAATAAAAAATAAATGTTTTGATGAAATATAATTAATAAATAAAAAACAAAATATAAACTATGTAATTTAAGATAAAAATGTAAAAAATGATATATCACAATGACCAAATATGTAATTTTCTCAATCTAATTTTGGAAGGATTAACTCTAATATTAACAAAGTTGGATGGAGGGACGAAAATAAAATCAATTAGAAAAAAGCAGTATGGAAAAGGCCGTTTGAAAAAAACAAGGATGAAAATCGTTATAAGTATCAAACCACAGGGATGAAAATCGTAGTTTACTCTACAATTTAAATCTAAATTATCAAAACAAATAATTTGTTGTTAAAACTATAATATTATAAAGAAAAAGAAATGATATCAACTTGGGAAAATGTAAGATGCGAACCCCGTAGTTTCCGGTAACATAATACGTGTCAATCCAGGATTGGTTAATAAACAGAGAGACCAGGTGAGCAGACGGACGTCATTCACACTGGTTATCCGTACATGATTTAACGGCGTCTAATCGCATCCATTTAAGAGTAGACAGCTGTACCTGGACACGTGTCAGTATCAAATCACCTTTAAACCCCACGGTTTACTCTCCTTTTTTGAGGTACCCAATGGTAAGTGAGGGTATACTTGATTTAGATTCCAAATCTCAATCATTTATTGTTCTATTTTTTTATTGGTAGAAATACAGTAAAACAGAATAAAGTTTTAATGAAATCCTTATATTTTATTTTGAGTAAATTACGATTTTTCGTCCCTATCTCTATGGTTTGCTGTATATAACGATTTTCTTCCTTAATCTTTAAAAACTGGTTTTTTTTGTCCTTGTGGGTTTTTTTTCTTTCATTTTCATCCCTTCATCCAATCCAGTTAAAAATGGGGCGTTAACATGTTTCCTCATACTTTAAAATCCAAAAGGTCGAGTAAATTACTTAATTGGTCCTGGTGGTATACGGAATTTAACAAATGTATCCTTTAAATTTCTTCTTTTAGAGCATCTCCAACAACTTCTTCAAAATGGAGAAGTAAAAAGTCAAACTCTCAAAAAAAAAACCTTCGTCTTCAATAGATTTTCTATTTTAGAGATTACACAATCAATTATATTATTAATATACTCAATACAACTTATAAAATATTAATTCTCTCTCCTAAACATTTAATTTAAAACAATTTCATTGGTAAAATAAATAAAAAACTATTTTTCTCTCATAAGTAATCACTTTTGGAGATATTTTCAAATTTGGATATTTTCATCATATCTCTCATACTTTCTCCATTTTAGAGAAAGTTTTTGTTGGAACATCAAAAAATCCCCAAAATGCCAAATTTGGAGAAGTTGTTGGAGATGCTATTATGTAAATAAACTATAAATTTAGTCACTTTGGTTTGACGAGAATAACTCTTACATATATTTTACACTTTTTTACTTTTTATTCTTTATTATATTTTAATACTATATATATATATATATATATTTAAATATTAAACAAATTTGATTAATTAATATAAAATAATCATAAATACTATTTTATTCTAATTGTTTTAATATGTTAAATAATTTGGAGGTGTTCTCGTATTTTTGTAAAACATAGGTATTCTCGTTTGAACTCCGTCTATATATATATATATATATACATATATATATGTATGTATGTATTATCAAAATACAATAAAGATGGAAAAAGTAAAAAGTAAAAAATATAAACTATTATTTTCGACAAACACAAGGACCAAATTTGTAGTTTACTTACGTAATAAATGAAGTTTAAAGATAAATTCGTAAAAACGCGAGACTAAAATTTTTATTTATTTTAAATTATCATGTGAAGAAGTTTAATAGGATTTGAGAAAAAAATAGTTTTATTTTACACCAACTAATTGTTATTTTTATTGAATGCATTTTACTTGTTTATACTGTGTTCATAATATGTTAACTTTGTGTGCACGATATGTATCTTAATACAGATATAGGAGAGAGAAGTGAAGAAAAAGAAAGAGATATATAGGTATAAAAATCCCTAAAAACATGCATGAATTTTTATTTAATAATAATGATAAATTTCTCATTAGTTAATAACATTAATTATTTTAAATTAGTGGTTTAGGATGGATTTCACTCATCTCACATATTTTGGAGTTCTCAAATTTTTATGCGCGCACACACACACATATATAATGTATATAAAAATAAATGGATAATATATTTTAATATAAATAAAATAAATTATGTGTTTTATCTCATGGTGTTTATCCTGTATTTACTATGTTTATTTGTAGTTAGTTAAACAAATTCAAACATGGAGTTTTAATAAGTTGTACTTATTCTTCATTAACTTGTAATCTTGATTTTTAAGTAATATATATTGAAGAGTGCTACATGATGCATAATAATCTTGAATTTTAAGTAATATGCATTGAAGAGTGATGCATGATGCATAGAAAATAGTTTTTAAGATTTACGCTAATTGCTTTATAATAGTATAAATATATATAAAGTATTAAAATATAATAAGGAAAAATAAAAATAAAAAGAGTAACATATATATATATACACACATATATAGCAGGCCCTTCATGGGAGAAATTACACACACACACACACACATATATATATATATATATATATATTTATATATACCCACCTATTTGTACATCTCCAAATTTGGAATAATTGAATCGAGCTACCTCATCAGCCCAAAAATAGTATGCAATTCACTACCAATACATTTGTACGTGAAAAAAATTAGGATCGACCTTCCTCTTCTTGGCCATCAATTCAACCAACACATTGGCATCACCACGACCAACAAGATTGTCACAGTCCCTCTTATAATTATGATAATCAACAACGGTTGCACCACCGTATTCATACCCTCCCCCTCAATGATGTGTGTAACTTGTGCGCACGTATGACACCTATATTTGAAGTACCAGTGTCATTAACAAAACGTTGATCTGAAAATTTTATTTGGCGGGCTTTTCGTGAGAAATCAACATCATGATCTCTCAAAAGAAAATGATTATGTTGCTCTTCAAAACCATAACACTCATATGTTGTTGTTCCTTTCAACCAATATTTTAAAACCCGGTTTTTTGGTTGACCTGATGTGGTGACCGGGTCACGGTTTAACCGGTTCAACCAACGGGTCAACCAAATACATTAAAAAAACACAAATAAGCACAAGTTTTTCATCAATCCAAATACATCAAAACGAAACATAACGATCAAACCAAATCATAGATCTTGAGACATTGGAGTGTTAAATGCATCAAGCTCACGATCGCTTAGTAATTGAAATTCACTATCAACTTCATTGTCATCAACAACATGGTCACTTTCTACAATATCAAATAAACAAAATATTAATGTCATGTAAAAAGCTAATAATAAACTAAAAATACAACACTAAATTAATATATATAGAAATATAAAAAATGTCACCTTGCGTTTGAGAAGGCGGTTCGTGCTTTTGTTCGTCAAGCATATTTTCTAAATCATTGTAATCAACTTCTCCTTCCGGCTCTTCTTCGACCATCCAAAAGTCCGTCTTATCAATGTATTCGTAATCAAAAGGATTATAAGACTTCTTATCAACCTTGAGTCTACAAAAACATTCACAAAGAAAATAAAACATAACTTGTAAAAATAAAATGACATTACTTTTTTTTACCGGGTTAACCAGGTTTTTACCGGTTCGTTACGACCGGTTCAGCCGTTTTTTTTTATAAAACCAACTGGTTCACTCCGGGCCATAAATTGCCATAAACTCGGTCGCAATTGACCCACACTCTTCCCGGGTCCCGGTTTAATCGGTTCAACCGGCCGAGTTGACCCGGTTTTTAAAACATTGCTTTCAACAACCGAGACTTAACACATGTCGTACACCTGATCCTCTTAATATTCTAGTTACATACCTCTCTTTGACGTTTATGACGATTCAACGAATCAAATGACTTCTTCAATGGTAACCCAAACTTGCTGCATACAAAGTACTTATTCTGGATTAACCCAACATTATTAATCTTTTGTGATGATCGTTGTATCTCAAATCCCGCCTTCTCAACATATTTCTGGTAAACAGACTCTATTTCGTCTAGGGAAGAACATATATGACCAATTGCATGTTTCAACGATTCATCAACTGTAGGAGTCCACCACCGAGTTCCACATGGTGAAAAAGAAAAAGAATGAATGTCTGATTGACCACTACCTGTACCTGCATTCATGTGTTCAAAAATAGCAGCATCACCATCTTTAAGGTACACAAAGTTATCACAACAAAACACAAACTAAAAAACTATCAAAACTAAACATCAAGTTACTCTGGTAACTATTATTTACCAAACCATAACAACTTCATGATTGGTACCACATAGCATCACATTGACATCAATTAGTTTAGACCATATTCACTTACCCTGATAATAATTTTATGTGATTATGATAAAACGTATCACACTATGATACCATTTTCATGAAACATATACTCTGATTGACAATATAGGTGTAACGCCCAAAAATTTTGGTAAGTAATTCTTGGAATCTTATTTTCCTCTCTTGTGCTTTAGGACTCGAATTAGATCTATGTTTGGGTTTCGAGAGAAACCTTACCCTCTATGCCTTACTGAAGGTTATTTGAGTGGTTAAATCATCGTTAAAAATCGAAAACGAGCATCGGGTCAGTCATGAAACTGTGCCCGCAACTATGACAGAATGTCAAGGTCGCGGGGCACAACCGCGGGTGGAGAAGGCCTTGCGGTACCATCCAGACGACAATGCTCGCGACTATGACAAATGTCACTGTCGCGGCCATGGTACCGAGAGGCATGGTGACTGGCTGACTGCGTGACATTGCCAACGACTGTGACACTTGTCACTGTCACGTGGCATAGTCGCCGAAAGGGGGCTAAGGATATAAAAGGACCAGTTACGTGTTTTAGGTCATTTATCTGATTTTGGGAAGCTTTGAGGGTCGATTCTCTCCAGATTTTTGGTAGGTTTCATTCCATATCCTCCCATTTCATTTACTTCTTCTAACTACCAAATCCTTGATACATTAATGGTGGTTGTTTAGGTGTTCTTAAACATTTATTGTGAGGATTCTTCATCTCCAAAGTGTAATTACTCAATATTCTACTCCTAGGGTTTGCTAGGGTTTTGACAAAACCCACATAGTGAGTACATTCTCAATCTTTAAAACCTTATACATGTCAAAACCATGATTTTAGACTCCTAATCATCTTCTTGTTCACTTGTTCTTGTATAAATGATTTTTGACTGACTTGGACTTTGGAGAATTTTAGGGTTTCTCACTATTTTGAAATATGATACAATATTCTATGTCTTGAACTATAAATTGTGGTTGCCTTTATATATTGGTGGGTAAATATCTAACTAAAGGCGTTTTAGCCATGTTCATGATTTTCACTATATTATGAGACTCTTTTGATGAAAACATTTTTGAGAAAATGGAACTAATGAATGGTGGTTGGTTTTAATGATGGTTATTGTCAAGTTTATAACAAATGGTGGACCGACTTTTATGGAAGCAAGTAAGCTATTTTATGGAAACAATTACATGAACTATATGTGTGATTATGATTCTAGTCACAAGTGTAACTATGACAAACGTTAGGCTATTACTAGTGAATCCATAGGTATAGAGTCAGCTTAATTTTGGGTTAATTCCCGTTTGTAGCTAGTTGAGACATTGGACCCTAGGAAGGCAACTTGGTACGGTTATGTGGAACCGGATACTAATCGTGGGTCGTAAATGTAAATCCTAGTGAATGAGCATGATTAGGATCATTGGGTGCCCTCCCCCACATCTAAGTATGAGCCATCGAGTTCATGGCCTTGATCCTAGTATGGTGAACTCAATAACTCGGAAAGTGGCCTACTTTTGTGTTCCTCCACGGTCCTTGGAAATCAGGTCTCCCCTGTAACATCCTAAATTTAGGGTAAATTTAAAACTCGAAAATTCGGCAATATGACGTCTATAAATAGAGGAAACCTATTCACCCTAAATAGGGGTAAATCAAAATATGAATGTTACGGTAGTGACATATCAAAACTAAAGCGTATCATCCCAAAACGAGGAAATCAAATATGGTGATTACAAACCCAATAAGAATGAAGAATAAGATCGACAACCTAATAATCTAAAATTTGCCAATTAGATTAGTCGGGTGTCGCTATCCTTCCAAAATGTATATCTTTAAAATCAAGTATGTTGGTCGCTATATCTCCAAAAAGACCACTCACGACCCCGATGTCGTCCACTCAGTCCCGACGAGCCCCACCGCTAAGATAACCTGCCATATATGACAACCAAAGAGCAAGCGTTAAGCCAAAGCCTAGTGAGAGCAAAACAATTAAAAATAGTAGTGATAAACCCATTTGTTGTCATACGGTAGATATAGCCGTGAGCTATACCAAAGCAAATCAAGTAAACCATTAGTGATCATAATATAGTAAAAATAACACCAATCACATAGTGAGTTGAACTCCTCTAAATCTATTGCTCGAAAATATCAAGTCAACCCCTTTAGGTCTATTCTTGAGAGTTCTAAAACGGGAACTCATGCACAGTGGAATTACATCTTACTGCCCATGAGACGCTGGCCGACCATATAGGTCCACACCTTACTTACCATGGTGACCTGATGCCTATTATGTGCCAAAGTGGTGAACCTAATGTCCAAAACGGGACATTGGGAACGTCGTGCCTATGGATCCATTGCACTAAGACCAAGACTAATACAAACTAAAACAACAACATGGTTTTAAGTCCATCAATCTCATACCATTAATTGTACATAAGCAGTTTATCAATACGATGAGAGGAAATCCCTAAAAATCAAATCCATCAGGTGTAAATACAAGGTTTGACTCCAATAATTAAGTCACAATTCATATTTTTAAGTTAAAACCCAAACCTTCTCAAACCCTAGTTTTACTTGGACCTATTCAAGGTCCCATAAATGGAGGTAGTGATGTTAGAACATGTAAGTACATTTAACATCCTTAAATCATAGACCAAATACCCTTCTAACACTTTCATCCACAACCAAAACCCCAAAATCTCTTCAAATTAACTTTTAGGTCAAGAGTTTGCCAAAACACCAAAATCCATGATTTGCAAGTATGTAAAAGTTCAACTATTAGAAGATTACTGTTTGGGTAAAAAACAACCAAGGTCCTTTGTCGTACGTCTTTAGATTCCAAATAGACCATTAGCCCATAGTCGCACGACCAGAGAAATAACTGACGTCCTTCCTTTGAGCGACTTTGACCAGACTATCAAAACCCGTCCATGATGGCTGTCGTACGACATGATTCCAGTTACTAATTTACAACATACTTTATATTACATTTAATGCAGGACTTCAAGGACGTTTATGATGAGAGAATCATAACGGAAGACGTTACCAATAACAACGGATATAACAGATGTTATCATCAATATCGAACGGTTACCTTATTAAAGATATGCATTCAAGACTTGCTAACGGATAATTGGAGTATAAATATGAAGATTGAACTTCACATTCGGACATCTGATTTGGAGACCTTACAAGCTCACTCATTCTCTCTCAAAGTTCATAAAGCCTACTGTTGTTTGTCGCGCGACGCACGACCGAAGTATAATTACACACAACGCACGATCGACTTTACTTTATCATATTGTTTTACATTATATTTCACTTGTAACATTTGTTATCAAGGACGACGTCCCTGATTGACGTTCATAGTGCACGACGACTCATACTCGTCCGCAGTTTTTACCCATTTTAGGGGTTTTCCGCGTCGTCAATTCTCTTGTCTCGTTTATTTCATTTTTATTATTGTCGTACGATTATTAAAGCTACTTTCTTTGGTTGGATCAAGCTCCACATTTACCTTAAATTTTCCTTGGGAGATTTTTGGCATAAACAATTACTATGTAGGAAGTGTAAATCATGTATGTACTCACCTTGTTGAGAACTATAAACAAACCCTAGATGAGAGCTTGAGAGAAGGATATAATAGGAGACTTGAACTTTAAGCACTAACTCTTAGCCACAATCACCAACCTAAATCAAACCCATAAATGCATATAAGATGACTATTTGGTAGCATTAAATGAAAAGGGAGTGAAACCCTACCTTAGGACCCTTCCAAAATCACCTTCAAAGAGTTCCAAGATGAGAAATGGGAGAAAAGGGGAGAAATCCCGACTTTAGGTCAGCTGTAGGCATGGAAATGAGCCCCGACCCGTCGGGGAACCCGGTCCACCCGCCTCGATCGGGGATGGGGATTCCCCGCTAAACCGGGGATGGGGATGGGGACGGGGATCCCCGTTTGTCTCAAACCGGGGATGGGGACGGGTATCGCACTCCCCGCCCCGTCCCCGTTATATATTTTAATTAATATTTAATATATATTATTTATTTAAACTAAATCGGTAATTCATAATTTCCTATTTCCTAACTAGGTTTATAATATAAAATTGTTATTTTTTGGATGTTATTATGTATTTTGGATGTCAATCAAAATACAATTACTCGATATGGTTTTGAATATTACTCGATATCTTTTGGTACGTGTGAAGTTAAGTTTTTTTTTTCGAATTCGGTTGAATTTCTTTTGGTTTTAAGTTATTAATTATTATATGATGTTGTGATTTTTTTATACTAAATTAAATTTCTTTCGATTTTAGGTTTATTGGAAGTATGTGATATTTAAACATTTGCGGTGTCTCATATATTTGATTTAAATAGCTTACATAAACGTAAAAGAAAATCCCCGTTTCCCCGTTGGGGATCCCCGTTTCCCGTTGGGGATGGGGATGTGATCATATTCCCCGGCGGGGACGGGGATGGGGACGGGGATGAAGATGAGGGATTGGGGACGGGGATGGGGATTGAGGTCCCCGCCCCATCCCCGCCCCATTTCCATGCCTAGTCAGCTGAGCTTCCCCGCGACTTTGGTCGCGGCTATGAGGCCGTGCCACAGGCCGCGTGTGCTCTAAGTTGGGAGACTCCAGCGAGTCCCACGGCTTTGGCCGCTGTTCTCAAGCCGCGCGAGAGCCCGCGCAAGTCGTTGCCACTCCCCCAATTCTTCATGATTTAACACTCTAAGCTCTCAAATTTTAAATGCTAAAGCTTGGCAACTTATGCTACTTGCGAACAATTCCAGTAGTTGACTTGACTTGAGAATATACTTATATGTATACTATATACATAATTTCTCCAAGGCGTAAGCAAAATTTACGGGCGTTACATCCCCCGTCATCAAAAGATGTGTTTTAGACCGAAAGGTCCTCACGTGGTTATTATTACATTTTATATTCCAACTTATTGTAAGATCATTTATTTGTTGCATTTAAATCATTTCTAAATCGTTGATATAAATTGTATGTTCTCACTAGGCGTTAAGCCTAACACTTTTCTCAAATGACGTGTACAACATGTTGCCTTAGCGGTGGGTCGCCCAAGGTTTGAGGGATGAGCGTGGGTCATTGAGATTATAGCACTTCTGGGAATTTGGGTTGACAACCAATATAATCTAGATGTAACTTGTTTAGATTAGTTTGTTGTCGATTTTTATATTCTTCTACAGGTTTTGTAAATGCTATGTTACATTTACTTGTTTGGGTGGTTTACTCCATTTATAGACGTCATATTTCCGAATTTTCGAATTTTAAATTTACTCTAAATTTTAGGGGTTACAATAGGAAATCACTCGCACATTAAAAAAACCTACCTCTCCCTTCATCATTCTGCTTCTCTACATCTGGTACATAACCTTGTTCATCAGCCATACCATGGAAAACATCATCATATAACATATCATCTTCTCCTACAAATGCATCATTACATAATTCTTTATCTGCTTTGTACGGTGAAAGGCCCGTATCAAAAAAATCTGGATTATCCCATAATTGAATATCCATATCCTTTTCTGAGTCTTTATCGCCATTGTTGGACAATGTTAAAGAGGCTGGAAGATTGTCTTTGTCCATAATTCGGCAAAAACAAGCAGTCTTCTTCCTCCTCCAGCAACTGTGTTCTTCAAATGGTGCTAAATCTATTGGAATCGTATATTCATCAAGAGGTGGGATTTTGAAAAATCAATTAGTTGAGGATAATTAGGAAACGTAATCTTGATTGATTTGATTGATATAAATTTATAAAATAAAATAATTATTTATCAAACAATAACTAATCAAATTACCAATATAACCTCGTCTATTAATAAATAAAAATTATTAAATAAAAAATTGATTGGTTGAGATCGAATCTCACAGTTATCACAAAATAACCGGTTATCATTTGATTAGGCCCCTATATATATATATATATATATATAAGGAGAGGTTCATTTGAGAAATGGTAAATATATGAGAAATAGAGAAGTAATCTTAGTCATGGTCAACATTTGCGGCTTTGACCGCGAAGCACCGGATAATTCCTTGCATGATCTATAGAAGGTAGAGGGGTAGTTTCGTAAAATACGCAGGATGAGTTCATATATGAACCTATATGATTCACATATGAACTATACGTTCATATATGAATCAGTTAATTAATTCATATATGAATCACAAAAGTTCATATTTGAATATGTTAATTAGTTCAACTGATTCATATATGAACTTACAGTTAATTAATTCATATGTGAATCAGTTAATTAGTTCATATATGAATCACAAAGGTTCATATATGAATCAGTTAAAAGAGTTCAGATGTGAATTACACTGATTCATATATGAACATATAGTTCATATGTGAATTATACATGTTCATATATGAACACAGCTCGTGTATTTTGTAAAAATTACGAAAGTGTCCTTCTATTTTTGGAATAGCCGCAACTTTTAACCAGTCAAAGCCGCAATATTTGACTATTCAAATCCAATCTTGACCATATGAATAGCTAGGATTACTTCTCTATTTCTCATATATTTACCATTTCTCAAATGAACCTAAGGCTATATATATATACACTAGTTGTGTACTCGCGTAATGCGGCGGGATGTGAAATCTTATGGTAGATTAAAAATTGGGAAAATAGTGTAACCATTTCTTGTTAAACCAATTAGCCAAGAAAAATAGTTACAAACTCTTCTGAGATCGATAAGCCAAGGTATACAAAGGTTGTATTTTACGACTTCTTCACATTTACAAGTAGGGATTTTGTGCCATGGTTGTTCTCTAGGCCACTTACGTGCTTGATCAAAGTCTTAGCTTCTCAGTTATATTAATATATAGGTTGATCCACTAATTTGGATCAACCTCTCCCTTATGATCATTTCTTGATTCCTCCTTTGCCTTGGCTGTAGCAGCAACTTTTTAAGCGATTCACAATTTTGTATGCATTTCAAAACAGACAAGTTAAAAACATAAAGTTATTACAACTGACAATCCAATGCCATTGATTCACAACCGTATCAACATACTCAATGTAAACAGTATAATAACCATTCAAGGACCACTAAACATCACTTTCATGAATGATAACACTCTATGTGATAAGTTGGGACCAAATCAAGAAGGAAAAAAACACAATGAAGCAATAACGTAAAAAAAATTAATATAAGTCAATGAGAAACAATATACAACATTCAATGCCATTTTTGGACCCAAATAAAGAAGGAAAAAAAACAATCTCAAGTACTACTATAAGAAGCAAAACAGGCTTTACATTCAAGATATGTAGAGGAGACTCCCGTTGTGGGTTGTTCTGTCATTCACGTATGACTATATGAAGCAAAACGATTTCAATCCTATGGTTTGTATGTTGTCACTTCCTACAATTTGTCTTGGTAAAAATCAACAAATTATAACCCAAAGAGAAGGAAAAGGCACACAACCAACTATACTTAAAGCTCCATTTGATGTTATAATTAGGGGTGAGCATTGAAAGTGGGTACCCGCCTTTGGAACCAGAACCGCTTCAGAACTGTCAGTTCCAAAACCGAAACCGATGTGATTGGTTCCGGTTCCTAAAATATGGATCCGATCGGGTCCGGTTCCGGTTCTCATTTTTTTGGAACCGTTACCCGCTAGGACCGGTTCCGGGACCGAGTACCCGGTCCTGCTGGGTACCCAGAACCGGCGGGTACCCGCTATTTTTTTTAATAAAATATATTTTATTTATTTATAAAAAATTAATAAACTACCTTTTAGTGAACCATCATTTATAGTATTTATTAGCATCAACTAAATTTTAATGACATGAAGTGTTTTTGAAGCACCGTTTGTAGTATTTATTTGTTTTGTAAGCACCGTTTGTAATACTTATTTGTTTTGCAAGCATTGTTTGTAGTATTTATTAGTTTTTATCTTATTAGTTTTCACGTTTGTGGTATTTATTTCTTTACGTTTGGACTTGGTAATATAATTAATATTTACCTTTTTATAATATAAATGATAAAAAAATTTAAAAATTAGACAATGGGTACCCGGTACTGAAACCAGAACCGTCGGTTCCAGTTCCCAAATATAAAGAACCGGTGTAACCGGTTCCGGTTCCAGGAATTTTAGGCGGGTACCCACCTTTGCTCAACCCTAGTTATAATGCATGGTAAAGGAAAGTAGGGTTTACATTTCGCTTGCAACTGAGAAATTGATTTTTTCATGCAACCCACTTTTTTCACTATCTGTGAGCTTTGCACCGGATACAAAAAATGATATAGAATGTTTTACCAAGAGTAGTGCAAGGGGAAGTGTTATAGATTGTTTTTACCACTCACTTGCTATCTTTGCACAAATTATGACCTCCCTGCTGCAAATATTACATAACAAAGAGGTAAAAAGTTGGGCAAAAATTACTACTTAAACCATAATGGAGGTCCACATATATAATCAAATTCAATCGAAATATATGAAATACATGGCATAATTAATCCTAAAGAATGCAACTTGATATGCAATAAAAACGCTTGCAAAATCTCAGATCACATACCACCAGAACCATCATCAAGAAAAGTGTTATGCCTTGACAGAGCTATCTCCCAAACTTCCATTGCTAATCAACAAACCTGCAAATTGTGTGTGAAAGAGGATAAACTTATAATTGTAAAAATAACTTTTAGTTTTGACTGACAATGTCCAAACTCGAGCCCAAATGATCAAGCATCTAACTAAAGGGTTTTTGTTGTGCACTAAATGGTCAATGTGCATATTGACTAATGACAACAATTGGCCAGAAAAGAAAGTATACCACCAGAAAGGAGTATACTCCAACAGATTGTCTAATCTATGAATTAGATTTTTGTGATCACATTGAAAGTTTTGCTCCTAATCTATATCATCATCTGATGTTGAGATAACTTTAAACCTATGTTCAACCTTCTACACAATCAGAAAATGACACCATCATGTTCAATTAACTACAAAAAAGTCACCCGGGGGGGGGGGGTACCTTTTTCGTATTTTAAGTTCATCAAGATTCAAGAACGTTTACTTGTCTGTCGTTTTTTCAGAATTCCACCAATGCCAATGTTGAACACGATTCATCAAGATTCAAGAACGTTTACTCGTGTTGTTGTTTTTTTCAGAATTTCACCGATGCCCAGTGTTGAACACGATTCATCAAGATTCAAGAACATTTACTCGTGTCGTTTTTTTTCCAGAATTTCACCGATGCCCAGTGTTGAACACGATCACATTGGCACCTTTCCATTTCCCAACGGTCGGCTCTGCAAAACCAGATATAGAGATCGATAATACTCTGTCGATTGCAGCGAATTTAAACACCAAGAAACCCATGTGTTTCGTGATCGATATACCATTCACTTCGTTTGTATATCAAAGATTTTTTAGTAAAAGCTGTCAATAACAAATACAAGAGCAATTCCTATTGATTTCTCGCAATCAAATCACCAATGAACATTGACCTACGGTTTCGTAGTCTTTTTAACATCGTTTCTGCATCAATATTCATCCGAAAACATGATCAGAACCAGATATCCATAAGCTTCTCATTCATAATCATCAAATCAACAAAGACCCATTTGAAAGATTCAACAAAAGCACATGAAATCTCCATGGATAAATGTTAAAAATCAGTGATCAAAACAAGAAATCTTTCAAATGAACAAAAATTGAAATCTGTTGTTAAATCCTTCAAAAGAACAGAAACACGTTTGAAACCTATTCTTGAATCTTTCAAATGAATAAAAACCCATTTGAAAGATTAAAAAAACATAGAAAACTGTGTTCTTTAGCAACCCCATGAACTTGAAATAAGAACATATCTAATGGAAAACCTAAAAATGACATATATGTCTAATGTTACTCGTTGTTTTAGGATGATTACAATCTGTAAACACCAAATACAACAAAACATAACGAAGTCAATAATCAGTTGATGAGATGGAAAATAATGGAGCAATCCTTGAGATGAATTATCAATTCGAGAATTTGAGTACAATAATTCCATTGAATTGATTCAAATCATAAAACCTAAAAGAAAGAAAGAAAGAGATGGGTGAAAAATAACAACAAATCAAAAGGCAGAAAGGATGAAACTGAAAACGGGAAATCATACCTCAAAATGTCAATATCGAGTTGTATACAAAGATGGTTTCTGAAACCTGTCAGATACAAAAAGAAACATATACGAAAGTGAGAAAAATGAATCACAAAATCGGATTGAAACCTCTATATTTGTAGGTTGTAACACAAATACAAACACCCAAATCAACAAAGCTATCAGATAAAACATTATAGAATATGGTAACTTGAGCTAGCAAATTTTTAGAGTCAAAGTTCCTCCAGTCCTCAACGACTCTGCCTGCTCCAACACCACCGATCGAATCCCCAATCTTAACACAAACAAACCTCAACAACGTAATCGAAAAAATATAGGAAGCTTTCGACAGAGATAAAACTCAAAAAGTAACCTGAGTAAGGTAATTGAGGTGGAGAAGCCGACGATTCCATCTCCAACGAAATGGTAAAGCCAAGGGTATGTTGATGGCAAGTAGAAGATCTTTGTTTTTCAAATCTGGATATTTGAGAACGATGGGTTTGAGTGAGCTTCGATGTACTTTTGGTATGGTCCATGGCTGCTACTTTGCCTTCCTCCCTAGAGTTGGAGAATGTACCTGGAAAACGGAAAATAAAGAGATAAAGATTATTGTCTTGAAAGTAGTATATTAAAAGTAGCTCCAATGGTATCAAAATCATAATGAACACCTTTGAGTATCCAAAATCACAGAAAATTTCAGTCGTTGTATAGAGCACCCATCTACAAGATTATTCTTGAGCTTCAAAGTTGTAAGACATATTTGCTGCAAAATATTGGTGCATAACTTGGGGAAGAAGAAGAGGAAAACTAGATGATTTCGTATGTCTCACTGGGAATCAAATTTGGGGATAATTCCTAAAGAGAGAAAGGACGCTCTGTAAAAGAAGAAAGAGAAAACTATTCATGCCAAACTCGTTGGTGATGGGCATCAACAATTCAAAAATGGAGCGGGAATCAATATAAATTCTGAAAAGCAATTGAAAAGTACCATAAAGCAACTGAAAAGTCAAAAAGTATTTTGGAAATACAAATAATAGATTAATTGTTTGTACGTCATGTTTGATCAGTTGTAATTAAGAGTTTTTCTAATTTTATGCATAAAATGATAGTACACAATGCTTTACAAGTTGTAATTAAGAGTTTGATCTAAATGCTTATATATGTAGTATATATATATATATACTAGAAGTGTACTCGTGCAATGCAGCAAGATACATCACAATTTTAATGTTTCATTTTATTTTTTGTTTTTTTGTCGATTTACAGTACGATTTTGGATGGTTTTGAGAAAGTGATATTGTTTTTTTTTATAAATTTGTTTAATTTAGCCTTAATAATATAATGTTGTTTATATAAAAAAAATAAGTATTTTATTATAATTCAATGATTATCTTATATATTTTAATGACATTTAGAAAAAATAACCAATTACATATTTAATAATATAATTAAAACAAATTTATAGTAATATAATATATTAATTAATAGTGATACATAGAAGGATCTGCATAAAAGAAAGACCCTGTACATACCAAATTGGTGGGTGTTAGAAACATGCAATAGTAATATGTATTTTGTGCTTTGATACTTGTAAATTAAAAGATTTTTAAAATTTTGCATAAAATAAAATGATGGTACCTTGTGTCTAATAATTTGTATTTATGAATTTTTTATATGTGCTTTATAATATAGTATAGAAGATATATATATATAGTCACATTCATTTGTTGACCACCATATTACTTCTAACCATGTTAACCAAATTCCAACCAATCACAATCTAATTTTCATTTATGTTGTTTTCTATACCTGACTTATGAAATAGGGGTATATTTGGTATTTTAATTCAAGATTTCTTTCCATATATTGTTTCCAATGTTTTAAAAATCGATTTTTTGGTTAACCCGGTGTAGTGACCGGGTCACGGTTCAACCGGGTGGTTGACCCGCTTTCAAGAAATTCTATGTATTTTTCATTTTCCTGCAACATACATATATATATATATATATAACCAAGAATTTGATGTCCACAAGTTAAAACATTAAAAAAACACATAACAACAAGTTTTACATCAATCCAAAAACATAAAACACACACATATAAGCATAAGTTTTTCATCAATCCAAATACATCAAAACGAAACATAACGTTCAAACCAAATAATGGATCTTGAGATATTGGAGTGTTAAATGCATCAAACTCACGATCGCTTAGTAATTGAAATTCACTCTCAACTTCATGGTCATCAACAACATGGTCACTTTCTACAATATCAAATAAAAAAAATATTAATGTCACGTAAAAAGCTAATAATAAACTAACACCACCAAATTAATATATATAAAAATAAAAAAAATGTCACATTGCGTTTGAGTGTGGAATCGAGCATGGACTGATGGAATCGAGCGTGGAGTCAATGATTTGTGAAATTGATTTTTTTAACCCTAGCCGCTATCTTACAGTTATACGAATTTGATTTTTTAATCGGTTCAACCGGTTCTATCAAAAAACCGACGGTTCGATCCGGGCCGTAATTTCCCAAAAAATCGGTCGTAATTGACCTGGTCTCTTCACCGGTTTTCGGTTCAACCGGTTGAACCGGCCGGGTCAACCCGTTTTTTAAAACATTGATTGTTTCCATATATTTCTCCTTTTTAATTTTGGTAGTTATTTTATTTTTATTATTTGTGTTTATCTTTTGATTATAATTAATATTTAATCACAATAATTATCTAAAGAATATTGACTGTATTATTTGTTTGAAAAGTTGTTTGATGGTTAGGTATAGAATAATATGATTTGTGCATGTATGCACATTACGTATATGATTTGTGTATATCTATACATGCACACTTTTAGTGCATATTTAAACAACATAACATTCATAGTTTTAAAACAATATAAGCGCATAAGTGCACATATATGTAGAATATGTACATTATGTGCATATGCGTAGATTATGTACATAAGTGTATATGCGTAGATTATGTGCATAAATATATTAAATATACTAAAGAAAGTCATTTTATGTTTTTTAATACTAAAAATAAGTTTTATACAATAAAATGATAGTAATTTTAAATGGTTGATAACAAAATGTATCGATAGTTTCTTCAAGGAAAAAAAAGTATCGATAGTAATTTGGGAAATATATTATTGGTAAATTTGCAATCATTTAACAATGAATTATTTTTGTATATTATTTTTATTTAGTAATATTATTTTATTATATTATATTATTTTTTATTAGAAATAATTTTAAAAAACTTATACGGACTAGTTACCCAGGATAAATCAGTTGCCATGTTTATGATTTCGGTATTTTGACTAAATTACCCATTTACGCATATGCATAAAAGTTTTAGGTGTGTGAGACGAATTAAGGTAGGATATGAAAATCAGTTTTTGATTTTAGTCATTGATATGATGCATCTATGGTTGTGATTGGTTAACACGGTTAAGACTAATGAGTTGGTTAACAAAATAAAATGACCCTATATATGTATATATATATATATAGGGAGATGTTCATTTGAGAAATGCTAAATATATGAGAAATAGAGAAGTAATTCTAGCCTTTCATTCGGTCAAGATCGGCTTTGACCGGTCAAATATTGCGTCTTTGATTGGTCAACAATTACGACTTTGACTGATCAAAAGTTGCGGCTATTCTAAAAATATAAGGACAGTTTCGTAATTTTTACAAATACACGGGACGAGTTCTTATATGAATCTGTATGATTCACATATGAACTATATGTTCATATATGAACTCTTTTAACCTATTCATATATGAACCAATTAACTGCTTCACGTATGAACTAATTAGTTGTAGATTCATATGTGAATCAGTTGAACTAATTAACAGATTCATATATGAACTAATTAACTGATTCATATATGAACGTATAGTTCATATACGAATCAGTTAAAAGAGTTTATATGTGAATTACACTGGTTCATATATAAACATATAATTTATGTGTGAATCATATATACAGGTTAATATATGAACTCGTCCTGCGTATTTTACGAAACTACCCGTCTATCTTCTACAGACCACACAAGGAATTATTCGGTACTTCACGGTCAAAGCGGCAAATGTTGACCAGATAAAGGGTTAGGATCATTTCTTTATTTCTTATATTTTTAGCATTTCTCAAATGAACCTAATCATATATATATATATATATATATATATATATATATATATATATATATATATATATATATACTAGGCAAAATTTTAGCCGTCCTTAGACGGCCCTCTATCCACGGGTCATATAAAGTGTAATGTTATGATTAAATACTAAATGTGTGAATGTAAATAGTTGAATTTAGAACCTGTTGTAGGTGCTTATATTATTGTTAACAAAAGTTATTGGGATATACACTTTATCCGTTTTTTGGCGAGAACATACTACTAAGAATAACAATTACTTATTTCTTAACTCAAACATAACTTCAGCAAATGACACAAAAAATATATATCAAGTGCATTTTAGATAGACAAGTAGTTACAACTTTACAATAAAGTTTAATGACGACTAAAGTAAATTGAGGTCCTCAAACTTTAGCTAAACCACCAATGTTAATAATAAAATAAGGCAGAACAGTAACAAACCAGAAAGGCGGAAGTTTCAACTCAACACACTTAGGACATTTGGAAATAAGTTAAAGATATAAAAGGTTACCATAAAAGAATTGAAAATAAAATCAACTGAAACAATTACTTCATGGTTATTTGAAACCAAAGCCAATTAATACTTCATTTATAAATATATTTTTCCTCACAATGTTATTTCTTTACAAAAGAACAACATTAACCTTTAGTTGACCTATTCAATAATCTGATGATAAGATTAATGGCATGTTGTATTAAATATGAAAAACTAATAAAACCCTTCCTTCCTTCCGTACCTTAATCATCACAATTTAATCGTCTTCATTGCTTTTATTCAAACAAAACCAAATTTTAAACAACTTCATCATCCACTGCTACTTACCGACCGACCAGAAGAAGAAGAAAGTTAGATACAACGAGCAAAACTCGTATCCCCCACACGTCCTCCAGCCATTGCCGTCTTCACATTAGATCTAAATACTTTCGGGTTGTCCCGTAGAACACGAGCAACCTCATGATTCAGAAGATCTTCGTGGTTTGGTTCCTGCACACAAAAGTTATTTTCTTAAAACAAGGAGCGTAAATGGATTTGATGGAAGAATGGGGAACCATACCGTGAAGAGATGATACAATCCGTACACAATCGTGTTTATGTTGAGCACGGGATTCCAATCTTCTCCTAAGATATTGAGGCACACATTTCCTTCCAAGTCGATATTAGGATGATACACCTGAGGTAAATAATACTTATTTTCAACACCCATACATTTATTTATTTCTTTATTATATAAATAAAGAGTACTTTTACCTTGGTTTTACATTTCACCTTTGATGCCTCATGTGGATAGATACCAAATACATTGCAGCGGAACAAAAAATTTCAAACCCTGTAACATACAACAAACCAACGGTAAAATTGATCCGAAAGATATGTAAGGTTGGGTACTGGTGAGAAGTTGAGGTTAACGTGAGAAGCGTGAGAGGTGGTTATCAACCGTTGGATGAGAAATGAACGCACATTAGGATGAGATGCACCGGGTCAATTCCCTTCTAAGTCGCAATTCATGGAAGGGCTTGAGATTAAAAGAGATCAACGGTTCAAATCCACTTCTCACGCTTCTCACCATTAACTCAACTTCTCACATGATCCTTCGCCTATATATATATATATATATATATATATATATATATATATATTATTTGAACCGACCCCTATATTTATTAGTTGTGTTTCTATGTAATGCAACAAAATGTAAAATTTTATTATAGATTGATGATGAATTTTTTTTAATGTTATTCTTCATTAAAAAAAGAAAATCTGAAATCTATGGAGTATTAATAGGATTCAACGGTTATCTAGTATTTAAACGTGTTTATCATTTGGTTTTTTGGAGTTCAAATAAAGGGAACAAGAAGGAAAAAAGATACATGGGTGCAATGAAATTAAAAATAAAAAAACAAATATACATATTAAACATATACATAACTGTCTATCTTAGTCAAAATATTTGAGAGATTTGCCGAGAGTCCTGGTTATTAGATCTTAAACCTATAGCAAGATAACTTCATTTTATGGAATACTTGACTCAATAATGCAAGCTCTTGCAGAGGCCATCACTTTCAAAAACAAAAAAGAAACACAGGTGGGAATACATTTTTTAAGCGCACCATGAGAAATCCAATGATTATGCATTCAAATTGTCGGATCCCTAAACCAACAGTCAATTATGCATTCTAACCGTTGTGCTTTTGAGTTCGACTTTCTCCATATTCAAGATTTCGACTGAATTCTATGTTGTATGGCTTTCCTCCATCTTTGATAGTACACAATATCAGGTGAGGATTTTCAAATAATTTCAAATCATGTGTGTTGTGATAGTGTGTGTTTGATCTTGTTTAGTTTCCTTTAACTTATATGTGAGCCAATAGTAATATTTGCAGAAGATGCACTCTATTATCTGAGGGCTTCACTTGATCAGCTCACACTCTCACAGACTGCAACAAAATCAAGTTAAACCTTGCACTTGGTCTAAAGTTAGTTGTGATGCCAATAACAATGTTTTCTCTGTGTAAGTGGTTGTGATAGCTCCATCCGCACTGTGATTTGCATTGTCTACTTATTAGCAGTTTTGTAGATTTGTTATTGATTTTAGGGGTTTCAAATGTGATACTAATTTTATTTGCACTTTGCAGATCAATGTCATTCATGGGATTTACAGGATCCTTTTCACCAAGAATACGAGTTCTATTATAGCTCACCATATTGTACGTATAGGAGAACTGGAACAATATGTTGCTGGTTGCATGGTCTTATGGCCAATTCTGTTTGTTGCAGGTTTGTCAATCAACGTCTTCATAATTTTTTTGGCCAATTCATTTAGTTTGGTCAAGTATGCTATATTGAATTTTTAGTACACTTTGGGTCTGCTGTTTTTTGGTTTTGTACTCAACAGCTCCCGACCTGGTTCCATCTCTCCACCATGCTTCTTAGCCGGATGGATTGGTTTTATGTTGGTTCTAATTTGGAATGTAAATAGCAGGTGGTTTTGACTTGTGATTTTTCTGAGTTAAGGCAACTGTTTTAGAATTTTTTGTGGCTTTTAGTTGTATCAATTCAAAGAAAGCAGGCTTTTGACAACCTGTACATTGGATCCAAATTGTTGCATACTATGCCGTTTTGATGGACTAAAATCTTACCCGGTAAGATATGTGATAGTGTTGGTTCTTATGAGATACGCGCTTGCCGGGTAAGTATTTGAGTAAACGGCCCTTAATGTAGAACAATACTATAAGATACATAACTCAATTTGGTCTACGATGGATGGAGTAATTGAAAAAAGGTTGCAACCTTATTATGCCCGAGCTTTATATATATATATATATCCTTGGGTAAAGGTAGCATAGATAAAGTTTGTATACCCAGATTAATACCATCAATTTATTGGTGAAATAGGAAACTATGTAAGTTTAACATGAAAACTTTTAGAAGAGGAAGAGAGAACCAACCATGAGTAAAGCTCTATTCGACCCAAGGTACTTTTCCAAATTTTCTCTGGAACAGAAGTAAAATCTATGTACATCTCACCCATCCCCCCACACCACACCACCTAAGAGTAGGATATAGTGGACCAGTTTGTTTGGTTCAATTTATATCATAAAAAAGAAAGTGTTGCAGTTTCTATGGGCACGAAGAATGCAAGGTGGCTTAATTTTCACACTATAATTAAATCCCTCACGATTGGGTGATCTTTAAACCCAACATGATCTTGTTAAATACAACGTGAGTAACAGAGTGAACGATAGTTGCTGAAGGAGGACTACAGTTGCGAAGACCGCATTTGGTATGTGGACTGGACAGGACAGGGCACAAGTATATTTAGATTCAGTCATTGTGACACCTTGAGACTCCTAATATTTAGCAAACATAAATAAAAAATAATAAGCATTAAGCAAACTTACTTGATACATGTTTATGGACTTGAATAATACCTCTGTAAAGATGTAAAGATGACCGACTCCAACAATTTCTGGAAGAAAAAAAGAAATACCTACAAGATGCTTCAGGCCATAAAACACAGAACCATCCAAATTTTTTGAGCAGGCGATATTCTTTTAACATTATACCATGTTTCTCCAGCTTCAACACGTTGCAATAACAGAGAATTCCCCCTTTCGCCCAACTGCCCACTTCTTCCAACCCTGCACATCCCAGATCAAATCTAGTCTTAGTTACTAATGTTTATTGTTGGATCAAATAATTGTATTCAAGATTAAAGTTAAAGTTCAGGGTTTAAACTGCAATTGTGTCAAAGTTAAATTAGAGGGTCTAAACTGTATTTACTTGGTAGTTACAGTTCAGGGTTTAAATTGTAATAGTTTAATAGTTAATAGCTATTGGGCCCAAGCCCATTAGAAAGCCTGTTAAGCTTAAAGCCCATAAGGCTTAGGTATTTAAAGTTATGTTTAATTTAGTTTTAAGGTTAACTCTGATAATTTTCTAAATAGTTAGCCGTATTTTCTCTGTATTCAAAGGGTATCAAGAACACTCAAGGGTTTCATTGTTTATTCAAGGGATTGGTATGTTACTCTGATTTATATATCTCTTGATTATTATTGTGTTGCTTGATTACTTGATTGATTATTTACCAACTAGATTAAATCTGGGATAACAAGTGGTATCAGAGCCAAAAGAATCTATTTTTTTGTGATATTACTGTTCATCGAAAAACACTGTTCATCGAAAATCACTATTCATCAACAGTTACTGTTCATCAGATTTCATGAATTAATGTGTTTATTAGTTTAAAATTGAACTGATTAGTTGAGATTCATGCTTATGAGTGAAATAGTTTGATTTGTGCATCTGTTTTTGAGTTCGTATTTGATTTATGGGTTGATTATTCATCCTGTTCATCATCGTTCTGGGTAGACTAAGAACGTCCCGGTCTAAGCACTTTATCGGTCTTAACCTCTATCGGTCCTTAGCCTTCCGGTCATAGCATCATACCGGTCTATTAATACCGGTCGAACATAGATTTATCGGTCTTAAGATCATTCAGGTCAAACTCTTTGTCGGTCTTACATTCTACCGGTCTAATCTATCGGTCTAAGCAAAGCACCGATATTCATCAAGGTCCCGGTCTTACACTCTATCGGTCGAACTCACCTTATTACTATCGATCGAGTTCTATCGGTCTAAGCAAAGCACCGATACTCGCAAGGTCCCGGTCTAACACCCATATCGGTCTAATTGTTACCGGTCGAATCAATTTTACCGGTCAAGCATAGTTCCGGTCTTACATCTTACCGGTCTTTGCACTTCCCCGGTCTTTACAAGTTCCCGGTCGAACTCTCTACCGGTCTTTACAAGTCTCCGGTCAACTCAATACCGGTCGAAGCATATCTCCGGTCGATTTTTGCAAATTGTAATATGGCCTCTCAAAGTCGAATTTTTTTTCTCTAGGGGCGCTGCCCCCATACCCCCGCAAGGGCGGGACCCCCGTGCTAAGTCTGCGAAGGGGGACAAAGTTCTGTTCGAGATCAACTGTTTCTTTTTGTTCAGTATTATTTGAAGCTTTACACTGATTGAAAGGACTGCATTTAATTATTTTCGGGAATTTATTTTTCTGAAATTTTTTTAGTGTGGTTTTTATTTTGATTCTAACGATCTCATCTAGTTGGTTGTCTTGGTACAGATAAGTTTAATTACTAACAAGTGGTACAGCTAAGATATCGAACCAGCTTCTCTCGATGGGCTCTCAGTCCAAACCGCCTGTCCTTATGGCTAATGAGTATCAGCAATGGAAGACCAGAATGATTCAGTTTCTGAATCACAAGAACAGAGAATTCATGACAGTAATCATTGAAGGTCCTAAAACTCCAATGATCACAGTAAAGGGTCAACCTGCTACAGATTCCTCTCCTGAAATCCCTGACAGAGAGATTCCTAAATCTGTTCAGTTCTTCACTGAAAAGCAGAAAGAACAACTCAAGTTAGAAGAAGAGGCTCTAATCTATCTGACAATGGCAATTCCAAACGACATCTACAATCGTGTCTACAGTCAGAGCACTGCTAAAGGAATCTGGGATGAACTAGCAAGGCAGTTTGAAGGAAGTGAAGCCTCTATACAAGCGAAGCAGAATCTGTGCATAAATGCTTACGAGGGATTTCATGCAAAAGAAGGAGAGCTGATATTAGACACCTACAATAGGTACAACATTATTCTCAATGACTTGCGGAGGAACAACATCGCCAAATCTGCTTCTGAGATAAACTACAAGTTCATCAAGAATATGAATCCAGAATGGAAGAACTTTGCTATCAACCTCCAGATGTCGAAGAATATGGCTCGAGAAAATGTCACCGATATCTTTTCTACTTTAGCTCAACATGAGGATGAGGTGAGATCTATGAATAATGAGTCTAATCATCTGAAGGATTCTGTGGCTCTCATAGCCGGCAAAGGTTCTGTATCCTCTGCAAGGTCGAAGAAAAAGGCGTCTAAAGCTCTAGTTACTGAAGTTACTGACTCTGACTCTGATTCGAGCGATGAAGAACTGGAAGTTGATTCAGATCCTGATATTCAAAAGTTCTCTGAAGACTTGGCTCTCATTACACGACGATTCAAGAAGAGCTTTGGCAAGAAAAGATTTTACTCAAAGCCAAAGTATGATGGATACAAGAAAGAGAAGTCTGAGATGCGATACAAGCCGAGGCATGGAAAGAGAGAGGAAGGACGAGAAGATCGGAAGGAAGATAGAAGAGAAGAAAAGAGAGAGGAGAAGCGAGAAGAGCGAAAGGATGAACCAGGAAGATGCTACAACTGTGGCAAATTTGGGCACTTCTCAAGGGACTGGAAATTCAAGAAAGTGAAGAACTCAGAGTACTACTCAAGAAAGTCACAAATTGCCAAGAAAGCTGAAGAAGGAAAAGTACTAATGGCTGAAGAAGAGAACTGGTTGTTCCAAAGTTCTGATGACGAGGAGCAAGCACACTTCACCCAAGTTTCTTACATGGCAAAGCTGGAAGGTGACGATGAAGACTCTGAGACACAATCCGAAGAAGCAAACTCTGAGGTTAGTGAAAATTCTGAACTTATTGAATCTTTAATGGCCCAAATACATGGTATGAAAGATGAATTTGCTTTACTAAAAGGCAAACTTAGCTCTGCACATCAATCTGTTTTAAGCTTTCGTGATGAAAATGCTATTTTAAAAGTTGTTGTGGAAGAAAAGGAAAAGGAAAATGATGATTTAAAAGCCGAAAAAGCGTCTTTAAAAGAAAAAATATCTGGTTTAGAAACAGATCTTGTGAATCTTAATGCTGAAAAGGGTGAGTTTCAAATCAAATTTGAAGTTTGTTATAAAGAAAGAAATGAAGCTTACACCAAAATAAAGCAACTGGAGGACATTAATATGAAACGAGGTCAGACTGAACAGACATTAAATCTGTTGACCAATAAACTCCAAGACGAAAGGTTTTACAAACTTAAACCAGGTTTGGGTGTGCCAATTAACGAAATTTTGAAAAAGGCACTGGAGCATCTATATAATTTTGATAAATTCGGCTCCGCAATTAGACCCATTCCTGACATTCGCGCAACTTTTGTTGAAGCAAGTACTCCTACACCTTTATCTGAGACCAAAGGTCAAGAAGAAATGGGAAAGAACAAGTCTGGTGACACTGATTCTCAAAATCTTTTTAAATCAGTTGGTTTTCAATATGGTGATTTAAACAAAAGCTATGCGACTCGAAAGATCGAATTTACTGAGTTTGAATCACTATTTACCACACCTTCCAACGAATCAGTAAGCACCAACATAGTTCTACCTGAGACTGCATGTAAATATGATGAGTATGAATCGGATGTTGATCCATCTACTATGCCATCAGTCTCAAATCCTATTGCTTCTAAACCTTTACTTGTTGAAGAGGTTGAAGAAGAACAAGCTATCACGAATGGCTCTTGTTCTCAAAATAAAAAACCGGAGTTTATTGAGTCCATGACTGAAGATACATTTTCTGAAATGATGAATGCTTCAGACTCTGATCCTGTTTCTAATTCAAAGGGATCAAATTCTGTGAATGATCATACATCTGAATTGATGAAGCAAATCGATTTGTTGCAACAGTCTCTTGATGAGGTTGAAGATGAAAACTTTGATCTCAAACATAAACTTGAAAAGTCTTTAAAAGTAAATCAAGAGCTTTGCATAGAGATCAATGATTTGAAAGTTACTATGTTTAAAAATGCTTCAAGTGATAAACATATGTTCAATGATCCAAGCTGGAAGGTAAGAACCAATCCAGAATTTGATGCTCCTGCAAAACCTACAGTTGTTTACTCTAATTGTCCTGAATATCCTCCGAGTATTTTTGAAAAGGGTGAGACTTCAAAGAGCACTAGAAAAGAACCACCTTCTAAGTTAGAGACTAACAAGGTTCCTGTTTCTGTTTCAGATATAAAAGGAAATGGAGTTGGGAGGAGTAAGAAGAATAAAGATCTTAGTTTGAATAAAAAGAATAGTTTGAATTCTAGTAGTTGTCCTACAGACAGTGTTATTTTGAATAGTACTTCTTTTGATAAACATGAATGTAAGATTTGTTCCGATAAATCTAAGTTTAAGAATTTTGCTCGAAAGAATCTTTATTGCAAACACTGTTGGGATAATTCATTCAAATACTACTCCCCTCCTAAGTCCAAAAAGAATAAAAGCAAAGCTAAGCTGAACTCTAAGTCTAATTCTAATTCTGATTCTTCTACACAACCAAAAGTGTATCATGCTAAGGTTGCCAATCCTACTTCTAAAAAGCACTTTCAGGAATTAAATGTTAAGATGGTTTGGAAATGGGTTCCAAAACCGCGTTATGAATGGAGAGTGAAAGTCAAACCAGATGATATTCCTGAGTTGCTTGATGCTAACCGCGAAGGACCCATCCTGATATGGGTGCCTAAGCAAAACTAATTGTCTCTTTTGCAGGCCTGTAGATTGTGGGTAATAGATTCCGGATGTTCACGCCACATGACAGGATTCAAGCACATCTTGCATAACTATGTGGAGGAGCCTGCCGGAGCAGTTAGATTTGCAAATTCTGAAGCCGAAGGCCACGTCAGAGGATATGGAATGCTCGATAACGGTGTTGTGAAGATTCAAAGAGTGTTATATGTTGAAGGACTTGATCACAACCTGTTTAGTACCAGTCACTTCTGTGACATGAAATATCAAGTCCGCTTCACAACCACTCATTGCTATCTAGAGGATCCCGATGGTTACGAAGTTTCAAAGCTGAGCGCCATGGAAATCTATACTATGTAGATTTTCCTACACTGTCTGCCACACGTCCAGTATGCCTACTAGCCAAAGTTTCTAAAGCACAATCGTGGACGTGGCATCGACGCTTGTCTCATCAGAATTTCCGATCTATAGCGAAGCTACAAAGACAAGGTCTGGTCAAAGGTCTACCAGAAATGAGGTTTGAAAAAGACTCACTCTGTTCCGCATGTGAGTTGGGCAAAATGAAGCGTAGCTCCTTCAAGTCCAAAGCTGAATCATCGACCTCATCTGCACTGGAACTTCTTCATATGGACCTTTGTGGCCCAATGCGCACATCATCTATCAACGGAAAGAAGTATGTGTTGGTAATGATAGATGACTACTCAAGGTATACATGGCTCGAGTTTCTTCGCAACAAGTCAGATGCGCCAGAGTTGATTATCGCTTTCATCAAGAGCATTCAAGTACGCCTTCAACTGCCAGTCAGAACCATTCATAGTGATAATGGCACGGAGTTCAAGAATGACACCCTGAAGAGTTATCTTACTTCCGTGGGTATTTCACATAATTTCTCCGCCGCCTACACTCCGCAGAAAAACGACATTGTTGAACGGAAGAACCGCACTCTGGTTGAAGCAGCTCGTATTATGCTTGCTTACTCGGATCTACCCATGTACCTTTGGGCTGAGGCAGTCGCCACAACATGTTTTACACAGAACCGTACCATTGTGGTCAAGCGCTTTAATAAGACAGCATATGAGTTAATCAACAATCGTACACCTAACATCAAGTTCCTACGTGTTTTTGGTTGCAGGTGTTACATTCTAAAAGAGCGTCAAGGATTATCAAAGTTTGATAAGAAAATGGATGAAGGATATCTCGTTGGATACTCTCTGACATCCAAAGCTTATCGAATTTACATTATTCTAACTAAGACGATTGTTGAGAGCATGAATGTCTCCTTTGATGAGAATTCAACAAGGACTTCTGGACACAACAGTTCAGAACTCGGTCTTAACGACAAAGCTTATATTCAATCAAGAATAGAACCAACACCTAAAGGATTCACTTCTTCAAACTCTAACTCTACTTCATCTGAGTTAGATTTACTGTTTATTGATGCCTTTGATGATATATGTGCAGATTTTGAAAAAGGCATATCAACATCAATAACAAGTGGTACAGGCTCGGAGGTCCCTACTATATCTGAAGACATGTTTGGACCTTCCGAAGAAGTCACTGAAACTTCATCTCCATCAGGTACGCCTACAAAGTTAGTTTCTGACTCTACTAATGCTGAATCTGTCTCTACAGATAGTTCTTCTGGAAACGAAGTCCCGAGCACTTCAACTGCTAGCCCTGAAGCTTCAGTATCAGAAACACCAGTACAAGATGTCCCGAGTACATCTATGGAGCAACCTGCCGTGCATGATGAAAACGATGCGTCGAATACGCAACAAACAGTTGAAGCTCTACCAAGCACACATCGTTGGACTAAGGATCATCCCCTGACCAATGTGATAGGTGACGTACAATCTGGTCTCACGACAAGGTCAGCAACAACTAACTTCTGCATGTTTTCAAGCTTCCTCAGTTCCCTAGAACCAAAGAAAGCGTCTGAAGCTCTACGTGATCCCTTCTGGATTTCTGCTATGCAAGACGAGCTTCTACAATTCGAAAGGAACAAGGTATGGCGCTTGATCCCACTACCTAAAGGTAAATCCGTTATTGGAACAAAGTGGGTTTTCAGAAATAAGAAAGACGAAGCCAAAGTAGTAGTGAGAAACAAAGCTCGTTTGGTCGCAAAAGGGTATTGTCAACAAGAGGGCATTGACTATGATGAAACATTCGCCCCGGTTGCAAGGATCGAAGCCATCAGAATCTTCCTAGCCTATGCAGCGCACAAAAACTTTACAGTCTATCAAATGGATGTAAAGTCGGCTTTCCTGAACGGCGTTCTGCATGAGGAGGTCTACGTGGCTCAACCTGAATGTTTCGTTGATCCTCATCACCCTGATCATGTCTATGTTTTAGACAAAGCGCTTTATGGTCTTAAACAAGCACCGCGAGCCTGGTATGAAACTCTCACTAAATTTCTACTTGCTTCTGGTTTCAAGAAAGGTACTGTTGATACAACCTTATTTCTTAAAAGGCAAGGTGAGGACTTGATTCTTATTCAGATTTATGTTGACGACATAATATTTGGGTCGACAAATCCGAAATTTTGCAAGAACTTTTCAAAGATAATGGAAACAAAGTTTGAAATATCGATGATGGGTGAATTGAATTTCTTTCTTGGTCTACAAGTAAAGCAATTACCCGAAGGCATATTTATTAATCAAGCTAAATACATAAACGATATTTTGAAAAAGTTCAATATGTCAGATAGTTCAGTCATGAAAACACCAATGGCTACTGGTACACTCTTAGACGCAGATCCCTCTGGGAAACCTGTTGATCAAAATGTGTATCGTAGCATGATTGGTTCTTTACTTTATCTGACTGCCAGTCGCCCGGATATAATGTTTGCCACATGTTTTTGTGCGAGATATCAGTCTAATCCTAAAGAGTCGCACTTAACTGCTGTTAAGAGAATCCTTAGATATCTCAAAGGCTCGCCTAATCTAGGCCTTTGGTATCCAAAGGATTCTCGTTTTCAACTAACTGCCTTTACAGATGCTGATCATGCAGGATGTAAGCTAGACCGGAAGAGCACCTCTGGATCATGTCAATTCATAGGTGACAAACTTGTGATTTGGACTTCAAAGAAACAAAATTGTGAGTTGGATGTAAACTGATTTCAAACTGAGTTGATCTTTTCACCAAGCCATTGGATGAAAAGCGATTTCAATTTCTCATCAGCAAACTTGGTATGTTGAACATGTCTTAGACCTTACTCATGATTCTAGGGGGAGTATTCTATGTTTTTATCTTGTGTGTTATTTTTAAACTGTTGCTAACTAGAGAGGAATCATTTTCATAAATGATTACCCTTATTTCTTTTATTTATGCATGTTTGGTCAAGTGACAATGGCTTCTAATCACATCGGATTAGAACCCGCACTTCAGTGCCTTATTTTTCTGTTTTTTTCTTAATCTTTAAAAAAAAAAGAGGGTTAACGGAGAATATCTGTGATATTAACAGATTTTTGGATACTTAAAAGATTATCTGACCGTGTGTTCTTAAAGATAAATACTTGCGTTTTATCTCGTCAATATACTTTGTCAAGTATTCATACACATAACGGTTCAGAACATTCTATTTTGACTTTGTTATTACCATGTATCAAAAGTTAAATCTTTCTATGGTAATACTCACGTTATTTGTATTCACTGTTGTTTGAATCAAACGTCATTTCATTTGCTTTTATTGAAAATATGTTTATATATTGTTCATATAAACAACATTCGTTTTTGATTCTCCAACATATTATTCTTCATGATAAAATGATATGAGCTTAATTGTCAAACTCTTTTAGTTTGAGGGGGAGAATTGCATCGTCATACATAACTGTTTTGACATCTCCGAAAGTCTTATTTCTCATGTAACAAGTGGTATTTGTGCTTACATGTACAATAGCCTGTTGAACAACATGTTTCTTTTAAGAAAATACATGGGATTCAGTGTGAGAACTTAACAGAACTTCCATGGATTCACGATAACCAGTGTTTCCTACCCAGGAAGTATTCTCTGAGTGATTGAGGGGAGAGGGGTCAAAAGATTTGAGTGTTGGTGTGTGAAAAGAGGTAAAATGGAAAAGAGAGATTGGTTAAAAGTGAGCATTAAAAGAAAGAGGGTGAGAGAACAGAGTAAAAGAATATTAGACTCTGCACCAAACTTCTTTCTGAGTCGGGCAGCCACATAATCTGATTGGTTCACATTCTTCGGTGACCATCATTGAAAAAGGCACCTAGCCCATGCCATCTCTTGCATACAACCTCACCAGCTACTCATTCTTTTCTCAAAAAGAGAATGTTTCACATTTTCTGGGGACGCGGCACATATGCTATTGGTTCTTCATTTGGAAGATACTAATATTGAAAAAGAAGGAAAGTTGCCCCACCTTCGAACCCTTTCTCATGCACATTGAGTCTTTGTACAATTTGTTGCTGTCTCAACAAGTTTACATATTTTGAGCCTATAATGAAAAGCAATCATCTATGCTTAATTTTTTTTTCTAACACATGCACGAGCACACAGAAATTTGTTTTATGTCAGAACGTTCATAGATAACCATATGTTATTCGATGATTGAATGGAAGACCTGGGGAGTCTACATCAAACCAGCTCCTTATATAGTAACTTTGTGTTACTCAGTGACTTTGTGTCATTGACAGGCATTCTAACTGAGTCATTTGTTGATTCAGAGTTACACTTATTAACTGTTTGAATTTGAAAAGATTCGAATGGTTACTACTTTCTATTTTAATCTGAAAAGATTGAAATAATCACTCTTTCCATCTGGGAAGACTGCTCTTATTTCCATACAAGGCTCGTTACATGATGAAGACTGTGCTTACGTGATCATACAAAATAGGGGAAATTGTCTTGAAAAGGGGGAGATTGTTTTGCAAAGTTTTGATGATGATGATTCTCACCATTCATCAAAAAGGGGGAGAAGATACAAAAAGGGAGAATTATCAAAGAAGGAGAATATAATCTGAAGACTGACTGCTGAAGATTTCAAAGATTTTTGAAGTTTTGAAGTTTTGAAGCTATCAACGACATATCTGAAGAAAAGTGAAGACAAGTGAAGACCCGAAGACAATTGCAATTTTTTTTTAATCTTGAATCCAAAGAGGGAGATTGTTGGATCAAATAATTGTATTCAAGATTAAAGTTAAAGTTCAGGGTTTAAACTGCAATTGTGTCAAAGTTAAATTAGAGGGTCTAAACTGTATTTACTTGGTAGTTACAGTTCAGGGTTTAAATTGTAATAGTTTAATAGTTATTAGCTATTGGACCCAAGCCCATTAGAAAGCCTGTTAAGCTTAAAGCCCATAAGGCTTAGGTATTTAAAGTTATGTTTAGTTTAGTTTTAAGGTTAACTCTGATAATTTTCTAAATAGTTAGCCGTATTTTCTCTGTATTCAAAGGGTATCAAGAACACTCAAGGGTTTCATTGTTTATTCAAGGGATTGGTATGTTACTCTGATTTATATATCTCTTAATTATTATTGTGTTGCTTGATTACTTGATTGATTATTTACCAACTAGATTAAATCTGGGATAACATTTATGCCCACCTAAGTCACTAACTCATCTAATAGCTTAAGATGGTAACTAAAAGCTTCTGCATCCAGCTTAAACACAATTGTTGGTGCAACTTAGGGGTCGTTTACTAAACGCTTACCTTGGTAAGTGCTTACCAGATCATTTACCTCACCGAATGAACATCGCAAGGGCCGAAAATCTTGCCCAGTAAGTGCTATATAAGGATGGAGGGTCTCACCCGGTAAGTGGAGGTGACAACTCTTACCCGGTAAGTGCTTACCGGGTAAATTGTTGCATACAATAGCTTCTTGATGGACTACAATCTTACCCGGTAAAGTAAGTTAGAGTATCGGTTTGTAGCGGTAAGCGCTTACCGGGTAAGCATTTGGGAAAACGGACCCTTACCCTTCATATGCATTCTGTCTTTCAGATATGCTTTTGAATTTCACTTTCATTACAAGTTGTCTCTTCCCAACATGGTTTAAAAAATTATGAAGTCATGACTAAAGATGGCATGTGTAAACCCTGATCAAGTGCATATCATGCACTTGATGTCTATCTGTTACTGAGCTTTCTTTTATAAAAAACAATTATGGTGAATTTGATGTAGTTTTCCCAACATAAACCATTCCCATTTAGTTAAACCTTTAAGCATTACTGTTTGAACATGATACTTGCACAATTCTACCATTTTTAACCCTCTTCTTCACACACCAAACATTAATTTAAGTTAACCAATTGACCCATGTCCTCAATTCCAGTTAAAACATAGCACAAACAATATAACCAGCAACACAAAGTCACAAAATACAAACTCAATTCCAGTTAAAAAAAGCATATCCATAAACAACAATAATTTAGAATCAAACAAACACCTTTCATGGTTTTGAAGCCATGAATCTCTGAACCAACAAGTCCTGCTTGTACGGTAGGTTCCATCTCCGAAAAGAAACCTCTAGATTTTTAATTTAATCCAAGAAATATACAACAAAACTTCAAAAATTAGGTTAAATTGATTTGAATATGGATGAACAAGTCAAAATTCCACTAAAATATAGTTGCCCGAAATCAACAATACTTGAAATTGAAACATTTTTCGTGCATTTAATCGTAATTTATGCAACTTGTGATGAAAATAAACCTAAAACTCACCCAAACGAACTCCTGGACATCTTCAATCCCTTCCAAGTTAAATTCAGACAACCATAAGCCATTAAAACACACAACCAAAAACAATTAAGGGGGTGTTTGGGATTGCTTGGACCTTGTCAGGCAGCAGATGGGAGATGGCGGAGGAAAGAGGAGGGGGGAAGAAGGGGAGTGGGTTCTGATAGAGATTAGGGTTCATCGAGTTGAGAAAGAAGAACATAGACTGATGGAGCGGTGGTGGTGGCGAGAGAGAGGAAAACCGAAAATAAAGAACTTGGGGAAAAAGGAGGGTGCGCGTGGAAGAGAAAAGCAGAGACGCGCTCCTGCGTGGTGAGTCACGCACGCTCTAAAACCAGCCTCATTTCTTATAGTATATATATATATATATATATATATATATATATATATATATATATATATACTAGCAGTCGACCCGCGCGATGCAGCGGGGGTGAATCACAATTCTGAAGCAAATAACTTTTCTGACACCGATGTTTTTTGTTCGTATTATTCTCGTTTTCTCTCAAATTTTTTATAGGTTAGTATGATTTAATTGCAAAACAATTACTACCATAAAATATGTTTAGTAACAAGATATCAAGAAAAATAATCGCAACAATTACTACCATAAAATATGTAACAGTCTCTTAAAACTACAAAAGCGTTAATGACTTCGTTAAAAGCTCGTATGTTTGAATACATATAAATCACTGTTAAAAAAATTCAACAATATCTATACCCAATTCTATTGCAATTAGATGGAACGTCCAAACACGATCGATAAAAAAACAAAACTACGTGATTCTTTTGATATAATCATTTGAACAGGTTTAGTACAACACAACTGCAAATAAACTCAAAAAAGATTCCACAAATGTGATATAGTTGATGAACAAAACACAACTAAACCCCTCACATAAAAAGAAGGATGTTCTTTACCTATTGGGTTGTCCATGCTTGAGAACCAACATAGGCTTGGTCTTCAAATTCTGTTCAAACTTGGATATGAAACAAAAGATAAAGATGGATGATTAGATCAAATAAACAAAACTCACCATAATTTATCCATCCCTCTATCAAATAAACAGAAGTATTTAGATTTAAATACCATCTTTCCGTGTGTGCTCAGGTGCTGATATGAGAATTGCATCAAAGAGATTAAACAGTGTGAGTGCATGAAGAGATTAAACCAGTGAAGTTTTTTCTATATCATGAAAGTTGATTGATAGTTTTTTCTATATCATGAAAGTTGATTAATAGTTTTTCTGTAACATGAAGAGATTAAACTAATGAAGTAAGGAAACCAAATTACGTCAAAACTATAAAAAGAATACCCTTATATGGAAGAGTTACGGTGCACCAATTATGCCCAACTTGATAGTGCAATATGCATGTACACCTTGTCGTATGTGGTACTTTATGCGTGACAAAAGCAACCACTATTCCTTAAAAGCACAAAAAAGTATGGCCATAAATCAAGATATATGAGCTAAATACATTGAACAACATATAATTATTTTAACCCTTGTTAACTAACCTTCCAATATAATACCTAGGTTTTAGAAGAATAAACAATAGCATATAAGTCATAAATCAAAACAATAAACCAGAAAAAAAAGATCGCGTCTCAAAACAAAATGATCTTTAGCAGAGTTCAAAGATTACCTTGATAGAAGCTTGAATCAAGAATCAACAATATATGAAATGAAAAGAGTACAAAGAGTACTATCAACTACTCATGTATGTTATTTTCTTCATCTTCTTCCTTATCTCGGATTTTTGTCATCTCAATTGCATCTTTCTTACAATTTCTCATTCTACCCTTAATTATGAGATAGAGAAATATTCTCTCTCTATTATCAAGGATAAAAATGTCATTTGATTATTTAGTGTAATAATCGCAAATCATAAAACTGCGTGTCATTTTTACTATGATATTTATTTTGTCACGGAATTAAGAATAACTTTAAAATGCATAAAACATATATTTTGAGTCGAATGGATGTTTTTTTTATATTAAGTCGGATTTTTTTGGGCAAAAAGGTTGATACTGGCAACCCTGACCGGCCCCATACCTGCCTACTCGGTCATTCGTATGAGGGGGCATTTTGAGGCTCACTCAGCGGTTGTGGCTAGCGCGCGCACGCGGGGGGGGGGGGGGGGGGGGGGGGCTCGAACCCAACACAGTTATTGGGCAAGTCTCCCCACCCTATTGCCAACCGAGCCACACGCCATAGGCATTAAGTCTGATGATGAGTTGGGATTTTGGATTAGTTTGCGATAGTGATAAGAAAAGCAACCATTTTGATGTCCAAATTTATCATTAAGATAGATCCTTTGGTATTACTGTTAACATACAAATCCTTATTTGATTTGACTATTGGAAGTCAAATGTACTTATTTTTTAAGCCCTAAATTGACATGAAATGTTTCAATCTAATTTCAAATTTTCCATGAAATTTTAACTATAAAGGGTTGTTTGTTTTTTTAAAAAAATCTCTTAATGACTCTTAAGTCTGAATCATTCAGACCTTTTTTACACATCACCTCTTATTAATCATAACTAAATTAAAACTTCAGACTTTAGACCTCTTAAAAAACAAACGACACCTAAGTGTGAAGTTGTGCGGGATGAAAGGGCGGACCTTAAGGCTCCAACAGGTATGGTTGCATCCGCTCAATCAATTTTTCATGCAAACATGATTTTCATTTTTTGGGTATAAAATATGCACATGTTTTAACTGTGAAACTCTGAGGGGTGCTCTTAGATATTTGAAAATACAAGAGAGATCACTAAAAAACATAAAAAGTTCCTTGAAATCAACCAAAAAAACCTCAAAAAATCCATCAAAACAGTAAATTTCAGCTAAAAACACATCGGATGACTCTGTTGATCCACCATAAAAGTGTACCCGTTTGTTTAACTTTTTACGTGGGTCTGCCGCTAGCAGGACAAATGCATTTTTAACAAACTTCTTACCTTTTGTTTTATGATTAAGGGGCCATTTACCAAATTTTTACCGGTAACTGCTTACCGACAACAAAACATCACTCTCACTTACCTTATCGTGTAACATTCTTGGTCATTAAACTGGATTGTTGGTAAGCATCTTAAACCCGGTAAGCGCTTACCGGGTAAGATCTTTTTCCTCACTTACCTGGTATGACTCTCGATCCTTGTTATGCCTCTTAACGGGTAAGATTCTCGATATTTATCATGCTCAATCGGTAAGGTAAGTGATATCGATAAGCGTCTTACTGGTAAATGTTTGATAAACGGCCCATAATTAAAATGTTTGAAGTCTGTTTCCATTCTTTTCAATTAAACTTCCATTCTTTTTCAGGTCCAACTAAAAATTTTAATAATTTTTGACCCCTACAAATATTTTTGAAGCAAAAGGACAAAACCCATGAATTCATGACTAAAATTGCGAACAATAATTTGTATGATTGGTCGAATAGACATTGCCATTAGATAAACTTGGATTGGAATTACTTGAGTAATATTCATGAAAAAGAAGCAAAAGGCAAATTAAACATTTCCAACATGCATGCTAATTTTTGAAATCAAACACAAAATCCATCATAAGATATTCATCATCTTTATTCAGAAAACACAGCATCATATCCCTTAAGCCAGAAACACACTCTGGTCAGCACATTCTTGCACTATAGTGAGGCCTTCAAACATTAGACCCTACAAACATCACATAATTAAGAAAGCAATTAAACAACGTATTATTAATGCTTGAATTCAGGCAGGTAATATATACAGCACAAATACAACAAATTAACCATACCTCTTTCATTCCTGGTATCGGATAAATTATTGCATACGATGTAGTTTTAACAAACAAAAATTTTATCCGATAAGTTATGTGAAAATGTTAACTCTTACCGATAAGCACTTACCGGGTAAGTATTTGGATAGACAACCCCAAGCATATGCTTGATGCTTAGACATTAGAAACAGAAAAAACATAAGCATATCAGAAAAAGCATAGATCGTAACCCCCTACCAACCTCATATCGACCCTATTGAGCCAGAAAAATAACCACATGAACATTTTAATATTCTGGCTTATCACTTCGAACACTAAAATTCCTTGGAATAGACATTTGCATAACAAAATCTGGTGCAGTTATAGCCAATAGCTTTTTGACCCTAGATCATACATGGCAACAGCCCCATATGCAAATAAACAACCTGCTTTAAATGGAAAAAAATGGTCACCAATAGTTGTGATACAATGCCCACATAGTATTAGTAGTTGAGACAAAAGAATTAAACGAACATGAGACTCGAGCATAAGAGCATGACCAACACCAGAATCTGTAGAAACACAAAGCCAAAGGTGATTAACTGCCATAAACATGCCATAAACAGCTTGTCCTGTATTTGAATCCAAAGCCACTTTTTCCTGAATGCAACAACCTTTAACATCTCCATAAATCTACCCCTTGATGACACTCTTTCTGCCATGGGGATTTTTGAGCATAGTAGAACACCTTGGGTACCTATAAAGTAAATAAAATGAGCTTGTGTTGCTAATCATGTAACAAGTTAAAATTGTAAAATTAGTCTAAACATGACATGGGAAACAAAGTTCAAGCATTCTAACTTCCTAATGCACATGGAACAAGCTATAAATATACCATATCACCAAGATGATAATCATGAGTCAACAGAAACAAAAGAAAAATCATACTCAACGAAAAGAGGAGAACGAGACGTCAAAGATTGCACTGAAGGAAGACATTTGGATTCAAGCTTCATCACTGATACATTTCATCTTAGGAGAGAGCTAGACGTTTGAAGAACATGAGACATGACTCATGAGGATGAGGTTTAAATTTTGAAATCTGAATTGAAATTAGGAATAGAAATAAGAAAAGAGCAACCTGCATGAACAGTATAAAGTTAGAAACCTGCACAGTGTATGGGATTGAGAAGTCAAAATCTAAATTTGTATTTATTCTTCACTTGTACCTTATAAAGCTGCTCCCAAAGATGAAAGCTCTGAACCTCCCAAACAGTTTGACGGAAGCTTAAAAGAGGGAGGAAGACTTTTCTTTTTTAAAGAAAGTGAGTCTCATATGTTCATTAATAAGTTCTCCTCGTTAGAGGTGAGAGGTAAAAATAATGCAAAAAAATCTTGTGTAATGTGCTTTAAAAAGTAGTACACCATGGATGAAAAGTTGTCTGAATTTATGGAAAACGAAGTCTGCAATAACGCAATAAGAAGGTGGTGGTGGCTGCTCTAAAATCTTGTACCTTGTGTATATGGAGTTGTAATTCATAGTTTTTTTTTACTTTTATGCATAAAATGATAGTACTATATGCATTGTGAGTTGTGTTTAAGAGTTTTGTGTAAATGCATTATAAGGTAGTATAAATGAAGCATCGGGAGATCAAAATCACAGGTGTAAGCTACAACTCAATGTGATTGATCAGGTTAAACCAATCTCAAAATCAAAATCTCAAGAACTTCAAACTCAATATCAAACTTAATGAACTCAGTAGCAAAAACCCAAAAAAAACACAATTTACAGGAAAGACATGTTAGAGCCCTCTGGTCAGACCTGAAGAATGGTGTTTAACAATAAAATACTATGAAAGGGTTGTAAACCAATGTAACTAACAAACATGTCAGATAAACAAACAAAACTTAGAAAATGGGAACTCACTTTGTGTACTGCTCTGGTTGGATTCTTTCCCCAATTCATTAACAAGTGGAATCTACAAGCAGAGGCTTCTTTGAAATCTCTTCAATACGAAAAACATACAAGTGAACATAAACCACAAATACAAAATTGAGTTTTGGTGATCAAACTTTGAGGGATGTAATAGTCCGATAGAACCACATATTATATATTGTAATGTTCAAGCATTCGGTTTGAATTCAAGCCAGATAAATCTGAACTTTAAATCATGAAAATCCTAGAGGGAAACCATATGTTGAAGCCCATTCTTTAAACAAGTAATAAACAGAAAGTATAAAGAGGGCCATATGAAAGTAGATCTTATAGGTAAGTTAATCAGAGACAAATTATGAATCAAAGCTATTCTAATCTGGAGTAAACCTGATAAAGCAAAATGAGCAATCTGATCAGACCAGAATTTGAGTCTGGACCGAAACCATGACAACAACTATTGGCAAGAAATGGACAGATCCCAAAAGTTGCACAAACAGCAGCCCAAATCTAGATGAAACCAAAGCTTTCACACCAAGAATCCAGATAAACAAGCTCTTTTTAACCAGAGATCTTGGAAACACTTAAATTACTCAAGCCCACAATCCTTAACCCTGTGAGATAACCACAACTCTTAACAATCATACAATTTTGAATAATCCAATTGACTTAATAATTTTTGAATAATCATAAATAAAAGCAGTTTTAAGAATCTTGGCCAAAACTAATAAAAGCTTACGACAAATTGGCAGAGGTGATTGTGCCACACTGACTCAGAGTTGATGAATAAAGAACTTCAATTGCATACCTGTTGAAATTGAAGTATTATGTCCCTTGTATTTGAAATCGAAGTGTTTCCCCTTTGCTTTATAGCTTACCTGATCAAGTTGCTTAAGACTTAAAAAGGAAAACTTTAAAAATTGATGACATCTATCTGGAGACTGCTTATCTAGGAATAGAACATGTTTGTAATGTGGCCCAAGTAAAATGAGCATACTTCTTGGAGAAGCATTATAATAAAATGTATTAGTTCAGTGTGCACTGGAATCGATGATATGATGAGTCCATGGAGAAGCAAAGATTTAAGCAAAAGCAGTAGAAACTTACTGGAGCTTTTAGGACTTTTAGGGTCGTAGCCATGGTGATTACCTCTTCTTGGAGACCTAGAAACGTAAACAGAGCACATTAGATTCAAAGAACCTAAGATCACAACATTTATGAGGTATCGTACATAGAAAAACCGTATCCACAAACCTAATCCCACATTCATGAATCAAATCAAAATAAATGACTAATAAAAGTAAAATTAAAGATTGTCAAACCTAATGGTGTTGCTGCTGATAAGCTATCCCCAATGTTTTACATCATATCGACCATGGCTAGGGTTTTGGAAGATGCAGGTTTAGAAGAGGGTAGCGGGTGTCAAAGATGAAGAAGCCACCGAGATTCGATCGCCGTCGAGTTGGCTCGACTCTTATCAGATTTGAAAATTGAAAATTTGAATCTTCCCATGAATGGACAGTGCTCTTGGAGAACCTGCAGACAATTGAGACATTGTCTTTTTGCAGGTGAGAGCTAAAAGAGGAATAAATACAAGTTTGATTGAAGAAAGAATGTTGTAAAGCTACTAAAATTGTTGGATGTAGGAACTGTATTTTACTGAGGAAAGCTCAAAGGGGAAAGGGAAAAAGTTGAAGAGAAGAAAGTAAAGTTGGACCTGGAGCTTTCAACTTCGATGGTGGTGGTGGTTGCATTAAAAGCTTGTACTTATGTATATGGAGTTGTAATTCATAGTTTTTTTTGACTTTTATGCATAAAATAGTAGTAACATATGCATTGTAAGTTGTCTTTTAAGAGTTTGTATGAATGTATTATAAGGTAGTATATATAGATAGAGATAGAAAGAGAGAGAATATTTAATCCATAATAAATGAAATTTAAAGGATAAATTTATAAAAATATCAATACCACAAGGACCAATTATGTAATTTACTTCCATCAGGTTTTAGATTTTAAAGCATAAGGGTACATGTTAACGCCATTTTTAACTAGGTTGGATGGAGGGATGAAAATGGAAGCAAAAGAGAAATCATAATGACGAAAAAAGCAGTTTCTAAAGACCAGGGATGAAAATAGTTATAGATATCAAACCACACGGACGGAAATCATAGTTTACTCTTTTATTTTTGAATTAAAAATCGATTAATTTTGAATAATTAAATTTCTGGAATTCTTTTAATAAATAAACCATCGAACTTTTAAAAATTGGTTAGATAAATTTTTTTTACCCAAAAAATGTTCGGAAGGTTTTAACGTAAAAAAAACCCCTAGATTAGTTTACCGTTTCCAAACCCGACATCATTTAAGCCTTCATCGCCCGCATAGCCTTATCATTGTCCGTTATCTATCACCTCTCATTACCGTCGTTGGTCTCTACCATCAGTCTTCATCTTTTTTTTATTGTTTTTCGATTATCCATATTTTTTGATATGTCTATTTGCGTTCCATTAAGTTGTTGTAAAGGTGGGAGAACAAAAAGACAAAAAAAAAAAAACAAATCAAAAAGTGGGAGGTCAATGACAGGGGCGAGCGGTGGCGATGTGTGGTATGGAGAAAGGACAAAGATGGGGCGACGAGGAGTGTCGAGGGGGAGCGATGTTGTTATGTGGGAGGGGTTTGAATGACGTAGGGGTTGAGAACGGTAAAACCGATTTATGTTTTTTCTTTTACTTTAAAACCTTTATAATCAGTTATAAACATTTTTTTTGTTGTTAAAAGAATGTAGGTAACTAACTTTAAAAATTTTCTTTGAAGGGTGTCCCTAGGGCTGTAAACGAACCGAACGTTCAGCGAACCGTTCGTGAACTGTTCGGCGGGAAGTTCGTTTATGTTCGTTTATTTAATAAATGAACGAACATGAACACATTTTTTTGTTCGTTTAGTTAAATGAACGAACATGAACAATGATCTCGTTCGTTCATTTACGTTCGTTTATGTTCGTCTATATTTGTTTATATATATAAATATATTTATATATATTATGACATTAATTTGTCAAAGCATTAATTAAATTAATTTTTCAAAATTCCTTTTTTATACCTCCTAAGTATATCCATTTTTTTTATTTTGTTATGTTATTTTTTACGAACGAAATTATGAGTAACGGTGGTTGTTTTTTATTCATTTGTGTTCGTTTATGTTCATTTATGTTCATTCGTTTACGTTCATATATGTTCATTTATGTTCGTTTGTTTGCGTTCGTTTATGTTCATTTATGTTCGTTCGTTTACGTTCGTTTAACTCTTAATGAACGAACATAAACGAACACGAACAAACATATTTTCTTAACGAACGAACATGAACACAAAAAATTTCGTTCGTTTACCGTTCGTGTTCGTTCGTTTGTTCGGTTAAGTTAAACGAACGAACACGAACAAGCCTCCGTTCGTGTTCGTTCGGTTCGTTTACAGCCCTAGGTGTCCCAGGCTATGCCTAAACTAATCCCGACAAATTTTTGGTTGTAAGAAATCAACCCTGATAAACTCAATGGTCATAATTGTTGTGTACGCATGGAATTGAACCTTGGGCAGATGTGATATTCCACCACATCACCAGGGCCTCAACCTACGCCATAACCCTTGTGGTTAATCATTCAAAAATGAGAAAGTTTAATAGTTTTTTCATTAAAAAAAATAGTTTAGAAACTTAATCGTTCAAAATATAAAAGTTTGTTGGATTTTTTTCTTTTTTATTTGGTATTTAAAATATTTAGTACTAAATATGTTACATAAAATAGAATCAGACTAAAGTATGTCATATAAAATACTAATTGGATTAAAGTATGTTATATAAAATATGAATCAGATTAAAGTATATTGCATTTTAATGTTTAAACTAGATATCTAATGGTATTTTTGGTAAGGACAAGATGTGAAATAACAATATAAGGATTGTTGCCTCAAGTTTGGTGCAAATTAAAGTAGGACATGACAAGATCTAAGTGAGACACAAATGCATTTTTTTTGTCTCACCAAAATAGATGGAATAAAAATCAAAAAAATAAGATAAGTTTGGTAAATTATAATAAAATATTCGTGTCAAATTAAAATCTTAAAACTTTTAACACTTATTTCAACCTACCTACCTTACTTTCCTTCGTCCATCAAATATCCAATCTAGTCACATGCAGAATTAAGTGGTTGTTTACCAAACGTGTACCGGCAAAAGTTAATACCCTCACTTACCTTATCTTATAAGATTATCGGTTAACAAAATGGATATTGGTTAATCGACTTATGTCCGATAAGCGTTAACTGGGTATGTAACACCCCTAAAATTTGAAAATCGCAGTCGATTTAAAACTTACAAAAATCCCTTAAATACAAAGCTTGGGAATTTCAAACATCTAAAGTTACAAGAAAGAAGTACTAAAACAATGTATCAGAGTTCTAACGGAACTATCTAGTCCCACAACTAGGGACAACATTAGTCGGGTGTTACTAGAACCACCACAGCTGCTATCTTCACCAAACCGGATGACGTCTCTAAAGCCATCCTACCGGAACTTCTACCAAGCTCCACTTGCCACACAAATCCATCTAAGACATGATATACATGTCGAAAAGAAAAAGTGTTAGGCTAAACACCTAGTGAGTTAAAGCAGTTTTCATCATATAAATCATAAAACATTTAAAGTGAACATTTTACTCCGAATAAGACCATTTTAGAAACAATGATTATAAAGAGGCTTTATTCGCAAATCGTGTTCCTTCCAATTTCCACACACCCATTCTAAATAATTAAACGACACCCAAACTTTCCCCAAAACGCACCCACATGGTATTTTATCAAAAGACTCTTTGTACAAATAAAATGGTACGTTTTAACACCGAAGGCATGGGTAAGGGAATACCCAAATTAACACCTTTCGGTGACGGGGGAGACCTGATTCCATCGAATGTGACGGGCACACAAAGTTAAGCCACTTATCAACGTTCCCGAGTTTCGCATAGACCATGGATCCCCGTATTCGGTTCCTCTGAGCTACCATCGCAAGATACCCAAATGACCTAGCGTCTACTCGACCTCTAGATGAGTCTCACCACAAAGTCATAAGTCCCCGTATCCGGCTCACCATGGGCACCACCGCAAGACTTAGCTCCGTATACGGCTCTCCAAGAGCACCACCGCAAGCTTACATAACAACATGACTTGGGGACCACTCACTAGACTCAAACATGGACAACTAAACTCCATGAAGAACATAACGACTCATATGCCAATGGATCCAATGCATTACAGTCTAAAACGTTACATGAATCGAAAGAATGAACCAACGCATTCAAAACATGTAACTCTCAAATAAGATGCAACTAAGTACACCATATGTCCAAGGCTCCTCAACGAGCTATCAAAACCGAACAAATGTTCCAAAGACTCCACTGAGTACAAATCAAGCCCCAAGAGGCTTAATAGACGTTAGGCTAAAACACGAGAGCCAATATGGTTACATAGACCAAAATACACATTTTCCCCAAAATCTTTGATTCTCAAATTACCAATGGCCTTCAGCCCAAAACTCAAAAGGTTTTCCATTTCTACAATAATTCCCCAAAGTCGGGAATGACCCAAAGCCAAAAGACTCACCCCTTCACATTTTCCAAAACATCTCATTTCACGAATGATGCATAAAACCCGACAACCACTTAAAAGTACATTTTTGACCAAATGTCTATTTATGCAATATTTCATAAAAATTCATTCCTTTATGACACACTTATCGAAATGCCCAAAAATCACAAAGGTGTGTACTATACAAATTTATAAAGTTAAACATTTTCAAAATAACCAAACTTATCAGCAATTCACAATTTCATGTAAGACATGAAGCAGTTCATAAAATATTGTAAACCATTACTCAAGGGTTTAATAGCACAACTTGTGCAAGTATGCAAATGTTCACAAAACTTGTCAAACTAAGGTAATCCTATAGATATATTTTCCAAATCCCAAAACAAATGCATTTTGACATGTATATAGTTTTTCAAAGCAACTAGAACTCACCTTACTAGATTTAGACTAAATCTAGGTTTTACCAACACAACTTGAGCTCCTTGAAGGAAGACTTGAAACCTTCTAGATCTTTAGCTCCAAACTCTCAACCAAGATCCTTAGATACAACACAAACCCATAGCTACATTAAATCCCAACAAAAGGGGAAGAAGAAAGGAAATACCAAAACCCTAGCCTTTAAGGTGAAGGGTGGAGAAGATTACCTTAGCTACAACACTTGAATTCACAAGCTTAAGTTCTTGATGATCCACACTTGGTCTCAACAAACCCTAGGTTGACAAGGAATGAGGAGAGGGGTTTATGGAGAGAAAATCGCCTAAGAAGCTCTCTAGATCGGATCTGAATCGAGTTGGGAGAGAAATGAGGTTGATTGGGATGAAAAATGGATTTTAACCCATCTGGACTCCGTGGGCGATAATGCCCGGCGACAGTGCCAAGGGCATTGTCGCGGGTCATAGTCGCGAGCCTCACCCAACTTTCGGTACCATCTCTGCGATAGTGACACGCGATTGTGCCACTGTCAATATCGCGGGTCATAGTCGCCTGGTACGTACCGCGACCTTCTCTTCTTCCGCGATCGTGACTAGAGACTATGACATGTGTCATAGTCGCGTGGCACTCTCGCGCCACACACTACTCACCCCGATTTCATCGCTTTGTCGATCCAAGTGCCCAAACCGAAACTACGGGATTCTTACACAGATTCCAAAGCGAGACATTCCCTAAAACGGGGATTTTGAACGATGATATTTATTTGAATTTTCCGGGTGTTACAGGGTAAGAGTCTCCACCCTCACTTATCGGGTAAGATTCTTGGACCATGTCATGACTCTTACCGAATAAGATTCTTGTTTTTATCTTACTCTCGTCTAATAAGATTAATGACCCCATAAGTATAAGAATAAAACATAAATTAAGTCTTTTGCTACAAAGAAACTACTTTTCCTTTCAAGAAACACCTTCAAAAATTTTATTACTTCTTAAAAAATGTGAATTAAAGGTTGAAGAAATTGTTTTATCAATTTAACGTCGAAATTACAATTAGACATTTTCATTTTCATTTCCAATAACGATTTTATCATCTCTTAAAATACACGTTAATTGCTAATAAGTTTAATGAGTTCTTAACTGCTCATGCATACTAAACGAGGTATTCAACATCAGAGCTTGCTTTCAAGTACACCACATAAATTACCATACCATAAATACAACATACATTATATCATTTAAAAACATTTCATTAAAACAAAAAAGAACAACTATATATATCATCACCATATTAGCGTGTTCATAAAATAATATTCTCCTACGGGATCTCATTTGTATAGTATGATGCGTGTCATCAAATCTCGCTACAACACAATTGAGACGGGCTTGTCAGAAACCTAGATCGGTCGGTCCTCGCAATGTGGGCCATCTTGCCAAAATTACCGACATCTGAACCCTAGTCACGCATAAAAATTGCGATCACCCATAAATCCATAGTTAAAATTAGGTATTTTCATCCCAAATTAAATAATTATGATTCAAAAATATTTTCGTAAAATTTCGGAAATAAAGAATAGTACCAATCTTAAAATAATGCTTTAAATATCAATTATATATTGTTTAAGGAATTATCAGCGTCAAAATCGTAAACAAAATTCATTAAACGTTTTCCGGTAATTTCTTGGAAATGAAAATTATTTATTTTAGGATAAAGATAAGTTTAGTACTCCAAAATATTTTTGTAAATTTTCAGAAATTTAATTTGATTGAGATCATAAAAGTTGCATTCTAAAACATTCCGGGATAACTTAAGAATTTCCTAAAATTTGGATATTAATTAAAAACATAATTAATAATTAAATTAATTACGTTATCTATCTATCTATACTATATTATAAAACATGGATAAAAAACTCTTAAATACAAATTATTAAGCACAAAGTACCATCAGTTGATGCAATATTTTAAAAATATCTTAATTTATCTATCTATCTATACTTCTATACTATATTATAAAGATGACATAAAAAACTCTTAAAAACAAATCTTAAAGCTTAATGTACCGTTATTTAATGTTAATTACTTAAAAAACAGTCATAAAAGTTGTATGTACTACATTTAATGCTATTCTTTAATTTTCAATTATTATCTTTAACCATTTTAACTCCCCTAAAATCATTTCCCACTTTAACTCCCCTAAAATAACTCTCAGCATATTTTAGATATAAAAAATCTAAAATATAATTAAAAAATCTTACAGAATATTTTATAAAAACATTTATATTATTAAACCAAAATAAATTACATTATATTATTAAGTCTAAATTAAACAAATTTATATAAAAAATCATTATCACTCTCTCACAACCATCCAAAATCGTAATGTAAATCAACAAAAAACAGAAAATAAAATGAAACATTAAAATTGTGATGTATCTAGCTGTTTTGCGCGAGTACACTTCTAGTATTATAAAACATGGATAAAAAAACTCTTAAATACAAATTATTAGGCACAAAGTACCATCATTTGATGCAATATTTTAAAAATATCTTAATTTACAAGTTTCAAAACACAAGATACATATTACTACTGCAGGCTTCTAACACCCATCAATTTGGTATGTGCAGGACCTTCCTTTTATTCAGACATTTCCATGTATCACTATTAATTAATCTATATCTATACTATATTATAAAGCACGGATAAAAAACTCTTAAATACAAATTATTAAGCATAAGGTATGAAAGTCCAAGATCTACCAAATCTTAGAGAGAGAAAGTAGAGAGAGAGAGAGAGTGTGCGCCAAATGTAAATGATGTATTCAAAATGAGCTCCAAAGTTACAAAACAAAGGCACCTATGGGACTTAAATACCCAGGGCCTAAACCTATACAGATAAGCATGCTAAACACAGTAAAGACCACTGATAATAAATACAATGATTACTATAAAATTTGTCTTAACAATCTCCCCCTTAGTAATCATTGGCGCTCCTCTCTTTGACGAAGTCGATTCAGTCCAATTAAAACTTCTAAGCGTCTTAGAGTTGAGCGGGGAAATCAACTTCTCACCAATAATATTCAATGTCTTCTTGAGAAGTTGAATTTCATCATTCTCGAGTTGGAATGCATTTCTTCTTGTCTCCAAAAATCTTCTTTCAGCTGCTTTCAAACGTTGCTCCAACTGTAGCTTGATTACCTTCAAGGTTCCATCAGAATAATGATTGATCTCTTCAAATCTAAAGAAGCAGTTTTGACTTGAACCATTTCTGTAGATAACTCCATATGGATCTTGAAGAATGGTGAATAGTGGATAAGAGTCTAAGTTCGGCAAGCTACGATCGGGCCTTAGAAGATTTACCACAGGCTGAAAACTTTCAGCAACCATCTGAAAATCAAATACTCTATAAAACCTGATTTGGCGCCGAATGAATCTTTTGATCACAAGCAAAGCTTGAGAGACATCTTATGTTCTATGGTAGAGATTTCTGAAATGATTGTACAAAAAATCAACGTCATCAATAGATATATCATTAAAATCAGCTTTCGAGAAAGTATATAAGATGCAGTCTCTTCTTTCTACTTCAAATACCGGATACCATATATGAACAAATTTCTTTATCGAAACATTGATAACCCGGACTATCAGATGCGGAGAAGAAACAAGATGCTTTCCACGGCGCTGGCATTTGATGAACATTAAGTACTCGTACTGATAATCTGCTGACTCTTTTTCTACACCAAGAATAGCATGAATATTGATCTGTCTTCTCCTCGAAACAAAAATATTACTTTGAGAGTCTTCGAGAAAAGCAGATCTTAACCTTGAAGCCATATGTCGTTGTTGTAAACTTCGTTGTCTTTGCTATCTAGACAAAGCCGGACCTTCTTCTAGGATAGACGGAGGGATCACAGGATCAGAAGGAGGAACATCAGCTTGAGCTCTGGACGACTGACCAACTTCAAATGTACTAGAAGGAGCAGTGGTAGTCGGAGCTTGATCAGCAACAGGACTAGAAGTATCAGGAGTAGCTTCAGGAATCTCATCTTGTGAAGGAAGGTCTCCATACAACGTGTTTGTGATTTCTTCATCCTTTGCATCCAAAAAGAAATCATTCTTCTTGGTGTCAGATAGTACAATAATATCCTCATACTCTTCTTCTTTTACTTTGCAAATCTTCTCATATCTGATGTCATCGTCATCATCTGAATTGATCTCGATGAAGTTTGCGAAGAAAGATCTCATGTCATTAGCAGCTTCAGAATCATCTAGCTCATTTACCCTTGATGCAGTGTCTGGATCAACATAAACGACTATCAGCATGTTATTCTCTATGTTCTTTTCAGAAATATTCAACACATTAGACAGAGCAGATAAATCAACATTTTCTATCATATTGTTTACAAGATCTTCCACACTGCATTCTTGAACGAAATCAGCATCCTTTTCTCTGTCAGCAACCTCATATTCAGTTTGATCTTCTCTAGCTGAAGAACCCTCTACCCTCTGTCTCTTCGTCATCTCCCCCTCATGACCTTGATGATCTGGATCATCTTGGTCATGTCTTCGTTTGTGAGACAGGCCTGCGTCAGATCTGCAACTCTGTTCGTGACGATCAAACCTGTCAGAAAGAGCAGTTAAAGCTTGAGTTAAGAGAGATAATCCTTCCTTGATTTCAAAAAAAATTGACCGAGCTTCAGTTCTGAAAGAAGTGAAATCCTTGTGCAACGCAGAAACTCTGTCTGGTGCAGAAGTAGATGCTTGAGGCGGAGTCGGTTGAAAATTCTTTAGCAGAGAAATCAAGTCTTTATCTTGTTGTTCTGGCGACGACATAGAAAGAAGACGAGCATAGAGCATATCTGTCAATTCTGAAATCGGAAGATCTTGAACTGGAGTGCTGGAAGATACCGGAGGACGGGTAGATGCAGAGACACCAACTGATTGAGTAAATGGTGGAGGAAGTGGAATGAATACTATCGCAGGAGTCATAGTAGAAACAGTAGAAGACGGTTCACGGATAACCACCCTAGATGGGCGTTTGAATGGCAATACTTGAGGGATCTCAGAGTGATTAATTTCAACCATCTTTCCTTTGAAAAGAGCCCGCATCTTCTGAATTTCTTCATTCTTTTGTTATTCAAATCGTTCGCTCATTTGTCTGATGACTTCATTCAAAGTCAAAAACTATTCTGATGGATCTCGAGCATGAATGAAAGAAGGCTCAACAACTGAAGTAGGTGTAGCTAAAGAAGGAATTTCAGAGAGAGAAGTGTCTGGACCTTGACTCTGTATCTGAGCTAAGGCATTAGCAAAAGCTAAATCTAATTCGTCAACCTGAATGTTAGCAACTGCTGTATTGATAGGTACAGATTCTTCATCAGACATCACAACCACTGGTTCATTCAAGTCTGGTGCTCTAATCTCCTTGTGTAAGATACGAATAGCTGGTTGATCATCATCTGCATCATCACCATCATCACTATCAGTACCAACATCAGCATCTCTATCTCCATCTCCAGCATTAGCATCATCAGCAGTAGCAGCATCATCATGGACAGTATTATCAGGTTCATTGTCAATGGCAGCAAGTACATCATCTATTTGTTGATCTGCAACAGCTGCTTCAACCTCTTGTTCATCATGAAAAGGTTCTGCTTGTACATCATGAGACGGTTCAGCTTGGTCAGCGTCCAAAGAAAGATCATGTTCCAGACAGTATTGAATTATGCTATCATCAGATGGATCAACATAATTCACAATGAGCTCATGAGGAATCGACATGGAGTAGTCGAAATTCTGTTTTTGTTTCTGAATGTATGTCATCTCAGTATCCGGAACTTGAGGCCAAGACAACCGACGAGGAATAGCAGGATTACTTCGCAGCATACTCCGAACTATGAGCTTCATATATCGGACAAAAGGAATGAACTTACGCTTCTTATGCATCATTTTGTCTTGCACTCTCTCTGAAAGTTCGGTCCATAAGATGTACGTGTAGTCGACATACAGGTCATAGACAACTGCATGGAACAATCTGAGATAGTGAAGACTTGCATTGTCCGTGCCGGAATGTTTCGATGTAAGGCACCTGTTGAGAACAGAAAACAATGCATACCAGACCGGAGGCAGGTTGGATTTGTCAAACTGACTTACTCTATCCAAAGCACCAAGATAACCCAGATTACGAATACCCTCGAGAACATCCAATTCCGAAGGATAGTTATCGTAAGAAGTTCTGTCAGGTCGGGAATTTGGCTCAGGAAGCTCTAGTTTTAATCGAAGACGCTTGTATGATAGAAAAGAATCATACTGGTCAATCTGCAAATCGAATCGATGTGGTCGAACTAGCTCATTCTTAGTAATAGTGTGTTAGACCTGTTGGAGATACACTTCAGGAACATCGGCACAAGAAGTGAGAGCCGGAGCAAGCGGATGTCCACTGAGAATAGCTCGAATCACAGGATGAATCTTTATCTTGTCAAAGTCTACGAAGTAATTGTTCGGCTTGTATGGCAAAATGTAGAACATAGTAGGAAATACGTCATTTGGTGTTCGCCGCTGAGCTGAAAGATTCGCCCCAATAGAAGGTACAGACGACATAGGCGTATCGTGTGAAGCACGATCAGATGGGTCATCATGAATGACATTCTCATCTTGAACCATTAGATCAGTAACGTTTTGAGAAGCCATTAGTGAACCTAAGAAACAAAAAAGAAGAAAATTAGACATGAAAAGAAAAAAAAATGAAAAACATAAAAAAAATAAAAAAAAATATCCTAAGTCAGGTTTGCGCGACAAGTGCGAGACGCAAACACAAGTTTGCGAGAAGAACGAGTGGCGCAAAAGATGGTTTGCGCGACAAACTGATGACGCAAGACAAACTTTGCGTATCAAGTACAAAGCGCAAAACGAAGTTTGCGTGAGGCACTTGTGAAGTAAACCTGACTTAAAGAAAATTCAAAAAACGACACAAGAAGGTTTGCGTGACGCAAAGGTAACGCAAACTTAACTTTGCGTGACCTGATGGTAACGCAAACTTAACTTTGCGTGACCTGTTGGTAACGCAAACTTAACTTTGCGTTAACAACAAAAAAACGCGACAACCCTAGAAAATACAAAGGTTTGCGTGAGTTCATCTTTTGAGTTCCAAAAATTCAAATAAATCGGTTTAAATGTAAAACAGGTGATTCGAAAAACAAATAGAAACATTTATAAACATATTTCGACCAAAGAAATACTGATTAAAAACAGTATTCAACCCAAAATTTTGAAAATTTTCGAAATCCAAAGATGAACAGTCGCAAAGTCCACGAAAAACCAAAATCGAAAACTAAAAACAACAAAATAGAATAAGAAAACACATACCTGGGATTCGAAAATAGTAACTAAATCTATCCCAATCCTTGATTTTAACAAAGAAGCTCTCGATTCTGATGAAGATGATGATGAACAGTGAATATCGAAAACACACAGAACGAAAAACGAATACAAGATAAGAAAAAGAACAATGCTATGCTAAAATTAACCACAAATAAAATACAATAAGAAATAGAAAGCATACCCAATCAATGAATAAGTCTGAAGTCAACAAATGAGAGATGCACAGAGAGATGGAAAAAGAAGAGGTAAGAGTTCAAAAAAGAAAAGGAGCGAGAAAAAAACATATGAAAAGAACTATCACTATTTATACTAAAAAAAAATTACACTAAAAAAAAATTACACCTAAAAGCACTTAATTTTTTTTTTTACCTGGAAATGCTTTTTGTTTCTGAATGTATGTCATCTCAGTATCCGGAATGAGAGAGTATTAGCGCAGAATGTGAGTTCTTGATATTGAAGAGCGTGAATCCTTACAAGACACAAAGACCCAAGGGACTTAAATACCCAAGGGACTTAAATACCCAAGGCTTATACAACACATAATAACACTCTAAACACAGTATAAGACCAAGCCTATAAATACAATAATTACTATAAAATCAGACTTAACAATCTCCCCCTTAGTAATCATTGGCGCTGTAGTCTTCAAAATTCATCTTCTAAATCAGCTCGGACCATCTAAGCGACTTTGCGAAGAAGCTTCTTTGACTAAAAAAAATTTCTTCTCAGCATCTTTCAGTTTTATGAAGCCTTTGCTACAGTAACAAGTCTGGACCTGTTTGTGATAAACTTGAAAGAACAATCGATTCATCAGCTTGTGCTCTAGACGACACACCTCTTTTAAATGTACTTGAATGAACTGTGGTGGTCGGAGCTGGAACAACAAAAGTATTAGTAGCCGAGAAAATATAGAATCTTGAGCGAATCTTGATCAGCAGATAAACGTTTGAACTATTTGTCTCTTTAACTTCTCCTTAACTTCTCTCCCCTCATGACCTTGATGATCTGGATCAACTTGGTCATGCAAATGTTGGAGACGAGACAACTTAAGATCTGCAAAATCAGAGTAAAGGAGAAATAGGAGAGGTTTGCGCTAACTGTTGGTGGCGCAAACTTAAGTTTGCACTAGCAGAAGGAAGCGCAAAGTTAGTTTTGCGCTAGCTGAAGGATGCGCAAAGCTTGTTTTGCGCTAGAAGCTGTTGGCACAAATCTAAGTTTTGCTCTACCAACTGTTGGCGCAAATATGACTTGGAATCTAAAAAAACTTCACCTATTAAGCTCTTTGACTCCCCCTACACAAATACACTAAATATGACAATTCAAGTTAGCATTTGCATAGAGAATCATATACTCCCCCTTGAAAACAGATATGATCTTTCAGAAAAAATCTCCTTATTCACTCCCCCTTGAATAATGCACAAACCCATTTAAAAATATATATGAGAACACAATAATTGAAATATCATAGTAGAAAGAAAAATATACTGAATATGTATTTTGAAACAACTAAATATATAAAATTTTAAATATTAAACAAATTAAAGTCTACACAGTAAAATATCACAGATTTATCAATCAGGTGAAATCAAGTATGTGTTGTTGGATACAAAGACAAGTTTCATTGCATATCAAGTTAAGACATATTCAGTTTCAAAAACTTCCAGCAATCTATTCAGTGTGCTAGCATGCGAACTTCTATTAGCTTCAAGAAAATGCAATTCTAAAAATACAATAGAGAACTTTGCATGTACTCACACTAAGCCATCAAAATTTAAGACTTTCACAAATTTATAGGTTTATCGCAACTCAAACATATCACCAAGTATCATGAGATGTGTGCTCATTGTCATCTTTTAGCATTGTGCACATTGGCATCTTAACATGAGTGTGCTCTTTGGCATCTTTTAAATCAAAAAGTTTGTTAAGTAAAGAACATGCCGTAAACGTAACTTTCTATCTGACCCTATTGCAAACCTTAACCCAAGCTTGAATTCACCAACCAAAACACTTCTAGTTCACCAAAATGATTACAAACCTTCAATCTATGAAAGGGAGAACAAAAGGTGGATGAAACCCTATAAAACTTTGGGGAAGAAGATGAATAGGGAGAGATGAGAAGCTTACCACCACAAAATGCTCTAGAATACTTCAATTCTTGCTTGATCCTTGAAGATCTCTCAAAAACGAAACCGTAGCAAGTTGAATCACCAAAATCGGAGTTCTGGATCAAAAGATATGAAGAAATGAAGTTTAGGGCTGAAAACCGCGATTTTAATCGTCCAGGCGCTGGTCGCGAGAGTGACGGCGAAAGTGACAAGTGTCACTCTCGCGGGGAACTTTCGCCGAGATTGTACCGCGAGCAGAAAACTTCCCCGATCACTGTTTTGGCCATAACTTCTTCGTATAGCTCCGTTTTCGCTCCGGAAAGAACCGTTGAACTCGTAATTGAATCCTTCATCCATCTAGACTATAAAATCAAGGATTCAAGCCCAAAATAAAATACCTTATTTTTCCTTAATATATGGGTTTCTGTATTAACTTGAAGTGATACCTTCCAAAAATTGGGGTGTTACAATCCTCCCAACCTTAAAAGAGATTTCGTCCTCAAAATCTGGAACTACCAAGCACCCAACATCACATTTGGAAAGATCGATTGATTTCCTATCCCAAAAGGGATGCCTTCATGAAACCTCACCTCATATACGGACCCTGTTACGTTGAGGTTCTTGCTGCGTTTCTCATAACGTGACATTCCAAAACTCAATTTCAAGGTTCGACATAACTCACCGACGTCAGGATGAACGTTGAGTCCTTGATTAATCATTTCCTTAATCATTAAACCTCGGTTGTCTCCCAACCTTATGTTGATCATATTAACCCAAGAGTAACTTACGACCTTATTCAGTCATTTCCACCAAGAATAACCCAAGGCAAACATTTCCCTTAGATACCTCTAAATGCGACGCGTCAAGGTCTCCTCGATAATCGATTTGTACTTAAAGTCTATCTCGACATTCTCACCAAATGTATCCAATAAACATTACCACCAAACTCCCACCATGCACTCAAGCATCGATTTCCAAATTAGCGAAAGTCCTGACAATTATCAAAATACCAATGATTGATTCTTAATTATCAACATCTAACTTCCTTAAGTTTACCACTCGTCCTACAGACGCACCAGATCTAACGGAAATACATTGAAGTACACCAACCATCACTGTACTCAAAATCACGCGCCAACACCTAACCTCGAGACGGCCATTCTACAACGTGAGTATACTACCAAATATTTCATTCCCGACTAACAACGTCGATTCAAAGTTGACACCTACTCTTGGAAGTAGTCACCCAAATCCAGCATCCTTACTAGTCAACCATAACATCATCATTATTCAAGAATACCCAACAATATAGTACACCACCGACATATAGCATGCCGTCATACCAAATTCCCACAATTCCAAAACCGACCATATCCAAACAAACCGAACACGATTTTAATCCGTAGGTTTAACGAAGCATAAAGATCGTTACTTAACTAACTGGGAGAAAGCACATGTCTAACGCCTCAGACTCCGAGGACTCTTTTAATCCTGAATATCGACTTCTAACACGAGGGGGCTTACACCTATAGCCCAATGAGTTCAAGGTTTTTCACACTACTATGCCAATTTGAAATTTATAAAACTCTCAAATACATAAGTTTTATAACAATTAAACATGCGGTAAAAGTACACTATCGTGCATTCGATAGGTTTCAAAATTTATCACCAATGCCACGCATATAAAACCATTTTCAAAACTCATTTGATCATTACTTATGTTAATAAAACGGTAAAGAAAGATGCGTAACAAAATTCTCAAACGGACTACCAGGGTCCTAGTATGCATCAATTTATGCTATGCATATTAAAAATAACTTTCCGTCCTATAACATGTGAAATAAAAATTTCTAAAACCCAAGTCAACATGCTCATGGTATCGAACTCTTAAAGTTTTCTCTCTTTTAGTCACAATGCGACATGAAATAAGATTTCAATATAAAACGTTCTTTCATAAACTTAGATTTAACCCAAACTTGTTCAAAATGAGAATAGAGAGAGAATTCCCAATCTTTATAAAACGCGGGTAAATGGTTATATCTCGAAATACCAAACACGGTGGAACATGATACACAACTCATAAAACATAGATAAAATCTATATAAATAAAAATTTGCCGTGAACACGGACATTCGACCCAAACTCACAGGACCGTAAAAGTGGACGAACACAAATACCGAAACATGTAAATGACGCATTCCATTCAAACCTTAATATACGTGGGGAAAACCTAATATTAAAGCCATCATTAGCCGTCGACCACATAAAAACCAAAGTTGGTAAAATACGACGTTAACATTTACAATACCACGGGTCTACGACCGAGAGACCCGTATACAATGAGAATAGAGAAACACGCAAGTAGGCCTCCCATACAACTTCCTCACGTGTCATCTAAACGTTTCCATCTTGGGTGGCGAGAACACGTGAATGGGGCCACCCGTGATGTTATTGGATTTCACCACACATACCGGTCCTAGTTCCCATGCCATACCAGACATCACAATCCTCAGACCTATTATTGCCCCTTGCCATACTCCGTCGAGTTCCACTCCAGGGTCTTACGAACATGGGTGCCTATCCAATCTAAACGAGTTTCAACTCAGCGGCTCGAGCCACCTATTGCCTACTCGCTAGCATACCCAAGTGGTCACCACAGTAACCAAAAACTTAGGCTTTCCAAAACAGACAGACTTACGTGCCTATGGATCCATTACGACACTGTCTAACATTACATGACTCCAATTGAATGACCAAAGCACCCAAAGCATGTAACTCACCAATGACACGAATTAAGCGTCATCATACTCAAAACCCACGACGGTTATAAATCCGAACAAATATCCACACGACTCATTTAGTCAAAACCGAGCCAAAGGCCCAACATTTTACATAAATACCCAAATAAAAACCGATATAAATATTGGAACCCGTTTGACCGTCTAATATGCAAACACAACCAAAAGTATAAATAATTAAAATCTCATCGTTGGTTGAGACAAACCATTTTCCCAAATGAACTCATACTCTTATGTTTTCAAAATTCCTCATAACACAATAATATGTGTTTTCTGAAAAAGGTTTATAAGATCAAATACACAAAATGACACTTACGTCAATTGAACTCCAATTATATATGTAAAATCATCAAGTAAACATTTCAATATGATTTATTTACCGAAATACCCAAAGATTCCAAAATGGATGTCTCGACATGTTCATAAAACTAAACATTTCGAAATAACCAAAACTTCCCATTGGTTGCAACAAAATGTTCTCCAAATGAACTATTTCTCTTCATGTTTCCAAAACGACTCCTAGTTCAATGACATGCATTTTCCAAAAGGTTTATAAAATCATATGCACCAAATGGACAATTATATAAAATGACTTCCATTTATATATTACATCGTAAAAGAAATATATCAAAATGATTTATTTTTCAAAATGCCCAAAAATCACAAGGATGTGTGTTACATAAGTTTATAAAGTTAAATATATCCAATTAACCCAAAACTCAACACATATTGGGACCAAAAACCAAAGGTTTTATGAATGCAAATACCCCAAAATGCCTATGACATGAAATAGACTTCGTTTGTACAAAAACCACCAAAGATGCATAAATCATGCTATTACTTACCAAGATGTCCAAATCCCAAGTATGAGCATTTTATGAAACTAAAATAAGTCAAGTTTATCAAATATGAAAACTCATTAAAATACTCACACTTTGACAAATACCAAGAAAATATATTTTTACTTCAGAATACTCAAAACTTATCAGCAGTTAACAATTTAATGTAAAACACAAGTACTTTAAAATAAGTAACTTATAAATAATAGCCCATTTTCTTTTTAAATAATAAAGACCGACTCATATACATATGAATCCACTGCATTACAGTCTAAACAATACATGGCTCCAATTGAATGACCAACACACTCAAAACATGTACTTCTCAAATGATGCGCATTAACCGCCATCATACTTGGTATTTCACAATTGAGCTATTAAACCAGACCGAAGTCCTAAAGACTCATTTATTTTCAAATATGTATTTCCAAGTGTAACTGCCGGATATTTATTTTCAAATATGTATTTCCAAATGGGACTATATACATAATTTCAAATACTTCACATAAATATGCAAGTAATGCTTCATAAAACATTCCCTTTCATGAATTATGCATAAAAACCGACAACCATTCAAAAGTATATTTCTTTGACCAAAGATCGTTTTATGCAATAAAACGTTAAAACACATTGATTTGTGACCCTCTATCAAAATGTCCAAAAATCCCAAATGTGGTGTTATACAAAGTTTATAAAGGTAAATACTTCACATAATCAAAGATTACCAACTAACCCAACATTTGATAATTTCATGTAAAACGCATAAACACTTAAAAAGGATATTTTGGCATGTACACCGTTTTCACAAATCAACTTGAACTCACGTTCCTCGATTTCTCTAGTTACACTATCGTCATCCAGATGCTCAACATCTTAAGGCAAAATCACGGACTTCATAGGTTCACCTCACAATTTTTCCTTGAATACATCGATTCAAAAAGTCTATGGTTCTACTCCGACTCGAAACTGTCCACTTAATGCAATCACCATACTTACCGTCACTCCAAGTAATGAATAATAAAATCATTAACTTTTTCTAATAGTTACCCATTCAAAAACTTCCTTATTACTCCAACGGTCGACATACCAATGCAGTTCATACAAGCACGAGGATGAATAAGGAGGAGATTAACAAAATTGAACATGAAGGAAACGTACTACTACGTCTACCAAATATCATAACATTAGTAAACCAAGCACAAGAGAACGTACTACTACATTACCAATTGTCACAGTAACGGCACTTCAAGCACCATCACGTATAAATATCCTCATAATAACATTAGCTAGGTGAGATTATGAACATATAATACATAAAGGTTCTCGTTACCATCGCCACAACGCTTGATAACCATAGTTTCCGTCGACTCTAAGACTAACCCATCTTAGAAATTCTACCCATCTCACAAATCATTGCCTAACGTACTCAGTCTAAGTCTAGACATCTTACATTCATGCCTAGTTCACTTAAACTAGAGCTCTGATACCAACTTGTAACACCCTAAAAATAAGGATAACAAAAATCCGAAAAAACGGACATGCGGTATTTAAAATTGCCAAAGCAAGAGCCTCCCAATAATGGGGAAAATACACAAACCTGTTTAAATACAATCGTAATTAAACGGATAATAAATAACAACCAACTAATCTAATTTCTATAACCAGAAAAGAGATTACAATCAAGGGTGTCATTTATAGACCCAAAGGATTCTCTACCAATAGTAAGTCCAAAAGCGATATTCCCAAATCTCTCACCCAAGCACTACGCCAGCTTAGGACCGATGCCGCTAAAACCTGCCATACACATCGACACCAAACAAGTGTTAGGCCAAAAAGCCTAGTGAGTTGAACAATAGTAAGCATGCATGAACAGTCACATTTCTTATCAGCAGTTAACCATAGTTCAACAAATGTGGAGTCAGTAGGGGAGACCCATAGCACCAATCAAGTCCCACCCAAGAGTCGATATACCTTGATGCCCTTAACAAGGAACATCCCAAAGGCCCGGCACACCCGAAGACTATCGCTAAGAAAATTCCCCGAATGGCGGAGGTCTAGGCACATACCATCACAGTGGCGCCCAAGACTATATCCTCCTAGTGTACTGACTTGGTTCGTCCACATAACATTTATAAGGGGTCATTTAGGTATATTTCAACCCACATAATTCAATACCAACTACGGATATAATATTACCACCTTATCCTCGTGATGTCTAACAAAAGACCCAATGTAAATCATGCTCATCATGCATATAAACATATCACCAAAATGGTGTTCCAACTAGAATCATCATAATACCCATATATGCATACATTTAACATATCAAGGTACCCACATTATGTATCTATGATACAAATCCCAAATAATGATACATATAGCAATAATCATGGCAAATCACCCTTATATATACATCCTCCAACTATTTTCATGAAGAAATCCCCAAACATTTGAACATATAGAGATAAAGTAACAAATAGGAGATTATGATGTGTATCTAGTTTTAACAAAGGTTTAGTAAACTCACCTTGTTAGATTTAGACTAAATCTAGATTTTACCCACTTAGAGCTTTCCTTGAAGAAACTTGGTTCTTCAAACCAAATCTTCCAAAACCTAGATCCACAAGGTTCCAACCATAAATATACATAATCAACCACAAAGAATCGTTTCCCAAACCATGTACATGGATACCTCAACTAATACCGAAACCCTAACTTCCATAACCGAAGAGAATAGAAGATTACCTTAACCAAAGCTTGAATTCACCAACCAAAACACTTCTAGTTCACCAAAATGATTACAAACCTTCAATCTATGAAAGGGAGAACAAAGGGTGGATGAAACCCTAGAAAACTTTGGGGAAGAAGATGAATAGGGAGAGATGAGAAGCTTACCACCACAAAATGCTCTATAATACTTCAATAAACTTCCAATATATTGCTTGATCCTTGAATATCTCTCAAAAACGAAACCGTAGCAAGTTGAATCACCAAAATCGGAGTTCTGGATCAAAAGATATGAAGAAATGAAGTTTAGGGCTGAAAATTGCGATTTTAATCGTCCAGGCGCTGGTCGCGAGAGTGACGGCGAAAGTGACAAGTGTCACTCTCGCGGGGAACTTTCGTCGAGATTGTACCGCGAGCAGAAAACTTCCCCTATCACTGTTTTGGCCATAACTTCTTCGTTATAGCTCCGTTTTCGCTCCGGAAAGAACCGTTGAACTCGTAATTGAATCCTTCATCCATATAGACTATAAAATCAAGGATTCAAGCCCAAAATAAAATACCTTATTTTTTCTTAATATATGGGTTTCTGTATTAACTTGAAGTGATACCTTCCAAAAATCGGGGTGTTACACAAAGTTAGGTTTGCGCGAACAAGCAGTTGCGCAAAGGAGTCTTTGCGTGACAAGAAAGTAACGCAAACTTGATTTGCTCAAGTAACTGGTGTCGTAAGAGATTTGCGTGACTTGTTGATGGCACAAACAAGGATTTGCGTGAGATGTTGGTGACGCAAATGTTACTTTGCGCGATACAAAGATGACGCAAAGTTCACTTTGCATGAGAAGATGTTGGCGCAAAGATAACTTCTCGTGAAGCTAAGATGGCGCAAAAGTATTTTGTGCGAGACTGAATTGGCTCAATGATAACTTCGTGCGAATAGCTGATGAAGAAAACTTGGACTTTTCGTGAGAAGAGGATTGCACAAATTTTACTTTGCGCGATGAACTGAAGAAGTAAACTTCAACTTTTCGCGAGAAGAAATCTGAAGATGAAAACCTGAGATAAACTAGCGCAAAGATTAGATCAACAAATAGAATAACAGATGCAAACTCATATAAACTAGCGCAAACTAGTATGAACTGGCGCAGAATTAAGATCTAGCGCAAACTTGATAGAATCTCAAGAAAAAAACTTCCAAATTTGATCACAAATACAAATTTAATGCAATTTTCTTACACAAATACGATCGAAAACGAGTTTCTAACAAATTTAATCAACCAAATTTGTTCAAAATCCGCAGAATCAACAAATTTGAAATCAAACAGAACAATACGATCGAACGGTTTAAGACTCGATAAAATTCAAAATTGAATAACAAACACAAGTTTTCGTGCAAATTGATGTGAAACAAAGATGATTTGGCAATGAATATTAATCCAACAAACCAATTTACAAGCAAAAATTTTCAGAAAACAGATTGAATTTGATGAAAAATCCAAATACGAGATTTTCTTGAAAAATTCAAGAAATCGATCAAATTTTCAGATTAATTCACAAATTCAGAGATCAAAACATGAATCTCTCAGTTCTCTCAGATTAGATTGGCTCTGATACCAATTGTAAGTCCAAGATCTACCAATCTTAGAGAGAGAAAGTAGAGAAAGAGAGAGAGTATTAGCGCATAATGTGAGTTCTTGATATTGAAGAGCGTGAATCCTTACAAGACACAAAGACCCAAGGGACTTAAATACCCAAGGCTTATACAACACAGAATAACACTCTAAACACAGTATAAGATCAAGCCTATAAATACAATGATTACTATAAAAGCAGACTTAACAATGTGTTATCATTTTATGCAAGATTTTAAAAATCTCTTAATTTACAAGTATCAAAGCACAAGATACATATTACTACTGCAGGTTTCTAACACCCACCAATTTGGTATGTGGAGGGTCTTCCTTTTATGTAGATATTTCAATGTATCACTATTAATCTATATCTATACTATATTATAAAGCACGGATAAAAAACTCTTAAATACAAATTATTAGGCACAAGGTACCATCATTTTATGCAAGATTTTAAAAATCACTTAATTTACAAGTATCAAAGCACAAAATACATATTACTACTTGAGGCTTCTAACACCCACCAATTTGGTATGTGTAAGATCTTCCTTTTATGCAGGTATTTTCATGTATCACTATTAATTAATATATTATATTACTATAAATTTGTTTTAATTATATTATTAAATATGTAATTGGTTATTTTATCTAGATGTCATTAAAATATATATAAGATAATCATTGAATTCTAACAAAATACTTAAATTTTTTATATAAAAAACATTATATTATTAAGTCTAAATTAAACAAATTTATAAAAAAAACATTATCATTTTCTCAAAACCATACAAAATCGTATTGTAAATCGACAAAAAAATTAAATGAAACATTAAAATCGTGATGTATTTCTAGTTGGGCTTCTAATTAGGGTTGGATAGAGTTTTTAAATTGGGCTTCTAATTAGGGTTGGATAGAGTAGAGTTTTTATAAATTATAAATATTTATAATTTATATGTGTTTTTAAAAAAGATCTAATAGGCTTTTTATTAGATGGAATGTTGGGCTTTCTTAAAATTTGTTTAAGAAAAATAGTTGATTATATTTTTATCTAATGACATTTTAAATAAATATAATTTTATTTTTAATATTTTAATCTTTAATAGGACATTTAGAAGTGTCCTATTAGCTTTTAAACACTATAATTAGTTTGTAAAAGAATATGACATTTTAAAGTGTCCTACTAGGTTTTAAAACAATACTCATTTTAAACTATGCTATTAATCTTTCAAATAATATGACACTTGAAAGTGTCCTATTAGACTCTAAAAAAAATATGACATTGGAAAGCGTCGTATTAGATTTACATGATAGGACTCAAAATTGATAGTCGTATTAGATTAAATCAAATAGGACTCGTAACTTAATGTGTCGTATTAGCCTTTTTATAGGACGCGTCTCGAAAAGTGTCCCAAAAAAGTGTCCTATAAACCCCTTTTTGTTGTAGTGTATCTCGCTGCATTGCGCGAATACACTTCTAGTTAATATATTATATTACTATAAATTTGTTTTAATTATATTATTAAATATGTAATTGGTTATTTTTTCTATATGTCATTAAAATATATAAGATAATCATTGAATTCTAACAAAATACTTAATTTTATTTATACAAAAAACATTATATTATTAAGCCTAAATTAAACAAATTTATAAAAAAAACATTATCACTTTCTCAAAACCATCTAAAATCGTACTGTAAATCGACAAAAAAACAAAAAATAAAATGAAACATTAAAATTGTGATGTATCTCGCTGCATTACGCAAGTACGCTTCTAGTTATGTAATTAAATAGTTAAGTAATTTTTATTAGTAATTGATTAAAATGATAACCCAAAATATCTAATTATATTTAAATCCAATGGAAATAAAAGGCATTGGGCTAAAATATCTAATCAAAAAGTCTAAGGTGTCGTTTGTTTTTTAATAGGTCTAAAGTCTGAAGTCTTATTTTAGTTATGATTAATAAGAGGTGGTGTGTAAAAAGATCTGAACGATTCAGACTTAAGAGTCATTAAGAGGTTTAAAAAAAAAACCCTAAGTTGGTGTTTGGTTCGTATAGTATTTTAGGATAAAATGAAATTTGTTAACATAATTTAATTTTGAATGAATTGAAATGAAATGTTACAACCTATTTAGTTGACAAACATTAATGTAATCTGCTAAAATAATTATAGTCTGTTCGTTTGGTTCACATAATGTAATTTTGGAATTGAAATAAAATGTTGGTAAATACTCAATGAAAATTTTGAATTTTATTTTAAGCTAAAAAAATACTTTATTAAAATAATACATATGATTAGGATGGATTTTTCAGATGCCAACATTTATTAGTGCAAACAAATAAATTTTTCTTATTAAAATTAAACTGGTATCTAATAATGATAATACTTGATTAATAGTGATATATATACATTTTAATAATTATAATAACTACAACAAATTTCTTTAATTTCAATTTGATTATTTTTTGACATTTTAAAAAAATAGACATGCTTCAAAAACACATATTGACATAAATATGCAAAAAAAAAAAATCGAAATGTTTTATTTGATTTTATTAGTTTTCTAAAAAAAGAGAGTAGAAAGTAGAGAATGAACATTTCATTCCATCAACATACCACTTTATAGCTAAGGAATGTTCATATCCCTTACTTGTGGAATTCATTGGATTCTGAAGATTCCTTTCCTGAAAAAGAATGAACCAAACAAGGGAATGAAATTTGGTCAAAAGAATTCAACAGTTCAATTCCTTCAGATTCCTCTAAAATCTGTGAACCAAACGCTACACATGGGAATGGGCCCCGACCCGTCGAGGAACCCGGTCCACCCGCACTGGTCGGGGACGTGGATTCCCCGCTAAACCGGGGATGGGTACGGATACGGGGACGGGGATCCCCATTTGTCTCAAACTGGGGATAGGGACGGGACCGAGGGGATAGGGACGGGACTGAGTATCACACTCCCCGTCCTGCCCCTATATACCTGTTAATATATATATATATATATATATATATATATATGTTAATAAATTAAATATATATTATTTATTTCAACTAAATCGATAATTCATAATTTCCTATTTCTTAACTAGGATTTGAATCTAAAATTGTTATTTTTATGGATGTTAGTTGTAACACCCCCAAATTTGGTAATAGCGACTAATTTAAAATTTTCAATAATGCCTCAAAATAGACAAGACCTCCTATAAAAAAATCATATTTGAAATATTAAACTAGGTCTAACCATCAACAATATTAATAAAGTCATACACAAAGACTAATTAAAGGTTGGGTGTTACTAAAACCCAATAACAATTGCTCTTCTCAAAGACTAATGCGGAAGACTTGTAACACCTTGAATTTTCAATCTTATGAGAAACCCCTTGTATCTCTCTATATTCTATATGTTGGGGATTATTGTTCATTGAGAGAAATCGAGGAAGATGAAGAAAGGAAGAAAAGGGCATAATTTCGGTGGTCTGCAGGGCGCACAGCCCGTGCGCCTTTCTTCAGTTTTTGGCACGGGTCGTGCCTAGGCACATAAGCATTGGCACGGGTCGTGCTCTTTGCTTCAAAAAATTGGCACGGGTCGTGCCTAGCATCAGAAGGTGCAGCTCGGGTTAAATTAGATTTTCCCCCCAAATCTCATTCACTTTTCATTTCAACCTCCCAATTCTTCTCTCTCAAACCCTCCCTCTTCATTTACTTCACTTGGAGTTTGGTCCTACCACTTTCCTCACCATTTATTGCTAGAGCTTAGAGCACCATCCAAGGATTCGGTTTTGGAAGCTTCCCCACCATCTCCATCTTCATCTTCTCCAAGAGGTCAAAAAAATTAGGGTTTTGGGTTTTCTTCTAAAACCTACTTGGTGAGTTCCTACTTCCTTTTTATCAAACTTTATACACATCAAAATGCATTTTTGACTTCTAGATATCTCCTTGTTTACATTTTCATTGTTGATGAGTTTGACCTAACTTGGTATTTTGGGGATTTCTAGGGTTTCTTACCATTTTGTAAAATAAAGAAATAACCCATGCCTTTGAGCTACAAATGTGGTTGGTTTCATATTTTGATGAAGCAAATGTTCAAGTTATGGCTTCTTAGTCAAGTTTAGTTTTTAAACATATTATAGGTATTTTGGTTGAAAGGGGTCATCTTGGAAAAAGGAAATAAATGGTTTGGTCTTGAGGAAATTCATGTTACCGTTAAATGGTTTTTATACTTGAAATGCTTACTTGGTAAGAATTACATGTGAAAATGAGATGATACCCTTATGTTTTATATATGGGCTTTGTATTTCTTATCAGCAGTTAACCATCAAAATGTGATTTGGGAACTAAATGGCAATATGAACTATATGTTTGATTATAGTTGGTCAGAAGTGTATTGTGACGAGTCTAGACTATTACTAATGGATCCATAGGTATTTAGTTGACTTATTATTTGGGGGTAACTCCCGTATGTAGCTAGTTGAGACATTGGACCCTAGAGGGCAACTTGGTACGGTTATGTGGGACCGATTACTTGTCGTAGGTCGTAAATGTAAATCCTAGTGAATGAGTATGACTAGGATCATTGGGTGCCATCCCCCCACATCTTTATTTGAGTCGGCGTGTTCACGGCCTTGATCCTAGTATGGTGAGCTCAAAACTCGGAAAGTGGCTTACTTTGTGTTTCGCCATAATCCTTGGAATCCGGGCTTACACCCGTCATCGCAAGATGAGGTCTGGACTGGAAGGTCACTATGTGTTTACTAAACCATTTTCAAGGGTGTTGATGAAAACAATTTATTTATATTGCAACTAATTCTTTTACTGTCTTTCATATAAACTGTATGTTCTCACTATGCTTTAAGCCTAACACTTTTTTCTCAAATAATGTGTATAACAGGTTTCCTTACCGGCGGGCCGTCAAGGGGTTGAGAGAAGAGCGTGGTCTCTTAAGGGCATTTTTGTTGAATGATAGAACTTTAGGAAGCTTTAGCCTTTGAACAATTATTCATTTTGGTATTGGGTTGACAACCAATGTAATCTAGCTAGATGTAGTTTAGATTAGTTTGTTGTCGTTTCCCCATACATTATTACAGGTTTTGTAAATGCTCACGCTTGCCCATTTTGGGTGGTTTGCCCTATCTATAAACGTTTTATTGCCGAATTTTAAGTTTTCAAAATTACCCGAATTTTTAGGGTGTTACAAGTTGGTATAAGAGCTCTAGTTTAAGTGAACTAGACATGAATGTAAGATGTATAGACTTAGACTGAGTATGTTAGGCCGTGATTTGTGAGTTGGGTAGAACTCCTAAGATGGGTTAGTCTTAGAGTCGATGGAAGTTATGTTCATCAGGCGTTGTGATGATGGTAACAAGAACCCTTGTGTGTTATATGTTCATAATTTCACGTAGCTAATGTTATTATGAGGATATTTTACGTGAGTGTGCTTGGTTTGCTAATGTTATGACAATTGGTAGACGTAGTAGTACGTTTCTTTCGTGTTCAATTATGTTAATCTTTTCTTACTCTTTCTCGTGCTTGTGTGGCAGCCATTATTCTAGAATGGTGAACACTCGCAGTCGACCGTTAGTCGATGGGGATTTGCGTGAAGATAGCTCGCCCGAGCGAAACCCAGTGGTTAGGGCAGCGACAGTCATCCCTCCGGGTATCCCTCCAGTGTTTAGGGTAAGTTTTCAAAATTACCCTAATTTTTAGGGTGTTACAAGACTTCACCAAGCCACTCACTCTTGCACGACCATCTAGCACTCATTACTTCACAGAAATGCTAGAACCCTGTCCCCTCATCCGAAACCTGATGCACATGCCGACAAATAAAAAGGTTAGGCTAACGTCCAGTGAGTTCAAGAGTTCTCAACATATATGAATACTTAATGTTAATAGTAAAGATTATCATTTAAACCATAATTTTCCAAAATGATTTGCTTTAATATGAGACGACTCATTTTCCAAATATGCACATTTTAAAGACGAATACCCGAACATAAAATATTCTTTCGTAGAGTAAATTCAACCCAAAACTCACTCAAAGCATTAAATAGAAATTGAACTCCAAATTTATAAAAACGTAGATAAAACTTATTTTCCCGAAACACCCAAACACGGGTGGAACATATTACCCGACTCATAAATCATGGATAAAACCCATACATATAAAATGTCGCCAAAACCATGGATACCAAAATACAATACCCAAAATAACACATTTCGGTGACGGGGAAGACCCGATTCCATCAATTGTGGCGGCACATAAAGATAAGCCACATATCTATGTTATAAGCATAACTTCAAGGATGAGCAACCATTGACATCAACCCTATTCATGGATCTTTAGTCAAGGTAGACATCAACCCTATTCATGGATCTTTAGTCATCATAGGCATCAACCCTATTCATGGATCTTTAGCCGTTGGAACATCAACCCTATTCATGGATCTTTAGTTCCAAAGAATCACCAAGTTCAACCCTATTCATGGATCTTTACCTTGGGACCTCACCATCCTTGACACGCTTGTTCATTTGGAAACTTACATCGTATCACCAATGCCTATTTCCAAATTACAACTCGGGGACCTCATCCCGCATTTACATGATAAACCGACCTCTATGCCTATGGATCCAATGCATTACGGTCAAAACGTTACATGACTCAAAAGAATGACAACGCACTCAAAACATGTAATTCCCAAATAAGGTGCAACTAAGTACACCATACGACCAAGGCTCCTTAACGAGCTACCAAGATTGAACAAATGTTCTAAAGACTCATCTGAGGGTAATCTAAGCCCCAAAAAGGCATAATGAACGATTGACTAAAATACGCGAGTCAGTAAGGTCACACAAACCAAAATACATCTTTTCCCAAAATCTTTGACTCTCAGATTAGAATTGGCCTTCGGCCCAAAACCAAAAGGTTTACAATTTCCAAAATGTTCCCAAGATAGGGAATGACCAAAACCAAAGGACTCACATATTCGTATTTTCAAACATTCCATTTCATGAATAGTGCATAAAACCCAACAAACACTAAAACTGCATTTTTGACCAATATCTATTTATGCAATAAATCATCAAGACACCTTCATTTATGACACATTTATCAAAATGCCCAAGAATCCCAAAGATGTGGGTTATATAAGTTTATAAAGTTAACCATTTTCAAATAACCAAAACTTATCAGCAGTTAACAGTTTAATGTAAAACACAAACACTTTAAAATGAACATTTTGGCATGTACAACGTTTTCATAAATCAACTTGAACTCACCTTGCTAGATTTAGGCTAAATCTAGATTTTACCCCAACTTGAGTTTTCTTGAAGAAATTCAAATCCATAAGCAAATCTTCCAAAAACCTAGATCCACAAGTGCCAACCATAAATATCCATATTCAATCTATTAGAATCATTTCCCAAACATTTTTACCTAAAGATCCCAACTTAAATCAAAACCCTAATTTCCAAAAATGAAGAAAAGAGAAGATTACCTTATCCACTACTTGCATCCACCAACAATAAACCTTTAGGGTTACTACCATGACATCAAACTCAAGATCTTCAAAAGATGGGAGATAGGTTGATGAAACCCTAGAGAAACTTGGAATTTCTTGAAATTGGATGAAATGAAGAGTTTCACACCCTTGCTTCTAAATCCCCACTTTGATTGTGAAGAATCTCTTTACAACACACGGGAAAGCACCTTAGAGGCTCCAAAATCTGACTTTTAGGGTGAGGGTTCGGTTCTTAAGAGGGGAGAGGTTGAGAGAGAGAGAGAGAAATAAATGAAATGGGTGAGTTAGAAGTGAGAAAGGGGCTAAAATCCGTATTTTTAACCAAACAGACCCCGACGGCGACCTAGCCACGCGATAGTGACATTATCACTATCGCGAGGGCACTCTCGTGGAGATTGTACCGTGGGTGGTACTCTCCTGGCGATTGTGCCACGCGATAGTGACACATGTCACTATCGCGAGTCACTCTCGCGCCACACGTACCGAGCCCGGAAAAGGGTCAAAACTCGAGATTCTCGCATGGATTGATTTAAGGTTCGAAAGTACAACTTATTCCACCCAAAAAGATAAATGGAAGATGAAGAGATGACTAAAGATGAACGGAAACTTACTAAGCGAAAATTTGGGTGTTACATTAGTACGTAATATTTTGGTAGGTTTTGAATTTAAAATTGTTATTTTCTTTGGATGTTAGTACTTAATATGTAATATATTGGATGTCAAGTCAAAAATAAAATTACTCGATATGCTTTGGATATTACTATGGTTTTAGATATTACTCTATATGTTTTGCTACGTGATTAAGTTTTTTTTTTGGATTAAATTGAATTTGTTTTGGTTTTAGGTCATTAATTATTATAAGATGTTGTGAATTTTTTGTATTAAATTAAATTCCTTTTGATTTTAAGTTCATTGAGAATATGTGAGATTTAAACATGTACGGATTCGCAAGTATTTGATTTAATATAACTTACATAATCGGGAAAAAAAACATCCCTGTTTCCCCGTTGGGGATGTGATCATATTCCCGACAGGGATAGGGACGGGGATGAAGATTGAAGTCCCTGCCTCATTCCCATGCCTACCAAACGCCTGGGCCCGCCTAATCACGACCCCCAAAATGTCTTGGCCTAGTGAGCCCTAAAGCCCGGTCTACGTTGGTCCAGGGCCGCCCTCAAAGGAAAGTAAAGTTGTCACTTTTACCTATATATCCTTATTTATTTCAGAGTGAAATGTAATTAATGGATAAATGTGTAATTTTATAAATAATTTTTATTTTCTTTTTATTCCTTCCGTTTCCTCACATTTGGGATGAATTTTTTTAGAGGAAAACCAACAATATTTTTCTTCTTTTTCCTTTCTTTTCCTTCCTTAAAAAAACTCGATAACACAAAATTTTTTCTTTCCCTCATACTTTCCTTTCCTTTCTCTTCATTTCCAAAAAACTTGAGAAGAGGCAAAGATGCCAGATCTGGACACTGCGGAACCATTGCGCTCCTGCCACCTCTTGGCAAAGTAGGCTGCTGGGAAAGCCCCCTCCTGTCGCAATGGTGTGGGGCGTCAGAGGCTGTTGCCCCCACTGCGTTAATATTGATATTTCTAAAAAAATAATAATTATATTGTAACGTTTTTATTTGATACACATTTAGAAAAACATTTAATCACATGAAATATCTTATAGATACATTTTTTATTAATAGAGATAGATAAATTTTGATTTTCATCTTACATAAATAAGAAAAAAAAATGATACATTTTTCGAATGCAACTTAAAATAGAAAATGTTTTTTGGATTAGTGTAGACGAATTTACAAATATATAATGAATAAATTGCATACAAATTTAAAAAATATTTAATATTTAATTAATTTTAAAGGTACCGACAAAACTTTTCTAAAAGTGTAATTTACAAAATAAAATACGTATTTTTAGTGTACTTTTAATTAAAATTATCATTACTATAGTAAGGGGTATAAAATGGAAAATAAAATGTTAAGAAACACAAAAATAAAAAAAATACAAAACCATAGGGACTAAATCGTAATTAATATATGATCTAATAAAACGAAAAAGGAAAAAAGACAAAAATAGTTAGTTAGCATTTTTAATTAAGATTAGTCAAAGGGACCGAAAGTGAAACAAAATGGCAACTCTAATGACCAAAATTATAATTAGTTTAAAAGAGGGACCAAACTTGATAGTAGGTGACAACCACAAAGACCAAAAATGTAATTTAGGAGCCGTTTAATAAATACTTACCCGGGTAAGCGCTTACCGGTATTACTTGTCTTACGCTTCTTACCTATTGAATATGGAAACTACCTTGAATATTACCTGGTAAGAGCCATAACAAGGACCTAGACTCTTACCCGGTAAATGGGAGAAATGACTCTTACCGAGTTTAAGACGCTTACCAATAATCAATTTTGATGATAGTGAATATTATACGATAAGATAAGTGAGGTAATGTTCTTGCCAGTAAACGCTTACCCGATAAGCATTTTAGTAAACGACCGCTTACTATGACCTTAACTTGTGCATCTCTAACATAAACCTACTTGACACGTGGGTCTCATCCGCCCCATCTCCAAACCCGAATTTGATTTCATCGGAACTGGATACCTACCTTTGCTTTGTCCATTTCCATTAAATCTAAATTTGGCAAATTTCGAAGAACATTATTTTATTTTGGGATGCTATGAAAACTAAACTGTCACTAATATAAACACTTTTTACTCATTCATCCGATTTAATTGTTCTTTAAATAATTGGTCTTGCTACGCAATCCATGTTAGAATTCAACCAACTTAACATAAATATTAATACATTAGAGGGAGGATCAAAGGAGAACAGTAATTATTTAATAGAACACGAAAACAAATAAAATCATTAGTGATTTTACATTAACGTGCAAAAAAGTCACGCAGACCTGAAGCCGCGGCCAAAGTCCCTTTTTCGTCTGCTAATGTAAGATCACTAATGATTTTGTTAGTTTTCGTGTTTTTTTAAATAGGTACCGTTCTCGTTTGAACCCGACTCTAGTACATTATTACACATATGAAAAAAATAAATTGTGTATAAACGCATACATTCATTCCATTGCTATTTAGTGGATTTAAAAAATAGAGGTCTACAGTTAGAAAATAAGAATTTATTAAATGGTCTATAGTTCAAAAAAATATCTATTTTGAAGAACATGACTTTCAATGACACTGTCAAAATATGAATTATTTAAATAAATAGAGTAAATTACAGATTTGGTCTCTAACATTTGGCGTTTGTTACGGAATTGGTCACTAACAATTAAGTCTAGAATAATTAATCATGCATCGCTTATCGAACACTATTACAAGTATTTATATAGTTGAACATTAAAAAAATTAATAACAAAATGCATAATAAACTTTGACTCTTCATTTGGTTGCATATACATATTAGACATGTCTATGGTTTGATTTGATTAGTTTTGGTTGCAAAATATCGATTAATCCCTTTGAAAAATATTACAAGTTAAATCAACCAAATAATCGACCCTAACAACCCATACACTATACAGTTAGATCTGATCAAAATAACCGATTTACATCACAAACCATTAATTAAACCGAACTAGTTGGTATCATTATTTTCAAAACAACCGCCCGATTACATTTTAATAATTGAACCCAAGTATCTAGGAAAAAGTAGAATATTTGATGGAAGAACAACGATCCTTTTGAAAGGCAAGGCCTATTGTTCAAGTCCAAGATGGCTCAAATACTCCATGGAAAAGAATATAAGAAGCGTCTAAACCTGACAACGGACATTAATGTCTTCCACTTATTAAACAGGGTTTTATGGTTGTCCATGACCTCTTACGATAAATAGGATCCGATTTTACAGTTTTTTCTTCTGCTGCTAAATCCATAGGTAGGCAAAAGACAATCCCCCGAACTGAAACCATCTATATGCTATGTATTATCGGCGACTTCATTCATTAAAAAAGTTAGATGATATCTTTAACCAACCAAAATTATTTGAGTTTTTAACCGAATCAGTTTTAAAAATGGGTCCGTTTAGGATAAACTTTTTGGGCCCCATTTATAACGGTCCAACGGGCCTAAATATGGATCGGGTCATCCATTTAGACCTTTGCCGGTTCCCCCAAATATCCTAATCATCGTCTTCTTCGCTAAGTGCTCCTGCTCTCCGATTGGGGTCATGCTTTCAGTAAGGGGCTGTTTGTTTTTTAAAAATCAGAACTTAAAAAGCCACTTGTCACTTTTTCGATCAGAGGTATCTTAATTAAGATCGTCTGTTTTTTTTCATTAAATCAGATAACTTATCACTTATTTCAATCTGACTGAAAAAGTGAAAACCTAATCACCAAATCCTCTCCAAAAGTGTGTGATTCCAAATCAGGACTCCATCTCCAAGTCGATTGATCTCCATCTCCATCTCCAAGTCGATCGATCTCCATCTCCAAATCGGTATTTTTCTGTTCACTGTTGGTTCGATTTTATGCTTCTTTTGGTTCGATTTTTATGCTCCTTTTGGTTCGTTTTTTGCTAATCCTCTATGATTTTTTTGCTGTCATTAGTTCACTGCTGTCCTCTGTAATTTTTTGTTCACTGTTGTTCCCAAAGTGGGTCGATTTTTTGTTCACTGTGGTTTGATTTTGGGGTGTGACTAATACCATAAGCTGCATCATGATTTGGGTTTGTGATTTTCACATGAAAAATACAAATGCCACACAACTTTTGCTCACTGTGATTAGCATTATTTTCTTTTAATATTGTATGCTGTTGGTGTGGATGAAAAGTTATTGGCATAAGATTCAAGATATCCAAGCTTGAATGATTCAATGATAAAGAGATCTATGATAGGTGAACTAATACTGTGCATGTTAACAAAGGAAATTCTTATGGCTTGGAGTTACCCATTTGGGTTGCTTTATGTCATAATTTGTTTGTAATTTGATTTCATTGGAAATCATTGGTTTCTTTGTAATTTGTGGTTTATTGTTGAGTACTTGGTAGGCATATATTCTTTGAAAGAAATTAGTTTTGGGTGTTACCTGTTTTTCTGGTTTTTTTAAGAGCTTTTTTCATATTTGTTTGCTAAGATCACAATGGCAACAAACCTTTTTTCAATTGTTGGAGCCTGAAAGAACTCAGTTTGGGTGTTATTTTCATGTCAAACCCTGCTCCCAAAGGAAATTTTTACAGTCAGTCAAGGTAACATGCCAAGATGTTTTTTCTCCTACTTGTTTATGTTGATTGCATTTAGGATTATATGATTAGATGGACAGAAATGCAATTTTAGGATGAGTGCTAAAGCTTCAAGTTCATATTTTTCTTGAATACTTGTTGGTATTTTCTTACTTGCTGGAATTATACATGTTGGTTTTATTCTATTTCTTTAGATATATGGAATAGATTAGTGAATCTCAAAACATAAAGAAAGTCAGAATTATACATGTTGGTTTTATTCTATTTCTTTTCTAGAAGCATACATTCATGATTTGATTCATTCTATTTTGTTTTTATTTCTTGTGTGCTAACTAGTGATGGACGAGAACGTTCAACGTATAAGGTGGACAAATGAAGCCATCAAATGTTTTTTTTAGTATAGAAGAGATCAATAAAGTGGGTCGAAATGTGGGTAGTCTTCGAAAAGAATCGTGGGTAAATGTGGCAGGAAAAATTGATGCAAAACGGAGATTGATTTTAGTTGTTATGAGACGTTCATTTTCTATTGTATTTGAATCAATTAATGTATTTCACTTGATTTTAGTTGTTATGATGACTAATTTTAGTAGTATAATTTAATTAAATTCAATAGTATCGCATTTTCAGGGATAAAATAGACAATAGTACATACAAAAAAAACAGTCTTTTTTATTCAGACGTCAGCACCACCACTTAAAAATCAGAAATGAAATCAGACTTCTGCACCACTTAAAAAACAAACGCCACCTAATACTCTCTTTCATATGCTCAAACTCTCTTGCAATTTGTGATGGAGGATCGCCATTGATGGTTGAATGTTAAAATTTTCATTGTCCTTCTAGCCTGTTCATCATTTCAAGGTATCAGACCTTCATTGTGAAGCTTTTATTTGCATTCGGTTCGTAATTCCTTGTTACTATCGTTCAAAACCACTTGATTATCTGCAATAGTTTCATTGAACTATCCTCAATATATCCTTCATTGATTTGGTTGAAATCAACAAATGGTGCAGCTTTTTAACTGCTTCAGTTTATAAGTTGAGAATCATTTGCTTCAGATGCGAGAAATAAAACCGTTCTATATGATAACGTAGAGTTTAGTTGGATACCAGAAGGTTAGATCTATCTATGGCTTTTAGTAAATCATCTAGCAAAGGTAAACAAGATAAATTAGATAACTAAATAAGTATATTTATGAAGTTCAACCACTGGATGAATTCTGATTTCGCCAAAACAAACCAGCTTATATAATCCTTTCATATTTCGGTATGCAGATCAATTGTCTTCTTCTTCATAGTTTCTGGTTATATCAGAACATATTCATTATGATTACAGTTCCCTAGCTTCTACTTACCAAATGCTTGATTTTAGTAAATTGTAATCTGTATTTAATCAGCTCTTTAATTTTCTTGGTGTTTCTTCCACAAGTAAGCTATTGTCTTTGGGTTAAAATAGTTGCAGATGTAGTGTCAATTATCAAGAAAACATTGTTTGAAGACATGCCAATAATTTCACAACTCATAGCTGCCAATGAGAGGGTGTTTTGGGGAGGGTTATTCGTTACACTTGGCTCCACTTTTTTTGGCGGTTTTCTTTATACGGCTGTGATATCAAAGCTACTCCCTCCTTCGGATAATGCTATTCTTTTTGCAATACAAAATGACAGGTATAATTGTTGAACTCGTATTTTGTCTAACATTGTCTATTTTTTTTTTTTGCAAATTAATGCATTGTGTTTCGGCTTAAAATAGAAGATTTCTATAAATTGATATGAATGGAATGATGTCCGTGGATTATGCAAATCTCAATTGAATTATTCCTTGAAGTTGTGCGGTTATTGATTTTAGGTTGTGATCACAACACCCGGGAAAAATGATATGTTGTATATTTGTAGATTACCCTAGAAAGTAGCATCCTTTTCCCATAGCTTTCTTTTAACTCAGTCCATTGAGCCTATAGGGAACAAGCCAAGGCTCAAGCTCATACGAGCCCATAGGAACCAAGCTGGTAGGAGTCGAGCTTGGATTTGCGCCTCAAGCGAGCTGAGGCATTTTGTGTTTTATGGTAAATAGAGTGGCCAGGTAATCATATCAGAATTCATATCCACATGGGGATTATTTAGAATGAGGATGATTTTGTGTTTTGTACTATTATTATCTCATTGGCCTATGTTTTGGCATTGTTTCAAGATCATTGGTAGCATTCCATGATTTAAGCATGTTTCACATCAATGCATACATGCACACATATACGTACATATACACTGGATGCATATGCATATACTTATACCTATATGTATGCTTCTCCCTATACATTACATAAATGTCTATATATCTATCTATCTATCACTGTTTGTGGCTGTGCTAAAAACACATAGACACAGAGGTTGCGCTCATGGTGAAGGGGATATTGATTTCCTGCGCCCATGGTGTCCTTTTTGCCAATACAGGCAACAGGGGCGACCTTGACACTTTGAAGGCCTTGTGCGAAAAATTAAATGTGGCCCTATGAATCTCTTTTTCTTTCCAAGTATATTAATTTATTAAAATCTTTATTACTAAATTCAATCTTTCAATCATGATCGACCGTGATTGAAATTTAGAGCCATGGAAAAGATGTTGGTGTAGACATGTCGTCTATTGACTGCGATGGATTTGGAAGAGTGATTGGAGTAGTATACTGGTATGGACACGACTATTTGTATTCCTTCTATACGTAAGGGAAACTAGTTAAAAAAGGAACCAGATCGACCGAAGAAAAAGAAACAAACCCAAACTTATTAAAATCAAATCACAAAAATTAAACATACAACAATAGGATCCGAACCTGGGTGGATGAGACAATAACACATTTCCCAACCCAACTACAACACAATTTACCGAGGTTTGTCGCAGTCGTGTTACTGACTTTGTTCTTGTTTTTGTAACAGGTATTATTGCTTGTTGGTGCCTTTGACACTCCCTGTGCTTGTGGTTGCTGTATACTTGTACTGGCTTAGCATGAAAATGTTTAAGCATGCATGATCTCCTACTCAGGTTTGAATTTAACAATACAGCAAAATTGAGTTTATAAGAAGTCTAAAATTTCCAAGTGTCTTACTAAAGTGCTTTATAGGACTTGAGTTTATTTGACCAATCAATAAAGTGTCGTATCAAAAGTGTTAGCAATAAGTTTTCTAGTATCTTTTTATAAATAAAATGTCGTATTAGCTATTTGAAAAAAATTCTTATAGAAACAAGCATCTTATAAAAAGATGTGTTCATAGGAGACTTCTCAAAAATGTCCCAACACTATTTTAAATTGTCCAAAAAACCTTGTTAAAACACCCAAAATCCTTTTATAAACTGATTGTGACGCTTTTTAGGATGTACAAATTGTTTGATATTATAAACATAAATCTTATAAAGCAGTCTAGTAGAATACTAAGATATCCTATAAACGCGATTATGTAATGTAACATTTTATGATCATGGTCATTATTTCACTTAGGGATCTTCATTTAGATCTATTGTTTTAATATTAATTAGTTTTATCTGTTTGCATTTTATATAATATTGGTTAATTTTCTATTTTCTGTTTTCAATTTACAATAAAAGTTTAAATCTCACTTTATGATAAGAGGGTATATATTAGATGTATTGTCAAAAGATGATTGGATGGCCTTAGACCTTGACATTGGGGAGCTTTTCCTCCTTCACGTTGTGAAGATTTTTTTTCCTATAGGCGTTAGTGTGGAATCTAGGTCGTTTCATCGTGCACCATTCTTTTTAGATAGAAAGCTATTCTCACTTTATTAGATTAAATAATAACCAAGGCGGCGTTTGTTTTTGTCTTTTAATAAACCATTTATATCTTTATCGAATAAGAGGTTAGAGTTATAAGATTGATTGATTGTTTTTTTTTGTTTTTTCTAATGATAAGAGCTTAAAACCTCTCACTATCCTCGTAGACTACATTTGGTGCATGGGATTGGACATGACACACATTGTTTCACATTTGGTGCGACACAAGACAAAAACAAAAACTCACTGACCAAAGGGCCTTTGGCCTAGCGGTATCGGAGCCTCTGGCCTCCTAAAAGATCAAGGGTTCAAACCTCACCAAAAGTGAGAAGGGTGTGTGAGTTTATTTGTTGCATTTGTCGTATATAAAATATTATATACTTCAAAAAAAAATCACTGTTCCACGTTTGACACGACATGGGACAAAGACTGAGTGGGACCGGATGAGATAAATGGTTTTTTTTGTTTCACCAAAATGGTGGAAGATGGGACAAAACTATAAAATTTACTAATCTACCCTCATTTGATATAACCTAATGGCCACCACCACCACCGCCTAACACCTCCTTAATCACCACCTACACCATTATCAGTTACCACTACCACCACCTCCGCAACTACCACCTTCATCTCCATATCCATCTCTTTCGGCTGCCACCATTGTCCACCATCTCCACTTCCTCCACAACCACCACCTCCGCCACAACCACTTTCGACCACCGGTCACCATCCATCACTACCTCTATTTCCACCACATCATCCACCACCACCTCTACGTCCTCCACAACCACCACTATCTGGCCGCCACCATCATCACCATTCACCACCACCCACCATGGACTTCATCCACAATCATCGTTGGCCACCGGTCACCGACCACCACCACCACCACCGTCAGCCACGGGTCACCGGCCACCACCACCTCTACCTTCGGCAGGTCCATAGCTGGATTTTTCGGACATTTTCTAGGATTAGAAAGCTCACCTTTGGGTGAGGAGAATTACCAAGCCGAGTGTGATCAGACAATCAAAAGTCAGACAATGACAAAGCAACCTGTGATTGAGGATTGATCGATGCCCTAGGAACTCTTGACCGAATGAATAAGTCACAAGATGTAAGCCTCAACGACAAAAGAACCTAGGCTCGGAACATTTTGGGGAGCTAGCCTCCTTCCTTCTTATTTGACTTCCCGTTCAAACTCTTTTTTTCTTGAATTTGAATCATTTCCTCTATATCGCCATTCTTCTATTTAAGAACTGCATCCCCTTGCCTTCGGTGGCTATTTAGGCCGGAAAGAGGTGCTTTATGAAACTGAAACCTTCTTTCTTTGATTCTTGATCGTTATAGGTGAGATCAGAAAGGCAATCATTGGGGAAAACGATGCAATAGCTTGCAAAGCCCAAAATGGTATATCCAAATGATTGTTTAGCCAATGATGACTTCTGAGCCAAGGAGTGAATCGAGTAACTAAGGACGTTTCCAATACCGATAGCAGCTCTCGATGAAGCAATTGTAGCAGCTCCGGCACCTTTTGGTTTTGCACCTTCTAACATCCTTCTAACATCTCAGCTTGATAATTATCCTCACACACTCTTTTTCTATTTCATAGTTTGGCTACTATCACCGACACCACCATTGACCGCCTCCTCTTCTAATGCTATTGGTAACCACCATATAAAATCATTAAAACAACATTTAGGAACATGTCCACCCCAGTCCTGGTTGCCAAACATCAAACAGACGGCTTGTCATGCCCAATCTTGTTTACGTACCAGAAACTACCTTATTGGACAACTGAGCTAATAGGTCTTATCGGTAGTAAGCAGCAACCGTCACAAGATAAATACTGTTAATATTTATAGTCATTAAATTGGCCTTAGATTTGTTATTAATTTACCACAAATATTGCTATTTGGTTATTTTCAAAAAATTTAAATTGTTCATTTTTGTTGATTAAAGAAATTTTTTAGCTATTTAATTGTTAACAGCATTTTTATTAAATCATATATAAGATAAAGTATTACTTTATTAACGAGTGGAAGGTGCTGATTGTTTTCTTAAAAGGTGCTGAAGTCGGAAATCTTTCTGATTGATAAGAGGTGATGCTGAAGTCTAAAAGCAAAATCAATAAGACTGTTTGTTTTTGTAAAACGGTAAATGTCTGAATATGTGTAGTTGTCTATTTTACCCTTTATACTATTATAATGTTGAATTTATATACATCTATACATTTTCATCGCTTTATTCATCATCATTATAAAATTTACTTCTAAATTATAAACTGGCAATTCATTCCAACCAAAATATACCATCCTAAATTTTAAATACATTAAAATCCCAACAAAGTATGTCGATTGATCCAAACGCAATAAAACTATAAACAAAGTTTCATAACAACTAAACGCAATATTCTTTTACATTCAAATTTTATTAAAGTATATCAATTGATACAAACACACTTTTGATATCACGTCTGAAGGTTCTTTAAAGGCATTACAATTATACATACGAAAACCATGATTTGTAGTAAAACAATCATTAGATGGCAGCTATTTCGCTCTCTATCAATATTTGGATTTGAGTTCCTTGAGAGATCATGGATAGCTCATTTGGGGTTCAAATGCACCCACAAATGTCTCTGCATAAGACCAAGAAACAGGAAACATATGGAATACTTGTATAGAGGGGTGTTCAAATGTAATCCTTTTACATGATGCAACCCATGCAACCACCACTCGTTTTATTCTCACTTTTGTAATTAATAAAAAGGAAAAAAAAACTGAAAATAAAATGAGTGGTGGATAGAGGGGTTGTATGGGTTACACCATGTAAAAGGATTACATAATAACCTACCTCTACTTGTATACCGATATGTATAAAAAAAAAACTATATATGATGACTCCATCACATGTTTTTTCTACTGTTCAAGCTTCCTTTAGACACTAATATTGAACCCTCTCAAAAGTACCTACCTCATATTGCCTATTCTTTTAAAATTATTGCAAACCTCCTAATAACTTTGAGAACTTCAATTAATTATATGCATAATCTTTGTGAAAGCTTATCCAATAAGTCTTGACTTTGCAATAACACTAGCTTCTTAAACATGGTATTGACACTGTTTCATTTAATACTTAATTGTCTTTATTTGTCACCATTACAATATTTTTTATACTCTTTAGTTGCGGTGGCACCTAAACATGTCGATTGCAGGACATGATCAATCAATTTCGTACAACCCAAAAAGGTCATTTGGTCATTTGATTTGAGTTGGATGAAATATTTTTAAGTGTTTTTTTTTTAATAATTACATGTTTAACGTCGTTTCAGGTCTTTGTTAAAATCTTCCCTTATAATTATGTTGATCACAGTTTCTTCATTTCTTCACTAATTTGTTTTAGTTCTATTAATTTTATGCTACTTGACAACCTTTTTTTTTAAACTATTTAGATTCCCAGCATTTGGCCGACATCCGGGCCTCAACATCCTCATCATGCAAATCTTGTCTACCTTTGTGCCCTCCAGTCAAAAGGATAGATGGGTATGGTTGTTAGAAGGGTCGGGTGATTTTTGTGTGGCTTCAACTAGACGTTTAATTGATTCTAGTCATTTGGAGGTGGACTATCATCCTACTAGATGGAATCGACTTGTTCCCATAAAAGTTAATGTGTTCGCGTGGCGGTTGCATTTCAATCGGCTCCCTACTCGGATAAATTTGGATAAAAGAGGTATCGATGTTTCGTCTCTTTTATGTCCTAATTGTGATATAAGAGTGGAGGATTGCAGTCATCTTTTCTTTTCTTTTCATGTCCTCTCGCTAAAGACTTATGGGCTCTTATCGGTCGCTGGTGGCGTATGGATATCTTGGATCGACTCAATTCAGTTGAAGAGGGAGGTGTTTTTGTGTTTTGAGGCCGTTACGCTTACCACTTTATGGTCTATATGGGTGTTTCGGAATGGTATACTCTTTGGCAACCCGAAACCAAGGAAGACGGTGCTTTTTGAAAACATTATAACTCGTGCTTACTTTTGGGTTAATCATAGAAGTAGCAATTTGTCTATTAATTGGGTATGTTGGCTTACTAATCCTTCCCTTGCCATTACTTCGATGTAATTGTTTTCTTTTTTCTAGCTTCTTGCTAGTTTTATAAAATTCTGCCGTTCAAAAAAAAAAAACATCCTCATCATGCAACACATCCACAAGACCTTTTTGTAAAGTGTAATGGATGACTTGCTTCACCTTTTTGTGGTGAAGTTGTTTCCTACGTATAGTATATGCAATTTCAATCTTTTACCCTAGTTATAGATTTCATATGAGAGTATTAAAACAATGTACAAAACCAATCAAACCCAAATCATTTAGCATAAAAGATTGAACATCAAGTATTAGAACAATGGACATAGGTTTAGGGCATACCTCTAGCATCAAGTATTTTTCAATGAAAAACCAATCAAACCCCAAATCCTTGAACTGAAAAATTGAACATCAAATGAAACTATCCATAGCAAGTTGAACATAGAGAGTGGAGGGGAACCGGGGTTTATCTGGTGCACAATGGTGGTGTGCCAAAATCGAGACTAACGGAGAGATTGAACCAATCCAAGAAACGAGACTCGTGGTGACTAATAAGAGAAAAGGAATTGAGAGGAACAAGAATCGTGAAGCGATTAAGCGGGCAGCCAAGGAGATTCAGATTGAGAAGCATGTGGAGGACCAAGGCGGTTTTGAAAGAAATTGAGGAATTAGAGGACAATAAGACGTGATTTCATCACATTGTTCAATCAAAACATGGTAAAAGCTTTTCATCTCTTATCACAAAATAAAACAAGCAGTCTAAAACCCCCATACCGATTATAAGAGGCATTTTTCCAAAAAACAAACAACAACAAAATCTCACAAAAATTTTAATATTTATTTAGGTATATATATATATATATATATATATATATATATATATATATAGAGAGAGAGAGAGAGAGAGAGAGAGAGAGGAGGCTGATAAAATGCAACCCAAGCAAAGGTTGGCAACCTTTGCAACCCTCTTCTCCATCGTTGGATCATGTTTAAGATCAAAATTGTTTTTTTTTTAAATTTAATTCATTAAAGGGTAATTGTGTCTTTTGGTAAATCTGCGATTTTCTTTTATTTATTTAACCATTATTTTTAATTTTTGAAATTCCTATTTTCATGCAAGATTCTTGATATGGTGGATATTTTTTTTTTTTGATAATTCCAATTTAAACTAAACGTATTATAGGGGTTTAATTTTTTTTCCTTTTCAATCATCGCCTACAATCATCTAGGTTTTTTTTTGATAATTCCAATTGAAACTAAACGTATCATCGTGAACAATGGAGCAGAAGTCGTTAACAATGACTGATACTAATATTGATGAATGTTTCACCTTTGATTCGTCGTTGGTAAACAGTATAAATGTGGAATATTTTTTTCCCTCCATACTTAGGTCTTTCATGAGTAACTCCACTCCTGATAGTTGCATGAATAATTTAGTTATGAATAGATACAAGTACATATGAAACGATGAATATGCATTCATGATACCTAATTCATGTCTTTGAATCTTCTCAACTCAGCAAATATATTTTCATATCGCGTCATGGCACGCCTTTTTGAACACTAAATAGAACACACGAGAAGCTAAATCTAAATTAAATACAAATCTCTAAAAAAATCATAACCTTAAACAAATTTATACAAATCAATTCATGAAATTTTTGAATATGGGTTTTTGCAAATAACATCAAAAATCAAAACCCTAGGTTTTTGAATCTAAGTTAATAGAGGTGAAGTTAACAGTTTTAAATCATGAGACCAATTTGTTATAGAAATTATAAAATAAGAACCACCGGTGTACTTAATACATTTTATGGACCAAATCCAAAATTTGAACATTACAATAAAGACTAAGGTGCCGTTTGTTTTTTAAGAGGTCTAAAGTCTGAAGTCTTAATTTAGTTATGATTAATAAGAGGTGATGTGTAAAAATGTCTTAACGATTCAGACTTAAGAGCCATTAAGAGATTTTTTTAAAAACAAACAACCCCTAAGAATGTAGTTTACTCTAAATATAATTATTTACATTTCAATATGCTCAAATTGTTATCAACCATGACATAATTCTTACCAAACAATATTTTCACAACTAGTTGAGTTTAATCATGTATCATCATGTCTTGTCCATGCATTAATTGCATTCTAATTTCTAAATGTTCTTCTTGACATATTTCAAAACAAATGGAAGATAACTTTCTTAGAAAAGTAAAATACATTTTTGGTCCTAGTGCTTATTTAAATTCCTCGCTTTTTCCTTCCAACAGTTTATAAAAAAACTACAATTTTGTCATCATGGTTTGCAAAAAATCTTAGATTTTGTCTCTCTGTTTTACATTCGTTAACATCTAGTCGTTAAGTGATGAGTAAAGAAGAGGTCGAGGGGGAGGGAAGGTTCCATTTAGAGTGAGATCGAGGGCAGGTGTGGTGGTGAAGTCTTGGTCACGGGAGTTGCATGTCCATGTTGCAGATACTTGGAGGCCATTGGTGGTGTAGTTGCTAGAGGAGTTGCACGTTCTGGAGGGAAGGAGATGGTTAGCGTAGTTGCATGTCTTAAAGGGAAAGAGGTGTTGGCAGAAGGAAGAGAGGTGGTGGGGAAGGGAGATAGTTGTTGGTCGACGGAGAGGTGTTGGCCAGTGTGGTTGGTCGTTCGTGGAGGTATGGTCGGATATGAGTGGAAGTGATGGACGGAGTGGAAGTGATGGACGGGGTCTACCATGAAAGTAGATTGTGGTAACTGTGAGATCCAATCTCAACCATCCATTTATATGTTTTTTTTTTAAATTAATAATGAAGGATATTTTAGTCATTTACTAAATTACTTAACATTAAAATCAAAATTGTAACAGAAAGATATCAATCAATGTTAAATTAAATATTTTGTTTCCTTCATTATCTCAACCAACTAATTAGGAGATATTCTGATTTTGATAATTTGATTTGGTTTTAAACATGGTATCGACTGCATCATCCCTTCCACCGTGACATTGTTTTTTTTACAGTATCCTGCTATTCGATTTCTTCTTTATTCTTCTCGTTTCATCCATTCCGTCGTTGATAGTGTGTTTTTTTGATATTAGCCTGCAACACTATGTCTTCTTTATTCATCTCGTTTCATCCCTTCCATGTTTGTCATTGTTTTTTTTACATTAGCCTGCAATTTTATTTATTCTTTATTAATCTCGTTCTATTTCATTCAAAGGATAATGAAAATTCTATAGATTCCGATCGATTTTCGTCCGTTAGTCCCAATGAATTGGAATACAACAAGGTGAAAACGATGGGTGCTATCTCCCGTATTCCAACAAGGTGAACGATGAAACTACAGGTGATATGATATGTGTAGAAAATAGATGTATCACAGAGTCACACATTGTGATACATTGTGAAACTTATGGGATACTGCAGTTGTGTTGCAAATATGATTTGTGATAGTCTGTGGTACACCGGGTTATACATGGTGATATGTTACAACTAAAACAATTCCATTGGATGATGTTTTTTGAATTTATATTCATAATGTAATCAAAACAATTTCATGATACCCAAATAGGTAGACGTGATACAATATGTAACACACAAACTTACCTCCTTCGTTATTGTCCTCCATATCAAAGTACCCAAATAGGTAGACGTGATACAATATGTAATCAAAGTACCCAAATAGGTAGACGTGATACACAATGTAATCAAAACAATTTCGTGATACAATATGTAACACACAAAATAATGACAAATTATCCCTTCCTAAATTATCGCTTGCCGCCTAAATCAGATAAAGACAAATTGTAATGTTATTTGACAAATTTACCCTTTTTTCCTTATTTAGTGGCATAAAATCATTTTTTAAATATTATTTTATATTAGGTATTTTAGACCATTGATTAATTAAATGGATGGATGAGATTGGATCTCACAGTTACCACGAAATACTAGGGTCTCTGATAGTGCTTGGGAATACACCTATAGACGTGTGCTAATTAAACCTCAAAGCAAGTATACAATGAGATCTAATATCGTCTTTCAAGTAATAAAATGGTAAAGTACCGGATATCGTCCCACAGAGATTGGAGTAAAAGTTGATTAAAAAGTAAGAGAAAGAAATGACTTCAGATGGCGATTTTGAAGACTTGATTTGGTTTGGTTTGTCACTTGATTAGATTAACAGAATAATAAAGCAAGCACGGGTGTAAGACATTTAGGTGAGATTTAAACATGAATTCCAGCAGACTTATGCTACAACCATAACTAGATCCATCATCTATTTTGAGGGTATTCCTCTCGGACTTCAATATTCACACTACTGTTTAGATTCGACTAAACACATCTCTGTGCAGCCTCCAACTATTTATAGTGTGGAATAAAGTCCTCAAAATATATGGACGATCAAATCTCTTTGTATCTAAAACCGCTCTCTCGAGCCGATTCCCATATCATCCAAGTTGACGTGTTCGAAGGGGCTTATCTCTAAGTCCTCTACACTTTAACACTAATGACTAGCGATCAACTTGTCGAGAATAAATCAGTTTATAAAAAGCAACTCTCTCAAGTCTATTTCTCATATCATTCAAACTGACGTGCTTTTGGTAGCTTATCTCTAAGTCAACCGCACTTTAACACTTTAGCAAGTGATCAGTTCGTCAGGAAGTGTCATTGAACTTTATAAAACTTGAAATGAAATGATGGAACATTGTTATTGTGAAACAATGTCCACCTTTCTTTGGTTTGAAATCTCACCCTTTTTTCTTACACCTGAGCTAAATAAATTAGCTACTCATATTTAAAGACATAAAGCGATAAATGACGGAAAGTAAATGCATAAATATAAATGACAAGAATTAAAATGACGGAAATATAAATTACAACAAATACAAAAGACTTGAATATAAATTGCAAGTAAAGTAAAGAACTAAGTAAGGAACACTAGAAATAATAAAGCGTAAATAAAGAACAAGAGAGGATGACTTCAAATATTACTTGTAATTATCAAATGAGAGAATAGTTAATGGATTATGGACCTCTAAATTACAACCCCAAGCTCCCCTTTTATAACCAAGGGGAGTGGCACAAAAGGTAATTACCACTAAATAAAGTACTTAAAGTACAAAAGACATATTATCCAAAGGTTAACAACCACAAGACAATAAAGTGTTTAACCACAAAATACAAATCAGCCAAATATTAGTCTAGAAGGTTCCCAAAAGTGTGATCCATAGCTCAAAAAGGTCTTCCCACAAAAAGCTCCTCCTAGCTTATCCATTAAGCTCCCCATACGGCTGCTGTAAGGATGCTGCAGCATGCTGCACTTATAAATCTGCCCAAAAATACACCAATTAGCTTATCCAAATGCAATAAAACAAGTTCTTCATATCTTTAGCTCCAAGAAACAAGAAAAGAGAAAATAATGAACTAACATGACTCAAAGGTTGGGATTAGAAGGTAAAAGCTATGCTAAAAAGAAGATAAAAAGAGCATAATGGCACTAAGGTGCTGTTCGGTTCGTTTTCTGTTAAGACCTGAATGGATATAGCTGTCTGTCTGGATATAGTTGTCTGTATTTTAACAGAAAAGTTGTTGTTCGGTTAGTATGCTGAATAAACAGTCTGAATGTCAGAAATGACTATTTTAACCCCAGTCTTTATTTTTGTCCGAAAAGAATCCACATTTCAACATATAATGTGAAAACATATAAGAACCCACATTTCAACATTTCAAAATATATTGTGAAAACATATAAGAACCCACATTTCTTACATTTCAAATCGATGCTACTGTGAAAAAATGTGAAAACGTATGCTACTGTGTAAAACATTTCTTATACATATACTGTGAAAAAGTATGCTACTGTGAAAAAATGTTTGCTACTGTGTAAAACGTTTTCAATCCAAATCGATGTCAATATTCAAAACAATGTCAACATTCAGATCGATGTCAACATTTACATATACATTTCAATCCAAACCCAAAAAATCGATGTCAACAGATCGATGGATTTCAGATCGATGGGTTTCAGATATACATTCACATATACATTTCAGATCGATGGATTTCAGATCGATGGGTTTAAACCAGATCGATGGGTTTTACCCAGATCGATGAGTTTAACCAAATCGATGGATTTAACCAAATCGATGGATTTCAGATAGATGGAGAGGAAAAGGGAGATGTTACAGTACCGGGAGAGGAAAACCGCGATCGATGTAGAGGAAAAGAGAGAAAGATCGTTCCTGTGTTTCTTCAATCGACGGAGAGGAAGCAGATACAAACGTTGGGTTTTAAGAGTACAGGTTTATTAAAGGAGAGTAGTTGGGAGTTGGAAGGGTAGATGAGGAAATTAAAGAAAAATAAATGGCTGAATGTATATGACTTTATTTTGGTAGCTGATTCGGTCAGCCACTAGCTGTCTCATTAAGCCACTACCGAACACTCAGATATGGCTGACCGAATCAGCCATATCCCTTATTCAGCCCATTAAGCTGCTACCGAACAGGCCCTAAATAATTAGTGTCATCACAACCCCAAACTTGAAATATTGCTTGTCCCCAAGCAATTAAGACACAAAAAAAAGATTAAAAGAAAATAAAAAATGACTCAAATGATAAGATTTGCAAGATGGATGCATTAAGTGCACACATGTAGATGATCAACCCAAGAATACATGACATAGCCCTTCATAAATCCAAAAATGTCCATGATTTCTATCTACCATGAGTATGAACCATATGCTAGTAAGATTTTCTTTTTGTTATGGTACTCACATCTCATAATTAAGATCAAAAGGTCTTTTAATGAACTGGATCACTCTTTATGGCTTTTTCTTATACTCACTTTGCCTCTTATTTTCACCTTTTGCATCATTTTTCAATTTTTTCAGATTTGACACTTTTGTGCTCTTTTCTTTTGGTGAATGCAATGCACTTAGCCCCTATGAGACTTTTTTAGTGCCTAAGTCCAAACATGGCATATTTGAAGAGCTATGCTCTTTTTCTGTTTTTAAGCTTTTGCCATGGTGGACTTTCCCAACCTCAAACTTTGAAATTTACAATGTCCTCATTGTAATAGCATGAAAGTGTATGGATATTATGGAGTGGGTGCAAGTGGCTAAATCATTTCTTATGTGAGATATGGACCAGATTGCGTCCCAAGTAAAACAATCCTAGTTCTAGCAAGAACTACATAGTGAGATATAGACCATGATTGCATGAATTTATTATGGATATGTATGCATGCTCAGACTGATCACCAATGCCCATTTGCAAGAAAATAAATCCTAAAATTATCAAAGACACATCCCATACTAAAAACTAAAAAAAAATGAACAAAGAACATGGAGCTAAAGGGTAATGAATAGAACCTGTCCTACTCCATTGGAGTAGGCTGTGAATCCTTCGGTGGTGGTGCAGCAGCAGAAGTGCCCTCCATTCCCTCTCTGTATGCCTTCAACAGCTGCCTCAACTCTTCATTCTCAGTACACAACCTGATGTTTTCCTCTTTGATTGCCTTCAGCTTTCTTCCCTGCTTCTTGATTTTTCTATCAAACTTATCAACCAACACAGCCTTGATTTTCTTCATATTTGTTTTGACTTTCTTTTGCCCTTTGTCCACCAATTCAGTCTTCATTATCTCTACTTTGTCCCTGAGCTCTCCTTTTTTATCAAGCAACCTATTCATGTACCTGCTGTTTTGCACAAACAAATCTTGCATCATGGTCATCACACCTTGGTTAGTGGTGGTCCCTCCTAAGGCTTTTATGTGCAACATCAACTTATCCACCAATTTCTTTTCTTGATAAAAATCTAGGGTAGATGGTATGATGACAGGAAATTTGCCTTCTTGTTTTAGAAAAACATATTTCAAATGAGAGGGGAGTTGTTTTAACTCCAGGTCATGTAATGAAACAATGGATGATGTGAAAGGTTTTTGCTCAGTATTTTCGAACAGCTCAAATGCTGCAGCATGCAGTGGGACAGTCTCCTTTGTTCTTAAGGCAAAATCCTCAACCTCATCTTTTTCTCCTAAGGCTAATTCCTCATCATCTTCTTCTTCCAACTTACAGGTCCTTCTAACCTCTTCCTCATGGCATATTGATTCAATCACACTTAAAGTTGCACAATCCTCAAAATCATCAGGGTATTTTAAGGAATTGAAAACATTAAATGTGACTTTTTGATCCTGAAGTCTCATGGTCAGTTCTCCTTTTTGGACATCTATCAAAGTCCTTCCGGTGGCCAAAAAGGGTCTTCCTAAAATGATAGGAATATCATTATCAGCCTCAAAATCCAAGATAATAAAATCTGCCGGAAATATGAACTTGTCAACCTGAACTAGAACATCCTCAATTTTTCCCTTAGGGTAGGCAATGGTTTTGTCATCTAACTGGAGTGTAACTGTTGTAGGCCTGACTTCTCCTATCCCTAAGTTGTTGAATACTGATAAGGGCATGAGGTTGATACTAGCTCCTAGATCACACAAAGCTTTTCCTACTTTCTTCCCACCTATTGAACATGGAATGGTGAAACTTCCTGGGTCTTTCAACTTAGGAGGTATTCCATTGGTCAGGAGTGCACTACATCCTTCAGTCAAAGCAACTGTCTCATATTCATTCAACTTCTTCTTCTTGCTTAGGATGTCTTTAAGGAATTTGGCATAACTAGGCATTTGCTCAATTGCTTCAACAAGAGGTATGTTGATGTGCAATTCTTTGAACACATTCAAGAATTTTTTAAATTGCAGTTCTTCTTTTTGATTCCTTAACCTTTGAGGGTAAGGAACATAAGGAGGAACTGGTTTTATGAAAGCTTTACTTGGATGTGTGGAGCAAGATGTGTCTTTTGTGCCTTTGGTTTCACTCTCCTTAGGTAAGGTTGGGATTTCATTCATTGCAGGCTGAACAGGACTGGCTACCCCAGGCTCTCGATTCTTTGTGGGTTTAGGTTGTGGTTCAAGAATAGGAGCTAAAACAGTAATCTCGGGTTCTGACTTTTTGTTATTTTCAAATTTTGTTTGAGTCATTGGTCCAAACTTGTTTTGCACTGTTTCCTTTAATTCTCTACCACTCCTAAGGGTCACAACTTTTACATGTTCTTTACCAGGAGCTCTTGGGACTTCTATGTCACTAGGTAACATGCCATTTGCCCTACTGTTCTGATTAAGCGCAATTTGACTCACTTGGGTTTCCAAATTCCTAATGGCTGCACTCTGTTGATTAAAAAGAGCTTGATTTTGGCTCAAAAGTTGCTGTTGAGCTTGTGATTGAGCCACGAGACTTTTTATCATAGCTTCCAAAGAAGATGATGATTCAGCCTGTGGAGGAGGTTTTTGAAAATGTTGTTGGTTATTTTGAAAATTCCTGTTCTGATGATGCTGTGAACTTTGGTTTTGCTGATGTTGAGAACCTTGGTTTTGATGATGTGAACTACTAGCATGATGTTGCGTTTGAAAATTTTGAGTTTCTTGTGGCTTAGGAGCTGGCTGATTTAGACATGGGTTGTTCCAAAAGAAATTTGGATGTTGCCTCCAACTCGCATTGTAGTTGTTGCCATAGGGAGCATTCCTGTTTTGAACATAGTTTACTGATTCAGAGTTTTAAGGACAATGTTCATAGGAATGTTCACCACCACAACAAACACATTGAACAGAAAGAACTGACTGGGTTGATGTAGCAACAACTTGTTGTGTTCCTTGGTTTGAAGATAAGTTTTTGAGCATTGAAGCCATGGAAGCAAGTTGTGTTGTTAATGCAGTATATGCATCCACATCATGAATCCCAACAGCTTTCTTTTGCGGTTGAGCACGTGGATCACCCCAATGTCCATTATTTGTGGAATTTTTTTCAAGAATTTCATACCCGTCATTGTAGGTATTGGCTGTAAAGGCCCCTCCTGATGTCGCATCGAGCATTTATTTTACCATGGGGTTTAACCCATTGTAAAACGTCTCGAGTTGAATACAGTAGGGAATGCCATGGTGAGGGCATTTTCTTAACAACTCTTTAAACCTTTCCCAAGCATCGGGAATTGCCTCATCGTCCATTTGTTTAAACATGCAAATTTCGTTTCTGGACTTAGCATTACGGGTAGGTGGAAAATACTTTCTCAAAAATCTTTCAGCCATATTGCTCCATGATGGCACAGAGCCAGATGCCAAAGAATTAAACCAAGACTTTGCCCGATCCCTTAGAGAAAAAGGAAACAAAGTGAGTCTCAAGGCATCGTTAGATACCCCAGGGATCAGGAATGCATCAGTGATCTCCATAAAAGATTTTAAATGAGAATGTGGATCCTCCGATGGCATTCCGGCAAATTGTCCGTTTGTTTGCAACATTTGAAACATGATGGGTTTTAGCTCAAAATGGAGGGTATTAATATGGGGTCTAACTATTCCTGAATTTAATTGCTCAAAATCGGGAATAGCATAGTCCATAATTTTTCCCTCTTTGGAGTTTGCAAGATTAATTATGTTTGAAACTTCATTTCTAATTTCATTGGTGCCTTGAGATTCTACATCATCATCAACATGGTTATGATTATTATTATTCCCTTGATTTGGCGGATTTTGGTGAAAAGGGTGCTCCGGTGGGTTTCCAAAAATTGGAGGTGCATCATGGAATATTGGTGGTGGTCTTGGATTTTCTAAAAGTGGTGGTGGTCTAGGTCCTCTATTTTCAAATCCGGGTGGTGGTGGTTCCATAATTGGAGGGTCTAAAATTAATGCGATTCTTTGCGATCTTCTCCGATTACGAAACGTTTGTTCAATTTCCGGGTCAAGTTCGAACAATACCCCACGTGGTATTCTTGGCATACACCATACAAAATGCGATTCAAATGGTGGTAGAAAAATCAAATCTTTTTAAAACTTTTTAAAACTTTTAGCGTGCCAATCCCCGGCAACGGCGCCAAAAACTTGATAGTGCTTGGGAATACACCTATAGACGTGTGCTAATTAAACCTCAAAGCAAGTATACAATGAGATCTAATATCGTCTTTCAAGTAATAAAATGGTAAAGTACCGGATATCGTCCCACAGAGATTGGAGTAAAAGTTGATTAAAAAGTAAGAGAAAGAAATGACTTCAGATGGCGATTTTGAAGACTTGATTTGGTTTGGTTTGTCACTTGATTAGATTAACAGAATAATAAAGCAAGCACGGGTGTAAGACATTTAGGTGAGATTTAAACATGAATTCCAGCAGACTTATGCTACAACCATAACTAGATCCATCATCTATTTTGAGGGTATTCCTCTCGGACTTCAATATTCACACTACTGTTTAGATTCGACTAAACACATCTCTGTGCAGCCTCCAACTATTTATAGTGTGGAATAAAGTCCTCAAAATATATGGACGATCAAATCTCTTTGTATCTAAAACCGCTCTCTCGAGCCGATTCCCATATCATCCAAGTTGACGTGTTCGAAGGGGCTTATCTCTAAGTCCTCTACACTTTAACACTAATGACTAGCGATCAACTTGTCGAGAATAAATCAGTTTATAAAAAGCAACTCTCTCAAGTCTATTTCTCATATCATTCAAACTGACGTGCTTTTGGTAGTTTATCTCTAAGTCAACCGCACTTTAACACTTTAGCAAGTGATCAGTTCGTCAAGAAGTGTAATTGAACTTTAAAAAACTTGAAATGAAATGATGGAACATTGTTATTGCGAAACAATGTCCACCTTTCTTTGGTTTGAAATCTCACCCTTTTTTCTTACACCTGAGCTAAATAAATTAGCTACTCATATTTAAAGACATAAAGCGATAAATGACGGAAAGTAAATGCATAAATATAAATGACAAGAATTAAAATGACGGAAATATAAATTACAACAAATACAAAAGACTTGAATATAAATTGCAAGTAAAGTAAAGAACTAAGTAAGGAACACTAGAAATAATAAAGCGTAAATAAAGAACAAGAGAGGATGACTTCAAATATTACTTGTAATTATCAAATGAGAGAATAGTTAATGGATTATGGACCTCTAAATTACAACCCCAAGCTCCCCTTTTATAACCAAAGGGAGTGGCACAAAAGGTAATTACCAGTAAATAAAGTACTTAAAGTACAAAAGACATATTATCCAAAGGTTAACAACCACAAGACAATAAAGTGTTTAACCACAAAATACAAATCAGCCAAATATTAGTCTAGAAGGTTCCCAAAAGTGTGATCCATAGCTCAAAAAGGTCTTCCCACAAAAAGCTCCTCCTAGCTTATCCATTAAGCTCCCCATACGGCTGCTGTAAAGATGCTGCAGCATGCTGGACTTATAAATCTGCCCAAAAATACACCAATTAGCTTATCCAAATGCAATAAAACAAGTTCTTCATATCTTTAGCTCCAAGAAACAAGAAAAGAGAAAATAATGAACTAAAATGACTCAAAGGTTGGGATTAGAAGGTAAAAGCTATGCTAAAAAGAAGATAAAAAGAGCATAATGGCACTAAATAATTAGTGCCATCAGTCTCCCATGAAAGGCCTCCTATATATATATATATGTATCATATTATATTATATAATGGCAAAAGTCTAAAATACCCTTTATTTAACGAGTTTTCTTTAACTGTTGTTAAATGAAGGGACCACATTTGAATGTTTTTGCAAACCACGATGGTGAAACTGAAGTTTTTAAACTATAGGGACGAAAACTAAAGAATTTCAAAATGTATGGGGACCAAAAATGCAGTTTACTCTTTCAATAATGTTATCTTTGTTATAAATAACCAAAATTACCACTAGATTAATAATAAATTAAGAGATTTATAGAGAAAGAAAGGAAGAAACTTGAAGAGAATGAAATACTTATGCAAGTATATTGAAGTGTATTTTTACATTTACATAAGGGGGTATTTATACTACATAATCTCCTATTCATCTACATGGTTTATAGGTAATTATTGAGCAACTTGATTGTGGATTGGACATGAGAGTTGAAATTTGCATCCATGAGTTAAACCCCATACTTCACAATATATTTAATATTTACAATACTCCCCCTTGGATGACAATTTCAAATTGGAGTTCAACCTTGAAGTACTACCTCATTAAAAACCTTGCTAAAGAAAACCCAATAGAAAAAACTTTAACTAAGGGAAAAAGAGTGCAGTTGGTAGTTGACTCCCCCTGATGTTAACATCCACAAATCATCACATGTTATGCGTGTGTTGCATACCGATACTATGAACATGCTTTCTGAAAGTTGCAGTAGGTAGTGCTTTTGTGAAAAGATCTACAACGTTGTTGCTCGATTGAATATATTTCATTTCATTTCAATCTGATTATCTTTTATAAGATCTTGAATGTATGAGAAAAACCTTGGAGGGATATATTTTGTCCTGTCACTTTTGATATATCCTTCTTTCATTTGTGCGACACATGTGGCATTATCTTCATAGATTAAAGTTGGAATTTTGTCCTTCTCTATTCTGCACGAAGTCAAAATGAGTTGTGTCATTGATCTCAACAAAACACACTATCTACTAACTTCATGAAGTGCAATAACTTCGGCATGATTTGAAGATGTGGCAACAAGTGTTTGTTTCTGAGAGTGCCAGGAAATAGCAGTACCTCCTTTCATGAACACGTATCCAGTTTGAGATCTAGCTTTATAAGGATCAGACAAATAACCTGCATCTGCATAACCAATCAAACCTTCTTTTGAATTGTTAGAATAAAATAGACCTAAATCAAAAGTTCCTCGAAGGTATCGGAATATGTGTTTGATTATGTTCCAATGTCTCTTTGTGAGAGATGAACTGATTCTTGCTAACAAATTCACTACAAAAGAAATGTCAGGTCTAGCGGTTAGTAAGATATATAAGAGCTCCAATTGCAATAAGGTATGATACTTCTGGACCAAGAGCATCTTCATTTTCTTCGCAAGGACGAAATGGATCATTGTCGATATTGAGTGATATAACAACCATTGGAGTGCTTAAAGGATTTGCTTTGTCCATATATTGAAACGTTTTAAGACCTTTTCAACATAATTTGATTGATGCACAAGTATTCCATTGTGCATGTGCTTAATCTGTAAACCAAGACAATATTTGGTTTTTCCAAGATCTTTCATTTCAAATTCTTCCTTCAAAAGCACAATCACTTCATGGATCTCTTTATTTGTCCCAATGATATTCAGATCATCAACATAGACAACTATTATTACATATCGAGATGTTGTTTTCTTAATAAAGACACATGGGCAAATAAGATTATTTGTATAACCTTTACTTATCAAGTAACCGCTTAAACGATTATACCACATGCATCCAGATTGCTTTAACTCATATAAAGATCTTTGTAACTTTATTGAATACATTTCTTTGGGTTTTGTACTTAATGCTTCAGGCATTTAAATCCTTAGGAAATTTTCATATAGATATCACTATAAAGTGATCCATACAAGCGGGGGCGGAGCCAAGATTTGGTATGAGTGGGAGCATAGATAAATCAAATAATTTGAATATAAAAAATTATATATTAATTTTTTGAAAATAAGAAACCCTGACCTTTATAATATTCAATAGTGATTTAGATGAGTTTTCATTTCCCTAAACTTATCTATGAATTTCATTTCGAATTCTAGGACTATAATCCAAAAGCCTAACTAGAAACAACTATTAGCATTGTTCTTATTTGTCGTAGAAGACTAATCACTGGTTGTTTTTTTCTTTGATAAACACTTATACATGATTATTAAATATTAAATTAATCAACCAGTTATTCGTATAAAAAATAATTAAAAATAAATTTTCATAACTGCAAACTCAAAAATAATTAAAAAAAATGTGATTGCAGTTGGAAAGAAATTCACAAAATTCCAAATGGTAATGTGACCATGGAATTGGGTAGCAAGTTTCTAGTGCAGATAGTGGTGCAAATACTATTACACATATTAGGATTTGAGCCTACATATATGATATATCTTATTTAAAAATTTGATGTTTTCAAGGGGACCATATGCCCGCCCTCGCTCTAATGTAGCTCCGCCCATGCATACAAGTATGTTGTAACATCATCCATAAGAAACATCTCTAAATTCTCAGAGACTGTTAGGCTAATTAAATATCTAAAAGTAATTGCATCCATAACAGGATAATATGTTTCTTCATAATCAATTCCTGGTCGTTGAGATTAACCTTGAGCTACAAGTCTGGCTTTGTATCTCATAATTTCATTTTTCTCAATTCTTTTCCATACGAAAATTCATATGTTTCCAACAAGTTTCATGGCTTCTCGCATGAGAACGATAGGTCCAAAAACCTTTATTTTATTGAGGGAATTCAATTCAACCTGAATAACATTTTCAAATTAACCCAGACTTGTCTATTTTGACATTTGATGATAGACATTGGTTCAGGGTCATCATTTCCAAAAATATCACATGCAACAGCATAAGAAAATATATCATCGATATTTCTCATTTCATTTCTGTTCCATAACTTTTTCGTATACCCATAATTGACTACAACCTCTTTATTGATATCATTCATTTCCTCTTCTGGGAAATTTTGATATTTTGTATCTCTTCGGGAACTGTAACACCTGTAATTTCCTGAAGAACGTTCAATGATAGGCCAAGGAAATGGTCATTGGTCGGCAGAGAGAAAAGGTCGGGGAACGGTTCAACACGAGACGCGAGAAGGCACCACAAGCGACACGTGCGGCTTGGCCCGCGACCTCAAGCTGCGGCTAGGCCCGCGTAAGTCGCTGGGATCCACGACTCAGGAACACGTGCGACTTGCCCCGCAACTTGAGGTCGCGGCCAAGGCCGCGGGGACGGTCTGATCGACTTAAAACCCAATTTTTAGGGTTTTCTCTCATTCTTTCTTCCATCTCATTTCTCTCCTCTCTTTGGTGCGATTTTGGGGAACTGAATAATTGATTTTGAAACACTTTGGTATGAATCTACCGTAGGAAGATCAAGGTTTTGGTGGCTTGAGTCTTGGCTATGTTAGGGATGGAGGATTTCTTGAGAATGGTGGATTTTAAGGCTTTAAGTTTCGATTGAGGTAAATCTCTTGTATAGTCCAAACTTTGGTGTAAGGATCCTTGTAGATCTAAAGGTTTCACTTGTTGATGGTTCATTTCTTTTAGATTTGGACAAATGGGTTATTTGGAAACCCTAGCTTATTGTTGGTGATGACTTGAAAGTGGAAGGGTCTACACTATTGGAGGCTAATAGTTGGATTTGGAACCTAGGTTTAACTTAACCTAGCGATGTGAGTTCAAGTTGATTTGTGAAAACGTTGTACATGCCAAAAATGTCTATTTTAGAGTATTTATGTGTTTTACATAATTATTATCAAATGTTGAAAGTTATGATGAGTTTTGCTACTTGAACAAGTAAGATTTTATAAATCTTGGGAAACACCATATTTGAGATTTTTGGATATCTTGAAAAAAATAAGTCATTTTAAAGTGTTTTGATGATTCATTGCATAAATGGAAATTATTTGGTAAAAAGACGCTTTTAGTGTTTGTTTGGGTAAAAGGGTTGATTTTCGTGTTATGGGACGTTTTGAAAGGATAAAGAGTATAAATCTATTTGGAAAACCATTTGTTCCAACCAAAATTATATTGGAGTCTACTCAAGTATTTTGGAGCATGTGCTTGCATGACATGGGTCGAGTGCATTTATTATTTGGGAATCATTAATCATTGGTCAAAAGGGATTTTGAGCACTTTAGCTCGGTGTTGACTTAAAAGAGTCTTGGGGACAATTGTAACACCCCGATTTTCGAAAGGTATCATTTCAAGTTTATACAGAAACCGATATATTAAGGAAAAATAAGATATTTGATTTTGGGCTTGAATCCTTGGTTTTATAGTATTGATGGATAAATGATTCAATTACGAGTCCAACGGTTCTTTCCGGAGCAAAAACGGAGCTATAACGAAGAAGTTATGACCAAAACGGTTTTCGGGGAAATCATGGGCCGGATGGAGGGGGAGCACGGGACGTGCGCGGGCCCTTCACAAAAACGCACGGTCCGTGCGCGGGGGTCAGAGACTCGGGTTAAAACCTGATTTTCGCCTCATTTCACCCAAAACTTCATTTCCTCATAACTTTCTTATCGTAGCTCCGATTTGGGTGATTCAAGTTGCTACGGTTTCGTTTTTGAGAGATTTTCAAGGATCTAGCAAGAGATTGGAAGTCTATTGAATTATACTAGAGCATTTTGTGGTGGTAAGCTTCTCATCTCTCCCTATTCATCTTCTTCCCCAAAATATTCTAGGGTTTCATCCACCCCTTGTTCTCCCTTTCATAGATTGAAGGTTTGTGATCATTTTGGTGAACTAGAAGTGTTTTGGTTGGTGAATTCAAGCTTGGGTTAAGGTAATCTTCTATTCTCTTCGGTTATGGAAGTTAGGGTTTCGGTATTAGTTGAGGTATCCATGTATATGGTTTGGGAAATGATTGTTTATGGTAGAATATGTATATTTATGGTTGGAACCTTGTGGATCTAGGTTTTGGAAGATTTGGTTTGAAGAATCAAGTTCTTCAAGGAAAGTTCTAAGTGGGTAAAATCTAGATTTAGTCAAAATCTAGCAAGGTGAGTTTACTAAACTTTTGTTAAAACTGGATACACATCATATTTGTTTAATTGTTGTTATTATCACATATTTGCTCAAAATGGTCACCTTTACGGGTTTAAGTATTTGATGGTATTTCCATGAGATTATGTGAGATATATGTATATGAAGTATCATCCCATGATTTACTCTATGTTGTGTAATTATTTGGGGATTTACATTATGTGTGCCCACAATGGGTATTTGACATGATTAAGGAATATATGTTTGGTATAACATGATGATTTCTATTCAGAATACACTCTTGGTGTTATTGTATCTACAACGTGGTTATGTGGATATTTAAGTCTTATGTTAGACTCGAGCTATTAGGAGGGTGAAATATACTTGGTTGAAAGATACCTAAGGACCTCCTATATGCATTATGTTGGACGAACCAAGGCAAGTTCACTAGGAGGATGTAGTCTCGGGGCGCCACTATGATGGTATGTGCCCAGTAGACCTCCGTCACTCGGAAAGTTTCCTGTACGGTCTGATCTCCGGGTGGGCCGGGCCTTTGGGGTGTTCCTTGTTAAGGGCATCAAGGTGCATCGACTCTTTGGAGTGGAATTGATTGGTGCTATGGGTCTCCCCCATTGACTCCATACATGTTGAAAACTGGTTAACTGCTGATAAGAATTGTATATGTTCAACCATGCTATTTATTGTTCAACTCACTAGGCTTTTTGGCCTAACACTTGTTTGGTGTCGATGTGTATCTCAGGTTTTAGCGGCACCGGTTCTAGGCGGGCGTAGTGCTTGGGTGAGAGATTTGGGAATATCGTTTTTGGACTTACTATTGGTAGAGAATCCTTTGGGTCTATAAATGACACCCTTGATTGTAATCTCTTTTCTAGTTATAGAAGTTAGATTAGTTGGTTGTTATTTATTATCCGTTTAATTACGTTTGTATTTAAACAGGTTTGTGTATTTTCCCCATTTTTGGGAGGCTCTTGCTTTGGCAATTTTAAATACCGCATGTTCGTTTTTCGGATTTTTGTTATCCCTATTTTTAGGGTGTTACAAGTTGGTATCAGAGCTCTAGTTTAAGTGAACTAGAAATGAATGTGAGATGTCTAGACTTAGACTGAGTACGTTAGGGAATGATTGTGAGATGGGTAGAATGTCTAAGATGGGTTAGTCTTAGATTCGACGGAAACTATGGTTATCAAGTGTTGTGGCGATGGTAACAAGAACCTTTATGTATTATATGTTCATAATCTCACCTAGCTAATGTTATTATGAGGGTATTTATACGTGATGGTGCTTGAGGTGCCGTTACTGTGACAGTTGGTAAGGTAGTAGTACGTTCTCTTGTATTTGGTCTATACTAATGTTATGATATTTAGTAGACGTGGTAGTACGTTTCCTTCGTGTTCAATTCTGTTAATCTCTTTCTTATTCATCCTCGTGTTTGTATGAACGACCTTGGTATGTCGACCGTTGGGGTGGTAAGAAAGTTTCTGAATGGGTAACCATTAGAAAAAGTTGATGATTTTATTATTCGTTACTTGGAGTAACGGTAAGTATGGTGATTGCATTAAGTGGACAGTTTCGAGTCGGATTAATTGGTTGGATTAGAACCATAGACTTTTTGAACCGATGTATGTGAGGAGAAATTGTAAGGTGAACCTATGAAGTCCGTGGTTTTGCCTTAAGATGTTGAGCATCTGGATGACGATAGTGTAACTAGAGAAATCGAGGAGCGTGAGTTCAAGTTGATTTGTGAAAACGGTGTACATGCCAAAATGGTTATTTTGAAGTGTTTTACATGAAATGGTTAACTACTGATAAGTTTTGAGTATTTTGAAGTAAAAATGTATTTTACTTGGTATTTGTCAAAGTGTGAGTATTTTAATGAGTTTTCATATTTGATATACTTGGCTTATTTTAGTTCCATAAAATACTCATATTTGGAATTTGGACATCTTGATGAGTAATAGCATGATTATAGCATTTTGGGATTTTGTACAAATATAGTCCATTTCATGACTTAAGCATCTTGGTAATTTTGGTACAAATGAAGTCTATTACATGTTGTATGCATTTTTGTGTATTTGCATTCATAAACCCTTTTGAAACTCTTTGGTCCCAATACGTGTTGAGTTTTGGGTTAATCACGTCTTTGAGGCATGTGTCTTTATAAACGTCGCTTAAAGACATTTCATTATTTGGGGGACCGATAATTATTGGTCAAATGGATTTTGAGCATTTTAGCTCGGTGTTGGCTTAAAAGAGTCTTGTGGACATTTGTCCGGTTTTAATGGCTCGATGTAGAATCCAATTTATGACGTACATCTTAATGCATTTCATTGCATATGCATAATCATTACACGCTCGAGTGCTTTTGTCATTCATGTGTAGTCGCGTATTTTTTTAGGCTGTGTTGCATTGGATCCATAAGCATGTGAGTCAGTCTTATTGGATGGTCAATTGGGTAGTACGGGGTTGGACTCCGGGACTCATGTTTTATGACCAAAACTTGACAAGTAGGCACTAGGATGAGGTAGTCTTGGGCGACACTGTGTGGGTGTGCGCCTAGATCTCCGCCGTAGGGGAATTTCCTCAGTTGTAGTCCTCGGACGTGCCGGGCCTTTCGGGTGTCCTTTGTGGCATCAAGGTATCTCGTCTCTTGGGTGGAACTTGTCAAGGATTCGTAGGGACACTTGGGCTTTCATGTCGTTAGGTATCATACGATGAACGTTGTAGGAGTAACATACTTCGTGCTCTTCCGCTCTCAATGGATACGGGTATCCCCGTTATTGGTCGTTGTATTTTGGATATTTAATTGTCCATTTGGTGCATACGATTTTATAAACCGTTGGAAAATCCATGTCATTGAACTAGGAGTCATTTTGGAAACATGAAGAAAAAGAGTTCATTTGGAAAACATTTTGTTGCAACCAATGAGAAGTTTTGATTATTTGAAATGTTTAGTTTTATGAACATGTCGAGTCATCCATTTTGGAATCTTTGGGTATTTTGGTAAATAAATCATGTTGAGATGTTTCCTCGATGATTTTACATTTATAATTGGAGTTCAATTGACGTAATTGTTATTTCGTGTATTTGATCTTATAAACCTTTTTCAGAAAATACATATTATTGTGTTATGAGGCATTTTAAAAACATAAGAATATGAGTTCCTTTGAAAAATGGTTTGTCTCAACCAGCAATGAGATTTTAGTTAATTATACTTTTGGTCATGTATGCATATCTTATTGGAAATTTCCGTCATGGTATTTTAGCCAACGTTTTAGAACGATGAGAGCATGTTTATATTTGGCTTTGAACTCGAAAATGACATAAATTATTTCATGTTTTAACCGGGTGCATACGCATATCTATCTACTAGCTTTGTGAAATAAACGGTCACATGCAAGTTTTATTGTGAAATCTTATTTCGTGCTGCATTGTGACTAAAAGAGAGAAAACTTTAAGAGTTTGATATTGAGCATGTGGTCTTGGATTTTGCAAACATTTTATTTATACAGTTTGGAATTAAACTAAATTACTCTTACAATTGCTCAAATCGCATGCATATGTCTTTACTAAATCTTAGAGAATAAACCGATGTATGCGAGTCACTATGAGAAGTTTTATTTCATGACATTTCATGGTTAATTGCAGAAATTTTAAGGTTCGATTTTGTGAATTTCCCTTCTGTAGCTTTGTATGAAAGATTTATGGTATTTCGGATGGAACTTTTGCCCAGAACATATTTCAGTTATTGATTTTACTGATAGGAGTTTTTCCGCAATGCATGAAATGAATTTTCGGTTTGCATGTCGTAGTAATTACAATTTTGGGCAAGTACGTTTTATCGGTGCAGCCTAAATTTGAAACGCGAATAAAAATATATATACATATATATATATATATATATATATATATATATATTTATTTATTTATGTTCCTATTGTGTTGTTACATTTGGGAAATGATCGGACGTATATAGGTCTTGTTGGAAATTTTATCTTCCGACTTTTTGTGTTAAATTAAAAGATTTTAAAGTTGAAGTTGTGAAATCCTCTTTTATGAGTTGTACAAACTCTTATTGCATATGTTATGGGACGGAAGTTATTTTTCATATGCATAGCATAAATTGATGCATACTAAGACCCTGGTAGTCCGTTTGAAAATTTTGTTACGCATCTTTCGTTATCGTTTTATTAGCGTAAGTACTGATCAAATGAGTTTTGAAAATGGTTTTATATGTGTGGCATTGGTGACCAAATTTTGAAACCTATCGAATGTTAGATATTGTATTTTCACACACGTTTAATTGTTATAAAACTTATGTATTTGAGAGTTTTATAAATTTCAAATTGGCATAGTAGTGTGAAAAACCTTGAACTCATTGGACTATAGGTGTAAGCCCCCTCGTGTTAGAAGTCGATATTAAGGATAAAAAGATGTCCTCGAAGTTTGAGGTGTTAGACATGTGCTTTCTCCCAGTTAGTTAAGTGACGATCTTTATGCTTCGTTAAACCTACGGATTAAAATCGTGTGCGGTTTTTCGGGTATGGTTGGTTTTGGAATTGTGGGAATTTGGTACAAATGCATGTTATATGTCGGTGGTGTACTATGTTGTTGGGTATTCGTGAATGATGATGATGTTAAGGTTGACTGGTAAGGATGTTAGAATTGGGTGACTACTTCCAAGAGTAGGTGTCAACCTTGAAATCGACATTGCTAATCGGGAATGAAATATTTGGTAGTATACCCACGTTTGCATAATGGTCATTCTGTGGATAAGTGTGACACACTATTTTGAGGACAATAAATGTCGGTGTGCTTCAATGTATTTCCGTTAGATCGGGTACATCTACAGGACGAGCGGTGAACTCAAGGAAATTAGATGTTAGTAATTAAGAAATCAACCATTGGTATTTGGATAATTGTCAGAATTTTCGTTGATTTGGAAATCGATGCTTGAGTGCATGGTGAGAGTTTAGTAGTAATGTTTATTGGAGACAATTGGTGAGAATGTCGAGGTGGACATTAAGTACAAATCGATTATCAAGGAGACCTTGATGTGTCGTATTTAGAGGTATCCAAGGGAAATGTTTGCTTTGGGGTATTCTTGATGGAAATGACTGAATAAGGTCGTAAGTTAATCCTGAGGTAATATGAGCAACATAAGGTTGGGAGGCAACCGAGATTTATTGGTTAAGAAAATGATTAAGCAAGGACTTGACGTTCATCCCGCTTTGGGTGAGTTATATGGAAAGTTGAGGTTGAGTTGGCGATGGTTCGTTATAAAGAACGCAGCGACAACCTCAACCGGGATGTAATCGGGATCGTATATGAGTTACGGTTTAGTGAAGGTATTCCTTTTGGATAGAGAATCATTTGACTTCGCCAAGGGCGTTAGTGGGTGATTGGTTGGTGCTAGATTTCGAGGACGAAATCTCTTTTAAGGTTGGGAGGATTGTAGCACCCCGATTTTCGAAAGGTATCATTTCAAGTTTATACAGAAACCGATATATTAAGGAAAAATAAGATATTTTATTTTGGTCTTGAATCCTTGGTTTTATAGTCTTGATGGATAAATGATTCAATTATGAGTCCAACGGTTCTTTCCGGAGCAAAAACGGAGCTATAACGAAGAAGTTATGACCAAAACGGTTTTCGGGGAAATCATGGGCCGGATGGAGGGGGCGCACGGGCCGTGCGCGGGCCCTTCACAAAAACGCACGGGCCATGCACGGGGGTCAGAGACTCGGGTTAAAACCTGATTTTCGCCTCATTTCACCCAAAACTTCATTTCCTCATAACTTTCTCATCGTAGCTACGATTTGGGTGATTCAAGTTGCTACGGTTTTGTTTTTGAGAGCTTTTCAAGGATCTAGAAAGATATTGGAAGTATATTGAAGTATACTAGAGCATTTTGTGGTGGTAAGCTTCTCATCTCTCCCTATTCATCTTCTTCCCCAAAATATTCTAGGGTTTCATCCACCCCTTGTTCTCCCTTTCATAGATTGAAGGTTTGTGATCATTTTGGTGAACTAGAAGTGTTTTGTTTGGTGAATTCAAGCTTGGGTTAAGGTAATCTTCTATTCTATTCGGTTATGGAAGTTAGGGTTTCGGTATTAGTTGAGGTATCCATGTTTATGGTTTGGGAAATGATTGTTTATGGTAAAATATGTATATTTATGGTTGGAACCTTGTGGATCTAGGTTTTGGAAGATTTGGTTTGAAGAATCAAGTTCTTCAAGGAAAGTTCTAAGTGGGTAAAATCTAGATTTAGTCTAAATCTAGCAAGGTGAGTTTACTAAACTTTTGTTAAAACTGGATACACATCATATTTGTTTAATTGTTGTTATTATCACATATTTGCTCAAAATGGTCATCTTTACGGGTTTAAGTATTTGATGGTATTTCCATGAGATTATGTGAGATATATGTATATGAAGTATCATCCCATGATTTACTCTATGTTGTGTAATTATTTGGGGATTTACATTATGTGTGCCCACAATGGGTATTTGACATGATTAAGGAATATATGTTTGGTATAACATGATGATTTCCATTCGGAATACACTCTTGGTGTTATTGTATCTACAACGTGGTTATGTGGATATTTAAGTCTTATGTTAGACTCGAGCTATTAGGAGGGTGAAATATACTTGGTTGAAAGATACCTAAGGACCTCCTATATGCATTATGTTGGACGAACCAAGGCAAGTTCACTAGGAGGATGTAGTCTCGGGGCGCCACTGTGATGGTATGTGCCCAGTAGACCTCCGCCACTCGAAAAGTTTCCTGTACGGTCTGATCTCCGGGTGGGCCGGGCCTTTGGGGTATTCCTTGTTAAGGGCATCAAGGTGCATCGACTCTTTGGAGTGGAATTGATTGGTGCTATGGGTCTCCCCCGTTGACTCCATACATGTTGAAAACTGGTTAACTGCTGATAAGAATTGTATATGTTCTACCATGCTATTTATTGTTCAACTCAATAGGCTTTTTGGCCTAACACTTGTTTGGTGTCGATGTGTATCTCAGATTTTAGCGGCACCGGTTCTAGGCGGGCGTAGTGCTTGGGTGAGAGATTTGGGAATATCGCTTTTGGACTTACTATTGGTAGAGAATCCTTTGGGTCTATAAATGACACCCTTGATTGTAATCTCTTTTCTGGTTATAGAAGTTAGATTAGTTGGTTGTTATTTATTATCTGTTTAATTACGTTTGTATTTAAACAGGTTTGTGTATTTTCCCCATTTTTGGGAGGATCTTGCTTTGGCAATTTTAAATACCGCATGTCCGTTTTTCGGATTTTTGTTATCCCTATTTTTAGGGTGTTACAACAATTGTCCGTTGTAATGGCTCAATGTAGAGCCCAGTTACGATGTACGTACTAATGCACCGTGTTGCATATTGAGGTTGGTTACATGCTCGAGTGCGTTGGTCATTCATGAGTAGTCATGTAATGTTAGATTGTGTTGCATTGGATCCATAGGCACGTAAGTCAGTCTGTTTTTGATGGTCAATTGGGTGTTGTGGGATTTGACTCCGGAATCCATGTTTTATGACCTTAACCTTTCAAGTGGTCACTAGGAGGGTTGAGTCCGGGGTGGTGCTACCCTGTGTGGGTAGGCACAGGGACCTCCGCCATTTGGGACAATGCCATGGTTGTAACCTTCGAATGTTGCCGAGCCTTGTGGTAAAAATCCATGAGGATAGAAACTAAGGTCAACCGACTCTTTGGGTGAAACTTGATGAGGAGTCGCAGGGACATTGGACTTCGGGTCGGACGTGTCATGCGATTAACATTGTATGAGTGACATACTTTTGTATTCCTCCACTCTCAATAGATACGGATCTCCCCCGTTGTCGGCCATCAGTACTTTGGATATTTAATTGTCCATGTTTTTACATTTCGATTTCATTCTATTTCATGGTCCTGTGAGTATTGAATTTAGTCCCATGTTTTGGGGGGCAAATTATATTTATATGGATTGTCTTCCATAATTTATGAGTTGAGTTTTATGCCTCGCCCTGGGTGTTTCAGGATATAAAGTTTTATCCGCATTTTTACAAATCGGGAACCGATCTCTAATCTCCTTTTAAGCGAGCTTTAGGTTGCAACATTTTAAAAAGAATGATCTGCATTGTAGTGTTCATCTTTGAAAATGCATGTTATCGGAAAACGAGTCGTTTCGTAATTAAAGTAAAGAATTTTGAAAGATCATGATTTAAATTGCATTCTTCCCTTTTAACTATGTTTATTCGTGTAAAACTCTTGAACTCACTAGGCGTCAGCCTAACCTTTTTATTTGTCAGTATATGCAACAGTCTACGTTTGGGAATATCTCTAGTGACACTATGAAGAGAGAAGTGCTAGTTGTGCGCTCGTGACGTGAGTAGCTTGGTGAAGTCTTTCGCGTTAGTTTGCGAAGAGCAACTTGTATTGGGGTTATGTAGTACCCAACTCCGGTCTAATCCTTGTATCTTATTGGAGTTTATATTTATTGAGGTTAATTATAGAAATTGTATTGAGGCACGTTAAGTTTTGATTTGTTGAAGGAAGTTTTATCCCTTTCTTGATGTTATAGCGAAATTTTTAATTAGTTGCTCTTACCAAATTTGAGGGTGTTACAGGAACACTTTCCTTGTTACCAATTTCAATTTATGTTCCTTTTCTTTTTCAGGGATTTTTATCTTTAGAGCCCAATGGTCTTCCACGCTTCACGCATGTTTTAGACTCTTCAGCGACTTTATCATTTGTTTGTCTAACTGGGACTTCAATTCGAGCTGGAGCATTCACAGCTGGTATATAAGATTTAGTCACTCTTTTTGTCTCGATAAATGCATCATGTAATTGATTTGCAATTTCTTGTAAATGCATTATCTTTTGCACTTCTGGTTCACATTGTTTCGTATGAGGATCAAGATAAAACAATAATGGTTCACACCATGAAACATCCTTTTTCCTGGATTTTCTTTTATCCTCCTAATGTTGGGATCATTGTCTCGTTAAAATGGCAATCGACAAAACTTGTTGTAAAAACATCACTCGTTAATGGTTTAAGATATCTTATGACATAAGATGTCTCATACCCAACATATATTTTCCAACCTTCTTTTAGGACCCATTTTTGTGCGTTGTGGTGGTGCAGTATATAGGGACATATACTACACATCCAAAAATTCTAAGGTGGGAAATATTTGGCTCTTGACCAAAAGCATGTTGTATAGGAGTGTATGTATGATATTCATTAGGTCTCATGCAAACTAATGATGCAACATGTAAAATTGCATGACCCCATATATAAATTGGAAGTTTTGTTCTCATTATTAATGGTCTAGCTATTAGTTGGATGCGTTTAATTAACGATTCAACTAAACCATTTTGTGTGTGAACATGAGCTACTGGATGTTCAATAACAATTCCTACAGACGTGCAATAGTCATTAAAGGCTTGAGATGTAAATTAACCGGCGTTATCAAGACTCACTTTTTTAATAGAATAATCTGGAAAATATGCTCTTAATTTAATAATTTGAGCAAGAAACTTTGCAAATACCACATTATGAGTTGATAAGAAACAAACATGAGACCATTTAATTGATGCATTTATTAAGACCATGAAGTATCTAAATAGTCCACATGGTGGATGAATTGGTCCACATATATCATCTTGAATTCTTTCAAGAAACATAGGTGATTCTTTTTCAATTTTAGATGGTGAAGGTCTCACAATTAGTTTTTCAAATGAACAAGATGTACATGGAGTAACTTTACCTGTTTGAGGGAGCTTCTGGTCCTTCAATTGATGTCCATGTGTACTACCAACTATCTTGCGCATCATTGTCGATTATGGATGGCCTAACCTGTCATGCCATAAACTAAATATCGTAGGATCACAATATTTTTCTTTAACTACCATATTTGTTTCAACCACATTTATATATGTATAATGTAAACCAGAATGAAGTATTGGTAGTTTCTCTAATACATGGTTCTTATCAGTAATATATATATGTTTCTCATTTCCTGAGGTCGTTGTTCGAGTATCATATCCATTAAGATATACGTCATTGAAACTTAATAGATTTCTTTTCGATTTTGGAGAAAACAAAACATTATTTATAAGGAACTTTGTACCATTTGATAACAGGAAATGAGCTACTCCTATTCATTTATCATGTCTGCAGGACCTGATATAGTATGTATGGTTCATTTTGTTGGTTTTAATTTAGAAAGATATTTCTTAGCTTTCAGGATGGTATGTATGGTACCACTATCCGGTATACACAGGTCTCCAACATTTGTTTGATGTTGTGCTCCAATGGAATTCATATCAAACTTCAAATATGAAACAGACTGTAAGTTTATAATAATAACAATAAGAATCGTAATAATAAGACAATGTTATTATAGAAATATTTTATATGAAAAAGGGAATGGATAGTTATGGAATACATAGCTATTAGAATAAGAAGACCATCAAATTCATGTAACTGAAAAAGGGAATACATAGTTACGAAAATGGAAATACATATTTATTAGAATAAAAAGACCAACAACATTCATATAAATCAAAGGTCGATATCGTTAAGGAAATCATAAACATTTAGCTCAGTGTTTGACAACTCCAAGTTATCCATAAGGTTTCCTTCCTTCTATTTTCCTTTGAGATATTCTTTATAGAGCTGACAGAGATGTGGAGGTATGAGGCATATCCTTGACCAGTGGTCTATGCTACCACATCTGTAACAAGAACCTTCAGGATTCTGAGAATGACTTGTTCCTGCATCATGTTTTGTCATTTTGAGCTTATTTTGTGGTTGGGTCTTATAGCCTTGTGAAGCATAATGATTATTTGCTCTTTGCCCACGACCACGATTAAAACTACGATCACAATCGTGAGGGTGGCCTCGGCCAAAATTGTAGTTTCGATTATAAAAATGATTTTGACCAAAATGACCACGACCTCGTCCACGACCATGACCACGTCCATGTCCCGTTCTCAAAAAATATTTCTAGGACTATCATTATTTATAGCATTTGCTTCAGGAAATGCTATTGAACCTATCGGACGTGATTGATGGTTTTTCATCAAGAGCTCATTATTTTGTTTTGCAACAAGTAAACATGAATTAAGCTAAGAAGATCTTGTGAATTTTTGCATTCGATATTGTTGTTGCAAAGTAATGTTTGATGCATGGAAAGTAGATTAGGTTTTCTCCAACAGCATCAGTAACACTTTGTCCACAAAACCTAAGTTGTGAACATACTCTAAACAATGCAGAGCTATAGTCATTCACTTTTTTAAAATTTTGAAACCTCAAAGTTCTCCACTCATCTCTGGCAGCCGGAAGTAAAACTTTCTTTTAATGCTTGGATTATTGGTATTGAGATATTCAAATTTTAACATATTGTCAACATGTTTCGGAAGAAAAATGTTGGCTTTTGCTTTGTCTTGCGACGAGTATTGATTGTTTTCCTCTAAAGTGTCTAAAATGTCCATAGACTCAAGGTGCATTTTGACATCCATAATCCAGAACATGTAGTTCTTTCCATTCACATCAAGAGCAGCAAATTCAATCTTTGCAAGGTTTGACATATTGTAACTTGATTAGAACTCTCGTGTCGATAACTTGTTATAAATAACCAAGATTACCACCAGATTAATAATAGATAAAGAGATTCATAGAGAAAAAAAAAAAAGAAAGAAACTTGGAGATAATGAAATACTTATGCAAGTATATTGAAGTGTAGTTTTACATTTACATAAGGGGGTATTTATACATAATCTTCTATTCATCTAGATGGTTTATATAGATAATTATTGAGCAACTTGATCATGGATTGGACATGAGAGTTGAAATTTGCATTCACAAGTTAAGCACCATACTTAATATTATATTTAATATTTACAATAATCTTGCATTTGTTTTGAAATATTTCAAAAAACATTTAGATTGTGATTGGTAGATTACTAGAAAGGATGGGACTGGATTAGATTGAACTAGTTGTAAGTATATTTTTCCAAAGAATTATGTTAGTTTGGTAACCATAAATTAATTTATTATTTAAACTTATTGAAAAGCCCATGTTTGGTAAGTTGTAAACTAACTTAAACAAACTACATTTTTTGCAAAATTACTTCAGATGGATTTTCAGCAAGTATCAAAGACTATTTCAAAAAACAAAATCAATTATGCCTCATATGTCAAAACTAAGTAATTTTCAATATATCCTTTTAGATTATTTACATTGTCATATAGGTGCATAATCCGACCAACCCAACTCAACCTTAAGCGACTCGATATTTAATTGAGTTGTAAAATCTTCAACCGGTAGTATTGAGTTGAAATTGGTTAGGACCATTTGAACTCAACGCAACTTGATGAACTCGATGTCTTTCTATACCATGGATTTAATATGGTTGTTAAGTCCTTATTTAATATATGTAATTAGCTCTATTCATAATTATATCACAATTTCAACCATATTGTTACTTTCTTATTTGCATAAACCTTCAATTTTCTTCTTTGTGTTTGTTAGACTTGTTTGTATGTTCTTATTTTGATTTTACTTTATTTAAACATTATCGTTTAGCTAGATTGTAACGTTGTACTTTTGTTTCAGTTAGTTTAGGTTAAGATTTTCTAAACCGCAAACATTGAGTTATGTTGTTCAAATGTCTTCAATCTGGCCAACCCAATAGGGGTGCTCACGGGTTGGGTTGGTCGGGTTGAAGGCATTTTAACAACCCAACCCAATGTTTGCGGTTTGAAAAATCTCAACTCAATTAAAAGTGCAACCTAACCCAACCCAAACCATACGGGTTGGGTTGGGTTGGTCGGGTTGAAACTTTAATACGTCATTTTACAATCTAACTAAGTGATTCCGTTTAAAAAAACTAAAATCAAAATGGAAATATAAAAAATAAGGTTAATAAGAGAAAAGTAAAAGAAAACTATCTCTTGGCTCTTGATTCTATGGATGTTAAAGATGTTTGAAGACTTGAAGGTTAAATTCATACGATTTTAATCGGCATGGTCTCGTAGACAGATCTAAACTACGGCTAAGATAGGAAGACTTGAGAATTGATAGAAAGAAAAGTCGCTAAAAGCCTAAAACCATAAAATAAAATAAAAAAGTAAAAGCGTACATATTTTGGTCGGGTTGATCGGGTTACTTTGGGTCCAACCCGTTTCCAACCCAATAGATGCGGTTTGGGAAAATTTGGTATCAATTATGTATCGAGTTATCTCGGTTTGAGTTTTTTTGTGTTTTTTCGGGTTGGGTTGACCAGGTTGGTCGGAAGTTTAAGCACCCCTACAACCAAACCCATTTACAGCCCTAATTGTAATCTTACGTATCAGGTAATTTTCATCAAAATAATTAAAATTTATCAGTTAACCATTAGTTTATTAACCAACGACTATTCCATTAGTCAATAGCTAGCTAGTTTACTGAAGATAGAATCAGAATCTTATGATTGTTATTAAAGTCATACATAGTTATGTAATTTTATATTTATTCTTAAAAATCAATTTCCTAACACTACTTATTCTTTATCTATTCAAATATGATTATTAATTATAAAAGGAAAACCAAAAATTTCATAAAAAATTATAAGGATAAGTGTGTCATCATCTAAAGGATGTGACGATAGAGATAGAGATAAACATATTAGAGATAGATTAGAACTGAAATATCTCGTAGTTATCTATTTGTAACGCTTCCTTATATAAATGATTTATGATTATGAGAATTACATATTCACTTTCTATTTATTGTTGTTCCATTTGGTTTTTCCTTTAAGATAACACTAAGGGGTTGTTTGTCAGTTGCTGAATGGTTTGGTGCAGAATGATCAAGAGGCTCTTATGATATAATGATATAGTGCAAAATGAAATATGATTGTTTGATAATAATTGTTCAAAATGAAATCAGGGCGCTTAATGGTTAAGGGGAGACCCAAGATACAAAATCATTCAGAGGGTATTGGAATACTTTTTTTTTTTGTCATACAGGATTCATCTCTTAACGATTCAGATGTTGTAGAGGTAAACAATCAATTGAGTGTTGCTGTAAATTTACCTTTTTCTTTCTTTTCTATTTTCTTGCATTTCTCCCCCAAACAACAAGTGGCTTGCTAGTGACAAACCCCCCTCCTTTATCCTCCTCTGTACAAAGAAAAAGCTCATCCATGGAGCAGAAGTCGCACAAAATGGTCTTTATTTCCTATCTATCAACTTCCATCAACTTCACCATCATTAAAACCACCAACCCCACCAATTCCCATCCTTCAAACTCAACCACAAAACCCTTCCATGACTCACAATCCAATCTTCTTTGTACTTTCTTTTTCAATTCCTAAGAGTCCCCATCACCACCTTCATAATCACTAAAACCATAAACCATCCTTCAATTCCATTTTTCCTATTACTAATCTTTATTTAAATACTTGTTTATTGTTACAACTTATACCTCCCTTTTGGCTTAATTTCAGTTCCCTTTTCACCACTCAATGAATCACTTTATCACTCACTCTCCCCCCTGCCTCTAGTGCTCTTTTCCCATCTTATTTTTGCTTTTGTGTTCCCATTATTGAAGCATATGCTTCACCTTATCTACTTCATCATTCTTTCTTGATTACAATCTCCTTTCAAACCCTTTTCTTTTTTTCTTTTTTTACCTTTTTTAATTTCCGAATGGGATTCAATTCGAGATGGGTTTTTCAAGGTTTTCAAGAAATCAAGATTTGTCACATCATCCTTGTCTTTGTAGTTTCTTGATTAAATTCGTTTCGATTTGAGATGGGTTTTTGAAAATCTTTAGTTTTCTTGCTATCTTTCTTTACATTTTTGTAAGCATTTTTTTTCCCTAAAGAAATGGATTCTTGGAGCTTTAGTTCTGTGGGCAAAGATGAATCCCTCTCAACTTCTGATGCATTTGGTGAAGATCAAATTGGGTCAATAGGATGGGAAGTCAAACCCCCTTTTATCTTTGGAAACAACAACAACATGGGTTTGTTCCCAAATGAAATCAACCTTCAGAATCAAGTGTTTGGGGACATGGGTTTTCCTCCATTGATGAGAAATTCTTTGTTCAATCCAGTTATGAATGCATTTTCTGAAGAAAATGATTCTAGTTCTATGCTTGAATCTAACTCTAGAGAGTCTGGACTATTTGATCTTAAGTTAGGTAGACTTATTGATCCAAAAGAGGTTCAAATTTTCAATCCTTCCAAGATTTCCCACAATTTGAGTTCATCAGAAGTAGTTTCTACGCCATCGAAGCGACCGCGAGAAGGGGGTTTCGGTTCTTCGATACCGTTTTGCAAAGTTTATGGTTGCAATAAAAATCTCAGTAATTGTAAAGATTACCATAGAAGGCATAAAGTTTGTGAGGCTCACTCAAAGACTTCTAAAGTCATTGTGAATGGCATTGAACAAAGATTTTGTCAGCAATGCAGCAGGTTGATTTTCTATCCTCTTTACTGAAGATGGACATGAATATATATAGTTGCTAAATTCTTGAAAATTTAGTTGATTTATGTCTTGATTTAAGTGGGGTTTAGCTGGTTTTGTGAAAAATGACCACCATCTAATGTTGATTACAATTTACAAGTTCATGTGATGCTGGATTTTTTTTTCAGGTTTCATTTGCTGCGCGAATTTGACGACGGCAAGAGGAGTTGTCGAAAACGTCTTGCTGGCCATAACGAGCGTCGAAGGAAACCTCATGCGGGTGGCGCGCTCTCTGAACGATATGGAAGATTGCTTCCATCGTATGATATTGGTGTCAAAGGTACTTCTATTAACGTTTTATCGCACGATTCGAAGAATCTTGTTAACTAATAGGTTGATTTAATTTGCATATCTTTTGTAGTTATATCTCATCATTGACTTTCTAATTGATCTTAAAGAGGAAAGTTCATGTGTCATATGTCATTTATGTTTGTATCATCCCCCAAATTAGGATTAATAAAAGATGGATTTCATCAATAATTACAAATGGGCAAATATGTAATTTCAGCTATGGATCAAACTGGGTAACTCATGTTCTGATGATGCAAGTGATAAAAAGATGGCATCTTTAAAATAATCTTGAAAGTTTGTAGCTTTTGGACATCACTTATGGCCATGTTTTCACTATGATCTTTGAGGGTGTCTCATGTCATCATCCTAGTGATTTCAACTGAAACAGGTAATGAATCTAAGAGATCTACAAGGGCAATATCGTCTTTTCACATCCCCGACCATCTTCGTAGTCCATATCATCAGAAACACGAGACGAATGTAAGCTGGCAAAATAATCTTGAAGAGAAGATGGCTCAGGATCTTCAGTCAATTAGTTGCGTTACCGATGAACAACTCCATTCGAAATCTTTTTCCCCTTATGACTTTGAAACAAATCCTAGATTCGATGGCATCGTTAACGCACCAATGGGGCTAGCTTCGAGTTCTGAGTGTGCTCTCTCTCTTCTGTCATCTGATCAATCTCGGAGTAGTTGTTGTAATTCTTCGAGAATCCTGACTTCCACAAACATGTTTCCGGGCGTGCATTATCAAGATTCTGGGCCGTTGGATGAGCGAGACATGAATCCGATGGTTGGGTTCGAGGGTGGTGTGGTGGAGTTTGGATCGAAAGACATGAACTCGTGTGACGATCTGGTTCTCCCGGATGAAGGGTGTACGGTCGATCTGCTGCAGTTATCGTCACAGCTTCAGAGGGTGGATGATCATCAAAAGAGAAGGTCGCAAATGAAGCTCGCGAATGGTGTTTCTGTTGGCCTCGGAATTACTTAAACCACTCGTTCTCGTGTTCGTTGCTTTCTGACCGCCGAATCGATATATGGGCGGCGATCGATGGTGGCGGCAACCGCCGGAAATCTTCAAGAAAAATTGGTGTTTTGTAGTCGTTTTAACTAGATGATCATTGTTTGCTGATGATGCAAGTTTTATTAACGTCTAGGCCATCTACTATGAATAAAAAATCTATCTCTTACCCCCTTTCATATTTCGTCGAATCAAATTTCTGACATGTGTAAAGTTACGGGGCAAGAATGTAATTGTAAGGTTGCTCATGTAAATGTAGAGGATGATTACATTAAAATAAAATAGTTTATATCATTTATTTATACATATTTTATTTTATAAAATTAATTACAAATATTAGTCAATTCGTGAGGAATTATGGATTCATCGTCAAAGTATTAAATGGTTTGCAGTGAGGCTAAGTCTCAAGCCTGAGCCACAGCGAGGCTACAAAACTTTTCAAGGCGTGACTTATGACGGCAAATTTCTATATCATATATAATATTATATAAAAAACATGTTTTGTACTACTTAACAAGTCAATGATAATAAACAAGTTAAATTAGGCTATATATTAAAAACGTAAAGAAAAATCAAATATTACGTTACAGAAACTGCGCATTAGGTCATAGTGTGTCACGGGCTTAACGTGGCGTGAGAGTTGAGACACAAGTTTTGAGTCATGGCGCACCATTACGACTGTTGCGGCGAGCCTTTTAGAACAGTTCTCATCATTCACGGGGAATGAAAACTTTATAGCATTTCTAACAAATTATCAAAAAGAAAATGAAGAATTTGAAGTTTTTCTTTTATTTTTTTGCTCTAACATTTTTTTTAAATGAAGAAGAGAGAAAAAAGAATCTCCAAATTACTATTATTTTATTTTCACACTCATATATATAAATATCAAGTTCTGTTTTTCCATTTCAATTTAATCGATTTAACGTAGAGTAAGGTGTCGTTTGTTTTTTAAGAGGTCTAAAGTCTTATTTTAGTTATGATTAATAAGAGGTGGTGTATAAAAATGTTTGAATGATTCAGACTTAAGAGTCATTAAAAGGTTTTTTTAAAAAAACAAACAACCCCTAAGTTTATTTAGAAACACCCGATTTGAGATGAGGGTGGTGGGCAACAATGTAAAATGATTACCGGGTTTCCTTCAAAATTCTATAAATTCTCTAAATAGAAACTGATATTCAGATATTTTGAAGTGCAAAACTCACTTCGAGTCGGTACAACCAAATTGATCGAAATCGGTCATGTTTCATTCACTTCTTCATTCTACACTTTTTATAAAATTGATTCTCAGTTTGGTCCGATCCCCTCCAATTTAAAATTGTTGAAACGACCTACTTTTAAATTTATATATTTTAATAAATATGGTTGGGTTTCAGTGAGAACTTGAGTTAACGGTGAGAATCATGAGAAGTGGTTATCAACTGTTGGATGAGAAATGAACGCATATTAGGATGAGATGCATCAGATCAGCTCTCTTTCAAGCCGCAATTCATAGGGGTCCTTGAGATTAAAAGAGATCAACGGTTCAGACTTAGTTCTCACGTTTTTCACCGTTAACTCAACTTCTCACGCCCTCCGCCTCAATAAATATGTATTCAAAATCAAACTTGTTTAAATTGGTTCGGTTACTATTTTATATTTTTCAATTTTGGTTGGTTTCTAATATTCAATGGAATATTACATTAACAATTTAACTTTTGCAAAATTATTAAAGATGTCACAAGACCATAAAAATATCAATATCACCCTAATTTTTTATTGGGTATCATCCACGTAAATTATGATCAGATAATTTAAAATCACTAAGGGGTCGTTTACAAAATGCTTACCCGGTAAGTGCTTACCAGGGAATTTACCATAGTGGATGAACATGACAAGAGGATAGGATCTTACCCGGTAAGAGAAAGTGACAACTCTTACCCGGGTAAGCGCTTACCGGGTAAATTGTTGTATAAAATACCATCGTGATGATTAAAATCTTACTCCGTAAAGCAAGTTAGTGTGTCGAGTTTTATTGGTAAGCGCTTACTGGGTAAACATTTGGGTAAACGGCCCCTAAGATGCTATTGTTTTATATTTATTTTATTATAACAAAACATAAAAAATATTATTTTCTAATAAATTAAAACATAAAAGCTAAAAGAACACAGCATGAGGGGAACGTTCGCCAACAGTAAGAAGCAGGGGTGGGGCTGTGGTCGGAGGGTGCTTTTAAAGCTGTATAGTGATGCCATGTAGGGTATTCAAAATACTGTATAACCCGTATAAGTTGTCTATATCATATTAAACTATGCGGTTTAGAATTTTTGTGGTATGGTTTACGGTTTTTATATTTTTATATAGTATTATGCGATTTGATTTGTGATTTTGAATTATTTAAATCAAGGTTTAAAGTGCACTGTATATTACTTTTTTCTATTAATTAATTTTTGTATATTACTATATGTTACATTTTTATTAATTAAAAAATATTTATTAAACTACGAATAGTCCAGACGTTACTAATAAATATTGACCCCAAGTGTACAAACTTTTGTCGGTAGTGGTTCATTAGGCTTTTTGGTTTAAAGTTCTTGTAAGTTACAACTCTGTTCGTTTTTTTCGATGCTTGACTAGAAGAAGAAGACTTTCTACAGAAGGACAAAGAGGGTTGGGAAAAACAAATCTCGTCTATCGAGCCAGATAAAAGCTTCTGAGACAAACTGAAGAATGTCAAAGACACTCTAAAAGCTTCGAGCAAAGAAAAATTTGGTGACTTAGATAAGGAGATTTGGATCCTAGCAGACAAAACCCTCTTCTGGGAATCTCAAGCAGAAGTCAGATCGCTATCAAATGAGGAAAGTAGATCTTGGAAAGAGGTTAGAGCAAAATGAATGAGAAAGATGGCATTAAAACAAGGATGTTGAGACAAAAATCAAGGATAAAATGGGCACTAGATGGAGATAAAAACTTTAAATTTCTTTCACTCCATCCTTCGAAGAGGTATGGCTTATAAGGATTGGAAGGGAATATCAATCGGGGGCACTTGGTGTGAAGACCCAAACTCGATCAAAGTGGTGGCTACAGATTTTTTCAAATCTAAATTTGATGAAGATGGAATGGCTCCTCGACCGAAACTTGTAAGTAACCATATAAAAAAACTAACCCAATACGAAGCAGATTCTTTGAAAACTCCTTTCTTAGAAAACTATGGGGTGGATCCAAAGCGCATAATTGTTAGATTAAATTTCAAATGGGAAAATGGCCAAACTAGCACATTTGGAGAAATGTGTTGAGCCAATAGCACTTCTCAAAGCCAATTGCCAAACTAGCACCAATTTACGCCGGTCAATTATGCTTATCGTCGGCTAAATGGTGTAGTGGGCCCCACACGATTTTGTCCAAACTAGAACATGACACGTGGCCACACACTTATGCCTTTGTCCCCCATGCACCGACAACCTTTTCCACCCCACCCTCCATTGGCGTAATACCCAACCCCCCCTATTTAGTCGATTTGATGTAATATTCCCCCTCTTCCCCAAAAATTTCACCACTTCCCAAAAGATTTTGAAATGACAATTCAATGAAAAAAATCAAATATATTTTGACACGATTTTTATAAAAAAATTCCGATTTTTTGTATTAAATACCTTTTTTTTACCAAATACCCCGTTTTTTGTATTCTATACAACATGACTTACATAAATATCACCCTTCACCCCCAAAAAATCTCCCTCCTTCCCCATATATCATGAATTGACAACACACTAAAAAAAATAGATATATTTGACCCTCAATATTTTAAAAAATATTTAATTTTATTGTATTAAATAGCCAAATTTTTTTTATCAAATACCAGGTTTTTGGTATTTATACAAGATGGGTGACATAAATACCAAATTTTTCCCAAAAAATCTTCCTCCTTCTCAATATATCATGATTCACCAAAACACTGAAAAAGAAAAAAAATATATTTGACCCTCAATATTTTAAATAATATTTAATTTTGTTGTATTAAATACCCGATTTTTTTACCAAATACCTAGTTTTTTGTTATTTATACAACATGGGTGACATAAATACTAATTTTTTCCCAAAAAATCTTCCTACTTTCCCAAAAAAAATTCTTCTCTTCCCAAGATATATATCGATTTAACAAAACAATGACAATAATCAAATATATTTTGACCAACTTTATACCTGATTTTTTTTACCCAATACCCATTTTTTGTTATATTCCAACCATATATAAATGGGGGGGGGGGGGGGGGGGGGGGACCATCACCGCTACACAACTCCAACCATTTTCTTCCCCCACCAACTCCATCGTTCACCGCTTGTAACCGCCGTCTTTCGCCGCTGTTGACCGCCGTCTTTCGCCTCCGTTGACCGTCGTTCATTGACGTCGTTGACCATTGATAACTCTCATTTTGAGTGTTATTTACACATTGTTTGTGTGTGTTTTTCTTTGATTTTAGTGTGTGTTTTCCCTTTATGTCTTCATGTTTCTCCTTTTTATTTATTTATTTTCACTTGGAGGTGTTGAGGATAAAAGTTTGTGTTTTGATTGTTGAATGCATCATTTTTTGGTTAAATGTTGGACTGCAGAAAGTGGCCACTTTGTTCGCCACTGTGGTGAACGACGTAAATCCGTGGAAAGATGAAAAATATCATTTTTTGCATGTATTATTTTGTCCATTTCAGCTGCATAATGATATTCTTAAAGGTTAAGCTTTAGAAACCAAGGAGATGAATAGAAGACAAAAGGCAAAAGCAAAATCTTGATGGAAAGATATTCATACCCAAAAATGTCTATCTAAAAGCTTAAAGAAGATAAAGCAACATATGAACTTCCATGAAAAAATAGATGAAGAAGGCAAGGAGCCTTTGGGTCAAAGAAAGCTTAAACTCATTGAAAGTTTTTGTTGGTAAAACCCTCCACCACTCTTTTCATCCTCCACTATAAATAGAGGTTATGGGATGTCATTTGAATGAGAGCTCCAACAATGTAGAATAATTCAGCCATTTATCTATTCTCTTTTATTTTCTTAGATAGTTGTAGTTGTAATTTAATTTTCAGCACTGTTCGCCACTGTGGCGACATAAGTGGTCACATTTTGTAATTTATTTCTTAATGCAAGTAATCTTTATGTATTCTTCTTCTTCTATCATGTATTATCTTTTTATTATGAGTTAAACACCCCTTTGGGTCTGGATGTGTGCCAAATCTAAGACTAGTAGGCAACACTTGGGTGTTACCATCGTTGCTAACTCTTAGACTTTGTCACTTGAGTCGGGACTTCAACTCAACGCGGACAAGCTGATCACTTGTAAGTGTTAATATTAGATCTTAGACCCAAAGTGTAACACTCTCAAATTTGGTAAGAGCAACTAATTTAAAATTTCGATATAACATCAAGTGAGGAACAAAACTTCCTACTACAAATAAAAACTCAAATTCCTCAAGGTAAAATTCTATAATTAACCTCAACAATTATAAACTCCATTTACATACAAGGACTAAACCGGCGTCCGATGTTACTTAACCTAATTACAAATTGCTCTTCCCAATACAAAAGCGGAAGACTTCACCAAGCTATACACTCCTCGAGCACACAACTAGCACTCCTCACTTCATAGTGTTACTAGAACTATTTCCAACCGAAACCTGTTGCACATGTCGACAAATAAAAAGGTTAGGCTAACGCCTAGTGAGTTCAAGAGTTTTACATGAATGAACATATTTATAAAAGGAATAAACTCCACTTAAAATCATAACCTTTCAAAAGATTTACTTTAAACCCGGAGATGACTCTTTTCCAATATCATGCATTTTCAAAGATGAACACCTCATTACAAAACATTCTTTATAAAATGATGCAACCCAAAACTCACTTGAAAAGAGAGCGGAGATTGACTCCCAAATTAAGAAATGTGGATAAAACATTGTATCCCAAAACACCCAAGCACGGGTGGGGTAAAACATTGAACCCATAAATCATAGTTAATAACTCACCAATACAATTCGTCACCGAAAAACATGGACACTGGACTCAATACTCACGCAACCATAAAATGGAAGGAAACCAAATACCAAAACTTTGGGAATGACGTATTTCATTCAAACCTTGATATACGCGGGGGAAACCCAATATTAAGGTCATCATTTACCGTCGACCACACAAATCCAACGATAGTAAGATATGACATTAACATTTAAAATACTAATGGTCGACGACGGGGGAGACCCGTATAAGTTGAGGGTGGAGGAACACACAAGTAGGCTGTAACACCCTCAAATCTGGAAATAGCAACTTATTTAAAATTTTCTAAATACATCAATAAATGAATCATCTACAACCACGAATTTAGATTTAACTACAATACACATATACCATCTTATATATATACGGACTATAAGGGACGGGTGCTACTAATACCCATGCATAGTCACTATCTCCATAATGCGGAAGACTTCACCGAATACTTACTTTCGAATCTAGCTAAGGCTTTACTCTTCACAGGATTGCTAGAACCAACTCTCAACCTTGCAACCTGATGCACATGCCGACAAATAAAAAGGGTTAGGCTTAACGCCTAGTGAGCTCAAGAGTTTTAACATGAATGAATATATCTTTAAAGGAAAGAGTGCAGTTTAAAGCAAGGTCTTTCGAAATATTATACATCAAAATAGAAACGACACAATTTCCCATAATATGCACTTTTAAAGACAAGGCTCCCCAAACAGACGTTTCTTGTAAGATGATGCAACCCGGAACTCACCCAAAGCGGGGTCATAGTTCGATACTCAAATGTGCTAAAATATAAGTAATACCTCATATCCCAAAACACCCAAAACTCGGGTGGGGCATAATACTCGACTCTTAAATAACGGAAAACAACCCATAAAATATGACACGCCATTAAAACATGAAACTGAAGCTTAATACTCACGCGACCATAAAATGGGATGAAATCCAAATATTAAAGCATGAACAATTAAATATCCAAATACTGTGGGCCGACAACGGGGGATACCCGTATCCGTTGAGAACGGAGGAACACAAAAGTATGCCACTCAAACAACGTTGTCGCATGACACTTCATGACACGAACGCCCAATTGTCCCTACGACTCCCTGACAAGTTTCACCCAAGAGACAGTTGACCTTAGCGAATACCACCAGAAATTATCACCAAAGGCTCGGCACACGGGGGATACACCGAATGCATTGCCCCACACGGCGAAGGCCCCAAACGCCCATCAGAGGACTCCCCTCAGTCATGATAGCTCAACCGGGCTCAGCCCTCCTAGTGCCTACTTGCAAAGACAAGGTCATAAACCATGAGTCCCGAAGTCTAACTCCGTACCACTCAATTGACCATCAAACAAGACTGACTTACGTGCCTATGGATCCAATGCAACACAGTCTAAAGTTACCCGACTACTTATGAATGACTACAGCACTCGAGTCTGTAACTATCGATAATATGCAACAAAATGCATTAAGATGTAAATCACAAATTGGACTCTACATCGTGCCATTAAAACCGGACAAATATCCTCAAGACTCTTTTAAGCCAATACCGAGCTAAACTGCTCAAAATCCATTTGACCAACAATTACCGGTCCCCCAACTAATGAAATGTCTTTAAACAACGTTTACAACGACACATACTTCAAAGACAAGATTAACCCAAAACTCAACACATAATGAGACTAAAGGTTTTCCAAAGGGTTTATGAATACCATTACACCAAGACGCATGTAACATGAAATAGACTTCATTTGTGCAAAACCGTCAAAGATGCATAAATCATAAAATAGATCTTTCTTATACAAAATCACCAAGAATACGTAAATCATGCTATTTAATCGTTGAAATGTTCAAAACCCAATATAAGCATTTTAAGAGGTTACACAACCCAAGTTTACCAAACATGAACACTTATCAAAATACTCACACTTTGACAAATAACCCAGTAAAACCTGCTTTTACTTCAACATACACAAAACTTATCAGCAGTTAACCATTTCATGTAAAACACTTTAAAATAAACATTTTGGCATGTACACCGTTTTCACAAATCAACTTGAACTCACCTTGCTAGATTTAGGCTAAATCTAGATTTCACCCAACGAGCTCTTTTGAAGGCCGCTTGAATCCTCAAGCCAAAACCTTCCAAAACCTAGATCCAAATATTTCAAACCGTAAATACCCATATTTAACCATTTAGAAACATTCTCCGAACATTATATACCAAAATCCCAAACAAGGTCAAAACCCTAATTTCTCCAAGACCATCAAATCTGAGATTTGATATACCCAACACTAAGAAACCACCAATGGAGCTGTTGATCCAAACTCTCTCAGTGATTTGATAACGACCCTTTTCTGTACTTAGTGAAAATTACGTTTAATATGTATTAGTGTTTCACCATCAGCGATCAGACTGAGTCTGTTCAGTTATCGCTGATAGTCTTTCTTATAAACATTTAATATGTATTAGTGTTTCACTATCAGTGATCAAACTGAGTATGTTCAGTTATCGCTGATAGTTCTTATGTAAACAGTAACGTAATCCCTGAAGACAAGTCTCGCGTCAACTGATGTTCATAGCTGAATCGAAGACGAAGCTGCTGAACAAAGAGAAGTCTACTAATGACCTGATGCGGATATCAGTGAAGCAAAGACAACTCTACTTATACGCGAAGTAACATAAGGAAAGCTTCAGCGTCGCTGAACTCTTGATATCTCTGAAGAAAGAGATATTCAGCGATTGAATGATCACAAAGCTTATACCTCAAGTTTCCATTTGTCTTACCTTGCACAACTCAGTACGATGTGTCATACAGGACATGCCTCTGCCATAATTCGTACAACAACTCTGTCAACTACACTGTTCATGATCCGACCGAAAGCATGTCTCCCAAAGTCAGACTTACAAAGCCAATCAGTGAATGCCACGTGTAAAGTGCCCTGCCATGCATTTAATGCATAGGGTATAAATAGGAAGTTCACCCTCCATCTGAGGGTGTGCTCAACCCTTGAACTCCAAATAGAAACCTTTGTTTTCTATAATCCCCCATTCTCTGAAATTCTTGTGCAACCATCTTAGTGTTTCTTAAGTTTGTTTAGATTGAGTCTGTCTTAATCTATTCCACAACAAACTTGTAAATTGTGTTTGATTTATCAATAAACAATTTATTAAACTTTAAATTTATGTGTTTGTATTCAACCCCCCCCCCCTTCTACAAACTTGTTAAGCACCTCCGGGACCAACAGGAGCATCTATAACATTATTTCAAGAAAGCTTACCACTTAAGATGATGAGACTTTCCGAGAACACCCAATCCAACACTTCAACCCGAGCTCCCAACCGTTGAACTTGATGAAGATGGAGGTTTTGTGATTCAAGATCCCAAGTAGCTAGATGGTGAATAATCATGTGGATTGAGGAGGAAAAACCCCTAAAATGGGTTAGGGTTCGGTTTTGGTGTTTGGGAGAGAAAAGGGAAGAAGATAGAAATGATAAATGAGAAGTTTGGGTGAGAATTTGGACATTTTAGGAGACAGGGGCCGCGGGAGACCTTGCCACGCGATAGTGACATTGTCACTATCGCGAGGGCACTCTCGCGGGGATTGTACCGCGGGTGGTACACCCCCGGCGATTGTGCCACGCGATAGTGACACATGTCACTATCGCGAGTCACAATCGCGCCACTCGTACCGAGGCCAAAAAAAGGTCAAAACTCGAGATTCTCGCATGGGTCGACTCAAGGTTCGAAAGCACAACATTTCCCACTTAAAAAGATAGGCGAAAGGCGGAGAGATTGCCAACGAAGGGCGGAAACTTACTTACGAAAAACAGGGTGTTACATAGGTCGTTCATACGACGTTACTCACATGACACCTCAACGTTTCCATCTTGGGTGACGAGAACACGTGAATGGGGTCACCCGTGATGTTATTGGATTTCACCACATATCCCGGTTCTAGTTCTCATGCCATAACAGACATCACAATCCTCAAACCGTTTATGCCTCTAGTGCTTACTCCGTCAAGTTACACCTCAAGGTCTTACAGACATGGGTGTCTATCTAATCTAGACGAGCTACACCTCAAGGGCTTGCGCCCCCTATTATCTACTCGCTAGTGACCCAAACGGTCAACAGTTATAACCAAATATCCCTTGCCCTCCAAAACAGACTGACTTACGTGCCTATGGATCCAATGCAACACAGTCTAAAATTACATGACTATACCGAAATGACCAACGCACTCGAGCATGTAGTCAACCTCAATATGCAACACGATGTATTAGTATGTAAATCATAACCATGCTCTACATTGAGCCATTAAAACCGGACAATTGTCCCCAAGACTCTTTTAAGTCAACACCGAGATAAAATGCTCAAAATCCTTTTTGACCAACGATTAACGTTCTCCAAATAAAAACGCACTCGACCCACATCATGCAAACACATGCTCCAAAAATACTTGGATAAACTCCAATACTGTTTAGGTTGGGACAAATAATTTTCCAAATAGATCTATACTCTTTATCCTTTCAAAACGTCCCATAATACGAAATCAAACTTTTTTTTTCCAAACAAACACTAAAAGTGTTTTTTTACCAAATAACTTCCATTTATGCAATAAATCATCAAAACCCTTTAAAATGACTTTTTTTTCAAGATATCCAAAAATCCCAAATGTGGGGGCTTTTACAAGATTTTTAAAGCCAAACACCTCAAATGATCAAAACCCACCAAATAACCCAACAAGTAATAATTTCATGATAAACACGTAAATACTTTAAAATGAACATTTTGGCATGTACAACGTTTTCACAAATCAACTTGAACTCACCTTGCTAGATTTAGGTTAAATCTAGATTTTACCCCAACTTGAGTTTTTCTTGGAAAAACTTGAATCCTCAAAGCCAAAACCTACAAAACCTAGATCCAAAAGATTCCAACCATAAACATAGATACTCAACCGTATAGAATCGTTCCCCAACATTTTACATGAAGATCTCATCTATACCCAAAAACCCTAATTTCCATAGATGAAGAAGATAGAAGTTTACCTTAACCAATAGCTTGAATCCACCACCAACACATCTCTAGGTCACTAAAATAAACCACAAACTCCAAATCTACAAAAGGGAGAACAAGGGTGGATGAATCCCTAGATAACTTGATGAATAAGATGAAGATGAAGGATTATGTTTCTCACCTCCAAGCTTGCTAGATGATGAAAAATCATGTGATTTTAGGAGGAAATCCCCCAAAAATGAGTTAGGGTTCGATTTGGAGGTTGGGGGTTGATTTGGGAGAGAAATGGGGAGAAGAATTAGGTTTAGGGTGAAAAAGGGGGTTTGGGGCCGGATTTTCCCTTTTTATTGCGCACAGTGGCTCCGAGCGGATGGCGGCGCTGATCGATCTGCGCGGAGAACTGGGACAGAGTCCAGCACTGATGGTGGCGCTGATCCATCCACGCAGAGATCCGTGCGGAGCACTGCCACCCGATTTTCTTCATTTTTCTTGCATGAACACTGTTTTGGTCATAATTTCTTCGTTTTAACTCCGATTTTGCTCCGGAAAGAACCGTTGGACTCGTATTTGAATCCTTCATCCAACAAGACCATAAAATCTAGGATCCAAGCCCAAAATTCTACCTCTTCTATTTCTCTTGAACTACGATTCCTGTACTAACTTGAAATAATACCTTCCTTAAAATTCGGGGTGTTACACAGAGATGGGTGGATCCGGAAATACGGCTTGAGTGATGCAAGAAGATTTGAGAGAGTCTTTTATAACCACATAGAGATACGGGTTTTTTCATGATTTTAACTAAGGTTCAAAATGTCGATCGACATAGGTGTCACAAAGAGATTTGGGCATCTATATCCATACTGGTGGAACTAAGACCCTTAGAGGTCTACTTAGTTAAATTGGCAAGTCTTGAGTCGGCAATAGTGGCGAATTTGTGGGTACAAGCGGCCACTTTCTGTGGAAATTCACTTTTGAGAGAAAAGGATTTTTATAGATGTTTTTGTGACACTTTGTTTCTGACCATGAGGTTACTACAAATGTCTTAGATAAAGCCTACACCTATACCCTTTTCTTTAAATTAATTGTTTTACTTAATTGTTAAAAGCACCAATCTCTCTCAAATATATTTTTTTCTTGTCTAATTGAAATCATTGTATTCTCGACCTACTACTCGAAACTTTGAAGTCTGATCCTTGTGGATACGATCTCGGTATTTTTACCACTTTATTACTTATAGCGATCATAGTGTCCGGTGTACACTTGCACCGCCACTGTGGCAACACAGGTCCACTTGGACCTATACGATTTTCCGCTATCAACCATCGTCAACCAACCGTTAGAATTTATAAAAATGGCCGATAAAGTGAGTAGAGAAAAAAAATCCTAATTTCTTTTTTTATAATACTTTATGTTGTTATGAATTCTTGCACTTTGATAAATGATATAAAAATATAAAAATGAAGCAAAAAGAAAAAAAGAAAAAAAAACATAAAAACATAAAAACATAAAAATGAAGCAACAAGAAAAAAACATTATAAGCATGTGTTTTCAAATCGGCTAAATAGGGGGGGTATTACGTCGATGGGGGGTGGGTGGAAGGGGAAAAGGTTGTCGGTGCATGGGGGGACAAAGGCATAAGTGTGTGGCCACGTGTCATGTTCTAGTTTGGCCAAAATTGTGTGGGGCCCACTACACCATTTAGCCGACGGTAGGCGTAATTGACCGGCGTAAATGGGTGCTAGTGCTAGTTTGGCAATTGGCTTTGAGTAGTGCTATTGGCTCAACACATTTTCCCAAATGTGTTAGTTTGGCCATTTTCCCATTTCAAATTTATCAAGAATGTTGGGCTATTGTAAAAGATGACTATTGGAAGTTTTGGCAACATTTTGAAGAGGAAACAAACTCAATAAAGGGTGTAATGCATCATTCCTTGCTTTAATCCCTAAAGTTAAGGACCCGATTACTTTTGCTGACTTTAGGCCTGTTAGCCTTATATTGGTTGCTTATACAAAGTTATAGCAAAGATTTTTACAAAGCACCTCAAAAAACTAATTGACAAGGTCATCAGGGAGGTTCAAAATGCTTTTGTCAAAGGGAGTTCCATTGTTGATGGTGTCTTAATTTTGAATACCACAATCCACCTCACTAAACAAAAAAAAAATTGAAAACCACATTTTTCAAGGTAGACTTTAAGAAGGCTTTTGACTATGTGAGATGGGATTTTATCGTTGTAATGGAAAAAATGGGTTTCAGAATAAGTGGTGTTCTTTGTTTCGAAATTGCTTAGAATCGGCAACAATCTCAATTCTTGTTAACAGATCACCTTCTAAGGAATTTGATATACTCCTAAGTTAGTGGATGGTTTTTAACATATTTAGTCTTAGGGATGAAAACAACAATAAATTACAAATCATAGGGACGAAAATCGCAATCTCTCTCAAACCATGGAACGAAATTGTAGTTTACTCTAAATGATTATTAGTTTCTCTTATTACTAGAAAATAAATAATGGGTAATGAAAATGAAAATGAAAATGATATATAATCATTTTTATTGGTTTATTCAACTTTGGTACTGATCTATTGATACAATATATTGCTTTTATTTTATAAGTGTAAAGATTTATTCGTTCAAATTAATGGTTCAAAATATAGAAGTTCGGTTGGTTTTTTTGGTTTTAAAAAAATGTAACGATTTATTTGTTTGATTTCGGTAAATTAAAGAACATATTTGTTCAAAAAACATATTTAAGAATTTAGTCACTCAAAATAGAAAATTAAATTAGGTTTTTTTTAGGTTTTCCCTATTTATGATTAATAATTATTACATTTGATTTCAAATTGGGGGGCATGATGGTCGTTTTTCCATTGTCTTTTTGACAAGATTAATGTAAATGATAAGGTGTTCATTTAAATCGTCAAACTACATAGGCCGCTCACACTGCACCACACCGACTATAACACGCGGTTTAGAATATTCACGGTGTGGTTTGCTTTTTTATTAAACCTCATAACCGCAATTCAAAACGATATCAATTGAAAAGTTGGATGCTATTTTTTAATGTTTTTACAGTTGAATGATCTTATTTTTATTTCATTATGGTCTCAATTTTATTACGGATTTGATTCATACGTTAGACGTTGTTAACTTTTGTTTGTTAAGTGAAGACTCGTGTATGTAATAATATTTTCGTAAGATTATAATTTATCATTTTTAACTTAGATCAAAATGACTTTTTGAATTATTTACATGCTCCAAATTTTTGTAATTTATTTGATGTTTTATATCATGTGGCATACCACATGGCTTGCAACTTCGGGTCTTTGGCCTTGTTTGTTAAAAAAGAAAATCCTAATAAGTCTCTTATTACTTATTCGATAAGAGGTTAATCAATTCAAGTTGTTTGTTTTTTTTTTCTTTTTTTAGAGGCTCTTATCATTTATCGTTCTCTGATAAAATAAGAGGTAAACACGCCACTTATTTGCCTCTTATCAACAAGATGCCTTCTCAATCGAATCCTCCCCTTTCAATCGCTCCTCTCTCAGTTGATACTCATCTTTCTCAGTCGATTAACCTTAATCGATCCTCACCTCTCACAAATCAATCCTCGCCTCTAAATTCTCACCTATGTCAATCGATTAACCAAAATTGATCTAGGGTCTCAATCGATAAACCTTAATCTTGCCTCTCTCTCAATCCTCGATCGATCATCACCTCTAAATCCTAATCTCTCAATCCATTAACCTAAATCGATCACATTTATCTCTCATCACTATTCACCAAGTTTTTATAGATTGAAGTAAAGAATTCTTCACCCAGGTACTTTGTAATTCAACTATTTATTGTTTGTTGATCCAATATATGTTGTTGACTTGTTTATGTGTTATTTCTCTAACCTACAGTTGTAGGTTTGTTCTCAATATGTTTCTCCATAATGTTATATGTTCTCAATTTTAATTGCTATGAAACTTTGTTCACATTTTTCATTGTGTCTAAATTCATTGTATTTGGATCAATTGATGAATTTCAAATGGATGTGTTAAAACCGTCAATGGCATATTCTGATTTAAATGAATGTTGGTTTTATAATTTAGATGTAAATTTCATGATGATAACGAATAAATATGTGAATTTGTATAAATATATATATATATATATATATATAGAGAGAGAGAGAGAGAGAGAGAGAGACGGGTTCAAACGAGAGTGATACTTATTTAATAGAATAAGAGAATAATTATGGGTCAATCATTTCATTAAATAACATTTAGATAAAACTTTCTAAAAAATCCCCCTAAAGGGCATATGTGTCATTTGTTGTATCGATATTATATATGGAAACTCATTTATTTATATATAGATTATGTAATAAATTTAATTAAGGTATTTATTCATGATTTTTTTATATAATTTTCGTGATTTAATCACGATTAATTTTTCATTTATTTACTTATTATTTTTACAACATTAAAATAAGTGTGATTTAGTTTTTCATTTTAAATATTTATCTTTATTGAATTAGTTTATTTAAGATTTGTTTTTTAATTTTCGTCAAAAATCACATTGATATCTACAATTAATCGACGATCTTTTCCTATAAAAGACTCACTAATTTCCGTCAACATATCATATGTGATATTGATCATAGTAGAAAAAGAATGTAAGTTATTACAAAAATACAAGTGATATGTATAAATTATGAATTATGTTTTGAAGTACATTTAATCTTATACATTTTAAATATGTTTTGTTATACATCAAATATGATTCTGTTTTCACTATTTTTCTTTTTCAATGTTTAATTTGAATCATTGTTTTTTCAAATTTTAATTCACGTATGATTAAGAAAATCTTTTTAAAAAAAATAATTCATTGTGAATCACATCAGATTCTAATCACATGTAATTTTAATGAAAAATTATGAATTACATTTTAAAATACATGTGATCTTATACATTTTAATTTTTAATTTTTTTTGCTAAACATCACATATGATTTTGTTTCATTATTTTTCTTTTTCGATTTTAATTTGAATTATTGTTTTTCAAATTTGAAATCACATATGATTAGGAAAACATTTTGAAAAAAAAAAAATAATTCATTGTAAATCACATGTGATTTTGATGAAAATTATAATTTTTTTAAATATTGCTTTAAATAAAAAAAATGAATTCTTTTAAATGAAAATTAAATACGCTTATTTAAAACGAATTAAATATAAAAAAATTACTAAATAAAAACTTTTTTCCTATAAAAGACTCACTAATTTTCGTCAACGTATCATATGTGATATTGATCATAATAGAAAAAGAATGTAAGTTATTTACAAAAATACAAGTGATATATGTAAATTATGAATTATATTTTGAAGTACATGTGATCTTATACATTTTAAATGTGTTTTGCTATACATCACATATGATTCTGTTTTCACTATTTTTCTTTTTCAATGTTTAATTTGAATCATTGTTTTTCAAATTCTAATTTACATATGATTAGGAAAACATTTTTAAAAAACTTAATTCATTATGAATCACATCAGACTCTAATCACATGTAATCTTAATGAAAAATTATGAATTACGTTTTGTAATACATGTGATTTTATATATTTTAAAGTATTTTTTTGCTAAACATCACATATGATTCTGTTTCATTATTTTTCTTTTTCAATTTCAATTTGAATTATTATTTTTCAAATTTTAAATCCCATATGATTAAGAAAACATTTTGAAAAAAATAATCCATTGTAAATCACATGTGATTTTGATGAAAATTATAATTTTTTTAAATATTGCTTTAAATAAAAAAATGAATTCTTTTAAATGAAAATTAAATACGCTTATTTAAAATGAATTAAATATAAAAAATTTATTAAATAATATTAAATTCACAAATATGGTAAAAGTAGAATCTTAAATAAATACTTAAAATAACTTTTATATAACTAAATTAATTTTATATACTTATTTCTTTATTTTTAGAATTAATTATTTAAAGTATTATTTAATAAAATGATTGACCTATAATTATTCTCTTATTCTTTTAAATAGATAGCATTTTCGCATGATCCTCCATATATATATATATGAGTTAAATCATGTGAGAACCAAAAAAAGATGGAGAACCATGAGAATCGATCTAAGCTGTAATTTGGTTTTGATTTTATGGTTTTAATTAAAAGTTGTTTCACCACATGAAAATGACATAATCGTCATTTTTGTAACAAGGATTCACTATATGAAACACATACTATTTCACCTAGTGAAATAAAAATAAAATTTTCATAAATATGATATTTCATATATATATATATATATATATATATATATATGTGTGTGTGTGTGTGTGTGTGTTATTTCACCACTGAAATCAAACACTACATGTTATTTCACCCCATAAAACCAAACATTATATGTTATTACACCCCATGAAACCAAACATAATTTTCTTCTATTGGTTATTTCACCCCATGAAACCAGAAACAAAAACCCTAAATTATTTAATTGTTCCAGAGGCGAAACACCACGTCTCCGTCGTAGCTCCTCCCACTATTATTCATCTCTGACCACACATCTCAAGAAATCCTGCACCCCTCACCAAATTCAGCCATTTTAATCCATCAAATAAACCAAATACTTCTACTCATGATTTACAATTGACATTGGGACTGATCATAATAGTGGTCATGATTCTACACTTCGTCGGCAAACTACTAGCGGCGTCCGACCTGATTTTCATTTAGGTGCTCTTGGCACAATTACAAACAGTCTTTCTGTCAGCTTGGCTCCGTGTGGCGGCTTGAACCCTCATGGCTCTGGCGCAGCAAGCTAGCGGCGATGAGCCACCTCATTTCAGGTTGTTCAGGCACGACGACAACATGTTAGAAAGGTCACTACAAGTTATGGCATCACTTGGGGTCACCATGAGAGCCATGACTATCATCACCACTACCTTAACAACTGCCGTTGATTTCATGTTTGATTTTGGTGGTGGTGGGGAGTGGCTGATTTATAGTTAAAAGAGGTGATCGGTGATGACGTCATGTTTCATGTGTTATTGGCATGCGATCAAACATACGCATAAGGCTATAATCGAACAGATGACTGCAAATTTTTAATGAGTGAAGTGAGGCGGTGGAGAGTGGCGGTGAGTGGCTCCGATTAAATTGAACTGTGAGAGCAAGGAGATGTGATCGGTTGTGGATTTTACTGAATATAAATGAACCTTGATATTTAAAGTCAAAGAAGTCAAAAATGATGGGCTATAATTAAACCCTAATATGCCCTTTCATTTTTTAGTTTAGATTTGATATTAGACATAAGTTTCATTAATATTACAAAAATACCATCATGTTTAATAACCTTTTTAAAACTCTTTGATGGTTGAGATTAGTCCCTATGGTTCTTAATCTTTTTTATGGTTTTCATTTGATTACTATCCTCTCTCTCTCTCTCTCTATATATATATATATATAGAGAGAGAGAGAGAGACCCCATCAAATGCAAACCAACCAAATGTTACAAACCTTACAAACCAATCTCAACCGTCTATCTAGTCTAATAAATATCTACTTTTATAAATACATCAATTATTTCCTAATATAAAACTCTAATCATATTTCTTAAATATTCAAATCATAATAAATGAATCTTCATGTATGGTTTGCAACATTTACACAGTTTTTATTTGATTTGCCCTCTATATATATACACTCAAAATAATAATATTATAAAAAGTAAAATAGATGATTAAACAAATTTATACATTTATTGATTTATAAAAACAAATAGTGTCGGGCACACTCTTAGAGCATCTCCAACATCATTGCTAAAATCTTTTTAAAATAGGGAATGAAAAGTCAAAAACTCTAAAAACATTTTCCTCCAACTCTAACGGTTTTTCTATTTTAGAGAATCAATCATTATTTATATTATTAAAATAATATTTTCTCTCTCCTATTTATAGATTAAATTAATATTTTCTTTCTCCTAAAAGGGTTGTCATTCTCTCTAATTTTGGTGGAAAATCATTAAAAATAATATTTTCTCTCTCCTATTTAGAGATTATAGAGAATTCTCTACATTTAGAAATTTCTTGAAGATTCTCTATTTTTAGCAAACCATATAGCAATGTTGTTGGAGAATAATAGCAAAACAAAAGCTCTTTTTTTTCTATTTCAGCAATACTATTGGAGATGCTCTTAAAAACAGTGCATTTGTCTTTAAAAAATAGGTCTCGTAAACTTAAATGGTTTAAATGATATATATATATATATATATATATATATATAGACTTGAGATCATGTGAGACCAGACTATTTTCGTGAGACCCGTGAGACCACAAAAATAACACTAAACCTTCACAGCAAAAGACTGTGAAGGTATTGTAAAGGCAAACCTTCACAATGTTTTTGTTGTAAAGGGTTGCTGTTTTTCACAATGAATCACGGTAAATTTATAGTATATATATACTATATTATAAAGTAGGGATAAAAAACTCTTAAATACAAATTATTAGGCACAAGGTACCATCATTTTATGCAAGATTTTAAAAATCTTTTAATTTACAAGTATCAAAGCACAAGATACATATTACTACTGCATACTTCTAACACCCACCAATTTTTCCTTTTATGCAGACATTTCCATGTATCACTATTAATTAATATATTATATTACTATAAATTTGTTTTAATTATATTATTAAATATGTAATTGGTTATTTTTTTTATAGATGTCATTAAAATATATAGAGTAAATTACACCGTTGGTCCCTGTGGTTTGCTCAGAATCTGGATATGGTCCCTCTTTTGAAATAATTACACCAGGGATCCCTGTGGTTTGCATTTTGTTTTACCCCAAGTCCCTACCGCTAACTCTGTTAAAAACCTTCCGTTAGTTAAGGGGCAAGAAAGTCATTTCACCTATTTTTGACCACTTTTATCTCCCTTTGTACCACAACTCCTCCTTCCCCTCATGACCCACCTGCAACATATCTATATCTATATATACATATACATATATATACACACACACACACACACACATATATATATATATACATACACCATCACCATAACACTATCTTTTCGTCAGTGCCGACTTCAACTTTGAAAGAGGGTTTAATGGGGTCGCATGAGAGGAGGAAGATGAAGGTCTAGGAGATGATAAATAAGGTCTAGGAGATGAGTTTTCTGGGAGTAAATCGAGAACCATTTTAGTTTCCAACATGATTAGGTGTTTTTGTACCAGGAGAAGTGTTGTTGCATTATGAAGAAACATCATCCATCATCAATCTTGATCTTTTTGTTTTGAGTTGAATTCCACCCATCTGCAGGTTTTTTGAAAAGTTAATTGTGGATCCAACGACCCCATCATCACCATAGACAATAACAATAATTACCACCATTATGACTTACTTTACATTATCGCTCAAAACAGAGACAACCATCGACTCTCTTTCCTATACCTGCAACAATGGAGGAAGTAGCGCTATTCTCTACTTCTTGATGGTGAGTTTCAATAGGAGGTCACAGTGGTGGGAGGTGAAAGAAAACAAAGGGGTAAAGGAGAAGACAACGACCGTAAGTTGAGGTTGCTTGGCAGAAGTGTGCAGAGCAGTAGCAATTATGGATGAAAAAACCCAACGATTTACCCAACGGAGTTTCCAACCATGATCGACGGTCTACCCAACGGAGTTTCCAGTCACCCATCCCTCTTCTACCCATCCCTCTTCTCTCATCTCTCGATCTCTTCTCTCATATCTCGGTCTACCCAGGGTCGTTCAAATCTTTTTAGAGGCCCTGTTACACTTACGCCGGAATATGTTTGGTTGTTCAATAGCCAATTCCAGCGCGTCATGAGCACCGGGTTAAGGGGCAGTTGAGCATCGATAATTAGACAAATATAAAAAAGAACAAACTATAAAAGTCCATACCATATATTATATTAAAAGTCTCACAAATTATAAATTTTTTTCTTAAAATAATAAAGTAACATAAGAAATTCATTTAAATAAAATCAATTCTATAGAGCCACGACCAAGGAAATGTGGAACCGATTTGTTGATGAAGACTAAAATCACTAAATAATGAAGAGAAAGAATGAAAGATATAACTACTGTTTGATCAATCTGAGTTAATCGCAACAAGAAATCAAACAGAAAACTGAGTTGATCAAGAACTCAAGACTGAAATGAGTGAAATCGAAAATGAGTTGAGAGAAATTAAACCTGATTTTTGTGGCCGTTGTTGGTGAAATCGAACAGGGAGAAATAACCGTTGTTTGATCAAGTCAATCGACATGATTCGTAGCCGGGAATCGAAGGGTCGTTTTGTTGCCGTTGCCATCGGAGAAGGAGAAACAAGAACAAATCAATTACAAAATTTTCGATTTGTTTCTTCAATCTTCTGTTACCATCAGATTTGGGAATAGGCGAGATAGAATAGGCATGCGACTCCATCTAGTCCAACTCACAACTCACAATCCTATTTAATTTGGGTTTTTTTTTATTTGGGCTTAATATATATATATATAATAAGAAAATAGAGAAATTTTGGGCCCCTCCAAATAATTTGGAGGCCCTATTCCATGGTACAGGATTGAACAGCCCAATGCACGGGCCTGGGTCTACCCAACACATGATATTGCAGGTGGGTGGAGGTCTTGGAGGAGATGCACTCTATCTTTCCAAAGAGAGTGCATTTCCCAGCGGTTTTTTCATTTTTTTCAAAAAAAAATTCTTGTTTCACTTCACCGAAAAAGATGGTCGGAGAAGGAGAAGATGGCCGGAAATGGGAGAGAGAGAGAGAGTTGTGGTTGAGGGAAGAGTGAATGGGTGACATGTGTCTTAATTTTAGTGGATGTTAAAATCTTTTAACTTTATTTAATAAATGTTTTTAATAAAATGGGTAAAAAGACCAAAATGTCCCTAAAGTTAACGAGGTTAGCGGACTTTTATCTATTCCGTTAGTGGTTGAGACTTGGGGTGAAACAAAATGCAAACCACAGGGATCCCTGGTGTAATTATTTCAAAATATGAACCATATCCATATTATGAGCAAACCACAGGGCCCAACGGTGTAATTTACTCAAATCTATACATATAATAAATAAGTAACGGAAGTGACACGTGTCATCTTCTGGTGACTTCATTTTTTCATTTTCCCGCCTAAACATGAACCTGGACGCATTTTACACTATAAATTCATTTAGCAAATCCACATTGATTCCTTATTTAATTTTTCCTTAATTCAATTTTTTTAATTTATACCTTACATTTACTACCCTTATAATTAGATATGTAGTTTGCTTTTAATCCCTTACTTTTTTATTTTTCATTTTAGACTCTTATCATATAAATATAAATAATGTATATAAACTAAATTGTATTGAAAAAACATTTTTATTTTTTACAAATTATATCATTGTAATCGTTTCGTCAATACCTTCGAAATGAGTCCAACATTGAATATTTTTGTATTTAATTATATAATTAAATATCATAAATATATACGAATTAATATGTCGTGATTACTATGAAATTTGTCGAAATTAGTATGAGATAAAAGTTGAAAATGAGATTGCATATGTTCGAAAATCCAATTTAGAAATCAAAATTGTAATATGAATATCTTTTATTGAATTAAAATATATTATATTTTCTAAAAATAAAATAGAATATATATTTTATTCTAATACAAATTGAAAATCAAATATTATTTCGTATTATTATTTTTGTAATACAAATTGAAAATCAAGTATTATCGAACATATGCAATTCCTTTTACAAAATTCATTTCAACTTTTATCTCACAAATTTTAATAATTGATTTTCAAAATCAATTATTAATACAAAAAAAAAGTTTTTTGGCATGATTTAACCGGTTGCAAAAAAACAACTTTGAATGGAAAAAAGTTTGAAAAAATAACATCGTACTTTCGATGACCATTCATATCTGTAAGATAAGTTTTTTGGCATGATTTAATTTTTTTAAATTACCCCATGTAATACACGGGGACAAATCTAGTATATAATATAATTATTGAATTATAACAAAATACTTAATTTTTTTATATAAAAAATATTATATTATTAAGCCTAAATTAAACAAATTTATAAAAAAACATTATCTCTCAAAACCATCTAAAATCGTACTTGACAAAATAACAAAAAATAAAATAAAAAATTAAAATCATAATTTATCTCGCTACTAAAAATAAAATAATATTTATGAAAATTAGGAATTGGTGGTTGATCACAAGCTTCAACAGTTTTATGGTTTGCCGATCTGAATTTCAAGCCCCCGTGATTGAAAGATCATGTTTCTGCTACTACCTTTCAACAATTTCGATAAAGTAGCTGTTGCTGGTGGAGGAACGACGGGTCATGGTGGATCTAGAGGAACGGCCATGGTCATGGAGACCTAATTTATTACCTTTGAGCTCTATTTTGAGATTAAGCCAGAGAGGAATACCATGGATTCCCCTGCTAACGGTGGTGGTGCAGGGGTTACAGCTGGTTCGAGTCGGTACAGATCCTACGTAAACAAAAGGGACCATTTCCATTTGGTATGCCATTCGGACTTTTTTTATGCATTCCCTCGAATATGCCTTTTGGTTGCTTGCCGTACGATCCGTTTGTAATATATTACCATTAGGAGGCATTTGGTTCGGAAAATATTTTTGGATGGAATGAAATATATGAAAAGAATTGGAATAGAATGTTATCAGGACTTATCAACCAGTGTAATAATTGAATTTTTGACAAATGTATCAAACAATAGTTTTTCTTTTCTATATGAAAAGGCCACATGTTGGTTGTTGACAGGTTTGACCACTGGTTGTTGAGAGACATTAGAACGGAATTGGAATCGGTAATGTTAGCTTTGAAATTGAAATAAAATATTATTAAATGACTAAAATACCTTTTTTTTAAATTTTGAAACCGAAATCCAACTATCGTGGTTCAAATACGTGGTGGTTTAGATCGGTGGTGGTTGGCAGTGGTTCAAAACGGTGGTGTTGGCGGTGTTTCATATTGGTGGTGGTCGACGGTGGTTCAAATAGGTGGTGGTGAACGGTGGTTCAGAACGATGGTGATTGGCGGTGTTTCATATCGGTGGTGGTTCAGAACGGTGGTTCAGATTAGTGGTGGTCGACGGTGGTTGGTGGTGGTTCAGATCGGTGGTGGTTGGCGGTGATCGACGGAGGTTCATACAGGTATGGGTAAATCAAGTAGGGAAGATGGGGATAGTTTTGTCTTTTTGAGAAAATGTGACGGAATGAAATCAAATTCCTTCTCAATTGTGATGGAATGACCAAATCCAAGAACGGTGGAATGTGTTAAATTCAATTCCATTCCATAGGTAAACCAAACGTCTCAATGGAATTTGGTCAACGGAATTGATCATTCCACATCCTTCATATTCAGTCGGAATCCTACGAACCAAACACCCCCTTAGATGCTTTGATGTTTGATACAAGAATTGTTTTGACTATAAGATTAAGACATGGGTTATGAAAATGCAAATGGAAGAAAGATCTCCAATTGGCAAAAGGCTACATTCATAAGATAAAATTAAAAGGATTACCTCATGACTGATGCCATGGCTGTCTATAACTTGTCGGATATGAAATTCTCCACATTCCATTGATGATCCTTAAATATCAAGTCAACACTAATTTAGTTAAATTTTTCATCAAAGTCAACCCCATTTTCATAATATTAACAATCACCTCATACTTCTTTGGGACCAATCTTTGTCATGCACTTTTGATTTGTACTTCAACTTCTGTATTATATTGATGGGATTTGGTATCTTATCACTCTTTAGGAATTATTCTTAAATCTGTCTTTTATCTGATTTGGGAGCATTTATGTGTCGGTACCGAATGCACATGAGAATTCTAGTTCAACACGAATGTCTATTTCATGGACGGTAAGAATATAAAACTTGAAACATGAGCACAACCATCGAGATACATATATGAACTCTTGTTCATATATTTTGTAAGAAAATCATGGTTTTGAGCAGATTTGCATTCCCATTAAGACCAGATGTTATCATTTATGTGTTATGCTATTGTGCAGGTTAGAACATGATTCTTTTGATGTGAAATGTTCCAACAGCTTGCCTGTTTCACATAATTAACTTCTTATATTTGTTGTAGTTGTGGTGGCATATGATCTCTTTGATCCAACAGCAAACATAACCATTACTTGGGATGTTGTTTCGTGGACTCCAGATGGCTATGTTGTAAGTAAAGTTGTAAAAATTTGAGATTTTAGAGTAAATTGTGATGGCTAATTACCTGAGGTAAGCGATGTGCAGGCTGTTGTGAAGATGAACAACTATCAAATGTATCGACAGATCACAAGTCCTGGTTGGACCTTAGGATGGACATGGGCAAAAAAGGAAATAATCTGGTCGATGGTGGGAGCTCAAGCAGCTGATCAGGGAGTATGCAAGGAATTTCCGAGTAATATTCCTCATTCTTGTGAGAAGAATCCCAGAATCATCGACATGCATCCAGGTGCATCTTACAACCAGCAGTTCCCAAACTGCTGCAAGGGTGGTATTTTAACTTCACTGGGCCAAGATCCTGCTAATTCGCTCGCGGCATTTCTGTTGAGTGTTGGGAACTCCGGCAATACCTATAGAACGGTCAGTCTGCCCAAGAATTTCTCCCTGCTGGGTCCCAATCAAGGCTACACGTGCAGCCCTGTATCCGTCGTGCCATCTTCTGTTTCTTTATCATCTGGTGGTCGTAGAAAGAACCGTGCTTTAAGTAAGTTTCACTGTTGCATCAAGGAGCTTTATATATGGTTTTTTTTTTTTTTGACCAAAGGGTCATTGGCCCAGCAGCATCTGGGTTACTGGTAGAGCCTAGCCTCCCTAGAGTGTGTGTGATTATTTTTCGTATATAATGTATATACTTATTTGCAGTGACATGGCACCTGGCGTGCAGTTACTCGCAGTTGCTGGCATCGAGAACCCCAACCTGTTGTGTCTCAATGTCGTCTTTTTACAACAGTGAGATAACACCGTGTCCTTCATGTGCTTGTGGCTGCATGAACAGTGAAAATTGTGTTAAGTAAGCTTTCTGTACTCACATTTCAAGAGTATGTATATAGGACGGTTGAAAATCTTGAACCAAAACCGTAAAACAATTCATGTGACACAGGAGTAACTCGACTATATCAAGTGTGGTAAGAAGAAACCCACAATCAGAAGGTATTGCTCCTATGAAGCAATGCACTCAACACATGTGCCCCATTCGGGTTCATTGGCATGTGAAAAGAAACTATAAGGCGTATTGGCGTGTGAGGATCACCATCACTAATTTCAACTACAATTTGAACTACACCAAGTGGACACTTGTTGCTCAGCATCCAAATCTCAACAATGTGGCCACAGTTAACGGATTTATCTATAAGCCTCTCCTCGTATACGAATCCATAAGTAAGTTCATCAAACATTTGTTTTGGGGTCCAAACTCTAAACCATCTGGTTGCCAAATTGGTCCCAAGAAATCAGCTTATTCACATGTGATTTACCATCTAAACATGAAGCAAACTCATTTGTCTATGTGTTCCTGGGTTTCAAATCCAGATGATACAGGTATGTTTTACGGTGTAGAGAAGCTCGAGAATGACCTCCTACTACAAGCTGGTTCAAATGGAAGTGTGTACTCAGAGATGATCCTTCGAAAAGATGAGAAAATATTCACATTGAACCATGGTTGGGCATTCCCACGTAAAGTTTACTTTAGTGGTGACGAATGCATAATGCCCCTGCCTGTTTCTTACCCGTCTCTTCCAAACTCGGTCCTTCCTATTTCAGATATCAGACGACTGGTCATTATTCAAATATTAATAGCAACTTTTTATCAGTTACTGTAAAATTAGACCTACGTAGATTAAGGATTCAGATTTTTCTCCATTTTCACATCGATAGTTGTTCTTACCAAGAAACAACAGTTGAACTAGATTTATATATGTAAAATGCTTCAAACAACATATAGCAGCACTCAAAATCTATAATCTGTATATATAGCACATATCTGTCTCCCCCTCCTCCCCCCCCCCCCCCCCCCCCCCGGCCCCAGTTTTTGCTTATACACTAGATACATTAATTTTTTTTTTTAAATGGGTGATCCCTGGCTTCGCCCAAACTAATCCTATGGCAATCAAACCTGGGTTGATTTTATGAAGGCCATATCAAACCATAAATTGAGTTTTTTTTCAAGGTGATCGATCACCAAAATTATTGGGTAAGGAGTTTAGTCCTTCTCAGCAGGCAGTGGTTATGGGTGAAAAGTCAGATCAGTATAAATGAGTGAGAGATAATGACTTGCCATCACTCTAAACTCTCTGCAAGTGTAACTTTACCATCACACTTCTTGCTTTATTTCTCAGCAAACAGCAAACTAATCAGTTAAACAGGGAAGATGAGAATCAGAAAAAGGCACACAACCACCATTAGGTAAGCTATCTCCATGCCTTCATACTTTCCACCTTATTTTGCCCTTTTTAATGCAGCAAAGGAGATTTATTCAGTTTCTGAGTCAGTTAACAATTCTCAAAAAAGAAGTGTTTATTAGTCGAGGGAAATGGTTTTTGAGGCGGCTACTGTTCCTGTTTTGAAGTCCAGCTTATGGGCTATTCTTTTATTCCTGTTCTCTTCGAGCTCAAGTATGGTAAATTAATTATTTTGTTTGTTGCAATAGTATATCATATACAGTTTGTATAACAATTTCATATTGATATTTCAGTGGCATTTGATCCTCTGGATCCTTTCGGGAATATAACAATCAAATGGGACGTGATCTCTTGGACCGCAGATGGTTATGTGGTGAGCTTCTTCTACCCTTTTTTGCATCTGCACCAAAATTTAACTTGAAAATGAGATTTGACAGCAGTGTAACGAATTAAATTTCTTGCAGGCGACTGTGACGATGAACAACTTCCAAATGTATAGGCATATCATGAGTCCTGGATGGACCCTGGGATGGAATTGGGCTAAGAAAGAAGTGATTTGGTCAATGGTGGGAGCCCAAACCACTGAACAAGGAGATTGTTCCAAGTTCAAAGGAGGAAACCAACCACATTGTTGCAAAAGAAACCCGGTGGTGGTTGATTTGCTTCCTGGAGTTCCTTACAACCAACAGATCTCCAATTGCTGTAAAGGTGGTGTGGTGTCTTCGTGGGGCCAGGATCCTTCTGCTGCTGTTTCGGCTTTTCAAGTGAGTGTCGGTCTTTCTGGCACTTCCAATAAAACCGTCAAACTGCCGAAGAACTTCACTTTGCTCGCCCCCGGTCCAGGCTACACTTGTGGTCCGGCCACGATTGTGCCATCTACTGTCTATCTTACCCCTGATCGTAGAAGAAAGACTCAAGCTTTAAGTAAATCTCTTATCACCCTCTTTGAAATATTGGCTGTCTAGAAATTATAACAGATTACCAACGTAACTAGTACTCCGTCCGTTCCAAAATAGGTGTCCACTTTTCTATTTTAGTTTGTCCCAAGATAAGTGTCCACTTTCAAGAGTTAAGTGTTTACTTCCCGATTCTACCCTTATAAGATAGAGAAATTCATTACAACCTCTATTATTGAGGGTAAAATTGTCATTTAGTTGATTAAAAAAAGTTTATATAATTACACATTTCTAAAACGGGTTATTTAGCTAAATGACTTCCTGACAGGTGCTTTTTAAATCCAGACCTTCTGACAACTTTCTAGGCATTCTTGTATATGAAAGGGACATTCTTTCTATTAAATAGTGACATCCTCAAACCTATCAGGAGGTCATGGGTTTAATAAAAAAAAAAACTGTCGGATGGTCCTTTAGTCCAAGGACACATAGGGAAAAATTGTGTTCTTTTTTCATTATGGACATTTATTTTGGGACAGAGGGAGTAAGAGATAGGCACATGGAAGGTGTGGGACCCGCGTGAGCCTTGAAACTTTTATGAGCCTATCTCTTTTTTTTTGGGAATATGTTCTCACCCTGTTCCTTTTTCATTGTGGACATTGATTATCTTGGATGCAGTGACATGGAACGTGACATGCACGTACTCTCAGTTTTTGGTATCCAAGCATCCACGTTGTTGTGTATCCTTTTCTTCCTTCTACAATGAAACCATCACTCCATGCCCATCTTGTTCCTGTGGTTGCCAAAATAAAGACAGATGTATCAAGTAAGAGTTTGTTATGAAATATGCACAAATGACAAACATTGTTACTAAAACTAGAGCTACAAATAATTCTAAAATAATCTGATGATTGATAACAAACTGTAAATTGTGGCGTTTTGAAAATGCAGGAGCGATTCAAAGAGGCTGAGCATGGTGGGCATAAATACTCCGAGAAAAGATAACGAGCCACTGCTACAATGCACCCATCATATGTGCCCCATTCGGGTGCACTGGCACGTGAAGCAGAACTATAAAGACTATTGGCGCGTAAAGATGGCTGTCACCAACTTCAATTACAGGCTCAACTATACACAATGGACTCTCGTGGCCCAACATCCAAATCTCAACAACGTGACCCAAGTTTTTAGCTTCGATTACAAGCCACTAGTTCCATATCAATCCATAAGTGAGTCAAACTATCCTTTACAATGCCTTATGTGCGTTTGGTACACAGACTGGACTGGACGGGCGAGAGTGAGGTAGCCGGGTGAAGGAATTGTGGAAACGGGAAGGTTTTAGGGTTTTAATTTCACATGAGTAATTTACCAATCTTGTCCGATCTCCCTGTTTTCTTTATCCACCTATTTTGGTTGGACAAAAAAAATGCATTTTTGTACCACTCAGTCCTGTCCCAGTCTAATGTTGCTCCAAACATGGGGTGATCATTTTTGTTTTGTCCTGTTTTGCACATAAAGAAAAATTTTCTTTGAGAAACACAAAGGAGGAGCAGGGTATCTTTTTCTTTAAATTTATAACATTCATATACAGTAAATACTCACGCTCGCCCCTCACATTTGGTAAGGTTTGAACCCTTAACCTCCTAAGAGGAGGGACTCTACCAGTAACCTGGGTACCGTTGAGGGCAGGGTATCTTGCCACCTCCTCTCGGTCTCTTTCTGAAATAAACCAATTCAAACTAATCCAGTAAATCTCAGGCAGAGTTAGAGCTAGGGGTAGGAGGTACACAGGCCTTGCTTCTACCCAAGGGGTAAAGAAGTTGTTTCCATGAAAACCCCCGACTTGCAAAACAAAAATTAAAGAAACAAGCAAGCAGGCTACAGGTGATAGTATGTGAATTATATAAAACCATGAAGTATTTTGGTTGGTGGTTTGCAGATGACACTGGGATGTTTTATGGAATGAAGTTCTACAATGATTTGTTAATGGAAGCTGGACCAACCGGAAACGTGCAGTCGGAAGTGCTTATGCAAAAGGACAAGAACACGTTTACGTTTAAGCAGGGATGGGCTTTCCCTCGGAAAGTTTACTTCAATGGGGAAGAATGCAAGCTTCCTCCGCCTGAGGAATACCCTTCACTGCCAAACTCTGCCACCACCGAATCAATCATGATTTCAGCCATGGCAGCTTCGACATTTTGGTTCCTACAGGTTTTCATTTGGTGACATAACCGGTTCTGTTATCGCTAGTTCAGGCAAGATTTTGATGAGTCCTAAATACATGTATGTGTGCATCTATATTGAATTCGTATCACACTTCTTATGACTAAAGTTATATGCATTTTTCTCATGTTTCTAGATTTCATTTTCATGTGTAAACAAATGGATCTTCAACATGTTTGATGTGTAAAACAAACGGAAATGCTTAACAATGGTAACCAATAACGTAAATGCAAGCCACAACGGTTGTGGCGTACTGGTTAAGGCTCTGGTGGATGTAGTGGAATATCCCATATGTCCAGGGTTCCAATCCAGGCGTACACAACAATTGTGACCACTGAGGTTTAATCAGGGCTGATGTCTTACAGTCATAATTTGCCAAAGGATTAGTCTAGGCATAGCCTAGGACACCCTCCCCAAAAAAATAACGTAAATACAATAAAAACAAATAACGAACATAACGATTTGATATGGTTTCACTGTCGGTTTGATAGTGGATGTCCGTAAGGAGAGACATGGCTTTGTATGTTGATAATCAATGAGGAAATGCAACACGATCTTATCTTTACAATGATTCTAACAAAAAATCCACTAGGTAAATCTCCAGTTCTCCACTATGGCAGGCAATGGTTATTTTTGTGTATAAAGGTGAGTTTGGTATGGAAACTGGGTTGGACTGGATTGCACTGTAATGATTGAACCGAATTCGACTTGACTATTTGTGTGTCTGGTGTTTGGTACGATTATACGATTAGGACTTGACAAGTTGTTTGTAAGGTGTTTGGTAAGTTGGGCATGATTTGACAAAAATGTTGAAATGATCAAATTGTTCTTCGAATGGTATTTAATGTTTTTATATCATATTTTGATAGTTATAAATGACATAAATCAACTAAATATTTAGATTTATTATTTTATAAGACTTGAGGTCGTATAAGAATAAGAGTTATGTTGAGAATGTGAGAACGTAATCTACCTTCAACTACCTTCATAGAACTATTTATATCAACATGACTGAAACTTTAACAAATTCATGTATGTGAAAGTTATTAAGATATGTAGAAGTTCGTGAAGGTCGGTGAAAGTATATATAAGAGTGAAGATTAATGTTGATGAAGGTTGTTGAAGATCCGTATTTTTGTTCAAGCACGATTTTTTTAACTGTTAGATCAAAAACACAACTCCTACAACGAATTAGAAGTATTTTCATCATTATCACTGTAACTACTATTCTCATTGAAACTCGACCCTTTACATGAACCTTCATACATTATTTTTATATTATATTTATAAACAATGCATAGTTTTATTAATATATTTATTGGAATCATACATAATTTTAATATTGTTTTATATATATATATATATATATATATAGTGTTTGGTTCATTTGAGAAATGCTAAATATATGAGAAATAGAGAAGTAATCCTAGTCATTCATATGGTCAAGATCGGATTTGACTAGTCAAATATTGCGGCTTTGACCGGTCAAAAGTTGCGGCTTTGACCGGTTAAAAGTTGTGGCTATCCCAAAAATAGAAGGACAATTTCGTAAATTTTACAAAACACACGGGCTGTGTTCATATATGAACATGTATAATTCACATATAAACTATATGTTTATATATGAACCAGTGTAATTCACAACTGAACTCTTTTAACTGATTCATATATGAACCTTTGTGATTCATATATGAATCAGTTGAACTAACTAACAGATTCATATATGAACCTTTGTGATTCATATATGAATCTGTATGAATCACAAAGATTCATATATGAACCTTTGTGAATCACAAAGATTCATATATGAACCTTTGTGAATCACAAAGATTCATATATGAACCTTTGTGAATCACAAAGATTCATATATGAATCAGTTGAACTAATTAACAGATTCATATATGAATCTTTGTGATTCATACAGATTCATATATGAATTCATCCCGTGTATTTTACGAAATTACCCCTCTACCTTCTATAGACCACACAAGGAATTATCCGGTGCTTCGCGGTCAAAGCCGCAAATGTTGACCAGATGAATGGCTAAGATTACTTCTCTATTTCTCATATATTTACCATTTCTCAAATGAACTTCTCCCTATATATATATATTGCAAATCAAATACACACATTTCAATTGTTGCACCCCTTACAAATCGATCTCCACCCTTGATCTCAACATATTTATTGTTCTTTTTTTTTAATTATACTAGAAGCGTACTCGCGCAATGCAGCAAGATACATCACGATTTTAATGTTTCATTTTATTTTTTTGTCGATTCACAATACGATTTTGGATGGTTTTGAGAAAGTGATAATAAAAAATTAAGTATTTTGTTAGAATTCAATGATTATTTTATATATTTTAATGACATCTAGAAAAAATAACCAATTACATATTTAATAATATAATTAAAACTAAATTATAATAATATAATATATTAATTAATAGTGATACATGGAAAAGTATGCATAAAAGGAAGGCCCTGCACATACCAAATTGGTGGGTGTTAGAAGTCTGCAGTAGTAATATGTATCTTGTGTTTTAATACTTGTAAATTAAGAGATTTTTAAAATATTGCATAAAATGATGATACATTGTGCCTAATAATTTGTATTTAAAAGTTTTTTTATCCGGACTTTATAATATAGTATAGATAATAATCGGGGTGAAAAAGGTAATTTATAAATATTAATTTATTTAAGTAATATATTACTAATATTGGATAATTAGGAAACTAAAGATTTATTCCTAAAATATAGCATTTTGGTTGTTTAGGCTTCATCTTTCCTGCGTATGAGTATGACTAAGTAAAAACAATATTTTTGTATCTTCCATCACACATTCTTCATATTCTCTGAAATTATGGTTCGTGGAAATCATGCAAACGATGTACATAATAGAGGAAAGCACACAGTGGATGGAGATAGGTTGTTCGATCAAGATATCACATGGAAATTCATGTTGGTGATGTTTTTCGTTTGATGAAGCCGGAGAAGGGAGCAATCAAAAGATTGTTAACGATGTGCCATTAGAATCTGATAACATGGATGTAGAAGGTGATGATGTTGGTGTTGAGGATTCTGGTTAGTTTTATGTATTTTGTTACGTTGTGTTGGTTTTTAGTCTATATTATGTAATTATTGGAGATGGATTGTTTGCAAATGTTGCATGTATGCAACTTCAACTCGTATTTTTGATGCGTGGTTTTTAACATGTAACTTTTGAAGTTCTTCATATGTAATAGACCATGCATATATTTGTGTGATTAACATCAAATAAATACATGAACTCTGGCATACATGCACAATGGCAGTAAATTATCTTTCATATATGAACACTTAATATATGCATAAAATTTTCATTTGTATTTTAAAATACATGAACATAATGACATATATGCTTCAACTTTCATCCAGGCTTGTTTAACATCGTTGCCTTCTTCATCAAAAAGATATGCAAACATGTGAAGAAGAAGAAGTGCGAATAATCCAGTGAAGAGGAAGAAGGGCGGATAATCCAATCAAAGTAAGTAAGTAATCAAACAATTTCAAATAAAGTTAAACCTAGCTAATCAAATAATCAAACAATTTCAAATAAAGTTGAACCTAGCTAATCAATTAATCAAATAATTTCAAATAAAATTAAACCTAGATAATCAAAATATTTCAAACTCAAACAAGTAATGAGATTATGAGCAATGACACTTTAAAATTAAAACTTGAATAAAATGAAAAAAAAAAACATGTGATTTAGGGGATGTTGGAAAATTGTTTGATGAAGATGAAGTTAAAATCCTTGGGATTTCATTTGGATTTGGAGCATATCGCCCTGATTTGGTTCCTCTTCCATTGACTACTGTTGCTGGCGAGAGTGAGAGATCAGAGAGGGTTAGAGTCAGAGGCTTACCGAGAGATTCGAGCAAGGGCAAAGTAAGACTGTAAGAGCAAGAGAGTCGTTGTCAGCTGAGTGCCAGAGTCGCCGGAGGTCGAACGCAAGTAGTGTACTCGGTCGACGGTCAGAGAGGACTCAGGAGTCAGGATAGTCGACAATCGCAACAACCTTCACTTTTGTGTTTTGATTTTTAAACGTCGGAGCCGAACTCGATGGAGGTGGACTTCCCAATTCCCATTATCAGTAGACATCCTTCAATATTAATTTTGGACTTCCCAATTCCCATATAAGTGGACTGGACTTAAAGTGAGGGGGTTCAAATAAAACCTTTTTGTTTACACTAAAAAAATTTGGCTGCTTCTTGGAAGTTATTAAAGTCCAGGGGCAGGGCCCCTAGTAGCCCTCACAGGCCTTCGTCCCTGAGGACTTGCAATTCCAAGGTCTTGAAGTCCTCGCCCATAGAATATGCCACATACGCAAAGAAAAGTGACGAGTTGAGGCCTCACTTGCAAGATAATAATTAAAACGCGTTAAAACACTTATGTGTGCATGTTATCATGAAACCATATTGTAATCACTAAGTTTTTAGCTTATACTATACGTTTATATGTCTCAGGTGCCAATTGTCATTAGATGATTCAAATGAAGAAAAATGGGACTGCGTTTTGAATCATGCTAGTTTAAATATTTTAATTAAATTGATTATGTTAAGATATTTTACGCTTCCGCAATTATGTAATGAATGATGTTCAACATATTATATATGTTCGAAATTTTTAAGTTCGTATTTTTACTCGAGGCGTAAGTTATTAAGATTTACGTACGACACTCGAAAAAAATTGGGGCGTGATAAGTTGATATCACAGCCGTAGTTTAAGTGAACTAGGTTATTAATACGTAACATCCGAAAACTTTAGAGGTAACCTTTGTGACTTTTGCATCTTTTCAAACGAACCCAAATGACCTAGTAAGAATATCCATTATTACATTTCAGCTCCCTCGAGGTAATCAGTTGGACGTTTGAAGAAACTTAAATTTTGGGTTTCTGTACTGAGTAGGCGAGAGTGACAACAACTGTGACATTGGCACAATCGTCGAGGGAGGGGGACTTACGGTACATATGGTGCGAGAGTGACATCGATTGTGCCATATGGCACCCTCGCGTGTCACACTCGCCGAGTTTGTACCGAGAGTGTTGGGTTTGGCGCGATAGTGCCCTGCGAAAGTGTCAATGGGCACAATCGTCGGGCGGGTACTAGACTATAAAAAACCCTTTAGCCGGATTTTAACCCATTTTTCTCCCAAATCTGATATTTGTGCGATTTTTGAAGACCTAAGGGCGACTTTCTCTTCCTCAAACCACTCTCCACATTAATTTCTACTTAGGGTTTGGTGAGGACATTTATTGTTTTTAGTAGGATCATTGATTGAAGGATTGCTACATCAAGACTCAAGTCTTTACTCCTCTCCAACTAGGCATGGAAATGGGGCGAGAATGGGGCGGGGACCTCAATCCCCATCCCCGTCCCCAATCCCTCATCTTCATCCCCGTCCACATCCCCGCCCCCGCCGGGGAATATGATCACATCCCCATCCCCATCCCCAACGGGGATCCCCAACGGGGAAACGGGGATTTTCTTTTCCGTTTATGTAAGCTATTTAAATAAAATATATGAGACACCGCACATGTTTAAATATCACATATTTCCAATAAACCTAAAATCGAAAGAAATTTAATTTAGTATAAAAAATCACATCATATAATAATTAATAACTTAAAACCAAAAGAAATTCAACCGAATTCGAAAAAAAAAACTTAACTTCAAACATACCAAAAAATATCGAGTAATATTCAAAACCATATCGAGTAATTGTATTTTGATTGACATCCAAAAAATAACAATTTTATATTATAAACCTAGTTAAGAAATAGGAAATTATGAATTACCGATTTAGTTTAAATAAATAATATATATTAAATATTAGTTAAAATATATAAAGGGAACGGTGCGGGGCGGGGAGTGCGATACCCGTCCCCGTCCCCGGTTTGAGACAAACGGGGATCCCCGTCCCCATCCCCGATCGGGGCGGGTGGACCGGGTTCCCCGACGGGCCGGGGCCCATTTCCATGCCTATCTCCAACCAAGCTAGGATTTCTAAGTTTCTAGGGTTTTCTATAAAACCTAGATAGTGAGTTTTCTAACCCTTTTTAAAATGAGATACATGTTTTACATGTTTTCCATTATCATTTTGTGTTCCTGTCATCATATGGTTCATTTGACAAGTGTTAGAGCATATATTGGTTGGATACAAGATCATGAAGACAGAAGACAAAATTCAAGCAAGTCAAAGCTCAAAGCTCAAAGTCTTTGTAATAATTGTCAAAGTCAAAGTCAATGTAAATTTTCTATTAAGAGTTGTGCGCTTGTGTTTGTTGTAATAGATATATGACTATTTAGTGTTAGAGTGTCTTGTAAGCTTGTAACTAGAAGTGAGACATTCATTGTAATACGCAGACTGAATTCTAGAGAGAGAAAGTATCAAGAAAGATTGTATACGAAATCCATTGTTGAATTGGAATTGAAACAGGTTAAGTGTTTGAATTGTCATCTTGTTAATGTTGTGATTAGAACTTGATAGATTTAGGGACATAACAATTGGTATCAGAGCAGATTCAAGTTGAAATCAATCAAGAAAAATGGAGTCACGCTGAGTTTTTGAGTTTGAATCGAATTTCGAATTTTTCTGAGTTTTTGGAGTTGTAATTGATTAGATAATGTTCGTATAAGTGTTTAGACAAATCTTGTATAGGTTTGGTATCATATTGCACTGTAATTTTGGAAAGTTCATGGATTTTACGATTTTTTTGTTCACGAGTTTAGTTGCACTGTGATTGGATCAATTTGTATGTTTAAGTGTTTTTTAGTGAAATCCATTGCTTATAATCGAATCTAGATGTATTAGTGGTTGAATTGTCAAAGTTACTGATAGAAAATCGAAGAATTGATGAGTTTTTCAGTCGATCAGAGGGTGTTTTAGTCGAAGATCTGAAGAACTCGCATAACTCCCAAGAACTCGCATCAAGAACTCGCACACCAAAGGATTTCGCATATTTTGTTATCTGAAAATCTTACAAGTGTAGAATTCGCCTATGTGTGATATGCGAATTGTCTAGAATTCGCATGTGTGTGTTGAGCGAAAGACTCAGAATTCGTACAAGCTTATTTGCGAAAAGTTAGAATTCGCATAGCATTTTATACAAAAAGTTTTCTTGAAAAATTTAAGGATAGAATTCGCATATGAGTCTCGTACGAAAAGTAAGGATTTCGCATCTGTGAGTCATATGAATTCTTTGAATTCGCATAAGAGTGTATGTGAATTGCTCAAGATTGTATATTTTTCAAGTACAGATTTCGTATGTCTCTGATGTGCGAAAAGATCATGCGAATTCTGAATTTTTCTTGTATGCAAATTCTGAAAGTTTGGCTTGTGTGCGAATTCTGTAGTTAGTGTGTGTAGTGTGCGAATTCTTTGTTATTTGTGCTTGTGTGCGAATTGTGCATGCGAATTATGTGTGTTTAACAGTATCGTGCGAATTCCATACTTGGTAGATTTTTGGAAATTTTATTTCTGAATTTCTTTCTAAGTTTTTTTGTATTTTTTCTGATTTCACTTGGACTAACGATCATTTTCAAGTTCTTTTTGTGAAACAGTGTAACAATCAAGATGTCATCAAAACAAGAGATTGCTAAACTTAAAGCCAAGATGTCTCTCTTGAAGATAAGATTGCACAAAAACGTGAGAACAGTTTCAAGTTATGCAAAGAAATTGTTGGATATGAACATCTGGTTGATTACTATAAGCAGACAGAAAATGACCGAGTTGCTACTTTCAATAATCTTAAAGAATGGATGCATGCACATATGAGTTTACTAAAAAAGGCAACCAGTTCGGGAAAATTTTCAGATTTCTTTGCTGAGTATAAAAATCATATAAAACAACTTGAAAGAGAAGTTCTTCAAACTTTGAAAGAAGATAAATGGTTGGAAGTTGATAAATTAAAGACTGAGAATTATGAGTTAATGCAGAAGATGTCAGAGATGGAGAAAGTTATAAATTGCAATGAGAATGAGGAGAAGGAAAACAGTCTGGAAACTGAAAAATACTGAGCTGAAAAGAAAGATCTCAGACTTGGAGGATCAAATTGTCAAAATCCAGCAAACAGAGTTTGACAAGAAGAATGAGAAAGTTAAGATTTTAGAATGTGCTAATGAAGAGTTGAATAAGAAGATTTCTGATCTGGAGTTAAAGATGGCCAAAGACAGAAATGACTTTGAGAAAGAAGAGAAAGAGTTTGCAAAGAAATTCTCAGATTTTTCAAGGAAAAGTTTTGAAGAGAAGACAACGGTTGAGCTTAAATGTTCCAAGCTTTCTCAACAAGTATCTGACTTTGAGAAAGTAATCATAATCGAAAGAGACAAATTTGCAAAGGAGAAAAAGGCCATTGAATAGAAGAATGTTGGAATCTTTAAAGAAATATCTAGTCAAAGAACGAATGCTGAGAAAGATTTTGAAGAAGAAAGGAATATATTTGAATCAGAGATAAGGAAGCTTACTGATAAGCTATCCGAACTGTCAACATGTGTTTTGAAAGAACAAAAAACGAAGTCTAAGTTTCAAGAAAAGATTGACCTGCCCGTCAAAGAAAGAGACAGTTTCTCTTCAAAGATAAAAGAGCTTGAAGAAATTATTTCTAAGGTGGTGGTGACTGAGCAAAAGACTCCAGAGTCAATTATCCACACACCTAGAGATGATTCAACCGATTCTAATTTTCATTCAAGACAATTGCAAGCTCACATCAAAGAACTGTTTCTTCAAAAAGGTCAGTTAATTCATATGATCAGATTCGTACTACTAACATTTTCTTTGATCGAAATATAGATGGTTCAGGTACACAAAGAAGAAGAAGAAGAAGAAATGGTTATGAAAAGTTGGTATGGAGAGTGAAACCAGTTGATGATGAAAATAATGAAGAGAAGAAAGGTAAGAAATCATGTGTACATGCACCAAAAGCCAAGAAGAACAATGTGCGAAAAGGTAAACCTGATCTTGTTTACTCGAGAGATCAATTAATCAGGTTAGCTCATAAGAAGAACTATTGTTTTTATTGTCGTACATATGATTTTATTTATAAAACAAGTGATCATTACTGATATGGTTCTTACTCTATTACTCCTAATAGAACTGCAACTAACAAACATGGACCCAAATACCAGTGGGTATCAAAGCCAAAAGATGAATCTGTGTTGCAGGAACCTCAAGTCAAGAGGGAGTAAAAGAACCAAGGCTTCTGAATACAACAGTTCAGGACCCGTTCTTCAATGATAAAGAGTTTGACTTCTAAACACAACAATTTAGGACTCGCTCTTCAATGATCAAAAGAGATGATACTCCCGTGCTAATATGAGATTATACTCCAATACTTAAATGAGAAGTTCAACCTTCAAGGGGGAGTACATATTTTTACTAAAAATATGCATTTGCAAGATAAGATGATCTACATTTCAGGGGAGTTGTAGATTTCTATCATATGTTTTTCACTGACAAATTTTATGATGCATAATTTCAGGGGGAGTTAAGGAGTTAGGAATATGACTTCGGATTACATCTGATCAGAACTCGTTCTTAACACGTTTTATTGTTTTATGTCATTTACTTTTCAATAAAATTTGTGAATAAAGCTTTGTACTTTGACAGATTTTTTGACTGTTGCAGATTTGAGAGAAAGCTTACATGATCATATCATATATGACTTAGAGATGAATTGATGAGATTTAAAACTGAGCGAAAAGGTTTATTTCTAATCTTAATCTCATACGTGTCTGAAAGAAAGGACAACTTTCAGATATGAAAACATGTTCTTAAATGTTCAAACCACTTCTGATTCTTAAAAAGATTTCATGAATATAGAAGTGTGATTTTTAAATGTTTTTCATGCTATATGTGCTTTATTGTTTACAAACCGTGTGTTTCCAAACATAAATACTTGTGTTTTATCTTTTCCATATACTTTCAAGTATTCACACACACCGGTTTAAATTTTTGTTGAATATGTTATCACCATGTCTCAAATTGAACACATTTTTCGATGGTGATACACCCCGCTTGATATTCAAAGTTTGAGCGTGATTTCATTTCGAAACGTTTCTTTCAAGAATGTCTATATTTTGATTCGTATAGATAATATCCAATTTTTCTTGACCTAAACCTTAATTGATAAGATCAAATATAAATGATTAAATATGTCAGATTTTGATCTTTTTCATACAATGTCAGATTTTCAAACAAGTTTCTTGTATTCATTTCATTCATTCACTGTACTTGTTTTGAAATATCTTCAATGTTTAAAATACTCAAATGTTCATGATTATCTTAATGAGCATACAAATATCTGACATGTATTTTTGTGCTTTAACTGCAAAGTTAAATCGTTTGAGCAACATTATGCTTATAGGATTACATGGGTTCATTGTGTGAGTTTAACTGAAATTTCTATGGATTCACGTTAACCAGTGTTTTCTACCCAAGAAGTTAATCCTTGAGTGATCGAAGAGTGTGAGGAGCCAAAATATCTTAGTGTGGGTTTGAGTGATGAGGTAAAATGGAAATAAGAGTTTGGTTAGAAGTGAGCTTAATGATAAAAAGAAAGAGGGTGAGAGAACAGAGTAAAACAATATCAAACTCTGCACCAACTTTTTTCTCAGTCGGGCAGCTACATTGCTGGTGTTTCACAATTCTTCGTGAACATCATTGAAACATGCAACTAGCCCATGCCAACTCTTGATAAAAATCCCACCAGCTACTCATTTTCTTCTAAAAAAGAAGATGTTTCAATATTTTCTGGGGATGCAACACATAATCTATCTGGTTTTTCATTTGGAAATTTGGATATTGAAAAAGAAGGAAGTCTGCCCCCACCTTCGCACTTCGATCATGCACAATTGATTATGTGTTTAACTGTTGTCTCAATGGTTTATATAATTTTGAGTCTAATCAAAAGCAATCATCTGTGCTTAATTCTTTCAAACACAAGCACGAGCACACAGAAAATTCGTTTTTCTATCAAAACGTTCATAGTCTAACCTTGTGTTATTCGATGATTGAATGGAAGACCTGGAGGAGTGAACATCAAAAAGCTCCTTTCCAATGTGTATTCGTTACACACAGTGATTTCGTGTTACTGACAGGCATTTTTAACTGATTCATTTGTTGATTCAGGTGTTACATTCATAATTCGTCTGAATTTGCAAAGATTCGGATGAATATCGTTTAGATCGATGAATAGTCAGAGGCTCTTGTAAAAGATTAGTGGTCAGATCAGATTCGTATATGACATTTCTTGTGCAAGTTTTGATGATCTCATGCTCCAATCATCAAAAAAGGGGAGAAGCGATCAAGAAATGATTGAGTCAGAAATGTTAAAGATGAGAGAGAGAATCAAGAAATGTTTGAAGCGATCAAGAAATTTATGTCAAGACAGTTAATTTAAGGAAGTTTGTTGAAAGCTGAAGAGAAAGTTCAAAGATTTCATAGTGGTAGCTGAATATTACTGAAATTTTCTTTGAAGATAATTTGTTGAATTAAACTGAGCTGAATTTGAAGATAATTTCTTTCCGATGTCTGAAAGAGGTTTTTATTATCATGGGGAGATTGTTACTATTCTTGAAGACAGACTTTGGGAAGAATACAGATTTGTTTTTGATCTAAGTTGACAAGAAGTTTACAAGAGGTGGTAAAGTTGTTAAAGTTTAATCAAAAGGGGAGATGGTTTGTGTTGTACAGAAAGGGGGAGATTGCACAAATTGAGCTTAAGGGGGAGATTTATTGGCAAAATCTTTTAGAGATGATCTTGAATCCAAAGGGGGAGATTGTTAGAGCATATATTGGTTGGATACAAGATCATGAAGACATAAGACAAAATTCAAGCAAGTCAAAGCTCAAAGTCAACTCTCAAAGTCAAAGTCAAAGTCTTTGTAGTAATTGTCAAAGTCAAAGTCAATGTAAATTTTCTTTTAAGAGTTGTGTGTGTGTGTTTGTTGTAATAGATATATGACTAGTTAGTGTTAGAGTGTCTTGTAAGCTTGTAACTAGAAGTGAGACATTCATTGTAATACGCAGACTGAATTCTAGAGAGAGAAAGTATCAAGAAAGATTGTATACGAAATCCATTGTTGAATTGGAATTGAAACAGGTTAAGTGTTTGAATTGTCATATTGTTAATGGTGTGATTAGAACTTGATAGATTTAGGGACATAACAACAAGGTAGACCTATAATTGCTATTTTGGGAAGATATTGGGGTTTTGGTTATTAATATGGATATGGTTATTATTGTTGGTAAATGTATGATGTATTCTTGTGATATACATGGTTGATGATTGTCATATGGGATTTCACATGATGTAGGGTTATGACCTAAATGGAAGATTGTAAATGTATGGGATTTTATACATATTTTTCTTGAGTAAAATGTATAAAATATGGATTGGAATATTGGATGAACCACGAGTAGACACTAGGATGATGTAGTCTTGGGCGCCACCGTGATGGTATGTGCCTTGACCTCCGCCCTTTGGAGTAATGTCTTGGAGGTAGTCTTCAATTGTGTCGGGCCTTCGGGATGTTGCTCGTGAGAGTGAACATCAAGGTACATCGACTCTTGAGGTGAAACTCGTTGGTGTTTTGGGTCTCCCCCATTGATTCCTCGATGAACCTTTACGTGTATTAATTTCCTCTTACATGGCTATACTATGCTATTGTTCAACTCACTAGGCTCCTTTGGCCTAACACTTGATTGGTTTATGACGTGTATCTCAGGTTTTAGCGGCGCGACCACCAAGAATGTTTAGTAGGCCTTAGATGTGAGCTTGGGAGCATTTTGGGACGCCCTTATAGAAGACGATTACTTTGGAGATTTGGATGACAACTCGTAATCTCTTTTCTAGATAGGAATTAGATTAAAGAGTTGTTATCCCTCATAGTTTTGTTATTACAAACTTGTAATTATAACATGCGTTTATTGTTCCCTTTTTGGGAAAGCTCGTGTTTTGGCATCGTTTATATACCACATTTCCATTTCCGGAAATTTTTGCTTGTCCCAATTTTTGGGGAGTTACATAATAGCTTAGACTTAAACCAAGAATTGGATGGTGAGAACTTCTGAATGACATTAAATGGTTTTTAGTCATGAGAACCTTTAGTCTAAGTAATGGATTTGTTGATTTTTCATTCTTAGAACTAAGTAATGATTCTACCTAAGGTTGATTATTAATTACTTTCTAGCCAATATAATTGTAACACCCGCAAAATTTAAAGTACGTTAGGAATCTCTCTTATGAGTCTATTTGTTTATTTTTAGGAAGTTGTTATTATAGATCCCGTTGGAATTGTGGAATTCGGAATCATGCCTTGGTATTGGATTTGAGTTAGGAAATTGGCTGAAAAACAGTGAGTTGCACGGGCTAGGCCACGGCCTAGACGTCACGGTCAAAGTCGCGGGACTCACTGAGTGTTTAGACTTCAGTGGCACGCGCAGGTTAGGACGCGGCTTCCAAGCCACGGACCAAGCCGCGGGAATGCCCTGCAAGCCTTTTAGACGGGATTTCACCCCTTTTCTCCTAATTTATTCCTCACTAAACACATCTCCTCCATTAATGCGATTTTGAGAAACCCTAGAGGTTTTCCTTCAAGTTTGGAAGCACATTGTTGTCATCTAGAGCCTCAAGATTTAAGGAGTTAGCTCGGATAGTTGGAGTCTTCATCCTCTCCTCAACATACTTGGTTTTTTAGGTTTTTCACCAAAAACCTAACTATTGAGTTCATTCTCTTTTAATAAACTTTATACATGTTAAAATGTGAATTTTTAACCTTCTAAACATCTCCATTTTGATTTATTTGAGTTGGGTGAGTTTTCACTAAAACCTCATTTTGGAGATTTTGGGGGTTATGTGTAAGGGTATGATTTGGGGTCAAGAGTATGCATTTTGGGTTTAGTTATGGACTTTATACATGAAAATATGCTTCCTATAACCTTATGAATTATTTACATGAAAATCAATATTGGGTTTTGAAATATGGGTAAGTATGATGGAATGGGTATTTGAGTAAATTGATGTATTATGGGTGGGAGTATCATATAACAATTTGAAATGGAACCTCTTGGAAACTTGGGAGTAGTTATTTGGATTCATAATTTTGTACATATATTGGCATTTTAATCGAGGGGATTACTGTCTAGTTTTGTGGACATTGAATGAAACATTTGGTTGCATTTGGGCGTCATGAACCCATATATATATATATATATATATATATATATATATATATATATATATATATATATATAATCTTTGACCCAATGTTGGAACACTAGTTTTCCACATTGAGGCACGTTTAGGCATCGGATGAGGTATAAGCCTTACGTGCTAAGTACGCGATATTGGATGAGGATCTCAACATAAGGGCCCTATGTGGTTGAAGTTGACTTTCTGTGGGTGTACGTTTAAAGCTACTGAGTCTGACATACATTGCGGGTACTTTTATGTGTTTGGTTTTACTAATACGTTAAGTGGCTTACTTTTGTGTTCCGTCACTTGTGTTAGTAAGAGGGTCTCCCCCGTCAACCCAAGAGGTATTTGTGTTATTGTTGAGACTACCTATATGAATTTCGGTGGCATTTCTTAAGTTATTTCAAATAAGAGTATTGATTTTCCACTTACAAATGTTTGATCTCACTAGGCTTTAGCCTAACACTTTTCTTAAAATGATATGTATAACAGGTCTTCCTAGCGGTGGTTTTCCTCGGGCTTGAGTGGAGGGTAAATCGAAAGAGTAAAGCATTTTTGGAAGGATATAGAGGCGTGTTTTGGACATAGTATTGGTATACTTTTGTAGGTGAAATGTCAACACCCGTTTGTAATCTAGAACTAGATGGACTAGATTAGTAGGTTGTTGTCTTCATTTCCCTTTAGTTATTTATTTGTAAACGCCTTGCAACTATTCCCCTTTTGGGATGATCCTTTTTATATTAGACGCGTTTATTCCGCATTTGTTTTCAGGTTTAAATTAACCCCTATTTTTAGGGTGTTACAAGTTGGTATCAGAGCCGTAGTTTAAGTGAACTAGGTATGGTTGTAGAATACCTAGACTTAAGTTGTGACTTTAATTTTTGATTTTGTGAGGATGGGTAGAACTCTTAAAATAGGTTGTAGTAGAGTCGACGAAAATTACACTTGTTGGGAATTATGGTGATGGTAATGAAAATCCTTACGTATCATATGTTCATAATTTTACTTAGATAACGTTATTATGAAGATGTTTTACGTGATTATGCTTGTTTCCATTGTTATGATGATTAACGGATGTAGTAGTACGTTTCCTTGTCTATAATTCTTAATCTATATCTCACCTATATTCTCGCGGGTATGTGGCAGACAATGGTAAATATGCGTAATCGGCCAGATGGTCAAGATACAGCGGCATCCACGACCGACCAGCATAGAATGACCAATACAGACTTGCCCCCACCGTTTGTAGGCGTGTTGGGCGGGGGACCGGAACACATACCCCGTCGTGGCATGGATCCAAACGATCCGATAATAGAAGAAGCGACTCTAGAGACAAGAATGATGGATAGGATGATGCAAGCCATGAATGCAGCTATGGCTCAACAGCAAGAAGTGTTTCTGAAGCTATTGGAGGATCGAGATGCTACCCACCGCAGGCATGAGACGGTAGCAGAAAACATTCTAGTGGCGGGGTACGGGACCCGAAGTTCCCACTAATGAAACCGCAATCCCGGGAACTAGGCAAGTGGCTAAGACTTGCACCTTTAAGGATTTCCTCGGTTGCCGACCGCCAGAGTTTAAGGGCTCAGACGATCCGATAGCTTGTATAAATTGGATCCGGGAGACAGAGCAGGCCTTCAGGTCAAGTGAGTGTGGTGAGAGTCAGAAAGCAACATTTGGTTCTCAGATGTTGAGAGGGGTGACCCTCACATGGTGGAATGTTTACTCCTCCTCGGTGGAGGCATCTGTTTTAGCTCAATTGAGTTGGTCGACCTTCAAGAAGAATTTTATGGAAGAATTTTGTAACGAACGGGCCATGGATCGAATCGAAGAGGAATTTCGAAATCTGACGAAGGGAAACTCGTCACTGAAAGAGTACAATCGCCAATTTATGGACAAACTGGGTTTGGTGGGACACCTGGTCCCGACAGAGAAAGAGAAAATCAAGGCCCACACCAAAGGGCTGTCGTCCGAAATGAAGAACCTGGTACGTGTGTCCAGAATCGCTACTCTTCGAGAGACAATTGAGGAAGCACAATTGGTGGAAGATTCGTACGGTTCAAACAAGATAGAGAGAAGCGGGAGCGGCGAGAAAAGGAGATGGGAGGGAAGTTCTGTACCCTCCAAGAGACCAAGTCAGTTCAACAACAGTTAGCGAGGGACCGATTTTAGAAAAAAGGTTCCATACTGCTCCAAGTGCCGAAGCAAACACCATGGTCTGTGTAAATTGGTTTCTGAATCCTGCTTCTAGTGTGGTAAGACGTGTCACAGTTTCAGGGACTGTCCGATTAGGGGACATATTTGTTTTCAATGCAGAGCACCGGGCTATATCAGGAGCGAGTGCCCAAAGTTGAAAGCTGGGGGTAACAGAGGAAAGAAGACGGATCCTTCGAGAGTGACGGGAAGAGCCTTTCAGATGACCATCGAAGAAGCGAAGGCTTTGACTGATGTAGTGTCGAGTACGTTTATTCTAAACTCCGTACCTACACGTATACTATTTCATTATGGCGCAAGTTTTTCGTTTGTGTTGAGTGCTTTCTGTCACAAGTTGCTTGTGCCTACTAGTAGCTTGAGGGATGTCTTAGTAGTAGAACTAGCGGATGGTGACCAAGTAGTGGTCCGAAACATTCTGAAAGATTGCAAGCTAGAAATCGAAGGGAGAGAATTCCCTGTTGACTTGATGCCAATGGTTATTGGGGGATTCGATGTTGTCATAGGAATGGACTGGTTAGCTAATAACCGGGCCAAAATTCTTTGTGCAAAGAAGATAATTCGAATCCCAATTTCGGATGAGGAGACGGTGACCGTGTACGGTGAAAGACGGAAGGCGAAGTAGCAATCATCAGCATGATGAAGGCACGCAAGTGTTTATCGAAAGGATGCTCATCCTTTTTGGCATATGTTATAGACGCCAAACTCGAGAAAAAGAAGCTAGATGATGTAGAAGTGGTAAAGGAATTCCCCGATGTATTCCCGGATGACTTGCCTGGACTACCACCCGATCGCCAGGTAGAGTTCAAGATTGACCTAGCACCGGGAGCGACTCCCATAGCGAGAGCTCCGTATCTTTTGGCCCCATCAGAGATGAAAGAGATGATGGGACAACTGCAAGACCTTCTCAAGAAGAGGTTCGTGAGACCGAGCTCGTCACCGTGGGGAGCGTCGGACTTGTTCATAAAGAAGAAGGATGACACTATGCGGATGTGCATAGATTATAGAGAACTGAATAAGGTGACCGTGAAAAACAAGTATCCACTCCCTCGGATCGATGAATTATTTGACCAACTCCAAGGGGCGGGATGCTTCTCGAAGATCGACCTATGTTCGGGCTACCACCAAGTAAAAGTCAAGGAAGATGACATCCTGAATACAACATTTAGAATGCGCTACAGGCATTACGAATTCTTGGTGATGCCTTTCGGTTTAACGAACGCCCCAGCGGTGTTGATGGATTTGATGAACCGGGTGTGCCGACCGTTCCTCGATAAGTCAGTAATCGTGTTCATCGACGATATCCTAATCTACTCCAAGAACGAATCTGATCATGTGTAACACCTTCGAGAAGTGTTGGAGGTTTTAAGGGAAGAGAAATTATACGCCAAATTCTCCAAGTGTGAATTTTGGTTGAAGGAGGTACAATTCTTAGGGCACATGGTGACGAAAGACGGTGTGAAGGTTGACCCCGCGAAGATTGAAGCTATGATGAATTGGGAACCGTCTGAGAGTCCATCCGAAATTCGAAGTTTCTTGGGCTTAGCGGGTTATTACCGAAGATTCATCCAAGACTTCTCCAAGATTGCCTCACCATTGACCGCCTTGACTAAGAAGAACGTGAAATTCGAGTGGACCAATACTCAAGAGAGAGCATTCCGGACCTTGCAAAAGAAGTTGTGTGAAACCCCGATCTTGTCCTTGCCGGAGGGATCGGAGGATTTCGTGGTCTATAGCGATGCGTCCAAGATGGGCCTAGGGTGTGTACTCATGCAAAGAGGGAAGGTGATTGCCTACACATCAAGGCAGTTGAAGGTGCACGAGAAGAACTACCTACACATGAATTGGAATTAGTGGCGGTAGTATTCGCATTGAAGTTGTGGCGACATTACCTTTATGGAACGAAGTGTATTTTATCAGAAGGAGCTTAACATGAGGCAAAGAAGATGGTTAGAAGTACTCAAGGACTACGACAGTGAACTACTTTACCACCCGGGTAAAGCAAATGTGGTGGTCGATGCCTTGAGTCGGAAGGAGTACAGTGGGAAGCTTCAAGCCAAGCTTTCAAGAATTGAATTAGTGTCAAGCCTCATGGAGAGGATTAAAGCATCGCAAATCGAAGCATTGAAGGAAAAGAATCTCAAAGAGGAAGGGATGACCAAACAACGGCTACTCTTGGCAGACGATAGCCGTAGGATCAAATGCTTTAATGGACGCGTGTGGGTGCCAAGGATTGGAGGAAGTCGAGAGCTACTTTTGGAAGACGCTCATAAAACCAAATACTCCATTCACCCGGGAAGCACCAAGATGTATAGAGATCTAAAGTTGCACTATTGGTGGCCGGTTATGAAGTTGGACGTAGCGCATTACATGGAGAGGTGTGTGACCTGTTCCCAAGTAAAGGCAGAACATCAACGACCGTGTGGGAGTTTGAAATCGTTGGAAATACCCGAGTGGAAGTGGGAAAAAATCACTATGGACTTCGTGACCAAACTACCAAAAACATTGAGAGGTAATGACACCATTTGGGTGATTGTTGACCGCTTGAAGAAGAGCGCTCATTTCCTAGCGATACGGGAAAACTTGCCGATGGATAAACTGATGAAACTCTACATTGACGAAGTAATTTCTAGGCACGGTATACCCTTGTCTATAGTTTTCGATCGTGATAGCCGCTTCACATCAAGATTTTGAGGAGCCTTGCAACAAGAATTGGGGACGCGAGTGAACTTGAGTAAGACATACCACCCTCAGACGGACGGACAAGGCGAAAGGACGATCCAGACTTTGGAAGACATGCTTAGGTCGTGTGTGATCGACTTTGGTGGTAATTTAGATACTCATCTACCGTTGGTAGAATTTGCGTACAACAATAGTTATCACTCTAGCCTTGGTGCGACACCATTTGAAGCTTTGTACGGGCAAAAGTGTAGAACCCTTGTGTGTTGGTTAGAGGCGAGAGGAAAGCAATTTGCTAGCCCGAAAATTGTGCAAGAGACGGTCGACAAAGTCAAAGCAATTTGAGAGCATTTGAAAGCGGCACAAGATCGTCAGAAAAGTTACGCCGACAAGAAAAGGAGACCGGTGGAGTTCCAAGTGGGAGACCGTGTAATGTTGAAGGTGTCTCCTTGGAAGGGCTTGATTCAGTTTGGAAAGCGAGGGAAGTTAAGTCCCCGTTTCCTTGGACCGTTTACTATCCTTGAGCGTATTGGACTTCAAGCTTACAAGCTAGACCTACCACCGGAGATGGACGGAATCCACCCTACATTCTATGTGTGTTATCTACGTAAGTGTTTGGCGGAAGAAGAAAATGTGATACCGTTATCAGAGATCCGGGTAGACGACAACCGTTGTGTCGAAGAACCGAAAGCCATTTTAGAGAGATCGACCAAGAGACTTAGGCGCAAATAGGTCATAATGGTGAAGGTGCAATGTAAGCACCATCGCGGTGCCAATGTGACTTGGGAATCCGAAGATGATATGAAGCGAAGATACCCTCATTTATTTGCTTGACTAGGATTTCGTGGGCGAAATCCTCTTCAAGTTGGGGAGAATTGTAACACCCGTAAAATTTAAAGTACGTTAGGAATCTCTCTTATGAGTCTATTTATTTATTTTTAGGAAGTTATTATAGATCCCGTTAGAATTGTGGAATTCAGAATCATGCCTTGGTATTGGATTTGAGTTAGGAAATTGGCTGAAAAACAGTGAGTTGCGCGGGCTAGGCCGCGGCCTAGACGTCGCGGTCAAAGCTGCGGGACTCACTGAGTGTTTAGACTTCAGTGGCACGCACGGGTTAGGACGCGACTTCCAAGCCGCGGACCAAGCCGCGGGAATGCCCTGCAAGCCTTTTAGACGGGATTTCACCCCCTTTCTCCTCATTTATTCCTCACCAAACACTTCTCCTCCATTAATGCGATTTTGAGAAACCCTAGAGGTTTTCCTTCAAGTTTGGAAGCACATTGTTGTCATCTAGAGCCTCAAGATTTAAGGAGTTAGCTCGGATAGTTGGAGTCTTCATCCTCTCCTCAACATACTTGGTTTTCTAGGTTTTTCACCAAAAACCTAACTATTGAGTTCATTCTCTTTTCATAAACTTTATACATGTTAAAATGTGAATTTTTAACCTTCTCAACATCTCCATTTTGATTTATTTGAGTTGGGTGAGTTTTCACTAAAACCTAATTTTGGAGATTTTGGGGGTTATGTGTAAGGGTATGATTTGGGGTCAAGAGTATGCATTTTGGGTTTAGTTATGGACTTTATACATGAAAATATGCTTCCTATAACCTTATGAATTATTTACATGAAAATCAACATTGGGTTTTGAAATATGGGTAAGTATGATGGAATGGGTATTTGAGTAAATTGATGTATTATGGGTGGGAGTATCATATAACAATTTGAAATGGAACCTCTTGGAAACTTGGGAGTAGTTATTTGGATTCATAATTTTGTACATATATTGGCATTTTAATTGAGGGGATTACTGTCTAGTTTTGTGGACATTGAATGAAACATTTGGTTGCATTTGGGTGTCATGAACCCATATATATATATATATATATATACTATCTTATAATGCATTCATGCATAACTCTTAATCACAAGCCATGATGCATATGGTACTACCATTTTATGCATAAAAGTCTGAAAACTATGAATTACTACTCTATATGCATAAGGTATAAACTTTTAATGCAGCCACTACCACCACTTAATTGGGTTACTCCATTATTCTCTTTTCATAAATTCATATTTATTCTTTAAAAGTACAACCCTTAAAAGACAAAGTATAAATGCAGACTGCAAAGTGTTGTACATTTCACTTTTATGTATATGCTTTATGGCTTTTTCTTCCACAAAACCTGACTTGCCAAAATAAACTCTGCATTTTCAAATATAATCTTATATTCAAATTTTAATCACCTTCAAGAGTCAAACCTACAACTCTTAAATGCATAACTATCCTAAATGCACAACTGAGACGTTACTTTCTTGAATACAGAGTTGTTGTTGCCTGTTTAGGCTCCCGCTCAACAATTCTGCAGAGTCCAGATGTAGGTTTTGAATTTCAAATTCCATTTACAAAATCTTTCTTCAAAGCCACTCTTCCATTGATTCCAAGCGTTCCTGCCATGGAGCATCTTGCTCGATTAATCTCTAATGCCTGCATGCATTTATGTAATAAGAGGCCCATGAAGCATAAAAGCTCAGTAACCACCACCAACCACTGTTAAAATGTCACACAACACCACTCACCGACGAAACTTTCCGGTTCCTAACCCTGAACAAACACCCATAGATCCATCCATCACCACCATATCCAATCATTTCTCAAGATTGTACTTTAATCATAAAGCTCGCTCTTCTTTAACTCAACCTATCTTCGACAGCTCCACCACCGCTTCTTTGACCAAATCACAGAGTCAAAGAACCAGAAATAGAGGAAAACCCCATTACTATTACACCAATAAACCAGTTCAGGAACACCCTCAAACCCTTGATGATGATGATGATGATCAAGAACCAGAAGACAACATCAAAGAGCCATTGTTGTTAGAAGTTAAAGGGTATGTGGATTTGATGTCAAAAGATGAAGAAAAAAGTGATGATGTTGATGAAGTGAAAAAGTTACAAGTTCTTTATGATGTTAAAAAGCAACATCAATCTTTACTAGGAATGGTTAAGGGGGGCAGGAGGAGGAGGAGGTCATTTGGGGGTAGCTCACAAGCTGAGTTGTCTGATTTCTTTGCTTGTAATGGTGTCAAAGTGGTTTCTGCTGATATGCCTCCTTATATGCAAATTCATGTTGTGGATGTTACAAGAAAAACCTACGATAGCTTGGTAAAGTTCACTACCAAAACCCTTGCTTTGACTCTAAAAAAAGGTACCTTTTTTTCATTCATTCATTTGTAATTAATTACTAAAAAGCTTTCATTTATACAATTGGGGGTCTTGAATCGTGATTATTAATTTCCATTTATTTCTTAGTGGAATGAATGTGGTTCAATCTGGTAATTAATGGAGGAATTGAATGTTGATTTAAAGATATGGTAGGTAGGTCAAAGTGGTTTAATCTATACTACCTTATAGTGCATTCATGTAAAACTCTTAAAAACAAGTCACAATGCATAAAGTATCATCATTTATGCAATAAGTTTGAAAAACTATGAATTACAATCGGTCAAACATGATGTACAAACACCTAATGCATTCTTTTAAACCCATAGAATATGGTATCTGCAGTGTTATCTTTCTTATGTATAGAGTACCAGAGTTTCCTTTTTCATGTATTACGACTTCTCAGGCCCATTTTTTTATTCCCGTAGTGATTCAAACTTTCAAAATTCAAATCCATGATTCAGAGATGGGCGACTTTCACTCAAGACACACTCTTCTCATTTTCTGTCAAAGCGATTTCTGCTTCTATGAACCGGATAATCCAATTTCTCTTGTTGAATTCATTTATTAAGGTTAGTTATTATTGATTGCATATGTGATTCAGTCCGTTAAGTTTATGGTTTTTATTTCTTATTATTGTTTTTAACTTCAGACCATGGTGATGGATGCACAATTGTTGGGTTTTATTTTTAACTTCAGACCTGGTGAATGGTGATGGGTGCCCAATTGATAGGTTTACCTTCAACCTTCACACCATGGTGATTTTGACTGTAAATTGGTGATGGGTGCCCAATCGAGAACACTATCAGACCATGGTGATTTCAACTTCAGACATGGTGATGGATGTCAATGTTGCTCAAAAGGTCAGTACTTCGTTATTTTATATTTGATATATGATTCTTGAACATTCATTTTTTTTCTCTCAGCAACCTACTCCTTAGGAAGCAGGCAACCGTGGGTCAGGTAAAAGAACGCTCTTTAAAACATCCGACCATATGATGCATTTTAAATTTTATGCAAGTTAATCCAGTGAATTTCACAAGAATTTTGTAAGAAGGTTCCTTGGTTCAGCCTTGGCTTGGTTTCTTCTGAGTTTTTAGTCGAATCTTGGTGTCAACCGGAACACTTTTCGGGAAAATAGTTTTATTCAAGCATCAAGTTTTTTGCTAATTTTTAGATATCTACTTGCAAGATGTTATGTTCTTTGGTTTTTGTTGATATGTGTGGCTGTTTGTTTTTTATTTGCTATCTTTTTGCAGGTGTCAATAGTGAATGTATACTATCTCCCAGCAAATGACACAGATGATGATATCATATGATACGTTGTGGTACGTTGAGATTTAGCATCTTTTCAGCTTTTCAATTATCCGATAGATATCTATTTTGTTGTTTATTTTCATCCGTGATTTATAATTTCATCCATTCATGTATGCTATTATGTAGGTATGACAACATTATGATCGAGGGTAAACTTGATTTGCAAAGATCAATTGGATGAGGGTAACATGCCTTCTATATATTCTCTATCAATCGATTTTTTTGCATGTTTCTTTCTATGAAGCAAGAATTTCTTTCTAGGTTTTACATGACTCAATTTTTATGAAGGGTTTTTTTATCAGCTTCTCCTTCCATGCTTATATGTTAGATACTTGGATTCATCATTTAATGAAAACAGGGATGGTACTATGGTAGGTGGTAAACGAATGGGACTTACTTCACTTGGAGGTAAATTGCTTAGAAACATATTACCGGGAGTTTCTATAACTCTTGTATGTTACATGATACATATCACTATTATCATCATCTATGTTGCTTTTAAATTTGTTAAAGCTTTAGGGCCTATCGGTTTTTTTCTTCACCAAGTGGTGTCCGGATCTGTTAAAGCTATATGTGCCTCCAATGAAGCTTCTATTAAATACACTATTCTTTTATACTCTGCATTGCAACCTGCAGTGACTCTATTGCTTCTGAGTTTTGAGTTCCAATTTTCAAGTATGTGATTATAGCTTTGACTTGAGGAGATTTTTAGACCGTGTTTTTACCTTTTATTATATTACACAGTTGGTTATTGATCTCTATTTGATTCTTACCTTTTTTAGATTATGTTTGCCACACAGTACATAAGAACAATAATCCTATTTTCTCCTTTCCTTTTTCTTTTAAAATTTTGCCACCCATACCTTTTTATAACGAATTTAAAGCTTACAGGTCCTTTTGTCTTGGCAGCGGTGTCGTTTCTGTTTCTGCATAGTTCTTAATTTGGAACTAAAAACTTGTCCGTTTCCGGCACTAGAGAGGCCTCAACCACTTCTTGCTAAAATATGGCAAGTCAACTCAATGAATTTGAGGAAGTGGCAAAAAATAGTATTTGGTTGATTATGAGAAGAAGTTCATATCAACTGTTAAATATAACCTTTTATATTGTTAGAGCTCTACAATATTTTCAAGATACAAGTACCTAGATGATGAGATATGTAAATGGATAATATATGTATACGAATGTTCATGAATTTGCTTATGCAAGTGTTATGTGTGTTTTATGTTTTCTTGTGTTTTACTTAAATAGTTATTTTCATTTAAATGGTTGTTAATTTGATATTTTTATCATCTAGAATTTGAATTCAAATATGTATCAAATGGTCATTTTAACTTAAACCGAGTTCTCAAATAGTCATTTGTTTCATTGGACTCTTACAGAAGGAAAACAACATCGAATATCATGTTTGAGATGCCAAATACATCAATGTTTAAGTCTAAAGTTTACCTTGTTTGCTGAAGCACTTTCTCAGGACAACTTTCATGAAGGTGATGTGTGAAGCACTTGTTTTTGTTCAGAGGGGTTATGCTAGAAAAGAAGTTGTGATGGATGCTTGAATTGCATTTAGAGAAGAAAGAACCATTCATCTAACAAGTATTAACACTTAAGGAAATATGTTTTGTTATAGATACGACACCACATTTCTTTCGTTTTTTCACTCTATCAACATAAGATGGTCTAACTGTGTTCTTACATTACATTTTTGCTTACATTTTTTTTAATTTTACGTCCCGCCGCATTGCGCGGGTACACTGCTAGTATATATATATAATCTTTGACCCAATGTTGGAACACTAGTTTTCCACATTGAGGCACGTTTAGACATCAGATGAGGTATAAGCCCTACGTGCTAAGTACGCGATATTGAATGAGGATCTCAACGTAAGGGCCCTATGTGGTTGAAGTTGACTTTTCGTGGGTGTACGTTTAAAGCTACTGAGTCTGACATCCATTGCGGGTACTTTTATGTGTTTGGTCTTACTAATACATTAAGTGGCTTACTTTTGTGTTCCGTCACTTGTGTTAGTAAGCGGGTCTCCCCCGTCAACCCAAGAGGTATTTGTGTTATTGTTGAGACTACCTATATGTATTCCGATGGCATTTCTTAAGTTATTTCAAATAAGAGTATTGATTTTCCACTTACAAATGTTTGATCTCACTAGGCTTTAGCCTAACACTTTTCTTAAAATGACATGTATAACAGGTCTTCCTAGCGGTGATTTTCCTCGGGCTTGAGTGGAGGGTAAATCGAAAGAGTAAAGCATTTTTGGAAGGATATAGAGGCGTGTTTTGGACATAGTATTGGTATACTTTTGTAGGTGAAATGTCAACACCCGTTTGTAATCTAGAACTAGATGGACTAGATTAGTAGGTTGTTGTATTCATTTCCCTTTAGTTATTTATTTGTAAACGCCTTACAACTATTCCCCTTTTGGGATGATCCTTTTTATATTAGATGCGTTTATTCCGCTTTTGTTTTCAGGTTTAAATTAACCACTATTTTTAGGGTGTTACAATAACCGTATTGAGTGGCGTGTAGAAATGATTATTGGTTATGTTGTGGACTCAGAAAGGTCGCATTGGGCTCCAAAAGTATCCTAACCGCTAAGAAAGACGAATCTTGTAAACGTGAACTTGGCTACAATTGTTTTTTGTCTTCACGTCTTGAAAGTGCAACCATCAACTGCAGGTGGGTCCTATACCATATGTACGAACCTTGTGGGTATTTAACCAAACCTTATACATTAACAAAAAAAAAAAAAAACACTAACAAAATTAATCATACATTTTCACTTTTTTTTGATAACTTTAACAAATTGTCACAAAATAAAACAATGAGTAAACTACAAATTTGGTCCCTGAGGTTTGATGCTTATAACACTTTTCGTCCCCACACTTTCGATATTACAAGATGGCCATTATGATTTGTAAAAACGACCGGATTTGGTCCCTACCTCTAACATCCATTTAAAAAAAATCCTGTTAGATGAGGTGCATTTTTAACTTTTTCCAATTTACATTTTCTATTAGAAACTAAAAAAAATGTTTTAATCCATCCATTTAAGTGTCATGTGTCCTACCCATGTGTCCCTCCCTTCCCTGAGAACTTTTCCGGCCAAACCTAACATTTTCCGACCATCTTTTTCGGCCAAACTAATCCTTTATGGCCATCTTCTCCGACCAAAACAACATTAAATTGAAACCCAAACACCAAAATGAAACCCAAATTCAAACCTAAAGCCTAAAATCAAAATCAAAATCAACATCAAATCGAAAACCACATTCAAACTCAAACCCTAAAATCAAAATAAAAGAAGTATTTACGGGGATTTCAAGACCATTTTATCTCTACAAATGTTGTATCAACAATAGAATCAAAATCAAAAGAGGAGGGTAGGGTGGTTATATAGCAGATTCGGTGGAGAGGGCAAATCGATGGGGTTGGGGTGGTGGTGGTGGTCAAAACTAGGTAGGAGAGGGGAATGATTTGTTCAGTAAGGTTACTTGAGGCGCTCATGAACATAGTAGGGGTAGGGGCAGGATTGTTGCTCCGATGGACAGAGAATGAATGAGGGTTGTGAACAAGGGGGTCTCGGTCATGGTAGGCAAAGACAAGAAGCAACAGGTTTGCAAGCCTGATCGTGGCTGGAGGAGAAAGATCTTATCGAGGAGCAGCAACACTGTGCTTTAGTAGGCAAGTTGTGGCCGGTGAGTTGTGACCGACGTACATGTTATGTGGCTATGTTGGTCCCTTACGAGTTCTATGATTCACAATACATATATTTACAATTTTGGTCCCTGGAATTTTGTATATAAATGCATTTATTATATATTAATATATTTATTAAATTTTGAATTTTTAAACAGAAATGACATAATATTGTAAAACTTCCAAAATGCCCCTCATCTAACGGGATTTTTAACAATCGTTGGAGGCAGGGACCAAATACAGTCGTTTTTGCAAACCACAATGGTCATCTTATAATTTTAAAACTGTAGGGACGAAAAGTGTTATAACCACTAAACCTCTGGGACCAAATTTGTAGTTTACTCTCAAACAATTCATAGTTTTACTTTAAGTAAATTTATTAAAAAAACTGTAACAATTTAACAAAGGTTTTGAGAACATGTTTTCCCCTTATTTCATTTCACTCCACTTCTTTTTGTAAAAAAAAGTTCCAAGAAGAGAGTATATGTTCTTTTTCTAGTTATACTAAAAGCGTATTCGCGCAATGCAGCGAGATACATCACGATTTTGATGTTTCATTTTTTTTTTTTATTGATTTACAGTACGATTTTGGATGGTTTTAAAAAAGTGATAATGTTTTTTTTTATAAATTTATTTAATTTAGGCTTAATAATATAATGTTTTTTATATAAAAAAATAAGTATTTTGTTAGAATTCAATGATTATCTTATATATTTTAATGACATCTAGAAAAAATAACCAATTACATATTTAATAATATAATTAAAACAAATTTATAGTAATATAATATATTAATTAATAGTGATACATGGAAATGTCTGCATAAAAGGAAGGCTCTGCACATACCAAATTGGTGGGTGTTAGAAGCCTGCAGTAGTAATATGTATCTTGTGCTTTGATACTTGTAAATTAAGAGATTTTTAAAATCTTGTATAAAATGATGGTACTTTATGTCTAATAATTTGTATTTAAGAGTTTTTTATCCGTGCTTTATAATATCTATACTACCTTATAAAGCAGATTTCAAAATCTCTTAAAAACAACTTTTGTTGCACAATGTACTGTTGTTTAATGCACAATCTCTTAAAATCTCTTAATTACAACATCTAAAACATAAAGTACTACTTTTAAATGACTCTTTTTAAAAATCTCTTAATTACAAATTTACTAACCAGATGTACAACTTGTCGATGCAAAACTCAAGATTTATATTTCCAATCAGTTTAATCCACGCCACCCACCCACATCATTATGTTTCCAACCTCTTCGTCTTCTCCACCTTCTCTATTGTGATGTTTACAGTCCCGATATGGTTTTGAATCCATATTTGAATCCCCCTTCGTCTTAGTTCCTCTCACACTTGAATCTCATATTTGTCCATCTGTCTCCAGTTTTCTCTCGACATTCTCCATCAAGTAAGGTTTTGAATTATTTTTGAATTAAGGTAAGATTTTATGGTTTTTGCTTTCTTTTTGCTTCTTTATTGATGAAATAATCAAATATCCTCACTCCATCTTTAACCCTCAGATGTTTATTTGTTGTATGTGTCTATTGATTGACGGTTTCATATGTTGGATTCATTGATGGGGGAGGAGGAGGAGGAGGCTGCATCATAGAATGAGACGATGGCAAACTGGAGAAGGCGACACAGCGCAAAAGTGTTCCTACATCCCGCGTTTACAAACATTTTCTAACTTTACATCTTGTAATCATCTATTCCCTCTCTTTAATAATGAACAATAGCACTACATCTCTCATAATTTTCCCAAAAAATCAAAACAAGAAAATATGTTTCTTCTTGATATTTAAAAAAAAATTCTCATCATTTCATGATTTTGTCTGTGAGGATTGTGGGTTTCCTGTTATGTTTATGATTTTGATTGTCGAGCAAATAAATGTTCAAAATCGCGATTGCAGGGTTCTGTCTTCTATTTGCGATTTTGATTGTCGGGTTCCGATTTCTTTTTTGATTTTCGAGCAGATGAATGTTCCTCTTTCTAATGTGAATTTTGATGTGTTTTTATCAGGAACCTTTATGTTACTTGGATGTTTTGCTTGAAGCTTGACCAGTATGAGTAGATGAATGTCCATTCTCGGTGATCCATTTCCAGTAATTTCTTTATTCGCGATGTTGTATTTTTGTGATTTTGTTTTCTTTGCTTGAAGATATAAAATGATAGAGAACGATGAGAAGTAATATTTGCTTCATTTTCGGAGAACCGGTTTGATTTTTTATGAACCTCTTGTCGGTAGATTTTTGTATAATAACTTTGGTTTTTTATGAACTTGGCGTCTCTTTCCTTCTATGTTTTTTAAAATTGTATAATAACTTTGACTAAATGGATGACAACCATGGATTCAGAAGCGCTTCCGATCAAAGCAACAAAATGCTTAGAAAATTTCGGCTACTGTTGCAAATGTCAACGAAATCCAAAGAACCCCTAACGGATATTACTCTGTTATGTTATGCTTTCAAGGAGAACAAAATCTATTTGTCAAGTATAATAGTTGGTTACTTTTTCTATAACTTTAACATAATAAAAGTGAAGGATGAGCTGCCACTTGTTTCAAGGGAAGATTTCATTTAACTACATGAAGATTTACATAAAAGTGCATAAATGTGTGGCAGGCACAGGCCCATGATCTGGATATCGCCTCATGCTCTCCACGAGGTTCGAACCTGGGTAGTCATGGATACCATCTACTAACACCCAGGATGTTACCAAACCACTTGGCTAGACATGATTTGATTGGAGAAGCTCTTGTTTTGCTACTGTAATGGTGGAAGTATGGAGAGCAAGGACTCTAACAATATGGATACTTAAATGTGGATTTATTTTATGTGCTCTTCAATGATGGTCCCATTTTAGGTTTGAGAATCTCTTGTTTTACTACTGCAATGCTGGAAATATCGAGAGCAAGGATTCTAATAACATGGATACTTAAATGTGGAATGGTGATGATACCTTATGATAGGTTTGATAATTTTGGTTGTAGATTGTTGAAATGGTGCGTTTTGCCTCAAACAATTTTGGTGGTAGTTTACGACAAGCTTGTAGAATGAAGGAGGAATATTATATAATAATATTTGCTTATGTTTTATATCGTATGGCAATTTTTTTAAGTACCGTGAAAGAACGGCATAGTCTATGAAGTCGAGGGTTTTAACGAGTTGTTGTTAGAATAATATTTTTTTTTACATAGTTGTTTTTAAATTTTCACCCACTTAAACCAATGGTGTGGTTTGCATTTTTGGAACCACTTTATCTATGTCGATTTATGTATTGGGTTTGATTGCTATTTTGAATTTTAAATATGTCATATCTCATTAGGTGTGGTTGTTGCACCTTTGCCTTTTAGGCTAGATGGAATTGGGTTCATCTTTCTCACTCAAGCCTTTATTTTGAGTGGTACATATATATTCCCTTCGTCCCAAAATAAGTGTCTAAATTACTATTTTTGTTTGTCTCAAAATAAGTGTTCACTTTTAAAAAGTAAGTGTCCACTTTATCATTCTACTTTTAATTATGTGATGGAGAAAATTTCCCTCTCTGTAATTAAAGGTAAAATTGTACTTTGGTTAATTAAAAAGTGTAATAATTACACTTATAAAACTGTGTGTTTTTTTCATTGTGGACATTTATTTTGAGACAGAGGGAGTATTTTTTATGGTTTTGTTTTTTATTTAACATAAAATTTAACATCCCACTATATTGCCTGGGTATACAAAACTGATTTTGTTTATGTATTATTGGGGAAACTTATTTATGCTTCTAGATGGTATTACTTCTTGTCTCAGTTTCAAAATTGATCTTGTGCAGTTCTTGAGAATGATGATGTACAAAAAAGGCTTTGATTTATGTGATCATAGATTTTGCTTTCCATATAATCAAGATAACTATTTCGTCAACTAATTGCATCTTAGGTTATTGTCAACATTGCAATAAACGAACTCTTTTTGCACATGATTATTTTGATATTTGAGAATACTTTCTTTGCAATAATGTAGAAAACATCTTGAGATCCACAAATTGGAATTCATACCACAAATTGAAGGACTATAATACTCATTTGCATCCCGTCGCATTGCACGGGTACACTACTGGTAGTATAAATATAGACATTCAAACAAAAGTCTAAGATACTTTTAAGCAACATTAATTAATTTATAGTTTTATTCTGAGAAAGTTTGTTAAATTTTTTGAAACAATTACTTTAACAAGCATTAACCCAAGTACATCATGGATACCAAACACTAAAAAAAGAATAAAATGAAACTATGAAAAAAATATTGAAATTGAACATTTGTGGCGTCAGCAATTTTCCCGTATAATAAGAAGGATTTTCCTTTTCTTTTTGAAGGATTATCCTCATTTTATGTATTTTTGGAAAAAAGAAATCAATAATGTTGTACACTCTTGATATAACTAAACAAAACTTATAGAATCAAATATATTTATGGGTTCCATTTCGCATTAAAAAGTTAAACAAATATATATCCATTTAAATGTTGAAATGAATTTGCCAAACGAATAAATAACTATATATATACTTAACCAAATAAGCAAACAAATACATACTGGTATTAAAAATTAACTAAAAACGTACTCGCACAATGAAGCAAGATACATCACGATTTTAATGTTTCATTTTATTTTATTTTTTCGATTTACAGTACGATTTTGGATTGTTTTGAGAAAATGATAATGTTTTTTTTTATAAATTTGTTTAATTTAGGCTTAATAATATAATGTTGTTTATATATAAAAAAAATAAGTATTTTGTTAGAATTCAATGATTATCTTATATATTTTAATGACATCTAGAAAAAATAACCAATTACATATTTAATAATATAATTAAAACAAATTTATAGTAATATAATATATTAATTAATAGCGATACATGAAAATGTCTGCATAAAAGGAAGACCCTATACATATCAAATTGGTGGGTGTTAGAAGTCTGCAGTAGTAATATGTATCTTGTGCTTTGATACTTGTAAATTAAGAGATTTTAAAATCTTGCATAAAATGATGGTACCTTGTGCCTAATAATTTGTATTTAAGAGTTTTTTATCTGTGCTTTATAATATAGTATAGATTTAGTGATTTTTAAATTTGTTAGCCATTTGTTAAGTAGAGATCAATAAAAATGGGTTGCGGTTGCAGTGTGTCTCGCGTTGAAATGGTCATCAACTGTGAATTTCGATTATTTACTGTCTACATCGAGATATTTACCGTCTAGCACAAATTTTAAAAGTTTCTGCAGAAAGTAGAGATTTGCAATCACTTGGTCATTTTTGGCAAGTAACAAATCTTGTAGATGGACGCTACCATGCTGACAACTTCTTTGCAAATTAGTGTATTGCGGCCCGCCAAAAAAGAAAGCAAGAGAGAAAAACAGTTGGCTATTTTGTGAGGTATGATCCCTAAAATGATTATTTTTGTCATGTAATCTATGTTGTACTTCAAACTATTTTTCTAAACCAATATAACACGACATTCGAACTCCATAACCATAGGAACACATTGGAAATAGATTCTATAAAGTCGTATATTATATTACACCTTGAACTTCGTTCCAATTAATACCATGCAACGTTAAATCACCTTAACATTAATCAAAAAGTAAATAGATAAAGTTTAACCAAGTCATCATTCGTAATTTTTTCGACATCAATAATCCGTCACAAATTCATTATATTATATGACAAAACATTATCACGATGCAACTAACAATTATTTTTAAAATGGGACAAATCTGATATCTAACTATTCACTTTTACACCGAGGCTGTTTAGGCTATGTTCGGCAAAAAAAGCTAGCTTATCAGCTAACTTTTTTTCCTGGTACACGTTCGGATGACCATAAGCTAGCTTATTGTAGCGTTTTAAAATGCTAGCTTATAAGTTAGTTTTCCGAACATAACCTTAGTCTAGGTCTATATAAGCTAGTCTGGACACCCATGGTAATTAAAAAATGTCATGATGAAAGAAATATATTTGCAAGAAAATTGAAAAAATCAATGAGAGAAATCGGGTATGTTTGGTAACCAAAGGGGAGGCAAACCAGAACAAGAGTGATTCAGACGAGTGTTTGAATCCCTCAATACTTGGGCGGCGCTTCAAAACTCCACTCAATCTCTCTCTGTCTTGTAGATTCCTTTTATCCCCACGGAGGTCAACGGCGGCGGCTTTTCCTCTTCGTTTCCACAATTTTCATTTTCTCCGGCAGCCGACGACGACGACGGTAAAAGACGACTGGCTACTCGAACGACGACGATAAGAGACGCCAGCTTTTCGATTTCTCATCAGATTTATCGTTTCTCAGGTTTGTCGATTTCTAATCAGATTTCTCAGGTGTGAATTTTGGAGTTTAAGCATCCAATTACTCGAGATTTGACGAATTATCCTGGTCGCTTCTTTGTTTTGGTTCAATTCATGAACCGAATTGCAACATTGAATTATATCAATATCAGGAAAACATATGTATAAATCATTAAGTCTATGAACATCGCCGGCCATGTGTTAATTTTAAGTTAGGGGCTATTGACACTAGTTGATCTCCATCATTCATCACCGTTTATGTGCTGATGAAAATGTTAGTCATATGATAAGGGCAAGATAGATGAACAGATATCACTGTCTTTGTGATTGGAAAGTGCCACTAAGGTAGGTTCAGTAAGATGTTCGTTAGACCCTACCATGGTTTACAACGCCAATGTTGGGCTTGGGCTTACAAAGGACATGCAAACAAGATGATAGGAAAAGACAATACACTGCCTCATGAGCGGTTATTCAGCTCCAATTGAGACCTTTGGATGCACCTATGAGACCTTTGTAACAAGGGAAGTGATCAATAAAGGCTTTAGTGAGTCAAATATACCAAAGGAGTTGGCCTTAGAAGTGCTTGAAAGATTTTTATTCTTGTTCCTACCCCTTGGGGGTTTGTATCTTTTAATTCCCATTGGGTGTTCACTTCTAGATATGCCAACTAGTTTGGCATAAATGCTTGTAATCTCTCATTTAGTTTCGTAAGTTCACACTTTGTAAATTTCTAGGATATAGGGAGCTCGAGCACTTGGTGAAAAGGCAACATGTCTTTTTGTCTCTTTTGCACTCATATGAATGCTTAATTTATAAGATGCTCTAGGGCACATTCTAGTGTGTAAGAAAATAACATTCTAGACTCATGTTCGATGGTTCCAGACACATTCCATAATATTGGGTTTAAATTTGAACTTGAGGCATCAGAACCGTAATTGCAAGATATGTTCTTGAATAAGAAAGAATTCAGTGAGAATGTATCTAGAGTTTGTATCATAGTTGTTAAAAACGTGCCTTAGGCACGCACTAAGGTTCTAAATGGCGTGAGGCGTGGCGGCAAGGCCAAGCCTCAAGCCTTAGAAGCCATGGCGTTTTCAAGGCGTGATTTATGGTGTCAAATTTCTAATTCATATATATTATTATATATAAAAACGTATGTTTTGTAGTGTTACTCAATGAGTCAATAGTAATAAGCAAATTAAATTAGGTTATATGTTATAAACTTGCAAATAAGACATTAAAAACGTAAAGAAAAATCAAATATCTCATTACGATAATTGCGCATTAGGCCATGGCGTGCCATGGGCTTAATGTGGCGTGACACACAAACCTTGGTGCCATGGCGCGCCATGGCGGCTGTGTGGCGAGTTTTTTAGAACAGTGGGCACACTTAGGCTCTGAGACTCATAAGGCTCAAGGTCTTGGGATTTTTTAAAGTTGAGGCTAGGCGTATTCACAAGGCTCACCAAGGCTCACCACGACCCTGCACCTTGGCTGAGGCGCCTTGGGGGGGGGGGGGCTAGGTGCGGGGCATAAAGAGTTACGAAATATCTAGTCAAACCCTAATATTAAATAAGTTTTCTCATCTTCTCATCTCCTAACTTCTTAAAAAAAGAGTTATTAAGGCTATGTTTGGCAAACTAGCTGAAAAGCTAGCTTATGACTGATAAGCTAGCTGGTAGCTGATAAGCTAGCTGATGAAAAAGTCACGTTTGGTAAAAACTAGCTTATAAGCATTTAAATTACCAAAAAGGACATTAATTATTTATTTATAATTAAAAGTTAATATATAATTATGAATATTAAAGAGGGGCATAATTGGAATAATCACAAAAAGCTCCTCATAAGCTACTCCAAGTAGCTTATCAAAAAGCTAGCTTATAAGCTAGCTTATGGCCATCCAAACATGTACCAAGAAAATAAGCTAGCTTATGAGCTTATCAGCTAGCTTATTTTTGCCAAACAATGCCTAAATAGATGACATAAGTCAAACCAAAATAATTAATACCCAGTCATTAAAACTTCAAGCTTTCTTATAAATATCCAGACCTTAAAACTTCTCCCTCACACTTCTCCCTCACGGCTCATGCTTTAAACCCCTCCCTTTTGCCTCTATCGATGTACTGGTGGTTGTAGCATTGGAGGCTTGCACTTGCTGCATGTTTGAGTTGTGTGAATATATATTCATAAGATGCGCCTTGCATTCCTGAGGCCCGAGCCTCATGCTTGCGCCTCGCGCCTAGACCTTGAGACCCCTTTGCGCCTTGAGCCTTTCACAACTTCGGTTTGTATAGTAATTCTCATAACCACTTCTTTTCATTCATTTTTGGTTTATGAAGGTCTTTCTACTGATTTGGTTGATGACATGGGAGTGTGAGGCTTTTCATTCTCAATTGCTACTGTATGGTCCCTATCTGTAAGAGATGTATTAGGCATGAATTTTACTATCGCATGTAAAGCATATCGATGTCTATTGATGTGACCTGAAGGTTTTAACATACTATCTGTATTGGGTTTGGTTTCATGCTTTTTTTAATAACCAAGTATAGGAACTATAAAACTCAACATTAGGTCATGTTGCATTGGCATACTTCTACCCGTACATAAATTGCTGAGACTCGAGTGTCGTTGCAGTTTGCAGCTTGTTGGTGAAAACATATATATTTCATGATGTGTCCTTTAGATGGCCAAGTCCATGTGGATCAGATACTCAGATAATCAATGTACTTATATATGTTGTTACTTTGAAGAAGTAAACATAGTTTCATCAGGATGTTTTTTTTACAAGATATTACCGTTGTTAGTTTTGGTTGTGAGTGCACATTGAAGTACTGGTGCAACTCACTGGGTCTAAAAGCTAGCCTCCTTGGCCATTATGTGTCATGGGTTATTCATAAAGTTAATCATGTTGTGGTTGTAACTTGAAGCAAGGAAGTAAAAAGGCTTGCCACTATCCTAATACATTTCAGAAACATGAATAACTCCTCTGTGAAGGATTTCTGTGCATTTGTTTCTGCACCTGCTATATATTTCCAGGACATGTTTCTAAACTTCTTCTGGTTATGCGTAGAATCTGTATTTCTTGGACAAATTAATGCAGTCATTCTTATTAGTTTCTCATTTTCTGACACTGTTGACCTTGTTGCAGCAGTTTATAATTAGTAAAAGGAGTAAGAAGACATTGGTCATAGACTCATAGCACAGACTTACATCTTGCTATTGGACAGGTAGCGGCTCCTTAGGGGACTTCAGAATTTGTGGATGTTCATCAAGCAGCTCTAATTTTGGAATTGTGTGCATACTACAATGAATTAACATTCTGAACATTTTGCTGCTGATGTATTTGCAGGAGGAAAGAAGTATGGATTATGACTGTGCTCCTGTTAAAAGGAGAAAGATATTGACTCAGCATCTGGTGAACCATTCTGAATCAAACAAAGACCCAAATCTACTATCGCCAAATGAGAGCAGAAATACTAGTTTGGCGTGCCTAGATGAAGCACATGCAACCTTTTGTTCAGCAGACATTCCGATTGCAGAAGTGGTGGTCAAACAGGATGACACATTCATTGATGGGAAAGAAAGTTTAACGGAGGGCTCCAAGATGGAGCTTTCGGGCCTTGAGCAAGAAAGCAACGAGAGCAAGAATAAAATTGTGATGGAAGGATCAAAATTGAATACCAATGAAGATAGCTCTGGTAAATCATTTGCCACTGACTTTGCTGGAGAAAACTCTGAGCACGCTGGAGAACCCAAGTCAAGTGCCATCGTGAATGTAGTGTGTGATGTTCACACCGTTGAAGGAAAAGCATCTACTGAGACATCTAGCAGGAGTCATCCGAGCACAAAATCCAAGATGGATGCCATTCATTCTTTAACAAAACTGGATTTAACTAAAGAAATTGCTAGTCAAGTTAGGAATGAAGATTACCTGCCTCCACAGACTTTGGGCTCCTGTGGGCATAGCGGCCATTTGGATTCTAGAAGAAAGCTTCTTGTCCTTGATGTGAATGGTTTGCTTGTTGATATTGTGGCAGACCCAGATGAAACCTACAGAGCAGACACAATAATAGGGTCAAAAGCAGGTTAGAATTTGGTTTTAAGAGTTATCATTTGAATTTTTTTGACTATATGCTACTCATCTAATTGCTTGTTTATTGTTTGCTTTTTTTAGTGTTTAAGAGACCATACTGTGACGAGTTTTTACAATTTTGCTTTGAGAGATTCAATGTAGGTGTATGGACATCAAGAACAAGGTGCTTCAATTTTTCATCTTATGCTACTTTATTGTCTTTTTTTGGTTCCTTGTTCCATCATAACTAAACAATTTTTGTCACTTATTTGGAACTTATTTCATTGTATTAATCCCTTACTCTATTTTTTCTTATTCTTATGCAACTTTTGTGGTGTTATCATATGTACACCTCCTCCAGAAGAAATATAGAGCGGGTTCTTGACTTTCTCATCAAAGACTCTCAACATCAATTGCTTTTCTGTTGGGTAAGCTCATATATTTTGTACTCATGTGGCATTGTAGATGTGTTTCATCTCTACGCATGAACTTGGATTTTTTGTTCAGCTTAAGTGATTCTTATTTTATGGAAAATGTGTAACATGTGTATCCACTCTGTTGACATCTTATTAGTATAGATATATTCAATTATGTAGAAGCGTAATGGCAGACACTTATTGCATTCCAATAAAAGGAGGAGCAATGGAGTTCAGTTAATGTTATTGATCGGCATGGTTTTTTACTGATATTTCGTACTGTCAAATTGGGAACTCAAATTTCTGTAAATGGAGATAAATAGGTGATACTATTTGGCAATGGAACATCTTGTTGAAAAGGCAAGTTTAGTTACATAAGTTTTGATATGTCATGCGCCTACGTACAACTGTACAAGGCTCAAACCCATCATTATGTTTTTGGTATTCTAGAATAATCTGCTTAGGAAGTAGTATAAAAGAAGGGGGAAAGAGGGTAGAGGATTTATCGAAAACATTAGTAAGTCTTTTGGGAGAGCTCTGGCCTCTCGAATTGCCATAACTCATTTCACCAGTGCAATTCATGACACTTGCACTATGTTTCTCAATCGTTTGTTGAACTGCAATTGTTCTTTTATTGTTTGTTTGGATCAACCCGATTCATAACAAATTGGTATCAGAGTGATTTTTCGAGTCCAGTCCATGGCACTTGATACAATTTCACAGAGAAGGGATCATGGAAGAAGGAGGTGATCGAAATCCAATCTATCGTTGCCGAAATTCAACAACAGTTCCAAGATCATATGACTGTCCTCAATCAGAAACTGACAAAGGTGACATAAACTATTCGTGAAGAAGTACGTGTCATCCGATCCAAATCAGGTTCCTACATTGCTAACCCATGGAATCCAGGTGGTTCTCCACCATCAGAGATCAGAGATCTCATCCCAAGTGGTGAGGAGGGTGTCCATGAACATGTTTCTGATTTCACTATTGAAACAAAACCAGAAAGCTCTTCACCGTTGGAGATCATTTCAATAGTGTTCCTTGTAACGAGGTTTGTGTAGTTGGACAAATTCCAGATATCAGTCCTTAAAACCCTGTGGCCACGGTGATGATTGGAGTAGAAGGAGGAGGAGAAGAAAGCGAGAATAGAGAACTTACGGGAAGAGAAGGGGCAATGAAGGAGATATCTAACATTGGATGGTTCAAATCGATGAAAAATCATCTTGAGGACCGCCCAAAATCTGGAGTTTTAGGTGTCTGTCCAAAACCTGACCCAAATCTGCCGGATGTGAAGTTTCCGTCGGCTCAAGTTTGGTCACCGGGGGTTTTGTCCACAATTCATCGCTCCATTGGAAACCAATTTAGCCCACCTCACAAGTAACTCACATGACGGCCCAAGGCAGCCCATGCCCATTTATATCAGGACCTAGACCTCCTTTTGGGCCGGTGTCTTGCCAAGCTTTTTTCGTTTCCATGGACGAGTCATTCTATCATCAAGGTGGCGATTCGGTGGGGATTTGCAAGGTCGAGTATGGAGATTCGTGAAGTAGGAACACCAAGTGGGAAGGGTCAAGGCTTAACAAAACGGAAGGAATACATAGGAGGATGGGACAATTAGGTCTTCCTGTAGAAATTAATAGATCAATGACGAAGGAGCAATTTCCATCAACAAATGATCAGAATCACGAGTTGCATGGGAAACAATCAAGAACTCTTGAGTTTCAGAACTTCATCATTTCCACCTTCCGATAAACTCATGTGGCTATAAATCAATGCCTAACCATACACGGATTCAGATTCAGACCTAATCCGAATCTAGAACCAGATCGACTGATCTCAACTCGATTCTCACCATGTTGTTTCTCGAGTCATTAGTTGGTCGAAGACTGAGAGAATACTCCAAATTGGCAATGGATCAGGGTCAATCGATTTGATTGGTCTGATTATTGGCTGTTCAAATTTTTGTGCAATTGGCAAAGACAAGAGAGAAGTTGGGATAAATCACACTTAATTGCTGTTGGAATTATTGAGAGTAGGAAGACATATTCATTTCAAGATTCAAACAATTTTTTAAAAGACATTGTGAAGTTGGTAGAGTTTCTGGCTTGGGACAATGCCCCTGGTCATATGAGGTCTTTGGTTGGGACGCTGTCGGCTTCGTCGAAAAGGTGATATTAGAGAAGGATATACATGAAGTCTTTAGAGTCTGGGTCTTGGCCTTGTTCTCCATCTCTTCAAGCAAGTTTGAATGTGGACCCGCGACGGCGTCCAGCTGTCCACAATTAAGTTGACTTTAATGTCATTAGTAGAAGCGATGACCCGGCTGCTTATGGGAAATCATAGTATTGTCTTGTTGTGGGAGTGCTTTGCTGCAAGGTGCGTTCTCTTGCCTGTGCATATTATTGTTATACGTCTTGGTGCAATTGATCATATAATGACAGAAAAAGCTACTATAATAAGCAAATAATTACTCGACCCAAAGTTGGTTCTTGTGTCTCCTACTTTTTTAAACACTATGACGACAAACTCCAATGAAGGGAGGTCAGTTCTACATCAGCGCTTCAAGTTTTTACATAAAAGATATTAGGAGTATGTGCATAAAGTTTACTTTGAGATCATAGACCATGGGCTTTCTCTAAAGAAAATCAATGATGACCAACATGCTCTTATAAGCAAGGCACACCAGAAGTTAGCAAAGGCTCACATTCAAATTCTAAATGTTGTAGTGGTGTTAATGATGTTAAATTGGAGGGGGGGGGGGATTGGTAAAAGTTATGTGGTTAGTGGAATGTCTATCAAGGGCTCTATGGAAAGTAATAATGGTGAAGATAGGGGGTATCATTGTCGGAAGCAGACAAGTGTGGATTAGATTGTTGGGAGATGGAAGAAGTGTTGGAGATGAGTTTAAAGCCAAGAAAATGAATAATGATTCTGACCTGAGGGACAAGGAGGAAGATAAGGTTCTATTTTGGGGTTTAGCACAACACCCAAAACATGAAACAAAGCTGTCCGTTTGCATTCAAATTGCAGGACTTGGTATTTGGGCCTTATATACAAGGGAACGTGGATGAGTCTATACATTGGCAAAATTACATGAGTGGTAAACTTGCTGGAAAACCTTGGACTTCGACTCTGACTTTGAAAAGAAAGGGTGGCAGGGAGATGAATTGGAAGGGATTGACTTTAGTAGCAGCTGGTTGGGAAGATGTAGTAACCGGGCAGCAGCTGTTTCTCTATTTTTCTATCCACCTTGAGGACAAGGTGGTTCTTTGGAGGCGGGCTAAGGTCATGCACCTACGGTACAAGGCCCAAGCCCATCATTATGCTTTGCTATTCTAGAATAATCTGCGTAGTATAAAAGAAGGGGGGAAGAGGGTAGTGGGTTTATCGAGAAAATTAGCAAGTCTTTTGGGAGAGCTCTGGCCTCTCAAATTGCCAGAATCCGTTTCACCGGTGAAATTCATGACACTTGCACTCTGTTTCTCCATCATTTGTTGATTTTTCCATCGAATTGCAATTGTTCTTATATTGTCTGTTTGGATCAACCCGGTTCATAACATGATAATTTCTTGGGTGATCTAAGTTTTTACAAGGGCAAGTGTTAGGAGCTATGAATGAAGAAGAATGGGAGATGGTTTAATCTGCAAACTTGAATAAAAACTAAATAAAGGGCAGTCCATATGGAGAGGACCAAACTCCAAAACAATAATCCCAATAATTTTCTGCCATCTGAAAAACAAAACGATCAACGTATCTTGACAAGGCCATCTTTACAACCTGCATGACCTTAGTTTAAAGTCCACTGATTTTGCATTGCCAATTGTCTTCCTCAAGGCGTGGTTCTGAAACTCACAGTGAGATTGGAAAAAATTAGCAAGGCATTGTTTATTGAGAGTTAATACTGACCGATAGTAAATTACATGACAGTTTAGGAACATGTAACACATCTTTCAGTGTTAGACATGAAGAAATATATTTAAACTAATAAGAACAAACAGAGTCCTAGGAAACAAACTGGAAGGTGGAGCTGTAGATATCTCTAGATTTATGCAAGACTTTTTCTATGCTCCAGTGATGCCTTTAAGGGAAGTTTTGTACCAATAAGTGAAGCAAAAAATTTTCACGCTTATAGAAGTAGTTTTGGCCATGGTTTCTTTTAGAACCCCCTTATCCTTGAAATATATCCACTGCATACGAGGACCTCCACCAAGGTATATTACATACATTGGATGTTTTAGTTGTTACGCTGTTGGGGAATTCCTTTTGATTATGATTATCAATACTTTTAATGTTGCTTAGAGTTGGGCCTTTGTTTAGTTTTTTACATCTTACTATTGTTTTGCTATTTGAAATACAGTATGTGTATTACTATGAACTTGCAAGCTGCATGTTTTTTTTCCTGTTTATTACGATGTCAATCATCTGTTCATTAATATGATCAAGACTGGTTTTTGTACAGGATCAATCTCATTGTACTGAGACCGGTTTCAATACTATTGAGAACAGTGACAAGCCCTTGGTTTTAAAGGAACTTAAAAGGTTATGGGAAAAGCAAGATCCCAGCCTTCCCTGGGATAGTGGAGTGTATGATGAAACAAATACACTTCTTTTGGATGATTCTCCATACAAGGCACTGCGTAATCCCGTAAGCTGTCTTTTTCTTTTCTTTTCTTTTCCCTTTCTTTCTGTTTATATTTTTTTTATCACCAATTAAAGGTATTAATTTCCTATGCACTTCTTGCTTTTATTTTCAGCCATATACTGCAATCTTCCCTTATACTTACTGTTACCGCAATACCCAAGATGATGGTTTAGGTAAGTCATTATGTCACATTTATTTCTGTTTTATTTGTAGCCTCCTCTATATTACTCATAGAACGGAATATGGTACTTCATAATTGTGCATAATTAACTTATCAATCCAATGTGACAATTATAAGTTATTTGTTGTCTAACACGATACTTATGTCATAATTCATAAAAAAATTGCTCTTTCACTTGCACACTACCCTGCTTTCTGATTAATCCCTGGCTTGCATTCTATTCAACAAAGCTCTCTTGTTTGATAGTTCAATGGAAATGCCACTTTGTACATTGTGTTATCTTTCAATGATCCTTACATTTCTGTTATTAAAGTTTTTCTTTTTCTTCCTTTGTCTGTACAACACTGCCTGGATGCACCACAGGCATTTTCTACTCATATTAACAGTGGGGAGAGTAACGTTCCTATTATGGTGAGAAGCCATCATGGATTTTCTGTTGAAGAAAACCCTAATAAGTAAATTACCAAGTGGCTTGGTTTTGGGACACAGTTGTGAGTATATGGTGATGCTGTTTCGTGGCTTCTCTGAAAAGTTGGCAATGATTAGTTGAGATGAGAGTGGCACTAGGATGAAATTCAGCAGAGATGGTTAGGCATGTAATGTGTTATTTAGCTGTCTAGAGCCACTATGTTTTTGTTCAACATTACCTTGTAGACGTTGGATAGATCATAATGGTGATCTAGAAATCAGTCAAGAAAAAAGTAAGGGAAGGTAATGTGGAAGTAGCAGGTGAAGGGTGGATACAAGATGACTAGTGTAGACAAGTACAAGCCAATGGAGGGTAAAAATTGACAAATGAGTTTCTAGATGGATCATGTGTGACTATTTATAGTCTTTAAGTGTGTATTTACTGTGTGATTGTTTATTGTTTATTTCTTATCGGTTTTGTTAGCAAGTTTGTCAAGTGCCTATTGCCTGGTCTATTGTTAATTGGGTATTAGATTTGCTGTAATCTTTGTGTAAAAATGGACTTAATGACAACTATGGAATCACAAACTAATTCAGTTTGAGTATTATTTAATGTAATTATATGTGGTTTACCCATATGTTATTGTTTGTGTATAAGAATCCCTGCAATGTCTTGATCATTATTAGGGTTATTATGTATTATTATATTTGGCCAAAAGTTCACCCCATGTACTCTTTTTGTAGAGGATTTTCACTTGTTGATATAAATCAAATAAACCATAAAGACTTGCTTGGTATTAGAGCCTAGGTTTTGCTTATTGCATCCCTAGCCCTTGTAATTTCTGCCTCCAACTGCAGCAAAGTTACTGCAGGTTGCCGCTTTATGCCACCTTCTATAGTTGTCAGTAAACTGTAGGTCGTCATCAATAACATCCTCACCTAGGCTGATTGATGGCTTCTTGCATGACCCTCCTGCCATTGCAAGATGCATTTATCTCTCTGTCATCGTCTTCATCAGACTATAGTAGTTGAGCTAAAGGACCAATTGATCTAGACCCTCAACTTTGATCTCCTACCAGCCTTTCCCATGCCAGGTGGCCATCATTATCACCCTATGTCACCAGCTATCATCATCAGTCAATGACATCACCAAATAGCTCGCAGGTTGCCTAATATTACCATACTAGTGAAATGTTCCATGTCAGATGCGTACTCAGTCTAGAAGATTGGACCCCAACTCTTACAAAATACTTTACTCAGTTCAAGAATATGTACATAAGTTATTCTCACATAGCCTAACTCTGGAGTTTGGACGATGACAAGCTTCATTGTTGCATGAGTGGCAGGATGGTGGGAATCCGGAAAGGGGGTATCAGATCTCATTTTTGTCCCCAATGCCATCCTCAAAGAAAAGTTCACCCAGGGACTTGTGCAACCCCTTGAAGTCCTTGAAGGTGAGGCAGTCATTCTCCGGCTGGATGTAGGATTTCCAGACCGAGCAATACCAAGGCATGGCTGAGCTCATAGATGGAGATGACTGACTGGTTATTTGTATTGATTAAATTAAAGTTATGACGGGGGCGTATGGAGTTGAGAGATGGAGAACGGAGGTGGAAGGAGTTAGTGATGGAGGAATTAGTTTCATTTCTCCCAACAATTTCATCTCTACCAAATTTTTGGGTAATGGATGATTACCCATAACTCAGTAATAGGTAATTCCATTCCAACAATCATTTTCATTCATCGTCATTCTCATTCGTATTCCTTATCATCCAAAATCCCCAATCAAGCACCTCCTCAGCTTTTATTTATTCATCCAGTTCATATGGATTGAGAACCAGCTGGCTGATATAAGGAAGCCCTTACGAACTGTGCAAGTTGATTTTATCTTTATCAAATTCAATATGACAAACAATTGTGCTCCAACTTGGGAACTGTATTATCTTAGCCTTTCTGATATCACTCACTGTTATAGGTTTTTGCTGTATCGATGTACTTGGCCTATGAGCCTACTCTCTGTCTATATAAGAACTACTGTTCTCAATATACTACATCAATTCAAACCACAACCTTTTGTAGTGTTGACTATGAACTTCAAATTATGATTTGATTTCGTCACTTTCTAAATAGGTGTTGTTTTCTCCTAGTCCTGCTAAATGCATTGTATTTTTCATTCACTTAACTTGGAAATTGCTTTCATGAGCTGATTATCATATTCTTCATTTACCATCACAGGACCTGAAGGTGATCTTCGTAATTATCTGGAAAGGTTGGCAGCATCTGATAATGTTCAAAATTTTATAGAGCAAAACCCATTTGGCCAACAACCCATTACAAATAACAATGAATCATGGAAATTTTACCTTAAGGTCATTAGTGGCACCTCTTCAGATTTGGCTGCCAAATCCTTACTCCTCCGTTCTAGAAAGAAACTTATTATTATTGATTTGAGTGGGTTGCTTGTTGATGTTGTAACACTTCCACGTGAAGGATACCGAGCAGATACAATACAAGGGTCAAGAGCAGGTTTACATTTGTTTGTCGGAGTGATCATTCGAAATTAATTATTTGATACTGCTCAATAAGTTGCTGACTGAGTATTGTTTGCTGTTGCAGTGTATAAAAGACCTTATTGTGATGAGTTCTTGCAATTTTGCTTTAAAAGATTCAATGTAGGTATCTGGACATCAACAACAAGGTACTCTAAAATTTTCAGCTTATTGATAATTTAAGACTGTTTTTTGGATTTTCATGTCAATAATTTTCATTGATTGTATCAATCCTTTACTTTTGTTTTTTTATTATTGTATTCTTTTCTATAATTTTTTGTGCTTATACGGATGTTTACCAACTTCGTACAGATATAATATAGAAAGGCTTATTGACTTTCTTATGAGAGACACTCAACACAAATTGCTTTTCTGTTGGGTAAGATTATTTATCCTGTACTTATATTGTGTTGGTTATTATTTCTACACGAAAGTCATATGCTGAATTGAACTTGAAAGTTTCTTATTTTATACAAATTCTTTAAATCTTTCTTCACTTTGTTGAGATCTCACATTAGTATAGATGTGGGTGGTTATGTAGAGGAAAGCATCATTGAAGATATTTAAAATTGTAGAAACATGGGAGGCATGGAGTTTATGTTTGCATATTTTTAGTTTGAACGTATTCAGTGAATGCATTAAAATACAGTAGTTTGGGATACAAATTAGGTCCTGATTCTAAGCTAATTTGGATTTTTACTCTTTTAACTTTATATATTCTAAAATTTCTCAGTCTGGTATATATCATCCATTTCTAACTTGACAAAGCAAGACAGATGTTGATTTCAATATTCAAAAACTGAAAATCAAAATAAAACAAAAGCAAACATAGAAAAAAAAATAAAATGAGTGAAACAAAAATTTGATCTTCAAAATTTAGAGCAAGTTCATTCCTTCCCATACCTGGATCACACTGAAAACTTAAGCAAGGGGCTGTTTGGTTATTTTTTCATCAAGTCCTGTATGGATTAAGTTGTTTGTATGGATTAAATTGTCTATACTGATTAAGTTAAATTGTTGTTTGTTTGCTGTAATGACTGAATGATTGAAATGACTAATTTACCCGTCATATTGAGCATTGATATAATTTTAATAAATGAACCTGATACAATTATTTATCATTACCAATCTCAACAAACAAACGATATACCAAACCAAACTCTCATATGAAATCATCACAAATTTTGTGGATGTTTTTAAATCTTTTCTAGCAACTAGGAATATCATAAACAAAGCTCTACCAAGCATCAGCTTCACCATAAGCAAAGCTTTAAAATTCACCAATAAAACCTAGGTAAATTCTCGAAATCAACCTCATACACCTAAAGGTTTCAACTGGGTATTATTAAGCAAATATACCAAAGTTACATCAATGTTTCTGGATGCATCCACGATTACAGAAGGAAATTGTGGAATTACTTTTGCATTCAACATTAATACAGTGAACCAATGTGATGGGGGGTGGAGAGAACAAAAATGCTGCAGAGAAAAGAAAACATGTGAAACCAGTGTAGATACCTAACAGACGTATCTGGTTTCTCTTCGTGTGAAATGGAGATGGGTCAGGGTGATGATCCAATAGAAGTGAATCTTACAGATCTGAACAAAAATGCACAGAGATGGATATATAATTGGAAGGTAGAACTAGGGCTTGGCTATTGGTGGCTTGTTTTATCGCAGATATCGTTGAAAGAGGGCGTCGAGGCAACAACGATGAGGAGACAGCAGGGTGGCGGAAAGGCGGCAGCGATGAGGCCGAGGGAGAAAGGGAGCATCGGCCTTCCTTTCTCCATTGGAACATGTTTTTTATATGTGAAGCAGAGAAAGAGGTAAGGACATTTTAGGAATGGGAGTGGCTGAGTGAATAAAGCAAGGGTGATTGAGCTGTGAGCATACTGAATAAGCTCTAGTTTTTTTGAATAAGCCATTTTCAAACAGTATTGTATGGCTTACCGAATAAGCTATATAGGTTATTAAGCTCATTAAGCACTTCCAAACAGGCCCTAAGTTGACTAAGCAAATCCAAATTGGTATCACAGACCAAGACAAGAAACAATCGTATTTAGAAAAAAGCAAGTCCAAATTGAACCAACTGATAGTTTATCAATAAGTCAAGGGCAGGGAGTCCAACCAACTATACCAAGCAAACTGATAACAGATCAAACTAGAGAAACATAGAGGCCTACTCCTCCTAACTAGATGGCTCCTCCCTGTGTCTCCATATGTTTATGCTTTTCCTCCTATAAAGAATTTTTGAAGGTGAGGCATGGCTTGTTGGAGCTACAGGAGGTGGCAACATTGGTTATGAAGGCTTCATGAATTGGGACAATATGTGGCAACAGCCCCCTTCTGCCCACACCCTTTTTTCTGCTAAATCCAATCCACCCCGCTTTCTATAAGACTAATTACATCTTGCCGAAATTGATAAGATTGACTCACTAGTGCAGTCGCGGAGTACGCCACTCCTGACTAAACCACATATAAACCTGCTTGAAGACGTGGTGTTGTCTTGCACTGTCGTCGCCCTCATCTGTCACCACCGCTGAGTAGTGTTGGATCTAAAAAGATCCTAATCTTTGTCTTTATCATCAAAATAACTCTAATTATTTTGGTGATTCAGTGAAAGGGACAAGATTTTGTGGGTGCTTATTGTTTGTCTTCGTTCCTAAACGGGAAACGATTCTAACTGTTTCATCATTGTGGGAGACAGTTCTGGTTCAACAATTGACGTCCAATGAATACATAATTTCGGGTGCAAGTATAATTAACTTCTCCGCTATTTTGAAGATTTCAGTTAAACTCAATACCACTAATTGTGCTCAATGGAGAATGTTTGTGCTAACCGGGCTTGAAAGTTTGGACAAAGATGATTATTTGAGTCAGGATCTTCCAAACCCTAAGATTGGAAATGAAAGCTCAATGATAGTGGTATGTGGATGCCTTTATAGAATGCAATGGAATTCCAAGTTCTAAGCATTGCTCATAATTACTCTACCACAAAGATGCGGATGCAGATGTAGTTTTCCTTCTCGGTCAAGGAATCATTTCTCATACTTATCATGTTATTGGATTTTACTTCAAAAATGAAGAGTGATATGATCTCACTGAGAACTACACTATGCTATTAGAAGAGCTTCGAGTTTTTTCCTTGTAACTCTTGATGCTAAAGTTTAGTATGAGCAGATAACTAAAATTGACATGATGACATTCATTTCTAGGTTGTCTACCAAATATTTTAGTGCTCCTCTTCTACTACCGAGTCTTGTTAGTTTTCCGGTCCTTGGCATCCATATATCATCTTGCTCAAGAAGTGTACTTAAGCAACTCTCAATCATAGTCCTCGTGAACTAACTTAGCATTCTAATGCTAGAAATATAGGAAAAGAAGGGTATAAGAAGAAGATTGAATGTTTTTTTTTTCCGCAAGGATTACGGGTACACCAAGTATAACTGCCCGAATTCTTCTCATTCTGGCCCTATATCTTAATTGCCTATGCGTCCTCTTCGAGCTAGGTAGCATGACTAAATGTATCACGACAACTCCCGATGGAACTATCTCTCAATTCCATCATGAGTCTTCTAGCTAGGTTCTATCTACTTCCCATGCTAGTATGGCTAAATGAGGTATAACATCTACTTGTTCTACATACTCATCATCTTGGATTGTCGATTTAGGAAATGACTTGGAACAAGGACCTTATATCCGATCTTAATACTAGTGTACCTCATAAACTAGTTCAACCTGCTAATGGATGTTCATGTCAAAGTTTGGGCATAAGATCCACTAACAAACCACAAAGACTTTTTTTTAACGACATCAATGTTGGGGACGCAAACCATTGGAAAAACAAACCACAAGGACCCGTTTCGTGAACATTTCATTTTAGGGACTCGATCCGTTAAAATCACTAAAGCACAGGAACGAAACATGTTTAAAGTTGGGCATGATTAACATTTTTGCTCCTACGTGAGGAGTGTTAGATATTGTACATTGTAGGTAATTAGAGTTTACACTATTTAGTAATCTAAAGTAGGGTTCCATTAAAGGATATCATCCTGTATGTATTGGATTATAATTCTTTAACTTGAAAAAATACATAGAAATTCCTTGATAACTTGCAGTACAAGCATTAGATTTTCTTTCACCCTTGCTTTCCTTGCAAATGTTTATATGTCAGTTTCGGATGATTGTGATGGAGACTTACTTGAGTACATTTCTCGAACAAGATGATATGTGGATGCCAAAGATTGAGAGGTCCAATGACCAGGTAGTGGAGGAGGACGACAAGCAAAGTATTTGTAAGACAATCAAGCAATGAACATCATTGCGTCCATTTTAGCCAACAGGTCTTCCTAAACTTTAACATCACAAGTTTTGGAGAAGATTACTCAAAGCTCCTCTAATAGTTTCGATAGCTTGGTGTTGTACCTAGTGAGATATGAGTCACCTTGCTTGCATTGAAGTAGGACCCAATGACGGAATAATTATGAGACAATAATTCCTTGGCCGAAAAGGAAGACTCTAAGTGTTCCCACATCTTGTTCGTGGTCGGGTAGTTGTAGAGGATGCTTAACACTTAAAGTTCCATTGCATCCCATAAGGCCATTCAGATACCCTATCATTGAGCTTCCATCCCCGGGCTTTAGGGTTTGGAGAGTCGTGACTCAAATAATCATGTTTGTCCAAACTTTCAAGATTGGTTTGGACAAACATACTTCATGGAGCCCAATTTGTAGAGGTGTGTTTAATTGGGATCTTTTAAATAGCAAAAAAGTTGATTATACGTGGAATTGTAATTCTGTAGACTTCAGTTTATGAATAGTAACTGTCGCCCATGATAAATTTATATTATGATGGTTTGCTTAAAAAGACTCAGATCATCATGGATGATATAGTTGCACAAATATCAAATCAATCCAATGCTCCTCAACTTTGTAAACCTTGAGAAGACTAATTGTTCCATACTTACATATGGCTTGACGAAAGAGGGCTTAAGGGATCTTTTTATGGAAGACTTTTCAAGGGTCTTTTTTACTCTGTTAAGGCAGAGACTAGAAATAAATAACCTACATTGACAACAATAACGGCGGGGGGACCATACATGGGGGTTGGATCTCGGTCAAGCCTCTGGAATATACGGGGAAGAGGCCACATGAAAAGAACGTTGATGACGCTTGCTAGGGCGACGGCTAGGTTTCCATCATCGGGGACCGTGACGGCTAGGGTTTTGTCACCGGAAAAAAATGAGGCCCTGATACCATGTAATGTTAATCAGGTAATTTCTATATCATACCTTAAAGAGAGAATTTCATGAATATATTTATATATATAGTTATAGAGACACACACACAACTTAGGAACCTATATATGGAATAACGGAAATCATATTTTACAAACAAGAAAGTGAAACCCTAATTTACTATATCTAGCAAAATTCAAGTGTGAACTCATGCACAACTACATGCATGCTTTGGTTTGGCGGGATGATCTAAAGAGTTAGAAGAGTTAAGTGAAGAGAAGTTGTTACATGCAAAAATAGATAAATGTGTCACCTTACTTTCACAACTTCTTTCAATTACGTGCTCAAACAAAAAAATTTGCCAATCACTTGCTTATAATTTCACAATCATATCAATTACATCCTTTTTCTTTCAATTTTAATCAGATTTAACTTGCATAAATGATCAACTTGGGACAGGATGATGAGGAGAACAATTTGAAGGAGAGAATATTTAATCATCTCAACCATTAATGATGATTTATGATAGGTAATTTGATTAAAATTGGATGAAATGATGCAATTGATATGATTATGATAGTATATGTGATTGACAAAATTTTTGCTACTTATGAAAGTGTGAAAAATAAATAAATGAAAGTAGATTGATGTAATTACCTATTTTTCCTTATGTATACATTTAACATCCAATGCCAACTTCATGTCACAGGATTCCAGAATCTAAATCTATGAGATGCTTGACAAATTGTTTGAATCAAACTCTGTAATTGGCATTGTCAAGTCAAGAGTAGATGGTCCATATCACTCTGAAAAAGTTGCCTTCTAATCTGATCTATTGACGCTTTCTTGCTCCCTTAACGGCCAAAAACAAAGAAAAACAAACAAATAGTAGTTTTGTCTATGGTATTCTGTTGAACTTCCCTTAAAATTGCCCCCCTGCATATGACTCAGTCTGCACTCAGCAGTGTCTCTGCCAAAATATTGTTGGTTCGTATCAAGGTATCTTTGCAACTTTATTGAGGAATGGCATTGTGATCATGATTGCTAAGGCTTTTGCTGAACATACCAATATTATTACTGCTGTGCTTCTGGTTAGCAGTTTTATATCTGGGCAACTAATTATTTGTCTATATAAAATATAATTTGTATATAAATTGTTTACTATCACTTTAATCTTGTGTTCTGTTGATATTGATCAAGATTGTTTTTTCCTGCAGGATCAATCTCACTGTACTGACACTGGTTTCCGAACTGTCGAGAACTCTTGCAAACCCTTAATTTTAAAGGAACTTAGAAGGTTATGGGAAAAGCAAGATCCAAGTCTTCCCTGGAGTCAAGGAGAGTATGATGAATCAAATACACTTCTTTTGGAACATTCTCCATACAAGGCTCTGCTAAATCCCGTCAGTGGTCTAACATTTTTCTATATTTAATTGTTCTTTTTCCTCTTCTTTATATTTCTCTTTTAGTCTTCTATAATTAGATGAATGACGTCCATGCAAACTTGTGTTTTCCATTTTCAGCCACATACAGCAATCTTTCCATATCCTTACCGTTACTGGAAGACAGATGATAATTTCTTAGGCAAGTCATCCTGTCCTTTCTTCTCCTTTCATTTTCAGCCACATCTATATTAATTACAGAAATGGTATTTCAAAGTAATGTATATTAAACGTAATCACTTCAAATAGGAACCCTGTTATTTATAAATAAAATTGAGTAACAATATAACAGAAATTTAACATACACCAACAAACCCCCCCCCCCCCCCCCCCAGGGCGGGCCGGTTCTCTCTCTTTCTGTTTCAAACGTGTTTTGGTACACAAAGTGTGCATCAACTCTTGTACCAAAAAGGTAAATATACTTTTAAGTCCAGATTCATCTATGAACTAAGTTAGACCCCAACTTTTTCACTTTTTATACCTCAATTAGGCCATGATATGAGTACATACATGATTGATATCTTATGGTAAGTTTCTCTCTTTTTTAAGTTTCCTTCCATCTTTTACCCTCAGTATGCTAGCTACCCCAGAACAACGCTAGAAAACCTTCTGGCTTGTATTGTCAGGAAAACCAGAAGAGTAATGTTTCTAGTTTAGAACCTCATTAAGGTCTTTCCTCTAGCTGAAAACCCTAATCTCTAAATTGCTATTGTGGTTTCTTATTAGGACCGAGTTTATGTTGCCCCTGCATGTTTTAAAAAAACCTGACTGTATCTAGTTGAGATTAGTGGTACTATGTTGAATTGGCAGCAAGGATGGTTAGGTAATTAGCTACATCCAGTACCAGTACACTCTTGTTCTCTGTTTTCTTTGGATCTGCCTATGCATCTCCACTGTGACCGATTGTTCTTGGTTTCCTGTCAATTTTGTATGTAAATTCACCATGTGCGGATGTGCCTACTTCAGCAAGTTAACCTGAAGATGTTAGCAACCAAAGGAGTACAACATTTGATCTTTCAAGTGGTTTGCATAGCTTAATAGTTAAGCAATGTGGTCTTCTTACTTGTTTTTTCTTTCTTTTCTCTTTTCCTTTTTTTCTTCAATATCATGATAGGCGTTGAATTTCTCCCCTAATCTTTTCATGGTCTTTGTGTTACTCGCTTGATTTTGATTTATTGATTGCACAAGCTAGTTGTCATATTCTTGATGTGTCATCACAGGACCGGAAGGCGACCTTCGTATTTATCTGGAAAGATTGGCAGCATCTGAGAATGTCCAAAAATTCGTAGAGGAAAATCCATTTGGCCAACGCCCCATTACGAAAAAAAATCTATCGTGGGGATTCTACCAAAAAGTTATGCGTGCCTTCTCATCTGAACCAGAAGCTGATGCTAATAGTTTATCGGATGCTCAATGTAACAACTCATCTGAACCAGAAGCTGACACTATTACTACTTCTGCTGCTCAAAGTTCATCTGAACCAAAAGACGACACTATTACTGCTTCTGTTCAAACTTCACCTGAACCAAAAGCAGACATTATTACTGCTTCTGTTGCTCAAACTTCATCTGAACCAAAAGCCGACATTGTTACCAATTCTGCTGCTCAAACTTCATCTGAACCAAAAGCAGACATTATTACTGCTTCTGTTGCTCAAACTTCATCTGAACCAAAAGCCGACATTGTTACCAATTCTGCTGCTCAAACTTCATCTGAGCCACAAGCAGACACAATTACTGCTTCTGTTGCTCAGACAATATCTGAACCAGAAGCCAACTCTTCGGCTGCTGAAACCTTACTCGAATCATCGGTGACCAACACTAATCCTTCTTTAAACCCTGGTAATGATGGATCCTGAAGGAAGTGACCCTGATCTTAGTTTCGTGTGTTTTTGTATGCTTACAAGCCATAATTTGTCTTCATAGATTATAATAGATCATCATCTAGGCATAGATAGTTTGAACACGTGCATTCTTTGGTTATTGATTCTTGTGTCTTTTCGTTATGTTATATTTTTGATCGAGATTATGAGATGGTACTATGTGTGACACAATGATGGATGTTGGCGGTGGTGAAGGTGGAGGATCGAGTGGTCTGGTGGTGGTGCCGCCAGGTTGATCTTTTCTGGGTCACTTGCACTTGTATTTCACTTCTATCAGGAATATTCGTTGGTAGTTTAGATTGACTAATCGCTTTGCACCAAGCATATAAGATGGATGGAGATATGCTTACAATTGTTCGGAAGATGAATAGCCTGTCTATGCAAATGCTCGGTATATAAAGCGGAGTTTGTAACGGTTCAGATACAAGTTATTATGACACCACTGTATTGGATTTTTGTAACAATGTTACTATAAGTTTGGTTAGGTTTCTATTTCATATGTTCTTTAAGTTTGGCATGTATATTGCAATGTTGTCATATATATAGTGTTAACTGGTTCTTTTTCTCCTTTTTCTTCTTTTTCTTCTTTTTCTATAGCCATGTTGTATATTTGGATAATCTAGACTGGCTTGTGTGTATCTTAATTTATGTTATGGAGTTTTGGAGTTAACACTCTTGACAAATCTTTGGTGGTTATAAGGAGACTTTGAGGCTGTTTGGTTAGTTTTTCATTATGTCATGTATGGATAAAGCTGTTCGTGTGGATTAATCTAAGTTAATGTTATGTATAGATAAAGTTGTTAATGTGAATTAATCTAAGTTAGAGTCAAGTAGAAAGCAAAACTTGTTGGTGATTTTAGTGAAATCATCGGTTCATTTTATGTAATTGGGTTCAGAAGATAATAATGGGGTTGGTAGTTAAGTTATAACATGAGCTAGGAGGTGTGGAGTGCACACCCGTGTAAGCTAGCTAGCACCCGGGATTGTTGGATAGTCTTGTTTGGAGGGTTGCTTAGTAAATGGTTGACAGTGTTTGGCGCGGATCTCCGCGCGGGTCCACGCGCGCCGCCAGTCGCGCGGAGCACTGGAATGTTGGTCATCCAGTGCTTGGCGCGGATATCCGCGCGGATCCACTAGCGCCTCTAGTCGCGTGGACATCCAGTTTTGTAACTGTCAAGTTTTTTATGAAAATCAATTTTGTAACCCCCAAATCATTGTGTAACCGCAAGACAATCAATCTCATTAAATAGGATATTATTATCATTAATAATATAGGATCGATTACGATTCTCTTGGTGTTTAAATAGGATCGATTTCTGCCAGAATCGATACCGGTGAATTTGAGATTATCCTCGAGTGAATTTCGTGATACCCAGGCAAAATAGGGTCGAAATATCACTTAAGGAAGGCGAGCTCTCACGCGATCTCACATTCTTATCCAAGTCGATCACTCTCTTCTTCTCCTCTCCATCGATATTCTGTCCCACTCCCCAACAATCTTAAGTGATATTTCTCATCGTGTGAGAGATGGCGAGTGATCAGTTCGTGAGAGATATGACGACCAAGTTCACCAAGCTTGAAAAATTCAAAGGTGTCGACTTTCGAAGATGGCAGAATAAGATGCATTTCCTGTTAACAACATTGAAGGTCGTCTACGTGCTAAGCACTCCTATGCCGGAGGTGATGGAAGACGAGACGTTGGAGATGACCTGGCGTTGCGACAAATGGGAGAACGACGACTACATCTGTCGTGGCCACATTTTGAACGGTATGTGTGACTCCCTCTTTGACATTTATCAAAACGTCGAATCTGCCAAAGAGCTATGAGACTCTCTTGAGTCCAAATACATGGCGGAGGATGCTTCTAGTAAGAAGTTCCTCGTGAGTAATTTCAATAATTACAAAATGGTGGATTCGAGGCATGTGATGGAGCAATATAATGAGCTTCTTCGCATTTTAGGCCAATATGCTCAACACAATATGAAGATGGACGAATCCATCTCTGTATCAAGCATAATTGATAAATTGCCTCCCTCTTGAAAAGATTCCAAACATATGTTGAAACACAAGAAGAAAGAGTTGTCTTTTGTACAACTCGGTAGTCACTTGCGCATAGAGGAATCTCTTCGAGCGCAAGAGGCTGAGAAACCTAAGATAAAAGAGGTTTCTATCCCTTCGGTGAACATGGTGGAAGAGGAAAAATCCAACAATTTCAAGGGAAAATGCAAGTTCAATGAAGCCAAGAAAGGGCCCAACAAAAAGTTTAAATTAACCTGTTGGACCTGTGGGATGACCGACCATCTTAAGCGGGATTGTCGGGTTGTCAAGAACAAGAATGCAACAAGCACAAGTGGTGGTGGGCAAGGATCCAAGGATCAACACCCACGGCAAGGTCAGTTTATTGACTTTGGTTTTAATTCAAATTTGAATTATGTACCACTAATATCCGAATCATTTTACGTGCAGGATGATGATGATGCTTGGTGGATTGACACGGGTGCCTCGAGTCATGTGTGCAAGGATCGACGTTGGTTTACTTCCTTGGAACCGGTTGAAAACGGATCCGTGCTACACATGGGGAACGAGTCAAATGCTCCCATTCTTGGACGTGACTTAGTTAGGCTAGAGTTTAGTTCTAGCAAAATTATTGAACTTTTAGACGTTTTGTTTGTACCACAAATTCGAAAGAATTTGGTTTCCAATAGTGTCTTGAATAAGTTAGGATATAAGCAAGTTTTTTAGTTCGGCACTACCATGTCAAAAGGTGGCTCTTTTGTAGGATTTGGTTATTTGAATAATAATATGTTTATGTTGAACTTGAACTTGAATAAAAATAAGTTTGATTCAAATTCCATTTATATTGCAAATGAGAGTTGTGTTGATTCTATTTTATGGCATGCAAGGCTTGGTCATGTTAATTTTAAAAGAATGGTTGAAATGTCAAAAGACGGTCTTATTCCGACTTTTGACGTTAAAACCGAAAAATGTAAAACTTGCATGTTGACAAAGATCACTAGACAACCTTTTCCTAATGTGAAAAGGGTTTCGTCGGTGCTTGAATTAATTCATAGTGATCTTTGTGATTTGCATTCAACTCTGTCTTTTGGTAATAAAAAGTATGTCGTTACTTTTATTGACGATGCTTCACGTTTTTGTTATATTTATTTATTGCACTCAAAAGATGAAGCGTTAGAAAATTTTAAGATTTATAAAACGGAGGTTGAATTGCAAATGAACGATTTTATTAAATGTTTACGCACCGATCGTGGTGGGGAATATTACGACTCCATGTTTTTCCAATCCGTAGGAATTATCCATGAGACTACGACGCCCTATACAGTATACACCACAACAAAATGGTGTGGCGGAACGGAAAAATAGAGTTCTCAAATAAATGGTGAACTCTATGTTATCCTACTCCGGATTGAGTGATGGATTTTGGGGTGAAGCCATGTTAACGACTTGTTATTTATTAAATCGAGTTCCCAATAAAAGGAACAAGATTACCCCATATGAAATTTGGTTCAAGAAAATGCCTAACTTGAATTATATTCGAGTTTGGGGTTGTCGAGCGGTTGTTCGACTACCCGAACCCAAAAGGAAAACCTTGGGTGAGAAAGGTATTGATTGCATCTTTGTTGGATATGCCGAGCATTCCAAGGCATACAGGTTCTATGTTATTGAACTTAATGATTCTATAGCGATTCACACCGTTATAGAATCGAGAGATGCTTTATTTGATAAGACTAGATTCTCTTCAATACCTAGGCCGAAAGACCTTGTTCCAAGTACTAGTGTAACTAGTGAGGTTGAAGAACAAACAATTGGTCCAACCGAAACTCTGATGCTTCGAAGGAGCAAAAGAGGAAGGATTGAAAAATCCTTTGGTCTCGATTTCAAGTGTACTTGGTAGAGGGATCAAGAGATGAGATTGGATCACAATTCTCTTACTGTTATAGTATTGAGGAAGATTCAAAATCATTTGATAAGACTATGAAGTCTCAAGATATTGCTTTCTGGAAAGAAGCAATAAATGATGAGATGGATTCCATCATGTGGAATAATACTTGGGTATTATCGGACTTGCCACCGGGTTGCAAACCGTTGGGATGCAAGTGGATCTTCAAAAGGAAGATGAAAGCCGATGGATCAATCGACAAGTTCAAAACTCGATTAGTAATCCAAGACTTTAGGCAACGGGAAGGCATCGATTATTTTGATACCTATGCTCCGGTTGCAAGAATCTCCACGATTAGATTGTTGATAGCCTTAGGTGTTATCCACAATTTAGTGATTCACCAAATAGATGTCAAAACGACATTCTTGAATGGTGACTTGGAGGAAGAAATGTACATGAAACAACCGGAAGGTTTTGTTATGCTCGGGATGGAGCATAAGGTATGTAAACTTGTAAAATCATTGTATGGGTTTAAACAAGCACCCAAACAATGTCATCAAAATTTTGATGAAGTTATCTTGTCCAACGGTTTTATGTTAAACCAAGCGGACAAGTGTGTATATAGCAAACTTGACACATCCGTTAACGGAATAATCATTTGATTATACGTTGATGACATGTTGATCTTTGGCATCGACCAAAATCAAGTTGATAAAACCAAAGAGTTTTTATCATTGAGTTTCTCCATGAAAGATATGAGAGAGGCGGAGGTGATCCTTGGAATAAGGATCAAGCGTGAGAACAAAGGGATTGCAATTACGCAATCTCATTACATTGAGAAAGTATTAAGGAAATTTAATTGCTTTGATTGTTCTCCGGTGAGTACTCCATTTGATCCGAGTGTGAAGCTTATGCCCAATTCGGGTGAAGCGGTGTCACAACTCGAGTACTCAAAGGCTATTGGATGCTTGATGTATGCCATGACAAGCACTAGGCCGGATATCGCTTTTGCCGTAGGCAAGTTGAGTAGGTATACTAGCAATCCTAGTACTCATCATTGACAAGGGGTTAGACGAGTATTTAAATACTTGAAGAAAACCATTGATTATGGTTTGTCATATGTCGGGTTTCCTTCAATATTAGAGGGATATTCAGATGCAAGTTGGATCACCAATTTAGAAGATCACTCTTCTACGAGTAGTTGGGTGTACTTGCTTGGGGGAGGTGTCATCTCATGGGCTTCCAAGAAGCAAACTTGCATCACGATTTTGACTATGGAGTCGAAATTTGTGGCATTAGCCGCTACCAGTAAAAAGGCGGAGTGACTAAGGAATTTAGTCCATGAAATTCCGTTATGGCCGAAACCAATATCACCTATTTCTACCGTTGTGATAGTGCGACTACCTTGGCTAAAGCTTATAGTCAAGTATATAATGGCAAGTCTAGACACTTAGGTGTTAGACATAGCATGATTCGTGAGCTAATCACGAATGGGATGATTTCGGTTGAATTTTTTCGGTCGCAACAAAATCTAGCGGACCACTTGACGAAGGGGTTAGCTAGGGACTTGGTTTCACAAGTCGGTGATAGGGATGGGTTTAAAGTCCATTTAAATCTCTAACGGCGAGATACCCAATTCCCTTCTAATACAACGTTAGAAGTTGAATTCAATGGGAAGACTCACTCTAAGGGATTGGAGCACAAGATAATCATCCCAAGGTATGTGCTCGGTACTGCAAGTGAGGAGGTAATTGTTCTTTTGTAAAAGTGCATGTGCAGGTGCATGATGAAAGGAACTACCTATATGAGTGCGAAGTGTGGCCGCTTCAAGAAGCTTGGACTTGGCTTTGATGCACTCACGAATGGATAATGACACATGGCCAGTATAGTGTCAAGTTTAAACTTTAGAGAACCTTTAAATTCATGTGTATGTTATTTTCTGGTACTCAAATGGGTTGAAGGGTTCAATCCATAGGACACCCGGATTATCGAGTATTTGAAATGTGTAATGTACTAAGATGGAAATTCAATATTTTAGATATTTTCATTTATGCATGAGTTTGTTTCCTATATTAACTGTTATTTGTGAACCAAGGATTTCACTAAAATGGGGGAGGAATGTTGGTGATTTTAGTGAAATCATCGGTTCATTTTATGTAATTGGGTTCACAAGATAATAATGGGGTTGGTAACTAAGCTATAACATGAGCTAGGAGGTGTGGAGTGCACACTCGTGTAAGCTAGCTAGCACCCGGGATTGTTGGATAGTCTTGTTTGGAGGGTTACTTAGTAAATGGTTGACAGTGTTTGGCGCGGATCTCCGCGCGGCGCGCGGAGCACTGGAATGTTGGTCATCCAGTGTTTGGCGGTGATCTACGCACGGGTCCACTTGCGCCGCCAGTCGCGCAAAGCATTGGAATGTTTGTCGTCCAGTGCTTGGCGCGGATATCCGCGCGGGTCCACTAACGCCTCCAGTCACGCGGACATCCAGTTTTGTAACTGTCAAGTTTTTTATGAAAATTAATTTTGTAACCCCCAAATCATTGTGTAACTGCCAGACAATCAATCACATTAAATGGGAAATTATTATCATTAATAATATAGGATCGGTTACGATTCTCTTGGTGTTTAAATATGATCGATTTATGCCAGAATCGATACCGGTGAATTTGAGATTATCTTCGAGTGAATTTCGTGATACTCACGCGATCTCACATTCTTATCCAAGTCGATCACTCTCTTCTTCTCCTCTCCATCGATATTCTGCCCCACTCCCCAACAAAACCAAGATCTTGTTGGTCATGCCATATGCCCTTATGATTCAATTTATCATGTGTACATCTTAAAAATTGAATTTAAAAAGTTATCAGGTTTTTATTAGATATTTGTGGAACTAAGAGGATACAATGGTTGAGGGTAAAAAAAATATAGAAAAACCATTTAACTTTTTAATCGTGATCTGTTATATAATTTATCACCAAGGTTCATATAAAATGTCCTTAAACCCTTGAATGAGTTGATTTTTTGATCTAACAGCTACAAGGACGCAAACTTGCAATAACCGACAAAAAACACGGACCTTCATCAATCTTTTTCAAATAAGACCTTTACATACCTTAAATCAATTTTGCATGCATTAATTTTTGAATGTTTCAGTCGGATAGAAATTGATAAAATAAATAAAAGTAGATGAAAGATTTATGAAATGCAAGAAGATATTTTTGTCCTTTAATTTTTGTTTATGGGCATATGATGATATTCATTTTTACATGTACACATGCATAAGAAAAATTGAATGTGATAAAAGTATTAGAAAGTAGGAGTTGGGAATCATGTGACAATCAAAGGGAACTACTATACAACCATCAAATTCAAACAAACAAAGAGGAAGTGTATGATGATGAATGCTTACAAAATAAATTTCCTTTTTTGTAAAAATATTTTTAGTTTGTTATATATAATTTTTGATGGATTAAATTTATAAAATTTAAGTTAAAGGGGTTGTTTGTTTGTTTTTTAAAAACCTCTTAATGACTCTTAAGTTTGAATCGTTCAGACATTTTTACACACCACCTCTTATTAATCATAATTAAAATAAGATTTCAGACTTTAGATATCTTAAAAAACAAACGACACCTAAGTGTGGTATACATTAAAATCAGATTTTAAAAAAAAAAGTTAGAAAACTAACCCAATTTAAAAAAAAAATGATAATATTAAAGATCTCACATATCCATTTGACTTTTAGTTTTTGTTTTCTTTAATTGGAGTTTTATTTGGTAACATGGGGGGTCTCATATTGTTCCATGATTAGAGCTTGTAAGTGGTTGGCTTATCCCATAAATAGAGTTGGGACCTTATCACACAACCATATGCATGTGACTCCTCTTTTCGCATGTGACTCCTTATTTATAAATATAGGTTGGTTTAAATAGAAAGGATAAATCCACTAAATGGTTAAGACAGAAAAGGTTTGTATGTGAATTGTCATAATAAAATTTATTTAAAAATGTATATGTAAATTGACATTATATATTATTTATATGGGTTTATACAAGTATTTTTAGATGAATTTTTTCAATGATTTACGTATGAATCTTATTTAACTTTTCTTTATTACATTCTCACATATTTAGCTTTCTTATTTCAACCTCTCACTAGGGGGCGTTTGGTTCGCAGAATGTGATGGAATCTGGTGGAATTGGAATGTTGAATTCATTTGACCAGATTTCATTCCCTTGTTTGGTTCAAACTTTTCAATTGATAGAATCTTTGAATTACATTAAATTCCATAGATATAGTGTAACACCCTCAAACTCGGAAATAGCAACTAATTTAAAATTTTCTAAAATGCATTGATAAATAATTTATCTACAAACACAATATAGAGTTTAACCTCAATAGACACATTTATTCTCTACATACATTCTATAATAAGGACGGGTGCTACTAAAACCCAATAATAGTCACTATCTCCAACTGCGGAAGACTTCATCAATCTACTTACTCTCGTGAACCACTAAGCACATCTCTTTATACAACTGCTAGAACCGAACCCCCCTTCAGGAACCTGATGCACATGCCGACAAATAAAAAGGTTAGGCTTAACGCCTAATGAGCTCAAGAGTTTACAACATATAAAAATTAACCGTTTAAAAGAAGAAATGCGGTTAAAATCATAATCTTTCAATTTGTTATGTCTTATATACGGAAACGACTCATTTCTCCAATAATATGCAATTTAGGCCAAGAACACAAATTTAAACGTTTTCCAATCTAAACTACTTCAAGGACGAAGATACCAAAATAAACCTCCCATTCATAAATTTGGTTTAACACAAAACTCACTCAAAACGTGGATAGAAAATGAATTCTCCATTTATGAAAATATGGTTAAAACTTTATATCCCAAAACACCCAAAACACGGGTGGGGCATAATACTCAACCCATAAACCAAGGATAAAACCCAATTATACAAACGCCACCGAAAACTTGGATAATAGAACTCAATACCCAAAAACAACACCTTTCGGTGACGGGGGATACCCGAATTCCATCGAAAGTGACGGGCACACAAAGTTAAGCCACTTATCAATGTTATATGAGCATCACTTAGGGATAAAACAGTCGTTAGCATCAACCTTTCCGGGTCTATAGCTAACAAACCAACAAGCTCAACAACTCCATGTATTTTGCCTGGATAATCACCAAGTTCAACAACTCCATGTCTGTACCTTGGGAATCTTCGTGCACTCATCAAGTTCAACCCCTCCAGGTCTTTACCTTGGAATCCCAAAACATCCCAGTTAAGCTCGTTCACAAGAAAGTTTCAATTATTGATCATAAGACCTCATGCCAATTTCAAGTTACAATACGGGGATAAAGTCCCCAACTAAACCAACCGACTGACTCATATGCCTATGGATCCAATGCATTACAGTCTAAAATGTCACATGACTCAAACGAATGGACTAACGCATTCAAAACATGTAACTCTCAAATAAGATGCAACTAAGTACATCATACTTCCAAGGCTCCTCAACGAGCTACCCATAACCGAACAAATGTTCCAAAGACTCCACCGAGTACAAATCAAGCCCAAGAGGCTAAAATAGACGTTTGGTTAAAACATGCGAGCCAAAATAGTTATATAAACCAAAATACACATTTTCCCAAAATCTTTAATTCTCAATTTACCATCGGCCTGCGACCCCAAACCCCAAAAAGGTTTACCATTTCTAAAGTGTTCCCCATAGCCGGGAATGACCCGAACCCAAAGGACTCACGTATTCGTGCCTTTCAAAACATCCCATTTCATGAACGATGCATAAAACCCGACAAACACTTAAAATTGCATTTTTCTTGACCAAATACTTATTTATGCAATAATTCATCAAAACTCGATCATTTATGACACATTTAACGAGATGCCCAAAAATCACAAAGATGTGTGCTATATAAGTTTATAAAGTTAAACACCTTTAAAATACTCAACTTATCAGCAGTTAACAAAACTTATCAACAGTTAACAATTTCATGTAAAACGCTTTAAAATAACATTTTGGCATGTACACCGTTTTCACAAATCAACTTGAACTCACTTTGCTAGATTTAGGCTAAATCTAGATTTCACCCAACGAGCTCTTTTGAAGAACACTTGAATCCACAAGCCGAAATCTTCCAAAACCTAGATCCAAACACTTCCAACCGTAAATCAACATATTCAACCTTATAGAATCTTTCCCCAAACATTTAAACATGAAACCCTAAGTTGTACCCAAACCCTAATTTCCATATATGGAGAAATGAGATATTACCTTAACCATAATTTGAATCCATCAATCAAACACTTCTAAGACACCAACACAAGCCACAAACTCCAAATCTTCCAAATGGTAGAAAGTTGGATGAAACCCTAGAACACTTGGGTGAAGAAGGCGAAGATGATATGATCTAATTCTAGCTTCCAAAACATGGTTAGAAAGTGAAGGAACACTTGGTTTTATGACAAAAACACCCAAAAATGAGTTAGGGTTCGTAATAGGATAGTGAGGTTCGGTTCTTGGGAGAGAAAAACGAAGTGGGTGAAGATAACAAATGAAAGAGGCTGAAAATTCGGGATTTAAAACAACCAGGGGCCGATGGCGATTGTGCCACGCGACTATCCCCTTGGCATAATCGCCGGGCATAGTCGCCCGAAGGGGAAGCCCGCGGTACATCTCCCGCGATAGTGCCCCGCGAGAGTGACATCCTGCCACAATCGCGGGCACAATCGCTCAGGCCATCCCGAGGGCCAAAATTCTGACTTTTCGACTCCACGCGCTCTCGGCCCAAAATCCAAAACCCCCGAACACCAATTGGATAAGATCTATAATCCTAGCTTAACCAGATAAGGGTAGGTTAAGGGTTAACCAAAATCACGGGTGTTACATATAGGATTTGAACATTCCATCATAAAACCCAATGATTTCAATGGAATGGAATCTCATATTTTGATAATTCCAAAATTACCCTTTACCCCAAACTAAACCCTACTCATATCTCTCCCTCTCTCTCCTTCTCTCTCTCCCTTCTCTCTCTTTCTCTCTCCTCTCTCTCTTTCTCTCTCTCCATCTCCCTCTCTCTCTCTCTTTCTCTCTCTATTTCCTTATCTCCCTCCCTCTCCTATCTCTCCCTCTCCCCCTCTCTCTTTCTCTCTCCTCTCTCTCTATCTCTATCTCTCTCCCTCTTCTCTCTCTCTCTCTCTTTCTCTCTCTCTCTCTCTTTCTCTCTTCTCTCTCTATCTCTATCTCTCTCCCTCTTCTCTCTCTCTCTTTCTCTCTCTCCCTCTCCTCTCTCTCCTCTCTCTCCCTCCCTCCCTCTCTCCTCTCTCTCTCTCTCCCTAAAACTTTAGTTAAAATTAAACTATTTAATGACTATTTCATTAAAGTAATTTTTGTTTAAAAAATTAAAATAATCAAAAAGGGTATTTTGGTCATTTACCAAAATTCAATTCAAATTCCGAAGCTACAATCTGTGAACCAAACAGAAAAATTCCAATTCATTTAACAGATTTCATTCCAATTCTGGCAACCAAACAGGTGGTCAAACCTGACAACATTCCATTCCAATTCCTTCAAAGTCAAATTCCTTTGACAGATTTCATTCCATCGAAAAACATTCTGCGAACCTAACGCCCGTTAGAGTTTTAAATACAAACTCTTTAATTAGTACAAACCAAACAAACTAATCAAATGAAATGTATATATATGAAATGATAAGAGTTTATTATGATTTGGATAATTATGTTATTACGACGCTTTAAATCAAGAAACAATCAATATATTTATGAAACCAGATATTTATTGACAACTAAGATTAATTTATACTAATTAAAGTGTTTCAATATACAACTCCATATATATATATATATTATTTTAATAAAATAAATTATACTTCTTCTATCACAAAATAAATGCAATAATAAAAAGGTATATAGTTCTAAAAATACGTAATTGTTATATTTTTTAAGTAATTCAATTAATATTTTTTACTATTAATAACAAATGAAATAATAAAAGTTTTAGTCTTCTAATTAAAGAAATAATTAAAAAATAAACATTACTTTTGAATTTTTAAATAATTATTTTAACCCAAATTAAAATATGAATATAAACATTAAAGTAATTATTTAATTTAAAAATGATTTAAAACTTTATAACGAAAAATAATGATCCATTCTTAGAACAAAAATTGTTAAATTCAAATGAATGTACAACTCTCATTGAATATAGTACAAGTCTTTCAAGCAGTTGATAATCAACATTGATGAATATCATTCTGGGTGAATGACTTTCTTTAAATAAGCCTATAAAAATCCACCCCCATCATCAATACTATAAAAATCTCCCCATCCAATTTCAGACCCATTTTACTCTCTATTCTCTCTGTAGAACCCCAAAAGAATAAACACACCCTTCTTCTTCTTCAACCTCACAGCATATATTCCATCCTTCATGCATTCATGTTTGTAAATTCACAAGGTAAATCTGCTCTTTTTGATGATAGTTTGCATTATAACATCTATTCCTGAATCTTTTTTGTTTCTACCGACACCCATTTTGAAATTTTGTCTTATATTCCATAAAAGATTTGCATTTTGGTTCCTTCTATTCCCTCTGTTTTCTACTTATTATGTTAATAAAATCACAGTTTGCCTAGAAATCCCAGAGGACATAAAGTGGGTTTCAGTGTTTTTATTCCCATTATAGTTTTTCTGTTCTTGGATTGAACTCTGCTTGGTTTTGGGTGTTTGATTGTTGAGGGCACATTGTGGATCCTTTTCTCACATTATAGAGAGAGACATTCAATATGGTTTCTGATGTATAAGAATTGTGATTGAGAGAGCATTGGGATGAGGATGGTGTAAATCAATTTTGAGATTGAAGAGGGAAAAATGGGAATTGGTGTTTGATATCTCTCCTTGCCTACCAACTGTTTGATATTTTGTTTGAGAGAATTAGGGAATAGTTGACTATATTGATTGGGTTTAGTATCAACTAATGGTCAAAGGATTTTGTTCAAGATCCATTTTAATGTCAAAATATTTCCACTTGGCAATCAAAAGTCAAAAGTTGAATCTAATGTTGTGAAGGAGGGATAGGCATTGGATTTTGTTTTAGCATTCAAATGGCTGCAAAGTATTTGCATTCACTGGCAGATGAAAATGTAGATTTGCATAAGCAAATAGGATGCACGACCGGTGCCTTACAAATCTTTAACCACCATCATATTGGCATTTTTGGCCACAAACCCCCCATTGTGGTATGTTTAATTGGTTTTTAATTTATCTTTTATAATGGCAATAATGTGAACAACAAATGTCATTATAGATGGTTTGAATGATTACACTTGCTTGAGTGTAGGTTTTCTTGGGAGTTAATTGTGTCCACATATGATTACTGAAAGACAACCACCACAACAACCAGCCACCGTCGTCACTAGCACCACCGGTTTTGGATACATTAAAGTGCATATACACAGGAAAAAAACCCCTTAAATTGTGGCAAAAAAGATAGAATTAGTCCAGGTTGAAGCCATACTGAGCTCATGGCTGCAGGTGCATCTTGCCACACACAAACTCTGGTCTTGAAAACCAGATGGGTACATGCTCACACTCTGGCATATGCTGGTTGGTGAGCATTGGTTATTAAAACAAGAATTGTCGACAAAAATATTTTGGTAGGTAGGAGTAAAATCTTTATACAGAAAAGAAAAAGAGGATTCATGTTCCAAATCTTACTCATAATATGGAATTATGGATTCATTGTAGTCATACTCCCAAATGCCAGTTAATCCAAACTAAGCATGTTGTTACCTTTAAGCACTGTTCTAAAAGGCACGCCATGGCGGCTGCCGTGGCACAAGGCTTGTCTCCGACGCCATGTTACCCTTATGGCACTCCATGGCCCAATGCACATTTTTCGCAAGGTGTTATTTGATCTTTTTTGTACTTTTTAAATGTCTTTTATGTTTTTCAATGTTCTATTTTTTAGTTTTTAGTACATAAATTACTTATTTACTTGTGTCTTAGATTAGAGTAATAGTAGAAAACATATGTATATATAATATACATATTTGCTGCCACAAGTCACACATTGAAAAACGCAGTGGGTTCCAAGTCTTGAGGCTCAACCTTGCCTTTAAGCAATTTTCGTTAATTTATTGTTCTTCATTTTTCCGGTCGAGATTAGTTTTGTAAAATACTGAACTGTTGTGTTTATAAAGGCCCGAGTTTAAAAAACACTTCTGATTTCAGGACTTGCATTTGAACACGGACAGACAGGAAAAACATAGGCTATCCACCGAATTATCTAAAGACTCTTTCTCCTCGTGGTCTTCTCCATCTCCCTTCTCCTATGTGGATTATAACATAAATAGAAGACCTCAACAGATGAACCATCAAAGTCTTGACCTCCGAGATGTGGTCAAGGACTCAATGTATAGAGAAGCTCGTGGGTTATCACATAAAACTACAATGGGAAAGGAGGCTCCAGATGATGTGGTGAACTATAGGGAGTCACATTACGTTCTTGCTCAACTTAGAGAAGCCAATTGGTATGGTGATGAACCTGGAGAACTGTCGAGGTCAAAATCTTGCCAATACAGAGATGGGTTTTTGTTATCTATCTCTAAAGATCGTCGTCGGTTTTCTTATGATGGGAGGGAAACCGACCGTTTGTCCATCAGATCCGGAGACACTGCTAAAACAACCACCACGAAGCAACTGAAAGAATTGCCAAGACTTTCTTTAGACAGTAGAGAGCGATCCATGCGTACTCTTAGCTCTGTTTCACTTGTGCCCATTAAGCCATCTGATTCAAAATCCAACCTGCCTTCAAGGAACCCGAAAATTGATTGTGACAAGGGCCTGATTCAGACACGGCCACCGAGTGTTGTAGCTAAGTTGATGGGCTTGGAAACTTTCCCTCATTCTGTGTCAACCAGTGATGAAAAGTTAGACGTGGGCCCAATCAGATGTCGCCAAGTCGAGGATCTTAATTCGTTATCAAAATCTTCAGAAGCAACTGATTTTTGTGGGTCGATTAAGATGCACAATTCCACAAGAAGCTCAATGGGGCAACCAACGTCTCCATGTTGGAAAAATCCCGACGTGAAGCCGATTTCTCGAGTTCCCATTGAACCCGCACCATGGAAGCAACGTGATGGTGCTCAAAGTCTTCAGAAACCATCTCCTCGTGTTATTAGATCCTCAAATACGATACACACCCCCGTCTCTTCTGTCTATAGCGAAGTGGATAAAAGATTGAAGAATCTTGAATTTGCACGTTCTGGGAAGGATCTTAGAGCTCTCAAACAGATATTAGAAGCAATGCAGGCTGTCGAAGCCAAAAAGGGCGAGAGAAAGAATTCGGTGGAAAGACCTTCAGACCATGAAATGTTATTATATGATCATCAGTATCCACCATCTGCAAATAGGGGGTCAAATGTTTCAAGGGCTAACGAGTCCCATATTGTCATCATGAAACCAGCAAAGCTTGTTGGAAAGGGTTTTACAAATAATAAAGAAGGTAAAGATACGATTACTGAAAGTACACGTGGAGAAAGGCAATCTCGTCCGTCCACACTTTCAGATTCTAGTATATCAAGAAAGCAGTCAAACAAGCAGCAGTCAGAGTCGAGGTCTCCTAGCGAGAGGAGGCGGCTTTCAAGTTTCCAGCAAAGTGATGATCAAAACAAAGAGATTAGTAGTGAATTGAGGAAGTTGAGCTGCAAAGAAACTCAAACGTCTCAACGAGTTAATGGTGGTCGGTTTTTGAAGATGGATGCAGAGGTTAATGCATCTGAATATTTTGAAGAAACCAATAGCAGGCAGAGTTGTGGCTCAACACGAGAGGTAGGTCCATGTGGGGTCCTTTGGTTAAATGAACTTCTGATATTTTTTTTTAAATCAATGACCTTCTGACGGGTTTGAGAATGTCATTACTTAACAGAAGAATGTCTAGAAACCTGTCACGAGGTCATGAATTTAACAAGCACTTATCATGAGGTCATTTAGCTAAATAACATGTCCACATGTGTTAGACATTACTTTCTCTAAATTTCTATGTTCTGCTTGTTTCGCTGATTAAACTTTTATACTATTTCCATAAATCAATGTTGCTCGTGAAGGTGGGAGAATTGGTCACCCCAGAATATCCAAGCCCGGTCTCTGTTCTCGATGATTCAGCCTATATAGACAATTTACCTTCACCTGTGAAACATACGCCAAATACACGAAAAGGTAATTCTTTCCTTGTGCCTTTTTTGATACAATTAGATTTCTGGAAATGGGTTATATGTTGAATGGCATAATTATGTTGTTTTGGATAAATTCGTCTTTAATTGGTGGAAAAAATGGGATATATGGACTATAGGTGCTCTAAACATGCTAGAACTTATTTTACTCTAGTAAAAGGACGAGACAAGTATTTTTTCGACAGTTTTTTAGGTTTTGAACTTTACCCACAAAACAGAAAGTGAGATCTTGAGGTGATCATGCTAAAAAGATGACCTGGTGCACCAAGGTTCCTGCTTTATGAGGATTGAGGAGGCCAATCTTTACACCATGATGCTCATTGAATTCCTATGCATGTATTATGATTCGATTAAACTAAACCCATAGTGTTCGATTAACAGATTACGCTACTCAAAACCCAGCTGAAAAATTTGTTAAAGATCAATATGGAGCAACAAACGATGGCGTATCAAGCGCGATCAACCATGAAAAACTGCAGCAAGTTGAGCATTTGGTTCAAAAACTTAAGAGACTCAACTCCAGCCACGATGAAGCTCACACAGATTACATTGCATATCTCTGTGGAAACACGAACCCTGATGACAGATACATCTCGGAGATCTTCTTAGCTTCTGGGCTCCTCCTCAGAGATCTTGAATCTTTTGAGTTCCACTCTTCTGGTCATCCAATTAACCCCGATCTGTTCTTGGTCTTGGAACGAACCAGATTCAGCAATTTGCAGAAGGAAAAGTTCCATCGGAAGCTAATCTTTGATGCTGTTAATGCGATTCTTGAAGGGAAGTTACAGTCGGCTTGTAGAATGGTGCAGGATCCTCGAAAGCTTTTGAGGGAGTTGTGTTTGGAGATAGATCAGCTGCAAGTGCAAAAGAAAAGAGAAAGGTGTGGGATTGGGGAGGAGGAGGAGGAGGATGGATTGAAGAGCATTTTGTCGGAGGATGTGTTGAAACGGTCGGAAAATTGGACGGGTTTTCATGGTGAAAGTCCGGTGATCACGGTGGAGGTTGAGCGGTTGATCTTTAAAGATTTGATTAATGAAGTTGTTATGAGTGAGGTTTGTGATGGTAAGAGAGGAAAGTCCGGTAGAGGGTGGAGATAGTTGTTCTCTAAATCTCTCTTACTGTTGTGGCCGCGTTTGATCGGAGGTCCGGTGAGTTTTCCGGCAAGGCCACCTGATACTAAGAATCTCCGGTGGGTGACTATTGGTTCTAATTTGTTAGTGTAGGGAAGACTTGTTAGTGGTTGATTAGTTTTGCTCTTTTAACTTATCAAATACTTTTGCAACTCAAAATTTTAAAAATGTCATTGAATACTTCGATCTCACCGTTGAAACCGGTTTACAGGACCTAACTGAACCAAAACTGACTATGTTTGACTTGAACCGACTTTTTGTTTGTAAAGTTTTTGAAATGATTTGCAGTTAGAGATGGCCAAATCAGGTAACCGATTGATCATTTGGTCCTAGGGCTGGTCCCAACCGGGTCTGGTCATAACCTCCCAACAAATGAACCGGTCCCTCTTTAACCGGTTCAGGCTCAGACTGGTATGCGGGAACCCAGGACCGGCAGTAACCGGTCCTTTAGGTCCGTTCCACCTTTAATCAAGTATTTGTTTATGATATACTAACTCCTTGTTTAGTACTAACCGTAATGCTTAAGGACGATCTATTAATAGATCGTTGCGTCGAGTAGTTGGATCATAATCTATACTATTTCTATTTTTTATAACACTATTTTTTTGTAATAAAAAAATGATTAATGAAATTACAAATAACGTTCAAATCTTCAATGAGCCAATCTGAAGAGATGCCATACTTAGGTGGTGTTTGTTTTTTAAGAGGTCTGAAGTCGTATTTTACTTCTGATTAATAAGAGGTGATGCTAAAGTCTTAAATCTGAATCAATAAGACTGTTTGTTTTTGTAACGTCTGGAGGCGTCTTGAGAGAAAATAGAGCATATGAAATGAGACGACGATAAGAGATTTTAAGAAGTTAGGCGACCGGTTCTTATTTCAGATGTATTTAAGAACCATTAAGAGGTTCTGAAAACCAGAAAAAAACAAACAGTCTTAATGTCAAAAGGTCTGAACGATTCAGACTTAAAGAGCCATTAAGAAGTATTTTTAAAAAAACAAACAACTCCTTATAGTCAGTGAAGCGTGAAATTGTGATTGCCTCGTTAAGGCATAGGCAACAATTATGTTTATCTCTTCTAATAAACCGGATCTTAAACGATTATTAGTCTCGCAGTATCTCTTGGCATTGTTTCATATATTAATCATAGTAAATTGTTATGTTAAAAATTTATATATGAAGTTGTTTAAAACTCATAATCATCTTCTTTGTGTTCTTCTTGAGTTTCGTCATTAAAGCATTGTCAAATCATCATCGTTTGTTGCTGGAGTTCATGAATATTGGCTCCCTTTTTCATTGGCTAAATCATCTCGAAGTAGTGATGTTCAATCTTGAATGGTTGTGCATCTTCCATCCGATTGTAGCTATTTAAGTAATCCTTGAAGAAAGCATAAACGTGGACGGATAGAAGAACCGTTGTTCGTTGACTTTCTAAGGTCTAACCTTTCACATTCATGTATAAGCCGCTTCCTTCATTCTATGTCAGAAAGAATTATATAAAGGTGACAACTCCTATATAATGTTGTCGGTATTGTCACCTCTGTGCAAACAATTTGCAACGTCTCACGTACTATTCTGGCAAGAGGTTGTACCTGAGAGAACTTTTTATGTTTTGTGTTATCCAATAGTCTTCCCCTTTGTTTTACCCCTTGTGTATATATATTGTCCCTGGTGTATTCTTTGCTAATCAATCGGAAGAAATGTTTTCTATCTTTTCCTTCTCTCTACCCCTTTTCTATTTTAAAGTTGGTATCAGTGCTACTTAACCTAAAGAAAGGTCGACCTGAGAAAGCCCTTTTTAAGCTGATAGGAGAACTTCATTTACTAAATTTGCATGATTAATGCACTTCAAAAACGTACTTCTATAAGTGCACGAACAACCGCCCTTTCCCCTTTTTTCTAATGGATCTCTCAGTCTACGAAGAAAAAAAGCGAGAACGTTAAAATGCCTTCGTATGATAAAAAAAAGGTTTGGAACCCTCTTCTATCTAAGAAGACGGGCCTACCCATGGCTATGCTTGTGTCATCTCCTATGAGCAATACAAGCAACAACCTATCCTATCATTCAACCATTTCCTAGTCTTTCCTCATCCTTACATCCCCCTATTACCATAAAGCCCAATTTGACCTTTTGGAAATCACATGTTTTTTACCAGCCCTACGTGTGCACAAGCTCTCGAAGGGTTCATCTTGGGCTCAAAAATTTGACTGTCTCAACATCTTTAATCTGCTGGAAATGAAGCTCCCCAAGTCAATCCAGCCTATGCCTCATGGATAAGAACAAATCAAGCTATTCTAAGTTGGCTTGTCAACTCCATGTCAGAAAATATGTTTGGTCATGTTGTGAACTGTCACAATTCTCAAAATGTCTGGACAACCTTGAATCTGTTGTTCACAACAAGTTCTAAGGCTCGTATTTTGCAACTAAGGTTCCAGATGCAGTCTCTCAAAAAGGGTGGAATGACCATCCAATATTACATGTTGAAGATGAAAAACCTAGCAGAAAGTCTATCAGCAGTTGGACAAGTTATCTCTGATGATGACTTGGTTCTCTACATTCTGGGTGGTCTGGATCATGATTATGATTCAGTGGTGGTCAAAACTGACTTCTCGTCATGATCAGGTTACTCTGTAAGAAGTGCAATATATGTTGCAAAGCCAAGAGATGTGAATTGAGCAATTGAACTCAAACATAAGTTCATCTATGCCTAGTGTGAATATTGTCACTCAACTAAGAAGGTCTCTAAACCTCACCAGAAACACATTTGGGAATCCACTGTTGCTCAACAACTCCTCAAACCCTCATATACTTATTGGTGGATGTTTCTCTTCCTTCTGAGGACGTGGAAGAGGTAGAGGAGGCAGAGGACATGGTATTGTACCTTCCCTGTTCTGTCAAATAAGCAACAAACCTGTTCATATTGCTGCCAAATGTTATCATCGGTATGATGTTACTTTTCGAACCTCTCAGCAGTTCTCATATCCGAGCTCACGATCTAATGTGAATGATCAATCTCTCTTATCATCCAGCCATAATATGAACGACTCAACTTGGTACATTGACAGTGGATCATCTTCTCATGTCACACCGGATCTCACAAACCTTCACCAGAAGTAGAGGTGGCAAAAGTGACCCAACCCGCCAACCCAATCCGAACCCAACCCAGAATTAGTAGATTGGGTTGAGATTTTCAACCCATTTAAGTTAAATGGGTCAACCCGTCTAACCCATTTATGTAAGTGGGTTGGGTTGGGTTGAAATTTCCGACATGTTTTCAACGTGATTTCAACCCATTGTTAACCTATTTTCAACTCATTTGCAACTTGTTTTCAACCCATATATAATACTACATAATTTTATTTTATTTTAAATTAATTATCATTATTTAGTTATAATTAATATTTTGATATTTGTTTAATAATTAAAAAATTAATAGAAAAATTATGCTTCCTAAATCCTAATTACATCCAACGGCATATTGACAATTTGACACATTGACCAAACCAAATTCTTTCTCTTTCGATCACAAGACTCGTTGACTCCTCAAAACCTTAGCCGACCACCGATCCTTGACACCCTTCCATGACCACCAACGGCCCGACGCGGCGACACCCTTCCACGACCATCGATGGGTTGACTCCCTTCCATGACGACCATTGTCAAACGACTTCCATAGTTTTACTTCCATACGTTTCATGTCATTCTTCCACGAGGCCCTTCTACGACGACTTCCATGGTTTGACTTCCATACGTTTCTTGTCATTCTTCTTATACTCTATTGATCTGTAATATGTATCCATACGTTTCCTGTATCACTTGATTTTATTCTGTTCGTACTCTATTGATGTGTTTTATACTCTATAATATGTCCATATTCTATTGTAATATGTCCATACTCTATTGTTTTCATTATGTCCATATTCTATTGTAATCTATCATGAAATTAAGTAGTTTAATCATTTTTATTTTGTTTAAAATTTTAAAATTATATGGGTCAACTCAGGTTCAACCCATTTATTTAACAAGTATGGTTGAGAGAATCATAAACAGGGCAACCCACTACCAACCAATTTAAGTAACAGGTTGGGTTGGGTTGAAAATTTCAACCCATTTAATTAAACAGGTTGGGTTGGGTTGGGTTGATATTTTCAACCCAATTAATAAATGGGTTGAACCTGAACCCAACCCAATCTGACCCATTGCCACCCCTAACCAGAAGGAAACAAAACTCATAGATGGTAATTGACATGATTTACCCATTTCACATGTTATAACTTGCACACTCTTTTCTTCACCTCAATCATCCCTTATTCTTTCAAGAAATACTCTTTGTGTTCCTCACATCACTAAAAATTTGATTTCAATATCTCAGCTCACTAAAAATAACCTGTTTTTGTTGAGTTCTATTCTAATCTTTGCATTGTGAAGGATCTGAGTTTGACGAGGGAAGTGTTTCGGGGACATCTTAGAAATGGTATGTATGAGTTCCAACCCAAATCTTCATCAAGTTCTAGTCACAAATCAAATCTACGTATGCTCAAATCAAGTGATTTTCACAGCTATTCTAGCACTTATCAACCTCAGTCTTTTTCATTATCTTCTTGTAATTCATCCAAAATAGTCGGTGATAAGTCTAAAATACTTGCCATATCCTTGAACAAAAAAACATACCATTAAACCTCTTGAAATAATCCACACAAATGTCTGGGGACGTGCCCTAATAATATCAAGAAAAGGGTATAAATACTATGTCCATTTCATTGATGACTTCAGTAACTATACATGGATTTTCCCTCTGAAACTTAAATCTGATGTCAAAGATGTCTTTCTACATTTTCAAGCATATGTGGAACAAATGTTTGACACCAAAATCAAAGCTCTTCAATCAGATTGGGGTGGTGAATATTGAAGTCTTGCTCCTATTCTAAAGTCGATTAGTATCACTCGAGGCACCCATGTCCTTATATTCATTCTCAAAACGGTAAAGCCAAAACGAAAGACTGTCATATTTGATATAGGTCTAACTCTGGTGTCTCAAGCCTCTATTCCTCTAAAATTCTGGTGGGAAGCCTTATCTACATCAACCTTTCTCATTAATCATTTGCACACTACCACCTTGAGCAAACAAATCACCAATCGAGGTCTTGTTTAACTCAAACTAGACTTAAACTTTCTCAAGGTTTTTCGATGTGCTTGTTTTCCTCATATTCAAGACTATCTGTAACAACCCGCATATTTCACATAACATATATCATATAATTTACATATATCCAAATACATATAGGATACAATTTGGTCTTCGGTACAAAACTATACAAATACATCAAAAATCACTACTAACTTTTCGCTAAATTGTCTTAATATATAACATTTATATGACAACTTTCAAACAAAATAAATTCCATATCACTTCTGCCAGCTTCACATATAATCAAGTAAACAGATAAGCTTCACATAGGAAGGAATAGTAAAACGAATGGTTTATAACCATGAAAGTGGGAGGGGCTTACAGGCTCCTTTGATTGGTTTTACTACAACTCCTACCCGCGCGTAGGGGGTGCCGATTAAGATTTTCGTAAGCTAAATCGGCGAACTTGTGCGTGGGCGCGACTTGCGGACACGAATGCAGCCCCGAAATCTTGTGCTCGCGCAGCTTGGTTTTTGCGAATTTTTGTTTTGATCCAGTGGCCCGGGCGGGTTATGTCGCGGGCTAAACCGCACGGCTACCCGCGTCGTGCACTGGAGTATAAACGAAAAACAGTGCACCGGGCGAGTTAACTCGCATGGTTACCCGCGCCGTGCACTGGAATGTGAACGAGAAACAGTACACCGGGCGGGTTGTGTCGCGAGTTTACCCGCGCGGCTACCCACGCCACGTACTGTTGTTGATTTCGTTTGTAACTCCCAAATCAGTCATATTGAATACAAAAATTAATATTGTAATTACCAATTAATTATTGAAATTAATCATTTTGGTTTTTAGGATTAATTCTTTAATTATTGGGTTTAATTATATATTAATTATGTCCGTTTTCTTTTTCAATATAAAAGGGAGGAGTCTGGTTCACATTCCACACCCCGAATAACGAAAAACACTCGCACATTCTCAATTCTCTAGTGCATACTATAATTCTGGTGGATTTTCAAGGCAAGTGGTCATCTCCGGCGGTACTACTGCTTTTGTTGTTGTACCCTGGGAACAGACGGCGAATATGTTTAAGGGAATCGTGTGTAACACGAGCCTCAGCTTTTGTTCCATATCTTCTTCTATTTCCTTTATCGATTTCTTAAATCATGAGTTGATATCTTAATCGATTGCTTAAAAATCATTAGTTCATTTCTTAATCGATTTCTTAAAATCATTAGCTAATTAATTTTTTCGAATTATTAATCATTTTTTGATTATTTGTATAGTTAATATACAAACCGTGTAATATTATATGTATTATTAAAATACATAGAAATACCAACAATTTCTTTGTTTCTCAATCTTTTAACTTTACGATCAATAATCGATTCCGACTCTTCAACGAAATGTAACTTCTCATCAACTTGCACTTCTGGTAACGGTATTGCCTAATCAGAATCAACTAAACACTTTCTTAGATTAGACACGTGAAACGTGTTGTGAATGCCGTTCAATTCTGATAGAAGTTCTAACCTGTACGCTACCTCACCAATTCGATCAGTGATCACAAACGGACCGATATTCCTTGGACTCAATTTACCCCGTTTCCCGAATCGAACTATCCCTTTCCATAGCGAGACTTTCAACATCACACTGTCACCAATCTGAAACTCTACCGGTTTACGGCGTCTATCGTCGTAACTTTTCTATCTGTCCTAAGCCATTTTCAAACGTTCCCAAATCTGACTGATCTTATCCGCAGTTAACTATACAATTTCTGGGTCGGCTAATTGTTTCTCTCCCACTTCATTCCAACACTACGGCGTTCTACATTTTCTGCCGTACAAGACTTCAAAAGGTGCCGCTTGAATACTCGAATGATAAATATTATTGTAAGCAAACTCAATCAAAGGTAAGTGTCCTTCCCACGAACCACCAAAGTCGATAATACAAGCTCGTAACATGTCTTCGAGCGTCTGAATCGTTCGTTTACTCTGACCGTCTGTATGAGGATGGTAAGTCGTACTCAACTTTATCTGAGAACCCATTTCCCTCTGAAAACTTTTCCAAAACATTGAAGTAAACCGACTATCTCGATCCGATATAATCGATAACGGTACACCGTGACGAGTTACCACTTCATCAATATATAACTTTGCTAACCTTTCCAACGGATACGATTCTTTAATCGGTAAGAAATGATCCGATTTTGACAATCGATCCACAATAACCCAGATAACATCGAAACCCTTCGGTGTTCTGGGCAATTTCATTATGAAATCCATCGTTATATGATCTCATTTCCAAACCGGAATTTCTAACGATTGTAATTTACCAAACAGTTTCTGATGTTCCACTTTAACCTGTAAACAAGTTAAACAACGCTCCACATATCGAGCGATATCTTTCTTTAGACCCGGCCACCAATAAAATTGTCGTAAGTCTCGATACATTTTGTTAGTACCTGGATGAATAGAAAAACGAGACTTGTGAGCCTCATTTAAAACTCTATCATGAATATCACCCAAACGAGGTACCCAGATTCTATTTTCAAAACACATTAATTCACAATCATTTTTCACTAAGACAGATGACATACCTGCGAGTCGTTCTCGTTTCAAATTTTCTTCTTTCAGAGCTTCGATCTGACGTTTCTTTAACTCTTCGAAAATATACGGTAACAATTTGGCTTGTAATGCAAAGGCTTTGATCGTTCCACTCTTTTCTTTACGGCTCAAAGCATCGGCCACCACGTTTGCTTTTCCCGGATGATACAAAATTTCACAGTCATAATCATTCACCAATTCTAACTATCGTCGTTGTCGCATATTCAGTTCCCGTTGATTGAACAAGTGTTGAAGACTTTTATGATCGGTAAAAATCTGACATTTGGTGCCATACAAATAGTGTCTCCAAATTTTGAAAGCAAACACAACAGCGGCTAATTCCATATCGTGAGTTGGATACTGTCTCTCGTGGTCTTTCAACTAACGAGAATCATAAGCAATAACCTTTCCACGCTGCATTAATACAAAACCCAAACCCAATTTCGAAGCATCACTATAAACCACAAAATCTTCTGAACCATCGGGCAGAGACAAAATTGGAGCACTACACAACCTTTGTTTCAAATTTTGGAAGGCCTCGGCTTGAGCTTCTTTCCATTCAAACTTTACGTTCTTTTTCGTTAGCATCGTTAAAGAAGTTGCAATATGAGAAAAATCCTATATAAATTTACGGTACTACCCGGCTAAACCCAGAAAGGGTTGTGCTAGGTCGTTCTTGAGAGGTTTGGAGAGGGTTTGGAACTGATTTGGGTGAGAAAGAATGAGAAGAACACTGAAAATCGGGGTTTTAAGGAGCCTGGCACACCCTGGCGACAATGCCAGTGGCATAGTACCTAGGCATAGTCGCTGAAGTGTAACAGCATTTGGTACCTCCTCAGCGATTGTGACATGACGACTATGACATTGTCATAGTCGTCGGGCACTGTCGCGGAACCCCTCCCAAGTCCCGAAACTCGACTTTTCCAATGCCAACACTCCCGATACTCTTAGGGGCATTAAATAAAGGTTTCCCAACAAAAATACCACCAATTACAAGTCACAAAAACATTTGGTTGACCTTAACTCACCGAAAATTACGGGTGTTACAATAAAGTATGTGGAAATTAAATGTGGGAATTATATGTTTGGGTTCACAACTTGAAGGTAAGATGGGTGAGTCTTGATCTGGATGTGTTGTTGATTCTTGGATATGTGAGTTAATATGATAATGTGTTAAAACGTTAAAAATCATTAAGATCTCTTGAAAGGAAATGTGGAATAAATCCATTGATTTACCTTGTAATAACATGATGCGTTGTGAGATTCCTGTCTTTGGGGATTCATAGTAAAATTGGTATTAGTTATGTTGGTGAATCAGGTATAGTTTGGAATGGTGAGATCTCAAGGTATAGATCCATGGATAGTTTTGAACTTGGTGACTCTTTGGGATAAGGTTCGTAATGAGCTTGAAACCATATTTACATTGAACTAAAGATTCATGGATAGAGTTGATGTTCTAACGGCTATAGATTCATGGATAGAGTTGACGCCGGTAAATAGCCATTCCGACTATGTGCTCTACATGGGTTGTGGCCTACTCTTGTGTTCCGTCACAACTTATGGTGGAACGGGTCTCCCCCGTGTCGCATAAAGTTCGATGTTGGAGGATTCTTTATCTCTACAAATCTACTTATTGTTAAAAGTTCATACATGCCTTATTTCTTTAGGTTTATATATATATATGCATAAATTTGAATGTTCTCACTAGGCTCCAAGCCTAACACTTGTTTGCTTTGGTGTTCATATCAGGTTCAGTTAGAGAAGGGTTGGGCAAACCGTGAGTGGAGAGTCAGAGCGACATTTTTTGGGACATAACAATTGATAAGATATAGAGCGAACTTTACCAATGATTGTTATTTTGGGTTTAGATGAAAACACCCAATTATAATCTAAACTAGAATTGTATTAGCTTAAGTAGGTTGTTGGTCCTCTATCCATTTCTTTTGTTTGGGTTTGTAAACACTTATACTCTTCCCCCTTTTCTTCGGGGTGATGTCATTTGTGAAACTTTAATTGCTTAAATCGTCGCAGGTTTTATTTATCCTCAAATTATAAACCTTATATGGCAAAACTTTCAAGTTTTTAAATATCTAAATTTTAGGGTATTACAAGTTGGTATCAGAGCTCTAGTTTAAGTGAACTAGGCATGAATGTAAGATGTCTAGACTTAGGCTGAGATTATTAGGTAATGATTTGTGAGATTTGGGTAGAATCTCTAAGATGGGTTGGTCTCAGAGTCTACAGAAATTATGTTAGTCAAAAGTTGTAGTGACGGTAACGGGAACTCTTACGTATCATATGTTCATAATTTCACTTAGCTAACGTTATTATGAGGATGTTTTACGTGGGTGTGCTTGTTTTACGGTTATTATGATTATTGGTGAATGTAGTAGTACGTTCCTTTCGTGCTTAATTCTGTTAACCTCTTTCTTAGTCTTTCTCGTGTTTGTGTGGCAGCCATTACTCCAAAATAGTGAACACGCGCAGTCGGTCGTTGGTCGACGAAGTTTTGCGTGAAGATAGCTCGCCCGAACGAAATCTGATGGTTAGGGCGACGGTTGTCGCTCCTCTGGGTATGCCACCAATATTCACAAGAAAGGTGGAACAGGTGCCTATAGTGGACTTAGCATCCACAAACCCGGTTATTCGAGAGGCAAACCCTCAAGCGGACATGATGGCTAGTGTCATGCAATTGGTGACGTCGGCTATAGAGAAATAGCAGGAGGCTTTCTTGAAGATGTTGGAGAATAGAGATGCTAGTCTCAGGAGGCCGGAAGTGGTTGCCGAAAATGTTGTGGCCAGTTCGGGAGGCACTGGGAACAGGATCAGGACGGAAGAGCACGCGGTTTTCGGTGCTCATAGGGGTGGAAAGAGTTGCTCCTACAAAACCTTCCTTTGTAGTAAACCACCCGAGTTCTCAGGGTCCAATGACCTAGTTGATTGTATAAACTGGATTCAAGCAGCTAAGAAAGCTTTTGGTTCCAGTGAGTTAGGGGAAGAACAGAAAGTAAGATTCGTCTCCCAAATGCTAAGAGGCTCTACACATCGATGGTGGAACGTCACTAGGTCTACCCTTGATGCTACTATTCTTGCTCAGTTATCATGGGAGGCATTTAAGAAGAAGTTGATGGAGGAGTATTGCAATGAGAGGGCGATGGACCGTATCCGTTGAGAGCAGAGGAATACAAAAGTATGTCACTCTTGCAACGTTAATCGCATGACACCTCACGACATAAAAGCCCAAGTGTCCCTACGAATTATTAACAAGTTTCACCTCAAGAGTCGGTTGACCTTGGTGGACATTACAAAGAACTCCACCCCAAAGGCCCGGCACACTTAAAGACTACCTCCACAACATTACTTCAAGTGGCGGAGGTCCTAGTGCCTACCTCCCAGGTAGCACCTCTAGAATCAACCCTCCTAGTGCCTACTTGTAAAGTTTTCAGTCGTAAAACATGGGTACCGGAGTCCAACCCCGCAATTCCCAATTGACCATCCGAAACAGACTGACTTACGTGCCTATGGATCCAGTGCAACATAGTCTAACATTACATGACTACACAAGAATGACCAACGCACTCGAGCATGTAATTAACATCAATATGCAACATGGTGCATTAGTATGTAAACCATAATCGGGCTCTACATTGAGCCATTAAAACCGGACAAGTGTCCCCAAGACTCTTTTAAGATAACACTGAGCTAAAATGCTCAAAACTCTTTTTAGGCAACGATTAACGATCCCCAAATAATAAACGCAATCGACTCACGTCATGCAAACACACTCCAAAATACATATGTAGACTCCAATACAGTTTAGATTGGGACAAATGGTTTTCCAAATGGATTTATTACTCATGTTCCTTTCAAAATGTCCCATAACACAAAACCAATCCTTTCTCCCAAATAAACACTAAAAGTGTCTTTTACCAAATAATTTCCATTTATACAATAAATCCTCAAAACACTTTAAAATGACGTATTTATCAAGATGTCCAAAAATCCCAATATGGGGCTTTCATAAGGGCTATAAAGCCAAACATTTCAAATGATCAAAATCCACCAAATAACTCGACAAATGATAATTTCACGTAAAACACATAAACACGTTAAAATGAACATTTTGGCATGTACAACATTTTTACAAATCAACTTGAACTCACCTTGCTAGATTTAGGCTAAATCTAGATTTTTCCCCAACTTGAGCTTCTTTGAAGAAATTCGAATCTCCAAGCCAAAACTCCCAAAAACCTAGATCCACAATTTCCAACCATAAATATACGTATTCAACCATTTAGAATCGATCCCCAAACATTTTACATCAAAATCCCCAATTTGGCCAAAACCCTAATTTTAACCTAAATCCTCCAAAATCTTCCAAACTGAACTTGGAGGAATAAGACACTAGGATATCATCAATGAAGCATTTATAACTCTTAAATAAGTTTAGAATTGGAGAGAATAAACTTATCACTTAGATATTGGTGAAAACCTAGAAAACCCTAAAATGGAGCTTGAGGTTGAAGATGAAGATGGAGATAGTGAACTCTTGATCATAGCTTCCAACTCTACCACTTGATGATGTTTTACCTCCATAATACCCAAGTATTTGAGCCAAGGATGACCCAAAATCACCATATATGATTTAGGTTAGTTCTACAGAGTGTTTAGGAAGAAGTGGAAGTGAAGAAATGGAGAAATGAGTTGAAACCCGCATTTAACAGCCCCCTGCCCCTTTTGTGCGACATTGCCAGGCGACAATGCCCTGGGCAATGTTGCTGGTCATTGTCGTTGGATAACCCTCAGTCTCTGTTTCTTGCTGCTACATTGTCAGGTGCGACTATGACGCTTCATAGTCGTCGGGCATTGTAGCTGTGCACGTACCAAGCTCCGAAACTCGACTTTTTCAATGTCAACACTCTCGATACTCCAAGGGACTTTAAATAATGTTTTCCCAACAAAATCCCACCATTTACAAGTTACAAAAACGTTTGGGTGACCTTACTGACCGAAAGTTACGGGTGTTACACTAACTGTGTCGCCGCCTAAAGCAGTTGGCATGGAGGCGTCTTCTCCATGCTGCAGCTTGATCGTGTCTCCCATGTTCTCTTGTGATTATATGCCACGACCTGGCCATTCCGCTTCCCGATGCGACTATTTACTTGGCAGATCTGTGTACCGCCGCCAGAAGACAGTTAGGTATCGTTTTTCTTCGAGGTCGCCCTGTCCTTAGTGGTGGTGGTGTGTACGTTTCTCTATGCCCACATCACATGAATACACTGTTGATGTCAGATGAACCTATGAGGATCGCACGCATAGAGTATGTATGTCTCGGATTGACCATGATGGTCGTGAACCAAATAATTACACATTGTAATGGAAAGATAATTGTTGTTCTAGTAGAATAATAATTATAAAGTATGTGTGCATAAATATAATTATGATAATTATATAATAGACTTAATATGGATAATTAATCAACATCCCATTGTTTAAAAGTAATTATTATTTGAGGCCCAAGTTTAATTTTTATGTTAATAATTATATAAATCAGTTATTATGTTAATAATTAATTGAAAGGGCCATAAGCCCATTAGCTTAATTAAGCAAATTAGGGGTCCGGTCCAAATATGGTAAGAAGATATTTATGTAATAACCAGGCTTAAGGTAAACTTTATAAAAGTTGTGAAAGAAAGGATAAAAGTCTTATTAAGGAGGGGCCTAGTGTGAAAATGTTGGGGAAAAAGGGGTTTTAACCCTAGAGGAAATAGAATTGGTATGGTTGGCGGCGGACAAGTTTTGGGTTAGGGAGAGAGGGTTGAAGGCGATTCGATCGAAGAAAGCAAAAGAACAGTGGGTTGGTGTTCTTCAATTCCACAAGGTAAATTTCAATCCTCTTTCTCCTTTTAGTAAGAGTTGGTTTTGTTCTCCGATTTGTTAGTAGATTTTGTAGCTGTTGTTAAAGTCAAGGTTGAATTTCTGGGTTTGAGGCTATTAAGAGTCGATGTTTGGATCGTAAGTGATTAATAAATTGGATGATGAAATCGAGTTACTGCGGTTGATTATGAGTTGTTGGTTTATCTTGTTATTGATTTCTGGGTAGCTTGCGATCTGTGTTAATATTATTTGAGCCTCGGGGTTTTTCATTCGATAATCCGGTGACCAGATTATGTGGGACCGGCCATCAAGAGTATGGCACCGGTTAAGAATTTTACACCGGTCGAGAGAGTTTGGCCTCGGTTGAATGAAATGGGTATCAAGACCCCGGTCGAACTTTGTTACTCTGGTCAAGGGGGCGGCACCCCGGTCGTTCAGCACACCGGTCGGCTTGGCCCCGGTCATGAACCTCATCGGTCGGCCCTAAGGCCCCGGTCATGAGGTCACCCCGGTCAGCACCCGGTCCTCGGTGCTGCAGTGGGTCGAAGCCCATTTCGTTGGGGCATTTCTTTTAGTTGGTTTTGGGTTTTGTTAGGTGACCTATAATAATTATTTTATTAAAAGTGACCCATAGTTATTATGTTATCAAGAGTTAATCTCTATATTCAAGTAGGAGTTGATGGGTTAAATTGGTTTAAGATTAGACGGCGTTGAGATCTCGGTGTCAAGGACAATCTTTTATAATTAGAAGATTTAGAAGGTTTACAAATCAATGTTTCCTTTATAGGTTTCAGACCGAATTATAGGAGCAGACGTGAGATTCGAGCTAAGGACGTCAGGTGAGTTTTTTGAACTAAATCCTTCTGTTAACGAAAGCATGTGAAAGTTTTATTTTAAACTTTGATTTATGTGATGGCATGAGTATTATGAAAATTATATGCAAGCTTTGAACTGATGTTGCTTTAGTACTTACTTGCGAGATTTATTTAAATGTTAAAGATGATTTTTGTTGTTGTCAAAGTGGAAATGTATGCATACATGGTCCTAAGTGTAAAGGCTCAAAGTCGGGGGGGTGGCCCGCCTGTGCTCATACCGGGGGGTGTGTTCCGTTTATGTCGTTGTGGGGTGTAACACCCCCGACCCGCGCAGCCTGAGATGGGAGGTGTACAATCCGATAACCGGATCAAAACTCTAAAACACCAAATTCAAGTTGTACTAAGCTCCCCAAAAATAACAGTTAACTTAAAACGAAACTTAAACATAATTACAAACCCATAATGTTATCGTCTAAACAAATCCCAAAAGATTATACAAACCCGGTAAACAAATGTTGATCTTAAGTCCTTTTTACTTCCATTGATATCTCGATCTTTCAACTCTTCCCTATAGTGAAACCTAAACCTGCCGAGGAAACAGAAAACACCTCGGCTGAGCAAAATCACTCAGTGGGCGGATAATGTGCATAACCGTGTGAACATAATATAAGTTCAAATAAAAGTTAACATAAAACAATTGTAGTGAAACTATTCGGAACATGAATATAGAATCTAGAAATCATTTTCTTTAAAAAAATTAAAAAGTCAACCGTATTGCAGTAATACGTTGTCTAATCGGATGATCAGTCCAATCAGACTTGGAATGTCAATGTCGGGCACAACACCACCCATTCCCCGGTAACCAGTTTAGTTTTGGTATTCGGCTCTATCCGGTAACCAGTTTAGTTCTGGTATTCGGCTCTATCCGGTAATCGGTTCTATCCGATAACCAGACATTTTCTGGTATTCGACTCTTGGATGCATCCTACGTCCCCTATTTGGCTTGGTCTTAGCCTTTATGAGAACGCCATGGTTATTAATAGCCACCACGGAAGGCATCTCAACACCCGTGACCCAAGTGTTGAGTAATTCAAATTCAAGAAAACTCATGTTCTTAAAATCAATGTTTCAAATATCATAAAATCAAACTCTTTCACTAAAATGTTCGACTCATGAAACGTATTCAAATGATTAGAGCATAAACTCAACTTTGAAACAAAATAAATGTTTCCTATACAAATACTCGAAACCATAAGGTTCGGAGTCACATATATCAAGATGGATGGGATTTCCGAAATGTATCCGGTTACCCTCGATTCAAAGAAATAGGATATTCGTACCTTAGTTATCCCTTTCCTTACTTACGATTACCTACAATCATTTAATAAAACACTTAACTAATGCTCAACACAATAATTAAAATCTTAGACAATATTTTCCAAAAATCTCAAATTTGACTTAAAATCAGAAATTGACAGCTTCTATATGCCATAAGTTTCGATATATTTCTCCCATTTAGAAGCCAAAATGGACACTATCATCTAAATGAAAGTTGTACCTTGATATCTTAGGATTCTATAGCAACTGTTTTTTTTTTTTATGGCAACTTGGGCTACGCCCACACACACACGCACCCGCAGTATCCGGGCATCCAATTGGGCAGCACCGACTAATCCGCGATGACCCGACCCAGCCCAAATGGACTGGACTCGCCCAGGTACGACTAAGCCTGGTCAAGACCGAACCCGCATACCCATAGACTGGTATGCCCGTAAACCTGGACCTGAACCGACCCGAAGGCCGACCCAAGGTTTGGGTATCGCCGAAGTGCATCCCCCATGATTCGAACCCTGGTAGATAGCCATACCATACACTATCCCCCCAGGGCCTTACCACTAGGCTAGCACCTATTTGATTATAGCAACTGTATTTGTGCAATTCGGAGCTACGAGTAGGACGATACAACCTTTACAAAAACTAATACGCAGGTTTTTGTCACACTATGAGCTGATTCATAAACTCACTGTTTTGACACATTTAGACTCAAAATTAGGACTTGAACTCTTCATAACAGTTGTTAAGGACATTCTAAGGTTTCCAACGGTATATCGTACACCTCATTTGGACCAACGGTTGATTTTATACGAATTTTCTAGTAATAGGACAGCAACTCTAAAATTTCAAAAGTCTCACAAACATTTTATCAAACACTTGATGTGCAACCTAACTTTGAAGCTCAAATGCGTTTTTTAATCACTTCATTCATCAATCCTGGACCTTATTAGAGTCTTCTAACCACAATTTAACAATACAAACACATTCATTACTAATAATACATCTTATAAATTTAAAACTCAAAATTTCCAACATAATTGAACTTCTTTTGAAGATTATTACCTCAAAATACTCTATCTTTGATATCATCACTCTTCCTTGATTCTAATCAGCCCTTAAACACCAAATACATACACTTTAACATATATTGAACCCACCAAAACAAACATTAAAGTATAATATAAAGTTACCTTGAACAATCTAACCTTCATCTTCCAAAATCAAGCTTAAATCCTTCAATTTCTTCACAATCTTTGGGTTTCTCTCACTAAGCTCTCTCTCTCTCTCTCTCTAAACACGTTTTAGGTGATGAAGATATGAAGAAAAAGAGATGCCTAAATTAATTTAGGTATAAAAGATATGAATGTAAGGTATTTAATAATTAACCCTTCTAGTTTCATATTCATTACACTTCAAACCTTCAAGTTCTTTTCTTTATATCATTATCCCAATAAGCCTAGATACAACTATCTAGTTAAAGTTATAAGTCATGAAAGCTTCGATTATTAAAATATGAATACTACGTAGAATAGAAACATATATCCGGATTAACGAAAATAGGGTTATTATATGGGGGGGTGTCCCAACAAAGGCAGTGTGAGTCACAGACACGCTGTCACCTTAGGGTGGCAGTAGTGTGAGCGAAGAAGTTGCTGAAAGTTAAAGGTTTTTCCTTGAAGCTGAAAATGGTTTATTTTATGATAAATTCTTGATTGTTTGTTTGATGAGTTAAAAACTGTTATAAGAGGGGACTCACTAGACCTTTCGGTCTAACCCTCGCTCTTTTCAAATCTAAAACCCTTTTCAGGTACAGAGTGGCAGTAGAATGAGCAGTTACGCTTTAGGAGGAGATTCAAGCTGGAGCTGAATTAGAGGACCTCCATTATAGATTCTTGTCGGCACATTCTCAGTTGTGTACTAGGTTGTCTTTCCGCAAACCTTATATTTTGGATGTTATATTGTGCAATTTGGCTTTGATATTTAATAAAGTTGGGTTGTTACAGTTGATATCAGAGCCATAGTTTAAGGGATTTAAGTGACCGGATGGGCCTAAACTTAAACTGTGGAGTAGATGGACACAACTAAGATATAGGAAGCCTCTAAGAAAGACCTTGATCATTGTGAGGCGTGATAACAATAGTGAGTATCTCCATGTAAGGTAAATTCAGAATCGCATCTGGCCAATGCCATTATGAACTTACAGGTGCATGGGCATACTCAATTGCTATTGTTGAGTGTGGTTCAGGGTAGAGAGTTCTATCCATAGATTGATAGTGTTAGTCTATCGTGTGGTGGAAGTTCGTTTTTGGTGGTAAGATTAATATCGTTTAGGATGAATATCGTGCGGGATGTAGATATTTCGTTGAGAAAGGACCTCCTGAGACCAGGAGGAAGGGAATGAGGATAAGTGGTGAGCTTTTCGCTCCAAGGGAGTTTCGGTTTGGTAAAATGGTATGTCGATTAGTAAGAAGCAGGAAAATGTTAATCCAAGAACCGAAGGATAGATATGGGGTTTCTAAGTTGTAGTTAATTGATTGGTGATTGAAAGATGATATCAGTGTCGACTGATAATAGGTAGTGAGGATTAGATGGAAATGAATTGTTGATGATGAGTTTGTTTGGGGCCAGAGTAGGGACGCTTGTTTTGCGAATCAATAGTCACGGTGGTGACTAGTTGTTAGGCTTTCAAGGTGGTTTGAAGACGTTGGTGTCCAAGGTTATGGCACAGAAGGGGACCCCGACTGGTTGGTCGGAAGTAAGGAGTCCGAGATAAATTTTAGTGAATGTAACAGTTGACCTTGTTAGAGTAAATAGCCTTCAGTGTCATTGAGTCCCATGCATTGTGTTTCGAACAATTTGATGAAGCCTTTTTTTTTCAAATCATTCATATCAGATATTTTTGGCGTGTGGGTGTCTTACGATGTGTTTAATTTGAAAACGTATCGACGCTTGCAAACGTGCGTCGGTATTGAATATATCAGTTTACTGTGTTGAATGATAAAATTTAAATTTGCGGTGTGGGAGAATTATTTTATATCTCTTTGAAAATGAGTTAACTTTGTTATGAAAAATCCAAAACAACAATTGACCGCATGATTTTATAAGTGAGTTTGGTTCAGGCATGTGTTGACTTATCAATAAGGGTGAGAGTCGGTTGGCACGCTCAGTGTAAGCAACTTTGTAGTATTTTATAAATCGTGCGTGTAAAGTTTATCGGAAATAATTTCAATTGTGCCAACACCGATTTTGGGGTGTAACGAAGAGAAGTTTGTTGTAAGATTGAGGTTGAACGATTCTTGAAACCGTTGTGCATGGCTAGTCAGTGTGGTGTAGTGTACACTCGAGTTTGTTTCATAATGTAGTCCATTCTAAAAAAAAATTAAAGTGTCAAGAGAGTAATTATTGGTGTGTCATGCATGAAGGCTATGAACTATCAAGGTCGTAGGGAAAGGTTGCAATTAAGGATGATGAAAGTTTTGAGAGTGGAAGTGTGTCGCTCGATCAGAGGGTAGAAGGTACTTGATATTGGTGTCCTTCTAAGTAAGGGTGGTGAGTAGAGGATGTGATAATTGAAGGCACTGATCCATGACGTTAAGAATGATTGTACTATAATGGCTTACCGTTGGTTCCGAGATTTGAGATTTGTTTGTCGGCAATTGGTTTTGTCGGGAGTGGAGCGTGAAGTCGTAAAGATATTTTGGCAATTAGCTGTTGCTGTGGAAATCAGAAACCATTTTTGTGGTGAATGGCAGGGCGCCGAAAATGAAGTAGTAGTATGGATGGTTTTGAGGAGTTTCGTGAGGGAGCGAAGAGTTATTCAGAAAAGGGTGTGTATCTAATTTGATGTTGTACAATCTTGTGGGAAGTTTATGAAAAATGGAAGATCGCTAGTGCAGTCAGGTGGTTCGTTATCGATGAGGTTTCGATGGTTATGTGGGGTGAAGTTTATATATATAGTACATCTGGAATGGGTTGCGCTTTGAGCATTTTAGTTTTCGAGGTAGTACGTTTAATCTTTCAGGCTACTAGAGTTTGATTCCAGCAGGCCGCGATGAGCCGTCAAGGAGTGTTATCTTGTTGGATGGTTTCGAGGATCATAGTTTTGCGATTTATTCAAAGATCGAGAAAGTCAAGGTCGTGAATGCTTTGAAGTCGAATTTTAATATTTTGGCTAGTGAGAAAATGACGGTATTGGTGGGTGTGATAAGTGGTCGTGGAGATTTGCATTTATTCTGGGATGAGAAAGTAGAATGGTGGTTATATCCATGAGTTGGTGATATCTTTATGGCATATATGGGAGTGTAAATCATTAAAGTGGTAAGGAGCTTCCTTGCGGATATGTGGAAGACTGGCGTCATTGTTATCGGATGAGTGTCCTTGTTCGAATATCTATGGGAAATGAATTGTAAGTGGTAAGTATGTGGTTGGATTGTGCAAATGTTTGGCTAGTATTGGGGTATTTCTAAGTGGAGAATAATTTTCAAATGATGGTTGGCGGTTGTCAAAGAGAGGAACTGTGTGTTCTGGTTTTTTCGGCAAGTTTTGGGGCGGGATTATCTATATCCCTAGAATGATTATTGAAAGTGTCGAACTGCTTAATCCAGAAGGTTGTGTAGTAGATAGGAAATCCATGGGCATGTTGAAGTGGTCTTTAGGGTGTAGGGATTCTAGCAGATTGGGTAATCCTAGTTGAAGAGCGAGAATTACGCGGCGCTTTTGGGTAGTGGGTAATGCTTTGGAAGAGTTGGGTTGATTATCTCGCGTAAGAATTATGGAAAGTCGGTTGATCAAGCTAAGTAATATAAATGGGATTTGAGACATTTCGAAATCATCGAGGAATAAAGTAAGTGATGTTGGGTAAGCGGTGTTTCTTGCATCGAGAAGAAAGTGAAGATATCATGTCGGAAAGGTGGGAAATCTGAGAGTAAGAAGTTTGGTAGGTGACGCAAAATGTGGGGGTATGTTTTTAGATTCTGCTATTAGCAAGTTTATAAATCCCTAGCGTGGGTATGAGTAAGAAATTATGGCGTTCGGTGCGGTGTGAGTGTGATTAATTCTAATCGTGCAGCTAACCAAAAGTTCCCACTACTAATCAGTGAGTCGGTCGTTAGAAGTGGGTTTGAAGTCTTCAAGAAGGAAAGGTAGTGATGTCGGATTCAGTGCTCAGAGCAAAAGACCATAGTGTCAATTTTGGTAATGCGGAAAAAGGGATCCCAAGTGAGTCAGTTATCCGGTGTTAAACCATTTGGAATGGTTTGAATGAGCTTGGTCATTCCGTGTGGAGCGGGTGAAGCTGAGTTTTATTGCGCATTTGGTCGGGTGTTTGTGGATGCAATGAGAAGTGGAAGTAGGTGTTGCATTATTTGACCAGTTGGAACTGGTGGATTACGAGGGTTTTGAATTGTGGAAGTTTCTGGCAATATGTGGGGGTATGTTTTTAGATTTTGCTGTTAGCAAGTTTATAAATCCCTAGCGTGGGTATGAGTAAGAAATTATGGCGTTCGGTGCGGTGTAAGTGTGATTAATTCTAATCGTGCAGCTAACCAAAAGTTCCCACTACTAATTAGTGAGTCGGGCATTAGAAGTGGGTTTTAAGTCTTCAATAAGGAAAGGTAGTGATGTCGAATTCAGTGCTCAGAGCAAAAGACCATAGTGTCAATTTTGGTAATGCGGAAAAAGGGATCCCAAGTGAGTCAGTTATCCGGTATTAAACCATTTGGAATGGTTTGAATGAGCTTGGTCATTCCGTGTGGAGCGGGTGAAGCTGAGTTTTATTGCGCATTTGGTCGGGTGTTTGTGGATGCAATGAGAAGTGGAAGTAGGTGTCGCATTATTTGACCAGTTGGAACTGGTGGATTACGAGGGTTTTGAATTGTGGAAGTTTCTGGAAATATGTAAGAAATTGTAGTGTTGACGTTGGGGTGATGTATATTGAGCGCGCAATATTTGGATAATGTCGAGGAGTTGAGGTTAATGTGGTTCGAAAAAGAAGGTGTTTATGCGCCTGACGAATGTCGTACTAAGAAGAGTTGCTTGCTTTGGCAAGTTGTGTGATGAGGAAACTCGCGACTGTGAGTTGTTAGTGATGTCTGCAGACAACGAGGTGTTATGTCGGCGAATTGGGTGGTTATTTAGTCGGTGAGGTAAGTTGTCGTGGTTTTGACTCCGGTAAAATTTTATTAGTTAAGGAAGTTGTTGTATTCGAGGGATATATCTGATGGTTGAGTACGACTATGTATTGATCGGAATGGCTTGGATAACCGAATGGTATTAATTTGGTTATATTGAGAATTTTGTGTCAGTAGTCCCATGTCGGAACGAAAGTGAAGTTATCAGTCTCGCCTTGGGAGTGGGTGAACCAATTCAGAAAGAAATGGAAGTTAAGACTAAGTTTCGTTGGACTATTCGTTACCATTGAGCGAGTTGGGAGAAGTAGCCTTCAAACTAAATCTATCCAAGGATCGGAGTGTGAATCATCCCTCATACCAGGTGTCTAATCTGAAGAGGTGTTGTAAAAGCAGGCGTGGTGGTGCCTTTGGGCAATATTCGAATAGACGAGAAATTAAGCTACATTGAGGAATCGGTGGCCATATTAGATAGTAAGGTGAAGAAGATTAAGGAACAAGGAAATCCAACTGGTGAAAGTTCAGTGGCAATTCCACAAGGGTAAAGAAGCGACTTGGGAGTTAGAGTCGGCTATGAGGAACCATTACCCCAGTTTGGTCGACGAGGGAATTCCGGGGACGGAATTCTTTTGAGGGGGGATATTGTAATAACCAGGCTTAAGGTAAACTTTATAAAAGTTGTGAAAGAAAGGATAAAAGTCTTATTAAGGAGGGGACTAGTGTGAAAATATTGGGGAAAAAGGGGTTTTAACCCTAGAGGAAATAGAATTGGTATGGTTGGCGGCGGACAAGTTTTGGGTTAGGGAGAGAGGGTTGAAGGCGATTCGATCGAAGAGAGCAAAAGAACAGTGGGTTGGTGTTCTTCAATTCCACAAGGTAAATTTCAATCATCTTCCTCCTTTTAGTAAGAGTTGGTTTTTGTAACACCCTCAAATCTGGAAATAGCAACTTATTAAAATTTTATAGATACATCAATAAATGAATCATCTACAACCCCAAATTTAGATTCAACTGCAATACATATAAACAATCTATACAAACGGACCATAAAGGGCGGGTGCTACTCATACTCATGCATAGTCACTATCTCCAACGTGCGGAAGACTTCCCCCAATACTTACTTTCACGTCTAGATAAGGCTCTACTCTTCATAGGACTGCTAGAACCCAACTCTCAACTGGAACCTGATGCACATGCCGACAAATAAAAAGGGTTAGGCTTAACGCCTAGTGAGCTTAAGAGTTTTCAACATATAAATTAATCATTTAGAAAGGAAGAATGTGAATAAAACCATAATCTTTCAAAATGATACGCTTCACTTATGAAAACGACTCGTTTATCAATCAACGATGCGCTTTGTACGAAATAGACACCGAGTTAACTGTTAACCAAACCAAACTGCTTTAAAAACGAGGATCTCACTATGAGACGTAATTATGTAATGTAAAGTAAAAACGAGGATCTCACTATCGCCCAGAGTATACCTCGCCCTATTTCCTATATTTTTCACCCGGAGTGCCCACAATGCAATAAGGCTAAAAGATAAGGCGTAGGGATGAAATTCTGAGATCGGAACTCAAGGATTCCTCAAAGGATTGGCTTACACAGATAGAAATTTCCGGGTGTTACAATCCTCCCAACCTTAGAATGATTTCGTCCTCGAAATCTAGCTTCCCAATAGTCCTTACCCGTCGAAGGACTGCCCTTAACCCATCTACCAGCACCACAGGCATGAATCTTGCACTGATACCCAAGCCCACCGCCCCTCATGGACACATTACACTAATAACTGAGCGACCACTTAACTCTCCAAAGTAGCCTTTACTCACCGGATTACGGTCATCTCCCAACCTTGGATGACAATTACCACCTCCAGGTAGTTCATGATCCCAACTTTCCACCGATCGATTTCCTTCGAATCTACACGGTCCCGAACCCAGCATCAAAGATTATAACCAAACTTCCAAAATATTCAGGTTTCAATTGATTCACTCCTTATTTCGATAAAGATATCTTTCCAAGGCGCACCAATGCGTCCTTCAAACAACCGGTTAACACAGATTCGTCTGTCCCTCAACTTCGTTCCAACCCCAGCCTCACAACATTCCTTTAGAAAGATCTTTATCACCCTGGAAAAGCTTATACCCCTCGGTATTTTCTTAACAACATCTAACCTTCTTCAAATTTCCATTACCGAAAGGTCGTTATCTTCCATGGTCCAACCGGGATATTTCCGGATATCCCACGATCCATTGACTCCAAGGAATCAAGTCGACGCCTAGGACTAAACAGTGACCTTGAAAACGTGGGTATCCCGCCCAAAATTTCATTCCAGACGGAAGGTCGCATTAAGGTTGACACCTAACAGAAAGCTAAAATTCTGAATCTTACATCTCTAACAAATGGACCACAAAAATTTCCTTTGATCGCAGACCCCACTAAGACGATACACCATCAACATATACCATGATGTCACACCGACGAGCAAACCACCAAAACGAACCCCAAATTAAGCGCAGATACTCACATGAGACCTTATCCCGCATGATTACCGAAGTATAAAATTACCTCTTAAATATTTGGGAAGACTTAAATCTACTATTTCCATAATACAAGCGCACATAGATTCCAAAAGCTCCATGCCCAAAATATCAAGGCTGACCGCGAGTCGGATCATCCGACGCTTCAAATCCCAAGGACTCCCTTAGTCCCTAATTACAATTGTTCTTACGCCAGGGTTTAAGTCTATAGGCCTAATGAGTTCAAGGTTTTCACTTTTTATGCCAATTTAAACTTTTATAAAACTTTCAAACACATAAGTTTTATAACAATTAATCGTGCGGTAAAAAATAATACGCTCTAATTTATTCGGTAGATTTCAAAATTGATCGCCAACAATACACATATAAAACCATTTCCAAAACTCATTTGATTAGTACACACTTTAATATGGGTAGAAAATAAAATATGTGTAGTAAAATTTTAAATGGACTACCATGGTCCTAACGTACATCAAATTATACCATAAATATGAAAGTAATTTTCTGTACCAAGGCACGTGCAACAAAAGTTTGTAAAACTCCCCAAGGGAAATTTCACGACTTCAATTTTAAAATATTTTCCTAAAAAGAACGCAAGACATCGAGAGATAAAATTTCCAATAAGGTCCATGCACGTCCGTTTTTTCCCCAAAATTAATCTACACGATGGGAACGTAAATAAATTTTAAATCGAGACCAAAGTTCATCTACGCAACGCAAAAGGTCGTGAAATAAGACACTATAAATCCAGCTGAATTTTCATAAAAAACTCGATAACACTAAAATCAAACGGTGCCAAAATTTCATTTCCCAACATAAATAAAGAAAAGACGTAATACGACAATAAATCCAAAAATGTTAAGTCCTCAATCACAACGTAAAATAAAGTGCCCCTTTTTAACAAAACTTTTATGAGACACTATACCCAAAAGTTTGTAAATTTATACGCAATAAAATTGAAACTCACGCAACTCGAAGTACACTCACGCGCTCAAAACGTCGCAAAACAATAATCCATAAAATTCAACGCGACTCGTACAGACTAAAATTCTCAAGAAAATTCCGACTCAAACATGGGACAACTCTTCCTTTAAAACCTTAACATACGCGGAGGAGATCCAACGTCAAGGTTAAAAATTCCACAGTTACTTGCCCAATAACTCAAATAACATTTAAAACACGGCTATTACAATATCCGAAAAAAATAATGTAAGACACGGAACGGGATAAAGAGATTTTCAATAAAATATTTGCAACTACGTGCAACACTCATGCATGTTTGAGCTCACGGTTTAAAATAAATGTTTTACCAAGACTTCGTAACATAACTCCCTTCATACTTTGAAAACATGAGAAACAATTTATGCAAACTTATTTAGAAATAAATTTAGTGCATGAATTTGGTCGGCACTCCACATCTTAGGACTACACTCCTCCATTTTCCTGACACACTATTGTCATCCGGATGCATCACACATCTTAGAGCCGCAATCTCAAAATTGATAACTTACGAATCCTCCTCGAAATAGAATTAGTCTAACAAGCTCGCGAATTTAATCCAACCAAGATTTCCGACCCAAGAGGATCAACTTAGTGACCTCCTCGCACTTAGCTATCACTCCCAGGTGACCTTGATATAAACATCAATCCTTCCTTAGCTAACTCGCTTAGGACTTTTCACTACCCCAACGGTCATCATTCCAAGGTAGCTCAAGTATACATATGTAGCACGTAGGTTCACCATGACACTGGCCAGGTGCCATTATGAACGTACGGTACACAGTCATCCTTGAGACCCTCGACAAGTTTCCCGTTTCTAACGACTTGGTCAACCTCAAAACATATTATCTTAAGGTTCCTAGTGTGTAACTTCACTTACCATCACTTATAAGAACGCTAGTTTGAGTCTAGGCATCCAAAATCAATACATAAATCTCTCAAACTTAAGCTCTGATACCAACTTGTAACACCCTCAAATCTGGAAATAGCAACTTATTAAAATTTTCTAGATACATCAATAAATGAATCATCTACAACCCCAAATTTAGATTCAACTGCAATACATATAAATAATCTATACAAACGGACCATAAAGGGCGGGTGTTACTCGTACTCATGCATAGTCACTATCTCCAACGTGCGGAAGACTTCCACCAATACTTACTTTCGCGTCTAGCTAAGGCTCTACTCTTCATAGAACTGCTAGAACCCAACTCTCAACTGGAACCTGATGCACATGCCGACAAATAAAAAGGGTTAGGCTTAACGCCTAGTGAGCTTAAGAGTTTTCAACATATAAATTAATCATTTAGAAAGGAAGAATGCGAATAAAACCATAATCTTTCAAAATGATACGCTTCACTTATGAAAACGACTCGTTTATCAATCAACGATATGCTTTGTACGAAATAGACACCGAGTTAACTGTTAACCAAACCAAACTGCTTTAAAAACGAGGATCTCACTATGAGACGTAATTATGTAAAGTAAACCGGAAGTTGCTAAAGTAAAATAGAGGGCGGACTCCTAATTTTATAAAACACGGTTAACACATTACAACTTGAAATACCCAACACGGGTGAAACGTGACACACAACTCATAAATCATCGATGAAGATCTATATAATTAAATATCGCCATGAACACGGCTTTAAACCCAAAACTCACACGACCGTAAAAATGGACGAGAATGAATACCGACACGTGGAAATGACGCGGTCCATGCGAACCTTAATATACGTGGGAAGAACCCAATATTAAAGCCATCATTTGCCGTCAACCACTTAAAAACTCCTTTTGGTAAAAATACCACATTACCAAATAAAATACCACGAATCAACGATGAGGAGATCCGTAAACACCGGGAATAGAGAACACGTAAGTAGGTCGTTCACGCGACTTCCTTACATGTCCTCTAAACGTTTCCATCTTGGGTGGCGAGAACACGTGAATGGGGACACCCTTGATGTTGTTGGATTTCACCACGGATTCCGGACTTAGTTCCCATGCCATACCAGACATCACAACCTCAATCCGTATTACTGCCTCCAGCCCTACTCCGTCGAGTTCCACCCCAAGGACTTACGGACGCGGGTGCCTATCCAACCTAGACGAGTTACACCTCAACGGCTCGTGCCGCTTATTGCCTACTCGCTAGCAAACCCGAGCGGTCACTAAAAGTAACCCAAAACCTCAGGCCTTACACAACCGACAGACTTACGTGCGTATGGATCCATTACGACACTATCTAACATTACATGACTCCCAAAAGAATGACCAAAGCACCCAAAGCATGTAACTCACCAATGACACGAATTAATCGTCAACACTTAAAACCCACAACGGTTATAAATCCGGAAAAATGTCCACACGACTCATTTAGTCAAAACCGAGCCAAAGGCCCAACACTTTACGTAAATTACCAACGAAGCCTTTGTAAACATTAAAAACACGTTTAACCGACTAACGAAGACACAACGACCCAAAAGTGTAAAATAACACAAACTCAACATTGTTTGAGGCAAACCATTTTCCCAATTAAACTCTTTACTCTTATTTCCCAAAATATTTCGTGACACAGTTATGCACATTTTCCAAATAAACGTAAGAACAAAATCATGTAAGTGACATTTACATCAAATGAACTCCATTTATATAAAAATACGTCAAAGAAACATGTCAATATGCCTAAAATCCCCAAGATGCAGGTTTCATGAGTTTATAAAGATAAATATAACCAAATACTCAAACTTATCAGCAGTTAACAATTTGGTGTAAAACATAAACATTTTAAAAATAACCATTTTGGCATGTACACCGTTTTCATAAATCATCTTGAACTCACCTTGCTAGGTTAAGTTAAACCTAGTTTTCAATCCACAACCATTGGCCTTCCAAGCATAGCTCCCACCCAAAGCTTTCCGAAGACATCCATTCCAACTCTTCAACTCAAGCATCCAAAAAACCTAGATCCAAACATTTCAACCCATAAATACCCATACTCAACCATCTAGGAGCATTTCCCCCAAACAATATACCAAGAACCCCAAACGAGATCAAAACCCTAGTTTCTCTAAAACTTACCAAATCTGAGATTGAGAAACCAAACACTAAGAAACCAACAATGGAGCATTTATAACCTTAATACAAGAAAACTTACCCTTGAAGACGATGAGACTCCCTAGAACACCCAATCCAACACTTCAACCCGAACTCCCAACCGTTGAACTTGATGAGGGAGATGAAGATGGAGCTTCAAATCTTTGTTGGTTAGAGGAGAGCACTTGGAACATGATAGGTTTGGTGACTTGGATGCATAGAAACCGATTTTAGGGTTTGGGTTCGGTTTCTAGAGAGAAAAGGGTGAAATGGTTGAAAAATAATGGGGAAGGTTGCTCAAAAATCGATTTTAAAACGACCAGGGGTCGCCGGCGATTGTGCCCAGGGCACTCTCGCCAGGGCACTATCGCCCAATCTGTACCGCGGGCATCACACCGCTGGAGATTATGCCTGGCGATTGTGCCCAGGGCACTCTCGCCAGGGCACTATCGCCCAGAGTATACCTCGCCCGATTTCCTCTATTTTTCACCCGGAGTGCCCACGATGCAATAAGGCTAAAAGATAAGGCGTAGGGGATGAAATTCTGAGATCAGAACTCAAGGATTCCTCAAAGGATTGGCTTACACAGATAGAAATTTGCGGGTGTTACAGTTTTGTTCTCCGATCTGTTAGTAGATTTTGTAGTTGTTGTTAAAGTCAAGGTTGAATTTCTGGGTTTGAGGCTATTAAGAGTCGATGTTTGGATCGTAAGTAGACCTGGCAAACGTGTCGTGTCGTGTCGGGTTCGTGTCGGGTTCAAAGTTAAACGGGTTGAAAGTGTCTAACCCTAACCCGACCCGTTTAATAAACGGGTCAGAAAATCCCAACCCTAACCCGACCCGCCTAACCCGCCACGACCCGCCTAACCCGTTTAACATTTATAAAGTTAAAATTAAAAATCGAAAATTCACAAAAAATACAAATACAAAATTCAAATGAAAGCATCATAAATCCAAAATTTATAGTTCACAATTATAATCAAATCTAAAACACTAAAAATCCAAAGCATTAAAAGAAAAACTTATATATATATATATATATAAACGGGTTATTCGGGTCATTTTCGAGTTGAAATTTTTGACCCTGACCTTACCCATTTAATTTTCATGTCGTGTCGTGTCGTGTCAACCCATTTACTTAAACGGGTTGAAATGTATTACCCAAACCCGTTTATTTCGTGTCGAGTTCGTGTCGAGTTCGTGTCGGGTTAGCGTGTCGTGTCAGTTTTTGCCAGGTCTAATCGTAAGTGATTAATAAATTGGATGATGAAATCGAGTTACTGCGGTCGATTATGAGTTGTTGGTTTATCTTGTTATTGATTTCTGGGTAGCTTGCGATCTGTGTTAATATTATTTGAGCCTCTGGGTTTTTCATTCGATAATCCGGTGACCGGATTATGTGGGACCGGTCGTCAAGAGTATGGCACCGGTTAAGAATTTTACACCGGTCGAGAGAGTTTGGCCTCGGTCGAATGAAATGGGTATCAAGACCCTGGTCGAACTTTGTTACTCCGGTCAAGGGGGCGGCACCCCGGTCGTTCAGCACACCGGTCGGCTTGGCCCCGGTCATGAACCTCACTGGTCGGCCCTAAGGCCCCGGTCATGAGGTCACCCCGGTCAGCGCCCGGTCCTCGGTGCTGCAGTGGGCCGAAGCCCATTTCATTGGGGCATTTCTTTTAGTTGATTTTGGATTTTGTTAGGTGACCTATAATAATTATTTTATTAAAAGTGGCCCATAGTTATTATGTTATCAAGAGTTAATCTCTATATTCAAGTAGGAGTTGATGGGTTAAATTGGTTTAAGATTAGACGGCGTTGAGATCTCGGTGTCAAGGCCAATCTTTTATAATTAGAAGATTTAGAATGTTTACAAATCAATGTTTCTTTTTATAGGTTTCAGACCGAATTATAGGAGTAGACGCGAGATTCGAGCTAAGGACGCCAGGTGAGTTTTCTGAACTAAATCCTTCTGTTAACGAAAGCATGTGAAAGTTTTATTTTAAACTTTGATTTATGTGATGGCATGAGTATTATGAAAATTATATGCAAGCTTTGAACTGATGTTGCTTTAGTACTTACTTGCGAGATTTATTTAAATGTTAAAGATGATTTTTGTTGTTGTCAAAGTGGAAATGTATGCATACATGGTCCTAAGTGTAAAGGCTCAAAGTCGGGGGGGTGGCCCGCCTGTGCTCATACCGGGGGGGTGTTCCGTTTATGCCATTGGGGGGTGTCCCAACAAAGGCAGTGTGAGTCACAGACACGTTGTTACCTTAGGGTGGCGGTAGTGTGAGCGAAGAAGTTGCTGAAAGTTAAAGGTTTTTCCTTGAAGCTGAAAATGGTTTATCTTATGATAAATTCTTGATTGTTTGTTTGATGAGTTAAAAACTGTTATAAGAGGGGACTCACTAGACCTTTCGGTCTAACCCTAGCTCTTTTCAAATCTAAAACCCTTTTCAGGTAAAGAGTGGCAGTAAAATGAGCAGTTACGCTTTAGGAGGAGATTCAAGTTGGAGCTGAATTAGAGGACCTCCATTATAGATTCTTGTCGGCACATTCTCAGTTGTGTACTAGGTTGTCTTTCCGCAAACCTTGTATTTTGGATGTTATATTGTGTCGTTTGGCTTTCATATTTAATAAAGTTGGGTTGTTACAATTTAAACCTAACCTTGTTTATGTTTAGAAAAAAGCTAGAAATAATATAAAAAAAGCTCTTCCTCCCTCTCCTCTCCTCTTGGTCGTCGACCACGCACATGCACACAAGGAAAAATCGATTTTTCCTTGTGTTATTTCGGTTTATTGGGCTAGCAACCATTCGGGATCAAAGCTACTCACGTGTGGATATTTCTAGAGGAGACCTACATTGATTTCCCGTGCTTTGATTTCATTTCGATACAATCACTTGAGGTAGTTTTCTTAACATCCTATGGTTGTTTTATTGTGTCCCTATTTTCGTTAGTTACGTATCCGGGCTAGTGGGATTTCACGATTTGTTTTTATTGTTATTGAATGTTTATTTCCGCTACGCTCCCGTCGAAACCCTTCAGTGTTGGTCATTTTTTATCGTCGGTACGGTCGAGCTATGGCTTATGGCTGCTGCCAATCGGTAATGTTCACCGATTTCATCCGGCTTGGTTTTCATTTTTCCGGCCACCATTTGATGGAGGCACAGCCACCACTTGATGGTGTAGAACAATGGGTCGATGCCCTAGTTATTTGGGTCTGGGCCTGGCTATGAGGCCCAAAAAGGGTTGTTTTGGATTTTGGGTCATGGATCAATTTCACATCGTTTGGATTGGTTAGATTAAACTTTGTTATTGCCATATCGTAATTTACCAATAATTTTGGCCACTTTATTTATATTATTTATTTGACCAAATTATTATTTTAAATAAATGCATAATATATGGTTTGCCCCCTAAAAGATATGTGGTTGATTTATTTTCTATCTGAAAAATTAAAATGTATTAATTACAAAAGTTTGTAATTTTTAAATTTTAATTTTTTTAGATAGGATCAAATGTAAATAGGATAAGATCTTGTTGGATTTCCTATTTAAATTTGTAATCATCAGAAAACGAAGTTTCAAGAAGTCAAGACTCAAGACGGCTTTGAGTTTATAGGTGGCAAGACCAGTTGGAACTTGAAGACGTCCTTAGACAGACCGTGGTTATTGTGGTGCCTCACAACACCACATTAGGGGCAAAACCATATATTATTATGTTATGTTTGTTTATTTTGTGTTTGCATTTTATTTTATTACTTTTATTATTGTTATGATAATTGCAAATTGTTGGTCTCAACCATTGGATTTGTAAATAATACAACTAGCATCCAACTCAACACTTAGAAAGAAATTCTTAATACTTGTCTTGTAATGAGCATATTCGATGAACGGTTTCTTTTCTGTATTACACATATTAGAATTAGGGTTATTTTGGGCGGGCACCCGGTGGAACTATGTGTGTTCGTGTGTTGATACCATTAGAGGAAATCTGATTTGATTTTTAAGTGCTCCGTTCAACCACGATAAATCTTGAAAGGTACATCTCTAAACACCATATGGTATGCAGTTTATTTAAACGTATCATTGGATCCAATCGGATTTTATCAGAAAAGTTTTCTAATTTCTTTCGTAATCAAATTTTACCCGCTGGGTTTTTACAGTTACAAAGTTTCTAAAACCCAACACATGAAATGAGAGTGACATTTTCGTCCTTTCATCAATTTGTTTGTCTTTACCCAATCAAAAACCACAAGAACCAAAATCATAAAATCGATTTTGGTTGGGTAAAAGACAAAAAAATCGATAAAATGACGAACATGTCCATCATTTAACGAAATCTTTTTACAACCATTAGAATAAGGGACCAAAATCAAACGTTTTTACCAATCAAGATGATCATCTTGCAATATCAATACTGCAAGGATGAAAAAGTATTATTTTAAACAAATAACATAGACCAAATTTGTAGTTTACTACTTTACTCAATAAAAAAAAAAAAGAGAAAAGTCTAAAAAAACCAATGGACTTTAGTGTTTGGAGTGATTAAGTCTTTGGACAATTTTTTGGAACAAATAAGTCCTTAGACAATTTAAAACATACTAAATAAATCATTAGACTTTTGGAAACATGTTAAATACATCCTTATTACTTAAAAATGTAATTTGCAACTTATATAACAGGTAAAACTACAAATTCAAAAAAAATGTCACTACTTTATCCCCCTACAAATAAAACAATAGGAAAATTAATTAAAATAGTCAATCTCATCAATCAAATTCATTTTTAAGCATTTTTTAAAGTGTCTTTTTAAAATAGTCAAAGTTTTGGCATAAATTTTTTCCCTTAAGAAATTTTTCTAACAAAAAAAAGAAAAAAAAATAGAAAACATCTTTATAATTTGTTATTTAATTTACTTTATATCTTCTACCTTTTTTTGTTCATTTTAACCCTTTATTATATTAACACACATAATCGTATATCAATTTAAATACATAAAAAATACATTTTTTTACAAATTACACCATTATAAGTTTCTCATCAATACGTTTAAAATGAGTCTAATATTGATTTTTTTTTATTTAATCTCATATTATTAAATATCATTAATACGTACGAATTATATTTAATAATTACACTTTATATCCTTTAGAGTTAATTATTTAATAGTATAAGATTAATCTGTAACCTTAAATGTATACATTGTAAGTATTAAAAATGATTCGTATATATTTATAATATTGAATAATATAAGATTAAATTTAAAAACAATATTGAGTTCATTTTGAATGTATTGACGAAACGATTATAATGGTGTAATTTGTAAAAAAAATTGATATATGTTAGTTAATATAATAAAATGAAAAAGTAATGGATATAAAATAAATTAAATAAATAATTGTAACTTTATAAGGATGTAAAGTATAATTTTTTTCCAAAACTATAAGCAGAAATTGAATCTTAACACATAAATTTTTTACGTAAAGATTTTTTTTAATCTTTTTCGGAAAAAGCACCTTACGCAGGAAAAAAAATATTTTGCACAAACTTTGGCTATTTTAGGAAAAAACTTTGAAAATTGGTTAAAATTAAATTGGGTGATGAGATTGACTATTATAGTTAATTTCCCCATTTTTAATTTGTAGAAGAATAAAGTAGGTGACTTTTTTTTAATTTGTAGTTTACCATTGCAAGTTATATTTTTAAGTAATAAAGATGTATTCAACAGGTTACCTAAAGTCTAAAGATTTATTTAATAGGTTTCGAAATAACCAATACTTATTTGTTCGAAAAAAATTGTCCAATTACTTAATCACTTTAAACACTAAAGTCCATTACACTTTTTTTTTTATAACTTTTCACTAAAAAAATCAGGTTTAGTGTAAATTTTGTTTTTGGAAAAATATATAATACGTAAAACCGAGTCCTCGTTGCTTTTACGCTCATCAAAAACCCCAAACTCTAAAACCCTAATTTCTCATTCTCTCTCGCACCTTTTAGGGGTTTGCTATGGCGGACGCTGTGATATCATTGGACAAACTTAAAGCTTTCTGGAGATCTCAAGTTAACGATGAAGAGAATTGGGCTTTGAACACGGTAATTTTTTCATTTCTTGATGTACAACTCCATATTATTGTTTCTGTATCGAAAGTTATGATTTTATACAACTCCTCAAATGCATATTAATGGGTAGAAATCTTCCGATTTATTTAGGTTCAAAATATTTGCTAGTGCAGATTGTAGATCGGTTGCCTATTTTATAAATAGATTTTGATAACTATTACTTGTTTTTGTTAATTTTGTGACCTTCACATTTGGCTTGGTTATCCATGTAACGGAATAGCTAGTCAGGTCTGGTGTTTGTTGATTTGTCGATTTCACTTGCTTTGGGATTTGCCTTTGGATGTATGATCTTGGTTTGCTTATTCATGTTGCAGAATTGATAGTTAGGGTTTGGATTTGTAAATTTGTATTTTCCGATTACAATTGTGTTATTTAGGAGGCGTTTGTTTTTTAAGAGGTCTGAGGTCTTATTTCACTTTTGATTAAAAAGAGGTGGTGCTGAAGGCTGAAATCTGAATCAATACATCTGGCCTCACAGAAGATGAATATCTGCATCTCTTTTGTCTGTCTTGAATGTTATGTCTGGTCTAGATCTAGGGAGATATCTGTTTCATAGAAATTATTCTGTCTTGAGGTTTAGCCATTTTGGTTGCCCATCCACTGCAAAAAGAGGGGATAGATTTTGATATAACACCATGGTGCACTGTGTATGGTTTTTCGCTTTGCCAGTTGAATCGATATATGATTCAGTTAGACACATCAAGATCAATGGTTGGTTCTCATATAATAGTTCAAAATTGAATCAGGAAATAGAGGTAGCATGTGATTTAATATCGTAACTATTCACATGTTACTCAACAAAATTCACTGTGACCAAGAAAGGGCAAGTTGGTCGGTTAATTCAATAAGAAATGGGAGTTAGCACAAGATTTTGTTAGTGCCATCCGAGAGGTAGTTCTCAAGCATTTAAGTTGCATTGTTTGTTTTTCAACTTGTATTTTTGGGGCAGAGCCCTCTTCTATTCATTCAAGTGGTGTTTATTTGGATTTGAAGTCATTTTAGTCCCAAACTCCCAATACAGCGTTACATGTTTTGACAAGTATGCCAACATTGAATGGTTATTTCATAGTTATTGGGGAAATAGTGGATATTATCAAACAGCAAAACTTGTATCACCTGGTGGCATCTTAAGAGTCTCAAAAGAGACAAATTGAAAAGGACAGAATGCACCCACTTCTCATTCAATTTGTGGGAATTTTCTGCAACCAAGTTTGGTTTAGCTCCTATTTAGTGTACAGAAGATATATTTTTTCAATTGATATAACAAAGTTCAAAATTTTCTTATTTTGTACCTATTTTAACTGATAATCTGTTAATCTTGTAACATTTGCTGATGTGGATTCCCATTTACAAAAAGGTTATGGGGAATTGGACGACTTGACATCCATGTCATGAGATGTTACAAAATCAACAGGTTAACAGATAACTTGGGTAAAAAAATATAGGAAATTTTGAAACCTTATTCGTTGTTCGAGGGAAAATAAAGTCTTCGTTACACCTAAATAGGAACTAAAGCAAACTTCGTTGCATTTTGATCCATTTTGCCCAATTGATATAATGTCGTTGTGGAGAGACTGTATAGTCTTTTCCCATCATTGTATCTCTTTCTTTACCAATCTTGAGGTCTCCTGCATGCTAGTTGTTCTTTCTCTGTCATTACGATTGATATTTAAAGTCAAATCGCATCAGTCGTCATTGAGCTTAATCAAAAATTAACAAGAAATCATGTTGTGACTTACGTAGACATTGTGCTCAGCATAACCGGTAGTAATCCAACCTGTCACACTTCATTTGTTTAAAATAATGCTTTCCCTCGAAATCATATGCAGATTTCTCAATCATGTAGACTTTTTTCTTTAATAAGATCAGTGTTTCAGCTGTGATACAACCACATTTACTAGACTGCTCTTTCCTTTTCATATGATCAATCTGATTCCCTGTTTTCTGTTGCAGAAATTACTCCGTGCTGTCGGACTGTTTGCTGGTTCCATTGTTTTGATGCGAAATTTTGGTGACCTCATGGCTATTTGAACATGGATACCGGATCTCTTCAACCCACAATGTTTCTTCCTAATGTTTAGTTGATGCTTATCGAACTTTTCACTTCTGTCATATTCTATCGATGCTTTTGTAGAGACAGAAAGAAGAAACCCATCTTTCATACAATAATTCTATGACAATTAGGGTTCATGATCTTTCCTGTTTTGCATGTTTTGCCATTGTTTCTATCTGCAAATCCCATATTTACTGGGTTTGATGTTTTGAATTGTATCTTTTGCATTCCAAAAAGATTATTTTTTGAGGTTATTGAAGGAAAAAAAAACTTTTAGTTAGCCATAAGCTATAGAAGTCGCTTTATATTATTATATCTTGTTTTACTAAACATGACTAGTTTATCAGCTATACAGTATCTACCAGATCATAAACGTGTATGAAATTTGAACTCATAGGCTTGTTTAACCATTTGAAATGATTTGATATCCAGAGGCAATTGAATTGAATCTGTGGTTGTTGAAAATTAGGAACTCAAAAGGGTTTATAAAACATTCGGTGTGTTACTTAACCATCTCCTACTCTTCTGTCATTCTTTTGATTTTTCGTTATAAATATATCGATCCCGATCTCCCTACTTAAATGCAACCCCGACTCAAAAATCACAAAACATGGCCGGTGGTACAGGTGTAGGTGAACACGTAACGAGGAGGCCACGAGGCCGACCCGCTGGCTCCAAAAACAAACCCAAGCCGCCTATCATCATCACCCGAGATAGTGCCAACACGCTTCGAGCCCACGCCATGGAGGTTAGCCCTGGGTGCGATGTGGGTGAGAGCTTAGCCACCTTTGCTAGAAGAAAACAACGTGGGATCTGCGTGCTAAGCGCTGCCGGCTGCGTCACTAACGTCACGTTACGCCAACCGTCCCCATCTTCGACGACTGGGCCCATAGTCACTCTCCATGGCCACTTTGAGATTTTGTCATTAACTGGTTCAGTATTGCCACAACCTGCTCCACCAGGTGTTACTGGCTTAGATATTTACCTAGCTGGCCCGCAGGGCCAAGTAGTAGGCGGGGCCATTTCAGGCCCTCTTATTGCATCAGGGCCTGTTATAATAATGGCAGCAACTTTCATGAATGCAACTTTCGATCGGTTGCCGATTGACAAAGACGAAACGGCGGCAGTCAATCAACACATGATCAGTGTTTCGGATGTTTATGGGATACCGCCAAACTTGCTTTCGAACACTACACCGCCATCTGCCGGGATTTATACATGGGCAGCTGCTCGACCGCTGTCAAAAACTTAAAACCATCATGTTCATTACATAGTTTATATACAAAATCACACTCAAAAAATGTGTTTCTAGTAGAAATATTGTTAACCTTTCAAAATGCCTTTCAATCTAATATAAAAATTGTTAGAATCCAACATATATGCTTTTATATATGGTAGAACCCTTTTTTCCTCAAAAACTGTTTTTAGAGAATAATCTAACGAGATTCCACGTAAAAACACATTGTATCAGAGTTAAAGTAGTATACCTATAAGGTATGTTTACTTTGACAGAATGTTTTTTAAGATATTTGAATGACTTTGATGTGTTTGATTTATAGGATTAATAACTATAAAAATAATTAAACTACATTTTATTAGCTGATTATTTTAACATATTTTAAAACATTATGAAATACTATCCTTCTCAATTTCTAAATCCAATTTTCAAGATTTCAATTTGAGACTTCCCTTTAAATCATAAACCAAATACAAAGATTAAAATGAAATCCAATTCCAAATTCCCACAACAAACAAACAGACTTTCAAGACATCTATTTTTGTCTAACCTCCATTGAAAAAAGCATGTTAGCATCAACTAGAATTAAAATTTTCTTCCTTAATAATACATTAAAACCCCATTCTTTCTTTTCAACCGTTCTTTTGATAAGATTTTACATTTTTTAGCGTAAACAGAGATGATCATCTAGATATAGTTATATATATTTCATTGAATTTAATATTAATGCAATCAAACCCCATTTCATGATCAATTGTGCAATGCAAATAGATCAACATAAACATACCAACCTATCTAAAATCATCCCAAAAACTAAAGCTACTTAGATACATCTTTGAAAAAACACCATTGTTAAGTATCGTAAGAAACTACGATTGGCATTAACATTCAGAAAGAAAAAAAAAAACATGGACCACAAACACATTTCAAATTTTCATCGAAGATATCTCTTCCAGCAAGAACTTAGACTCAGCTGCAAAATCAACTGGAGCAACAGCCCTAACAGTGATCCTTTGTCGTTTCTCGTTGTTATACTCTCTTGGTGCAACGCTAACTCGGAAAAGATGTGGGACCCATGTTGCCTTTTTAAGTTGTAACTGGAAATCAGATCCATCACCCTGCAAAATATCAAACAGATGATGAGAAAACTGGTTCTAGATTTTTGCAAAAGCCAAGTTGTATGTATGCAAGTTTACCTGTGACTTCATATTATCAAGTTCATCAGCCGAGCATCCGATTATTTTCTCAGCTTCATTATTGAAAACAGAAAACCAAGCTCCACCAGTTGCATCAGAAAACTTTGCAGCCAATATATACCTGAAATTAGAAGAAACAAATGATGCAAGTTGTAATGACATTCTTGACAATCTTTGAACTATAGCAACCATAAGCTAACTTATTTTTTAAGCTTAATGCAAAAGCTCAGTTTGAATAAGCAAAAAAATGATGAGTGAGTCAAAGTATTTGTCATGTATAAATATGATATACTTCAAAAAAAAACTTGGGGGAGTTTTAACAGTGACAAACCTCAAACTGCAATTTTCTTCGTTCTTCTGACATCCTTCACACCAGTAACCAGATCCAATAGCTTCAGTAACTTTCTTGTTACAAGTCTTGCATGCTCGGTATGACATGGTCTGATCAGGTTTAATCAAACTCATACAAGCTCGTGTGCTGTAAAACACCGGCTGCCAAACAAAAATGATCCCTTTGTCAATAATTAGAGGCAACTTGCAAAACATGGACAAATGTTATAATGTTAAAAGGTCAAGTTTATCTATTTGACTAGATTAGAACACGGATATTATATATGATACCTTATCTGAACCCAATGATGGGTTGCTGGTTATATGGTCAAGTGTCACACGGTCAGAATACATGGACCTACCACCGCTTGTAAGTGATGGACTCATGCCAGCACCAACAGATTCCATGGAGGTTTCTTTGCCTTCAGAACAGTACCTGTGAACCAAGCAGTCACATGAGACATCACATAACTTGTGGTAATGATGGATGAGTTGATCATTTTACAGCACAATGTCTTACCATGATCTCAACTTTTTAGATTCTGGTATATCAGGATTTATCTCAATGATGCTTTTTCCCAATGTTGACAGAGATACCCCTGAATGCCAAAGAACATAAGAACTAAGTACAACTAAATATCTTCATAATGGCTATAGTGACAGATGGAACTTTTATATATTGTTACCTTGGAAATCTGATACCCGTAAAGATTTGATTGCAACTATTGGTGATTCATCAGCCATGTCTAATAGTTTTTGGCCAATATCAGTGGCAAGAACATTCCACAAAGACACAACTACAGTCTTCTTCCTGAAAGACATGCATGTTTCCACTTCAACATAGGCAACAAAAAGGGAACATAAACATTGAATAACACAAGAGAATAAGTAGTTTTACGTTGCATCTGCAATGATTATGTCACGCTTTGGGATGGTCTCATTATCAATTTTCCTCCGAATGCTCATTGTTGGAGCTACATTTTGCACCACTCCAATAATATCTGGAATTCATAGTCATGTCAGAGTTGTATTCAATATAGTTGAATAGAAAGAATTATGTGAAATGTTAAAAGTTAGGCTTCATACCAACAAGCTCCTTCTGACCAACATATGGTCCCAACTCATCTATTGGGACAAAATTGAACTTGGTTTCAGGGATAAAAGCTGCTTCATTGCTAGCCTCTTCTACTTGAGAATTTTCATTTAAAGTCATTTCATAATCATTCTGTACAGTCTTGAATTGCTTGTTAGCCACTTTCAAAGTTCCTTTAGATATGTAATAAACCTTTCCCATTTGGAACACATCAAAGAACTTCCTTGCAGCCTCATTAAACATGGTTGCTTGGATTTGAGTACCCTGAGAAAAAGTCAATAAAGAATGGTTTCATTTTCCTTGTAACACAAAATAAATCAATTTCGTACTTAAAAGCACTAGTGGTAAAACAATATACACTTACATCTTCATCAGTTAACTCCACATTAAAAACACAACCTTCCCCCCTTGCATTCTTGTAAGTGCGCATGTTTCCTTTGGATGTCAATCGAACCTTAATCGTCCAGTTTCCTTGGTAAGGGTTTAAAGAGGCCAGTGGGTGAACCCTTCGAGTCATTGCCATTCGTGCAGAAGGTGCCATACTACAGTTACAAAAGAACCATCATTAGTAAAACAACCCAAGACCACGTCTAAATTCATACACAAATTTATACACACCCACTTTGGAATACATCAGAACTATAATTTCAACTGATAATTCTTATCAGATGCAAACAACAACAGTATGAAAGGTATGCTAAATTAATGACAAAACAAAGAGAACTTACTTCCCATTCTGCTCATGGATAATTTGAGCTGCTGATTTAGTGACAACTTCTTGCTTTGGTTTCAGAACAATACCAGCCTCTTCCACCTTTGACACACCATTCAAACCCATCTCTTGCTTCGGCTTCAACAAAATGCCAGCCCCCTCACTCTTCACCTCAACCTTAACTTCTGCCTCTAAAGGAGGAGACACAGCTTCACATTTAGTCACAATCAAGTACCTAAAGGAAACAACACCAAAAGGGGTTAACAAAACTCTATGAATTGCCAAAAAAAAGTATCAAGATGACCTTATTGCAAAAGCACAATACAATAGAATTCTTACTTTTCATTCTTGTTTGGAATGTCATTGAGAGTGTAATCAATGACACGGATGAGACCCAAATTTTGAATATTTCCATTGATGACTTCAGATGACAAACTAGACTGCAAAATTGCCTTCAACTTCATCTTACCATCACTGACAGTAAACCTGTAAACCAGAACAATTGGGATTTAATCAAGTTGGCAACACTACATGTCTATACCAAATAACACTAATTGACAAGATGACAAATCCAAGTCATATGATGATGTTTGTAGATCTATAAATTCCGTACTTTGACCTAGAGTATTTTGACGTAAAATGTACGTTTGCCATGATTATAAATGTAAATCATCTGCTTAAGCCAGTAGCATTGATATGAACTATACTACGCTAGGTTAAATCAGGATGACTTCTACGGAATCGTGTAACGTATTGAAACAAAATCTCGGCAGCTCTCAAAATCTTGCACGACATAACAAAATGTTGAAAACTTTTGGTTTCATAAGCATCAGTAATTGGATTTAGGGATCTAAATCACCATTTTATGAATTACATAATATGTAAAACTGAGGCTTGTATTTAGATTTAGAGCATAAATCTCCAAAAAGTTGTATTTCTGAAAATCAATTTACCTCTCAAGGATTCAAAATTTAGAGAATAAAAACTAAAATCTGTGACAAGAAAAAAATTTGAGATCTAGACATGAACGATTAGAAAACTTTTGTCTAACATTAAGATTAAAGAAAGGTAAAATAAAACCCTAACTCAGTTTTAAGAGATTCAATTTTCGATCAATAGTAGGTCATAAACCAAATAAGGACTAGATCCATAAACATTGGATACAACGCACGATATAACTGAGAAATAAACATAAATTAAAAAAAAAAACATAAATCATCAATAGAAAACTGTTGAAACTTACGTGTATCTGTTGCCAGCAGACTTGATATCGAGTACTTGGACAACGATTTCTGGATGAACCGCCGAAGAATCTGGAGTAGGATTCGACAGTATCATCGATATCGCTTCTGGGCTCACCGATTTAGCCATCTCTTCTTGCTCTGAAGAATTAAACAACCGACAAATGGAAATCAAAATCAACAAAACTCAAGATCCCTAACTCAGCCTACCTCTGTCTCTCTAAATAGATCTACTGTGAATCGATAGAGAAATGGTAAAGGAGAAAGAGGGGGGAAGGGGGGGTTTTGTATAAGTGATTTTAGCGCCAAGATATTGAAATCTTAGAAAACGTGGTGCCCATTGTGGTGGTTTCCCGGGTTTTTATGAAGAAAATTTTGGCTCCAAATATGGAATGCAAATGATGTTATGGATTTGAATTTTTTTGGGTATTTTCTACAAATGATCCCTCAATTTTTTTTAAGTGCTAACTTTAGTCCATTAACTTTTTAAAGTCACGGTTTTCGAATGTGATTGTGATTTTCAATAACTAGTGGTCCAAATGATATTTAATCCTGACCTTGACCGGCGTATTTTAGACCATCGATTTCCAATTTCACAAGATTTGTGTCTTGGTACAACACGGATGAGTTTATACGTGAACAAGGATATATTTTTATAGCATCTCCAACAGTTATGCTAAAATGAAGAAATAAGGAATTTTATCAAATAACCACAAGGCTTGTGGCGTACTGGTTAAGGCTTGTGGGGGATGTGGTGGGAATTGGAATATCCCATCCACCTTGGGTTCGAATTCAGGCGTACGCAACCTGTGGCCACTGTGATTTATCCAGGGTTATCGTTTTAACAGTAAAAAATTGTCAAGGATTAGTCTAGGTTGTGTCTAAGATACCCTTTCAAAAAAAATTTATCAAATCTTTTGTTTCAAGTTTTCATTATGTGGTTTGTTGCTTACAATTATTTTTGTCCTTGGTTTTAAAATTTCTGCTTTTAGTCATTGTGGTTTTTATTTCATTTCGTTTTTCATCACTGTGGTTTTTATTTCATTTCGTTTTTCGCCACAAGGGTGTGGCGTGGTGGTAAGAGTCTGGGGACTTCATAGCGGTTGTCCAGGTTCGAACCTCACATGCAGCATTTGTGCCAAATATTGGTGCGGATGTCATCCTTGTGGCCACGGGATGAATGCCCGAGGCCCAAAGGCCTGTTTTCGGAGATTAGTCTAGGCCCAATGTGGTATGGGATACTCCTTCCCAAAAAAAAAAGTTAAAAAAAACAGTTAATTTAAGGACAATATGGTATTTTAGCTTCTTTTTTCATTTGTATTAAACATCTATATCATTATACAAGCTATTAAAATTTTAATGCAATTTATTAAATAAAAATAAAACATAATCTACCCCATCCCCACTTCTTTCCGTTTCGTTTAGTACAAATTACTAAACGGTATAAATATTTAATAAAAATGGGGAAAACTATATTAACCCAAACTTAACGGACTTCTCTAAATTTGTCAACCTCGTGAATGAAAAGCAAAATGAAGTGAAAACCACAATAAAATCTCTAAGTAAAATTAAATTCAACTATAACGGATTCTTTATTTTAAATATTCCGTCGTTAATTATATTATTATGATATTTTACAATTTCATCATTTCAGTACACTTTTTTATTAAAAATTACTTATATGAAATATCAATAATTCTATTTCATTGGTTATATAATGAATACAAATTCATTTATCTCTCCTTATATCGAGTTTTTGAGTAATTCTCTAAATTTAGAGTTTTTCATGTTTTTTTTAAGACAACGATATAGAGAATCTATTAGTGTAAAATATATAACAAAACCTTAAGGGGGCGTTTGGTTCGCATAATTTTTTGGATGGAATGGAATCTGTCAAAAGGAATTTGACTTTGATGGAATTGGAATGTAATGTTGTCAGGTTTGACCACCTGTTTGGTTGACAGAATTAGAATGGAATCTGTTAAATGAATTGGAATTTTTCTGTTTGTTTCACATAATGTAACTTCGGAATTGGAATGGAATTTTGGTAAATGACCAAAATACCCTTTTTGATTATTTTAATTTTTTAAACAAAAATTACTTTAATAAAATAGTCATTAAATAGTTTAATTTTTAACAAAAAATGTTTTTATTATTTTAGCACATGAATAATGCTGAGAGAGTGAGGAGAGGGAGGGAGAGGGAGAGAGAGAGGAGAGGAGAGAGGAAGAGAGAGGGGGGGAGAGTGGAGGAGAGATAGAGGATAGAGGGAGAGAGAGGAGGAAAGAGAGATAGAGAGAGGAGATAGTGGAGGAGAGAGGAAAGAGAAAGAGAGAGAGAGGATAGATAAATAGAGAGGTAAGAGAGAGAGGAGAGATAGAGAGGGGGGAGAGATAAAGAGGGAGGGAAGAGAAAGAGATAGGAGAGATAAAGAGAGAGGGAAGAGAGAGAGGGAGGAGAGAGAGAGAGGAGAGAGAGATAGCGAGAGCAAAGAGAGGAAAGAGAGGGAGATAGAGATGAGAGAGATAGTTGGTGTTTGCTGATAATTAATATTAGTAGGGTTTAGTTTTGAGTAAAAGGTAAATTTGGAATTATCAAAATATAAGATTCCATTCCATTGAAATATTTGGGTTTTAGGATGAAATGTTCAAATCCTTCATTTGTGGAATTTGGTGGAATTCACACATTTCTTCCATAGAAAAGAATGAACCAAACAAGGGAATTGAATTTGGTCAAAGGAATTGGACATTCCAATTCCATCAGATTCCATCAAAATCTGCGAACCAAACGCCCCCTAATTTTCTCTATTTTGGATAATCTGTTGGAGATAGTCTTAATTTTTTAATAATTCATAAGATAAGATGCATACAATGGTGAACGTATGTTAAAAGCTACGGGGGAAGGGACCCCAATAGGCAACATATCTCATCTCCATTCTCAAATTTTCACATCTCCGTTTTCGGTTCTCCATAGCAGCACGTAGTTACAATTCCACTCTCATTCTTTCCTTCTCGGCCTTGGCAAAGCGTCGTTTTGTCTCTTGAAATATTGAATACACATACACCTCTAGCCATTTGGTCCTTTTGAATAATTCTAATTTTGTATGGATGTGCCGCGTGTTTACTTGTTTTTAGCTTAACCGAACTAGTAAAATATATAAATATTAATCTAATGCCTTATTCGGCTTAAGCAAATAAAACAAAACGAAAATCGAGACCGAATAAGTTATCTTTGTTTGTCAACCGATCTGTTCTAGTTAGAAACTGAATAACCCAAAACCATCTTGGTTCGGATGAGTTATTCAATTTCATAATATTTTAATACCCCTAAATGTTCCCCCATCATGAAAGTTTACGGATCCGCCGGTGCGATATTTATCAAACACCATGAATATTTTGGAATTATCACATTTTCTTTTGGTTCATCGTCTTTGGTTCCTCCTCCTCCCTCACTTGCTTTTACAATGACATGATCCACAAACTCATGTTTCGATACAAACATATGGTATATATGTCGTTTGAATAGGAACACAACATATTTGTTCTTTATATCTCATCTCCGACATTTTACCATTGTTGTTTACAACTAGTTAAAAACTCTCTCTGAAAAAATATCCATGTTGGTTGGAGATCCCCGGATTCACCTAATGCTCCAAGAGATATTTATGTTGAAGTGGGAAAAGTTTTCATGACATGGGAGCAATTCAAATAGGTTGTCAAAGTTATCTATACTATATTATAAAAACGGTATAAAAAACTCTTAATTACAACATTTTAAGCACAAGTTACAACTAATTAAAGCAAATTACTTAATTTACAATTTCTTAATGCTTTGGTACAACTTTTCCAAGCACAGTATCTCACATAATCATCTATTTGTTGAATGGATACTCATTTATTAATATAACTATTTGTTTTTTTGGTGGAGGATTTTATAAAATAGATTTTATATTAGCATAATCTATTTTAAATGTATCTATTTATGAAATAGATACTCATTTATTAATATAACTATTTGTTTTTTTGGTGGAGGATTTTATAAAATAGATTTTATATTAGCATAATCTATTTTAAATGTAGATTTTACATTTAAATCTATATTAATGAGATGTAATATAAAATATTTTTTCTTCCGTATTTTTTTGTATTACATCTCATAATGATTTTTCCATATTTTATTTTATAAAATCTTTTTCCATATTTTATTTTATAAAATATTTTTACATAATGAGATGTAATATAAACTATTTTTTCTTCCGTATTTTTTTTTGCTAATATAAAATATATTTTATTTTATAAAATCTACACGGATTTTATATTAGCATAATATAAAATCTACACGTATTTTTTTTGATAATATAAAATCTACACGTATTTTTTTTTTCACGAGCATTAAAATAAGAAAAAAGAAGGTTGATATGAATAAAAAATAACGAAATACACTAATAAATTATCGTATTCTTTAAAATAAAAATATTTCACAATACTTTCCAAATTAACCAAGTGTAATAAAAATAAAATAGAAACGATGTAGATATAAAAATATTCTTCCATATTTTTAATATATTTACATTTAAATGTAAAATCGAAAATGAAAATAAAATATTTTAAAATATTATCTACATTCACTATAAATATATATAGATTCTCTATGTATCATCCGAGTACAAGAAGAGGACGAACGGTCAGGTGTCAATGGCGGAACCTGCAACTGAACAAAAGGTATTCCACTATATTTTTGTTTCTTTGAAAAACTACTTTTTTATATTTTATTTACTGAGGATTTGTTTATATTTTTCAAAACTCACAATCATATTTTTCGAAGTAGGGGAATACGATATATATACATATCTTTATTTTTATCGATTAATACTATGAGGTCTTGAAGTCAATAGTCAGATAAATATGTTGTGAGACATGTCGTTTGAGTTTTAAATAATATAATACAAAACTATTACCAATATTATTGCACAAACTCATAACAACAAACGATTAAGAATATATGCAAGTTAACCACTTATGAAAATTCATTCGTTTTTCACATTGTATTTCATTAACTGTTAACAGAGAAATTACGTTTCATTTTAACTCGGTTCAATATTCCAACAAAAAATTTATCCATTTATCACTATTAATTAATATATTATATTACTATAAATTTGTTTTAGTTATATTATTAAATATGTAATTGGTTATTTTTTCTAGATATCATTAAAATATATAAGATAATCATTGAATTCTAACAAAATACTTAATTTTTTATATAAACAACATTATATTATTAAGCTAAATTAAACAAATTTATAAAAAAACAATATAACTTTCTCAAAACCATCCAAAATCGTACTGTAAATCGACAAAAAAACAAAAAATAAAATGAAACATTAAAATCGTGATGTATCTCGCTGCATTGCGTGAGTACGCTTCTAGTAACCAATAACAAGGACATAAGATGTATGTGAAATTAAATAATCAAATTAATCCAATAATCCTATTTTAAATGGGGTTTAGAGATCGTAAAATATATATAGACCTTTCTTCTATCCTAATCGGTAGATATCAACTTGCTAAAAACTTTGCCAACAAAAGTATATGGAGACGTAAGAAGTAGGGATGAGATCGGGATCGGACTGGTTGGTACCGAATTTTTTAGGACTAAAAAGTGGTACCGAATTGAAAACTGAACTGTATGTACCGATTCGGTTTCGGGATGGGAAAATGGGTACTAGGACCACTTAGGACCGAAAATTTAAAAATGTATCAAATGTGTATAAAAACCAATCGCAAACCAAAAAGAACTTCACAATGTTTCAAATATGTTTCAAAACCAATCCCAAAGACCTAAACAATCAAAAGTTCAAAACCTATCAAAAGTTCAACAATCTTCGGTATTCTTTCACGCTTTTCCTCTTCCATTTTGTTCGTTTATCGCCTTTTCAATCTCTATATATACAACAAGAAACAAAGATAGTTAATATCGAATGGAGGTGTCGAATACTGAATCCCGAATCCGTAGACTTTTTGATGTGTATGTAGGGGACCGATTTTTTGATGGTGATAAAAAAAACCGAGACTTTTAAAATTCCGGTTCGGTATCGGTATTTTCGGGAAAATCCCGGTACCGAAATACCGAATACTGATTTTGAGGATTATTTGGAACCGAAAACCAGACCGAATATATGGTACCGGTTCGGTCTCGATCCCGGTTCAGAAAAACGGTCATCGATGTTCATCCCTAATAAGAAGCAACTAAACGACCTAAAGACGTGTAGGATAAATCAGTACAACTTGTAAGTAAACCAAGAGACCCTTTTTAAATGTATTTCACTAACATAATTGTATGGCGTTTATATTTTGCATAAAATGAATTAGTATCAATTATAGTGAAGATATTATTAAATTTTGAATATAGGATGTTTGATAGACATGCCTTTTTTTAATTATCATAAGATATTCAAAGTTAAACAATTCACATGATGAATTTGCCTATGAAAGCTTCATGGACTGTTTATAGAACCCATTTTACCCAAATGTTTAAAATCTCCCATTTTTTGTTGAATTATCCAATAACCCCTGTATTTTACCCCGCGATTTGGGCTGGGATCGCGGGGTTGGGGGCCGTGAAACTCATTTTAATGCCGGGATTGTTTTTAACAGTGAGATCGATCCTAAACATTAGGGTTTAATTTATTACCCAACTCCCCCACTTCAAACTCCTCCACTTCTCCCCTACTCTCACTCTCTCAAATATATCGTGTATTCTACACGCTCGGATCTCGACTCGGTTCATTAGTGCTTTTAGAGGTCGGATATGGCTCGTTAAGTTAGTACGGTAAGTTTTCTCTTAACACCGTTGTAGTTTTATATTTATAAAATATTTGGTGTTGTATGTTTTTATTAGACTATGTGTTTGATTAAAAAATATTGTGTTTATTTTAGAGATTGCGTTAATTTTAGAGTGTTACATTTACTGATAATATGTTATAGTATTGTGTTATTTTTAGAGTGTTGTGTTTTTTTTGAAAATATTTTATAGATTATGTGTTAATTTTAGAGTGTTGCGTTTTTTTCGAAAATATTTTAGAGATTATGTGTTAATTTTAGAGTGTTACGTTTATGTTGATAATATGTTAGAGTATTACGTTATTTTTAAAGTGTTGTGTTTTTTTGGAAAATATTTTAGAGATTACGTTAATTTTAGAGTGTTGCGTTTTTTTCCGAAAATATTTTAGAGATTATGTGTTAATTTTAGAGTGTTACGTTTACGCTGATAATATGTTAGAGTATTACTGTTTTTTTTAGAGTGTTGTGTTTTTTTGGAAAATATTTTAGAGATTGAGTTAATTTTATAGTGTTGCGTTTTTTTCGAAAATATTTTAGAGATTATGTGTTAAATATAGAGTGTTACGTTTATGTTGATAATATGTTAGAGTATTACGTTTTATTAGAGTGTTGTGTTTTTTTGGAAAATATTTTAGAGATTGTATTAATTTTAGAGTGTTGCGTTTTTTCCGAAAATATTTTAGAGATTATGTGTTAATTTTAGAGTGTTCCGTTTACGTTGATAATATGTTAGAGTATTACGTTTTTTTTAGAGTGTTGTGTTTTTTTGGAAAATATTTTAGAGATTGCATTAATTTTAGAGTATTGCGTTTTTTTCGAAAATATTTTAGAGTGTTACGTTTACGTTGATAATATGTTATACTATTGCGTTTTTTCCCGAAAATATGTTGAACTACAACTTAGGCCCTTAACTTTGTTAAATTACAACTTAGGCCCCTTAACTTTGTCACATTACAACTTAGGTCCCTTAACTTTGCTAAAATACAACCTAGGTCCCTTAACTTTGCTAAATTACAACTTAGGTCCCTTAACTTTGCTAAATTACAACTTAGGTCCCTTAACTTTTCCAAATTACAACTTAGGTCCCTTAAATTTACCAAATTACAAATTAGGCCATTTAACTTTGCAAAAAAACCCAAATAATAACTATAATCAACGTAATTAAATCGCAACATATCGATTTATATTTTGTCAAACGGGTGTAAATAACCCAAAGGTTTGTAGGGATTTAAGCAATCCACGTGATTCCCTTACTACCAGGAAGTCCAATAGATTGAGTGGTTTATTTTCGAAAATTAAAATAGACTAAATCAACAAAATGTACACCTTTAACCTTGCCAAAAAAACCCAAATAATAACTATAATCATAAGTCGTTGTCTTTTATTCCTTAGATATAAGTTAGATGCGTTGACAACATCTCTGCATTACTATGTAGAAGGATTTTCATTACACAGATTTGTCGTTCAAATGTTGCCTTAGCTTCGCCAAGGAAATTAGAAATGCTTTTTGCAGCGTGTCCACCTGAACGGGCACAGAATTTACACGAAATCTTTGGACGAACACCTTTTCGGACCATGGCTCGAACTTACCAATACTGGGCATGACCCCATCCTAGTCCACATGTTTTCACAGTTGGAGGTTGAGGTCGTCAATGCAGATCCGGAGGAACTGTATTTCAACGTGTGTGGGCATCACATGCGCTTTGGTCGTCGTGAGTTCTGTTTTGTAACATGATTCCTTTTCGAACCAACACTTTCCCTTCCTACCTTACCGAAAGAGTTCTTCTTCAGGAGGGTTTGGCCCCGCCATGCACCAGGTAATTTGAAGCTGAAAATCGTCGTCCAAACGATGAAAGATAACCTGCGGGCGCTATCCGATGAGGATGTTATCCGTGTTTGCTTGGTGGTGATAGTGGAAATGATGTTTATAGGCCACGAGCTAAGCCAGCTGGTTTTGACACTGTCCTTAGGGCCGTCAATGACTTCGTGGTATTTAACAGCTATCCGTGGGGTAGCCACATCTGGAGACACTCATACAAAGGACTACGTCGTGCTATTGCCAGACGCAACGACAAGAACAACACAAGATGACGATGAATGGGGTTGCACAAGCTTTGAAGGTTAGATAAGTAGTATAACATAAATAGTAATTCGTCTCTATCTTGACTTTCTTTTTTACGTACTTGTTTATGTTGTATAATTCCAGATACGAATCTTGGAGATGTTTCCTGCTTGTCGTCATAATTTCACCCGGTGCACCGACAGGGTCATTAGGGGAACCAGTTGGGACCGGGATGTTGTACTGAATAAGGTTTCATGCGTTGGAATCTTCAACTCAGTTACAGGCGTACACTCTCTTACTATCTTTCTAATTACAGTAATTAAACAATTAACTGTGTAACTTAGTCCTCCATATTAAATCTGATATGTTTACAATATATTTAGTTGAGGCGAGGGCCTCTCGCGTGCCTCATGCCTACGACTGCCGAGCAGCAGACGAGTTGGTATCGAGACAACGTCGCCTTTTTTGAAAGAGAGGCGGTCAGGCGACCGACGAAGAGGTCTCGATGACGAAGATGATGAAGCTGACGAAGACGATGATGATGACGACGATGGCGCGAGACGTGACCATTATGTGGGGGGTAGCGATCGATATCAGGCGCCCCCTCGCTCATCCCATCATGGTGTGCCGCCTCCCGACCCATACCAAGCGAGGTGGGAGGATCACGAGAGACGCATAAAAGCTCTCGAGGACATCACCTTTCGATTCCGTGCTGTTCAGGTTAGTGTTTAACCTGATTTGTCGCGCATGGTATTTTAGTTTGTGTATTGATATTACGTTCCATACTTGTATTAGTTATCGAGCATGGTGCCGACCTACATGTCGTCTGGGTTCGCACACACGCAGTCGCACCGGGAGGATTTGCGGCTACATCGACCACATCATTCCCGCAAAGTGTAAGTGACGACGAGTACTCATTATAGTTCTATTTTCGTTATTACGTTCGAAAATTCTTATAATGACCTATGTCACCCAGTTTGGGATGCAGAGTATGGCGCCGACCTACACGTCGTCTGGGTACGGAGACATGCAGGCGACATCGGGAGGATTTGTCACTTTTTCGACCACATAATTCCCGCAAAGTGTAAGTGACGACGAGTTCTCATTGTTGTTCTATTTTTCGTTATTGCGTTCGAAAATTCTTATAATGACCTATGTCACCCAGTTTGGGATGCTGAGTATGGCGTCGACCTACATGTCGACTAGGTACGGAGACACGCAGGCGGCATGGGATGATTTGCCGCTTTTTCGATCACATCATTCCCGCAAAGTGTAAGTGACGACAAGTTATCATTATTGTTCTATTTTCGTTATTACGTTCAAAAATTCTTATAAAGACCTATGTCACCCAGTTTGGGATGCCGGAGGCGGACTGTTACAAACCCCAAATGATGACGAGCAACGATGTGCCAGGGCCATCATACGTGACTCCGCTACCATACGTCGATCAGGGACCAATTTCAACCTTCCTTAGCAGTTTAGTGGAAAATTATGTGGGACCTTCCATCCCGTATTCGATGGGGTCAGGGGTTGATACCACCCATGCATGGTTGAGCACTCCGATGGGTGGTGATATCGTTGCAACCCACTTTGGGGATGATGACTTTCCCATGGATGACCGGGCGGATGTGACAACACTTGCGAGGGGAAACGGGTCGTTATACCGGGGTCAAACTTATGTTCCCCATATACAAAACAACCTTCGACTACACCGATCCCTCCGAAAAAGACCAAGCCAAGGGTGAAGGCAACGGGTAAGGGAAAGGTTGGGGGAGACACTACGATGACTTCAGCGGAGCAATCGAGGTGAGTTTCGGCGGCATGTATCTTTGCCCAATGGCGACATTACCCTTACCCCCTATTTTTTCAAAGTACCGTTTGGTCTAGAGGCGAACGGGAATCTAAAGGATCTGGTTAATATTGAAGTTTAACATTTAAATATAGTCATATAAACAACAACATTTCTAATTACAGGTCTAACAATCTATGTTTTGTGTATAACACGTCAACTGTTGGATCAGAATGATCCAAGAGTCCCACTCTACACAAGCGAGGTTAGGGGTAATGCTAAGCAACCTTTTGCGTTCCTTACCCGGACAAAGCAAGGTTGGGAGTCTGTGTACAGGTCGTGCAATGGTGAGCGAACAAAAAATAGCCGCATTGGAGGGACCTCCAACGGGTATGGAAATCAATTTACATAACTTGTTTTAACTTGTTTGTTACTAACTATTTGTGTGTTATTGTAATATTTCAGGTATACATCCTTATATGCCTTTTACCAGATCATTGGGTGTTCGGGGTTCTGGACCTTGATGAAATGATCATGGTCATATATGACAGTTTACGATCACCCATGTTCGAGCTACAATTGAAACAACCCCTTAACATCTTCATAATACATATGCTGAAGTTATTAAAGAAGATCGGTAACACTCATACTTGTTACAATGGTAGCAAGAAATTCAAATTTCACTTTGAAGATGATGCACCACAATAGGCTGGGCGCTTTGGGGATTGCGGTGTGTGGGTATGTCGTAACATATCCATGTTTATTGATGAAAGGATCCCACGAATTGCAGCAGATGCGACTGAAAGGGAGGCCATGGAATGGCGGCACCATATGGCGGAGATCTTATACTCGTTGGCATTATCCGAGTAGATTAGTAGGTTGTTTTTTTGCTTTTTATTATGTAGTATGTAACGTTATTCTTTTTTGTTAAACGTAGGTCTAAACAAGTAAACGATGTATGTAATAGAACTTTTATATATATATTACTATTGCTTTCTTAGATTTTTCGTGTGGAGAGATAGAAAACAAAATTAAGATTTGGTGAACGAAACGAACTTACAAACTGATAGAGTTTGAAAACAACCGGTACAACCTCATCTAAACAGACTTGGAAATGACGACATTAAACAAACTGATTATGTCATATTCTTGGTCATTTAAATGTCAAACTACGGCTACACGACACTTGGTTTTTCTGGAATCCCCACCAACTTCTTATATGCTCTGGTGATACGAGTCTCGAAGTGTTAAGCTCCACTTTCTCGTTGTACACTTCAATGACGGTATGGTCGTCAACATACTTACCTATATTGGCTACATCTCAATCGGTAGCCATAGGTTCCAGTCCAGTCACCAAGTCTGCATTCAGACGTTTAAAATACAACTTATAATATTTCGGTTTGTCGTAGCCTAGTTCTTTCATGATTTGGTGAAGTAGTCGCATGGAAAGATCGTTGACATCTAACATGTCAACATAGTCTTCTCGACCACGGAAGTACTGTCTTCTAGGTGGTTCTGTGAAGTACCCTTGATGGTGGACTTTCATGGTGAACAATTGTGGATGATCAGATGTTCATGATAGGGATTAACAACATTAGCCTTGCACAATAGTCAACACAAGCAAAACCCAAAAAAATACAAACACTAACCATATAACTCGGTGGTAGAGGTTGGAAGTGCTTGAGATAAACATCTGAAATTCCAGACATGAAGATTTAGGGATGCCATGTAAGAAGACTTGTAAAACTTTTAACTTACTAAATACTTTGTTTCGTTTTGTGTGCTTTAGGACCCTCCAGCGTTCAGTATTTATAGCCAAAGGTAGTGCACAAAAGGCAATTGGGGAGCTGGTATTGGTTAAGATTCACCTGAAAAGCCTTCCAAATTCGCCTGTAAAAAGCCTTACAGATTCACCTGTAAAAAGCCTTAGGGCGCGTTTGGTTTGTGGGATTGGAATGAAATGGAGAAGGGATATGGATTTGGGGGGATTTGAAATCCATTCATGTGTTTGGTTTGTAGGATTTGGAATAAGTCTTGCTTGGTTTGTAGGATTTAGATTTGGATTGAGTTTTTTATTTTATTTTTATTTATTTTATTATTTGTTTGTTTTATAAAGGATTTATTTTTATTGGTAAACGTCGAATTTGGATCGATACAATTTGAAGTATGGATCACGCTTTAGAATCCATCGGATTTGGATTTCAAATCCAGGTCTAATGCCAAGGATTTCCAAATCCATCATATGAGGGATTTTAAAATGGTTCGGTCAACGAAATCATTTCCTGCAAACCAAACGCAGGATTGGAATGAATTTGAAATCCAAATCCCTCCAAATCCATTCCAATCCCGCAAACCAAACGCGCCCTTACAGATTGGCTTGTAAAAAGCATCCAAGATTCGCCTGTAAAAAGCCTTACAGATTCTCCTGTAAAAAGCCTTCCAGATTCGCCTGAAAAGCCTTACAGATTCGCCTGAAAAGCCTTCCAGATTGGCCCGTAAAAAGCCTTACATAATCGCCTGTAAAAAGCCTTACATAATCGCCTGAAAAGCAATAAAGATTCGCTTGAAAAGCCTCCAGCATTCGCCTGAAAATAATTTAAGACCATCCCATGTCACTTGTATATATAAGATGGTCTTTGAGATCCATGTATCACAACATTTAAGGCAAAAATTTTCTTCTTACTTATTAAGCATAAAAACATGGCTGGAAACACATCATCTTCAAACCCTCCCTCTTCCCAGGGCATTCCTGCAAAGGTCTTAGAAAAAATCCAAAAACTTGAAGCGGAGAGAAAAGACATAGACGAGAAGTGGACGAACGCGCTTGCGGCAAGGGATGAGGTTCTTGCCTCAATAGACGAAAAATACAAAACGACATTGCTCGAGCAACTAAATTACTCTATCGTTAAAGTGATTGTTGTTGTTTCGTTGTACTTGTTGTTGTTGCACTGTCTATTTCTGTTGTACTGGTTCATTTCAATCATTTTGCTTAGAAGTTTGTTTTGTTTTAGTAGCTCTGGTTTAAGGTCGTCATTGCCAAGTTTGTTTAGATGAACTTGTTCATGCTTTATCGGTTGTTTTTGAACTCTATCAATTTATAATTTTGTTGCCGATACTTATTTTGTAGTAGTATAAAAATATAAACGCATCAAACCACAAAATAGATTAGACGATTTTATTCATGAAACAAAAGCATATAAACTGCATTTACGAAACGACAACACAGAAACTCCAGGTACAAACTACCAACATAGAAACTCCAAATACGAAACCAACAACACTAGCACCATCTAAGGATATAGTGCTTTCCATTTATCAATCCAAATTTGTTTCTCTGTTACCTGCGTTTGCAGTATTGCGAACTCTTGCATAATCTTGTTGACTTGTACGTTGTCGTAGCGAATACGATCTTCTTTCTCTTTTATCTCCCTCTTCAACCTTTTTACCTCCTCCTTGTCTGCGTCGATCCTTCTCAAGTGTCCATCCTTCTTGGCCATCATTTCCTTCCACTCTTCTGTGAGTTATTCAATCTCTGCTCACTTTTCTCTATCACCTTTTTCAGTCTCAAGGGCATTGTTTGTGAAGACGGTGGGTTTGAAGATGATGCATTTCCAGCCATGTGTTTGGTGAAAGATGAGACTATTACGATATCAAAATCGTGTATGGATGTTGTGACTTTTACAGTTGGTATTAACACGGGTATTTATAGCCACAATGATCAATTGGCTCAACAGAAACCTCGAGCCTTTTTTGGGGAATCTTGCAGGCTTTGTAGGGGAATCTGGCAGCCTTTTACAGACGAATCAGGCAGACTTTGCAGGGGAATCCTTGCAGGTTTTGCAGGCGAATCGTTTCATCCTTTGCAGGCGAATCTTACCGGTTTTGCAGGGGAATCCTTTCAGCCGTTGCAGGGGAATCCTGTCAGGCACTTTGCAGGAGAATCCTACAGGCTTTGCAGTTGCAGAGGAATCCTGACAGGCACTTTACAGGCGAATATTTTAACCATATGCACAAAAGCGATAACGAACCTATATTGGCATCGACTATAAGTAAATGCTCTGGTGAAGTAGTAATTCACAACTTGCTATTTATCCTTTATACCCTCTACACCGTTTAACATTCCCTACCTTTTCATAACACTATGGCTGGAGGTTCACGCTCTAAAGGGAAAATGTCAGCGAATGGGGCTGGAACTTCACGCTCCGCGGACAACCAACAATTGAATAATGGAGCTTTCTGGAGTGACCGGATGGCACCCAAAACAACGAAGGAGTGGGCGCAGTTTGGGAGAACTGCGACCGGTTACCCAATTACGGATCAGGAGAGAGAACAATACCACAATGCACGGGAGGCATACTACCATGTTCATGGGGGAGATGAACCACCAATGTATCAATCTACCCAGTGGTCGGGCCTACCAATGTCTCAAGTAATGCCTGTTAGGTTGAAACAGTCATGTGATGAGGCGAATGCGGACATAAAGAAGATAAGAAGGATATGACTATACAATATGAAAATTCAGAAAGACAAAGAGGAGTGTCTTGCGGAGAAGAAAAAATTCCTAGCACAAATGAAGAGCGAGGTTAGGGAGATGCAACGAGAGATTGATGAGATAGAAGATGAAGTAAAAGAAATCAAAGAGAGCTACACTGACATGGATGAGGTGATCAAGGAAAGGTCTGACTGGATCATCAAGATCCAGGAAATCTACCCATAGTAGGGTTCTCCAAGGGTGGTTGTATGGATGCACTTTATCTGTTTTCGTTGATTTCAATAAAATAATGCTTTAATGTTTACTTTACTAAATACCACAAGAAAACTTAACAAGAACGATAAGGTAGATAAAATCAACACTTAACATAAAAACAATATCACTTAGCATACAAGATGAGGTCATTACAATCAAGGGAAGTCAATGTTAAGGTCAATGTTATCATGCTTTAGGGTTCCATGTGGTTCTAGGTTTGATGGGACCTGAGAGCGACTTCTTTGGCTACCTGAACCTCTACTCCTAGGCACGGTTGAAGGGACAGGAGTTGGACATTCTCCATGAGTATGTCCTACTGCTTCACCTAGTACATGTTTTCTGTATCAAACCTTCACCACGAGATGGAACTCGATCGTTCTTTCTTGGTCTCCCCGCACGTCTCTTGGTTATTAACGGTGGATAGCATGGCAGAAGGGGGATGTGTGGAGTCACCCATGAATGAGGGGGTCCAACAGGATTGATTACTTCATGATATGTTGACCGGTAAGTATCGGACGTGTAGTAACTTATAGTCAGATCGCTGCAATCTCTACGACCTATATGCCTTGCAGTAGCGATGACATGACTGCTTGGTAACCCAGAATGTTGCCATTGTAGACAATCACAAACACGGTTGACCATATAGACAGTCGCGTGATAACGGGTACCCCGAACATGGAACTTATCATATCCAATCCCGCTTACCCTCCATTGCGCAGATTTTCCCGCCCTTATGGGAATCTTCTCATCCGCCATTGGTGTGAGATGATTACGCATTTCACCTACAAGCATGTGTTAATTGTGTTACGATTTATAAAGAACACGAGAAGAGAAAATAACATATAAGTTTAATATTTCATAGTTTATCAACCTTCCTTTTGCCGTCGAAGTAGGTACCACTTTTGTTGAAAAGATCAGAAGTACTCCATAAGTTCGACAATCGGTAATCTACGAGCAAAACGGGAGAATGCATTCACCGACTCTGCACTATTGTAGGTCATTATGTTATACCGCTGTATAGGAAAATGGGCCCTTGACCACCTCTCCTTACCAGCAACGTCCATAACTTGTGCTCCACAATCTACTTCAAATTGTAGTGCATTTATGTACCGATCAAACTCCCTAATCGTATATGCTTTTCATGCCTTCCAGTAGGTAGTGCGATTTGTTTTAAATACGCTTGTCCACGCTTTTCACGTTCATCTCCAAATGTTGACAACATAGGACATGAAGGGTCGATGGGTACACGACATAAATTGGGGCGATTATGAAAGGAACCATGTCGAACATAAACACAAACCCTTCCGGGACTCTGATACATTCTCTCAATATGGATAGAAACCAACCTCACTCCTCCCCCGTCTCGGGCTTGCCTACTCCGAAAGCCAAGGGCACAATGTTGTTATTTTCGTCCATGGAAACCGCCAAGAACATCATACGCAGGTAATGTCCCTTTAAATGAGCAGCGTCTATTACAAGGACAGGACGCAGATTTGTCAAAAACATGTGGATCTGCAAAAACGTAGGTGGTTTTCCTTTGTAAATGTTATAATTTATAATACCTAAAGATATGATGTGTTAATATACGTGTCGCACATGTTTGTTATTTACAGAAGTGCCTGGCGGAAGAAGAAAGTGTCATTCCCCTTTCGGAAATCCGAGTGGACGAAGGCAACCGTTGCATTGAAGAATCAGACGCAATCTTGGAGAGAAAGACAATACCCGATTTTCGAAAAGGCATCATTTCAAGTTAATACCGAAACCGTTTTATTGAGGAAAAATAAGATAAATGATTTTGGAATTGAATCATAGATTTTATAGTCTATAAATATGAAGGATTCAATTATGATTCTAACGGTTCTTTCCGGAGCAAAATCGGAGCTATAACGAAGAAGTTACGGCCAAAACAGTGAATAATGAAGAAACCGGACAAACAGTGCACGGGGCGAGTTGTGGCGCGACCTAGGCCGCCCCATAACCCGCCCGTAGCCCTGTTCAAGCATAAAACCCATTTGGGCAACTTGTGGCGCGACCTAGGCCGCCCGGTAACCCGCGCGGAGCCGTTGTGTGCATAAAAACGAGAAATTTCGGCCCCAAACCTCATTTTTCACCCTAAACTCAAATCCTTCCCCCATTTCTCTCCCAAACCGACCCCCAAGCCCCAAAATCAAACCCTAATTCATTTTTGGATGTCCTCCTTCTAAAATCAAGTAATCCTTCTTCATATAGCAAAATTGGAGGTTGAAACCATAATCTCCCATCTTCATCTTCTCCACCCTTGTTTCTAGGGTTTCATCCAACTCTTTTCACCATCTTGAAGATTAGAGGTTTGAGGTTTATTTTGGAGATCTAGAAGAGTATTGTTGATAGGTTCAAGCTTTGGTAAATGTAATCTTCTCTTCTCTTCAATTATGGAAATTAGGGTTTTGGTATATATTGAGATCTTCAAGTATAATGTTTAGGGAATGACCTCTTATGGTTAAATATGGGTATTTATGGTCGGAAATGTGTGGATCTAGGTTTTGGAAGCTTGAGTTGAAGAGTTGGAATGGATGTCTTCGGAAAGGTTTGGGTGGGATCTATGCTTGGAAGGCCAATGGTTGGGGATTGAAAACTAGGTTTAACTTAACCTAGCAAGGTGAGTTTAAGTGATTTGTGAAAACGGTGTACATGCCAAAATGCCTATTTTAAAGTGTTTATATGTTTTACATGGAATTGTTAACTGTTAATCATCTGATAAGTTTTGGGTTATTTGAAAGTATTAAACGTTATAAACTTATAAAACACCCACATTTGGGATTTTGTGCATTTTGATAAATAAATCATATGTTTTGGGTATCTAAATGATTTATTGCATGGAGTATATTTTTGAGTATAAATGCATTTTTTTGGGTGTCATGGGATGATTTGAAAGGATAAAAGGTATAAACCCACTTGGAAAATGTTTTGTCCCAATTTAAATCATGTTGGAGTTATTTGTGTGAGTTGAAGCATGAGTTATATTGTTTCGGGTCATTTACGTTTGATTTCATTTTATGATTTTCAACGTTGGGTCTTTGGGTTTGTTGAGCTTATGGCTCGTTTGGATTTTGTTGGGTTTTGAGGACACTTGTCCCTTTTATTAGCTCATTGTAGAGAGTTGGGTTATGATTTGCATTTATTGCATCTTATTTGGGAATTACATGTTTTGAATGCTTTAGTTTATTCGTTTTGAGTCATGTAATGTTTCAGCGCCGTCTGCTATGGATCCATTAGCACTTTTGTTATTTTGGACGATGTTGGGACGACTAGCCTCTCACATCGTGGCACGTTAGGCATAGGATTGAGATTGTAAGTCCTTCGTGCAGTATCTATGGGTTTATACTTTATTATTTGTCCAATGGTGGAACGCTAGTTAATCCCCATTGAGGCACGGTTTGGCTTCTTCAGTATGGTGTAAGTCCTCCGTGCTATTATTTATGGGTGTATTCTGAAAGATGTTGAGCCCGATATTTAATACCAGTTTAACGTAATGTGTGGCTTACTTTGTGCACGTTGCATTATGCGGAATCGGGTTTCCCCCGTCACCGAAAGGTGTTGTCTTTGGGCTGTCTTTATATATTTGTTTTCGGTGACATTTTGCATACATATGTTCATTCCATGTTTTATGGGTTGAGTATTAATCCCTACCCGTGTTTTGGGGTGTTTTGGGATATGAAGTATTATTTACATTGTCATAAATCGGGAGTCAATTTATATCCACGTTTTGAGTCGAGTTATCTCTCTCTCTTAGGCTATAATCATATAAACTGGAGTTTATGCATATTTTGATCGGTTGATTTATAAAGCTTATTCAAATTCCATTTTTCGAGCATTACCATTATTCTCGTTTTGATCAAGTGTTGGATTTCATTACTTAATGAAAGAATGTTTTGGCGTTGAGACATCCATTTATAAAATGCTTATTATTAGTAAATGAGCTACTTTCTTATTTTCTTTAGTAAATCTTTTCAAAGGATCATGATTAAATGTTGCAATACTTTCCCTTACGTTTTTCCTCTATAATCATGATATAAAACTCCTGAACTCACTAGGCGTTAAGCCTAACCTTTTTATTTTGTCGACATGTGCATCAGGTACCGTTTTGGGTTAGTGCTAGCGACACTTTGAAGAGATGAGTGTTTGTTGTAAGCTCGAGAAGCGTTTTGCTTGGTGAAGTCTTCCGCGTTGGTTTAGGGAAGAACAACTTATATTTGGGTTAAGTGACACACGACTTCGGTTTAGTCCCTGTATATAAGACTGTAGTTTTATAATTGTTGTGGTTAATTATAGAATTTTAAATTTGAGGTATATGGAGATTGATGTATAAGTGGAAGTTTTGTCCTTTAATTGATGTTATATCGATAATTTTTATTAGTTGCTTTTACCAAATTTGAGGGTGTTACATTTTTAGCCTAATTCCACCTTTTTGAGGGATTTTTAAAGTTTTTGGGTTGATTTTGAGAGATTTTTAAGTTTTTCTTTGTCGATATCGATAGATTTTTCGGATTTTTTGGTTGATTTTGAGAGAATTTTTTTGGGTTTTTGGTTGATTTCCAATTATTTTTTTAGATGGTGGGGGCATACGTAAGAAATCAGTGTGGGGGGGGGGGGACTTGTAGTAGAAAGTAAAAAAAATTATTTTTAAACTAAGAAAATGAGGGAATTTTTTTTAGTGGGGGCCCTTCCCCCCACCCCTTGCGCACTGAATCCGCCCCTGCCCATTATGGAGTAACATGAAAAGGTGCCTTGGAAAGTGTTTTATTATTATTCTTGAATGGTTTATATTACTTGGTTTGCACACCCTTTGGATCTCAAGGGGTAAGGTGAGTATGTTTTCTACATAGTTAACTTGGTGGGTTACTATATTAAGTCCCCACTTCATTGCGTCAAATCTTTATGTTGGGTGTTGTCATATGAATTAGTGTAAATATGATGGATCGTTGATGTAATCCATGAATATATGAGTTTTATCCTTATGAGATGTATGGTTGGGAGAGTTTAAATCCCAAAAGTACCAAGAAATAGGCATGGGGTCAAGAAAGATAATAATTGTGGACTTCAAAGTCGGGCAACGGTCAATGACCATTAATTGTAATTTCTTGTGGATAAGTGAAATATAGAATTGATGGTATTGCCATTAATTTGTAGTGGGGCTCTTGAACATGAAGGGTGACCTACTTTGTGTTCCGTCACCCTCGTGGAAAAGCGGGTTCGCCCGTCATCGCAAGATGTTTGTGTACGTGTCAAGATTGTATAATGAAAGGAGCCTTAAGGGAAGTTAACAAGGGGCATATTCCGGATATTTCATTTATTGCATTATTTGTTATAATTGATTAATCTCACTAGGCATTAGCTTGACACTTCTTCTTATTTGTGTTGTGTAACAGGTCCTAAGGTTAGCGGGCCGTCGAGCTCGTGAGTAAGGTGCTAGTTACCGAGAATGGAAATTTTTGGAAGCATACGTGTGAGGAGACATTTGGAGTTTTGGGATTAGAACCCTTTTTGGTGATCTTGACGACACCCGTCCATAATCTAGATATTGGTTGATCTAGATTAGTAGGTTGTTGTATAGGTATTTGATGTATTTATTGTAACTCCTATTTTATATGTTTCCCCATTTTTGGATGATCGTTTATGCTAAGTATAGGATTTCTTGCGTTTATCCAGGTTACTTCTATTTACAGGCGTTATGTTACCGAATTTTTGAATTTTAATTTTACTCTAATTTTTAGGGTGTTACAGGAAGGGAAGTGTAACACCCCAAAATTTGGGACAAACAAAAATTTCAGGAAAAAGGAAATGTGATGATCATAAGAATGCCAAAGCACGAGCTCGCCCAAAAAGGGGACTATTAATGTCTGTTTAATTACAAGTTTGTAATAACGACCAATGAGAGATAACAACCTCTTAATCTAAACTATAGACAAGAAATAAGATTACAAACGGTTGTCATCTACTTTCAAAAATAATTATCTTCTATAATGGCATCCCAAAATATCCCCCAAGCTCGCAATCAAAGTCAACTAGACCTTCTTAGCGGTCGCGCCGCTAAAACCTGAGATACACATTAAAACCAAACAAGTGTTAGGCCAAACGAGCCTAATGAGTTGTACAAAGTATGGCATAACATTAAAAGAACATGGTATGCACAGTTATAGAACGCTTTAGTCGACATGGGCCATACGGGAATCAATGGGGGAGACCCATCACACCAATGAGTTTTACCTCAAGTCAATGTACCTTGATGTTCACTCGCATGAGCAACATCCCAAGGCCCGAAACACTTGAAGACTACCTCTCAGGCATTACTCTAAATGGCGGAGGTCTAGGTACATACCATTCAGGTGGCACCTCAAACTACATCCTCCTGGCACATACCCACGGTTCCTCCAATATATATATATATATATATATATATATATATATATATATAACAACCATCTCTATACATTGCTCCATATCAACATGATACATGTATAAGACTACACATGATTCCAATCCCATATTAAACCCAAACATTGAACATGTAGGTTTAACAATAATCTTCATAGAATCCATGATATTACACAATCTTGACAAAATAATGCTAACAATAAACCCATCAAAGTCCACATGATGAACATTATTCAAACCCCCAATAATCACAAAGGTAGCAGTTAGGTCAAACTTATCAGGTGATCAGATATATTTATGCATATGAAGAAATGGCAAATAAACATACAAGACATGTATCTCAGTTGAAAATGGTTAGAAGAACTCACAATCTAGGTTTTATAGACAAACCCTAGAAACTAGCAAGAAACCCTAGAAATGGATGGAGGAAGAAGATGATCTTGAGCCTTGAGATCCTTGGATGAAATATTTGCTTGGGATAGGTTGATTCTTGAAATAAATGTAGTGGTTGATGATTGGTGTGTTTTAGGGTTCGATCTTGGGGAGTAATAAGTGAAGAGAAAGTTTTTGAGAGAATGTAGATGGTGGTTTAAATGAAAATGGGGCTGAAATCCACATTTAATTCGTCAGGGCGTCCGCGCGAGTTGTGACGTGGGCTGACCCGCGCGGCTACCCGCACGGGGCACTGGTGCCTGCAGTCCTCCCCTTAAACTGAAATTTAGAGTGTTACAGGAAGGAGGCATATCAAAATAATAGTTTAACTCACCAAATGATTTATTGCTAGGGGTATATGTTTCTACTTCTTCGTCCTCATCATTACCGGTATCTGATTTGTCCATATTAGATATACCCATTGTGAAAACATGGGTTTCGTCATCAGCAACTCTAGCAAACTGTCTTTCTTCTTCTTCTTCTTCTTCTAGTTGCGTCTCCGGAACAACATCGGGATAAGACTCGTTAGGACGATATGCATGATCCGAATAAAGTGTGGTGTCGTAGGATGCCTGAAATTGAGAATCAGGCTCCAGTTGACTACCACCGACATGGATTTTGTCATCACCTGTAACAACCGACTCAAAATTAATAAAGTGTAAGTTGGGTGGAGGTTTTAATAAACCTTTTTCTAATGAGGGGGTTAAGTGTAAATATGATCTTAAAAGGTTTAGAATAGGGTTTTGAGTTTATTTCTGTGTTCTTGTGTTTCTTGGGTGCGGCTGGGAAAAAGCAAAGGAGAAGAGAGAAGAGGCAAATTGGAGAAGAAGACTTGGGAGATTTGGGCATTGATTCATCACAAGGTAACATTATAATCCATTTCCTTCTCTGTATTATAGCTGTATATCTTGGAGTAGAGTTTGATTAAGAGGTTAGAAAGTTCAAGTTTTAATTTGTTGAAAGATCTATTAAGGTTTGGGTTAGAGATGGTTTAATGGTTGAAAAAGTTTAAGGGTATTGTAATAGTTTGATTTATTAGGATTAGAACCTGTTTAATTTCAAGATTTAAGGACTGTGTTAGCATTAAATTCTAGTCTGTGTTCGTGTTCATGGGTTGTTCGAAAACCCGGAATCGCCTCCGGTCGTAGTTACCGGTCGAAGTAAATTTAGGTCGAAGCTAAATGTAGGTCGAAGCTAAATGTAGGTCGAAGCTAAATGTAGGTCAAAGCTAAATATAGGTCGAAGCTAATATAGGTCGAAGCTAATACAGGTCGAAGCTAATACCAGTCGAAGCTAAATACCGGTCGAAGTTAGACATCTGTCGAAGAGGTTGGATACCGGTCCTTGGGGGGGTCTCGGTCGGCGCCTGGGCGGTCCGGTCGGCGCATGGTAGCTGACCCCGGTCGGCTTGGTGTGGGGGAAACCCATGTCGGTTTGCACTCCGGGCGAGCCTGTGAGTTGGGCCCCTGAATACTTTCTATTGGATTTATTTTAGGAGGTATTGTAGTCCAGTAGTAGTCTTGGGTGGAATGAGTTATGAGATAAAATGTCTTTAGGATTAGGGGTTAAGATCAACTCCTTATAAAATAATTGGAATTGAGAGTTCACCTGCCTATTTTTTCCTTATAGGTTTCAGATCGGTTTTTACGGGTAGACGCGAGGTCTAACTAAGGACACCATGTGAGTTTTCTGAGTCTAAAACCTCACAAGTTTATAAAATTGTTTATGTTCATGGAAGTTAATTATTTGTGTTTTCTTAACTGTTTAAGACGTGAGAAGCTTATTTGAACATGTAACTTCATTTATGCAAGCTTTATATACAAGAGTTTATTATGCGGTTTAAGTTTCTTTGAATTATAAATGTATGCATACATTTTTGGGAGCGGCTAAAGACGGGGTGTGTGGCCCGCCTGTACTCATACCGGGGTGTGTGTCCCGTTTATGCTATATGGGTGTGTCCCATCTAAGGCAGTATGAGACAGACACGCCGTTACTTTGTGACGGTAGTGTGTGCCGTAAGTGAGTTTTATGTGTAGTTATGTTTTTATAAACTGAAAGAGTTTACCTATCCTAACCTTTGTTAATTGTGATAGTCGTGTGTTGGGGGATCTCACTAGACCATTGGTCTAACCCTCGCTTTTTAAAATATAAAACTTTTTCAGGTAAGCTAGGGGCTGGTGGTTCGGGTAAAGGCAAGGAGAAAGTTTAAGAAGCGTCCACGATAGAGGACTCCTGAATAGTTTCTTAGAACTTATATTTTCATTATCTCAGTTATGTAATAGGTTGTTTTATTGCAAACCTTCCGATATTACTGTCGAATTGAGCCGATTTTCGGCATGAGTTATCGTTTGTCAGTTATTTTCTTTCTAGTAGAGTGTGGGTTGTTATATCACCTTCCTCATCATCTCCGTCATCATCTTCATCATCACCTTCGTCGCACATCAATGGTGCGACATACACAGAAAGTTCTGGAGGTATTTCTGAATGGGACGCAACTTGCATAAAACAAAGGATTTGTTCATCGTTGGTTAGCTCCGCCATTGAGCGATCTTCACGTCTGAACACCAACTTGCAAGCAGCAGAATCTTCGATTCCACATTTTCGCATGGTGTAATCAATAAACTTCTTATATGAAACGATTACTGGAATTTTTACACCATGCTTTGTGTAGCCAATAAAATCCTACTCATTGTTGTTTTGCACCCATTGACCATCATAACATAAATAGAGCCTAGCTTTTTCAACAGGTGTTGGGTCTGAAAGATGTCAAGGATGGATACTACTGCTGAATGTGTTAATACTTCTAGTTCAACATGGTTACTACTTCTGAAGTTAATATTCATCATAGTTACTACTTCTGAAGTTAATATTCATCATGGTTACTACTTCTGTGGTTAATGTTGCCAGTTGTAGTTAATACTGCTGGAACAAAGTTAATGTTGCTGGAACAAAGTTAATGCTGCTAGAAGAAAACAGTTAATACTTCTAGTTAGTACTTCTGTTATTAATGCTGCTAGTTGATGATTAATGTTGCTCAACAAGATTAGTACTGCTAGTTCAAAGTTAGTACTGCTTGAAGAGATTAATGTTGCTGAGCATGGTTAGTACTGCTAGAGTTAATACTGCTCAGAGTATTAATGCTGCTTATGATTAATACTGCTTATAAGATGGAGATCTGTATGGAAAGGATGACAGCTGGATAAACTGAAGATATTCATGGAAGCTTAGAGATAATGATGGAAGATATTCTGAAGATATTTTATTAATTGTAATTAGCTTTTATCTTCAGTATATATATTGTATAGTTTAGAATAGTGAGATAACTTTTGATAATTATTCATTCTAAGTTATATTCTAGAGAGAGAATCAACCTCGAGGCATAGATCCTAATTCTAGAGAAGTAGAATTCGTCTTGAAAGAGCTTGTTCTTCAAGATTGAGGTTGTGTGTGTAATCTTGTGATTTTAATACAAGTTTACAAGTTGTTAATCATATACTGTTTGTTTACTGTTACATTGAATATCAAAGTGTTTTTCCGCAACTTCTTTGATATTGTTTCTGAGACTTTATTCTTGTTGAGAATTAGATCCTGACAAGTGGTATCAGAGCTAGTATTCTCAGAAACATTCATTCAACATCAATCATCATGGCTAAAGAATCAGAATCGACAAGCACTGCCATTCCCACTGAGGTAACATCTAATCTTTGCTCTAAATCCTGTATTGAAACTGTTCAAAGGTACAGGGATCACAATCAGGGTATGTGTGATGATCTTAAAAGATTAGAGAGAGATATAAAAGACTATGTAAGAATAGTTGAGAGCTTTGAGGAACAGATTAAAGTTTTCCAAGCCAATGAACTTCAACATTCTTATGATACAAATTACTGGAAGTGGGAGAAGAATGACCTAGAACTTCAGCTGAAAAAGTCTAAAGAGGAGAATGAAAAGATAAAGAGTGAGTTTGAGAAAGCCAAGCTGGATATTGAGAAATTTTCCAATGCTTCTAAAGCAATGGACTCTTTGCTCCAAACTCAAATCCATGACAAACTTAGAAGAGGAATAGGCTATAACACCACACCACCACCATACAACAACAATTACATTCCTCCTATATCAGACTTGCTAGAGACCAAGGATAGGAAGGAATTATCTGATGGAGCCACTAAGGTAGATCCATTAGAAAAAGTGGTGGTTGAAACAGACTCTGAAGAAGAGAACTCTAATGATAAGAGTAAGGAGAACACTGTATGTGGTGAGATTCCTCTAGAAAATCACATTATCACCAATAAGGGATGTGGAAAGACTTGGGTCAAATCTAAGGACATAGAGAAGACTGAGAGAAAGTCTGAGAAGGTCCATTATAAGCAGACCACAGTTGTGAATCCTGTCCCTTGCAAACAGTGTGCTTGCAATAAATCTGAGTCCCAAAAACATGATAAACCAAGGGGAAATCAGAGAAATTGGAATAACCAGTGGGCACAAAAACAAGGGGTTGATCTAAGTAAAATCAATAGACCAAAACCTTGTTTTATTTGTGGAAAGCTTAATCATGTTGCCAAATACTGTTATTTCAATCCTATAAACCAAAGAGTAAATTTTCAAAGACAAACTCAAAACTCCTTTGGTTATAGGAAGCAAAGAAGGAATCAAATGGCTGAGAACAGAGCACCTAAAAAGTCTCATGTTCAAAACACGTTTGCTAAAACAAAGAAAAATACTTCAAATAAGCCAAGGAGTAATTTAAAGACAAAGAAAGCAAACAACTTTGTTCAAGTTTGGGTTCCAATTGTAAAGAAACCTGTTAGTACTGCTATCCTAGATAGTACTGCTAACAGAAATAGTGCTGCTGCAACCAATACTACTGCTAACAAGGATAGTGCTTCTACTAGTATAAATGTTGCAAAGCCTATAATCTTGACAAAGTATTCCAGCCATGAGATTCCTAAACAACTCATCCAGATCAAACTGACAGATTATATAATTGAGAAAGGACAACCCAAGACCACTTTGGCTTGGGTTCCCTCAAAGACTAACTGATTTATCAAGTGTGCAGGGCAACCAAAAGCTCAAGAGGAAGAGCATTTGGAATGAAGATAATGGTTGCTCTTGGCACATAACAAGGAACATGGACTGCCTTCAAATTCTTTAAAAGATTTGATGGAGGACATGTTACTTTTGATCCAGCAGAAGGTAAGAAAAGTGAAAAAGGTATAGTTTCAAAAGATAAAGTAACTTTTGAAAATTTTATGGTATATGGTACTACTAACCTTGTGTCTGTAAGTGTTTCAGGTTGCTAATACTGAAAGGTAGTTAGTACTTCTAGTTCAGTGAATACTGTCAGACTGTGTTAATGCTGCTGGTATGTGTTACTACTGCCAGTCTGTGTTAATGCTGCTGATAAGTGTTACTACTGCTAATGTAAGTTTTCTATACCTAAAAATGATCTTCATTGATTTAATGTCAAACCTGGATATCAATCAAAAATCTTTTATCTGTATCCAAGGTTTGTACAAGAAGTACTTAATAATGAATTGACGGACATACTTCACTTTGATGAGGTATATGTACCTAAACCCCCTAAAGGCAAGGTTTTCTCAAACATGAGAAGATCTGCTAGGGACTCTGAAGGAGTTAACACCCCATTGTTTTCAACAATGATGGTGGTGTCACAACCACAAGAAGGTATGGCAGCAGGGTCAAGGCCCTCATTAGACATTCCCACTGCTAGCCAAACCCAACCTTCCCACTCTATATCTATTCCACAGTCTCTACTTCATAAGCTAACTTCACCAATAAAACAGGTAAAGAAAACAGGTAAAGAAGGCTCCTTCCCTTCTTGTACCTTCACCCACTAAGCCTTTAAGCCCTCTAAGGGAGGATTCTCCTTTAGAGAATATCCACAGGGAAACCACAGGGGTGTCTCCCAACCTCAAGAAGGTGCTCAATAAGGAGATGCAAGAGCATATGGGTTGTAAGGCTCACACTACTGACTTTGCACAAAGTGCAGGACAGGACAGTGTGAACATTACTAAGACCTTCCCCATGGCAACTTTAGATGAGAAATTATCTAAAGGTCCCAGGTGCCAAGAAACCAAGGGAGTAGAAGGTGCTTCTGCTAGGCAGAAGATCTCTACTAAAAGATCCAAGGATCCTTCAAAGGTGGTAATCACACCTAAAGGAGGTGAGGACAGTTTAACTACAAAGAATTGATGGATACACTTGGTACAATTAGTCTGAAAGTTTATAATCAAATTATGGAGATGAAATAGATGAAAAGGTGATCACTTCTTATCACTAGCAGATAGATCATTTCAAGAAGCTGGTACTGAAAAAGAAGAAAATTAAAGTTTGTATGAAATCTTATTTTGAGGGGGAGATAAGTGAAGAAGCTGAAATAAAGCAGTAACTACATCAGAAACAGAAAAGAAGATAACAGCAGAAACTGAATCAAGAAGAACTAGTAATTGCAGAAAGTTTTGAAATTATCATAAAGACCTTATGTTGAAGAACTTAACTTCTCAGTTTTGAAAAGTTAAGTTAGGGGGAGATTGTTGGGTCTGAAAGATGTCAAGGATGGATACTACTGCTGAATGTGTTAATACTTCTAGTTCAACATGGTTACTACTTCTGAAGTTAATATTCATCATAGTTACTATTTCTGAAGTTAATATTCATCATGGTTACTACTTCTGTGGTTAATGTTGCCAGTTGTAGTTAATACTGCTGGAACAAAGTTAATGTTGCTGGAACAAAGTTAATGCTGCTAGAAGAAAACAGTTAATACTTCTAGTTAGTACTTCTGTTATTAATGCTGCTAGTTGATGATTAATGTTGCTCAACAAGATTAGTACTGCTAGTTCAAAGTTAGTACTGCTTGAAGAGATTAATGTTGCTGAGCATGGTTAGTACTGCTAGAGTTAATACTGCTCAGAGTATTAATGCTGCTTATGATTAATACTGCTTATAAGATGGAGATATGTATGGAAAGGATGACAGCTGGATAAACTGAAGATATTCATGGAAGCTTAGAGATAATGATGGAAGATATTCTGAAGATATTTTATTAATTGTAATTAGCTTTTATCTTCAGTATATATATTGTATAATTTAGAATAGTGAGATAACTTTTGATAATTATTCATTCTAAGTTATATTCTAGAGAGAGAATCAACCTCGAGGCATAGATCCTAATTCTAGAGAAGTAGAATTCGTCTTGAAAGAGCTTGTTCTTCAAGATTGAGGTTGTGTGTGTAATCTTGTGATTTTAATACAAGTTTACAAGTTGTTAATCATATACTGTTTGTTTACTGTTACATTGAATATCAAAGTGTTTTTCCGCAACTTCTTTGATATTGTTTCTGAGACTTTATTCTTGTTGAGAATTAGATCCTGACAACAGGTGAACTCATTTTTTCAGTAGTATGAAAAATGAAGCAATTCAAATGATGAAAAAGAAAGCAAGAAAGAACAATTGAATGGATGTGATGAACAAATTTGGCTTACATCTTACTGATCTTTATAGAAGAAATTGAATGGAGAAGATGAATGTGAACCACAAATTCAATGACAATAGTACAATTATTGTATGACAATCAGATCAAAGTGTGGAAAAAACAGTAAAATCATGTAAAAAAACGTGGAAAACAGTTGAAATCACATGAAATCATAGACCTTGAACCCTAATTTCCCAAACCCTAATTAATTCGCGGCCTAAATTTGCGTGGTTAAATGAAAATCGTGGCCCAATCCCGCGATCCAGCCCAATATTGCGGGATTAACCCCTCAAATTCTGAATTCCTTGCCAACCCCGTGATCGTGGGGTAAAATCACAGGGTTATGGGGCATTTCGACAAAGTAGGGGAGATTTTGGGCATTTTAGTAATCGAAATGTGAAAATGGGGCATTTTAATTAAATTCTCTTTTATTGATGTGATTTATCAGTATTTTATAATTTTTAGCGGACTGTCCTGTTACTTGTGATTCTCAATTATTCCCTCATCATATGCCTTGGGAGATAGATTGTTATGAACCACTTGGCATGTGGGTATGTACTTTAAAAGGAACTTATCAACCAATGAGAACCATGTGAATCAAGGAGTGTAGTGTACTAGTGAGTTTTTGTGAGAGAATTGTCCATACACTAATAAAGGATGTATATATTCCTGAGAAGAGAAAAGCCATGGTGATCCCTGTCACACCCCAAAAAAACAGGGTTGTGACGCATTAATAGTCTTAGCAATAATCATAAAAGACTCATAACTTACATTCAAAACTTAGCAACAGAAGCCTATCGACCTTACAAGGAACTTTAATTCAATCAACTAAAGCACTCAAAGTAAACGGAACGACTATGGGTCTTTGTAAACCTTCAATTTGTCTTTCCAGTTATCGTCTACGACGCCCCTGAGAGATGCATAGTAAAAGTCTATTTTAACATAATGGGTTCATGGTTTATTTATATGCTAAACATAAACAAATAATCTTTAAAACATGCTTGATCGTATCGCTAAAACTTGCAAGCTTAAAAAAATTGTGAATCAAAATTTTATGCCATGCATGTGGGCTACCTCCCTATCCATACAAATGTCATTGCACCAAGTTTGCCTACTTCTCCATGAAAGTGGCTTTTTGCCAAACATAAATGGACAAACTGAGATTAGGTGGGACAAGGTGTGACAAAAAAAAAATGTTCCACTAAAATAGATGGGACAAAGATGAAGTAGAAACTTATATATTTTTAATCTCCCTCGTCAGGGACGGAGCTAGGAATTTACAGGAGGGGGAGCACCATATAAAATAAAATAAAAATATAAGTTAACATTAGGGGTGTAAGCGAGTCGATCTTTTAACGAGTTAATCGACCTCAAGCTTAATTATTCTCGACCTCGAGTCGATCTCGAACACAAAATAAAACTCGTTTAACTTATCGAGCCGAGTTTTATAACACCAATGTTCGACTCAGCTCGTTCGAAAACTTGATTCAACTTTTCGAGCCGGGTCGAGTCGAGCCATTTGAGCATACCTTTTTTTCGAGCCAAACATGCTCATATATTAATTAAGCATACAGTAAAAATATAAAAATTATCGAGCTCAAACCGATAAACGAGTTAATCGATCGCGAGTTCGAACCCATAAACGAGTGATTGTTGAGCTATACATTGAAAAGTTAATCGAGGGCGAGTCGAGCCTGAGACTAGTATTAATTTTTTGAAGCCTGCTCGATTAACCTACTACTCGACTTGGCTCGGCTCGTTTACACCCCTAGTTAACATTATGAAAAAACCAAAAATAAAAAGACTGGGGAGGGGCCAAACCCAATAAATTAAGAGTAAAATATTTAATATGTAAGCTACTAAGTTTCTTATTGGCATATTAAAAAAAATCAGAATGTGAGGGGGTGCCAATGCAGCCCCTGGTGCTATACTTGCTCCGCCAGTGTCCCTCGTTTGTTATAACCTAATATGGTGTTTGTTTTGTTGGTCACTACCGCCCATCTACGTTGCCGCCACCACCATCAACGGCCACCTGTAGCCACCGTCGACCACCAGTACTACAACATCCTTCCCACCTCCACAACCAACGTCGACCACCTTCACCATAACCCATCGCCACCTCTACTTTAACACGTCGGTCACAACTACCTCCACAATTGTTCACCATGTTCACATTCTCCACATTCATCGTTGTCTACCAACCTGACACAACCTCTATCTCCACCACCATTGTCGTTGCAACAACCTCCACTGCGCCTCTTGTCCACCATTTTTACATCATACACAGTCATAGTTTTTGCCCACCACCACCCCCATCGGTTACCACTACCACTGCCCACCACCACCTCTACCTTCATCATACCAGCCACAACTACCTCCATGATCTCTATTCACCATCTTCATCCTCCACAATCATCGACGTCCATCAGTCACCATCACCTCTACCCCTACCGCCATTGTCACTACAACAACCTCCATCGCAAATCCTCCAGTTCATAAGGATCTTCCAAACTGAACAAAACATACTTTATAAATTACGAACAATTTTATTTTGAACTACCATCAATTAAATCAAATCTTTCATTCAAATATGGTACTATTATATATGTATGTATTTATGTATATGAAAATTGAATTAAATTGTTTCTAAATTAAATTATATAAATATTACTTGATTCGTGTCATTTATAACCATTAGATAATACATAAAATTATCAAACAATTTTAAAGAAAACTTGTCTAGTCTTGTCCCATTAATCCCTAATCGTACTAAACACTAGACAAACAACTTAACATGAGAATGGGCGGGGACGCCAATCCCCGATCTCCATCACCAATCTGAATACAAATTTGATTATAAGAAATTATGAATAAAGAAAAATTATCTTTATTTTTTGTAGCTTGTAAACGCACACTATGCTTAGAGGGTGTTTGGGATTGCTTATTTAAACTCATTATTGACTTATAACTTTTCCTCACCGCTAATAAGCTATTTTTAGTGGTTGGCTTGGGGGAAAAAGTGCTTATAGTTTTCCACACCGTTAATAAGAAGTTTTTGATAAGTTGAACTATTATGACTTATCAACTTACTTGAAACAACTTATGACTTTTTTGGTTATTTTACATGTATAAACAATCCCAAACACCCCTAAATAACAACTTATTAGCTTATTACATTTTGGTACCACAATAAACTAATCTAAACACTTTTTATATAACTCGTTTTTGTCACCACATAAGTTGATAAACACTTAAAAAAAAAGCATAAGTTGTTCTAAATAAGCAATCCCAAACACCTCCTTAATTTGTTTAATAGGGACTGAAATGAAAATTATGAAAGTTGAAGGGCCAGTTTTAGAATTACACTATATAGCCGAGGTGTTCAAATTCTTGTGGTTCAACTTCCCAACACCTAATCCAACGGCGTATATTTCTCCATTTCCAATCCAACAGCGTATTTCAATTTAGCCTTCGTATATAAATGAAAAACACCTTCTGTAAAATCTGATAAACCCTGATTTAGGGTTCTAGAATCATCTGAACAAACTGAAAAATCAACGAATCAAAGGTATGTTTTGCGAGTAATTTAAACTCAATGACGTTGATTTACTTATTGTATGTGTGTAATTGCTCATCATTGCTTCGAGGCTGAGGATTTCTTTATGCAATTGTTGATGATTTATTGTTTGATATTGAGATATTCTTGTTATGATCTTGAGTTTTCAAGGTGCAAGTAGCTCGTTCCTTTTCTTGTTTAATTTTTTGTTAGTTTCGTTTTTTGCCTCAGTCATCTGCGAGTATGATACGTTTGAAATGAAAACAGGAAGATGAAATAATGAACGTTTTCTTGGCCGTGGTTCTCCAGTGACCTGGGATTGATTTTAGAGTGGTTGTGTTTTTGAATTAGCAAATAGTGTATGATCTTTACTACGTGAACAGGTTTTTAATTTTGCGATTCTAATTTTGACAACTAAACCTAGAACTTTGCCTGTTGATGGAGTTTTTTCACTATTTATTTTTTACATTTATTGTTTATCCACTGTGGACCATTGATTGCTAATGGAGCTGCCTTCTTTACAATATTCCTAAGAGTAATAGTTGAGGAGATGGTATCTATGTATTTCATGTCAAGATTAAAAATTGCTTATGAATTATACGGAGTAAAAGTAAAACTTAATGCAAATTCTCATTTTACAGAGAATGCATTTTTGTGTTTGTTCTGTAATATCAACTGGCAGGCTATATTCAGGTCTCAGGACCTATTATGTTAAGTTGTAGTCCTTTAAATTTGATGCTCATTTGGTTATATTGTGTAATGAAACTTATCTCTTTTGCTGATTTTAGGTTATAGCCATGGCTTTCTTTAACACAGCGGGTAACATACTAAGACAGACTGTAAGTAAACACATCAATCATGAAACGGTGGCTGCTCAACCATATATCTTTCAAATGATACGATGCATGTCATCTTCAAAATTATTTGTGGGAGGTAATTTTAAATTAATAAGGGAAATGTTAGTTCGGTTTCCGTGATGTCAATCTTCATAGTGATAGTTCTGAACTTTATCATTGTAGGCTTGGCATATGCCACTGATGAAATGAGCCTGAGAGAAGCTTTTAGCGCATATGGGGACGTTCAAGAAGGTATGGATGTTAATTTACGGCGAATTGATAGTTGATACATATGTTGAATTTGCATGTGACACATAAAAATGTTGCTACTTATTAGCAGTTGTTTTTATGGTTTGAAAATGAGTTAGAAGTTCTATTGTATAATTGTTTATGTGCCAAGAATCTAGAGTAACAACTTTTTTTAATATATAAATTGAAGGAAGGCTTTTGAGCAAGTGAGAGGAAGGAAAGTGTGTGTATATGTGATGCTGCAGTGTAGCTTGATGTGTAGTCCTACCACCTCCACCTTTGATGATATCATCCAATATCCACCATGGTCAAGCTTATGCTACCATGTGAGTTCTATATGGATGGAGCAGATGTATCTTTAAAAAGCTGCTTAACTCATGAGTCTAATGCTTGTGAGTTTTATATGCAAAGGGAATGGAGGATTGTATGAGGGTTATTTGGCTACTCATCCCTCCAATAGTGGAGATGTTATATCCCGAGTCTTATAGTCAATAAGTCAATTGTTGTAGGCTTTAGTACAAGTCTATTCTGTTGGGTACAAGTTGGTGAAGCATGGTAGTGAGTCGGTTAGTAGTTTAAATAAGGGATAGTTGTTTGTTAGAAGGGCATCGATTATTCTAGTGAATTTGAGTTTGGCGATAGCCATTGGGAGACCTCCAGCTTCTCGAATTGCTGGAACCCTAGGTTCAATCATTTGATTTCAAGTTCTAATTCCATAGTGAAGTCAATTTTGTGTTTCAATTTCACTATTAATTGCTCGGTGTACATCAAATGGTATCAGAGCAGTTCAATTATGGGAAGACGATGATTAGAAGCGTGACTAATCCTATGGATCTGGAGACAACCATGGGATCCATAAAGGAGAAGATGAACACGATAATGATAAAACTCGATAGGATGATTCAGGATGTAGAGAAGAAGAGAGGGAGGGCTGAATCGAGTAGATCCGGGGCAATTGAAAGCAACAATTCAGTGATTCCATCTTTCAAAGGCAATAATCCAGACGGATGGATTTTACAAGCAGAGAAGTATTTTGCCTTGAAATGCTTGAACAACGAAGAGCAACTGGAGGTCTCTACAAGTTCGTTTGAAGGAGTTGTTTTGCGATGGTTTCGATGGGAGAATCACATGAGACCTTTTAGACGATGGGAGGATCTGAAGTGGATGATTCTTCGTCAATTCCGCTCAATAACCGGGTGTTCTTCGGGTAAACCGTATCTAACCCTAAAACAGGGTGTGGCCATGGAGAGAGACAATATGGAGAAGAAATTGCAGGGGAAGGAAGGAGGAAATATAGCGAAAGGGAAGGATGGAGGAAATACAAAAGAAAGAGATCGAGATAGGGGAGGGGTGGGGTCTATTGATAGCCATCTGGATCCACTGCTGCCATCAACGCCCTCTCTGCCATTTCCAGTGCCGTATCTGCCATCCTTACCGCCGTCGCTGCACTCTCCACCATCACATAAGCCATGGTCGGCGGTGTCTCTGCCATCACAACATGATCCACCATTAAGCCGTCTCAAGGCCAAAACAGAAAAATCGATCGTTATTCATAAGGAAAATAAGGAAACAAGTTTGTTCATGGGGCCCAAGCCCAAACAAGTTGGTACAAGTTGGCCCAAACCTAGAAGGGATTTTAATGGGTTTGTCAAATCCATGTTCACAACTTTGGCGACGATACAAAGAGTTTGGTTGAACGATGGTCATTGGAAACTGCCGCTGCCACCACCTCCACCGCTGCTGCCGCCTCCGCCGTTACCACCGCCATCGTCACCTCTGTCGCTAACATTTCCACCGCTGCCGTCGACCCTAACGGCGTCTCCTTACGACTCTGTCGAGTGGAAATTCAACAGTGAGACCATCACAGTTAACCTTCGTCTATTGAAAAGATTGTTAAAACTCAAATTAGTCCGAGTATTAGAACGACAATTGCAATTCGAGAAGTATCATTCAAGATGGAGAGTATCTGAGCTACCAAAGAGACAGAAGTATCTTGTTTTTTACATGGTGGTTGAAGCACGGAAAGGATATTCGAGATATCAAAGCAAGGCTTTGTTTGTAAATTGTGAAACTTGGACAAGAACGTGTACACAGTACATAAAGAATCTTTGCACATTTGGATCTTTGGGTAAATTTCTCAAAGCTATGGTGACACGGTTGGGTCATGTTTTGGAAGGTAATGGAGGCCTGTTGGTTGATCAAATTGAAGTTAGGGTCTTTAGAGATGAGTGTGAAAATAATGTTGGCAGGTTTTCTGGCATGGAAGACACAAGTTTGATTGAGTGTGGCTTAAAATTGAATCAGAAGGGTTTATCGTGTCTTGAAGCCAATTGGGAAGATTACCTAAGGTGGCCTGAGCAGATCTTTTGCTACTTGTTTTGGGGTATTGTTTTAGAAGGAAAAGGTAATTTGTTGGCTAAACATCAGGGGGTTAAGGATTCCACATGTTGGTGCAAGGATGAAGTTGACAGACTCCTTGGAACAAAAGTTACCAGTCCGGTTTTCAATTACAACAGAAAATCAGTTCCTTTTTTTTTTTCTTTCCACCTTGAGGACAAGGTGAAAGTTTAGGGGCGGGTATTGTTATACCCCGAGTCTTATAGTCAATAAGTCAATTGTTGTAGGCTTTAGTACAAGTCTATTATGTTGGGTACAAGTTGGTGAAGCATGGTAGTGAGTCGGTTAGTAGTTTAAATAAGGGATAGTTGTTTGTTAGAAGGGCATCGATTATTCTAGTGAATTTGAGTTTGACGACAGCTGGGAGACCTCCAGCTTCTCGAATTGCTGGAACCCTAGGTTCAATCATTTGATTTCAAGTTCTAATTCCATAGTGAAGTCATTTTTGTGTTTCAATTTCACTATTAATTGCTCGGTGTACATCAGGAGAGTCTTGGAAGGATTCTTTATATTATGCGCAAAATCAAGTTAGAATCCCACCAACATCATTACCTAAAACACTCACGAGTGGGGAAGGGGGTCTATAAGTCTCACTTCACTCCCTCTATCATCCATCACCTCACCTTCCTCGACATTCACTTGATCTTGCTTGGATTCATATTCAATTATTTTTGCCACCATTTAGTGGCACTTGTTGTTTTATGTGAAACTTTCATATTTTCCATTTATTATTAGTAGAGCATGCTTGTAATAATATTTTAGCACTTATATAAATAGAACACCATGTTGCCTTACGGGCACCTATGTGGGGGCCTTGATGCGTTGTTAAATATGATCATTTAGCTGAACTGAGGTAGTTGATCTTGCTGCATGTAATGTTTTTGGATTTCTCATTTGTCCATGATCTTGGTAAAAAGAAAGCAAACCAACCGAAATTGCAGACAAATTGTATCCTTATCTTATTAGCAACGCGACTATCCGTTTTTGGAGGAAATTAAAGGTAGATAATGGCTTATTGATATTTGCACTACAAGTTATTGTGACAAGTGCCTAAACGTCTTACTCTTTGCAGCTAGAGTTATCGTGGATCGTGAAACTGGTCGGTCTAGAGGTTTTGGCTTTATTACTTTCTCTGACACTGAGGCTGCTTCTGCTGCAATTCAGGCCTTGGATCAAAGGGTATCTATCTTTTTCTCTCCTCATGTTGATTTCTTAGATGAATGATGTTTATGGACCATTTCTTTTCAATATATGTTGGAGCCTTCCATCTGTCCTTAAGGGCTCTTTTGGAGAGTAATCTAAAGGAGTTTCACATCTCAAAGAGCCAAAATCTTACCACTATAGGGACTCGACACTTTGGGGCAACCTGTGCCCGTCTAGCCTGCGTTGGAGGGGGCGTGTTGAAATCCTACACTGGCTAGACTTGGACCATTTCTCCTTGATACTCTTTTGGAGAGTAATCTAAAGGGGTTTCACATATTCTAACACAAGCTTTACTTTAAGAGTTTGAGTTGTGATAGGGTAAAAAGTTAACTAATGGAATAATTGCTCAAGTTGGTAGATGATTTTATAAAGAATAATAGAATAATAATATCCTCAGGCTACAACATTGGGTGGGTGTTTAAACTACTGTCTAACCTACTTGTCCTTCTCTTAGTACATGCTTGTTGATTCACAGACAGCGACTATCTACCTCTCTCCTACCCTGCAAAAAACCTGATTCCCTGCTTCTACCCCTTTTGCATTCCCCTTTCAGTCTAGCATTGACAGAAATAATAATAAGTTAATAACCAGAATTAACCTACCTGTCCGTCTGATAAAACTTATTACATTTTACCAATTGACAATATCGTCAGACATTATTCATGACCCGTCAAACGTTTCTTGTGTTCTTGTATACCTTATTTGACCCTTGGGTCAGCCAAATATGACAATTTGTTCGAGCTGTGATTCATTTTGACAAGTTTCAAAAAAGCATTCATTTGATTGTTGCTTGTGTTGGTTCTTTTATTAAACCCAATCCAACCCAACCCAAGTGTATGCCACTAGCAATTGATAGAGTTCAAAAACCAAACCAAACAAAACGGAACCAGCATATCCCACCTGGATGAGGGGTCTGGGGAGGGTAAGATGTATACAAACTTAACCTCTACCCTAAAGACTAGAGCAGCCATTTAGGTGAAGACTCCTGCTGGGGAAAAGTGTGAAAAAGAGTGAAATACGGATAAGCTAAAATTCGAAAAGCTAGATTAGTAATCAGTAGCAGTACGAATAGAAAGATAGAAAAACAAATATGCTAAATTTTGAGAAACCATAAATGAAGAATCGACATCAATATCAATAGAAACAGGTACAGGCAAGACATACCCAAGACGTGGAAAATACACACTTCTAGTCTAACTTAGGGGCCGGTTACCCAATGGCTTACTCGGTAAGCGCTTACTGATAAAACTCGACACACTAACTAACCCTATTCCCTACCTTCTACCTCTCTAGCTCCCTTCTTCTTGTCTAGATCCCCCACCCTAGTCTGCCACCCTAGTGCGTCTCCAAGAACTCCTATTTTATTAAAGGTAATGTCCTTTGTAATGCCTAAACCCCCCATGTCTAATCTCAGTTGCTCATCACGTGACGTTGATACAGTTCATAAACTCAAGTAGGTTACTTTTTGCTCTTTATGAGCCCTATAAATGTCATTGTCAATTGGTAATGTTTGAGGGTAATATATTATATGCTATTACCTCCCATTTTTTATCACATAGAAAATATGTTTTATGTTCTGGGCTTATTTAGTTCTGATTGCATGCTCATCATGTATGGATGTGACTGAAATGCCTCCAATAACTGATCTCTTTAAGTGATTCTACCAGGAGTTGCATGGTCGAATCGTGAGAGTGAATTATGCTAACGATAGGCCACAAGGGGGTGGATTTGGCGGCGGAGGTGGTAGTGGTTATGGTGGAGGCTATGGAGGTGGTGGTGGTTATAGTGGAGGCGGGGTTGGAGGCTATGGCGGTGGTGGTTATAGCGGAGGCAGGAGTGGAGGCTATGGCGGTGGTGGTTATAGCGGAGGCGGGAGTGGAGGCTATGGCGGTGGTGGTGGTTATAGCGGAGGTGGGAGTGGAGGCTATGGCGGTGGTGGTTATAGCGGAGGAGGGGGTGGTGGTTTTGGCAGTGAAAGTCAAAACTCTGGCGTTGTAGGTGGTGTTGGTGGCGGTGATAGCTTTAGCAGTGGTGGTTATGGTGAAAATAGTTATGGAAGTGGGGGATATGGTGGTAATGCTACGGGTGGAGAACTTCAGAACTCCGGCTCTGGTGGTGGCTTTGCCACCAACGGTGGAAATGCGGACATGGGCAGTGGTGGTGAGGTACAACAACAAGGGAACTACAGAGACAAAGATGAAGCAGATGAGTTTGCCTCAAGGGCTTGAACTGTTTGTTGGAACTGTATCCTCATTTTTGTTCAACTGTCAATAGTTCTCAAGACCATATCTCTCTCTAATTCTAAAATCTTTCATATTTTAATTGTTTTAGATATGAATCTACAAAACAAAGAGTTTCAATTGTATTTCATTCATTTAAATTAAGTCATTATGAATAAGTATTTTCAGAATGATCTACCTTTTTAGATTATAAACCAAAGAGGCATGGTGAATCAAACCAATATAAACTTGCGTGTTTGGTTTGTCGGAATGGATTGGAATTAGAGGGATTTGGATTTCAAATCCATTCCGATCCCGTGTTTGGTTTGCAGGATTGTCCGGATTTGAAATCCTAGGACTTCTTTGAAATCGCTCCAACATAGGATTTTGAAATCCCAAGGAGATGACTAGGATTTCAAGGGATTTCGTAGGATTTTATATAATAATGTTTAAAAATATGTTAAAACCACTTGTTTTTTAATAATCGGTTAAATAAAAGGTAAATTAATTATTTTTATATTTTTTATAAATTTTTAATGATTTTTTTTATAAATAATGGGATTCAAATACATTCTAATCCTACAAACCAAACACACAAAAGGATTTCAAATCCTTTCAAATCCAAATCTCTCCAAATCCAAATATCTATATGAAATCTAATTCATTCCAATTCTACAAACCAAATGACCCTGGTTCGAAAGGAATATTGACCAAATTCCTTAGGCTTGTTTGGCTGGTAACATGGTTTGAATTTAATACGGTCGAAATCCCAGAAATTAGGGAATGCATGAATCTTAACTTTGTTTCTGCTGCGACGTTTTATAGTGAGGGCTTATGATTAGGAACACCATAACAAAGAGTTGTAAAGAAAAGTTGCATTGTTTGGATTAAACTTATGTCGGATGGTTTTGCTCTGATCGAGCCGGTTATTCTTTCTATTAAGAGAATCATTTAGGTCTAACCACTTGAACAAAGTCCCCTTAACCATTGGGGATTTCCCTAAGCGTTTTATAGGGTTCCATTGGATTGGTTGAGGTGTGCGTAAGTTGATCCAAACATTTACGTTTAACAACAAAAAAAAAACCTTGAACACTAGGATTTTTTTTTCTTGTCTATTCTCCATAGTCCAATGGAATTAGTCGGGTACACACAACTGTGCAAGATGACTCGAACAACCATAGTTAAAAAAACCCGTCACCTGTTTTGTGTACATTAATGAATATAACTATCAAGTATTCATAGCACTTAGGCGAATTCAAACAAAGACATGATCCTTTGTCACACATAAAGTGATCCAGTTAGCGTCAAACCAACTTGTTGAAGTAATATCTTAAGATAAATGAAATCAAAATTCTACTAAAAATTTCACGTTAAGAAATTATTTAGATGTGCAGAAAGTTTGATTATTTGTAATAATTATTTTTTACATGTTTGGATAAATTAATTTTTAGTCAAACAATCACTTTCAACAAAATTGATACCAAAAGACAAAAACAAATTACCTACTTATCCCTTCTTTCTTTTTAATTTGAGACTTTAATTGTAGTACAATTTCACAAGATGTATCACCTTACCAAACTGTCAATGGCTTATTAGCGGTATTCAACAACTCAACCTTCCTTGAGGCTAATAGTTTAAACTTGACTAAATGTATGGAGTGTGTATACGTTTCATTTACCCTATATAAATATTATATATTTCAAAAAGAAAAATATTTTCACCTTTCCTCACGAGAATACCATTTTATCTATTAATTCATTAGGGTGTTGTTTGATACGTGAAACGTTAGGCTGAGAATCCTATCCTTATATGATATATATATATATATATATATATATAGACGAAGGATCGTGTGAGAGATTGAAGTTAACGTGAGAAGCGTGAGAATGGATCTAAACCATTGATCATTTTAATCTCATGCCCTCCATGAATTGTGCCTTTGAAGAGAATTAACCCGGTGCATCTCATCCTAATGTGCATCCATTTCTCATCCAACAGTTGATAACTATTTATCATGCTTCTCGCATTAACCTCAACTTATCATTGGAACACAACCCTATATATATATATAATCTCTTGTTTTTACAAACCCAATAATGCGTACAAACTTACAAACTAATTTTCTTTTGTTGTTCCTAATGTTTTAAATGACGTGAGGTGTGGGGCGGGGTCAAGCCTTACAAGTTACAGCGAGGCCACACCGTTTTTGAAGGGGTGTCGTAAAGCGACATATGTATGTGTATGTGTGTGTGTATATATATATATATGTATATAAATACACTTATGTGTATTAGTGTTTGCATAATCCCGTAGAACATTTTAAATTCATATAAAGTTATAAAAGTAAAAAGAAAAAAAGAACCATTTATATCAAATATATCAATCTTGTAAGAAAATGATATCAAGAGTGTAAATCTGGATTAAATCTTTTGAGTTTCTACTCACTACTTTAAACATCATTTGAGGAGAAATCTAGTCATCTAACATTTTCCTTATATCCTGTCAAGATTAAAAAACCTACAACACATTATACAAACTAGTGTTATACCCGTCCGTTGGTCGGGTACACAACATGACTTTAATCTAGATTCAATTATTGGATATTATCATTTCAAAAGTTATGTTTCTTTATTGTATTCTATGTTTTATTACTCATCTTTACCATTTCAGGTATTTAATCTAGTGTTATACCCCTCCGTTGATCGACTACACAATATGACATTAAACAGATTCCAAAACGTCTCCGAAACAGACCTCAAACAAAGCTACAATTTATCAACTTGAACAAATCGATAATATGATAAATGTAAGCATAAATTTATGTGACAAATGTTTTATCCTGACTCAATTGGCACCCCAAGTAATACTCCTACAATCCTACTATCTCACAATGTACCCCTATGGAATCCCTCTAGACGGGGATGAAAGCACCGATCAAAATCAGTTTCTAAACAGATCCTAAACGTCCCCAAAACAGACCTCGAATATCCCCGAAAATACTCCGAAACAACCCCAATCAACCCCTATGGACCTTCACTGTGTAACAACATTGTATAACTGTTGTTTTCGGAACAAATACTTGATAATAACAGACGAAAAGAGATATAAAAACTAAATATGACCACCACAAAGATCATTTAATTTGTTGATAATAGTTTAATATATTAATGGTTTACCAAAATTTCTCCAAATAACAATCAATTTTTCAAACATCTAATATACATTTGTTTTTATAACTTAGATTGTGAGGAAACATCTACACATAGTCTATTCTTTTAGATCTTACTTCCAAATATGATATACTAAATTTGTTTCATAATATTTTCAATGATAATTATATGATATGGGACACCAACAAAAAGCCATGTTGAAATAGTGTTTTATGATTTATGACTTGTGGTTTAAATGTTGTATTGAATATAAATTGATAACAATGAATTGGAATTGAACTATGTAAATGCAAATTGCAGTTTACAGAAGATTAACATATAAATAGAGTGTATGTTAAATCAACTTGGATTCAAATCCTACCATCTACATATATGTTGTAGCCATTGGAAGATTTACCTTGGGGTTGTAAACGAAGCCTACAATCGCGACTTGCGATAAGATTAGTCTAGGCGAAGTCTCGGATTATTGATCTTTAAAAAATTATAAAGAGTGTGACATCTTTTTCACAAACATTTTTTATTTTAATTGTAGAAAAGGTGAGTTTGGTTGTAAAGAGAAAATCCATCAACATATATACTTAAAAGTTAATGGTTGTATGCCTAAAAAAATGTACCAAGCTCAAGCCATATCGTACCTGAGCTCATCAAACTTCGTATAGTCTCACGACCTATCACATTTTGTCAAGACTCGTCAAATCATCATGCATCAAGTTTTTGATTTTTTAGCATATTGGATAGAGTAAATATCAAGTACAACACTTGTATCATGTTAACTCTATGGCCGCTGAGTTCTTAGGTTGGGTTGGTAGCAGGCGTAGCTTGGAGTGACAGTGTAGCGTGGGTAAGGTAAGGAGGCTAACTGGATCACGAGACCCGTAGCTGAAGAGGAATAGCATTCACCGAGTATAACTAATTAACTTGACCATAAATGGCAACAAAATTCTTTCTTTCACACCAACACATTGTACAAGGTATGCAAGACGAGCTATTTTGTCACTTACAACAAATATAAAAAGCAATGTTAGTATGAGAACCGTAAATATCTTGAGAACCCAAAGATTGACTATTCATAAAATAATTAGTTTATCTGAAAGTTATTTAATAACTTAACAAGAGTATATTTTCCCGATGCTTTCTCAATATTTAAAATAATATTCTTTGTTCCTGGTATACAAGGAAAATAACAATTGTTATTTGGAACTTCGTTGCAAATGCAACAAATAAAATATTAAAAGCAAATGCAATCATGTAATTTGATACTTAAGTGAACTGACACAAATCTTTTCCAGCTCATGAACAATGTTACTTTAGATATAACACTTTTCTCCATCATGATGTGTTATCACAGTATTCGTATCCCTTAAGTAGCCTTTCCACATCTGAATGATCCTCCACATACAACATTCACCTGACCTAACGGGGAATCCCCGCTTTGTTAGGGTCGCGTACCCACGGTAAAATTTCCATCTCTATGTGTAATGCAAGCACTTAAATATCTGTTGGGTTCTTTTGATAGGGTGTGAGTAGTAAATGTTTGATGACTAACATGCCTTAGGTGCAAATTCAAAGACAATTTAAAGAAGAAATTTGTCCATGTATTGATTAATCTGCAAACCCAAACTCATCCTGCTATCATGGGTAAATTTAATTCAACTCATTCGCCTAAATATATAATCTAGAACAATAAAAGAACCCTAAACTACAAGTTTACAATGAGAAGAAAATTGACATAGAAGTGAGAATAAAGATTCAACCATTATAGATAAGAGGATCAAGCCAAACCCCTAGAAGATTATGGTAAATTGGACCAACAGATGGATCACCATCAACCCTTTTTTTTCCATCTTCCACCTTCGTTGCAAACTGCTTATCCATATCCCACTTCTGTGTAGTTCTTCAAACCCCTATGAATGGTTTAATAGCATACCCCCTTTTAGATTACTACTAATTTCAATAATAAGAAAGAAAAGGACGGATGTCACATAATCCAAATAAAGCAGACACCAAGCAAACCAAGATTCGAGTTGGGTATACAATTAGGGGCCATGTTAGTATCAATAGTCACTTTGGGAGGGGGAGTAGCACCTCGTGAGCTTCAAAATAAAAAATAAACCTGAACCAAAATAAAAAAAAAAACAAAATTTAGTAAAAAAAACAGAGAAATTCGACCGTTGAGCATTATTTGCTAGCCTAAAGCTTTTTTGGTGATTAAATTTAAAAGAAACTGGCCTTGAAAACAGAATGCCTCACAAATGGACCTTGAACTCTTTCTGGATCATGATGGTATTTCAAGATTTATGAAATTCCATATAAACTTAATAAAACTAAAAGACGGGGAATGCAGAATGCATTCTTTAAGGATCAAGCCATGCCATTTTCATTACCCAATAATTTCTACAAGGTTTAACCTAATTTTTTAAACAAACTCCTTCATTCCAAGTATATCAAAATTATACATGGCGACAAAATTTCATACTTTAATGTCATATAGTCAAGGATGTGCAAATAAGCTTGAGATTAATATTTCCATAGCTAATATTCCTTAAAGTATACCTTTACAATTTCTCAATTTGCATGTTCAAGCAACTGCTATGTGACCGGAAGACAAAAATCATAGAGACCAAAATTGTACAGATGAGGGAAAGAGTGTACACAAAGACTTCTTCCCCATCCCCCAAAATGAACTTCTGCAGACAAATTCCACATTTTTGAACAATATAGAATATAATTACAGAGAAAATTGAGTTATGAAAAAAAGTTAATTATGATTGCATATACTTACAAGGACTTCTGTGCTGAAAGCTTCCAAAAAATTTAATCCATATGCCACCTTTATCAATTGCAACAATCATAATGAGATTAAGAACATAATCAATTTATGTAAATGGAACCATCACGTAATCCAGATTCATTGTAAACCATTCGATTGAAACCAATTGCAACATAATGAAAAATTCCCTATATAAAATAGTGCCATACAAAGTACAAGAATAGGTATCATAGGGAGTGCACTTGAAAAAAGCCATCGCTGAAAAGAGATATTGAATGAGAAATACCTGTTCCTTTGAGAAATACCCGCAGAGATTTTGCTATGCCTTTGCCTTCTTACGTTTTACAGATTCATTCCGGAGAGTGCGTGAAGTCAGGAACTGAAAAACAAAAGCAAAGCAATTCTAAAAGGAAAATCGATTTCCATACGCAAACAACAAAGTCTAACTTATTCGTCAAAAGTAAATCGATTTTAATAGCAAAATCGATGCCAAAACAAAACAACAAAATCAAGTTAAAAGCAAAAATCAATTTCAAAACATACCAAGACGGAGAGGTGAGACCATGAGACATGAGAGACAAAGCAGGCCCCAAACGCCGTGAACTTGAAATCGGGAACAGTGAGGGCATGAAGTCGGGAAAGCGACACGATTCGTGAGTGGTTTAGGTGGTCCGTCTCTAGGCTGGATCGTGGGTATTATATACCAGGGGAGGAGTGGGTTGGATCGTGGGATGACATTGAGGGAGAGAGTCGGTATAACTGTAATATACAGTCAATTTTATCTATATAGGACTTAATATGGAAAACCAATCAACAAATATTTAACTTGACATGTAAAAATAGAAAGAAAGAAAAAAGGATGTTCTTATATAACAATCTGCATATGCTATAAGTTTTTGGTAAGAAAAATTAACTGTTTTTTCATCGGGTATCGTAATAGCCATAGAGTAAATGAATATGGAGGATGGTTTGAATCTTACATTGGAATTACCTAGAAGAGATGAATCTGATAAAGAATCAACCACACAAACGCGCACCACATCATAAGAAAACCAACCACAATTACAAGCCTCTTGTCTCTATCTTTTCCAAAACTTCCAATCTGGTTTTCCTTCTCCAACCTTTCATTGTAGCCACCATTTGGCTTAAAAGTAGATAAAACTTAATAGCGAATAATAATATGTTACTAGATGAGCATGTGCCGAATGTACATAACATATTCAGTTTCTGGAACGTAATATGCCTGCAAAAGCAGTTAATTCTCATCATAATGGAATTTAATCAAGTGAAGTAGCCAGTTAAGTTTCAAATACCTTAATAAATTTTTTGGACGATTTGTAATTTCGGCTCAACACTAACGGTGACAAAATGCTGAAGGCCATTGATCAAAAATCTGAAATTATAATAGAAACACTCACTATCTAACATACCAAATATGGAAAATATGGAAGCTTTATTGATACGGTGATAGTTTAAGAAAAACCTGAAGATTCAATAAAATGGCATAACCGTAGAAATTGAAGAAACCATGAAAGGAGCAAACAATATGAACTAACAGAAACTAATAAAAATGGCAGAACCATCGATATACTTACAGAAACGAATCAAACAAAATCAAAGAAACCCTAAATCGATGGTTTTCCTGATTTGTGCAAACATCAAAGAAATCATATCTAATTTGTGTATAAGGAGCGAGAAGAGGTCGACCCTAAAGATGGGTAACATAAGAGATCGATTTGGGAGGGTCAATCCAAAAGGAGTAAACAATATGCAACTTATTTGAAGACCACAAAGTACTGGTACGTAGCAACCAGGGCTGATTACTAACAGATTGACTCCTAGGAGGGATTAACATATCAAAAAATAGCTTTTTATGTAATCATAGATACCTGATTCATTTGCCTATCATTTTCTGATTCTAGATCAGAGCCACACATCTATGACTGAAGGAGGAGGGAGAAATAAAGCTGGAACATAAATCACGGGTGTGAGCAACTTGAAACAGTATAGAAGTAGTCTATTTATAGCTGTAATGATGAAATCATGGGGGAGTTCAAAATCCATGAATGTAACACCCGTAATTTTCGGTAAGTAAAGGTCACCCAGACGTTTTTGCAACTTGTAAATGGTGGGATTTTGTTGGGAAAAACATTATCTAAAGTCCCTTGGAGTATCAGGAGTGTTGACATTGAAAAATTCGAGTTTCGAGGCTTCGGAAAGGTCCCGCTGTCATAGTCGCACTTTCACAGTCGCAGAGAAGGAACAGAGGGTTGGTACACCCCAGTGACAATGACTAGCGACTTTGCCACTGACATTGTCTCCTGGAAATCCGAAATGTCTCCAGGTGTGCCAGACAACATAAATTCACGATTTTCAGTATTTTTCTCATTCCCAGCTTCACCCAAATCAGTTCCAAACCCTCTCAAACCTCCCAAGAACGACCTCACACCACCTGTTGATGTTTTGAGGCATTTTTTCAAATCTTTTGATATCATGGTGGTAAACCGTCATCAAGCTCAAGGGTAGAAGCTAGGCACCAAGAGCCTTCGTCTTCATCTTCAACCTCAAGCTTCATTTTGAGTTTTCTAGGTTTTTACCAAAACCTAAGTGGTAAGTTCATCCTCCTAGGTTCTAATCTTGGTTATAAATTATAAATGTCTCATTGATGATTTCCTAGTAATTGGTTTCTCAAATTTCGGATTTGATGATTTTGGAGAAATTAGGTCAAAATTAGGGATTTGGCCAAATTGGGGATTTTGATGTAAAATGTTTGGGGAACAATTCTAAATGGATTGAATATGATTATTTATGGTTGGAAATTTGTGGATCTAGGTTTTGGAAGGATTTGGCTTGTGGATTCGGATCTCTGCAAGGAAACTCAAGTTGGGATAAAATCTAGATTTAGCCTGAATCTAGCAAGGTGAGTTCAAGTTGATTTGTGAAAACAATGTACATGCTAAAATGTCTATTTTAAAGTGTTTATATGTTGAGTTATTTGGCGAATCTTGATTATTTGAAGTGTTTAATTTTATAAACATTGTAAAACACCCACATTTGGGATTTTGGGCATTTTGATAAATAAATCTTGAGTATTGGTATTTTAATGGGTTATTTTATGGAAGTAGAATTTTTGAGTATAAATGTATTTTATTGTGAGTTATGGGACGTTTTGAAAGGATAAATGGCATAAACTCACTTGGAAAATGATTTGTCCCAATCCAAACTATGTTGGAGTTATTTTTATATTTTGGAGCATGAGTTTGCATAAATGCGGGTTGTATACGTTTTGGTTTCATTGTATGATTTTCTTACAGTTGGTCTTTCGATTGTTGAGCCTATGGCTCGGTTTGAACCTCGTTAGGTCTTGGGGACAATTGTCCGGTTTTGATAGCTCAATGTAGAGCGTTTGGTCATGATTTTCATATACTGGAACTTATTTGAGAATTACATGTTTTGAATGCGTTAATTCATTCGTTTGGAGTCATGTAATGTTTTTAGTTAGTGCAATGGATCCATAGGCACGGTGTTCTTAATGTCCCGTTTTGGACAAGTTCATCACTTTGACACATAATAGGCATCGGGTCACCATGGTAAGTAGGGTGTGGACCTATATGGTCGGGAAACGTCCCGTGGGCAGTAAGGTGTAACTCCATTTTGCATAAGTTCCCGATTTAGAACTGAGTTCCCGTTTTGGAACTCTCAAGAATAGACTCAGAGGGGTTGACTTGATGTTTTCGAGCAACAGACTTAGAGGAGTTGAGCTCGATATATTTTATGAGTATAATCCATACGTTTTGGTTTTCTACATAGTTATGTGACCTACTTTTGTGTTCCGTCACGTGCAATGTAATCGGGTCTCCCCCGCCACCGAAATATGATGTTTTGGGTATGGAGTTTTATAATCCATGTTTCGGTGACGTTTTGAGTATGTGTTGTTATCCATGTTCTAAGGTTTTGAATATTGAGTCTTATCCATGTTTTCGGATGTTTTGGATGATAGAGTTTGTTAGGACTGAAAGTCCTAGTGCGTGGAAAGTTATATAAAGTATTTATATAGTTTATTTATTAATTATTAATCGCGTTGTAAAAACCTTTTATTTTAATATTGGGCTTTGTTTGTTATTTAGGCCTTAGTTTGGTTTGTTGGGCCTTGGGCCTTTAGGGTTTTTAGGCCTGAGTATTTAAAGTTTGTTTTCTAATCATTAGGGTTAGATGTTGAGAGAAATAGTTTTTTGCGCTTCATAGATTAGAGAGAGAGTTTGCTTTTCAATTCTATGTTTGTAACTCTCTCAATCATTCAATACAATTAATCGTTCAATTATTCATTGTTACTTGAGCAATCTGGGATTCATAATTGGTATCAGAGCAAAGAGACGAAGATTTGATTCGAAAAAGGTAAAAAAAAATTCTCTTCTCTCTGTCGATCGATTTATCTGATTGATTTTTGGGCTTGTTGGTTTTTGCTAAATCTTTGAGTCTAGTTGCTCCAAGTCTCTTTAGTTTAGTTAGATTAAGGGATTGGTAAAGTTTCAACTTCTGATTCGAAGTATTAATCTTAAATTTTGGGTTTTTATAGATCTAAAGTTTAAGTCTATGTTCTTAAGTTTTTTTTTTTGAAAAATCATTGTTTTTGGTTGAAAATCAATGAAAAAGAGTGTTAGATTTCTGAATTTAATCGATAATCATTGCTAAAATTTATTGGTTTTCGATTAAAAGTTTTTTTTTTTGAGTTTGGGGTCGACTGTGCGCCGCTAAACCCTGTCAAAACCCTACCCGGGTCTCGCGAGACCCTGTTCTCCCAAGCCGAGACCCTGTTATCCCAAGCCCTGTCCCAACTGCGAAGCCCTGTCCCTCCAAGCCCTGACCCTCTCAAGCCCTGTTATCACCCGCGAAACCCTGTTCCCACCGCGAAGCCCTGTTTCACGTGAAGCCCTGTTCCCACACCGCGAAGCCCTGTTCCCACCCGGGCTTCGGCCTCGATCACACCCGGGCTTCGACCACGATCGCACCCGGGCTTCGGCCACGATCGCACCCGGACTTCGGCCTCAACCACACCCGGGTCTCACCAAACCCGGCCCCCACGCCACCCGCGTTGCGGCAAACATCCGGCTCCGCGCCGCCCACGCCGCCTGTGCCGCGGCTCCACCCGGTGCTAAGTCGCAGGAGGGGAACATTTTTTTTTGCGTTTTCTGTGTATTACTCTGTCTGACTTTATTGAATCAAATCGCGATCGTCTTACGATCATTTTGTTCAAGTAACAATGTCTTATTCTGCTTATCAACAAGAAATTTCTGATGTCAAATCCAAGATTGTAGTTCTTAAAGCCAGATTGGTAAACAATTACAACGTGTTTGTGCAAGTTAATGGTGAAAATGTTGATAATATGCGTTGGGCACAAAACTTAAAAAGAGAAAAAGAAAAACTTGCTGAAGAAAAGGATGTTTTGAAGAAGCAATTTTCAGAACTTTCGAAAAAGTTTGAAAAATCAGAGAATTTTGAAGCCCAAGAAGAAAAGACTCTGGAACTTGAAGAGAAACTGAAAGTTGTGGAGAGTGAAAATCTTGATCTCAAGAATAGACTTTCTATTTTTAACAAGAAAAAGTAGACTTTTCAAATGAAAAGAAAATTTTTGAGAGAAAGATTCTCGAGCTTTCAAGGAAAGTTTTCGATGAAAGAAAGGTTTTTGAGCTTCAAAATGCAAAACTTTCAAAACAGATTTCTGATTTTGAAAAGGTTTTGATAATTGAGAGAGATAATTTTGCAAAAGAGCGAAAAGGTTTTGAAACAACATAGAAAGTGCTTTAAAAGAAAAATGTTTTGGTTTTCAAAGAAATATCTGAAAAACCAACAGTATCGAAAAAGACTTTGAAAGTGAGAGGAAGTTTTTCGAAATAGAAATTTGTAAGCTTTCACAAAAATTGTTTGAATTAACGATAGAGATCTTGAAAGAACAGAAGGTAAAATCCGATTTACAAAAACAATTTGATTCAATTCTCGAAGAAAGAAATAGTTTATCCGTAAAAGTCAAGAAACTTGAAGAACTCAATTTCAAAGTCGATTTATCTGAACAAGCCAATCCCGATACTGTTGTTCAGTCTCCTTATTCTTCAAGTTCAACTTCCACAAGTATTTCTTCGAAGAGTTGTGTCAAATCAAATGAATTTTCAAAAGATCGGATTTGCCCTTCAAATCTTTTCTATAATTCTCTTGTTGATAATACAGATAACCAAGTGTTTTGAAAAGTGAAAATGGTTTGGAAAAAGAAATCAACTACAGAAGATAGTGGTGGAAACACGTCATACAAATCTCCTGTAGTTGATTCAAAGTCACCGACTCATGTCTATTCCACAACTAAGTTGATCAGTCTAAATCGATCAAATATCTATTGCACTTATTGTGGAAATAGTGACTTTGTGGATTCCAGGCATGTCAATAGCTGGTACGGTACTTATAGTATCTCTAATCCTCAGTTTCATAGCTTCAAAGCTAAGGCAACTAACCATCAAGGATCCATCAAAGCATGGATACCAAAATCAAAATATGTCTAATATGTTTTTCAGGAATGTCATGTGGGCTTTAATTCAGATTATTCACGTCACATGACTACAATCAAGGGTTATGCCATCTTTTGAGGGGGAGTACCAGGTTTATCCTAACTTTCAAATCGACTTCTGAACACTTTAGTTAAGGACTTAAATGCTTTTGACTTCTGATTCTCTCAAATCAGAAATTTTACTTCAATGTTCTATCTTGGTGAGTTAAAGGAGTGTTAGGGCTCATAAAGTTTCTATGGTCAATCCAAAACCGGAAGGACCTATCCAAGAAACACATCCCATTCATAGATATCAATGAGGGGTCTAGATTGATAGATGAGTTCGGAGTGAAAAAAAGAAAAAAAAGAAAAAAATGGTGCGGATGGGACAAGACTTAAAAGAATTATTGGTTCTTACCAACCCGAGTCAGTTATTCGGGTTAACACATAATCTATTCATTCTCGTTCTTTGGAGATGAATATTGAAACATACATGGACCTAGTGTCGATAACTCATGTCACCCCACCCAGCCACTCAAGTATCTCACAAAAGATACCTGTTTCATATATGCACGGAGATTTAGCACAAAATCTATCTATTTCTCACTCGGAGGTATTAGATATTGAAAAAGGAAGACATCAGCTCTGGTCTCGGAACTTCATATTCATCTCACTGTGTCTATTGATTTATCAACCCGCGTCCAAGGTTGAATCAATCTTTGAGCCTACCAGATACATATTTATATTTCTTTCACACACACACGAATCTTTGTGATTCCAATCGCATATCTTTGTGATATCGCCGGAACAGTTTGAGAAGTAATTTTAATATTTTACTTCAGTGATAACTGGAAGTCCTATCAGAGATACCCCTTTGCCAACTCTAAAAATAGGCCACACAATTATTTTAATTGTTGTGATAACAGATACTAATGTGTTTCTGTGTTACTTGATTACCCCATTTTGGTTACTAAATGTTTTATCTTATCTTTTGCTGCTCATCCAGTCAGTCTTTGAACATACATGATGCTCGGGATTCTCCTAATCATCATGAGGGGGAGAATGCAATAACAAAGACACAAGTTTCAAAGACAAATTATCATGTTGAGGGAGAGTTAGCAAAAGTTGTGGGGGAGCAACATTTTCTTACTTTTCTTAAATCTGAGGTTGAAAAGCCATGGATTTCAAGATTGCATTGGTTCTTCTATCCTTTATCAAGTGGTGTTTGCTACAAGTTGATTTGTTGGGAACTGAAGAATTCATCAAGTATGGTTAATGCTGCTGGTTCAAAGTTACTACTGCTAGAAGACTTAAAGGTTAATACTGCTGAGTGTTACTACTGCTAGTAGAATTAATACTGCTAGTCAAAGTTAGTGCTGCTTGAACAAAGTTAGTACTGCTTAACTAGTTAGTACTGCTAGTGGTTAGTACTGCTTAGTAGTTAATGCTGCTAAGACCAAGTTAATACTGCTTGAAGAGATTAATGCTGCTAAGCATGATTCGCATGAAAGGATAACAGCTGGATAATCTGAAGATATACATGGAAGCTTAGAGATATACATGGAAGATATACTGAAGATATTTTATTTATTATAATTATCTTTTTATTCAGTATATGTACATATTTGATATAATAGATTAATATAATTCATTCTAAGTTTTTAGTTCTAGAGAGAAAATCAACCTCAAGGCATAGATCCTAATTCTAGAGAAGTAGAATTCGTATTGGTGAGCCTGTTCATCAATATTGAGGTTGTTTGTTTAATCTTGTAACTTCAAGCATTCAATACAAGTTTACAAGTTGTTGATTATATACTGTTTTGGTTTACTGTTTTATTGAATATCAAAGTGTTATTCCGCAAACTTCTTTGATATTAGTTTCTGAGAATTTATTCTTGTTGAGAATTCGATCCTGACAAGTGGTATCAGAGCCAAACTCTCTCAGAAACATCTATTCATCATGGAAAATCTTACAGAATCAAGCAGTACTTTGGTCTCTAAGGTTCCAATGCTCAAACCCAGTGAGTTTGACATGTGGAAGATCAGAATTAGACAATATATTCTTCTCACTGACTACTCAATGTGGGATATCATTGAGAATGGTCCTTCTGAAGCTGGAAGGATAGGAGCAGATGGGAAAAGACCTCCACCAAAGACAGATGGTGAGAGGAAGATCAGACAGACAGAGATGAAGGCCTTGAGCACTCTGCTCTTGGCCATCCCCAATGAATATCAGCATCAATTTTGCAACTGCACTGATGCTCAGATTCTCTGGAATGCTCTAGAGAAAAGATTTGCTGGAACTAAAAGCATCAAAAGAAATCAAAGAGATGTTCTAAAGCAGCAGTATGAGAACTTCACTTCCTCAAAGAATGAGTCTATGACTCAAACTTTTGATAGGTTCAACAAACTCATAGGTGAACTGGCTACTGTAGGAGTAAAGATGGAACAAGATGATATCAACAGAAAGTTCCTCAGATCTCTTGGGGATGAATGGACTATGTACACTGTCTCATATAGACAGAGTGACAATCTGGAAGAGAAAGAACTTGATGATCTATACAGTGATCTAAGAGTTTTTGAAACTGAGGTAGAAACCAAGAAGAAGCCCTCTGGTTATATCCACAATGCTGCACTTCTCTCAGCATCCACTGATACTACTGCCAACCCTGAAGCAGTTAGTACTGCCAGTGGAGTAAGTTCAGAAAAAGGCACTGAAACTATCTTTGAAGCCTTTTTGTCCAGTCATAGCAGCAATTCTTTGATTAATGATGATCTGGATCAAATTCACCCTGATGACCTGGAGGAGATGGATATTAAATGGCAGATGGATATGTTATCAATGAGGGTGAAGAAGTTCATTAAAAGAACAGGAAGGAATAACTTCTCTCAAAGAAGAGAAGATGGAGCTGGTTTTGACAAGACCAAGGTGGAATGTTATAAGTGTCACATGAAATGACACTTTGCTAGAGAATGCAGGAGTGCTGTTCCAAACAACAACCACCAACAAGCTCAGAATGGAGGCTACAATCAAAACAAGAATCCTGCTCAAGCCCTTGTTTCTCAACAAGGAATGGGATTTGACTGGAGTGATCAAGCTGAGGAAGCCATTCAGAATCAAGCTCTTATGGCAGAAGTGTCTGATCTTCCCTCTGAGGTAATTTCTAATCTTTGTACAAAATCTTGCATTGACACTGTCACAAGATACAGGGATCACAATCAAAGTATGTGTGATGACCTCAAAAGATTAGAAAAGGACAGAAGAGATTATGTGTTGATAGTAGAGAGATTTTAAGAGCAAATCAAAGGCTTTCAAGCTAATGAACTTCAACACTCTTATGACACAAACTATTGGAAGTGGGAAAAGAATGAGTTAGAGACCAAACTGTCTAAATCCTTAGAAGAGAGTGATAGGCTGAAAGAGGAACTGTCTAAAGTTAAACTTGACGTAGAAAAGTTTTCATATGCTTCAAAAGCAATGGATTCTCTTCTAAAGGCTCAGATTCATGACAAGATGAAGCCTGGTATTGGATACAACAATACACCTCCTCCTTACAACAACAATTATATCTCTCCTACTTCAGACTTGTTAGAAACCAAGGAGAAAAAGGACTTATCTGAGAAAGCCTTTAAGATAGATCCTTTGGATGAAGTAGTAATTAAGGATTTAACTGAGAAAGAAGCCAGTGAGTATAGGGATAATGATGTGAGTAAAAAGATACCATTAGAAAACAATATTATCACCAATGAGGGATGTGGGAAAATCTGGGTCAAGTCCAAGGAGATAGAGCAGACAAAAGGAAAGGATAACAAGGTCCATTACAAACAAACCACAGTTGTGAATCCTGGATCTTGTAAACAGTGTGCTTGCAATACAACTAAGAGCCTAAATTCTGGTATAAAAAGAGGTAATCAAAGAAACTGGAATAATCAATGGGCTCAGAAACAAGGAGTTGATCTGAATAAAATCAATAGACCAAAACCTTGTTTCATATGTGGCAAGTTGAATCATTTGGCTAAGTATTGTTACTTTAACCCTATTAACCAACAGATGAACTTTCAAAGATTTGTGCAAAAACCTGTTGGTTATAGGAAGGCTGGAAAGAAACATGTGATAAAGAAATCTTTTGAAAGTAAAGGCACTTTGAAAAATAAGGTTTTAAAATAAAGTATTTTACTATGGGTACCTAGAAGTACTAACAGTGTTAGTACTGCTAACAATATTAGTGCTGCTAACATAGTTACTACTGCTAACAGTGTTAGTACTGCTGAAAATATTAATGCTGCTAACACAGTTACTACTGCTAACAAGGTTAGTACTGCTAAGCATGCAAGTGCTGCTAAGGCAGTTAGTACTTCTAAAACCAGTATTGCTTCTAGCAAAAATATTTCCAAGCCTATTATTGTGACAAAATACTCCAAGCATGAGGAATCAAACTTTAAAAATCTTGTCAAGAAAGAATGCAAGTATTTTGATGAGAAAGGGGTACCCAAGACCACTTTGGCTTGGGTTCCTATTTCATACTAACTGATCTATCTTATGTGCAGGGCAACCAACAGCTCAAGGGAAAGAGCATATGGCATGTTGATAGTGGTTGCTCTAGGCACATGACAGGCAACATGTCATGCCTTCAGGATTTCAAGCATATCAATGGAGGACATGTTGCATTTGGAGATAATCTTACTGGTGGTAAGATAATTGGAAAAGGTAATGTCACCAAAGGTAAGATGACATTTGAGGATGTCTACTATGTTGATCAATTAAAGTACAACCTGTTAAGTGTATCACAGGTATGTGACAAACAACATAGTATATTATTTACAAATACTGAGTGTATGATCCTTGCTCCAGGGTTCAAGGTAGTTGATGAAAACATGATACTACTTAGAACTCCAAGAAAGGACAATGTTTACTGTCTAGATTTGGACAATGTTGATAGTGATTCATCTCTAAATTGTCTTGTTTCAAAAGCTTCTGTAGATGAATCCTCTCTTTGGCACAGAAGGATGTGTCACATGAATTTCAAGACTATGAACAAACTTGTTAAAAACAACCTTGTAAGAGGTTTACCTTCAAAAGTCTTTTCATGTGATGATCATTGTGTTGCTTGTCTTAAAGGCAAACAACACAAAACTTCTCATAAGACCAAAGAGTTAAATTCTGTTTCTTCTTGTCTCCAGTTACTGCATATGGATCTGTTTGGTCCTACAAATGTTATGAGTATAGGCAAGAAATCTTACTGCTTGGTTATTGTTGATGATTACTCCAGATTTACTTGGGTACATTTTCTAAGGACTAAGGATGAGACCAGTGGACTTATCAAATCCTTTATTCTAAGAATTGAAAACCAAACTAATCAAAGAGTAAAAGTCATTAGATCAGATAATGGAACTGAATTCAAAAATCTTGATCTAAACACCTTTTGTGAAGAAAAAGGCATTGAGAGACAATATAGTGCTCCTAGGACTCCTCAACAGAATGGTGTTGCTGAAAGGAGAAATAGGACACTAATAGAGGCTGCTAGATCTCTGTTGGCTGATTCAAAATTGCCAATTACCTTCTGGGCTGAAGCAGTTAATACTGCTTGTTATGTCCAAAACAGAGTTCTAGTGGTCAAGCAAAAGAACAAGACCCCATATGAGCTTTTAAATAAAAGAAAACCTTTCATTGGTTTCTTCAAACCTTTTGGGTGTCCTTGTACAATTCTCAATACCAAATCTCACTTAGGTAAGTATGATAGCAAAGCAGATGATGGATTTCTTGTTGGATATTCATCTCAGAGTAAGGCTTACAGAGTTTTGAACTCTTCTTCCAAAATAATTGAAGAAAGTGACAATGTCACATGCAATGAGAACACACCAAATCCAATTGGGTCTGGTCCTCAGTGGCTATTTGACATTGACTCACTAACTAATTCTTTTGGTTTCAGTAGTGATGATTATACAGGAACAGGAAGTGGAGGATCAGGGACTACACAAGTCTCAGAAAGTATATCTAAATTTGTGATATTTCCCATACCCACAGTAAATTCTGTTGAAGACTGTGAAAAGAAATCATCTACTGGACCAAGTCAGAGTGAAGAAGAAACTAGAGATGAGGAGACTCAAGAAAATAAAGAATCAGAAGTGGCATCTGAAAACACTTCAGTTGAGTTGCATGACTCTAATCTAGAGGCTGGTCTGAATGAAGAACCTAGTCATAACACCAGAGTTCAAAAGAATCATCCTCCACAGCTGGTAATAGGAGATATCTCTTCTCCTATGATGACTAGACATCAAAGCAGGCTTCAAGAAATGCAAGATCAACAGCATACAGTGCTTTCTTGTTTTCTATCCCAGCTTGAGCCTAAAAAGGCACATGATGCTATGAAAGAATCTAGCTGGATAGAAGCAATGCAAGAAGAACTGTTACAATTCAAGCTACAAGATGTATGGGATCTAGTAGACCTTCCTAAAGGTCACAGAGCAATTGGCACAAAGTGGATTTTCAGAAACAAGAGAGATGAAAGAGGTATTGTCATAAGGAACAAAGCAAGGTTGGTGGCTCAAGGATATACTCAAGAAGAGGGTATAGATTATGAAGAAGTTTTTGCACCTGTGGCTAGGATAGAAGCAATCAGACTATTCCTAGCCTATGCTTCTTACATGAACTTCAAAGTCTATCAAATGGATGTAAAAAATGCTTTTCTCTATGGCTCAATTGAAGAAGAGGTATATGTCTGTCAACCACCAGGGTTTGAAAACCCAAGCTATCCAGACAGGGTATACAAATTGAAGAAAGCACTTTATGGACTACATCAAGCTCCAAGAGCATGGTATGACACTCTGTCATCCTATCTCTTGGAAAATGACTTTGAAAGAGGAGTCATTGATAAGACTCTATTTATCAAGAGAAAGAAGAAGGATATCTTGTTGGTCCAAATCTATGTTGATGACATTATCTTTGGATCTACAAGAGACAACATGTGCAAGGAGTTTGAGGATCTAATGCATCAAAGGTTCAAAATGAGTTCCATGGGGGAACTTACTTTCTTCCTTGGACTCCAAGTTCAACAGAAGTCAGATGACATCTTCATCTGTCAATCCAAGTATGTGCAGGACATTCTAACCAAGTTTGGTTTCTCAGAGTCAAAACCTGCCAGCACACCTATGGAAACACACAAGCAGATAACAGCAGATCTTGAGGGGGAGGATATGGATGTGCATCATTATAGATCCATGATTGGCTCTCTCATGTATCTCACAGCATCAAGGCCATATATAATGTTTCCAGTCTGTGTATGTGCAAGATTCCAAGTTAGGCCAAAGCAATCTCACTTTCAAGCTGTTAAGAGGATATTCAGATATCTCAAAGGGAAACCCAGATTGGGACTTTGGTATCCTTATGACTCACCCTTTGACCTAATAGCATACTCAGACAGTGATCTAGGTGGAGCAAACTTGGACATAAAATCTACTTCTGGAGGATGTCAGTTTTTGGGTGCTAGACTAGTTTCATGGCAGTGCAAGAAACAAACCACAGTGTCCACATCTACAACAGAGGCAGAGTACATAGCAGCTGCAAGTTGCTGTTCTCAAGTCTTATGGATTCAGAATCAAATGCTGGACTATGGGATAACCTTTCTACACACTCCCATTTTTATTGATAATAGCAGTGCTATCAGCATTGTGAATAATCCTGTCAAGCACTCTAAGACAAAGCACATTGAGATCAGGTATCACTTCATAAGAGACTGTAATGAAAAGAAACTTATTCAAGTTGTAAAAGTTCACACTGATAATCAGTTTGCTGATCTTTTCACTAAAGCTTTTGATGTGGGTAGATTCACCTTCTTGGTAACAAGTGTGGGAATGATCAACTCTGAATAAGCCCCTTCTCAAAAATTGACTCTATACCTGTATATTGTTTATTCTTGGTGTTACTAATCTTCTTTTTCAGGATATGCAAAGCAGTACTCAGGGTTTTGCAAGTTTAAAGGAGTATTGTAGTTAATACTGCTTTCAGTTAATACTGCTAGTAGTTAATACTGCTCTAGGTTAATACTGCTAGTAGTTAATACTGCTTTCAGTTAATACTGCTAGTAGTTAATACTGCTTTCAGTTAATACTGCTAGTAGTTAATACTGCTCTAGGTTAATACTGCTAGTAGTTAATACTGCTTTCAGTTAATACTGCTAGTAGTTAATACTGCTTTCAGTTAATACTGCTAGTAGTTAATACTGCTTTCAGTTAATACTGCTAGTAGTTAATACTGCTCTAGGTTAATACTGCTAGTAGTTAATACTGCTTTCAGTTAATACTGCTAGTAATTAATACTGCTCTAGGTTAATACTGCTTATGTTCCGAATACTATAAATACTCTTTGCCCGCCTAAAAGCCTATAACGACTCTCTGCATACTATTCACTTGCGCTCTAAACCCTTTCTCTCTCAAGTTCGAAGCTTTCAGGCACGTTGTTCACTAAGATCAATGGCATCCATGGCATTCATCGACGAGCACAATGAGATCGCGATGCTACAAAAGCCAAAGCAAGCTGCAGGATTTCATCAGATTGTGGATTTCCTCAAGACAAGCCATATTGCTCATGCTCTTACTGTATCTCCTACAATCTATATCGAGCATCAAAGGCAGTTCTGGGCTAATGCCACCATTGTTGCTGAGAATGGTGTGCAAATGATCAAGACAAGCATATGTGAACAATCACTAACAGTTACTGAAGAGGTTATTCGCATCAGTCTACGTCTAGACGATGCCTCTGGTATAACTTCTATCCCAAACGATGAACTGTTCTCCAATCTTACAAGAATGGGGTATGGAGGCCCATTGGGTGTATTCAAATTCTCAAAAGCCAAATTTTCACCCCAATGGCGTTTCTTTGTCCATACTCTTATGCACTGTATCTCCAAAAAGACTACTGGATGGAGTGAGTTCAGCAGCACCATTGCTTATGCTTTGGTGTGCTTGGCCACTACCAGAAAGTATAACTTTTCTAAAATGATTTTCAGTGATCTTGTCTCAAACATGGGAAACAAAAAGAGCTTCTTTATGTACCCCAGGTTTATCCAAGAAGTTATTACTCATGAATTGACGGATATACCTCAACCTGTTGGGGTATATGTACCTAAACCCCCCAAAGGCAAGGTTTTCTCAAATATGAGAAGATCTGCTGGGGACTCGGAAGGACTTGACACCCCATTGTTTTCTACAATGATGGTGGTGTCCCAAACCAATGAAGGTATGGTAGCAGGGTCAAGGCCCCCATTAGACCATCCCACTGCTAGCCAATCCCAACCTTCCCTCTCTAAATCAATTCCTCAGTCTCTTCTTGACAAACCAACTTCACCAATCACCCAAACTTATCAAAGAAAACAGGTAAAGAAGGCTCCTTTCCTTCTTGTACCATCACCCACTCAGCCTTTAAGCCCTCTATTGGAGCACTCACCAGTAGAGAATATCCAAAGGGAATCCACAAGGGTGTCTCCCAACCCAAAGGAGGTGCTCTCTGAGGAGGAGGTAGAGCATATGGGTATTGAGGCTGCCACTACTTCTGCTAGCACAGAGAAGGACAGTGGCAACATCAATAAGACCTCCCCCATGGCAACTTTGAATGAGCAATCATTCAAAGGTCCCAGGTGCCAAGAAACTACGGGGGTGGACAGTGCTTCTGCTTGGCAGAAGACTTCCACTAATAAAAGATCCCATGATCCTTCAAAAGAGGGTAACACTTCTGGAGAGGGTGATGACAAATATACTTACTATGAATTGATGGAAACAATGGGGAACATCAATCAAGATGTTCTCAAACAAGGCAAAGAAATTGAAGAAATGAAGCTGGTCATTCTGTCACAACAAGTACAGATTGCTAAGCTGAAGAAGATGGTGATCAGTCTGGTACAGAGGAAGAAGAGACAGCAATTCCAACTAAGGAGAAGGAAATCTGAGAATGATGCTCCCAAAAAGGGGGAGATCAACATGGAAGAAGCCACAAGAGAGGGGGAGCTTGATGGAGAGAAATTTGATGTTGAGGGGGAGCAGGAAGCAGAAACAGAAAGAGATTCAGTGCCAATAGAAACACAAGAAGCAGCAGAAACGGTTACTACTGCTGACATAAATAAAGCAGCAGAAACAGTGAAAGAAGTATTAACAGATCTTGAGATTGCAGAAACCTTACTTAAAGCCAAGAATGATACTCCCAAGGTCACTTCAAAGACCAAAGGAGTAATCATCAAAGAACAAGGTGAAGTGATCAAGAAAGATAACAGTAAGAAGGCAATGGACAAAGACAAAGGAAAAGCAAAGATGGTGGAATCTGATCAACCAGTCAAGAAGCAAAGGTTGGTTGAATCAGATGAAGCCTTAGCCAGGAAGATGCAAGAGGATATTGAAAAGGAAGAAAGAGTTCAGGTGGAAAAGGACAGGGAGATGGCAAAAGCTCTAGCTGCTGAACTGAATGAAGCTTATCAACTGAGTCTGGCAACTGAAATTGCACAGAAGAAAGCTGCAACTATGAAGAAATCAGTAGTGAAAACAGTTGTAAAGAAGAGAAAACCCTCAAAGACTTTCCTAGGTACCCAAGAGAGAAACAAAATGATTATATTTCTCAAAGGTGCTGTAGGAGTCAAAAAGGAGATGTTCTCCAAAATGTCTTTTGAGAAGATTAAAGAGTTGTATGATTCAGAAATGTTAAAGCTGCAGGGGAATGAAACTGCAAGGGTGGAGATGGAGAAGAGGATGAAAGAAAGTAATGATTTTCTGATACAAAAGCCCTTTCCAGATGAGCAGGAAACACCATCAAAGAAAGAAGCTACTCTGGGAGAAAGTCTAAGGACTTTAAAGAGAACCAAGATGATGGCAAGGAGAAAGTCAATCAAGAAGCCTAGAATAGCTGAAGAAAAGGCTGATAAGGTGGTTGAAGAAGAAGGGGTACCTGAGTCATCTGAAAAGAAAGAATCTTCAAGTACTGATGATTTAAAAATGTACATGGTAGTGATGGACAAAGTTCCTGAACCAATTTCAGCAGAACCTGTTGGTATAAAGCCTCCTGAAGTTATTCACTGGGATACATTGACATTGGATGGAAAGGAGTACAGTAGACTCAAGAGGAAAGATGATAAATATGAGGTATTCAACACTTGGGTCAAGATTGTCAGAATATGCTCTAGGTCAGATATTGAAGAAATGTTTGAGATAGGAATAAAGTTGTATGCAGATATACTGAAGGCTTCAGGGATTTCACTTACAAAACTGGTGATGGAGTATCTGTATATGATGTTCAAGCCTGATGAAGTAGAGCATGTGATCAAGAATGTGTTCAAATCAGTCAACAAGTGGACTCTATATGAAACTAGTGGAGTATATGCAGTGACTTTGGATTTAAATCACACTGAATACTTTCTAGTGGATAGAGTATACAACCATAGCAGATTAAAGCTTCATGCCATGCTGAAGAAAAAGCTAGTGTGTGTTCCAGATTCAGAAATGGCTAAATACTTGATTCAAAGAACAATTAATCAGAGTTTGGGCTTGGATGCAAACACTGGAATTTAGGCCATGATAGAGTTTTGGGAGCATCTTGAAGAAAATTTGAAGAACTTGACTTCTCTTCCTAAAAGTCAAGTTAGGGGGAGATTGTTGGGAACTGAAGAATTCATCAAGTATGGTTAATGCTGCTGGTTCAAAGTTACTACTGCTAGAAGACTTAAAGGTTAATACTGCTGAGTGTTACTACTGCTAGTAGAATTAATACTGCTAGTCAAAGTTAGTGCTGCTTGAACAAAGTTAGTACTGCTTAACTAGTTAGTACTGCTAGTGGTTAGTACTGCTTAGTAGTTAATGCTGCTAAGACCAAGTTAATACTGCTTGAAGAGATTAATGCTGCTAAGCATGATTCGCATGAAAGGATAACAGCTGGATAATCTGAAGATATACATGGAAGCTTAGAGATATACATGGAAGATATACTGAAGATATTTTATTTATTATAATTATCTTTTTATTCAGTATATGTACATATTTGATATAATAGATTAATATAATTCATTCTAAGTTTTTAGTTCTAGAGAGAAAATCAACCTCAAGGCATAGATCCTAATTCTAGAGAAGTAGAATTCGTATTGGTGAGCCTGTTCATCAATATTGAGGTTGTTTGTTTAATCTTGTAACTTCAAGCATTCAATACAAGTTTACAAGTTGTTGATTATATACTGTTTTGGTTTACTGTTTTATTGAATATCAAAGTGTTATTCCGCAAACTTCTTTGATATTAGTTTCTGAGAATTTATTCTTGTTGAGAATTCGATCCTGACATGATTCCTCCTACGAGCATATTGGTTCTACAAGTTCTTAAGTTGAAATTTAATTCAACTCGCGGTTCAGAGACATATTCTTTGTTTTTTAAACTGAAGATGCACTGTGGAATGTCACGTCACTCGCACATTATTTTTCTTGTGTGTTGATCCGATGTGTTGAGTTTCTACAGTTAAAAGCTGCTCAGTTTATGCATTCAGTCGAGGCTATTGTTCATTGAATCTGGTTACAAAGTTGAAATTATGAAGACCAAGAGCTTTATTCAAGGGGAGCTTGGAATGACATGAAGACAAGCAACACCAAAGTGTTTCAGAGATTCAAGAGGGAAAGAAGATCAAGAAGTGAAGATTTCAAAGAGATAAATCCTTTATACAACTTTAGGGGGAGATTGTTAGGACTGAAAGTCCTAGTGCGTGGAAAGTTATATAAAGTATTTATATAGTTTATTTATTAATTATTAATCGCGTTGTAAAAGCATTTTATTTTAATATTGGGCTTTGTTTGTTATTTAGGCCTTAGTTTGGTTTGTTTGGCCTTGGGCCTTTAGGGTTTTTAGGTCTGAGTATTTAAAGTTTGTTTTCTAATCATTAGGGTTAGATGTTGAGAGAAATAGTTTTCTGCGCTTATAGATTAGAGAGATAGTTTGCTTTTCAATCCTATGTTTGTAACTCTCTCAATCATTCAATACAATTAATTGTTCAATTATTCATTGTTACTTGAGCAATCTGGGATTCACAGAGTTTAACCACGTTCTCAGTATTTGGTTGTTAAAGTATAAGTTATGTTTTGCGTGTGTTTTGGGTTTTGGATTTATATTCAAAGGAACGTTTTGTATCGTGGTTTTAATCATAAAGATGATGAATGTTGGAAAAGAGATTGCTTTCAGACTTAATGTATTTTATTTTGGGAAATCACGTTTTAAATAACACTCTTAAAGTTTATTGTTTTACATATCTATGATGAAAACTCTTGAGCTCACTAGGCGTCAAACCTAACCTTTTATTAGGGGTGTTCAAAAAAACTGTCGGACCGCTCAAACCGGTCGAACTAAGTCAAACCGGACCGTTTTTGGCGGTTTGAGTGGTCTGGCGGTCCGGTCCGGTCTGAAAAATTGCCAAACCGGGCGGTCCGGTCCGGTCTGCGGCCTGGAGGTTTTTTAGGCGGTTTTGACCAAACCGACCGCCAAATACATATATATATGTATATATATTTTTATATATGCATTTATATCCACTATCCAGCCAAATGTTTTCTTAAGTATATTTGGTTAGACCCAATGTTATCTTAAATCCAACTCAAACATAAAATATATTTTAATTTTTGACATTTGAAACTTGAAAGCCCTAACCTACTATTCACTAACATCGGTCGACTAACTGTATTCACTTTTTTGTGGACTTTGATTTTTAGTGTTTTGTTGGGATATTTTGTGGTTACTCTTTTTTGTGGACTTTGTTTACTTTTTTGTGGACTTTGTTTATTTCAAATGGACTCAAGCCAATGAAGCTTTAAAATTCGAAATTATATATGAGTTTTTAAGTTTAAACTTTAAAGCCTATAAAAGGCCTAAACCGGTTGGACCAAACCGCCTAAACCGCGGTCCGGTTTGACCGGTCTGGGCACTTGATGTCAAACCGCTCGGTTTGAAAATTTAATAAACTGCCACTTACGGTTTGGTTTGTGGTTTGAGGGGTTAAACCGTCCAAACCGGACCGTGAACACCCCTATCTTTTATTTGTCGGTACGTGCATCAGGTTCAGTTGGGAAATGGTTCTAGCAATACTACGAAGAGATGAGCACTAGTTTTACACGAGGATAAGTAGTTTGGTGAAGTCTTCCGAATTTTGGAGATATTGACTGTTATTGGGTTTTTAGTAACATCCGTCCCTATTATAGACCGTGTATAAAGATTGAAATGTGTTTATTGAAGTTAAACCTTAAATTGTTGTTGTAGATGAATCAACGATCGATGTATTTAGAAAATTTTAAATTAGTTGTTATTTCCAGATTTGAGGATGTTACAATGAACGTGGAGGACTGGAGGTTGAAGGGGGGAGAGAAATCAGGGCGTGAGGGGGGAGAGTTCATTTGGGCGGGGGTTGAATGGGATAAAGGAACATGTTGAATAGTTAATAGGGGTTAAAATGAATTTGAAGGGTCCAGATTGAAAGTTGGATGAATTTAAACGATCCAGATAGAATCAACAAACGGTTGACTCGTCTGGATATATATATATATATAGGGGGGTCATTCAAGGGAGAATTGATTTGTTTGTGGTAACTGTGAGATCCAATCTCAACCACAAATCAAAGAATAATTTAGGAAATTTATAAATTTGGTAATTTTGATTTAAAATTTAATTGAAGGGCATGTTAGGTATTTTGAAATTCTTCTCTCTCCCCTCTCCCCTCTCTCCTCTGAACTTAATTACGGCAAAATAAAACGTTATACACCATTGTGATATCCAATAATTTTTAACCATAAGACATAAATCATCAATGAATCACACTGTGATACCAAAAGATTTTGTAACTGTAAGGCACAAACAAATAATGAATCACATTGTGATACCAAAATATTTTGAAACTGTAAGGAGCAACCAACAATGAACCACACTGTGATACCAAAATATTTTCTAATTGTAAGACATAAACCAACAATGAATCACACTGTGATACCACAAGATTTTCCACCTATAAGGCATAAACTAACAGTGAATCACACTGTGATACCAAAAGAACTATAAGGCACAAACCAATATGAGTTTCGTTTGTCGTTTAAAAAGAAAAAAAATATGCATACATGTTACCTATTGTGATAACCCAATGGTTCCTATTGTGATAACCAAATGTGATACCAATGTGATATCACTGTCTAAACCCAAAATCCTTCTAAGCACAAGTAAACTTAGTTTCAATCTTAGTACCTTCAGAAACAACATGTTTAGCCAACTCACTAGGAAGAACATGCCTCACAGTAGTCTGGATCTCACCAGGAAGAACAAACCTTGACCTTGAATATGCAGATCTTGTAAGTCTCCACCGATTTCTTGTGTCTCTTCTTCTTTTTTGTCCGCCGCTACTGGTTTCTTTCCGACTACCGCCTTTGGTGCCATTGCTAGGACGCCATCCACCACCGATTGAGAAAAAAATCCACCGCCGAATACTCTTGTTTTACGATGCCATCCACCACCGATTGCGATACACACTATGGTACCATAGTGATACCCATTGTGATACCACAATGATACCCACTATGAGACCCACCGTTATAAGTTCATCGTCGATGTAGGAAATAGTTCCGCTGAGCCGTCATGTTCACGAAATCATTTAGCAAATGCACCACCATATCTATGGTCGCAGCCTCCCCCGTATCAACCGCCTAACCATGACTGCCTCCTACATGACGACCAACACCTTCATATCCACCGCCTCCACCACTGCGAGATCTGGTTTACATCTGTGGTTAAATCTCCGACGAATGTTCAATGTGAGAGACGAGATACGATAGAGGCGCCTCCGTACCCATCGCCTCTTTTACGGTGACCACTACCACCGCCTCGAATCATTGATCTCGTTGTAATGACAGAAAACTCCTTCAAGTAATATGTTGGATGTGTCCGATGCAAAGCCCACCGACGAAACATCTGTACTTAACATCAACGGTGACCATCTTCTTTTATCTTAAAGAAAACAAAGAGATGAGAGGTGGGAAGTGAAAGCTTAGCCGTAGGTGCAGCGGCGGGCTTAAGAGGTAGATGAAGAAAATGTTTTAGGGTTAACATAATTTGATATAGAGAGAGCCTAATGAATCTCCGATGCATGAGAGAGAGAGAGAGTGTGTGTATTAAATGCAAAATTAGAAATATTAAAATAAATTAAATACTCAACTCAAATTACTAATATACCCTTTACTTTATTTTAAGCAATTACATTAATTATCTTAAAAGATTGGTTTATATTGGATCTCACGGTTACCACAAATTACCGAGTTCTCATTTGATTAAGCCCCTATATATATATATATATATATAATTTAAGCAATGCAATCATAGTTATATCAAATACCAGACATACAACTAGTACAAATAGTCTCGTTTACATACAAACACACCCTTAATAATTAGATCATGCCAAATAACCAACAACTTATTATTTTATTATTACAACTTTAAAATAACATAAATATATTTGTACACTCTACTACAACTCATTTTATTATAACTAATTATAGAAGGGTGTTGCTATCCCTACCCCCTCCTCACTCACAAAGCCTCCCATACCCCTCCTACCTCACTCACATACCCTCTATAGGAGGGGTATGGATAGAATTCACCTTATAGAATTGTTATTTGAATATTTAATATAATATTAGTTATCTTTTGAATTAATTACATATTTGGTCGGTATGGTTTACCTAAAATACACTTTGTGTCCCTAAAATGAAACAATTACGGAAAAGAGCCCTATGGTTTACATTTTCTAAAGGTATCTCAAAAGTAGTTTGGTTTTTATACTATTAATTCATTTTCTATTAAAAACAAACAATATATATATATATATATATATGTTCAACACCACTATATCGCCACTTCATAAAGCAAAGCCCTTCCTTCCCCTAATCTTCAGTTCCGATAACATGGAGTGATCTAGGGATAATCTCCTTTTCCTTCGTCGACAACACATACCCCCTCCCCACCAACAGAGCATAACCACGCGTCTTCCACATCTCTGTTGGAGAAAGTAGGGCAAAGGGATCTATCAGTTGACCGGATTTCTTGTGAATCGTGTAGGTAACTTTCCAAATTGGTATTTCGACCCTATGCCTGGGTTGCATGAAATCCAATATGGGATAAGACTCAAGAACACAATCGTTTTTAGGCACAAAAACGAGAGCAAATTTGCTGGAGAATACGAAAGGATTGTTCAAAAACATGAGTCTAAACATAAGTATATATCGTATATATACTAGTCCCATTCGTAAAATAGGAAAATAATTGAAATGGCAATGATGGCAAATTATTAGCTATTATGGTCGGTTATAACCAATTTAGCTAAAATCATGGACTGGAAATAACTGAGCATTAAATGACCAATAACTGCAGGTTCAGAGATATTCAAATCCAGAGATAGGCACCAGAGCCTCTGGTCTAGAGACGCCCACCAGAGGCTTTGCAGAGACTCCCACCAGAGGCTCTGCAAAATAGGCATGCAGAGAGCCTCTGATCAAGTTTTTCCATTGCATTCCAAGTCCAAAAATTATGAAGAGCTTTTCGGGCGCTGCCCCTAGACCCCGCCCACCGCCAGGGGCTTTGCCCCTTGAACCTCGCAAGGGGGCACGACCCTCTTGACCCCCGCCATTTCGTCGTGTCCGGGATCAAACTCGTCTTATAACAAGTGTGCACTCCGCACCACCAAACTTGTATTAGATCACAATTTGAAACCCATTAGTACTCGTGTTATATCTAATTACACTTAAATACTCGGTGTCACTAAAATCACCAACAATCTCTATATGGTACACCGGTGAAACGCCCCCTCCCTATCTCTCTCTCACCGAGCAAAAGAAGCTTATCTAGATCCAGTGAACCCTTCGTCTCCATCTCACAATCCACTATCTAGAAATGGGGATGTAAAACCCATTTGGAACACCAGGAAGGTGAACACTCTTTTCAAATCAAGGAACACAGAGACGATCTTCACCTTTTTGAGATTTTTGGTTCATGGTTTACTTGGGTTTTTTATTTTAGGGTGTATAGTATCACACATTTTTTTGAATTTATTTATATAAATGTTATTCATGTTTGTGATTTTATGTTGATTTCTCGAAATTTAATTGTATTATGTTTGATATGGGTGGTGGTGATGGCTTGGTGGTGGGTGTGTGTATATATACATGCACACATAAATAGAATATTAATATATGATATTTTTATTTATTCTTAAAGGGAAAAGACAAAAGGATGGGTATAAATACCAAACTACCCCTGACTTAATGGAAGTTATAAAACAGAGTTAGTGACGGGACCTATCGTGTTACAAAATATGGAACGAAAGGACTTAGGATGTGAGAAAATTAAAACCATATAGATATTTTCCGTAAGAGTAAACTACGTTTTTAATCCATGTGATTTGTTGAAAATTGCTAGTTTTGTCCATTTGTATTCGAAATTGCAGTTTTCATCACTGTAGTTTTCAATTCATTTGGCTTTTCATTTGTGTAACACTATAAAAATCCTAATTATTGTTTTCTTCATTGTTAGACCCTTAATTTTGACCCAAAATATTTTCGTGACTTCTGAATCGAAAATCAGAGTTTGGCGCACGAAAACAGCCTCCGAGGGACCTGGGGTCACGACCCAGGTTGTGTAACTCACCGGAGTCAGCGTCTGGATCAGTAAGACGTGAGCCTTACCACGCGACTTCAGGTTGCAGGGTGTAAGATCCCACATTGGTTGGGGAGGGGAACGAAAGTTGCCTTATAAGGGACTGGATACCTTCTCTACCAGACACGTTTTAAAACCATGAGTCTGGGTGCGTAGACAAAGCGGACAATATCTGGTACGGTTGACCTGGGATGTTACAGATGGTATCAGATCCGGGAGTCGGACTAGTGTGCCAGCGAGGATGCTGGGCTCCCAAGGGGGGGTGGATTGTAAGATCCCACATTGGTTGGGGAGGGGAGTGAAAGGTTCCTTATAAGGGACTGGATACCTCATCTATCAGACGCGTTTTAAAACTGTGAGTCCGGGTGTGTAGACAAAGCGGACAATATCTGGTACGATTGGCCTGGGATGTTACACGGGGCTAGCAGGATGGACGATTTTTAAGCTCGTTTTTTTGGGACTTTTCACCTCATTTCTTCACTTCTCTCTTATTTCCTTCTTCCCCTTTTTTCTCCCCTCATTGAAGACGATCCATGGTGATCATTAAAGGTTATTTTCAAGGGTTTGGTAACATTTAAAGCCAAGATAACACATTTGGGTCAAGATCTAAGTTCTCATTCAAGAATAAAACTTCATTTCTTGACTTCTAGGTTTTCTTTGTTGGATTGGTTAGGTTTTCATACAAAGCCTAATAAGGTGATTTCATATTACTTCTAAATCTTTATATACATGTTTAACCCTTATTTCTCACATGTTTACAAGTTTATCATGATTATCTTAACAAATGAGCATATACATTGATTTATTCAGAGTACTAGTGTTTCAAGTGGGATGAAGTGGTGACTTAGTTGAGAGCTTACTCTTTTGGTTGCTTAGGTTAGACTCCTGAATTTTGGCGAGGGCATAAGTCTGGGAAATGGTAGGGAACTTTCTCACCAAGATTCTTACCTCATCTCATAAGCCGATTATAAAACAACTCAATGCCTTAGCGACCGACAATTGTAGCCGACTGATTATGCCATCAAACTCCTCGTTGTATTCCTTGACATTGGTAGTATGCTTCAACTTCATTAATTCGACCATAGGTCCATCAAATGGCTCTCAAAACCTTCATGTTATGTCTATCGCATATTGATCCCAGGTGGGAGTTACATGATTCATTCCCTTCATATATCCTTGATTCCACTGGAGAGATCTGCCTTCTAAATGAATGGAGGGTAATTTGGTGTTCTCATTTATTTAATCCAGTTGGAAGAACTGATCCACCTTATACAACCAAACCTTTAGTTTGTCGCTTCCAAAACGAGGAAACTATTTTCGTTAACCGGGAAGAATATTGATAAGGGTTACACTCAATTATCCCAGTTTAAGGTTGGGGTTGTGATAAGGGAATTTGAGGTCGAATTGGTCCTAGTGTTGATGTTCACATCATCTATAACGGAAATAGGGTTTCCTCTCTTAATCTTATCGGCGATTAACTGATTCAATTGAAATGATAACCCATCCATGAGATCATCGATTTCCAATATAGCTCTAGCATTTTCAGCGATTCGAAGACCTTGTTGTCGATTATTACATTCAATCCTAGCACCAAAATATTTCAAAACAACATTTTAGCGTTTTGTCAATACATAGTTGTTTAGTTGAACACCATAATTGCTCTGATCATTGAGATGATGCTTATCCTGAATTGGGTGGCTCTTTTGCTTTGTCATACTCCGAGTAATCGCAATGATCGAAGGTCAAGGAACAAATAGCTCTGATACCAGTGATGTAACTCAATGGAACTCAGTTAAGGTTGGAGAATTTCCAACGGTCAACTAATACCTAATAACTTGAAGAATCAATTTGAAGGAATGATTCTCGTAGTTAATAAAGAAAGAGAATTAAAGAAGATAAGGAAGGCAAAAGAGGAATATATAGACTTTTTAATATATTTGCTACCAGATACCAAGCATACATTTATAGGCAAACTTAACGGTAGGTATTACTCCATCACACATCTACATGTCTTTCAGCAGATGATGACACGTGGTTCCCACCAAAATTAAAATTTATGTATTTTATCATATTTATTGGGTACTCTGTAACACCCGGTTTTTCGTAAGTAAGTTTCCACCCTCCGTTGGTAATCCCTCCGCTTTCTGTCCACCCTTTTGGGTGGAAAATGTTGTGCTTTCGAACCTTGAATCGACCCATGCGAGAATCGCGAGTTTTGGACATTTTTGGGCTTCGGTACAGGTGGCGCGAGAGTGACTCGCGATAGTGACATGTGTCACTATCGCATGGCACAATCGCCGGGGGTGTACCACCCGCGGTACATTCCGCGCGAGAGTGACTCGCGATAGTGACAATGTCACTATCGCCGGGCACAATCGCGAGAGAGGTGCAGACGGGTTAAAATATGATTTTAGCTTCATTTCTCATTCTAAACTCAACCTTTTCTTTTGCTATTCTCTCTCAACCTCTCCCTTTCATAAAAACCAAACCTAGGGTTCTTGAACTCATCAACCACCTCATTTGTTGTTAGTTGTTGGGTATTTCATCAAAAGGTTCAAGTTGAGCATTTATTCATCATCCCCATCTTCATCCTCTTCATCGCCTTCATCAATTTCTAGGGTTTTCACCCAACCCTTTTCTTTGTTCTTGAAAATTGGGAGTGCGCGGCTCATCTTGGTGTTCTAGTGGTATTTTGGGTTGGTGGATTGAAGCTATGGGTAAGGTAACCTCTTGTTTTCTTCATTTATGGAAATTAGGGTTTTTGGTTATATGATGAGGTCTTGTGTAAAATGTTTAGGAAACAATTATTTATGGTTGAATATGGTTATTTATGGTCGGAAATATGTGGATCTAGGTTTTGGAAGCTTGAGTTGAAGAGTTGGAATGGGTGTCTTCGGAAAGCTTTGGGTGAGATCTATGCTTTTGGAGGCCAATGGTTGTGGATTGAAACCTAGGTTTAACTTAACCTAGCAAGGTGAGTTCAAGTTGATTTGTGAAAACGGTATACATGCCAAAATGGTTGTTTTAAAGTATTTTATGCCTTACACGAAATTGTTAACTGTTGATAAGTTTTGTTAACTATTGTGAAGTTTGTAACTGTTGATAAGTTGGTTATTTTAAAGGTGCTTAACTTTATAAACTCATTTAACATACGTCCTTGGGATTTTGGGCATTATGATAAATAAATCACGTATTTTGGTATTTTAATAATTTATTTTATGGAAGTAGATTTTGAGCATAAATGTGTTTCAAATTGTGTTTTGGAAAAAAAATGCATGGTTTTGGTGTCACGGGACGTTTTGAAAAGATAAATGTTGTATACTCACTTGGAGAATGAATTGTCCCAATCTAAACCACATTGTAGCTAATTGTATGATTTGGAGCGTGGGTTTATATAAATACGGGTATTTACATTTGATTTCATTTTATGAATTTCGACGTTGAGTCTTTGGATTTGTTGAGCTTGTGGCTCGGTTTTGATTTTGTTTGGTTTTGAGGACACTTGTCTGTTTTAATTGCTCGGTGTTGAGCGTTTGGTTAAGATTTGCATTTACTGCATTTTAGTTGAGCATGTCATGTTTTGAATGCTTTGATTCATTCGTTTTGAGTCATGTAATGGTTTAGTTAGTGCAATGGATCCATAGGCACGATGTTCCTCTGTCCCCGTTTGGGAAGTTGGTTCACCATTTGGCACGGGATAGGCATCGAGCTCCATGGTAAGTAGGGTGTGGGCCTATACGGTCGGCCAGCGTCCCATGGACAGTAAGGTGTAATCCCATTGTGTCCGAGTTGCCCGGTTTTGGGGACTCTCAAGGAAAGACCTGGAGTGGTTGACTTGATGTTTTCGGGCGATAGACTAGGAGTAGTTGAGCTCGGTGGGTGTTTTATGTGTAACCCACATGCTTTGAATTACTACATAACTACGAGATTTACTTTGTGTTCCGTTATGTACAATGTAATTGTGTCTCCCCCGTCACCATTAGGTATGGTTTTGGTTATGGAGTTTTATAATCTATGTTTTTGGAGACGTTTGACTCTGGGTATTTATCTATGTTTTAAGGTTTTGGTTATTGAAACTCATTCGTGTTATTGGGATGTTTTGGAAGTGGGAGTTATCTACGTTTTCAATGTTTGATCATTATAATGTCAGTTATGTTTTACGTGCGCTTTAGGTTTTGGTTTTATTTAAAGAGGTGTTTCTTTTATGATTTTAATCACGAAAGGGGTGAATAAGGAAAGGAGATTGTTTTGAGATTTAATGTATTTTATTTTGGGTTGACTTCAAATCAAATGTATTGTATTTTGGAATTTGCGACTTTAAATAACATTCTTGAAGTTAATGATTTAATTATCTCTAATGAAAACTCTTGATCTCACTAGGCGTTAAGTCTAACATTTTATTTGTCGGCATGTGCATCAGGCTCCAGTTGGGGTTCGGTTCTAGCAACGCTTTGAGGAGTTGAGCATTAGACTTACACGAGAGTAAGTAGTTTGGTGAAGTCTTCCGCAGTTGGAGATAGTGACTATTATTGGGTTTTAGTAACACCTGTCTTTATTATAGACTGTATTTGTAGAATGAATGTGTGTATTGAGGTTGAATCTAGATTTGTGCTTATAGATGAACCATTCATTGACGTATTTAGAAAATTTTAAATTAGTTGCTATTCCCAGATTTGAGGGTGTTACATACTCCCTGTGTGAATTGCTGGTTGCACCCTCTTATGCATCAGGGGAGTAGTAAAGAGTGGTGATTTGGAAGGGTAGCCAACGGTGGAAGAGGAATTTGGGTTTACATTTTGTTTTTTTCCCCTTCATTTTAGTTTCTTTTTCATTTTTATTTTAGTTTTTTATTAAAGTTGTACATGCTTGTACATAAATTGTATAGATTGTACACTATTAAAAATAAGTTAAAAAGACCAAAATCCCCTTTGCTTAATGAGTTAATGACCATTTTTAACATAATTTAGGGTAAGGGTGTAACCCCCGTAAAATCCTGGTTTTGCTTAATGAGTTAATGACCATTTTTAACATAATTTAGGGTAAGGGTGTAACCCCCGTAAAATCCTGGTACGTAGATTCTAAATCTTCTCCTAAAATAGATGGTGGCCTTGCAAGTGAATTTTAAAAGGAGGTTAAGTCTCGGATAGTTAAGATTTATGTTTCGTCTTAATCGGTTCAATCGCGAGAATTTCGAGAGGTTGGGTAGGGTGGTGCGACCTTGACAGCGAGAATGCCACTGGGCAAACTCGCATGTCACTTTCGTGTGGAGAGTACCGCGGGGAGGGGAGAACCCACGACTTTGTCGGCGAGTGTTGTAACACCCCGGTTCCCGGAAGGTATCATTTCAAGTTAATACATAAATCGGTACTTTAGGGAAAAATAAGATATAGGATTTTGGACTTGAATCCTAGATTTTATAGTCTTGATAGATTAAGGATTCAATTACGAGTCCAACGGTTCTTTCCGGAGCAAAATCGGAGCTAAACCGAATAAGTTATGACCAAAACAGTGTTCGGGCAAGAATTTCGGGCGGCAGTGCTCCGCGCGGCTCTTCGCGCGGATGGACCCGCCCGACCACCCGCGCGGAGCCGCTGTGTGCACAAAAATGGGAAAATTCCCATTTCTCTCCTAAACTGACCCCCAAACCCCAAAATCAAACCCTAACTCATTTTGGGTGTCTTCCTCCTAAAATCAAGTGATCCTTCTTCATCTAGCAATCTTGGGGTTAGAACCATAATTTCTCATCTTCATCTTCTTCATCAAGATATCTAGGGTTCCATCCACCCTTATTCTCCCTTTTGGAGATTTGGAGTTTGTGGTGTATTTTGGTAACCTAGAAGTGTGTTGGTGGTGGATTCAAGCTATTGGTTAAGGTAAGCTTCTAATTCTTCATCTTTGGAAATTAGGGTTTTTGGGTATAGATGAGATCTTCATGTAAAGTGTTGGGGAACGATTCTATTCGGTTGAATATCTATGTTTATGGTTGGAATCTTGTGAATCTAGGTTTTGGCTTTGAGGATTCAAGTTTCTTCAAGGGAGCTCTACGTGGGTAAAATCTAGATTTAGCCTAAATCTAGCAAGGTGAGTTCAAGTTGCTTTGTGAAAACTATGTACATGCCAAAATGAGTATTTTGAAGTAAAAATATGTTTTACTTGGTATTTGTCAATGTATTGGGTATCTTGATAAGTTTTCATATTTGATAAACTTGGGTTGTTTTATTCTCACAAAATGCCCATATTTGGGATTTGGATATCTTGATAAGTATTAGCATGATTTATGCATTTTTGGTGATTTTTATACAAATGAAGTCTAATTCATGATATACGCATTTTGGTGTATTTGAGTTCATAACCCATTTGGAAAATCTTTGGTCCCAATACGTGATGAGTTTTAGGTTAATCACATCTTTGAGGTATGTGTCTCCATAAACATCGTTTAAATGCATTTCATTATTTGGGGGACCGTTATTTGTTTGTCAAATGGGTTTTGAGCATTTAAACTCGGTTTCGACTTAAAAGGAGTCTCGTGGATATTTGTTCCTGTTTTAATGGCTCTTTGAAGAGCCCATGTTCGATATACATCTTAATGCATTTTATTGCATAATTATGATAATTACATGCTCGAGTGCATTGTTAATTCATGTGTAGTCATGTAATGTTAGACTGTGTTGCATTGGATCCATAGGCACGTAAGTCAGTCTTTATTTGATGGTCAACTAGGTGTTATGGTGTTGGACTCCGGGACCCATGTTTTATGACCTTGACCTTTCAAGTGTACACTAGGAGGGTTGAGTCCGGTTGTGCTATTATGATGATGGGCGTTTCATGATGGACGTTTCATAATGGGCGTTTGGGACCTCCGCCATTTGGGGTAATGCCATGGTTGTAGTCCTCGGATGTTGTCGGACCTTTGGTGGTATTCATGGTAATATTCACTAAGGTCAGCTGTCTCTTTTGGTGTAGCTTGCAGGAAGTCGTAGGGACACTTGGGCTTTTATGTCGTGAAGTGTCATACGATTAACGTTGTATGAGTGACATACTTTTGTGTTCCTCCACTCTCAACGGATACGAGTCTCCCCCGTTGGCGGCCAATAGTATTTTGGATATTTAATTGTCCATTCTTTAATATTTGGATTTCATTCCATTTTATGGTCGCGTGAGTACTGAATCTTAGTCACATGTTTTCAATGGCATACTATAATATGTGGGTTGTTTTCCCATGATTTTTATAAGTTGAGTATTATGCCCCACCCGTGTTTTGGGTGTTTCGGGATATAAGGTTTTATCCGCGTTTTATAATTGGGAGTCCGTTTTCTATTCACGTTAGAGTGTGTTTTGGGCAACATCATTTTATAAAGAATGTTTTGTATTGGGACATTCGTCCTTAAAACATATGTTATTGGAAAACGAGTCATTTCATAGTTAAGTTGAATCATTGTGAAAGATCATGATTTAAAACTGCATTCTTCCCTTTAACTAAATGTTTATTCATGTTGAAAACTCTTGAACTCACTAGGTGTTAGCCTAACATTTTTTATTTGTCGACATATGCATCAGGTTTCAGTTGGGGGTTTGGTCCTAGCAGTGCTATGAAGAGATGAGCGTTAGCTTTACACAAGGGTAAGTAGTTGGTGAAGTCTTCCGCCGTTTGGAGATAGTAGTTGCTATTGGGTTTTAGTAGCAGCCGTTCTTATTATAGACTATATGCATGGAATGAAAGGTGTGTATTGAGGTTAAACCTTAAATTGTGTTTGTGAATGAATCAATTATCGATGCATATAGAAAATTTTAAATTAGTTGCTATTTTCATATTTGAGGGTGTTACAACTGTGCCATATGGCACCATCGCTGAGCATTGTCGCCCGAGGCCCCCTGGCAGTATAAAATGACCCCCTCCGATTTTCAGCTCATTTTTATCCTAAATCAGATTTATTGAACGATTTTCTTGAGTGCTTAGTGCAATTTCTTCATCTCAAAATCCTCTCCCCTCATTAAATTCGACCTAGGGTTTCTATTGGAAGCATTTTATGCTACCTTAAAGAGCATTTATTGAAGCCCTTGCATCAAGATCCAAGTCTTCTCATTTCTTCCAAGCTAGGGTTCTCTAAGTTTTTCTTTGTAAAAACCTAGATAGTGAGTTTCTAAACCCTTGTAAAACTAGATACATATCTATTGGTTTATTATCTTCATCTCGTATATTTATGACATTCCTTTCTCTCTTTTGGTGAAAAATCTCATATATTGGTAAACTTTGAGGGTTATGGAGATTCTTGACAAAGATAACTTTCTTTAACATTTTCATGCATATGACCTACATTTATACGATGTTAAGGAGTCTTAAAAGTTTTGAGTGAGACATTTTATGGTTTTTCCCACAAATGTCATGATACAATATTTTTACCTAATTTGAATAATTGGTCTAATAGGGAGTGTCCTAGTATATATGTGCTCAATGTTTATAGTTAAATGATTTTGTACCCATAATGAATGATTTTGGTCACTTGAATATATTTATGTGGATTCATATGTTTAATGACCAATTTGCAAGACTTGAATTGCTATGGTTAAGCTCTTCTTTGGTTCGACCATAAGCTCACGTTTAATGGTTTTATACACACTTTGCTTGGAGTAAACATGTGTTATATTATATTGCGAAATTGGATGAACCATCAAGTAGACACTAGGAGGACATAGTCATGGGTGCCATCTTGGACTCCGCCAATTGGGGTAATGCCTTGGAGGTAGTCCTCATTGTGCCGGACATTTGGGGTACTACTTGTGGGAGTAGATACCAAGGTATGTCGACTTTTGAGAAACTTGATTTGGTGTTATGGTCTCCCCCATTGATTCCAGGTGTCGAGCCATTACCTTATATTGGTCCCTTTTAATTTCAATGATATTATTTGCTATTTGTTCGACTCACTAGGCTCTTTGGTCTAACACTTGCTTGGTGTCGATATGTACCTTAGGTCTTAGCGGCACGGTCGCTAAGAAGGGCTAGGCGGACTGTTAGAGAGAGAACTCTGGGGAAGAGTTTTTGGGACACCATCACCTTAGAAGAACATTATTTTGGATGATTGGATGACACCCGATTAGTAACCTTATTCCATTTGAGGAATTAGATTATTAGGTTGTTGTTTCAGTTTTCTTTTAATTACAAACTTGTAATCAACATGTGTTTATTATTCCCCTTTTTAAGAGGCTCATGCTTTGGCATTTTTATATACCAAATTTTCGTCTTTTGGAAATTTTTTGTTTATCCCAATTTCTGGGGTGTTACAAAGGGACCCGATCCGTAACGAAAATGAAACCTCGTAGTGTCGTAGTCATGAATTCTAAGTTGGCGTTTGGTTCGTAGAATGATTTATGAAGGAATGAAATCTGTCGAAAGAATTGAAATCTTGAAGTAATTGGAATTAAATGTTATCAAGTTTGACCAAGTGTTTGGTTGCAGGAAATGAAATGTAATCTGTCAAATGAATTGGAATATATATGTTCAGTTTACAAGGGAATTGGAATGGAATATTGGAAATTGACAAAAATGCCCTTTCTTTGATATATATTTTTAAAATTTTAAGTATAAATATTAATAAAATAAACATTTAATTTTAAAAAATATGCAAATTATCATTGTTTCCATGAATTTGTTTATAATTTAGATATCTGAATTATAATTAAAAAAATTATTTGACCAATTTTCTTCCCAACGTAGCACCCCTTTTTTCGGCAACACCATTTTTTCTTCCCCATCGCAGTACCCCTTTCTTTCTCCTAGCAGTATCTAAAATCGTTACCCACATATGCAGTCGATGTGGGTAACAGTACGTTCTGCAGTAGTCTCTAAAATCGTTTCTTCTTCCCCATCGTTTCTAAAATCGATCTAGAAACAAAGAAAAGGAAACGACCGATGGAGACAGAGGAGGAAACGATCAAGAAGAAAAAGGATTGGCAGTGAACTAGAAGAGGAAACGATCGGCAATGAACCAGACGAGGAAAACCAGAGAAGGAAAATGATTGTTGAACTAGAGAAGGAAAACAATCGGTAGTGAACTAGGGTTTTACGTTTAATGAGGGTATTTTTGTCATTCTTAAAATTTGGGTTGGAATGGATTTCAGTTCCATCTCTGGAATGGTAAAATCCATGTTTGAAGAAATCTTTAGAATTCAATTTAATTCCATTGGTACCAAATGTCGGAACGGAATTTGATCAACGGAATTGACCATTCCAATTCCATCAGATTAGATTTTGTCGAAACCCAACAAACCAAACGTCCCCTAAGGTTAGAAAACCTTGTTCGTAATTAAGGTAAAACCACAGGGACGAAATTTGTAATTTACTATACATAAACTCTATAATAATTAATCGGGTCTCTCCTCTCACATTTGTTGGGTGACTTGACTCTTGAGTCCCTTCCCGTTTCCCCTTTCTCGCCGTCGTTTTCCATAAGGCAGCAAACCACACATGTAAGCTCACCTCACACACATCCGCTCAAGCTTTCATCACCCTTGCCAAAAAAAGCCTCTATCGATCACTCAACCTGCAGGGAGGGAGGTTGGGTTCTGGTGACAAGTTTGAGGTTAACGTGAGAAGTGGTTATTTGGATTAGAAATGGATGATGAGATGTATAAAGATAAGATGCACTACAATGCATAGGATCAACTCCCTTCCAAGCCCAATTCATGGGAGGACATTTGATCATTAAAAGTGATCAACGATTAAGATTCGTTTCTTACGCTCCTCACGTAAACCTCAACTTCTCACACGATCGTCCCCACCTGTAGGGTGCTAGTGTTATTATATATATATATATATCCTTAACTTGATCTGCCACCAACACCTTCTCCTGGTTTTTCTCCCCCTACGATTGCATCTCCATCATCCGTCGTCTACTTCACGAACCAGTCAATGACAAACTCAATGGAGAAGAAATCGTCACGTGGTATGTATATATATATATATATATATGTATATATTTGCAGTGTCTGTATGTGTGTGTGTGTGTGACGTCGACACCAATGAAATCTCCATTCCCTTTTTGTGTTTCTTCTTCATTGCACAAATAAGAAGTTAGCAGATTGTTGAAGGCAGATATTTGTTTCCACTTGAGTTTTGATTAAAGAACAAACGCACGTGGAGCTCTTTATTTGGGTTTTGTTTTTTGTTTTTGGTTTTCGTTTTTGATTTGAGTTTGATCTGGTTTGTGCACGAGCTAGTTTACCGGGTCATTTATATATTTTATTAGATAAACATGGAAAGGGTCGGGAATCTTACCTGGTAAGAGTGATGATAAGGATAAAGAGTCTTATCCGGTAAGTACTTATTGGATAAATTGTTAAATATGATATCGTTTTGATGAATTACAATCTTACCCGGTAACTTAGGGGACGTTTACCAAATTTTTACCAGGTAAACGCTTACCGGCAAAAGATTCATTTTCATTTACCTTATCATGTAACATCCTTAGTCATCAAAATGGATTGTTTGTAAGCATTTTAAACCCGGTAAGTGTTTACCGGGTAACAGTCATTTCCCACTTACCGGGTAAGAGTCATATCACTTGTAAGCACAATCACCCTAGTAATTTTTTATTATTAAGATTATTTACATTATGTTCACAATGTGTTTACCTTGTTTGCATGGTGTATATGTTAATTTGGATATAGAAAAGAGAGAGATAGAAATGAAATTTCCTAAAAAAAATATACTACTTTTATTTAATAAATAATGATAAATATTTTCTTAATTATTGCATTAATTAATAACATTAATTATTCTAAATTATTAAGCCTATATATCTTATGGATGGAAGTATCTAACGTTTTATGGAGTTTTCAAATGATTATATATATATATGTATATATATATAGGGTTTGTTTAATTTGCAACCCTTAAAAATGTTGCAAACCTTACAACCCACATCTTAACCGTCGGATTCATGATCCAATAAGGGGGAGGGGGTACCTGATTTAGATTACCAGATATAAAACACACGAAATTTATCAAGAAAACTTTATCCTACTTGGTACTCTCCTTAAAATAGTAAATTAGATGAAAATATAGTAAGTTGTATCCCAAAATAAACATATAGAAAACCTTTTTTTTTTTTTTTTTTTTTTTTTTTTACACAATGACTAGTATACTTATACAATTCCCTTTCTTCGACAAGTATCAACGGACAACAACACAGGCTCACTCCGGCCTTAACAATGTCCTTTACTTTACTTTCGAGTCACTCAGGAAGAATATAGGTATAACATATCATTATGTTAATTTTTATGGAACTTGTTATAAAAAGCATAAAATTTTCACAAAACCATGAAATTTACAAAAACACATCTTTTTATTATAGAAGGAATATATACAATACTTGGTGGGAATACAAACTTAACTATAATTATACATCTAAAAAACTTTTTAAGGATTTCCCTTTCGGGAAGTCCCTAAAAGTTATGAACTAAAATGAAAACGAAAAAAGGAAGTACCTTTATTAGAGCAAGCACACCTTTATAATACAAAGTTTTTATATTACAATGGAAAAGGCTAAATTTTTAAGAGAGGGTTTTTAAGTATGGACGTCTTTTGAGAGTTGGGGCTTTGATTGCTTATGTCTTCAATGCTACTTGATGCTCTTCTTATATAGTAATAGAGAATCCATACATTTGTAACATCTGTAAAGGTGTTACAGTAAAAAGCAATTATTTTCTTTGAAACGTGTCTGAACCAATTATGTCTAGTAGCTTCGAGTGAGGTCTTCAGTCTTCTGGAACTTCAACTGTAGTTCTTTTGTCTGATCTGATACAGTCCTTGATTACGTGTTGGGATTTCTACAGTATTTCTTCAAGTAAGGTCTTTTCTTGAACAGTAGAACCATGTCACGTGTTGAGATTGTGTCTTGCAGTACTGTCGAAAGAGTACCCGCTGTCTTCAGAATAGTTGTCTCTCTGGTTTCTTTCTGAAGAGGAATCTGATTTTTCCTTAAGCATTTCCTTATCTTCAGAATGTTTAGGAATGTAATCTTGGATTACTTCCTTAATCATTCTATTAATCTCATTTTTAGCTTTTATCTTTGGTATTTTGATTTTTCTGGAGATTTTCTTTGGCCTCTGAGAAGGGATTACTGGGGTTTCTCCTATTTCTTCGATAATTGCTTGACCTGTTTGAATAGAATCTAAATGTAGGCTCTGTGAAGGGCTTTGTGTGAGGGAAAATTCTGAGGATTGTTCTGGGGATGTGTATGTGGGTGAGTATTTTACTAGAAAATCATAATGTTTTCCAGGTTCTCCGAGAGAATCCCAGATTTCTTTCTCATGTTTTTGAGGTCTAGAGGTAGAGGGATCAAGAGCCCTCTGTGTCTCTTGAGATTTTGGCAATCCCATAGCCATCTCCGGATTTGATGAGTCTTTACCAGCCACCGGTAAAGCCGGACTAGCCATTGACTTATTAGGTTCAATGGTACCTCTTATGGCATTCATTGGAGAATGTCCACCCATCTTAATCTTCTGATTTTGGCCAGAAGATAAACCTTTATTTATAGATTGGTCTATAATTTGTCTTTCTAAGAAGGAAATTTTCTTTTGTAGTTCTAATTTTTCATTTCTGAGTCTAATATTGTCATCATTGAGAATTTTAAAATTTTTGGTAAGGGATTCACAATGATCACAAAACAAAATCTGATTAGTATCTCTAGTCACAGAAAATTCTAAAGGAGATTCTTGATAATTTCTTAAAGAAGGGGATATGAAAAAATTTCTACCTAATCTCTCACTAGCATTTTTAATTGCTTCTTGATAGTCATTGAATCCTTTGAACCAAGGATTTGGAAAGCCCTGAACTGCTTCAAGGACTTCAATCCAAGTGTGAAAGAATCCTGTCTTAAATCCTCTAAAAACTACATAAAATTTAAAACATTTAGATTTCTGAGTAAAATATTCTGACAAGGCATTTAAACAAGCTATAAAATATTTGATATCTTTAGGATTCTTATTATAACAAATCCAAAGATTATCTATTAAAACTTGTTCTTCTTTACTAAGTGAGAATTCTTTTAAGGTTCTAAAACTTTTCTCATCTTTGGGATATACGGTCATTTCATAAGGACCGAATCTCATATTTTCTCTGAGAAATTGTTTATTCTGAACATTAAAAGGTCTAGGAAAGGATGTAGTACCAGGAGAAATGCCTGGACTGAAAGGGGGTCTATTATTCATCTGCAAGAAAGAATATTAGTAACAGAAAGGATTAATCTATCCATCTTAACTCCAATCTATTATTAATATTTTCTCTAATTTTTCTTACTACTAAAAATTTTATTTCAAAAGGAATGTTTAAAGATACAAACATGGCTATTTTTGTTCTAATTATTAAATTATTTTCTATGTATGGTACGTACAAACAATAAGAAAGACAAGTACAAGTGCAAAATCTATAATGAGTTGGGTATAAATCTCTACAAACTATACAATTCATTTTTAACTAGCTTGTTGTTCTATGAGTCTGCTTAAGATGTCTGCGGCTTTATTATCACTTCCTTTAATATGTTCTATATTAATATTTAATCCTGTGTTACTAACTCTATCTAGGAAATTTAACCATCGTCTTCTAGTGCTTCTTTTACTTTCTCCTTTCATTTTATTATAAAATGAGACTATAGCTTCACAGTCTGTTCTAATAGTAATTTCTTTTTTAGAGATTATGAATAGTTCAAAACTGTCTAAAGCGTAATTGATTGCTAATAATTCTGCATCTATGCTACTAATATTTCCTTTTTCTTTGAATTTACCACTATTATAGCGGCAAATCTTTTCTGTACTTTTATCAGCATATTTATGGGGTTTGCACAAGAGTATTGCTCCCCATCCTGTATTACATCCATCTGTCTCTATTATTAAATAATCTGTGTCTAAAGGTAATGCTAGCTCTGGTATAGTCTTTATTTGTTCTTTTAGTTGTTGTACTAGCTTTGTATCTTCTTGATTAAAATATCTTTGGCCAGTAATTGAAGTCTTAGCATATAAGGGTCCTGCTATTTTTCCTAAATTTTTAATAAAAGGTCTAGCATAATTTATTAATCCTAAAAATTTCTGAAGTTGCTTTAAATCTTCTAACTTATCTGGAAACTCTAATGCTTTTTGGGCTATATGAGGCTGTAATTTAATTTTTCCTTCTCCTATATTTATGCCTAAAAAATCTATATATTCTTTAAACAATTGCATTTTCTTTTTACTCAATATTAATCCATGTTTTATGAATTCTGAAAATACAATCTGTAAGTGTCCTCTGTGTTCTTTTCTATTCTTGCTAAAAACTAATATGTCGTCTATGTATACAGCTACAAAATTACTGTGTTTATTAAATATGTCTTCCATTTTTCTCTGAAAAATACTTGGAGCATTCTTGAGTCCAAAAGGCATTACTAACCATTCATAATGTCCTTCAGAACAAGTAAATGCAGTCCATTCTATACTATCAGGGTGCATCTTGACTTGCCAAAATCCTGATTTTAAGTCAAATTTACTGAATATTTTGCAATTCTGTATTTTATTTATTAATACTGTTTTGTCTGGAATATTATAAGCATCATCTATAGTATTGTCATTAAGTCTTTTATAATTTATAACCATTCTACTTTTTCCTCTAACTATTTCTGAATGTTTTCTAACTATAAAAGCTGCTGATCTATGAGGACTATCTGATTTCCTAATTACTCCTAATTTTAATAATTCTGAGATATGCATTTTAAAGTCTTCTCTATCTTGATTAGTCGGTTCTATATTTTTTGTTTTTATTATGTATTCTGGATTTTTTATTTTTAATTCACATTGAACTTTATCTTTCTCCCAATATTTAATAATATTTTCTCCTATAATTCCTATTTTTTCTAATTTAGAGATTAAATTATCTATATCTTGGTCTGTAACTAATGTTGTATATAAAGTTTCACTATTTATGAAATCAAGGTTATGGTCTATAAAATTATCCTCGTCAAATTCTAGGTTTTCTTCATACTCTAAATTTTCTTGTAAGCCTTCTTCTTTTAACTGACATTCTCTCTCTTTCGTACATTGACAGGGTTTTTCTAAGGGTTCCCCACCACGCTTCTCAATGCGCGAAGAAGAAACTACTGGAGCTAAGAGTGTATGTCTATGAAAATGTAAATAATCTTTGTTTATTGTAACACTTCCATCATCTTTTAGTAAAAAACTAAGTCCTAAAATGATTTGTATGTCTGAAATCTTTAAATGTCTTACCCAAGTACTGTTATGTGGAAGAGTGTATTCTTTACTATCTCCACAATTGGTCTCAAAAATTATTTTACTATTTGGTCTTAATAATTCTTTATATAGAAAAAGTCCTCCATCCATTTGCTGGGCTTCACTGGGTGAGTCTGATTGTAAGATGTATTTATTAGGGACTAAAGGTTTATGTATTATACAATTTGAGCATCCTGAATCTACTAATGCTGTACAATTAATAATATAATTATCTATTCTTACTTTACATTTTACCTTTAAAGTCTTCAAGTTTTCTGAATTACAAATAACTTGGACGTTATCTTGATCAAAATGATTATCATTAATTATTTCTTTTCCTTTTGTATTAATTTCTAAATAGTCTATTTTCTTTTGGACTAATTTTAAGGTATCTTCTACATTTTCTATTCTTTTTCTTAGAATCCTTAATTCCTGTTTTTCAATTTCTTTAATTATATTTGTAGATTTTTCAGTTTCTAGGTCTAATAATCCATTATTTTCTAGACATTTTATACAAGCTTCTTTAAGACAATTAAAACATTTGGCTCTTAAAGTTCTGTGAGGAAATTTAGCACAAAATATACAAGAAATACTGTCTGTTCCTGAATTTTTATGCCAATTATGATTACATAATTTTTCTTCTATATGGACAAAGTCTAATTCTGGTTCTGAGTTCTGAGTGAATTCATTTATTATTTCTGGTTCAGAATCACTACTTTTTTCTTTTTCAAACTGGTTTTCTTCTATTGTTATTATGCTATAAATAGATTCATTGTCTGAGATATATTCATCTACTGGAATAAGATCTTCATTAACACATTCTACTAGAGTGCTCTTTTTATCAAAATTATTTACTCTCTTAGGGCAAGTTCTAGCTAAATGTTCACTACTACTACATACATAACAACTTAATTTATTTTTGTATGTTCTTTCTGGTTTAAATTTTCTAACATGTTTTTGTTCATTTAAATAAGGTTTCCTCTTATTAGATTTTCTGAGATAGTATCGTGCTTTAGTGAATCTTCTGTGATTATTATATTTCTTTTTGGGTTTAGGGCCGCATGTTCCATATGTTTGGGGTGTATACATATCTTTGCAAAACTTATAATCTGTTTGTTTTAATTGTTTCTGTATCTGTAATTCTACACATTTTTCTTCTAACATTTTTGTAATAAATTGAGCTCTTTGTCCTATTGGCCAACAATAATCTGGGTTTTCTTTTACTGAGGGCAAATTAATCCATTTATTATGTATTTCTAATCCTAATGGTCCAGGTAATTTATGAAATAATTTATTTCCTATTTCTTGGTTAAATGTATTTCCTGCTATGGCCGTAAGATATACATAATGGTTTAAAAACTGTTTTACTTTCTTACCACTAGTCCATTGATATAAGGACAATTGTTCTAATTCTCTCATGGCTTTCTTTTGTACATTCATTTGTCCTGAATTAGGGTCTGCTCCTGTTGCTAATATCTGTATTTGATTAACGAAATTATAAGGATTACTTCCTAATGATATTAAGTTATTATATTCGTCTGATTGTTCTCGTTTAAAGGCTTCCCACATTGCCTTTGTACTTTCTCCTAAAAATGTTTCTAGGTATCTATACATATCTTGGGGTTCTAGATCTTGGTGGAGTCTATAATAATGGGCTATTAATGTACTTTTCCAAACGTCTATTACATTGGTCCAAATTTGTGGGTCATGGGCTGTTAGGTTTAATATGTATCCTTTTGATTCTGCTTGAAAATTTATTGGTTGTTCTAATGGTCTTTCTATTCCTTTAGCTATATACTTATAATCATTTTCTGGTTCTTTATAATTTCTATAGGGTGCTCTTGGAGGGAAGCTATTATAAGAGAATTGTTCCATGGGAACTGTTCTTTCAAATGGAGATCTTGCAGTTGTTCTATAACTTTCAGCTTCTTCATCTACTAGTTCTTTTTGATAACTTATGTCTGTATTATAAGTCATCTGATCATCTTCTTGTAATAATCCTATTCTTATGTTTCTAAATTCATCATAATAGATGTATTCTTGTTCTGTAATTTGTTTGGATAAGTATAATTGGTCTTCTAATTGTAATAATTCTTCATTATTTAATTCTATATTTAATTCTTTTGGAAATATTACCTTATCTAATTCATTATTTATTAACTCTATATGTACTGCATCACTATCAATAGTATTTTTAGAATTATTGTCTATTTCGTCTTCATATTCTTGATTAGGTATTGAAACATAGTCTGTAAATCTTAAACTAGTTTTTCCATATCTATCTGTATACATTAAAGCATCTTTAGGGGCTACCATCTTTTGCTTTTGTTCTTCAAAAACGCTTAAATTCCAATCTAATCCTATTAATTCTTCTGTAGAAAATTCTTTTGGTTTTACCATTTTTATTCCTCTGCTACTAACTAAGTCTACTACTTTATCTGTGTATACTTTATATTTTGTTTTAGAGGTGAGAGAACATCTTCCTAATATTCCTAAGGATATTAACAAATTATCTCCTTGTTCTACATCTTCATATCCTCTTGTTTGTATTCCTATTTTTATGTGTTTAATAAAATCTTTAATAGTCAACAAAAAATCTGGACTACAATATATAATTCCTTTATTGCTATTTAAATCTACTTCTGTACTTGCTATCATACCTTTAGCAATATTAGAAATTCTGTTATCGAAAAGAGTAATTAATATTTTACATCCTAAATTTTTTCTCATTAATCCTTTTACTCCTATAACTATCAATCCTAAATGTATGAAATTAAAATTTTGTCTTTTTAAATGTTTTTCAGCTTCTTGGGATACTACGTCTAATATTCTAGTTTGATTTTTTATACATTGAATTGTTACTTCTCTATTATGTTTAAAAAATTGGGTTGATTTTTCAAACATTCCTTTATTATATAATACTTCTGGATTTAATAAATGTAAACCATGGGTTTGAAATTTCTCATAATCATGTTCTGGATCTATTATTTCTTCTAATTTAGCATCATATTCTTCTCTTTTATTTATAAATTTGTCTAACATACTTGTTGACCTAATTACTAATGAATTTTTATTATTTGTTTCTGACGTCATATTTCTATTGTTTTATATTGTCTAAAGTTTAATTCTTTAGATGTTTTCTTTCTAGCAATTATTTCTTTACCTGTGTTATTAATAGTGAGGGAACTAATTTGATTAGTTAGTTGTTGTATATCTTCTAAATTAGGATTTTTCTGATTTTCAAGCCTTTTTGTAAAGTTTTCTAATGTCTCTTGTATATTTCTTATTTCTACCTTGTCTATTTTTGGCTGACTATTTTTTTCTAAAATAATCTTATTTTGTTCTTTTATATAATCGTAATTACTACGTGTTTCTCTAAGGTCTTTATTTATATTTGCTATATTATTTTCTAATGTGCTAAGATTATCTGCTAACTTACTAATTTTAACTTCTAAATTATCAGCTAAATTTATTAGTAAATCTAAAATAGTATTCTGGACTTGATCTGTGGAATAAAAGTTATGTTGGTGGTCTCTTTCAAAATTACACTTAAGTTTACCTTTATCTATTATATTTAATAATCTTTTATTTGTGGGTTGGTTTAGTTCTACTCCTAAATATTCTATTCGTTTTGATTCCAGATTCACTGTAAATTACGTAAATAGGCTAAAATAAGTTGTCTTGTTAAAAGTCCTAGCCTTCTCTTCTCTATTTCAAGTTCTCTCAAGATTTCTTCTCTCCTTTTCTTTTGAATGATATTAATGTTTTCTCTAAGTTTTTTAATAACTAAGACTTTTATATCTTGGGGAATGTCTAGGGAAAGGAAATAACAAATGTTCTTTCGAAACTCAGGGTTATTCTCTATGATTTTACTATAAAAGCAAAGTGTATGACAAGAGTGGTTGCAGTAGTAATTGTGTTGGTCTTGGTTATTCATAAAATAACAAGGATATTTCTTTTTCTATTTATGGATTTTTACGGTTAAATGAAAATTGTAAATTATTACTACCTACTTTTACTATTTGTGGATATAAAGTCAAGAGTAATTTATGTCTAAGAAGTGTAATAATTAAAAGATAATAAATTTAAGATGGTTAAATTAATTTCGTAATAGTTAAAAAACTATGAATGCTCTGATACCAATAAGGGTAAGAGTCATATCACTTGTAAGCACAATCACCCTAGTAATTTTTTATTATTAAGATTATTTACATTATGTTCACAATGTGTTTACCTTGTTTGCATGGTGTATATGTTAATTTGGATATAGAAAAGAGAGAGATAGAAATGAAATTTCCTAAAAAAAATATACTACTTTTATTTAATAAATAATGATAAATATTTTCTTAATTATTGCATTAATTAATAACATTAATTATTCTAAATTATTAAGCCTATATATCTTATGGATGGAAGTATCTAACGTTTTATGGAGTTTTCAAATGATTATATATATATATATATGTGTATATATATATAGGGTTTGTTTAATTTGCAACCCTTAAAAATGTTGCAAACCTTACAACCCACATCTTAACCGTCGGATTCATGATCGGCGGTTATAAAAAATATGGGACCCACTATTTTTAATTAAAAAAAGAGAAAAATAAAAATAAAATAACCGTCGATCATGAATCCAACGGTTAAGATGTGGGTTGTAAGGGTTGCAACCTTTTTAATATATATATATATATATATATATATATAGTGGAAGGATATTTTGCAACTCTTAAAAAGGTTGGAACCCTTACAACCCACATCTTAACCGTTGGATTCATGATCGACGGTTATTTTATTTTATTTTTTTAATTAAAAATATTGGGCCCCATATCTATTGTAACCGCCGATCATGAATCCGACGGTTAAGATGTGGATTGCAAGGTTTGCAATTTTTTAAGGGTTGCAAATTAAACAACCCCTATATATATATATATATATATATATATATATATATATATATATATATATATATATATATATATATATATATTATAGGGATGTTCAAAGGAAAACCTCAAAAAAATGGAAAACTAATAAAAACACACCGATAGCCCTTGATGTGGACGGTATGCACTTGTGCATACAAGTAAATTAAGTTTTTTTAATGCACGTGTGCATGTTACAAATTACTTGTATGCACAAATACATATCGTCCAGATGAAAAAACTACCAAGGTGTTTCTTAATTTTTTTTGAGATTTTCCTCTGAACCTGACCCCATTATATATATATATATATATATATATATATATAGAGAGAGAGAGAGAGAGGGGAAGGATCATACAAGAAGTTAAACATTTTATGAGAATGCGAGAAGTGTTTAATCATATATGATTACACGACCTGTAGGTGTGTTTAATCATATATGATTAAACGTCTATGTATTGCCAATATAACATGTGTTTAATCATATATGATTAAGCTTATGTATCATATGTGATTAAATACTTCTCGCAAAATGTTTAGCTTATCGTTTGAACCTGCCCCTATATATATATATATATATATATATATATATATATATATATATATATAGGGAGAGGTTCATTTGAGAAATGGTAAATATATGAGAAATAGAGAAGTAATCTTAGTCATTCATCTGGTCAACATTTGCGGCTTTGACCGCGAAGCACCGGATAATTTCTTGTGTGGTCTATAGAAGGTAGAGGGGTAATTTCGTAAAATACACGGGATGAGTTCATATATGAATCTGTATGAATCACAAAGATTCATATATGAATCTGTTAATTAGTTCAACTGATTCATATATGAATCTTTGTGATTCATACAGATTCATATATGAATCACAAAAGTTCATATATGAATCTGTCAGTTAGTTCAACTGATTCATATATGAATCACAAAGGTTCATATATGAATCAGTTAAAAGAGTTCAGTTGTGAATTGCACTGGTTCATATATGAACATATATTTCATATGTGAATTATACATGTTCATATATGCACACAACCCGTGTGTTTTGTAAAATTTACGAAATTGTCCTTCTATTTTTGGGATAGCCACAACTTTTGACCAATCAAAGCCGCAAGTTTTGACCGGTCAAAGCCGCAATATTTGACTAGTCAAATCCGATCTTGACCATATGAATGGCTAGGATTACTTCTCTATTTCTCATATATTTACCATTTCTCAAATGAACCAAACACTAATATATATATATATATATGGAGAGGTTCATTTGTGAAATGATAAATGTATGAGAAATTGAGAAGTAATCCTAGCTAGTCATTCATCTGATCAACATTTGCGGCTTTGACCGTGAAGCACGCGATAATTCCTTGCGTGGTCTATAGAAGATAAAGGGGTAATTTCGTAAAATACGCAGGATGGGTTCATACATGAACATGTATATTTCACATATGAACTATACGTTTATATATGAATCAGTTAATTAGTACATATGTGAATCACAAAGATTCATATATGAATAGGTTAATTAGTTCAACTGATTCACATATGAACCTACAGTTAATTAGTTCATATATGAATCACAAGGGTTCATATATGAATTAGTTAAAAGAGTTCATATGTGAATTACACTGGTTCACATATGAACTTGTGAATCATACAGATTCATATATGAACTCAGCCCGTGTATTTTGTAAAAATTACGAAACTGTCATTCTATTTTTGAAATAGCCTCAACTTTTGACCAGTCAAAGCCACAATTCTTGACCAGTCAAAGCCGCAATATTTGACCAGTCAAATCCGATCTTGACCGTATGAATGGCTAGGATTACTTCTCTATTTTTCATATATTTATCATTTCTCAAATGAATCTTAGGCTATATATATATATATATATTATTTTTATGTTTTTTAAGAAAAATAGTAAAAGAACAATATTACCTTGACTTAATGGAGCATCAATTTATGGAGTTAAAGTAGAGGGCCCAATCTGTAATGAAAATGAAACTACGATTATTATAGTTGTAATTATTTTGTTCAAAGAATCCAATCTATAATTTTCGTATAACAATAGGGACAAAACCTATTATTTTTTTAATACCGGGGGTGAAGAAAATACGTAATTTTATAAGCGCAAAAAATATCTTTGGCGAAAGAAGATGTGTATATATATATATATATATATATTTTTTTTTTGTGGATGAGAGAGATTTCCGAGTTTGGTCTCGTGAAAATACGCGAACCGCGAAATTTCGGGGCCGACGTCCATCTATGTGACTGAAAAACCAAAAAACCACTTTAAAACCCTAAATCGGCAGGTGAAACACAAAGGAATCAATAATCGCTCAAGAATCTCATGGTGGTCACCAGCAGTAGCAATACAACTTCCGATGGAATTCAAGAAACAAAAGCTTCAGCTTCACTTGTATTAACAAACTCCACACACAATCACTTCTTTGGCAAGTTTTATCTTTGTTCTCAATGCATATGTTTGATTAGTAACGCGTTCAATGCATTTCTCGTCAACTAATTGTATCGTAAATTAGATTCAAGGATGAAATGATTCATAGAAAGTTCGTGATTTAAATGATATTCTTTCTAAATAAGTTGCATACTGGAAGTTGTGATTTAAATGATATTCTTTCTGTCTTACTGTTTTACATTTAGATAAAAATAACTCTTGAACTCATTAGGCATTAAGCCTGACCTTTTTATTTGTCGGCATGTGCATCAGGTTCTTATTGGGGGAAATGGTTCTAGCGACACCGTAAAGAATTGAGTGCTACATAGAGACTCGAGATTGATCTAGCTATTCGGTGATATCTTCCGCTCATGGAGTTAGCAACTTATTTTGGGGTTTTAGTAGCACCCGTTTCTATTTTAGATTTTATATAAGGTTTAAATTGTATTTCTTGAAGTTAGACCTAGAATTGTTATTTTAGTTTATTCAATAACTGGCGTGTTTAGAAAAATTTAAAATAATTGTTCTTCCAAATTTGAAAGTGTTACAAGTTGGTACCAGAACATAAGTTTAAGAGATTTAGGTGTTGAATCAGGATACCTAGACTTAAACTTGTTAGGGATCGGGGGAAAAGTAGTCGATCGGTTGACCGGATTTCTTGAGAATCGTGTAAGTCACTTTCCGAATTGGTATTTCGACCCTATGCCTGGGTTGCACGAAATCCAATATGGGATAAGACTCAAGAACACTCTCGTTTTTAGGCACAAAAGCGAGAGCAAATTTGCTGGAGAGTATATGATGATTGTTTAAAAAATCGTTAGTCTAAAACATAAGTATATACGGTATATATACTAGTCCCATTCGTAAAATAGGAAATAACGGAAAATAGCAATGATTGTAAATCACTATCAATTATAGTCGATTACGATCAATTTAGCTAAAAAATGGCAATGATTGTAAATCACTATCATTATAGTCGATTACAATCAATTTAGCTAAAATTAAGGGCAGAAAATAACTGACCATTAAATGTTCAGTAAATGCAGATTTAGTCCAAAAATAGACACCAAGAGCTTCTGGTCCAGAGACGCCCATCAGAGGCTCTACAGTGCCAAAGGGGCTCAGAGGCTCTGATGTGTCTTAAGAGGCTCTGACGTGCCAAAAAGGCTTAGAGGCTCTGTCGTGCCTTCAGAGGCTCTGTCGTGCCTTCAGAGGCTCTGTCAAGCCTTCAGAGGCTCTGCAGTGCCAACGAGGCTCAGAGGCTCTAATGTGCCTTCAGAGGCTCTAATGTGCCTTCAGAGGCTCTGCCACTTGGATCACCGCTAGGGGCGTTGCCCCTTGACCCCCCGCCATTTTATCGTGTCCGGGATCAAACTCGTCTTATAACAAGTGTGCACTCCGCACCACCTAACTTGTATTAGATCATAGTTTGAAACCCATTAGTACTCGTGTTATAACCAATTACACTTAAATGCCTGGTGACACTAAAATCACCAACAAAACTAGCGTTTTTCTAAGTAGATGAAAGTGAGATTGTACGATTAAACAATTTAAGATAAGATATTTTGAGGTCAATAGAGACATTAGCATTGGGAAACACGACGATGGTCGATGGTAGTAAGGATCATCATGTATGGTACGTTCATAGTTGCATCTCGCCAGTGTTATTATCAATTCACAATTACTTGGTAAAAAGACCATAATACCCTTGATTTTAATGGACAAGTTGGAGGGCGTTAGTGTGAGAAGTGAAATCCAAGACAAATTATATAGTGGAGAGTTATTATGTAATAAATGGATAAAATATCAAATCCATAAAAATTGATAAAACATCAAGGACCAAATCCATAATTTACTCTAATATAAAAAATATATAATATATAAGACAAAAATAAAAGTCATGTCGATAGTCTTCAAAATATGTAATATCCTAGGTTTTTTTTTTTTTTGGAAAATGAATATCCTAGGCTATTGCCATCCTCAAAGGGTGACAAGAGCAATATCCTAGATAAAATTTTAAAAACAATTGTTAAGGTGTCGTTTGTTTTTTAAAAGGTCTAAAGTCTGAAGCCTTATTTTAGTTATGATTAATAAAAGGTGGTGTGTAAAAATGTCTGAACGATTCAGACTTAAGAGACATTAAGAGGTTTTTAAAAAAAAACAAACAACCCCTAAGTGGCTATTGTTAGTAGATAAGTGTTTAAATAATAAATAGATGTTTAAATATAATCACTTAAAAAGAAACCCTTGACTATTGGGGATTTTCTTGACGGTTTTACGATGGCTCGATAGAATAAGCCAAGATGTGCACAATCGTATAAGATGGTCCTGAACACCCACATTTAGCAAAAAGAGAAATTATCCTCACCTATTATTTGCATATTAATGGATATAACTACTAAGTTAATAATAACATCTAACCGAATTCAAACATAAGACATGATCCTTTACCATACAAGTGATTCATTTAACGTCAAAGCAACTTGTTGAGGATAATACATTTGGATAATAATTAAAACGTAAAAAGGTAATATGGAATCAAAATTCTACTAAAAATGTCACGTTAAGACAGGGACGGACTCGGGAACTTTCTCATACGGTGACACCATATTTTTTCATACGGTTTTTATCGACGTGTCTTCATCTTTTTATCAAAGTTTAATATCGCCCAATGGGTTTTTACCCTAACTCCACAATTTCGAGGGATTTTTAAATTTTTTTGCTTGATTTCAAGGAGTTTTAAGTTTTTTTTATCGATTTCGAGAGACTTTTCGGTTTTTTTGGTTAATTTCAAGATTTTTTTTTTTGTTTTTTTTTTTTTTTGTTTTTGGTTTTTTTGGTTGATTTTAATAGTTTTTTGTTTTTTGGTTGATTACTAGATACGGTTAATTCTAAAATACTACGGTTGCACCTTCTAAAATGATACGGTCGTATCTTTCACAAACCTAATTTTTTTTACCTTACAACGGAGAAACAATACGGTGGCACGTGCCACTGTCGACACCACTGTAGGTCCATCAATGCGTTAAGAATTGTTTGATGTGCGTTATGAAGCTGAAATTTTGATTATTCACAAGAATCATTTTTTTATATGTTTGGATAAATAAATTTTACTATCAATTGTTTATTAGCCAAATAATCACTTTCATACAAGTTGCAACAAAATTGACTATCAAACAATAAAGTAAAGTACCTATTTACCCCTTTTACATTTCTAATTTGAAAGGCTTTAATTTTACTACGATTTCACAAGATACCATTGGCTTGACGGTATCCAATAATTCAACCTTTATAAATGTCAAGAGTTCAAATGTTACCAAACGTGAGAAGTATGTGTGTTATTTGTCGTATAGAAATATTATAGATTTAAAAAAGAAAAAGATGATTCACCTTTTATCACAAGCAGTGGCGGACTTGGAGTATAAAAGGTGGGGGGAAAGGACCCCAGTCAAAAACTCAAAAACCCAATTTTTTAAGGTTAAAAACAATTTTTTTTTAATTTCTACCATAGTTCCCCCCACTGATTTTTCATATGGGACCCCATCAATAAAAAAAAGTACCTTGAAATCAATAAAAAAACCAAAAAAATATCTCAAAATCAACCAAAAAAACCAAAAAGTCCCTCAAAATCGTCAAAAAAACTTAGAAATCCATGAAATCAACCAATAAAACTTTAAAAATTCCTCGAAACGATGGAATTAAGCTAAAAGTATATCGGACGATTTTGTGGCTCTTTAATCCATCTTAAAGGTGCCCCCACCAGGAAATAATCCTGGATCCGCCACTGATCACAAGAATGCCTAAATCAAATGAAAATTTTATATATTGTGATAACCGTGACACCTTTTACCTTAAAGTATTTTTTTCACATGTTTTTCTCATCTAAGACTAGCATTTAACGTAATGATTAACATATATTTGTTTCATAATATATTTGTTTCATATGTATTCAATTCACAATGTGAATTTTTTTTACGTGTAACTTATGCTAAAAAGGTTCACATTGTGAAACAAATATATGTGAAAAAAACAAATTGTGAAATAAATATATGTTAATCAATATTCTAAATCAGTCTTTGATCAAAAAAATCACATGAAATAGTACATGATGCACTAGTTTTTTAAGGTTATCACAATTTCATGGATTAAGAAGACTCTTCTCCCCATATATATATATATATATATATATATATATATATATATATATATATATATATATATATATATATATATATATATATATATATGTGTGTGTGTATATTATGTTTTTATGGAAAAATAGTAAAAAAACAATATTTTTTTATTTTTTTTATTTAGAGGATCTAATCTATAATTTTCGTATAACTATAGGGACGAAACCTGTTATTTTTTTAATACCGGGGGTGAAGAAAATACGTAATTTTAGAAGCGCAAAAAATATCTTTGGCGAAAGAAGATGTATATATATTTATATTTTTGGGGAGGAGAGAGAATTCTGAGTTTGGTCTCCTCGTGCAAATAGGCGAACCGCGAAATTTCGAGGCCGACGTCCATCTCTGTGACTGAAAAACCACTCTAAAACCCTAAATCGGCAGGTGAAACACAGAAAGGAATCAAGAATCGCTCAAGATCTCATGGCGGTCACCAGCAGTAGCAGTACAGCTTCCGAAGGAATTCAAGGAACAAAAGCTTCAGCTTCACTTGTATTAACAAACTCCACACACAATCAGTTCTTTGGCAAGTTTTATCTTTGCTCTCAATGCGTATGTTTGATTAGTAACGCGTTCAATGCATTTCTCGTCAACTGAGTGTGTCGTAAATTAGATTCAAGGATGAAATGATTCATAGAAAGTTCGTGTTTGATTTTAAATGCTTCATTACTGGTTTGGGATCGAAATATTAGCTATGTTCTATTTTTTCTATTTCAATGTTGTGATATAAAATGAGACTGGTTTCTGTTGCTTATGATCATGATTCATGTTATGTTATTTTCTCTTCAATATGATGTTGACTGAGAACTATATGAGTTGCGAAGAACTTATGCAGCCGGAGATTCTTTTAGGCTTGCTTGGTGCCTTGCATCAGGGTGGTACTGTTAGTGCATTGAGTGTAGTAATTGCATCTTGAAGCTTGAGATTGAACCGTGGAGGATTAGAATCCATTTGCCTAACTAAATGAACTCTTGTTTTAACAGAGCAACGTAGGATCTCGTGTACATTTGTAGGATACGAAAGTAATTTTTAATTATTTCTTTCTTTGCACAACAACTGCCCTGAATTGATCTCGAGTGCCAAAACCTAGTACTTCCCTAGTCCAAAAGTAATTTGAACTTCTGTACAATCTAAGTAGTTATCATTGTTATCACAAACTAAATGAATTACTATCAGTTTTGAAGTTGAAAAACGGTCCACATCAATGTCAAATTAGGACACATTTGACGTACACTTTTAAAATGAATTATTGTCTTCTTATCCAATTTCTTTCACCTTAAGTGTTTTAGAGATTGAAATTCAGAATAAATTTTAGAAAAAGTAGAGTTCACATGTGTAATGTGCTGACTGTTGTGTGTGGTATTCATTCCAGTTTGGAGAGAGTTCTTATGGGGAGCCCTTGCTGGTGGATTTGGGGAAGGGATGATGCACCCAATTGATACAGTAAAAACCCGAATCCAAAGTCAAGCCATTTTTACTCAAAGCCAGGTCTGATATGGTTTGCTTACAATCAAATTCAAACACTGCGGAGTCAGAAAGATAAAGTTGGGCGGCTTCAATACCTATGCTTTATATTGTCAGTCATGTAACATGTTCTTATAAGTTGGGCTCATTTTCTTGGTCGTTGATACTTCATAACTTAGTCATGTTGGTGCATTGTTTTCCTATGACCAGAAGCAAAAGAGTATATTACAGATGGTCAAAGCTGTCTGGGGTGCTGATGGTTTGAGAGGTGAATTATTTTCCATTATATTACCATTTACGTAAATGTGAAGCATATGTGTTCATTTGACTCGGCTTGTGACCTATAGAGTACAGATACAGAATTCGTCAAGTATTTGTACCATGAACCTTTGCTTAATGTCCATCATCCCTTTTGCTAAACCTTACCTCATCTGCCCTGCTGCTAGGTTTCTATAGAGGAGTTGTACCTGGGGTAACCGGATCTCTTGCAACCGGTGCAACTTACTTCGGTGTCATAGAATCAACCAAAAAGTGGATTGAAGAAACACATCCGAATCTTGGAGGTCACTGGGCCCATTTCATTGCTGGTGCTTTAGGCAAGTGACTCTCTTTCTTGTTTTTTGTCCTATTTGCAGATGGTATTTTGTATATTCGGAAAACTTTGTTAACCTTTCACGTGCGCCATTCACTGATGGCTGGCCATTTTATAATAGTTATGTTTTCAGCTTCAGTTTACACATGATCTGGAATTCAATCGATAGGACATTGCATGATTTATTTATGTTGCAAGAGTTGAAAATCCTAAGCTTTTCTAAAGTAGTACCTTCATGGAGAATTGGAGATGGAAGTTGGGTATAGGTGCATTGCATATAAACATGTGTTTATTTATAAAATGTCAAATTGGTAAGTTTCATGTGTTTCTTAAGAACACAAAGGAAAAGGCAACATACTGGATTAAGTTGCAATAATTTTGCATGAATGGTTGAATTTGATTATTTTAGGTGCTTTGTTTAAGACCAACGAAGGTCTGATTTGAACTAGTAAAAAACTATTAACATACAGGATCATCTTTCTTCCATAAACCACTCATGTGAAATGTGTTAATTGGCATTGCTCTATATCTATATATATTTATATGAGCCCAATTTTACCATTTCCCATATATTTTATTGAGAGATGGGAAAAACTATTTACTAACCTTTCCTGAATACAGTTTTGTATCCTGTTTCTTATGTTGCTTACTAACTGTTAGACTTGGCATCACTTCCCTCAGTCATGATAGTACTTGTGGGCCCCAAAAAAGTACGGGTGATGGTCTTAGAATATAGGTAATTATATTCGCTGATTTTTTGCCTGGCATGCAAATACCATGGGTTGCAAAGGTAATCAATATCTCATGATCACATCTATATTATAGGGGATACAACATAAATACACCCCCCCCCCCCCCCCCCTGCCACCCACCATCCACATAACATGGTTGCTTTCTTCGTTATAAGTGAAATAATTTAGTGCGTCCCTGCTAATTCCTGCCTGATTAGGCCATTCCAAAGCTTTTCCATGCAAGTTGTCATTGATTTAGCAATTAATTTTCTTAGCTATTTAATTATGATTCATTTGTTTCCTTTCAATATGACAGACCCCTAGTTGTGCAATATATTGATAAATTTTCATAAGCTTTTACTTTCAAGCTATTATTGATAAATTAAACAATACTTTGTTTTGTTTATCTCCATAACAGGAGATACACTTGGCTCTTTCATATATGTCCCATGCGAGGTGATTAAGCAACGGATGCAGGTTCAAGGAACAAGGAAATACTGGAATTCAGTTGTCTTGAAAGACGCTGCACGTTTGAACTCCAATGCCAGTATGTATGGTTACTATTCAGGGATGTTTCAAGCAGGATGTTCAATTTGGAAAGATCAAGGACCAAAGGGACTCTATGCAGGGTATATGTTTATTACCAATCCTCACTTAATTTTGCTATTTCTTGTGCTAATGTTTAAAAATAAACTTCTTTCCTTTTAGCATATTTAGCATCTATTCACAAGCTATGTTTCTTTTTGCATAATAGGGGGTAGGCTATGAGGTTTGTGATAGGAACTTGTCAATTACCCTCTTCTGTCTTTGCCTCTTCAACTGACTTGATAAAGATACAATTGTCCTGTTTGGAAATGGTTGCAGTATTATTAATTAATTTGTCTCTCTGCTTTGATTTATTTATTGGCAGCTATTGGTCTACACTTGCAAGGGACGTTCCATTTGCTGGTTTAATGGTAATTTGTCGAGTTCGTTTCATTCCATCTTGCATTCTCTTTGTTTGTTGTATTGTATGTACTTAATAGTAGGCATTATAAACGTACACAATTAAATTTGCAACACCATTAAACGCTTTAATTAAATCCGGACTGATAGATTGTTAACTTGTATAGTCATAATTCCGATTCTAACTGGAAGTGCACTAGCTTTGCTTTCATTGTCGACTTGTTTTGTTGAACTAGTATTTATTTACATGTGCAGGTTACATTTTATGAGGCGTTGAAAGAATTAACAGAATACGGGAAGCAAAAGTGGTTTCCTAATTCAAGTTTCCATGTGAATAGTTCTTTTGAGGGGCTTGTATTGGGAGGAATAGCTGGGGGTATGTTTCATGTTGAGTAACCTATGTGTGTTGGATTTACAGTTTCTGTGCTTATATGATTTTCAAGGACTCATTCATGTGATATGCAAAACATGCAGGTGTTAGTGCATACCTTACAACTCCTTTGGATGTAATCAAGACAAGATTACAAGTACAAGGCACAATTGTAAGGTATAATGTTCTTTTAAAAAGCTTACAACAGATTGCTGTCTTAGTTTTTCCTACCTTTCTTGTCTTGTCTACTGTTGTATCTACTTGTATAACCTATTTGCTTTACGCTAATCTTTTTGCTTTTCTTATTATACTAGTACTTGACAAGACTCTGCTTTGTGCTTCTCCTTATTTGTTTAACCTATTTCCCTCACATCTATCCCTAACGCACTTTCTGTAAACCGTATTCGTTGCTTTTTTGCACACAGCCTGTCTGCTTTTTTGTTTCTTTCAGTATTTGTATTGCAAGCCGTGGGTTCTCTCTCTCTCTCTCTCTATATATATATATATATAATATTGTTTGAATGGTAAAGAATTAGGTAACATGTTTTAGGATGTGACTCAGGTACAATGGTTGGTTGGATGCATTTGGTCGAATATGGCTGATAGAAGGTCCAAAGGGGCTGTTTAGAGGAAGCATTCCAAGAGTGATATGGTATGTTCCAGCTTCTGCTCTTACATTCATGGCTGTTGAATTCCTGAGAGACCGTTTCAATACCCCCACCGATAAAGTCAAAGAAATCACTAGCTTATCAGTAGAGAACAAGTCTCCCTTTCATCAACAGAGTTAGATCTGCCATTGCCATCTTATAAGCTGGATTTATAGAGACTTAAAACTTGTTGAACTTGACCCAAACCAAGTGCATTCTTTTTCGGGTAAGGGAAAAAGGATTATTAGGCGTAAAAAGGAATTCGAGCATCATCATTGTGCATTTTTAGAAAGAAAGTTGTGAATCCAGATTTGTACTTATGATTACCCATGTTACTTGCACGATTTTGGTGAATAGAAAACAGGTTTCTTTCTCTCTCAAAAATGAAGCTGTTTCTCGAAAGAGGACCATGAGTTGCCATGATGTGTTATATATAATGTGCTGTTTGGTTGAGTTGAATTGGCTAACAAAGGAATAACGAATGAACAATTTACACTCCAATATCTTCTTCTTTTTGGGATTTACTGGATTCGTTTGGTTTGATTTGATCTATATATCTCTTTCTTCTCTGGAAGGGAGGACTTCACAATCTATGTGTAGAATGAAGAGTGATTTGTTCTTTATGTAGTGTGTTTGTGTGGACGTTCAAAATTGTTGAAAATCGTTCTTCAAAAGGTTACACACAAGAAATCCTTCAAATAATTTGAAATTTTAATCTTTTACAAGATATAAACTAAAAGGTTAGACAAGTCTAAATATTTAGTCAACCTTTAAAATATTTAGTATAATCTTTTTACAAATTTTTTAATCTTTTACAAGATATAAACTATTTTGCTTATTTAGTATAATCATCAAAACACTATTTTCTTACACAATTAATTGAAAATATCTATGTACAAATATGCAAAGGTTTTGTTGTTATCATCAAAATAGACGAGATTGTCAATTGTAAAATATGACATTGAGGTTGCTTTCCAACATATATTTCCTATTCAGTTGCATGTCACATTTGTCAACATTGTATTAGTTTTCAATTTTAATCATCACATACATGTTTGTGGGAAAAATTTTCCTCTTAAAATTTACCTACTTGACACCAAACCAAATTGTCCATAGAGGAAACATTGTGATGATTATTTTAATCCACAAGTTACTTGAATGCTAAAAGGCCAAAGGATAGGCTCCACAAGTGGATCTCTATTCTATTATCTTACAACAAATTATTGGTCTGTAAATTCAAACCAAATTAGTAACAAGAAGAGTAATTTATATTATCTCCGAACATAGTTAGAAACTAGAAAATCCCAATTTCTAACTAATTACATTAAAAGAGTCCAGGCGTTGTGCGCATCCTCGACAATTCGTGCCAGGTTTCTTGGTCAGTTTGGTCCGCATGCCTCTGGCTTTCGAGTCGAAGTCTAGGTCGGGTGAGCCTCGTGTTCCGTTTTAGTTTCTGGGCTTGGTTTGTTCTGTTGGGCCGGTTCATTCTTCTGGGCTGGCTGTGATGCTTGGGCCTTGATCAAATGTTTTTAACTATGCTAATTATTTAAAAGCCGGGCTGCAGTTTTTATAATATTGGCCTTTTATCTGACAATTATTTTCACAATGAAATTAGCCCAATCTAATTAGACCATTCCCAACAACTATGCTAAATTGGAGAAAAGTGATACTGTATGTTAAAATAGAAAAATAGGAGAGAGAAGATAAAAATCTTCAAATTTGAAGAAATCTCTAAAACTCACTATTTAAGAAAGAGATAATATTTAAATATTTCCACCAATAAAAGACATTGAAGTAAAAATGTTTAGGAGAGAAATAATATTTTATTAATATATTAATTATTTTAATAATATAATCAATGTTACAACCTCTAAAATAGAATAGTAATTGGAGTTAGAAGTAATTTTCTTTTAAAATTTGACTTTTGATACTATATTTTAGAAAAAATATAGCATAATTGTTGGAGATGCTCTTAGTTTTAAGTAAATTAAGAGCATCTGCAGCGGTGTCCACATAGAAGTCCTTAAGCCCACATGGAAGTCCTTGGAAAGGTTTTTATCATTGAGGATGCAAAGGGTTTTTGCCACATAAGTGGAGCGGTTCCTCTGCGAGGACCGCTCTATGTGGTTGAAAATCATCAAAATCATTTTCCATTTTTCTATTTAAATAATCAAAAGTCATTTTCAATTTAAATAATCAAATATATTATGGTGTGTTGACCCACTTTTTAAATATATAATTAGTTAAAAATAACTAAATAAAATTAATTAATTGGTTGTCAATTTTAATTATTTTGAATTTTATTATTATAATTATTTATAAATATTTTGTAACTTTTATTTATTATATATTTTTAATTATTGTCTTATTATTATAATTAGTTTTTAATTATTGTCATTTAATTATATTTAGTTTTTAATTATTGTCTTTTATCATTATAATTTTATATTATTATAGTTTTTATTAAATTAGAAAGATTTATGAAATGTGTAGAAAAGAAAAAACTGATGTAGCAAAACCATGAGCCTCTTGAGAAGTCCATGATTGTGGTTGCTCTAAAATAGTTTATTTAATTACTTAGATGGCATTTTTTATTAAATTGAAATGTGAATTCAAATCTCTAGCATTTTTTGGTATAAAAATATTATGAAAGGGATTTATGGAGTAATTATTTAGAATACTTGGTGTTTAAATAAATCATGTTGTATTTAGTTAATACGATCAAATTATTAAAATTGGCTTTGTAAAAAGCAGTTCTTGGTTTTGAGTTTTAGATTAACATATTACGACTAATGTAATAGACAATTAATACCGAACGAAGGGGCTCGCGTTCATATATGTCGAGATTTAAAACTGTACGATACTCAAATCCATTATCAACCCGAGTTTCATATTTAGTACTTTTGCAGGCCAAAATCTTGAAACATATATGGAGATATCATTGTCAAGCCAATAATCATTTGTTGAGAGTGCAAAACTACTCGACAACATCTGTAAGTATCCTATTCTTCGTCAATTAGACATGTTCCTATAAACACATTACACATTGTATGTTTTGCTTATATCTTCGACATGTCTCTTCCTTTTTCAGTTATTGCATGACGACATTTGGGATAGTGGCGCCACAGTTGCAGTCGTGTAAGAATATGATCAAAATAAGTTGACTTCACCAAGCATTAAAAGAACACTTGCATGAAGCTTCAGCACAAAAGGTCCATAGCTTAATGCAAACAACGACTAGGGTCTCAGGAGGTCAAAACAAAAATGCTTTTGCTAGTCGATTTAACTTCAAGGAGCAAAGGGTTGATACAGGGAAAACAAAATATATCAGTTGTGACGACGCTATCAAGCTTTCTTTAGTTGTCAAGAAATCAGACCGCCCTTCAAAACGCTATTAATTCTGGACATGGATCATCAAAACTTATGCCACCACCATGTGAAAGGACTCTTATTAAAGCATCCAACAAGAAATGAAGGACTAATTAAGATTAAGCCATTTCCCTCCCAACAGTTATTGAAGATTTATAGATCTTGAACTAAATCCACAAATTCTTCATATAATTAGATAGCACAAAATGCTCACTACCAGCTTCACAAATTCACAGTAATGGATGCATGATACCATATAAACACATGCAATTGACAAATTCCACCTGCATCTACCATTCCCTAACTAACTTTTTTTCCTATTTCAAATTGTATCAAGGGCAACAGACACTATGCATATATGTTGTTCAACTAAGCTAACTAAAGAAAAACCGGTCAATTGTGTATCTTACTTGCATGATGTTTAAATGCAAAGGGACTAACCTCAACGCTTTGAGATTTTCTTAAATCCCGGAGGACAGTCATCATAAGGTTCACGTTTTGCTTCCAAAAAGGGCCGTGTTGTATCAACCTTCTCTCCTTGAACAGCCTTCTTGATGACGTTTGGGTGACGAATTTTACGAAAAACTCCCCAAAGAAAGCAATTCCCTTGAAATTCTAAACATACCCACAAAGAAAAACATTAGTGTCGCAAATCTTTATATATTCTTGAGTAAATTACGATTTTCGTCCCTGTGGTTTGTTAATAATTTATGTGTTCGTCCTTATGGTTTACAATTTATTGCTATTTTCGTCCCAGGACTAATTCCTACCTTTTTAAGTATAAGGGACTAAAACAGTAAAGACTTGTAAAACACAAGGACCGAAACAACAATAAATTATAAATAATAAGGATGAAAATAGCAATGAGTTACAAACCATAAGGACAAAAACCATAATTTCTAAACCACAGGGAAGAAAATCGTATATTTTAACAAACCACAGGGACTAAAAACATAATTTACTCTATATTCTTTTATGTAATATAAGAAAAAAAAATAGCATAAATAACCAATAAGGGTCCATCTCTTTACCCATTTTTCTTTCTTTATTGTCTGTGGCTTTTGCATTCCATATCATGGAAACAGGATCCATAAAATGAACTACACTAATAAACCCTATATTGCTTCATATCTAATCATATGAATTTATGAGCCTACCTTGAGAATGTGGTTGTAGGAGTCTTGATGAAAGCACCAACAACTCCACCCCATCCACAAAGCTTCTCATCAGCAAATTGTTCCTCCAAAGAAAGTCCATTATAGAGTTGGAGTTCTCAGATCTGCAAATAAACAAAAATAACATGTTTTGAGATCAAGGTTTATAATAAAAGAAAGAAATGAACTTATATAACATGAAAAATAAGTTTCATATATGGTCCAACTTGGCTCGCTCAAGTGGATAAGATTTGTTTTGGATAACAATAACCTAAAGGTTCTGAGTTAAAAATCCCACAATTGTGTTCTGCCCGGTGTATATCCCAATCAATTGTGGTTTATCAAATCATCTAAAGATCTGAGGTTGAGATATAAACCTCTTTTTGAATCTTGGGAAGAAGTACAACCCGATGTCATCATTATCGGGACAATAGTCTGGAAACATATCCGTCCATACTTCATGCTTCGGAACCAGCTCAAAGTGAATATTTTCAGGCATTTTCTTTAGGGTCTCGTAGACCTTATTATGTACACTAGATGGGGGATGAGCCTTGAATGCGTCATTGAAACTTTCATGTCCCTTTGGTAGATAAAAACTTCCCCTACAAAAGAAAGTGTCAATGTAAATGATCATCTTTTTTCTAACATAGCACAAAACATGTCGATCTACTTCCAGAAAAGAACGATAATACTAATAAACTATCAAACAAATGCTGTTAAAGGAAATAGAGTAAACTACCATTTGGTCCCTGGACTTTTACTCAACTTGTACGTTTAGTCCATAGATGATAGACTCTTCTCTTTGCAATTTCAGTCTTGAGGATAACATCATTCATTACTGATCTCCGTTAAAAAAAATTGGCATGTGCATAACACATTTTGCCTTTCAAATCTAAACATAACGTGGGGGTATAAGTAAATCTAGTTTAAATTTAGTAAATTTGTCGGGGTTAATGGTTATATGCATCAATAATCACTCAACCATAGGATTTGAGAATTAAATTTAGTAAATTACTCTTTTTACCCTTGAATATGGTCAATTGGACAACACATGACCTTTTTAACAGCACTCGAGTAATAGAGTTAGCCTAAGGACTTGTATGAAATAGTTGCATAATGAACGGAAACTGCAAAAAATTATGGACTAAACCTGCAAGTTGAGTATAAGTCTAGGGACCAATTTTGTAATTTACGCATAGAAATATTAATATACGTGATGTTAAAATGCTAAGGAGTTCATGATAATTCTAAATCTGGAAAGTATGAGACATTCGAAAGTCAAATGAGGATTCCTCTTTCAGATAGAAGTAAAACCACTGTTCAAAAAAACTCGCCTTACAGCCGCCATGGCACCAAGGCTTGTGTCTCACGCCACGTTATGCCCGTGGCACGCCATGGCCTAATGCCCAACTTCGTAATGCAATATTTGATTTTTCTTTACGTTTTTAATGTCTTATTTGCATGTTTTTTAATCTATACCATAATGTAACTTGCTTATTGCTATTGACTCATTGAGTAACACTACAAAACATACGTTTTTATATATGATATTATATATAAATTACAAAAATTACGCCATAAGTCACGCATTGGAAACGCCAAGGCTTCGCCGTGGCTCCTAAGGCTTGTGGCTTGGCCTCGCCGTCACGCCACGCCTCACGCCATTTAGAACCTTGAGTAAAACTTGATTTCATTGTGTGATTGCTAAGACTTGTGCACAAATTAATAACTTGCTTACTTCCAATAAGCATGTAAAGCAGGAATATATGGACGATTCCTCTCAGAAATAGGCATGCCCCCAGTCAGATTCGATTTTCTGGCATCAGAACTCCCTGCCTCCACATCAGCATGATTCTTACTACCTACAGGGAAAGACACTCTCAACATACAAATAAATGATACTTGGCTACTTGCAACTAGTCTTCTTAAATAAAGTGTGCAAATAGGTTGACCCAACACTAAGACTTTCACAACGGATGCATGTCCATCTTTGTACCTGTTTTTGTGTTGGCTGTTTCGGATCTTTTAAAAGATTTGGGCACCTCAACATGCATTCTGGTACCTGCTTCTTCTTTTCTGGGAGGCAGGACCTCACTCTTTGCTGAAAATATTCCAAAAAGTACATGATATAAAACAAGATAACTTCATAAGAAAAGGAATGACCACAAGCATCTTCTAACTCAAAGATGGTATCCACTCTTACAAGAGACAAAAAACAATGGTGATGTATAAGTAGATACCCATCTTTGTTTCTCTTTCTGTATTTGTTCTCTCTCTTTTACAAGACTTAATAGACTGTGTGGTATCACCTCTATTTCTGAGAGGCAGGACAGCTTTTTCTGCTGAAGGAATTATGAGACATAAATTAGCAATCATAGCATGAAGTAAGATGAAAGCAAGAAATAAACCAACAAAGAGCAGCTATATGTGTGTGTGTGCTCAACATGGTATCAATGCATCAGATAGGACTCTTAGGAGTTAACATTGCATTATCAAGTGTTTAATATGAGTGTTGTTAGAATCTAAGTGATCTGTCATTTCAAGCATAAAATATTGAAATAAGAAATCACATTTGAGGCCAAAAACACATGTTACTGAATTTAGACACAGATTCACATCGTTAGATACTGGTTGAAGCCATATAAACACCTTATCTGATGAACTCTAGAACAATAACAATGCTTTCTGAAGCAATGAAACTAGAGATGTCTGTTCTTTTACTACAAAATGATAAATTCCATAATAACTATGACAAACTGATAATACATGCATGCATTGCCAGATCAATTATCTTCGATACTTATTGACTAAAACATAGCATAAAGAATTTCACCTTTCAGGCCAGTTGATTTTTGAACAACAGGTTGCTGCAAATGTTGCTCAAACTTGGTAGTTTTTTCTTGTTGGGGTGTTTTAATAAGAGTCTTTTCACGTGGTGGTGGCATATGTTTCGATGATCCCTGTCCAGAACAAAAAGCGTTTCTTGAAGGCTGGTCTGATTGCTTGGCAAATGAAGAAAGCTTGACAGCTTCTTCACAACTGATATATTTTGTTCTCCCCGTATGAACCCTTTGTTCCTTGAAGTTAAACCGGCTAGCAAAAGCATTTTTGTTTTGACCTCCTAAGACCCTAGTCGTTGTTTGCATTAAGCTAGGGACTTTTTGTGTTGAAGCTTCGGGTAAGTGTTCTTTAAGGCTTGGTCTTGGTGAAACCAACTTATTTTGTTCACATTCTTCGCAAGACCAAAACGGTGGCACCTCTGTCCTAAATATCCTCATGCAATAACTGAAAAAAGGAAGAGACGTGTTGGGCATATTAGCAAAACATACAACGTGTTTCTGGTAACATGCCATTAACGGATAGAAGACGATTCTTACAGATGTTGACGAGCAATTTTGCACTCACAACAAGTTACTATCGCCTCAAAAACACCGTCATCGCCACAAATATCACAAGGTTTGGCCTGAAAAGTAGTAAATGTGACAATGAGGTTGTATATACATTGAATATTGCAGAGTTTTAAATATTGACATACATTTCCTATTCTATTGCTTGTCACATTAATCTTATGCCGTATGAAATATGTAACTATTTCCAATTTTGGGATGTCACATTTATTTTCTGGGAAAATTTTCAATTTAAATTACCTATTTGCCCCCAAGCTGTCGTTAACATAACTTTGCGATAATGATTTTAGTCCAAAAGGTTTACTTCAACTTTAATGCTAAAAGGCCAAGTACTCAAGTAGGATATAACAAACATCCTCATGCAGAGATTAATGCAAAAAGAACAGAAATACCTCACCTTCATGGAGTTACAGGGTTACAAACAACAAGAATAGACTGCATATGATTCCAAAGGTGGACATGTATTCAATTATCTTAGAAGTAAATGAAGGCTATAGATTAGATTGCTTCCATAAGAAACTCAACCAAGTTTCAACCCTTCAGTATCTGCCGAATGCTCATACATTAAATATTCACGGAAAAGCTTCCAAGATAAGATGGATCTGATCAAATGATCAAAATTGCTAATAGTCAATGCATAATTAACATATTAATGTATTGGAAAAAACCCTTTTGGGGTTTAAAGGCCTAAAAAGCTATATTACAACTTGAATGTTGATTACTACATGTTAGTTGGTTGAAAGACTTGGCCAAAGTAGCATAGGCACTCATGCAATGGACAGTTGTCTACAGGTTTAGGTTCAATTGGAGTGCAAGAAATATAGACATATGCACATTGTTGAGAATATGTTGCTAATCTCTTATCTTTGACAAATAAGGATTGTAAGAAAAGCTCAACATATTTTATTTCATTCGATGCATGTAACTCCTACAACTTGGAATTATTGCTCATTCAGCTTTCTAATGAGATTAATAAGTCTTGTATTTCAGTCATGAAGACTGGTCCCATTACTAAAATGTCATAAAGAACTCAAAAATATTAAAAGAATGTGATGATCATGAAATGTACTTTGTACTTTTCACTTTCTACTTTTAAAAGTTTCCAATCAAAAATCAAAGACAATTTCATAATTATGTTATTGCATGATTTCTTAAAAGGGTGAAAAGAAAGAGCAAATCAAACAATCTCCAAAGGAGCTTGCACACATAATGCAGTGTGAAAGTCTAAGATGTAAAAGAGTTCCTATAAAAATCCATATCTTTCTACCTTTATGCATCAAGGTACCCTACTCTTTTGATGGAAAACCCTCAAAACACTAAACAAATAAAATAAAAAGGAGTTGTCCCCTTTCAACCCAACTGTTGTAAACAAATAAACCATCCTGTTTCTTGGGTCCCACACCAAGAAATATGAGCAAAAAAACAAAAATAATATAAACTCCCTCCTTTTCCAAGAACATTATGATGTCCAACTTGACATATACCATCTAATAAATACCAAAAACATCTAACAAAAAAATTTATGGACCAAAAACAAATAACATCAAATTTCTGTAACAACAACAATGGGTGGAACTTGGAACTTGGAAGGATAGTTGTAATCTACAAAATTTTGAAAATGTTAATAATATTAGATTTTTCTTTGACATAAATTGGAAAATGTCATCAAATTTCATGAAATCAAGTGAGTAAATGACGTATGAAGGAAGTATAACTAGAGTTTAATGCATATTTAGAACACATAAATCTTAGTAACACACTTTAAAATTAATTGGAATAAAGACCATGGCATAAGTAATAACCTATTCATCACTGGATCCAACGAACCAGTAAACCATAGATGTCCAATTTAATCCAAATAAATTTCATAAGTGGTAAAAACCCTAACTAACCTACTTAAACTTGGCGAGAAAGTCTAGGTCGAATTGAATAGTCCCCAAAATGTAGAAAATCATGAATAAAGGTAAAAGTTGGAATAAACCTTCCATCATCAATTCATCATCAGACACCATGAAATCAAAACCCCATTTTACATGATCCTGAACTTTTAACGTAATGTACACAGATTCAAAGTTTCGATCATTGATCAAATAGTGAGACAATCGAACGAACCCCGTTTCATGATTCGCCCACAACTCACAAGTAACAAACAGTTCTTAAGGGTTTATGAAATAGGGTTTAGTGCCAAATCGTTGCATCATGAACAATAAATACCGAATGCAGATCAGGATTCTTTATTAAAATAATGAAGAAAACAAACGACCAAATACCAATACCATGTTGGTGGCGGACATTTTGGTGTCTGTGCTCTACAATGCCGGCTGAGTTGAAGACTTGTTTGAAGAACACTGTATAAAAAAATGAAAATGTAAAGGATCTTCTATGGCGGCAGGCAACTTGATCATCTGCAATTAGATCTCAGTTTGGCGGCAACTTTATCTTTATGGATCCATTGATTCCAGGCAGCCCCAATAGAGAATACGTGTGTGCGTGTGATAATGATGATGATTCAAACCAAATGAATAGAGTAGCCGGGAGTCGTATCATATCATAATGTGTAGGAAATCCCAACGCCAACTTCAACAGTAACATTAAAAAAAAAATATCAAAACTAATGATTAGACTATTTTTTTAAACTAAAATCTAATTTAATAAATTATTAATACATATTTTATAAATATCTATCTATACTATATTATAAAGTACGAATAAAAAACTCTTAAATACAAATTATTAGGCACAAGTTACCATCATTTTATGCAAGATTTTAAAATTTTCTTAATTTACAAGTATCAAAACACAGATACATATTACTACTGCAAACTCCTAACACCCACTAATTTGGTATGTACAGAGCCTTTCTTTTATGCAAACATTTTCATGTATCACTATTAATTAATATATTATATTACTATAATTTTGTTTTCATTATATTATCAAATATAATTTGTTATTTTTTCTAGATGTTATTAAATAGATAAGATAATCATTGAATTCTAACAAAATATTTAATTTTTTTTATATAAAAACATTATATTATTAAGCCTAAATTAAACAAATTTATAAAAAAACATTATCACTTTCTCAAAACCATCCAAAATTGTACTGTAAATCGACAAAAAATAAAACGAAACATTAAAATCGTGATGTATCTCGCTGCATTACGCGAGTACGCTTCTAGTACTTCATAAAAATTAAAAAGGATGATGTAACATAAAATAATTTTTTATTAAAAATTATACCCTACAATTTCTTATATTATTCATTGTCCCAGCAACAAAAAATATTAACTTAACATTAACAATCAACAAAAATCAATTTTCTGACTTAAAAAACGAAGGGGAGGTTAAGAATATCTCCAATGGAGGTTCTTATAAGAACCTCATTTTTGCATTTTTTGTTGCCACATCACTTCCAACTCATCAAAATAAAAACTCATACAAATGTCTATAATGGTAGTTCTTATAAGAACTTTTTTTATGGGTTCCATACATTTTTTTTTAACTTCAATAATTATTATAAAGTCAATAAAATAAAAAAATAAGGAAAATGTCACATCTCACAAATTTCATGGTAAGAACCAAGGTTATTAGAGCAATTCCAATGCAAGGTTCATATAAGTAAAAAGTGCAATGACTTGTAAGAACTAGCATTGTAGAGAGTTCTTATAAAAATCCAAACCCCCTCTAGGTTCTTAAATAAGAACCTTGGTTTTAACTATGAAATTTGTGAGATGTGACATTTTCTTATTTTTTATTTTATTTTGTTGAGTTTATAATAATTATAAATATTGTTTATATAGATGGGACCCACAAAAAGATATTCTTATAAGAATTACCATTGTAGATATTTACATGAATTCTTATTTTGATGAGTTGGAAGTCAGGTGAGGTGTTAACAAAAAGTGCAAAAAGAAGGTTCTTATAAGAACCTCCATTCGAGATGCTCTTATTTAAGAACCTAGAGGGGTTTGGGTTCTTAGAGCAACTCCAACAGCTATGCTAAAATGGAAAAAATTGGGATTTTAACATTTTTGTTGTTCTAACAGCTATGTTATCCTCTATGCTAAAATAGAGAAAAAAGGAGATAGCTTGTAAAAATCTCTAAATTTAGAGAAATCTCTAAAAAGAAATTTTCTTCTAAAAACTAATTATTACACCCAAAAGACAAACTTTTCCTCTTCCAACTTCCCATATATTAAATATTTTAATAATATATTTAGATAAATTGAATATTTTAATAATATAATTAATACTAGAGTTGCTAAAATAACATAGTTGTTGGAGTTTGATGCAAATTTTTTTAGAGATTTTGATCTTTTTTACTCTATTTTAGAAAAACTTTAGCATAACTGTTGGAGATGCTCTTATAAGAACTCTCCACAATGTTAGTTTCTACAAGTCATTGCACTTTTTGCTTATAAAAACCTTGAATTGGAGATGCTCTAAAGGCCCTTGACCACCTATCTCATCATTAGAGCATTTTCAACAGCTTCTCTAAAATGGAGAAAATAGAGATTTTGAGTAACTTTTTGCTACAACAACCTCTCCAAAATAGAGAAAATAGAAGAAAGAGTGTAATTTTCTCCAAATTTGGATATATCCCAAAAAATGATTACCAAGAAAAAGAGATGATTTTTTATTATATCCCAGTATCCCACCAATGAGAAAACTATGAAATAAAATGTTTAAGTGAAAGAAATAAATATTTCATTAAATACATAGAATATTTTAATAATATAATTAATGATTTATCTTTAAAATGGGGAATTTTGACTATTGTTTCTTCATTTTGAAAAAAATTTGGAGAATTTATTGGAGATACTCTTACAATTTTTTTTATCTTTTTGTCTTTTGTTATTTTAATTGATTGTAATATATTTTATTTGCTTTGAATTATTAATTCTTTTATTTTATTTATTTATTTGTATTATATTTTAATTAATATGATTTATCGATAGTTACTTATTTTATAATATTTCACCATATTATTTTAATTCATAAAAAATTATTAATGATATAAAAAATTTATATACATGGTAGCTAATTATCGTGTAATCTACGAAGTTGACACAATGTTCTCACAGGAAAGACACAAGTATATATCAATACTGGGATCACTACAAGTAATATAATGGTAGTAATATCGAGTATCGTCTCACAGGGACCGAACTACTAAGAATCAGAAAGTTTTATGAATTTTTTGCACAAGTTTTGGTTGTGAGAAAAATTATCATTTTGATGAAGAGTTAAATCTAAAATACGAAATGTACTTTTTAATTAAAGAATGAGTATGGGTATAAGTTTTCCTTGAGACAAACGTAATAACAATATGGTCAGTCACTTAATAACACAAGACGTCTATAAAAAGTCAGATCTCTCGAAAGTGGATTTTTATAGACCATGCTCACAAAGTGCCCACTGTCATAAACTCTTAATCCTGTCGATTTAACTAAGTTGGTAAAAATCAATTTCTATCACTATGGAGATTTATACCAAAATCTCTTTGTGATATAAATCTCGACCGACTTTTGAACCTTAACAAATAATACAAAACTCATATCTCTACGTGGTTATCAAAGACTCTCTCAAATATTTGTGCACCACTTAAGCCGTATTTTGAATCCACCCATCCCTAGGTCAAGATCTAATATTAACACTTCAAAGTGTCCGACTTATCCACGTTGAATTTAAGTCCCGACTCAAGTGACCAAACTTAAGAGTTAGTAACAATGACCATAGCCAAGTGTTGCTTACTAGTCTCAAGTTTGACTCACACTCACACCCAACGAGGATGATTAGCTCATAATAATATTAAAAGATAATGTAAGAAAAAAAATATTTGATAACTATTTGCATTAAAATAAGACTATAAGTGAAATACAAACGATGCAGGAAATAACATACACAAAGTAAATGCGAGAAAGTAAAGCTACACTAATCTTCAAGCTTAAAACTCTAGTTTGAAGAGAGAAAATTCAGATTTTTGATGCTTGCTTGATTATCTCCATGGCTCTCCCAAGTCTTGATTTATATATGCATATTGGATAATACCTATTGGATAAATACTACTATTATCAAATGGGCAAAGGAATGCCAAATCTCCAAGGGATTTTCAGAGATTCTTCAATCATTTAAGATCTCCATCCAGCTCATAATACCCGGTTAAAGGCTTTATCGGCTGGTCCCTCGGGTGCCCCTAGTGAGCAAATTGTGCCCACTCCTAAATAGTGGCATTTTTTTAACAAAATTAAACTTTTTGGTGTGCTTTCATCACAAATTGCAAACATTATGGACCAAATGAAAGAGATGGAAACAAAAGTGGGTATAAAATGAAATAAAAGGCTAGAAAATAGTAACAAATAACTCTAAAAAAATGAGATTTATCATACCCTAAACTTGAGGTGTTACTTGTCCTCTAGTGACAACAAATGAAATAAAAAGAATGTTACGAAGAGAGAAGGAATAAAAAAGAAAAACAAACTTACTCAGATAATGTCGAATTTTTTTTAGCTGGAATGATGTGCAATCTTTCATCCTTGACTTTGTTGGCGTTGAAATTAATTGGTAGAATTTTTTTTTGGACAACGTGTATGGCTAAAAACAATACTATATCTATGATTGAAATTCATTATTTGTGTTCTTTATTACCTCTTTCGTATTTTACACATATTTCATCTCTTTTTTGTTATTTTCTTACATATTTACTGTAACACCCGTAATTTTCGGTGATTAAGGTCACTCGAACGTTTTTTCAATTTGTAGATGGTGGGATTTATGTTGGGAAAACATTACTTTGAGATCCTTAGAGTATCGACTATGCCAAGTGACTATGACAATGTCACTGTCGCCTGGCAAAGTCGCAGGATAGGGGATACCCTCGGGACATTCCGTGTAACAATGCCTTATGACTTTGACACTGTCATTGTCGCATGGCAATGTCGCCCACAGGTACCAGGGGCTGATTAAATCCCGGTTTTAAGCCATTCTTCTCATTTCTCACTTCTAATCTCTTCCATTTATTTCCCAAACTGTTTCCCCTTCTTCCCTCATGAACCCTAGTCGATTTTAAGGCTTTTCCATGAATATTAGAGTGTTCCTTCTCCATCTCATGCTAGTGGTTTCACATTTTGATGGAAGATCAAGTTCTTATCTCCAACATTAGAGATTTTGGGGTTTAATAGGTTTTACTCAAAACCAAAGTGGTGAGCTCATCCCTCTCTTTTTTAACACTTTAATCAAGTTATAAATGCTCTATTGATGACTTCCTAGTGTTTGTGTTTCTTAAATTTCGGTTTGGATGATTTTGGAGAATTTAGGTCAAAATTAGGGTTTTGTTCAAAATGGAGATTTTGACATAAGGTGTTTGGGGGAATGATTCTAAGTGCTTGGATACATGTATTTATGGTTGGAAACTTATGTATCTAGGTTTTTGGAAGATTTGTCTTGAGGATTCAAAATTTTCAAAGGAGTTCAAGTTGGGGAAAATCTAGATTTAGCCTAAATTTAGCAAGGTGAGTTCAAATTGATTTGTGAAAACTATGTACATACCAAAATATATGTTTTAAAGTGTTTATGTGGTTTACTTGATAATTATCAAATGTTGGATTATTTTATGAGGTTTACTTATTTGAGATATTTGATTTGATAAATCTTGTGAAATGCCCATCCTTGGGATTTTTGGGTAACTTGATAAATGAATAATAAATGTAAATATTTTGATGATTTATTTCATAAATGGGGGTTACTTGGTAAAAAATCATTTTAGTGTTTGTTGGAAATATGCATAGTTTGTGTTATGGAATGTTTCGAAAATACCAACATGTGGGTCATTGGATTTTGGTCATTCCTGACTTTGTGAACATTTTGCAAATTGAAAACCTTTTTGGTTTTGGGGAAAATATGTATTTCAAGTATTTTGATGAGTAAATCTTAGGTATTGTTATCTTAACGATCGATCTTACGAGTGTAAATCCTTTTGTGTAAATGCACTTTTAGTGTGTGTTTTAGAGAAATGTTTGATCTTGTGTTATGAGATGTTTTGAAAGAATCAATGGTATAAACTTGCTTGGAAAATGATCTATCTCAATCTAAATTGTGTTGGAGTTTATTCATGTATTTTCCAGCATGTGTTTACATAAACGTTGGTCGATTACGTTTTATTGCATTTTATGGATTTTTAGCATATGGTCATTTGATCGGTTGAGCTTAAGGCTCGGTTTTTGTCTTTATCTAGTCTTGGGGACATTTCTTCGGTTTTAATAGCTTAATGTGGATCTTTGGGTGTGAATTGCATTTATTGCACTTTATCTTGGAGAATACATGTTTTGAGTGCGTGTATCATTCATTTGAAATCTTGTATTTTAGACTATAACGCATTGGATCCATAGGCATGTAAGTCTGTCATATTTAATAGTGCGGAGTCTTGGTATTCTCACCTTGGGAAATATGTCGTGTTGGCATTGTTGATGTCCCGGTTTTTATGGAGATGAACCTTTATGGGTTGTACTCCGGGACCATGAGTTTTGTGGTTTAGATGTTCTAACTCTTGTGTACGAGGATTAAACATCTTGGGGTCACCAAGTAATGGGTTTGAAACCCCTATCTTGAATGCTAATAAGTATGCACTAAAGGTCTATTTGGGAACCTTGAGGTTGTAACTTACTAGGAAATGAACATGCAATAAAATCGTGTATCTTTGATGTGTAGTTTGGCAAAGCAGGCAATAAAGGATACGATGTCATTGGGGACTTGAGGTGTAGCTTATTAAAGCAGGCAATAAAGTCCGACTTGAGGTGTAACTTATTAAAGCAGACAATAAAGTCATGATATGAGGTGTAGTTCAACAACATAGTTATGTACCTTAACTCTGTGTTCCACCACGTACAATGGAAGCGGGTCTCCCCTGTCACCGAAAGGTGTTGTTTGGGTATTTGATTTTATTATCTATGTTTTCGGTGACGTTATATATATATATATATATATATATATATATATATATGGATTATATCCATGATTTTATGGGTTGAGTATTATGCCCCACCTGTGTCTTTGGTGTTTCGGGATATAAAGTTTTTCCGTGTTTTCATAAATTGGGAGTTTGATTTCTATTTACGTTTTGAGTAAGTTTTGGATTGCATCACTTCATGTTTGTGCACATTTTGTTGTATTCAAGATCATCAAGCTTAAAGTTAAAGCCTCAAAGATAGAAAGTCGAAGTCAACCTTTCTCTAAATGGAATGTCAATGTCAATGTCACTTTATGTAAAGGTCAAAGCTTTAGTGTTTAGGTTTCCTTGTTTAGAAAGTAGGTATAAATAGTTTTTTTTCTTTGTAAATCTAGTAGCACTTATCATTGAGAATTATTCTAGAGAGAGAGAAAGCTTTTAGAGAGAGAAAGTCATTGTAACCATTTCATATTAATAAGATTGTGAGATTTGATGAATTGTAATGATTTACACTTGCTAATTGGGAATATCAATTGGTATCAGAGCAGACAACGATCAGAAATTGGATCAAGATTGAAGGATTTGTTGCTATTTTCAGAAAGTCGCAAGTTACTTCTGTTGAGAATCGAATTCAATGATTTTGAGGTGTTTTTGGTTAGATTTTGATTGCATTGTATTCATATTATGGATTAGAACAAGTTTTGTTTGGATCATATTGTTCAATTCACATTCATTTGAGTGATTTTTTTATTTTTGTGAAGTTTTTGTTCGAAAACTGTCAACTACTGTGTTTGGATCGAAGTTTGCAATTTTGTGGTTTCTAGTTGAAATCATCAACTAAAAAGTTGTTCAAAATCAATTCCTGGACTAATCTGCAAACCCTGGTGAGTTAATTCGAAGTATTGAAGGATTTATGGTCGAAAAAGTGTTCACAGACTCAACATTTTGAAGAACTCGCAAGATCCAGAGAACTCGCAAGCTTCATAAAGAACTCGCAAGGTTCATCTGCTTGTCGTAAGCTTCAAAGCATATTGGATTTTGGGTGAAAATTTCTAATTCTAAAACTCGCAAAGTTTGACACACGACAAGTACACTTGACTCACATCGAAGGTTGCGACAAGTTACTGTTCCTTTACTTCTCGTATATCAAAGCATACGACAAGTGAAGAACTCGCACATCGCGTCTTACGACAAGTTACTGTTACTTTGGTTTCTCGGGTCCTTCGACGTACGACAAGCTTAGTTCTCAGATTTTTCACTTTGCGACAAGCTAGTGAAAACCCTCACATATTAGGGTTATTTATCCCTCTTTTTATACCCGTTTTCACATCTTTTTACCATTCTTTGGTCCAAATCATCCAAAAAGTCAAGAAATAGCTTAAAAATCAGATTTTGTACGTCGGGAACCAGTGTGGTAAGTCACCACTGTGGTATGTAACGACTGAAAATCATCTTAGGGATTTTATTGCCAAAATTATGAAGAAGACTTGCAGGTTTGGACTTGGTCAAGGCTAAGTTCTTTCATGAAAAAGAGGAGAATGAAGACAAGAGGGATGAAGACAAGTTTAAAAAGAAGACAAATGTTGAAATGTCACTTTTGTAACACCCTAAAATTTAGAGGAAATAAACATTCGAAAATTCGGCAATATGACGGCTAAAATAGGAGTAAAACCTGAATAATGCAACAAGGACATTTCAACCAAACATGCCATGCCGAAATGGGGAACTAAGTATGACGATGTCGATTACAACCCAAGCATAAATCAAGTTAATTTCAACAACCTACTAATCTAGACATAATTAGATCTAGATTAAATTCGGGTGTTGACACTTTACTTCTCCAAAAGTATAACCAGTCTAATTCGGTTGTGCGTCTCTATAACCTCCAAAGTTGCTACTATCTTTCGACCTCTCTTCATTCAAGCGCGAGGAGTCCCACCGCTAGAATGACTATCCATACATGACATTTTAAGAAAAAGTGTTAGGCTAAAGCGTAGTGAGATCAAACATTTATATTTAGAAATAATCAATTATAAGCGGAAGTAAGAAAAGTGAATTCATATTAATAATGATGTAACTCTTCATTATAAGCAATTACCTCTTGGGTTAACGGGGGAGACCCACTTACTAACACAAGTGACAGAACACAAAAGTAAGTCACTTGATAAGTTAGTAAAACCAATACACATAATAAAGTATACGCAAGGGATGTTAGGCTCGGTAGCTTTAAACGTACACCCACGGAAAGTCAACTTCAACCACATAGGGTCCTTACGTTGAAATCCTCATCCAATATCGTATACCTAGCACGTAGGACTTATAACCCTATCTGATGCCTAAACGTACCTCAATGTGGAAAACTAACGTTCCATCATCGGACAAAATGATACAAATAGGTTATGGGGTCATGACTCCCAAATGCAACCCAAATATGCATATAAATGCTCATATGCCAACCAAATGTTTCAACAAATATTAAGATGACCAAAATATTAGGACAAGGTTCCACATGATATATCACATAATTTCCGTGAGGTTTCAAGTTAATATTGTATAATATTTTCATACTATAGGTTCACTTTCCAAGTCCTCATCCAAAGTAAACATGTATTATTATTTCAAAACCCTAATTTGATTTCCAAGCTTTAGGTCAAGAAATTAAAGAAAGGTATACTTCTTGTACACAAGCCTCCAAATAGTTCAAAGACATGAGTTTATTAGCTTTAATATCACATTCACCCATATAAACCCTAAAAACCTTCAAGATTATGTTTTTGGTGAAACTCTTGCAAATCAAGAATTAATAAAGTAAATATGGTGTATAAGATTAAATCATGTTTGATATGTATAGAGTTAGTGAAAGTAAAAGAATACTCACCTTGTAGGGTTGTAGCTTAAAACCCTAGAACCCAAGACTTAATAAGAAGGAGATGGTGTTTGGATCTTGAAGTAGCTTCAAACTAGCACAATAAATGTGTAACACCCTGTTTTTCGAAAAGTATCATTTCAAGTTAATGCAGAAATCAGTATTTTAAGGGAAAAATAAGAGATAGGATTTTGGACTTGGATCCTAGATTTTATAGTCTTGTTGGATGAAGGATTCAATTACGAGTCCAACGATCCTTTCTGGAACGAAAACGGAGCTATAACGAAGAAATTATGACCAAAACAGTGATCGGGCACACGACCAATGTCAAGTGGACGTCCGCATAGGGAAGCAAGTGGACGTCCGCATAGGATCTTCCACGGAAGTAGCAGAAGTTTTGTCAGTTTTCGTCCTGAAGCATGTGGACGTCCGCATAGGGCTCCAAGTGGACGTCCACATTAAGTCTGACGAAATTTTCACCCTTTTTCATCCTCAGCTTTTCCCTCCTCTCTCTCATACTTTTACCCCCACATCTAGATCTGATCTCCCTCTCCCTCATTTCGATTTTCTCATCCAAAAATCCCAAATCCTTTCTCCTTCTCCATCTTTCCCTCCTAAATCAAATCCCACACCATTTTTATGAACCTTAACCTTTCTAGAACCATTTCACTTCATCTTCTTCATCAAGTTTCTAGGGTTTCATCCAACTTTTTCTCCATCTTGAAGATTTGAAGTTTGTGGTTTATTTTGGAGATCTATAGGAGTATTGTTGATGGGTTCAAGCTTTGGTGAAGGCAATCTTCTCTTCTCTTCAACTATGGAAATTAGGGTTTTGGTATAAGTTGAGATCTTCATGTTTAATGTTTGGGGAATGATCCTATATGGTTGAATATGGATATTTATGGTTGGAAATGTATGGATCTAGGTTTTTGGAAGTTTTTGGCTTGAGGATCCAAGTTTCTTCAAAGGAGCTCAAGTTAGGGGAAAATCTAGATTTAGCCTAAATCTAGCAAGGTGAGTTCAAGTTGATTTGTGAAAACGTTGTACATGCCAAAATGTTCATTTTAAAGTATTTACGTGTTTATCATGAAATTATTACTTATTGAGTTATTTGATGGGTTTTGATCATTCGAGGTGTTTGCTTTAAAAATCTTGTAAAAGCCCACACATTTGGGATTTTTGGATATCTTGAAAAATAAGTCATTTTAAAGTGTTTGATGATTTATTGCATAAATGGACGTTATTTGGTAAAAAGACACTTTTACTGTTTGTATGGAAAAAAGGGTTTGATTTCGTATTATGGGATGTTTTGAAAGGATAAAGAGTATAGATTTATTTGGAAACAAAAACTATTTGTCCCAACCTAAACAGTATTGGAGTTTATCCAAGTATTTTTGGAGCATGTGTTTGCATGATCTGGGTTAAGTGCGTTTTTATTTGGAGAATGTTAATCGTTGGTCAAAAAGGATTTTGAGCATTTTAGCTCGATATTGACTTAAAAGTGTAACATCCTTAAATTTATAAGGTAAGTATTTGTTCCCTAATACTTTAATTGTGTTTATCTAAAAATATGAGTTTCTCATATTTGCATGTGATATTTATTTATGGGACTAAGATGCTATCTGATCATATTATAATTGCATGTGTTTAGACCTCGTGCTCATTTTCAAAATTTGCTAAGTTTTTGGGCTGGGATGAGCTTGACGCGATAATGCCATCGCGATAGTGACAATCTATCGCCGGGCATAATCGCCAGGATTGTACCGAGAGGGGTGTGTGTCTCGCGATAGTGACACGCGATAGTGACAATTGTCACTATCGCCGGGCATACTCGCGGAAGATGTACCGTGAGTGTGTGTGTGTTCGCGATTGTGACTCGCGATAGTGCCCTTGGCACTATCGCCGGGCACTATCGCCCGCGTGGTTTGGTTGTTTTAAAACACCTTGGCAGCCTTATTTCTCACATTAACACTTTGCAAAAAATGAGAGAACTCTTCTTGGAGGCGATTTTTAGGGTTTCATCACCTACCACATTCAATTCTAGGGTTTTGGGTTGTTGGGAGCATTAAGTGGTCATCAAGCTTCATCCAAGTGTTCCCATTGAAGTGTTCTTCAAGATTCTCATTTCTCGCCTTCAAGTCTCATCTTCTCCAACTTCTAGGGTTTCCATATTCTCTAGGTTTTGGGTTCAAAACCTAGATTGTGAGTTTACTAAACCTTTGCTAAAACTAGATACACATCATAATCTTCTATTTGTTACTTTATCTCTATATGTTCAAATGTTCGGGGATTTCTTCATGAAAATGGTTGGAAGATGTATATATATGGGTGATTGCCATGATTATTGATACGTATCATGATTCGGGATTTGTCTCTTAGCTACATAATGTGGGTGCCTTGATATGTTAAATGTATGCATAAATGGGTATTATGATGATTCTAGTTGGAACACCATTTTGGTGATATGTTTATATGGATGATGAGCATGATTCACATTGGGTCTTTTGTTAGACATCATGAGGATAAGGTGGTAATATTATACCCGTAGTTGGTATTGAATTATGCGGATTGAAATATATCTAAAGGACCCCTTATAAATGTTATGTGGACGCACCAAGTCAATACACTAGGAGGATGTAGTCTTGGGCGCCACTGTGATGGTATGTGCCTAGACCTCCGCTACTCGGGGAATTTTCTTAGCGATAGTCTTCGGGTGGGCCGGGCCTTTGGGGTGTTCCTTGTTAAGGGCATCAAGGTATATCGACTCTTGGGTGGGACTTGATTGGTGCTTTGGGTCTCCCCTAATGACTCCACATATATTGAACACTAGTTAACTGCTGATAAGAATTGTATCTACTCATGCATGCTTATTATTGTTCAACTCACTAGGCTTTTTGGCCTAACACTTGTTTGGTGTCGATGTGTATCTCAGGTTCTAGCGGCGGCGGTCTTAAGCAGGTTTAGTTGCTTGGGGGTGAGAGCTTGGGGAATTGTGCATGGACGCGTTATACTTTTGGATATAGACTGTTTGGGTCTATAGATGACAACCCTTTTTGTAATCTCTTTTCTAGATGTAGAAATTAGATTAGTTGGTTGTTGTTTACTGTTCGTTAAATTACAATTGTGATTAAACAGGTTATTAATTTTATATTCCCCATTTTTGGGAGGCTCTTGCTATGGCAATTTTAGCATACCTCATGTCCGTTTTCCGGATTTTTGTTATCCCTATTTTTAGGGTGTTACAAGTTGGTATCAGAGCTTTAGTTTAAGTGAACTAGGTGTTGTTTAGCATATCTAGACTTAAGCTTTAGACTTTATGACTTCACTGTCCACTTGGGGTAGGAATCCTAGGTGGGGAGAGCGTTAGGATTACGGAATTACTGTAATTGAAAGTTGTGATGATGGTGACAAGAATACTTGTGTATGGTTCGTTCATAATTTCACTTAGCTACTACTATTATGAATGCATTGTTTCGTGAGCATACTTGGTTTACTATTATTATGATAATTGATGAAAGTAGTAATACGTACAATTAGTTCAACTCGCTTAGTCTTTTCTCAATCTATTTCTCGTACGTGCATGGCAGATTAAATGGTAAACACTCGAAGTAGATTACCGGACATGCCAGAAGGGCAACCTGAAGTGGAATCTGCAGTGGTACGACCCCCGGTGGGGGCAACCTCCGATGACATTCCTATACCCAGAATCTTGGCAGGAGGGCCTGAGCACATCCCGCGCCAGAACCTCAACACCGGTAACGCCATCTTGGAGGAAGTTACCATGGAGACCCGACTTCGGGATAACATGATGTTGGCCATGAATGCGGCTTTGGCTCAACAGTAGTTGGCCATGACTTCGGCCATGACCCAACAACAAGAGTTTTTCATGAAACTTCTAGAGGATCGAGACGTCAGTAACCGTCAACCCGAGACTATGGCCGAAAACGTTATTGTGGGGTCGGGAGGACCGATTGTGGTGACGGTCGAAGAACCATCCGCTGAGGGAATTAGAACGAAGACTAAAGGGTGCACCTACAAGACGTTTCTGGGGTGTCACCCTAAGGAGTTTGCAGGTTCCGATAGCCCAGTTGCTTGTATGTATTGGCTCAAAGAGATGGAGATGGCTGTTAGATTAAATTAGCCCCCAATTTAATTGAATGTTTTTTAAAGAATTGTATTTTGGGCTTTTTAATTACTTGTATGGGCTTGAGCCTTTTTATTGTAAATGGGCCCTATTAATAGGTGCACATGGCTCATTTGGTCTTTTTAGGTTTTGGGAGAGAACACAGATTACACACACATACTAGGTTTTCCATGAGAGTCGCTTAATGTTTAGTGTGGTGTTCTTTCCATTTTCCCCTCCATCAATGAATCAACGTATATGAGATAAGTTCTTGATTATTATGTTCTTAATTTTCATCTTATCTTTACATTTCTATGGAGTATCTTCAATTGTCTATCTGTATTGGGATCTAACAATTGGTATCAGAGCCAAATGAAGAAACTCTTCTTCATTTCGGTCATCTATGGCAACAATTGAAGATTAGATGATTATTTTGTTGTTTTGGTGCTTAGATTGATTCAATCACATGAGCCTTGACACAAATATCATTTCTGTGCTTTATTCATTGTTTTGTGCTTATTGGAAATCCATTTTTTGATTTAGATGAGTTTTGGATGAACTTTGATCTAGATTTTATTGATTTCTCACAAAATCTGAATTTTGCACACCACATGTTTGATGAAATGCCTACGAGAAGATTTAATTTCATTTTGGTTAAATCTGATCAGTTTTTATTACATGTGTGTGTTCTTGATCTTTCACACTTATTGGTCTAATATATGATAGCACTAAGTAGATGGTTGATCTATGATCTCATCCTTGTGTGTGCTTTAGTCCATAGCTATTTTAGCATCTTGGTAGGAAGGTTGTTGATCTTTGATCTGGCCTTCAATTTCTCCAAGAATTGACTTTCTATTTGGATTTGGAATCATTATGTGTTGATCTTATGAACTGCTTGCTGGATTCCATAGCATATCGAGCCATCGAATTTCCACTCTGTGTTGGATTATGAACATTTGGTTGCCAAAAGCGAAGATGCTGTAATTCACAATCAGTACAAGAATCAAAAGTGGATGCTTACTTGAATTTAGAGACATCGGCTTCTATGGAATTGCAAACTGTCCTCAGGCCACTCATCATTATATGTGAAATTCTTCTCATCAGTCACAATCCCATATTTTGATGTGGCCTAACTCAATATCATTAATTAATGAGGTTGGTAATGATCAAAGTGCTCCACTAGTGCATGATATTTCTTGAACATTGACTTATGTGGCAAACACTTTTCTGCACATTAACAACCAGCATGTGGCAATCAAGATCATGAAATGGGCAATTCATTTTTCCATGAGTCTGCTGCTTATTAATGAATCACAGTGAATGTGAAATCTCAAGAACCAACATCACGATTACTTGATTCATTGTTTAAGCCTACTAACTCAAAAAGTGAGCTGCAAAGATGAGATACCCAAATGAACAGATGAGAGGTTCTTGATCTATGAGTATATGGCGAACGACAGTCTTGACGTGTGGTTGAGGAACTGGACAGATGCAGTCTAAACACTTGATTGGCCAACCCATTTTAAAATTTGCCTTGGTTTAGCTATATGGCTAGCATTTTTACATCATGGTTTTGTTCCCCACGTCATTTACAGAGACATCAAATCAAGAAATATCTTGTTGTGACAGCAAGCTCTTAGATTTGTCATGCGCAGGTGCTGAGTTTGAACAATTGTGATTGAAATGTGCAGAAAGCTAGCTGTTGTGTTATCAGATTTGTGCAGACTTTAGAATTTTTTTTTCAATCAGTTCGAAAATCTGTAGAAACCGTTCATATCGCTGGAACTAGAGAAGCTTCAACAGATTATGTAACATAATCCAGAAGATCAAAATTCTGCTGTCCAGTCTCTGCCATTGGGTTTTAAATTGTAAAGTGCATCCAGAGAGGGATTTGCAGCTGTGCAAGATCGTGCAAATGAACAAACACAGCATCAATCCAATAATTACTTCAGAAACAGATTCGAAACTCATGATTTCGAAGTACAACAGATTTTGAAGAGTTTTCACATATCAGCTTTGTGCAGATTACGGACATATGGCAGATCGTATATGGACAGAAGTTACATCTGTTGGACTGCTAATTTGCAGCTGTTGATCCAGAGTTTTGACAAAGATCATTCAAAGTTATTAGACAAAACCTGTAGCAGAATATTTGTTGCTTCGAAAATTTGATTGTTGCTGTCACTTATGTGCAACAGAATTCGATCATAATATGTTCAGAACTCACAAAGATCCTGTCTATGGATTTGTGATAAATACAAAAGAAACCCAGAAGTTGTCCAAACTCTGCAGATGATACAAATACGTTCAGAAGCTCTAACTCTGGTGACTGTTTTATATCAGAGGTGGTTCAAGACATTTGCAGAGGCTCTTGCAAGAGGTACCAGAGGATCTGGTTGTACACAGAGAGTTGTTGTTCAGAAGTTAAGGTTTGTTTGAGGACACTACAGAGGATAAGGGAAGATATGTCATCCAGAGGCAGGCTCTGGACATACAAACAGAAGCTCTGACTCAGATTTTGTCCAGAGGTTTCGACCTCTGTTATGGAACCGTACCACAACACTTGCTTGATAGTTAACGCCCATCTTACACCAATCTTAATCGTTTGGTTTCTCAGATTTTGGAGCAACTGCATTTAAATTGCGCAGAACTTTTTCCTTGACAGGTTCTGTGTTTCCAAAGGGGTGATCAAACGGAGGTTGCACCATATTGCATCAGAGCCTCTGAGGCAGTTCACAGAGCCTCTGTGAAAAATCACAGAACCTCTGTAGCTGTCCAAATCAAGCTCTTGATAAAAGCAACAGATTATGGACAGATTTGCAATGGAGCAACAACAACTGTTAATGGAAATGGTGTCCGAAAATCGCAGAGGTTGTTTTGTCATACAGTAGTAGGATGACTCTCCATGTGAATAATGTGTCGATGTGCAGCAGAAATTTGTTCCTGTTCGAACAAAACATCAATTTACTGTTAAGTTGATATTCAAGTTTTCCATATTTCGAAGAGCAGCAACAGTCGAATTGTGCAGAATTTTTCATGACATCTTCAAAATTTCTTCATGTTAATCATGTTAATCCAGATCTTGATCAAGCTAAAATGTTTCTAGATTTTTTTTTCAAAGGCTGTCAAGTTCAGATTTCAATATGCGTCCGAGTTATGATTGGAACACAGCAGGAGTTAGTTCTTAGAAGTGTTCATGTGATTCTAGATATGTCTGAGTTACAGGCCTGTATGATCAAATCTAGAGAGTTCAACTTGATCAGAGAAACGCAGAGGCTTCCAGAGCCTCTATGCACATACAGAAGTTGTCCAGATGATCTTATGTCTAGTTCTGAGGTGCAGAAAATACACCAGAGGCAGATCACAGAGCCTCTGTAGGCCATCCAGATGCTGATCCAGAAGCTCTGTGCACGTGCAGAAGATCAGAGGTGCAGAATATGAACATCATAGGATGTTATGCAGAACCTCTGTCAGGCTGTCCACAGAGGTACTTAAGTTGTTGTCCATAGGGGCTGTCCACAGAGGTATCTGCAGAAGCTATGCAGAACCTCTGCATAAGCTGTCCAGAAAATGATCAGAGCCTCCGTGATAAATGCAGTAGTCCAGAAGCTGCCCAAACACGCGCAGAAGTCCAAAGGTAGATTATGCACATCAGAAGCTAATGCATAGAGCCTCTGTAGGCTGTCCAGAGATCTGTGCGCATGCATAGGTGTTTCAGAATTGCTCTTAAGAGGCACAAAGAGGCTCTTAAGTTGTCCACAGAGCCTCTGTGGACCAAAACCACAGAAGAGCAGCGACCAAAGGGGAGGACCAGAGTATACCAGAAGTAGATACATCATAGGTCGATGGTCCGGAGGTCGCAATGAGCCAAGAGCCCGAAGCCCGAAATTTTCGAATTTTCTGACAGCATTGCGCTGTTTCAGAAACACGCGCACAACGTTTTACTCGAAGCTCCGATTTACATGAGTCCAGTTGCGTTGTATTTCTAAAACACATACGTACGACTTTGATGTTTTGAGTTTTCTCAAATTCCATGAGCTGATGTGCAAGAATCAGTGTCGAAGTCTACGTTAGGGTACTGGACCGAAAGCATTGCATTTCACTCATGCTCTTTCCGCTTTCAAGAACGGTGTTCTTTCGTCGGCTCTTCATGGTTTCAAGCTACATATGTGACACATTGTTTGTCACTCCCTCCTCCGTTATTCAAGTTTAAGGCTCGGTGTTGAACGCTTACTCAACAGGATCTTAAGAGTCAAATTTTCTGTTTTGACGACCGTTATGCGCAGCTGTGGGAAAACTTGCACAACTCACTCATTTTTCATCCAAAATGGATGAATCAAAGCTCGTTGGAAATCTAAGAGGCTGAAGTTCAATGTACATGTTTTATATTTTCTCTCAATCAGACTCCTTAATGGTCAAAAATAGCGGTGAAGTTGAGACATGAAAGCTGGACAAATTGGGATAATTCGTCTAAGTCTTTCAAGAATATGAGCCTACATTTGAGGGGGAGCTTATGATGCTTTGAAGACATGAAGAACGGCACACGAAAGCTTCTAAAGAAACCAAGGGGGAGACTATATGATGATGCTTTCTTTATAAAACATTAGGGGGAGATTGTTAGATTAAATTAGCCCCCAATTTAATTGAATGTTTTTTAAAGAATTGTATTTTGGGCTTTTTAATTACTTGTATGGGCTTGAGCCTTTTTATTGTAAATGGGCCCTATGAATAGGTGCACATGGCTCATTTGGTCTTTTTAGGTTTTGGGAGAGAACACAGATTACACACACAGACTAGGTTTTCCATGAGAGTCGCTTAATGTTTAGTGTGGTGTTCTTTCCATTTTCCCCTCCATCAATGAATCAACGTATATGAGATAAGTTCTTGATTATTATGTTCTTAATTTTCATCTTATCTTTACATTTCTATGGAGTATCTTCAATTGTCTATCTGTATTGGGATCTAACAATGGCCTTCGAGGCAAGTGAGTGTGATCCCTCTCAACGAGTCAAGTTTGCTTCCCAACTACTTTGGGGAGAGGCTTTGATTTGGTGGAATCTCACTCGATTCGCCCTCATCCCGGAAGTTCTGGCTAAGTTAACTTGGCCGGTGTTCAAAGAGAAGATTATGGACAAGTACTGCAGCGAGCAGTCGTTGGACAAGTTGGAACGGGAGTTCCGAGATTTGAAGAAGGGGAATATGTCAATTGTTGGCTACTCCAAGCTCTTCTTGGAGAAGCTAAACTTGGTGGGACATCTAGTCCCCGACGAAAAGTCAAAGATGAAGGCTTATCATCAAGGGTTACCGGCCGAGATGCGAACGACGGTAAGAAATGCTAAGTGTTCGACTTTTCAAGAAGTTATCGAGGAGTCCTTACTCATTGAGGACAACATCAATTCGGAAATGGATGAGAAGAGGCATGTTGGTGAGAAACGGAAGTGGGAGGGGCCATCTGGGCCCGTTCGTCAGTAAAGACCCTTTGTAAGCGGGAGATCGGGTGATCAAAGCCGTGAAGATCGGTGGTGCCACAAGTGCAGGTCAAAGCACTCGGGGCCGTGCGCTACAAGGACTCACTCCGGTCCAGCCGGGTGTACCAAGTGTGGTAAGAAAAGTCACACGACTCGAGAGTGTTCCCTCCGTGGGTCAGTATGTTATGAATGCGGAGAGCCGGGGAACATGAAGCGAGAGTGCCCAAGGTTGGTTAGAGGAGGTGGTGGAAATTCTGTGGGCTCAACGGCTAGGGTCGAGCAACCACCAAGGGCACCGAGTCGAGCCTTCCAGATGACTACCGAGGAGGCGAAGGAGACCGCGGATGTCGTTTCGGGTACGTTTCTAGTAAACTTCATGCCTGCTCGTGTCTTGTTTGATTCGGGTGCTACGTGTTCTTTTGTGTCAGATGCTTTATGTAAACGATTCACCACTCCTATTAGTGTTCTTCCCGATGCGTTAGTAGTAGAAATAGCTAATGGGGATCAAGTAATCATTCGTGACCGTTTCTGTGATTGCACTCTAGAGATCGATGGAAATTCTTTCGGAGTAGATTTACTACCTATGACTATAGGAGGGTTTGATGTAGTCATAGGCATGGATTGGTTAGCGAGGCATAAAGCGGACATCTTTTGCTCCAAAAAGATAATCCAAGTACCATTGCCGGAAAATGGGGTGGCTGTCATTTATGGAGAGAAAGGAAAGAGAAATAATCCTATTATCTCATCTCTTAAGGCTCGCAAGTTTTTAGCGAAGGGTTACCCTTCGTACTTGGCCTACGTGGTGGACGCTAAGAAAGAAAAGAAGTCGGTAGAAGATGTGGAGGTGGTGCAGGCTTATCCGGACGTCTTTCCAGAAGACTTACCCGGATTACCACCGGCGCGACAAGTGGAGTTTCAGATTGACCTCACACCGGGAGCGGCTCCGATAGCTCGTGCTCCATATCATTTGGCACCAACAGAAATGAAGGAGATGATGACGCAACTTCAAGAGTTGTTGGAGAAGGGCTTCATTCGACCAAGTTCGTCACCTTGGGGAGCACCGGTTTTGTTCGTGAAGAAGAAAGATGGATCCATGCGGATGTGCATAGATTATCGGGAGTTAAACAAAGTCACGGTGAAGAACAAGTACCCTCTACCTCGCATCGACGATCTTTTTGATCAACTCCAAGGGGCGGGATGTTTCTCGAAGATTGACCTTCGGTCCGGATATCATCAAGTGAGAGTGAAGAAAGAGGACATTCCGAAGACGGCTTTCCGAACGCGATACGGCCATTACGAGTTTTTGGTGATGCTTTTCGGTCTAACCAACGTTCCGGCCGTATTCATGGATCTGATGAACCGTGTGTGTCGCCCATTCTTGGATAAATCCGTGATCGTCTTCATCGACGATATTTTAATATATTCAAAGGATGAGTCCGAGCATGGAAAACACTTACGGGAAGTATTAGAAGTTTTAAGGAGGGAGAAGTTGTTCGCAAAATTCTCAAAGTGCGAATTCTGGCTTCAAGAGGTGCAATTCTTGGGGCATGTGGTATCAAAGGACGGGGTAAAAGTGGATCCGGCAAAGATCGATGCAATGATGAGTTGGGAGCCTCCAACAAGTCCGACGGAGATTCGAAGCTTCTTAGGTTTGGCGGGTTACTACCGGCGTTTCATCCAAGACTTTTCCAAAATAGCTACACCGCTCACTTCTCTTATAAGGAAGAACGTCAAGTTTCTTTGGACTGATGCACAAGAACAAGCCTTTCAGACGCTCAAGAGGAAGTTGTGCGAAGCTCCGATCTTATCTCTACCCGAAGGATCGGAAGATTTTGTTGTGTTTAGTGACGCTTCCAAGATGGGGCTTGGGTGTGTCCTAATGCAAAGGGGGAAGTAATAGCTTACGCGTCGCGACAATTAAAGGATCATGAGAAGAACTATCCGACTCATGATTTGGAGTTGGCGGCGGTAGTTTTCGAGTTAAAGTTGTGGCGACACTACTTGTATGGGACCAAGTGTACTCTTTTCACGGATCACAAGAGTCTCAAGTACATCTTCGACCAAAAGGAACTCAACATGCAACAAAGGAGATGGTTAGAGCTTTTGAAGGATTACGATTGTGACCTACTCTATCATCCCGGTAAGGCTAATGTGGTAGCGGATGCATTGAGCCGAAGGAATCATGGCGATGGTGTCAAAATGTCCCTTACAAGGATCGATGTAGTCACAAGTTTGGTGGAAAGCATTAAGGCAAGTCAAGTGGAAGCACTTAAGGAAGAGAACCTCAAGGCCGAAGTAATGGTGAAGCAAAAGGAGCTGTTAACGGAAGACAGTCGTGGTCTCAAACTCTTTCAAGGACGATTTTGGGTGCCGAAGTTGGGAGGAAACCGGAAGCTGCTTCTTGAAGAAGCGCATAAGTCGAAATACTCTATACATCCCGGTAGCACCAAAATGTATAGAGATTTAAAGTTAATGTATTGGTGGCCGGTGATGAAGTTAGATGTGGCTAACTATGTAGAGAAATGTGTCACTTGTCTCCAAGTCAAGGCGGAACATCAAAGGCCGTATGGGAGTTTACAACCGTTGTCCATTCCCGAGTGGAAATGGGACAACATCATTATGGATTTTGTAACCAAACTACCGAAGACCTTGCGTGGTCACGATACCATTTGGGTGATCGTGGATCGGTTAACCAAGAGTGCGCATTTTCTTGCGATGCGGGAGACTTTGCCGATGGAGAAATTGGCTAAACTGTACATCGACGAGGTGGTGTCAAGGCACGGAGTTCCGAAATCTGTAGTATCGGATCGGGATAGCCGATTCACTTCAAACTTTTGGGCTAGTTTGCAAAAGGAGTTGGGTACTCGACTGAATTTGAGCACGGCGTATCATCCTCAAACGGATGGTCAAAGCGAGAGGACGATCCAGACTCTAGAAGATATGTTGAGGTCGTGTGTAATAGACTTCGGGGGAAGTTGGGATTTACATCTACCCCTAGTAGAGTTCGCGTACAACAACAGTTACCATTCTAGTATCGGGATGGCACCGTTCGAGGCTTTGTATGGACGGAAGTGCAGAACCCCGGTTTGTTGGTTAGAAGCGGGCGAAAAACAATTTGCTGGGCCGGAAATCGTTCAAGAGACGGCCGACAAGGTGAAAGAGATCCGGGAAAGGCTAAAGGCGGCACAAGACCGACAAAAGAGTTATGCGGACAAGAAGAGAAGGCCGGTTGAATTTCAAGTGGGTGACCGGATCATGTTGAAGGTGTCTCCATGGAAGGGGATCATACGTTTCGGGAAGCGGGGGAAGCTTAGTCCTCGTTTCCTTGGACCATTCGTTATTTTGGAAAAAATTGGTTTGCAAGCCTATCGGTTGGATTTACCGCCGGAGATGGATGGGATACATCCTACATTCCACGTGTGTTACCTTCGGAAGTGTCTAGCCGAAGAGGAAAGCATGATTCCTTTGTCGGAGATTCGGGTGGACAATGGGAATCGTTGCGTGGAAAACCGGAAGCAATTTTAGAATCGAAAGTGAAGAAGTTGAGGCATAAAGACGTAGTCATGGTTAAAGTCCAATGGAAGCACCATCGGGGTGCTAACATTACTTGGGAGTCCGAGGATGATATGAAGAAGCGTTATCCTCACTTGTTTACTTAGAGTAAAATTTCGGGGATGAAATCCCATTTAGGTGGGGAGGATTGTAATATCCTTAAATTTATAAGGTAAGTATTTGTTCCCTAATACTTTAATTGTGTTTATCTAAAAATATGAGTTTCTCATATTTGCATGTGATATTTATTTATGGGACCAAGATGCTATCTGATCATATTATAATTGCATGTGTTTAGACCTCGTGCTCATTTTCGAAATTTGCTAAGTTTTTGGGCTGGGATGAGCTTGGCGTGATAGTGACATTGTCACTATCGCTCGCCAGGATTGTACCGAGAGGGGGGGGGGGGTGTCTCGCGATAGTGACAATTGTCACTATCGCCGGGCATACTCGCGGAAGATGTACCATGAGTGTGTGTGTGTTCGCGATTGTGACTCGCGATAGTGCCCTTGGCACTATCGCCGGGCACTATCGCCCGCGTGGTCTGGTTGTTTTAAAACACCTTGGCAGCCTCATTTCTCACATTAACACTTTGCAAAAAACGGGAGAACTCTTCTTGGAGGCGATTTTTAGGGTTTCATCACCTACCACATTCAATTCTAGGGTTTTGGGTTGTTGGGAGCATTAAGTGGTCATCAAGCTTCATCCAAGTGTTCCCATTGAAGTGTTCTTCAAGATTCTCATTTCTCGCCTTCAAGTCTCATCTTCTCCAACTTCTAGGGTTTCCATATCTTCTAGGTTTTGGGTTCAAAACCTAGATTGTGAGTTTACTAAACCTTTGTTAAAACTAGATACACATCATAATCTCCTATTTGTTACTTTGTCTCTATATGTTCAAATGTTCGGGGATTTTTTCATGAAAATGGTTGGAAGATGTATATATATGGGTGATTGCCATGATTATTGATATGTATCATGATTTGGGATTTGTCTCTTAGCTACATAATGTGGGTTCCTTGATATGTTAAATGTATGCATAAATGGGTATTATGATGATTCTAGTTGGAACACCATTTTGGTGATATGTTTCTATGGATGATGAGCATGATTCACATTGGGTCTTTTGTTAGACATCATGAGGATAAGGTGGTAATATTATACCCGTAGTTGGTATTGAATTATGCGGATTGAAATATATCTAAAGGACCCCTTATAAATGTTATGTGGATGAACCAAGTCAGTACACTAGGAGGATGTAGTCTTGGGTGCCACTGTGATGGTATGTGCCTAGACCTCCGCCACTCGGGGAATTTTCTTAGCGATAGTCTTCGGGTGGGTCGGGCCTTTGGGGTGTTCCTTGTTAAGGGCATCAAGGTATATCGACTCTTGGGTGGGACTTGATTGGTGATTTGGGTCTCCCCTAATGACTCCACATATATTGAACACTGGTTAACTGCTGATAAGAATTGTATCTGCTCATGCATGCTTATTATTGTTCAACTCACTAGGCTTTTTGGCCTAACACTTGTTTGGTGTCGATGTGTATCTCAGGTTCTAGCGGCGGCGGTCTTAAGCAGGTTTAGTTGCTTGGGGGTGAGAGCTTGGGGAATTGTGCATGGACGCGTTATACTTTTGGATATAGACTGTTTGGGTCTATAGATAACAACCCTTTTTGTAATCTCTTTTCTAGATGTAGAAATTAGATTAGTTGGTTGTTGTTTACTGTTCGTTAAATTACAATTGTGATTAAACAGGTTATTAATTTTATATTCCCCATTTTTGGGAGGCTCTTGCTATGGCAATTTTAGCATACCTCATGTCCGTTTTCCGGATTTTTGTTATCCCTATTTTTAGGGTGTTACAAAAAGAGTCTTAGGGACAATTGTCGGGTTTTAATGGCTCAATGTAGAGCCCGATTATGATTTACATACTAATACACCGTGTTGCATATTGAAGTTTAGTACATGCTCGAGTGCGTTGGTCATTTCGGTATAGTCATGTAATGTTAGACTCTGTTGCATTGGATCCATAGGCACGTAAGTCAGTCTGTTTTGGAGGGCAAGAGATATTTGGTTATAACTATTGACCGTTTGGGTCACTAGCGAGTAGGCAATAGGGGGCGCAAGCCCTTGAGGTGTAACTCGTCTAGATTGGATAGGCACCCATGTCTGTAAGACCTTGAGGTGTAACTCGACAGAGTAAGCACTAGAGGCATAAAAGGTTTGAGGATTGTGATGTATGTTATGGCATGGGGACTAGAACCGGGGTATGTGGTGAAATCCAATAACATCACGGGTGACCCCATTCACGTGTTCTTGTCAACCAAGATGGAAACGTTGAGTTGTCATGCGAGTAACATCGTATGGGCGATCTACTTGTGTGTTCCTCCACTCTCAACATATACGGGTCTTCCCCGTCGTCGACCATTAGTATTTTAAATGTTAACACCATATCTTTCTATCGTTGGATTTGTGTGGTCGACGGTAAATGATGACCTTAATATTGGGTTTCCCCACGTATATTAAGGTTTGAATGAAATACGTCATTCCCAAGTTTTGGTATTTTGGTTTCCCTCTATTTTATGGTTGCGTGAGTATTAGGTCTAGTGTCCATGTTTTTCGGTGACATATCATATTGGTGAGTTATTAACTATGATTACGGGTCGAGTGTTTTACCCCACCCGTGCTTGCTTGGGTGTTTTGGGATACAACGTTTTACCCACATCTCTTAAATTGGGAATCAATCTCCGCTCTCGTTTCGAGTGAGTTTTCGGGTTGCATCATTTTATAAAGAATGCCTTGTAATGAGGTGTTCATCTTTGAAAATGCATGATATTGGAAAGGAGTCGTCTCCGGGATTAAAGTAAATCTTTTGAAAGGTTATGATTTTAAGTGGAGTTTATTCCTTTTATAAATATGTTCATTCATGTAAAACTCTTTAACTCACTAGGCGTTAGCCTAACCTTTTTTATTTTTCGGCATGTGCAACAGGTTCCGGTTGGGAATAGTTCTAGTAACATTATGAAGAAATGAGTGCTAGTTGTGTGCTCGAGGAGTGAATATCTTGGTGAAGTCTTCCGCTTTTGTATTGGGAAGAGCAATTTGTATTTGGGTTAAGTAACACCCGACTTCGGTTTAGTCCTTGTATGTTAATGGAGTTTATAATTGTTGAGGTTAATTATAGAATTTTACCTTGAGGTATTTTGAGTTTTGATTTGTAGGAGGAAGTTTTGTTTGTCACTTGATGTTATATCGAAATTTTAAATTAGTTTCTCTTACCAAATTTGAGGGTGTTATAAAATGTTCACAATAATCTAGAACACATTAATGACCAAGAGATTGGAGTAGATAAGAGGCATTAATGGCAAGGAAGACTCTAGGGTTGAGACTTACCAATCCAAGGAGAGAAAATCGTATTTCACCTCTTCAAAATATGATAAAATGATTAAATTCGCGACTTAACACGTTTATAACCTGACCTTCTTCGGCGACAGTGATACGGCGACAATGACAATGTCACTGTCGTGGGGCATAATTGCCCGACCTCCACACCTATCAGTACACACGACGCGGTTGTGACACCACGATAGTGACTAGGGCATAATCGCCCGACACTATCGTCGAGATTGTACCGCAAGCTCTAAACCCCCAGCGATTGTGCCTTAGCGATAGTGACACCATGTCACTATCGCGGGCATTGTCGCGAGTATGGTACCGAGGTTCAAATTTGGCAAACTTTCAACTAATGACGCGTGATTCAATGCTAATAATCCATAGACTTGAAATTGTATTCAATTGTACTGTAAACCCTCGACGAGGGACTGGACATTACACAAGTTCTCAAATTTCGGGGTGTTACAACTTTCACCGCTCAAGTCTCTTTCACCTTTTCCATTATATAAAGAGGCTTGGGTTGGCATTTGAAAATCATCCATCAATCCATTGAACATCCAGAGAAGCTTCAGGCATATTAAATTTCAACTTCTTAGCTGAGTTTAGTTTGTTTTTGTAATTTCTTAGATTTAATTTCTGCACTTTGAATTTCGTCACCACTGTGGTAAGTCTGTGACCACAGTGATAGTTTTCAGATGAATGCAATTTAATTTTTAGCATTACTTTTATTTTTTTATGTCTTTAATTATTATTAGTATCTAAACCCCCATTTGGATGCGGATGTAAGCCAAACCCGAGAAGTTAAAATGTAACACTTGGGTGTTACCACATTTAGCTAACTTCTCGGTTTGGTCATCCAAGTTGAAGCTTCATCTCAACGCGGACAAGCCGATCACTTGTGTATGTTAATATTATATCTTAGACCTCGAGAGGGGCGGATCCGAATACGTCTTGCGTGATGCAAGGAGGTTTGAGAAAATCTTCAATAATCACATAGAGATATGGATTTTTGCATAGTCAAACTAAGGTCCATATGTCGGTTGAGTTGGTGTGTCATAGAGATATGCACATCTCTCCGTACTGACGGGGCTAAGATCTTCGAGATCTACTTGGTAATATTGGTAAACCAAAAGTTAGCAGTTGTGGTAATTTTATAATAAGACCGTTATCGCAACCTATACGACGTTGCTTCGAGAGGAGGAAATCGTGTGAGGTCTCATTGTGACCGATTTTGTTAACCATTTAAGTTATTAAAATACTTTCGGGGAAAACTTACACCCGTACCCGCTTTTTATTATTTGTTAAATATAATATTTAATATTTCGCTATAAACCAACCAATTAATTTTATAAATCTCTAACTTTGCACCAGAAGTTCGTGAAAATTTTAGATTTTTAGTAGTCCAATCCCCGTGGATACGATATTTGGTCTTTACCATTATATTACTTGTAAAGCGAACACAATACGTGGTGTATACTTGCGCCATTATTGTGCCACATTTTACACGTGTGTATTTTTGCTATCAGCTAGTTCTTAAATCCCTTGAATTTTTCTATGTCTAGAACCCGTGTTCTTTGACTTGCGAGTAGTATAGAACTCGTGTACTGCAACTTGCGATAAGTCCATTTCTCGGTTGTTTTGGTTTGAGAGTTTCTACGTCTCGGGTGCAGGGTCTTACGACAAATCCAATTCTCGTACCTTTTGGTTTGCGACAACTAGCTTTTCGGGTGTAGTGTTGTGCGACAAGTACAGTTCTCGGTTCTTTTGGATTGCGACAAGCTACTTCTCGTGTACCACAGTGTTTTGCGATAAGTGACTGTGTTTGTGACAAGTTTTGTCCTTTGGCCTGCGACTTCTATACTTAGTCAATTTTCCGACAAGTTTCAAATTTTGAGAAAAAAATCTGATTTTTGTAAATGTTCAAAGCAAGTGATTTCAAGATGACTTCCAATGATGCATTGGATATTGGTAATGATGTCAAGCCACCTGTACTGTTCAAGGGAGAATACGAACAATGGAAAGATAGATTTCTATATTTCATTGATCGTCATGATAATGGAGAGTATATCAAACAGTCAATTGATGAAGGTGTAATAAAGCCTATTACAGTGGAAGTTCCAGATGGTGATTCTTCTGACAGTGAAGATGGAGATGAATCTAGAGAGCAAAACACAAAGAAAGTTGATCTTGATATTTCTAAATATTCTGCTAAACAGAAAAAGAGGTATAAAGCTGATAAGCAAGCAAGATCTCTCCTGCTACAAAGCATCCTGAATGACATCTACATTAAGAGTGACAGCTATAAAGCAATGACCAAAAAGATGTGGGACCAGCTTGAAAAGATGATGATGGGTTCAAACATAGGCAACCAAATGAAAGTAGCTAACTGCATTAACAATTATGAAGAATTCAAAGCTAAGGAAGGAGAGAGCTTGGAAGCTACATATGATAAATTTGTCTCTTTGTTGAATGAGTTGGCTAAGAACAAAGTAAAGAAGAAGCAGATAGAGAATAATGTCAAGTTCCTCAACATCTCACAGCCATAATGGAAGAAATTCACTCGTCAGATGAAACAGATGAAGAATCTCAATGACATCCCACTTCATGAGGTTTATGAAACACTTAGACATAATGAGGAAGAAGTGGAAGAGATGAGAGAAGAAAAGAAAAAGAATGAGAAACCTGTGCCAGATCCGATAGCTTGGGTAGTGGAAAGGAAAGAGAAGAAGAAAGAGAAAAGAAGAAGAAGGTTGTGGTTACTGATTCTGATGAGAGTGGAAGTGCAGTTTCAGATTCAGATGATGGTGAAAGTTTGAAAGAAGCTATGATTCTACTGACCAGGGCATTTCAAAAGGTGTTTTACAAAAATCCAGGGTCAAACAGTCAGTGGTACTCATCTGGATCTAAAAATTATGAGCATAAAGAAAGAATAGATATGAAGAGAGGACGTTTGAGGACAGAAAGCCTGAGGAAAGGAAGTATGTGGATAGGTATGAAAAGAAGAAGACAGATGAGCCAGTGAAATGCTACAACAGTGGCAAGATTGGGCATTTTTCCAAAGATTGCCGAAAGCCAAAAGTGCGTAACTTCGATTATTACAAGAATAAGATGCTGCTTGCAAAACAGAAGGAGGCATGGAAAACACTGATGGCTGAAGATGATCATTGGCTTGATCTAACAAATTCAGAAGGTGAAAGAGATGAAGTTGCTCGCATGTGTCTCATGGGCAAGAAGGTTAACTATGATGAATCTGATGACGACACATCCGATGAGGTAACTGATTTAACTGAATCTGATTTTTTAAAGAAAATAGAATCCATGATGGTTGAGCTTCAAGATCTACAGTTAAAACTTAAAAAGGAGAAAGGCGTTGTTGAGAAAAAGCTTCAAACAACATTTAATCTCAACAAGGATATTGTTGTGAAAACAATGTTGATTAATTCTTTGAACAATGACGTCAGCAATTTTGAAAAACATAAGACTTTTCTTGAAAATCAAATATCTGAAGCAAATTCTAAGTTCAACTTGTGTGAACTTGAGAAGAAAGAGTTTGTTCAAAAATATAAAGATTTAAAATATATAAACAAGTCTTTGAAAGTAAAGATTAGTGGCTTGGAAGCAAAGCTTTACGCTAGATAGTGATGGCTAAATGGGCCTGACCCGACCCGACCCGACCGATTAACCGAAGCCCGACCTGCTCAAAGCCCGGCTCGGCCCGACCCAGTAGTAAACCGTGTTTAGAGCCCGAAATACCAGACCGGTCTAGGATTTTGGAGGTTTTGTCGGCTCGGCCCGGGACCGGTTCAAGGCCCGGCCCAGCCCGATTCGATGGTTTAAAAAAAATAGCCGTTATAGATCAGTTAACTAGCCGTCTATATCCGTTTTTGACACTTTTTTTTGGATTTTTTACTCCCCAAACCCCTATAAATACTTGTGTTGATTATGGAGTTAGACACCAACTTACAAAACGCAAAAAAAGCATACAATTCTCATTTCTCACTATATTCGTTTCTCGCAAGTTCTAGTCTAATATCTCTAGTTCTCTACTCTCAAATCTCTACTCTCAAAATGGACACACAAAATTACCAAGTAGTTGTCGAGCATGGACGAAAAGCACCGATTTGGAACCATTTCAACTTGGTGATCCTCCCTGATGGTACAAAAAAAGCGCAAAGCAAACAGTGTGGAGATCTCCTTACGGCGGCCGCAAATACCACGTTAAAGCACCACTCGGGTTCTTAGAGTTTATGCATTGTAACTTAAAATTATAAATAAAGCATATTTTTAAAGTGTATTTTTAGTGATCCAATCCAATATTTATTTTTTAAAGTTTAGTAATTAATTATTATATAAAGAAATTATTTTTTTTTAAAATAAAAATAAAAAAAAGCATGGCCTGATCACGACCCGGTTTTGGGCCCGACCCAACTCGGTTTTCTAAGAACCGGTTTCTTCCAACATTAACCGGGCCACCGATATTTGGGTGAAACCCGGCCCGGCCCGACCCGAAGCTCGTTTTGGCCCGTCCCGAGCCCGATATTTGGCCATCACTAACGCTAGAGGCCAAACTAACCAAACCATTCATCTAAACAAACCAAAAGAGTTTGCATATTTCAACACTTATTGGGGAATTGGGTATAACAACCCACATTATTTGAAGAAAGGCATTTCAAAATAGTCTACTTTGTATAATTTTGATTTTGTACAAGCGGCTAATAAACACCCCAAGTTGAAAATCAGATAGACCAAGTCATCTGAAGAGGTGGAAGATAAGGAAGATATGAACAGGAAAAACACACTCAAAATGCAACTACCATACTGTTATGACAATCTGAATGAGAGTTATCTTTCTGATCAACCAAAATTTCTTTCAAATGATTATTTTAACAACTATTCTGCTGAAGAGATGGAGGCTAAGCCTGTTGAAGGGAAAATTTATGTTCATCCTCTCATCTTAGAAAGCAAAATTTCTCAGCTTGAGAAAACTTTAGAAGATGAAAGAATTTTGGTTGAGTTAGAGAAAGTTGTTGTTTCTACTGTTTTATTGAACACTGATTCAAAGTCTGATATCAAAACAAAAAATAAATCAGAATCATACAGAGTTTGTGAGAACAACTCTACTGATTCAGATGCATCTTCCTGCAAAGCTTTTATTGGTGATATCTTTTGCAAAATAACACCATCAGATTTTGATACGCCATATCAAAAACAATGTTCAAAAGAATTTAATGATTTCATGTTTCCAAAATCTTCCAAAGCATCTCAATCTTTAGATGACGATGATCTATTTGATGAAGTTGATTTCTTGAATTCTAAGGAATGTTCTGATGAATGTTTAGATAAGTTTGATTTTAATGCAAAACTTCCAGATCATACTAACTTTGTGGTTAATTCTGAAGAGTCACCAAGTGTATTTGAAGTTGGTGAATCGTCAACTAAAGGTGATGACGCAGTTCCTGTAAGTGCTTACTATGCTAAAGGTAAGAAGAAGAAGTACTCACAGAAACGGAATAACACTGGTAAGTCTAAGAAGAAACAAACTCAGTATTCTCATAGTTCTAACAAGCATAAATCCTTTGTTTCAGATATGAGACATAAAAGATCTGAGGTGAAGCTTGAATGGAGACCAAAGAAAGATGAAGAATCAACAAAATCATTTTCAGCTTCGGATTGTAATAGAACGACTGATAAAAGTAATGATGTAATTGATCAATTTACTTCGAATAAACAAAAACTTGTAATTCCTTGCAAGATTTATACAATAAAGCAATTGATTCAATTATCTCATTCTACAATTCAGTGTTCCACTTGTGGCCGAAATGATTTTGTTGTTCATCAATATTCTGATAATTGGTGTAGTTCATATCGTATATATCATTCTGTAAGATCAAATGTTTTTAGAAAGAAAAGATAACCCAAATTTCAATGGATGCCAAAATTTGAGACTAACCAGACCGGACCCATTTACAAGTGGGTACCTAAACTAGTTGTTACTTGATTTCTCTTGTGCAGACCCGTCATATATAGTACTTGGATTCCGGCTGTTCCAAGCATATGACCGGGAGAAAATATATTTTGTCTAATTATACAGAGAAATTTTGTGGCAATGTGCGTTTTGGGAACAATCATTTTAACCAATTCTTGGTTATGGAGATGTAGTTCAAGAGAACATAACGATAAGGAAGGTGAGTTATATTGAAGGACTAGGACACAATTTATTCAACATCAGATAGTTCTGCAACAAAGACCTAGAGGTAAATTTCAAGGCCAAGAGATGTTGTGTATGGACTGAAGACGGGAAATAACTCTTGGTCGTCACTCGAAAGTCAAACCTCTACACGATAAACTTGTCCAATGTCAAACCCGAAACTGTTGTGTGTCTACTCTCTAAATCCTCTACGCAACAAAGTTGGTTGTGGCATAGACGATTTTCTCACCTCAACTTCAGATACATAAACAAGCTGGTGAAAGGAAAATTGGTGAAAGGTTTACCTGAGCTTAAATATGAGAAAGAACATCTATGTGATGCATGTGAGAAATGGAAGATGAAAAGACATCGCACAAGCCTAAGCCTGAACATAATACGAATGATCTATTGGAGTTACTGCACATGGACTTATGTGGTCCAATGCGTACTCAGAGTATAAATGGCAAGCGATATGTCTTGGTAATAGTAGATGATTACTCGCAATATACTTGGGTAAAATTCTTGAGGTCAAAAGACGAGATTACCGATATCATCATCTCGTTCCTAAAGAGTGTCCAAGTGAATATGCAGAAAAAAGTTTGACTTTCGACACATAATTCAAAAACAAAACCGTTGAAGATTGTTTCAAATCGTTCGAGATAACACATCAGTATTCTGCTGCCAGAACACCGGGACAGAATGGGGTAGTTGAAAGACGTAACAGAACTCTAGTTGAGGATGCACACACACTGCTTATCCAATCAGACTTACCTCAATTCTTTGGGTTGAGGTTGTTTTGACTGCATGTTATACGCAAAATTGTTCAATCATTCATCGTCGCTTCGGTAAAACGCCATATGCTCTTATAAATAATAGAACACCTAGTATTAAACATTTTCATATTTTTGCATGTAGGTGTTATGTGCTAAACGACAAGGAGAACTTGAATAAGTTCAGTCCAAAATCTGAAGAAGGGATTTTCATCGGTTACTCTCACACATCCGCGTCATATAGAGTCTACCTGAAGAAATCAAAGATCGTTGTGGAAAGCATAAATGTTACATTCGATGAAGCAATGGAAGTGGCTTCTAAACAAAGCAGTTCATAACCCGTGCTTACAGGAGTTTTAGCTTCTGGACATATCAGTCCAGAACCTGGTTCTAATGTTTCTAATTCTGATAAAGCTTCAACGTCTACTTCGCATTTAACTGAATTATATTTATTGTTTGAACATTTTTATGATGAGTTTCTAGGGTCTAAAGTTTCTAAACCTGTTGTGATAGACAGTTCAGACGATTCAAGTGAACATCAACCAATCACTTCAGATGTCTCTATTGAACTTATACCCCCAGTTTAGGAGGAAACTCAATCAGTTCAAATAGAAACTCCATCAGTTGAAGATACAACAAAAGTTGCACAATCAATTGGGTATGTGGAATTTCCTATTCAACAATTAACAAGTGTTCAACCAGTTGAAACTTCTACACATGTAACTTCAACTGAACCCCAAGATGAAGGTTATTTAGATGATTAACATGATCAATCTACATATGTTCCACGCCCTAATACTAACAAGTGAACCAAAGAGCATCTGGTACATCGAAATATCGGAGATCTTTCAAAACCGGTGCAAACTAGGTTTGTAATAACAAATGAGTGCTTGTATGATTCCTTCTTGAGCAAGATAGAGCCGACTCGTGTATCTGAAGCTCTTGAAGATCCTGATTGGATAACATCCATGCAGGAATAACTTTATCAATTCGAAGCACTAAAAGTATGATGACTCGTGCCGAGACCTAAATAGGTATTCAAAAATAATAAAGATGAAGATGGTGTAGTTGTCCGTAATAAAGCTCGACTTGTAGCTAAAGGATATCGGCAAGAGGAACGCATTGATTATGATGAGACATATGCTCCAGTTGCACACATCGAGGCGATTCGAATGTTTCTCGCGTATGCTGCACATAAGAATTTCACTATCTATCAGATGGACGTGAAAACGACCTTTCTGAATGGCATACTCAAGAGGAGGTATATGTATCTCAACCAGAAGGGTTGTCAGTGCTGAGAAGCCAGATCATGTCTATATCTTAGACAAAGCCCTCTATGGATTAAAACAAACCCCTTGCGCCTGGTACAATGTTCTTTCAAAGTTTCTAGTCAAGTCAGGGTTTTCGAAAGGTAAGATCGACACTACTCTCTTCATTAAGAAATAAAAAGGCGATATTATTCTCATTCAAATTTATGTTTATGACATAATTTTTGGGTCAACAAACCCTAAGTACTGTAAGAACTTTTCTGCCTTAATTGTGTCATGTTTTCAGATGAGTATTATGGGAGAGATGAATTTCTATCTCGGATTACAAGTCCGACAAATTTCTACAGGGATTTTTATAAATCAAGCAAAGTATATTTGTGACATTTTAAAGAAATTTAAAATGGAAAATTGTACACCTATTAGCACCCCGATGGCACAGGGACTAAGATCGGAGCTGACCTAAATGGAAAGCTTTTGATCAAAAGACCTATCGAGGTATGGTTGGTTCTTTAATGTACTTGATGGCAAGTCGACCTAATATTATGTTTTCTACATGTTTATGTGCGAGATATCAGGCCAAGCCTAAAGAGTCTCATCTTTCAGTTGTTAAAAAAAATTTAAATATCTGAAGGGCACTGCAGATCTTGGTTTGTGGTATCCAAAAGATATAGGATTCGAACTAACAACATATTCAGATGCAGATCATGTTGGTTGCATGTTAGACAGGAAGAGTATATCGGGTCACATACAATTCTTGGGAGACAAGCTCGTAAGTTGGGCATCAAAGAAACAACTTTGTGTGTCCACTTCAACAACGGAAGCATAATACGTAGCTGCTGCCAGCTGTTGTTCTCAAGTGTTGTGGATGAGGACACAACTACGAGACTATGGATTCCACTTTAACAAGATCCCGATCTACTGTGATTCGAATAGCGCAATCGCTATATCTGCTAATCCTGTCCAATATACTAAAACATATCACATTGATGTGAGATATCACTTTATCAAAGACCATGTTGAAAAAGGTACGACCGTGTTGTACTTTGTAAACACAAATTATTAGTTTGCTGATCTTTTCACTATGTCGTTAGATGAAATGAGATTTAATTTTCCGATTTCAAAATTAGGCATGCTGAATCATAATTAAAACATAATCCGTATTTGCGTTGTACAGTTTGGTTTATAATTTTTCTTTATGTCTTTACTTTTAATTATGAAAGATATCTACACTGAAGGTTTGCTCATGATTTCAGGGGAAGTGAGTACTAAGAAAAGATGATTATATTTCAAGGGGGAGTTAGAATACTTCAATATGTTTTGTACTAACAAATTTTTCTTAATGCATATTGTCAGGGGGAGTTGATGACTTATGGTCAATTCAGATCATGACTCGTTTTTCAATGTTTTACTTTCAATAAGACTTTATTTTTTTGACGACTTTCTGACTTGGTGCATATTTTGAGGGGGAGCTTACATGATTATATTCAAATAATCATGACTTGAGGGGGATCTATCAATTCTATATTTGGTATATATATTTTTTCTGAACTTAATCTCTGAATGTTTGAAAGATGGACAACTTTTAAGCATGAAAACATGTTTCTGAATGTTCAAACCACTTCTCTATTCTCAAAAGATTTCATGAATTTATAAGTGTGATTTTAAATGTTTTTATTTTATGAGCGTTATTGATTTACTGACTGTGTGTTTTCGAAGATAAATACACGTGTATTATCTTTTCCATATACTATCAAGTATTCATACACACCGGTTCAGATTCTTATTGATATTTGTTATTACCATGTCTCATAATGAAACAATTTTCAATGGTAATACACCCCATTTGAATATCAATGTTTGTTGAGCGTTACATTCATTCAAAACTAAACAATTCTTTCATGAAAGTCTATATTTGTTCACATAGACATATTCCAATTATTTCATGACCTAAGCTTTTCATGCTTATCATTCATATTTGATCTTTTTGATACATTGTCAGTTTCTCAAACAAGTCTTTCGAATTCGTTTCATTCATTCAATATTCTTGTTGTGAGAAATCTTCAAAGTTCAAAATGCTCAAATAATCATGATATTTTACAGAGCATACATTTACTGACAGTGTGATTCATATTATGACATTCTTATGTGTTCAAGTTAAACTGTTGAACATCATATTCTTTTAGGACAAATTTTCATGGGATCCATGTGTGAGAGCTTAAAAGACTTATATGGATTCATGTTAACCAGTGTAGATTCATGTTAACCAGTGTTTCCTACCCAAGAAGTTATCTTGAGTGATTGAGGGGCGAGGGGTCATACATCAAATAGTGGGGGAGGAAGTTCATACGGTTGAACAACCTCAGTGCGATGAGCGATAAAATGTAAAAGAATGTTTGGCTAGAAGTGAGCTAAAATTAAAAACATACAGAGGGTGAGTGAACAGAGTTAAAAGAATAAGAGAACTCTGCACCAACCACTTTCTGAGTCGGGCAACCACATTACTGATTGTTTCACAATTCATTCACGAACATCATTGAAACAGATAATGAGCCCATGCAAACTCTTGACTTAACCCCACCAGCTACTCATTTCTTTCTTAACAAAGAAATATTTCATATTTTAATGGGGACGCAACACATATGCTATCTAATCTTCATTCGGAAGATTTGGATATTGAAAAGAAGGAAGTTTGCCTCACCTTCGCACTTCGATCATGCACATTGAGTCGTGGAAAACTTGTTGTGTCTCAACAGTTTACACATTTTAAGCCTGATAAAGCACAAAAAGCTTAAATTCTTTCATACACAAGCACGTACACATAGAAAATTTGTTTTCTGTCGGAACATTCATAGAATTACCTTGTGTTTTTCGATGATTGAACCTAAGTACTGGGGAGTAAACATCAATAAAACTCCTTGTGTAGTACATTCGTTATACTAAGTGGCTTCGTGCTACTTACAAACATTATATCTGATTCATTTATTTAGGTTTCCCATTCCATTATGAATTTGAAAAGATTTGGAATCATTTATGAATTGACGGATGTTACATATATCAGTTGAGAGATCAAATGAGGATATTGGTCAGAAATTGAAAGAATGCATTTCTTGCAAAGTTTTGATGATGTTAATGCTCACATTTATCAAAAAGGGGGAGAAGTTATCAAGAAATGATAGTTTGTGAAGATTCAATTTCAAGTTTGTGGGGAGAAAATCAAGAATGAAAAAGCATTTTTGAAGAAAGATCAAGAAAGTAAATAGGAGATGATATTGAGAAATGATTTATGGGGGAGAAGATATAGAAAGATAAAGCAATCTCGAAGGAAGGAAGAAAGAAGTTCATAATGTGTTAAAGTTCATTGAAGATCACAAAAATTTTCTTTGAAGAATGGTTGAAAAAGAAAAGGAGGCAAAGCTGAAGATAATTTCTTTTCTAAAGATATTTCATGCCTCCAAAGAGGGAGATTGTATTTGCTGAAGATTATCTGAAAAGGGAAGTTTGCTAAAGACTTTGAGGATATTCTTAAAGATTAATTTATTTCCAGAAAAAGAAGAAAGGGGGAGAATGTCTTTGAAAAAGTTTATTTCAAAAGGGGAGATTGTCCGTTAAAGCTGAAATTCATTTGAAGAATGATCTCAACTTCCTGAGAAGATCAATTTAATACAAATGGGGAGATTATCAGCTTATTTTTTGAAGAATGATCTTGAATCCAAAGGGAAGATTGTTAGTGAACATTTTGTTGTATTCTAGATCATCAAGCTTGAAGTCAAAGCCTCAATATAGAAAGTCAAATTCAACCTTTCTCTAAATGGACTGTCAAAGTCAAGGTCACTTTATGTAAAGGTCAAGGCTTTAGTGTTTAGGTTTCCTTGTTTAGAAAGTAGGTATAAATAGTATTTTGTTCTTTGTAAATCTAGTAGCACTTATAATTGAGAATTATTCTAGAGAGAGAGAAAGTCATTGTAACCATTTCATATTAAAAAGATTGTGAGATTTGGTGAATTGTATTGATTTACACTTGCTAATTGGGAATATCACTTCATGAAAGAAAGTTTTCGTATGGGGATGTTCATCTTTAAAAATGTGTGTTATTGGAAAAGGGCCACCTTCATATTTAAAGTAAATCATTTTGAAAGATCATGATTTAAGTTGCACTCTTTCCTTTTAAGATATATTTATTCATGTTAAAACTCTTGAACTCACTAGGCGTTAGCCTAACCTTTTATTTGTCGGCATGTGCATTAGGTTCTGGTTGAGGATTGGAACTAGCGACTTTGTGGGAGATGAGTGCTAGTTATATGTACAAGAGAGAATTGCTTGGGTGAAGTCTTCCGCACTTTGGAGATAGCGACTGTCATTGGGTTTTTAGTAACACCCGACCTTTAATTAGTCTTGGTGTAAGACTTTATTTATTTGTTGATGGTTAAACCTAGAATTGTATTTCAAGTATGGACTTGTCGTAAGAGATTTTTATTCTACTTCGAGGTATTGTCGAAAATTTTAAATTAGTCGCTCTTTCCAAATTTGAGGGTGTTACAAGTTGGTATCAGAGCTTAAGTTTGAGAGAATTAGGTATTGATTTTGGATGCCTAGACTCAAACTAGCGTTCTTTTAAGTGAATGAAAGTGGAATTACACCGTTAGACACTTTAAGATAGGATATTTTGAGGTTGATGAAGTCTCCAGCAAGGATGATCATGCACGGTACACTCATAATTGTACCTGGACAGTGTTATGGTGAACCTATGTGTTACAAGTGTGTACTCGAACTGCTTTGATATGATGACCGTTGGGGTAGTGAAGCAGTTTTTAAGTGAGTAGCTGATATAAGAGATTGATGATTATGGCATTGTCGTTTGAAGTGACAGTAAGTAGGAGGATTACATTAAGTGGACCATCTCGAGTCGGAATTGTTGGTTGAATTAGAACCCTAGGCTTATTGAATCGACTTTAATTAGAGGAGAATCTGTAAGGTTAATAGATGCAACTTTAGATTATTGCCTTAAGAAGTTTGAACTTTCAGATGTCGATAGTGTGATTAGGAAATTAAGAAGCAAGATTCAGAGACGTTGAATGCCGACCAAACTCATTCACGGAATTTATTTCTAAAGTAAATTGCATCAACTGTTTCTTATGTTCCAAATCATCATGTGGGTTGTATTACGAAATTTGGAAATTTTTTTAGCACGCACAAGATTTCAAACCATGAATTTAAACATGCATAAAATTATTCTATTGCATGTGGTTGCAAACTTTGTTGAGACCTTCCTTATTTTCCTTGGGTCCATCGGTATTTTCGGGTACTATGATATCCATATTTTAAATTTTGTTTAGGGTCTTGGACAAGTAACTGCAATTTATGGCTTTAACATTGGATCTCCTCCACATATGTTAAGGTTTTGGACGAAGAGTTACCTTCCATTATGTTGGTGTTCGGATTTTATTGGGGATTTTATTCCATGCGAGTTTTGTTGAAAGGTGTCACTTTATATCATATTGTGATAAAAGGGAAACTTTTGGAGTTTTGACATTGTAGTCATAACTTTGTCTTACGCTATTTGATTTTTGAGAATGAGAATTTTGGCACCATTTGATTTATTGGGTGCCATTGAGTTTCATTGAGTCTTGTGGAAGTTTGAGTCTTTTGGAGTTTTATTTTACGACATTTTGCGTCGCGTAGATGAACTTGGAAATGTGCATACATGATTTGTTGTGTGCGTTAATTTATGAGTTTTTATTAAATATGTTGCCTTGAGTATTGTCGAGGGATGTATCCCATGTCTTTTCGCAACCAAGAGTGTCATTTTGGAGTTTTAATATCATGTGATGTCACTTTTGGGTTTTGTGCTAGTATATTTTGTAGCACACTATTTAGCGCGCGATTGATTTATACTCTTGGAGATGATGTTTTATACTAATATTTTGTTTTGTGAACTTCGTTGTTGCTGCCATTGCTAATCGTTCACATAAATGCACTAAATCGAATTACTTGGTAGGCATGGTATTATGGCCACTATTTCAAAACATGGAACACATTGGTGGCTCAATTTAACATTTGAAGCCGATTGTAACGCCCCGAAGTTTCGTGGTATTAATTCTATCATTAAGACTTTTAGCCTTCCTTATTTTTAAAATCATAGTTAGCTTGCGTTACTCAAATTGTGCGTATCGCGTGTTTTAACCAAGCTCATGCGTTAAGTCTTGATTTTGGAGAAGAGAAACAGTGGATTACGCGAGTTACCCCGCGACTTGCAAGCCGCGACACAAGTCGCGTAACCCACTGTCCGTATTTTAGTTCAAAAACACGGGCGGATTATGCCGCGACCTTAAGTCGCGACATAAGTCACGGGATTCCCCTGATGCTCTTAGACGAGTTTCTTCCCCTTTCCTCATTCATTTCTCACCTACTTCATTTATTTCTCTTCCTCTAAAACTCTCTCCTTCCAAGAACCGAACCTAGGGTTCCATAAATCCTCATCTACCTCATTTATTGCTAGTTTTTGGGAGCATCATCTAAGGATATCAGTTCTGGGCATTAAGTCACCCCCTCCATTGTCATCTTCTCCAAGGAACAACTAGGGTTTGGGTTTTCTTCAAACACCCACTTGGTGAGTTCATCATTTTCATAAAACTCTATACATGTTAAAATCATATTTTTAACCTACTAGATATCTCCATTTTCATTTATATAACTTGGGGTGCATTTTCACCCAAAACCCTAATTTTGGGAGATTCTAGGGTTCATATGTGTGGAAAGGATTTTGAGAAAAGAAAGAGGATATCTTGGATATATGTATGAAGAAAGCTTGTCATTATGTTTTCCTATCCTCTAGCTTCAAAGATTAATAAATGATGGGTTAATGCTATTTTCATTTAACTGCTGATAAGTTTGTACATTGGTAACTTCTTTTACTATAACCTTGGGTTGAGTATTTGGAACCCCTTGGTAAGATTATGCAAGTATTATGCGAAAACTTCCTTTTATCAATGTCTTGGACATCCTATCTTATTGTGGAACCACCGGTTAGCTTTTTAGCTCTATGTGACATATTTGGTTGCATTGGGAGTCATGCCCCCATTATTGTTGTTGCATTTGGTCCGACGCCGAGACACTAGTTTCCTTCGTCGAGGCACGTTTAGGCATCGTATTGGGTTATAAGTCCTACGTGCTAAGTATTACGATATTGGATGAGGATCTTAACGTAAGGGCCCTTTTAGGTTGAAGTTGACTTTCCGCGGGTGTACGTTTAAAGCCATAGAGCCTAACATCCCTTGCGTGTACTTTTATGTGTTTGGCTTTACTGACTGTCAAGTGGCCTACTTTTGTGTTCCGTCACTTACGTTAGTAAGCGGGTCTCCCCCATTAAACCAAGAGGTAACTGTTATGGTAAAAAACACTATTTTCCTATCATAACTCCACTGTCTTTATTTACGCTTAATGTTAGTTATTTCAATACAACTGTTTGATCTCACTAGGCTTTAGCCTAACATTTTTTCTTAAAATGACATGTATAGCAGGGCAATCTAGCGATGGGATTCTTTGGGAATGAGCGGGAGGCCTAGTGGTCGAGAGCGGTCTTTTTGAGTTGATTCATTGATCGATACGATGGTGATAGTGGTTATACATTTTGGAAGAATAGCAACACCCGATATTAATCTTTCTTGTTTAAGTTAGATTATTAGGTTGTTAAGTATTATTCTTCATTTGATTCTTTTGTAAAGGTTACAACTATATTCCCCGTTATCGGGATGACACCTTGGGATTGTTATGTCAAGTCTTTTTTACCCAGGTTTGCTCGGTTTATAGCAGTTGTATTGCAAAATTTTTGAATTTCTATTTCTCTAAAATCTAGGGTGTTACAAGTTGGTATTAGAGCATTAGTTTAAATGAACTAGGAATAAATGTAGAATACCTAGACTTAAGCTGTGAATTTAAGTTATGATTGAGTGAGATTGGGTAGAACTCCTAAGATAGGATGGTCTTAGAGTCGACGGAAACTATACAAATTGAGAGTTATGGTAAATGGTGATGAAAATTCTTATGTATCACATGTTCATAATTTCGCTTAGCTAACGTTATTATGAGGATGTTTTACGTGATTATGCTTGTTTTTCCATTGCTATGATGATTAATGAATGTAACAGTACGTTTCTTTGTTTATAGTTCGTATGATCTAGATCTCACCCATATTCTCGCGTGTGTGTGGCATACTATGGTAAATACTCGTAATAGGCCGGAGGGCCAAGAAGCATCGGCATCTACGACCGACCACCCGAGAGGTACGACGACAGACTTGCCTCCACGGCCATAAAATGTCTTGGGTGGAGGACCAGAACATGTACCCTGTCGTAATATAGCCGCATCCTAGCCAGTAATGGAGGAAGTGGCCCCGGAGTCAAGGATGATGGATAGGATGATGCAGGCCATGAATGCAGCGATGACCCAACAGCAAGAAATGTTCCTGAAGCTACTAGAAGACCGAGATGCTAGCAACCGTAGGCATGAAGCGGTCGCGGAGAATTTCGTGGTGGCGGGATCCGGGGGTACCAGACCCACAATTCCTTCTAATGAAACTCCAACCCCAGAAGCGAGGCAAGTACTGAAGACTTGCACTTTTAAGGCATTTCTCGGATGTCGACCACCAGAGTTCAAAGGCTCTGATGATCCAGTAGCATGCATGAACTGGATCCGGGAAATGGAGCAAGCCTTTCGATCAAGCGAGTGTGGGGAAAATCAGAAAGCTGTTTTCGGGTCCCAAATGCTTAGAGGGGCGGCCCTCACATGGTGGAATGTGTATTCCACTTCCATTGAGGCCATCGTGTTGGCCAAACTAAGCTGGGAAACTTTTAAGAAAAAGGTGATGGAAGAATTCTGTAACGAGCGAGCGATAGACCGCATCATTGACGAGTTCCGAGGGTTGAAGAAAGAGAATTTGTCCGTCAAGGAGTACAACAAGCTATTCATGGATAAACTGGGTTTGGTGGGACATCTGGTCCCCACCGAAAGAGAGAAGATCAAAGTGTATATCAAGGGACAAACTAGGTTTGATGAACATGGTTCGAGTGTCCAAGGCCGCTACTCTTCGAGAAGCAATCGAAGAAGCACAACTTGTGGAAGATTCTTATGGCTTGAGCAAGCTGGAGAGAAGTGGAGTAGTTGAGAAGAGAAGGTGGGATGGGAGTACGATGCACTCTAAGAGATCAAAGTCGTTCAACAACAACAGTCAACGAGGAGTGGGTCCGAGATGGGATGTTCCTTGGTGTTCCAGGTGTCGAAGCAAACATCTCGGCCCCTGTAACTCAGGATCCGAGCCATGTTTTAAATGTGGCAAGCCCGACCACAGTTTCAGAGATTGTCCGATTAGAGGACAAATTTGTTTCGGATGCAAGGAGTCGGGGCACATTAGAAGCGAGTGCCCGAAAGCAAAGACGGGTTTCAACGGAGGAAAGAAAGTGGACCCTCATAAAGCAACGGGAAGAGCATTTCAGATGACTACTGAGGAAGCGAAGGTATCGACGGATGTAGTGTCGGGTACGTTTCTCCTAAACTCTGTACCTGCACATGTTTTGTTTGATTCGGGAGCTAGCTTTTCGTTTGTGTCAAGTTCGTTTTGCCCAAAGCTATCTATGCCCACTACTAGTCTAGAGGATGCATTAGTGGTAGAACTAGCGGATGGTGACCAAGTAGTAGTTCGAGACGTCCTTAGGGGTTACAAGTTAGAAATCGAAGGGAGAGAACTTCCGGTTGATCTAATGCCAATGGTCATTGGAGGATTTGATGTTGTCATCGGGATGGATTGGTTGTCGACAAACCATGCTGAAATCCTTTGTGCGAAAAAGTTGATCCGAATCCCAATTTCGGATGTTGAGTCGGTGACCGTGTATGGCGAGAGGCGGAAAGGCGAGGTAGCAATTATTAGCATGGTGAAGGCACGAAAGTGTTTATCGAAAGGATGCTCATCCTTTTTAGCGTACGTGATAGACGCCAAAATCGAGAAGAAAAAGCTAGAGAATGTAGAGGTGGTAAGCGAGTTCCCCAATGTGTTCCCGAACGACTTGCCACGCCTACCGCCCGACCGTCAAATTGAGTTCAAGATCGATCTAACACTGGGGGCGGGCCCGATAGCTAGAGCTCCGTACCGTTTGGCCCCGTCAGAGATGAAAGAGATGATGGGACAACTTCAAGATCTTCTTGAGAAGGGATTCGTGAGACCGAGTTCGTCACCTTGGGGAGCACCGGTCTTATTTGTGAAGAAGAAAGATGGGACCATGCGAATGTGCATCGACTATAGGGAGTTGAATAAGGTAACTGTGAAGAATAAGTACCCACTCCCTAGGATCGATGACTTATTCGACCAACTTCAAGGAGCGGGTTGTTTTTCGAAGATTGATCTACGTTTGGGCTACCACCAAGTGAAAGTCAAGGAGGAAGACATACCGAAGACTGCATTCAGAATGCGCTATGGCCACTATGAGTTCTTGGTGATGTCCTTTGGCTTGACGAACGCCCCGACGGTGTTCATGGACTTAATGAACCGCATGTGTCGACCCTTCCTTGATAAGTCGGTCATCGTGTTTATTGATGATATTTTGATCTACTCCAAGGACGAGTCCGATCACGCGCATCATCCTCGCGATGTTCTGGAAGTCTTGAGGAAGGAGAAACTTTACGCGAAATTCTCCAAGTGTGAGTTTTGGTTGAAGGAAGTGCAGTTTTTGGGACACGTGGTCACGAAAGACGGAGTGAAGGTGGATCCGGCGAAAATAGAAGCTATGATGAATTGGGAACCTCCAAAGAGCCCATCTGAGATCTGGAGCTTTTTGGGTCTGGCAGGCTACTACCTAAGGTTCATACAGGATTTTTTCAAGATTGCCTCTTCGTTGACAGCATTGACCAAGAAGAATGTGAAATTTGTATGGACCGAAGCACAAGAAAAAGCTTTCCGGACATTGCAAAGGAAGTTGTGCGAGGCTCCAATTTTATCCTTGCCGTAAGGATCGGAGGACTTTGTGGTCTATAGCGACGCATCCAAGATGGGGCTTGGGTGTGTGCTTATGCAAAGGGGTAAGGTGATTGCCTATGCGTCTAGGCAACTAAAGGTACACGAAAAGAACTACCCCACTCATGACTTGGAATTAGCAGCGGTAGTGTTCGCCTTAAAGTTGTGGCGACATTATCTTTATGGCACGAAGTGTACCTTGTACACGGACCACAAAAGCTTGAGGTACATCTTTGATCAGAAGGAGCTCAACATGAGGCAAAGAAGATGGTTGGAGCTACTCAAGGACTATGATTGTGAGCTACTCTATCACCCCGGAAAAGCGAATGTGGTGGCCGACACTTTTAGTCGGAAGGAGTATAGTGGGAAGCTTCAAGCCAAGCTTACGCGAATCGAATTAGTGTCTAGTCTTTTGGAAAAGATTAAAATGTCGCAAACCGAGGCCTTGTTGGAAGAGAATCTCAAAAAGGAAGTAATGGTCAAACAACGCCTACTCTTGACCGAAGATAGCTGTGGGATAAAGTGTTTTGATGGAAGAGTTTGGGTGCCAAGGATTGGCGGGAACCAGGAACTACTGTTAGAATACGTACACAGGTCCAAATACTCTATCCACCTGGGGAGTACAAAGATGTATAGGGACTTGAAGTTACAATATTGGTGGCCAGGTATGAAGTTAGATGTGGCACGCTATGTGGAGCGATGTGTGCCTTGTTCGCAAGTGAAGGCCGAGCACCAACGACCTTATGGGAACCTTCAACCATTAGAAATACTCGAGTGGAAATGGGACAAGATTACTATGGAATTTGTGACCAAGCTACCGAAGACTTTGAGAGGGAACGACACCATTTGGGTGATCGTTGATCGTTTGACGAAGAGTGCACATTTTCTAGCAATTCGGGAAACTTTGCCAATGGATAAGTTGGCAAAATTGTATATAGACGAGGTGGTCTCTAGACATGGTATACCCTTGTCTATAATCTCTGATCGTGATAGTCGGTTTACATCAAGATTTTGGGGAGCCTTGCATCAAGAGTTGGACACGTGGGTGAATTTGAGCACGATATACCACCCACAAACGGACGGACAAAACGAAAGGATGATTCAAACTCTGGAGGACATGCTTAGATCCTGTGTGATCGACTTTGGCGGTAATTGGGATACCTATTTGCCTTTGGTGGAGTTCGCATACAACAACATTTATCACTCTAGCCTCAGGATGGCACCATTTGAAGCCTTGTACGGGCGGAAATGTAGAACTCCTATGTGTTGGTTAGAGGCGGGGGAGAAACAATTTGTTGGTCTAGAGATTGTGCAAGAGATGGCCGATAAGGTCAAAGCTATTCGTGAGCGTCTGAAGGCGGCGCAAGATCGTCAGAAAAGTTATGCTGACAAGAAGAGGAGACCGGTGGAGTTTCAGGTGGGAGACCGGGTGATGCTAAAGGTGTCTCCATGGAAAGGCTTGATTCAGTTTGGAAAGCGAGAGAAGTTAAGTCCCCGTTTCCTTGGTCCATTTACCATTCTCGAGCGTATTGGGCTCCAAGCCTATAAGTTAGACTTGCCACCGGAAATGGACGGAATACATCCTACGTTCCATGTGTGCTATTTACGGAAGTGCATGGCGGAGGAAGAAAACTTCATACCATTGTCGGAGATTCGGGTGGATGACAACCGTTGTATTGAGGAACCTGAAGCCATTTTGGAAAAAGAGATTAAGAAACTCCGACAAAGAAGTGGCAATGATGAAGGTTCAATGGAAACATCATCGTGGTGCAAATGTGACTTGGGAAGCGGAGGAGGACATGAAGCGCCGATATCCTCGTTTGTTTGACTAGTTGGGATTTCGAGGACGAAATCATTTCCAAGTTGGGGAGGATTGTAACGCCCCGAAGTTTCGTGGTATTAATTCTATCGTTAAGACTTCTAGCCTTCCTTATTTTTAAAATCATAGTTAGCTTGCGTTACTCAAATTGTGCGTATCGCGTGTTTTAACCAAGCTCGTGCGTTAAGTCTTGATTTTGGAGAAGAGAAACAGTGGATTACGCGAGTTACCCCGCGACTTGCAAGCCGCGACACAAGTCGCGTAACCCACTGTCCGTCTTTTAGTTCAGAAACACGGGCGGGTTATGCCGCGACCTTAAGTCGCGGCATATGTCACGGGATTCCCCTGATGCTCTTAGACGAGTTTCTTCCCCTTTCCTCATTCATTTCTCACCTACTTCATTTATTTCTCTTCCTCTAAAACTCTCTCCTTCCAAGAACCGAACCTAGGGTTCCATAAATCCTCATCTACCTCATTTATTGCTAGTTTTTGGGAGCATCATCTAAGGATATCAGTTCTGGGCATTAAGTCACCCCCTCCATTGTCATCTTCTCCAAGGAACAACTAGGGTTTGGGTTTTCTTCAAAAACCCACTTGGTGAGTTCATCCTTTTCATAAAACTCTATACATGTTAAAATCATATTTTTAACCTACTAGATATCTCCATTTTCATTTATATAACTTGGGGTGCATTTTCACCCAAAACCCTAATTTTGGGAGATTCTAGGGTTTATATGCGTGGAAAGGATTTTGAAAAAAGAAAGAGGATATCTTGGATATATGTATGAAGAAAGCTTGTCAATATATTTTCCTATCCTCTAGCTTCAAAGATTAATAAATGATGGGTTAATGCTATTTTCATTTAACTGCTGAAAAGTTTGTACATTGGGAACTTGTTTTACTATAACCTTGGGTTGAGTATTTGGAACCTCTTGGTAAGATTATTAAAATATTATGCGAAAACTTCCTTTTATCAATGTCTTGGACATCCTATCTTATTGTGGAACCATCGGTTAGCTTTTTAGCTCTATGTGACATATTTGGTTGCATTGGGAGTCATGACCCCATTATTGTTGTTGCATTTGGTCCGACGTCAAGACATTAGCTTCCCTCATCAAGGTACGTTTAGGCATCAGATTGGGTTATAAGTCCTACGTGCTAAGTATTGCGATATTGGATGAGGATCTCAACGTAAGGCATCGGTTGAAGTTGACTTTCCGCGGGTGTACGTTTAAAGCCACTGAGCCTAACATCCCTTGCGTGTACTTTTATGTGTTTGTCTTTACTGACTGTCAAGTGGCCTACTTTTGTGTTCCGTCACTTGCGTTAGTAAGCGGGTCTCCCCCGTTAAACCAAGAGGTAACTGTTATGGTAAAAAAACACTATTTTCCTATCATAACTCCACTGTCTTTATTTACGCTTAATGTTAATTATTTCAATACAACTGTTTGATCTCACTAGGCTTTAGCCTAACATTTTTTTCTTAAAATGACATGTATAGCAGGGCAATCTAGCGATGGGATTCGTCGGGAATGAGCGGGCGGCCTAGTGGTCGAGAGCGGTCTTTTTGAGTTGATTCATTGATCGATACGATGGTGATAGTGGTTATACATTTTTGAAGAATAGCAACACCCGATATTAATCTTTCTTGTTTAAGTTAGATTATTAGGTTGTTAAGTATTATTCTTCATTTGATTCTTTTGTAAAGGTTACAACTATATTCCCCATTATCGGGATGACACCTTGGGATTGTTATGTCATGTCTTGTTTACCCAGGTTTTCTCGGTTTATAGCAGTCGTATTGCAAAATTTTCGAATTTCTATTTCTCTAAAATCTAGGGTGTTACACCGATCTAAATTGTTTTACGTTTGACCAAATCGCATGCACCTATCATTTATTAAGTTTTGGGAAATAAACTGTTGTATGCAAGTCTCGTTGGAAAATTTTATTTCATGTCATTTTATAGTTAAAAGGGAGAATTTTGGAGTTTGAATTTGTGAAGTTCCTCTTTTGGAAATTTGTACAAACTTTGTTGCACACTGTTAGTGCAGAAAATTATTTTATGTGCTTGGCATAAACTGATGTAGGTCAGAACCATAGTGGTTCATTTAAAAAATTGTTGAACATTTTTTTTGTTGTCATTGTTAGCTTGAATAATAACCAAATGGTTTTCGAAATGGTTTTATATGGGTGGCGTTTGTGACCACTTTACACAACTACCGAGTAAGCGGTAGTGGATTTTTACATGTATGATTAAATGATATAAAGAATTTGCATCTGAAAGTCTTATAAAATTTCAAATTGGCGTATTAGTTGAAGAACCTTGAACTCATAGAGCTATAGATTTAAACCATTTTTTTGTGAGAGGAGGTGTAATTAAGGACTAGAGGAGTCCTTGGAAATTGAAGCATCAGTTGATCCAATTATGGAAAGATATAAATCTTGGGATTTCGACCTTATGAGTCTATTCACATATGAATAATCAAGATTGCAGATTTATGTTATTATCTTAGTTATATAAGTAATGATCTCTCCCTTTCCGTAAAAAAACTTCGGGTTGTGTGGTTGCTTGCGTATGGTTGGATTTGAATTGGTGGATCAGTTGGGTGGCGCCCTGTGGAATGTCAGTGGTGTACCACCTTGATGGGTCTTTACTAGTGAAAATGTTTGTAATACAGTCATTTGCAACCTTAGGAGTCGACTTTTGATCTTGAGGATAATAACCATTAGGGTACTTGGGATACTTCAGTTGGATTCAATAAAGCAGTCGTGAAACAGGTGGTGATTATGAGGATGCTAGATTTTAGTCATTAGTGATTGATGGTTGAGGCCATTTTGTCTTGTCAAGGATTGTAATTGAGGAGTCAATGGTGGAATGCGTTCTAAGGGTGGTGTAACCAGGGAGTTTGGGAGTACGTATTCAAAGTTGTATTGGACCAAGCCAAACTAAAGATTAGGAAATTTGTCAAGGAAAGAACGATGAATCTTCATGGTAATAAATTGGAGGAAGTATGGGTCACCCAAGGTTGGGAGACAACCATAGTCTTGTGGTTAGATGCTACTCTAGTAAGTTAAGCGTTCACTCGGATATAAGTGTAATGTGCGTAAGGGGACATTTGTCGTGAGTATCAGCATAAAGTTAATGTGATTGTTCTGACAAGTGGATTAGAGACAATTACTCGTAATCAGAGACAGTCTATTATGCAGGCAACATTAAATGGGAAGCTAGATTTCGAGGACGGAATCTCTTTTAAGGTTTGAAGGATTGTAACACCCGTAATTTTCGGTGAGTAAAGGTCACCCGAACATTTTTTTCAACTTTTAAATGGTGGGATTTATGTTGGGAAAACATTACTTTGAGGTCCTTAGATTATCGGGAGTGTTGGCGTTGAGAAAAGTCGAGTTTTGGGGCTCAGTACAGGCCCGACGACTATGCCAAGCGACTATGACAGTGTCACTGTTGCTTGGCAAAGTTGCAGGATGGGGGATATCCTCGATACATACCATGCGATAATGCCCTGCGACTTTGACACTGTCATTGTCGCATTGCAATGTCGCCCACGGGCACCAGAAGATGATTAAATCCCGATTTTCAGCCATTCTTCTCATTTCTCACTTCTAATCACTTCCCTTTCTTTCCCAAACTGTTTCCCCTTCTTCCCTCACAAACCCTAATCGATTTTAAGGATTTCCATGAAGATCAATGTTCCTTCTCCATCACATGCTAGTGGTTTCACCTTTTGATGGAAGATCAAGTTCTCATCTCCAACACTAGAGATTTTGGGGTTTAATAGGTTTTGCTCAAAACCAAAGTGGTGAGTTCATCCCTCTTTTTTCTAACACTTTAATCAAGTTATAAATGCTCCATTGATGACTTCCTAGTGTTTGTGTTTCTTAAATTTCGGTTTGGATGATTTTGGAGAATTTAGGTCAAAATTAGGGTTTTGGTCAAAATGGAGATTTTGACATAAGGTTTTTGGGGGAATGATTCTAAGTGTGTGGATACGTGTATTTATGGTTAGAAACTTATGGATCTAGGTTTTTGGAAGATTTGACTTGAGGATTCAAATTTTTCAAAGGAGCTCAAGTTGGGGAAAATCAAGATTTAGCCTAAATCTTGCAAGGTGGGTTCAAGTTGATTTGTGAAAACTATGTACATGCCAAAATATCCGTTTTAAAGTGTTTATGTGGTTTACTTGATAATTATCAAATGTTGGATTGTTTTATGAGGTTTACTTATTTGGGATATTTGATTTGATTTTGATATATCTTGTGAAACGCCCATCCTTGGGATTTTAAGGTAACTTGATAAATGAATCATAAATTTAAATGTTTTGATGATTTATTGCATAAATGGGGGTTACTTGGTAAAAATGCATTTTAGTGTTTTTTGCAAATATGCATAGTTTATGTTATAGAATGTTTCGAAAATACAAACGTGTGGGTCATTGGATTTTGGTCATTCCCGACTCTGCGAACATTTCAGAAATTGTAAACCTTTTTGGTTTTGGGGAAAAGGTGTATTTCGAGTATTTTGATGAGTAAATGTTAGGTATTGTTATCTTAACAATTGATCTTACAAGTGTAAATCCTTTTGTGTAAATGCACTTTTAGTGTGTTTTTTGGAGAAATGTTTGATCTTGTGTTATAGGACGTTTTGAAAGAATCAATGGTATAAACTTGCTTGGAAAATGATTTGTCTCTATCTAAATTGTGTTGGAGTGTATTCATGTATTTTGGAGCATGTGTTGGCATAAACGTTTGTCGATTACGTTTTATTGCATTTTATGGATTTTTAGCATATGGTCATTTGATCGGTTGAGCTTAAGGCCTGGTTATTGTTTTTATCGAGTCTTGGAGACGTTTGTCCGGTTTTAATAGCTTAATGTGGAGCTTTGGGTGTGAGTTGCATTTATTGCACTTTATCTTGGAAAATACATGTTTTGAGTCTGTGTGTCATTCATTTGGAATCTTGTATTTTAGACTGTAATGCATTGGATCCATAGGCATGTAAGTCAGTCATATTTAATAGTGAGGTGTTGGAAACTGAAGATTTGTCTAAGTGATTACTACTGCCAGGCTTTCAAGATTACTACTGCTAGTAGAATTAATACTGCTTAAAGAGTTAGTGCTGCTACTTGAATAGTTAGTACTGCTTGGAGAGTTAGTACTGCTAGTAGTTAGTACTGTTGATTGGTTAATGCTGCTAAAGATTATTAGTGTTGATTTTAGTGATAAAGATGCCTTGGAGATAAAGTCAAGATTTGATGATAATCATGGAAGGCTGAAGATAATTATGGAAGAATATACTGAAGATCTTTTAAGTTTTGTAATTATATTTTATTTTCAGTATATGTATAGGATTATTCAGAATAATTTAAGACGAGATTTATGAGTTTTTCTGTTTAGAGAGAGAATTAACCTCAAGGTTTACAACCCTAGTTCTAGAGAAGTAGAATTCGTCTTGGTGAGCCTGTTCATCAAGATTGAGGTTTTGTGTGAAAGCTTGTAACTTTAATCATTCAATAAAGTTTACAAGTTGTGATTTATATTTTACTGTTACATTGATAGTTTGAATATTAAAGTGTTTTTCCGCAACTTCTTTAATATTGTTTCTGAGTTTTATTATTCTTGTTAAGAATCAGATCCTGACAAGTGGTATCAGAGCCTAGTATTCTCAGAAACCTTCATTCATCATGGACAACACAGTTGAATCAACCAGTACTCTTGTTTCAAAGGTTCCCATGCTCAAACCTAATGAGTTTGACATGTGGAAAATTAGGATCAAGCCGTACATCCTCCTTATAGACTTTTCTATGTGGGACATTGTTGAGAATGGTCCCTCTGCTGAAGGTAAAATTGGACAAGATGGAAGAAGACCACCTCCAAAAACTGATGCTGAGAAGAAAGTGAGACAATTGGAGATGAAAGCCTTAAGCACCCTGCTTTTGGCCATCCCTAATGAGTATCAACATCAATTTCATCACTGCATTGATGCTCAGATTCTATGGAATGCTTTAGAGAAGAGATTTGCTGGCACCAAGAGCACTAAGAGGAATCAAAGGGATATTCTCAAGCAGCAATATGAGAATTTTACATCTTCAAAGAATGAGTCTATGACTCAAACTTTTGATAGATTCAATAAGTTAATTGGTGAGTTGGCTACTGTTGGAGTTCAGATGGAACAAGATGATGTCAACCGAAAGTTCCTCAGATCTCTTGGAGATGAATGGACCATGTACACTGTCTCATTCAGACAGAATGACATGCTGGAAGAAAAGGAACTGGATGATCTGTACAATGATCTGAGAGTGTTTGAATCTGAAGTGGAAGCAAAGAAGAAGCCTACTGGATATGTTCATAATGCTGCACTCCTATCAGCATCAACTGATTCTACTGCTAACCCTGAATCAGTTAATGCTGCTAATGGAGTAAATCAAGAAAAAGGCAATGAGTCTGTGTTTGAAGCCTTTCTTTCCAGCCATGGTAACTCTTCTTTAATCAATGATGACTTGGAACAGCTTCATCCTGATGATCTTGAAGATATGGATATTAAATGGCAGATGGCCATGCTTTCTATGAGGGTGAAGAAGTTCATCAAGAGGACTGGTAGGAACAACTTCTCCCAAAGAAGAGAAGATGGAGCAGGCTTTGATAAGCTTAAACCAGGAATTGGGTACAATACCACACCACCACCATACAACAACTACATCCCTCCTAAATCAGATTTGCTAGAGACCAAGGATAGGAAGGACTTGAATGAGGGAGCCACTAAGATAGATCCTTTAGATGAAGTAGTTGTTGAGGACAAGACTGAGAAAGAAGCTGGTAAGAGTAAGGATAACACTATGAGTGGTGAGATTCCCTTAGAAAATAACATTATTACCAATGAGGGTGGTGGAAGGGATTGGGTCAAATCTGATGGTGTAGAGAAGACTGGGGGAAAGTCTAAAAAGGTCCATTACAAGCAGACTACAGTTGTGAATCCTGTTCCTTGCAAACAGTGTGCAGGTAATAAATATGAGCCCCTAAAACATGATAAAAGGAGGGGAAATCAAAGAAATTGGAATAATCAGTGGGCTCAGAAACAAGGAGTTGATCTGAGTAGAATCATCAGACCAAAACCTTGTTTCATATGTGGCAAATTGAACCATGAACCAAAGGATAAATTTTCATATGTGGCAAAAACTGTTATTTTAATCCTATGAACCAAAGGATAAATTTTCAAAGATCTGTGCAAAAATCCTTTGGTTATAGGAAGAATGAAAGGAACCATGTGGCTAAGAAACATGTTAAATCTAAAAGCCACATGAAGAAAAAGACTGTAAACGAAAGTGTCAAGATGTGGGTTCCCAAAAGCACTAAAACTGTTAGTACTGCTACCACAAATAGTGCTGCTGACAAAGATAGTGCTGCCAGAAGCAATACTACTGCTATCAATGTTAGTGCTGCTGATAGTATTAGTACTTCTAAAACTAACATTGTTAGTACTTCATCAAATATTAATACTGCTAACTCTGTTAGTGCTTCTAACAAGGTTAGTATTGCTAAACCTATTAGTGTTGCTAACTCTATTAGTACTTCTAAAATTAGTACTGCTTCTAGTGCTTGTGCTTCTAGACCAATCATCTTGACAAAGTACTCCAGTCAAGAGGATTCTAAATTTAAAAATCTCATCAAAAAGGAGTGTAAGTACTTTGATGAGAAAGGGAGGCCCAAGACCACTTTGGCTTGGGTTCCCAGTCAATACTAATTGATTTATCTTATGTGCAGGGCAACCAACAGCTCAAGGGAAAGAGTATTTGGCATGTTGATAGTGGTTGCTCTAGGCACATGACAGGGAACATGGCTTGCCTCAAGAATTTCAAGAAAATTGATGGAGGGCATGTTGCCTTTGGTAATACTCCAGATGGAGGTTAGATTAGTGGTAAGGGAGATGTAACAAAAGGTAAGATGACCTTTGAAGATGTTTTCTATGTTAAACAGTTAAGATACAACCTGTTAAGTGTATCACAGGTTTGTGACAAAAAGCATAGCATATTATTCACTGATTCAGAATGCATTATCCTTGCTCCTGGATTCAAGGTAGTTGATGAAAAGATGATACTACTAAGAACTCCTAGAAAGGATAATGTCTATTGTTTGGATATGGAAAATGTTTCAAATGATTCATCCCTAAACTGTCTTGTTTCAAAAGCCTCTTTGGATGAATCATCACTTTGGCACAGAAGGATGTGTCACATGAACTTTAAAACAATGAATAAACTTGTTAAAAACAACCTTGTAAGAGGTCTGCCTTCAAAAGTCTTTTCATGTGATGATCATTGTGTTGCTTGTCTCAAAGGAAAACAACACAAAACTTCTCATAAGTCCAAAGAGTTGAACACAATTTCCTCTTCTCTTCAGTTGTTGCATATGGATCTGTTTGGTCCTACAAATGTCATGAGTATAGGTAAGAAATCATACTGCTTAGTTATTGTTGATGATTGCTCTAGATTTACTTGGGTATATTTTCTAAGGACTAAGGATGAGACAAGTGGACTGATCAAATCCTTTATTCTAAGAATTGAAAACCAAACAAATCAAAAGGTAAAAGTCATTAGGTCAGATAATGGTACTGAATTTAAAAATCTTGACCTAAACACCTTTTGTGAGGAAAAAGGAATTGAGAGGCAATACAGTGCTCCTAGGACTCCACAACAAAATGGTGTTGCTGAGAGAAGGAATAGGACACTGATTGAAGCTGCTAGATCTCTGTTAGCTGATTCAAAACTTCCAATTACTTTCTGGGCTGAAGCAGTTAATACTGCTTGCTATGTCCAAAACAGAGTTCTAGTAGTCAAGCCTAAAAACAAGACACCATATGAGCTTTTAAATAAAAGAAACCCATTTATTGGATTTTTCAAACCTTTTGGGTGTCCTTGTACCATTCTCAATACCAAAACTTACATAGGAAAGTTTGATAGCAAAGCAGATGATGGTTTTCTTGTTGGTTACTCATCTCAGAGTAAGGCATACAGAGTGTTTAATTCTTCTTCTAGAATAATTGAGGAAAGTGACAATGTCAAATGCAATGAGAACACACCAACTCCTATTGGTTCTGTTCCTCAGTGGTTATTTGACATTGATTCACTAACTAACTCTTTGGGTTTCAGTAGTGATGATCATGCAGGATCAGAAAGTAGAGGATCAGGGGATGAACAAGTACAAGATATCATTCCTCAGTCTGTGATCTTTCCCATACCTACAATGGACCCTGTTGAAATCTGTGAAAAGGAGACTGTTACTGAACCAATTCAGAGTGAAGAAGAAAGAAGAGATGAGGAGAATCCAGAGCATGAAGAGCCAGAAGCAGCTGATGAGATCCCTTCAGCTGACTTAAATGATTCCAATTTAGATGTGGGAATTAATGAAGAACCTAGTCTTCAGACAAGAACTCAGAAGAATCATCCTCCTGAACTGGTAATAGGAGACATCTCTTCTCCTAGGATGACTAGGAATCAAAGCAGACTTCAAGATTTGCAGGATCAACAACATACAGTACTCTTTTGCTTTCTATCTTAGATTGAGCCTAAGAAGGCTTATGATGCAATGAAAGATTCAAGTTGGATAGAAGCCATGCAAGAAGAGTTGCTACAGTTTAAATTGCAAGATGTTTGGGACTTGGTGGACCTTCCAAAAGGTCATAGAGCAATTGGCACCAAGTGGATTTTCAGAAATAAAAAGGATGAGAGAGGAATAGTAATCAGGAACAAAGCAAGGCTAGTGGCACAAGGGTACACTCAGGAAGAAGGCATAGACTATGAGGAAGTTTTTGCTCCAGTGGCACGGGTAGAGGCAATTAGGCTGTTTCTAGCCTATGCCTCATATATGAAGTTCAAGGTATATCAGATGGATGTGAAGAGTGCCTTTCTATATGGAACAATTGATGAGGAAGTATATGTATGTCAGCCCCCTGGATTTGAGAATCCATCATATCCTGACAGAGTTTACAAACTTAATAAAGCACTCTATGGTCTACATCAAGCCCCAAGAGCATGGTATGATACTCTGTCTACCTATCTCTTGGAAAATGGGTTTGAAAGGGGAATCATTGACAAGACCCTTTTCATTAAAAGAAGTAAGAAGGACATCCTACTTGTTCAGATATATGTGGATGACATCATATTTGGATCCATAAAAGATCAGATGTGTAGAGACTTTGAAGAGTTGATGCACAAGAGCTTCAAAATGAGTTCAATGGGTGAACTCACTTTCTTCCTTGGGCTTCAAGTGAAACAGCAGAAAGATAGGATTTTCATAAGTCAATCAAAGTATGTGAAACACATCCTAGATAAGTATGGTCTATCAGACTCAAAGCCAACAAGCACACCAATGGAAACACACAAACATATCACTGCTGATCTTGAGGGGGAGGATGTTGATGTCCATTTTTATAGATCAATGATTGGATCTCTCATGTATCTCACAGCCTCAAGACCAGATATCATGTTTCCAGTGTGTGTGTGTGCCAGATTCCAAGTCAAGCCAAAGTAGTCACATCTTCAAGCTGTTAAGAGGATTTTCAGATACTTAAGAGGGCAACCTAGATTAGGTCTTTGGTATCCTTATGAATCTACTTTTGATTTGATTGCATATTCAGACAGTGACTTAGGTGGTGCTAATATGGATAGAAAGTCTACTTCAGGGGGATGTCAACTTTTGGGTGCAAGACTAGTATCTTGGCAGTGTAAGAAGCAAACCACAGTGTCCTTATCCACAATAGAAGCTGAGTACATTGCTGCTGCAAGTTGCTGTTCTCAGGTTCTATGGATTCAGAATCAAATGCTGGACTATGGGGTAACCTTTCTTCACACTCCAATCTTCATTGACAATAGCAGTGCTACTAGCATTGTTAACAATCCAGTCAAGCACTCCAAAACAAAGCACATTGAAATCAGGTATCACTTTATTAGAGACTGCAATGAAAAGAAGCTTATTCAAGTTGCTAAAGTTCATACTGATAATCAGTTTGCTGATCTATTCACTAAAGCTTTTGATGTGGGTAGATTCACTTTCTTGGTCACAAGTGTAGGCATGATCAACTCTGAATGAGCTCATGTTTAATAAGTGTTTGTATACCTGTTATTTGTTTATTTGTTTGGTGCTACTAATCATCTTTCTCAGGAAGTTTATTGCCCTGCTCAGACTAACACAAGCTTCAACAGTGTATGTATAGTTAATGCTGCCAGTGCAAAGTTACTACTGCAGGTTCATTATTACTACTGCTAGTCTGAGTTACTACTTCAGGTATGTGTTAATACTGCTAGTTAGTTAATACTGCTAGTTAGTTAATACTGCTTTCAGTTAATACTGCTTTCAGTTAATACTGCTTTCAGTTAATACTGCTTTCAGTTAATACTGCTCTCAGTTAATACTTCTCTCAGTTAATACTGCTCTCAGTTAATACTGCCAGTGGGTTAGTACTGCTTTAACTGAAAATAGGGTTAATACTGCTTCTTTCCCGAATCATATAAATACCCTCTTTGCCCGCCTAAAATCTCACAATGACTCTTTGAATACTGTTCATCTTCTCTCTAACTCTTTTCTCTCAAGTAACCAGTGTGTTTCAGTCAAGAATCCTCAAGACCGATGGCATCCATGGCGTTTATTGATGAACACAATGAGATCGCAATGCTTCAAAAGTCGAAGCAGGATGATGGATTCCATCAAATAGTTGATTTTCTCAAGACCAGTCATATAGCGTATGCTCTTACTATGTCACCACCAATCTTCATCGAGCACCAGAAGCAATTTTGGGCCAATGCCACCGGTGTTACTGAAAACGGTGTGCAGTTCATCAAGACAAGGGTGTGTGACAAACCCTTGATAGTCACTGAAGAGGTCATTCGCATCAGTCTACGTCTAGACGACGCCTCAGGTATTACCTCTATCCCTAATGAGGATTTGTTTTCCAATCTCACAAGAATGGGGTATGAAGGCCAACAGGGTGTTTTCAAATTTTACAAAGCTAACTTTTCTCTTCAATGGCGTTTCTTTGTTCATACTCTTATGCACTGTATTTCTAGAAAAACTACTGGATGGAGTCAGTTCAGTAGTATCATGCTTTGGTCTGCTTGTCCACTGCCAGAATGTATAATTTCTCAAAAATGATTTTCAATGACCTTGTGTCAAACTTGGATAATAAAAAGAGTTTCTATATGTATCCAAGATTTGTCCAGGCAGTTATCACCACTGAATTGACGGATATACCTCAGTTTAATGAGGTATATGTACCTAAAATCCCTAAGGGCAAGGTCTTTTCAAATATGAAAAGATCTGCCAAGGACTCGGAAGGAGTTGACACCCCATTGTTCTCTACAATGATGGTGGTGTCCCACAACCAAGAAGGTATGGCATCAGGGTCAAGGCCCTCACTAGACCATCCCACTGATAGCCAAACCCAACCTTCAACCACTATATCACTTCCTCAGTCCCTTGTTCTTAAGCCAACACCAGTTTTAACCAAAACGTATACTAAGAGAAAGGTACACAAGGCTCCTTCCCTTGTTGTACCTCCTACAAACCCAGAACCTCAAAGCCCTCTAATGGAGAATTCTCCATTAGAGAATATCAATAGGGAAACCACTGGGGTGTCTCCCAACCCCAAGAAGGTGCTCACTGAGGAGATGCATGAGCATGTGGGTGAGAAGGCTGCCACTACTCCTGCTAGCACAGAGGAGGCCAGTGGTAACATCACTAAGACCTTCCCCATGGCAACTTTGGGTGAGCAATCATCCAAAGGTCCCGGGTGCCAAGAAACCAAGGGAATAGGTGGTGCTTCAGCATGGCTGAAGATCCCTATTAAACATTCCAATGATCCCTCAAAAGGGGGTAACACTCCTGGAGAAGGTGAGGATAAATATGACTACCATGAATTGATTTCTGCCATGTCCAAAATGGCAACTGAACTGGATTCTCAAAAGAAGGTTGTCAATGAACTCAAGAAAGTCATCATCAACCAACAAGAAGAGATCAGCAGCTTAAAGAAGTTGGTTCAGAAGGTGGTTCAAAAGAAGAAGAAGCAACAATTTGTGCTCAGAAGAAGGAACCCAGTGGATGATGCTCCCAAAAAGGGGGAGTCAAAAGTTGAGGTTAACATGGAGAATGCTATGAATAAGGGGGAGAAACATGGAGATGAGGGGGAGTTTGCTGAAACAGAAACAGGGTTTGAGAAAGCAGCAGAAACAATTAATGCTGCTGAAGCAAACATAGCAGCAGAAACAGTTAATACTGCTGAAATAAATGAAGCAGCAGAAATTGTTCAAGAGGTATTAACTGACCTCATTAGCAGCAATTTGGAAGAAATTGAGATAGCTGAAGCACTAGTCAAAGCTAAACATGATACTCCTAAGGTCACTTCAAAGGCCAAAGGAATTGTCATCAAAGACAATGCTGAGGTTATCAAGAAAGCTAGTGTTGATAAGATAGCAAGCAAGGACAAAGGCAAAACCAAGATAGTGGAATCTGACCAACCAATTAAAAAGCAAAAGTTGATTGAGTCAGATGAAGCTTTGGCTAAGAAGATTCAAGAAGAACTTGAGCAAGCAGAAACAGTTCAAGTGAAGAAAGATAGGGAGATGGCAAAAGCTCTAGTTGCAGAACTGAATGAAGTTTATCAAAAGAGTTTGGCAACAGAGATGGCACAAAAGAGATCTGCAATTCCAAAGAAGACTGCAATGATCAAATTGGGTGCAAGGAAGAGACAACCTTCAAAGACCTACCTTGGCACTCAAGAGAGAAAGAAGATGATCACTTTCCTCAAAGGTGTTGTGGGAGTCAAAAAGGAAATGTTCACTAAAATGTCATTTGAACAAATCAAAGGTTTGTATGAGGCAGAGATGACAAAGTTACAAGGGAATGACAAAGCAAGAGTTGAAGTGGAAAAGAAGATGAAAGAGAGGCATGACCTTCAAATTCAAAAACCCTTTCCTGATGATCAAAAATCACCAAGGAAGGAAGCTACTCTAGGTGAAAGTCTGAGGACTTTGAAAAGAACAAAAATGATGGCTAGAAGAAAACCAACTAAGAAACCTAGAGTGGATGAGGAAGAAGCTGAGAAAGAACAAAAGGTACCTGAAGAAGAAGAGGCACCTAAGTCTGATGAAAAGAAAGCTCAATCTCAGGAAGAACCATCTAGTACTTATGATGTAAATATGTACATGGTGGTGATGGAGAAAGTGCCTGAGCCTATAACAACTGAACCAGTTGGTGTCAAGCCTCCTGAGATTATTCACTAGGATACCATGGAAGTAGATGGAAAGGAGTATATCAGGCTGAAGAGGAAAGATGACAAATTTGAAGTGTATCCTACTTGGGCCAAGATTGTAAGAGTATGCTCCAGATCTGATTTAGAGGAAATGTTTGAGGTGGGGATGAAATTATATGCTGATAAGCTGAAAGCTCCAGGGATACCAGTTACAAAACTTGTGATGGAATATCTATGCATGTTGTTCAAGCCAGAGGAAGTTCAGCATGTTATCAGAAATGTTTTCAAAACCATCAACAACTGGACTCTGTATGAAAGAAGTGGAGTATATGCACCGGCTATGGATACAAGTCACTTTGAATACTTCCTACTGGATAGAGTTTACAACCATAGCAGGTTAAAGCTGCATGCTATGTTGAAGAAAAAGCTAGGTTGTGCACCAGATTCTGCAATGGCAAGATACTTGATCCAGAGAATTATTAATCAAAGTTTGGGGCTGAATCCTGATATAGGTTTATGAACAATAGAGTTTTGGGAGCATCTGAAGAACTTGACTTCTTTTCTCTAAAAGTCAAGTTAGGGGGAGATTGTTGGGAACTGAAGATTTGTCTAAGTGATTACTATTGCAAGGCTTTCAAGATTACTACTGCTAGTAGAATTAATATTGCTTAAAGAGTTAGTGTTGCTACTTGAATAGTTAGTACTGCTTGGAGAGTTAGTACTGCTAGTAGTTAGTACTGCTAATTGGTTAATGCTGCTGAAGATGGTTAATACTTCTGAAGATTATTAGTGCTGATTTTAGTGATAAAGATGCCTTGGAGATAAAGTCAAGATTTGATGGTAATCATGGAAGGCTGAAGATAATTATGGAAGAATATACTGAAGATCTTTTAAGTTTTGTAATTATCTTTTATTTGCAGTATATGTATAGGATTATTCAGAATAATTTAAGACGAGATTTCTGAGTTTTTTTGTTTAGAGAGAGAATTAACCTCAAGGTTTACAACCCTAGTTCTAGAGAAGTAGAATTCGTCTTGGTGAGCCTGTTCATCAAGATTGAGGTTTTGTGTGAAAGCTTGTAACTTTAATCATTCAATAAAGTTTACAAGTTGTGATTTATATTTTACTGTTACATTGATAGTTTGAATATTAAAGTGTTTTTCCGCAACTTCTTTAATATTGTTTCTGAGTTTTATTATTCTTGTTAAGAATCAGATCCTGACATGAGGAGTCTTGGTATTCTCACCTTAGCAAATATATCGTGTTGGCATTGTTGATGTCCCGGTTTTTGTGGAGATTAACCTTTATGGGTAGACCTGGAAAACGTGTTGTATCGGGTTCGTGTCGGGTTCACGGGTTAAACTGGTTGAAAACGGCTAACCCGAACACGGGCCATTTAATAAACGGGTCATAAAATCTCAACCTGAACACGACCTGATTTAACCCGCCTAACCCGACACAACACGATTAACCCGTTTATCCCCCGATCACCCGTTTGACCCGCTAACCCGTTTAAACTGTCTAATTTTTATAAAATTAAACTTAAAAATTAAAGCATTAGAATTATAGTTCAAACTTCAAAGTTCAAACTTATAAAAATCCAAATCCAAAGCATAAAAATATTACAACCCCAAAAATCTTTTAAAAATTCTAACTTCAAATTTCTAACCAAATTCAAAAATCAAAACATAACTCCTCTTCATCCGGATTGTTGAGTAGACCTTGTTTCTTTGATTCTTCCCGATCATCGTCATCCTTTAATCCTAAAAGCCAATTGCATAGCTCCTCTTCATCCGGATGCATTGATGCTAAAATTGAGTAAAATAATGTAAAAATTGAGTAAATTAATGAATGCATAAAATTAAAGAGTAAAGGTATACCTTCATTAAAAACCCAGTCTCTAAGACAAACCAATGATTCAACAATTTCTGGTTTCAACGAACTCCATCAATAACTCGTCCTCCAATACTGAAAACCGATCCAGAAGCAACGGTAGATATTGGGATGGCCAAAATATCTCTAGCCATTTGAGACACAATGAGATACCGTCCTTGAAGAGGTTTCCAATACTCCAACATATCAAAATCATCTATGCGAGGTAATTTTGGCTCCTCTAAGTAAGATTGTAACTTAGATTTACCACTGGTGGTGAACTCACAGCTAGAGAGCTCATCAAAATCCTGATAAAAAAGCAAAACTTAGCCAAGGTACAAACAAAAAAATAAATTCACAAAAGTAATTAAGGAAAGTTTATTACCATCATATATGTGTCAGTGTCGGGAATAGTATCAGTGGCAGCACAAGATGAGTTTTGATTGCCCGTGGATGTGGTACAAGATGCATACTCATCAAACAAGGAAAATATTTTTTCCTTAAACAAATCCAACTCAATATTGGAAGAAGACCTATATTTTTTTTTGAAAGCCCAATCAATAACTTGAAACTTGTAACGGGGATCAAAAACAAAGACAATACCCATTATGGTACAAAACTCACGCCAATATTTGTCAAACATCAATTTTATCTTATTAGCCATGTCCTTCAAAAATCTATCACCACTTTCCATCTCATCTTTCAAAACCAATCTTATTTTGAAAACATTAGGAAAGTAAAGATTGGAGGATGGATACTTAGAGCCCGAAAACTTTACTGTCACTTCATAGAAAACTTGCAAAAACTTAGAATTTTTTTCAATTTTCATCCACTCATCAGAAGTTGGGTAATGAACAAAATTAGCATCCGTCTTTGCTAAATGGATAAACGTTTTTTTTTTTGTAAAATAATGCACTATCTAACATGTGAAATGTAGAATTCCAACGGGTGGGCACATCTTGCTTTAACCCTCTATTGGACTCAATACCAACATGTTGAACACAATGCCTAAATCTTTGCTTCCGACTCTGAGAACCTTTGCAATACTTGACACACTCTCTCACCTTCAAAACAGTTCCATCTAATTCTTTTAAACCATCTTGGACTATCAAATTAAGAATGTGGGCGCAACAACGAACGTGAAAAATAATCATTGTGAGACATCAAATCCAAATCAAATTTCATTCCATCAACCATAGAATCATTATTAGATGCATTGTCTAAGGTTATGGACACGATTTTCTTATCAATTCCCTATTCTTTCAAAAAACCACAAACTTTTTCAGCCAAGGCAACACCAGTATGGGGAGGAGGCATGCAAGTAAAAGCTAAAATTCTTTTTTGCAAGCACCAACTTTTATCAACAAAGTGAGCAATCAATGAAATATATCCATCGGTGGTCAAAGAAATCCAACAATCAGATGTTATTCTACCAGGAACAGATTGCAACAAATTAAAAGGCTAAGATTTCTCCATTGAATACATTTTGAGTATGTCATTTTTTGTGGTTTGTCTTGAAAAAAACTTTTCTTCAGGATTCAAGTAAGCAAAACAACTCCTAGTACCTTCATATTCAACTAAATGAAGAGGGAGATTGTGTCTAGCAATAACAATTGCAACCAATTACCGAAATTCATTTGGGTTAAACCTAGGGGATTTACTTTCCAATGAATCATTCAAATTATATTGTAATATAAGTTGCCCAATATCTCTATAATTTTTCCCCTTGCAAGACTTAAGATGCCTACGCATATTCCCCGTACCATGACTACTTTCAACAATATATTTAAGCCCACATCTCTTGCATTTGCATTGCATATTTCCATTAAGATCTAATTCATCAATCATTTCAAAAGCATCCCAAACAGTAAAAGTAAGCTTACGTTGGCGTTTAATAGGCTTACCAATGTATATGGGTTTAAGCTTACTTGCTTCTTTACCCTTCTTAAAAGTTGTTGCTAGAACTTCTGGCCTATCTGCACTTGCACTACCGACCTCTTCTTCTACTTCATCAACAGACAAGTTAATATAAGATACATAACCAACTTAGAAGTTGTACCATATAGATTAGAAATCATACATTAAGGTGAATTATGACAGAATTAGAATGACTTACACTAGAAACCATACAAATTAGAAACCATAAAAGAAAATACCCAATTTACTTTGATATTTCCTCTGTAAATATAAGCAGACAAGTTAATAACATAAAAGTATCTCTTACTTCTGTTCACAATTTACTTCGTTATTTCCTCTATTTTTTTCTCTTTCAAGATAAGTATGAGACATTATTCTTTATTGTGGATCTTCATGCGGTAGGTACTAGAATAAGCATGTTTATCATTTGATATACCTTTGTTCTTGAAGTGTCCCAATTTAAACATCACCAAAAACTACCAACTCTAATTGTACAGTAGTACACCATATCCAAGAAGATTGAAATTTTTTTCATATGTGAAATAACACATCCTTGTTAACTCACCAAGGATATCTTATTTGAACATTATTCGAACAATTAACACTTCGATAATTAACACTTCAAAACATTATTTCAACTGTATCAAGTTCAAAACTTAACAATTAACACTTTATTCGATCTCACAACTGAGACAAATAGAAACATATAAAACAAGCAATGATTGAAATCAATGATAAAAATCATTTTCTCATTCTATAATTATAAAAATTATTGTGCATCAGACTGCATATCTATGAATATTTGAAAACCAAAAAGTGAAAAGAGAAGAGAAAAGAGAAAAGCCGAGAACATACCTCGAGAAATCTGAGAAATGAACCAAGAAGATCGATCATGACTAGTTGAATATTAGTCGTAACGCCCATAATTTTCGGTAAGAATTGGTAAAGTTGTAGATTCAGTGCTCTGTGGTGGAATCTGCCCACTTAAAGTATAATTCAGTCTAAAAGACTATTACTTTATACCATAAGCATATCGGGAGCTTTCAAGCACTAAAAAGGAAGGATTTCGGAAGTTTTTCAATTGGCCTCATGTATATCTAGGCTAATGTGTCTTATTGGGCTTAGTATGTGCTTAGTTTCGGTTAATCCTTAGGCTCGAGCAGAAATGACTTATCTATTTAGTAGTTGAACCAAAGAGAAAGTAAGCCCGATATAAGAAATGGAGGGAATGGATCTCAACCAGAAATATGATACTTTGTCGCCCCCTGGACCGCCATAGAATCATATGCAGGGCTATCAGAGTCCAGGAAATGCATGGACAGCGAGCTCCGCTTGAACAGAAAGCAGCAAGCTGCAAGCACTACTCCATTACTTGAGTGCAGTTATATGGCTAGTATGAATTCATTAATTTCCGCTAGTCCCAGGTTATATATTGTACGGCGAAACTCGCTAATAGATATCAGCTCTTTGATCGGGATACTATTACCTAAGTTCCTAAACTTGGAATGGATGGCGGAGCTATGACCGTCTTACCATAGATTATTGGCATAAAGATACCTTTCACCATCTTTCTAGTTAGTTCCCCTGCATAGCCTAGGCGACAGTGCCCGACGACTATGACATGTGTCACTATCGCCAGGGTAAGGTCGCGGGGGGAGGAAGGCATTCGGTACATTCAGGGCGACAGTACTCGGTGACAATTCCAGGGTCACTGTCGCGGGGCACAATCGCGAGCCTCGTACCGCGAGTGGTTGGAAGTGGGCGACAGTTCCATGCGACTATGCCAAGAGCATAGTCGTCGATCACAGTCGTGGTTGGGGGCAGGGGTCTTTAAATCTGATTTTTTACTACCTTCTCCTATTTGTTGCTAGTTTCTTCATCCCATTCCCTCTCCAAACGAACCCTCTCGATTTCTTTGGGATTTTTGAGTATTTTGGAGTTGCAATCCTTGATTTTCAAGGAGGTCTTTCATCACCAAGTTAGAGATGGAATGCAAAGATTGGAAGTCCTCTTTTCACACCCGTTTTCTAAGGTTTTAAGCTTCTAGGGTTCTACCAAACCCTTTTTTTCCCTTTCTTTTGGTAATTTGGAAGTTGAAGTCCGATTGGTGACCTAGAAGTGTATTGTTGATGGATTCAAGTCTTGGTAAAGGTAATCTTCTCTTCTCTTCAACTATGGAAATTAGGGTTTTTGAGATAAGATGATATTTTCATGTAAAATGTTTGGGGAACAATTCTATATGGTTTAATATGTATATTTATGGTTGGAAATTTATGGATCTAGGTCTTTGGAGGTTTTGGCTTCAGGATTCGAATTTATTGAAGGAAGCTCAAAGTGGGGAAAATCTAGATTTAACCTAAATCTAGCAAGGTGAGTTCAAGTTGCTTTGTGAAAACTATGTACATTCCAAAATGAGTATTTTGAAGTAAAAATGTGTTTTACTTGGTAAATGTCAATGTGTTGAGTATTTTGATAAGTTTTTATATTTGGTAAACTTGGGTTGTTTTAATCTCATGAAATGTGCATAATTGTGAGTTGGGTATTTTGATAAATAAATAGCATGATTTATGCATTTGGTGATTTTGTACAAATGAGGTCTATTTTATGATTTATGCGCTTTTGGTGTATTTGATTTCCCAAACTGTTTGGAAAATCTTTTGTCCCCATCTGAGATGAGTTTTGGGTTAACTGCATCTTTGAGGTATGTGTCTATATAAACGCCGTTTAAATGTGTTTTCTAATTTGGGACCGTTATTTGTTGGTCAAAGAATTTTGAGCGTTTTAGCTCGGTTTTGACTTAAAAGGGTATTGAGGATATTTGTCCAGTTTTAATGGCTCAAGGTAGAGCCCCATTTATGATTTGCATCTTAATGCATCTTGTTACATATTTATGATAATTACAGGCTCGAGTGCTGATATGCATTGAGAATTCAATGCATAGGAACAATTTTTCTTTCTTTTTTAGATAGATCATTTTGTTTAATCCCAACTTTGAGTCCATTTTTCTTTTATTATTTTCCCTTTTTGTTATATGGAGCTAAGTTTGTGGTTTACTTTCTTTTACTTATTAGGTAGGCTAATATCTTCTAAAAATGTGCAGGCTGCAATGCTGAAATCTGATGCCACAACATTTGATCACAGATTTATGTTCGGGCCTTTTGCAAGCTTAATGGAGAAAATCGACAAAGTCAGATGTGGTTGCCAACTAATCTATTCAAGTTAATGATCAATTGCTCTTTTGAATGGAATCAGATTGTAACTATGGTTATTTGTACTTCTAGTTAGCATTTTGAACTATTGGTTTACTATAAGTTGCTTTTGTACTTTTCCCTATTTGCTTTAGTCCTTTTTGTCCCCTCTTGGAACCTATTTAAAGAGGAGTGGGTTGTGTTTGAAAGTAGGTAATTTTAGATTTAATCTAGGACTGAAAAGCTTGTGGTTGAAGATTCACATTTAATATTAGTTTCAAATTTCTTTTTGGAATTCTTGTTCTTACACATGGGTTGCTATAGCATTGCATGACATATTCTTCTACTTTACTTTATTGCTTTATGTCATTTACTTTATGCTCTTTACTTTTAGTCATTTATATTAAGTAATTTACATTCCGTCATTTATTTTCCGTCATTTACATTATGTCTTTACTTTATGTCATTTATATTTCTTGCAATTTATTTTACGTAATGAGTAGCTAATTTTATAGTTTGGGTGTGAGACAAAAAGGGAGGTTATAAACCAAAAACTAGTGGACTTTGTTCTTCAATAACATTGTTCCACTATGTCATTTTAAGTTTTATAAATCCAAACGCACTTCTTAACGAATTGATCACTTCTTAAAGTGTGAAAGTGCCATGGACTTAGGAATAAGCCATGAAAAAGCACGTCAGTTTGAATGATACGAGAAGTATACTTGGAAGAGTTGCTAGCAAGGGAACTTGCTATCTTTGTTTTTCAAATCGATTGATTCTTGACGAGTTGATCACTAGTCAAAGTGTTAAAGTGTAGTAGACTCAAGAATGAGCCACTAAGAACATGTCAACTTGAATGATATGGGAATCAACTCGGAAGGGTGATTTTTAAACAAAGGCATTTGTTTTTCCATATACTTTAAAGAAACCATTTGACACTCACACTGGTCCGGACATTTGCATATGCATATGTTGATTAAAGGCTAAACAACAGTGCAATGGTAGATATCCGGAAGGATACTCTTTAAAGTACATGGTGGAACTTGTTGTTGCTGAACTAATGCTATAGCATCCCTATAGCATTGTCCTCCTGAGTTTGTGTTTACTCCTCACTTTAAGTCTTGCACCCATTCTATCTTTATATATCTTGTTAATCATATCACTGTTAACCAACCCAAACAAAGTCTTCAAAATCGCCATCTGAAATCTCTTCTTTTAGTACACTTTTATTGCACTTTTACAACAATCTCTGTGGGACGATATCTGTTATCCTACCATCTTATTACTTGAAACACGATATTGGATCCTATTGTATACTTGATTTGGGAATCAATTATCACATGTCGTAGAGGTGTGCAAACATTTCGTATCAAGTGCATTGGTCATTCCTGTGTAGTCATGTAATTTTAGACTATGTTGCATTGAATCCGTAGGAACGTATGTCAGTCTTTTCTTTGCTGGTCAATTGGGAATTATGAGGTTGGACTCCAGGACCTATGTTTTATGACCTTAACCTTTCAAGTGTACACTAGGAGGGTTGTGTCCGGTTGTGCTATTGTGTTGATGAGCGTTTGGGGCCTCCGCCATGTCGAGGCAATGCCTTGGTTGTAACCCCCGACTGTGTCGGGCCTTTGGTGGTATTCATGGTAATATTCACTAAGGTCAACTGTCTCTTTTGGTGTAGCTTGAAAGGAGTCGTAGGGACACTTAGGATTTTATGTCGTGAAGTGTCATACGATTAACATTGTATGAGTGGCATACTTTTGCGTTTCTCCACTCTCAATGTATATGAGTCTCCCCCGTTGTCGGCCAACAGTATTTTGGATATTTAATTGTCCATGCTTTAACATTTAGATTTCATTCCATTTTATGGTCGCGTGAGTATTGAATTTTAGTTCCATGTTTTCGGTGGCATATTATATTTATATGGATTGTTTTACGTGATTTATGAGTTGAGTATTATGCCCTACCCGTGTTTTGGGTGTTTCGGGATATAAATTTTTATCCGCGTTCTTATAATTGGGAGTCCGTCTTCTATTCACGTTTGAGTGAGTTTTTGGCTGCATCATTTTATAAAGAATGTTTTGTATTGGGACATTCGTCCTTAAAAATGCATGTTATTGGAAAACGAGTCGTTTTCACATATAAGGTAAATCATTTTGAAAGATCATGATTTAAATTGCATTTTTTTCTTTCTAACGATATATTTATTCATGTGAAAACTCTTGAACTCACTAGGCGTTAGACTAACCTCTTTATTTGTCGGCATGTGCATCTGGTCCCGACTGGGTATGGTACTAACGACACTGTGAAGAGATGAGAAATAGATTTATGCTTGAGGGTGAGTAGTTTGGTGAAGCCTTCCCCCGTCATCTTGGGTATAGCAATTTATATTTGGGTTTAGTAACACCCGATCTTTAATTAGTCTATGTGTAAGACTTTATTTGTTTTTGTTGATGGTTAAATCTATAAAACTATTTCAAGAATGGACATGTCGTAAGATATTTTATCTTTCATTGAGGCATTAATGAAAATTTTAAATTAGTTGCTCTTTCCAATTTTGAGGTGTTATAAGTTGGTATCAGAGCATAAGTTTGAGAGATTTAGGTGTTAATTTCGGATACCTAGACTCAAACTAGCATTTTTCTAAGTGATGAAAGTGAGATTGCACTGTTAGACACCTTAAGATATGATATTTTGAGGTCGATAGAGTCACTAGAATCGGGAATCATGGTGTGGGTAGCAAGGACGATCATGTACGGTACGTTGCACCTGGCCAGTGTCATGGTGAACTTACATGTTACATGTGTGTGCTTGAATCGCCTTCATGTGATGAACGATGGGGTAGTGGATGAGTTTCTGAGGAGTAGTAACTAGACGAAGTTGATGTTTATGACATTGTCACTTAGAGTGACAGTTAAGAATGATGAATACATTAAGTTGACCATTCTAGGTCGGGGCAATTGGTTAAAGTAGAACCATAGGTCTATTGAATCTATCTTATTTCAAGAGGCAATTGTAAGGTTAACCGACTTAGTTGTCTAACGTTACCTTAAAATGTGGGGCATTCAGATGTCGGTAGTGTAATTGTTTGGGTTGGTGAGCTTATTCCTAAGACTTTGGGTCTCGACCATGAAAAAAAATTCATGCACGAAACTTGCTTTTAAAATAACTTGCACGAAACATTTCATACCTTCCCACATCATCATGCGGGCCTATTTTGAATCCTTGGGAAAAAAAACGTTTAACACACACGAGATTTCGAACCGTAAATTTAAACCTACATAAAATTGCTTTATTGCACATGGTTGCAAGCTTTATTGAGATTTTCCTTATCCCCATTCCTTGTCGAACACTATTTTCGAATATAGTAGTATCCATGTTTGAATGTCGTTTAGGGTCCCGAACTACTAACTGCAATTTATGACCTTGACATTGGATCTCCTCCACATATGTTAAAGTTTTAAAGGGAAGGGTTATCCCCAATGTGTTGGTGTTTGAGTTTTGTTGGGACTTTTATTCCATGCTAGTTTTGTTGAAAAACGCCACTTTATATCATAATGTGGTAAAAAGGAAAATTTTGGAATTATGACATTTTAGTCATAACTTTGTCTAATGCTATTTGATTTTTGGGTGTCATTGAGTTTTATGGGAATTTTGTCGGGTCTTATGGAGTTCTATTTTATGACATGTTGCGTTACAAAGATGAACTTTGAAATGCGTGTACTTGAATTATTGTGTGCGTTGACTTATAAGTTTTGTTTAATATTTTTGTCTCATGTGAGTTCTCCATTTGTCTTTTCACAACCGTAAGAGACGTATTGAGAGTTTCGTTGGCGTATGTTATCCTATATGTTATTTTGAAAGTTTCGATATCGTGTGATTTCTCTTTTGAGTTTTACACAAGTACATTTCGTTGCACACTACTTAGTATATGAATTGATTTATACTTTTAGTATGAGTAAGCACATGAAGAACCTATGATGGTTCGTATTAAACTTTTGTTTTGTACATTCTTGGTTGTTGACACCACTTATAACAGTTCATGAAAATACGTTATATTGGTTTATTGTTATACATGGCATTGTAAGTCACTATTTTAAAACCTAGAACATATTGGCGGTCTAGTTTAAAGTTATTGCTAAACTAAATTATTCTACATTCTGACCAATCGCATGCACATTTTGTCTTGTTAAGTTTTGAGAAATGAACTCAGCATGCGGATCTTATTGGGAAATTTTCTTCCATGTCATCATGTGGTTAAATAATAAATTTTTGGAACTTGATTTCATAAATCTATTCTTCTGGAGATTGTATAACCGCTTTGTCGCACATTGTTTCGGTACATAAAATTGTTTTACGTATACGACATAAATTGATGCATGTTAGGACCATAGTGGTCCATTTGAAAAGCTTGTTGCACATATTTCGTTGTTGTCACTATTAGCTCGAGTAATGATCAAACGGTTTTCGAAATGGTTTTATATGTGTGGCATTGGTGACTGCTTTGCACAACTGCCATGTAAGCGGTAGCGGAAATTTTTACACGTACGATTATCTGTCATAAAGCTTTTGCGTTTGAAAGTCTTATAAAATTTCAAATCGACATATTTTTTCGAAATACCTTGAACTCATTAGGGCTATAGATTTAAACCCCTATAGTGAAAGCGACTGTAATCAGGGGCTAGAGCAGTCCTTGGGAATTGAAGCGTTGGATGATCCGACTTGTGGCCAGTTTTGAGTTATGGAGTTTAGCCTTATGAGTGGGTTCACGCATGAATAAGGTATTAGATTTATGCTTTCTCTCGGTTAATTAAGTGGTGATCTTTCCGCTTCGGTAAATCTTCGGGTTAAGTCTTTGGGTGGTTGCTTGTTTATGGTTGGATACGAGTTGATGGGTTGAATGTTCGTTCGACCGTATAATATGTTTTGGTGGTATACCCTCTTAGTGAGCCTTTGTGAGTAAAGGAAATATTGTGGTTCGTTTGTTAGAAATGTAAGATTCAAATTTTAGTACCATGTAGGGTGTCAACTTTAATTCAGCAAGGCAAATACAAAATGAAATATTTGACGGTACACCCACGTTTGTGGTATAGACATTTTGAGGATAGGTGTCGACACTCGATTTTGATGGTAATGACCGTTGGGGTACTTCATTGCACTTCTGATGAATCTTGTGTGGTTACAAATTAAGTGGTAACCTTAAAGATGTTAGATGTTAGTAACTAAGTATAGATGATTAAGATTTTCTTGATATGATAAAGGTTTACATTGACTGAATGATTGATGCTTATGTTTAGCTTGGGAGTTGTGAAATTGTCGGATTTGAATAAACCGACCCCGTGGAGAACATATTGCCACATCCCTGGAAGGATGGCTTTGCCCATAGTAAGAGCAAATTATTGAGGAATTTTGGGGATTCTTTTGGCTTGGTGTTGATCATTGGAATACATATCAGAATCATGTTGAACTGAGAACAAGTGGTCGGTGAAAAGTTGAGGTCACAAGCTACCTTTGAGGTAGTACATGTCACCTAAGGTTGGGAGGCAACCGAGATCGTATGGTTAGAAATTGCTCCAGAGTAAGGTTCGATGTTCGCTCTAGTATGGGTGTAACGTATCAAGGTGGATATTGGATGTGGGGGTTCTCGAGTTTTAGCTCAAGAATGGAATGGTTTAGAGACAATTCCTTGGGTAGGGAGTCAGTCGTTTTGCGAGGATGAGAATCATTGAGGTCTATGATGAGTTGCTACCTTTTGGGGACCGAGGAAACCTAATAAGTGTTGAGAGTGGCGATGAAATGCATTGTGTGAGAAGTAGATTTCGAGGATGAAATCATTCTAAGGTTGGGAGGATTGTAACGCCCGTAATTTTCGGTAAGAATTGGTAAAGTTGTAGATTCAGTGCTTTGTGGTGGAATCTGCCCACTTAAAGTACAATTCAGTCTAAAAGACTATTACTTTAAACCTTAAGTGTATCGAAAGCTTTCGAGCGCGAAAAAGGAAGGATTTCGGAACCCTGCATAGCCTGGGCAACAGTGCCCGGTGACTGTGACATGTGTCACTATCGCCAGGGCAGGGTCACGGGGAGAAGAAGGCATTCGGTACATTCGGGGCGACAGTGCTCGGCGACAATGCCAGGGTCACTATCACGGGGCACAATCGCGAGCCTCGTACCGCGAGTAGTTGGAAGTGGGCGACAGTGCCATGAGACTATGCCAAGGGTATAGTCGTCGATCACAGTCACGGTCGGGGGCAGGGGTCTTTAAATCTGATTTTTTACTACCTTCTCCCATTTGTTGCTAGTTTCTTCATCCCATTCCCTCTCCAAACGAACCCTCTCGATTTCTTTGAGATTTTTGAGTATTTTGGAGTTGCAATCTTTGATTTTCAATGAGGTCTTTCATCACCAAGTTAGAGATGGAATGCAAAGATTGGAAGTCTTCTTCTCACACCCATTTTCTAAGGTTTTAAGCTTCTAGGGTTCCACCAAACCCCTTTTTCCCTTTCTTTTGGTAATTTGGAAGTTGAAGTCCGATTGGTGACCTAGAAGTATATTGTTTTGTTGATGGATTCAAGTCTTGGTAAAGGTAATCTTCGCTTCTCTTCAACTATGGAAATTAGGGTTTTTGAGATAAGATGAGATCTTCATGTAAAATGTTTGGGGATCGATTCTATATGGTTTAATATGTATATTTATGGTTGGAAATTTATGGATCTAGGTTTTTGGAGGTTTTGGCTTGAGGATTCAAATTTATTGAAGGAAGCTCAAAGTGGGGAAAATCTAGATTTAACCTAAATCTAGCAAGGTGAGTTCAATGTATATGCCAAAATGTGTATTTTGAAGTAAAAATGCATTTTACTTGGTAAATGTCAATGTGTTGAGTATTTTGATAGGTTTTCATATTTGGTAAACTTAGGTTGTTTTAATTTCATGAAATGCGCGTAATTGTGACTTGGGTATTTTGATAAATAAATAACATGATTTATGTATTTGGTGATTTTGTACAAATGAGGTCTATTTAATGATTTATGCGTTTTTGGTGTATTTGATTTCCCAAACCGTTTGGAAAATCTTTTGTCCCAATCCGAGATGAGTTTTGGGTTAACCGCATCTTTGAGGTATGTGTCTATATAAACGCCGTTTAAATGCGTTTTCTAATTTGAGACTGTTATTTGTTGGTCAAATGGATTTTGAGCGTTTTAACTCGGTTTTGACTTAAAAAGGTCATGAGGACATTTGTCCAGTTTTAATGGCTCAAGGTAGAGCCTCATTTATGATTCACATCTTGTTACATATTGATGATAATTACAGGCTCGAGTGCATTGGTCATTCCTGTGTAGTCATGTAATTTTAGATTGTGTTGCATTGGATCCGTAGGCACGTAAGTCAGTCTTTATCTGATGGTCAATTGGGTATTACGGGGTTGGACTCTGGGACCTATGTTTTATGACCTTAACCTTTCAAGTGTACACTAGGAGGGTTGAGTCCGGTTGTGCTATCGTGTTGATGGGCGTTTGGGGTCTCTGCCATGTCGGGTCAATGCCTTGATTGTAACCCCCGACTGTGTCGGGCCTTTGGTAGTATTTATGGTAATATTCACTAAAGTCAGTTATCTATATTGGTGCAGCTTAAAAGGAGTCGTAGGGACACTTGGGCTTTTATGTCGTAAAGTGTCATACGATTAACATTGTATGAGTAACATACTTTTGTGTTCCTCCACTCTCAATGGATACGGGTCTCCCTCGTTGTCGGCCAACAATATTTTAGATATTTAATTGTCCATATTTTAACATTTGAATTTCATTCCATTTTATGGTCGTGTGAGTATTGAATTTTAGTTCCATGTTTTCGGTGGCATATTATATTTATATGGATTGTTTTCCATGATTTATGAATTGAGTATTATGCCCCACCATGTTTTGGGTGTTTCGGGATATAAATTTTTATCTGCGTTCTTATAATTGGGAGTCCATCTTCTATTCACGTTTGAGTGAGTTTTTGGCTGTATCATTTTATAAAGAATGTTTTGTATTGGGACGTTCGTCCTTAAAAATGCATGTTATTGGAAAACGAGTCGCTTTCATATTTAAGGTAAATAATTTTGAAAGATCATGATTTAAATTGCATTCTTTCTTTTTAACGATATATTTATTCATGTGAAAACTCTTGAACTCACTAGGCATTAACCTAACCTTTTTATTTGTCGGCATGTGCATCAGGTCCCGACTGGGTATAGTACTAACGACACTGTGAAGAGATGAGAATTAGATTTATCATTTATGCTTGAGGGTGAGTAGTTTGGTGAAACCTTCCCCCGTCATCTTGGGTATAGCAATTTGTATTTGGGTTTAGTAACACCCGATCTTTAATTAGTCTATGTGTAAGACTTTATTTGTTTTTGTTGATGGTTAAATCTAGAACAGTATTTCAAGAATGGACATGTCGTAATATATTTTATCTTTCATTGAGACATTATTGAAAATTTTAAATTAGTTGTTCTTTCCAAATTTGAGGGTGTTACATTAGCGTTAGGGATTTCAATCGTCGAATAAAACATTGAAACGACCTTTTGAAACCCCGCTGTCGGCGTCGCTAGTACTCGTTGTTTCGCTCTATCCGGTTCCATTAATCGCTTATGCATTATGTGTTACCGTACGTGAGATATGCCTAAGCGGCTAAGCCCTAAAGGCCCAATAATGGTTGCCTAAAGACATATAACCATATTTAGATCAATATTAAACAACCAAAATGTGAGCCCAAATAAGTAATGAAGTCCATACTTGATTTTATAGTTCAAATAAAGAGTCTAATATAAATTATATAATTATCTTTAAAAAAATATAAATTATATAATAATAATAAACGGGTTATTCGAGTCATTTTCGAGTTGAAAATTTTGACCCTGAACTTACCCGTTTAATTTTCGTGTCGGGTAGTAAATGGGTTGAAATGTGTTACCAAAACCCGTTTATTTCGTGTCGGCTTAGCGTGTCGTGTCAGTTTTTGCCAGGTCTATTGGTTGTACTCTGGGACCATGAGTTTTGTGGTTAGATGCTCTAACTCTTCTGCACGAGGGTTAAACATCTTAGGGTCATCAAGTAAGGGGTTTGAAACCCCTATCTTGAATGCTATTAAGTATGAACTAAAGGTCTATTTAGGAACCATGAGGTTATAACTTACTAGGAAATGAACAGGCAATAAGATCGTTATCCTTGAGGTGTAGCTTGGCAAAGCAGGCAAAAGAGGAAACGATGTCATTGGGGACTTTAGATGTAGCTTATTAAAGCATGCAATAAAGTTCGACTTGAGGTGTAGCTTATTAAAGCAGGCAATAAAGTCACGATATAAGGTGTAATTCAACAACATAGTTATGTGACTTAACTTTGTGTTCCGCCACGTACAATGAAAGCGGGTCTCCCCGTCACCGAAAGGTGTTGTTTGCGTATTTGATTTTATTGTCCATGTTTTCGGTGACGTTTTATATATATGGATTTTATACATGATTTTATGGGTTGAGTATTATGTCTCACCCGTGTCTTTGGTATTTCGGGATATAAAGTTTTATCTGTGTTTTCATAAATTGGGAGTTCGATTTCTATTTACGTTTTGAGTAAGTTTTGGATTGCATCACTTCATGAAAAAAAGTTTTCGTAAGGGGATGTTTATCTTTAAAAATGTGTGTTATTGGAAAAGGGTCGCCTTCATATTTAAAGTAAATCATTTTGAAAGATCATGATTTAAGTTGCACTCTTTGCTTTTAATTTATATTTATTCATGTTCAAATTCTTGAAACTCACTAGGTGTTAGTCTAACCTTTTATTTGTCGGCATGTGCGTCAGGTTCTGGTTGAAGATTGGTACTAGCGACTTTATGGAGAGATGAGTGCTAGTTATATGCACAAGAGATAATTGTTTGGGTGAAGTCTTCCGCACTTTGGAGATAGCGACTGTCATTGGGTTTTTAGTAACACCTGGCCTTTAATTAGTCTTGGTGTAAGACTTTATTTATTTGTTGATGGTTAAACCTAGAATTGTATTTCAAGTATGGACTTGTCATAAGAGATTTTTATTCTACTTCAAGGTATTGTTGAAAATTTTAAATTAGTCGCTCTTTCCAAATTTGAGGGTGTTATATTTACAAGAGGAGTCTATTGATTTTGGATAGAATCATTAAACGAATTGATTGATTTTGTGTTCTTTATCACCCTCTCCGTCAACACTATTGACGTATTTGCCATCCTCGCCGTTGATGCTGCCCTTTCCACCATCGCATAGATTAGGGTCGACAGTGCTTTCGTCACCACAACGTGATCCGTCATGTAACCGTACAAAGACCACAAACACGACACCAAGATGCATTGAAGTTGATCACCGAAAGGGATTTGGAAGATCTAATTTGGTGAAAAATGTCTTGAAGATTTTCATAGTGGATGCAATTTTTTAGAGTAGATGAGATAATCATGGATTTTGTAACAAAAAATAGATAATAATCTAATTATTGATAAAATTTATAATAGTTAACATTTCTTCCAAAACTACATTCTCCTTGATTTTTCATGATCTCAAATTCAAAATTCCTTTCAATTCATATCACCCATTGATTATAACATAGGATGGTTTAAATGAGTTTGTATTGTCTACAACCTTTAGGAGGATTGCAAAAGATTTACACCTCTATTAGAGAAATCTTCAAATTTAAACAATATTACGTGTTCGAACAACTTCACGCACACGCGCATACAGTTTTTTTTTTTTTTTTTTTCACGATCTTCCTCCCGGAAAAATGGTGCCATCGCCGTCTCGGACGGAAATCCTGTCCCTTTTCCGGTCATTTCTGCGATCAGCCCGTCAGTTCCCGGACTACAACATCAGGGAGTACACCAAGCGCCGTACAGTCGACGCTTTTCACGGCAACAAGAGTCTATCAAACCCTTCCTCGGTCGCCGCCGCCTTCACCGATGGCAAGTATCAGCTGCAGGTTGCCAAAAGACAAGCCCTTGTTTACTCATTCTACTGTCCCAAAACTAAAAGCATCATGGATACTTGATCGATTTAGATGGTATTTCTCTATGTTGTTAGGGTTTTAAAACCACTTTAATAGCCAAGTGATTTAGATATAGAGTTATTATATATTTTATCCCAATAAGTGGCTTATGACGCATGGTGATATGTGATATTGTTCCATCTTTTCTTCATGGGGTTATTATGCCCTCAATGAATTTAAACAAACTCCTATGGTATGAAATTATGCCCTCAGGGTAGTGTTTGGTTGGTATGAATTGGAGTTCAAGTTCACTTGGTTCAAATACTGAATTGATTTCCCATGATTACTACTGACTCATCTATTTAAATTGTTACACTTGGTATTTTCCGAAACACAGTCCAATCAGCATACAACTTGTCTAATCACAAATTAGAGTGTGTTCACTAATTGTTTGTGAAGAAGTTGTGTGGATTCTTATTGAATGTTGCAAGTTAGTTGAACTATAACCAAAAACATTCATGATCAGATTGATGATTTGTAGTCATTAGACAAGTTCCTTTATGCAACATGATTCAGTAATCAGTTTTCGTTGTCACCAATGTACTGAGTTTATGCATACTTCCCTTTATACATATGAATGTATTGTGATGTGATTTGATCCTCTTCAATTCAATCATATGGTTTGAACCTTATCATGTTAGCTAAGTTTGATTAAATGATATGGATGGTGCCCAGAGTGTTTGTGATAGCATCTGGTTTATGATTCGGTTCTTTGGAATTATGACAATGGAACACAAAATTGGAAGTTTGAACCATTAAAGATCCTCTTTACTTTTAACCAGTTTCCAGATTTTCGACTTTGGTGCATAATAGATATCACAGTAGTGCACTCCTTGGTATGAGTATGACAATTCTCGACTTGCATCTATAATTTTGAATCCGTCTAGATAATTCCCACAATATGCATGAAGCATTGAGTTCCTTGAATCAAGAGTTTTCTATCTATTCCTACATTCCCCAACTTTTAGTAGCCAAAAAGATAACGGGCATGGTCTCTTACTCGTAGGCAGAAGATTAGGGTAGTTGATTGCAAGTAGGATTGTTGTTGGGGGAGGATAGAGGGTGGGCTTTCTTTTTCTTTTTTTGGTTGGGGGGGGGGGGGGGGGGGGGTGGGGGGGTCTTAACAGAAACAACGTCTTGATCCTAGTGGTTTAGGTAAGGCCTGTGTACATCCTACCCCACCCAAACCCGACTTTCAAGTGGATATGTTGGGTTCGCTTGGTTTAAAGATAACAAGCATGACAAACTGAATTCCTAACGAAGATGCCATAAAAATATACCATGCAATGGTACTGTTGAATCTTTGTAAGTTCTTATGAGTTGGTTGGAACGTGTGCTACCGTTTGTGTTTGTTCTTCTTCCTTCTATATTATCAAGTGATTTAGGGGTTGTTTGTTTTTTCTTTAAAATCTCTTAATGGCTCTTAACTCTGAATCATTCAGACATTTTTACACATCACCTCTTATTAATCATAACTAAATTAAGACTTCAAACTTTAGACCTCTTAAAAAACAAACGGCACCTTAGATGTCAAATATCTGAATGGAATCCATTTGATATACAGAGTGGGTATCAGAATTCTAGGCATTTGCAGAGAGCGGACAATGAATCTAAATTTGAACATATCTAGAAAACAACATATCAAAGAACTGCACTGCAGTTGGGACTTGGGAGAAATGACTAATAGCTTGATGATCACTATCTTTTATCCCACACGGCCAATATCTAATACACAGTGATTAAGTTAATTACCCCAACTGTGACTCTTTTGACTAAAGTGAGATGAACGTGTTAATGCTTTATGTACTCATTGATGTTGGAATTTTGCTTTTCTTCTTGAGTAGAGGTCGACGCACATATCTGATGCACACTCTAACTTAGTTTAGCAGAATTCGCATGCACACAAAACAACCTCGATAGAAATGGGAATTTCTAAGTACTAGAATACTAGAACTGGATATGGTGGACTAGAGAAATGCACCAGATTGTTTGGACAAAGATGTGTGTGTACTAAGGGAAGCTCTGTTGCACTTAGTTGCAGTCCATGGTCCCACCCGATTTGGATAGAATCAAAACTAACTCGGGAGAAACACTAATGTACTGGTAGGGCAGGGAAGTGTGTTCTAAAGCACAAGAATTGAAAAACCACATAATATCAGAGTTCTTTAATTGGAATACATGGTTAGCATACTATTAAATTTCGTCTTCCTACATATTACATGACGTGTGTTTTGGGTGATCGGCTTTTTTAACCATTGTAAATTTCTTTTGGAGCAACTTGTCTATCGTTTTTGTGAAAATGTTAAAATATTACTATAGTTTGCAAGAATGGGCAGGTTTAAACAAATTATGGAAATGAAATGTAAATAGAAAAAAGCCATATTTGTCCAAACTCGTTCATTTTTGCAAAGTGTAGTATTTCTACTTTTTAATAAGAACAATCGTTTTCTTGCAATGAAAAGTAAAGTATGGTTCAAAAAGTTCGTAACTCCTTGTGTTTTCTTTGCGAAGTTCTACATTAACCTTCAGAGAATTACCAGAAAACATAAGATAAAGTATCAACAACTTTTAGCTTAGATTTACAGCGCTTTAGTTATGGAGAGGGTTGGGTCCACCCGGAACAAGTCTCTCCTCTGTGCCGAATCGTGTACCCACTTCTTCAGGTAAGAGAGGCGGTGGCGGTGGTGGCGGTAGTGGTAGATTCTTGTACAGTAGTCGGCATCGTAGGCAAAAGCAAGAAATAGAAATCATCGAAGGCTTCCGCCCATGGTGGTTGTGGTTGCCTTCAGGATGGTTCATAAGAGACATTCCTTCCACTTGCAACGCTGCAACGAGGCAGCAGAGGAAGGCGGCCGCCATAACCCAATGGCCAGAAAACGAGCTCTTCATGGTGGTTGCAGCAAGTGGTGGTGGTGGTGGTGGTGTCTGGGACTAATTTGTATGAGCAAGATAGCCATAAATAACTTCATTGGGTTGTTATTTGTATAAATGCTTTTAATGAATGAATCCCTTATCGTTTGGTAGGAAAATGTGGTTCTTTTCTTAAGGTTTTTAGTACTTTTAAGTTTTAACATTTTGGGATCCATGGAATTTGTATAATTCCAAAGAGGTTATGGTCCAAAGCTTCCAAATATATGTTTGGTTTAAAATGGTATTTTTCTTCAGGTTATTCAATGCCTATACAGAATTCTTTATATTGTAATCTTTTCTGGGTTGCTGAAACTAGTAGTTGTACATGATGTAACATGGCAGGTGAAATGTACAACTCCTTATGCAGAATGTACAAGTAGCAGAGCATGATAACTGAATATGGAAATCTAGTCCTTGCTATGCTGCAGGTGTAGCTAAGTGCAGGTTTGATGACAGACAGTTCATAGTGTCAATTGCTATTGTAAGTGAAGCATTTATGGCTAATGTAATGCCAGCCAGACTGCTGCTGTGTGTTGTGACTTTCTAAAGATGGAAATAAGGCCACCACTTTTCTAAGGATGGTAACTGTATGAAATCTTCGGTAAATCTTATCGGTTTCGTCACATCAAGGGCTCTTCCGGCAGGTTCGTTTTGCTTGCAAATTGCGGTTCTTGCTACAACAATGTTGTCGAGAATAATCGTTTGTCAAACAACCATGGCCTAGATGAGTGGTTGGAGTTTTAGCAGGTTTTTCGAACACATTTGATTTATGGCGAAGAAACTGTAAATTAAGAAGCTTTGATCTTTTTTAACATCGCGAGATGGTTGATGGGTGGGGGTGTTTCAACCTTTTGAGGCTATCTACTAGCATGTTAAATATGTGTTTTAAAAGAGGGCCTTTAAAATTTTGGGGCTCTATTTTATTGTGCTTGGAGCCCGGATTTATATAGCCCAACCTGTGAACACCTATTTAATTTCTTTCAAAATTAAAAAGCGGTTATTTAATTTCAGAATTTGTCGATATAAAACAAAAACAACTATTCAATATTCTTTTCACTATGATTTTAAACATTTTTGTTGTTTTAATTTGTAAGATTTTTAGTGTGACATGAACTTTTGTATTTTATTTTGTTTATTACTCGTTTTAGACAATATATAATTTTAATACGGGTGTAACAGGGCCTTCAAAAAGATTGGGAGGTCCTGAATCTTTTTATAAGTTATGTTACACATTTATCAAGATCAAAAAGATAGAGTAACAAGTGCATCTCCAAGAGTTAGAACTTTTAATTAAGATCTGAAATATATTAGGTTGTACAAAAAGTGGTTTTTGTATCAATCTAAAGGAAGAAACACTTTTATAAGATTAAAAAGGTTCGTTGAGCGCCTCCTGGCTATATCATAATAGATCCGAACATTTGCCCCGGATCGACTTCCGGATCATAATTGCTCTATGGTATGATTTTCTATAAGAGTAGAAAAAGTTCAAATCTCTAAGAAAAATTACATCCATCTCCAATAGCTATTCTATTTTAGCAATCATAAATAAATTAAAACAACAAAAAAATATGATAAATTAACTCAAGAAATATGTTCCATCTTGCTCAACTCTAGAAAAATTATTCAAACTTTTGTACAAGCTAAGTCAAACATTGGTGTTATGGAGTCCGACTCATTAAATTAAACGAACTCTGTCTTGTATTCAAGATCGACTTGAGCACTAAACTCAGCTCGACTCGAATCGTTTCCACTCCTAATTCTATCGACGTAATAACAAACCCAGACAGAATCCAAACCAAATAAACCAGAAGTCAAGAAGACATTTTTTTGTTATCGACGAAGGTTCTGTTCAATTAACGAGTCAAATGGGCAAACTAGAGACAATAAATGCAATAGTAAAGACCGATAAGAAAAATCCGATGGTATAATAACCTTCTGCATACAAGCGTTTATCCATTATGACTTATCGACATCGTACGGACATATCGTCAAGTGAAACTCGAGTCATTCGATCTATTTTCCAAGCAAACGTCGAGTACGTTGGTTAGCACCTCTAACTCGGAAATTGAGCTCATCAACATCATCTTGAAGAGGATCAAGAGCTTTGTTTTGCCTGCAGAATTCCCAATTTTGTTTTCAGGAAACCAAGTAAAACAAACACAAAATTCACAACGGTAGATCCGAAAATACCAACCTTTCGATCTCGGAACCCATGTCGACCGCCATTTCTTTAAGTTCCCCGAGTATGTTACTCAAATCCGAGAGGGCATCGTCTTGCTTGCTCTTCTCGTACTGTTATCGTCACAAAATGAATTATCAGAACTTCATAACCATATTCGGAATTGCCAACTTCACAAGCTTAAATCGAAGAAATTAAACCTTTGCGTACCTCAACTTTCTGCATTGCGTTCGTGGGTTCAGGGGGCGGGGTTTTTGAATGGCGCTGTCCCTTAGTCGGGGTTGTTGTAAGTCCCAGTTTTTCTCTCTGTTCCAAATGGGCACCCTTCCGTTGCGCAGGATCATCTGAAAAAAAAATTCAAACGTCAATCTGACAGCCCAAATTGCGCAACTTACAAAACGATCATGAAACCTTGTCTTAAGACTACAAGTGTTGTATCTGAAAAATCATCAAACCTCTTGTGATCATGGGTCCTGTTATTGTGTGACCCTTCTTAGGCTTCCAGGTCCTCGAGAAAATGCCCCCAAGACTTCCCAAAAGCTTCTCGCCCTGCATTATAAATAGTAACTTCAGAATCTAGCTACACGTTATGAGCAATTTGATTGGCTAAACATACACCAACATACGCACACAACAGGCTTGAACCCTAGCGCACCACCTGCCCTTTGGGATGCATTTCCGCAAAAAAGAGATTTTTGCATGATTCAAACATTGTTCATATCAACCAAACCTGGACCTTTCTACTTCAATGTATGTTTAAACCCCTCTTCTCTTGTCAATAGCTCTTTTGGAGAGCAATATGACAAGGTTCCACATATTCTTACATGGTATCAAAGCAAAGGTTTACCCTCGACACATCTGTGCCCATGTACCCTCCATTGAAGGGGGCGTGTAGAGTCAAAATATCGGCTAGATTTGGACCTTTCTAATTCAATATATTAAACCCCACTTCTCTTCTCAATAGCTCTTTTGGAGAGCAATATGACAAGGTTCCACATATTCTTACATGGTATCAGAGCAAAGGTCTACCCTCGACACTAACACTCTAGGACATTTGTTTCTGTCTACCCTCCATTGAAGGGGGGTGTGTGGAGTCAAACATCAGCTAGATTTGGATCTTTCTACTTCAATATATGTCGGAACCCCCCCCCCCCCTCATTTCTCTCCTCAACAGCTTTTTTAGAGAGTAACATGACATGGTTCCACATATTCTCACATGGTATCAGAACCAAGATCTACCTCTAGAACATATTTATGCACAAAACTCGACATTCTGGGACATCTGTGCCCGTCTAGCCTCCGTTGGAGGGGACGTGTTAGAGTCTCGCATCGGCTAGATTTAGACCTTTCTACTTCAATACATGTTGGGTCCGCCCTGTTCTCTCCTCAATAGCCCTTCTGGAGAGCAATATAATAGGGTTCCACATATTCTCATATGGTATTATAGCCAAGGTTTACCTCTGGGACATCTATGTCCGAGACTCGATACTCTGGGACATTTGTGCCCATCTAGCCTCTGTTGGAGGGAGCGTTTTAGAGTCCAACATTGGCAAAACTTGGACCTTTCTACTTCGATATTTGTTGGAACCCCCCTTGAGAGATTTTCTAGAGAGTAATATGATAGGGTTCCACATATTCTCATAAAACCAATGACATTCAATAAGAAAAGATCAATACCCTGCTAAGATCCTGCTCGATATCAGCTGCAGTCATGTGAGTCCTAGTGATCTGCTCACCCTGTTGATGCAACATGATCATGGTCTTGGTGCCATCTTCTCTTATGTTTTCTGCAATCTTTAAGGCACTGTTAACGGTTTTTGTAGTCTCTTCAGCCTTATATGCAGCATACTCCTCCAATTCTTGCACATCTTGGTTCTCTATTCCACCAGAATCAACAAAATCATTCTTGTATTTGTTTCTTGATGCGTAACTAAGTTTGTACCCAGATGAACCCGAGGTCCCTTTAACCTCATCATCATCAAAAAGACTGGCTCTTGAATCTGGAGTCAGTACAGCAGGTTCAGATGAGGTTCTTCTAGTCTGGTTTAGGGTTGACTTTTTGTCAAACTCGTCATCTGAATCGAATGGATTCGGTGCATGATGACCGGGGTCAACTGAGTTGTTTTTGCCAGTTCTATGGAGATGGAGGTGAGGTTTCTTGATCCCAAACATGTTGAATCTCGATAGATTTTGCAGGGTTTGATCAGGAAAGAATCAAAGAATCACAAATTTTGAGTTAATCTGCAGCAAGTTAACAAGGCTCCTGTAAAACAACAGGAGGATTGCAAATTAGATGGTTGTTAACTTGTTTTGAAATCATCATTTTTGTTCAATTCGCTCGTTTTCGTAAAGATCATGGTTTTCATTTTGTATTCTTGCATGAATGATATGGTTTGTTTGCAACGAAAATTACATTTTAAAATGACGAAAATGGTGAATTTTGACTTTTTCTCTTACTGGTGATAACTTGTTGACCCTAAATTTCCAAACAAAAGTGCACCCAATCCTTAATTGCTTTACTTAATCAAAGATTAGTTAACCAAACAAATCAAACATCAAGAACAACAAATCTTTGGGGATAAAACACAACAAAATCAAGATTTCCCAATTCATTTTAGGTCATTCTCATCAACAAAACCAAAGAGAAAGATTAAGAGAAGGAACAAAACCCACATGAATTAAACACAAATATAGCAACAACACTTCCAAGAAACTGATTATATGCATCATATATGATATGGGTATTGTTCTAGAAGTTGAACTTTAAAACCTAAAACCACAAAAAAAAAAAAAAAAAAAAAAAACAAATCATGGGGGATAAAGATAAACCCTGAAATAACTCAACAAACGAGACAAAACCCATATGAATTAAGAACATATAACATCAATTTTAACATTTCCCAGAAACTGAATATATGGTTACTAGATGGGTATGTTCTAAAACTCTGAAATCTAAACTAAAAAACACAAGAAAATTATATGAAATCGGTGGATTCGAAAAGGGAAGTAGTACCTGAGAGAGATTCTTGAAGAAGTGGAGAAAATCTTGGATTTGGGAGATGTAAGAGAAGATTGTGGTGGCGGCCAAAGAGATGATATACCTAAATTCAATGCGATTGCAATGGGAGTAAGGGAATATAAAGCAATTTGCCAAATGGGGAAAAATGGTTTGAAGAAAAAGTCTATGTTGAATAAATGGGATGGGAGTAAGATTGTGATTGATTTCTGGAAGAATTGAAGAGATCAAAGAAGGGATACCATAGAAGAGAGGACAAGCGCGTAAGTAAGATGATGGACTTTGAATTCAAATAATCTTTCTTTGATCTAGACAGCAAAAAAGCAGATTAAATTACAAAGAAACTTCCCACGTTGTAATTCATTCCTTTTTAAGACAAAATTAAATAGGTTTTAAATTGTATTATGGTGTTTATACAATTAACTGCTGAATTTAGTCGATTATTTATCGGGATTGATGAAATTACAGAACAGAACAGACTTATCTCATGTTTGACATGATCATATGTGGGACAACCTAGAACTAAGTGGAACAAGCATGGGACACACTTATCTCACTTTAACCCCCTGAAACTAAGTAGAACAACAATATTTTGACTAATATACCCTTTGTTAAAAACCAAAATCTTAAACATGTTTTCTCATCATCCAAGTCTCCAAGCTAGGGGTGTGCAAAACCCGAATAGTCTGAAATCCGAATCCGAAACGAAAATAAGGTGTTTTTACAAAACCCAAAGACCCTGAAACCCGACATTTGGGAGGATATCTGGGTTCGGATTGGGTTTGATCGTTGGCCACCCGACCCGTCCGAAAACCCGAAATAACATACATCTATATTTTAAATATATATATATATATATCTAATTATCTTTTGAAAATCGTAAATTATAGTCTGTTGAAATATTTTCTAATTTTTAAACTTGCTATCGATTTCATCAATCTTTCAATCAATTGTAATCATCCTAAAAAGCGATTGAATTTATATATAACATAATGTCCGAACCCGACTGACATAAATCCGAAACCCGACCAACCCAAACCCGAAACAAACTAAAATCCGAAACTTAAAATTTGGGTTTTGATTTCCATATCTAAAATCCAATCGTGATAAATTAGTTTTATGTTTTTGATAATCCATTGCACTATGTATTAGTGATGTAAATTAGTTTTATGTGATGTAATCTATGATTTTTCATCAGGGGTAAATTCGTCATTTAACCAGTCTAGTCCAGTTCTGTCATGTCTTGCCAAACGCTGGACAACTGTCCTGTTCCGTCCTGTCCTGTTCCATCTTGTCTTGTTCTGTCCTGTCTGCGTACCAAACGCACCCTTAAGGGACTGTTTGATTTATTTTTCGTTAAGTCAAATATGAATAGAGTTACTTGTGTAGATTAATAGGAAGATTTTTGTTGGACAGAGTTCTTTCTATAGACGGAAGAAACATGTTTTTTAATTGGGAGATACAAGTTTTGAAAAAACATGATTTTCAACATAAAACTCTCTCCTAGAAACTTATTGGATAAATCATTTTCCATATTATTAAGCCACTATTAAACAGTCATTTATATTTGACTAAATAAGTGTGAGACTCGTTAAGTTGCTAACAAATAGACCCTTATTATTTAAATTTTGCTTTGATGTGGAGAATAAGGTAGCATTTGGTTCGTTGAACTCCAATGGAATTGTAAGGAATTTGAATGATTGACCAAATTTAATTCCTGCGTTAGGTTCATTATTTGAGTTTTCTTAAGGAATTTGAATTTCACATATGGTGTAATGTAAATTCCTTGAGTTTTAGTAAGGAATTCCGATTGCTACTTAGTACATACCATCTTTTAAGAAAAAAAAAATTATTATACTCTTATATTTACTGTTAGATATGTTTTTATAGTAATCATTGTGTTTATTTTCTAGTCTAAACTGGTCTTAATGTTGTAATCTGTTTTGTAAAGGCTAGGGGTATTTAAGTCCCCTTAGTGCCTTTGTTTTGTAACTTTGGCACGCACACTTTAATCAGATTACACTTTGCGCTTCCAGTTTTTCTCTCTCTACTTTCTCTCTCTAAAGATTTAGAGATTCTTGGACTCTCAATTGGTATCAGAGCAATCTGAATCTTGAGAGGATTGAGAGATTAGTGATTTAGTTTATGGATTTGTGAATTGAAGCAGAAAAACTCGATCGATTTTCTTGATTTTTCAAGAAAATCTCGTTTTTTGCTTCTTCATCAAATTTGGACAGGATTTTGATCAATTTGTGTTGAAATTGGACTTAATTGATTCGTTTTTGCTAATCGATCATAATTGTTTCATGTTATTTTGCATAAAAATCATCATTTGATCATCAATTTTGAGTTTAAAAGTTTTCTGGAAAAACACGAGTTCGGTACTGTTTCATTCTAGATTTTTAGATTTTGTTGATTTTAATCGAGTTTGATGATCAAAAGGTGTTAGAAAGGTGTTTTCGATATTAAGTGTGTGATTTTCTTGCATAAATTTCTTGATTTGATTTGATTTGATCTTGCGAAAATTTGTAAGTTGTTGAAGTTTGCGTTTCATTCATATAAGTTTGCGCTTCATTCATATATCTTGCGCCTCATTCATATAATCATAATGTTTTGCGCCTCATTCATTCATTCATATGTTTTGTGTTCTAACTCGTGTGTTAGTGAATTTTTCAGGTTTGCGGTTCACGTTGGAAACGCAAAGCTTCTAAGTTCTCGGTTCTAGTCTAATACGCAAACCATCAGTTTGCGTTTCACTCTGTATACGCAAAGTATACTTCGCGATTCTCTCTTCAATCGCAAAGTTCATCAAACGCAAAGTTCTTCGTGCATCAAGTTTTCGATTCTCTCACAAACGCAAAGTCTCAACCCGCAAAGTCTACTCACGCAAAGCATCATCTTGCGTTTCACTAAGCAAACGCGAAGTTCAGTTTGCGGTTCTCTCTTGAAACGCAAACCTCTAGTTTGCGCGTCTCCCATACTTAGAATTTTTTTTTGAATTTTCTGATTTTTTTCACAAGATGTCTTTGCAAGCACAAATTTACAAAAATGACCTCATGATGTCTTTGGGGTCTGATACTAGTCCACCAGTTCTCATCAATGAGAACGAATTCGAACAGTGGCAAGATCGGTTTATTAACTTCATTGAAAGACAACCAAATGGGGATAACATGATGAAATCACTGACTCAGGGTCCTATGGAAACACCAAGGAAAGTTGTTCCAGCTACTGCAACCACTGCTGCTACCACTGTTGAGAAAGCTTTAAGGGAATATGATGCTGATGAGATGTTACGACATCAAGCTGATTACCAGGCCAAATCAAATCTGATTCTTGCTCTTCCTAACTCCATTTATAACAGAATCGATTGCTTCAAACAGAATCCTATGCTGATGTGGACTCAACTTGAAAAGATTATGCTTGGTACTGCAATGTCAACTCAGTTGCGCCAGACTAGGTATATGAACAACTTTGAAAAGTTCAAGGCCAAGGATGGGGAAAGTTTGAAAAATGTTTTTGATCGATTCTGGGCTATTATCAATGATCTCTACAAGATTAAAGTTACCAAGACTGAGTTGGAGGCTAACTTGAAGTTTTTGAACGCTTTACAACCTGAGTGGAACAAGTCATGCCACAGAATGAGAAACGATGTCAGAATCTCAACCATGCCAATTCAGGAGTTATACAAAATCTTGATGACAGATGAATCTATGGTAATGGAAAAGAAGGCGAAAATGGATAAGAAGAACAAGCCTTTGTCAGTAGATCCCATTGCTCTTATAGCTAGCCAACTAGCTGAGCAAGCTTTGACTGAATCAGCTTATGATGGATCTACAGATGATGATGGCGAAGCACTCGAAAAGGCCATGATACTTTTGACTCAGCACTAACAGAAGAGATTCAAGCACAGATCTGGTTCAAACAATCTGCGGTTTACTTCTAGTTCTAAAAAGATAGAACCTGGTGCTCCTTCAAAGACATACACTCCAAAGTATGAACCAGCTAAGGTGGTTGAACAAAAGAAAGATGACAAAAAGGTGATAAATTGTTTTAACTGTGGGAAGCCTGGACATATGGTTAAATATTGCAGTGTCAAAGTGGTAAAGGATGCTGCTTTTTACCGAAAGAAGTTGGCTTTAGCTGAAAAGAAGGAAAGTGGAACTATCCTGTTGGCCGAAGAAGAATACTGGTTGGATCATTCGGACAACGAGGCTGAAAATGAAGAAATTGCGGCCACGTGCTTTATAGGTGATGACAAATCTGATGATGAGGAAGAAGATACCTCATCTGATGGTTCTGAGGTAATATCTGCATTTAACTATAATTTCTTTTTATCTCAAATGAATGTTTTTATCACTACTTTGCATGATTTGCGCTCAAAGTTCGTTTCTGAAAAGTTTAAAAATCAAGAAAAGTCTGATTTAATTGATAAACTGCAAATTTCTTTAAAAGATGAAAAATCAATTTTAATTGATACAAAAGAGAAATTTCAAAAGCAGTTAGTTGATCTAGAAAATTCAAATCAGACTTATCGTGATTCGTTGACTGAAATGACTTCTTCAAATCAAAATCTTTCTGAGAAAATAATTGTTTTAGAAAGGAAATTATATAAAAGAGAACAATTTGAGCAAACTATTTACATGAACAAACCAAGGAGTGAAGAAGCTATAAAGGAAAAGTGGGGACTTGGTTTCGAAAATCCGCATTTTTTAAATCATGCTAAAAATGAAGTTCCTACTTTATATGAATATGATCATTTTACTCTTGCAATATATGCTCCTCAGTTTAAATTCTTTTGGACAACTGAGAAACAAATTTTGGAAGATGAAAATGTGAAAAGGATGAAAAATAAGAGGATGAAAATGCCATTTGTTTACACCTCTGAAAATGCAAAGTATTTTCCTGATCAATCTAAGAAATCCAGAAAATTTCAAAATATTTTAAATATCAAATCTTTCAATAAATCTTCATTATCAACAGATTTTGTTGATATTTTTGCTAACACTGATAAGAAAAATGTATCTCCGGTGTCTTATGATACTAAGAAATACATTCCCCCATTAGTGTTAGAAGGTAAGATTGTTGATCTTGAAGATAGATTGGAAGAACAAAATCTTCAAACTTGTTTAGAAAACGATTTATTTCTTCTTATAATGAAAACAAGTTTTGAAGATAAAATTTCTTCTGGATTGTCAAAAGATTCTAAGGAAAATGCTAAAGTTTTACAAAATAATGGCCATTTGCGTTCCACGTTGGAAACGCAAACTGATGGTTTGCGCATGCAGTTGGACGCGCAAAGCTCAGTTTGCGCCTCCAATGGGAAACACAAACCTCCTCCAGACTTGCGCAATTTTGAAAATTTTCACTCCGAGGCTAGTTCTTCAATGTTAAATGCTAAGACTGATTTCTTTGATAAAGTTTCTTCTTCTGATTCAATTATTGATGATTATTTACTGCTAAATGCTCAATTTTATAAAAAGAAGCCTAAAAGAAGAAGATCAAAGAAGTCAAAGAAACATGATACTGTCTTATCTGAAAATTCTAATGTTTCTGATTTTTCTTCTTCAGATCGGACTGTGAGGAAGTCACCAAGGCAGATTTGGAGGATGAAACAGCAAATTTTAGAATCTGAACTGTTAGGAGTTAAATGTGTAGACAATCTTTGTGATACTGATACATTTGCTACATGTAATAAAAACCCAAAATATTCTTTTAAGCAAATGTTTGATATATCAAAGAATATCTCATATGCTTCTTCTAGTTCTGATTCTGATAATTGTGTTTTATCTTCTATTGATAATTGCTTTCATTCATGCATGAAAAATAAATCTGTGAAAAATAAAAGGCATAAATCTAACAAGGGACCCATAAGCATATGGGTACCTAAAAAGGTGTAGTTTCTGTGTGTGCAGCTTAGTCAATTATGGTATCTGGATTCGGGATGTTCAAAACATATGACTGGCAACAAATCACTTCTGTCTAATTTTAAAGATAAATGTTGTGGTCGTGTGAAATTTGGCAACTGTGAGACAGATCCAATTCTTGGTTATGGTGATCTAGTTCAGGGTAACATAACTGTAAAAGAGTAAGCTACGTCGAGGGTCTAAGTCACAACCTTTTCAGCATAGGACAGTTCTGCGATAAAGACCTTGAAGTCAGCTTCAAATCCAAAAGAGTTGCAGTGAAGAATGATAATGGCAAGGATCTTCTGGTGGGAAAAAGACACTCAAATTTGTATACCATTGATCTTTCCAAGATCAAAATTCCTTTAGATATCTGCTTGCTTACTAAAGCTTCAGTTCAAGAAAGTTGTATTTGGCACAGACGTTTAGCTCACCTCAACTTTAAGTATATGGATCACCTGGTCAAGAATGATTCAGTGAGAGGTCTTCCAGTTCTCCGTTTCCAGAAAGACCATCTATGCCATGATTGTGAGAAAGGAAAAATGAAGAAAGCTCCTCACAAGCCTAAACCTGAACACTGCACGTCGGCTATTCTTGATCTTTTGCATGTTGATTTGTGTGGTCCGATAAAGACGAAGAGTTTAGGACATAAGAAATATGTTTTGGTGATTGTTGATGATTACTCCAGATATACTTGGGTAAAATTTCTGAAATCAAAAGACGAGACTTCTGAAGTACTCATCAATCTCATCAAGACAACTCAGACAAATAAGCAGAAGCAAGTGAAAGTGGTAAGATCTGACAATGGCACTGAATTCAAAAATAGTACTCTTCAGGCATTCTATGAATCTCAAGGAATACAACAACAATTTTCTGCTGCACGTACTCCGCAACAGAACAATGTTGTTGAAAGAAGAAACAGAACGCTTGTTGAGTCTGCCAGATCAATGCTCGCTTATTCAGGTCTATCTTTGTCTTACTGGGCTGAAGCAGTATCAATTGCCTGTCATACATAGAACAGATCAATTCTGCATCGTCGTTTCAACAAAACACCGTATGAACTTATGAACGGGATCAAACCGAACATCAAGTATTTGAAGTCATTCGGGTGTAAATGCTACGTTTTGAATGACAGGGTGAATCTCAACAAGTTTAGTCCAAAGGCAGACGAGGGTGTATTCGTGGGTTATTCTTCAAACTCTGCTGCTTATAGAGTTTTCCTGATCTCTGCAAGAAAGGTCATAGAGAGTGTCAATGTAAAATTTGACGAAGCTGCTAATTTGGTTTCTAGTCACTCAGACTCAGAACCCGCTATTACTAAAAAATCAGTTTCTGAACAAATCAGTTCAGAACCTGCTCTTTCACCAGATAACCAGGATTCTTCTACTCCCTCTTCTAATCTTTCTGATCTTGATTTTCTGTTTGAAAATTTTTATGATGATGTGCCTAGATCTAACTCTGAAAATGTTTCTAATGTTTTAAATCAAGAAACTGAGAGCTCATCTATTCCAAATTCCGCTGCATCTATCTCTGACAATGATGCTGCTCCAGTCTCTATTGTTCAACAAGAACCGGCACAACAAGATTTTGTTCATTCAGACAATGTTCAATCAGAAACTGAGCTTATTCATGAAGAACATAATCCAGAAGAGTCTTTTCAAGATCAACCTGTTCAAGAGGAATCACTTCAGGAAGAAGTACAGAATGATGTTATTCAACAAACTGTTCCCGAATCTGATTCAGAGATTGTTGAGATACCTCCTCCTCAAGTTGAAACTATTTCTATTTCTTCATCTGATGTAGAAGTTTCTGAACCTCCCTCTCTTCAATTAGAAGTGGTTCAAGATGTAATTGATCCTCTCCCTCATACCACAAAATGGACAAGATCTCACCCTCTACATCAAATTATTGGAGATCCTCAAGCCAGTGTTTCTACTCGCTCCAAGTTGGCTACTTCCAACGAATGTCTCTTCACTTGCTTCCTAAGCAAGATTGAACCTACAAAAGTTTCTGAAGCATTAGAAGACCCGGATTGGATTATTGCTATGCAAGAGGAACTTAATCAATTTGACGCGCTGAAAGTGTGGAGACTTGTACCAAGGCCTAAAGGAAAAAGCATAATTGGCACTAAGTGGATTTTCAAGAACAAAAAGGATAAAGATGGTATCGTCGTGCGGAACAAAGCAAGGTTGGTAGCCAAAGGATATCGACAAGAAGAAGGTATTGACTACGATGAAACGTTTGCACCTGTTGCCAGATTGGAAGCTATCTAAATGTTTCTTGCCTTCGCTGCTTATCGCAACTTCTCAGTATATCAAATGGACGTCAAGACGGCATTTCTCAATGGCAAACTGAAAGAAGAAGTATATGTATCTCAGCTAGAGGGATTTGTTGACAAAGATCGTCCAGATTATGTATATTTTCTCGATAAAGCACTGTATGGCTTGAAACAAGCTCCACGGGCGTGGTATGACGAGTTGTTAGCTTTCTTGGTCAAATCCGGCTTCACCAAAGGATCTATCGATACTACTCTTTTCATTTATAGATCTAATCTTGATATCTGCTTAGTACAAATATACGTAGATGATATTATTTTCGATGCGACTAACAAATCTTTGTGTACTTGGTTTTCTGATTTAATGACCTCTAGATTCCAGATGAGCATGATGGGAGAAATCAATTTCTTCCTCGGCTTACAGGTGAAGCAGCTTCCTGATGGTATCTTCATCAACCAGTCAAAGTATGTATTTGACATCTTGAAGAAATTCAAGATGGACAAATCTACTTCAATCGGAACACCGATGGCTCATGGTGCCAAACTCGGACTCGATCCAGATGGAAAAACTGTGGATCAAAAGACATACAGAGGGATGATCGGATCGCTGATGTATCTTACTGCCAGTCGCCCGGACATAATGTTCTCCACGTGCTTGTGTGCCCAATTCCAAGCTAAACCAAAAGAATCTCATCTTTTAGCAGTCAAACGCATTTTTAGATATATTAAAGAAACTCCTTATTTAGGATTATGGTATCCTAAAAGTTCTGACTATAATTTGATTGCTTATTCAGATGCAGATTTTGGTGGTAATCAATTGGACAGGAAGAGTACTTCTGGTCATCTTCAGTTTTTAGGTGACAGACTGATAAGTCGGGCGTCGAAAAAGCAAAACTGCGTTTCAATATCAACAGTCGAAGCTGAATACGTCGCTGCAGCTAGTTGTTGTGCTCAAGTTCTCTGGATGAAAACGCAACTTCGGGATTACGGGATGCTGTACAAGACAGTGCCAATATATTGTGACAGCAAGTCCGCAATTGCGATATCGGTCAATCCTGTCCAGCACACCAAGACCAAGCACATAGACATGAGATACCATTTTATAAAGCATCACGTGGAAGAAGGTACTATTGAATTGTATTTTGTACCAACTGAATATCAACTTGCTGATATCTTTACAAAAGCCTTAGATGAAAAACGTTTCAATTTTTTGCTTTCAAAATTAGGCATGTTGAATTTAAAAGTTTAAATCTTTACAAATTTTACTCTATAAAATAAAATTTTACAGATTTTCTTTCTTTTGAATAAAACGTATGTCTAGGATCTTTTACAAGTTATTTGTTTATATTAAAGTTTTATATGTTCAACTCTCAAGTCTTACAAAAGTCGAAAAGTCAGCAACATGTTTGTAGCTTTTGATTTTGCTTTAAAGATATGTGAGTCGGAATTTTTATAGTTTACTTTGCTTAGACTACCTAAATGATCAGAATTATAGATCAGAATGAAAATATGGGCTAAGCATTTAGACGTTGATCTGAGTGATTGAGATGAATTATAAATTCTTAAAATACAGAAATCTCTGGGTTTAAAAGTTTGTACATGTGACCTTTCTGGTTTGGGAAAGTAAGTTCCGTGGGATGCTCGACATCTGGTCCCCTAAGGTCATTTGGTCTGGGAGTGATCGAACAGAAATCCTTTTATAGAATCAAATCGAAAGTCATGTTTTACTGGTATGAATGGATTTAGAATATGTCGATGTAGCCTTTCTGATCCGGGAAAGTAAGTTCCAAGGGTTGCTTGACACCTAGTCCCCTAAGGCCAACTGGTCTGGGAGTGGCTGACCCAAATCCTGCAATAGGGTCAGATAGAAAGTTACGTTTACGACATGTTCTTTACTTAATGAACTCTCTATTAAAAGATGCCAAAGTGCACATCGCTTAAAAGATGCCAAAGAGCACACTCTGTGAAGATGCCAATGTGCACAATGCTAAAAAGATGCCAATGAGCACACATATCATGATACTTAGTGATATGTTTAAGTTGTGATAAACCTGTAAATTTGTGAAAGTCTTAATTTTTGATAACTTAGTGTCAGTACATGCAAAGTTTTCTATAATAATTTTAGAACTGCATTTTTCTTGAAGCTAATTGAAGTTCACATGCGAGCACACTGAATAGACAAATGGAAGTTTTTGAAACTGAACATGTCTTAACTTGATATGCAATTATACTTGGTCTTGCATCCAACAACATATGCTTGATTTCAACTGATTAATAATTCTGTGAAATTTTACTGAGTATATTTTAATTTGTTTAGTGTTTAAAAGTTTATATATTCAGTTGTTTCAAAATTTATATTCAATATGATCATCTTTCATTCTGATGTCTTTATGTTTGAGTATCTGTATTTTTTTTTGTATATGGTCTGTGCAATTTTCAAGGGGGAGAGCTTATCTGAAAAAGTTATCTGATCTTTTCTGTGTTTGAGTGGGAGTAAGTAAGAAAATTATCTGTGCTGATCATAAGTTAAACATGTATGTTTCTCAGATTTTTCTACACATTTGCTATACTAACAGTTAAATTTTTTGTGCATTTGTGTAGGGGGAGTAAAAGGATTTCAGGTATATTTTTACATTTTTATTTTTTATTTTTTTTATGTTATGTTTTTTTTAGCCTTAGTTTTGTTTTAGTTTTTCTTGGTTTAAATAAGTGCTTTTCTATTTCATTTCTTTTTCCCGCTTGTTTGTTCCTTCTCTCTGACCTTCGGCTTCTACTCTCTCTCGGTCAGATTTTTTCTTGTGCTAAACTCTAATCTGATTTCTTTCAGATTTTGATACTCGAACTCAAGGTATGTTTTTGATTCTTCGTTTTTGATTTGGTTTATATTGTATGTTTTCTCGACTTGAATGCTCTTAATCTGCTACTCATTATTCTTCGAACTGTTCTTATTCTCAGCTTCATTTTGTGTTTGATTGTGGTTTGAATTGGATATTGGTTTTGCTTAGAATTGATAATCGATCATCAGGTATGCATCCTTTATCTTTAATTTCTTGTATTCTAGCTTTAATTTTGGTTTTTATGGTTTTCGGCTTGTATTTGCGTATCTAGGTTTCTGAACAAGGATGATAGACCCGCAAAGTGAACTTTGTGCGTCTAGCTAGAAACGCAAAGTGAACTTTGCGCGTCTAACTAGAAACGCAAAGTCTACTTTGCGCGTCTAACTAGAAACGCAAAGTCTACTTTGCGATTCTATCTTGTTATGCAATCTTTTGTTTTTGTTTTCTTTGTTCTTTCAAGTGTAGTTTACATATCAACTAGAAATTTTGTTTTTATTTTTTGTTTTTGTTAATCTTTTTTGTTTTTGTTTTTTGTTTTTGTTTTTGTTTTTGTTTTTGTTTTTGTTTTTGTTTTTGTTTTTGTTTTTGTTAATCTTTTGTTTTTGTTTTTGCTCTTTGACACGTAAACTCTCTTTGTGTTTGTGTTTCTTACTTTGGTTTTTGGGTTTATATATCAAGTATGTTTGACACGCAAAGTATGTTTGGTTTTTGGTTTTTGGGTTTCTACTTTGCGCTTCTAACTAGAAACGCAAAGTCTACTTTGCGCTTCTAACTTGATACGCAAACCTTCCTTTTGTGTTTTTTGTTTGTCTTGTTTTGTTTTTCTAAGTATAGTTTTTGGACCATGTTAGATACGCAAACTTCCCTTTGCGATTCATGACTGAAACGCAAACTTGGCTTTGCGTTTCACGTTCAACACACAAACCTTGGTTTGCGCTTCTAACTTGGCACGCAAACCATACTTAGAATATATTTTTTTTATTTTTTGTCTAATTCTTTTTCATTTTGTTTTTTAGGTCTATTATGTCTTCTAAAACAAATACAGATCCAATGATTCAAGACGAGAATGCCATTCTCGATGATCCGTCTGATCGAGCTTCTCATGATACTCCCATGCCGTCTCATCCTTCTGTTGGAGCTGATCTTTCTGCTTCTCGTCGTACACCAAATGATGTGTTTCCAACCATCATGTATATGCCTTACAAGCCGAACAACTATTTTGTGGACTTTGATAGAATAAAGATCCATCCAGTTATTCGATCTATTCTTCGAGGACATCCAATTGCTCAAGCTCTGTCTTCTGTTGCTGATGTTCCGAAGGTCTACATTCAACAGGCTTGGAATTATATAACAAAGAATGAAATGGCTCGTCCGCATCACTTTGATCTTCAAATCGATCAATTTGAATCTTTCCTTTCCTACAAGCGACTGAGATTGATACTGGAGCTTCCTGAGCCGAATTCCAGACCAGGTCGTACTACCTATGACAGTTTTCCATCAGAAGAGGAAGTATTTGAGGGAATCAAACAGCTTGGATATGTTGGTCAACTAAACAAAGTTACAGACTTTGACAAGTCTAATCTACCTCCAGTATGGTATGCACTGTTCTCAGTTATCATCAGGTGCCTGACATCAAAGCATTCTGGCACAGACAGTGCAAGTCTTATGTATCTCCGATTGTTCCATGCAGTCGTCTATGACTTGCATGTCGACTACACTTTTATTTTTTGAACCGAACTCTCGGATGTGGTACATGACAAGTTCACCAACAAGAAACGGAAGTTCATTCCGTTCATTAGATTTCTAAAACTTATTGTTCGAAGCATGCTCCGCAGCAATCCAGCCATTCCTCGCAGGTTATCTTGGCCTCAGGTTCCAGACTCTTAAATGACTTATATTCAGAAGCAGAAGAGGTCTTTCAACTATTCTATGACCATTCCGTATGCTCTTATTGCCAACTACGCTGATGTTACAAATGAGGATGTCATAGAATATTGCATGGAGAATGAGTTTATGGAAGCTGCACAGGATAAGCCTTCTCATGACACTCAAGTTATTGCTGAACATGAAGTTGAAGTTGAAGTTGAAGTAGCTGCTGATCAAGAAATTGAAACAATTGCTGAAACTGAACTTGATATAGCTGTTAATCGGGAGGTTGAAGTATCTGCCGCACAAGAAGTTGAGGAAGCTGTTGCATCTCAACAAATTGGATCTGTTATTGCTGATATTGGTACTGAAGCTACTGATGCTACTGCTTTTGATTTTGAAGATGAAGATGAGTCTGCTGCTGATACTGCTCTTTCTGGTGATGATGATGATGAAGATTTTGATCATGATGATGATGATGATGATAGTGATAAACCAAGTCTTAAGGTTTATGAAAGGAAGGTTAGGACACCGGAAGTGGTTGTTTCAACAGAAGTTCTCTCTGAAGATGATTCTGTTCCTGTTAATCCTTCTGTTGCACATCTTCAAGTAGATGAATTGGATATAGCTTTTGATCAAGCCTCAGCTCCGGTACAAAGTCAAGCTCCAGCAACTTCACTTATGGCTATTCAAGTTCCAGCTGTAGAGCTTTCTTCTGATCAAGCTCGGGTATCTACTGACAAATTCTCTACCTTGAATGATGTTATTCGTCAGCTATCAGAGAAAATGGATGCATAAAAGGAAGCACAGATTCTGAAGTTGAAGACTTTCTTCAAAGACAAGATGCCTGAGATTGATACGTCTGTCATTCCTCCAGAGATTCCTTTCAGACGACCAACTGGGGTAGTTCTTCGTGAACCTTCTTTTGCTGTAACTTCAACTACTTCTCCGATTGTTACACTTCCGTTTCCTTCGGTGATTTCTATGTCTGCGGGACTTTCTATGTCTGCTCCTTCTGGTACATCTTCAAGGTCTTCTCTTCATGAACTACCTATTTCTGAGTTGACTGATCTACTGTATGCGCGTCTACTGTCTATGTCACCGCCACAACATCAAGATCAAGATCTTCTTTCTTTGCTACGGAATTTCCAACCTACGCCGCCTCCAGTTCCTTCTTCTGAATCTGACAGGATTACTGCTTTATCTAATGAGTTTCATGCATTCAGATCAGAAGTTCGATCAAGTTTTTCTGATCTCAAATCGTTTATGTCTCAAGCCTTCTCTGATTTATCTTCCAGGCTTGATTTTCATGAACAAAGTTGCAGAACTGAGGCCGGCCCGTCTCTTAAGCGCCGACATAACCAAGATGATCCTGATCATCAAGGCCATGAGGGGGAGATGGCAAAGAGACCGAGAGTTGAAGGATCTTCTGAAGCAAGAGAAGATATTCAAGAAGAAGTGGCTGGTGATAAAGGAAAGAGTGGTGAATCTGTTCAAGACTGCAACATTCAGGATTTAGTGAATGTTATGATTGAAAATGCTGATTTGTCTTCCATGCATAATGAACTGAATATTCCTGAGAGCAATATTAATAATAATATGCAAATTGTTGTTTTATATGGATCCAGATGTTTCTGCAAATATTCATGAAGTTGAAGAATCTGAAGCTACAAATGATATGAGGACATTCTTTGCTAATTTCATAGAGATTAATTCTGATGATGATGAAGATGTCAGATTTGAAAAGATATGTCAAGTCAATGAAGAAGACTGTGATGACATTGTTATCATATCAGATACAGAAGATGACTCAGTATTCATGGATGCTAAAGATGAAGAAGAAGCAGATTTGTTATACAGTGATCTTCCTACTCATGATGAGATTCCTGAATCAGCTAGAGACACATCTACTCCTGTTGCTAGTTCAGCTCCGACTACCACTATTCCTTCAAGATCATTTGAATTTGGTCAGTCGTCAAGAGCAGAAGCTGATGTTCCATCTTCTGATCCTGTAATTCCACCATCCATTCTAGAAGAAGGACCAACTTTATCTAGACATCAAAGACAAAGGAATTTGCAACGTAGATATTTGGCATCAAGGCAAAGATCAGCCTTTCTAGAAGACACTCAGAGAAACATCTTTGTCTATAGAAGAAGGTCGATTAACATCTATGCAATCCTTGGAGTAGAGAAAGAGTCAGATGCCTATCAATATGAGTACTTGATGTTTATCAAGTGTCAGCGCAAAAGGAATAATACCGTTTCTTCTCAACACTTGATTGTTCGAGTCATCAGTGTCACAATCAACAAGTTTGTGAATATCTGGTATCCTGATTTTGAAGTTGAAAGAAGAGACTGCAAACGGTATAAATTTTCAGAGGCAGACTTCACTGATCTTTCTGTAGATGATATTGAATTCTTATATGATTACTTCAGGAATCTGTATCATAGATCACAGGATATTTCTCAAGCTTTGTTCGTCATTAAAAGATTCATACGACGACAAATCCGATTCTTCCGAGTTTTTGATTTCCAGATGGCTGTTGAAAGCTTCCAACATGTTGTTAATCTTCTCAGGCCCAACCAAAGCTTACCAAACTTAGAGTCTTATTCCCTTCTCACCATTGTTGAAGATCCATATGGAGTTGTGTACAAGAATGACTCTAATGAAAAATGCTTTCTCAGGATTGAAGAAATTGCTCACTACTCCGATGGAACCTTAAAGGTGATCAAGCTTCAGCTGGAGCAACGTCTGAAGGAGGCCAAAAGAAAATTTTTGGAAACAAGAGAAAATGCATTCCTGGTTGATAATGATGAAATCCGTCTTCTCCAGAAGACTTTAGATTCAATTCAAGAGAGATTGAATCTCCGCTCAACTCTAAGACGACTGGAAGTTTTAGTTGGTTTGAATCGACTTCGTCAAAGAGAAGAGCGACAGTGATTCTCCAAAGTCGCCTGGTTGGTCTATGCTATTTTTGAAGAATTGTTTTTAAAGATCACGACGCCAATGATTACTAAGGGGGAGATTGTTAGATCTGTTTTTATAGTAATCATTGTGTTTATTTCCTAGTCTAAACTAGTCTTAGTATTGTAATCTGTTTTGTAAAGGCTAGGGGTATTTAAGTCCCCTTAGTGCCTTTGTTTTGTAACTTTGGCACGCACACTTTAATCAAATTACACTTTGCGCTTCCAGTTTTTCTCTCTCTACTTCCTCTCTCTAAAGATTTAGAGATTCTTGGACTCTCATTTACTCCGTTCTTTTTCATCCCGCCACGATGGATGTTACCACCACTGCCACCATAGTTTTCGCTTGCCACTATTACAACCATCGCTATTATCGACCAATGTTCTAAAAAACTCGCCGCACAGCCGCCATGGCACCAAGGCTTGTGTGTCACGTCACGTTAAGACCATGGCACGCCATGGCCTAATGCGCGGTTATTGTAATGAGATATTTGATTTTCTTTACGTTTTTAATGTCTTATTTGCAAGGCTTTTATATATACAACATAATTTAACTTCCCTATTACTGTTGACTCACTGAGTAACACTACAAAACATGCGTTTTTATATATAATATTATATATGAAATATAAATTTGACGTCATAAGTCACGCCTTGAAAACGCCATGGCTTCACCGTGGCTCCTAAGGCTTGAGGTTTGGCCTCGCCGCCACGCCACGCCTCACGCCATTTAGAACCTTGTTATCGACACATTATCGCTTCCACCCCATCACCACTATTATATTCAACGAAACAAACAAAAAAAATTCAAATTCTTTTAATAGATTTCATTCTAATTCCTGTCAACAAAATATATGGTCAAACATGATTAAATTTCATTCTCATTCCTTCAGATTCTAATTGTTTTGACATAGTTCAATTCCGACAAGTTCTATTATGTGAAGCAAATGCCACCTAAAAAAAGATGTATGAAATATTATAGAGTGAATAGTTGATCAAAGAAAGTATGCAATAATAAAATTAAGAAAAATAAAATAACACATTGTAAATTTTGATACAAATCATTATTAACTATAAACACTATATTTAGCACATCCTAAAAAATAGATCTTACTTTATTATGAGAATTTACTCCATTACCTCAATGACCTAATGGCTAAGCTGGCCCGAAACCTGTTAGAGCATCTCAAACGGTTTTGCTAAAATAGAAAAAAATGGGTTTTTGTTCTCTAAACCTCTCCAATAGTTTGGTTATATTGTTTGCTATAATAGAAAAAAGTTAAAAAATTTCCAAGTTTAGAGAATTCTCTAAAACTTGATGGTAGGAGAGAGAAATGATTATTTTATTCAATCCCACCAATGAGATTCAATTTTTATTATTTTATATTTAAAAAAAATTAAAAGTGTATTGTGATGATAAATTAGAAAATATTATAATAATATAAGTTGTTTTAAAATTTCTAAAATAACAAATATGTTGGAGTTGAATGTAACACTTTTTAGAGATTTTTTTTTACTTTTGATTCTCTAGTTTAGAGAAACTAGAAGCGTACTCGCGCAATGCAGCGAGATATATCACGATTTTAATGTTTCATTTTATTTTTTTGTCAATTTACAGTACAATTTTGGATGGTTTTGAGAAAGTGATAATGTTTTTTTTTATAAATTCGTTTAATTTAGGGTTAATAATATAATGTTTTTTATATAAAAAAATTAAGTATTTTGTTAGAATTCAATGATTATCTTATATATTTTAATGACATCTAGAAAAAATAGCCAATTACATATTTAATAATATAATTAAAACAAAATTATAGTAATATAATATATTAAATTAATAGTAATACATGAAAATGTCTGTATAAAAGGAAGGTCCTGCACATACCAAATTGGTGGGTGTTAGAAGCCTGCAATAGTAATATGTATCTTGTGCTTTGATACTGGTAAATTAAGATATTTTTAAAATATTGAATAAAATGATGGTACCTTGTGCCTAATAATTTGTATTTAAGAGTTTTTTACCCGTGTTTTATAATATAGTATAGATGTAATTTATTTTAAGTTTAATAAAATAGTATTTTTATAAAATAAACATTAAATATTCTGTTAATTTTTCTTAATTATATTTTAGATTTTTTATATTTAAAATTTGATTTTAATCTTGTATTTAATTATACGGGGATTGATTTTAGGGAAGTTGAAGTGGAGAGTGATTTTAGGAGAGTTAAAGTTGTTAGAGATAAGGATTAAATAGAAAGAGATTTTAAGTTTTCATTCTTTATTTAAGTTTTAAGTAATTAACATTAAATAGCGGTACATTAAGCTTTAGCAATTGTTTTTAAGAGGATTTTATAGATGCTTTATAATATAGTATAGATTATAGAAATGTTGTTGGAGATGCTCTTAGTAAATTGGGTTTGGACCAATTTCGAGGGATTAAGAAGATTTATAATTTTTCTAAAATAGAGAATCAAAAGTTAAAAAAATTATATTTATCTCTAAAAGGTTTTCTATTTTAAAGATTTTAACACAAGTTTTATTAATATAATATTCTCTAATGTATCTTCCCAATACTTTAAAAAAAATTAATATAAAATGATAAAAGTCCAATTTCATTGGTGAGATTGAATAAAATAATCATTTCTTTCTCCTACCATCAAGTTTAGAGAATTTTCTAAACTTAGAAAATTTCAAGTTTTCTCTATTATAGAAAACAAGATATCAAAGCTGTTGGAGAAGTACAGAGAACAAAAACCTATTTTTTTCTATTTTAACAAAGTTGTTGGAGATGCCCTAATGGAAATGTGTGGACTTGCACGTAAAAATCAATGGGCGATACAAAAAACCGACCCGTTTATGTTTGGATCAATTCCGAAAGATTGGCCATTCTTTTGCAACTTGTGATTAAGACTTGCACCTAATTTGTACAATTTCAACCAATTCGAACATTTTGCCATCTATTTGCTTGGTGACATAGATATTTAACTTGGATGTCAAAATCCGCTCATACTTGCAAACATTTGGGTCTGTCTAAAACATTTCATGTTAATTCTTTATTTTATATGTTAAAGATAAAATACGTTTTAGATCCATTAGCCTGTCAGTAAACCGATCCATTTATATGGTGGGCAAACACAACTTCTTAGGCCCACAAAAAAATGTTTGAATTTGTTATATTAAGCCAGTTTGACGAAAGAACATGTTAGGTCCGATAAATATCTGATCCAAACCCACAAATGATCACCTCTATCTCCATCAGTCTTGTAGCACAGGTGATATTTTATATATAAAACATTTTAGATTTTGAAATTTATATATAATATCAATTTTTAGGACAAATGTTCATCAAAGATTCAAGAGGAAGGCAACCATCACCACCACCAAATGTATTATCATCTTCATATATGAATCTTCCATTATTCCATTATCATGATATTTTACCTTCTTATTCAAACCTCCTATTTGTATTTTAATGAAAACTGTATGTAAATATAGATTAAGGGGGAAATTGGCTTTAGACTAAAAAGTACTTTCATACGAAATTTAAAATTGCATTCTTCATTTTAATAGGTGTGTGATTTGTATAAAATCACACGTGATTGTGAAATGTGTCAAATACAACACTATTGCGATCTTCTAAGACTATTATATGTGATTATGAGCATGAATAAACATATGTAAATTGTGATGTTATTTAAAATTACATACGATTCAATACATGAATACACACATTTATAGTAAACATATTCAAATCTATTCAAATCAAATTGAATTTTTAATGTAATTTATTTAGTTAAAATTTAACTATACTTCAAATAATTTACATTAAAAAATTATTTTAATTTAGAAGAAAATGAAAATTTGTCATATTTACTTTTGTGTACTCGTTTAAACCTCCCCATAATCCGATATATAGTCTCTAGATAGTACTAAATTTGGTGTGTCATAGTTAAAGATGGACCATACCCGGATTAATTCAAGTTTGAACTTAGGGCTTCCAAACACGTTTTAAGTAAACATAAAAAGAGCTAAGGCTCGTTAAGGTCGAGCCTTGACTCTGGATGTGAAAATAATTCCAATTGGACCTTTTTTTGGGCTTAAAAAAAAGCATGACCCGATCAAGCTTTTAAGCCTGGCCCGGGTTTGCCTAGTCTGGAGTTTTTCGAGTCTGAGCTTCGAGGTTTTTGTGCATCTTTACTATCTTTGAAACTTAAACCCTATACTAGTTTTTTTTAATACTTTTAACTTCGTGAGTGTATATTAGCTTATTCGGCTCGTGAAAATTACATGGGCATCATCTTGTATTCGGGCTCGAGTTCAAACCAACCTATGTTTTAACTCGAATAGATCACAAAATGGTTAAATCTTTATCACCCACCATTAGGCCTCCTCTCCTTTTCAACCTCAACTCCTTGGACCATGCTTCCCAAAATATATAAGATTCTCAACATCTAAAAGATTCAACTTTGGTTGTATATTACAACTTCACTCAAATTTCATAAATAAATATTCATCTTCCTTTTCGAATTAATAACTTTAGTAAAACTTTTGATGAAAAACCTAACGTATCAAATAATACAAGTTAACATAATAACAAACTGGTGCCGTGCTTTGTGGATCACCTAAATGACGTTTCACCTGTGAGATATGTTAACCCCATTAGATTACTCTTTAAATGAATCCTTAAAAATAGAAGAAGATCTCCACATATATTTAACAAAATAGATCCAAGTATAAGGGTGTGTTTTGTACAATGAATGACAGGACTAGACATGACTAGATGGGATGATACCAGAATAATGTACTGGACGAACGAGAGTAAGGTAGGCAGGTGAAATAATTGTCCACGGTATTAGGGTTTTGATTTGACAGGGGTAGTTCAGTAATTTACCAATCTTGTGTCATTTCCTGCTTTTTGTTCGACCTAGTTTGGTAGAACAAAAACAACGCTCACTCCTATCCTGTTTCAGTCTAAATGTCGTACCAAATGTGAGACAAAAAGTTTTTGTTTTACCCTAACTGACGTGGGACTCTACCCCGCCCAACCCCACCCGGCCCGGGGTTGAAAAAGCTTCAACCACAAGAGCGAGAAATGTTCTAAGGACTCGACACCATTTGTAGCTAGAAATCTGTGAAAGAACAATATATTTCACAATTTGTTATTGAATGAAAAAAAAGGAACAATGTATTTCACAAAAATGTAGGAACTTTTGACAAAGTGTGTTGGCTACTTAAAACTGCTGGTCAAGCAGCAAACTACATCAAATTTGTAAAGAATCAATGGAATTCGTATATATCATGACAAGATCCGATGCATTAGTGCTGGTTTGATTATTAGCTAGTCGAAAGCAAACCAAGGAGCGTCGCTTCATGGTTGTAGCACCATGGATTGTACCCTGTGGTACTTGTGTTCATCATCATTGCTTCTTCCTGTTCTTGCTCTTCTTCTTCTTCTTCTACTGGCTCAGGAGGCATGTTTAGATCAAGAAAACCTCGGATTTCGTGAACTGGATTCTTCAATTTTTCAATCACATTCAGGTTTTGTTGATTCAGTTTAGCTTCTGCAATCAAGTGTGATCTTTTATGACCCCCCAAAGCTTGTCCTGATGAGAAAATTCTTAAGCAAATTGAGCATTCATGTGATCCTACCACCATTGTGTTCTTTAAAGAACCACCAAGATTGAAACTTGATGTTGATTGTTGATGATCAGATGTTTTTTCGAAACACCCATTGGTCGTATGATCATGATCTAAGATGGGTTCGTGTTCGATCTTGTTTTTGTGGTCGCTTTTCGAATCAAAACATCCCTTTAACTTCTTGTGACTTGCTCTATGCCCACCAAGTGCTTGATAAGAGTGAAAACTCTTGTTGCAAGCAGTACAATCAAACTTTCTCTTGATTGAACCTTCAAATTTTGCAAAACCAAACTCATCGAATTCGTCTTGATTGATTATAGTTTTCTCCAAACTATCAAAACCCACCTCAGATCTTCCAAGATTATCAACACCAACTTCAGTTTCTGCTAATTTTTTCATCTTACAGCCATTTCCAGTTAGCTTCTTACTCTGACTTTTAGTCAACTTAACAAAACCAGTTGTGGATTTGCATTCAAATTCATGACCCCATTCCCCAACATCTCTTGAAAGCATCATCAAACACATAGCAATCTCTGCTTCTTGTTCTTGATCATTATCATAAACAACACTTGTTGAAGCATGGTTAGCAGCATTCATGGAGACTGAAGATGAATCTGCAGTGGTGGTGGTGGTAGTAGTAGTAACAGTAGCGGTTGTAGTAGTAACTATGCACCTTTTGGTTGTTCCATTTCTTGATCTCGATTTCTTCATTCGACAGGTTTTCGCACTCGAATCCTCATTATTGGATTGACTTGCAGTTTTGGTGTTTGAGAGTTTGTCAGAATGGCATTTCATGTGTCCAAATAAGGCCTTCCAAGATTGAAAACCTTTCCCACATTCTTTACAAAGCTTATCAAGAACAACCAAAGAATTGTTGTTGTCTTCACTTGAATCTTTTGCTTTCAGAGTTCTTTTGGGATCTTTTCTCAGTTCGTAACCCGAATCATTTGAATTCGAAGAGGCATTTGTGACTGATGTGTTGTCATCCATCAAGTTTCCTCCATTGTTGTTGAGAGATGAGAGCTTCACCTTGTGAAGATGATGATGATGATCAGTGGAGTTGATCACGTGAGACCTCATGTGACCTCCCAGGGATCTACCACAGGGGAAGCTCTTGTTGCAGAGCTTACACATGTGTATCATCAGTTCTTGATCAACCGAATTTCGATTGGAATTCGACATTTTTCAACAAAGAAAAGGTCAAAACTCAGATCAGATTGAAAGCTAAAGTGATCCAAAAAGAAAGGATTTAAATGAACTTGCTAAAGAAACAGAGAATTCAAGATTGAAAAAGTGAGAATTGAGGAACACCCAGATCAAGAAACAAGATCAAAAGCTCGAATCATCACTATATTTTCACTTTTCTTGCAGATTGAAACGAACCCATGAAGAAGAACCCATCTCAGATTCCATTTAGTTTTCAGCAAGAACAACCCTCCAAAGTTGAAAATTTTGAGAATTGCAAAACACCCAGATCAAGAAAGATGATCAACAACTCAAATCTTTAGTGGGTATCCAGTCTTCCTGCAGATTCAAATGAACAACCAACAACCCATCTCAGATTGCATTCATTCTTCAGCAAGAAACAGAAAAAAAAAATCCAATTGATAATCAAGAAACATGAATAGAAGCTAAAATCTTTCAAGAATGAAATGAAAAACAATAAAAACACCCATCTCAGATTGCATTTTGTTAACAAGATCCAATCTTGTTAAACGAAAACAAACAAGAACCGAATAGAAGCTACACTCAAGTAGCAGTCAAGAATTTGAAGCAAAAAAAAGAAAGATTGAAATTCTGAAAACAGATGATTGGTCGGTTACCTTTCTTGCTAATGATGGGCGATGAACAAGCACACCAACTCTCTCTCTCTCTAAACTTTTTACCAGTTTCTCTCTCTAGAAATATGTATGCAGAGAGACAGAAGAGAGAGAGATGAACAAAGACTATATTTGGAGGAAGAAGGAGAAATCCATGCATGGAAATAAGGATAAAAAGAGGCAAAAGCAACGTGTACCCACCCAAGTATCCTACGCCAACACCAATCCAACGGTTCAGATTTCCCCACATTCACCATCCATCATGATTCTTTCCCTAAAATTCCTAATTTTGCCATCATCTCTGTAATTATCTACCCACAGAAATATAAACAAAGTTGTGGGTCTCATTCCAACCAATGAGGTCATGCCAAGTGTCACACTTATTCCTAAAGTATTTGAGCTCAGTTTGCATAGGGGTAATTTCGTCATTTTGGTTGTAAGTTGGACAATGAGAAATGGACCCACAAGAAGTTTGTGAAGTAAAGAATCTACAAGCCTGCATATGGAAGCTAAAAGCTTTTTCTGTGCTAAGCAAGGATACATGCCAGTAGGGGTAGTGTGGGCTAGTGGCATTTTGGTCATTTTACATCAATCACTCTCCAACTCTTTAACATAGCTCTAACCGAAAGCCTTAATGTCTTGTTATGGCTAATCACTATGTTAAGCATTAATTGTATCGTGTAAGCCGGCATCTTAGCACAATGTTTAGCTGTAGCACAAGTGATTACAAGAAAAACAACTAACCCTTTTTTTTATTGGTTTTTAGCCCCTATATTTTAATTTCTTTTTGCATACAAGTCCAATTCATGACATGTGCATCCACATTATGTGATATTTATTAGATAATTGTATTAACTTTTCCCTAATAATTCTAAAATATCTAAAGTTTTCCTTTAATCATGAGGTTCAAAGTTAACAGTCGGGAATGCCTTCAATGCGCTTAGGGGACTTAAACTGGTGATCATCGAGGAACAAACGTAAGTCTTTACCAATTGAGCTACCAGTAAGGATTTAGAAAGAAAAAAAAAACAAAAGTTGAGGGTTGTTTATATGAATTTTTTTTAACAAAAATAAACCCTATAATTTTTCGAAATTAAAATCGATAAATCTAAAGTGATGTATTATCTTAATTCTTAATTACACAACGCACAAGTTGTTTTAGCATTTATGTCCATGACCTTCCGAAGTTGTTAAGGGGTTAGTCGTTGGCACTACCCCTAATTTGTTTTTGGAGAATAATTAATTAATTAATTTTATAAGGTTAGTGGTACTTAAAAATCTGATAAATAATTAATGTTGCATTATAATTATATAAAGGATTATTATGTATTTACTTGATCGAACAGTAAAAATCAATCAAACCCAATACACCATAAAACTGTAACAAGATTATAACATTCATTTCAACCCTTAATTTTCGTTTTAAGCTACCATGATTACGGTCGTTTCTTTTTCGGTGCCAAGATTTGGTAAATTCAAGAAAATATAAAACTCATAAAGTACAATTCTTTATAGCAATATTGTCAATCTTGGATGCCTAAAGGTAAGCACAAACATACACACATGGTGTGGCATTAATTAAGCTAAAGAAGCTTCACTTATGAGACAAGAGAGAGTAGGCAACTCACTAAAAGTGATGATCAAGTTGACAACCAATTTTAACCCTTCAAGGGAAGTTTTGGTCACTCCTTGTCTTCTATTCAATGCCATTTTCTACACATTATTAGACCAAAAGATAAAAGATGCCTTACTTTGACCTTTATGTTATTTGTGGTTCTTGTTAACTCGTAAGCGTATCCGAAATAATGTTTATGTTTATATCTATATTGATATGGATGTATTCATTTTGTTTGGATCTGACTCGAATATTGTACTCGTTTACATGTTGTTTAATTAATATCAGTGATACAAACATATTTTTCAATGAGAATTGTATCCATATTTTTGTCTTTTCATTTTATAAGTTCCAATTTTCTTAATAGAAATCAAAACCCATGTGCATTTAGCATGATACAAAGGTGGGACCCATTTTTAACACAGAAGATGGGTCCCTCCTTCGTTAAGGCCTTATCCCACAAGTGAAAACAAAGATGGAGGTGGTGAGTTTTAAGTGCATGAAGGAGACTCATAACAGTTTGAAGTGTGTTTCATTGCCCCAAAAGCACTCTTGTTGTATAAAGCAATGCATGTGAATGCTTAATTGGTCATCAACATTATTGATGATTAATTAATTCTTAATCCTAAAGAATTTATTATTAGGTTATGACAACATCAAGCTTTAATCATACAACTAAACCCATCTTACATAAACCTCGTTTATAAAGTAGAAATCAAGAAATCCAAAATAATATACAACTTTTTTATACATAAACTACACGTTATTATAACAATATCATACAAAACTTAAAATTGTTACTTTGAAAAAGAGATCAGTCCACATACATTACGGTTAGATGCCTTGTAGTTCACTTACCCTTGTTGTTGATCTATTATCATAACAAGTGTATTATAAGATAATATGTAACAATAGGTTTTTTATTGATAAAATTTAAGCATAATTTGAATAAGTAAAAATCCAGTACAATTATTTAACATAGTTCAATAATTCTATCAAATTTGTTACAAAATACAAAATCTACCCTTTTGTTCTTTTATAAGATATGATTTTTAAAGAAGACTCGATTATCATAAAAAAAACGTATTTTATAAAACAAATGTAGATCCACAAGGCTCTTGTATGTAGACCAATCATAAAGTGCATGTGTTCCTTTACAAGTGTGATAATGGTGTCATGTGTTTGATAAACAAGTTTCTCACCAGCAATGCTTAGAAAATACACTTTAACAAAGAGTCAATGAAACACTAAAGCAAGAGACTCCATAAAGATTTGGAGGGTGGGACCCATTTTGTTGGGCGGCAGATGTTAAAACTACTTATTTACGATGAAAGACTTACATATCCTTGTAAAAGAGTAAGAAAAAATATATCAGTTTAAACATTGTATCGTAAAAATATATATAACTTCTTGATTTGACTACATTTTCTCATGTTTCAACCATTTTTTCAATTCATATGGCCATGTTATCTGATCAACAAACAAATTTTTAACTGTTTGACGCTTTTTAAATAATGTATTGTTATCATTCACTATTGCAAGAAACGTCATTGCCCTTGGTACACCAACAGTTTGAAAGGTTAACCTATTCAGGTTTCTTCGAATTCATGTTTATTTTCAACTCCCGAAAGCATTTCATCGCTTACTATGCCCTTCCTTGACTCTGTTCTTTCTAGAAAACTAAGCAAAAACACGTAAAAAGTGATGGAAACATAAAATACAATGGTTAATAAATAATTTTATAATAAAATAATCAAAGAACTAGCTGTTACAATATTATCTAACCCAAAAATCATGACGTCATTCTTTTTAAAATAGTTAATTCTAATTGACTAGATTTATAATATTTAAATTTGGTTTTTTATACATTTAGATTGAATTTTTTGGTATAAAAAAAGAACATAAGCCATTACAAAAGATGATGAAAGCACATGGCATTTGAGCCTGAAATGGGGTGATGAAGATGATCTCCTCTTCACCCACTATCATAAGTCCTTTGTATATTTATTGTTTTGGTGGTGCAGTTTGAGCTTATTTAGCTTACCAAACACCCTACTTGCTCACCATCATCTATTCCCAATCATGCCCATGTGGGAGCAACACTTAAATGTGGATTTAAGAATTAAAAGTACACACATACATACATACATACATATATCTATATTGTAAAATATTTATTAAATAAAATCCTTAAAATTTAAAAATACAACATTAAATATAAATTACTAATGCTTTATAGTCATGGTCTCTTGAGAATTTTTAGTAGAAAGTATGTCCACAAGCGGATTTCAGGTGGACGAGTTTATGCGACTGTAATAATTTGACACAGTTAACTTTTTCTATGGAGACTCATGTTAAAAAAAATAAAGATCATTTAATATATTTAAATGATTATAATTTTTATTTTATTTAAACATAAATTCATATTTTTTTAATGAGGAATTGCATTGACTTTTAATTCTCGTTTTACAATAAAATTTTACACCCCACACAGCCACACCATTTGGGCTGCTTAGTATATGTCTCGCAAGGTTTGTATTCTACAGCACGACCACAATGCTCTCTTGGAACACTTAACTGTTGTAACAAAGATTATCTTTGAACGAATCAACAATAATGATATCATATTCACGTGGTATTCTTTTCTTCTTCTCCAACTATCTAAGTCATGCATGGGCTCACTTTAATGCCAACATGGCACCAAGAAAGTTGGCCGTGCAAATGGGCCCACGTAATGACTCAAAAGCAACCCAAAAATACAAAATAAGTATGGAATGGTCACGACCACTCAACTATATGGCTTTGTCTATTTTAGTTATAGATACAACTTTAACCTTGTAATTCGGTATGTTTTATCATGTACAAGAAGTGGCTCCTTACCAAAGCTGCAAACAAGGCCGGGCGGATGTCCACAACCATAAACCATTGTTGATCGTGCAAATAGCCTCAAGTCCTCTCGACATCCTGCTAGTGATGGAAGTCAAATAAAGTCAAACGACGCGTCAATTACGAATATTTTTTGCATCTATATTTACACAAGTCATCCAAATCGACACATTTTTTTTTGTAAATTATAGTGTCTATTGACAATTTTAAGAGAATCTTGGACAGTTTGCACATTTTTTTAAAATGCATTACATTCAGACAGTTCTAAGAATGCCTTTGTTTAACGCAAGAATAATACAAGAATTCTAGAAAAAATCTGTCAGAAGGTCATGCATTTAAAAGGAAATTCTATTGGTAGGTTATAATTCTAAATAACTCCTAAATCCAATGAGTAGGGGTGCATTTGAGGTGAGCTAAGCCGAGCCTTAGCCTTTTTGGCTCAAAGCTCAACTTCTAAAAGAATTGGTAGGTCCAGGTTTGGCTCATGGCTTGCATTGCATGGAAAACTGAGGCTCGGGCAAGCCTCACCAGAAGATCGAGCCTTGACTCGGCTTCTATATGCTAGCTCGGTACAACCTCGTATTACAATAAAATTAAACCCTTTTAAACAAATGTTACAAACATAACCTCCATAATATGTTACAATTACAAGTCCCCAAGAGGTGAACACTAGCCGATTAAAAACTTGCTTTAAGCAGTTTGTAGAGCTCGATTTGCTTAGGCTTGCCAAGCTGGAGCCATGCTAGGCTTGAGCTTGTCTTTAGTCAAACACTCATGGCTTGGCTTGGCTTGGCTTGTGCTAGCCAAACCTTTAACCAACGGCTTGCCTCATCTATATGAGCTATGATGGTATCCTCAAGATACAAAACTCAAAATTAACATATAGGATATGATGTAAAACCTGTATGTAAAATGGGATGGCAGGGTAATGTTACAGATCGACGCCCTCATCAAGGCCTTTTGAACCGATCATCACATTTGAATCTATCTGTTTGTCAAATTTTCTTTTCCTCCGAGCTTCAAATTCTTGAAATCCTTCCATCTGAGAACAATTTTTTTTTTTTGGAAATAATCATTACTTTGAATGAAGCTAAATTGACTTCTATGGCTAAAATTGTATAAATCAAGATTCAAGAAAGGAGAGATTGAAGTTTACCGTTTGGAATTGATCCATAGATATGGGGTTATCATGCAACGAAATATTCTGTAGAGTCTTGCAAGCCTTCAATAAACTTGGAGGCATCTGGAGAGCAATCGTGCCCAAATTAATTCATTTGGTAAAATTACAGCGGGCACATTAAATTCATTTCGTAAAATTACAATGTTAATCAATACATTAAATCCTAGCCATAAATGGAAAAAATCATATGAAATAGTACATTATGCACCGGTTCTCATGGGTTCTCACAATTTGGTGGGTTCTTAAATGGTTAGCGCTCTCTCTCTCTATATATATATAGCTAGGATTTAATGTATTGATTAACATTGTAATCCATTTACATGTTGCAACCCCATGCAAACTCTCTATCCACCACATATTTTATGTAATTAAAAAAAAGGAAAAAAGGTAAAAGTAAAATGTGTGGTGGATAAAGGGGTTGCACCATGTAAAAGGTTGCATAATAACCCACCCCTATATATATATATATATATATATATATATATATATATATATATATATGTGTGTGGTAAGAGGTTCAAATAAGAAGTCTAAATATTGTGAGAAGGTAAGAAGAGAATGTTCATATGTGAATCATTGCAAATATCCATTTGAAGTTGCATATGTGAACCCATATGAATAAAATCTATAACGTCGGTTCACATACACATATTCAAATAGATTTTTTTGGATTTTTTCAATGATTCACATATGAACCTTCTCCTAACTTTCCCTTCTTACCTTCTCACGATATTTAGTCATCTTATTTGAACCAACCCCTATATACATATGTGTGTGTATACATATGTGTGTGTGTAAAAAAATATATGTGTGAATATTGGGCACCCTCCTTTGAGCTAGCTTCTGGAATTGAGTTCTACCCAAACCCATTCATCAATTCTCACCCACAATAACATCTTCATTATACACGATAAATGGAACCCATATGATTAAACTGTCAAATGGCAAAACATATAGGACCTTAGGGGCCGTTTACTAAACACTTACTTTGGTAAGAGCTTACCGGTTTAATTAGCTTATCAGGTAAACATAAATAGGACCGAAAATCTTACCCGGTAAGAGGGAAGACAATGATTGAGAGTCTTACCCGGTACGTGAGGGTGATGACTCTTACCAGGTAAGCGTTTACCGGGTTATAAACGCTTACCATCAATCCATTTTGATGGCCGGGAATGTTACCCCATAAGGTAAATGAGAGTGGTGTGTCTTGCTTGTAAGCGCTTACCCGATAAGCGTTTGGTAAAGGGCCCCTTAGTCTTCCAAACCCAAATGGTAAATATTTTGTAAATGAAAGCTACCTGTTTCACCTTGTTATGGTCCAAGCATAGTGACTTCAGGTGAATCAAATTGCAGACCGAAGGAGGAATTTCTTCAATAGAATTTTCTAGAAACCACGAAATCAAGAAACAGGAAGCTGATTCAGCAAAAAGATGTTAAGCTTTGCAGACCCACAAACGACATAAAAGAAACAGAGTGATTGACTTTTGAACCATCATACTTGGCTTTCTGTGCAAACCGACCATCGGTCTTTTGCAAAATTGCCAAAAAAACATTTCTCTGGTTCCACTAATCCCATGGGACCCTGAAGATAACAGCCAAGAAAATCCCCAGTGACCTTGAGGAGACTCGAACTAACGATCTATAGGGAGGAGCCCCAAGGCCTAGCCTATATTTGCCAGCTGAGCTGACCCTCAAGGTTTCAAAAAAGAATGACAGTTTGCAAAAACAGTCGAGTTTAGAGAAATTGTAGAAATGTAAATGCAAATAGACAATCAACTAGATACTTTTTTTTATCCAAAATCAATCTTTCCTGCAAAAAGGTAACGTTTCTTTTACTTTCCTAAAAAGATCATTTGTTTGTAATGAGGTTGAGTACGATGATTTGAAACGGAATTGCTCTAAAAGAAACTAAAAGTATAGTTTTAACATCTCGAATTAGGGTAAACCATCCATAAATTGATTAAAAAAAAAGCAAAAAAAACCGGCTTCAAGTAAAGTAAAAGAACTATTGAGGTACCATTTGCTTGTAGCTCTTCTAAAGAAAAGCAGCTCCCAATAGATTCTGGAAGAAACTTCAGTTGATTTTTCGACACATTCAACAGCAACAACTGCACTTTCAGAAGCTGAATTGAGTTTTATGATTCAAAGTTTTCACTCGTAAGTTGCTAGAGGAAGTCACTCACATTTCGCAAGCTTCCAATGGTTTCTGGTAGACCAGTCAACAGGTTGCCCGAGATGGATAATCGTTCAAGTCTCACCAATTGACCCACTGAAACAAACAGTCACAAGAAATCAATATAATGCCTCAAAAGAAAGAATTTACGACAAATAAACACTCTCTATCTCATGAAAATCGCAACGTTCAACCCTGCTCTAGTTTAATGGAAGTGTTGAAATGTCTAAAATACCCGCCCTTTTGAGCTTATCCAAAAGGTTGGAACTTGTACAAGATAACCTAGAAATCATGAATTGAATCTTACTTTTGACCCTACTTCGGTGTGAGATATACCAGGTACGTTTGGTCTGATTTTTATCCAAAAACATCTAAAATACACTTGAATAATCGATAATTATAATGTTGCAATTTTCATGGGATGGAGGACATAGTGGACTACATTTGGTGTTATTACATTCATCAGGCAAAATGGTAACTCTATTTTGATCGAGAATTAGAAACTTCAAAGACTGAAGTTTGCCCACATTGCTTGGAAGACGCTCGATTACATTATCAGCCAAAATCTGAAAACCAAAATGCCGTCGTTTTAGATATTAAAATTTTATAGATTAACACAAAATTATATAGTCATTAACCACTAGACATCCCGCAAAGCCCCAAAGAGCTAAAGTTCTCTAACCGTCAACTACAAAAATTTCTTAATAAATGAAGAAAGTCTCAAATGCATTAGTACATTCTTGAACCATCACTATGAAAACTTATAACAAATGGTAACCTCGAGCCCACTGCAGAATTCTCTTTTAGATTTGCCGTTGAGCATTCATGTGTGTCCATTTCAATGGCATGTGAAAAAGAACTACTTATAAGCAAAGGAAAAGGAACCCCACGAGTAATTTGATGCCATGGACCAAACAATGATCTAAAACATATTATGGTAAATGGCAATGAATGAAATCACAAGAGTTTTTCATACGTATTGGAGCAAGCTTTATTGTAGTCCCCTTATGGACACAAACGTCCTTATAACTCATCACTAAAGAGATACAATTCATAGGTCGTTTACCTAAGCACTAACCGAGTTGAGTGTGGTATGCATAAGAGATTCAGTCTGGGCAAGCGATGACTGAAAATGGTTGTTTACCAAGTGTCTGGGTAAGTGTTGACTGAAGCACTGACCGAGTCAGATAGCAACCCCTTCCTCTTATTGGCCAATATCTTGGTCCAAATATTTGTGAGTCAACCACAAGGGTTGTGGCGTACTGGTTAAGGTCCTGGGGGATGTGGTGGAATATCGCATCTGCCCAGGGTTCGAATCCAGACGTACACAACAATTGTGGCCACTGAGGTTTAATCAGGGCTGATGTCTTACGGTCATAATTTGCCAAGGGATTAGTCTGGGCATAGCCTACGAGACCCTTCCCAAAAAAAAATATATATATTTGTGAGTCAGAGTGTGTAAGTAACGACATCCCTTCTTACCAGGTAAGCACCTCTTACCCAATAAGAGGCGGTCAACAGGTAGTAAACAACCCCCCAATTTAAGGAACTAATATTCAACAAAGAATTACGAAGTAAACTTTGCATTTTCCTTCTCCAATAGTGACATTCATTGTAGAATGATTATATTCTCCACGCCAACGGATGGATGCATTTAGCCTCATCTTGTCATCATTGACTTAGTTCAAGAAAAAGTTATCCTAAACAAAGTTGAGAATCCAATAATATCAAACAGCGAACTTGATGCTTGTTTGGTAAAGTTAGAGATTAACGGTACATTTCCTATATGTTGAGAAGCAACGAATAGAAATGATAATGCAGACTTGTGGTTCTTACCAGCCTCTGCATGTTTGTTAATCTGCAGATCTCCTCCGGAATGTCAGCTGCAGTAGCAAAAAGATTAAGTCAGTCACAAAAAGTAATCAAATTTCTTTGATATCCTAAAGTAGTATGTTGACGTGAACTACCAAGAGTCTGTTAGTTAATAGTTGGTGAAGATGTTATTGTAGATCCTATTTACTTGATATCAGAAGAAACGAAAAGGAGGCCCCATAAAGTAGAGAAGAGAGGAAGATGGTGTAAACGAATAGTAAGTTTAATAGATAAAGCAGTTTTATTCGTGTACACCATTAACCTCCATTCTCCATTTTGTGGATCCCATCTCAATTCTCCCTTTGCTTACCGTTAAGTTTAGTAGAGAAAGAGGGGCTCGGTAAACAACATCATCTCTGATTGGCGGTAAGCAGGTAGTAAACAACCAACCCCTTACTATAGAAAACAATTTTTGTATCATGGCAAGCAAAAGACAACTGAGACTAAAAACACACGTCATTCTCCAATGTGTCCTCGAAACAAGCAAGGTTTGATGTTCTTGAAAGGAGAAATAAATACCTAATTTGTTGTGGGTCAAATCAAGCGTCCGTACAGATCTTTCAAGCTCAAGAACTTCATCCGGAAACGACTGCGAATCAAAACACTTAATTTAGACTTGAAACTTGTATAGATACAATACAAAAACAACCCACCTCACAGTTTAGCAACAAAGCCCGGATATCGAACCAAACAAGCTCGGTATATCCCACACGGAGGTGATATCTGGGGTGAAACTAATCGAACCTAAATGTCTTGGCTAAGAGCAATTCGGTTAACAATTATTGGTACCCCATATGTTCAAATAGCTAAAACCCCTATTCCTATCTGCTAATGTAACAGTAAAACACATAGTAGCTATGTTTTTGGCCATCTGCAGGATGGATTATTTGTTTGATTGATCCCATTCCACTAATAAATTATATAAATCAAACAAATATGAACAAAGGAATTCAGCAAATTCCATCATCAATTGAATAGTTTCTAAAGGGAAATCAGAATGAAAAGAGTATTTGCCTTGAGTTTGGCGTCGCGTAAGCCTACAATGCCGGTGGCGCTCCACCGTGAAAGGCGGTCGGCTTTGGCATCAGCAGTGTTGCTTGCAACACAACCCATTAATCCTATTGACCAAACACAAAGAAGGTTTTCAAATTTGGTCCAATAATTCAATGGGATTTCTTTGTGGGTTTAATCGTGTTTGCTTGAAATCGAAATGAATCCAAGAAAACGAAGCAAAAGCTATGGCGATTGGCGATGATGAATGATGATGAGATGGGAAAAAACTTTGGACGACAAAACGCCTGCGTTTGACAGATGTCAAATTTTCTTAGAGAAATTGATCTATAAATCCGATTTGTAAGTTGTTATCTTTTTGGTGAATCATGTGTTGTTTCGCTTCTTTTTTTCTTCATCTTTAAGAAAAATTCAACCTTTTTTGAAGAAAATTCTACGTTACTATGTGGGTGGAAATATGTTTTTCGTGGAACTGCTTTTTAGGGATTAAATCGTCTCCAAATGAAAGAGGATCAGATTGAATCACATGAAACTGATCGTCTAAAGTATGTTTAAGAGGGATGTTGTTTAAATATTTTATAGTGTTTTAATTTGAAAACAAAAGTGGAAAAGTTATGGAAAAAAACAAGGGAAAAGTACGAAAAAAAACCCAACAAACTATCTGATTTTGAATGGTTAAGTTCTTAAACTTTTTTTTGAATGATTAAACCCTTAAACTTTCTAAAACCGGTTAAATACATTTTTGTAACCTGTAAAAACAGGTTAATATGATAAAAATTTATGAAAAGTCTATAAAAACCCAACAAACTATTTGATTTTGAATGATTAATTCCCTGAATTTTTTTTTAACAAATAAATCTATAAATTTTTTCCTAAATCTTATTACCAAATAAATTCTTGAACTTTTTTTGAAGAAATAAATTCCAAATTTTTTTTAAGAAACAAAATCATGAACTTAATTTTAAACCAATAAATCCAATTTTTTTCGCAAGATTTCAAAGAATCTAAGGGCGCGTTTGGTTTGCGGGATTGAAATGAAATGGATTGGATTTCAAGGAGGGATTTGGATTTGGGGGGATTTTAAATCCCTTCATGTGTTTGGTTTGTAGGATTTGGAATGGATTTCAAATCCATTCATTTGCAAGTCTTGTTTGGTTTGTAAGATTTGGATTTGGATTGAGTTTTTTTTATTATTTGTTTGTTTTATAAAGAATTTCTTTTTATTGGTAAACGTCGAATTTGGATCGATATAATTTGAAATATGGATCACGCTTTAGAATCCATCGGATTTGGATTTCAAATCCATGCCCAATGCCAAGGATTTCCAAATCCATCATATGAGGGATTTTAAAATGGTCAACAAATTTCAAATCCGGTCAACGAAATCATTTCCTGCAAACCAAACGCATGATTGGAATGGATTTGAAATCCAAATCCCTCCAAATTCATTCCAATCCCACAAACCAAACGCGCCCTAAAGGTCTTGGAATGATCAATTTTATTGACCAAATTATGTTCAAACATTTGGTTTACGGATGGAACGCATGCAATAGAATTGAATTCTCCTTCCCGTCATTCACGTGGATTTGATCGTTTTATCATAATTGAGAAGAAATTCAATTTCATTCCATAAGTAGTTTGGTCCATCTTTATTCCATGATTTGCCCAGACAACAGATGCCGACCACCGTTGATCTGAACCACAATAGTTGGATTTCGGTTTCAAATTAAAAAAAAGATATTTTTGGTCATTTACCAATATTTTGTTTCAATTCCAAAGCTACATTATGCAAATTAAATAGACAGATTCCAATTCTTTCAACATATTTCATTCCAATGTGTATCAACCAAACAGGTAGTCAAATCTGATAATATTTCATTCCAATTCTTTCAAAGTAAAATTCTTTTAACATATTTCATTTGATCCAAAACACATTCTACAAACCAAACGCCCCTTAAATTGAAAGGAAAGGAGTTTTTTTATTTATGTTTTTTAAAGAAAGAAAATAGAAGTAATTAGAATAAAATTTCATGTTCTTAAACAAGAGATAAAGGAAAGTAAAGATGTATATTCGTATTTACAGATATATCCTTATTTATTTTTCGACAGGTTGTAATTAATGGTAGATGTGTAATTTTATAAATATAATTATTATTTATTTCCTTCCATTTCCTGAAGAAAAGTTTTGGTAGGAAAATAAACATTATTTTTCTTCTTTTTTCCTTTCTTTTGCGTCCTTAAAAATACTCGAGAACATGACATTTCTTATTTTCCCTCTACTTTCTTTCCCTTTCTCTCCCTTTTCTTCGTAAAACAAACTTGAGAACACATTATGTGTAGAAGAAAACATAATTAGGTGTGGTTTTGGTTCGTAGAATTCAAAGGAATTGGAATGATTAATTTCTTTGACCAAATTCCAATTCATTTGTTTGATTTACATATTATATATATATATATATATATATATATGGAGCCGAGTCAACCATTTTTTGGGTTGATCTGGACCGTTTAAAATCGTCTGATTTTCAATCTGGGGCATTCAAATTCATTTTAACCCCTATTAACTACCCAACCCAACTCCCTTGCCCCATTAAGCTTTCTATCCACGATTTGTCTAAGCACGAGTTTCTACCCACCCTTCAATCGGATGTCTAACCTGCCTACAACTCTCTCCACCTTCAACCTCTTCTAACTCCCCCACGATTTCCTCACGCCCTGATTTCCCTCACAACTCTCTATGCCTTCAACCTGCTTGCAAATATAAATAATGTACTTTCTCCATTGTTTCAAGTTCCTCATGCTCTCTGGAATTTCGTTGACTACAAATCCAACAATTCATATGCACAAATTAATTGATGGATGCGTCTCACAAAACCTATCAGATGGAACAATAGCCTAATGTTGTGCGATATCCTCTGATTCATCTCGATGATTACGAACCCAAAATATTCACTCCCAAGGTAAGCAAAACTCTTAATCGCTCTATTTTTTGCAATTATCTTGAATTATTTGACTGTTTGCTGTTAATTCGAAGTTTAATTCATTGATTTTATCATCCGACGAAGATAGAGTATTGGCTTGATTAGCTTTGATGTTTACAATCTGAAGGTTGTTTGGTGTAACTTTTGAAAGGGATTTTGAAGTTGCAGTTGATGTTTCTTGGTTGCAAGTTTAAATTTTGCAAAGGGTAGTACCTAGGGTTTTGGCTTGATCGTATCATCTGGTAATGAGTTGAGTCCTTTTCTGTTGATTTTCTTCTCTTTATAAACTTGTACTTTACGGTTTTTCTGTTGATTTTTTTAATTTATGGATTTTTCCGGGCATCTTACTTTATGTGAGTATCTGACCATCTTAGAAAGAAAAAAAAAGTATTCCCATGTAAACAGTTGGTAGTCTAGTTGTACTTGGTGTTTGTTTACCATCTTCTACATATATTGTAACACCCGTAAATGGGAGTTTTCCTTTAGTGACAATTCGGGAGACGTTTGACTATTAGAACGAAAAGGTGCCAAGAAATCAGGTGAGTTTTACTATGGAATCATCGAGGATCGAATCAGGCGCGAAGACGCGAGAAAATGGAGTTTTGGGCTGCCGTGAGTTGTGGCGCGACTTGAAGTCGCGGCACAAGCCGCGTAACTCACTAGAAGTGAGGTATGGGGAAACGGGCGACTTATGCCACGATTTAAGGTCGCGGCATAACCCGCGTTGCACACTGTCGAGCTAAAAGCCGATTTTTCAGTCATTAGCCTCATTTATCAAACTCCCAAACCCTAAATTTTCTTCCCTTTTCTCTCCCAAACCGGCCCCCAAACCCCCAAAGTCGAACCTAACCTATTTTGAGGGTTTTTCTCCCTTGAACCATATGATCCTTCATCATCTAACTAGTGGGATCTTGAACCACAAAACCTCTGATAGGGTAAATTTAATTTACCCTATTTTTCATACTCTTTTTATAATTTCGAGCTATTTTTCCTTTTTCTCATTGCGTCTTTTGGTTGTTTTTTACGGCTTTGTTGTTTAAATTAATGTTTATCGCTTTCGGTTCAAAATGAACCATTTTTACATAGAAAATGCAACAAAATTCTTAGTTCATTATATTTGCTTGATGTAGGATTGGATCACGGCCGATTGAAGTCAACATAACCGGCATGCGGATTTTTCGAGCGTGAAACATAGACTTCAATATTTTTGTTGGGCCGATTTTTGTGAAGATGGTGGACAAATTTTTGGGCTTTGATGACTTGAAGCTTGGACCGAAAATCTTTGGGCTTGGATTTGCATTTTTTTGGGCTAAGTCTTGCCAACACCATGGGCCCCCATTGTTATTTACTTGGGCCCCAAGGTGAATTTTCACTATAAATAGGCATGCTTGGCTAAGTAGAAGGCATCCCATCTTCACTTGTTCCTTCATATAAGTCTCTAGTAGTATTGTTCCATAGGTTCTAAGTAACACTTGGGTGGTTTGAAGAAAGTGAGCCATAAGCTCACGGTTGTTTCACTAAGCCTAGGCTCACGATTCAAACTACTTCATCTTTTGGTTAGAATTAATGCAACATTATTGTTTGAATTCAAGTATTAATCTTTCGCTACTTTTCCGCAACTTCTTCTCATCTCTTAAGACTCGATAGCCTTTTGGTTTTTATTTGGTTTTCACTACAATTTTAGTTTTATAACAAACCGGAAGCCCGATTAATCATTTCGGACTCCCAACCTCGGTTGGTTCACGGTTTGTTGTAATATTAAAATTGTTTCGTGTTTCCAAAGTGTTAAAAACCATCCCGGACATTACGTTAATTGATAAAGACTCTCAAAGTAACTTAAGGACTAAAGATACAATTGAAACACGACTTCCTTTAATTAGTGATAAATTAATTGGCTCTATAATTCCCACTTTATTTTTACGTCGTTGGATTAATTAAATTAATTATAGTGTTTGTAGTTTCATTTTCAAATTCATTCTCAAGTAAGTTAACCATTTAGTTCAAGTAAAGATTCTAGTTACAAGAAGTAGTTGAAAAGTCATTTCTTTTAAAATTAATCAACAAGTAGTTGACGTAATTCTCAATTTTCTTTAATTGCTTTTACGATCTTTAAAATTAGGATTTAAAATGATGATGGGCTAACCGTCTCAGTTTGGGGTAAAAAGTAAAGTTGGGACCGAGACCGATAAGAGAATAAAAGGTGTATCGTATCACATAATTGTCCAAAGTTATTTAAATCAGAGTTATATTTTATGTTGAAATACAACTGATCAACTGACAACTGGTTCGTTGTGTGACGGCTTCTTTAAGTTATATAAAATATCGACTCTGAGATAACAATGGAATGCGATCTCGTCTTTTATTTAATTATTAAATTCGTCCCAACGGATCTTTATACCCTGTGCTCTTTTTAAATTAATTTCTCAGTAGTTGTTACTCAAAACCCCCAACCAAAATATTGTTTTCGAATTCCCCATCTGAAACTCGCTTTTACAGACCCGACTTTCGAGGAAAACTTTTCCACGCTTCCCTGTGGGATCGATATTCGGTACTTTGTACCATTATTACTTGTTACAGACGGCAGTAGATTAAGATGTATACTTGCGTCGATATCTATTTTCTTGCATTTTAAAAAGGTGTAAACACGAAAAGCCGCGACAACCTCCATCTTCATCTTCCTCATCAAGTTCAAAGTGTGGGAGCTCGGGTTGAAGAGTTGGATTGGGTGTCCTCGGAAAGTCTCGTCATCTTTAATGGTAAGCTTCCTTGATTTAAGGTTATAAATGTTCTTTGGATGTTTTCCTAGTGTTTGGATTATCAGATCTCGGATTTGTTAGTTTTGGAGAAACTAGAGTTTTGATCTCATTTAGGGATTTTGGTTTATAATGTTGGGGAATGTTTCTATGTGGTTGATTATGGTTATGTATGGTTTGGAATGTTTGGATCTAGGTTTTAGAAGTTCTCGGCTTGAGGATTCAAGCGGCCTTCAAAAGAGCTCGTTGGGTAAAACCTAGATTTAGCCTAAATCTATCAAGGTAAGTTCAAGTTGATTTGTGAAAACGGTGTACATGCCAAAATGGTTATTTTAAAGCGTTTTACATGAAAGGGTTAACTGCTGATAAGTTTTGAGTATTTTGAAGTAAAAATGTATTTCACTTGGTATTTGTCAAAGTGTGAGTATTTTAATGAGTTTTCATATTTGATAAACTTGGCTTATTTTAGTTTCATAAAATGCTCACATTTGGGATTTGGACATCTTGATAAGTAATAGCATGATTTATGCATTTTGGGGATTTTGTGCAAATAGAGTCCATATCATGACCTATGCATCTTGGTGATTTTGGTACAAATGAAGTCTATTTCATGTTATATGCATTTTGGTGTATTTGCATTCAAAAACCCTTTGGAAACCCTTTGGTCCCATTATGTGTTGAGTTTTGGGTTAATCTCGTCTTTGAGGTATGTGTCTTCGTAAACGTTGTTTAAAGACATTTTATTACTCGGGGGACCGATAATTATTGGTCAAATGGATTTTGAGCATTTTAGCTCGGTGTTGGCTTAAAAGAGTCTTGTGGACATTTGTCCAGGTTTAATGGCTCGATGTAGAGTCCTATTTAATGGTTTACATCTTAATGCATTTTATTGCATATTTATAATCATTACAGGCTCGAGTGCTGTTGTCATTCATGTGTAGTTGTGTAATTTTAGACTATGTTGCATTGGATCCATAGGCACATGAGTCAGTCTTAGTTGATGGTCAATTGGGTGGTACGGGGTTGGACTCCGGGACTTACGTTTTATGACCAAACTTGACGAGTAAGCACTAGGAGGAGGTAGTCTTGGGCGACACCTTGTGGGTGGGAGCCTAGATCTCCGCCGTAGGGGAATTTCCTCAGTTGTAGTCTTCGGACGTGTCGGGCCTTTCGGGTGTCCTTTGTGGCATCAAGGTATCTCGTCTCTTGGGTGAAACTTGTCAAGGATTCGTAGGGACACTTTGGCTTTCATGCCGTTAGGTGTCATGCGATGAACGTTAGTTGAGTGGCATTCTTTGTGTTCCTCCGCTCTCCACGGATACGGGTATCCCCCGTTGTCGGCCCGATGTATTTTGGATATTTAATTGTCTATGTTTTGATACTTGGATTTCATTCCATTTTATGGTCGCGTGAGTATTAAGCTTCAGTTCCATGTTTTAATGGCGTATCATATTTATATGAATTGTTTTCCATTATTTAAGGGTCGAGTATTATGTCCCACCCGAGTTTGGGTGTTTTGGGGCTATGAAGTATTATTTACATTTTAGCACATTTGAGTATCGAACTATGACCCCGTTATGGGCGAGTTACGGGTTGCATCGTTTTATAAGAAATGTGTGTTTTGGAGCATTGTCTTTAAAAGTGTATATTATGGGAAAATGTGTCGTTTACGTTTTGAAGTATAATATTTCGAAGGATCTTGTTTTAAACTGAATTTCTTTCTTTTAAAGATATATTCATTCATGTTAAAACTCTTGAGCTCACTAGGCGTTAAGCCTAACCTTTTTATTTGTCGGCATGTGCATCAGGTTCCTTTCGGGGGTTCGATTCTAGCAGTGCTTTGAAGAGTTGAGCCTTAGCCTTACAAGAGTGAGTAGTCGGTGAAGTCTTCCGCAGGTTGGAGTTAGTAACTGTTATTGGGTTTAGTAACACCCGTCCTTTTCATAGAGTGTATGTATATGATGAACGTGAGCGGTGAAGTTAATTCTCAATTTATGTTGTAGTTCGAAGTATTTATTGATGTATTTAGAAAAATTTTATAAGTTGCTATCTTCATATCTAAGGGTGTTATAAGTTGGTATCAGAGCCTAAGTTTGAGAGAATTAGGTATTGATTTTTGGATGCCTGGACTCAAACTAGCGTTCTTATAAGTGATGGTAAGTGAAGTGGCACATTAGGTACCTTAAGATAAGATATTTTGAGGTTGATCGAATCGCTAGAAACGGGAAACATGTCGAGGGTCGCAAGGATGATTATGTATGGTACGTTCATAATAGCACCTGACCAGTGTTATGGTGAACCTACATGCTACGTATGTATACTTGAACTACCTTGGTGTGATGACCGTTGGGGTAGTGCGAAAGTTTCTAAGCGAGTAAGCTAAGGAATGATTGATGTTTATAACAATATCCCTTTGGGGTGATAGTAAGTGCGATGAACGCATTAAGTTGATCATCTTGAGTCAGATTTATTGGTTGGATTAGAACTATAAATCTGTTATACCATTTCTATTTCGAGGAGAAATTGTGAGATGAACCTATGAGATCCTTGATTTGGTCTTAAGATAGGCAAGTATCCGGATGACAATAGTCTGCCAGGAAGTTGATGACCTTTGGTCTGGGGAAATTGAGGAGTGTAGCCCTGTGATGCCGAGTGCCGGCCAAATTCATGCACTAAATTTATTTCTAAAATGAGTTGCATAAATTGTTTTCATGTTCGCTAAGTATAAAGTGATTTTCACTATAAAGTCTTAGTAAAGCATTTAACATTCATCAGATTTTAAACTGTGAGCTTAAGCATGCATGAAACCGTTTTGTTGCGCGTGCGTGCAAATTGTTATCAGAATACTCTTTATTCACGCCTCGTGTTTAACGCTACTTCCGGATATTGTAATGTCCATGTTTTAATGTCGTTTGGGTGTTGGACAAGTAACTATGAGATTTTAACCTAGACATTGGATCTCCTCCACGTATGTCAATGGTTTTAAAGGAAAAGTTAATCCCATGTTTTGAGTCGGAATTTATTGAGATTTTAGTTGTGCGAGTTTTGTTAAATTTCATGGAGTATTGTTATGCGGGTTCTTTTGACGCGTAAGTAAATTTAGAAGTGCTTGAGTTTTAAATTTTGATTGCGTTTAAAATTGCAATATATAAAGCGTCGTGTCTCATGCAAACCTTGTTGAAAAGTGTCATTTTACCTTTCATTGCATTAAAAAGGGAAAACTCTTAGAAGTTTAATGTTTTAGGCATATTGTCGTCTTATACTATCTGTTAAGAAATGAAAATTTTGACATCGCATGATTTTTTTAGCGTTAATGAGTTTTACGAAAAAATTCAGTTGGGCTTATGGTATCTTATCGTACGACTTTTGCGTCGCGTAGATAATTTTGGGATGTGTGTATATGCATTAGTGTGTGCGTTAATTTATGGATTTTGCTAATCGATGTCATCCCACATGTTGTTTTGGGAATTTCATTATCATGCAATTTAACTTTGAGCTTTATACAAATGCAATCGTTGCATACTTTTTGCATTTGGAATAAATTACGGCGTTGGTGTGAGTAGTGGTATAAAAGGGTTTACGCTGTTTCAAGCAGAGCTTTTGTTCTGAGCATATTTCAATCATTAACTTTTACTACTAGGAATCTCCGCAATGCATTTAACAAATTAGCAATATTTATGTCGTTGTGGTTTCTATTTGGTCAAATGTGTTTATCTGTATGACTCAAAGCTTTAAACTCGATTTGAAACTTATTTGCATTTCCATCATTTTTACCTGGCTTTGGGGAAATAAACTGTTGCATATGGGATTGTTGATACTTTTGTGCTGCAACGTCTCTTGGTTAAAGAGTAAGAATTTTTAAAATTAAAATTGTAAATTTCTCTTTTGGAGTGGTACAAACTTTTATTGCGCGTGCCGAGGCGTAGGAATTTATTTTCATGTTAATAATGTAAATATTGCTACACACGTTTGTTACCGTTTTAATTACGTAAGTATTGATCAAGCGAGTTGGAAATGGTTTCATATGCGTAGTGTTGGTAACCAGTTTTTAAAACCTATCAGATTGAATGATAGTGCATTTTCACAGTACGGTGAATTATTATAAAGCGTATGTATTTGAAAGTTTCATAAAGGTTTAAATTGGCATATTTGTTGAAAACATTGAACTCATTAGGCCTATAGATTTAAACCCCTGTCGTGAAAGGAGTTGTAGCTAAGGAACTAAGGAGTCCTTGGGAAATGAAGCGTCGGGCGATCCGACTCGTGATCAGTTTTGGATTTTGGGTTTTAGTTTTGAATCTGTACGTGTTTGGATTATGGAAGTAGTAGAGTTAAGTTTTCCCAGTTAATTGTGGAGTGATTTTACTTCGGTAATTATGCGGAATAAGGTCTTATGTGATTATTTGCGCTTATTTTGAATTCGCTTTGATGGATTGTTCGTCGGTGTGACATCATGGTATAGGTTGACTGGTGTACCGTCTTAGCGGGTTCCGCGATTAAAAGAAATTTTGGTGAGCGGTCTGTTAGAAATGTAAAATTTGGAGTTCTAGCTTTCTGTTAGGAGTCAACCTTGATGCGACAATCTGTCTGGATTGGAATTTGAGGCGGGACATCCATGTTTTCGAAGTCACTGTTTAGTCCTAGACATCGACTTGTTTTCTTGAAGTCAATGGATCGTGGAATGTTTGGAAGTATTCTGGTTGGATTATGGGAAATAAGGACCTTTCGGTAATAGAAAGGTAAAAGAAGGTTAGGTGTTGATGTTTAAGTGCCGATGTGTGTAAACATCCCCGTGGTATTAAGGAATTTGTTATGAGAATGTTGTGAGGTTGGGATTGGAACGGAGTTGAGCGATAGCCGAATCGGGGTTAACCAGTTACCTGAAGGACGCATTGGTGCGCCTTGAGAGGTCAACTTTATCAGCGCTATGACCGGGTCAGTCGAAAACTAAGGATTTTAAGAGTCCGTTGACGATTCTTGGCTTTGGGTTCAGAATCGTGCAAATTCGAAGTGGTTTGGTTGACGATAAGTTGAGGTCACAAACTGCCCTGATGATAGTCTTTGTCATCTAAGGTTGGGATACAGCCGAGATCTTGGGGGTGGTAAAGTGGTCGATAAGGACTCAACGTTCGTCCCATCATCGGCAAGACATACAGAATTTCGAAATTTAGTTATGCTCGGGTCGTGCATAAGACAAGGTATGGTGGAGGCCTTCCGGTTGGGTGGAGAATCAATCCATCTCGTTGAAAGCAGGTGTTAGGTGTTTAGTCGGTGCCAAATTTCGAGGACGAAATCTCTTTTAAGGTTGGGAGGATTGTAACACCCGTAAATGGGAGTTTTCCTTTAGTGACAATTCGGGAGCCGTTTGACTATTAGAACGAAAATGTGCCAAGAAATCAGGTGAGTTTTACTATGGAATCATCGAGGATCGAATCAGGCGCGAAGACGCGAGAAAACGGAGTTTTGGGCTGCCGCGAGTTGTGGCGCGACTTGGAGTCGCGGCACAAGCCGCGTAACTCACTAGAAGTGAGGTCTGGGGAAACGGGCGACTTATGCCGCGATTTAAGGTTGCGGCATAACCCGCGTTGCACACTGTCGAGCTAAAATCCGATTTTCAGTCATTAGCCTCATTTATCAAACTCCCAAACCCTAAATCTTCTTCCCTTTTCTCTCCCAAACCGGCCCCCAAACCCCCAAAGTCGAACCTAACCTATTTTGAGGGTTTTTCTCCCTTGAACCGTATGATCCTTCATCATCTAACTAGTGGGATCTTGAACCACAAAACCTCCATCTTCATCTTCTTCATCAAGTTCAAAGTGTGGGAGCTCGGGTTGAAGAGTTGGATTGGGTGTCATCGGAAAGTCTCGTCATCTTTAATGGTAAGCTTCCTTGATTTAAGGTTATAAATGTTCTTTGGATGTTTTCCTAGTGTTTGGATTATCAGATCTCGGATTTGTTAGTTTTGGAGAAACTAGGGTTTTGATCTCGTTTAGGGATTTTGGTTTATAATGTTGGGGAATGTTTCTATGTGGTTGATTATGGTTATGTATGGATTGGAATGTTTGGATCTAGGTTTTGGAAGTTCTCGGCTTGAGGATTCAAGCGGCCTTCAAAAGAGCTCGTTGGGTGAAACCTAGATTTAGCCTAAATCTAGCAAGGTGAGTTTAAGTTGATTTGTGAAAACGGTGTACATGCCAAAATGGTTATTTTAAAGCGTTTTACATGAAAGGATTAACTGCTGATAAGTTTTGAGTATTTTGAAGTAAAAATGTATTTCACTTGGTATTTGTCAAAGTGTGAGTATTTTAATGAGTTTTCATATTTGATAAACTTGGCTTATTTTAGTTTCATAAAATGCTCACATTTGGGATTTGGACATCTTGATAAGTAATAGCATGATTTATGCATTTTGGGGATTTTGTGCAAATAGAGTCCATATCATGACCTATGCATCTTGGTGATTTTGGTACACATGAAGTCTATTTCATGTTATATGCATTTTGGTGTATTTGCATTCATAAACCCTTTGGAAAACCTTAGGTCCCATTATGTGTTGAGTTTTGGGTTAATCTCGTCTTTGAGGTATGTGTCTTCGTAAACGTTGTTTAAAGACATTTTATTACTCAGGGGACTGATAATTATTGGTCAAAATTGATTTTGAGCATTTTAGCTCGGTGTTGGCTTAAAAGAGTCTTGTAGACATTTGTCTAGGTTTAATGGCTCGATGTAGAGTCCCATTTCATGGTTTACATCTTAATGCATTTTATTGCATATTTATAATCATTACAGGCTCGAGTGATGTTGTCATTCATATGTAGTTGTGTAATTTTAGACTATGTTGCATTGGATCCATAGGCACATGAGTCAGTCTTAGTTGATGGTCAATTGGGTGGTACGGGGTTGGACTCCGGGACTCACGTTTTATGACCAAACTTGACAAGTAGGCAATAGGAGGAGGTAGTCTTGGGCGACACCGTGTGGGTGGGTGCCTAGATCTCCGCCGTAGGGGAATTTCCTCAATTGTAGTCCTCGGACGTGTCAGGCCTTTCGGGTGTCCTTTGTGGTATCAAGGTATCTCGTCTCTTGGGTGGAACTTGTCAAGGATTCGTAGGGACACTTTGGCTTTCATGCCGTTAGGTGTCATGCGATGAACGTTGGTTGAGTGACATACTTTTGTGTTCCTACGCTCTCCACGGATACGGGTATCCCCCGTTGTCGGCCCGATGTATTTTGGATATTTAATTGTCTATGTTTTGATACTTGGATTTCATTCCATTTTATGGTCCCGTGAGTATTAAGCTTCAGTTCCATGTTTTAATGGCGTATCATATTTATATGGATTGTTTACCATTATTTAAGGGTTGAGTATTATGTCCCACCCGAGTTTGGGTGTTTTGGGGCTATGAAGTATTATTTACATTTTAGCACATTTGAGTATCGAACTATGACCCCGTTATGGATGAGTTACGAGTTGCATCGTTTTATAAGAAATGTGTGTTTTGGAGCATTGTCTTTAAAAGTGTATATTATGGAAAAATGTGTCGTTTCCGTGTATATATATATTAACAAGCAAAGATAAAAATTGATGTTTTGATAATATGATCTATTTCTCTTTACATGTATATAGGCATAATTCGACAGTGGCATCTGAAACTCTTGAGAAAAGACCTTCACAACAAACAGATACAGGGCTCTCGGAAGCTTTTCTAACATTGTTCTCTGAACTTCCTGTAAGTTTCGAATATTAAAACTTGATAGCATTACAAATTCTATCATTGACATAATTCAAATTTCCTCATATTATACAAAGCTATTTCATAATTGTTGTCATCACATCTGGATTAACTTATTGGCTCAGGTATTATGTGGTGTGTCTTGTGTTTGTTCAATTAAAAGTTCCATTTGAAATATGTGAAGTGTGGAGTTGATAAAGTTGTTGATTGGATAGTGTTCTATGATGGTTATTAACTTGAGCTTGAAACTTAAAATTTTTTATTCCGTTGCTAACAGATTGATGGTTGAGGTTACAAGACGTAGCTGAAGTATTTTCAGTGGAGACACTCCTACGGAAATTGAGGTTGCTTGATTCAGCTTCTTCATACACCAATTCACGCCTTCATGTTGTTAAAGCTCATACACTAATTCTGTTTAATGCAAATAACGATAGCAATAACAACGGTTAGAGTAGAATGATTGATCAGTAAAATCTTATTAGTTTCAAAATATGTGGCAAATTCATGGAGTAGGAAGTGTGTATGGGAAGTTTATGAGTTTTTTTCGTTTTATAAAATTTCTAATATGTTGAAGACTTTTCCGTCCCTTGATGAAAATTTTGTGCCTGTGAGCTGATTTTTTGGGAGTTTTTTTGTGCCTCTAACAGTCTTTGACCATGCATATGCTTGCATCTACGTTTAGTGTTCGTCATCTATATTCTCCGGTACGACTTCTTCCATCTCCATTTGTTATTGACTACATCAATTTCTACATCTCAATCTCCATCTCTCGAGCTGTTTTTCATTTGTTCTAGGTTTTTTATCCGAACTACATAAATCATTTACCCCAGGTTTCTCTCAACTCCTGTTGGTAATTTTTCAATGGAAATACCCAGAAGTATTTTAGCTTCACATGTTAATATGCTTTCATCAACATTGTAGATAACCCTAGAGTTGTAGATTAGAAAGAGCTTCAATTCATTCGTGAAGAGCTACAAAGTAACTATAATGTTATTATGAAGAATAGAAAGTTGCCTATGTCGCTATTGAATGATCATGAGAACTTTATTCGTTTTAGCCAACGAAATTTGAAGAATTGAATGTCATATTTGCAATTTATGATGTGATCCGTACATACTCTAATAATTTTGGTGCCCCTGTCATGTATTTTTGCAGCAAGCGGGAGTTAACCTTCTTGATACAAAGCCAAAGGTGATATGCATTTGGACCAAAGGTGGAGGAATCATCTGAAGCTAATGGTTCACAATTACGAATCGTTTGTCAACAAAAAGAGTTGCACATGGCCATTCCTAAAAGATAGATGCCAACGTTTTTGTTTCACGAAAATGAGCACCTTCCATGGTAGTTTGTGGACGACAATGAACGTATTGCTTTATTTTGTTGTGCTTTTTATTTGACTTGGCTATTGTAGATTTTTGTTGTATAGTAAAATTTTAACCATTTTTGATCAATTTGATTTGGTGTAGAACATACTTGCCATAAACAAGTTCCATAGTGGAAGGGTCTGAACTCAACTAAAAATAACAAAGTTTGAAAAAAAAGGCACAAAAATGTATTGAGCTGAAAGTTTGCTTAGAGCTGGCAACTATTTTTCAAGTGGGAATGGCCAATAAAAATACAATCTACTTGAGTGATTGCCAAGGTTGTGACAATGAAGACACTTGGTCTAATCCCCATGCTTCATGTATGGCAGATTGTAGTGTGATAATCCTCACTTTGAATCATAAAGTATCTGTCAATAAGCTTTCGTGGCGTGCAACATACACAAGCCTCATAAATCTTACCTGTTGTGACTATTTTAAATGTGTGACACGAGAACTAAATTCATTCTAGATTTTTAAGTTTTTTCCTATTTTAAATTCATTAATTTTTTTCTTCCATTTTTTAAATGAAATAGAAAGAACTTCTTAAGACCAAACCTGTAACACCCGTGATTTTCGATTAATAAGTCACTCAGACGTTTTTGGAACTTGTAAATAGTGGGATTTTTGTGGGGAAAACATTATTTAAAGTCCCTTAGAGTATCGGGAGTGTTGGCATTGAAAAAGTTGAGTTTCGGGGCTTGAGAAGGGTCTCGCGACAATGCCCGACGACTATGACAGTGTCATTGTCGCACTGTCACAATCACATAAAAGGTACCGAATGGTGGAGCAATGCTGCGACAATGCCCTGCGACATTGCCATGGTATTGTCGCCTGGCAATGTCGCTCCCAGGGGGCTGATTGCTGTTAAATACGAATTTTAAGCCATTTCTTCATCCCTCACTTCCCATTCATCCCCAAACACTCTCTAGAGCCAACCTAAAGCATATATGGTGATTTTGGGTCATTCTTGGCTCAAATCCTTGGGTATTACGAAGGCAAACCATCACCAAGTGGTAGAATTGGAAGCTACGATCAAGAGTTCACCATCTCCATCTTCATCTTCAACCTCAAGCTCCATTTTAGGGTTTTCTAGGTTTTCACCAAAACCTAAGTGGTAAGTTCATCCTCTCCATTTCTAAACCTTATCATGAGCTGTAAATGCTTCATTGATGATTTCCTAGTGGTTATGTTTCTCAAATTTCGGATTTGATGATTTTGGAGAATTTAGGTCAAAATTAGGGTTTTGGTCAAAATGGGGATTTTGACATAAAATGTTTGGGGATCGATTCTAAGTGGTTGGATATGAATATTAATGGTTGAAAACTTATGGATCTAGGTTTTTGGAAGTTTTTGGCTTGAAAATCCAAGTTTCCTCAAAGGAGCTCAAGTTGGGGTAAAATCTAGATTTAGCCTAAATCTAGCAAGGTGAGTTCAAGTTGATTTGTGAAAACGGTGTACATGCCAAAATACCTATTTCAACGTGTTTATATGCTTTACACGAAATTATCAAATGTTGGGTTACTTGACAAATCTTGATTATTTTAAAGTGTTTGGTTTTATAAACTTTGTAAAACACCCACATTTGGGGTTTTGAGCATTTTGACAACTAAAATTATATGCATTGGTATTTTGATGATTTATGTCATGAAGTAAGTTGGAGTATAAGTGCATTTTATTGTGTGTTTTAAATAAGTGTTTGACTTTATGTTATGGGACGTTTTGAAAGGATAAATGATATAATACACTTGGAAAATGAGTTGTCCCAATCTAAACTACGTTGGAGTTAATTTATATATTTTGGAGTATGGGTGTATATAATGCGGGTTGTTTATGTTTGGTTTCATTTTATGATTTTCAACGTTGGGCCTTTGGATTTGTTGAGCTTATGGCTCGGTTTGGATTTTGTTGGGTTTTGAGGACACTTGTCCTCTTTTAATAGCTCAATGTAGAGTGTTTGGTTATTATTTGCATTTACTGCATCTTATTTGAGAGTTACATGTTTTGAATGCGCCAGTTCATTCGTTTTGAGTCATGTAACGTTTTAGTTAGTGCAATGGATCCATAGGCACGGTGTTTTTATGTCTCGTTTTGGACAAGTTCACCACTTTGGCAAGAATAGGCATCGGACCACCATGGTAAGTAAGGTGTGGACCTATACGGTCGGGCAGCGTCCCATGGGTAGTAAGGTGTAATTCCCTTTGTGCATAAGCTCCTGTTTTGGAACTGGGTTCCCCTGTTTTGGAACTCTCAAGAATAGACCTAGAGGGGTTGACTTGATGTTTTCGAGCAATAGACTTAGAGGAGTTGAGCTCGGTATGTTTTATGGGCATAACCCATATGTTTTGGTTTCCTACATAGTTATGTGGCCTACTTTTGTGTCCCGTTACATACTATGTAAGCGGGTCTCCCCCGTCACCGAGAGGTGTCGTTTTGGTTATGGAGTTTTATAATCCATGTTTTCGATAATGTTTGGGTATGGATTGTTATCCATGTCTTGGGTTTTGCATACTGAACTTTATCCATGCTTTTGGAATATTTTGGATGAGAATTTATCCACGTTTTTAGTATTTGATTATTAAAGTGTCAGTTATGTATTACGCGAGTTTTGGGTTTTGGATTTATATTCGAATAAACGTTTTGTTTTGTGATTTTAATCACGAAGAGGGTGAATGTTGAAAAATATATTGTTTTCAGATTAATGTATTTCGTCTTGGTTGCTTTCAGATTGAACGTATTATCATTTTGGAAATCATGATTTAAATAACATTCTTAAAGTTATTGTTTTATATATACCTGATGAAAACTCTTGAGCTCACTAGGCATAAAGCCTAACCTTTTTATTTGTCGGCATGTGCATCAGGTTCCAGTTGGGGAATTGATCCTAGCAGTACTAAGAAGAGATGAGCCCTAGTTCTACAAAAGGGTAAGTAGTTGGTGAAGTCTTCCGCAGTTTGGAGATAGTGACTGTTATTGGGTTTTAGTAGCACCTGTCCCTTTTATAGACTGTGTACATATAATGAAATGTGTGTATTGAAGTTAAACCTTAAATTGTGGTTGTAGTTGAATCAGTTATCGATGTATTTACATAATTTTAAGTTAGTTGTTATTTTCAGATTTGAGGGTGTAACAAAACCACACCTGGAACACGTAAAAGTATAAGTATGAGTTCGCTCTTTACCATATCAGGGCTCAAGGCTGGTCCAACCTTTTTGTGGACTGCATTGACCATGTTTTTTGCCGACTCAGTTATTTTTTCAAATTCAGACATTTGGTTCTTTTTGGTTGACTCACTTTTTGCAAAAAAAACTATATCTTTTTATACATGTAAAAAGAAAAACCAAGAAGAATGAAGTGCTATAAAATTTTAGAATCCTTAAATCTTGAACTGTGATGTTGGATTCAGTTATCCCACAATAAAGAGAAAAAAATGATAGGTTGAGAAATGGTGGTGTGTATGAAGAAGGGAATAGTTTTGAAAATCAAAAAATGTTTGTTGCCTTCGGCCGACCTTATGTTTGCAAAACCACAACTTTATAAGAATCAATATCAATAGTTATATATAAAACAAGAAAAAGCCCTATAGAATGAGATGATATAAGGAGATTTGAGTATTCTCAATCTTAAGTTGTAGTGTTGATAGTTGTTATTCCATATCAGTGAAGGGATGAAAGATTGACAAAGTATATTAGAGGAGTGACAAAATGTGGTAGTCCAATGTTTTCTAAAAGAAATTATTGTCACTGCGCAACGCGCTGCCCAACATTGAATCATATTTGTTATTAACTGCAATTCATATTCTTAATGATGTTTATTTTATCTTTGCGGCTTTAGTTGTCGTTTGTTTTTTAAGAGGTCTAAAGTCTGAAGTCTTAATTTAGTTATGATTAATAAGAGGTGATGTGTAAAAAGGTCTGAACGATTCAGACTTAAAAGCCATTAAGAGATTTTAAAAAAAAAAACAACCCCTTGATGTTGTGGTTGGATTCTTCTCAAAATTTAAAGTATACATATAAACTTAAGTTGAATATGTGTACTCACCGTAATATGCTAGAAATATGTTTTTCTTTGGAAAACAAATGTTCATTATCTTTTTTTTTTCTTTGAAAACAATGGTAGCGGGTTTCTTATAAAGAAAATGAATGGGATTCGGGTCGTACCACATTCTCGTAGCGATCCTGGTTGGAGGCTTACTGTGGATGAGTATTATGACATACAATCAAGCATATTCTCGATACCATATTCGAATCTTTTTCCAAGGTTCATCCTTTTGACAGTCATAGTTGCTCACTCTTTTATTTTGCAAATTGAATCAATTATAATAGTTATCATGTTTGATTTAGTACCAATTATTTGCCAATAACAAAAATTTCATCTCATCTTTTTTTTTTTTTTTTTTTTTATATCAAGGGTAGTCTCCATATGTCTTTTTTAGGCAAAACATGTCTTATTATCAAATCAAAATATTTTACATCTCTCTCTTTTTTTTTTATAAATGTTTATATAATTTATTTTGTTCAAGGAATAATTTGGAATATTAATGAATATTTGCATTATCGTTATATTTTAGTTTTGTAATGTCTTAATTATTTTAACTCTGGTAATTAAAGACCGATAACTCAAATAACCGAATATAGATTTAATTCATATCGTGTATCCAATCAACAGACGCGTATAACACTAAATTAAATAAAACTAGATTAAATTTCATTTTCATTTTCTTCAAAGTTAAATTCCTTTGATCCATTTTGACCGGCAATTTATTGATTTAGTAACATTTGAATCCTTTCATAAATAGATATCTAAGTCATCAATGTTACAAAAATCAGTAGGTTACAAAAAAATGTTAAAGATATTTTAGATTGATCGAGAAAAAAAAAATCTTTGTTACATTAAAAATGCAATATTAGTAATTATCAATTCAAAAAATTTAAATACTTTATTTGAAAAATATGAAGTACAAATGACAAAATGCTAAAACCACAACAAAAACATATGTAAAATATAATACCAAAAGGGATGAGAGCTCCTTCATATCTTCATGTAACATGAAGAACACAATCTTTATGCCACAGCAGGCATATCCTTCAACCATGAGTCCAATGGCTTCCCAATTGAGTACACAATGAACCCAATCTCCCTTAGTTTCTGTGGGTTCACAACATTTCTCCCATCAAACACAAATGCCGGTTTCGGCATGTTGTCGTAAATCTTCTTGTAATCGAGATTCTTGAACTCGTCCCATTCCGTCAAGATACAGAGCCCGTGTGCACCCTTAGCCGCCTCGTACGCGTCCCAGACCACACTCACTTGCTTGACCGTGCTCGGGCTCATGGGCTGCAGGTGCACCGGGTGGTCCCAGTCGAACTTGTTCATTGAAAGATCCTTATGAACCTGTTCTTCGGTCACCTGTGGATCGTATATGCTCAAACGAGCCTTGTCTCCTAGCAATCCTTGGCAAACGTCGATGGCCGGAGTCTCCCGTGTGTCGCCGGTGTCTTTCTTGAAAGCGAACCCCAAAATGGCGATCTTTTTGCCGGACACCGTGTTGAACATTGACGAAACGATCCGGTTGACGAAACGGTTCTTTTGGTAATCGTTGACTTTGATCACTTGTTTCCAGTAATTTGCCACTTCCGGTAAGCCGTTGCATTCGCAGATGTAAACCAGGTTGAGGATATCCTTTTGGAAACAAGATCCGCCGAACCCTACACTGGCGTTCAGGAACTTGTGTCCAATTCTGGTGTCCTTTCCCACTGCGTGGGAAACTTCTGCCACGTCAGCGCCCGTCGCCTCGCAGAGCGCTGACATGGCGTTCACGGACGAGATCCTCTGTGCCAAAAACGCGTTGGCCGCCAGCTTGGACAATTCGGCCGACCAAAGATTCGTGCAAAGGATCCTCTCCTCAGGCACCCAATGAGCGTAAACATCTTTCAATGCCTTAATCGCCCTTTGACCATCCGGGGTTTCCCTCCCTCCGATCAACACACGGTCAGGGGCGAAAAGGTCTTCTATCGCCGTACCCTCGGCAAGAAACTCCGGGTTGGAGAGGATCTGGTATTTCACCCCTTTGCTGTTGTGGGTGAGGATCTTTTCGATAGCCTCGGCTGTTTTCACCGGAACCGTCGATTTCTCGACCACAATCTTGTCGGATTTCGACACGTCAGCAATCATACGAGCCGCACTCTCCCAATACGTGAGATCGGCGGCTTTCCCGGCACCGAGACCTCGAGTCTTGGTCGGGGTGTTAACCGAAACAAAGATGATGTCGGCCTCGGCCACATGTTTTTCGACATCGGTGCTAAAGAACAAGTTCTTTCCTCTACATGACTTGACCACCTCATCGAGCCCGGGCTCGTAGATCGGAAGCTGGTCGCTGTTCCAGGCCGTGATCCGAGAGACCGATATATCGACCACAGCGACCTCAATGGAAGGACACTTGAGGGCAATAACTGCCATTGTTGGACCTCCAACATAACCAGCTCCAAGACAACATATCTTCACCATTTTTGCCACAACTAATCAAAACATAAAAAAGATTAGATTTTGTTAAAAACCCAAAAAGATTTCATATTGGGAATGCAACAAAATTCAGAATCAATATCAAAAGTTTGATTTTTTTGTGTTCTTTAAAAATCTAAGATCAGCATAAAACAGAAAACAGGATATAAGATCAAGATATATACCAATATAAAGACGAATCAAAAACTACAATTTCTTGGAGATTAAAGCATCTATCAAAAAGCTAGATTGAAATCAAGAAAAGTCAAACCACAAAGAACAATGAACATGAAGTTAAATGATTTTATGAAAACACAGTTTTTTTTTTCCAAAGGGGAGGCTAATGGCACCCCTATCAAATGATTTTCTCCTTACACAACAACATCAAAACCTGTTTTTTACATTCCTGCATGAATTAACTTGATTTTGACATTAACAGAACAAAATCAAGTCATAAAGTGATTCAAAAACTGCATAATTTATGAAATCTAATGATTAACGAACATAGACATTGGGAAGAAAGATGGGATTTTGGATCAAAATGTGTACCTTTTTTGTGTGGAAGAAGTTGCAGAGATGAAGATGGAAGTTTTGGGGTGAAATGGAGAGAGGGGGAAGATGGTGTTTAAATAGGCTTAAAAAACCCAAAGTTAAGATCTGAATTTTGGTGCATAGGACACTGAAAAAGTAAGCAAAGTGCCAAAAGAGAACATTCAACACGTTTCCAAACTTATACCCAACAAAGGAATTTTAACAGGAATCTTGTGTAGTTTTATTTCTTGTTTTTTTCAGGGATACTCAAAGTTGGGATTTATGAACTTGTTTACTTTTTAATGGTGGGGTAGAAAAGAAACCCATGTTTATTGTTGTTGGGTTAGCATATATGCACCTCTCCCTGCTTGTTAAATACATCTACTCTATTAATTTCCTCTTCACATCCATCAACATCAAACCTTTATTTTTACAATTTCAATGCTCTTTCTACATTTTCAATACATGATTTGACCCTATTTTGACCTAAAGAAGGTGCATATAACAACCCCATTCACCATTTTAAGAGAATATTTTATTTTTTAGCTATTTTTTTTTATGTTTGAATCGAAATAGTCCATATTTTACGAGTATTTGTAACTTATAAAATGTTGTTTTTATAAATAAAATATGATTCTAGTAGACCATTTTGCAAGCCAATCCCACCAAAATCATATTTAATTCAGAAAAAATATATTTCCTAATTTGCAAGATGGGCACTTGTAAAATTTTCAAGATAATTTTGAGGTAAACCATCAACAAATAAAGATTGACATAGGGTTTTGATTAATATTTTAGAGCATTTATAACGCAAGGTTTATAAAGTTGAAGGACCGGTTCTAAACGTTCCACTACAATTAGGAGGTACTGGTACAATGCCATCTTAGATCAATCGGTTTCTCTTTGGGAACTGCTTTTCCACCATAAATGATGGGATCAGTATTAACATAATAATAAAAAGTTACAATTTAGGTTTCTGTTTTGTTTTCTTTACCTTATCACACCAAATTAATTAGTTTTGATCAATAAAAAAAATTTAAAATTGTACAAAAAACTAAAATTTCTTTCACTAACGTGAACAATTATTTTCCTTTTAAAAAAACGTCAAGACTTATTTTTAAATAAGTGTCATTTTACATGTCATTATTAATTATTACAAATATTTGTTTAAATTATTATAGTTTCTAATTATTATCTTTTAATTATAATAAGTAATTTTTAATTATTATAATAATTATTATCGTAGTTTTTTTTATTATATAAACTATGAGTCAGTTTATGATTGAGAGTGAAAAGGTTTATGAAATGTGTATGAAAGAGAAACCTGATGTGACCGTGAGCGAAAACTGATTTAACAAAGTCATGAACCTAATAGTGAATGCGCTTAGGTTTAGTAAAGTCGTTTACCCAATCACTTACCCGGTAAGCACTTACTGATAAAATTTAATACTATCACTTATTTACCAGATAAAGTTTTAGTTCACGGAACGGAACGGTACCGTATGCAACAATTTACCCGGTAAGCGTTAACTATGGTAAGAGTCGTCGCCCTTACTTACCAGGTAAGACTCTTGGTCTTTGCTTTCATTCTTACCAGGTAAGATTCTTAGTCCTTGACATATTCATTTAGTAAGGTAATATGACTTGATAAACGTTTGATAAATGTCCCTTTACTTTCAAATGATTGATGGATACAATCATTAAATTTATGTTCACAAAACTCTTAAACCTTCTTAGTATGGAAGAACGTGAAAATGTTAAGGACTTCCCATAAGATTTTGCTTGATTGTTTAAAACCTAATTTTAGAAAAATATTCTTGCTAAAATTATGTCCCAAAAGTACCAAAAACTGGATCTAAATATCATTTAATGTGAGAGATGAAAAAGGGTTTTGAAAAAAGGAACTAATTACACCTTTTCTTAACGAAAACCATTTATCTCTTCGAAGTATTAAATTATAACATTAATGTATATTTGATATAGAGAGAGAGAGAGGGGGAGAATCATGCGAGAAGGCGAGAAGTGTTTAATTATATATGATACACAAGCTTAATCATATATGATTAAACACATGTTATAGTGGCAATGCATAGACGTTTAATCATACATGATTAAACACACCTACAAGTCGTGTAATCATATATGATTAAACACTTCTCGCCTTCTCGCAAAATGTTTAGCTTCTCGTTTGAACCCACCCCTATATATATATATATATATAAATATAGGGGCTAAATCAAATGAGAACCGCAAATATGTTACAAACATGTGAGAACCGATATAAAAATATTTTTTTTACATGATATATTTTCACCAAATACTTGGATTTAAGATATTGCTTCACATATATTTGTTTCATAATTATGATTGTTTCACATGTACTTGTTTCACCACATGAATATTTTTTACGTGCATTTTTCATTTCACGAGGTGAATCAAAATTTTATTTTCACGTGTAATCTTTTCACAAGGTGAACAAAAACATATATGAAACAATATCTTAAATCATAGATTTTGATGAAAAAAAGTCAAGTAAAATATTTTTATATCGTTTCTCACAAGTTTGTAACATATTTGTGGTTCTCATTTGATTATCGGCCTAGTCTTTCATTCAGTCAAGATCGGCTTTGACTGGTCAAATATTGCGTCTTTGACTGTTCAACAATTACTGTTTTGACTGGTCAAAAGTTGCGACTATTCTAAAAATAGAAGAACAATTTTGTAATTTTTACAAATACACGGGACGAGTTCATATGTGAACCTGTATGATTCACATATGAACTATATGTTCATATGTGAACCAGTGTAATTCATATATGAACCAATTAACTGATTCACATATGAACTAATTAACTGATTAATATATGAACGTATAGTTCATATATGAATCACAAAGGTTCATATATGAACAGGGACGGATCTAGGAATTTACAAGAGGGGGAACATCATATAAAATAAAATAAAAATATAAGTTAACATTAGGGGTGTAAGCGAGTCGAGTTTTTAACGAGTTAGTCGAGCTCAAGCTTAATTAATCTCGAGCTCGAGTCGATCTTGAACACAAAATACAACTCGTTTAACTTATCTAGCAGAGTTTTATAGCACCAATGTTCGACTCGGCTCGTTCGAAAACTCGATTCAACTTTTCGAGTCGAGTCGAGCCATTCGAGCATACCCCTTTTCGAGCCAAGCATGCTCATATATTAAGTAAGCATACAATAAAAATATAAAAATTATCGATCTCAAACCAATAAACGAGTTAATCGATCGCGAGTTCGAACCCATAAACGAGCATCGAGCTCGATAACTAAAAAAAATATTCGAGCTCGAGCTCGAGCCTAGTATTAATTTTTTGAGGCCGGCTCGATTAACCTACTACTCGACTCGACTTGGCTCGTTTACACCCCTAGTTAACATTATGAAAAAGCCAAAAATAATGATATTATATATTTATATTGATAATATTCGACCTTTACATATTTAACAGTGACCTCGACGAATTTTCATTAATGTACATTAAGAGTGTAAGAATTCACAAATCAATAATCATTACATTACATATTTAACAGTGACATTTACATATTTAACTCCTAATCTCGATAAAAAAAAAGAAATTTTAGTAAGTCTACTACAAGATTGGGGAGGGGCCAAGTCCAATAAAGAGTAAAATATTTAATATGTAAGCTTCTTATTGGCATATTAAAAAAAATCAGAAAGTGAGGGGGTGCCAATGCAACCCCTGGCTCTATACTGGCTCCGCCAATGTATATGAATCAGTTAAAAGAGTTCATATGTGAATTACACTGGTTCATATATGAACATATAATTCATATGTGAATCATACAAATTCATATATGAACTCTTTCAGCGTATTTTACGAAACCACCCCTCTATTTTCTACAGATCACACAAAGAATTATCCGGTGTTTCACGGTCAAAGCCGAAAATGTTGACCAAATAAAGGGCTAAGATCATTTATTTATTTATCATATTTTTAACATTTCTCAAATGAACATAATTCTATATATATATATTTAATAATTAACAATAATATTTTTAGTATATATTAATTATTTTAAGTAAATTAATTAAATTTATATTTGAACTAGAAGCGTACTCGTACAATGTAGCGAGATACATCACGATTTTAATGTTTTATTTTTTTTTTGTTTTTTTTTTTGTCGATTTACAGTACGACTTTGGATGGTTTTGAGAAAATGATAATGTTTTTTTTATAAATTTGTTTAATTTAGGCTTAATAATATAATATTTTTTATATATAAAAAAATAAGTATTTTATTAGAATTCAATGATTATTTTATATATTTTAATGACATCTAGAAAAAATAACCAATTACATATTTAATAATATAATTAAAACAAATTTATAGTAATATAATATATTAATTAATAGTGATACATGGAAATGTCTGCATAAAAGGAAAGCTCTGCATATACCAAATTGGTGGGTGTTAGAAGTCTGCAGTAGTAATATGTATTTTGTGCTTTGATACTTGTAAATTAAGAGATTTTTTTAAAATTTTCCATAAAATGATGGTACCTTATGCATAATAATTTGTATTTAAGAAATTTTTATCTGTGCTTTATAATATACTATAGATAAACCACAAGGTTGTGGCGTGGTGGTAAGAGTCTGAGGACTTCATAGCGGTTGTCCGGGTTCGAGCCCCACTCGCAGCATTGTGGCCACAGGATGAATGCCCGCGGGCCATAGGCCTGTTTTCTAGGAGATTAGTCCGGGTCCAAAGTGGTATGGGATACTCCTTTACCAAAAAAAAAAATATACTATAGATATAGATATCTTATTTAACTATATTTATCTTTTGTGTACATTAACTAGTTTTAGTTAATTGTCACACATTTAATAACCTCTCAATTCTACCAACACACTGAATCGAGTATTTAGTTTTAAAATATTTTTAAATTATAAATTTTTAACTAATTAATAAAAAATATATATATTAAAATTACATTGTATTGAGTTAAAATGGGGTTCATCATTGTTTTTCAAAGTGTGCTAATATGCTTTAACATAAGCTATTTTTGACCCATCGGGAAGCATTTTAACACTTTAGCTTGAAGATAATTTATAGCTATAAATGACATTTTAACTCATCTGTTGGAGATGATATAACAAAAAAAAAGAAAAAAGATTACAACATTGTAAAATAGTTTCTTTAGATTGTTCTCCAATTACTCCAAAATGGATCTTGCACAAAACCCATGTTCCAAAAGTACCAAAAGAGTGAAACTTTGAAACATGGGGTTCCATGTGAAGGTATAACATGAGGTTTTGGCAAATTATTGGGTCAAAGAATGTGAAAAGAAATAAAAAGGAAGCTTGAGGAATGAGAAAAGAAAACATGAATGATGATGCAGAAATATGATGAAAAGGGGATGGTAGAGGGTTTGAGTAAGATTCAAGAAATGGATTTAAAAACAATAAAATTCATAATTAAAGAGCCAAGAGTGTGTTTATATGGGCCTTAAACGTGTTAAGATCATCTCCAAGGGTTAACTTACACCATCTCCAACCCACACTTTTAAAAACCACTAAAAATGTAAAGTTTTAAATGACGTGAGCCGTGGTGTAACTGTGAGGTCAAATCTTAAACCATACGAGTTATGGCGAGGTCATGACGTCTTTCAAGGCGTGCCTAAGGCGGTATATGTACACATATATACTTGGGGGAAAGTTCAAACGAGAAGTTAAACATTTTGCGAGAATGCGAGAAGTTTCAAGATCATATATGATTACAAGCATGATGCATAAGCTTAATCATATATGATTAAATATATGTTGCATTGACAACATATAGACGCTTAATCATATGTGATTAAACACATCCAAATGAGTGTAATCATATATGATATTGAAACTTCTCACAAACTCACAAAATCTTTATTTTTCGCATGATCCTTCCTCTATATACATGTGTTGTGTGTGTGTATATATATATAATATATATATATATATATATATATATATATTTATATATACTTGTGTGCATTAGTGCACTACTACGAAAACCCTTATATTGACCAACTATACCGACGGAAAAATCCGTCGGTAATCAGCGATTGAGCATATGCATATCTGCATACTGGTATCTAATGTGCATATGTGCACATTTAGTGTGAATATGTACATGATGTATATGTGCATATATGCATATCAGCTGATCTATTCTGCATTGGTTGAGATACACACTGACATCTAGACATGCATATATGCACACTCGAAATATGGAAATACATTAAATATTAAATATTATATTTAATATTTAGATAACTACCATATTAATAGCTCCTTGAAATATGGAAATACATTAAATATTAATTATTATATTTAATATTTAAATAACTACCATATTAATATCTTCTTGAAATATAGAAATACATTAAATAGACGTGAATTATAAAATGTCCATATTACCCTTTGAGGACATAAACTCTAGGATGATTCTGATTGGTTGAAAATTGGTTAGCACGGTTAGTATCAATGTCGTGATTAACAAATGAAGGGAACCCTACATATATATATATATATATATATATAGAGAGAGAGAGAGAGAGAGAGAGAGAGAGAGAGAGAGGTGGTTTCAATTGGAAACCATATTAGATTGGAAACTTTGGAAACCGTCAATTTCATTGGTTAAAAAAATGAAATTGGTTCATAAAGTTGTTTAATATGATCAAGTTATTTCATATAATTTTTTTTTAATGAAATTGTTTCATATATTTGTGTTTTTTATGTAGTTTCATCTATTTTTCTCATTCTGATGAAATTGTTTCATGTATTTTCGCAGTCTGATGAAACTTTTTCATTTTTACATAAAAAACACAAATATATGCAACGATTTCATCAATAAAAGAATTATATGAAACAATTTCATCAAATTAAACAATTTCATTAACTTAACCAATGAAATCGAGAGTTTCCACGGTTTTCAAAATTAGAGTGGTTTTCATTTGATCGCTTCCCTATAAAAAAAAAAAAAATATATATATATATATATATATATATATATATATATATATATAGAGAGAGAGAGAGAGAGAGAGAGAGAGAGAGAGAGAGGAAGGATCATGCGAGAAGTTAAACATTTTGCGAGAAGCCGAGAAGTGTTTAATCATATATGATTACACGACTGATAGGTGTGTTTAATCATGTATGATTAAACGTCTATGTATTGCTAATATAACATGTGTTTAATCATATATGATTAAACTTGTGTATCATATATGATTAAACACTTCTCACCTTCTCACAAATTGTTTAGCTTCTCATTTGAACCTGCCCCTATATATATATATATATATATATATATATATATATATATGGATAGGTTCAAATACGAACTGTATAAAAGATGTGAACTCGGTGATAAAATGTCGGACTTTGAGCATTTATTGTCAATGGATGAGAGTTATGGTTGATTAGAGTAATTAAGGGCAAAAATGAAAATTAAATTTCAATTGTAATCCAGCCATCGAGGCACTTCTCTACCTTTTGTTTTTTGTTTATTTTTTTAAATTGGAAAACTTTTAGCCCCCTTAATTTTAATTTAAAAAATCTTTAAAATACTAAAAGTATACATAAAAAATGAGTTTTTTATTCTCTTCGATTTAACATCTATCTCGATATAATTTTTTATAAATGAAAATGGTGTCTCTATAATATTCATGTACATTTACGTGTATATACAACAACTCTTCATTATTCATACATCAATATGATATTCATCATGTATGTTCACATGTATACAACAATTTTCAAGTATTCATGTATATCAATATGATATTCATCATGAATCTACGTTTTTAATATAATATTCATCATTAATATATTATGTTTCAACCTGCATACTCTAGTTTTTTTATTGGGTTATCGATTGATCTTGATGTGTTCTTGATCGATCTCGATCGGTTTTGATGGGTTATCAATCGTTCTTGAGGGGTATTGATCAGCCATGAAGGGTTTTTGATAGGTCTTGCTCGGTCTCGAAGGGTTCTCGATGGAAGATGAAGGTGGTGGGTTATGATTTTACACACACAAACACACACTAAGTCAATGCATGAGTTCTCGATTAGTTTATCAATCGGTCTCGATGTGTTATCGATCGATCTTTATGGGTTATCGATTGTCTTGATATATTCTCGAAGGGTTTTTGATCAGATCTAAATTGGTCTTGATGGTTCTCATGGAAGATGGAGGTGGTGGATTATGGTTTTATACACACTAAAATAACAACCGTGATGATTTGTAAGAGATGAAACAATTACACATACTAAATCGAAAAGGTTGTGGGTTTTTGTATGAGATAAAGTAAAGAAGAAGAAAAAAAAATCTCAAATAGTGCATGTCATTTATGGTAGGAGGCATCATATGATATTTTTTTTAGTTAAGCATTTACTTAATTACCAATTTATTCTTTCCATTTTTGCTTAGTTGAAAATATTAATTAATTAGGATTGTTGGATCAAAATGGTTGGATGGATTAGATTGGTTTATAGGCTCCATCTTTTTTTATGGTTCATGTGTAACACCCTAAAAATGGGGATAACAAAAATCCGAAAACGGACATAAGGTATACTAAAATTGTCATAGCAAGAGCCTCCCAAAAAGGGGAAAATGTATAAACAACCTATCTGATTACATTTGTAATTTAACGGACAATAAATAACAACCAACTAATCTAATTTCTATGACTAGAAAAGAGATTACAAAAGGGTTGTTATCTATAAACCCAAACAGTTCATATCTAAAAGTATAACGCGTCCATGTGCAAAATCCCCAAGCTCTCACCCCAAAGCAACTAAACCTGCTTAGGACCGGCGCCACTAGAACCTGAGATACACATCGACACCAAACAAGTGTTAGGCCAAAAAACCTAGTGAGTTGAACAATAATAAGCATGCATGAACCGTTACAAATCTTATCAGCAGTTAACTAGAGTTCAATATATGTGGAGTCAATAGGGGAGACCCATAGCACCAATCAAGTCCCACCCAAGAGTCGATATACCTTGATGCCCTTAACAAGGAACACCCGAAAGGCTCGACACACCCGAAGACTATCGCTAAGAAAATTCCCCGAATGACGGAGGTCTAGGCACATACCATCACAGTGGCGCCCAAGACTACATCCTCCTAGTGTACTGACTTGGTTCGTCCAACATAACGCATATAGGAGGTCCTTTAGGTATATTTCAACCCAACATATTTCAATACCAACTACGGGTACAATATTACCATCCTATCCTCATGAAGTCTAACAAAAGACCCAAATGACAATCATGCTCATCTTGCATATAAATATGTCACCAAAATGGTGTTCCAACTAGAATCATCAGAATACCCATATATGCATACATTTAACATATCAAGGTACCCACATTATGTATCTATGAGAAAAGCCCCAAATAATGATACATATAACATAAATCATGGCATATCACCCATATTTACATTTCTAGCTATTTTCATAAAGAAATCCCAAACACTTGAACATATAGAGATAAAGTAACAAATAAAAGATTATGATGTGTATCTAGTTTTAACAAAGGTTTAGTAAACTCACAATCTAGGTTTTTGACCAAAACCTAGAAAAGATGAAACCCTAGAAGTTGGAGGATGAACTTGGAGATGAGAAGTTGAGCCTTGAGAGGAGTTATTGCAAGCAATCAATACCCAACCACCAAGAGGGTTTGCATTTAAGAGGATTAGGGTTTGATGAGGGAAGAAATCAGTTTTCTTGGGAGAAAAATCGCCAAAGTGAGAAAGAGATATGAGAGTTATGATAGAAAAACGTATAAAAGGAGTTTTGGAGACCAGCAGGTGCTCCCGTGGCTTATGCCGCGGCTTGCAACCCGCGGCGTAAGTCGCCCGCATGCCCCAAAGGGTCGACTCCTACGCGGCTTGTGCCGCGACTTCCACCCGCGGCATAAGTCGCGCGGTTCCTCAAGTGTGCACAAACCAGTGTGTTACGCGGCTTGTGCCGCGACTTCCACCCGCGGCATAAGTCGCGTGACTCACTGCCAATGCAGACTGGTCTAAGCTTCCAAGCAACACCAAACAACCAAATCAAACATAATTAGCAATTAAGCATATAATCTCTACTTTGATAAACGTATAACCATAAGATTTACGAAACCTTATACTTACCTGAAATTACGGATGTTACAATCCTCCCCACCTAATTTGGATTTCGTCCCCGAAATCACCTCTTATGCAAATAAATGAGGATAACGCTTCTTTATATCCTCCTCGGACTCCCAAGTGACATTAGCACCACGATGGTGCTTCCATTGGATCTTGACCATGACTACATCCTTATGCCTCAACTTTTTCACTTTCGATTCCAAAATCGACTCCGGTTCCTCCACACAACGATTCCCGTTGTCTACCAGAATTTCTGACAAAGGAATCACGCTTTCCTCTTCGGCTAGACACTTTCGAAGGTAGCACACGTGGAACGTAGGATGTATTCCATCCATTTCCGGTGGTAAATTCAACCGGTAGTCTTATAAACTAACTTTTTCTAAAATGACGAAAGGTCCAAGGAAACGAGGACTAAGCTTCCCACGTTTCCCAAAACGTATGATCCCCTTCCACAGAGATACTTTCAACATGACCCGATCGCCCACTTGAAACTTAACCGGTCTTCTCTTCTTGTCCGCATAGCTCTTTTGTCGGTCTTTCGCCGCCTTTAGTCTCTCACGAATCTCTTTCACCTTGTCGGCCGTCTCTTGAACAATTTCCGGCCCGGAGAATTGCTTTTCGCCCGCTTCTAGCCAACAAACCGGGGTTCTGCACTTCCGTCCATACAATGCCTCGAACGGTGCCATTCCAATACTAGAATGGTAACTGTTGTTATACGCGAACTCTACCAACGGTAGATGTGAATCCCAACTTCCCCCGAAGTCTATTACACATGACCTCAACATATCTTCTAATGTCTGGATCGTCCTCTCGCTTTGACCATCCGTTTGAGGATGATACGTCGTGCTCAAATTCAGCCTAGTACCCAACTCCTTTTGCAAGCTATCCCAAAAGTTCGAAGTGAAGCGACTATCCCAATCCGATACTATAGATTATGGAACTCCGTGTCTCGACACCACCTTGTCTATGTACAGTTTAGCCAATTTCTCCATTGGGAAAGTCTCCCGCATCGCAAGGAAATGCGCACTCTTGGTTAGCCGATCCACGATCACCTAAATGGTATCGTGACCGCACAAGGTCTTTGGTAGCTTAGTTACAAAATCCATAGTGATGTTATCCCACTTCCACTCGGGAATGGACAACGGTTGTAAACTCCCATACGGTCTTTGATGCTCCGCTTTGACTTGAAGGCACGTGACACACTTCTCCACATAGCTAGCCACGTCTAGCTTCATCACCGACCACTAATAATTCAGCTTTAAGTCTCTATACATCTTTGTGCTACAGGGATGTATAGAAGATTTCGACTTATGCGCTTCCTCGAGAAGTAAGTCATGGTTTCCCCCAACCTTCGACACCCAAATTCGCCCTTGGAAGAGTTTGAGTCCACGACCATCTTTCGTTAAAAGTTCCTTTTGCTTCGACATAACCTCGGCCTTGAGGTTCCCTTCTTTAAGTGCTTCCGCTTGATTTGTCCTTATACTCTCCAACAAACTCGACACCACATCGATTCTCGTAAGGGAAATTTTGATGCCTCCATCATGACTTCTTCGACTCAACGCATCCGCCACCACGTTGGCTTTACCGGGATGATAGAGTAGATCGCAATTGTAATCTTTCAAGAGCTCAAGCCACCTCCTTTGCCGCATGTTGAGTTCCTTTTGATCAAAGATGTACTTGAGACTCTTGTGATCGATGAAAAGGGTACACTTCGTCCCGTACAAGTAGTATCGCCATAATTTTAACGCGAACACTACCGCCACCAACTCCAAGTCATGAGTCGGATAGTTCTTCTCATGATCCTTTAATTGCCGTGACGCGTAGGCTATTACTTTCCCCCTTTGCATTAGGACACACCCAAGCCCCATCTTGGAAGCGTCACTAAACACAACAAAGTCCTCCGATCCCTCGGGTAAAGACAAGATCGGAGCTTCGCACAACTTTCTCTTGAGCGTCTGAAAGGCTTGCTTTTGTGCATCGGTCCAAATAAACTTGACGTTCTTCCTTGTAAGAGAAGTGAGCGGAGTCGCTACCTTGGAGAAGTCTTGAATGAAACGTCGGTAGTAGCCTGCTAAGCCCAAGAAGCTTCGAATCTCTGTCGGACTTGTTGGAGGCTCCCAACTCATCATCGCCTCGATCTTTGCCGGATCCAACTTTACGCCATCCTTTGATACCACATGCCCCAAGAATTGCACCTCTTGGAGCCAGAATTCGCACTTGGAGAATTTTGCAAACAACTTCTCCCTTCTTAGGACTTCGAGTACTTCCCGTAAGTGTTTCCCATGCTCGGACTCATCCTTTGAATATATTAGAATATCTTCAATGAAGACGATCACAGATTTATCCAAGAATGGGCGACACACACGGTTCATCAAATCCATGAACACGGCTGGAGCGTTGGTTAGATCGAAAGGCATCACCAAAAACTCGTAATGACCGTATCGCGTTCGAAAAGTCGTCTTCGGAATGTCCTCCTTCTTCACTCTCACCTGATGATACCGGATCGAAGATCAATCTTGGAGAAACATCCCGCGCCTTGAAGTTGATCGAAAAGATCGTCGATACGAGGTAGAGGATATTTGTTCTTCACCGTGACCTTGTTTAACTCCCGATAATCTATGCACATTCGCATGGATCCATCCTTCTTCTTCACGAACAGTATCGATGCTCCCCATGGTGACGAACTCGGTCGAATGAAGCCCCTCTCCAACAATTCTTGAAGTTGCGTCATTATCTCTTTCATTTCTGTTGGTGCCAAACGATAAGGAGCACGAGCTATCGGAGCCGCTCCCGGGGTGAGGTCGATTTGAAACTCCACTTGCCGTTCCGGCGGCAACCCGAGTAAGTCTTCCGGAAAGACGTCCGGAAATTCTCGCACCACTTCTACATCTTCTACCGACTTCTTCTCTTTCTTTGCGTCTACCACATAGGCCAAATACGAAGGGTAACCCTTCGCTAGAAACTTGCGAGCTTTGAGAGATGAAATAATGGGATTATTCCTCTTTCCTTTCTCCCCATAAATGATAACCACACCATTTCCCGACAATGGCACTTGGATCATCTTTTTAGAACAAAAGATGTCCGCCTTATGTTTCATTAACCAGTCCATGTCTATAACCACATCGAACCCACCTATAGCCATAGGTAGTAAGTCTACTCCAAAAGGACTCCCATCAATTTCTAAAGTGCAATCACAAAAACGGTCTCGAATGATCAATTGATCCCCATTAGCTATTTCTACTACTAACGCATCGGGGAGGATGCTAATAGGAGTAGTGAATTGCTTACAGAAGGTATTCGATACAAAAGAACATGTAGCACCCGAATCAAACAAAACACGAGCCGACAAGGAGTTTACTAGAAACGTACCCGAAACAACATCAGCGGTCTCCTTTGCCTCCTCAGTAGTCATCCGGAAAGCTCGACTCGGTGCCCTTGATGCTTGCTCGACTCTGGTCGTCGAACCCACAAAATTTCCACCATTTCCTCCCACTAGCTTTGGGCAACTCCTCTTCATATGCCCCGATTCTCCGCCCTCATAACACACGGACACACGGAGAGAACACTCTCGGGTTGTGTGGTTCTTCTTACCACACTTGGTACACCCGGCTGGACCAGAGTGAGTCTTTGTAGCGCACGACCCTGAGTGCTTTGACCTGCACTTGTGGTACCACCGATCCTCACGGCGTTGATCACCCGCTCTTCCACTTGCAAAGGGTCTTGATTGATGAACTGGCCCAGATGGCCCTTCCCACTTCCGCTTCTCACCAGCCTGACTTCTTTCCTCCTTTCCCGCATTGATGTCATCCTCAATGAGCAAGGACTCTTCAATGACCTCTTGCAAGGTCGATCCCCTAGCATTTCTTACCGCCGTTCGCATCCCGGCCGGTAAACCTTGTTGATAGGCCTTAATCTTCGACCTTTCATCGAGGACCAGATGTCCCACCAAATTTTATTTTCTCCAAAAAGAGTCTGGAGTACTCGACAATGGACAGAGTCCCCTTCTTCAAATCTCGGAACTACCGCTCCAGCTTGTCCAACGAACGCTCACTAAAATATTTATTCATGATCTTCTCTTTGAACACCGGCCAAGTTAACTTAGTCAGAACTTCCGGGGTGAGGGCGGATCGGGTGAGATTCCATCAAATCAGAGCCTCTCCCCGAAGTAACTGGGAAGCAAACTTAACCCGTTGAGAGGGATCACACTCACTTGACTCGAAGGCCATCTCTACTTCCTTGAGCCAATACATACAAGTCACCGGGTTATCTGAACCCGCAAACTCCTTAGGGTCGCACCCCAGAAACGCCTTGTAGGTGCACCCCTTAGTCTTCGTCTTGTTCCCCTCATCAGATGGGTCTCCAACCGATACCACAATTGGTCCACCCGACCCCACAACAATATTTTCCGCCATAGCCTCAGGTTGTCGGTTGTTGGCGCCTCGATCCTCTAAGAGTTTCATGAAAAACTCTTGTTGTTGAGCCATGGCCGAGTTCATGGCCAACATCATGCTATCCCGAATCCGGGTCTCCATGGTAACTTCCTCCATAAGGGCATCACCGGTATTGAGGTTCCGGCGCGGAATATGTTCAGGTCCGCCTCCCAAGATTCTGGATATGGGAATTCCATCGGAGGTTGCCCCCACAGGAGGTCATACAGTTGCAGATTCCACTTCTGGTTGACCCTCTGGCATGTCCGGTAACCTACTCCGAGTGTTTACCCTTATAATCTGCCATTCAAGTACGAGAAATAGATTGAGAAAAGACTAAAGAAGTTGAACTCATTGTACGTACTAATACCTTCATCAATTATCATGACAACAGTAAACCAAGCATGCTCACGTAACAATGCATTCATAATAGCAATAGCTAAGTGAAATTATGAACGAACCATACACAAGAATTCTTGTCACCATCATCACAACTTTCAATTAAAGTAATTCCGTAATCCTAACGCTCTTCCCACCTAGGATTCCTACCCCAAGTGGACAGTGAATCTATAAAGTCTAAAGCTTAAGTCTAGATATGCTAAATCAATACCTAGTTCACTTAAACTAAAGCTCTGATACCAACTTGTAACACCCTAAAAATAGGGATAACAAAAATCTGAAAACGGACATAAGGTATACTAAAATTGTCATAGCAAGAGCCTCCCAAAAAGGGGAAAATGTATAAACAACCTATCTGATTACATTTGTAATTTAACGGACAATAAATAACAACCAACTAATCTAATTTCTACGACTATAAAAGATATTACAAAAGGGTTGTTATCTATAAACCCAAACAGTTCATATCCAAAAGTATAACGCGTCTATGTGCAAAATCCCCAAGCTCTCACCCCAAAGCAACTAAACCTGCTTAGGACCGGCGCCACTAGAACCTGAGATACACATCGACACCAAACAAGTGTTAGGCCAAAAAGCCTAGTGAGTTGAACAATAATAAGCATGCATGAACCGTTACAAATCTTATCAGCAGTTAACTAGAGTTCAATATATGTGGAGTCAATAGGGGAGACCCATAGCACCAATCAAGTCCCACCCAAGAGTCGATATACCTTGATGCCCTTAACAAGGAACACCCGAAAGGCTCGACACACCCGAAGACTATCGCTAAGAAAATTCCCCGAATGGCGGAGGTCTAGGCACATACCATCACAGTGGCGCCCAAGACTACATCCTCCTAGTGTACTGACTTGGTTCGTCCAACATAACGCATATATGAGGTCCTTTAGGTGTATTTCAACCCAACATATTTCAATACCAACTACGGGTACAATATTACCATCCTATCCTCATGAAGTCTAACAAAAGACCCAAATGACAATCATGCTCATCTTGCATATAAATATGTCACCAAAATGGTGTTCCAACTAGAATCATCAGAATACCCATATATGCATACATTTAACATATCAAGGTACCCACATTATGTATCTATGAGAAAAGCCCCAAATAATGATACATATAACATAAATCATGGCATATCACCCATATTTACATTTCTAGCTATTTTCATAAAGAAATCCCAAACACTTGAACATATAGAGATAAAGTAACAAATAGAAGATTATGATGTGTATCTAGTTTTAACAAAGGTTTAGTAAACTCACAATCTAGGTTTTTGACCAAAACCTAGAAAAGATGAAACCCTAGAAGTTGGAGGATGAACTTGGAGATGAGAAGTTGAGCCTTGAGAGGAGTTATTGCAAGCAATCAATACCCAACCACCAAGAGGGTTTGCATTTAAGAGGATTAGGGTTTGATGAGGGAAGAAATCAGTTTTCTTGGGAGAAAAATCGCCAAAGTGAGAGAGAGATATGAGAGTTATGAGAGAAAAACGTATAAAAGGGGTTTTGGAGACCAACAGGTGCTCCCGCGGCGTAAGTCGCCCGCGTGCCCAAAGGGTCGACTCCTACGCGGCTTGTGCCGCGACTTCCACCCGCGGCATAAGTCGCGCGGTTCCTCAAGTGTGCACAAACCAGTGTGTTACGCGACTTGTGCCGCGACTTCCACCCGCGGCATAAGTCGCGTGACTCACTGCCAACGCAGACTGGTCTAAGCTTCCAAGCAACACCAAACAACCAAATCAAACATAATTTAGCAATTAAGCATATAATCTCTACTTTGATAAACGCATAACCATAAGATTTACGAAACCTTATACTTACCTGAAATTACGGATGTTACATCATGTTTTTTTGGAAAGGGTGTCATAGGCTATGCCTAGACTAATCTCTTGGAAAATTATGACTGTAAGACATCAGCCCTGATTAAATATCAGTGGCCATAATTATTGTCTATGTCTGGATTCGAACCCTGGGCAGATGGGATATTCCACCACATCCCCAAGGCTTTAACCAGTTTGAATCTCTCTATAATAAAATGCTTGTCTTGTTGTATAGTTTGGTTGGCTCTATTTTTTGTTATAATTTGGTAATTTTTATCAAAGCATGTCTAGCCCAATGGTTTGGTAACATCCTGGGGGGTCAGTGGATGGTATCCCTGACTACCCAGGTTCGAACTTTGTGGAGAGCATGTGGAGATATTCCAGATCATGTGCCTCGTATACCCTTAATTGGGTCGGGCCGTGATCGACGGGGATTAGTCGGGTGGCACCCTTAAGTGGGAGTCCGGATACCTCAGGAACGTGTGTGTGTGTTAACTTGTCGTTCAAAAAAAATTTGGTTATTTTCGATTAAAAGATCAGGGCTTAGGGAAATTTATTTTAGTTTTAAAAAATGGTTTTAATCTTCTTTTTAATATGATATGATAGATCATCTCATTTTACGGTTCAGATCTATTTTTCTATTTTCATAAACTGAAGGTGTTCTCGTTTGAACCTCCACCTTACCAAAGAATCTTTAAAGTTAAATATTTAAGAGATAAAAATAATATTATATTAAATATATTGAATGCTTTAATATACTCCCTCCGTCCCAAAATAAATGTTCACAATGAAAATGACACACAGTTTTAGGAATTGCAATTATTACACTTTTTAAATAACCAAAAGACATTTTTACCCTTAAAAATAGAGAGAGAAATTTTCTCCACGTTATAATTAAGGGTAAAATGGGAAATTGGAAACTTATTTTTGAAAGTGGACATTTATTTTGGAACAAACTAAAATAGTAATGTGGACACTTAATTTGGGACGGAGGGAGTAACTAATATTGTAATCTGAATAAAAACCTAAAGAAATTAAATACCTTTTTTTTACAAATTTTGATTTTTGATTTTATGTTTTTATGAGATTTTGAAAAAAAACTCATGAGGATGCTATTAATGTTTTAAAAGAAACGCCAAACTAGTGGTTACATTCTCTTGACCATTGGTATGTGAAATAAATTGTGTAGTTCTTATGTGACTTTTTTGTTCATAATGATGAGCCAAGTAATTTAATGGCCAAATCAATGCTTAATGGAAATTTTCTTCATCTTCTGTTTTGAGTTTTTATACGTAAAAAAAATATAATAGAGTTTTTATGAGTCATCAGTACTGTATTTTTTCACTTCTTGTAGAAGAACCTCTTGATTATTGTATTAAATGTTATTTTATTAGTTTTTTTATTTGTCTTTGACTTTTATCCATATTAGTTAAATTTAACAAAAAGTGGGGTCCGTATAAGTCACTCTTATAATGAAGCTTTATGAATGTTTGTTAATTTGTTGAGTTAGCAACTATGTTACAAGGAAAATTGTGAATATGAAGTTCTTACAAGGGCATCTTTGACCCACTACTAAAAGCCTGAAGCACTAAGATAGAGGTCATGTTTGCTTCAATCCACTACTAAAACACTATTTTTTTTATAAATTGCCGTATGCCTCTATATTTAGAGGTCTATCATTCATATCCTTTAAAAAATGTATCCAATCACTAAGGGGCCATTTACCAATCGCTTACCCGGATAAACGCTTACCAATAAAATTTAACACTATCACTTAATTAGCGGGTAAGATTTTAGTCCACCAAAACGGTATTGTATGCAACAATTTTTCCGATAAGCGCTTACCGGTAAAATTTAACACTATCACTTACTTACCGGTAAGATTTTAGTCCACCAAAACGGTATCGTATGCAACAATTTTTCCGGTAAGTGCTAACCGTGGTAAGAGTCTTCGCCATCACTTACCAGGGTAAGACTCTTGGTCCTTGCCTTAGCTCTTACCGGGTAAGATTTTTGGTCATTGTCATCTTCATCCATAAGGTAATATAACTTGGTAAGCACTTACCCGGATAAGCGTTTGGTAAACGGCCCCTAAGTTTTGTGTTTTAGTGAAAATAAGTCCACATTTTACCATAGTTCTAAATAATTCGTTATGGCGTTATTATGGTGTGTTACAGTGTCAAGGCTTGGCTTCACCACCACATTAAACCATGTGGCTCCACACTCTAAGACTTGGCTTCCGTTGTAACACGCTATAGCACGTTATGACACATTATGTCATGCTTTTTTGTAAAACATGTTTTTTTACTTAAACATAAAACTTGGAGGTAAATGATAATTATATACAACACACCCAAAACTTGACACTAAAAGGAAACTTAAAAACCAAAAATCTTAAATAGGCAAATCTTTACTCTCATTCCAAGATATGGAAAGTTAAATAAGAATTCTTTGAAGAACGAAAAAAGTAGTGAATAGAGACTCAAAAGATTTAATCACATTGCACTTTGGATATCATTTTCTTATAAATTCGACATATTTGATATAAACGATTCTTCTTTCCTTTTTTAAATTCATTACTTTATATGAATTTAAATTGTTCTACAAGATTATTTAAAACACCACTATAAAACAGAGGGCAATCACCGACGGCAATTTCCGTCGGCAATCCGTCGGTGAAAGTAAGATCCGTCGGAAATAAGCCCTCGCAAATAATATGGTCGGAATTAGAATTTCCGAATGATCACCGACGAAATTTACCGATGGATCACCGACGACGTGGTTGTTCTGACGGATCACCGAGGCACCATATCACCGACGGATTATCGACGACTGCATATCACCGACAAATTACCGACGGACATGGTTTCTGACTGATCATTTCCGACGGATTTAGCGATGGATTTCCTACGGAGTAATTAGATATTTAAAAAATTAAAATTAAAAACATTTACCGACGGATGATCTGTCGGTAATCCGTCGGTGAATTAACTTTTTATTAAAAAAATAATTAAAAATTGATTATTTCCAGTTTAAAACATGTACAAAACCTGCCTATTTTTCATTTAATATCCAAAAATTAAAAATAAAACGTAATTCCAAAACATAGAATTATCAATATATATATATATATATACAAATATCACTAGTACATCTAACTATCCTAAAATGGGGGAGGGGCTGATCTTGAAACTTTTTCATGAAGGCCTCAACCGCCTTCATTTGCTCCTGCAATCGGAGTCTCGCTGTTGTCTCTTCCTCTAACTTCTGTTTTAGCTCATCTATCTGAAATTCAACATTTGAAAAACATATAACAATGGTAGACCACATTTGACAAACATATAACAATGTTAGACAACATTTGACAAGCATACCTCCATATCGCGATGGTCGTGCGAGCTCCCGCTCGTACCAACACCTGAATCACTGGACATAGTATAATAGGGATCCTGACCGGTCCCGAATCCAAACAGGCGACCTTTATGTCGTCCTCTGACACTACGCTCCCACAACTCAACGTCATTGGGAGGAACAGTGTCGGGATCTAAGTCCGGGTACTTCTCCTCCTTAATCCGTGAATAGTTACCCTACAGTTTACCAAATTAGACATTGTTAACTAAGGCAACATTTCAATTGTAATTTGAACATATCCATTACCTGCTTTTATCAAAACAATCCTATCGTTTGCCCAACAATGGCAGCCCAAACTAAGTTTGCTATAATTTCTATCTATCTTATAAAACAAACAAAAATCTAGTAATATAATTGAAGTTACCGCTACATGATCCGCCTTCGGGTAAACGTAGATCGGAGGATCTGTAGGCGGACCAGTCGCACCTGGTACAAGCTTCCTGTTGGTGCAGTGTGTTCTCTCATAAACCTCCCCAGAAGTAGGCTCACGGCCCCATGCCTCTCTACAATAGACAACTTAAATTGTTAATAGGTAACAAAATCATATATATATATATATATATATATTAATCAACTATATACATTTAGTCTAGTGGATGATAAATTACCATGCGGTTCCGATGCTGAGCGGTAGTAATAGATTCACACATGTGTCTGGATGTCATCCCCTCATACGTGGTGGCACGATTGGCCGCATTGGCCCTAGATATACGCCTAAACACGTCGGTGTTACATACCTGTTAAAAACAAGACATAAATCAATATAAATCATAGTACAACCAGATACAAATATTCAAAACAAAACAAACTTGATCAATCATCTGGACCCAAAACTCATGTGGGGTCCACTCTTGGGGGTGTACGCTAAGAACCGTATAGTCATGATGGTCGAACTGGACATCATCAATAGCTAAAGCCCTCGTAATGGCCCATTTACGTGCATCTCTCATCATATTCGGGTACCTATTCATCAAGGTACGCCATAATGCAAGTAATACGTCGGCCTCCAAATCAGGAGGCCAACCATAATACATCTACATACACATTGTTTGGATTAAGTAAAAATAAATCCACCCAATTAGTTAAATGGAGTAAAATACATACCCGTAAACGCTCCAACATCAGTGCAAAGTGCTCCTCGGGGACATCCCCATAATGAGCCCATGGACTAACGAACATGGACCAACCCTCCGGACCACTTGCAAATCATTAAACCTTCACAATTGCAAAATATACAACACAAAAAACATTAGGATCGGTTTATTATGTACTAGAATAAATAATATATCACATCTACTTACCCGCCGGCAGACAACACAATTTGTCAGTCGCTGGCTCGGATGACGGGGCATCTGTGATGCAATATTGGGGCCTCTAACCCTGGAGCCCGATCCAGGCGACGACGTCGCAAGCACGTCCTCATGTTGGATCTGATCTAGTCCCTCATCGCTAGCTTGAACGAACTTGGAATCGTCCCTAAGCTCGTCGGCGTGGGGGTCACCACGCCTAGCGGAGCTGCTACTGCCCCTGCTAGAGCCTCTACCCCTACCCCTACAAGCGCGTCCCCCCAATCTAAAAATAGAGAATGGTTCGCATACAAAGATATAAGTGTACATAAATTATAAGACACAAAGATATAAGTGTACAAACATATAAGGATGTAATTATTGTAAATAATGTCTACATAACAAAGGCACACTAGTCTTCAGACGAGTGATCATATAACATATGTTCGTTTTCGCTATCTGAATCATCGTCCACGTCTTCAAATTCTTCTTCCTCGTCGCTAGATTCGTCATTTGTGGCGACTACGTTGACCTCCCCAATGACAAGAGGGACAAAATCGAGGTCCTCATTTACCCAATTGTTTGTATTATGAGTTACCAGTTCGTTGATTTGAAAGAACGGTTCTCCATCCACGTTATCATCATCTAAGTCATCAATAGCCTTTTCTGCAACTTCATATATTCCACGGGCTTTAGTCTTCACAACATCCCACCAGTCCTTTAAATACTTACTGCCTAAAGGATAGGGTGTTTAATACACTTGTTCCGCTTGTGATGCTAAGATGTAATAGTCCTCACCTCTAAGTCTGGACTTGTATTTGATATCAACCAACCCATGTTTAGGGTCGACTTTAACTCCCCCTGGACTATCAAACCATGTACACTTGAACAAAACTACAACACAATAGCCTATACCGTAATATTCCACCTCTAACACTTCGTCCAACAATCCGTAATAGTCAGACTCGAAGTCGTCATAACAAGATCCTCTCACACATACGCCACTATTATGTGTGACACGCCTAGCAACATGTGTTACCGTATGAAACTTGTAACCATTGACAAAATATCCCTTATGCGACCAAGCATATCGGCCCGATCCGTGTGCAAGGGATTTCAAATGATCGGAAAAGTCGACTGATTCGAGCATGACCTATAAAACCACAAATAAGAAATAAGTTACATATGTGTAACATTACACACGTAAATTTCATATTTCTATACTCACGTGTGAACCAAGTAGAAAACCTTTCATCCCGAGCTTTATCTCGTGCAACTGCATCAAGAAGAGGTTCTCTTTGCCATATCCACTCATCAAAGGTCCACTGGAAAGGTCAAACTTCTTCAAAATTCAACAACACATACGTCTGGATCTTGTGAATCTCGTCTTGAGTCAAGATGGTATTTTTCCCTCCCTTCTCGAATAATCTACAAGAAGGAACCTTGAATATGCTCAATCGATCGTCTATTCCTGAAGAACTAGGAATATATGGGGCAAAGTTTCTTGACTCGCGATTATGCCGAGTTTCTATCTATGGATCAAAATATAGGGAACAATAGGTGGAGAGTTCATTTACTAGATAAGACTCAACGATAGACCCCTCCACCCTTGCTTTGTTTCTAACGGTCCTCTTCAACGACCCAAACTTCCTAAACAACGATTGAAATATGTGTTAGAAAATAAATGGGTGATATACCAATTTTAAGGAAAAGTATTTGAATGAAAAGTCCATTTACCTCTCATAAAGATATATCCACCTATATTGGACCGACCCACCATTTATGGTTTCTCGTGTCAAATGTATTACTAAGTGTTCCATAGAATCAAAGAATCCGGGCGGGAAGACTTTTTCCAACTTACAAATTGTTTGAACGATACTTGTTTGCAATAGAATCAAGTCTTCTAAGTGTAACATCCTTGAGCAGATTGCACGAAAGAATGTGCACAACTCTGTTATCACCCCATATGGGAGTCGGTATCATCCCTCGTAAGGCAATAGGGAGCAATCGTTGCATAAATACATGACAATCATGACTCTTGAAGCTATAAAAGTTGTAGTATGTCATGTTTACACCCCCACCCAATATTCGAAGCATACCCGTCTGGAAACTTCAGCCTCTTCAACCATTCGCATAATTGTTTTACTTGTTGTTTGGTCAAAGTGTACGACGACTTCAACTTCACTACTTTATTGCCTGATGTGGCAATGTGCAACTCCGATCGGTTGCAATAAATCTCTACATCCCTCCTTGATTTTATATTGTCTTTTGTTTTTGACGTGTCCATGACAGTGTTAAAGAGATTCTGAAAGACGTTCTTCTCAATGTGCATGACATCCAGGTTGTGTCGGATTAACAACGTCTTCCAATATGACAAATCCTAAAAGATGCTTCTCTTCACCCAATTATGAGTGATTCTGAAGCCGGTAATTTTTCTATTGGTCGATCGAAACGGGGAGCCATCGTAAACAATTGGAAGATGACGGACCTGCTCCCATATTTCTTCACCGGTTAACTCGGGTGGTGGACTGGATAACACCCTAGATCCATCCAAAAATCCTGTTCGATCACGTCGGAAGGGGTGTGCACTAGGTAACCATCTCCGATGACAGTCAAACCAACATGATGTTCCTCCATTTTTTAACTAAAATGAATCGACTGTACCCATGCAGTATGGGCATGCTAGCTTGTTGTGCATGATCCAACCCGACAACATTGCGTAGGCAGGGAAGTCGCTGACGGTCCATAGAAGTATAACCCTCATCTCAAAATTATTCTTACAATAAGCATCATATGTAAGAGCGCCGACTGTATACAATATCTTGAGATCATCTATTAGCGGCCTAAGAAACACATTTAAATTCTGACCGGGGTTCTTTCTACCAGGAATGACCAATGCAAGTTTAACATATGAATTTTTCAAACTCCACCAAGGAGGTAAATTGTAGATGGTAAGAAAAACTGAATACGAATTCGAATTTGAATTAATCGGGTTGAAACTGTCGGTGCATAAGCCAAGACGCACATTCCGGACCTCATAAGCGAAGTCAGGATGTACCATGTCGAAATGCTTCCAAGCCGCACCATCACTTGGATGTACCATCACACCCGGTTCTGTTTGGTGATCCTTGTGCCAAGTCATATCTTTAGATGTCTTCTTTGACATATACAATCTTTGAAGTCTAGGAATAATAGGCAAGTACATCAACACCAAGTTTGGGAACTTGCTTCGTCCACTAGTCTTGTAACGAATTTCATTGCAACACAAACAATGGATCAACTCAGAATCATGATTGTAAAATAGCATGCAATGGTTTTTGCAAGTGTCGATCTTTACTTTTGGTAGATCAAGCTTTTTCAAACTATTCTTCGTCTTGTAGAAGTTACCGGGTAGTTTGTCACCCTCAGGTAGCATCTCTTTAATTATAGGAACAACTCGATTATAAGTCATCTCGGATACATTACATTCTGCCTTCCAATTCAACAGTCTCGTCGCAGCTCCTAATTTCGAGCAATTTGGACACCCATCCCTTAATGGCTCGTCGGCAGCTTGTAACATGTCATAAAATCCTTGGGCAGAAGGATTAGGGGTTTCTTCTTCCCATATCATGCCATTATGTATCATGTGATCGTTAACCATTTCAACATACCATTCATTATGATCTACTACCGGAGTAGAAGATTGACCCACGTCTTGATGTGGTGCATCGTAATAGGTTTCATTATGTGCCTACCATATGGTATACTCATGCATGAAACCATGCTTCATTAAATGCAGCCTCACGTCATCTCTTTCTTTATGGCGTAAGTTTTGACACTTCTTACAAGGGCATCTGATACGAAGTACTATCCCATCACGTGTAGGTTTCCTTTAAACAATCCCTTCATTGGCATAGGCATAGTCCAAAAAACTGTCCATTGCAACAATATAATCGACCCTAAGAAACCCCCGACTGTCGTTCTTTCTATACATCCATCCTCTATCTGTCGACATATTCAACCACTATAATAAAGAAAGAAGTAGTTAGTCAACATAATCAAGATAGAGGTGGTGTAGAGGACTTTAAAACCCTACGTGTAAGGGTTTGACTATTTCAAAGTCAAACCGTAGGTGTCAATGAAGTTAGAAGTCTATTGAATGACTTGAAAACACTACATGTAATGGTTTGCCTACTTAAAAGTCAAACCGTAGGTTTAGAGGAGTTTTAGATGACTTTAAAACTCTAAGTGTAATGGTTTGACTATTGGAAAGTCAAAACCGTAGGTTTAAAGCAAAAAAAGGTGTTTTGATGAGCTTAAAACCCTACATGTAAGGGTTTGACTATTTCAAAGTCAAACCGTAGGTTAAAATGAAGTTAGAAGTCTATTGAATGACTTGAAAACACTACATGTAATGGTTTGCATACTTCAAAGTCAAACCGTAGGTTTAAAGGAGTTTTGGATGACTTTAAAACTCTAAGTGTAATAGTTTAACTATTGGAAAGTCAAAACTGTAGGTTTAAAGCAAAGAAAGGTGTTTTGATGAGTTTAAAACTCTACGTGTAAGGGTTTGACCATTTCAAAGTCGAACCGTAGGTTAAAATGAAGTTAGAAGTCTATTGAATGACTTGAAAACACTACATGTAATGGTTTGCCTACTTGAAAATCAAACTGTAGGTTTAGAGGAGTTTTGGATGACTTTAAAACTCTTGGTGTAATGGTTTGACTATTGGAAAGTAAAAAATGTAGGTTTAAAGCAAAGAAAGGTGTTTTGATGAGTTTAAAACCCTACATGTAAGGGTTTGACTATTTCAAAGTCAAACCGTAGTTTAAAATCAAAGAGATGTGTTTTGGAATGAAAGAAAAGAGTTTAAAACACAAACATATGTTTTTTAAAACTTCGGCAACATAACTACTATAAAATGAATATTTCCATTTATCAACCTAATGTTGCCCAACAATTAGTAACCCAACTAAAATAAATAAATAAAATCAAGCATAATTAGTGTTTGCTCAATAGTTGACAACCCAACTAATTAACATCACAAGTTTATCAAACCAAATCATACCAAAACATTTGATATATTTGTGCTCATAACAATGGTTTTCATAAGCTAAAAGAACTCATATCAATTTCAATCTACAATATACTCATATCAATTTCAATCTACAATATACTTGTATCTTATTACAAGTCTAAACGGTCATAATTAACACTTATCCATAGCTGTCATATATCCCAAAAACAAACATAACGAAAAACAAACATAACAAGCATGTTTGGGTTTACAAACATAACAAATAACAAATAATTCCATTACTACTCACATTTTCCTATTAAATGACAACATAAATTAATTAAGGAATAACGTCTAAAATTATTTTGGTACCTTAAATCACGTCAAGAAGTCGGGAGTCGATTGCGTGTATGTGTATGTCTCTGAAGCGGCACCAAATTTCACTCAATTTCAATCTACACACACACAAAAACACAGACTCATTAACAAAAACACAACAAATTCATTAAAATTTCAATCAATTTCAATCTACACACACACAATCTACATACATCTATATACATACATACATACACACAAAAACATTTCAATCAATTTCAATCTACAAAAACACACACTACATCTTTTGAACACACACACACACATAGATTCATACACACACGAGCATACATATTCCAGTAGTTGTTCATATTCATTAACACACACATATGCATTTTAGGGCTCAAATTGGTTCATAACCACACACACACACACATAGATTCATTAACAAACACACACATACACATTCCAATCGATTCATAAACACACAGATTCATTAAGAGATTCATAAACACTACATATGCATTTTAGGGCTCAAATCGATTCATAAACACACACACACAATTCATTAACAAACACACACACACACACACACACACAGATTCATTAACACACACACACACATATTCATTCATAAACACACACACTGTGTGAAGGTTGTCACAGTCACATACACATGCATTTTAGGGCTCAAATCAATACCTGAACAAGGATGGTCGACAATGGAGGCGGTCACGTACGGTGGTCAACAGTGGAGGTGGTCACGGTGGCAAGGGTGGCGAGGGTGGTGGTTTGTGATGGGAGAGTCGTCGTCTATTGGAGTGCCGACGATAGGAATTTTGGAGTCGGGAATCAACAGTCGGCGATAGGAGGGAACGAATTTTGGAATTTGGGTGAAAGTGATTTAGGGTTATAAGGCCCGCTCTTTTTTTTAGAAATATCAGTAACTCACCGACTGATTACCGACGGAAATTCCGTCGGTAATTACCGAGAGAATTTAGCCGTCGGTGATCACCGACGGATTTCCGTTTTTTAAAATTAAAATTAAAATAATTACTATTTTAAATTATTAATAATTATTAAATTATATTGTATTTTAAATTATTAATAATTATTATACAATATTTAATATTAAAGTTATTAAATAAGTTATTAATTTATCGAATTATATTTAAATTGACTAAAATACCTCTAAACTAACTGGACTTAACGAAAACAGTTAATGACCGTTAGAAGAAAGGACCAAAAGTGTTATGAAATTGTGTCATTTTGTAACAGTTTTGGTTCATCCTTCTAACGACCGTTATTTTTTCTCGTTAATTCCAGTTAGGTCAGGGGTATACATCTATATACACACATACATACATATGTAGAAATGTACATGACATACACACATACATACATATGTAGAAATGTACATGACATGACATACACACATACATATATAGACATGTACATGACATACACACACACTTATATGCATACGACATATACATATATACATAATATACATATATGTACTATATACATACAAGCAATACATATGTATACATATATATACACACATACATACAACTATAGACATACATACATACATACATATATAGACATGTACATGACATACACACACACTTATATGCATACGACATATACATATATACATGATATACATATATGTACTATATACATACAAGCAATACATATGTACACACATATATATATGCATGCATATATACATCTATAGACATACATACATACATACTTATATGCATACAACATACACATATGTACATGATATACATATATATATATATATATATATGTACTATATACATACAAGCAATACGTACATGATATATAATATATACATACATACATCTATAGACATACATGCATATATAGACATGTATATGACATACACACACAATTATATATACATACATACATGATATACATATATGTGCTATATACATACAAGCAATACATATGTATACAATACATCTATATAGACATACATACATGCATATATACATACATAGACATGTACACATATATAGAAATATACACACACACTTATATGCATATGACATACACATATATACATGATATACATCTATATGTACTATATATATACATACAAGCAATATGTATGTATACATATATATATACACACATATATATACTATACATACATCTATAGACATATACATACGTACATACACATATAGACATGTACATGACATACACACACATACATACGTACATCAACGGATCACCGATGAATTTCTTGGGAAAAAAAATAATCATTCATATATTTACCGACAGACGATTAAATGGCCGTCGGTAATTTGCGACGGATCACCGACGGATTATTGTAATTAAAAAATAATAATTAAATTAATAAGGTTTCCGACGGAATTCGATATATAAAAAAATCAAAAATAAAATAATTTTCGGCCCGTCAATGATCCGTCGGAAATGTTTATATTTACCGACGGATATGTATTCATCGCAAATAACTTCAATCCGTCGGAAAGTGGTCGGTTGCACATATGCATATACTCAATATGCACATATGCATATTATATATCAGTGTGCATATATGCATATAATATTTCAGCAAACATATGCATATATGCACTGCATGCAAGTGTGTACATATACACTATCCTGAAAATCGATTTCTTAAAATCCTGAAAATCATTTTAACCAACTTTTCGGCCAAATTCCGGCGACCCCAATCTTGGTTCAATTCAACTCCACTTCATTTTCCGGTAACGTTAATTTATGAGGCGATGCGTTTAACCTCCCATGCATTATTTCTCCGTCTCCCTCTTTTTCTCCGGCGAACCCAACCCCACCCACAGCCGCCGCCGCCAAGAAATCGAACCATCGCCGGAAAATCAAGATTCTCATAATCGCCGTTTCCGTTGGTGGGTTTTTGTTATTATGCATCTTGGTTGCATTATTAACGATTTGTTTGAAAAGAAAAAAGAAAAAAGACGTCGGCGGTGGGTGTGAAAAGCGCTTAATCAGTTCCGGCGACGCGTGGTGGCAGCAGCAGTGGAGGTGTGGCGAGTGGTAGTGGGAAGAATAGTGGAGGTGGGTTTTCAAGTGAAGGTGATGACGGCGGTGGGATTGGGAAGTTGGTGTTTTTTATGGGATGAAATCCCTAATTATTTGGATTTTTAATTTGGTAGGCCCATGTTCCCCAAATTAAAAGGAATTGTATTTTGACCGAAATATCCCTGTGCATACATGCATTGTATTTTTTTCAACCGTTTTTAATATTTTAATTTAATAAAAAATCAATTAATTGTGGACCGTTGATCTCATTAATCTACGGTTGAGATTGGTTAGCACAGTTAGCACCAATGTCGTGGTTAGCAAATGAACGAGCTTCTATATATATATATATATGTATGCACACACACGAGACTAACCAAATGAGAACTACAAAAAGGTTGAAACTCGTGAAAACCAGTTTCATGTGTTGTTTCATATGGTGAAACAATCAAACAATACATATGAAAATAAGTGTTGTTTCACCATTTGTTTCACATTGTGAAACAACATTGTACATTGACATGCATTCATATGATCAGTGGTTCTCATAGTTCTCAATCTTTTTTTGGTTTCCATTTAGTTATATAAAGAGGATTTCTAAATACTCCGTCGTCACTGATCACATACGACTATTATTTCTTATCCTTTTTATCACTCACATACCCCTAAAGAATGGAGTACGAATAAAATACATTTTATATAAAATTTGATTTTGAGTAATTTAATCTGTAGTTATTTATTTCCAATATTTGGTTAATGACCATTACTCTTTGACATTTGTTGTAACATCTTCAAATTTGGAAAGAACAACTAATTTAAATTTTTTAAAGATACATCAAATAAAGGATAAAATCCATTATACAAATCACCACTTGAATCACCTCAAATAGAATTCTAGATTAAACACCAACAAATAATAAACCAAGTCTTATATAAAGACTAAATAAAGATCGGGTGTTACTAAACCCATTTACACTTGCTACCTCCAAATATGCGGAAGGCATCACCCAAAAGATACAATCTTCTTGTGCATCTACTAGTAGTCAACTCTTCACGGTGTCGCTAGTACCATTCCCCCAACAAGGACCTGATGCACATGCCGACAAATAAAAAGGGTTAGGCTTAACGCCTAGTGAGTTCAAGAGTTTTATCAATTATATAAAATGGAAAAGCGGAAAGAATGTTACTTAAATCACAATTCTCAATATGCAAAGTAATTAGAATAGAAAATGATATCTTTCCTAAAACCCCATTTTCATGATAAAATACTTGAATAGAAACACCCCATAATCATGGAACCAAATTCAATACTCACACGAAATACCATAGGGTTAAAATCCAAATACCAAAACATGAGAATAATTCCTTTATTCAAAACCTTAATTTATGGAGGGGATCCAATAAGTCAAAGTCATAAAATACGGTTACTCACCAAAACCCAAACAATATTAAAGCATAAATATTACAATATCCAAAAATAACATTTAACAACAAGGGGGGAGACCCATATCCGTTGAGAGTGAATGGAATACATAAGTATGTCACTCGTACAACGTTAATCGCATAACATTTCACGACTTAAAGTCTAAGTGTCCCTACGACTCCTTAACAAGTTTCACCTCAAGAGTTGGTTGACCTTAGTGTCTATTCCCAATAATTTCACCTCAAGACCCGACACACTTAAGGACTACCTCCAATGCATTATCTCAAGCGGTGGAGGTCCTAGTACCTACCTCTAAGGTAGCACTTCCAGACTAAACCCTTCTAGTTCCTACTTGAAAAGTTTAAGGTCATGAAACATGAGTCCCGGAGTCTAACCCTGCAATACCCATTCAACCATCTATATAAGACCGATTCACATGCCTATGGATCCAATGCATCACATTCTAAATTATATGACTCCAAAAGAATGTCCAACATCCTCAAAACATGTAATTTACAAATAAATATGTCTCAAATGCATATAATTCCAAAAGAATGTCCAACACTCTCAAAACATAGAATTAACAATAAATATGCCTCAAATGCATACAACTTCAAAAACCCATCATAGAGCAAAATAAACCGGACTAATGTCCTCAAAACTCTTTTAAGTCAAAACCGAGCCAAAATCTCAAAAAACTTAATTGACCATCAAATAAAGGTCATCAAAACAATAAAACGCGTTTAACCGATAGTTATGTAAATACATATCTCAAAGATATAATTAACTCAAAAACTAATTATTAGTTGAGAGAAACCATTTTCCAAATGAAATCATATTCTTATTAGGGGTGCTCAAAAAACCGACCAACCCAAACCGACCAACCCGGGAAAAAATCGACATGAGGTAACCCGACATATAATCGATACAAAATTAGGACAACCCGAATCTATTGGGTTGATATTGGGTTAGGCTCAAAGTAACCCGACCAACCCGTTAACCCGATAAACGTTTTAACGACTTCTCCAAAATTATTTTCCTTTTAATATGTATAAGTTACTAGAAACAACTCGGCAATTGTTAATGCCAAAAATCGTCTAAAAAGATAACTTAAGGTTGATGTGGAACTTTACCAACTAAAGAAAGAAATCGAGCGACAAAACGTGTGACATGGATAAAAGTAAAGAGACAAAGGATTTGGTGACGCGGAAACCCTCAACGAGGAAAAAACCGCGGACGACAAAGAGGGGTTGTCAATGTACTATGGTCGCCAAGCAGGGGCGATATCCTTACGTGTTACAGTGTGTTACAAGATGAACAAAAATAGATACTAAAGCCAATAACAATCGTATATCGTGTATAAAACACTTCAGTCGTGTATAGAACACTATGGTCGTGTATTATTTCAGAGGAAGTTAAGAGAGTTCTTCGTTGTTAATTTGTAATCTCCAGATTCTCGTGTCCCTTGAATGAGGTATGGGTCTTGGTATTTGTAATCTTGACCGTCATAAATGTGTCATTGAATTCTTGGGTAACGGTCGAAGATTTTAATGACCTTAATGTCTTCGGTCGGTTATCGCCGCTGATCTTTAATAGCATTGAATCTGCATTGAATGAACAAAAGAGAAACGTTTGGTCTGTTAGTATAATCGTGATCGTGAAGAGTCTTACGACCGTTGTACGATAGATATACGACTAGAGGTCGCTACTAACACTCGACCTACGTATTCAAAAGTGACGACGAATATCATAGTTAAATATGGTCGACATGACCTTATCTTAATACAAGATTAGTCGTGCGTAAAAAATGTATCATAAATGCTTCTAATTGTGGTCGTGGATTTTGACCCAAACGGTTTTCCCTCAAAATTTAAAATGAGGCGGCAAATTTGAATTTTTGAATTTTAAACTTTTGTCGAAAATTCTCGGCGGTTGCCATGTGTCGATTGGGGAGACGTTTTAGTCACTTCAGAACCGAATCGGTTCGTTTCCAACTAGGCTAATAATGTTGGTAACTGACACACGTGATGTCATTGTGACGTCAATCGCGTGTGTGACAGTTGGCGGGACAGGTGTCGAAGATCTAACGATGTGTTGGGTTACGGGATCTCAAGCACAGCGGAAAATAAAACCGTAACCCTCCAAGGACCCATACGAACCGGAATAAATCAGGTGTTTCGAAATTATACCTCACAGTTAACGAGACTTTGAATCACAACAACAAAGCAAGCTTGATGCCTCCACGGTATCCACGCGAACAATCCGAATCCTTTGCCTTCTCGTGATGCTAGTCACGGTTCAAAACTTAGAAAGGAAAGGGAGCATATAGTTGTAGGTGATTTTAGAGAGAATTGCAAGAACAACAATTGTATACAATGTCATACATTATATATGGTGATGGAAGTATGGCCCAAAAGATCACCATCATCTCCACACCTTACTTGAGTGTAAGAGTGGCCATGCACCATCACTTTCTTACATAACCATACCTGGTTAACTTATTTAATGTCCAACAAAATAATATCTGATTTTTATTTAATCAGATTAAACAATACAAATCAGATATAATAATTAAACATTTTAATTATTGAAACTCCTTATCCGTATATGTTCAAAGTGTGTGACCCAATGAGTTCTCGACATGTTGGTAATAAATATAAATCTCGTATTTATATTTATAAACGATGAGCGGTATCTAGCAATACATCATCGTCACCCAAATGACGAGAATTGGTGATACAACAAATTATCGATTTGTAGTCAATTTTAGTTTACACATTTAATTCCTTTGTCCTTGATGTCTAGATTGAACACGAGACATTAAATGTGTCATTCTCGTTATGTCCAATCTATAGTTTATTAATTCCCTAATATACTAATAAAAACAGAAATTGATATCTCATATCATTTATCTTAGCATGCATGCATTTCCTTAGTATATATTTATCAAGGGGCACAGAGACATCACTCCCGTCATAAAAGAGGGACAAATCCTATCTTGATACATGCTGGTTCTACCATGTGATTTATAACATACCCAACAATAATTCTGTCACCCAGTTACGGAATGATTAGAACAAATGTCAAAATATATTACTCACACATAGCAAACTCCATATTTCTCAAGTCAAAGAATTACATGTACATTGACCACATGAGAAACACTTATGACACTCACATGACATCCAATGGAGTGTTCTCATAGCGAGTCACGTCCGATACACAAAATCTCCATTTTGTACCCATATGTAGATTCAACATCTCTATATGAATCCCTACATATGCTAGTCATTATCATATTACTTCAACCTTAAAACCCAACATAATATTTAACTAGGGACTAGGGGTGTAAATGATGCAAGTCGAGCTCGAGTATCATTATATTCGACTCGACTCGTGGGATTGATTAGACACACCATTAAGAGTTTACCCATGTTTTTTATACCATCATTTTCCAAAAAAAATCAAAAAACTTGAGTTTATTATTAATATTATTATTATTATTATCAAATAATTAAAATAATATTACTAATTATTATTATTATTATTTTGCTTATCGAGTATCTCACGAGCTTATCGAGTCGAGTATCAGGTCGCTCGACTAGACTCGTTAGTATATCGAGTCGAGCCTATTCGAGTCGAGTGTTGACCGAGTTTTGACCGAGTCGATCTCGAGTAGCTCGCGAGTTGTCTCGTCTCATTTACACCCCTACTAGGGACATTTAGAATACATTATTCTAAGGTTATTTATTATGAATAATTAAAAACACAGAATATAACATAGACATAATAAATTGGGCAATGCCTTTTATTTATTTATTAATTTCATGAAACAAAACTCAAAATTACTATCATCTTATGATTAGCTTTTGGGCATTCACTAACAATCTCCCACTTTCACTAAAGCCAATCATCCATGCATCGTATACCAATGGATCTACAGTGGCCATCATGCTTCTGCTGTGTTAACGGCTTGGTTAGTGGATCAACAACATTGTTGTCAGTTGACACTCTGCTTATACTAACATCGCCTCTTTCAATAATCTCTCTAATGAGATGATACCTTCTAAGAATATGTTTGGATCTTTGGTGAGATCTAGGTTCCTTGGCCTGTGCTATATCTCCATTGTTGTCGCATAACAACTCTATAGGACAATCACTACTAGGAACAACTCCAAGTTGAGAAATAAATTTCTTGATCCAAACGGCTTCCTTGGCTGCATCTGATGCTGCGATGTACTCAACTTCCATGTAGAATCAACTACTGTTGCTTGCTTGGAACTCTTCCAACTCACAGCACCACCATTAAGACAAAGCACAAAACCCGACTGCGATCGAAAATCATCTTTATCAATTTGGAAACTTGCATCAGTGTAACCCTTTACACTTAACTCTTCTTCACCGCCATATACCAAGAATGAATCCTTTGTTCTTCTTAAGTATTTTAGGATGTTCTTGACCGAAATCCAGTGACCATCACCTGGATTGGATTGGTATCTACTCGTCATGCTTAAAGCATACGATACATCAGGTCGAGTACATATCATAGCATACATGATAGATCCAATTGTCGAAGCATATGGAATCTTACTCATTCGTTCACTCTCTTGAGATGTAGTAGGGCATTGCGTCTTAGAAAGTGATATGCCATGAGACATTGGTAAGAACCCTTTCTTGCTATCAGACATGTTAAAACGTTTCAACACTTTGTCTATATATGTACTCTGACTTAAGCTAAGTAATTTCCGCGATCTATCTCTGTTAGAACATATTTTATGTTCACTTTAGACGTTTTATAAAGTAATCAACATATAAATGTATTGGGCCTTGTATATGGGTTTGGGCTTAATTGTATACAAAGGATATGGGTGTATAAATAGGAATCATTTAATAGATTTTAGGTTAACCTTCATTTTACAATGTAGTCGTATGATTGTTTTCTCTCTAGTAGTATAGTTTACTTGCTTTCAATAATATACTGATTTCTATCCCTTGATTCCTTGTTTATTTCTTAAATCAATCCAATCATGATCTCAATTGGACCTCACAATTGGTATCAGAGCTAAACAGAGATGTATTTTTCTGCACGATCGAGATCTGATTTGGTTTGATAGAACAGTGGTTATAGTGTATCATTATTGAATCAATTGCTTGTATCAATTTCATCGTAGAAAGTCGAATCGATCGATTCTGAGTTATTTTGTTCGAAAATATACATTCACTGTGGTTGGATCGAAGTATGCCTTAGAATCAGATTTGAATAAATTGATCAACTACAAAGGTACTCCAAAGTAGTTTTCGAACCTATTGTCAAAAGCTCAACTCAAAATTTGATGTATTGAAGTTTTTGTTGAAAAAGTTGTGAAAAATCGTTCCAGATCTACAAAATTCGCAGGATTTGATGAAGAACTCGCAGAAGTTGAAGAATTCGCAGATGATGTTGAGAAGAATTCGCAGAAAGAACATTTGGACACAACAATTTTTTTACAAGTATGGAATTCACAAGTAGTCACATGCGAAAGTTGAGGAATTCGCAGACTACTGTGCACAAGTTGTGTGCGAATTCTAAGGAATTCGCAGGCCACCCATTACGAAATGTCAAGATTTCGCAGGACGAGTCTTTACGAAAAGTGGCTTCCAAACATAAAAATGTTCTAAGTATAGGATTCACAGATGAGAGAACTGCGAGAAGTCCAGGATTCGAAGGATAGTGTATTGCGAATTCTGAGGATTCGTTAGTATGGTGTCTGCGAAATGCGAGGATTCGCATATAAAAGGCTTGCGAAAGTTGGGAATTCGTAGAAGAAGCCTTTGCGAATTGTGGTTCAGGCTTATGCCATCTTGCGAATTGTGCTTCATGGTGAATAGTGATCTATGAATTTTGATGTTTTTGAGAATTCTGACTGTTCTGAACCCATTTTTATACAAGTTTGCCCTGTTCCTGAGCTTTATACGCGGAATGCATATGTGACATCACTCCTATCATATGTTGGTCACATATCATTAGCAATTGATCTATTCTTACTCGAGTGCTCATGCCTGTCAAGATTTTCAGATTCTGGATTTGATGATTTGGTCTCTGCTTGGATTGAGTTAGCTGCCTGAGCATCTGCAATCATCAGTCTGGAAAGCTTCTTGATTTGTTAGACCGTTGAGAGCACTTTATCATTCTTCTGACTTGATCACTCAGTAGTGTGAGCGACTGCAATCATTGTTCTGCTACTTGAGTTGTAATTCAGAATCCTGAGCGCTTATAATCATCCAGCTGATTCATGAAGAAAGGAGTTCTGGGTTTGATTATTCAGTATTCTGGAGAGAAGTCAGTATGAGTATCTTCTATCAGTTGTTGAACATTTGCTTGCCTTTTAACCCTTGCCTTGAAGTGTTGCTACCGGATGCTACCGCCCGTATGCTTATCAGATGAAATTCTTAAGCTGGATTCTAATTTCAACTCATGGTTCAAAGACAGATCAGATGTTATACACTGAAGATGCACTTGGTTGTCATTCCATAATCCATACATATCATTCTTGTGGGCGTTAAGGAATGTGTTGGATTTACTAGAGATAAAAGTTGTCTTTATGTGCACTCAGTCGTCCACATCAGATCTAATATTTCAGTTGAAACTCTAAGGGGGCGTTTGGTTCGCAGATTCTGATGGAATCTGATGGAATTGGAATGTTGAATTCCATTGACCAGATTCCATTACATCGTTTGGTTCATTCTTTTTAAGGTATTGGAATGTTGAATTCCAATGAATTCCACAAATGAAGGAATTCAACATTCCTTGGGGGGGAGGTGGTATTTCATTAGAATGGAAAGTCATATTTTTTTTTGGACAAAATTGCCCCTCATCCTAATATGCACCACCACCTCCGGCTACCAACACCGGCCACCACCGACCACCATTGACCACCACCACCGACCACCACCACCTTCGTCTACCAACACCGACCACCACCACCTCCGCCACCGACCACCAACACTGGCCACCATTGACCATCATCTCCGGCTACCAACACCGGCCACCACCTTCGGCCACCTCTGGCCACCACCACCACCACCTCTGGCCACCATTGACCACCTCTGGCCACCGCCACCGGCCACCAACACCAGCCACCATTGACTACCACCTCCGTCCACCATTGACCACCACCGACCATCACCACCTCTGGCTACCAACATCGGCCACCACCACATCCGGCCACCACCACCACCTCCAGCCACCGCCACCGACCACCACCACCTCCGACCACCACCGCCACCGACAACCACTCTCTCTCTACCTCTCTCTCTCCTCTCTCCCTCTCTCTCTTCTCTCTCTCTCAATCTATCCTCTCTCTCCTCTCTCTCCTCTCTCTCTCCTTCTCTCTCCTCTCTCTCATCTCCTTTCCCTCTCTCTCTTCTCTCTCTCCCTCTCCCTCTCGCTCTCTCCTCTATCTCTCCTCTCTCTCTCTCTCCTTTCTCTCTACTCTCTCTCTTTCTCTATCCTCTCTCTCTCTCTCCTCTCTTCTCCCTCTCCTCTCTGTTTGGTCATTTACCAAAATTCCATTCCAATTCTGAAGCTACAATCTGTGAAGCAAACAGAAAAAATTCCAATTCATTTAACAGATTCCATTCCAATTCTGTCAACCAAACAGGTGGTCAAACTTGATAACATTTCATTCCAATTCCTTCAAAGTCAAATTTCTTTGACAGATTCCATTCCATCCAAAAACATTCTGCGAACCAAACGCCCCCTAAGGATAAGAGCTACATTCTAGGGGGAGCTTAAGGATGCTTTGAAGTTTATGCAACACTAAGTTTTCTAAAGAAATCAAGGGGGAGAAGAGATGAAGCTGGAGCTGATCAGAGAATGATTACTTATACAAAACTTAGGGGGAGAATGTTAGAACATATTTTATGTTCATACTTTAGAAGTTTTATAAAGTAATCAACATATAAATGTATTGGGCCTTGTATATGGGTTTGGGCTTAATTGTATACAAGGGATATGGGGGTATAAATAGGAATCATGTAATAGATTTTAGGTTAACCTTCATTTTACAGTGTAGCCGTATGATTGTTTTCTCTCTAATGGTATAGTTTACTTGCTTTCAATAATATACTGATTTCTATCCCTTGATTCCTTGTTTATTTCTTAAATCAATCCAATCATGATCTCAATTGGACCTCACAATCTCTATAGATCCGAACGCCTAATACATAGGCTGCTTTACCTAAGTCTTTCATTGAAAAACATTTTCCTAACCAAGCCTTTACAGACTCAAGTGTCGGAATATCATTTCCAATGAGTAGTATGTCATCTACATACAATAAAAGAAAGGAAACGGTGCTCCCACTAACCTTTTTGTAGACACAAGGTTCATCCTCATTTTTTGAGAAGACAAACTCTTTGATCGCTTCGTCAAAACGATGATTCCAACTCCTTGAAGCTTGCTTCAATCCATAAATAGATCGTTGCAACTTGCATACCATATGAGATTTTTCAGGAGCGACAAAACCTTCGGGTTGTATCATATATACATCCTCAAGTAGCTTTCCGTTAAGGAAAGCTGTTTTGACATCCATTTGCCAAATCTCATAATCGTGATATGCTGCAATGGCTAGTAAAATTTTAATAGACTTAATCATTGCGACTGGAGAGAAAGTTTCATCATAATCAACACCTTGAATTTGTTTGAAACCTTTTGCAACCAATCGAGATATATAGGTAATCACATTACCATCCATGTCGGTCTTTTTCTTAAAACCCATTTGGACCCTATAGGTTGTACCTCGTTGGGTGGGTCAATTAAGTTCCAAACTTGGTTTTCATACATGGAGTCCATTTCTATTCTCATAGCTTCTAGCCATTTCTTGGAGTCAGTGCTTGCCATAGCATCTTGGTAACTAGTGGGCTCATCATCCATGAACATCACATCCCCGGTATGAGTGATGAGAAATCCATATCTCTCAGGCTCATTCCGTTTTCTACTAGATCTACGAGCACTTTGTGTTGCAACATCAGATTGCCTTTCCACATCACTTTGTGGATCCACAATTACTTGTGGTGTCTGTGTTGGTTCCATCTGTGTTTATATATTTTGATCTTGAACAATTTCAAGTTCTACATTCCTCCCACTGATACCTTTGGAAATAAATTCCTTTTCCATGAAGAAACCAGAACGCCCAACAAACACTTTATTGTCATGAGGATGATAGAAGTAGTATCCCATAGTTTCTTTGGGATATCCTACAAATATGCATTTATCATATTTTGGTTCTAATTTAGTTGTGATTAGACGTCGTACGTAAACCTCACAACCCCAAATCTTCATAAAAGATAATTTAGGACTCTTCCCAGTCCATATCTCATATGGCGTCTTTTCAACAGATTTTGATGGAACCCGGTTTAGTGTGAAAGCCGCTGTCTCTAGAGCATATCCCCAAAAGGATGTTGGAAGGTCAACTTGAATCATCATAGATTGTACCATGTCCAACAGTGTACGATTCCTCCTTTCGGAGACACCATTCCATTGTGGTGTTCCAGGTGGAGTGAGTTGTGATACAATACCACAATTTCTAAGATGATCAAGAAAAGCATGGTCTAAGTATTCGCCACCTTGATCAGATCGAATAATCTTAATACTCTTTCCAAGTTGGTTTTGTACTTCATTTTGAAATTCTTTGAACATTTCAAAGGACTCGGACTTATGTCGCATTAAATATACATAGCCGAACCTACTGAGATCATCAATAAATGTAATGAAGTATCTATAACCACCTCTAGCATGTATGTTCATTGGACCACATACATCACTATGTATGATTCCCAATACATCACTTGCTCTCTCACTTTGTCCAACAAAAGGAGCTTTTGTCATCTTTCCAATTAAACAAGCTTCACACGTCCCATATGATTCAAAATCTAATTTGTTCAATAATCCATCTTTATGGAGTTTGGAAATGCGAGTTTTGTTTATATGGCCAAGACGACAATGCCAGAGATAGGTTAAATTTGAACTATTCGATTTGACCTCCCTTTTTTCTATGTTATAAATCGGATTATCCATATTAAGAACATAAAGACCATTAATCAAACTTGCATCACCATAATATATATTACCAAAAGAGAATGAACAACATTTTTTCCCAATATTAAAGGTAAAACCTTTTCTGTCCAAACAAGATACATAAATCAAATTTCTAGAAATAGATGGTACGCAATAACAGTCATCAAGTTCTAATAATAATTCGGTCGGTAAAGTTAACAAAATAGATCCTATGGCTATAGCAGCAACCTTTGCACCATTTCCAACACGTAGATCAACTTCACCTTTGCTCAACCTTCTAGTCCTTTTTAGTTCCTTCATGTTTCTACAAATATGAGAACCACATCCAGTATCTAATACCCATGATGTATAAGAAGTAGAAAGATTAGATTCTATCACATAGATACCTGAAGTGGAAGTTACACTTTCTTTCTTCTTTTCCTGAAGGTAGAGAGGACAATTCCTCTTCCAATGCCCGAGTTTGTTGCAATGAAAGCACTCACCCTCCTTAGGTACAGTTACCTTGGGTTTCTTAATGCCTCCTTTTGGCTTCAAAGATTTAGAAGTGGGTTTGGCAATGGACTTTCCTTTGCTTCTCCCTCTCTTGTCCTTACGGACCATCAAAATGGTGGACTTGTTCTTTGCAAGCTCTTGCTCGGATGTTCATAACATATTGAACAATTCTGGAAAGGATTTTTCAAAGTCATGCATGTTGTAGTTCATCACGAATTGACTGTAGCTATTTGGTAACGATTGCAAAACTACATCAATGGCCAACTCCTTTCGTAAAGAAAAACCTAGTCCTTCAAGACGCTCAATATGCCCAATCATTTTAAGCATATGAGTGCCAACGGGACTACCTTCGGACATTCTACAACGGAACAGTTCCTTGGATGTTTCGTACCTCTCATGTCTAGCTTGCTCTTGGAATAGAAATTTTAGGTGTTCGATCATATCGAAAGCCCCCATGTTTTCATGTTGCTTCTGAAGCTCAGGTTCCATGGTTATTAGCATTAGACATGAGACGTCCAAAGCATCTTCATCATGTTTTTTAAAAGTGTCCCTTTCAGTTCTAGGAGCACTAGAATTAGGTTCTTCAGGGATTTGTTGCTTCAAGACATACAGTTTCTTTTCAGCTTTGAGGACAATTCTCAAATTACGATACCAATTGATGAAATTTGTTCCATTTAGTTTTTCTTTCTCGAGAATCGATCGCAAAGTGTTTTTGTTTCCATTGTTGGTTTGTGCCATTGGTAATCTACAATAGAAAAGCAAAGTTCTTAGTGTCATGAAATTTTATTGTTTAATAAGGACTTCGTGTTGAACTGAGGCTTTAAGCAGTCTTTGACTGTCGTTTTATCATTGTTGTATCACGCAATCCGTTATATTGATTTACTCGCATGCATGGCATAATAGTCATTATTTTTGGGCCAAAGAGCGTTTTATCCGAGCGACTAGTTTCGAAGTTGATTTAAATTATTTTATGTTTGGGCAAATTGCATGCACCTTTCGTTTTAGTAAGTTTGAGAAATAAACTGGGGTATGTGAGCCGTATAGGAGTTTTGACTCCATGTCATTTTATGGTTAAATGGGAAATTTTGGAAATTGTTTACGCAAATTTCTCCTTACGGAGCTTATACCAACAATTGTTGCACTCCGCTTTAGTGCGGGAAATTATTTTACGTACATAACTTAAAGTGATGCATATTCGGACCATAATGGTTCATTTGAAAGGGGTTGTTGCGCACATTTTATTATTAATGTTGTTAGCGCTAGTAGTGATCAAATGATTTCGAAATATTTTCTTATCTGTGTGACGTTGTGTCCACTTTGTACACCTACCGATTAAAACGGTAGTGGATTTTTACTCGCATGTTTTATTGTTATAAAGCTTAGAACTTGGAAGTTTTATAAAATGTTAATTGGCAGATTAGCTTGAAAAACCCTTGAACTCATTAGAACCATAGCTTTAAACCTCTTTGTAGAAGGACTTGTTAATAAGGACTAGAGATGTCCTTGGGAGTCGAAGCGTCGGATGAGCCGACTAGTGACCAGTTTCAAATCTTGGTTTCGGTTTCATGAACTGGTTCACGCAGAAGTATTTGATGCGTTAGATTTATGTTTTCCAGTTAATTAAGTTATGACCTTTCCGTCTCGATGAATCCTTGGGTTAAAACCTTGTGCAGTTGCTTTTGGTTGGTTTTGAAGTTGGGGGGTTGATGGTACAACAACATGTTATGTGTCTGTAGTGTACCACCTTTTTGGTATTTGTGGTTTTTAGTGATGTTGTGAGTGGCTAATAGGGACGTATGGTTTGGGTGATTATCTCAGAAAGTAGGTGTCAACTTGGAATCGACGTTGCTATTTGGGGATGGAATGGTTGGTAGTATGTCCTCATTGCAAATAGTTGTTTTAAGGATAGGAGTCGATATTCGATTTGGAGGACTTGGTGAGAATATCGGACCAGACCTTAAGTGAAAGTCAATTATTGAGGAGACCTTGATTTGTCACAACTAGAAATATCGTCCTTATAACAACAACGGGTGATCGACTCAGTAATTCTAGGTACGGATCCCTTATTGCTCGGGTAAAGTCACTTTGGTTGTGAATATCCAGAACCGAAAGGAGTTTAGTCAACCGTAATTAGTTTATTGATGCAAACGTCGTTATGGTTTTGGAAGGCAAGTGAGGGTGTGGCGTGGCTCGCTGGGGGGTTGATTAGATATATTTAAAGGTAAAACGTTCGCTTTGGACACCTTGGTGGAAACGGTTGGTTATCATCGCAAGTCACTCTTGAAGTAGTACGTGCAACCTAAGGTTGGGAGGCAACCAAGACCTTAATATTAGGAAATTGATTTGTTAAGGACTCGATGTTCTTTCCGTCATCAGTAAAGTATATTTGAACCTTGAAAATCTAGTTCTGACGGCTCGTTACGAAAAATCCAGCGACGACCTCAACCGGGATGTAATCGGGTTCGTATATGAGATAAGGTTTGTGAAGGCATTCCTTTTGGATAGGGAATCAATTTATCTCGCCAAGTGCGATGTTGGGTGTTTGGTTGGTGCTAGATTTCGAGGACGAAATCTCTTTTAAGGTTGGGAGGATTGTAACACCCCAAATTTCGAAAAGCGTCATTTTAAGTTAATGCAAAAATCAGTAATTTGAAGAAAAAAAAGATATAGGATTTTGGACTTGAATCCTATATTTTTTAGTCTTGTTGGATGAAGGATTCAATTACGAGTCCAACAGTTCTTTCCGGAGCAAAATCGGAGCTTTAACGAAGAAGTTACGGCCAAAACAGTGAACGAGAAGAAAACCGGGTAAACAGTGCATTTCGCGACTTATGCTGCGACTTATGGTCGCGTGGTAAGTCGCGAAATCCCCTGGTCGAGCATAAAACCCGATTTTCAGCCACCAAACTTCATTTCTTCATATCTTCTTCATCCCAACCCCGATTTTAGTGATTCAAGTTGCCTCGGTTTCGTTTTTGAGAGATTTTCAAGGATATAGAAAGAGATTGGAAGTCTATTGGAAGATCCAAGGGTATTTTGTGGTGGTAAGTTCCTCATCTCTCTCAATGTTAAGTTAGGGTTAGATGGTTTCACCCTTTTTCCTTTCATCCTTCAACTTAAGTGTGATTTTGGTGACTTGTATGTTGAAGGAACCTTGTAGATGTGTTGGATCTAAGATCTAGAGAAGTTTATTGGAGATTCAAGCCTTGATCTTTGGAGATTCAAGTTTTGGGGGTAAAATCTAGATTTAGCCTAAATATAGCAAGATGAGTTCAAGTTAGATTGTGAAAACATTGTACATGCCAAAAATGTTCATTTTAAAGTGTTTACATGTTTACATGAAGATTATTAAAAGTTGGGTATTTGAAGAGTTTCACTCATTTGGATTATTTGGTTTTATAAAATTGGTGAACCACCCACATTTGGTATTCTTGAACATTTTGGTGAATAAATCATGTTAATACACTCCCTAGATGATTTTATATATAAATGGAGTTCATTTGATGTAAATGTCCTTTTGTGCATTCGATTTTATAAACCGTTTGGAAAATGCATATTATTGTGTTATGAGGCATTTGGAAAATATAAGGGTATAAGTTCATTTGGAAAATGGGTTGCCTCAACTAATGTTGAGTTTTGAACTAATCTTACTTTTGGTCGTTGTGTTTGCATATCCGTTGGTCAAACGTGTTTTAAATGTTTACACCGACTTTGATTTGGTGATTTAAGTAAACTGTCGAGCATTGGCTCGATTTTGACTAAAATGAGTCTTGAGGACATTTGTCCGATTTAATAGCCCGGGGTGGAAGTTTTGAGTATGATGGCGGTTAATGCGCATCATTTAAGAATTGCATGTTTTGGGTGCGTTGGTCATTCAATTGGAGTCATGTAATGTTTTAGACTGTAATGCAGTGGATCCATAGACATATGAGTCGGTCTTTATTATGTAAAAAGAAAATGGGCTATTATTTATATATTGGCCAGAATTAGTCTTGGGATCTCGAGGATAATACGGTGAGGGCTCGTGGAGTCCAATACCCGGACCTGTATCCGCGAGTTAATTTATGTGTCTGTTTTCATGGGATAGTTATTTCCCATTTGTAGCTAGTCGAGGCATTGGGTCCTTGGGGGCCTTTGGTACGGTTATGTGGGATCGGTTACTAGCCATGGACCGTAAATGTAATCCTAGCGAATGAGTATGATTAGGAATCCTCGGGGGCCCTCCCCCACATCTTAGTACGAGTCGGCGAGCTCGTGGCCATGGGTTCCTAGTATGGTGAGCTCAATAACTTGGAATGTGGCCTACTCTGTGTTCCGCCACTAGCCATGGAATTCGGGTTTTCCCTCGTCATCTAAAGGTGTTGTTTTGGGTATTTAACTTTATCCTTGTTTTCGGTGACGCTTTGAGTTTGGGTCTTTCCCCATATGCTTTAATTTTGGTCGTTTGGTTTATAAAGTTTTATTCAAACATCATCATTGGAGCATTTACATCTATTCACGTTTTAAGTAAGTGTCGGATTGCATTACTTCATGAAATAATGTTTGGCGTTGAGGCGTTCATTTATAAATTGCTTATTATTGGAAAACGAGTCGTTCTCATATTTAAAGTAATTAATTTTAAAGGATCATGATTTAAGTTGCATTATTTCCGTTTAATGGTTTTTATATTCTTGATGAAAACTTTTGAAGTCACTAGGCGTTAGCCTAACCCTTTTTATTTGTCGGCATTTGCAACAGGTTCCGGTTGGGAATAGTTCTAGTGAGACTGTAAAGAGATGAGTGCTAGTGGTGTGCTCAAAAAGGTGATTAGCTTGTTGAAGTCTTCCGTACTTATATTGGAGATAGCGATTGGTATTGGGTTATAGTAACACCCGACTTTAGTTAGTCTTTATGTAAGACTTTATTTTCTCGTTGATGGTTCAATATAGAAATGTATTGCATTTACGGATTTATAGTATGAGATTTTATCCCTCTTTGAGGTGTTATTGAAAGTTTTAATTTAGTCGCTCTTTCCAAATTTTGAGGGTGTTACATATGCAATCATCCGTCATGTGACCATATCACCATGGAAGTCACACCATTTAGTCTTGTCATTTTTGTCGTCGCTTTTATCATTCTTCTTCGGCCATCAGATGGTCGCCTGTACATTCCTTAAAGCTTCGACCAAGTCCTTGGAAGTCCCTTTGAATCCATAAGAAGAAATCTTAGGGTACTGAGGGAGCTTGGTCACGGTTGAGGTCTTCTTTTTATCAAATCGGACATTCGAAATTTGTCGTGAGGATTCTGGCTTGGGCGTTGCTTTAGTTTTGAACTCTGGATTTTTGACGCTTAATGACTTTTTTTCGTTGGAATGCTTACGACGAAAGGCAGCATCGTCCTCGACTCTCATGTAAGCTAGAGCTCTTGCTCGAACGTCTTTAAAATTCTTTGGGGGTACTTTGTCAAATCAGTATAGAGACCAGAGCCCTCGTCCATACCATGTTTATAAGCTTAAATTGCGGTCTTGACGTCACAGTTTCGGACACTGATCATTTCTACGTTGAATCGATTGAAGTAGCTTCGGATGGATTCTCCAGCTTTCTGCACGACGTAATAGAGGTCGCTAGTCTGCTTCTCCATCTTGCGACTACTGGCAAATTGTTGAGAGAATTGGTTCACCAATTCAGTGAAAGAATTGATGGACTTGGGCTTGAGGTTGATTAACCATTGGAGGGCAGCACCCGTGAGGGTCGCCCCAAAGCTCTTGCACATGCATACCTCTTGATATTGATGTGGGATCGACATGGTCCACATCATTTGTTTGTACAAAACGACGTGTTCCGTTGGGTCCGAAATACCAGAGTATTTAGGCATGAATGTCGCGGTGCTGTACTTCTTGGGGACGTCCACCATGGCTATCTCGTCGATGAAAGGCGACACTTGAAATCCAGTACGAGGCTCAACGTCGACAGGTACTTCTGCCCCAGGTAGCTTAGCAAGTAGCGATAGTACACATTCATTTTGTTCCTCCAACATTTTCAGTCGTTGGGCGGCCGAATCATCTTGATTAACTCCTTGGGTCGCCCCAGGAATGAATCCGGAGGTTTGAAAGTCGTTTTGTTGCGAGGAATCAGAAGTATCTCCATTATAGTGGAAGGTTGGCATTGGCATCGCAGGAATTGACATCGCATGCGACATGGTGGGGATTGGCACTTGTGTGTTGAAAAAAGGTGGTGGTGGTGGTAGCATCGTCGGTATAGGTTGGCTAGGGACACTAGGGAATGGAGGTCTTGGATAATTGGGAAGAGGAGGTCTCAACCAAGGCATGCTGAGTGGTCCAAGACCATTTTGCGATCCTGCTGAGTTGTTCAGATTTTGATTTCTCAGGGATGCGATTGCCTCAGCTGCCCTTACGTTATGATTTGCCAATTCATCAATGCGAGTGCGTGCGACTGTCAATTCCATATTCATCTGAGCGACGATGTGTTCAAGAGTTCCCTGAGGGTTGGCCATTGTCCTACAAGCAAAAGAAACTCAAGGAAATTATTAGTACGACGCACGTTTGTCGAGGATTTTCTTTAGATGGGGCCCCACGGTGGGTGCCAAACTGTTAATGCAAAAAATCGTCCAAAAGGATAACTTAAGGTTGATGTGGAACTTTACCAACTAAAGAAAGAAATCGAGCGTCAAAACGTGCGACAGGTATAAAAGTAAAGAGACAAAGGATTTGGTGACGCGGAAAAACCTCAACGAGGAAAAAACCGCGGACGACAAAGAGGGGTCGTCAATGTACTATGGTCGCCAAGCAGTGGCGATATCCTTGCGTGTTACAATGTGTTACGAGATGAACAAAAATAGATACTAAAGCCAATAACAATCGTATGTCGTGTATAAAACACTTCAGTCGTGTATAGAACACTATGGTCTTGTATTATTTCAGAAGAAGTTAAGAGAGCTCTTCGTTGTTAACTTGTAATCTCCAGATTCACGTGTCCCTTGAATGAGGTATGGGTCTTGGTATTTATAATCTTGATCGTCATAAATGTGTCATTGAATTCTTGAGTAACAGTCGAAGATTTTAATGACCTTAATATTATCGGTCGGTTATAGCCGTTGATCTTTAATAACATTGAACTTGCATTGAATGAACAAAAGAGAAACGTTTGGTCGTCTGTTAGTATAATCATGATCGTGAAGAGTCTTACGACCGTCGTACGATAGATATACGACCAGAGGTCGCTACTAACACTCGACCTACGTCTTCAAAAGTGACGACGAATATCATAGTTATATATGGTCGACAAGACCTTATCTTAATACAAAATTAGTCGTGCATAAAAAATGTATCATAAATGCTTTTAGTCGTGGTCGTGGATTTTGACCCAAGCAATCCCCAAAAATGATTACCAAGAGAGAGAAATTATTTTTTTATTACATTCCATCAATGAGAAACTTTGAAATAAATTGTTTAGATGAGATAAATAATATTTTATTAAATATATAAAATATTTTAATAATATAGTCAATGATTTATCTCCAAAATGAAAAAGCTGTTAGAGATGGTCGTAATCTTTTTTAGAGATTTTGACTTTTGGTTCTTTATTTTGGAGAAATTTTGAGAAAACTGTTGGAGATGCTCTTATATAGGCACAAATCTCAATCTCGTCTTCATCATTACTCTCTCCTGTACACCAATCTTACCATCACTAACAACCACTTCTGTTAGGAATAAAAAGTTGTTCTCTAAAACTTCATTGTTGACTCTCTCAACAATTAGGTAAAGATAGGTTGTTATTTCATTTAACATAACTTTATTTAATTATGTTTATCTTCTCTTTCTATGATATATATATTCACCTGCGATTTTTATTCCTAACAAATGCATACATACATTCATACATACATATAGAAAGGTGGGTTAATACGAGAACAACATCTATTTAAGAAAACAAAAGAAGAGTCGAGTACATACAAAATCATATATGATTCACGCGACTTTAGGTCGCGCCCAAAATCGTCTGTGTCCGTTTTTTTTCGGGTTAATGTAAAATCACATATGATTTTGTACATAATCTGTTGTTTTCTTGTTTTCTTAAATAATTAACGTTATCGTTTGAACCTTCATCTGCATACATATATTTTTTTTGAAAGGCAAATTTTATGACAAACAACACTTCCAAGTACATCATAATGCCAAGACCAAATTAAGCCATGGCCACCTCTACTGCAGGCCACAACCACTACTGAGAAGCCATGAAAAGAACAGGCAAGAAACACGAACCAAAGAAACACGAACCAAGAACATAGAAGAAAACAACGAGACAAAATTATATTCCACTTTTTATTTATGATATTTTTTAAATTAACGTATTATGTTGCCCATAGTCGTTCTCGCATATTTGCAAATTAATCGCCTTCTCGTTTGAACCTACCTCCCTCTCTCTCTATATATATATCTCTCTCTATATATATGAATCTTTTGATGGTTCATGAAATAAAAATGTTGGAGAATAAATGTAAAACTCCAACATTCTCATTTCATGAAACACTTGTGTGTCTGTCTGAGGCTCGAAAAATTAATGCACGTTGTTGATTCATTTTCAAATAGAACCATCAATTTTTAATCGACACGTATATATTAATTTGTATTTTATGGTTGTATAAACACGCGTATATTTAACATTGAAGATCAAAATAAGATAATAGTAATTCCCATTAAAAAACCAGAGATGTATAAAATGTCAAGGAAACGTAAAAAACTATGTAGTCCTTCTTGGAAGCAACAAAACTCCACGTTACTTGCAAAGCATAATCACATGTGGACATGAGTTGACAATATATATATATATATATATATATATATATATATATATATATATATATATATATATATATATATATATGTATTCATCATAACTAACCATAATTAATTAACCAAATATAATATGGAAAAATCACCACCCTCAGACATGATCCCCACCAGTACTCCGGCCAGCAACCTGTACGACTCTTATGAATTCCGAGCGATCTCAAAACAGGTGAACCGGGCAATCAAAGGCTCCAACAGCCCCTTGTCTCCTTACTCGTATTATTTGAAGTCAGCATCCCCAGCTGCTTTCTACTCCAAGCTGCGGCTCAGAAGAATTTGTGGAACAACAAATACAAAAAAGACTCAAGACTCACCACGGGCCAAGGGATTCGTTTGGCGACTCTGGACCAAGGTTAAAGGCAGCTTTATAAGAACTCACTACTGATCATCCCACTCTCTCTCTCTCTCTCTCTATATATATATATATATATGTATATATTCTGCATCTCTTTTTTTATGTGTATATATCACATGTATAAACGATTGACGAATGCATCTTCTACCTTTAATTCTTATATAGGTAATATTTACAATAAGGACCTACTTTATGCATGCAACTTAACAAATTAATTGAAGTCACACGACTCACTCAATACGTTGGGATTGCCCACATGGATACTTTAATTTATATATATATATATATATATATATATATATATATTGAGGGATATAATTCCAATCACTCGTTATGAACAATTTGGCTTATTGGGGTTCAAGAATGCCAAGAGTTCATCGATCCTGATAGAGAAGGATGTAGTGTACTTGCAAATTACTGACCTTTTCTTTGATAGTTTTGACGGTTTAAGGTCAATAATTAAGCTGAATTATGATTTCAAACTAGAGATTTGTTAAAGGGAATAAGGATAACGATTTAGACATATGCATATTAAAAGAGATTTTCAGGTGAAAAAATTTATAAAATAATCATTGAAAAAAAAGATTTCATAATATTTGGCTTCGGTATAATATTTGGCTTTGGTTAAAAAGAATGCACATCCATTTTGTATTGACCAACCCAACCCAAAGCAACCCGATATTTAATCGAGTTGTAAAATCTTCAAACTATAGGTATTGGGTTGGAATTGGGTTAGACAAACCCAATTCCAACATTATAAACCCAATATCTGTCTTATGTGTTATACGCATCATCTTCTGCTAGACATGTTGTTAGCATTGTCTTTTGTCTACGTGACCATGCCCGAAAACTAGTTAGCTTTTTTCATTAGTGTATCACAATTTCTTTCCTAATTTTACTTCCTATTTGTAAGAATCTTCAACTTTCTTCTTGGCGTTGGGTTGGTTTTTTCATTGTTCCCCATGTAGTATAAAGGTCAATTAACTTGTAGTAGTGACTAATGGTTGTTTTAGTATAATGTTGCAGTGCTGTTATTATGTTACAACTCAAGCAAACTGATCCACACCAACCTAATTGGGTTGGATTGTCCAAACGTCTACCAATTGGCCACCCCAACCCATTCGTAACCCTACCTTTCCCATCATTAAAGAAGTTAAATTTAATTAAAGATGTGACATATGTTCCAAGTAATATGAGTGAATCAATTCCTTCCCCCTTCACCATGCAGACTCGAAGTGAAGTTGGGAATTTGGCTCCTGAAACAAATTGATGATGTTTTCTTTTCCAAACTTGAGTCATTTGTTGTAAGTTTCTATTAAACTTATTTGGTAGTATTATGTTGCTCGATAAGGCTTGATGATGATTTAGTAGAGCTTGATACAAGGAAATCATGAGTTTCTATTGTTTATGTTTGTTCCTTAATGGAGATCGATTTTGACTTGATAGGTATAGAAATGTAATTAAACTGTAATATGTCGAGCCTATATCGAGCTTAATCAAACACCTGCCAAAGCTCTTTTCCAACCATTAGTTAAAATTTAGCCTTGACATGTGCAGATTGATTTCCCTACTGTAGGTGATACATTCTTTCCTGAAGGCCACATACTCTATCCTCGTTATGAATACGATCCATATTTGAATGATGATCATGTTGCAAACTTAAATATCAATCATAAATGAGACATGGATGTCATACACTATGTCTATATCATGTCTCTGTAACCATATCCTCCAAGAGGAGAAAGCCAAACATCAACGACAAACAACAGTAGTCAGGAGACCTTCTGTCCCATGTTTACAAAATAGGATATAATGGCATCCGAACATCAAAACTCAACCATCTAGCTTTCCTTCTGGAGAATTTCACTGTTTAAAGACATTTGAGAAAGATGGAACTAAAATCGAGACATCCATTTATGCAATGAAGAACAAGTTTGGTTATTAGGTGAAAAGTTAAGTATTGATGTGTAGCACATTACATATATCTAAGGATCTTGATTGTGTTTTGGAAATTGAATGGCACATAATTGAAGAGATTCTCTATGTTTAAGATTAATGTCTATTAGGATAAACATACATCTTGGGGATTTTAGTGTCATCAAACATTTTGGTGTAATTGTGATTTACTTGAGATCAATTAAGGTGATGAGGCAAACGTACTTGAGTTAGGAGGTGCGGAGTGTACACTTATAAATGTTGCCCCTATCACTTTAGATTGTCATAAAGCGGGATTCAAGGGAGTCGCGCCCCCTTGCAGGGTCCTAGGAGTAGCACCCCTAGCGGGGTTCCAAGGGGCTGAGCCCTTTGGCGGTGGTCTCGTTGGCCGATCAGCCGGGGGGTGTCAAGGGGTAGCTCTTACAGAGTTCGTAAAGACTTAGAAATTTTACTAAGTCGTAATTCTGAAACAATGCTTACAGAGTTTTAGACCTGCTTGTTCAAACTTGTATTTCCATACTTAGAAATCTGACAAGTCTAGGCTCTCGTCAAGAGATAGCTCTGGTCAAGCTTACCATCTTTGGTTGGTCTTCGGCCTATCTCTGGACGTATGTGTCCAGAGATGGCTCCTATCTTTGGTCGTATATATCCAGAACTCTGGACCAGCTTGTTTCAGAACTCTGGTTCGGTTATAACTACCCCTTTATCTTATCCATTAACAGTTACAACCGCTAATTGCCAGTAACCGCCGATCTCTCATTTACATATGTAAAACGAGAATCTGGGTATATAAGAATCTCGATTTTCACAACCTTTGAGAATAGAAAGAAAACCTCAAGAATTATCCCAATACGAAGTTCGTGAACCCAAGGCTAATAGGGTCGAATTATTGTATTCGGAAAGTGTTTATACACATAATCTTTGAGATTATCATGTATTTAAGCATCTCCTATACTCGGTCCCTAACAATACATGCTCATTGATAACTTGTCAAAAAAACCATCACCAAGTAGCACAATAGGTAGTTGGCCACCTACTAAGGAATATATGTTACAACGCACCGACTACTTAACAAAAACATTATGGTGGATATGAAGAAACAACACTTGATTGTTATCTGGTATGAAAATGTCTCATGTTGTAGGGACAAAAGATTATTATATGTGAGAAGTTCGATGGAGGACTCCTATTCCAAATTAATTGCTTATTTATACATGGTGCAACAAAGGAATCACAGTAATACTATGTTAGGATCTAATCAGAAAGCATCGAATTATTAAACAAACAGGAATAAGAACATGTGTACCCGTCTCTATTAGTTAGGCTTGATTCTTGATTCACAGATTCCTGGCTACGGTTTTCCTCAATGCAAAATCCCGGATGTTCTTCCAATGGGGAGACATCGAACCTTATGATTTTGGTGTATTGGGAACCATAACCCTAGTCGTCCTTATATAGGTTGCAATTAGGGTTCCCATTAAACTCTAATTAAACCTAGCAGGCTTCCTCTCATTGAGGCTCATACCATCCTTTTAGTTCTAATCGGGCTTCCATAATTAATTAATCACTTAATTGGCCCATTACTAAATAGCTTTAACATAATTGGATTAATAATATGTAAGCCCACAATAATTATTGGATTTATTAAATAAATCCCAACAATCTCCCACTCGGGCTACATGTTATTCTTGATCAATTATATCAAAAATTTCCTTAGAGCTCAACCTTACGCTATTTATTTACTTAGAACTTCCTTACGTACAATCTGGTCCATCTTGTACATCAGTAAGGATCATGGCGGCTTTTGTCACCTCAATAATGTGACTAAACCTTCCATGGTCACCATACCAGCATGTTTCAATGACATAGATCAAGTATGGATGAAAGGCATGAAAATTAAATGGAGTGTGATTAAAATCATGCCTATTTCCAACTGGTTCAACTTTAACCTTATGAGATCAAATACAAATTTCTAATGCAAACCAAAATCAGAAATTATATATTTATAAATAGTCAATAAACAGTAATCTGAAGTCTGCAGAAAATAAACTAATTATTGTTCATGGTATAAAACATCGAAATACAAACTCCCACTAAACCGATGTGTCATCCCAAATAACACCCATATTCATAGTTGTGAGTCCGTGATCGTTACCAGATAATCAAATAACAAACAAATAGAAGATAAACCAACCTGTTTCGATTACAAACGATGATTACACGGTTGATTTCTTGAGTTTTCTCTCTTTTGTTTTTCTCTCTTTTACACTTTGATAGTGTGTGTATTGTGTGAATTGTGATCTGATCGATTGTAAAAGAGAGATAGATAATATCTGATAAGATATTATCAAAAACTAATATTAAACTAAAACATAATATCTAAATAATAAATATCTAGATATTAAAAACAACTTTGACTTTATTACAGAATAGACCCTAGACTATGGTTGAGAGTAACTTTCAGCATTAACTTCAGATTGCGATCTTCGTTTTGGATGATCTTGAATCCAATGAGAATGTGTCTTAACAATCTCCCCCTTTGGATCAAGATCATTACGAAAATGATTTGGCAATACGATCTTCTCTTTCAGCACAGAAGATGCAATCTCTTTCTCTAACTCAGAATGCTTTAGCAAAGTATCTTCAAAGAAAATTTATCTGAAATCAACATGTCTTCAGAATACTTTGATCTCGCAGTTCCTGGTCTTGTAATGTAATGGACTGAACATTTCTTCAAGCTTTAGATTCTCCCCCTTTTTGATGGAAAGTGTAACGACTTCATCAAAACTTTGAGTAAGAAATGTCAACCACTTGTAGTCTCTGATCCGTCAATTCAATAGTTATTCATCCTGATCTTTGCAAATCTAGACAAAATAATCATGTAACACCTAAATCAACTAATGAATCAGTTAGAATGCCTGTCAGTAACACTAAGTCACTGTGTGTAACGAATACACATTGGAAAGGAGCTGATTGATGTTGACTCCCCCAGGGCTTCCATTTAATCATCGAAACACCACAAAGGTAATTTCTATAAACGTTATGACAAAGAAACTAATTCCTTGTGTGTTCGTGCTTGTGTTGAAAGAATTAAGCACTTGATGATTGCTTATTTGGCTCAAAATTGTGTAAACCACTGAGACAACAGTAAGTTAAACACAGACTCAATGTGCATGAGTGAAGTGCGAAGGTGGGGCAGACTTCCTTCTTTTCAATATCCAGATTTTCCAAATGAAAATCAGATAGCAAATGTGTTGCATCCCCTTAGAAAATGTGAAACACTTTCTTGTTGAAAAGAAAATTAGTAGATGGTGAGGTTTGATCAAGAGTTGGCATGGGTTAGTTGCCTGTTTCAATAATGATCACCAAAGAATTGTGAAACATTAGAATGGTGGCTACCCGGCTCAGAAAAAGTTGGTGCAGAGTTGTGATATTCTTTTAACTCTGTTCTCACACGCTCTTTCTTTTAAACGTTTTGCTTACTCTAATCATACTCATTTCTTTTCGCTTCTCACACTCAATCACTAAGGATTAACTTCATGGGTAGAAATCACTGGTTAAGGTGATTTCATAGAAGTTGTGTTAATTCCTAGCACAATGATTCTTGCTTTCTTATGATGCACGTGATGCTCAGATTGGTTTAACTATTTCAGTTAAAGAACAATATTGATCATGAAAACATTTAAAATACACTCCCAAAATATAAAATGTGTTGAAAAATCGGGAAGTGTTTTGAACATTAAAAACAATGTTTTCCAATGATTGAAAGTTGTCCTTCTTTCAATCACATATGAGATTAAGATAAAGGAATATACCTTTAAGTGCGATCTTACATCTCATGAAGCTAAGCTTAAAGTCATAAAGATATGATCTTTTAAGCTTCTCTCAAACTTCTGCAAAAGTCTTAGGTCAAATCAAAGTAAAATTTATTCACTTAAATTGAAAAGACAAAAAGCAGTAAAACTATTAAAGTACGAGTTCTGATCAGAAATAATCAGAAGTCATCACCTTTTTATACTCCCCCTGAAATTATGCATTAGACAATAATGTTAGTGAAAAACATAAACACTAACCCCTTCTCAAATATTGATCATCATATCTGAGAAATGCATAAAATTTCAGACAAATATGTACTCCCCCTTGAAGGTTGATTTCCTCATTTGAGTATCGGAGTACAATCTCTTTTCCAGCACGGAGTAAGGTCTTTTGATCTTTGGAGTGCGAGTCCTAAACTGTTGTGTTTAGAAGTCAAACTTCGTTGAAGTACGGGTTCTAAGCGGATGTACTTAGAAGCCATTTTTTTGACATTGAAGAACGAGTCCTGATCTGTACATAATCAGAAGTCGCATTCTCTTTAAGATTTGTGTGCCTGCAACACAGATTTAGCCTTAGGTACCCATTGGAATTTGGGTCCTGCTGTGTTAGCACAAGATTTTGGTAACCATTTCAAATTGGTTCCTCTTTTCTTTTGAAATGCATGAGAAGAATTAATATGAGATGTATGCACATGGTAATTTCCAAACCAATCTCCAGAATCTTGACAAGTAATAGAAACATGTTTATTATAGATAGAGGACTTTCCAGCAAATAAAGATAACTGAAATAATTGCTTCATTGTATATTGTTTACGAGAAACAACAAGTTTTGAGTTCAAAAGAGCAACATCAACAATTAAGACATCTTTACTAAGCGAAGTCTTGCTACAATTAACACTACTAAACGATAAAACGGTCTTGTCAAGCTTCCGTTTCGGTTTCCATTGAGAATTTACTTCAGGCCTTGGCTTGCTCATATCTGAAACATGTAAAACTAGTGAGTTAGACCTTTGAGCAACAACTGAGTGCTTCTTCTCAGAATTACCAGTAGTGGTCGGTTTCTGTGAATGCTGAGATATTTTCTTACCTTTAGCATTGTTAGCTTTCACAGAGACTGAGTAATCAACTTTCGTTGATTTTGCACTGTTCACAGACATACTGGTTTTTCTTGAAGTTTTCTTAACAAAAGATGCATGGTTAGGAAGTTTCACATTAAAATCAACTTGTTCAAAACAACCATCTAAACCACCGTCGGAATTAAGAAAATTAAACTCTTCGTTTGATGAACCAAACATGTCATCAGAAGTAGAAGCCTTTGAAAGAACAACATTTTTCATAACAGTTGAAAAAACCTTTTGTTGAATCTCAATCATAAGTCTTTCATCTGATAAAGAGTTCTCGAGTTCAGAAATTTTACTTTCTAACACGAGAGAAGGGACATAAATTTTACCTATGACAGGCTTCGCCTCCATCTCTTTTTCAGAATAACTTTGAAAGTAGTCAGTTGAAAGAGATTTCTTTTCATCATTGGGATAGTCATAACTATTATTCAACTTCGCATAATAAAATGGAGCGTGAACTTTAGTTGACTTCATCCGTTTTTCAAATTCATTAGCTTCATCCTCTTCTGATAGTTTAGTATTAAAAACTTTAAGTGAGGAGATTCGGTGAGAAACTAGCATAGAGGTATAATCATAGAGTGCAGGCACTTCTCTTATACCCTTTTGAAGACGTTGAGGTTTCACATAACCGATTCCCCAATTTTCTTTGTTCTTTTTCGGTTTGTTAAGATGAATGGTTTGCTCACTTTGACCTAATGAGTATAGCTTCTTTTCCAAAGCGTCTAATTTAGCAATTAAGGTCTTGTTTTCTTTAGTACATAAAGAATGCATATCAGTAAGCTTATAAAAATCAATCTCACTTTTTGTCAATTTAGACTTGAGCTCAATATTCTCTTTTAGAATTATAGTCTGTTCTTTTGCGTTGGTGTCATCGTTTGTATGTAAAACCTCAACTAATACTTTCTTCTCAGCAATTTCATCGCTAAGTTTCTGTATCAATTGGTTTTTGTTAATTATAACACCATTTTCTCGCTTAAGATTAGATTCTAACTCTTCTTGTTTTAAAACCATAGCATGCATTTTATTCATTAAATCTTTATACGATAAAACACATACCTCCTCTTCTTCATTTTCTGAATCAGCTTCAGCATCTGATTCGATTTTGCCCATCAAGCACATATTGACGGCTTCATCCTTTTCTTCATCTTCTTCTTCTTCATCTGAGTGATCCAGCCAGTATTCATCTTCAGCCATCAGTGCCTTGCCTGCCTCCTGTTGCTTTGCAAGAAGCATCTTGTTCTTGTAGTAATCGGAGTTTCTGACTTTTGATCTGCGGCAATCCTTGGCAAAGTGACCTGTTTTGCCACAGTTGTAGCACATCGGTGGTCCTGGCTGACTTGATCCTTCAGCTTTAAATTTCCTTTCTTCAGGATTCCTCTCTACTAACCTTTTTCCTTCAGTCTGATATCTTCTCTCTTCAGGTTTCTTCTCCTCTGTTCTCTTTCCCTCAAATCTCTTCCCTTCATACTTATTTCCTTCATATCTGCTTCCTTCAATTCTTTCCTTGTGAGCATAGTTGTTTGGTCCAGAAGAGTACCTCTGACTATTAGACGTTGGATTCCTGTAGAACTTTTTCTGAAATGCATTTGTCAGAAACTGCATTGCTTGCTGCATTTGTTCATTTTCATCCGAGTCAGAGACAACATCAGCTTCAGCTTCTTCTGATTCATACACAATCGTCTTGTTCTTTTTCTTCTTTACAACAAGAGCGACTGTGTCTTCAACTGTCTTTCCTTTTCTCTTTTCTGCTAGAATTTCATCCACCTCATCTTCATTTTGTCGGAGGGTTTCATACACCTCGTGAAGTGGAATCTCATTCAGGTCTTTTATCTGCCTGGCAAAACTTTTCCATTCTGGTTGTAGAATACTCAGGAATTTGATATTCAACTCGATTTGAGATTTGTTGACCTTATTCTTGCTTAATTCGTTTAGCAAAGTCACAAACCTATCATATGTTCCCTCTAGAGTTTCTCCAGTTCTGCCTTTGAATTCTTCAAAACTGTGCAGGCAGTTAGAGATTTTCAGTTGGTTCCCAATCTTTGAACCCAGCATCATTTTCTCTAGTTGATCCCACATTTGTTTTCCGGAGGCCTTGTAGCTGTCAATCTTTACATAGATTTCATTCGTAATCCCTTGTAGAATGTATGACTTGGCTAACATGTCGCCTTTTGCTCTTAGCTTATCATCACCTGTTAGATCTCCATAAGAAAGTGCATGTTGTACTTCCTGAGTACCTGCTGCTGGTTCCCTATATTTTGTTTCCATTAGGCCTTCTTCTAAGGATTGTTTGATGAAATCACCCAATTCCTGTCTTTCGATGAAGTTCAGGAACCGATCCTTCCACTGTTCGTATTCTCCTCTAAAGAGAACTGGTGGCTTGGTATCAGTTCCGATTGCAAGGGCTTCTCTGGATGTCATTTTGAATAAAATTCGAAGTCCGGAAAAACTTTGCGTTTAGAGAAGGTTTGCGCGAGAGGTTGATTGCGCAAAGTGAGGTTCGATCGATAAGACGTAAGAACCGGTAAAATTTTCGACCGGTAAAACTAATTGACCGGTAAAAAGATTGGACCGAAAGTATATTTGATTTCCTTTGACCGAAAGTCTAATTGGTTTGATAAAGCTTTTCAAGTGAGAGTAGTGGATGGAAAAGGTGTTAGCTAAATGTTTAAAAGGTGGTCACGTGATTTTTGAAACAAAAAAAATAGCTCACCTTTTAAAAAAAATCTCACAAATAATGGACACGTGGGTAGATTCAAGAAAATTTTGCATGAGATGTAAATGTAAATCTTGGACACGTGGAAATTCACTTTGACCGAAATGTGTGTTTGAAATCTTGGAAGATCGATTTAGGGAAGTGTTTGATTGCTTAAAAAAAAATGAAATGCAATTGTGAGTGGACAAAGTGAGTGGTGTGAGAGTTAAATTTGAGTGAGAGTTAAATGTGAGTGGAGTGGAGTGTGTTAGGAATTGTCTCAATGACCGGAGAGTGGGGTTAGACCGGGGGTTGTGGGTTTTGAAATGTGATTCGACCGGATGATGTTTCTAAGACCGGGGATTGATGTTTGACCGGAAGAGAGAGAGGTAAGACCGGAAGTGAGGATGTGTGATTCGACCGGATGATGTTTCTAAGACCGGGGATTGATTGTGGTTTGACCGGAGTTTGGTTTTGTGTGATTCGACCGGAAGAGTTAATTTCCTTTGACCGGGGAAGTGAGGTGGAAAAGTTTTATTCGACCGGTGAAATGTAGTGGAAAAGTGGGGTTCGACCGGAATTGAGGTTTACTTTGACCGGATAAAAAAAATACTCGACCGGATAAAAAAAATATTCGACCGGTACAAAGTGGGATTTGACCGGAGAGTGTTTGACCGATACCAAAAGTTTGTGAGATTCGACCGATAAAAATGATCTTCGACCGGTAGAATGTAAAAACTAAGGTTCGACCGGTAGAATGTAAAAACTAAGGTTCGACCGGTACGCTTAAGACCGATACGTCGTCTTCTCCGATTAAACGACCTGCAACTCTAAAATTAACCCAACTAGAGATCGATTTACCACACCAAACTTTGACAGAATGTTCTCCTTACCAACAACAACAATACACAACCTTTTGATTTCGAAAATAACCGCAAAATCAAGATTTTGATGATTGATCAGTGTTCTTCAAAAAATGAAGAACACAGAGAGTTGAAAATTTTGATTTGATCTGGATCAGCTCTGATACCAATTGTGAGTCCGTGATCGTTACCAGATAATCAAATAACAAACAAATAGAAGATAAACCAACCTGTTTCGATTACAAACGATGATTACACGGTTGATTTCTTGAGTTTTCTCTCTGTTTGTTTTTCTCTCTTTTACACTTTGATAGTGTGTGTATTGTGTGAATTGTGATCTGATCGATTGTAAAAGAGAGATAGATAATATCTGATAAGATATTATCAAAAACTAATAAAAACTAATATTAAACTAAAACATTATATCTAAATAATAAATATCTAGATATTAAAAACAACTTTGACTTTATTACAGAATAGACCCTAGACTATGGTTGAGAGTAACTTTCAGCATTAACTTCAGATTGCGATCTTCGTTTTGGATGATCTTGAATCCAATGAGACTGTGTCTTAACAATAGTGTGATCGTGAAAGACTTTAGGCACCAAGGCTTTGGTTAGTGGATCTGCAAGCATCGAGTTTGTCCTAATGTGTTCTATCGCAATCTGACCATTCTGAATCATTTCTTTAACAACCAGAAACTTTATATCTATATGTTTCGACTTTATAGAGCTTCTGTTGTTATTTGAATACAGCACGGCTGAATTATTGTCACAAAATAATTTTAGAGGTCTTTCGACACCCTCAACTATACACAGCCCCGTGACAAAAAATTTTAGCCATATTCCATGATTGGATGCCTCATAACAAGCTATGAATTCCGCTGCCATAGTCGAAGAAGCTACGAGCGTCTGTTTCACACTTTTCCAGGAAATAGCCCCTCCAGCTAGCACATACACATAGCCTGATGTGGATCGACCGGTGTCTTGGCATCCACCAAAATCGGAGTCCGAATACCCAATGATCTCTAGTGAGTCCGATTTTCTGTAGGTGAGCATGTAATCCCTTGTTTTCTTTAAGTACCGCATGACCCGTTTGGCTGCTCTCCAATGATCCATTCTCGGGTTACTTAAGTATCTGCCCAAAACTCCCACTATGAAAGTTATATCAGGACGAGTACAAACCTGAGCATACATAAGACTACCCACAGCCGAGGCATAGGGAATCTTCTGCATTTCCTTTATCTCAAGTTCATTCTTGGGGCACTGTTTTAGACTAAACTTGTCTCCTTTAGCTACGGGCGTATTTCCTGATTTGCTATCTAACATGCCAAATCTATCAAGGACTTTATCAATGTAACTCTTTTGTGATAACCTTAAAATTCCACGAGAACGATCTCGTAGTATTTGAATTCCTAATACAAAAGAGGCATCACCAAGATCCTTCATCTCAAAATTCTTAGTGAGAAATTTCTTGGTGTTATGCAATAAAGCCAAGTCATTAGTGGCAATTAATATGTCATCAACATACAATATCAGAAAGATGACTTTACTCCCACTGAACTTATGATATACACAATCTTCCACCAAATTTACCTCATAACCGAAAGAGGTGATTATATGATGAAATTTGAGATACCATTGACGAGAAGCTTGTTTGAGACCATAGATAGACTTCTTTAATTTGTACACCATAGACTTTGAATCACCTAATACAAAGTTCAAAGTTTTCAGGTTGCGTCATGTAAATTGTTTTGTCAATGTTACCATTGAGAAACGTCATCTTTACGTTCATCTGGTGTAGCTCTAAATTAAAATGAGCTACTAGTGCCATAATTGTTCTAAAAGAGTCTTTCGATGAAACCGGAGAGAAAGTCTCTTTATAGTCAATGCCTTCCTTTTGAGTGAATCCTTTTGCGACAAGACGAGCTTTATATTTTTCTATGTTACCTTTTGAATCCTTCTTGGTTTTAAATATCCATTTATAACCAATGGGTTTTGCATCCTTCGGTAACTCGACAAGATCCCAAACATCATTGTCCTTCATGGATTTTAATTCATCTTCCATGGCATTGATCCATTTTCGAGAATTAGAACTAGACAAGGCTTGATTCAAGTTAATTGGATCATCTTCCATTATGCCTATTTCTGTCTCATGTTCTTGAAGAAAGACGATATAATCATCCGGAATCGCACTTCTTCTTTCTCTATTGGATCTCCTTAATGGCACTTCTTGAGTTTGTTGAGTTTGTTGAGTTTGTTTAACAGGTGGAGGAACTTCATTGTTGTCTTGTACTGGAGGTACACCTTCACTGGTGTTTTGAACTGGAGTTGCATCTTGAAGAATGATAGGTATAAAGACCTGATCATTGTCAATAGCAGTGTTAGGAATATTTTGAACTGGAGTTGCATCTTGAACAATGATAGGTATAAAGACCTGATCATTGTCAATAGCAGTGTTGGGAATAGAAGTATTTTGATCCTGAGCTTCATTTTCCTCAAAGACAACATTCCTTACTTTATCTCCCCCCCCCCCCCCAAACTCAACATCCTCAAGAAACCTTGCGTTTCCTATCTCAAAGAAGGATTTGGTAGTGGGATTGTAAAACTTAAAGCCCCAAGAGCGTTCTGCATATCCAACAAAATAGCAACTAATCGTTCTTGAGTCCAGTTTCTTTTCATGTGGATTGTAAGCCCTTGCCTCAGCTGGACATCCCCAAACATGCAAATGCTTTAGACTAGGTTTCTTGCCTGTCTAAAACTCATACGGGGTTTTAGTTACTGCTTTTGACGGAACTCTATTAAGGATATAGACTGTAGTCTTTAGTGCCTCTCCCCAAAGTGGTTTCGGTAAAGAGGTATGACTAATCATACTTCTAACCATGTCTTTAAGAGTTCGGTTTCGTCTTTCAGCAACACTGTTCATGCTAGGTTTGCCTGGCATGGTGTTTTGTGGGACGATTCCGCACTCCTTTAGGTAGAGGGCAAATGGTCCTGGACGTTGTTCTCCTGATCCGTCATATCTGTCGTAATATTCACCACCACGATCAGATTTGACAACCTTTATTTTCTTGCCTAGTTGAAGTTCAACTTCGGCTCTGAAATCTTTAAATACGTCCAAGGATTGAGACTTCTCATGTATCAAATATAGGTATCCATATCTAGAGTAATCGTCTATGAATGTGATAAAATACTGTTGACCATTCCAAGAAGCCGTAGGGAACGGTTCACATATATCAGTATGAATCAATTCTAAGACGTCCGTAGCTCTATTGGAACCTAACTTTCTTGAATTTGTTTGTTTTCCTTTTATACATTCAACACAAACTTAAAAGTTGGTTAAATCTATAGAATTGAGGATTTCATCAACAAGCCTCTGAATTCTCTATTTAGAGATATGTCCTAAACGCTTGTGCCATAGGATGGCAGAATCCTCATTTAATTTTCGCTTAGTACCTTTAGTAGCAGAGTGCAAAATTTCATAATCTAAAGCAACAGTTTCAAGCAGATATAGTTTATCAATTAAAGAACCAGTGCCAACCAAATTTGAATTTAAGTAGAAACTAACCTTATTATTTCCAAAAGAACAATTATAACCAAATTTGTCCAAACAGGAAACAGAAATTAAATTCCGCCTAAATGACGGTACAATAAAAGTTTCAACCAAATCCAAATAAACACCGGTTTTTAATAGTAATCTAAAAGTCCCGATAACTTGAACTTTAACTTTAGTGTCGTCGCCCACATATATAAATCTTTCATTATCACTCGACAGCCGGCTCTACAGGCAACCCTGCATAGACATACTTATGTGAGCAGTAGCACCAGAATCTACCCACCAAGTATTCTCAGGTACAAAAGCTAAATTGACTTCAGAACAAACAAAAGTGAGAGTCTTACCATGTTTCTCTCGCCAAGCAGCATACTTGGGACACTCCTTCTTTATGTGTCCCGCCTTCTTGCAAAAGAAACAGGTGAATTCCTTATCCTGTTTCTTATGCTTTTTCTGCTTTGGTCCACTTTATGCAGTTCTTTTAGCTCTCTTCTTTTTATTATCCTGAGAGGTTGTTGCCAAGTGAGCACTTTCTACCTTATCTCGCTTTAGTCTCTCCTCCTCTTGCACAATATGTGACATGAGCTCATTAAGAGTCCATTTATCCTTCTGAGTATTGTAATGTTAGTGTATAAAAGTCTTGGAAAGTAAATATATTTGATTTATTTGTAATTGTAATTGGGACTATTGGGCTTATGTAGTAGATGGGCTTGGGCTTAATTGTGTAACAAAGGTAGTGATAGTTATGGACTATAAATAGGTGTCTTGAGTTGTAATATTTCATAATTTACATTAATGAAAATGTAGTCCTTAAAGCACTTTCTCTCTCTAGATTAGTTTTATACTTTCTCTCTCTAGAATAATAAAGTATTTCTCCTATCCTACCTAGTTACAAACATGAAATGATCCAGATCTCGGACCTAACAAGTGGTATCAGAGCTAAACGATAAAATCTTATCGAAACGATTATCGGATCTCGACATTTCGTGTTTTTTAGCCAAATCTACATGTAAGTGCCTTCATATCTCAATTCCTCTTGAATATTTGCTCCATATACGATTACAGATCTACTACAATTTTTGGATTCGAATTTCGTTGAGTTTTGAGGTTTTTCGAAATTTTTCGTTCGAAATTTTTCGTTCGAAATTTTTCGTTCGAAATTTTTCGTTCGAAATTTTTCGTTCGAAATTTTTCGTTCGAAATTTTTCGTTCGAAATTTTCAGTGTTCTTCGCGTCAAATTTAAATCCGAAATTTTTTGTGCACGAGGTTATTTAACTTTCCTAGATCTGTTCTTTGTCGAATTTCGAGCATTCTACAATTTTCAGAATCGAAAAACGATGAAAAATGAGTGAGATATGAGATTTTAAAGAGAGTTCGTCGGAAAAACGGATCTCACCGGAGCTACGCCGGAAAATCGATTTTCAGCTAGTTTTGTGATGTTTATCTACCTTAGTTCGATTTGTCTATGATATTGGAGCATAACGCAAGTTTTCTCATTAATTTTCGTTGAGAAACGAGGTAGATCTATGTGTTGAAAGTCGGTTGATCGGAAAAACGTCACTGCCGGAAAGTTACTGTTCATCGACCGGAAAAACGTGATTTGAGTTGTGATATTGTCAAATTTTTGCTACAGATCTATTCTATAATGTTTCTCCAAGTTTTTTGATCAATTTTGAGCAAGAAATCGCAATATATGGCTTGTGAAAAAAAGTCTCGCCGGGAAAACGTTTTCGCCGGAAAAGTATTGTTCACGTCGGAATTTTGCTGTAATTTCGGTCCAGATCTGTTTTTTTTCATTATATTGATCATTTGGCACATGAATTGCAAAGGATTCAACATGTAATCGTGAGTTTTGGAGTTGTTTTGATTGTTTAATGTAGATCTCGCCGGAAAAGTTTGTTACTCGCCGGATTTGAGCTGTTACGTCGCCGGAAACTGTTTCACGATGCTTATTTGCTGAAACTCGTTTATTTGATAACTAATGAAGATATTAGATGCATAAAACACGTTACTTGATTGTAATTATGTTGATGCAAAGAAAAGAAAAAGTGAATAGTACATGATTTTATGTGAAGAAGATGATGAATAGTGTACTAACGGACTTTCGTTAGTCCCGTTAGTTTTTTAACATTTTTGGTCCAAAATCCAGTTAAATTGGCCAAATTTGTTCCTCATCCCCTACATTGTAGTGTATGCCTATCGTTTCCTCTTCGAGCATCTTGGTTATGACTCTCAAGCCGAATTCCTACTCGACTCGCGGTTAACGACGGTTCATTTGTTAAAAACTAAGGATGCACTCGGTTTGTCACGTCAAACTCGCTCGTTATCATTCTTGTGGGCTTATCGGAACGAGTTGGGTTTCTACATTTCGAGATGTTTTATCGTGCACTTAGTCGAGCTTACGGTGTACATCGGATCCGGTTTTAAAGTCGAAAACGAAGAATGAGAGCAACTTTCAAGGGGGAGCCGAGCATATAATTGTTAATGCATGAACTAAAGTTTTTTCAAGCAAATCAAGGGGGAGAGGAGATTAGAGCTTGAAGATGATTTACTTTCCAAAACTTTAGGGGGAGAATGTTAGTGTATAAAAGTCTTGGAAAGTAAATGTATTTGATTTGTTTGTAATTGTAATTGGGCCTCTTGGGCTTATGTAGTAGATGGGCTTGGGCTTAATTGTGTAACAAAGGTAGTGATAGTTATGGACTATAAATAGGTGTCTTGAGTTGTAATATTTCATAATTTCCATTAATGAAAATGTAGTCCTTAAAACACTTTCTCTCTCTAGATTAGTTTTATACTTTCTCTCTCTAGAATAATAAAGTCCTTCTCCTATCCTACCTAGTTACAAACATGAAATGATCCAGATCTCGGACCTAACATGTAACTCACCACAAATTGACCAAATTGTGCAGGGAGAGATATGAGAATCAAGTGAACAAGCAGGTCATCCGAAAGCTCTAACTTTAGTTCCTTGAGTTTCCCATTGAGATTGGACATTTCCATAATGTACTCCCTTATGTTCCCTTTTTCTTTATATCTCATGGTAACGAGTTTCATTAGGATGTTACTCGCTTCCGTTTTAGCATTCTTTGCAAAGAATTGCTCAATTTCCTTAAGGAACTTCTTGGCATTAGTGCTCTCAGTGATAGAGCCCCTGAATGTGCTCGGAATCGAGCGCTTCATGATCATCAGACACATGCGATTAGAGCGATCCCATTTCTCAATTTTATCCGTGTATGGATTTTTCGTAGTGGAAACGGGTCGCTCCATCCGAAGCGCATGGTCCAAATCTATGCAACCGAGAACAATTTCAACGCTTTCTTTCCACATGGCATAGTTCGTTCCGTTCAAAGTAGGGATACCAGCAAGTTGGGCAGATACGTTATTAGCATTAGCAACTGTATATATCAAAACATAACATGCTCAACATTTATATCATAGCGGAGAATAAAATTATGACATAAACAATTCGAAAACTAATTGGTGGGTCCATTAACAAGATACCTAGTACAACATTAATAATTAATCTTTTGACTAATTATTGACTCGTAAATGGTATTCTGAACGCGGTAATCAAATACTAAAAATAAATCCTGTCAAACAACAGCCGTCCTTTGGGCCGGTTATTGCTCACATGGAAAACTTTATAATAATCACATATTCATTACCGCATGTATATCAATTATCCGGCCAAAATAACGACTTTCCTTTGGGCCAGTCATTATTTTGCATGAACAAAAAATATACTCATCTTTATATTTCAAATATATCAATCTTCACAACAGAGGTTGCTTTGGCAAATATGTTGTGTCAATCAATCTATTTAAAAAAATACAAGACAATTAAGTGTAAACCTAATGGAGCAACCACAAACTTTACGTTATTCCTAATTGATCAAAAACAAAGTGTTAATCGAACTATACTTAATTTCAATGGGAAATGTCAATTTCACTTTAGCCCAACTAACATAATTCTCCAAATATTACCTAATGAGTGCAAGAGTCAAAATAGGAACCTAAGTTTCGACTATCTCGCGTCTCGAGCCAGAGTCCTCGCGTCGCGAGGAATGAAGGTTATAATCCATAGTGTGTCTCGCATAGCGAGGAGCCCAAATTCGCGTCGCGAGAATTTTCGTGCCAAAGTCTGAAAACCATCAGAGAGTGGCTCGCGTCGCGAGAATCACCAAACGAAAAACAGTGAAAACTTCGCGCAGCGAGGTTTGAAAACTCAAATAAAAACTGAAACCCTAAAGCAATATAATCCTCTCCAAATATGAACAACCACGATCGAGAGGAAAAAAAATAATTCAATGCGAACAAACCGTGGCTCTGATACCACTTGTTAGGATCTGATCAGAAAGCATCGAATTATTAAACAAACAGGAATAAGAACGTGCGTACCCGTTTCCATTAGTTAGGCTTGATTCTTGATTCGCAGATTCCCGGCTACGGTTTTCCTCAACGCAAAATCCCGAATGTTCTTCCAATGGGGAGAGATCGAACCTTATGATTTTGGTGTATTGGGAACCATAACCCTAGTCGTCCTTATATAAGTTGCAATTAGGGTTCCCATTAAACTCTAATTAAACCTAACGGGCTTCCTCTCATTGAGGCCCATACCATCCTTTTAGTTCTAATATGGCTTTCATAATTAATTAATCACTTAATTGGCCCATTACTAAATAGCTTTAACATAATTGGATTAATAATATGTAAGCCCACAATAATTATTGGATTTATTAAATAAATCCCAACATACTAATGTTTGAAGGAAGCATAAACAATGCTCAGGATACCAATAAAGACAACAATAAAGCAAGAGATGCTAAAGAGTTATAGTTAAGCCTATTTTCAAATGGATTCTTGTTTAACACACACAAGGTAGAACCTCAATTTCTTTGTAGGTAAATACACTCTTAGGTTTTGATATTATGCATTTTATGATTCCTAATTCATGTTACATTCAAACAAACTCAATAAATTATAGTTGATAGATCAATCATCCATTCAATAAATAAGTCCACCTACATGACCCATAAATTTGTAGGGGAACAACTTGCAGATATTAAGTTATTCCTAAGAATATCCAACTTGCACAATCATATCATTGTGATATCTAGAGTTATTTTAGAAAAGAATCTCACACATTTATCACCTGTAAAACAAAATAAATTGTGTGAGAAAGAGCAGAAAGATGAATATGATAAAAATTAACATATACTATCATGTAAGTATTTAAAGGATTGTCCTACCATGAATATATTAGTGTATTCCTAAAAGTAATCACATGATAGTTGTAGTTTTTGAGTATTCGGGTCATGAAATTAATACTAAAATCTAGTTATTGTGTTTACTGATATTTCATGTTCTATTTAAACATAATAATTGACCTTAGAATAATATATTCTAATTTTTTTTCTGGTCAAGTATATATTATTTTGGTTTATGTTGAAGTAATATGAGAATGACTACAATGTGTAGATTCATATAATGAGAATTAACACATGGATACAAGATAAAGATTTCATGTACATGATGTGACTCGTTATAAGAAGATTGCATTGGATGTCGTATGAGTGTCATGAATAGTTCTTACGTGGTCATTGTACATGAATTCATTTGACTTGAGATCATGAAGTTTGTTGTGTGTAAGTGCCATGTTTTGGCACTAATTTTAATCATGTCGTAACTGGATGACAAAAATGGATGTTTGGTATGTCATGCATCACATAGTAGTACTAATATTGTTCAAGATAGGATGTCTCTCCTGTATGAAGTTAGTGATGTGTTTGGACCCCTTGATGGGATGCAACTAAGATAATGCATGCATGCTTAAATAGTCAATATAAAATATGATATATGTTTCATCACTACATTACGGTATAAAAAGAACTAGAGAATGAACATAACAAGGATGCCACTTTCATGCCCTACGTTCAACCTAGACATCAAGAAGAAATGGACACAACATATACGCTGATATTGATCATAAAATTGATGATGAATTGAATCACCAACCTAGTGACTACGGTTTAAAAATATCGGCTCATTCAAAATGTTTTAAAAGTATAACCCAAGTCGACATAACATGCATGTTGAGTTTGTCTGGATTGGTTGGATTGAACACCTAACTTTCATCGTATTACAATCAAACTAAGCAAGGTTGAAGTTCTTATTAAGGAAATTAGAAGGACTAGGAATAAATGGTTTTGAACTGTTGACACCATCAATCATTCCAATTATGGATCGAACATCTTTATCAACAATCCCTCATCTCTTGCAACACAAGGTTGTTTATGAAAGCAAACTTCATCAGTATGAGTCATTGGTGTTAGACAAGGGACTTCATCCCCATAAAGGATTAAAGATGAGTGTTATTACCCAGTTGAGTGTCTATCTTGATATTAAGAGAATCCACCATAATGATCTTGCAACTACTCATAATCTCTCAAAGTTAAGCTTTCAGCACATATCCATTTAAGAGGCTTCCAATCAAGTGAAGATCCCAACAAATTCTCCTTCTTAAGTCTCTAAATTCTTATAGCACTAACTTCACCACCGTTGCTCTTATTAGGGCTGAGCAAAACCCGAATTAACCCGACAAACCCGTCCTACCCGAACTGAAATTCATGGTTTGAACCAATATCCGAAAAATAATAAAACCCGAAATCCGAAGTTTAAGTAGGATTTTAGGGTTCGGGTTGGGTTTGCATATTAGTCACCCGAACCTGCCCGAATATCCGATCTCCCCCTAAGCCCAAGGTCCAAATTATTGAATTACCGTAATTTATCTTTCTACCTAATTGGCCTACACGCGACAGTACACGGCTACTCCTCCTAGTTGTGAATTCGTGAGAAATTGATGGTGGTGGCGGATTTGCTGGAGTGGTTGGTGAATGTGAATACATGAGTCGGTGAGTTTGTTTGGTGGAAAGTGGAAACTCATTGGTTTACCACATATAACCCGTCAATACTCAATTATAAATTTGATGCCTCTTCTACTGTGATATCATACAATCTACTCTCAATCTCTCATTGCCTCATTGTCATTTGTCTGTGTTGATGGTAAACCCATCCAATAGTTAACTCTCATTCTCTCAACTCTCAAGAATTTAGTTTCTAGGCAAGTACTAACTATTTAACTTAAACTATATAAGCCAAAGCCATGCAAGTACAAGGTATACCATTAGTTGCCACAACCCAGATGCTGACATTGTACAACCCGTCAATGCATGGGTGATCGTTGATTAGTGACATAAACCATAGTGTCAAACCAACCCAAAAACCCACACCGAACCCGCCTTACCCGAACTGCCCCCGGACCCGAACAACCCGTCACCCGAAACATAAGGGGTCGGTTCATGAAAAACCCACCCTGAAAACCGATCGGGTTTCATGACTACCAACCCGAACCCGTCTGACCCGCCCGATGCTCCCCCCCCCCCCCCCCCCGCTCTTGTAACATCCCTCCATCCCCTTACGTGCGTGCCCTTCTTATCATCAACTTTTTGAAAATAAATAATTATGAAAAGAAAAACGAAAAATGAAAAATAAAACAAAATGAGTTTTATTTTATTTGACCAAAAGTGTAAATGATTGAGTTGAGAGGGGTCAAATCTACCATTTAAGTAGTGTTAATAAGGGCTTTAATAACTTTTGGACAAAAAATATTAAATATCATGTCAGGAGGGGGCTAAACGTAAATATCAGAAAGTTCAGGGGGCATAGTGTCATATTTTTCAAAGTACAAGGACTTGTTTTGCAATTAGTACAAGTCTATTTGAAGAAAACGACCTCACAGCGTAAAAATCGTGATTTGTCCAATTTCTTCAACTAATAGGCCAAAACACTTGACATATAAAGATATAGCATCGGTGGAGGATCATTTTGGTTCAAACCACTCGTAATTTCACTGAGTTTTGAGGGAGAAATTGGGACTCAAAGTTCATACTCAAAAATCTCGGTTTTTCGTCTTTTGGAGGTAACTTACTAAACCAATCTTTAAGTTTTTATATGGTTAGTTTCGTTTTGAAAAAGTGTATCAAACCCTAGTAGCCTTTCGTCTCAGATTTATGTTTTTATGGTTCAAATCATTGTTCAAAGTTGTTGGGTTTTCGTTTTTAAAACCTAAAATTTAAATGGAAAAATGAAACTCATTACTTAACGAAAATTAGTGTTCTTTATGTCAAAATGTTGGTAAATTAAAACATTACCAAGAATTTGGTGCAAAAAGAATGAATTGAAATGGCTAAGAATCTAGCCATTTTGGGCTTAAAATTACTCAAAAACGCAGCAATGGTTGCGTGGTGTTGCTGCTATATTTTACCCAATTTATTTATTTTTATTTTTAATTAAAAAAAAAAAAAAAATGAAATACAAGGAAGAGATTCGAACCTAAGACCCGTGGTTTGTTAGAACCATGTCTTAATCGGTAGGTAACTAGTAGATCAGATTGTTTTTTTTTTTTTTTTTGTTATTTATGTGTACAACAATTAATTAATAGTTATATTAAATATTTAAGTTTCAATAAATTTCATTAAAGTCTTGAAAGTTGTGGAAGTTTAAAATTTCGGCCACAATATTTTTCTGAATATTTTTCATAAATAACTTTGGGTTTATAAAATGCATATTTCACTCGATTTTAATTATCTATCTTTACAAAATTACCAAGATGCCATACAATTAAACAACCGGTATTTCAAGCAATACCGTACGTATTTGGGTTTATGAAATAGTTGAAAGAATTCTACACTTGGGATTTGGTGTCTTATTTATTTATTTTGAAAGGGATGAATCATTTATTTATTTAAGTGATTTAAAAGAAAATAAGATTTAAAGTATCGTAATAAGAAAAAAGATTACCGAACACATTGATTTTATAGGATTTATATAAATTATATATTTCCTAAGGATAGGTGTTTATAAAAGTCGTCTAATTACTTAGGTAACTTTATAATGAGAATAAAGTGTCATTATCAGATCAAAATAATTATTGGGGCACTTTAATTCAAAGTGGGTTTATAAAAAATTATAAAATGGTTAATTTGACGTCTTGGGACGTCATCGAGTTTGAGGTTTGATTAGAGTTGGTCGAGGTTGATCGAGTTACTTTTGACCCATGTGGATTTTAATGACGAGGTCAAGTGAGTTAATCGAGACATGTTAGGATACTCGGATTTGGAGTATGGACTTTAGATCGGGTCGGGATTGACCATAGTTGACTTTTGTTGACTTTTGGATAAAATGAACCACATTAATTGGATATCGTGGTATGATTATATGATTTCTATGGTGAATGTTATCCATGATAACGATTTAAATAATGTCATTGGTATATATTTACATGTATGTGGAGTTTTGTGGTGCACGTATGCTAATTGTTTTCCGGTTTTTAAACGTATTCAGCATGCTTGGATTTTCTGTTGGTTTATATTGTACAAATGGTGCATGGTTCGGAATATGAGATGTTAGTTTGGTTTGTTACATTTAAGGGGAGGCACGACCCTGAAATGGGTTACTAGCTCTGTGTGATCCATACACACCACGAAATGCCTGTGACACGACAGCACGACCCCGTAATGGGTTATTGGCTATAGGTGGGCTGTACACATTCAGGGAATGCTTGCAACTTATCAGTCCTTACTCGAGGAGACAGTTATGAGGTCTCGTTTCTTTTGGTGTTACATGTTTTAGAAAATGAATATTATTTTATACGAAGTTTGCATGTTTGATATATGTGACAAGTTATGATTTCACTCACACAAACCATGAACTCACTAAGCTTTATAAGTTGACTATAGTATGTATCTCAGGGCCAGGTAGTTCGAGGTTGGATAAGGGCAAATGACACGCTTAGAGACTTGCCTACTATCATTATTTTGGATTGTACCTTTTGTTTAGATTTTTATGTATGGAACAGTTGTAACTTAACCTGTTATGGAACGGGTTAGCTCTTAAGTTACATGTTTATGTATTTTGAAGAATTCCGCTATGAACGGTTTTAAAGTTTTAATTTAGCCGTTATTTTGGAGGAATTTATTTTAGATTACGTAACATTTCTCATGGCAGAAATGAGGGTGTTACAGCTCTTATCATGTTGGTTGTTCGACTAAAGTTACTTCCATGAGTTTACAAGGTTATAATAAGGATGAGGGAGAGTTACTCTTAGGTGATACAGTTTGTTTGCAGATGATAGTTATGGGCTGACTTGGCTATTTTGAAGGCTTGTAAAACACCTAACCCAAACAAGTTAGTGTTATTCTCCATCAATAGGTTGCAAGTTGCCTCAAGGTGAGTTTTTTAGGTCGAGTCAGTATCAAGTTTTTTGGGATTCTGTGTTGATAAGTTAATATCAGTAATAATTAAAACACAACTATAATAAATTTTTGATCTTTATTACGGAAATAAATAAAGACGTAAACTTTATTAATAAAGGCTATAAAGACTTAATATTTCTTATATCCGGAAAAAGGCCAAGAAACTGTAATAACAACACCGATTGAAAACTATCCTTCGTGGTAGATTCAACAAAGAAAGGAGTGAAGCAGAGTTGTTCACTTTGTGAACAGAAAATAAATTACAGTACACCAAATTAAAAAACAATGTGCTTGATAAACAAAGACGAAATCAGACTGCACGGAAAGGAACCTGTCCTTAAAGGTTTTATACGACCACTCCGAAAGCTGTGATCCTTGGGTCGCAAAGCCCCAGGATTTGATGCAGTATGAAGTTTCGTTTATCAACAACAATGATGATGGAAACACAACAAAATAGATGCAAAATTTGATGGCAGGAAGGAAACGTGATGCAGAGAGAACAAGAAAGAGAGAGAGAGAGAGAGAGAGATTGCAGATTTGAGGTCCCTTTTTTTTTGGGAGGTGGTTATCAACCCCCATAATCCTCATCTTCCTCCTTAAGATTAGGAGATAATAAGGTTACTTAGTAGACTAATTCTTCAACTAACAATTATCTCTAATTTTTTTAATTAAAAAACGTTTTTTAAAGTTTGAAAAAACCAGTTAAAAATCCATATTTTAATTAGTATTTATTTGCTAAGCCAAAGATAATTATTGATAATTAATGACTTTTAATTAATCAGTATTTATCTACATATCTCTATAGTTTGTAGTAAAAAGAAACTCGAGAGCTTGGGGCGAGGCTCCTTCTGCTTTGACACGTCGTGCGAAGTTCGCCTCCTCGCGCCACTACCCTAATCTCGCCCTTGCTCCCGTGTTTTCAGCCACGACCACGTGCGCTCGTGTGCATTGGACCTCCCACTCATGACCCCTACCATGAGTCCATTAACTTGTTCAAAACCCAATATAATATAAGGCCTCATAAAGTCCTTTATTTAAAGTCTTCCTACCAATGTGGGATGGAAAGACCTTCCAACCTCACTTATATTTCCAACAATCCCCACCAGGTTGGAAAGTTTTCTAACATTCATAGTATATGGTGTCACTAAGATTATACCTTGTTTGATGTAAATATGCAATAAGGGATCAATTCAGTGGTATCCTTAGGATTTAAACCTTGAATCTTGTGATCATTTCGGCTTATTTACATATACCATCTTACATCTTTGCTTTCTCACTGAGCATGAATATGGTCATGCACTAAACCCTGTTTCATGACTTTCTACAAGAGAAACCACAACTTTCCATTTGAGGCGGCACCACCTCTCATTCATATAGGCAAAGTTCTATAACATCTTCGTTGCTAAGTGTAACACCCATATTTTTGGATAAGTATGATTTCAAGTTAGTATAAAAATCGATATTTCAAGAGAAATAGAAGAAATCGTATTTGGGGCTTAAATTCTAGATTTTATAGTCTTGTTGGATAAAAAATTGAAAACGAGTCCAACGTTTCTTTTCGGAGCAAAATCGGAGCTAAAACGAATAAGTTATGGCCAAAACAGTGACCACCGTGAGTTATCAAGTTAGTTAGGCGATCAAGTGAGTTTCAGAGCTCGTGGGAATTATAGCGTGAGTTAACTCGCGGTACAACTAGCGCTAGCCGCTAGAACTGCACAAATACGCGATTTTCTTAGGGGTTTTTTCATGTTTTCATATCTTCTTCATCTCTACTCCGATTAGGACGATTTTTTTTGCTATGTTCTCGATTTTGAGAGCTTTTAAGAGTAGATCAAGAGAGTAGAGGTATATTGGAGGATTCAAGAGTATTTTGTTTTGGTAAGCTCATCATTACCCTCGATTTTAAGCTAGGGTTTGACACATCCTTCATTTCCTCTCCTCTCCTTTCCATATTGCTTTAGGTTTTGGATCTTTGGAGGTGAATGAAACAATTTGCAATTGTTGGATCTAAAATTAAGTAGGTGTTACTTTTAGATTCAAGTTTTCACCAAGAAAACTCAAGTTTGGGGTAAAAACCTAAATTTAAATAAATCTAACCATGTGAGTTCTAGTTGTTTTGCAAAACTATATACATGTTAAAATATTTCTATTTTGGGGTTTGAACACATTTTTATGAGTTTGATTCGTATTTGATGAGTAATACGATTTTGAGCACAGTTGGGTTTTGAAATCTTTAAAGATAATTTAAGATGTTTTACTAGTTGTTTTGAGGCACCCAAGTTTATGGATTTCATCAATGTCATTTCTTGGATATTTGGATGGTTTAGGAAAAATATCTTTTGACTCTTAAAATGACTAGCTCGGATTAATGATCAATTTTATTTGGGTTTGATGAACAAGTTGAATGAGTTTTGTTAACCTTATTTTAGGTTAAATGTTGTCTTGGGATTTCACCCAACGTATGAACTTTTGATGTTGGCACACTAGTCATTTTGATCATAAACGTATAAATTTGTGATAATTGTCTTTCTATGGCTTGAGAGGATTTTGATAATGGAAACCATATGGTTTCATTTAGCCATTGTGTTTCAATAAAATGTTGGTCCATGGACCTAATCGTGTTGTAGTTGCCATATGTTTATTAAAAGTTGGAAATATGCCATTTCGGCTCATGTGGTTTATATTGGTTGTATTTAATTAATCAAGTGCATTTATGGACGTATTGGTTTAAATTTACTCAGAAAAGTTTTGTTGACATTTATCCGATTTTTAACAGTCAAATTGATCTTTAAACGTACAATGCATTTATTGCATAATTGTTGGAAATTACTTGTTTTGAGTGCATTGATCGTTCATTGTAGAGTCATAAAATCTAGACTATAAATGCATTGGATCCATAAAGATGTGAGTCAGTCATATTGAATACTTGAGGATTCTTGATGTCCTTATCTTGAGACCAATGTTGTGTGGGCATTTTGGTGATCGGTATTTCGGAGAGGAACCCATGAGGGTTGGACTCCATGATCGTAGGTATTACGGTGGTGAACTCGTAAGGAGTCGGACACTAGGACCCGTGTGCTAAGGTTGTGGCCTAGCAGAGTGGATACTGAGCCATCGAGGGTATTTTAGGGAGGAACTCTTGTGCAGTCAGGCTCCAGGATAATTGGCTAATAGGTTTGATCCAATATTGTATAAGTAGGCATGAGGTCGGGGTGTTATGAAGATAAACTCGTATGGGTTGGGCTCCGGGACCTTAGGTATTGCAGTGGAAACTCGAGAGGGATTAGACACCTAGACCGTGATCTTAGGGCACTACTTGATAATGTTGACACATAGCTTACTTTGTGCTTCACCATAGTCGACGGAAGCGGGTCTACCCCGTCATCGAAAGGTGTTATTTGGGTATTGAGTCTAACAGTACTTTCGGTGATTTTGGGTATACTATAATTTTGTATTCCAGACGTCCTGTGAGTTAGATCTTATTCACTCGTTTCTTAAATATGAGTTTTAAATGTTGGCCTTGATTCCAAGGCATATTTAGTTAATGTATCACCTTTTGGAAAAGATGAGTTCCATGATTTAAAATCCTTTGGTCCTAACTACTATTTGTAAATGAGGAATTTTGGAAAAAGGGAAATCTTATTGGGTTCGAATGTTTTAGGCTTATTAGATAAAACTGCTTTAACTCACTAGGCGTTAAGTCTAACACTTTTCCTTATCGACATGTATATCAGGTCTTAGTGGGATCTGAGCGGCGTACGAAACTTTATAGAGTTTCCGGTAGGATGGCTAAAGATGTCATCTGTTATGAAGATATCAGGTTTGGTAGTTTTAGTAACACCTGCCTTAATTCAGTATCCGTTGGGAATTAGATTGTCCATTTAGTACTCTGATACTTACCTCATTCTCCATTTTGGATACACTCTATGTAATTTTATATTAAAGTTACTTGATATTGAAGAGGTTTTAAAAAGTTTTAAATTTTCTGCTATTTTCTAAACTTTGTTAAGAGATTAAACTTATCCTTGTTCTCGGCAACGACGTACTATCACATACCTTACATGGATCTATCAATTGATAGTACCTTCTATCAGTTAAGTGACTTGTTATTACCCTTTAAACTTTGTAGACAGGAGTATTAAATACAAGTTGGGTTTCCATCACTAACTCATTCTTCGTGATTTCAGACCCATGTCTCTGGTAGTTGATCCCACTGACAGGCCCTTTTGTGTTCCTTAGGGAAGTGAAATAATACCAAAAGGCAAGTATACAAATTGGTATTATGTCGCCTTACAAGTAATAAACTGGTAAAGATACCAGATATCGTCCCACAGAGATTGGACTAAAAAGTGTGTTAAAAGTATAATAAAAGATGAGATTTCAGATGACGAATTTGAAGCAATATTTTGGAGGGTTGGTTATCACAGATCTAAATGAACAAGAATAAATGAGAAGCAAGGGTGTAAGACTTTTGATGGTATATGAATCCAAAATCCAGCAGGTCAATGCTACAGCACTATCATAGCATGATGCTATAGGAATGTTGCAGCATGCTTCTGACTATAACTAGTTTTATTATCTATCTTAAGACACGTTCCTCTCGGACTCTCACCATCCCATAATTCCAGTAGCTATGAATCATCTCATCTCTGAGCAAGGTTCCAGATAAGGGAATGATGGGAGTGGAGTTCTCAAAATATACGACAAAACAAATTCTCTTCGTTAAAAGTTACTCTTTCGAAATAACCCCCGTACCTCCCAAGTTGATGTATTCCAAATAGCTTATCTCTAAGTCTATTCCATTTTAACCCTTTGAAAAAGTGACCATTTATCAAGAATGAATCATTTTAAAAGACACAGGTAACAACTCTCGTTGCAAGTAACTCTTTCGATATTACCTCTCATGTCATTCAAATTGACGTGCTATTTAATGGCCTATCTCTAGGTCCATCACACTTTAACACTATCAAAGTGATCAATTTGTCAAGGAGTTGTGTTATCTTGATACAACTTGAGTTGGAACAATAAAACTTGGTTAAAGTCACAAAAACCCACTTTCTTTTAGATCCACATAACCACCATTTGCCTCACACCCAAGCTAATATGATTAGCTACTCATTACAATAAAGAAATAAAAACAACTACTAAAGATAAACATAATGTAAATTGCTCTTGAAATGTAAATGACTTGAAAGTATATAAATATATATATATATATATATATATATATATATATATATATATGTTGCTTGAAATGTAAAGACAAATGAAAGTAAATTACAAGGAAATGGAAGTGACAAGGAAGTAAGAATGGAAAGTAAATACAATGAACTTTAACTACTAAAATCTAAATTAAAAGAGTAAAAGAAAGGCTAGAGATGCAAGATGAAGAAAGAAAATATAAGAAAATAAAATGTGCAGGTGGATGATGTTTCAATGCTGCAAGCATTCATATTCAAGGATGAAGATTATATGAAGATGATAAAGAATACGATGAAGATCAGATGCATGAATTCTGGAATTTAAAGGGGACACAGGACTGGAATATGACCAGTTCGTGAATTAGACAGAAAGTGAAAGACTTACACTATTCATAACAAGGTGGAAAACTCAAAGACAATATGGAGAGCAAGATGAATACTTAAAGATTAATACTTGGAATTAAAGAACTAAAGGGTGATTTAAGATCAGCCCCAAGTTAAATACAAATTAGATGCATAACCAAAAGACATTAAGAAACATAAACTAGGATGATGTAGAGAGATGTCCCCTTATGAGCAACTAAGCCTTCCTTTTATAGACAAGAGGAGCGGCAAAGTTGTTATTAAGGGGAATCTAATTGTACTTAGGCTAGTCTAAAGCTAACTAGAGTTACCAAAGCTTGTCCCAACTTAACCAAACTATTACAAACCAGATTAACCAAATGTTTAGAGGTTACAAAAGATTAGTTCCAAGCCAAAAATCAGGTTCGGTCTTCAAGATTTTCCATCCAAAAACGATCAGCTCCATGTTGTGCCAATGCTGTAGGATGCCCTGTTTCCAAATAGATTTTCAAAAGACAACCAAGTTCGCCTACAATCTTAATAGAACAAGTAAATCATACAAATTCAGCTCCAAGACACAATAAATAGAAAATAAGGTAGAAAATGACTCAAAGTGGGATTTGGAAATGAAAAATCCTATCTAAAAGAGTAAAAGTAATGTGCTTAAGTACTCAAAATTGAGTACTTATCACCACCCCAAACTAAAAACTTTGCTTGTCCCCAAACAATAAAAAGAACAAAAGAAAAGACATTAAATGTGAAAGTTTTGCATTGGAATACATTAGGTGTATATCATGAGTTTGAGCATGCCATGTCTATATCATATAGCCTTTCATAAATCCAAAGTAACCAACAATCTCATTCTAGATGCTAATCATGAACCATATGCTAGCCTTATATTCTTTTTGTTATGGACACACATCCTACATTACACCTTTTTCATGGCTTTGAGTGTATGGGTTTCTCTCTTTTGGCTCTTTCTTTCCTCTCCATGCCTTTTCTCACACATGTACCAACACTTGAATTTTTTCAAATTTTGTACATTTTCTGTTGGGTACATACACCAGCCCCTATGGGACTTTTGTGGTGTTGATTTGCCACTTTTCATGGCTTTTCTTGTGCCATTTTAGACACCCCCACCCCAAACTAAGAATTCTGCAATGTCCTCATTGTAGGAAGGAAAAGTGTTTTGTCTTTGACATTTGGTGGCTATGGTGTAAGAAAAGGATGAATACCAATCATATGAGTGTGAAATGTGTAGAACATGGTCCAAATTGTGTCCCAAGCAACTATTAGGCTAGTTCTATCATGCACTACTTCTAAAAATGAGATGTGGACTCATGAAATTATTATGGATATACAATTCAACTAATCATATCAAAACATGATCCAATGAAAATAAGACAAACCTATAAAGTGTAAAAAAAATTATCCCATCCTAAAAACTAAAAATAAACAGAAATGGAGCAGAAAAGGATATGATTTAAACCTGTCCTACTCAGGTTGAGTAGGTTGTGTGTGGCCAACAGGGGCTGCAGATGATGTTGCTTTGTGGCTTGATGCTGCAGCACCAGTGTGGACACTTCTCTATGTAATCAAATTCTCTTTCAAGCTCTTGATTTCAGTCTTCTGCTTTTTCACCAACTTCTTCAGCTTTTTTACTTCGGCATTCTCCTCCTCTTGATCCCTTCTTTTTCTGCCATCAACCATGGATTGCACCTCCACCTTGAGATCTTCCAGCTTCTCCATAAACTCACCTCTTTGCTGTAGGATTGTGTCCATAGGATTGTTGTTTTGAGCTAACACTTCCTGCATCATCCCCACCATCTCATTTGCCCCAATACCTTTCTCTTTTCTGCCTCTCAACCTTTGTACTGCCTTCATGTCCATCTGATGTCTTTCTCTCTATTCCTTCACAATCAGATCATCAATGTACCTAGGCACTCCCATCTCAGTCAGCAGCTGGGTTAACATCCCAGGGAAGTAAAATTTTCCCTTTAACTTTGACCTTGATGAGCATTCTCTTATACTTTTCATGATGATCTTTCCAAAGTTGATGGTTTTACCTGTCACAAGGCAATAGAGTAAAAGCATTCTTTCCACAGTGATGAAAGTATCATGAGAGGTTGGTGAGATGGTGTGCCTCACAAAGTTGATCCATACATTGGAATCAGCTGTGAGGTTGGAAGCTCTGAATGTCCTCAACATGAGATTGGTATGGCTTTCCCAAGTGGTTTTAGGTTTTCCCAGTACTGCAACAACTTCAGCAAGGTCATTAACAGTGGCATGATGCACAAGTGCGTAGTATTCTGTTTTCTTGGGTGGGTTGAGTTCCAGGAACTGGTTGATCCTTTTAGCAGTAAGGTGAACAATGGCTCCTCTAACCTGAATCTTTGAGGCTGAAGTCACAGACATCTCACAGTAGAATTCTCTAATAAGGGTGAGATTATAGGAGGTGTATACATGACATAGCTTGCTGAGACCTTGGGTGTCAACTACCTGCCGAATGAAATGGAATTCCCTCATACTGTGCTCGTCTATTCCTTTATCAGGGAACCCAATCTTAGTTTGAAATTTAGGCCACATTTTTGCTGCAGCCTTGGAGCTGAACCCATTATGAGGTGAGGTTGGCCTTGGCAAGAGAGCCACAGCAGGTTCCTCATTTCTCTCTTTTCTTCTCACAGGCTGCTCATGCTGCAATGATGCTGCAGCATAGTAGTTGGTGTTAGTAGGTTTGGTTCCAGATGGTTTTCCCTCAGTTATCACTCTTTTGGCTTTCTTCTTCCCTCTAGGTCCCTTACTGGTTGTCTTTTTAGCATGCACCTTTCCCAATCTCTTTCTTTTCCTAGTTGGTTTGACTACCACTGGTTCCTCTTCCTCAGTCCACACAACGTCATTTTGAGGGAAATCCACAAATGGGTCCTCATGGTTTTCACTTATATCTCTATCCACCTCCATACTCTCAATGATGGTTTCCTCATTTCTCCCTATTTCTTTTTCAAGGACACCAACTGGGCTCTCAGTGTTCTTTCCAACAGGGGGTTCCTCAAGTAGGTCAAGATTTTCAACAGTGATTTCTACTTCTTCATCAGTTTGGTTAGGTTTCGGGTTAGTGGTGATTATTTTATCAGTAGAGTTCAAGGGCCCAAATGAGCAATCAAACTCATACTTTCGAAAATGATCAACATTTACCTTTGTCGAAGAAATGGGTATTCCAGCCTCATCCTCAGAACATGAGGTGATCAGGCCATCGATCATAGATTTTTTAGCAGAAGAAGGTACCTGAGAGTCTGCAATGGTGATGAAGTTGGGATGAAGAATGACTGCAAACGGATTACTTGCTGGAATCTCCCCTGCTGTTGGTGGTTTTGCTGAAGTTTCTCCTCTTTCGGCCATTAGAGTGCCCTTGACCTCAGAAGAATTTGGGAATAGAGCTTTTGGAGAGATTCGAGCTTGTGGGGGAATGGAGTTGTCCTCCAAAACCACTGGTGATTGAGGATTTCTAGCGCTCGGAGTTTGATCAACAATCCTATTTCGCGGGCTTCTTCTTCTTTCGGCACTAGTAGGGTTTCGAACCATGGCTCGTTTTACTCTAGCCATGGCGGACGTTGATCACAGAGAAAGGGGAAGAAAATGGTGATGTTTTTTAGAGGTGTTTGGTTTGAGAGGGAAGAAGCAGGGGGTGAGGAGTGAGAGGGATATTGAAACGGTTATTATTACGAAAAAAAGGGTTTTCTTGGGAGATGAAAGGACAGTGACTTGAAAGGAGTACTTATCTGATTAAAAATTGGATGGAGCAAGCTGTAATTTGGGTTTTAACCTTTGGGTTTTTAAGGTAAGTACTCAAGAAGGAATCTTTTAGAAGCTTCTTAATCATTTTGGCTATAAAATAGACAAGATGCCTATAATAGCTAAAATGAGCTGATCTGATGTCATCTCTTGTATTTATCCTTAAACCAACCCAAAAATGCTTCTGATATATTCCCCAAACTTTCATCCGGACATTCCCTTTTTCTTTTGAAAATTCAGATCTTTGGTGCTGTAGCATTGGAATAGCATCTTCTGTTTCCTCTTTTTCCTAACTTAAGGCTGCACACTAACAAACAAATTACAAAAGACTAACAAGTAAAATTACTAAACTAATTAAACAAATATTATTTACACAGATTGTGGAACTTTGAGATAGTTCCCATCTTTGATTGAAGCTTTTTAGCATAGAGTGACCATCTCCACAGAGCCATGCTGTGGAGATGCTACAGCATCATGGTATAGCTTTACTCTCTGTCCATTGACTTTGAACACACTATTGTTTTCCGGATTGACTAAGTCTACAGCCGCATATGGATATACTTTGTGGATGAGAAATGGGCCTGACCATCTAGACTTAAGTTTGCCTGGAAACAATTTCAGCCTAGAATTGAACAAAAGACATTTCTAGCCTGCTTTCAACTCTCTGTGCCTAATCCTATTGTCATGCCATTTTTTTGTTTTCTCTTTGTATAACTTGGCATTTTCATAGGACAGGTTCCTATGCTCTTCTAGCTCACAGAGTTGCAATTTTCTTTTGTTGCCAGCCTCATCAAAATTCATGTTCAACTCTTTTATAGCCCAATATGCTTTATGTTCAAGTTCCAAAGGGAGATGACAGGCCTTCCCAAAGACTAGCTTGTATGGAGACATACCCAAAGGTGTTTTAAAAGAAGTTATGTATGCCCATAAAGCATCATCTAATTTGAAAGCCCAATCTTTTCTATTTGGTTTAACAACTTTTTCAAGAATCCCTTTTATTTCCCTATTTGAGAGCTCAGCTAATCCATTGGTTTGTGGGTGATATGCAGTGGCAACCCTATGTTTCACATGATATTTTTCAAGAACTTTACTCAACAAATTGTTTATAAAGTGGGTACCCTCATCACTAATCAGTGCCCCGGGGGTACCAAACCTTGTAAAAATTTTGTTTTTGTAAAAACTTTACGACAGTTTTAGCATCATTTGAAACATATGCCATTGCCTCTACCCATTTTGAAACATAATCAACAACAACTAAGATATATTGACAATTGTTTGAAGGGGGAAAAGGTCCCATAAAATATATTCCCCAAACATCAAATAACTCAACTTCCAATATCCCATTCAAAGGCATTTCATTTTTCTGAGAAATAGAACCACTTCTCTAACATCATTACATCTTTGAACAAAATTATGGGAATCTTTAAAGAGAGTTGGCCAATAAAATCCTGATTGAAGCACTTTAGCTGCTGTTCTTTGGCCTCCAAAATGTCCTCCATAATCTGACTGATGGCAATGCTGTAGAATTGTTGCAGCTTCAGTTTCTAGGATACTCTTTCTCAACAATTGATTTGTACCAAGTTTAAACAGAAAAGGGTCATCCCACAAGTAAAATTTGCAATCATGGAGAAATTTCTTAAGCATGTGATGAGTATAATCAGAAGGTATGATGCCACAAGCCAAATAATTTGCTATGTCAGCAAACCATGGAAGTTGTGCTTGTACCATAAGAATCTTTTCATCCGGAAAGGTCTCTACAATGTCTCCTTCTTTCCTACTTTCAACCTGTTTTTCTAGCCTAGACAAATGGTCAGCAACTTGGTTCTCAGTTCCCTTCCTATCAATAATCTCTAGGTCAAACTCTTGCAACAACAAAACCCATCTTATCAGCCTAGGTTTTGCATCTTTCTTTGATATCAAATATTTAATGGCAGCATGGTCGGTATGTACAATGACTTTTTCTCCCATCAAATATGATCTAAAATTTTCAAATGCAAACACCACAACCAATAATTCTTTCTCAGTTGTTGTGTAATTAATTTGAGCTTCATTTAGGGTTTTGCTTGCATAGTGGATGGAATGAAAAAAATTCTCTTTTCTTTGACCTAACACAGCACCAACAGCCCAGTCACTTGCATCACACATCATTTCAAAAAGTTTGTCCCATTTAGGAGCCACAACCACTGGTGCAGTTACCAAAGCTTTCTTTAAAGTGTTGAATGCATTTCTACATTCATCATTGAAATCAAACTTTTGGTCATGTTGTAATAATAGACATAAAGGTTTTCAAATTTTTGAAAAGTCCTTTATAAACCGTCTATAAAATCCAGCATGACCAAGAAAGCTCCTGATACCTTTAACAGTTGTTGGTTCAGGTAGTTTTTTAATTACTTCCAGTTTAGCTTTGTCTACCTCGACTCCTCTTTTTGAAATTAAATGACCAAGGACAATCCCTTCTGTTACCATGAAATGACATTTTTCCCAATTAAGGACCAGGTCAGTTTCCTCACACCTTTTAAGACTTTGTTTCAAATTATCCAAACACTGATCAAAAGATGAACCATAAACAAAAAAATCATCCATAAATATTTCAATGGATTTTTCAAGCATATCAGAAAATATGGACATCATGCATCTTTGAAAAGTGACAGGAGCATTGCAAAGTCCAAAAGGCATCCTTCTGAAGGCAAAGGTGCCATACGGACAAGTGAAGGTAGTCTTCTCCTGGTCTTCTAGTGCTATGGCTATTTGGTTGTATCCTAAGTATCCATCCAAGAAGCAGTAGTACTCTTTTCCAGCTAACCTTTCCAACATTTGATCAACAAAAGGTAAGGGAAAATGGTCCTTTTGAGTAGCCTTGTTCAGCCTACGGTAGTCCATGCAAATTCTCCATCCGGAGACTATTCTGGTAGGGATGAGTTCATTCTTGTCATTGGAAATGACAGTGATCCCTCCCTTATTGGGTACACATTGGACTGGACTAACCCAAGAACTACTGACTATTGGGAAAATAATTCCTGAATCTAACCATTTCAAAATTTCCTTTTTCACTACCTCTTTCATGACAGGGTTCAATCTTCTTTGTGGCTTTATGGAAGGGAAGTTCTTGTCTTCTAAGATGATCTTATGTTGACAAATAGAGGTACTAATCCCTTTAAGGTCAGCAATAGTCCATCCTATGGCTTTTGTGTGTAACTTCAACATATCTACTAACTTTTTCTCTTGATGCAATTCTAGGGTGGCAGAGATGATGACAGGTAGTTTGTCTTTTTTTCCTAGAAAGGAATACTTCAAGTGGGATGGGAGCTGTTTCAACTCCAGGTCAGGTGGTGAGATTGTTGATGGAGTAAATGACTTTTGTTCATTACTTTCCAGCAGCTCAAATGTTGCAGCATCCAAAGGGACAGACTCTTTCTCTATGGTCTTATCATCATCATCATCATATTCCTTGTCTAAGTCTTCCAAGGTCAGGTCTTTCTCATCCTCCTCTTCTATCTTACAAGCTCGTTTGACTCCCTCCTCATTACATAATTCCTCAATGACACCTAGGCTTGATCAGTCTTCTAGATCATTAGGGTATTTCAAAGAATTGAAGACATTGAATGTGACTTTTTGGTCTTGTAGTCTCATGGTCAACTCACCCTTCTGGACATCTATCAAAGTTCTACCTGTAGCTAAGAAAGGTCTTCCTAAAAGTATGGGAATATCCTTGTCAGCCTCAAAGTCTAAAATGATAAAGTCAGCTGGAAAAATGAACTTGTCAACTTGGACTAATACATCTTCAATCTTACCCTTTGGATATGCAATGGTTTTATCAGCTAGAATGAGTGTAACTGTGGTAGGTCTGGCCTCTCCTATGCCTAAGCTTTTGAAAATGGACAATGGCATAAGGTTGACACTAGCACCTAAATCACACAGTGCCTTCCCAACCTCTTTCCCACCTATGGAGCAAGGAATGGTAAAACTCCCTAGATCTTTTTGCTTAGGGGGAATCTTGTTGGTCAAGAGAGCACTGCTACCTTCTGTGAGTGCAACAGTCTCATATTCATTCAATTTTTTTTTTGCTCAATATGTCCTTTAAAAACTTGGCATAACTGGGCATCTGCTCTATTGCTTCAACAAGAGGTATGTTGATTTGCAATGCTTTGAAGACATCCAAAAAAAATTTAAATTGCATTTCCTCCTTCTCATTTCTTAACCTCTGGGGGTAAGGAATGTAAGGGGGAACTGGTTTGATAACAGCCTGGTTTGATTGTTTTGAGCAAGATGGGTCCACTATGCCTTTGGTCTTGGTCTCATTGGGTTGAATCACAACTTGGGTCTTTGGGTCAGTCAGTGTTGGACTTGAACTTGTGATCTTAGGATCTTGATTTTCTACTTGAATTGATGGTATTGGAATTACAGGAATTTCTGGAACATGAATAGATTTGGGTGTTTTCTCAGAATCTGTTTTGGTTGTTAGTCCCAATTCCTTTTCCATAGATTCAGGCAATTCTTTACCACTCCTAAGTGTAACAGTTTTCACATGTTCCTTTCCTGGAGCCTTGGGTATTTCAGTGTTACTAGGCAAAGTGCCTGAGGCTCTGTTGTTCTGATTAAGTGCAATTTGACTGACTTGTGTTTCCAAACTCCGGAGAGCTGCTTGTGTCTGACTCATGAATCCTCTCATCATTGCTTCAAGAGAGAGATTTGAGTCATCATGTGGAGGTGCATGATGTTGATTTTGAAAAGGTGGTTGAGTGTGCTGATTGTTTTGAAAACCTTGATTACGATTATTCTGATGATGATTATTTTGAAAATTTCCCTTGTACTGGTTTTGAGAACTGCTTGCTTGATTTTGAAAATTGGAGTTCCCTTGATGCTTTGGTGCTGGTGGATTTAAACATGGACTGTTCCAAGAGAAGTTTGGGTGCTGTTTCCAGCTTGCATTGTAATGGTTGGAGTGGGGAGCAGGTCTGTTTTGAACAAAATTTACAGATTCAGAATTATGTGGACAGTGTTCATAGGAATGTTCTCTACCACAACACACACATTGCACAGAAAGAACTGCTGAAGCAGGAGTAGGGACAGTCGGTTGCATTCCTTGACCAGAAGTTATATTTTTAAGCATGTTGGTCATAAAAGCAAGTTGAGCTGTCAATGCAGTGTATGCATCCACATCATGCATTCCAGTAGTTTTTCTTTGAGTTTGGGCCCTTGGATCAGCCCAATGTCCATTGTTTGTTGAAATCTTTTCAAGAATCTCATACCCGACATTGTAGGTATTAGAAGTAAAAGCCCCTCCTGAAGTCGCATCGAGCATTTGTTTTGCATTGGGAACAAGCCCATTGTAAAACGTCTCAAGTTGAATACAGTAGGGAATGCCATGATGAGGGCATTTTCTCAACAATTCTTTAAATCTTTCCCACACATCCGGAATAGCTTCATCATCCATTTGTTTAAACATGCAAATCTCATTTCTAGATTTGCCATTCCATGTGGGTGGAAAATATTTTCGCAAAACTTTTTCAGCCATATCACTCCATGATGGCACAGAACCTGGTGCTAATGAATTGAACCAAACTTTTTCCCGATCCCTTAAAGAAAATGGGAATAGAGTGAGCCTTAAGGCATCAGCAGATACCCCAGGGATTAGAAAAACATCGGTGATTTCCATGAAAGATTTTAAATGTGAATCTGGATCTTCCGATGGTAATCCGGCAAACTGACCATTGGCTTGCAACATATGAAACATGATGGGTTTTGGTTCAAAATGCAAAGTTTCTAATTGTGGCCTAACAATCCCAGAATTTAATTGCTCAAAATTAGGAATTGCATAGTCCATAATTCTTCCATCTTTTGAGTTTGCAAGATCATTGATATTTTGCGGTTCAACATTACCAATAGATCCGGCATCATCTTCTTCCTCATTATAATTTGGTTGATTTTGAAATTGATGAGGTGGAGGATTTTGAAAAATTGGTTGATTATTTGTAAAAATTGGCGGCGGCCCGATTTGATTCACTAAAGGTGGTCTTATTTGATTTTCCAACGGCGGTGGTTGATTTTCCAAAAGTGGTGGTCTAAGATACATGTTTTCAAAGCCCGGGGGAGGTCCTTCCATATTGAGAGGATTTATGTTTTCAAAAGTTCTTTGAATTCTCCTTCTTTGATGGAAGGTTCTCTCAATATCTGGATCTAACTCAAAAAGTTCCCCGCGTTGTATTCTTGGCATGCACCACTTTTTAAAAATCTTTTGAAACTCCCACTGGTGGTAGAAAAACCAAATATTTTAAAACACTTTTCAACACTTTTGACTTGCCAATCCCCAACAACGGCGCCAAAAACTTGACAGGCCCTTTTGTGTTCCTTAGGGAAGTGAAATAATACCAAAAGGCAAGTATACAAATTGGTACTATGTCGCCTTACAAGTAATAAACTGGTAAAGATACCAGATATCGTCCCACAGATATTGGACTAAAAAGTGTGTTAAAAGTATAATGAAAGATGAGATTTCAGATGACGAATTTGAAGCAATATTTTGGAGGGTTGGTTATCACAGATCTAAATGAACAAGAATAAATGAGAAGCAAGGGTATAAGACTTTTGATGGTATATGAATCCAAAATCCAGCAGGTCAATGCTACAGCACTATCATAGCATGATGCTATAGGAATGCTGCAGCATGCTTCTGACTATAACTAGTTTTATTATCTATCTTAAGACACGTTCCTCTCGGACTCTCACCATCCCATAATTCCATTAGCTATGAATTATTTCATCTCTGAGCAAGGTTCCAGATAAGGGAATGATGGGAGTGGAGTTCTCAAAATATACGGCAAAACAAATTCTCTTCGTTTAAAGTTACTCTTTCGAAATAACCCCCGTACCTCCCAAGTTGATGTATTTCAAATAGCTTATCTCTAAGTCTATTCCATTTTAACCCTTTGAAAAAGTGACCATTTATCAAGAATGAATCATTTTAAAAGACACAGGTAACAACTCTGGTTGCAAGTAACTCCTTCGATATTACCTCTCATGTCATTCAAATTGACGTGCTATTTAATGGCCTATCTCTAGGTCCATCACACTTTAACACTATCAAAGTGATCAATTTGTCAAGGAGTTGTGTTATCTTGATAAAACTTGAGTTGGAACAATAAAACTTGGTCAAAGTCACAAAAACCCAATTTCTTTTAGATCCACATAACCACCCTTTGCCTCACACCTAAGCTAATATGATTAGCTACTCATTACAATAAAGAAATAAAAACAACTACTAAAGATAAACATAATGTAAATTGCTCTTGAAATGTAAATGACTTGAAAGTATATAAATATATATATATATATATGTTGCTTGAAATGTAAAGACAAATGAAAGTAAATTACAAGGAAATGGAAGTGACAAGGAAGTAAGAATGGAAAGTAAATACAATGAACTTTAACTACTAAAATCTAAATTAAAAGAGTAAAAGAAAGGCTAGAGATGCAAGATGAAGAAAGAAAATATAAGAAAATAAAATGTGCAGGTGGATGCTGTTTCAATGCTGCAAGCATTCATATTCAAGGATGAAGATTATATGAAGATGATGAAGAATACGATGAAGATCAGATGCATGAATTCTGGAATTTAAAGGGGACACGGGACTGGAATATGACTAGTTCGTGAATTATACAGAAAGTGAAAGACTTACATATTCATAACAAGGTGGAAAACTCAAAGACAATATGGAGAGCAAGATGAATACTTAAAGATTAATACTTGGAATTAAAGAACTAAAGGGTGATTTAAGATCAGCCCCAAGTTAAATACAAATTAGATGCATAACCAAAAGACATTAAGAAACATAAACTAGGATGATGTAGAGAGATGTCCCCTTATGAGCAACTAAGCCTTCCTTTTATAGACAAGAGGAGTGGCAAAGTTGTTATTAAGGGGAATCTAATTGTACTTAGGCTAGTCTAAAGCTAACTAGAGTTACCAAAGCTTGTCCCAACTTAACCAAACTATTACAAACCAGATTAACCAAATGTTTAGAGGTTACAAAAGATTAGTTCCAAGCCAAAAATCAGGTTCGGTCTTCAAGATGTTCCATCCAAAAACGATCAGCTCCATGTTGTATCGATGCTGTAGGATGCCCTGTTTCCAAATAGATTTTCAAAAGACAACCAAGTTAGCCTACAATCTTAATAGAATAAGTAAATCGCACAAATTCAGCTCCAAGACACAATAAATAGAAAATAAGGTAGAAAATGACTCAAAGTGGGATTTGGAAGTGAAAAATCCTATCTAAAAGAGTAAAAGTAATGTGCTTAAGTACTCAAAATTGAGTACTTATCACCCACCAAGTCTTTCGTCAGAGGCTTGGTTAGTGGATCTGCCAAGTTCCCAAAAGACTTGACAAAAACAATACTTATGGTATCATCATCAACTAATTGTCTCAGATAATTGTGTCAGAGACCTATATGTTGTGACTTCTCATTATACACGGCATTGTAAACTTTTTGACAGTGTGGCCTCACTGTCACAACATGGGAATCTAAGTAGGGGTGGCAAAAAGTGACCAAACCCGCCAACCCAACCTGAACCCAACCCAAAATTAGCAGGTTGGGTTGAGAATTTCAACCCATTTAAGTTAAATGGGTCAACCCGCCTAACCCATTTATGTAAATGGGTTGGGTTGAAATTATCAACCTGATTTCGACCCATTTACAACCTAATTTCGACCCATTTACAACATGTTTCCAACCCATTTACAACCTATTACTAACCCATTTACAACCTGTTACTAACCCATTTATAATATTACCTAATATTTTATTTTTAATTATTAATCATTATTCATTACAATTAATAATTTAATATAATTTAATACTACTAAATGCAAATTCTAAATCATATTGAGACCACAGATTGAAATTTGAAACCCTAAATCCTAATGACCTAATACGCTGCTCCTCTCCTCCCTTTGTCCCTCATACGCCGCTCCTCTCCTCAGTCCTCTCCCTCTGTTCCACGGTGAGTCCAACGCTGACAACCCATCCAACTTGTGTTCCAGCTTCCACGGCGAATCCAACTTGCGTTCCAGGCTTCCAGCTTTCACGGCTATTTCGGTTCAACTTCAGTTCCACGGCTATTTCGGTTCAACTTTGGTTCCAAGGCAAGTCCAACTTCGGTTCCACGGCGACTTCGGTAATGCATATATACTATTGATTAAATCCATGTTTTATAACTTTATTCTCCTGTTTTATTCTACATGAACGTGTAATGCAAAGTCCTCTCTTATTCTCCTGGGTTTAATACTCTATATTTCTAATTTGTCCATTTATATAATCTGTCCATTTATGATTTACTTAGAAACTTTTTTGAAACTATCATTTATTTAACTTTGTGGTTGTGGGAAACTTTGAACTATTTATTTTACTTTATGGTTGTGTTTTATTTAAATTTCGAACAATTTATTTGACTTTGTCGTTGTGTATTTGTCGTGAAATGAAGTAGTTTAAGCATTTTTATTTAATTTAGAATTTTAAAATTAAATGGGTCAACACAGGTTCAACCCATTTATTTAATAGGTTGGGTTGGGATAATCATAAGCAGGTCAACCTGCTACCAACCCATCAACCCAACAAGTTGGGTTGGGTTGAAAATCTCAACCCATTTAATTAAACAAGTTGGGTTGGGTTAAGATTTTCAACCCAATTAATAAATGTGTTGAACCCGAACCCAACCCAACCTGACCCATTGCCACCCCTAAATCTAAGGAGTTGCGTGAGGCCATAAATGGATATCTTTCAACAGATCTCTAATCCATTCAACTTCTTTGCCCACGGCAGCTAGGGCAATGAATTCAGCTTCCATAGTCGAATGAGCGATACACGTTTGTTTATTGCTCGCCCAATAAATCACCCCACCAGCAATAGTATAAATCCATCCACTTATGAATCTAGAATCACTTGAGTGATCTATCTAACAGGCATCAGGGTATCCCTCCAAAATTCTTGGATGTGTCGTGTATGTCAATTCTAAATCACTAGTTCTTTTCAAGTAACCAGTACTCTACTGATGCTTTCTAGTGATCTGGTCCCAGATTGCTTGTATATTGACTCAGTCTGCTCACGACAAAAGTAATATTCAATCTAGTGCAATGCATTGCATACATCATGCATCTTATTACACTAGCATTAGGGGTGTTCATCGGTTGAAATCCAATGGATGTGAGGGGAACCGAACCGATCCAATCATCCATTGGATGTTGGATTTTTCCAATCTAATGGATGATTGGATCGGTTCGGTTCCATCCATTGGATGTTCTTATTGGATATCCATTGGATCAGATTTGATATCTATTGGATATTCTTATTGGATATCCATTGGATCGGATTGGATCCATCCGACATCCAATGGATGATCAGATCGGATCCATCCAACGTGTTAATTTAATGCAATGTTCTAATTAATTGTTTTTAGTTTGTGTTAAAACCAACATAAGTGAGACTAAAAATTCAAAAACCAACACAAAACAAATTTAGATTTAAGCAAATTGCAAAAAAAAATAATTGGATGATAGTTGGATGGAAAACTGGATGGTAATTGGATGGGTAATTGGATGTTGGTCGGTTCGGTTCGGTCAGTTTTGGTCGGTTCTGGACTGCCATCCAAGAACCGACCGATCCAAATTGGATGTTGAGATTTTCAATCCGATCTGATCCAATTACAATTGGATATCCAATTATGGTCGGTTGGTTCTAATTGGATCGGTCGGTTCCTATTGGATCGGTTGAATTTCTGCACACTCTACTAGCATACTCTAGTTGAGCCACTGCTCTACCAGAGTTTTTATCGAGCTTCACACTTAAACCGAATGGAGTATTGAATTCCTTATGTTCAAATGTTGAAACTTAGTTTGTAACACCCCAAATTTTGGGACCATGAATTATTTAGTAATCATAAATGCTTATAGTTCATTTTTATAAAATCACCTTAGAATCAGTCGAGAGAGCGGGATCGAAAGAAGTCGAATTTTCAAAGGTTGAGCACTCAGCAAGAGTGACTGGCGAGAGTGCCATGGTCACTCTCGCGGTGGCAAGATCGCCGAGGCCCAAGGGGAACTCTCGGTACGTTTCGGGCGAGAGTGCTAGTGTCACTCTCGCGGTGTCACAATCGCGGAGACCAATTTTGGTCATTCGGACCGAAGTTGCGGTACAAACTCGGCGAGAGTGACCAGCGAGAGTGCCCTGTCACTCTCGCGTGTCACAATCGCCGTCGGGGTGAAAGGCTTTTAATGCCTGATTTCTTGAGAGTTTCATTTATTGCATTGTTTGGGGTTTTGAAGACAACCGATTTTCTCTCCCTAGGTAAGGTTTCTCCTCTTCAATAACTTCATCTTTTCTACCTTTAATCACCCCTAGAATCTTGGTGTGGTGTATTTATTGCTAACTAGGGTTCCTCTCTCTTGGTAGCTAGCTCCATTTTCTTGAGGTTCAAGGTTCTCAAATCTAGGGTTTCTCCATTTCTAGGGTTTTTCATTACAATCCTATTGGTGAGTCTCCTAAACCAAATCTATTTGATTTGCATCATTATTTGCTTATATGAACATTGCTAAGTATTCAAGTAAACTAAATCTAGGGTTTTGTGTACTTACCATGTATGGAGGTCTTGGCGTGTTAAGCTTCATTTAATGTGTTAAGGGCCTTGTATGTATGAAATAATTGTTATAGTGAATGTTTATTTATGGATATGGGAAATATGAAGAATTATTCTTATCAGCAGTTGGGTCTTATGTATATAACCTAGTGAGGTTTCTATGTTGTCACTCAAGTAATGGAGTAGAGATATGCATGAACTAAGTTTTAATGTACTCTTGAATTAAATGTGTTCTTCGCATGGAATGTGCCAATTATCTATGTGAGCATGACTTAAATGCGGAAGTTAAGTCTAATCCCTTGTGCATGAGGAATTAGATGGTTCTTAAATGAAATGCAATTGTTGACCGTTGGGTCTTTAGCGAGTAGGCAATAGGTGACGCAAGTCTCCAAGTTGTAACTCGTCTACTTTAGATAGGCATCCATGTCCATTAGTCCTTGGAGCGTAACTCGACGGAGTAAGCATTAGTGGCATAAACGGTCCGAGGATTGTGATGTCCGACGTGGCATGGGAACTAGGATCGGGATATGTGGTGAAATCCAATTTAACATCGCAGGTGACTCCACTCACGTGTTCTCGTCGCCCAAGATGGAACGGGTTTTTCCCCGTTATTTGGAGATTATCTCTGGTGATTTATACAGGTTGAATTTGATTATCCCAAAATGGGATGATGGCACGAATTTAATCTAAAGGCATATCGGTAACATTTACTTTCTTTACTCGTGCTTCTTGATAAAATGTGAACTTCTTATATATCCTTCTTGACTTCAACCTAACACTTGTGCATGTGTACTTTGACTCACAGGTTCAGTTAGCGGTGTGTCTAGGGCACCTTGATCCGCCAAAAGCACACCTAGGAGCAACCATGGTTCGGGTATCATTTTTGGGGTCTTGAGAGGAGCGATTTTTGGAGACATAGCAACACCCGTATTTAATCTAGTTAATTAAATTGTTCTAGATTAATTAGGTTGTTGTGTATTATGTTTCATCTTTACCGCTACACTTGGTTGTACAAACTAACCCACATCTTGGGGTTTTAGTTGCTCTTATTACAGGTTCTAAATCCTTATTTTTAGTCGTCCTGTTGCCGAAATTTTAAGTTTTTTTTACCCCAATTTTAGGGTGTTACATAGTTAGTATCTTCTCTATGTAGTGGGATTGACTTAGATAGATTTGAGATTCTGTCATTTTTATCTTTATCCCAAGAATGATATCTACTTCTCCAAGATCTTTCATCTTAAAGTTCGAGGATAAGTAGCTTTTAGTTTCAAGGATTTCTTCTAGATTGGTTCCGAGGATAAGTAGCTTTTAGTTTCAAGGATTCCTTCTAGATTGGTTCCGAGGATAAGTAGCTTTTAGTTTCAAGGATTCCTTCTAGATTGGTTTCGATGATCAACATATCATCAACATAAAGACATACTACCACAGTGGATTCTTTCACGCGTTTTGAGTAAATGCTCTGGTCAACCCCATTATGTCAGAACCCGAAAAAGTGATAGTCGTATCAAATCTTTCATGCCACTGTTTGGGGGCTTGTTTTAACCCTTACAGAGGCTTAACAAGTTTGCACATTTTGTTCTCTTATCCAAGTACCAAAAAACCTTCAGGTTGCTCCATATAAACCTCTTCGTTTAAATAACCATTCAAAAAGGTTGTTTTCACATCCATTTGATGAATGTATAGTCCTTTTGTGGTTGAAATTGCTATAAGATTTCGAATAGAACTAATTCTAGCAACCGGAGCATAAGTGTCGAAGTAACCGACTCCCTCTTTCTGTCTATATCCTTTGGCCACCAATCTAGCTTTAAATGCTGAAAATGAATCATTTGGGTGTAGCTTTCTTTTGAATACCCACTTAGAACCTATGGGTTTTGCTCCGTTGGGTAAATTAGTTAATTCCCAAGTTCCAGTACCCATAATAGAGTCCATTTCATCATTATTTGCCTCTTTACACAATGGAGTATCCCTTGAAGACATGACCTCTTTATAAGTCTAGGATTGTCTTCGATGTTAATTGAGAAAATGACCTCTCTCGTCACTTTTTTTTGTGTTCCTTCTACCAAGTATGAGAAGAAATCGTCTCCTGGACTTTTCTGTTTTCTTGCTCTAGTACTTATGTGTGGTTCATCAACCTTATATGAGGTTTTCGAACTATCACGAGATGTATCAGGAAGATTAGAGGCCAATGTTCTTTCGGAGTTTTCAGCATCTTCTGAAAACTTGTCTTCAAAGAATCTCACATCCCTGGATTCTACTATTACCCCTGATTCTTTGTCCAATAATCTATAAGCCTTGTTATTTATATCATATCCAATGAATGTGCTTTTAATAGCACATGCTCCTAATTTAGATCTTTTTGGATCAGGTGTTCGATAGTAGGCAATACAACCCTAGACTCTAAAATAGTTCAGATTTGGTTTCCTTTATTTCCATAGCTTGTATGGGTTGGTCGGGATCATGACTAGTGATCTGATTGTGAATGTGACAAGCAGTCAATTGGGCTTCTCCCCACAGATTGTTTGGTAGATCTGATTGGTTCAACATACAATTAACCATTTCAACTAGGGTCCAATTCTTTCGTTCCTCCAAACCATTCTGTTGAGAAATGAACGGTGAGATGCAGTCATGTTTGATACCATTCTCTTCATAGAATGTATCGAATTCTCTATTGAAGTATTCACATCTATGTCTGATCGAAGTATTTTGATTTGCTTTTCAAGTTGATTTTTTACTTCAGCTTTATGAAGTTTAAAAACATCAAAAGCTTCATCTTTTGAATGTAATAAGTAAACATATAAAAACGGATTAAGTCATCACAAAATGTAATGAAATACCTTTTGCCTCCACGGGTAAGTATTCCATTTAATTCACAAATATCATAATGAATCAACTCCAAAATTGATGTGTTTCTTTTGACTGAAGGAAAATGTTTCTTTGTAAATTTCGATTTTACACAAGTTTCACATTTTTCAAAATCTTTGTTATCGATTTTAATTAATCATTTATTTTGCATTTTTTTTCAATATTTTCACATTTGTATGAGCTAAACGTTTATGCCATAAAGAAATAGAACGTGCAAAATACTCTAAAGAATTAATTTTATTAATAGATACAAGGACTACATCGATAGTTGAAGCAGAAAAATCAACTACATCATCAGACACGGCTAAAAGATTACTACCCACTGATTTAGTAGGTCCAGCCCCTCGGGATTGGAATCATCGTCACTCAAATTTAGGCGATACATACCTAACTGGTATTATCCCTTTCTGATGAAGTTCTTCATCTTGTAGATCACGACCTTCCTTGATTTAACGTTGACTCCAAACCCATTTTCATCAAGTTTGATTAAAGAGACAAGACACTTGTTAATGGAAGGGACGTGAAGTACAATTCTTAGGGTGACGATTTTTCCGTAAGTGAATTTGAGTAGCACAGTACCCATTCCATCAACATCAGCTCTGCCGTTGTTCGCCACATTCACTTGTTTTCTAGCTTTGATAGGACCATAATCAACAAACTTAGATCTAGAGTCACATACATGAACCGTGGCTCTAGAATCTAAGTATCAACCCCCTCTACCGGCCACAATTCTGGTAGATGCCTCAGATATCATGTCGGTCTTTTCCACGTGTAGGTTTGCCACAAGATGTTGAATACCCTCAACTGTATTTGTAGTTGGTGGTCTGGACTTCCTTTTCTTGCATTCACGAGCATAGTGTCCCGTCTCTCCGCATACGTGACATTTACCAATCCTCTTGAATTGCTTCCTAGGATTGGATGGCTGACCCGATATCTTAAAACTTTTCTTCTGGGGACCCAGATTCCATTTTTTTTGTTGACCCTCCAGACTTTCCCTTTCCTTTACTACCAGCCTGTACGCTGTTAACATTCAAGATAGACTTGCCTCTCTTATCCCGATTACGTGCCTCTTCCTCGATCTACAGATGTTTGAATAAATCATCCAAAGAATAATCTTCAGATTTATGCATCATTTGTTTTGAAAAATCCTCCCGAGATGGGGGGGAATTTATTAATGACTGCCCCCACTTGGAAGATTTCGGGAAGGGGAATGGAAAACGCTTTCATTTTGTTTACCAATACTTAAAGCTCATGTACTTGTTCAAGGATTGGTCTGTCATCAACCATTTGAAATCGCAAGTAACGAGACACAAGATATTTGTTTGTTCCTTCTTCTTGTGACTTATACTTGTATTCCAAGGTTTTCCATAGTTCCCTAGGACATGTAATCGCGGAGTATAAGTCGTACAACCGATCAGATAAAACAATTTTTATATGTCCACAAGCCAAGCTTTCTGCCTCCTTGCGGAGTAGCCTCTGCTTCTCCAATTCAGTTATCTTTGCTTTATTCGGTTCTTTTCCCGCTTGGGGAACTGGTTTTTTCAGGAATAGGTGGCAGGGATGGGTCCATAACATAGTAAATCTTCAATACCATCATCATGAACTTTATTTTTTCGGCCCAACAGGTATAATTGGACTCGTCGAAAGTGTCCAATTTCACCAACTCTTGTTGCATTATGCGGAAGTTTTCGGATTTCATTTATAAAACCTTTAAGATTGTTGATAAATTAATACCAATAATAATTAAAACACAACTTTAATAAAGTTTTAATCTTTATTACATAAATAAATAAATACGTAAACTTTATTAATAAAGACTATAACTTTATTATAAAGACTTAATCTTTATTGAATCCGGAAAAAGCCAAGAAATTGTAATATGATGAACCACACTGATTGAAAACTATCATTTGTGATAGATTCAACAAAGAAAGGAGTAGAAGCAGAGTTGTTCACTTTGTGAACAGAAAATAAATTACAGTGCACCAAATTAAAAACCAACATGTTTGATTAACGAAGATGAAAGCATATTGCACTAGAAAAGAACCTGTCCTTAAATTATCCGTTAGACAAAATCAAAAGAGATCTCTCTTATATTGAAGAACCAGAGGCGATAATTAGTCGAGAAGAGAGACAAATGCGACGAAGGACAATACCGTTCGTGAAAGTGCTATGGCGAAATCATTCCGAGCGGGAAGCCACATGGGAAACGGAAGAATCTATGCGAAAGGAGTACCCGTGTATCTTCGATTCTTGTAAGTCCTTCTAATCATATCTCAATTTCGAGGACGAAATTTTCTTTTTAGGAGGGGAGGATTATAACACCCGTGTTCCGTTAACTCGTGTTAAGTGAACTTCGGATGGAAATACGCATAACATGTTCGTACCCTATGCTTTACCGACTTGTACCTTGGACTAATTTGTGATACAATATCATCTAAAGGACCACTCTCGTACAAAATAAAACTAAACTTAACTTAAAATGTTAAGTTAACTCCTATTAGGGTACAAAGTTGAGAAGTTAAACTTGAGGGGTCAAAGTGGAAAATGGGAAAATAGATATACTCTTAAAATTCACTAAAACCCTTTAACCCTCATACGTATTCCTTCTCTAATCTGATTTCTCTCCTCTCTTCAAGAACCGACATTGATGAAACCTAATTACTTAAGCAAATCATCAAATTAGTTGAAGATATGAGGGTTATAACCTAAGAACTCAAAGGTATGTGTATAATTTCTTCTATTCTAAGTTCAATCTTCTATTTAGGTCAATTTTTCAATGATTGAGTTTAAAATCTGTTTTAGGTTTGAATTCGTTAGAAGATTTAAGGGTTCAAGTTGTTTGAGAAATTAAATCATCATTGGAATCAAGGTATGTTAAGCTATGAGTATGAATTCCATTATTTTGAGGTTTTAGCTTAAATTAGGTCTCTAATGGTGGATTTTATATATGAAGTTAAAGAGTCTTGATTTTATGCTTAAAAGAGCAATTAGGATGATGATAACTATTGGTACTATTTGCATATTGAATAGAATGAAACTTAATTGGTTGATTTTGAAATTAGTTGCTGTGTACAGGGGTGATCAAAACTTTCAGCTTGTTTCAAAAATTCGTATAAAATCACTAGATGGTCCAAATGATATGTTCAATATATGTATGGAAACCTTAAAGAGTCTAGTTCATCTTTTTAGTTTACACTAAGAGCTGATTTTGAGTTTAAATTGCTCAAAACTGTGAGTTTCCAGAACTGGTCATCTGCAACTCGGGATCTGCACACTGTTTTTGTAAAATTCATATAAAATTGTTCATTGACCCAAATAGGGTGAATCTTGTGCAATTGAGTTCCTAAGAGATAGTATTACAACTTTAATTTATAAGTAAAAGTGTAATTTGTCCTCTAAGTATGTGTAAAACATCAAAACTTTAGAGTGACAGAAGCTGATATGTGCAGTAACTTGAACTGCAGTTTTGCTTGTACCTTGTGCACATCCGACTTGTACCATATAATGAATCTTATACTAATCAACCTTAAAACTATCTAAAATTGCTCTAGAGATAATAATGAGTATAAAGAGGGTCTAAGACTTGTTTACTCAAGCAAATATAGTGATTACTACCGAAATAGTAATTGTATCTTGTTTTATGTAAAGGTGATTTTGTGTGACTAGTATCAACACTACGGGCATCCGATTGTGGTATTCCATCATATGATTATCAGGTACGAATATCATACTTTACTTGACACGGGGATAGCCATTTGCATAAGGCTTCCTAATCCAGATATATTGATTCCAAATTTGACTTCATGCTTATTAAATACAATTGAGTATTATTTTTCCTTTTGAACTATCATTTCAATTGAGATTTGGAATATGGATTTCTTGACTTGTTGGATTGCATCCATTGTGATTTTTGTCTATAGACTTGACATTGGGGACACCGATGTTGAGATGCTTCCATGGTGGCTAAAACAATCATGGCGTCCTCACTATATATAGTCCTTAAAAGCGGACTGATTAGATACCGGTCAAATATAGGGCGTATGGATCGATCCTAGGAACCGTTATCGGAGAATATGTTGCGGTTGTGGTTAAATCCACGGAGAGGCCCGATCATGATATTTCACTCATGATATTGTCGTGTTGTGTCCACACCCCTTTCCTCATTCGATCCCAAACGGACTGATCATCCTTTTGGGAACAAAGCGTTCTTGTGATATTTGTTGATTTCAGACCTTTAATATGCCTTCGAGACATTCGTTTGACTTTGATTTTTTTCAGAAACATCTTAAATGTTAATTTTCATCTTGAACTTGATATCTCATGAATATTGTTTAATTATTATTATCTGTTCACTGAGTTTTAAGCTCAGCCGAGGTTTTCTTTGTCCTCGGCAGGTAAATGACTTAGTAGAGCTTTTGGGATGAGAGCTGTGGAGATAACAAGAATGAAGATAATGCGTTATGATATGCTTTGGTTAAGCTTTTGATAACTAATGTAGATGATATACATGTATCTTTTGGAAATGTATTTTGGTACAAATTGTTATCTCCATTTGTGGTTTGTAATTATATTTTGGTAAATTATAGTAATCGCTCTGTTTTAACCTTTGGATGGAATATGTTGTGTTAAATCAAATTGTGGCATCTTCCGTCCTTAGCCACGCGGGACGGGGGTGTTACAAGTTGTGGTATCAGAGCTATAGGTTATGATCCTGTAGTATAATTTAAGTTTAATTTGTGAGGAATGGGTAGAACTAAGATAAGACTATCTTAGGTACTATACATGCTAGTTAATTAATATCTCGTATGCTTCATTTCTTATTGAAAATAACTGAGCAAATGATTCATCTGTTATTTGTGTTAGCTCCAAATGCCGCCAAGAAGAGTACCCGCAATAAGAGGGGCAATAAGAGGTAGACCCAAGAGAAATAGAACTGGGTCTGAAAATGAAGCAAGAAATCCGCCAACAAGTCAAATAGATCCTAATGTGATCGCAACTGTCCACCAAGCAGTTAATGAGATGCTACCAGGAATTATAGCACAAACGGTGGAAGCATTACGTCAAACTGGCGAAAACCCGAATCCTAACACTGGGAACTCTGGGCCAGAAATCAGAGATCAGGAAACTGTCATTGGTAACGAACTGGTTGATATTCATAAATGGTTGGAGAGGTTCCACAAGCAAAAACCTCATACCTTTATCTCAACGGTCACTCCTGTTGAGGCCGAAGATTGGATATCACACCTTGAAAAGATATTTCGAGTTTTGGGTTGTTCGGATAGAATTCAGGTGGAGTTGGCTACCTATAAACTTGAAGGGGATACTAATCGTTGGTGGCAAGCTTGGAAGCAATCGTATGGAGGGGACAGAGCTATTAAAAATTTAACTTGGTCTGGGTTCAAAGATATTTTCTATCAACAATACTTTACTGCAGCAGACAAAGATGCGTATGTTCAAGAGTATTCTACACTTAAGCAGAAAGAAGATGAATCCATATCTGAATACATGGCCAGATTTCTACGATTGGCTAGTTTTGCAGGTACTATGGCCGGTACCGTAAGAGATCAGGTTAATAAGTTCAAATGGTCCCTCAACAGCAAATTCAGATCCAAGCTTATCAATCAAGAGTTTACAAGTGTTGCTGAAGTTGCTGATGCTGCGAGAAACATAGAAAGGGAACGACTGGATTCTATACTCTCCCGAGCTGATAATGGTAAGAAAAGAAACCGAGATGCATTTCAAGGAAGTTCTAGCGGACGAGGAACTAATCGGACGGGTCAATGGAAACAACCGGATTACCGATCTCAAGTTTCATCTCAAGGGACTTCTAGTAAAAGTTTTTCGAATACAGCTTCTCTGTTACGGTGCAAAGATTGTGGATTTAGACATCGCCCAGGACCATGTCTTCGAATGACTGGTGCTTGTTATAACTGTGGTCAACGGGGACATCTAGCTCGTGATTGTAAACAAGGGCCAAAGGATAATGCTAAAGATAAAGAGAAGCAATCTACTGTCGGTGGTCGAGTGTTTTACCTGTCTACTGATAAATCTACTGCGGGTATGGTTTCTGGTATCCTTTCTATTGACGGTAGAGATGTATGTGTTTTATTCGATACAGGTGCTACACACTCGATTGTTTCTGAAAATTTTGAAGAAAATCTTAAACCATATGAACGATCCACCGATTTCCCTTTGCACATTACTACTCCTATGGGTAGTTCAGTATGTATACTTGGTGAATTTCCAAACTGTCCATTATTCATTGGTGATCGAATTCGGGAGGTCACTTTACTTCCGATGAAAATGGATCACTTCGATATCATCCTCGGCATGGATTGGTTGTCGAAACACCAAGTGACCATCGACTGCAAAGCTAAACAAATCGTCTTCGGTGATGTCAATGAACCCGAATATGTGTTCCAGGGTGTTTCACCTGAGAAGGGGACCCGTGTTATCTCGGCAATAAAAGTTAAGGCAATGATCTGGCAGGGACGTGAAGGGTTCCTAGTTGCACTACAAGACCCAGAAAAGGTATGCCTTAAACTTGAAGATATTCATGTTGTCAATGAATTTCCAGACGTCTTTCCTGATGAACTTCCAGGAGTTCCTCCGGAAAGGGAAGTTGAATTTATGATTGATCTTATTCCGGGAGCCTCTCCTATCTCAAAGGCTCCGTATCGTATGGCTCCATCGGAGATGAAAGAACTTAAGGAGCAACTTGAGGATCTCTCAAATCGGGGTTTTATTCGACCTAGTGTATCTCCATGGGGTGCATCGGTCCTATTTGTTAAAAAGAAAGACGGATCGATGCGCTTATGTATTGACTATCGTGAGTTGAACCGACTTACAGTACGTAATAAATACCCTTTACCCTGTATTGACGATCTATTCGATCAACTTCAAGGAGCGAAGTATTTTTCTAAGATCGATTTAAGATCTGAGTATCATCAGCTTCGAGTCAAAGATCAAGATATTCATAAGACGGCCTTCCGTACTCGATATGGTCATTACGAATTTGTTGTTATGCCATTCGGGTTAACCAATGCTCCGGCAGTCTTTATGGATCTTATGAACAGGACTTTCAAAGATTATTTGGACGACTTTGTCATCGTTTTCATTAACGATATTCTCATATATTCAAAGTCGAAAGAAGATCATGAAACTCACTTGCGTATTGCTTTAGAAACTCTCCGAAATAAGAAGTTGTATGCAAAGTTTTCTAAATGTGAATTTTGGTTGGAGCATGTGACATTTTTGGGCCATGTTATCTCCGGTGAAGGCATTAAAGTCGACCCTGCCAAGGTTGATGCCATCACTAAATGGCCGAAACCGGCAAATGTCTCAGAAGTCCGAAGTTTCCTGGGTTTGGCAGGTTACTATCAACGGTTTGTCGAAAACTTTTCCAGGATCGCCCTCCCTATGACAAAACTTCTTCGAAAAGAAGTTAAATTTGTTTGGGGTGAAGAACAGGAAAAGAGTTTTGAAGAGCTGAGAAAAAGATTGACTACAACGCCAATTCTAACATTGCCATCTGGGTCAGAAGGTTTTCAGGTTTATAGTGATGCTCAAAGCTGTGAGTCTCGGGTTGCAAAGCCTCGGGATTTGATGTAGTATGAAGTTCCGTTTATCAACAACAATGATGATGGAAACACAACAAAGTAGATGTAGTATGAAATTCCGTTTATCAACAACAATGATGATGGAAACACAAAAAAGTAGATGCGGAATTTGATGGCAGGAAAGAAATTGGATGCAAAGAGAACAAGAGATAGAGATCGCATATTTGAGGTCGTTTCTTTTTTTTGGATGAGGTTTAACCTAGTAGTTATACTGGTATCAACTCCCATAATCTTCATCTTCCTCCCCAAGATTAGGAGATAATGTGGTTAGTTAGGAGACTAAGGTGACGTTTGTTTTTTAAGAGGTGCTGAAGTCTGAAGTTTGATATCACTTCTGATTTTTAAGAGGTGGTGCTGAATTCTGAAATCTAAATCAACAAGATTGTTTGTTTTTGTAAACGTCTGAATATGTATAATTATCTATTTTATCCTTAAAATTTTCAACTTAAATACATCAATTGAAGTGAGCATCGATGATTGAAGGACAGAACGGGAAAAAAAACAAAAGAAGGATGCTAACAAATTTACAAGGTTGTGGAGTTTTAATCATATCTCAAACACCGAAGCGCCGATTTAAGCGATTCAAGATGTTTTGGAAAACTAACACACAAATCTATAATATTCATGTTTTACGTTTTTGCAAATTCGGGGTGCATTTGGGCTAAAACCGATGCTGAAATCGAAAGAATTATGTTGGACGGAAATAAGAGGTAATTAAGTGGTCAGATTATCACTTAATTATTCAGAGGACAATAAGGGTTAAGAGGCTCTGAAAAGAAAGAAAAAACAAACGGTCTGAATTATCTTATGTCTGACCGAATCAGACATAAGTGGGAATTAAGAGCTTATTTTGAAAAAACAAACACCACCTAATTCTCCAACTAACAATTATCTCTAGTTTTTTTTATTAAAAACATTTTTAAAGTTTGAGAAAAAACAGAAATCAATATTTATCTACCAAGCCGAAGATAAATACTGATAATTAACGATTTTTAATTAATCAATATTTATCTACATCTCTCCCGATGCGGCGTGCAAAGTGTGCCTCCTCGCGCCACTCCACGATCTCACACCCGCATGTGTGTTAGACCTTCCACTCATGATCCTCACCATGAGTCCATTAACCAGTTAAAAGTAAAGTCTTCCTACCAATATAGGATAAGAAAAAAAAACTTCTAACCTCACTTATATTTCCAACATTTTGTGCACCCCTGCTTGATATAAATGTGACAGATAACTTAACCCTTTTATAATGGGGGAGGCTAATTGCACCCATAAATTTGCTAAGTACACCATCATAATTATTTTTCTCTTCACACACATCAACATCTGCTTTTTACATTCCCAATGCATTAATTACATTTCCAACGCATGATTTTGACCTGATTTTGACATATTTTTAGTGCAAATAGCACTCCCCTTTAGAATTTGTTTGAATAATTATTATTAAAAATTATGTTTTTATATTTTAAGTAGAAATGAATGAAATGAAATGTGTTTGCAAATTCCAAGGCCGCATGGCATGATGATGTATGTGACGGCTGTCTATAAATAGGGCTGGGCTCCCCCATACATACAAGTGGAGTTGGGTGGGTGTAGTTTGTTTAACCACCACCTGTCTCACTTCACTTCGTTCATATCGCCATCCTTTTTAACACTAATTTTCTCTGTTTTCACCTCCCTCAAATCCCTACAAATCTTCACTCCAAATCCTACGCCATTTCGATCAATCACCCCATTTTTACTTCTTCAATGGCGTCTTTCTCTGTTTCTTGCCCTAAAACTTGTGCTTTATTAGCGCCTCACCTCAACCCTAAGCACAATCCCAACCACCGCACCACCTCCCTTGCTCTCTTCCAATCCGATTTTAAATCCAACCGTGCTTTGGTTTCAGGATCATCAACTCAGGTACTTTCAGATTTTTGATTTTGATTTTTGGAATGGAAGATACTGAATTGACTTCAAGTTGGCTAAAATAAATGTGGTCATTTTGATGCTTAGATTCTTCATCAATGTAGTTGTTTTTAAGGCAAATGCGATTGAATTTGGAGTTATGAAGTTTTTGTATATGATCCACTCAAATTTTAAAATCTGATAGTGAGATTGAATGGACTTTTTAAGTATTTATGGCCTTTGTTTATCTAAATGTGACTGAATATGACTTTCAAGTGCACAGCTTCTACATTATATGTATAGCCAACAGGTAGTTTTTTTTTTTTTAAATATAAGATTCAATGCCAACTAAGGGCTTAGAGATATAATTGAACTACAGCACCTACTATGCTGGCATGAATCATGTTCTCAAGAGAAATTGTGGTGCCATTGGATCTCGGGTCATTAGTTGAATCCCACATTTGAATTGACCAGGTCCTCTCATAGGATGACAAAAATAGCCAAATAGGATAATTTTGGTATTAATTGGTGAAAAAAGTTGTAGGCTATGATCTAGTCACTTCAATTCAAGTTAAGCTTATGTGACAAATCGAATTCAGCGTCCTCTAATTCACTAAAGTTATCACTTTCCTGCCACTTTTTCCTGTTTTGAAGTGGTAGAGTGAGTGTCAAGAGAGAATGTTGCATTCATTTGCTTCTCTTCATGAAAACCAGTTGTGGTAAGTTTGAAGGTATTTTGGTGGTTCATGGTTGACAAAGACAAGTCCTTATCAAAGTGTCATGACTACTATGTCTTTATACTTTGACGATGGAGCCACCTTATATGAAGGACATACTTGTAAACTAAATGGGCACTACTTCATTGTGCATCATGACAAGTCCTTAAATAGCATGCAAAGCCATACGTGATACCTAATCCCGCCGGGGGGAGGGGGGTGGTGGTGGTTAAGTATCATGGCAGTATACAAAATCATGACATGGCGAGCATTATGCCATTTTTTTGCCCACAAATGTTGCCTCTAGCTGTATCATTTTCTTATGAAAATCGTAGTCATATTTGAAGAGGTAGTAAGTCTTATGTCAAACTCATATATCTTTATAGAGTGGTGGAAGAAGGGTTTTGGGTCACATAATTACAGTAAATTAGAAAAGATATATTTGCTAACTTTTTAACCTTCTCCTCGACTTTAGTCCTTGCTGCCTTTACTAATTACTGTCTTTGTTGTCTGTGTGCATACACTTTTTCTTTTACTCATGTTTTCTTTGATCTCCAGTTTCTTTTCAACATTATCTGACAAAAAATTTATGTCTCTCTTGTGTCTTTCCAAAACCTTTTCACAAACCGGGGTCTTCACAAAAACAACCTACATCCTAACCCCCAACACCCCAGTTCGAAGTGATATATACTTCGTACATGTGATTTGGATGTGCTAACTTTTAAAGACATCATGTAGGCAACTAAGAGGAACCAGAATGGCGTTATGAAAGTGTCTGCTCAGCTTAATGAGGTAATCTACATGTTACTACTAAGTGCATAACATCAAACGTTGTTTAGTTTTCCTAGTTTGCGACTTCTATCCAATAATCTTTCCTCTTCAGGTTGCTCAAGGGAAACAATTGAACTCTGCACCAGCCTCAGAGAAGTCAGATGAATCAACCAAAATATCATCCTTTGAGACCACAGTTCCCGATGTTGAATCTATCACCGCATTTATGAATCAAGTGGCAGGGCTTGTCGAGTATGCCAATATCTTTTTATCCACATTTTTTTGTATTATCTGCAGATTTAATACCAATGATTCTCCTACTAGAAATAATTGCTTCAATATCTTCTGTTGGGGATTCCTAGTTATTTGGGACATTTCATCTTAGAACGTTTCAAGGTTACATAACTTTTGAGACAAATCTTTAAAACCATCTCTCGTGCACCTTTACCCTTTCCCTGTGAAACATATCAAATGAAGTAAGGGCTGTTCGTTTGTGGCTTAATGAGCTGTATAGCAGATATGGCTGATTCGCACAGCCATATCTACGTGTTCGGAACCGGCTTATTCGGTCAGCCGATGGCTGAATCGGTCAGCTAGAAAAATAAAGTCCTTTGTAATAAGTCATTATTTACCTTTTTATTTCTTTTTTACCCTCCACCCTCTATTCTCTTCATTCTCATTTACCCCTAAAGTTTGTGCGGCTCCTTTAAAACACGCCTCATCTCCCACAGCCACAATAGACCTCCTTTACTTCTACTTCCTTCACCATCACCGGTCTAGCTTCCAACCCTCGTCGGTGTTCAAGCCATCGTCGTCACCGGTGTTCAAGCCAGCATCGTCACTGGTGTTCCAACCGTCGCCCACTTCGCCACCGGTGTTCCAACCCTCGTCATCACCTGCCTTCGTATTCTAGTGCCTCATCTGGTGTAGTGTTGTTGATCTTCCAACCTTATTGATAAAGAAACCCACAGCGGCAGCCATGGAAGTATGATATTGGGGACTTAGCACAGAGGTTTGGGTCTCTCATCAACAGATCTGTACAGATGGGTTTGAAGACAATCTTTGTTGTGCTTTTTCATCCACTTTGGGTTTTGGGTTAATGGGTTATATATATATGTATATATATATATATATAAGTACAGATGGGTTTGAAAAGAAACCTCTTTGTGGATGGAGAAAGAAGATGAAGTAGCTTGGAGAGACATTATAGGTTAAAATGTGAAGTGGGTTTTATGTAAAATATCTGAGAAAGATTATTAAGATGATGAATCTTGTGATGGGTTTTATTAATTTTGATGTTCATGGGTCTTGATATTGTCTATCATCACAGGAGGTAGGAATATGATTGGGAACTTGGGACAATGAACAAGAAATTAATTTTTTTGTTAATGAAAAAGATGAAAAAATGGAAAGGGTAAAATGGTCATTTATATTATTCAGACAGTTTATTCAGCACAATAACCGAACAACAATTTATCTGTTATCGTATAGACAACTTTATCCATACAGGTCTTAATAGAAAACGAACAGAACAGTCCCTAAATGTCCAATGATTCACAGATCCTGACTAGTATGAGTGTAACTGTAAAGTCAATTTCTTAAATTATTATGGGGTAGTTGGTGCTATTATTATCTTTCTTTCAGGCTTGTGGATTCAAGAGATATAATGGAGCTGAAGCTAAAACAAGAAGGATGTGAGGTCCTTATAAGAAAGAAGGAAGCTTTGGCCCCACCTCCTCCAGCTCCTATGATGATGATGCAATCTTCACAACCCCAGGCTATGTTTCATTCACAACCGCCTCCGCCACAGGCTGCTCCTGCTTCTTCACCACCAGCTACTTCTGCATCAGTACCAGCATTACCTGCCCCTGCAAAGCCAAAGTCCTCGCACCCTCCACTAAAATGCCCCATGGCTGGAACATTCTATCGCTCTCCTGCACCAGGAGTTCCCGCGTTTGTGAAGGTAACTGTTGAAAACATCAAGCATCATATGTCACCTTTCATTACACACGGTAAAAAAAATGCTTCTTTCTGTATCAAAACTTGATGGTGGTAACCACAAGGGCTTAACTAGGTGGCAATCCCCTGTTCAATAAGAAGGGTAGTTCCTCTTGCTCACTGGTTCAATCCCCATTGGATCTAAAACCTTTTGTGGCCCCACGCGTACCTCCCATAGGGAGGGCTTTGCTGCTTCTAGGACTGTGTGGCAGTGGGCCTAGACCATGTGGATTAGTTGCGCCTTCTGGTTGCCGATACCACTTTCAAAACGAAAAAGAAAAACTGAATGGTGGTATGCAGTGTACACTTTGCTACTCTCTTCATAGGGAATGATGTGAATTTGAGTTACTCCTGAAGATATTCAATGAATGTTCACCAGGTTGGAGACAAGGTTCAGAAAGGTCAAGTAATATGCATTATTGAGGCAATGAAGTTGATGAATGAGATTGAGGTAACTCATTTAGCTTATCTCATACAACTTAAATCTGAATATGAAGTGTTTTCATATCTGTCAAAAAAAAACTTATTGGATCCTACAAGATAAAAGTTGTCATATATGAATCTGTTTCTTTAAATAGGATGACCAGTTGCCCCATAGTGTTATTTTTTGTAATAATGCTCTTCCTCCATCCCTTTTGGTGTTTGACCATGGTCAAAGGTCTAAATGCCCTTAAATCATAAAAGACAACTCTTAAGTTTCAAATTTAGCATTTCTTCATTTCTTGTGTCGAGATCATTACTTCCGATGTCTTGGCCTTTTTCGAACTTTTGGGCATACTTTCTTTGCCTCACTTTTTACAAAGCGGGAGTCTTAACGAAATACATCCCACCTCCGAACCCCACGCGGAGGTGGGATATACTATGCTCGCTTGGTTTGATTAATGTTTATAAGAAGGAAGTGTCGCAATTAACATAAGATTTCCAAAAATGAAAATTGTTGCAATTTTCACAAGAGGAAACATGATGTATGTGTTTTCTTATCAATCTCATTTATGTTATTCTATTAGGCCGATCAATCTGGAACAGTAGTCGATATTATTGCCGAGGATGGGAAACCAGTTAGCTTGGATACGGTAAATCTCTCCCTCACACGCACAAAACACACGTTCACAGAAAGTTTAACGTAATAAAACACCATTGTCGTTTGCAGCCTCTACTTGTTATCGAGCCATGAAGAAGTTATGTGATGAGGAGTGCATAGGTGTCTCTGCAGCTTTAGCTATGAAGAAGTTATGTGATAAAGGAGGTGGGCATCGTTGCAGAAAGAAGTGCATAGGTAAATTTATGTGGCAAATTGAAGTTAGACTTTTCTCTTTCTTTTTTAGTTCGTTTTTGGGGATGTTGCTATCGCCATTTATGCAAAATATTCGTTTTTTTCGCTTCTTCTAAAATAATATATTATATATAAGAAGATGCTTATAAGCGATTGCCGCTGTGTTCTCGAAACTCATTTAACGAAGGAAAGGAAAGGAAAGGGAGGGAAAGGAGAGGAAAGTGAAAAAAACTTGTGTTCTCGAAACTTTTTTAGGAGAGAAAGGAAAGGAAACGGAAGGAAAGAATTGATAACTTTCCTCCCAAACCTTTCCTCCCAAATGTGGGAGGAGAGGGAAGGAAAGGAAAGGAAAAAAATAAAACTATTTAAAAAAATTACTGAAATTATTAAAATTACAAAACTACCCAATCTTTCATCATAAGAATATATTTTTACAAGGGTATATTTGTAAAATTGACATATTTCCTTTCCTTTCTCTCCTGTTCAAGAACATGAAAAATTATTTCCTTTCCTTCCTTTTCCTTACATTTCGAGAACACAAATGAAAAAATTAGTTCCCTTTCCTTTCTCTTCTCTCCCTTTCTTTTCCATCCATTTCTTTTCTTTTCTCTCCAGGTTAGAGAACACATCCTGTGTTCTTTTTGGTTCTAATTTCTGGTTTACTTTGTACTTTTTTCTTTCGTATTCCCATTTTGGGTACCATTGAAAGTTTGAGATAGGAATTTGAGTTACCTAAATATTTGAAATATCACATTTCATTTGAGGTACGAAAATAAAGCTTCTGAAAGTATTTTACACAAAATTTGAATAATTTGGGTTCCCCGTTTTCTTTTGTGTTTGGTGACATGTCCCGACCGGTTTGAACCATCGGTTATGGATTGATAATGACTTAACGAGTTGGAATGAATATCTTCTTGTTATCTGTAACATCTTAGACCAACCGTACCAGATATTGTTCGTTTTATTTACACCTGGGCTCACAATTTTAAAACACGTCTAACAGATGAAGGTATCCAATCCTTATAAGGCAATCTTAGTTCCTCTCCAAACCGATATAGGAACTTACTCTGATGAACATCAATCTTTGTATCAAAATGGTGTGGTTCTTTTGTGCAAATAATAATTTATCTTTAATCATCAAGATCAATTTTACAAACAATTGCATCAAAACAAAACATATTTTTTTATTTCTTATTTTGTAGAATTATCTTCAAAATCGTGTCTACGATAAGAAATCTAAAACAATTAAGTTCAATAATTTTTGGGTAAAATGTATTAGAATTGAACAAAACTTAGTTTAATTTCTATTTCTTGTACAAACTTTGTTTTTTCTTGATTAATGTAACAACCTTCTATCGTTTTTCCTTTTTTACACATATTTTGCCTTTTAAATGAGTAAGTTATTAGCTTAGAGCAACTCCAACCTTGACACCAAAAAAAACACTAAAAACACCAAATTTGGTGGGCCCATCAACACCAAAAAAAATTCAACTCCAACCATCCTCTAAAAAAAACATCATATTTTTGGACCCCAAATAACATACTTTATTTACTCCAACCATCTTCTAATAATTAATAAGTTGTTAAATTATATATATATATATATATATATATATTAAAAAAATAGTAATAGTGGTGGGGTCCATGGGTTTTATGAAATTGCCGTGTGGGTTTGTGGCCGGCAAGCAATTATGCCTTGTGAAATCACCGGCTGGCAAAAAAAAATTATAAATGGCGGTCGATTGGAAGGCTCCAACCGGCAAAAAAAAGGTTTTATGACACAAGTTTATATTGACATGGACATTTTTTTTACAAATTCCACGTAAGCCTTTCTTTAAGCATTTATAAAAACAAAAGAAAAATGAAAAACTAAGCTAAAACCCTCCAACCCGTACATGAAGAGTTGAACGTGAATTCTTTGAAAATTGAAAAAGTAGTGAGTAGAAATTCAAAAAACTTAATCCCGATTTTGCACTATTGATATCATTTTCTATAAGCTCTATATATTTGGTATCAATGGTCTTCTTTCTTTTTTGTTTATTAATTTATATAAATTTAATTTGTTCTACGTTTTATTCAAAACACTAACACACAAGTGTGTATATGTGCATGTGTGTATATATATATATATATATGTGTGTGTGTGTGTATGCCGCTAATGTCGTGCCCTCACCGTAACTCGTAAAGCTTGAGGCTTGATCTTGCCACCACACCACGCCTTACATCATTTATTCATTTAGAACCTTGGTTCTTGTACACACCTACACACACTATATAAACCGATCTTTTTTCACAAAGGATTAATCGCACTACTTGCTCTTCCATTCTCTTCGATTCAACCAAGTAATTTTGTATTCACAGTTTCTAGAATTCCTGAATGTGTACTTAAAACAAGACTAAACTTTAAGATCGATGGCAAATGAAAGTGATTGAGGACACTCTAGAGAGGGTTGAAGAGTTTAACAATGTCCAAACACCATAGTCATTTCCAACTTGCCAAATATAGAATCTATATAAAACTCTACAATATAAGAACTTTTTTTTTCAGATCCCGTATATACATATGAATAATTATAAAAGATAATGAAGTCAAAAAAATATATAAAAACGAATTAAATGTCATTTCACATAAAATTCAAGATGAAAATTAAGGTTCTTGTACAAAAACTCAAACGATGTAAGTGACTTATAAGAACTCTAGCTAATATTAATACTTCTTATAAAAACCTCTCGTTGGAAATGTTCTAAGGAGAGCTAAGTCCATTGATATTCTATTTACCTTCAATTTTAGATTTCCCCAAGTTGATAAAATCGAATCAAACTGCATTCTAAAGATTGGGTATTTTGGGAGAGATGAAGCCAATGATGCAATTTTGGGGAATAGTATGGTGAAACAAAGTGGAGTTTACTCAACCGAACTTTAGGCAGGGCCGTGCAGCCCGTGCGGTCGCACAGGGCATCAAAGTCCATAGGGGCATCAAATTTGTATATATTATTAGTATAGGTTTAATAATTTGGGTTTGGGCTAAAAAAATCAATGCCCAGATTTGGTTATTGATAGGTTTGTATTTTTAATATCAAAATTCAAAGCCTATATAAAAAATCAAAGCTCATATTTGTTTATTGGAGAATGAAAAAATAAATAAATAACGTTCTTAAGCTTCTGCCTTCTAGCGTTGATCGACATCGACTCTTCCGATTTTCAATACGGTGTTCCACTTCCAGAGGCACAGGATCAAGGTCGTTAGGCCGACGGTGTATGGGTCGATGGCTTTGATGCTTGCTGTCGGCCGTCGGCGACTATATATACGATGTATGACCGATTTGGCGATTCACATCACAGTCTCCCCTATGCGACCGATTTGGGCATTTCTTCTGTTCTCAATTTTTTATTGTCGGTTCGTCACTTCTTTGGTTCTTCCCAATCTGTGTGGTTGTGCTTCTGTGGAACACTAGAAGATTGTTATTTCTTGTTGAGTTGTTTCTTGATTTTCTTCCCAAGTCCCAATATCCCAGGTATGATTTTTGTTTCTAAACTCTAAATTCATTGTATTTCCAAATTCCAATTTTTGTGTGGTTTACTGATAAGTGATAATTAAACCCTAGTTTTAGAAACTCTTGTGTGGTTACTGATAATCTATTTCATTATGTAAAAAATTGATAATGGTGGAAATTTGGGAAAAAAAACCCTAGTTTTAAGAAGATGAAATTAAAGCTCATTTGTCAATGGCTTACTGAATTTGGCTTATTTTGACAATGGTTTACTGATTTTGCGATTTTTGTCAATGGCTTACTGAGTTACTGATTATGTCAATGGCTTACAACTTTGGCTTACTGATTATAACTTTGGTTAAACTAATTATAGTTTACTTGTCTTTTAAGTTGCAAATTGAAGTAAAGGTTCTAGTGTTACTGTCTGAAGCATATGGAGGAGAAAAGTCATGGACATCAATTCAGATTTTGGAGTTTCTAAAGAAGATGGATATGTTTCCAAATGTGTTGTTTGCGTATAGAATTTTGTTGACTGTACCCGTCACGGTAGCATCTGCGAAAAGAAGTTTTTCAAAGCTAAAGTTATTGTGTTGCTTTCTAAAGTTTTTCATTACATTTTTATGCATTTTACCCTAATTTTTTTTATAAAAACTTTTTTGCTTGCAAAGTTATAATATGTTGTCTTTTTATTTATTTATTTACAAAGTCATTGTATATTTCTATAATTGCATCAAAGACATTGTATTCCTTCAACTTCTGTTGTTACTAAAAATTAAGGTTTTGAAAGTAAGGGTGATTTAAAAAACGCTTACCAAAACTATATTACCTTAACCGATGAATACGACAATGACCAATAATCTTACCCGGTAAGAACGAAAGCGATGATCAAGATTCTTACTTGGTAAGTGTGAGTGACGGCTCTTACCCGGTTAGCGCTTAGCGGGTAAATTTTTGCATACGATGTCGTTTTAATTGACTAAAATCTTACCCAGTATAGTAAGTAGTAGCGTTGAATTTAACCGATAAACACTTATCGGATAAATGTTTAGGTAAACGGTCCCTAATTTTTATTTATTTTATTTTAATGCAATTTGCCCTATTTTAAATATATTGTATTTTTTCACAAAAAAGAAATAAGTCGTGTTACATCAAATTTGGTGTTTTTTTAATTCATATCACCAAAACAAGAAATTAAAATGAACTTTTTGTACAAAAAGTAATTTATCTCTGACCATCACCACCATTTTTAACATCAAATAAAATATTTTAAATGGAGTATATTCATTTCCATCAAATTTGTTAACAAAAAAATGGTTTAGTACCATACCAAATTTGACGTTCATCTATTACGGTAGTGCTCATCGAAGACAAATCATAGGGTCGTTTATTCAAACACGAGTAAGTGGCTTATTGCCTTACTGGTAAGAGTCAAATACTCTAACTTTCTCTATTGGATAAGATTATAGTCCATCAAAACCGTATCGTATGCAATAATTTACCCGGTAAGTGTCATCTTTATCATCACTCTTACCGGGTAAGATTCGAGACCCTTGTCATGTTCATCCGGTAAGCGTTTACCAAGTAAACGTTTAGTAAACAACCCCTACGTCTTGTGTGAATTACAGTGCATTCATTAGAGACGGTACCAAGGTACTTTCATTCGTAAGTTAAATTTCGATAGTTTTGAAAAATCAGAATTTGTAGAAACCTATTCATAATTAGACTTGCGACATCTATTTCGTAAAACATTTATTCCCGTAAAAAGAAATAAAATAGTTGATTTTGATACGTTAATAATGACGGGTGCTTTTAAGTTATAACTAATAATATAAATTAAAACTTATGATTACATAGGGACAAATTCATATTAAATATTTTGATAACCTAGGAACCACCTATTTTATGTAGTATTCATGTTAACAATACTACATAAAATACGTGGCTCCCGGTTGTAAAAATATTTAAGTTCTTTATCTTTTTAAGATATATACTTTTTAAGAGTTATTTATATCCAATCTAATAGTTTTTGTGCTACCTGATGAAATGCATTGGAAATTGGACTAAAAGCAGCAGTGAAACCCAAAGGATTCATTCGACACCTATAAAACACCAGTTATTCTGGTGTCCAATGAAAGAAAAGCATATAACAAATTTCAGCACCAAAACATGGAATAATAATTGTCATACACAGAGTACCTAAGTTGAGGAGGATAGATTTCAAAGGAAAACCTTCATCTCAAGTCTTCACAGCAGCTCTAGCAGGGCTCAGGTAATTTGTCACCATTCCCATCACAGCAAACCTGAACATTAAAAATATCACATCTTGTACAAGCTCTGCTGAATACAAAAACATGATTTGCTTTCAACCCAAAACTCAAAAGTCAGACTTTCTTCAAAACATAATCTCAAGTTGCACCAATAAATTTGAATACCCTAACAATCTCATATCACAAATGTTGGATCCTTCGAGTTTATCAGATAAATAGAGGGTAAAAAGCCTGGATTAAACCGTGAGATTACGTAAGAGCTCGTTTTCCTTAAGTTGTATTTCAATTTTCAACCAATATTTGTCTGGGTATCACGAAATCAACTGGAGAATAATCTCATATTTTCAGTAACGATTCTGGCAAAACAAATCGCTTGATTTTAAACATAGAGAATCGTCACAGCTCCTATATTAAATGCTAGAATAACTCCATAATTGTTGGAATAATTAGGAGGCTGATAACTGCAAATCAGTTACAAAGTAACCGCTTACACAGATCAAAAGGCAACTCAGAAGCACTTCAGAGTCAAAAGCTTCTCTGAGCTGAAAGCACTTCAGAAACTTATAAAGAGGACTCAGAGGCTTAACTAAGGGGGCTGTTTGGTTGGTTTTCAATATGGATAAAGCAGTGTGTCTGTAGATTAATATGTTAGTATAGATTGGAAAGGTTTTGTTTGGAAGGGTTTTTCATAGATGGAAGGAGCATGTTATTAATTGGGAGGGGCAGGTTTGGAAAAAACTTGGTTTTTTTTTTTGCATAAAGTTCCCCTTAGAAGTTACTGAATAAGCTGCATTCTATATCATTAAGTCACTACCAAACAGTCATATATAGCTGACCAATAAGTTGTGAGTCCCATTATACTTATTAAGCTACTAACAAACATGCCCCAAGTCAAAACTGAATTTCACTTGAGACATTCAGAAGCTTAATTTTCGCAAGCACTTCCCTTCACCACCAGGGGCACTACCCTTATGACCCAGCAAGGGAGCGTGGCCCCCTTGAACCCGCCATAAGGCGCCATCCAGCGATCCCGGGTTCTAGTTAGCTTACACGAGTGTGCTTTCCACACCTTCAAGCCCACGTTATAGCTTAGCTAACAACCCCATATTCTCCTTTGAATCCAATTACATAAAATAAACCGATGATTACACTATAATCACCAACAACGATGGCTTCCTCTAATCTAAGATTATCATGGATTACTTCAAAATATCTAAACAGACAGGATTACCTACCAATCAAAGAATCACATCCAAGTACGTTCAAAAACCCACATTTGGAGTCAGCATTCTATATTTATAAAATTTCAGAAAAATAAACCATGAATCGAAGTCTGTTTATGCCAATCACTTGAACGATAGCAAATATGTTTCTGTTAGTTACAAATCCTCTTTATTATAGTTGACCCTCTTAAACTTATGTTAAGCCATTTTATGGTACAAGAGACCGCAAGTCAGTGCATAAAGATAATATATGAGAAATTTTGGGCATACAAATGGCTCTTCTAAAAAACACACTTACATAAATCCTGTGGAGATCTGCTTTAAATCAGTCTCCAAATTCCTCATGTTAGCAAGCGATTGGGCACAGAAAATGAGAGCAAGCCACGAACCAAGCTTGTACTGCAACATGCAAAAAGCATAATTCATCAGGCCATGAAATTCTACATAATCAATCAGCCAAACTTTTATGTAAGGTAAGAGCACTCACAAGTCAAGACCATGGACCTTAAAATCACTAGACTATGCTGAAAAGATTAAAGGGACCGTTCGAAGAAGCAAACAACATTTCAACTCAAAGCATAATTCCAATATTAATATACCACAATGAAAATTCAGATAGAAGTTTGGCACAAACAGGGATACATTCATAAATAGACTTTGATGTGGACATTTCGAGATGACATCCACCAACATATGTAGACCAAAAAATAGCAGTTTCCTCTTGCTTTTGCATTTCCAACAAAACAACAAGCAATTGCTGTGAGCTTGATAGTTGATAGTGTCTGATTCACCATTCAGCTAATGTTCATGTGCATGGCACACAAAAAGGATTGGAACAATGCTTATTTGAGCCCTGGTAGAAGCAGATATTGAATCAATATCTAAACCAATTAGGCTAAAAAAAAGGTTTCTAACAGTGTCTCCATAACAGGCAGGGGCGGCCCTATATTCAGGCCCCTAATAGAAGGCCCTAATACAATGGATCATTCTATTAGTATTACTAATGTATATATTGAATATAGAATATATTAACTAGACATTTAACTGTCCCTTCTGCCAAAAGAAGTTTTTCAAAGCTAACATTACTAAAATCTTATTTAAGATCAACAATGTCTCAAATGGATTGAATGAATTAGCTATTTTATCAATTGAAAGTGATATGTTAGAACATCTTGGATATAAAACTTGGATAAGTAAATTTGTTTCTGAAAAATAAAAAGAATAATAAATAATTGTGTTCTGTGCAGGCCTCTTTTAAATTTTTTGCCTCTATCCCCCATCGTTCCTGATACCAGGTTGATGCAAATCAATAAGCCCATGCCTATAGAAGTTATGAATTCATAAAGACTTCAATTCACTTGGTTGGTCCATATAACAACTCAATTATCTCCCCAAAAAGAGAAGCTGCTAAAGCATCCAAGCATGTAGGTATTCTGAACAGATTCAGAGAAAAGTCAACCATGCAGCTAGACTTAAAGTTCTTTCTATAATCTATAGTATCAATGCTTCTATATAAATTCCCTTCTATATAGTGCTGAATTTTCTTCTTACATAACAACTTTCCAGGTTGAATCATCTATTCACCTTCTGCTAATCATATTTCTTTAGCTTACCATCATCATCATCAACAAGAGATGCACGCAATAATCCAACAGAAGTTGCACAAAGCCTGTCATTAATTGCAAAAGCAATTTCTATAACTTCTATTTAAATACCCAATGAGAATTTAGGTTTAGAGAGAATGGAATTCTAGGTAACAGGAAACTGTGTCAACTAACTTCTACTCCAATCTGATTTCTAATTCCTAAAACATGACCTTCGCTGAACCTTCACGAATCCAAGAACTCCTTAATATCCCCTAATATCATGCAGCAACTTCATAATCACCAAATATGCAAAATTAATCATATAATATTAAATTAGAGCAGTCCGATTCTCTTGAGAGTCATCAGAACGATCATGTACAGGTTCATGATAGTAAAAGAGTCCTTTTACGGTACTGGATTACTTTTCCAGATCTCAGCTCACGGTTAACAGAAATTCATCCAATATATACAATAATCCTATATGTATGCAGGAATACGCGTATATTTACAAGTTTGCAACAATTTCATAGAATGCGTTTTGAATAACTTACTCGGAACATAACGCCGGCGACGCCAAAGATGATGGCGATAAAACCAGAGTAATCAACGGGGAGATTATCAGGGTGAACTGGTTGAGGCTTGTATGGCTTGGCCGACGACGGCTGACGGGGATCATTGCCGGACGACGACATCGTTGTAGATCTGATCTGTTCTCTTCTCTTCTCACTATCTCTTCCGTCTTCGGTTTCGTCGCTTCACATTCACAAATATCGCCGCCGTTAGTATTTAGGCCGACAGTAACAGCGTAAATGTAACACCGAGAATTTTAAGTTTATTTTATCTTTTATCAACTAAAATATTTATTATTTAGTATTATTAAACTTAGATTATGATTAGGTATCATTTTAGGCAAGAAAAATCCAAATATTTGAAAATTAGGCACTTCTCGGTAAGGTGTTCATCGGGCGGGTCTGACGGGTTTGTGTAGGTAAACTAGATACCAGATCGGATTTCGGATATGGGAATCAAGACCCGAATTTTAGGTTTCAGACGGGTCAGATGGCCAAAGATCAAACGCAATCCGAACCCAAATATCCCCCAAAAGTTAGGTTTCGAATTTTCGAATTTCGAGGTATTCGGGTTTTGCAAAAACATCTTATTTTCGATTCGGGTTCGGGTTCGAATTTTGGACTATTCGGGTTTTGCACATCCCTACTTTATAATACGCATATGGCGATAGTGCCATTGGGCACAATAGCATGTCAGGGTCGTCGAGTGGGCCTTGGTCTTAGTACACTTTTGGTGATGGTGCCCGACGATGGTGCCACTAGGCACAATGGCATGTTAGGATCGCCAAGGGAATGTGAGTCTCGTTACATTTTCTGCAATACTGCCTTGTGATTGTGTGTAACACCCGTAATTTCCGGGTAAGTATAATTTCAAGTCAGTGTAGAAATCGATCTTTTAAGAGAAATAGAATAATTGATTGAATCCTAGATTTTAGAGTCTTGCTAGATAAGGAATTCAAATACGAGTCCAACGGTCCTTTCCGGAGCGAAAACGGAGCTAAAACGAAGAAATTATGACCAAAACAATAATCAGGCAATAAATCGGGCGACCAGTGTCAAGTGGACGTCCACATAGGGTGTTCCACGGAAGCAACAAAAGTTTCCGTCCTGATGCAAGTGGACGTCCGCATTGAGTCTCACGAAATTTTTACCATTTTTCACCTTCACCTTTTCCCTCATCTCTCTCCTACTTTTTCCCCCATATCTAGATCTGATCTCCCTCTCCCTCATTTCGATTTTCTCATCCAGAAATCCTAAATCCTTTCTCCTCTCTCCATCTTTCTTTCCCAAATCAAACCCCATACCATTTTTATGAACCTTAACCTTTCTAAAACCCCATTCACTTCATTTTCTTCATCAAGTTTCTAGGGTTTCATCCAACCATTTTTTTCCCCATTTTGAAGATTGGGAGTTTGTGGTTCATTTTGGTGACCCAAAAGGTATTTTGGTTGGTGGATTCAAGTTATGGTTAAGATAATCTTCTCTTTTCTTCATATATGGAAATCAGGGTTTTAATATAAATTGAGATCTTCATGTAAAATGTTTGGGGAATGATTCTAAATGGTTGGATATGAATATTTATGGTTGGAAACTTGTGGATCTAGGTTTTTGGAAGTTTTGGCTTGAGAATCCAAATTTTCTCAAAGGAGCTCAAGTTGGGGAAAATCTAGATTTAGCCTAAATCTAGCAAGGTGTGTTCAAGTTGTTTTTGTGAAAACTATGTGCATGTCAAAATGTGTATTTTGAAGTAAAATTATGTTTTACTTGATAACTGTCAATGTGCTGAGTATTTTGACAAGATTTCATATTTGGTAAACTTTGGTTGATTTGATCTCATGAAATGCCTATAAATAGGATTTGGAGATTTTGATAAGTAAATAGCATGATTTATGCATTTTTGGTGATTTTTTGTACAAATGAAGTCTAATTTATGATTTATGCATTTTGGTGATTTTTGTACAAATGAAGTTTAATTTATGATTTATGCATTTTTGGTGTATTTGATTTCATAAACCATTTGGAAAATGTATGTCTCTGTGTTATGAGACATTTTGGAAACATAAGGGTATGAGCCCATTTGGAAAATCTTTTGTCCCAATCCGTGATGAGTTTTGGGTTAATCACATCATTGAGGTATGTGTTTGCATAAACGTCATTTAAATACGTTTTATTATTTGGGAACCGTTATTTGTTGGTCAAATGGATTTTGAGCATTTTAGCTCGGTTTTGACTTAAAAGAGTCTTGAGGACATTTGTCCAATTTTAATGGCTCAATGTAGAGCCCCATTTATGATTTGCATCTTGTTGCATATTAATGATAATTACATACTCGAGTGCATTGCTTATTCCTGTGTAGTCATGTAATTTTAGATTGTGTTACATTGGATCCATAGGCACGTAAGTCAGTCTTTATTTGATGGTCAACTGGTGTTGAGGGATTTGACTTTGGGACCCATGGTATATGACCTTAACCTTTCAACTAGACACTAGGAAGGTTGAGTCCACGGTGGTGCTACCCTATATGGGTAGGAACTAGGACCTCCACCGTTCGGGGTAATGTCATGGTTGTAGTCCTCGAATGTTGTTGGGCCTTTTGGTGAAAATCCATGTGGATAGATACTAAGCTCAACCAACTCTTTGGGTGAAACTTGACGAGGAGTCATAATTCAACACCCTAAAAATTGGGGTAAATTTAAAAATTGAAAATTCGGCAATATGACATCTATATTTGGAGAAAACCACCCGAACGAGTAAAAGTTTAATAGCGTTTACACAACCTGTGAAAGATAATAAAAATTGACAACAACCTAATCTAAACATATTACATCTAGATTATATGGTTGTCAACCCAAAACTCAAAATGTTATCTTTTGCACGCCAAGTCTCCACAATATAACTATCACCAAAAATGCCTCTATGTCCTCACGCCCTTCCCTCAAACCTTGGGCGACCCACCTCTAAGGGAACCTGTTATACACATCAGTTGAGGAAAAAGTGTTAGACTTAATGCCTAGTGAGAATATACAGTTTATATAAATAACTTGAAATCATTTAAAATTAAGTAAACAACTTTTTAATGAAATGGTTTAAAATAGTGTAACAAAATCACCAAAGACCTTTCGGTCCCAAACATCTTACGATGACGGGGGAGACCCGATTTCCAAGGATCGTGGCGGAACACAAAAGTAGGACACTCTCCGAGTTATGAGCTCAATACTTGGATCCATGGCCACGAACAACGCCGGCTCGTCAGATGTGGGGGAGGGAACCCGAGGATCCAAGTCCTACTCACGGCCCATGACTAGTAACCAGTCCCACATAACCGTACCAAAATGCCTCCAAGGACCCAATGTCTCACTAGTTACAAAGGGGAATACATCCCAAAATAAGGCCCTGTTTGGAAAAGGCTTAATGGGCTTAATAAGCCTTGGAACTTATTCGCTAAGTTGTACCTAGATGTTTGTCTACAACTTATTGATTTAGTTGAGAGTTTATTCACTCAGCATAATGAGGTATGCCTTATCAGGACAACCACTCACTTTCCATCTCTACCCTTCTCATAACAAATGCACCCCACGACCGACGCCTATTATGCTTCATTGACTGGCGCCTCTGCTCTGCTTCATCGACTGACGCCTCCCTTTGCTCTGCTTCATAGACGACGCCAACGGTCGACACCTCTCTCTATCCTTGTCGATTTCTCGTCTGCACTGGTCATCGATTTCTTCTCTCCTATGTGGGTTTTCTTCTTCAGTTAATTGATTTTGAACATCGTATGTGGGTTAAATGATTTCTCCTCTCCTATGTGGGTTTTCTTCTTCAGTTAATTGATTTTGAACATCGTATGTGGGTTAAATGGTTTCTCCTCTCCTGGATTTGGGGTTAGGTTCCTAGAGTTTGATTTGGTAGAACATTTTGGTCATTTGAGAAGCATGGGGCTTGATTTATGTCAGGTTCCTAGGGTTCATGGGGTTAGGTTTTAGTTATCCTAGAGTTTGATTTGGGGTCAGGTTCCTAGGTTTCATGGGGTCAGGTTTTGGTTATCAACGTTTGATATGGATTCAAATAAAAACCCTAATTTGGTCATTTGAGAAGCAACAACACCTCTGTTATCATTCTTCAATATTGTTTTTCAATGAATTTGTTTTGGGATCGGTTTTTTGACATGGATTTTACAGAGATCTGTTTTGGTTTGGTGGTATTGTTCTTCAATGTGTTTTTTAATGAATTTTGTTTTCTTAACCTGCTAGTATTAGGAGATCAATAGACCAAATATAAATAGAAGGGTAAAATGGTCATTTTAATCGTTCAGACAGATTATTCAGTACAACTAACAAACAATAATTTTATTAATTCATACAGACAACTTTATCGATACAGTTAACTTTATCCATACAGAACTTAATGAAAAACCAACCAAACAGCCCCTAAGCCGACTCAATACCTATGGATCTACTAGTAGTAGTCTAAGGCTTGTCACCATTACATTGGTGACATAAACTATATTTACACATATAGCTCATACATTATCTTTATAAAAGTAATTTTGCTTGTTTTCACAAAAGTAGTTTCTCCATTGAATGTAACTTGCCAATATATATCAATAAGTCCAACAACCATCGATAAGTTCTTTCTTTCCCAAGAACACACTCATTAAACAAATCTTATAATATAAAGTAACCATAAATGTGGTATAAATGTATTTATCCCAACATTTCGCTTCACATATACAACTTTTATACATTTTATATCACCAAACATGAAATATTTCACCATATCTAAAAAGAGTGAGAAACCCTAGAAATCTCCAAAATCTCAAGTTAGGTTAAAATCATTTTAACAAAGAAATTATGAACTAGGAGATGACTAGGAGTTTAAAGACAAGATTTGACATGTATAAAGTTTTGGAAGTATGAATGGACTCACAATCTAGGGTTTGGATGAAACCCTAAAACTCTTGAAATAGTTTAGGTGAACTAGAAGATGGTAGAATGGTGGAGACTTCCAATCTTAACTTGAAACCCTAGTTGATGAAGATGGAAGACTTGGAACCCTAAGATTTGAAGCCTTGAAGAGTCTTGAATGCACAAAGGATGCTGAAAAATCGCCTAGAGAGAGAGAGAGTTGAGAGGTGGGTGAAATGAGTAATGAGAAATAAATGAGAAAAAGAAGCATTTATTCTGCCTGGGCCCGTCGGCGAGAATGACTTGGCGATTATGCCCATGTCATTCTCACGGGGCATATTCGCTGAGTTTGTACCGCGGTCAAACAAGGGTTCGGCGAGAGTGACAGGGCGAGAATGCCACTGTCATAATCTCTTGGCATTCTCGCACCATTTGTACCGAGGCTATACAACCCTCGGCGATTGTGACCACGGCGACAATCCCCATGGCAAGGTCGTCGGGCACTGTCGCCCAAGCCTCCCGAACTTCAAAATTGAGGTTTTTCTCACCCGAAAGGATTTTCTCACAAGGGATAGAATCTATGGTAGACGTAAGAAGAATACAACCCACATTTTAAGGAAGATTAGAGGTCAAGATAAACTTTATTAATTGAAAATTCAAGGTGTTACAATCTGTAACACCCGGAAAACTCAAATAAGTAGCACTGTTCAAAATCCCCGTTTTAGGAGATATCTCGTTTTGGAACCTGTTTAAGAACCCTATAGACTCGGTTTGGGCACTTGGATCGACAAAGCGAAGAAATCGGGGCGAGTTGTGCTTGGCGCGAGAGTGCCACGCGACTATGACAAATGTCATAGTCGCTGGTCACAATCGCGGAAAGGTTGAAGGTCGCGGTACATGTCACGCGACTGTGACCACGATAGTGATAGTGGCACAATCGCGTGTCACTGTCGCTGAAATGGTACCGAGCGGGGGTTGGATCTCGCGATTATGACCTGCGACAATGCCCTTGGCACTGTTGCCGGGCATTGTCGCCCACGGGGTCCTGATGGTTTAAAATCCACTTTTCACCCCAATTAACCTCATTTCTCTCCCAACAAATTTCAGGTCCGATCTAGAGAGCCTCTTAGGTGATTTTCACTCCATAAACCCCTCTCCTCATTCCTTGTCAACCTAGGGTTTGTTGAGACCAAGTGTGGATCACCAAGAACTTAAGCTTGTGGGTTCAAGTGTTGTTGTAACATCCCAAATATTAGGTAAATAAATAATAATTAAAAAAAGGACATGAAGAAAAAAAAATATGGTTTTGTTTATTTTGGACCAAATATATAAAATATCATGTCAGGAAGGGGGTAAAGTGTAAAGTTCGCCAAATTAGTGAGTTCAGGGGGCTGAACGTAAATGTCAGGGAGTTTTGGGGGCTAAACGTCATCTTCTCCATAGATAAGGGACATGTCCCGCCAAAAGGACATGTCTGTTTGAAAATCAGAGATTCGATAGACACTTCTCATTCTAACACCCTATTGGCCTATCTTTTTCAACTAATACGCCAAATGTTTTTAGATAGAAATGTAGAGAACTGAATTGGGAATATTTTCATCCTAAGAGCTTGAAAAATAACCGATTATAGAGAGAGAAATCGGGGTTGGAAAGAAGAAGTGAAGTTTCTTTGTTTTTCAAAGATTTGAGGTAATATACTAAACCAAATCTTATGACTTTTAGTTCTTTGGTTTCGTTTTTAAGATCTATGTCGAACCTTACTCGTATTTTGTCTCGAATTTGTGTTCTTATGGTCCAAACCAGTTTTGAAAGTTGTTGGTTTTAGTTTTTAAAACTTGAACTTTAAATGGAAAAATGGAACTCATTAGTTGATGAAAATTTGTGTTTTTTGTGCCAAAATGTTGGTAAAAATGTTACCAAGAGATTTATGCAAAAAGAACAAAGAAAATGGAGCAAGAAACGAGCAATTTTAAGGTTGAAAATGGTTAAAAACGGCAGCCATGGCTGCTGGAGTTTTACTGATTTTTATTTATTTGATTTATAAAAAAACGGTAATAAAAAAAATAAAAGGGATCGACTAGCGTTGGGTTTGAACCTTGAACCACCAAGGTAATCAACAGATGCCTTAACCACTTGAGCTAGAGGCTTATTTGTTACTTATATGTACCAAAATCTATTTTAAGCCTCTCATGATATATTTAAGTTTCATAAACTGATATTTAGCCCTTGGAGTTCTGGAAGGTTGATTTTGGCACAATAATTTTCTAATAAATTTCAGCAAATTGTTTGAATTGTAAGTAATAAGCTCCGGGGTTGATGACCGATTGATGTGGTTGTTTTAATTGAGAACCAACAAAAGGATTTAAATTGAAGACTTTGGTAATTGGAGTTAAATAGTACCGGTGTGAGAGGAGGTTTCTTGAGGCGAGTCGAGTGTCAGTTTGCTTAGAAAGATCAAGAAATGTTTCCGCCCATGACCGTAGAAGGAGTCGTTGGCAAGCGACCTCTAAGAATTCGGGATGTTGTCTATAGAAGCTAATGAGATAAGCGGTAGATAGTGTTTGGTCATAAAACTCAAGGGAGATCTGCGTGACGTTTTGGAAGACCCCGTTAAGCGAGACTTTTAAAAGTTAACGAATCCATGAGTTGGTCGACTCGAGGCTATCGCGGAATTACAGACCCAACCAAATCCTAGACTTAATATTTTGACACATGGTAAGATAGGGCACCCCCCCTATTATGATAAGTTGAATCAACTCCCAAGTGATGACGATACTTGGTCTGGTACGACCAAGTAGATGATTTTTGGAGTGTAGTCTATTAGGAGCCTAGTGGAACCTTCTAGGCAAGGGATGGAACTAAGCTGTAAATGCCATAAGGATTGTGGAAATTTTGGAGGATTTTTAACTCTAAGAAAGGTTGGGAACCTTAGTGATCTTGTTGATGGCTCATGTTTAGGGTCTTGCCTTTATTTGATAGTGATTCTATCTTTGGTTGGTGTGCTAGACTTTCCTTACAGCTTGTTTAGGCGAGAGCTAAGTTGAGATCAGTGGTGGTCTTAGGATTGATCTTAGAATTGTGAGAGGCATCCCTAGGTTTGGGTCCTCGTTGGAGATTCTTGTTGCAAGGGCCATTCGTCGGGTTGTTCTTAACCCGGGCTCTTAATTGGGGGTTCTAAGGGAATCCACCAGAAGGCGCGAACCGAGGGTGAATCTTTCGAGAATATGGGATTGGTAGGTCAGCAACTCTTCACCAAAACCTCGGGGATCAAGGAATAGTTGAAGGTTTGAGATCGGGTAATTTGTCCAAGTCTTTCGAGTGAAAGACTGTGGGAAGAATTTTTATTGCCAATAAGGTGGTGGAACCACTTCTCGTAACCCTGCTCTGTGTGTGTGTGTGAGAATGCATTGCGAAGTAAAAAGGGTGTGGTACCCTTTGACCAATGCTTGCTCGTTGGTAAGATTGCATGTAAGGACGAGAGAAATGTCCTACGGCTAAGGATTCAAGTTTTGGGTGGGTCGTGTATTTGATAAGTCTGGATTCTCTTGTAATGCCCCATTTCCCGTGAGTCTTGGGGCTTCCGGGTCAAGATTTCGGGGACAAAATCATTTTCAAGGTGGGGAGGATTGTAACACCCGGAAAACTCAAATAAGTAGCACTGTTCAAAATCCCCGTTTTAGGAGATATCTCGTTTTGGAACCTGTTTAAGAACCCTGTAGACTCGGTTTGGGCACTTGGATCGACAAAGCGAAGAAATCGGGGTGAGTCGTGCTTGGCGCGATAGTGCCACGTGACTATGACAAATGTCATAGTCGCTGGTCACAATCGCGGAAGGGTTGAAGGCCGCGGTACATGTCACGCGACTGTGACCACGATAGTGACAGTGGCATAATCGCGTGTCACTGTCGCTGAAAGGTACCGAGCGGGGGTTGGAGCTCGCGATTATGACCCGCGACAATGCCCTTGGCACTGTCATCGGGCATTGTCGCCCACGGGGTCCTGATGGTTTAAAATCCACTTTTCACCCCAATTAACCTCATTTCTCTCCCAACAAGTTTCAGATCCGATCTAGAGATCCTCTTAGGCGATTTTCACTCCATAAACCCCTCTCCTCATTCCTTGTCAATCTAGGGTTTTGTCAGGATCTGATTCTTAACAAGAATAATGAAACTCAGAAACAATATTAAAGAACTTGCAGAAAAACACTTTAATATTCAAACTATCAATGTAACAGTAAAATATAAATCACAACTTGTAAACTTTATTGAATGATTAAAGTTACAAGCATTCACACAAAACCTCAATCTTGATGAACAGGCTCACCAAGACGAATTCTACTTCTCTAGAACTAGGGTTGTAAACCTTGAGGTTAATTCTCTCTCTAAAACAAAAACTCAGAATACTCGTATATCAAAACTATTCTGAATACATCTATACATATACTGAAAATAAAAGATAATTACAAAACTTAAAAGATCTTCAGTATATTCTTCTATGATTATCTTCAAACCTTCCATGATTATCTTCAATCCTTGATCTGCGCATATCTTGATTATCACATAAGAAGTATTAAATCATAGCAGTATTAACACTCGGAGCAGTATTAATCTTCAGCAGTACTAACTATGCTTAGCAGTATTAATTTCTTCAAGCAGTATTAATCTGGCTCAGCAGCATTAATTGTCTCAGCAGTAGTAACCATGTTGTACTGGCAGCAGTAATCATACTTGATTAAATCTTCAGTTCCCAACAGGTTTGTTGAGACCAAGTGTGGGTCACCAAGAACTTAAGTTTGTGGGTTCAAGTGTTGTAGCCAAGGTAATCTTCTCCATTCTTCACCTTAAAAGCTAGGGTTTTGGTATTTCCTTTCTTCTCCCATTTTGTTGGGATTTAATGTAGTTATGAGAATATTTTGTGTTTAAGGATCTTGGTTGAGAGTTTGGATCTAAGGATCTAGAAGGTTTCAAGTCTTCCTTCAAGGAGCTCAAGTTGTGTTGGTAAAACCTAGATTTAGTCTAAATCTAGCAAGGTGAGTTCTAGTTGCTTTGAAAAACTATATACATGTCAAAATGCATATATTTTGGGGTTTGGAAAATATGTCTATGGGTTTACCTTAGTTTGACAAGTTTTGTGAACATTTGTATATTTGCACAAGTTGTGTTATCAAACTATTGAGAAATGGCTTACAATATTTTATGAAGTGTTTTGTGTCTTACATGAAACTGTTAACTGCTGATAAGTTTGGTTCTTTTGAAAATGTTTAACTTTATGAACTTATATATAGTATGCACCTTTGTGATTTTGGTCATTTCGATAAATGTGTCATAAATGAATGGGTTTTGAGGAATTATTGCATAAATAGGTATTTGGTCAGAAATGCACTTTTAAGTGTTTGTTGGGTTTTATGCATCATTCATGAAATGAAATGTTTTGGAAACTGTAAAGGCGTGAGTCCTTTGGTTTTGGGTCATTCCCGACTTTGGGGAAACATTTTAGAAATGGAAAACCTTTTGATTTTTGGGCCGAAGGCCAATGGTAATTTGAGAATCAAAGATTTTGGGAAAATGTGTATTTTGGGTTATGTAACCATATTGGCTCTCGTGTTTTAGCCAAACATCTATTAAGCCTCTTGGGGCTTGATTTGTACTCGGTGGAGTCTTTGGAACACTTGTTCGGTTTTGGTAGCTCGTTGAGCAGCCTTGGACGTATGGAACACTTGTTCGGTTTATGTGAGAGTTACATGTGTTGAATGTGTTAGTTCATTCGTTTGAGTCATGTAACGTTTAGACTGTAATGCATTGGATCCATAGGCATATGAGTCGTTATATTCATCATGGAGTTTTGATGTCTATGTTTGAGTCTAGTGAGTGGTCCCCAAGTCATGTTGTTATGTAAGCTTGCGGTGGTGCTCTTGGAGAGCCGTATACGGAGCTAAGTCTTGCAGTGGTTCCCATGGTGAGCCGGATACGGGGACTTGTGACTTTGTGGTGAGACTCATCTAGAGGTCGAGTAGACGCTAGGTCATTTGGGTATCTTGCGGTGGTAGCTCAGAGGAGCCGAATACGGGGATCCATGGTCTATGCGGAACTCGAGAACGTTGATAAGTGGCTTAACTTTGTGTGTCCGTCACATTCGATGGAATCGGGTCTCCCCCGTCACCAAAAGGTGTTATTTTGGGTATTCCCTTACCCATGCCTTCGGTGTTAAAACGTACCATTTTATTTGCACATAGAGTCTTTTGAAAAAATACCGTGTGGGTGCGTTTTAGGGAAATTTGGGTGTCGTTTAATTATTTAAAATAGGTGTTTGGAAATTTGAAGGAATTTGATTTGCAAATAAAGCCTCTTTATAATCAGTATTTCTAAAATGGTCTTATTCAGAGTAAAATGTTCACTTTAAATATTTTATGGTTTATATGATGAAAATTGCTTTAACTCACTAGGCGTTAAGCCTAACACTTTTTCTTTTCGACATGTATATCAGGTCTTAGATAGATCTGTGTGGCGAGTGGAGCTTGGTAGAAGTTCCGGTAGGATGGCTTTAGTGACGTCGTCCGGTTTGGTGAAGATAACAGCTTTGGTGGTTCTAGTAACACCCGTCTAATGTTGTCCCTAGTTGGTGGGACTAGATAGTTCTGTTAGAACTCTGATACATCGTTTTAGTGGTTCTTCCTTGTAACTTTAGATGTTTGATGCTTCCAAGCTTTGTATTTAAGGGATTTTTGTAAGTTTTAAATTGTCTGCTATTTTCATATTTTAGGGGTGTTACAAGTTGGTATCAGAGCTCTAGTTTAAGTGAACTAGGTATGGATCTTAGATGCCTAGACTTAAGCTGAGACTTTAAGCTATGACTTATTCGTTATGGGTAGAACTTCTAGATGAGTGTAGGTTTCGGTGGTCAACAGAAATGCACTAGTTATGGGTTGTGGCTATGGTGACGAGGATTCTTATGTATATTATGTTCATAATTAGCTACTGCTATTATGAATATATTGTTACGTAAGCGTGCTTGACTCTACCATTATTACGATGCTTGAGATGTGTTGTATGTCATAAGTTGCGATTATAGTATTGGTCTAAGATTCTTAATCTCCTTCTCGTGTGTGTCAGAAAAGAATGGCGAATGCAGGAAGATAAATGCAAACACAAGAGGCAAATCCTCAAAGCGAGTTGTTGGATAACGTGGTTCGATTGATGAAGTCGGCTATGGAGCAACAAGAGGAAAGAATAATGAAGGCGTTAGAGGTCAGAGATGCGAATGACCGGATACGTGAAATAATTAACGAACCTGATGTGCGGAGTCTCGGTGACACTGGGAATGTAATCCAGATGGAGGATCTTGTTGCTGCTAACATGAATATAACGAGAGGGTTCGCGCATACAAGAACTTTCTATGCAGCAAGCCGCCAGAGTTTTCGGGGACTAACAGTCCAGTGGTGTGCTTGAATTGGATCCAAGAGATGGAACAAACATTTGACACTAGCGAGTGTGAAGAGGGGCAGAAAGTGAAATTTTCCTCCCGCATGATGAGGGGTCGAGCTCTTACTTGGTGGAACGTCACCAAAACTGCTATGGGAACTGCTACTGCTTCAGCGTTAATGTGGGATACATTCAAGAAGCAAGTGTTGGACGAACATTGAAACGATAGGGTGATAGACAGAATAGAAGATGAGTTCCGAGCCCTGAAGAAAGGAGATATGTCGGTGAGAGAATACTCCAATCTCTTCATGGAAAAATTGGAGCTGGTAGGACATATCGTTCCAAGTGAGAAGGACAGGGTCAAGGCTTACATGAACGGACTACCAGGCCGCATGAAGGCGATGGTCTGATGTTCCAAGGCTTCCACTCTTCGGGAAGCGATAGAAGAATCGCAATTTATGGAAGACGTTCATTCCCGGGGTGAAGAAGAAGAAGAGACAAAGTTTTCGGAAAAGAGAAAACGGGAGGACCGATGGAGTCCACCCCATGAATACCATAATTATGAAGAAGAGAAGAAAAGTAGCCATCGCAGGAAGTCGAAGTGGTATCGGGAGTATCGAGCCAAGCATGTGGGAAGGTGCAACCCCAACCCTTTGACGTGTCTCAAGTGTGGCATGTTAGGCCACTCCCATCGGGATTGTTCCATCAAGGGCACTATCTATTTTGTGTGTAAAGAGTCGGGCCATATCAAGAAGGATTTCCCTCGTGCAGGAATCAGTGAAGGATCGGGAAGCGGGCACAGTGTACCCAGGCTGGGATGGCATGACGGTGACGACAGGTACGTTCCCCACTTGTTGCGTTTCATAGGGTAGTTAAGCTATAGTGTTCGAGTCTTTGTTAGAATGGTTTGTCGCTATCTCGTTAATGGATAAGTGGTGCCAGATTCTGGTACCTGATGTTAGAGATCGATGTTATTAGCTCTTCTAGGAGCCTAGAGGTCCGGTAAGGGGGCTCTGAGTGTCAAGTCAGGTGGTCGAGGTTTGAATTGATAATAGATAGAGATTAGGAGTGTAAGTAATAAGCTCCGGGGTTGATGACCGATTGATGTGGTTGTTTTAATTGAGAACCAACATAAGGATTTAAATTGAAGACTTTGGTAATTGGAGTTAAATAGTACCGGTGTGAGAGGAGGTTTCTTGAGGCGAGTCGAGTGTCAGTTTGCTTAGAAAGATCAAGAAAATGTTTTCGCCCGTGACCGTAGAACGAGTCGTTGGCAAGCGACCTCTAAGAATTCGGGATGTTGTCTATAGAAGCTAATGAGATAAGCGGTAGATAGTGTTTGGTCATAAAACTCAAGGGAGATCTGCGTGACGTTTTGGAATACCCCGCTAAGCGAGACTTTTAAAAGTTAACGAATCCATGAGTTGGTCAACTCGAGGCTATCGCGGAATTGCAGACCCAACCAAATCCTAGACTTAAGATTTTGACGCATGGTAAGATAGGGCACCCCCTATTATGATAAGTTGAATCAACTCCCAAGTGATGATGATACTCGGTCTGGTACGACCAAGTAGATGATTTTTGGAGTGCAGTCTATTAGGAGCCTAGCGGAACCTTCTAGGCAAGGGATGGAACTAAGCTGTAAATGCCATAAGGATTGTGGAAATTTTGGAGGATTGTTAACTCTAAGAAAGGTTGGGAACCTTAGTGATCTTGTTGATGGCTCATGTTTAGGGTCTTACCTTTATTTGATAGTGATTCTATCTTTGGTTGGTGTGCTAGACTTTCCTTACACCTTGTTTAGGCAACCAAAAATCAAACTCAGGCTGAACCTAAGAGTGGCCTAAAATCTGCCTTTAAATTGTTTGTTAAAAGTCCAAAAGAGTGGCCTAAAATGTGCCACTTAAAGTCCATTCAAAAAGCCCAAAGCTCTAGCTCATAATACTCTAGCCTTCTGTAGGAACTTCACAGCAACTTCCTGTAAGAATATGTAGGATTTAGGAATATGCATAAGTTGCCTTTTTTTTTGGCAAATTTCAATTCAAATACCCCATACATGTTCCATACACCATACAAACTCTAATAGCAAGAAATATGTACAAAAAGAGAACAATAAGACTCAATGGGATATAGAAAAGACACTTAAAAACATGAGAATGTGATATAGGTAGGGTTAAGAAATTAACCCTATCATACGGTCGACTAAAATTTAGGATTTTCATAATATATATATATATATATATATATATATATATATAATTTTGGGTTTTTGTACGGTTGGGTGACCAAAAATCAAACTCAGGTCGAACCTAAGTATCCCCCTAAAAGTCAGGTTTCGAATTTTCGGATCTCGGGACATTTGAGTTTTGCACAAACACCTTATTTTCGGTTCGGTCTTAGGTTCGGGTTTTAGACCACTAGGGTTTTGCACACCCTAGTTTTGGATTCATTCTTGTTATGACATAAAATGTCCAAGTTTGGAAAGTTTTGTAAAGGGTCTACATTTATTATTTGTATTTGGACTTTTATTGTAATTGGGATTTAATGTAGAACAAGGGTGAGAGAGGGGGAGTATATATAGTTTAGGTTTGCTTAATCATTAGGTTAAGAGAGGTCATTCCAATGTAGCCATTTTGAGAGTTTGCGTGTTCTAGAGAGAGAAACACATTCTCTCTCTAGGTTTGTGTTATATTCTTCAAATTCAAGTGAATAAAACGTATCTCTCCCAATCTCATCTTGTTATCATTATTTGATTCATGAATTGTTGATTATCTGGGATCTACAATTGGTATCAGAGCCGGATCGAAGAAGTTTTTCTTTGATTCGATCGATTTTCAATAGTTTGTGATCTACAACTCAATTTTTTGATGAATTCGGTTGATTTTTGGATTTGATGTTGTGAGTTTGGAGCCTATTTTGTGATTTAATTGCATAAAATCGATTCAATCCTACTTGATAAACATTTTGGAATCAATTACAATTTTTGATTTCATTAATATTGGAGGATTTTGGACCAGATCTGTGGATTTTGGAAAAGTTTTGGATCACGTCTATGTTTGTCTCGATTTCCATATTTTGGAGCTAAATTGGAGTAGTTTGATATGAATTTATTGAAAAAGATTGATTATATTGTGTTTGTAAACATCCTATGATCATCAATCAACCAATAAACTGATCAAGTTTTGTTTTTGAAATTTTCTGGATCGATTCAATTTTGAGTCGGGAGTTGGAACCGGGAGTTAGACCCGAGAGTTTAAAATTGGGAACCGGGAGTTGAAATCAATCCGGACTCACCACCCGGGAGTTCAATTAAAATTGATTTATTAATTGAATCGGTGATATCAATTTGTTAATGGCGGCTTGAATTTCAATTAGAAATCGGTGGTGGAATGAAATTGATTTCGGCGGTTGCATGTTTAAATCCAAATTGGTGGAATCCAAATTTGAGGGAGTTTGAATTTAAATTGTGATTGGATATTAAAATGAAAACTATAGATGCAATCACATTCATAAATGGTGGCTGTTGATTTGTTTTTACAACAACTTAGTAGGTCGGTGGGGATAAATCCATGACCGGCCGACGGTTGTTGATTTTTTTGGTCGGTAGAACATATTGGTGGTCGGCGGCTGTTGATCAATTTGTTGACCAGCGGTTGATGATTTTATTGATGGACGGCGCTGTTGTTGATTGATCTCCATCCGGGACTGTTTTGTTTCAAAATCTGGGACTTGAACTTCACATTCGGGTGCTAACTTTGTTAGTAATCCGGGTTACCTTTCCAATCCGGGTGTCAATTTATTTTGGTCCCGGATTTTCATGTACACCATCTTGATACCGAATATTTTTCTTGGGTCGTGTACATTGAGATTGGAAACCTATTCTAACCATGTTTTGGGCTTTATCGTATATAACCAAATTTTGAGCTTAAGTGTCAAATTTTTGACAAGTGATCATGTCGTCTGAATTTTTAGAGATTGTTACCGGATTTTATTTTTGCAATTCTTGAGAACCGATTATTGTTCCGAAAAGCATATATTTCAGATTTATTTGCGCTTTGACCGTGTGATCTGTGATACAGACACTTCAAAGATTATTTTTTATCTGTTCCGGGATTTTCTCGCTCGGTTTTCTCGACGGTTGCTTATCCGAGTGATCCAGTTTATTGTTCAACAATCTGTTCACAAGATTTTTGCTGAACGCATGTATGGCATCATTCCGATATTCAGTCTGCCACATACTTTTATGCAACCGACTCAGATTCACAGAGCTCATGAGTGTCACGATTTTCAGACATTGCGTGTTCGGATTCAGTCTTCGATTGGATTGGATTAGCAGTTTGAGTATCTGCAATCATCATTCTGGAGTTTTCTTGACGATGCTAGACCTTTGAGTGCTCTTAATCATTCTTCTGACTTTATCAATCAGAAGTAGGAGTGTTTGCAATCATTGTTCTGGTGTTTTGGTTGTGATCTAGACTTTTGAGTGCCTATAATCATCCAGCTGATTTGTGAAGATTGGTGGTCCAGGTTTACTCATTCAGTATTCTGGAAAGTAGTTTGGAAATGAGCATTTTTCTTCATTTGTTAAACAGTTGTTGATTGGTTCTTCTACCCTTGCCTAGTAGTGCTTGCTACCAGTTGCTTCCTCCTACGAGCTGATCAGTACAAGTTCTTAAGTTGAACTCCTATTCAACTCGCAGTTCAAATACAGATTCGTTGTTATAAACCGAAGATGCACTGTGGTTGTCACGCAAACTCACGCATTTCTTTCTTGTCGGCGTAACGAATGTGTTGAGTTTCTATAGATAAAAGTTGTCTTTAGTGCACTCAGTCGAGGTTATTGCCCACATCGAATCTGTTATTAAACTTAAAACTTTGAAAGATAAGAGCTTCATTCAAGGGGGACCTGAGTGTAACACCCGTATTTTTGGTACGTCCATATCGTGTACTTCTACCCTTAGCTATTTTATATATTTCAATCATGGTTTCATTTGTCGAAGTAGAAATCTAGATCGGGTGCATTTCGGGTAAAAACCCAGAAGTTTCGGGCTCCGATACACTTGGGGCGACTATGCCCGCGATTGTGACAAGGGTCACAGTCGCGGGGCACAGTCACGTAGGTGGTATGGGGGTGGCGACAATGCCAGCGATTGTGAAACCCTGTCACTCTTGCGTGGCAAGGTCGTCGGAGTGGTACCGAGAGATGATTTTAGCGAGCGATTGTGACAGCGATTATGACATATGTCATAATCGCCGGGTAAGGTCGCCGTCGGGATCCAACCCTTTAAATTCTCTCAAACCGATTTTTACCCCATTTCTTCATTGTGGAGCTCATTGGTGGTGATTTTGGAAGGGTCAAGAGGTAGGGTTTCATCTTTCTTCATTCATTACCATTAAATGGGTGATTTACTTGCATTTATGGTTTTGGTTTAGGGTTGTTGGTCATCTTGTTGACTCCTAGAAGTTAAGCATTCAAGTCATCCACCTTCTCCACCTAAGTTCTCATCACCTAGGTTTTGTATACAAATCTTGCAAGGTGAGTGTATTTACATATTTTAACTTTCATACATGTTATTTATCTAGTATATGTCATCATACACTCCAAATTAAAAGGGGGTTTTGGACTTGGTGAACTTTTGACCTAAAATCCACTTTGTGAGGTTTTGGAGCCTAGACATGAATAAAAAGGTTTGGGGAAAAGTATATAGACATTAAATCAAGGAGGACTATGGCTTCTACATCTTCCATTATCATTATACCACTATGTTTGTATTTTTGGGAAATTTAAGTATAATTAGGGTTTTGGTGAAATCCCATTATGGGGATTAGCTAATGATAATAGTGACATGGGAAATGGGATTCATGATATTATTGTTAATGGGTTGTAGTGATAAAGTCTCCCTAACGTTGGGGGCCAAGAATTCATGATGGTAAAATTGATATATGTAAAATGGTTTTGACACTTATGCATATGATCATTGATAAACGTGTTAAAATGCTTTGTATTCGGTCTTAGTGCAATGGATCCATAGGCACGGTGTTCCAATGTCCCGTTTTGGGCATTTAGTTCACCACTTTGGCACGAAATAGGCATCGAGTCTCCATGGTAAGTAAGGTGTGGACCTATATGGTCGGGCAGCGTCTCATTGGCAGTAAGGTGTAATTCCATTGTGCATGAGTTCTCGTTTTGGAACTCTCAAGAATAGACCTAGATGGGTTGACTTGACGTTTTCGGGCAATAAACTTAGAGGAGTTGAGCTCACTATGTGATTGGTGTGTATTTGTACCATGTTATAGTCACTAATGGTTTATTTGGTTGTTTTGATTTAACTCACGTCTAGATTTGTTGTACGACTTCAAATGGGTTTTATCATTTCTATTTCAATTAAATTGTTCTCCCTAGGCTTTGGCCTAACGCTTGTTCTTTGGTTGTCGTATGTGGCAGATCGTTTTAGCGGTGGGGCTCGTCGGGACTGAGTGGACGACCGTGGGTCGTGAGTGGTCTTTTTGAAGATATAATGACCAATACATTGAATTTAAAGAATTCACATTTTGGAAGGATAGCGACACCCGACCTTAATCTTTCTCGACCAAGTTAGATTATTAGGTTGTCAAATTATATTCTTCATTTGATTTGAGTTGTAAGTATTATACTTTATTCCCCGTTTTGGGATGACACACTTGGGTTAGAGTGTCTCACTCGTATTATTCAGGTTGATTGTTCCCTAATTCAGGATTAACATGTTTACTCTATTTATAGACATTATATTGTCGAATTTTCGAATTTTAAATTCACTCCAAATTTTAGGATGTTACACTGAGTTATCTTGAAGATGCACAACACTAAAGTTTTTCAAAGAAATCAAGGGGGAGAAGAGTTGGCACTTAAGAGAAGATGATTCATTTACAAAACTTTGGGGGGGGGGGGGGGATTGTTAGGACATAAAATGTCCAAGTTTGGAAAGTTTTGTAAAGGGTCTACACAGAATTCAGAAATGCTATCTTGGAGACTTTTTTCAATAACAAAGGAATCTCTCAAAACTTTTCAGCTATCAGAACACTTTAGAGAGATTTCTTGCTTTTAGAGTGGTTTGAGCGCGTAAAGTTCAAATGAAAGACAAAGAGACGTATTTATGTGGGGGAGGAGAGAGAAAAATCATCATGACACTGTATATTGATAAATCGCACTGTAATTTTGGAGTTTTAACTATTTTTGTGTGTTAGAAAAGTGATCTATATCATATTTTGATCATTCTTCAACTTCTTTTCAACAGCCTATAAGGCACCGTTGAGGGATTTCTGTGTCACGAAGACTGGTAAAGTAACACCGGGGTCACGTAGACTTCCCGATTTCATGACAGTTAACGAAGCAACCGAATGACATGTGTTCATAGTTGGCGTCTCCAAGCCCATTTACTTTCGCCCATTCTACTTTTCTTTAATATGGAATTCACAAGCATGCAAGCTTCTTCTTGAGTCGCACTAGATTGTCCTACATCGTTCTACAACTTTTGTATTTGGGCTTTTATTGTAATTGGGCTTAAAGTGTAAATGGGTTTGGGCTTAAAGTGTAAATGGGTTTGGGCTTTAATGTAGAACAAGGGTAAGAGAGGGGGAGTATATATAGTTTAGGTTTGCTTAATCATTAGGTTTGCTTAATCATTAGGTTAAGAGAGGCCATTCCAATGTAGCCGTTTTGAGAGTTTGCGTGTTCTAGAGAGAGAAACACATTTTCTCTCTAGGTTTGTGTTATGTTCTTCAAATTCAAGTAAATAAAACGTATATCTCTCAATCTCATCTTGTTATCATTATTTGATTCATGAATTGTTGATTATCTGGGATCTACAATTCTTGTTTTGGGAAAATCAACGTTCAGAAATATTATATTGGGATCTAAAAGTAAACTTTACACAAACTTAGGGTTTAAATAACCTAGTTAACATGTAACCGGTTGATTTTGTCGACATGATAATAATATGGCTCAGAAACTGACTTGATATATATATATATATATATATATATATATATATATATAGAGAGAGAGAGAGAGAGAGTCGGGTTCAAACGAGAACAATACCTATTTAAAAGAACACGAGAACTAACAAAATCATTAGTGATTTTACATTAACACACGAAAAAATGACTTTGGCCGCGGCTTCAGGTCCGCGTGGCTTCTTTGCGCGTTAATGTAAAATCACCAATGATTTTGTTAGTTTTCGTGTTCTTTTAAATAGTTATTGTTCTCGTTTGATCCTCCTTCTATATATATATATATATATATATATATATATATATATATAGGGGTTGTTTTATTTGCAACCCTTAAAAAGATTGCAAACCTTGCAACCCACATCTTAACCGTCGGATTCATGATCGGCGGTTACAATAGATATGGGGCCCATTATTTTTAATTTAAAAAAACAGAAAAATAAAAATAAAATAACTGTCGATCATGAATCCAACGGTTAAGATGTGGGTTGCAAGAGTTGCAAAATTTTTCAGGTTGCAAAATATCCTTCCACTATATATATATATATAGACTTGAGATCATGTGAGACCAGACTATTTCCGTGAGACCCGTGAGACCACAAAAATAACACTAAACCTTCACATCAAAAGACTGTGAAGGTATTGTAAAGGTAAACCTTTACAAAGGTTTGCTGTTTTTCGTTCCTTCACAATGAATCACTGTGAAGTTTTAGTGTTATTTTCTGGTCTCACGAAAACAGGTTGGTCTCACGTGAACCCAACCCTATATATATATATATATTTTAATCGTTGATATGGATGATCGAGCATTGCTTCTTCTCATGCCTTTGTAGCTTTTCCTTACGAAAGGACATCTTCAACTAGTGGGCTTAGATCTTAACGTCCTCAATTTTTTTTTTGATGATTTGTTGAATGGATCGGACTCCTTTGTAGTTTCGAGTTCTAAGAGTTATCTTTGGAATGCGGTATTGTGAATCACTCTTTATTTAATTTGAAGGCATCAAAACAATCTAGTCTTTTTAGAGAGACCAAATGATCAACCTGATATGTTCTTCATGACACAATTTCTTTCGTTCCAATGGATCTCTAAGCGTGCCAAAGTTTTCAACCTAACATGGTCAGAATGATGTCTAGTTCATTATCTGGGCATAGCTTTTGCCAGGTCTCTTATGGTTTTGGATCTCTCTCTTTTTTTTTGGTGTCTTAGGTTGCCTTCTGTGTCTTGCAAAAAGGTTTGTCCTTGAATTGTTGTTACTTTCAGTTGTTTTCTTTTTTAATTTTGTTGTTGCCTTTCAAAAAAAATGTTGACGTGGTCGATTTTCTTTCTTACAGGTTTTCGCAAAGATAAATGAAGATAGAATAAAATGAGCCACAACCCTATCATATAGAATTCAAACACGAACCACCTTTTTTTGTTAACCATGAGTGTCTGGGCTAATTTGTGTACACATCGACTAATCCCAAGAGCTTGGAGAACAATAAGAAGAAATTCCTAGCGGATTTGCAGGACTCAAACCGGTGATCTCTGAAGAGGTATCCAAAAGGCCTAGGGATGCCAAAAAACCAACCAAACCGCCAACACGTTCAACCAACCCGAAAAATAGACTGACTAACCTAACCTAACTCGAGATTTAATTGGTTTGTAAAGTCTATAAACCGATTAAAGTAGGGTTGGTTATAGGTTAGGTTCATGCTAAATCGAACCAACCTGCCAAACCAAAAGTTGAAAACCTTCGTTGTTGATTCATGGTGCTATTTTCGCTCAATAAATATTCTTATCATTATATGTATTTTGACACTATATTTACATAATTAAACATAAACTTAAATGATTGTAATATGTTTGAGTGGTTAGATGATCAATTTCCTAAAATTATAACTTTCCAAAGTGGGTTTTGATTTATTTTTTACGATTAATTTATTAGAAAATATTCGTAACATGAGAACTAGTAATACTGTAATATAATCTACATGTTATAGCTATCTAATATATATTTTTTTCGAAATAATATATATATATATATATTTTTTTTTGAAATACGAAATAATATATTTTAAAAATCTAAATAATGTATTTAACTATGAGAATTTTAGTATATTATGACTAAGAAAAGTATCATTCAGTTTTCATAATTAAAATTATTATAAAACTAATAATGTATTTAACTATTTTTGTTTTATTCAAATTGTTATTTGGCTTTTTATATTTGAAATTATAATAATCAATTTAAATCACATGTTCAGACACTTTCGTAGCATTATACTCGTTTTTCCCAAAACATCTATAGATTTATAAGGGTTATAATTTTAAATCCGATTAATTTAATCCTTAAAATAAAAGGCTATTTAATTCAAGGTTCAAAATGGTGTTAGACATGGCGTGACGGCGAGGTCAAGCCTTAAGCCTTACACGCCAAGGCGAGGACGAGATGTTTTTCAAGGCGACAAATTTGTATGTTATATTCAAAATTATGTATATACGTATATGTTTTATATATATTATTTTAATCAAATAATGATATTAAAGAATGTACATTCAGTAGGAGAAAAATCATATAAATTACTAGTATATAAATAGTTTCCGATTGAATATTTAAAATATAACTTAGAAAATAATTTTACAACTTCATTTTAATAGTGAGTCCATAACGTTTATGACTTTGTAAAACTGTGAGTGATGTAACTAGATAAATCTATAAAAGTGTTAAATCTAAAGTTAAAAATGTAAAAACACAAAAGATGGAAAAAATTAAAAAAATATTTTTTTTTGAAAAAAGAAATCACGTCTTAGAAAAAGCGTGTCATGGCACGCCTTAAGGCGTCATAGCGTGAGTCACGCCTTACAGAAACGTTATGAGCCTTTTCGTAACGACAAAGACGCGTCTTGCGTCATATCACGCCATGGCCATGGCACGCCTTTTTGAACGCTAGTTTAATTATGAAAAAAAAAACACCACCTCATTTCCACATCCCCAATTCAGCAATTAGCGAAAAAAAAAATCCCATCCCAAGTCAAAAAATTATCAACAAAATAACTAATACATTAAATATAATTACAAAAATTATGATTAAAATTTTAAAATAATAATTCAATATTTTTAATAAAACAATCCAAAATATGGTAAAGAAACAGGAGAATAGAATTTAGAATAACTTTATATCCTTTTTCAAATATTGTCTTACGAGTTGTTTACCAAATGTTTACCGGGTAAATTACCTTATCGAGTCGTTATTAAGAACTAGAAGCAAGCATACCATTATGTTTCATGGGTTCGAAGCCCAGAAGAAGGTGATTCACTCGATCGGAAGGGTCCATGCAGCGTTTGACAAGTTTTAAATAACATCAAATAACGATGAAAATAAGAAACTTTTGCTTGAAAATTTGCTAAAATGGACAGTCTTGGAATGGGAAATGTATAAAGAAAACCATCAAACTAGACGGAGTTTGCCGGAAAAAATTCACCAAAATAGCCATTTTTTAAACCTTATCATGAAATTACCAGTAAATCAGCAAATTGGCTCCTCAAATCTCCGCAAAAGATGGCCCAGAAAGCATATGTGCTGCTTTTCGACTTGGATATGGCCCATCCTCTGATAAAAAGTCTGAAAAAATAAATCTGCAACTTTTCTAAGCCTTTTTGCGGATTTACACGCTATTTTGTGATAATTTGTTAAGAAACGGCTATTTGGTGAAATTTTAAGCCAAAAATGGGTAGTTTGGTGATTTTCCCAAATATATGGGGTTGGCAGGACACATGATTTCCCTGAGAAATCATGTTAGCATGGCAAGGACCGAGAATCTTACCCGGGTAAAAAAACGCTTACCAACAACCTTACTACGCCGTTTTGATGGCTGAGACTCTTACCCTGTAAGGTAAGTGATGGTGGCAACTCTTACCCTATTAGTGTTTGGTAAATGACCCTTAACACATAGCCAAGCACTGAAAGGGCCATAAAATAAAACTTGAAAGTACATACAAATTTAGACATGTTAAAAGCAACTCCATGTATACAAAAATGTCCCATCAAAATATATGCTCCATCAGAAAGGGACAACTTGCAACATTTTATCTACTTCCAAATGGAATCTTCCAAACTGACTTGAACATATGAACTACCCATCTTATCCCCCAAAAAAACCAGTGCCTACAAGTTCCTTCAAAATTTCACACAGATGTACAAAAAATGAACTTATCTCAAGATTGGATGAGACAGGCTAAAGGCAAAAGATTCATACTTGATTCATTGTTTCCCAAGTATCCTCCTGCAGTTTTCCATCGAGGGCCGTTCACATTCAATTAATTAATGATCAAAGGGAGAGGCATTGTACCCGATCAGGAAAATTTGCAGGCAATGCAACTGCAGTGACGTATCTCCGAGGGAAAACGATTGATGAAGTTTCAGCCCCATCTGCTTGCATCCTCCCATGGAATCTAGCAAAATGGTTGATGATGGAGAATCTTTCTAGGTCTTTAAATTCCACTCTCAAATCCACAACCGACGCTATCTTATTAAGTCTGCTTTGAAAATAGCAAGTCAGGTATGGTAGAACTAATGAAAATTGAAAATGGAAAAACATAAACGATAGCCACATCAAGGAAGGATAGGACGGTGAACAGTTGACTAAACAACTCAGCATCACTTCTGGCTAACAGTCAAAAGATTATCCTATTAATAGATTGCCTACGACTTCAGATTCTTTTTCAATTTGGTTAAACCAAACGAACTCAGTATATCTCACATAGATGTAGGGTCGGGGGTGGGGGGGTGTTTCTGTGAAGACCCCACCTTGAAAACAAGAAAAGATTCTTTCCAATTCGGTTGTGAAACCAAAATGTGAAGACCATTAGAAAGACCCCATTAAACATTAGGAATGTAACAACTTCATGAAGCTTCCTGAATGCAAATAACTTCCATGCTCTCCTGTGAACTCAAAAATTGATTGGCTCATGAACTGGGTTTGATGAATATGGATGATTCAAAACAACATTACATGTGTTCCATCCTCCAGGCATCTTGATGTTCTTAAAGCATAGGAGAATTTTGTAACATGTTATCATCTCAAAGTAAATGTGCTAAAAAAACACATCTGTTTTGCATAATCGGCTTCATTAGATTTTGAAATCCAAACAAAGCCTTGCAGATTAATCAAATAACTCAAAATGCTAAAATATTGAACACACCATGCAAGCTATTGGATAAGCTGGCTTCATAATCAGATGTATATATTAATAACAGCAAAGACATAAGTAAATCCATGAGAACAGTACCTAGAAAAACCATCTTCAATTTTCCGTGCTCTACTCATGAAATCTCTAATGACTTTTGAAAGACGATGGTCATCAATTCTCTCAGACTCTTTGCTTTGATCAGATAGGCTGCAAATCGTTCACCCATAAAAAGCGTTTAAGAACAAGACAAAAAGAAGAACGCACAGCATGCTCAGATGATTCAACTTTTTAAAGATTTTCTTACCAGTTTGCTCCACTAACAGAGATACTGGAATAACTTCTAGCAAAAGAGACCAGATTGCACGCATCTCCTACGGCCAGCCGAGCCACATAGTAAATCACACTCTCATAGATGGAACTAGCATCTATTGATAGAATTGCCTCCGGGGGAGGGCGAAACAGTTGCTGCATTAGCAGAGTAGTGAAGATGAGCCGCCTTTTTGATCTTGTGACAGGTAGTATATCTTCAATCACGTCACCATCATCATCAACCTATGACAGAATATGCTTATTAAAACTACTAATACCTGCATACAAACTTTATAAGGTAAGAATTAAATACCTTTTCCATCAGCCGATTGGTTGTTCTGGACCATTCCACTGCACCAGTGCTGCAAGCAAAAGAATTAATAATAGATTAACATACATCTCTGATATGGAAGGGAAAACCAAGTCCAGAAACTTATGTCCTTTAATGTCCAGATCACTCTAGCCCCAGGCAATATGGCAAATCTATAGCAACAACCAAACTACCACAATTTCAGTGTAGAAAAGCATGTGATATAATGCACATTCTCTCTCCTATGATCCCAACAAGAAAAATTGGTAAGTTTGATGGTAACATTGGTGGTTTCCATAGTTTTGCTCACGAAATCCACTAATCCAGTAGATTTATAGGGTGAGAGAACATTAGTGAGTGAATCAAAAGTGTTAGTCTCAATGGCACGGACCAGATGCCTTGAAGATTTTTAAAACTCCCCGACACTTCCAAGAACCAAGGATTAAGACCAGCTGTTGTAAGCCTGCGCTTCTTTGGTCTTAAGGTAACAAGATGTTGAATACCAGCATTCCTAGGGAATAGAGAGGAAGACTGCTCAAGTGCCACTGATGGTGGAGCAGGATTCTTCCAGATAGCACCAACTTGACTGGCATCAGCAGCAGAACTTGCTTGCCCCTTTGTATTATGTGTCTCCAGACCACCAGAAAGTCTCTCAACACTAAATGGTTGTTCAATGGACTTTACTGTACCTACTCTTTCTGGTACCAACTGACCATTTTTAAAGGTTCCATATCGATCAAACCAGGATGGGGCCATTTGTGGACTGATGTGAGAGTATTCGGCTTTAATAGAAGTCATACTGTTACTAGGTACAGAACTTTGAGACTCATTCTGACAAGATGCAAGGATGTCTTTCGAAGGTACATAGCTAGGTTGAAAAGGCACATTCCTCTCAACATTATCTCCCAACCCTGAAAAGCTTAGCGTCTGTGAATCTCCAGGTGGGACTATTGTACTGCAAGTCGATACATCTCCCACCATATCGTTGTCATCAATTGGCTGTCCTGACCAGGGAGTTACTTGCTGACCATCCAAGACATTATCTGACACTTTCAGTCTCTTTGTTACCCTGTTACATGGATCATCATCCATATTTCTGATGGCCTTCATCTGGTTCATCAAAGAATTTTGATAGAAATTATTTGGTTTAAGAGAACGGCCAAAGGCTTTGAGATCAATCTCACTAGTAGTAGGGCTCGCAGGAAATTCCTTGTGAGGTCCATTCATCGATTGAGCTTGGTCAACCTTTCCACATAAAACATTTTGTGAAACCTTGTCTTTTGTTGACAGCTTCCCTGCAGAAGCTAAGCCCTGAGAATTCGAAGAGCTTGTACCAAAATTAGGAAATAGACACCCTCTCTTTTCAGCTTCTTGATCCTCTAGATTCTGAAGGCTTAAGGAAGTTGATTCAACAATATTTAACTGGCTGGACTTGCGAAGATTTAATTGCACTCCACAAGTTTGACTTGTGAAATCTTGTTGCTGAGCTGAAAGATCAGTACTTTCATTAAGCAACATTTTTGAGGGTCGACAATGTTCAGACATGCTGGAACTTGTTTGAGGCAGAGTCTCAAGCAACTTCTCCCCTCCTGAAGTTTGTGGGGCTTTAACTCTTTCCTGAGTTGATGCAACATCATTATACTGGTCAAAGCTGGCTTTATTTGACATACAACCCTCTGCAGATTGACCAGTATGTGGTCCATTACAGTTTTCATCTGTAAGCCTATTCAAAGATTCATTGTCAGGATTCTTTGTCAACGCTAGTCCTCTTGCACCGACCATCTGATGGTTTGGAAGCTGACTCCTGGAAACTGGAAAAACAGCACCCAAAGATGAAGACAAGTTAGCTGTCAACTTATACACTGAGGTTTCAGTTGTATTTTGCTCAGAACTGGCGATTCTATTGTTCTTAAATCCTCCATGGGGCGTTGTTTGAAAAGGAGGCAAAGAAGGCAACAAGGCCTGACCCCTGTCTCTTAGATTAGGAGAGACCTCAGCCTGACGCAATACTTTAGAAGTATTATCTGGCAAGGGTAAACGCAGTGATGGAGGGCCTAGTTGTAAACCAAACTCTTGAGAGTTTGATGACTGACTTCTCTGGAGGCCTCCTAAAGATCCATCAGAACAATCTGGTACATGCATCTCTGATGATAAATTGTGTTCTGAAGAGTTCAAATGCCTTGCAGCACCATGATATCTTGATTGATCCACCTTGTGAAAGAGCTCGAGCATATTCTGACTGCACAATGCAACAGGAGTAGGAAAATGAAGCAGAAAAATGTTTTAGTGTGTATAACAGTGAGTGTGTGTGTGTGTAATATATGTACAGAGAGAGAGAGAGATGAACCCCTCAGATATCGCTTATTACTTATAACTGCATACTAGCTTTCTGCTAGCTCCAAAAGATGAATATCACTAAAGAAAAATAACTTGAACATGTGATGAAAACAAATTTCATCAATACTGCATGAGGGCAAAAAAAGAACAGAATTTAAACAATACCTAGGTTGAGAATCCTTCTCTGACGTAGATAGACCTACAGATGTATCAAAGGAAGCAAAGATATCATGACCACCAATCATGTCCTTCGACCTTATGCCAAGAGATCCTTTGGTGATTCCCTCAAGATCAGGTACATTCCCCTGAAAGTAGAATACCACTCATCTAGCTGGACAACATCATATTAGATAGAAATATATGAATATACATAATCCAAAATTCACCTTTCCCATTTCAGCAGAACTTTTAGGTACCTGGCCGCTAAGTTTAGTGTGCCCAAGATTCCCTTGACCTTGACCTTGACCTCTTAATCTTTGAAAATGCTGCAAGGACAATGCCTGTGTATTTGTACTTTGTCTTTTTCCATAAGGCATCTCAACAGCCTCATCCAAGTTTCCCATCGGATGATACTGAAACTTTCGTTGACCAGTCATCCGACCAGACTGATTAGATGAATGTTGTTTTGTCGCAGGCGAGGCCTGCAAATCACCAGCATCTGATGAAGAATTTCCCCTCAAACGAGCAGTAGTTACCTGGCAAGATGAGCTGGATTGGTAGCTGTCATTGGAGTTCTCCCTTTTACTTCTGCTCTCTATCTCATGCATCTTTAGATCCTCCTTATCAGAGCTATTAAATGATGATTCAGAAACCTGGGAACCCTTGTTCAGATGACCCTGTGCTTTCCTCAGATTCCCACTCCCTTTAGATCTCACTGAGGATTCAACATGTTTCCAATAATTAAGTTGATGGCTGTTTATTGGAAATTGGCCAAAATGACTAGCACCTTGCATGTTGCTTAAATTAGGTGTAGCAACAGCACTGTTCATAGTAAAACCTTCTCCACTAATCTGTGGACTACCCATGGAAGTATGTGTGGGTTCTGGATCAACAATGGAACTAGGTAGAGCATTAACCCTCCATATACCATCACCTTGACCAATTTCTTCATGCATGACTCTTGTATGATTATTACTCTGAGATTGTTGCATTGAGTAGTCATTCTCATTGGTGTTGAAGGCTATGTCTCTGGGGTTCGAAATAGACTCAACTGGAGTCCAATCAATTTGTTTGTTATTTGGTAGGCTACTTCCATATAACTGACTTCCCCTGTCATCTACCTTTTGAATAGGTCCACCATTTAACCACTTGCTCCCTCCTGAAGAATATTGATTCAATTGTCCAGAAAAATTGGTACGTGGTCTCACATCATTTTCATATGAACTTTGTTTATCATCATGCTGGAACCCCGCATTCCTCTGATGCATATCTTTTATTTTGGCACCACCAACTCCAAAGCTCATAGCTGAGGCATTAGGCAAGTTAACATCAGCCAAAGGTGTTTGCTGCCTGCCGTCTTCATAAGTTGAAGGGCGTCTAGCCGATGGATGTTCAAGATTCTGAAAGTTCAAACCAGTCCACTTTTCCTGTAAGCCCATTCCACTGCCAGAAGCTTCTGCAACCGCTGATTGCATAAGAGCACTCCAGCTACCACTTTGAATAGAAGGTAATCCACTTGCAAATTCATTATTATCATCCAGCAGATTGGAGGCTCCTCCACCCATGTTTCTGTCACTGCCAAAAGCATCCCAGATATTTTCATCTGAACCAAACAGTATTTTCTCTTCATCAGGGTCTAGAGAAGCTGCCACATGTGAAGCCTCGATTGCTGGTTCATCCTGTGCCATCTGTGAAGGGCTAATTAGATCCAGTGGACCCTGGAACTCCTGCTCAGATCCAGTTTGATGGGTAGATTTCAATTGCTGAATTTGCTCCATGTTTATCCAGCTATTTGAACCTTGACCAGACATGTGCCCAAACAAACTTTTACCTGGGAGGCCTTGTCTACTGACTAGAGTTCCATCATGATTGCTAACCTGTTCTGAGATTCCAGCATATGGATTGCCAGGGAATGAATTGCCATAGGTTGGCGTTTGTTGAGTCGAGGCCTCATCTGTGGAATCATAAGGATACGGGTTTAGTAGGCCCCTTGAGCTAGAAACAGGAACCCCATACAGAGACTGATCAACCTGCTGATGGACAAAACCCACAGAGTGCTGCACCTGGCCCTGTTCAGGGGAAAAGACAAGGCCACTAGAAGACCCACACGTCGCTGGACAAGCACGCTGCAACCAGTTTGTGTTACCTGTAGAAATCCCAGCCCACGACGATTCAGAAGATGGAGTGCCATTAATAAGCCCATGTGAACTGTTGCCAGATGCCTGTCTAGCAAAGGCAGAAGCTTGATTTACAGAGCTATGTTGCCTTGTGTTCAGTTGTTGCATGTCCTTTTGCCTTTGAAGTTCTTGCATCTTCCTGAGCATGAGCTGCCGTTGCAGATGTATATCACTGAATCCAGACTGCTGCTGTTGTACTCGTTGCAGCAAACCTGGATGCTGACTGTTCATCTGATGTTGACCTCCAAAAAGATTCAAACTACCATGTGCATCAATTTCATTTGATCTATTTGAATTTGATATATGCTCAGAAACACCCCCTTGTTGCAACTCATGTACCAAGAAGCCCCTCTGGTTCACATTTTCTTGAGTGGAGTCTCTATCCAACCCTAAAGAAATTGCTTCATCCGGCCTGGGCTGTAAAACATGACGTCCATACATGTACCCATTCACGTTTTGGTGTTGGCTTTGAGACTGGTTTCTAGTGAACTCAGCCCTTGCAGTTGCTTGCATTAAGTTGAAGCCATTTGGGACAGGAACACGTAGACTGTTGTGTCTTGGTTCAACTTCTGCTCATGAAAAAGAAGCAAGGAGCACAGATGTTTTGAAGTCAGCGATCGTCATAGAAAATCAAAATATAATTGGTTACATCGAAACCACTACATCTTTAACACCATCCATCAGATGAATAAACTTAAAAGATGACTAGATGAACATCAAATCACATTAAAATCTCACTTAAAAAATTCAATTAATTACCTGACTGTTCAGGGTCGTAAGCTTTCGTATGGAAACTCGGGAGACCAATTTGTTTCTGACTACTAACCCACAAATTGTTATCTGAAGGCAAGATCCCTCCCACAGCATGTGACTGCTGGCCCTGGGACAAGTTTTCTTGTGCAAAGAAGTTGTGAACCCTATCTCCAACTTCGTTGCCAGGCATTAATACTTTAGTCCCCGGATTTAGAGTCTAAAAGTTGAATGACTTAAGGCTTCTCAATCAGCAAATTGAAATGATCTGCCTCCAACAAATCACACTTCCAATTTGTGGTGCCAAAGGATTCTGCAGCTTATCATTATACAATTATTCCATATCACATGTCAGCGAAGATGACCAAACTTTTGAAACAACCCTGAATATAAGCCATAACGTGTAAGAATAATCAGTCAATTATAAAGTGGGTCACAAACAGAACCATATATGTTATGATAGATAACTAATTATGAAGAGAGGGTGAGCGTGTGTGACAAAAAATAATAATAAAAAAGAGAAGTCACGGAAATTTGCTGTCCACATCTTAACAGGAAATTGACCTTTTTTCCCATCATTATAACCGATGAATCATCCATTACAATACATAATAAAGATAAATACAAAAAGGCCTTATAAGGGGAAAAAAGCATCACAATCTTTTTACTTTCTTTTAATGTGTTAAAAGAAGCGTCACAATATCAGACTAGAGCTTGTACAAACCTCTAAACACAGACATTTTAGTTTCTTCTGAACCAGTAATCCTCTATGATTGCTATATTGTACTACAAATGGATAAAGAATTTTGAATTTTCTAAACAATCAAAACTAATATAATCGATATGAAAGAGAAGTAACAAGTACGGCTGTCAAGGTGTACATGTATCAAAGATGCTAAAAGCAATACAAATATGATATCCCCATAACGCCTACACTACTAGTATGTCATTCTAAAGCATATGGAGCCAAATCCATCTAAACTTACAAAATGAAGTGTTTTGATCAGCTAAGAATCAATCTGCTGATGGTGCATGGTAAGAAATTAAATCATATTTCTTGTAGTTGCTCTAGAAGAGGGAAGCCTCTGCTAGAATTCCTAATTTACAATTGATCCGTCAAACAGAAATCCAGACTGGTCCCATGTTTTAGCAACGAACTATGGATGACCCGGGATGACCTGGGACACTTGGTGTTTCAATTTCAACTTTTGAAGATTTTGATGTCAGAGGTCTTGATATCCTAACACATACAGAAAGGTTCTGCAAGCCATGATGCTGTGGCAACATAATACAAAACACAAAAGCACTAGAACAGACTTCAACTATTGTGGCAAAGCCCGGACAAAATGTTGGTTGAAGGAGACAAAGAAGCAGCAGTAACATTCAACTCCTAATGGTGGAATTTAAATCATCAATATGGGAGATGGCAGTAATGGGAGAAATGTTGCAACTTCAAAATTTAATACCTTTTTGAGCTCCACTCAAACTGCATACGTGTATGTGTTGGTCGGAGAAATGGGGTTCTGGTATATCAGTCAAGTAGGCAAGTAGCTCATAGTTCTCACTTCTCATATAGTCATAACTCATATGCTAACTTCCATAAGCCAAATGTAAATGGGATATGAAAGAAACCCTTCAGCCAGCTCCACTTAAAAGAATAGTAAATTCACTCATAAGATTTGCTCAGAACAAAGGTTATGTTGTGCAAGAACTGCACGAATGGGTCTAGGCTATTTGACCATGACACCTAAAATTCTGTAGGACTATAAATAATGCATCAAGTACCACATTTGATGACGGTTTAACAGCTTCAGTCTTGAAATTACCTTGGCAGCCAAACAAACCTTGAAGGGCCTAGCATAAACTATAAAAAGTATTATGTAGGCAGTACGCACAAGACATATGACACAACTGAATTAGTGGTTCCTAAACTTCTGGTAAGCCTTCATATTATGATGGCCCATCTAGAAGTAGTGTTTTGCTTTTTCTATTCAAAATATGCCTCTTAGGGTATGTTTGTTAGCAGCTTAATGAGTTTAATGGGACTCACACCTTATTCGGTCAGCTATACATAACTGTTTGGTAGTGGCTTAATGATATAGAAAGTGGCTTATTCATTAATACAAATGTGTCATATAGGCAAATTTAATTTGGCTCAATGGAATCATGTGTATTTTAAAATAGAAAAAGTTATAAAATATTAGAACTCTAAAACAAAAACAATAAATCTTAAATCTTCAAAAAAAATTCTTATAAGTTATAAAGATGCTTTAATCAACCAAACCATCCGCCACTTGATTTCCTTTTGCCTGCCCATAAATACCCTCACCTTCTTCACTGCCCAAAGCCCTAATCATCTCTCCAAATAGAAACATCAATCATGCATTGCCTCTTGCTGAACATGGTCCTGATTAGTTCTCTGTTCTTGCCAATAGAAATGGGCCCTATCTGATTTCGATTTTTGTTTTCCATGTAGTTGGATTTCAATGTTTCCTATCATGTACTGCTCTTTTCACTTTTATCCCTAAAAACTCCAAAGAGACAAACCTCCTAAAAATCTGGTCCCAAACTCGCATACAAACATTTTTAATTACAGGGGTACAAGTTTTGACCTAGAATTTGGTTCGAAACTCCATCCAAACATGTTTTATAGCAGCAAGGTTTAAGAATACATAAAATAGGGCTGGAAATACCTCCTAATCCTATGTCAGATGGATGAACGGTGATTCTTCGCTTCTTCTTGAGTCCCGCCCCTGCTTTTCAGTTCCTCTTCACTGCTGCCGTTTAATTTTGGGGAAATGATTTGATTCGACAGCCCTTTATACATACATACATATTTATATATAGTATCATGGGCTCCTAATTGGGCTTATAAACTGAAAAATCAAAAGGCCCAATCCAATTACATCTAGACTGGTTGACCCTGACCATATACCGGGCTGAGAACCGTAAATGAACCGAACGTTTCGTAAACGAAAAAACCATTTTTTTTTTACTTATTTAATAAATAAATGATCATAAAAACAAGTTTTTTTCGTTTAGTTAAAAAACGAACGTGAAAAAATGTCTCGTTCATTTAATTATCTTTGTGAACTTTCGTTTTTTATCATTGTTTGATATTCATTTGTGTTTTTTTTATAATATATCTCTACTATATATTAAAACTCTTAAACGGTTCTTGAAAAAGACCGTTCTTGAAAAACGGTTTCTGGAAAACCTTCTTCTCCGCCACTACCCCTAAATTACTCTTCATGAATCTCCCTACCTCTCACAATCACACCAACAATCGATGAAAGCAGAACTCTGCCTACACCTCTCGTTCCTTAAAATGCCCTAAAATCTTTCCCTCTCCTCCAAAAGGACGTGTCTTCATGAACCAGAGGCATCTGCTTAAATGCAGCAATATGTGGTTGTTTGGCGTAAAAAGGAAGTCGTTGCACTATTATTTCACTCCCAACTATTTGCAATAGAAATATAGAATCTGATTGAAAGAAGAAGGCAAAGAGGAAGGAATGATTTGGTGGAGCGATGAAGGAATCTCAAGATCAAGGCTAAGTTACAAGGAAAATCCGGCAATTACAAGTAAGATTTATGTACAAATTGCATATACTGTGATTTCTGCACTTCGTATGACAACAAGATTCATCTGGGTTTCTCTTACTTTCGTTTGTTTCATCTGGGTTTCTCTTAATTTCGTATATTTCATCTAGGTTTCACTTTTTTATCGTACATCTCATTTGGGTTTCTCTTAATTCCGTATATTTCATCTGGGTTTTCACCTCTTTTTCGTATATTTCATCCGGGAAGTATACGGGTTTATGCTAATTTTGAATATTTCATATGTGTTTTTCTTAATTTCTTAAATTTCATCTGGGTTTTTCTCTAACTTATTTATTTGATGTTATCTCTACTATATATTAAAACTCTTAAACGGTTCTTGAAAAAGACCGTTCTTGAAAAACGGTTTCTGGAAAACCTTCTTCTCCGCCACTACCCCTAAATTACTCTCCATGAATCTCCCTACCTCTCACAATCACACCAACAATCGATGAAAGCAGAACTCTGCCTACACCTCTCGTTCCTTAAAATGCCCTAAAATCTTTCCCTCTCCCCCAAAAGGACGTGTCTTCATGAACCAGAGGCATCTGCTTAAATGCAGCAATATGTGGTTGTTTGGCGTAAAAAGGAAGTCGTTGCACTATTATTTCACTCCCAACTATTTGCAATAGAAATATAGAATCTTATTGAAAGAAGAAGGCAAAGAGGAAGGAATGATTTGGTGGAGCGATGAAGGAATCTCAAGATCAAGGCTAAGTTACAAGGAAAATCCGGCAATTACAAGTAAGATTTATGTACAAATTGCATATACTGTGATTTCTGCACTTCGTATGACAACAAGATTCATCTGGGTTTCTCTTACTTTCGTTTGTTTCATCTAGGTTTCTCTTAATTTCGTATATTTCATCTAGGTTTCACTTTTTTTTTCGTACATCTCATTTGGGTTTCTCTTAATTCCGTATATTTCATTTGGGTTTTCACCTCTTTTTCGTATATTTCATCCGGGAAGTATACGGGTTTATGCTAATTTTGAATATTTCATCTGTGTTTTTCTTAATTTCTTAAATTTCATCTAGGTTTTTCTCTAACTTATTTATTTGATGTTAATACCAGGAGCAAAAATGGCAATGGGGAAGAATTTAGGGGTAGGGCTTATAAAAGGTACCAGTTCATTTGGTAGAAAAAGGATTTTGATTTTGAATCATATGGATTTTGATTCCATAGATGTTTCTAAACCCACAAAGAAGCAGATTTTGGAAAACAATTCTGGTTTTTGTCATCAAAGATGGTTGTTTCAAGCTCTCCCTCAAGAAATATTGGTAAGTTTCAATTCAATTCAATCTAATTTGAACACTTTCTAGATCATTATATTTGCCTTTTCTTAATGCAAGTAAACGATCTTTTAAATGGAAGTATCAAGAAAAACGACATTTTTAGGTATATAATTTAAATGAGATCGTTATGGAAGTATCAAGAAAAACGATATTTAGGTTAGGTATATAAGTTTAATTGAGATGGTTATGAAAGTGCTTTTGTTCAAAGTTTACTTAAACACATGTATTCTTTTTGCAAGTTGTAAATGAGAACGATTTTCGTGGGCCTTCTAAGTCGAACAACTCAAACACGGACAAGCATACCAAATCATATGGATCTTCTAAAAGCAGTGAGTTGATTTGCTTTTAGTTCTCATAATGGATTCACTCTATCTTTACCAATTTACCCATTCTCAGTTATATACACCATGAAAATCATAACATATTGTGAGATTTGTGTGTATGCAGCTCCTGATTACCATGTGACTTTTTGCAAACTTCCAGAAACGCTTTTCCCCTGATTCTCATATATATATATTCCAGTCCCTACGTGGTCCAAGTAAGTACTTTGATCTCTGCTCAAGTCTCTACTTGAACTTCTTACATAAGATTTGGTTAGAAGTTTGAATGTTGTCTAGCTATGTATATTCTTCATGATCTATTTTGTTGCCTTATGATGTGAATTTCAGTCACCATAACATTTGAGAGATGCTAATGTGCCACAAAGGACATTCCATTATTACCATCCATAATCAAAAGGTCTAGATTTTGCCTCACTGATGGATGATGTTAAGGTATCAAGAGTACTTTTATGTACTGAATTTTTTAAAGAGCATAATCTGTGTTGTAAACAATTATTGATATTTCCGCATTGTTTTCTTGCCTGTTGCTCATAATGCACCAAACAGATCATTCTTGATGCATGCTTGTGCTCATAATCCTACCGGAGTTGATCCTACGAACAATGGAAAAAATATCTTACCCGTTTAAGGTCAGCAAGCGTAGCTTTAATTGATGCTTGTATATCCTCTCTTTAAGTCATTAGTCTTAAAAATTACTATCATTAGTCTTAAAAGTTACTATCTTTAGGTCAAAGGTCATTTTACTTTCTTCGACATGGCCTATGATTTGCAAGCGGAGATTCAGAGAGGGATGCAAAATCCATCAGGATTTTCTTGAAGATGGTCATTTATTGGAGGCTCTTAATCATATGCTAAGAGCATGGGTCTTTATGACCAGAGAGTTGGCTGCCTTAGGTGATTTCTTTATTACTTATTTGTATGCATGAGCCTTCAATCTGATTCTTTCAAATCGTCATTCCAGATCATCATTTCATCTCTTGAAAGATGGAAGAAATATTATTTAGAAATGACCTTTTTTTTGTTCTCATACGGACAACACCATACAAATAACCCTGATGTTTATTGGACTTACCAACTTCGCACAAATTTGAAGTGTTTCTTAATCAGTTCCAACAAAGTGGCAGCTCACTTCAAGAGTAGATGTTATTGTAGTTGCAATTCGTTATCTTTTTGTTGGAATTATACTAATGACACACTCATTTGTTATATATATGAATATACTGTGTTTATAAGAGTACTTATAGTTTATGCCTATAGACCTTCAACAACCTTTATCTTGGCTATAATAATCGAACTCCCTGGCCATAGGCTCTAAAGGAAGCTCCAAACGAAGACAACTAATGACCATTCATCCACTAATGAGACTTGCGCTCATGAAAACAGAAAAACACCATTCTCGAAAAGCTTATTTCTGTCATTAACTGTACCTTTTCACTTTAAAGTGTCCATTGCACTTGAGCTTTGTCTTTATTTTGTACGAACTATATTAATCGTTAAAACATTCTTTGAAGTTATTCAAATTTCAAATCAGATCCCTAGCATTTCGTTTGATTTTCATTACCCTAAGCTCAAGTACCTGATGTGATTCCTTACTATTTGAAGTTAATAATTAATTTTAATTGTTAAACAACTTCTAAAAGGACCTAAAGTGTTACAGACTTACCTTGATGTATGTTCTTAATATTTAATGTGGTTATCTATTTGAATTCAATTAGTAATTATTTATGTTTTGTGCATGGTTGTGATAAGGATAATCAACTCGCTTGCATTCGCTAGCATTAGTCCAAGTGTGCAAAATGATGGTGTCAAATACTGTTAGAAAAGTGAACATGTGCATAAAATCTGTTTGGTTTTCGACAGTTTGCTTCTTATGAATACTTCCATTAAATGCTAGATGTTAATGAGATAAATAGATGATATTAATTGAGATATCTTTACACTCCTTTGTTTTCAAAACATAGATGAATAGATTTTGAGTAAGTTTTGGATTAATTTATTTTGGGTGAAACGCTTGTGGAGGGTGGGATCTCCGGTTAGGATTGGAAAAAAGGCAAAAAAATGTCCGACAAAATTAAAGTCATAAAAGAAATATAAAGCAGTGGGAACATTAGTTTCTGAAGAACATTGACAACGCTTGTTTGCTTAAAATTACTTTTTCTTAGCGTAATGTGATGCTATTCTCATGGATAGAAAGGTGTTAACTTGGTATGTTCCCAAGTAGTGATCTTGGATGGTAGCAACATGCCATGGTAACATCCTAAGAAAAAACTATTTTTTTCTCTATATGATTACTCATAGGTATTCGTAAATTCTTATTTTTCTATTGCACATCAATCTCTACCATGTTAAAGTTGAATTGCTTTTGGGTTGTTTTTAGAAGTACAACTCTTCATTAATTGAGACCCTTCTATTTTCTCAAACATAAATTTTGGATAGAATAATGAAATGTTGCATTAACTGTCTATTCCTGGTTTACATCAAGTCAATAGGTTATGATTTAGCAGTGGCTTGATTGATTAGGAATTTTGTTTTTACTTTGGTTTGTACAAGTTAGATAATGTACTCATTTGTTGAATCTATTCACTTGATGTACAACTTGTTGATGTGTACTGCAACACGCATTTAAGGAAGATGATCCACAAGCTCCAATAAAATTAAATGGATTGTAACCGCTAATGTGTTCTTAGTCTTATTGTTCATATTCACCATATATTTAATGGCGAGTTTTCATTCTTCAAGTACTATTTTTTATATATTTGTTGAATAGTTTTTTTTCTCAAACACTTCGACTTGAAGAACTTTGAAGGACTAATACGTAACACATGCTATAGAAAGCTAAATAAGTCGAGGATTCCATTGACATGCAACTCCACCAGGAAGCAGGTGGTGTTGCTTTTTCCTATTATTTTAAATTTTACTTTTACAAAGTCGAGGAAATATATGTATATGCACTGAGGTATGAATCTCATTGTTCAGAACATCTTGTTGTTGTTGCATGCTTAATTCTCAAATCGAAAATTGCTATATTGTATCTTTGTAATTTTCTTTTTATCCGAGACCCAAAACTGATTTTGTTTTTTAGGTACATGTGGGCTTTTTCAAAATAATTGCGTTAGAGCATGTAGATATCATAACAACTTATGTAGGTTGAATTTTAAAATAATTACATGGTGAGTTATCATGTCTGAAATAGTATATGAACTATGTTTTTCGATTTACAGAAAAAGTTTGACCTACTGCCGCATTGTGCAGGTACGAGTCAAGTCAAGTTCAAAGTTGAAACGCAAATCCATCCATATTGAATGAGCTGTCAACACTGAGTAAACTTCATATTCTCTCGCCATGATTTGAGCTCTCTGTGGTTCACTGTTTCTCAACTGATTTAATCTCTCTCTGACTTGCTACTGGTTCAATCTCTCCCTGGTTTGCTTCATTCTCAACTTTTTCACCGTTGTTTATTTTAGATCTATATTTATTCTATCGATCTCTCCATGATGTATTTCTACTATATAAAAATTCTAAAACGGTTATTGTACAATCTTTTGTACAATAACATTTACCACCCTTATAATTACTTATTTAATTTACTTTATATCCCTTACTTTTTCATTTTTCATTTTACACCATTATCATATTAACACAAATAATCGTATATGGACAAAAATGCAATGAAAAAATACGTTCATTTTTCTACAAATTATACCATTATAATTGTCTCGTCAATATCTTCAAAACGAGCCCAATATTGAATATTATCTATACTATATAATTAAAATTCTAAAACGGTTCTTGAAAATTAGTTTTTGGAAAATCGGTTTTTGGAAACCCTGTTTTGTAGGTGTTCTTCCCCCCACGTCATGCACGACCCTCTTCCTCCCACGTTTTCATTGCTATAGAGTACCAATGAAACGATCCTCTCAACGATGCAATCGACCGCTCTGCTTTTCTAAGGTACTTCAATCGCAATCTAAGCAATTAAAGATCTCTCTTACGCATTCTCTAATCGATTGTTCTTTAATTTATGTTCTATTAATCTGATTTCTGTTATCTTGCTTCTTCACCCAATTTCTGTTTTGCAGGTTTCTACAATTTCTTTATATCTTTGTATACATATATCTTTGTTTCTACTAACATTATGGATGCAGGATCTCTAAGTTCTTCTGCTACCAAGTCCCAATCTCGATGCCCCCTTCAGGAGCAATTCCTTCAAAGAAGAAACTCTCGAGAAAACGTAATTCGCTATTTTTCTGTAATTTCGCTACTGAATCTAGGGTTTTGATGTGGTTTTCTATAATGTGTTTTGTTGAATTTGTTACTCAATCAGACTGCAGTCCACGAGAAACTCTCAAATTGGTGATGAATTCGGCCCTCTGGATCATCCGTTTCTCCGGCGACAACCTATTCAAGAACACAAACACACTTTTCTCTCTCGCAATACGTCCTTGAACGGTTCCTCTTTCCCGGTAAATTTGAAACCCCTTTTCCAATTTCTTGCGTTTTGATTTTGATTTGTCGGTTTCTGGAGTTGAATACGGTTAATTTGAAGTTTGAGTCGGTATTATTTTCAATTTCATGCGTTTTTTTATCTATCGGTTTCTGGAGTTGACTCGGGTTAATTTGAAGTTTTAATCGACATTCCTTTTCGATTTCTCGTGTTTTTCATTTTCATTCATCGGTTTCTAGAGTTGAATCGAAGTTAATTCGAAGCTTGAACCAATATCTCTTTTCAATTTCATGCGTTTTTTTAATTTGATTCATCAAGTTCTGGAGTTGAATTGAGTTAATTCGAAGTTTGAATCGATACGTCTTTTCAATTTCTCGCGTTTTTACCTATTCTCATCTCTTTTCCATCTTTCTTGACCCCAATTTCACCATCGACATTTTTCTACTTTGTCAAACATCAGTTGGTTTTTCTACTATTGGAGGTAATTTACCCCCTTTTTCTCCTTCAAATTAAAGAAATATTGTTTCTAAAACAATCTCAAAATTCGGGTTGCCTTCATGTTCCTGATATTGGGGTTGATTTTTAAAAAAATCCCACTGTTCTTCCTTTTGTTTTGCACAATGGCCGCAATATTTTCACTCTTTGAATAAATTAAACATGTTAAAAACAAGAATCAATTGTTTCCTCGAAGCTGTTTTAACGTCTGAAATGGGACGTTTGACCAACAAATGGAATTTAAAAGAAAATAGGACCCAATTAAGTTATTGTTGGAGGTATTGGTGATCTGTGTATTTGGATTAGGCTTTTCAAGGTACCATTCATGTTGTTAATTTTGGGGCTGCTGCAGTTGATAGAATTTATGTGCTCTTGTAGAAGGACCAACAAGTATGCATTGAAAGTGGTGTTTAATTGAACCACTAGGACATGGACCTGCACAAAAGATTAAGAGAAACAGTAAATCTCAACTGGTACAACCTTCAGCATAAGATGTATTGCAACAAAGGAAAACAAGTTACAACTTAGCTGGTGAAGGAATGACCTGAAATCAAGAAGAGGGCGAATTAGCTTATTATGTTCAAGTGATGATTCCACAAGTCCAACACACTGCCTCAGCTCAACTGTGTAGTGTTCAAACAAGAAATAAAGGATGAGTCACAAGCTGTAGATATGTCCCACACCTAAATAAATGCAAGTGTCTTCTAAGAAAACTAACGAAGATGAATATCATTCCAGAGTTGGGAACACTGAAACTGCACACAAAACACACACACACGCACACAGTTCCAAACGTACCTGGTACTGAAACCAATATATTGTAGTCAACTGTGAGCACTTATAGTTTTTTTAAAATACCAAGCTTAGGTGGCAAAATCGTTAGCTTATTGTTATCAAGGAATAGCTTCTCGAGGAGTGGCAGTTTAGTCAACTCTACTGGAAGCATCTGTTGATTGGTTCAATATTTGGAAAATGATCAAAAAACTTCACACAAGTTACTTCAAATAATGGCAGCATTAGGTTTAAGCTGTACCATCTTTGCACATTAATACATATGGTACATAATATAAGTTTATTGTCTTTGATATATAAACCCTTTCACTGCCACAAATACCACTTTGCTAACAAAATCAAGTGCCTTTTAGACTTTTAGTGTATAAAACAGGGCTCTAGACTCCACCAACTTTGCAGTTTTGATACATAAGCTATAAATTGGCTTTCTTTTGCAAAGACCCTTTCACTAGCAGAGTTCTATTTGATTGGCAATACTTGGAAGTCAATTTTACATGTCTAATAGATATAGTTATCTCTATGGTAACATATCTAGCAAACAGAAATTTTCAACTATGTTTGTTTAGAGATATAAAGAACTGCTTTTTTTCAATAATTTGAAAGAAAAGAAAGAACTTAGGTCTCGTTTGGTTTGTGGGATTGGAATGGATTTGGAGGGATTTGGATTTCAAATCCATTCCAATCCTGCGTTTGGTTTGTAGGAATGAATTTCGTTGACCGGATTTAAAATCCGTTGACCATTTAAAAATCTCTTACATGATGGATTTCAAAATCCGTTGCAATGAGCCTGGATTTGAAATCCAAATCTGATGGATTTTAAAGCCTGATGGATTTCAAATTCTTATCCAAACACATGAAGGGATTTCAAATCCCCCCAAATCCAAATCCAAATCCCCCCAAATCCAAATCCTTCCAAATCCTTACTTGAAATCCAATCCATTCCCGCAAACCAAACGCACCCTTACTGATAACCCACAGTTGTAGAGGCTGACAACAGTGACATTCATCCAATGATCAGCACAAGACTCAACCTGAGGCCCCACAGCATGACCCGGACCAGACTCAGCTGCAAACTCTGATTTCAACAGCTTAGTAAGCACACCCATCCCATTATTCTGCTGACCCGACCTGCCAACCCGTGACATAGCCACCGCCCTGAGTGGCTACCTCTTCTTCACAACCTTCATCTCCACACCCACCACATTCCCATCCCCAACACGACCCGACTCACCAACCTCCTCACTGGTTCCAACCCGACCCGACTCATCACACTCCGACAACCGAATCACAACCCCACCATAACCAGAGACTGTAGCTTCAAAGTCACCTGATCTTCATCATCGTCAGCATACAACCCAGTTATCCAAATAGATTCCAACGTTCCTCTTTATATTTGTTAAACATGTTAAATTTAATGTGATGTTTTAGTCCGTTTCAAGGTACCAAGACAGTGAATTGTCAGTCTTTGTTTATGATCACTGTCAAACATAACTATTACTCCCAATAAAGTTTAACACTCGCGCCACATCGTGTGCGGGTATATGCCTAGTATATATATATACATATATAATTAGTAATAAAATTATTAATTAAAATAATTGATAATGTTATTATCTATACTATATTATAAACCATCTATAAAAAAAATTTAAAGACAATTATTAAAGCTTAATGTACTGCTATTTAATGTTAATTACTTAAAATCTCTTAAAAACAATCATTAAGGTTTTATGTACTACATTTAATGTTATTTATTAACTTTCAATCATTATCTCTAACTACTTTAACTCCCCTAAAATCACTCCCCACTTCAACTAAATACATGATAAAAATCAAATTTTAAATATAAAAAATCTAAAATACAATTAAGAAAATCTAACAGAATATTTAATGTTTATTAACATTATATTATTAAACCTAAAATAAATTACATTATTATTAAACTATCGAAAAAACACTTAACAATAAGTTTTAATGCATTAAGTACTGTTTATTGATACACATTACTTAAAATTCGAGATTACAAATCATAATCCATGAGTACAAATTTCTAAAGTTATATGTTTGAATTCATAACTAACTGATAAACATAATCAAAACAGAATAAACATCTCAATTTAAATATAAAGAATTTAAAATATATAAGATAATCATTAAATTTTAACAAAATACTTAATTTTTTTTTATATAAAAAGGAGTAAACTCTAATTTTGGTCCTTGAGGTTTAGTGAAAAGTCTAAAAGTGAGACCTGAACTTTAATAAGTCTAAAAATCATCCTTTTGGTTTTCATTTTTCTTTGAAAATGGTCCCTGATCGTTAACTCTGTTAAAAAATTCCGTTAAATAAAGGGTATTTTTGTCTTTCTATCTACTTCCTTAATTCTCTTTTAAAAATTATATATATAGTAAAAATCTTTGAGGGACTAAACTTTTCACACCACCGGTCATCACCGCCCAAACCCTCCTGCCCCTTCCGTCTTCGTCTCCAGTCCAGCACCACCGCCAACCTCACCATCTCAACAAATGAACATATTGACAATCTATGTTAATGTGTAATTTGAATATTGAAATGCTATTGCTTTTGCAGAGTGATGGTGACCGCTCTAAGTTTTAATTTGATTGGAGCTTTTAAAGGACTCTCGTTTGGTTCAAGTTCATCTTCTATCTTCTTCAAAGGAGATTTTGGATCTGTTCCCATGGCTCGTAAGATTTCAATTTCGTTGCCGATGAGAACGACCTTGACGATACAAAATGCGCACAAAAAATGAGCTGGAAGTACAAAGAACGGTCGTGATTCGAAAGGTTAGAGGCTCGGCGTTAAGATTTACGGTGACCAAGTCGCGAAGCCTGGTACAATCATTATTCGACAATGCGGAACAAAGGTATATGAGCTTCAGTTACTTTCAATTACTTTGAGATTATGTGAAATCAATTTGGTTTTTCCTCGTAGAATTAAGCCCTAAATGGTAGCACATAGGCACAATAGATTCATTTGGTGATTAAATCATTCCGATTAAGCTTCGAGGGCAAGATTAGCAGCTCAATTGTTTAGCAGATTGTCAATATGTTCATGGTTGGTTACTATGTGCCATATATGCAGGTCATCGTCTTCCTCAATCCTTTCCTATGGCCAGGGATACCAGAAGCAAAAACAAAAACAAATCCAAACCAAGGTTAGAAAACCGAAAACAAATGAAAATCAAAGAGTGAAGCAGAAAAGAACCCCCTGGTCATATCGTCTTCCTCCCCATGGCCGGTAATACCAAAAAGTGTTATAGATTTTCAGAGAAACTTGGTGGTATTTTCCCTCACACTCTCACAAATCTCGATTTACATAGAGACATAGGGGGATGTGTTGTCGATTTACAGGCAAACATGGTATTTTTCTCCCTCGATTCACAATTCTTTTAGGAAAAGACAATGAAGGCCTGGAGTTGCGTCTGAGGGGAGGGAGGGGATAATCGGAAGAGAGAGGAAGACCCGGTGAAACCATTGGAGTCCTCTTGCCGTTGAAACCACCGGAGTCCTTATTCCACCGGAAAAACGATAGGAGAGGACGGTGTAACACCCCTAAAATTCGAAAATAGCAGACAATTTAAAACTTCCAAAAACTCTTAAATACATAGTATTGAAATATCAAATATCTAAAGTTACAAGGAAGAATCACTACAACAACGTATCAGAGTTCTAACAGAACTATCTAGTCCCACAAACGGGGACAAAGTTAGTCAGGTGTTACTAAAACCACCAAAGCTGCTATCTTCACCAAACCGGATAACGTCACTAAAGTCATCCTACCGAAACTTCTACCAAGCTCCACTCGCTACTCAGATCCATCTAAGACCTGATATACATGTCGAAAAGAAAACGTGTTAGGCTTAACGCCTAGTGAGTTAAAAAAGTTTTCATTATACAATCATAAAACATTTAAAACGAACATTTTACTCTGAATAAGGCCATTCCAAAAACACTGATTATAAAAAGGCTTTATTTGCAAATCAAGTTACTTCTAATTTCCAAACACCCATTTTAAATAATTATTCAACATCTCAAATTTCCCCAAAATGCACCCACACGGTAACTCACCAAATCATTATTTGTGTAATTAGAATGGTACATTTCAACACCGAAGGTATGGGTAAGGGAATACCCAAAAATAACACCTTTCGGTGATGGGGGAGACCCGATTCCATCGAATGTGGCGGGAACACAAAGTTAAGCCACTTATCAATGTTCTCGAGTTTCACATAGAGTCATGAATCCCCGTATACGGCTCCCAACCGAGCTACCACCGCAAGATACCCAAATGACTCTAGTGTCTACTCGACCTCTAGATGAGTGTAACCACAAAAGCCACAAGTCCCCATATCCGGCTCACCATGGGCACCACCGCAAGACTTAGCTCCGTCAACGGCTCTGTAGAGCACCACTGCAAGCTTACATAAAAACATGACTTGGGGACCACTCACTAGACTCAAACATGGACGTTAAAAGCTCCATGATAAACAACCCGGCTCCTATGCCTATGGATCCATCACATTACAGTCTAAACATTACATGACTCCTTATGAATGAACTAACGCATCCAAAACATGTAATAACCAACATTTGTATAATAATTGCATTTCCATAAAACGCTCCATAATGAGCCATTTAAACTGGACAACGTCCCAAAACTCGTTAGTTTACAAATCAAGCCGTAAGGCATCATAAAACATTTGACACTCAAATAGAGCCAATATGGCTACATAAGCCGATGTACAACTTTCCCAAATTTAGCACTTTCTCCAAATATAATTGGCCAAAGGCCCAAACCGTAAGGTCCACACTTTTCTAAATATTCCCAAATTAAAAGATACTCGTTCCAACAAATCACACTTTTAAAGTTAAAGGATTTAAAGTTTTCAAATATAAAACCCGTAGGTTGAGTAAAGCCCCAAATGACCATATTTCAATTATCGTTCTTAAAACTCCCCAACTCACACTATAATTCCGTTTAAAATCATTTGTACTCCAAATCTTCCCATATTAGGGACCTAAGCAACACAATACCCAAATTCTTTAAATGTTCAAAAAACATGTATGGTAGATCAAAACCCCCTTTTTGGTGACTCAAACACCTCATAAAATATTGTAACCCATTTTAAAGGATTTATAACTCAAATAAGCGTAGTGTACAATTGTTCACAAACTCATCAAAATGAAGTAAACTCATGGATATACTTTTAAAAACCAAAATATGTGCATTTTGACATGTATATAGTTTTTCAAAACAACTAGAACTCACCTTGCTAGATTTAGACTAAATCTAGGTTTTACCCACAAACTTGAGTTCCTTTGAAGAGGAGATCTTCGATCCTTCCACTAGCTCAAAGCTTTCTACAGATCCCTTACCAACAACATTCTCAAAGTTATACCAAACCCTAAGGATACAAAACAAGATGAAGAACACCAAACCCTAACCTTTTTAGATGGAAAGATGGGTAGATTACCTTGATCATAAACCCTTGGATTCACCCATTATCTCCAATCCCCTTCTTTCTCTACTTGAAAAGCTCTAAAAGACGAGACTTTAGGCTCAAGAATCACTCAAATCGAATTTAGGAGGAGAAAGTTATGAGGAAATAAAGTTAGATCCCAAAAAATCAAGTTTAAAACTCTCAGATAGGTTCCCGAAGCCTTGCCCGTGACTTTCAAGTGGCGGGGCAAGCCGCCCGCTTCCCATAACTCAATTCCAGTGAGTTACGCGGCCTGGGTCGTGGCCCAGGGTCGCGCACCAACCCGCGACACTCCAAAAGTCCTGTTTTCTCGCGTTTTTCGCGCCTGATTCGATTCTCGATGGTTCCATTGTAAAACTTACTTGATTTCTCGATACCTTTACGTTCCAAGAGTCAAACGACTCCCGTATTACCATCGAGGAGAAATTCCAAAATTACGGGTGTTACAATCCTCCCCACCTTGAAAATGATTTCGTCCTCGAAATCTAAATTTGATCATGTTAACCACCATGCATACTTATAGGTCTAACCATGCCTTTACACACTTCCAACAATCTCTAACCTTCAATATTTGACCACACTACAACTTGGATTGCAACCCACATAGAATGAACTTCCTTTCACATGCGTCCTTACTGGACACATAAATTATTGACTATTAACACCACATCTTCTTCCATTTTCTTGGCGTCCTTGCCTAACATATGTATCCCAATGTAACAAGGGAGAACTTTCACCTTAAACGTAGATGATTCATACCTCTCTCCAAGGAAAGTTCCGTTCTACGAAACGCCGATCCACATAAGATATATATATATATATATATATATATATATATATATATATATTACTTTAACTCGACTACACAGCTCTGCATAAGGTGTTTATCCAAGAAACACCTATGGTTCCATTCTACGACTCACTAGATCGCGTAGCCAGTCTGGGACCATTGGCTTAATGTCCAACGACTATCTGGAAAAATTTAAAAGAGGAGTTTCACTCCGAGCATTGTCGTCTATCTGCAACTCTTTAGGTAAGGTTAAAGCTTAATGACATTTCCCCAAATCTTAAATTTCCCTCACTCGGAGAGGCGGTTGATCTCAACTTAGTCTTTCTTTCGGTCAATGCCACACAAGGGATCTACAACAAATTCTTAGAACCATCGAATCTAAGCTAAAGGCGAAACACTTACCGCAGACAGTCATGCAAGAGACGCTCAAAGTCCCATCCTCACCTAAAATCCATAGGCCATTACTTCCTCCAAGATTACAAATGTTTCAGCATTTCACTCTATTAGATCAAAGGCCTTCGGTAACACTCTGCCTAAAAGATTCCGACCCAACTCCTTTGCGAACGAGCATTTCGTAGGTTAGAAAAGGTCTCACTCCATCCACTAAACATTTGCACGGTTCTCCACTTAAATAGCCTTAAATAACCCAATAACGGTTTGCCGTAGAAGTGGCCTGGATCCACAACACTTAAAGGTGTTAACTATAATGATACCTCGAAACTCTGGGTCTGAAGACCATTCAACACAACGAAATCATGTTAACCTCGAATCATCTTAAACGTGGATGCCTTCAAATCCAAGTTTGAGATCCTCACTCTTCCTATAGCTTAGCGTAGGTCTTCCTGCAAGACACATGCCATAAATCATTTGTCGCTTCACTTACTAATTCTCAAGTTTAGCACCATATTTCGCATTAACAGTGGTGATCTAAACAAAACAACACCGACAATTTACTTTTACTTGATGCAGAATTCCACACGAATCCTTCCCAGCAGGCATAGATGGGAAACATGACACGCTACTTTATGGTAGCCGGCAATTTCCATAGGCAGCTGAAACCTTATCTGATTCATCTTATTCCAGCCTAGTAATTGACATATGACGTGAGGAAATCCTTCCTTAGGGTCATTCGCTATCACACCTTTATTTCCAAGGCAACAATATTCTTCATTTCCACATTTCGTGCATGGCACTCCGAATGCTAGATGTACCACTTTGATTTGACACTAACCACCAAAATTCGCTTATTAAAATCTCAACTTTGATTAATGGTAACTCCTAGTTTTATCCAAGTGACTTATTCTCCAATACCATTGACTTGGGTTTCTAAGATTCCGTAGAATGATGAAATCGTTCCCATAGACAAACTCTAGAATTTACTAGCACACCGACCACCAAGCGACACAACGACAATCAACGTCCAAAATGACTCACACTCAACCAGCAAAATAAACAACTAAGATTGAAGTTACTGGGAGATGTACCTGACATTTCCATCGGGGTCACCCTTCTCTTGAGAGACTCTGACTGTTGTCCGTCTCCTCGTCCATCCTCACGTTTGGACAATCTCTCTTCACATGGTTTGGTTCTTTGCACACAAAATAGATTTTTCCCTTGGTGGGACAATCTCGGTGGGAGTGACCCAACACTCCACACTTGAGACATTTCATGGGGTTGGGGTTGCACCTACCTGCATGTTTGGATCAACACTCTTGACACCACTTTGACTTCCTACGATGGCCAACCTCCCTTTCATTGTTATGATCATTGTGTTCTTAGGATGGACTCCACCAATCCTCCTGTTTTCTCTTTTCTTTAGTCTCCGCATTTTCTTCACTACTCCGAATATAGACATCTTCCATGAATTGTGATTCTTCTATTGCTCCTCGGAGGGTGGAGACTTTAGAAATTCGGACCATTGCCTTCATGTCGGCTGGCAGTCCGTTCATGTAAGCCTTGACTCTGTCCTTCTCGCTCGAAATGATATGTCCCACTAGATCCAATTTCTCCATGAAGATATTGGAGTATTATCTCACCGACATATTTCCCTTCTTGAGGGATCAAAACTCCTCTTCTATTCTATCTATCGCCCTCTCGTTGCAATATTCATCCAACACTTTCTTCTTGAATGCATCCCATGTTAGCGATAGAGCAGTAGCAATTCCCAGAGTGGTCTTGGTGATGTTCCACCAAGTAAGAGCTCGACCCCTCATCATGTGGGAGGTGAATTTCACTTTTTGACCCTCCTCACACTCGCTAGCATCGAATGCTTGTTCCATCTCTTGGATCCAATTCATGCACGCCACCGGACTGTCAGTCCCTGAAAACTCTGGCAGCTTGCTGCACAGAAAGTTCTTGTATGAGCGAGTCCTCTCGTTATGTCTCAAATTAGCAGCAACAAGATCCTCCATCCGGATCACATTCCCGGTGTCACCGAGACTCCTCACATCAAGCTCGTTAATTACTTCACGTCTCCAGTCATTGGCATCTCTGACCTCTAACGCTTTCATTATCCTTTCCTCTTGTTGCTCCATAGTCGACTTCATCAATTGTACCACGATATCCAACAACCTACCTTGAGGGTTCGCTTCTTGAGTTTGCGTTTCTCTCCCTGCCCCCGCCATTCCTTTCTTACACACAAGAGAATGAGGTTAAGAGTCTTAGACGAATACTATATTAGCAACTATGACGTACTATTACACATACCAAGCATCGTAATAATGGTAGAGTCAAGCACACTCACGTAACAATATATTCATAATAACAGTAGCTAAGTAAAATTATGAACATAATATACATAAGGATCCTCGTCACCATAGTCACGACCCTTAACTAGTGCATTCCTGTCGATTACCGCAACCCATTATCATCTTAAAAGTTCTATCCATAACGAACAAGTCATAACCTAAAGTCTCAGCTTAAGTCTAGGCATCTAAGATCCATACCTAGTTCACTTAAACTAGAGCTCTGATACCAACTTGTAACACCCCTAAAATTCGAAAATAGCAGACAATTTAAAACTTCCAAAAAATCTTAAATACATAGTATTGAAATATCAAATATCTAAAGTTACAAGGAATAATCACTACAACAACGTATCAGAGTTCTAATGAAACTATCTAGTCCCACAAACGGGGACAAAATTAGTCGGGTGTTACTAAAACCACCAAAGCTGCTATCTTCACCAAACCAGATGACGTCACTAAATCCATCCTACCGGAACTTCTACCAAGCTCCACTCGCCACTCAGATCCATCTAAGACCTGATATACATGTCGAAAAGAAAAAGTGTTAGGCTTAATGCCTATTGAGTTAAAGCAGTTTTCATCATACAATCATAAAACATTTAAAACGAACATTTTACTCTGAATAAGGCCATTCTAAAAACACTGATTATAAAAAGGCTTTATTTGCAAATCAAGTTACTTCTAATTTCCAAACACCCATTTTAAATAATTATTCAACATCTCAAATTTCCCCAAACGCACCCACATGGTGACTCACCAAATCATTATTTGTGTAATTAGAATGGTACGATTTAACACCGAAGGTATGGGTAAGGGAATACCCAAAAATAACACCTTTCAGTGATAGGGGAGACCCGATTCCATCGAATATGGCGGGAACACAAAGTTAAGTCACTTATCAATGTTCTCGAGTTTCACATAGAGTCATGGATTCCCGTATACGGCTCCCAACCGAGCTACCACCGCAAGATACCCAAATGACCCTAGTGTCTACTCGACCTCTATATGAGTGTCACCACAAAAGCCACAAGTCCCCGTATCCGGCTCACCATGGGCACCACCACAAGACTTAGCTCCGTATACGACTCTGCAGAGCACCACCGCAAGCTTACATAAAAATATGACTTGGGGACCACTCACTAGACTCAAACATGGACGTTAAAAACTCCATGATGAACAACCCGACTCCTATGCCAATGGATCCATCGCATTACAGTCTAAACATTACATGACTCCATATGAATGAACTAACGCATCCAAAACATGTAATAACCAACATTTGTATAATAATTGCATTTTCATAAAACGCTCCATAATGAGACATTTAAACCGGACAACGTCCCAAAACTCGTTAGTGTACAAATCAAGCCGTAAGGCATCATAAAACATTTGACACTCAAATAGAGCCAATATGGCTACGTAAGCCGATGTACAACTTTCCCAAATTTAGCACTTTCTCCTAATATAATTGGCCAAAGGCCCGAACCGTAAGGTTCACACTTTTCCAAATATTCCCAAATTAAAAGATACTCGTTCCAACAAATCACACTTTTAAAGTCAAAGGATTTAAAGTTTTCAAATATAAAACCCGTAGGTTGAGTAAAGCCTCAAATGACCATATTTCAACGATCGTTCTTAAAATTCCCCAACTCACACTATAATTCCGTTTAAAATCTTTTGTACTCCAAATCTTCCCATATTAGGGACCCAAACAACACAATACGCAAATTCTTCAAATATTCAAGAAACATGTATGGTAGATCAAAACCCCCCTTTTTGGTGACTCAAACACCTTATAAAATATTGTAACCCATTTTCAAGGATTTATAACTCAAATAAGCGTAGTATATAGTTGTTCACAAACTTATCAAAATGAAGTAAACTCATGGATATACTTTTAAAACACAAAATATGTGCATTTTGACATGTATATAGTTTTTCAAAGCAACTAGAACTCACCTTGCTAGATTTAGACTAAATTTAGGTTTTACCCACAAACTTGAGTTCCTTTTAAGTGGAGATATTCGATCCTTCCACTAGCTCCAAGTTTTCTACGGATCCCTTACCAACAACATTCTCAAAGTTATACCATACCCTAAGGATACAAAACAAGTTGAAGAACACCAAACCCTAACCTTTTTAGATGGAAAGATGGGTAGATTATTGTCAGGATCGAATTCTTAACAAGAATAAATTCTCAGAAACTAATATCAAAGGAGTTTGCGGAATAACACTTTGATATTCAATGAAACAGTAAACAAACAGTAAATATGATGATTAACTTGTAAACTTGTATTGAATGCTTTAAATCACAAGATTACACACACAACCTCAATCTTGAAGAACAGATTCTTTCAAGACGAATTCTACTTCTCTAGAATTAGGAACTATGCCTTGAGGTTGATTCTCTCTCTAAAACAAAAACTTAGAATGAACTGTTATATTAACTATTCTAAAACAATTCTATACATATACTGAACAAAATATAATTACAATTAATAAAATATCTTCAGAATATCTTCCATGAATATCTTCAATCTATCCAGCTGTCATTCTTGTAATTCGAATCTCCATCTCATAAGCAGCACTAATCACCTTGGAAGTATTAATTCAAACTTGGCAGCATTAACTACTAAGCAGTACTAACCTCTAGCAGTACTAACTAGATAAGCAGTACTAACTTTGTTCAAGCAACACTAACTTTGACTAGCAGTATTAATTCTACTAGAAGTAGTAATACTTAGCAGTATTAATCTTTGAAATCCTCTGGCAGCACTAACTCTGAACTGGCAGCATTAATGACTTAGTCACATCTTCAGTTCCCAACAATCTCCCCCTAACTTGACTTTTAGAAGAGAAGTCAAGTTCTTCAGATGCTTCCAAAACTTTTACTGATCCAATCCAAGATTAGGATCCAATCCCATGCTCTGATTGATAGTTCTCTGAATTAAATACTTTGCCATTTCTGAATTTGTTGCACAACCCAGCTTCTTATTTAGCATTGCATGAAGCTTCAAATGAGTGTGATTATAGACCCCATCCACTAAGTAATACTCCATGTGAAAAGTATCCAAGGCTAATTCATAGACTCCACTCCTTTCATATAGAGTCCATCCTCTAACAGTTTTGAACACATCTCTGATTAAGTGCTTTACTGCTTCTGGATTGAATAACATGCACAAGTATTCCATGACCAGCTTCACTATTGGTAACCCTGGAGCTTTCAACTGATCTGCATATAGCTTCATTCCAACTTCAAACATTTCTTCCAAATCCGATCTTGAACATTCTCTGACAATTTTGTTCTATGTAGCAAATACATAGTACTTCTCATCCTTCCTTTTCAATCTGATATATTCCTTGCCATCCACTTTCATAGTATCCCAGTGGATAACTTCAGGGGGTTTGAATCCAACAGGTTCAGCTGTAATAGGCTTTGGAATTTTATCCATTACCACCATGTACATATTTATATCTGAACACTGTGATGCTTCCTGAACTTCAGCTTTATTTTCTTCATTCTTAGGTGCCTCTTCTTCTTCAGCAACCCTTTTCTCTTCTTCTACTCTAGGCTTCTTTTCAATCTTCTTTCTTTTGGCCATCATCTTAGTTCTCTTCAGAATCCTTTGGCTTTGTCCTATAGTAGCTTCCTTCTTCTCTTCTGCCTTTATCTCTTCCTTTTCTTTTGTTGGAGTTCCCTCTTCACTTTCAGGGAAGGGTTGATTGATATTCACATCATGTCTCTCCTTGGCTTTCTTTTCAAACTCCACTCTATCCTTCTCATTGCTCTTCAGCTTTCCCATTTCTTTCTCATAGAGATCCTTGATTTGATCAAAAGTCATCTTCACAAACATTTCTTTCTTTACACCAATTGCACTCCTCAAGAAAGTTATCATCTTGTTTCTTTCCTGAGTTGCAAGATAAGTTTGTGAAGGTCTTCTCTTCTTAGCACTTGTTCTGGCCATCATAGCCTTTCTCAAACTCATTGCTCTTTGCTTTGCCTTCTCTATTTCCAACCCTTTCTGAAATGCTTCATTTAATTCATTTACAAGTGCTCTGGCTATTTCTCTGTCTTTCTCCACTTGCTCTTTCTCTGCTTGATCTAACTCTTCTTGCATTTTCTTGGCTAATGCTTCATCTGACTCAACCATCTTTTGCCTTTTAGTTGGTTGATCAGCTTCTATCATCTTCTCTTTTCCTTTTCTTTTTGCATCTTCAGCCATGTCTTTCTTTTCTGTTCTTTTTGCTCCCCCTTCATTTATGACCACTCCCTTTGCTTTGGGAGTGTCATTCTTTGCTTTAAGAAGCATTTCTGCTACTTCAATCTCTGCTGTTGTTAACTCTGTTACTGCTGCTTGTGAAGTTTCAGCAGCACTAACAGTTTCTGCTGCTTGTTTTGGCTCAGCAGTAGTAACAGTTTCTGCTTCTGGGGTTGTTACTGCTGCTGGTGTTATTTCTGCTGCTGTCTTTTCTTCAACAAACTCCCCCTCAATCTGTTGATCTATCTGTTCTGAGCTTGAATTCTTTGGAATTTTATCCATTACCACCATGTACATATTTATATCTGAACACTGTGATGCTTCCTGAACTTCAGCTTTATTTTCTTCATTCTTAGGTGCCTCTTCTTCTTCAGCAACCTTTTTCTCTTCTTCTACTCTAGGCTTCTTTTCAATCTTCTTTCTTTTGGCCATCATCTTAGTTCTCTTCAGAATCCTTTGGCTTTGTCCTATAGTAGCTTCCTTCTTCTCTTCTGCCTTTATCTCTTCCTTTTCTTTTGTTGGAGTTCCCTCTTCACTTTCAGGGAAGGGTTGATTGATATTCACATCATGTCTCTCCTTGGCTTTCTTTTCAACCTCCACTCTATCCTTCTCATTGCTCTTCAGCTTTCCCATTTCTTTCTCATAGAGATCCTTGATTTGATCAAAAGTCATCTTCACAAACATTTCTTTCTTTACACCAATTGCACTTATCAAGAAAGTTATCATCTTGTTTCTTTCCTGAGTTGCAAGATAAGTTTGTGAAGGTCTTCTCTTCTTAGCACTTGTTCTGGCCATCATAGCCTTTCTCAAACTCATTGCTCTTTGCTTTGCCTTCTCTGTTTCCAACCCTTTCTGAAATGCTTCATTTAATTCATTTGCAAGTGCTCTGGCTATTTCTCTGTCTTTCTCCACTTGCTCTTTCTCTGCTTGATCTAACTCTTCTTGCATTTTCTTGGCTAATGCTTCATCTGACTCAACCATCTTTTCGCTTTTAGTTGGTTGATCAGCTTCTATCATCTTCTATTTTCCTTTTCTTTTTGCATCTTCAGCCATGTCTTTCTTTTCTGTTCTTTTTGCTCCCCCTTCATTTATGACCACTCCCTTTGCTTTAGGAGTGTCATTCTTTGCTTTAAGAAGCATTTCTGCTACTTCAATCTCTGCTGTTGTTAACTCTGTTACTGCTGCTTGTGAAGTTTCAGCAGCACTAACAGTTTCTGCTGCTTGTTTTGGCTCAGCAGTAGTAACAGTTTCTGCTTCTGGGGTTGTTACTGCTCCTGGTGTTATTTCTGCTGCTGTCTTTTCTTCAAAAAACTCCCCCTCAATCTGTTGATCTATCTGTTCTGAGCTTGAATTCTCCCCCTTTTTGGAAGCATTCTCCTCCTTTTTTGTTGCCCCCTTTCTCCTCCTTAAAACAAACTGCAGTCGTCTTTTCCTGGCAATAAGGTTTCCCACCAATTGCTTGAGTTTTGAAATCTGCTCTTGTTGTGAGAGGACCACTTGCTGCAATTCTTTGATTTCCTTTCCTTGATTAACCACATCAACATTAATGTTGGCTAATGCTTCAATCAATTCCCAGTAAGTATATCTATCCTCACCTTCTTTAGGTGTTTTACCCACCCTTGAAGGATCCTTGGAATGTTTTGCCATCAATTTATAATAGTTATATCTGTCATCACCTTCTCCAGAAGTGTTACCCTCTTTTGAAGGATCATTGGATCTTTTTGTAGTGGAAGTCTTCTGCCTAGCAGAAGCACTATCCACCCCCTTGGGTTCTTGGCACCTGGGACCTTTGGATGATTGCTCACCCAAAGTTGCCATGGGGAAGGTCTTAGAGATGTTGCCACTGTCCTTCTCTGTGCTAGCAGAAGTAGTGGCAGCCTTCTCACCCATATGCTCTTCCATCTCCTTAGAGAGCACCTCCTGAGGGTTGGGAGACACCCTAGTGGATTCCCTTTGGATATTCTCTATTGGAGAATGCTCCAATAGAGGACTTAAAGGCTTAGTGGGGGAAGGTACAAGAAGGGAAGGAGCCTTCTTGACCTGTTTCCTTTTGTAAGTTTGGGTAATTGAAGAAGTGGGCTTTTGAAGTAGAGACTGGGGAATAGATATAGAGTGGGAAGGTTGGGATTGGCTAGCAGTGGGATGGTCTGAGGAGGGCTTTGACCCTGCTGCCATACCTTCATCAGTGTGGGACACCACCATCATTGTGGAGAACAATGGGGTGTCAACTCCTTCCGAGTCCCCAGCAGATCTTCTCATGTTTGAGAAAACCTTGCCTTTAGGGGGTTTAGGTACATATACCCCATCAAAGTGAGGTATATCCGTCAATTCATTAGTGATAACTGCCTGTACAAACCTGGGATACATGAAGAAACTCTTCTTGTTGTCCAGATTTGAGACAAGATCATTGAAGATCATTTGAGAAAAGTTGTATTTTCTAGCAGTGGATAAACATACCAACGCATAGGCAACTGGACTGCTAAATTGGCTCCAGCCAGTTGTTTTCTTAGAAATACAATGCATTAAGGTATGAACAAAGAACCTCCATTGGGGTGAAAACTTAGCTTTGAAAAACTTGAAAATCCCCAATGGGCCTTCATACCCCATTCTGGTGAGGTTTGAAAACAAATCCTCATTTGGGATAGAAGAAATACCTGAAGCATCGTCTAGACGTAGACAGATGCGAATAGTCTCCTCAGTAACTGTCAAGGGTTTGTCACACACCCTTGTTTTGATCATTTGGACACCATCTTCAGTAACGATGGTGGCATTGGCCCAGAATTGCCTCTGATGCTCGATAAAGATGGTAGGAGACACAGTGAGAGCATGAGCGATGTGGCTGGACTTCAGAAAGTCGACTATCTGGTGAAAACCTTCAGCTTGTTTCGGCTTTTGGAGCATCACGATTTCATTGTGCTCGTCAATGAAAGCCATGGATGCCATTGAACTTGAGTGTTCTTGCCTGAAAACTTGGTACTTGAGAGAAAAAGGTTAGAGCGCAAGTGAACAGTATGCAAAGAGTCGTTATGAACTTTTTAGGCGGGCAAAGGGTATATATAGTATTCGGATTAAAAGCAGTATTAACCTTAAAAAAATAGTGAAAGCAGTATTAACAGAGAGCAGTATTAACCACTAGCAGTATTAACTGAGAGCAGTATTAACCACTAGCAGTATTAACCACTAGCAGTATTACCTAACTAGCAGTATTAACTGAGAGCAGTATTAACCACTAGCAGTATTAACTAACTAGCAGTATTAACTGAGAGCAGTATTAACCACTAGCAGTATTAACTAACTAGCAGTATTAACTGAGAGCAGTATTAACCACTAGCAGTATTAACTAACTAGCAGTATTAACTGTGCACTGGCAGTATTAATACTGTACTGGCAGTACTAATACTGTACTGACAGTATTAACCATACTTACACTTTTAAGCTTGTGAAAAACTGAGTACTGCTATACTTTTCCTGAGAAAGAAAGTTAGTAACACCAAGAATAAACTATATACAGGTAGTGAACCACTTTTAGGAAGGGGCTTATTCAGAGTTGATCATTCCCACACTTGTTACCAAGAAAGTGAATCTACCCACATCAAAGGCTTTAGTGAATAGATCAGCAAACTGGTTATCAGTATGAACTTTTACAACTTGAATAAGTTTCTTTTCATTGCAGTCTCTTATAAAGTGATACCTGATCTCAATGTGCTTTGTCTTTGAGTGCTTGACAGGATTGTTAACAATGCTAATAGCACTGCTATTATCAATAAAGATTGGAGTGTGTAGAAAGGTTACCCCATAGTCCAGCATTTGATTCTGAATCCACAACACTTGAGAACAACAACTTGCAGCTGCTATGTACTCTGCTTCTGTTGTAGATGTGGACACTGTGGTTTGTTTCTTGCACTGCCATGAAACTAGTCTTGCACCCAAAAACTGGCATCCTCCAGAAGTATATTTTTTGTCCAAGTTTGCTCCACCTAGGTCACTGTCTGAGTATGCAAGTAGGTCAAATGATGAGTCATGAGGATACCAAAGTCCCAATCTAGGTTGCCCTTTGAGATATCTGAATATCCTCTTAACAGCTTGATAGTGTGATTGCTTTGGCCTAACTTGAAATCTTGCACACACACAGACTGGAAACATTATATCTGGCCTAGAGGCTGTAAGGTACATGAGAGAGCCAATCATGGATCTATAGTGATACACATATATATCCTCCCCCTCAAGATCTGCTGTTATCTGCTTGTGTGTCTCCATAGGTGTGCTGGCAGGATTTGAATCTGAGAATCCAAACTTGGTTAGAATGTCCTGCACATACTTGGACTGACTGATAAAAATACCATCTGACTTCTGTTGGACTTGGAGTCCAAGGAAAAAGGTAAGTTCCCCCATGGAACTCATTTTGAATCTTTGATGCATTAGTTCCTCAAACTCCCTGCACATACTTTCTCTTGTGGATCCAAAGATGATATCATCCACATAGATTTGGACCAGCAAGATGTCCTTCTTCTTTCTCTTGATGAATAGAGTCTTATCAATGACTCCTCTTTCAAAGCCATTTTCCAAAAGATAAGATGACAGAGTGTCATACCATGCCCTTGGTGCTTGATGCAGTCCATAAAGTGCTTTCTTCAGTTTGTATACTCTGTCTGGATAGCTTGGGTTTTCAAACCCTGGTGGTTGACAGACATATACTTCTTCTTCAATTGAGCCATATAGAAATGCACTTTTTACATCCATTTGGTAGACTTTGAACTTCATATAAGAAGCATAGGCCAGGAACAATCTGATTGCTTCTATCCTAGCCACTGGTGCAAATACTTCTTCATAATCTATTCCTTCTTCTTGTGTATACCCTTGTGCTACCAATCTTGCTTTGTTCTTTATTACTATCCCTCTTTCATCTCTCTTATTCCTGAAGACCCATTTTGTGCCTATAGCTCTTTGACCTTTAGGAAGGTCTACTAGATCCCAAACATCTTGCAGCTTGAATTGTAGCAGCTCTTCTTGCATAGCTTCTATCCAGCTGGACTCTTTCATAGCATCATGAGCCTTCTTAGGCTCAAGTTGGGATAGAAAACAAGAAAGCAATGTATGCTGTTGATCTTGCATATCTTGCAGCCTGCTTTGATGTCTAGTCATCATGGGAGAAGAGATATCCCCTATTACCAGCTGAGGAGGATGATTCTTTTGTGTTCTTGATTGATGACTAGGTTCTTCATTGAGTTCCACCTCTAGATTGGAATCATTCAACTCAACTGAGGTGATTTCAGCAGCTACTTCAAGTTCTTTATTTGCTTGAGTCTCCTTATCTCTCCTTTCTTCTTCACTCTGATTTGATTCAGTAGATGGCTCCTTTTCACAGTCTTCAACAGGATTCACTTTAGGTATGGGAAAAATCACAGACTGAGATATACTTTCTTGAACTTGTGTAGTCCCTGATCCTCCATTTCCTGAACCTGCATACTCATTACTACTTAAACCAAAAGAGTTAGTTAGTGAATCAATGTCAAATAGCCACTGAGGACCAGACCCAATAGGATTTGGTGTGTTCTCATTGCATTTGACATTGTCACTTTCTTCAATTATTCTAGAAGAAGAATTAAAAACTCTGTAGGCCTTACTCTGGGATGAGTAACCAACAAGAAATCCATCATCTACCTTGTTATCAAACTTACCTAAGTGAGATTTGGTATTGAGAATTGTACAAGGACACCCAAAAGGTTTGAAAAACCCAATAAAGGGTTTTCTTTTATTTAAAAGCTCATATGGGGTCTTGTTCTTTGATTTGACCACTAGTACTCTGTTTTGGACATAACAGGCAATATTAACTGCTTCAGCCCAGAAAGTAATTGGCAATTTAGAATCAGCCAACAGAGATCTAGCAGCCTCTATTAGTGTCCTATTCCTTCTCTCAGCAACTCCATTTTGTTGTGGAGTCCTAGGAGCACTATATTGTCTCTCAATTCCTTTTTCTTCACAAAAGGTGTTTAGGTCAATATTTTTAAATTCAGTTCCATTATCAGACCTAATGACTTTTACTTTTTGATTAGTCTGATTTTCAATTCTTAGAATAAAGGATTTGATCAGTCCACTTGTCTCATCCTTAGTCCTTAGAAAATATACCCAAGTAAATCTAGAGTAATCATCAACAATAACTAAGCAGTATGATTTCTTCCCTATGCTCATCACATTTGTAGGGCCAAACAGATCCATATGTAATAACTGGAGGCAAGAAGAAATTGAATTTAACTCTTTGGTCTTATGAGAAGTTTTGTGCTGTTTGCCTTTAAGACAAGCAACACAATGGTCATCACATGAAAAGACTTTTGATGGTAAACCTCTTACAAGATTGTTTTTAACAAGTTTGTTCATTGTCTTGAAATTCATGTGACACATCCTTCTGTGCCAAAGAGAGGATTCATCCACAGAAGCTTTTGAAACAAGGCAGTTCAGGGATGAATCACTTGAAACATTGTCCATATCTAGACAATACACATTGTCCTTTCTTGGAGTTCTAAGTAGTATCATGCTTTCATCAACTACCTTGAACCCTGGAGCAAGGATCATACATTCTGTATTAGTAAATAATATACTATGTTGTTTGTCACAAACCTGTGATACACTTAACAGGTTGTACTTTAGCTGATCAACATAGTAGACATCCTCAAATGTCATCTTACCTTTTGTAACATTACCTTTCCCACTTATTTTACCACCTGTGAGATTGTCTCCAAATGCAACATGTCCTCCATTGATAGGCTTGAAATCCTGAAGGCATGACATGTTGCCTGTCATGTGCCTAGAGCAACCACTATCCACATGCCATATGCTCTTCCCCTTGAGCTGTTGGTTGCCCTGCACATATGATCAATCAGTTAGTATGGACTAGGAACCCAAGCCAAAGTGGTCTTGGGTACCCCTTTCTCATCAAAATATTTACATTCTTTCTTGACAAGATTTTTAAACTTTGACTCCTCATTACTGGAGTACTTTGTTACAATAATGGGTTTGGATGCATATTTGCTAGAAGCAGTACTGTTTTTAGAAGAACTAACTGCATTAGCAGCACTTGCATGCTTAGCAGTACTAACCTTGTTAGAAGTATTAACTGTTTTAGCAGCAGTAACTGTGTTAGCAGTAGTAACCTTTGAAGAAGTACTAACAGTGTTAGAAGCATTAAAATTATCAGCAGTACTAACACTGTTAGCAGCAATATTGCTACTGGTAGCACTATCCCTGTCAGCAGTACTATTTGATGTAGCAGTACTAACAGTTTTAGTGCTTCTAGGCACCCACATTTTAATACTCTCTTTTAAAACCTTTTTCTTCATTTGGCCTTTGGTTTCAACAGACTTCTTAGCCACATGTTTCTTTCCAGCCTTCCTATAACCAACAGGTTTTTGCACAAATCTTTGAAAGTTCATCCTTTGGTTAATTGGATTAAAGAAACAGTACTTAGCCAAATGATTTAGCTTGCCACATATGAAACAAGGTTTCGGTCTGATTATCTTACTCAGATCAACTCCTTGTTTCTGAGCCTATTGATTATTCCAGTTTCTTTGATTACCTCTTTTTATACCAGAATTTAGGCTCTCAGATTTATTGCAAGCACACTGTTTACAAGGGCCAGGATTCACAACAGTGGTCTGTTTGTAATGGACCTTGTTACCCTTTCCTTTGGTCTTCTCTATCTCTTTAGACTTGACCCAGATCCTTCCACCACCCTCATTGGTAACAATGTTGTTTTCTAAGGGTATCTCTTTACTCACATCATTGTTCCTCTTCTTACTGGCTTCTTTCTCAGTCATATCCTTAACAACTACCTCATCCAAAGGATCTATCTCAAAAGCTTTCTCAGACAAGTCCTTTTTCTCCTTGGTCTCTAACAGATCTGATGTAGGAGAGATATAGTTGTTGTTGTAAGGAGGGGGTGTGTTGTTGTATCCAACACCAGACTTCATCTTATCATGAATCTGAGCCTTTAGAAGAGAATCCATTGCTTTTGAAGCATATGAAAACTTTTCTATATCAAGCTTAACCTTATCTAATTGCTCTTTCAACCTATCATTCTCTTCTTTGGACTTAGACAGTTTGGTCTCTAACTCATTCTTTTCCCACTTCCAGTAGTTTGTGTCATAAGAGTGTTGAAGTTCATTGGCTTGAAAGCCTTTGATTTGTTCTTCAAACCTCTCCACTATCAACACATAATCTCTTATGTCATTTTCTAATCTTTTGAGGTCATCACACATGCTTTGGTTATGATCCCTGTACCTTTTGACAGTGTCTATGCAAGATTTAGTGCAAAGATTAGAAATTACCTCAGAAGAGAGATCAGACACTTCTGCCATAAGAGCTTGGTTCTGAATGGCTTCCTCAGCCTGGTCACTCCAGTCAAATCCCATTCCTTGTTGAGAAACAAGGGCTTGAGCAGAGTTCTTGTTTTGATTGAAACCACCATTTTGGGCTTGTTGGTGGTTGTTGTTTGGCATACCACTTCTGCACTCTTTAGCAAAGTGTCCCTTCATGTGGCACTTGTAACATTCCACCTTTGTTTTGTCAAAACCAGCTCCATCTTCTCTTCTTTGAGAGAAGTTGTTCCTCCCAGTTCTTTTAATAAACTTCTTTACCCTCATAGATAACATGGCCATCTGCCATTTAATGTCCATCTCCTCCAGATCATCAGGGTGAAGTTGTTCCAGATCATCATTAATCAAAGAGTTGTTGCTGTGACTGGATAAAAAGGCTTCAAAGATAGTTTCAGTGCCTTTTTCTGAATTCACTCCACTGGCAGTACTAACTGCTTCAGGGTTGGCAGCAGTATCAGTAGATGCTGATAGAAGTGCAGCATTGTGAATGTACCCAGTGGGCTTTTTCTTGGCTTCTACCTCAGTTTCAAAAACTCTTAGATCATTATATAGATCATCAAGTTCCTTCTCTTCCAGATTGTCACTCTGTCTATATGAGACAGTGTACATAGTCCATTCATCTCCAAGAGATTTGAGGAACTTCCTGTTGATATCATCTTGCTCCATCTTCACTCCAACAGTAGTCAGTTCACCAATAAGCTTGTTGAACCTGTCAAAAGTTTGAGTCATAGACTCATTCTTTGAAGAAGTGAAGTTCTCATACTGCTGCTTCAGAACATCCCTTTGATTTCTTTTGATGCTTTTAGTTCCATCAAATCTTTTCTCTAGAGCATTCCAGAGAATCTGAGCATTAGTGCAGTTGCAAAATTGATGCTGATATTCATTGGGGATGGCCAAGAGCAGAGTGCTCAAGGCCTTCATCTCTGTTTGTCTGGTCTTCCTCTCACCATCTGTCTTTGGTGGAGGTCTTTTCCCATCTGGTCCAATCTTTCCTGCTTCAGAGGGTCCATTCTCAATGATGTCCCACATTGAGTAGTCTGTGAGAAGAATGTATTGCCTGATTCTGATCTTCCACATGTCAAACTCACTGGGTTTGAGCATTGGGACCTTAGAAACAAGAGTACTGTTTGATTCTGCAAAGTTTTCCATGATGAATGAATAGATGTTTCTGAGAGAACAGGCTCTGATACCACTTGTCAGGATCGAATTCTTAACAAGAATAAGTTCTCAGAAACTAATATCAAAGGAGTTTGCGGAATAACACTTTGATATTCAATGAAACAGTAAACAAACAGTAAATATGATGATTAACTTGTAAACTTGTATTGAATGCTTTAAATCACAATATTACACATACAACCTCAATCTTGAAGAACAGATTCTTTCAAGACGAATTCTACTTCTCTAGAATTAGGAACTATGCCTTGAGGTTGATTCTCTCTCTAAAACAAAAACTTAGAATGAACTGTTATATTAACTATTCTAAAACAATTCTATACATATACTGAACAAAAGATAATTACAATTAATAAAATATCTTCAGAATATCTTCCATTAATATCTTCAATCTATCCAGCTGTCATTCTTGTAATTCGAATCTCCATCTCATAAGCAGCACTAATCACCTTGGAAGTATTAATTCAAACTTGGCAGCATTAACTACTAAGCAATACTAACCTCTAGCAGTACTAACTAGCTAAGCAGTACTAACTTTGTTCAAGCAGCACTAACTTTGACTAGCAGTATTAATTCTACTAGAAGTAGTAATACTTAGCAGTATTAATCTTTGAAATCCTCTGGCAGCACTAACTATGAACTGGCAGCATTAATGACTTAGTCACATCTTCAGTCCCAACAATTATCTTGATCATAAACCCTTGGACTCACCTAATATCTTCAATCCCCTTCTTTCTCTACTTGAAAAGATCTAAAAGACGAGTCTCTAGGCTCAAGAATCACTCAAATCGGATTTAGGAGGAGAAAGTTATGAGAAAATGAAGTTAGATCCCAAAAAATGGAGTTTAAAACTCTCAGATAGGTTCCCGCGGCCTTGCCCGTGTTGGATCAAATAATTGTATTCAGGATTAAAGTTAAAGTTCAGGGTTTAAACTGCATTTGTATCAAAGTTATTTAGAGAGTTTATTATGTAATAAGTAAATAGTTATTAGCTATTGGGCCTCAAGCCCATTAGGCCTAAAAGCCTGGGTATTTAAAGTGTTTATTAGTTTAGGTTTTAAGAGAATCCTCACAATTACTTTCATAATCATATAGTGAGGTAGCAAGTTTTCTCTGTATTCAAGGGTATCAAGAACACACAAGGTTTAACTGTTTATTCAAGGGATTTGTATATTATTCTGATCTTATATCTCTTGATTATTATTGTGTTTGTGTGTTTATTATCAACTAGATTAAACTGGGATAACAAGTGGTATCAGAGCCTAAAGAATCAATTTTTTTTGAAATCACTATTCATCGAAGTTACTGTTCATCGATTTTTTTTACTGTTCATCGAGTGAAAATTGATTTCGTGAATTAACATGCTTTTATGCTTAAAATCGATATGAATAGATGCGATTTATGCTAGTGAACATGATCTGATTGATTAATTGCATAAGAAAGTATCAAGTGATTGAATTTGTGATTTTGAGTTTTCTGGGTTCATAAAGGAGTCGACACTGTGTTCTTCATAATTGATGCATGAAAGTTGAAATTGATCTTTGTTTTTGCTTGAGTCGTGATCGATATATACATCTTAGCTCAAAGATATAATTTTTGCATTCAATTTCTGTGTTTTTGTGTGTTTCTGGGTCGATTATTGTTATCTGGGTCGAACACTGTCAAGAACATATCAGTCGAACACTTATCAGTCGAAGGAAGTTTATCGGTCCACACCTTTTTATCGGTCGAACATCTCTATCAGTCCATACCTTTACCGGTCCATAGCTTTATCGGTCGAGGCACATTATCGGTCATACACTCTTCCGGTCTATCACTATACCGGTCTAAGCACATTCCCGGTCGAACTCTTTTACCGGTCCAGTACAATACTGGTCGACCGAATCATATCGGTCAAACACCTTGTATCGGTCGAAGACCAATACCGGTCAAAGCACTCTATCGATCGTGCAATATCCCGGTCTTTACAAGTTCCCGGTCGAACACCATACCGGTCGAAGCAAGTTCCGGTCGACTTCTGCTTTGCGTAACACGCTACTCACGAGAACCACGGTTTGTGCAACCCAAGTGACGCGCAAACATCCACTTTGCGCATCCCAAGTGACGCGCAAACCTCCACTTTGCGCAAGTACTGTTCACTGATCACTTTTGTTCTGTTCACTGTTCACTGCGAAGAGGGACAAAGTTCTGTTCGAGATCAACATTTTCTTTTTGTTCAGTATTATTTGAAGCTTTATACTGATTGAAAGGACTGCATTTAATTATTTTTGGAAATTTATTTTTCTGAAAAATTTTTAGTGTAGTTTTTATTTTGATTCTAACGATCTCATCTAGTTGGTTGTCTTGATACAGATAAGTTTAATTACTAACCGTACAGCTAAGATGTCGAACCAGCTTCTCTCGATGGGCTCTCAGGTCAAACCTCCTATCCTCATGGCTAATGAGTATCAGCAATGAAAGACCAGAATGATCCAGTTTCTGAATCACAAGAACAGAGAGTTCATGAAAGTAATCATTGATGGTCCACAAACTCCAATGATCACAGTCAAGGGTCAAGCTGCAACAGATTCCTCTCCAGAAATCCCTGACAGAGAGGTTCCTAAACCTTATGAGTTCTTCAATGAAAAGCAGAAAGAACAGTATAAGATAGAAGAAGAGGCTCTAATCTATCTGACAATGGCAATTCCAAACGACATCTACAATCGTGTCGATAGTCAGAGCACTGCTAAAGCCATCTGGGATGAACTAGCAAGGCAGTTTGAAGGAAGTGAAGCCTCTATCCAAGCTAAGCAAAATCTATGCATAAATGCTTACGAGGGATTTCATGCAAAAGAAGGAGAGCTACTACTAGATACCTACAACACGTATAACATCATTTTCAATGACTTGCGGAGGAACAATATCGCTAAATCTGCTTCTGAGATAAATTACAAGTTCATCAAGAATCTGAATCCAGAGTGGAAGAACTTTGCCATCAATCTCCAGATGTCCAAAAATATGGCTCGAGAAAATGTCACTGATATCTTCTCTACTCTTGCTCAACATGAGGATGAGGTGAGATCTATTAATAACGAGTCTAATAATCTAAAGGATTCTGTGGCTCTCATAGCCGGCAAAGGTTCTGTATCCTCAGCAAGGACAAAGAAAAAGGTGTCTAAAGCTCTAGTTACCGAAGTTATTGACTCTGACTCTGCTACAAGTGATGAAGAACTAGAGATTGATTCTGATCCAGATATTCAGAAGTTCTCTGAGGACTTAGCTGTAATCACACGACGATTCAAGAAGAGCTTTGGCAAGAAAATATTCTACTCAAAGCCAAAGTATGATGGATACAAGAAAGAGAAGTCTGAAATGCGATACAAGCCGAGGCATGGAAGGAGAGAGGAAGGACGAGAAGACAGGAAGGAAGATAGGAGAGAAGGAAAGAGAGAGGAGAAGCGAGAAGAACGAAAGGATGAACCAGGAAGATGCTACAACTGTGGCAAATTTGGGCACTTCTCAAGAGACTGCAAGTTCAAGAAGGTAAAGAACTCAGAGTACTACGCAAGAAAGTAACTTATTGCCAAGAAAGCTGAAGAAGGAAAAGTGCTGATGGCTGAAGAAGAAAATTGGCTGTTCCAAAGTTCCGATGACGAGGAGCAAGCTCACTTCACCCAAGTATCTTATATGGCAAAGCTGGATGGTGACGATGAAGACTCTGAGACACAATCCGAAGATGCAAACTCTAAGGTAAGTGACAATTTTGAACTTATTGAATCTTTAATGGCCCAAATACATGGTATGAAAGATGAATTTGCATTACTGAAAGGCAAACTTAGCTCTGCACATCAATCTGTCTTAAGCTTTCGTGATGAAAATGCTATATTAAAAGTTGTTGTGGAAGAAAAAGAAAAGGAAAAGGATGATTTAAAAGCTGAAAAAGCGTCTTTAAAAGAAAAAATATCTGGTTTAGAAACGGATCTTGTGAATCTTAATGCTGAAAAGGGTGAGTTTCAAATCAAATTTGAGGTTTGTTATAAAGAAAGAAATGAAGCTTATACCAAAATCAAGCAAATGGAGGATATTAATATGAAACGAGGTCAGACTGAGCAAACATTAAATCTGTTGACCAATAAACTCCAAGACGAAAGGTTTTATAAACTAAAACTAGGTTTGGGTGTGCCAACTAACGAAAATCTGAAAAAGGCACCGGAGCACCTATACAATTTTGATAAATTTGGCTCCGCAATAAGACCCATTCCTGACATTCGTGCGACTTTTGTTGAAGCGAGTTCTCCTAAACCTTCTAAAGAGACCAAAGGTTGAGAAGAAATGGGAAAGAACAATTCTGGTGATACTGATTCTCAAAATCTTTTTAAATCAGTTGGTTTTACATATGGTGATTTGAACAAAAGCTATGAGACTCGAAAGATCGCATTTACTGAGTTTGAATCACTATTTACCACACCTTTCAAAGAATCAGTAAGCACCAACACAGTTCCACCTGAGACTGCATGCAAATATGATGAGTATGAATCGGATGTTGATCCATCTACTATGCCATCAGTCTCAAGTCCTATTGCTTCTAAACCTTTACTTATTGAAGAGGTTGAAGAATAAAATGCTATCACGAATGAATCTTGTGTTCAAAATGATAAAAAGGAGTTTATTGAGTCCATGACTGAAGAGATATTCTCTGAAATGATGAATGCTTTAGACTCTGATCCTGTTTCTGATTTAAAGGGGTCAAATTCTGTGAATGATAATACATCTGAATTGATGAAGCAAATTGATTTGTTGCAACAATCTCTTGATAAGGTTGAAGATGAAAACTTTGATCTCAAACATAAACTTGAAAAGTCTTTAAAAGTAAATCAAGAGCTTTGCACTGAGATCAATGATTTGAAAACCACTTTGTTTAAAAATGTTTCAAGTGATAAACAGATGTTCAATGATCCAAGCTGGAAGGTAAGAACCAATCCAGAATTTGATGCTCCTGCAAAACCTTTAGTTGTTTACTCTGATTGTCCTGAATATCTACCGAGTATTTTTGAAAAGGGTGAGACTTCAAATAGCTCTAGAAAAGAACCACCTTCTAAGTTAGAGACTAACAAGATTCCTGTTTCTGTTTCAGATATAAAAGAAATTGGAGTTAGGAGGAGTAAGAAGAATAAAGACAGGAGTTTGAATAAGAATGATAGGTTATCTAGTGAAACTTTTGATTCAAATGGTTGTACTTCAGACAGTGTTATTTTGAAAAGTAATTCTTTTAATGAGCATGAATGTAAGGTTTGTTATGATAAATCTAAGTTTATGAATTTTGCTCGAAAGAATCTATATTGTAAACACTGTTGGGATAACTCATTTAAATACTACTCCCCTCAAAAGTCCAAAAAGTGTAAGAGAACAACTAAACTGAATCCTAATTCTAATTCTAATTCTTCTGCACAACCCAAAGTGTTTCGAGCTAAGGTTGCCAATCCTTCTTCTAAAAAGCACTTTCAGGAACTGAATGTTAAGATGGTTTGGAAATGGGTTCCAAAACCCCGTTATGAATGGAGAGTGAAAGTTAAACCAGATGATATTCCTGAGTTGCTTGATGCTAACCGCGAAGGACCCATCCTGATATGGGTGCCTAAGCAAAACTAATTGTATCTTTTGCAAGCCTGTCAATTGTGGGTAATAGATTCCGGATGTTCACGCCACATGACAGGATTCAAGCACCTCTTGCATAACTATGTGGAGGAGTCTGGCGGAGCAGTTAGATTTGCCAATTCTGAAGCCGAAGGACACGTCAGAGGATATGGAATGCTCGACAACGGTGTTGTGAAGATTCAAAAAGTGCTATATGTTGAAGGACTTGATCACAATCTGTTCAGTACCAGTCACTTCTGTGACATAAAATATCAAGTCCGCTTCACCACCACTCATTGCTATCTAGAATATCACGATGGTTACGAAGTCTTCAAAGCTGAGCGCCATGGAAATCTATATTATGTAGATTTTCCTACACTGTCTGCTACACGTCCAGTATGTCTACTAGCCAAAGCTTCTAACGCACAATCATTAACGTGGCACCGACGCTTGTCTCATCAAAATTTCAGATCTATAGCCAAGCTACAGAGACAAGATCTAGTCAAAGGTCTACCAGAAATGAGGTTCGAAAAAGACTCACTCTGTTCCGCATGTGAGTTGGGCAAAATGAAGCGTAGCTCATTCAAGTCCAAATCTGAATCATCAACCTCATCTGCTCTGGAACTTTTTCATATGGACCTTTGTGGCCCAATGCGCACAACATCTATCAACGAAAAGATATATGTGTTGGTAATGATAGATGACTACTCAAGGTATACATGGCTCGAGTTTCTTCGCAACAAGTCGGATGCGCCAGAGTTGATTATCGCTTTCATCAAGCGTATTCAAGTACGTCTTCAACTGCCAGTCAGAACCATTCACAGTGACAATGGCACGGAGTTCAAGAATGACACCCTGAAGAGTTATCTTACTTCCGTGGGTATTTCACACAATTTCTCCGCAGCCTACACTCCACAGCAAAACGGCATTGTTGAACGGAAGAACCGCACTCTGGTTGAAGCAACTCGTACTATGCTTGCTTACTCAGATCTACCCATGTACCATTTGGGCCGAGGCAGTCGCTACAACATGTTTTACACAGAACCGTACCATTGTGGTCAAGCGATTTAATAAAACAACATATGAGTTAATCAACAATCGAACACCTAATATCAAATTTCTTCGTGTCTTTGGTTGCAGGTGCTACATTCTTAAAGAGCGTCAAGAATTATCAAAATTTGATAAGAAAGCGGATGAAGGATATCTCGTTAGATACTATCTGACATCCAAAGCTTATCGAATTTACATTATTCGAACTAAGACGGTTGTTGAGAGCATGAATGTCTCCTTTGATGAGAATTCTACAAGGACTTCTGGACACAACAGTTCAGAACTCGTAATTAAGGACAAAGCTTCTATACAATCCAGAATAGAACCAGCTACTAAAGGATCCACTTCTTCAAACTCTAACTCTACTTCATCTGAGTTAGATTTATTGTTTATTGATGCCTTTGATGATATATGTGCAGATTTTGAAAAAGGCATATCAACATCAATAACAAGTGGTACAGGCTTGGAGGTCCCTACTATATCTGAAGACATGTCTGGACCTTCCGAAGAAGTCACTGACACTTAATCTCCATCAGGTACGAGTACAAAGTTAGTTTCTGACTCTACTAATGCTGAATCTGTCTCTACAGATAGTTCTTCTGGAAACGAAGTCCCAAGCACTTCAACTGTTAGTCCAGAAGCTTCAGTATCAGAAACACCAGTACAAGATGTCCCGAGTACATCTATGGAGCAACCTTCCGTACAAGATGACAACGATGCGTCAAATACGCAACAAACAGTTGAAGCCTTACCAAGCACACATCGTTGGACTAAGGACCATCCCCTGGAAAACGTGATAGGTGACGTACAATCTGGTGTCACAACACGGTCAACAACAACTAACTTCTGCATGTTTTCAAGCTTCCTTAGTTCCTTAGAGCCAAAGAAAGCGGCTGAAGCTCTACGTGATCCATTCTGGATTTCTGCTATGCAAGATGAGCTTCTACAATTCGAAAGGAACAAGGTATGGCGCTTGATCCCACTACCTAAAGGTAAATCTGTTATAGGAACAAAGTAGGTTTTCAGAAATAAGAAAGACGAAGCCGGAGTAGTAGTGAGAAACAAAGCTCGTTTGGTCGCAAAAGGGTAGTGTCAACAAGAGGGCATTGACTATGACGAAACATTCTCCCCGGTTGCAAGGATCGAAGCCATCAGAATCTTTCTAACATATGCAGCGCACAAAAACTTTACTGTCTATCAAATGGACGTAAAGTCGGCTTTTATGAATGGCGTTTTGCATGAGGAGGTTTACGTGGCTCAACCTGAAGGTTTCGTTGATCCTCATCACCCTGATCATGTCTACGTCCTAGACAAAGCGCTGTATGGTCTTAAACAAGCACCACGAGCCTGGTATGAAACTCTCACTAAATTTCTACTTGCTTCTGGTTTCAAGAAAGGTACAGTAGATACTACCTTATTTCTCAAAAGGCAAGGTGAGGACTTGATTCTCATTTAGATTTATGTTGACGACATAATTTTTGGGTCGACAAATCAGAAATTTTGTAAGAACTTTTCAAAAATAATGGAAACAAAGTTTGAGATGTCGATGATGGGTGAATTGAATTTCTTTCTTGGTCTACAAGTAAAGCAATTACCCGACGGCATATTTATTAATCAAGCTAAATATATAAAAGATATTTTGAAAAAAGTTCAATATGTCAGATAGTTCAGTCATGAAAACACCAATGGCTACTGGTACACTCTTAGACGCAGATCCCTCCGGGAAACCTGTTGATCAAAAGGTGTATCGTAGCATGATTGGATCTTTACTTTATCTGACTGCAAGTCGCCCAGATATAATGTTTGCCACATGTTTTTGTGCGAGATATCAGTCTAATCCTAAAGAGTCGCACTTAACTGCTGTTAAGCGAATCCTTAGATATCTCAAAGGCTCTCCTAATCTAGGATGCTGATCATGCAGGATGTAAGCTAGACCGGAAAAGCACCTCTGGATCATGTCAATTTATAGGTGACAAACTTGTGAGTTGGACCTCAAAGAAACAAAACTGTGTTTCAACATCCACTGCCGAGGCTAAATATGTAGTTGCTGCTAGCTGCTGTTCTCAAGTCCTCTGGATGAAGACACAGTTAAGGGACTTTGGATACAACTACAAGCGTGTTCCTATCTATTGTGATTCCAAGAGCGCAATCGCCATAACTGCTAACCCGGTACAACATTCGAAGACAAAACATATCGATGTACGCTATCACTTCATCAAGGATCATGTAGAAAAAGGTGACATTGAAATGCATTTTTTCAAACTGACATCCAGTTAGCTGATCTTTTCACCAAGCCGTTGGATGAAAAGCGATTCCAATTTCTAATTAGCAAACTTGGTATGTTGAACATGTCTTAGACCTTACTCATGATTCAAGGGGGAGTTTTCTAAATCCTAATCTTGTGTTGTATTCTTCAACTGTTGCTAACAAGAGAGGAATCATTTTCACAAATGATTACCATTATTTCTTTCATTTATGCAGGTTTGTTCAAGTGACTATGGCTTCTAATCACATCAGATTCGGACCCGCACCTCAGTGCTTGACTTTATTTTTTCTGTTTTTTGTTAAAAAAAAAAGTAAAATAAAAAAAAATAAAAAAAATAAAAAAAATAATTTTTTTTAAAAATTTAAATTTACATTCAGTTAAGGGGGATAATATCTGTGATGCTAACAGATTTTTGGATACTTAAATGCTTATTTGACCGTGTGTTCTTAAAGATAAATACTTGCGTTTTATCTTGTCAATATACTTTGTCAAGTATTCATACACATAACGGTTCAGAACATTCTATTTGACTTTGTTATTACCATGTATCAAAAGTTAAATCTTTCTATGGTAATACTCACGTTCTTTGTATTCACTGTTGATTGAATTAAACGTCATTTCATGTGCTTTCATTGAAAATATGTTTATATATTGTTCATATAAACAACATTCGTTTTTTATTCTCCAAAATATTATTCTTCATGATAAAATGATATGAGCTTAATTGTCAAACTCTTTTAGTTTGAGGGGGAGAATTTCATCGTCAAACATCTTCTGTTTTGACATCTCCGAATATTATATTCTTCATGTAACAAGTGGTATTTGTGCTTACATGTACAAAAGCTTGTTGAACCGTACATGTTCTTTTAGGAAAATACATGGGATTCAGTGTGAGAACTTAACAGAACTCCATGGATTCACGATAACCAGTGTTTCCTACCCAGGAAGTATTCCCTGAGTGATTGAGGGGAGAGGGGTCAAAAGAATTGAGTGATGGTGTGTGAAGAGGTAAAATGGAAAAGAGAGATTGGTTAGAAGTGAGCATTAAAAGAAAGAGGGTGAGAGAACAGAGTAAAAGAATATCAAACTCTGCACCAAATTCTTTCTGAGCCGGGTAGCCACATTATCTGATTGGTTCACATTTTTTTGGTGACCATCATTGAAAAAGGCACCTAGCCCATGCCATCTCTTGCAAATACCTCACCAGCCACTCATTCTTTTCTCAAAAAGAGAATGTTTCACATTTTCTGGGGACGCAACACATACGCTATTGGTTCTTCATTTGGAAGATACAAATATTGAAAAAGAAGGAAAGTTGCCCCACCTTCAAACCCTTTCTCATGCACATTGAGTCTTTGTATAATTTGTTGCTGTCTCAACAAGTTTACATATTTTGAGCCTATATTGAAAAGCAATCATCTATGCTTAATTTTTTTTCATACACATGCACGAGTACACAGAAATTTGTTTTCTGTCAGAACGTTCATAGATAACCATGTGTTATTCGATGATTAAATGGAAGACCTGGGGAGTCTACATCAAACCAGCTCCTTATATAGTAACTTTGTGTTACTCAGTGACTTTGTGTCATTGACAGGCATTCTAACTGAGTCATTGGTTTATTCAGGGTTACACCTATTAACTATTTGAATTTGAAAAGATTCGAATGGTTACTACTTTCTATTTTAATCTGAAAATATTGAAATAATCACTCTTTCCATTTGGGAAGACTACTCTTATTTCTTACAGGGCTCATTACATGAAGAAAGTGCTAAATTGAAGTCTAAAGACAAAGGGGGAGATTTTTCCATAAAGGGGGAGATTTTTTTGACAAGTTTTGATGATGATGATTCTCACCACTCATCAAAAAGGGGGAGAATATTCAAAGAGGAACAATATATTAAGGGGGAGAATATAATCTGAAGACTGCTGTAGATTTTCAAAGATATCAAAGATTTGAAGATTTGAAGACTATTTAAGGATATCAAGTTTTGAAGCTATCAACGTCATATCTGAAGAAAAGAGAAGAAAAGTGAAGACCCGAAGACAATTGCAAATTTTTTTTAATCTTGAATCCAAAGGGGAAGATTGTTGCATCAAATAATTGTATTCAAGATTAAAGTTAAAGTTCAGGGTTTAAACTGCAATTGTGTCAAAGTTATTTAGAGGGTTTATTATGTAATAAGTAAATAGTTATTAGCTATTGGGTCTCAAGCCTATAAGCCCATTAGGCCTAAAAGCCTGGGTATTTAAAGTGTTTATTAGTTTAGGTTTTAAGAGAATCCTCACAATTACTTTCATAATCATATAGTGAGGTAGCAAGTTTAGGTTTTAAGCCCAGGGTCGCGCACCAACCCGTGACACTCCAAAAGTTCTGTTTCTCACGTTTTTCGCGCCTGATTTGATTCCCGATGGTTCCATTGTAAAACTTACCTTATTTCTCGATACCTTTACGTTCCAAGAGTCAAACGACTCCCGTATTACCATCGAGGAGAAATTCCAAAGTTACGGGTGTTATAGAGGGGAATCTGTTAGAGGGGGCCATCAATCATTTTTTAATCAGAAAACCCAAAATGATCGAAATGCCCTTAACTAACAGTATACTAAGTAACGGAGTTAATGATCAAGGATCATTTTAGAGTAAACTAAAAACCACAAGGATAATTTTTGGACTTATCAAAGTTCAAGTCCCACTTTCAGACTTTCTACTAAACCTTAAGGACTAAAATTAAAGTTTACTCTACAAAAAACATTATATTATTAAGCCTAAATTAAACAAATTTATAAAAAAACCATTATCACTTTCTCAAAACCATCCAAAAGCGTTCTATAAATTGATAAAAAAACAAAAAATAAAAGAAAACATTAATATCGTGATGTATCTCGCTGCATTGCACGAGTACGTTTCTAGTTAATTAACTAAAAATTATTATAGTTTTTAACAACTTTCCTTTTTATTTGAGATTTCAAAATCTTTCAAGATCTAAGTAATCACATTATCATATATCAAGTATATGATATAGTTTATTACATTAACACACACTTTTTGTTCTTTTACAATGGGTAATTGGTGTGTGCATAATAGTTATTGATAAATAACTTTTAAAAGAAACAAGATGATGAGTAATTGTGGTATTTTCTACTCATTTATGTTTGTTTATCGTTTATATTCGTTTAGCATCTTAACGAACGAACATGAATAAACTCATTTTTCTTAACGAATGAACAATAATATAAAAGTTTCGTTTATTTACCATTTGTGTGTGTTCATTTGTACGGTTAAGTTGAACGAACACGAACAAGTCTTCCTGCGTGTTCGTTTGGTTCATTTACAGACCTAATTGCGTCTTGTTGCAAGTGGTCAAATCAGTCTCGGTCCCTAACCGATAGTAACAAGTATAACCAATATTTTAATTGGAGCAGTAATCGGCCCGTTTCAATCTACAATTTATGTTTTTCGAATGAAGTAGTTAAAATATAGCACTTCAAAATTCATTTTACTAAAATTTATTTTTCACGAAATTTTCATCTTTTTTTTCTTTCCAATTTTATATATTTTCTTACAATTTGTATTTACATTCGAGCCATTGATAGTTATTTGAATACAATGAAAAAAATTCGTTTACTATTTATTTGAGTATAATGAAAAAATTCTTTTAGTTACTAACACTAGCTCACATGAAGGGGCTGTTCGTTTGTGGCTTAATGGGCTGTATAAGCCTTATAGCTTATTCGCTCAACTATAAAGGCTTGTTCGGTTGGGGCTTATTCAGAAAATTTTGGGCTTATTCGCTCAACCCATTTAGATCACTAGTCTACATTCATCTGCTCAAAAGACACTCCCTACCCCTCCTTGAAATTGAATCACGTTTTTCTCAGAAATCAAGCTCACTTCCCCCATTATGCTCCTTTAATCGACTCTTCCTCCTTGGTTTCCGTCCTCCGGCGAATCTCCTTTAATCGAATCTTCCCCTTGATTTCCGTCCTTCGGCGATCGTCCTCCGGCGATACTCCTTCAATCGACACTTCCCCCTTCTCTGAAATCAACCTACTCATTCTCTGGCCTTTCATGCTCGTCTCCGGCGGTATCCTGGTTCTCCATCGAGAAGACTACGGTCTCCTAGCCTCGTGACTCCCGGTTGGTCCAACTCATTCTCCAAGTCTTTTTCGACCGGTCAAGCTTGTTATCCGGCGGTCTCCATCGATTTGAGTTGATTTGGTTGCAAATCTGAGATCTGAATCTTGTTTTTATGCTTGTGGTTAGTGATCTTCTATTTGGATTGGTAACATATCTTGTTTTTTTTTCATTTGGTTACAGATCTTGTAAATGAGTCTGAACTATATATAAATTTGATTTGGGTTGATTACAAATCTTGTTCTTTTCATTTGATTACAGATCTTGTAAAAGAGTATGATTTATATAAATTTGGTGTTCATATGGTTTTTGATCTCCTTGTTGTTCATATGGTTTTTGATATGCTTCTTGTTCATAAATCAAAGAGTAAAATAGTAATTTTGATTATTCAGACGGTTTATTCAGCATAATAACTGAACAGCAATTTAGTTAAATCAATTCAGACAACTTTATCCATATAGATAACTTAATCCATCCAGGACCTAATGGTAAACGAACCGAACAACACCGTAGTATAATAAATTGAAATACAAAGTGACCCAACTCAATTACAACTAATATTAGACGTGGTCAAAAATCGGTTTTAGGCCATGTCGGGCCTAAATAGGTCTCATCAAAATCGGACTGGCCACTTCCTGTGAGGTCCTGTAACACCCGTAATTTTCGGTAAGTAAAAGTCACCTGAACGTTTTTGTATCTTGTAATTGTCGGGATGTTGTTGGAAAATCATTATTTAAAGTCCCTTGAAGTATCGGGGGTATTGGCATTGAAAAAGTTGAGTTTCGGGGCCCCAGAAAGGTTCTGCTACAATGCCCGATGACTATGACAGTGTCATAGTCGCACTGTCACAGTCGCAGAGAATGATCAGAAGCCGAGGGGAGCTTGGCGACATTGCCAGGCGACATTGCCCCTGGGCAAGGGCAATGTCGCTGGTCAATGTCGCATGAGGGGTCCAGAATGCTTTTAAGTGCGAAAGCTCAGCCTTCTTCCTCATTTCTCTTCTCCAAACTTTTCCCATTTTCTCTAAAATCGTTCCTTCTTCACTCCCCTCAAACCCTAACTCATTTTGGGTCCATTTCGTGAGTTCTTAAAGTGTTCCATCATCAAGTGGTAGTTTGGGAGCCATGGCAAAGAGTTCACCATAGTCATCTTCAACCTCAAGCTCATTTTAGGGTTTTCTAGGTTTTCTTCAAAACCTATGTGGTAAGTGTATCTTCCCCATTTCTAACCCTTGTTATAAGATATAAACGTTCTCTTGATGATTTTCCTAGTGTTTGGTTTGTCAAATTTCGGGTTTGATGGCTTTGAACCAAAAGGGAGATTTTGATGTAAAAATGTTTGAGGGACTATTCTAAATGGTTGAATGAGTATATTCATGGTTGGAAAATTGTGATGATAGGTTTTGGAAGGTTTTGCTTGTGGATTCGGATTTCTTCAAAGGAGCTCAAGTTGGGGGTAAAATCTAGATTTAGCCTAAATCTAGCGAGGTGAGTTCAAGTTGATTTGTGAAAACGGTGTGCATGCCAAAATGTTTATTTTAAAGTGTTTGTGTTTTGCATTAAAATGTTAACTGCTTATAAGTTTGGTTATTTGGAAGTTTTTAACTTTGTAAACTTATATAACACCCAATCTTGGGGATTTTTGTGTATGATGTTAAATGCATCGAAATGAAAACGATTTGATGACTTAATTACCTAAATGGAGAGTATGGGGTAAGAATGCATTTATGATTGTTGGTATTATGTGCATTTTGTATCGTGAAATGTTTAAAAATACCATCGTGTGAATCATGGGTGCTTGGTCATTCCCAACCTTGCAAACGTTTCTAAACTTATGAACATTTGGTTTTGGGGAAAGATGTAACTCAAGTATTTTATTGAGTAAACCGGTGATATTGGTATTTAAATGATTTATCGTATGGGTATAAATTTCTTGAGTAATTGTCATTTAAATGTATGTCATGGGACGTTTTGGAAATAGTAAATGAGATTATAAACTTGTTTAGAAAATGATTTATGTTAGAGTTTATTCATGTAGTTGAAGCATGTGTTTGCATAAATGTGGTTGTTGCATTTTATTGCATTTTGCTGATTTTAGCATATGGTCGCTTGATCGGTTGAGCTTAAGGCTCAGTTTTCGGATTTGTCGGGTAATGGGGACTTTTGTCCGGTTTTAATAACTTAAAGTGGAGCTTTGGGTGTGAGTTGCATTTATTGCACTTTATTTTGGAGAATACATGTTTTGAGTGCGTGTGTTATTCAATTGGAGTCATGTATTTTACACTGTAATGCATTGGATCCATAGGCATGTAAGTCAGTCGTGTTTAATGGTGAGGACTCTTGGGATTCTCACTTTGGGAAATAATGTCGTGTTGGCATTGGTGTCATCCTGGTTGTTTGGCGAAGAGGAACCTTTATGGGTTGTACTTTGGGACCATGAGTCTTATGTTGGATGTCTAATTCTTGTGCACGAGGTTAGACATCGGGATTTATCAAGTAAAGAGCTGAGGCTCCTATCTTGAATAATAGGGAGTAGGCACTAGGGGTCGAATGAGTACCCTGAGGATGAAACTCCGCTAGAGACCGAACATGCAATAAGATCGTGTATTCTTGAGTGTAGCTCGGCGGAGCAGGCAATAGGGCATACGGTGTTTGGGACTTGAAATAAAGTCCGACTAGAGGTGTATCTCGACGGAGCAGGCAATACAGTCATGACTGGAGGTCTAGCTCGGTAGAGCAGGCAATACAGTCACGATCTGAGGTGTAGTTCGACAACATGGTTATGTGGTTTAACTTTGTGTTCCGCCACGTACAATGGAATCGGGTCTCCCCCGTCACCGAAAGGTGTTAATTGGGTATTAAAGGGTATTATTTTATTATCCATATTTTTTGGTGACGCGTTGCATATATGGGTTTGTTTACTCAAGATCTATGGGTTGTGTATTAAGCCCCACCCTCGTTTGGGGTATTTCGTGAAATAAAATTTTATTTCGAATTACTATAAGCTGGGAGTTTGTTTACTTTTCACATTTTGGGTGAGTTTGGGATAAAATGCCTTTACGAAAGAAGGTTCAAGTTGGGTCCCTTGTTTTAAAGGTGTTTTTTGGGAAAATGTTGTCGTTTGATATTTAAAGTAAATCTTTTGATTGTCTACGATTTAAATCGCATTTATTCCCTTTAACAAATATATTTATTCCATGTTGTAAACTCTTGAACTCACTAGGCGTTAGCCTAACCTTTTTATTTGTCGACATGTGCATCAGGTTTCGGATGGGGGAAATGGTTCTAGCGTTGTTGCGAATAGTTGAGTATTAGTTAACCACGAGGGTGAGTAGCCTGGTGAAGTCTTCCGCCTTTAACTTGGGAATAACATCTTGTATTGGGTTTTAGTAACATCCGACTCTATTTAGTCTTCGTGTAAGACTTTAGTTATTTGTTGATGGTTAAACCTAGATTAGTAATTCAAGTTTGGACTTGTTGTAAGAGATTTTATCTTTATTTGAGGTTTTATTGAAAATTTTAAATTAGTTGATCTTTCCAATTTTAAGGGTGTTACAAGTTGGTATCAGAGCTTAAGTTTGAGAGAATTAGGTATTGATTTTTGGATGCCTAGACTCAAACTAGCGTTCTTATAAGTAATTGTAAGTGAAGTTGCACATTAGTTTCCTTAAGATAAGATATTTTGGGGTTGATCGAGTCGCTAGAAATGGGAAACTTGTCGGGGGTTGCAAGGACGATTATGTACGGTGCGTTCATAATAGCACCTGACCAGTGTTATGGTGAACCTACATGCTACATATGTATACTTGAACTACCTTGGTATGATGACCGTTGGGGTAGTGAGAAAGTTTCTAAGCGAGTGATCTAAGGAATGGTTGATGTTTATAACAATGTCACTTTGGAATGATAGTTAAGTGCGATGAATGCATTAAGTTGACCATCTTGAGTCAGAATTGTTGGTTGGATTGGAACTACAAGTTTGTTAGATTGACTCTATTTCAAGGAGAAATCGTAAGTTAACCAAATCGGTGTGATTGTTGATCTAAGATGTTTGATGCATCCGGATGACAATAGTATGACGGGAAATTGAGAAGCGTAGTCCTAAGGTGTTGAGTGCCGACCAAATCCATGTACAAAATTTATTTCTAAATAAGTTTGCATAAATTGTTTCTCATGTTTTCAAAGTATAAAGTGAGTTATGTTGCGAAATCTTGGTAGAGCATTTAGCACTCATCAGATTTTAAACTGTGAGCTCAAACATGCATGATTGTTGCACGTGGATTGTAAATGTTTTATTGAAAATCTCTTCATCCCCGTTTCGTGTCTAACACTATTTTCGGATCTTGTAATATCCGTGTTTTAATGTTATTTGGGGTATTGGGCAAGTGACTACAGTTTATGACTTTAACATTGGATCTCCTCCACATATGTTAAAGTTTTGGACGAAGAGTTATCTTCCACCATTTTGGTGTTCGAGTTCATATAGAATTTTATTCCGGGTGATTTGGTGGTTTTAATGTGGTGATTTTAATAGTGTTCAATTGTATTGTTTTTCCCTTGGGTTCTTATATGAGCGGTTTGGTAGCATATAGTATGCATGTTTGTCTTAGTTGGTGTTTTCGCCATTGTGTTTTAGCCCATGTCCTAGAACGACGAGAGCATGTTGTTTATTTGGCGTTAAACTTGAGAACGATGTAAATTATTTTACCTTTTAACTAAAGTACATACTCATGGCACAATGCTAATTTTGTGAGATTTTTGGCGCATGCAAGTTCGGTTATGGAATGTTATTCCGTGTGAGTTTGTAGAGTTTTATGATGTATTAAATTTATAACGTTTTGCTATGCGAAAGGGAACTATGAAATGCGTAAGCTTTAATTATGTTGTGTGTAAATTTATGAGTTTATTTAGCATCGAGTTTCATGCAAGTTTTGTTGAAAAATGACACTTTATTCTGCATGGCGGTAAAAAGGGGAACTCCTAAAATTTCAACATTTTTCGACATATTGCCATCTTATGCTTTTACGTTGGGAAATGAAAATTTTGACACCATTTGATTTTAACGTTAGTGAGTTTATGAAAATTCGGTTGAGTTTTTATGACGTCTTATTTTGCGACAATTTTGAGTCGCGTAGATAAAATTTTGGAACGTGAATACTGGCATCATTGTGGGCGTTAACTTATGAAATTTTCGTCTAATATTCTGTCTCATACGAGTCTTGCACCGGTATTTTCGCAACCGTAAGAGGCGTCTTGAGATTTTGCTAGTAAATATTACCCTATATGTTATTTTGGGAGTGTCAATGTCGTATGGTTCCTCTTTTGGGTTTTATACAATTGTTAATTAGTTGTATACTATTTAGTATTTGAATTAATTTATACTGTTGGCGTGACTAAATATATGAAAGATTTATGTTGTTTCGTATTGAAATTATGATCTAAACATGCTTCAATTGTTGATTTTGTTGTCATAAATTTTCCGCAATGCCTTAAATGAGTTATCGGTATATATGTCCTTGTAAATTTTATTTTTGGGACAAATAGCATTTTATTCGTACGACCTAAAGTTTGAAATCGAACTAAATTATTGTACGTTTGACCAAATCGCATGCTTCTATCATTTTGCTAAGTTTGAGAAATAAATTGTTACATGGGAGTCTTTTTGGAAATGATATTCCATGATATTTTATGGTTGAAGCAGAAAATTTTGGGGGCTTGAATTTGTGAAGTTCATATTTTGGAATTGGTACAAACATCTCTTGCACATTGTTTTAATGCAGAAGATTATTCTATGAACACGACATAAATTAATGCATGTGCGGACCATAGTGGTCCATTTGAAAAGTTTGTTGCCCATCTTCTGTTATTGTCTTTATAAGCGTGTATTAATGATCAAATGTTTTTTCGAAATGGTTTTATATGCGTAGTGTTGGTGATCAATTTTGAAACCTATCGGACGAACGGTAGTGTATTTTACCGCACGTTTAATTGTTATAAAACTTATGTATTTGAAAGTTTTATAAATTTCAAATTGGCATACTGGTTGAAAAACTTTGAACTCATTAGGGCTATAGATTTAAAACCCCTATCGTGAAAGGAGTTGCAATTAAGGGACTAGAGGAGTCCTTGGGATTTGAAGCGTCGGATGATCCGACTTGTGGTCAACCTTGATTTGGGTTTCAGTTTTTAAACCGGGTCATGCATAAATAGTGGAGGTATTATATTTTGTTCCCCAATTAATTAAGAGATGATCTTTTATGCTCTGGTAAACCTGCGGGATAAGGCCTTGTGTAATCATCTAGGCCTGATTGGGTTCGACTTGATGGGTTACTTGTTCGTTTGACTTCATGTTATTTATTGGCGGTGTGCCGTCTAATTGGGTTTTCATGAGCAAAAGTTTTAGTTGCGGTCCAGTTTGTCAGGATCGAATTCTTAATAAGAATAAATTCTCAGAAACTAATATCAAAGGAGTTTGCGGAATAACACTTTGATATTCAATGAAACAGTAAACAAACAGTAAATATGATGATTAACTTGTAAACTTGTATTGAATGCTTTAAATCACAAGATTACACACACAACCTCAATCTTGAAGAACAGATTCTTTCAAGACGAATTCTACTTCTCTAGAATTAGGAACTATGCATTGAGGTTGATTCTCTCTCTAAAACAACAACTTAGAATGAACTGTTATATTAACTATTCTAAAACAATTCTATACATATACTGAACAAAAGATAATTACAATTAATAAAATATCTTCAGAATATCTTACATGAATATCTTCAATCTATCCAGCTGTCATTCTTGTAATTCGAATCTCTATCTCATAAGCAGCACTAATCACCTTGGAAGTATTAATTCAAACTTGGCAGCATTAACTACTAAGCAGTACTAACCTCTAGCAGTACTAACTAGCTAAGCAGTACTAACTTTGTTCAAGCAGCACTAACTTTGACTAGCAGTATTAATTCTACTAGAAGTAGTAATACTTAGCAGTATTAATCTTTGAAATCCTCTGGCAGCACTAACTCTGAACTGGCAGCATTAATGACTTAGTCACATCTTCAGTTCCCAACACAGTTTTTAGGGATGTAAGATTGAGAATTTTAGTACCATGTTTGGTGTCAACCTCAATACAACAATGCATCTGAGATGGAAATATTGGGCGGGATATCCACGTGTTCGGTACTACTATTTGGTTTAGGCGTCGACTTGCCCTTTTGAAGTCAACAAATCGTTGGGAGGTTTGGAAGTATCCCCGTTGGGTCAAGAGAATGTTGATCTCTCGATGGTGGAATTTAAAGGAAAATTAGATATTGGTAATTAAGTATTGATGTGTATATGTTTTCCTGATGTGGTAAATATTTTATTGAGGGAATGTTTTGAGGTTTGAGAGTAGACCGGAGTTGGGTGATAGCCTGATCTGAATTAACCAGCCAACCGGGAGTATAGCGGTACACCCTTAGGAGGACGACCTTTCCAGTATCAAGAATGGATCATTAAGAATTTTGAGAATCCTTTGGGTTGATGTTAATCTTTGGTTTTGGGTTCAGAATCATGTTGGACTGAGATGAATTGGCCGGTGAGAAGTTAATATCACAAACTGCCCGTGAGGTAGTACGTGTCACCCAAGGTTGGGAGACAACAACAATCTCACGACTAAAGGCTACGATAAGTATCCATTCGAATATAAGCGTGATGTGCCCAAGGGGACGTTTATCGTGAGTATCATCATAAGGTTATAGCGGGTGTTCTGTCAAATGGATTGGAGACAACCTGATGCGAGTAACGTTAAATGGGAATCTAGATTTCGAGGACAAAATATCTCTTAAGGTTGGAAGGATTGTAACACCCGTAATTTTCGGTAAGTAAAAGTCACCAGAACGTTTTTGTATCTTGTAATTGGCGGGATGTTGTTGGAAAATCATTATTTAAAGTCCCTTGAAGTATCGGGGGTATTGGAATTGAAAAGGTTGAGTTTCGGGGCCCCAGAAAGGTCTTACTACGATGTCCGGCTACTATGACAGTGTCATAGTCGCACTGTCACAGTCGCAGAGAAGGAGCATAAGTCAATGTCGCATGAGGGGTCTAGAATGCTTTTAAGTGCGAAAACTCAACCTTCTTCCTCATTTCTCTTCTCCAAACTTTTCCCATTTTCTCTCAAATCGTTCCTTCTTCACTCCCCTCAAACCCTAACTCATTTTGGGTCCATTTCGTAAGTTCTTAAAGTGTTCCATCATCAAGTGGTAGTTTGGGAGCCATGGCAAAGAGTTCACCATTGTCATCTTCAACCTCAAGCTCATTTTAGGGTTTTCTAGGTTTTTGTCAAAACCTATGTGGTAAGTGTATCTTCCCCATTTCTAACCCTTGTTATAAGATATAAACATTCTCTTGATGATTTTCCTAGTGTTTGGTTTATCAAATTTCGGGTTTGATGGCTTTGCAAGATTTAGGTCAAAATTAGGGTTTTGACCAAAAGGGAGATTTTGATGTAAAAATGTTTGAGGGACTATTCTAAATGGTTGAATGAGTATATTCATGGTTGGAAAATTGTGATGATAGGTTTTGGAAGGTTTTGCTTGTGGATTCGGATTTCTTCAAAGGAGCTCAAGTTGGGGGTAAAATCTAGATTTAGCCTAAATGGAAAGTATTGGGTATTTTTTAGTATGATGTTAAATGCATCGAAATGAAAACAATTTGATGACTTAATTACCTAAATGGAGAGTATTGGGTAAGAATGCATTTTTATGATTGTTGGTATTACGTGCATTTTGTATCGTGAAATGTTTAAAAATACCATCGTGTGAATCATGGGTGCTTGGTCATTCCCAACCTTGCAAACGTTTCTGAACTTATGAACATTTGGTTTTGCGGAAAGATGTAACTCAAGTATTTTATTGAGTAAACCGGTAATATTGGTATTTAAATGATTTATCGTATGGGTATAAATTTCTTGAGTAATTGTCATTTAAATGTATGTCATGGGACGTTTTGGAAATAGTAAATGAGATTATAAACTTGTTTGGAAAACGATTTATGTTGGAGTTTATTCATGTAGTTAAAGCATGTGTTTGCATAAATGTAGTCGTTGCATTTTATTGCATTTTGCGGATTTTAGCATATGGTCGTTTGATCGGTTGAGCTTAAGGCTCAGTTTTCGGATTTGTCGGGTAATGGGGACTTTTGTCCGGTTTTAATAACTTAAAGTGGAGCTTTGGGTGTGAGTTGCATTTATTGCACTTTATTTTGGAGAATACATGTTTTGAGTGCGTGTGTCATTCAATTGGAGTCATGTATTTTAGACCGTAATGCATTGGATCCATAGGCATGTAAGTCAGTCGTGTTTAATGGTGAGGACTCTTGGGATTCTCACTTTGGGAAATAATGTCGTGTTGGCATTAGTGTCATCCCGGTTGTTTGGCGAAGAGGAACCTTTATGGGTTGTACTTCGGGACCATGAGTCTTGTGTTGGATGTCTAATTCTTGTGCACGAGGTTAGACATCGGGATTTATCAAGTAAAGAGCTAAGGCTCCTATCTTGAATAATAGGGAGTAGGCACTAGGGGTCGAATGAGTACCCTGAGGATGAAACTCCGCTAGAGACCGAACATGCAATAAGATCGTGTATTCTTGAGTGTAGCTCGGCGGAGCAGGCAATAGGGCATACGGTGTTTGGGACTTGAAATAAAGTCCGACTGGAGGTGTAGCTCGACGGAGCAGGCAATACAGTCATGACTGGAGGTGTAACTCGGTAGAGCAGGCAATACAGTCACGATCTGAGGTGTAGTTCGACTACATGGTTATGTGGCTTAACTTTGTGTTCCGCCACGTACAATGGAATCGAGTCTCCCCCGTCACCGAAAGGTGTTAATTGTGTATTAAGGGGTATTATTTTATTATCCATATTTTTTGGTGACGCGTTGCATATATGGGTTTGTTTACTCAATTTCTATGGGTTGTGTATTAATCCCCGCCCCCGTTTGGTGTGTTTCGTGAAATAAAATTTTATTTTGAATTACTATAAGCTGGGAGTTTGTTTACTTTTCACGTTTTGGGTGAGTTTGGGATAAAATGGCTTTACGAAAGAAGGTTCAAGTTGGGTCCCTTGTTTTAAAGGTGTTTTTTGGGAAAATGTTGTCGTTTGATATTTAAAGTAAAACTTTTGATTGTCTACGATTTAAATCGCATTCTTTCCCTTTAACAAATATATTTATTCCATGTTGTAAATTTTTAAACTCACTAGGCGTTAGCCTAACCTTTTTATTTGTCGGCATGTGCATCAGGTTTCGGATGGGGGAAATGGTTCTAGCGTTGTTGCGAAGAGTTGAGTATTGGTTAACCACAAGGGTGAGTAGCCGGTGAAGTCTTCCGCCTTTAACTTGGGAATAGCATCTTGTATTGGGTTTTAGTAACATCCGACTCTATTTAGTCTTCGTGTAAGACTTTAGTTATTTGTTGATGGTTAAACCTAGATTAGTAATTCAAGTTTGGACTTATTGTAAGAGATTTTATCTTTATTTGAGGTTTTATTGAAAATTTTAAATTTTATCAAGTTTGCAAACTCAAACTGACATCAAGCAAAAAAAGAAGAAAAAAAGTCGATTTGTTTAAGTATCAATCAAATGATGGTCACTTCCTCCAAGAACAGAAAGCACATGAAGGTCTACCCGTTCAAGTATGTGCAAAGTTAGAATTAGGTTTTTGATTTACATTACAAATTTGTGTTTTTTTATTCGGATCACATATTTGGTTTACATGAATTTTGTCTAGAAATATATGCATGTTTATGTTTTTATTTCCTTTTCTATTATACATTATACACTAATATTAATTATAATTTTTTTATAATTAACAATAAGAGTTACATGTATTTTGTTTCATGGATGATAAAAGCGTCATAAATGATTTTAATAAATATTTAATTTAATTATTAATTGTATTTTTTGAAAAATTATTAATTAAATAGGAGAGGTAAGGTTGATCAATTTTATTTTTATTCATATTATATGTAATGGGTATTTAAAATCATATGAACACTTGCAATTTATGCAAATTCGAGAACACTTGTGATTTACGCAAATGTGAGACTACTTGTAAGTCCAACATTATGTTTTAATTTACAGTTTTAGAAGGATTGAGAGATCAGTAAATAAATGTAAAATAAATATTGACACTTTTTAGGAATATTGAAGGCATGGGGAAAACTACAAATCATATAATGAACAAACAGAGTCGATGATTGTGGATGTGATCATCACTGATTTTCGATTCATCACAACATTATCACATCATAAGAAATATTCGATTTATCAAAGCATTATCACGTTATTATCACAACAAAAATCACAAAATTATCACATTATTATCACATCATTATTGACAGCATAAGAAGTCTTTGGTGATACTAGCAACATTTAAGGGATAAATATAAATCTAAGATAACAGAAAATTGTTGATAAATAATAATTTATTTTCATTTATTCTAATTTTTATCATGAGTTAAATAATTCGGAGGCCTAGAAGTGTTCTCGCATTTTCGTAAAAAGGTGTGTTCTCGTTTGAACCCCCGTATATATATATATATATATATATATATATATATATATATATAGAGAGAGAGAGAGAGAGAGAGAGAGAGGAAAGTTAAAATGAAAGCTCATTTTTTATTGTGCACGTGAGGATAAATTTCAGTCACTCGATCTCTTTTGATCCAACAACTCATGTTAAATAGAGTTTTTAATTTTAAAATGCTTAGGGGTAAAAATTGAAGAAAATTTAAACACACGCCTACCATATTTGACATTTTATTTTCTTTTTTAATTAAATTTTTTTTACCCAATTAAAGTTTAAAATAAATTATCTTAAAAGTTACTAATATTTTAATCAAACAAATTACATCAAAAAAACGAGAATTTCGTACTCTTCGATATGACATCTATCACCATATAGTTTTTTTGTCGTTTTAATCGTTTTTTACGTGAAATATTATATATGTGTTATATTCATTATGAATATTTATGTATGTTCAAGTTTGTACAACGCCTCGACAACCGTAAGTATGTAACTCGACATCACCTTCTTCAACACTTTCTTCAACGTCGTAAGGCATCACGTTTCTTCAGCACCGTAACCCAACACCCATCAAGACGAATCGAGAACCTATCGAGTAATTCTGTTGTCAATCGGGGAACAAAAGAGAACGCGTCACGTCTCCACATGTTCACATGTCATTCATGTGTTATTCATCATGAATAATGTATCATTCAGGATGAATAATACAACATTCAAGGTGAATAATTCACGATTCATGAATTCGTGTATTATTCGTCGTGAATGTTGTGTAATTCATCCTGAATACTATATTATTCATCATGAATAATGAATGAACGTTCACATTTGTTATTCATACTGAATGTGGGACATTCGGGATGCGCATACATATTCATAATGAATTAAACCAAATTTTCGGTTGTGAATTGGGAAACAAAAGAGAGTGCGCCATGTTCTACACCTTCACGAGTCATTCATATATTATTCATCATGAATAATGTATCATTCAGGATGAATAATAGAACATTCAAGGTGAATAATACACGATTCATGATAAATAATACATGAATCATGGATTCGTGTATTATTCATCCTGAATATTGTATTATTCATCCTGAATACTGTATTATTCATCATGAATAGTGAATGAACGTTCACCTTTGTTATTCATATTGAATGTGGACACCCGAGGACGTGCATGCATATTCGTAATGAATATAACACATATATATAATTTCACGTAAAAAACGATTAAAATGAAAAAAATCCTGAATATTGTATTATTCATCCTGCATAAGGTATTATTCATCATGAATAGTGAATGAACGTTCATCTTTGTTATTCATACTGAATGTGGACACTCGGAGACGTGCATGCATATTCATAATGAATATAACACGTATATAGAATTTCACGTAAAAACGGTTAAAACGAAAAGAAAAAAAAATTATATCGAGATGGATGTCATATCGAAGAGCACGAAATTCTCATTTTTTTGATGTAATTTGTTTGATTCAAATATTAGTAATTTTTAAGATAAATTATTTTAAAGTTTAAGGGGGTAATTTTTTAATTAAAAATAAAAATAAAAAGTCAAAGAAGGTAGGCATTGATTCAAAATTACAATTTTGTCCTTAATCACTTATCAATTAACCTTATTATGTATTAACCATTGATTATTTTTCTAAGTTTTAATCAATGGTTAAGATTTGTCCTTATGTGCACAATGAAAGATGAGTTTTCATTTGAACCCACCCTATATATATATATATATATATATATATATGAAATCCTTTTAATTAACATACTATATTATTCAGTTTTTATTTACTATATTGTGTGTATTAATTAACATATTATATTATTAGTGATTTGTTTTAATTATATTATGAAATGTTGTAATTTACTAATTTTTCAAGATGTCATTTTTGGTCATTTTAAAATTTTCATCTAGTTTATCAGCGTGTACTTGCCAAACATCATTAGTTCATCAGCTAACAACTAGCTTATCAGCTAACAGCTAGGTTATCGGCCATCAGTTAGCTTATTAGCTAACAGGTAGTTTATCAGCTAGTTTGTCAAAACATGTCATAGATTTGGGTTGATTTGGTATGTGAGCGTGTTCTGGTATGTATGGCCGAATATGCGGTAGCGGCTGGAAGATGACTAGAAAAGGGAAAGACGTCGGAGATGGGGGAATTTTAGATCATCAAATGCTCTAGAAAGTGTAATTACAACAAACTGTCAACTGTAACATTCCAAAAACTTGGCAATATCAACTTACAATAACTTGGTATTCAATATCAAAATACGAGCTTTAACCCAAAAGGGGAAGTAAGGACAGTTAAATATAATGTATAGTAAATGGTTTTAAAGTTAATAACATACTAATCTAATCCTAATAAGAACTTTATTAAAATTGGCTGTTACTAAACTGACAAAATGATTGTATCTCCTCAAGCCATGGTGTTCAAAAATGCCTTCCAACGATACTTCTAGATAGCGCCTAACACCTCACCTCAGATGCCCTTAGGTCCGCAGCTAAAAGGACCTAATATATATTAATATCTAGTGAGTTCAAGCAATTTAATAACACACTTATATGTTATTTAAGTCTAAAGAGTGGAATCATTTAAATAAGATTTCTTTAAAATTCCCATGTTACATCAAAGTTCTCCTTTCAAGTTTATTATTCCAACACAACCGACATAAATTTATTATATGACAACAGGGGAGATCCATTTAGTTATTGTTGCAAAACACAAGAGTATGCCAGGTGTCAACGTTATTGAGCTTCACTCAAGGCCAACGGACCTCCATATATGACTATATTCAATACCACCATAGGACCAACTAGACCTTAGTGTCAACTCGTTCTCTAGATGAGTTTCACTATACAAGTAACGTTTGCCCTATACGACCCTAGTAGAACCACCGCAGACCGACCTCTCTATCCAACTCCTATGAATACCAGCACAAGCCCCTAATATTAACTTCAAGCCCCTAATATTAACTTCGTTCATATCCGCTACGTCTTAAACCGAGAGTACCAACAATTTAAATTTACTCAACCAATAGTTGCTTGTCTCTCATACATGAGTATTTAAGCATTAGATTCACAAATTTGGCAATTTATAGTATGCGGCTCAATTTTGCCTATTGACATGAAGTTTTATATTTGTAGGCTAAAATAAACTTTTAATACCCAAACATATAAATAGGTCTACCCAAATAAGCAAAATAGTATACATTTACAATTACTTATGCATAACTTGTAACACCTTGAATTTTAATCTTATGAAAAACCCCTCCTATCTCTCTATATTCTTATGTTGGGGATTAAGGTTCTTTGAGAGAAATCGAGGAAGAAGAAGAAATGAAGAAAAAGGGGGCATGTATTCTGATATGCAGCCGTGCGCCTTCCTTCACAAAAATGGCACGGGTCGTGCTGGGCCACAGAAGTGTTGGCACGGGTCATGACCTTTCCTTCACAAAAGTGGCACGGGTCGTGCCCTTTGACAGCCGAAGCAACAACACGGGTTAAATGAGATTTTTCCCCAAATTTCATTTACTTCTCATTTCTATCTCCCAATTCTTCTCTCTCAAACCCTCCCTCTTCATTAACTTCATCTTAGGGTTTGGTCCAGCCACCATTCATTCCATTGATTGCTAGAGTTAAGAGCATCATCCAAGGTTTCGGTTTGGAAGCTTCATCACCATCTCCATCTTCATCTTCTCCAAGGGGTCAAGATCTAGGTTTTTGGGTTTTCTTCTAAAACCTACTTGGTGAGTTCCTACTATCATCTTCTAAATTTTATACAAATCAAAATATATACATTTTGAACTCCTATATATCTCCTTGGTTTTGGATTTATGAAAATCACATTTTGACCTAACTTGAGTTTTAGGAGATTTTAGGGTTCTTGCTATATTTTGCGAAAAGGAAGGGTTTCATTTGTTACGAAATGAAATAGAGTACTACTTGCACATTTTTGGTGAAGTACTTGAAAGAATGTATAAAATCTACTTTTATGATTTCTCATTCTTATCAGCAGTTAAACTTGGAAATGAATTTTGGAAATAAATGTTATTGGAAGCTATATGTTTAGCTTTGGTTAGTCACAAATGTAATTGTGACAAGTATGGACTATTACTAGTGGATCCCTAGGTATTGAGTCGACTTATATATATATTTGGGATGTTTTTCCCCATTGTAGCTATGGATGCATTTGATCCTCGGGGGCCTTTGGTACGATTATGTGAGATCGGTTACTAGCCATGGGTCATAATGTAGTCCTAGTGAACGAGTATGACTTGGTTTCCTCGGGGGCCCTCCCTCACATCTTAGTACGGACCGACGTTGTTCGTGGCCATGGATTCCAAGTATTTAGCTCACAACTCGGATTATGGCCTACTCGGAGTTCCACCGACAATCCTTGGTAAATCGGGTATCCCCCGTCATCGCAAGATGAATTTTTATACGAAAAGGCCCTTATGTGGCAGACAGTTCAATTGTAAACTCAACTTTCTTGAAAGGATTCCCTTCGTTGCAATTGCATATATTTCTTCAAATTATAAACTGTATGTTCTCACTAGGCTTTAAGCCTAACACTTTTTTCTAAAATGATGTGTATAACAGGTTCCCTTAGCGGCGGGTCGTCGAGGGGTTGAGTGAAGAGTTTGGTCTCTTGAGGAAATTTTATGGATGTTAGTTAATTTGGAGACTTGGTGTTTAAACCAATTTATTATTTTGGTATTGGGTTGACAACATATGTAATCTAGATAGACATGGTTTGGATTGGTTGTTGTAGATTTTCCATACAGCTTATGCAGGCTTTGTAAACACTTTTACTGTTACCCATTTTGGGTGGTTTGCCCCAAATTCAAACGTCATATTGCCGAATTTTCAATTTTTAAAATTACCCGAATGTTAGGGTGTTACAAGTTGGTATCAGAGCTATAGTTTAAGTGAACTAGGCATGAATGTAAGATGTATAGACTTAGACTGAGTATGTTAAGTATTGACCGTGAGTTTGGGTAGAACTTCTAAGATGGGTTAGTCTTAGAGTCGATGGAAACTATGGTTATCAAGCGTTGTGGCGATGGTAACGAGAACCTTTATGTATTATATGTTCATAATCTCACCTAGATAATGTTATTATGAGGATGTTTATACGTGATTGTGCTTGAAGTACCGTTACTGTGACAATTGGTAATGTAGTAGTACGTCCTTTTGTGCTCATTTTGTTAATCTCTCTCTTATTCTTTCTCGTGCTTGTGTGACAACCATAATTCCAGTATGGTGAACACTCGCAGTCGACCTTTAGCCGATGGGAATGTACGTAAAGATAGCTCGCCCGAGCGAAATCCAATAGTTAGGGCAACGACAGTCGTTCCTCCTGGTATGCCACCGATATTCACTGGAGAGGTGGAGCAAGTGCCTAGAGTGGAATTGGCATCCACCAACCCAGCCATTCAAGACGCAAACCCTCAAGCCGACATGATGGCCAACATCATGCAAATGGTGTCGTCGGCCATGGAGAAGCAGCAAGAGGCGTTTCTAAAAATGTTGGAGGACCGCGATGCGAACCTCAGAAGGCACGAGGCAGTAGAAGAGAATGTGTTAATTGGTTCTGGAGGCACCGGTAATGGGATCAGAACTGAGGAGCACAGGGTTGTTGGTGCTCCGAGAAGTGGGAAAAGTTGTTCCTACAAATCTTTTCTGGGTTGTGGACCACTAGAGTTCTCTGGTTCCAAAGACCCAGTTGCTTGTGTGAAATGGATCCAAGTGGTCGAACAAGCTTTTGGCTCCTCTGAGACTCGGTTCTCAGCTACTCAGAGACACGACACTCTCCTGGTGGACTGTCACTCAAGCCACCCTCTCTTCTACTGTGTTGGCTCAGCTATCCTGGGCAGAGTTCAAGAAGAAACTCTTAGAAGAGTACTGCAGCGAGAGAGCAATGGATCGAATCAAAGCTGAGTTTCGGTCACTTGAGAAAGGGAACATGACGGTGAGGGAGTATACCTGTCTATTCATGGAGAAGTTGGGGTTAGTGGGGCATGTGGCCCCAACAGAAAAAGAAAAGATAAAGGCCTATCTGAAGGGTCTGCCGGCGGACATGATGTCTATGGTCCGCAACTCGAAGGCTTCTAATCTTCGAGAGACGATCGAGAAAGCTCAGTTTATGGAAGAGGTTTACGCGAAGAGTAAACCGGAGAAGGCTGTGGTGGTCGTTGACAAGAGAAAGTGGGAGAGCAATTCCGTACCTCCCAAAAGAACTCGACCTTTTGTTGGGAATCGAAATTCCAACAATTACCATGAAGCTAGATGGTTCCAGAAGTGTCGATTCAAGCACCATGGTAATTGTAACACCACTCCTCAATCTTGCAACAAGTGTGGTAAACCTGATCACACCACCCGCGAGTGCCCGATTAAAGGGATCGTCTGTTTTGAGTGCAAGACACCTGGGCATATGAAGAGGGATTGCCCGAAGCTCAATTCGGGTAACGTGCCGGAGAAGAAAGAGAACCTATCTAGGGTTTTGGGCCGAGCTTTTCAGATGACGGCCGATGAGGCCAAGGCATCCACTGATGTGGTATCGGGTACGTTTCTTCTAAACTCCGTACCTGCTCATGTACTGTTCGATTCGGGTGCCAGTTTCTCTTTTATATCTGATTCGTTTCGTCAAAAGTTTGCTATGCCCACTACTAGTCTAGAGAATGCGTTAGTGGTAGAGATAGCAGATCGTAGTCAAGTTTTAATTTGCGATGTTATAAGGAAATGTACTCTTGGAATCGAAGGGAGGGAATCCCCTATCGATTTGATGCCAATTATTATTGGTGGTTTTGATATGGTGGTCGGCATGGATTGGTTAACGAACAATCATGACGAGATCTTTTGTTCCAAGAAATTGATCCGAATTTTTACTTCTAGTGGTGAAGTCGTCATGATCTATGGTGAGAAAAGGAAAGGTAATGTAGCTATCATCACCATGGCTAAAGCGCGTAAATGCTTGGTGAAAGGATGCTCGTCCTTCCTAGCCTACGTAATCAACGCCAAGCCAGAGAAGTCAAAGCTTGAAGATGTGAAGAGAGTGCGGGAGTTTCCCGATGTCTTTCCGGACGACTTGCCCGGGTTACTACCCGATCGTCAAGTGGAGTTTCGGATTGATCTTGTACCGGGAGCAGATCCTATTACTAGAGCTCCTTATCGTCAAGTGGTGTTCCCCGAAGACTTACCGGGTTTGCCTCCCGATCGGTAGGTGGAGTTTTGGATTGATTTAGTCCCGAGAGCGGCACCAATAGCTCGTGCACCGTATCGCCTCGCGCCAACCGAAATGCAAGAAATTATGTCCCAGCTCCATGAGTATCTAGAGAAGGGGTTCGTGAGACCGAGCTCATCCCCATGGGGAGCTCCGGTACTCTTTGTGAAGAAGAAGGACAGATCGATGCGTATGTGCATCGATTACCGCGAATTGAACAAAGTGACCATCAAGAATAAATATCCGCTACCCCGGATAGACGACCTCTTTGATCAACTACAAGGGGCCGGATGTTTTTTCAAGATTGATCTCTGATCGGGTTATCATTAAGTAAGAGTTCGAGAGGAAGACGTTCCGAAAACGGCGTTTGGGACGCGGTATGGGCACTACGAATTCCTAGTCATGCCTTTTGGTTTGACGAATGCGCCGACAATATTTATGGATTTGATGAACCGGGTATGTCGACCATTTTTGGACCGGTCGGTCATAGTATTTATCGATGATATCTTGGTCTATTCCAAGGATGAATAAGAGCACGAGCAACATTTGAGAGAAGTCCTAGAGGTTCTAATGAGGGAGAAGCTTTTTGCCAAATTCTCCAAGTGTGAATTTTGGTTACAAGAGGTTCAGTTTATCGGGCATGTTGTAACCCGTGAGGGAGTAAAAGTGGATCCCGCAAAGATAGAAGCAATGATGAACTGGGAGCCCCTGAAAAGCCCAACCGAGATTTGAAGCTTTTTGGGACTCGCCGGTTATTATCGAAGGTTCATTCAAGGATTCTCCAAGATCGCCTCACCGTTGACCGCTTTGACGCGAAAGAATGTGAAGTTCACCTGGACCGAGACCCAAGAGAAAGCTTTCCGCACCTTGTAGCAGAAATTGTGCGAAGCTCCGATTTTATCCCTACCCGAGGGAATGGAAGATTTTGTCGTCTATAGCGACGCATCCAAGTTAGGGTTGGGTTGCGTCCTCATGCAAAGGAGTAAAGTGATAGCGTATGCATCGAGGCAGTTGAAGGAACACGAGAAGAACTACCCAACACATGACCTTGAGTTAGCAGCGGTTGTGTTTGCTTTAAAGTTGTGGAGGCACTACTTATACGACACCAAATGCACACTTTTCACCGATCATAAAAGTCTGAAGTACGTCTTTGATCAGAAAGAGTTGAACACGCGACAAAGGAGATGGTTAGAGCTATTGAAAGATTATGATTGCGAACTTCAGTATCACCCGGGCAAAGCCAACGTTGTGGCAGACACATTAAGTCGGAAGGAGTATAGTGGTGTGGTGCAGACTTCGTTGGCAAGGATTGAGATCATCTCAAGCTATTATGATGTTATTATGATGAGTACTTGTAGAGAAGAAGAGCGTTCATGTCTATAAATGCCTATCTAAATTTGAATGCTTGATAAATTGTGAATACTACTCTTTGTGCACGAGGACGTAGCTACATGTTTATTTGGACCTATTGTGTGGGTCGTTGTGGTTCACTAGCGAGTAGGAAATAGGGGGTCGAGGACCCTCGAGGTGTAACTCGTCTAGAAATGAATAGGCAATAATGTCCCTTAAGACCTTGAGGTGTAACTCGACGGAGTAGGCAATAAAGGCAGTGTTTATGGTTTGAGGTTGTGATGTCGTGATGGCATGGAAACTAGGACCGGGACATGAGGTGCAATTCGTTAACATCAAGGGTGACTCCACTCACATGAATATGTCACCCCGATGGGGACGGGTCTCCCACGTATTTTCAAAAGATATTTCTTGTATAGATATGTTCAGGTTTGGTGAACATGGTTGCGGCGGGAATCAAAATTAGTGAGACAAAGGAGTTCGGTACCATTGTTACCATTATATATTATTATGCATATGCTTTATAATTTATGTGATCTCACTAGGTTTTGTCCTAACTCTTGATGTGGTTGTTGTCTCCTCACAGATTCCATTCGTAGAGGAAATTAGGTGGTCGTACTTGTCAACCGGGCACGTAGGGAATCGTGGAGTGCCAGTCTTTTGGGTATTCGTGCGAAGAGGGATTTTTGGTGGATTAGCAACACCCATTTTAATCTAGTTTTGAGCTACTTCTAGATTAATTAGGTTGTTGTATTTTGTGTTGTATCCTTTCTTCGACCAACCTTATGGTGCGAATTATTCCAAACTATTGGGAAGTTGTGGTTGCCCCTTTTGAGGCGTTTTATATGTTGAAGTTTATCCTTACAGGTTGATTTTGGATATTCGTGTTTTAGTCGTCATTTGGCCAAAATTGCAATTTTTAGTTGATTGAATTTTTAGGGTGTTACAAGTTGGTATCAGAGCTCTAGTTTAAGTGAACTAGGTATGCAATTTCGATGCCTAGACTTAAGCTGAGACTTTTAGGCATTAAAGTGTGAGAATTGGGTAGAACTTCTAAGATGGGGCAGTCTTAGAGTCAACGGAAACTACCTTGCTGAGAATTATGAAAGTAGTGGCGAGAATCTTTATGTAGTGTACGTTCATAATTTCAATTAGCTACTGCTATTATGAATGTACCTCTATGTGAGCATACTTGAATTACTATGATTATGATAATCAACGAACTGTATCAGTACGTTTCTTGTGTGTAATCTTGCGTAACCCATCCCTCGCCCTCTGACAGGATCGAATTCTTAACAAGAATAAATTCTCAGAAACTAATATCAAAGAAGTTACGGAATAACACTTTGATATTCAATAAAACAGTAAACCAAAACAGTATATAATCAACAACTTGTAAACTTGTATTGAATGCTTGAAGTTACAAGATTAAACACACAACCTCAATATTGATGAACAGGCTCACCAATACGAATTCTACTTCTCTAGAATTAGGATCTATGCCTTGAGGTTGATTTTCTCTAACTAATAGAATTAAATTTATTAATCTCTATCTAAACTATACAATATATATACTGAAGATAAAAGCTAATTACAATTAATAAAATATCTTCAGAATATCTTCCATCATTATCTCTAAGCCTTCCATGAATATCTTGATTCTTTCCAGCTGTCATCCTTTCCATCCGATTCTTTAAATCATAAGCAGTACTAACTATGCTCAGCAGCATTAATTTCTTCTAGCAGCATTAACTTGGTCTTAGCAGCATTAACTACTAAGCAGCACTAACCACTAGCAGTACTAACTAGCTAAGCAGTACTAACTTTGTTCAAGCAGCACTAACTTTGACTAGCAGTATTAATTCTACTAGCAGTAGTAACACTCAGCAGTATTAACTTTGCAGTCTTCTAGCAGTAGTAATTCTGAACTAGCAGTATTAATCTCAATGTGCTTTGTCTTTGAGTGCTTGACTGGATTATTCACAATGCTAATAGCACTGATATTATCAATAAAAATTGGAGTGTGTAGAAAGGTTACCCCATAATCCAACATTTGATTCTGAATCCATAAGACTTGAGAACAGCAACTTGCAGCTGCTATGTACTCTGCCTCTGTTGTAGATGTGGATACTGTGGTTTGTTTCTTGCACTGCCATGAGACTAGTCTTGCACCCAAAAACTGACATCCTCCAGAAGTAGATTTTCTGTCCAAGTTTGCTCCACCTAGATCACTATCTGAGTATGCAAGTAGGTCAAAGGATGAGTCATGAGGATACCAAAGTCCCAATCTGGGTTGCCCTTTGAGATATCTGAATATCCTCTTAACAACTTGATAGTGAGATTGCTTTGGCCTAACTTGGAATCTTGCACACACACAGACTGGAAACATTATATCTGGCCTAGAGGTTGTAAGATACATGAGAGAGCCAATCATGGATCTATAATGATGAACATCCATATCCTCCCCCTCAAGATCTGCTGTTATTTGCTTGTGTGTCTCCATAGGTGTGCTAGCAGGTTTTGAATCTGAGAAACCAAACTTGGTTAGAATGTCCTGCACATACTTGGACTGACAGATGAAGATTCCATCTGACTTCTGTTGAACTTGGAGTCCAAGAAAGAAAGTAAGTTCTCCCATGGAACTCATTTTGAACCTTTGATGCATTAGTTCCTCAAACTCCTTGCACATGTTGTCTCTTGTTGATCCAAAGATAATATCATCAACATAGATTTGGACCAGCAAGATGTCCTTCTTCTTTCTCTTGATGAATAGAGTCTTATCAATGACTTCTCTTTCAAAGCCATTTTCCAAGAGATAGGATGACAGAGTGTCATACCATGCTCTTCAATTTGTATACTCTGTCTGGATAGCTTGGGTTTTCAAACCCTGGTGGTTGACAGACATATACTTCTTCTTCAATTGAACCATAAAGAAATGCACTTTTCACATCCATCTGATAGACTTTGAATTTCATGTAGGAAGCATAAGCCAGGAATAATCTAATTTCTTCTATCCTTGCCACTGGTGCAAATACTTCTTCATAGTCTATCCCTTCTTCTTGTGTATACCCTTGAGCCACCAGCCTTGCTTTATTCCTTATCACTATACCTCTTTCATCTCTCTTATTCCTGAAGACCCATTTTGTTCCTATTGCCCTATGGCCTTTAGGAAGGTCTACTAGATCCCAAACATCTTGCAGCTTGAACTGCAGTAGCTCTTCTTGCATGGCTTCTATCCAACTAGATTCTTTCATAGCATCATGTGCCTTTTTAGGCTCAAGCTGGGATAAAAAGCAAGAAAGCACTGTGTGTTGTTGATCTTGTATTTCTTGAAGTCTACTTTGATTTCTAGTCATCATAGGAGAGGATATATCTCCTATTACCAGCTGTGGAGGATGATTCTTTTGTATTCTGGTGTGATGACTAGGTTCTTCATTAAGTCCCACCTCTAGATTAGAGTCATTCAACTCAACTGAAGTGTTTTCAGTAGCCACTTCTGTTTCTTTATTTTCTTGAGTCTCCTCATCTCTACTTTCTTCTTCACCTTGACTTGGTCCAGTAGATGGTTCCTTTTCACAGTCTTCAACAGGATTCACTGTGGGTATGGGAAATATCACAGATTGAGATATACTTTCTGAGACTTGTGTAGTCCCTGATCCTCCAGTCCCTGTACCTGTATAATCATCACTACTGAAACCAAAAGAGTTAGTTAGTGAGTCAATGTCAAATAGCCACTGAGGACCAGACCCAATTGGATTTGGTGTGTTCTCATTGCATTTGACATTGTCACTTTCTTCAATTATTCTGGAAGAAGAGTTAAAGACTCTGTAGGCCTTACTTTGAGATGAGTAACCAACAAGAAATCCATCATCTGCTTTGCTATCAAACTTACCTAAGTGAGATTTGGTATTGAGAATAGTACAAGGGCACCCAAAAGGTTTGAAAAATCCAATGAAAGGTTTTCTTTTATTTAAAAGCTCATATGGGGTCTTGTTCTTTTGTTTGACCACTAGAACTCTGTTTTGGACATAACAAGCAGTATTAACTGCTTCAGCCCAAAAGGTAATTGGTAGTTTTGAATCAGCCAACAGAGATCTAGCAGCCTCTATTAGTGTCCTATTTCTCCTTTCAGCAACTCCATTCTGTTGAGGAGTCCTAGGAGCACTATATTGTCTCTCAATACCTTTCTCTTCACAGAAGGTGTTTAGATCAAGATTTTTAAACTCAGTTCCATTATCTGATCTAATGACTTTTACTCTTTGATTAGTTTGGTTTTCAATTCTTAGAATAAAGGATTTGATCAGTCCACTTGTCTCATCCTTAGTCCTTAGAAAATATACCCAAGTAAATCTGGAGTAATCATCAACAATAACTAAGCAGTAAGATTTCTTGCCTATACTCATAACATTTGTAGGACCAAACAGATCCATATGCAATAACTGGAGACAAGATGAAATAGAACTTAACTCTTTGGTCTTATGAGAAGTTTTGTGTTGTTTGCCTTTAAGACAAGCAACACAATGATCATCACATGAAAAGACTTTTGAAGGTAAACCTCTTACAAGGTTGTTTTTAACAAGTTTGTTCATAGTCTTGAAATTCATGTGACACATCCTTCTGTGCCAAAGAGAGGATTCATCCACATAAGCTTTTGAAACAAGACAGTTTAGGGATGAATCACTATCAACATTGTCCATATCTAGACAATAAACATTGTCCTTTCTTGGAGTTCTAAGTAGTATCATGCTTTCATCAACTACTTTGAACCCTGGAGCAAGGATCATACACTCTGTGTTTGTAAATAATATGCTATGTTGTTTGTCACAAACCTGTGATACACTTAACAGGTTGTACTTCAATTGATCAACATAGTAGACATCCTCAAATGTCATCTTACCTTTTGTGACATTACCTTTGCCACTTATTTTACCACCAGTAAGATCATTTCCAAAAGCAACATGTCCTCCATTGATATGCTTGAAATCCTGAAGGCATGACATGTTACCTGTCATGTGCCTAGAGCAACCACTATCAACATGCCAAATGCTCTTTCCCTTGATCTGTTGATTGCCCTGCACATTAGATAAATCAGTTAGTTTGAATAAGGAACCCAAGCCAAAGTGGTCTTGGGTACCCCTTTCTCATCAAAATACTTGCATTCTTTCTTGACAAGATTTTTAAATTTTGATTCCTCATGCTTGGAGTATTTTGTCACAATAATAGGCTTGGAAACATTTTTGCTAGAAGCAATACTGATTTTAGAAGTACTTGCATGCTTAGCAGTACTAACCTTGTTAGCAGTAGTAACTGTGTTAGCAGCATTAATATTTTCAGCAGTACTAACACTGTTAGCAGTAGTAACTGTGTTAGCAGCACTAATATTGTTAGCAGTACTAACACTGTTAGTACTTCTAGGTACCCATAGTAAAATACTTTCTTTTAAAACCTTATTTTTCAAAGGGCCTTTACTTTCAACAGATTTCTTCATCACATGTTTCTTTCCAGCCTTCCTATAACCAACAGGTTTTTGCACAAATCTTTGAAAGTTCATCTGTTGGTTAATAGGGTTAAAGTAACAATACTTAGCCAAATGATTCAACTTGCCACATATGAAACAAGGTTTTGGTCTATTGATTTTATTCAGATCAACTCCTTGTTTCTGAGCCCATTGATTATTCCAGTTTCTTTGATTACCTCTTTTTATACCAGAATTTAGGCTCTTAGTTGTATTGCAAGCACACTGTTTACAAGATCCAGGATTCACAACCGTGGTTTGTTTGTAATGGACCTTGTTATCCTTTCCTTTTGTTTTCTTCACATCCCTCATTGGTGATAATATTGTTTTCTAATGGTATCTTTTTACTCACAGTATTATCCCTATTCTCACTGGCTTCTTTCTCAGTCAAATCCTTAACTACTACCTCATCCAAAGGATCTATCTTAAAAGCTTCCTCAGACAAGTCCTTTTTCTCCTTAGTTTCTAACAAGTCTGATGTAGGAGAGATATAGTTGTTGTTGTAAGGAGGGGGAGTATTGTTGTATCCAATACCAGGCTTCATCTTATCATGAATCTGAGCCTTTAGAAGAGAATCCATTGCTTTTGAAGCATAAGAAAACTTTTCTATGTCAAGCTTAACTTTAGACAGTTCCTCTTTCAGCCTATCATTCTCTTCTAAGGACTTAGACAGTTTGGTTTCTAACTCATTCTTTTCCCACTTCCAATAGTTTGTGTCATAAGAGTGTTGCAGTTCATTAGCTTGAAAGCCTTTGATCTGTTCTTCAAATCTCTCTACTATCAACACATAATCTCTTCTATCCTTTTCTACTCTTTTGAGGTCATCACACATACTTTGATTGTGATCCCTGTATCTTTTGACAGTGTCTATGCAGGATTTAGTGCAAAGATTAGAAATTACCTCAGAGGGGAGATCAGACACTTCTGCCATAAGAGCTTGATTCTGAATGGCTTCCTCAGCTTGATCACTCCAGTCAAATCCCATTCCTTGTTGAGAAACAAGGGCTTGAGCAGGATTCTTGTTTTGATTGTATCCTCCATTCTGAGCTTGTTGGTGGTTGTTGTTTGGAACAACACTCCTGCACTCTCTAGCAAAGTGTCCTTTCATGTGACACTTATAGCATTCCACCTTAGTCTTGTCAAAACCAGCTCCATCTTCTCTTCTTTGAGAGAAGTTGTTCCTTCCTGTTCTTTTAATAAACTTCTTCACTCTCATAGATAACATGGCCATCTGCCATTTAATGTCCATCTCCTCCAGGTCATCAGGGTGAAGTTGATCTAGATCATCATTAATCAAGGAATTGTTGCTATGACTGGACAAAAAGGCTTCAAAGATAGTTCCAGTGCCTTTTTCTGAATTTACTCCACTGGCAGTACTAACTGCTTCAGGGTTAGCAGTAGTATCAGTAGATGTTGAAAGAAGTGCAGCATTGTGGATATAGCCAGTGGGATTCTTCTTGGATTCTACCTCAGTTTCAAAAACTCTTAGATCATTATATAGATCATCAAGTTCCTTCTCTTCCAGATTGTCACTCTGTCTATATGAGACAGTGTACATAGTCCATTCATTCCCAAGAGATCTGAGGAACTTTCTGTTGATATCATCTTGTTCCATCTTCACTCCTACAGTAGCCAGTTCACCAATGAGCTTGTTGAATCTATCAAAAGTTTGAGTCATAGACTCATTCTTTGAAGAAGTGAAGTTCTCATACTGCTGCTTTAGAACATCTCTTTGATTTCTTTTGATACTTTTAGTTCCAGCAAATCTTTTCTCTAGAGCATTCCAGAGAATCTGAGCATCAGTGCAGTTGCAAAATTGATGCTGATATTCATTTGGAATGGCCAAGAGCAGAGTGCTCAATGCCTTCATCTATGTCTGTCTGATCTTCCTCTCACCATCTGTCTTTGGTGGAGGTCTTTTCCCATCTGGTCCTATCTTTCCTGCTTCAGAAGGACCATTCTCAATGATATCCCACATTGAGTAGTCAGTGAGAAGAATGAATTGTCTAATTCTGATTTTCCACATGTCAAACTCACTGGGTTTGAGCATTGGAACCTTAGAGACCATAGTACTGTTTGATTCTGCAAGGTTTTCCATGATGAATGAATAGATGTTTCTGAGAGAGTTTGGCTCTGATACCACTTGACAGGATCAAATTCTTAACAAGAATAAATTCTCAGAAACTAATATCAAAGAAGTTGCGGAATAACACTTTGATATTCAATAAAACAGTAAACCAAAACAGTATATAATCAACAACTTGTAAACTTGTATTGAATGCTTGAAGTTACAAGATTAAACACACAACCTCAATATTGATGAACAGGCTCACCAATACGAATTCTACTTCTCTAGAATTAGGATCTATGCCTTGAGGTTGATTTTCTCTAACTAATAGAATTAAATTTATTAATCTCTATCTAAACTATACAATATATATACTGAAGATAAAAGCTAATTACAATTAATAAAATATCTTCAGAATATCTTCCATCATTATCTCTAAGCCTTCCATGAATATCTTGATTCTTTCCAGCTGTCATCCTTTCCATCCGATTCTTTAAATCATAAGCAGTACTAACTATGCTCAGCAGCATTAATTTCTTCTAGCAGCATTAACTTGGTCTTAGCAGCATTAACTACTAAGCAGCACTAACCACTAGCAGTACTAACTAGCTAAGCAGTACTAACTTTGTTCAAGCAGCACTAACTTTGACTAGCAGTATTAATTCTACTAGCAGTAGTAACACTCAGCAGTATTAACTTTGCAGTCTTCTAGCAGTAGTAATTCTGAACTAGCAGCATTAAAGACTTGTTCACATCCTCAGTTCCCAACACCCTCTTTTGAATTGATGACAGACGAGAATGGTAAATACTTGGAGTCACCTTCAATCCTCGCCTGAGGGCCAAGCGGTAAACGAATCCACGGCCGATAGGCCAAATGTAACTGTGACGGATGGACCCCCAATCCCACCCATACTTGCTGGAAGGGTAGAACATATTCCGAGGACCGACATTGCTACTGTTGATCCAATCATGACGGAGGTAGCTCCTCAAACACAGATGATGGATATGATGAGAGCCATGAATGAGACCATGGCGAAACAACAGGAATTATTCATGAAGTTGCTTGAAGATCGTGAGGTGAATCACCGTCGTCATGAGACGATAGAAGAGAATGTGGTCATCGCGGGTTCGGGTGGTACCGGAGATGAAAACCGTACTGAAGGTCTGGTGAATTTGGAGACCAGACAAACGGGGAAAGGATGTTCGTATAAATCCTTTCTTTGTTGCAAACCACCAGAATTTGTCGGAACCGACGAGCCGGTAAAATGTATGAATTGGCTCAGAGAAATTGAGCAGGCCTTCCGAGCTTGTGACTGTGAAGAGAGCCAGAAAGTGAAGTATGGGTCTCAAATGCTACGGGGTTCGGCTTTGACATGGTGGAATGTGTTCACCGCAACTGTGGAAGAGTCTGTGTTAGCCAAAATGTCGTGGGTTGAATTCAAGAGAAAACTATTGGAAGAATACTGCAATGAAGAGGAGATGGACCTATTAGAAGAAGAGTTCCGATCAATCAAGAAGGGAAACTTGTCAGTAAAAGAGTACACTCGACTGTTCATGGAGAAACTAAATCTGGTGGGACATGTGGTCCCGACGGAGAAGGAAAAGGTAAAGGCCTATTTGAAGGGCCTACCCGCGGACATGTTGTCAATGGTCCGCAATTCCAAAGCCTCCAACCTCCACGAGACTATCGAGGAGGCCAAAGTGATGGAGAGGATTTATGCACGTGATAAAGAGGAAAAGGTGAAGGTAGGAGAGAAGAGAAGATGGGAGAGTCCGCCAAGCTCGTTCAAGAAAGCGAAGTTTCAATCAGGAGGAAGAAGTTCTGAAAATTGTCGGGAGGCGAAGTGGTGCTCCAAATGCAAAAGCAAACACTTCGGATTTTGCAAGATTGACTCCAAACCCAACACGGTTTCGTGTTTCGAATGCTGTAAACCGGGCCATATCAGTACTGAGTGTTCCATTCGGGGAACAATCTGTTACAAATGCAAGGATATGGGTTACGTCTGAAGGGAGTGTCCCAAGCTAAAGGGTGTTGCGCGGGGAGGAGGAAGCTCGGGGAGCCAACCGAAGAGAGAGGACATTCCCAAGGCTCAAGGGAGGGCTTTTCAAATGACCAAGGAAGAAGCGAAGGAGACCGCCGATGTGGTGTTGGGTACGTTTCTACTCAACTCCAAACCCGCTAGAGTGTTGTTTGATTCTGGTGCAAACTTCTCATTCATATCTGTTATATTTTGCAAATCCTTGAGTCTACCTGTTAGTACCCTTTGTGATGCACTAGTCATAGAAGTAGCCAATGGAGAACAAGTAATCTTAAGAGATATCTTGAGATATTGTCGTCTAGAGATTAGTGGCGAATCCTTTATGGTAGACTTGCTTCCCATGACCATCAGGAGTTTTGACGTGGTAATCGGGATGGATTGGTTGGCAAAGCATCAAGAAGAGATTTTATGCTCAAAGAAACTCATACGGATTCCCACCGGGGGTGGTGACTTTCTAATTGTGTATGGTGAGAAACAAAAAGGAGAGGTGACCCTCATCTCATCCATCAAGGCAAAGAAATACCTGACAAAGAAGTACCCTTCGTACCTAGCATTTGTGATAGATGCCAAGGCAGAAAAGAAGAGGTTGGAAAACGTGAAGATTGTTAACGAATTTCCGGACGTGTTCCCCGAAGACTTATCGGGTTTGCCTTCCGATCGGCAAGTGGAGTTTTAGATTAATTTAGTCCCGGGAGCGGCACAAATAGCTCGTGCACCGTATCGCCTCGCGCCAACCGAAATGCAAGAAATTATGTCCCAGCTCCATGAGTTGCTAGAGAAGGGGTTCGTGAGACCGAGCTCATCCCTATGGGGAGCTCCGATACTCTTTGTGAAGAAGAAGGACGGATCGATGCGTATGTGCATCGATTACCGTGAATTGAACAAAGTGACCATCAAGAATAAATATCCGCTACCCCGGATAGACGACCTCTTTGATCAGCTACAAGGGACCGGATGTTTTTTCAAGATTGATCTACGATCGGGTTATCATCAAGTAAGAGTTCGAGAGGAAAACGTTTCGAAAACGGCGTTTAGGACGCGGTATGCGCACTACGAATTCCTAGTCATGCCTTTTGGTTTGACGAATGCGCAGACAATATTTATGGATTTGATGAACCGGGTATGTCGACCATTTTTGGACCGGTCAGTCATAGTATTTATCGATGATATATTGGTCTATTCCAAGGATGAAGAAGAGCACGAGCAATATTTGAGAGAAGTCCTAGAGGTTCTAAGGAGGGAGAAGCTTTTTGCCAAATTCTCCAAGTGTGAATTTTGGTTACAAGAGGTTCAGTTTCCCGGGCATGTTGTAACCCGTGAGGGAGTAAAACTGGATCCCGCAAAGATAAAAACGATGATGAACTGGGAGCCCCCGAAAATCCCAACCGAGATCCGAAGCTTTGTGGGACTCGCCGGTTATTATCAAAGGTTCATTCAAGGCTTCTCCAAGATCGCCTCACCGTTGACCGCTTTGACGCGAAAGAATGTGAAGTTCACCTGGACCGAGACCCAAGAGAAAGCTTTCCGCACCTTGCAGCAGAAATTGTGCGAAGCTCCGATTTTATCCCTACCCGAGGGAACGGAAGATTTTGTCGTCTATAGCGACGCATCCAAGTTGGGGTTGGGTTGCGTCCTCATGCCAAGAAGTAAAGTGATAGAGTAAGCATCGAGGCAGTTGAAGGAGCACGAGAAGAACTACCCAACACATGACCTTAAGCTAGCAGCGGTTGTGTTTGCTTTAAAGTTGTGGAAGCACTACTTGTACGGCACCAAATGCACACTTTTCACCGATCATAAAAGTCTGAAGTACGTATTTGATCAGAAAGAGTTGAACATGCGACAAAGGAGATGGTTAGAGCTATTGAAAGATTATGATTGCGAACTTCAGTATCACCCGGGCAAAGCCAACGTTGTGGCGGACACATTAAGTCGGAAGGAGTATAGTGGTGTGGTGCAGACTTCGTTGGCAAGGATTGAGATCATCTCAATCCTTATGAGTATGATAAAGACCGCTCAAGCCGAGGCACTACTCGAAACCAATCTCAAAGATGAAGCAATGTCAAAACAATATCTCAACCTGACGGAAGACGGTAGAGTACTGAAACTCTTCCAAGGTCGAGTTTGGGTACCTAAATTGGGAGGATGCCGACAGTTATTATTAGAAGAGGTGCACAAATCGAGGTATTAGATCCACCCCGGGAGCATGAAAATGTATAGGGATTTGAATTTAAATTATTTGTGGCCGGTGATGAAGCTTGATGTGGCAAACTATGTGGAGAAATGCCTTACTTGTTCGTTAGTCAAAGCCGAGCACGAACGACCGTATGGGAGTTTACAATCTTTGGAAATACCGGAGTGGAAATGGGATCACATCACCATGGACTTTGTAATAAAACTACCGAAGACATTGAAAGGCCAAGACACCATTTGGGTGGTTGTAGATCGGTTGACAAAAAGTGCGCACTTTTTGGCCATGAAGGAAACACTACCGTTGGACAAATTAGCAAGACTTTATATCAACGAAGTGGTCTCGAGGCATGGTGTACCATTGTCTATTGTGTCCGATCGGGACAGTCGTTTCACTTCCCACTTTTGGGATGCGTTTCAAAGGGAATTGGGAACGAAGGTGAAATTGAGCACGGCGTACCATCCCCAAATGGATGGACAAAGCGAACGGACAATTCAAATGTTGGAAGATATGTTGAGATCGTGTGTTATTGATTTTGGAGGACATTGGGATTTCCACCTCCCATTGGTGGAGTTTGCTTACAATAACAGTTACCATTCAAGTTTGGGCATGGCACCGTTTGAGGCCTTGTATGGCCGGAAATGTAGGACGCCGACGTGCTGGCTAGAAGCGGGAGAGAAGCAATTTTTCGGACCAGAAGTGGTGCAAGAAACGGCGGACAAGGTAAAGAGCATTCGAGAGCGGTTGAAAGCGGCCCAGGACCACCAAAAGAGCTATGCGGATAAAAAGAGGCGGCCAATGGAATTTCAAGTACGCGATCGAGTAATGTTGAAGGTGTCGCCTTGGAAAGGAATTATAAGGTTTGGGAAGCGAGGAAAGCTTAGCCCTCGTTTTCTCAGGCCTTTTCCAATTATTGAGCGCGTGGGACTTCAAGCATACAAGCTCAATCTACCGCCCGAAATGAGTGGGATTCATCCCATATTCCACGTGTGTTACCTACGAAAATGTTTGGTAGAAGAAGAGGATGTTATTCCCCTATCGGAAATTCGCGTAGACAATGATCGATGCATTGAGGAACCGGAAGCTAATCTAGAGAAAGAAACGAAGAAACTTCGCCATAAAGAGGTAGTTATGGTGAAAGTGCAATGGAAGCACCATCGGGGAGCGAATGTGACTTGGGAAGCGGAAAAAGATATGAAGAGACGGTATCCTCATTTATTCGAGTAGGGCGAGATTTCGAGGGCGAAATCTAATCTAAGTGGGGGAGGATTGTAACTCCCCAAATTGTCCCGTCATGTAAGTTCTCTTAGTCAACATTTAACCTTTTAAGAATAAGCTGTTGATTTTGATTTAATCAAAACCGTCCTTATCTTTAGTGTTCCTTTGTTGGCTTAGATAGTCGGGGTGAAAATTCGAGTTATTTATTGCAATTCTAGTTGCTTATAAGTTATCGAATGCGTACCCTCGTTGAAATTTAGGTGGCGACTATGCCGGCGATAGTGTCGTGGCATAGCCGCTGAGGGCACACTCGCGGGCCTTGTACCGCGACCACAAGGACACGGGCGACTATGCCCGACGATAGTGCCGTGGCATAGTGGCGGATGGCACAATCGCCACCGGCGTACCTAGACCAAGGGAGACTCGGCGACTATGCCTGGCAATTATGCCAGGGCATAGTCGCGAAGGGGAAAGTCGCCCGACGGGGCACGACTATTGGATTAAAATCGAATTTTTGACCAATCTGATTCATTTTACCAAAATCAAACTTTCAGATATGTTCTCTCTTACCTCAAGGCGATTTTGCTACCTTTCCTCTCATCTCTCACCTCATTCATTACCCCAAATCATTAGTTACCATTTATTGATCTCAAGAAGTGATTGAACTCTTTAGTTACTACTTGGTGCCATTGGTGTTTCAAAGAAGTAAAGCAAGTCTCTCAACCCAACTACCATTTTAGGGTTTTCTCTCTACAAACCCTAGTTGTGAGTCTCTACTCCTTAAATGTTATTTTACTTATTGTTAAATCACATTATCCTACATCTTTACATGTGTGGTGTCTATTGTAAACTCTATATGGGGTGTATGGTTAATAAACCTAAAGATTTCTCATTATAACATCTAAACATCATTAGAACTTGATTTGAGAGTTGTTTACTTTACAAACGAGGAAACCCTTTTTCCTAGGGATTTGACCTAACTGCTGATAACTTTCAATAACTTGCAATGTGGATAACTGAATCATTTATGATCAAATACATGGGAGTGTGAAGTATGTATTGTTTTGATAAGTGGAATTTATTAGCTTTTATAAAGGAAAATGTTGAACTTATTGGCTAGAATCTCATGTGATTATTATGATGAGTACTTGTAGAGAAGAAGAGTGTCCATGTCTATAAATGCCTATCTAAATTTGAATGCTTGATAAATTGTGAATACTACTCCTTGTGCACGAGGACGTAGCTACATGTTTATTTGGACCTATTGTGTGGGTCGTTATGGTTCACTAGCGAGTAGGCAATAGGGGGTCGAGGACCCTCGAGGTGTAACTCGTCTAGAAATGAATAGGCAATAATGTCCCTTAAGACCTTGAGGTGTAACTCGACGGAGTAGGCAATAAAGGCAGTGTTTATGGTTTGAGGTTGTGATGTCGTGATGGCATGGGAACTAGGACCGGGACATGAGGTGCAATTCGTTAACATCAGGGGTGACTCCACTCACGTGAATATGTCACCCCGATGGGGACGGGTCTCCCCCGTATTTTCAAAAGATATTTCTTGTATAGGTATGTTCAAGTTTGGTGAACATGGTTGCGGCGGGAATCAAAATTAGTGAGACAAAGGAGTTCGGTACCATTGTTACCATTATATATTATTATGCATATGCTTTATAATGTATGTGATATCACTAGGTTTTGTCCTAACTCTTGATGTGGTTGTTGTCTCCTCACAGATTCCATTCGTGGTGGAAATTAGGTGGCCGTACTTGTCAACCGGCACGTAGGGAATCATGGAGTGCCGGTCTTTTGGGTATTCGTGCGAAGAGGGATTTTTGGTGGATTAGCAACACCCATTTTAATCTAGTTTTGAGCTACTTCTAGATTAATTAGGTTGTTGTATTTTGTGTTGTATCCTTTATTTGGCCAACCTTAGGGTGCGAATTATTCCAAAACTATTGGGGGCACTCGGAAACTTTTTCTTGAGGATGCCCACAAGTCCAAGTATTCCATTCATCCGGGGAGTACAAAGATGTATCAGGACTTGAAGCTACACTATTGGTGGCCGGTGATGAAGCTTGACGTGGAACGTTACGTAGAGCGTTGTGTGACATGCTTGCAAGTAAAGGTCGAGCACCAACGACCGTACGGGAGTCTTCAGTCCTTGGAGATCCCCGAGTGGAAATGGGAGCATATCACCATGGACTTTGTGACCAAGTTGCCCAAGACTCTTCGAGGTCACGATACCATATGGGTGATAGTTGACCGGTTGACCAAGAGCGCTCAATTCTTGGCTATGCGTAAAACACTACCAATGGACAAGTTAGCGAAGCTTTACATCGATGACGTGGTTTCGAGGCATGGAGTGCCCTTGTCTATTGTTTCTGATCGTGACAGTCGTTTCACTTCCAATTTTTGGGATGACTTGCAGAAAGAGCTTGGTACGCGCGTGAAGTTGATTACATCTTACCATCCACAAATCGACGATCAAAGCGATAGAACGATCCAAACGCTCGAAGACATGCTAAGTGTTAAGTCTAAATATTGTATCCAAGATTTAATAGGAAAGTCAATGATGTAAAAGTCAACAATGTCTTTATCAAAGCTTGTTTTGTTTCCTTAGCCTTTAAGGCTTTGTAATAGATAGGTAGTATATATAGGATGTGTCTTGTAATCATGTAATAATGATGGTTCTAGAGAGAAACTCATACTTGTAATTCAGAGACATATGAATACGAGATCTACTTTCTCTCTCTAGTTCTTGATCTTTAATGTTTAAATCTTGAGTAATTGCTTGTTATGTTTGGGATTTTATAATTAACAATTGGTATCAGAGCTGAACCAAACTTCATAGGAATGATTTGATCATGATTTGAATTGAAATATGTGTGTTTTGGATTGAAAATCTATATTTTCGAAAGTTTTTCAAGAAAACGAGTTCTTCACTGTTCAATCTGATTTTTGTTGGTAAAATCGTTTTTAGTGCAAGAAAATGAAATCATTGAGTTCGATTTATGTTGATGATTGATTCTTGTTTTAGTTCCATATCTTAATTCATTCAAAATCAATTCCAATTTTTATTTTTTTTGAAATTTTCTTGAACTCAAGTTCGGTCTCTGTTCATGATCAAAAATGTGCAAGTTGTTGTTTTCAATCTGAATTTGTTAGAATATTTGAGTTTCGTACTGTTTGTTGATAAATCTGACAAGTTCTTGAGATCAAATACGCAGGTTTGAATCGATTTGAGAAAGTATCAGCCAAAAACTCGACTTTGCGCAAGTTCATATGGTTTGCGCAAGTTTCATCTGGTTTGCACACGATTCATAATCTTTTGCGTGAGATTATCCGAGCTTTTATAAGAAGGTTTAGTTTGCGTATCAAGACACATTTGCGTATCTTTAAGCATACGCAAAGTCTCTCTTTGCGCATCAAGTTCAACACGCAAAGCTCACTTTGCGCATCAAGTTCAACACGCAAAGCTCACTTTGCGCATCAAGGCTATTACGCAAAGCTCACTTTGCGCATCCTTCGGCCTACACAAACCATACTTTGTGCAACTCTCTGCTTACGAGAACTTGTCTTTGCGCATCACATTGAATCCGAAAAACTTGGTTTGCGCAACTCATTACTTACGCAAAACTCAATCTTGCGCAAACAGTGTCATTTCCATATTTTATCAAATTTTTCAAAACTGTAATATGTCCTTTAAATATGTCCTCCCCGTGCTAAGTCTGCGGAGGGGGACATTGTTCTGATTGTGATCAAATATTTTCTGATTTACAGTTTGGGAACGATCATTCTTATCAAGCAGTTTCTCATTCAAAGTTTTCTGAGAGAGAGAAAATTTTAGATTGTCCATATTTTGTTTTTGAATTCATTTCAACTCATGATAATTTTGTCAAATTCTTTTTCAAACAGGATGAGTTCACCAATTTTGCTCAGAGGAAGATACAAGCAGTGGAAAGCTGATTTTTTCAAATTTGTAGATACACATGAGCTGAGTTGTTATATCAGATTGTCGTTGACTGAAGGAGAGATGAAACCTCTTACTCCAACAGAAGATTGTACTGAGGATCGGGAGAAAAGAAAGAGTGTTGATAATATGGCTCAAATTTTTATGTTGAATAGTATTCGTCATGAGATTAAGGGTCACATAAATACCTATCAGTTGACAGGAAAAGATTTATACAAGTCAACAGGAAAGGAGATATGGGACTATCTTGAATAGACGATGTTAGGGCCAACAGTTCTGTCAGATCTAAAAGGAAAGATTTCTGAGTTGGAAGCTAAATTCAGCAGACAATCTCTGTTGAGAGCAATGAGCAGAAAGTTAAGAAATTGGAATCTGAGAATGCGGAGCTTAGAAAGAATATATCTAATTTGGAACAACAGCTTGCTGAAAATAAAACTGATTTTGATTCTGAAAAGAAAAGTTTTTCAAAGAAGTTCTCAGATTTCTCAAGAAAATGTTTTGAAAAGAAGAAGTCAGTGGAGCTCAAATGCATTAAACTCTCTCAACAAATATCTGATTTTGAGAAAGTACTTATTTTGGAAAGAGAAAAGTTTTCTCAAGAAAAGAAGGCCATAGAACAGAAGAATGTGGGATTCTTTAAAGAATTATCCGGCCAGAGAAATGAGTGAGAAAAAGGATTTGAAGAAGAACGTTCAATCTTTGAAACTGAAATCAAAAGGATAACTTCAAAGCTATCTGAACTATCTGCTAATGCACTGAAAGAGCAGAAGACGAAGTCTGAGTTCTCAAAGAAGATTGACCAACTTGTGAAAAAAAGAGACAACTTTGCTTCAAAGATCAAAGAACTTGAAAAGTCTGCTTCAAGTTCAAATCAAAAATTTGTCTCTTCACAAAGGTCAGTTAAATCCTTTAATCAGATTCGTCAATCTAACATTTTTTTTGATGAATATATAGATGGTTCAGATACATATCCAAGGAGAAGAACTTACAAGAAAGAGAAACTGGTCTGGATGAAGAAATCTGTCAAAGATGACAAGAAAGATGAGCTGAAAGAGAAGACATCATGTGTACATACACACAAAGCAAAGAAGAACAAAGAGCATAAAGGTAAACCTGACCTTATATACTCAAGAGATCAATTATTCAGGTTTTCAGGTAATAAATTTTATTGTTCTTACTGCTGTACACATGATCATATCCACAAGACCAATGATCATTTCTGGTATGGTTCTTACTCGGTTACCCCTACACGAACTGCAACTAACATTTCTGGACCCAAATACCAGTGGGTACCAAAGAAGAAAACTGATTCTGTGTTGCAGGCATGTGAAGTCAAGGGGGAGTAAGAGAACTATGGCTTTTGAACACAACAGTTCAAAACCCAGACTTCAATGTCAAGAATATGGCTACTAAGCACATCAGCTTAGGACCCGGACTTCAAAGGATTAAATCCCTCTACTCCCATGATATCATAAGAGATCGTATTCCAGCACTCAAATGAGGACATCAATCTTCAAGGGGGAGTACACTCTTTCTGCAATAGAGAGATATGATGGACTACATTCCAGAAAGAATTGTGGATCTCTATCCTAGACTTTTCATTGATAGATTTTCCTGATATGATGGACCGCATTCCAGAAGGAGTTGTGGATCTCTATCTTGTTTTAATTGATATATCTACTAATGCATAATTTATAGAGGGAGTACAGGTGATGGCTTCTGATCACATAACAGATCAGGACCCGTTTTTCAAAGTTCAAAGAAGGATATTGTGCCAATATCCAGGGGGATCTTGAAAAAACCTAAATCATTATATCATGATTTGAGGGGGAGCTGAGAAGGTAAAATATCTTCTGTCCTAGATCTCTGATTGTTTGAAAGATGAACAACTTTCGAACATGAAAAAACGTTTCTTAAATGTTCAAACCACTTCTTATTCTCAAAAGATTTCATGAATTTAGAAGTGTGCTTTTAAATGTTTTTCAAAATTTTGAGCTTAATGTTTAACTGACCGTGTGTTTCCAAAGATCAATACTTGTGTATTATCTTGTCCATATACTGTCAAGTATTCACACACACCGGTTCAGTATTTTATTTGAAATTGTTATTACCATGTCTCAAATTCGAACCAATTTTTCGATGGTAATACCCCCGTTTGAAATTCAAAGTTGTTGAGCTTCATTCATCTTTTTAAGTTTGTGCCTTTATTGCTAAATTGTTTATATTTGTTCATATAAACAAAATATCCAGTTCTTTGATACCCTAGATATTTCATTTGATCTGATTGATACATTGTCAGATTCTCAAAACAATTCTCTTGACTTCATTTCATTCATTCAATATCCTTGTTTTGAGAAATCTTCAAAGTTCAAATACTCAAATTTCATTCATATTTTTAAATGAGCATACATTCTGACACTGTTATCACTTTGTGCTTAACTGTTCAGTTAAATTGTTGAGCAACCATGCTTTTTAGGACTTACATGGGATTCGTGTGTGAGCTTAAACAGAACTTCCATGGATTCACGTAAACCAATGTTTCCTACCCAGAAAGTTATCCTTGAGTGATTGAGAGGAGAGGGGTCTAAAAGAATTGAGTGTGGGAGTGATCTGAGGTAAAATGGAAATGAGAGATTGGTTAGATGTGAGCTTATATGTTTAAAAGAAAGAGGGTGTGAGATCAGAGTTAAAAGAATATCAGAACTCTGCACCAAACATCTTTCTGAGCCGGGCAACCACATTACTGATTGGTTCACATTTCTTTGGTGACCATCATTGAAATAGGCAAATAGCCCATGTCATCTCTTGCATTAACCCCACTAGCTACTCATTCTTTTCTTAAAAAGAGAATGTTTCACATTTTCTGGGGAAGCAGCACATAATCTATTGGTTCTTCTCTTGGAAGATACTGATATTGAAAAAGAAGGAAAGTTGCCCCACCTTCGACCCTTTCTCATGCACATTGAGTCCATGTACAATCATTGTGTGTGTCCCAATACATAATCATTCAAACAAGTAAACAATAAGCAATAACGATAATGCAAACCTGATATGATTAATCAAACGATTCAACAGATTACAAGCTTGAAATCAATATCTCTCTTTCTTGTTCACGGCGCATCACCACCAAGCAGACCTTTCTCTCTAATTGATATATTCTAATTAAGCTCCTTAACTCTAATTACAACTAACCTAATCATATTTAAACTTAGGCCATAAGCTTAATGGGCTTGGCTTGCTTTGTAATGGGCTTTGCAATGCTTGGCCCAACAACCTAAAACAAATTAATTTAATTAAAATTAAAACTAACTAATAAATAAAATACGTAAACAGACTTTGACTATTTATTACAAAAGGACCCTAGACTATTTGTTGAGACGACTTTATCAGCTTTGACTTCAGATTTCCATCTTCAGATAATTATGATCTTGAATTCAATAAATATGTGTTTTAACACATTGTTGTCTCACTGATTTACATACTTCGAGCCTTATGAAACACAGTCATTGTGCTAATTCTTTCATACACAAGCACGAGCACACAGAAAATTTGTTTTTCTGTTAGAACACTCATAGATAAACCTTGTGTTTTTCAATGATTGAATGGAAGACCTGGGGAGTCAACATCAAACCAACTCCTTAAATTGTACATTCGTTGTACACAGTAACTTTGTGTTACTAACAGGCATTCCTAACTGTTTCATTTGTTGAATCAGGGTTACCACGATCATTTTATCTGAATTTGAAAAGATTCGGATATATACAGTTCATGATTCGGCTCTTCAGATCACAGTGCGGAAACTGTCAAAGGGGAGATTGTTAGTTGATCACAAAGGGGAAAATCAAAGTTTAAGTTGAAATTGATGAAGTTTTGATGAACATGATGCTCACATCATCAAAAAGGGGGAGAATTTTACAAAGATCAATTTCAAAGCTGAATTGTCAAAAAGTTCAAAATGCTTCCGCTGATTCAAAGAGATAAATCAAGATGTTTCGTGAAAGTTTGTTCAAAGCTAAATCAAGACAGTCCAGAGATCTGAGTGATGAAGATACAAAGTTATTTCAAAGATGAAGTTTCAAGTTTAAAGAATTCAGTTTCGCGTTCAAGGCATGTTGACTTTTCAAAGCTTCAAAGTGCAAAAGATTTTCCAAGATTCTTCAAGAGCTGAAAAAGTAAAGACTGTGAAAGCTTCAAAGTTCAAAGTTGTCAGAGACAAAAGCTGAAGAATCAAGAGTTGAATACTAGTGTCAAATTTTTATTAAATCTTGAATACAAAGGGGGAGATTGTTAAGTCTAAATATTGTATCCAAGATTTAATAGGAAAGTCAATGATGTAAAAGTCAGCAATGTCTTTATCAAAGCTTGTTTTGTTTCCTTAGCCTTTAAGGCTTTGTAATAGATAGGTAGTATATATAGGATGTGTCTTGTAATCATGTAATAATGATGGTTCTAGAGAGCAACTCATACTTGTAATTCACAGACATATGAATACGAGATCTACTTTCTCTCTCTAGACTTTCTCTCTCTAGTTCTTGATCTTTAATGTTTAAATCTTGAGTAATTGCTTGTTATGTTTGGGATTTTATAATTAACACTAAGGTCTTGCGTTATCGACTTTGGGGGTAGTTGGGACTCTCACCTACCTTTGGTGGAGTTTGCTTATAATAATAGCTACCACTCGAGTATCGAAATGGCTCCGTTTGAGGCGTTGTATGGACGGAAGTGCCGAACTCCCGTGTGTTGGTTAGAAGCGGGAGAGAAGCAATTCGCCGTACCCGAAATTGTGCAAGAGACGGCCGATAAAGTTAAAGGTATTTGAGAGCGTTTGAAAGCGGCTCAAGATCGGCAGAAGAGTTATGCCGATAAGAAAAAGCGGCCGATGGAGTTTCACGTGGGCGATCGCGTGATGCTTAAGGTGTCGCCATGGAAGGGCATTATCAGGTTCGGAAAACGTCTGAAGTTGAGTCCCCGTTTCCTTGGACCTTTCAAAGTGCTAAAACATGTGGGCTTGCAAGCCTATCAATTGGAACTTCCACCGGAAATGAACGAGATCCACCATACGTTCCATATTTGTTATCTTCGGAAGTGTTTGGCGGATGAAGAAAGCGTCATTCCTCTGTCCGAGACAAGAGTGGACGAGGGTAACCGATGTGTGGAAGAACCCGACGCTATCCTAGAGAAGAAGTCTAAGAAGTTGCGTCACAAGGTGGTCACAATGGTCAAGGTGCAGTGGAGGCATCATCGTGGCGCCAACGTGACGTGGGAAGCCGAGGAGGATATGAAGAGGAGATATCCACATCTGTTCGTGTAGTTGAGATTTTGAGGACGAAATCATTTCTAAGAAGGGGAGGATTGTAACACCTTGAATTTTAATCTTATGAAAAAACTCTCGTATCTGTCTATATTCTTATGTTGGGGATTAAGGTTCTTTGAGAGAAATCGAGGAAGAAGAAAAAGGGGGCATGTATTCTGGTCTGCAGGGCGCACGGCCCGTGCGCCTTCCTTTACAAAAATGGCACGGGTCGTGCTGGGCCACAGAAGCGTTGTCACGGGTCGTGCCCTTTCCTTCACAAAAGTGGCACGGGTCGTGCCCTTTGACAGCAGAAGCAACAACACGGGTTAAATGAGATTTTTCCCCAAATTTCATTTACTTCTCATTTCTATCTCCCAATTCTTCTCTCTCAAACCCTCCCTCTTCATTAACTTCATCTTAGGGTTTGGTCCAGCCACCATTCATTCCATTGATTGCTAGAGTTAAGAGCACCATCTAAGGTTTCGGTTTGGAAGCTTCATCACCATCTCCATCTTCATCTTCTCCAAGGGGTCAAGATCTAGGTTTTTGGGTTTTCTTCTAAAACCTACTTGGTGAGTTCCTACTATCATTTTCTAAACTTTATACATATCAAAACATACATTTTAAACTCCTATATATCTTCTTGGTTTTGGATTTATGAAAATCACATTTTGACCTAAGTTGAGTTTTAGGAGATTTTAGGGTTCTTGCTATATTTTGCGAAAAGGAAGGGTTTCATTTGTTACGAAATGAAATAGAGTACTACTTGCACATTTTTGGTGAAGTACTTGAAAGAATGTATAAAATCTAATTTTATGATTTCTCATTCTTATCAGCAGTTAAACTTGGAAATGAATTTTGGAAATAAATGTTATTGGAAGATATATGTTTAGCTTTGGTTAGTCACAAATGTAATTGTGACAAGTATGGACTATTACTAGTGGATCCCTAGGTATTGAGTCGGCTTATATATATATATTTGGGATGTTTTTCCCCATTGTAGCTATGGATGCATTTGATCCTCGGGGGCCTTTGGTACGATTATGTGAGATCGGTTACTAGCCATGGGTCATAATGTAGTCCTAGTGAACGAGTATGACTTGGTTTCCTCGGGGGCCCTCCCTCACATCTTAGTACGGACCGACGTTGTTCGTGGCCATGGATTTCAAGTATTTAGCTCACAACTCGGATTATGGCCTACTCGGAGTTCCACCGACAATCCTTGGTAAATCGGGTATCCCCCGTCATCGCAAGATGAATTTTTATACGAAAAGGCCCTTATGTGGCAGACAGTTCAATTGTAAACTCAACTTTCTTGAAAGGATTCCCTTCGTTGCAATTGCATATATTTCTTCAAATTATAAACTGTATGTTCTCACTAGGCTTTAAGCCTAACACTTTTTCTAAAATGATGTGTATAACAGGTTCCCTTAGCGGCGGGTCGTCGAGGGGTTGAGTGAAGAGTTTGGTCTCTTGAGGAAATTTTATGGATGTTAGTTAATTTGGAGACTTGGTGTTTAAACCAATTTATTATTTTGGTATTGGGTTGACAACATATGTAATCTAGATAGACATGGTTTGGATTGGTTGTTGTCGATTTCCCATACAGCTTATGCAGGCTTTGTAAACACTTTTACTGTTACCCATTTTGGGTGGTTTGCCCCAAATTCAAACGTTATATTGCTGAATTTTCAATTTTTAAAATTACCCGAATTGTTAGGGTGTTACATAACCTCTCTCAAAAGTATGGATAGGTTTAAAAACCCTTCCATAGTAGAATTAAATCTTTCAAAAGTTCAAGCCTCTATGAGTTGTAGTTTCAAAAACATTCCTCAAATCTGAAAACAAGAATTTTACAAGATCAAGTAAAAGCAAACATCGCCAAGATTTCAAATCTTTATATATATTAAAAGAGAAACCAAACATAATGACTTGGCAACATGAGGTTTGAGTATTACTCAAATCTTGAAATATGGTTGAGTTTCATCATCCCACATTGGTGGGAAGATGATAATTTGGAAGAAGATGGTGAATATATATAAGAGTCATGGATGTCATTGAAATCTAAAGCTATGGTTGGAATCAAAACCAACCAAAAGGTGAAAATTATAATGCAAAATACATATTTTAATGAGGTTTGAGTATTCCTCAAATCTTGAAATAAGATTGAATTTTATCAAAAATCTTTATATATATTAAAAGAGAAAACCAAGCATAATGACTTCGCAACATGAGGTTTGAGTATTACTCAAATCTTTATATATATTAAAAGAGAAACCAAACATAATGACTTGGCAACATGAGGTTTGAGTATTACTCAAATCTTGAAATATGGTTGAGTTTCATCATCCCACATTGGTGGAAAGATGATAATTTGGAAGAAGATGGTGAATATATATAAGAGTCATGGATGTCATTGAAATCTAAAGCCATGGTTGGAATCAAAACCAACCAAAAGGTGAAAATTATAATGCAAAATACATATTTTAATGAGGTTTGAGTATTCCTCAAATCTTGAAATAAGATTGAATTTTATCAAAAATCTTTATATATATTAAAAGAGAAAACCAAGCATAATGACTTCGCAACATGAGGTTTGAGTATTACTCAAATCTTGAAATATGGTTGAGTTTCATCATCCCATATTGGTGAGAAGATGATAACTTGGAAGAAGATGATGAGTATATATAAGAGTCATGAATGCCATTGAAATCTTAAGCCATGGTTGGAATCAAAACCAACCAAAAGATGATGAGTATATATAAGAGTCATAGATGCCATTGAAATCTAAAACCATGGTTGGAATCAAAACCAACCAAAAGGTGAAAATTATAGCGCAAAACACAAATTTTAATGAGGTTTGAGTATTCCATAAATCTTGAAATAAAATTGAGTTTTATCGATATATATATATATATTAAAAGAGAAATCAAGCATAATGACTTTGCAACATGAGGTTTGAGTATTACTCAAATCTTGAAATATGGTTGAGATTCATCATCCCACATTGGTAGGAAGATGATAATTTGGTTGAAGATGATGAGTATATATAAGAGTCATAGATGTCGTTGAAATCTAAAGCCATAATTGGAATCAAAACAAACCAAAAGATGAAAATTATAGTGTAAAATACATATTTTAATGAGGTTTAAGTATTCCTCAAATCTTGAAATAAGATTTACTTTTACCAATATATATATATATATATATATATATATATATTAAAAGATAAACCAAGAATAATGACTTGGCAACATGAGGTTTGAGTATTACTCAAATATTGAAATATAGTTGTGTTTCATCATCCCACATTGGTAGGAAGATGATAATTTGGTTGAAGATGATGAGTATATATAAGAGTCATAGATGCCGTTGAAATCTAAAGCCATAATTGGAATCAAAACAAACTAAAAGATGAAAATTATAGTGTAAAATACATATTTTAATGAGGTTTGAGTATTCCTCAAATCTTGAAATAAGATTTACTTTTACCAATATATATATATATATATATATATATATATATATATATATATATATTAAAAGAGAAACCAAGCATAATGACTTGGCAACATGAGGTTTGAGTATTACTCAAATATTGAAATATGGTTGTGTTTCATCATCCCACATTGATGAGAAGATGATAATTTGAAAGAAGATGATGGATATATATAATCAATCAATATATATATATATATAGGGGTTAAATCATGTGAGAACCAAAAAAAGATTGAGAACCGTGAGAACCGATCTAAGCCGTAATTTGGTTTTGATCATATGGTTTTAATTAAAAGTTGTTTCAATTCAAATTTTTTCAAAATTGCCATTGCCTTTAATGACTATGAATTAAAATTAATCAATGGTTTAGATTGGTTTTCACGGTTCTCAACCTATTTTTGGTTCTCATTTGATTATCGTCCTATATATATATATATATATATATATATATATATATATATATATAGAGAGAGAGAGAGGTGGTTTCATTTGCAAACCCCTCTTATGATACAAACTTTGCAACCCTTGTAAATGTCATTGATATTATCAATCAAAGGTTGAGATTAATTTGAGTTATTTATGTTAATAAATTAATTAATTTAATATAATAAATTAATAAAAATAGGACGAAAGGGCATAATGGTACATTCCAATTCCAAATTCAAATAAGGAAATCGGATAATTCCTTTTTTTAAAAAAGGAAACCAATTTATTTTATTATAAATTCTTTTTTAATATATTATAAAATTATCAATATATTATTGAAAAAAATAGTTTAACATAATCAAATCTTAAGTTCATCATTGACATAGTGAAACTTTATTGAAACCATTGTGAAACATAGTGAAACCTTATTAAAACCATATTGAAACATAATGAAACAGTTTTACTTCCAATGAAAGCTCTAAAACGTATTTCATCATCTAGATGAAACCTTATTGCAACCATAGTGAATCGTATTGAAACCATGATAAAATATAATGAAACTTTTTCGAAACCATAGTGAAACTATAATTAGAAAAGAAAACAAAAAATAATGAAATCGGTGTTTACTTTTGAAAAAAAAATCAAAACTTAATCTTCCATGTCAAAATGTCACAATTTGATATATATATATCCAAAATTAAAAAAAATAAAAAAATCATAATAAACAATCTATTCGGCATTTAATATAGGAAAAAAAATTAATTTTCAAAAAAATATAAAAAAAACACATTATATATATCGGATACTTTTTAAAAAAAATAATTTTAGTTAAAAACACATTAATATTGGATACTTTTAAAAAAAATACCATAATTAACTGATTTACATTTAAAGCTATCCAAAAATAACCGCTCAATAAAACTACCATATATATACGGATTAAATAGAAAAAGACTACTTGCCCTTATAATTTAAATAAATTAAAAATCAAAAGAAATTCTCTCATTTGTTGAAAATGGTGTGCAAAGTTTGTAATATAATAGTGGTTTTCTCATGATCGCTCCCCTCTATATATATATATATATATATATATATATATATATATATATATATATTAAAGGAACAAGGAAGAGATGGTTGAATGAGAACATTTCTATGCCATTTATCTTTTTTCTCCTTTTTTATTTTATTTTTAATTTAAAATAACACATTAATTGTTAAACGTGTCATTTTTTTGCTTTTTTTTTTATTTCAATTTCATTTTTTCATAAATGAAATTAGAACCACAAATTGATAAAACTACATATAATTTTATTTACATCAATACATACATATTGTTATTTACATGACAATTATTTTTTATGGCCATCCTTTTGCAAATAAAAAAAATATTATAATAATACCTAATCAGACACAACTAATATTTAATATTTATTAATTGAATTTGCTCAAAACTAATATTTATTTAAAATAAAGTATACATGGACTTGCACATATTCTATATTTAGAAATGGTTAATAACATAAATTGCAATAGATATGTCAAATTACTAAAAAGCCCCTCACTTTTACTGAAAATACAAGTTACATATGAATATAGAGAAGTCTTTTAACATATTCAACATTTTAAAAAATCAAAAATTTCAGAAAAATGATAAAAGATTATACGTATTAAAATATGCTACATTATCTTTTTAAGACCTCTCTTATGTACAAAATTATATAGACTTGGAATAATGCGAGACCATGATGTTTTCGTAAGACCGTTAAAACCACAAAATAACACTGAAACTTCACAGCAAAACATTGTGAAGTTACAAAAAAAACTTCGAACCTTCATAGAAAAAACATGTAGAGTACCCAACACTATATATATATAGTTAATGAAAATGATTACATTTTTGTTCACATTTATTTTGATCATCGGACAACGCGCGATATCAAACACTAGTACATGTAATAACACAACAAAGTTTAATAACAAACTTCAAAGAAACCTTTAAGGACTCAAATAACATCTTGGCTTGTATGTAGTTTGATAAAAGTAGAATGAACTCATAAATTTTAGGCTTTTTTTTGGTTAAATTTAGAAATGAAGCAAAATCCTATAACCCTTGAAGAATGGTTGAAACTTTCCACCCAAACTCAAATCAAAGCCTTGAATGCCCATGCAAAATTCTGAGTTTTGGCTTTAAATGCTCCCAAAGGTCAATTTGAATGAAGGGATATGGAGAAATGTGAAATAAATGAAGAAATCTAAGAGAAATGGGGCTTTTTATGCATCCAGAGGCTCTATGCGACCTTAGACACAACCTATGTCGTGGGCTAGGTCGCTCGTGTACTACCGCCAAGCCACCAATGCTCTACGCGACCTAGGCTACGGTTTGAGGTCACGGACCAAGTTGCGATACCATTGTTCAGTCTTCCGGTGTGTTGCACGACCATGATCGCGACCCAAGGTCGCATACTATGTCGCGTGGAAGTCTAGGTCACCCAAAAACTCCAATTATTGGTGTAAACAACCCCTGAACAACCAGAGGCTTTAAACTACACTAAGTCCTACCAAAATACTATGATTTAAGCAGCAATACTTGACTTCCCAAAATTGTAAATATTAATTAAAAGAATGTGAGTGTTATATCAGTGAATATTACAAGACAACATAACAAAACAAGGTTCTAAGACTCAAATAGGGACAACTTGATATGTATTTGTTTTAGCAAAGCAACTAGATGCCTCCTTACTAGATACGAAAGTCTAGAAAACGAAGCAAACCCTAGTCCCTTTGCAAAACGCCTTGTAGATCTCTAACCCTAAATCTTGAAGGATATTTTCTCCAATCGCCCTTGAAGAACCTCCAAGAATCAGTTCCTTAACTCGAAAATTCGGCCAAGCTAGAGAGAGTAAGAAGAGAATGAAGTAGAAATGGTTAAAACTCTAGAAAAGGGGTTTAAATCTACTGACCCGTACCTATGACCTCCCCCACAACTAAGGTCACGGGAGAATTCAATCATGCCTAAAATAAGCTTTGACCATTTTTATTGGGTTTTAGTTTTGTTTTACCCGAAAAGATGACCAGAAAAGATCACCAAATAGGGTTGTCAGACTTTTTTTAGGGGGGGGGGGTCATAGGGACGGTAGGGGGTTTCTTTTTGGATGTATGCCATATGTGTGGTATAATGTAATATTTTTTTATTTTTTATATTATTGAATAAGAAAAAAAGGTAGAAGGACAAAAATACCCTTTACTTAACTAAGATTTTTAAAGGTGTTAAGCTCAAAAGGACGATTTTCAAAGCAAACAAACCACAAGGAATCAAGATGATAACTGTACTTATTAAACTCTTGGGACAGTCTTCGCAGTTAGGTGTAAACCAATAGAGACCAAATAAATTAAAGGGAAAAGTTCAAAAAAACCCAATAAACTATCATATTTTGAATGGTTAAGTCTCTAAACTATTTTTTTGAATGAAAAAACCATTAAACTTTCTCACTTTGAATGATTAAGTCCCTCAACTATTTTTTTGAACGAAAAAACCATTAAACTTTCTAATTTTGAATGATTAAGTCCCTCAACATTTTTTTTGAATAAATAAACTATCGAACTTTTAAAAATTGGTTATCTTTTTTTAAAGATACCTAGAACTGACTATGAAGGTTTTAAAGTAAAAACAAATCAAAATCAGTTTTACCGTTCTCAAATTATACGCCATTAAAACCCCTCATAGACAATCGTATCACTCCGCCTCGCCTCTCCCCATTGCCCTTATATTGTCCGTTCTCCATATCACCTAACACGTTGTTGCTCTTGACATCGATCTCACTCTTTTTGATCTATTTTTTATTTATCAAAAGAGAAAGAATTAAAAGATAATCGGTTCAATGTAGTTTTTTTTGGGTTAAAATGATGTAAGTAACCAATTTTTAAAAGTTCGATGATTTAATTTATTGAAAAAAAATATGCAGGGACTTAATCATTCGAAATTGAAAAGTTTAATGGTTTTTTCATTCAAAAAAATAGTTCAGGGACTTACTCATTTAAAATGAAAAGGTTTAATGGTTTTTTCATTCAAAAAATTAGTTTAGGGACTTAACCATTCAAAATGCAATAGTTTGTTGGGTTTTTATGAACTTTTTCCTAAATTAAAAGAATGTCTTTATGCCAATAAGGATGTTGATTACTTTGGAATTCAGTTATTCATTTTTTTTTCTTCTTTATATATTAAAGGTTTTTTTTTGTACGGCAACTTGGGCTATGCCCACACACACATGCACCCGCGGTATCCGGACATCCAATTGGGCAGCACCGACTAATCCGCGGTGACCCGGCCCAGCCCAAATCGACTGGACCCGCCCAGGTACGACTAAGCCCGGTCAAGACCGAACCTGCATACCCATAGACTGGTATGCCCGTAAACCTGGACCCGAACCGACCCGAAGGCCGACCCAAGGTTTGGGTATCGCCGAAGTACATCCCCTAGGATTCGAACCCTGATAGATAGGCATACCATGCACTATCCCCCAGGACCTTACCACTAGGCTAACACCTCTTTGATTATATATATTAAAGGGTTGTATTGTCTTTTTTCTCATTTTGATTTATTTATTGTGATTATTTTGTAATTAACCCATCGTATTTATTGGGATTATTGATTATGTTTTTTTGGTAACCATTTAATATATGATTTAGTATTTTTTTTTTTTAAATCTCAATTTCGTCAAATTTTTAGTCTTTTTTCTCAAATTTTAGCCTTTTGTGGTATTTTTTTAATCTCAATTTCGTCAAAAATTTTAGTCCTTTTCTTCATTAATGGGAATATATTTTTTTTTTCTCAATTCTTTTAGTCGTTTGAAGTCATTTGTCTTTTTTTTAGCCTTTTTCTTAATTTTTTTACTCTCAATTTTGTCAATATTAAACGAAACCCTTGAAATCATTAGTTTTTTTTATTCACGAAGCCATGAAAATCATGAGTTTTTTCGTTCATAAAACCATGAAATCATGAAACACGATAATATGAAACATGAAACTGGAAAAAGAAATGAAACATAAATACAAAACATGAAATCGAAAAAAAATTAGAAAAATATGAATGAAAATATTATATTTAAATTGTTATAAAAAAATATTGCATACCATTAATTATTACCGAAAACAAAAATTAAACCGAAAATGAAAATAAAGATTCAAAAATATCTTTTGACAATTTTACCCTTTTCAACTTTAATTTAAGTTCGATCTATTTATTGTTTTTTCTCTTAACATAAATAGCTCATGTTCATTTTTAACCGTTGATGAAAGAAATCAAGGGTTGAGATGAATTAATAAAGTTTGTAGTAATGATGTAGTTTGCGAATGAAATTACTTATAGGCCCAAAATCATATAAGAACCTCTTATATGTTAGAATCTATGAACCAATATAACCATCCAATTTTTAACTTTCAAAATTATCTTATTAATTATATTAATTACCAAAAAAAATCACTTTTTGTTTTGCTTTTGAAGCAACGGTTTTTTTTTCACCAATGAAACAACACGGGTTGATGCAGGGGTGCTCAAAAACTCGACCAACCCCATCCAACCTGAAGCAACTAGATATCTAATCGAGTTGTAAAATCTTCAAAAACCGTAGGTATTAGGTTGATATTGGGTCACTTTTATTTGAACTCAATCCAACCTGATGAACACGATATCCTTTTATTTCTTGCATTTAATATGATTGTTGAGTTCCTATTAATATGTATATTAGACAATTATGCCATCACACATATACATATATTTTCAATCTATTCTCCATATCTATAGAACTCATTTGTATATATGTTCAATAACTATGAATACACACACACACACACACATATATATATATATGCAAATTGAGAAAATAAATTGAATGTAATATACTTAAAGATTTAAGAAATATGAATAAGTTGTACCAAATGGTTGATGAGGAAAAAAAAATTATGAGTAGACTAGAGAAAACAAGTTAAGAGAATATTTTGATGTATCAAAGTATCAAACCGACCAACCTGACCAACCTGTACTGTTTGGGTTGGGTTGAGATTTTTCAAACTGCAAGCATTAGATTGGGTAGTTCAAATGTCTTCAACCCGATCAACCAAACCCATGAGCACCCCTGAGTTGATGTGTGTTGATACTACAGTGTTGCTTCATTATTGAAAAAACACATTGGGTTGATATTCTTGATAATACGGTGTTGTTCCACCAACGAAAAAACATATGTGATTGACCTCTTTTGAGTGTAATGTCGTTTCACCAACGAAACATTACATCGATGGGGTGATTTCAAATGGAAAAATGGTTTTCTAGGAAACTGTTGATAAAATAATTATTATACTTCATCCGTCCCAAAATAAGTGTCTACAATTGAGATGACAAACAGTTTTAGACATGCATAATTATTACACATTTTTACTAACCAAATGACTTATTTACCCTTATTTAATTTCTCTCTTTTCATAACTATTAAATATTTATACACTAATTAAGCTAAGATTAGTTATCTACTTTTGAAAGTGGACATTTATTTTGAGATAAACATAAACAAGGATATTTATTTTAAAAACAAAAGAAATAATTAATATGATAATTATACAAATTAAAAATATATAATCAATATTGGTTCATATACATATAACTTCTATTAATTTGAATATTTGCCCATATAATATTATGTTATTATATGTTCTCATTCCCAATATATTATTTGCATTTATATTATTATAATATATATATATATATATATATATATATTTATATATTATATTTATCATATTATATATGTATTACATTATGATATTTTATTACATTAAATTATATATTACATATTATAAGCATTCATACAATTATTATATACATTAATTATATTATTTGTTATATTTATTATTGTATATATACACACACTATATATAGATCACTCTACATAACCACTATCCATTGTAATATAAGCAAAGTCGACTTAAAGAAATATTACCCCTCCTTGTTCTCTCTCACCATTATGAAATCACCAACCATTTTTCTCTTCTTCTTTCTCATCTCTACTTCTTCTCTTCTTCTTGAAGCCTCCAACAATGGCGGTGGAGGATCCAAATTGGAAGAAAAAGAAGATCCCCATATCAAAAGATCCGATTTTCCACCCGGGTTTTTCTTTGGAGCATCCACTTCTTCTTACCAAGTCCATCTACCTTCCTCTTTTTCTCTCATTTTTCTTCCTCATTATAATATCATATATATATATATATATATATATATAATATTCTATCACTGATCAACTCATGGAATTTAATTTTGCAGATTGAAGGAGCCTATCTTGCAGATGCTAAATCCCTTAGCAACTGGGATGTATTTTGTCATTCGGCCGTAGGTTTGTATATATTATCGATTGTTATTGTTTATACGATGAATTGATTTTGATTTTTGGTGATAAATATCGACTGCCATTGTTATTAGGTTGTGGAGGACATGGAGAGAATGGAGATATTGCAGATGATCATTACCATCGGTTTTTGGTTCAACTACTGCTCATATATATACATACATATATAGAGGTGAATTCATATGAGAATAATATCTATCTAAGAAAACATGAAAACAACCGAATCAATACAAAATCATATATGATTCACATGATTTTGCCTGCGACTTAAGTTGCGGCCAAAGTCGTCCGCGTCCATTTTTTTGGCCGTTAATGCCGAATCATATATGATTTTGCATATGATTTGTTGTTTTCTTGTTTCTTAAATAGTTAGCGTTCTCGTTTGAATATTCCCCTCTCTTTATATATATAGAGAAGAAGGATCATGCGAGAAATTAAACATTTTCCAAGAATACGAGAGAAGTCTCAATATCATATGTGATTATACGCCCTTCGGGTGTAATTAATTATATATGATTAAATGTCTATATATTGTCAATGTAATTATCGTATATAATTAAGTTTGTGTATCATATATATATATATATATATCAAGATCTCGCTTTCTCACAAAATGTTTAGCTTCTTATTTGAACCTGCCTATATATATATAACTTGTTGACGTTTTATATATATCAACAACAGCTTGTTTATTTGAATCTTATGTTTCTTTAATATACACAGAAAGACATTGAGATGATGCATTCCCTTGGTCTTAAAGCGTACAGATTTTCGATTTCATGGGCTAGAATTCTTCCAAGTAATTATCTTACCATATATATATATATATATATATATATATATATATATATATATCCCTTTCTTGTTTCCGATATCTTTTCAACGTTGCTTACATTTTTTGTGCTTCCCAATTCCAGGTGGAAGGTGTGGTGAAGTTAATCCTGCCGGTATCAAGTTCTATAACAAGATAATAGACAATCTGATCCTCAAAGGTAAATTAAAACTACATTTGATCTTTAGAAATTGATTCAAATTCAAGATTTCTTTTGATGTTTTGTTGATGAAAATTCGATACAGGTATCGAGCCATTTGTGACGCTTTTCCATAACGAATTCCCTCAAGTTCTTGAAGAGAAACATGGGTCTTGGCTCCACCCGGAAATGAAGTACGTCTAAAGTTAATGTCATGATATCAATTCCTAGCTAGATCTGCTTATTGTTAGTTTTTTCGATCGGAACGTATTTATATATGTATCTTGTTGGCAGGGAAGAGTTTGTACATTTCGCAGAAATTTGTTTTAAGTCGTTTGGAGACCGAGTGAAGCATTGGATCACAATCAATGAACCTAACATATTCACACAATTCGCTTACGAACTGGGGCTTTTTCCTCCTTCTCGTTGTTCCGAGCCTGTTGGCGACTGTGTTGCCGGAAATTCGGATGTGGAGCCTCTCATTGTTATGCACAACTTGTTACTAGCCCATGGCAAGGCAGCCAAGCTATATCATCAACATTTCCAGGCAATCAACCAACTTTTAACTCTTTTATCTTTTTTGGATGACAATTATTGTGGGAGTCAGTATGCATGCGTGACCACGACTAATCCCATGGGACCCTACAAAAACCGAGTGACCTCGTACTCATGACCTCAAATTCTGAGCTATTGGCATTGTTGGACTAATATTCTTTTGCATCTTGGTTAAGAAAATTATCGTTCGTAATCTTTGGATTTCTTTCTGCAGCCTAAACAAGGTGGATCGATAGGGCTCGTTATGCACTGTTTAATGAATGAACCGCTAACGGACAGTGACCTTGATCGCAAAGCTGCCAGAAGGGCCTTGGCTTTCAATATCGGCTGGTAATGTTCTTGAACATATGTCCGTCTCTACCTAAGTTATATATATATATAGAGAGAGAGGTGGGTTCATACGAGAACGATCTTTATTTAAGAAAACAAGAGAACGGCGAATTACATACAAAATTATATATGATTCACATACAAAATCACATATGATTTCAGGCAACTTAAGTCGTGGTTAAAGTCGTCCACGTCCATATTTTTGGCTGTTAATACCGAATCATATATGATTTTACACATGATTTGTTGTGTGTTTTCTTAATTAGTTACCGTTCTCGTTTGAACCCCCTCTCTCTCTCTCTCTATATATATATATATATATGGGACTTTTTATTTATAAACCATCTAATTCTAACAAACCATACAAACAAATCTTAGTCGTCCATCTAGTCTAATAAATATTTGATTCCATTTTATTTTTTAATCTAAAGTGATGGTTATAATAAATGAACTTTATTATCTTCTTTATACATAATTAATGAATCATGATAATTGCCTATAAATATCTCTATTGTTTTCTAATATAAGCATTCATTATGATGACTTTGTATAATTTGTTAGAATTTGATGGTTTGTAAGTGAAATATTTATGGTATTCCTTCAACTTCTTGCACTCAAAACAGGTCACTTGATCCCATAATATTTGGCGAATACCCCAAAGTAATGCGCGAATACCTTGGAACCAAATTACCATGTTTCACCGCGGACGAAAAGAAATTTTTGAAGAACAGTACTGATTTTATTGGCATCAACCATTACACGACTGCATATACCAAGGATTGTAGTACCAACTCTAGTTGCCCTCCAATTGCGAATCGTGCAATCCGAGGTTTTCTAGAGATGGTTGGAGAGCGTGACGGTGTCCCCATCGGCGAACCGACCAAGGTGAAAGGATTAACGGTTGTTCCTAGAGGCATGGAGGAGATTGTTAACTATCTCAAGATTCGGTACCATAATAAACCCATGTTTATTACTGAAAACGGTAAGTCTCACAATTATATATCAAATTGAACAAATTACGAATATGATATCCATTAACGCCCTCATTTTCGTATCTCCGTTGCAGGGTATTCTTCCCCCGACGTGCACGGGAGAGGAATCAAAGAGCTCGTGAATGATGTCAAACGAGTTAAATTTCACGAAGCGTACCTTGCTTCTCTAGCCAAGTCTATCAGGTCCGCTCTATGATCGATCTTTCATTTGACTTTTTATGAACGAAGATTTGTTATATTGCTTATTTGATCAAGAACTTAACTGTTGTTATTGAATGATAGAGAGGGAGCAGATGTACGTGGATATTTTGTATGGTCGTTGATGGATAATTACGAATGGTTGCAAGGTTACGACGTGAAGTTCGGGTTATTCTACGTTGACCGTCGGACGCTAACTCGGGTGCCGAAGCTTTCTGCGAAATGGTACAAGAATTTCTTGAAAAACAACAGTGATGTTATTCATCAGTAAAGGAGCATAGATCATTTGAAAAGGTTGCTATGATGCTAGAAAATGCAGATTGATAGAAGATTTTAATGCAAAAAATGTATTATTTTGAGCTTCAGTTTCTTATTATCTTTACTATATTATAAAACATTTTTAAAAAACTTTTAAAAACAATTGTTAAAGCTTAATGTACCGCTATTTAATGTTAATTACATAAAATCTCTTAAAAATAACTATTAAAATTTTATGTACTACATTTAAGGTTTTTTTTTTGCTCCAAAAAAAACTTTCAATTCATATCTCTAACCACTTTAACTCCCCTAAAATCAATCCCCACTTCAACTCCCCTAAAATAATTCCCCACATAACTAAATACAGGATAAAAATCAAATTTTAAATATAAAAAAAATAAAATATAATTAAGAAAATCTAACAGATTATTTAATGTTTATTTTATAAAAAAAACATTATATTATTAAACTTAAAATAAATTACATTATTATTATACTATCGAATAAACTCTTAAAAACAAACTTTTATGCATTAAGTACTGTTTATTGATATACATTACTTAAAATTCAAGATTACAAGTCATCATGTATGAGTACAAATTTCTAAAGCTATATGTTTGAATTTATAACTAACTGATAAATATAATCAAAACAAAATAAACATCAAGAATTTATAATATATAAGATAATCATTGAATTCTAACAAAATACTTAATTTTTTTATATAAAAAACATTATATTATTAAGCCTAATTAAACAAATTTATTAAAAAAAATCATTATCACTCTTTCAAAACCATCCAAAGTTGTACTGTAAATCAATAAAAAAAACAAAAAATAAAAGGAAACATTAAAATCGTGATGTATATCGTTGCATTGCACGAGTACGCTTCTAGTGTATGGTAAATCAACAACAAAACAATAATTATCCTTTTAATTTATTGATGACTTCTTGATCTTTTTTAAGTAGGGGTGAACCCGGGTTTGAGATGGGTTGAGTTGGGTTGTGTCCTTGATTTTTGATGACTTTATGAATTTTGAGTGTTTTATTTTGCTTATTTATTATTATTCTTTTTAAAGATCCCTTACATATAACTAATATGTAATTTTGAATTATTGACACACAAATACATACAACAAAGAAATAAATTGTAATTACAAAAGATGAAAATATGTTTACACACCAACAATCATGTTTGTTGCCTTCACGGCTTCACCCAACCAAAATATTTATATAATTATATGTTGTTTAGTTTCATACATTTGTATCCATATATAACTTAATCCAATTCTTTCCATGCTATAAAATTTACGCCAGATGGAAATAATAAATGAGAACGAGAATTAGGCAAAAGAAAATGAAGAAAATGGTGCTCCACAAATGATCAAAAACAATGAATGAGACTCACACTATGTAAATATAAATAAAGTTTATATTGTATATAAATTTAAATTTAGAGTAAACTCTAATTTTGGTCCTTGAGGTTTAGTGAAAAATTTGAAGGTGTGACCTAAACTTTGATAAGTCTAGAAAACATCCTTGTGGTTCTCATTTTTCTTTGAAAGTGGTCCCTGGTCACTAACTTCGTTAAACAATGTCCGTTAAGTGAGGGACAATTTAGTCTTTTTATCCTTTTTTACCCATTTCCTTTTTAAAATTAAAAACATTATATTAATTTATATAACGTTAATATATTAATAAGAAACTCACCATGGGCCCCGACCTTTCTTCCTCACGGAGTCATCGGAATCCAGAAATCAGAAACCAAAAATGAACCAAAATCCAAATCGAAACCGAAAATCAGAAACGAAAAACAGATTTGTGATTACAGAGTATAATCGGGTTTGTTGGGTACGGACTCCATTGGAAACAGATTAGGTGCATATTCATTTGCAATTGATTAAGGATAAAGAGCAAAAGATTGATTAATTCTTCTAATTTTGGGGTGAAGATTTCGTCCCTGTGAGTCAATGAGATAAAGGGCAAAACCTAACCTTTGAATGGAAACAAAAAGATGAAATAAATGGGGCTGTTTTGTTTCCTCACCAAGACACGAATTCAAAGCCGATAAATGCTAAATCCCAACCCCAAAAATGCTTACCTCAAATCCTTGCAACACAAGGTTTTGACAAAGGCTTCATTAGCCCAGTATTTGGAATGGAAACATGGGTGAACACATAGGTCGTGAGGTTTTCTATGAAGATAAGATGCATGGCTATTGGTGGTGAGGGTGAGGTTGACCAAGGCAGATCCTACCCCCTGTGGTTTTATGTGTGGAGGAGCTAGAAATGCTTGGTCGATGATGGGGGATTTGGCCGGTGGTGTCTTATGCTTCGGTCCCTGTGAGATGAATCAGACGAATTGTAGATGTTGCGATGGAGAAGAAAATCGATGATGGTTGTTGTGCTAAACAAGAAGATTGATTAAATCACGTCGGATTGGTCGTCGGCGACAGGAGCGATGGGAAAGAAGATCGGTGGTAGTTGTATGTTAGAGGTGGGGATCAACAGAGAAACGAAAAGCTTTGGGGGCGAGGGTATAAAGGGTTTATATGTTTATTTAATGTCTTTAATTTTAAAAAGGAAATGGGTAAAAAAGATAAAAAGACTAAACCGTCCCTCACTTAACGGACATTGTTTAACTGAGTTAGTGACCAAGGATCACTTTCAAAGCAAAATGAGAACCACAAGGATGCTTTCTAGACTTATCAAAGTTTAGGTCCCACTTTCAGATTTTTCACTAAACCTTAAGGATCAAAATTAGAGTTTACTCAAAAAATTATATCCAACTTCAACAACTACTATATTTTAGCAATTCTAACACTTACTATATTAATAAAATATTCAATATTTTTAATAAAATATTATTTCTCTTTCTTACACATTTAATTTCAATACATCTTATTGGTGAAAAATAATCAAAATATTGTTATCTATTTTTTGTTAATCGTGGGTGTCTGTGACAGTTTGTCCGTACCTCGACTAATCCAAAGGGCCCTGAGAACAACCAGGAAAATCCTCAGTGGTTTTGCAGGGTTCAAATCAGTGACCTCTGAATAGAATCCCCAAAGGCCCGTTATCTCTCTTCTTTTCTCTATTTTAACATAGCTGTTGGAGTAAAAAAATTACCAAATCTATAAATTTTCTATTTTAACATAGCTCTTGCAGATGATTTTAATTATTTGGAAATTTGTGATTTGTGGCAAGTTCACCAACAATGATAATGTTCCAAACTTCCATTTTTTTTATTTTTTTAAATAAAATAATTTAGAAGGTTCTAAAATATGAAGGTTTAAAAAACCTCTTACACCATTCGCATACACCTTGCTATTCCAATTGCAAAGAATGTGGTGTCAAAAATGAAATGACACATAAAAAATAGATTGCAAAACTTAAAAGTTGAAACTCCTTTTGCAAGCCACACGAACACCAACCCACCATTTTTTTTAATTATTTAAACAAACTAAATTTTTATATAAAACAATGAATTTTATTAATTAATAATGTTAATTTATTTGTTTAATTAAATTAATTATTCTTATTTAAAAAATATTCTATGTATATATATGTTATTTTTAAATACAATATAGTTAAATTAATTTAAATATTGAATTTTATAATTACCTAAAATTACAATTATACATATTAAAACATACAATATTTATAAAATTACATATAATCTAATCTATAAAATTGCATTTTTTATATAATCTAATACGCACAATTAATAAAACAACACAAATAAAATTACATCTTTATTTGTCTAAAAGTTGCCAAAAAAAAATTTCTTACAATTTTCGTTGTTGCTCTGTCATACTTGATGGATCCATTTCCATCAACCTGGTTGTCGATTCTTCTTTTTTAAATTGATCTTCCATTTTCTCCCATTCCTCTTTATTTCTCTCTCGTTCTTATTTTTTCTCTTTCGTTCTTTTACAACTTACGTATATTTATTCATTGTTTCTATTCTTTCAATAACAAGATTGAATTGTTCTTTCATCGCCTTATCAATACGGTCGATAGAGTTGGTTGATAAATGTTTCTGGTCACCTTTATCCTTTGAAGCTTTCCTTCCCATTGGACGAGCAGCCCACGTTAGCTCATGGGTCGATGTGTTTGTATGAGGATGATGGGGTGTATTGACCTGAACCATCATATTTTGTTCTCTTCGACCCCTTATCTTCTACTAGGTCAACCTTTACAGGTCTCTCTTGTTGAGTGATCCATTTTTCTTGATCATGCAATTCAACCCACGCATGCAAGAAATTGAATTGTCCACTTTCCATCGAACGATATAACTCTAATGCTCTGGGTTTTTTTGTCTTCTTCATTCAGCTCACTTTCAAGTTGGTGTAGGATTTATTCATAACACCCAACAAACTTTGAAACAGCATGATTCAGTTGACTCCAACGATTCTGAAGTGCTTGACGATTCCTACTTTTTTGAGAACTCGTGTTATGATTCATATTGTAATATTCAAGTACATGTTTCCCAAAATTTATCTTGCTTTGATCAGTACCAATTGTTGCATCCTTGCCTATGTTGAGCCAATCACTACACAACAATATGTCATCTTTGGTTGTTTATCGGGTTTTTTTCGTTTTTAGAACCACTTGCTTTGCTCCGGCACGAGATTTGCTTGTGTAGAAAATTCTGGAAATTGAGAAGGAGTAATAGTAGGATTTGGGTAAAATAACATTTGAAAATTTAGTGGATAGTTTTGGGAAATTTGAATTTTGGTACATTGGCATTTGAAAATTGTTGGGGTTCATCATAGGAAAGTTAGGATTGGGGTTCATCATAGGAAAGTTAGAATTGGGGTACATTGGAGTAGGAGGATTTATATCTTGTGCATCATTATTTGGATTAGAGGATGAAGGTTGGGAAAAGCTGAAAAATGGGTTAAATTGGGGCTTTGATGGATCCATTAGAAAAGCGTAGCAAATGAAGATATATAGAATAGTATGAGAGTGAACGGGATTGATGGTGTATTCTGAAACCTCAAGCCTACACTATATATAATGGTAATGAAATCATATGTCAGGGATGAACAGTAGCGTCTACTTTAGACATCACAGGTAAACAGTAACGTCTACTATAAACATCATAGGTGAATAGTAACATATATCACGGGTGAACGATGCTAGATATCACGGGTGAACAGTGCCATATATGTGTTCAATTATGTAAAATTTTGATATAAATACAACTAGATGTGAGCATATTAACCATAACACTTTATTTTTTTTAAATGTCTGAATTTGAGAGTGGTTCTTCTTCATCTTTTTCGTCTTCAACATCAAAAAAAATTGTTCAATGACTTGTTGATAATTATTCCTCCAAATTACTACCCAATATATTGTCTTATAAAACAACAAATAGCATATGCAACTTCTTCATCAACACGTAAAAAGAAGAAAAGAAGAAAATATAGTAAGAAATCGTGAAAATGGAGATCAACGACCATACGAAGACTACTTTTCTGAGAATCTGACATACAATGACGATATATTTCGACGTAAATTTTATCAAGTTTGAGAGAGAGAAAGAGAAAAAGTGATTTCATTGATGTTCCGTATAAAAAACAACACGACTTATACAACTTATAGTACAAGAAGAGAACAAGAACTATCTAGAAAACCTCAAACAGAAAAGAACCAAAATTACCAAAATACCCTTAAGGCAAACTCTAATACTCCCCTTCAAGATGAACAAGGGGAATAAAGATTACGCATGTTCATCTTGGAAATCAAAAAGTGAAACTGAGATCTCGATAGAGGCTTGGTAAGCACATCGGCTAATTGATAAGCTGATTCAATAGGCATCAAGCGAATTACTTTATCGGCCACTTTCTCGCGGATGAAATGATAATCGATATCGATATGTTTGGTACGCTCATGTAAGGATGGATTAGAAGCTATCTGCCTTGCCGACTTGTGGTCACAAAAGAGAGACACCGATTGTGAATGATAAAAGTCCAGGTCCTTCAACAATTGTTTAATCCAAACAACTTCACAAGCAGCCATTGCCATAGCTCTATACTCGGCTTCGGTTGAAGACCGAGAGACAGTGGGTTGTTTCTTAGAACGCCATGAGATCAGCGATTGTCCCAAGAACACACAAAAACCAGTTACCGATCGTCGTGAATCTGTGCACTTCCCCCAATTAGAGTCACAATACACCTGTAACTGACATGATGATTTTGTCGAAAAGAACACACCATTACCTGGATGTTGTTTTAGATATCGCAATAAATGCTTAGCTGCCTGCAGATGAGGAGCACGAGGCTTTGATACAAACTGGGACAATTTGTGAACCGCAAAGGTTATGTCCGGTCTAGTCACTGTCAAATAGAGTAACCGTCCAATAAGCCTACGATATTGGGATGGATCTTCAAGTAAATCACCTTCATCTTCATTTAAGGTACTTTGAGAGTCCATAGGAACAGATAGCGGTTTGGCAGCTAATAGACCAACATCTTCAAGTAATTGCAATGTGTATTTTCGTTGAGACATAGAAATACCATCCACCGAGCGAAAAATTTCAAATCCTAGAAAATATTTTAGATCACCAAGATCCTTGAGTTTGAAGGCAGAGCTCAACTGGCCTTTGAGAAGGGTAATACCAACATTAGATGCTCCCGTGATGATTATATCATCAACGTACACTATTAGAGCCACAAAATCTGCACCATGACCTTTATGAAACAAGGAGTAGTCAGCCTTGGATTGTGTAAATCCAATATTAATCATGAATCGAGAGAACTTGGTATTTCATTGTCGGGACGCTTGTTTAAGACCATAAATGGATTTATTTAATTTATACACCAGGTTGCATCCAACTGGAAACTCCCCCTTGATCTCATATCCTTGAGGAATATCCATATAAACTTCTTCCTCAAGGTCTCCATTCAAGAAAGCGTTGTTAACATCCAATTGTGCCAATTCCCAAGAATTAATAGCTGCCAAAGCAAGTACAGTGTTAACGGTTACCATCTTGGCAACCGGAGAATATGTGTCAATGAAATCGACACCTTCTTGTTGATGAAATCCCTTTGCTACGAGATGTGCCTTATGTCGTTCGATAATTCCCGTAGGCCCATATTTTAGTTTATACACCCAGCGACATCCAACTGAGTGTTTCCCTTCCGGTAAAGGCATAACCGACCAAGTGTTATTCAATTCCATTGCAGCAAGTTCATCGTGCATAGCGGTTATCGATTCTTCTTTTGCAGCAGCCTGTTGATAAGTTTTGGGTTCTTCATGGACTGAAATGGCCAACGCAAAGGCCTTTTGATCACTCGACAAAGATTGATACCCCAAGTAATTACTTAGAGGATAAAGAGTTTTGTTGCAATTACCATGTACCATATTACAATGGTATTCCTGCAAATAAGATGGAGCCTTGTGTGTTCGAGAAGACTTTCTAGTCTGAGTGACATTCCCATTTTCAGCAATCGACTGAATTTCAGCTTCAGTTTCAGTATGAAATGTATCCATCATTGATTCTTCAATGTGATCCTAGACTAATGGATTAGAATCCATTGATGTGCCATTAGTTGTCCCATCATCTGATTTGTCCAAAAAATCAGAAACAATGACAGGCAAAACAGTGTCCGGAAAGGGATTGCATTGCTCATCAAAGTGTCTGTTATGATAAGGAAAAATTCCTTCATGAAATACAACAACCTGGGAATAGAAAAATTGCTTAGTCTCCATATCGAATAGTTTGAACGCCTTCATCCCAGTTGGATAACCAACGAAAACACAAGCTTTGGCACGTGGGCTGAATTTATGTCGATGATTGGATAAAGTTGAAGCAAAAGCTAAACATCCAAATGTACGCATCATTGAGAAATCAGGAAACTTGTTGTACAATCGTTCATAAGGAGACTTGTATTTGAGCATTACAGAGGGTGTCCGGTTAATAAGAAAAGTGGTTGTTAGAATGCATTCGTACCAAAAATCAAGAGGAACTTTCGATTGAAACATCAGTGATCTTGCGACATTCAACAGGTGTTGATGTTTCTGTTCAACAACAGAATTTTGTTGTGGTCGTCCCACACACGACCTATGATGAACGATTCCTTTGTCATTAAAGAAATCGGTGAAATTAAGTTCCTGAGCATTATCAGTTCGCATACTCTTGATCTTTTGTCCAAACTGAGTGTGGACCAGATTATAGAATTGTGGGGTGATCTGAATCGCTTCAGACTTATGCTTGACTAAATAAACCCATGTAAATCTAGTATAATCATCAACCAAAGTGATGAAAAATCGATGACCTTGATGAGCCAAAACATGAAATGGACCCTAAATGTCACAGTGCATAAGTTCAAATGGCTTATTACACATGTGATGCAGAGATACAAAGGGAAGTTGTTTCTGTTTAGCTAATGGACAAACAGTACATACATGAACATTCAAAGAGTCTTTAACATTCAGTAATGACTTTATCGCTAACAATCTTTTATTAGAAGGATGCCCGAAACGTTTATGCTAAACATCCATCGAGACTGGATTCACTTGATTCACATCAGCTGTTGAATATTGATCCTTTAGCACGTACAAATCATCTTGATACCTTTCAGCCTTGCCAATTACCTTGCTGTCAGGATCGAATTCTCAACAAGAATTATAAATAATCAGAAACAATATCAAAGAAGTTTGCGGAATAACACTTTGATATTTAATGAAACAGTAAACAAACAGTAAATCTGATGAACAACTTGTAAACTTGTATTGAATGCTTTAAATCACAAGATTACACACACAACCTTAATCTTGAAGAACAAACTCTTTCAAGACGAATTCTACTTCTCTAGAATTAGGAACTATGCCTTGAGGTTGATTCTCTCTCTAACAAAAACTCAGAATTAATCTCCTTTAAAACCACTCTATCAATTCTATACATATACTGAACAAAAGATAATTACAATTAATAAAATATCTTCAGAATATCTTCAATCTATCCAGCTGTCATTCTTTTAATCCGAATCTTCATCTCATAAGCAACACTAATCACCTTGGAAGTATTAACTCAAACTTGGCAGCATTAACTACTAAGCAGCACTAACCTCTAGCAGTACTAACTAGCTAAGCAGTACTAACTTTGTTCAAGCAGCACTAACTTTGACTAGCAACATTAATTCTACTAGAAGCAGTAATACCTAGCAGTATTAAACTTGAATTCCTCTAGCAGTAGTAATTCTGTACTAGCAGCATTAAACGCTTAAGCTTTTCTTCAGTTCCCAACAATCTCCCCCTAACTTGACTTTTAGAAAGAGAGGTCAAGTTCTTCAGATCTGATCTTCAAGATGCTTTCAACACCTCATAATCAGTTTCCCAAATTTGGATCTAGGCCCAGACTTTGATTGATAGTTCTTCTCACCACTATTCTGGCCATTTCTGAATCCTTTGTGCATACTAGCTTGGCTTTTAACATCCCTACTAGCTTCTCCTTGCTATGCTCATAGATTTTGTCCACCAGGTAATATTCATGATAACATTTGTCAATGGTAATCATGTATACACCACAGTTTTCAAATAACATCCAGTGAGTAATCTTCTTAAATCCATACTCATGATGAATATCTTTAATTCTGTGAACCACCTTCTCTGGATCAAACATCATACATAAATATTCCATTGCCACCTTGAGAAGATTTTCTTCATTACCTTTCAACACAGGCTCATAGAGTTTCATCCCCACTTTATACATTTCTTCTATGTCTGCTCTTGAACAACCTCTGGTAACTCTCCCCCAGGTTGAAAATGCTTCAAATGAACCATCAGCTCTTTTGATTCTGAAAAAGTCCTTTCCATTATCTCTTAGAATGTCCCAAAAGATGATCTCAGGAGCTTTCATGGAGATTGGAACACCTTAATGGGTTCTACTATAGTCATGTAAACATCCATATTCTCATCAGTTTGTTTATTTGACTGTTCTGGATTATGCACTGGTTCTGCTGCAGTTTCTTCTTTTTCCTCCACTCTTGGCCTTTTAGACTGCTTTTTGGAAGCAATTGTCTTCACCCTCTTTCCAGATTTGGCTTCTATATCAACATTCTCATGTTCTTTCTTCATCTCTTCAGCTTTGTCCTTTGAGGGTGTGGTCTCCTCAGGGAATGGTTGTTGAATATTGAGGTCATGCCTCTCCTTCATTCTTCTCTCAGCCTCTTCCCTTTGAGTTGAATCACCTTGAAGCTTTGCCATTTCTTTCTTGTATAACTCTTCAACCTGATTGTATGCCATGTTTGTGAACATCTCCCCCTTGACTCCAATTGCACCTTTCAGGAAATTTATCATTTTTCTTCTTTCCTGATTGGCCAAAAAGGTCTTGGATGGTTGTCTTTTCTGCTTTTGAATTGGCATCTTTTTGACTTGAAGTTTCTTGGCCTGAGCTGCTTCTTTGATACTTTTCTGATACTCTGCATTTAGCTTTCTGGCCATGATCTTTGCAAGTTCTCTATTTGTCTCAGTTTGCAGCTGTTCCTCCTTTTCCATTTGATCTTGAAGCTGCTTTGCTATTTCCTCATCTAATTCAATCTGAGTCTTTTTCTTTGCAGACAGTTCAGCTTCAACCATCTTTTCCTTTCCTTTTCCCTTTGTATCCTTCAAGATTGCCTTTTCTTTTCCCTTCTTTGAGATCCCTTCTTCATTGATGACTACTCCCTTGGCCTTTTGACTAGCCTTAGGAGTATCATTCTTGGCTTTAACTAAAGTTTCTGCAATCTCCATTTCCTCTACAGAGAGCCCTGTTTCTGCTTCTTTTGCCTCAGCAACATTAACTGTTTCTGCTGTTTCAGCAGCATTAACAGTTTCTGCTTCTTGGACAAAATCTGTTTCTGCTTCTATTCCATGCTCTGTCTCCCCCTCAACTTCAACTCTCTTTTCAGAAGACCTTTCTTTCTCTGTTTCTCCCTCTTGCTTCTCCCCCTTGTTGAAAGGATCTTGAACATTGGATCTCTTCTTGAGTACAAATTGTTTTCTCCTCTTCTTTTGTATCAGCCTAGTCACCATTTTCTTTAACTTGGCTATCTGTACTTGTTGTGACAGGATTACCAGCTTCATTTCATCTATCTCTTTGCCCTGTTTAAGAACATCCATGTTGATGTTTCCCATGGTTTCCATCAATTCATCATAGTTATATCTGTCCTCACCTTCTCCAGGAGTGTTACCCCCTTTGGAATGATCATTGGATCTTTTATTAGTGGAAGCCTTATGCCTAGCAGAATCTCTATCCACCCCCTTGGTTTCTTGGCACCGGGGTCCTTTGGTTGATTTCTCACCCAAAGTTGCCATGGGGAAGGTCTTAGAGATGTTACCACTGTCCTTCTCTGTGCTAGCAGAAGTAGTGGCAGCCTTCTCACCCATATGCTCTTCCATCTCCTTAGAGAGCACCTCCTGAGGGTTGGGAGATACCCTATTGGTTTCCCTTTGGATATTCTCTAAAGGAGAATTCTCCCTTAGAGGGCTTAAAGGCTGAGTGGGTGAAGGTACAAGAAGGCAAGGAGCCTTCTTTACCTGTTTCCTTTTGTAAGTTTGGGTAATAGGAGAAGTGGGCTTATGAAGTAGGGACTGTGGGATAGATATAGAGTGGGAAGGTTGGGTTTGGCTAGCAGTGGGAATGTCTAATGAGGGCCTTGACCCTGCTGCCATACCTTCTTGTGGTTAGGATACCACCATCATTGTTGAGAACAATGGGGTGTCAACTCCTTCCGAGTCCCTAGCAGATCTTCTCATGTTTGAGAAAACCTTGCCTTTAGGGGGTTTAGGTACATATACCCCATCAAAGTGAGGTATGTCCGTCAACTCATTAGTAATAACTGCCTGAACAAACCTGGGATACATGAAGAAACTTTTCTTGTTGTCCAGATTTGAGACAAGATCATTGAAGATCATTTGAGAAAAGTTGTATTTTCTAGCAGTTGATAAACATACCAATGCATAGGCAATTAGACTTCTAAATTGGCTCCAGCCAGTTGTTTTCTTAGAAATACAATGCATCAAGGTATGAACAAAGAACCTCCATTGGGGTGAAAACTTAGCTTTGAAAAACTTGAAAATCCCCAATGGGCCTTCATACCCCATTCTGGTGAGGTTTGAAAACAAATCCTCATTTGGGATAGAAGAAATACCTGAAGCATCGTCTAGACGTAGACAGATGTGAATAGTCTCCTCAGTAACTGTCAAGGGTTTGTCACACACCCTTGTTTTGATGCATGACACTCCATTTTCAGAGCTGGTAGTGGCATTGGCCCAGAATTGCCTCTGATGCTCTATGTAAATGGTAGGGGACACTGTGAGAGCATGAGTAATATGACTTGTCCTCAAAAATTCGACTATCTGGTGAAAACCTTCGGCTTGTTTTGGCTTTTGGAGCATGGCTATCTCGTTCTGTTCATCAATAAACGCCATTGAAGCCATTGAACTTGAGTGTTCTTGCTTGAAAACTTGGTACTTGAGAGAAAAAGGTTAGAGCGCAAGTGAACAGTATGCAAAGAGTCGTTATGAACTTTTTAGGCGGGCAAAGGGTATTTATAGTATTCGGATTAAAAGCAGTATTAACCTTAAAAAAATAGTGAAAGCAGTATTAACAGTGAGCAGTATTAACCACTAGCAGTATTAACTGAGAGCAGTATTAACCACTAGCAGTATTAACTAACTAGCAGTATTAACTGAGAGCAGTATTAACTACTAGAAGTATTAACTGAGAGCAGTATTAACCACTAGCAGTATTAACTAACTAGCAGTATTAACTGTGCACTGGCAGTATTAATACTGTACTGGCAGTACTAATACTGTGTTGGCAGTATTAACCATACTTACACTTTTAAGCTTGTGAAAAACTGAGTACTGCTATACATTTCCTGAGAAAGAAAGTTAGTAACACCAAGAATAAACTATAAACAGGCAGTGAACCACTTTTAGGAAGGGGCTTATTCAGAGTTGATCATTCCCACACTTGTTACCAAGAAAGTGAATCTACCCACATCAAAGGCTTTGGTGAATAGATTAGCAAACTGGTTATCAGTATGAACTTTTACAACTTGAATAAGTTTCTTTTCATTGCAGTCTCTTATAAAGTGATACCTGATCTCAATGTGCTTTGTCTTTGAGTGCTTGACAGGATTGTTAACAATGCTAATAGCACTGCTATTATCAATAAAGATTGTAGTGTGTAGAAAGGTTACCCCATAGTCCAGCATTTGATTCTGAATCCATAAGACTTGAGAACAGCAACTTGCAGCTGCTATGTACTCTGCTTCTGTTGTAGATGTGGACACTGTGGTTTGTTTCTTGCACTGCCATGAAACTAGTCTTGCACCCAGAAACTGGCATCCTCCAGAAGTAGATTTTCTGTCCAAGTTTGCTCCACCTAGGTCACTGTCTGAGTATGCAAGTAGGTCAAATGATGAGTCATGAGGATACCAAAGTCCCAATCTAGGTTGCCCTTTGAGATATCTGAATATCCTCTTAACAACTTGATAGTGTGATTGCTTTGGCCTAACTTGGAATCTTGCACATACACAGACTGGAAACATTATATCTGGCCTAGAGGCTGTAAGGTACATGAGAGAGCCAATCATGGATCTATAGTGATGCACATCCATATCCTCCCCCTCAAGATCTGCTGTTATCTGCTTGTGTGTCTCCATAGGTGTGCTGGCAGGCTTTGAATCTGAGAAACCAAACTTGGTTAGAATGTCCTGCACATACTTGGACTGACAGATAAAAATACCATCTGACTTCTGTTGGACTTGGAGTCCAAGGAAAAAGGTAAGTTCCCCCATGGAACTCATTTTGAATCTTTGATGCATTAGTTCCTCAAACTCCCTGCACATACTTTCTCTTGTGGATCCAAAGATGATATCATCCACATAGATTTGGACCAGCAAGATGTCCTTCTTCTTTCTCTTGATGAATAGAGTCTTATCAATGACTCCTCTTTCAAAGCCATTTTCCAAAAGATAGGATGACAGAGTGTCATACCATGCCCTTGGTGCTTGATGCAGTCCATAAAGTGCTTTCTTCAGTTTGTATACTCTGTCTGGATAGCTTGGGTTTTCAAACCCTGGTGGTTGACAGACATATACTTCTTCTTCAATTGAGCCATATAGAAATGCACTTTTTACATCCATTTGGTAGACTTTGAACTTCATATAAGAAGCATAGGCCAGGAACAATCTGATGGCTTCTATCCTAGGCACTGGAGCAAATACTTCTTCATAATCTATTCCTTCTTCTTGTGTATACCCTTGTGCCACCAACCTTGCTTTGTTCTTTATTACTATCCCTCTTTCATCTCTCTTATTCCTGAAGACCCATTTTGTGCCTATAGCTCTTTGACCTTTAGGAAGGTCTACTAGATCCCAAACATCTTGCAGCTTGAATTGTAGCAGCTCTTCTTGCATAGCTTCTATCCAGCTGGACTCTTTCATAGCATCATGAGCCTTCTTAGGCTCAAGTTGGGATAGAAAACAAGAAAGCACTGTATGCTGTTGATCTTGCATATCTTGCAGCCTGCTTTGATGTCTAGTCATCATAGGAGAAGAGATATCCCCTATTACCAGCTGAGGAGGATGATTCTTTTGTGTTCTTAATTGATGACTAGGTTCTTCATTGAGTTCCACCTCTAGATTGGAATCATTCAACTCAACTGAGGTGATTTCAGCAGCTACTTCAGGTTCTTTATTTGCTTGAGTCTCCTCATCTCTCCTTTATTCTTCACTCTGATTTGATTCAGTAGATGGCTCCTTTTCACAGTCTTCAACAGGATTCACTTTAGGTATGGGAAAAATCACAGACTGAGATATACTTTCTTGAACTTGTGTAGTCCCTGATCCTCCACTTCCTGAACCTGTATCATTATCACTACTGAAACCAAAAGAGTTAGTTAGTGAATCAATGTCAAACAGCCACTGAGGACCAGACCCAATAGGATTTGGTGTGTTCTCATTGCATTTGACATTGTCACTTTCTTCAATTATTCTAGAAGAAGAATTAAAAACTCTGTAGGCCTTACTCTGAGATGAGTAACCAACAAGAAATCCATCATCTGCCTTGCTATCAAACTTACCTAAGTGAGATTTGGTATTGAGAATTGTACAAGGACACCTAAAAGGTTTGAAAAATCCAATAAAGGGTTTTCTTTTATTTAAAAGCTCATATGGGGTCTTGTTCTTTGGTTTAACTACTAGTACTCTGCTTTGGACATAACAGGCAGTATTAACTGCTTCAGCCCAGAAAGTAATTGGCAATTTAGAATCAGCCAACAGAGATCTAGCAGCCTCTATTAGTGTCCTATTCCTTCTCTCAGCAACTCCATTTTGTTGTGGAGTCCTAGGAGCACTATATTGTCTCTCAATTCCTTTTTCTTCACAAAAGATGTTTAGGTCAATATTTTTAAATTCAGTTCCATTATCAGACCTAATGACTTTTACTTTTTGATTAGTCTGGTTTTCAATTCTTAGAATAAAGGATTTGATCAGTCCACTTGTCTCATCCTTAGTCCTTAGAAAATATACCCAAGTAAATCTAGAGTAATCATCAACAATAACTAAGCAGTATGATTTCTTCCCTATGCTCATAACATTTGTAGGGCCAAACAGATCCATATGCAATAACTGGAGACAAGAAGAAATTGAATTTAACTCTTTGGTCTTATGAGAAGTTTTGTGCTGTTTGCCTTTAAGACAAGCAACACAATGATCATCACATGAAAAGACTTTTGAAGGTAAACCTCTTACAAGGTTGTTTTTAACAAGTTTGTTCATTGTCTTGAAATTCATGTGACACATCCTTCTGTGCCAAAGAGAGGATTCATCCACAGAAGCTTTTGAAACAAGACAGTTCAGGGATGAATCACTTGAAACATTGTCCATATCTAGACAATACACATTGTCCTTTCTTGGAGTTCTAAGTAGTATCATGCTTTCATCAACTACCTTGAACCCTGGAGCAAGGATCATACATTCTGTACTTGTAAATAATATACTATGTTGTTTGTCACAAACCTGTGATACACTTAACAGGTTGTACTTTAGCTGATCAACATAGTAGACATCCTCAAATGTCATCTTACCTTTTGTAACATTACCTTTTCCACTTATTTTTCCACCTGCAAGATTGTCTCCAAATGCAACATGTCCTCCATTGAATTGCTCCATCCTCACTCCAACAGTAGCCAGTTCACTAATAAGCTTGTTGAACCTGTCAAAAGTTTGAGTCATAGACTCATTCTTTGAAGAAGTGAAGTTCTCATATTGCTGCTTCAGAACATCCCTTTGATTTCTTTTAATGCTTTTAGTTCCAGCAAATCTTTTCTCTAGAGCATTCCAGAGAATTTGAGCATCAGTGCAGTTGCAAAATTGATGCTGATATTCATTGGGGATGGCCAAGAGCAGAGTGCTTAAGCCCTTCATCTCTGTCTGTCTGATCTTCCTCTCACCATCTATCTTTGGTGGAGGTCTTTTCCCATCTGGTCCAATCTTTCCTGCTTCAGAGGGTCCATTCTCAATGATGTCCCACATTGAGTAGTCTGTGAGAAGAATGTATTGCCTGATTCTGATCTTCCACATGTCAAACTCACTGGGTTTGAGCATTGGGACCTTAGAAACAAGAGTACTGTTTGATTCTGCAAAGTTTTCCATGATGAATGAATAGATGTTTCTGAGAGAACAGGATCTGATACCACTTGTCAGGATCGAATTCTCAACAAGAATTATAAATACTCAGAAACAATATCAAAGAAGTTTGCGGAATAACACTTTGATATTTAATGAAACAGTAAACAAACAGTAAATCTGATGAACAACTTGTAAACTTGTATTGAATGCTTTAAATCACAAGATTACACACACAACCTCAATCTTGAAGAACAGACTCTTTCAAGACGAATTCTACTTCTCTAGAATTAGGAACTATGCCTTGAGGTTGATTCTCTCTCTAACAAAAACTCAGAATTAATCTCCTTTAAAACTACTCTATCAATTCTATACATATACTGAACAAAAGATAATTACAATTAATAAAATATCTTCAGAATATCTTCCATGAATATCTTCAATCTATCCAGCTGTCATTCTTTTAATCCGAATCTTCATCTCATAAGCAGCACTAATCACCTTGGAAGTATTAACTCAAACTTGGCAGCATTAACTACTAAGCAGCACTAACCTCTAGCAGTACTAACTAGCTAAGCAGTACTAACTTTGTTCAAGCAGCACTAACTTTGACTAGCAGCATTAATTCTACTAGAAGCAGTAATACCTAGCAGTATTAAACTTGAATTCCTCTGGCAGTAGTAATTCTTTACTAGCAGCATTAAACGCTTAAGCTTTTCTTCAGTTCCCAACACTTGCTGCTTTTCACCTCCTGAATTAGACCATATCCATGATCAAATATTACACGAAGATCTTTGTTAGAAGTAAGTCCACTTATTGACATCAAGTTGACCCGGAAATCAGGTACATATAATACACCACGTAATATAAGGCCATCATGAATAACAATGTCACCAATACAATGTACAGGAACACTACCATTGTTCGGTAAGGTTACTGTAAAATTAGTAACCGGTTTAATATTAACAAATCGTTCGACATTGTGACAAATATGTCGAGATGACCCTGAATCAAGAACCCACGATGTTGAGGGAATGTGATTCATAAGAAACGACAAAGAGTGACATGTACCTGGTGTTTCATTGCGCGTCCTGTCATCAGTTAATTCATTGATCACCATATGACTGGACAATGCAGACATCAATTGCTGACATTGAGTAGAAGACAATCCTTTGATAGCTTGACTAAGATCCTCTCCATGTTCATCAATAGTGACATTATTGGCTCGTTGTTGCATTTTGAACTTATATCCGATCGGATATCCATGAAGCTTGTAACAATTTTCTTTCGTATGCCCCTGCATTTGACAATGGGAACAAAAAGGCCGATCTCTGGAATTAAACTTGTTAGCAGCAGCAGTTGAATTGAACGGACCTCTTTTAAATCCAGATTTGACATTGAATGCCATTGATTGTTGACTAGCAGGAGATTGTTGATTAAGATGACCAACGCTCCGTTGTCGCTCCTCTTGTACAACAAGTGAGAAAACACGATTGATTGGCGGTAAGGGATCCATTAGAAGGATTTGGCCACGGATCTGAGAATACGAATCGTTTAAACCCATCAAGAAATTCATCACATGTTCGGCTTGGAAATATTTCTCAATTTCTTTAACGCCACTACAATCACATTTACTGCATGAACAATGTGGTCTGAAACAAGATAATTCCTCCGCCAAGGACTTCAACTTAGTGAAATATGCACCAATATAATCGTTGTTCTGATATAGGTTCATGATATCTCGACGTATTTGAAGTATACGAGGACCATTACTTTGTTGAAATCGGTCCTTCAAATCAGTCCAAATATCGTAAGCAGTTTCTGCAAACAACACGTTGTTTGCAATTTCTTTAGATACGGAGTTCAAAATCCAAGATATGACAATATTGTTGTTGCGAAGCCAAGAATTCACCATTATCGGATCTGATTCTTCGGGCTTAGTGATAATCCCAAAATCACTAAATCATAGAGAGAGAAAGTAGAGAGAGAGAGATTGAAAGCACAAAGTATTATATCCTTGAGAATATGCGTGAGGTTCCTTCCACAACACAAAGCCACAAGGGACTTAAATACCCTTGGCTAATACAATACAGAATAAGCCTCTAAACACAGTATTAGACCAAGCCTATAATTACAATGATTACTATAAAATATGACTTAACAATCTCCCCCTTAGTAATCATTGGCGCTGAGGTCTTCAAAATTCATCTTCTAATTCAACACGGACCATCTAAGCGGCTTATCGAAGAAGCTTCTTGACTAAAAAAAATTTCTCCTCAACATCTTTTAATCTCAGTTGCTTTTGCTGCCATGACAAGACTGGACCAGTATGTAATAAGCTTGAAAGAACAGTTGGTTCATCAGCTTGTGCTCTTGACGACACACCTCTTTTAAATATACTTGAATGAACTGTGATGGTCGGAGCAGGAACAACAAAAATACAAGTATAGTTGAAGAAATAGAATCTTGAGCGAATCTTGATCAGCAGATAAACGTTTGAACTCTTTGTCTCTTTAACTTCTCCTTAACTTCTCCCCCTCATGACCTTGATGATCTGGATCAACTTGGTCATGCAAATGTTGGAGACGAGACAACTTAAGATCTGCAAAATCAGATTTAAGGAGAAAGAGGGAAGATTTGCGCTAACTGTTTGTGGCGCAAACTTAGTTTTGCGCTAGCTGAAGGATGCGCAAAGTTAGTTTTGCACTAGCTGAAGGATGTGCAAAGCTTGTTTTGCGCTAGAAACTGTTGGCACAAATCTAAGTTTTGCTCTACTAACTGTTGGCGCAAATATGACTTGGAACTCAGAAAATTTTTACCTGTTAAACACATTGACTCCCCCTACACAAATACACTAAATATGACAATTCAAGTTAGCATTCATATAGAGAATCAAATACTCCCCCTCGAAAACAGATATATGAGAACACAAGAATTGAAACATCAAAGTAGAAAGAAAAATATACTTAATATGTATTTTGAAACAACTAAATATATAAAATTTTAAACACTAAACAAATTAAATTCTATTTAGTAAAATATCACAATTTTATCCATCAAATGAAATCAAATATATGTATTTAGATACAGAAACAAGTTTCATTGCATATCAAGTTAAGACATGTTTAGTTTCAAAAACTTTCATCAATCTATTCAGTGTGCTAGCATGCGAACTTCGATTAGCTTCAAGAAAATGTCATTCTAAAAATATAATAGAAAACTTTGCATGTACTCACACTAAGCCATCAAAATTTAAGATTTTCACAAATTTATAGGTTTATCACAACTCAAACATATTACCAAGTATCATGAGATGTGTGCTCATTGGCATCTTTTAGCATTGTGCACATTGGCATCTTCACATGAGTGTGCTCTTTGGCATCTTTTTAAGCTTGTGCACTTTGGCATCTTTTTAATCAAAAAGTTTGTTAAGTAAAGAACATGCCGTAAACGTAACTTTCTATCTAACCTTATTGCAGGATTTGGGTCAGCCACTCCCAGACCAGTTGGCCTTAGGGGACTAGTTGTCAAGCACCCCTTGGAACTTACTCTCCCAGATCAGAAAGGCTACATCGACACATCCTAAACCCATTCATACCAGTAGAACATGACTTTCGATCTGGTTCTATAGAATGATTTGGGTTCGATCACTCCCAGATCAATTGACCTTAGGGGACCAGATGACAAGCATCCCACGGAACTTACTTTCCCAAACCAGAAAGGTCACAGATACAAACTTTAAAACTTAGAGATTTCTGTATTTTAGATATATAATTCATCTCAATCACTCAGTTTTACATCTAAGTGCTTAGCCCATATTTTCATTACGATCCATAATTCAGACTTTTTAGGATTTCCAAGCATTGTAAACTATACATATTCCGAATCACATAACTTTAAAGCAGAATCAAAAGCTTCAAACATGTTGCTGACTTTTCGACTTTTATAAGACTTGAAAATTGAACATATTAAACTTCAATATAAACAAAGCAACTTGAAAATTTATCCGAGACACACATTTTATTCAAAAGAAAGAAAAACTGTAACACTTTTACTTTATAGAATAAAATTTGTAAAGATTTAAACTTTTAAATTCAAATGCCGAGTTTGAAAATTTTCATTTAAGACAAATGTAAAGAATTCGGCAAATTGATATTTAGTTGGAACAAAATAAAATTCAATAAAACCTTCTTGCACATAATGTATAATGAATTTGTGTCTCATATGAAAAAATTTAGGTTGTACCAATTCAAGAGTTAGTTGAACTTGCTCAGATTCTTAAAAAAAACAAGAGAAAACTGGAACAACATCATTATCAGAGATAAATGCAGCGGAATAAAATAGATGTACTCACAGTTTCTCATTAGTCAGAAGCTAAATGCTTTGAAGAACGAGTCCTAAATTGACATGTTTAGAAGTCGTAATCCATTGAAGTACGGGTTCTAAGCTGATGTACTTAGAAGCCATCTTTCTCTTACTCCCCCTTGACATTAGATGCCTGCAACTTAGAATCAATCTGTGATTTTGGTACCCAATTGTATTTGGGTCCATGAAAGTTAGTTGCAGTTCTTATGGGGAAATATTTGTTAGATTTAACATTGAAAGCACGAGAGAAATAATCAGAGAGATGAACATAAGAATCAGTAAAAGAGAAAGCATAATCATCTGAACTAGAATCAGAAGAAGAATATGAGACATCTTTTGAAATTTGAATCATTTGCTTTATTGAGTATTTTGAAATTTTATTACAAGAAGCAAATGAATCACTTTTATAATGTTTGTCTACATATCTATCCTCATCAGTCGTAGAATCATCTGATGTCCGCTTGACTCTCCATATCTGCTTTGTATGAGTGCTCAAAGTCCTATCTGAAATATTCGAATCAGAAGAGTTAGAATTTTCAGAAATAACAGTATCTTGTTTCTTAGACTTCTTTGACCTTCTTCTTTTACGCTTTGGTTTATAATAATCATCATTTAGCGTAAAAGATTCATCAACAATTTTTGATTTAATATTTGAATCAGAAGAAACAATTTTACCTAAGAGACCCAACTGATCAACCAATAAATCTGAACTTACCTCGGAGTCAGAAATTTTTTGAGAAAAGATTTCAGATTTTAGAAATTCCTTTTTGTTTACTTGAAAATCAGAAGAAAGGCCAGAAATAGAATCTTGTTTTTGAGAAAATAATTTTTCTTCAAGACTTGATGTCATGAAAGAAAGAAATACATCTGATTCAATTTCTTTTTGAATATTTTGATCTTCCATTTTATCTTCAAGGTCAATAATTTTGCCTTCTAATACTAATGGAGGAGTATAACTCTTAGAATCATAAAAGATTGGAGAGATATTATCCTTATCAGATTTAGTAGCATATATATCAACATAATCATTAGACACTGAAGACTTAATGGGAGATATTTCATTTAAACTTTTTCTGCCTTTCTTTGATTTGTCAGGAAAATATTTGACATTTTTGCTTGTATAAACAAAAGAAATTTCCTTTTTTCTTATTATTCATCATTTTCTCATTTTCGATTTCTAACACTTGCTTTTCATTCATCCAATCAATTTTAAATTGAGGAGCATATTTAGCCAGAGTTAGATAATCGTATTTATATAAAGTAAGGGATTTTTCTATCGCATTGTTTAAACAATGAGGATTTTCAAAACCAAGTCCCCATTTTTCTTTTATAGACTCATAACTCTGTGGTTTGTTCAAATAAATAGTTTGTTTAGATTGATTCCTTCGATATAATTTTTCTTCCAACTCATTTATTTTATCTGAAAAATTATCTTTTAATTTGGTCATTTCTGTCAAAGAATCAAGATAAGTCATATTTGATTTTTCTAAATCATCTAATTTCTTTTGAAAGACGTCTTTTGTATGAGTCAAAATAGAATTTTCATCTTTCAAAGAAATTTATAATTTATCAATCAAATTTGACTTTTCTGAATTTAAATTATTTTCAGATAATAACTTCAAGCGTAAATCATGTAAAGCAGTTATAATAATGTTCATTTGAGAAGAAATAAAATTGAAATCAGAAACAGAAAATACCTCATCTTCATCAGTGTCATCATCAGCACTTTGATCATCTTCGATGAAGCACATATGAGCAGTCTCGATATTATCAGCTTCATCATCAGAGTGATCCAGCCAAAATTCTTCTTCAGCAAGAAGAGCGGTTCCATTCTCTCTCTTTTCGGCCAGATCCAATTTCTTCCGATAATATGCCGAATCCCGAACATTCTTCACTCGACACTCTTTAGCAATGTGACCCGGCTTTCCACAGTTGAAGCATGCATCATGTTTCTTAGCCTCGGGCACTTGAACATTCTTGGACCCAGAAGTAAAGCTAATAGTGTTGGAACTCGAACGAGGTTGGAACTTCTTCTGATAGTGTTGAGAGAGAAGAATCATTGCTTTCTGAAGTGCCTCACCATCATCTTCAGTGGCCCCGTCATAAGCATTATCAGACAATGCTTGATCAGCCAGACGACTCGTTAGGAGTGCAACCGGGTCCACTGTTTTCTTATTCTTCTTGTCAAGTTTGGCATTTTTCTCTGTGACTATACACTCATCTGTCATCAGAATTTCGTAAAGCTCTTGAATTTGCATCAAAGATATCCTGACATCATTCCTCAATAGATGACAAGATTTGTTCCATTCCGGTTGAAGTGCATTGAGGAATTTCATATTTGTCTCCAGCTCAGTCTTGTCCACTTTTATCTTGCGTACATCATTCAGCATAGTGCAAAACCTGTCAAAGATAACCTTCAGAGACTCATCGTCCTTTGCCTTAAATTCCTCAAAATTATTCATGAAGCGTGTCTGGCGTATTTGTGTAGCAACTGATGACCCAAGCATGATCTTTTCTAATTGAGTCCACATCATCTTTGGATCATGGTTGAAACAATCAATTCGATTGTAAATGGAGTTAGGTAGCTAGCATCAAATTGGACTTTGCTTCTCGATCGGCTTTTTCGCGTTTATCCTCTTCAGCAGTCAAGGGAGTGTCATTTTTAGGTCTGATGAATGGTCCTTCAGTAAATGACTTCATCATATTATCTCCGTTAGCTTGACGCTCAATGAAATTAATGAACCGATCTTGCCATTGTGTTAACTCATTTTCATTTATTAAAACGGGTGGACGAGTATCTGTTCCCAATTGCATCATAAGATCATTCTTGTAGAACTGAGCTTGAAACGCAAACTTTGCAGAATCTATAACTGAAAAATTTCAGAAAAAATGCCAAGTCTTGAAAGCAGAGGATCTGGCGCAAACTTTAAATTTGCGCTAATAGAGGATAACGCAAACTTGCTTTTGCGTTAGACTAAGATGGCGCAAACTGAGATTTGCGCGAAACGTTGATGGTGCAAATCAAACTTTGCTTGATATGATGATGACAAGAACTTTCACTTTGCTTGAGCAGAGGGTGGCGCAAAGATAACTTGCACGAGAAAGAAATGGCTCAAAACTGATTCGCGTGAAGCTTTGTTGGCGCAAACTAGACTTTGCGCTAGCTTAAGGTGGCGCAAATTTGGTTTTGCGTGAGGTGCTGATAACGCAAAATAGACTTTGTGTAATATGATCTGGAGAGAATCTGGCTTTGCGTGAGATATAGTATGGCGCAAAACAGATTTGCGTGAGATTAATATGACGCAAACTTTTACTTTTGCGCGAAGAACTTAGAACCCCTAAAACTTGGTGCAAAGATTGAATCTGGCGCAAATCTCGATGAACTGGCGCAAAGTCTTGATGAACTCGCGCAAAATCCAAATCTGGCGCAAAATGTGAGAATCAAGTAAAACCTCCAAATTCGATTACAGAGTCGAATTTAATAACAATTTCTCACACACAGAAGATCGAAAACTGATTTTTAACAACTTCCAAACAACCAACTCGATCAAAAACCACAAAATTGAAGATTTATAAATTGAACAGTACGTTTCAACGAAATTTCAAAAACTCGAAAAAATCTTAAAATTGAAGATCAAAAACTGTTTTTCTTGCAATTTGATGTGAATCAAAAGTATTCTCCTAGTAAAACCGGATCCAACCGGATCCAACAAACCAAAAATCAAGAAAATTCGTTCACTAAACAGACCGAATTTGATGAAAAATCAAAAAATGAGATTTTCTTGAAAAAAATTCAAGAAAATCAATCAAATTTTCTGATTCAACACAAATTCAGAATTCGAAAAACATTTCTCTCAATTCTCTCAGATTTAGAAAGCTCTGATACCAATTGTTAATCCCAAAATCACTAAATCATAGAGAGAGAAAGTAGAGAGAGAGATTGAAAGCGAAAAGTATTATATCCTTGTGAATATGCGTGAGGTTCCTTCCACAACACAAAGCCATAAGGGACTTAAATACCCTTGGCTAATACAATACAGAATAAGCCTCTAAACACAGTATTAGACCAAACCTATAATTACAATGATTACTATAAAATCTGACTTAACTCTTAGTTAAGGATCCATCAATGAATCCTACTTTATTTTTGACTGTGAGAGCGATATACATATCCCTACTCCACGACGCATAGTTGTCACCGATCAACGATTGAGATACAAGAATCATACCAGGGTTGTCGGAATGATGCAGAAAATACGGATGCAATATCGATTGCAGACATCTTTTGGCTCGATGAAGATTTTGGAAACGAATTGGATTGAGACATCTTCAATGTTCAACAAAAAGATCACGAAATGAAAAAGAATGAGAAGAAATTGTGTGGATCTTGCTCTGATACCATATCAAGTTTGAGAGAGAGAGAGAGAGAGAGAGAGAGAAAAGTGATTTCATTGATGTTCTGTATCAAAAACAACACGACTTATACAACTTATAGTACAAGAAGAGAACAGGAACTATCTAGAAAACCTCAAACAGAAAAGAACCAAAATTACCAAAATACCCTTAAGGCAAACTCTAATAGATTTCGAATGCGGGGACCATTATTTCTTCGCATAGTTGAAGGTGTGAAGAATCAGGATCGATACTTTGAAAGTGGCATTGATTGCACCGGTAATCAAAATTATTACCTCTTTAGAAGTGTACTGATGTGATACGAATGTTATCATATGGTGTAGCTGTAGATGCCATTGATGAATATTTACGAATTGGTGAAACCACAACAATAAAATGTGTTAAAAGAAGTTTGTACGAGCTATTATTGCAATGTTTGTGGACGAGTATTTACGAAGACCAAATGTCGCTGACCTTCAACGATTACATATATATTGGGTACCAACACGGTTTTCCAGGTATGTTAGGAATTATCGATTGTATGCATTGGGAGTGGAAAAATTGTCCTGTGGCATGGCACGAGCAATATATTAGAGGGGATAATAAAACTCCAACTATTATATTAGAAGCAGTTGTTTCACAAGATTTGTTGATATGACATGTTTTTTTTGGGCTTCCAAGTACATTAAATGATATCAATGTGTTAGATCATTCTCCTATCTTCCACGAGGTCTTAGAAGGGAAAGCACCAGAGGTTAACCTCTTTGTTAATGGTAACAACTATAATTTAGGACACTACCTTGTAGATGGAATCTACCCTAACTGGGCTACGTTTGTGAAGTCCACCCCATTACCCTAAAGTGAAAAACATCAACTATTTGCAAAAAAAAAAAACAAGAACCTGTTAGGAAATATGTAGAAAGAGCATTTAGGGTATCACAATCACAATTTGCTATAGTTAGAGGTCCATCACGCACGTGGTTTAAGGAAATAATCGTAGAAATACTACGAGCTTACGTAATAATGCACAACATGATTGTGGAAGATGAACGTGACTCATATATTCGTCAATTTGATTTCACAAATGATGCTAATTTTAGTATATCTATGCCTCAAGTTTCTCAAAATCATCTTCCTGAGTATGAAAATTATCTTCGAATTCATGCAAGGATACGTAACAGGTTTCACAACAATCAACTGCAAGCGGACTTGGTTGAAGAGATTTGGAGCCGATTTGAAGGAGAAGAAAACAATTATTAATGTAGTATTTTATTTCTATCTATATATAATCTTTAATTCAATAAATGTTGTGTTTTAATATAATTTAATAAATTATATATTAAATTAAAACAATGAATTATAAAATAAATAAAATGATTGTATTATATTATTATATCATATATTATTCGTTGATTTGAAATTAATATTTAAATTTTAATTAACATTAAAATAAAGAATTATATATTATGTTATTAACTAAAAAATAATTAGAATGAATATAATAATTTATAAAGTAGTTAATAAAGCATGAATACCACTTTTAAAAGTGTAGGTGAATTGCACGTGTATAGAAGGTAATTGCAAAAGCTAACATGACACAATTGAAAGTGTAAATGAATTGCAGGGATGTGGATGGTCTTTTTATTTGAACATTTTGCATCTTACGGTCTTCTGGTACATAACACATACTACTGTCAAAACTTATGAAAAAAGAGTTTATACCATTAAGACCACCGGTTGACATTAAATGGGTAACAATATAGCATTACAAACATCATAAATCATTTCATATGAAACTGTCAATTATACATAAGCAGTATATGGAAACATTTCATATGAGAAAGCATGTAAATGTATGTTATATATTTCCTTCTTAACGACTTTCCTTACAATATCATTACATTTCATAAACCGCTAAAATATGTCTTGGGCTCAATATACACAATTGCTACAAGCATCATCAAAGCCAACAACAATACTAAGATCTAGAAATCACAAACACGTGTAATGGATCAATTTAACTTACTTTTTGCTAAAAATTAACACTCTGACTAACTTTACCAAGTAACATTGTAGTCCATCAAAACAATATCTATTAAACAATTTAATCGGTAAGTGGTTACTAGGTGTAACACCCTAAATTTGGAAAGAGCGACTAATTTAAAATTTTATAAATGATAGAAGGTTTATGCAACCCTCCAAATCTACCGCAAGTGTACGGTGTCAATCAAGTAATACGTACTAAGTACGAGTATCGATACAAGGAACTACGAGTTTAAGTACCACAAAGGCTACCACAACTACTAACTGAACTGCTGATAAAATTGGTTTGAGAATGATTAATTAACTACTTATCAAGAGACAATGAAAGCAAGCACGGGAATACTATTCAACAACTGATTCAAACACCACAAAGAGAATACTTATATGACTAGGGAAAGGCTAGGGGTCGGATTTCATTTGGATTACACCAACAAATAAACAATACACATTCAATGACTCAATATACAAGGTTAAATTAGCAATTCCAAATATACTCACTACTCTCTCTCGAGCAATAGCAAGAATGTATCATGCAATATATATTGAAGTCTCTCAACCAATACACATAAACATTCAACTCATTAAGCATAAGAATCACAAACACAAACTAGGGTTTACTTGGTATATCTCTATCCAATATCTCACCCTTGGTTTATCTAACTTTTATCAAGTTATAAAACCAATTTCTTAAGAGGAAATACAACCAAAAGATGAATAAGATGGCCAATCTCATAAACAATAAGAACAAGATAGACAAACTTCAACCAACAAGTATATTAACTCAATAAAATGCAATAATCATATATCTAACGGTATAAAACCAAAATCCATCCTTCCCCCAACCTCAAAAGGTTTAGTTCATGTTACTAGTAGCAAATATAACCATAGAGAAGAAGATGACAACACCCAAATACATCGTTTCTCAACAAAATACAAGTGTAATGATAAAACTCCCTCAATTATTGATACACACTACCAATTTTGAGCTTCAAAAGTTGTTTCCACCTTCCCAATCAGTAAAAGTCTTCTATTCTGCTCTGAAAACGGTTTAGAACAGCTCCCCTAGGGTCTAGCCTCCAACAATCCCGAGATAACCCTAAACTTTAAGTTTCTGCAGCTTTTTATACCCTCAGACCACGACAATGCCCGGCGATTGTGACAATGTCACAATCGCCGGGCTCAACATGCCCGCGGTACATCTTGGGCGATTGTGCCAGCGATAGTGACACATGTCACAATCGCCTGGCATAATAGCCAAGGTTATGATTTTCGTTTTTTCTTCACTCGTTCACTTGGTTCGATACCGTCTTCAACCAGGACGTAAAAAATGGAGTATAGGTAAGCATTTTTCCTTCCATCTGACATCTTGTATGCTACATAACACTTGCACAAAATATTAGTCCAAAATACCAATTATTGCTTCAATACGAGCCGTAAACTTATGATTTGGAGGATAAAAATCCGTCAGATAACGAAGTTATCAACAACTCCAAACCTAGCTTTTGCTTGTCCTCAAGCAACAATTGGCGTAAGGAAACACAAAATGAAATAACAAGCAAGCTTACCAAGGTGATGGGTTTTCGAAAGGGAACAATATGAACAATCATTTTAAACAATATAAATGGGGGAAGTCTAATACGAAGTTAATAAGAACCAACATAAGTTTCCTAGCTTCTTGGTTAATTAAGTCTGGACAAAACTAATATTGACATGAAACTATTATCAAGCACGCGTTTTTCAAGATCAATTTCATCATGTACACAACTAGTGGAGGATTTCGCTTCGACCCTAACCTCACGGGATGCTCTCTTAACACTGAGTCCTAGGTTCACACTCATCACAAACACATGCGGGAGAGTTAATGTACAACAGAATAGCAAGATCATCCACATGTGATAAATAGAAACACGCTAAAGTCAAATAAGATCTCATGGAAGGAATTGAGTAGTACGATATGAATTACACGTGTATTGTTCACAAATCATGCTTTCTAAAAGATCAATCGGGGCTTAAGGGAATGTAAAACGGGTTACGAATAAAGAATATACAGAATGATCATGGCTTCTTTAGTCCTAAGTGCATCAAAACTAAGAGTAGCTTCACATTATCTTCTTCTTTTACCCAACCACACATCCACATCAAGACTTCCATCAATCATGGCTACATGCCAACTTTACTCTAATTTTTTTTTTTGGAACTCTTTCACGGCTTTTATCGATTCACCCCCAGAATTGTTCTGACGCTTTTGGCCATCTTTCTCAATCCATGATGCACTTAGACTACGGGGTAGGTTAGTGTATCCGGCTAAGTCAAAGTATTTAGGCTTAATTAACGACTACAAAGTGGTTACGGGATCACATATCAACAAAAGGGTAGAGAAAGAGGGGCTAGAAATGATCGACCAATAGAAATTGCACAAAAAGCCCGATATAGTCTCTCAAAGTACACATAATTCACAATTAATACACATGTTACATTTTAAAGACCAATCTTTACTACTCAACGCAAAAACAAATGAGATCCAACTATCAATTTGAAAGAATTGAAACGTGTATAAAGATGGTGAACAAAGTTGAAGCAACACTCGGAAATGAAGGCATGAAAGCTCAAAATCTCACTAGGGTGGTCTCTACTAATGTCCACAATTAGTGTACACAACTACACTATCTCTCTAAAAACGCAACTCAACAATAGGTATTCATGTCAAGAAAAGTTTTTCTAACTCACCTAACCAATAACTACCAACATCTGTTTTCATTCCAATTAATTAAGCATTATAAACACCCATTGTATTTCAACTGATCAAAATAAAAGTTCATACAAGTTGACCCACAAAATTCAAAACAACAACTCCAAACCTTTGAGACACATTGTCCCCAATGTGACCCATTAGTTACAAAGTTGGGTTGCAAAGTTTAACCATCACCAAAGAAGTGTAAGAAAAACTACATACATGAGCTGATAGGTATACAAACAAAATGAAAGAGAAAACAAACCGATCAATCGTTGTCGTCTTCTTTCGGCCGCGAGGATGAAGGGCCGGCGTCGGAATATCGCGATCGTCTCTGATACGTGACTCCATAGCGTGCAGAACCCAAAACTAGACCAAGGCGCTGGTTGATCAGCCTAATCTCCTCACTATTTCTCGCTTCTCTCTCATCCAACCTCTTGACGACCTGAATAAGTCGCTTCAAGGATTAGTCGACACCCCGACGTCCACCAGCCGAAGGTGGTAGGACGGCACCCTGAACTGGTGCCTCTTGCTGCCGGGCTGCGGCTTGATGGCGTCCTCTACGCCGGTAGCGTCCTTCAGTGGGGAGGTTAGGCAACTCATGTCGTGAGCAAAAGGAGTTATATACCTTTTTGCATATATCTGATGGTGGTGCCGTGAGTGCCTCCTCCATGGAAGTTGCCCCAATCCCCGCTCTCCTATAAAAGTACGTGATAAGGCAAGGAAAAACAAGGAGGGATCGGGATTCGGTACTGCACTTCAGGATGCTACCGTGGATAAAGTGTCCGACATCAAAATGCACACCAGTCTGGATGACGTACAGCAGTATGGCGATCTCTATTGTGACGTTGGTTCGGTGAGTGGAGGGTATGAGGTTGTGCTTCAAGAACACTGTCCAGAATGCCATGTCTGGAGTGAGCTCGCCATGGTATAGCTCAACAGTCCCTGGCTGCCACACATCGGACCCGTTGCGGCGAAGACCGGCAGCCATCTCTCCAAGCTCGGGGTAGAATCTGTCATTGATGGAGAACCCATCATGGTAGGCTGCGTTGGGGTCGGTCGGGGTGAGGAGGAATTTGTTGATGGTCGTTGATGATAACAATACTCTCCTCCCCCGCACCCAAACCGTCCCACTATCGTTAAAAACCTCTGGGACCATCGCCGCATAGAACTCTTGCACCAGCTCCGCATGATACTTTCCTGAAGTGCTAGTGAAGCGAGCCCAGTGGCGATGGGCGATGGCACCCGGGATGGTTGTGGAATCCAACCCGATCAAGTCGATGCCTCGCTCCACAACGAAGCCACGATTCATGCATGAGGCGAGTCTATCAGGGTAGTGAACATTGGGAGCATTTGCTAAGGCCATCCGATCTGCTTCATCAAGCGCATCAAAGATTTGGTATCGGTCTCGGGTGAGATGAGCGTTGCGTACCATGGTGATAATCTGCAAGAAAAAAAATTGGAGAGCTAATCCACGAATAATTGTTCATAAAATTGAGGAATGAGTGATGCGGTAACATGTTCAAGAGATGCACGGAGCTATGATGATCAAACGAGGTGAAAGTGCATGAAGTGTCCTAATGGTCTACCCTTGCACACCATTCAAGTCTATAAACGACAATAAGGCTTGGATAAATGTGCAACAATCAACCAAATGGACGCACAAACAAATTTTGCATAAATTCATACGACATCTCACAATGAGTCTCACAACTTAGATTACCTCTAATTAACATGAGACCAAGTCAAAAATCCCAACATTGAGTGCAAAAACAATTATCCGACACAAGTTGCACGATAAGACCTAAAACAAAGGATAATGCGCTTAAAAGGTCTAATCATCAACTCATCAAGGCTACTACCCACATTGAACACGCCAAAATGAGTAATACAAGTTAGGAACATGGCAACCCTTAAATTGAATAAGAGGGTACATGAGGTCACAAGAAGCATACATAAGAAATTAGCAATTTAGCATAAATGCACGAGTTCATTATCACAATTTAAGCTCCAAACTTGGGTAAATAGGGCACATAGAACAAACAATAATGGGGTTTTAGGTGAACTAATATTTAGGACTTCAACAAGATCCATTATACTAGCAAAACCACAAAAACCCACAAATGTACAAGTCCTAAAGCATACATGCAACAAAATATGCAAAACCCTAGTTTTCATCCATGGTGAAATTGTGCAAAATTGAACAATGTGGAGTTAAATGAAGCATTAACAAGCAAATGCACAACTCCAAACCTAAATTCTTGCATAATTTCAATGAACTTGAAGAAAATGGTGACCTCACCTTGAATTTCACAATGGGGATGAAATGGAGAAGATAGAGAGTAGAGGAACACTTACATTGAGGGTGGAATAGCACGAAACGTGGTAGGAATCGAGAATTTGGAAGGAGACCTCGAGAAAATGTCAAAATCGCCAAGCAAGAGTGCAAAATCGCAGCCCTCAATCGCCTAAATTCTGCTCTGAGTGTGTGTGAAATGAAGTGCAGTCGGCCGAAGGGTTTTAACACCCTTTTCGTCGTCGGCGATAGTGCCAGGCGATTATGCCTTGGGCACTATCGCTGGCATAAACGCCGAGTTTGTACCACGAGGGTTTGTTCGTGAACGATTGTGACACGGGCGATTGTGCCATGGCATTATAGCCGACACAATAGCCGAAAGTGTACCGAGGGTCGATTTTCTCGGCGATAGTGACATGGGCGATTGTGCCAAGGCACTATAGTCGGCACAATCGCCGAGATGGTACCGAGATCAAAAAATTGTGAGGTGTGTGCCAAACTTGTTGTCACTATGGCTTGTGACCAAAAATAGGGTATTTTGGCTGGTTTTCATGGGAAAACACATTGCCAAACTCAAAAACGCTATTATGGACAAAAATACAACTAACCTTGGTGGGTTGCCTCCCACCTAGCGCCTTATTTAGGGTCGTGGAACGACCTTGACGATCTTCAAGTTGGCGTAGAGAGCAAGACCGAGTCCTTGCTTTGCATTGGTTCGCTCTCCAGATATGGTTTTAACCTTTGGCCATTTACCTTGAAAATCTCCCCATCATCACCCTTTAGCTCTATGGCCCCGTATGAATGGACTTTAACCACAATGAACGGACCGGACCATCGTGATTGCAGCTTACCGGAAAATAACCGAAGACGAGAGTTGAACAAAAGCACTTTTTGACCTTCATGAAACGTTTGGTTCATGATGAATTTGTCATGAAAACGTTTTGTCCGCTCCTTGTAGATGCGTGCACTTTCGTACGCATCTAGATGAATTTCGTCGAGCTCATTAAGTTGCAAAGTTCGCTTCTTCCCCGCTGCATCTAACTCAAAATTAAGGGTCTTGATTGCCCAATATGCGCGGTGCTCCAGTTCCACCGGTAAGTGACATGATTTGCCAAAGACTAATCGGTATGGCGACATACCTATGGGCGTTTTGAATGCTGTACGGTACGCCCATAGTGCGTCATCAAGGTTTGCCGACCAATCCTTTCTAGATGCACTAACCGTCTTTTCCAAAATTTGCTTAAGCTCTCGGTTAGATACTTCGGCCAGCCCATTGGCTTGGGGATGATAGGGTGTGGTGACCCGGTGAGTGACAGAGTACTTTTTAAGTACGACATCCAAGTATCGGTTGCAAAAGTGACTTCCACCGTCACTCACCAATGCACGCGGAACGCCAAACCGTGAAAAGATATGCTTACGCAGAAAGTTGATAACAACCTTGGAGTCGTTTCTTGGGGACGCAATTGCTTCGACCGACTTAGATACATAGTCCACCGCCACTAGAATATATTCGTTTTTATAAGACGGCGGAAATGGACCCATGAAGTCTATGCCCCAAACGTCAAATATCTCCACTTCCATGAAGATTTTCATGGGCATTTCGTTTCTTTTGGAGATATTCCCGACTCGTTGACATCTATCACAAGAAGCAATGAAATTCCGAGCATCTTTGAACAAAGAGGTCCAGTAGAATCCGGATTGTAAGACTTTAGACGCGGTGCGATCGGTGCTGAAGTGACCGCCACACTCGAGAGAGTGACAATGCTTAAGCACATTAAGTTTTTCTTCGTCTGGCACACAACGTCTAATCATACCATCTCCGCAATGTTTGTATAGATATGGCTCCTCCCAAAAATAGTGCTTCACATCAGCAAAGAACTTACGCCTCTGATGTGAGCTTAAGCCGTGAGGAGCTACACCGCTTGCCAAAAAGTTCACCACGTCCGCATACCATGGGTCGGATACCCCAATGGCATACAGACGCTCATCTGGAAAGTATTCATTTATAGGAACCACGTCTTCTCTCTCCAATCCCTCCAACCTTGACAAATGATTCGCGACAAGATTCTTTGTCCCCTTCTTGTCCACTATATCGATGTCAAATTCCTGCAAAAGTAAAATCCAACGGATTAATCTTGGTTTTGCATCTTTCTTTGACATAAGATATTTTAAAGCGGAATGATCAGTGTAAATAATGATTTTAGACCCAACAAGATATGATCTAAATTTTTCACATGCAAACACTACGGCTAGCAACTCCTTTTCAGTGGTGGCATAATTGACTTGTGTCGCGTCCAAGGTTTTGCTAGCATAGTATATTGCATGGAGTTTCTTGTCCTTTCGTTGACCCAAAACAGCCCCCACGGCTAAGTCACTAGCATCACACATGACTTCGAAGGGTAAGGTCCAATCTGGTGCGGTGAGAATTGGTGCGGATGTGAGTTCTTTCTTGAGCCTATCGTAGGCTACTTCACAGCTTTCTATGAACTCAAACTTTGCATCCTTGAAGAGTAACTCGGAGAGGGGCTTGGCAATCTTGGAAAAATCTTTGATGAAACGACGATAGAACCCCGCATGACCCAAGAAGCTACAAATCCCTTTTACAGAAGTCGGATATGGAAGTTTATCAATCACTTCAATCTTTGCCTTATCAACTTCGATACCCATGGCGGACACTTTGTGGCCCAATACAATTCCTTCCGTCACCATGAAGTGACATTTCTCCCAATTCAAGACCAAGTCGGTGTCTTGACATCTCTTAAGGACCATCTTGAGATTTGCTAGACAAGCGTCGTAAGAGTCCCCAAAAATAGAGAAGTCATCCATGAATATCTCCATCGTCTTTTCTATCATGTCGGAGAAGATAGCCATCATGCAACGTTGAAATGTGGCGGGTGCGTTGCATAATCCGAAGGGCATAAGACGATAGGCAAAAGTACCGTATAGGCATGTAAACGTCGTCTTTTCTTGATCTTCGGGGGCAATCGGGATTTGGTTATAACCCGAATACCCATCAAGAAAGCAATAATAAGCGTGCCCGGCCAATCTCTCCAACATTTGGTCAATAAACGGCAAGGGGAAGTGATCTTTTCTTGTGGCATTGTTGAGTTTGCGATAGTCAATGCAAACTCTCCAACCGGTAACCGTTCTTGTTGGGATCAATTCATTCTTCTCATTCTTTACCACAGTTACCCCACCTTTCTTTGGGACTAATTGAACGGGGCTAGTCCAAGGACTATCAGAAATTGAATATATAATCCCCGCATCAAGAAGCTTCATCACCTCCTTCCTCACCACCTCCTTCATATTAGGGTTCAATCTTCTTTGGTGCTCAACGTTTGGTCTATATCCATCCTCCATCTTGATCCGGTGCATGCAAAAGGAAAGGCTCAACCCCTTCAAATCGGCAATTGTCCACCCGATGGCGGATTGGTGCTCCCTCAAAACTCAAAGCAACTTTTCTTTTTCCAACTTACTTAGTTATGATGAAATTATCACGGGCAATGTAGAATTTGCCCCTAAGTAAGCATACTCTAAATGAGACGGTAATGGCTTGAGCTCTAGTTGCGGAGGAACTTCCGCCGACGGTTGGGGTTTGACATTTTTAGGTCCCAACTCTTCAAACTGTTGGTGCCTTGAGAATTTTCGGAAAGGTGTGGCCTCCAAGTGCATCACGCATTCCACACCTTCGTCTTCATCGCTTTCTCCTTCGTAACAGCTATTCATTAACACATTTCCCATCTCATCATCAGTCGCTTTTCTGTCAAATGCCTCTTGTACCACTCGGTCAACAACGTCCACGCTAAAACAAGCGTTCACATCATTTTTGCTTCGGGTACAATTGAATACATTGAAAACGACCTCTTCATCTCCCACCCGCAAGGTCAATTTTCCACCTTGGACGCCAATCAATGCGCCTCCGGTTGCTAAGAAGGGCCTTCCAAGAATTAGAGGTACATCGACGTCCTCTTCCATGTCCAAAACAACAAAGTCAACGGGGAAGTAGAATTTCCCGACTTTGGTTAGGACATCTTCAATGATACCATGCGGATGTTTGATGGAACGGTCCGCCAATTACAATGTGACCCTTGTCGACTTGATCTCACCAAGACCAAGCTTCCTGAAAATAGATAAAGGCATAAGATTAATACTTGCACCTAAATCACATAAATCTTTACCAAACTCAAAATCACCAATATGAATAGGAATAGTAAAACTCCCTGGATCCTTAAGCTTGGGTGGAAGCTTGTTTTGGATGATGGCACTACATTCTTCCGTAAGTGTGACGGTGGCATGCTCTTCAATCTTTCTCTTATTGGACAAAATGTCCTTCAAGAACTTTGCATAAGAGGGCATTTGAGCTAATGCATCAGCGAAAGGAATATTAATTTGTAACTTTTTAAAGACCTCCAAGAATTTAGCGAATTGTTGTTGGTCCTTGTATTCCTTAAGTCGGTTGGGAAATGGTATTGATGGTTTGTATGCTTTCACAATCGGTTTGGATGACGACGGTGCCTCTTGTGCCTTATTGGGTGTTTCAACAACATCTTCAACCTCAACTTCAATAAGTTCCGGCTCTTGAGTGATTGGCGCTTCTTTCTCCTCGGAATCCATGTCATCCCTAGTTGGATCCTTAATCAACGGCTTCCCACTTCTAAGAGTAACGGCCTTGCAATGTTCTCGTGGATTTGGCTCGGTTTGACTAGGCAAATTGCCATGGTTCCTTGAAGAGTGTGCATCCGCGAATTGACCAAATTGCCTTTAGAGATTCCGAATGGCAATGGTATTTTGTTCATTGCTTTGTACAACCGCTTTAATTGTGGCCGCATTTTGCTCATTACCTTGTATGACCGCCTTGATAGTTGCACCTTGTTCACCGACCACCGTATCCATCTTTGATAAATATTTCATCATCATCTCCTCCAACCCCGATTTCTTTTCGCTTGAAGATCCCTCCCCATCGTTTCTCATGTTTTAGTTTCCTTGATGATAGAAACCGGGGGGTTTGAAATTCCGGGATGAAGAAGAAAATTGATGTTGGGCTTGGGCTTGGGCTTGTTGTTTTGATTGATTTTGATGTTGTTGTGACCGACCCATATCACCCCTAGATTGATCCCCTTGGTTTTGTTGATTTGACCAAGAGAAGTTAGGGTGATTCCTCCAACCCGGATTATATGTATTTGAGAAAGGGTTGTTGGGTTGTCGGTTGGGTTGGTTTTGCATGTAGTTCACTTGCTCAACATCATTTGCATCCAATGAAGTCACAATGTGGCACTATTCGGTAGAGTGAGAATCTCCACATAACTGACAAGTTACATTGCCAACCGCCTTCACCGCCATGTTCCTTAGTTGATTCGTTAGCCCGGAGATTTGGGCTTTCAAAGAAGAGATCTCTGATAAATCTTGTGAGCTAGATCCAATTGGCCTTCTTAGTTGGCCACTCCTTTCGGAATGCCATTGATAGTTGTTGTCGGCCATTTCGCATATCAAAGCATAAGCGTCATCATAAGACTTTGACATGAGAGATCCCCCCGCTGCAGAATCAACAGTGGCTTTAAAGTTCGGGAGGAGGGCATTGTAGAACATTTCGATGATCTATCATGGTTGAAGACCATGGTGGGGGCACTTTCTGAGCAATTCCCTATATCTTTCCCAAGCATCATAGAGTGATTCTTGGTCCAATTGCTTAAACTGCGTAATTTCTGCTCGAAGTCCTGCAGTACGAACGGGAGGGAAAAACTTTGATAGAAAGGCCTTCACAAGTTGGTCCCATGTGGTGATTTGTCCGGCGGGGATACTTCTTTGCCACGACTTGGCCCGATCACACAAGGAAAATGTGAAGAGTCTAAGACGAATGGCCTCCGGTGGGACTCCATTCATCTTGAAAGTGTTGAGAATCTCACTGTATCTCTCAAGATGACCAACCGGGTCTTCATGAGGTAGCCCCCCAAACTGTTCTTTCTTTATCATGCTTATGATGGCCGGCTTGATTTTGAAGTTGTTAGCCTCCACATTAGGAGCTTGAATGCCCTGTTGTGAGCCATCATAAATGGGACACGAGAAATCTCTTAAAGCTTGATTATTTGCCATCGGTTGTTCTTGCTCTTGCTCTCTTCTCCTTAATCGAAGTGTGTGTTCGATTTCCGGATCCAAGGAAAATATCACTCTTCCTCGGCTACGTCACCTTGGCATGCACTAGAGTGAGTGCCTGAAAACAAACCCAAAGAATAGTAAGTAAAAATAATGGAATTAAAGAATAATGTCCAATCTAGCAACGCTATAACCGGTAGTGATATTAACACTACAATAGCTCCCCGGCAACGGCGCCAAAAACTTGATAGAAGGTTTATGCAACCCTCCAAATCTACCGCAAGTGTACGGTGTCAATCAAGTAATACGTACTAAGTACGAGTATCGATCCAAGGAACTACGAGTTTAAGTACCATAAAGGCTACCACAACTACTAACTGAACTGCTGATAAAATTGGTTTGAGAATGATTAATTAACTATTTATCAAGAGACAATGAAAGCAAGCACGGGAATACTATTCAACAACTGATTCAAACACCACAAAGAGAATACTTATATGACTAGGGAAAGGCTAGGGGTCGGATTTCATTTGGATTACACCAACAAATAAACAATACACATTCAATGACTCAATACACAAGGTTAAATTAGCAATTCCAAATATACTCACTACTCTCTCTCGAGCAATAGCAAGAATGTATCATGCAATATATATTGAAGTCTCTCAACCAATACACATAAACATTCAACTCATTAAGCATAAGAATCACAAACACAAACTAGGGTTTACTTGGTATATCTCTATCCAATATCTCACCCTAGGTTTATCTAACTTTTATCAAGTTATAAAACCAATTTCTCAAGAGGAAATACAACCAAAAGATGAATAAGATGGCCAATCTCATAAACAATAAGAACAAGATAGACAAACTTCAACCAACAAGTGTATTAACTCAATAAAATGCAATAATCATATATCTAACGGTATAAAACCAAAATCCATCCTTCCCCCAACCTCAAAAGGTTTAGTTCATGTTACTAGTAGCAAATATAACCATAGAGAAGAAGATGACAACACCCAAATACATCGTTTCTCAACAAAATACAAGTGTAATGATAAAACTCCCTCAATTATTGATACACACTACCAATTTTGAGCTCCAAAAGTTGTTTCCACCTTCCCAATCAGTAAAAGTCTTCTATTCTGCTCTGAAAACGGTTTAGAACAGCTCCCCTAGGGTCTAGCCTCCAACAATCCCGAGATAACCCTAAACTTTAAATTTCTGCAGCTTTTTATACCCTCAGACCATGACTGCGACAATGCCCGACGATTATGACAATGTCACAATCGCCTGGCACAATCGCCGGGCTCAACATGCCCACGGTACATCTTGGGCGATTGTGCCAGCGATAGTGACACATGTCACAATTGCCTGGCATAATAGCCAAGGTTATGATTTTCGTTTTTTCTTCACTCGTTCACTTGGTTCGATACCGTCTTCAACCGGGACGTAAAAAATGGAGTATAAGTAAGCATTTTTCCTTCCATCTGACATCTTGTATGCTACATAACACTTGCACAAAATATTAGTCCAAAATACCAATTATTGCTTCAATACGAGTCGTAAACTTATGATTTGGAGGATAAAAATCCGTCAGATAACGAAGTTATCAATAAATACATCAATAATTGTATCACCTAAATTAACAATTTAAGGTTTAACTTCAATATACACAAATCAAACCTTATACATGGTCTATAATATGGATGAGTGTTACTAAAACCCAATAATCGTTGCTATCTCCAAAAGCGGAAGACGTCATCGAATAACTAGATCCTTCATGTGTGTCTAACTAGCACTACACTCTTCACGGTGTCGCTAGAACCACTCCCATCAATGACCTGATGCACATGCCGACAAATAAAAAGGTTAGGCTTAACGCCTAATGAGTTCAAGAGTTTTCATTATTTTAACAAAACGGTAACCGAAGGAATGTTATTTAAATCGCGATTTTTAAGATAAAATGCATTAAATATGAAATCTATCCCTTTTACCAAAACCCACCGTTTTCGTGATGAAATCCCGCTACAAAACATTATTTCAAAAACGCATTTGAACCCAATATGCACTCAATCGTGAATAAAGGTTAACATTTAAATATTGGGAATGTTGATGATTTCTATCATCCATAACATCCAAAATATGGATAAGGTTCAATACTTTAAAACCCAAAATCATGGATAGGAATCCATATACAAAACGTCACTGAAAAACATGGGTAATACTCAAAACCCAAAACAACACCTTTCGGTGACGGGGGATACCCGATTCCATTGAATGTGACGGAGCACAAAAGTAAGTCACATATACATGTTCAAGAGCCCCACTACGAATCAATAGTTATTCCATTAATTCTAGATTTCGCTTATTCACAAGAAATTACAATTAATGGTCGTTAGTCGTTGCCCGACGTTGAAGTCCACAACTATTACCCATCTTGACCCATGCCTATTTCTTGGTACATTACGGGAATTACAATTATTGGTTATTGGCTGTTGCCCGACTTTAAAGTCCACAACTATTACCCATTAAGACCCCATGCCTATTCCACGTTTCAAACGGGGATGTTCATCCCACTCAAACCGACTCCTATGCCTATGGATCTATTGCATTACAGACTAAAACATTACATGACTCCAAATGAATGACTAACGCACTCAAAACATGTAACTTTCAAATAAGATGCAATATATGCATATCATAACCAAATCTCTACATTAAGCAATTAAAACCGAACAAATGTCTTCAAGACTCTTTTAAGTCAAAACCGAACCAAAATGCTCAAAACTCAATTGACCATCAAATAAATGTCCTCAAATAATAAAACGTATATAATCGATGTTTATGTAGACACATATCTCAAGATATGATTAACCCAAATCGCATCATTGGTTGAGACAAACCATTTTCCAAATGAACTCGTACCCTTATGTTTCCAAAATGTCTCATAACACTATAATGTGCATTTTCCAAATGGTTTATAAAAACAAATACACCAAAAATATATAAACCATCAAATAGACTCCATTTGTACAATAAATCACTAAAAGAACACATTCTTGAGGTTTACTCATCAAAACATTCAAAACCCCGAAGATAGACATTTTACAAGATTTACCAACCCAAATTTACCGAATATGAAAACTTTATCAAATACTCAACACATTGATAAGTACCAAGTAGACACATTATTACTCCAAAATACACATTTTGGCATGTACATAGTTTTCACAAAGCAACTTGAATTCACCTTGCTAGATTTAGGCTAAATCTAGATTTTACCCAAACTTGAGCTTCCTTGGAGAAACTTGAATCTACAAGCAAATCCTTCCAAAAACCTAGATCCACAAGTTTCCAACCATAATTAATCATATTCACCCATATAGAATCATTCCCCATACATTTTACAGCAAAATCCCCAATTTGGCCAAAACCCTAGTTTTGACTCAAATTCTCTAAAATCATCCAAATCAAAATTGAAGAAATATAACTCTAGGAAATCATCAATTGAGTGTTTATTACTCCTAAAGAAGCTTGGAAATGGAGGGGATGAACTTACCATTTAGGTTTTGGGCAAAACCTAATAAGCCCCAAAAATCTCTAGTGTTGGAGGTGAGAACTTGATCTTGCATCAAGAGATGAAGCCATTAACATAATATGGAGAGGGAGCACTTTGATCTTCATGGAAAAGCCCCAAAATCGGTTAGGGTTCATAATAGAAGGTGGAGGAACGTTTTGGGAGAGAAAGGGAAGAGGGTGGAAATGAGAAATGAAAGAAATGGCTGAAAAAATCGTATTTTTAACACTCTGGTACCCGCAGGCTATTGTGACAGTGTCACAATCGCAGTCACAATAGCCAAGGATGAACCAAGAGGTTTTTGGCTTATGATGATTAGGGGTGAGCGTGGGTCGGGTCGGGTCGGATCGGGGACAAAAATCCTAAACCCGATCGGGTTTCGGGTAAGAAAAACAGGCCCCGAATATGCCAAACGGGTATGTCGGGCAGGTCGGGGTCGGGGCAGGTCGGGTTTGGGGTAGGTCGGGTTCGGGTTTCGGGTATATGCACTTTTTTATAAAAACCTGTTGCTGAAATCTGAATGCTGAGTGCTGACTTTGCTGGCTTGCTGCCTCGTTGTCGCTGCTGCATGGAATCGCGGTGGACCTCAAATCCATATTCAAATCCATATTCCATGCATACTGACAAGTCAATAGTTCTCTTTTAATTATATATATTAATACTATTAAATGTTTAATCATGCATACTGACAAGTGATTAGTATAACAAAAACAAAAGAAATAAATAATGCATTAATATCTCTCTCTCAAATCTCAACTATATATAGATATAGATAATTAGATATATCATATATGTATATGTATATCTACTCAACTTCCAACCATGAAGATGAAGTCATGAAAATGTTGAATAATAATACTTCAATACAGAATATATATATAATATATATTAATATATGAAACACACAACGCAGGCCTACGTGAAACTTAAGAGTTAAGAATTTTAATGGCTACATGCTCGCTGCTTCAATGGAAAACTTGATGCAGTACTGGAAATTAAAAAAACAGATACTTTATTCTGAAAGTCTAGATAGATGAAGACGGTGTCGACTGTCGGTACGGACGTGCGGTGGTGTTGTGGCTGTGCAGCGCTGGTGGTCGATGGGACTGGTGGAGGACGGCGATGAAGGACGACCGACGAAGACGTTGCTTCTAGTTCTGAACTCTGAAGGACGACCGAAGATGACAGACGATACAGATAGTGAATCTGGGAATGGTCGATAAACGATGAAGTAGTTGTAGACTTGTAGTTGAATTCTTCTTGATGAACGATGATCAGTGTTGACGATGGTAGAATATAGATGACTTTCGATGAAATTTAAATATGATACTGATTAGGGTTTAGATAAAAATTAATATATAAAGAATATATATGGGGATTTCGGGTATCAGACGGGTTCGGGTCGGGATTTTGAAGACCTAACCGAACCGTCCTACCCCTTCAAATTATCGGGCCTCGGGGTTCGGGTAATCTTGGGTCATTTGGGTCGGACTAATTCGGGGATTTCCGGTTCGGGTTTTCGGTTTTTTTGGGTAGTATCGGGTTATGCACAACCCTACTGGTGATTGTGACAGCTATAGTGACAGTGTCACAATCCCTGTCACAATAGTCGATAGTGTACCGAACACTGTTTTGGCCATAACTTCTTCGTTTTCACTCCGGAAAGGCCCGTTGGATTCGTATTTGAATTATCCATACAACAAGGCTATAAAATCTAAGATTCACTCAAAAATCCTATTTCCTCAATTTCTCTTGAAAGATCCATTTCCACATTGACTTGAAATTATGCTTACCCGAAAATTACGGGTGTTACACCATGTAAGAGTCGTGAACCTCACTTACCGGGTAAGACTCCATCCTTATCATCGCTCTTAACCGATACAATTCTCTCCCTTTACATGTTCATCCAATAACATAAATGACCTGGTAAGTGCTTATCAAATTGGCGTTTAAATGAGACCATTGCTAAAACAATGATAATTCTAACAAGTTACAATTTGGTTTTTACCCTTAATCACAAAAAAAATATAGAAATATATAATATAATCATGGTTATCATGATTGTCTAGAGATAATAAGTTGTGAATGAGAAGTAAAAAAAACAATAAGACTATATCTAAAAAGAACACCACTTATTTAGCAGAAATTGAGTATACCAAAAATTGAAATTCCAGGCAAATTGAATGCAAGCATCCCTAATTCTTCTCCACTCACTAGATGCAACAATTCAAGTTAAATAGTGAAATTCTTCTGCTATCACAAGAAACATGCCCACCAACCCTGCTATAAACTAACTCCCCATTACAATTTTTAACAGCAGAACCAATAATCAAGTTGAACAAATGAACAAAGTTTCAACTTCAAAAACTAAGGGGTCGTTTACTAAATGCTTACCTGAGAAGTGTTTACCGAGTCATTTTACCTTATGGGATGAACATGACAAGAATTGAGAATCTTACCAAGTACGAACGATGACAAAGACTTAAGAGTCTTAACCAGTAAGTGAGGGTAACAACTTTTACCCGGTAAAACGAATCGATGTACCTATGCAATGCAGCCAGATGTAAAATTTTTGGTGTACGTTGATGACGAAAAATCAATACAAATCTTCATTTAATTTCACTGAAACAATTTTTCGCTTCATTCGTAACAACTAACAAATTTGATTACCTCACCGTCTTGTGTAAGTGAGAAACTGAAAGAAGCCCCTGCATTTGATGATGAAAAGTCAATGTAAATCTTCATTTAATTTTGCTGAAACAATTTTTTGCTTCATTCATAACAACTAACAAATTTGATTATCTCACTGTCTTGTGTAAGTAAGAAACCGAAAGAAGCCCCTACATTTGGGCGAATGCCATATTTTTCCAATGGATTCTTATCCTTCAGCCACTACCATCTTAAAACTCTATACAAACTTTTGAACAAACTTTGCCATTATTAATACTTTTTGTGTAACACTCGGATTTTCGGTAAGTAAAAGTCACTCTGTGGTATTTTGAGGTTTCTAATCTATGGATTTGTGATCTGGAGCATGCTGCCTTGGATCCCTATCAGTGTCAAGAGTGTTACGGTTGGGAGAAGTCGAATTTCGGGGCTCGGTACAGGCCCAACGACAATGCCATGCGACTATGACAATGTCAATGTCATTTGGCATAGTCGCAGCTGAAGGGGCACTCTCGGTACATTTCATGCGACAATGCCATACGACAATGACATTGTCATAGTCGTCTGGCAATGTTTCCAACCTGCACCAGAGGGTTTTAAACCCATTTTTCTCAGCTTTCTCTCATTTCTTACTTCTCACACTTCACCATTTCTCTCCTAAATCGACCCCCCATCATCTTTGTCAAACCCTATCTCATTTTGGGACCATTTCCTTGGATTTTAAATTGTCCTTCATCATTGAATCTTGTAATTACAACCTCAAGTGCAAGACCAAATGTTCACCTTCAATTCTAAGAGATTTCTAGGTTTTTGGAGTTTTACCAAGACCTAAGTGGTGAGTTATCCTAATCCTTTATAAATTCTTATGCAAGGTTATAAATGTTTCATTTTTGGGTTACAAATGCTTCTATTTCTCAAGTTTTCAGTTTGGATGAGTTTGGAAAAGTTAGGTCAAAATTAGGGTTTTGACCAAAATGAGGATTTAAGGTGAAAGGTATTTGGAGTATGATTCTAAGTACTTGGGTTTGTGTATTTATGATTGAAAACTTATGGATCTAGGTTTTTGGAAGATTTGGCTTGAGGATTCAGATTTCTTCAAGGAAACTCAAGTTGGGGTAAAATCTAGATTTAACATAAATCTAGCAAGGTGAGTTCAAGTTATTTTGTGAAAACTGTGTACATGCCAAAATGTGTATTTTGAAGTAATAATGTGTTTACTTGGTATTTATCAATGTGTTGAGTATTTGACAAAGTTTTCATATTTGGTAAATTTTGGTTGATAAATCTTATGAAATGCCTATATTTGGATTTTTTGATATTCTGATGAGTAAATCTCATAAAAGTGTTCTTTTGGTGATTTATTAGACAAATGGAGTCTATTTGATGATTTATGAGTTTTTGGTGTTTTTGTTTTTATAAACAATTTGGAAATGCACGTTATCGTGTTATGAGGCGTTTTGGAAATATAAGGGCATGAGTTCATTGGAAAAATCGTTTGTCCCAATTCGTGATGAGTTTTAGGTTAATCGCAACTTTGAGGTATGTGTCGGTGTAAACGCCGTTTAAACATGTTTTATTATTTGGGGACGGTTAATTGTTGGCCTGATGGATTTTGAGCATTTTAGCTCGGTTTTGACTTAAAAGAGTTTTGAGGACATTTGTCTGGTTTTAATGGCTTAATGTAGAGCCCCATTTGTGAATTGCATCTGAATGCATCTTGTGGTATATTGTTGATAATTACATGCTCGAGTGCGTTGGTCATTCCTGTGTAGTCATGTAATTTTAGACTGTGTTGCATTGGATCCATAGACACCTAAGTCAGTCTTTATTTGATGGTCAATTGGGTATTGCGGGGTTGGACTCCGGTATCCGTGTTTTACGACCTGAACCTTTCAAGTGTACACTAGGAGGGCTGAGTCCGGTTGTGATATTGTGTTGAAGGGAGTTTGGGCCTCCGTCGCTTGAAGGTAATGCCTTGGAGGTAGTCCTTAAGTGTGTCGGGCCTTCGTGGTGATATTCATGGTAATGATCACCAAGGTCAGCTATCTCTTTAGGTGTAACTTGAAAGGAATCGTAGGGACACTTGGGCTTTTATGTCTTGAATTGTCATACGATTAAAGTTGTATGAGTGGCATACTTTTGTGTTCCTCCACTCTCAATGGATATGGGTCTCCCCCGTTGTCGGCCAGCAGTATTTTGGATATTTAATTGTCCATGCTTTAACATTTGGATTTCATTCCATTTTATGGTCGCGTGAGTATTGAATTTTAGTTCCATGCTTTCGGTAGTATACTATATTTATGTGGATTGTCTTCCATAATCTATGAGTTGAGTACTTGAGTATTATTCCCCACCCGTGTTTTGGGTGTTTTAGGATATAAAGTTTTATCCGCGTTTTTATAAATTGGGAGTCCGTTGTCTATTCACGTTTTGAGTGAGTTTTGGGTTGTATCACTTTATAAAGAATGTTTTGTATTGGGGCGTTCGCCCTTAAAATGCATGTTATTGGAAAACGAGTTGTTTTCATACTTAAAGTAAATCATTTTGAAAGATTGTGTTTTAGGTTGCATTGTTTCCTTTTTAACGAAATATCTATTTTTGTTGAAAACTCTTGAATTCACTAGGCGTTAATCCTAACCCTTTTTATTTGCCGGCATGTGCATCAGGTCCTAGTTGGGGATTGTCACTTGCAGCACCGCGTGAAGTGTTGAATCCTATTTAGATGCTCGAGAAGGATGTAGCTATTGAGTGATGTCTTCCGCACATTTGGAGATAACAATCGTTTATGGGTTTAGTATCACCCGACCTTTATTTAGTCTTTATATAAGATTTGGGTGGTTATTTGTTGAGGTTAAATCTAGAATTATGTTTGAGGTATTTCAAGTATTGATTTGTGGGAAGGGATTTTTACCCTTCATGTGATGTATTGTTGAAAATTTTAATTAGTTGTTCTTTTTCAACTTGAGGGTGTTACACTTTGGATTATACCAAGTTAACCATCTTGAAACAAAATGCATAAAAACCAATCATGAATGAAACATGCTAAATTTTTTTGAACTGCTAATACATTATACACGAGTACTTGCTTCTATGTAGTACTGTAGAAAGTGAGGCAAGAGAAAATCAAAAACTTCCCTTGCATGTAATGGATCAACCAACACCAACTTTAGAAGGCCCAATATATTATCTTTTTCATTTTGGCCTACATACTACCAAAGAGCAAAGACCCTAGCTTTAGTAGGCCCAGTATATCAAAACTCGTCCTTAAAATCATCCCCTTCAGGATACAAACTGCCATCTGCCCATCTTAAATCTAAAACTCAACCTCTTGCCCATATGATAAATTATACATACTTTTCTAGTGAAATTAGCAATCAGGTACAACTTCACTTGATAAAATTCGTCCAAAGTCCGCAAAAATCCAAATAAGTTCACAAAAAACAAATCATCTTGGCAAATGGATTATCAAACAGGAACACATAAAAAAGGAATTTTCAAGACTGAAATTTGTAAGGCAACATAAAAATACATGACTTGAGTAAGAATCAAGTTTTAATGGCGACTGAAATGTATAAAACAAGTCGTTCATATCTGAGATAAAAAGAATCAGAAAACAATGAAAGCCATGTGTTTTGTTTTGCTATTTGCCCTCTAAAAAACTCCAACCTAATCCTAACTTCAAGCCAACTATACTAATTATCAGGTACCAATTTTGGTATATGTTTTCTGTAAATTAAATGTAGAATTTAAGTTACATGCTTTGATGTTGGTAGAATGCAAGAACGTGTTCACAAATTAGACCATTTTAAACAATGAAAACCAAAACATACCAGATTAAGGTTAACCATGTTTCTAATGTTTACAAAGCTTGGGTACATGAAAGAATATAAAATTGTAACACCCGTAAATTTAGTAAGTCCTTAACCTAAACTTCCCCGATTTATTTATATTATAAATGGCTCTAGAGACTTTCTTGTAAATTTGGTTTTTAGATCGAAAAACACATCGGGTCAGAAAAGTTGGATTTTTGGGCCTCGGTACGCCCTGGGCGACTGTGCCCGCGATTGTGACAGAGGTCACATTCGCAGGGCACTGTCACGGCATCTGTACCGAGAGGGGTATGGACCGGGAGACTGTACTCGCAATTGTGACAGGATGTCACTCTCGCGAGGCACTATCGCTAGACTTGTACCGTGGGCTAACGGAGCGGCGCGATTGTGACAAAATGTCACTCTCGCCGACGGGAGGCAGTTTGTAACACCCCGAATCTTCGTTGTAATAATCCTAACGTTAGAATTCTAATCTTATTTTGTCAAAACTTAGTTACCTTGCGTTTACCGTTAGTCGTTAGCACCGTGCGTTTGGAGCCAAGTGTGAATGCTTAGAATTTCAGTGTGTTGGGCAGGACAGTGGCTTGCGCGGCTTTCCCCGCGACTTGGAAGTCGTGGCCTAAGTCGCGTAACCTCCTGGATGTGTCGACCACAGTGGCATGCGCGGTCTAAGTCGCGGCATAAGCCACGGGAGTCCCCTGATGTTCTTAGACGGGATTCTTCCCCTTTTTCTCCTTTATGTTTCTCATCTACCTCTTTCTTTCTCTCCCAAACCATTTACTCTTCCATTATTGAGATCTAGGGTTCCACCAACTCGAACCCTCCATATTTATTTCTAAGAAGTTGGGTAGATCAATCAAAGGTTCAAGATTTGGGGCATTTAATCTCCATCTCCATTGTCATCTTTTCGAAAGGGATTTAAGCTAGGGTTTTGGGTTTTCTTCAAAACCCACTTGGTGAGTTCATACTTCCTTTTATTTAAACTTTATACACATCAAAATGCATTTTGACTTCTAAGTATCTCCTTGTTTACATTTTCATTGTTGATGAGATTTTGACCTAATTTGGTATTTTGGAGATTTTTAGGGTTTCTTACCATTTTGTAAAATAAAGAAATAACCCATGTCTTGGAACTACAAATATGGTTGTTTTCACACTTTGATGAGTAAATGTTCAACTTGTGACTTTTAGCCAAGTTCATGTTTTAAGTTCATTATGGGTATTTTGGTTGAAAGTTTCATTTTGTGAAAAGGAAATGAATGGTGTAATCTTGAGTATATCAATGTTACATTTAAATGGTTTTTACACTTGAAGTGTTTACTTGGTAAAGAAAAAAATTTGGAAAGGAGAAGAGAGCCTCATGTTTTATGTTTGGGCTTTGTATTTCTTATCAGCAGTTAACCATAAAAATGTGATTTGGGAATTAATGGTGTTATGAACTATATGTTTGATTATAGTTGGTCACAAATGAAATTGTGACAAGTCTAGACTATTACTAGTGGATCCATAGGTATTGAGTCGGCTTACTTTTGGGATGTTATTTCCCCTTGTAGCTAGTTGAGACATTTGATCCTCGGGGTCCATTTGGTACGATTATGTGAGACCGGTTACTAGCCTGAGTTCTTCACTTTCTGAGTTCTTCACTTTCTTGGCAATTAGTGACTTTCTTGAGTAGTACTCTGAGTTCTTCACTTTCTTGAATTTGCAGTCCCTTGAGAAGTGCCCAAATTTGCCACAGTTGTAGCATCTTCCTGGTTCATCCTTTCGCTCTTCTCGCTTCTCCTCTCTCTTTCCTTCTCTTCTATCTTCCTTCCAATCTTCTCGTCCTTCCTCTCTCTTTCCATGCCTCGGCTTGTATCGCATCTCAGACTTATCTTTCTTGTATCCATCATGCTTTGGCTTTGAGTAAAATCTTTTCTTGCCAAAGCTCTTCTTGAATCGTCGTGTAATCAGAGCCAAGTCTTCAGAGAACTTTTGAATATCAGGATCTGAATCAACTTCCAGTTCTTCATCGCTCGAATCAGATTCAGAGTCAGTAACTTTAGTAACTAGAGCTTTAGACGCCTTTTTCTTCGACCTTGCAAAGGATACAGAACCTTTGCCGGCTATGAGAGCCACAGAATCCTTCAGATGATTAGACTCATTATTCATAGATCTCACCTCATCCTCATGTTGAGCTAGAGTAGAGAAGATATCGGTGACATTTTCTCGAGCCATATTCTTCGACATCTGGAGGTTGATAGCAAAGTTTTTCCATTCTGGATTCAGATTCTTGATGAACTTGTAGTTTATCTCAGAAGCAGATTTGGCGATGTTGTTCCTCCTCAAGTCATTGAGAATAATGTTGTACCTATTGTAGGTGTCTAATATCAGCTCTCCTTCTTTTGCATGAAATCCCTCGTAAGCATTTATGCACAGATTCTGCTTAGCTTGTATAGAGGCTTCACTTCCTTCAAACTACCTTGCTAGTTCATCCCAGATTCCTTTAGCAGTGCTCTGACTGTTGACACGATTGTAGATGTCGTTTGGAATTGCCATTGTCAGATAGATTAGAGCCTCTTCTTCTAACTTGAGCTGTTCTTTCTGCTTTTCAGTGAAGAACTGAACAGGTTTAGGAATCTCTCTGTCAGGGATTTCAGGAGAGGAATCTGTAGCAGGTTGACCCTTTACTGTGATCATTGGAGTTTTAGGACCTTCAATGATTACTGTCATGAATTCTCTGTTCTTGTGATTCAGAAACTGAATCATTCTGGTCTTCCATTGCTGATACTCATTAGCCATTAGGACAGGCGGTTTGGACTGAGAGCCCATCGAGAGAAGCTGGTTCGATATCTTAGCTGTACCACTTGTTAGTAATTAAACTTATCTGTACCAAGACAACCAACTAGATGAGATCGTTAGAATCAAAATGAAAACCACACTAAAAAATTTTCAGAAAAATAAATTCCCGAAAATAATTAAATGCAGTCCTTTCAATCAGTGTAAAGCTTCAAATAATACTGAACAAAAAGAAACAGTTGATCTCGAATAGAACTTTGTCCCCCTTCGCAGACTTAGCACGGGGGTCAAGGGGCAACGCCCTTGCGGGGGTATGGGGGCAGCGCCCCTAGAGAAAAAAATTTCGACTTTGAGAGGCCATATTACAGTTTGCAAAAATCGACCGGAGATGTGCTTCGACCGGTATTGAGTTGACCGGAGACTTGTAAAGACCGGTAGAGAGTTCGACCGGGAACTTGTAAAGACCGAGGAAGTGCAAAGACCGGTAAGATGTAAGACCGGAACTATGCTTGACCGGTAAAATTGATTCGACCGGTAACAATTAGACCGATATAGGTGTTAGACCGGGACCTTGTGAGTATCGGTGCTTTGCTTAGACCGATAGAACTCGATCGATAGTAATAAGGTGAGTTCGACCGATAGAGTGTAAGACCGGGACCTTGATGAATATCGGTGCTTTGCTTAGACCGATAGATTAGACCGGTAGAATGTAAGACCGACAAAGAGTTTGACCTGAATGGTCTTAAGACCGATAAATCTATGTTCGACCGGTATTAATTAGACCGGTATGATGCTATGACCGGAAGGCTAAGGACCGATAGAGGTTAAGACCGATAAAGTGCTTAGACCGGGACGTTCTTAGTCTACCTAGAACGATGATGAACAGGATGAATAATCAACCTAGAAATCAAATACGAACTCAAAAACAGATGCACAAATCAAACTATTTCACTCAGAAGCATGAATCTCAACTAATCAGTTCAATTTTAAACTAATAAACACATTAATTCATGAAATCTGATGAACAGTAACTGTCGATGAATAGTGATTTTCGATGAACAGTGTTTTTTGATGAACAGTAATATCACAAAAAAAAATAGATTCTTTTAGCTCTGATACCAATTGTTATCCCAGTTTAATCTAGTTGGTAAATAATCAATCAAGTAATCAATCAACACAATAATAATCAAGAGATATATAAATCAGAATAACATACCAATCCCTTGAATAACCAATGAAACCCTTGAGTGTTCTTGATACCCTTTGAATACAGAGAATAATATGGCTACCTTTCTCTCTAAACAATAATTATGAAAATATGAAAGGTTTCTTAACCCTAAAACTAAACAAAACATAACTTTAAATACCCAGGCCATATGGGCTTCCTAATGCTTAATGGGCTTGGGCCCAATAGCTAATAACTATTAAACTATTACAATTTAAACCCTGAACTGTAACTATCAAGTAAATACAGTTTAGACCCTCTAATTTAACTTTGACACAATTGCAGTTTAAACCCTGAACTTTAACTTTAATCTTGAATACAATTATTTGAAATGCACCTTGTTCAAACTGACTTCCAGTTAGCTGATCTTTTCACCAAGCCATTGGATGAAAAGCGTTTTCAATTTCTCATCAGCAAACTTGGTATGTTGAACATGTCTTAAACCTTACTCATGATTCTAGGGGGAGTATTCTATGTTTTGATCTTGTGTGTTATTTTCCAACTGTTGTTAACGAGAGAGGAATCATTTTCATAAATGATTACCATTATTTCTTTTATTTATGCAGGTTCGGTCAAGTGACAATGGCTTCTAATCACATCGGATTAGAACCCGCACTTCAGTGCCTTATTTTTCTGTTTTTTTTCTTAATCTTAAAAAAAAAAAAAAGGTTAACGGATAATATCTGTGTTTTTAACAGATTTTTGGATACTTAAATGCTTATCTGACCGTGTGTTCTTAAAGATAAATACTTGCGTTTTATCTTGTCAATATACTTTGTCAAGTATTCATACACATAACGGTTCAGAACATTCTATTTTGACTTTGTTATTATCATGTATCAAAAGATAAATCTTTCTATGGTAATACTCACGTTATTGGTATTCACTGTTGATTGAATCAAACGTCATTTCATGTGCTTTCATTGAAAATATGTTTATATATTGTTCATATAAACAACATTCGTTTTTTATTCTCCAGCATATTATTCTTCATGACAAAATGATATGAGCTTAATTGTCAAACTCTTTTAGTTTGAGGGGGAGAATTGCATCGTCAAACACAACTGTTTTGACTTCTCCAAAATTTTTATTCTTCATGTAACAAGTGGTATTTGTGCTTACATGTACAAAACGCCTGTTGAACAACATGTTCTTTTAGGAAAATACATGGGATTCAGTGTGAGAACTTAACAGAACTTCCATGGATTCACGATAACCAGTGTTTCCTACCCAGGAAGTATTCCCTGAGTGATTGAGGGGAGAAGGGTCAAAAAGAATTGAGTGTTGGTGTGTGAAAAGAGGTAAAATGGAAAAGAGAGATTGGTTAGAAGTGAGCATTAAAAGAAAGAGGGAGAGAGAACAGAGTAAAAGAATATTAGACTCTAAACCAAACTTCTTTCTGAGCTGGGCAGCCACATAATCTGATTGGTTCACATTCTTTGGTGACCATCATTGAAAAAGGCAACTAGCCCATGCCATCTCTTGCATACGACCTCACCAGCTACTCATTCTTTTCTCAAAAAGAGAATGTTTCACATTTTATGGGGACGCAGCACATACGCTATTGGTTCTTCATTTGGAAGATACTAATATTGAAAAAGAAGGAAAGTTGCCCCACCTTCGAACCCTTTCTCATGCACATTGAGTCTTTGTATAATTTGTTGTTGTCTCAACAAGTTTACATACTTTGAGCCTATATTGAAAAGGCAATCATCTATGCTTAATTTTTTTTCTAACACATGCACGAGCACACAGAATTTTTTTTTCTGTCAGAACGTTCATAGATAACCATGTGTTATTCGATGATTGAATGGAAGACCTGGGGAGTCTACATCAAACCAGCTCCTTATATAGTAACTTTGTGTTACTCGGTGACTTTGTGTCATTGACAGGCATTCTAACTGAGTCATTTGTTGATTCAGGGTTACACTTATTAAACTGTTTGAATTTGAAAAGATTCGAATGGTTACTACTTTCTATTTTAATCTGAAAAGATTGAAATAATCACTCTTTCCATCTGGGAAGACTGCTCTTATTTCCATACAGGGCTCGTTACATGAAGATTGTGCTTACGTGATCATACACAATAAGGGAGATTGTCTTGAAAAGGGGGAGATTGTTTTGCAAAGTTTTGATGATGATGATTCTCACCACTCATCAAAAAGGGGGAGAAGATACAAAAAGGGAGAATACTCAAAGAGGGAGAATATAATTTAAAGACCGCTGAAGATTATCAAAGTTTTGAAGGTATTTAAAGATATCAAGTTTTGAAGCGATCAACGACATATCTGAAGAAAAGATAATAAAAGTGAAGACCCGAAGACAATTGCAAATTTTTTTTAATCTTGAATCCAAAGGGGGAGATTGTTGGATCAAATAATTGTATTCAAGATTAAAGTTAAAGTTCAGGATTTAAACTGCAATTGTGTCAAAGTTAAATTAGAAGGTCTAAACTGTATTTACTTGATAGTTACAGTTCAGGGTTTAAATTGTAATAGTTTAATAGTTATTAGCTATTGGGCCCAAGCCCATTAAGCATTAGGAAGCCCATATGGCCTGGGTATTTAAAGTTATGTTTTGTTTAGTTTTAGGGTTAAGAAACCTTTCATATTTTCATAATTATTGTTTAGAGAGAAAGGTAGCCATATTATTCTCTGTATTCAAAGGGTATCAAGAACACTCAAGGGTTTCATTGGTTATTCAAGGGATTGGTATGTTATTCTGATTTATATATCTCTTGATTATTATTGTGTTGCTTGATTACTTGATTGATTATTTACCAACTAGATTAAACTGGGATAACACAGGGTATGAACAAAAAACCTCCATTGGGGTGAAAATTGAGCTTTGAAAAACTTGAAAATCCCCAATTGGCCTTCATACCCCATTCTGGTGAGGTTTGAAAACAAATCCTCATTTGGAATAGAAGATATACCTGAAGCATCGTCTAGACGTAGACAGATGCGAATGGTCTCCTCAGTAACTGTCAAGGGTTTGTCACAAACCCTTGTTTTGATGCACGGCACTCCGTTTTCAGTGCTAGTAGTGGCATTGGCCCAGAATTGCCTTTGATGCTCTATGTAGATGGTAGGAGACACAGTGAGAGCATGAGCGATGTGGCTGGACCTCAGAAAATCGACTATCTGGTGAAAACCTTCAGCTTGTTTTGGCTTTTGAAGCATGGCTATCTCGTTGTGCTCATCAATAAACATCATGGAAGCCATCTGTACGCAAGGATTCTTGACTAGCGAGCACTGGATACTTGAGAGAAAAGAGTGAGAGAGAAGATGAACAGTAGACAAGGAGTCATTATGATCTTTTAGGTGGGGAAAGGGTATTTATAGCTTTTGGATTATAAGCAGTATTAACCTTAAAAAGATAGTGAAAGCAGTATTAACAGTGAGCAGTATTAACTGAGAGCAGTATTAACCACTAGCAGTATTAACTAACTAGCAGTATTAACTGAGAGCAGTATTAACCACTAGCAGTATTAACTAACTAGCAGTATTAACTGAGAGCAGTATTAACCACTAGCAGTATTAACTAACTAGCAGTATTAACTGTGCACTGGCAGTAGTAAAATTGTACTGGCAGTAGTAAAATTGTACTGGCAGTAGTAAAATTGTATTGGCAGTACTAACACTGTACTGGCAGTATTAACCATACTTACACTTTTAAGCTTGTGATGAACTGAGTACTGCTATACATTTCCTGAGAAAGAAAATTAGTAACACCAAGAATAACCAATATACAGGTATTGAACCACTTTTTAAGTAGGATCTTATTCAGAGTTGATCATTCCCACACTTGTTACCAAGAAAGTGAATCTACCCACATCAAAGGCTTTGGTGAATAGATCAGCAAACTGGTTATCAGTATGAACTTTTACAACTTGAATAAGCTTCTTTTCATTGCAGTCTCTTATAAAGTGATACATGATCTCAATGTGCTTTGTCTTTAAGTGCTTGACAGGGTTATTAACAATGCTAATAGCACTGCTATTATCAATAAAGATTGGAGTGTGTAGAAAGGTTACCCCATAATCCAGCATTTGATTCTGAATCCATAAGACTTGAGAACAGCAACTTGCAGCTGCTATGTACTCTGCTTCTGTTGTAGATGTGGACACTGTGGTTTGTTTCTTGCACTGCCATGATACTAGTCTTGCACCCAAAAACTGGCATCCTCCAGAAGTAGATTTTATGTCCAAGTTTGCTCCACCTAGGTCACTGTCTGAGTATGCAAGTAGGTCAAATGATGAGTCATGAGGATACCAAAGTCCCAATCTAGGTTGCCCTTTGAGATATCTGAATATTCTCTTAACAGCTTGATAGTGTGATTGCTTTGGCCTAACTTGAAATCTTGCACACACACAGACTGGAAACATTATATCTGGCCTAGAGGTTGTAAGATACATGAGAGAGCCAATCATGGATCTATAGTGATGAACATCTATATCCTCCCCCTCAAGATCTGCTGTTATCTGCTTGTGTGTCTCCATAGGTGTGCTGGCAGGCTTTGAGTCTGAGAAACTAAACTTGGTTAGAATGTCCTGCACATACTTGGACTGACAAATAAAAATACCATCTGACTTCTGTTGGACTTGGAGTCCAAGAAAGAAAGTAAGTTCCCCCATGGAACTCATTTTGAACCTTTGATGCATTAGGTCCTCAAACTCCTTGCACATATTGTCTCTTGTGGATCCAAAGATGATATCATCCACATAGATTTGAACCAGCAAGATGTCCTTCTTCTTTCTCTTGATGAACATAGTTTTATCAATGACTCCTCTTTCAAAGCCATTTTCCAAGAGATAGGATGACAGAGTGTCATACCATGCTCTTGGTGCTTGATGCAGTCCATAAAGTGTTTTCTTCAGTTTGTATACTCTGTTTGGATAGCTTGGGTTTTCAAACCCTGGTGGTTGACAGACATATACTTCTTCTTCAATTGAGCCATATAGAAATGCACTTTTTACATCCATTTGATAGACTTTGAACTTCATATAAGAAGCATAGGCCAGGAACAATCTGATTGCTTCTATCCTAGCCACTGGTGCAAATACTTCTTCATAATCTATTCCTTCTTCTTGTGTATACCCTTGTGCCACCAACCTGGCTTTGTTCTTTATTACTATTCCTCTCTCATCTCTCTTATTCCTGAAGACCCATTTTGTACCTATTGCTCTTTGACCTTTAGGAAGGTCTACCAGATCCCAAACATCTTGCAGCTTGAATTGTAGCAACTCTTCTTGCATGGCTTCTATCCAACTGGAATCTTTCATAGCATCACAAGCCTTCTTAGGCTCAAGCTGGGATAGAAAGCAAGAAAGCACTGTATGCTGTTGGTCTTGCATATCTTGCAGCCTGCTTTGATTTCTAGTCATCATAGGAGAAGAGATATCTCCTATTACTAGCTGAGGAGGATGATTCTTTTGTGTTCTTGTTTGATGACTAGGTTCTTCATTGAGTCCCACCTCTAGATTGGAGTCATTCAACTCAACTGAGGTGATTTCAGCAGCTACTTCTGGTTCTTTATTTTCTTGACTCTCCTCATCTCTTCTTTCTTCTTCACTCTGATTTGGTTCAGTAGATGGCTCCTTTTCACAGTCTTCAACAGGATCCACTGTAGGTATGGGAAAAATCACAGACTGAGGTATGTTGTCTTGAACTTGTGTAGTCCCTGATCCTCCACTACCTGAACCTGCATAATCATCACTACTGAAACCAAAAGAGTTAGTTAGTGAATCAATGTCAAACAGCCACTGAGGACCAGACCCAATAGGATTTGGTATGTTCTCATTGCATTTGACATTGTCATTTTCCTCAATTATTCTAGAAGAAGTATTAAAAACTCTGTAGGCCTTACTTTGAGATGAGTAACCAACAAGAAATCCATCATCTGCCTTGCTATCAAACTTTTCTAAGTGAGATTTGGTATTGAGAATTATACAAGGACACCCAAAAGGTTTAAGGAAACCAATAAATGGTTTTCTATTGTTTAAAAGCTCATATGGGGTCTTGTTCTTTGGCTTGACCACTAGAACTCTGTTTTGGACATAACAGGCAGTATTAACTGCTTCAGCCCAAAAAGTAATTGGCAGTTTTGAATCAGCCAACAGAGATCTAGCAGCCTCTATTAGTGTCCTATTCCTCCTCTCAGCAACTCCATTCTGTTGAGGAGTCCTAGGGGCACTATATGATCTCTCAATGCCTTTTTCTTCACAAAAGGTGTTTAGATCAAGATTTTTAAATTCAGATCCATTGTCTGATCTAATGACTTTTACTTTTTGATTTGTTTGGTTTTCAATTCTTAGGATAAAGGATTTGATCAGTCCACTTGTCTCATCCTTAGTCCTTAGAAAATATACCCAAGTAAATCTAGAGTAATCATCAACAATAACTAAGCAGTATGATTTATTGCCTATACTCATAACATTTGTAGGACCAAACAGATCCATATGTACTAACTGGAGACAAGAAGAAATTGTATTTAACTCTTTGGACTTATGAGAAGTTTTGTGTTGTTTGCCTTTAAGACAAGCAACACAATGATCATCACATGAAAAGACTTTTGATGGTAAACCTCTTACAAGGTTGTTTTTAACAAGTTTGTTCATTGTCTTGAAGTTCATGTGACACATCCTTCTGTGCCAAAGAGAGGATTCATCCACATAAGCTTTTGAAACAAGACAGTTCAGGGATGAATCACTTGAAACATTGTCCATATCAAGACAATAAACATTGTCCTTTCTTGGAGTTTTAAGTAGTATCATGCTTTCATCAACTACCTTGAATCCTGGAGCAAGGATCATACATTCTGTATTGGTAAATAATATACTATGTTGTTTGTCACAAACCTGTGATACACTTAACAGGTTGTACTTTAACTGATCAACATAGTAGACATCCTCAAATGTCATCTTACCTTTTGTAACATTACCTTTTCCACTTATTTTTCCACCTGCAAGATTGTCTCCAAATGCAACATGTCCTCCATTGATATGCTTGAAATCCTGAAGGCATGATATGTTGTCTGTCATGTGCCTAGAGCAACCACTATCAACATGCCAAATGCTCTTCCCCTTAAGCTGTTGGTTGCCCTGCACATAAGATAAATCAGTTAGTATTGATTAGGAACCCAAGCCAAAGTGGTCTTGGGTACCCCTTTCTCATCAAAATATTTACATTCCTTCTTGACAAGATTTTTAAACTTTGACTCCTCATTTTTGGAGTACTTTGTCACAATAATGGGTTTGGCTGCACATTTGCTAGAAGCAGTACTGGTTTTAGAAGAACTGATTGCATTAGCAGCACTTGCATGCTTAGCAGTACTAACCTTGTTAGAAGTAGTAACTGTGTCAGCAGCAGTAACTGTGTTAGCAGTAGTAACCTTTGAAGAAGTACTAATAGTGTTAGAAGCATTAATATTCTCAGCAGTACTAACACTGGTAGCAGCAATATTACTTCTGGCAGCACTATCCCTGTCAGCAGTACTATTTGATATAGCAGTATTAACAGTTTTAGTGCTTCTAGGCACCCATATTTTAATACTCTCTTTCAAAACCTTTTTCTTCATTTGGCCTTTGGTTTCAACAGATTTCTTAGCCACATGTTTCTTTCCAGCCTTCCTATAACCAACAGGTTTTTGCACAAATCTTTGAAAGTTCATCCTAGGATTAAAGAAACAGTACTTAGCCAAATGATTCAACTTGCCACATATGAAACAAGGTTTTGGTCTGATTATTTTACTCAGATCAACTCCTTGTTTCTGAGCCCATTAATTATTCCAGTTTCTTTGATTACCTCTCTTTGTACCAGAATTTAGGCTCTCAGTTTTATTGCAAGCACACTGTTACAAGGGCCAGGATTCACAACAGTGGTCTGTTTGTAATGGACCTTGTTAGCCTTTCCTTTGGTCTTCTCTATCTCTTTAGACTTGACCCAGATCCTTCCACCACCCTCATTAGTAACAATGTTGTTTTCTAAGGGTATCTCTTTACTCACAACATTGTTCCTATTCTCACTGGCTTCTTTCTCAGTCATATCCACAACAACCACCTCATCCAAAGGATCTATCTTAAAGGCTTCCTCAGACAAGTCCTTTTTCTCCTTGGTCTCTAACAAGTCTGATGTAGGAGGGATGTAGTTGTTGTTGTAAGGAGGGGGTGTGTTGTTGTATCCAACACCAGGCTTCATCTTATCATGAATCTGAGCCTTTAGAAGAGAATCCATTACTTTTGAAGCATATGAAAACTTTTCTACATCAAGCTTAACCTTAGCTAGTTCTTCTTTCAACTTATCATTCTCTTCTTTGGACTTAGACAGTTTGGTCTCTAACTCATTCTTTTCCCACTTCCAGTAGTTTGTGTCATAAGAGTGTTGAAGTTCATTGGCTTGGAAGCCTTTGATTTGCTCTTCAAACCTCTCAACTATCAACACATAATCTCTTCTGTCCTTTTCTAATCTTTTGAGGTCATCACACATGTTTTGGTTGTGATCCCTGTACCTTTTGACAGTGTCTTTGCAAGATTGAGTACAAAGATTAGAAATTACCTCAGAGGGGAGATCAGACACCTCTGCCATAAGAGCTTGATTCTGAATGGCTTCCTCAGCTTGGTCACTCCAGTCAAACCCCATTCCTTGTTGAGAAACAAGGGCTTGAGCAGAGTTTTTGTTTTGATTGTAGCCTCCATTCTGAGCTTGTTGATGGTTGTTATTTGGCACACCACTTCTGCACTCTCTAGCAAAGTGTCCCTTCATGTGGCACTTATAGCATTCCACCTTTGTCTTGTCAAAACCAGCACCATCTTCTCTTCTTTGAGAGAAGTTGTTCCTCCCAGTTCTTTTAATAAACTTCTTCACCCTCATAGATAACATGTCCATCTGCCATTTAATGTCCATCTCCTCCAGATCATCAGGGTGAAGTTGTTCCAGATCATCATTAATCAAGGAGTTGTTGTTGTGACTGTACAAAAAGGCTTCAAAGACAGTTTCAGTGCCTTTTTCTGAATTCACTCCACTAGCAGCACTAACTGCTTCAGGGTTGGCAGTAGTATCAGTAGATGCTGATATAAGTGCTGCATTATGAATATACCCAGTGGGCTTCTTCTTAGCTTCTACCTCAGATTCGAAAACTCTTAGATCATTATACAGATCATCTAGTTCCTTCTCTTCCAGATTGTCACTCTGTCTATATGAGACAGTGTACATAGTCCATTCATCCCCAAGAGATCTGAGGAACTTCCTGTTGATATCATCTTGCTCCATCCTCACTCCAACAGTAGCCAGTTCACCAATAAGCTTGTTGAACTTGTCAAAAGTTTGAGTCATAGACTCATTCTTTGATGAAGTGAAGTTCTCATACAGCTGCTTCAGAACATCCCTTTGATTTCTTTTGGTGCTCTTAGTTCCAGCAAATCTTTTCTCTAGAGCATTCCAGAGAATCTGAGCATCAGTGCAGTTGCAGAATTGATGCTGATATTCATTGGGGATGGCCAAAAGCAGAGTGCTCAAGGCCTTCATTTCTGTCTGCCTGATCTTCCTCTCACCATCTGTCTTTGGTGGAGATCTTTTCCCATCTGGTCCAATCTGGCCTTCAGTAGAGGGGCCATTCTCAATGACATCCCACATTGAGTAGTCGGTGAGGAGAATGTATTGCCTGATTCTGATCTTCCACATGTCAAACTCATTGGGTTTGAGCATTGGAACCTTAGAGACAAGAGTACTGTTTGATTCTGCAAAGTTTTCCATGATGAATGAATGAATGTTTCTGAGAGAACAGGCTCTGATACCACTTGTCAGGATCGAATTCTCAACAAGAATTATGAATACTCAGAAACAATATTAAAGAAGTTGCGGAAAAACACTTTAATATTCAATAAACATAAAAACAATGAAACAGTGAATCACAATCAACTTGTAAACTTTATTTAATGATTCAAGTTACAAGCTTTTCATTCACAACCTCAATCTTGAAGAACAGGCTCTTTCAAGACGAATTCTACTTCTCTAGAATTAGGAACGATGCCTTGAGGTTGATTCTCTCTCTAGAACAAAAACTCAGAATTAAATATTAACTATTCTAAGCAATTCTATACATATATTGAAAATAAAGATAATTACAAAACTTAAAAAGATCTTCAAAATAATCTTCATAATTATCTCCAAGCTTTCCATGTTTATCTCCAGACGCTATCTCTTCAGCATTATCTTCACATTATCTTAGAAGCAGCATTAATCACCTTGATCACCTTGGAAGCATTAACTGAGTCTTGGCAGCATTAACTACTAAGCAGCACTAACCACTAGCAGTACTAACTAGCTAAGCAGTACTAACTTTGTTCAAGCAGCACTAACTTTGACTAGCAGTATTAATTCTACTAGAAGTAGTAATACCTAGCAGTATTAACTTTGAGATCCTCTGGCAGTACTAACTCTGAACTAGCAGCATTAATGACTTGGTTACATCTTCAGTTCCCAACAATCGGCGACGACGTTTGCCTTACCCGGATGGTAAAGCAACTCGCAATCGTAGTCCTTTAACAACTCCAACCACCTCCGTTGCCTCATATTCAGCTCCTTTTGGTCAAAGATATGCCTCAAACTCTTGTGATATGTGTAAAGAGTGCATTTCGTACCGTAGAGGTAGTGTCGCCATAACTTTAATGCAAACACCACCGCCGCTAATTCCAAGTCGTAGGTAGGGTAGTTGACTTCATGAACTTTGAGTTGTCTTGACACGTAAGCAATTACTTTACCCCTTTGCATTAGGACGCAACCCAAACCCATCTTTGACGCATCACTATACACTACAAAGTCTTCCGTCCCATTGGGTAAAGATAAGATGGGAGCTTCGTAAAGTTTCCTTTGTAGGGTTCGAAACGCCTTCTCTTGACTCTCGGTCCAAACAAACTTTACGTTTTTTCGGGTTATGGCCGTCAACGATGAGGCTACCTTGGAAAAATCTTGGATGAATCTCCGGTATTATCCCGCCAATCCTAGGAAACTTCGGATTTCTGACGGACTCTTGGGAGGTTCCTAGTTTATCATAGCCTCGATCTTCACAGGGTCCACTTTTACTCCTTCCTTCGTAACCACATGCCCCAAAAACCGCATTTCTTGGAGCCAAAAGTCGCACTTTAAAAACTTCGCGTAGAGCTTTTCTCGCCTTAGCACTTCCAACACTTCTCAGAGATGATGCTCATGATCCGTCTCGCCCTTGGAGTATACTAGGATGTCGTCGATGAACATTATTACTAACTTGTCAAGAAATGGCCGGCACACTCGGTTCATCAAATCCATAAATATTGTCGGTGCATTGGTTAGGCCGAACGACATTACTAGGAACTCGTAATGACCGTAACGTGTCCTAAACGCCGTCTTTGGAATGTCGTCCTTTGCTACCTTCACTTGGTGATAACCTGGCCGAAGGTCAATCTTGGAGAAGCAACCCGCACCTTGTAATTGATCAAACAAATCGTCGATCCTCGGAAGTGGATACTTGTTCTTCATCGTTACCTTGTTCAGCTCCCTGTAGTCGATACACATCCTCATTGAGCCGTCTTTCTTCTTGATGAATAAGACCGGAACTTCCCAAGGCGACGAGCTCGGTCGTATGAAACCCTTCTCAAGAAGGTCTTGGAGTTGAGTCATCATTTCTTGCATCTCGGTAGGAGCCAACTGGTAGGGAGCTCGGGCAATCGGGGCCGCTCCCGGAATGAGGTCAATTCGAAACTCCACTAGGCGGTCGAGTGGCAAACCGGGAAAATCCTCCGGAAATACATCAGGAAACTCACGTACCACTCTAACATCTTCTAGTTTTCTCTTCTCGATTTTGGCGTCGATTGCATACGCTAAGAAGGATGAGCATCCTTTCGCCAAACACTTTCACGCCTTGATCATAGAGATAATCGCCACCTCGCCCTTCCTTCTTTCGCCATAGATTATAGTCGTCTCTCCATCCGCAACGGGTAGTCGGATCATTTTCTTAGAACACACGATCTCTACTTGGTTCTCCGATAACCAATCCATCCCCACTACCACATCGAACCCGCCGATTTGCATAGGCATCAAGTTTATGGGGAATTTATTCCCCTCGAACTCAAGGGTGCAACCTCTCAAAATATCCTGGACTACTACATGACTACCATTCGCTATTTCTACCACTAAAGCATCCTCTAGACTACTCATAGACATGGCAAGCATTTGACAAAATACATCGGATATGAACGAGTAGCTAGCACCCGAGTCAAATAACACACGTGCAGGTACGGAGTTTAGGAGAAACGTACCCGATACCACATCGGTAGATGCCTTGGCTTCTTCCTCGGTCATTTGGAAAGCTCTCCCGGACGCTCTTTGAGGTTCCACCTTCTTTCCACCGGCCCCTACGGTCTTCAACTTTGGGCATTCTGCCCTGACGTGACCCGACTCCTTGCATTCAAAGCATATATGCCCCTTAACGGGACAATCTTTAAATGTATGCCCGGGTTTCTCGCACTTGTAGCAAGTCCTGGGGACGAAGTTACATGGGTCGAAGTGTTTGCTCTGGCATTTGGAACACCACTTGGCATCACGCCTAGGGTCGGTGCCACGGTGATTGTTGTTGGCGTATCTAGGCTTCTTTGAGGGCATTGAACTACCCTCCTATCTCCTCTTCTCGACTTGTCGACTACCTTCCTCCTTGCCAAGATTGTAAGCATCTTCCATAAGTTGCGCCTCCTCGATCGCCTCCCGAAGGGTGGAGGCCTTTGATACACGTACCATCAACATCATGTCTGATGGAAGGCCCTTGATGTAAGCCTTGATATTTTCCTTCTCTGTCGGGACCAAGTGTCCTACCAACCCCAGTTTGTCCATGAACAGACGATTGTATACCTTCACAGACAGGTTACCCTTCTTCAAGTTTTGGAACTCTTCTTTAATCCGGTCCATCGACCTCTCGTTACAGTATTCCTCCAGCAATTTCTCCTTGAACAACGACGAGGTCAGTTTGTCCAGAACAGTCGCCTCAATAGAAGTGGAGTACACGTCTCACCAAGTGAGAGTCGTACCCCTTAACATATGGGAACCAAAGATTACTTTATGGCCTTCTCCACATTCACTAGAGCGAAAAGCCTGCTCCATCTCTCGAATTCAACTCATACAGTTCACGGGGTTATCTGAGCCCTTAAATTCCGGCGATCGACAACTAAGAAAATCCTTGAAGGTACAAGTCTTCGTCATTTGCTTGACTCCCGGGGTTACGGTCTCGTTAGAGGGAATTTCAGGTCCGGTACCCCCGGATCCCGCCACAATTATGTTCTCGTTAACTGCTTCAGGTCTACGGTTGTTGGTGTCTCGGTCCTCCAAGAGTTTTAAGAACATCTCTTGTTGTTGCGCCATGGCTCTGTTCATAGCCAGCATCATTCGGTCCATCATTCTTGTCTCTGTCGTCACTTCTTCCATGATGGGCTCTTCCGTTTCCAAATTATGTCGGGGGATGTGTTCAGGCCCCCCGCCCACCACATTAATCCGACGAGAGGGTTCATCCGTCCCGGTCACCCGTGGATGATCGGTCGTGGATGTCGTGGCTTCTTGACCTTCCGGCCGATTCCTGGTGTTAACCATAGTCTGCCACACACACACACACCAACAGGAAACAGAATGAGAAATAGGCTACAGGAATAACATAAGGAAACATACTACTACACTTATCAATTATTATAACAACAGTAGATCAAGTATGACCACGTAAAACATCTTCATAATAACGTTAGCTAAGTGAAATTATGAACACATGATACGTAAGAGTTCTTGTTACCATCACTACAACTTTTAATTTGCGTAAGTTCCGTCGACTCTAAGACCATCCTATCTTAAGAGTTCTACCATATCTCACGTTTCATAACTTAATAGTCTCAACTTAAGTCTAGGCATCTTACATTTATACCTAGTTCACTTAAATTAATGCTCTGATACCAACTTATAACATTCTAAAATTTCGAGAGAAATAAAATTCGAAATTTCGGCAATATAACGTTTGAAAATAGAGAAACATGTCACCCTAAAATAGGGGATAATTTAAACCTGAATAGTAAAGGTAAAACAATTCAAACCCAAGTGTATCATCCCAAAACGGGGTATATAGTAAGGCATTTACAATCCCAATAATGAAGCATAAAACGACAACCTACTAATCTAAATTTGGTTAACTAGATTTTGGACGGGTGTCGCAATCCTTCCAAAATGTATATCTTCAAAAATCAAGGCATGTTGGTCACTATGTCTCTCAAAAAGACCACTCACGAGCCCAAGGTCGTTCCCTCAGTCCCGATGTGCCCCACCGCTAAGATGAACTGTCAAACATGACAACCAAAGAACAAGTGTTAAGCTAAAGCCTAGTGAGAACAAGTCAAATAAGAATGGAAGTACTAAACCCATTTGAAGTCACGCGGAGAATATATTCGTGAGTTAAAACCAATAAATCAAATAAACCATTAGTGAATAAATATGGTACATATAACACCAATCACATAATGAGCTCAACTCCTCTAAGTCTATTGCTCGAAAACATCAAGTCAACCCCTCTAGGTCTATTCTTGAGAGTTCCAAAACGGGGAACTCTAGCACAAGGAAATTACACCTTATTGTCTGACCGTATAGGTCCACACCTTACTTATCATAGTGATCCGATGCCTATTCTGTGCCAAAGTGGTGAACCTAATGTCCACAACGGGACATAGGAACACCGTGCCTATGGATCCATTGCACTAAGACCAAAAACCAAAACATTCAAATACATTCACAATTGATCATGTATAATAGGGTAAAACCAAATTTACAATTATAAAGTTTACCTATACGGAGTCTTGACTCCCCAACTTTAAGAAGATGACATTATCTCAAATTCATCAATAGAATGTTATAAATCTCATTCCAATTTATAACAATATCAAGAGATACACCACCATTTGGATCTTACCAAAACCCTAATTTCCTCTTGGGATACCAAAATCCCTTCAAACAAAAGTTGTTCAACAAATATATAAAAAATGTAGAAAATCATTAATTATAGTTTAACTATATCTTTCAAACATTTTTGTTTAGGTTTTCAAAACCTTAATATCCCCAAGACCCATATTTAGGTCAAAATACAACAAACCCAAATACTTGTTTAAGAGACATAAATAAAGCTTACAACACATAAACCCTAGTAAATTATGTAGGGATAAAGGGTAGAAAACTCACCTTGAAGAGGTTGTAGAAAACCCTATATTATAGTTGTAGGAGGGAAAAGAGCAGGAGATGAGCCTTGAAACTTGAACCTCTAGAACTCACAATGAATGCAAACAAATCCTACACCAACCATAACAATCATCTCACAAAGCTTCCTTCAAGAATATTGAATGAAGAGAGAGAGATGACTTACCTTTTCTCTCCAAAAATCGGACCAAACCAAGCTAAAATGAGAAAATGAGATGAAAAGGCCGATTTTAAGCATTTAAGGGTCTGACCTCCGTCCGCGACTTTGCCCTGCGAGATTGACATGGTCACTCTCGTTGGGCAATGTCGCCCGAGCCAAGTACCCCGTGGTACAGGCTCAACGATTATGCCTCGCAAGTTTGACACATGTCATTCTCGATTGGCATAGTCGCACACCACCACCACCATTCGGTACACTTCCCGTGGTTGTGCCCCGTGAGAGCGACCTCTGTCACAATCGTGGGCACAATCGCCCCGGGCGTACCGGAGCCTGTTTTCATCCGTTTTTGACCCGAAACATTCACGATTTCAACGCTAACTTAATAATAAGCTTTAAGACCAAAATAGGGACGTACCGAGATCGCGGGTGTTAAAGTTACCTCAAGTTTTATTGTACGTTCATTTATTAAATGTTTGTTCTCACTAGGCTTTAGCCTAACACTTTTTCTTAAAATGACATGTATATCAGGTGGCGGGGCTTCTCGGGATTGAGTGGACGGCCAAGTGGTAGGGAGCAACATTTTTGGAGAAGTATAGATTGGCGTATTTGGACTTGTTGGAAATTCTTTTGGAAAGGGATAGTGACACCCTCTGTAATCTGAACTAGTTTGGTTTAGATTAATAGGTTGTCGATTTATATCTTTTACTTTGTCATTGGATATGTAAACGCTTTACTATTTCCCCTCTCGAAAGTGATTTACTTAATTATAGTATGTCATTTTCCGTATTTATTTAGGTTTAAATTTACTCCTATTTTTAGGGTGTTATAAAAATGAAGGGGAAACCACAACATAGAATAAACACACAGAATAAGAAGCAAAAATCAATGGTGAAATAGTGAAAGGAAACCAAGCAAAAAAATCAATGGTGAAATCGATGGTGTATGAATCGATTTGAGAGATGGTGTAAGTTTATGCAAACAGAAACGATAATTGATTTGATGAAACAACAAAGAAACCCAAATCGATGGAAACAAAGTAAGTCGAATCATACATGTTTTGAAGAAACCGTGAAAGGAAACGAAGATACTCAAATCAATGGTGAAATCGTACCTGAGACCAAGAAACCCAAATCAATGGTGAAATCATACTTGAGACCAAGAAACCCAAATCAATGGTGAAACTTTAGAAGAGTTGATTTGAGAGAAGAAACAAAGAAACCGAATTGAGAGAAGAGACAAACTCTTAACTTTGTGCAAACAGAAATCAATTTGAAGAAACAAAGAAGCCTTAACCGGTGAAATTTTACCTGAGTGTATGAATCGATTTGAGAGAAGAGTTCGATGGCGATTCATAACCTGAGAAAAGTCGATGGTGATGAATCGAGTTGAGAGAATGGTCGATGGTGATGAATCGAGTTGCAAAAGATGAAGCGTCGTCTTGGAGAACAAACAAATTCTGAATCGGCGTCTTGGAGAAAGAGTTAGAAGCGTCGTACGTATTTAGTGATGGAGTTGTGGACCATATGCATTAATAGTGTTGTACCTTAGCTTAAGGAACTTGTAAAGTTGATTTTAATGTTTCATTTTATTTTTTTGTCGATTTACAGTACGATTTTGGATGGTTTTGAGAAAGTGGTAATGTTTTTTTTATTTTTTATAAATTTGTTTAATTTAGGCTTAATAATATAATGTTTTTTATATAAAAAAATTAAGCATTTTGTTAGAATTCAATGATTATCTTATATATTTTAATGACATCTAGAAAAAATAACCAATTACATATTTAATAATATAATTAAAACAAATTTATAGTAATATAATATATTAATTAATAGTGATACATGGAAAGGTTTGCATAAAAGGAAGGTCCTGCACATACCAAATTGATGAGTGTTAGAAGCATGCAGTAGTAATATGTATCTTGTGCTTTGATACTTGTAAATTAAGAGATTTTTAAAAACTTGCATAAAATGATGGTACCTTGTGCCTAATAATTTGTATTTAAGAGTTTTTTACCCGTGCTTTATAATATAGTATAGATATAGATAGGTGAAAGATCGCGTTAGAAGTTGAGGTTAACGTGAGAAGCGCGAGAAGTGGACCTAAACCGTTGATCACTTTTAATCAAATGTCATCCCATGAACTGTGGCTTAGAAGGGAATTGATTCGGTGCATCTTATCTCGGTGCATCTCATCCTAATGTTCATCGATTTCTCATCTAACGGTTGATAACCACTTCTCACGTTTCTCACATTAACCTCAATTTCTCACCGGAACCCAACCCTACACACACACACACACACATATATATATATATATATATACTAGCACTGTACCCGCACAATGCGGCGGAATGTAAAACTTAAATAAATGTAAGCGAGAATACCGATTACAATCAATGAACTTTAATGATTGTCATAGAACGCCAAACAACTACGTCAATAGATTGAACAATAAATCGTCAAATAAACCGTTTCTTTCTAAGACGATCATGATCAACCAACTTAATAGATTGAACAATTTCATTGAATTCCTTACTCTGTTGTAGCGTTCTAGAACCTGATCATGATCAACTATCTTAAATTAATTGTTCTCTCTCTCTAGGTTAGAGTTCTTTAAATATGGTAACTGTGACAACGAAGAGTATGTTAGCGGAAACCTCTGCAAGCTCATCGGCTGAACTTGTATTTGGTTGTGATCCGTTTTTGTCGGTGATTCCTTGTTCCAATCACTGTCAATTCAACGCCATTGTAGGCTTGTTTGTGATCTTAGTAGAAAATGGCGGAGTTGGTAGAGAGATAGTCGGTTGCTGCAAAAATTGGGTTTGTTTGGACGGGTGATGAATGCATTCACTTAAACAAACATATGTCGATTATGGTACCACATTGTGTAAGAGAAAGGAAATAAATATACATGGTCATTGCCCCTTGGGCATTGGCCACCGATGTGACCTCTAGTTGTTCTAAGGATGTGTAAAATATAGTATATGACAAAATACTTATATGTTTGATATTGATAAACTCTAAAATCCCAACATCAATCACAATTTCAATTCTTTTTTTTTTTGTATGCTTTTAGTGATAAAAATGTTGTTTGAAACTTTGAATGGTCGTATAGCAAAATAATAGTTAAATGATACTTATTTGTTTGATGACCGAGCAGGAGGGAAAACAATGCATATATCTCATTTGCCAAATGAAGAGGTATTCCAACAATATAAAGCATAACCCCTAGATTACTAAGATAGGAGTTAGGACAATTAGAAAGTCCAAGACATTAGGTTGACGCGATAAGAATGCAATCATATTGATAACAATATTGAAACCATTTATTACACATACAACAATCATTTTCAAATATGATTCTATTTAAATCAGTGATAAACCTATTTTGACGATTTAAATAGAAAAGGTAACCTCTCGAACACCTACCTTAATTAGAAGGAAAATTGCAAAGTTTTAACTACTCATCTGTAAAATCCATCTCTTTCAACAATTCTTTCACCTCTAGCTCCCAACACCTTGTTGCCAAAAATATCCAGTAGCACAGTAATTGGAAGAACTTCAATTGGTTGCTATATTTGATTTTTTCCTCACCATTTTCATCCTGGAAATAAGAACTTGCATCACAAGATGATTAAGGTTTTGAAATCTAATTTTATCAACACATAAAATGAAATATGAAAGCAAAGAAAAATGCTAGTATATGATTAATATTTGCTTTGCATTCTATGGTTGAACCAATCAATTAGTTTGTAATATTGTATACATTTATGTTTGCTGTTTGACCGTAAGACTTCTCAAAAGTAACCATCCCAATACAATAACCATCTCAAAGAAATCAATAAATTGTTGTATAAGCTCTACATGAACCACTAACCATGTCAAAGAAACAATATGGTAAATGAAAGTGTAAATGAAGATTTCAACAAGGGTTGTATTAAAGACGAAAAAGGTTACAAATGGGTTAAAAAATGAAGAAAATTGCCAAATACCTATCACAAACGAACGAAAGCAAAGAAGTGAGGTTTTTTTTAAAACTTACCATATAGTTCAAGAACACCTTAGACTTTAATCCATATTTGAACCGAGTGAACCTCAAAATTATGCTATCGGTAGATCTAAAATTTATACAAGAAAAAAAGAGCAAACAGATTACCAAATCTTTTTAAAGGCATGTGGGTGTGGCCAAGAATCAACATCATCAGAGCTTAGATGCTCACAATTCTGGTTCCATATGGATATATAATATGATGAATAATGTGATTGTGATTATGTTTATTTCATTGTGTAAAAGATGATGAGCATAATGTGGTTGATGAAATAACTCACTCAAAAACCGAGAGAGGATCGATAACCCTAACCTTCGAAAATAAAAACAAAAAATTACCTCATACATTGGTTAATATGGTTCATCTTGTAGCATTCTTCGACTTACTTTTGTCGTTTGCTCTCAACATCGTAATCTCTATTAGAAAAACCCTTGTTAAGTTCCTTCCATTCATGTCAAACATAAATTAAACAAAAACAAGGCAGGTGTTTCAATTTGCGAATAAGAACAACTTGTTAACCAAACGCATCCAAAATCAACAGACTCTCAGAACGATCAATGTGGCACTTACCTGATTCTCTCTCTCAGTGCTAAACGCATCCAAAAACAACAAAAACTCATCCAGCTACGAATCAACGTAAACTCAAATCACAAAGCGTCTCGCTTGAGTGTAAAGTACATAAAGGTTGAAGATTTAAAAAAAAGCTACCTTATAATCGTGAGATTTCTTCAAGAAAATGGGAATGGATACAGACCCAGATGGTAAATCAATGAGATTTAACGATGAAGATGAACACGGGTTCAGGCGAAAGGAAAACAAACCCTTTTTTTTGTATGTTTGTCTGAAATCAAATGGAGACGGGAACATATCGATTGACCCCTTTTGGAGACATTTGAGACATGAATTTGGTTAGAAGAAAAAACTTGTATGATGAAAGAACTCTTTTAGACTTTCCAAGTTTGATGATGGAAAAGGTTAAAATTCTGAAAATAGAAGGAAGACTTTTTTTTCCTTCAAAAAGAAACACATAATCATCCCTGTTCTGGTAATGGTGGTGGTGTGAGATCTTCAACAGGGAAGAAAGGAGATTGTCTCGTTGGGAAGTGAGGTTTACATTAGTGCATTAAGAAGTTGTATATTGTGCTTCGTCGCTTGTAATTTAAGAGATTTCAGATATAGAGGGAGAGTGCGTTTTTAGAACAAATAAATTGTGAAAGGGTAATTTGAATTTTGAATAATCTATTGGGGGATGTGCCAATGGTAAAAATGGGTCTTAAAAACCTAGGTAAAAAGGAATGCAAGTATGAGTAGTCTTTTTTGGTGGAAGATTAAACCATGCTTTAAAACTTGTATCTTATGCATACTAATTTATAATTTATAGTTTTTTGAATTTTGTGTATAAAAGGTTTGTACATTAGACTTAAGTTCGCGTGAGACCAAACAGTTTCCGTGAGACCGGTGAGACCGGTGAGACCAAGCTTTAAAGTATGAAACTTCACACCAAAAAACTGTGAATGAAAAAAAATCGAACTTTTCATAGGGAAAACACCGTAAATGTTACGTTCACGGTGTTTTTCGCTGTGAATGTTCGTTTTTTTTACCTTCACAACGTCTTCACTGTGAAGGTTCGGATATACCTTCACAGTCTTTTATCTGTGAATGTTTGATTTTTTTAACTTGGTTTAGGTTTTTTTACCTTCATAGCGTGATTACATTATGAAGGTTCGAATGTTTTTTACCTTCACAGTGTTTCGGTATGAAGTTTTATGTTTTAAGGTTTGGTTTCACGTGGTCTCACGAAAACAGCTTGGTCTCACGTGAACCTGACCCTTGTACATTATGCTTGATGGATTGTAATTAAAAGTTTAGATGTATATGCATTATAAGGTAGTAATATATATATATATATATATATATATTATTTATTTTTACTTAATAACTTCAATTAATAAAAATATATATTGTTTATTCCTTGTTAGGTTTAGAGTTTAGACATCGAGAACGAGATAGTCAGAGCCGACACCCTACAACCCTCGCCCCTCACCTGAGCGCTCTCCGCCTCCGCCTCCGCCTCCGCCTCCGCCTCCGCCTAACACCGTCCCCTTCCGCCGGCCTTGTCGCCCTCCGTCAGTCGTCTGTTTCAGATTTCAGCGAGGTCGAGGACTTGAGGTTTGTAATTTTCAGATTGCTACAAGTTTAATTTGGTATAAATTTAGAAGTTGTTTGTTCTCATGATGTTGAAACTCTGCTAAATGCTTGATTGCTACTCATTTTCTCCAAGGACATGGTCTGTTTATGTGCCCACTGCCTAGGTCTTAAACCCTCCCTAAGATAGACTGCATTCACGAGGTTCAATATTAAGAGAAATTAAATATTATTGCAGGCCATTTACTTAATTAATATTAAGAGAATTAAGATGGAACCCTCTAAATAAAAATCAGGTAAAAACATAAAAGGTCATTGAATGCAAACGTTCGTGGACCCAAAAGATTGAGAACTAGGTGGAATTAGACGACCATTAAATGATAGACAGGTTGCTTATGATTAATTGTTCTTTGATGATCCAATTTGGGAAAAAAATCTGCCCAAAACTTTTCAATCAATTTGGGGAAGGAGCCAGGATCAACAGAGGAACAGTTCAGCTGACTGGATATGATTTCTTAAAAATTGATTTCCAATGCAAGTAAGACCCAAAAACCTGGTCTGGTTATGTGCTTTAAACTACCATCCCCAATCTATTTTAGCTATGGTTAATCTTCATTCTTCAGTTTGTGTTGAATTCTTTACTTTTAGCATTTGGATTGAAAGTATGTCATTTAAGTCTATTTAGCTTATTAATTCTTAACTTGTTTTGCTGCTGCTGCTGTGGACTGTGGTTTTAATTTTTAGTTCAAAAATTTTGTTGGTCACTTGGTTCATTGAACAATGAACACGTTTTTATTAGCAAAGTTGTGTTGGTCACTTAGTTTGATAGTTATTCTTAGCATAGTTTTTTGGTTAAAAAAATCCCCGTTTCCCCGTTGGTGACGGGGATGAGGATGTGATCATATTCCCTGGCAGGGACGGATATGGGGGATTGGGGATGCAATTGGGGTCCCCGCCCCATTCCCATGCCTATTGATAACTACAGTTTGGTTTGATTGCAACGAATATGGTCCTTTTTCTTGTGAAGTTATTTGTATGGAAAACAGTGACATCACAAACAGCACATGGGGAGCAAGATCTACTCAAGTATAATTCATAATTTTCAAGAGATGTGGTGTGGACTATGTTTTCTGTTCCTAGGGTGCTAGAATTGTTCTTGTTAAAACTCCATATTCCTAACATCCTATAATATTTCTAATGAAAAACACAAGATGGAAGAAAATAAAATACCACCAAGATTGGTTTTCTCAGTCTCACAGAATGCTTACCAAATTACTCCCAGACTCAACTTTGTTCCAGATATGGAGATACTTGTCATCTTTGCGATTGTGTAGCTGTTTCATGAGATGATATTTTGCCTATAAATCTATATTTGGGATTATGGTGTTGCTATTGATAGTTTTCTGTGACTATCTTTTAAGGGTTTTTATTGTTTTCTATGGTGGTTCTCCATTGAAAGGTCATCATGTTTGTAAGAGGATGGATGGTAATGATGATGATGTAGTGACAATTTAATGTCATATAAATTTCAGTATAGTTTGTGTATGATCTTAAAGAATGCAAATCAGAAAATTAGTACAATTTCTTTCATAAGACAAACAATAAAGAAAGGTTGTAGCACAGCACTTCCCTTCATGTTTTTTATTTGATTTAGAAGCAAAAGAAGCAAGAGTTTAGGCAATCGATGGGAACTTCAATTTAATGTTCTCTCATCCCTTTACAGATTCCTTTGTAGTATTTGGAAGAACTGTTTTAGATGGAAATTGATTCAGAGTCGAACGTCAAAGTATCAGAGGAAGGTGCATCGTCTATGCAAGCAGAATCTTCAAATTCATCTGGAATCAAAGTAAAAGCATCAACCCACCTTTAGTTCTAGTTAATTTTCGATGTGTTTATTTAACTTTCTCTAACTATTATAGGTGATTTATTGGTTTTTAAACATGTTGCTACTTGCTAGTCAACTGGTGAAGTGAAAGATGATATTGCGAAGTCCATGGAGAAGCTGCAGATAGACCAGTCTTCCTCTGGGACAACTAATTTCAAGAGGAAACCAGTTATCATTATTGTTGTAGGAATGGCAGGTATCATGTTACTTGAGCCTTTTACTACAGGATTCTGAATTTTTGTTTAACTTTTTCCTGTGCAATCAGCATCTCTAGTATGCGAAAGTGACCTTTTTGTCGATTGAGACAAAAAAATCAGTTCTTTTAAGATTATCACATGGAGAAGTTCTTTTGATACTTGTTTGCGGAAGTTATGAACTTATGATTAAGATTGCAACAGAAAATGTTTTGTCCATCCAAGAATAAATTCAAAGTTTGATTGGTTATATAGTTTAATAGATTAGAAGTTTTAAGTATAAGTCAAAATACCCCTCAATAATGATAATATAGAGCAATCTTGTGGACCAAAATCATCTCTATCTATATATTTTAGTGATTACTAATGGGTAAAAATTGAAAATTTCTGGTTGGAAATTTGCTAGATAATTTGTTGCATTTATTTTGTCCCAGAAGGGATTTTTCACACCTTGATTCTCCTTGGTTATAAATTACTGAGGAGTCATCTTATATTACGCAGGAAGTGGGAAAACAACGTTCCTTCATCGAACTGTTTGTCATACGCAAGCTTCCAACACAAGGGGTTATGTAATGAATCTTGATCCTGCTGTTATGACTCTCCCTTTTGGTGCCAATATCGACATAAGAGACACTGTTCGTTACAAGGAAGTCATGAAACAATTCAATCTTGGACCCAATGGAGGGATATTGACTTCTCTAAACTTGTTCGCCACAAAATTTGACGAGGTAATGATGATTTTTAATCCGCTTACACGGCATGAATGCCCAATAGCTTGTAAAATTTTGGTTCTCTTTTATGCATTTGTATGGGTTCTTCAAATGATATCTAACAATGTTCTGATGTTAGGTGATAGAAGTAATTGAGAGGCGAGCAGATGAACTTGATTATGTTCTTGTGGACACCCCTGGTCAGATTGAGATCTTCACTTGGTCTGCTTCTGGAGCAATTATCACTGAAGCTTTTGCTTCAACGTTTCCAACCGTGATAGCATATGTCGTTGATACACCTCGTGCAGAGAGTCCAAATACTTTTATGAGCAACATGCTTTATGCTTGTAGCATTCTTTACAAGACCCGTTTGCCGTTGGTTCTGGTATTCAATAAGACGGATGTAGCCCAACATCAATTCGCTTTGGAGGTGAAATACTCTATTTAAACCGTTCTCATTTTAGTGTGCGTTTTAAGGTTGTGATACAGCTGAAAGAATGATCATACTTTCAGCCGGATGTCATTTGATGCACTCGTATAGAAGACATGGAAATCAAAATCGATCTTTGCTAGTTAATTTGCATATAACTCAAGATTGTAAACATACTTTTCTTTTCTGTTTTTCACTAGTGGATGGAAGACTTTGAGGTGTTTCATGCTGCGCTAGATTCAGACAACTCTTACCCATCGACTCTAACTCGAAGTCTCTCACTTGCTCTGGAGGAATTTTATAAGAATTTGAGGTCTGTTGGAGTTTCAGCAGTATCTGGTGCTGGGATGGATGCTTTTTTTAAAGCTGTTGAAGCAAGCGCAGATGAGTACATGGAAACTTATAAGTATTGCCCGACTCCATATTCTCTCTCTCACACACAAACCACTGATTTTCTCTGCATTTTATACGAATATTTGCATTGCAATCATTGATCATCCACATGCAAATATCTGCCTTCTCTTATTTGTGGCAATATAAAGTTTTATTTCTAGAAGGGTAGTCACCATGAGTCTCACATTCTTATAGTCTCAAAATCATATATGCTGACATTGTGATGACCGGATCCTGTTTCTGAGACAGACTCCGTTTTATGGGTCATATTCATTTTTTTCTTAAACCAACTTAATGGGTCCCATAAATGCATCTTTATTTTTTCTTATACCATCCGAACAGGACCCACACGATGTAAATGTTAAATGGAAAAATGAATAGGACCTAAACACCTGAAGAAAGATAAAATGTTTCTACGAAAGGCACGTATCCGAGTGTAAATGCATGTGTTAAAGTGTATTATGAGTGCGTTGTCTAGTGCAAAATCTTCTTTCAAATGACATATTTGGATGATATGCTTAGTAGTTAGTTTTGCAGCACTGGCTTTGGCTTTCAAACACTAATAAATTATAAAATCTGGAAAAAGTTTGGATGATATGATTACTAGTTATTTCTGCTAGTCTTGACTATTCTTCTTGTCCTTGTCTTTTTCTTTTCGCTCACACTTTTGCACATCTTCATGGAAACAAACACTTTACCTTTTGGGCTAGACGTTAGGATATTATGGGTTTGTTTAGTTTTATATTTTGCAGCACTAGCTTTAGCTTTCAAATACTTCAAAAAATTGCATGTGCACTTAAATCCGGAAAAAGCATATGTGATTCTTTCATATTATATTTATTGCTTGTGCTCTAGAAAGATATACCGAAAAGAATAAAAACAAAAACTCAAGGTACGAATAGGAAGCAAAATTGCAAGTTTATATATCCAATTATTTGTTGTAGTTTTAATCTTTAAATTTGTGATTCCTCCATATCTTATTGCTATTAAACGATAGTATATTGTTCGGTTATAGGAGATGCCTTGCATATTGCAAAATGTTCTATAAATTAAAAAAAAACCCTGAAAAATAGATGTTTGATTACAAATGGTGAAGTTTCAATGAATGCTCATATGAATTTGATTGAGGGTTTTAAAGATAAATAATGCATTGTGGTTTGGTTATTGTGTAGAGCTGATCTTGATAAGAGACGAGCAGAGAAGGAGCGATTAGAGGAAGAACGTAGGAAAGAAAACATGGAAAAACTGAGGAAGGATATGGAGAAATCTGGGGGTGGAACGGTTGTTCTGAGTACTGGCTTAAAAGACAATAATGATAAAGGTAATACGAGCAGGATGGAGGAAGAAGATGAGGATGAGGATGAAGATGAAGAAATTGAAATGTATAGTGATGATGATGATGAAGGTGGAATAGATGAAGATGAAGATGAAGAGATTGCAAGTTTCAAATTCTGAATGTATATGTTTAACAAAAACTGTAATGGTAATGAATTGGTGGCTTGTTGATGAAATGCGCCAAGTTTTGTGATCATATAATATGGGTGGGGGAAAGATGGACGCATTTGATTCGATAAAAAAAAAAAAAAAAACATTTTGGATCAAATTGTTTGGATTGCAATTTGGATTCCTATTACAAGTCTTTCATTTACGCACATTTGTAATTTGGATTCCTTGAGTACAGTGAAAAGTTAAAAGAGGAAATACTGGAGATTTAAACATGAATCATTGGAAAAACTCAAAATTATTGTTTAAAGATTGTATATGTGAATCGACATTATAGATTATTTACATGAATTCACATATGCGTTTTTAGCAAGGTTCTAAATAGCGTGAGGCGTGGCGTGGCGGCGAGGTTAAGCCTTGGAAGCCACGGCGAGGTTACGGCAAATTTTTCTTAAGGCGTGACTTATGGCGGGAAATTTGTATATCATATATAAAACTATATACATAAACAACATATGTTTTCTACTAAGACCCAATAAATCAATGATACTAAACAATTTAAATTAAGTTATCTATTAAAAACTAACAAATAAGACATTAAAAAGATAAGTAAAAATCAAATATCGTGTTACGAAAACCGCACATTACACCGTGGCGTGCTTCAGGCATAACGTGGCGTGAGACACAAGCCTTGAGCTACGGCGCGCCATGACGGCTGTTGCGGCAAGCTTTTTTGAACATTGGTTTTTAGATAGATTTTTTCAATAATTTAGATATGAACCCTTCTCGACGTTCTTGTGATATTTATCATTTTCTATAACCTACACCTCGGCATGTAAGTTTATTTAGTTGTTATTTTAGAGAATATGTTTTAAAATATATAATTGAATAATTTGAAGAAGAAAAATTTATTAATGGAAAATTAAATTACAGATATCTAAACAGACATTTTTTTAGCTATAGATACTTAAACATGTTTTTTGAAAGTAAAGTTCAATTTTGATTCTGATGTTTGCAATTTTTAATAAATAGTGTCCATAAACTTTAAAATTCGGATTTGATCTCTTACGTTTATCAATTTCTAATAGATTCCGTTCTTCTCACTAATGGGCGTTAAGGTTTTTTTGACAAGTACAATTCAATAAAAAGTATTTTAATCATTTTAGACCTTTTCTTAATTTTCTTTTAAAATTGAAAAGGCATATTATATAATTGTGTAGATTACGACCAAGAATTATTTTGAGCAGGTGCATCTTTAAGATCAATTAAAGGTTTGTAAAGTTGCAATTCAACTTAAAAAAAGTCAACACGGTTTGACCTGCAGAAAATTTAATTGGGTCAATTTAATATAATATATTTTTACAAATGGAATCGACCTTAACTTTTTGAGCAAGACACAAAACTATGTCTTACGTCGAACATGGTTTTGGCCGAATTCCACTTTCACAAGGACCTTTTTAGTTGATTTCATAATGGACAACACCAACAACAATATGATTTTCAAGGTTTAACAACATAGAGGAATAATAACTGATTTTCAAGTATTGTTAAGATTTTTTAAAAATAGAACTCATAAAAAGAATTCATTAAATGTGATTAATTTTATTTATTTTTCAATTTATTTCAGTCATTAAAACGAGACAAAAAACAACTTTAAGATTAATGGGTAAATTGAAAAGAAAAAGATTCAGGAAAAAAAAAGAAATAAAAGTAAGATAAGGACAATTTTAAAACAAAAATAGTAAATTGATTTAACTTTTTTTTTTAAATAAGCAAGCTCTCCTTTTGATTTAAGTTTTTTTTATTTTTTATCTAGGTTTGATTTAGATTTTTATTTAGGGTTTGATTTGAGTTATGATTTAGAGTTTTGAGTTAGGTTTTAGGGTTTTTTTTAAGGTTAAGGTGGAGATAATAAATATTCATGAAATTGCATAGTTTGATGTAAATATTATTGGTTTTTACTTAGATTTTAGGCTTTTTGGTTTTAGTTTAAGGTTTTGATTTTTTTTTTTTTAAATTTATATGGAACTTTTGAATTAATTTACACATTTGTGGATTATGTTTTTGACATATGATTGATATTAAAGAAAAGAATAAAAGATAACAAGTAATAGGGGTGAATAAATTTCCGACCAACCCGGCCAATTCAATCCGTAAAAACGTAAAAAAAAACTTAAATTGAGGTAATCTGATACATAATCAATACAAATTTTGCCCAAACCGCATCTATTTGGTTGGAAACGGGTTAGGCCCAAAGCAACCCGATACATAATCGATACAAATTTTGCCTTATTTTCATATTTTTATTTTGATTTTAGTTTTTCAAACACAATCACTTAGTTGGATTGTAAAATAATATGTTAAAGTTTCAACCCGACTGACCCGACCAATCCAACCCAACCCGCACAGTTTGGGTTGTGTTGGGTTGCACTTTTGATTGGGTTGGATTGAGTTGAGATTTTCAAACTGCAAACATTGGATTGGGTTGTTAAAATGCCTTCAACCCGTCCAACCCAACCCATGAACACCCTAAGGTCAAGTGTTATAAAATATAATTATATAATATGTTTTTAATTTTTTAATAGAAAAAATAAAAAAAAGGGTGAAAAGACCAAAATGCTTCTCATTCAATTGGACTTAATAGAAAATTAACGGTTGTTAGATAAAGGGACGAAATTTGCTGGAAATAGACAAACATGAGAGACCAAATCCATGTTTTTGAAGTTTAGGGACAATATTAGTTGAAAATTGTAAACATTAGAAATCAAAATTAAACTTTACTCTTTAAAATAACAATTAGGGGTTGTTTGGTAGTTGCTGAATGGTTTGGTGCAAAATAGTTAAGAGGTCAGAATGCTTAAGAAGTTTTGTATGATGTAGTACAGAATGAAATATGGTTGTTTGGGAACGGCTCTGAATGGACAGTTTGAATGACAACAAATTACCATTTTAACCTTCAATATCAATAAATAAAATCCATAGAGGGGTTGTGTTTTGCATAAACAAAGTCCATGAGTTGTGGCATAAACATAGAAAATCAATAACCCACAGGGTGTTAGGGAAGAAATGCATAAAAACAAATCGATAAACCACATATGCTAACCAATCAATAAACCACATGGGAAAAATGTTATGCATACAAAATCGATAAACAAAGGGAAGAAAAATCATACAAAATCGGTAAACACAGGGAAGAGAAAAAGGATTTCATACAAAATCCATGTTTTTGCAAGGATATTAAACCACAGGGAAGTAAAAGAGGAGATACCTTCAAAAGAGGTTGTCGATGGGGGTGGATTTCGATGGGTGGCCGGCGCCGGAGAGAGGGCTGCCGACGGGGTGGATTGGCCTCGTCGTTCATGTGGGAGGAAGCGTGGTAGGAGGATGTAGCTATGAAGGGGAGGGCAATTGTGGAAAATATGAGGTTATGAACCATTTTGTAAAACCCTATACACTCAATCGTTAAGAGGTCATTGTAATGGTTAATAGGTGTTCCTTTTTTTGGCCAAACAACCCTAACCTTCGACCGATTCAGAGGTGAACTCTTAATATTACCATTAAGAGCTAAACAAACAGCTCCTCAGATAAAAACAAAATTCCTGGTGAGAGCTAGAATTCGTACAGAATAATGATCACAAAACTGTTTTGAAAATAATATTCTTCATTATCAATAATAATAAAATTATATTAATACATAATTCCTGTCTTATTTCGAATATAAAATATTAGCTTTCGAGAACAGCTTCATTACAACCAGCAACTAATTAATCAAATTGGTAAACTGGAAGTGTTGAATGTCAACCGCAAATTTCATTATCAAGGGACTAATTATGAAGCTTTTCGTAGCTGATGGTGGCCAAGTGTCATTTTTATAACCCAAAGGGGGCACTTCAACCACATTCAAAACAGAAACTATCAACTTTGCAATGCTCTTTCACATTTGCAAAGTTTTACACTTGGGTTATACATATACATGTTGTAGTACAAACCGCAATGCATCATTTACAACCACAAGCATCAAAGCTCGGAAACTGGATGAACTTGATCGTCAAAGAAGCGATGCAAATGGGAGAATCAACATCCACCATCGCAGGTTTCAAATCTGGGATGTCTCCGGTTTCTGTAAGTTCTAATGGAACTCCGTTTAACAGCATCGTTTTACTTCTGATATTGCCGTCTTGTGGGGTCAGGTGGTACTCCTCTCGGGGCAGTTTTTCATCGGTTGACTTTGACCCGACCCACGAAAACGTTGACTTTAGCTGATGAATAAAAGATTCGTTTTTGGGTTTTGTTGTAGGCAAATTCAGGTTCAAGATGTTGTGAATTTTGAGCTGGAATTCTGTTTGGTTGCTTAGATTAATCAGAAGCAATGTTATGCCTGCCTGCAACAAGAGAATATGATATGAGTAACAAATACTTCATTTTTGACTTGTTTTCATGCTAAAATTACCTATTTGTCTGTGTTCATCATCGTATATGGCAACAGGCCAGTTATGGGTTAAATAAGGGTTATTCTGTTATTCTATCTAATTTTTAAAACAACGGAAAACAAAATGGATAATTATCTACATTACAAAACCGTTACCCATATATATAATAACGAAACGAGTAATGGGTAAATGAGTAAATGGTGAAAAAGAATAAAATTTCCATTTTAAATTGCAAATGTGGTGCTAAACATCAAACATATAAATAAAATATAAATTAATAAACATAGTAACAATTCTAACTTTAATTTGTTCAACAAACATTGATATATTCTTTTCAAATATAAATATAATGTTATTTTTTCAACAACAAAAATATGGAATTAATATATATAATATATATACACACACATCTATACTATATTATAAAGCACGGATAAAAAATCTTAAATACAAATTATTAGGCACAAGGTACCATCATTTTATGCAAGATTTTAAAAATCTCTTAATTTACAAGTATCAAAGCACAAGATACATATTACTACTGCAGACTTCTAACACCCACCAATTTGGTATGTGCAAGGTCTTCCTTTTATGCACATCTTTCCATGTATCACTATTAATTAATATATTATATTACTATAATTTTGTTTTAATTATATTATTAAATATGTAATTGGTTATTTTTTATAGAAGTCATTAAAATATATAAGATGATCATTGAATTCTAACAAAATACTTAATTTTTTTATATAAAAACATTATATTATTTGCCTAAATTAAACAAATTTATAAAAAAACATTATCACTTTCTCAAAACCATCCAAAATCGTACTGTAAATCGACAAAAAAATAAAATGAAACATTAAAATCGTGATGTATCTCGCTGCATTGCGCGAGTACACTTCTAGTATACATAAATACACACATATATATGTGGAGGTACAAACAAGAACATCACCATTTTACGAAAACGCGAATACCCATATTACATGTGAATATGTGATAATAGGGGAACTAGTGATGTGGGGGCAACTTGGTCGTTTGGTTGTTTTCTCTTTAGGTTGTCTTACATTACGTAACCTCCCAATATTAGAAAGATTTCCCTTCTACTGTTCTACATATTAACATATATCATCACCATTTTGCCCTTCCTGAATTAGAAAGATTGCTTTTCAACATCTACTGTCCCAGTTATCAACTCTAAAGCTCCCAAAATAGAAAGACTGCCCCTTCCACATTCACTGTCCTTGTTTTCTCTTATCTTACATCATGTCACCTTTCCTATACTTTTCTCTGCTATGCAACCTTCCCTAAAATAGAAAGATTCCCCATCCACCATTACAATTTCATTTTAGTGATCTACTGCTAATGCTGCCACTATGTCATAAGTACTGGCCCACCAACATCTTAAAACGGCATATATTGCATTGTATAAAACTATGAAGGATGATGGGACAAATATGGTAGATGACAGGTTTGCATACATCCGACTCTACTTTCGAGTGAGTTAGGTACAACTAAATAAAAAAATCAGAAACACAAATGTAACTTACTTTCCCTTTTGAACAATGGGCGTAAGAGCGCAAATGTGGCCCGGCATTTATCCTTTCCACAGCAAGAACCCCTGTTCCCATAAGCCGATGCCATAGAAGTGCACTGCATGATGTGGTCATTAGATGGAACAAGTTAAGTCATCTTTTAGCAAAGTTTAAAAAAAACGCAAGTGTAGAAAATTTAAATGGTGGAAGTGAATCACCTGTAATAATCAGGGTTAGGCACAAATGTTGTTTTATTGAGAAGACCATAATTTCCACCAACTAAACTTTGGCGGCAATATACTTCCGTGTGGTACTTAGCTGCCATTGCAAGCTGATCCAAGTACCTATACATATTCCAAGCATAAATGAAATCAGCATAAGAACGATACTTTCCCTGTTCCCTCCATAAAAAATGGTAACCGTGGGTATCTGGGTCAGCGTTTGTGCAGACAACAGCCAAGAAAATTGCCAGTGGCCCTAAGGAGACTCAAACTGGTGACCTATAGGGAGGAGCCCCAAGGCCTGGCCTTTATTTATCAGTTGTGTTGGCGCTCCAAAGAACTTGCAATTTGACATGTAAGCTCAAAATTGAAATATAAATCATTTAAATCAACTATACTAAATTTTATAACAGATGCTGTAATTGGATAAAAGTTTGCTTCAAGCCAGTAATGTATTACACAAGTCATCCTGAAAAAGTCGACGGGGTTCAAATTTTTAGTTTACTTCAAAAGGAACAGAGGAAGTATATTTTGGTGTATCTTAACCTTTCTCAGGAATGCAAACAGAATATTACCAGAAGCTATTTACAAAGGTGTCTGAAACATGAAGACCACCACTGTTGTATGCTCCACCAGATTCTCCGATCCAAGAAGATGCCCACGGGCCATTTGTTTGAATGGTTTGCTGGAGATCACCAAACGTGATGGATGCCCTACTCAAAAAATGGGGATCTAAAATCTTTTTCACTAGATTCGGATCAACGCCTGCAGGGAAGAAAAAGAAAAAAAAACTCAGATCATGATCTTCCAACAAAGTTGGTATTGGGGACGGGGTGTTTATAGCAATTTGTTTTGGTTATCTAACATTTTCATTTTGGATGATCAAAATGTGATTGATGATCCACTAAATAATGTGGGAAAAAACAAAAATGGGTCCTACAAAAAGGAGAAAGAAGAACAAAGGAAAATGACATGGAAGATTGGTAAGAAAATTTCCAAAGTTTTAAGTTAAATTCGACTAATTAGTATAAATTAAATAGCACGAACCTGGGCCCAGATTATACATATGGAGTGTCATTACATCAACAATTTTTGAACCCGAAATCTTAAGAAGTTTTGCAAACCACTGTTTGTCGAAGAACCCTCCTGGTGCTACAAGCAATGGTTTTGGCTGGAATTGCCGGTATAAATTGTCAATTATACCCCTGAGTTCAATTAAATCAAACCCATACTGCTCAGCATGGACCATGGCACCAATTCCCTTGCCACTCAACTCATTACCTACACCAATAAAGGCAAGAGTAATATGAACAAATATATCATGTATAAGAAATTTTTTTGATGGATTTGAAACAAATGAACTAATTGCCTACAAACTCAATACCAAATTCCCATGAATCTATCTGATACCCCTTGGAAATAGTATACTTTATAAGATCATGGGCATTGCTGGAATTCCAGTTTCCTCCCCAAACTCCCTTCTTAATCTGGTGTCTTCCACGGAGTGCATTCAAGCCGAAGGTCACAAGTGCTCTACAATGAAGAAGTTCAGTTTCAATTAAGTAGAATTTATGTATTAGAAGAATTCTTTTGAATAAAAGAAGGAATGCATAAGCATCAATGTTCCATAAAAAATCCTTGCTCAGAACCCATTAAGCCTAGGCTTTAAGTGTCCCCGTACCCTGATTGGTTATGGTCACTTAATTGGCCGTCTAGGCTTAAGCCTTTAACCACTTTGATTAGCAACTAATTTGTTGAAATTAAGCATTCCAAAAAAGAACAAGGGGATTAATCGACTTCTCTCTACTAAAAGGTAATATTTCAAATCCTTTTCATGTATTACTAAAACAATGGAACTAGTCATTTAGAAAAGTAATTGTACCAAAACAATGTACAATTTGATTTTTAATTCTTATCTATATACATAACTATATCTTATATATTTAGTTAAACCAATTATTCGACCGTTTAATAATCCCCCTTAGACGACTAAGTGTTAGAAGATCACTCCACTACCTAGCTCCATGTAAAGCTTTTTAGGACACTGTAAGCATAAATTCTACAAAGTAGAGATTGGTCAAGACGGCCAAGACGCCCAATAGGAGAAATAGTTAGTACATATTGGTAGAGTGGCATATACCAAAAAAGTTAGCCTTATATCATAGTACACTAAGGTAGCATTTGGTAGGCAGACAACACAGGACTAGACAAAACAAGTTGTCTATCTGGTGTTTGACACGACTAGGATAGTACAAGACTGGCAGGACAAGTTGCCCCTAAATGTTGTTTAATAAATTTATATGGTAGTTACTGGTGGTGGTGGTGGTCGTCTGCAGTGGTGATAGTGGTGGAGAGAGATACGGTGGTTGCCAGTGGCCGACGGTGGTTGTGGAGGACATGGAGATGGTGGACATTAGTGATAGTGGCGGCCGACAATGGTGGATATGGAGATGAAGGTGGTGGTTGTAAAGGAGGTAGAGGTGGTCATGGCCGATGTGGTGATGGACAATAGTAGTGGTAGCCGATGGTGGTGAAGGTGGTCGTCTGGTGGTGGTGACGGCGATGGGCGATGGTGACAGCGATGGGTGGTGGTGGTCGACGGTGGTTGTGAAGGATGTGGAGATAGTAGACAATAGTGACGGCCGATAGTGGTGGATATGGAGGTGCTGGTGGAGCCGATGATGATGGTGGTGGCAGCGGCGATGAGCGGTGGTGACCATTAAAGCAAATACCATATTAGGGTATATCAAATGAGGGTAGATTGATAAAAATTTTAAGTTCTGACCCGTCCTTGTCCCATCTTGTTCCACCTATCATGCCGGAACAAAAAAAAAAGCCTTATTTGTTCCGTCTAGTCCCTCTGGTCCCATGTCGCGCCAAACATGGATCAGTGAGTTTTTGTTTTGTCCCATGTCACACCGAACATGGAACAATGAGTTTTGTCCTGTCGTCCAGTCCCATGTACCAAACATAGCCTAAAAGACAACCTAGAACCTAGGGGGAGTGTTCATCTCTTTATGTGTGCTTTAATGTTTCACTTGTTTCATGGTTTTTTTCTCTCATTTTTAGCATGTCCCGACTAGTTTGGGCCTTTGATGTAAACCTTGAGGCCAACTCAGATTTTCCTGGTTGTTATCTTCAGAGCCCCATGGGATAAATCGAGGTATATGCAAGTTGGCCTAGACGCCCACGAGTACCCCAAAAGAACTAGTGTGGGTAAAAGGCTGAGATAGTCTTCAAATGAGGTGCAATTTGATGGATTTAACTAACAGAAAAAAAGACTAGTATTCAATATCATATGAAATTGAAAGCTAAAATCTCACCTTGTCTTGTCAAAAAATTGATTCAGTTCATCCCACCTATCCATACAAAGACAGCCCTTAGAGAATCCGAACAATCCCCCCTTCATTCTTATAAAGGGATGACAAAGACCCGAGAAATCCCCCACATTATACACCACTTGGTCTTGCAAGGAACCTCCTACACGTATTCTGAGACGTTCAAAAGCTGTTTGAGTAATCAATAAAAACACGTGAGCAAATCAAAACACTTGATCAGAAGTTCTTGCAAGTTGCAACCTTTAACTCAAGAAAACAAACCTTGGACTGCTTTGGCAAGAATTGGATGAGATAAATCCTGAAAAGACGATACCATAAGAGAATTAATTTTCTATATATTTTGGATGAAATATTTTCAATCTGGAAAAGTTTGCAATGTGCCTACCAGATTTAAAGCCGATGATGACCCCCATGGGCAATGGTTGTAGTTACATTTGTCATCAGGCCACCAATCAATAGTAGCACAAATATAATTTGGATCCGTGTGAGCCATTGGTAAAGAGGCATTAATTACAAGTTCTGACTCTTGAACATATTGTGCGAAAATCACAGAAATTGATGCCAGAAATAGGAACAATGAGGCGTAAAACTCCATCGATGGATCGACTAAAAAGCTTGACCTGTTGTTTTTCCTAAGGGGTTAAAACAGTCAATGGCATATAGCTCCTTCAGAAAGATGAATCAATAGCTTATAGTACCTAAATGAATTCACGTACAAATATATGATTAAAAGTGCTCTAAAAATCCTCGCATAGGACTGCTCGAGCGATCATCTTGGCATTATGCGTTCTGAACCACTTCACTTAATTAAGGCTGCTTAATCTGCCACATATGGCTTACCACCCATCCCCAACCACTTCAATTAACAAGTAATTACTGAATTAAGCAAGAACTACTGAACTTTCTTCAGCTTGTGTTCATTAATCAATTTTTCTCAACTTCAAGGCAAACTTCCAATGATTTTTGAATAAATTTATCAATGCAACTAGTCAATAAGAAAAGGGCTTCTCCATAGATTACTCATAAGCAGAACCCTTTTGTTGTAAGAAATTTTTCTTTCTGTTTTCTGAAGAATTATATATGGCTTTTTGTTGCAACCAAATTATCTTCCTTGTAATAATGCAAAACAAATACCACACCTCACAAAAATGAAGAATGTAGAATGGTTTTTTCCCCTTTACATTTCCGTAATTTAACAAAAATTGTTCATGTTTGTAGACACTTTCTCCTTGGCATTTTCACAAGCAGGTGGAATGAAAGGTAAAAAAACCAATCACTCCAGCAGACATCAAAAGAGTAAAAGGCAAGCAATCAATAGCATAATTCTTAACTTTAACTAAACATCATTTGATTTCACTAGATTCCACAAATCAGATCCCGAAGCATCGATTAATCGTATTATATGTAACAAACATCAAAACGAGATATTGCTCGACTTATAAGAAGAACAGAACAAGAGAACCCACATAATTAACCTGCCGCAAAGAACTAAATCTAAAGATTTCTCATGAATACATCAATCAAATTGAACCAACTCAAAAACCCCAGATGGATGAACTTACCTCAAAAAGCAGCTATCTGCCTATATCTCTGCCTTTTGCTCTCGATATCAAAAATGACGATTCGTGTGAATCTGGTTGGGTTAATCGTCACCCGTTTGCAACTCTTGAGCTACTTTGGTGTGATGAGCTGTTTGTCAGTTCATTTCACATGTTTCCATAGGTGGGTGATGAATCTTTAATGTGTGTGTAGTCGAGTGATCTTTTTATGTGGGAATGTGTATATGATGAGCAGAAATCGAAGCAACACTTTTACTGGGATTCGTTTTCCATGTCGCAAGTGTACTACTACTAATTACTAGAATTATCGCCATGAATCTACAGTTGTCGGCATTATTATATTTACTAATGATTTTATAAAGGGTAATTCAATCCCATTGAACCAAATCAAGGACAAGACCAACTAGCGGCACAATAGCTAGCTTCCGTTTCTATATATGGAAACTTCAATTTTATTCAATTGTTTTTTTTTTTTGAAAGGAAATGACAAAAGAGATTTGAAATTTCGTAACTGTTTGTTTGTAAAGTATACGGTTGTCAATACATGTGACATAAACCACAAGGTTTGTGTTGTACTGGCAACGGCTTGGGGGTTCATAGCGACTGCCCAGGTTCGATTCCAGGCACTTCCAACTTGTGGCCACTGACGCTTAGCAGTCGGGCCAAAGACCCAGCTTTGCCAAGGGATTAGTCTGAGCCAAAGGTCTAGGATACCCTTATCCAAAAAAAAATACATGTGACAGTTGGGATACGTTTTTCGAATGATGTATATTTTGACACTGTTTTAACTTATTTTTTTTATGTTTATATTGGTTATTATACTAATTACTGTGACGATAGACGGAAGCATTTTACTAATTACAAGATTTGTTTTGGTAGGACACAACGAAAACCATAAGATATAAGAAAAGATTATTAACTTCCTACGTTTGTGTAGTATTTTTATTTTAGTTTGTTTTAAAATCGTTTATGAAGGGAAAGTGTTTATTTTCCCATTTTGTCTCTTGATTTAATAAAAATGTGTAATAATATATAATTATACATTTGGGAAAAGTTCAGAAAAACCCAATTGACTTTAAAGCATCCACAATCATGGACCTTGTTAAAGGTCCATAACTTTGTCACGTCACCTTTATCTCCTTGTCACATCAGTTTTCTCTTTCCTACACATTTCATAAACCTTTCACACTCAATCATGAACCGGTTCATGATTAATTTAATAAAACTATAATAATATAAAATTATACTGATAAAAGATGATAATTAAAAACTAATTATTAATTAAAAGACAATAATTAAGAATTACAATAATAAAAATCATAATAATTAAAAATTACAATAATTGAAAGTTACATTAAGTTAATATAAAAAAATATATAATTCTAAAATAAATCCTAATTTTTCATTTTTAATTAATTAAATTTAATAAATATAAATTTGATTATTATATTATTTTTATTTAAAAAACTATATTATTTAAATGAAAATAAAGGCATGGACCGCTCCTTGCAGATGGAGCGGTTTGCCATGTCACCCTAAACCCAATGGAAAAAAAATACAGGACCTAGGGGTGTTCATCTAAACCGCCAAATCGCACAAACCGTTCACACCGCACCGCAAAGTGCGGTTTAGAACGTCCGCGGTGCGGTTTGCGGTTTGCATTTTTACCAAACCGCACTATGCGGTACGGTTTACGGTTTTGAGTTATCAAACCGCGGATCAAACCGCACCGCACCGCACATTATATATATGTATATTTTTTTAATTTTTATATTAAACACACATATGTGTATATATAAAATAATTGCAGTATTTGTATAATATGTATTTTAGAATCGGACGTATTGAATATTTTTATTTTTAGGGACTACGATCACATTATCGTTGATTTTAAAATGAAGTTTTGAACTTATAATTATTGAATTGTAGGTGTAAAATGCGTAAGGTACAAACCGCATAAACCCAAACCGCACCACGAACACCCCTAACAGGACCGGTCCATATTTGTTCACGTGGGTGATGGACTTTTCATAAACCCAGGGCTATGGGTGCTCTTAGTATTTGGAGTGATTAAATCCCTGGACAATTTTTTGGAACAAATAAGTCTTTAGACAATTCAAAATACACTAAATAAATCCTTGGACTTTTGAAAACTTGTTAAATACATCCTTATTACTTTAAAATGTAACTTGCAACCTAAATAACAGGTAAAACTACAAATTGAAAAAAAAAACAAAAAAAATATCATCGACTTTATCATCCTACAAATAAAAAAAATGGAGAAATTAACTAAAATAACCAATTTCATCAACCAAATACATTTTTAAGCACTTTTCAAAGTCTCTCCTTAAAATAGTCAAAGTTTAGGCATAATTTTTTGGGAAAATTGCATAAAAATGGAACCAACTTTCAAAACTATCATTTTAATGTCTAGAGTGAACTTTTCATATATTTAAGGGTCTCAATTATCTGATTACCTTCTAATGATGACATGGTTCAAGTAAATTGTCAACTAAGATTCCACGTCATATTTTAAAATTAAAGTAAATTACAAATTTAATTATTTGGTTTGATATGGCAAAGAGATGGAATTGATGTGGCAAGTCGCTTTTGAGTTTTTCAATCCAATTATATTATTTCTTTTCTCAATTCATGTCCACCAAACACCACCATGGACAATCGCCATCCACCACAAATTACCACCCAGTTTTAAAAAAATATCACAAATCTCAATAAGAGTGACAACCACCACCATGAGAAGTTTATTTTAGACCCTAAAACGATAGTTTTGAAAGTTCATTCCTCAAAATAGGAATCAACTTAAAGTTGGTTCAATTTTAATGCAATTTTCCCTAATTTTTTTCCCTTAAGAATTGTTTTTGGCATATATATATATATATATATATATATAGAGAGAGAGAGAGAGAGAAAGGTGTTCAAATGCAACCTATTTACATGGTGCAACTTTTGTAACCCCTCTATCTACCACACACTTTATGTAATTAAAAAAAGAAAAAAAAGCTAAAAGTAAAATGTGTGGTGGATAAAGGGGTTCGATCCTGACAAGTGGTATCAGAGCAAGTGTAACTCAGAAAGCAAGAATCATCATGGACGGATCAAGCGACAACGTTCTTGTTTCAAAGGTCTCCATGCTCAAACCCAATGAGTTTGACATGTGGAAAATTAGAATCAGGTAGTACATTCTTCTCACAGACTTCTCAATGTGGGACATCATTGAGAATGGTCCCTCAGATGGAGGAAATATGGACGCAGAAGGCAAGAGACCTCCACCAAAGACTGATGGAGAAAGAAAGATGAGGCAGACAAAGATGAAAGCCTTGAGCACTCTGCTCTTAGCAATTCCTAATGAGTACCAACATCAATTCTGCAACTGTTCTGATGCACAAATTCTATGGAATGCACTGGAGAAAAGATTTTCTGGTACCAAAAGTACCAAGAGAAATCAGAAGGCCATCCTGAAGCAGCAATATGAAAACTTCATGTCTACAAAGAATGAGTCCATGACTCAAACTTTTGATAGGTTTAATAAGCTAATTGGTGAATTGGCTACTGTTGGTGTCCAGATAGATCAAGATGATGTCAACAGAAAATTTCTAAGATCTCTTGGTGATGAATGGACTATGTACACTGTCTCCTTCAGACAAAATGACCAACTGGAGGACAAGGAACTGGATGACCTCTATAATGACCTTAGGGTGTTTGAAGCAGAGGTAGAAGCAAAGAAGAGGCCCTCTGGATACTCATACAATGCTGCTCTTTTATCATCTTCTACTGATTCTGCTGTTAATACAGAATCAGTTAGTGCTGCCTATGGATCAAAGCAAGATGGATCTAATGACTCAGTTTTAGAAGCTTTTCTAGCCAGTCATGCTAATTCCACTATAATTAATGATGACTTAGAACAGATAAATGTTGATGATCTGGAAGAGATGGATATCAAGTGGCAGATGACTATGCTCACAATGAGGGTAAAAAGATTCATCAAAAGGACTGGAAGGAATAACTTTGCTCAGAAAAGAGAAGATGGGGTTGGATTTGATAAATCCAAGGTTGAATGTTACAAGTGTCATAAACTGGGGCACTTTGCAAGAGAATGCAGAAGTGGAATGCCTCAACAGCATACTAGCAACCATCAACCATCACAGTCCACTAGCTTCAACAACAGGAACTCTTCTCAAGCTCTTGTTTCCCAAGAAGGAATGAGATTTGATTGGAGTGACCAAGCAGAAGAAGCAATTCAGAATCAAGCTTTAATGGCTAAAGTTTCAGAGTCAGCAAGCACTGATATTCCCACAGAGGTAAAATCTAACCTTTGCTCAAAATCTTTCATAGAAACTGTTAAAAAGTACAGGGATCACAATCAAAGCATGTGTGATGACCTAAAAAGGTTAGAGAAAGATAGAAGAGAGTATGTTGTGATTGTTGAGAATTTGGAAGAACAAATTAAGGCATACAAAGCCAATGAACTTCAACACACATATGATACTAACTACTGGAAGTGGGAAAAGAATCAGTTAGAGTTTAAGCTTAAAAATTCTGAAGAGGAATGTGAGAAGATAAGGAGTGATTTTGAGAAAGCCAAACTGGACATTGAGAAGTTTTCCAATGCCTCTAAAGCAATGGACTCACTTCTAAAATCTCAAGTCCATGACAACCTGAAAAGAGGTTTAGGATACAACAGTACCCCTCCACCCTATAACAATAACTATATCCCTCCCACTTCAGACCTCTTAGAAAGACAAGAGAAAATAGACTTACCTGCAGGAGCCACATATGTAGATCCTCTTGACAGTGTAGTGATTGAGGAAGAGGCTGAAGAAGAAATTACTAAGGGTAAGAATAAGGATGACCTTAAAGAAATTCCTTTAGAAAATCATATCCTTACTAATGAAAGGGGGGGGGGGGGGGTAAACCTCTTGTAAAGAGTGAGAAGGCTGAAAGTTCTAAGAGAGGGAAGGGAAAGGTACAGGGAGTCTATTACATGCAAACCACTGTTGTTAATCCCTGTACTTGTAAACATAATCAGCCCCAACAACATGATAAAACAAGGGGAAATCAAAGAAACAGAAATAAACAGTGGGCTTTAAAACAAGGAATTGATCTGAGAAAAATTAACAGACCAAAGCCTTGTTTTATCTGTGGCAAGTTAAATCATCTAGCCAAACACTTTTATTTCAATCCTATTAACCAAAGGATCACTTTTAAAAGAAATATACAAAATCCTGTTGGTTATAGGAAGCAAATAAGGAATCATATGGCTGAGAATGTGAGAAGGGCACCTACAAAATGTCATGCTCAGAATAAGTTTGCTAATTCAAAGAAAAATACTCCAAATAAGCCAAGGAGTAACTTAAAGAAAAAGAAAGCAAACAACTTTGTCCAGGTTTGGGTTCCAAAAGTAAAGAAATCTGTTAGTACTACAACTTCAAATAGTATTGCTGCAATACTACTGCTAACCCAGTTAGTATTGCTAACAAAGTTAGTACTGTAACCCAATTAACACTGCTAATGATGTTAGTACTGCTAACAAAGTTAGTACTGCCAATCAAGTTAGTACTGCTTCCAGTGACAGGCCCATTCTTCTGACAAAGTATTCAAGCAATAAGATTCCTCAGTTTGATAATCTCATCAAGTCTGAATATGAATATGATGATGAGAATGGGAAACCCAAGACCACTTTGGCTTGGGTTCCTATTAAAAACTAACTGCTTTATTATATGTGCAGGGCAACCAACAGCTCAAGGGAAGGAGCATTTGGCATGTTGATAGTGGTTGTTCCAGGCACATGACAGGTAACATGGCCTGCCTTCAAAACTTCAAAAGAATTGATGAAGGACATGTTGCTTTTGGTGATAATCCAGCAGGTGGAAAGATAAGTGGAAAAGGTAATGTGTCAAAAGGTAAGATGACCTTTGAGGATGTATACTATGTTGAGCAATTGAGATACAACCTGTTAAGTGTATCACAGGTCTGTGACAAGAAACATAGCATATTATTTAATGATACTGAATGTATTATCCTTGCTCCAGGGTTCAAGGTAGTTGATGAAAGTATGATACTACTTAGAACTATTAGAAAGGACAATGTTTATTGCTTAGACTTGGAGAGTGTAGCTTCTGATTCATCTTTAAATTGTTTATTTTCAAAAGCTTCATTGGATGAATCATCTCTTTGGCACAGAAGGATGTGTCACATGAACTTTAAAACAATGAACAAACTTGTGAAAAACAACCTTGTAAGAGGTTTGCCACAAAAGGTATTTTCATGTGATGATCATTGTGTTGCATGTCTTAAAGGCAAACAACACAAAACTTCTCATAAGTCCAAAGAGATAAATACAATCTCTTCGCCTCTTAATTTACTGCATATGGATCTGTTTGGTCCTACAAATGTGATGAGTATTGGTAAGAAATCCTACTGCTTGGTTATTGTTGATGATTTCTCTAGATTCACTTGGGTCTATTTTCTGAAGACTAAGGATGAGACTAGTAGATTGATCAAATCCTTTGTTCTTAAAGTTGAAAACCAAACCAATCTAAGAGTTAAAGTCATCAGGTCTGATAATGGAACTGAATTTAAAAACAATGACCTAAATAGCTTCTGTGAGGAAAAAGGCATTGAGAGACAATACAGTGCTCCTAGGACTCCTCAACAGAATGGTGTTGCTGAAAGGAGAAATAGGACTCTGATAGAAGCTGCTAGATCTCTGTTGGCAGATTCAAAACTTCCAATTACTTTTTGGGCAGAAGCAGTTAATACTGCCTGCTATGTTCAAAACAGAGTTCTAGTAGTGAAATCCCAAGACAAGACACCTTATGAGTTTTTTAAAAAGAAGAAACCTTTTATTGGATTTTTCAAACCATTTGGGTGTCCTTGCACAATTCTCAATACCAAAACTCACCTAGGCAAGTTTGATAGCAAAGCTGAGGATGGGTTTCTTGTTGGATATTCATCTCAAAGTAAGGCCTACAGAGTTTTCAACACCTCTTCTAGGATAATTGAGGAAAGTGACAATGTCAAATGCAATGAGAACACACCAAATCAACTTGGTTCAGGTCCTTATTGGCTATTTGACATTGATTCACTGTCTAATTCTTTGGGTTTCAGTAATGCGCATAATGCAGGAACAGGAACAGAAAAGGTACAAGTACAAAGACAAGAGTTTGTGTTGTTCCCAACACCTACTGCTGATCCTGTTGAATTCTGTGACCAAGATAAGAAAGATACTTCAGATTCAAAGGACACTGAACCAGCTCAGAATGAAGAGGACAGAGGTGAAAAGGAAGATCAACTCTCAGATTCAGAAATCAAAGGTCTTGATATGCCATGTTTGGAAGAAGATGACACGGATGATGATAACTCTTCAGTTTTTTGTGGCAGCACTCCTGAAAAGAATGACTCTAATCTGGAAGCATATATTAATGAAGAGGTTGTTCATCAAACAAGAGTTCAGAAAAATCATCCTCCTCAATTGGTGATTGGTGACATCAATTATCCTATAATCACAAGGAATCAAAGCAAGTTGGGAGGATTGAAGGACAAACAATCAGGATTACTATCTTGCTTTCTATCATAGGTTGAACCCAAAAAGGCATATGATGCAATGAAGGATCCAAGCTGGATAGAAGCAATGCAAGAGGAGCTACTACAGTTTGTGCTGCAGGATATATGGGATTTGGTTGACCTTCCAAAAGGACACAGAGCTATAGGCACTAAATGGATCTTCAGGAACAAGAAAGATGAGAGGGGAATAGTAATAAAGAACAAGGCCAGATTAGTGGCACAAGGGTATACTCAAGAAGAGGGAATTGATTATGAAGAGGTATTTGCACCAGTGGCCAGGATTGAGGCAATCAGGCTATTTTTAGCCTATGCTTCTTTCATGAAGTTCAGGGTCTACCAGATGGATGTAAAGAGTGCTTTCCTGTATGGGAGAATTGAAGAATAAGTGTATGTCTGTCAGCCACCAAGGTTTGAGAATCCAAATTATCCTGACAGAGTATACAAATTGAAGAAGGCACTCTATGGGCTACATTAAGCACCAAGGGCATGGTATGACACTTTGTCTACCTATCTCTTGGAAAATGGTTTTCAAAGAGGAATCATAGACAAGACTCTGTTCATTCAGAGGAAGAAGAAGGACATCCTTATAGTGCAAATCTATGTGGATGATATTATCTTTGGATCCACAAAAGATCAAATGTGCAGAGATTTTGAAGACTTGATGCACAAGAGATTCAAGATGAGTTCTATGGGTGAACTTACTTTCTTCCTTGGGCTACAAGTTAAGCAGAAGAAAGATGGGATATTTATAAGCTGTCATGATCTGAATTCTTAACAAGAATAAACACTCAGAAACAATATTAAAGGAGTTTGCGGAATAACACTTTAATATTCAAAGATCAATGAAACAGTGAATCATAATAACAACTTGTAAACTTTATTGAATGGTTATAAAGCTACAAGATTTCACATACAACCTCAATATTGATGAACATGCTCACCAATACGAATTCTACTTCTCTAGAACTAGGATTATAAACCTTGAGGTTGGTTCTCTCTAAGAAAACTAAAAACTCAGAATAATTCTCTATTCTAAAGATACAAACTATTCTATACATATACTGAAGATAAAAGATAATTACAAAGAATAAAAGATCTTCAGTATAATCTTCCAAAGTTATCTCCAAGCTTTCCATGAATATCTCCATTCAGTACAGCTGTCATCCTTGCCATATGAAGTCTTCATCTCATAAGCAGCATTAAGTTTTCAGCAACATTAATACTTTGAGCATTATTAAGTTCAGCAGTACTAACTACTAGCAGTACTAAAATTGCTTAACAGTAGTAACTTCATTAAGCAGTATTAATCTTGACTAGCAGCATTAATCTTTCTCAGCAGTAGTAACTTCAGAAGTAGTAACCATTTAGTGCTAGCAGTATTAACCATACTTGTATAATTTTGAATTCCCAACAATCTCCCCCTAACTTGACTTTTAGGAAGAGAAGTCAAGTTCTTCAGATGCTCCCAAAACACCATTCTTCATATCCCTGTATTAGCATCCAACCCCAAGCTTTGATTAATTGTTCTTTGGATCAAATACTTTGCCATTTCTGAATCTGGTGCACAACCAAGTTTTTTCTTCAACATGGCATGCAACTTCAATCAATTCAGCAGTATTAACAGTTTCTGCTGCTTGTTCAAACACACTTTCTGTTTCTACTGCTTTCTCTTTTACTGCTGCTATGCTTTCTGTTTCTGCTGCTTGTACTTTATCTCCACTAACCCCATCAAACTCCCCCTAAACTTTAGCATCTTCCATGTTGGCATCAGCTTCTGACTCCCCCTTTTTGGGAGCATCAGTCACTGGTTTCCTTCTTCTGAGCACAGACTGTTTCTTCTTCTTTTTCTGGACCAATCTCTTCACCATTTTCTTCAGGTTGGTAATCTGTACTTGTTGAGACAGAATTATCAGTTTCAACTCTTCTATATCTTTTTCCCTGCTTGATTACATCCATATTGATGTTGCCTATTGTTTCCATCAATTCAAGATAGTCATATATGTCCTCACCTTCTCCAGGAGTGTGACCCCTTTTGAAGGATCATGGGATCTTTTTGTAGTAGAGGTCTTCTGCCTAGCAGAAGCACCTGTTACCCCCATGGTTTCTTGTCACCTGGGACCTTTGGATGATTGTTCACCCAAAGTTGCCATGGGGAAGGTCTTATTGATATTACCACTGACCTCCTCTGTGCCAGCAGGAGTAGTGGCAACCTTTGCACCCATATGCTCATTCCTCTCCTCAGTGAGCACCTCCTTGGGGTTGGGAGACACCCCTGTGGTTTCCCTATAGATATTCTCTAATAGAGAATTCTCCATTAGAGGGCTTAAAGGCTCTGTGGGTGAAGGTACAAGAAGGGAAGGAGCCTTCTTTACCATTTTCCTTATGTAGGTATTGGTGATTGGAGAAGTGGGTTTTTGAATAAGGGACTGTGGGATTGATATGGTGATTGAAGGTTGGGATTGGCTTTCAGTGGGATGGTCTAATGAGGGCCTTGACCCTGAAGCCATATCTTCTTCATTGTGGGACACCACCATCATTATAGAGAACAATGGGGTGTCAACTCCTTCCGAGTCCAATGGAGATCTCTTCATATTTGAAAAGACCTTACCTTTGGGGATTTTTGGTACATATACCTCATCAAAGTGAGGCATATCCGTCAATTCATTGGTTATAACTACCTGGACAAATCTTGGGTACATATAAAAACTCTTTTTGTTTCCCAAGTTTGACACAAGGTCATTGAAAATCATTCTTAAAAAATTGTACTTTCTGGCAGTGGCCAAGCAGACCAAAGCATAAGCAATGGTACTGCTGAACTCACTCCATTCAGTAGTCTTTTTAGAAATGCAATGCATAAGGGTATGAACAAGAAAACGCCATTGGGTATAAAATTTAGCTTTTGAGAATTTGAAACCACCCAATTGGCCTCCATACCCCATTCTTGAAAGATTTGAGAACAAGTCCTCATTAGGAATAGAAGTAATACCTGCAACATCGTCTAGACGTAGACAAATGCGAATCACCTCTTCAGAAACTGACAAGGGTTTGTCACACACCCTTGTCTTGATTATCTGCACACCATTTTCTGTGACTACAGTGGCATTTGCCCAAAATTGTCTTTGATGCTCTATGTAGATTGTTGGCGACACTGTAAGAGCATGGGCAATGTGGCTGGACTTGAGAAAATCCACAATTTGATGGAATCCAACAGCTTGTTTAGGCTTCTGTAGCATTGCAATCTCATTATGTTCATCAATGAACGCCATAGCTGCCATCGAGCTTGAGTATTCTGGACTGAAACACTTGGTGCTTGAGAGAAAAGGGTTAAAGAGCAGATGAATAGAAATCAAAGAGTCGTTATGAACTTTTAGGCGGGCAAAAAGGGTATTTATACGATTCGGGACATAAGCAGTATTAACTAACTAGCAGTATTAACTAACTAGCAGTATTAACCACTAGCAGTATTAACTGAGAGCAGTATTAACCACTAGCAGTATTAACTAACTAGCAATATTAACTGAGAGCAGTATTAACCACTAGCAGTATTAACTAACTAGCAGTATTAACTGAGAGTAGTATTAACCACTAGCAGTATTAAGTAACTAGCAGTATTAACTGAGAGCAGTATTAACCACTAGCAGTATTAACTAACTAGCAGTATTAACTGAGAGCAGTATTAACCACTAGCAGTATTAACTAACTAGCAGTATTAACTGAGAGTAGTATTAACCACTAGCAGTATTAACTAACTAGCAGTATTAACTTTGCACTGGCAGTATTAAAACTGCACTGGCAACATTAACTATACTTACACTTTTTGAAGCTTGAGGTACTCTGAGCAAGGTAATAACTTCCTGAGAAAGAAGTTAGTAGCACCAAAGAATAAACCAATACCAGGTATGTAAACACTTTTTAAAAACATGAGCTCATTCAGAGTTGATCATGCCCACATTTGTGACCAAGAAAGTGAATCTACCCATATCAAAAGATTTAGTGAATAGATCAGCAAACTGGTTGTCAGTATGAACTTTAGCAACTTGAATTAGCTTCTTTTCATTACAATCTCTAATAAAGTGATACCTGATCTCAATGTGCTTTGTTTTGGAGTGCTTGACTGGATTGTTAACAATACTTATAGCACTGATATTGTCAATGAAGATTGAAGTGTGAAGAAGGGTTACCCCATAGTCCAGCATTTGATTCTGAATCCATAGAACCTGAGAGCAGCAACTTGCAGCAGCAATATACTCAGCTTCTGTTGTTGATAAGGACACTGTGGTTTGTTTCTTACACTGCCAAGATACTAGTCTTGCACCCAAAAGTTGACATCCACCTGAAGTAGACTTTCTATCCATATTAGCACCACCCAAGTCACTGTCTGAGTATGCAATCAAGTCAAAGTTGGATTCATAAGGATACCAAAGACCTAATCTAGGTTGCCCTCTTAAGTATCTGAAAATCCTTTTAACAGTTTGAAGATGTGATTGCTTTGGCTTGACTTGGAATCTGGCACACAAACACACTAGAAACATGATGTCTGGTCTTGAGGTTGTGAGATACATGAGAGATCCAATCATTGATCTATATAGATGGACATCAACATCCTCCCCCTCAAGATCAACAGTGATCTGTTTATGAGTCTCCATAGGTGTGCTTGCTGGCTTTGAGTCTGTTAAACCATACTTATCCAGGATGTCTTTCACATATTTTGATTGACTTATGAAGATCCCATCTTTCTTCTGTTTCACTTGAAGCCCAAGGAAGAAGGTAAGTTCACCCATTGAACTCATTTTAAAGCTCTTGTGCATCAACTTTTCAAAGTCTCTACACATCTGATCTTTTGTGGATCCAAAGATGATATCATCCACATAGATCTGAACAAGTAGGATGTCCTTCTTACTTCTTTTAATGAAGAGGGTCTTGTCAATTATTCCTCTTTCAAACCCATTCTCCAAGAGATAGGTAGACAGTGTATCATACCATGCTCTTGGGGTTTGATGAAGACCATAAAGTGCTTTCTTCAGTTTGTATACTCTGTCTGGATATGATGGATTTTCAAATCCAGGGGGCTGACAGACATATACTTCTTCATCAATTGTACCATAAAGAAAGGCACTATTCACATCCATTTGGTATACCTTGAACTTCATGTATGAGGCATAGGCTAGAAATAGCCTAATTGCCTCTATCCTTGCCACTGGAGCAAACACTTCTTCATAGTCTATGCCTTCTTCTTGAGTGTACCCTTGTGCCACAAGCCTTGCTTTGTTCCTGATCACAATTCCTCTCTCATCCTTTTTATTTCTGAAAATCCACTTGGTGCCAATAGCTCTATGACCTTTTGGAAGGTCCATCAAGTCCCAAACTTCTTGCAATTTGAACTGCAGTAACTCTTCTTGCATAGCTTCTATCCAACTGAAATCTTTCATTGCATCATAAACCTTCTTAGGCTCAATCTGAGATAGAAAGCAAGAGAGTACTCTGTGTTGCTGATCCTGCAGCTCTTGAAGTCTGCTTTGATTCCTTGTTATCATAGGAGAAGAGATATCTCCTATGACCAACTCTGGAGGATGGTTCTTTTGAGTTCTAGTCTGATGACTAGGTTCTTCATTGATTCCCACATCTAGATTGGAATCATTTAAGTCAGCTGAGAGGATCTCATCAACTGCTTCTGGCTCTTCATACACTGGATTCTCCTCATCTCTTCTTTCTTCTTCACTCTGAATTTGTTCAGTAGCATTCTCCTTTTCACAGACATCAACAGGCTCTATTGGAGGTATGGGAAAGATCACAGACTGAGGAATAATGTCTTGTACTTGTACTTGTTCATCCCCTGATCCTCCACTTCCTGAACCTGCATGATAATCACTACTGAAACCCAAAGAGTTAGTTAGTGAATCAATGTCAAATAACCACTGAGGACCAGACCCAATAGGATTTGGTGTGTTCTCATTGCATTTGACATTGTCACTTTCCTCAATTATTCTAGAAGAAGAATTAATAACTCTGTAAGCCTTACTCTGAGATGAGTAACCAACAAGAAAACTATCATCTGCCTTGCTATCAAACTTTCCTAAGTGAGTTTTGGTATTGAGAATGGTACAAGGACACCCAAAAGGTTTGAAAAATCCAATAAATGGTTTTCTGTTATTTAAAAGCTCATAAGGTGTCTTGTTTTTAGGCTTGACTACTAGAACTCTGTTTTGGACATAGCAAGCAGTATTAACTGCTTCAGCCCAGAAAGTAATTGGAAGTTTGGAATAAGCTAACAGAGATCTAGCAGCTTCAATCAGTGTCCTATTCCTTCTCTCATCAACACCATTTTGTTGCGGAGTCCTAGGAGCACTGTATTGCCTCTCAATTCCTTTTTCCTCACAAAAGGTGTTTAGGTCATGATTTTTAAATTCAGTACCATTGTCTGACTTAATGACTTTTACCTTTTGATTTGTTTGGTTTTCAATTCTTAGGATAAAGGATTTGATCAGTCCACTTGTCTCATCCTTAGTCCTTAGAAAATATACCCAAGTAAATCTAGAGTAATCATCAACAATAACTAGGCAGTATGATTTCTTACCTATACTCATAACATTTGTAGGACCAAACAGATCCAAATGCAACCACTGAAGAGAACTAGAGATTGTGTTCAACTCTTTGGACTTATGAGAAGTTTTGTGTTGTTTGCCTTTGAGACAGGCAACACAATGATCATCACATGAAAAGAATTTGGAAGGTAAACCTCTTACAAGGTTGTTTTTAACAAGTTTATTCATTGTTTTAAAGTTCATGTGACACATCCTTCTGTGCCAAAGTGATGATTCATCCAAAGAAGCTTTTGAAACAAGACAGTTTAGGGATTAATCAGTTGAAACACTTTCCATATCTAAGCAATATACATTATCCTTTCTTGGAGTTCTTAGTAGTATCATCTTTTCATCAACTACCTTGAATCCAGGAGCAAGGATAATGCATTTAGAATCAGTAAATAATATACTATGCTGTTTGTCACAAACCTGTGATACACTTAACAGGTTGTACCTTAACTGCTCAACATAGAATACATCTTCAAAGGTCATTTTACCTTTGGTTACATCCCCTTACCACTGATCTTACCTCCATCTGGAGTATTACCAAAGGCAACATGCCCACCATCAATTTTCTTGAAATTCTTGAGGCATGACATGTTCCCTGTCATGTGCCTAGAGCAACCACTATCAACATACCAGATGCTCTTCCCCTTGAGCTGCTGGTTGCCCTGCACATAAGATTAAACAGTTAGTATTGATTGGGAACCCAAGCCAAAGTGGTCTTGGGTCTCCCTTTCTCATCAAAGTAGTTACATTTCTTTTTGATGAGATTTTTAAACACAGAGCACTCTTTATTGGAGTACTTTGTCAATATGATTGGTCTAGCAGCACAAACACTAGGAGCAGTACTAACTTTAGAAGTACTAACAGAGTTAGCAACACTAACAGGTTTAGCAGTACTAACCTTGTTAGAAGCACTAACAGAGTTAGCAGTATTAACATTTGAAGAAGTACTAACCATGTTAGTTTTAGCAGTACTAATACTCTTGGCAGCACTAACATTGGTAGCAGTAGTATTGCTTCTAGCAGCACTATCATTGTCAGCAGTACTATTTGGGGTAGCAGTACTAACCGTTTTAGTGCATTTAGGAACCCACATATTGACACTTTCTTTAACAGTCTTTTTCTTCATGTGGCTTTTAGATTTAACAGATTTCTTTGCCACATGGTTCCTTTCCTTCTTCCTATAACCCAAGGGTTTTTGCATAGATCTTTGAAAATTCATCATTTGGTTTATAGGATTGAAATAACAGTATTTGGCAAGATGATTCAATTTGCCACAGATAAAACAAGGTTTTGGTCTATTGATTTTACTCAGATCAACCCCTTGTTTTTGTGCCCACTGATTATTCCAGTTTCTTTGATTTCCCCTCTTTTTATCATGTTTTAGGGGCTCAGATTTCTTGCATGCACACTGTTTGCAAGGAACAGGATTCACAACTGTGGTCTGTTTGTAATGGACCTTACCAGACTTTCCCTCTGTCTTCTCTATGTCCTTTGATTTGACCCAAATCTTTCCACACCCCTCATTGGTAATGATGTGATTCTCTAGGGTAATCTCACCACTCACATTGTTCTCCTTACTCTTACCAACCTCTTTCTCAGTCTTATCCTCAACAACTACCTCATCTAAGGGATCTATCTCAGTGGCTCCCTCAGGCAAGTCCTTCCTATCTTTGGTTTCTAACAAATATGACGTAGGAGGAATGTAGTTGTTGTTGTATGGTGGTGGTGTGGTATTGTACCCAATTCCTCTTCTCAATTTGTCATGAATCTGAGTTTGTAGTAAAGAGTCCATTGCTTTAGAAGCCTTGGAAAACTTTTCCACATCAAGCTTAACCTTGGTTAGCTCCTCTCTCAACTTTTCACTCTCCTCTTTAGATTTGGTCAGTTGGAGTTCTAGATCCTTTTTCTCCCACTTCCAGTAATTGGTATCATATGAGTGTTGGAGTTCATTGGCTTGAAAACCTTTAATCTGTTCCTCAAACCTCTCAACAATTCTCACATAGTCTTTTATATCTTTTGCTAACCTCTTAAGGTCATCACTCATGTTTTGATTGTGATCTCTGTACCTTTTAACAGTGTCTATGCAAGTTTTAGAACAGAGAGTAGAACTTACCTCAGTTGGGAGATCAGATACTTCTGCCATAAGAGCTTGATTTTGGATAGCCTCTTCTGCTTGATCACTCCAGTCAAACCCCATTCCTTGTTGAGAAACAAGGTCTTGAGCAGAGTTTCTGTTGTGATTGAAGCTTCCAGACTGAGCTTGTTGGTGGTTGTTGTTGTGAGACACTCCACTTCTGCATTCCCTGGCAAAGTGTCCCTTCAGATGACATTTATAGCACTCCACCTTTGATTTATCAAAGCCTGCTCCATCTTCTCTTCTTTGGGAGAAGTTGTTCCTCCCAGTCCTCTTTATGAACTTCTTCACCCTCATGGAAAGCATGGTCATCTGCCATTTAATATCCATCTCTTCAAGATCATCAGGATGAAGTTGTTCCAAGTCATCATTAATTAAAGAGGAATTTCCATGGATGGAAAGAAAGGCTTCAAACACAGATTCAGTGTCTTTTTCTTGATTTGCTCCATTAGCAGTATTAACTGATTCAGGGTTAGCATTAGAATCAATTGATGCTGATAGAAGTGCAGCATTATGAATATATCCAGAAGGTTTCTTCTTTGCCTCCACCTCAGCTTCAAATACTCTAAGGTCATTGTACAGATCATCAAGTTCTTTTTCTTCCAATTGTTCATTCTGTCTGAATGAAACAGTGTACATGGTCCATTCATCTCCAAGGGACCTTAAGAACTTTCTGTTTACATCATCTTGATCAATCTGTACTCTCATAGTAGCTAGTTCACCAATCAGCTTGTTAAACCTGTCAAAAGTTTGAGTCATGGACTCATTCTTAGTTGACATAAAGTTTTCATACTGTTGTTTCAAGATTGCCTTTTGATTTCTCTTGGTACTTTTGGTACCAGAGAATCTCTTCTCTAGAGCATTCCAGAGCATCTGTGCATCAGTGCAATTGCTGAATTGGTGTTGATATTCATTGGGAATAGCCAAGAGCAGTGTGCTCAAGGCTTTCATCTCTGTCTGTCTTGTCTTCCTTTCTGCATCTGTCTTTGGTGGGGTCCTTTTTCCATCTGCACCAATCTTTCCTGCATCAGATGGGTCATTCTCAATGATGTCCCACATGGAGTAATCTGTGAGGAGAATGTATTGCTTGATTCTAATCTTCCACATGTCAAATTCATTGGATCTGAGCATTGGAACCTTTGAGACAAGAGTACTGTTTGATTCAACTATGTTTTCCATGATGAATAAGATTTCTGAGAATACTAGCTCTGATACCACTTGTCAGGATCTGAATTCTTAACAAGAATAAACACTCAGAAACAATATTAAAGGAGTTTGCGGAATAACACTTTAATATTCAAAGATCAATGAAACAGTGAATCATAATAACAACTTGTAAACTTTATTGAATGGTTATAAAGCTACAAGATTTCACACACAACCTCAATATTGATGAACAGGCTCACCAATACGAATTCTACTTCTCTAGAACTAGGATTATAAGCCTTGAGGTTGATTCTCTCTAAGAAAACTAAAAACTCAGAATAATTCTCTATTCTAAAGATACAAACTATTCTATACATATACTGAAGATAAAAGATAATTACAAAGAATAAAAGATCTTCAGTATAATCTTCCAAAGTTATCTCCAAGCTTTCCATGAATATCTCCATTCAGTACAGCTGTCATCCTTGCCGTATGAAGTCTTCATCTCATAAGAAGTATTAAGTCTTCAGCAGCATTAATACTTTGAGCAGTATTAAGTTCAGCAGTACTAACTACTAGCAGTATTAAAATTGCTTAGCAGTAGTAACTTCATTAAGCAGTATTAATCTTGACTAGCAGCATTAATCTTTCTCAGCAGTAGTAACTTCAGAAGTAGTAACCATTTAGTGCTAGCAGTATTAACCATACTTGTATAATTTTGAATTCCCAACATAAGCCAATCCAAATATGTGCAGGACATTCTTACTAAGTTTGGATTCTCAGATTCAAAGCCTACAAGCACACCCATGGAGACACACAAACAGATCACTACAGATCTTGAGGGGGAGGATGTGGATGTTCATCACTATAGATCCATGATTGGCTCCCTCATGTATCTCACTGCTTCAAGACCAGATATCGTGTTTCCTGTTTGTGTGTGTGCAAGATTTCAAGTAAGGCCTAAGCAGTCACACTTTCAAGCAGTCAAGAGGATATTCAGATATCTCAAATGCCAACCTAGATTAGGTCTTTGGTATCCTCATGACTCACCATTTGACCTACTTGCTTATTCAGACAGTGACTTGGGTGGTGCAAATTTGGATAGAAAGTCAACTTCAGGGAGATGTCAGTTTTTGGGTGAAAGACTAGTGTCATGGCAGTGCAAGAAACAAACCACAGTGTCCACCTCTACAACAGAAGCAGAGTATATAGCTGCTGCAAGCTGCTGTTCACAAGTACTCTGGATTCAGAATCAAATGTTGGACTATGGTATAACTTTTCTTCACACTCCAATCTTCATAGACAATAACAGTGATATTAGCATTGTTAATAATCCAGTCAAGCACTCCAAAACAAAGCATATAGAAATCAGGTACCACTTTATCAGAGACTGTAATGAAAATAAGCTAATTTAGGTTGTGAAAGTCCATACAAGTAACCAATTTGCTGATCTATTCACTAAAGCTTTTGATGTGGGTAGATTCACATTTTTGGTCACAAGTGTGGGCATGATAAACTCTGAATAAGCCTATTATCTTTTGACTCATGTACCTGTATAGATTCTTCCCTGTGTACTTTCTCATACTGTATGGAATATGGTGCTTTTAATCCTCTGTCTTTAAGTGTTTCAGGTTGCTTTGAAATCAAGGTAGTTAGTACTTCTGGTTCATTTAATACTGCTCGCACAAATGCTGACAGGTCAAATAGGATTAAGTATGGTTACTACTGCTAGGCGGTTTATACTGCCAGTGCAATGTTACTACTGCTTGTCTTGTTTCTACTGCCAAAAGAGTTAATACTGCTAGCCTGTGTTAATACTGCTGGTATGTGTTACTACTGCTAGCCTGTGTTAATACTGCTGGTATGTGTTACTACTGCTAGTTTGTGTTAATGCTGCTGGTAAGTGTTACTACTGCTAATATAAGTTAATACTGCAGGTTTGTGTTAATGCTGCTAGGGTATTTACTACTGCTCTTAACTGAAACCAGTACCCTATAAATACCCTTCATGCCTGCCAATATATCAAAACGACTCTTTGAATTTCTTTTGCTTATTCATCTTCTGTCGTCCTAACTCTTGCTTTCCAGTGATTACACCTTAGTGCTCAATCGACTTAAGAACTAATGGCAGGTCTCTTGTTTGTGGATGATCACAACGAGTTAGCAATGCTACAGAAACCCAAGCAAGCTGCGGGGTTTCATCATATTGTGTATTTTCTCAAATCCTCACACGTCGCATACGCATTATTTGTCAATCCCACAATCTATGTGGAACACATGCGACAGTTTTGGGAGAATGCTACCATCCACACTGAAGATGGCAATCAGGTCATCAAATCAAGGGTTTGTGATAAACCTCTGACCATTACTGAAGGCTGCATCCATGCACATCTACGCCTAGATGATGCCGCAGGTATTACCTCTCTTCCTAAGGAAGATCTCTTCCAAGTTCTTAGTCGTATGGGGTATGAAGGTCCCACTGATGTATATAAGTTTTTCAAAAACAGATTTTCACCTCAATGGCGATTCTTTGTTCATACCCTACAACACTGCATTTCAGGTAAAACAACTGGATGGAGTGAGTTCAGCAGTACCTTAGTTTATGCTTTGGTCTGCTTAGCGACCTCTAGAAAGTTTAATTTCTCTCAAATGATCTTAAACGATTTAATGTCAAACCTGGATACCAAATCAAAAAGCTTTTATATGTATCCAAGGTTTGTACAAGAAGTACTTAATAAGGAATTGACGGATTTACCTACCTTCAAGGAGGTATATGTACCAAAACTCCCAAAGGGGAAAGTGTTCTCAAATATGAAGAGGCCCAGTCAGTACTTCTCTGGTATAGACACACCATTGTTCTCTACAATGATGGTTGTGTCCGATTCTCAAGGTGAGGCATCAGGGTCAAAGCCCACATTAGACCAACCCACTGATGACCTACCCACACCTTCCACTACAAAGCATATCCCTCAGTCCCTTCTAAATAAGTCAACATCACCCATTACTCATACATACACAAGGAAAAAGGTACAGAAGGTTCCTTCCCTTCTAGTATCTTCACCCTCAAAGCCTAAAAGCCCTCTGATGGAGCATTTTCCATCATAGAATATCCAAAGGGAAACCACAGGGGTGTCTCCCAACCCCAAGAAGGTGCTCAATAAGGAGGAGGAAGAGCATGTGGGCAGTGAGGCTCACACTACTGACTTTGCACACAGTGCAGGGCAGGACAGTATGAACATCTTTAAGACCTTCCCCACGGCAGCTTTGGGTGAGCAATCATCCTAAGGTCCCAGGTTCCAAGAAACCAAGGGGGTAGAGGATGCTTCTGCTAGGCAGGAGACCTCTACTAAATGTTCCAAGGATCCTCTAAGGGTGGTAAACACACCTAAAGGTGGTGAGGATAGATATACATACGATGAATTGATGGAAACCATAGCCAATATCAATATGGATGTCATTTCTCAAGGGCACAAAATAGAGGCAATGCAATAGGTCATAACTGGCCAACAAGAGCAGATTGCAAATCTCAAAAAGCTGGTGATGAAGTTAGTGCTCAAAAAGAAGAAATCAAAGTTTGTGCTGAAGAAAAGGAGCACAGATCATGATTCTTTCAAAAAGGGGGAGACCAAAGAGGATGAATCTCAGTTTGAGGGGGAGATGGGAAAAGAAGAAGAAATGGGTACAAAAGCAGAAAGCAGCAAAGCAGCAAAAACAGAAGTAGCAACAGAAACTGAAGCAGCAGCAGTAACTGAAGCAGAAGCAGTAACTGAAGCTGCAATAGAAACTGAAAAAGCAGCAACAGAAACAGGGCTGACAGTTGAAGAGATAGAGATTGCTGAAACACTGGTGAAGGCAAAAACAGACACTCCCAAGGCTACTCAAAAGGCCAATGGAGTGGAAATCAAAGAAGGAGGATTTGAAAAGAAGAGAAAAGAAATAAGTGATGCTGAGGTAAAGAGAAAAGGAAAAGAAAAGATAGTGGAACCTCTGAAGAAAACAAAGAAGTCAGTTCAAATAACTCTAGATGAAGAGGTAGCCAAACAGCTGTAAGTTGAAATAGAAGCAGAAGAAGAGTCTCAAACTGCCAAAGATAGGAAAATTGATTTAGATCTGTCTAAAAAGCTCAATGAGGAGTACCAAAGGAGTTTGAGCGCTGCAGCTGAAGCCAAGAAAGTCCAAGCAAAAGCATCTATGCCAAGGCAGCCAGCACAGACAAAGAAAAGACAACATTCAAAGACTTTTGTTGCCAACCAAGAAAGGAGGAAAATGATCAACTTTCTAAAAGGATCAGTTGGTGTTAAAGAAGGAATGTTCACTGGTATGTCTTATGGCAGAATTGAAGAGCTTTACAAGAAAGAAATGACCAAGCTACAAGGAGACTTTACTCAAAGGGTTGAGGTTGAAAGGAAAATGAAAGAAAGGCATGATCTTCAAATCCAACAACCTTTTCCTGAGAGTGAAGAAACCACTTCTACAAAAGAAGTGGAAGAAGAACAGAAAGAAGAAACTCTTGCTCAAACAGTCAAAGCTGTCAAAAGAATGAAAACCATAGCTTCAAAGAAACAGACCAAAAGGCCAAGGATTAAAGAAGTGCAAAAAGAAGTTGAACCTGTTGTTGCAACCCCTGAAGAACAATCAAGTCAACAAGGTGCAGAACAATCTGAACAATCTGAGGTACATGTTGGTTTGTATATGACAGTGACTGATAGTGAACCTGTAAAAGCTAACCCAATATCAGTCCAAGCCCCTGAAATTATTCATTGGGATATTCTGGAAGATCAAAGGAAGAAATACTTCAGGATTAAAAGGATGGGAGACAAGTATGAGGTTTACTCTACGTGGGGCAAAATCATCAGAAGCTGTTCTAGATCTGACTTAGAAGAAATTGTTAGATTTGTTTTTATAGTAATCATTGTATTTATTTTCTAGCCTAGTCTGTTCTTAATGTTCTATCTGTTTTGTAAAGGCTTGGGGTATTTAAGTCCACTTAGAGCCTTTGTTTTGTAACTTTGGCACACACACTTTAATCAGATTACACTTTGCGCTTCCATATTTTCTCTCTCTACTTTCTCTCTCTAAAGATTTAGAGATTCTTGGACTCTCAATTGGTATCAGAGCGTACTAGATCTTGAGAGGATTGAGAGAATTTGTTTTTAGATACTGATTTTGTAGATTAAGCAGAAAATTTGATTGATTTTCTTGATTTTTCAAGAAAATCTCGTTTTTTGCTTGATTCATCAAAATTGGTTAGGTCTTTGATTGAATTTTGTGCGAATTTGATTTCTTTACTTGCGTCTGTGATAGTCGATCGTATTTGTTTCACATAGTTTTCCATAAAAACCATGATTTGATTCTCAATTTGGTGATTTTGTGATTTTCTGGAAACACGAGTTCACGTTCTGGTTATTTCACGATTTTGAGTTTTTGCAGTTTTTAATCGAAATTGTTAGTTGAATTGTGTAAGAAAGTTGTTTTCGTTCATCATTGTGTGAATTACTTGTTTAAATTTCTTTGTTAGATTCGATCTTGCGAAAATTTGTGAGTTGTTAAAGTTTGCGCTTCATTCATATATCTTGCGCCTCATTCATATATCTTGCGCCTCATTCATATATTCATAATGCTTTGCGCCTCATTCATTCATTCATATGTTTTGTGGTCTAACTAGTGTGTTAGTAAATTTTCAGGTTTGCGGTTTACGTTGGAAACGCAAAGCTTATAGTTTCTCGGCTCCAGTTTAAAACGCAAACCATCAGTTTGCGTTTCACTCTGTATACGCAAAGTATACTTCGCGATTCTCTCTTCAATCTTATAGTTCATCAAACGCAAAGTTCTTCGTGCATCAAGTTTTTGCTTCTTTCACAAACGCAAAGTCTCAACCCGCAAAGTCTACTCACGCAAAGTTCACTTTGCGTCTCTCTAAGCAAACACAAACCTATAGTTTGCGGTTCAGTTCAGTTCGCGGTTCTCTCTTCAAACGCAAACCTCTAGTTTGCGCGTCTCCCATACTTGGAAAATTTTCTGAAATTTTCTGATTTTTTCACAAGATGTCTTTGCAAGCACAAATCTACAAAAATGACCTCATGATGTCTTTGGGGTCTGATACACGTCCACCAGTACTGATCAATGAGAACGAATTCGAACAGTGGTAGGATCGGTTTATTAACTTCATTGAAAGACAACCAAATGGGGAGAACATGATGAAATCACTGACTCAGGGTCCTATGGAAACACCAAGGAAAGCTGTTCCAGCTACTGCAACCATTGTTGCTACCACTGTTGAGAAAGCTTTAAGGGAATATGATGCTGATGAGATGTTACGACATCAAGCTGATAGCCAGGCTAAATCAAATCTGATTCTTGCTCTTCCTAACTCCATTTATAACAGAATCGATTGCTTCAAACAGAATCCTATGCTGATGTGGACTAAACTTGAAAAGATTATGCTTGGTACTGCAATGTCAACTCAGTTGCGCCAGACTAGGTATATGAACAACTTTGAAAAGTTCAAGGCCAAGGATGGGGAAAGTAAATGTTTTTGATCGATTCTGGGCTATTATCAATGATCTCTACAAGATTAAAGTTACCAAGACTGAGTTGGAGGCTAACTTGAAGTTTCTGAACGCTTTACAACCTGAGTGGAACAAGTCATGCCACAGAATGAGAAACGATGTCAGAATCTCAACCATGCCAATTCAGGAGTTATACGAAATCTTGATGACTGATGAATCTATGGTAATGGAGAAGAAGGCAAAAATGGATAAGAAGAACAAACCTCTGTCAGTAGATCCCATTGCTCTTATATCTAGCCAACTGGCTGAGCAAGATTTGACCGAATCAGCTTATGATGGATCTACAGATGATGATGGCGAAGCACTCGAAAAGGCCATGATACTTTTGACTCAGCACTATCAGAAGAGATTCAAGCACAAATCTGGTTCAAACAACCTACGATTTACTTCTGGTTCTAAAAAGATAGAACCTGGTGCTCCTTCAAAGACATACACTCCAAAGTATGAACCAGCTAAGGTGGTTGAACAGAAGAAGGCTGACAAAAAGGTGATGAATTGTTTTAACTGTGGGAAGTCTGGACAAGGATTGCAGAGTCAAAGTGGTAAAGGATGCTGCTTTTTACCGAAAGAAGTTGGCTCTAGCTGAAAAGAAGGAAAGTGGAACCATCTTGTTGGCCGAAGAAGAATACTGGTTGGATCATTCGGACAACGAGGCTGAAAATGAAGAAACTGCGGCCATGTGCTTTATAGGTGATGACAAATCTGATGATGAGGAAGAGGATACCTTATCTGATGGTTCTGAGGTAATATTTGCGTTTAACTATAATTTCTTCTTATCTCAAATGAATGTTTTTATCACTGCTTTGCATGATTTGCGCTCAAAGTTCATTTCTGAAAAGTTTAAAAATCAAGAAAAGTCTGATTTAATCGATAAACTGCAAATTTCTTTAAAAGATGAAAAGTCAATTTTAATTGATACAAAAGAGAAATTTCAAAAGCAGTTAGTTGATTTAGAAAATTCAAATCAGACTTATCATGATTCGTTGACTGAACTGACTTCTTCAAATAAAATTCTTTCTGACAAAATAATTGTTTTAGAAAGAAAATTGTATAAAAGAGAACAGTCTGAGCAAACCATTTACATGAATAAACCAAGGAGTGAAGAAGCCATAAAAGAAAAGTGGGGACTTGGTTTTGAAAACCTGCATTTTTTAAATCATGCTAAAAATGAAGTTCCTACTTTATACGAATATGATCATTTTACTTTTGCAAGATATGCTCCTCAGTTTAAATTCTTTTGGACAACTGAGAAACAAATTTTGGAAGAAGAAAATGTGAAAAGAATGAAAAACAAGAGGATGGAAATGCCATTTGTTTACACCTCTGAAAATGCAAAGTATTTTCCTGATCAATCTAAGAAATCCAGAAAATTTCAAAATATGTTAAATATCAAATCTTCCAATAAATCTTCATTATCAATAGATTTTGTTAATATTTTTACTAACACTGATAAGGAAAATGTATCTCCGGTGTCTTATGATACTAAGAAATACATTCCCCCATTAGTGTTAGAAGGTAAGATTGTTGATCTTGAAGATAGATTGGAAGAACAAAATCTTCAAACTTGTTTAGAAAACGATTTATTTCTTTTTATAATGAAAACAAGTTTTGAAGATAAAATTTCTTCTGGATTGTCAAAAGTTTCCATGGAAAATGCTAAAGTTTTACAAAATAATGGCCATTTACGTTCCACGTTGGAAACGCAAACTGATAGTTTGCGCATGCAGTTGGACGCGCAAAGCTCAGTTTGCGCCTCCAATGGGAAGCGCAAACCTCCTCCTGACTTACGCAATTTTGAAAATATTCACTCCGAGGATAGTTCTTCAATGTCAAATGCTAAGACTGGTTTCTTTGATAAAGTTTCTTCTTCTGATTCAATTATTGATGATTCTTTACTGCTAAATGCTCAATTTTATAAAAAGAAGCGTAAAAGAAGAAGATCAAAGAAGTCAAAGAAACATGATACTGTCTTATCTGAAAATTCTAATGTTTCTGATTTTTCTTCCTCAGATCGGACTGTGAGGAAATCACCAAGGCAGATTTGGAGGATGAAACAACAAATTTTAGAATCTGAACTGTTAGGAGTTAAATGTGTAGACAATCTTTGTGATACTGATACATTTGCTACATGTAATAAAAACCCAAAATATTCTTTTCAGCAAATGTTTGATATATCAAAGAATATCTCATATGCTTCTTCTAGTTCTGATTCTGATAATTGTGTTTTATCTTCTATTGATAATTGCTTTCATTCTTGTATGAAAAATAAATCTGTGAAAAATAAAAGACATAAATCTAACAAGGGACCCATAAGCATATGGGTACCTCCTAAAAAGGTGTAGTTTCTGTGTGTGCATCTAAGTCAATTATGGTATATGGACTCGGGATGTTCAAAACATATGACTGGCAACAAATCTCTTCTGTCTAATTTTAAAGATAAATGTTGCGGTCGTGTGAAATTTGGTAACTGTGAGACAGCTCCGATTCTTGGTTATGGTGATCTAGTTCAGGGTAACATAACTGTCAAAAGAGTAAGCTACGTCGAGGGTCTAAGTCACAACCTTTTTAGCATAGGACAGTTCTGCGATAAAGACCTTGAAGTCAGCTTCAAATCCAAAAGAGTTGCTGTGAAGAATGATAATGGCAAGGATCTTCTGGTGGGAAAAAGACACTCAAATTTGTATACCATTGATTTTTCCAAGATCAAAATTCCTTCAGATATCTGCTTGCTTTCTAAAGCTTCAGTTCAAGAAAGTTAGATTTGGCACAGACGTTTAGCTCACCTCAATTTTAAGTATATGGATCGCCTGGTCAAGAATGATTCAGTGAGAGGTCTTCCAGTTCTCCGTTTCCAGAAAGACCATCTATGCCAGGATTGTGAGAAAGGAAAAATGAAGAAAGCTCCTCACAAGCCTAAACCTGAACACTGCACGTCGGCTATTCTTGATCTTTTGCATGTTGATTTATGTGGTCCAATGAAGACGAAGAGTTTAGGACATAAGAAATATGTTTTGGTGATTGTTGATGATTACTCCAGATATACTTGGGTAAAATTTCTGAAGTCAAAAGACGAGACTCCTGAAGTACTCATCAACCTCATCAAGACAACTCAGACAAATAAGCAGAAGCAAGTGAAAGTGGTAAGATCTGACAATGGCACTGAATTCAAAAACAGTACTCTTCAGGCATTCTATGAATCTCAAGGAATACAACAACAATTTTCTGCTGCACGTACTCCGCAATAGAACGGTGTTGTTGAAAGAAGAAACAGAACACTTGTTGAGTCCGCCAGATCAATGCTCGCTTATTCAGGTCTATCTTTGTCTTACTGGGCTGAAGCAGTATCAACTGCCTGTCATACACAGAACAGATCAATTCTGCATCGTCGTTTCAACAAAACACCGTATGAACTTATGAACGGGATCAAACCGAACATCAAGTATTTCAAGTCATTCGGGTGTAAATGCTACGTTCTGAATGACAGGGAGAATCTCAACAAGTTTAGTCCAAAGGCAGACGAGGGTGTATTCGTGGGTTATTCTTCAAACTCTGCAGCTTATAGAGTTTTTCTGATCTCTGCAAGAAAGGTCATAGAGAGTGTCAATGTAAAATTTGACGAAGCTGCTGATTTGTGTGTGTCCCTGAATCTAGTTTCTAAACAAGATTAATCAAACAAGATACAAATACGAATCAATTACCTGTTTGATTTCACTTTCAATCTCAAGATTACACTTTCTCTCTCTACAATCTCTCTCTAACGAACTCTCTTTCTCTCTGATATTTCCATCTCTAAAATACAACTGAATAATGCTTCAATTAAGTTCTCTCCTAATTACAAAGAAAAGAAAACTATTTATACCTATAACTAATTACAACAAGGAAACAAACAAATACAATACTTTGACTTTTATTACAAAAGACTTTGACTTTGATGAAATTTGACTTTCTCAGCTTTGACTTCTTGAACTTTGACCTTCAGTCTTCTTGATCTTGTATCCAACAGATTTATGCTCTAACAATCTCCCCCTTTGGATTCAAGATCATTGTTGAAAGATCTAGCAATTCAGTCTTCACTTTAAGCTCTTGCTTTAACAAATAATCTTCAAAGAAAATTTCCTCAAAACTTCAGAAATTCTTTGATTGTCCTCAAATCTTCCCTTTGAACTTTCTGACTTGAATATTTCAGAAAATCAATCTTCACAAAAACTTTATCAGATCTTGATATCATCTATTCCAAACTTCAAAACTTTAACATTTCTTCATATCATCTCCCCCTTTTTGATGATTTGAACATCTATATCATCAAAACTTTTCGTCCAAGAAATGTCTTTGACCATTCTGATCTGTCATACTGTGCCTCTGATTCGGTGATCCATAACCAAGTATTCATCTAGATCTTTGCAAATCCAGACAAAATAAGAATAGGTAACTCCTGAATCAACAGATGAATCAGTTAAAATGCCTGTCAGTAACACAAAGTCACTGTGTGTAACGAATACACAATATAAAGGAGCTTTTGTGATGTTCACTCCCCCAGGGCTTCCATCCAATCATCGAAATACCACAAAGGCAATTTCTATGAATGTTATGACAAAGAAACTAATTCCTTGTGTGTTCGTGCAAGTGTAGAAAGAATTAAGCACGAATGATTGCTTTTCAATAAGGCTCAAAGTTGTGTAAACCACTGAGACAACAGTAGATAAACACAGACTCAATGTGCATGATTGAAATGCGACGGTGGGGCAGACTTCCTTCTTTTTCAATATCCAGATTTTCCAAATGAAAACCAGATAGATTATATGCTGCATCCCCAGAAAAATATGAAACATTTTCTTTTTGAGAAGAAAATGAGTGGTTGGTGGGGTTTAAGCAAGAGTTGGCATGGGCTATTTGCCTGTTTCAATAATGTTCACGAAAGAATTGTGAAACATTAGTAATGTGGCTGCCCGGCTCAGAAAGTATTTGGTGCAGAGTTTGATATTCTTTTACTCTGATCTCACACCCTCTTTCTTTTAATCATTAAGCTCACTACTAACCAATCTCTCATTTCCATTTTACCTCGTCACACCCACACTCATTTCTTTTGACTCCTCACACTCAATCACTAAGAGATTAACTTCTTGGGTAGAAATCACTGGTTAACGTGATTTCATAGAAGTTCAGTTAATTCCTAGCACAAAGAACCCATATAATCCTAATAAGCATGTGTTGCTCAAGATGGTTTAACTATATCAGTTAAAGCTCAATAATACAAGTCAGATAAATGAATGCTCAGATGATATAATCATGAAGATTTGAGCATTTTTAAACACTGAAGTATTTTCAAACAAGTATATTGAATGAATGAAAATGAATACAAAAGACTTGTTTGAAAATCTGACATTGTATGAAAATGATCAGAAATGAATGATATAGCAATTAAAGCTTATGGTCAAGAATAATTGATATTTGTCTATACGAAACAAAATATAGACATTCTTGAAATGACCGTTTCGAAATGAAATATCGCTCAAAATTCATTGAATACAAGCGGAGTGTCTTACCATCAAAGAAAAATTGTTTCAATTTTGAGACATGGTAAGAACATGTTGAACAAAGATTCAAACCGGTGTGTATGAATACTTGAAAGTATATAGAAAAGACAATACACAAGTATTTATCTTTGGATACACACAGTTTATTTATCAATTAAGCACAAAAATTAAATGAAAACATTTAAAATCACACTTCCAATTCATGAAATATTTTTAAAGAATCGGGAAGTGGTTTGAACATTTAAAAATATGTTTTCTATACCTGAAAGTTGTCCTTCTTTCAGATATATTTGAGATTAAGATAAGAAATTTACCTTTTCGCGCAATCTTAATTCTCAGAAAGTCAAGCTGTAGTCATTTAGATATGATCTTGTCAGCTTCTCTCATCCTGCAAGTCTCAAAGTCTAGTCAAAAATTTATTCACAAAATTTATTCTAAAAAAAAATGACATAAAGCAATAAAACGATTAATGTACGAGTTCTGATTTGAAGTAATCAGAAATCATAGTCTTACTCCTTTTGACTTATAGGCTCCCCCTAAAATCATGCATCACAAAAATTTTGTCAATTAAAATGTATAATGTAGAAATTAGTTTTGCTCCCCCTCAAATGAATGTAGATCATCTAAAATCTTCTCTTACTTCCCCTGAGATCATGAGCAAACAATTAAAGTGTAGATATCCTTCAGACATAAAGATAAAGAAAATGATGAAAATAACAATACGTAAATTTATGAGGTAATGACCGATTATGTCTTAAGATTTAACATACCAAGCTTAGAGACAAGAAAATTAAATCTCTTTTCATCTAAGGGTTTGGTAAATAAATCTGCAAGTTGATAATCTGTTTTTACAAAATAAAGTTCAATTGTTCCTTTTTCAACATTATCTTTAATAAAATGATACCTTACATCAATGTGTTTGGTTTTCGTATGCTGGACAGGATTAGCAGTTATGGCAATCGCACTCTTCGAGTCACAGTAGATTGGAATTTTATCAAACTTGAATCCATAGTCTCGCAGCTGTGTTCGCATCCACAAGACTTGAGAGCAGCAACTTGCAGCAGCTACGTATTCTGCTTCAGCAGTCGATGTGGAAACGCATAATTGTTTCTTTGATGCCCAGCTAACGAGCTTGTCTCCAAGAAATTGAACGTGACCAGAAGTACTCTTTCTATCCAACATGCAACCTGCATGATCTGCATCTGAATATGCAGTCAGTTGAAACCCAGTATCCTTAGGATACCACAGACCAAGATCTGCAGTCCCCTTCAGATATCTAAAGATCCGTTTGACAGCAGCCAAATGGGATTCTTTGGGAGCAGCTTGATATCTAGAACATAAACATGTTGAAAACATAATATCTGGTCTACTGGATGTAAGATACATTAACGAACCTATCATACCTCTATAAGTCCTAACATCAACACTTTTACCCGAAGGATCAGTGTTAATCTTAGTACCTGGTGCCATCGGGGTTCCAATAGGTTTACAATTTTCCATTTTGTACTTCCGAAGAATATCCAAAATGTACTTAGATTGATTTATGAAAATCCCCGTAGAAAACTGTTTAACTTGTAATCCGAGAAAGAAATTCATCTCTCCCATCATACTCATTTGAAAACGTGACACCATGAGGTTAGAAAAGTTTTTGCAATATTTTGTATTAGTAGAACCAAATATTATATCATCAACATAAATCTGAATAAGAATAATATCAGCTTTTTCTTTCTTGATGAATAAAGTGGTATCAATCTTACCTTTGGAGAAACCAGACTTGACCAAGAATTTGGATAAAACATCATACCATGCTCGAGGGGCTTGTTTTAATCCATAAAGGGCTTTGTCCAAGATGTAGACATGATCTGGCTTATCTGAATTGACGAACCCTTCTGGTTGAGACACGTACACTTCCTCTTTAAGAATGCCGTTCAGAAAAGCTGTTTTCACATCCATCTGAAAGACTGTGAAGTTTTTATGAGCTGCGTAGGCAAGAAACATTCTGATTGCCTCTATACGCGCTACTGGAGCATACGTCTCATCATAGTCGATGCCTTTCTCTTGCCGGTAGCCTTTGGCAACAAGTCTAGCTTTGTTTCTTATAACAATACCATCCTCATCCTTTTTATTCTTGAATACCCATTTAGTTCCTATCACGGTCTTTCCTTCTGGCTTAGGAACTAATCTCCAAACCTTTAGGGCTTCAAACTGATTGATCTTTTCTTGCATACCAGATACCCAGTCCGAATCAGCAAGAGCCTCAGATACTCGTGTTGGCTCAATCTTGCTGAGGAACGAGTCATGCATACATTGGTTAAGAGTCGCTGACCTAGTCTGTACAGGCTTGTTGAGATCTCCAATTACTTGATGTAATGGATGCTCTTTGGTCCAGCGATGCTCATGAGGGAGTGGAGTAGATACTGATTGAACATGATCATCATCTAGAAATCCACTATCAGAATCTTCAGTTTGAATAACAGAAGGGGGGTTCTCAGTTGAAGTTTCATGTACAGAAGTATCAGTTGAAACAACAGATTCTGGCTGTTGAATAGACATTGTATCACATCCAACTGAAACAGTTACTTCTGGCTCAGCAGTTACTTGTACATCTTCAACTGTAGGAGTAACAGTAGGAATGTGAGTTTCTGACTGAACTGGGGATTCTGGTTCAGTTATGACTTCTGAAGTGACTGGATGACTGCAACTTGTGTCTTCAGACCTGTCAGTCACAACAGATTTAGATACATTAGAACCTAGAAACTCATCATAAAAGAATTCAAATAACAAATCTAAATCAGATAAATGTGAAACTGAAGTAGAAGCGTTATCCGAATTTTTCTCTGTAGAAACAGGTTCTGGACTGATCTGCCCAGAAGCTAATACTCCAGTGATCACGGGTTCTGAACTGAGTTGTTTAGAAGCCATCTCTTCATCGAATGTGACATTAACACTCTCAACAACTTTCTTTGACTCCTTCAAATAAATACGATATGATGCAGATGTTGAAGAATAACCGATAAAGATGCCTTCATCCGCTTTAGCACTGAATTTATTCAGACTCTCTTTGTCGTTAAGCACAAAACATTTACACCCAAATATGTGAAAATACTTGATTGTTGGTGTTCTGTTGTTGATCAGCTCATATGGAGTCTTTTGAAAACGACGATGTATCATGGAACGATTTTGAGTATGGCATGCAGTCGACACAACTTCTGCCCACAAGAATAGAGGTAAGTCCGATTGGCTAAGCATAGTCCGAGAGGCCTCGACTAGCGTCCGATTTCGCCTTACGACTACTCCATTTTGTTCAGGCGTACGAGCAGCAGAGTACTGATGTGATATCCCGACCGATTCGAGATATTCTTCAACTATCTTGTTTTTAAACTCTGTGCCGTTGTCCGTTCGAAGAAACTTGACTTGTCACTGCATTTTCACCTGGGTCGTCTTTAAGAAAGTAATGAGAACTTCCGGCGTCTCATCTTTTGATCGAAGAAATTTGACCCACGTGTATCTTGAGTAATCGTCCACAATAACCAACACGTATTTCTTTCCACCCAAACTCTGAGTTCTCATTGGACCACACAAATCCATATGTAACAATTCTAACGGAGAACTAGTGCTTGGTTCAGGCTTCGGTTTATGCGGAGCTCTCTTCATCTTACCCTTCTCACATGCTGCACATAAGTGTTCTCGTTCATATTTCAGCTCAGGAAGTCCTTTGACCAATTTCCCACGAACCAGCTTGTTGATATAACGAAAGTTCAAATGAGATAAACGTCTGTGCCAGAGCCAACTTTGTTGCGTTGATGCTTTTGTCATCAAGCATACTTGATTGTCAATCTGTACTTTGGAAAGATTGATGGTATAGAGGTTTGTCTTTCGATGTCCACCTAAGAGTTCTGTGCCGTCTTCAGTACGAACTGAGCAACTCTTAGATTTGAAGTTGACCTCTAACCCTTTATCGCATAATTGACCAATGCTGAATAAGTTGTGCCCCAAGCCTTCAACATAACTCACCTTACTTATCGTTATGTTGTCTTGAATGATGTCACCATATCCTAAGATAGGTGAAAGCTGATCGTTCCCAAATCTGACATTTCCACTGAATTTCTCTGTATAGTTAGACAATAAAGCTTATTGCCCAGTCATATGCTTGGAACATCCACTGTCCAAGTACCACATATGCCGGGTCTGCAAGAGAAATCAGGAGACAATAACTTTAGGTACCCATTTAAAAACGGGTCCTAACAGATTAGCACAAGATTTTGGTATCCCTTTAAATATGGATCCTCCTTTTCTTTGAAAAATATTTGATTTCGAAGAATTAACATGATAAGATCCATACCAATCAGAAGAATTATGAGAATAAGCAAAATCATTTCTCTGATAAGGATAAGATGTAGTAGTAATAGGAGATAATTGAATCAATTACTTTATTGAATATCTCTTGTAAGAAGTTACAAGGTTTTGATTATTAGAAGCAATTTGATCAATAACATCAGTATCACTACTCACTGATCTAATACAAGTATTATCAGAAACTGATTCGACTATCTCATCCTCCTTCCGTTTTGGTCTCCATTCAGATTGAGCTTTCAACTTTTTCTTCCTTAAATCTGAAACATAAGATATAGATTTATTAGGAAAAACAGATTTCCGAGACTGAGTATACTTTCGTGTACCAGTGTATTTCTGTTTCTGTAATCGCTGTTTCTTATGTTTCTTACCTTGAGCATAGTAATCAGCAGTTACAGAAACTGATTCACCAACCTTAGTTGATGAGTCCACAGTATTTACACCACTTGGTAACACTTTGTCATTTTTAAGACAAGTAGAATGATCAGGAAGTGTAGTATTGACATCAAACATATCAAATTCTTCCATGCACCCATCATCAGAATTTAGAAAATCACTTGCAGACTCAAATAAGTCATCAGAATTATCAGATGAAGATTGAGATGCCTTAGAAACTGTAGAACACTTTGTAGATTTAGTTTGAAAAACAGTGTTCTTTATAACTGTAGAAAATACATTTTGTTGAATATCAGCCAAAAGTTTTTCATCAGATAAAACATTTTCAAGCTCGACTATTTTGCTTTCAAGAATAGATGTAGGAACATAAACCTTTGCAATCGCAGGTTTTGCCTTCATCTCAAAAGCGGAATAACTAACAAAATAGTCAGTTGAAATAACTTTTGGTGTTTTGGAAAGATAACTATCATTTAACTTTTCATAGTTAAACGGTAGTTGCATTTTCTTTTTATTCTTTCTATTTTCAGTTTCTTGGTCCTCAACTTCTTCTGGCAATTTGGTAACAAATTTGGGTTTTAAATGAGTATGTTTACCAGCACAAGCAAGAAAATCATAGTTATAAAGTTCCGGCTGTTTTCTGATGGCTTTCTTAAGATAATGGGGGTTTTCAAAACCAAGTCCCCATTTCTCTTTAACATCAGCCTCTTCATTAGGTGCATTGAGAAAAATGGTTTGATCTGTTTGACCTCTTGCATAAAGTTTTGCTTCCAGACCATTTACCTTCTTATTCAAATTCTTGTTTTCAATCTGCAGTTTATAAACAGTTAGTGCAGATTCATTTTTCTCAAACTCATATTTAGACACTTTACCTTCAAACTCAGAAATCTTTTTTTCAAAACAATCTACTTTAGATTTAGAATCAAAATCAGATTTGCGTAAAGAATCAATCAGATATTTGTTTGAAATAACAGACGTATTAAGCTCAAAGATCTTCTTGTTCTTTTTAACAACTCTTTCTTTTTCCTTTTTCAGATTAATTTGTAAATTTTGTAGCTCAACCACCATGGTTTCCATTTTGGTAATAAAATCTTTTTCAGATAAGTTTAATACCTCATTAACTACCTCATCATCTGACTCGTCATCCTTAACTTCTTTGCCCATGAGACAGATATGAGTTGTTTCTTCTTTCTTGTCATCCTCTTCTCCTTCTGAGTAATCCAGCCAAAACTCATCTTCAACCATTAGAGCGACACCCGCTTCTTGTTGTCTTGCCAAAAGCAACTTGTTCTAATAGTACTGAGAGTTGCGAACTTTCGGCTTTCGACAATCTTTTGCAAAATGACCCATCTTGCCACAATTGTAGCATTTGATGGAATCTGTTGCTGGCTTCTCAACAACTGTGTAGTCATTCACGAACTTCTTCTTCTCATCCGGTTTCTTCTCCACATATCTATCCTCTTCATACCTCTTTCCTTCCACTTTCTGTCGATGTTCGTGATTCTTTGAACTAGATGAAGAATACCTTTGAGAATTTGATCCCGACTTCTTGTAAAATTTCTTCTGGAATGCACGGGTCAGCAATATCATGGCTTGTTTCAGACTTTCGCCATCATCACTATCTGTAACTGAATCTGACTCAGAACTGGTAAGAACTATCTTCTTTTTCTTCTATTCCTTTTCTTTCTTTTCTTTCTTCTTCTCTCCAGCTACCAAAGCAATCGGATCAAGAACTTTTTCTACCTTCTTCTTCTCAGCTCTTTTCTCTTCTACTTCTTCTTCATTCTGCCTCAATGTTTCAAATACCTCATGTAATGGAATTTCATTCAAATCCTTCATCTGCTTCATCCTTCTTGTATGCTTCTTCCATTCAGGGCGTAGGATACTCAGAAATTTGACATTGTTTTCCAACTGCTTCTTTTTGACTTTGTTTTTTGTCAGCTCATTCAGAAGCAACACAAACCTTTCATAGGTATCTTCCAGACTCTCATTCTCCTTAGCTTTGAATTCCTCATAACTATTAATGCAATTCGCCACTTTCATTTGATTTCCAACCTTGGATCCCATCATCATCTTTTGCAACTGATCCCACATCTTCTTAGCATTGGCTTGATAGCTATCAATCTTGATGTAGATCTCGTTTGGAATGCTTTGAAGAAGTAATGATCTCGCTTGTTTATCTGCTTTGTATCGGCTTTTCTGATCTTCAGAATATTGAGAAATATCCACTGTCACTGTTTTCATCTTTTGCTCTTTTTCCTCAGTCCCATCTTCACTATCAGAAGAATCAACATCAGGTACTTGAACTGTTATTGGAGCCATTGGACCTTCAGTGATAGACAGAAGAATATTCTCTCCATTTGAATGCCGATCTATGAAATCCAAGAATCTGTCCTTCCATTGTTCATACTCGCCTTTGAATAGAACTGGAGGCTTAACATCAGTACCAATCGAAAGTGCATCTTTGGAAGTCATCTTGTATAATCTGTTTGAAAAAATATATCAATAAGAAACTAGAACTGATCGTTAGTCCAAATGAAACAATCAAGAAAATACAAAAAACTTGAAATATAAAATCAGAAATTTTAATCAGAAAAAGAACTATGTCCCCTAGGCAGACTTAGCACGGGGGTCCCGCTACCCGGTTAGCGGATGGGGTCAAGGGGCAACGCCCTTGCGGGGTCGAGGGGCAGCGCCCCTAGAGAAAATTTTTTCACTATTAAAGACCATATTACACTTTTGAAAATTTCTCAGAAAAAAAATTTCTAAGTATGAAACGCAAACCACACTTTGCGTTTGTAACAAGGAACGCAAACCCTAACTTATCGTTTGCAGTGTGGAACGCAAACCACACTTTGCGGTTCAAGAAGGAAACGCAAACCACACTTTGCGTTTGTAACATGGAACGCAAACCCTAACTTTGCGTTTGCAGTGTGGAACGCAAACCACACTTTGCGTGTCAAGTTACACCCGCAAGATAAACTTTGCGTGTCTAGTTACACCCGCAAGATAAACTTTGCGTGTCACATTACAAACGCAAACCCAACTTTGCGATTGTAGTTACACCCGCAAAGCTCGCTTCTCGGTTGTTGATAAAAACGCAAATATCACTTTGCGTGTCTCGTTGAATACACCCACAAACTTTGAATGACCCACAAACCTCTGAAGAACTTACTCAAATCTTGATGAATGACCCGCAAACCTGTTTGAATGAAACGCAAACTTGAAGAACACCTGCAAACCTCTAAAACCGAACAAAATCGCACCAAAAACTCATTTAAACCTAGAATTTCAACACTAAATTTCAACAATTCACTCGTTTAAACATCTAGAACACAAAACTAACACTGATTTTCGATCAAATACACAAAAATGTAAAAATCGACTCAAATACAGTGCACAGGACTCGTGAACTTCGAACTCAACCAAAATCACAAATTCGTGAGTATTACAGTGCAATACAGAAATTAAAGTACATAGACTCTATCTATTACACTTTTGGAACAATTCCTAATCAAAATCTGCTCCAAAAACACACTCAAACTCAGAATTCGATTTTCTGCTCAAGAACAGTGACGAACCAACAATTTCTTGAATTTCTTGATCTGATTTCACTTTGGAGCTGCTCTGATACCAATTGTGTGTCCCTGAATCTAGTTTCTAAACAAGATTAATCAAACAAGATACAAATACGAATCAATTACCTGTTTGATTTCACTTTCAATCTCAAGATTACACTTTCTCTCTCTACAATCTCTCTCTAACGAACTCACTTTCTCTCTCTAAAATACAACTGAATAATGCTTCAATTAAGTTCTCTCCTAATTACAAAGAAAAGAAAACTATTTATACCTATAACTAATTACAACAAGGAAACAAACAAATACAATACTTTGACTTTTATTACAAAAGACTTTGACTTTGATGAAATTTGACTTTCTCAGCTTTGACTTCTTGAACTTTGACCTTCAGTCTTCTTGATCTTGTATCCAACAGATTTATGCTCTAACAATTTGGTTTCTAGTCACTCAGACTCAGAACCCGCTTTTACTAAAAATTCAGTTTCTGAACAAATCAGTTTAGAACCTGCTCTTTCACCAGATAACCAGGATTCTTCTACTCCCTCTCCTATTCTTTCTGATCTTGATTTTCTGTTTGAAAATTTTTATGATGATGAGCCTAGATCTAACTCTGAAAATGTTTCTAATGTTTTGAATCAGGAAACTGAGAGCTCATCTATTCCAAATTCCGCTGCATCTATCTCTGACAATGATACTGCTCCAGTCTCTCCTGTTCAACAAGAACTGGCACAACAAGTTTTTGTTCAATCAGACAATGTTCAATCAGAAACTGAGCCTATTCATGAAGAACATACTCAAGAAGATTTTATTCAAGATCAACCTGTTCAAGAGGAATCACTTCAGGAAGAAGTACAGAATGATGTTATTCAACAAACTGTTCCCGAATCTGATTCAGAGATTGTTGAGATACCTCCTCCTCAAGTTGAAACTATTTCTATCTCTTCATCTGATGTAGAAGTTTCTGAACCTCGCTCTCTTCAATTAGAAGTGGTTCAAGATGTAATTGATCCTCTCCCTCATACAACAAAATGGACAAGATCTCATCCAATTCATCAAATTATTGGAGATCCTCAAGCCAGTGTTTCTACACGCTCCAAGTCGGCTACTTCCAACGAATGTCTCTTCACTTGCTTCCTAAGCAAGATTGAACCTACAAAAGTTTCTGAAGCGTTGGAGGACCCAGATTGGATTATTGCTATGCAAGAGGAGCTTAATCAATTTGATGCGCTCAAAGTGTGGAGACTTGTACCAAGGCCGAAAGGAAAAAACGTTATTGGCACTAAGTGGATTTTCAAGAACAAAAAGGATAAAGATGGTATCGTCGTGCGGAACAAAGAAAGGTTGGTAGCGAAAGGATATCGACAAGAAGAAGGTATTGACTACGATGAAACATTTGCACCCGTTGCCAGATTGGAAGCTATCTGGATGTTTTTTGCCTTCGCTGCTTATCGCAACTTCACAGTATATCAAATGGACGTCAAGACGGCATTTCTCAATGGCAAGCTGAAAGAAGAAGTATATGTATCTCAGCTAGAGGGATTTGTTGACAAAGATCGTCCAGATTACGTATATTTTCTCGATAAAGCACTGTACGACTTGAAACAAGCTCCAAGGGCGTGGTATGACGAGTTGTCAGCCTTCTTAGTCAAATCTGGCTTCACCAAAGGCTCGATCGATACTACTCTTTTTATATATCATTCGAACTTGGATATTTGCTTAGTACAAATTTATGTTGATGATATTATTTTCGGTGCTACTAACAAATCTTTGTGTACATGGTTTTCTGACCTAATGACCTTTAGATTTCAGATGAGCATGATGGGAGAAATCAATTTCTTCCTCGGCTTACAAGTGAAGCAGCTTCCTGATGGTATCTTCATCAACCAGTCAAAGTATGTATTTGACATCTTGAAGAAATTCAAGATGGACAAATCTACTTCAATCGGAACACCGATGGCTCATGGTGCCAAAATTGGACTCGATCCAGATGGAAAAACTGTAGATCAAAAGACATATAGAGGAATGATCGGATCACTGATGTATCTAACTGCAAGTTGCCCGGACATAATGTTCTCGACATGTTTGTGAGCCAGATTCCAAACCAAGCCTAAAGAATCTCATCTACTAGCAGTCAAGCGTATTTTTAGATATATTAAAGGAACTTCTTATTTAGGTTTATGGTATCCAAAAAGTTCTGACTATAAATTGATTGATTATTCAGATGCAGATTATGACGGTAATTAATTGGACCGGAAGAGCACCTCAGGTCGCCTTCAGTTTCTCGGAGACAAACTGATAAGCTGGGCGTCGAAAAAGCAAAACTGCGTTTCAATATCAACAGCCGAAGCTGAATACGTCGCTGCAGCTAGTTGCTGTGCTCAAGTGCTCTGGATGAAAACGCAACTTCGGGATTACGGGATGCTGTACAAGACAGTGCCAATATATTGTGACAGCAAGTCTGCAATTGCGATATCGGTCAATCCAGTCCAGCACACCAAGACCAAACACATTGAAATGAGATATCATTTTATAAAGCATCACGTGGAAGAAGGTACTATTGAATTATATTTTGTACCAACTGAATATCAACTTGCTGATATCTTTACAAAAGCCTTAGATGAAAAACGTTTCAATTTTTTGCTTTCAAAATTAGGCATGTTGAATTTAAAAGTTTAAATCTTTTTACAAATTTTACTCTATAAAATAAAATTTTACAGATTTTCTTTCTTTGAATAAAACGTATGTCTAGGATCTTTTACAAGTTCTTTGTTTATATTATAGTTTTATATGTTCAAATTTCAAGTGTTACAAAAGTCGAAAAGTCAGCAACATGTTTGTAGCTTTTAAGACTGCTTTAAAGATACGTGAGTCGGAATTTTTATAGTTTACTTTGCTTAGACTACCTAAATGATCAGAATTATAGATCGGAATGAAAATATGGGCTAAGCATTTAGACGTTGATCTGAGTGATTGAGATGAATAATAAATTCTTTAAATACAGAAATCTCTGGGTTTAAAAGTTTGTACCTGTGACCTTTCTGGTTTGGGAAAGTAAGTTCCGTGGGATGCTCGACATCTGGTCCCCTAAGGTCATTTGGTCTGGGAGTGATCGAACAGAAATCCTTCTATAGAACCAGATCGAAAGTCATGTTTTACTGGTATGAATGGGTTTAGGATGTGTCGATGTAGCCTTTCTGATTCGGGAAAGTAAGTTCCAAGGGGTGCTTAACACCTAGTCCCCTAAGGCCTACTGGTCTGGGAGTGGCTGACCCAAATCCTGCAATAGGGTCAGATAGAAAGTTACGTTTACGGCATGTTCTTTACTTAATTAACTCTCTGATTAAAAGATGCCAAAGCGCACATCGCTTAAAAGATGCCAAAGAGCACACTTATGTGAAGATGCTAATGTGCACACTGCTAAAAAGATGCCAATGAGCACACATCTCATGATACTTGGTGATATGTTTGAGTTGTGATAAAACCTGTAAATTTATGAAAGTCTTAATTTTTGATGACTTAGTGTCAGTACATGCAAAGTTTTCTATAGTAATTTTAGAACTGCATTTTTCTTGAAGCTAATTGAAGTTCACATGCGAGCACACTGAATAGACAAATGGAAGTTTTTGAAACTGAACATGTCTTAACTTGATATGCAATTATACTTGGTCTTGCATGCAACAACATATGCTTGATTTCAACTGGTTGATAAATCTGTGAAATTTTAATGAGTAGATTTTAATTTGTTTAGTGTTTAAAAGTTTATATATATCCAGTTGTTACAAAATTTATATTCAATATGATCATCTTTCATACCGATGTTTTTATGTTTGAGTATCTGTATTTTTTTTGTATATGGTCTATGCAATTTTCAAGGGGGAGAGTTTTTCTGAAAAAAAAGGTATCTGATCTTTTCTGTGTTTGAGGGGGAGTAAGTAAGAAAAATTATCTGTGCTGATCAGAAGTTAAACAGGTATGTTTCTCAGATTTTTCTACACATTTGCTATACTAACAGTTAAATTTTTGTGCATTTGTGTAGGAGGAGTGAAAGGATTTCAGGTATATTTTTTTTACAATTTTTTTTAATTTTTTTATGTTATTCTTTTTTAGATTTAGTTTTGTTTTAGTTTTCAAGGTTTAAATAGTGTTTTTCTATTTCACTTTTCTTTTTCCCGCTTGTTTGTTCCTTCTATCTGACCTTCGGCCTCCTACTTTCTCTCGGTCAAATTCTTTCTTGTGCTAAACCATAATCTGATTTCTTTCAGATTTTGATACACGAACTCAAGGTATGTTTCAGATTAGTATGTTTAATTGTCTTAAATGTCCTTAATCTGATACTCATTGTTTTCGAACTGTTCCTATTTTCAGATTCATTTTGTGGTTGTTTGTTGTTTGAATTGGATATTGGATTTGCTTAGAACTGATAATCGATCATCAGGTATGCATCCTTTATCTTTAATTTCTTGTATTCTAGCTTTAATTTTGGTTTTTATGGTTTTCGGCTTGTATTCGCGAAATCTAGGTTTCTGAACAAGGATGATAGACCCGCAAAGTGAACTTTGCGCGTCTAGCTAGAAACGCAAAGTCTACTTTGCGCGTCTAGCTAGAAACGCAAAGTCTACTTTGCGCGTCTAACTAGAAACGCAAAGTCTACTTTGCACTTCTAACTAGAAACGCAAAGTCTACTTTGCGCTTCTAACTTGTTAAGAAATCTTTTGTTTTTGTTTTCTTTGTTCTTTCAAGTGTAGTTTACGTATCAACTAGGACACGCAAAGTCTACTTTGCGTCTCCTATTTGACACGCAAACTCTTTTTGTGTTTGTGCTTCATATATTGGTTTTGGGTTTTTATATCAAGTATGATTGTCTCGCAAAGTGTACTTTGCGCAACCAACAGGACACGCAAAGTCTAGTTTGCGTCTCCCGTTGGACACGCAAAGTGAACTTTGCGCATCACACTTGATACGCAAACCTACCTTTGTGTTTTTGTTTCTCTTGTTTTATCTTTCTAAGTATAGTTTTCGGACCATGTTAGATACGCAAACTTACTTTTGTGTCTCATGACTGAAACACAAACTTGGCTTTGCGTTTCACGTTCAACACGCAAACCTTGGTTTGCGCTTCTAACTTGGCACGCAAACCATACTTAGAATATTTTTTTTTATTTTTTTTGTCTAATTCTTTTTCATTTTGTTTTCCAGATCTATTATGTCTTCTAAAACAAATACAGATCCAATGATTCAAGACGAGAATGCCATTCTCGATGATCCGTCTGATCGAGCTTCTCATGATACTCCCATGCCGTCTCATCCTTCTGTTGGAGCCGATCTTTCTGCTTCTCGTCGTACACCAAATGATGTGTTCCCAACCATCATGTACATGCCTTACAAGCCGAACAACTATTTTGTGGACTTTGATAGAATAAAGATCCATCCAGTTATTCGATCTATTCTTCGAGGACATCCAATTGCTTAAGCTCTGTCTTCTGTTGCTGATGTTCTGGAGGTCTACATTCAACAGGCTTGGAATTCAATAACAAAGAATGAAATGGCTCGTCCGCATCACTTTGATCTTCAAATCGATCAATTTGAATCTTTTCTTTCCTACAAGCGACTGAGATTGATACTGGAGCTTCCTGAGCCGAACTCCAGACCAGGTCGTACTACCTATGACAGTTTTCCATCAGAAGAGGAAGTATTTGAGGGAATAAAACAGCTTGGATATGTTGGTCAACTAAACAAAGTTACAAACTTTGACAAGTCTAATCTACCTCCAGTATGGTATGCACTGTTCTCAGTAATCATCAGGTGCCTGACATCGAAGCATTCTGGCACAGACAGTGCAAGTCTAATGTATCTCCGATTGTTCCATGCAGTCGTCTATGACTTGCATGTCGACTACACTTTTATTTTTTGGACCGAACTCTCGGAGGTGGTACATGACAAGTTCACCAACAAGAAACGGAAGTTCATTCCGTTCATTAGATTTCTGAAACTTATTGTTCGAAGCATGCTCCGCAGCAATCCAGCCATTCCTCGCAGGTTATCTTGGCCTCAGGTTCCAGACTCTGAAATGACTTATATTCAGAAGCAGAAGAGGTCTTTCAACTATTCTATGACCATTCCGTATGCTCTTATTGCCAACTACGCTGATGTTACAGATGAGGATGTCATAGAATATTGCATGGAGAATGAGTTTCTGGAAGCTGTACAAGATGAGCCTTCTCATGACAATCAAGCTGCTGAAAAAGATGTTGAAGTTGAAGCAGCTATTCCTGAACAAGAGCCTGAAGTTGAAAAAGAGGCTGAAGATGAGCAAGAAGTTACGGTTTTTGTTGAAGAAGAAATAGTTCAAGAGGTTGTTGCTTCTCAACAAATTGAGAATGTTCTAACAGAAATTGTTAATGAGTCTCCTATTCATGTTACTTTTGATGATGATGGTGATGGTGATGTTCATGTTAGCGATATTGATAGGGATGATGATGATGATGAAGATTCTGATCATGATAATGATGATGATGATGATGATAGTGATCATGCTGATCAACCGCGTATTCAAGTTTATGAAAGGAAGACCAGGACACCGGAAGTGATTGTTCAAGAGGATATTCTTTCTGAAGCCGAATTTGTTCCCATCAATCCGAGAGTTGCTGATATACAAGTCGATGAACTTGATTTAGCCTTTGCTAATGTTTCAACTCATCATCGGGTCCTAGATATTGCTGTTTCTCCGTCTTCTCTCGAGCCTTCTTCCAGTGTCGAAACTTCTTCAGTCGAGGTACGGGATTCAACAGCGAAATTTTCCACTCTGAATGATGTGATTCGACAGATGAATGAGAAGTTTGAAGAACACAAGAATTCGGAAATTCAGAAGTTACGTGCTTTCTTAAAAGGTAAGATGCCAGAGATTGATACATCCTCAATACCTGAAGTAATTCCTTTCAGACGCCCATCTGGGGTGGTTATTAGAGACTTGTCTACTGCTGTTCAATCATCTGCTCCTGCAATCATGACTATTCCTCAACCTCCACCGTTTTTTCAGTCTGTTGGTGTATCTACTTCTACACGTCCTCCTGTATCGACTTCAAGAACTCCAGTCTCCGATCTTCCAATTTCAGAGTTGACAGATTTGCTCTATGCTCGACTTCTCTCTATGTCGCCGCCTGAACATCAAGATCAAGATCTTATCTCTCTTTTACGGAACTTCCAACCTAATCCGGCTCCAGTTTCCACTTCTGATTCTGACAGGATTTCTGTGCTATCTGCGAGTTCCATGCTTTTAGATCTGAAGTTCGAACAAGTTTTTCTGATCTCAAAACTTTTATGTCTCAAGCCTTCTCTGTTTTATCTAACAGGCTTGATCTTCATGAACAAAGTTGTAGAACTGAGGCCGACCCGTCTCTTAAGCGCCGACATGACCAAGATGATCCTGATCATCAAGGCCATGAGGGGGAGATGGCAAAGAGATCGAGAGTTGAAGGATCTTCTGAAGCTAGAGAAGATATTCAAGAAGAAGTGGCTGGTGATAAAGGAAAGAGTGGTGAAAATGTTCAAGACTGCAACATTCAGGATTTAGTGAATGTTATGATTGAAAATGTTGATATGTCTTCCTTGCATAATGAACTGAATATTTCTGAGAGTAATATTAACAATAATATGCAAATAGTTGTTTATATGGATCCAGATGTTTCTGCCAATGTTCATGAAGTTGAAGAATCTGAAGCTGCAAATGACATGAGGACATTCTTTGCTAACTTCATAGAGATTAATTCTGATGATGATGAAGATGTCAGGTTTGAAAAGATATGTCAAGTCAATGAAGAAGACTGTGATGATATTGTTATCATATCAGATACAGAAGATGACTCAGTGTTCATGGATACGAAAGATGAAGAAGAAGCAGATTTGTTATATAGTGATCTTCCTACTCATGATGAGATTCCTGAATCAGCTACAGACACATCTACTCCTGTTGCTAGTTCAGCTCCGACTACCACTATTCCTTCAAGATCATTTGAAGTTGGTCAGTCGTCAAGAGCAGAAGCTGATGTTCCACCTTCTGATTCTGTAATTCCACCATCTATTCTAGAAGAAGGACCAGCTTTATCTAGACATCAAAGACAAAGGAATCTGCAACGTATATATTTGGCATAAAGGCAAAGATCAGCCTTTCTAGAAGACACTCAGAGAAACATCTTTGTCTCTAGAAGAAGGCCGATTAACATCTATGCAATCCTTGGAGTAGAGAAAGAGTCAGATGCCTATCAATATGAATACTTAATGTTCATTAAGTGCCAGCGCAAAAGGAATAATACCGTGTCTTCTCAACACTTGATTGTTCGAGTCATCAGTGTCACAATCAACAAGTTTGTGAATATCTGGTATGCTGATTTTGAAGTTGAAAGAAGAGATTGCAAGCGATATAAATTTTCAGAGGCAGACTTCGCTGACCTTTCTATAGATGACATGGAGTTCTTATATGACCACTTCAGGAATCTGTATCATAGATCACAGGATATTTCACAAGCTTTGTTCGTCATTAAAAGATTCATACGACGACAAATCCGATTCTTCCGAGTTTTTGATTTCCAGATGGTTGTTGAAAGCTTCCAACCTGTTGTTAATCTTCTCAGGCCCAACCGAAGCTTACCGAACTTAGAGTCTTATTCTCTTCTCACCATTGTTAAAGATCCATATGGAGTTGTGTACAAGAATGGCTCTAATGAAAAATGTTTTCTCAGGATTGAAGAAATTGATCACTACTCCGATGGAACCTTAAAGGTGATCAAGCTTCAGCTGGAGCAACGTCTGAAGGAGGCCAAAAGAAGATTTTTGGAAACAAGAGAAAATGCATTCCTGGTTGATAATGATGAAATCCGTCTTCTCCAGAAGACTTTAGATTCAATTCAAGAGAGTTTGAATCTCCGCTCAACTCTAAGACGACTGGAAGTTTTAGTTGGTTTGAATCGACTTCGTCAAAGAGAAGAGCGTTAGTGATTCTCCAAAGTCGCCTGGATGGTCTATGCTGTTTTTGAAGATTGTTTTTGAAGACCACGGCGCCAATGATTACTGAGGGGGAGATTGTTAGATCTGTTTTTATAGTAATCATTGTATTTATTTTCTAGCCTAGTCTGTTCTTAATGTTCTATCTGTTTTGTAAAGGCTTAGGGTATTTAAGTTCCCTTAGAGCCTTTGTTTTGTAACTTTGGCACACACACTTTAATCAGATTACACTTTGCGCTTCCATATTTTCTCTCTCTACCTTCTCTCTCTAAAGATTTAGAGATTCTTGGACTCTCAGAAATGTTCAAGGTTGGAATGAGCTTGTATGAAAAGGATTTGACAGGAGCAGGAATGAGCTTAATAAGATTAGCCATGGAGTACTTATGCATGATGTTTGATCCTAGCAAAGTTCAACATGTTGTCAGAGATCTGCATCTGGAGAATAAATTCCAAAGAATAGACAATTGGATGCTATTTGAAAGGTGTGGAGTCTATGTCATCACTATTGACAGATCTTATCATGAGTACTACCTGGTGGATAAAATTTATGATCACAGCAAAGCCAAATTGCAAGGTATGTTGAATGCTAAGCTGGTATGTTCAAAGGATTCTGAAATGGCCAAGATAGTAGTCAGAAGAATCATCAATCAAAGCTTAGGTTTGGATCCTAATCTTGGGAATTGAGCTTAAGTTTTGAAAGTATCATGAAGACCAAATTTTGAAGAACTTAACTTCTCAATCTGAAAAGTTAAGTTAGGGGGAGATTGTTGGGTCTGAAATGAGCTAAGGATGATTAATATTGCCAGATACTACTTCTTGTGTAATTAATACTGCTAGTTCAACATTACTACTGCTGGTGAGATTAATACTGCTAACATGGTTAGTACTGCTAGCATGTTAGTACTGCAAGATGGTTAATACTGCTGAGTAATTACTACTGCTTATGAAGATTAAAGCTGCTGAGAAGATAATGATGGAATGATTTGATTGATGCGAAAGTCAAGGAGATTTGAAGATAATTATGGACTGGATCATGAAGATTAATTTTTCTTTTATAATTATCTTGTAATCTGTCTTGTATATATACTATATAGAAGGCATAGTTTAATATACATTGATAGTTTTCAATATACGTTTGTTTTTAGAGATAATTAACCTCAAGGTTCTTAGAAGTCCTTTCAATAGAGAAGTATTGAACGTCTGTTGAGCCTGTTCAACAGATTGAGGTTTTGTTTGTAATCATTAAGTTAAATCAATATAACTTGTGATTTTCATTCTGATACTGTTCCATTGATTTACTGTTAAAGTGTTTTTCCGCGTCTCCTTTAACATAGTTTCTGAGTGTGTGTTAAATTCTTGTTTGAATTTCGATCCTGACAAATGTTTTTTATGTCGATATTCAATTTGCGATAATTCTTTATAAATGTTAAAGTTTGATTGTTATTTTGGTTACAGTGGAAATGTATGCATGCATGATTAGAAAAGTGATAAGCTCAAAGTCGGGGGGTGAGTTCCGCCTGTGCTCATACCGGGGTGTGTGTTCCGTTTATGCCGTTGGGGGTGTGTCCCAGCAAGGCAGTGTGAGTCACAGACACTCTGCCACCTTAGGGTGGCGGTAGTGTGAGCTGAAGAGTTTGCTGAAAGGTTAATTATTCAATTGTATTTGAATATGGTTTGCTTTGTTATTAAATCTTTAAATTATCTCGTGAATTGCAACTGCTTTTAGAGGGGACTCACTGGACCGTTGGTCTAACCCTCGCTCTTTCAAAACTCAAAAACCTTTTCAGGTGGGCGTGAGGCTGGTAGCTTGGGTAAAGGGAAGGAGAAGGTTTAAGCGACAGTCACCAATAGAAGACTCTTTTTTAGTATTTCTGTAGATCTCAGTTGTGTAACGGGTTGCTTATTCGCAAACCTTCAGATTTTATTATTTGATGGGCCATTTTGGCATGATATTTTTATGATAGTTATGTTTTAAATGCGTTAAGGTTTGGGTTGTTATACAGGATCTGCTCCAATATCAAAACAACCATACCTAGGAATGGCAACGGGCCGGCTTCGGGTCGGGGATTATGGTCCCCGTCCCCGAAACCGAAAATCATACCACTCCCCAAAATCGTCTCGCTCCCCATCGGGGATCTTACCAGGGATCCCCATCGGGTCCACACAGTTTCCCCGATCCCCATTGGGGAACCCGTTAAGGACAAAAAATCACCGTTACCCATTAGTAATACCCGAAACCGAAACCGAAACCCGAAACCGAAACCGAAAATTTCAAATTTCTTAAACATAATATTGAAGCAACAACTAAGTAGGAATAAAGCATACATAATTAGGATCAAATACGAATTCACAAAAACATGGCCAAAATAGTTCATTTAACCACATGCACATAACCAAACATAATCAAACAAAAACCAACTATAATTGTCTAAAACATCAACAACCCAATTATGAACAAAAGTTTAGACATAAGCCGACTACCATCATGATTCACAATAGACAAATAAACCAAATTACCATCTCGATACTCCCCAAACGGCCAAACTCGTCAACCCAAAATTTCACTTTCCTTAGTTTCCTACAAAATAAAATGTATGATGTATAAGACTAAATTGATAAATATATCATAATAGTTCTCATAGTGATATAGTTACCTCTTCCACGTCATAATCATAGTCAATGGTATGGTAATATGCTTCAGTCTCATCAGAACACGTGTCTATAAGAACAAAATAACTATTATCAATCAAAATAAAATAATTAAAGATATATAACTAAAATAAAAATTAATAACTTAAAACAAATATACGGTAACCTCGTATTTCATTCAATAGCCAACTTTGAGCAGACATTAGAGCCTCCAATGTTTTTGGGTGAAGTCGACTACGGTGTGCAGTTACCAATCTTTCTCCAGTACTAAATGCAGATTCTAAGGCGACGGTAGAAATAGGAACGACTAATATCTCTCCAGCTATCCTCTAAAGTGTTGGGTATTTAAACCCGTTTGTCTTCCACCAAAGTAGCAAATCAAGCTCCAAGTCTTTTGGCAAAAGTTTCTCTTTCAAGTAATTGTCAAAGTCAGTCATAACACCTAAATCATCGTGCTGCTGATTGGCAATTGAAGCAATGTTGGATAAAAGTTTCTTAAATTCAACACGATGACTTGCTGAAGATCCTGAATTGGAAAAAGACGAACCACCAACACTTTCATTATTGTTTCTTGCACTGGGATCACTAGATTCATATTCTTGAAACAAAGTGTAGACCAATTCTTTGAGCTTCTCAATTTCACTCGCCGATCTATCTTGTCCATACAACACAGGAAAAAGTAACTCCACAAACTTAAGCTTATATCGAGGATCTAAAACCGCTGCCATTCCCATAATCCCATGTATAACAGCCCAGTACTTGTCAAACTTCATAAGCATTTTGGAAGCCATGAGCTTAATAACTTCATTAGGAGAACATGACCAATAAACCAAAGAATATATAATTTCACATCTTGATAGAAAAAAGATATTTGCCGTAGGATACTTTGAACCAGAAAACATTACCGTTACCTAAGCATTGCCAAAGAAACAAAAAACCAAAAAACTAAAGTTACCTCATATCAACAACACAAAAATAGAGTTTAATAAAAAATAGAGTTACCTCATAAAATAATTGCAATCTATCACAAATCTCCTTCGTGAATTCTCAATCCCGCTCACTTGGCAAACCTTTATACTGAGACTCACGTTGCTTTAAGCGTCGGAAGACGTCCTTGTAAACTATAGCAACATTGATCATCAAATAAGTAGAGTTCCACCGAGTCTTACAATCAAGTGTCAATTTCTTAGTAGATGATATTTCCAATTGGCGGGCTACTTCCTCAAATCTTTCAATCCTTTTTGGTGATGCAGTCCAAAAGGCAACACTGTCTCTAATCCTTTCAATCTCGTCCCCAATAATAACTAGTCCATCCTGAACTATCAAATTAAGAATGTGTGCGCAACATCGCATGTAAAACAACCTCCCACCCATCATAAGTGAACTCAAAGGAAGCTTGTCCAACAACATGTTGATTATTGCATCATTTATGCAATTATCAACAGTTAGTGTGGACAGTTTCCTATCAAGATTCCAATCAAGCAAACACTCATAAAGTACATCAGCAAGAACTTCAGAAGTATGTGGATAAGGCACATAAATAAACCTAATTCAACATTTGATGCGTTAATAAAACTGAAAATAATCTATATAAATTAACATTACATAATTTAAATAAATAGGAAAGATATACCTCATAATCCGGCTTTGCATATTCCAATTTTGATCAATAAAGTGAGTTGTGACCGCCATAAATCCTTTTTTTATTGCTAGTCGTCCACATATCAGTGATAATTGCTACCCTATTGGTGTTCTTTTCTAACACCTTCAATGTTTTTGTCTTTCATAGTCATAGATCTTCAATATGTCACTCTTAATGGTATTTTGAGACGGAACCTTAAATAAAGGTTGAAGACCTCCCACAAATTTTCGGAACCCATGATGATCTACTATTGAAAGTGGATACTCGTGTATGATTATCATCTCCGCTAGATTTCTCCTTGATTGATCCGCATTAAAAGTATAGTTAGAAACATATGACGAAGTACCATCGACTTTCTTTTGCTCCCCTACTAAGATGTGTTGGCGTATATCTTGCATGGATCACTTTACACAAGATTTGAAATGATCATGTAGATGTCTTGTACCATTTTTAGAACTCCCTCCTAGTCTCTTCTTGCAATAATTGCACTCCGCCTTATCACCACCATCCACTTTTATCTTCTTAAAGTGGTTCCATACTACTGACCGTGCTTTCCTTTTTTTAGACCCCGACTCAATTTCATCATTATCAAATGCATCATTAGTTTGAGTTTCATCTTGAGTCACTGAATTAATCGCAGGTGATGACCCAATTGGTTAACTATGATTGTTAGACTCGTTCATTGAATTAATCACGGGTGACGATCCAATTGGTTGACTATGAGTGTTTGTATTAGAATCATTACATTGCCTTTCCATTTCACCTATGCAAAGACAATTATAGTAAATATTTAACCTACGCAAAGACAGTTAAAGTAAATATTTATGGAACACTCGCTAAATATTTATGAAACACTCGCTAAATATTTATGAAAACATATTATAATTTTTCTAACCACAAAATTCACAGACCACAGTAGATTACAGTTAAGACAATTTGACCTTTTGGGAATGCTATAGAGATGTAATAACCAAAATTCTCTTTAGTCCAAATTTGCATCCAAGATACCCAAAAAAAATTCTCTTTAGATTACAGTTAAGACAAAATTCACAGACCACCATTTCAAAATTTTGTCATATTGAGAAAGCATCCAAGATACCCAAAAAAATTCTCTTTAGTCCAAATTTGCAAATAGCATTAAAACATACATTACTTATCAGTAAGACAATTTATCAAGCAATGAATGCAAACTACAAATTTGGAGTAATGAAGAAACAAAATGACATGGGGTCAACTAACAAATGACAAATTCCATCAGTAAGAGGTCATTCAGAAAGGCAGAGCTGGTCAAATTATCAACTAACAAATGACATGGGGGAGTAATGAAGAAACAAAATCTAAGCTTTTTGGAATAAATAGCAAGTACACAACTACACAAGTAGATTACACTCATTATAGTATTGTTATTAAGATAAATCACAGATTCACATACCTGAGTAAAACTTCAGGTGACGACAGTACTGCTTTCCCGGAGACAACGACTGGCCAGGAGAACTTCAGGCGACCGACGAGGATAACTTCAGACGAGTAGGCGACGAACCGGCGACAGTATTGCTTTTCCGGCGATTGAGATTTGAGAGAGAAAAGAAGTCACTCAAAAGTCGGTGTTGCCTTTACTGTTTCTAATCTGATTCTAATTTCTAAACTTTAATTTTTTTTCACTTTTAGGATTTGATCAGGTTTGAGTTTGAGACATGGGCTCTTTAAATATTGGGTCACATAGTTAATAACTAATAAGGCCCAACGTATAATATATTAATATATAATATATATATATATAATATCGGGTCGGGCCGGTGAGTACCATCCCCGTCCCCATTAACATCCCCGATAACGTCCTCGATCCCCGCCCCATCCCCGATAAGAGGTCCCCGAACCCGACCCGAAATGTTTGGTTTTCAGTTTTCACCGTCGGGTTCGGTTTTTTTTGCCATCCCTAACCTTACCGAATGTCTCCATAAAAAATGAAGGATCTAAAAGAGCATATACAGGATTTGTTGAGTAAAGGATACATACGTCCTAGTGTGTCACCGTGTGGAGCACCAGTTATTTTTGTGAAAAAGAAAGATGGTTCAATGCGGCTATGTATCGATTACCGCGAGATAAATAAGGTGACGATACGTAATAAGTATCCCCTGCCTCGTATTGATGACTTATTTGATCAACTCCAAGGGGCAAAATTCTTTTCAAAGATCGACCTCAGATCTGGATATCACCAGTTACGTGTCCGAGAGAAGGATATTCCTAAAACAGCTTTTAGAACCCGATATGGCCATTTTGAGTTTGTTGTCATGCCATTTGGGTTAACTAATGCCCCTGCTGCTTTCATGGACTTAATGAACCGAGTCTTTAATGATAATTTAGACGAGTTCATTATAGTCTTCATCGACGATATTTTGATATATTCTAAGTCTGAAGTTAATCATGTTGAGCATCTTCGTATTGCGTTGGGTATTCTTCGAGAGAAGCGGTTATATGCTATAATTTCTAAATGTCAGTTTTGGTTAGATCAGGTCTCTTTTCTTGGACATATTATTTCCGCCAACGGCATTAAAGTCGACCTTGCTAAAGTCGAGGTTGTGGCTAATTGGCCAAGGCCAACCAATATATCTAAGATTCGGAGTTTTCTGGGTCTGGCAGGATATTATCGATGCTTTGTTGAAAAAATTTCTTGGATTGCGCTGCCTTTAACTAAACTTCTCCGAAAGGGAGTTAAATATGAATGGGGGCCTGATCAGCAGCAGAGTTTTGAAATTCTGAAACAACGATTAATCACAACTCCAGTCTTATCTCTACCATTTGGGATAGGTGGTTTTCAAATCTATAATGATGTCTCTCAAACTGGCCTCGGATGTGTACTTATGCAAAATGGAAAGGTTATAGCATATGCATCACGACAACTGAAGCCATACGAGGTAAACTATCCTACTCATGACTTGGAACTGGATGCAGTTATCTTCTCACTTAAAATCTGGCGCCATTATTTGTATGGAGAATCTTGTGACATTTTTACTGATCACAAGAGTTTGAAGTACATTTTCTCTCAGAAAGAAATTAATATGCGTCAGAGACGTTGGCTGGAACTGAAAGACTACGATGTCCAGATCCACTATCATCCAGGCAAAGCAAATGTAGTCGCAGATGTGTTAAGTCGTAAAAGTATGGCATCTGTTTCTTGTTATACTATTCAGCCGCACTTGATTTCTGATTTTGAAAAGTTGGGTATTGATTTTTATCCAAATTGTAATAGTTTGACTTTGGCTAGCCTTTTGATTGAGCCAAATTTGATTTCACGAATTAAGAAGGACCAACAAAATGACGGTGGTATTTGGTCTCTTGTACAGAAAATTGAAAATGATCTGAATTCTGAATTTCGAGTCGATGACCAAGGTATAGTCTAGTTTCGAGATTGTTTGTGCGTACCTGATGATCCTAAATTAAAAGAAGCTATATTAAATGAAGCTCACAATTCTCTCTTCTCAATTCATCCCGGTTCTACCAAAATGTACCGTGATTTGAAACAATTGTTCTGGTGGGACGGAATGAAAAGAAATATTGGCGAATTTGTTGCAAACTGTTTGACCTGTCAAAAGTTCAAAATTGAACATCAAAGAGTCAACAGTCTTTTACAGCCTTTAGAGATACCTGTGTGGAAATGGGAGCACATATCTTTGGACTTTCTTATAGGACTACCAAAGACTCAAAAACGTCACGATGCAATTTGGGTAGTTGTGGACCGTTTGACTAAGTCTGCACACTTCTTAGCTATTTGGGAAACTTTTTCGGTCAACCAATTGTCTGAATTATTTCAGAGAGAGATCATAAGACTTCATGGAACTCCTGTCTCAATTGCATCTGATAGAGATTTTTGGTTTACCTCACGGTTCTGGAAGAGTCTTCACCAGGCTTGGGGAACACGACTTAATATGAGTTCAACTTTTCATCCTCAAACGGATGGACAAACTGAACGGATAATACAAACACTTGAAGATATGCTTTGCGCTTGCGTTCTCGAGTGGTATGATAGTTGGGACGATTATCTTTATCTGGTAGATTTTTCGTACAATAACAGTTATCAATCCAGTATTGGCATGGCTCCATACGAAGCTCTTTATGGTCGTAAATATCGAACACATACATGTTGGAACGAAGTAGGCGAATGGGCAATTGAATGACCCGAATTGGTCCAAATCACAACTGAAAAAGTTAAAGTCGCCCGTCAGAAAATGAAAGAGGCACAATCGCGCCAAAAGAATTATGCGGACCAACATCGTAGGCTATTGGAATTTCAGTCAGGTGACCATGTTTTCCTTAAAGTTTCTCCGTTTCGAGGAATACGCCGTTTTGGGGTTAAAGGAAAACTTAGCCCACGTTATATTGGACCTTTTGGAGTTCTAGAGCGAGTTGGTGAAGTAGCGTATCATCTCGCGATACCTCCCCAACTAGCTCATGTTCAAAATGTTTTCCATGTGTCAGTGCTCCGTGGTTATCGATATCATCCGTTGCATGTCATCGATTATCCTCTTAAAAATATTGAGCCAAATTTATCTTATGTTGAGGAGCCCGAAGCTATTATCGGACGTGAAGAAAGAAAAATGAGGCATCGATCGATTCCATTCGTTAAAGTCTTGTGGAGGAATCATTCTGAAAGTGAAGCGACATGTGAGACAGAGGAGTCAATGAAAAAGCAATATCCGCAACTTTTTGAAAGTACATAAGTTTATGACTCTAACTCGATTTCGGGGACGAAATCTTTTTAAGGGTGAGAGAATTATAATACCCCGTATTTAGTAAACCAAAATTTGTGATCGAGAACCAAGTTGTGTTTAAAATACAAAATCGTGCTATAGTGACTTGTACCTTAGTCTTCAAGAGTTGTACATTAGTCCAAGTCTATATTATGAAATTCATCAAAGGGCTAATGTTGGATGAAACAATCTTGGTTAGAACCAAAATTGTAAAAGGAATTGCCAATTTAGTATTAGATTGACATAAGATAAAGATGAAGGGTAGTTTGTAAATATTGAAAATACATATATGAATATAATTAATTTTTGAAATTCATAATCTCATAATCAGATTTATCCCTCTCTCTCTACTCATCAATCTCTCCATCCTCTCTCTAGAAAACCCTCAAATTTTATCTCAAAACCTCAAAAATTCTTCTTAAATCTTGGTGTTCTTGAAGATTGGTTGTTAGAAATGGAACTAGGGGATCAATATAAGGTATGTTCATGGCTAATTTTGTTGATTACATAATTTTGGGTCAAATGGGTTAAAACCCTAAGGTCGCGTTTGGTTTACGGGATTGGAATGGATTTGGAGGGATTTGGATTTCAAATTCATTCCAATCATGTGTTTGGTTTGTAGGAATGGATTTCGTTGACCGGATTTGAAATCCTTTGACCATTTTAAAATCCCTTACCTGATGGATTTCAAAATCCTTTGCAATGGGCCTGGATTTGAAATCCAAATCCTGATGGCTTCTAAAGCCTAATGGATTTCAAATCCTTAACCAAACACATGAAGGGATTCCAAATCCCCCAAATCCAAATCCAAATCCCCCTAAATCCAAATCTCTCCAAATCCAAATCCTTACTTGAAATCCAATCCATTCCTGCAAACCAAACGTGCCCTAATTTTATCTATGAATCATAGGTTGAAGATTGAGGAGTTGTGATGGAAATTCTTCAAGTTTGATGCTGTTAGAAGTGACAGATTCATTGTGGTAAGTTTTAAAATTCGTATAAAATCAACCATTCGTCCAAATGAGGTGTTCTTTATATCGATAGAAAGGCCTATGAGTGTATTAAAACTTTCTAGTTTACACCAAAGTCCAGTTCGGAATTTAAGTGACTCGAAATTGGAATTTTGCAAATGTTGTTTAGGGCCCTAAGAATTGTGTCAAGTGTTAATCAAGTGTCGTATGGGTTTTGTAAGCATGTTTTAAGCTTTGTAGGATCTTTTAAAATGTTAGGGCTTGTAGAAACTCGTAATTGATAAGAAATGTTACCGAAAACCATCTAAAAGCATTTTACTAATAAGTGTAGGTAATCCGGAAGGAGAAAACCGTTCATAGGCATCAAGTTTCGTGTGATCGTCTGTAAAACACCTCCAAGGTACGAATATCTAATTCGTTCCAATACGTGGGTAATCAATTGTAGTGATTATCCATTCCGTTAAATCATAATCATGATATACATTTTCAAAATTGGAAATTACCAAGTTGCTATCCATAATTCTTTTATGTTCTATTTGATGTTTTTGTTTAATACTTTGAGTCCTTGAGAACTTCGACCCGTCATCGGTTTATTTTAAGATCCATTGCCGATTTATGATTTGGAACCTCAATGGTTTTATTGGACTTGCTATCCTATGTTTATATTGATTTGATTATTTGAATTTTGATGTTATTGAACTTAACTTTGATTAGGCTCAACACTCGGGGGACGAGTTTTGAGACGCCTCCATGATGGCTAAAATAGTCATGGCGTTCTCGTGAAGGCTATGGCCGAGCCATATAGAGAACGTTGGATGCATCCTTAGAGCCGAATACCAATTATGTTGGTTACCGGATAGAGCCGAATACTAATTATGTTGGTTACCGGATAGATCCAAATACCAGATACCTTTGGTTACCGGGGAATGAGGCAGTGTAGTGCCTAACACATCCATTCCATTATGAAGCCTGTTTGGACTGATCATCTATCGGGTACAATGTATCTTAATGATACGGATGTCTATCTTGCCTTGAACTTTACTTATATGAGTTACATTTTTTTAGATCTACACTTAAATCGCTTTCAACTCTATATCGTAAGGTTTCTTTTCAGTTACATACTTCTTATTTGGTATTTCCTTGTGTTATTATTCGTTCATTGGGCAATTTTTCTCAACCGAGGCTTGTTTTGTTTTACCTCGGCAGGTTCAGGATCTAAACCAGGGTCAGGATGAGTGGACGAGATGGCTTAGGATGCTTAAGGACTAGTTTCTTATTTAAGGCTTTTGTTAAGTAAATAAGTAAATATGTTAATCGTATAATTATTGATGGATGTAATGTAATATTTTTATAGTTCTGTTAGAGCTCTGTACTTTGAAATGTTGACTTTTGATTCGTTTTCGGTTGTGACATGCCCCATTTTTATGTGTAGTAGGTAGGGGGTGTTACAGTCACAATCGCCAAAAGCCAAAAACCTCTCGATACACTCTTGGCTATTGTGACAGCGATTGTGACAATGTCACTATAGCCGTCACAATCGCCATAAGCCAAAAACCTCTTGGTACACTCTTGGCTATAGTGACAACGATTGTGACAATGTCACTATAGCCGTCATAATAGCCTTCGGGGTACCAGAGTGTTAAAAATACGATTTTCAGCCATTTCTTTCATTTCTCATTTCCACCCTCTTCCCTTTCTCTCCCAAAACGTTCCTACACCTTCTTTTATGAACCCTAACCAATTTTGGGGCTTTCCCATTAAGATCAAAGTGTTCCCTCTCCATATTATGTTAATGGCTTCCTCTCTTGATGCAAGATTAAGTTCTCACCTCCAACATTAGAGATTTTTGGGGTTTATTAGGTTTTGCCCAAAACCTATATGGTAAGTTCATCCCCTCCATTTCCAAGCTTCTTTATGGGTTATAAACACTCCATTGATGATTTCCTAGTATTATATTTCCCCAATTTTGATTTGGATGATTTTGGAGAATTTGGGTCAAAATTAGGGTTTTCGCCAAAATGGAGATTTTGATATAAAATGTTTTGGGGAACTATTCTAAATATTTGGAGATGGATATTTATGGTTAGAAACTTTGGATCTAGGTTTTTGGAAGATTTGGCTTGTGAATTCAAGTTTCTTCAAGGAAGCTCAAGTTGGGGTAAAATCTAGATTTAGCCTAAATCTAGCAAGGTGAGTTCAAGTTGATTTGTGAAAATGGTGTACATGCCAAAATGTCAAATTTTAAATGTTTATATGTTTTACATGAAATTATCAACCCCTGAGTTATTTGATGAGTTTGGATTATTTGAAGTGTTTAACTTTATAAACTTTGTAAAACACCCACATTGGGGATTTTGGGTAGTTTGACAAATAAATCACAAGTATTTGTGTTTTAAATGAGTTATTTTGTGGAAATAGATATTTTGAGTATAAATGTACATTTAGTGTGTGTTTTGAAGAAATGATTGATTTTGTGTCATTAGACGTTTTTTAAAGAATAAAATGTTATAGACTCATTTGGAAGATAATTTGTCCCAATCTAAATTGTGTTGGAGTTATTCATGTATTTTGGAGCATGTGTTTGCATAAACATTGGTTGATCGCGTTTTATTTCATTTCGTGGATTTTAGCATATGGTCATTTGATCGGTTGAGCTTATGGTTCAGTTTTCGTCTGTGTCAGGGTCATGAGGACATTTGTCTGACTTTAATAACTTAATGAAGTACTTTGGTGTGAGTTGCATTTATTACATTTTATATTGGAGATTCCATAGTTTGAGTGTGTGCATCATTCATTTGGAGTTATGTGTTTGGATTGTAATGCATTGGATCCATGACCATGTAAGTTAGTCATATTTAAGGGTGAAGAGTATTGATATTCTCACCTTGGGAATTATGTCATGTTGGCATTGTTGTTGTCCCAGTCATTTTATGAAGATGAATCTTTATGGGTTGTACTTCGGGACCATGAGTTTTGTGATTTGATGTTCTAATTCTTGTGCACGAGGATTAGAAATCATGAGTTATCAAGTAAGGAGCAGAGGCTCCTATCTTGAATGCTAGGGAGTAGGCACTAGGGGTCGAATGAGTACCCTGAGGATGAAACTCCACTAGAGAACGAACAGGGACTAAGATCGTGTATCCTTGAGGTGAAGCTCGACGGAGCAGGAAATAGGGGATATGGTGTTTTTGGGGACTTGAAATACAGTCCGACTGGAGGTGTAGCTCGGCAGAGCAGGCAATACAGTTACGATATGAGGTGAAGTTCGACAACGTGGCAACATGGCTTAACTTTGTGTTCCACCATGTACAACGGAATCTGGTCTCCCCCGTTACCGGAAAGTGTTATTTGGGTATTAAATTGTATTATTTTATTATCCATGTTTTCGGTGACGTTTTACATATATATATATATATTATATGGATTTTATTCATGATTTATGGGTTGAGTATTATGCCCCACCCGTGTTTTGGGTGTTTCGAGATATATAGTTTTATCCGTGTTTTAAAGATTGGGGGTTCGATTTCTATTCACGTTTTGAGTGAGTTTTGAGTTGAAACTAATTTACGAAAGAACATTTTATATCGGGATCTTCGTCCCTAAAATAGTTTGGAATGGGAACTGTTTATATTGGTTTTTCCTGCACTTAAATGCATATTATTGGAAAACGAGTTGTTTTCATACTTGAAGCATATCATTTTGAAAGGTTATGATTTAAATTGCGTTCTTCCCTTTTAACGATATATTTACTCGTGTTGAAAACTCTTGAACTCACTAGCGTTAGCCTAACCTTTTCATTTGTCGGCATGTGCATCAGGTTCTGTTCGGGTTAGTCCTAGTAACACTGTGAAGAGAGGAGTGCTAGTTGCTTGATCGAGGAGTTCTTAGCTTGTTGAAGTCTTCCGCATTTGTTTTGGGAAGAGCAACTTGTGTTTGGGGTTGAGTAACACCCGAATTCGATTTAGTCTTTGTATATTATTGGAGTTTATATTTGTTGAGGTTAATTATAAAATTTTTATCTCGAAGTATTCGGAGTTTTGAACTGTAGGAGGAAGTTTTGTTCCTTATTCTGATGTTATATCGAAATTTTTAATTAGTTGCTCTTACCAAATTTGAGGGTGTTACAAGTTGGTATCAGAGCTTAAGTTTGAGAGAATTAGGTGTTGATTTTAGATGCCTAGACTCAAACTAATGTTCTTTTAAGTGAACGATAGAGAAATTGCACCAATAGACACTTTAAGATTGAATGTTTTGAGGATAATGGAATCACTAGGAACGGGAATCACGTCGACGGTAGCAAGGATGATCATGTATAGTACGTTCATAATTGCATCTGTCCAGTGTTATGGTGAACCTACGATTTACATGTGTATACTTGAACTACTGGGATGTGACGACCGTTGGGGTAGTGAAAAAGTTTCTAAGCGGGTAATTGTTAGAAGAAGTTGATGATTTTAGCATTCGTCACTTGGAGTGACAGTAAGCATAGTGATTACATTAAGTGGACCGTTTCAGGTCGGAATGATTGGTTGGATTAGAACCATAGACTTTTGGAACCGACATTATTCGAGGAGAATTGTAAGGTGAACCTATGAAAATCCTTGATTATTGCCTTAAGATGTTTGAGCATCCGGATGATGATAGTATGAAACCGAGGAGCGTGATTTCGAGATGTTGAGTGCCGACCAAAGTCATGCACGAAATTTATTTCTAAAATGAATTGCATCAATTATTTCTCATGTTTCCAAAAGGCGTCATGTGGATTATATTACAAAGTCTTGGAAAAATGTTTAGCACACATGAGATTTTAAACCATGATTTTTTTATACATGCATAAAATTTGTTGATTGCATGAGGTTGTAAACTTTGTCGAGACTTTCTTTATTCTCATCGTTGTCCAACGCTATTTCGGATATTGCGATGTGCGTTTTTAGAGGTTGTCTAGGTTCTTGGACGAGTATTGGCAATTTATGACTTTAACATTGGATCTTCTCCACGTATGTTAAGGTTTTGAACGAAGGGTTACCTTCCATCATTTTGGTGATTGAGTTTCTTGGGAATTTTATTTTGTACGAGTTTTGTTGAGTTTTATAGAGTATTATTTTACGAAGTTTTTCAACGCTTGAGTGAACATTGAAATGCGTAAATTTTGATTATGTTGCGTGTAAATTTATGAGTTTATTGAGCATCATGTCTTATGGAAGTTTTGTTGAAAAGTGTCACTTTATATCACATTGCGACAAAAGGGAAACTCTTGGAATCATGACATTTTAGTCGTAACTTCGTCTTATGCTTTTTATTTTGGAAACGAAGATTTTGGTAACGTTTAATTTTTGTGTCATTAAGTTTTATGAAAATTTAGTTGGGTCTTATGGAGTTTCATTTTACGACATTTTGTATCGCGTAGATGAATTTTGAAACACGTATATTGATTTATTGTGTGCGTTAACTTTTGGGATTGTTTAACATTATTGTCTCCCGCGAGTTTTGCACATTTTGTTTGCAACCGTAAGAGACGTCTTGAGATTTTGGGTATCGCATAATTGCACTTTTACGTATTAGACAAATATATTTCGTCATACCCTACTTAGTATCTGAATTGATTTATTATTCGGTGTGAGTAAATATATAAAGGACCTCTGATGGTTTGTGTTGAATTGTTGTTGTATGCATTATTCGGTTATTGGTTTTATCGTTATTGTTTCACGCAATGTATTATATTGATTTGCTGGTATGCATGACTTTGTAGCCATAATTTTTGGACATGATCATTTTATTCCTACGACCTAAAGTTTGAAAATTGATTTAAATTATTTCACGTTTGACCAATCGCATGCACATTTTGTCTTGCTAAGTTTTGAGAAATGAACTCAGCATGCGGGGCTTATTGAGAATTTTATTCCATGTCATTTTATGGTTAAATGGGAAATTTTTGGAACTTGATTACGTGGATTTCTCCTTCTGAATCTTATACCAACAGTTTTCGCACAACGCTTTAGTGCAGGAAATCATTTTACGTACATGACATAAATTGATGCATATTCAGACCATAGTGGTCCATTTGAAAAGTTGTTGCGCCTCTTCTTATTGTCATTATTAGCTTGAATAATAATCAAATGGTTTTATATGTGTGGCGTTTGTGACCACTTTGCACAACTACCGAGTAAGTGGTAGTGAATTTTTACACGCATAATTAATTGTTATAGAGATTTTGCGTTTAAAAGACTTATAAAATTTCAATCGACATATTTGTTGAGTCCTATAGTTTAAAAGCCTTGAACTCATTAGAGCTATAGATTTAAACCCTCTTGAGAAAGAAGTTGTGATAAGTGTTGGATATTTGTCTACTCATTTGTCCCACATAGGAAAACTCTCAAAAGTTTTTGTGGGTTTATAAACCTAAACCTACACTAATTATCAAAATGGAGAAAAACCCAAAGTAAAGGTTGGCATTGGGCTTTAGTAGGGGAATCACTAAATATTTAATGGTCAAAAGATGGGCCTTGGGCCTTGGTGCTCTTTCGATTGTTTTTCGGATTTTTTCGGTTGCTTCGTTCTAAATCGTGGGTTGACCATTTGTACTATAAATTGTTAACGGTTGTTTACGAAGCTTAAACGATCGATTTCTATCGAAAAATTTCAACCCATGTTGAACTTTTAAGTTTTCGTTCGATTTCCGAAAAATCTTCGGTTGCTTCGTTCGAGAGTTTGAGAGATTTTTTCGAGTTCTAATCAGTTGAGGGAGCTTAAGGGGACATAAACGATCGTTTTTGGTCGAAAAGTTTTAACCCATACTGTGTTTTTAAGGTTTAGATCGTTTTTCGAAAAGCTTTCGGTTGGTTCGTTTGTAATCGTGAGTTGACCGTTTGAGTTTTAATCTGGTAAGGAGTAATCAGGGAACTCTAATGATTGTTTTGCATTGAATATTTCTAATCGTTTCGAAGCTTTACAGGTTGGCTCAACGAAGGAGATGATGAATAGTAATTTCGTTAAGTTTCCGTTAAGTGGCGGTTAATTTCTTTACATTTTTAGTCCATTTTGTCGTTAGTGTCCAATTAAATCCGTTAGAAGTTTCAAAGTTTACACTTTTAGTCCCATAGTTAGTAGTTTTAACTTATGTCATTTTTAGTCCCTCTAGCTTTGAGTTTTAAATTTTTTTCACTTTTAGTCCTTGTAGTTTTAAGTTTCAGTTTGTGTCACTTTTAGTCCTCGTTCTTCAAAGTTTCAAAGTTTGTCATTTTTAATCCATAAAATTTCAAGTTTCACACGTTGTCACTTTTGGTCCTTGCACTTTAAAGTTTCATCTCTTGTCAAGTTTAACCCCTGGACTTCAAGTTTTTCAGGTAACAATGTCTCATCCAACTTATTCTGAGTTAAAAGAGAAAGTTTCTCATTTAGAAGCTAGGGTTGAAACTCAGCGTAAGACTCTTGAGGATCTACTTGTAGAAAATGCTGGACAATTGTGCGAAATTGCAAGTCTAAAAGAACAACGTGAGATCTTTTCAAAAGAGTCCAAGGAGTTAAAGACGAAAGTAGATGAACTGACTGACAAGCTTCGTATGTCAGAAAATGAGGGGACTGAGATTGTCAATAAAAGCATCTTTTTCAAAAATGAAAACAAAAAGTTGACTGACAAGTTAAAGGATCTCGAACTTAAGTTTTACAAACGTGGTCAAACTAATCAAACGTTCCATATGAACACACCCAAAGAGTTCAATGACTCCAATCCTGAATGGGGAATCGGATATGACAACCCTCATTATTTGAAAAGAGCCTTGTCCAAGGTACCCACTTTATATGCTTTCGAATTTTCGGGATTGGACAAAACTTATCCAGAGTATAAAATCAGATGGACCAAGTCACTTGATGATGAGGATCCGGAACTGGACACTTTGATAAGGAAAAACACTGTCACTATGCAACTTCCTTTTGTGTATGACTCATTGAATGTGTCATATGACACCAATAAACCCACTTTTCTATCATATGACTATTTTCGAAGCTATTCTCAGGATGAACTCAATTCAAAACCCGTTGAACTTGAAGAGGAATCGATGGATCACAAGATCTATGTTCCACCTCTGATTTTAGAAAAGAAAATTGTTCAGCTAGAAGAGTCATTTGAACAGGAAAGACTCATTTTTCAAAAGGAAAAACAAGAGTTATTATCCAAACTTGAGTGCCTCAATTCCGATCAAAAGGAATCTAGATCTAGGGAGGAAAAGGAACATCTTCAGACAGAGATAAACAAGCTTACTTCACAATTGTCTGCCTTGGCAGCAGATCTGATGAAAGATCAATCTGTCAGAAAATTCCTATCCACCCTCAGATACCTCCTCATATAAAGCTTTTATGGGTGATTCTTCACCAAAATCCTCTGCTAAAGGAAAAGAGCCTCAGTTGAAGTGTTTCAAAAAGGATCACCATTCTGATTTTCAAAATGCTTCCGCAAATGATCCTTTGAAAAGCACAAATCCATGCAGTTTCCCGACTCCCACAAGTGATAATGTCATATTTTATGAGGAAATGGAATTTTCAACATTATTGAATTCAGAGGTATGTTCAGACAGTAAGTTAGACCAATTTGATTTCGATCCAAAACTTCCTAGTGATGTTGATTTTTTGGATTCAATTGGTGAGCCACTGGTCAAATTGTATAAAGGCGAATGTTCTACATCTTCCTCTCAAAAGGTTTCTATGAACAAATCTTCAAAGCAAAAATCTAAAAGACGTTCACAGAAACATAGAAAGACCGACACCTCTAACAAAAGACATACTTACTACTCCAGTTCTTCTGATTGCGAGCTTAATGATTTTTCAGATAATCATTTCTTCAGAAAAGTAAAGATGTTTTGGAGAAAGAACCCAACTACAGAAGACAGTGAAAAAAACAAGTCTCATGATTCTCCTATAGTTGATACAAATTCATCTATTTCCAAGACTTATTCACCTACTTATGTTTATTCTACAAGAAAGTTGATCAGTCTAAACCGAACAAAGATCTGTTGCACTCACTGTGGAATAGTGACTTTATGGATTTAAGGTATGTTAATAGTTGGTGTTGGGTCATCTAAGATTTGAAGATGACTTCTCCTTAAATTTGTAATTGTTCATCTGTAAAATGCTTGTATATTTTCATACTTAGTAATCTCATGGTTCTTTGCAATAGCTTAGTTATGCTCTAACAGATCGGTAAAATCGAAGATAAGCTGAATACATCATGAAGCAAATATATTGATGCGGATCAAAGATACACTTCAAATAAAAACTAAGCTCTACATGTCGAAGACAAACAACATCCTCGACAGACCTCTTCTCTGCCGAAGACCTCAAAATTTGGCATAAGCTATCCCTGCCGAATTCTATGTTGGCAACCCTCTTGCCGACTTCTCGGCAACTCCCTCCGTTACCATTTCCTCTACATCGGTACATACCCTCATACCGACTCTTCTATACTCGGTATTCATATATGTCAACTCCTCACGATTTGACATATCTCCTCTTTCCCAATGATCCTCTGACAAAAGGGAATGGAAACTTCTATTGCATAAAGGATATTCACTTATGTTCTGATCTGATTGAGACTTTCTCTTTTCTAGATATCAAAAAGATTTGAACTAGGTATAGTATATTCAGGTATTGTACTTCATAGTACAAAAGTTACCTTTTGCTTTTGGAAAGGTCTTTTCAAATATCTTGTAATTTAATGAAGATCTCCATGCATCCATTCATCAGATGACAAGTGTCCTTTGCATTCAATGCTTTGGATAGTATATAAAGGGAGAGGATGGCCACATGCAAATATACGCTTTCAGCTCAAGATTTTTGAAGTACAATATTTCAGCAAGGAGTTAGCAAGCATTTTCTTTCTAAGGTTTTTGTCTTTGTGTTTAAAAATCTTCTAAGTGTTAAAGATTGTTAGAATATGTTGGGTCAGAAATAACCAAGTCTGGTTAGTACTGCTAGGTGAAGAAAGATTACTACTGCTATGCAATATTTGTACTGCTAGTAGTTAATAGTGCTTGGAAATTACTACTGCCATAAGAGATTAATACTGCAACCAAGGTTAGTACTGCCAGGGACAAAGTTAATACTGCTATTGAGTTAATGTTGCTTCTGAAGATAAAGATGGATTGATGTGGAAGAATAGGAGATGAAGATAATTATGGACTGGATTCTGAAGAATAATATTTCCTTTGTAATTATCTTGTAATCAGTTTTGTATATATAGTCTAGATAATTTTAGATTATAGAATGAGTTTTTTTTTGTTTAGAGAATTAACGTCAAGACTAGTATTGATCCTTTCTATAGAGAAGTGTAGAACGTCTGTTGAGCATGTTCAACAGATTGAGGTTGTGTTTGTAATCATTAAGTTAATCAATATAACTTGTGATTTGTATTCAAGTACTGTTCCATTGATTTACTGTTAGAGTGTTTTTCCGCAACTTCTTTAACATTGTTTCTGAGTGTGTTAATTAAATTCTTCATTAGAATTTTTCGATCTTGACAAGTGGTATAAGAGCTTGAAAACTCAGAAACCTATAATCATGGACAGTTCAAGTGACAGCGTTTTGGTATCAAAGGTTCCCATGCTCAAACCCAATGAGTTTGACATGTGGAAAATCAGAATCAAGCAATATATTATTCTCACAGACTTTTCAATGTGGGGGACATCATTGAGAATGGTCCCTCTGATGGAGGAAAGATGGATGCAGATGGAAAGAGACCTCCACCAAAGACTGATGGAGAAAGAAAGATGAGGCAGACAGAGATGAAAGCCTTGAGCACTCTGCTCTTGGCTATACCTAATAAGTACCAACACCAATTCTGCAACTGCACGGATGCACAAATTCTATGGAATGCACTGGAGAAAAGATTTTCTGGTACCAAAAGTACCAAGAGAAATCAGAAAGCCATCCTTAAGCAGCAATATGAAAACTTCATGTCTACAAAGAATGAGTCCATGACTCAAACTTTTGATAGATTTAATAAGTTAATTGGTGAATTGGCTACTGTTGGTGTCCAGATAGATCAAGATGATGTCAACAGAAAATTTCTCAGATTTCTTGGTGATGAATGGACTATGTATACTGTCTCCTTCAGACAGAATGACCAACTGGAGGACAAGGAACTGGATGACCTCTATAATGACCTTAGGGTGTTTGAAGCAGAGGTAGAAGCAAAGAAGAAGCCCTCTGGATATTCATACAATGCTGCTCTTTTATCATCTTCTACTGATTCTGCTGCTAATACAGAATCAGTTAGTGCTGCCTATGGATCAAAGCAAGATGGATCTAATGACTCAGTTTTAGAAGCTTTTTTAGCAAGTCATGCTAATTCCACTCTAATTAATGATGACTTAGAACAGATAAATGCTGATGATCTGGAAGAGATGGATATCAAGTGGCAGATGGCTATGCTCACAATGAGGGTAAAAAGGTTCATCAAAAGGACTAGAAGGAACAACTTTGCTCAAAAAAGAGAAGATGGGATTGGATTTGATAAATCCAAGGTTGAATGTTACAAGTGTCACAAGCTGGGGCACTTTGCAAGAGAATGCAGAAGTGGAATGCCTCAACATCATACTAGCAACCATCAACCATCACAGTCAACTAGCTTCAACAACAGAAACTCTTCTCAAGCTCTTGTTTCCCAAGAAAGAATGGGATTTGATTGAAGTGACCAAGCAGAAGAAGCAGTTCAGAATCAAGCTTTAATGGCTAAAGTTTCAGAGTCAGCAAACACTGATATTCCCACAGAGGTAAAATCTAACCTTTGCTCAAAATCTTGCATAAAAACTGTTAAAAAGTACAGGGATCACAATCAAAGCATGTGTGATGACCTAAAAAGGTTAGAAAAAGATAGAAGAGAGTATGTTGTGATTGTTGAGAATTTGGAAGAACAGATTAAGGCATACAAAGCCAACGAACTTCAACACACATATGATACTAACTACTGGAAGTGGGAAAAGAATCAGTTAGAAATTAAGCTTAAAAAGTCTGAAGAGGAATGTGAGAAGATAAGGAGTGATTTTGAGAAAGCCAAGTTGGACATTGAGAAGTTTTCCAATGCCTCTAAAGCAATGGACTCACTTCTAAAATCTCAAGTCCATGACAACCTGAAAAGAGGTTTAGGATACAACAGTACCCCTCCACCCTATAACAATACCTATATCCCTCCCACTTCAGACCTCTTAGAAAGACAAGAGAAAATAGACTTACCTGCAGGAGCCACAGATGTAGATCCTCTTGACAGTGTAGTGATTGAGGAAGAGGCTGAAGAAGAGACCACTAAGGGTAAGAATAAGGATGACCTTAAAGAAATTCCTTTAGAAAATCATATCCTTACTAATGAAAGGGGGGGGGGTAAACCTTTTGTAAAGAGTGAAATGGCTGAAAGTTCTAAGAGAGGGAAGGGAAAGGTACAGGGAGTCCATTACATGCAAACCACTGTTGTTAATCCCTGTACTTGTAAACAGAATCAACCCCAACAACATGATAAAACAAGGGGAAATCAAAGAAACATAAATAATCAGTGGGCTTTAAAACAAGGAATTGATCTGAGAAAAATTAACAGACCAAAGCCTTGTTTTATCTGTGGCAAGTTAAATCATCTAGCCAAACACTGTTATTTCAATCCTATTAACCAAAGGATCACTTTTCAAAGAAATATACAAAATCCTGTTGGTTATAGGAATCAAATAAGGAGTCATATGGCTGAGAATGTGAGAAGGGCACCTATAAAATCTCATGCTCAGAATAAGTTTGCTAATTCAAAGAAAAATACTCCAAATAAGCCAAGGAGTAACTTAAAGAAAAAGAAAGCAAACAACTTTGTCCAGGTTTGGGTTCCAAAATTAAAGAAATCTGTTAGTACTGCAACTTCAAATAGTATTGCTGACAGAAATAGTGCTGCTGCAAGTAATACTACTGCTAACCCAGTTAGTATTGCTAACAAAGTTAGTACTGCTAACCCAATTAACACTGCTAATGATGTTAGTACTACTAACAAAGTTAGTACTGCCAATCAAGTTAGTACTGCTTCCAGTGACAGGCCCATTCTTCTGACAAAGTATTCAAGCAATAAGATTCCTCAGTTTGATAATCTCATCAAGTCTGAATATGAATATGTTGATGAGAATGGGAAACCCAAGACCACTTTGGCTTGGGTTCCTATTAAAAACTAACTGCTTTATTATATGTGCAGGGCAACCAACAGCTCAAGGGAAGGAGCATTTGGCATGTTGACAGTGGTTGTTCCAGGCACATGACAGGTCACATGGCATGCCTTCAAAACTTCAAAAGAATTGATGGAGGACATGTTGCTTTTAGTGATAATCCAGCAGGTGGAAAGATAAGTGGAAAAGGTAATGTGTCAAAAAGGTAAGATGACCTTTGAGGATGTATACTATGTTGAGCAATTGAGATACAACCTGTTAAGTGTATCACAGGTCTGTAACAAGAAACATAGCATATTATTCAATGATACTGAATGTATTATCCTTGCTCCAGGATTCAAGGTAGTTGATGAAAGTATGATACTACTTAGAACTCCTAGAAAGGACAATGTTTATTGCTTAGACTTGGAGAGTGTAACTTCTGATTCATCTTTAAATTGTTTATTTTCAAAAGCTTCATTGGATGAATCATCTCTCTGGCACAGAAGGATGTGTCACATGAACTTTAAAACAATGAACAAACTTGTGAAAAACAACCTTGTAAGAGGTTTGCCACAAAAGGTATTTTCATGTGATGATCATTGTGTTGCATGTCTTAAAGGCAAACAACACAAAACTTCTCATAAGTCCAAAGAGATAAATACAATCTCTTCACCTCTTAATTTACTGCATATGGATCTGTTTGGTCCTACAAATGTGATGAGTATTGGTAAGAAATCCTACTGCTTGGTTATTGTTGATGATTTCTCTAGATTCACTTGGGTTTATTTTCTGAGGACTAAGGATGAGACAAGTGGACTGATCAAATCTTTTGTTCTTAGAGTTGAAAACCAAACAAATCTAAGAGTTAAATTCATCAGGTCTGATAATGGAACTGAATTTAAAAACAATGACCTAAACAACTTCTGTGAGGAAAAAGGCATTGAGAGACAATACAGTGCTCGTAGGACTCCTCAACAGAATGGTGTTGTTGAAAGGAGAAATAGGACTCTGATAGAAGCTGCTAGATCTCTGTTGGCAGATTCAAAACTTCCAATTACTTTCTGGGCAGAAGCAGTTAATACTGCCTGCTATGTTCAAAACAAAGTCCTACTAGTGAAATCCCAAGACAAGACACCTTATGAGCTTTTTAAAAAGAAGAAACCTTTTATTGGATTTTTCAAACCATTTGGGTGTCCTTGCACAATTCTCAATACCAAAACTCACCTAGGCAAGTTTGATAGCAAAGTTGAGGATGGGTTTCTTGTTGGATATTCATCTCAAAGTAAGGCCTACAGAGTTTTCAACACCTCTTCTAGGATTATTGAGGAAAGTGACAATGTCAAATGCAATGAGAACACACCAAATCAACTTGGTTCAGGTCCTGATTGGCTATTTGACATTGATTCACTGTCTAATTCTTTGGGTTTCAGTAATAAGCATAATGCAGGAACAGGGACAGAAAAGGTACAAGTACAAAGACAAGAGTTTGTGCTGTTCCCAACACCTACTGCTGATCCTGTTGAATTCTGTGACCAAGATAAGAAAGATACTTCAGATTCAACGGACACTGAACCAGCTCAGAATAAAGAGGACAGAGGTGAAAAGGAAGATCAACCCTCAGATTCAAGAATCAAAGGTCCTGAGATGCCATGTTTGGAAGAAGATGACACAGATGATGATAACTCTTCAGTTTTTGGTGGCAGCACTCCTGAAAAGAATGACTCTAATCTGGAAGCAGACATTAATGAAGAGGTTGTTCATCAAACAAGAGTTCAGAAAAATCATCCTCCTCAATTGGTGATTGGTGAGATCAATTCTTCTATAATCACAAGGAATCAAAGCAAGTTGGGAGGATTGAAGGACATACAATCAGGACTACTATCTTGCTTTCTATCACAGGTTGAACCCAAAAAGGCATTTGATGCAATAAAGGATCCAAGCTGGATAGAAGCAATGCAAGAGGAGCTACTGCAGTTTGTGCTGCAGGATGTATGGGATTTGGTTGACCTTCCAAAAGGACACAGAGCTATAGGCACTAAATGGATCTTCAGGAACAAGAATGATGAGAGAGGAATAGTAATAAAGAACAAGGCCAGATTAGTGGCACAAGGGTACACTCAAGAAGAGGGAATTGATTATGAAGAGGTATTTGCACCAGTGGCCAGGATTGAGGCAATCAGGTTATTCTTAGCCTATGCTTCTTTCATGAAGTTCAGGGTCTACCAGATGGATGTAAAGAGTGATTTCCTGTATGGAAGAATTGAAGAAGAAGTGTATGTCTGTCAGCCACCAGGGTTTGAGAATCCAAATTATCCTGACAGAGTATACAAATTGAAGAAGGCACTCTATGGGCTACATCAAGCACCAAGGGCATCATAGACAAAAGATGGTTTTCAAAGAGGAATCATAGACAAGACTCTGTTCATTCAGAAGAAGAAGAAGGACATCCTTACAGTGCAAATCTATGTGGATGATATTATCTTTGGATCCACAAAAGATCAAATGTGCAGAGATTTTGAAGAATTGATGCACAAGAGATTCAAGATGAGTTCTATGGGTGAACTTACTTTCTTACTTGGGCTACAAGTTAAGCAGAAGAAAGATGGGATATTTATAAGCCAATCCAAGTATGTGCAGGACATTCTTACTAAGTTTGGATTCTCATATTCAAAACCTGCAAGCACACCTATGGAGACATACAAACAGATCACTGCAGATCTTGAGGGGGAGGATGTGGATGTTCATCACTATATATCCATGATTGGCTCCCTCATGTTTCCTGTTTGTGTGTGTGCAAGATTTCAAGTAAGGCCTAAGCAGTCACACTTTCAAGCAGTCAAGAGGATATTCAGATATCTCAAAGGCCAACCTAGATTAGGTCTTTGGTATACTCATGACTCACCATTTGACCTACCTTCTTATTCAGATAGTGACTTGGGTGGTGCAAATTTGGATAGAGTGTCAACTTCAGGGGGATGTCAGTTTTTGGGTGCAAGACTAGTGTCATGGCAGTGCAAGAAACAAACCACAATGTCCACCTCTACAACAGAAGCAGAGTATATAGCTGCTGCAAGCTGCTGTTCACAAGTACTCTGGATTCAGAATCAAATGCTGGAGTATGGTATAACTTTTCTTCACACTCCAATCTTCATAGACAATAACAGTGCTATTAGCATTGTTAATAATCCAGTCAAGCACTCCAAAACAAAGCATATTGAAATCAGGTACCATTTTATCAGAGACTGTAATGAAAAGAAGCTAATTCAGGTTGTGAAAGTCCATACAAGTAACCAATTTGCTGATCTATTCACTAAATCTTTTGATGTGGGTAGATTCACATTCTTGGTCACAAGTGTGGGCATGATAAACACTGAATAAGCCTCCTTTGATCTGCTTTATGTACCATTTCTGTATAGATTCCTTCCTGTCTACTTTCTCATATTGTATTGTGCATGGTGCTACTAACCTTGTGTGTTTAAGTGTTTCAGATTGCTTAAATTGAATAATTGGTACTTCTAGTTCAGTCAATATTGCTCTCTATATTACTCATGATAACAGTCCAAAAAGAGTTAAGTATGGTTACTACTGCTAGGTAGTTTATACTGCCAGTGCAAAGTTACTACTGCTTGCTTTATTTATACTGCTAATCAGTGTTACTACTGCTGGTAGGTGTTAATACTGCTAGTCTATGTTAGTACTGCCAGTATGTGTTACTACTGCTATTCTGAGTTAATACTGCGGGCTGGTTAATACTGCTAGGGTACTTAGTACTGCTTCTAACTGAAACCCTCCACCTATAAATACCCCTTTGTGACCGCCAAAATACAAACGGCTCTTTGAACTTCCATTGTTTCTCTTTCTCTCTCTCTCTCGATTTCTTGCTCACCAGTGTACATCCTCGTTGCGATTCGAACCCTAGAATCAATCAGAACGATGGCAGGACTAGAATTCTTTGATGAACACAATGAGGTTGCTATGATGCAAAAACCCAAACAGGCTGAAGATTTTCATCCGATTGTGGATTTCCTCAGATCGTCCCACATTGCCTATGCCCTCACTGTCAATCCCACAATCTGTGTGGAACATCTACGACAATTTTGGACAAATGCTACCATCCACACTGAAGAAGGCACTCAGGTCATCAAAACAAGGGTATGTGATAAACCCCTGACCATTTCAGAAGAGTGTATTCGCATCCATCTACGCTTAGAGGATGCCTCAGGTATTACATCTCTTCCTAAGGAAGATCTCTTCCAAGTTCTAAATCGTATGGGGTATAAAGGTCCCACAGAGGTATTCAAGTTCTTCAAGAACAGATTTTCACCTCAGTGGAGATTCTTTGTTCATACCCTACAACACTGCATTTCAAGAAAAATAACTGGCTGGAGTGAGTTCAGCAGCACCATAGCCTATGCTTTGGTCTGCTTAGCGACCTCTAGAAAGTTTAATTTCTCTCAAATGATCTTAAATGATTTAATGTCAAACCTGGATACCAAATCAAAAAGCTTTTATATGTATCCAAGGTTTGTACAAGAAGTACTTAATAAGGAATTGACGGATTTACCTACCTTCAAGGAGGTATATGTACCAAAATTCCCTAAGGGGAAAGTGTTCTCAAACATGAAAAGGCCTTCCAAGGACTTTTCTGGCCAAGACACTCCATTGTTCTCTACAATGATGGGTGTGTCTCTTTCCCATGGTGAGGCATCAGGGTCACAGCCCACATCTGACCACCCAACTGATGACCTACCCACACCATTCCATTCTATTAATATTCCTCAGCTCCCTTTTGTCAAGCCCAAATCCCCCATCACCAAAACATATATCAGGAAAAAGGTACAGAAGGTTCCTTCCCTTCTTGTATCTTCACCCCCACAGCCTTCAAGCCCTCTTATGGAGCATTTTCCATCAGGGAATATCCAAAGGGAAACCATAGGGGTGTCTCCCAACCCCCAGAAGGTGCTCTATAAGGAGAAGGATGAGCATGTGGGTAGTGAGGCTCACACTACTGACTTTACACAAAGTGCAGGGCAGGACAGTGTAAACATCTTTAAGACCTTCCCCACGGAAACTTTGGGTGAGCAATCATCCAAAGGTCCCAGGTGCCAAGAAACCAAGGGGGTAGAGGGTGCTTCTGCTAGGCAGAAGACTCCTACTAAAACTTCCAAGGATCCTTCAAGGGTGGTCAACACACCCAAAGGAGGTGAGGATAGATATACTTATGATGAATTGATGGATACACTTGGTACCTTAAGTCAGGAAATTAATGATCAAGCATTGGAGATAAAAGATATGCAACAGGTGATACTTTCCCAACAACTTCAGATCACCAAACTGAAGAAGATGCTTCTGCGGCTAGTGCACAAAAAGAAGAAAACCAAATTTGTGCTAAAGAAGAGGAGCATAGATCATGATGCTTCCAAAAAGGGGGAGACAACTGAAGCTGAAACTGAAAAACAATGTCTTGTTGGCATGGAATCTAAATTTGAGGGGGAGTCGGGTACAGAAGCAGAAGGTAACAAAGCAGCAGAAACCTTTAAACTAGCAGCAGAAATAGGTCTAGCAGTAGAAACTGAGAAGGCTGCAGTAGAAACTGAAAAAGTAGCAGCAGAAACAGGGCTGACTGTTGAGGAAATACAGATTGCAGAAACACTAGTGAAGGCCAAAGCTGACACTCCCAAGGCTACTCAAAAGGCTAAGGGAGTGGAAATCAAAGAATGTGGTATAGCAAAGAAAAGAAAAGAAGCTAGTATTGATGAGATTAAGCGTAAAGGCAAAGAGAAGGTGATTGAATCTGTAAAAGCATCAAAGAAACAAAGTCAAATAGCTCTGGATGAAGAATTGGCAAGGAAGATGCAAGCAGACCTTGAAAAGGAAAATGAGATTCAATCTGCCAAAGATAGAGAGATTGCATTGGAGTTGGCCAAGAAGATCAATGAAGAATATCAAAAGAGTCTGAAGTCTGCAGCTGCTGCTAAGAAAGTCAAAAAGAAGGCTTCAAGGCAAAGGCTACCACTGAAGACTAGACAAATACAACCTTCCAAGACATACTTAGCCAACCAAGAAAGAAGGAAGATGATAAACTTCCTGAAAGGAGCTATTGGAGTTTCTGAGGGAATGTTTACAGGTATGTCTTTTGGAAAGCTTGAAGAACTTTACAAGAAGGAAATGGAAAAGCTGCAAGGAGACTTTTCTCAAAGGGTTGAGGTTGAAAGGAAAATGAAAGAAAGGCATGATCTGCATATCCAACAACCTTTTCCTGAGAATGAAGAAACCACTCCTACAAAAGAAGTGGAAGAAGAACAGAAAGAAGAAACTCTTGCTCAAACAGTCAAAGCTGTCAAAAGAATGAAAACCTTAGCTTCAAAGAAACAGACCAAAAGGCCAAGGATTGAAGAAGTGCAAAAAGAGGCTGAACCTGTTGTTGCAACCCCTAAAGAACAATTAAGTCAACAAGGTGCAGAACAATCTGAACAATTTGAGGTACATGTTGGTTTGTATATGACAGTGACTAACAGTGAACCTGTACAAGCTGACCCAATATCAGTCCAAGCCCCTGAAATTATCCATTGGGATATCCTGGAAGATCAAAGGAATAAATACTTCAGCATTAAAAGGATGGGAGACAAGTATGAGGTTTACTCTACTTGGGGCAAAATCATCAGAAGCTGTTCCAGATCTGACTTAGAAGAAATGTTCAAGGTTGGGATGAGATTGTATGGTGATACTCTGAAAGAAGCAGGAATGAACATAAAGAAGCTGGCAATGGAGTACTTGTGCATGATGTTTGATCCTAGCCAAGTTCAACATGTTGTCAGAGATTTGAATTTGGAGAATAAATTCCAAAGAATAGACAATTGGATGCTATTTGAAAGGTGTGGAGTCTATGTCATCACTATTGACAGATCTTATCATGAGTACTACCTGATGGATAGAATTTATGATCACAGGAAAGCCAAATTGCAAGGTATGTTGAATGCTAAGCTGGTATGTTCAAAGGATTCTGAAATGGCCAAGATAGTAGTCAGAAGAACTATCAATCAAAGTTTGGGTCTGGATCCTAATCTATGCAACTAAGATGGAGTTTTGAAAGCATCATGGAGAACCACATCTTGAAGAACTTAACTTCTCAATCTGAAAAGTTAAGTTAGGGGGAGATTGTTGGGTCAGAAATAACCAAGTCTGGTTAGTACTGCTAGGTGAAGAAATATTACTACTGCTTAGCATGTTAATACTGCTATGCAATATTTGTACTGCTAGTAGTTAATACTGCTTGGAAATTACTACTGCCATAAGAGATTAATACTGCAAGCATGGTTAGTACTGTCAGGGACAAAGTTAATACTGCTATTGAGTTAATGCTGCTTCTGAAGATAAAGATAGATTGATGCGGAAGAATAGGAGATGAAGATAATTATGGACTGGATTCTGAAGAATAATATTTCCTTTGTAATTATCTTGTAATCAATTTTGTATATATAGTCTAGATAATTTTAGATTATAGAATGAGTTTTTTTTTGTTTAGAGAATTAACCTCAAGACTAGTATTGATCCTTTCTATAGAGAAGTGTAGAACGTCTGTTGAGCATGTTCAACAGATTGAGGTTGTGTTTGTAATCATTAAGTTAATCAATATAACTTGTGATTTGTATTCAAGTACTGTTCCATTGATTTACTGTTAGAGTGTTTTTCCGCAACTTCTTTAACATTGTTTCTGAGTGTGTTAATTAAATTCTTCATTAGAATTTTTCGATCTTGACAGAATAGTTTATAGATGTTCTTTTCCGCAACAATCTTTGTTTTTCTAAGTGTAATTCTTTGATACTCTTATCAATAAAGAATTAAAATTAAGTAGTTTTCGTGTTTTGTATTCAACCCCCCCCCCCCCTACAAAACTCTGTTTAGCTCATTTGGGACTAACAAGTGGTATCAGAGAGCAGTTGGTTTAATCTAATAAATCAGATCCGCAATGGCATCATCGTCCAATACAAAAGTTGATTCTTCTTCTCAAAACTCTTTTCTTCCTGATAATGGTTCTACGGTCAAAGCTCCAAAGTTTAATCCGAACAACTTTTCCCTTTGGAAAAGTCAGATGATGCTATTCTTAGAGGGGGCCGATAGCCGTTTTCTGACCATTCTTCGTGAAAGTCCTCTTGTCTCTAAAGTCTCGGACAAATTTATCAAAACCCCTAAGAAGAAAGATAAGGAAAAAGAATCTCTCTTCCAAGTTTCTGATGACTCATCTGACGAGGAACGTAACTCTGCTACTGGCCGGTATATTCTGAAAACAGAAAAAGAATACACTGAGGAAGACAGACGCACCATTGGACTTGACTCCAAAGTGCGAGCAATTATTGCTCAATCTCTTCCAGATGAAGTGTACCACTCTCTTGTTAACTTCTCTACCGCCAAAGAGATGTGGTCAACTCTATGTGTTATGTACGAAGGTACATATGAAGTTAATAAATCTAGAAAAATCTCTCTTGTTCGAAAATATGAACTTTTCTCTCATGAAAAGGGGGAATCTCTATCCGACTACTATAATCGTTTTAATAGTCTTCTAAACGACCTCAAACTTCTTGGGAAGCTTTATGGCAATGAGGAAATCTTATGCAAGTTCATGGATGGTCTTCCAGATTTCTGGGAGAACCTCAGTACTTGTATCAAGACAACCAGGGACTTGGAAAGCCTTCCCCTCACTTCTCTCTATGGAACCTTCTTTAACTATGAACAAACTCGTCTCCAAAGGAAGACCATCATCAAAGAAATAAAATCCCCTTCTATGGCTCTTATTAGTGATGGATCCAAGAAAACTGTGTGTATTCCTCGTATCACTTACCCTTCTGATGAATCAGACAGAGAGAGTCATGATGACTCATATCACTTCTCGAAGGCATATCTTAGTGAAGTCGATGATGAAGGTGAAGATACCTATGTTGATCAAATGACGGAGGAAATGAGTATGCTTTCTAACTTTTCTAAATTTAGGAAAAACCCCTCCTCCAACCAATTTAGAGTCAACCGAAAATTTTCTTCCTCTTCCTCTAAAAAATCTGCAAATAAATCCAAGGAGGAATGCTATGCGTGTGGCAAGAATGGCCATTTCGCCTCTGAGTGTAGAAGCAACCCTCCAAGGACATCTAGGTCTAACTCCTCAAATTCATCTAAAGGAAGGAAATACATATCTATTTCTACCGGTAGATCTCGTCCTCGAAAAGCCTCCTCCTCCTCTTCTTTCAAAGACCTTTCTGACAGAGCTGATAAGTACAAAGCAAAGTACAAAAGAGAAAAAGAAAGGAACGCAAATTCTCGTCAAAGAGGAAAAGGCTTGATGGCTGAAGCAGTCGATTGGGCTGATGAGCCTACTACCGACAGTGAGAAAGATATCTCAAGCAAATGTCTCATGGCAAAACTTGATGATGAAATCAAAGGTTCAACCTCAAGAATGGAATTTTCTGATGAGTGCTCTTATTCCTCTCAGGTACATCCCTTCTATTCTCTCTCTAATGATGAAAATATGGAAGCATACGACTCTTTAATAGTACTTTATCATAATGAAAGAGATGCTAAGAAAAGAGCCAATGCTCAAATCAAGTCTCTCTCTTCCCAACTCCAAACATGTCTATCTCAACTAGATCTTTTTGATAAAGTAAAAGCAGAACTGGAAGACTTAAAAACCATAAATGTTGTTCTTGCAAAAGAAAACAACAAACTCTTTAAGCGTCTTCAAAAAGAAAAGGAGATAGTGAATATATGGAACACCTCTTCCAAAAACTTCGAAAAGATTTTCAAAGACCAAGTCATTGGTGATGAGAAATTCGGCCTAGGTTATTGGAAAGAAGAGACTGACTATACTTCTCTTCAAAACATTCCTTCTTCATCTCTTAATCCTCCTTCTTATTCCAAATTTCCTTCTTACTCTCCTGAGTGCACTGACACTGACACTGACACAGAAGATTTTGCTTCTGTATACTCCATGGATATTCGTGACTCAAGAAAGTTTGGAATTTTTGTATCCGCCAAACAATCCAAACCTCTACCTGAAGAAGATCAAGGTTCAAATGATTTTGTTAAACCTGTCAATGATATTCTTAAAACTTTGAACCTTGAAGAACCTTCTTGTTCTTCCTCATCTTCAAAAAAGCCTAATCCCCTTGAAAAAGAAAAAGTTGTTGCTATTGACTTTTCTTCAAAAAGAAAGATTCCTCCTTCTTCAAAAGGAAAGTCTCATGCTTCTCCAATAAAGTTCATTCCTAGATCTGTTAATCTAAATAAATCAAAAGGAATTTCTATCTCTCCTCTTACTTCCTCAGAAAAAGGACTTCTAGGACCCATGCCAAGTATTCCATCCAAATCACCCAACCTTCCTTACTCTTCCAAACCTCTCAAATCTAAACCCCAAGGAAAGGTCAAAGCTTCTGCTCAAGAACCTAAGAAAAGGTTCATTTACTGAAAATGCTACAACTGTGGTGATACTTTTCACTTGTCCAAGGATTGTCCAAAAGAATGTATCGACAGATACGGTCAAAATGATCCATCTTCTTCTTCTACTTCTAACCCTAAATGACCCACCTCAAAATGGGTTCCAAAGGAATAATTTGTTGATGTTTGCAGGTCATTGGGCATCATCATACATGGTATCTTGATAGTGGGTGCTCACATCACATGACCGGGAATAAATCTCTTCTTTTAAACTATGTGATCGAAAAAGGACCAACCGTAACTTTCGGTGACAACTTTCGTGGTTCCACTAAAGGTTATGGAACTCTTTCTAATGGGTCCATCACTTTCAATAATGTCGCCTATGTGGAAGGACTAATGTGCAATCTACTAAGTATTAGCCAGCTATGTGATTTGGGATATTATGTAATTTTCAGAATTGATGATTGTCTCATTACTGACAGAAATTTTCACATTGTTCTATCTGGCTTCAGAAAGAACAATGTTTATGTCATTAACATGGGTAATAAATCAACAGATGAAAAGAGCATATGTTTTATCTTTGAAGACTCTGAAAAGAAAAATTGGCTCTAGCATAAACGTCTCTCTCATCTCAATTTCAAGACGTTAAATACTCTGTCCAATAAAGACATGGTCATAGGACTGCCAAAATTATCTTTTGCCAAGGAGAAACTATGTGCCGCCTGTGAAAAAGGCAAGCTGGCCAAGTCTTCCTTCAAATCTAAGCAATGCTTCTCTGTCACTACCCCTCTCCAGATGTTGCACATGGATCTTTGTGGGCCTGTTAGCACACCAAGTCTTGGTGGAAAAAGGTACATTCTTGTTATTATTGATGAATATACACGCTACACTTGGGTATCTTTTCTCAAGTACAAAAGTGATACATCTGAAGAGATCATCAATTTTATAAAGAAGTCTGAGGTACTGAATGGTCAACTTGTTCGATCTATCAGAAGTGACAATGGCACCGAATTCAAAAATGCTACCTTAGATGCCTTCTTCAACGATAAAGGCATTTCACAAAACTTTGCAGCAGCTAGAACTCCTCAACAAAACGGTGTGGTGGAAAGAAAGAATCGAACTCTATGTGAAGCTGCAAGGTCTATGCTGAGTGAATCAAACCTTCCTACATACTTCTGGGCTGAGGCTGTCAACACAGCTTGCTTTACTCAAAATCGATCCATTATTGTGAAAAGACACAACAAGACTTCATATGAAGTCTTCTATGGTCGAAAACCAAATATCAACTTTCTTCATGTTTTTGGTTGTGTGTGTTTTATCCTGAATGATCGGGAACATATTGGAAAGTTTGATCCAAAAGTTGATGAAGGGATCTTTATGGGTTATTCTTCTTCATCTAAAGCCTATAGAGTCTACAATCTTCGAAGAAAATGTATTGATGAGTCAATACATGTAAACTTTGATGATTACAAGTCTTCTTCCTTATCCTGTGATGATAATGAACTTCATGAGTGGATCACCTCTTGTGTAGGGGAAGATTCATCAACTCACATTTCGGCAGGAGCTCCCTTTGTCCCTTTTTTAGCAGGTTCCTCCTCTACCAACCATATTTCGGCAGGACTTCTATCCTCTGCCGAACCGACTGCACCTGCCGAGCAGACCTCTCAACCTACTAATATTCTCCATAATGAACCTACCTTCCATTCTACCCCTCTTCATCATACTCATCCCATTCCTATCGATCCATCATCCTCATTTTCTCCTTGCCCACTTCCTGCACCTCTCCCACCAGCTCTAAAATGGACCAAAGATCATCCAATTAAATAGATTATCAGTGATCAGCAAGCAGGTGTTCAAATCAGAAGAGGTGTTGGAAACATTTGCCTCTATGTGAATTTTCTCTCTATCATAGAGCCCAAGAAAATTGATGAAGCTCTATCAGATCCTTGTTGGATCACTGCCATGCAAGAGGAACTATCTCAATTCGAAAGAAACAAAGTATGGAGGTTTGTGCTGTAACAACCCAAAACTTTAATCACATCAAAATATAATTTTTCAACTAGAAACAGCCCCAAGCCTACAATCAAAAGAATAGGGTTGCCACTACATACTATTACACAACTGAGTCAAAAAGGAAACTATTACAAGGAGTCTTCTAGCTCCTGGAATTATATCACATCTTCTCCTTACCCTTATCTGAACTTGCTATCCTGCGATAACCTGAAACAAGATTATAATTTTGAAAGAGCGAGGGTTAGACCAATAGTCTAGTGAGTCCCCTCCAAGCGTTGCTGTAACAGTTCAAATATTATTTAAAACATTTAAACAAAGCCTTACACCTCACGAGCGTAACTCACTCTACTGATCAAACATTTATCATACTTTACGTTTCGCAAGCGTAACTCACTCTACTGACCAACACTGTCGTCAAAGACGGTATGTCTGTCTCGTACTGCCTTATTTTGGGGACACACCCCAATGGCATAAACGGGCCACACTCCCCGGTACGAGCAGGCGGGCCACACTTCCCGACTTAGGTCAAACTTCTGAATCAAATGTATGCATACATCTAATTAACAACATTATATAAAACGCGTTTATATAACATAACATGAATATTCCAACATAATTAAATCAACCTTTTCAACTTTCGATAATATAAACGTGCAGTTCAGAAAACTCACATTTATCAAAATAACTTTCAAAATCGTAAAGGATTTAGTTTGAAAGACTCACCTAAGATCCTTCTTGCTTAAAGCTTGCTTTCTAATGATTAACACCACCTACGATGGTACCGAAATAAAAGGGTAAGCTAACTCGCAGATACATTCTTTCCCTCTCTAAACATTTTAAAAACAACATACTGCTACCACCCCAGTCGAGACCCTCCGGTCGAGACCACCCCGGTCGAGACCACCCCGATCAAGACCGGTCAACAATACACCGGTCACCACATACCGGTCGACACATCGGTTGAAATTCAAACTAAATCGGCGACCCAATATTTCGCACAGAAATCTCAGATCCTTAAATCGTCCAAAGACACGGATAAAAACTTAAACACCAAGACTATTTACCGACTATAACACTTTGATGATAGAATAAGGCTAGAATCATACCTTTATTTGCAAAGACACCATACGATTCTTCAAGACCTATTCTCCTTTCTTCCTGCTCTTGTCTTCCTCAGCCATTCCCAGAAATCTCAGAGTTGAGTTATGATAAATAACTCTTAGGGTTAAATTATATATATATAACCAAAGTTTCAATTAACCCCCTTGAACTTTGGGTCTCGCTTAACTTTTCACCCAACTAACAAATTAATAAAATTTTCGGACCCAGATATTACATGTGCCTCGTACTTCAGGCAAGACCATTATCGGCACTAAGTAGGTCTTCCGAAATAAGATGGATGAAGAAGACACTATCATCAGGAACAAAGTCAGACTTGTATCTCAAGGATACAAACAAGAGGAATGAACTGATTATGATGAAACCTTCGCTCCTGTTGCTAGACTTGAAGCAATAAGAATTTTTCTTGCTTATGCTGCTGACAAAAACTTTCGGGTCTTCCAAATGATGTTAAAAGTGCATTTCTCAACGGAGAACTCGTTGAAGAAGTCTATGTGAAACAACCTTCAGTTTTTGAAGATCTAGCTCATCCCGACTATGTGTTCAGATTAGACAAAGCTCTTTATGGTCTGAAATAAGCACCTCGTGCCTGGTATGACACTCTATCATATTTTCTTCTCTCCAACCGATATACCCGAGGTAAAATTGACAATACTCTATTTCTCAAGAAAACCAGAGGTAATATCATTCTTGTCCAAATCTATGTGGATGACATCATTTTTTGGTGCTACTGATGAATCTCCTTATCAGGAGTTTGCCTCTTTCATGCAAAACAAATATGAGATGAGCATGATGGGTGAGCTAAATTTCTTTCTTGGTCTTCAAATTAATCAAACTTCTGAAGGAATCTTTATAAACCAAAGCAAGTATATTTGTGATCTCCTAAAGAAGTTTAATTTCGAAAATTACTCTCCCATGAAAACTCCCATGGCACCACCTCTAAAAATTCATGTTGATCCAGCTGGTAAGCCAGTTGACATCACAAATTATAGAGGGATGATTGGGTCTCTTATCTATCTTACTGCTAGTAGACCTGACATTATGTATGCTACGTGTCTGTGTGCGCGTTATCAAGCCAATCCTAAGGAATCTCACTTGGCTGCTGTAAAACGTATCTTTTGGTACCTAAAAGGTACTATAAATCTGGGTCTTTGGTATCCCAAAGACTCGGGTTTTGATCTAATTGGCTATTCAGATTCTGACTTTGCAGGATCTAAAGTAGATCGGAAAAGTACAACTAGGAGCTGTCAACTACTTGGTGGGAATTTGGTCAGCTGGTCCAGCAAGAAACAAAATTATGTTTCTACTTCTACTGTTGAAGCTGAATATGTTGCAGCTGGTAGTTGCTGTGCTCAGATGCTGTGGATGAAGAATCAACTTCAAGATTATGACAAATACTACTCTCAGATACCCATACTATGTGACAACTCTAGTGCCATTGCCATTGCTAACAATCTAGTGTTGCATTCAAGATCAAAGCATATTGATATTCGATATCATTTTGTAAGAGACTGTGTCTCTAAAGGTGATATTGAATTATATTTCATTCCTACAGACCTCCATCTTGCAAATCTCTTCACTAAACCTCTAGATGAGACTAGGTTCAATTTTCTGGTTGGATCCTTAGGTATGTTGAATTTCGAATAAAAAAATATTTGTTTCGGCATCTCTCCCCTCTACCGACGAGTGTCTAACTTCGGTAATTACCAAAGCTAGACTTCCTTTCGGTAAGCCTCTTGCATACCAAAATCTCTGGCATACCGAAACTTCTCCCCTTTCGGTAAGACTCTCACATACGGACCACACTTTCATTCGGTAATCCTCTCGTATACCGACTACACTCCGACCGAACTCATTGTCTACCAAACAACTTATATCGAAACTTGGATCCCAGATACCGACATCTTCTTTGCCGAAGATCTTTATACCGACATCTCTTGCCTACGTGTCATGCTTATCCACAACTTCCTTACCAAACCTCATTCGGCACATCCTCTTTTAACCTTTCAAATCTTGACACGTGGCACATCAGGATTCGTGGGTCAAAGAAGGGACGTTTGACACCCCCCACGATCCTGAAAAATGTCGTTTTAGGTCTGTTACGCTTCCCCATTTTCCCATGTTCCTAGTACCACCATTGCTATTTTTTTTTTTAAATTTTCCCTCTCACACTTGACCTATATATACCTTCTCTTTTGCCTTCTCTTCCTTTCTCATTGCTTTCTTCTCCTTCGATCATTTTTTCATAACCTACAACACTCTCACTCACTTCTCTCTCATCAATGGCAACCTCCAAATCCTCCAAGTCTTCCAAGAACACAACGCTCTCTAGGGAAACTCTTGCATTTCACGCCTGCAATCAGCTTGCTCGTCTTTCTGCTGACATTGATCACCCAGAGTACAATCAGGTTTCCCTCTTTCTTCAGAAAACTCCTCTCCAACATGCTATCACTGCTTCTACCAAGATGAGCAAAATTCTTCTTGGTAGTTTTTGGCTTACCTGCAAATACGATTCTGAATCTCATCAAGTCTCTGCCTCCATTCTCTCTTCTGAGGAACATCCCAACCTCACTTTTAGGGTTGAGGATGTCCGCTCGATACTTCGGATTCCTGAGTTCGAGACCTATGCTCATTTTCCCACTGGTAGGGAACATGACGAAGTGGTGGCTACACTTAACTACATCCACGAAGGAAAAAGCAAGGGTTATGGCACTCTTTTTCGCAAGAACATGGGTGTTGTCTGGAATTTCTTCTTCTCCCATCTGATCTACTGTATTTCCCATAAGACTTCTGGGTGGGATCAATCTCCAGCTTTTATCACCCAGTTGACTCATGCCCTAATCTTTATGAGGCGTATTGACTTCGCTCAAGTGATCTTTGATTCTCTTGTCACCACCATCACCCCACCTCGCACTCACAACGTGGCTCTCCCAAGATTTCTCTCTCTTATTATCAACGAGAAACTTGTTGGACAGTTACGTACAGATGTCGAATATCCTGAACCAACGGTGGTGTACGACTTGCCTTCTTCTCAAATCAGCATGCAAATCATTCACAAACCGGTGAAGTCTACTGATACTCCTCTCACTGCAGGTATGATTTCTTTCATCACTTCTCCCAATCCGATTTGGGGTACTCTTTTGGAAAGTGGTACCGAAAGGCCTCCACTTTCTCAAAGTTCCTCCAAATCGGTGGTCCCCATCCCCCCTAAATCTTCTCGAGCCAAATCGGTGGCTATTAAAAAGAAAAAGGCCACCGGTAACGTCGCCCTCGCTTCTATGACTATGCCGCCGAAACAACCTTCGGTGGCTACCCCAGTCATTTCTTCTCCTAAGCGACGAGGCACAAAATCCCCACCTAAGTCTCGTTCTAAGAGACTTAGGAAACCTCTGGCCGAACCACACTCTCCTTCCACCAATTCTCAACAATCGGGTGAAGTTGAAATTTCCCCTCTTAGGCTGCGGGGACCTGCTAAGCCTAAGCCTACATCCTCCACTCCCTCCCGACAGGGTTTGGTTGTACAAACGGAGTCCCATGTTACTCCTTCCCCTCAATATCAGTTGAGGGATGAAAATGAGTTGGTCTCCTCTCCGGCCCAACGCTCTTTTCCCTCACCGCACAACCTAACACCCGGAGTCACACCCGATGATGTTGCACATATCGGTAGCAATACCGATGATATTTTTTATCTGCTCTTCTCAGATGTTGGGGAAGGGTTGTCGTCCCCTCCTCCTCAAGGAGGTTCGGCAAGCCCCCTCTCTGCCGAGAAATGACCAATCCCCTCTCCAAAAACCTCACCCCCCAAAACTACACCTCCTTCACCGAAAAACTCCCCTTTCCCCAAACCATCACCCTCCCCTAAACACTCTCCTTCCTCCCCTGATTTTACCCCCGATGTTCCACCTAAGAGACAAACCCCACTTATTCACCGAACCTTGCCTCATGACCCTACATCCCCCGTTGTCGATCGGGCTGGCCCTTCAGCCACTACTTCTTCGGCCCGTCAACCGCCGATCTCCATACCTGCTGTAACACCCTCCCTAACCTCTAGAAGGTATTACGGCCAAAAACTAAATCTTTACAAAACTAATCATGCAAAACTAAGGCTCAAATTAAATTTTAATCAATAACACTTAAACTGGCAGCGGAAGTCTTTAAACTAAATAAAAATGGTTCACTAAAAGTCTATTCCATACTAGACTATTTATTACATCATAAATAAATAAATAAGAATGCCATCTAATAATCCATGAACTGTGACGATTACGGTTCCTTGCTAGTTCCCGCGAGATTTCCTCCTGAGACACACGACGTGGGTTAGCTTTACAAAGCTAAGTGAGTTCATGATAATACTAAGCAACATAACAACAAACATTGCATTCCAAATAAACCAAATACACGTATCATGATGCACATAACTCATGATAATCAACTATGGCGCTATAATGATTTACTGTGCACTCGTGCACAACTACACATAATGAACTGCTATTTCTGACGGTTCCCTATGGGTAACCAATACTGAACATTTCTGAGTACCATTGAGCTTAACTATGTCAATGATTCATACCAAAACTTATCACATGTACACGTCACTAATCACGATAAAATCTAAAACGATCGAACAATATAAATAATTAACCGTAACAAGACCGATTCTTACACACATGCACATATGAACATATTAATCACATACGAACACATAATATAAGCATAACGATGGCATACTATAACATGCTTGGCAATTTAAATAATAAAGACTAATAAATAAATTGCGAAAATTGAAACTAAGCTAGTCGTGTATCCTCCCCTTTGGGGAAACGAGTCATGAAAACTCACCTGATCGGCTGCAAATGAACCTACAAATAATTATTGAGAGCTTGGAACGAACCGAACACCTAATAAATGATTACAAACCGAAGTTATGTTACAATAATTATAGACTAACTTTATCGTAAACGACTCTACGAACTTTCCGGTTTATATCGCTTACTCTACAACCTTTAAATTAATTAATTTCTACACTTTATAATTTGGCTTTGACTAATCCTTAAACATTAACAAATTAATAAGTAATAACATTAATGTCTAAAATTGAATTGTAGTTTCTTTCACTCTCGTCCTTTCACAGAAGCCTACACAAGACATATGCCAACATTAAACAAGTCCTTTGACTTTGAGGTTTACAATCATGAACTACACAGAACCCACATAGACTAATGGGTTTTCATTTATATAAAATAAAAAGACATGCATATGCATATGTGGCTCAGGAGACATGCATGGTTAAAGAAACTTTAGCCCCTATCCCTTTTTCTCACCTGTTACCAACATACTACACCTACATATATATACATGCTTACTCACACACACACACACATATATATACATGCTTACTCACACACACACACACACACACACACACACATATATATATATATATATATATATACATCTACCTGCACATATTTATATGCCTATAAGAAATCTTCAGCTACCGCCCCTCCAGTTTTCCTTGCTACCGCCGACAAGGTTTGAGGCCAAAGCCTCACATTCCTTATGCCTTCTTCGGCTAGGACTCTTGCTCTTAATTCACTACCGCCTTCTTCCACATTGCGGTCGACCAACCGCCAAGGTCGATGCTCTCTCTCTCTAACTCTCTCTCCGGCAAGCCGAAGATTCATCCCTCTCACACCGGTAGCCATTGATGCCTTCCATCTCGTAGCGATCGGCCAGACCGCTTCGATCAATGCCTCAGATCCCTCACCAAATCGACGAACTCGGGGAGTCCGACCCTCTTTGCACTCACCCTTGGCTTAAACGGCTTGGAAGCCGAACCACCCGCTACCAGTGGTTCAGGTCGTGGCCTTCGCCTTCGCCGACCATCGCATTACCAAAACCCACGAACTCCATTCCATTTTATTTTATTTTATCTTTGATTCAACAATACATGCATGCAAACCGATTAAAACCAGCAATGACAATTGGGTTTTTCTTCCAAACACAGCCATATAAGTACTCAACTCTTACAGTCATGTTTTGGATGAATCTAGTTATTAATTTATCGGCTATGATACGACGTTCTAATATTCTGAATATCGCAGATAAAGGAAGAATATTTACATACCTATTTTGGAGATTGCTCCTCGAAAGCCGATTATAGACTCTCGATGGGCTTCTTCTCACTTCCCTTCTTCCTTCTCTTTGTTTCCTTCTGCTACCTCTTTTTCTCTCCAGAGGGAGTATATATATATACCCCTCTTTATATATTATCTTTTCTCCCCTTTAAGATAACTTTTAAAAGAAAAAGGGGATAAACCCCTACTCTGAGAGATTCTAGGAACAACCCCACGTGGGTTTATCCCTACTTCCATTCCCTATTTACTTGGTCAAAGCATCATATCAATCTACTTTTTTTTTCCATTGACAACATGAGTCCCCCATTTCTACATAATTTACAACTAGTCTCTAAGATTGGGGTGTTACACCTGCCGAGGTGCTTGTCGACATTCTTGATACAAATCGGCAGGTTCACCTTCTTGGTACTCAATACGAATTGATACGCAAATCCTTGCGTGAACCTGAGCTTCTCGTTTCTCTCGACATCAACAACACTTCACTTGCAGAGTTTCTACAGCTCGTAAAGGAACAAAATACCGAACTACTCCGTGTCAATTCGGATTTCTATCGGTGTATGGATGTTATGGAGCAGGATATACAAGGTCTTCGGGTTCCTCTTTCGGATGCTCTTGATGAGGTTCTCAAAGAGGTTATCAAATTAATTGATAACAATACTTCGTTGACGTTCTCCATGGCCGCTCTAAAGGCTGCTTCCGATGCTCGGGATCAGGAGCTTGCTAAACTTCGGCAACAAACTACTGATCAAACTTCTATCAATTCTCAGATTTTGGCTGCACTGTAGAGCATTAATGCTTGGCTTGACTCTCTTCCTGCCGATGTGGCTCAGTACTGTGCTGGGTCATTGGATATTGACATCACGAAATCAACCTTCACTCTTGATGATTGCCAAACTCTCGACCGGGTCGATCGCCGTCTTGGTCGTGTGTCGGCTAAGGCTAGTCTTTCTTCCCCGACATGTACTGAGGGGGAGAAACCAACTGAGGGGGAGCATATTACCCCTCAAATCAATATTACCAGTACGCGTCGAGAAGAAACCTCGACTGATGTTTCCTCAAAGGGAAAAGATTCGGAAGTAAAAATTCTCGATCATCCCACATTTTCTTCTTCTACCGATATAAGCATGGAAGTATCTACTGAAGCTGAAAAAGCAAAGGAATCGGTATTTGCCGAAGGTGAGGGCACCGACCACACTAAAGTGGTCGAAGAATCCAAAAGGGGGCCAGTGCCGAAGAAAGACAAGGGCAAAAGGAAACTGACACCGGAGGAAGTAGCTGCTGAAGAGAAACGTCTTAAAGATGCTAACGTAAAGAAAGCTACCGACGGTGGAGGAATCCATCTTTCTCCTCCCCTGAAGATTACCTCTCCAAACCTGGGCATGTTTGAAGAGGAAATTATAGCTGCCAAAATAGCTCAGATGACTCGAGATAAAGATTTTGAGCTAGCTTTAAAGCTAGCTGAGGAAGAAGCTGAAACTACCAAATCTTCTGTTGATGCCATAAATTCTCAACTAAGTGCTCTAGAGGAATCGGCGAAGAAAAACGAAAAAATAAAAGCTAAGTGCGTTGATTGGTATCGCAAAGCCCTCACCAACCGAAGAAGCCCTGGAAAAATTTCTGATGTAAAGATCCTTAAACCTTCTAAAGATTGCAAAGTCATTCGGCTTGTTATCACAAGGTATGATCTATGCAGGTCGGTTGAGAGGCTTGACTCTTTGGTTCGGCATGGGGTGTCCGAATGGATAGAGATCATGATATGCCTTGAGAATAGAAGAAATGCACTTAAGCCTAAAGTTGAAAAATATATCACTAATCTTCAAACAAAATTCGGCTCCTACCGAAGAACTTACAAGATCATCCATACGCCTGTCGAAGAGAAGTTGATCAATGACATGAAGGCTCTTCATTCTCGTCCGAAAACCAAGTCGAAGTCTTCTAAGAAGGAAGATGTATTTGCTCAGATGGCCAAGGGAGGAAAAATTCCAAATGTCTCTAACCTTGACCTATCCATACCTACTTTGGTTTCTCATCCCTTTACAACAATACTTCATGAGCCGATTGAAGGAATATTCTTCACCGATGCCTTCGGTCAAATCCGATTCTTCAGATCAAGAGACATACCCATTGTCGATCTCATCTTTCTTGAAGGAATTGCTCAAATAATTCCTATCTCTGCAATGGATATCTATGTGGCTGTAACTGAAGAAATGAAAAGAAGAAGTGTTGCCCCTTAGATGTTTAATCTTTTGTAAAAAATTTTGTTGATCTTGTATTGTAATCTTCCTCAAAGATTAATACAACATGCAACTTCAGTTTGAAGTAAATACCTTGTAAACTTTCATTCTTTCATTTGCTTATACTTGTATATGTCGGATACTCTAAAAAATCCCAAAAAAATACAAAAAGATTGGTCTATGTGAAAAAGAACCCAAAAGAATATAAATAAGGGTCAAAATGCAATATTCATGTTTTATTTAAATCTAAGTATGAGATGTCATCATCAAATAGGGGGAGATTGTTGGGTCATCTAAGATTTGAAGATGACTTCTCCTTAAATTTGTAATTTTCATCTGTAAAATATATATTTTCATACCTAGTAAATCTCATGGTTCTTTGTAATAGCTTAGTTATGCTCTAACAGATCGGTAAAATCGAAGATCAACCGAATACATCATGAAGCAAATCTACTGATGCGGATCAAAGATACACTTCAAAGAAAAACTAAGTTCTACATGCCGAAGACAAACAACATCCTCGGCAGACCTCTTCTCTGCCGAAGACCTCAAAATTCGGCAGAAGCTATCCCTGCTGAATTCTATGTTGGCAACCCTCTTGTCGACTTCTCGGTAACTCCCTCCCTTACCGTTTCCTATACATCGGTACATACCCTCATACCGACTCTTCTATACTCGGTATTCATATATGTCAACTCCTCACGATTTAACATATCTCCTCTTTCCCAATGATTCTCTGACAAAAGGGAATGGAAACTTCTATTGCATAAAGGATATTCACTTATGTTCTGATCTGATTGAGACTTTCTCTTTTCTAGATATCAAAAAGATTTGAACTAGGTATATTATATTCAAATATTGTACTTCATAGTACAAAAGTTGCCTTTTGCTTTTGGAAAGGTCTTGTCAAATATCTTGTAATTTAATGAAGATCTCCATGCATCCATTCATCAGATGACAAGTGTCCTTTGCATTTAATGCTTTGGATAGTATATAAAGGGAGAGGATGTCCACATGCAAATATACGCTTTCAGCTCAAGATTTTTGAAGTGCAATATTTCAGCAAGGAGTTAGCAAACATTTTCTTTCTAAGGTTTTTGTCTTTGTGTTTAAAAATCTTCTAAGTGTTAAAGATTGTTATAATAGTTTATAGTTGTTCTTTTCCGCAATAATCTTTGTTTTTCTAAGTGTAATTCTTTGATACTCTTATCAATAAAGAATTAAAATTAAGTAGTTTTCGTGTTTTGTATTCAACCCCCCTTCTACAAAACTCTGTTTAGCTCATTTGGGACTAATAGTTGGTAAGGTACTTATAGCATCCCCAATCCTCAATTTCATAGCTTCAAAGCTAAGGCAACTAACCATCAAGGATCCATCAAAGCATGGATACCAAAACCTTCCTAATATGTTTTGCAGGAATGTCATGTGTGATTTAATTCAGATTATTCACGTCACATGAATATAATCAAGGGTTATGCCACTTTTGAGGGGGAGTACCATGTTGTTTATTTTTCATATCGGCTTTTGAACACTTCAGTTCAGGACTCATTCTTAAATGCTTTTGACTTCTGATTCTCTCAAATTGGAAATTTTACTTCAATGTTTTATCTTGGTGAGTTAAAGGAGTGTTAGGACTCATAAAGTTTCTATGGTGTATCCAGAATCGGAAGGACCTACCCAAGAAACACATCCAATACATAGATATCAGTGAGGGGTCTAGCTTGATAGATGAGTTCGGAGTGAATTTTTTTTTGGTGAGGATGTGCCAGGACTTAAAAGAATTATTGGTCCTTACCAAACCGAGTCAGTTATCCGGGTTACCACATAATCTATTCATTCTCGTTCTTTGGAGATGGATATTGAAACAGACATGGACCCAGTGTCGATAACTCGTGTCACCCCACCTAGCCACTCAAGTGTCTCACAAAAGATACTTGTTTCATATATGTACGGAGATTTAGCACATAATCTATCTATTCCTCACTCGGAGGTCTTAGATATTGAAAAAGGAAGACATCAGCTCCGGTCTTCGAACTTCATACTCATCTCACTGTGTCTATTGATTTCTAACTTGCGTCCCAGGTTGAATCAATCTTTGAGCCTAATCGATATGATTTATACTTCCTTCACACACACATGAATCTTTGTGATTCCCCTTGCATATCTTTATGATATTGCCAGAACAGTTTGAGAAGTAATTTTTTAATATTTTACTTCAGTGATAACTGGAAGTCCTATCAGAGATACATCGATGCCAACTCTAAAAATAGGCCACACAATTATCTAAATTGTTGTGATAACAGTTACTATTGTGTTTCTGTGTTAGCTGTTACCCTTGGTTACTGAGTCGTTTTATCTAATGTTTTGCTGCTCATCCGGTTAGTCTTTGAAAATACATGATGCTCAGGATGCTCCTAATCATCATGAGGGGGAGAACGGTATACAGATTCAAAGACACAGATTATCATGTTGAGGGGGAGTTAGCATGTTGAAAAGCCAAAATTTGAGGGGGAGTAACAGAATTTCTTTAATCCGAGGTTGAAAAGCCATTGGATTTCAAGATTGCATTTCATCTATCCCTACCATGTGGTGTCTGCTACAAGTTTGTTCCTCCTACAAGCTGATTAGAATAAGTTCTTAAGCTGAAAGTCAATTCATCTCGTGGTTAAAAGACAGGTTCTTTGTTATTAAACTGAAGTTGCGCCATGGAATGTCACGTAACTCGCACGTTATCTTTCTTGTGTGATGATCTGATGTGTTGAGTTTCTATAGTTGAAAGTTGCTTGATAGTGCGTTCCATCGAGGATTTTGTACATTGAATCTGGTTACAAAGTTGAAACTATGAAGACTAAGAGCTTTATTCAAGGGGGAGCGTGGAAAGACATGAAGACAAGCAACACCAAAGTTTTTCAAAGATTCAAGAGGGAGAGAAGATCAAGCCTGAAGGTTTCAAGATGATAAATTCCTTATTCAACTTTAGGGGGAGATTGTTAGGACTGAAAGACCTAGCTCTCTCCCCACCTATGACGCCTACCCAGATTGGCAAAACACCACTAACGTTTGCAACTTAAGTCTAGGTATGCTAGAGTCAACACCTAGTTCACTTAAAATAAAACTTTGATACCAACTTGTAACACCCAAAAAAATTGGAGTAAACAAAAATTCACAAAAATGGAAATGTGGTATACAAATTGCCAAAACGTGAGCCTCCCAAAAATGGGGCAAGTAATAAAACCTGTTTAATTACAATGTTGTAATATAACGGAAGATAAACGACAACCTACTAATCAAATTTCTAATAAGAAATAAGATTACAAAAGCGTATCGTCTCTAAACCATAGCCTGACTTCATAAAAAATGTCGCAACATACTCCCCAAGCTCACATAGTCCCAACTAGGCCTTCTTAGAGGCAGCGCCGCTAGAACCTAAGATACACACCGATACCAAGCAAGTGTTAGGCCAAAAATCTTAGTGAGTTGAACATATAAAATAAACAAATGACAAGACACCAATAATATTCTTTCCACGAGTACTTCAATTAATGGAGTCAATGAGGGAGACCCATAACACCAATAGAGTTCCACCCAAAGAGACGAGATACCTTAGTGTTAACTATAATGAGTGACACCACAAGGTCTAGCACACCCGGCGGTTATAACGAAGGCATTGCTCCGAATGGCAGGTCTAGGTACATACCATCATGGTGGTGCCCAAGACTATGTCATCCTAGTGTCTACTCGACTTGGTTCATCCAACAATTCCACTTTGACCAAAAGTCCTAATAACTCATAAAAGGTGCATATTAAACCAACATATGTAATCTTGGGTCAACATCAAATGTGATATAATAGTTTCACCCATATCCTTCTAATATATTCACAATGACTTCATATGCATTCATCACCATCCAATATGAGTCTAACAATTTTTATTAAGAATTTTTACACAAGAGAAGGATCATTTATCAATAACTAGGTCAAACCTCAAAGTAAGGTCATCCATGTACAAATAACATTTATCTACAAGTTTTCCATTCCCAACACATGAAATTTCAACATACAAATACATCGCTTATGTATCCTCAATATCATTTAGTTACCACACAAACAAGGGTTTTCACCAAGTAATTAGAAGAGTAATAATAAAGCGAGAAATGATGTGTATCTAGTTTATACAAAAGGTTTAGAAGAACTCACAATCTAGGTTTTGATCAAAAACCTAGAAACGTTTAGCAAAACCCTAGGAAGGTTAAGGAGGTGAGAGCTTGAAGCTTCCAAGCTTGGTTTCATACCCTTAAATGCTTCTTAAAAGTTTTTGGTAGAAAAATTAATGCACCAAACAAAGCTCTTGAGAATTTAATGAGGAGAGTGTGTAGGAGAAGAAAGAAATCACCCCCAGGAGCTCACACCCGAACCCTAATATGATTCTTGGTGAGAATTAAGTGAAAATCGAGTTTGGAGGGTTTTTAATCGACCAGACCCCATGTGCGAGAGTGTCTGGCGACTTTGCCAATGGCATTCTCGTGCCTCAACCCCTCTCGGTACACTCCCGATGATTATGACCGGCGAGTGTGCCTCATGGCACTATCGTGGCCATTCTCGCCTGTGAGGTACCGAAGCTCGGTCCTTCCCCGCGACTTTGACCTAGTGTCATTGTCGCCGACCCTGGCTTGTCCCCGGTTTTGGCCCGATTTGATAAGTGTCATTTTTATATGCACTTTTATGTCGAATCTATCCTAAAATTTGTGGTTGTTAGATGCTTTAAATACCCTTTTAGTTTAAGTTTTATATTTTATTATTTGTGATTAAAAAGAAAAAAAATACTTTTATAATTAAATTGTGTGTGTGTGTGTTGTAAAGAAAACAAAAAAAATTATTTTGGTCCTTGTGTTGTACGTGAAGCCCAACAAGGGAAAAGAAATATATATATATATATATATATATATATATATATATATATATATATATATATATATATATATATATATATATATAGGGTTGAGTTCTTTTGTTAACCATAGTTTTGTTGTTAACTTTGTGAACTAATCTAAACCCTTCATCTTAACAATGAATGGTTGAGATTAAAAATAAATTTCTAATTAATAAAAAAAGCTTTATTTCTTAAATGGTCAAGTGAATAAGAGTGGTTAAGGGTAATTTGGGGAATTAAATCTTCCATTGTTTTAAATGCTATTAAACGCCTCATTAATGTTTCGTTGAAAAACAATTGTAACCGAAAACAATGGAGAATTAAATCTCCCATTATTTCAAATGCACATGATAAACATTCATGAATACCTACGAATATGTTCATTGTTAAACACACCTTCAAAACAATTACACATCTAAATCAAAACAATTAAATCTCTCATTGTTTCAAATGCACATGATAAACATTCATGAACATCTACAAATATGTTCATTGTTGAACACACCTTCAAAACAGTTACATTACATCTAAATCAAAACAGTTACATTTCTTCTTTTTCTTAGTTGGACATACATCTGTGTTCATCAATGTTCACATCTGTTAAAGAACAAGGACATTTTTGTTCATCCAGATAAAGAACAAGGACATATGTGTTCATCAATGTTCAAATCCAGATAAAGAACAAGGACATCTGCTAGGTGTGTTCATCCAGATAAAGAACAAGGACATCTATGTTCAATGAACGAACATGAACAAATATTTGCTCAACATGGTGGACATCTGTGTTCTAGAAAAATAAACATGCAACAACTCCATCAAAGCTCCTTTCAGGAAAATCACCAACCTTTGCCCAACATGGTGGATTCTAAAGATCATTGATTCTAGAAATTATTCGTCTCAAAGGATTTTGAGATTCTCAAAGGCGCCTGCCTTATTTTGATGGTAGAAAGTCCCAATTTATTGAAAGAAATATTAAGGAGGCGAGAATTAGAAGCACTTCAATTAAAATGGAAAAAGTTCATCTCCCAGATCTCTCTGCTTTGATGAAAAGGAGCTGTTGAAAAGCAAACAAGAAGGTATATGAAATCGAAGTGAAAATATTCACATGATTTTAAAAGTTTATGAAAAATGAAAAAATTTATGAAATCGTAACCTACGCAATAATCATGGATGTTTTTTTCTTGTAAGCCCCAAGAAAATAAATGAATTATTGGTTAATTACGAAATGACCTTTCTAACCTTTTGCATTAAATATATAAACAATGAAAACAACAACCAAAGATGCATTTCTATTGGTTGAACAAAGTTCATAAAGGTTAACAACAATTGGTTGGTTAACAAATGATCCTTGCTCTATATATATATATATATATATATATATATATATTAATTTTGGTCTGTAGTTTCCTTCGTTAAGCCTAGGTCGCAAAAGAACAAAAGAAAGAAAAAAGTTGCAGACCATTTCATGCAGCCCAAAAAAAAAGAGCCCTGATTCAACATTCACGCCTCACGTCGACAGTCGAGTTTTCAGGCGACCAAATCTGGCGCGCCTCTTCCGGCGACTTCAACTGTGCCAGGCACTGTTGCTCGATACTCTAGTGTCCCGAGCGACTTTTCGTGCGACCACACCCGCGCCCTAAGTCGCGCGCGTCGAAGTTGAGGGCCACGTTTATTTTTCAGGTTTTTGCAATTGGGGAGGTATAAATGTCATTGAAAACCGTCGATTGAAGGGGGGAACACATTGAGAAGTCGATTTTGAAGAGAAACGGGGCAACAAGAGGTGATTTTGGAGAGATTCCATCATTTCAAGTTCATCAATTTCGTAAATTAGGTTTAATTTCTTCCCAATTTCTTAGTTTGTGTTTCAAATTAGCCATGTGTGGCTAATTTCCTTAAGAATTCAACTTTGGGTTGTTAACTTTTGCAATTTCTAATTCATAAGGTTGTTGAGATGATGTAATCCAACTTTATTTTGATTATTCATCCAATTTCTAAGATTATTGGTTTATAAATTAGTTTTCATGCTTTTTGATCAATCGTGTGGAAATTGATTGTGGTTAATTGGTTTCCTAAATATGTAATTGTTTAGTTAACAATTGTTAGTGACAAACAACAAAGTGGGTGTTAGAGCATAAATATGTTGGATACAAGATCAAGAATACTGAAGGTCAAAGTTCAAGAAAGTCAAAGCTGAAGAAAGTCAACTTTCATCAAAGTCAAAGTCTTTTGTAATAAAAGTCAACATTTTTGTTTTGTATTTGTTTCCTTGTTTTTGTTGTAGGTATAAATAGTTTCCTTTCCTTTGGTAATTAGTAGAGAACTTAATTGAATCATTATTCAGTTGTATTTTAGAGAGAGAAATATCAGAGAGAATGAGAGTTCGTTAGAGAGAGATTGTAGAGAGAGAAAGTGTAATCTTGGAATTGAATTGAAATCAAACAGGTAATTGTTTGTGATTTCTTATTTTGTTAGATTAATCTTGAATAGAAACTAGAATCTGGGAATATCAATTGGTATCAAAGCAGATCCAAATCAAAAAATCAAGAAAATCAGAATGTTCGACACTGTGTTCTTCATGTTCAGATATGTTTTCGAGTTTTTGTGCGAATTTCGAGTTGTTTTTTATTAGATTCTGTTAGAACAATGTAATCGATTGAGTTTGTATAGAAAGATTTGTGAATTGCACTGTAATCAATTCGAATTTTCGAATTTTTGTGGTTTTTCTGTTCACGAGTTCTTGACACTGTATGTGTATCAAATTTGTATCGTTTGCGTATTTGATCGAATTTTTGTGTTAGTTTTGTGTTCGAATTAGTTAGACGAGTGAATTGTCAAAGTATAGTGTTGATAGTCTAGGTCTAAATGAGTTTTTGGTGCGATTTTGTTCGATTTTAGAGGTTTGCGGGTCATTCATCAAGTTTGCGTTTCATTCAACAAAGTTTGCGCATGATTCATTGAAAAAGTTCAGAAACGAGAAGTTAAGGTTTGCGTTTCTTTTGAGAAACGAGAAGTTAAGGTTTGCGTTCCTTCAAGAATCGAGAAGTTAAAGTTTGTATTTTCTTTGAGAAACGAGAAGTGGGTTTTGCGGGTTGAAAGACAAACGCAAAGTAAAAGTGGTTGAGCTCAGAGACAAGTAGTGATTTGCGTTTGCAACTAGAAACGCAAAGTGTATCTTGCGTTTGTAACGAGAAACGCAAAGTGTGGTTTGCGCTTGCAACTAGAAACGCGAAGTGTATCTTGCGTCTGCAACGTGAAACGCAAAGTTCATCATTTTTTAGTCTTAGTCATGACACGCAAAGTTTGAATCTGAGTTTGCTTCTCGACACGCAAATTGTACTTTGATCAAGTAAAAGTGAAACGTAAAGTAAAGCAAAGTTTAAGTTTGCGTTCCCTGTGAGAAGCGCAAAGTAGAAGTTTGCGTTCCCTGTGAGAAGCGCAAAGTAGAAGTTTGCGTTCCCTTAGTGACACGCAAAGTGAGGTTTGCGGTTCCTGTGTGAAGCGCAAAGTGTGGAGGACTTAGACAATTTTTTCAAAATAGTAATATGGCCTTAAATAGTGAAAAAAATTTCTCTAGAGGCGCTGCCCCTCGACCCCGCAAGGGCGTTGCCCCTTGACCCCACCCGCTAACCGGGTAGCAGGACCCCCATGCAAAGTCTGCGAAGGGGGACATATTTCTGGTTGTGATCAAAATTTCTGATTTTATATTTCAAGTTTTATGTATTTTCTTGATTGTTTCATTTGGACTAACGATCAGTTTCTAGTTTCTTATTGCATATATTTCTCAAACAGGTTTTATCAAAATGACTTCCAAAGATGATCTTTCCATTGGCACTGATGTCAAGCCTCCTGTTCTGTTCAAAGGAGAGTACGAACAGTGGAAAGACAGATTCCTTGTTTTTATAGACAGACATGCAAATGGAGAAAATATTATGCTGTCAATCTCAGAAGGTCCTATGGTACCAATCACGGTTCAAATACCTGATGATGACTCGTCTGATAGTGAAGATGGTACTGAGGAAAGAGATCAAAAGATGAAAACAGTGGCATTGGATATCTCTCAGTATTCTGAAGAACAGAAAAGCCGATACAAAGCAGATAAACAAGCAAGATCCTTACTTCTTCAAAGTATCCCGAATGACATCTACATCAAAATAGACAGCTACAAGGGAAATGCTAAGAAGATGTGGGATCAGTTGCAGAAAATGATGATGGGATCCAAAGTTGGCAATCAAATGAAAGTGGCTAACTGCATAAATAGCTACGAGGAATTCAAAGCAAAAGAAAATGAGAGCCTAGAGGAAACCTATGAGAGGTTTGTGCTTCTTCTAAACGAACTCTCAAAGAACAAAGTGAAGAAGAAGCAAATTGAAAACAACGTCAAGTTTTTAAGCATTCTGCAACCTGAATGGAAGAAGCATACACGTAGGATGAAGCAGATGAAGGATCTTAATGACATACCATTACATGAGGTGTATGAGACTTTGAGGCAGAATGAAGAAGAAGTAGAAGAGAAAAGAGCTGAGAAAAAGAAGGCTGAAAAGGTTCCTGATCCTATTGCTTTGGTAGCCGGAGAGAAAAAGAAAAAAAAAGAAAGAAAAGAAAGAGAAGAAGAAAAAGAAGAAAGTGCTTACAAGCTCTGAGTCTGAATCTGAATCAGATGGTGATGATGGAGAAAGCCTCAAACAGGCTATGTTGCTATTGACCCGTGCATTCCAGAAAAAGTTTTATAAGAAGTCGGGATCTAACTCACAGAGGTACTCTTCATCAAGTTCCAACAATCATGAGCACCGAGAAAGGGTGGAAGGAAGGAGATATGAAGAAAACAGATATGTTGAGAAGAAACCTGATGAAAGGAAGAAGTTCGTGAATGACTACACTGTTGTAGAAAATCCAGCAAGTGATTCAGTCAAATGCTACAACTGTGGCAAGATTGGTCACTTTGCAAAAGATTGTAGAAAGCCAAAAGTTCGCAATTCTCAGTATTATCAAAACAAACTGCTTTTGGCAAAACAGCAAGAAGCAGGAATAGCTTTAATGGCTGAAGATGAATTTTGGCTGGATCATTCAGAAGGTGAAGAGGAAGAGAAGGAAGAAACTGCTCATCTCTGTCTTATGGGAAAAGAAGTGAAGTATGATGAGTCAGATGACGAGACAGCTGATGAGGTATTAAACTTAACTGAAAAAGATTTTGTAACCAAAATGGAAGCTATGATGGTTGAGCTTAATGATCTTCAAGTAAATCTGAAGAAAGAAAAAGACAGAGTTGCTAAAAGAAACAATAAGATATTTGAACTCAATAAGTCGGTTATTGGGAACAAAAATCTGATTGATTATTTACGCAAGTCTGTTTCTGATTCTAAACTTCAAGTAGATTATTTTGAAAAGAAGATTTCTGATTTTGAAGTTAAAATTTCTAAGTATGAGTTTGAAAAGAAGGAATCTGCACTAACTGTTCATAAACTGCAGGTTGAGAACAAGCTTTTGAATAAGAAGGTAAATGGTCTGGAAGTCAAACTCTATGCAAGAGGCCAAACAGATCAAACCATTTTTCTCAATGCACCTAACGAAGAGGCTGATGTTAAAGAAAAATGGGGACATGGTTTTCAAAACCCCCATTACTTAAAGAAAGCCATCAGAAAATAACCGGCACTTTATAACTTTGATTTTCTTGCATGTGCTGGTAAACATACTCATTTAAAACCCAAATTTGTTACCAAATTACCGGAAGAAGTTGAGGCCAAAGAAACTGAAAATAGAAAGAATGTAAAGAAAATGCAACTACCATTTAACTATGCAAAGTTAAATGATAGTTATCTTTCAGAAACACCAAAAGTTCTTTCAAACGATTATTTTGCTAGTTATTCTGTTTCTGAGATGAAGGCAAAACCTGCAATTGCAAAGGTTTATGTTCCTTCACTCATTCTTGAAAGCAAAATAATTGAGCTTGAAAATGCTTTATCTGATGAAAAACTTTTGGTAGATATGGAACAAAGTGTGTTTTCTACAGTTTTAAAGAACATTGTTTTACAATTTAAATCTACAAAGTGTTCTACAGTTTCAAAGGCACCTCAAACTTCAACTGATAACTTTGATGACTTATTTGAGTCTGCAAATGATTTTTTAAACTCTGATGGTGGGTGCATAGAAGAAATTGATATGTTTGACTTCAATGCTTCTCTTCCTGATCATTCTACTTGTCTTATAAATCAAAAGGTGTTACCAAGTGTTCTTAAAACTGCTAAATCATCAACTAAAGTTGGTGAATCGATTTCTGTAACTGTTGATTATTATTCTCAAGGTAAGAAACATAAGAAACAATGATTACAGAAACAGAAACACACTGGTACACAAAAGAAAACTCAGTCTCAGAAATATGCTTTTCCTAATAAATCTACATCTTGTGTTTCAGATATAAGCAAGAAAAGGTCGAAAGCTTGAACTGAATGGCGACCAAAAAAGGAAGGATGATGAGATAGCTGAATCAGTTTCTGATAATTCTTGTACTAGATCAGTTAGTAGTGATAATGATGTAATTGATCAACTTGCTTCACATAAACAAAACCTTGTAACTTCTTACAAGCGATATTCAATAAAGCAATTGATTCAATTATCTCCTATTTTTACTATATCTTATCATTATCGGAGAAATTATTTTGCTTACTCTCATAATTCTTCTGATTGGTTCGGATCTTATCATGTGTATTCTTCAAGATCAAATATTTTTAAAGGTTTTCAAAAGAACAGAGGGTCCATTTTCAAATGGATACCAAAATCTTGTGCTAATCTTGTGCTGAAGCAGAGTACGTAGCTGCTGCCAGTTGCTGCTCTCAAGTCTTGTGGATGCGAACACAGCTGCGAGACTATGGATTCAAGTTTGATAAAATTCCAATATATTGTGACTCGAAGAGTGCAATTGCCATATCTGCTAATCCTGTCCAACATACGAAAACCAAACACATTGATGTCAGGTATCATTTTATAAAAGATAATGTAGAAAAAGGAACAATTGAACTTTATTTTGTAAAAACAGATTATCAACTTGCAGATTTATTTACCAAACCCTTAGATGAAAAGAGATTTAATTTTCTTGTCTCTAAGCTTGGTATGTTAAATCTTAAGACGTAATCGGTTGTTACCTAATAAAGTTACGTATTGTTATTTTTCATTTTTTTCTTTATCTTTATGTCTGAAGGATATCTGCACTTTAATTGTTTGCTCATGATCTCAGGGGGAGTAAGAGAAGATTTTAGATGATCTACATTCATTTGAGGGGGAGCATAACTAATTTCTGCATTTTACTTAACTGACAAATTTTTGTGATGCATGATTTTAGGGGGAGCATATAAGAAAAGGATTAAGACTATGATTTCTGATTATTTCAAATCAGAACTCGTTCTTTAATCGTTTTACTATTTTATGTTCTTTTATTTTTCGAATAAATTTTGTGAATAAATTTTTGACTAGACTTTGAGACTTATGCAGGATGAGAGAGGATGACACGATCATATTATTTTGACTTAAGCATGACTTCATGAGATTTAAGACAAAGCTAAAAGGTAAATTTCTTATCTTAATCTCAAATATATCTGAAAGAAGGACAACTTTCAGATATAGAAAACATGTTCTGAAATGTTCAAACCACTTCCCGATTCTTTAACAGTTTTCATGAATTGGAAGTGTGATTTTAAATATTTTCGTTTTATTTTTGTGCTTAATTGATAAATAAACCGTGTGTTTCCAAAGATAAATACTTGCGTATTGTCTTTTCTACATACTTTCAAGTATTCACACACATCGGTTTACTTTTTGATCAAATTGTTCTTACCATGTCTCTAAAGTGAAACAATTTTTCGATGGTAAGACACTCCGCTTGTATTTTAAAGAATTTTGAGCGATATTTCATTTCTAAACGTCATTTCGAGAATGTCTATATTTTGTTTCGTATGGACAATATCCGTTGTTTTTGACCATAAGCCTTGATTGATATATCATTCATTTCTGATCATTTTCATACAATGTCATATTTTCAAACAAGTCTTTTGCATTCATATTCATTCATTCAATATACTTGTTTGAAAATACTTCAATGTTTCAAATGCTCAAATATTCATGATTATATTTTATGAGCTTACATTCATCTGACATTTGTATATGAGCTTTAACTGATAAAGTTAAATCATCTGAGCAACACGTGCTTTATAGGATTATATGGGTTCTTTGTGCTAGGACTTAAATGAACTTCTATGAAATCACGTTAACCAGTGATTTCTACCCAAGAAGTTAATCCATAGAGATTGAGTGTGAGGAGTTAAAAGAAATGAGTGTGGGTTGTGCGATGAGGTAAAATGGAAAAGAGAGTTTGGTTAGTAGTGCGCTTAATGATTAAAAGAAAGAGGGTGAGAGATCAGAGTAAAAGAATATCAATCTCTGCACCAACTACTTTCTGAGTCGGGCAGCCACATTACTAATGTTTCACAACTCTTTGGTGAACGTTATTGAAACAGGCAACTAGCCCATGCCAACTCTTGCTAAAACCCCACCAACCACTCATTTTCTTCTCAAAAAGAAAATGTTTCATATTTTCAAGGGGACGCAACACATAATCTATCTGATTTTCATTTGGAAAATCTGGATATTGAAAAAGAAGGAAGTCTGCCCCACCTTCGCATTTCAATCAAGCACATTGGTTCTGTGTTTATCTACTGTTGTCTCAGTGGTTTACACAATTTTGAGCCTTTATAAAAGCAATCATTCGTGCTTAATTCTTTCTACACATGCACGAACACACAAGGAATTTGTTTCTTTGTCATAACATTCATAGAAATTGCCTTTGTGGTATTTCGATGATTGGATGGAAGCCCTGGGGGAGTGAACATCAAAAAGCTCCTTTATATTGTGTATTCGTTACACACAGTGACTTTGTGTTACTGACAGGCATTTTTAACTGATTCATTTCTTGATTCAGGAGTTACATGTTCTTATTTTGTCTGGATTTGAAAAGATCTGGATGATTACTTGGTTATGGATCACAGAATCAGAGGCTCTTGGACAGATCAGAATGGTCAAAGACATTTCTTGGGAGAAAAGTTTTGATGATATAGATGCTCAAATCATCAAAAAGGGGGAGATGATATCAAGAAATGTTAAAGTTTTGTAGTTTGGGGGAGATGGTATTAAGAAATGATAAAGTTTTGAGAGAAGATTTTCAGAAATGTCCAAGTCAGAAAAGTTCAAAGTAAAGATTTGAAGAAGAACAAAGAATTTCTGAAGATTTGAGGAAATTTTCTTTGAAGTTTTTTTTTTTGCTAAAGCAAATTCGAGCTGATTCTGAAGATAATTTCTTTCCAAAGTCGGAAAGTATTATTGTGAAAGTTTTGGGGAGATTGTTAATCATTTGAAGACAGTTTTGGAAAGAATACCGTTAAAGAAAAGAGGAGATTGTACTGACAGAGATTAAAAGTGAAGATTGAATTGCTATATCTTTCAACAGTGATCTTGAATCCAAAGGGGGAGATTGTTAGAGCATAAATATGTTGGATACAAGATCAAGAAGACTGAAGGTCAAAGTTCAAGAAAGTCAAAGCTGAAGAAAGTCAACTTTCATCAAAGTCAAAGTCTTTTGTAATAAAAGTCAACATTTTTGTTTTGTATTTGTTTCCTTGTTTTAGTTGTAGGTATAAATAGTTTCATTTCCTTTGGTAATTAGTAGAGAACTTAATTGAATCATTATTCAGTTGTATTTTAGAGAGAGAAATATCAGAGAGAATGAGAGTTCGTTAGAGAGAGATTGTAGAGAGAGAAAGTGTAATCTTGGAATTGAATTGAAATCAAACAGGTAATTGTTTGTGATTTCTTGTTTTGTTTGATTAATCTTGAATAGAAACTAGAATCTGGGAATATCAATGGGTTTTGTCAAAGATTCCTACTTTTTGTTGTGAAATTGGATGAGACGGAAAAATTGAATTAACCGAGCTTATGTGTTAATTTATCCGGACTCGGGTTCCATAAACTTTTATGCTAGTATAAATTAACCTTTCAAGAGCTTGTTTGAGGTTAATTATATATTAAGGTTTGGTAGGAGAGCTTATTCCTTTCAAATGCTAATTATGATGGAATTGGTTGTTAGATCTTTCTAACAATTATAATCGGGTTAATCGAAGTAGTTGCGATAATCGTATACATTGTCTATGATACAACTTTTGAATGGAATTGCATTAGTGCTTGCTACCGAAAGTTGAGTTCATTTTCGTTTATACTGTTTTTAAACTCATTTTTAAATTTCGTATGTTAAATTTCTTGCACAAACCCCCCCCCCCCATTTTCGTAGTTACTTTTAATTAAACAAATTTTGTACTTGTTGATTCGGTATAAAATAAGTTAAAACCGAGTCTTTGTGGATTCGACCCGACTTACCGCTATTACAATTTTGGTTGTATTTAGTCGATAGTTGGAACTTATTATTTGGTGGACTCGGCATCCGTCAAATTTTTGGCGTCGTTGCCGGGGACTCGGTATTTCTAACAGTTTATGCCTAGATCTTCACGTACAGGTACACCTATTCCAATAAACTCTGAAATTGAACGGATCGCGAGAAGACTAAGGAAACAAGCCAAGCTTCGGAAGAAGTTAGGTGAGGGACCTTCGTCACCAGGGGTAAATATCTGGAAAGATATTAACCTGTCAATTGGTTCGGATGAAGAAAAAGAAGAAAACCCAAAAATAGAAGTTGAGGAGCCGAAAACGGAATCTAAAGAAGAAGAAGAAGAAGAAGAAGAAGAAGAAGAAGAAGAGAAAGTAGAAGGTCAAGATGGCTGAAGGAGAAGAGCGGACACTACGTGAATTAGCAACCCAAGATGTTGCTCAAACTCCCATTTGTATCAAGTATCCAACAGGTAACCAAAACTTTGTTCTTAAGACTGGCTTGGTCCATCTCTTACCCACGTATCACAGGTTAGAGAACGAGGACCCCAATAAGCACTTGAAGCAATTTCACATAGTTTGCCTTAGCATGAAACTAACTGAGGTTACAGAGGACCTTATAAAGTTAAAGGCATACCCTTTTTCTTTAAAGGATCGTGCGACGGACTAGTTATACTCGTTACCCCCCGATTCAGTAACGACGTGGAACCAAATGGCGAGACTATTTTTAGATAAATTCTTTCCCACCTCCTGAGTCGCTAACCTCCATAGAGAGATTTGTAGCATCAAGCAAAGAGATTTTGAAACTCTCCATGAATATTGGGAGATATTCAAACATCTCTGTGTGAGTTGTCCACAACACGGAATCTCGGAGCAATTGCTTTTGTAATATTTCTATGAGGGTCTCTTACCTATGGATAGAAAAATGGTTGACGCCGTAAGTGGAGGTACCATGTTTAACAAGATCCCGACCGAGTTTAGAGCTCTAATCACCACTATGGCCAAAAATTCCTAACACTTTAGTGTGACGAGTGACATGAGGAGAGAGCCACAAAGAGCCAATGAGGTAAATGTGGCGAGCATTGAGAGTCGTTTATATGGTCTTACTAACTTGGTTAAACAAATTGTAGTTAGTAAAGAACAGGAAAAAGCTTGTGGAATATGTTTGGCGACCGGCCATCCAACCGATACGTGCCCACAACTTCAAGAAGATGTGTTGGTGACGGCCGAAGATGTGAATGCCATAGGAGGTTTTCAAGGTCAGCCACAACAGTAAGAAAGGTATTTCAACAAAAACTTTGGCAAATAAAGACCCCCTCTTCAGATTATTTTGCAAATGCTGCCACAACAATCATTTCAGTAAAGAGCACCCTTCAATCTAAATCAAGCTACTTCTAGTGGCTCAGGTATGTCTCTTGAAGACATTGTCAAAACTTTAGCTACTAACACTCTTCAATTCCAACAGAAAACGGAGGCAAGTATTCAAAATTTGGGAGCTCAAATGACACAACTTGCCACTTCCGTGAGCCGGTTGGAATCTCAAGAAAAGTTACCCTCCCAAACGGAAACAAACCCGAAGCAAAATGTAAGTGCAATAGTCTTAAGGAGCGGAAAAGAGCTTGAAGAACCAAAGTTGACGAAGAGTAGAGAAGTGGAGAAAAGAGAAGGAGGTGAGTCCAAAGCCGGTGCAAAGCGAGAAACAACCGAAACCCACCTTTGAGGTAAGTGAGAAAGCAAAGGTAATTCCACCTCCTTTTCCTACACGTTTTCAAATGTCTAGCAAGGCTAGAGAAGAAAAGGAGATTTTAGAAACTTTTAGGAAGGTTGAGGTGAATATCCCTCTTTTAGATGTAATCAAGCAAGTCCCTCGTTACGCTAAGTTTTTGAAAGAATTGTGCACAAATAAAAGAAAACTTAGGGGTAACGGGACGATTAACATGAGTGAAAACATGTCGGTCGTGCTCCAAAAGAAACTACCCCCAAAGTGCAAAGTTCCCGGTGTTTTCACCATTCCTTGCAAATTGGGAATGTCACGGTTAATAGGGCTATGCTTGATTTGGGTGCATCTATCAATGTAATTCCATATTCTATCTTTAAGACTTTAAATGTAGGCCCCTTACAAGAAACCGGGGTAGTCATTCAATTGGCCGATAGATCTGTAGTACACCTAAAAGGTGTATTAGAGGACTTATTGGTTCAAGTGAATGAACTTGTTTTCCCTGCTGATTTTTATGTTATTGATATGGAGGAGGATTCTCATCCTAAATCTACATCCATTTTGTTAGGGAGGCCCTTTTTGAAAACTTCAAAAACAAAGATAGATGTTCACAATGGCACACTTTCTATGGAATTTGATGGTAATACCATTCATTTTAATATCTATGAAGCCATGCGTTTTCCGAGTGATGTATCATCTCTTTGTGCCATTGATATTATTGAACCTATTTCTCAAGAGTTGTTTGAAATAACACATTTTGATGCTTTAGACATAACCTTGAATAGATCTTTAGATGAAGCGGGAGTGACTAAACTCATGAATATGATTGAGCTCGTATAACACCCATAAAATTCCCAACTTATCCACCTCACACTCTTGACCTTAAATTTGCCTATATTTCGATATTGAAACTAAGCACTAAATGTTAGGGTAAGCCTTGTCCACTATGTCTAGCTCGAGCCTCACCGTTTCACTCTTAGGTGTTTTAGAGGCTCGGTACAGTGAGCACGAGAGTGCTCGCGGTAGTGCCAAAGGGCACAATTGCGAGGGCACAATAGCCGGGCTTGGGGTACTCTCGGTACAGCTTTGGCGAAAGTGACGGCGAAAGTGACACATGGTCACAATCTTCGAGTCATAATTTCCCGTGCCACAACCCTCACTCTCGGTACATTTTTGGCGAGAGTGCCGGCGAAAGTGCCACTGGCACAATCGCCCGGGCCACCTAACGAGTTTTAATTGTGTTTTTCCACTTTTCTTCACTTAAACACCCAAAATCTGATACTTTTAGAGAGAGAAAACCCTAGGGGGTGATTTTTGGCTCAACTCCACACCTTTCCCTATTCTTTGCTTGCAAAGCATTAGTTATTGGTAGTTGGGAAGAGATTCAAGGTTCTTTGGGCATTTATTGAAGGGTTTCATCAAGGATCACAAGCCTTCAACTTCAAGTCTTCATCACCTCATCTTTACTAGAGATCTCAAGGTTTTCTAGGGTTTTTAATAAAACCTAGATAGTGAATTTTCCACTAATTATTTAAAATGAGATACACTTCTTAACATGTTTCTTGTCTTTATTTAATGCATTCTTACATATGTTAATCACCTGATAAGTTTGACCTACTTTTCTATATTTGGTAGATATTGGGGTTTTTGGTCACTATTCATTATGTGGGTTTTGATGAAGTTATTTGTGGTAAGGGTTGGGAAATGTTTATGCGATAACATGTGTTGATGATTATTGTATGTGAACTTGTGTGATTTAAGGTTTAGACCTAAATTGGGAATTGGAACTATATGGGATCATACATGTATTTTTATGCGATGTGAGAAATTTATATTGATGGATGGTATATATATATATATATATATATATTGGATGAACCGTGAGTAGGCACTAGGAGGATGTAGTCTTGGGGTGCCACCTTAACGGTATGCACCTAGATCTCCGTCATTTGGAGTAATGCCTTGGAGGTAGTCTTCAAATGTGTCGGGTCTTCGGGATGTTGCTCATGTGAGTGAACATCAAGGTACATTGACTCTTGAGGTGAAACTCATTGGTGTGATGGGTCTTCCTCATTGATTCCTTTTTGGCCATTTATTGTCTATTAATATTTAAATGATTAAACCATGCTATTGTTCAACTCACTAGGCTCGTTTGGCCTAACACTTGATTGGTTTGATGTGTATATTAGGTTCTAGCGGCATGACTGCCAAGAAGGCTTAGTGGCCTTAGTTGTGAGCTTGGGAGAACTTTGGGATGCCAACTTTAGAAGACATTTATTTTGGAATTTAGATAACAACTTGACGTAATCTCTTTTCTAGTTAGAAATTAGATTAGAGGGTTGTTATCCCTCACTGCTTATTTATTACAGATTTGTAATTATGACAAGCGTATATTGTTCCTTTTTGGGAAAGCTAGCGCTATGGCATATTTTTGTACCACATTTCCATTCTCGGAAATTTTTGTTTGTCCCAAATTTTGGGGTGTACAACTCGGACCCGAGTTTCACGAGCTAGTAGCTTCTATGGATCAAAAGAAGACTGCAAGGTATGATATTGCTCAAGTTTCATTACCACCATATAACAAAAAGCTACTTCCTTCTGTTTTACAGGCTCTAGAACTAGAGCTAAAGAAGCTTCCCGATCATCTCAAATATGTCCATTTAGGAGAAGGAGACACGCTAACGGTGATCATTTCAAGTAGCCTAGACACATCCGAGGAGAAGAAGCTTATATATGTGCTCAAACGGTATAAAGAATCCATTGGGTGGACAATAGCCGACATAAAAGGTTTGAGTCCATCCACTTGCATGCATAAGATATTGATGGATGATGATTTCAAGCCGTTTTGTGAGGCTCAAAGGCGTTTGAATCCACCCATTATGGAGGTTGTGAAGAAAGAGATTCGGAAGTTACTATATGCGGATATGATCTTTGCTATTTCCGATAGCAAATGGGTGAGCCCGGTGCAAGTTGTTCTGAAGAAGGCTGGAGTGACGATAGTGGATAATGTTGAGGGAGTTATGGTTCCAACGAGAGTACAAAGTGGTTGGACAGTATGCATTGGTTACCGGCGGTTGAACGCTTCAACTCGAAAGGATCACTTCCCTCTACCTTTTATCGATCAGATGCTCGAGAGACTGGCGGGTAAGTCTCATTATTTTTGTTTATATAGTTTTATGGTTTTCATCAAATTCTAAGACTAAGAGAAAACCATATTTACATGTCCTTTCGACACTTTCGGCTATCACCGAATGCCCTTTGGCCTATGTAATATACTGGCTACTTTTCAGCGGTGTATGATGAGTATTTTTTCTGAGTTTGTTGAACATATCATTGAAGTTTTTATGGACGACTTTACCGTCTATGGAAACTCCTTTGATGACTGTTTAGAAAATCTCACTAAAATCCTTCAAAGATGCATAGAGACCAACTTGGTTTTGAATTATGAAAAATGTCACTTTATGGTAAACCAAGGGCTGATTTTAGGACATATTATTTCAAGTAAGTGGATTGAAGTAGATAAGGCAAAAATAGATGTGATTAAAAGCTTACCCTACCCCACTTCGGTGAGGGAAGTCCGGTCATTTTTGGGTCATGCAGGTTTCTATAGGCACTTCGTCAAGGATTTCTCACGCATTACCTGACCGATGTCCATTCTACTTCAAAAGGATGTGGAGTTCAAGTTTGATGAGAAGTTCAAGGAAGCGTTCGATAGGCTTAAGGAGATGCTCACATCCGCCCCGATCATGAAACCACCAAATTGGGAACTTCCCTTTGAGATTATGTGTGATGCAAGCAACTATGCTATTGGAGCGGTACTCGGGCAAAGGGTTGGAAGGAACCCACATGTTATTTATTATGCCTCGAGGACCCTCGATAACGCACAAGAAAACTACTCCACCACGGAGAAAGAATTTCTTGTGGTTGTCTTTGCTTTGGAAAAATTTTGTCAACATCTCTTAGGTACTAAAGTAATTGTTTTTACAGATCATGCAGCATTGCGGTATTTCATGACGAAGAAGGATGCTAAGACAAGGCTCATCCAATGGATTTTGTTGCTCCAAGAGTTCAACTTGGATATTAGAGACAAAAGTGGAGCACAAAATCAAGTGGCGGATCACTTGAGCCGAATAGTTTCCAACGAAGAGCCGTTACCGCTAGAGGACAAGTTCCCGGATGAGCATATCTTCAAGGTGAAGACCACGGTTCCTTGGTACGCCGACATAGTCAACTACCTAGTCACTGGGATCACACCTAAGGATTACATGTGGGATGATCCCTATTTGTGGAAGCAAGGATCCGATCAAATCATCCGCCGATGTGTAAGTGACGATGAGGTAACTTCTATTCTAGAATTTGTCATTCTTATGCATGTGGTGGCCACTTTGGACCAACAAGGACAACTCGTAAGGTTCTCGAGAATGGCCTCTTTTGGCCACATATTCATCGAGATGCATACATGTTTTGCAAAGCTTGTCCTCGTTGCCAACACACAGGAAATCTTAGCCGTAGGGATCAAATGCCTTTAACTCCCATTCATGCGTGTGAGATTTTTGACATTTGGGGCATCAATTTCATGGGCCATTTTCCATGTTCTTTTGGGTTTTATTACATCTTACTTGCTGTCGATTATGTCTCTAAGTGAATAGAGGCGAAAGCGACAAGGACTGACAATGCTAAAGATGTTTCAGATTTTGTGAAGGAGAATATTTTCTGCAGGTTTGGAGTCCCCAAGGTGGTGATAAGCGATAGAGGCGCCAATTTTATGAATGGATTGATGGAGGCTTTGTTCAAGAAGTATGGTGTAAAACACCGTATATCCACCGCCTACCATCCACAAACAAATGGGCAAGTGGAGGTGTCAAGTCGGGAGATCAAGGAAATATTAGAAAAAAACGGTCAACCGGAGTAGGAAAGATTGGAGCTTGAGGATCAATGATGCGTTATGGGCCTACCGAACCGCATACAAATCCTCGATAGGCATGTCCCCTTTTCGTTTAGTTTACGGGAAAGCTTGTCATCTTCCCGTTGAGTTGGAATATAAGGCCTTTTGGGCCGTGAAAAATGTCAATATGGACATTAATAAAGTCGGTACTCACCGAAAACTCCAACTCCAAGAATTGGAAGAGATAGCAATGATGCGTACGAGAGTAGTTACTTATATAAAGAAAAGTCCAAAGCTTTTCATGACAAAATTTCTTCCCGTAAGACATTCGTTTTAGGTCAAAAGGTCTTACTTTTTCACTCTCGTCTCAATATTTCCCGAAAAACTTAGGTCCTGATGGGTGGGACCATTTGTTGTTACTAACGTTTTTAGTTATGGTGCAATAGAGATCAAAAGTGAGAAAACGGGTAAAGTGTTTAAGGTTAATGGCCATCGTCTAAAGCCATTTTATGAAGGTTTCAAACCTCTTGATGTTGAGGTTTTCAAGATGGAGGTGCCGGAAGGAGGAGCACCTTATGTAACACCCGGAAAATCCAGAGGTAAGTATTCACTCCTTGGCATTCTATTTATTTGTGTTAATTGAGAATATGAAGCTTTTATGTATACATGTTCTTTTATGTTGTCATATGAAATATATACATTGTCACTCTCGCGGGGATTGTACCGTAGGTCCCTTGGGGCTTGCGATTGTGACTCGCGATAGTGACAATGTCACTGTCACCAGGCATTGTCCCCGACGGGGTCTGAGACTTAAATGAGTTCCTTGCCCGATTTTTAACCTCACTTTCTCATTTCTCTCTTTTCTTTTGGCGATTTTTGGAGCTCCCAAACTGACTTCTTCCCCATAAAACCCTAACCCTCATAAATACAAATCCTTTTGGTGGTTGGATCTTGGATTATTGCAATAACTCTTCTCAATGAAGCATTTAATAGGGTTCTCCAAGTTCAACTTCTCCTCTCCAAGACTCAATCTCTTCAAGATAGGGTTTCCTATTTTCTAGGTTTTGGTCAAAAACCTAGATTGTGAGTTTACTAAACATTTGTTAAAACTAGATACACATCATAATCTCCTACTTGTTATTATTGTATCTTTACTTGAAATGTTCATCATTAAATGTTCAAATACTTGGGGTTCCTCATGGAAATATGTCTACGTGTAACTTGCCATGATTTAATGTATGCATATATGGGTAAAATGATGATTTCTACTTGGGATGCCTTTTGGTGACATTATGTCTACATGACGAAATTGGTGGTCATACGAGTCTTACGTTGGACTTTATGTTGATTAGGATGGTAATATTGTACCCATGGTTGGTATTGAAATATACTTGGTTGAAATATGCCTCAAGACCTCTTATAAATTATGTTGGACGAACCAAGTCAGTAGACACTAGGAGGATGTAGTCTTGGGTGCCACCGTGATGGTATGTGCCTAGACCTCCGCCATTCGGGGTAATGCCATGGTTGTAGTCCTCGGATGTGCCGGGCCTTTCGGATGTCACTCTCCGTAGTTGGCATCAAGGTATATCGACTCTTTGGGTGGAACTTGATTGGTGCTATGGGTCTCCCCTATTGACTCCACATTTGTTGAACATTGGTTAACTGCTGATAAGAATTGTAATTGATCTTATATGCTAATTCTTGTTCAACTCACTAGGCTTTTTGGCCTAACACTTGTTGGTGTCAATGTGTATATCAGGTTCTAGTGGCACCGCTTCTAAGCAGGCGTAGTTGCTTTGGGTGAGAGCTTGGGGAAATCTGCACTTGGACATATATTTTTGGAGAAGACATTTGGGTTTATAGATGACACCCTTTTTGTAATCTTTTTTCTATATATAGAAATTAGATTAGTTGATTGTTATTTATTTTTCCGTTGAATTACAACTGTAATTAAACAGGTTTGAATATTTCCCCATTTTTGGGAGGCTCTTGTTATGGCAATTTTTATATACCACATGTCCGTTTTTTGGATTTTTGTTATCCCTATTTTTAGGGTGTTACACCTTAGGCATGAAGGAGTCTAGCCAAAGACGTTAAAGAAAGGCGCTGCATGGAAGGCAACCCATGGATTTCCATTTTCTTGTTTTTATTGCTTACCGTATTTGCTTTAGTTTTGCTATATTCTTCTTTTTCACTCTTGCGTTTCCCTTGGTTATTTTTAGGATTCACCCCGGAGTTGGAGCTAAAAGGACGCACCTACCTTCACGGACCCATACATTAGAGAATTATTGACCAAATCAGGGGAGTTTACTGTTTCCCCTCACTCTTTGATTGGTTTGAATGTCTTTTACTTTATAGAAAACATTGAGGACAACGTATGGTCTAGGTGTGGGTGGGATGTAATTTTTGAGTATGTATGATTTGGGTAGATAAATGTTTTTAGGGGTAATTTTTTGCAAAATTATGTGCTTAAATGTGGATTTTTGTCCGTTTTAACAATGTGTTAGCATGTTTTTATGGCTTAAATTATTGATGATGATGAGTTTGGATGTATGTATAGCATGAATGAATTTGATTGATAGCACTTAGAGTCGGCTAGTGATAGTATACCGGTTAAAGTTAGACTCTTGCTAATCTCTTGAACAATTTTAACACCATGAGACTTTGAGCCTATTAGACTAAACACTTGATATTAGTCTCAATTTCAGTTCTTGTGTGAATAAGTCATGCCTAGACATGTGCTTCTAGAACTTGACTTATCTCTCCTTAAAACTACATGATAATTACATGCTAATAAATATGACAAAGGCCATCGTTTGCTCATTTTTATGTTAACCCAATAGCCTTAAGCCTACCATTACGTTATGTTATGATTACCCTTTTGCACACCACTTTGAGCCTTAGCCTATTTTCCTTTGTCACCCACATCATGAACCAATCCAAACACAACTTACCCGACCAATCACTAATAGAGAGATCCTGGTATCCCTATGTGCTTGAAAGTACAACATATATGTTGGGAAAGAAAATGAAAAAAAAGAAAAAAAAAAGAAGAGAAAAATCAAAAGAAAAAAAAAATCGATGAAAAAATTGTGTCGTCAATAAATAAATAAAATAAGATGACGAAAATTGATGATATGATTGATTATAAACGTTTCATCCTTATTTCCTATCATCATCCAAAGGGAATTGTGCTTCAATTGAGAGATATGATAACCTTTGAGGAAATAAAGTTTTGTGCTTGAATAACCGGTTTCTCCATTGGTGTAAGGTCTTTAGTCACTTTTTCCAAAATAAATTCCCACCTTACCCAAAGCCTTGGTATACATTACAACCCTTAAAAAGTCATTTTGATTTATATGCATGTATTCTATCCAAGTAGTGGAGGGTGAGAGGCGTTTCAAGCTTATGGTAAGTACATACCAGCGTAGCGACGGTTTGAGCGATACACTTTGAACCAAGAGTGAAAAAGAGTGTTGTTCTATTTTTCCTAATTGTGAGAGTTCTTGAGATTAGCTTGAGTCAACTTGATGGGTGTATGTTTGCTATTCGAAACTATGTTGCAAATCTTAAGTTAACGTTATGCTATACATGTTGACTTTCTCGTTTGATTCATTTATATCACTACGTGCTAACTTAAGTCATTGTCGGGACGGACAATGATCCAAGTGTGGGGTGATTTAATAGGTGTCATTTTTATATACACTTTTATGTTGAATCTATCCTAAAATTTATGGTTGTTGGATGCTTAAAATACCCTTTTAGTTTAAATTTTATATTTTATTATTTGTGATTAAAAAGAAAAAAATACTTTTATAATTAAATTGTGTTTTGTGTGTGTGTGTGTGTGTTGTAAAGAAAAAAAAATATTTTGGTCCTTGTGTTGGACGTGAAGCCCAGTAAAAGAAAAGAATATATATATATATATATATATATATATATATATATGGGGTCATTCAAGGGAGAACTCTGTTATCTGTGGTAACCGTGAGATTCAATCTTAACCACAAATCAGAGGATAAATTAGGAAAACAATAATTTTGGTAATTTTAATTAAAGCGTATGTTAGGTATTTTAGAAATCTCCTCTCTCCTATTTCCTCTCTTCGGCGAACATTATTCCGGTGACCACATGATACACAGTGTGATACCTTTGTAAATAACGAAAATAAATAAGAAACATTGTGATACCTACTGTGATACAAAATAAGAAATGTTGTGATACCTAATGTGATACAAAATACTCTATGATACCCATCATGATACAAATACATTGTGATACCCGTTGTGATACAAAATACACTACGATACGTACCGTGATATACAATATACTATGAAGCCCATTGTGATACAAAAAACATTGTGATACCCATTATACAAAATATTGGGTTTTATAACATTCACCCATTGTGATACACTTCGTAAAACTACGAAAACACATTGTGATACACTTCGTAAAAGAACCAAAACACACTATGATACACTTCATAAAACAATGTTACCTGAAAATCACATCGATACACTTCAACGGAGTTGCAATCTGGGTTTCTACGAGATTCGGCTTCTAGTTAACCGACGAGATCAGGGTCATAGTACACCGGCAAAATCTGGGTTACATCTTCGGCGTTATATTATCCGGCGAGATTTGAGTTACATCTCTGACATATTTGGTTACAATTGTTGGACTGTCATTTTCTTCGTACCCATCCATGTTGACCTCTAGAGAAGTTACCTGGTGTGATCATGGTGGCGAAGATCGGATGGTTTCTACCGTAGTGACTATCAATGGTGATGCATATAAATATGAAGCGGAGGAAGAGATCATGGTTCTGGTTTTACGACGTAAGGTTGTCGGATGAAAGAGATAATGGTCTATGTTGTTGTTTTTCATATGGCCTAAATACTTGAGAAGAAAAGCAAGAAAACGTAGCTCTCCCTCTTGGTATGTTTTATGCAGGGCAGGTGGTTGTGCTATGATTTATGGCCGACGAGGACATGTATATATTCATGATGTTAATATTTTTTGCAAGGTTTAGAAAGAGAGGGAGGGAGAGAGAAAGAGAGATACCAATCTATCCTAAAATTATGGGGTTGAAATAAATGAAATTATTTATGAGTTGTCATATCATATCAATTTACTAAATTAACCTTTAGTATTTAATTAATAATAAAATAAATAATTTTAAATGAGTAGTTCATATTGAATCTCACGGTTATCACAAATTACTGAGTTCTCATTTGATTAAGCCATATATATATATATATATATATATATATATATATATATATATATATATATATAATTTTGGTCTGCAGTTTCCTTCGTGAAGCCCAGGTCGCAAAAGGACAAAAGAAAGAAACAAGTTGCAGCATATTTCATGCAACCCAAAAAAAAGGGAGCACTGGTTCAACATTCACACCTCACGTCGACAACCGAGTTTTCATGCGACCAAATCGGGCGCGCCTCTTCCGGCGACTACAACCGCGCTAGGCACTGGTGCTCGATACTCCAGTGTCTCGAGCGACTTTTTGCGCGACCACACCCGCGCCCTAAGTCGCACGCATCGAAGTTGAAGGCCACGTTTATTTTTCAGTCAGTTTTTTCAATTGGGGAGGTATAAATGTCGTTTAAAACCGTCTCGATTTCGGGGACGAAATCTTTTTAAGGGTGGGAGAATTATAATATCCTATGTTTAGTACCTAATTTCGTGACCGAAAACGCTTAAGATAGGAGATCGTGCTTTAATGACTTGTACCTTAGTCGTTAAGAGTTGTACATTAGTTCAAGTCTATTTATGAATTCATTTAAGGACTAATGTTGGATGAAACTATCTTGTTTAGGACTAAAATTGTAAAGGAATTGTCAAAATATGATCAAAGTAAGCTAAAGATAAAGGGGTTGAATTGTAAATGTTAAAAATATAAATATGAATTTAATTATTTTTTTGAAATTCTTAGAACCATTATCAGATTTACTCTCTCTCTCTCTAGCTCTCAATCTCTCCATCATCTCTCTAGAAAACCCTCGATTCATCTCAAAATCTCTAAAAATCTCCTTAAATCCTTATGTTCTTGAAGATTTTGTGTTAGAAATGGAACTAGGGGATCAAGATAAGGTATGTTCATGGTTAGTTTTGTTGATTACATCAATTTTGGGCAAGATGGGTTAAACCCTAAGTTTATTTATGAATTATAGGTTGAAGATTGAGGAATTGAGGTGGAAATTTTTCAAGTTTGGTGCTGTTGGAAGTGACAGATTCATTGTGGTAAGTTTAAAAATTCGTATAAAATCAACCATTTGTTTAAATGAGGTATTCTTTATATCGACAGAAAGGTCTATGAGTGTAGAACAACTTTGTAGTTTACACCAAAGTCTAGTTCGGATTTTAAGTGACTCTAAATCACTGATTTTACAGAACAGTTCTGCACACACTCGAAATTGCGCACTGTTGGTATTAATTATGTAGAAAATAGCTCAAAGCTCCAATTAATGTGAATCTAGTTTCTGTGAAATCCTAAGAGGATTATGCACAACTTTCATGTTTATAAGAAAATTTGGTTGAGCCTTTAAGAATGAGAAAAAGGCTTGAACTTTAAGTGTACAGAAGCTGTTAGCTATTGTTGGAATGCGTAAATTTGGATTTTTGCAAATGTGATTTAAGGCCCTAAGGATTGTATTAGACCACAGTCTCATTGGATTCAAGATCATCCAAACTGAAGATCGCAATCTGAAGCTAAAGCCAAAACGTCGACTCTCAATGTTAAAGTCTATGTCGTTTGTAATAAATGTCAATGTAATTGTATTAGTTTACTTAGATTTAATATCTAAGTTATAATATTGTAATAGTTAGATAAAGTTAATTTAGTTAGTTTCTAGTAACTTAGTTTATATTAGATATAATATCTAGATTTAATATCTAGATATTATGTTAGATTGTGTGTTCAACACACTTGGTTAGATTAAGTGTATCTCAATCTCTCAAGATCAGAGAATCCACACATACAAACACACACTTAAAGGTGTAAAAGAGAGAAAAACAGAGAACACAAATCCAAGCTTAAAATCGATCAACCTTGTAACTCGTTTGTTATAATCAATACAGGTTGGTAATCATTTTGTGTTGTTATTCTATAAAACTTGATAGTATTGTTGGACCGATAATTGGTATCAGAGCATCGATGTAAAACTTGATAGCTCTGGAAGTTCTATAAAACTTATCAAATGTCCAGACTGACAAGCAAGTTTGTCTACTGACGAAAGCATCGATGCAACAAAGTTGGTTATGGCATCGAAGGCTCTCTCACCTCAACTTCAGGTACATCAACAATCTGGTCAGTGGAAAGCTCGTCAAAGGACTTCCAGAGCTCAAGTATGAAAGAGAACATCTTTGTGCAGCTTGTGAAAAGGGGAAGATGAAGAGGGCACCTCATAAACCAAAGCCTGAACCAAGTACAAGCGCTCCGTTAGAGTTATTACATATGGATTTATGCGGTCCAATGCGAACTCAGAGTCTAGGCGGAAAGAAGTACATACTCGTGATCGTGGACGATTACTCGCGATACACATGGGTCAAGTTTCTATGTTCAAAGGATGAGACACCTGATGTACTCATTACATTCCTGAAGACGACCCAAGTGAATCTGCAGAAACCGGTCAAGTTTCTACGAACAGATAACGGCACAGAGTTCAAGAACAACAAAGTTGAAGAATATCTCGAATCTGTCGGGATTTCACATCAATACTCTGCTGCTCAAACGCCTCAACAAAATGGAGTGGTCGAAAGAAGAAACCGAACGCTAGTCGAGGCTGCTCGTACTATGCTAAGTCACTCTGACTTACCTCTATTTTTATGGGCAGAAGCTGTTTCGACCGCGTGCTACACACAGAATCGATCCATGATACATCGAAGATTCAAGAAGACTCCTTATGCATTAATCAACAACCGAACACCGACAATCAAATATTTCCATATATTTGGGTGTAAGTGTTTCGTTCTAAATGACAGGGAGAATCTTAATAAGTTCAGTGCTAAGGCGGATGAAGGGATCTTCATTGGATATTCCTCGACATCAACTGCATTCCGAGTTTATCTGAAGAAGTCAAGAACGGTGATTGAAAGCATCAACTTCACCTTTGATGAAGAAATGGCTTCCGAACAACAACGTTCAGAACCCGTTATAACCGGAGTACTAGCTTCTGGGCAACTCAGTCCAAAACCTGCGTCTCAACAGAATAAATCAGACGAAGCTTCAACTTCAACTAACCATTTATCTGATTTAGATTTATTATTTGAATTGTTTTATGATGAATTTCTTGGATCTAATGTAAAGAAATCTGTTGTGGTTGACAGGATGGAAGACTTAACGACTACTCATCCAACCAGTTCAGATGACTCTATTGAATCAAACGCCCCGATTCAACAAGAAATTACAATTCAAATGCCGACTACAACAATTGAAGAAGTGTCAAATGATAAAGAGACAGAAGTAGCCGCAACAGTAGGAGATTCTGTACAGATCAATCTACAGCCAGATCAAGCTGTACCTGCTGAGCTTTCTGAACCTGCCACTTCAACTGAAACCATCATTCCTCCTGAACAATCAGAAGAAGGTACAAGTGGATTTGTAGATGATACCACTGACATACAATCATGTAATCCACTACCTCATGAACATAAATGGACCAAAGAGCATCCGATAAGCCAAATAATTGGCGATCCATCAAAACCGGTGCAAACTAGGTCAGCATCAATGAACATGTGCATGCATGACTCCTTTCTGAGCAAGTTCGAGCCATCACGCATATCGGAAGCACTTGCTGATCCAGAATGGGTGATCTCAATGCAAGAAGAGCTAAATCAGTTCGACGCACTTCAAGTCTGGAGACTCGTACCAAAGCCTAAAGGTAAAACCATTATAGGTACGAAGTGGATTTTCAAGATAAAGAAAGACGAAGATGGTACCGTTATCCGAAACAAGGCAAGACTAGTAGCCAAAGGATACAGACAAGAGGAAGGAATCGACTACGACGAGACATATGCTCCTGTGGCACGATTAGAGGCAATCAGAATGTTTCTAGCCTACGCAGCCCACAAGAACTTCACGGTCTTTCAAATGGACGTGAAGACAGCATTCCTAAATGGAATTCTGAAGGAGGAAGTCTACGTCTCTCAGCCAGAGGGTTTTGTCAATCAAGAGAATCCAAATCACGTTTACATTCTCGACAAAGCACTCTACGGTCTGAAACAAGCACCTCGAGCCTGGTATGATGTCCTTTCCACTTTTCTAGTCAAGTCTGGGTTTTCAAAAGGTACGGTGGATACCACTTTGTTTATCAAAAAGGAAAAAGGCGATATCATTTTAATTCAAATCTATGTAGATGATATTCTCTTTGGTTCTACAAATACTAAGTACTGTAAGAATTTTGCAAACCTTATGGTGTCTAGATTTCAGATGAACTTGATGGGAGAGATGAATTTCTTTCTCGGTTTACAAGTAAAACAATTTTCATCGGGTATTTTTATCAATCGATCAAAATACATTAGGGATATTCTTCGGAAGTTCCAAATGGAAAATTCAAAACCGATTGGTACCCCAATGGCACCAGGTACTAAAATTGGCACCGATCCTTCGAGAAAGGCTGTTGATGTTAGGACTTATCGAGGGATGATAGGTTGTTTAATGTATCTTACTTCTAGTAGGCCAGATATAATGTTTTCAACATGCTTATGTGCACGATATCAGGCCAATCCTAAAGAAATCCATTTGTCTGCTGTGAAGCGCATTTTTAGGTATCTGAAGGGCACTGCAGATCTTGGTCTGTGGTATCCTAAAGATACTAGTTTTGAACTAACAGCCTACACAGATGCAGATCATGCAGGTTGTATGTTAGACAGGAAGAGCACGTAAGGACACGTACAGTTCCTCGGTAACAAACTCGTAAGTTGGGCATCGAAGAAGCAACTTTGTGTTTCAACCTCCACGGCCGAAGCAGAATATGTAGCTGCTGCTAGTTGCTGTTCTCAGGTCTTATGGATGCGAACTCAATTACGCGACTACGGTTTCCACTTCAACAAAATCCCGATATACTGTGACTCCAAGAGCGCCATCGCAATATCAGCGAATCCTGTTCAACACACCAAGACAAAGAACATAGATGTCAGGTATCACTTTATTAAATATCATGTTGAAAAAGGAACAATTGAACTTTTCTTTGTAAAAACTGATTATCAGCTTGCCGATTTGTTCACCAAACCCTTAGACGAAAAGAGGTTTAACTTTCTTGTCTCTAAGCTTGATATGCTAAATCTTAAGATTTAATCAGTAGTTACCTAACAAAGTTTTCTAAATTGTATACTTTTTCATCATTTCTTCATTCTTAACTCTGATTGATATCTGCACTTCTATCAAATGTTCATGATCCAAGGGGGAGAATGAGAAGAAATTGACATCTGGTCAATATTACTTCGAGGGGGAGCTCATAAAATTTGTGCATGTACTTTTTAATGTCAAATTTCTTTTGTAATGCAAGATTTTAGGGGGAGCTCTTCAAGTCAAAAGGGAGTACGGACATGACTTCTAATTATTTCTGATCAGAACTCGTACTTTACAAAGTTTTACTGCTTTTTGTCTTTTCATTTTAAGTGAATAAATTTTACTTTGACTTGACATAAGACTTTTGCAGAATTTTTGAGAGAAGCTTACAAGTTCATATGTTTATGACTTAAAGCTTAGCTTCATGAGATGGAAGATCGTACGTAAAGGTATAATTCTATATCTTCATCTCATATATGGTTGAAAGAAGGACAACTTTCAATCATAGAAAACATTGTTTTTAATGTTCAAACCACTTCCCGATTTTTCAACAGATTTTATATTTTGGAAGTGTATCTTAAATGTTTTCATGATCTAAATTGTGCTTTAACTGACATAGTTAAACCAATCTGAGCATCACATGCATCATAGAAAAACAAAGAATCATTGTGCTAGGAATTAACACAACTTCAATGGAATCACCTTAACCAGTGATTTCTACCCAAAAAGTTAATCCTTAGTGATTGAGTGTGCAAATAGAAAAGAAATGAGTGTGATTAGAGAAAGCAAAATGTTTAAAAGAAAGAGCGTGTGAGAACAGAGTTAAAAGAATATCACAACTCTGCACCAACTTTTTCTGAGCCGGGTAGCCACCATTCTAGTGATTCACAATTCTTTGGTGATCATTATTGAAACAGGCAACTAACCCATGCCAACTCTTGATCAAACCTCACCATCTACTCATTTTCTTCTCAACAAGAAAATGTTTCACATTTTCAAAGGGGATGCAGCACATTTGCTATCTGATTTTCATTTGGAAAATCTAGATATTGAAAAGAAGAAAGTCTGCCCCACCTTCGCACTTCAATCATGCACATTGAGTCTGTGTTTAACTTACTGTTGTCTCAGTGGTTTACACAATTTTGAGCCTAATAAGCAATCATCTGTGCTTAATTCTTTCTAACACAAGCACGAACACACAAGGAATTAGTTTCTTTGTCATAACGTTTATAGAAATAACCTTTGTGGTGTTTCGATGATTAAATGGAAGCCCTGGGGGAGTCAACATCAAACAGCTCCTTTCCAATGTGTATTTGTTACACACAGTGACTTAATGTTACTGACAGGCATGTTAATTGATTCATTAGTTGATTCAGGTGTTACACAACTAATTTGTCTAGATTTGCAAAGATCTGGATGAATACCTCTTGAATTGACGGATCAAAGGCTCTAACTGATGGACATTTCTTACAAAAAAAGTTTTGATGAAGTTGTTGCACTTACCATCAAAAAGGGGGAGAATGATTACGAAAGAAATGGCAAAGATCACATGTTTCAAGAATCACGTCCACTCTTCGAAAGGGGAGATTGTTAGAAAAAGACATGCTGATTTCAGAGCTAGAGAAAGAGATTGCATCTTCTGTGCTGAACAAGAAGACTGAATTGGATAAATCTTTTTATTTAATGATCTTGATCCAAAGGGGGAGATTGTTAGACCACAGTCTCATTGGATTCAAGATCATCCAAACTGAAGATCGCAATCTGAAGCTAAAGCCGAAACGTCGACTCTCAATGTTAAAGTCTATGTCGTTTGTAATAAATGTCAATGTAATTGTATTAGTTTACTTAGATTTAATATCTAAGTTATAATATTGTAATAGTTAGATAAAGTTAATTTAGTTAGTTTCTAGTAACTTAGTTTATATTAGATTTAATATCTAGATATTATGTTAGATTGTATGTTCAACACACTTGGTTAGATTAAGTGTATCTCAATCTCTCAAGATCAGAGAATTCACACATACAAACACACACTTAAAGGTGTAAAAGAGAGAAAAACAGAGAACACAAATCCAAGCTTAAAATCGATCAACCTTGTAACTCGTTTATTATAATCAATACAGGTTGGTAATCATTTTGTGTTGTTATTCTATAAAACTTGATAGTATTGTTGGACCGACAAATTGTGTTAAGTGTTTATTAAGTATCCTATGGGTATTGTAAGCATGTTTGAAGGTCCGTAGAATCTTTTAAAATGAAAGGTCTTGTAGGAACTTTAAATTGATAGGAATTGTTACCGGAAATCATCTAAAAGCATTTTACTAATAAGTGTAGGTAAACCGGAAGGAGAAAACCATTCTTAGGCATCAAGTTTCGTGTGATCGTCTCTAAAACACCTCCAAGGTACAAATATCTAATTCGTTTCAATACGTGGATAATCAATTGTGGTGATTACCCATTCCATAGATCTTGTTCATGAAATACACCCACAAAAGTGGATGTTATCAAGTGGTTATCCGGAATATTTTTGTGTTGTATATGATGTTTCGTTTAATGATTTTGAGTCATTGGGAATTTTGACTCAAGACCGGTATGTTTTTAAATTCCTTACGATTACTTGATTTATAAATCTCAATGAGTTTGTTGAACTTGTTATCCAAAGTTTATTCATCAAATTTGGTTATTGAAATTCGTTTTGACTAGGCTCATCATTTGGGGCACGAATGTTGAGACGCCTCCATGATGGCTAAAATAGTCATGGCGTTCTCGTGAAGGCTATGGCCGAGCCATATAGAGAACGTTGGATGCATCCTTAGAACCGAATACCAATTATGTGTTGGTTTCCGGATAGAACCGAATACCAATTATGTTGGTTACCGGATAGAACCGAATACCAATTATGTTGGTTACCGGATAGAGCCGAATACCAGATACCTTTGGTTACCGGGGAATGAGGTGGTGTAGTGCCCAACACTTCCATTCCATTATGACGGTTTCAGTTCTTGAGATTTACACTTAAATCGCTTCCAACTCTGTATCGTAAGGTTTTCTTTCAGTTGTTTTCTTTCAGTTACCTACTTCTTATTTGGTATTTCTTGTGTTATTATTCGTTCACTGGGCAATTTTGCTCAGCCGAGGCTTGTTTTGTTTTACCTCGGCAGGTTCAGGATCTAACCCAGAGGCAGGATGAACGGACGAGATGGTTTAGGATGCTTAAAGACTAGTTACTTATTCAAGGCTTTTGTTATGTAAATATTTAATATGTAAATATGTTATTCGTATCATTACTGGTGGATGTATTGCAATCTTTTGGGAGTTCTGTTAGAGCTCTGTACTGTGAATTGTAGACTTTTGATCCATTTTCGGTTGTGACATTCCCTATCTTAGGACTAGTAGGAAGGGTGAAATTGTCTTCCCAATGAATTCAAGCACAATCTGTCAATCAAGATCTAACATTCAAAGTCTAGAGAGAGAGTAGAGAGAGAAACGTAGTCATATGTATATTGCAATTCAGAACCAACCTTTACAAACTATGTACAAACCAAGGTATTTATACCAAGGACTAAAACTACATGCTTAACACCTAAGTAAACTCATATTGACTTTACAGACTTTGACTTATCTTGATTTGACTTTTCCTAATTAAATCTTGGATACAATAATACACTAACAATCTCCCCCTTTGTATTCAAGATTTAAAAAAAAATGACACTCGTCTTCAGCGCTTGATTCTTCAACTTTTATCTCTGACATTCTTGGACTTTGAAGCTCTTCCTAAAGTTGTTGAAAAATCTTGAAAAGTCATTCACGATTAGCATCTTTGAATAGTCAACAAGTCTTGTAGACGAACCATTTGAAGTCTTGAAACAATACTTTGAAAACTTCTTTAAACTTCTTTGAAACACTTCATCTTTGAAACATTTGAAACTTCGAGGGATCTTTGAAAATTGTATCTTCATCACTGTAAACTCTGATCAGTCTTCAAGCAAACAAACTTTCACGAATTATCTTCAGAATCTGTCTCTGAAACATAGTAAGCATCTGAATTGTCTTGAACTTTCAGAATTATCTCTTCAGGATTATCTTCACCATTTGTCTTTGAAATTGATCTTTGTAGATATCTCCCCCTTTTTGATGATTGTGAGCTTCATGATCATCAAAACTTTCTCAATTTCAGCACTTTCTTTGAATCTCCCCCTTTTTCAAATATTCTCCCCCCTTTGAGATACATTTGATATTCTCTGCCCTTTGATCTGAATAGCTGAATCATGAACTGTATATACCCGAATCTTTTCAAATCCAGATATAATGAACGTTGTAACCCTGATTCAACAAATGAAACAGTTAGAAGTGCCTGTCAGTAACACGGAGTTACTGTGTACAACGAATGTACAATTTAAGGAGCTGGTTTGATGATGACTCCCCAGGACTTCCATTCAATCATTGAAAAACACAAGGTTTATCTATGAATGTTCTAACAGAAAAACAAATTTTCTGTGTGCTCGTGCTTGTGTTATGAAAGAATTTAGCACAATGATTGTGTTTCATAAGGCTCAAATTGTGTAAACTGTTGAGACAGCAACAAGTATTACACGAACTCAATGTGCATGAAAGAGGTGCGAAGGTGGGGCAACGTTCCTTCTTTTTCAATATCTAAATCTTCCGAGTGAAGACTAGATAGCAGATATGTTGCGTCCCCAAAGAAAATGAAACATTTCTTTGTTAATAAAGAAACGAGTGGCTGGTGGGGTTAATGCAAGAGTTGGCATGGGCTCACTGCCTTTTTCAATGATGGTCACCAAAGAATGTGAACCAATCAGTAGATGTGGCTGCCCGGCTCAGAAAGTGGTTGGTGCAGAGTTTTGATATTCTTTTAACTTTGTTCTCACACCCTCTTTCTTTTTAACATTATGCTCACTTCTAACCAAACTCTCTTTTACATTTTACCGCTCCACACAATGAGAAAAACTCAACCGGATGAGTTATCTCCCCCACTCTTTGATTTATGACCCCTCACCCCTCAATCACTCTAGGATAACTTCCGGGGTAGGAAACGCTGGTTTACGTGAATCCATGGAAGTTCTTATAAGCTCACACATGAATCCCATGTAAGTCCTATAAAGAATGGTTATTCAACAGTTTAACTTTAGCAGTTAAGCTCAAGAATGTATGATGACATTGTCAAAATGTATGCTCATGAAAAATATGAATGAAATTTGAGCATTTGAACTTTGATGATTTCTTAAAACAAAGATATTGAATGAATGAAATAAAATCAAGAGAATTGTTTTGAGAATCTAACAATGTATCAATTAGATCAAATAAAATGGTTAGGGTATCAAAGAATTGGATAATTTGTTTATATGAACAAATATAAACAATGTAGCAATGAAAGCACAAATTTGAAATGATGAATGATGCTCAACAATATATGAAAGCAAACGGGAGTATTACCATCGAAAAATTGTTCATTATGAGACATGGTAATAACAAAATCAAATGAAGTACTGAACTGATGTGTGTGAATACTTTACAGTATATAGACAAGATAATACACAAGTATTGATCTTTGGAAACACAAGGTCAGTTAAACATTAAAGCTCAATAATGAAAAACATTTAAAAAAATCACACTTCTTAATTCATGAAATCTTTTGAGAACCAGAAGTGGTTTGAACATTTCAGAAAACGTTTTTCATGTTCGAAAGTTGTTCTTCTTTCAAACAATCAGAGATCTAGATTAGAAGATATTTACCTTTAAGTTTCCCCTCAAATCATTATATCATGATTTGTTTTCTTTTAAGCTTCCCCTGGATATTTGCACAATATCCATATCTTTAAACATTAAAGAACGGGTCTTGATCTGTCATATGATCAGAAGTCACAATCTTTACATTAAAATTCGGATTTTGAACTGTTTTGTTCAAAAGCCAATGTTCTTTAAACTTTAAAGAACGAGTCCTGAGTTGATTTACTCAGAAGTCAAACATCTTGCTCCCCCTACACCTGTGGTACCTGCGAAACAGTTTTAACAGGCTTTGGTACCCACTGGTATTTGGGTCCTGATATGTTAGATTTAGAAATCCACCTCTCATTAGATTTATATCTTTTAAAATCCGAAATCTGAGAAGTAATTCTGTAAGATCCGTACCAGTTATGAGCAGTTTCTCTCTGAACAAAGTCATTCTCTACACAGTAAGAACAACAGATTTTCCTTTGAGCAATCCTGATCAAATGATTAGTAGAGTAATATATATCAGAATTACCAAAAGATTTACCTTTATGCTTACTGTTCTTTTTGGCATTGGTTGTGGATTTGAATGATCTGTCATTCTTCTTCTCTTCATCAGAAGTCTTCACTCGCCAGACCATCTGATTTTTCTTCGATTGCTTTCCAAGAGATTTAACATAGAAGCTCGATGGTCCATCAACAGATTTGTCATAAAATAGATTTGATGGTCGAATCTGACTTGATTTGACAATTTTAGGTTTGACACTGTTCTTTTTGAAAACATTTTGATTATGAATAGAACTTGAAGTTGTTTTGAAAGAACAGACTGATTCTGTTGAGTTATCAACAGGTGATTGGCTAATCACATCAGCTGTTACTTTATCAGACAATTCAATGTTTGCAGCTTCTAAGTCATTTATCTTTTTAGTCAAAATGTTTCTTTCATCTGAAAGTGTGTCAAATTTCTGTTTCAAATCAGATGTGGCCTTCTGTTCTTTTTGATAATCTGATAACAGAACAGTTAATTTGGATGTGAGCTTAGATATTTCAGATTCAAAATTTAAACGTTCAAGCTCAAAATCTTTTTCCAAGTTCTTGGATTTTTCAGATATTTCCTTGAAAATCCCAGTATTTCTCTTTTCCGCGTTTTTCTTTTCAAACTCATAAGACTTTTTGTTTTCTTTGAATATTTGTCTTTCTTTTTCGAGCAAGTCTTGTAAAGTAGAAATCTGTGTGGGAAGTTCAGTTATTTTAGCTTCAAGAACTTGTCTTTCCTTTGCAAATGTGTCTCTTTCAGTGATTAAATTTTTTTCAAACTCAGACACTTGCTTGGAAAGCTTTATGCATCTAAGCTCCAAATCCTTTTTCTCTTGGTTAGCTTTCTTAGAAAAATCAGAAAGCTTTTGAATGGAATCCTTCTCCAGATTAACTTTTTCATTATCTGCTTGGATGCTTTTTGTCAATTCAGCATTCTGTATTTCCAAGGCAGATATCTTGTCTTCAAAAGCCGTAAACTTTTGTTGAAGCTCAACTGATTCAACTTGGAAATCTGATGATCTTTGTTCAGTTCTCTTCAATTGGCTCAGAAGACTTTCAACATAAGATTCCTTCAGCTTGATTACTTCTTGAAGAGACTGAATGGTATTATCTTTTATTCCCATCATTTTCTCTCTATCTTTAATCTCTTTCTCTTTCTCACTGATGATACCTGCAAAATGAGATTTATCCATATTAGCACACTTTTTACAGTCATAAGTTTTATCAGAATTTGACAAATTTAATTTCAACTCCTGAATCTGCTTTAGAAGCATTGAATTCTGATTTTTCAGTTGATTTCGTTCAGCTTCTATTTTCGGTATCTCAGGCATGTACAATATAGCACAATCTCTGGCTGATAGTACAATATTTCCCTTATCATCAACAGTAGGCATCTTGACAGATTAGCTTGATATGAATGATCATTCCCAAACAAATCAGAAATGTTGACTAAAAAGTCAAACTTGGATCACCAAAAAAAAATTTAATATTAAAAAAAAATCTATCTCTTGAAACTCGCTAGTTACTGGAGACGCAAAGCTCAAAACTCGCAAGACACTGAAAGCGCAAAGCACTATTCACACTGAAACTCGCTAGTAGGCACTCGCGTGTTTCTGATTCGTGCTAGTCGCTACGTGCGCGTTTCTAGAACTCGCAGGACACTGATAGCGCGTTTTGCTCAAACTCACATGACGTTGTTAGCGCGTTTCAACACTTAGAAATAATTTCACGGATTTCAAACTCGCAAGCTCTTCTAGCGCGTTTCGCTCAAACTCGCACGTAACGCCTTGCGCGTTTATGAAACTCGCTTGCCTCTGTTAGCGCGTTTTACCCAAACTCACATGTTTTGCTTGCGCGTTCTTCAGACACTTCTTAGAACTCACAGGCTTTGCTTGCGCGTTCTTCACATGAACCTTGCGCGTTCTACGGATGAACTTGCGCGTTTCGTGAATCTAGTGCGTTCTTGGGTTTTCTTGCGTGTTCTTGGTCTGATTTTCACGAAATCGATCTAAATCAATTCAAACCTGCAAATTAAAACATGAAATTCCATAGAAATGATCGATTTATCAATTAGAACATTATTCTAACACAAGATTTTGATTAAAAACATCAAAATGCACCAAATTGATTCAAGAACAGTGTTCGAGTTCGTGTTTTACGAAAATAGCAATTTGATCAAATTGATCAATCTAATGTTCGAATTAGACTATATGATCTGAATAAAAGTTGATCCAATGGATGAAACGTACACAATCAAATCAATTTCTTGATTTAATTGTACAAAAACAATAAAACCACGGATCAAACAGTGACTTTTTCAGAAACTACAATTTTCTTGAATATTCAATAATTTGATCCAAAAACTAATTCAGTGATCTTTCTGAATTTGTTTGGTATGCTCTGATACCAATTGAAATTGTCTTCCCAATGAATTCAAGCACAATCTGTCAATCAAGATCTAACATTCAAAGTCTAGAGAGAGAGTAGAGAGAGAAACGTAGTCATATGTTATTGCAGTTCAGAACCAACCTTTACAAACTATGTACAAACCAAGGTATTTATACCAAGGACTAAAACTACATGCTTAACACCTAAGTAAACTCATATTGACTTTACAGACTTTGACTTATCTTGACTTGACTTTTCCTAATTAAATCTTGGATACAATAATACACTAATAAAGGGGGTGTTACAAATCACATTGAGAAGTCGATTTTGAAGAGAAAGGGGGTAACAAGAGGTGATTTTGGAGAGATTCCATCATTTCAAGTTCATCAATTTTGTAAGTTAGGTTTAATTTCTTCCCAATTTCTTAGTTTGTGTTTCAAATTAGCCATGTGCGGCTAATTTTCTTAAGAATTCGACTTTGGGTTGTTAACTTTTGCAATTTCTAATTCATATGGTTATTGAGATGATGTAATCCAACTTTATTTTGATTATTCATCCAATTTCTAAGATTATTGGTTTATAAATTAGTTTTCATGCTTTTTGATCAATGGTGTGGAAATTGATTCTGGTTAATTTGTTTCCTAAATCTGTAATTGTTTAGTTAACAATTGTTAGTGACAAACAACAAAGTGGGTTTTGTCAAAGATTCCTACTTTTTGTTGTGAAATTGGATGAGACGGAAAATTTGAATTAACCGAGCTTATGTGTTAATTTATCCGGACTCGGGTTCCATAAACTTTTATGCTAGTATAAATTAAGCTTTCAAGAGCTTGTTTGAGGCTAATTATATACTAAGGTTTGGTAGGAGAGCTTATTCCTTTCAAATGCTAATTATGATAGAATTGGTTGTTAGATCTTTTTAACAATTATAATCGGGTTAATCGAAGTAGTTGCGATAATCGTATACATTGTCTATGATACAACTTTTGAATGGAATTGCATTAGTGTTTGCTACCCAAAGTTGAGTTCATTTCCGTTTATATTGTTTTTAAACTCATTTTTAAATTTCATATGTTAAATTTCTTGCACAAACACCCCCCCCCCTCCCAATTTTCGTAGTTACTTTTAAGTAAAAAAATTGTGTACTTGTTGATTCGGTATAAAATAAGTTAAAACCGAGTCTCTGTGGATTCGACCCGACTTAACGCTATTACAATTTTGGTTGTATTTAGTCGATAGTTGGAACTTATTATTTGGTGGACTCGACATCTGTCACGATTATTTACTTTTCCTTCAACTAAAACGACGCCTTAGGCCAAAAACACGATTGGTCACTTAATTTATCCCAAGCAAAAGATATAAACGTAGAAATAGAGAATTGGGGGATAATACAACTTACTTGGAATTTTCGAGTGTTACAATTAACACTATATGGGTGTTGTTATCATTGGCTGCAAATCTTGATTGGCATTTACAACAGTATGACGTGAAAAATGCTTTTCTTCATGTAGACATACAAGATGAATAAGCTAGCTTATAAGCTAGTTTTTGGTCATCCAAACATGTACAAAAAAGGCTACAGATCACACAAGAAATTATCCGGTGCTTCACGGTCAAATCCGTAAATGTTGACCAGATAAAGGGTTAGGATCACTTCTCTATTTCTCATACATTTACCATTTCTCACATGAACCTCTCCCTATATATATATATATATATATATATATATATATATATATATATATTATATAATCACAGAAAATATGATTGTACTAACAAAATTTATTACAATAATATGTTAATTTGTATACTCATGTTTAAATATTTAATGTTTTTGTGCAAATGTTTATTCTAATAATTTTACGAATGTTATCTTTAGAGCATCTCCAACACCTATGCTAAAATGTAAAAATTGGGATTTTAGTATTTTTGTTACTCCAACAATTATGGTATCCTCTATACTAAAATAGAAAAAAGAAGATAGAGATTGTAAAAATCTCCAAATTTAGAGAAATCTTTAAATAGATAGTTTCCTCCAAAAACTAATTATTACACCCAAAAAACAAATTTTTTTCTCTCCTAACTTTTCATATATCGAATATTTTAATAATATCTATACTATTTAATAAGCTAGCTTATTTTCAGCTAGCTATGCTTATAAGCTAGTTTGCCAAACCATCCCTAAATCAGTTTTGTACAAATCAGTTTCTTGTACACGACACTTTCTTGTACAACCCACTTCTCCCTCTTCCCCCTCATCTCGCCTCTTCTCCTGGAAACATCTTCAACATCCATGGCTTCAAAGCTTTTGCGACATGCCATTTTCACACACGCCATCTTCAATCTCCTAATCGTCTACTTCAATTTCGCCCAGGTCAGTATTCTGTAAACCACTACAACAATTCATTTTTTGGGCAATTTCAAGTGGGTTTGCAACTTATTACTGATTTTCCGGAACTCCAGCTTGAAATTTTACTAGGGTTTCGCAAATTTTGGGGTTTACGTCAGTCAATCTGACGAACACTCACTTAGAATTGAACTTTGGTTTTGAAAATTTAGGGATTATGGTCAATTATTTGCTTATATTTCAAATGGGTTTTGCAAAGTATCAAAGATTTTGATATTCTGTTCATGAAGCTTTTTTTCAAAGCTCTAAACCAGTACAACAGTTGGGGTTTACGTCAATCTGACGAACTCTCACTTAGAATTGAACTTTGGTTTTGAAAATTTAGGGATTATGGTCAATTATTTGCTTATATTTCAACTGGGTTTTGCAAAGTACCAGAGATTTTGATTTTGATATTCTGTTCATCAAGCTTTTTTTCAAAGCTCTAAACAAGTACAACAGTTGATTTTCTCGCTTGGAATTGAACTGTGGTTTTGAAACTTTAGGTATTTTGGTCAATTATTTGCTTATATTTCACGTGGGTTTTCCAAGTTATCACAGATTTTTATTGTTTATTGTCATGATTCTAAATCTGTTCTAATGGCCTCTAATTTTAAATAGGGCAAATTGGTTGTTGATCATTGATCCAAACCTATTTGTCTCCATTAGACTCCTGGTTTCTCTTTGGGATGACATATAGGATGTTGATTGTTGATCCATCCAATATGTTTACCTTGGGGAGTCGTTTCTCTTGGTTTAATATGTACTTCCCTTTTCTGGTTCTGCTCGTAGCCTTTATAGCTTTATTGTTTAGTGTTGCTCTTGTTCTTATCTTTTTAGAAGTTTTTTCAACATTGATATGCAAAAGACTATCTTTGCTGCTAAATTCAAGTTTGGTATTTGTCCAATGTGCATTGCTGGAGTCTGCTTGGTTTTTAAAATATTGTATGCTTATGTTTTAGAGTGAGCAGGGAGTGATGTTGAAGTTGTTGAATGTTACAACAATGGCAGACATATAAGCTTGAATGCCATCAGAACTGAAAACTTGTAATAAATTTATAATTTTCACTTGCCAGACATAAGCATCATATCATCATTTCATATTTACTTGTCATCTAACAGTAGTTAATCTTGACTTGTTAATTGATCTAATTGCTTGCTAACATGCTCTCCAGCGTGTCTGCCAAGGTCCTCCATCTCGCCGCTCTATTCGTCATCTCCACCAACAAACAATTTTGTTTGAAAATTTTCAGTAAACAATCGAGGATGCAACCTCGAATATCAATCTGAAAAGAGTTGGACAAAGATTGAACATGAAGGTGTGGTTGCATTACACTGATATGTCAACTCTTTTTCTCTTTTTGATGTTTAGTCATCTCAAGACTCTAGCTTTATGGTGTAGAGTAAGCACTCCACATTTCTTGGATGCATGCAACTCCTCTGTCTCTAAAATTAGGAATACACAGTACAATATTACAAATATTCTTTATGTATCTTTTCAGTTTTAGTGCCACTTTTCATATTTTAGCATAACATTAGAATACTAGATGTGATCATTAATGTTCCAAACGCATGTAATACCTCATTTTTGTGTCTGCAATCTCATTCCTAATTGTGGACATTGCTTGGGTTTTCTATTATCTCTACCATTTTGTACACACTAGCAGATTGTGAGTTTTCTTTATATCCAACAAATTACAAGTTTGCAATCTCATTACAACTTTGCATCACATCCTGTAGAAACTTTTCTGTTTTTTTATGCTTTAAGAAGTCTAGAGCTGCTTCTAGAGAACTTAATTTATTTATAACAATCAATAAAGTTTAGCAAGTAGATTTCGTCGTTTTTGATTAAATGTTGTATTATTTTTCTATTAATGGCTAATTGTAAGTGTCCTCTATTGTCTAAAGTCTAAACCACCATCCCCATCAAGAGATGATTCATGCCACTGCAGTTGCCGGACATACGAGACGACGGCATCAAGCTTCAGTTTTCATTTCCTCCGGTTGCCAGACATACGAGACGACGACATCAAATTTTCGCATCCGCTGACCGCCAGGCTCTCTTCAGCCGCATCGCTCCTGTTTACGATAACGTACAACATAATTCTTCATCTCAATTTTTCAGAATTTTATTTCCTAACATGATCTCCTACATTCACGGTTTTTCATTTACAGTTGAATGATGTATTTAGTTTGGGCAAAACATCGGATATGGAAACGAATCGCAGTTCGTCGGAGCTGGTAACGATTAAATCCCCAACTCTTTCAATTTTATGATTTTCCCCCAAAATATGTATACATTCTGTTGCAGATTTAGGGTTGATATATGTGTGCTTATGTATTATAGAATATGAATTGAAGTATTGATGTGTGTGTATTGAATGATAGGGCAAAAGAAGGGAGCACATTACATCCTTGTATCGCACTAAAGTGAGTTTTCTTATTTTTTTTCATCTTATGCCTAAGATAATAATTGAGTTTTTCAATATCAAGCCACTAATCGAACGTGAAATTGCCCACTTCTGCCTCCAGCGACGCTCTGTTTTTCGGATGAAATGATTTGGATTGATGTTTCGAGAAGAAATATGCGCCAAAGGGGTGATTTCATTGATGGCAATTATTATTTTACTTTACCCTTTGACAGATAGATTCAGATAGAGATCGCCAACAACCGCCTCTTGACAATCGAATGGATTTGGAGGAGACGATAGATGAGGAGAATGTACTATATTTTTGGTTATAATTTGAGCTTGATGTATGTTCCAGTTGATTAAATGAAATGTTGTAAATTATGTTTTCTTATGAAAGACTTGCCTATGTATATCTATCTATATAATCTTACCTTCAGTTGTGGGAGAAGTAGACCGAAGCCAATCGAGAAGCAACTACAAGAATGTTAGGTTTTTGTTATGTCGTAATTGAATAAGCTTTCTATTTCTATTTCTAATTTGGTAGGAGGGTTTTCAGAAGGCAAGTCGCTTTGTAATTCCAACAATTTGCATCTCACCTATTCTCATCTCCTTTCCATTTTTCTCGACCCCAATTTCAACAACAGTTTTTTACTTTGTCAAACATCAGTTGGTTTTCCTACAAACATTTCAAGTTTCAAGGTTAAACAAGTTAGTATATCTGTTTATTCTTTAGGATGAGCTCTTTGATCAAATCACTAACCAAGGTTATTATTCAGAACGAAAAGCAGCTGATCTTGCAAGGACTATCGTTGATCTGATTGAGACACGTCATTCTCTTGGTGTGATGCATAGGGACCTCAAACATGAGAATTTTCTATTTGTCGATGCGATGAAGATTCAGTTATGAGAACCATAGATTTTGGGTTATCAAATTTCTTTAATCCGGGTACCTTTTTCAAATCATGTATTTATCTCAAAATATAAATGATTTTATGAATTTAACTTGCTTATTCTTAGCATAATCTTGATTTTAGTAGGACTGTTCTATAATTTGGCTTGAAGTTTGTTAGATCTTCTGTCAATATTGGATCTTCTGAAAGTGTTTGCTAAATGGGTTTCCAAATCATAGCGTACATGTATGATATAAGTCTTTCTAGCACATGTCTTATCTTCCTTTGATGTACAACACCCTTGTTTAATCCATGAATAGTTGTTACTTGTCATATTCTGTACAATTTTTTTTTATTTCCTTGCTAATTTCTAAACTACTATGCAGGACAAGTTTTTACGGATGTGGTGGGAAGCCACATTTATATTTGGACCAGAAGTTCTTATTAGAAATTATGATCCAGTCATCCGGAGCCGATATATGGAGTGCTTGCGTGATCATTTACATTATTCTTTGTGGGGTACCTCCAATTTGGGCAGGTGAGACAGAACACGATATAATTTTGCAATACTCTCACTCCCTTTGGTTGATTGTGAATTGTCAACTTTCTCCTTTCCTGTCTACAGGTTCGATATATTCGAAGAGGTTTGCATGGTAAACTTGACTTCAGTGTAGAATCATAGCCTAATATCTCTGAATGTGCTAAAGACCTTATCCAAAAAATGCTTGTTAGAGACCCAAAAAAGCGGATAATTGTTCATCAAGTTCTTTGTAAATTGTAAGTTTCTCTTCTCCATTTATCACTGATAACATTATTCAAAAATATGTAGTAATTCATTTTTTGTTTAAGTGGATTCGTCAGCTCAACTTTAATGTTGTATATGTCTTTTGAATTAGGTATTGATTCTTCCAACCAGTGGTAAACATTGATCGTGTTTTTTAAGGTGTCCCATGTTTTCATTGTTGATTTCTTTTGTACATGAGTTTCTTAGGCTATCGAAAAATGCGTTGTCATGGTTTCAAGAGCTTATCAAGTGGGGAAAGACTTGCAACCACCATTATAGTTTGCTACCGGTTGTGTACAAGTGATTATGGAATCACAGTAAGGGGTCGCTTGCCCGGTAATAGGCAACACTTTTATTTAACTTATTGTGTGATTTCAGAATTGAGATTTGTGGTTTGATTTGGTGTTATAGTCGTCTTTGCCTAGCAAAGCTATATAAGATAAAGAAAAGCCTAGCGTCACTGTGAGTTTCGTTTGTACGTTTTTGGTTGTTTTTTTGTTCGTTTTTGATGGTGGTAAGTGTTTGTGAAATTGCAGTGGCCAAAGCAGTTGAATGCTCCAATCGAGGTTGTGGATCCTGAGATTGCAGACATTATTGAGCTTGAAAAAGCTCGCCAATGGAAGGTCATCTTTCTCTTCCTACTGTTATGTGATTAGGTGTATTACGCTATACTTTGGGTGCAATTGGGAAGACATACTAATTTGGTTTGAAATGAAATTCTCTTCCCAGAATTTAACAAGTTTTTTGTAAATTTTCTGTTCTCTCTGGATTTTGAGTTGAAAAGTAGAGGGACAGATTGCAGTTTTATATTGAACTTGGTATCGTGACGGTGTTTGATATGTGAACAAGGTTATATTTCTATAGTGATCCTTTCTAGCCATGCCACTACCACTCCCACTCTTCAATCACTATATGTATCCCTCTTTCTACCATAAGGTTCACCTTCCTTATTTTAATACAAATGTGAGTCTTCAGAAAGTCAAAAAAGTTTTTATCGCCACATGATCAATCATCAGTACTTGTAGTTTGACATACTTTACTCACACCTTGGGGTAAGAGTTGTAAAGAACTTTTGCATCTTTTTTTGTTATTTAACCACAATTTTTTAGTCATTATATGTTTCTGCACCATATTCCTTTCGTTTCTGTTATGCCAATCGAAACAGTATATAACAACGAAGCATTAATGTAAGAATTGTAAATAACTTCTGCATCTTTTTGTTGTATTAAGGTTAGATATCCCAGTGATCTTTTTGTTGTAAACACTTGTAGTTTTACATCAATGAGAAGTAACATAATTTGCTTGTAGGATTGCTTAACCATGTGCCAGAGCTCTATTGAATATGTGTAAAATTTTCAGCCTGTTAGGTTGGTCTCAAGTAATTGCTTTTAGGATTTAATTTGCTTTGTGAACCTATAGGGATTTAATTCTTATTATTTTTATTTTTTAAAATATTAATTAAACCGTAAATGATACTACTGCACTAAAAAAAATAACTTTTAAGTGTCATATACTTTTGTTTCAAGTTTAAACTTTTAAGAATACAAGTGAATATAAGTGAATTTCTGGCCGAGAAGTAGAACCTAGAGGCACAAAATATGGTTTCATATTTGGTATCATGTACGGAATTTGATATATGGATAAATTTAATTGGTAAAAAAGGTAAAGTGTAAACAAAAAGTTCTATGCAGTGGTTAACTCAATCTGATAAAACAAAATAATTAGCATAAAAGTACTATCATCTATTATGTGATAGTTTATAACTTTGTATGAAGATTAACATTTGAAGGTAAATATTCCTTCCAGCTTTCTGTGTAGGACTATTCTCTACTTTTTTTTTCCTCTAATCACGGACGACTAGATTGATTCCCGTGTAGATATGCATAAAGCAGTCTCTTGTATTTACACTGGATTCAAAGTTCCATTCTCTGACTGGGTTCTCTGTATTGCTTATAAAGGGTCTTGAACTCATACCATCAGAGAACTTTACCTCCCTTTCGGTGATGCAAGCAGTTGGATCTGTAATGACTAACAAATACAGTGAAGGCTATCCAGGTGCTGGATACTATGCTGGAAATGGGTAAGCAAACAACTCAGCTTTCAATCATGCAGTTTGTCATGAATTAAGTCAATATTCAATCTACTGCTAAAATTAGATGATGCGGTTAGTTTCAACTTTAGTCATCTTCTATTGTTTATTTATTGTGACTTACTGTTTCTAGGTACATTAACATGGCAGAAACCTTGTGTCAGAAGCGTGCCTTGGAAGCCTTTCGGTTGGATCTAGCAAAATGGGGAGGTAGTTAAATTTGATTTAATTTGCCGAATGATCTGAACATGAAACTTATGTTCCATGTTGAGAATGGATATTGCTAACACCAATTTTGGAAAGAGCTTGTGAAGAACTTGGATAGCTACGTGGAAAGAAAAAAAAACTTGTCATATTTGTGTTGCATGAATCTATACTTTGTGTTGTGTGCGACTGTTGGTAGGTAAACAACAACAATAACAAAATGAGAATCATGCAGATTAGCGTTAGAAGCACTTTGACATGTCTTATACTGGATTCAGTTCATCACTCACAATTACCGTTACTATACCTTCACAACAACGAAAACTTGACTATACCTTCACTCTAATTTATGTCAAATTTGAACTTGTGAAGTATTAGCTTTGAATCTACAGAGTCAAAAGTTGACTTTTATGGACGAAGGGTGTGTATTTTGCACTAATTCTCAAATTGTTCTTTTCTTTTTAAATACCAAAGGAGCAAATGTGTATATAGTTTGTCGAAGTAAGGAAAAGGGAGAAGCTGCTCTCTCTAAAATTCAGTCAACCACTGGCAACCAAAATGTTCACTTGGAGGTATGGTAGATGACTTTTCATTTATCTAATGTTCACTTGGAGGTATAGTAGATGACTTTTCATTTATCTTTCTGGTAGAGTCATGTGTCCAGAAAAATAGTCCACTTTCGACTTTTAAGTGTCAAATAAATCAACATTTTTTAGTTATATCAAAATAATTGATAATGACATCAATCCGTGAAAAGGGGTATCAGGATAGAATCATTTTGAGCTACAAATTTGTACTCCCATGGTCTTGAAACAAATGCAACGTTCTCCTTTTGGCGATATTTCAATAAAATATGATCTTTTCATGTATTAGCAAGTAACTCCAAAACTTTCTACTTATAGTACTAAATATACGAATTGATTTCTTTGCATTGTATTTTAGCAATTAATTTGTCTTATATTTGGCTGGTAGGTCTGCGATCTTTCTTCTGTCAATAACGTCAAGTCTTTTTCTTCCAGATTTAAGGCAAAGGAGGTTCCTATTCATGTGATGGTAAACACCCATGCTGCCTTGTTAAAGGTTGCTTTCATGTTTCAAATATTGTGTTTTTTGTAATTTAGCATACAAGTGAAATAAAAGAAATTGCTTTGATGGATGCAATTTATAATCTTTAGACATCCTTACTCTGTGAAGCCACAATTTTGGAATTTACAATCTTTCTGGTTTCTATTTCTTACCTGTGTGATTGTATATCAAGCGACCGATAAGTTTGGAGTTCTTTGACCCATACTACCTCCATCAGGAAATTATTAGTCAATATTTTGACTTTTAAGAGTCAAATGGACTACCTTTTAACTACATAGTTTGTTAATTTGTCGAAAGAGAATTGTAATAGAAGTTATTTTGAGCACACAAATGAAATTTTGGAAGCAAATATGATTTGATTGAGTTATAAAAATGGTACTTGGACTTTTGCATTAAGCTTTAGATTTGCAATTTGGTACGTGAACCAGATCTTTGTTGAAAGTTTTTTTGATGGATTCTTGTTAAGATATGTGGAGGAAGGGATAAAATGTTAAGCTTATTCCACTATTCATCATCTAGGACTAATGTAAAAACTAAAAGTTGACAGACTAAAAGTGTGTTGGTTGTAAAATATGTATAACCTAATGGCATGTATGATTTAGAAGAATCTGGTAATGGCAATGAGGATGGGCAATATACATACTTTGGTGAGAGTCCTTGCAGATAAAGAAACTGAATTTCAACAACATGAAAAAGGAGATGGTGAAAATTTATATGCCGAGAGTGGTAACGGAAGCAGGCATGTTCCATGCTTTGAAGATTGAACCGTTAGATGGTTTCTTGAAGCTGAACATTCCGTTCTTGATCTGCCATGGAACTAAAAATCTGTATATAATGCTAGATCGGAACCTTATAACCTGTCAAATTGTTTTAATCTGTATAGAAACTTTTTATGCTTGTTTTTACTGTTTTTTTGCCAAATTTCCATATGCTTCTTATGCTATATGAGTATGACTATATGCATCTTAAAGTTTCTGGAGACTCTATTATCAACTGTAGAAAGATTGTTGTAATTTAACTTGGTGCTTTAGGACTATCACGTAATGCCGATTTACAGGGTGACATAAAGTTGTGCATAACTAGGATGAAGTCTGGTTTCGATCATCTTTCGTTATGTTGGTCCTTTTTTGTACACCATTTGTTTTCATGTTTTTAACTTTAGTTGGGTTTTTTTCGACGTTTGCGCAGCTCAAAATGACACTTCTCGAGGTGGATTTACCGTTAATCGAGAAAAGGTGATGATCACTGGGTTATTAGACGGGAGTGGTGAATATACGTTGGTTTACAAGGATAATGAAGGATACAGGATGCTTGTTGGGGATGTCCCATGGCAGTAAGCATCTCATTTTATACACCTTGTTGTTTTGATGTTTTTTTTTCACCCATAAATGTTACAGATTTTGAGTCATTACTTTGTTAGAAATCCAAGTACTATTCACCATGTGGGATTATATATTATTTGGCTTAGTTTGTTTTCTTGTTTCCTAGCCCTTTTATTATCCCACAAAAGTCTAAAAAGAGAACTTTTTTTGTTAGATTCCTCAACCAAACTGGCATATCATTCTTTATTAAAATATAGTCACAAGATGCTTGTTGTATTCATATTTGCTTCCTGTATGATCTCATAATGATGTTTTAGATCGAAAAAGAGTCGTCGACAACTCATTCGTACTGCCTAACAACACTCGATAAACTAATGCAAGTGTCACTATCATTGCATATAGCTACAGATTGACTTCGGCCATCTGAATATTGTTATTTATTCGGCTTATTTCATAATCCCGACCTTTTTTTTTGCAGCATGTTTGTTTCTACGGTTAAGAGGCTGTGTGTGATAAGGAGTACCGAGATTTCTAACTTATGTTGTGAGTTAACTTTTCTTTGTTACTTACTCTTGTCTGCATCTTTTAAGGCATCGATTTGTTCATGGTTTTGTTACAGTGGGAAGTAAGCAAGAGAAGATCCAACTTTGATGATGATGGTGAGTGAAGTCATTAGGTATTAGCTGTTTGCAGTGTATATGAAGAAATTGGATCAACTTTTTATGTGTTTTTATTTATCCATTGAAGAATCAACATGTCAAAAATTGGTTTTTCTGAGCAAATTTTCAGTTTTGTGATCTGGGTTAATGCTAAAATTTGTGGGAATATGAAATTAGATGTTTTTTCCGGATCCAGACTTCGTTCACACTAATCTCGTGCCATGCCAAACACGTACGTAGGTTGATCTTATTATCATTTCTCCGTTTTAAGTGTTTGATTTTGTTTTCATAACTTTATATGTAATATGTTCATATTGGTTTATTATTTAAGACAATGTTGTTAAATGCATTCATGGGTAAGTATTTAACATACGGGATTCGTCATATGTGTTGGTGCTCTCCCTAAATAGCAGTTGTCGATCAATTAGTAGTAGCTTACCGGGTGAGCATAGCAAGAACTAAAAATCTTATTTGGTGAGAGAGATAACTCATAGCCGGTTAGTGCTTAATGTTATCCGATAAGGTAATTAAGGTTGGTGATTTTTGCTGGTATGCATTTGATAAAAGACCCCTTAATCACTTTATTAATGGCTTGAACAAAGACTAATATATTCCATCTTATAAAGCATTTGGAACAAGTTAAGAAGCAATGTACATCTCATTTAATGCCTTTCAGTCTCAGTTTACGTCAACTTTACATTCCACTGCAATGCACTAGGTATATAACTAGATCCATCAAATGAACATCGAGAAGGAGGAAAATAGAACAAAAAATGAAACATGATTGTCATTTCAAGTTCTTGGTTTAGGTTTCGATCAGATACTCCGCGCCGCATCGCGTGCGGGTATATCTCTACTATATTATAAAGATTCTAAATTTACAATATTTACAATTACTTATTTAATTTACTTTATATTCCTTGTTTTTTCATTTTACACCATTATCATATTAACACAAATAATCGTATATGAACAACAATGCAATGAAAAAATACGTTTCTTTTTTTACAAATTATACCATTATAATCGTCTCGTCAATACCTTCAAAACGAGTCCAATATTGAATATTTTTTAATTTAACCGTACTATTAAATATCATGAATATCTACGAATTAACAAGTGAATGTTACAAATTACTTGTATTCACAAGTGCATACCGTCCAAATCAAGGTTATCAGGATGTTTTTCAGTTTTTCATTTTTTTGAGTTTTTCTCTTGTACCTCTCTCTCTATATATATATGTGTGTGTGTGTGTGAGAGAGAGAGTGATCAAATGACAACCACTCTAATTTTGCAAACTGTGAAAACCGTCGATTTCATTGGTTAAGTTAATAATCTTCTATATTATAAAAGCAAAACCCAATGACAATGACGTGGCACAATAGTTTTGCTAGAAATCTTCATGGAAAATTTTCTAGATTTTTTATTTTTATAAAATCTTTAAAAATGCTTAAGACCCTTCTACCCATAAACAAAAGAGGTAAGTTCCATTTTCATTTGGGTATTTTTGTAATTATAAATGCATATTAAATTCCCAAGGTTTACCTACAATCTATTCATCTTCTCATAACCCACGCCCTTGGAAGTGCCCATCAATCTCCCATTCTCTTCCATTCTATCTATTCACCTTCTCCTAACGCCAAACATTATTATGGTTTGTTTTGTTTTGCATATATATTCTTCATTGTGCTAAGCCTTTAAACGTTTTCTTCATTGACCTAGGTTTTTTTTTCTTTTTACTTTTGTCTTCTATGTTGTTTCGGCTTTTGTCTTCCCTTTTTTATATATCGTTTATTTATTTTGTTTCAAATGTTTCTCTTCTGCACCAAAAGCTCGATTCATTGGAGGTAAATGTTCAGGTTTGTGCTATTTTCATGTAAATTTAATAATGCTTATGTTTCTTACTGATTGTTGATCCAACTAATGCATACAAGTCCTTTTTTTTAAGTTATTTTAGTACATCATAAACTATTTGTTTGTTAGTGTATATGTGTGTATATATTTTTTATTTGTTAGTATATTATAGTGTATATGTGTGTATATTATGTATATATTTTTTATTTGTTAGTATATATATGTTACCTATTTTCCCAACGACGATGATGCTAATAGTTATTGGATATTTTTCTTTATATGCTTCAGGGTGCAAGTTTTATGTCGGTGCTCGTAGGAAGCATTTTACATCAAAAGCTGCATCGGAGGAATTTTGTATGGAACATTGAGAATTTCAAACTTATAAATGTGTATAGTAATAGGTATGTCCTTTGGGGATATAGTTTGTTCTTTTAGATATTTATACCCATTATTTGTTTGTTTTATCTTTTTGCTTAAAATAAACTTTTTTTTGGTTTGTTCATTTTAGTGGTTGAGCTCATTATGTTTGAACCAGTTTCGAGCAATCACATTTATAGAGATCATAAACCGAAATCCTCAATGATGCAATAATAGGTTCCTTTTTTCCTTATCGTATATGGTTCAAAATGTGTTATTATTTTAGGGGTAAACCTATATATTTTAGTAATTGTTATGAATTTATGGTTACTGTATATCTTGAGTTACACTTACGTCGTGTGAAGAGCTTCCCATACTAAATGCCAATGAAGATGTGGAGGATTGAAGACACCTAAAAATAGTGTTTAAACGATGTTCTTATCAACATCTATCTCTCCCATATTTGAATCAATATAACATTTTTTAACATTTAGTTATTCCAATTGGTTGGCTAATGATTTTATGTCCTCATTTACGATGCACGATACATTTTCTCTTGATATGATTCATGTTATTAAATATACACATTGCATAATGCATCATACTATTTCCCAATATTTATTGGATATTTTTTACTGTTAAACAATTAATTATATACTTTTATTCCATTTTATATTGTTTAATTGTAATACGAATTTAACTATTTGGTTATCACTACACATCTCATTACTCATAATTTATGTAATCGTTTCCATTGATTTTTTTACATTGCCTTTTATTAGCTAGCAATTCACAATTCACAAGTTGCATGTTATCTTAATCTACTTACATGTTTTATAATACAACTTTCTTGACACCGTGCAACGCACGGTGCCACACACTAGTTGGTTATGAAATTGTGTCATATAATTCTTTTGTTGATGACATTGTTTCATATATTTGTGTTTTTTATGTAAAAATGAAATTGGTTCATGTATTTTCTCATTCTGATGGAATTGTTTCATGTATTTTTCTCATTCTAATGAAATCTTTTCATTTTTACATTAAAAAAAGGCAAATATATTAAACAATTTCATCAACAAAAGAATTATACGACACAATTTCATAAAACAATTTCAATAATTTAACTAATGAATTCGACGATTTCCATAGTTTTCAAAATTAAGGTGGTTTCCAAATGAAACTACCCCTATATATATAGAGGGGCGTTCAAATGCAACCCCTATATCCACCACTCATTTTATTTTTACTTTTTAATTAAAAAAATGTGAAAATAAAATGAGTGGTGGATAGAGGGATTGCATGGGTTGCACCATGTAAAAGGTTGCATAATAACCTACCCCTATATATATATATATGTATATATAGACTTTAAGTTCGCATGAGACCAAACAGTTTCCGTGAGACCGGTGAGACCAAACTTTAAAATATGAAACTTCACACCAAAAAACTGTGAATGTAAAAAAAAAATTGAACTTTTCATAGGGAAAACACCGTAAATGTTACGTTCACGGTGTTTTTCGCTGTGAATGTTCGTTTTTTTTACCTCCACAGCGTCTTCACTGTGAAGGTTCGGATATACCTTCACAGTCTTTTATCTGTGAAGGTTTGATTTTTTTTAACTTGGTTTAGGTTTTTTTTACCTTCATAGTGTGATTACATTATGAAGGTTCGAATGTTTTTTACCTTCATAGTGTTTAGGTGTGAAGTTTCATGTTTTAAGACTTGGTCTCACGCGGTCTCACGGAAACAACTTGGTCTCACGTGAACCTGACCCTATATATATATATATATATATGTATGTAGTGGAAGGATATTTTGCAACCCTGAAAAAGGTTGCAACCCTTGCAACCCACATCTTAACCGTTGGATTCATGATCGACGGTTATTTTATTTTTATTTTTCTGTTTTTTTTAATTAAAAATATTGGACCCATATCTATTGTAACCGCCGATCATAAATCTGACGGTTAAGATGTGGGTTGCAAATAAAACAACCCCTATGTATGTATGTATATATATATGTATGTATATATATACTACTATATAAAAAAAACTAATACGGTTATTGTACAAATAACACTTATCACCCTAAACTTTTGTACAATAATACTTATCACCCTTATAATATTACATTTATCATCCTTACAATTACTTATTTAATTCATTTTATATCCCTTATTTTTCATTTTACACCATTATTATATTAACACAAAATATCGTATATGAACAAAAAAGCAATGAAAAAATCCGTTCATTTTTCTACAAATTATACCATTATAATCGTATCGTCAATATTTTCAAAACGAGATCAATATTGAATATTTTTAATTTAACCGTACAATTAAATATCATGAATATCTACAAATAAGATTGTTTTATATCCTTACACTTTATTTTATTTTCACCTTTAGCATATTAAAAATACGTAAATCAACTAAAATATATTAAAAACACGTTTCATCAATTCATTTTATTTTTGAAAAAGTTACATTATAACACACATAACAAATTATTGAAATAGTTCATATAAATTACCAACTAGCGAATAAATTACCAACTAGCGAATTCCGTATAGCGAAGTGATATTTGTTATCCTTTATTTGATTATATTATAAACATGAAATTATTGTCTATCTTCAACGGCCCCTTTTGCCCTTTATTTAACTTTTTAAATAAATTTGGATGATAAAAATAAACTTTTACACTCACCGCATTGCCCGGACATATAACTATATATATATATATATATATATATATATATATATATATATAAATTTGTAAAACTTGATAAATTGTTTTATATAATTTTTTTTTGATAAAATTGTTTCATATATTTGTGTTTTTTATGTGAAAATGAAAAAGTTTCATCAGATTGAGAAAACGCATGAAACAATTTCATCAGAATGAGAAAATACATGAAACAATTTCATTTTTACATAAAAAATGACGGGTGTCGAGACCGTCAAATAATAAGTATTTATAATTTCCAACTGTCCCAAATCACAATAAAAATTGTAATAGTGGTAAGTCGGGTCGAATCCACAGGGATTGGTCGTGACTACTATTCAACTTCTATACTTTCAATACAAAAAGGGGGGGTGGGTGGATTAGATTAACTAAACTAGACATTCAAGTAAAAACTAATTAAAAACGATAAAGAGAAAACCCAACATTCGTTCGACTTCGATTAAGACGGTATCACCTATCATTGATTCCAAAAGCGTAAACATAAAGAACGAACCCAAGATGGCTATAATTATCAATAAGCTCTGATAACCTCGATTTTTCCTTAGATTCACACCGGTTAAAACAAGCTCTTCAACCGGATCTTAACCACGAATAAGAAATTAAATAAGCTCTTAAGTTCCTAGGCGTGATTAGCATTAACAAGTTAGAAAAATCACCAACTCGAAGCAATAAGCACACAAGCTCGGCTTATTAGAGCTTCGATTGCAAGAATTCATTAAATCGAATTGAAAACCTTATTGAGACCAAAGATTTCATTCGTTACTTTATCAAAATCCTTAGACAATTACGTATCTAGGTTTTGATTAACAAACATTCATAAGAATTTTAATCAATTGATCAGATTAACTAAAAATCCAAATGAAATTGACATTGATAATAGAAATCAAGCAAATAAGTTTGTCCCAAATGTTTACAATGGAATCTCAAGGTATCAAACCATCCAAATCAAAGCAACAAATGTTGGAATGGAAAAAGAAAAACCTAAACTACAATTGCAACAATATGAAATTACCTAAATCAAATAGAAATTGGATGAATTGCCCAAATCGATTCTTCCTTCCAATGGTGCGATCTCCTCCCAATGGCGGTTTCCTCTCGATCGACTTCTCCCCTCACGTCCCCTTTGTGCGATTTTTTCCAAGGAGATAGATGGGTCCAAAACTTGGGCTATTTTGTCACTTTAAATGGGTCTGAACATAAAAAGATCAATGGGCTTAGTAAATCTATTTTAGGAACAATTTGATTAAAAGAATTGGGTTTTTAATTCCAATTTTTAGACAAAAATTGCAGCTATAAAAAAAACACAAATATATGAAACAATTTCATTAACAAAAGAATTATATAACACAATTTCATCAAATTAAACAATTTAATGAACAATTTCATTAACTTAATCAATGAAATCGATGGTTTACACGGTTTGCAAAATTAGAGTGGTTTCCATTTGATCTATACATATATCTATATTATTTGTACAAAGTGTTTCTTGTACAATGTTACATTTACCATCCTTACACTTACTTATTTAATTTACTTTATATCATTTGTTTTTCATTTTTCATTTTACATCATTATCATATTAACACAAATAATTGTATATGAACAAAAATGCAATGAAAAAATATGTTTCTTTTTTTACAAATTATACCATTATAATCGTCTCGTCAATACCTTCAAAACGAGCTCAATATTGAATATTTTTTTAATTTAACCGTACTATTAAATATCATAAATATCTACGAACTAATTTGTTTTCTATCCATACGTTTTATTTTTTTCCAGCGTTAGCACATTAAAAATACATAATCGTAAAATACGTTTCATTCTTATTATAAATTATATCATTATAATTTTTTTGTCAATAATTGTAATATAAACTAATTATTGAATATCTCTATGGGTTTATGGTTTCATAAATTATGATTCTTAGGTCATGGTTGATTATTGTTAATGACATATCTATAAGGAAGTAGCATTAATTGTTCGTTATTTACTTACATTCCGTTGCATTGCGTGAGTATATAATTGTATATTTTAATAAGATAATTAATAATAGAGATGGTAAAATAGAATTACAGATGCAGATTTTTTTATAAATCTATTTTAGAAAAAATTTATACATGGGGTGATTTGTCATTCCCGACATGCAATGATGGAAAGCTATAAGACAATAATAATACCTATTGGTATTGAAAAACGCTTCATTTTTATCTTTAATAGAGATGGAATGGAAGGGGTTTCCTGAAGCAAAGCAACTGATGAGCTTCTATGACCTTTTGAACGAACTATCTATATACTACTACTACTAGTTATCAAAAGCATATTCAGAAAAGTTGTTCGATCCTGATCGAGATGGAAGTGATCAATGCTAGAAGAAAATGCTTTATTCCTGGTGCAATGTTTGGTCCATTTTCATTCATCAACATTCTTTCTGGAAAAACTGAGCTTCTTGATAATGCCATACAAAACATGGTTGAAGTTGCTGTTACTTTGCGGATACTGCAGTTGCTCTATAAAGGTATATACAACATACCCGTTTTGCAAAATTTCTATTGGAGTATAATATATTTCTTTTTTCCAATCCTGTTACAGAATGTGCATCATCAAAGCAACAGCTTAGCATTGCCATCTTATCTCCATATCCTGCTCAAATTCAATGCATGCAACAGAAACTTGAAAACCACTACCAAAACCATAAGTTTTTCAAGGTAAACGTTGGGTGTACTCATAATTATGAGGGTGGACAAGTGGATGTTGTCATAATCTCAACAGTAGGAGTGGATCATGGAGATGAATGCATTGATCTCAACACACAAAACACTAATGTCTATTTCACATGGGCAAGGTGTGTAATCTATATATATATATATATAATATTCTTTAATTTATTCTGATATATATGTCATTTGAAACTATATCTATATATATATATATATTCTGAGTGCTCATTGGCTTGCTGATGCTTTTGCAGATATTGTTTATGGATTCTTGGAGATGAAAAGGTGCACTTGAAGGAAAGATCTATCTGGGGATCATTGATTCTTGATGCTAAGGCTCGTCGATGTTTCTTCCAGGCTGATGAACACAAGGATCTGGCAAAGGTCATAGTTGAAGTCAACAAAGATCTTCATCAGCTTGATGAATTACTTAGTGGGGAGAGTACACTCTTCCAAAGTACCACATGGAAGGTAATTAATTTGGATTTTTCTTTATCACTTGAGTACTTAGAATCAAAGCTTTAATTCATAAATAATCAAATTCAAAATTATAACTTTGTGGGTCTGCATGGTTTAATAAAGTAGCAGAAATGAGGAAAAGAGTCCATAAACAAATGGAAGCTTGGCTTTTAGAAGATATCTGGTTCTGTTTATATACATTTAATTACTTCTTCATGCATTCAACATTCTTTGATTTCTTTCACCAGGTTTTATTTAGCAGCAACTTTAGGAGCTCATTTTCAAAAATTGAGTCATGGGAGACTAAGAAACTAGTGCTTCTAATGCTGCTAAAGCTATCTACTGGCTGGCGGCCGAAACGGGGTTCAACTGCAGCTTCTGTTGCCAAAAGCCCTTATTCTCAACTTATGAAAGAATTCAAGGTTAGAGGACTGCACCTCATATGTACAATAGAGATAGGTAAGGAAACATGTTATATACAAGTCTTAAAGGTTTGGGATATACTGCCCTTTCACAAGATTGCGGAATTAGTAAAACGTTTAGAAGGAACCATTGGGATGTATACACAGGAGTATATTGATTGTTGCCAGGCAAGATTTGGTGCTCAAAGGTATGTATATAATATATATCACCATTAATTTACTTTCATGACACTGATCTTCTATGCAAGCAGAAGATTTCTAAAATCATGTTTGAATTTCCAGGGGTTCGGAGTTTCCTATGAAATGGCCTGAGATGTCTTCAATTAGTCAATATAAAAGTCACGCAAACCGTTGTGATGACGAAATCTGTGTTGAAAATGTAAATGTGAGTGAGAGTTTGATGCTAATGAAATTTTACTCATTGTCATCATGGGGAGTGAATAGTATGCTTTTTGGATGTGATGGTGAGGCTATTGGGCTTCCATTTGAGTTGACTGAACAAGAAAAGGATGTTGTTTCATTTGACAAAAGCAGCTTCGTTCTTGGAAGATCTGGGACAGGAAAAACAACGGTGTTAACTATGAAATTGTTCCAAAATGAACAGCTTCACCATTTAGCATGCGAAGGATTTCATGATGCAGTAGATCAGAGAAATGAGGAGGTTAAGCAGGATGCTTTGCGTCAACTTTTTGTCACTTTCAGCCCGAAACTTTGTTATGCAGTGAGGGATCAGTTCGATCAATGGAAAAGGTTGGTGTATACGTATTAAATAACATTTGTTAGCAATTAACGTTTTATTTATGCTGTCAAATAATGCTTTCAAATCAACAAGTAGAAAAGAATTTCAACTTATATTTGCTGCAATTAACGTTTTATTTATGTTTCCTGTAATCTAGTTTCTTTCCAACGCCAGCAGGAGCAAAAGTTGCTAGTTGATGAATACACATATATGAGTTGGATATAGTTTTCAGTTTCAAGTTGTTTTGATGCATATAGTTTGCAGCATATTCTTTCACAAGAAATCTTGAAAAGTTATACATTTCTGATTATGACTTGATAAAATGTCCAGATTGACGTGTGGTGGGAGTTTGTGGGCCGAGAGCAGCTCGGTGTCTATTGATGATATCGACAAAACGATGTTGTTTGAAGATATTCCAGATCATTTCATTCATCTTCCACACGACGCATATCCATTAATTATCACATTTCACAAATTTCTGCTGATGCTCGATGGAACAGTGGGCACTTCATACTTTGAGAGATTTCCTTGCATCAGGAAGCACAGTACCTCAAGACTTGTTTTCTTGGAACAAAAAATGAGGTCCATGGATGTTACTTATGAGAAATTTTGTTCAAGATATTGGCCTCACTTCAACGAGAAGCTGACAAAAAATCTTTATCCCTCCATGGTTTATACTGAAATAATGTCGGTGATAAAGGGTGGGTTAACAACAGGTGATCAAGCTCCCAGTGGGATCCTTTCTAGAGATGATTATGTCGCACTTTGCGATGGACGTACTTCCATTTTAGATGCGCAGAAGAGACAAATCATCTATGCCATTTTTCTTCAGTATGAGAAGAAAAAAACAGAAAAGGGAGATTTTGATTTGGCTGATTTAGTGAATGATCTTCATCAACGACTTGAAGTCGAAGGATACAATGGAGATCCCATAGATTATGTTTATATTGATGAGGTCCAAGACCTTTCAATGAGGCAAATTGCACTTTTCAAATATGTGTGTACAAATGTTCATGAGGGCTTTGCATTTTGTGGAGATACAGCTCAAGCTATAGCAAAGGGTATTGGTTTCAGATTTGAAGATATACGGTGCCTGTTCTTTAGAATGTTTCTTTCGGGTCCTGAAAAGGGACAAATCTCCAAGATTTTTCAGTTAAGTGATAATTTTCGAACGCATGTTGGAGTTCTGAGTTTGGCACAAAGTGTTATTGACCTTCTTTTCCACTTTTTTCCTTTGTTTGTTGACCATTTGAGCCCAGAGACTAGTAGAATTCATGGGGATCTACCTATTTTGCTAGAAACTGATATAAATAACGATGCTCTCAAAACTATATTTGGAAGGAATGGAGATGATTGTCAGCAGTTCACTGGATTTGGTGCTGAACAAGTTGTATTAGTTCGTGATGAACACCTTAAAGAGAAGGTAGTCGACATCGTTGGGAAGAAATCCCTTGTTCTAACAATCATGGAATCTAAAGGCTTAGAGTTTCAGGTAACCTATCTCTCATTTGTGCTAAATTTTTTAATATGAAAATTATATATATGTTATAACATGATCTAGTATTTAACTATATTGTATGTTTTGTAGGATGTATTGTTGTATGATTTTTTCAGTACATCCTCATTCTCAAATGAATGGAGAATCATATATGAATATATGAAGGAAAAAGGCCCGCCTAACTTGCCATCTACCGCGCTGTCTTCTAGTTTCAATATGGAAAAACACAATGTTTTATGCTCTGAATTAAAACAGTTGTATGTAGCCATCACTCGCACAAGGCAAAGGTTATGGATTTGTGAAACCATGGGTTTTTCTCAACCAATCTATGATTATTGGAAGAAGTTAAGCCTTGTTGAAGTCAGATGTCTGAATGATTCATTTGCTGATGAAATGCAAATTAGAAGCAGTGAAGACGATTGGAAATTACGTGGTGTAAAGGTATGATCCATTACAATTTCGGGTAATTCACTAGTTGGTTTCTCGGGAGATTTCTAATGATATCTATTTCGTTTAATTGCAGCTATTCTGCGAGAAGAACTACATTATGGCAGAGATGTGCTTCTTGAAGGCAGGGGACAAGAATTCTGCAAGATTGGCTGAGGCGTATCACCTACGCGCACTTGCTGATGGACATCAGACTTCACAACTTGAAAGGAAGAAACTATTTAAGGATGCTGCCAAGCTATTTAGAGAAATTGGCAAGATTGAACCGGCTGCTGAGTGCTTCTATGAGATGGAGGATTTCAAAAGCATGATGGAATGTGTTGGTTCTTTTTGCTCCAAGCATGAGATGAGGAATTTCTTAATGAAAAAGAGGTGCCTTGCTGAACTTATACTGCTAGAAATAAAATGGGGCAACTTTGAAGAGGCCGTAAATGTTGCAAGGCTGAAACCAGATCATGTGGTCGAAGCTTACCTTCATCGCATGGGTGGATTTTGCATAGAATATTCATCATTGATAATCTTGTGGCATGTCCTTTCGAACTCTCCAATATTTCAAGGCGTGGAGGAACCAATTGCACAGAAGAATGGATTACTAAAAAAGGCTGTTTCAATCGCGGAAAGTGATTCTGATGTCTTCGATCAACTCCGTGCAATTGCTAAGAGTCCCCCGGCTTCTAAGTCTGAAAGGAAGAAGCTTTTTAAGGATGCTGCTAGGCTATTTAGAGGAATTGGCAAGAATGAGTTGGCTGTTCATTGCTGCTATAAGATAAAGGATTATAGAACAGCAGGTATTCTCTTACTTCCTTTCCACACTCCCTTCACTTTAAATTTTGACTTTTCAATATTAGTTTGACATGGTTGTTTTAAATCTCTAAGAACTATTTCGCCCACTACATATTATGAACATTTCGCGGTATACTTGTAAACAACTCCATTTAGATGTTGAAGATTTCAGCTCAATGGTCAAATGCTACCTCCTTTTGGGGATGAGGGTAGTATTTTTTTTGGTGTGATGTTCACATTGACATTGGAACTTTTGTCATTTTGTGTGCATAGGTGACATTTACCAGAGTGAATATATGTTGGAGAAAGCAGCAAAATGTTTCTATCTTGCAAAATGTTATGACCTTGCAGCAGAAGCATATGCCAATGCGGGAGCTTTTGCCGAGTGTCTTGATGCTTGTGCTGATGGAAAATTATTTGAAATGGGTTTTCAGTTTATAGACCGCTGGGGTGGATGTGGTGACAATGAACTGAAGTTTTTTGACAAAGGTGCTCGTTACTATTATGGTGTCGAGGATTTCAAAAATATGATGAAATTTGTTCGTTCTTTTCGCTGCAAGGATGAGATGAGGAGTTTCTTAACTAAAAAGATGTGTCTTGCTGAACTTATATTGCTCGAAATAGAATGGGGTAACTTTGAAAGGGCCATAAATGCTGCAAGGCTTAAACCAGATCCTGTGGTTGAAGCTGACCTTCTTCTCATCGGTGGACTTCACAGAGAATCATCATTGATAATCTTGTGGCATGTCCTTTCAAACTCTCCACTTTTTCAAGACGCAGATAAACTAATTGCACAGAAGAATGAATTACTAGCAAAGGCTTCTTCGATTGCCAAAAGTGATTATGCTGTCTTCGATCAACTCCGTGCAATTGCTGACAGTCCCCCGGCTTCCAAGCTTGAAAGTAAGAAGCTTTTTAAGGATGCTGCCAAACTATTTAGAGAAATTGGCAAGAATGAGTTGGCTGCTCAATGCTTCTATAAGATAGAGGATTATAGAACAGCAGGTATATCATCTTTGCTATCTTTCTACACTCCCTCTGTTGTGAAATCCATTTCACTTCTTTAAGGTCAACAAACTAACTTTCAATATTAGATTGACATGGTTTCTTTAAATCTTTAAAAAATATTTCGCTCACTATACATGTATTATGAACAGTTCATCTTATATTTGTAAATGATTCCATTCAAATGTTGAAGATTTCAGCAAATGGTACCTCTTTGTGTGATATTCACAATGAAAATGTAACTTTTATGATGCACACACAGGTGACATTTACCAGAGTGAATCTATGTTGGAGAAAGCAGGAAACTGTTTCTGTCTTGCTAAATGTTATGAGCTTGCAGTAGAAGCATACGACAAGGCTGGAGCTTGTGCCAAGTGTCTTTTGGCTTGTTCTGATGGAAATCTATTTGAAATCGGTTTTCAGTTAATAGGCCGATGGGGAGGATGTGGTGATGCTGAACTAGAGTTTTATCACAATGCTGCTCATTACTATTTCGATGTCAAGGATTCCAATAGTATGATAAAATGTGTTCGCTCTTTTCGCTCCAAGGATGATATGCGGGTTTTCTTAGCTAAAAAGCACTGCCTTGATGAACTTATATCTCTGGAAAGAGAATGGGGCAACTTTGTAGAGGCTGCAAAGGTTGCAAGTCTGAAACCAGATCCTGTGCTCCAAGCTGACCTTCTTCGCATGGGTGGACTTTACAGAGAATCATCATTGATAATCTTGTGGCATGTATTTTCAAATTCAATACTATTCCGAAGCATAGAGGAACCATTTACACAGAAGGATGAATTACTAACGAAGGCTGTCTCAATCGCCAAAAGCGACTCAGACGTCTTCTATCAGTTTGTGTGCAAAGAGGCAGAAATTTTGTCCAAAGGGGAAACTCAAGAAGACTTGTTAAAAAACGGCCTTGAGTTCTTATATTTGTACAAAAACAACACATTATCTGTGAGTTTGGAGAGGGTGAAGACGACTCATGAGATAGAGAAAATTGAAAAAGAGGTGCTCGACCTGCTACGTTCTCTTTTCAAGTCCGGAAACCGTCTTGATGAGCTTTTGTTACTAGAAGAAGTACGTGGAGATTTTGTAGGGGCTGCAAAGATCGGTATAGAAGATGATCATTCATTAGAAGCAGCACTAAGGAGACTTTGGTACGTCTTCTTTGGGTCTCTTTGGCTCAAGGACTTTAATCAAAAAGATAATCTCCTGGATGATGCAAAGTCATATGTAGAGTATCATCCAGATTCAGAGGATTCTGCATTGGTGTACACAGAGATCAGCGTTTTATCAAGCTTAGAAATCAACTTATCTCAGATGTGGAGGTATTTGAGGAAACCCCCAAGAGAAAGAAGCCTTAGAATACAATTTCTTACCTCTAGAAGAATTCTGGATGTTCACCTTCACTCTCGTTCCGAGGTCTATGCTTGTATTCAAATATGTGACGAAAATGGGACCATCAACTATTTAGGAGGTGAATTATCCCAAGACAGTGTTTCTGTTGAAGGTTTGATTTACATTTGGAATCATTGGAAGGGACTAATGCTGGATCTGATCAACTTGGGTCAGGTTGGTAAAGGCAGTAAAATATATGAGGAATTCGTATTTAATTATTTTGGGGTGAGGAAGTATGATAGGGATACGAATGGTTTCTATGTTGTGCTCGATGCTGAAGCCCAGTGGGTGAAACAGATGAAGCCCCCTGTTATGCGTAAGAATGGGTATTTGTACATAACTCCTGCTCGTAAGTTTTCATCTGTGGCTTCTAGATATTGGTGTTCGGAATTGGTTTTTGTTGCTGAGAAAGTGTTAAACAAGCTCAACACTCTTCATACCTATTCGACTGTGAAAAACTTCTCCATACATCAACAGATGAAAATTCTTACTGGTTTGTTTGAAGTGGCAAGATCTCTGCAGAAATGCAAACTTCCGTATGATTGGATTCGTGCTAGTCGGATTGTACATCGATCTTTCCAACCGTGTGTTGATAAGTTCTTGAGCAATGTCTTTGATATTGACTGGAAAAATTCACAGTCGAAGGAAATGATATCTCTCAGAGGAAATGAAACGTTTCTGAACATGCTCGAAGAAGCAGTCAACATAAAGAGCAAATCATGGAAAGATCTAACATGTGGGCAGCTGGGGACAATAGCAATGATAATTCTAGGATCCAGAATCGGTGTCAATGATGATATCAAAAGAAAAGTTAGAGCTTGTTCTTCCATGAACTGGAGAGATCTGTTTGATAAACTCAATGGCAACGGAACAAAAAGTGGGAATCTGGCTATAGGATTACATAATGTACTGAAAGAGGCGTTTTGTGGCGGTTGGAGAGTAGATGGCTGTATGTCAACAACTTGCTTCTTATATCTTATGGAGCGACTTTTGATCTTATCATTTGGCTTTAATGGTTATGTTTTCACAACAAGATCTTCGTGTGTTGAGTGGCTTGCTAATGGTCATGAGGATTGGAGCATGGGTTCGAATGGAGCCTTGGACACCATGAAGAACATCCACCATTCTTTAGCTTCGATGGTTAGCGAAATGTTGAATTCAGAGGATGATTTAATGGAATGGCTCACAAGATCAAAGGATTCATCATCATCATCGTATGCCATTTTGGTATTAAGATTAACTCTTCTTCTTTCGTTGATCTGTGCAAATTCTGGACAACACTATTATCATCTGCTTGATCTATTGCAACGCTGTCATTTCGTTTCGTTCCTACCATCTGGGTTCCATGAGGCATTAGTCAAGGGTTTAAAGGAAGACCATTTAGTTGATGCTCTTGTTGTGGCCTGTAAAGAGATAGATAACCCACTCGTGGTTATGAGTTTTACGAACGATTTTTCAGAATCTTTATGCCAAAATGCGATATTTCTGGAGATGACAAAACCGGTTTTGAGCACGGAAATGGTGATAGAGGTGTTGTATCCATAGAGGTCTGTGTTTCTAGTAATTTAGAGCAATTGATAGCATAGGCAATCAGCTTTGTTGTGTATTATTATTATTATTATTATTAGGTGAGTTAAAACCTTAGAACAACAGAGTCAGTTGGTCAAATGTATACTTTTGTATAATTGTTTGATTGGTCTGGTTTTTATGTATTTGGGCGGCTTCTGAAGTGTAATTCCCCAACTCATTGTTTTCTCCATTATCCTGCTAATGATCAGTAAGTGATTAGTGTTGACTCAAACTACATTAATTCTTATCCAAATTTACTTATTATGATAAAAGTTTTAATAGATTTCTATGTTTCAGCAGAAAATCTATTGCTCCATGTTTCTTAGAATTCATCTAAGGTGGATCTAACTTCATATTTCAGGATAGAAACATGTATATATGCAATACACATTTCTTATTGTAGTCGAGGGAGGCTGCAAACGAACACGAAAGAAGCCTTGTTCGTGTTCATTAGTTTAACTTAATCGAACAAACGAACACGGACAGTAAATGAACATAATTTTTTGTGCTTTATGTTCATTCGTTAAGAAAATGTGTTTGTTCGTGTTCGTTTATGTATTGTTCGTTAAGATACTAAATGAACAAACATAAATGGAAAAAAAAAAGAAATTCACCATTAATCATCATTTCGTTCCTAAAAAATAACATAACAAAATAAAAAATAACATAACGTGTAAGCGTGTGCCAGTGCCACGTGTTCTTAAGTGACTACCGACTAGTTGTGCATTCATACAATAGATGTAATCTTCAAATAAATGCAAAGTAGAAATATGTTTTTACCAAATAAAAGATATACCAAATTTAAATTTAGAATTCTTCAATTATTTTCAACTAAATGAAGACTTCTTATAATAAAATTAGGTTTATAAGATATTAAAAGTATTAAAATGTATAGATTGTTTTATAGGACTTAAGTCAATATGATCAAAAAAATGTGTCCTATGCAAAGCGTTGCAATAAGTTTATAGGATGTTATTTGGACATTTTAACAATTTTTTTAGTACACTTTCAAAATAAAGTTTTGTATTAGCTAAATTAAAAGACACTTTGTTATGAACATATCCTTTTATAAGACACTTGATTTTATAAGACATTTTTTAAAATAATGTCATATAAAAAAGTTAATAGGATATTTTCTTTCGGAGTGTACTAAGAACTTGTTGGAATTCTCAATGACGTTCTATAAACCTGTTGCAACACATATAATTGTTTGTTCCTATAAATTTAAGTTTTATAAAACAATCTGTTATGACATCTTATAAACCCAATTTTGCTGTAGTAAAATGAACAATATTGTCCAAATAATTAGATCCATTGATACATGGTTTAAATTACACCTGTAATTCTATTGGTAAAATGAGAATTGAGTTAGCTGCACATCAATTCGATTGAAGATTATCCCGAATGTCTTTTATTTTTTGAACTACTGTCTTAAAGGCTTCAACCGTCAAATTCTTCTCGACATAGTCAATATTAGATGGATCAAATGGGCCTTTAACTCGATCGATGCATTTTATAACTGCTTTCGTCGGAAGAATGCTTCTTGTCGGGTCAAAAGAAGTTCCCGAGCTCAAGTTTGATGAAAATCCCTACCATTGTGTACAATCCAACACGTTAGGTACAATAAAAAAAATTGTTGTCCCCAAATTTCTTGTCCCTTTTATGTCCATCAATCAATCAGGTGAATCCACATTATCATTTTAGTAATTAGAGATAATAAAAAGATGAATTAAATAAATTTATACTAAATAAAATAATGATATGTATTCATGTGATTAGTGGGACATGAAAATTTTGGAGATAATAAATTTTTATTTATATAATGTTAAATGAGATTTTAATTAAATCCATGACATTTTAATTAATATGAAGCCACTATTTTACTTTAATAGGATAGAATAGAAGGTCATGAATTTTCCTAAATCCCTAGGTTCAATTTCCAAATCTAGAAAAACTTAGGATGTAAATATAAAAAAAATTGCATAAAAGTGAACCAAAACCAGTTATATTTTAGATAATGATTTGAGTTTAGAAATTTCGGAAATATACGAGTTGTAATGCATTTGTATACAAGTCATGCAAGAAATTTCTCGGGATTTTAATTAATGATTCAACTTTAGAAACTGAATTAATAGACTACGTAAGTATATGCAAACCTTGAAGATGAGAATTTCGACTTCTTCATCGTCCACAACTGCTTTAACCAAAAGTGCTTCATTCTTTGCAACCTGGCTGTAGAATTCCAACATCGCTATCTCTTCGTTGTGTTCATATTCTTCTTCATTTTCATCGTCATATCTAACTTGCCGTCTAGCCTGACACCAGGTGCTAGAAACTTGATGGTTCCGGTCGGCGAGTTTCAAAGGTTTGCCGGAGTAGGAAATTTTCTGGCCAATTGTGAAGAATGAAGTGGTGGTGTTGACATTGTGAGAAGTGGGAGGGAAAAGAGTAGGGAAGGATAATGTAGCACACATGAATGGTGGTGGTGATGAAGGCAAATTATATCCCTACAGGGAACCCTTCCCCTCTCTCGATTCCTTTATTTTATTTTTAATTCATAGTTACAGTTTTAGTCCCTAAACTCATTTGATAGATTTATTTTATACCTTTTAGTTTTACATTTTATATTTTACATTTTCATTATATTAACACATATAAGCATATATTAACTAAAATACATTAAAAAATAATTTTTAATTTTAACAAGTTACACCATTATAATCGTCTCGTCGATACCTTCGAAATGAGCCCAATATTGAATATTTTTTTATTTAATTATATTATTATATGTCATATATTATACCTTGATTAATCGAATTATTTTTTTTTTAAAAAAGAGAAGATGCATTACATCGAACGTAAGTTATGCACCCATTTGTCTTAACCTTTGATCTTTTGGTAACAACAACGACACCTGCCGAAAGTCCCACATTATGCACCCAGACAGTTATTTTTTCTCGAGATTCGTTTCGAAGGTATCGAAGAGACGATTATAAATTACGTTTTACAGTACATGTGATATTATACATTAATTTTAATTGTGTTTTGTTACAAATCACATATGATTTTGTTTTCATTATATATATATATATATATATATATATATATATATATATATATCGATTTCCTTAACGTATTTTAAAACGTATTTTTTAACATATAATAAAATAATTAAATGCAAAAATATTCAATATTAGACTCATTTCGAATGTATCGAAAAGACGATTGTAATGATGTAACTTGTTAAAATTAAAACGTATTTTTTAACGTATTTTAATTAATATACGATTATATGTATTAAGGTGATGGTGTAAAATGAAAATTAGAAAAGTAAAAGGTATAAAGTAAATTAATTAAATAATTATAGGGGTATAAAATATAAATATATATTAAAAATCAATAAAAAATCAGATTTTGGAATCTTGTTGTGGTGTGAGTGAGGAAGATATGTAGGAGGGGGTATGGGATTATAGAGGGGGTAGGGTTAGCAACACCCCTCAAGAAAAGTGTAACGCAAGACTTGATAAGAGGTTCACAACAGATTTGACTTTCCTTGACCCAAAACAAAAAAAAAGTATATATATATATATATAACAAATTATCAGATAAAATAAATAAATTGATCATTAAATTTTTAAATATAAAAATTTAAGCTTATGATTTATTATTACTAGTAGTGTGTTCGCGCAATGCGGCGGGATGTCAAATATTATTGTGAATCAAAAAGCCATCTTGGTTGATGCAACAGTTGGATCAGCCCCTCGTTGCTCAAGAAGTTGAACCTACAGATCGATCATGCAAACACCATATGGGTAAATTGAAGTAGATTCTAACATAGAAACGTCCTCTAACCTAAAGCTTTAAATATCTTGGGTAAGTGTTTGGATAAATAGCCCCTAAACATAAAAGTTAAGTCCATATAAAAGTAAATAGATACGCCCAATTCATAACTCTAAATTGCACAATAAACATTTTCTGAAAATTCATTGTAACAATACATTAAAAACCCAAAGCCATCGATACAAACCTCACTATAACGAAACAAAAAACTTTATAGCATCCATATAAAATCTTACATGTATAAACTCCCTTGATCCACAAAAACAAAATTAATAATCCACCAACTTCTAACCCGCATTGTGTAGATCCGACAAATCAAAAAGTCTAGGACAATGTTTCCTTGCTTTTTCTTTAATCTGAAAGAAGATCTAGTAAACTTTCCTTGCAAATTAATACATTTTAAAATTTATGTAAAGCCTCTCAAATAAATTATCCGTCACGAGAAACAAGTTAGAGTGTTGAGTCTTACCGGGTAAACGAAACCACTCTTCATCCCAAGAGGAAGGTATATGTTCAGCAACAAACAGATTTGATCTACACAAGACAATATAACTTGAGTATATAAAACCATTTGTATGTGGAACGCTAAATCCAAACTCAAATTCTTAGTGGTGAAGGTTGTGAAAACAAGATGGAAACGTAAAGATTAATTAAATAAATTTAAGTTATTTCGACACCAACTTCCATGAAATTTTTTAACAAACCAAATATGATATTATTATAAATGAAGACAGCTAAAAGCATTTTTGTTGAAGTGCTTCCAAAAAAACATTTTTGTTTTGATGAACCGGGAGTTGTTCATAATTTGAAGGATCAAATTATTTCCCCAGTAGACTTTGTTAAATGGCATCATATCAAGCAGTAGCACAGGAAGAATTGAAGTGATGAGGAATTAACAAACATCATCATTCATCCATCCATCCCATAAATTACTATCTTCTTACCCTTCAAATTTGTCGGAATGGCAAATGTTGATGTGGATCTTGGAAACATTCAAGACTCTATCTAAATTCTTCTTGATTATATACAGAATCCTACCAACAAATCTTCATATGCTTATGTTCACATGATTCCAAACAGGGTTCAAGATCTCAACCCCAAGTGCTTTCAACTTTGAGGTAGCCGCTTCAAACACCTCCAATCTATTAGAAACAAGGTATCAAGGCAAAGTTAAACATGCAAACAAGCATTAGAGCTCATGGAAGCTAGGAAGCAAAACAAAAGCCATAACCTAAGCGCATGACATCCAATTCAAGGTATCATCATCTCAATCAATCTTCATGATGAAGAAAATGTGAGATGAATGGGGATATATTAGATTTCGATTTCAATGACTTCTTACCAAAAAGCACAGTCTTGACCCACTTTCCTGGAGACTTCCTCATTGTTGACAGATGACTATTATAATTGGTTTAACCTTCAAGTCTCTATATATTCAAACATGAACTTTCAAAGAAGCATAGCAATCAAGTGAGTACAAAACGAAGTAATGTATCTAAAAAAATGTATTCAAAACTTGATTATCGAAAACAAAAATTACATTATCAGCTAGGTTATGATCATAATATTGCTTCAGATCTACGAATGTACCTGGAATGAAATAATTCTCAGAACCCTAAGTTTCCAATCCTGAAAGAACACAACAATGAAAAATTCAACCAGAGAAATACAAACACGATAAAAAATGATGAGATGTTCGAATCAAAGGTGATGAAGATTGATTGAGATGATGATATCTTGATTGATTGAGATTAGAATCCCTACCTGACTTGTGTCTTCGTCGAGAGGAGCGAGAGAGTGAAATGAATCGTATGAGAAACCAATAGGATTGAACAAATAAAAAAACCCTGCATCGTGGTATGAATCGAGAAAGACATAAAACCTATATTGGAAAGGAACAGTAAGATTTCGAGGAACAACATATCGAGAAAGAATGAAACTAAAAAGGGGAAATCATACCTGAAAACGGTTTGTTCCAGTCAATTTCGAGTTGTATACATAGATGGAATCCAAAACCTGTCGATACAAAAGAAACATATACCAACGTGAGAGAAATGAATCACAAAATCGACAACTTCTACCTGAAAATATGTTCACAAAAATTGAAAGAAAAAGAAAACGATTGACGAGATGAGGGAAACAGGAACTTCTAGCTAGGGTTTTGGAAAACGATTGTTGAGATGAGGGAAATAGAAATAGAAGAATTGCCAGCGACTATGAAATCGATTTGAATTTTGAAACAAAATTAGAAGAGGGAGAGACTCTAGAGGGTTGTTTGTTTTTTTAAAGAAACCTTTCAATGGCTCTTAAGTCTGAATCGTTCGTACATTTTTACACACCACCTCTTATTAATCATAACTAATTTAAAACAACTTATGTAGTTATGTTTATTTTGAAAAGTGCTTATCAACTTATGCGTGTCAAACCAGGGTTTTTAAAAAAGTGTTTGGATCAGCTTATTGTGGTACAAAAACGTAATAAGCTAATAAGTTGTTATTCAAAGGTGTTTGGGATTGCTTATACATATAAAATAACCCAAAAAGTCATAAGCACTTTTCAAATAAGTTGATAAGTTAAAACCAAATGACTTATCAAAAGTAGCTTTTCAGCGGTTTGGCACCGCTATAAGCTCTTTTCATTTTTCTCCATCCAAACACTTAAAAGTGCTTATCTCCGATGCCAAATCGCAATAAGCTAAAAAACACCTCAAATAAGCAGTCCCAAACACCCCCTAAAAGGAACTGAAAAACTCTTCGGGAACATAAAAGTAAGCTTTAAAGAGTGTTATGCATGAAACACTTGTACACCATGCCTTTTTAAGTTGTAATTAAGAGATTTTAAGATATCATGCATAAAAGAGTAGTACATTGTGCTTAAAAACTTGTTTTTAAGACTTTTTGAAATATGCTTTATAAAGTAGTATAGATATAGATATAGATTATGCACAGACCCGTTCCTAACATTTTATAGGCCCTGGATGAGATGTAAAAATGGGTCATCGATAACTACAAAATTATTTTCAATATATTGTTTAATATCATCAAAAATAACATTGAATTCAAGAAATAGTAATAATTTATGTAAAACCTATTTTCCAGATATTCCAAGCACAAGATCAATCAATAATTATTTCTAAATTAATATTATTTACCATATCATTTTTACATAACATCGTCAATCCGTTCCACCGTCAAAGGCATCTTATGATATTAAAGATTGAAATCATTTGAGTTCACTATCTTGACCATTCAGAGTAACACTTTATGTAAATCAACATAAATCAGTTGAGTTTCCACATGTTACCTGATTTTAATTAATGGTTTTCATCACCATTTTAAGCTTTTAGAGTTGAAACAAACTTTTTAAGAACCATCAATCTTAAAATCAAAAGTCCATGTTGGCTATAGTTTGAGATCTTATTCTTGTTTTAGAGATAAGAGAGTACTTAAGATTCATGCACTTAATATTAGGCAATAAGAAATCAACATTTTTTGAAGAAAAGAAGAAAGATAGTTCTGAAATCCTAAATATAGATATAAGTTGGGTCGTTTCATATAGTTGATAATTGTTTTCAAAAGGTAGGAGTTTTCTTAGTTAATAACAAGAAATCTACTACATTCTAACACAAAAATAAATTCACGTGAATGGAATAATCAAAATAGTATGTGGAAGATGAGTAATAGAGTATATATCAAGGTTTTTAGGCAAAAAGAGTTTTTAGATATTAGTACTAAATAAAAAAACTTAGAGAAACAATAAGCAATACTATAAAATTAAAGACCAATTAATACTTTACAAATTTTATTGTCTAATATAATTAATTAATATATATTTGGGCCCTTAGTATAATATTAAAAAAAAAATGGGTTCTATTATATACTGTTTTTTTTTTGTCTTTTTTTTCATATTTTTAACTACTACTATATAATATATATACTACAAAGTTTTGGGCTCTTATTTCCTTTGGCCCTAGGCGAACGCCCGGCCCGCTCTCCCCCAGGGACGACCATGATTATGCAAACATTTTTAGGGGGCATTTGGTTCGCCGGATTCCGCCGGAATCTGATGGAATTGGAATGGTCAATTCCATTGACAGAATTACATCATGATGTTTGGTTACCAATGGAATGGAATTGAATTCCATGAATTCCTTCAAATGTGGATTTAGTCATTCCTTCACAAAAGTGATGGAATTGAATTCCATTCCATCCAATATTTTGAAAATGACAAAAATACCCTCACAACAAATTAAACCCTAGCCCTCTTTCTTCTCCATTATAATCTTTTGCACGACTTCATCCCCATGGTTCTCGATTTCAATTTCTTCTGGACTCGATCGATTTCTTGCATCAATCGATTTCTTGCATATACGATTTCTGGACTATACGATTTCTGAACTCAATCGATTTCTGGACTCTACGATTTGTTGCATATATGATTTCTGGACTTAATCGATTTCTTGCATATACGATTTCTGGACTCAATCGATTTCTTGCATATACGATTTTGGGAATCAATTTTGGTATACGATTTCTGGACTCAATCGTTGGGTTACGTTTGTTCTTACATATACAATTTCTGGGTTATTCAATCGATAGCAACCCATGATGTTGGTATATCTGGTTTCTCCATTTGGTTTGCTGTATCTCTGGTTTCTCCATTCTAGGTCAAAAAAAAGGGGGGAGGGCTAAAGGGGATAAAGGAAAAAGAGTTTTTACTTTGCCTTTTTTTTGGTAACTAAATGTTAATTTATTATTATCTATACTTAAAAAAACTAAAAAAATATATCAAAGAAAGGGTATTTTTGTCATTTTTCAGAATTTCATTCCAATTGCTTTGCAAAAAACAGACAGATTCCATCATTTGACTGATTACATTCCATTCCTGCCAACCAAACACTTGGTCAAACCTGATAACATTCAATTCCAATTCCTTTGACATATTCCATTCCTTCATAAATCATTTTGCGAACCAAACACCCCCTTAGAAATCTATGTTAAGACTTCATATAAATAAAGTCATAAAGAGTAAATTATGTATTTCGTTCCTGTGGTTTGTTAAAAATTGTGGATTTCTTTCTTGTGGTTTTGAAATTTCGGTTTTAATTCATTTCTATTTTCGTTCATGAGGCCAAAACACTACTTTTAATTATGAATGACTAAAATAGAAATGAATTGTAAACCATAGAGATAAAAAACAATAAAATTTAAATCATAAGGACGAAAAAAGTAATGAACTATAAACTATAGGGATGAAAACCCTAATTTCAAAACCATAAGAACAAAAATAGAAACTTTCAATAAAACACAGGGACTAAAAACATAATTTACTCATTGATAAATGATAATCAACCGAAAAACATGTTTAAATAACAATAAAAGTTGAGTGGCAAAATAGTTCAGTAGTGCGTTTGATACGCAGAACATGGTGGAACAGGACAGAACATAACAAGTTTGTCCCATGTTTGGCATTACCATATAGGGTGCGTTTGGTATGCAGAACAGAGTGGAACATGACAGAACAGAACAAACTTGTCCCATGTTTGGCGTGACCATATGTGGGACGAGCTAGAACTAAGTAGAACAAGCATGGGACATACTTGTCCCACTCTAACCCCTTGGAACTAAGTAGAACAACAATATTTTGACTAATATACCCTTTGTTAAAAACATAAAAACATGTCTTCTCATCATCCACACCTCCAAGCTAGCGGTGTGCAAAACCCTAATAGTCTGAAATCTGAATCAGCATCCGAACCAAAAATAAGGTGTTTTTGCAAAGCCCGAATACCCTGAAATCCGAAACCCGACATTTGGGTGGATATCCGGGTTCGGATTGGGTTTGATCGTTGGCCACCCAACCCGTCCGAAAACTCGAAATAACATAAATCTATATTTTAAATATTATATAAATATATTTATTTATTTATTTATTTATCTAACTATTTTTTGAAAATCGTAAATTATAGTATGTTGAAATATTTTCTAAATTTTAAACATGCTATCAATTTCATCAATCTTTCAATCGATTGTATTCATCCTAAAAACGATTGAATTTATATATAACTTTTGCATTATATAATACCCGAACCCGACCAACATCAATCTGAAACCCGACCAACCCAAACCCTAAACAACCTAAAATCCGAAACTTAAAATTTGGGTTTTGATTTCCATATCCAAAATCCAATCGTGATGAATTAGTTTTATGCTTTTGATAATCCATTGCACTATGTATTAGTGATGTAAATTAGTTTTATATGATGTAATCTATGATTTTTCATCAGGGGTAAATTCGTCATTTAACCAGTCTAATCATGTTTTGTCCAGTTCTGTCATGTCTTGCCAAACGCTGGACAATTGTCCTGTTCTGTTCCGTCCTGTCCTCTTCCATCTTGTCCTGTCTTGTCCTGTCTGCGTACCAAACGCACCCATATTGAACAAGCTAGAACTAACTGGAACAAACCTTGGACACGCGTGTCCCTTCCACCCATGGAAAAAGAGAAAAGAGGACTAATTTTCCCTAAATACCCTTCAAAAATAAAAAACCAAAACCTAACTCATCTTCTCCACCAGGAATCGACCTCCAACCTCTTCACGCCATCTCCACCATCGATCCAACTCCTGTCGTAAATCTTGTCCTCTCCACTAGGTAAATCTCGAATCCTAACTCGTCTTCTTCACATCGATCACTCTTCCCTTGTTCGATTTCTACATTGGTTCGATTTCTCCACATCTTCTTCACTATGTCGATCGTCCTCCATCCTCTTCATCGATTTCTGCATTGGTTTGATGGTCGATTTTTCTGCACTATGTCGATTTGCTTATTATAGACTTAGGGCCTGTTTGGAAATGGCTTAATGGGCTTAATAGCCCATATACCTTAATCGCTCAGATATAGAAATATGTTTGTCAACAGCTTATTGATTATTACCATGACTTATTCGCTCAGCTTTCATGTTGTTGCTTTCCCCACTCAGCCACGACTCTCCCCAAAATACCCTTCTTACCTCTCTCGCTTCACACGAAGAAAAAAAGACAATGGCTGCTCTCTCTCCTCCCTTTATCCATTGTTGTACATCTCGTCCTTCCTTCATCATCATGTCTCATCACTGAAGAACTTCATCATCATGTCGCATCGCTTCACATGTGTTTCTTCAATGGTGATTTTAATGAAATCTAGGTTTTTTTTGTGATTCAATCTTGTTCGATTCAAACATTTTGGTATTCTTCAATCAATTGTTTGGATTTGATGCAATAGCAAGTTTTGGTGTTCTTCAATCAATGGTTAGGGTTTGCTGCAACTGCAGATTTTGGTTAGGGTTCTTCAATGGTTAGGGTTCTTCAATCAAGTTTTGGTGTTCTTCAATCAATGGTTAGGTTTTTAATGATTTTTGTTTTGGTGTTCTTCTACCGATTGTTCTTTAATGAATTTTTGTTTTGGTGTTCTTCTATGATTGATCTTCTATCGATTGCTCTTCAATGGTGTTTGGATTTTAATAACTTCTTCTAGATTGTTGCCCACGAGTTGACAAAAAGTGGGTTAGGATTTGGAAGTAGATTAGTTTTTGGTATAATGTTTATATGATAATTGTTAATTAATTAATTCTTAATTGGTTAGACATTTGTAAGAACCAAAAATAAATAGAAGGGTAAAATTGTCATTTTCATCATTCAGACAGTTTATTCAGTATAATAAACAAACATCAATTTTATTTAATCCATACAGTCAACTTTATCGATACAGGACTTAATGGAAAACCAACCAAACAGCCCCTTACTTATATGATTTTTGCTTAAACATATCAACAGTAGCATTAGAATGTTGCAAAGCATTTGTTTATATGATTTCTGCACTTCGGTGATTGAATGTTGCAAAGCATTTGTAACAAAGCTGTGATTTGCTTATATGATTTCTGCACTTCGGTGATGGAATGTTGCAAAGCATTTGTTACAAAGCTGTGATTTTTCCATTGATTTTTCCATTGATTTTTCCATGATTTATGTTGTTACAAAGCTGTGATTTACAAAGCTTATCTTTTCCATGATTTTTCCATTGATCTTTCCATGATTTATGTTGATACAATGTTGTGATTTTTGCATAATATAGACTGATTTATACGGTTTTTGCTTAACATAGACTGATTTTTTATTCTAAGCTCAAAGCTGTGAATTTTTACCTAGTTATATATGATTTACAAGTTCTAAGCTCAAAGTTGTGAATATTATTTGTTAATATTTACTTAGATTGATTATTTAATAAAAACACTAAACAACTTAAATTTATATAACTGCAACCTTATTATTTATTAAAGCCATATTTGCATTTGTATTTATACATGAAGTATATTATATAAAAATTTAAATTGATATAGTAAAATATAATTATCAAAAAAATTAAGTATTTTTTTAAGTAAATCAGGAGAGATTAAGTACATGCATGTGAATTTTAACAAAAGATTTTAGGAAAAAAAATGGGGAAATGGTTTTGATTTTGGTTTAAATTGTGACGATGGTGGTATGTGGTGCAGTCGGGTTCTAGCATGGGTTTGGGTCAGACTTTGGGTGGTGATCTGAAACACGTATGATCCAGGTGGCGTCGTGTTGCATGTGAGCCCATGGCCACTGATCTACAAAAATTACTATTTTGATTTGTTCTGTGTAACCATCGTGGTTGGTTTATGGGTAGCATCGTGGTTGGTTTTGTGGGGATATTCAGGTTTAGGTTCGGATTAGGGCCTTCTTTGACGCGTACGAGTGTTTGAAGCCTCTTATATCTTAAAGTTCTAGCAAGGTTCTAGTTTTAGGGAATAAAGGTTGCTGAATTTCTCTATAGCTGAATTCCAAAGTTCATCTTTTCGTTCAACATAATCAAAAGATCTGTAACACCCTGAAATCTGGAAAGAGCAACTAAATTTAAATTTTCAATAAAATGCTAAAGTCAATACAACCTCTTCGGGAACTTCTTTATACTTGTATACAAGAATACAATAAAGTCAAAGTTAACGACTTTGAATGTAAATCTGAACGAAACTAGATTAGGACCAATGTTTTTGTAACTCTCATTTAAAGCTACAATCTCCAACAATACCAAAAGTCCCAAAGATTTAAGTCCTTCATGAGTGTCTAACTAGCACTTAAATTTGCTCAAGTGTCGCTAATACTACCTTCATGAGGAATTGATGCACATATCGATAAGAAAATGTGTTAGACTTAAAGCATAGTGAGTTTAAGCATTTTTCATCATAATTATAAAACGATAAACTGCTTATTCAAATCAACATTCTTGTGATGAAAACTCAATAACCTAAACACCCGTTTTAATTAGGGTTGTAAACGAACCGAACGTTCAGCGAACCGTTCGTGAACCGTTCGGCGGGAAGTTTGTTTGTGTTCGTTTATTTAATAAATGAACGAACATGAACAAGGTTTTTCGTTCGTTTAACTAAACGAACGAACATGAACAAAGGTCTCGTTCGTTCATTTATGTTCGTGAACGTTCGTTCATTTACGTTCGCTAATGTTCGTTCATTTATGTTCGTTTACGTTCGTTAATGTTCATTTATTTTTGTTCGTTTACGTTCGTTAATGTTCGTTTATGTTTGTTTACTGAAAATAACAAAATACAAATAAATACTTACAAAGTTAATAATTAATATTACTTATATTATTATTCTATTTCTATTAATAATATATAATTAATAAATGATGAACAATCAACCTGACCCCACCACCATGGATTGACCCCACCACCATGGATTTGTATGAATGTGTGAGCTTTTTTAATTTTCTCTCTTTCGATGTGGGAGGAGATTCAAAGCTTGATACTCTTTTATTTAGCTTGAGACCTGACTGATGGTGTGGTGATTTCATCCCACATCGCTCTCTTTACCATCCTAAAGCTTGACTCTTTGTATATATATATATATATATATATATATATATATATATATATATATATATCCTTTATCCCACATTGAAAATTTAGAGGAAGTCCTCCTTGTAAGGTTCTATATTTATAGTGCATTCAAGTGGAGAACTTTCTTACTAAGCCAGTGGCTTGAGCTTATTTGGACAGCTCGTTTGGAGCACCTGTTTAAAATTGGTGCACCTGAAGTTCGTTTAACTGTTCAATTATGTTCGTTTAGTGTTTTAATCGAACGAACACGAACATTTCTATTGTGTAAATGAACGAACACGAACATCAAAATTTTTGTTCGTTTAATGTTCGTGTTCGTTCGTTTGTTCGTTTATGTTAAACGAACGAACATGAACAAGCCTTTGTTCGTGTTCGTTCGATTCGTTTACAGGCCTAGTTTTAATATGAACCCAAAACACAATACTCACGCAAAACATGAATAAAGCATGATATTCAAATCCCAGAAACATGGATAAAACTTAAGTATCCAAAGTACCAAAATATGAATATTATACAACATCTGAAATGTAACACCCGTGTTTCGGTACGTCTATAATTTGGCTTTTTACCCTAAAGTATAGCTTAGTGTTGAGAGGGGGAGTTTTTGGGTCGAAATCGGACATTTTCGGACTTCGGCATGGGTGGCGCGATTGTGCCCGCGATTGTGACAGAGGTCACTCTCGCGGGGCACAACCGCGAGAAATGTACCAAGACTGGAGGGTGTTGGCGCGAGAGTGCCAAGCGAGAGTGACAAGTGTCAATCTCGCGAGGCATAATCACGGAGATTGTACCGCGGGTCACTTTTCTCGGGCGAGAGTGACACTCGAGAGTGACATTGTCACTCTCGCGAGGCAAGATCGCGGTTGGGGTGCAGACCCATTAAAACTCATTTTCACGACCTAAAACTCATTGTTTTGACTTGGGAGCTATTTTGGGCGATTTTCTTGGTGTAAGGTAGCATTTCTCTTCTCTCCTCATTAAATCCCTTTGGTTTGGAGCATTAAATGCTAATTGGTGGTTCAATCTAGGTTTGGGTTAACTTTGACCTCAAGTGATTAAGGATTGGAAGCTTCAAGTGATCATCACCATCTCCTTGTCCATTTATCATCTAGGGTTTTATATAATCTTTGTAAGGTGAGTTCCTTTATCTCCTAAAACCTTCTATAGTTACGTGTGTATGTATATTATTGGGGATTTTGGTCATCCAAGTCTTTGACAAATGTGAGTATAAAAGTTAGGGTTTGTAGTTCCAAGTATTAAGGGAAGAAATGCTTCTTTGGGCTAATAGTGATGACTTTTATGTTTCACTCTTTTGTTGGTTAAACCTAACACCATTGGGATTTGATTATCCAAAGTGGAAAAACTAGGGTTTTGGAGAAATGCAAGTACTTGGCTTAATTAATGATGATTATGACTTTATATGGAACATATGGATATATATATATATATGTTGTATTATGCTCTTGGGTCCTTACATTTGTACAAGTCAAGATTTCATGATATTACCATGTCATGTACATGATTCAGTTATGTATCTGATTATTATGGGTACGGTATGTTTTGGGTATGCTTTGATTATTTGGTCTTAGTGCAAATGGATCCATAGGCACGATGTTCCAATGTCCCCGCTTTGGACATTGGGATTCACCATTAGCACGGAATAGGTATCGGGTCACCATGATAAGTAAGGTGTGGACCTATACGGTCGGGCAGCGTTTCATGGGCAGTGAGGTGTAATTCCCTTGTGCTAGATTTCCCCGTTGGAACTCTCAAGAATAGACCTTGAGGGGTTGACTTGATGTTTTCGAGCAATAGACTTAGAGAAGTTGAGCTCAATATGTGATTTGTGTTATTTGTACCGTATCTAATCACTAATGGTTTATTTGGTTTGTTGGTTTTAGCTCATGGCTATATACTCCGCGAGACTCTGAATGGGTTTAGTACTTAAATTCCTATTTGACTTGTTCTCACTAGGCTTTAACCTAACACTTGTTCTTGTTGTCATGTTTGGCAGACTTTCATAGCGATGGGGCACGTCGGGATTGAGGGAACGACCTTGGTGTCGTGAGTGGTCTTTTTTAGGATACTTAGTGACCAACATACAGATGGTTTTGAAGATACACATTTTGGAAATATAGCGACACCCGACCTTAATCTAGTTACTTATTGTAGATTAGTAGGTTGTCGTCTTATGCTTCATTCATTGGGTTGTAATTACTGTACATTATACCCCATTTGGGATGACACACTTAGGTTTCTGAAATGGTTTACCTCATTCCACAGGTTTAAATTATCCCTTATTTTAGGGTGATGGAATTATCCTATTTTCAAACGTCATATTGCCAAATTTTCGAATTTTATTTTCCGCCTAAATTTTAGAGTGTTACAAGTTGGTATCAGAGCACTAGTTTAAGTGAACTAGGTATGAAGGTAAGATGCCTAGACTTAAGTTGTGACTGTTAAGCTATGAACCGTGAGATGGGGTAGAACTATTAAGATAGGTTGGTCTTAGAGTCAACGGAACTTGCACAAGTTAAAAGTTGTAGTGATGGTAACGAGAACTCTTACGTATAATGTGTTCATAATTTCACTTAGTTAACGTTATTATGAAGATGTTTTACGTGAGTATGTTTGATCTACTGTTGTTATGATATTTGATAAGTGTAATAGTACGTTTTCTTGTGTTAATTCTGTGAACTTGTCTCTCATTCGCTGGTATATTTATGTGTGGCAGACTTATGGTTAATACCCGAAACCGACCGGAAGGTCAAGAGGGCACAATATCCACGGTCGATCAACCGCGGGTAACTGATGTGGAGGAACCTCCTCTCATGGTAAATGTATTGGGCGGGGGACCCAAGCATATTCCCCGTCGCAACATAGAAACAGATGAACCCATAATGGAAGAGGTGAAGGCAGAGACGAGAATGATGGACCATATGATGTTGGCTATGAACCGAGCGATGGCACAACAGCAGGAAATGTTCCTCAAACTCCTAGAGGACCGTGACACCAACAACCGTAGGCATGAAACGGTGGATAAGAACGTGGTCGTGGTGGGATCCAGGGGCACCGGACCGGTAATCCCCTCTAACGAGACCGCAAATCCGGGAGTCAAGCAAGCAACAAGGGGTTGCACTTTCAAGGCATTTATGGGTTTCCGTCCACCAGAATTTAAAGTTTTCGATGATCCGATAGCTTGTGTGACCTGGTTACGTGAGATGGAGCAAGCTTTCCGATCGAGTGAATGCGGAGAAGAACAGAAAGCAGTCTTCGGTTCACAAATGTTGAGGGACGCGACTCTCTCTTGGTGGAACGTGTATTCCACTTCCATCGAAGCGACTGTCTTGGCCAAACTGTCTTGGGAAACATTCAAAGAGAAACTTCTAGAGGAGTATTGCAACGAGAGGTCGATGGACCGAATAGTGGATGGGTTCCGAAACTTGAAGAAGGGTAACTTGTCGGTGAAAGAGTACAACCGTCTATTCATGGACAAGTTGGGGTTAGTAGGACATTTGGTCCCGACAGAGAAGGAGAAGATCAAGGATTACATCAAGGGTCTTCCATAAAACATGATGTCAATGGTGCGGGTATCAAAAGCCTCCACTCTGCGTGAGGCAATCGAAGAAGCGCAACTTATGGAAGACGCTTACAATCTAGGGAAAGAGGAAGGTAGCCGTCAAGTCGAGAAGAGAAGATGGAAGAGTGGCTCAATGCTCTCAAAGAAGCCTAGATATGCCGGTAACAATCCCCGTGACGCCGACCCTAGGCGTGATGCCAAGTGGTGCTCCAAATGTCGGAGCAAACACTTAGGTCCTTGTAACTTCGTCCCCGAGACTTGCTACAAGTGCGGAAAACCCGAGCACACATTTAAAGATTGTCCCGTCAAGGGGCAAATATGTTTTGAGTGTAAGTAGCAAGGGCACGTTAGGGCGGAATGTCCAAAGTTGAAGGTCGTCGGGGTCGGTGGGAAGAAGGTGGATCCTCCAAGAGCAACCGTAAGAGCTTTTCAAATGACGGTGGAAGAAGCTAAAGCATCGACCGATGTGGTGTCGGGTACGTTTCTTATAAACTCTGTACCTACACGTGTACTTTTTGACTCGGGTGCTAGCTACTCTTTTGTATCAGATGTATTTTATCCAAAGCTTGCCATGTCCAAGAGTAATCTAGAGGACGCTTTAGTGGTAGAAATAGCCGATGGTAGTCATGTAGTGATCCGGGATATCATGAGTGGTTGAACTTTTCAATTTGAAGGGAAGGAATTCCCTATAGACTTGATGCCCATGCAAATTGGTGGATTCGATGTAGTTGTGGGAATGGACTGGTTGTCCAAGAACCAAGCGGAGATCGTATGCTCCAAGAAGGTGATCCGAATACCCGATGTGTATGGAGAGCCGACGATAATCTATGGCGAGAGAAGAAAAGGCGAAGTGGCGATCATCTCTATGGTTAAGGCGCGAAAATGTTTGTCAAAGGGATGCTCATCTTTCTTGGCCTACGCAATCGACACCAAGCTTGAGAAGAAGATAGAAGATGTTAGGGTGGTGCGTGAATTTTCCGATGTATTTCCGGAAGATTTGCCCGGCTTACCACCCGACCACTTAGTAGAGTTCCGTATCGATCTTATTTCTGGGGCAGCTCCAATTGCCCGAGCTTCTTATCGGTTGGCCCCTACAGAGATGCAAGAGATGATGACGCAACTCCAAGACCTTGGGGAGCTCCGGTCCTGTTCGTTAAGAAGAAAGATGGCTCAATGAGGATGTGCATCGACTACAGAGAATTGAACAAGGTGACAATAAAGAACAAGTATCCGCTCCCGAGGATCGACGATTTATTTGATCAATTGCAAAGCGCGAGTTACTTCTCCAAAATTGATCTACGGTCGGGTTATCATCAAGTGAAGGTGGCGAAGGACGACATTCCAAATACAGCGTTTAGGACGCGATATAGTCATTACGAGTTTCTAGTAATGCCATTCGGCCTAACCAATGCACCGGCGATATTTATGGACTTGATGAACCGAGTATGTTGGCCATTTATTGACAAGTCGGTAATAGTGTTCATCGACGACATCCTCGTGTACTCCAAGGATGAAGCAGATCATGAGTGTCACCTTCGAGAGGTTTTGGAAGTGTTGAAGCGGGAGAAGCTCTATGCAAAGTTTTCAAAGTGCGACTTTTGGCTTCGAGAAGTGCAGTTTTTAGGTCATGTGGTCACAAGGGATAGAGTGAAAGTGGACCTCGCGAAGATAGAGGCGATGATGAATTGGGAACCTCCGAAGAGTCCGTCTGAAATTCGAAGCTTTCTAGGATTGGCAGGATACTTCCGAAGATTCATTCAAGACTTTTCAAAGATAGCTTCATCGTTGACGGCCCTCACGCGAAAGAATGTTAAGTTTGTTTGGACCGAGAGTCAAGAAAAGGTGTTTCGAACTCTACAAAGGAAACTTTGCGAAGCTCCAGTCATATCCTTACCCGATGGGACGGAGGATTTTGTGGTATATAGCGATGTGTCGAAAATGGGTTTGGGTTGTGTTCTTATGCAGAGGGGGAAGGTGATTGCTTATGCGTCAAGGCAACTCAAAGTCCATGAAGTCAATTACCCCACCCATGATTTAGAGTTAGCTGCGGTGGTGTTTGCATTAAAGTTATAGCGGCACTACCTCTACGGTACAAAGTGCACTCTTTACACGGACCACAAGAGCTTGCGACATATCTTTGACCAAAAGGAACTAAATATGAGGCAACGAAGGTGGTTGTAACTATTGAAAGATTACGATTGTGAGTTACTCTACCACCCCGGGAAAGCAAATGTTGTCGCCGACGCCCTTAGCCGAAGGGACTATGGAGAAAGTTCCAAGGCCGTTTTTGCACGAATTGAGTTAGCCTCAACACTCATTGACCGGATTAAAGCATCGCAAACCGAAGCTTTGTTAGTGGAGAATCTCAAGGGAGAAGTTATGGAAAAGCAACACCTACTTTTGACAGAAGATAGTCGGGGGTGAAACTCTTCAATGGACGAGTTTGGGTGCCGAAGATCGGGGGAAATCGAGAGCTCCTCGAAGATGCCCATAAATCAAAGTATTATATCCATCCGGGAAGTACAAAGATGTACCGGGACTTAAGATTGCATTATTGGTGGCCAGTCATGAAGCTTGAAGTGGCGCGCTACGTGGAGAGATGCGTGACTTGTTTACAAGTAAAGGTCGAGCACCAACGACCTTATGGGAGCTTACAATCCTTGGAAATTCCGGAATGGAAGTGGGAACACATCACGATGGACTTCGTCACGAAGTTTCCAAAGACCTTGCGAGGTCATGACACTATTTGGGTGATAGTAGACCGTTTGACCAAGAGCGCTCATTTCTTGGCCATGCGGGAGACTCTACCTATGGACAAATTGGCAAAGTTGTACATCGATGAAGTGATATCTCGACATGGTGTACCGCTATCTATTGTCTCGAATCGCGATAGTCGGTTTACATCACAATTTTGGGATGGGTTGCAAAAGGAATTGGGCACGCGTGTGAAGTTGAGCACGGCCTATCATCCCCAGACCGACGGTCAAAGCGAACGGATAATCCAAACGCTAGAGGATATGCTGAGATCTTGTGTGATTGATTTTGGAGGTAGTTGGGACTCACATCTACCTTTGGTGGAATTCGCATACAACAATATCTACCACTCAAGTATAAGAATGGCACCGTTTGAAGCTTTATACGGTCGCAAATGCCGAACCCCCGTATGTTGGCTTGAGGCGGGGGAGAAACAATTTGCTGAACCCGAAATTGTTCAAGAGACGACGGATAAAGTGAAAGGTATACGTGAACGCTTAAAGGCGGCTCAAGATCGGCAGAAAAGCTATGCCGACAAGAAGAGGCGACCGGTAGAGTTCCAAGTGGGTGATCAGGTTATGTTGAAAGTATCCCCTTGGAAAGGGATCATCCGATTCGGGAAACGTGGAAAGTTAAGTTCCCGCTTCCTTGGACCTTTCAAAGTGCTTAAGCGGATAGGGCTTCAGGCTTATCAGTTGGAACTTCCTCCGGAAATGGATGGAATCCATAGCACATTTCACGTGTGTTATCTTCGTAAGTGCCTAGCGGAGGAGGAGAGTGTTATTCCACTCTCCGAAATCATAGTGGATGAAGGGAACCGGTGTATTGAGGAACCCGAGGCAATTTTAGAGAGGAAGACGAAGAAGCTTCGTCACAAGGAAGTCACGATGGTAAAAGTTCAATCGAAGCACCATAGAGGTGCTAACGTGACGTGGGAGGCCGAAGAGGATCTGAAGCGGAGGTACCCTCACCTTTTTCCGTAGCCAAGATTTCGAGGACGAAATCTTCTCGAAGTTGGGGAGGATTGTAACACCCGTGTTTCAGTACGTCTATAATTTGGCATTTTACCCTAAAGTATAGCTTAGTGTTGAGAGGGGGAGTTTTTGGGTCGAAATCGGACATTTTCGGACTTCGACATGGGTGGCGCGATTGTGCCCGCGATTGTGACAGAGGTCACTCTCGCGGGGCACAACCGCGAGAAATGTACCAAGACTGGAGGGTGTTGGCGCGAGAGTGCCAAGCGAGAGTGACAAGTGTCAATCTCGCGAGGCATAATCACGGAGATTGTACCGCGGGTCACTTTTCTCGGGCGAGAGTGACACTCGAGAGTGACATTGTCACTCTCGCGAGGCAAGATCGCGGTTGGGGTGCAGACCCATTAAAACTCATTTTCACGACCTAAAACTCATTGTTTTGACTTGGGAGCTATTTTGGGCGATTTTCTTGGTGTAAGGTAGCATTTCTCTTCTCTCCTCATTAAATCCCTTTGGTTTGGAGCATTAAATGCTAATTGGTGGTTCAATCTAGGTTTGGGTTAACTTTGACCTCAAGTGATTAAGGATTGGAAGCTTCAAGTGATCATCACCATCTCCTTGTCCATTTATCATCTAGGGTTTTATATAATCTTTGTAAGGTGAGTTCCTTTATCTCCTAAAACCTTCTATAGTTACGTGTGTATGTATATTATTGGGGATTTTGGTCATCCAAGTCTTTGATAAATGTGAGTATAAAAGTTAGGGTTTGTAGTTCCAAGTATTAAGGGAAGAAATGCTTCTTTGGGCTAATAGTGATGACTTTTATGTTTCACTCTTTTGTTGGTTAAACCTAACACCATTGGGATTTGATTAACCAAAGTGGAAAAACTAGGGTTTTGGAGAAAATGCAAGTACTTGGCTTAATTAATGATGATTATGACTTTATATGGAACATATGGATATATATGGAATATTGTTGTTGTATTATGCTCTTGGGTCCTTACATTTGTACAAGTCAAGATTTCATGATATTACCATGTTATGTACATGATTCAGTTATGTATCTGATTATTATGGGTACGGTATGTTTTGGGTATGCTTTGATTATTTGGTCTTAGTGCAAATGGATTCATAGGCACGACGTTCCAATGTCCCCGCTTTGGACATTGGGATTCACCATTAGCACGGAATAAGCATCGGGTCACCATGATAAGTAAGGTGTGGACCTATACGGTCGGGCAGCGTCTCATGGGCAGTGAGGTGTAATTCCATTGTGCTAGAGTTCCCCGCTTTGGAACTCTCAAGAATAGACCTAGAGGGGTTGACTTGATGTTTTCGAGCAATAGACTTAGAGGAGTTGAACTCAATATGTGATTTGTGTTATTTGTACCGTATCTAATCACTAATGGTTTATTTGGTTTGTTGGTTTTAGCTCATGGCTATATACTCCGCGAGAGACTCCGAATGGGTTTAGTACTGAAATTCCTATTTGACTTGTTCTCACTAGGCTTTAGCCTAACACTTGTTCTTGTTGTCATGTTTGGCAGACTTTCATAGCGATGGGGCACGTCGGGATTGAGGGAACGACCTTGGTGTCGTGAGTGGTCTTTTTTAGGATACTTAGTGACCAACATACAGATGGTTTTGAAGATACACATTTTGGAAGTATAGCGACACCCGACCTTAATCTAGTTACTTATTGTAGATTAGTAGGTTGTCGTCTTATGCTTCATTCATTGGGTTGTAATTACTGTACATTATACCCCATTTGGGATGACACACTTGGGTTTCTGAAATGGTTTACCTCATTCCATAGGTTTAAATTATCCCCTATTTTAGGGTGATGGAATTATCCTATTTTCAAACGTCATATTGCCAAATTTTTGAATTTTATTTTCCGCCTAAATTTTAGAGTGTTACATGAAACATCAAATCATGGGTACATTACATGCCCAAAAACGATATCGAAAACATATCATATCTAAAACATACATTTTGGTGACAGGGGAGACCCAAATTTTCTATCGATAGCGACGAAACACAATGTCAGAATCGAATTCTCAACAAGAATTAATTCTCAGAAACAATATCAAAGAAATTTGCGGAATAACACTTTGATATTTAATGAAACAGAAAACCAAAACAGAATATAATCAACAAACTGTAAACTTGTATTGAATGCTTTGAAGTTACAAGATTACTCACTCAACCTCAATATTGATTAACAGGCTCACCAATACGAATTCTACTTCTCTAGAATTAGGATCTATGCCTTGAGGTTGATTTTCTCTCTTAAAGAATAAAAAATAAAAAGTTATCTCATTATTCTAAACTATACAATATATATACTGAATACAAAGATAATTACAATAAAATATCTTTAGTATATCTTCCATGTATATCTATAAGCTTCCATAATCTTCAGATTATCCAGCTGTCATTCTTTCCATCCGAATCTCTTTAGCAGCACTAACCATGATCAGCAACATTAACTTCTTCTAGCAGCATTAACTACTAAGCAGCACTAACTACTAAGCAGCACTAACTACTAGCAGTACTAACTAGCTAAGCAGTACTAACTTTGTTCAAGCAGTACTAACTATGACTAGCAGTATTAACTACTAGCAGTAGTAACACTCAGCAGTATTAACCTTTAAGTCTTCTAGCAGTAGTAACTTTGAACCAGCAGTATTAATCATACTTGATGAATTCTTTAGTTCCCAACAATCTCCCCCTAACTTGACTTTTAGAAGAGAAGTCAAGTTCTTCAGAATTAATCTTCAAGATGCTCCCAAAACTCTATCATGGCCTAAATTCCAGTGTTTGCATCCAATCCCAAACTCTGATTGATGGTTCTTTGAATCAAGTATTTAGCCATTTCTGAATCTGGAACACACCTTAACTTTTTCTTCAGCATGGCATGTAGCTTCAATCTGCTATGATTATACACTCTATCCACTAGAAAGTATTCAGTGTGATTTAAATCCAAAGTCACTGTATATACTCCACTAATTTCATATAGAGTCCAACTGTTTACTGATTTGAAGACATCCTTGATCAAGTGCTCTACTTCTTCAGGTTTGAACATCATACACAGATACTCCATTACCATTTTTGTAATTGAAATTCCTGGAGCCTTTAGAATATCTGCATACAACTTCATTCCTATCTCAAACATCTCTTAAAGATCTGATCTAGAACATGTTCTGACAATTTTTGCCCATGTGTTGAACACTTCATATTTTTCATCCTTTCTTTTCAGCCTTATGTATTCCTTTCCATCCACTGTCAATGTATCCCAGAGAATGACCTCAGGAGGCTTAACTCCTACAGGTTCTGCTGAAATTGGTTCAGGCACTTTGTCCATCACTACCATATACAAATTTACATCATCAGTGTTAGCTGGCTCTGTCTGTTTAGATGACTCAGGTGCCCCTTCTTCTTCAACAACCTTCTTAGCCTCTTCTTCAGATACTTTAGGCTTCTTGATTGGCTTTCTCCTTGCCATCATTTTTGTTCTCTTTAAAGTTCTTAGACTTTCTCCCAGAGTGGACTCTTTCTTAGGAGGTGTTTCTTGCTCATCTGGAAATGGCTTTTGACAATCAAAGTCATTACTTTCTTTTATCCTCTTCTCCATCTCCACCCTTGCAGTTTCATTTCCCTGTAGCTTTAACATCTCTGAATCATAGAGCTCTTTGATCTTCTCAAAAGACATTTTGGAGAACATCTCCTTTTTGACTCCTACAGCACCTTTAAGAAATATAATCATCTTGTTTCTCTCTTGGGTACCTAGGAATGTCTTTGAGGGTTTTCTCTTCTTTTCAGCTGTTTTCACTACTGATTTCTTCATACTTGCAGCTTTCTTCTGTGCAATTTCAGTTGCCATACTCTGTTGATAAGCTTCATTCAGTTCAGCAGCTAGAGCTTTTGCCATTTCCCTGTCCTTTTCCATCTGAACTCTTTCTTCTTTTTCAAAATCCTCCTGCATCTTTTTAGCTAGGGCTTCATCTGATTCAACCAACCTTTGCTTTTTGATTGGTTGATCAGATTCTACCATCTTTGCTTTTCCTTTGTCTCTGCTCATTGCCTTTTTGCTGTTATCTTTCTTGATCACTTCACCTTGTTCTTTTATGATTACACCTTTGGTCTTTGAAGTGACCTTGGGAGTATCATTCTTGGCTTTTAGTAAGGTTTCTGCAATCTCAAGATCTGTTAAAACTTCTTTCACTGTTTCTGCTGCTTCTTTTGATTCTTTTGGCACTGAGTCTGTTTGTGTTTCTGCTTCCTGCTCCCCCTCAAGTTTTTCTCTATCAATCTCCTCCTTTCTTGTGACTTCTTCCATGTTGATCTCCCCCTTTTTGGGAGCATCATTTTCAGACTTCCTTCTCTTTAGTTGGAATTGCTTTCTCTGCTTCCTTTGTACCAGACTAACCACCATCCTCTTCAGCTTAGCAATCTGTTCTTGTTGTGACAGAATGACTAGCTTCATTTCTTCAATATCTTTGCCTTGTTTGAGAACATCTTGATTGATGTTCCCCATTGTTTCCATCAATTCATAGTACGTATATCTGTCCTCACCCTTTCCAGAAGTGTTACCCTCCTTTGAAGGATCATTGGATCTTTTATTAGTGGAAGTCTTCTGCCTTGCAGAAGCACTATCCACCCCTGTGGTTTCTTGGCACCAGGGACCTTCAAATGATTGCTCATTCAAAGTTGCCATGGGGAGGTCTTATTGATGTTACCACTTTCCTCCTCTGTACTAGCAGGAGTAGTGGCAGCCTCATCACCCATATGCTCTACCTCCTCCTCAGAGAGCACCTCCTTTGGGTTGGGAGACACCCTTGTGGTTTCCCTTTGGATATTCTCTAGGGGAGAATTCTCCCTTAGAGGGCTTATAGGCTTAGTGGGTAATGGTACAAGAAGGGAAGGAGCCTTCTTTACCTGTTTCCTCTTGTAAGTTTGTGTGATTGGAGAGGTTGTTTTTTCAAGAAGGGACTGGGGAATTGATTTTGAGAGGGAAGGTTGGGCTTGGCTAGCAGTGGGTTGGTCTAATGGAGGCCTTGACCCTGCTGCCATACCTTCATTGGTTTGGGACACCACCATCATTGTAGAGAACAATGGGGTGTCAACTCCTTCAGAGTCCCCAGCAGATCTTCTCATATTGGAGAAAACCTTGCCTTTGGGGGGTTTAGGTACATATACCCCAACAGGTTGAGGTATATTCGTCAATTCATGAGTAATAACTTCTTGAACAAACCTGGGATACATAAAGAAGCTCTTTTTGTTTCCCATGTTTGAGACAAGATCACTGAAAATCATTTTAGAAAAATTATACTTTCTGGCAGTGGCCAAGCACACCAAAGCATAAGCAATAGTGCTGCTGAACTCACTCCATCCAGTAGTCTTTTTGGAGATACAATGCATAAGAGTATGGACAAAGAACGCCATTGGGGTGAAAATTTTGCTTTGGAGAATTTGAAAACTCCCAATGGGCCTCCATACCCCATTCTTGTAAGATTTGCAAACAGGTCATCGTTTGGGATAGAGGTTATACCAGAGGCATCGTCTAGACGTAGACTGATGCGAATAACCTCTTCAGTAACCGTTAGTGATTGATCACAGATTCTTGTCTTGATCATCTGCACACCATTCTCAACAACAATAGTTGCATTAGCCCAGAACTGCCTTTGATGCTCAATATAGATTGTAGGGGATACAATAAGAGCATGAGCAATGTGGCTTGACTTGAGGAAATCCACAATCTGATGAAATCCTGCAGCTTGCTTTGGCTTTTGTAACATTGCAATCTCGTTGTGCTCGTCGATAAAAGTCATGGATGCCATTGATCTTAGTGAAAAGCTTGCCTGAAAACTTTGAACTTGAGAGAGAAAAGGTTTAGAGCACAAGAGAACAGTATGCAAAGAGTCGTTATGAACTTTTAGGCGGGCAAAGAGTATTTATAGTATTCGGAACATAAGCAGTATTAACCTAGAGCAGTATTAACTGAAAGCAGTATTAACTACTAGCAGTATTAACTGAAAGCAGTATTAACTACTAGCAGTATTAACTACTAGCAGTATTAACTACTAGCAGTATTAACTACTAGCAGTATTAACTGAAAGCAGTATTAACTACTAGCAGTATTAACTGAAAGCAGTATTAACCACTGAAAGCAGTATTAACTGCTAGCAGTATTAACTGAAATACTCCTTTTAAACCTGCTAAACACTGAGTACTGCTATGCATATCCTGAAACAGAAGATTAGTAACTCCAAGAATAATATACAGATATAAAACCACTTTTTGAGAAGGGGATTATTCAGAGTTGATCATTCCCACACTTGTTACCAAGAAAGTTAATCTACCCACATCAAAAGCTTTAGTGAATAAATCAGCAAACTGATTGTCAGTGTGAACTTTGACAACTTGAATAAGTTTCTTTTCATTACAATCTCTTATAAAGTGATACCTGATCTCAATGTGCTTTGTTTTGGAGTGCTTGACTGGATTATTCACAATGCTAATAGCACTGCTGTTGTCAATAAAGATTGGAGTGTGTAGAAAGGTTACCCCATAATCCAACATTTGATTCTGAATCCATAAGACTTGAGAACAGCAACTTGCAACTGCTATGTACTCTGCCTCTGTTGTAGATGTGGATACTGTGGTTTGTTTCTTGCACTGCCATGAGACTAGTCTAGCACCCAAAAACTGACATCCTCCAGAAGTAGATTTTCTGTCCAAGTTTGCCCCACCTAGATCACTGTCTGAGTATGCTATTAGGTCAAAAGGTGAGTTATGAGGATACCAAAGTCCCAATCTGGGTTGCCCTTTGAGATATCTGAATATCCTCTTAACAGCTTGAAAGTGAGATTGCTTTGGCCTAACTTGAAATCTTGCACACACACAGACTGGAAACATTATATCTGGCCTTGATGCTGTGAGATACATGAGAGAGCCAATCATGGATCTATAATGATGCACATCCATATCCTCCCCCTCAAGATCTGCTGTGATCTGCTTGTGTGTTTCCATAGGTGTGCTGGTAGGTTTTGATTCTGAGAAACCAAACTTGGTTAGAATATCCTGCACATACTTGGATTGACAGATGAAAATGCCATCTGACTTCTGTTGAACTTGGAGTCCAAGGAAGAAAGTAAGTTCCCCCATGGAACTCATTTTGAACCTTTGATGCATTAAATCTTCAAACTCCTTGCACATGTTGTTTCTTGTAGATCCAAAGATAATGTCATCAACATAGATTTGGACCAGCAAGATATCCTTTTTCTTTCTCTTGATAAATAGAGTCTTATCAATGACTCCTCTTTCAAAGTCATTTTCCAAGAGATAGGATGACAGAGTGTCATACCATGCTCTTGGAGCTTGATGTAGTCCATAAAGTGCTTTCTTTAATTTGTATACCCTGTCTGGATAGCTTGGGTTTTCAAACCCTGGTGGTTGACAGACATATACTTCTTCTTCAATTGACCCATAGAGAAAGGCACTTTTTACATCCATTTGATAGACTTTGAAGTCCATGTAAGAAGCATAGGCTAGGAATAGTCTGATTGCTTCTATTCTAGCCACAGGTGCAAACACTTCTTCATAATCTATACCCTCTTCTTGAGTATATCCCTGAGCCACCAGCCTTGCTTTGTTTCTTATGACAATACCTCTTTCATCTCTCTTGTTTCTGAAAATCCACTTTGTGCCAATTGCTCTGTGACCTTTAGGAAGATCTACTAGATCCCATACATCTTGTAGCTTGAACTGTAACAGTTCCTCTTGCATTGCTTCTATCCAGCTAGATTCTTTCATAGCATCATGTGCCTTTTTAGGCTCAAGCTGTGATAGAAAACAAGAAAGCACTGTATGTTGTTGATCTTGCATTTCCTGAAGCCTGCTTTGATGTCTAGTCATCATAGGAGAAGAGATATCTCCTATTACCAGCTGTGGAGGATGATTCTTTTGAACTCTGGTGTTATGACTAGGTTCTTCATTCAGTCCAGCCTCAAGATTAGATTCATGCAACTCAACTGAAGTGTTTTCAGATGTCACTTCATTATTTTCTTGAGTCTCCTTATCTCTAGTGTCTTCTTCACTCTGGCTTGGTCCAGTAAATGATTCCTTTTCACAGTCTTCAACAGAATTTACTGTGGGTATGGGAAAAATCACAGATTTAGATAGACTTTCTTGAGCTTGTGTGATCCCTGATCCTCCACTTCCTGTTCCTGTATACTCATTACTGAAACCAAAGGAGTTAGTTAGTGAATCAATGTCAAATAGCCACTGAGGTCCAGACCCAACAGGATTTGGTGTGTTCTCATTGCATTTGACATTGTCACTTTCTTCAATTATTCTAGAAGAAGAGTTAAAAACTCTGTAAGCCTTACTCTGAGATGAATATCCAACAAGAAATCCATCATCTGCTTTGTTATCAAACTTACCTAAGTGAGATTTGGTATTTAGAATTGTACAAGGACACCCAAAAGGTTTGAAGAAACCAATAAAAGGTTTTCTTTTATTTAAAAGCTCATATGGGGTCTTGATCTTTTGCTTGACCACTAGAACTCTGTTTTGGACATAACAAGCAGTATTAACTGCTTCAGCCCAGAAGGTAATTGGCAATTTGGAATCAGCCAACAGAGATCTAGCAGCCTCTATTAGTGTTCTATTCCTCCTTTCAGCAACACCATTCTGTTGAGGAGTCCTAGGAGCACTATATTGCCTCTCAATACCTTTTTCTTCACAAAAGGTGTTTAGATCATGATTTTTAAACTCAGTTCCATTATCTGATCTAATGACTTTTACTCTTTGATTAGTTTGGTTTTCAATTCTTAGAATAAAGGTTTTGATAAGACCACTTGTTTCATCCTTAGTCCTTAGAAAATATACCCAAGTAAATCTGGAGTAATCATCAACAATAACCAAGCAGTAAGATTTCTTGCCTATACTCATAACATTTGTAGGACCAAACAGATCCATATGCAGTAATTGGAGACAAGAAGAAACAGAATTTAACTCTTTGGTCTTATGAGAAGTTTTGTGTTGTTTGCCTTTAAGACAAGCAACACAATGATCATCACATGAAAAGACTTTTGAAGATAAACCTCTTACAAGGTTATTTTTAACAAGATTGTTCATAGTCTTGAAATTCATGTGACACATCCTTCTGTGCCAGAGAGAGGATTCATCTACAGAAGCTTTTGAAACAAGACAATTTAGAGATGAATCACTATCAACATTGTCCAAATCAAGACAGTAAACATTGTCCTTTCTTGGAGTTCTAAGTAGTATCATGCTTTCATCAACTACCTTGAACCCTGGAGCAAGAATCATACACTCAGAAGTAGTGAATAATATACTATGTTGTTTGTCACAAACCTGTGATACACTTAACAGATTGTACTTTAATTGATCAACATAGTAGACATCCTCAAATGTCATCTTACCTTTGGTGACATTACCTTTTCCGCTTATCTTACCACCAGTAAGATTATCTCCAAATGCAACATGTCCTCCATTGATATGCTTGAAATCCTGAAGGCATGACATGTTGCCTGTCATATGCCTAGAGCAACCACTATCAACATGCCAAATGCTCTTTCCCTTGAGCTGTTGGTTGCCCTGCACATTAGATAAATCAATTAGTATGAATTAGGAACCCAAGCCAAAGTGGTCTTGGGTACCCCTTTCTCATCAAAATACTTGCATTCTTTCTTGACAAGATTTTTGAACTTTAACTCCTCATTCTTGAAGTACTTTGTTACAATAATAGGCTTGGAACTATGTTTGCTAGAATCAGTACTAGTTTTAGAAGTACTAACTGCCTTGGCAGCACTTGCATGCTTAGCAGTACTAACCTTGTTAGAAGTAGTAACTGTGTTAGCAGCAGTAACTGTGTTGGCAGTATTAATCTTTGAAGAGGTATTAACAGTATTAGCAGCATTAATATTTTCAGCAGTACTAACACTGTTAGCAGTAGTAACTGTGTTAGCAGTACTAATATTGTTAGCAGTACTAACACTGTTAGTACTTCTAGGTACCCACATTTTGACACTTTCTTTTAAAATCTTTTTCTTTAAAGTGCCTTTACTTTCAACATATTTCTTTATCACATGTTTCTTTCCAGCCTTCCTATAACCAACAGGTTTTTGCACAAATCTTTTAAAGTTCATCTGTTGGTTAATTGGGTTGAAGTAACAATACTTAGCCAAATGATTCAACTTGCCACATATAAAACAAGGTTTTGGTCTATTGATTTTATTCAGATCAACTCCTTGTTTCTGAGCCCATTGATTATTCCAGTTTCTTTGATTTCCTCTTTTTAAACCAGAATTTAGGCACTTGGCTTTATTGCAATCACACTGTTTACAAGATTCAGGATTCACAACTGTGGTTTGTTTGTAATGGACCTTGTTATCATTTCCTTTAGTCTTCTCTATCTCCTTGGACTTGACCCAGATTTTCCCACATCCCTCATTGGTGATAATATTGTTTTCTAATGGTATCTTTTTACTCACATTATTATCCCTGTTCTCACTGGCTCCTTTTTCAGTCAAATCCTTAACTACTACCTCATCCAAAGGATCTATCTTAAAAGCTTCTTCAGACAAGTCCTTTTTCTCCTTAGTTTCTAACAAGTCTGATGTAGGAGAAATATAGTTGTTATTGTAAGGAGGGGGTGTAGTGTTGTATCCAATACCAGGCTTCATCTTATCATGTATCTGAGCCTTTAGAAGAGAGTCCATTGCTTTTGAAGCATAAGAAAACTTGTCTATGTCAAGTTTAACTTTTGACAGTTCCTCTTTCAGTCTATCATTCTCTTCTAAGGACTTAGACAGTTTGGTTTCTAACTCATTCTTTTCCCACTTCCAATAGTTTGTGTCATAAGAGTGTTGAAGTTCATTAGCTTGAAAGCCTTTGATTTGCTCTTCAAATCTCTCTACTATCAACACATAATCTCTTCTGTCCTTTTCTAATCTTTTGAGGTCATCACACATACTTTGATTGTGATCCCTGTATCTTGTAACAGTGTCAATGCAAGATTTAGTGCAGAGATTAGAACTTACCTCAGTGGGGAGATCAGACACTTATGCCATAAGAGCTTGGTTCTGAATGGCTTCCTCAGCTTGATCACTCCAGTCAAATCCCATTCCTTGTTGAGAAACAAGGGCTTGAGCAGGATTCTTGTTCAGATTGTATCCTCCATTCTGAGCTTGTTGATGGTTATTGTTGTTTGGAACAACACTCCTGCATTCTCTAGCAAAGTGTCCTTTCTTGTGACACTTATAACATTCCACCTTGGTTTTGTCAAAACCAGCTCCATCTTCTCTTCTTTGAGAGAAGTTATTTCTTCCAGTTCTTTTAATGAACTTCTTCACCCTCATGGATAACATGGCCATCTGCCATTTAATATCCATCTCCTCCAGATCATCAGGGTGAATTTGATTAAGATCATCATTAATCAGAGAATTGCTGCTATGACTGGACATAAAAGCTTCAAAGATGGTTTCAGTGCCTTTTTCTGAACTTACTCCACTGGCAGTACTAACTGCTTCAGGGTTGGCAGTAGTATCAGTGGATGCTGAAAGAAGTGCAGCATTGTGAATATAACCAGAGGGCTTCTTCTTGGTTTCTACCTCAGTTTCAAAAACTCTTAGATCATTGTATAGATCATCAAGTTCTTTCTCTTCCAGATTGTCACTCTGTCTATATGAGACAGTGTACATAGTCCATTCATCCCCAAGAGATCTGAGGAACTTTCTGTTGATATCATCTTGTTCCATCTTCACACCTACAGTAGCCAGTTCACCAATGAGTTTATTGAACCTATCAAAAGTTTGAGTCATAGACTCATTCTTTGTAGAAGTGAAGTTCTCATATTGCTGCTTTAGAACATCTCTTTGATTTCTTTTGATGCTCTTAGTTCCAGCAAATCTTTTCTCTAGAGCATTCCAGAGAATCTGAGCATCAGTGCAGTTGCAAAATTGATGCTGATATTCATTGGGAATGGCTAAGAGCAGAGTGCTCAAGGCCTTCATCTCTGTCTGTCTGATCTTCCTCTCACCATCTGTCTTTGGTGGAGGTCTTTTCCCATCTGGTCCTATCCTTCCAGCTTCAGAAGGACCATTCTCAATGATATCCCACATTGAGTAGTCAGTGAGAAGAATATATTGTCTGATTATGATCTTCCACATGTCAAACTCACTTGGTTTGAGCATTGGAACCTTAGAAACCAAAGTACTGCTTGATTCTGTAAGATTTTCCATGATGAGTAACTGTTTCTGAGAGAGTTAGGCTCTGATACCACTTGTCAGGATCGAATTCTCAACAAGAATTAATTCTCAGAAACAATATCAAAGAAATTTGCGGAATAACACTTTGATATTTAATGAAACAGAAAACCAAAACAGAATATAATCAACAAACTGTACACTTGTATTGAATGCTTTGAAGTTACAAGATTACTCACTCAACCTCAATATTGATTAACAGGCTCACCAATACGAATTCTACTTCTCTAGAATTAGGATCTATGCCTTGAGGTTGATTTTCTCTCTTAAAGAATAAAAAATAAAAAGTTATCTCATTATTCTAAACTATACAATATATATACTGAATACAAAGATAATTACAATAAAATATCTTCAGTATATCTTCCATGTATATCTATAAGCTTCCATAATCTTCAGATTATCCAGCTGTCATTCTTTCCATCCGAATCTCTTTAGCAGCACTAACCATGATCAGCAGCATTAACTTCTTCTAGCAGCATTAACTACTAAGCAGCACTAACTACTAAGCAGCACTAACTACTAGCAGTACTAACTAGCTAAGCAGTACTAACTTTGTTCAAGCAGCACTAACTATGACTAGCTGTATTAACTACTAGCAGTAGTAACACTCAGCAGTATTAACCTTTAAGTCTTCTAGCAGTAGTAACTTTGAACCAGCAGTATTAATCATACTTGATGAATTCTTTAGTTCCCAACACACAAAAGCCACAATTCTATGTTGATGAGCCACACTACAGAATGGTCATCAAGTTCAACCATCCATGGTCTAAAGCTTGAAACCTCCGGATGATCCTAGATATGCTCATACACTAGCAATTACACCATAAATTCAATTGCCAATGTTCAGGGTCGTTCCAATCATTTTGGAGGCCCTGTTACATATATATTGAAACTATTGCTCGATATATAAGTAATAAATAAAACAAAATGTCTATCTTTAGGACCTTTTTTAATAGATAAATCTCTTTTAGGACCCTTTGCAACTAACATATCAATCATTTTAGAATCCAAAGAATCCCAATTTCTTGGATCAAATATATCAAAATTAATAAAGGCATCATCAATATCAATAACATCATTAGCATTATTAGTAATTTTAGCATTATCATCAATATCAATCGTATCATTAGCATTATCATCATCATACAAACTAACACTAGCATTATTGTTAGCATTAATATTAGTAGCATCATCATCAACATTGATATCAATAGCATTTTCATCATCATCCAAACTAACACTAGCATCAACATCAACAGAATTATCAAGGGAAGGTTGTAATTTTTTAATGAAAAATTTATCAATAGCTCATTTTTAAGAAAAAATAATCTCCTCAATTCTCTTTTTCTTTTTACGTTTTTTGACATCCAGAATCATGTTTTCTAACTCTAGAAGACGTGATGAAATACTACTAAAACAAATTGACATGTAGCAAACAATGAACAATCAAACAAATAAGAAATTAAACCAATAAACCCAATCAAGAAATTCAGGAACACAAATAAGAAATTCAGGAATCAAGATACAAATCAGAAATTAAACCAATAAACCCAATCAAGATGAAGAAAACTTGAGTTGAAATAATACACCTGATGACATGACTTTGAGTATGTAAGCAGTAAGTTGTCCAAGTGAGTAGACAACAATGACCAAGTCTGTAAGTCAACAAGTCCAAATGCCCAACAACCCAAGTCTGAAATGCAAATCAACATATGTAAAAGAGAGCAGACTTAGAAGAGTAAATTGAGATGGTAGATTGATTTTCTAATTTCGTTTTTGGACGTGAATCATGAATATGTGATTTACCGATTTTATAGTTGATTTTCTAGGAATCCGGCCGTTTATAACTCGTAAAAACCGAACAACCGAACAAAATTAGCCATTGTAGAAAAAAAAATCTTACTTGGGATCTTGTTGTAGTTGCCAATGGAAGAAAAAGCGAAGAAGACGAGAAATATTGAATCATGATTGAAGGAATTCAGGAACTAAATCGACAATTTAGGAAAAAAGAGGATTAGAGGAGGCGTTGCAGTTTTGTTTAATCTGCCGAGTAAAGATAAGGGAGACGTATCTATGGATTGGGCCCTAAAAATAAAACCTAATAAAATTGATTGGGCTTAAAAAAATACAATATATAATTAAAACTAAACAAAGTTTTGGGCCCCAAGTATTTTGGGGGGCTGTACACTTGTACACAATGGCACACCTCATTGCACAGCCCTGCCAATGTTTGACTCCAAGAGCCCACACCACAATGCCTCCGATGAAACGGAGCCTATTTCTAGCTATAATATGGGAATATTTATCTTATTCTAAACCAACAAATCGAATACAACGCTTAAGAATCCATTGAATTACATGACTCCAATTGAATTACCATGCACTCAAGACATATAATTTTCGAATAAATATGAAATAAATGCAAACCACGTCCAAAGCTCGACGTGTAACACCCGGAATTTTGGGTATGTTTTAAATTATCTTATTCGCTCACATATGTAGATAAGTGTTAGCCCAATTGTTGATTGTAAAAGTATTGAAAATATTCTAAGTCCTATATCAGAGGACTTCCAGAGATAGACTTCAGAGGGCAAACCTGCCTCTGAAGAACATTCAAGAGATGGAGAAATTCAGTATAAGACATCAGAGATGGCTTCATCAGAGGCACCTGCATCAGAGCTATGAAGACCTCCTCTCTGAAGAAAACACTGATAATTATACAAGTGTTGATAGAAGAACAGATGACACGTCATTAGTGATAAGATTTACTTTATAGAGTAGGTCACTGTTCAAGCATGTTTTGATCTTACCTTTTAGGTAAGACACTGTTCAAGCATGCTTCTTATGTCAGGATAGTACACTGTTCACTTTATGGTCCTATAAATACAACCATCACTCCATTGACAAAAGTGTGCTTTTTCATAGATCTTGTATCTGATTCATCTTTTAATATATTGAAAAGTATTCTAAAGAAGATCTAGTACGATTTATACATCTTATTGTTGAACTGTGATATTGAATTTGCTTTGATATTTAAACTATATTACTTCCGTTGTTCTTATTATTATTGTTGTTTATATCATTGTTATAAGACTAAATATGGGATCCAACAATTGGTATCAGAGCCTCCTTTGTTTTCTAAACAAAGAAAGATCATATCTGCATACTCGGATAGATTTATATCTTACTGATTCAAGCATTCAAAATTTGTGCATGTTCATATAAACCTTGGTTTATTTAAAAGAACTTCATATGCTCCAGGTTTGAAAGTAAATCACAGTTTCACTTGTTGATAAAAGATCTTCTTAGAAAAGCATCGGTTCTTCAAATCTTCATCTTTTCTTCAAAATGGCAGATTCGAGTATAAGTGCCATTTATACAGTTGGATCATTAACCAAACCTCCTACACTTATAAGGGATGAATATCTCCAATAGAAAATAAGGATGGTAAATTTTTTGGAAGGTATGGACAGGGATCTTTTAAGATCAGTGAATAATGGACCTCACCAACCAATGGTGTTGGTACCAAGAGTTCCAACAACAACAGATACTGCTGAAATACCTGCATACTATGGAAAAAAAACTTCAAACTTCACTGATGAAGAAACTAAAATGATGGAAAATGACTCCAAAGTTGTTAGATTACTAATTATGGCCATTCCCAATGATATCTTTCAAGAACTTGATTCTTGTATAACTGCAAAAGAGATATGGGATCAGTTGTTGAACCAACTTAAAAGTGGCCTACAAAAAAAACAGAAGAAATCTTTGCATTAATGAGTACCATGACTTTCATGCACTACCTGAAGAAACCTTGCACCAAACATACTCAAGATTCAACATTCTCATCAATAAATGCAAAAAGTTTAGAGTTATGAGGACAAAAGAAGAAAACAATGTCATAACCACCAATATATTATGTTCCTAATAAGTCTGGTGGTTCGGTGTGTAGACTAAAGAAAGCTTTATATGGTTTGAAACAATCTCCGAGAGTTTGATGTTCCTAATAAGTCTGGTGTTTTGGTGTGTAGACTAAAGAAAGCTTTGTATGGTTTGAAACAATCTTCGAGAGATTGGTTTGGCACGTTTAGAGGTGTTATGAAGACATACGAGTATAAACAAAGTAATGTAAATCATACTTTGCTGTTAAAGAAAGTGGGTGATAGAATACAACTCTTATTATATATGTCGATGATATGATAGTGACAGGGAATGATCTCATGGAGATAAATAAATTAAAGGACAACCTGTTGTCGTCTGAGTTTGACATGAAGGATTTGGGAGGATTAAAATACTTCTTGGGCATCGAGGTCAATCGTTCCAACCAAGGTATTTTTCTGTCACAACCTAAATATGTGCTTGATTTACTAAAAGAGACGGGGATGCTTGGTTGTCATCTAATACGTTCCAAATAGAGTAGAATCACGGTTTGGAAGAACATATAGACCAAATTCCAACTAACAAAAAGAAATACCAGAGGTTGGTGGACAGTTAATTTATTTATCTCATTCCCGACCTGATATAGCATATGTTGTAAGTGTGGTAAGTAGATTCATGCACAATCTCATAAGCAACATATGAATGTTGTTGTAAGGATATTGAGGTATTTGAAGCCAACACCTGGAAAAGGTTCTCTTATTTTCAAAACATGATACAAATATTCATGGGTACTCAGACTCCGATTTGGCCTAATAAAGGGATAGAAGATCAACATCTGTTTTTTTACCTTTGTTGGAGGTAATCTTGTTAGTTGGAAGAGCAATAAACTAAAGGTTGTTTCTTTGTCAAGTGCAGAGGTCGAATATCGAGCAATGGTAAAAAGGCATTTGTGAATTACTATGGTTAAAGAGGCTTATGGCGGTGGGTTTTTCTTTTGAAAATCTTATGAAGTTGTTCTGTGATAACCAATCAACAATTAAGACAACTAAAAATCTAGTACAACGTGATCAAACGAAGCATGTGGAGATCGATAGGAACTTCATATATAAAAAGTTGGAGAACAAGGAAATTGATGTGCCATTTGTCAACTCTAAAGGACAACTCACATATATGTTAACAAAAGCCTTATCAAACTTTGCATTTGCTGATTCTATGGTCAAGTTGGGCATATATGATATGTACGCTCCTCCTTGAGGGGGAGTGTTGAATATATTTATAATATTCTCAAAATATTTTGAGAATATATTGTACAATTATGAATATCTCAATTCCTTATTTAAAGATTTCATACCATAATTCTTTAGTAACATGTATTCTATATAAACCTTGTAAGCTTTGAGAAATATATATATATATATATATATATATATATATATATATATATATATATATATATAGGGGTGGTTTCAATTGGAAACCAAATTTCAACCATTGACCTTTTCAATCAACGGTCAAGATTCATTTGAATTATATATGGTAATAAATTAATTAATTTATTAATAAATAATAATAATATGTTAAAAGGGTAAATGTGTCTTTTTCTTTTGTGTTTTAAATTTGGCAACAAAGATGAAATATGCTTAAATATAGAAAAACGTATATTTCTTTAAAAAAAAAGAGCATATCAAGACTACCTTTTTATTACATGTTCATCAATATGCAGTATGTAAAAACCCAAATAAGTTTCATTAAGTTTCATTACCATTCCATTATGTTTCACTATATCAAATCTGTTTCATCAGGTTTCACTATATTAATATTTTGTTTCATTACATTTCCATTATATTTCACCATATCAAATTTGTTTCATCAGGTTTCATTATATTAACATTTTATATTTCGTCAGGTTTCACTATATTAATATTTTGTGTCTGGAGATAATATTGAAGATTTCATATGAATATCAACTTTCATTCATTGATGAATCAATCACTGATTCATAAGAATAAAAAAAATTGATTTGTAGCTTGCGTATGAATCAATTTGTTTTTACCTAAATTAAATGTTTCATGTTTAAATTAATAAATGATCAATATACCATATATAAAATACATTAAAATTAAATAATTAGTATTATAATAATAATAACACTTACCATATATATTATGAAATTATGTAAAAGACTAAAATAACCTTATCAATTAAAAATAAAAATAAACAAAGGAAATTCAATGATTGGTTATTTTCGGTTTCCAAAGTTTCCGATGTAATATTGGTTTCCAATTGATCTCTTCCCTATATATATATATATATATATACTAGTGTTGGGCTCGTGCATTGCACGGGAGGATAAATTTTTTGTTGGAATATTGAACCGAGTTAAAATGAAACGTAATTTCTGTGTTAACAGTTAATGAAATACAATGTGAAAAACTAATGTATTTTCATAAGTGGTTAACTTGCATATATTCTTAATCGTTTGTTGTTATGACTTTGTGCAATAATATTGGTAATAGTTTTGTATTATATTATTTAAAACTCAAACGACATGTCTTACAAGTCACAACATATTTATTTGACTATTGACTTCAAGACCTCATAGTATTAGTTGATAAAAATAAAGATATTTATATATATATATATATATCTTATTCCCCTACTTCGAAAAATATGATTGTGGGTTTTGAAAAATATAAACAAATCCTCAGTAAATAAAATAAAATATAAAAAAGTAGTTTTTCAAAGAAACAAAAATATAGTGGAATACCTTTTGTTCAGTTGCAGGTTCCGCCATTGACACCCGACCGTTCGTCTTCTTCTTGTACTCGGATGATACATAGAGAAGCTATATATATTTATAGTGAATGTAGATAATATTTTAGGGAAAAGTCCAAAAAAAACCCAATGGACTTTAGTGTTTGAAGTGATTAAGTCCTTAGACAATTTTCTGGAACAAATAAGTCCTTAGACATTTCAAAACACACTAAATAAATCCTTAGACTTTTGGAAACCTGTTAAATACATCTTTAGTACTTAAAAATGTAACTTGTAACCTACATAACAGGTAAAACTACAAATTGGAAGAAAAAACAAAAAAGATGTCACCTACTTTATCACCCTACAAATAAGAAAATTAACTAAAATAGTCAATCTCATCAACAAAATTAAAATTTTAAGCACTTTTCAAAGTCTTTTCTTAAATAGTCGAAGCATATTATTTTCTTAAAACTGTTTTTGGCAAAAAAAAAAACAATTAGAAAACATTTTTATAATTTGTTATTTAATTTACTTTATATTTTCTACTTTTATATTTTCATTTTAACTTTTTATTATATTAACACATATAATCGTATATTAACTAAAATACATAAAAAATACGTTTTTTTTTTACAAATTACACCATTATAATTGTCTTGTCAATACGTTTAAAATGAGCCTAATATTGATTTTTTTGGATTTAATCTCATATTATTAAATATTATTAAATATTATAAATACGTACTTATTATATTTAAATATTTAATATTTACACTTTCTATCCTTTAAGGTTATTTATTTAATAATATAAGATTAATCTGTAATTATAAAGGGTAAATATTAAAAATAATTCGTACGTATTTATGATATTGAATAATACAAGATAAAGTTCAAAAACAATGTTAGTTCATTTTGAACGTATTGATGAAACGACTATAATGGTGTAATTTGTAAAAAAAAACTAATTTTTTTTGATATATTTTAGTTAATATTCGATTATGTATGTTAATAAAATAAAAATGTAAATGAAAAAGTAATTGATATAAAATAAATTAAATAACTAATTATAACATTATAAGAATGCAAAGTGTGAATTTTTTTTAAAACTATAAGCAGAAAGTGAATATTTACACATAAAATTTTCTACGTGAGGATGTTTGTTATTTTTATTTTTTTTGGAAAAAATCAATCCTTACGTAGGAAAAAAAACATTATGTGCAAACTTTGGCAATTTTAGAAAAAAAAAACTTTAAAAAATGGTAAAAAAAAAATGAATTTGGTTGATGAGATTGACTATTTTAGTTAATTTTCCCATTTTTAATTTGTAGGCGGATAAAGTAGGTGACTTTGTTTTTAATTTGTAGTTTTACCTGCTATATGGGTTGCAAGATATATTTTTAAGTAATAAGGATGTATTCAACAGGTTATCAAAAGTCCAATGATTTAGTTAACAGGTTTTGACATGTCCAAGGATTTATTTGTTCCAAAAAATTGTCCAAGGACTTAATCACTTCAAACACTAAAGTCCATTGGGTTTTTTTGGACTTTTCCCAATATTTTAAAATATTTTATTTTTATTTTCGATTTTACATTTAAATGTAAATATATTAAAAATATGGAAGAATATTTTTATATGTACATCGTTTCTGTTTTATTTTCTTTACACTTGGTTAATTTGGAAAGTATTGCGGAATATTTTTATTTTAAAGAATACGATAATTTATTAGTGTATCTCGTTATTTTTTATTTTTAACTCATATCAACCTTCTTTTTTCTTCTTTTAATGCTCGTGAAAAAAAAATACGTGTAGATTTTATATTATCAAAAAAAATACGTGTCGATTTTATATTATGCTAATATAAAATACGTGTAGATTTTATAAAATAAAATAGATTTTATATTAGCAAAAAAAATACGGAAGAAAAAAGAGTTTATATTACATCTCATTATGTAAAAAGATTTTATAAAATAAAATATGGAAAAAGATTTTATAAAATAAAATATGGAAAAATCATTATGAGATTTAATGTAAAAAAATACAGAAGAAAAAAGATTTTATATTACATCTCATTAATATAGATTTAAATGTAAAATCTACATTTAAAATAGATTATGCTAATATAAAATCTATTTTATAAAATCCTCCACCAAAAAAACAAATAGTTATATTAATAAATGAGTATCCATTCCACAAATAGATGATTATGTGAGATATTGTGCTTGGAAAGGTTGTACCAAAGCATTAAGAAATTATAAATTAAGTAATTGGCTTTAATTAGTTGTAACTTGTGCTTAAAATGTTGTAATTAAGAGTTTTTTATGTCGTTTTTATAATATAGTATATATATATATATATATATATATATATATATATATATATATATATATACAAAGTTTCCGATGTAATATTGGTTTCCAATTGATCTCTTCCCTATATATATATATAATAAGTATTTTATCTACTCTTAGTTCTAGTTATACTTAGTAAAGTTGTCTTAGATGTCTGATTTGAACATGAGGCACAAATGAGTCATGCTCGTTATGTTCAACCTTTAGTTTTATGATTTTCGATTATATTGAAAGATCCACATATGTTAACATCATATGTCACACATATGATCGTGCACAATTTTAAGTATTATCAACTAGAGGGCCCAGTGACACCGCTCCTGTCATACAAGAGAGACAAATCCTATCTTGATACATGATAACCCTACTTATATGATACATGACTTACCCAACAGAAGCTCTTCCATCCCGTTATGGTATGGTTGAATCATTTATGAAAATGTGCCACACACGCAATAGTCTTCATTACCTAAAATCTAAAGACTTCATATAAAAAATTACATGTGAATACACTCATGACACTCATAACACTTCATAACATCATATGACATCCAATACAGTTTTTCACATCTAGTACTTTAAGATCTCCCTCTTTGATACTCTTATGTGACTTCTATATCTCCATACAAACCCTACATAAGGTAGCCCACTAAGTGCTTTGACCAATACCCTTTTGAGGTCTATTATCGTATAACATTTAGGGGTTGTTTGGCAGTTGCTGAATGGTTTAGTGTAGAATGATTAAGTGGTCTGAATGATTAAGAGGTTTTTATGATATAGTTTAAAATGAAATATAGTTGTTTGCTAATTGTTCATAATGAAATCAGGGCTCTTAATGGTTAAGGGAGGGTCAGGATACAAAATCATTAAGAGGATTTTGGAACCATTAAGAGGCAACACTTTTTTTGCCAAACAAGATTTACCTCTTAGCGATTCAGAGGTTGCCTCTTAATGGAACCATTAAGAGGTAAACAAACAGCCCCTTACCCAAACACAAGTGTACAAATAAAACAATAACATACAATCTCTTATTAATCATGTGACACCCCAAAATAGGGTAAATATTTATTTATAATAAAAATGGGGTGGAAAGAAAAAAAAATGAGTTTTATTTTATTGGAGCAAAAATCTATAGAAATGAGTTGAGAGGGGTTGATCATGTCATTTAATAAAAATGAGAAGTGAACAAAAGGAGGTTATTTCATTTTAGGACTTAAAATGTAAAACATTACGTCAGGTGGAGGTGTAATGTAATAATCTAAGAGTTAAAGGGTCCGAATGTAATATTTCTCATAGTACATGACCTGTTTCGTCAAAAGGACGGGTCTGAATGTTTTCCAGACATTGAAGGGGACGTATCACTTTGGAGATCCCCATTGGCTCTACTCGTCAACTAAAACGCCAAAACACTTAGATATGAGTGTAGACAATCGGAGGAGAAACATTTTCGTTCAAACATTTCGAGAAATAAGCTATAATTGAGTGAGAAATCTGAGATTGAAGTTGGAGCCAAAGTTTTCGGTTTTTTCGTCGATTTAAGGTGAGATTCTCAACCAAACTTCATGATTTTTACGTCTATAGCTTCGTTTTTAGAATATCTATCGAACCCTAGTAGTCTTATGATTCAAATTTGGGGTTTTAAGGATCGATTTTGAAGGTTAATGTTTGTTGGGTTTTAGTTTTAAAACTTAAACTTCAAATGGGAAAATGTAACTCATTACTTGATGGAAATTGTTTTTTTGTGTGTTAAAATGTTGGTAAAAATGTTACCAAGAGTTTTATGCAAAAAGAATGAACTAAAATGGCTTGAAATCGTTCAATTTTCGAGTTAAAAGTTCTTAAAAAAAACGCAGCCATGGCTGCTACTGTTGCTGGGTTTTGTTTTTTTTCTTCCTGAATATTTATTTAATTTTAAAAAAAAAAGAGAAAAAGAAAAGGGGAAGTCTATTGCTGGGTTTAAACCCAAGACCCTCCATATGAAACACCAATGCTCTAACCAATTAATCTAAGAGACTTTTTGTGTTATTTTGTTCACTCTTAATTTATAACTAGCTGTTTGTTTAGCTATTATTATTTTGTTTCTTAAAAAAAAAAAGAATCTTATGAACTTATTGTAGGAGGTGTATGTGGTTTATAAAATGTTTTAACTAGTAAGGTTAAAAACTCTTTTATTTCTTTCGATTTATAAAATTCATGGACCTAATTTTGATTATTTTATTTATCAAAATACCAAGATATTTCTACAATTAAATTACTAATATTTCAAACAATATCTTATGTAATTGGCTTTATGAAATTCTTGAAGTATTCTTACACTCGAGATTTGGGGTTTTAATTATTTATTTTGAAAAGGATGGTTACAATAAATCATATATCCATTTAAGTGATTTAAAAATAAGATTTAAAGTGTCGTAATAAGAAGAATGCTTATCGAGCACTTCGATTTTATAGGATTTATGTAAATTATATATTTCTCAAGGAGGGGTGTTAACCACAAGGCTTGTGGTGTACTGGTTAAGGCCTGTGAGGGATGTGGTAGGATATCCCATCGACCCCAGGTTCGAATCCAGGCGTACGCATCCTGTGGCCACTGGGTTTAATCTCAGGGCTGCATGCTTTCGCAGTCGGTTGCTTTGCCAAGGGATTAGTCTGGGCCATAGGCCCAGGACACCCTTTACAAAAAAAAAGGAGGGGTGTTTATAATAAGTCGTTTAATTATTTAGATGATTTTGATAATGTGAGTACAGTGTCGTTATAAGATTAAAATTATTAGTGGGACACCTTAACTCGGAGTTGAGATTTATAAAATTATAGAAAGGTAAATTTGACGTTTTGAGACGTTATCGAGTTATAGACTTGGGTTTTGACTATAGTTGGTCGAGGTTGACTGAGTTGACCAAGGGTGGACTTTTGACTCGTTTGACCCACATGGATTTTAATGACGGGGTCGTATTAAGCTCTTTGGAACAAATTTAGAGACTCAAAATTGGAGTTTGACTTTAGGTCGGGTCAGGTTGGACCATAAGTTGACTTTTGGAGAAGTAAGTCATTAATTGGATATTGTGGTATAAAATGTGTAGGTCTTTCGTCAGGAGCTATCGGTAGTCGATCTATGCAATCAGGTGAGTTTTCATGAGACTTACACTGGGATGCATACCTACGTACAAATTTATTTTGAGCATTATATGATTTATATGGTGAATGTTATGCATGATAATGATTTAAATAATGTCATTGGCACATGTTTAAATGTATGTGGAGTTTTGTGAAGTATGTATGCTAATTGTTTTCGATTTTTAAACGTATTTAGCATGTTTGGAGTTTCCAGTTGGTTTATATTGTACAAATGGTACATGGTTTGGAGTATGGGTTGTTGGTTTGGTTTGTCACACTTAAGGGGAGGTACGACCCCGAAATCGGTGATGGCTCTGTGTGAGCCGTACACACCAGGGAATACCTGTTACATAGCAGCACGACCCCGTAATGGGTTATTGGCTATAGGTGAGTCGTACGCACCCAGGGAATGCTTGCAACTTATCGGTCCTTACGTGAGTTTTCATGAGACTTACACTGGGATGCATACCTACGTACAAATTTATTTTGAGAATTATATGATTTATATGGTGAATGTTATACATGATAATGATTTAAATAATGTCATTGGCACATGTTTAAATGTATGTGGAGTTTTGTGAAGTATGCATGCTAATTGTTTCCGTATTTAAACGTATTTTTAAACATTTTATAAACCAATTAATCTAAGAGACTTTTTGTGTTATTTTGTTCACTCTTAATTTATAACTAGCTGTTTGTTTAGCTATTATTATTTTGTTTCTTAAAAAAAAAAAGAATCTTATGAACTTATTGTAGGAGGTGTATGTGGTTTATAAAATGTTTTAACTAGTAAGGTTAAAAACTCTTTTATTTCTTTCGATTTATAAAATTCATGGACCTAATTTTGATTATTTTATTTATCAAAATACCAAGATATTTCTACAATTAAATTACTAATATTTCAAACAATATCTTATGTAATTGGCTTTATGAAATTCTTGAAGTATTCTTACACTCGAGATTTGGGGTTTTAATTATTTATTTTGAAAAGGATGGTTACAATAAATCATATATCCATTTAAGTGATTTAAAAATAAGATTTAAAGTGTCGTAATAAGAAGAATGCTTATCGAGCACTTCGATTTTATAGGATTTATGTAAATTATATATTTCTCAAGGAGGGGTGTTAACCACAAGGCTTGTGGTGTACTGGTTAAGGCCTGTGAGGGATGTGGTAGGATATCCCATCGACCCCAGGTTCGAATCCAGGCGTACGCATCCTGTGGCCACTGGGTTTAATCTCAGGGCTGCATGCTTTCGCAGTCGGTTGCTTTGCCAAGGGATTAGTCTGGGCCATAGGCCCAGGACACCCTTTACAAAAAAAAGGAGGGGTGTTTATAATAAGTCGTTTAATTATTTAGATGATTTTGATAATGTGAGTACAGTGTCGTTATAAGATTAAAATTATTAGTGGGACACCTTAACTCGGAGTTGAGATTTATAAAATTATAGAAAGGTAAATTTGACGTTTTGAGACGTTATCGAGTTATAGACTTGGGTTTTGACTATAGTTGGTCGAGGTTGACTGAGTTGACCAAGGGTGGACTTTTGACTCGTTTGACCCACATGGATTTTAATGACGGGGTTGTATTAAGCTCTTTGGAACAAATTTAGAGACTCAAAATTGGAGTTTGACTTTAGGTCGGGTCAGGTTGGACCATAAGTTGACTTTTGGAGAAGTAAGTCATTAATTGGATATTGTGGTATAAAATGTGTAGGTCTTTCGTCAGGAGCTATCGGTAGTCGATCTATGCAATCAGGTGAGTTTTCATGAGACTTACACTGGGATGCATACCTACGTACAAATTTATTTTGAGCATTATATGATTTATATGGTGAATGTTATGCATGATAATGATTTAAATAATGTCATTGGCACATGTTTAAATGTATGTGGAGTTTTGTGAAGTATGTATGCTAATTGTTTTCGATTTTTAAACGTATTTAGCATGTTTGGAGTTTCCAGTTGGTTTATATTGTACAAATGGTACATGGTTTGGAGTATGGGTTGTTGGTTTGGTTTGTCACACTTAAGGGGAGGTACGACCCCGAAATCGGTGATGGCTCTGTGTGAGCCGTACACACCAGGGAATACCTGTTACATAGCAGCACGACCCCGTAATGGGTTATTGGCTATAGGTGAGTCGTACGCACCCAGGGAATGCTTGCAACTTATCGGTCCTTACGTGAGTTTTCATGAGACTTACACTGGGATGCATACCTACGTACAAATTTATTTTGAGAATTATATGATTTATATGGTGAATGTTATACATGATAATGATTTAAATAATGTCATTGGCACATGTTTAAATGTATGTGGAGTTTTGTGAAGTATGCATGCTAATTGTTTCCGATTTTTAAACGTATTTAGCATGTTTGGAGTTTCCAGTTGGTTTATATTGTACAAATGGTACATGGTTTGGAGTATGGGTTGTTGGTTTGGTTTGTCACACTTAAGGGGAGGTACGGCCCCGAAATGGGTGACTGGCTCTGTGTGAGCCGTACACACCAGGGAATACCTGTGACATAGCAGCACGACCCTGTAATGGGTTATTGGCTATAGGTGAGTCGTACGCACCCAGGGAATGCTTGCAACTTATCGGTCCTTACGTGAGTTTTCATGAGACTTACACTGGGATGCATACATACGTACAAATTTATTTTCGAGCATTATATGATTTTGTGGTGGTGAATATTATGCATGATAATGATTTAAATACATGTCATCGGTATATGTTTACATGTATGTGGAGTTTTGTGGAGCATGCATGCTAATTGTTTTTCGGTTTTTAAACGTATTAGCATGCTTGGATTTTCAGTTGGTTTACATCGTACAAATGGTGCATGGTTCGGAATATGAGGTGTTAGGTTTGGTTTGTCACACTTGAGGGGAGGCACGACCCCGAAATGGGTTACTGGCTCTGTGTGAGCCGTACACGCCAGGGAATGCCTGTGACATGGAAGCACGACCCCGTAATGGGTTATTGGCTATAGGTGAGCCGTACACACCCAGGGAATGCTTGGAATTTATCAGTCCTTACACGAGGGGACGATTATGAGGTTTCGTTTCTTTTGGTGTTGCATTTTTCAGAAAATGAATATTATTTTATGCGAAGTTTGCATGTTTGATATGTGTGGCAAGATATGATTTCACTCACGCAAATCATGAACTCACTGAGCTTTATAAGCTTACTATAGTATGCATCTCAGGGATTGAAGGTTTCAGGTTCGACGAGGGAAAAATGGCAAACATAGAGACTTGCCTAACTTATTTAAGTTCAATATTATGTTGCGGCATCTATGGTAGATAAATTTGTAACGCAATCCGGTATGGGACAGATTAGCTGTAACACCCTCAAATCTGGAAATAACAACTTATTAAAATTTTCTAAATACATCAATAAATACTTCGAACTACAAATATAAATTGAGAATTAACCTCAATACTCCCATAATCTTATGCATACAATCTATGAAAAGGACGGGTGTTACTAAACCCAAACAATGGTTATTCCCCAACCTGCGGAAGGCTTCATCGACTACTCACTCTTGTAAGGCTAAGGCTCAACTCTTCATAGCACTGCTAGAACCGAACCCCTGACGGAAACCTGATGCACATGCCGACAAATAAAAAGGTTAGGCTTAACGCCTAGTGAGCTCAAGAGTTTTAATATAAAGAATACATCTTTAAAAGAAAGGAATTTAGTTTAAAGCAAGATCCTTCGAAATAATTAACTTTAAAATGTAAACGACACATTTTTCCCATGATATGCACTTTTAAAGACAATGCTCCCAATACTCACATTTCTTATAACACGATGCAGTCCAAAACTCACCCAAAACAGCGTCATAGTTCGACACCCCATTTGTGAAAAACGTGAATAACCATTCATATCCCCAAACATCCAAAACGTGAATAGTAAGTAAAGCCCTCAATTTATAAGAATATGAAACAAAACTTTACTTCTCAAAATACTTCAAACGTAAACGGAGTATAATACGCAACCCATAAATCTTGAGTAAACAATTCCCATAAGTAAAACGACACCGAAACATAAATAATAAAATGACACAATTACATACCCAATTAGCACCTTCCGGTGATGTGCGTGGAGGAACACAAAGTTAAGCCACATAACCATGTTATCGAACTGCACCACAGATCAAAGACTTTAGAGCACACTAACATAAGTGTCACCTCAAGTCCCCAACACCTTTAGTGCACACCACTTAACGGGTGTCACCTCAAGGACACGGTACCTTTAGTGCCCACTCCGTCGAGCTGCACCTCAAGGTTAACCGAGCTTAGTGCCCATTCGTTTCCTAGTAGAGTTCCAACCTCAAGGTTCTCATTCGACCTTTAGTGTCTACCCACTAGCATTCAAGATAGGAATCTCAACTCCTTACTTGATAACTCAAACATGCAACACCCAAATGACACGAAAAGTACGTCATTATACTCAACAACTCCACAACGGTTATTACCCCGGACAAATGTCCTCAAGACTCAATTTAGTCAAAACCAAGCCCAAGGCCCAACAACTTACGTAAACCCCCAAATGAAAACCAGTATAATGTTGAAACGTGCTTGACCGATAAATAACAATTCTCATACAATGAAATGACTTTAAACGACGTTTATAAAGACACATACCTCAAAGACGAGATTAACCCAAAACTCAACATATAATGGGACCAAAGGTTTTCCAAAGGGTTTATGAATGCAAACACACCAAAATGCATATAACATGAAATAGACTTCATTTGTACCAAATTCACCAAGATGCATAAATCATGTTATTACTTACCAAGATGACCAAATCCCACTTATGAGCGTTTTATGAAACTAATATAAGACAAGTTTATCAAATATGAAAACTCCTTAAAATACTCACACTTTAACAAATACCAAGTAAAATACATTTTTACTTCAAATTACTCAAAACTTATCAGCAGTTAGCCATTTCATGTAAAACACTTTAAAATAACCATTTTGGCATGTACATCGTTTTCACAAATCAACTTGAACTCACCTTGCTAGATTTAGGCTAAATCAAGATTTCACCCAACGAGCTCTTTTGAAGACCACTTGAATCCTCAAGCCGAAATCTTCCAAAACCTAGATCCGAACATTCCAACCCATAAATATCCATAATCAACCATAAGGAAACATTCTCCAAACATAAAAATACCAAGATCCCAACAAGATCAAAACCCTAATTTCTCCAAAACCATCAGATCCGAGATTTGAGATATCAAACACTAAGAAACCACCAATAGAGCATTTATAACCTTAATACAAGAAAACTTACCCTTGAAGACGATGAGACTTCCGAGAACACTCAATCCAACACTTCAACCCGAGCTCCCAACCGTTGAACTTGATGAGGAAGATAAAGATGAAGGTTTTGTGGTTCAAGCTCCCAACTAGCTAGATGATTGAGAATCATGAGGTTTGGGGAGAGAAAACCCCCAAAATGGGTTAGGGTTCGGTCTTTATGAAAGGGAGAGGTTGAGAGAGAATAACAATAGAAGAGAATGAGTTTTGAATGAGAAATGAGGCTAAAATCCGATTTTAATTCGGTCAGACCCCGCACGCGACAGTGCTTGGCGATAGTGACATTGTCACTATCGCGTGGCACAATCGCGCCAAAGGTATCGAGGCTAACACTCTCCCCGCGATAGTGCCCTAGCGATAGTGACATTGTCACTATCGCGTGGCACAATTGCGCCAAAGGTACCGAGGCTCGAAAAGTCCAAAAACTCGCGATTCACGCATGGGTCAATTTAAGATTCGAAGGCACAACGTTTTCCACTCAAAAGATAGGCGAAAGGCGGAGAGATTACCAACGAAAGGCGAAAACTTACTTACGAAAAGTCGGGTGTTACAATCCTCCCAACCTTAGGGTGATTTCGTCCTCGAAATCTAGGTTCCCACGAAACCTTACCCACCGAAGGATTGCCCTTAGCCATCTGTTAGCACCACGAACATGACCCTTACACTGATACTCACAGCAGCTGCTCTTCTTGTGCACATTATACTCATAACCGAGCGCACACTTAACCCTCCAAAGTAACCTTTCACCCACAAGGTTACGGTCGTCTCCCAACCTTGGGTGACAATTACTACCTTCAGGCAGCTAGTAGCCTCAACTTTCCACCGACCAGTTTCCTTTCGAAACAACACAGTTCCGGACCCAATATCAAAGATCCTAACCAAACTTCCACAATCCTTAGATTTCAACTGATCCATTCCTACTGTTGATAAAGTTGGCCTCCTAAGGCATACCAATGCGTCCCTTGGGCAACTGGTTAACCCAGATTTGGTTAACACTCAACTCCGTTCCAATTCCAGCCTCACGACATTCCTTTCGATAAAATCTTCATCGCCACGGGAATGCTTATACGCATCGATACTTAATCATCAACGCCTAACCTTCCTTTAAATTCCATTACTGAAAGGTCACTAAATCCCATGATCCAACCGGGATACATCCCAAACCTTCCAAGATCCATTGACATCAAATAAACAAGTCGACGCCTATGGCTAAACGGTGACCCCAAAAACGTGGACATCCCGTCCACAAATTCCATTCCAGACGGATAGTCGTACTAAGGTTGACACTTAACAAAAGGCTAAAATTTCAAATCTTACATCTCTAACAAACGGACCACAAGAATTTCCTTTGATCGCGGGACCCACAAAGACGGTACACCAACAACATAAACCATGATGCCAAAAAGACGAGCAATTCACCAAATCGAACCCCAAACTAAGCACAGATAATCACCTAAGACCTTATCCCGCATGATTACCGAAGTATAAAATCACCCCTTAATTAACTAGGAAGACTTAAATCCACTACCTCCATAAAACAAGCGCGCACAGGTTCGAAACTGGAACCCGAAATTCAAAACTGACCCCAAGTCAGATCATCCGACGCTTCAAATCCCAGAAACGCTCTCAGTATCTTTTTACAACTCCCCTACAACAGGGTTTAAATCTATAGGCCTAATGAGTTCAAGGTTTTCCAACAAGTATGCCTGTTTAAAAAAAATTATAAAACTTTCAAACGCATAGACCCTTTTTTAACGATTAAACGTGCGGTACCAATACACTACGTAAATAAAGACAATAATAAAACACGCGTAACAGTTTACACCGTAAATGTAAGAATAGGCGCTTGCACCACAACACGTGCAAACAAAGATTTGAACAACTCCAAAAGAGAACTCACAATTTTAACTTTAAAAATCCTACCTCTTTAATCAAGAGACGTTGCGACATAAAGATATCAACAACTCTATATGCAACGGGTTTTCCCCAAAGCTCGAAAGAATGATGGGAATGCAAATAAGATTTAAAATCGAGTTTAAGCTTTAAGTCAAATCGATAAACATACTTGACCCAACAGAAAATTCAACGACAAGAATGCCGCTAACTCCATAAATGCATTGCGGAAATTTCTAACAGTAAAAGTTGGTGATTGAAGTATGATCAGAACAAAAGTCCTGTTTGAAATAACGTAAATCCTTTACATGCTTGATCACACCAACGTTATAATTAAATCCAAATGCAAGATAGTATATGACGATTGACATTCGTTAACGAAACCCATCAAATAACTCACGTAATGATGCATATGCACGTGTTCTCAAAATTATTTTACGCAACGTAAAATGACGTAAGACGAGACACCCTAAACTCAACTGAATTTTCGTAAGACTCGCTAACGTGACAACCAAGTGGCGTCAAACTTTCATTTCTCGACAAAAGTGTAAAATGACAATACGTTTAAAATATTAAACTTCTAAGGGTTTCCCTTTTTGGACGCAGTGAAAGGTAAAGTGACACTTTTCAACCTAATTTACACGGGACATGATGCCGAATAAACTCGCAAGATTATATGAAGCAAAAGTTAAAACTCACGCAAAAGGACATCGCAAAACCATACTCCGAGAAATTTAACAAAACTCGCACAAACTAAAATTCTCAAGAAATTCCGACTCAACATGTGGGAATAACTTTTCCTTTAAAACCATCGACATACGTGGAGGAGATCCAATGTCAAGGTCAAAAATTCCACAGTTACTTGCCCAATACCTCAAATAGCATTAAAACACGGATCTCAAAATATCCAAAAATAGCGTTAGACACGAGACGAGAATACAGAGATTTTCGATAACAATTTGCAATTACGTGCAACAAAACATTTTCGTGAATGTTTAAGCTCACAGTTTAAAATCTGATGAATGCTACATGCTTTACCGAAACCTTATAATACAAAACACTTTATGTTTCACGAACATAAGAAACAATTTATGCAAATTTATTTCAGGAATAAATTTAGTGCATGAATTTGATCGGCACTTGGCATCATAGGACTACACTTCCCAATAACCCGACACACTATCATCACCGGAAGCATCCAACATCTTAAAGCCACACTCTCAATAATTTGATAAGCTTACGAATTCTCCTTGAATAGAAACGGTCTACCAACTCACGAATCTAATCCAACCAAGATTTTCGACCACAGGAGGATCAACTTAGTGACTTCCTCGCATTTAGCTATCACTCCCAGGCGACCTTGATATAAACATCAATCCTCCCTTAGCTAACTCGCTTAAAACCTTCCTCACTACCCCCACGGTCATCATATCAAGGTAGCGCAAGTGCACATAGACCAAAAAATCTAAAAGAGACATTACTATGAGATTCTTACCAAAAAATTCATGAAATCACATAGACCAAAAGTATAATTCACTCAATATAATATATTTAGTAACAGAGTTAAGTACCGAAATGAAAACTATAACAAATTGCAAGCTATAGTATGACGAAAACTATAATTAATGAAGATTAAGGACTAAAACCAAAATTCCATAAACCACGGGGACTAAAAAGTAATTTATTCTTTTTATTCTCTTAGAACATCCCCCAACAACTTCTGCAAGAGAAAATAAGAATTTTGAGTCAATATTTTACTTCAACATCTTCTTCAAAACTGTCTTTAAAATGGAGAAAGTAGAAGAAAATAGTTTTTTTTTCAAATATGAAGAACACCCCAAACATTATTATCAAGTGAGAACACAACACAAAATTTTGAAGATAAATATTTAGAGAGGGAAATAATATTTTAATATATAAATAAAATATTTTAATATCTATACTACCTTATAAAACAAATTTGCTAAAAGTCTTAAAAACAACATTTGATGCATTAGGTACTACTTTTTAAAGCACTATGTCTTAAAACAACAAACAAAGCTTAATGTACTACTTTTTTATGCATCAACTTTAAAAATCTCTTAATTACAAAATGACCGGCATATAGTACAACTTCTCAATGCTGTAAAAATAAATCGTCCGTTTAGGGTTTATTTTCCCAACAAGACAATTCAGACAATTTTGGATTCCAAGACGACGATTTGAACTCCCAATGCGACTATCCATATGGTTAAGAGCATCTCCAACCTTAACACCAAATAAAACACCAAAAACACCAAATTTGGTGGGCCCATCAACACCAAAAAAACTCAACTCCAACCATCCTCTAAAAAACACCAAATTTGTGGACCCCACATTAAAAAATTAATAAGATATTAATATATATATATATATATATATATATGTATATATATGTATATACATATAAATATTAATTATTAAAAGCATTTTAGAGTAAAATAAAACAAAAAATATGAATAAAGGGGTTTTATGTGGGCCCTCTCTTGGCCGGCAAAAATAAACCACATGGCATATATGCCGTGCAAGAACCCTGGCCGGCAAAAAAAAAAAAGAATTGTCGGTCGATTGGAGAGGGAAAAACGGCAAAAAAGGCTATTGCAGGTTGGTTGGAGATGCTCTAAGGGCTTATCTTCTTGATTCTATTGTGCATCGCTCCTCTCCTACGATTAGGGTTTCATCTTCGTGATCCCTTTTTGCTTTTGATTCGAGCACCAGAAAAATCATCGTCCATGACTTTCTAGGGTAAGGGTTTGCTCCATCTCCTTCATTCATGAACAACCATCGTCTATTACCCAAATCACACTTTGGTGTATTTGAAATTCTTGATTGAACAACCATTGTCCATTTATTACCTTGGTTTTTACAGAAATACCTTTATTCCAACGAAGACGATGGATCCCAGGGCCGATTTCTACAAAATAATTCCGCTGCAGATGTTCAAGAAAGGGGGTTTCGATGAATTTCAAACCGCAGTTGTTAGTTACCGGAAAAAGTTCAATTGGTCTCTTCTCCAACTTTTTATTCAGCTTGTTGCTTCAATTGATTTCCTATCCACTTCCTCTATCCATGTATATTTAGAGATTTGGTTGATTTTGGTGCCATATTTTTTAGTTTTGTTTTGATTTTGTAGGTCGACTTGGTTTCAAATACCTTTTTTCCTTCTATTTTTGTAAGACTTTGATGTTTGTTGAAGTTTCTCTTCATTAATAATTTTGCTTTACTTACAATTGGATTAGCTTGTTTTAGTTTCCTGATCTACTAATGAGCCTTTACAGAAAACTAACCACCGTTCCTCTTTGGTTTGTTTGTGTTTAATATCAGTTGGTTGGTTAGTCCCCATCTTCTGAAAGCATTTTCTTATTTCGTTTGTCAGGTGCTTGTGGGTTGCTTTTATGCTTTAGTCTCCAACTATCGGAATCGATCCATTGAGGTAATTATTTTCCATCTTGGGATCGATTTTTGTATCAATTGCTTTTTAGTTGCTTTCCATCGATTGGTATTAAATGCTTTCTTGGGATCCATTTTTCTATTGATTCCTTTTTAGTTGCTTTCAATCGATTAGTAGTAGTTGCTTTCTTGAAGTCAATTTTTCTATCGACTAGAATTAGTTTATTTCTTGAAATCGATTCCATTTTAGTCTCTACTCTCACTAATACTTAGGGGTTTTCAAAAAAAAAAGATGCAATTGAGCATGGGAGTTTAGGATAAAAGTAATTTTTGAATGTTAGTAACGACAACCATGTATACATGATGATTGTTCTCTGGTATTATATTTTTTGATAAGATTTGAACAGAAGTATCTTTAGAATCTAACATCAAGAAAAAATCTTTGTTTCATCCTCTTAGTTGATTGGATAGAGTATTTATGTGTCTATTTCAAAGTAGATCTTTAATATTTATCGGGGTTCGAAAGCAGAATCTTTTTTTACTTTGGACCATTTTTGTTGTTGAGTACTTTCCATCTAATTTTATTTGGTTTAAGTACATGCATAATAGCTTTATGATGTTCGTTTTGGTTGCTGTTGAGGTTTCTAATCTTTTTTTTGACTTAATCGAATCATGTTTGTTGTTGTTTAATATGTTGCTCCTTCATTGGTGTTAGAAATGTGATAAGCTCTTTTTGGAATAAACTACATGAATTTCTGTTTGGTTGCAGAATACTATTATTTGGTTTTTTCTTATTTCTCAGTGCGTGGTTATGGGTTGGTCTTTATATAAGCATAGCTGGCATATCAGTTTTGGAAATAGTTCTCCATTTTAAGGTACTTGCTTTTTTTCTTATCTATCGACATTTGTTTGTTTAATATGTAGTCTGAATCAAGTAATAAGAATATTATGATGGTAATTTGTAGGATAATGAGGAATCGGGATTGGTACAAGCAAGGTGGTCATTTGTAAACAGAGGTGAGAATATGTTAAACAAGTTTTGGAAATAGTTCTCCATTTTAAGGCACTTGCTTTTTTTCTTATCTATCAACGTTTGTTTGTTTAATATGTAGTCTGAATCAAGTAATAAGAATATTATGATGGTAATTTTTAGGATAATGAGGAATCGGGATTGGTACAAGCAAGGTGGTCATTTGTAAACAGAGGTGAGAATATGTTAAACAAGATTGCAACATATTAACTTATCATTCCATTTCGAAGTGGAACAAAAAGTTAATGGGATTAAGACTTTGGGTTTAACGCAACTGCTAAAGTGTGGAGGTTTAAGACTTTGGAGGATTGTGGAGGTTGGTAAAACAACTGCTCCTTTAAAGTTATGTTTGTCTTTTAACAATCTCGATATTCATCTAAGTTAAGTCACTTGTTATGTTTTTCAAAAATTTAGAATGTGTTTTTTGATTTACTGAAACGAGCTCTACTTTCTTGTTGGTACAGGGATCCTTACTGATAATGGCAAATTGGTAACTTATTGAGCTCAAGTGGCATTAGCAAAAGAGGGGTAAGACACTAAAAGGAAGGCAAAATCTGTGATGGCAGGTACTTGATTTAACCTTAAAGATGTATTTTTTGGCCGAATAAGTTGAGTTTGTTGTATGTTTGATGTGAGCCTTAAACAACTGAATTGTAGATTCTTGGTATTTAATCGTGAGGAATGTTCTGAAATTAGGCTGTGGTGATGAATTGCTGAAATTGTTCGGAGGATACGGTGAAATTGATGACTAAGTATGGTAGTTTCATCATAAAATGCTTATTGTTTGCAATCTAAACAGGGGTTGTAACTTAAGGATACATTTAATTATTTTCTTAATTGACCGGGCCTGTTTGTGGATGAATTTACGTAGTGCAAACATTGTATGATCATGTATCGTATTCCTTAAAATTGTATCTCTTTCTATGGGAGGAGGATTTTTAAGGTGGTGTTGTTTGGCTGATTTGACATTATATGCTTGTCTGAGATTTGAGAAGTCTTTTTGAACATGATTTCAGTTTTCAATGTTGTGTTTATTGTTTTTGTGGGTTTAATTAAATTTCTTATTTCTTCTTTGTAGATTTATACCATTGGATGATGAAGATTGTGAGCCATTTACCGGTGTTTATTGGATCAAATTTTATCAGGTCAACAATGCTAGAAAGTTATAGAAACTTCAAAAAGTTGGAGAAATACTTGGTTATAGAAACTGTGTGTATCAATCTTGAGTTTGATTTTGCAACAATTTTTAAGTTTTATTTTGTTACTGTGAGTTTGATTTTGCATCAGAAAGTTATAGAAACTTCAAAAAGTTGGAGAAATACTTGGTTATAGAAACTGTGTGTATCAATCTTGAGTTTCTAACCTGTGATGAAGTGGCATTTGTCAATTTCTCTATGAAGTCATTGGTTTTCTAGATTTTCTTTTGTTAGTTGTATTGATTACCATATGTTTGTTGAATGTCTTCAAAGAACGTATTCATTTTTTTTAATCTTGGTTTACATCTATGAGCATCATGCAAAATCATACTTTCTTCAATATCTTTACATTCATAATGTATCTGGGCTAGTTCAGATTTTTTATCATTTCATTTTTATTTTCTGTTGATCTATTCATTTTATATAATCAATAAATACTGTGAGGTTTTGCAAAAAGCATGATCTTTGAGTGTAACCAAATAAGTTATTGGTGGATATTCTTATGCAGGATTCCAATTTCAATTTAACTATTGTATTTTAATTATTGTGATATTGTGTTTTCTTTCTATAATGTTGTGAGACCAGATCTGTTGTTGGAGTAGTAGCTCTATTGATTTACTGATGTTTTGAGGAGTTTGGTAATTGATAATGTATGTGATTGGTGTTTGTAGATTTACCTGATCATAATTAGTGAGTTGTTTTCTTGTGTTTAAGGCTAAGAATGACAAGTTTTTTTTGTTATGATGAATGCTCAACAACCTATTGTGGGATGTATTGAAATTACACACCTTTTAAAGTTATTGGGTTGTATCTTTAACTTAAATTGTAATTGTATACTGTTGCACATCGACATTTAGATCCTATACTCGGCTTTTGTGGAGGACCTTAAGACCGCGGTTTGTTTTTTAGGCTACCATGAGATGAGGGGGGAACAAAGGAAGATGAGATTGATCTCCTTGAATATTACACGTAAGTTTAGAGAATGGAAATTTGGAATTAAGATTCATGATTCATGGACACTGATCAAGTTGGATAATTCAGAACATTAGATGCCAAAATTTTTGGTTTAGTTACATGGCGGTTGCATTCTTCTTTGCAATTTATGTCTCTTTGTGTAGTAGTTGTGAAACTTAACTGTAATTTATCAAGATTCAAGATGACGAATGAATGCAGGTCTCGGGTTCTAAATAGAAAGGGGAAACATGAACACTTTTTCACATGTTCCCTTTGCCTTTCGATTCCAAATCACCGACCAAGAATTTGTGGATTACTACCTTTAGGAAAAAGATTAAATCGAGAGCAATTGATTTGGACGTCATTAGAGATGTCGATTTTTACAAAATTGAGCGATGAGATCTTCAAGGTATACGTACTAGCTAGCAATGGGGAAATTATTGTCAACTATTCAATATTTCTTAACAACTTATTCATAATTAATTACTTAATTCCGTTATATACCATGATGTTTTGTAGCTTGAAGGATGCTAATTTGTATTTTGGAACTATGCAGACTATGTACAGAAGAGCTGCTGGAAGGGATAAGTCTATATACTCTAAGCAAAATTTCTAAATTATATCAGGTAACTGCATCCAACTCTCTCTTCTAGAGAGTGCAAAACTGCTCCCAAGCTGCAATTTTTCAATGCCCATTTACGGTATTGACATAAACCAAGGAATCATTAATTCTTCAATGCCCATTTAGGAAGGTTGTTCTATGTGGCACACATTATAGCATATCACCTTGCTGATTTGGTCCAAGTTTTGAGGTAATTTTTTTTTGAACGACAAGTTAACACACGCACACGTTCCCGGGGTATCCGGGCTCCCACTTAAGGGTGTCACCCGACTAATCCCCGTCGATCACGACCCAGCCCAATTAAGGGTACCACTATGTGGCAGGCCCATGATCATGGATGTCACAGGATGCTCGTCACGGGGTTCGAACCTGAGTAGTCAGGGATACCATCCATTGACCCCCCCCCCCAGATGTTACCTTACGACTGGGCTACAACATGAAGGACTTGAGGTAAATTTATTAAATATAACATGTTTAAGCACATTACATGCTTGGGACAATGGTTTTTTTGTTACATGAATACTTGCTTTAGGTTTAAACTAGATATCTTTGTTTGCATAATCAAATTGATTTGTAAGTTTTGCTTATTGAAAGGTGATGGACTCTTTGATGATGGCTTTTTTATTGCCTTTGATGTAGGAATCAACATAGTGAATGATACTTTGCCAAGGAAGATAAAGAAGTGTATGCATATGTATTTGAAGTTCTTGAGTTCTTAAAAAGAACCATGTCTAGGACTAAATTTTTAAGATTTTATGCAACCACGAAATATATGGAGCCTATTTGATTGTTTATCTGGGATGTTCCGTTTAGTTTAATTTTATTTCGTCTATATTGTAACTAATTTTTTATTCTAAATGGATGCTTTGTTGCAATTTACTAAGGGGCGTTTGCCAAACTCTTACCGGGCAATCGCTTACCAGGTGTCCCTTAGCTTAGCGATCAACATATGGCAAGAACCGATAATCTTATCGGGTAAGAGACATAGCAAGTTGATTGCATCACTTTTTGGATTGAGTTTTACGTCACCAACCTCAAATAAATGCTTATCGGATAAAAATCATGCATACAATGTTGTAATAAACTAAAATCTTATCTGATAAATTAAGTAAAAGTGTTGACTTTTTGAGGTAAGTGCTTACCGAATAAGCATTGGATTAATGATCTCTTAATAAAATGTTTTGTATAGGTACCTTTATTTTGACAAGGATTTGCTATACGTCATTGTTCTTACATTTTTATGTTAAAAACGTCGAAATTTGCTTTTGTAATGAAGGATGGTTATATTAATTTCATGTTTCAGAATTTATGACATCCCGCCGCATTGTGCGGACACCCAACTAGTTTTAATTAATGTTGGATTCTTAAAAATAAGAAATCTATTGAAGACGAATATATATTTCTTTTTAGGGACTAGAAGCGTGTTCGTGCAATACAGCGAGATACATCACGATTTTAATGTTTTTTTTATTTTTTGTTTTTTATTGATTTACAGTACAATTTTGTATAATTTTTGAGAGAGTGATAATGATTTTTTTTAAAATTTATTTAATTTAGACTTAATAATATAATGTTTTTTATATAAAAATAAAAAATAAACAATTTTGGAATTTAATGATTATCTAATATATTTAAAATTCTTTATATTAAATTGAGATGTTTATCATGTTTTGATTATGTTTATCATTTAGTTATGAATTCAACATATAGCTTTAGAAATTTGTTGAGTGTTGATTTTAGTTTGATCTTTAAACAAACAAGGGTAAATATCTATAAAAAGATAAACAACCGATGGTTCGCCATCTATTTTTTTTTATAACTAATGCTCCCCCTCAAACCAAATCCTGGTTCCGCCCCTGTCTGTTGGATTCAGAACACTCAATCTAAATAATAATATGTCGCATATTTTAAGGTGGTGGGTCTATTATTTTTAATTATATATGATGTGTGATATCATAAGCTGGTGGGTTAAGAAAATTAATTCTACGTTTTATGAAAAATATTGATATTGGACCGATTTTTTTTTGGTAAAAAGGTAGATGATCTCTATCTTTGTGGCCAAATGGATTTTTTTACATCTCGCCACATTATGCGGGTACACAACTAGTGTGATAATGAAACAAGCTTCATCCAATGTAATTGTGCAGTGAAAATAAGTTTCATCAGCGTAATTAATATTCATCAAATGGCATGTTACATGAAATACGTTTCGTTGGTCAAAGTAGGGGTGTTCGCGGTGCGGTTTGGTGCGGTTTGGGGCAAAACCGCACCGCATATGCGGTTTGAGCATTTTTCCAAACCGCAAACCGCACCGCATATACCTCAAACCGCACCAAACCGCACCGCAAAATGTGGTGCGGTGCGGTGCGGTTTATGCGGTTTGTACCTTACGCATTTTACGCCTACAATTCAATAATTATAAGATCAACATTTCATTTTAAAATCAACGATAACGTGATCGTAGTCTCTAAAAATGAAAATATTCAATACGTCCAATTATAAAATACATATTATATAAATATTGCAATTATTCTATATATACATATATGTGTGTTTAATATATAAAATTAAAAATATATACATATATAACGTGCGGTGCGGTGCGGTGCGGTTTGAACCGCGGTTTCATAACTCAAAACCGCAAACCGCACCGCATAGTGCGGTTTGGTAAAAATGCAAACCGCAAACCGCACCACGGAACCGCGCTTTGCGGTGCGGTGTGGGCGGTTTGTGCGGTTTGGCGGTTTAGATAAACACCCCTTGGTCAAAGTGCACAATTGAAATAAGGGGCCGTTTAATAAACACTTACCTGGGTAAGTGCTTACCGGTATCGCCTACCTTACGGTTCTTACCTATTGAGCATGGAAATTACCTAGAATCTTACCCGGTAAGAGCCATATATAACAAGGACGTAGAGTCTTACCCGGTAAGTGAGAGAAATGACTCTTACCCGGTAAGCATTTACTGGGTTTAAGACGCTTACCAACAATCAATTTTGATGGTCTAGAATGTTATACGATAAGGTAAGTGAGGGTTATCTCCTTGCCGGTAAGCGCTTACCCGGTAAGTATTTTGGTAAACGCCCCCTTGGGGTCTATTGCAGTAAGTATGAGCTTTGGGCATCATGAGAAGAATGAGTGTTATTATAGTTTACAATATGAAGGATGTTATTGAAACAAACTTAATTTGATGCCTTGGTACAGTGAAATAAGAGTCATTTGCATCGATATGTTTTTTGCATGTTACTGTTAATGGCATGGGTAATGATGAACTAAGGGGCCATTTACCAAACGCTTATCCGGGTAAGTGCTTACGAAGTCACATTACTTTATCGGATGGACATGACAAGGACCAAAAATATTATCCGGTAAGAGCGAAAGCAAGGACCGATAGTCTTATGCGGTAAGTGAGTACGACAACTCTTACCACGGTTAGCACTTATCGGGTAAATTGTTGCATACGATGCCATTTAGTGGACTAAAATCTTACCCGGTAAGTAAGTGATAATGTTCAATTTTTTCGGTAAGCACTTACCGGGTAAATAATTAGGTAAATTGTCCCTAACACTCGATATCCAACATGCACAAATTTTGAAATGTAACTATCTCATCTTATGCAATGAAACTCTCATTGATTGGGATAAGTTTCAGTAGAGAATGAATGAGCATTAGAACAAACAAATAAGTTATTTTGAATCAATAGTGAGATGAATGAGTAGTGAAATAAGTATCATTAGAAAATGTGCAGTTAGTGCATGCAACGCCCTCAAATCAGGAAATAGCAATTAATTTAAAATTTTCTAAATACGCCGGTAATTGATTCATCTACAAACACAAATTAAGGTTTAACCTCAACACACATAATTTATTCTCTACATACAGTCTATAACAAGGACGAGTGCTACTAAAACCCAATAATAGTCACTATCTCTAAACTGCGGAAGACTTCACCAACTACTTACACTTGCACAAAGTTAAGGCTCAACTCTTCATAGCCGCTAGAACCAAACCCCAACTGGAACCTGATGCACATGCCGACAAATAAAAAGGTTAGGCTTAACGCCTAGTGAGTTCAAGAGTTTTAACATGAATAAATATATCTTTAAAGGAAAAGAATTAAGCTCAAAACAAGATCTTTCAAAATGATTTACTTTAGAAATGGAAACGACTCGTTTTCCGATAATATACATCTTTAAGGACAACGCTCCAATACAACATTCTTTATAAACCGATGCAACCCAAAACTCACTCAAAACGTGAAAATAAATCGACTCCCAATTTATGATAATGTAAATAACACTTCATATCCTAAAATACCCCAAAACACGGGCGGTGACTAATACTCAACCCATAAAACATAGAATGAATTCATGTATGCAAAATGTCACCGAAAACAAATGTATAAAAGACTCAGCCCACAGACAACACCTTTCGGTGATGGGGGAGACCTGATTCCGTATAATGTGACGTACACAAAGTAAGCCACACATTACGTTAAATTGGTATTAAGTATCGGGCTCAACGTCTTTCAGCATACACCCATAGATACTTGCACGGAGGACTTACACCATACCGAAGATGCCTAACTGCGCCGCAACGGGGAAAACTAGCGTTCCACCATTGGACAAATAATAAAAGCATCGAACTCGGCATCTTTCAACGTACACTCATTGATACTTGCCCGAAGGATTTATAACCCAATTCGATGCCTAACGTGCTGCGATGTGGAAACCAAGTCGTTCCATCATCGGACAAAGTGATAAAAGTGCTCATGGATCTATAGCAGACGGGGCTAAAACATTACATGACTCAAAACGAATGAACTAACGCATTTAATATGTAATTCCCAAATAAGATGCAATAAATGCAAATCATAACCAAGTGCTCTACATTGAGCTATTAAAACCGGACAAGTGTCCCCAAGACCCAATAAAATCCAAACCGAGCCTTAAGCTCAACAAATCCAAAGACCCAACGTTGAAAATCATAAAATGAAATCAAACGTAAACGACCCGCAATAATGCAACCCATGCTTTAAAACACACAAATAACTCCGACATAATTTAGATTGGGACAAAATATTTCCCAAGTAGGTTTATACCTTTTTACCTTTCAAATCATCCCATAACACCCAATAAAATGCATTTATACTAAAAAATATACTCCATGAAATAAATAATTAAGATACCCAAAATATATGATTTATTTATCAAAATGCACAAAATCCCAAATATGGGTGTTTTATAAGTTTATAAAGTTTAACACTTCCAAGTAACCAAAACTTATCAAAACAATTCCATGTAAAACATATAAACACTTAAAAATAGACATTTTGGCATGTACACCGTTTTCACAAATCAACTTGAACTCACCTCGCTAGATTTAGGCTAAATCTAGATTTTACCCCCAACTTGAGCTCCTTTGAAGAAATCCGAATCCACAAGCAAAATTCTTCAAAAACCTAGATCCATAAATTTCCAACCATAAACAAACACATTCAACCATTTAAAATCAATCCCCAAACACTCCTCATCAAAAATCCCCATTTTGGTCAAAACCCTAATTTTGACCCCAACCCTTCCAAAATCTTACAAAGACTCAGTTATGTCCTACGGGCTTTACACTTGGTAGGTTAGCACTACCTGACCAAATACCCGATACTTTGTCAAATAATATAATTCTTTCTGGATTGTTTCTTTACATTTAGGCCAATATGCTCTTTGTCGATATTATTCAACTGAGCCTAGTTCGATGTCGTCGTGCTCGATCATCTTATGAGCCATCGTATATGCGAATAAATCATCAATGATTATATATGATCTGTCCATCGACTCATATGTACTCTCATAGTTCATTTGAGATTAATATTCATCTCTAGAATCAATATTAACTTCGGAGCGTCCTCCAGTGATGATTCATGGACATAATTATAATTAGAGACAATCTCATGAGAGTTTTATGTATTGATGATAAATGGATGTGCCTAACTATTCTCTTCCTTTAGAATAGTATCCATCGAACCAAGTATCTTCCACCACTTCCATTTGGTAGCTACGACCTCAACCACACCTCCACTATGTGTGATTGCAACGCACTTTCCAATGGCGTTGTGCCCCTGTTGGGGACTTTTTTTTTAACCTTGCGAGTATATTTGTAGCTCGTATATGTGATCTTGTCACTTTTGGAATATTAAACGTATCAGGTATCGAGTCTGATTCGTTTGACTTCAACATTACGTTGTGAAGTTTTGGGGATCAAAATGAGACAGAGTGAGAATATTCAATGACACTTCCTATCGTTCCCATGGAAAATCCTTTTTCCTATCCCCCCCTAACGACGGGGAAGACTGTCTCATGAAAGTGACAACCCGCAAATCTAGCGGTAAAGAGATCACTAGTCAAATATTCTAATTAGCGGATAATTGTTGGGGGTTCATATCCAACATTTACCAAATCGTCTTTAAGGACCCATTTCGATGCGCTGTGGGGGCGCAATTGACACATATAATCAAACATGCGTAAATGTAAAGTATCAGGCTTATATCCAGTTACCAACTGGTACGCATGAGGTTGGTTAGCAAGTAGTGGGTCTAAAAACGACAAAAAAAAACTGCATATAATAATTGCATAACCCCAGGTAGATGTGGGTAAATTGATACGCATTACTAATACCTTAGATGTCATCATATTCTTTTGATAACAACTTCTATGAGACCATTTTATATATACACATGGGGTATAGGAAACTCTACATTGATCCTAATACATATGCAATTAACATCAAATCCTTATGATGTAAATTCTCCAGCATTCCAAGTCATGTAGACTTGATGAAATAATAAGGGTGGTGAGCCCTTAAACATATAACTAGTGCTAGGAGTGCAGTATTTCATGTGGACAATAATACGACATGCGTTCATCGTGTCGAAGCCAGAACCATAAAGTACTTTAATGGCCCGCATTCTGGATGTTTATGTCCATAAATATCACCTTGTATTCGTTGTAACAATGGAATATTTTTGTATAATGTCCTTAGCTTTAGGACGATCTCATTCCTGTATTGGCTAATGATTAGGGTATATACAAAAGTTGTATGTATTCTAGAGGGCATATTATGATAGCAATGTTGTTTCTTATGTTGCAGAAGTCAACAGTTGCAATTTGCCTTGTTTTGCCTTTCACTCGAAAGAGAATGTGTTTATGTGTATTTTGCAATACACGGATCACTATGTCATAATCACGGTGTCCCACATGGTCATGTCGAAACATATATGTGTTATTGCCCCCAAAAGTTCTTTATTGGTGACAAAATATGTTTCGATGACCCAATAATCTATTAGTTTCCATGATATATGTTTCCTTTCATATTAATTGGAATTTATGTATATATGTTCATTTTCATTTTCATTTGATACGAATATCTTTACAAGATTCCTATTAAACTTGTTCCACCAAGAAAGTGACAGTCCTTCGTCTAAGTAATTTGGTTGGATGTATTATAAAACAAGTATTAGTCTATCTTTTTTTTTCCGATTGTGTGATAGGTAAAAAAAAAATCAATTCTCCTCGATACATTCCTAAACGGAACGAATAATATTGAATTTTTTTTGTATTTGTTTTGATATATTTCTTTACATCTATAATGGTTACATATTCGATTTTACTTTAGCAAAGAAATTAATTTTTGTACTTAAAATTAATTTCAAAGAAACATATGCATAATCAATATTAAATATTAAAACAAATATGTTATATTTCATTTTCAACGTGTTCCCTTTTTGATAGAAGCACTTTTTAGTGCATATTTTATTTGATTGTCCATTATCACTTGGGTAGTAGTTGTATCCTACTCCAGGTGTTGAAAAATCCTTCATGACTCTTACCAAGACCCTGACCCTTTCTAGGGTCTCGTCCACATGGTGCAGAAATGTCACATGTGTGAAATTGTTTTTAACTCACAATCCTTTGGAATTGTTTCCACCTCTAACACTTTCATTTTCGATATCGGGAATTTTCTTTATCCCGACATATGTGGTGTTATTCGAAAGAACCTTGTTATGTCTCTCAACCACTTGCATTAGGTTGATGAGTTTGTCTAAAGGTTGCATTCCAACTTATATTTATATTTATTTATATATGAAAGGTGGAAATAATGTTAAAAATCATGTCATCTTCTGTGAATTCCTTGCCACATAGATTGAGACACATTTTGGATATAACATTTCTTTGTTGACATCAGTTACCTTTTTGTAATCGAGTAAGTGAGTTTCATTCCACTATACGATTAGTTCGGGAAATACATATTCATGAGTACTCCCGATTATCCCTTTCGGGACATCCCACATTTCTTTGGGGTTTCTAGTAAAGGTATTCCTATGAAATTTAGGATTTATATGTCGCCTCAAAACATGAAGGTATTTGGTTGTACCTTTTCAAGAGGTTGGTTTTAAAGTCAATAGAGAGTTGATGGACTTTAGGCATTTTCTTGTACCTTTTCAAAAGGAGGTTTATGTACTCAATTACGATACTCAGATTCTTTTAAGTTTACGACGTTGATTTTGGGATGAGTTGTTTCAACCATTTACATATATAAAGGATAATATATGATTTTCTTTTTGATAAGAAAATGGATTATGGTTATGAAATATCATTATCATAACAATATTGGATTTTGTATGCTTTAATTTTATTGATAATATTTCATCAATATTTCAATTTTTGCGAAAAAGAAATCACTCAATCTATTGGATTTCTAGGTAGTAGGGGAATCACATGGATTTCTTAAATCCCTACAAACCTTAGGGCTATTTACACCCATTTGACAAAATCCTTTCGATGTATTGCGATTAATTCATCAATGAAATACATAGATAACATTTGTTATTTGGTAAATTTTGACATGAGGTAAAAAAAATTCATACCATATTGGTGTTTTGGATCTTTTGGCAAGAGACCAAAGTGACTATGAGTTTGGCATATGAAACAATTTTAATACCTTAATAGCATTTTTTGGAGCTTTTGGTAAAGATCAAAATATATGAGCTTGGAAGTGTAACTTTCAAAAATTAATTATATATTTTAAAATTATGAGTAGGAACCTACAATCAAGATAAATGTTTGATTTAACATTTTCATGCGATTTTTGGAGCTTTTTACAAATAACAAAAGTTATGGAGGTTGGAAGTGTAACTTCCAAAAATTAATTATAAGATTATGAATTGTAATGAAGATAAACATTTAAATATTAACATAATCAAATAATAAATAAATAATTAATTAATATTGTAAACTAATTGACGTGAATGATTGAATAAAACGTCAAAACAAGTTAAATAAATTTACTATTCATTATAAATGATTATGATATCACACAACAATATATTAGTAAAACCCAAATAGGAAAATTGTATTAGCATAATTAAATTAACCAATACATATATTAATATTGTAAGTAATTAATGATGCATAAATAGGAAATATTATGTTAAAAATTATACTAGCACAATTAAAATTAAATTAACTAAGGGGTTGTTTACTAGCCTCTTATTACTTCTTACCGAGAAGAGACTCTGACCGGAGTAAGAAGCAAGTTGTTTACTAAAACAAAAAGAGGCTCTGACCTATTATTGTACTGCTGACCGTTCTCTGACCAGAGACAGAGTTGGAAGTCTATCTGTCCTGGGACAGAGGTAAACTTTCCCTATTTACCCATACAATAACCAAACAAACACTCTTGATCGATCTTGGAAAAAAATGGTAAGAAATGCAAGAATCATAACTCTGTTATCTCTACACTAGTCACCAGACTCATCTTCTCTCTTCTTCAAAAAGCCACTGCCTTGTAGGGTTTATCATAGGTCTAGGTCCCTCTCTTTCACTGCTGTTACCACCATCCCTATTAGAAAAAGAATCTTTCTTGAACATTTATCCTCTATGAACACCTTTGGAATCAGGCATTTTAAATATTATGCAAGAAGTAATCAGATGGGTTTTTGAGAGCTTGAAGAGAGAATGAAACTTTGAAGTTCTGAAATTGGATTTGAGAGGTGACGTCTCAGTTGTGTTTGGGTTTTTCTGGAAATGGGTTTGAGAGTGATTAATTCGATTCTTCTTAGGGTTCTTTGAGATTGGGGTTTAAAAGTGGGGTTCTTTGAAATTGGGGTTTTAAATTGATTTCTAATTTTATTTTGTAATTGCCAGCTGGTGATTGAGATTTGTGCCCATCAATGGTAAGGAAAGTTTGGGAATATGTGTTATTTTTATAAAAAAAATTATGATTTTGAAGGGATAAGATTATTTCTTATTGTAAATTATCTTTTAAGTTAATAAAATTGTAAAATGTTGCTAGTTAAATTAAAAAAAATATGATTGTCAACGATTAAAATTATATGAAAACTATTGATAAACAATAAACTTTTAAATGATATATAATAAAAAAATGGTAAAAAACAATTTTTAGTCTACATGATAAAAAGGGTATAATGGTCATTTTTTAGGTTAGCACTTAATAAAAATAATTTTGGTAAACATCAATTTTCAGTCAACACTTAACATAGTCAGATCTCTTATTTCAGTCAGACCTCTTACTCCAATCAGTACTTACCCATGTTTTTTGGTAAACAGTCCCTAATAGTCTAATTTTTTTTTTGAACTAACCTAAAAAGATGGGTTTAATTGATCAATTAAATAAAACTAATACAATAAAATATTCATAAAATAAAAAAACAATAGATAATTAATAGAGAGAACAATTAATATTTATTTAACTAATAAAGAAAAACCATAGGTTTAGAAGTGGATTCAGGATAGTTTCTATTCAATTTTTTTTATTATAATCTAATTAAAATTGTATATAATTATTTAATTTAGATAACTTCAATAAAATCACAAATGAAATCTCATATAAATTCAAATAATTATTTTTAATGTAATTTTATATTCCTTGTCAACATTAATTTTTATTTCTTTAATTATTTTAATAAAAAAAATTAAATAATGATAAATTCGATTTGGTTAGTAAAAAAGAATTTCAATTCAATTGGTATCATTTATCAACAATAAAAAATATAATGAAAGTATTATATACATTAAATCATAAACTTATATTATTCTAACATGATATCATAATATTCAATTATAAAGAAGTTAATAGAAAACTTACTATAATTTTTGACAGACATGGCAACGAGCAAGCGGTAACGGAATAGCGAAGCAATTTTGAGACAAGACATTCAACGGCGGCAGACAGCAGACAAAACAACTGTCTAGCGATGTTGGAGATTTTGAGCTTTACATGCTGATAACGTGTTAAAGGGAAAAACAAATGAAACAACAATATGGAGAGAATAACAATAAGAAAGAGAGAAGAAGTCTATAATTCTCATTAATCATAAGCCCTTTAAATAAGGAGGAGTTACAAGTAGATAGTTAGGAGATATTTCAGTTCCAATCTAACTCTGATATATTTATCTCTATCTCTATCTTTATCTTTAACTTTATCTTTATCGTCATATCCTTTAAACGATGAGACACTTATCCTACAACAAGATTTAGAATTTTCTAGATATTTTACAAAATTTTAATTTATAGACACAAATACCCTTTAAACCAAAGAGGGACACATCTGTCATCCCAACAAAAAGCGAGGATAAATCAGTCAAAAGGTTTACAACCCATTCTCCTCCTCGTTCTCCATTCCATTTCCTTCCCACTCTCTCTCTCGACCTTGCTCACACACCATTTTGTATAACAAAAGCCTCCTCTGCTTCTCTAAAAACCACTATCTTTACCTACCTAATCAACGTTTTTAATCAATCCTTCATAGTTACTCATCTTTTCAACAAAAACCCCCATTATTTTTCTGCCGATTTAGAGTGATACTTTGATATTTCTTGTTCCTTGTTGATAATTAACGAGATTTTTGCCTGTAAATTGGGGTTTGAATTCACAATTTTTAAAGATATATTCAATTCCCATCTGGGGTTTGTTCATTTTATGTGGGTATTAGAATATTTAGGTCAAGTTTAGTTTCCTTTTATGGACGATTCTTGAAAAAGTTCATTTGTCACAGTTGTTGGGAGCCCTTTTCTTACTTTTTCTTCACCCCCATTTGGATGTGTGTAATTAGTGACCAACTATGAAAGAATGAAAGTGGATTCACTGATTGACTTCTGTGATGGAAGAAAAGAGTGGAGATGCAGGAGATGATCAGGGCTCTGGATGGCTGCAAGTGAAAAAGGTGTCATAGTTCTTACATAGTCAAATGTTTTATCTGGATTAATTGCATTTTGTTTCTTTTTTACTCATTGTTGGATATAGGAATCTGATGATTTTGAAAAAGAATTGCTATATTTAACCTTTTATCAATCTTCAAATGTGTAATATTTGAATGTTTTATGTTCTTTATGATTAGGTTTAAATGCTTTTTGTTTATTGATCTTCCATGCTAACTTTATTGCATGGTTATAATTTTTCATGTATGATCTGATTTGTATTGGTAGTGTATCCATGTTAGTATGGTGGAAATGTGAGGTTTTCGGTTTCTCCAAGTGGTTTAAGCCTTTTCGTATTGACCACTTTGTGAATTACCAGGGTCCATCAATGGGGATGGCAAAAGCTTCATCCTTTTGGTGTGGTTTTTTAGGTCTTTTAAATAAAATGAGGTTTTCGGATGCATCTTGGTAAGACACTTGACATAGAATTAGGATAGGAGACAAGAATCTGCCCAAATAGCAAATAGAAAGGGGGCGAGGATAATAAGCCGTAAAATCGTCGTGGTCTGAATAGGAAATCAAAAGAAGGGTAAAAAGCGATCATTTAGTCGACGGTCATGGCATGGTGATTTTCCGATGTGTATGTTGTATACTGGTGCTCTATGGGGAAGGCATGGGTCATATGTGCAGTGCACCGACATAGCCATGATTAATTGTGTAAAAGTTTGATCTTTTTAAAGGATTGATATTTTCTTTGTGGAGGCTCTTTTGTGTTCTTGAAAGTTTTGTATACATTTTATCGAACTAATAAACTAATACAACCAATTCCCATGAAACTTGAGGCTTTAGACTCAAGTCTGTTGCATATTCTATTTTCTCTTACCTCTTTAATACCAGCCAGTTTTTCTTGAAATTTCGTTCATTCTAACAAGCATTCATGTGAAGAAATGTCTTTAGTCATTTAAGTATTACAAATCTTCATTCTTTCTATGTAGAGGTTTACAATAAACCTAATCAAGTAAATATTTAATATGCTATAATGTCCTTTTTTCGTTGTTATTAGCCTAGCATGTTAAGCTTTTATTCAAGATGCGGGTTTAGAAAACGATAGCATTCTGAATAAATAAGATAAGAGCTAAGTTTTGAGAAAAGCTTTATGGAATAACGGATAAAAAGTAGGCATGTATCCGATTGAGTATATTAACAAGAAAATACCACCGTTGTTGATTATATAAGAAAGTTAATTGGTAGTAATGTACCACAAGTCATGTTTTGCTTATTGTTGTGATGACTAATGAGTAATGACTGTATGATTTTAGATGTATTATAATCGAGTCTAGGAGTTGTTGCTTTTAACTTCTAGATTGTTTTGATTATGAAAATGCCACACGTTTGTGACTCACTTTCGGGTTTGTTATACCGCCATGCACCATGATTGCTATCGGTGAAACGTTATTTTGCATTTCATTGGAGTTAGAAAAACACAATTAATCTTCTTTAAATACATGTTTCCTTAGAATTGTGACTCATTTTAAAAGTAGATCCACATACAGTAAGAAGGGTCCCCAAAAATCAATTCTAATGCTATAAATATATCATTTTCTTGATTTTCTTTCTCTTTCCTATTATATTTGCATATCTTCTCACATATTAGGAACTATAACCTCCGGATCGGCTGTGCAAACCACTATGCTACAAATGCCCAATTTGATGCATGAACGTTCGGTTTTGTGCCATGCATTAACTATTTCTTCTCAATTTTCCAGAAGCATAGGAGCAATTCGAAGTTTTCTCTCCAAGGATGGGTGGGAGGATTCTCTAGGAAACAGAATTCAAATGTGGTGCTCCACCAGCCTCAACACGGGACTTCAAATGTTAGCTGTAGTGAACCGGTTCTAAAAACTAAGGATTCCGTTACACTTGATCCTGATAATTCAAATAATACTTATGTTCCTACCGAAGATGAGAAGGATGTGAACTACCTTGACAAGTGTGTGGTTAGCCATGACGATGATCATAAAACTGGTCATGATCACGAGCTTCCTCAAATTGATAATCTTGATGTTTTTCCAAAGATTAAATGGGGCAATTTGGATGATGGTGCTTTGGTACAGACCGGTGGTAAAACCGCCAGTATTGACATAAAGTTTGGTGGTATTGGAAACGAGGTTGCAGTTACTGAAGATGATCCCGTTTCAAGTTTGCCGCTTTCTACCGAACCCAAAGAGAAGGAAATTGTACCGACTGCTGAAGAGGACACTAGATTTCAGGAAATCGAAGAGGTGAAGGAGGTATCCTCAGAAGATGTCAAGGTCCAAATTGTAAATGAGGAAGTGGTTAGTCAAAGTGAAGAACCTGATGAGAACTTAAAAATTGAAAATCTTGAAGCAAGTGGCTCAGAAAATTTAGTTACAAGTAGGGATTTAAGCTTTTCGCAAGATTCTGAATCTACGTTAGATGAAAAGGTGACGATTGAGATACCAAAAGAATCTATTCCCACAACCTCTACTGAAGATTCCGACGTTAAACAGACTGCATCGGTTCTCAACGACTTCTCGGAAGGTCAGATTATGAGTGGAATTGGTTCAGGTGAAATTGAAGCCGGTGAGAGTAAAGAACGGTTTAGGCAACGGCTTTGGTGCTTTCTTTTCGAGAATCTTAACCGGGCTGTTGATGAACTGTATCTTCTATGTGAACTAGAATGCGATATAGATCAAATGAAAGAGGCCGTTCTTGTTCTTGAAGAAGCAGCATCTGATTTTAAAGCGTTGAATTCTAGAGTCGAAGAGTTTGAGAAAGTGAAAAAGTCATCGACTCAATCAAGTGATAATCCACCGATGACCATGAAGGCTGAGCAGCGCAGGCCACATGCACTCTCGTGGGAGGTTAGGATATGCTTCTTTATTTACTACTGTAACCGACTTTATAGCTTGCCGTTATTCTGAGTTTATTGTGATTGCATGTGAGAAATCTTAAGTCGGATGTTGCATGCAGGTTCGACGTATGACAACTTCGCCACACAGGGCTGAAATACTGTCTTCATCTCTCGAGGCTTTTAAGAAAATTCAACAAGAACGAGCAACCATGAATAGTAATTCTAGAAAAATAGGATTTACGGAGTCTTACGATCGTTCTAGAAGTGGCAGCGTTTTGAATAAACATACCTCTAGAACTGATGTATCAAGTGGTGCTAGAGAACCGGCAACGGAACCGAGGAAACGAAGTGGAGTCACAGTTCTTTCTCAAGGAAACTCAAGTAAGGCAAAGAAAAATGCCGACCCTAGCAAGAACAAGAAAGAAGTGCTTGGTTATTCAGAAATGGAGAAGGTGGGACCGAGGAAAGATAATCTTAAATCCATGGATCAACCAAAAAAATCGACTTTTATGTCGGAAAGAGACAAGGAAAAAAGAAACAACGTTAACGGAATGTCTTTTAAGTCAATGGATGCGTGGAAGCAAAAAAGGAACTGGGAGGACATACTAACTTCACCGTATTCTGTATCTTCACGTTTTTCACATTCGCCAGGTATGAGTAGGAAAAGCATGGAGCGAGCCCGTATTCTACACGATAAATTAATGTCGCCCGACAAGAAGAAAAAGACGGCACTTGATTTAAAGAAAGAGGCTGAAGAAAAGCATGCACGGGCGACGAGGATTAGAAACGAGCTCGAGAACGAGAGACTACAAAAGCTTCAACGCAGCACAAAGAAACTTAACCGCGTGAATGAATGGCAGGCGGTTCGTAGCACACGGCTGCGTGAGGGAATGCACGCTCGCCACCAACGCAGCGAAACTCGTCACGAAGCTTATCTAGCTCAAGTTGCAAGAAGAGCGGGTGATGAAAGTACTAAAGTTAATGAAGTCCGTTTCATTACTTCACTAAACGAAGAAAACCGGAAGCTTATGTTGATACAGAAATATCAAGATTCGGAATTAAGGAGAGCCGAGAAACTGAAAGATATTAAATCGAAGCAGAAAGAGGATATGGCAAGAGAAGAAGCCGTTTTGGAAAGAAAGAAGCTTGTTGAAGCTGAAAAAATGCAACGTCTTGCAGAAACACAGAGGAAAAAAGAAGAAGCTCAGTTAAGAAGAGAGGAGGAAAGAAAAGCATCGAGTGCTGCCCGTGAAGCAAAAGCGATGGACCAGATGAGGAGACGGGAGGTTCTAGCGAGAGCCCAACAAGAGGAAGCCGAGCTTTTAGCACAAAAGCTAGCAGAAAGGCTCAGAGAAAGTGAACAGCGCCGAAAGTTCTATTTGGAACAAATTAGGGAGAGAGCTTCGATGGATTTTAGGGATCAATCTTCGCCTTTATTAAGGCGTTCTCTGAACAAAGAGGGTGTGGGTAAATCTACACCGTCCATCTGTGGTGAAGAGGATCAGCAAACGAGCAGTAATGCAGGTGTTGAAGGTACCATGCTTCCTGCTAGAAGTTTAGCGCTACAACACTCTTTAAAAAGAAGGATTAAGAAAATTAGGCAAAGGCTCATGGCTTTGAAGTATGAACCATCCGAGCCTTTTATTGGCGCTGAAAGTGCTAGTATCGGATATAGAGCGGCTGTAGGAACTGCAAGGGCGAAAATAGGGAGGTGGCTTCAGGAGCTTCAACGACATAGACAGGCAAGAAAAGAAGGGGCGGCTAGTATTGGGCTAGTAACCGCTGATATAATTAAGGTACCTGTTTTTTCATATGAAATATCTACACAAATACTTATACCTTGGTTCTTAATCGATTGTTACTCTTTGAGTCTTTTCATCCCAAAAGAAAGTGGTATAATTTGATTTTGTGAGGTCAGTTTTATACATTTGAAATCTAAACCCTGATTGGATTCATTGCAAACTTAACATCTGTGTTTATTTTAGTCTATATAATCTGTTTTGGTTTAATGTAGTTCTTAACTTTTCTTGAAAAGAAACAAGTCATACCATTTTTTCAAGTTGTTGATAATCTTGTTGATCATAAGTCAAATTATGCCACTTTGCATGTGTGAAAGAGATGGAGTATATCATCTTTCGGTGAGGATAATATCTTGATAATTTTTTTGGATTAGTTTTTGGACGGAAAGGACCCTGAACTGCATGCTTCTCGCCAAGCTGGTCTTCTCGATTTTATTGCTTCAGCTCTGCCAGCTTCACACACATCCAAACCCGAAGCATGCCAAGTAACAATATACTTCTTGAGACTTTTAAGGGTAATACTGTCATTGCCTGCGAATAGGAGTTACTTTCTCGCAGAAAATCTTCTGCCACCAATGATACCCATGTTGGCAGCCGCCCTTGAGAACTTCATCAAAATCACAGCATCGTCTTCAACTGTTGGGGGTAGTAAAACACTAATCGAAAATTCCGATACGATCACTGAAGTTTTGGATGGATCTCTGTGGACTGTGGCAGCGATTATTGGTCATTCAAGCTCAGATGAACGCCAGCATCACATGCAGGATGGTTTAATAGAGCTCGTTATAGCGTATCAAGTTATTCATCGACTGAGAGATCTTTTCGCACTCTATGATAGGCCACAAGTGGAAGGCTCTCCTTTCCCTTCTTCTATTCTCTCGAGTATTAATTTGTTGGTAATATTGACTTCCAGATATAGAACCGTTTCTTCAATCGATTGGGATTCTTATCCGGTTGAAACGATGCCGGTTGATGAAACACAAGAGACTAAACATATGGAGGTTGCAGAACCAAGAGGTTCTTTATTTAATTCAAGTGGAAATTGTGAATCAGCTTCCAAATTGTTGCAAGATGTACCAGAGGACCGGCCACTAGATGACTTATGTAAGAAGGACGAGAAGAACACTGCGGATAGTGGTGGAGAACAAAAGGACGGAAACAAATCGGGACATAAGCATCCTGTGGCGTATCTTCTTTCAGCCATATCTGAAACTGGATTGGTCTGCCTCCCCTCCTTGTTGACAGCCGTGTTATTGCAGGCTAACAACAGGTTGTCCTCTGAGCAGGTAACTTCCTTTCGATTGGTGATACGCACACACACACACATGCATATGTATCTAGTTGTCAAAATCATACAATTAGCAATTCAAAAATTGCATTTTGATATGGTTCATGAAACAAACAATGTGAATCTGGTCAGAATCCTATATCAAATCAGATCATAGAAAGTTTATGAAATTTATCTAGATTTTACATCGTTTGTGTTGTTTATATGAATGTATGTGCAGAGTTTATCGATCAGAACTTGCTTGTAGAATGAACATAGGTGTTCTTTGTTAGTTGATATTTGGTGATGTCGTAACAAAAAGTAATGGGATCATCGACGTTTTTATGGTTAATGTAAATATATTATGGTTTTTACATGCTTACTTTTCATGTTTCATTATAGATATTATGAATTGTTATAGACAAAGCTGAATTCAGTTCTATTTATGAGTCATGGAATATGACTACAGTTCAAGGTATTTGAACGGAGGAGATACTGCCTTAACCTGTTTAGTGCAAAATGACATAACGTACTCTATGTTTCAAATTGCTAATTTTTGTTTTAGTTTTGGAACTCAGAGTATAATAGTGATATTTCATTGTTCTTTCATGGATTCCATTCACAAGCCATCAGTTTTCATTCTATCACATATATGCACTTGTGTTTTTCATGGGAAATGTTAGCATTTAAGCATGTTTTGACAAATGAGTTGTGATTGCCAGGGTTCGTACGTTCTTCCGAGTAATTTTGAGGAAGTGGCAACTGGGGTGCTGAAGGTTTTGAACAATTTAGCTTTGATTGATATTAACTTCATCCAGATGATGCTAGTAAGTACACTTTTGTTTCTTGTAAATCGGCTATGATCCCTAGAATACGTGCAGCTTCTTGAAATCGTTTGTAAACCTCTATGCTTTAGTACATAATTGATTAAGCGTGCTCTTTTTACCCAAACAGGCAAGGCCAGACCTAAAAATGGAATTTTTTCATCTGATGAGTTATCTTCTTTCTCATTGCACCAGCAAGTGGGGAGCGGCTACTGATCAGGTGATGTTTGCTTGATTCTAAGTTTTCAATCATTAAAGCTAAGTGGACACATTAGTAGATGCATTTAGTAGTATTTTCAATCTATAGATGCAACTATTTTTGGATTGTATGAACACTTCAACTTCAAGAAGTTCGATCTTGTACTATTTTGATACAATTACTTGTCTAAATGACTATTTTCATTGTTCTAGTGGTACAATTACGCGAAAAGGTCTGCAAAAATGTTAAGACCCAACACTTATTATATGAAATAATTAGTAACAAAACAAAGTGATTGGCCGACTTTAAAGAGGTCAGCCGTCTCTCCAAAACCCGAGTAAAATACTGGACTTTCCAAACAATGTTCTGCCAGTGATTTGGTTAATCCTATATCTATATATATTTGAACACTTTCCTATTTGTTAAACCATGCCAAAGCCTATGCACGGGTCCAACATTACGTCCCTCCCAAAAAGACACCTTGTCCTCAAGGTGTTAATTCATAAACATTGTCCCGATCAATCACAATCGATTCCGGGATCCCAGTTTCTTCCTTGGGGACTTCATTATAGTCATCGGTGTGTGTGTCTATCAGACTCTATTGAATTAGCCCAATATTAAGCCTTTCCTTGAGCCAAAATTCAACCTTCCATGTGTCCCAATGATGAGCTCAATAATCTTATTGGGTCCTTGGCCAGGAAACCTTTAAAATCAAATTATCAAACCAACAGGGCTCATAAATATGCCAAAAGTTTGTACTGTCATTAGCTAACCTGCCAAAATTAGGCCCACCGTGTTCATTAAGCCTAGGATGAGATTCGTTCAGCAGGTCTTCGGTGCATCGATGTGCTTTAGTTTGTGCTAAGCACTACCTTCATTTTAGTCCTCCTCCATCATGACTTTTCCCCCTTTTTTCTTTTTACTGCTGCCCTTTTCGATCTCCTCTATTCTCGTTGCAGCTGGTGCTGTCTCTTTTGCGAGGGTATTGCTCTGATACCAATTTGGTAGAACCCAACACGATTTTTATAATATAACAAAATTACCTATTTCTCTCCCAGGAGGCTCAATTCAATATCATTTTATATTATCAAATCAAGTCTAATACTTGACTTCTCCTGATCCCTAATTCCCTATTTATAGAGCTAATTATGGAAAAATTGTTGATGCCTATCTTGATTATAGAAAGACTCTTGTTGTCTATATTGATCATGGAAATGCTATTGTTGCCTATTTTGATAATGGAAATACTATTGTTACCTATTTTACTAATAAACTCTAGACATAAACCCTAAATATTAAACTGGATTGATGTGCATATGTTGAACATTACTCCCCTTCCAAAAAGACGCCTTGTCCTCAAGGTGAATATTTTGTTACGATAATCAATTTTGGGATCTCAATTTCTATTTTGAGCCTATTAACTACCATGTTGTCAGCCCTAAGTCGGACACAAGCGGAAACTCTTGTTCCATCCCTATAGTAGGGCTGACTGTTTGTCTTTAATGTCTAGGTTGGACACGAGGCATGGACGTGTCATCCCTGTTACATCTAATCCTCAATTTATTGGGTCGCAAATATACTGACGAAACAAATATCAATATCCTATCTTGACTATTTGAGCATGCATGCATTATCATTCCATCAAAGGGTCCGAAGGCATTGCTTCTGTCATACAAGAACGACAAATCCTATCTCTAATCATGCAAGTCTCATCATATGGTATTGTCATACACCCAACGACTATTTTGTCACTCAGTTACCAGGTGATAAGATCTAGTATCAAAGTGTACGATCAAAAGTAGTAGATTTCAAGATCATCAAATGAAAGGACGTTATTGTACTGCGACATGAAAAAAACTTATATGACACTCGTATAACATCCCATTTAGTTTTTTCAAGGAGGGGTTTGTCTAGTATACAAGGTCACCAATTTGTACTTATATGTGAACTTCATATCAACTATATGAGTTCCTACATTTGCTAGTCTCAAATGTAATACTTCAACTTGAGTCTAAAGTCGTACTTGACCAGAGACATTTCAAGAATCATATTCCAAGATTATTAATATATCTCATTACGCAACACAAAATAATGAAATATAGCAATGACATATAATAGTTAGACAATGCCATTAATAAAATTGTTTCCAAATACAATCATCTAATGATTGGCTTTTGGGCATATCACTGAAACTGACAACATCAATGACACACAGCCTTAGCCTTGCATCTTGAATTTCTATACCTTCCCTAAAATGCATATCACCAAGCTTGTGGTCTCCTCGTCCCCTGCTGCCATATGGCAGCCCTTGGTGATTGCCGTCCCAGGCCCAGCCACTGCCACCAGGCACCTCTGCTTCGGTTGGTATTTCTCTTTCTCACATCCTCTGAGGCTGAATTTCCCATTTTTGCCATCCCACCATTGCGTAACAAACTCTGCATTGAAGCAAAATGTTTGTTCATTGCAGTGAACCGCGCCAACATTATGGATCTCAACTCTCTTCTCTTCCAATTTGCCGACTTTCTCGGTAGCCATTGGTCCTAGAACCAGATGCTCGGATACCTATTTGGTAAGACCCAACACTTTTTATTGAACGAATATAACTAGTAACAAAACAAGGTGATTGGCTGACTCTTAAAACCCTAGAAAACTAATAATACACTTGCCAAATATTTTCGCCTACTTATATGTATATATATATATATATATATATATATATATATATATATATATGGTAAATAAATGCTTTCCTAATTGTTAAACCCTAATTTATTAAACTGGGATAAGACATATATGAGTTTAACATAATTTACCTCTAATTTGACTATTTGAGAGAAGTGATCGATAAGAATAACAAGCTCAAGCTGAGTGGGAGGAGAGATCAACTAGCCATTTCTTGCACATTTCCACTTATTAGTTGATTTAAGGAATATTTCTCTCCGTTCACGCTTAATCTGACTCGGAAGAAGACGAGAAAGTTCAATTTTCACAACCCCACTTGTTAGATTGTATGTTGAATTAGGGCAATAACCACAGAGTCACCTGATCTGATACAACCATCTTTGGTTGATGTAAATTTGGCTCAACGTACTTTATGTTCTTTTTATTAACCAAACTAAACGGACCCAGGAAATCCCACTCGAAAGCAGGGTTTGGGGGTAAGATGTACATAGACCTAACCTCTACCCCAAATAGTAGAGTGGCTGTTTCAATTTCTTTTTATGACATGGATAATTCATGAAGATTATAATTCTGTTTTGCATGTTTCAGACTGGTTTGCTTCTGCTTGAATCTTTGTTGCTTCTCGGATACTTTGCCATGTTCCACCCCGAGAATCAAGCCGTTCTTCGTTGGGGGAAAAGCCCCACAATTCTTCACAAGGTCACGAAACATATCATGGAAGCTTTATTTTTCTTCTATTATTCCCTCCATCCCAAAATAAGTGTCCACATTTCTATTTTAGTTTTCCCAAAACAAATCCCACTTTCAAAAGTAAGTGCCTCATTTCCAGTTCTACCCTTAATTATGAGATTGAGAAATCGTTACTGCTCTATTATTAAGGGTAAAATTGTCATTTAGTTGTTAAAAAGTGTAATAATTACACATTTCTGAACCATGTGTTTTTTCATTGTGGACATTTATTTTGAAACGGAGGGAATACTGTTTTTTTTTAATGTAGGACCCATAATTCTAATGCGTGATTGGTTTCACAGGTATGCGATCTGCCTTTTGTTTTCTTCAGTGACCCCGATTTAATGCCAGTCTTGGCTGGAACACTCGTAGCCGCCTGTTTTGGGAGTGAGCAGAACAAAGGAGTGGTCCAGCAAGAACTTAGCATAGAGATGCTCCTTTCCTTGCTTAGATCCTGCAGAAGTGGGGCCCAGTCAGGTTCGACCCAAGTTAATCCACCGATTGACGATTCCAGCGAGTCAACTCAGTCTGGTCCCGAGACGAGAAAACTTAATGGTGACGCCTCTCAAAGATCAAATCGGCACAATACAAGAAGCACACGGGTTCAGTCAGGAAGAGGTGGTGCAGTTGGGAACAGCAGCAGAAGTGTCAAGATTCGGAGTCAGAAAGATAGTAGCAAATCAACGAGGGTTTGTGAATCGAATTCAGAAAGTTGCTCCAATTTGATGCTCCATTCAAGATTTCCTGCAAGCTTTATTGACCGCGCAGAATTGTTCTTTTCAACAGAATCACCAGCTTAAGTGTAAATGAAACTTGTTGGACGACAAGATAAAAAGTAGAACAACTTTTGAAACCCGCTTCCCAAATTGAATAAAAGAGCCGACAAAAGCGAAAAGCAGGTTCCTTTCAATCTTTCTTGGTTGTAGCTTTTGCATTTGATGATAAAAAGCATGTTAAAAAAATTGACCCTTTTCGATTATATGAGAAGCAAATTAGTAGAATCACAAGCAAATAAGCTTCCATGGTTTTATACAGTTGAACAAAATGGATCATCTCCAAGAAACTTAGGTGGTGTTTGTTTATTAAGGTCTGAAGTCTTATTTCACTTCTGATTAATAAGAGGTGGTGCTGAAGTCTGAAATCTGAATCAATAAGACTGTTTGTTTTTGTAACATCTGGAGGCGTCTTGAGAGAAAGGAGAGCATTTGAATGAGGCGTTGATAAGAGATTTTAAGAAGTTAGGTCACCACTTCTTATTTCAGATGTATTTAAGAGCCATTAAGAGGTTATGGAAACTGGAAAAAAACAAACAGTCCGAGTGTCAAAAGGTCTGAATGATTCAGACTTAAGAGCCATTAAAAGGTATTTTAAAAAAACAAACAACCCACCCCTTAATGTGGGATGGCACAATGAAGATTTATGTTTAAAGATTAGTATATAAACAGCATATAGCAACATAAGAATCTGGGATCTTCCCTAAAATGCAACCATGGCCACACTGCAACTCACTAGACCTCCATTAATGAAGAGATAGAGAGATCATATGCATTCCAGCAAGAAAGAAGCAAACCCCATAAGCTCAGAACTCAGAAATATGATGGTTTTACTTGATTTTAGATATCATTTCCAGAGATCATTTCGAAAGCACCAACCAGAGCTTTGACCTTGCTCTTCCTAGTTTGGATTAGCTTGCTAGCAGTCTCTTCTATAACGTTGTTCAAAGCCAAATGGATTTTGTTTGTTTCCACTTCACACGGTTTGAGAGCAACATTTACCGAGCGATTTTCAGAACTATGTAACACACTGTCGGAAGACAGTCTCCTTAAACTTGTCCTGTTATCTTGACTGTTTTGGTTTTCGTCCACCACTTTCCCTTGCCTAAACTTGTGTTTTCTTGGGCTGCTACTCCCAGATTCTGAATCAAAGCTCTTTCCTTTGTTAAATTTAGGCTTTCGAGGCGAACAATTTCCGTTTTCCGTTCTGATCCGTGTCGGCTTTTCTGTTTTCTTGATTTCTAAAGCTGTTATGCTCTTCTTTTGACCATTTTTTGGCAGAGTTTCGTCTTTCTTTGAAGGCGAGAAGATCTGTGATCCATTTGGACCATTTCCAGAAACTCTTTCGTCATTCCTGGATGAACCAGAAGCAGGACTTTGAATTCTATTTTCTGCTTTGACTTCTAAAGCTGTTATTCCGTTCTTTTGACCTTCTCTTTGCAGAGTTTCGTCTTTCTTTGAAGATGAGGAGATCTGTGCTCCATTCTGACCACTTCTTTCAACTCTTTCCTCATTCCTCGAAGTAGGAATTTGAATTTTATTTTCTGTTTTCTTGACTTCTGAAGCTTCTATGCCGTTCTTTTGCCCGTCTTTTTGCAGAGTTTCGTCTTTCTTTGAAGATGACGAGATCAGCGTTCCATCGTGATCATTTCCAGAAACGCTTTCCTCATTCCTGGACGAACCAGAAGCAGGAGTTTGGATCTTTTTTTCTGTTTTCTTGACTTCTAAGGCTGTTATGCCGTTCTTTTGACCATCTCTTTGCAAAGTTTCGTCTTTCTGCACTCCATTCTGACCATTTCCAGAAACTCTTTCCTCATTCCTGGATGAACCAGAAGCAGGACTTTGAATTCTATTTTCTGTTTTCTTGACTTCTAAAGCTGTTATGCCGTTGTTTTGACTATTTCTATGCTGAGTTTCGTCTTTCTTCGTAGACGTGATCTGAGCTCCATTCTGACCATTTCCCGAACCTCTTTCCTCATTCCTAGACCCAACAGAAGTACGGCTTTGAATTTTATCATCTTTATCGATCTTCTTTTCTTGAACTTCTTCTCCACCGGGTTTCACAGCCTTGGACTTTCTTGAACCCTGATCAACCGTCGAACTTAACTGGGCATTCGAAGCTTGCACCTTTCTAGAAATCTTACCATTATTCTCAGGCATTTTCGCAGCAGTCTTCACAGAATTGGGTGGTTTTGGATTTTTTCTTGTTTCAGTCTTGTTATGAATGGTTTTACTGCTTCTGGTCAAACCACCTCCACCTGCAGGTGAATCAAGAACATCTCCTAAACCAGTGGTGGGTATAATGACCTCACTGTATCTCCTAGTAAGTCTTGAAGGTAGTGGGAGATAAAATGGATCATCTGGGTCAGCCTTTGACTTGGTCTTTGACTTCAAATCTTGGCTTTTGGGTTCAATGGGTGCTGGTTTGATTTGATGTTTAAGAAGTGAAGTTTTGCTGATTTGAACATCTTTTGTTGATGGTCTGGGAATGGGTGCATTGAGTTTCTTAGAAGTTGTAGGGGTTTTAGATGATGATTTTTCTTGAGGAGGAGTTGTGGGATTGAATTCTAGAGGGAGGTCGAGAGACGGTTGTTTGCAGTTATCGTGGCAGGATGCAAATGGAGGTTGAAGATATCGACTTAGAACATCTTTATATACTGTGTGTTCGATGGTGAGGTTTCCAGTTGAGTTTCTTCTCGAGTGCCTGTTTGGCACAATCCTTTCCATGCCAATGCGAAACAATGCCTACATAAAAAAACGAAAAACGTCGTTCCAACTTTAAAAAGGCGTACTATGACTCAAATTTACTCAACTAGTCGGATCTTAATTTAGCTCCCATTGGTCACTTGATCGAGTGTCATGAAGGTTTGTCCAACTGTTAATTTCAGAGTTCCATCAAGTTATCCGATATGTTATGCCCATGATCGTTGGTCTTAAAATAGTATTTTTAAGATAAAATTACTGAACTACCCCTATATCATCATCACATAAGTTATGATGACATAATTAGAAGTTAACAAAATTAATTCATGACATTTAGCTAACAATTCTACATGAGGTTTTTTTTATAATTACTTTCTGAATTCAGAATTAATTTTGAGGAATAATTACAATGTAATAACAACAAAATCCATGACGATAGCCGGTTCGCTAGCTTGAAATTTATCACAATCCTAAAAACATTCATTTGATTTTAAATTATATGATATTTAAACAGAAACACATAAATACAATAAAATCAAGAATTGAAGATTATTGAAATGAATACATACATACATACATACCTTTTGGAGGAATTGTAAATTGCTAATGGCTAATGAAGAATTAAACCCAGAAACTTGAGAGGAAGGTTTCTCTTTTGGGGAAGATGGTGGCTCTGAAATCACCATTCTTGTTGTGCATATCACACCCAAACAAACCCTAAATATGACACACACATCTTGTGTTTCTATTTTTAGAAACATCAAGCATTTTGTTTATATTTAGAAACATTAATTAGTTTTACAAATTCAGAATTCAAATCTTTACATGCGTTGGTTTGATGCACTATTTGTCATGTTGAAACAAGTTTAAATAGGTTCCCAACCAAAACTGAAATTCCCAGTAAATGTCATACATCATGGCAAAGGCGGATCTAAAATATTTTTTTTTAAGTGGTGGTAGCATTCGACCATAAAAAAACGAAGCTATAATTAGTCTATTGGTTAGTTCCTTGCTTTTTGTATGTAAGGTCATGTGTTCAGATACTTTACATGAAAACCTAAAACTAAGAAAATTATATAAATAGGATTCAAACGTGACTAAAAGGGGAGAAAGAACAACAAACCCACCCTACCAAGAAAAACTTATGTTATTATTGTAGTTTCAAGAAATATACAGTTGCACCCAACAAAATAATACGGTGATAACTTTCATGAGTTTACACTAACATAAAGGGACGAAGCGGTGCCACGTGCCACCGTACGCACCATAGTAGGTCCGTCCCTGATACACGGAGTGCGATATTGCACATCACCTCCAATATCCACCAAGCGGCTTATGGTGGTCATAGGTCACCCGAACGACTTAAAACATGTCGAAAAATACAATTAAGCAACGATCTCTGTTACAAGCCAATCAAGACTAGGGTACGCAAAATATAGAACAAGGAAAGACGGGACGGCAAACAGAATCGTGACGATAATATACACGGCTACGACGACTATACTTGCCGGTATCGCATATACAACAATCAGAAGAAACATAAACACCAACGGGAACTTAGCCGTCAAGTTCACAAACACGATTAACGACTTACGGAGAGCCGACTGCAGCCTTTCCACATTGAAATCACGATAACGATGATTCGGCTCACGAACACTTGGGCCCACCGAACGGCAAGCTCGATTCCAAGGCCACACAGATGGCGGTAGATGGTCCCCACAGGCAGATGAACAACGAGACTTGATTCTATCGCCATTCAAGCTCTCGACCATCCAAAGAAGAAAGTAGTTTTTGCGTGGAAACCTCAGATTCCCTTTATAAACGAGCCGAAATGTCAACAGGTTGCACCACGGGCAAGAAATGAGAAACGGGAGCTGAACGGGAAGAGTTGGGAGTTTGACAACGGCCCATTGTAACCCGAGGACGCAGTTTTTACATAGCGTGTGGCCACACCATAGTACGTAGGGCACGTTTTCTACAATATTGAAAGATTCGCAGCAAATTGGGCACTCCAAACCTTCATCTCTGCTGCTATTTACGGAGATCTCATCATCCGAGCTGTCCGAAGAAGCTTGATTCGGTCTTGAAGAGCCGTTGCTTGGTTCAGCAACGGCTTTTGAAGTAAAACCCCACATGTTGGATTCAGAATTCCTAACAGATCATGAGAAATGAAATATCTTCACTCTGCAATAAGATAGATGCCTGTAAAAATGTAAATGAATCACAATCGCATCATAAGGTCGGCGTACATCCCCACTCCACCTCCACGTGGATGTACCGGGCTCGAGTGCACTTTAGGGCTATGGGTTAGGTTCTTGTGAGACCAGTATGTTTTCGTGAGACCCAAAAGACCAATTGTAAAGGCACATACATATGAAGGTTTGTTTGTTTCTTTTGTACCTTCCCATTATTTTGCTATGAATGTTGTTTTTTGTATAAAGAAAACTGGTGATCCCAAGTTTTAGGGCTATCAGGCAGCTATGATCTGAATATTCTAATTTGGGGCCGAGTTTATTTGGTTTGATTTGATTTCTCCTACTACTTAAACAGTCATGAATGCATAATAAATTACATATTTGAAACATATACAATAACCTAAATCAGAAGAACTAAGAAGAAGAATTCCTTTTATGTAAGTAAGTTAAGTGTGCATAATAAGTTCCAGTATTCTTACAAAGAAACAGTAATCGAACAACAATCACTAGAGAACATTCATCGCAATCAAACGACTTTAAAACAAAGACGATGATACCAAAGAAAACCTGATAAAAATCTAATTGAAGAAATAAAGAAATGAAAAGGATGAATGATTGGTGGGTCAACCAAGCGATGAGAGTGAAGCTTCAAGTATATGGAAATAAATGAAATCAAGATTAAACCTTACCTGACTGATGATTTTGATTTTGATTTTGATTATGTAAGTATATGTATATGATTATGTAAGTATATGTATATGATTTTGAAGGAAGGAAGGAAGGAAGGAAGCAGAGATTGGATTGAGAAGCACAAAATGTTTATATGTATTTTTGTGGATTACTTTTTCTCCTTGGAATTAATTACATTACAACAGGACACAAAATCCCAACAAAACAAGGATGAAAGCGATCTTTTGCCTCCCAATCCCATCCCATCCCAGGCCCAAGTATAAGCCCACTTTTTCTTTTTGAATTGCGTAAAATAATCAAAAAGTCATAAGTTGTTTTAAATAAGTTGATGAGTCAGAATGGTTAAAAACTTATCAAAAACTTCTTATTAACAGTGTGAAAAAACTTCCAACACAAAAACTAAAAGTAGTTTATTAGTGATGAGGAAAAACTATAAGTTAATAAGAAGCTTAAATAAGCAATCTAAAACACCCTCTTAATAACTTTCCCAAATCAATAATTTATCCTCTACACAAATGATAAGACCACTATTTTAAGAAACTATAAGTATATCTATGTAATATGGTTTTTTTTTTTTGCTTTTTGCTAGGCTTAGGGGTTGTTTTTTTTTTTTTTTAAAACCTCTTAATGGCTCTTAAGTCTGAATCATTCAGACCTTTTTACACACCACCTCTTATTAATTATAACTAAAATAAGACTTCAGACCTCTTAAAAAACAAACGGCACCTTAATGTTTATCTTGTATTTAAAAATGTTTATCAATTGGTTATGAGTTAGTTTTATAAAGTTTAAACATATTAATAATGTATGAGTATAAAATTAAATAGGATAAAATGTTCGTTTTTTTCTTTCTTTTGTAATTTGTTTAATTAAGAATTAAGTTATATTTAAGATAATTTTTTTTAACTGAGATAAATATGTAAGTTTTTCAAAACAGTAATATAGAATGGTAAAATGAGTTTTCAAAAGTCCTTCAAGTATCATAAAAATTGAATTCTTTTTTGTATGATTGGGATAGATAGTTGATTTTTGTCTCTTTTCACAATATTGTGCCGACCTCTTGAGAGTAGTTGAGAACCCATCCAATATCACAAACCTTTTCAACTCTAACTTTGTTTGGTTGATTTTTCATATTAAGTCTTGTATGGATGAAACTCGTTGCATGAATTAATCTATTTGTATAAATTAAAAAGATTTTTAGTGTTTTTTTATAGATGAAAGAAACGTATTTTTTAATTGGGAAGGGTAAGTTTGTAAAAAAAAAAAACTTAATTTTCTGTGTATAGCTTTCTCCTATAAGTTTACTGAATAAACCACTTTTTATACTATTAATCTACTACCAAACAGTCATGTATAGCTAATTTGAATAAGCTCCGAGTCATTTAAGCTCACAAACATGCCCTTAAGTCATGTATTCACAAGTTTCTTTTGAAATTTAAATCTCAAACTTATGATTGTTTTATAAAATTTATATATTAACGGAAAACATTTCATAACACTTCATCTTCTGGAATATTAAATTGATAAACAAGTACATAAAAACAACTTGATATATAAAGCTCAACAATGGACATCCTTAACAGGAATTCAACCTCAAAAGCTTGACCACATCTACTCAACATTTGTATTTCGACAACGAAAGGAATTGCCAAGAAACGGCTAGGGTTTTCACTAGAATTGAATAATAATTACAAAGGGTTACAACAACTATATATAAGGAGACAAGAAACCCTAAAGGAAACATAAAATATACAAAAGTACAAAAACAACCCCTATACTATCTAACATCCCCCCTCAAACTCATGATGCTGGTGCAAGAAGCATCGAGAGTTTGCTAACCAGGAAGCGGAAGCGATAGATCGGGTGAGACTTCGTGAAGAAGTCTGCAAGTTGTAAAGTAGAACTGACAAACGGTAAGGAAAGAGTGCCACGTTTTAGATGATGACGTGTAAAGTGGCAATCAACCTCGATATGCTTCGTGCGTTCATGAAAAACCGAGTTGTGAGCAATCTGAATGGCGCTGCGATTGTCACAATACATAGGAGTGGGATGAGGAAGGAAGACACCCATATCAGCGAGTAGCCAACGCAACCAAATAATCTCCTTGGAAGTAGATGCCATAGCGCGGTATTCAGCTTCAGTGGAAGAAAGAGAAACCACAGATTGTTTCTTATTTTTCCATGAAATGAGAGAGTCTCCCAAGAAAACACAGAAACCTGTGACAGATCGACGGTCCGTAGGATTACGTGCATAAGCAGCATCAGAGTATGCCCGTAGTTCGAGAGAAGATGTGGATGATAGCAGGAGACTTCGAAACATGGTACCTCGAAGATAACATAAAATACACACAACAACAGTCCAATGAGTAGAGGTCGGAGCTGCAACAAACTGGCTGACAATGTGAACAACATATGCAATGTCTGGTCGAGTAATAGTGAGATAAACCAGGCTACCAACTATAGTACGGTACAAGGTAGGGTCTGTGAGAGGAGAACCATCAGTAGGAGAATACTCGACATTCAGTTCAGAAGGAGAGTCCACAACACGAGTATCAGTAAGACGAGCTCGTTCAATAATTTCAGCTGTATATTTAGATTGAGAAAGCAAGTAACCTCTAGGAGATGAAGCAACTTCAATACCCAAGAAATATCGAAGAGGACCCAGATCCTTCATCTCAAATTGTGCAGCTAATTCTGACTTTAAGGCATTAATTCCTTGAAGGTCATCACCAGTGATGATCATATCATAAACATACAAAGAAAGCAATATACGACCTGCAGAAGTATGCTTGACAAAGAGAGCAGAATCGTGTTCACTTGCAGAAAATCCAAGAGACAGAATAACATCAGAAAAATTTTCAAACCAAGCTCGTGGGGCTTGTTTAAGCCCATATAATACTTTTTTAAGCTTGCAAACTTCACCAGTTTTATGAGGAACACCGGGAGGAGGAACCATATATACCTCCTCATTTAAGTCACCATTCAAGAAGGCATTCTTAACATCCATTTGTGAAATATTCCACTTACGAACAGCAGCAACAGCTATAAGGGTGCGAATTGTAGTCATTTTGGCTACAAGAGCAAAAGTTTCTTCAAAATCCAAGCCATATTCCTGAGTAAAGCCCTTAGCTACAAGACGGGCTTTGTAACGTTAAACGGATCCATCAGATTTGGTCTTGATTTTATAGACCCACCGGGAACCAATAGCACGCTTACCGTTGGGAAGCGGAACCAAATCCCAAGTATGGGTCTTTTGCAAAGCAGAGAGTTCCTCACTCATAGCATGCTGCCAAAGAGGGTCCGTAGCTGCTTCTTTATAAGAGGAAGGTTCAGAAAGAGAGTGTATAGAAGCTAAGAACGAAGTAAAAGAGGGAGAATAAGTAGAATAAACAAATTCTGGTAGACGAGTGGACTTACGAGGGTGTTGGGATTGTCGAGGAGGATCCACAGTCTCAGGTGCATCTTGAGTGACAGTAGTAGGAGGAGAGGCAACTGTGTCAGGTATTGGAGTACCAGTAGCATTTTCTTCGGTTGGAGAACTATCTGGAGTTTGAGTAGAGTCTACTTGCTCAGAGAATGGATCAATATTAAATACATCTAACTTTGTCAAGTTGTGTGCATTTATGGGAATGGAATAGAAAGGAATATGCTCAAGAAACACAACATGACGAGATACATATAATTTCTGAGAGGTAGGGTCAAAACAACGGTAACCTTTTTGTCCGTCACCATAACCAAGAAAAACACAGACAACAGATCTAGAAGATAACTTATCACACTCTACATGTGGACGAAGAACAAAGCAAGTGCAACCAAAGACACGTAAAGAAGAATAATCAGGACAACAACCATAAAGTTTTTCAAAGGGAGATAAACCTGAAGTGATTGAGGATGGAATTTTGTTGATCAGATTGACAGCAGTAAGAACAGCTTCTCCCCAGAATTGATTAGGAACCGAAGAAGACAACAAGAGAGAGCGAGCGGTTTCAAGGATATGTCTATGTTTTCTTTCAGCAACACCATTCTGCTCAGGAGTGTCTGTACAATAGGTCTGGTAAATAGTTCCATCTAAAGCAAGTAATTCACAGAATTTATTGGAAGTATATTCACCTCCCAAATCACATCGGAAACATTTAATCACAGAATTATGTTGGGTTTTAACATATGCTCGAAAACGACAATAAATATCAAAGAATTCGGAGCGATGTTTCATGAGAAAAATCCAACAAAATCGAGTATAAGCATCAATAAAAGAGACATAATATCGAGACCCTCCTTTTGTAGGAGCAGGAGATGGTCCCCATACATCAGAATGAATCAAATCAAAAGGTGCAACAGAAAGAGATTTGCTTAATTTAAAAGGTAAAGCTGAAAATTTTGCAAGTTTACAACCACTGCAATTAGAAATATCATGAACTTGCAAATTTCCCAAATTGCCAGAAGAAACTAAGTATTTTAGACGAGAAGCTGAAACATGTCCAAGGCGTGAATGCCATAAATAAAAACTAGATGACTTAGACGACAAACGAAAAGAAGATAGATCTGCACTATGAGCAACTGCTACTGGTAACCGCAACTCATCCAACACATATAAGCCCCCACGCCTACGACCGGTCCCAATCAGCTTCTGAGTACGTGGATCCTGCACACAACAAGAATCAGGAGAAAATGATACCTTATAACCGGAATCAAATAATTGACCAACAGAAACAAGATTCAATGAGAGTTTAGGAATATGATATACATTAGGAAGGGAAAAATTCGAACTCACAATAGAACCAATACCTGCTAATGGCATAGGAGTACCATCAGCAGTCATGACAGGCACAGATGGCATAGCATTTAAAGAAGCAAATAATTTAGAATTCGGAGACATATGAAAAGAAGCACCAGAATCTAGAATCCAAGTAGTTGAATGCATACCTGATTCGTTACTAATCGACTGACCTATGGGCGAAGAGACAGACATGGCATGAGACTGAACATCAAGGAGCTTCTGGAGTTGTTCAGTGATAGATGCAAGAGTAGGATTAGTAGTTGACCCAGATGGAGAAACAACGGCAACAATGCTAAATTGAGGAGGAAAACGATGAGATTGTCTCGGAATACCAGATTGTTGTGATTGATTTCGACCCATAAGTTCTGGACATTGAGACTTCCAATGGCCCTTTTTCTTACAAAAGCTGCATTCATCAAACCCAACTCTTGGACGACTCTTGTTCTGATTTGAAGTAAAAGGTTTGTGAGGAACAGCCAAAACAGAAGGACTTGGAGTTGGAAGAATACCCTTTCCTGCTTGTGTCTTTAAACGAGTTTCATCAGCTAACAATTCACTTACTACTGAATCAACTGAAGGGAGTGGGGTTCGATGCAAAATGTTACTACGAAGCCCTTCAAAATCACTTCTCAGGGCCATAAGAAATTGAACCAATCTCTGTTCTTCCCTACGAGCAATGTAGGGTCCAAAAGCACGTAACTCAACAGGTTCAGTAAGAGCTAACTGATCCCACAAATCAGTCATTGTTGAGTAGAACTCCTGAATAGACATATCCCTCTGTTCAAGTGCTTGGATATCAGCTTCTAACTGATACTGTTTTGCAAAATTAGACTGTGTATACAGTCTCTCAAGATGATCCCATACTTCCTTGCCTGTTTCATATTTTGCCAATTGAACACCAATCGAATGTTCAACAGAGTTGTTTATCCAAGTGATAATTTTCGAATTATCCACTTCCCAATAGTTCAAGTCTTTTGCTTCTTTCGGTTTCACAATAGTGCCAGAAACATAACCCCACATCTTTTTATCCTTCAGAAAATTTTTCAAGACATAACTCCAATAGGAGTAATTTTTTCCATCCAAACGAACACTAATGGCTTGGAGAGAATCATCTTTCCCAGCCATTGCAAACGAGAAATAGAGAACGGAAAAGAGAACAAAGAGTATAGAGATACCGTATGCCAGAGAGAAGCGTCGAACGAACAAAAAAAACTCACCACAAGCCGTCGAACAGAAAACCGCCGAACAAAGGAAACCCTAGCGCCGCCGATCAGGAAAGGCGCCGTCGAACAGAAACCCAAAACGAAAAGATGCCATCAAAGAAAAAGATGCCGCAGAAAGAAGAAAAGGGTTTAATCCTGCTTTGATACCATGATAACTTTTAAGAGACGAAAGGAATTGCCAAGAAACGGCTAGGGTTTTCACTAGAATTGAATAATAATTACAAAGGGTTACAACAACTATATATAAGGAGACAAGAAACCCTAAAGGAAACATAAAATATACAAAAGTACAAAAACAACCCCTATACTATCTAACAATATTTACAGTTACTCTGTGTGTATATGTATATATATATATAGAGGTAGGTTCAAACGAGAAGCTAAAATTTTTGCGAGAAGGCGAGAAGTGTGATATCATATATGATATACAAGCTTAATCATATATGATTAAACATATGTTACATTGGCAATACATGTAGGTTTAATCATATATGATATCACACTTCTCGCATTCTCGCAAAATGTTTAACTTCTGGCATGATCCTTCCTCTATATATGTATAGAATTATATATACTTATCTATATTTACCTCCATCTAGACAATAACGCTCCTCTTTCGAATGTAAAAGCGGGATCTTCAGCCGGAACCCTTTTGCTTCTTCGACCTTTCTTGATCCTTCCCCAACTTGCTAAGCATGCTTTCACCTTCGTATCCTTTTTCTTCTTTGTTATCCGACATCTGCCATGCTGACTTGGCATCTGTTTCAGAACAGATGTCAGGTCAGCATCGCGTCTGACAGAAGTGACTATCTTGGCGAACCAAAGTAAGCGGTCACTGGAAGCTCTAACCAATGATGATGACATGGCAATCAGCGCCACCGCTGCTGACTTGGCCTGTCCTTCCTCCTATAGAACCAGTTTTCGTCGAGCCATGGTGGAGTTTGTGGTTTTTGGAGTCGCGGGTGCATCCATATCCTTGCCGACCTGAATCTGAACTTCAATCAGCTCATTGAAGTTCACCATTTCATTTTCGAGCTCCAGCTTCAGTTTCTTGACCCTTTTTCTTATGGACTCTAACCGTTGTCGGGATCGCCCTATTACTGTTCCTTCGAGTTCTACTTGTTTTCTGTATATTCAGTGTAATTCTCCGAGCTATCAATAGAAATAAATCATTTTTGTCAAATGGGTTTCTCATTTCTTTGTATTTCTAGTCATAAAATGCATAAACTAACACAAAATTTCGAAATATTGCAACGAATGTACCTGATAATGGAACACAGATTCCTGGTCGGCCATGGTCAATCTTACGGCTTCCATCCAAGGCTTTACAGACCAGTTCACACCATATGGTGTAGCCGCTTCACGATGGTTCTGTGGTCGGTTCATGTTTTCTGATAAACCAACCTTCAAAACATAGAAATAAACACACTTCAAATACAAACGAAACGTAATCTAATCATGAATAACCAAGAGCCTAGACATCAATATTTCTGTATGATCGATCACATGTTACGACTTAAATGTAATGATATATTCCAAGTGTATCAAAGATCATGCAACATTATATTTTCTTTTTTTGATAATTGTGGGCCCTCCTGAAAAGAAAATTCCCAGTGGCCCAAAGGAGACTCGATCGAGCGACCTATGTTTCCTTTCTTATTAGTGCATGGTTTAAACTTCAACTCTAGTGCATCTTATGGTGAAACGAATTTCCAGGACATCGCTCGTCCTCGTGTCTATAGGGCAACGAATTAACACAACGAATGCAGTAAATTACAGACGTCATCAAATGGAGAACATCGATCTTGCTACAAATTTTCAAGGTAATGCATCGATCGCAGGATGCCGACAATGACGCTATGCCAACTATGGTGCACGGCAATTTTGATCAATAGTATATAAGTATTGCAGATTTGCAGCCATGAAAATGACACCCTTTTGCCTGACCAAAATGTTTTCTCAAGAAATTATGAATTGATATAATAAAGTTATCAAGATCTAATGCTGTGGTATATAAATACAGAATTTACCATAATTTGATGAAACATAGAATAATGAATCATATACACAAGTACAAAGATCATATATATATACTAGGCATATACCCGCGCGATGCAGCGGAATGTAAGTTAAGAACGAACAATTAATGTTATTTTCTTATATACATTTCATCAATAATCGACCATGACCTAAGAATCACAACTTATGAAACCTAAACCCATAAAGATATTCAATAATTAGTTTATATTACAATTATTGACCAAAAAAATTATAATGATATTATTTATAATAAGAATGAAACGTATTTTACGATTATGTATTTTTAACGTGCTAACGGTGGAAAAAAAATAAAACGTATGGATAGAAAAACAAATTATTTCGTAGATATTCATGATATTTAATAGTATGGTTAAATTAAAAAATATTCAATATTGGGCTCGTTTTGAAGATATTGAGTAAACACTTATAATGATGTAATTTGTAGAAAAATGAACGTATTTTTTCATTGCATTTTTATTAATATATGATTATTTGTGTTAATATGATAATGATGTAAAATGAAAAATGAAAAAAATAAGGGATATAAAGTAAATTAAATAAGTAATTGTAAGGATGATAAATGTAACATTGTAAAGGTGGTAAATGTAATTGTACAAAAGTTTGTACAATAATCGTTTTAGTTTTTTCATTATATAGTATAGATTAATAGTATGATTAAATTAAAAAATATTTAATATTGGGCTTGTTTTGAAGGTATTGACGAGACGATTATAATGATATAATTTGTAAAAAAATGAACGTATTTTTTCATTGCATTTTTGTTCATATACGATTATTTGTGTTAATATGATAACGGTGTAAAATGAAAAATGAAAAAGTAAGGGATATAAAGTAAATTAAATAAGTAATTGTAAGGGTGGTAAATATAACATTGTAAGGGTAGTAAATGTTATTGTAAAAAAGATTAAGGGTGGTAAATGTTATTGTACAAAAGATTGTACAATAACGTATAACAGTTTTAGAATTTTCATTATATAGTATAGATATATATATAGAGAGAGAGAGAGTCGAGAGAGAGAGAGAGTCAGGTTTAGCGGAAAACCGCAAAAAAGTGAAAAATTGAGGAACACTTGGGTAGTCGTTCGTCCGGATGGTATGCAGATGTGAATAAAGTAATTTGTAACATGCACATGTGCATAACCAAAGAACAGCTTAATTTATTTATATGTACATGTGCATACCGTCTAGATGAACGTTTACCAAGGTGTTCCTCGGTTTTTCATTTTTTTGGGATTTTCCCCGAACCTCACCCCCCTCTCTCTATATATGTATAGAGAGAGAGAGGGAGACGTTCAAATGCAACCCCTTTACATGATGCAACCCATATATCCACCACTCATTTTATTTCCAATTTTGTAGTTAAGGAAAAGAAAAAAAACTGAAAATAAAATGAGTCGTGGATAAAGGGGTTGCATGAGTTACACCATGCAAAGGGGTTACATAATAACCTACTCAATAATTGAAGAACTTATATATATGATACATAGTGAAAGATTTAAGTAAAACTATCCATGAATTCGTTCATTAAAGACAAAGGAATTTAATACACATAAGTAATCATGATTTCATTCATCAGTGCATAGATGCTTATAGGAATAAAATACTTGATTAATAAACGCTAACAAGAAATTAAGGAAAGATGATAGGGATATTGGGGAAATCAAAATAGGAGAGATTATATGGTGTTATCTCGTAATCTAAACAATAGGAACAGCAAACTTATACATGCAATTACATAATACATCGCAAATTAATAAACAAATTTCAGCGAATAAGATGAATCAAACCAAAGAATATTTACGGAAATCGCAAGTTGAAGGAGCGAAGAGACTAAAAACCCACATAAATTTGAATAGATCGAAGAATCGGTGTGGCTTCGAATAAAATAAATGAAAACCCATAAGTTACAGCAACATTGGTCGACGAAGAACAGATGAAAGAAGAGAAATCGTTGGTAGAATGAATAGGGCATAGTTGAAAGGTGATTGAAGGAGGGTTTTGATTTGCGATGAACTCACCAGCTTCACAATCAACAAACAATGTAGATTACAGGATGATTTTTTTTTTCTGAGTAGAAATAGAAAGGATTTTGTGGAGATATTATCGGAAAGATGATCTGCGAAAATAGATTTTGAAATCAATCAGATTCTCTTCTCTCTCTGCTGCTACTGCTTCTGCTTCTTCTCCTCTTTCCCCATCTCCTTGTACGGATAGTCGAGCCATCAACCAAATCTAGTTCAATATTTTAACTTGAGCTGTTGTTTTGAACAATTATTACAGGACAATTCTATTTGCACCAAATTGAATGGGCGTTGAATGCAATGTTTTCCTTATCAATTATTTTTAATGAAACATATGTTATTTCATTTGACATATACATATAGGGAATTTAATTAAAATGCCCAAACATGAAAAATCGATATCCAAAATGCCCCAAATCTTGTAATTTTTGCCAAAATACCCAATAACCCCGTGTTTTTAGGCCGCGTTTTTTAAAAACGTGGGGTTTCACTATTTGGGTCCGCGTATGGCTTGAAACGCGGGGATAACCTTGCGTGTTGCATAATCGGTTCGCATTTGGTGCTAAAACACGGGGAGTGGTCCGCGTTTGGCTTGAATTCACGGGGGTTTGGCTTGAAACGGGGTAGGGCCGCATTTAATGGATGGAACGCGGGGTATGCCCGCGTTTTAGCCTAAAAACGCGGGGTTGGGCCGCGTTTTTAGTGTAGAATGCGGGTTTGGGTAATTAGGGTTTGGAAAATTAGGGTTTCAGGGCTATTATTTCATGTGTTGTCAACCGTTTTTGACGTATTTTTTGCATGATTTTACTGTTTTTTTCCACACTTTGGTTTAATTGTCATACAATAATTGTACCATTGTAATTGAATTTGTGGTTCACATTCATCTTCTCCATTCAATTTTTTCTATAAAGACCAGTAAGATTACATGCAAATTCGTTCATCACATCCACTTGAATTGCTTCATTTTTCATACTACTGAAAAAATGAGTTCATCTGTTGAAAAAACTAGGCTCTTTTTATGTTTCGATGGTCAATGGGTGCAAAACAACAATGGGTGGGATTATATTGGCTACACAAAGCGTGGTGTAAATATTCCAATAATGCTTTCATATAAGAGGTTTATTGATTACGCCGTAGAAAAGTGTGGAATCAAAGATTCTGCTGCTTACAAGTTGGTGTTCAGACGTGCATATGGCTCACTGAAAGAGCTAACCGACGATGATGAAATCCTTGGTTTTATGCTACTTGCAGCCGATTCAGAAAAATCTCTAGAACTTTTTGTGTATGTCGCATCAGTAATGTGCGATGACGAAGATGATGACGGAGGTGATGACGAAGATGATGACGAAATCCATGTCGGTGGTAGTCAACTGGAACCTGGCTCTTAATTTCAGGCATCCTACGACACCACACTTTATTCTGATCGTACATATCGTCCTAACGATTCTTGTCCCGATGTTGTTCCGGAGACGCAACTAGAAGAAGAAGAAGAAGCAAAAGAAGAAGACTTAAAAAGACGGTTTGTTGGAGTTGCTGATGACGAAACCCATGTTTTCACAACTGGTATATCTGATCTGGACAGATTAGATACCGATAATGATGAGGACGAAGAAGAAGAAACATATACCCCTAGCAATAAATCATTTGGTGCGTTAAACGATTATTTTGATATGCCCCCTTCCCTTCCTAACCCGGAGACCTATATACCAGCCTACCAACCTGCACCTTACAATTGCAGTACAAGTATACATGAAGGTCAAATATTTCATACGAAGGAGGAAATGACCATACAGCTAGGAATGAAGTTCTTGCAAGAGGGTTTCGTGTTTAGAGCGAAGAAATCCGACAAAAGCAGATACGAGGTTGTCTGTGACCAACAAAATTGTGAATGGCGTATGTCCGCGAAGTCGGTGGGCCCTAAAGGAGGGTTGTTTTCCGTTAGAAATTTGAACGACGTTCACACTTGTTCGAGGACGCACCTGAATGCCAGCCACCAACAGGCCAACAAAAGGACTTTGGGCCACATACTGAAAGACAAGTTTCTTGACGCTAGCAGGTCATTTCGGCCGAAAGATGTCGTCAACGATATAAACCAGCAGTACGGGATCAACATTGGTTACTACCAAGGATGGCGTGCGCGATGCAAGGCACTACTAATCGTGAGAGGCACTCCCGAGGAGTCGTACGAACGACTCCCTGCGTATTTATATAACTTGGAGCTGAAGAATTCGGGTACACGCACCAGAATAAGGACAGATTCAAACGGACGTTTCGAGTTGTGTTTCGCTAAACTTGGATGTGCGGTACGTATATTAGCACGTCGTATCTTTACATATTATGAATTTTAACATTTACAAATAATAACCACGTACGTTTATTGCATATCTTGACGTTTTTGACAAATCTGCGTCATGTCCTTGTAATAGACGTTGCCCATTTAAAGGGGCCCTACCTGGGTATGATGTTCTTGGCAGTTGCCATGGACGGAAATAACAACATTGTGCCCTTGGCTTTTGGAGTAGGCAAGTCCGAGACGGGGGAGAAGTGTGGTTGGTTTTTGAACATGTTGCGGGAATGTATCGGAGCCCCGAAAGGGTTGGTGTTTATGTCCGACAGGGATCCTTCCATAACGCCGCAATTTCTGCCGTGTACCCCTCCACCCCTCACGCCTTATGTTGTTGACATTTGGAGATGAACGTGAAAAGCGTGGACAAACGTATTACAACAAACAAGACCACCTACTGGAAGGCATGCAAAACATATACGATTAGGGAGTTTGAGATCTACATGAATGCACTACGATATGAAGTACCTCGTGGAGCGCAAGTTATGGACGAGGCTGGTAAGGAGAGGTGGTCAAGGGCCCATTTTCCTGCACAACGGTATAACATAATGACTTCTAATAGTGTAGAGTCGGTGAATGCACTGTCCCGTTTTGTACGCAGGTTACCCATTGTCGGCCTTATAGAGTACTTCCGAGATTTTCAACAAGAGTGGTATCAACTTCGACGGCGAAAGGGAGGTTGATAAACTATCAAATATTTAACTTATATGTTAGTTGCTTTTTTCGTGTTCCGTATAAATTGTAACACAATTAACACATATTTGTAGATGAAATGCGTAATCATCTCACACCAATGGCGGAGGAGATAATTAGCAGAAGGTCGGGAAAGTCTGCGACATGGGGGGTAAGACAAAATTGGACATGGTAAGTTCCACGTTCGGGATATCCATTATCACGCGACTGTTGATATGGCCAACGGTGTTTGTGAATGTAATCAATGGCAATATTTTGGTTTACCGTGCGGTCATGCCATCGTTGCTGCAAGGTCAATGAATCGTAGAGATTGCAGCGAACTGGCTATATCTTACTACATGTCCAATACTTACCGGTCAACATATCATTAGCTGATCTATCCTGTTGGACCCCCTCAATCATGGGTTTTGCCACACATCCCCCTTCCGCCATGCTATCCACCGTTAATAACCAAGAGACGTGCGGGGAGACCAAGAAAGAACGATCGACGTCCATCTCGTGGTGAGGATCCGATACAGAGAACGTGTACTAGGTGTGGAGCATTAGGACATACTCGTGGTGAATGTCCAACTCCTGCCCCTTCAACCGTGCGCAGGAGTAGAGCTTCCAGTAGCCAAAGATTTCTCTCTCAGGGGCCATCGAACCTAGAACCACATGGAACCCTAAGGCATAATAACATTGACCTTAACATTGACTTCCCTTGGTTGTAACCACCTCATCTTGTATGCTAAGTGATATTGTTTTTATGTTCATTGTTGATTTTATCTACCTTATCGTGGTTGTGAAATTATATTCTGTGTAAAAAAAAGTTAAAACATTAAAGCATCGTTTTATTGAAAGCAAAGAAAACGAAATGGTGCATCCATACAACATTCAAGCATCGATAAAGTAAACATTAATGCAGAAAAGAAAACTGAGGAGACATCGTTAAAGTGCATCCATACAACAACCACCCTTTGAGAAACCTACTACGGGTAGAGTTCCCGGATACTCCTGATCCAGCCAGCCTTTGCCTTCATCTGCTCCTCCATGCCGGTGTAGTTTTCTTTGATGTCCACCAATTCATCTTCTAACTTTTTAATCTCCTTTTGCTTCTCCCTAACATCGCGCTTCATCATCTCCAGGAACTCCTTCTGCTCTGCAATAATTGCCTCTTTCTCCTTCTGCAATTCCATGTTTTGTATCCACATCATGTCGTATATCCGCATTTGCAGCATCACATGACCCTTTCAACCTGGAAGGCAGTACCTGAGACGATGGTAGACCAGGCCCCTGGTTAGATTGATACGTAGGTGGGGATTCTCCCCCATGAGCAGCGTAGTATGCCTCTCGTGCATTGTTAAACTGCTCCCACTCCTGAGGCGTGATAGGTGCATCGTAAGCAGTTATCCCAAACTGTGCCCAATTCTCCGTTGTCTCTGGTGCATTCCAGTCAATCCTTGAAGCTCCATCATTTAATTGTTCGATGTCGACGGAGCATGAAGTGCCAGCCCCATTCGCTGACCTTTTCTCCCTACCGCGTGAACCTCCATCCATTAAGTTATGAAAATGTAGAGAATGTTTGTAAGAGAAAATGAGGGTAGAAATGATAGATATGAAGTTGTGAAATACTACTTCATCAGAGCATCTACTTATAGTCCATGCGAAGATCGGTTCATGATAGTTTTCAAATCTATGGTCAAACGATTCCCCTGCAAAGCCTGAAACGTTTCTTTTGCAAAGCCATGATCAAACGATTCCTCTGCAAAGCCTGAAAACAATTCGTTTATTGTGCCATGGTCAAACGATTCCTCTGCAAAGCCTGAAACGATTCGTTTTTTATGCCATGGTCAAACGATTCCCCTGCAAAGGTAAAAAAGATTCGATTTTGTGCCATGGTCAAACGATTCCCCTGCAAATCCTGAAAAAGATTCGATTTTGGGCCGTGTATTCAAATAAAACGAGGGCAAAGCACGGGGTCCTTCGATTTTGGTCTGCGTATTATGACAAAAACACGGGGTTACCCCGCGTTTTATACATTTTTCGCGGGGTTGGCCCGCGTTTTTCTGGAAGTATTACTGTTGGTATTGGATACGGAGTTACCCAAAAACACGGGGTTACCAAACACGGGGTTACCCAAACAACATGTACAATGTGAACAAGACCATGCGAATCTGTAAGGCCTTTTACAGGCGAATCTGGAAGCTTTTCAGGCGAATCTGTAAGGCTTTGGTTCACTACCTTTGGATATAAATACAGAGAGTTGGGGGTCCTAAACCATACAAAACAACACAAAGTATATAAAAAGGCAAAAGTATTACACGACCCATTACATGGCATCCCCAAATCTTCATGTATGGAATTTCAGATGTTTATCTCAATCACTTCCAACCTCTACCACCACGTTATATGGTTAGTGTTTATATTTTTTTGGGTTTTTCTTGCGTTGAATATTCTGTAAGGCTAACGTTGTTAACCCCTATCATGAACAGCTAAGTATCTACAAATGTTCACCATGAAAGTCTACCATCAAAGGTACTTCACGGAACCACCTAGAAGACAGTACTTCCGTGGTCTACAAGTCTATGTTGACATGTTAGATGTCAACGATCTTTGCATACGACTGCTTCACCAGATCATGAAAGAGCTAGGCTACGATGAAACTAGATATTATAAGTTGTGTTTTAAACGTTCGAATGCAGACTTATTGAGTGTACTGGAACCTATGGCTACCGACGAAGATGTAGAAAATATACGTTAGTATGTTGATGGCCATACCGTTATTGAAGTGTACAGCGAGAAAGTTGAGCTTAACACTTCCAAAATCGTATCACCAGAGCATATAAGAAGTCGTTGGGGATTCCAGAAAAACCAAGCTTCGTGTAGCCGTAGTTTGACATTTAAATGACCAAGAATGTGACCTAATCACTTTGTTTAATGGCGTCGTTTCAAATTCTGTTTAGATGAACTTGTACCGGTTGTTTTTGAACCCTATCAGTTTGTCAGTGTCTAAGAAAGCAATATTAATAATTGGTAAGTTTAAATAAGATTTTGTTTTTTATTTACCAAAAGAACTTTTTCATGTACTACCTTTTCCTCATAACTAGATATTGCTACTTTTGTAATTATGCTATGACTATCTTTTTCATATCAATTTGTGATATTGGGAGTTAACTAATTCTATTTTTATATAAAGAAAAAACATCCGACCCAATATAGTTATCTAAATAAACAAGGGTTTTAATATTGTCTAAAATGCATTTATTGTATATCAAATTGGGATTATCATTAACCTGGTAAAATGATCATATTAGGTTTTATTTGATTGGTTTGTTGTGTTAAATAGTAGTTTTTCCCCTAATTAAAACTTGTATGATCAGCTCAAAATGACTTTTAAAAAAAAGAATCATATTTTCTATTTCAACAGGCCCATCACAACTCACAAGTAACATACAAAGTATCCCCAACCTAATCGTCTATCTGGACAACCAACGAGTATAGGGTCTCCGCCATGTAATCCCGCCATTCCCTTGCCACATGTTCAGTTGCATCTGGTGTAACTGTTGGGTGAAGATCTTCAATCAACTTGGATATGTTACGACACACCCACACATCGCAATCCCCAAGCCCCCCTGTCTGTTGAGGTGCATCAGATTCATAGATAACCTCCAATTTCTTGTTGGCCTTGATACGATCCGGCGTGTCATGGATCTTTTTTAACAAACTTCGGCAATTGTTTTTTTTGAAGATCCCAAGGCGTTCTTCCAAGGGCAAGGTGTACCTTCTTGATTGTAACTGTCATATAAGACCATCTTCATTTCAACCGGGTACAAAACACCGAGAACCCAATGTATGTCCATAATGTATATGAGGATGTATACCTGAGATTTTACAATAACAAACAAATAGTTAGTAACAAACAAGTTATACAAAAATTATGTAAATCGATTTCCATACCCGCTCGAGGACCTTCCAATCTGGATTGTATCTATGTCCCAGTCCATTGCACGTTTTGTACACAGACTTATATCCTTGGCCCGGCCGGGTAAGCCACTCAAAAAAGTTGGTGTCCATCACCGTCCATCTTGCATGGTTTCTTGGATCATTCTGACCCAAGCATCGATGTGCTATACACAAAACATAGATTGTTAGACCTGTAATTAGAAATGTAGTTGTTTATATGACTATATTTAAATACTAACCAGATCCTCCAAATCCCCACTACCACCTACACCCACCAGTTTCATGAAAAAACCGACATCCATTTGAAGGCCGCCATAAAATGGACACATCAGGTGGGGGAGCTGATTATTGATACATTTGGCCCTAATTTGTACCGCCGTAACAAGCACCGATTGCCCCGCGGAAGTCATCGTTGTGTCTCCCCTAACCTTTTCCTTGCCCTTTGCCTTCACCCTTGCCTTGGTTTTTTTTTCTGAGGGACTGGTGTGGTCGAAGGTTGTTGGGTATATGGGGAACAAAAGGCTGGCCCCACACCAACAACCCGTCTCGCCCTCTCACATGCTACCTGATCTGCCACATCTATGGGAATGTCAACTTCCTCGAAGTGGCGATCGATGATATCATCAGCCATCGGAGTACTCACCCGCGCCTGGATGGTGTCAACTCCCGACTCCGACCCCATCGAATAAGGGATGGAAGTTCCCAAAAACTCTTCCACCAAACCGCTAACGAGGGACGACCCCGACTCCATCATCTGGGGTCTGTAATAGTCCCCCTCTGGAATCCCAAACTGGTGACGTAGGTCATTATAAGAATTTTCAAACGTAATAACAAAAATAGAACAACAATGAGCACTCGATGTAACTTACATTTTGCTGGGATGATGGGGTCGAAAAAGGGCCAAATCCTCCGGCTGACACCTGCGTGTACCCATGCGACGTGTAGGTGGGCGCCATACTTGTCATCCCAAACTGGTGACATAGATTATAATGAGCACTCTTAATAATAATCTTCAAACGTAATAACAAAAAAAGAACAACAATGAGCACTCGTCGTAACTTACATTTTGCTGGGATAATGGGGTCGAAAAAGGGTCAAATCATCCGGCTGTCGCCTGCGTGTACCCAGGCAACGTGTAGGAGGGCGTCATACTTGTCATCCCAAAGTGGTGACATAGATTATAATGAGCACTCTTAATAAGAATTTTCAAATATTTGTAATAACAAAAATAGAACAACAATGAGCACTCGTCGTAACTTACACTTTACTGGAATGATAGGGTCGTATATGCCGCACCCGTGTACCCATTCATGTACCCAGGCGACGTGTAAGTGGGAGCCATGCTCGTCGAAACCTAATACAAGTATGGAACGTGATATCAATACACAAACCAATATACAAGTATGGGACGTAATATCCCCAAATTAAGTTAAACACTAACGTGAGTGTGGCGAAGGTGTGCGGTGAGGGCCTCAAGATATCTTATGCGTCTCTCCATGGAGTACATGTACTCCCACTTCTCTTGGTATTGGTCTATATCAGGAACCCCATGATGGGAGGAGCTAGGGGGATCCTGATATCTAGGGCTAGGGGGAGCCTGATATCTCGCGCCATCATCGTCATCTTCATCATCATCGTTATCATCGTCATCATTGTCATCATTGTCATCGTGATCAGGATCTCTACGTCGGGATCTCTTTGTCGGTCGCCTGCCCGTCGAACTTTCAAGAAAGGCGATGCTCCGTTGAAACCAACTCGACTGCTGCTCAGTAGGAGTAGGCCTCAGTTCCGCGAACGGCCCATGTTGTTGGGAACTGAAGAATTGCTAAGTACAGTTAATGCTGCTAGAAGAACATGGTTACTACTTCTGAGGTTAATGCTGCCAATTGAGGTTAATGCTGCTGAATAAGATTAATGCTGCTCTTCGAGATTAATACTGCTGGAAGAAGTTACTACTGCTAAACAAGTTTAGTACTGCTGGTAGTTAGTACTGCTGAACTTAATACTGATCAGAGTATTAATGCTGCTGAAGATTAATGCTGCTTATAAGATGAAGATCCGTATGGCAAGGATGACAGCTGGATTGAAGATATTCATGGAAGCTTGGAGATAATGATGGAAGATTATACTAAAGATCTTTTATTATTTTGTAATTATCTTTTATCTTCAGTATATGTTTAGAATAGTTTGTTTGTTTTAGTTGTAACAATAATTCTGAGTTTTAGCTTTTATAGAGAGAATCAACCTCAAGGTTAGAACCCTAATTCTAAAGAAGTAGAATTTGTATTGGTGAGTCTGTTCATCAATATTGAGGTTGTGTGTTTAATCTTGTAACTTCAATCTATCAATACAAGTTTACAAGTTGTGATTTTGATTCACTGTTTCATTGTTTTTCTGAATATTAAAGTGCTATTCCGCAACTTCTTTAATATTGTTTTCTGAGAGTTTATTCTTGTTAAGAATTTAAGATCCTGACAAGTGGTATCAGAGCCATATTCTCAGAAATCTCATTCATCATGGAAAACGCAGTTGAATCAAACAGTACCCTGGTCTCAAAGGTCCCAATGCTCAGATCCAATGAATTTGACATGTGGAAGATTAGGATCAAGCAATATATTTTTCTCACAGATTACTCCATGTGGGACATCATTGAGAATGGCCCATCTGATGAAGGAAAGATTGGTCCAGATGGAAAAAGAACTCCACCAAAGAAGGATGCAGAAAAGAAGTCAAGACAGACAGAGATGAAAGCCTTAAGCAAACTGCTTTTGGCTATTCCCAATGAATATCAACACCAATTCTGCAATTGCACTGATGCACAGATGCTTTGGAATGCTCTAGAGAAGAGGTTCTCTGGTACCAAAAGTACCAAGAGAAATCAGAAGGCTATATTGAAGAAATTGTATGAAAACTTTATGTCAACCAAGAATGAGTCCATGACTCAAACTTTTGACAGGTTTAACAAGTTAATTGGTGAACTAGCTACTGTGGGAGTACAGATTGATCAAGATGATCTAAACAGAAAGTTCTTAAGGTCCCTTGGAGATGAGTGGACTATGTATACTGTTTCTTTCAGACAGAATGAACAATTGGAAGAAAAAGAACTTGATGATCTGTACAATGACCTTAGAGTGTTTGAATCTGAGGTAGAAGCTAAGAAGAAACCATCTGGATATGTTCACAATGCTGCACTCCTATAAGCATCAATTGATTCTTCTTCTAACCCTGAATCAGTTAGTGCTGCTAATGGAGCAAGTCAAGAGAAAGACACTGAATCTGTGTTTGAAGCCTTTCTATCCAGTCATGGAAACTCTTCTCTAATTAATGATGACTTGGAACAACTTCATCCGGATGATCTTGAAGAGATGGACATTAAATGGCAAATGGTCATGCTCTCTATGAGGGTAAAGAAGTTCATCAAGAGAACTGGGAGAAACAACTTCTCCCAAAGAAGAGAAGATGGAGCAGGTTTTGACAAGTCAAAGGTGGAATGTTATAAATGTCATCTGAAGGGGCACTTTGCTAGAGAATGCAGAAGTGGAGTGTCTCACAACAACAGCCACCAACAATCACAGTCTGGAAGCTTCAATAATAACAGAAACTCTGCTCAAGCCCTAGTCTCTCAACAAGGTATGGGGTTTGACTGGAGTGATCAAGCAGAAGAGGCTATCCAAAACCAAGCTCTCATGGCAGAAGTTTCTGATCTCCCAACTGAGGTAATTTCTAATCTTTGTTCTCAAAATTGCATAGATACAGTTAAAGGTACAGGGATCACAATCAAAGTATGAGTGATAACCTGAAGAGATTAGAAAAAGATGTAAAAGATTATGTGAAGATTGTTGAGAGGTTTGAGGAACAAATTAGAGGTTTCCAAGCCAATGAACTTCAGCACATGTATGACACCAATTACTGGAAGTGGGAGAAAGATCAATATGAGTTTAAGCTAAGACAGAAAGAAGAGGAGTGTGAGAAGATAAAAAGTGAGTATGAGAAAGCTAAGCTTGACATTGAGAAGTATTCATATGCTTCTAAAGCTATGGACTCTATTCTAAAGGTCCAAATACATGACAAGATTAAACCTGGAATAGGGTACAACACCACACCACCACCTTACAACAACAACTACATCCCTCCTACATCAGACTTGCTAGAGACCAAAGATAGGAAGGACTTGCCTGAGGGAGCCACTGAGATAGATCCCTTAGATGATGTAATTGTTGAGGACAAGACTGAGAAGGAAACTGTCAAGAATAAGGACAATAATGTGAGTGGTGAGATTCCTATAGAAAATCACATTATCACCAATGAGGGGTGTGGAAAGACTTGGGTTAAGTCCAATAAGGTAGAAAAGACTGAGGAAAAGAATAAGAAGGTTCATTATAAGCAGACCACTATTGTGAACCCTATCCCTTGCAACAAGTGTGCATGCAATAAATCTGAGCCCCAAAAACATGATAAAAAAGGGGTAATCAGATAAACTGGAATAATCTGTGGGCACAAAAACAAGGGGTTGATCTGAGTAAAATCAATAGACCAAAACCCTGTTTTATTTGTGGAAAGCTTAATCACATTGCCAAATACTGCTATTTTAATCCTATGAACCAAAGGCTGAATTTTCAAAGACCTGCACAAAAACCCTCTGGTCATAGGAAGAATGACAAGAACCATGTGGCTAAGAAAGTTGTTAAATCTAAAAGACACATGAAGAAAAAGAATGTGGAAGAAAGTGTCAATATGTGGGTTCCTAAAAGCACTAAAACTGTCAGTACTGCTACCACAAATAGTGCTGCTGGCAATGATAGTGTTGCTAGAAGTAACACTACTGCTAACAATGTTAGTGCTGCTGACATTGTTAGTACTTCTTCAAAAGTCAATACTGCTAACTCTGTTAGTGCTGCTAACAAGGTTAGTACTGCTAAACCTGTTAGTACTGCTAACTCAGTTAGTACTTCCAAAGTTAGTACTGCTTCTAGTATTAGTGCTGCTAAGCCAATCATATTGACAAAGTACTCTAATAAAGAGTGCTCTGAGTTCAAAAACCTCATCAAAAAGGAATGTAAATACTTTGATGAGAAAGGGAGACCCAAGACCACTTTGGCTTGGGTCCCCAATCAATACTAATTGTCTAATCTTATGTGCATGGCAACCAACAGCTCAAAGGGAAGAGCATCTGGCATGTTGATAGTGGTTGCTCCAGGCACATGACAGGGAACATGTCTTGCCTCAAGAACTTCAAGAAGATTGATGGTGGACATGTTGCTTTTGGGAATACTCCAGATGGAGGTAAAATCAGTGGTAAAGGTGATGTGACCAAAGGTAAAATGACCTTTGAAGATGTATTCTATGTTGAACAGTTAAGGTACAACCTGTTAAGTGTATCACAGGTTTGTGACAAACAACATAGTATATTGTTTACAGATTCTGAATGCATTATCCTTGCTCCTGGATTCAAGGTAGTTGATGAAAAGATGATACTACTAAGAACCCCCAGAAAGGATAATGTATACTGTTTGGATATGGAAAGTGTTTCATCTGATTCATCCCTAAATTGTATTGTTTCAAAAGCCTCTCTGGATGAATCATCACTTTGGCACAGAAGGATGTGTCACATGAACTTTAAAACAATAAATAAGCTTGTTAAAAACAACCTTGTAAGAGGTTTGCCTTCTAAAGTCTATTCATGTGATGATCATTGTGTTGCTTGTCTTAAAGGCAAACAACACAAAACTTCTCATAAGTCCAAAGAGGTAAACACTATCTCTTCTTCTCTTCATTTATTGCATATGGATTTGTTTGGCCCTACAAATGTTATGAGTATAGGTAAGAAATCATACTGCCTAGTTATTGTTGATGATTACTCTAGATTCACTTGGGTATATTTTCTAAGAACTAAGGATGAGACAAGTGGACTGATCAAATCCTTTATTCTAAGAATTGAAAACCAAACTAATCAAAAAGTAAAAGTTATTAGGTCTGACAATGGTACTTAATTTAAAAATATTGACCTAAACACATTTTGTGAAGAAAAAGGAATTGAGAGACAATACAGTGCTCCTAGGACTCCACAACAAAATGGTGTTGCTGAGAGAAGGAATAGGACACTGATTGAGGCTGCTAGATCTCTGTTAGCTGATTCTAAACTTCCAATAACTTTCTGGGCAGAAACAGTTAATACTGCTTGCTATGTCCAAAATAGAGTACTAGTAGTCAAGCCTAAGAACAAGACACCTTATGAGATTTTTAATAAAAGAAAACCCTTTATTGTATTTTTCAAACCTTTTGGGTGTCCTTGTACTATTCTCAATACTAAATCTCACTTGGGAAAGTTTGATAGCAAGGCAGATGATGGTTTTCTTGTTGGTTACTCATCTCAGAGTAAGGCTTACAGAGTTTTTAATACTTCTTCTAGAATAATTGAGGAAAGTGACAATGTCAAATGCAATGAGAACACACCAAATCCTATTGGGTCTGGTCCTCAGTGGCTGTTTGACATTGATTCACTAACTAACTCTTTTGGTTTTAGTAGTGATGATTATGCAGGTTCAGGAAGTGGAGGATCAGGGGACACACAAGTTCAAGAAATTATTCCTCAGTCTGTGATCTTTCCTATGCCTACAAAAGAACCTGTTGAATTCTGTGAAAAAGAAACTATAACTGAGCCAATACAGAGTGAAGAAGAAAGAAGAGAAGAGGAATCTTCAGTGCATAAAGAGCTAGAAGTAGCTGAGGTGATCCCCTCAGCTGACTTAAATGATTCCAATCTAGAGGTGGGAATACATGAAGAACCTAGTCTTCAGACTAGAACTCAAAAGAATCATCCTCCAGAGCTGATCATAGGAGACATCTCTTCTCCTATGATAACAAGGAATCAAAGCAGACTTCAAGAGCTACATGATCAACAACACACAGTACTCTCCTGCTTCCTATCCCAGATTGAGCCTAAGAAGGTCTATGATGCAATGAAAGATTCAAGTTGGATAGAATCCATGCAAGAAGAGTTACTTCAATTCAAACTACAGGATGTTTGGGACTTGGTGGACCTTCCAAAAGGTCATAGAGCTATTGGCACCAAGTGGATCTTCAGAAACAAAAAGGATGAGAGAGGAATTGTGATCAGGAACAAAGCAAGGCTTGTGGCACAAGGGTACACTCAAGAAGAGGGCATAGATTATGATGAAGTGTTTGCTCCAGTGGCAAGGGTAGAGGCAATTAGGCTGTTCCTAGCCTATGCCTCATACATGAAGTTCAAGATCTATCAAATGGATGTAAAGAGTGCCTTTCTATATGGTACAATTGATGAAGAAGTATATGTCTGTCAGCCACCTGGTTTTGAAAATCCTACATATCCTGACAGAGTATACAAGCTGAAGAAAGCACTCTATGGTCTACATCAAGCCCCAAGAGCATGGTATGACACTCTGTCTACCTATCTCTTGGAAAATGGGTTTGAAAGGGGCATAATTGACAAGACCCTTTTCATTAAAAAAAGTAAGAAGGACATCCTACTAGTTCTGATCTATGTGGATGATATCATTTTTGGATCCACAAAATATCAGATGTGTAGAGACTTTGAAGAGTTGATGCACAAGAGCTTTAAAATGAGTTCAATGGGTGAACTTAACTTCTTCCTTGGACTTCAGGTGAAACAGCAGACAGATGGAATATTCATTAGTCAATCAAAATATGTGCAAGACATCCTGGATAAATATGGTTTAAAAGACTCAAAGCCAGCAAGCACACCAATGGAAACTCACAAACAGATCACTGCTGATCTTGAGGGGGAGGATGTTGATGTCCATCTATATAGATCAATGATTGGATCTCTAATGTGTCTCACAGCCTCAAGACCAGATATCATGTTTCCAGTATGTGTATGTGCCAGATTCCAAGTCAAGCCAAAACAATCACATCTTCAAGCTGTGAAGAGGATTTTCAGATACTTAAGAGGGCAACCTAGATTAGGTCTTTGGTATCCATATGAATCTTCATTCGACTTGATTGCATATTCAGATAGTGACTTGGGTGGTGCTAACATGGACAGAAAGTCTACTTCAGGGGGATGTCAACTTTTGGGTGCAAGACTAGTATCTTGGCAGTGCAAGAAACAAACCACAGTGTCCTTATCAACAACAAAAGTTGAGTATATTGCTGCTGCAAGTTGCTGCTCTCAGGTTCTATGGATTCAGAATCAGATGCTGGACTATGGGGTAACCTTTCTGCACACTCCAATCTTTATTGATAATAGCAGTGCTATAAGCATTGTTAACAATCCAGTTAAGCACTCCAAAACAAAGCACATTGAGATCAGGTATCACCTTATCAGAGATTGCAATGCAAAGAAGCTCATTCAAGTTGCTAAAGTTCATACTGACAACCAGTTTGCAGATCTATTCACTAAAGCTTTTGATGTGGGTAGATTCACTTTCTTGGTCTCAAGTGTGGGCATGATCAACTCTGAATGAGCTCATGGTTTTAAAAAGTGTTCCTATACCTGCTATTTTGGTTATTTGTGTGCTGCTAATCATCTTTCACAGGAAGTTAATGCCTTGATCAGACCTCCATAAGCTTCAAAAGGAGTAAGTATAGTTAATGCTGCCAGTGCAGTTTTAATACTGCCAGTGCACAGTTAATACTGCTAGTGGTTAATACTGCTCTCAGTTAATACTGCTAGTTAGTTAATACTGCTAATGGTTAATACTGCTCTCAGTTAATACTGCTAATGGTTAATACTGCTCTAGGTTAATACTGCTTATGTCCCATACACTATAAATACCCTTTGCCCGCCTAAAAGATCATAACGACTCTTTGAATACTGTTCACTTTCTCTCTAACCCTTTTCTCTCAAGAATCAAGTGTTTCAGGAAAGAATACTCAAGCTCAATGGCGTCTATGGCATTTATTGACGAGCACAATGAAATCGCGATGCTACAAAAGCCAAAGCAAGCTGCAGGCTTTCATCAGATAGTGGATTTTATGAAGTCTAGCCATATCGCCCATGCTCTAACTGTGTCTCCAACTATCTACATTGAGCATCAAAAGCAATTCTGGGCGAATGCCACCACAGTCACAGAGAATGGTGTGCAGATTATGAAAACAAGGGTGTGTGACAAACCCTTGTCAGTTACTGAAGAGGTGATACACATCTGTCTACGTCTAGACGATGCTGAAGGTATTACTTCTCTTCCTAATGAGGACTTGTTCTCAAATTTGTCAAGAATGGGGTATGGAGGCCAATTGGGTGGTTTTAAATTCTCAAAAGCAAAGTTTTATACCCAATGGCGTTTTCTTGTTCATACCCTTATGCACTGTATTTCCAAAAAGACTACTGGATGGAGTGAGTTTAGCAGTACCATTGCTTATGCTTTGGTCTGCTTGGCCACTGCCAGAAAGTACAATTTTTCTAGAATAATTTTCAGTGATCTTGTCTCAAACTTGGGAAGCAAAAAGAGCTTTTTTATGTACCCCAGGTTTGTACAAGAAGTTATAACCCACGAATTGACGGATATGCCTCACTTTGATGAGGTATATGTACCAAAAATTCCCAAAGGTAAGGTCTTTTCAAACATGAAGAGATCCCCATTGGACTCGGAAGGAGTTGACACCCCATTATTCTCTACAATGATGGTGGTGTCCCACACTGAAGAAGGTATGGCAGCAGGGTCAAGGCCCTCATTAGACCATCCCACTGCTAGCCAATCCCAACCTTCCCACTCTATATCTATCCCACAGTCTCTACTTCAAAAGCCAACTTCTCCAATCACCCAAACATATACAAGGAAAAAGGTAAAGAAGGCTCCTTCCTTCTTGTACCTTCACCCACAGAGCCTTTAAGCCCTCTAAGGGAGAATTCTCCTTTAGAGAATATCTACAGGGAAACCACAGGGGTGTCTCCCAACCCCAAGGAGGTGCTCAATGAGGAGGTGTATGAGCATATGGGTGAGCAGGCTACCACTACTCCTGCTAACACAGAGGAGGACAATGGTAACATAAATAAGACCTCCCCCATGGCAACTTTGAATGAGCAATCATTCAAAGGTCCCAGGTGCCAAGAAACTAAGGGGGTGGATAGTGCTTTTGCTAGGCAGAAGACTTCCACTACTAAAAGATCCAATGATCCTTCAAAAGGGGGTAACACTCCTGGAGAAGGTGAGGACATATATGACTATAATGAATTGATGGAAACAATGGGCAACATCAACCTGGATGTTATTCAACAAAGAAAAGAGATAGATGAAATGAAGCTGGTAATATTGTCCCAACAAGTGCAAATTACCAAACTCAAGAAATTGGTGATGAAGCTAGTCCAGAAAAAGAAGAAGAGACAGTTTGTGCTAAGGAGAAGGAAATCAGGGGATGATGCTCCCAAAAAGGGGGAGACAGAAGTTGAGTTCAACATGGAAGAAACTACAGATAAGGGGGAGCTTAATGGGGTGAAACATGATGTTGAAGGGGAGAGATTTGATATTGAGGGGGAGCAAGAAGCAGAAACAGAAAAAGAATCACAAGCAGCAGCAGTAACAAATGAGAAAGCAGCAGAATCAAGCAAAGCAGCATAAATGGTTAATACTGCTGAAATAAGTGAAGCAGCAGAAAAAGTGAAAGAAGTACTAACAGATCTTGAGATTGCAGAAACCTTAATCAAAGCCAAGCATGATACTCCCAAGGTCACCTCAAAGACCAAAGGAGTTGTCATCAAAGAACAAGGTGAAGTGATCAAGAAAGATAGCATTAAGAAAGTGATGAGTAAAGAGAAAGGCAAAGCAAAGCTAGTGGAATCTGATCAACCAATGAAAAAGCAAAAGTTGATTGAGTCAGATGAAGCTTTGGCTAGGCAGATTCAGGCTGAACTTGAGCAAGAAGAACAGGTTCAAGTGGAAAAAGATAGAGAGATAGCAAAAGCTATGGCTTCAGCACTCAATAAAGCTTATCAACAGAGTCTTGCAACAGAACTAGCCAAGAAGAAAGCCACATCTCTAAGGAAGTCTGGAAAGATCAAAATGGCTGCAAAGAAAAGACAACCTTCAAAGACATACCTTGGTGCTCAAGAGAGAAAGAAGATGATTACTTTCCTCAAGGGTGCTGTAGGTGTCAAAGTGGAAATGTTCTCAAAGATGTCTTTTGAGAAAATCAAAGGGCTATATGATGCAGAAATGACAAAGCTTAAAGGGAATGAAACTGCCAGAGTTGAAATGGAAAAGAGGATGAAAGAGAGCAATGACTGTCTGATACAAAAACCATTCCCTGATGAGCAAGAAACACCAAAGAAGGAGGCCTCTCTAAGTGAAAGTCTGAGGACTTTAAAAAGAACTAAGATAATGGCAAAAAGAAAATCAGCCAAGAAGCCTAGAGTGGAAGAAACTGAGGAAAAACAGAGGGTTGCTGAAGAAGAAGGGGCACCAAAGCCAAGTGATAAGGTAGAACCATCAAGTACTGGTGATGTGAACATGTACATGGTAGTGATGGACAAAGTGCCTGAACCTATAACTGCAGAACCTGTTGGTGTAAAGCCTCCAGAAGTCATTCACTGGGATACACTGGAAGTTGATGGAAAAGAGTACATCAGTCTCAAAAGAAAGGATGAGAAGTATGAAGTTTATACTACTTGGGCCAAGATTGTCAGAACATGTTCCAGGTCTGATATAGAAGAAATGTTTGAAATAGGGATGAAGTTGTATGCAGATCAGTTAAAAGCTCCAGGGACTTCAATTACAAAGTTGGTGATGGAGTATCTGTGTATGATGTTCAAACCTGATGAAGTGGAAGGAGTGATAAGGAATGTGTTTCAAACTGTCAACAATTGGATTCTATATGAAACTAGTGGAGTATATGCAGTGACTTTGGATAGAAATCACATAGAATACTTCCTAGTGGATAGAGTGTACAACCACAGTAGATTGAAGCTTCATGCAATGTTGAAAAAGAAGCTTGGTTGTATTCAAGCTTCATAAATGGCTAAGTATCTAATCCAAAGAACAATTAATCAGAGTCTGGGGTTGGATGCTAATACAGGGCTTTGAAGAATGGTGTTTTGGGAGCATCTGAAGAACTTGACTTCTCTTCCTAAAAGTCAAGTTAGGGGGAGATTGTTGGGAACTGAAGAATTGCTAAGTACAGTTAATGCTGCTAGAAGAACATGGTTACTACTTCTGAGGTTAATGCTGTCAGTTGAAGTTAATGCTGCTGAACAAGATTAATGCTGCTCTTCGAGATTAATACTGCTGGAAGAAGTTACTACTGCTAAACAAGTTTAGTACTGCTGGTAGTTAGTACTGCTGAACTTAATACTGCTCAGAGTATTAATGCTGCTGAAGATTAATGCTGCTTATAAGATGAAGATCCGTATGGCAAGGATGACAGCTGGATTGAAGATATTCATGGAAGCTTGGAGATAATGATGGAAGATTATACTGAAGATCTTTTATTATTTTGTAATTATCTTTTATCTTCAGTATATGTTTAGAATAGTTTGTTTCTTTTAGTTGTAACAATAATTCTGAGTTTTAGCTTTTATAGAGAGAATCAACCTCAAGGTTAGAACCCTAATTCTAGAGAAGTAGAATTCGTATTGGTGAGTCTGTTCATCAATATTGAGGTTGTGTGTTTAATCTTGTAACTTCAATCTGTCAATACAAGTTTACAAGTTGTGATTTTGATTCACTGTTTCATTGTTTTTCTGAATATTAAAGTGCTATTCCGCAACTTCTTTAATATTGTTTTATGAGAGTTTATTCTTGTTAAGAATTTAAGATCCTGACACATGTCCAAGCTAATAAAATTATAAGACATATAAATCACAATTATTTTTTTAATTACTACAACTAAAAATATAGTAAAAGGGCGTACGCTCAAAACTAAGTTGAAGATCCCAATGCATGCAGACTTATTCAGGACAACATCTCGGTCCTAACTGGTTCCCCTAATCAACCTGTCGGACCGCTTGGTGAAATTTTGACGGCAGACAGGAAACATCTCCACGATCCATACCTGGAATTACAAAAAATGAACAAGTACGTTAAAAGAAAGCCAAAATACAAATGAATTAATATTTATGTTATACTACTTATCTAACTTTTAGGGCGTGTGCAAACCCATTCAACATCATCTTGTTTAGGTGTTGGTTCTTTTGCTTGCGTCTGGCGATGGCACCGTAGAGTCCTTTGTATGAGTGACTCCAGATGTAGCTACCCCACGAATAGCTGTTAAACCTCTCGAAGTCATCGACGACGCTAAGGACAGTAGAGGAAACCACCAGCCTTGGATCACGACCCATGAACATCACATCCGCCATCACCACCAAGCAAACACGCACAACATCCTCATCGGATATCGCATGCAGGCCATTTCTCATCGTCTGGACGACGGTTCTCAACATCAAAAGACCTGGTGCAAGGCCGGGCCAAACCCTACCGACGAAGGACTCATCTGTTAATATAGGAAGGGAGGGTGTTGGTCCAAAAAGGAGTCCTGTTACAATACAGAACTCACGACGACCAAAGTGCATGAGATTCCCACACACACGGAAATACAATTCCTCCGGCTCTGCTCTCGCAACCTCGACCTCAAACTGTAAAAACATGTGGACTAGGATGGGGTCCTGTCCAATATTGGTAAGCTCGAGCCATGGCCCGAAAGATGTGCGGCCAAAAGTTTGGTGTAAATTTTGTGCCCGTTCAGGTGGACACGCTGCAAAGGCATCTCTAATTTCCTTGACCATGGCAATGCGACATTTGAACGACAGATCAGTGCAATCAAAATCATCCTACATAGTAATGCAGAGATGTTGTCAACGCACCTAACTTATAATTAAGGAATAAAAAGACAACGACTTACGTTTTTTTTTTTGGTTTTTTGGCAATGTTAAGGGTGTACATTTTGTTGATTTCGTCTATTGCTTAATTTTAGAAAAAAGAAACCACTCAATCTATTGGACTTCCAGGTAGTAGGGGAATCACGTGGATTTCTTAAATCCATACAAACCTTAGGGCTATTTACACCCGTTTGACAAAATCCAAATCGATATGTTGCAGTTTTTTTTATTATTTTGGTTTTTTGGCAATGTTAAGGGTGTACATTTTGTTGATTTCGTCTATTGCTTAATTTTAGAAAAAAAAACCACTCAATCTATTGGACTTCCAGGTAGTAGGGGAATCATGTGGATTTCTTAAATCTCTACAAATCTTAGGGCTATTTACACCCGTTTGACAAAATTCAAATCGATATGTTGCGGTTTTTATTTTTTCGGTTTTTTGGCAACTAAAATTAACGCTAGCTCTACAATATTTTTATAAAATTAACGCAATCACTAAAATTAACGCAATCTCTACAATCAACGCAATCTCTACAATATTTTTATAAAAAAAACACAATCTCTAAAATCAACTCAATCTCTACAATATTTTTCTAAAAAAAACGCAATCTCTAAAATTAATGCAATCTCTAAAATTAACGCAATCTCTACAATAATTTTATAAAAAAACTCAATCTCTAAAATTAACGCAATCTCTACAATATTTTTTCTAAAAAATCGCAATCTCTAAAATTAATGCAATCTCTAAAATTAACACAATCTCTACAATAATTTTATAAAAAAAAACGCAATTTCTAAAATTAACGCAATCTCTACAATATTTTTCTAAAAAAACTCAATCTCTAAAATTAACACAGTCTCTACAATATTTTTTCTAAAAAAACGCAATCTCTAAAATCAACGCAATCTCTACAATATTTTTCTAAAAAAACCCAATCTCTAAAACTTTGGCAATCTCTAAAATCAACGCAATCTCTACAATAATTTTATAAAAAAAAATGCAATCTCTAAAATTAACGCAATCTCTAAAATTAACGCAATTTCTACAATATTTTTCTAAAAAAAACGCAATCTTTAAAATCAACGCAATCTCTACAATATTTTTCTAAAAAAACGCAATATCTAAAATTTTGCCATTCTCTAAAATCAACGCAATCTCTACAATAATTTTATAAAAAAAATGCAATCTCTAAAATTAACGCAATCTCTACAATATTTTTCTAAAAAAACGCAATCTCTAAAATTAACACAATCTCTATAATATTTTTCTAAAAAACGCAATCTCTAAAATCAACGCAATCTTTAATATTAACGCAATATCTACAATATTTTTCTAAAAAAACGCAATCTCTAAAAAACGTAATCTCTAAAATCAACGCAATCTCTACAATAATTTTATAAAAAAATGCAATCTCTAAAATTAACGCAATCTCTACAATATTTTTCTAAAAAAACGCAATCTCTAAAATTAACACAATCTCTATAATATTTTTCTAAAAAACGCAATCTCTAAAATCAACGCAATCTTTAATATTAACGCAATATCTACAATATTTTTCTAAAAAAACGCAATCTCTAAAAAACGTAATCTCTAAAATCAACGCAATATCTACAATAATTTTATAAAAAAAAACGCAATCTCTAAAATTAACGCAAGCTCTAAAATCAACGCAATATCTACAATAATTTAAAAAAAACCCGCAATCATCTCTAAAATTAACGCAATCTCTAAAATCAACGCAATATCTACAATATTTTTATAAAATAAACGCAATCATCTCTAAAAAAAAACACAATCTCTAAAATCAACGCAATCTCTACAATATTTTTCTAAAAAAAACGTAATCTCTAAAATTAATGCAATCTCTAAAATAATTTTATAAAAAAACGCAATCTCTAAAATTAACGCAATCTCTAAAATCAACGCAATCTCTACAATATTTTTATAAAAGTAACGCAATCTCTAAAAAAACACAATCTCTAAAATCAACGCAATACCTACAATAAACGCAATATGTAAAACGAAAAATTAACGCAATCTCTAACATATTATCAACATAAACGCAACACTCTAAAATTAACACATAATTACTAAAATATAAAATTAAAACGCGGTTAAGGGAAACTTACCGAACAAAGTGGTCGACCAATATCCGACTTCTAAAAATGCTAACCAACCGAGTCGAGACCCGAGCGTGTGGAATACACGATATATTGAGAGAGTGCAAGAGATTTATTTGAGAGTGATGGTGGTGGGGTTATGGGGGGGGGGGGGGACCTCAATTTATAGGGAAGGAATACATCTAAACCTTAATTCAAAAGACATCTACACCGTTGATCTATCAAATACACAAGACACAATTCAAATACGCGGCCCCCAACCCTGCGTTCCACAACAAATACGCGGACCAACCCCACGTTCAACAGTATATGCGGCCCTATCGTGTGTGTTTTCACCATCCTCGGGCCAAAATTCAACAGTATATGCGGCCCTACCGTGTCGTGCATCGTGTGCATTTAAACTCTGATCGTGCGTCACGTAACAAATGGTAGTAGACTTTATGAATTTCGAGAGAGACTGAGCGAGCTTGAGAGCGTAATTTGTGAGCTTCTAAGGTCTGAGAATCAGATGTCCCGAATGTGAGGTTCCATCTTCATATTTATACTCCATTTCTCCGTTGGCACGTCTTAAATGCTCATTAATAGAATGACCGTTTAATATTAATGATTTCGTCAGTTATGTCCGTTGCTATTGATGAGGGCTTCCGTTATAATCTCTGTTCATAAGTGTCTTTGAACCCTGCATTAAACATAATACAACGTATATCGTAGGTTAGTAACTGAAATCAAGTCGTACGACAGCGTTTGTCGGACGGATACTTATTCGCTTTAATCAAGGTAGATCAAAGGAAGGGCGTCGATTATCTCTCTGGTCGTACGACTATGGACTGTTGGAATTTCTATCCAAACAGTTTGCCCCCAAATTTAAAATTCAAGGGACAACTTTTTGAAATTTAAATTTAAAAATCAAGATACATGTCATAAAGAACGTGGGTAGTTCGCATGGAACTGAATCGATTTTGTTTCCAACTAAGTAATGACGTCATTTTTCTACAAAATAAACGGCTTAGACAACTAATATTGGACAAGTGTCACGTATTCATTGAATGTACTCGAAAGGTTGCCTGCCACGGGCTACACGTGTCGATTCGTCGACTGACGATTTGATTTTGATTTGATTTTTTGGCGATTCACTTCCCATTTTTCAGTATAAATAAGGATTGCCCTCAATCCTTTCTTTTTTTACGCTTACCTTTCTAGAGACTTGTTTATCTCCGGCAAGATATTTTCCAAGCGATCAGAATCCTTTCCATTCTAAGTTCGAGGTTTAGTTCTATTTAAGGTACGATTTCCCGTTTTCCTTCTGTATCGATTATATGCGTAGGAAGTCCATAGCCAGGAAGCCTAGGAAAGCTTGGGATATACTTAGTTACTGGTGTGCGACCCTGAATATCCCAGACTTCCAAATGTCGTCCGAACCTGTGAGTGTATATAGGGAAGATGAACATTTAGATTACTTTAAGAATTTGGCCGGGATTCCAGATGAAATCAATCTGGTGTCGCCGAAAGATTTAAGGTAGGATTTACTTGGCCATTTAGTCCTTTGGTCAAGGCGTTTTTAGATGCGTTCGATTTGACACCCAGTTAATGCCTCAATTCTGGCGGATTGTCCATGTTATCGGGCGTCTTACAGCCGATTGGGAGGTTCCGTTCAATGTGAACGACCTCCTAACTGCTTATAGCGTTCGACCGGAAAATTATCACCGGTACAGCCTATTCCCTCGATCGAAGGGAGATAACGTACTGGTACATAATACCGCGGTGAACGACCGTGGTTGGAAACGTCAGTACGTTTTCCTCCAAGTGGCGTCTGTGAGCGACGAAGACAACCAATGGTTGTCGTCCGGATGGAACGAATCGGGTAGGCTTACTTATTTGTCGTGCGTTTTTTTCGTGCGTTTATAATATATACTAATGATGTCTTTCTTTGTTTGGCAGCAATCGACTTCACTAAAGTGAAGCCAAATAGAGATTCTCTCAACAAGATTCAGAGGATTTTGGAAAGGAGTATTGCCGATCGTTCGTTTTCTGTTCGGTCGAACGACGAGGAGGACGAGGTCGTTTTCGTAGCCGAAGCGACGTCCGTTGAGGGTTCTCTTCAAGAAGAAGAGAGGGTAGAAGAGGAAGAAGAAAGAGAAGAAGGAAGGGAAGAAGAGATGACTGGTATGTCTTTCGACAGTGTTTTACTTTCGTATCGTATGTTTTTTCTAACTTATTTTATTTTATCCAGGAGATGTACCTGCGAAGTCGTCCGCCCTTAGACGAGACGAACAACTGGAACTTGCCCGTCAAGTGAGGGAAAAAACGAAGAAGAGATCTGCCCCTTCTGTGGGGGCAGACGCAAGACGGGTCCGAGGCAAACCTCGACTCTCGCCCAAGAATGACGGGCGACGCTGCTCTGTCGTCCCTTGCAGGGATGACACCATCGAAAGGAACCGTTGCTGGGGTTGAGCTTGGAGGCTCGACCAAGGTGACGAAGGACGCCCCAATGTCGGGGGTGTCGGGCGTTGATAAACCCTTTCCTGTACCTTCGTCTTCCTCTAAGAGGGAGGAGAAGAACAAGGAAAAAGTGGGAGAGACGACCTTTAAAGTCACTCTCCCTTCTGACTTTATGGCCAATGACGTCCTCGAGAGGGACGTCATTTTTCTACACCTTGGAAAATTTCTCCTTCCGACCTTTTATGACCGATATAAGGAGTCTCGGGTCGATGATACTGGGGTGTACGCCGCTGGTCTCCTCTTTATGGTACGTCTTACTTATTCCTTATTCCCTTCATTATTTTTCTTATTATTAACTCTTTCTTTGCTGTCGTGCAGGCTTTCCAAGCCTGTCTGAGCTTTTTTGCTCAGACGGAAGGTCTTAGGGCGTCCTTCCCTGATGTCAAGAAAAAGGCCGACGAGGCTCTTGAAAGGGAAAAGATCGCCCTAGAGGCGGCCGAAGCTGAGAAGGCGAAGGTCGAGGGCCTTAAGGCCGAGCTCTCCGATGCCTGGAGTCTACTAGAGATTTCGGATCGTGAGAAGGTTAAGCTCAGAGATCGTCTCTTTGAGCTTGAGGCGTCGTCAACAACATTGGAGGTCGAGAAGATCAAGGCTGTCACTGCTGCTGCTACTTCTGCTGACGAAGTCGCGTCCCTCAAGAAGAGGGTCGAGGAGCTAGAAGGCGACGTCAAGGACCTGGAGACTGAGAATAGGCAAATCGAAGTCTTCTCTTGCTTCACGGCACGGGCTGCCTTGATGAGGCATCATCTGACTGGGAAAAATCCTATGGCGTCGGCCGCTGAGGAGCTCAAGACCTACCTTAACACCGTGGGGACTGAAAGGGACATTGACGAAGACGATGAATTAGAGGGAAGTGACGGTGGAGAAGAGGCGGCAACAGCAGAGACTGATGTCGTGCAGGAACAGTTTGACGTTCCTCCTTCTTAGCTTTTTAGATCTATTATCTAGGGGTCGGCCGTTTGTGGTCGTCCCTTAACTTTGTAATTTTCTCTTCTAATGACAAAGTCTCTTTTGTACATCGATGTTTATTATTTGCTTTTCTTTGTCAAACCTATCTCTTATCACACGTCGAGTAATTTTAAACACAATATATCATACGTTCGTCCAAACCATCATTCATTAACATGCTATAATGAAATCAACTGAGTTTTACGATCGAACAAGTGCAATTGTAATAATGATTCTTGGATCTAAATATTGAACGCCGAGCATAGGAATTAACCTTTATCAACAACTATGACCAACCGTATGCGAACAATCATATGGGTATTACTCAACATAAGATTTTAACTAAGTCGTGCGTCCCTGCGAGAAATAACATTAGTGGGGTGGTCGTTGGTTTGACCAACGACCCTCCGATGCTTAAGTCAGTAATTTTTCTTAAGAAATAATCAAAGGAAATGAATTCGAATTTTAAAAGAAATACCTCTTTAAATGAGCTGCATTCCAACTTCGTGGGATATCTCGACCGTCGAGGGTTTGGATTTTATAAGCTCCCTTCCCTACGACGCCAGAAATTTGATAAGGGCCTTCCCACTTAGTGGAAAGTTTACCTGCATTGGGCTCTTGAGTGTTTTGAAACACTCGACGTAGGACGTATTCGCCTTCTTGAAAAACTTTGATTTGGACATTTTTGTTGAAATGTCGCTCGACCACTTGTTTCTGCGATGCCATGCGGATGTGTGCTGTTTCTCTAAGTTCTTCTAAAGCGTCGAGGTCATAGTTCAGGTCGACCAAGTTATGCTCGACGGACGTATGTCTCGAAGTCGGTAGTTGTACCTCAATAGGTAACACAGCTTCGCATCCATAGACTAAGGAAAAGGGAGTTTGTCCTGTGGACGTACGTGGTGTCATACGATTAGCCCATAGAACGGAAGATAATTCTTCCACCCACTTTCCTTTGGCAGCTTTGAATCTTTTCTTGATTGAATTGATGATAGTTTTGTTACTTGACTCAGCTAGGCCATTCGACTGTGGATATCGAGGTGTCGATGTCACCAACTTGATGTTCCTTTCTTCACAAAATTTTCGTGTCTGATCACTGATGAATTGTGTCCCATTGTCACACGTTATTTCGGATGGAATTCCAAACCTGCAAATGATGTTAGTTTGGATAAAAGAAACGACTTCTTTGTCCCGAACTTGGGATAAAGCCGTTGCTTCTATCCATTTAGAGAAATAATCTGTTAAAACTAGAAGAAATACCTTTTGCCCGGGGGCAGGTGGTAACTTCCCAACGATGTCCATTCCCCATTTCATAAAGGGCCATGAGATCAACGTCGAGTGCAAAGGTTCAGACGGTTTATGAGACATACCTGCGTGTCGTTGAAATGCGTCGCACGACTGTACATACCTGATTGCATCTTGCCTTAATGTTGGCCAATAGTAACCTTGTCGTGATATCCTGTTGGCTAGACTGCGACTTCCTGAGTGATTTCCGCATTCACCATCGTGCATATCTTGTAGGATTTTCTGGACTTGCGTCTTGTTGGTAATACATCGTAGATTCAAACCAGTCGAAGATCTTCGATAGAATTGTCCTCTGATCACGACGTACCTTGATGCTTTAAACCTGACCTTTCTTGCTTCCATTCTGTCATCAGGAAATTGATCGTTCTCTAGATAATTTTTAATGTCGTCCGACCAAGAGTTTTCTTCCTCAATCGGTGCGATCAAAGTATTACCATTGTCTTCGATGGATGGTGTTGCAAGGTGGACTATTGGGATACTGTCGAACGTCGTTTGATTAAGTGCTGACCCCAAATTGGCTAGTGCGTCAGCTTGAGTGTTCTGATCTCTTGGTATCTGCTCGATTATGAAGCGAGTGAACTTCTTTGCTTCTTCTTTTACTATTTTATAATAGGCAATCATCCTCGAATCTTTTTCTGCGAACTCTCCATTAATTTGGTTAACGACTAAAGACGAGTCGCTTCGGACATGCAGATGTGTTGCCCCCAAGTCATGAGCAATTTTGATTCCTGCAATCAGTGCTTCGTATTCTGCCTCATTATTTGTTGCCTTGAAGTCGCACCGTATGGAGTATACTATTTTGCCCCCTTGTAGGGACTGTAGGACGACGCCCAGACCTGTTCCTCGTATGTTCGACGAACCATCAACGTCGAGCGTCCAAGTGGTGTCGTGCAAAGTCGCCACAATTAACTCATTGGACGTCGTCGCTTCTTCTAGTTCTGGACTGAAATCTGTAACAAAATCTGCCAAGACTTGTGATTTGATCGCCGTTTTAGGCTTGAAATCCAGATCATAATTACTGAGGTAGATGCTCCATTTAGCTAATCGTCCTGTTAGCTCGAGTTTTCTTAACACAGACTTCAATGGAAAGTTAGTTACAACAATTATAGGATGTGATTCAAAATAATGCCGTAACTTCTTAACGGCCATAACTAACGAAAGCAAAAGTTTTTCTATAGACGAGTACCTGGTTTCAGCGTCTAATAGAGTTTTACTTACATAGTAGATTGGTAATTATCGTCCGTCGGTTTCTCGTATAAGGACTGCACTCACCGAATTAGCATTGACGGCTAGATACAGTTGAAGAATTTCACCCTTCTCGAGTTTGGATAGGAAGGGAGGTGATGTCATGTATTCCTTGAGTTGTTGCAACGCCTCCTCATGCTTATCAGTCCATTCGAATCCTTTGTTTTTTCGCAGGACATTGTAAAATAGGCGGCATCTATCGGACGACCGAGAGATGAATCTGTTTAATGCTGCTACACGACCTGTTAGACGTTGGACTTCTTTAAAATTTCTGGGCGATTTTATCTCGATAATCGCCTTGATTTGATCTGGATTAGCTTCGATTCCTCGTCGTGTGACCATGTAACCGAGGAATTTGCCAGCTCGAACTCCAAAAGAACACTTTGTCGGATTTAACTTCATTTTGTATTCACGCAAAATGTCGAACGACTGCTTCAAATGTCCTATATGATCGTCCGTATGTTTCGATTTGACGAGCATGTCGTTGATGTATACCTCCATAGTGTCGCCCAAATGTTCTTTGAACATCATATTCACTAGCCGTTGATACGTCGAACCTGCATTCTTAAGACCAAAAGACATTACTTTATAACAATAAATACCTTTATCTGTCATGAAGGCCGTTTTTTCCTGATCGTCGGAATGCATCAATATCTGGTTATATCCAGAATATGCATCCATGAAGGTGAGCAATTCGTGTCCAGCTGTAGCGTCTACCATAGAATCGATGTGTGGCAACGAAAATGGATCTTTTGGACAGGCCTTGTTAAGGTCTGTGAAATCAATGCATACTCTCCATTTGCCATTTTTCTTTTGGACGACAACAGCGTTGGCGAGCCAATATGGATATTTGACTTCTCGTATCTTTCCTGTTTTAATCAAATTATCAATTTCGTCGTTGATAACTTTATTTCTTTCTGGAGCAAATTTTCGTCTTTTCTGTTGAACGGGTTTGAATGATGGATCGACGTTGAGTTTATGAGAAATAATACTCGGATCGATGCCCACCATGTCTTCGTGCGTCCATGCGAAGCAATCATAGTGGTCCTGCAAAAAAGAAATTAGTCTCTTTTTGAAGGATGGATCGAGTGTCGAACCTATGTAGACCATCTGATCAGGCTTATCCTAGTTTAGGACGACAGCTTCCAAGCGATAATCGTTGTCAATCTCAAGAACGTCCTGGTTCTGTAATTGCTATACCGTCTGCTTCGGGGGCTTCAAAGAGACTTTGTAACATTCTCTAGCAACTTTTCTTTCGCCTTTGATCTCCTGTATTCCCCATTGTGTGGGGAATTTCAAGGTTTGGTGGTACGTCGAGGGTACGACTTTCATATCGTGGATCCATGGTCGCCCAAGGATAACGTTATAAGTCGATGAGCAATCGACGACGTTGAACTTTGTCTGCCTGTTGATTCCTTTAGCATATACTGGTAGTGTGATTTCCCCCATGGTATTTATCGCTCCTCCATTAAATCCAACGAGTGTAGTCGAGCGTCGGGTAATCTCGGATTTGTCGATCCCCATAGCTTTCACTGCATCAAAAAAGATAATGTTAGCAGAACTACCTCCGTCGACGAGTATTCTCTTTGTCAGACAATTTCCAATGCTCAATTGGATAATTAGTCCGTCATGATGTTTCTGGTGTACTTCGTCGAGATCTGCTTGGTCGAACGTCAAGGGCATAACTTCTAATTATGCGTCTTCCATGGGTCTTGCCTCCTTTGGAATTGGTCGGTCGTCGGGACCGCGACTAGCATGTCTCTTAGCAGCTGAATATGTGGTTCCACAGATATCAGAACCCCCGGTGATACAATTAATCACTTTGGCATGCTCTGGGATGTAGGACGCACATCCTTCTTTCCCATTAATTCTTGTAAATAACCTTTCGAATTAAGCCAGGACAATTCTTTCTTCAAGGCGATGCAATCATCCGTTATATGACCGAAGTCATTATGGAAATCGCACCATTTTGTTTTGTCTTTCTTATCATTGTCTCTATCGCTTTTCTTTGGCCATCGAATGTTTTGTTGTAGCTGCTTCAGGGACGCGACGACGTCCTTGGCTGATCCAGGGAAGCCATAAGATGATACCTTAGGATACTGGACAGATTTGGAAGTCGTCGGCCCTTTCCTTTCAAATCTGACATTTGAAATCTGTCTGGCAGACTCTGATCGACCGACCGGCCTTGGTTTGAAGTCCGGCTTTTTAATACCTATACCTTTCTTGTCGCTCGAGTGTTTATTTCTGAAAGCGAGGTCATCCTCGACCCTCATATGAGTTAGCGTCCTTGCTCGTACGTCCTCGAAGGTTTCTGGAGGATATTTTGTAAGGTCGAGATATAACCCTGAGTTATCGTCCAAACCCCGTTTGTATGCTTCAATGGCTGTTTTTACGTCGCAATTTCGGATACCGATCATTTCCGCGTTAAATCGGTTAAAATAGTCCCGGATGGACTCTCCATTTTTCTGTACGACGTAGTAAAGATCGCTCGTCTGTTTTTCCATTTTTCGGCTGCTAGCGAATTGTTGGGAAAATTGGTTCACCAATTCTGAAAAAGACCCGATGGTTTTGGGTTTGAGATTGATCAACCATTGTAATGCTGCTCCAGTCAAGGTCGCTCCAAAACTCTTGCACATGCAGACTTCTTGAAACTGGTGCGGTATCGAGATGGTCCACATAAGCTGTTTGTATTGGGCGACGTGTTCTGTCGGATCAGTGACACCTGAATATTTTGGGGTGAAAGTCGGGATATTATACTTCTTTGGGACGTCCACCAACGCGATTTCATCAACGAACGGGGATGCTTGAAATCCTGCACGTGGCTTGATATCGACTGGGACTGCTGCCCCCGGCAATTTGGCTAGCATCGACAAGACACGTTCATTCTGCTTTTCCAGAAGCTTCAATCGTTGCGCAACGGGATCTATCGGGATATCCACTGGGACACCCAATGGAACATAACCTGATCCATTGAGGCTAGTCTGTTGTGAGGAATCAGAGGCATATCCATTGAATGGCATAGAGGCCATAGGCATAGTTGGGATTACGAAGGTCGCAGGATTAACTGGTGGTGGACGAGGATAATTAGGCAATGGAGGGGGCACGTTCCAAGCACCGGCATAAGCATTCGTAGTCCCCGTCACATTGTTTCCATTCTGGTTTCTTAGATGCTTGATGGCTTCAGCCGCTTGTCGAGCCTGGGCTGTTAGGGCGTCAATACGAGCACGAGCAACAGTCAGCTCCATGTTCATCTGGGCCACAACATGATCTTGGGTTCCCTGGAATGCCATTATCCTGAGTAATTACAAAAAAGAGGACACTCGAAGGAAAACGTTAGTACGTCGTAAGATTTTCGAAGATTTTCTTTGGATGGGGCCCCACGGTGGGCGCCAAACTGTTTATGCCAAAAATCTCCCAAGGAAAATTGAAGGTAAATGTGGAGCTTGATCCAACCAAAGAAAGTAACAACAATAATCGTACGACTATAATAAAAATAAAGTAAATGGGACGAGAGAATTGGTGACGCGGAAAACCCCTAAAATGGGTAAAAACCGCGGACGAGGGTAAGTCGTCGTGCACTATGGACGTCAATCAGGGACGTCGTCCTTGTTAATAAGGGTCACAAGTGTAATACAATGTAAAACAATACAATAAAATAAAGTCGGTCGTGCGTCGTGTGTATTTATACTCTGATCGTGCGTCACGTAACAAATGGTAGTAGGCTTTATGAATTTCGAGAGAGACTGAACGAGCTTGAGAGCGTAATTTGTGAGCTTCTAAGGTCTGAGAATCAGATGTCCCGAATGTGAGGTTCCATCTTCATATTTATACTCCATTTCTCCGTTGGCACGTCTTGAATGCTCATTAATAGAATGACCGTTTAATATTGATGATTTCGTCAGTTATGTCTGTTGCTATTGATGAGGGCTTCCGTTATAATATCTGTTCATAAGTGTCTTTGAACCCTGTATTAAACATAATACAACGTATATCGTAGGTTAGTAACTGAAATCAAGTCGTACGACAGCGTTTGTCGGACGGATACTTAGTCGCTTTAATCAAGGTAGATCAAAGGAAGGGCGTCGATTATCTCTCTGGTCGTACGACTATGGACTGTTGGAATTTCTACCCAAATAGTCACATTCCAATATTCTCTTGTAAGACTCGGTTTTAAAAACGTGTAATTATTTATTAGCTGAATTGAACCGTAATTAAAAATAGCAACCAAAGATAGTTGGGGGGTTAAACCCGCCAATTAAGTAAACTCGTTATAAATATAAAAAAAGTAAAGTAAATATATATATATATATATATATATATATATATATATATATATATATATATATGATTAGAGTAAACTACTACATATCGTCCCTTAGTTCATAACCACCACCGTCTTATTCTTCTTTTTTCATATATCTCTCTCTAAAAATCTCTCCAAATTCTCTCTAGATTTGCTCTCAATCCGTTGAAGTAATCGACGAAACAATTACATATTCGGAATCTACGCTTCGAATCCTTCCTGGAGGTATAAACTTCTTCTTAAGTTGGTAAGTTAGTGTAGTTAAACCGGGTTGTTACATATACAGTATGATAAAATAGTATAAAAAGGTGATAAAATAGTATAAAAAAGTATGACGTCTTTGTAAATCGGGTTGTTACATATACAATATGATAAAATAGTATAAAAAAGTGATAAAATCATATAATTGATATATATGCTTCACAATTGATAAAATCATACAATTCAAGAGAGCAAAAGTATCACGAAACATCGTCATCGCATACCACACTTCCAACAATTGTGTGGTTTTGTTTCACATTATGCATTAAACATAATATTCCAAGAGTATGAGCGAGCTCAATCTGTTGGCTTATTTTCTGAAAATTGTAGTTGTCTACTACGTACAAGTTATGGTTTTCCATGTGTGCACGAACAAATGCAATACTTGAACAAAGGTCATCCTATCCCAATTGATTCAGTTGATGTATTTTGGACGACGCTTGATTTATCACCGTGCAAATCTTTACAAGATGATGACGTAGGTTGTGAAGCTGAAGTTCAAATGTTTACTGAGGAATTTAACAAGCAATCGAGATCTGGTAAGTTCAGTTTTCTGAGGAAGATAAAAGAGATAGCCAGTGCATCAAAAACATGGGTTCGTGAACCTGTTGTTAACAAGACTTGTAACACCCCGAATTCTGAGAATCCATGTAACATTCTTCTCATTTTAGAACCTTCTGAGTATTGGGAATTATTGGTTAATTATCGAGTTTTATTTATTTAAGCATCGTGGGTTTAAAGCATCAAATTTTGGGGGATTTTGGGTGCTTGCGACAGTGCCCGCGAGAGTGATAGAGTGTCACAATCGCGAAGGCACCATCGCCGGGGGTCGTAGACTCTCGGTACATTTCTCACGATTGTGCCAGGCGAGAGTGACTTGGTCACAATCGCGGGGTACTATCGCCCCGTTTGTACCGCGTGTGGTGAGGCTCGCGCGACCTTGCCTGCGAGAGTGACAAATGTCACTCTCGCCGTGTCACTATCGCAGAAAGTGAACTGGGTATAAAAAGCTTAAGTCGCGAATTTAGGTCATTATCTGATTTGGGGAGACTTCATCAGCCGATTTCTTTGGAGATTTTGGGTAAGTTCATCATCTTAACTTTCCCCATCATTAATGCCTTCATCTACTTCCATCCTTGACCATTTATGAACCTATTTTAGGTGTTGTGAAGCATTAGAGTTCAAGTAATCATCTCCTAGGGTTTGGGTTTTTGGTAAAACCTAAGAAGGCGAGTTCTTACACTTTTATCAAACTTTATACATGTCAAAAGATGGATTTTGAATACCTAAATACCTACTTTTTCATATATTTGATTTATGAGATTTGTGCTAAATCTAACTTTTAGAGTTATTAGGGTTTATGATAATTTTTGGGAAATGGAAGTTTATGAACCTCAATAATGTTATTTTAGCTTACTTATACTTGAGACTTACATTTAAATGGATGACATTTACTATGTAAAATTTATGGACTTGGGAATGTTGAACTTGTGGTTAACTGCTGATAAGTTTGCATATTGGTCCGCAACATGTTTTGGGATTTGAGATATAAAAAGTGTCATTTATATTTTGACTAGTGATCTTTTGATAAATAATGGAAATTGCTTTGGTGGAAATCACTCTTCATGTCATTTATGCATATTATCAATTGTTGGGAATATTCGTTGGGCCTTATGAGCATTATTTGGCTTATTTGTTGCATTTGGGAGTCATGACCCCGTAAGTTGTTATATTGTTGTTCCGGCGTTGGGACGACTAGCTTCCCACGTCGAGGCACGTTTAGGCATCGGATTGGGTTGCAAGTCCTACGTGCTCAAGTATTACGATATTGGATGAGGAGCTCGACGTAAGAACCCTACGCGTGTAAGTTTAAAGCCACTGAGCCTGACATCCCTTGTGTGTACTTTATTTGTGTATTGGCTTTACTGACTCATCAAATGGCTTACTTTTGTGTTCCGTCATTTGTGTTAGTAAGCGAGTCTCCCCCGTTAACCCAAGAGGTACTTGTTACATTCAAGAGCATTACTATTATTGTCATTATCACAAATGGACTTCTTTACTTACTTTTATGTCCGATTACTTTAATTGCAAATGTTGATCTCACTAGGCTTTAGCCTAATACTTTTTCTTAAAATGACATGTATAACAGGTCAGGTTTCCGGTGGGATTCGTCGGGACTGAGTGGATGGCCTTGGGGTCAAGAGCGGTCTTTTTGGGAGATGTCTAGACCAGTATTTTTGGATAGCGGTCACATTTTTGGAGGAATAGCAACACCCGATACTAATCTTTCTTATTTAAGTTAGATTATTAGGTTGTTAAGTGTATTCTTCATTTGATCATTTGTAAAGGTCATAACTTGTTTCCCCGTTTTCTCGGAATGATACTTTGGGATTGTTTATAACAGGTTTTATATACCCAGGTTTACCAATTTATAGCCGTCATATTGCAAAATTTTCGAATTTTTATTTCTCTAAATTTAGGATGTTACAAGACTACTCGTGGACGACCCTCATTGAAGGATAAGCTTTTCAGAAAAACTCATGTTGATCCCTCATTTGCAACTCATGTTGATCTGTCTGTTGCAACTCATGTTGACCCATCTTTTACAAGTGAAAGACCCCTTAGACGTAGTGGTTCGAATGCGTCTAGATTTGTTGACATGGAAAAAATGAGCTACCAAGAACCAGTGAGACACAGTTTTTTCATGTTCAAAAATTATAATGCACATTCATACATCAATCAATTTCCAGCATTGTTTCACCCTTACATCAAGCAGGTACATGATGTGATAGGTGATGGAAATTGCGGATTCCGAGCAATAACTATCTCTCTAGGTCTTCATGAAGATGCATGACCCACAATTCGGTATAACTTGATGGAAGAGTTAGATACATAAAAGACATAGTACATCAAAAATTTTTGGAGGTGAACATTGGGATATTACTTACAACACTTTAAACTTCTTTCGATCAGATCAAGGTGCACCATTTGAACACTGGATGACAATGCCTGAAATAGGTGTCTTGATTGCTTTAAAATATAATGTGATATTACATGTTATAAGTATGACCGACAGTGGGACGTACTTGCCGCTTAGGTCCACTCCGCCAACGTGGCCTGAACATGTTGTTTTTACGATTGGGTACGTTAATGGTAACCATTATGTGAAATTAGATATGACAGAAGGATACCCGTTTCCGCAAATTGTAGGACATTTTTTCCATTGCAGTGATCCGTGTGCTGCTGGATGGGCTACCCCGTATTTAGAGCGAATACAGAATTAAATGCAGCTTTTACGTGTTAATTGTACTACGGATAATGTTATTTTAGAATAATCAAATGTAATATAGATTATTTTATGTTCTATTTATATGTCCAATCGCAATATTTATGTTTTATTTTTATAATTATATAATTATAAAAAATTAGTAATATTTATATTTATAAATATTTATTTCTTTTTAAATCAAACCAAAAAGTAAAAAAAAAACTTTTAAAACTATATAATACAAATAAATAAAAATATATAATAAAAATAAACAAAAGAAAAAAAGAAAAAACAACAAAAAGACAAAAACAAAAACAAAAACAAAAACAAAAACAAAAACAAAAACAAAAAAAACACAATCATGATATGCAATCATGAAGGTGCAACTAGCAAAAAACATGGTGCAATTAGCCTCCCCCTTATTATATAATTCAAATTTACTGTTTATTATTATTACTATAGGAGTTGATTCAAATAAAAAGGCGGGGTTTGGTTTGCATAATGAAATTTGATTGAATTGAATCCATGAAAGTAATTTAACTTTGAAGAAATTAGAATGGAATTTGACAACACATCCGGTTGTTATGAATTTAATTCCTTCACTTAAGTTAATGAATAATAAATTCTTTAAATTGTAGAATTTAAACCATTTCATCATTTTCATTATGTGAATCAATGATTCCATCATACGATTTGAAATTTGGTCAATTGAATTATCTACTCCAATTCCTTCAAAATCCATGAACCAAACAACTCTTAGATATAATGAAGGGTAAGAAAGGAATTTTTATATGTAAATTATTGAAAAACTCCCAAAAAAGAATTGTTTGAGAATACGTACGTAAACCAACATTAAAGATTATTCATAAGATTTGATATATGTATCTTTTTCAATGTTAGCATATGAATATTTATTTATTATCTTTTCAACGATATTTAGTATTTCTTATTTGAACTTTCCAGTACTATTATATCTATCTATATCTATACTATATTATAAAGCACGGATAAAAAACTCTGAAATACAAATTATTAGGCATAAGGTACCATCATTTTATGCAAATTTTAAAAATCTCTTAATTTACAAGTATTAAAGCACAATATACATATTACTACTGCAAGCTTCTGACACCCACCAATTTGGTATGTACAGAGACTTCCTTTTTATGCAGACATTTCCATGTATCACTATTAATTAATATATTATATTACTATAAATTTGTTTTAATTATATTATTAAATATGTAATTAGTTATTTTATTTTATATGTCATTAAAATATATAAAATAATCATTGAATTCTAACAAAATACTTCATTTTTTTTATATAAAAAACATTATATTATTAAGCCTAAATTAAACAAATTTATAAAAAAAATTATCATTTTCTCAAAACCATCCAAAATCGTACTATAAATCGACAAAAAAATAAAATGAAACATTAAAATCGTGATGTATCTCGCTGAATTGCGCGAGTACGCTTTTAGTATATATATAACTTTTACACTTTAAACTTTTATAAAAAGAGTGAATTACACCGGTGGTCGTTGTGGTTTGTTCAAATTTTGGATTTGATTCCTAAAACAAACTATCTACATTGATGATCCCTAACTTTTCATTTTGATAACAGTGATGGTCCTCCAAGTTAACAGTCGTTAGGTTAGTATGTTAAAACCAATTAAGTAAGGGACTTTTTGGACATTTTATAATTTATCTCATTTTATAATTACTTTTTTCTTCTTCTTTGGTTGCATCTTCATCTTCTCTAAGTGAATCCATAAGAACAATTTGATTGAACATTAAAAAGAAATATAAACAATAAATTGATTTAAAAATGATTAAACAAAATCCCTATGAATCAAAAACCTAAATTTAGATTAAAAAAACGTTTGATGTAAAAAAATAACACTATAAAAAGATGGAAAAAAACACAAAAAAAGGGATAACAATTTTTCAAAGTTTTGACTAATTTTCAAAGAAATTAGAAAGATAACAACAAAGGGATTTCTAGAATATATATATATATATATAGGGAGAGGTTCATTTGAGAAATGGTAAATATATGAGAAATAGAGAAGTAATCTTAGTCATTCATCTGGTCAACATTTGCGGCTTTGACCGCGAAGCACCGAATAATTCCTTGTGTGGTCTATAGAAGGTAGAGGGGTAATTTCGTAAAATACACGGGATGCGTTCATATATGAATCTGTATGAATCACAAAGATTCATATATGAATCTGTTAATTAGTTCAACTGATTCATATATGAACCTTTGTGATGAATCTTTGTGATTCACAAAGGTTCATATATGAATCTTTGTGATTCATACAGATTAATATATGAATCTTTGTGATTCATACAGATTCATATATGAATCTGTTAGTTAGTTCAACTGATTCATATATGAATCACAAAGTTTCATATATGAATCAGTTAAAAGAGTTCAGTTGTGAATTGCACTGGTTCATATATGAACATATAGTTCATATGTGAATTATACATGTTCATATATGAACACAACCCGTGTGTTTTGTAAAATTTACGAAATTGTCCTTCTATTTTTGGGATAGCCACAACCGCAACTTTTGACCGGTCAAAGCCGCAATATTTGACTAGTCAAATCCGATCTTGACCATATGAATGGCTAGGATTACTTCTCTATTTCTCATATATTTACCATTTCTCAAATGAACCACTCACTATATATATATATATATATATATATAGGGGTGGGTTCAAACGAGAACATAGTGTATTTAAAAGAATAGAGGGATAGATCTCGGCCCTTAATTAGATTAAATCAGTGGTTGAAATTAATCATGGCATTTTATGTAATTAATGACAACAAAATACCCTTTAAAATATGTTGGTAAATGACTTTAGGGGCAAAATTGGAATTTTTTAATGATATCAATCAGACGATTTTTTAGGGATTTGATGATCATACCAAATCATAAAAGAAATCCCTTCCTAATTTATCTCAATACTTCTCAATCTCTTCCCATTTTTTTGAAAATAAATTCAAAATTCGTTTATCATGGTAATCACAAGTGATTCGCTGCTATAATGAATTCAAAATTGGTTTATCATGTTAATCACAAGTGATCTGCTGGTATAATGAATTCAAAATTCGTTTATCATGGTAATCACAAGTGATTCGCTGCTATAATGAATTCAAAATTGGTTTATAAATCACAAGTGATCTGCTGGTATAATGAATTCAAAATTCGTTTATCATGGTAATCACAAGTGATCCCTAAGTGATCCCTGGTATAATGAATTCAAAATTGGTTTATCATCGTAATCACAAGTGATCTACTGGTATAATGAATTCAAAATTCGTTTATCATGGGAATCACAAGTGATCCCTAGTATAATGAATTCAAAATTGGTTTATCATGGTAATCACAAGTGATCTACTGGTATTATCATTGTAAATTTAATGCATCAAAATAAGTGATCTTATTAACAATAACCATATGAAATCTGGAAGACATGAAAAATCTGAAAAATCAACCCTAAAATACATATGAAATCTGAAAAATCATATGAAATCTGAAAAATCATATGAAATCTGAAAAATCTTATTAACAATAACCATATGAAATCTGAAAAATCAACCCTAAAATACATTCAAACCAGGGACATCTTCTAATACAGTATCTTCGACATTCATCTATGACTTCTCCAGAAAATCATCGTGATCAAAGAAAGGAAGAAGAAGAAGAAACAACCATGGATACGTCTTGAGTTCACCCATCAACAAGAATCGATCTTGTTACATCCTCCATGGTCGACTGATTCACAAATTCAATTGACGACGCAAAATAAACAATACCATCGACAACAATCGATCCCATCAGTTCCTCCATTGGCGCCTTGCATTCATCGATTCGCTGCTTCCGTTTGTGGAAAAAATGAAACTTGAAACCTCCATAACAATCGATTAAGGATTCTTCGGTGTGGAAATTGATATGCGAATTCTGTAGGAGATTGCATAATTGTAGAGTAAAAGATACTGGTTTTGAAACGAGAAGGATTGGGACGATGATTGAGAGGATATCGGATCAATTTTGGAAGATAATCACTATCCAAAATTATTCATATGTGGTTAAATGACAAAACTATCCTTATGGTAAATCAGAAAACAGAAAAAAAAAATAATTTAATTATTTTGATTGGCTGAAATTTATCCCTTTATTCTTTTAAATCGTTACCATTCTCATATGAACCTACCTATATATATATATATATATAAAAGACCTAGAATCCAAGAAACCCTAGTTCATAAACATAACAACATTGGAGATTTCTAATGAGAAAGATATAACAGAACACCCACTTGCAATTGAGAATTCTCGAAAAAAATTTATATAACGAAAAAGAACTTGGAAGAAAGCCTAGAAATCCAACAAAGTTGTTTTAGATGTCAAGACAAAAAAGTCCTAAGATCCACTCCATGAATCCTAGAATTAAATATATTTAAAAAAAAATAGACCTTGTAGGAAATCCATGTCTCACTACAAAAAAGAGGCATATCACTGACGGAAAAAAATCCGTCGGTGAAGGTCATATCCGTCGGTGATCCGTCGGTAAATGGCCTTAGGAAATTCAATGGTCGGCGCTAATATTTCCGACGGATCACCAACGGCTACATTTTCCGACGGATCACCGACGGCGTGGGTTATTTCCGACGGATCACCGACGATCTCCATTTACCGACGGATTTCCTACAGATTATTAATAAATAAAAATTAAATTAAAATACATTTACCGACGGATATTAAATTAAAATACATTTACCGACGGATTATCAGTCGGTAATTTAATTTTTTGTTAAAAAAGTAATTAAAAATTAATAAATGACAGTTTATAACCTATACAAAACCTGTCAATTTTTCATTTAATATCCAGTTTAAAACTGTACAAAACCTACCCATTTTTATTTAATATCTAGAAATTAAAACGTAATATTTAAAAATTAAAACGTAATACAAACTATCCTACATCGGGGGGGGGGGGGGGGGAAGGGTTGATCTTGAAACTTCTTCATGAACGCCTCAAACTGGTCAAGTCGCTCCTGCATCCGGATCCTCTCTCTCTAGTCGCTCCTGCATCTGGATCCTCTCAGCTTTCTCTCTCTCTAGCCTCTGTCTTAGCTTATCCAACTGAAATTCAACATTTGACAAACATATATATAACAATGTTAGACAACATTTAACAAACATATAATTAGCAATGTTAAACCGCATTTGACAAACATACCTCCTCATCGCGACGGTCGCACGAGCTTCTGCTCGAACTGGCACCTGAATCAACTGTCATAGCATAATAGGGATCCTGACTGGTCCCCCATCCAAAAATACGGCCTTTACGCCGTCCTCCGACACTACGCTCCCACAACTCAGCGTCCTCCGGGTACTCCTCCTCCCTAATCCGATGGTAGTTATCCTACAGTTTACCAAATTAGACATTGTCAAGTCAACTAACCTATAGAAAATTTGACAGCATTTCAACTGTAATTTGAACATATATATTCATGACCTGCTTTTATCAAAACAATTATATCGTCTGCCCAACAATGACAGCCCAAACTAAATTTGCTATACTTTATATCTATCTTATAAAACAAACAAAAATCTAGACATACATAATTGAACTTACCGCCATACGAGCCGCCTTTGGGTAAACGTAGATAAGAGGATCCGTGGGCGGACCAGTCGCACCCGGAACAAGCTTCCTGTTGGTGCAGTGTGTAGCCTCCCAAATCTCATCGCTAGTAGGCTCACGGCCTAATGCATCTCTCTACAATAGACAACTTAAATTATTAGTAGGTAACAAAATCATGTATATATATATATTCATCAATTATATACATCTAGTATAGTAGATGATAAATTACCATGCGGTCCCGATGCATAGCGGTACTAATAGATCCAGTACAGTGTCTGGATGTCATCCCCTCATACTCGGTGGCCCGATTGGCCGCAGATACACGCCTGAACGCATCGGTGTTCCATACCTGTTAAAAACAATACATAAATCAATATAAATCCTAGTACAACCAGATACAAGTATTCAAAACAAAACAAACCTGATCAATCATCTCGACCCAAAAATCATGTCAGATCCACTCTAGATTGTGTGCGCGAAGAACCGTGTAGTCATGTCCGTCGAACAGGACACCATCAATAGCTAAAGACCTATCCCTGGCCGAATTATGGGCATCTCTCATCATGTCCGCGTACCTATTCGTCAGGGTACGCCGAAATGCAAATAATACGTCGGTGTCCATCTCAGGAGGCCAACTATAATACAACTACATACACATTGTTTCGATTAAGTAATAATAAATACACTCAATTAGTTAAATATAGTAAAATACATATCCGTAAACGATCCATCATCCGTGCATTGTGCTCCTCAGGGACATCCCTAATATGATGTAACACCCTAAAATTTGACTGAAAATTTAATAAAAATTTTCGCAATATAACGACTATAAATTGAAGAACCAAAACCTGCGATGAAACATTTCATCTCAAAAAGACGACAAAGTTACATAGACGAAGATCACCCAAAAGATGGGGAATAATAGTTGAGACATTTACACCAAAGAATTGGAAATCAACCATGACAACTAGCTAATCTAAGACATAGGTATCTAGATTAGACCATGTCACAAATCTCCCAAAAAATATTCTATACTTTCACTTTTGTACGCCAATTCCTTTAGTATTTTCGTCCAAAAAGTCTTCGCTATTCGCTCAACCCCCGAAGCTCAGTCTTTACGAGCCCCACCGCTAAAGGAACCTGTAGAAGTGGAACATTCAAGAAACAAGTGTTAGGCTTACGCCTAGTGAGACCAATCATATGCATTTAGATAAAGAAACATTAATTAATAAGACAAGATTTATCGATATTACTTTCATGAGTTGCTTGACTCTCCCTCGGGAAAGGGTAGAGTCTCACCATTTAACGGGGGAGACCCGAGGTTACCATTGTGGTGACGGAACACAAAAGTAGGTCACACACCAATGTTATGGAGCTTCTATTACAGCACCAACGGTTATCGAGTTCAACCACCCACGGTCTCTAGTTCGAGCTCCCAATTGGTCTAAGAAATACTCTCTCGCTAGATTATGCACATCATGATTTACAAGGTTATCGTATTCAACCACTCACGGTCTATAGCCCGAGCTCCCAAGTAGCACCCATCTAGTCCAATAGTTATTATCAATTAAGATACCAATTTCTTCTAGTGCCTATGGATCCATTACACTGTATTTACGCAACAAGAACACCAACATTTCATAATATGCTTACCATGTATAAACATCGGGTATAATACTCAACATAAGGGAAAGTCCTTTCTTATCAGCAGTTCATAAAATCACCTATTTGATCCCACTTTACCAAAGTTCTCAAAATCGCCAAAGTCCATCCTTCATTTGCATAAAACAAATCCCCAACATCTTTTCAATAAAACATTAGATTAGCCAAAACCTTAGGTCTTGCTTTAAATCCCCAAAATCCTCAAATTTATAAAAGTGGAGTAACAATACAATACAAACCTTTATTAACAGAAATAATGTGCATTTAATGAAAGAAGATTAGAGATTGACTCACAATACTAGGGTTTTGGTTAAAACCCTAGAAATCACCAAAGTAAAAGTGGAAGGGAGACACCAACCTTGACCAACACTTGAATCCTTGACCTCTAGATGCTAGCAAACCTTAGAAGATAGGCTAGTGATGATCTTGAATGAATTTAAGGTTGAGAGTAATGAGGGTTAGGGTTTTGGTTGGTGAAATCGCCTTAAATGAGAAAGAGAGAGTCGATGCCCAATCTGATTTGTGAAAAAAATGAATTCTAAAAAGAGCAAAGGCGAGAGTGACACTGTCACAACCGCCGGGTACAGTCGCCGCCCACCTGTACACTTCTGAATTTTGGTCCGAAACTCGAACGAAGGCGATTCGTCATAGAGGTAATTAAGTTGACTCCCGAAAATTCAAAAAGGAGAATATACCAGTATTCAGAGATCACAAAACAGAGTATTTACATACCGAAAATTGCGGGTGTTACAATCCTCCCCAATTTAGGAATGATTTCGTCCTCGAAATCTCGATTCAAACAAAGAGGTTTGGATATCTCTTCTTCATGTCATCCTTCGCTTCCCACGTCACATTGGCTCCGCGATGGTGTTTCCACTGCACCTTGACCATTGTGATTTCCTTGTGACGAAGCTTCTTTGACTTTTGATCCAAAATCGCCTCCGGCTCTTCTATGCAACAATTTCCCTCATCGACTCGGATTTCCGAGAGGGGTATTACACTCTCCTCTTCTGCCACACACTTGTGTAGATAACACACATGAAACGTGTGATGAATTCCGGCCATCTCGGGTGGCAATTCCAACTTGTAAGTTTGAAGTCCCACTTTCACCAGAATGGTAAACGGTCCAAGGTGTCGGCATAACTCTTTTGTCGGTCCTGAGCCGCCTTCAATCGCTCCCAAATACCCTTTACTTTGTCGACAGTTTCTTGAACAATCTCGGGACCGGCAAACTATTTCTTCCCAGCCTCAAGCCAACAAACGTGAGTTCTACATTTCCGCCCATACAATGCCTCAAAAGGTGCCATCCCAATGCTGGAGTGATAGCTATTATTGTAAGCGAACTCTACCAAAGGTAGGTGAGAGTCCCAACTACCTCCGAAATCAATAACACACGATCTCAACATGTCTTCCAATGTCTGGATCGTTCTTTCACTTTGGCCATCCGTTTGGGGGTGATAAGTCGTACTCAGCTTTACTCTCGTACCCAATTCCTTCTGTAGCCCATCCCAGAAATTGGAAGTCAAATGACTATATCGGTCGGATACGATTGACAACGGCACCCCATGCCTCGATATGTTTTCATCGATGTACAACTTTGCCAGTTTATCCATGGGCAACGTCTCTCGCATTGCCAAAAAGTGGGCACTTTTCGTCAATCGGTCCACTACCACCCAAATGATGTCGTGCCCCCTAAGTGTCTTAGGCAACTTTGTCACGAAATCCATCGTGATGTGTTCCCATTTCCACTCCGAAATCTCCAAGGACTGGAGGCTCCCATAGGGTCATTGGTGTTCTGCTTTCACTTGCAAGCACGTCACACACTTCTCCACATAGCTAGCCACGTCCAACTTCATAACGGGCCACCAATATGTTAATTTCAAATCTCGATACATCTTGGTGCTTCCCGGGTGAATGGAGTATTTGGACTTATGCGCATCTTCTAGGAGTAGTTCTCGGTTGCCTTCGATTTTGGGCACCCAAATACGGCCTTGGTAGAGTTTCAACCCTCGGCCGTCTTCAGTCAATAGTGACCGTTGCTTCACCCTTTAAGGTTCTCCTCGCGCAAGGCTTCTCTCTGAGCTGACTTTATTAGGTCAATTAGATTGGACACTACATCAATTCTTGCAAGCGTGGCTTGAACACCGCCACTACATTCACCCTTTCCGGATGATAGAGTAATTCGCAATCATAGTCTTTTAGCAGTTCCAACCAACGTCGCTGCCTCATGTTCAACTCCTTCTGGTCGAACACGTATTTCAGGCTTTTGTGGTCCGTGAACAAAGTGCACTTGGTGCCGTACAAGTAGTGTCGCCACATCTTTAAGGCGAACACCACGACCGCCAATTCCAGGTCGTTGGTTGGATAATTCTTCTCGTGCTCCTTGAGTTGCCTTGACGCGTAGGCGATCACCTTGCCTCATTGCATCAACACACAACCCAAGCCCATTTTGGATACGTCACTGTAGACCACGAAATCTTCAGATCCTTCAGGCAAAGAAAGGATCGGGGTCTCGCATAACTTCCTCTGAAGTGTTCTAAAAGCCTTTTCTTGGGATTCTCCCCAAACGAACTTCACATTCTTGCGGGTTAAGGCCGTAAGAGACGACGCAATCTTTGAGAAGTCCTGGATGAACCTTCGATAGTAACCCGCTAGGCCCAAAAAGCTTCGAATCTCAGACGGACTCTTGGGTGGTTCCCAATTCATCATCGCTTCAATTTTAGACGGGTACACCTTTACTCCATCGCGGTTGACTAAATGACCTAAGAATTGGACTTCCTCTAGCAAAAAATCGCACTTGGAGAATTTCGCATACTGCTTCTCCCGCATCAAAACTTCCAACACTTCCCGGAGATGTTGCTCATGATGCGTCTCGTTTTTGGATTAGACGAATATATCATCGATGAACACGATTACAGACCGATCGAGGAACGGTCGACACACGCGATTCATCAAGTCCATGAACACCGCCGGTGCATTTGTCAAACCGAAAGGCATAACAAGAAACTCATAGTGACCGTATCGCGTTCTAAATGTGGTCTTCGCCACATATTCCCCTTCACCTTCACTTGATGATACCCTGAACGAAGATCAATCTTCGAGAAGCATCCCGCCTCTTGAAGTTGGTCGAAAAGATCGTCGATTCTCGAAAGTGGGTATTTGTTCTTCACGGTTACCTTGTTCAACTCCTGGTAATCTATGCATATTCGCATCGTGCCATCCTTTTTCTTCACGAATAGGACCGGAGCTCCCCAAGGCGAAGAGCTCGACCTTACAAAACCCTTCTCTAAGAGTTCTTGCAATTGGGACATCATTTCTTGCATCTCCGAGGGCGCTAAGCGGTAAGGCGCTCTAGCGATCGGTGCGGCCCCCAGAACCAAATATATCCGGAACTCGACTTGCCGATCGGGTGGCAAACCTGGTAACTCGTCGGGAAACACGTCTGGAAATTTGCGAACGACTCTGACATCCTCGAGTTTCTTCTTCTCCAGCTTGGCATCCACAACGTACGCTAAGTAGGATGCATACCCCTTTACCAAACACTTGCGTGCTTTGGCCATAGATATGACTGCAACTTCTCCCTTTCTTCTCTCTCCATACACTAGCACCTCTTCACCATCTTCTAATGGAATACGAATCAACTTTTTAGAGCAAAGGATTTCCGCGTGGTTCTCTCCCACCCAATCCATTCCAATAATCAAGTCGAAACCACCAATAGACATTGGAAAGAGTTTTATTGGAAATTTCTTCCCTTCAATCTCCAACACACAATTGTCATAGACTTGGTTAACTAGGATTCGGCTACCATTGGCTATTTCCACTACGAGAGAATCCTCTAATGCACTAACGGTCGCATGCAATCTTGCTAGGAAGGACAGAGATACGAAAGAATAACTTGCACCGGAGTCGAAAAGAATATGCACAGGTACGGAGTTAACAAGGAACGTACCAACACTACATCAGTCGACGCCTTAGCCTCCTCGGCTGTGATCTGGAAGGCTCTCCCCGTCGCTTTTGGTGCATAAGCTCTCGTCCCAGAATTTCCTCCCAACTTGAGTTTCGGGCACTCGTTCCGAAAATGGCCCGGTTCTCGACATTCAAAGCAAACCGGCCCCTTGACCGGGCAATCTTTTTGCATGTGGCCAAGCTTTCCACACTTGTAACAAGAGTCAGGCTTCGAGTGGCACAGGCCCAAATGCTTATTCTTGCACTTTGGGCACCACTTAGCCTATCTCTTATGCTCATTACCTCTATTGTTGTTGACGAACGGTCTTGGTCGCTTGAGAGTTCCGGTACTGCCTTCCCACTTTCTCTTTTCCACGGATACCACTTCCTCCTCTCTCTTACGAGCATACACGTCCTCCATGAGCTTAACCTCCTCAATGGTTTCTCGTAGTATAGTAGCCTTTGAGTTTCGTACCATAGCCATCATGTCGGCCGGTAGGCCTTTGAGGTAGGCCTTGACTTTCTCCTTCTCACTTGGGGACACATGCCCCACAAGATCAAGCTTCTCGATGAACAGATGAGTATACTCCTTCACTGTTTTGTTACCCTTCTCGAGGGCTCAAAATTCCTCTTCTAACAGATCAATAGCCCGCTCACTACAGTATTCCTCCATGACCTTCTTCTTGAATACGGTCCATGACATTTGAGCTAAGGTGGTGGCGTCTAAGGTGGACGTGGTGACGTTCCACCATTGAAGAGCAGGGCCACGAAGCATCTGAGAAGCAAACTTAACCTTCTGACCTTCTCCACACTCGCTAGAACCGAAAGCTTGCTCCATCTCTCGAATCCAATTCATACAAGCAACTGGGTCCTCAGATCCGGAAAATTCAGGCGGTTTGCTGCAGAGAAAGGATTTGTAGGTGCAAGTCTTACCACCTGGCCTGGCATCGGCCACTACATGCTCTTCATTCCTTACCCCCTGACTAGTACCACCAGACCCCGCCACTATATTCTCAACAACGATCTAATGTCTACGCAAACTGGTATCCCGGTCTTCCAACATCTTCAGAAAGACTTCATGTTGTTTCTCCATAGCCGATGTCACCATCTGCATGACACTGGCCATCATGTCGGCCTGAGGGTTCGCCTCATGGACGACTAGTTTCGAGGATGCCAACTCCACCCTGGGTATGTGCTCTACCACCCCAGTGAATATTGGCGGCATATTGGGAGGGACAACATTTGCTGCTCTAACCACTGGATTTGGGTTGGAGGTGCTATCATCTTGAGTTTCTCCTTCCATCAACGGTCGGCTTCGAGTATTCACCATGATAGCAGACGGCTGCTACACAAGCACGAAAGAAAATAAGAGACTGATTGAGGTAGAAAGAAACATAATAATACATTCATCAATTGTCATGACATTTAGCAATTCAAGCATACTCACGTAACAATATGTTCATAATAGCATTAGCTACGTGCAATTATGAACACACTATACACAAGGACTCTCATTACCATTATCATAACTCTTAACTCATGCAATTCCGTCAATCCTAAGACATCCTATACCCATAAGTTCTACCCAATCCTCGCCAATCATAGCCTAATGACTACAACTTAAGTCTAGACATCTTACAATCATGCCTAGTTCACTTAAACTAATGCTCTGATACCAACTTGTAACACCCTAAAATTTGACTGAAAATTTAATAAAAATTTTCACAATATAACGACTATAAATTGAAGAACCAAAACCCGCGATAAAACATTTCATCTCAAAAAGACGACAAAGTTACATAGACGAAGATCACCCAAAAGATGGGGAATAATAGTTGAGGCATTTACACCAAAGAATTGGAAATCAACCATGACAACTAGCTAATCTAAGACATAGGTATCTAGATTAGACCATGTCACAAATCTCCAAAAAATATTTTATACTTTCACTTTTGTACGCCAATTCCCTTAGTATTTTCATCCAAAAAGTCTTCGCTATTCGCTCAACCCCCAAAGCTCAGTCTTTACGAGCCCCACCGCTAAAGGAACCTGTAGAAGTGGAACATTCAAGAAACAAGTGTTAGGCTTACGCCTAGTGAGACCAATCATATGCATTTAGATAAAGAAACATTAATTAATAAGACAAGATTTATCGATATTACTTTCATGAGTTGCTTGACTCTCCCTCGGGAAAGGGTAGAGTCTCACCATTTAACGGGGGAGACCCGAGGTTACCATTGTGGTGACGGAACACAAACGTAAGTTGGGAATCAGAAAGAGACATGAAAAGGCGATATCCACGTCTGTTTCATTAGTTTGAGATTTAGAGGACGAAATCTTTTCTAAGGGGCGGAGGATTGTAACACCCCAGATTTTAGACTTTATTTTTATGCTTAAATACTTATGGAAATATATCTACGGTGCTCCCAATCTAATCTAGTGCGATTAAAGGTTTAAATTAGACAAAATTTATCGTTACGACGGAATCAAACAGCAACTTGGGTGGGACCGGCGACTGAGCCGGTGACTGTGCCAGTGGCACTATCGCTAAGGCATTGTCGCATGGGAACCACCACCTACAGTACAAGTGGAGTGATAGTGACCGACGATAGTTCCGTGTCACAATCGCATGTGTCACAATCGCAAGCCAGGGGACAACCTTGGTACAGTCCAGGCGATTGTGCCCCGCGATTGTGCCATTGGCACTGTCGCCCTGGCAAGGTCGCGGCCGGCTAGCCGAGGGCTGTTTCATTAAATGCATTTTTTGAGAGAAAATAATCATTTTTGGGGTCTTCAAACTTAGAGAATTTTCACACTTCCAAGGTACGATTCTCACACACATTTCCTCATTTCCAATCACATTTAACGTCATGATCGGTTAAAGCATTAAATGTCTTCTTGTTAGGGTTTCTAAGGTTAAGAAGCTTAAGATACAAGAGGCTCAAGTGATTCAAGCTTCACATCATCACTCTCCATCCTTCTAGGGTTTCATTATTTTAGGGTTTTTACATTGCAAACCTTTTGGTGAGTCTCCTAACCCTTATTTCCTATACATGTATTATTATTTGCTTATGTGAAGATTAGGAGGAACTTGAAGTTAACCTAAAACTAGGGTTTTGTGTATTTTACTAGTATGTGGGTATTTGCTCTAGTAGGAGACATTACATGTCATGAGGGTTCTTATGTGCATATAAAGTTGTAAAATGAGCTACACATTGACAAAGGAACATCTTTTACAAGTATGAGTTTTGGTTATAAATGGTTATAATGTAACTAAATTTATCATGATGGTTTGATGGTGGTTTTGGTTGACAAATGAATTGGGTGGCTTAAATATGAGTATGAAATATGCATTATCACACTTTGGTATGGGATGAGTTATGCATGAGAAATACTATCTTACTTGGGCATGATCTAAATGTAAAGCTAGTGTCTATTTCCTTGTGCACGAGAATTTAGATGGCATGATATATTTGGTTATAATTGTTGACCGTTTTGGTCACTAGCGAGTAGGCAATAGGGGACACAAGTCCTTGAGGTGTAACTCGTCTAGATTAGATATGTACTAATGTTCGTAAGTCCTTGAGGTGTAACTCGATGGAGAAGGCAATAAAGGCATAAACGTTTTGAGGATTGTGATGTCTTTTATGGCATGGAAACTAGAACCAGGGCATGAGGTGAAATCCAATAACATCACGGGTGACTCCATTCACGTGTTCTCGTCACCCAAGATGGAAACGGGTCTCCCCCGTATTTCAAGAGATATCTCTTGTGTAATTGTTCAGGTGTGGAATATCTTTTCCAAGTTGAATGTTGGGTTTGGTTTAACCCATTGGGTACATTGGTAACAACTAATTATGTTTTGGTTGCTTACATTATAAACTGTCAAATCTTGCAATATCACTAGACTTTGGTCTAACACTTGTTTTGGTATTTAATGACTCACAAGTCCTACAAGTGGTGTGCATAGGGCACCTTGATTCGCCGGGCGCGCACCTAGGATTCTTGGAGGACCGGGCTTTTGGGAATCTTGAGAGAAGAGCGTTTTGAAGTCATAGCAACACCCACCTTTAATCTAGTCTTAATTGTTGTTCTAGATTAAATAGGTTATCGTGTATTATGTCTTATTCTTCCGCTACTTTATTGATGCAACTACCCCAACTTTATTGGGTTTTAGTCATTCATATTTACAGGATTTATAAACCTCCATATTTTAGACGTTATATTGCTGAAATTTTAAGTTTTAAGTTTACTCAATTTTTAGGGTGTTACATAAACGATGAAGATAAAGACCGGAGCAGATTCCCCGGTGGTTTTAGACGACGACGATGAAGACCAGTGCAGACTCACTGGTGGTTTTAAACGATGAAGATGAAAACGGGAGTAGTTTCACCGGTGGTTTTATACGATGAAGATGAAGACCGGAGCAGATTCACCAGTGGTTTTAAACGATGAAGATGAATATCACAACACATTCATCGGTGGTTTTAAACGATGAAGATGAAGACCGCAACAGATTCACCGGTTGAAGACCGAAGCAGATTCACCGGAGCACCGGAGCAGATTCACCGGAGATGAAGGTTGGAGAATTTTAAGGAATTCGATAATCATGAATCCGACTTACCCTGAATATGGGATGTTATGTTTAATGTATTTTCCCCAAAATGCCCTTGATCATCAATGAATTTCATTAAAAATTTAATTAATTAGAAATCAATCATGTTTTTGATATAGGCCGTTGATTTCATGATGAGTGGCTATGATTGTGGTTGTAAGGGTTGCTAGATTTTATAGGTTTGCAAATTATAACACCCCTATATATATATATATATATATATATATAGGGGCAAGTTCAAACGAGAAGCTAAGCTTAACAATACATTGGCGTTTAATCATATATGATTAAACATACCTGCATGTCGTGTAATCATATATGATATCACACTTCTCACCTTCTCGCAAGATGTTTAACTTCTCGCATGATCATTCCTCTCTCTCTCTCTCTATATATATATATATATGTATATATATATACAGCACCCCCGCTGCCAGCTTCGTTTCCAATTGTGATTTTCTCATAGTTTACACAAGGAAACCTCATCGCATATATATATATACACACACATATCACCCCCCCCCCCACACACACACACATATCCATGAATGAAACCTCATCGGAGGCACACACAAAAAACGCAGGGACGATAGGGAACGATGGCTTCATCTACAAACAAAAAATGGTGGTCTTTGTGTCATTTGTTACAAACGAAAAATTGTCCCTGTTGAGTACTCACCTGAGATGCTAACCGAGAATCGATGACGAGTTGGGGGTTCATTGGGGAGAGGGAGTTAGGGGTTCATCGATGGAGGTTTCTTGGAGAAGGCCTACATGAGGTTTTGTTGACGGGGGAGAGGGAAGTTGGGTTCGCTGGAAAAGTGGGTGCCGACGGGGAAGGTTTTAGAGGGTTGATGATGACGATGATGTGTTTTAAAGAAAGAGTAAATTACTTTCTTGATCCTTATATATTAAAAAAAATATTGTAAAGAGTAAATTACATTCTTGGACCCTTTGGATTACAAAAAGAAAACTTTTAATAGAAAATTGTAAAATTAGGTAAAATAACGAAAACACCCCTTATTTTGGATTTAACGAAAAAAGTTAACGAACGTTAGGAGGAGGGACCAAAACTAGGGATGGTAATGGGGCGGGGACCCCAATCCCCGTCCCCATCCCCAATCCAAATTTCTATCCCCGTCCCCGTCCCCGCTGGGGAATATGAACACATCCCCATCCCCGTCCCCACCGGGGAACGGGGATCCCCAACGGGTAATCGGGGATTTCCCCCCTTATTTGATATATTTTAAATGAAATGAATTGAGCTTTATATATACTCGATCGATAATGGTCGATGTCTAAATCTCACATATTTCCAAAATATGTTTCTACGTACTACCAAATATTGATGTGGACAAAGTCACAACGTCATACGTAATTATTTGATCAAACACTTTCGACTCTCCATTTTTTTTAACTAAAAAAGTAACACAAGTAAAAAAAAATGTAACAAAAAATATCAAAATACCATTCTAAATATGAAAGTTATATCTAAATATTTAGAAATAATATATTTAGAAATAGACATACAATATATTTAGTAATAAATATAAATAATATTTAGTGATAATTATATAATATATTTAATATGCGGGGACGGGGCGGGGCGGGGATCACGTTACCCGTCCCCGTCCCCATCCCCGATCCCCGGTTTTGCGGGGAATCCTCGTCCCCGCCGGGGCGGATACACCGGGTTCCCCAATGGGGCGGGTCTCATTCCCATCCCTAACCAAAACCAAAGTGAAATGAGAAATGAGAGGGACCAAATCCGAGTTAGGGACGATATCCGTTGAAAATGACAAACGTTAGGAACCAAAAGTGAACTTTAGTCTCTGTGTGTGTGTGTGTGTGTGTGTGTGTGTGTGTGTGTGTGTGTGTGTGTGTGTGTGTGTGTGTGTATCCCTTCTACAATACTTGTTTAATATTGCCATTACTTTTTGGGACCAACACTTATCACCCACAAACTGACAAGCAAAACGAACATACAATTCAGACATTGGAAGATATGTTGTGTGCTTGCATTATTGACTTTGGAGGTTCATGGGAAGGGAATTTACGTTTAATTGAATTTGCTTATAATAATAGTTACCATTCCAGTATTCAAGAGACACCCATCGAGGATCTTTACGACAGTGCATGTAGAATACCATTGTGTTGGAATGAAGTGAGAGAGAAACAATTAACCAGACTGGAGATCATTCAATTAACGACATATAAGATCGATCAGATTCACAAACGATTAAAAATGGCTCAAAACCGACAGAGAAGCTACACCGATAAACACCATAAATCGATAGAGTTTCAAGTTAGGGATAGTGTGATGTTGAAAGTATCACCGTGGAAAGGAATCCTTCGTTTTGTTAAGAGGGGTAAACTGAGTCCACGGTATATCTGTCCTTTTATGATAAGTGATCTGGTTGGTGAGGTAGCATATAGGTTAGAACTTCCTGATGAGTTTAATGGTATTCACAGTACCTTTCACGTGTCTAGTTTGAGAAAGTGTTTAGTTGATTCAAAGAAGGTGATACCATTAAACTGAATTTCATCAGAAATCCATAAGCAGTTATAAATTACAAGGTTAAGAAATTAAGAAATAAAGAGATTGGTTTAGTAAAACTTCATTGGTGTTATCACAAAGGTCAAAATATCACCTGGACACCAGAATCAGAAAAGAGATTCAAATATTCTAGTTTGTTCGATTGATTGAATTCCGAGATGAAATTCTGTTAAGGGAAGATGTTATAATATCCTTGTTTTTAGAGTTGTTTAGTGTAAAAGTCCAAGGGGTTGATTGGGTATTTTGCCTTTCTAGAGGGTTAGATTTTTGAAATAGGAAATCCAATAAATTGAGTCACCTCCTTTTGGCTTTCTCCTTCCAGATTATTGTTTCTGCAACTTTTAGAAAGGTGTAAGTGTGTGTTTGTGTAAATCACTCGAAAGTCTTAGTTGGAAGAAACGAGTGAAGCTTTAAAAATTTCCTCTTTGGTGTGTTCTCTAATACTCTCAGATAAAGATCAATTCTCTTGGTTCTATTTCTCAAGGGTTTTCTTTAGATTTTGAGTTAGGGTTGGATTTAGTTTGTAACACCCTCAAATTTGGAAAAAACAACTAATTAAAAATTTCGATATTGCATCCAGTAAAAGATAAAACTTCTTCCTATAAATCAAAACTTGATATACCTCCAATTAAAATTCTATTATTAACCTCAACAATTAGAAACTCCAGTCTTATACAAGGACTAAACCGGAGTCGGGTGTTACTTAACCTAAATACAAGTTGTCAGTCCCAAAATAAAAGCGGAAAACTTCACCAAGCTATACACTTCTCGAGCACACAACTAGCACTCTTTTCTTCACAATGTCACTAGAACTATTCCGAACTGGAACCTGTTGCACATGCCGATAAATAAAAATGTTAGGCTAACGCCTAATGAGTTCAAGAGTTTTCATCGTAAATAAATATATCATAAAAAGAAAAGAATGCAACTTAAATCATAATCTTTTAAAACAATTTACTTTAAATATGAAAACGACTCATTTCCAAAAAAACGCATGATTTAAAGATGGACGCTCCAATGTAAAACATACTTTGATGAAGTGATGCAACCCAAAACTTACTCGAAACGTGAATAGAAATCGAACCCCCAATTTATGAAAACGTGGATAAAACTTTATATCCCAAAATACGGGAGGGGCATAATACTCAACCCATCCATAAATCATGGATAATAATCCATATATACAACACGTCACTGAAAACATGGATACTAAAACTTAATACCCAAAACAACAACTTTCGGTGACGGGGGAGACCCGAATTCCATCGAATGTGACGGGCACACAAAGTTAAGCCACTTATCAATGTTCTCGAGATTCACATAGAGCCATGGATCCCCGTATACGACTCCCTACCGAGCTACCACTGCAAGATACCCAAATAACCCTAGTGTCTACTCGACCTCCAGATGAGTGTCACCACAAAAGCCACAAGTCCCCGTATCCGGCTCACCATGGGCACCACCGCAAGACTTAGCTTCGTAAACGGCTCTGCATAGCACCACCGCAAGCTTACATAAAAACATGACTTGGGGACCACACTAAGACAAAGCACATAGATGTCAGGTATCACTTTATTAAAGATCATGTTGAAAAAGGAACAATTGAACTTTTCTTTGTAAAAACTGATTATCAACTTGCCGATTTGTTCACCAAACCCTTAGACGAAAAGTGGTTCAACTTTCTTATCTCTAAGCTTGGTATGTTAAATCTTAAAATCTAATCAGTAGTTACCTATAAAAGTTCTCTAAATTGTATACTTTTTCATCATTTCTTCATTCTTAACTCTGATTGATATCTGCACTTCTATCAAATGTTCATGATCCAAGGGGGAGAATGAGAAGAAATTGACATCCGGTCAATATTACTTCGAGGGGGAGCTCATAAAATTTTGCATGTACCTTTTAATGCCAATTTTTTTTTTTGTAATGCAAGAATTTAGGGGGAGCTTTTCAAGTCAAGGAGTTCGGATATGACTTCTGATTATTTCTGATCAGAACTCGTACTTTAAAAGTTTTACTGCTTTTTGTCTTTTCAATTTAAGTGAATAAATTTTACTTTGACTTGACATAAGACTTTTGCAGAATTTTTGAGAGAAGCTTACAAGTTCATATGTTTATGACTTAAAGCTTAGCTTCATGAGATGTAAGATCGCACGTTAAGGTATAATCCTTTATCTTAATCTCATATATGGTTGAAAGAAGGACAATTTTCAATCATTTGAAAACATTGTTTTTAATGTTCAAACCACTTCCTGATTTTTCAAACAGATTTTATATTTTGGGAGTGTATTTTAAATGTTTTCATGATCTAAATTGTGCTTTAACTGAAATAGTTAAACCAATCTGAGCATCACATGCATCATAGGAAAACAAAGAATCATTGTGCTAGGTATTAACACAACTTCTATGGAATCACCTTAACCAGTGATTTCTACCCAAGAAGTTAATCCTTAGTGATTAAGTGTGCAAATCGAAAAGAAATGAGTGTGATTAGAGAAAGCAAAAAGTTTAAAAGAAAGAGCGTGTGAGAACAGAGTTAAAAGAATATCACAACTCTGCACCAACTTTTTCTGAGTCGGGTAGCCACAATTCTAGTGATTCACAATTCTTTGGTGATCATTATTGAAACAGGCAACTAACCCATGCCAACTCTTGATCAAACCTCACCATCTACTCATTTTCTTATTCACAAGAAAGTGTTTCACATTTTCAAAGGGGATGCAGCACATATGCTATCTGATTTTCATTTGGAAAATCTGGATATTGAAAAGAAGGAATTCTGCCCCACCTTCGCACTTCAATCATGCACATTGAGTCTGTGTTTAACTTACTGTTGTCTCAGTGGTTTACACATTTTTGAGCCAATAAGCAATCATCAAGTGCTTAATTCTTTCTATCACAAGCACGAACACACAAGGAATTTGTTTCTTTGTCATAACGTTTATAGAAATTTACCTTTGTGGTGTTTCGATGATTAAATGGAAGCCCTGGGGGAGTCAACATCAAAACAGCTCCTTTCCAATGTGTATTCGTTACACACAGTGACTTAGTGTTACTGACAGGCATGTTAACTGATTCATTAGTTGATTCAGGTGTTACATGACTAATTTGTCTAGATTTGCAAAGATCTGGATGAATATCTTATGAATTGACGGATCAGGGGCTCTAACCGCAAGATTGACATTTCTTACATCTAATTTTGATGAAGTCGTTGCACTCAACATCAAAAAGGGGGAGAATGACTACACAAGAAATGGCAAAGATCACATGTTTCAAGAATCACGTCAAAGACTGAATTCTTCTAAAGAAAGTAGAAAAAGACATGCTGATTTAAGAGCTAGAGAAAGAGATTGCATCTTCTGAGCTGAACAAGAAGACTGAATTGCTAAAATCATTTTCGTAATGATCTTGATCCAAAGGGGGAGATTGTTAAGACACAGTCTCATTAGATTCAAGATCATCCAATCTGAAGATCGCAATCTGAAGCTAAAGCCGAAACGTCGACTCTCGATATAAAAGTCTATGTCTATTTGTAATAAATGTCAATGTAATTCAATGTAATTGTTTGTTTATTGTTCTAGTTAACTTAGTTAGTTATATATTAACTTAGTTAGACATAATATCTATTTGTTAGATATTATGTAGTTATATTAGTTTTATAATACAACTTGTTCTTACAAGTTGTTAGGTTGATTAGATTTAGATAATATCTATTCTAGATATTATCTAAGTGTATCTCTCTCTCTCTAAAAAGATCAGATCAAATATACACACACAAACACACACTTAAAGGTGTAATAGAGAGAAAACAGAGAACACATTCAAACCTTGAATCTGATCAACCTTGTAACCATTGTTATATATCAATACAGGTTGGTAATCATTTTGTGTTGTTATTCTATAAAACTTGATAGTATTGTTGGACCGACACTTTATGTTTGTTTAATAAATTAAGAATATAATATTTAACAAATTAACAAGTGAATATAACTACTAATTAATAACAACAACAATAATAATAATAAATACATAATCTTTTTCTAAAAAAAAGTGATGATAAACCCACTTTCCACCCATCCCACATTGGTAGGAAATAAGAAGATGTTGCTTTAAACTCCAGTATAAATATAACCCCCATCCCTTCATTTTCTTAACCATTCACAAGTTTATTTCTTGTGGCTTGAGCCTTGTAACTTAAGCCTTATAGCTTGAGCCCAAGGGTTTGTGCCTTGTAGCTTGAGGAATATTGCAAAATTTTGATTGGAGCACCCCAAGAACGTGGGTGAACCTTGAGTTTGTTTAAAAATGTTTGTTTAATATTTTAACAAACATAATCGAACAAACATGAATATATGCATTTTTTAAACGAATGAACAAGATCGCCAAAGTTTTTGTACATTTATTGTTTGTTTTCGTTCATTTGTTTTAAGTTCTTTTTAACGTTCATTCGAGTTCGACCTTGGTTCGAGCTTGAAATGAGTTTGAGTTCGAGCTTGATTCGAGCTTGAAATGAGTTATCGAATTTGAGTTGAGTTTGGATTTTCACTACTCGCGAGTTTTCGAGTCGAGTTCGAGCTTGAGAATTGGGTTTCAAGTTCGAGTCCAGTATAATGATACTCGAGTTTGACTCGCATCATTTACACCTCTAGTCATAACTTCATGGCACTATAGCCGAGACTACCACACTTTCAGTACCATTTGTGCTATTGTGACAGATGTCACAACCACATGGCACTATAGTCATACTTCATATTTGGTTCTTCATTTACCGATCCACCTAGTTCAAAACTTTTCCTCCATTAGGATAAAATCAGGATGTTACATAGTTTGATTTTTATGCTAGACTTTTCTTTAGTAGATTTTGTGACCCAGATTACTAGCATATAACAATCAATATACAAATTAAGAACACAAGTTTATTAGATCAATCATATGAATTACAATTAATCACACATCTAACTTTTAGTCACAAGTCTCACATATGTTCTCTGTGTGTGCGAAGTCTTACCAATCTCTCTGAATGTATCTAATGCGCGTACTTACAAGATTACAAAGAAACCAACCTATTTATACTAAGTCAACATAGTTGACTTTTACAACTCAAAACCCTTAACTATTGAACATTTACAAACTAGACCCTCTATTTTAATCTTGAGTACAATATACATCCAACAGATTTCAAGTTTTTTTTAGTAAAATATGATGGAGCTAAATATACCTTTTAGTATTCTTGAAATTATGATGTTTGATGGTTGCTCCATCTTTACGATTCAACCATTTCAATTTGGTTGTTTAAAAGTGTTGGTATGTTAAACTTCTTTGGGAGAGGTTTCTTTGATCCCAAAAGTTATATGTCTATTGTTATCGAATAGTTTAAGGTTGGCTTTTTAAGCTATGGTTGTCAAAGTTGAAATCTAGAAAGAAGGGGAAAAAAAGTCGAACAAGTGAGCTACGTGACTTTTCCCGCAACTTAAGCCGCAACGCAAGTCGCGTAAGTCTTTGTGGTGTCGCTTTTCGATGTTTGTTTCGTGTCATTTTGGGGTCTTTCATGGTATCGTTTTTGTACCTTAAGGGTTGTTTACTTGTTTAGAGATTAGGTTGAGCCTATCTTTCTAGATTGTGATCTATGCTTACCTTATTCAGGTTTAAGTGTTCGGTTTTTGTAACACCCGTAATTTCGGGTAAACTTCTTCTATTTTGGTGGTCAGTAGAGTGTTTAAGTGCCTCGCTATAATGTAAAAATTACTTGGCATTATTATGCGGATTTAGTCGTACGTTCCTCGTCGAAGAATCAAATCATTTTAGGTCGGGATCGCGTCAAATTGGTCATGGGCGACTATGTGTCATTGTCGCACACGGTCTCCAGGGTGATAAAACCCATCTCAACGATTTTTAAACTCATTTGTATCTGATTTTTGAAGAGCTAGGTCGCGTTTTCTCTCTAGAAGAGCTGGTAAGTCCCTTCTCTACCCCCTCTTGCCATTAATGCTTCCATCTACCTCAAGTTCACAATCATTATGATGTTTTAGGGTTCTTGAATCACTTATTGGTCAAGTCTAGCCATCTCAAGCTTCATCTCATCTCCTCACCAATTACTTGGAGTTTTAGGGTTTTAAGCTATAAACCCTATAAGGTGAGTTCATCCTTTTTCATAAACTCTATACATGTTAAAATCAAGCTTTTAACCTACTAGACATCTCCATTTTCACTTATACAACTTTGGGGTGTATTATCACCTAAAACCCTAATTTTTGAGATTCTAGGGTTTATGTGTTTAGATGGGATTTCAAGAAAAGAAAGGGATATCTTGGATTTATATGTGTATAAGATTTGGCATTATGCTTTCCCATTCTTTAGTTTCAAAGTTTATTTAATAATGAGTTGATGAAATTTTATGTTGAACTGCTGATAAGTTTGTACATTGGAAACTTGTTTTTCCATAACATAAGTTTGAGTATTTGGGAACTCAAACAATGATTTGAAATATTAAAGTAACCCAAATGGCTAGAATATGGGTATGTGATTCACATGTCAAAATGGAACCTCTTGGTAAAATTATGCAATTATGTGCGAAACCTTTATTTGTAAGCATCTTGGATATTATATCGTAACGTTGAATTATCGGTTAGTCGATTAACTTTATGTGGCATATTTGGTTTCACTTGGGATTCATGACCCCATAATTGTTGTTGCATTTGTTCCGACGTTGGGACATTAGTTTCCCTCGTCGAGGCACGTTTAGGCATCAGATTGGGTTATAAGTCCTATGTGCTAAGTATTACGATATTGGATGAGGATCTCAAACCAAGGGCCCTTTTTGGGTTGAAGTTGACTTTCCGCGGGTGTACGTTTAAAGCCACTGAGCCTAACATCTCTTGCGTGTACTTTTATATGTTTGGCTTTACTGACTGTCAAGTGGCCTACTTTTGTGTTCCGTCACTTGCATTAGTAAGCGGGTCTCCCCCGTTAAACCAAGAGGTAACTGTTATAGTAAAAAGCACTATTATTACTATCCTAGCTCCACTTTCTTTACTTACGCTTAATGTTAATTATTTTCAATACAACTGTTTGATCTCACTAGGCTTTAGCCTAACACTTTTTCTTAAAATGACATGTATAGCAGGGCAATCTAGCGATGGGATTCGTCGGAATGAGCGGACGGCCTAGGGGTCGAGAGCGGTCTTTTTGAGTTGATTTCTTGACCGATACGATGGTGATAGTGTTTATACATTTTGGAAGAATAGCAACACCCGATATTAATCTTTCTTGTTTAAGTTAGAATATTAGGTTGTTAAGCATTATTCTTCAATTGATTCTTTTGTAAAGGTTACAAAAATATTCCCCGTTCTCGGGATGATACCTTGGAATTGTTATGACATGTTTTGTTTACCCTGGTTTACTCAGTTTATAGCCGTCATATTGCGAAATTTTCGAATTTTTATTTCTCTAAAATTTAGGGTGTTATAGTTTTGAGTTTCTCATATCGCTTAAAGTTGTTATATCATATCTCGTGATCAAGGTGAGTTTTCTTGTAATCTTTTCCAATTGAAATGTATAGAGATATTATACCTTATTGGTTGTCTAAAAGGGTTACCATTAACTGTGTTACGGTATTGTTATAATGGGTTGTGCCAAGTGCCAACTTTATAATGAATGGAGTGCTAACTTATGACTAACTGTGATCTTGTGCCTGAGTGCCAACTTTATAACTCGATGTAGTGATTGAGAACCTTCTATATGATTCCTGATTTTGAAAGAAATTTATATGAATTTATTTTAATTGTATTAATGCACTGTCAGGGATTTCCTCACTAGACGTATGGTCTAACCCTCATCTTGTTTTAAAAAATATGCATTTCAGGGCAACAACAACGATTAGTTGGTAGAGGAAAGGGTAAAATGTGAGATTGTCTTTTTGGATGTTTTACGTGAAGCCAGTCATGTCAATCAATCATCTTATATATTTGGGATGGTAAGAGAACCAAACATATTGAGACCGACTGTCATTTCACTTGCCATCACTTACAACTTGGAACCATCACATTGCCTTTTGTCCCTTCAATTCCCTAAATTATTGATATATGTACTAAAGCACATTCTACTTCATGCTTACATTTGTTTGACAAACTCTCAATACTCATAGTTGTAGCATCATGATTTTGAAGGGGGTGTTCTTTTCTTATATTACCCTAATATAAAAACTAGAGATGAACATTTGCGGGTCTTGGGTAATGCCCTGGCGAGGCCTAACATACTTGTTTTGTCTAACGGGCTTAATATATCAAACTCAAGTCATACGTATTATATGACACATCACATATAATATATATTTGGGAGGCGGTTGGTACAAAGAGAGTCCAACCGTAAACAACTCTAGAGTAAAATATAACAGATACGATAAAAACCCTTTTACGATGTATTGTTTCTTTATTGATGCAATGCAACTCCATACGAAACCCTAGCCATTGTTCCTAAGTTTAATCTCTTATTCAAGTCTTTACGAACCTTTTAGACTCATCCATATATATTCTTCGTATATTGTTATATGGAATTATAATTGATCAAAATCATCATGTAATTTACTTACAAAAAGACAAAAATAAAAACATCAAATGCCTATCTAACATGAAATATATTTATGTAGAATATTAAACTTAGATTTACTTAACATTAAGAGGAGGGTATAAAAGAGCCATAGCTAAAATCCGTACGGTTGGCCAGAATCCGTACCAACATATCTAACACCTCCTTCATATTTGGCCGTAATTGAGGTGCCTCCACCGTACATCTTATCCCGATCCGAAGCAATTCGCACATTTCCACCGCTCCCTCCGCCATCCCCGCCGTCGCTAGCAACGTTAACGGGATCATCGAACCGACCTTTCTCGACCACTCCACTAGACACTCCTCTCCGCCATCCACCGCCCGCCGCCCCGTTGCTAGCTCCATCACCAACACTCCGTAACTATACACATCGCCTTTTGTGGTCGCTTGCCATGTTTGCCCGTACTCCGGCGCCACGTATCCGATCGTACCGGCCACCATCGTGCTGACGTGGCTATCCCCGGCGTCCACCACTCTCGCCAGCCCGAAATCGGTCACCCGAGCCTTCCCGTTTTTGTCCAACAACACGTTGCTGGCTTTCACGTCTCGATGAACGATGGCTGGATAACACTCGTGGTGTAAAAACACCAAAGCGTGGGCTACATCGATCGCAACGTCAATCCGTCGCTTCCATTTGAACCCGGCTCGATCGGGAATCACGTCTTCTAAGGTCCCACCATCCATATACTCGTAAACCAAAAGTTTTTCTGACCCATATAAGCACCATCCGTACAACGTCACAAGGTTCGGGTGCGGCCAGCCGAACCCGTTTCTGGTTAGCACCTCCATTTCAGCCCGAAATTCTCGTTCGCCCTCCATGCCTTCTCGCAGTTTCTTCTTGATCGCAACTTCTCTTCCATCCGGCAATAAACCTCGGTAAACCGTTCCGAAGCCTCCTCTCCCAATGATCCTATCGTTCGCAAAGTTTCCCGTCGCCTTCAAGATGTCGGCGTGCGTGAATGCCGTTTTATCCAAACGAATTACTTTTACGGTGTCCGATAACCATGGAGACGAGCAACCGGAGTTCGATGTGAAGTCGTTTCCGCACTTCATTTCGTGCATCGGATATAGAGGTTGATCTACAGGGCTCTTGATCACAAAACAGATCAGGATTGTCATGACTCCAAACACCGTGAAAGCGAGCAGTAGAAACATGAACACCAAAACCGCACTCCATTTTCGGGGTTCTGATCTCCGACCACCGCTCGCAGCTGAGTTGTTCGTTGAATTATCAATAAATGACGGAAGATTTAACAACGTGTCTCCAAGAAATGACGATTTCTCGAAGGTAGACAACTGGCCGATAGCCGGAATCACGCCCGAGATATACGGATTGTACGAAACATTAAACTTGCTCAAATCGGTCAAGTTATTCAAGTTGGTCGGAAACGTACCGGAGAAATTGTTGTATGACAAATCAAGATTTCTCAAACACTTGAGATAGCCGAGCTGAATCGGAATTCGACCCGAAAAATTGTTATGAGAAATATTAAACACGACAAGCGGCATTCCCCCGATCTCGGCCGGAAGTGTCCCCGAAAATTCATTATCCCCCAAATGCACCATCGTAAAATTATCCATTTTTCCGATCTCCTTCGGTATCTCCCCCGATAATCGGTTTCCGCTTAGTTGAATATACCCCGATATCTGTCGTGTTCGAACGTTCGATCCCGGAAGACAAACTTGAAAAATCCCATGCCCTTTAAGTATCGCGTCCCATAAACTTCTACATCTCTTCCTGTTAAGAAGTGTATACACAAAACTAAATGGCGGATAATTCGCCGGTATCCATCTTTTCATCGCCGAACACTCGCCGGAACCCGCCATCGGATTGTTTTCTCTGTTAAACACGAAAGTGGGTGCCGCATTCTTGCCGATATTAACCAACTCCGGCGAAATTCGACCCGAAAGTTGATTGTTTGCAAGATTTAACCACAACAAACTGCTACAATTCCCTAATTGAGGTGGTATTTGACCCGATAACGAATTGTTAGCGAGCATCAACCATAATAGGGAAGTTAATCGTCCCAAACTTGAAGGGATTGACCCATTTAAATCATTAAATGAAAGATCAAGAGCTTGAAGTCCTCGTAAATTTCCAAATTCAGATGGAATACTACCGGAGAAATGATTGTGAGCAAGAATTAAGTACCTCAAACTCGACATCTGAGATAATTCCGGTGGTAATTGACCTGACAAATTGTTGAAACTCAGGTCTAATCGTGAAATATTCTGCAACCGGAGAATTCCCGATGAATTCAATCCGCCGGTGTATCCATTTGCATGAAGAAGAAGATTTTTCACTTGGGTAAATCGCCCAAAAATCTCTTGTATATCTCCTCTGAAATTATTCCGACTAAGATCCAAATATCTCAAATTCTTCAATCCCAGTAAAGATTCTGGAATTTCTCTAGAAATTGAGTTGTTACCCAAGAAAAGCTGTTCCAATTTTGTAATCAGTCCAAGCTCTACCGGAATCTTATCGGAAAAACGGTTCACCGATAAGTCCAAGATTGTTAAGTTGTCACAATTTGAAATCTCTTTCGGGATTCCGCCGGAAATTGCGTTTCCGGAGAGGTCCAGCGTCTGTAAACTGCAATTTTCCGGGAAAATCCATGCCGGAAGGGTGTCGTTTAAATTGTTTTCCGATACTGAAAACTCCTTAAACCTATGGAATCCAAACCACAAGTTTCCGGTTAAGTAATTCGAACTCAAATCGACAAATTCCAACTTGGTGCATCCATCCATCGAGCTTATTTCTCCGGTGAAGTTATTAGTTGAAAGATTTGCCACCACCAAATTGTTGCAAATCGTGGGGAAACTCATCTTGATGTCGCCGGTGAGTCTGTTGACCGATAAATCAAGAATTTCCAAGCTACTGAGTCCGGTCAAATTGAGCTCACCGTCGATGATATTGTGCGATAAGTTCAATACTTTGAGGTTCCGGCAACCACCCAAATCGGCCGGAATTTTGCCATCGATAGTGTTTGTTGATAGGTCTAGGTAGACAAGTTCCGTTAACGCCGAGAAGTTAGCAAATAAACTTCCGGCGATGTTGTTTTCCGGGAGTCTGATTTCAGTGACTCGGTCGCCGGAGCAGGAAATTCCCGGCCACATGCACGGCGTCGGAGCTTGTGGGTCCCATTTTTTGTAGTTTCCTTGATTGACTGTGTTTTTTTGTTCCAGAAATGACTTGAGATTGAGGAGTATTTGCTTGTCGGATTCTAATGAATCTCCAATTGCATCTTTTCCTGTAAAAATTCGCATTAAATTCAAGTCCACCCTGTAAATTCCTTGTGGAATAACTAAATTCAGATGTGAATAGAAACGTAAATTCACCTGTGAATAGAATGAAGAAGAGGATGAATGCAATCCGGTCGGCTGACATGGTTACTACTGTAACATGCTTTTGATGATGATTCTTCTTGTTTATTGTATAATTGAAGAAGTTGTTGTTTAACCCAAATAAAATTAAATAAATTTAAAGAAAAAAATGAATTGAATTAGAAAAGGTGAATGAGAAGGATGAATGTTTGGAAGAGTGTATGTATAAATATGAAATTCAATGAAAATAGAGAGAGCGGTCGCAGGTGGACCAAACTAAACATGGAACATATGCAAATACGCCACACTTTCTATACTTTTACTAATTTATTAATCTTCTTTTACTACTCGTATTTTTATTATTTTATATATATATATATATATATATATATATATATATAGAGAGAGAGAGAGAGAGAGAGAGAGAGAGAGAGAGGGGGGTTCAAAATGGTATCGTATATAGCAATTTATCTGGTAAGTGCTTACTCGGATAAGAGTCTCCACTCTCATTTATCGGGTAAGACTTTCCATCCTTATCGTTGTTTTTACTGTGGTAAAATTCTTGGCCCTTGCCATATTCATCTGGTAAGAAAAATTACCGGGTAAGCGTTTAGTAAACAATTCCTAAATTAGTAAAAGAAAAGACTAAATTTAGTTTTCATTTAAATTAAAGATTAAATTTTATATACGCTGTATTCTTGAATTTGGAGAAAAGAAGAAAAGAAACGAAAGAAAAAGAAAAGAAGTTTGTTATTTATATTCTCCAAAAAGAAGGAAAGTGAAGCAAAAGAAAGGAAAAGAAAATAAACGAAATAAATTTTCATGTTTTTAAACAGGTGAGAAAATAAATAAAATTTGTCATTTATACTAATATATTTTTTAAAATATATTTTTGAAAATGAAATATTAGGTAATTTTGTAATTTTAATAATTTATTTAAAGGGTTTTAATTTATTTCCTTTACTTCCACATTTTGAAGAAAGATTTGGGAGGAAAACTTATTATTTTCCTTCAATTTTCTTTTTCTTTTTTTCTTAAAAATGATTTAAAAGGACAATTTTTTTTTTTAATTTTCCTCCCTTTTTCTTTCTTTCGGAAGAAAAGGTCTCGATAACAAAGCGTTACTAGTTTAATTTTTTATTATTATTTATATTATATATATAATGCATTAAATTAAAGATTGCATTGGTGGGCTGTTGCTTTTCATGTTTTTGTAGAGTTTGGATGAATTATTTTTCTCAAAAACTGAATTCAAAATTTTAATGTTTTAATATATTTTTATCTATTAAAAGGAGTAAATTGCTTTGAATAAAAGGCTATGTTGTTCTAAAACAATAGGTTAGATGAAAGTCATTCAATTAAAAAAAAAAAGTTAAAACTATATATCCAAATTACTATATGGTAAAGGGAATAGAAATAAAAAGGTGTTTATTACATAATGCTTTAGTGATAATAAGATCATTTTTAATCTAATCTTAAACAACATTAAATATATGGTCTACTGAACATTAAAAAAAAATCAATTTCAATCATACATAAAAAAAAAATACTAAAAACATTTTTAATATTATAATAATAATATAATAATATATTTCTTTATTACTATACCTTTTTATAAAAACATAATAATTATATTATATAATTACATTTTTATAATAGTAATTATCAAATGAATCTATGTTATTGATATAAAAATATAGACAGTTTTTTTTGTAATAAATTATGTTAATGAAATTTTATTTTGTTAAATATTTTATGATTATACAGATTTTTTATTTATGTATGTTTAAGTTTTGTCGATCAAAATTATACCAAATTATTCACATTTTGTTTTTACTAATTTTAATTTTTAGTTAAAAGAATAAATTATTTAAATATAATTTACAATTTAAATTCACAAAATAACTATATTATAAACTTAATGTACATATTGCTTCTTATATTAAACTATTAATCAATATATATATATATATATATATATATATATATATTTATATTGAAATACTATAAAAATTCATTATAATATTTAAAAAATAGAAGCCAATATTTTTTAACTCTAAATATAGAGGCCAATATTGATGACGTCTATTTTTTTAATGGCTGGTCAAAGGAAAAAACACTTTGGTTTTAGTTTTTTTAATGATGGGTTTCATCTATAATAATAATTAACTGTGATTTGTCTTTGAAATTAAGATCTACGTAATTTATCTTAATTATTTCTCTCAATATACGTTGAATTGTATATCAAAGAGGCACAACTTTAAAATATTTATAGCACATATCTAAAGAGAAAATGAAAATAATAATTTCCATCACGAAAACCAAAATGGTGCATGACGATACATAGTTCAAATGACCTTTATATTTAGGTAACGTTTATTTTCTGGGTGCATGTTTGGATGAACTTAAGCTAGCTTATAAGCTAACTTTTTGATAAGCTACTTGAAATAACTTATGAGAAACTTTTTGTAATTATTCCAATTATGCCCTCATTAATAATCATTATCTATACTTACTATATTATAAAACACAGATAAAAAAACTCTTAAATACAAATTATTAGGCATAAGATACTATCATTTTATGCAAGATTTTAAAAATCTCTTAATTTATAAGTATCAAAACACAAGATACATATTACTACTACTGGCTTCTAACACCCACCAATTTTGTATGTACAGATCCTTCCTTTTATGCAGACATTTCCATGTATCATTATTAATTAATATATTATATTATTAAATATGTAATTGGTTATTTTTTCTATATGTCATTAAAATATATAAGATAATCATTGAATTCTAACAAAATACTTATTTTTTTATATAAAAAACATTATATTATTAAGCCTAAATTAAACAAATCTATAAAAAAAAACATTATCACTTTCTTAAAATCATCCAAAATCGTACTGTAAATTGACAAAAAAAAAAACTAAAATGAAACATTAAAATCGTGATATATATCGCTGCATTGCGCGGATACGCTTCTAGTTATATATTAAGCTGGGGTGGACCCAAGCTTAATATACATATAGTGTGCGTTTGGTTTGTGGGAATGGATTGGAAAGGATTGGATTTCAAGTAAGGATTTGGATTTGGAGGGATTTGGATTTGGGGGGATTTGAAATCCCTTCATGTGTTTGGATATGAATTTGAAATCCATCAGATTTGGATTTCAAATCCAGGCTCATTGCAACGGATTTTGAAATCCATCATGTAAGGGATTTTTAAATGGTCAACGGATTTCAAATCCGGTCAACGAAATCCACTCCTGCAAACCAAACGCAGGATTGGAATGGATTTGAAATCCAAATCCCTCTAAATCCATTCCAATCCCACAAACCAAACGGGACGTAAGTGTTTGATCGGATATATTTATGTTAATATCAAATCAAATGATTAAGCTGCGGTGGATCCAAAAAAAATTTCATACGGTGACACTATATTTTTTCATACGGTTTTATCGACGTGTCTTCATCTTTTTACCGACGTTCAATATTAGCCAAATTTCATCGTTTCGAGGGATTTCTAAAGTTCTTTTTGCTTGATTTCGATGATTTTTTAAGTTTTTTTTTTATATCAATTTCAAGGGCTTTTCGATTTTTTTGTTGATTTCAAGAGTTTTTTTTGTTTTTTCGATAGATTATGAGGTACGGTTGCACCTTCTAAAATAATACGATTGTGTCTTCTAAAACGATACGATTGCACTTTTAACAAACCTAATTCTTTTTTACCTTATGATAGAAGAACAATACGACGATACGTATCATCGTCGGCATCACTACAAATCTGCACCTGTGATTAAGACCAACAGATATGTTTGTACCAATATTAATTGTTTGAATTTACCGATCGGCCTTCCATGAGTAATACAATTTAAGAATATTTTTTTAAAAAAATCATTTACAAAATATTTTGGATTTAACAAAATGTGATAAATATAAAAGAGATGAAGAAGTCAGAAGTTTGAGAAAGTGGAGATGAGAAAGCCGCCCCTGTTGACTGGTGCATGTTCATATTTTAGGGTTTGAACCAAATGCGGTCATACTATGTTTTTTTGTGTGGCATATATATCTATACTATATATTAAAATTCTTAAACCGTTTTTGGAAAGTTAAATTTTACATTTATCACCCTTACAATTAATTATTTAATTTACTTTTTATCCCTTGTTTTTTTATTTTTCATTTTACACCCTTATTATTTTAACACAAATAATCGTATATAAATAAAAATGTAATGAAAAAATACGTTTCTTTTTTTAAAAATTATACCATTATAATCGTCTCGTCAATACCTTCAAAACGAGCCCAATATTGAATATTTTTAAATTTAACTGTACTATTAAATATCATGAATATCTACGAATTAAATCTCTACTACTATATAAAAAAACTAATACAGTTATTGTACAAACTTTTGTACAATAACACTTATCACCCTAAGCTTTTATACAATAACACTTATTACCCTAAGCTTTTATACAATACCATTTATCACCCTTGTAATGTTACATTTGTCACCCTTACAATTACTTATTTAATTCATTTTATATCTCTTATTTTTTCATTTTTCATTTTACACCAATATCATATTAACATAAATAATCGTATATGAACAAAAATGCAATGAAAAAATACGTTTCTTTTTCTACAAATTATACTATTATAATCGTCTCGTCAATATCTTCAAAACGAGTTCAATATTGAATATTTTTTAATTTAACCGTACTATTAAATATCATGAATATCTACGAACTAATTTATTTTCTATCCATACGTTTTATTTTTTTCCACCGTTAACACATTAAAAATACATAATCGTAAAATACGTTTCATTTTTATTATAAATTATATCATTATAATTTTTTCTGTCAATAATTGTAATATAAACTAATTATTGAATATATTTATGGGTTTAGGGTTTTATAAATTGTGATTCATAGGTCATGGTTGGATTGTTGATGACATGTCTATAAGAAAGTAACATTAATTGTTCGTTATTTACTTACATTCCGCTGCATCACGCGAGTATATGCCTAGTATATATATATAGGGGTTGTTTTATTTGCAACCCTTAAAAAGGTTGCAAACCTTGCAACCCACATCTTAACTGTCGGATTCATGATCGGCGGTTACAATAGATATGGGGCCCAATATTTTTAATTAAAAAAAACAGAAAAATAAAAATAAAATAACCGTCGATCATAAATCCAACGGTTAAGATGTGGGTTGCAAGGGTTGCAACTTTTTTCAGGGTTGCAAAATATCCTTCCAATATATATATTATATATATATATGCATGTATCATTCTTCTCCACTTTTATTTCCCTCAATTCATTTAAGTAAATAAAATATATTTTTTAACATATGAAATAATTTTTTAAACTAGCATTATATTGCATAAGGATGAATTTTAAGAAATGTATAATTTAAGCATGCCTATGGAGTTTATAAGAACGTTTTTAATAGGTTCTTTAAAATAAAAAAAATAGAGATTTTACGGATTTTGGGTATGTTTTTTTTTTAAATAGATCATTAGATCCTTTAAAACCTTTCTTTCAAATGAAGAAAGTAGGAGAGATACTATAAACTTCTCTAAATTTGGAAAAAACTCTTCAAAAATAATTATAATGAAAGAGAATTTATTTTAGTATATTCCACCAATAGTAAACTTTGAAATTGAATTTTTAGAGAGAAATAATATTTTATTAAATGAATGAAATATTTTAATAATATAATTAATGCTGAAATCTTAAAGTAGATAATCTAGATGCATGTATTTTTTCTTTTAATAAATTTGAAATTTCGTTCTTTATTTTGGAGAATCTAATGGAGATTGTTTTAAGAGCATCTTTGACATATTCTAAAATATGGATAAAATAGGGATTTTAAATTTTTTTTGTTCTATCAAATTCTCCAAAATAGAGAAAGTATGATAGAGATTCTCTTACTTTCTCCGGATTTGAAGAACTCTCAAAAAATAATTATTAAGAGAGAGAAATGGTTTTCATTATATCTTACCAATAAAAAAGTCTTGAAATAAAATGTTTAGAAAAGAAATTAAAGTAATATTTTATTTAATGTAAGAAGTACTTTAATAATAGGTGAATTATATCCATACTCCTCCTATAAGGGCATGTGAGTGAAGTAGGAGGGGGTATGTGAGTGAGGAGGGGTAGGGATAACAACACCCTAATAATATAGTTGATAATGTAATATTCAAAATGAAGAATCTGTTGAAATAAATGAAATTTCTTTAGAGATTTTAAAATTTGATTTTCCAATTTGGAAAACTTTTAGAAAATCTGTTGGAGATGCTCCAACTATTCCAAATGTTTGTTTATATCCCATTCAAAGGTCAATATAGCATAAAATGTAGGGCTGCCGATGGGTAAGAGTAAACTCGTTACCCGTTATATTTAGACCCGTTGGATAAGAGTGTGGATAAAAAAAATTATTATCCATTACACGTTTATCCGAAATTTTGGTGGGAAGGATATGGATAACGGTTTTTCGTTATCCATTACCCGTTACGATAATATATATATATATATATATATATATATGCATAAATTACATAATTATATTAAGTTAATTATTAATGTTTTGTTATAATGTTGTCGTATATTAATGTGTTGTTTAATTTACTTTTTATATTTATCAAGTAAAAGAGTTTATTATGATTAAACGAGGTCAAGAAAATAAATACATCGAAGAATGTTCTCTTACAATTTTTATATTGTTTTTAAAATATTATATTATGTCATATTTAGAGTAATAAAATATTTACTAGAACAAATTAGATATAAAATAATTATTATATTTATGAACTTATGTTTTAGTTGTATGTTTGATATTTAATAATATCATTTGTAGTTTAAAATGAAATTTTGTTTTACCATTTATCCATTACTCGTTTTGTTACCCGCTATTTTTAATGGGTAGGGTAGGATATAGATAAGAGTTTTATGAGATGAATAATTATCCGATTCCTATACCCGCTATTTTAAATAAATCAAATAATGAAATAATCCTTATCCTACTCATACCCTACCCGTAACCAACTCTAATAAAATGTATCTTACCTCTGCATCAATTTACCAAATAACAAAAAAGGTATTTTAGAAAATGCTCCTGACTTACTATCATGTGTTTGGTTTGTTTTTAATTAGTTTCTAAGAGCATCTCCAACAGCATTGATAAAATAGAAAAAAATTGGTTTTTTCTTTGCTATTCCTCTCCAACAGCTTTGCTGTATGGTTTGCTAAAATAGAGAAAGATCAAAAAATCTCTAAATATAGAGAATTCTCTATAATCTCTAAATTGGAGAGAGAAAATATTATTTTATTCAATCCAACCAATAAGATTCAATTTTTAACATTTAATTTTAAGTTTTTTTTTAAAAGTGTATTGGGATTATAAATTATGGAATATTATAATAATATAAATAATGATTGATTCTTTAAAATAGAAAAACTGTTGGAGTTAGAAGAAAATGTTTTTAGAGCATCTCCAACAACATCTTCAAAATTTCTCCAAAATGGAGAATTAAAAGTCAAAATCTACATAAAAATTTACATCAATCTCCAACAGATTTTCCATTTTTGAGATGAAATAATTACTTGTAATATTAAAATATTGTATAAATCTAATAAAATATTATTTATCTCTCGTACCCATCTCATTTAAAGAAATCTTATTGGTAAAATATAATAAAAAAACAATTTCTCTCTCATGGTAATCATTTTTGGAGATTTCAGAGAGTTCTCCATATTTGGAGAAAATTACACTCTCTCTCCCACTTTCTCCATTTTGGAGAAAGATTTGGAGAATCTGTTGGAGCACAAAAATGCCTAAAATCTCCATTTTCTTCATTTTGGAGAAGTTGTTGGAGATGTTCTTAGAGATTTTGACTTTCCATTCTCTATTTTAAAAAAAATTAGTAATGCTGTTGGAGATGTTCTAATGGGTTCATGTAATTTGTTTCCAGAAGGTATGTTGTGTTTCTTTATTTCAATTTTGAACTGCATTTAATATTTAAAATCCTTGAAACATCAGCTTTTCAACCACAATGTTAAATTATCTTAAGACGAAAAGATAAGGTTTTTTTTTATAAATATTTTAATCCCAGATTTATGAAACTGTAGTTGCGCACACCAAGTAAGATTTAATTCATAATTTTCATATTTTATTATAGGAATTTAGACCTTGACTTTATAACCAAATCATAAGAGGACAATTTAATTAGAAAATATATAAATTAATTTTTTTTTTAAATAGTAATTAGTAGTAGTTTTGTTTCCTTCTCTTGAATCTTGATTGAGTAGGGTAATGTTTAGCGTGCACGTGCACGCGTGCCTGCAAAATGATTGGTGAATATAGCTCCGTGTTTGTTTGTATGATTATTAAAAAACCAAACAAAATCTAGATTTCATATGAAGTTGGTAGGGTCTAGAAGGGTACTTGAACAACCCAATCCAACGTTTACGGTTTAAAAAATCTCAACCCAACCAAACCTAATCAAAAGTGCAACCCAACCCAACCCAAATTGTGCGGATTGAGTTGGGTTGGTCGGGTTGAAACTTTAATACATCATTTTACAATCCAACTAAGTGATTTCGTTTAAAAAACTAACATCAAAATGAAAATATAAAAATAAGGCTAATAAGAGAAGAGAAGAGTAGAAGAAAAGTATCTCTTACCTCTTGATTCTATCGATGTTGAATATTTTTGAATACTTAAACGTTAGATTCGTACGATTTTAATCGACGTGGTCTCATAGACAGATCTAAACTACGACTATGATAGGAAGACTTGAGAAGTGATTGAAAGAAAACTCGCTAAAAGTCTAAAACAAAAAATAAATAAAAAGTAAAAGCGTAAGTTTCGGTCGGATTGACGGGTTGGTCGGGTTACTTTGAGCCCAACCCGTTTCCAACCCAATAGATGCGGTTTGGGCAAAATTTGTATCAATTATGTATTGGATTACCTCGATTTGAGTTTTTTTTTTGCGTTTTTCCGGGTTGGGTTGGCCGGGTTGGTCGGAAATTTGAGCACCCCTAGGGTCTAGAGATGATAAGATGTATCTTGCATTTCCTCTAAGAAGTTTCTCACATTTTGTACATGCAAGAAAAGAAGTTTGGAATAGTTGATGAAAAGTTTGAAAGGAAAAAAAATCTTGAAAACGAGAGTAATTGTGCATAATGAATGTCATTACTCACCTGTAAACCCCCATGTTGTGGTAAAGGGAGGATATTAGGGGAACTCCGTACTGGCATTAGGAGACATTCATTGGGTAAATAAGATTAAAATGACTAGGAGCATCAAAAGTGATAGGGGAAGTAGTGAAGTACAAAACAGTTAAAATAACCAAACAAGTGAGACAAATGATTCAATCCTAACAAAACTCGCACAGAGCCTACTCTAGCACTCCTTACTGGGTGAGCGGAGGGAGTGGGGGACTGGCTGGTGCTCAGACCCCCCCTAATAGTTGATATGTAGGCCTACCTTAATTACATAATGCATACATATTATCAAGGAGTGGAACCACCGTCCCATTAGGCCATTACATTGATTTTTCAAATTTTATGATACAAGTCCTTCTAGTTTAATTTAGGTTTCAACTTTTGCTCTTTGCCTTTGTTTCTTTCATTTATATACCCAAATGTTAGATCTAAAAAATTCAATGTGTAAAATACTCATGCTAGTTAACAATTTAACTTTTCTATGTACATTAAAAAATTTAACTTATTGAATTATATTCACCGGATGCAATTTAAAAATAACATTTATGGAAACACCTATAATTTTTTTTCATATTTCTTTGAAAAACAAAAGGTTAAGATATAATAAAATAAAACATAAAATTACGGCTAATCAAATAACATGGATCATATCACATAATTGAACGAAGTATAAAGTGTATTGTGGCAAACAAAGTTTAGATATGTAGATTGATATCGACAAAAGGGGAGCAAACACGTCATAACTGTAAACACCAGTTGCATGTCCTGATTGGGCATACCTTTGGCTTTGCCCTTCCTAGATACAGCTTGATGTTTATCCAACATTCAATGAAAAATGTTGCTTGGAATTTTTTCATAGTGCAAATAAATCACAGCCTCAAAATACTTCTGGATCATAAAATGGTTTTAAAAAAATCAGCGGAAACAACACTATTTATCGTTGTTTTTTTACAACAAAGTACTACCGTTGGACCCCCCCAACTTATATTCCTAGCTCCGCCCCTGATGTCACATGCCAATCCTAGGACTTTGACACCAAGTTATCGACTCTCTAACCCTACCCCAATCCACCTGCTACCACTGCCACCCCCGACCCCAACCATAGTAACCATGTACCTACACAAATTTTGATACCCTAGTCTTGTATCTCAATAAACTAATATATGATGTCATGTTCGGGAACGCCTAAAATTGTCATGTCCAAGCTAAGTTGTTCATCCCTTGTTCTCATCAGCATGCCCCTCTTCCTCACCCCTTCAACTGGTACGCTCTCGACCATCCTCATCGGTACCAACATCTACCTCCTATGAACGTGCCCAAACCATAAGGTGGCGTTTGGTTCACAAAATGTTTTTGGATGAAATGGAATTTGTCAAAGAAATTTGACTTTGAAGGAATTGGAATGAAATGTTGTCAGGTTTGACCACCTATTTAGTTGACAGAATTGGAATGGAATTTGCTAAAGGAATTAGAATCTGTCTATTTGGTTCACATAATGTAGCTTTGGAATTGGAATGAAATGTTGATAAATTATCAAAATACCCTTTTTGATAATTTTATTTTTTCTAAACAAAAAATGCTTTAAAAATAGCCATAAAAATAATTTATTTGTAACGGTGGTTCAGATTGGTGGTGGTCAGTAATGGTTTAGAACGGTTGTTCATATCGAATGTAGTCGGTGGTGGTTCATAACAGCGGTGGTCGGCGGTGGCGGTCGACGGTGGTTCATAACGACGGTGGTCGGCGTTGATCCAGATCGGCGGTAGTCAACGGTGGTTCAGATCGACGGTGGTTCAGATCAGAGGCGGTCGGTGGTCGATGGTGGTTCAGAATGGCGGTGGTCGATGGTGGTCGGTGGTGGTTCAAAACGACGGTGGTCGGTGGTAGTTCAGAACGCTGGTGGTTTAGATCGGCGGTCGTTGGCAGTGGTTGACGGTGGTCGGCAGTGGTTCAGAATGACGATGTTCGGTGGCGGTCGGTAGTCGACGGTGGTTCAGGTCGACGATGGTTCAGATTGGCGGCAGTCGGCGGTGGTTCAGATCGACGATGGTTCATAACGGTGGTCGGTAGTGGTCGGTGGTTCAGATCGGCGGTGGTCGATGGTGGTTCAGATCGGCGGTGGTTCAGAACGACGGTGGTTTAGATCAACAGTGGTCGGTGGTGGTCGGTGGTGGTTCAAATCGACGGTGGTTCAGAACGACGATGGTCGGCGGTGGTTCAGATCGGCGGTGGTTCAGAACGACGGTGGTTTAGATCGGCGGTCATCGACAGTGGTTGGCGGTGGTCGACAGTGGTTGGCGGTGGTTTAGAATGACGATGGTCGGCGGTGGTTCAGATCGGCGGCGGTCGGTGGTCGACGGTGGTTCAGATCGACGATGGTTCAGATCGACGAAGGTCGGCGGTGGTTCAGATCGGTGACGGTTCATAACGGTGGTCGACAGTGGTCGGTGGTGGGCGATGGTCGGTGGTGGTTCAGATCGGCAGTGGTCGGTGGTGGTTCAGATCGGCGGTGGTCGACGGTGGTCAGTGGTGGTCGGCGGTGGTCGGTGGTCGACGGTGGTTCAGACCTGCGATGGTATAGAACGGCGTAGGTTGGTGGTGATTTAGATCGACAGTGGTTGGCGATGGTTCATATCGACAGTGGTTAGTGTTGGTCGTCGGTAGTGGTCGTCGGTGGTTCAGATCGGCGATGGTTCAGATCGGCGGTGGCCGGTGGTCGACGGTGGTTCAGATGGGCGATGGTTCAGATCGGCAGTGGTCGACGGTGATTTAGATCGGCGATGGTTCAGAACGGTGCAGGTCGGTGGTCGGTGGTGGTTCTAATCGGTAGTGGTCGGCGGTGGTTCAGATCGGTGATGGTTCAGATCGGCGGTGGTTAGTGTTGGTCGTCGGTAGTGGTCGGCGGTGGTTCAGATGGGCGGTGGTCGGTGGTCGACGATGGTTCAGATGGGCGATGGTTCAGATCGGTAGTGGTCGGCGGTGATTTAGATCGACGATGGTTCAGAACGGTGAAGGTCGGTGGTGGTTTAGGTCGGCGGTGGTTCAGATCGATGATGGTTCAAATCGGCGGTGGCCGGTGGTCGACGGTGGTTCAGATGGGCGATGGTTCAGATCGGCAGTGGTCGACGGTGATTTAGATCGACGATGGTTCAGAACGGTGCAGGTCGGTGGTGGTTCAGGTCGGCGGTGGTTCAAATCGATGATGGTTCAGATCGACGGTGGTTCAGATCTGCGATGGTATAGAACGGCGCAGGTCGGTGGTGGTTTAGATCGACAGTGGTTGACGATGGTTCAGATCGACGGTGGTTAGTGTTGGTCGTCAATAGTGGTCGGCGGTGGTTCAGATCGGTGATGGTTCAGATCGGCGGTGGTCGGTGGTCGACGGTGGTTCAGATGGGCGATGGTTCAGATCGGTGGTGGTCGGCGGTGATTTAGATCGGCGATGGTTCAGAACGGTGCAGGTCGGCGATGGTCGGTGGTGGTTCAGATCGGCAGTGGTCGGCGGTGGTTCAGATCGGTGATGGTTCAGATCGGCAGTGGTCGGTAGTCGACGGTGGTTCAGATGGACGATGGTTCAGATCGGCAGTGGTCGGCGGTAATTTAGATCGACGATGGTTCAGAACGGTGCAGGTCGGTGGTCGGTGGTGGTTCAAGTCGGCGGTGGTTCAGATCGGTGATGGTTCAGATCGGCGGTGGTCGGTGGTCGACGGTGGTGGTTCAGGTCGGTGATGGTTCAGATCGGCGGTGGCCGATGGTCGGCGGTGGTCAGCGGTGGTTCAAATCGGCAGTGGTCGACGGTGGTTCAGATAGGCGATGGTTCAGAACGGCGGTGGTCGGCGATGGTTTAGAGAAAGAACCGATAGAGGCATGGTTTAATCAGATAGGTTTTATATGATTAGGTTATATTGGATTGAGGGCATATGTGGTATTATGAAGAAAAAAAATTAGTAGTTACTAAGGAATGTTAAAATCCCTCATTTGTGGAATTTGATGGAATGTAGAGATTCATTCCGTAAAAAAGAATGAACCAAACAAAGTAATGGAATTTGGTCAATGGAATTCAACATTCCAATTCCATCAGACTCCTTCAGAATCTGCGAACCAAACGCCACCTAAGAGTCTTTCCTCTCTTAATTTATCCATAACAAACATTATTCCTAACTTTTGTTCGGAATATTTCATTCGAATATAGGAGAGCTCTGCCAAAGCCCTTGTGGCCATGGAGGTTCACCTACGATGACTCCAGGCCATTCGTGGTCGCTCGGGGATTAGTTAGTGCGCATAAGGTGGCCTGGAAATCCATGGTTACCAAAAAAAATTGGTAGGTCCTTTTAATTTCTTCAAGTTAGATGGAAAGATTATCTCCTAACGGGAGAGTGAGAATTTGCAAAAGAGGTGTGTGGTTGAGAATTCAAAAGTATATATGTATTCAAGTGAATCAAAGTTCTTTTCGACTTGTGTTTATTTTTTGTTTGTAGAGTGACATAAGTGTTATTTGCTTTTAGGATACCAAAGACCACTTCAAAGAATTAGTTTAAACTTATATTGCAATGTTATACTTTCTTCAATGCACACATTTTCTTATTTATTTAGCTATATAATGTTGGAATGTTATATATCTTATAGTACTCACATCTTTAGCCTAATGTTATAAATCTTATATATTACTAGTTGTATGTTATATGGTATGAAAAAAGTTTGATAATATTCAATGCCATTAACTTTGCAGTTTTGGACATCCATGATTCATATTTATGGTATATAAAGCTAGAGATGTTCATATTGAAATATTTTGTACATTTAAAAGTTTTGGGTCCATTTATTGGAAAAGAAAGGGATGTGAAAATAGTCACTTTCACGAAAAGGAAAACTTCATACATACATATCAATATCATTGACCATGGACACTATTTATAAGGCACCAAATTAAATTAAATTAAATTAAATTATATATGTAGGATTAGGTAATGGGAAACCGTAAAAAAACAAAATAATTGAGGAGTACTCTAATAATTATTCATCTTTATGATATGAACATTTGTATACAAGTAATTTGTCCGGCATGCACATGTCTATAACATGCACACGTGCATAGAAGTCAGGAAACATCTTCAATTATTTATATGCTCATTTGCATACCATACATATGAATAGTTATTATAGTGTTTCTCAGTTTTTCATTTTTTTATTGTTTTCCCCTAAACCTCATATATATATATATATATATATATATATATATATATATATATATATATATATATACTAGTGTTGGGCCCGTGCATTGTACGGGAGGATAAATTTTTTGTTGGAATATTGAACCGAGTTAAAATGAAATGTAATTTCTCTGTTAACAGTTAATGAAATACAATGTGAAAAACGAATGTATTTTCATAAGTGGTTAACTTGCATATATTCTTAATCGTTTGTTGTTATGAGTTTGTGCAATAATATTGATAATAGTTTTGTATTATATTATTTAAAACTCAAACAACATGTCTCACAACATATCACTATTATTGAAATAATTATAATTATGAACATACGTTTTTATAGATTTTGCAATTTTTCTGAAACCTCCTCGACAACACTTGACAATCACTTTGAACGTATAAATCTGTAGATTAATTAACAACATTCAACCCACATTAAATATGACAAAGAAAATAAATGATTTCTATCTTTTGTAACCGGCAACTCAACTGGTATAGTTCAAATTCACTCAGTACCACTTGAAAATTTATCTGACTATTGACTTCAATACCTCATAGTATTAGTCGATAAAAATAAAGATATGTATATATATCTTATTCCCCTACTTCGAAAAATATGATTGTGGGTTTTGAAAAATATAAACAAATCCTCAGTAAATAAAATAAAATATAAAAAAATAGTTTTTCAAAGAAACAAAAATATAGTGGAATACCTTTTGTTCAGTTGCAGGTTCCGCCATTGACACCCGACCGTTCATCTTCTTCTTGTACTCGGATGATACATAGAGAAGCTATATATATTTATAGTGAATGTAGAGAATATTTTAAAATCTTTTATTTTCATTTTCGATTTTACATTTAAATGTAAATATATTAAAAATATGGAAGAATATTTTTATATCTACATCGTTTCTATTTTATTTTCTTTACACTTGGTTAATTTGGAAAGTATTGCGGAATATTTTTATTTTAAAGAATACGATAATTTATTAGTGTATCTCGTTATTTTTTATTTTTAATTCATATCAACCTTCTTTTTTCTTCTTTTAATGCTCGTGAAAAAAAATACGTGTAGATTTTATATTAGCAAAAAAAATACGTGTAGATTTTATAAAATAAAATAGATTTTATATTAGCAAAAAAAATACGGAAGAAAAAAGAGTTTATATTACATCTCATTATGTAAAAAGATTTTATAAAATAAAATATGGAAAAATATTTTATAAAATAAAATATGAAAAAATCATTATGAGATGTAATATAAAAAAATAGAGAAGAAAAAAGATTTTATATTACATCTCATTAATATAGATTTAAATGTAAAATCTACATTTAAAATAGATAATGCTAATATAAAATCTATTTTATAAAATTCTCCACCAAAAAAACAAATATTTATATTAATAAATGAGTATCCATTTCACAAATAGATGATTATGTGAGATACTGTGTTTGGAAAGATTGTACCAAAGTATTAAGAAATTGTAAATTAAGTAATTATATTAATAAATGAGTATCCATTTCACAAATAGATGATTATGTGAGATACTGTGCTTGGAAAGGTTGTACCAAAACATTAAGAAATTGTAAATTAAGTAATTGGCTTTAATTAGTTGTACATTATGCTTAAAATGTTGTAATTAAGAGTTTTTTATATCGTTTTTATAATATAGTATATATATATATATATATATATATATAATAATGCTATGGGATGTGTACCAAATGCCTAATGGTATCATGAGGAAATAAAAAAATGGTCAAAAAATTGGGGAGATTTTTCAACATAATATTGTAAGATAGCGACATGTTATCACAATGAAAACTCCATTTGCCATTCGTGTTTGAAAAGCTAGAAAAAGGAAGGATTTGCATCGAAAATTCTTGCAAAATTCCAAACATGTGAAAGCAAAACAAAATGTTGATCAAGATGTTGAAATAACCGTAAAAACTTATTTTTGGTTTTAAGTTAAATTAAATTATACGAACCCAATATATTTCATCTAAAGGTAGAATATGAAGACTGAAAAGCGATATATACCCAAATTGATCCATACCCCAAACACATATAGATTATCTTAAAAAAATGACGTTTCGGACAAATAAAAATCACAAGTTAAAACACACGTATCCAAAGTTAAAAAAACGTGCACTTGGCCAATAATAATGTTATTGTTAAAGGAAAATCCAAATAGCACAATAATATATGGAGAGAATGAATATGCAATTCCCATTAATCAAAAGCCCTTTAAATAGGGATGAGTTACAAGTAGATAGTTATGAGATATTTCAGTTCTAATCTAACTTTGATATACTTATCTCTATCTCTATCTTTATCTCTATCGTCATATCCTTTAAACGATCGCACACTTATCCTACAACACTCCCCCTTATGCCGAGTTAAAGGAGTGAAGGTGCACAATTGTTGTCTCGTTAAAACCTTACGCCAAAATAAAAATCCAGTGGGAAAAAATAAAAGTCTGACGAAAGAAAGAGTACAACGCACCAACTTCTTTGCAATACATAGACTTATCCTTCAGTCTAGTTTTCTCTTAGATTCGTACATTAATCACGAGTTAGGAAAACATGATGGTATATAAACCGTTGCCTCACTAAAACCTTACACAAAGGAACAAAACCCTATGTGAAAAATAAAACCTTGGTTGAAGGAAAGAGCACAACATACCAATATCACAAATATAGTAGACTCCCCCTAATTCGTGCATTAATCAAGAGAGTTTGGAAAACATTTCCATTTACTTTCTACATGTTTCCCAATATATGGTTTTAGGTAATGACTTGGTAAAATATGTCACATTCTTTTAACACCTTACTTGATTCACTTGAATCTAAAGGAGAGTCTTTTATTGCTGATTATATAGAAACTTAAGCAGAATATGCTTTGTGTTATCACCCTTATTGTATCTTATGTTCATTTCTTCGATACATGATGCATTATTTCCATATATGCAAGTAGGATACTGGCTGAACCCAAAATTACTAGCTCCTCTAATATATGTAATGATAGTCCTTAATCATATACATTATTTAATTATCTCATGGAGAGTAATATTCTTGGAATAGTTCAAGGAGGTGGTTACAAGGGTTTGCTTAGCTTACTTTCAAGCAATCTGGGTGTTCACTGTGGTAATTCCTTATCCAGTTTGAGAACAACATTTCTATGAGTCATACATATACCTAATATCAACAAACACATACCAATACATCGTTTGGTGTTTTTCTATAAGAGCTAGTACTTTTGCTGCTTACATTCTAAGTAGGTATTGAAGTTCCATTATCAATCCCATTTTTCTATCTATAGGGAAAGTATAAACCCATGTCAATGGTTCCAAAAGATTAATTTGATATCATTCCAATGACTTTGCGTTGGCACTGAGCTAAATCTAGCTAACAAGTTCACTGAGAAATATAATATATGATCAAGTGTATTATCCTAAGTACGATAATGCGCATATTATACTTAGATAGGGAATTCCAACTCCCAACATTTTTCGTCATCATCCTTTAGACGAAATGGATATTTCCTTATATCTGACACTTCGACCGATCATGGGAGTGCTAACCGGATGCGCTTTGTCCATATTAAATTACCTGATTATTTTATGGACATATGCGATCGGTGAATTAATATTTCACAATCTCGGTGTCCTAGCTCAAATATCTAGACAAAACCAAGTTTTCCCAAGATCTTTCCTCTCAAAATCAGATTTCAAGTAGCTTGTGGTTCCTCTTATTTCATCAAGAGTGCCGATTATGTTCATAACATTGACATATAAAGCTACTTTGAAAATCTGGAACTTGTTTTCTATAATAAATATGCAAGGGAACAATTCATCATTCTTATATATCCTTTCCCAATCAAGTATTCCATTAGGCGGGTATATCACATCCACTTAGATTACTTTAATCTATAAGTGCGCGTTTCAATTTTATTGTAAACGCATTTCGTGGTTTAAAGTTACTTGATTTTGGTAATGTAATATCATCAAGCACTTTTATATATCTCTAAATCTAGATCCACGTAGAGATATGTGGTAACCACATTCATGAGCTGCATTTCCAGTCCTTCGGAAACTACTAGGCTAACAAATTATTCGGATGTCATAACATCCATCATGAGAGAGTAAGTCTCCTCGTGGTCAATCCAGGGCGTTGTGAGAAACCTTGCACCAAAGGAGAGCCTTACATATTAGGACTTCATTATTCTCATTACGCTTTCTGATAAAGACTCAGTTACGCTTTACACTTGGTAGGTTAGCACTACCTGACCAAATACCCGATCCTTTGTCAAAGAATAGAATTTTTTCTGGATTGTTTCTTTACATTTAGGCCAATATGCTCTTTGTTGACGTTATTCAACTGAGTCTGGTTCGATGACGTCGTGCTCTATCATCTTGTGAGCCATAGTATATGCGAATAAATCATCAATGATTATATATGATCTGTCCATCGGCTCATATGTACTCTCATAGTTCATTTGAGATTTTTTTTTCATCTCTAGAATCAATATTAACTTTGGAGCGTCCTCCAGTGATGATTCATGGACATAATTATAACTAGAGACAATCTCATGAGAGTTTTGTGTATTGATGATAAATGGATGTGCCTCACTATTCTCTTCCTTTAGAATAGTATCCATCGGACCAAGTAGCTTCCACCACTTCCATTTGGTAGCTACGACCTCAACCACACCTCCACTATGTGTGATTGCAACGCACTTTCCAATAGCGTTGTGCCCCTGTTGGGGACTTTTTAACCTTGCAAGTATATTTGCAGCTTGTATATGTGATCTTGTCACTTTTGGAATAACATTAAATGTATCAGGTATCAAGTCTGATTCGTTTGATTTCAATATTACGTTGTGAAGTTTTGGGGATCAAAATGAGACAGAGTGAGAATATTCAATGACACTTCCTGTCGTTCCCATGGAAAATCCTTTTTCCTATCTCCACCTAATGACGGGAAGACTGTTTCATGAAAGTGAAAACCCGCAAATCTAGTGGTAAAGAGATCACTAGTCAAATATTCTAATTAGCGGATAATTGTTTGGGATTCATATCCAACATATACCAAGTCGTCTTTAAGGACCCATTTCGATGCGTTGTGGGGGCGCAATTGGCACATATACTATAGAACCAAACATGCGTAAATGTAAAGTATCAGACTTATATCTAGTTACCAACTGGTACGCATGAGGCTGGTTAGCAAGCAGTGGGTCTAAAAATGAAAAAAAAAAACTGCATAAAATAATTGCATAACCTGTAACAACCCAATTTCCAACATAGCAACTTAAATAAAAGTAAACTCACTTTTCGGGTCCAATTACAGAATTCCAAAAGAAAGGACTAACATAATTCAAACATCACTCAATTACAACCGAGAATTTAGCAATAAAACTTTTGCCTACGCCACTACTAAGGCCGCTCTTCAACATTCTAGCTCTTATCAATTCTTCTTCTCTTTTAAAAGATCCAGTAGCAACTTTGTTACCTGAAAATGGGTTTTAAGAAAAGTGGAAACGAGGATTAGACCGAAAGGTCTAGTGAATTCCCAACCTCGTCCAGTTTATAGTACACAGAAGACATAATCAAATAACAATATTAGCCTCACAACTTTTGCGTCACATGAAGTAACCAGATCCACGCCGAAATTTGTCCACCAGCGTAAGGACCACTCGTCCTCGGGACCCCAAGTAGATCCCCATACGGCCCCCTAGTCGATGCCGTTTCCGTGTGTAGGGAAACAGATTCCAAACACACGATTCAACGATCCCCGATGGTTATATGTATAGCCATGGCCAACGTTCATTCAAATATCATGTCACAATAAGTCTCGATCATAACAGTAAAATGTAAATATGGCTTTACATCTCAACGTCTTACAGAGTTATCCAGGAATATAATTTATCAAAAATTAACGATAAGTATATTAAGCAATGTAACATAAAACCATTTCCAGTTCGAAGATATATGTACATAGTTCGAAAATAAAGGAAACTCACCTGATGTCGGAAAACCCGGTACACACCGAACACTAAACTTGCAATTATGATTCCTACAATTCAAGGTAAATACAATAGTAATCAATTATTTTGAAAAGGTTGCCTAGATGTCGGAGTCACATACCCGATCGTTAGACCCCGGTCACCCCGACCCCGACCCCGATTCTCGGATGATGAGCCCCCGGCCTACCGGACCGGTCGATATCCACACACCGGTCGAGCCACACACCGGTCAGTCGAGATCACATACCGGTCGACCACACCCACCGGTCGAGATCCCACAACCAACCTAGGCAACAATTTACAGGTACAACCTTCGATTTCCTTTTTCCCATTTTAATGACCAAAGTCTAACCCTCTTAATCGTATTCAATAATCCCATAACACCCTATCATCTAATTGAGTACTAACCCGATTCGCTACCCCCAGACTCCGGTCCCCGAACCCTCACTTAACAGAATATCGAAACGAACAACCCCAAATATCTAGTCGATCGAAATCGATTTTAACCTCAGTCCCCTTTTATTATTGATTGATTAATAAACTCATGGTGTGCAAGAGTCGATTTCTTGATCCAATACAGTTATTCTCCAACCCATCCCAGACTCGATCTCAAACCAGTACTCCATCACTTAAATCCCTAAAAGCTCAAATCGACATAAAAGAACAATGGTTTTGATTGGTACTTACCGGAGGAAGATGAATCCCAAACAAGCACGGATCACTCTCCGAACGTCTAAACTCCTAAAGCTTCAATCGATTTTCTCCCCTTTCTTCTTCAATCGCCGCACCCTCACACCTAACCCAAAATACTGTTTTCTCAAAATGAACTATTGTTTAGGGTTTTAGGCCCTTAAATGAACGTATTTACATTATACCCCCTTTACTTCCTCATTAATCCTCAACTGATTTGAATCTCTTATAAGCTAACAAAATTTTAACTTGACGGATGTTACAACACTCTCCCCCTTAAAAGAATTCCGTCCTCGGAATTTATTCGGCAAAAAGATGCGGATACCTGGACCTCATATCTGATTCTAACTCCCACGTCGCTTCTCGTCCTTTATGGAACTTCCACTGTACTTTCACTAGGTCGATATCCTTTGTCCTTAGTCGTTTCACCTTTCGATCCACTATAGACTCAGGTTCTTCGGCGAAGTTCAGCTTCTCGTCCAACCGTATATCTTGCATGGGTATAGCCGTATTTACATCCGCTAAACACTTTCTCGAGTTGGAGACATGGAAAGTGTTGTGAATGCCCTTTAACTCTTTGGGTAAATCCAACTTATACGCCACCATGCCGACACATTCACTAATTCTTTTGGTGGTAACAATTCGACCGCACCGTACCCCCATCAACCAAAACATCATACCCACTTATTCCTTTGGATATTCATCATCATGTCCGTTTCTAGTTCCCACGCGGCTCCTCGACCTTGTGGAACTTCCATAATCCATTAGACCTTTATTAAATTGATATCCTTCAACTTAGTCTCCAAGGCTACACCAAGGCTATAGGTAAGAATTCCGCTACTAAATGACAACATTCTTAGTAAAGCCCACTGTGGTTAACACCCAACACTGACAACATGTCAATTCATAACATAACATCGAGCACTAATCCGTTCATAGAAAACAATCCGAATGCACCAAGCATACATCAACCAGAATCTCATCCACGCTTATTTTGTTCGAACGTCCACCGGTTTATATACATTACTATACACCAATCTTCGACTCCATCACCTGTTTCTCCCACTGACAAGATGAGCTAGACCCAAAAACTTTCCCTCTGAACCCTTTTATTTTCCCAACAATGCACACAATGGAATATCCATTGCACTACAACTTACTCATGTCCTCTTATCTTCCCTTCCGAGCCTCTCGATCAACTACCTTACTTTGCCTCTTCGAACATAGGACACCCACTAACACGAAGGCTTACTAGGCGGTGCAAGCTTTTAGGCCCATCTTTTGGACTAACTTCCCAACACCTTAACCCTTACATACGTAGTTACTCTTTTACCCAAGCCCTTGTAAATAACAACTTTTAAACGTATTCCACATTGTTCTGCTTCACTAGACGAGCTTCTTAGTCTTAGCTTACTCACCCTTTTGCAATCCCGCTAACGTTACCTTCCATTGCAATCCTGAATAATCGTTTTCCTCTTACTGGTAATACACTCCCAATACGTATTTGTTCCACCACAATTCTCATTTTGGACATTCAGATGGCTCTTGAACAAAACCCACCACCCAATGTACCTAGTCGCCTTTTTATCATTCTTTAAACAGAGTCCGCCTATTCACTAGGTTCCATTCCTACCCTGCGAATACCTCAACTTTCCCAGTCAACTTTCAGATATACCACAAGGCACCACAACCAACCGCCGAACATCCTTATTGGCTTAATATAAGCTCCTCCGAAGTTCCACACATCCAAGAAGAGCACGAGTTCTCCTTGAGGGATCGTCACATATCATCTCCCCTTGGAACTCAAGAACACAGTGACGCACCGCTTATCCTACACACTTGCCACATTTGAACCTCTTCCTAACATTCGAAAACCAAAATTACACTTACCTCCATCCTATAACATCATACGCCTCACCACCCAGCACAACAATAACCAATTGACACAACAATGACTTATACGTTTCCCCCCTTTGGACCACAATGCCACTACTTGTTCACTTAGTTACCACCACCTTGATAACAATGCAGATCAGGCTCTCACGATCATTTGTATCCCTAATCAATCTTGCTTTCATAATCACTTGCATGCGTATGAGACCCATTCTAACTCGCGGCTTCGTCTCTCCATAAATCCAGTTGAATCACAACTCAATCTTCCTGATATAAACCGTCCACTTACTTTGGTTGAACTAATTACTTCGTCATTTACGAAATGGTAGGATCCCGCAGGGAAAACACTCCACACAACAATCTTTCATTAACACAATGCTCCCGCAAGGTTAACCAATATCAGACAAGTATACGCCATCCTTGAACGACTTACTCCGTGTATGAATCACCAAGATAAACTCGTAAAATCCAACTCCTGACGACACCCTTAACTCGACACATTGTAAACATCTTCTAACTTCAATCGTAAAAAGAATAGACATGATAATACTTCCACCGTATTTCCGACAACAAGAATTTATAATGCCATCTTCCTTCCCAACACACTGCATTTAGTTTTACACTTCCTCATCCTTATCTGAAGGAGGTTCAAGGACTACACGATGCGATGTCTAACTTACAAGTCCATCCCAACCAGCTTAGGCTCAAAACTCATTAACATTTCAAGTATTTATATTCACTAACGTCTACACTTCGACGGCTTTGAATCTTTTACCCCACATACGACCATTCATTGACAACAGCATGCCAAATTACCAAGCAAGATTTCGAACTCCCAACTCCCATCAATGTCAAAGTCCATTTTCGATATTTTCCATATCCCCTATTTCTTCCTTAATAAGAACACCGAAGACGTAAAAACGTCTTCCATTAGCTTGACCAACATTTTCCCCACGCTCGAACCGTTCCTTGTCCCTACTCCAATAACTTTCACGTCCTCATGAGTTCATAGCCTTCATGCATGACGACTCGATAAATGAATAAAAATAAAATAAAAAAATAATTTCTCACTATTGAACACTCAAAAGGCAAAACACTTGAAAACATGTTGAGCACACATGACTCAACACTCACATAACTTCAAAGTCATGCACAACGATCTCGAGAATCGTTTGCGTGCAATCTTTTGGTAAAACATCACCTTGATTAATTACAACGATGTCGCGACAACCGTAATATGGAAAGAAAACTTCCTTATACGACAAGAAAAGTTCTGAACGAAGCCACTTGCACGAAATAAAACAATCGGCTCTCCCTCTTATTTATAAGTTATCATCTCAAACTCATTTTGGTTATAAAGGCTTGTTGCCAAATGTGTTCATGATTTTCGCCACAAATTTTATCCCAACATGAAAAGAAGTGATATACTTCACAAATCACTAAATTTAAGGAAAATTTTATTACGCAACAAAAATAGATCTGTCTTTCTTCTTTAACACACTCTTGCACACGTCAAATTATTTTCAAAACATGAAATTCGTTAAGTATGTATCTACCTTTAAATGATGAATGAGTTCTCGTAATACCTTTAAAAACATAATGCATGAATTCAATCGCAATTGAAGGCTATTCACTCAGTCGAGGTCAACTGTTGCATCCACACAGCTATCACTTCACCCTACTTTGACTAACAGTCACTTTCTCGTCCTAGCAACCACTTGCTATACAGATGTTTCACAACCTGCATGTTTGATCACCCACAAAGTTCTCATCTTGAGCAATGATTTACATATCATATGATCTCAATCTTTGACCCCAACAGATCGATAATCCACCAAATTCTCGTTGCATTCTACCCCTCCATTAATTTAATCCATCCCGATAACATCTCTCCAACAACTATACCGCTCTAACGTTGATTTGAGAATTATAGGCTCACTTCCTTTACTCGTTCTTGAGTTAAAACTCTCCAAATCCTAACCCAAACCCCACCTCTTATCCGAAACGATCGACATAACAACTCCCAGTATGGGATTCACTATAACTAAAAGTTTACCCTTAATCATTCATTCACTCGATCCGAATTCTTGAAGTTATACCATTGGGCGATCTAATGTCATCCTGCAAAAATACTCCTAGAGCGTCATCAAATACACCATGATCGACGCCACACATCACACAATAACTTCTGCTAACACTGCATGATCAGAACTTTACTCTATGTTACCCCCTTCCATTGAATACCTCGACGATAAAACTCCCGCGACGAAGAGCCACTATTCGCACAAAACCAACACTCTATAGTCAACTACGCATAATAAGGCAATTTGAGTTCATACATGTACTCGTAAATTTTCAATTACAGTGGCTAGGTGTAATGTAAATTTACTTCACACGACAGCACTTCCTACCTTATAATTAGTGCACTTAGAGTGATCTTCCCAAAGGTAACCTACATCTCGGTTGTGTCCCCTCTACTCCCCAGTTTAAGTTTAGGCCCATCCGGTCACCTAAATCCCTTAAACTATGACTCTGATACCAATTGTAACAACCCAATTTCCAACATAGCAACTTAAATAAAAGTAAGCTCATTTTTCGGGTCCCATTACAGAATTCCAAAAGAAAGGACGAACATAATCCAAACATCACTCAATTACAACCGAGAATTTAGCAATAAAACTTTTGCCTACGCCACAACTAAGGCCGCTCTTCAACATTCTAGCTCTTATCAATTCTTCTTCTCTTTTAAAAGATCCGGTAGCAACCCTGTTATCTGAAAATGGGTTTTAAGAAAAGTGGAAACAAGGATTAGACCGGAAGGTCTAGTGAATTCCCAACCTCGTCCAATTTATAGTACACATAAGACATAATCAAATAACAATATTAGCCTCACAACTTTTGCGTCACATGAAGTAACCAGATCCACGCCGAAATTTGTCCACCAGCGTAAGGACCACTCGTCCTTGGGCCCCCCCAGTAGATCCCCATACGGCCCCCTAGTCGATGTCGTTTCCATGTGTAGGGAAACAGATTCCAAACACACGGTTCAACCATCCCCGCTGGTTATATGTATAGCCATGGCCAACGTTCATTCAAATATCACGTCACAATAAGTCTCGATCATAACAGTAAAATGTAAATAGGGCTTTACATCTCAACGTCTTACAGAGTTATCCAGGAATATAATTTATCAAAAATTAACGATAAGTATATTAAGCAATGTAACATAAAACCATTTCCAGTTCGAAGATATATGTACATAGTTCGAAAATAAGGGAAACTCACCTGATGTCGGAAAACCCGGTACACACCGAACACTAAACTTGCAATTATGATTCCTACAATTTAAGGTAAATACAATAGTAATTAATTATTTTGAAAAGGTTGCCTAGATGCTGGAGTCACAGACCCGATCGCTAGACCCCGGGCGACCCTGGTTCGGTCAAGACTAACCCGGGCGACCCCGGTCACCCCCACCCCGACCCCGATTCCCGGATGATGAGGCCCCGGTCTACCGGACCGGTCGATAGCCACACACCGGTCAAGCCACACACCGGTCAGTCGAGATCACATACCGGTCGACCACACACACCGGTCAGTCGAGATCACATACCGGTCGACCATACACCGGTTGAGATCCCACAACCAACCTGGGCAGCAATTTACAGGTACAACCTTCGATTTCCTTTTTTCCCATTTTAATGACCAAAATCTAGCCCTCTTAATCGTATTTAATAATCCCATAACACCCTATCATCTAATCGAGTACTAACCCGATTCGCTACCCCCAGACTCCGGTCCCCGAACCCTCACTTAACAGAATATCAAAACGAACAACCCCAAATATCTAGTCGATCGAAATCGATTTTAACCTCAGTCCCCTTTTATTATTGATTGATTAATAAACTCATGGTGTGCAAGAGTCGATTTCTTGATCTAATACACTTATTCTCCAACCCATCCCAGACTCGATCTCAAACCAGTACTCCATCACTTAAATCCCTAAAAGCTTAAATCGACAAAAAGGAACAATGGTTTTGATTGGAACTTACCGGAGGAAGATGAATTCCAAACAAGCACGACTCACTCTCCGAACGTCTGAACTCCTAAAGCTTCAATCGATTTTCTCCCCTTTCTTCTTCAATCTCCGCACCCTCACACCTAACCCAAAATACTGTTTTCTCAAAATGAACGATTGTTTAGGGTTTTAGGCCCTTAAATGAACGTATTTACTTTATACCCCCTTTACTTCCTCATTATTCCTCAACTGATCCGAATCTCTTATAAGCTAACAAATCTTTAACTTGACGGATGTTACATCCCAGGCCAACCGTACCAGATATTGTTCGCTTTGTCCACACACCCGGACTCACGGTTTTAAAACGCGTTTGGTAGAGGAAGTATCCAATTCTTTATAAGGCAACTTTCGTTCCCCTCCCCAACCAATGTGGGATCTTACAATCCATCCCCCCTTGGGAGCCCAGCGTCCTCGCTGGCACATTAGTCTGGTTCCCGGCTCTGATACCATCTGTAACATCTCAGGCCAACCGTACCAGATATTGTCCGCTTTGTCCACACACCCGGATTCACGGTTTTAAAACACGTCTGGTAGAGGAGGTATCCAATCCCTTATAAGGCAACTTTCGTTCCCCTCCCCAACCAATGTGGGATCTTACATAACCCCATGTAGATGTGGGTAAATTAGTGCGCATTACTAATACCCTAGATGTCATCATATTCTTTTGATAACAATTTCTATGAGACCATTTTATATATACACATGGGGTATAGGAAACTCTACATTGATCCTAATACATAAGCAATTAACATCAAATCCTTATGATCTAAATTCTCCAGCATTCCAAGTCATGTAGACTTGATGAAATAATCAGGGTGATGAGCCCTTAAACGTATAGCTAGTGCTAGGAGTGTAGTATTTTATGTGGACAATAATACGACATGCTTTCATCGTGTCGAAACCAGAACCATAAAGTACTTTAATGGCCAACATTCTGGTTATTTATGTCCATAAATATCACATTTTATTCGTTGTAACAATGGAATATTTTTGTATTATGTCCTTAGATTTAGGATGATCTCATTCCTGTCTTGGCTAAGGATTAAGGTATATACAAAAGTTTTAGGTATTCGAGAGGGCATATTATGATGACAATGTTGTTTCTTATGCTGCAGAAGTCAACAGTTGCAATTTGCCTCATTCTGTCTTTCACTTGAAAGAGAATGTGTCTTTGTGTATTTTGCAATACACGGATCACTATGTCATAACCATGGTGTCCCATATGGTCATGTCGAAACATATGTGTCATTGCCCCCAAAGTATTGGTGACAAAATATGTTTCAATGACCCAATAATCTACTAGTTTGACACATTAGTTTCCATGATATATGTTTACTTTCATATTCATTAGAACTTATGTATATATATATGCTCATTTCCATTTCCATTTGATACGAATATCTTTACAATGTTCCTATTAATCTTGTACCAACAATCAAGTGACAGTCCATCATCTAAGTAATTTAGTTGGATGTATTATAAAATAAGTATTTGTCTATCATTTTAGATTGTGTGGAATATTCTACAAAAACTCAAGTTCTCCTCGATACATTCCTACATGGAACGGAGAATATTGATAGTTTTATTATTTATTTAGATGTATTTATTTACATCTATAATGGTTACATATTCGATTTTACTTTAGCAAAGAAATTAATTTTGATACTTAAAATTAATTTCAAATAAACATATGCTTAATCAATATTAAATATTAAATTAATATGTTATAGTTCATTTTCAACGTGTTTCCTTTTTGATAGAAGCACTTTTTAGTGCATTTCTTATTTGATTGTCCATTATCACCCGAGGTAGAAGTTGTATCCCTACTCCAGGTGTTGAAAAATCCTTCCTGGCTCTTACCAAGACCCTGACCCTTTCTAGGGTCTCGTCCACATGGTGCAGAAATGTCACATGTGTGAAATTGTTTTTAACTCAATCCTTTGGAGTTGTTTCCACCTCTAACGATATCAGGAATTTTCTTTGTCCCGACATATGTGCTGTTATTCGAAAGAACCTTGTTATGTCTCTCAACCACTTGCAGTTGGTTGATGAGTTTGTCTAAAGGTTAAGTTCCAACTTATATTGATTCATTAATATTTACTTATATATGAAAGGTGGAAATAATGTTAGGAATCATGTCTTCTGTGAGTTCTTTGCCACAGAGATTGAGACGCGTTTTGGATATAACATTTTTTTGTGGAAATCAATTACCTTTTCATAATCGAGTAAGTGGGTTTCATTCCACTGTGCGATTAGTTCAGAAAGTACATATTCATGAATACTCCCGATTCTCCCTTTCGGGACATCCCACAGTTCTTTGGGGGTTTTTAGTAAGGGTATTTCTATGAAAGTTAGGACTTATATGTCGTCTTAAAACATGTGGGTATTTGCTTGTACCTTTCATGAGGTTGGTTTTAGGGTCAATAGAGAGTTGATGGACTTTAGGTATTTTATGTTTGATAAGAAAATGGATTATGGTTATAATTATTATTTTATGTATGAAATTTCATTATCATAACAGTATTGGATTTTTGTATGCTTATATTTTGTAGATAATACCTCATCAATATTTCAATTTTCGAAAAATAAATCACCCAATATATTGGATTTCCAGGTAGTAGGTGAATCACATGGATTTCTTAAGTCCCTACAAACCTTAGGGTTATTTACATCCGTTTAACAAAATCCTTTCGATATTTTATGATTTATTTAATTTGAAGATAACAAGATAACAATATTAATTATATAGCTTTTGGCATGATGCCAAAAAGAATATGAATTTAGCATATAAATCCAACTTCAATATTTTACTATCTTAATATTCTATCCGTCCCAAAATAAATGTCCACAATGAAAATGACACACAGTTTTAGGAATGTGCAATTATTACAATTTTTAAATAACCAAAAAACACTTTTACCCTTGAAAATAGAGAGAGAAACTTTCTCCACCTTATAATTAAGGATAAAATGGAAAATTGGAAACTTACTTTTGAAAGTGGACATTTATTTTAGGACAAACTAAAATAGTAATGTGGACACTTAATTTGGGAAGGAGGAAGTAGTAGTTTGAGAGATTTTGTCGTGAGGCAAATAAACGTTGGTTTTGACATTAAGTCAAAGTAAAACTTTTAACATCTTAATAATATATTTTTGAAACTTTTGATTGCAAAACCAAAATATATGGGGTTGGAAGTGTAACTTCCAAAAACTAATAATTAAGTTGAAAATTATGAGTAGGAACTCACAATTAAAATAAGCATTTGAATGATATTTTAACATTCATGTTATTTTAGAGCTTTTGGTAAAATAATAAAAGTTATGGGGGTTGGAAGTGTAACTTCCAAAAAGTAATTATAAGATTATAAACATTTAAATATTAACATAATAAATAAATAATTAATTAATATTGTAAACTAACTGCATAAACATCTAAACATACCAATATTAACATGAATATTTAAATTAACCATCTAAATATATGAATATTGTATTCTAATTTGATAAACATTAATAAGATAAGCATTTAAATATTCTATGGTAAAATCAATCAAAGAATACATCCAAAATTAAACGATAATTGATTTAAATAATTAAATAAAATGACAAAACAATTAAGTTAAATAAATTTACTACTCATCTATACATATAATAAATAAGTAACTAGAAGGACACGTGTCGCCTTCTGGTGAGCCCATTTTTTCATTTTCCTGCCTAAACATGTATCTGGACGTATTTTACATTATAAGTTCATTTAGCACATCCAAATTCATTTCTTCTTAAATCTTTCCTTAATTCAATTTTTTTAATTTATACCTTATATTTACTACCCTTATAATTAGGTATGTAGTTTACTTTTAATCACTTACTTTTTTATTTTTCATTTTAGACTCTTATCATATAAACATAAATAATATATATGAACTAAAATGCATTAAAAAACATTTTTATTTTTTACAAATTATATCATTGTAATCGATTCGTCAATACCTTCGAAATGAGTCCAATATTGAATATTTTTGGATTTAATTATATTATTAAATATCATAAATATATACGAATTAATGTGTCGTGATTAGTATGAGATTTGATACAAATAATCATCACTAAATTGTCTTGATTTTTTTTGCAATTTCATATCAATTTTAACTATGTATTTTTCCATAATTTTATTTACGTTATATTATAAATTTTGTTTTATAAATTCTTAATATTTATTCATATTTTTTATTATTTTTTTGCAAAACATCTTTTGTGAAAACTGCCTAAAACAAGAACATTTTGTAACCAACTGCAAAAAAACAACCCTGAAGGGGAAAAAAACTTGAAAAAGTAGCATTGTACTTTCGATGATCATTTATATCTGTAAGATAAGTTTTCTGACATGATTTAACTTTTTAAATTACCCCGTGTAATACACGGGGGTCGAACCTAGTTTAAATAATAATTGATTATCATATCTCACAACAATATATTAGTAAATTTAAATGGTCTAAATCAAATTAGTTATCCAAATAAATAGTATTAACATAATTAAAATTAACCAATAAACATATCAATATTATAACTAGTTGAGGATACCTAAATAAAGAACGATATGTCTAAAACAATAAAAATTTATATTAACTCAATTTAAAATTAAATGAGTTGAAGGCAAAATTAAATTAACTACTAGTCTTATTAGTGATTTGAAGTAGCCTAAAAGAATGGGTCTAACAAATCTAATTAAACATGTTCAAAATAAATAAATAAATCTTAAATGTAGTTGGTCTAGATAAAAATCTTATAATTATTAACTAATTGATAACAATATAAATCAATGACTACAAATATTCAATATAATAAGTTAATTTAAATAACAACGTCGAAATCACAATGAATTCCAATAAATAATATGTTTTTTTAGTATTCTTCATTTTCTTATCATTATCTACTTTTATTTATTTGATTATTTATATCAACAAATATTAAATAAATCTTGTTAATTTGATTTTAATTTTTCCAAAGAAACTTGTCGATTTGATTTTAATTTTTTTTTCAATTCATTGATATCAATAAAAAAAACATTCTATATATCATATCATAAACTATATTTAGTTTCTAACATGATCTTAAAATACTCATATATAAAAAGAGAAAGACATATAATCTTACTTGGATTAAAATAGTAGGAAGCAAACCATTCAATAGTGTCGGGCAATGAACAGAAAACCATTGGTGGCGGCTAAAATGACCTGAGCTTACGTGCTGATAACGTGTTAAAGGAAAATCCAAATAGAACAATAATATATGGAGAGAATGAATCTGTAATTCTCATTAATCAAAAGCCTTTTAAATAAGGATGAGTTACAAGTAGATAATTATGAGATATTTCAGTTCTAATCTAACTCTGATATACTTATCTCTATCTTTATCTTTATCTCTATCGTCATATCCTTTAGATGATGACACACTTATCCTACAACAGTTATTTATTTTTTGCAACTTACTGTATTTGAAATGTTTACTTGCCATTCATATCTTTTTGGGATATATACACATATAAATATACAAGATCGGGTTTAAATAAATCTTTATAAATAAGGAGAAGTGAACATCAAGTAAGATCTTACTTAGATAGAGTAGGGTTTAGGATGGCGGGATGTATTGAGACATTTCCTCTATCCCAATTCCCAATAAATAAAGAGATTGTTTCTGTGAACACCCCTTACTTACAAAACTAAAGGGAAATAAGAGAGCAAGCTACAATAATAAGTATGTGCAAACAAACAACATGAACATTATATAATAGAAAATACGAGTGAGAGGTATAGGGTCCGGTCCTACACTACTAGGAAAAAGGGTATCAGTGACGAAAATTAGCGACAGACAAAATTCGTCGCTAATTAGCGACGGATTGACAACGAACAAAATCCATCGTAGATCCGTCGCTAATTAGCGATGGATTAGCGATGAAAAGATGTCCATCACTAATTAATTAGCGACGTAAATCATGAATTTAAATTTAAAATAGAAACAAAAAACAATTCACGTGTTCATCTAGCGACAAATTAGCGACAAAATTATTTAATTTTCTTCTTTTCTCATTTGTATGTGTTATATATACATGTGTATGTATATATGTTATATGTATACATTTTTATGTGTTATGTTTATTTGTCGGTCCATATTATATGTATGTATTAGTTGCTAACTTTAATTCGATATATATATATATATATATATATATATATATATATATATATATATATATAGAGAGAGAGAGAGAGAGAGAGAGAGAGAGAGAGAGAGAGAGAGAGAGGGGAGGGGTGTTCAAATGCAACATTTTTTAATGGTGCAACCCCATGCAACCCAACTATCTACCATTCATTTTGTTTTCACCTTTTTAATTAAAAAGGTGAAAATAAAATGAGTGGTAGATAGGTGGGTTGCACCATTAAAAAGGTTGCACAATAACTTACCCCTCTCTCTCTCTCTCTATATATATATATATATATTGTTGTATATATGTGTTATATGTATGTTTAATTTTTCTTGTTTTCTCATTTGTATGTGTTATATACATGTGTTGTTGCTATATATATATATATGTGTGTGTGTGTGTGTGTGTCTGTGTTGTATATATGTTTATAAAAAGGTAGACACTGTTAATCCCTAATTATCAAGATATTCTCAAACAAACAAGATTTATCAATCAAGAACTAGAGAGAGAGAGAGTAGAGAGAGAAAGTAGATCTTGAATCACATATACGTCTAATGATTTACAATGGAGTTCTTCTTACAATCTTACAAAGCATAAGGTACTAGACCTATTTATACCACCACTCTAAACAAAGACTTAAAAGCTAAGTAAACTAGACAACTTTGACTAAACTAGACTTTGACATTGTTGACTTTACATCATTGACTTTCCTATTAAATATTGGATATAATATTATGACTTAACAATCTCCCCCTTTGTATTCAAGATTTAATAAAAATTTGACACTAGTCTTCAGCTCTTGATTCTTCAGCTTTTGTCTCTGACAACTCTGAACTTTGAAGCTCTAACAACTTTTAGTCTTTCAGCCTTTGAAGAATCTTGAAAAGTCTTTTACACTTTGTATCTTTGAAAGTCAACATGTCTTGCACACGGAATTGAATTCTTGAAACTCCTTTGAAACTTTGAACTTTGAAACATCTTGGAAATCTTTATCTTTGAACTTTGAAACAGCTTTGAGGAATTTCTGATCTTGTATCTTCATCTCTTGTGATCTCTGAACCATCTTTGGAAAAACAAACTTTCATGAATCTTGATTTATCTTTGAATCATCTTCAAAACTATCTCAAATCATCTTTATTCATGATTTCTTTTCATCTGACTTGAACTTTCTTGAACTTCTCCACAAGTCTTTTTCACCTTGAACTTTCTTCAAAACTTTGAAATTGAATCTTGGTAAAATTCACCCCCTTTTTGATGATTTTGAGCATCATGATCATCAAAACTTCTTCAATTTCAACGTTTTCTTTGATTTCCCCCTTTTTAATGTCTAACAATCTCCCCTTCATAATAATTTGACATTCTCCGCCCGTTGATCTGATCATCTGTCAATTCATGAAATTTATATATCTGAATCTTTTCAAATTCAGACATAATGAAACAGTGTAACCCTGATTCAACAGATGAAACAGTTAACATGCCTGTAAGTAGCACGGAGCCACTTTGTACAACGTATGTACATTGGAAAGGAGCTTTGGTGATGATCACTCCCCCAGGGCTTCCATTCAATCATCGAAAAACCACAAAGGAATTTTCTATGAATGCTATGACAAGAAAACTTATTCCTTGTGTGTTCGTGAAAGTGTAGAATGATTGAAGCTACTTAAGCTTTTTCAGGCTCAAATTGTGTAAACTGTTGAGACAACAACAAATATTATACGGACTCAATGTGCATGAAAGAGGTGCGAAGGTGGGGCAATTTTCCTTCTTTTTCAATATCTAAATCTTCCGAGTGAATATCAGATAGCATATGTGCTGCGTCCCCAATGAAAATGAAACATTTCTTTTTCATTGGAAAGAAATGAGTGGTTGGTGGGGTAATTGTAAGAGTTGGCATGGGCTCACTGCCTTTTTCAATGATGGTCACCAAAGAATGTGAACCTATCAGAAGATGTGGCTGCCCGGCTCAGAAAGTGGTTGGTGCAGAGTTTTGATATTCTTTTAACTCTATTCTCACACCCTCTTTCTTTTTAACATTAAAGCTCACTTCTAACCAAACTCTCTTTTCCATTTTACCGCTCAGCACAATGAGAAAAACTCAACCGGATGAGTTATCTCCCCCACTCTTTGATTTATGACCCCTCACCCCTCAATAACTCTAGGATAACTTCCTGGGTAGGAAACACTAGTTTACGTGAATCCATGGAAGTTCTGTTTAAGATCACACATGAATCCCATGTAAGTCCTAGAAAGAATGATTGCTCAACAGTTTAACTGAACAATTAAGCACAAAGTGTATGATAACAATGTCAAAATGTATGCTCATGAGATTTGAGCAATTGAACGTTGAAGAATTCTCAAAACAAAGATATTGAATGAATGAAATGAAATCAAAAGAATTGTTTTGAGAATCTGACAATGTATCAATCAGATCAAATGAAATGGTTAGGGTATCAAAGAATTGGATAATTTGTTTATATGAACAAATATAAACAATTTAGCAATGAAAGCACAAATTTAGAAAAGATGATTGATGCTCAACAATATTGAATTTCAAACGAGGGTATTACCATCAGAAATTGTTTCGATATGAGACATGGTAATAACAAATTCAAATGAAATACTGAACCGGTGTGTATGAATACTTTACAGTATATGGACAAGATAATACGCAAGTATTGATCTTTGGAAACACACAGTCAGTTAAACATTAAAACTCAAAATTGAAAAATTTTAAAATCACACTTCTAAATTCATAAAATCTTTTGAGAACCAGAAGTGGTTTGAACATTTCAGAAACTGTTTTTCATGCTTGAAAGTTGTTCTTCTTTAAAACAATCAGAGATCTAGATTAGAAGATATTTACCTTTAAAGCTCCCCATCAAATCATGATATAACGATTTAGGTCTTTTAAGCTCCCCCTGGATATTTGCAAAATATCCAAGTCTGAAGATTGAAGAATGGGTCCTGATCTGTCATGTGATCAGAAGCCATCACCTTTATCCCCCCTATAAATTATGCATCTAAAATATGTCAGTGAAAAAGCACAAGATAGAGATCAATACAACTCCCTTTTGAATTGTAGACCGTCATATCTTCTAAGTATATTGTCAATGAAAAAGCACAGGATAGAGATCAATACAACTCCCTTGTGAATTGTAGACCGTCATATCTTATCGGATGCAAAGTATTACAGGAGTAAGGTCTTTTTATCACTGAGGTACGAGTCCTTATAATGCAAGATCGTTCTAAATCCTAGAGAGAGAAAGTAGAGAGATAGAGTTGAAAGCGCAAAAGTAATCTTGAATATTTAATGTGTGTGAGTTTCTTACAAGACACAAAGCCACAAGGGACTTAAATACCCTTGGCTAGTATCAGATATACAAGTACTCTAATCTATAAATACAATGATTATATAAAATCTGACTTAACAATCTCCCCCTTAGTAATCATTGGCGCTGTGGTCTTCAATATTCATCTTCTATATCAACACAGACCATCTAAGCGACTTAGCGAAGCTTCTTGACTAAAAAAAATTCTTCTCAGCATCTTTCAATCTATGTTGCCTTTGCTGCTTTGACAAGACTGGAACTGTTTGAAATAAGATTGAAAAAACAATCGGTTCATCAACTTGTGCTCTAAACGACACACCTCTTTCAAATGTACTTGAATGAACTATGGTGGTCGGAGCTGGAACAACAAAAAGACAAGTAAAGTTGAAGAAATAGAATCTTGAGCAACAGATAAACGTTTGAACTCTATGTCCCTTTAACTTCTCCCCCTCATGACCTTGACGATCTGGATCAACTTGGTCATGCAAATGTTGGAGACGAGACAACTTTAGATCTGCAAAATTCAGAATAAAGGAGAAAAAGGAAGTTTTGCGCTAGTTGAAGGTGGCGCAAAGTTGAGTTTTGCGCTACCAACTGTTGGCGCAAATCTGACTTGAAATCTGAAAAAAATTCACCTGTTAAGCTCTTTGACTCCCCCTACACAAATGCACTAAATATGACAATTCAAGTTAGAATTCATATAGAAAATCAGATACTCCCCCTCGAAATATGATATATGATCTTTTCAGAATAGTCTTCTTATTTACTCCCCCTCGAATAATGCACAGACCCATTAACACAAATATGAGAACACAAGAATCGAAACATTAACGTAGAAAGAAAAATATACTGAATATGTATTTTGAAACAACTAAACATATAAAATTTTAAACACTAAACAAATTAAATTCTACTCAGTAAAATATCACAGATTAATCCATCAGTTGAAGTCAAGTGTATGTTGTTGGATATAGATACAAGTTTCATTGCATATCAAGTTAAGACATGATCAGTTTCAAAAAATTTCATCAATCTATTCAGTGTGCTAGCATGCGAACTTTGATTAGCTTCAAGAAAATGCAATTCTAAAAATATAATAGAAAACTTTGCATATACTCACACTAAGCCATCAAAAATTAAGATTTTCACAAATTTATAGGTTTATCGCAACTCAAACATATCACCAAGTATCATGAGATGTGTGCTCATTGGCATCTTCACATGAGTGTGCTCTTTGGCATCTTTTAAGCTTGTGCACATTGACATCTTTTAATCAAAAAGTTTGGTAAGTAAAGAACATGCTGTAAACGTAACTTTCTATCTGATCCTATTGCAGGATTTGGGTCAGTCGCTCCCAGAACAGTTGGCCTTAGGGGACTAGGTGTCAAGCACCCCTTGGAACTTACTCTCGCAGATCAGAAAGGCTACATCGACACATCCTAAACCCATTCATACCAGTAGAATATGACTTTCGATCTGGTTCTATAGAAGGATTTGGGTTCGATCACTCCCAGACCAATTGACCTTAGGGGTTCAGATGACAAGCATCCCACGGAACTTACTTTCCCAAACCAGAAAGGTCACAGGTACAAACTTTTAAACTTAGAGATTTCTGTATTTTATATATATAATTCATCTCAATCACCCAGTTTTACATCTAAGTGCTTAGCCCATATTTTCTTTACAATCCATAATTCTGACTTTTTAGGATTTCTAAGCATTGTAAACTATAAATATTCCGAATCACATAACTTTAAAGCAATATCAAAAGTTTCAAACATGTTGCTGACTTTTCGACTTTTGTAAGACTTGAAAGTTGAACATATAAAACTTCGATATAAATAAAGCAACTTGAAAATTTATCCTAGACACACATTTTATTCAAAAGAAAGAAAAACTGTAAAACTTTTACTTTATAGAATAAAAATTTGTAAATATTAATTTTTTTTTTTAAATTCAACATGCCGAGTTTGAAAAAACATTTTTCATTTAAGACAAATGTAAATAATTTGGCAAATTGATATTTAGTCGGAACAAAATAAAATTCAATAATATCTTCTTCCACATAATGTATAATGAATTTGTATCTCATATCAAAGTTTTGGGTTGAACTTGCTCAGATTCTTGAAAAACATGAGAAAACTGGAACAACATCACAGACATAGATAAATGCAGCGGAATTAAGTAGATGCACTCACAGTTTCTCATTTGTCCAGAAACTAAACGCATTGAAGAACGAGTCCTAAACTGATATGTTTAGAAGTCGAAGTCCATTGAAGTACGGGTTCTAAGTTGATGTACTTAGAAGCCATGGTTCTCTTACTCCCCCTTGACTTGAGGTGCCTGCAACACAGAATCAGTTTTCGGCTTTGGTACCCACTGGTATTTGGGTCCATGAATGTTAGTTGCAGTTCTTGTGGGGGTAATCGAGTAAGAACCATACCAGAAATGATCACCGGTCTTGTGAATATGATCATGTGTACAACAATAAGAACAATAGTATTTCTTACCATACAACCTGATTAGTTGATCTCTCGAGTAGATATGATCAGGTGTACCTTTACGCGCAATGTTCTTCTTGGCTTTATGTGTATGTACACATGACTTTTTTCCTTTCAGCTCATCTTTCATCTCATCTTCAACTGGTTTCTTCTTCCAGAGCAGTTTTTCTTCTTCATATCTCCTTCTTCGATGTGTACCTGAACCATCTATATTTCTGTCATAGAAAAGGTTAGTACTACGAATCTGATCAGAAAATTTAACTGACCTTTGTGAAGAAACAGTTTTCTGATTTGAACTTGAAACTGTCTTTTCAAGCTCTTTAAACTTTGAAGCAAAGCTGTCTCTTTCTTTGATAAGCAGGTCAATCTTCATCTTGCATTCAGACTTCACTTTCTGCTCTTTTAGTGCACTTTAGATAGTTCAGATAGCTTCACAGTAAGCTTTTTGATCTCAGCCTCAAACATGCTTCTTTCATCTTCAAATCCCTTCTCAGCATCTTTTCTTTGACCAAATATTTCCTTGAAGAATCCCACATTCTTTTGTTCAATGACCTTCTTTTCCTTGGCAAACGCTTCTCTTTCCAAGATAATCACTTTCTCAAAATCAGAAATTTGTTGAGAAAGCTTTATACACTTAAGCTCAATTGCTTTCTTTTCTTCAAACTCTCTTGAAAAATCTGAGAACTTCTTTGAAAAAACTTTCTTTTCACTCTCAAAATCAGATTTGTCTTTAACCATCTTTTGCTCTAAATCAGATATTCTCTTTTGAAGCTCAGCATTAGCATCATTTAGACTCTTAATCTGCTCTTCATAACTTTTAACGGATGCTTTCTGAATTTGAATCATTTGCTTTTCCATATCTGAGATTTTTCTCTTTAGCTCTATGTTCTCAGATTCCAAACTCAGTATTTTCTCATTGTTCAGCCCAGAAGTTTGTTTCTGAAGATCTTCATTAATTGTCTTTAACACACTAACTTCTTCTTTCAGTATGATGCTTTCATCATAATACTCTTTTGACTTTTTCGAGTGAAAATCAACAGCATAACCAAGATTTACGTTCTCTAGTTTGAGCTTTGCAACCTTCGCTTCAAGCTCAGCAAAATATCCCATAGATGTCAACTTTAATAAGAAATCAGCTTGATATGAATGATCGTTCCCAAACAATTCAGAAAAGTTTGACTGAAAGTCAAACTTAGATCACAAAAATATTCTCAGAAAAATTCTATCTCTGGAACTTATCAATTCACTGAAACTTGCAAAATAAATTCAAAACCTGCAAATCAGAAAGAATCACCACATTGATTAGTACTTGCAGATTTCTTTGAATTTAGAACTAAACTTGGATTAAATCGCAAATTTGACTGGATGTTCAAGAATGCAATTGGTGCAAAAATGATAAACTTGAGTTTTTGCGCGAAGATAAGGTGGCGCAAGAAATAATTTTCGCTAACTATTGGTGGCACAAATCTGCAAACTATCAAATATAACCTGCACAATTCAAAAGACCACCGATTAAAACTTGGCGCAAAATTGATTAAGTTGCATGAAAAACTCCAATTATACCACCGCCCCACTATTAGGAAACTTCCAATCACAAAACAATTTGGTGATCAAATTTTAGTGGATGGCGCAAAACAATAGTTTTGCGTGAGCCGTGAATGGCGCAAGTGAAAGTTTTGCATGAAGCAAAAGTGGCGCAAACTTGATGAAACTTGCAAATCAACTTGAGCAATCCACCGAATTGAAACTAAGCTTCCACCGACCCTTTATTAGTAAGTATTCAATCACAAGTTAATCTTTCATCACCACCAATTGATTATGAATTCCACCGACCCACTAACAAAACAAACCAATCACAATTTGAATATATATGTGTGGCACAAAACTTGTGTAAATTATGAACTGCAACACCGCCCCACTGTCAAAATGATAACCAATCAAAACTAGAAATTCACAGGTTCAGTGACTCTTGAGGCGCAAAAGATTATGAAGATGGAGCAGTTATGGTTGACGCAAAACTTAAAGTTTACGTGAACAGACTGAGGCGCAAACCTGAGGTTTGCGTGAATAGTGAATAGCACAAATAAATCTTATGCGCGAGTTACGAGTGGCGCAAAACACAGACGAATGGCAACCTCCAATCACAACCTTCAAACTTGAATGTTGCAACCCATTTACAATCTGAGATGATGGAGTTGGTGGCGCAAAACCTGATTTCACTAAATTTTGCGTGAACAGTTGTTAGCGCAAAATCTCTAGACTCGACAACCTCCCCATTATTTTATGAAGTAATCAATCACAATCTATCCACTGCCTCACAAATTTTGAACCTGCAACTCACTGAGGTTTTTCGCGAAGAGAATGTGATGCAAAACATGATTATCACGATGAATTGATAGAAGAAACGACGACCGGTGTGAATGATCTGTGAGTGAACAGTGTGTATGACCGATGTGTGTACAGAGTGTGTGACCGGTGTGTGTGACTGGAGTGTGACCGGTGTGTGTAACTATGTGCGACCGGTGTGTGTGTGGAACTTGACCGGGGTCCTTCCTTTGACCGGGGTCTGCGCAAAACAAACTAAGAAACCAAATCAAATTGAGTTCACGGATTCAAACCAAATCGATCAAAACCTAAAAATTGATTTTCCAATTTATCCACAATGATCGAAATACAACCTGTAACAGTTTTCTAAGTATCAAACATGTCTAAAAACATCAAATTACAGTGCATTTGAACGATATACAGTGATCGACATTTTGACAATAGGATCCAAGAAAATCTAAAAATTCAAACTGATCTTGTGGTTGATTCAGAAAACTTTATGAATATTTTGTGTTTCTAAACTTAAATCGATCACAACTTGGTCATTTTTACAATCAAAGAACAACAAACAAATTCGAATTTGATTCAATCAGTAAGAACCAAAAGAAAAACAGTCGAGTTCTTGAAATTTTCAAGAAACTTCAATTTTTTGATCCAAAATTCCAGAATTTCAATCTATATTTTGTTGTGAAAATCTTTCTGAAAATGTTTGGTATGGCTCTAATACCAATTGATAATGCAAGATCGTTCTAAATCCTAGAGAGAGAAAGTAGAGAGATAGAGTTGAAAGCGCAAAAGTAATCTTGAATATTGAATGTGGGTGAGTTTCTTACAAGACACAAAGCCACAAGGGACTTAAATACCCTTGGCTAATATCAGATATACAAGCACTCTAAACACAGTATTAGACTAAGTCTATAAATACAATGATTACTATAAAATCTGACTTAACAGACACCATGGTCATCATGTGTAACACCCTCAAATCTGGAATTGAAATACCAACTAATTTAAATTTTATAAATACATGAATAATTGAATCACCTAAAATAACAATTTAAGGTTTAACTTCAATAAACACAAATCAAACCTTATACATGCATGGTCTACAATAGGAACGAGTGTTACTAAAACCCAATAACAGTCGCTATCTCCAAAAGCGGAAGACCTCGTCAAATAGATAGAACCTTCTCGTGCATCTAACTAGCTCTCAACTCTTCATTGAGTCGCTAGTACCATACCCCCATTAAGGACCCGATGCACATGCCGACAAATAAAAAGGTTAGGCTTAACGCCTAGTGAGTTTAAACAATTTTAATCATAATTGTAAAAGGGTAAAACCAAAAGACTGCTTATTTAAAACATAATTTCTCAATGAAATGTATTTATCGTAAAAACAACATCATCACAAAACCCACTATTTCCGTGATGAAACTTTGAATCAAAATACCCACTCAATATGAAATCCAAAACTCAACACTCACTCCAAAACATAAATAAGGTTAATGTCTAAATATTAATATGGATAAAAACTCTATTATCCAAAAATACTTCAAAACATATATAAGGTTCAATACCCAAAACCATAAATAACGGAAAACACTCCATATTCAAAACAACTCCGAAAACATGGATAATAAACTATCCGAATATGGCGAACACAAAAGTAAGCCACAAATCAACGTTAACGAGCCACAACTATGGATCATATGATCACCAAGTTCAACCACCCACGGTCTGTAGTTTGGGTCCCCCGTTGATCCTAGTTATGATCGTTTGCTAGAAATGACAGCCACTAAGGATTGCACGGTTATCGAATTCAACTACCCACAGTCAATAGCTCAAGTCCCCCGCTCGGATCATACGATCACCAAGTTCAACCACCCACGGTCTATAGTTTTGGTCCCCTGTTACATCCGAGTTCCTAGCAAGAAAATAGGGATAACAGTCCCATTCCAAACCACTGATTCCTATGCCTATGGATCCATTGCATTACAGTTTAAAACATTACATGACTCAAAATTAATGACTAATGTACTCAAACATGTAATTCTCAAATCAGATGCAATAAATGCAAATCATGACCAAAGCCCCACATAGAGCTATTAAAATTGGACAAATGTCTCCAAGACTCATTTAAGTCAATATCGAGCCAAAATGCTCAAAACTCAATTAACCATTAAATAAAGGTCCTCAACAATAAAACGTGTGTGTGTGTGTTGTTATTGTAACAACCCAACAATTCTTCCAACAAATTAAAATAGATAAAATAATATTGGACATTCGACAATGGGTTCCAATACAGAAGCTTGATATTCAGGTATTTAAATCATCTAGATCTTAGTCTATTACAACCGAGAATCTCTATATATAAAAAGAAAAGTAACTACGCCGCTCTAAAGCCAGACTCCCGCAAACGAGCTTCTAACACTTCTTTTTTCCTTTACCAAATCCGGAAGCAGCTATTTTACCTGAAAATGGTTTTTAAGAAAAATAGGAAGCGAGGATTAGACCGAGAGGTCTAGTGAATTCCCAACCTCGTCCTTTTATATAGATATACAACAAAATTCGATAAATGATAAGGATAAATCTCGCAACTCGGTACCACAATTTGTTCACACTTATATGGACTACTCGTCCTCGGGGCCCCTAGTAGATCCCCATACGGCCCCCCATGTCGATGCCGTTTCTGTGTATAAGAAAACGAATTCCAAATACACAATTCAACCATCCCCGATGGTTATGCGTATATAGCCTTGGCCAATACATAATCGAATAAAGCACCACATTAAGAATTATTCATATACATAAAAATGTAAACAACAACCTCATATTGACATTATTATAAAGATTTATCAAAAGTTAAGATAACCAGAATAAACAATACCATAAATACCATTTCCAGTTCATAAATAAGAAGCATTGTTTGAAAATTAAGGGAACTCACCTGGTTAGGAAAACTCGGCACACACACCGACTTCTATCCCCGTATGGTTTGACTCTTATAATTCAAAATTAATAATAATACATCAAATTAAAAGCTGACGGCCTGGCGATTAAAGATTTCCCAAAGCTTCTGGACTTTCACAGACTTCCCACCCCGGTCGAGAAACACCGGTCAGGACATCGGTCGTTGGGACTCCGGTCGATGGAATACGACACCGGTCCGACGAAGGATACCGGTTGCTAGACACCGGTCGAAGGGACATGGCACCGGTCAAAAACACCGGTACAAGGACCCCGGTCGAGGGTGACACCGGGCAGACCAGACCCCGGTCGCTAGCAGAGCCCGGTCGGCACAAGCCCCGGTCGACGGTCACTCCCAAATTTTGGGCAGCGAATAACCAGTTTCTTCGATCATCTTACAGTTCTCAATTTCTTAATCGTTTTATCAATCTACAAGGCTCAACCTCCGATCGATTTTACACCCATTATACTAAGCTCCCCTCCCAGGACGGTCTCGGTTCACACATTCAGACCAAAACATTTTTCCAACCATTAATCCTCATAACCCAAAGTCATACAATCGATTTCTTTATTTTCTTTAACCATCTAGATTAGTTTTACCTATGTGAATCTAGTCTTTCTTCCAAAAACCACACCCCCAAACTGACACCAGTGCCGGTCCAAAAAGAAAGAAACCCAAATCGCCCCCAAACCTCTTCTAATATAGAACGATGGAAGAGAACAAGAAATAGGGTTTTTACGCTTACCTCCCGCTGAAGAAATTCACGCAGTGACAGATTGTGGCTTCCGCTCTTGCCTTCGATCGGGCTCTTTCTTCTTCCTTCGGTCGCCGCACTCACCCAATACACACACACAGTGCCCTAAACTTTCCAGGAACAGAAAATGAATAAGGTTTAGGGTTTTTAGGCCCTTTTTGGGCCCTTTTTGGCTATTTTACACATTGACCCCCCTCCTTTTCTTATTTTCCTTACAAAACCTTGATTCTCTAATTTACTAACAAATTTGCCCAGAATAAACGGGTGTTACAGTTATTGTGCCTTAGTCGGTTTTATTGGGCTTTAGTCGGTTTTTTTAGCTTTAAAGGGTTTCACTGGGCTTTAATGGATCTATTGGGTTTTATTCGTTTTTATCGGGCTTTAATGAGTTATATTGGGCTTTATTGAGTTCTATTGAGCTTTAATGAGTTATATATTGGGCTTTATTCGGTTTCATTGGGCTTTGATGGATCTATTGGTCTTTATTCGGTTTTACAGAGCTTTAAAGAGTTTTATTGGCCCTCCAACTGTATATGAGGGGTTACCCTTCCGATTAAGTAATAGAAAAATTAGTGGGTTCAAAAAAAATCATAATTAGGTTAAGAGAAACATCTTCTGGGAGCTGTCGTATTGAAAGATGTTAATCCGACACAATCTGGATGTCATGCACATTAAGAAGAACGTTTTTGAGAACCTATTTAACACTATGATGGATACGCCTAAAACAAATGACAATATAAAGGCGAGGGGGGATGTAGAGATTTATTGCGATCGACGGTATTTGCACATTGCCATGTTAGGCAACAAAGTAGTGAAACCAAAGTCATCATACAGTTTGAACAAACATCAAGTAAAACAAGTGTGCTTATGGTTGAAGAAGTTGAAGTTTCCAGACGTGTATGCTTCGAACATAGGGGATGAACCTTGAAGATTCCAGTTTTTATAGCTTCAAGAGTCATGATTGTCATGTTTTTATGCAACAATTTCTCCCTATTGCCTTACGAAGGATGATAGCAACTCCGATATGGGATGCAATAACAGAGTCGTGCACATTCTTTTGTGCACTATGTTTAAGGGTCTTACACATAGAAGACTTGGTTCCATTGCAAACAAGTATTGTTCAAACAATTTTCATGTTGGAAAAGGTCTTTCCGCCTAGATTCTTTGATTCAGTGGAACACCTGGTGATACATTTGATACATGAAACTATAAACGGTGGTTCGGTTCAATATAGGTGGATGTATCCCTACGACTGGAAAATTATAATTTTATTAAAATCTAGTACAATATATTCATATAAAACACTCTTTCCGTCCCTAACACGTATTCATTGCTTATTTAGGAAGCTTGGGTCGTTGAAGAGAACGATTAGAAGCAAAGCAAGGGCTGAGGGCTCTATCATTGAGTCGTACCTTGTGAATGAATTTTCTACCTATTGCCCACTTTATTTTGATCCACAAAGATAGAAACAAGACATAATCATTAGTCAAGGAACTTTGCCCGGATATTCCCAGTTATTCGGGAACCGACGATCGACTAAGCATATTCAAGGTTCCATCTTGTCCACTATTCGAGAAGGGTGGGGAACAGAGCATCTTAACTGATCATGACATGCATAAGATCCAACACATATGTCTTGTTCAACTGTGTAGAAGTTCAACCTTTACAGTAGATCTTTGATGAATGGGCTCGACAAATGGAATCGAATATTGATGATGTTGCACTTGAACAAGTGCGACAATAAAGGTTCAGTGGATGGTTCGAGCATCACGTGCTCGTGTCACCTAACTCAATTGAACAATTGAAATCACTGGCTCACGGACCAGGCTGTTATGCTTGGTCGCATCAAGGATACTTCGTCAATGGTGACAAGTTTCATATGGTAACCCATGCAGCTGGTCGAGTTACACATAATACTGGCGTATGTGTAATGGGGCATGTTATGACGAGTCTAATGAGTCCGACTATTATGGAATGATGGATGACGTTGTAAAGGTGGAATATTATGGCGTGAGAGTTGCATTGTTGTGTTGTTCAAATGCACTTGGTTTGATACTCCATCGGGGGTTAGAGTCGACCGTAAACATAGTTTGGCTGATATTAAATATAAATCCAGACTAAGAACCGACGACTCATTCGTCCTAGCATAACAGGCGAAACAAATCTATTATACTTCATATCATTCGATGACAAATGATTTGAAATATTGGTAGGTGGTTGTCAAGACGAAGCCTCGTGGTGTATATAAAGTAGCATTGTAACACCCTAAAAATAAGGTAAATTTAAAACTAATTTTTTTGGCAATATAACATCTATAATATATGAAAGTTTATACCACCCTGTAAAATATAAACAACTAAAACCCAATAAGGCTGGGGTAGTTTGCACCAATTATAGTAGCGAAAGAATGAGACATAAAACACAACAACCTATTAATCTAGAAACAATAATCAAGACTAGATTAAGGTGGGTGTTGCTATATCTCCAAAACACTCTTCTCAAAATTTCCCAAAAGCCCGGACCTTCAAGTGCTCCTTGGTGTACGACCAACAAATCAAGGAGCCCTATGCGTTCTGCTAGTGGGACCTGTGAACCAACAAGGTACCAAGACAAGTGTTAGAACAAAGCCCCGTGAGACCACATATAGTTAAACATTTCATGTACAAGGTAATCATATTATAAGAATTAGTGTTACCAGATCCCTTTTGATGTTATAAATACCAAGTGTCCAGTTTGCAAAGATGTTCCAAAACCTGAACATGAACACATAAGAGATATCTCTTGAAATGCGGGGGAGACCCGTTTCCATCGGGGTGACAAGAACACGTGAATGGAGTCACCCGTGATGTTATTGGATTACACCTCATGTCCCGATCCTAGTTCCCATGCCATCAAGACATCACAACCTCAAACCGTTTATGTCTTTATTGCCTACTCCGTCGAGTTACACCTCAAGGACTTACGGACATTATTGCCCATCCAATCTAGACGAGTTACACCTCAAGGACTATAAAGTCCCCCATTGCCTACTCGCTAGTGACCACATGTGGCCAACTATTATAACCAAATATATTATGTCATCTAAATCCTCGTGCACAAGGAAATAGACATTAAACTTCACATTATGATCATGACCAAGAAAAGATAACATTTCCCATGCATAATTTATTCCATTCTAAAACATGATATTGCATATTTCATGTTCCTATTAAAATAACCCATTTCAACACTAGCGAAAGACATAAATAAACTAGAGTGATAAGTCTAGCTACAAACATGGTTACTTGGGTCAAAACCCTCTTTTTGTAAGAAATGGCTCTTTACTAGCACATATATCATTTTACATTTCTTTAAATACATAGGAACCATCATGACATTGAATGCATCTAAAAAGAACAAATATCCATAATTTAGCAAAATCCACCAAACCCTAAATTTTTGGTTAACTCCAAAGTACCTACAATTCTCACATAAGCGAATAATAGCATTTATAGTAAGGCAAGGGTTAGGAAACTCACCTTCAAGGTTTGTATGGAGAAACCCTAATTTTGAAAAAAACCCTAAAGATGGAGGTGATGGCTTGAAGTTCCCAAAGATACTAGCTACTTCTCTTGAACCCTAGAATCCCATTTAATGGCCATAAATATTACAAGGATGAGGTTGGGATCTCATTAAATGAGGGAAGAGATGGAGGACTGAGTAGGAACTTACCTTGGAGTTGAAAGAAAACCCAATGCTACCAAATTAATGTGAGCTAATAAAACAAGGCATTTAAAGCCTCAAGCCCCGACGGCGACCTTGCCAGGCGAGTGTGCCATTGGCATACTCGTCGGATACTCTCGCTCAAATTGTACTGCGAGTTTCTAGCCAGCCCGCGATAGTGACATGCGAGAGTTCTACTAGCATTCTTGCCGGTCACTCTCGCCCAAATTGTACCGAGATTGGGGATGTTTGGGCGATTATGACACGCGATAATGCCCCAAAGGCACTATCGCCAAGTGCCTTCCTCCTCTCGAAAATGTTGGCTTGAATTTGTTTCACGACTGAAGTTAAGGGATAAATTATTAAGGCAATCTTTAATTATTAGGAACAAGAACTTTATCGAAATTCGAGGTGTTACAAGCATAAACTTTTAACAGTGTCGAGGTTGATGATAATGTTGATGGAGACAATTCTTTCAAATCAACGAAAGGGTAACTCATCCAATGTATGCAGGATTAAATGATGACCTCAATTCCGCCCCTCTTGTCACAGAAGAGGTAAATATAGTTGATGTTTATGACGCCAACGATGGACCTGCTAATGAAGATAGTGAAGAAGAAGCAGAATTTGAAGACACATATGATGATTCAAATAACGAAAATGAACTTATTTTATCTTCCGTATGTTTAGTTCACTGGTGTATAGTTGACATATTAAATTCTCTCATTTTGTTTTATAAAAATATAATTTGCATTTTTTTTCAGGCGATGACACGTCGTCCATGGGGTAGTAGAGGTTGAGGTTGAGGCAACAGTAGCTCTGGCGGGCGTGGCGACCCGCGCTCCGATGATCGTGATGAGTTTTTGTATGACACCACCCCGAACCTTGGACTCAAAGATCAGGATGAGCAGGTGGATATTCATCATCCTAGTGCTTCAGGGTAAACGAGAGGGCCCAATCATTCGATTCTGACGCCACGACATCTGAGTCAGCGAGAGTAGATACTTCTAGGTACCGACGGGCAAGTGGATGTGGTATAAGGCCATATATTACGTAATTAAATCATATAAATGACTTTTGTGTTGTATATTTTTTAATCGTGCAGGTTTCTAAATATCCATGTTGTTCGGGTTTGTGGCATCGCTGGAAGGAGGTTCCTCAGGCTGACGACAATTATATGTTCGAGCACTTTCAGGTTGGTACATGAATCACTTTAAAGTAATTGTACTTATCAGATTATTGTTTTTATCTCGATACAAATCTTGTGTATGTAGGGAAAGTTTTAGTGGGACCCGACATAGGAGGATGAGGATTATGAGACATGGACCCGTGCCATGCAAAGAGGTACGAGAATTGGATGAGGGGTGCATGCGACTAGGCCACAGAATGGGCCCTACTAATGGATGGGGTGACGTGGGACCATCAGTAGGCATGGAAATGGGCTCCGACCCGTCGGGGAACCCGGTCCACCCGCCCCGATCAGGGATGGGGATTCCCCGCTAAATCGGGGATGGGGATGGGGACGGGGATCCCCGTTTGTCTCAAACCGGGGATGGGGATGGGGACGGGGACGGGTATCGCACACCCCGCCCCGCCCCGTCCCCGTTATATATTTTAATTAATATTTAATATATATTATTTATTTAAACTAAATCGGTTTCATAATTTCCTATTTCCTAGCTAGGTTTATAATATAAAATTGTTATTTTTTGGATGTTAGTATGTATTTTGGATGTCAATTAAAATACAATTACTCGATATGGTTTTGAATATTACTCGATATGTACGTGTGAAGTTAAATTTTTTTTCCGAATTCGGTTGAATTTCTTTTGGTTTTAAGTTATTAATTATTATATGATGTTGTGATTTTTTTATACTAAATTAAATTTCTTTCGATTTTATGTTTATTGGAAATATGTAATATTTAAACATGTGCGGTGTCTCATATATTTGATTTAAATACCTTACATAAACGGAAAAAAAATCCCCGTTTCCCCGTTGGGGATGGGGATGGGGATGGGGATGTGATCATATTCCCCGGCGGGGACGGGGATGAAGATGAGGGATTGGGGACGGGGATGGGGATTGAGGCCCCCGCCCCATCCCTGCCCCATTTCCATGCCTAACCATCAGGACTTCACACCCATTAAAGGACACCACCCTCCCTAGATCTAGAGACGTATTGGCACCATATAATTTATCAGATTTTTTGTCTTTTTTGTGCTTTATATGTTACCTTTGTTTTATACTGACTTATGTGTTATGCTTTTAACATGAATGGGATTCTGACAATCGGGTGATCGACTTTGAGGGGGTGTCATCCAGGCACCACACCGGGGGATCAATCAGTGATACACAACACTGATACCAAATGGTAAGCCTACACTTTTTTTAAATATGTAATTAGATTAATTTGTATGTTTACTAACAACTTAACTTAATTGTGTATTATTGAGAGAGACATGGGGTCGTGAGCCGAGTTTTGCTGAGGTGTTTGAGTAGATTCACTGCTCGAACAGGAAGGTCACTCAGGGTGTGTCCGACCCACCTATTGATCATTCGGTGTTCGTTTACCCCAAAGCAGCTAGAAAGAGTAGAGCGACAGTAAATTTTTTAAAATCAATACTATGTATTCGTCGGTCAATGTATATGTGAATGTCTAGATAATAATGTAGTTTGGGTTGCCACTGTTGGGCAGATGTTAGGCTATGGCTAAATAGATAGGTTTGATATGTTTGATTTACAGTCGTTATGCTTATGAAATGTCTACAGATATAAGCTCACCTGTTTTTCTTTGATAAAACATAGGATCCGTTTCGAGAGCTTAGGGATGAGGTACGAGCTAGCCAAGCTCCCGACATCCCTCCTCCTGATGAGTCATTTCTTTGGGAGCAGAGTGTAAGAGGACGGAAGAATGGCCGTCTTTTTTGGTTCTAGACCTCCCAGGTTTCCGTTATGCTATGACTGATGATTGTAGTAGCAACACTAGGGGATGAATAGTCACTAGATTGAGAGCGGAGGCATGTAGACTATATTGTTGTGTTATTGTCGTTACTTTTCATTGCCAACAAAATACTGATTTTTGTCAAATATTGAATTTTTACAGGTAGCTTAGTTGATCAAGAAGATGGCAAGGATTGAGGATGAAGCGAGAGAGACAAAGAAATGGAGGAGCGTTATCTGGCCGAGTTGGAGACTGAAAGGAAGCGCAGGGCAAAGCTGGAGGCCGAATAGGCCATGCATGTCGCCCAGTTAGCTAAACAGATCATTTTGTCGCAATAGTTTGTTGCTTTTAAGCAGCAGCAGGGATACACTTTACCCCCTCCCCGCCCTCTCGGCCTTCCCAACCCTCCCCTCTGGTTAGATTGCTACGTAGTAGTCCCGTACTATATTTTGAATTGTATGAATTTGAAATTGTATAAATTTGAAATCGTATAAATTTGTTATTTTGAATCTGTTGAGTTGTTTTGGTTTGTTTTTTGTAAATTATGGGCAGATATTTGTATAAAATACATGAATACAACTTATTTATTTATTTTAATTTTTTTAAATAGCGACGGATTGGTGACGGATATTCCGTCTCTAATCCGTCTCTAAATGCTTCTGTCGTTGATCCGTCACTAAATGGGTTCGTCGTTGATCCATAGATAAATGAGTCCATTGCTGATCCATTGCTAATAGCTTCCATCGTTGAAACATTCTGTCGTTGATCCTTCGCCAATTTTCGTCGCTAGTCGCTGATAGTATCACCCATGACAGTTATACAGACAGACTATCAGAGACAGAAATTATTTTCAGCGACGGATTAGCAACGAAATTTTCCTTCACTATAGGGTCGTTTTTGTAGTGCTAGGCACCACCAACTTGCCTCTGTGACAATAATTTACCTTTTTCATGATAGTCGTGAAACCGATACGGTGAGCATGTTCTAGAGGGGTGGTGTTATACTCTTTTTGTAAAAGAAATATTGAAATGTAAAAGTGACAAATTTTAGTGTGATCATCAATATCTGTAGTAGGTGTAGTTCTAAAAAGACAATATAAGGTTTATTAAATAAAAAGGCTAATTAGTCCTATATATAACTTTATGTCTAGGCTTAAATTATTCATGGGAAGCAATTTCATATATTTATAATGTATTTGTTAATGTTAACGTCATATTCGTTAAATTATTCATGGGAGGCAAGTTCATATATTTTAACTATTTCTTTCTTAATATTAATGTCATATTCGTTAACATAAAGAACGTTATATGCTAAAAGCTTCGTGTATTTAACTAAGGTTCTGTTTGCTTTATGGGATTGGAAATTCCATGGGTGTTAGTTAGATGCCGTTTGTTTTTTAAGAGGTCTAAAGTCTGAAGTCTTAATTTAGTTATGATTAATAAGAGGTGGTGTGTAAAAATGTCTGAATAATTTAGACTTAAGAGAGATTAAGAGATTTTTTTTAAAAAAATAAACAACCCCTTAGTATTTCATATGATTTTGTAGGATTTGTATGTAATAATGTTTTAAAATATGTTAGAAATATTTGTTTTATAATAATCAATTACTGATAAGATAATTTAATTTTTTTTATAATTTTTTTGATAAATTATTTATAAAGAATTGAAATGAAATCCTATACTACAAACCAAACACCCAAAAAATTCCAAATCATTCTAAATCCAAATCCTTCCATGAGATCGAAATCTCTCAAAACCATTCCATCAAACCAAATACATCATAAAAGTAAATCATATGACAAGTCTAACGACAGTCAACAGGTTTCACCATTTAACAAAAGAATATTACATTTTCGCCCAGAGATGAACGACTTTTTTCTCTACCTTGCGGATGACTATTTGAAAATGGTTAACAGTTTGTGGTGATTATATGCTTTCTATAATAGCTAATATATAGAGAGACATGTTCAAACGAAAACAGTGACCAAATAAGAGAATATTAGAACGGCTAAATCGTATGTGATTTTACATAAAAATCATGTGTGATTCACGCAACTTTGGCCGTGACCTGAGGTCGCGTGTCAAATCGTTCGCTCACCCTTGCGTTGACCGTGTTCTGTAATCACATGTGATTTGACCGTTTTCGTGTTTTCTTATTTTAATCATGTTATCATTTGATCCTCAATATATATATATATATGACAAATCAAATACAAACCGTGTATATGTTGCACCCCTTACAAATCAATCCTAACCTTCCATTTTTTCATCTAATGGTCTAGATTAAATATGGGTAAGAAGTGTAAATATCCGATTTATGGTTACCAAAACTGAAAAGGCAATAGGCACGTGAAGGGTAAACTTGGAAGAAGAAAATGGAATTTCAAATAAGGAAAAACCAATGACCACCGGATTCCACGCCTCCCATCTTGGACGGCGGTTTTACACACTGCATATCTTGGGATTTCTCATGATTACCATCGTGATAGCACCATCGTATCTCCGTCGTCTCCTCCTCATACTTTTTGGTTTACTTCATATCTCAGTTTTACACACTGCATGCAATGCATATTAGACGATTTTGATTTCTATAAGGACCGGCATAAGAGAATCCAAGAGAAGAAGGCAAAGCAACCACAGTTCCAGATAACCACAAGGGTTGTGGCATACTGGTTAAGGCTTTGGGGGATGTGGTGGAATATCCCATCTGCCCAGGGTTCGAATCCAGACGTACACAACAATTGTGGCCACTAAGGTTTAATCAGAGCTGATGTCTTACAGTCATAATTTGACAAAGGATTAGTCTAGGCATAGCCTAGAACACCCTTCCAAAAAAAAACAGCAGTTCCAGAAGCAGGTAGGTCACATCCTCCTCATGTTTTTTGTAACAACACCAACGACGACGGAGGTGGGATCAACGTGAACAATGGTACAAACATGAGACGAAAACATGAGGCGGCTCAATTGGCTCACAAATACGATTCTTGGGCGAACCATGTGGTTCATATGGAGAATGTGAGAGGTATATATGACTAGTTCACATATGCAGAGGTTATGAATGGAGAATCTGCATATATGAATATGCAAATGATTGTACAAGGTTATGAATATGAAAATCCCCTGGTCTTTAAAATATATATATATATATATATATATATATGTGTGTGTATGTGTGTGCGTGTATGTGTGTATAGAGGAAGGATTATGCGAAAAGTTAAACATTTTGTGAGAAGGCTATAAGAAGTCTCAGTATCATATATGATTACATGTCATTTGAGTGTGTTTAATCATATATGATTATACGTCCTTTGGGTGTGTTTAATCATATATAATTAATCGTCTATATATTGTCAATGTAACGTGTGTTTGATCATATATGATTAAGTTTTTGTATCATATATGATATCACGCTTCTCGCAAAATGTTTAGCTTCTCGTTTAAACCACCCTATATACATGTTTTGTGTTTATTTAATTACTTGTGTTGTTTCAATCAATTTAGCATAATTATGAATTAAAAATACACTAAGGGTGCGTTTGGTTTGCCGGAATGGATTGGAATTGGAGGGATTTGGATTTTAAATCCATTCCAATCCCGTGTTTGGTTTGCAGGATTGTCCGCATTTGAAATCCCTCCAACATAGGGTTTTGAAATCCCAAGGGAATGGCTAGGATCTCAAGGGATTTCGTAAGATTTGTATAAAATAATGTTTAAAAATATGTTAAATATAACACTCTGAATTTCAGTTTAAAGGGGGAAACTGCAGGAAAACAGTGCCCCGCGCGGGTTAGGTCGCGCTGGAAGCCACACGGAGCACTGTTCGCGTGAGCATCCAGTGGGCGGCGCGGCTGACCGCGCGGGTCAACCCGCACCACAACCCGCGCGTGTGCCCTAACGAATTAAAAAGGGGATTTTTAGCCATTTCATTCATTTCCCTCATCTACCTCCTCTTTGTAGTCGAGCTCCAGAATTCTCCGGAACGACCGACCCACTAGCATGTATGAAGTGGATCCAAGATGTTGAGATGACATTTGAGTCCAGCGAGTGTGCGGACTCTCAAAGGGTCAAGTTTGGATCCCAATTGCTCCGAGGAGACGCGCTGAGCTAGTGGAATATTACCAGGAGGGCGCTCACACCGGAAATTCTAGCCCAAATCACTTGGCCAATATTCAAGAAGAAATTGATGGAGAAGTATTGCAACGACAACCTACTAATCTACAATTAAATAACTAGATTAGGTTCGGGTGTCGCTATCCTTCCAAAATGTGTATCTTCAAAAATCACTGTACGATGGTCACTAGATATCCTCACAAAGACCACTCACGACCCCAAGGTCGTTCCCTCAGTCCCGGCGTGCCCCACTGCTAAGATGACCTGCCAACATGACAACCAAGAGCAAGTGTTAGGCTAAAGCCTAGTGAGAAGAAGCCAAATAAAAAGGGAGTACTAAACCCAATCGATGTCACGCGGTGAGTATAGCCATGAGCTAAGTCAAGGAAATCAAATAAACCATTAGTGATTAAACATGGTACAAATAACACCAAATCACATAACGAGCTCAACCCCTCTAGATCTGTTGCTCAAAGCATCAAGTCAACCCCTCTAGATCTATTCTTGAGAGTTCCAAAGCAGGGGAACTCAAGCACAATATGGAATTACACCTTACTGCACCATGAGACGCTGCCCGACCGTATAGGCCCACACCTTACTTATCATGGCAACCCGATGCCTATTCCGTGCTAAAACGTGAACCAAATGCCCAAAACGGGGACATAGGAACACAGTGCCTATGGATCCATTGCACAAGACTCAAAGCCAAAGCATGTCATTTCATAACATACTCATATTAAATCAAATATACAGGCAATTCATATGAACAATGGTTCAATTCAATAAATCTTAATTCTTGAAATGATGGGATTTAGAAAACATTACCCAACAACAATATGCCATATTAAAACGTGGTTTTCCACATTTAAACAAATACATTTATCACATAGCTTTCGTAATACAGACGGAATTAACTTAAAGGACTCACCTCAGATTTCTTCCTGTTTAAAGTCCGCTTTCTACGATTGCTACCTCCGACAACACCGATAAATCGGTAAGCCAAAACATCGATAACTCACCGACTTACTAATTTGAATACAAAACACAACACACTGCACACTCTGGTCGAGACTGCCCCGGGAGACATACCGAACCGGTCGACACAACTACCGATCGAGTACACTCTACCGGTCGAGTACACTCTACCGGTCGAGTACACTCTACCGGTCGAGTACATTATACAGGCCGAATACACTCTACCGGTCGAATACCACTTCCGGTCGAGACCTCCTTCCGGTCGAGACCACTTCCGGTCGAGACCTTCTTCCTGGTCTTATGTGAAGATTACCAAGAACACGCCGGAGTCTTATACAGAATCCAGATCCAAACTCAAAAATACGTAAATCTCGAAATGAAACGGTTAAAAACCTTAACAACGAGATTCTATACGGTAGGTAACACTCAGATCAAAGTTTTAAGCTAGATTCGTACCTTGATTTGTCCGAAACGATGATCTCCTTCTTCTCCCTGGTTCTCTCTCTCTCTTCCTCCCAGATCAAAATCTCAACAAATGAGATATTTAGAAAATATCTTAAGTTGATTTATATTTATATAACCCAAGTTACATTTGACCCCCTTGAACTTTGGGTAAAGGTCAACTTTTCACCCAACTCCAAAATTGCGGGTGTTACAATCCTCCCCAACTTGGAGAAGATTTCGTCCTCGAAATCTCGGCTATGGAAAAAGGTGGGGGTATCTCCGCTTCAAGTCCTCTTCCACTTCCCATGTCACATTGGCACCCCGATGGTGCTTCCACTGAACTTTTACCATAGTGACTTCCCTGTGACGAAGCTTTTTCGTCTTTCTTTCCAAAATCGCTTCAGGTTCTTCAATGCAACGATTTCCCTCATCGACCCTGATCTCGGAGAGTGGAATGACACTCTCCTCTTCTGCTAGACATTTCTGAAGATAGCACACGTGAAATGTGTTATGAATCCCCTTCATCTCCGGAGGGAGTTCCAGTTGATAAGCTTGAAGTCCTATAAGCTTAGTCACGGTGAACGGTCCAAGAAAACGGGGGCTCAACTTCCCACGGTTCCCAGATCTAATAATTCCCTTCCAAGGGGACACCTTCAACATAACCCGATCTTCAACTTGGAATTCCATTGGTCGTCTTTTCTTATCGGCGTAACTTTTCTGTCGATCTTGGGCCGTCTTCAAGCGTTCGCGGATGCCCTTGACCTTGTCCGCCGTTTCTTGCACAATCTCAGGTCCGGCGAACTGCTTTTCCCCCGCCTCCAGTCAACATACGGGAGTTCGACACTTACGACCGTATAACGCTTCAAACGGTGCCATCCTTATACTCGAGTGGTAGCTATTGTTGTACGCGAACTCTACCTAAGGTAGGTGCGTATCCCAACTACCCCCAAAGTCGATCACACACGATCTTAACATGTCTTCCAGAGTCTGTATTGTCCTCTCGCTTTGGCCGTCAGTTTGAGGATGGTAAGTCGTGCTCAACTTCACACGTGTACCCAATTCCTTTTGTAAACCGTGCCAAAAATGCGATGTGAACCGACTATCCCGATCAGAGACAATAGATAGCGGCACACCGTGTCAGGATATTACTTCATCGATGTACAACTTCGCCAATTTATCCATTGGCAAGGTCTCCCGCATGGCCAAGAAATGAGCGCTTTTGGTCAAGCGATCTACTATAACCCGAATGGTGTCGTGATCTTTCAAGGTCCTTGGCAGCTTCGTCACGAAATCCATCGTGATGTGTTCCCATTTCCATTCCGGAATTTCCAAGGATTGCAAACTTTCGTAAGTTCTTTGGTGTTCAGCCTTCACTTGCAAGCAAGTTACACATTGCTCTACATAGTGCGCCACATCAAGCTTCATGATTGGCCACCAGTAATGCAATTTCAAATCTCGATACATTTTCGTGCTTCCTGGGTGAATGGAGTATTTTGACTTATGGTCATCCTCGAGAAGAAGTTCTCTATTACCCCCAATCTTAGGCACCCAAATTCGCCCATTGAAAAGTTTCACCCCTCGACTATTTTCAGTCAACAAAAGGTGTTGTTTTGCCATGACTTCTCCTTTGAGATTTTCTTCGAGCAAGGCTTCGACTTGCGATTTCTTGATTCTATCAATGAGTGTTGAAGTTAATTCAATCCGTGCAAAGGTAGCACGAGAATTTCCTCCGCAGATTTTCCGACTCAAAGCGTCGGCAACAACGTTTGCCTTACCCGGATGGTAGAGCAACTCACAGTCATAATCCTTCAACAATTCCAACCATCTCCGCTGCCTCATGTTTAGCTCTTTCTGATCAAAGATATGCCTCGAACTCTTGTGATCGGTGTAAAGAGTGCATTTCGTACCGTAAAGGTAGTGTCGCCACAATTTCAGTGCAAACACCACCGCTGCCAATTCCAAGTCATGAGTAGGGTAGTTGACTTCGTGCACTTTAAGTTGCCTTGATGCGTAAGCGATCATCTTCCCTCTTTGCATCAGGACACAACCCAAACCTATCTTTGACGCATCGTTGTACACCACAAAATCTTCCGTCCCTTCGGGTAAGGATAGGATAGGAGCTTCGCAAAGCTTCTTTTGTAAGGTGCGGAACGCCTCTTCTTGCCTCTCGGTCCACACAAATTTCACGTTCTTTCGGGTCAAGGCCGTCAACGACGAGGCTATCTTCGAGAAGTCTTGTATGAATCTCCGGTAGTACCCTGCCAAGCCTAGGAAACTTCGGATTTCAGACGGACTCTTGGGAGTTCCCAATTCGTCATCGCCTCAATCTTTGAGGGATCCACTTTTACTCCTTCCTTTGAAACCACAAGCCCCAAAAACTGTACCTCTGGGAGCCAAAAGTCGCACTTTGAAAACTTCGCGTAAAGCCTTTCTCGCCTTAACACATCCAACACTGCACGGAGATGTTGCTCATGCTCTTCTTCATTCTTGGAGTAAACTAGGATGTCGTCGATGCACACGATTACCGACTTGTCAAGGAACGGTAGGCACACTCGGTTCATCAAGTCCATAAATATTGTCGGTGCGTTGGTTAGGCCGAATGGCATCACCAGAAACTCGTAGTGTCCATAGCGAGTTCTAAATGTCGTCTTTGGGATGTCGCTCTTTGCTACCTTCACTTGGTGATACCCTGATCGAAGGTCGATCTTTGAGAAATAACCTGCTCCCTGAAGTTGATCGAAAAGGTCTTCGATTCTCGGAAATGGATACCTGTTCTTCACTGTCACTTTGTTCAGTTCTCTGTAGTCTATACACATTCTTATTGCACCGTCCTTCTTTTTGACGAACAGGACCGGAGCTCCCTAAGGTGACGAGCTCGGTCGAATGAAACCTTTCTCAAGAAGGTCTTGGATTTGAGCCATCATTTCTTGCATTTCGGTAGGAGCCAATCGATAAGGAGCTCAAGCAATTGGAGCCGCTCCAGGAATAAGGTCAATACGAAAGTCCACTACACGATCAGGTGGCAAACCGGGCAAGTCTTCCGGAAACACATCGGGAAACTCGCGCACCACCCTAACATTTTTTAGTTTTCGTTGTTCGAGTTTGGTATCGATAGCATAAGCCAGGAAAGATGAACATCCTTTCGCCAAACACTTTTTATGTTTGATCACTGAAATAATTGCCACATCGATTTTCCTTCTTTCGCCGTAGATTATTGTCGCTTCCCCGTTTGCCACGGGTAATCGAATCAGTTTCTTGGAACATACAATTTCGGCTTGGTTCTTTGATAACCAATCCATACCCACAACCACATCGAACCCGCCAATTTGCATAGGCAATAAGTTAATGGGAAATTTCTTTCCTTCAAGCTCTAAGATGCAATCTATAATGATATTATGGATTAGAATTTGACCTCCATTTGCTAATTCTACAACAATAGCATTCTCTAGCATACTCTTAGACATAGCAAGCCTTTGACAGAACAAACCGGACACAAACGAGTAGCTAGCACCAGAATCAAATAACACACGTGTAGGTACGGAATTTGGAAAGAACGTACCCGACACGACATCGGTCGATGCTTTAGCTTCCTCTGACGACATCTGAAAAGCTCTTCCGGTTGACCGCGGGGGTTCCAACTTCTTCCCGCCATAACCTCCGGTCTTGAGCTTCGGGCATTCCGCCTTTACGTACCCCGGTTCCTTACATTCGAAACATATTTGTCCCTTAAGAGGGCAATCTCGAAACGTGTGACCCGTCTTTCCGCACTTGTAGCACACTCCGGGAACAAAGTTGCATGGACCAAAATGTTTGCTTCGGCACTTGGAGCACCACTTGGCATCACGTCTAGGATCGGCTCCCCGCGGAGCGCTGCTGTTGGCATAAAAAGGTTTCTTTGAGGGCATCGAGCTTCCCTCCCATTTCCTCTTCTCGACTTGGCGACCACTTTGATCCCTGCCGAGACTGTAAGCATCCTCCATGAGTTGAGCTTCTTCCATTGCCTCCCGAAGAGTGGAGGTCTTTGTTACACGCACCATCGACATCATGTCCGATGGGAGGCCCTTGATGTAAGCCTTGATCTTATCTTTCTCTATCGGGACCAAGCGTCCCACAAAACCCAGCTTGTCCATGAAGAGACGGTTGTACTCCCTCACAGACATACCACCTTTCTTTAAGTTCTGAAATTCCTCCGTGATTCGGTCCAACGACCTCTCGTTACAGTACTCCTCTAGTAGTTTTTCTTTAAAGGTGGACCAAGACAGTTGATCCAAAATAGTCGGCTCAAGCGAAGCAGAGTACACATCCCACCAAGTAAGAGCCATACCCCGCAACATTCGGGAACCAAAGATAATCCTCTGCTCCTCCCCACATTCACTTGAGCGAAAAGCTTTCTCCATCTCTCGAACCCAGCCCATACAATCTAGGGGATTGTCCGAGCCCTTAAATTCTGGCGGTCGGCAACCCAGAAAATCCTTGAACGTGCAAGTCCGCGCCGTTCACCTGACACCCAGGGCTGCAGTCACCTCAGGGGAAATTACAGGTCCAATACCCCCAGATCCCGCAACGATCACATTCTCGCCAACTGTTTTGGGCCTACGGTTGTTGGCGTCTCGGTCCTCTAGAAGTTTCAAGAACACCTCCTGCTGTTGCGCCATGGCCCTGTTCATGGCCAACATCATACGGTCCATCATTCTCGTTTCTGCCGTCACTTCCTCAATAATAGGCTCTTCAGCCTCCAAATTGCGTCGAGGAATGTGCTCGGGTCCTCCACCCAGCACATTAACCACACGCACGGTTTCCCCCACTACAGTCACCAGCGGATGGTCGGCCGTAGGTATTTCGGCCTCCTGACCTTCCGGACGATTCCTGGTATTAACCATGGCTCTGCTGAACGCAATCATACAAAAGAACGGGATAAGGATTACGGAAAAAACAAAGAACGTACTACTATACTTATCAATTATTATAACAACAGTAATTTAAGTATGCCTACATAAAACATTTTCATAATAACGTTAGCTAAGTGAAATTATGAACACATAATACGCAAGAGTTCTTATTACCATCATTACAACTTTCAATTCGTACAAGTTTTCGTCGACCCTAAGACCATCCTATCTTAAAAGGTCTACCCCATCTCACGAGTCATAACTTAATAGTCTCAGCTTAATTCTAGGCATCTTACAACCATACCTAGTTCACTTAAACCAAGGCTCTGATACCAACTTGTAACACCCTAAAAATTTGCGGAAATAAAATTCGAAAATTCTGCAATAGACTAAGCCTGTGAAATAGACAAAACCAATCCAAGATACAAAATATCCCAAACGGAGTATAGGTTAGACATAAACACGGTCAATAAACGAAGCATAAGACGACAACCTACTAATCTACAATTAAATAACTAGATTAGGATCGGGTGTCGTTATCCTTCCAAAATGTGTATCTTCAAAAATCACTATACGATGGTCACTAGATATCCTCAAAAAGACCACTCACGACCCCAAGGTCGTTCCCTCAGTCCCGGCGTGCCCCACTGCTAAGATGACCTGCCAACATGACAACCAAGAGCAAGTGTTAGGCTAAAGCCTAGTGAGAACAAGCCAAATAAAAAGGGAGTACTAAACCCAATCGATGTCACGCGGTGAGTATAGCCATGAGCTAAGTCAAGGAAATCAAATAAACCATTAGTGATTAAACATGGTACAAATAACACCAAATCACATAACGAGCTCAACCCCTCTAGATCTGTTGCTCAAAGCATCAAGTCAACCCCTCTAGATCTATTCTTGAGAGTTCCAAAGCAGGGGAACTCAAGCACAATATGGAATTACACCTTACTGCACCATGAGATGGTGCCCGACCGTATAGGCCCACACCTTACTTATCATGGCAACCCGATGCCTATTCCGTGCTAAAACGTGAACCAAATGCCCAAAACGGGGACATAGGAACACAGTGCCTATGGATCCATTGCACAAGACTCAAAGCAAAAGCATGTCATTTCATAACATACTCATATTAAATCAAATATACAGGCAATTCATATGAACAATGGTTCAATTCAATAAATCTTAATTCTTGTAATGATGGAATTTAGAAAATATTACCCAACAACAATATGCCATATTAAAACGTGGTTTTCCACATTTAAACAAATACAAAACACAACACACTGCACACTCTGGTCGAGACTGCCCCGGGCGACATACCGAATCGGTCGACACAACTACCGATCGAGTACACTATACCGGTCGAGTACACTCTACCGGTCGAATACACTCTACCGGTCAAATACACTCTACCGGTCGAGACCTCCTTCCGATCGAGACCACTTTCGGTCGAGACCTTCTTCCCGGTCTTATGTGAAGATTACCAAGGACACGCCGGAGTCTTATACATAATCCATATCCAAACTCAAAAATACGTAAATCTCGAAATGAAACGGTTAAAAACCTTAACAACGAGATTCTATACGGCAGGTAACACTCAGATCAAAGTTTTAAGCTAGATTCGTACCTTGATTTGTCTGAAAAGATGATCTCCTTCTTCTCCCTGCTTCTCTCTCTCTCTTCCTCCCAGATCAAAATATCAACAAATGAGATATTTAGAAAATATCTTAAGTTGATTTATATTTATATAACCCAAGTTACATTTGACCTCCTTGAACTTTGGGTAAAGGTCAACTTTTCACCCAACTCCAAAATTGCGGGTGTTACACAAACCCTTCAACGGGGGGAGGAATATGGAGCCGAGACGCAACACGCTTTGGTGCTCCAAGTGCAAGAGTAAACATTTCGGGCCTTGCAGTCAGAGATCTCTCCCCAACCCTATTGAATGTTTCACTTATGGTCGGAAAGGCCATTGGAGTAAGGATTCCCCCCCCCCCCCGGTCGGCAGTTTGTTATGAATGTCGGGAGCCGGGGCATATGAAGAGAAATTGCCCGAAATTAGCAAGGAATCACCAACGAGTTCCAAGTGTGGTAATGCCAAAGAAAGGAAACCAACCGAAGGCGCCAAGCCGGGCCTTCCAAATGACGGCAGACGAAGCGAGAGAGACAGAGGATGTTGTGTCGGGTACGTTCCTAGTAAACTCTCTACCTACCCGTGTTCTATTTGATTCGGGTGCAAACCGATCATTTGTGCCCACTTCATTTTGCAAGAGTTTCACTACTCCTTCTAGCTTGTTGAGTGATGCTTTAGTGGTAGAAGTATCCAACGGAGAGCAATTTATAGTCCGGGAATGCTATTTCAGTTGTGCCTTAGATTTAGGTGGGGAGTCTTTTGTAATAGACTTGTTATCGGCGGATATCGGAGGTTTCGATGTGATCGTTGGGATGGATTGGCTATCCAAGAATGACGGTGGTATCTTTTGCTCCAAGAAAATGATTATAGTACCCTTGTCGAAGGGTGGCGAAGTAATAGTCTACGGAAAGAAGGACCGAAAAGCCAACATGATTATCTCGTCACTCAAGGCACGTAAGAGCCTAGCCAAGGGGTGTGCTTCGTACTTAGCATACGTGATCGACGCGAAATTAGAAAAGAAGAAGGTGGAAGATGTGGAGGTGGTGCGCGAATACCCGGATGTTTTTCGGGAGGATCTACCCAAACTACCACCGGAACGACAAGTGGAGTTCCACATCGACCTTACTCAGGGAGCCGCTCCGATCGCTCGTGCTCCCTACCGTTTAGCCCCGACGGAAATGTAAGAGATGATGACGCAACTTCAAGAACTTCTCGAGAAGGGATTTATACGACCGAGTTCGTTGCCTTTGGGAGCTCCGGTTCTATTTGTGAAGAAGAAGGACGGGTCTATGCGGATGTGCATCGAATACCGTGAACTCAAAAAGGTCACCGTGAAGAACAAGTATCCACTTCCCCGGATCGACGACCTCTTCGATCAACTTCAAGGAGCGGGATGTTTCTCGAAAATAGATCTGCGATCGGGTTACCATCAAGTACGGGTGAAGGAGAGCGATATTCCAAAGACGGCGTTTCGGACGAGATACGACCACTATGAATTCCTAGTCATGCCTTTCCGATTGACTAATGCCCCGGCCGTCTTTATGGATTTGATGAACCGAGTATGCCGACCTCTATTAGACAAGTCGGTCATAGTCTTTATCGACGATATTCTCATATACTCTCGGGACAAAGTGGAGCATCGACAACACTTGCGAGAAGTCTTGGAAATTCTTCGAAAGGAGAAGCTATTTGCGAAGTTTTCAAAATGTGAGTTTTGGCTCCAAGAAGTCCAATTCTTGGGCCATGTTGTATCCAAGGACGGGGTGAAGGTGGATACGGCGAAGATAGAGGCGATGATGAATTGGGAACCACCGACGAGCCCAACGGAGATAAGAAGTTTCCTAGGTTTGGTCGGTTACTACCGGCGGTTTATTCAATACTTTTCGAAGATCGCGTCTCCACTCACGGCATTGACGAAGAAGAACGTTAAATTCTTATGGACCAAGACGCAAGAGAAGGCCTTCTGGAATCTCCAACAAAAGTTATGCGAGGCGCCAATCGTATCCTTACCCGAAGGATCCGAAGATTTTGTAGTTTATAGTGACGCCTCTAAGCTTGGACTCGGGTGCGTTTTGATGCAAAGGGGAAAGATAATCGCGTATGCATCGCGACAACTCAAAGACCACGAGAAGAATTACCCTACGCACGACTTGGAGTTAGTGGCGGTGGTGTTCGCCTTGAAGCTATGGCGACAATACCTCTATGGGATGAAGTGTACTTTATTCACCGACCACAAAAGTTTAAAGTACATCTTCGACCAAAAGGACCTCAACATGCGGCAACGGCGGTGGTTAGAACTTTTGAAGGATTACGACTGTGAGTTGCTTTACCACCCCGGTAAAGCCAACGTGGTGGCAGACACTTTGAGCCGGAAGAGTTACGGGAGCGAAGTCAAGGTAACTTTAACCAGAATTGGCGTAATCTCGAGCTTAGTGGATGACATCAAGCGAAGCCAAACGGAGGCACTCCGAGGAATAAACCTCAAGGATGAGGTCATGATGAAGCAACGGGAAGCACTGACGGAGGATAGTCGTGGCCTTAAGCTTTTCCAAGGGAGGATTTGGGTGCCGAAGATCGGAGGGATCCGTGAGTTTCTATTGGCGGAGGCTCACAAATCAAAGTACTCCATACATCCCAGTAGCACCAAGATGTATAGAGATTTGAAACTTCATTATTGGTGGCCGGTAATGAAGCTTGACGTGGAAAATTACGTGGAAAGATGCATCACTTGCCTTCAAGTCAAAGTCGAGCATCAAAAACCGTATGGAAGCTTGCAACCATTGACCATTCCGGAATGGAAGTGGGAGCACATCACAATGGACTTCGTCACCAAACTGCCGAAGACGTTGAAGGGGCACGACACTATTTGGGTAATGGTGGACAGACTCACCAAGAGCGCGCATTTTCTTGGCAATGCGAGAAACTTTACCGATGGACAAACTAGCTAAGCTCTATATTGATGAAGTGGTGTCACGACACGGTGTCCCACTATCCACAGTTTCGGATCAGGACAGTCGGTTCACATCCAAGTTTTGGGATGGATTGCAAAGAGAATTGGGCACGAAGATCAAGTTGAGCATGACCTATCATCCTCAAACCGACGGACAAAGCGAAAGAACGATTCAGACTCTCGAGGACATGCTTCGGTCATGTGTTATAGATTTTTGGTGGAAATTGGGATTCGTACTTGTCATTGGTGGAATTCGCATACAATAACAGTTTTCATTCGAGCATCGGGTTGGCACCATTTGAGGCTCTATATGGACGGAAGTGCAGGACCCCGGTTTGCTGGCTCGAGGCAGGAGAAAAACAATTTGCGGCACCGGAAATCGTCCAAGCAACGGAGGACAAGGTAAAAGGAATTCGGGAATGTTTGAAAGCGGCACAAGATCGCCAAAAGAGCTATGCAGATAAGAAGAGTAGTCCGGTCGAGTTCCAGGTGGGGGAACGAGTTATGTTGAAGGTGTCACCATGAAAGGGGATCATCCGTTTCGGGAAACGTGAGAAACTTAGTCCTCGTTTCCTTAGACCCTTCACGATTTTGGAAAAGATCGGACTTCAAGCTTACAGACTGGATCTACCCCCTGAAATGAACGGGATTCACCCTACATTTCATGTATGCTACCTACATAAGTGTTTAGCGGAAGAGGAGAGTGTTATACCGTTAACAGAGATTCGGGTAGACAACGGCAACCGGTGCGTGGAGGAGCCAGAAGCCATTTTGGAGTCGAAGACGAAACAATTGCAACATAAGGAGGTAACAATGGTAAAGGTTCAATGGAAACACCACCGAGGTACGAACGTGACATGGGAGTCAGAAGAGGATATGAAGAGGATATACCCTCACTTATTTTGATCAGTAGTGATTTCGGGGACGAAATCCTTATTAAGTGGGGAGGATTGTAACACTCTGAATTTCAGTTTAAAGGGGGAAACTGCAGGAAAATAGTGCCCCGCCGTAAGCTGCACGGAGCACTGTCCGCGTGAGCATCCAGTGGGCGGCGCGAATGACCGCGCGGGTCAACCCGCCCCACAATCCCCGCGCGCGCCCTGACGAATTAAAAAGTGGATTTTCAGCCATTTCATTCATTTCCCTCATCTACCTCCTCTTGGAAAACTCTCTCCTCATTCATTCCTTCCCAACATCGATCTAAGGAACCTTCCAACCATCATCCACTACATTTATTGCAAGGATCAAGCTTCCTCAATCAAAGGTTTCAACCAAGGATCTCAAATGTCAAGATCATCTTCTTCCTCCATCCATTTCTAGGGTTCATCTCAAGTTTCTAGGGTTTTGCTATAAAATCTAGATAGTGAGTTCTTCTAACCATTTTTCAACTGAGATACATGTCTTGTATGTTATGTGTTATTTCTTCATGTTCATGAATATATCTGATCACCTGATAAGTTTGACCTAACTGCTATATTTATGATTATTGGGGATGTCTGACTAATGTGCGCCACATGGAGTATGATGGGTTTATTGTTAGTATTATTGTGTCAATATTGTGTAACATTATGGGTTCTATGAAGATTATTGTTGAATCTACATGTATTGATGTTTTTGACTTAATATGGGATTAGAATCGTGCGTAATCTTATACATGTATCATGTGGATATGGAAGGTGTATAGAGATGGTTATTATATATATATATATATATATATATATATATATATTGGAGGAACCGTGAGTATGTGCTAGGAGGATGTAGTCTTAGGTGCCACTGTGATAGTATGCACCTAGACCTCCGTCATTTGGAGTACTGCCTCAAAGGTAGTCTTCAAGTGTGTCGGGCCTTTGGGATGTTGTTCATGCGAGCGAACGTCAAGGTACATTGACTTAAGGTAAAACTCATTGGTGTGATGGGTCTCCCCCATTGATTCCCGTATGGCCGACGTCGACTAAAACGTTCTATAAATGTTCATATATTTGCTATAAATGTTATGCCATGCTTTTGTGCAACTCACTAGGCTCGTTTGGCCTAACACTTGTTTGGGTTTGACATGTATCTCAGGTTCTAGCGACGCGGCCGCCAAGAAGGTCTAGTTAGCATAGATGCGAGCTTGGGGACATTTTTTGGACGCCATTTATAGAAAGCTTACCTTTGGATTGGATCACAACCTGTATTAATCTTGTTCCTAGTTAGGATTTAGATTAAAGGGTTGTTTTCCCTCACATTGTTATTTATTACAAACTTGTAATCTTAACATGCGTTTATTGTATCCCTTTTTGGGAGGAGCTCATATTTTGGCATATTATGTTACCATGTTTCCCTTTTATAGAAATTTTTGTTTATCCCAATTTTTGGGGTGTTACATTAAAAACACTTGTTTTCTAATCATTAGTTAAATAAAAGGTAATTTAATTACTTTTATATTTTTTTCATAATTTTTTAATGATTTTTTTATAAACAATGGAATTCAAATCCATTCCAATCCTACAAACCAAACACATAAAAGGATTTCAAATCCTCTCAAATCCAAATCCCTATATGAAATCCAATCAATTCCATTTCATTCTTACCAACCAAACGGACCCTAAGGTTTAGACGTCATGGTATTTATTGATTCAACCAAACATAATTGTCCGTCACATATTTTGTCAATACTGTATTTAGATCAGATACAAAGAGAATTCGACAGTTAACAAGGTTTTTCACATATCGTTGAAAGAGTAGAAAACGAGCTCGAAAGAAGCTCGTAATTCTACATCGAAAACTGAAAACAGTCTCTTACACGACTTATCCCGCGACTTAAGTCTCGTGCAAAGTTACGAGCGTCCTGACGGGTCCCACAAATTGCTCTTATTTGTTTATTTGCTTATTTTATTTGTTAGTTAATTTTAGAATATTGATTTATTGATTTTAATTATAAATTAGATTAGAATTATTATTACTTAGTTTCCTTTTAGTTTTAGGATTTATCCTTAGCTAATATTTTATTTGATAACCTAATTGGTTCAGGATTATGATTGAGTTTGAATTTAAGTTTGATAGTTATTTCTTAGTTAGTTTAGTCTATAAATAGGATTTATTGTTTTCATTAATATTCAGATTTTTTATTAATAAATTAAACCTTTTTAGAGTTATATCTCTAGTTTATAAGAGTTTTCTCTTATTTTCCGGGTTCTATGCTGGTAGGCTTGTTATCCTTTTGGATTTAGACGTTTGACGATCAATTCCGCAAACCTACGATGAATCGATAGATCACAAACAGATTAAGCACACTGTTGCAACATGGGTTAACATGTTATCCTAAAAAAATATCAACATATATATCATGTATGAGAACCACGATCGATCGATAAGGAGACCTTAAAATCATCATCGGCGAAGACAATCACCAATCGTTGGAATTTCTTCAATTTGACCATTATGTTCTTGGAAAAGAAGGGTATATACAACCCTTTGGAGTGTCCCCCACGATACTTGTCCGTCGATCATCATGGATTGAGGAGAAAATTTGTGGTGTCCCATAAGCAAGTAGATGGTGTCTGCATTCGAATCCGATACTTCGCTTATGGATTCTCCAATCCTTACAGCTTAGACAATTCCGCATAAACAAAATCTTCGTATTTAAATTGATATGATCCGTAACAAGAGATGATGTGCGTCATACACACTGTAAAGATGACCTTAATATTTTTTAGTTAATAGTAACAAATTTTACTATATAATTCAAATGAAATTCTATATTTTTTAGGGACGAAAACATAACCTCTTATTAAATTTGCAAATTTGAGAATGCCTCACGACGATGTGTGAAATTTCCTGTTAAAAGAAAGTGCAAAGGACGAGGTTGGAAAATTGATTGGCTACCTTCCTAAGAGGGAAATCGACCAAGTAAATGGATATATGTATAAAGCTTAAGTAAAAAATATTTTTTTAAATCAAATATTTAAAAAGTTTCACCTGCGATGACTCTAGATCATTCGTGGTCGCCCGGAGGATTAGTCAGTGCGCGTAAGTTGGTCCGAAAACTCACAGTTACCCAAGAAAAAAAAGGCTTCTTAGCAAGGATAAAATGAAATGGGCTAAAATGCGTCTGAAAGGGAAATCTTGAGCAATTCAAATTTAAAAAAAATTGAATTTGTTTTGAAGAGGGGAAGTATATTTTTCCAGAAATATCAGGCAATCCGAATTTAAGATTGTTTATTTTTATTATTTGGTTAGTAAAAATGTCTCGTTGATAATTTAATAGGGGTTGTTTGATTTTTTAAAAATACCTCTTAATGGCTCTTAAGTCTGAATCATTCAGATCTTTTTACACACCACCTCTTATTAATCATAACTAAAATAAGACTTCAGACTTTAGACCTCTTAAAAAACAAACGACACCTAAGTAATATCTGATTTTAAAATGGAACATTGAACTTCTAGAGTATTCTGAGTACTATGTACACAATATTTAAACATAACTTCACAATTCTTGTGTAAAAATATAATTTCATATATGCTTTACAAATATAGCCTTTGTGATAGGGTGTATATGATTTTTGCAATTATGACACCTACGGTTGAAAACCCTATGAGTTTAAAAAATATATATCTTCCGGCATCACAACAACTTGTTCTATTCTCTATTGTCTATTCTCTATCAGCTTCTGAAACTGAGAAAACATTGATTTCTTCACACATTTCTTGGTTGGGGAGAGCAAAGGTTCTTTTTTTAGGGTACTCCCAAGAACAGATCCAACAAAGACAGAGAGTGGGGTCTGTAGTGCTTATGAACCTACTTCCTAGACAGGATACTTAGCATGTTAGCTACACGTTGACATAGAGGGTACCAAATACCTAAATACCCAATTCATATAGATTATTTTTCATTTTCAAATTGAACTCTTTAGGGTGATTTGAGTAGCCTCATACATTTAAATTATAACAAGAACGATAACTAAAAAACCATTTTGTAAGTAGATGTTATTTTCAAAAATCAAACTAAAAAAATTAAATAAATTTAGTATATCTCATTTAAAAGTAAGGGATGTAATTGATAATATATATATATATATATATATATACTTGTCATCTAATATATTGTAAATAAATATTATTCAATGTTCTAAATGGTGTGAGCCGTGGCGTGACGGCGAGGCCAAACCTCAAGCATTAGGAGCCACGGCGAAGCCATGGAGTTCTCAAGGCGTGACTTATGGCGTCAAATTTCTAATTCATATATAATACTATATATAAAAATGTATGTTTTGTAGTGCTACTCAATGAGTCAATAATAATAAGCAAGTTAAATTAGGTTATATATTAAAAACTTGACGTAAAGAAAAATCAAATATCTCATTACGTTAACTGCACATTAGGCCATGGCGTGTCATGGGCTTAACGTGGCGTGACACACAAGCTTGGTGCCATATCGTGCTATGGGGGTTGTATGATGTGTTTTTTAGAACAGTGATATTATTTTTATATACAATAGTTTTATTGATAGATTATTTATAGTTATATAAAATGTGCAAACAAGAAGACACACATTGGTTTGTAAAGAATTAAAGGACCAATGGGAACAGGCTGACCAAATTCACAAAGGATGTTTAAAAAGGGGCATTAATCATAAGGTCCAATGATGTGTACATTGTATCCATTTGATTGAAGTTGGTCAAAGGAAAGGGATGTTTGATTTCCTCCAAACTCTTCATGGGGCCTCTTTTTTTTGCCATACCTTCAATTGAATAGTCTATGATTCCCTAAGAAATTGGTTGTTTATTCAACTACATAAACAAGAATTTAAACACAGAAACTGTAATAATCGAGATCTTAAAATTACTTTGAGATGGACGAAACTTTTAAGATTTGACACCCTAAACAGACTACGATCAACTGTCTTGTTGTAGTGCCATTTTTCAACTTTAAAATCTCGGTGACTAAAGATCAGAACTGATTAAGTTGCATGGATGGTTTTGTATAGACTATGTACTGTCAAATTTCTTTTTCACTTTGTCTAGAATTTATAACTTAAGTAAACAAAAAAGGATGGACTACAAGCTATGATCTTTATCCACCCTACAATCAAGGGTCCGAACTAGTTAAACCCACAAGCTATGAACGAATAAAGACCAATTATGACTAATAGAAATGTAGAACCAAGAACCAGTCTTTCTTGAGATGTATCTGATTTATGCATCACAATTGTCTGTATGCATTATCTTTCATTGTTTTAAATATAGTGGTTGTACAACAAATACCACTCTTTACAAAAAAAAAATAGAACTGACAAACAAGGTTGATACGTGTACTCTACTAAGTCAAGATGCATTATAGATTGCAGTTTTGCCACCAACTGTTTTCAATCTTCAGTTTTGAAACGAATAGTTATGATCATTGATGACAATAACTTATGTGTAGGGGCTGAATTTTAATTAATGTAATTTATGTAGTAGCCAATAATATCTTAATATAAATATATAGTCAATAGGGTTATAAATGACTCTTCAAAACAAAAGAGCCACATGCTAGTCCCCTTCTCCAATAAGCTTCAAATTCACACATCCAAAAAGTAATGCATTTCTGTATTTATATACAACAAATTTTTATTTGATTCTTTTAATAAACCAGACAAAAGGATAAGCATTAAAGAATAAATAAAATATCTTTTATTTTTAATTTTTATAAAAGTACAAAAACAATACATGTTGATTTGGATTTAAAAAAAGAGTAAACTACAAATTTGGTCCTATTGTCTGTCAAAAATAACACTTTTAGTTCTTACAATTTCGAAATTACAAGATGGCTATCGTGGTTTACAAAAACGTCCGGATTTGGTTTCATGGACCCACTTCTCATTCAACTTGTGGTAATTTTCTGATCTATAAACCGTCCTGAACTAACGATTGGCTCATGTTTGAGGATGATGAATCACCTCGTGTCGACCTGTTGCCAATAAATTTTCCGGCCTCATATGAGAATGGAAAACTAGAGCATTTTCTACATCGGTGGATGAATAATCATGAACATAAGAATTTCTAGTTGACCATGTTTCAAGAAAAAAGACACTTTCAAGAGACGACAAAGACGATTAAAGTGGCTATACATACAAATCCATTTACGAATCTATATGCTCTGATTGGAACTTCCAGTTCCAGAACAGGTGGCTGGTATACTACCATAATGAAACTGCCTTTTATTTTTTTTATTCGGATCGGATTTATGTTGGCTTCGTTGGGAGGATTGCGTAGTTTGTTACGTCAACTTCAAAAGGATAAGTTGCCTAGGAATCGATAAAGTTACATGGAGTTCATAATTGCATAAAAGGAGAGTAGTGATTGTGGCGCGTTGAGGTACTTCTTTAACGTTACTGTACGCCCGGCCTGCCGGCCTGTGAAGAATTCATGGGTCGGCAGGCGGGTGAGACAGAATGTGCGGGCACTACTAACCAAGCCAAGCCCAGTTCCCACCGATAGGCGCTGGTAGCTTGCTTCCAAGCCTTGCCTTATATGATAATTGTGGCCATGGCCCGAAAGAGCCTTAAGCATTTATACAATGCTTCAAGTCAATGCTCGCTTTAAGTCAAGGCTCCCCCCAGTCGTTGCGCAGAGTAAAGCAAGCAACCTTTCGCCTTAAGCACGCACCTTTAGTTTTTTTATTATATAATACCTTCTTTCTACTTCTTTCTCAGAGTAAATCTAACACCCCGATTCTTCGAAAGGTATCATTTCAAGTTAATACCGAAACCGATATATTAAGGAAAAATAAGATATTTTATTTTGGGCTTGAATCCTTGATTTTATAGTCTAGATGGATGAAGGATTCAATTACGAGTCCAACGGTTCTTTCCGGAGCGAAAACGAAGCTATAACGAAGAAGTTATGGCCAAAACAGTGATCGGGGAAATTTACAGCTCGCCGTACAATCTCGGCGAAAGTGCCCCGCGAGAGTGACACTTGTCACTTTCGCTGTCACTCTCGCCAACATCGTCTGGACGATTAAAATCGCGATTTTCAGCCCAAACTTCATTCTTTCATACCTCCTTCATCCTAGCTCCGATTTGGGTAATTCAAGTTGCTACGGTTTCGTTTTTGAGAGCTTTTCAAGAATCTAGAAAGATATTGGAAGCCTATTGGAGTATACTAGAGTATTTTGTGGTGGTAAGCTTCTCATCCCTCTCACTTCATCTTCTTCACCAAGTTTTCTAGGGTTTCATCCACCATTTGTTCTCCCTTTCATAGATTTAAGGTTTGCAATCATTTTGGTGAACTAGAAGTATTTTGGTTGGTGGATTCAATCTTGGGTTAAGGTAATCTTCTATTCTCTTCGGTTATGGAAGTTAGGGTTTTGGTATTAGTTGAGTATTCATGTATATAGTTTGGGAAACAATTCTTTGTGGTTGATTATGTTTATTTGTGGTTGAATATGTATGGATTTAGGTTTTGGAAGTTTTGTCTTGAGAATCCAAGTGCTCTTCAAAGGAGCTCTAGTTGGGGGAAAATCTAGATTTAGCCTAAATTTAGCAAGGTGAGTTCAAGTTGATTTGTGAAAACGTTGTACATGCCAAAATGTCTATTTTAAAGTGTTTATGTGTTCTACATTAAATTATCAAATGTTGGGTTATTTGTTAATCTTTGATTATTTGAAGCATTTAACTTTACAAATTTTGTATAATACCCACATTTGGGATTTTTGGGCTTTTTGATAAATGTGTTACAAACGAATGTGTTTTGAGGTCTTATTGCATAAATAGATCTTTAGTCAAAGAAATACACTTTTAAATGTTTGTCGAGTTTTATGCACCATTCATGAAATGGAATGTTTTATAAAGTATTACTTGCACTTTTATGTAAGGTATTTGAAAGAATGTTTATAGTCTCATTTCATGATTTTCATTCTTATCAGCAGTTAAATTTGGAAAATGCATATTCTGTGTTATGAGGCATTTGGAAAATATGAGAGTATAAGTTCACTTGGAAGATGGGTACCTCAACTAATGTTGAGTTTTGAACTAATCTTAATTTTAGTCGTTGTGTTTGCATATCTGTTGATCGAGTGCGTTTTATTGTATTTTTATTTCGATTACCAATGGGTCAATGGGTTGCTAAGCCTGCGGCTTGGTATTTTTATTTGATTTGGGGTCTTTGGACAACTGTCTAGTGTTGGTAGCTCGACTTAGATCCTTGGTTGCAATTTTGGATGGGGATTTCAACATAATGACCTTTCGCGGTCGGACCTTTCGCGGTTAAACCTTTCGCGGTCGAACCTTTCGCGGTCGAACCTTTCACGGTTGAAGTTGAATTTCCGTGGGTGTACGTTTAAAGCTACTGAGCCTGACATCCCTTGCGTGTACTTTTGTTTATATGACTAGTCATAACAACATAAAATGGGCTTACTTTGTGGACCGTCACATTTTATGGAATCGGGAATTCCCCGTCACCGAAAGGTGTTGTTTTTGGGTATTGAGTTTTATTACTCAAGTTTTCGGTGACGTTTAGTATTATTGGGTTTTACCCTTGATTTTGTGGGTTGAGTATTATGCCCCACCCGTGTTTTGGGTGTTTTGAGATATAAGGTTTAACCGTATCTTCATAAATGGAGAGTCCGATTTATATTTACGCTTTGAGTGAGTTTTGGGTTAAAGCTAATGTATGAATGGACGGCTTACATTGGTATTATCATCTTTGTAGTAGTTTGGTTTGGAAAATGCCCAAATTGGTATTCTTTGTCTAAAATGCATATTATTGGAAAATGAGTCGTTTTCACATGTAAGACGTATCATATTGAAGGACTATAACTTTATCCACATCCTTTCTTTTTAAACGTTTATTTTATATATGTTGAAAAACTCTTGAGCTCACTAGGCGTTAAGTCTAACCTTTTTATTTGTCGGCATGTGCATCAGGTTTCAAGGTTGGGAGTTGATTCTAGTAGTCCTATGAAGAATAGAGCCTTAGCTAGATCCGAAAGTGAGTATTCGGCAAAGTCTTCCGCTTTATGGAGATAGTGGCTATGTATGGGGATTAGTAGCACCCGTACTTATCTTAGACTTTTGTATAGAATGAATGTTGTATTGAGGTTAAATCTTAAAACGTGGTTACAGATGATCCTTTTATTGGTGTATTTAGAAATTTTTAAATTAGTTGCTATTTCCAGAATTCAGGGTGTTATAGTAAAGCAAGCAACCTTTCACCTTTATTTTTTTGAGGAGATATAGAAAGAAACAACCATACTAAGCAAACGTAGGCTTGGGCTCGAAAGCAAGAAGCAACTGCTTTCACTCTTGTGGAGCTATTAATCATCTTAGACTATTCCATTCCATTTTTCAGATGGACAAAAAAGTGAAAACTTTCCGCAAGATCCTCTTTTTGCAGATATGATGGTGTGTTTTACTCTTTAAGTGCGTCATTCCTTCTTTTGTCCTGTATCTGTAGCTGCTTTTCCCGCACTCTCTTTTATCCCGCCAAAGTTTCCCCTTACGTAATAGGAGTTAAGTTAAAGAGGGGGGGATGCACGTCGTGGTCAAATCTGATTGAGAAACCGTGGGGAATCCTTAATATAAAGTATTATGTTCCTGCACCCCTAAATCTTTAAGGCTTTGCGCTCCCGCATTCTGATTGATCCTATGTAATGTTGTAATCCTGTTGTTCCTTTATCCCCTGCTCCGCAGCTGCTAGAGACTTGGTCATATTTTTAGCCTTTTGCAGTATTGATTGATGTTATGGGGGATTACTTGGGTTATTCGGACTGTTTGTTTGCGAAGGCCCCTCCATGTAACACCCTCGAATTTGGAAAGATCAACTAAACAAAAACTTCAATAAATTACCGAATAAAGGATAAAATCCTTTATACAAATCCATCCTTAAAAACACTTCAACTTTAAAGACATAAAATTAACACCAACATTTAATAACTTAAGTCACACATTAAGACTAAATAAGGTCGGGTGTTACTTAACCCAAATGCAAGCTGCTATTTCCAAGATAAATGCGGAAGACTTCACCACGCTACTCTCTCGTGCATATGACTAACACTCATCTCTTCACAGTGTTGCAAAGACCATTCCCCAACCGGGACCTGATGCACATTGCCGACAAATAAAAGGTTAGGCTAACGCCTAGTGAGTTCAAGAGTTTTCAACACAAGTAATATATTGTAAAAAGGAAAGAATGCAATTCAAATCATAATCTTTCAAAATGATTTACTTTAAATATGGAAACGACTCGTTTTCCAATAACATGCATTTTTAAAGATGAACTCCCCAATACAAAACATTCCTCATACAATGATGCAATCCAAAACTCACTCAAAACGTGAATAGAAATCGAACTCTCAATTTATAAAAATGCGGATAAAAATTTATATCCCGTACCAAAACATGTTGTCGAACCATGACCCTTCAATTCTAATCCAACCATACACAAGCAGCCACACCAGGCTTTAACCCGAAAATTTACCGCAACGAAAAGATCACGACTTAAATAACTCAGATAATACATGAATCTAATACCTCTATTATTCATATGTGAACCTACTCATAAGGCTGAAATCCACATTCTAAAACCGGCCTCAAGTCGGATCATCCGACACTTCAATTGCCAAGGACTCCTCTAGTCCCTAATTACAACTCCTTTCACGATATGGGTCTAAATCTATAGCCCTAATGAGTTCAAGGTTTTTCAAACTAATATGCCGGTTTGAAGTTTTATAAGACTTTCAAATGCAAAGTTTTATAATAATTAATTGTACGTGTAAAAATCTACTACCTTTACTTGGTAGTCATGCAAATTGGTCATAAACGCCAAACATATAAAACCATTTCGAAAAACACTTGATCATTACCCATACTAATAATGACAATAACAAAAGAGACACAACAACTTTTCAAATGGACCACTATGGTCTTAACATGCATCAATCTATGTCATGTACGTAAAAATAATTTTCTGCACTAAACATGTGCAACAAATGTTTTTACAATTTTCAAAGGAGGGACTTCACAATTTCAAGCTCCAAAATTCTCTCTTTTAACCATAAAATGACATGAAATAAAATTTCCAACAAGACTCACATACATCAGTTTATTTTCCAAACATAGTAAAATAATAGGTGCATGCGATTTGGTCAAACGTAAAATAATTTAAATCGATTTCAAACTTTAGGCCGCATGAATAAAATGCTCTTGTCCAAAAAAAACAGCAACAAAGTCATGCATACCAACAAGTCAATGTAATGCATTGCGTGAAACAATAACGGTAAAATCAATAATCGAGGAATGCTCAAAGCAACAGTTCGACACGAACCATCATAGATCCTTTGTATGCTTACTCACGCTAAAAGTATAACTCAATTTAAATACTAAGTAGTGTACAACGAAATATACTCTTATAAAACTCAAAAGAGAAATCACACGATATTGAAACTCCAAAAATAGCATATGGGATAACATCCACCAACAAAACTCTCATGAAATAAGTTTCTCAATAAATCATAAACCAACACACGCAAAGAATATAGCCAACACATTTCAATGTTCGTTCATGTGTTGCAAGACATCGTAAAATAATACTTTATAAAACTCAACAAAACTCACACGAAACAAAATTTCCAATAAAGCTCAAACACCAAACTTGAAAATAAATTCTTCCTTTAAAACCTTAATATATGTGGAGGAGATCCAATGTCAAGGTCATAAATCGCAGTTACTTGCCCGAAACTCTAAACAATGTTAAAGCGTGGATACTATAATATCCGAAAATAGTGTTCGACAACAACAGGGATAACGAAAATCTCAACAAAGTTTGCAACCATGTGCAATAAAACTATTTTATGCATGTTCAAATTCATGGTTTAAAATCTTGTGTGTGTTAAACGTCTTTCCAAGAATTCAAAATACGACTCGCATGATGATTTGGTGAAGTATGAAAAACATTATGCAAATTATTTTAAAAGCAAGTTTCGTGCAAGAATTTTGGTTGAGACCCAAAATCTTAGGATCGAGCTCACCAAATCCAACGATCAAACTACCGACATCTGGATGCTCAACATCTTAGGGTAACGAAAGGAAACTAAACCGATTAACCTCACAATTTCTTCTTGAAATAAAGTCGATTCAATAGGCCTATGGTTCCACTTCAACCAACTGTCTCGACCCAAAATGGTGAACTTAATGTATTCATCATTCTTAATCGTCACTCCAGGTGACAATGCTATAACCATCAACTTCTTCTAGCTACTACTCCTTAGAAACTTATCCAGTACCCTATCGGTCCTCACATAAAGGTGGTTCAAGCATGCACATGTAACATGTAAGCTCACCACGACACTGGCAAGGTGCAATTATGAACGTATCGTACATGATGATCCTTGCTACCCTTGTCATGATTCCCGATTCTAGTGACTCTGTAGACCTCGAACTATCATATCTTAAAGTGCCTAATTGTACAATCTCACTTTCATCTACTTATTAGAACGCTAGTTTGAGTCTAGGTATCCAAAATTAACACCTAAATCTTTCAAACTTAAGCTCTGATACCAACTTGTAATGTAACACCCGTATTTTTGTTTTGTAATATTCTAGATTACCAACTCGTCTGGTTGCGACTTTTCGGGTTATTTCAATTCTTTCCGTAGAATCTTTTCCAGCGTCGTAGGCTCGTGAGTCGCGGAGTCGAAATCTGGAGTTTTGAGGCCTTGTACCTTCTGCGCGATCATGCCCGCGATAGTGACAGTGTCACTATCGCCGGGGGCACAATCGCGGCCGGCCTATGGGTCACGGTACATTCGGCGCGAGTATGAGGCAAAGACGGTGGCTTGAGTTACTCAAGGACTATGATTGTGAGTTGCTTTATCATCCCGGTAAGGCGAACGTAGTGGCTGATGCGTTGAGTCGAAAGGATTATAGCGGGAGCATTCGGGCCACCCTCTCAAGAATCGAACTCGTGTCGAGTCTCATTGAAAAGATCAAATCATCTCAAAGGGAAGCATTGTTGGAAGAGAATCTCAAGGATGAAGTCATGACAAAACAACAGTTGCTCTTAACGGAGGATGGTCGTGGAGTGAAGTTGTTCAATGGTCGTGTGTGGGTACCAAAGGTTGGGGGCAATCGGGAACTTCTCCTTGAAGATGCACACAAGTCCAAGTATTCCATTCATCCGGGAAGTACAAAGATGTACCGAGACTTGAGGCTACATTATTGGTGGCCGGTGATGAAGCTTGACGTGGCCCGTTACGTAGAGCGTTGTGTGACATGTTTGCAAGTAAAGGTCGAGCATCAGCGTCCGTATGGGAGTCTTCAGTCATTGGAAATCCCCGAGTGGAAATGGGAGCATATTACCATGGATTTTGTGACTAATTTGCCCAAGACTCTTCGAGGTCACGATACCATATGGGTAATAGTCGACCGGTTGACCAAGAGCGCTCATTTCTTGGCCATGCGGGAGACGCTACCGATGGACAAGTTGGCGAAACTTTACATCGATGAAGTGGTATCGAGGCATGGAGTGCCATTGTCTATTGTATCCGATCGCGACAGTCGGTTCACTTCAAATTTTTGGGATGGCTTGCAGAAAGAGCTTGGTACGCGCGTGAAGTTGAGTACGGCTTACCACCCTCAAACCGACGGACAGAGCGAGAGAACAATTCAAACGCTAGAAGACATGTTAAGATCTTGCGTCATCGACTTCGGGGGTAGTTGGGACTCTCACCTACCTTTGGTGGAGTTTGCGTATAACAATAGCTACCACTCGAGTATCGGTATGGCTCCGTTCGAAGCCTTGTACGGGCGGAAGTGTAGAACTCCCGTATGTTGGCTTGAGGCGGGAGAGAAGCAGTTCGCCGGACCTGAAATCGTGCAAGAGACGTCCGATAAGGTCAAAGGCATTCGGTAAAGGTTGAAAGCGGCTCAAGATCGGCAAAAGAGCTATGCCGATAAGAAGAGGCGACCGATGGAATTCCAAGTGGGCGACCTTGTGATGTTGAAAGTGTCACCATGGAAAGGCATCATCCGGTTCGGAAAGCGCGGGAAGTTGAGTCCCCGTTTCCTTGGACCGTTTAAAGTGCTTAAGCGTGTGAGCTTGCAAGCATACCAGCTGGAACTTCCTTCAGAATTGAACGGGATCCACAACACCTTTCACGTTTGCTACCTTCGGAAATGCTTGGCGGAAGAGGAGAGCGTTATCCCTCTTTCCGAGATTAGAGTGGACGAGGGTAACCGTTGTGTTGAATAGCCCGAGGCTATTTTGGAGAAGAAGTCAAGGAAGCTTCGCCACAAAGAAGTCACTATGGTCAAAGTTCAATGGAAGCATCATCGAGGTGCCAATGTGACGTGGGAAGCCGAAGAGGATATGAAGCGAAGATATCCTCACCTGTTCGAGTAGTTGGGATTTCGGGGACGAAATCGATTTCAAGTTGGGGAGGATTGTAACACCCGTATTTTTGTTTTGTAATAATCTATATTACCAACTCGTCTGGTTGCGACTTTTCGGGTTATTTCAATTCTTTCCGTAGAATCTTTTCCAGCGTCGTAGGCTCGTGAGTCGCGGAGTCGAAATCTGGAGTTTTGAGGCCTTGTACCTTCTGCGCGATCATGCCCGCGATAGTGACAGTGTCACTATCGCCGGGGGCACAATCGCGGCCGGCCTATGGGTCACGGTACATTCGGCGCGAGTATGCCCCGCGATAGTGACAGTGGCACTATCGCCTGTCACTATCGCCAGCGGGGGCGGACCTATAAATCGGACAGCTCCGAATTTATTTCATTTATCTGATTTTTGGGAAAGGTCTAGGTCGTTTTGCTCTGCTGTTCTTGGTAAGTTTCCAGCCCTAAAACTTCCTCTTCATTTATTACTTCATCCAACCTTCTCCCTCCTCATTAATGGTGGTGGTTAGGTGTTTATGCGCTTTGGTAAAGATCTCCAACTAGAAGTTTCTAGGGTTTTGGTGTTTAACCCCAAGGTGAGTTCATATTTCCTTTTTGCTAAACTTTATACACATCAAAATGCATATTTTGACTACTAAACATCTCCTTGTTTACATTATTAATGTTGATGAGTTTTGACCTAACTTGACAACTTTAGGAGATTTTTAGGGTTTCTCACCCCTTTTGTGAAAAGATGGTTAAATACATGTCTTAGTACCACAAACGTGTTGTTGTTATCTTATGTTGAATAAATGTTTAACTTTTGGCTTCTAGCCAAGTTTACGATTAAACATTTTAAGAAGGTTTTAGTGAAAAAGGTTATTTTGTGGAAAGGAAACAAATGGTTACAATATAAAGAAATTCATGTTTTTATAAAATGGTTTCCATTATGGAAAGGTTTATTTGGTAAAGAAACATTTTGGGATTTAGATGTTAGCCTTATGATGATTATATATGGGCTTGTGATTCTTATCAGCAGTTAACCATTAAATGGTGATTTGGAAATTAAATGGTTTTACGAACTATATGTTTGATTATAGTTGGTCACATGTGTGATTGTGACGAGTCTAGACTATTACTAATGGATCCATAGGTATTTAGTTGGCTTATTATTTGGGGGTAACTCCCGTATGTAGCTAGTTGAGACATTGGACCCTAGAGGGCAACTTAGTACGGTTATGTGGGACCGGATACTAGCCGTGGGTCGTAAATGTAAATCCTAGTGAATGAGCATGACTTGGATCATCGGGTGCCACCCTCCCACATCGTTATTTGGACCGGCAGGTTCACGGCCTTGATCCTAGTACGGTGAGCTCAAAACTTGGAAAGTGGCTTACTGAGTGTTCTGCCACAATCCTTGGATTCGGGTTTATACCCGTCGTCGCAAGATGAGTGTCTGGACCGGAAGTTCACTCTATGTTTACCAAACCTTTTACAAGAATGTTGAAGAAAACAATATTTACGTTGCAACTAATTATTTTCTATATTCATATAAATTGTATGTTCTCACTAGGCTTTAAGCCTAACGCTTTTTCTCAAACGATGTGTATAACAGGTTCCCTTAGCGGCGGGTCGTCAAGGGGTTGAGCGAAGAGCGTAGTCTTTTGAGGGCATTTTTGGATGATAGTTATTTTGGGAGCTGTAACATTTAAACAATTATTCTTTTGGTATTGGGTTGACAACCAATGTAATCTGGCCAGTTGTAGTTTAGATTAGTTTGTTGTCGTTTCCCTATTTATTGTTACAGGTTTTGTAAACGCTCACACTTGCCATTATGGATGGTTTGCCCTATTTATAAATGTTATGTTGTCGAATTTTCGATTTTTAAAAATTACCCCAAATTTTAGAGTGTTATAAGTTGGTATCAGAGCCAGGTTTAAGTGAACTAGGCATGAATGTAAGATGTCTAGACTTAGACTGAGTATTGTTAGGCAATGATCGTGAGTTGGGTAGAACTTCTAAGATGGGATAGCCTTAGAGTCGACGGAAGTTATATTCACCAAACGTTGTGATAATGATAACGAGGACCCTTATGTGTTATATGTTCATAATCTCACTTAGCTAATGTTATTATGAGGATATTTTACGTAAGTGTACTTAGTTTGCTAATGTCATGACAATTGGTTGGATTAGTAGTACGTTTCTTCCGTAATTGTTTCGGTTAACCTCTTTCTTACTCTTTCTCGTGCTTGTGTGGCAGCCATTGTTCTAGTATGGTGAACACTCGTAGTCGACCGTTAGTCGATGGGGATTTGCGTGATGACAGCTCGCCTGAACGGAATCCCGTAGTTCGGACAACGATTGTCGTTCCTCCGGGTATGCCACCCATATTCACGGGAGAGGTGGAGCAAGTGCCAAGAGTGGAGTTGGCATCCACGAATCCGGTGGTTCAGAAGGTAAACCCTCAAGCCGACATGATGGCTAGCATCATGCAAATGGTGTCGACGGCAATGGAGAAGCAGCAAGAAGCGTTCATGAAGATGTTGGAGGATCGTGATGCCAGCCTCAAGAGAAACGAGGCGGTTGCCGAGAACGTTGTGATTGGTTCTGGTGGCACCGATCCGGGTATCAGGACGGAAGAGCACAGAGTCGTGGGTGCTCAGAAAAATGGGAGAAGTTGCTCTTACAAATCCTTTCTGGGATGCGGGCCGCCAGAGTTCTCTGGTTCTGACGACCCAATCCTATGCGTGAAGTGGATTAGAGCTGTTGAGCAAGCTTTTGGCTCCTCAGAATGTGGAGACGATCAGAGAGTGCGGTTTGGCACCCAACTGCTGAGAGACTCGGCGCTCACCTGGTGGAATGTTACACAATCCACTCTCTCTCCTACTGTATTAGCTCAGTTGTCTTGGGTCGAGTTTAAAAGAAAACTGATGGAAGAGTTCTGTAGCGAGAGATCTATGGACCGCATCGAAAAAGAGTTTCGATCTCTGGTAAAAGGGAACTTGACAGTGAGGGAGTACACTCGTCAATTCTTGGAGAAACTCGATTTGGTGGGGCACGTAGCCCCAACAGAGAAAGAAAGGATCAAGGCCTACCTCAACGGCCTACGGCGGACATGTTGTCCATGGTCCACAACTCCAAGGCTTCCAATCTTCGTGAAACGATTGAAGAAGCTCAATTCATGGAAGAAATCTTTGCGAGAAGTAAGGCGGAGAAATCGGTATTTGTTGGTGACAAGAGAAGATGGGAGGGCAACTCCGCACCTCCAAGGAGGAATCAACCTTTTGTCGGGAATAGGAGTTTCAACAACCGGCAAGAAGCACGATGGTGCCAAAGATGTAGGAGCAAGCATTACGGCAACTGTAATTCTAGTTCCATGGCTTGTGCCAAATGTGGTAAGATCGGTCACCAGGTCAAAGACTGCCCGATCAAAGGAATTGTTTGCTTCGAGTGCAAGACGCCGGGACATTTTCGAAAGGATTGCCCAAAGTGGAGAACGGGGAGCGCCCCGGAGAAGAAAGAGAACCCTCCTAGAGTTCCCGGCCGAGCTTTCCAGATGACGGCCGATGAGGCCAAGGCATCCGCTGATGTGGTATCGGGTACGTTTCTTCTAAACTCCGTGCCTGCTCGTGTACTATTTGATTCGGGTGCCAGCTTCTCTTTCATATCGGTTGTGTTTCGTGAAAAACTTGCCATGCCCACTAATAGTCTAGAGAATGCTTTAGTGGTAGAGATCGCTAATGGGGAGCAAGTGTTAATCCGTGATGTCTTGAAAGATTGTATCCTTAGCATCGAAGGAAAGAAATTCCTAATCAACTTGATGCCAATGGTCATTGGTGGATTCGACGTGGTGGTCGGTATGGATTGGTTGGCGGACAATCATGCCAAAATCCTTTGCTCCAAAAAGCTAATTCGACTTCCTACGTCGGATGGTGACATGGTGGTAGTTTTTGGCGAAAGAGGGAAGGGAGATGTAGCGGTCATCACCATGGCTAAAGCGAGGAAGTGCTTAGTGAAAGGATGTTCGTCCTTTCTAGCTTATGTGATAAACGCTAAGCTCGAGAAGAAGAAACTCGAGGACGTGAAAGTGGTACGCGAATTTCCCGAGGTCTTTCCGGACAATTTGCTTGGTTTGCCACCCGATCGTCAAGTGGAGTTCCGGATTGATCTTATACCGGGGGCGGCTCCAATTGCAAGAGCTCCTTACCGGTTAGCGCCGTCGGAGATGCAAGAGATGATGGCTCAACTCCAAGAGCTCCTAGAAAAGGGATTCATAAAACCGAGCTCGTCGCCTTGGGGAGCTCCGGTCTTGTTCGTCAAGAAGAAGGATGGCACAATGAGAATGTGCATCGATTATCGCGAACTGAATAAGGCTACGGTGAAGAATAAGTACCCACTCCCGAGGATCGACGATTTATTCGACCAACTCCAAGGAGCGGGTTGTTTCTAGAAGATCGATTTGCGCTCGGGATATCACCAAGTGAAGGTGAGAGAGGAAGACATTCCGAAAACGGCTTTTAGAACACGTTACGGCCATTACGAGTTCCTGGTGATGCCGTTTGGTCTAACTAACGCACCAGCGGTGTTTATGGATTTGATGAATAGGGTGTGCCGACCGTTCCTCGACAAGTCGGTCATTGTATTCATTGATGACATACTCGTGTATTCCAAGAGCAAGACAGAACACGAGCAACATCTGCGCGAAGTCCTAGAGGTACTGAGGAAAGAAAGTTTGTTTGCCAAGTTTTCCAAGTGCGACTTTTGGCTTGAAGAAGTTCAATTCTTGGGTCACGTTGTCACTCGAGACGGAGTGAAAGTAGATCCCTCCAAGATCGAAGCGATGATGAACTGGGAGCCTCCAAAGAGTCCTTCAGAAATCCGAAGTTTCTTGGGTTTGGCGGGCTACTATCGTAGATTCATACAAGACTTCTCCAAGATCGCTTCTTCCTTGACGGCTTTGACTAGGAAGAATGTGAGGTTTGTCTGGACCGAAACGCAAGAGAAGGCGTTCCGGACTTTGCAAAAGAAGTTGTGTGAAGCTCCAATTTTGTCACTACCCGAAGGGTCGGAGGACTTCGTAGTCTATAGTGACGCCTCAAAGATGGGTTTGGGTTGTGTGTTGATGCAAAGAGGCAAGGTAATCGCTTACGCGTCGAGGCAACTCAAGATTCACGAAAAGAATTACCCTACCCATGATCTGGAGTTAGCGGCGGTGGTGTTCGCTTTGAAGCTTTGGCGACACTACCTCTACGGCACGAAGTGTACTTTATACACAGATCATAAGAGTTTGAAGTATGTCTTTGATCAGAAAGAGCTGAATATGAGGCAAAGACGGTGGCTTGAGTTACTCAAGGACTATGATTGTGAGTTGCTTTATCATCCCGGTAAGGCGAACGTAGTGGCTGATGCGTTGAGTCGGAAGGATTATAGCGGGAGCATTCGGGCCACCCTCTCAAGAATCGAACTCGTGTCGAGTCTCATTGAAAAGATCAAATCATCTCAAAGGGAAGCATTGTTGGAAGAGAATCTCAAGGATGAAGTCATGACAAAACAACAGTTGCTCTTAACGGAGGATGGTCGTGGAGTGAAGTTGTTCAATGGTCGTGTGTGGGTACCAAAGGTTGGGGGCAATCGGGAACTTCTCCTTGAAGATGCACACAAGTCCAAGTATTCCATTCATCCGGGAAGTACAAAGATGTACCGAGACTTGAGGCTACATTATTGGTGGCCGGTGATGAAGCTTGACGTGGCCCGTTACGTAGAGCGTTGTGTGACATGTTTGCAAGTAAAGGTCGAGCATCAGCGTCCGTATGGGAGTCTTCAGTCATTGGAAATCCCCGAGTGGAAATGGGAGCATATTACCATGGATTTTGTGACTAATTTGCCCAAGACTCTTCGAGGTCACGATACCATATGGGTAATAGTCGACCGGTTGACCAAGAGCGCTCATTTCTTGGCCATGCGGGAGACGCTACCGATGGACAAGTTGGCGAAACTTTACATCGATGAAGTGGTATCGAGGCATGGAGTGCCATTGTCTATTGTATCCGATCGCGACAGTCGGTTCACTTCAAATTTTTGGGATGGCTTGCAGAAAGAGCTTGGTACGCGCGTGAAGTTGAGTACGGCTTACCACCCTCAAACCGACGGACAGAGCGAGAGAACAATTCAAACGCTAGAAGACATGTTAAGATCTTGCGTCATCGACTTCGGGGGTAGTTGGGACTCTCACCTACCTTTGGTGGAGTTTGCGTATAACAATAGCTACCACTCGAGTATCGGTATGGCTCCGTTCGAAGCCTTGTACGGGCGGAAGTGTAGAACTCCCGTATGTTGGCTTGAGGCGGGAGAGAAGCAGTTCGCCGGACCTGAAATCGTGCAAGAGACGTCCGATAAGGTCAAAGGCATTCGGTAAAGGTTGAAAGCGGCTCAAGATCGGCAAAAGAGCTATGCCGATAAGAAGAGGCGACCGATGGAATTCCAAGTGGGCGACCTTGTGATGTTGAAAGTGTCACCATGGAAAGGCATCATCCGGTTCGGAAAGCGCGGGAAGTTGAGTCCCCGTTTCCTTGGACCGTTTAAAGTGCTTAAGCGTGTGAGCTTGCAAGCATACCAGCTGGAACTTCCTTCAGAATTGAACGGGATCCACAACACCTTTCACGTTTGCTACCTTCGGAAATGCTTGGCGGAAGAGGAGAGCGTTATCCCTCTTTCCGAGATTAGAGTGGACGAGGGTAACCGTTGTGTTGAATAGCCCGAGGCTATTTTGGAGAAGAAGTCAAGGAAGCTTCGCCACAAAGAAGTCACTATGGTCAAAGTTCAATGGAAGCATCATCGAGGTGCCAATGTGACGTGGGAAGCCGAAGAGGATATGAAGCGAAGATATCCTCACCTGTTCGAGTAGTTGGGATTTCGGGGACGAAATCGATTTCAAGTTGGGGAGGATTGTAACACCCGTATTTTTGTTTTGTAATAATCTATATTACCAACTCGTCTGGTTGCGACTTTTCGGGTTATTTCAATTCTTTCCGTAGAATCTTTTCCAGCGTCGTAGGCTCGTGAGTCGCGGAGTCGAAATCTGGAGTTTTGAGGCCTTGTACCTTCTGCGCGATCATGCCCGCGATAGTGACAGTGTCACTATCGCCGGGGGCACAATCGCGGCCGGCCTATGGGTCACGGTACATTCGGCGCGAGTATGCCCCGCGATAGTGACAGTGGCACTATCGCCTGTCACTATCGCCAGCGGGGGCGGACCTATAAATCGGACAGCTCCGAATTTATTTCATTTATCTGATTTTTGGGAAAGGTCTAGGTCGTTTTGCTCTGCTGTTCTTGGTAAGTTTCCAGCCCTAAAACTTCCTCTTCATTTATTACTTCATCCAACCTTCTCCCTCCTCATTAATGGTGGTGGTTAGGTGTTTATGCGCTTTGGTAAAGATCTCCAACTAGAAGTTTCTAGGGTTTTGGTGTTTAACCCCAAGGTGAGTTCATATTTCCTTTTTGCTAAACTTTATACACATCAAAATGCATATTTTGACTACTAAACATCTCCTTGTTTACATTATTAATGTTGATGAGTTTTGACCTAACTTGACAACTTTAGGAGATTTTTAGGGTTTCTCACCCCTTTTGTGAAAAGATGGTTAAATACATGTCTTAGTACCACAAACGTGTTGTTGTTATCTTATGTTGAATAAATGTTTAACTTTTGGCTTCTAGCCAAGTTTACGATTAAACATTTTAAGAAGGTTTTAGTGAAAAAGGTTATTTTGTGGAAAGGAAACAAATGGTTACAATATAAAGAAATTCATGTTTTTATAAAATGGTTTCCATTATGGAAAGGTTTATTTGGTAAAGAAACATTTTGGGATTTAGATGTTAGCCTTATGATGATTATATATGGGCTTGTGATTCTTATCAGCAGTTAACCATTAAATGGTGATTTGGAAATTAAATGGTTTTACGAACTATATGTTTGATTATAGTTGGTCACATGTGTGATTGTGACGAGTCTAGACTATTACTAATGGATCCATAGGTATTTAGTTGGCTTATTATTTGGGGGTAACTCCCGTATGTAGCTAGTTGAGACATTGGACCCTAGAGGGCAACTTAGTACGGTTATGTGGGACCGGATACTAGCCGTGGGTCGTAAATGTAAATCCTAGTGAATGAGCATGACTTGGATCATCGGGTGCCACCCTCCCACATCGTTATTTGGACCGGCAGGTTCACGGCCTTGATCCTAGTACGGTGAGCTCAAAACTTGGAAAGTGGCTTACTGAGTGTTCTGCCACAATCCTTGGATTCGGGTTTATACCCGTCGTCGCAAGATGAGTGTCTGGACCGGAAGGTCACTCTATGTTTACCAAACCTTTTACAAGAATGTTGAAGAAAACAATATTTACGTTGCAACTAATTATTTTCTATATTCATATAAATTGTATGTTCTCACTAGGCTTTAAGCCTAACATTTTTTCTCAAACGATGTGTATAACAGGTTCCCTTAGCGGCGGGTCGTCAAGGGGTTGAGCGAAGAGCGTAGTCTTTTGAGGGCATTTTTGGATGATAGTTATTTTGGGAGCTGTAACATTTAAACAATTATTCTTTTGGTATTGGGTTGACAACCAATGTAATCTGGCCAGTTGTAGTTTAGATTAGTTTGTTGTCGTTTCCCTATTTATTGTTACAGGTTTTGTAAACACTCACACTTGCCATTATGGATGGTTTGCCCTATTTATAAATGTTATGTTGTCGAATTTTCGATTTTTAAAAATTACCCCAAATTTTAGAGTGTTATATGTAACACCCTCGAATTTGGAAAGAGCAACTAAACAAAAACTTCAATAAATAACCGAATAAAGGATAAAATCCGTTATACAAATCCATCCTTAAAAACACTTCAACTTTAAAGACATAAAACTAACACCAACATTCAATAACTTAAGTCACACACTAAGGCTAAATAAGGTCGGGTGTTACTTAACCCAAATACAAGCTGCTATTCCCAAGATAAATGCGGAAGACCTCACCAAGCTACTCTCTCGTGCAAATGACTAGCACTCATCTCTTCATAGTGTCTCAAAATCATTTCCCAACCGGGACCTGATGTACATTGCCGATAAATAAAAGGTTAGGCTAACGCCTAGTTTTTCAACACAAATAAATATATTGTTAAAAGGAAAGAATGCAATTCAAATCATAATATTTCAAAATGATTTACTTTACATATGGAAATGACTCGTTTTCCAATAACATGCATTTTTAAAGATGAACGCCCCAATACAAAACATTCCTCATAAAGCGATGCGACCCAAAATTCACTTAAAACGTGAATAGAAATCGAACTCCCAGTTTATAAAAATGTGGATAAAAATTTATATCCTGAAACACCCAAAACACGGGTGCGGTATAATACTCAACCCATAAATCATGGATAATAATCCATATATATAAAGCGTCACCGAAAACATGGATGCTAAAACTCAATACCTAAAACAACACCTTTCAGGGATGGGGGAGACCCGATTACATAGAATGTGACGGAACACAAAAGTAGGTCACATATCTAAGTTAATAAAATCAAACACTTGGATCATAATCATATGATATATCGAACTCAACTCCTCTAAGCCTATTGCTCGTAGAGTCTCAATTTCAACCCTTCTAGGTCTATACGTTGAGATATCCAAATCCAAGGAAAACATACAAGCACACTGGAATTACACCTTACTGCTCATGGGACAATGTCCGACCATACGGGTCCACACCTTACTTACCATGAGACCCGATGCCTATTTGCATATTGAAATTACACCTTACTGCTCACGGGACAATATTTCATACTACAATGAGGGAAACTAATGTCCCATCATTAAACGTAAAGACACAAGCTCCTATGGATCCATTGCATTATAGTCAAAAACATTAAATGACTCCAAACGAATGAACTAGCACATTCAAAACATGTAATTCTCAAATAAGATGCAGTAAATGAAAATCATAATCAAATGCTCTACGTTGAGCTATCAAAATCGGACAATTGTCCCCAAGACCCAACAGGGTCAATACCAAGCCATAAGCTCAACAAATCAAAAGACCAAGTGTTACAAGTGGTAGAATGCAATAAAACGTAAATAACCCATGATTATGCAACCACATGCTCCAAAGACGTGAAAACCCAAAACCCAATTTCAGACTGGGACAAATCATTTTCCAAAAGCATTTATACCATTTACTCTTTCAAAACGTCCCATAACGCAAGAGCAAGTATTTCTCCAAAACACATACTAAAGTGAACTTATACTAAAATATTTCTAATCATAAAATACATCATAAAATACATATACTTATGATTTATTTATCAAAATGCCCAAAATCCCAAATGTGGGTGTTTTACAAAGTTTATAAAAATTAAACACTTCAAATAATCAAAACTCACCAAATAACTCAACAGTTGATAATTTCATGTAAAACATATAAACATTTTAAAATGGATATTTTGGCATGTACACCGTTTTCACAAATCAACTTGAACTCACTTTGCTAGATTTAGGTGTAACACCCTGAATTCTGGAAAGAGCGACTAAACAAAAACTTTCAACATTACCAAAAGGGGATAATAAAATCTCTTACTACAATCCATAATTGGAATACATTTCTAGATTAACCCATCAACAAGTAAATAAAGTCTTACATAAAGACTAACTAAAGTCGAGTGTTACTAAAACCCAATAACAATCGCTATCTCCAAATATAAATGTGGAAGACTTCATCGAGCTAAACACCTCTTCGAGCACACAACTAGCACTCAGCTCTTCTCAGTGTCGCTAGAACTAATCCCGGAATCGAACCTGATGCACATGCTGACAAATAAAAAGGTTAGGCTAACGCCTAGTGAGTTCAAGAGTTTATATCATGATTATAAAGAAAAACGTAAAATGGAAATATTGAAACTTATAATCATGATCCTTTCAAATAGTTTACTTTAAAATAATGAAAAGTCTCATTCACCAATAATATGCATTTTTAGATGGTCGCCTCAACGCCAAAACATCCTTTCATGAAATAATGCAATCCAACACTTAATTAAAACGAGAATAATGGTAATGCTCGAATAATGAAATTTGAGTAAGCTTTATAAAACAAACGACCAAAATATGAGTAAACTCAAGTTTCTAAGATTATAGCATAAGAGAGGGATATCTCGACTCAAAACGTGGATGTAAATTGACTCCCAATTTATGATAATGTAAATGATACTTCATATCCCAAAACACGGATAGGGATTAATACTCGACCCACAAAACATGGAATAAATTCTGGTATGAACAATGTCATCGAAAACAAATAATAAACGACTCAACCCAAAATAACACCTTTCGGTGACGGGGGAAACCCGATTCCGCATAATGTGACGTGCACCGAGTAAGCCACACATTACGTTAAAGTGGTATAAGTATCGGGCTCAACATCTTTCAGAATACACCCATAGATACTAGCACGGGGACTTACACCATACCAAAGAAGCCAACCGCGCCTCAATGGGGAAAACCAAACGTTCCCCCATCAGACAAAGCAATAAATGTATCGAGCTCAGCATCTTTCAGCATACACCCATTGATACGAGCACGAAGGACTTATAACCCAACTTGATGCCGAACGTGCCTCGATGTGGAAAACTAGTCGTCCCAACACCGGATAAAATACAAAAGCGCTCATGGATCCATAACAGACGGGGCTGAAAGCCTGAAACATTACATGACTCAAAACGAATGAACTAACGCATTCAAAACATGTAATACCCAAATAAGATGCAATAAATGCAAATCATAACCAAACGCTCTATAATGAGCTATCAAAACTGGACAAGTGTCCCCAAGACCCAACAAAATCCAAGCCGAGACATTGGCTCAACAAATCCAAAGACCCAACGTTGAAATTCATAAAATGAAATCAAACGTAAACGACCCGAAATAATGCAACCCATGCTTCAACACACCCAAATAACTTAACATGATTTAGATCGGGACAAAACATTTTTCAAAATGGGTTTATATCTTTTATTCTTTCAAACCATCCCATGACACCCAATAGAACGCATTTATACTCAAAATTATACTCCATGAAATTAATCATTTAAATATCCAAAATATATGATTTATTTATCAAAATGCCCAAATCCTAAATGTGGGTGTTTTATAAGTTCATAAAACTGAATACTTCCAACTAACCAAAACTTATCAGATGATTATCAGTTAACAATTTTCATACAAAACATGCAAACACTTTAAAATAGACATTTTGGCATGTACACCGTTTTCACAAATCAACTTGAACTCACCTTGCTAGATTTAGGCTAAATCTAGATTTTTCCCCCAATTAGAGCTCCTTTGAAGAACACTTGGATTCTCAAGACAAAACTTCCAAAACCTAAATCCATACATATTCAACCACAAATAAACATAATAAACCACAAAGAATCGTTTCCCAAACCATATACATGAATACCTCAACTAATACTGAAACCCTAACTTCCATAACCGAAGAGAATAGAAAATTACCTTAACCCAAGCTTTAATCCACCAACCAAAACACTTCTAGTTCACCAAAATGGTTACAAACCTCCAATCTATGAAAGGAAGCACAAAGGGTGGATGAAACCCTAGAAAACTTGGTGAAGAAGATGAAGAGGGAGGGATGAGGAGCTTACCACCACAAAATACTCTTGTATACTCCAATAGACTTCCAATGTCTTGCTAAATCCTTGAAGAGCTCTCAAAAACGAAACCGTAGCACTTTGAATCACCCAAATCGGAGTTGTGGATCAAAAGTTATGAAGAAATGAAGTTTAGTGGCTGAAAATCGGTTTTTAGCTAGACCAGGGGCTTTCGCGAGTTATGCCGCGACTTTAATTCGCGGCATAAGTCTCCCGCTTATCCCTAAGTCGCTTCATACATCCTAAGACGCGGCGTAAGTCACGAGATGCACTGTCCGCCCGGTTTTCTTCTCGTTAACTGTTTTGGCCGTAACTTCTTCGTTATAGCTCCGATTTTGCTCCGGAAAGAACCGTTGGACTCGTAATTGAATCCTTCATCCATCTAGACTATAAAATCAGGATTCAAGTCCAAAATCGTTTATCTTATTTTTCCCTAATATATCAGTTTCGTTATAAACTCGAAATGATACCTTTCGAAAATCGGGGTGTTACATTAGGCTAAATCTAGATTTTTCCCCAACTTGAGCTCCTTTAAAGAGAGTTGAATCCTCAAGCCAAAACTTCCAAAAACCACTTAGGTTATGGTGAAAACCTAGAAACCTTTAAAATCCCTTGAAAATGAGAATGAGATGGAGAACCCTTAGTCTTGCCTTCATTTCCTTGCTTAATGATGATGGAATGCTTCAAAATCAAAGTAAATGGCCATAGGGATGGCTAGGATTCGAACTAATAAGATGGGAACAGGTTTGGGAGAGAAAGAGTGGGATATGAGAAGTGAGAAATGAGGTAAAGGCTGAAAATTGTGACCTATACAACTCAACCACTCGCCAGCGACTATGCCCCAGCGATTGTGCCCTGGCACTCTCGTCGGGCACAATCGCCCGAAATGTACCGGGCCTTCTGCTATGCTGCGACAATGACACGCGACGGTAACCTTGGCACTGTCGTCGGGCACTGTCGCCGAAGGAGTGCCGCGAGGGGTGGAGTCCCCGGGACTATGCCATGCGATAGTGCCCTTTGGCACAGTTGCCGGACACTGTCACCCCCCCCCCCCTGAACTCCAAAAATTCAACTTTTCCCTACAGCGAACCGACGATTACATGAAATAATTCAAGGGTGTGAATTTGGATTATAGGATTTATTTCTTACCAAAATTTTCGGGTGTAACACTCCCTCTAACGGTCATTAAAAGTTTTTTGTTAAATTAAAGGCATTTTCGTCATTTTATCGATTTATTGTTTCTTTTACCCAAATTTTATCGATTTATTTTCGGCATTTTCGTCATTTTATCGATGAAAGGATGAAAATGTCTCTCATTTAATTGGATTTTTTAATGACCCCTCTTTATATATATATATATATATTATATTTCTATAAAGGCATATAATTAAAAAAATGCTTTGAATGCTTGAAAATGTAGTTCTACTCTTTTGTGATGTATTAAATGGCATGAAAAAGGTGTGATATATATAATAAGGAGAATCCCCTTATTTTGTACCAATCATTTTGGTCCAAAAAAGGAAAAAAAAAAAGAGATGTGGAGATTCAAAAGAATCCACTTCGAAAATAACCCACTTCCAATCATGCTTTTGTTCCAAACCTTTCATTATTTTTCAGGTTAACATATTCCAATAACATGATCAACAATTGAAAGCTTAAAATAATGTGTGGCTCTCCAAATCTAAAATAATATCTTACTTTATTGCACGATTTCATGTACTAATAGATTCTTTAATTATTATACCTTTTTTTCATTTCAAATATATTATATAAAGCTACTTTAATTCATTAAAACATATTTAACAGATTTGCTATAATAAAGAAAATTAATTTTTGTTAGTTAAATTGGACATCAATATATTATCTAAACCTATCTCCAAAAACAAGAAATAATGTAACATTTTCCATATTTTGAGCAATATTCGGAAATTGTGATCATAACTATTTTGCAGCTTCTTAAGTATCTAATAAGAAAAACCATAAATATTTTTGGTTTCGGAGGTTTGTCATTTTTTCATTTGTCATTTTTGTTACATAAGAACCCTCCACTTATACAATTTGTATTGAATTTAGTCCGACCATCCAACTTATCCGTTAACTATGAAGGTAAATTGGTCTTTTCAACATTTTTTCTTTATTTTACCATTTTTTCAGACCACGGAGACCAAATATGTAGTTTTACTCCATTTTGATCTTTTAAAGAACAACTTAAAAATGCCACGTGTCCTACAATAAGATAATTTCTCACAAATTCGCTTCTTCCCCGATGAACATCACTGTGGAGTGCAGTAACGATCACCGTTTTCTTTTCTCCTACATCTTACACCACGAAAAAACCAAACCAAAATAAAACTCAGTTCTTAGGTATCACCTGTTAAACCCAAATCACACTCAATTCTTAAGTATCATCATCAATCAATATAAAGAAATAAATTTGAATATATGAATTCAATATAATCAAGAATATAAAGGTTTTCATAGGAACCCCCCCCCCCCCCCCCAATCTAGATATCTAAATCTATCACCATTAATTTAATTTGACCATTCTGCAAAATTTTATTTTAGGAAAAACCAACTTGTCAGATAGAACACAACCAGATATCTTTGGAAATAGAGGGTCGATAATCGATGGAGCGGGATGGGTTTCACATATGGAAAATGCTATTTTGAAGGCAATCTGGCCGTGGGAGAGGTTTCGTCGAAGTAGAAAAAGGGAGATTGAAATAGTCGAAGCTGCTTGCTTAAGTAGAAGAGACTGAGAGTTGCAAAATTCAGCGACAAGTGGTTGCAGGTGTAGGTTTTAGGTGTCAGTTGGTTTCAGATGCCAGAGAACTTAACGGTGAGAATTTTGAAAGAAGAGAGAGAGGCACGTTTTCTCATGGGGAACGATAATATATGGTTATAAGTTGAACTTAACCAATTCTGTAACAAATGACAAACCTCAAGGACCAAATCCATAATGTACTCATATTTTTATAAGTTGAAATTTCAAAATAGATAAATTTATTAAAGTTGAATATATATATATATATATATATATATATATATATATATATATAATATTCGAATGATCGTGTGAGAAGTTGAATTAACGTGAGAAACGTGAGAAGTGAATCTGAACTGTTGATCACTTTTAATCAATGTTCTAAAAAACTCACCGCACAGCCGTCATGGCACCAAGGCTTGTGTCTCACGCCACGTTAAGCCTGTGGCACGCCATGGCCTAATGTACAATTTCGTAATGCAATATTTGATTTTTCTTTACATTTTTAATGTCTTATTTGGAAGTTTTTTAATATATACCATAATTTAACTTGCTTATTACTATTAACTAATTGAGTAACACTACAAAACATATGTTTTTCTATATAATGATATATATGAATTAGAAAAATGACGCCATAAGTCACGTCTTGAAAACGTCATGGCCTCGTCGTGGCTCCTAAGGCTTGAGGTTTGGCCTCGCCGCCACGCCACACCTCACGCCATTTAGAACCTTGCTTTTAATCTCAAGTCCACCCATGAATCACGCAATTAATTAGTATTACCTTTACAAACTCATCTAAGTATTTCATTTATTTAATTATGGTTAAATTGAAGGTTATAAAATGATAAAAAAAAAAGGGAAATATATTAAATGGAATTAAGTGAAGAGCAATATTTAAACGAATTGTGATTTATTTTTGAAACATAAATTCGGTTATTTTTGGAATTAAATTCCTTTTATGTATCCCTTAAATTCGGTTTTATTTCCATCTTCCCCTTATATGTGGTTATTTTTGGATTTAAAATCCTTTTTGTTCTTATATGAACTTTGATTGTTTCAAAAAATTTACCAAAGTTGGCAAGTGAAACAAAAAGGTTAATGAAATATTAAGGTAGTTTAAACAAAGCTCATAGGTAAAACAATAATTTTTATTTAAAGCTTATAATGTTGTTTCATGTATGAACTTTAGTAGTTTCATAATGTTACTAAAGTTCATATGTGAAACCAGAAAATGAATGAGATGATTAAGAAAGTTTAAACAAAGTTCATAGGTGAAATAATGATTTTTATTTAAAGTTCATTACAATTTTGTTTCACAATGGTAAGTGAATAAGATAATTAAGGAATGTGATAGTAATTAAGTGAATGATCCTAGTCTTTTATCTAGTTAACATTTGTGGCTTTGACCGTGAAATACCGTATAGTTCCTTGTGTGGTCTGTAGAATATAAAGGAGTAGTTTCGTAAAATATGCGGGACGAGTTCATATGTGAACCTATGTGATTCACATATGAACTATGCGTTCATATATGAATCAGTTAATTAATTTATCTGAGAATCAGTTAATTAGTTCATATGGGAATTTGTTAATTAGTTCAACTGATTCACATATGAAACTACAATTAATTAGTTCATATGTTAATCAATTAATTAGTTCATATATGAATCAGTTAAAATAGTTCATATGTGAATTACATTGATTCACATATGAACATATAGTTCACATATGAACATATAGTTCATATGTGAATCATACAGGTTCATATATGAACTCGTCACGTGTATTTGTAAAAATTACGAAGTTGTCCTTCTATTTTTTGAATAGCCGCAACTTTTGACCAGTCAAAGCTGCAATTGTTGATCAGTCAAAGACGCAATATTTGATCAGTCAAATCCGATCTTGACCGAATGAAAGACTAAGATTACTTCTCTATTTCTCATACATTTACCATTTATCAAATGAACCTCTCCTATATATATATGTAACACCCGAAAACTTATAATAAATCCTCATGATTAAATTGTATTTCATTTTGGCTTTTGATGGTTACGTTAGAGATTTAATGCATCAACTCCTTTTATCGTTACGTTTTGAACTCGAGGGGTTTTGGTTGGAAGAAGTCGAGGGTCGGTACACAACCAGTGACTATGCCCGTGACTGTGACACCAGGTCACTATCGCGGGGCAATATCATACGAAATGTACCATGGGCATCGGAGAGTCGGCGACTGTGCCCGCGACTGTGACACCAGGTCACTATCGCGGGGAAAGGTCCCGGGATTGGTACCGAGAGGGGGTGTTCTTGGGCGATTGTGCCAGGGACTGTGCCCTGGGCACTGTTGCATGGCACTCTCACGGTGGGGTCCAAGGGTTTTAAATGAGCAGCTCGATTTCATTTTGGCATAATTCTGATTTTGGAGCAGCTAGGTCCAATTTTCCTCTCAAGAAAACTTGGTAAGTCTCATCCCTAAACCTCCTTGCCATTAATGCCTCCCATCTACCCCAACCTCTTGATCATTTATGTCATCTTAAGTGTTCTTGGTCATTTATTGTAGAAGGTTCAAGCCTCCTCAAGATCTCAACTCCATTCCCTCACCACTAGTTTCTTGGATTTTAGGGTTTTAAGCTACAACTCTACTATAACACCCTAAATTCTCGAAATAACAACTAATTTAAAATTTTCTAAATACGTCGATAATTGATTCATCTACAATCACAATTTAAGATTTAACCTCAATACACACATTTCATTCTATACATACAATCTATAACAAGGACGGGTGCCACTATAAAACTCAATAATAGTCACTATCTCCAAACTGCGGAAGACTTCACCAACTACTTACACTTGCACAAAGCTAAGGCTCAACTCTTCATAGCTGCTAGAACCAAACCCCAACTGGAACCTGATTCACATGCCGACAAATAAAAAGGTTAGGCTTAACGCCTAGTGAGCTCAAGAGTTTTCAACATTTATAAATGAATCGTTAAAAAGGAAGTACGCAATTAAAATCATAATCTTTCAAAATGATATGCTTCAATCATGAAGACGACTCGTTTACCAATAATTATGCATTTTAAACGAAAGAGGCACCAATATAATCGTTAACCAAACCAAAATGTTTAAAGAGCTAAAATCCCGATATAAAAAGTTCTTTCGTAAACTTAGATTTAACTCAAAACTTGCTCGAAATGAGAATAGAGATAGAGGACTCCCCATCTTATAAAACGCGGGTAAAATGTTATATATCGAAATACCTAACACGGATGGAACATGATACACAACTCACAAACCATAGATGAAAATCTATATAAATAAATATCGTCGTGAACATGGACATTAGACCCAAAACTCACACGACCATAAAATGGACGAAATCAAATACCGAAACGTGGAAATGACGTATTTCATTCAAACCTTAATATACGCGGGGAAAACCCAATATTAAGGTCATCATTTACCATCGACCACACAAAAACCAAAGTTGGTAATATACGACATTAACATTTAAAATACTACGGATCGACGACGGGGAGACTCTTATACGTTGAGAGTAGAGAAACACACGAGTAGGTCGTCCATACAACGTACTCGCATGTCATCTCAACGTTTCCATCTTGGGTGGCGAGAACATGTGAATGGGGCCACCGGTGATGTTATTGGATTTCACCACATATCCCGGACCTAGTTCCCATGCCACCACCGACATCACAATCCTCAGACCGTTATGCCTCTGGCCATACTCCATCGAGTTCCACCTCAAGGACTTACAGACATGGGTGCATATCCAATCTAGACGAGTTTCAACTCGGAGGCTCGAGCCACCTATTGCCTACTCGCTAGCGAACCCAAGCGGTCAACGGTCATAACCAACCTTACCCGTTTTTCCAAAATAGATAGAGTTACGTGCCTATGGATCCAATACAACACTGTCTAAAATTACATGACTCCAAATGAAAGACCAAAACTCCCAAAACATGTAACTCTCAAATGACATGAAATATACGCCATCATACTCAAAACCCCACAACGGTTTTTAATTCGGACAAATGTCCTCAAGACTCAATTTAGTCAAAACCGAGCCAAAGGCCCAACAATTTACGTAAACCCCCAAATGAAAGCCAGTATAAACATTGAAACACATTTGACCAACTATTATGCAAACACACGACCGAAAATATGATTAACTCGAATCTCATCATTGGTTGAGGCAAACCATTTTCCAAATGAACTCACACCCTTATATTTCCAAAATGCCTCATAACACAATAATATGTATTTTCCGAAAAGGTTTATAAGATCAAATACACACAATGACACTTACATCAAATGAACTCCAAATATATATATATATAAAATCATCAATGAAACATATTAACATGATTTATTTACCAAAATTCTCAAAAATCCCAAAATGGGTGTTTCACCATGATTATAAAATTACTCAACTCAAAATAACCAAAACTTATCAGGTGATCAGCAGTTAACAATTTCATGTAAAACACAAAACACTTTAAAATGAACATTTTGGCATGTACACCGTTTTCACAAATCAACTTGAACTCACCTTGCTAGATTTAGGCTAAATCTAGATTTTATCCCAACTTGAGCTCCTTTGAAGAACACTTGAATCTTCAAGGTCGAAACCTCCATAAACCTAGATGCACAAATTCCACCCATAAATAATCATATTCAACCATTTAGAATAGATCCCCAAACACATTACATTAAAATCTCCATTTTGGTTAAAACCCTAATTTTGACTTAAATCTTCCAAAATCTTACAAATTAACCGAAATTGAAGGAATAGAATACTAGGATATCATCCATGAAGAATCTATATCTCTTAATAAAGTTTAGAAATGGAGAGAATAATCTTACCACTTATGTTTTGATGAAAACCTAGAAAACTCAAAATTTGAGCTTGAGGTCGAAGATGAAGATGAAGATGGTGAATCCTTGACCATAGCTTCCAATTTTACCACTTGATGGTGCTTTACCTCCATAAAATACAAGGGTTTGAGCCAAAATGGGTTAGGGTTTGAAAGGGGGAAAGAGGGAAAACGTTTTGGGAGAGAAAGGGAAGAGTTTGGAGAAGGAAAATGAGAAAGAAGGTTGATTTCCCAGAATTTAACAGCACTCTGCCCTTCCTGGGCAACATTGCCACGTGACAATACCCTGGGCATTGTCGCTGGTCATTATCGCATGGTACCCTTCAACTTCTGTTTCCCTTCTGCGACTATGACACTGTCATAGTCGTCGGGCATTGTAGCGGGACCCTTCCGGAGCCCCAAAACTCAACTTTTTCAACGCCAATATCTCTGATACTTCAAGGGACTTTAAATAATGATTTTCCAACAAAAATCCCGCCAATTACAAGATACAAAAACGTCCGGGTGGCTTTTACTTACCAAAAATTACAGGTGTTACATCTACAAGGTGCGTTCATTCTCATTTTTACAAACTTTATACATGTTAAATATAGATTTTAACCTTCTAAACATCTCCCCTTTTTTATTTCTCTTGATTTGGGTAATTTTCACCAAAACCTAATTTTGGGAGATTTTAGGGTTTATTTGGGTAAACTTGATTTCAAGGTATTGTAATCTACATCTTGGGAATATTTATGTATTATGTACATGTGTAAAATGTTTTCCTCTAATTTCAAGTTTAAACACTTTGAAACAAAACTAGGGTTTGGGATATTGATTCAGTATATATATATATATATATATATATATATATATATATATATATATATATATATATATATTGAATGAGGACTTGTGTGGATTGATTCAGTATGTGGGAATATTATTCAAAGAACAATATTGAAACCCCTTTGGGATTACAGGAGAATTTATATGAATCCTAGATTTGCACATTTGATGGCATCTTAATTGTTTTAGATATATTGGTTGATTTGGTTTATATGGAATTGACTATTTGGTTACATTTGGGAGTCATGACCCCATAATCATTTGCATTATTACGTCCGATGATGGAACGCAAGTTTTCCACATTGAGGCACGGTTAGGCATCGACGGTATGGTATAAGTCCTACGTGCTAGTACACGTCATTGGATGAGGAACTCAACGTAAGGACCCTATGTGGTTGAAGTTGACATTCCGTAGGTGTACGTTTAAAGCTACCGAGCCCGACATCCAATGTGTGTATTTTTATTATGTGTTTGGTTTTTCTAACATATCAAGTGGCTTACTTTTGTGTTCCGTCACTTATGTTAGTAAATGGGTCTCCTCCGTCAACCCAAGAGGTTTTTGTATAAAAACAATGTTTTATCCATATTTATTCCACCCGCTTTTCTCTATTTATCTCACATAGAACTTACTATTTTCCCAATATAACTATTTGATCTCACTAGGCTATAGCCTAACACTTTTTCTTAAATTGATATGTATAACAGGTCATTCTAACGGTGGGACCCCTTGGGTTTGAGTGGAGAGCCTTGAAGGGAAGTAGCATTTTTGGAGTCGTGTAGAGGCGTACATTTGGTATAGCAATAGTATACTTTTGGAAGTGAGATGACAACAGTCGTTCATAATCTAGATTTGGTTGGTCTAGATTAGTAGGTTGTTGGGCTCCATTTCACTTGGTTATTTGTAGTGTAAACGTCATACAATTATTTCCCTTGTTGGGAGATTTGTTATGAAATTGTTATTTAGTTCCGTATTCAGGTTTAAATTAACCCATATTTTTAGGGTGTTACAATATATATGCATATATATATATATAGAGAGAGAGAGAGAGAGAGAGTCTCATTCATTTGTTAAGCAAGTCATTGGTATTAACCATGTTAACCAATTATCAACCAATCAAAATCCTTGCAAAATGGCATGTCAATGTCAATGTCTAGTAATTATCAAAGGGGTAATATAGGTATTTCTTGATCACACGCCTATTAAAATTATTTCCATGTTTAATCAAATCTCTAAATTGGTAATTATCTCTATATTTTTTAAAATAGAATAAGCCTATTAAAATTGTTTCCATGTTTTAATCAAACCTCTAAACTGGTAATTATCTCTAAATTTTTTAAATAGAATAAATTAATATTTAAATTTGAAAGTTATCTCTAATATTTATCTTCATGTGTTGGAAGTTATCTCTTCCATGTTTTAATCAAAGTTTAACAAGGTATCTACGTACCTTTTTTCTGGGTTGTATAGCCTTTTTTCTGGATTCCATGCGGTTTTTAAAGAAACATGTTGAACTTTATGGTTTGAATTGAATAACAGAATGAGCGACAATCGAATAACGTCTGTTGTTGATAACGAGAGCCTTTTAGAACCTATTTTTTAATGATAAGACGCTCCCCCGATCCTCCGTGATAATGATCTTGTACAATCTTTGAATACGGGATTAACCCAAGAGGTCGGTAATTCTACCGGACTTGATGACATATCACTCGACGAATCCAATTTCGATAATCGTCCATCTTCTAGTTCACTGTATCCAAAATCGAATATCGGGATTTTTAGCGGTAATTTTTTTGAACATTATGCATACAGTAAGAATTTGTTTTTGATATTTTGTCTGTTGTTTTTGTATTGACAATAAGTTAACACTTCGACTGAATCCACATAATTAATAAGGTGTATGTGTGCACATATGCATCTTGGACATTAGTCTATATACACCATAATCTGTCAACATGAACAATTTTTATACACCAGCATATGCACATATGCATAGTCCTTATCATATGCCCATATGTTCAGTTCTTACCTTATGCACATATGCACAGTCATCAAAACATGCACTTATGCAGATTCACATTGCACCTATACCCATTGACAGTGCACGTAGGGACATTCTATACCATGTGCAAATTAACAGTGCTCATAGGCAGAGTCCTTCCCATATACATATATGCACAATACTTACCATATGCACATATGCATAGTACTCACATTATGCACTTATGCATATTCACAATGCACCTATGCACAAAGACAAGTAACAGTTTTCAGCCATATCGCGCGTCTTTCAACCATGATAGAGATACTAGTTGCGCTTTTGTCGATGATTATGAATATCGGTTGTTTACTTCTCCCTTCTTCCTCGGATTTCACGATGATAAAACAATTGTGTGATGGATTTTGAAGATTTTGTTTTTAGAGAGCCGAATTACCCTCAATTATTTTTGGTAACCGTGGTGTTGCCTTTGATGTGTAATTGCTAGATTCTCTCCTTTAATTTATTTTTGGTTGAAATCCCTAGATTATCTCCTATATTTTTGGTAACCGTGGTGTTGTCTTTGATGTGTAATTGTCTTTTTACTTATTTACCCCTATGCTCATATGCATAATTTTTTTCAGACCGTGTATTTTATAATTTCTAAAATAAAAAATTTTATTTATTATGAACCATAGATGTAAACAATCAACGGATGAGATTGGTTAACACGGTTAATACCAATGGTGTGGTTAACAAAAGAAGGGGACCCTATATATATATATATATATATATATATATATATATATATATATATATATATATATATATATATATATATATATAAGGAGAGGTTCATTTGAGAAATGGTAAATATATGAGAAATAGAGAAGTAATCTTAGTCATTCATCTGGTCAACATTTGCGGCTTTGACCGCGAAGCACCGGATAATTCCTTGTGTGGTCTATAGAAGGTAGAGGGGTAATTTCGTAAAATACACGGGATGAGTTCATATATGAATCTGTATGAATCACAAAGATTCATATATGAATCTGTTAGTTAGTTCAACTGATTCATATATGAATCACAACGGTTCATATATGAATCAGTTAAAAGAGTTCAGTTGTGAATTGCACTGGTTCATATATGAACATATAGTTCATATGTGAATTATACATGTTCATATATAAACACTGCCCGTGTGTTTTGTAAAATTTACGAAATTGTCCTTCTATTTTTGGGATAGCCGCAACTTTTGACCAGTCAAAGCTGCAACTTTTGACTGGTCAAAGCCGCAATATTTGACTAGTCAAATCCGATCTTGACCATATGAATAGCTAGGATTACTTCTCTATTTCTCATATATTTACCATTTCTCAAATGAACCAAACACTATATATATATATATATATATATATATAGGGAAGTAATCCTAACCATTCATCTGATCAACATTTCCGGCTTTGACCGTGAAGCACCAGATAATTCCTTGTATGGTCCATAGAAGATAGAAGGGTAGTTTCATAAAATACGCAGGACGGGTTATATGAACCTGTATGATTCATATATGAACCTGTATGATTCCTTACGTTCATATGTGAATCAGTTAGTTAATTCATATGAGAATCAATTAATTAGTTCATATGTGAATCACAAAGGTTCATATATGAATTTGTTAACTAGTTCAACTGATTCACATATGAACCTACAATTAATTAGTTCATATGTGAATCAGTTAATTAGTTCATATATGAATAACAAAGGTTCATATATGAATCAGTTAAAAGAGTTCATATGTGAATTACACTAGTTCACATATGAACTTGTGAATCATATATGTTCATATATGAACTCAGTTCCGTGTATTTTGTAAAAATTACGAAACTCTCCTTCTATTTTTGGAATAATCGCAATTTTTGACCAGTCAAAGCCACAATTCTTGACCAGTCAAAGCCGCAATATATGACCAGTCAAATCCGATCTTGACCGTATAAATGGCTATGATTACTTCTCTATTTCTCAAATATTTACTATTTCTCAAATGAACCTAAGGCTATATATATATATATATATATATATATATATATATATATATATATATATATATATATATATATATATATATATGGGTAGTTTCATTTGAAAACCATCTTAATTTTGAAAATCAGAAAACCGTCGATTTCATTGGTTAAATTATAAAAATTGTCTCATGAATTTGTAAGATTTGATAAATTGTTTTATATAGTTTTTCTTGATGAAATTGTTTCATATATTTGTGTTTTTTATGTAAAAATGAAAAAAATTCATCAGAATGAGAAAATGCATGAAACAATTTCATCAAAATGTGAAAATAATGAAACAATTTCATTTTTACATACAAAAACACAAATATATGAAACAGTTTCATCAACAAAATAATTATATAACACAATTTCATCAAATTAAATAATTTCATGAACCAATTTCATTAACTTAACCAATGAAATCGGCGGTTTCCACGGTTTGCAAAATTAGAGAGGTTCTCATTTATCAAATCTCATTTCATTTTTAATAGTGGAAGGATATTTTGCAACCCTTAAAAAGGTTGCAACCCTTGCAACCCACATCTTAACCGTTGGATTCATGATCGGCGGTTATTTTATTTTTATTTTTCTATTTTTTTAATTAAAAATATTGGGCCTTATATCTATTGTAACCGCCGATCATGAATCCGACGGTTAAGATGTGGGTTGCAAGGTTTGCAACATTTTTAAGGGTTGCAAATTAAACATATATATATTACAATTTCTATTTTTTGCTTCCATAATCAAGGAAAAATTACATCTAGGGGTGTGCAGAAAGTTAACCGATCCAATAGGAACCAACCGACCATAACTGGATATCCAATTTTAGTTGGATCGGATCGGATCAAAAAATCTCAACATCCAATTTGGATCGGTCGATTTTTGGATGGCAGTCCAGAACCGACCAAAACCGATCGAACTAAACCGACCAACATTCAATTAACCATCCGATTACCATCCAGTTTTTCGTCCAATTATTTTTTTGCAATTTGGTTAAATCTAAATTTGTTTTGTGTTAGTTTTTGAATTCTTATTCTCACTTGTGTTGGTTTTAATACAAATTCAAAGTGATTAATCAATGTGTTTCATTGTTTAAAATTGCATTAAATTAACACATTGGATGGATCCGATCCGATCTGATCATCCATTGGATGTCGGATGGATCCAACATCCAATGGATGATTGGATCGGTTCGGTTCCCCTCATATCCATTGGATGTGAACCGATGAACACCCCTAATTACAACAAACCTTGTAGAAATATTTTTTACTAGCCAATATGTTAGGATCATGCTCTTAATCAAATGGTTACCTCAAATGGTGATTAAAAAAAGAAATTACGAATAATTGTTCAGAATATAGATTTTTTTCAAAAAATTCTAGGATTTTAACAAAAAATTTCATAACAAGTCCAATTAAACTAGATTATTAAATAAACGATCCAATTAGTCAATTAACTACATCATGTACAATATATATTTATAATTATAAATTTATAATTAAGTGTTGTCTTTGATGTGTAGCTCACTTTGCCCAGATACAAGACAGTTCAGGGTTCGATCCTTCAACCCCACACTTACTTCAACTGTAGAATGAGCAAAAAAATGTCCCTCATATATATTGGTGTCTTTAAAGACGTGTTCTATGTGGAACTAATTGAGATGGCCCGTGATTAATTAACTTTTTACCCATATCGTAGTTAAGTGTTAGGTGGCGATTGTTTTTTTAAGAGATCTGAAGTCTGAAGTCTTATTTCACTTCTGATTAATAAAAGGTGGTGCTGAAGTCTGAAATCTAAATTAATAAGACTATATATTTTTATAACATCTGAAGACGTCTTAAGAGAAAGAAGAACATATAAACTGAGCATAAGAAGTTTATTTTAAAAAACAAACAACCCTTAATGTTGTTAAAACCATCCCATGCCAATCCGAAATATAAGTTGGAATATGATGTAAACTTTGACGATGACCAGAAAAGGATGTTATGACCACGTGGCAGTCTTGCATTGGAGCATATGACCCGCATGAGATGTTGGAAATTTTTGCCCTAATATCAAACACAAAAAAGATGGATTTTCAAACCATAGACCTGACTTTTGAGAGGTGTTTTAACAGCAAACTTTGACAATTCTTGCTGTTAAAAAATGACCAACACCATTTTACATGTGCTAATCACCAATACATTTATACAGAGAGAAAAGAAAAAGAAAAAGAAAAAGAAAAAGAAAAGTTCAGTTACAAACGTGTAGACAACTGAAAGGGAGATATATGTCTTCATTCATCTTACATAATGAACGTGAATTTTTGTGAATGTCATGGACACGTGGTGCAGGTTCGCAACCGAATGCACCTATATATACATATATAGGGGATGTTTCATTTATAGATCATCCAATTCTAACAAACCATACAAATCAATCTTAACCGTCCATCTAGTCTAATAAATATCTGATTTCATTTTGTTTCCTAATCTAAAACCATGATCATAATAAATAAACTTTGTCATCTTTCATATATATATATATATATATATATATATATATATATATATAGTGTTTGGTTCATTTGAGAAATGGTAAATATATGATAAATAGAGAAGTAATCCTAGCCATTCATATGGTCAAGATCGGATTTGACTAGTCAAATATTGCGGCTTTGACCGGTCAAAAATTACGGCTTTGACTAGTCAAAAGTTGCGGCTATCCAAAAAATAGAAGAACAATTTCGTAAATTTTACAAAACACACGGGATGTGTTCATATATGAACATGTATAATTCACATATGAACTATATGTTCATATATGAACCAGTGCAATTCACAATTGAACTCTTTTAACTGATTCATATATGAACCTTTGTGATTCATATATGAACCAGTTGAACTAACTAACAGATTCATATATGAATCTTTATGATTCATATACGAATCTGTATGAATCACAAAGATTCATATATGAACCTTTGTGAATCATAAAAATTCATATACGAATCTGTATGAATCACAAATATTCATATATGAATCAGTTGAACTAATTAACAAATTCATATATGAATTTTTGTGATTCATACAGATTCATATATGAACGCATCCCGTGTATTTTACGAAATTACCCCTCTACCTTCTATAGACCACACAAGGAATTATCCGGTGCTTCGCAGCCAAAACCGCAAATGTTGACCAGATGAATGACTAAGATTACTTCTCTATTTCTCATATATTTATCATTTCTCAAATGAACCTCTCCCTATATATATATATATATATATATATATATATATATATATATATATATATATATATATATATATGGTGCGTTTCTTTTGCAAACCAAGCAATTTGTACAAACTATGCAAACCACTATATTAGGAAACAATAGATATATTTATGGATAATGATTATGATTCATTAATAATGATTGTGATATATATGGAAAATGTTAAGTTTATTCATTATAATCATGATTTTAAATTAGGAAATGTTAAGTTTATTCATTATAATCATGATTTTAAATTAGGAAACATAATAAAATCATATATTCATTAGATTTGATGAACGACTAAGATTGGTTTGCATAGTTTGTACAAATTGCTTGGTTTGCAAAAGAAACGCACCCTAAAGGTTGCAAACCTTGCAATCCACATCTTAACCGTCGGATTCATGATTGACGGTTACAATAGATATGGGGCCCAATATTTTTAATTAAAAAAAACAGAAAAATAAAAATAAAATAATCATCGATCATGAATTCAACGGTTAAGATGTGGGTTGCAAGGGTTGCAACCTTTTTCAGGGTTGCAAAATATCCTTCCACTATATATATATATATATATATATATATATATATATATATATATATATATATATATATATATATATATATATATATATATATATATATATATATCAATCACAATTAATGAATAATGATAATTGTCCATAAATATCTCTACTGTTTCCTAATACAAGCATTACTTATGGTTTATATAGTTTGTCAGAATTAGATTGTTTGTAAATGAAACATACATATATATATATATATATATATATATATATAGAGAGAGAGAGAGAGAGGTGTTCATATGAGAACAATATCTATTTAAAAAAACATGAGAACAACGAATCACATACAAAGTCATATATGATTCACATACAAAATCATATACGATTGCAGGCAACTTTGCAGGCGACTTAAGTCGCGGCCAAAGTTGTCCGTGTCAATTTTTTTTTGCCGTTAATGCCGAATCATATATGATTTTGTATATAATTTGTTGTCTTCGTGTTTTCTTACATAGTTAGCGTTCTCAGTTGCATCTTTCTATATATATATATAGGCATGGGATCATGTGAGAAGTGTCATTTTTGGTGAAATTTACTTTTAAACCGTTGATCACTTTTAAGCAAATACCTTCCCATGAATTGCGGCTTAAAAGAGAATTGATCTGGTGTATTTTGGTGCGATCTTATCTCGGTGCATCTCATCCTAATATTCGTCCATTTCTCATCCAACGATTGATAACCACCTCTCACGCTTCTCATCAAATTTGACACTTCCCACCGAAACCCAACCCTATATATATATATATATATATATATATATATATATATATATATATATATATATATATATATATATATAATATACTAGTTTATATTTGATTTTGTATAATTCATAAGTGATGGATTCAGAACAAGAAAATAAAACACTATAACAATATTAGGTTTATAGGATGTCACCAATTTCTAACCATCCAAATAGATTGTTTTAAAAGACTTAATTTATATGACCAAAAAATAAAACGTCCTATCTAAAGGCGTTGTAATAAGTTTATAGGACGCTTTTGGACATCTTAACAAGTTTTTTAAGACACTTTTAAAATTAATCATTATATTAGCTATTTTACAGTACACTTTTCAGAAAGTGTCTTATAAGCCCATTTTTATAGGACACTTTTTCAAATAGTATTCTATAAAATAGTTAATACGACGTTTTTATATAACAATGTCCTAAAAACTTGTTACGATGCCCATAAATATCCTATAAACTTATTACTAGGCATGGGAATTTGACCCGACCCAGTAGGGAACCCGGCTCACCTGACCCGACCGGGGCAGGGATTCCTCGTTAAAACGGGTCCCGGGTCCGGGGATCCCCGTTTTGTGTAAACCGGGGAAGGGGTCGGGTATCACACCCTTTGACCCGACCCGTACCCGTACCCGGTATATATATAATTAATTTTAAAAATTATTTATTTATATAATTTATTAATTCAATAATATATTTATTTATATAATTTATTAATTCAATAATATATACCTGGTATTTCCAGATTTCCCAATTTCCCGACCATCGTCGCCCTCTCCAAAACTCCATCAACCATCGTCGCTCAATCTAAATTCCACCAGACCAACACCAGTCTTGTGACGACTGGAAGTGTTTGGATTTGGGAATCGTCGCCGGTCTTGAACAGCCTCACCGGACCATTCTTGACCACCAGTCGACCACCCGACCATACTGTCTATGTGATTTTTAGCTACTGTGTGTGGTCAATTAATTTGTCAAACGAGAAAGTACTGCAAGTATAGTGGTATTCCCGGTCCGGTTTGGGCGGTTTAACCCCTCAGACCACAAACCAAACCGCAAGTGGCGATTTACTAAAATTTCAAACCGAGTGGTTTGACATCAATTGCCCAGACCGCGGTTTAGACGGTCTGGTCCGACTGGTTTAGACAGTTTGAGCCTTTACAGTTTTTTTCCATTTTACCTCTGTCTGTCTTTGATATTCATAAAAAGGTTAAATATATATTTAATATTTTAATGATCTCCCAATTCTCTAAAATTGTGACTTAAAAGTTAAAACAACATGGTGTACTGACAAGTGTTCTTGCATTTCTGTAAATCATATGTGTTCTCATTTGAACCATTCCCTTAATTATTATATAAGAAACTAGTGAATGTGTGTCCAATTAGTGGATTGTTGGTATATGTTTTTTAAGGGGTTGTTTACCAAACGCTTATCCGGGTAAGTGCTTACCAATAAAATTTAACACTATCACTTACTTAGCGGGTAAGATTTTAGTCCACCAAAACGGTATCGTATGCAACAATTTTCCCGATAAGCGCTTACCGGTAAAATTTAACACTATCACTTACTTACCGGGTAAGATTTTAGTCCACCAAAACGGTATCGTATGCAACAATTTTCCCGGTAAGTGCTAACCGTGATAAGAGTCTTCGCTATCACTTACCAGGGTAAGACTTTTGGTCCTTGCCTTAGCTCTTACCGGGTAAGATTTTTGGTCATTGCCAACTTCATCCATAAGGTAATATGAAAAAAACGGTAAGTTTTTTTCTTCCTTAATCAACCCTTTTGAAGACAATTTTTTTTTCTTTTTCCTTCTTTTAGACTCTTTTGTATAGTCGTACTGTATATTATTTGACCTTATATTTTGACAATAATTTCCGAGTTTTGACCGTATTATTTAGATTTCTTTGGTTGGTTTATCATTATAACCCTTGACATTAAGAGGTGAAAACATTGATTTGACTATTGAATTTTGGTGATTAATTTAATTAATCATTATACTACGAGAACGAATTTTTTGACCAATTTAATACATCGTTTGGTTGTGGAATACTTATTCCTTTTTGTTTTTCCTAGAATGTGTAGTTTGACTAGCTTATCCTTATGCAAAAAATCCAATTGATTGTATCTCTAGGAATTACCGGCCAACGGAAAGTACTGATAACCATTTACTCGATGAAATAATCATTGCTAGCGGCATAATTATTGTTGTGGTAGTTGGTATGGGTAATTATTGTGTATAAACATCTGTTGTTCCTAAATCTCATTTTCCTTTTACCGTCTATTAATCATGTAAAGACACATCTTGACTATATTCAAGAGAAAGAATAAAAATTGAATTACATAAATTTATATATAATAAAAATATTGATGTGTCTTCATATTGTTGATGAGACAGGGAGATACATGGGATTTGGGGAAAAGATATTTTTATCCAATTGTTGCTGCAATTGTGATGATGAGAGACTTGAGGGGAGTAAAGGAGGACAACTCAAGTTAGGGAATTCGAATGTCAATGGAAAAAAGGACCTATATTGAAGAAACAATGAATGAAAACAACAGTTATGACAAGAACCGAGAAGATAAGGTGTATGTGTACTGATAAATAAGATCAAAGACATATGAGGACGACAATGACCACTCATAACAAGATTTGTGAATCCTAGGTTGCATTTCTTGGTGGTTTGGACTTCAGATGTGACATAAGATCACATTTGGACACCTATGTAGAACGATTTATGAGACTCAACGATAAAAATTGATTAAACCAGTGCACTACAGTGAATGGATATAATAAACAGACATAAACATTCAACTTTTTCTTTATTACTACGTTTTGTGGTGTTTAATTTCTTATAACACATCAAATGATCTCCATCATTTGCAATATACATGTTGTTAGAGTCGTTGAGATAAAGAAAATTTCTCAGAGAAAAACTGATTTTATAAATGAAAAGAATTTATAGCATGTCAAACAAAGTTTGTGATGGGAAAATCTTAAAACGAGAAACTGGTTGAACGATCTCTTTTCACCTTACAAAACATGAGAAAGATCAGTTATACATATGTTTTTATAGGATTGATATATGTTTTTTTATTAACCATGAATATCCAAGACAGTTTACACGCACCTCGACCAATTGATATATTACAGCTAAGTTTCTTGGTTTATCAATATGGATGTTGCAGACATCATTTAAATGGCTTTGTAAAAATTGTACCTGATTTTAATATTTAAAAAACCAATTGTAGTTTTAAATATTTTTATAACTATAATACTTTTTTTAAAGTGTAATTAAATACAATAATTTTGGATATTTATCACTATTTTCTAATTATATATTAGATCAACAATCGACAATAATATTAATTGAAAGGTTGTTTACCAAACACTAATTGCACCATCCTTACCACCTTATTGGGTAACATTCTCGGTAATTAAAATGAATTGTTGGTAAGCTCCTCACTTACCGGGTAAGATTTTCGATCTCTGCTATATCTCTTACTGGTAAGATCTCAATCCGTGTCATGCTTACCTGATAAGATAAGTAACACTGTTAAACGTTTACCTCGTAAACGACCCCTAAATCTCTGAAAACAACGATCATAAATTCAAAAACTCATTGATAACGATATTAAATTGTATCTTTGTCATGCTAATTAAAAGAATAATACCATAAAAAAATGAGTTTTAAATTGGCCCAAATAACTAAATTGATTAATCTGTGGGCTGCTTTTTTAAAATTGGGCTTCTATTGATCACTCTTCCGACTATAAGCAAATATTTTCTTCCTTTTAAATTTAATTTTTTTTATTTGAAAAAAATACTAGTGATGAACATCTCATGTCATCATGTTTTTTCCATTTTATACTGTATACCAGTCAGTTTACAAATGGTACAGAAAATTATATATCGTGTATCAAATAACTTTACTTGATACCAACTTAATTGGTATTATATTATTTCGATCTGTATATATTGATATTGGCTTTGTACCAACATTGTAAACCTATAAATTTAAATACATAAAAACAAGCAAAAATAGTGAAATAAGATCAATGTTCAAACACAGTCAAAGTTACAATGTTCAATAATCCCCAAAAGTAATACGTGTACAAAGTTTCAAACAAGGACGTATTTTGCAGGATCTTCACAAAGTATGGTTGTTGTCACTACAAAAAAGATGCTTATCACCGACGGCCAAATCCGTCGGTGATCCGTCGATAAATGGCCATCGGTATTTCAATGGTCGGCGTTCAGATTACCGACGGATCACCGACGGAATTTACCGATGGATCACCGACGGCCTATATTTCCGACGGATCACCGACGGCCTCCACTTTCCGACGGATCATTTCCGACGGCTTTAGCGACGGAATTCCTACGAATATTTAATAAATAAAAATTAAATTAAAAATAATTTACCGGATTATCCGTCGGTAATTTAATTTTTTTCTAAAAAAATAATTAAAAATTAAAAATAGCCAGTTTATAACCTGTACAAAATCTGCCAATTTTTATTTACTATTAAGTTTTAAATTGTCCAAAACCTTAATTTAATATCTATAAATACAAAACGTAATCCTACGGAGGGGAAATGGGTGATCTTGAAACTTCCTCATGAACGCCTTAAACTGTTCAAGTCGCTCATGCATCTGTCTCCTCTCTGCTTCATCTATCTCTATTCGTTCCTGCATCCGGATCCTCTCTACTTCCTCTCTCTGTAGTCGCTCCTGCATCTGGATCCTCTCTGTTTCCTCTCTCTCTACCCTTTGTCTTAGTTCATCCAACTGAAATTCAACATTTGACAAACATATATAAACATATATATAACAATGTTAAACAACATTTAACAAACATATAATTAACAATGTTAAACAACATTTGACAAGCATACTTCCTCATCGTGACGGTCGCGCGAGCTCCCGCTCGAACTGACACCTGAATCACCGGTCATAGCATAATAGGGATCTTGACTGGTCCCCCATCCAAAAATACGGCATTTACGCCGTTCTCCGACACTACGCTCCCACAACTCGGCGTCATTGGGAGGTACAGTGCAGGAAGGTAAGTCCGGCTACTCCTCCTCCCTAATCCGATGGTAGTTATCGTACAGTTTACCAAATTAGACATTATCAAGTCAACTAACCTATAGAAAATTCAGCAGCATTTCAACTGTAATTTGAACATATATATCCATGACCTGCTTTTATCAAAACAATCCTATCATCTGCCCAACAATGGCAGCCCAAACAAAGTTTGCTATAATTTCTATCTATCTTATAAAACAAACAAAAATCGAGACATACATAATTGAACTTACCGCCATACGATCCGCCTTTGGGTAAACGTAGATCGGAGGATCTGTGGGCGAACCAGTCGCACCCGGAACAAACTTCCTGTTGGTGCAGTGTGTAGCCTCCCAAATCTCATCGCTAGTAGGCTCACGGCCCCATGCATCTCTCTACAATAGACAACTTAAATTGTTAGTAGGTAACAAAATCATGTGTATATATATATCAATTATATACATTTAGTCTAGTGGATGATAGATTACCATGCGGTCTCGATGCATAGCAGTACTAATAGATCTGGTACAGTGTCTGGATGTCATCCCCTCATACTCGGTGGCCCGATTGACCGTATTGGCCGCAGATACACGCCTGAACGCATCGGTGTTTCATACCTGTTAAAAATAAGACATAAATCAATATAAATCCTAGTACAACCAGTAAGTATTCAAAACAAAACAAACCTGCTCAATCATCTGGGCCCAAAACTCACTCCAGATCCACTCTGTAGGGTGTGCGGCAAGAACCGTGTAGTTCTGTCCATCGAACTGGACACCATCAATCTGTAAAGCCCTGACCCTGGCGATTTGACGGGCATCTCTCATAATGTCCGGGTACCTATTACTTAGGATACGCCGGAATGCAGCTACTACGTCGGCGTCCAACTCAGAAGGTCAACTATAGTATAACTGCAAACACATTGTTTGGATTAAGTAAAAATAAATCTACTCAATTAGTAAAATAGAGTAAAATACCTACCCGTAAACGATCCAACATCCGTGGATAGTGCTCCTCAGGGACATCCCTAAAATGAGCTCACGGACCATCGAACATGGACTTAAAGACGGCAACGACCCTCCAGAAAGTCTAAGTGTAATGGTTTGACTATTGGAAAGTCAAAACCGTAGGTTACAATCAAAGAAAGGTGTTTTGGAAAGTTTAAAACCCTACGTGTAATGGTTTGACTATTTAAAAGTCAAACCGTAGGTGTCAATGAAGTTAGAAGTCTATTGAACACTACATGTAATGGTTTGCCTTCTTGAAAGTCAAACCATAGGTTTAGAGGAGTTTTAGATGACTCTAAAACTCTAAGTGTAGTGGTTGACTATTGGAAAGTCAAACATATGTTTTTTTAAATTTCGGCGGCATAACGGCTATAAAATGAATATTTCCGTATATCAACCTAATGTTTGCCCAACAATTGGCAACCCAACTAATCTAAATAAATAAATTCAAGTATAATCACATCCTAAATCATACCAAATATTTCTATTTATCAACCTAATGTTTATCCAATAATTGACAATCCAACTAAATAATATCACAAGTTTACCAAACCAAATCATACCAAAACATTTATCAAACCAAAAATGATGTTTTCATAAACTAAAAGAACTCATATCAATTTGAATATACAATATGCTCATATCATAGGTTTAGAGGAGTTTTAGATGACTCTAAAACTCTAAGTGTAGTGGTTGACTATTGGAAAGTCAAACATATGTTTTTTAAAATTTCGACGACATAACTCATAGCAGATGGGATATTCCACCACATCCCCCAGAGTCTTAAACAATATGCCACAACCCTTGTGGTTTTTTCTTTTTTCTTTTTTTTTATTTCATTTTCAAGGCAACATATATTTACTTTTAAGATTAGGGGTGATTACATTTGAAAAATGTATTTTATTCTTACTAATCGACATACTTGACTTTTTCCTAGGTCAAACTGCGTTGACTTTCTTCCAAGATCAAACCGCACTACACTCCTTCAAAGAAATTCATTTGTCCACCATTATATGTATATATATATATATATAAATATCATTTGGAGATGTCATATGAAGAGCAAACAAGTTCTACTACTACCACAAGTTTTATATGTGATCATTCACCATTGATGCAACAATAAATCATATGATGGATTATTTTATTGGGTCATTTTGTGTTTGTGGATCTACAAACCCAGTGGTATTGGACCATATTCAGCACACAATAAAAAAGTTGGCCAACGGAATACCACATCAATCTTTCATCAACCACATAAACACGACGATCTATTCAAGATCCACAACTTCGTGTGCACTTATTTATGATGTTGATTGAAAAGGTTTCATTTTCGCAGAATGTAAAAATGGGAAGTGAGATATGATAATGAATCGATAAGCAGAGCCATATATTCGTATTATTTACGATCAGGGTTTAAATTGGAAACGGGATTCTTGAATCGAGAAGGCAAAGTTATGGTGGCCGTATGCTAACCGGCCAAAAGCATAGACTCAAGTTTAGGTTGGAAAATTGGATTAGGAAGTTGATTTGGACTTGTATATTATTGGACTGTATATTTTATATATATATATAAAATGATAGATAAATGTTTGAATTATAATTTTTTTTTATGATTATTTAGTTAAAATATTATATATATATATATATATATAAGGGACCCAATAAAAAGTTAAAACCCCGTGCAACCCTCATCTAACCATTCATTTAGATAATACATCGCATGAACCGTTGTGCATCGACATTTGCTGCAGAAATTCGACGAAATCAGTTAATTCATTTAGAGAATCAATAAGAATCGAAATGCAATGGGCTAAATGATTGATTTAGATGAGGGTTGCAAAAGATTCTAACATTTTACTGTGTTGTAAACTAACTGTGACATACATATATATATATATATATATATATATCAATGTTCGAAAAAGTTCGCCGCAACAGCCGCCATGGCCCGCTGTGGCTCAAGGCTTGTGTCTCACGCCACGTTATACCTAAGGCACGCCACAGTGTAATGCGCGGTTTTGTAACACGATATTTGATTTTACTTCGTTTTTAATATATAACTTAATTTAAATTGCTTATTATCATTGATTTATTGAGTCATAGTAGAAAACATATGTTTATGTATATATAATTTTATATATGATATACAGATTTGCCACCATAAACCACGCCGTGAAAAACGTCATGACCTCGTCGTGGTTTCCAAGGCTTGAGGCTTGACCTCGCCGCCACGCCACGCCTCACGCTATTTGGAACCTTGAAATATATCAATTAATATAATGATTTCACGATTATTGAACCACAAACTGCACTACACAGTATGATAATTTAAAATACAAACGGCAGACTATACCTCAAAAATTCAAAACCGTACACTTTAATATGATGTTATACGAATTATGTGGGTTGTGCCTATTTTGTGATAGTGGTCAGAAGCAATTAATTACTTGAAAGCAAGTGATGAGTTTCCTTAAGAATAGGTAATCTTCAATTTTAGTTGGTAACATCATTTATTGCCATCAATGGCATGGCATCACTCCTATTTATCTTGAAATTTTTCTTTAACCAAGTAAATACTCAACTCAATTGGCTCAAAAAGATGACCAGTATATTTGAAAACCAAGTTAAATCGATATCCAACGTTGCTATACGGGTATAGGACAACGACCATGACATTCGGTTGACACCTTCAAACGAGCGCTAAAATACTTTACTTTCAAATCTTTAGAATTTTACTTTCAACGCTTGGTGTTGCTTCTCTACCAAAAAAAAAAAGTATGACACCATCTTTAAGAGCGTCCCATTGATCCTATAGCCATCATGCAAGAGGTTGTTAACTGAAGTCAGAGTGTCAGACCCATACTTCCTAATAATCCTGTAAAAGAATGTTCATATTTTTATCTGTGACTTGGGATCACGTGAGACCACATTTTTTCACTTGAAACTTTACAACAAAACATCATGAAGGTAAAAACCTTCACAGCAGAACACCGTGAAGGTCTAGATTTTTTTTACGTTCACAGTGTTTTGTTGTGAAGTTTCAAGTGTAAAATCGTGGTCTCACGAAAACACGCAGGTCTCATGTGAACCCAACCCTTTTATCTTTTAGATTAAAGTTGCTAAGACTTTTGTTGCTTTTGGTTTTGGTATGTTTCCAACTTTCTATTAATTGACATCCCTCCCTGCAGCCTCCCTCCATATAAGAGTAACTCTTGCCATCTCTTTCTAAATTCAAATTTTTAAAATGAATGGAGATCATGCATACACCTCAGCTAAGCCCATGTCACCTTCTAGCTTTCAAGATCTTACATTTTTCTTTGTTATTTTCCATTTAATATCTAAACTAAACAAATCCATAAAATCCTATAAATAATGGGATTTAGAAAAAAATATATATATATATATATATTTTTTTTTATTTTTATCTTAAGAAGTAAGAGAGACTTTTCCTCCTGTTTCTATTTTCAATATATGCTTACATTATTTAACTTCAATATTTTCTTTTTCTATTTTGTGATTGAATTATTTTTGTATAAAGAAATTAGTTATAAAAAAAAATCTACATAAACAATAGTTTAATTTGATTTTAATGCAAATCAATAACTACTATAAATGTGTTTCGACTCTTCCACATCAATCATGATCAAAATGAATCATTACTCTATCAAAACATGTTTAGCTCAGTGGCAAGATAACATCCTTGGGGGTCAATGGATGGTATCCCTGACTACCCGAGTTCGAACCCCGTGGTGAGCATGTGGCGATATCCAGATCATGGGTCTGCCACTTAGTGGTACCTTAATTGGGTCGGGTCGTGGTCGACGGAAATTAGTCGGGTGGCACCCTTAAGTGGGAGCCTGGATACCCCGGGAACGTGTAGGTGTGTTATCTGTCGTTCAAAAAAAAATGAATCATTACTCTATCATCATCAACTTAATGATTTTGTGACCCAGTTCGTAACAAATTTGTTTATTTATATACAATGTCCTTAATGAATATTTATGTATGCATCTAACAACTCTTAAATTTTATATATTCATGATGTTTAAATTAATTGTACTTGAAGCAATTTGTTGCCCCATTTGCATCTTGTTTCTTTTAAAGGAAAATCCCATTTGCCTCTTGTTTCTTTTAAAAGAAAATTCAAGCTTCATCTCAAGCAACATGTCATAAATATGTTCTTTTTTTTAATACCAGTATTCGATATGAACATTAAATCGTTTGATTAGCATATACGACTTCAAAAAATTAGTAACAATCATGATCGAGATTCGAGCAAAGAACGTTCTCAATTTTTAGATTATGGTTATACGAGGCAAAAATGATAGGTAATATGCTTATTGTAAAGAACTAGAATGTAAATAAGGTGTTTTTTCATTTTTTGGAATAGAAAAAACGTTTATGGGTATCTTATATCATTTCGAATGAGATATACACTGAATATTTATTATTTGATTTAATATGTATTTATAAAAACTTAACACACCACATGCACTTTGCTTTAAAGGGAAATGATTTTTGTTGTTGTGAAGCTACCAAAAAGTAGAACACCTTTAGATGTGGTATGCAAAATGGTCATAAGTAACATTCATGACTTCTGAAATGGTGGATTTATTTGCTTCATTTCCACTTTCATACCCTTCTTTCAAAGGGTAAAAAAATAGTCCCATCATTACATTCCTTGGTAATAATTTAACATCATCACTATTGATATTAAAAAGTCATATATATATAATATATTAGTTTGATGAAAACTTTCATGATTTCAAAGATATGTATGTACTGATTTTGTCTGATAAAAAAAATATCTTTTTCCGATGTTGAAATGGTAAATTGTAGCATCATTGTTCTATAGGAACTGGTATGTTACGAAGATAAAGGCTAATTTATTTTCTGATTAAATAGTTATATATTATATCTGATAGAGTAAAATAAATGGAAAAAGTGTCTATTTTAATACCCTTAATTCTAATGTATAGTAAGTGAAATTTGATCGATTTTCTAAAATAAAGCTTTCCCAAAATAAATCATAGACCCTTAAATATATCTTATTAAATTATATATAGACTCGTAAGTATACACTTTGAAAGTATGTTTCCTAAAATAAAAGTTGAATAAAAATATATTTCCTTTTTATGAATTCTGCCCTATTATCTTCTTATAACGACATTAAATTACGTTATCAATTTTCTTGCAACAATGGTGTAGTGTCAGCCATGACATCTAAGGGTCGTTGTTTACTAAACACTTATATTTGTAAGTGTTTACCGTTCAATTACTTTACTGTGTAAACATAATAAGTACCGAGAATCTTACCTAGTAAGAGGGAAGACAAGGAGCAATAGTCTTACCCAGTAAGTCAGGGTGATGACTTTTACCCGGTAAGCGTTTACTGGGTTATAAATGTTTACCATCAATCCATTTTTATAGCTGAAAATTTTATCTCATAAGGTAAGTGAGAATGATGACTCATGCCGGTAAACGTTTGATAAACGGCTCCTAAATATTCCATAAAATCTGAGTTTATTATCATGTATATTTAAACTATATACAACAAAAAATAATAACACCAACAATGTTTGATATGTTTATGAGGTTAAAAATAAATAAATAAATGTAAGAAGTAAGTAGAGGCATGCATGGTCTATGCCTATAATTTAAGGATTCATTGATGAGACATAAATGGAAGTGTCCCACAAAATGATGCAAAAATATTCTGAATTTGGTAGTGCCATATGCATCATGCTATTCAATTTAATATACTTACAATTTTTTAAACTTTGTGGATGTGCATATTGGTTGTCATTTAAGACATTTGGTCGAAGTTTAATTGGGATGAACCCAATTTGGTTTTAATGTCGTTTTTATAACAATTTCTGATTTTTCATATATATATATATATATATATATATATTTTGTAGTATTTGAATTCAAATGAAGTATCATTTGTTTCTCAAGTTTCGTGAATGGCTGGAAATTTGATTAATATCAAAAAAAGTGTTACGGGAATCAGTTTGATTCAATCTATATTTTTTTATTTGATAGGAAATGGATCTTGTGATTTATTTACAAAAGATATCATTACCAATATTATAATTACTACTATATTATAAAAAAAATGGTATTTATTAGGATTTGAATATCGTTTTTTTTTAAAATGAAATATGCTTTAAATATTTGATAAATATTGTAATAACATTTAGCTGAAATTGCTATTGAAAAGACTGGTTTTGAAATTGTATCATTAAGAATGGCCTAAAAATTTGAAACAAAATTCATATATTCATAGTTTTACACTTACACTCAGGGGCGGACCTATGTATGTCCGAGCGGACTCCCGTGCACTCCTCAACTTATTTTCGCAAGTAAGATATTAAAAAATATAAGGAACATCAACAAGAACGAAAAAATCTCTTGAAATCAACCAAAAAACCGAAAAGTTCTTCAAAATTGACCAAAAAAACTTTAAAAAATTCTCGAAATTAACCAGAAAAACTTTAAAAATCCCTCGAAAAAGTGGAATTCGGCTAAAAACACATCGGGCAACTTTGCGAGTCTCTGATCTACCTTAAAGGTGCCCCTGCTCGGCAAGAATCTTGGTCCACCACTGCTTACACTCATCGAGTTTGGCGTATATCCATTAAGATCTTTAACGACGACCACTCTTTAAAAGTAAAAGTCGTGTCCTTTTGTTAAATCCTAACAGAAAGTAGCATATGTTCATTAAATAGGTAATGGACTTAACAAAAAGTTGCTATCTTACGATAAATCTTTAACAAAAAGTCATATCTTTTTATTAAATACTTGACAGATTTAACTAGAAGATGGGAACCTATTCTATTTGAAATTTAACAGCATAACTTAAAAGTCGAATTATTTTTATGGAAAGTTATCGAGTTTATGTATTCTTCATAAAAGACACCAAAATCTTTTGGTAAGACCCACCATAACATATAACATTGAGTTGTAGTAATCTAATGATGTGTATCTCTTAAGCATTTATAGAATTATTGTATTTTTAGATTCTAATCAGGTTAGTCATGTAAGCATTGATCAGATACAAATAAAAGCCTTAAAAGGCACAAGATGGTATTGGTTCAATCTTTATTTTTACGCTCACTGTGAATATCAAATAATTTCTGTAATTCTTCGTGTAAATCTAATTTATGGCTTTAAATTAAATATAATAAACAACACATGTATATTTCTCGTATTTTATGCCAAAAAAAAAGGATAATTGTACTAGCCATTTTTTTAATCTAGTATTATTTAGTAATTCATAGTATTACATTGCTTTTTTTTAATCTTTTTGCAAGAATATTATTTGTTTTATATCAATAAATCAAATAAAATCATTTAAAAACATCAGACTTATTGAAAATTTAAGAAACCAATAATACTTTTAACTTTTACGTAATTATTTAAAGATCTAATAAAACAGTTGTCTTGTATACATAACATAATATAAACATACAAAATCAATAATTATTAATAGATAAGATATTGTATTTTTTTTTTGGTAACCGTGGGTTTTCGAGTCAGCTTACGTGCACCGACTAATCCCCGGGCGACCACGAATGATCTGGAGTCATCGCAGGTGAACCTCACAAGTGCTTTGACAGAAAAAAAATATTAAATGGTTGAAAAGTAAAAAGAAAGTGCCAAAATTTGTGGTCACCCACCAATGTAAACATGGCTTAGGTTGTGATTTATTATTTTGCCTCTTTTTGCTATTAGGCTATGCTTTTTGATATCATTGCTATAACTAGTGGGGTCAAAATGCAAAAGATTTTGATTTGCATGGGCAAAAGTGAGAAAAGGGAATAGTTAGTAAACAACTAAACATATACTATTCCTTGTCTTTTTCCTCTTTCTTTTCCTTTTTCCCACTTTAGCCCTCTCCTTTTACCCTACTTTATACATATTATATATGAAAAGGTTGTCTAAATCAGTAATCTGACTTTTTGAATTATAGTATTTGATTTTTGTTATAAATAAATCATTGTTTTAAATTACATAAAAAAAAAATCACTATATTTTGTGATAATTTACGATTTTGAACTTAAACAACAAGTACAATTTGTTTTTATTTAAAACTTCATAATTAAAAAACTACAATATTTTTGTTGTATTATTTACAAGAATGATGATTATTTTTCATTGAAAAAGTATTGATTCATTAGTAAGTTAATATTGTTAGTGTACAAAATGAATGTCAATACTCATGTTAAATCAGTTGTCATTTTTATTGTTTTTGGACAGTAATTAAGTACCAATGATTGTGATGGGAGGAATATTTGGTCGATCTTTTTTTCTTCATATTTTGGTTGTATCGTAAATTTGTCTTGAACGCAACTCAATAATTCAAGTGTATGTTTGTTTTCGTTCATGTTTTTGATATTGAGAAAAAATATTGATCAGACATAAAATTTTAGATAATTTATTTATTCTTTATATTAATACCGAGATAACCCTAAATTAAATATATATTATTTCTATACATAATAATATATTTTAAAACCATAATACGGCCTGGATTTAGGGATTACGGTTCTTAAATAGTTAAAAATTAATATTTGGAAAATGTAAAATATAATTTTATAAATTAATAAATACATTAATTAATATTATATATATATCAATATTTAATGATTATAAAATATTGATATTGAAACAAACAAGCAGGGATGTTTCTGGGGGAGGACCGGACCGGACCGGACGCATGCTTAAGGCCCATAAGAAATTGGGGTCCAAAATTTTATAGTATATAATAGTAGTTTAAAAGAAATTAGTAAATAAAAGAGAGAGAGAACTTTTTTTAGCATCTAATAGAACTCAAAAATAATTTAGTATTATATCAAGGGACTTAAGTTCGCGTGAAACCAAACAGTTTCTGTGAGACCGGTGAGACCAAACTTTAAAGTATGAAACATTACACCAAAAAACTGTGAATGTAAAAAAAATCGAACTTTTCATAGGGAAAACACCGTAAATGTTACGTTCACGGTGTTTTTCGCTGTGAATGTTCGTTTTTTTTACCTTCACAGCGTCTTCACTGTGAAGGTTCGGATATACCTTCACAGTCTTTTATCTGTGAAGGTTTGATTTTTTTTAACTTGGTTTAGATTTTTTTACCTTCATAGTGTGATTACATTATGAAGGTTCGAATGTTTTTTACCTTCACAGTGTTTCGGTGTGAAGTTTCATGTTTTAAGGCATGGTCTCACGCGGTCTCACGGAAATAACTTGGTCTCACGTGAACCTGGCCCTATATCAAGGATCCAAACATTTATTAGTTAATTACATTGAATAATAAAATATTTAATAAGTTAATTGGTCGTTAAATTTATAATATAACTTATTGTTTCTCTAAGTTTTTAATCTAGTACCAAAAGTCTATAACTACTTGCCTAGAAACCTTAATATATTCTCTATTATTCATCCCCCACTAACTCTTTTGATTATTTCATTCATATGAATTCTATTTTTATGCACTCTTATTTATGTCGGAATCAAGTCAAATCATGCAATGAAAATGTAATAAGTAAGCTTTGATATTGATATGTGTGAAGACTCAAGTGGGAATTAATAGGTGGGGGTGCATTTAGCCTACTATTTTGTATTAGAATATAATATATTTCTTGTTATTAATTAAGAAAACTCATACCTTTTGAAAACAATTACCAACCGTATAAGACAGTCTAACTTTTATCTATATTGACTCCTAATTATCAATGTTTTAAAACCCGGATCGACCCGGCCGGTTCAACCGGTTGAACCGGGAACTGGTCGAGAGACCGGGTCAACTATCACCGGGTTTTTGGGGATTTATGAACCGGATCAAACCGCCGGGTTTTTGAGAAAACCGGTAAAAACCCGGGTTGACCCGGTTAAAAAAATAATTTTTTTTTTTTTTTTGGATTGATATAAAATTTGTCGTTATGTGTTTTTTTAATGTTTTTGGATTGATGTAAACTTTTTGTTATGTGTATTTTTAATGTTTTAACTTGTGGATATCAAATTATTGGTTTTATATATATACATATATAGAGGGAGGATCATGCGAGAAGTTAAACATTTTGCGAGAAGGCAAGAAGTGTTTAATCATATATGATTACACGGCTTGTAAGTGTGTTTAATCATGTATTATTAAACGTTTATGTATTGACAATATAACATGTGTTTAATCATATATGATTAAGCTTGTGTATCATATATGATTAAACACTTATCGCCTTCTCGCAAAATGTTTAGCTTCTCGTTTGAACTTTTTTAAGGGTTGTAAAATATCCTTCCAATATATTTATATATATATATATGCAAGAAAATGAAAAATATATAAAATTTCTTGAAACCGGGTCAACCACCCGGTTGAACCGGTTGGACCGTGACCCGGTCACCACACCGGGTCAACCTTAAAACCGGGTTTTAAAACATTGCTAATTATCTAAAACAAGAATAATCCCTTAAGCTATAACTAACATGGGTTTTTGATTCTAAGATTGATGGTTCCAAAATAGTTTGTTTTAACCCTGAGGGTGTTTGGTTCATGGATTTAGAAGAAATTGGAATGGTTAATTCGTTTGACCAAATTCTAATTCCTTTGTTTGGTTCACATATTGTTCATGATGGAATCATTTGAATTCCATTGAATTTCACAAATCAAGGAATTCATCATTCCTTAGCTAAAGTGAAATAATTTTTTTTCATCCAATTCCTACCAACCAAACGCGTAGTCAAATTCCATTATAATTCCTTCAAAGTCAAATTCGTTCAATGGATTCAAATTCCATCAAATTTCATTTTGCGAACCAAACGCCCCCTTATAAGGAAGTGTTTGGTTCATGGATTTTGAAGGAATTGGAATGAGTAACTCCTTTGACAAAATTCCAATTATTTTGTTTGGTTCACATATTGATCATGATGGAATCCTTCGAATTCTATTGAATTCCACAAATCAATGAATTTATCATTCCTTGCCTAAAGTGAAATAATTGAATTCCATCCAATTCATACCAACCAAACGCGTGGTCAAATTCCATTTCAATTCTTTCAAAGTCAAATTCCTTCAATTAATTCTAATTCCATCAAATTCCATTCTGCGAACCAAACGCACCCTAAAAGTTTAAAATGATAATGAAAAACATTAACATGATGTGACATGAAACCCCAACCGATAGATTTATATTGATTTACATAGAGTGTTACTCCAAATACTTAAACTTGTGACCCTAAATAATGTCAATCTGTATATAAAAGGCATATTATAGAATGTTTTTGACGGTGAAACGAATTGATGATGTTATGTAAAAATGATATAGTAGATAACTAAATAATATTAATATATAAATAATGATTGATTAATTTACATCTAGGAATACTTGGAAAACGGTTTTATATGAACTAGTATTTTTTGAATTCACTGTTATTTCTGATGATAAAAAATATATTAAAAAATTGTATTTATCTAAGGTCTTCTTTTTAGATCTCGTCCCGAGACTTATAAAATATCATGAAGGGGCCTGCAAACAACTAATCGAAAACAATCTTACAAATCATGACCCTCAAATATTCGTCGACAATATTCTAGTTTATATATAAAAAATTAATAATAATATTTCAAATGTCTTCCTAATAACTTCTTTTCCCACTTTCTTGTTGACTTGTGACCATAAGGTCCAAACCAATTTGTTCATACTTAGAAAGGATGACCAAACAAGTAAAAGCCAAATATGCCTCCATACTTTAATTTACACTTTAGTCAATTTTACTTTTCTAAATGACATTTTGGTCCCTTAGTTTCCTTACATGGAAATTGTTTTTTGTCGACACGTAAAATTAGTGTGTATCACAGAGGACATTAAGCCTTTAAATGTCATGTTTATTGAAAACATGACTTAAAAGATCTTCAACAGTACATGGATTTGAAACAACAGTTAATCGATACAACGAGCAAAGTTGAGGCTACGTATTGTTGACATAATCAAATTCACTAATTGGAAGGGAATCATGTTAGACCACAGAGGATAAAGTCACATATTCAACAACCAAGAATGAATTTTGTAAGTTGGCTGATTCAGAGCCATCAATTGAAGTTTTAGATGCGGATTTGTTGACGTCGATAAATTGATTCAGAAACTAAACTAATTTTTTTGTTACTTTTATGACTACGATTTGATACAAATCTAGCAATCGTTAAAAATGTAAATTAAATTACATCTGGGGACCTAATAGCATTCATGAAAACCTATTAGAGTTTCTAATAAGGTATTTAAGTTTTTAATTATCTTTTTAATAATCATGGTTGATAATTGAATAGTTAGATCCAACATTTTATTACACAATTTTGAATTAGATAAACTTTTTAATAATAAAAATTATAAAAATACAACAAAATTAAAGAATATAATCCAAAAAATTATGAGAATAAAACCTAGTCCAATAGTCACACCAAACCCACCAAATAAGTTCCCATCTAAATGGATTCATATTGGTAGGCGACACGTTGGGGGTCCACCCATTATCCTCTCTTGTTGACTCCTCATCGACACATAATCATGAAAGTTTTCAACTCATAATTAAATATTTAAATGAATTATAAGAAACCAAAAATTACTGTTATCTATATCTATATCTATACTATATTATAAAAACGGTATAAAAAACTCTTAATTACAACATTTTAAGCACAAGTTACAACTAATTAAAGCCAATTACTTAATTTACAATTTCTTAATGCTTTGGTACAATCTTTTCAAGCACAGTATCTCACATAATCATCTATTTGTGGAATGGATACTCATTTATTAATATAACTATTTGTTTTTTTTGTGGAGGATTTTATAAAATATATTTTATATTAGTATAATCTATTTTAAATGTATCTATTTGTAGAATGGATATTCATTTATTAATATAACTATTTGTTTTTTTGGTGGGGGATTTTATAAAATAGATTTTTTATTAGCATAACCTATTTTAAATGTAGATTTTACATTTAATCTATATTAATGAGATGTAATATAAAATCTTTTTCTTCCGTATTTTTTTATATTAAATCTCATAATGATTTTTCCATATTTTATTTTATAAAATCTTTTTACATAATGAGATGTAATATAAACTCTTTTTTCTTCCGTATTTTTTTTGCTAATATAAAATCTATTTTATTTTATAAAATCTACACGTGTTTTATATTAGCATAATATAAAATCTACACGTATTTTTTTTGATAATATAAAATCTACACGTTTTTTTTCACGAGCATTAAAAGAAGAAAAAAGAAGATTGATATGAATTAAAAATAAAAAAAATAAAGAGATACACTAATAAATTATCGTATTCTTTAAAATAAAAATATTCCGCAATACTTTCCAAATTAACCAAGTGTAAAGAAAATAAAATAGAAACGATGTAGATATAAAAATATTCTTCCATATTTTTAATATATTTACATTTAAATGTAAAATCGAAAATGAAAATAAAAGATTTTAAAATATTCTCTACATTCACTATAAATATATATAGCTTCTCTATGTATCATCCGAATACAAGAATAAGACGAACGGTCGGGTGTCAATGGCAGAACCTGCAACTGAACAAAAGATATTCCACTATATTTTTGTTTCTTTAAAAAACTACTTTTTTATATTTTATTTTATTTACTGAGGATTAGTTTATATTTTTCAAAACCCACAATCATATTTTTCGAAGTAGGGGAATAAGATATATATACATATCTTTATTTTTATCGATTAATACTATGAGGTCTTGAAGTCAATAGTCAGATAAATATGTTGTGAGACATGTCGTTTGAGTTTTAAATAATATAATACAAAACTATTACCAATATTATTACACAAACTCATAACAACAAACGATTAAAAATATATGCAAGTTAACCACTTATGAAAATACATTCGTTTTTCACCTTGTATTTCATTAACTGTTAACAGAGAAATTACGTTTCATTTTAACTCGGTTCAATATTCCAACAAAAAATTTATCCTCCCGTGCAATGCACGGGCCCAACACTAGTATTATAAAGTACGGGTAAAAAACTCTTAAATACAAATTATTAGGCATAAGGTACTATCATTTTATGCAAGATTTTAAAAATCTCTTAATTTACAAGTTTCAAAGCACAAGATACATATTACTACTGCAGGCTTCTAACACCCACCAATTTTGTATGTGCAGAGTCTTCCTTTTATGAATACCTTTCCATGTATCACTATTAATTAATACATTATATTACTATAATTTTGTTTTAATTATATTATTAAATATGTAATTGGTTATCTTTTTATATGTCATTAAAATATATAAGATAATTATTGAATTCTAACAAAATACTTAATTTTTTTTATATAAAAAACATTATATTATTAAGCCTAAATAAATTAAACAAATTTATAAAAAAAACATTATCACTTTCTCAAAATCATCCAAAATCGTACTGTAAATCGACAAAAAAATAAAATGAAACATTAAAATCGTGATGTATCTCGCTGCATTGCGCGAGTACGCTTCTAGTTTTTTATAATAAATAAAGATTAAAGTCTTAATTGAAAGGTAAATGTAATTAGAGTAAAGTTATTTTTTGTCCCTAACGTTTGTCATTTTTAACGGATATTGTCCATAAAATATCGAAACTCGGATTTGGTCCCTCACGTTTGTTATTTCACCTTGGTTTTGGTCCCTCCTCCTAACGATCGTTAACTTTTTCCGTTAAGTCCAATTAAATGAAGTGTATTATGGTCATTTTACCTTTCCCCTCCCTACTCCGATCATCATTTTACCCATTCCTCAATCCCACCCATTTCATACACCTGCAACATGAAATGATGAAATCTTGTGCCACACACCCCCTCCCCTGAGCATCTGCAGCCTCTTCTATGACTGTGAACAAAAATAAAAAACGCCCATCTCCTTTGCCTTTTCTTCTTCTCCTAAAAATATCTCATGTTTCCCTCCTTTTCTCCAACATCAACAGTCTAGGGATGGCAAAAAAAACGAACTCGACGGGGAAAACCGAAAACCGAACATTTCGGGGCGGAGTCGGGGACGTCTTATCGGGGCCGGGGCGGGGATCGGGAACTTTAACGGGGACGGGGATGGTGCTCACCGGCCCGATAGTATATAATACATATATATATATATATATATATATATATATATATATATATTTCAAACTTTAGACTTTATGTATTAACTAATAACTAGATACCAAATATTTTAAAAGCCCAAATCCAAACCCAATCAAATCCCTAAAAGGAAAAAAAATTAAAAATTTATGTTTAAGAAATTTGAATTTTTCGGTTTCGGGTATTACCAACGGGTAACGGTGATTTTTTAGCCTTAACGGGTTCCCCAATGGGGATCGGGGAAACCGCGGGGACCCGATGGGGATCCCCGATAAGATCCCCGACGGGGATCTGGACGGTTTCGGGAACTGGTATGGTTTTCGGTTTCGGGGACGGGGACCATAATCCCCAGCCCGAAACCAACCCGTTGCCATTCCTTTAACACCCCTGTACCTCCTTTCTGCTCAATGACTTTTGCCCAAAAAAAAACCTAGAACTCCAAAATAAACCTTCTCTTCTTCGTCTCCAAACACCAGCGACATTTAAAAGTTGTACAACCGCTTCATTTTCTTGTGGAAGTTTACGATTCTGAACCCACAAAGTCATCAATCTGGGACGATGCAAAAATCTAGAATCCATAATAAAAGATCGATGCAATAATCATGTTTTGGATTGATGGGACTCTTCGTGAGTTATGTTATTTGCTATAGATTTAGGTTAAGGTTTATATTTTCATGAGTTTTGTGTAACAAATTTTTTGAATAGATGTGATATTCTTGAGTTTGACATTGAGTTTGATTTTTTAATGTTGATTTTTTTTTCCTAATTAATTATGTTTCTCACACCACGAATTTTGTGTTTGTGTTCTCGTTATATTCTTTCAAGGTTTTGCGTATTTTCTTTTGAAATTGATAGTTAATCTCATTGATCTGGTTTGTTTGTTGCCATTTCTATTCATCTAATCTTGCACAACTTTTTATTGGATTTGTTTTTGTTTTGTTTATGGATGTAAGTCAGGTTCATTGGGTGATTAAGGTTGAGTTTGGTGATTATGGTTTGAACTTGGTTGAGTTTTGGTTATTGGATTTTGGATTTGGATTTGGATTAATTTGGTGGGTTGTGTATAGTGGCTGAAGATGGGGGATTGACCGGAGAAGATGACCGAAGTAGAGAGGGAAAGGTAAAACGACCATAATACCCCTCGTTTAGTTGAACTTAACGAAAAAAGTTAACAGCCGTCAGGAGGAGGGACCAAAACTAAAGTGAAATGACAAACGTGGGCGGACCAAACCCGAGTTTCGATAGTTTAGGGACGATATCCGTTGAAAATGACAAACGTTAGGGACCAAAAGTGAACTTTACTCTACAAATAATTTTATGTTAGAATATTTTTAGTCATTTTTAAAACAAGTATTTATCAAATTAATTGATGACTAGTGTTGGGCCCGTGCATTGCACAGAAGAATAAATTTTCTTGTTGAAATATTGAACCGAGTTAAAATGAAACGTAATTTCTCTGTTAACAGTTAATGAAATACAATGTGAAAAACGAATGTATTTTCATAAGTGGTTAACTTGCATATATTATTAATCGTTTGTTGTTATGAGTTTGTGCAATAATATTGGTAATAGTTTTGCATTATATTATTTAAAACTCAAACGACATGTCTCACAACATATTTATCTGACTATTGACTTCAAGACCTCATAGTATTAGTCGATAAAAATAAAGATATGTATATATATCTTATTCCTCTACTTCAAAAAATATGATTGTGGGTTTTGAAAAATATAAACAAATCCTCAGTAAATAAAATAAAATATAAAAAAATAGTTTTTCAAAAAAACAAAAATATAGTGGAATACCTTTTGTTCAGTTGCAGGTTCCGCCATTGACACCCGACCGTTCGTTTTCTTCTTGTACTCGAATGATACATAGCGAAGCTATATATATTTATAGTGATTGTACAGAATATTTTAAAATCTTTTATTTTCATTTTCGATTTTACATTTAAATGTAAATATATTAAAAATATGGAAGAATATTTTTATATCTACATCGTTTCTATTTTATTTTCTTTACACTTGGTTAATTTGGAAAGTATTGCGGAATATTTTTATTTTAAAGAATACGATAATTTATTAGTGTATCTCGTTATTTTTTATTTTTTATTCATATCAATCTTCTTTTTTCTTCTTTTAATGCTCGTGAAAAAAAATACGTGTAGATTTTATATTATCAAAAAAATACGTGTAAATTTTATATCATGCTAATATAAAATACGTGTATATTTTATAAAATAAAATAGATTTTATATTAGCAAAAAAATACGGAAGAAAAAAGAGTTTATATTACATCTCATTATGTAAAAAGATTTTATAAAATAAAATATGGTAAAAGATTTTATAAAATAAAATATGGAAAAATCATTATGAGATGTAGTATAAAAAAATACGGAAGAAAAAAGATTTTATATTACATCTCATTAATATAGATTTAAATGTAAAATCTGCATTTAAAATGGATTATGCTAATATAAAATCTATTTTATAAAATCCTCCACCAAAAAAACAAATAGTTATATTAATAAATGAGTATCAATTCCACAAATAGATGATTATGTGAGATACTGTGTTTGGAAAGGTTGTACCAAAGCATTAAGAAATTGTAAATTAAGTAATTGACTTTAATTAGTTGTAACTTGTGCTTAAAATGTTGTAATTAAGAGTTTTTTATGTCCTTTTTATAATATAGTATAGATTAGTAATATGTTTGGGTTTTGAATAATTAACCCAAGAACATTCATTTCAAGAACATATTTCCTTTTTGTAATATATTGAGAAAGGCATATTGTATTTTACGAAACTACATCGATATAACATGTGCAAAATGATTGATTATTGTTCTCAACGATTTGAAACAATAGTCATAAATTAATTTAGTTGTATACTTGTTGTTTTATTTTCTGTTGCTCATGGTTATCTTAAGGAACCGTTTACCAAAATGTTTACCGGGTAAGCGCTTAACGGCAAGAACATTACCCTTACTTACCTTATCGTATAACATTTACGACCATCAAAATTGATTGTTGGTAACCGTCTTAAACCCGGAAAACGCTTACCGTGTAAGAGTTATTTCTCTTACTTGCCGGGTAAGACTCTAGGTTCTTGTTATGGCTCTTACCGGATAAATTCTAAGTAGTTTCTATGCTCAATAGGTAAGGACCATAAGATAAGTGATACCGGTAAGCGCTTACCCGGGTAAGTATTTAATAAACGACACCTTAGTATTCGTTTAATAGTGGTTTTCTTTTGTCTTTTCAATTCTGTCTATTTCTACTTCCTTAAAAATAATTTAGTCATCATAGTTTCTTAATCAATTTCCATTATGTAATTTAAAATTGTTCATATAAATATTGATAACTTCGATTTTAATTTACATGCTTAATTTGTTTCTTTTAAGAAATATTTTATACCTTATAGATAATCAAATATATTTTATTAAGTTACATATCAAATCTCTAATTTTAATAAAATTTTATTTTAATTTTAATTTTATATAATCTTGAAAATCAACAAGTTTTACAATATGCAATAAAAAACCAAAACTTGATTCGTAAAATTCTATACAACTTACCACGCCCGTTGATTAAGCAAGTTTGCCGTGTTTGAGAACCCATTAAATATCCCATTTTCTCACTCTTCCGCAATTGTCGCATAGATTTCGAGAGAGAGATAGATTTCGAGAGAGAGAGAGAGAGAGAGAGAGAAAAGGGGGAATTGAGGAAAGTGGAGTTCTAATGATGAGCGAACACGTATATATAAAAGGGAAAACCAATTGATAGGCTCCCGTGATCTACACAAAAACCTGTTCAAAGAATTAACCATGGCCCAGTTGAGATTGACCTGAATCTTGATCTGGGTTTGACTCAAATTTAGCAAGAATCAAATCTTTTTTTTTTCCATGGTTTGGGTTTGTTAAAGTGGTGTGAGAAATGGGTTGTGTGTCATCGAAGCAGGCAGTGTCTGTGACGCCGGCGGTTGATCATTCGGGTGGTTTCCGGGACAATGCGGCGGTGGGTTCTGGCCGGAGTTTAGGTGGGAATGGCGGTGATGTGGTGGGGGAATTGGAGAACAAAAAGAGCAAGAGCAAGAGCAAGAAGAAGAATAAGAGGAGTGAGTCAGGGGTGAGTGGGACTGGGAGCGAGTTGGGTGAGTCAGGGAGAACGAGTTCGACAACCGGTGGTGGCGACTCAGTGAGTTTTAGGTTGGGTAATTTGCACAAGTATGTGGAAGCAGAACAGGTGGCTGCTGGTTGGCCTGCTTGGCTCAGTGCAGTTGCTGGTGAAGCTATTCATGGTTGGGTGCCTCTTAGAGCTGAATCCTTTGAGAAATTAGAGAAGGTTCTTTTTCTGTCAATTCTCACCATTTCTAATTTCACTCACACACTAAGGTGTCGTTTGTTTTTTAAGAGGTCTAAAGTCTGAAGTCTTATTTTAGTTATGATTAATAAGAGGTGGTGTGTAAAAATGTCTGATTCAGACTTAAGAGTCATTAAGAGGTTTTTAGAAAAAAACAAACAACCCCTAAGTGTTTCCAAATTAGCCATTTTTCATTCATTAATGAATAATTATAGTCTATTTCTTATTTTGGTTTTACCTTTCAATTTCAAACCATCATGTTAGGCTTTTTGGTTGCAAACCAATCAGTTTTCTTGCAAAAATGCCAACAAGAAGAAATATCATATTAACCACAAGGGTTGTGGCGTACTGGTTAAGGCCTTGGACGATGTGTTGGAATATCCCATCTGCCCAAGTTCGAATCCATGCTACACAACAATTGTGGCCACTGAGGTTTAATCAGAGCTGATGTCTTACTGTCATAATTTGCCAAAAGGGATTATTCTAGGCATAGCTTAGGACGCCCTTCTAAAAAAAAGAAATATCATATTCTTGGCTCTATTTGGGTTTACATATTCTCATTTGTATCAGAATATGGTATTAGAGTCGTAGTCTACCACTCTAGGGATCTAGTCTTACCCCCTATCGACACCCTACCCGTCTAACCTCTGTTGGAGGGGGCGTGTTAGTGTTCCACATATTCTCTCGGTCTTCAAATTAAAACTATTTTGGGCAAATTTTAGAAATATATTACAAAAGCAACCATTGTTGATAAACTGGTGATATTGAATTTGGTTTAATAGGTTGGACAAGGCACATACAGCAGTGTTTTTCGTGCTCGCGAACTAGAAACCGGGAGGACGGTAGCCCTGAAGAAGGTTCGTTTCGACAATTTTGAACCAGAAAGTGTTCGGTTTATGGCTAGAGAAATAGTGATTCTCCGTAGGCTTGATCATCCAAACGTTATGAAGCTAGATGGGATCATAACTTCCCGGTTATCATGTAGCATATATCTCGTCTTTGAGTACATGGAACACGATATTTCAGGATTGCTTTCTTGCCCGGATATCAATTTCACTGAATCTCAGGTTTGTTGCACAAAATCTTGTGTTCTTTTAGTAACTTTGAGGCAAAAAGGTTGAAACTTTTTAATCTGAATCATGAAACAGATTAAATGCTACATGAAGCAGTTGTTATCTGGGCTCGAGCACTGTCATTCTCGTGGCGTAATGCATCGAGATATTAAAGGAGCTAATCTTCTTGTAAATAACGAAGGAATTATGAAAATAGGTGATTTTGGGTTGGCAAATTTCTGTAATCCTTCTGGTGGTGAAAGAAAACAGCCATTAACTAGCAGAGTTGTAACTTTATGGTATCGACCGCCTGAACTTTTATTGGGTTCGACGGATTATGAAGCTTCCGTGGATCTATGGAGTATTGGGTGTGTGTTTGCAGAGCTTCTTCTTGGTTCACCTATTCTTCAGGGAAGAACAGAGGTATTCTTTTCACTCCCTTTGACTTTTGGAAGTCAAACCAACTACTTTTCAACCTTAAAATTAACAACCATTCTCATTTCAAGGAAGAAAATTTATACATATATAGATGGAGTATAATATATGATCATGGATCATGTAAAATGTTGTTGAGAAAATTAAAGAGTTTGTGACATTTTTGAGTTCAAAAAGCGTTACGTTTGACTCTTAAGAAAGTCTAATGATACGTTTGACTCTTAAGAAAGTCTAATGAATGAAACAGTCTCTTTTAGTTTGATAGTGATATAAAAGATGTCTGCAGGTGGAACAATTGCACAAAATCTTTAAGCTTTGTGGTTCCCCGCCGGAGGACTACTGGAAAAAGTCGAAACTTCCTCATGCCACATTGTTTAAACCACAACATCCGTACGAAAGCTGTTTATGGGAAACTTTCAAAGACTTGCCTAAATGTTCGGTTGATCTTATCGAAACTTTGCTCTCCGTGGAACCGTATAAACGCGGGACTGCCTCTTCTGCTCTTGCAACCGAGGTAACTAAAGTCAAATAAGCATTTAGTTGACCGATTTCATCATTATGCAAATGCTTCCTCTGAGCCATTCAAGACTTTTTTTGATGGTTTTGCAACAATCTTTGACATCTACAGTATTTCAAGACGAAGCCTTACGCATGTGATCCATCAAGTTTACCGAAATACCCTCCAAACAAAGAGATCGATGCCAAACATCGTGAAGACTCAAGAAGGTATTTTTCCCATTTTGTTATAAGCATAGTGATTCCAAAATTGTCAGAAGTCAAATTGGGCGTATATACTCGAGTTCTGATTGCATTACATACTTGCCATTTTGATTTTAAATGGATTCTTTTACAAATCTGTAATCTTGATTTCAATCTGTCATCATGTGGGTGTGATATAAACTGAAAATGGAACATAACCCTTTCTGTATTCGATCCAAATTACGTTCTAATTGAGAAAAAGTTCATGTCTTTTTAGGAAGAAGCCGGTTGGGAGAACTCGTGGACCTGAAATGTCAAGAAGGTTAGCCAGAAAACAGAATGGCATGACTAAATTGGCACCAGAAGAGGTCTGTATCTTATATTTGCATAAACTATGGTCTTTTTTACCCTTTGCATATAGTCTTATTGTTAAAATTTAATGATTTTTACAGAGTTTACCACTGGCTAAAAGTCAAGTTCGGCATAAAATCAACGGGATTAGTTTAGATAATCAGAAAGGTGGAGATGTTATCTTGGGTTTTGAGCTACGTAAGCCGTCTGCAAACACAACAGACGATGGTTCACACGCAAAACATGCGTCTCAAGGAGACATTCCGTATTCCGGTCCTTTACAAGTTCCGGGTTCAAGTGGTTTTGCATGGGCCAGAAGGCGATTAGATGATTCTTTATCTATAAGATCACGCAGCAGGTCTAGTTCAAGAAGCCTGATTTCTGAACCTTCAAAACACTTTGAGTCCAAATGTAACGAAAATCTTGAGCGAATTGATTCAAGGGGTAGGGAGTGCAATGAGATGGGGACACGTGGGTTGGTCGTTAAGAACTGGAGCCAATTAGAGCGGCCGGATTCATTTGATGCAGGGTCAGATGGGTTTGTGAAGAGAATCAATATGGTAGGTCCATATATTTCGTATGGTTTCAGTTGGTGAATTCGTTGATATGAAATTTGAACGTTTTGAATGTTTGTGTTTGCGGCAGATTTATCAAGATCAGGAAGAGAAGGTCGAGTTTTCAGGACCTTTATTATCTCAATCGCACCGAATTGATGAACTTTTAGAGAGACATGAACGCCAGATTCGCCAAGCGGTTCGAAGATCATGGTTCCAAAGAGGTAAGAGTTCGTGTAGCCTCATCCTTTAGGATGCGTTTGGTATGAGACTGGAATGCAGTGGTGGTAATTTGACAGGGGTAGTTTAGTAAATTTATCAATCTTGTCCTTGTCTTTTCTTCCACCTATTTTGGTGGAAGAAAAAAAAAAGCAATGTTGTTCCACTAAGGCCTGTCTTGTCCCAGTCTAATGTTGTGCCAAACTTTTGTCTTGTCCTACGTACCAAATGCACTTTTACGACCAATTTTTGAGTTGCTTTGCAAAACAAGGCTCTATATCCAACTTAATCTTCTTGTTTGTGCAGGGAAGAAAGCCGGCTAGCGAATTAGAGACGTTTCTCGACACTCGTAACCCGGAAAAGGAGTTTCTTGAAGGTGCAAATGTTGCGGAAACTTGAACCATTGGAGGATGGGTTAAGGGACCGAAACGAGCCGTTTCGCGGGCAAGGAAACTTGATGGTTGGGCTCAATGGGGTTCATGAATGCAAGTAACCAAGAGGGTTCATGGATCATAATGTCCAACCTCTAGCCATGAATAATTATTAAATTAATTTTTATTTTTAAATTTTCTTTGGGTATTTAATGTAGGCTCACCTTCCATCTCTACCCATTTTTTTCTCTATATATTATGTACAGGTTACTTAATACATGTTGGAGAAAATTAGTGTGTGTAATAGTGAAAACCATCTTCTTTTAATACATAATATAAATGCACAATTATCCAATTTCACAAGTGGATGATATGGTTTTTCATGTGTGATGTTTCTTGCAGGATAAATTCTCTATATAATAGAGTAAATACAAGGTTTTTTTTCTTTTTCTTTTATAGATGTGAAGAGAAAGAAATAATATTTTATATTAAGTTTTTTTTTAATGTATTAAGATGATAAAATTATAGAATATTTTAATAATATAATTCATGTTGAAATCTCTAAAATAAAGAATATGTTGGAGTTCAATGTCATTTTGTTTTGGTTTTCTATTTTAAAATAAATTACAAAGAATCTATTGAAAATGTTCTAAGGATGTTTATAGATTGGTTTAGCCGAGTTAAGATGCAAAATCTTGGCCAAAACAGTAAGGTGTCGTTTGTTTTTTAAGAGGTCTAAAGTCTGAAGTCTTATTTTAGTTATGATTAATAAGAGGTGGTGTGTAAAAAGGTCTGAACGATTCAGACTTAAAAGTCATTAAGAGATTTAAAAAAAAATAAAAACCCCTAAGATTGGTTTGAATAATAATAAACCAGATTTTCACCATTCAGAATTGGTTTGATTGCTTAGGGGTTTGGGCGAATTTTTATTTCTTTATATAACTTTCATGCAAAACAAGAAATATAATGAATAATGGTAAAAATACATGTTGATTTGACAAACACTTCTTCATGTATTTATTACTAACGGACTTAGTTTAATGAATTGTATTTGTTTAAATGTAATCACTAAAATAAAAAGCAAATAGAAAACTTTGGTGATTATAGTGAATCATCATGCGTAATTGGATTCACAAGAGAATATGGGATTGTTAGTTAAGTTATAACACGAACTAGGAGGTGTGAGGTTCACAATCATGTAAGCTAACTAGAACCCGTGATTGTTGAATTACGTCGTATGGCGATGGTCAGGTGATTAAGAGAGGAGACACTAAATTTCTGCAGGTCAGCTGATATGCTACCCGATGTGGGTGATCAACAATAGGCTACCTGAGGAGGAGGATCAGCTGATAGGATACCCGTTGAGGTTTAATCGACTGATAGGATATCGTATAGGCTACCAGCTGAGGGTGACCAACCGATCGGTGACCAGTCTATGGTGGGTTACTAACCAATTAGGTTATCAGCCGATTGTAATTTTGGCAATTGTCCTTTTAGTAAATGTCACTACTTATTTTCGGTAACCATTTTCATTTAATGGAGAGTTATTCTCGACATTAATATAGGAGTAATTACGATTATCTAAGTTTAACAAAGAACAGTTTCTGCCAAAATCGAGACTGGAGATTTGATATTATCTTTGAGTGAACTTCGTGATATTCACACAAATTTAGGCCGAAATATTACTTAAAGAAAACGAATTCTCACACTATCTCAAATTTTATCCAAGTTGATACACATTCTCACAATTTTCTGGAATTCCCAAATAAAATGTTGTTTGGAATATAAATGATTCATATATGACCTCCCCCCACCCCCTAACCCGAGACAACAAAGATATCAACATAAACATAAACCACAATTTTGTTTCACGTATGATCATAGATCCCTAACATCTATACAATTTTGCTTCAATCGAGAGCAACCTCTTGTGTCTCTCGTCTCTCCTTGATCGATCGCTGAAACTATTCTTCGTCTACAACTGATCCTTCATCGAGAGGATCCCCTAATTTCTTCTTCTTTTTCTGGGTTGTCTGCAACTTGTGTACGATTTCGATTTTTGAAGTCGTTTTTGCTTGATGATTTCGATTTTGAAGTCGATTTGATGTTACGATTTTGCTTGCGGATATAAGAGGTCGTTTTTGTGTACGATTTTGATTCAATACTGCTACTAGTATGAAGTCGCTTACCTGTATTAGAAGATGGTGAAACAGGAAGTGGGGAATTGGAAGAGGAGGTCGACAGCGATTTAGGTCAAAAACGAGGAAGGAGATAAAAGAACCCATTATAATTTAAAATTGAAATTAATGCTAATTTAATTACCAAAATTAAAATCAAATTTATGGAAACATTGTTTTTACATAAAAATTAAAGGGTATTTTTGTCATTTTTCAGTATTTCATTCCAATTCATTTGCAAATCAAACAGACAGATTTTAATTCATTTAACATATTACATTCCATTTTCTGTCAACCAAACACTTGGTCAAACCTGATAACATTACTTTCCAATTCCTTCCAGGTTCCAATTCCATTGACAGATTCCATTCTTTCATAAATCATTTTGCGAACCAAACGCCCCTTTAATTTACACAATATCAAATTAAACAAAATACAATATCATTAAAAATTAACAAGATAATAAGATAAAAGTTAGATGATGCATATCGTAAGGCTAAAATTGTGTGCATAAAGTCGATGAATGAATCACATTAGATGATGTATAGAGAGTGTTTATAGAACGTATAAGCATAACCATTGATCCAAAAAGCTACAAAAAGTAAATGAATAAGAAGTTACTATAGGAGTAACCCAAATATTTATCATAAGAAGTTCTAACCCGCATATCTACGAACGGGTTTGGTTGACGGACATGCATACCTAACTGAACAGTCAAATATTTGGAGTTCGGAGGTTGGGGGAGTTTCGGTTGTTAGGGTCGTTGGTTTTGGGTAGTTCATGTCGGGTTTTTTTTTGGGTTTTTCCACCACTAAAAATTATAGACGGACCCATAAATTTTTTCAAGTGGTGGTACCATTTGACTATAAAAAACAGATATAAGAATATTTTTTATAAAATCATCCTTGGTTGGTAGGTTAGTTCATTACTTTTCATACGTACGAGATTCAAGCTCGGGTCTAAGACTATCTTCATTAGCAATCCAAACCAATCTCAATATACTAAAAGACAAAACAAGTAAATAAAAAGAAAATGAAAAATCATATCATTATTGCAATCCAAACCAATCTAGATCTATTGGTGAACTCAAATTGCAATCTCATTCCTTTTTTATTATTAAATTAATTTAACAAATGAAATTATATGATTGGTTGATTTAAGAATTATTTTATAATAAATCTTATCATATTAAAAATATAACTTTAACAAAAAAAATTCGAAAATAAAAAAATATACCAAATTTCATAATTTTCAATTTCTTACAAATATAAACCAATATTGACATATTTTTTATCACACTAATTGTAACTTATTTTATTTATTTTCAGTTGTATATTTCTTTTATAATTACAATTATGTTTTAAAATATCAAATTAAATAATAATAAAAATATTATAGATAGGATAAAATATTAAAAAATATATATTTATAAAATATTTGAGATTGGATTGGATTACTAATGAACCATAAAAAATGTAAGATTAGATTGGAATTAAAGATTGGATAAGTGGAAGAGAGATAAATTAATTTCTTAATAGAGATTGGGTTGGATTGATTTGTGATTAAACATGATCTAAGGTGGAAGGAAATTCTTACAAAACAACTCTACCAAAAAAAACTTGTATTCTTATTATAGTTTCAAAATATATACGATGACTCAAAACAAACAAATACGATAGTATTTTCATGACCCTATAATTTTTTATACAAGACGAAACAGTGCGAACTAGGGTTGTTCATCGATTGACATCCAATGGATGTGAGGGGAACCAAACCGATCCAATCATCTATTAGATGTTTGATTTTTCCAATTCAATTGATGATTGGATCGGTTCGGTTCCATTCATTAGACTTTTTTATTGGATATTCATTGGATCGAATTGGATATCCATCATATATTTATATTGGATATTCATTGGACCAGATTGGATCCATCCGACATCCAATGGATGATCGGATTGGATCCATTCAATGTGTTACTTTAATATAATTTTCTAACAATGAAACAAATTGGCTAATCACTTTTAATATGTGTTAAAACCAACACAAGTGAGACAAAAAATCAAAAACCAACATAAAACAAATTCAGATTTAAGAAAATTCCAAACAAATTAACTGGATGGACAACCGCATAGTAATTGGATGAGTAATTGGAAGTTGGTCGGTTCAGTGCGGTCGGTTTTGATTGGTTATGGACTGACATCCAAGAACCGACCGATTCAAATTGGATGTTAAAATTTTCAATCCGATCGAATCCAATCCAATTACAATTGAATATCCAATTATGATATGTTGACACCCCTGTGCGAACACAAAAACCCACTGGTCCGTCCCTACATACAGTACTATATCGATTGGGGATGCTGACCTCATCATCATAAACCCTCCTAAATCCTTTCACTGCACTTGCACATCACCGGCGACCAACTCCTAAACGAACTTCCGACACACACAACGATGGTTCTCCGGCTAATCGGACGCATCGGTAGAAGACCAGCATCCTTCTCTTCTTATCGTCCAATAACCCTAATTCAACATCTTTCTCCCCATCCATCTCCAATTCAACACAACCATCCTCAACAATCGAGAGACTACGTATCAGATATGCGAAAATCAGCTTTCGAAGACCGCATACGTAGACTCATCCGCAACGACATCCAATACGAACTCGATCGATCTCCTCTAACTCAGGTAGGTACTCAGGCCTCCCTGATTTTCCCCTTTTCTGTCTTCTAGTTTTCTGTTTAGTCTGCGAATAGCATCAATTCGTTCGTTCCAAATAATAGAACAAGAAAAAACAAGCTACACTTTGATTTGAGTTGTCAATAGGTACCTTTCAACTTCAAATATAATCTCAATTTGAAATCTTTCCGTGGTAGTGGTATCACAAACACAAATATATTCATCAGCTATGTCACATAGCAGTGCTGTCACACAATATATTTCATCAACTGTTCTTCTTCAACAAATGTCACATACACTGATACACATGGCATATAGCAGCAGTAGACATATAGATATTGGTGCTTTGATTTACTGTTATATTTGTCTTTTTAGTATTTGTTATGATTTTGGTAAATTGCTGGTTGCTTACACCATTTATTTCATCATCTATTGTTCTACAACAAAAAGCACATACACACAGCATATAGCAGCTTCATCATAGGTAACAACAGTAGTAAACTGTAAAGTCCAAGGTTAAGAAACATAAGAAACCAAATTCAATATCCCACCTGGAGGTGGGATGTATGGAGCCTTGTACTCCTAGAGTGACCGTTTCTGTGAAGACTCTTTGCTTGTGAAAAATGTATGAGAAGAAGAAAGCTTGCCCAAAAAGGTAAGAAATACATATATCAACATACACAGAACACTGTAACAGCTGTAGTAATGTAGTAACAGTGGTAACGCATATTTTTGTCTTCAGATTTATTTCTAAAGTATTGGCAAATAAGTCAGATGCTCACATGTGAATGACTTGTAAGCGAAGGTTAATGCTGTAATATGCTATTCTCCCATGTGTTTGATTTTGTCTTGGATAATTTAGTTGTTTTCACCCTAAGGTCTTGGCATGACATATTTGATTATTCTTTATTTGTGCACTTCAATTTTGGTTACACGTAGTAGTCTAGTAGATGCCTTGGCTTGGTTTATACGTAATGTTTCTTTTATGTTTATCTATGAAGTGACCATGAACCTACAAAAATGTTTCTTTTACATATGTTTTTTTTGTCTTTTCAAAAGAATTATTATGTGTTTATAACCAAGGTTGAGGCGAGGCATGGCCTTCGGAGCAATGGCAAAGCCACAATGTTTTTAAAGCGTGGCTTATTGCGGCAAGTGTGTGTGTATATATAATATGTTTCTATCTGTTATATGTATGTTGAACATGTAATATGTTTCTACGTGGAAAGTGTGTGTATTCATATGTATGTTTCTACCATTACTCAATGATATTGAACAATTAAAATTCATATAAAAAGAAAAAAAAGTAATATATTGATATGTAGATCTTACAGAAATTATAAAACTCAAAGATAAAACAAAGTTTTAAAAGAAGTCAAAAAGGTCAAAAGATTAAAAAAGAATGCTCCTTGGCGTGCCATCTCATGCCACATCATGGCAGCACCACACCTTAAACAGACACCATGCGGGTTAACGGGACATGGGAGACATGCCTTTTAGAACACTATTTATAACAGACAAAAATCAATACATCCTATTTTCAGTATATCTTTTGGTGGATGTGCCTTCATCATGGATTTTTTCCTAAAAGCACCTTGAATCATATGAACTGGTTTAAATTAGAAGTGTAGATTCTGGTTTACTTATTAGTCCATATTTTGTGTAGCTCGTTCCGAAGTTCAAATCATTTGCGATTGATGAGAGACCTGGAGAGCAGTGGATTAGATTGAACAAGGCATTCGGAGACAATGAAGAGATAAAAGTAGAGGTAACTATGTTTCGAGTTTCTGCTCCTGCTACAAAAGATGTCACAGATAACAATCCGGAGCTTTTCATTTCAATGGTGGTTGATATCTTTAAGGATGAAGAAAGTGGTATTTTGGAGTTTGTGTGCAATGTGTGGCCTGACAGTGTAGAGATAGAGAAAGTTTTCATGCGTGACCAAGATGGAATGACTGGTAAACCTTATTTGGGTCCTCCGTTTAAGTAAGTTCCAATCTTCTTCGTAATTCTCCTAGTTTGTACATTCAAATCTAGGAATTTAGAAAATTTGATGTTGATAATTGTGTGAATTCCCTTATTGCCAGTCATATAATTTAGATGGAAAATGTTACTCCCTCTGGCCCTAAATAAATGTCCACAATGAAAAGTCACACGAATTTAGAAATGTGTAATTATTACACTTCTTAATTAACTAAATGGCAATTTTACCTTTAATAATAGAGGGAGTAATGAATTTCTCTATCTCATAATTAAGAGTAGAATTGAAAGGTAGACACTTAATTTTGAAAGCGTATACTTATTTTGGGTCAAACTAAAATAGAAATGTGGACATTTATTTTGGGATGGAGGGAGTATCATCTTTATGAAAAATGTTGTAGAATGAGATGACCGTTGGTATTCCAATCAGAGAATATAAGTCTGCTGTTGGTTGTCTCATATTTTTGTATCAAGAAATGGAAGAAGTGAAAGGTGCTTAGGTTGTTAGGAATATGGTTATTCCCTCTGAAAATTTAACAAACATTAGCTGCAGGTGGAAAATATTTGTTTATGTTTTTCCTTATGTAAGCTGCTATGAAGGCGAATAGTTTTTCTTACACCACAGTAGCTTTGTCAAAAAGTTAATATATTTATTTTTCATGGAAACAACCTCTCTACCCCCATGGGTAGATGTATGGTCTGTGCTAGGGATGCACAAAAAAGCCTTGTTCTAGTAAGCCCGAGCCCACGCTAGGCCAGAAAGCCTGATCAGATTAAGTATGTTTTTCAAGGCCCAGTTAAAGTCCGGTCTGAAAAAGCCCGATTGGGCCCATTTTCACACCCAATGCCCGGCCTGGCCCAGGCTTTTTTTTTGCTTACTGAAAACAGGTTTGGAAGACTCGTGCCTTGTACATCTCTAGTGTGCATATATCACACCCTAGTTGATGGTGGGATATACCAGATACGTTTGGTTTATTCTAAACATAGTTTCGATTTGCTCATTTTCAGTGATTTGGATGATGAGCTGCAGACTTCATTGTATGATTTTCTGGAGATGAGAGGTATAAACGATGAACTAGCTGTCTACTTGCATAAATGTATGCAACACAAAAGTAAGAACGAATATATTCGTTGGATGGGAAGTGTCGAGTCTTTTATAGCACGTAAAAAGTAAGGCCAAACTCACTTTGCTTCTGGCTGGTGCTAACTTAATACTTGCATCCTATGTTTTTTGTTGCACTAAAAGCCGAGTGACTTCCCTCTAATTTTTTCTATTTATCTGAGACTCATTTTGTAGAATTTTGTGGTCACTATTAAAAAGTCTTCAGTACTTGGCTTTGGTTACCATTCCTGCTGCCCTTGCTAGCCATCTTCGTTTGCATTTTTTTTCTCTCTTTTACTTTCAGAACATTACTTTTAAGTTTTTAGTAAATTCCAAAAAATGTGTTTGTTTAAAATTGTTTCAAAACTCCCGTCACACTTTGGGATCATTTACCAAATACTTATCGGGTAACCGTTTACCGGATGTCACTTACCTTACTGGGTGAACGTAGCAAGGACCAGGAATCTTACCCGGTAAAAAGGCATGTCAAGGAACTAGAATCTTACCTGGTAAGTGGGGGAGAAGATCCTTACCTGTTAACGTATACTGTGAGAAACGTTTACCAACAATCCATTTGGATGGCCGGAAATGTTACCCAACAAGGTAAAAAAATATCGTGACTCTTGAGGAGAAATGATTTTTTAATTTTTATCCGAGTAGATTACAGATTTAGTCTATGATGTTTGGCCATTTTAACTATTTTCGTCTCTCAACTTCATTAATTCTCAATTTGTCCCCGACATTTGCGAAATCTCTTGGTTTTAGTTCCTAGACCAAATGGTTGGTTAACATTTATGTTAAATGAGTGGTAATTTTGTTCCATTTTCATCTCTTTTAAATAAACTAGAAGTGTACTTGCGCATTGTCCAATGTAACGTGATACATCTCGATTTCAATGTTTTATTTTATTTTTTTCTTTGTCGATTTTATAATACGGTTTTGTGTAGTTTTGAGAAAACGATAATGTTTTTTTTATAACTTTGTTTAGTTTAATTTTTTATTTTAATTTAATTTATATTTAATCATGATGTAATTTATTTTAGGTTTAATAATATAATAATTTTTTATAAAAAAATAATTAAGTATTCTGTTATAAAATTCAATGATTATCTTAATTATATTTTAGAAATTTTATATTATAATTCAATGATAATTCTAATTATATTCTAGATATTTTTATATTTAAAATGAGATGTTTATTCTGTATTTGATTATATTATCAGTTATGCATTCAAACATGCAATTTAAAAAGTTGTACTCATGAACATTTGCTTGTAATCTTGAATTTTAAGTAATATACATCAGTTTTGCACTTGATGCATAAAAAATTGGTTTTAAGAGTTCTTCTCAAATGCTTTGTAATATAGTATAGAGTAAATTACACCGTTAGTCCATGGTTACTCAAAATCTGGATATGGTCCATATTTTGAAATAGTTACACCAGGGATCTATGTGGTTTACATTTTGTTGCACTCTTGGTCCATACTGCTAACGAAATTGATAAAAGTTTGTTAACTCAGTTAACTCAAGGGTCATTTTTGTCTTTTTAACTATTTGTCTAAAAAATACTGAATATTTAAATTCAAGACTTTTAGACATCCCTTGAAAATACGACATGTGTCCTTCCTCTTCCCACTCCCTCCCTTCCTCCTCCACCCATAGGCCACAACCTTCTTGTTCCATCTTCGGTGGGTTTGACAGTGGTCGGAGGGTGTCTTTTGTGTGTTTCACAGTTGCTGACATTGAGGGTGCTTTGGGGGATAGGAATTGAGAAGACCGGAGGCAGGGGAGATGAACATAAAAGATGACCGAAGGTGGGGGAGGTGAGCGAAGAAGGAGGCGGGAGGTGGGGGAGGTGAACGGAGACGGAGGCCCGAGGTGGGGGAGGAGAATGGTGGAGGAGGTCGACGGTGGTGAATCTCAAGTGGGTTATCTTCCGATGAGGTGCGACATTGTCCATTCATCTCCCCACCACCGAGAACCATCCATAATTGTCGTTGCTCTACACAATTCTGCTAAACAACTTCAGCCCAAGTCTGTTGTCTTCTCCTTTCCCCCTTCGTTTTCTTTCACCTCCCACCACTGTGACCTTCTATCAATACTCATCATCAAGAAGTAAATAATGGTGTTGCTTCCGCCATTGTTGCAGGTATGGGAGAGAGAGAGGTCGTGTCTCTCTGTGTTCTCTGTGTGTGTGTGTGTTGATGTGGTTGTGTTGTGTCTCCCTGTGTTCTTTATATGTGTTATGTGTATATGTTTTCTTTATGTATTTTGTGTGTGTGTTTCCTGTGTGTGTGTGTGCTGTATGTGTGAAGCCGGAGATGGTGATCGGAGAGTACATTGATTTAAAGGTGCTAATGGCAGGAGTGTTCTCTGTTGTTTTTGTGTCCCCTAAGTGGGTATTGTGTGTATATATGTGTGTGTGTGTGAGTTTTCTGTATACATGCTATATATATGTATATATGTATATATATATATATATATATATATATATATATATATATATATAAAAGTTGCAGGTGGCTGTGAGTTGAGGGAAGGGTTGTGGGTGAAAGAGAGCAAAATGGACAAAGTGGTCAAAAATAGGTTTAAATGACTACATTGCCCTTTACTAACCAATGATTTTTAACAATGTTAGCAATAGGGACAAGAGTGAAACGAAATGCAAACCACAGGGAGGGATCTCTGGTGTACTTATTTCAAAATAGGGATCATATCCAGATTTTGAGCTAACCATAGGACCAACGGTGTAATTTACTCTATAATATAGATAAAAGAGTAAATTACGGATTTGGTCCTTAAGGTATGTCAAGTATTATGGATTTGGTTATTTATCTTCATTTATTACAAAAGAAACCTCCACGTATGCAGTTTTCTTTTATGGATTTGGTCCCTCGTGCAAACGTCCGTCTATTATCTCTGTCAAACTCAAGGGCAAAATGGTCACTTGTCATTTTTTTTCTTTCTATTTTAACATTTTCTTACAATTTGTTTTTTTTGTTTTTCTTTAATCTTCATCCTCTTCAACCTACCACCATCAACAACATCAATGCATAAAAAACCCTAAATCAACAACATCAATGCATAAAAAACCCTAAATCAAAAACATCAAATACCTAAATCAATCCATTCAAATAATATCTTCTCCATGTTCTTCATCAAGAACATGAAATAAAACCATAAAACCCAAATCAAAAACCATAAATCAAAACTAAATAAGAAACCAAAAAACGAAAATCGATGGCTTCTTCTCAGTGATTCAATATAACCTAGGAACAATGAAGTCTTCGAGGATGGTTCAGAGTTCAAACGAACAATGGAGGGTTTTGTCGATGAGTTTTGCCAGCGATGGAGATGGATGGAGGTGGGTTTTGCCAACGATGGATTCTTGGTCGATGGGTTTGGTCGACGGTGGGAGTTTCAGATGGAGATGGGTTTTTGCGAGCGATGGAGATGGAGGAGTGACACTGTAGATCTGTGGTTCGTCCTTGTTCATCCCTATGGTCTCCGACGAGCAACACCCATCTCCCAGCACCTTTGCCATCACTACGGTTTGAATTAGATTTTTGAGTAAATTACATATTTGGTCTTGTAGTTTATTGGTTTTAACAGTTTGTGTCTCTAAAATGAAATATCTATGGATTGCATCCTTGTGGTTTACATTTTATAACGCCTTGGGTCCCTAAAACTAACTCTCTTTGAAATCCCTCTGTTAAAGTGGTCATGTGCAGGCACATGATGGGCAGTTTGGTCATTTTATGCATTTTTCTCATTTTATATCAAAAAATAAAAAATAAAAAAAATAAAAACCAATAAGCTCTTGCCACGTATCCCTCTTTCCTCTCCCGTTCCGTTGATTAAATGATTTTTCGGCAACGATTTCGATCTGTAACTAACATTTTCCCCTAGCCTTGTCATTCATCACCCCCAAACAACAATCAACAACCCAAATTTGTCTGAACATTTATCAATAACATCATCAACACAAAAGAAATTTGTCTAAATCAAAAAGATTGAGGAGAAGAACAAACTAAGAAAAAATTGTGTAATTCAATTTTGTGTAATACAAACCCTAAATTGAAGGTAAAAACCACAGATCTACAATAAAAAAAAAACAAAGAACCCTAAATGTGTCGGTTTCCGGTCACCTATTCCGGTGAAGATCTCTAATCATTGATGCAAAAAGGCGTCGAGGGAGGGAGTCGAAAATAGGGGAAGGAGGGTCCCTGTGCGTCTCCAATCACCGGGGAAGATGAAATCGACGGAGGTTGGGTTTGTAGATCTGGATTTGCAACCATGGATTTGTCAGGGGTTGGGTTTGCAGATCTGGAGAAGACGATGGAGTTACAACTATGGATTTGCAGTCGGTGTTCTTCGAAGATGATGGAGTTGCAGCCATGGAGAACCAAGTGAGGATCTGCTTCGTCGGAGAGGATCTGATTCGATGGATCTACTTCGTCGGAGGGCGATGGTGAAGGAAGTTGAAGAGTCTCGGTGGTGGGCAAACGAAGGTGGCGATGGTGATGGAAGATGGAGGTGGGTGGTGGTGCAGACATAGTGCAGGTGGGTGGTGGTCTAAGGGTTTGGGAAGATGAAAGTGAGGTGGGTGGGATGTGAAATAAAGGGCTAGAGTAAATTACATGGTTGGTCCTCTTGTTTTAATATAAAAATATAGTGACCAAAATACCCTAATTAACCTATTTAACATAGTTTTTTTAACAGAATTAAATTTGAGGACCCAATGCGTTATAAAATGCAAACCACAATGATGCAATCCATAGATATTTCATTTTAGGGACCAAACTGTTAAAACCAAATATGTAATTTACTCTAGATTTTTTTATCTTAGTTTAATTTAGGTTTTGATTAAATGGTTTGATTCATATTTTAGGATTCTATCTTAAGGTTTTATTTAGATCTTAGGGTTACATTACAAATACTTTGAATGATTTTATATAAAAGAGAGAGTTACACTTTCGGCCCCTGAGGTTTGGTGATTTTATGTACTTCAATAAGTCAAGTTGTAGTCCCTGAGGTTTGAATTTTGCTTTGAAAGTGGGACCTGACCACTAACTTCGTTAAAAAACTCAGTTTGAGCCAGGGGTATTTTCGTCCAACCATGTTGAAACACCCTAAAAATAGGGATAACAAAAACTTTCCCAAAAAGGAGAAATGGTATATAAAGTGCCTTAGCAAGAGCCTCCCAAAAATGGGGAAATATATATAAACTTGTTTAATCACAATGTAATTGAACGGACAATAAATAACAACCGACTAATCTAATTTATATATCTAGAAAAGAGATTACAAAAAAGGTGTCATCTATAACCCAAACGTCTTCTCCAAAAAGGTATGTTTAAATGCACAATCCCCAAGCTCTCACCCCAAAGCAACTACGCCTGTTTAGAAGCGGCGCCACTAGAACTTGAGATACACATCGACACCAAACAAGTGTTAGGCCAAAAAGCCTAGTGAGTTGAAACAAGAAATAACATGTTAAGCATTTACAATTCTTATCAGCAGTTAACCAAATTTCATTAATGTGGAGTCAACGGGGGATACCCATAGCACCAATCAAGTTCCACCCAAAGAGACGATATACTTTGATGCCAACTATTACGAGTGACATCCGAAAGGCCCGACACATCCGATGACTACTACCATGGCATTACCCCGAATGGTAGAGGTCTAGGCACATACCCACACGGTGGCGCCCAAGACTACATCCTCCTAGTGTCTACTGACTTGGTTCGTCCAACATGATTAATTAATAGGCCTCAAGGCACGATATGACCAAGAATATCATCCATACCAACCATGGGTACAATATTACAAGCCATTTAATATGAAGTCCATAACAAGACCAATATAACCACAAATTTAACCATGTAGTTTTGACCCATAAAATGGAGTCCCAAATAAGATATCATTTCCATAACAAGATACTCATATACATAACCCAATATCTCCAAGCATGACATAAAAGAATAAGGGTTCATAAAGAAATCCCCCAAATACTTGAATATATACAATGAACATTTCAAGTAGAATGCAAGATGATAACAAGTAGTAGATAATGACGTGTATCTAGTTTTAACAAAAGATTAGTGAACTCACAATCTAGGTTTTTGACCAAAACCTAGAAAAGATGAAACCCTAGATGAAAAATGGATGAAGCTTGCTTGAGAAGAGTGATGTTCTTGACGAAATCCACAATAAATGATCTTGAAAGGAGCTTTGAATGCTTCAATGAATGTTAACACCAACCAAACCCTAGGAGTAAAGGAGGAGTGTGTTTTGGCTGTCCAAAATCGCAGGTGAAGTGTATTTGGGGAAACATGTGTTCAAAAATCGGGTAAAGAGGGGTTTTGGAGACTTGCAGGTCGACCCGCGACTTGTGCCGCGACTTCCACCCGCGGCGTAAGTCGCGTGATTCACTGTTTCCCAAGGATGGTTCTAAAGCTTCCAAACCAAACCAAATAACCACATTTCAACAAAATAACAATTAAGCATATAAGTTCTACTTCGTTAAACACAAAATCATAAGATTAACAAAACCTTATACTTACCTGAAATTCCGGATGTTACAAATTATCGTAATTACAGTTTAACACAAATTTTCATAATTATCCATTAAAAATAATTATTTTCTTAATCAACTTGATTTAATCTGGGTTTCTAAAGATGGAAACAAACACATTATTTGTGTGCGACCCTATAGGTTTACATACTCCTCAGCAGTATCTATGTGTGACACGTGTCGTGGGCATATAATAACTTACATTCTCCCACTTGCACACGATACACAGTAACACAGACGATGGTAAACGTCTAGCAACACGTCGCCGCCCCTAAGGCTATGTAAATGTGCTTTTACCTTCGAGCAATTTGATTGATCCAATCAATCGTATAGTATAATCATTCATTATTCTTTTGCTTCACGATATTTTGTTTTGAACTTAAGGCATAGATTTATCTCATCCTTTTTTGTTCAAAGAAAATGTTTTTCGATCCCAACATATTTGATTATACAAGTACCATTAGTCCAACTAATCCACTTGTTTATGCATGTAAATCAAACTATGTAATCGAGGGGACCAGAAATATCTCTCTCATCTTAAGAGGAGCAAATCCCATATTGCATGTACACGACTAACTACACAATTCATGTTATACTCAATATAGCCCTTATGATTACCCGGTTAAGGGTAACGTTAGACTATATCAAAGCATAACACTCCTTGTGCATTAGATCCCAATGCACGTCTCAGGTATGAGGATAAAGAGTGTTTACTATTTCAGGACTCACCTTATGACGCCGATCTATGAGGTGATCCTGACCGTGGGTCTTGTCCAACGCCTTGTGCACCGACAAGCGCATGTGACTCTGGTTGTTACACCTAGTGCACTTCCAACTTGGACTATGACCAGACTTCACAATGATCTTGATTTATTACTAGTCCCCTAGTAATAATCGATCAAGGACAATTCTAAATAATATGATCATCATATTTATTTAAGGATACTTAAACATGCTAATAAAGAACACAGAAATGTTTAACGTATATATGCATACCCAGTATGCCATATTAGATAAAACATAAATGTTTTAATGTTCCAAAAAGTTTAAAGTTTACTAAAATTATTATTCAAAAATCCTCAAGCCTATAACATGAACATTATGTTTGTTTTGAGACATAGGCTTGACAAGTAGATTTGTATGTAAGCTCTTACAACTTATAGTACCTCCGTTCAATACATATATCCCTATTACAATTTAAGTCATTTCAGTCGGTTTGGAAACTAGCATCTGTGTATCCTTAAACACACAGATCTCTTTCATAACTGTTGTACAGTAAGAACATATCTTTAGTTATCCTTAGATGCTTCAGAATGTTCTTCATTGTTATACAGTGAGCATCACTTGGTTTGACTAATTTTTGCTCGCCATAATTTGAGCATACGAGACGTCCGGTCTTAGTACATTAACATGGCGTACATGATTGAACAGTTGGATGAAACACATGGAACACCCTTCATACGGTTCATGTCCTCTTTAGTGTTAGGACTCTGAGTTTCGCTCATATGTACACTATGTTCTATTGGCAAGTTTCCTTTCTTGGAACCCTTCATCTTGAAGTGTTTCAAGATCTTGTCAATGTATGTACTTTTGCTTAATCTAATTAAGCACTTTGATCTACCACGGTAGATCTTTATACCAAGGACTTTGCCTCATCTAGATCCTTCATCGCGAAATACTTTCTTAATCCATTATTTTACACCTTCAAGCATTGGGATGTCATATAGGATCTAGAATACTGTTATGCTCCCACTGACCTTTTTGTGTATACAAGATTTCAATTACGAGATGATTGTTCTAGTCCATAAATGGACTTTTGCAACTTGCACTTTTAGGTTTGATGTTTTAAAGCCTTGTGTACGTCCTCTCTCAAAATTCCTCTTAAGGAATGTCGCTTTTGAAATCAGTCTTCATGGCATCTTGCCATTTGTCAGTAATCCGATCTTCGGATCATTTTGTATCTTGTTTATTATCTTCAACAACTTGTTGAAGCTTAATATCTTGTTGAATGTCAGTGTCAACCATCGTCCCATCTTTGTGGTTCTTGAATTTCTTCTAGTGTGTCCCATTTGTGTTTCTTTACAGAAAATATTTTCTTAAGAACTGACCAGGGTGCGTTAACAAAACTTTTGTTCTCGCTAGACTTGTAGAAACAATATCCAATTGGATATCACATAAAGATGTACTTTTCAAACTTTTGAATCATGCTTTCCAAAAGCTTTATGCTTAGCTTAAGCATTATAACCTCATATTCTTAAATATGATAACTTTGGGATCTTCCCAGTTCATATTAAGAGGGTGAGTTTATTGGTCCTTGTTGGTTGCTACATAAACTAGTATTTGGGCAACTGTTTATAGGGCATAACCCCAGAAACATTTAGGCAGAGTGGTGAGACTCATCATAGAGTGAACCATGTTCAACAGGGTTCTATTTCTCTTCTTGGATACACCGTTGTGATGCGGTGTCCCATGAGGAGTCAAATGGGATACAATCCTAAAAATCTCTGGGATGATCTATTGGCTTAGATATTGATGACCTTGATCTAACCGAAGCATCTTTATCCTTTGCCAAGTATACTCACTACTTTTTTCTAAAACTCTTTGAAAATTTCAAAGCTTTTATATTTGTTCTATTAGGTAAACATACCTATGTCTACTGAAGTCATCAGTAGGATGTAATGAAGTAGTGATGACCGTATCTTGTGACATAACTATAAGTATCACATACATCAGTATGGTTAACCCCTAATAGTTCTTGTGGCCCCTAAAGGTTTACCCTTTGAAGGCTCTTTTGTCATCTTGACTAACAAGATACACATGTATCATATGAATCATCATATGATTCCAACTCTCCGTCCGCTTGGAGTTTGACTATGCGTTTCTTGTTTAAATGTCACAAATAGACCAGTTTTAAGCCCCGCTTAATTCGTTATAATGATTTATAATTACAACTATTAATTTCATAAAACATTTATTAAGATAAAACGAAAATTTATTTCTAAAACATAAATTCGGTTCGTTGTAATTGAGAAAATGAAACTAAATTCCTAGTAGCACTAGGTACATGATGACACTTGCTAAGTGTTAATGTAAGACCATCTGGAAAGTTCATATCATATGTCTCTTTGAGCAATAGCTAGCTTAGCTTCATTTGGTCTGGTTTCATCTTCTCTTCACTTCTTATTTCCTGAAAAAGTAGTACTAATATGAGTATCATACTCAACATGTAACACTTAGTCAGAAGTGAATTAAATCAAATGGTAAACATACCTGAAGGTCCGGCTCTGGTAGCCTTTTGCTTCTTGATTTCTGCCAATCGGGCTGGACAAGTTCTCATTTGGTGCCCATGATGAAAACAATTATACCATACTGCAACCTCAGGAATTTCTCCTTTGCCCTTATCTATGCTGGATCTTCCAACATATGTTTTACCCTTGGTTATCTCCCCCTTTTTCTTGATTATCCCACTGTCAGGTTTGATCATCAAAGCCTGTTTTGGTTTGGTTGAACCCAACTTGGATATCATATCCTTCTCAGTAGTTTTAAGTAAGCTGTAAAGCTCTGTGAGAGTTTTATTCAAACCTTTCATATTATAGTCCTTAATGAACTGCTTATATGTTTTGGGTAGAGAGTTGAGAACCATATAGATTTCCAACTCTTGACCCAGTCGGAAACCAAGACGGGTCAGTTGGTCAAAATACCCTTTCATTTTCAAAATGTGGGTACTGACTGACAAACGCTCAGTCATTTTACAAGCACACAATGCTTTAATTGTACCAAATCTCTCCCGTTTTATTTGTAACCGAAACGTAGACTTCAGTGAAGATATCATATCCCAAGTAGTCATGTTTTCATGATCCCGTAATAATTCGAGAGTCATGGTGGCTAACATTAGGCAACAAACAATCAGAGAGTCATCTTGGTAACAGTCCTGACTTCAGTTAGAGCATTTCTGACAGGAGCATTTGGAGGGGGGTTTTCAAGAACGTAGAACTTCTTTTCATGCCTAAGGACTGCCCTTAGGAATCGAAACCATTCGATGAAGTTCGTTCCGTCCAATTTTTCCTTATCCAGGATTGGCCGTAGTGTAAATTGGGATAAGTTGTTTGAGTTTGAATCTGAGGTAGACATCTACAAAAGCATGATTTAATTTTAGTAACTTTAATATCTCAAATAAATGGATTAACCTTTCAAAATCATTTGATTTGAGCTAAGATCCATATTTCACCTACTTCCATAAATGGCCAAGCAACTGTCTATGGAATTAGGCTATTTAGGTAGGCATCATCCAATTATGTTCAACATAACTCTTAGATGGCGTGGGATCCTATTCAATATATCATATATTGAAATTGGCACGTTTAATCCCACTTCAACGCCTTGAAAATACTCATAAATGGCCAAACAACTGTCTATGATATTCTCAAGTAAACAAATCATACTAAGGTATCGTGATCCCACCTAAATACTAGACTTAGGGTTTACTGGGATCAGTCATCCAAAATACGACTATTTAAGTGAATGACCAAACAACTGTCCACTTAAATCTCGTTAATTTGGCTCCTTATCTTACACTACATTCAACCGGCATGATTGGCTGAGCACTGACCATACCGGGATCCTGTATGTTTGACAAGTACCTTAAATGAGTGGCGTTAAGTTTACGTTTTGTAAAAGGTTTAATTTTAGAAAACATTCTAATTCTTTTAAAACGTTTGATTTTATCTCTAAAAATATTGTTTTAAAAATTTATCTTATTAAATCGGTTTGATTTTGATAGACATATCAATTATAAAATATCATATTTTATTTACCGATTTAAAATTTTGTTGTGTTTGATTTTATTTTTAAAACGTTTGCAATTATCATAACAATAATAAAACAATAAATAAAAGCAAACACAAAATAAACAATCACAACAATAATATATGGATTTGCCCCTAATGTGGTGTTGTGAGCCAACACAACAACCACGGTGAGTTCTAAGGACATCTTCAAGCTCCCACTAGCTTCGCCATCTTGGTGAACTCCAGGGACTCCGTCTCGATCTCTTGGAACTCCGTCTCGGTTTGATTTACAATTTTAAAAATAGAAAGATAACATATCTATACTATTTACATTTGTCCCTATCTAGGAAAATTTAAAATTACAACCCTTGCAATTAATACATTTTAATTTTCCAAATACAAAAATAAATCAACCACGGGTCTTTGGGGCAAACCATATATTATCAGTTATCATTTTAAACATAAAATAAAGCATTCGGCCGAGATAATTAATATAATTAAAAAGACCGATTAATGGAACAAATTTTCATATGGCAAAATTAAAATTATTAACCTAATTTAATTGTAGGTTAACAAATCATGACCCGAACCCCTTGGACCTAAGCCCAAAACGAAAATCTAGGGTAACAACCCAAGAACATGCTATTTAGGGAAACATCCAAAAAAATAATACTTGGATCTACTAGCCCGAGCCCAATTCCAAAATAAGACATCGACCCGAGATGGAACGACAACAACTGGAACATTGAAAATACGGTCCAAACTTACAGGCTCAAAACCATAGCCCCACTACATAATATCGAAGCTAGCCGGAAAGAAAATTACTGACCATCTGTGTGGAACACCACCAGTTCGGTCCTAGTCCATCTTTGACATGAAAATTGGCGAAAACCAAATTTACAATTCCGAAATACGACCTGGCGTTTTCTGTAACACCCCGATTACGAAAAGTATCGTTTCAAGTTAATACAGAAATCGGTAATTGTAAGGGAAAAATAAGATATAGGATTTTGGACTTGAATCCTAGATTTTATAGTCTTGTTGGATGAAGGATTCAATTAGGAGTCCAACGGTTCTTTCCGGGGAAAAATCGGAGCAATAACGAAGAAGTTATGGCCAAAACAGTGAACGAGAAGAAAACCAGGCAAACAGTGCATCTCGCGACTTAGGAATTTTTGTAACACCCCGATTTTCGAAATGTATCATTTCAAGTTTATACAGAAACCGATATATTAAGGAAAAATAAGATATTTGATTTTGGGCTTGAATCCTTGGTTTTATAGTCTTGATGGATAAATGATTCAATTACGAGTCCAACGGTTCTTTCCGGAGCAAAAACAGAGCTATAACGAAGAAGTTATGACCAAAACGGTTTTTGGGGAAATCATGGGCCGGCCGGAGGGGGCGCACGGGCCGTGCGCGGGCCCTTCACAAAAACACACGGGCCGTGCGCGGGGGTCAGAGACTCGGGTTAAAACTTGATTTTCGCCTCATTTCACCCAAAACTTCATTTCCTCATAACTTTCTCATCGTAGCTCCGATTTGGGTGATTCAAGTTGCTACGGTTTCATTTTTGAGAGCTTTTCAAGGATCTAGCAAGAGATTGGAAGTCTATTGAAGTATACTAGAGCATTTTGTGGTGGTAAGCTTTTCATCTCTCCCTATTCATCTTCTTCCCCAAAATATTCTAGGGTTTCATCCACCCCTTGTTATCCCTTTCATAGATTGAAGGTTTGTGATCATTTTGGTGAACTAGAAGTGTTTTGGTTGGTGAATTCAAGCTTGGGTTAAGGTAATCTTCTATTCTCTTCGGTTATGGAAGTTAGGGTTTCGGTATTAGTTGAGGTATCCATGTATATGGTTTGGGAAATGATTGTTTATGGTAGAATATGTATATTTATGGTTGGAACCTTGTAGATCTAGGTTTTGGAAGATTTGGTTTGAAGGATCAAGTTCTTCAAGGAAAGTTCTAAGTGGGTAAAAATCTAGATTTAGTCTAAATCTAGCAAGGTGAGTTTACTAAACTTTTGTTAAAACTGGATACACATCATATTTGTTTAATTGTTGTTATTATCACATATTTGCTCAAAATGGTCATCTTTACGGGTTTAAGTATTTGATGGTATTTCCATGAGATTATGTGAGATATATGTATATGAAGCATCATCCCATGATTTACTCTATGTTGTGTAATTATTTGGGGATTTACATTATGTGTGCCCACAATAGGTATTTGACATGATTAAGGAATATATGTTTGGTATAACATGATGATTTCCATTCGGAATACACTCTTGGTGTTATTGTATCTACAACGTGGTTATGTGGATATTTAAGTCTTATGTTAGACTCGAGCTATTAGGAGGGTGAAATATACTTGGTTGAAAGATACTTAAGGACCTCCTATATGCATTATGTTGGATGAACCAAGGCAAGTTCACTAGGAGGATGTAGTCTCGGGGAGCCACTGTGATGGTATGTGCCCAGTAGACCTCCGCCACTCGGAAAGTTTCCTGTACGGTCTGATCTCCGGGTGGGCCAAGCTTTTGGGGTGTTCCTTGTTAAGGGCATCAAGGTGCATCGACTCTTTGGAGTGGAATTGATTGGTGCTATGGGTCTCCCCCGTTGACTCCATACATGTTGAAAACTGGTTAACTGCTGATAAGAATTGTATATGTTCTACCATGCTATTTATTGTTCAACTCACTAGGCTTTTTGGCCTAACACTTGTTTGGTGTCGATGTGTATCTCAGGTTTTAGCGGCACCGATTCTAGGCGGGCATAGTGCTTGGGTGAGAGATTTGGGAATATCGCTTTTGGACTTACTATTGGTAGAGAATCTTTTGGATCTATAAATGACACCCTTGATTGTAATCTCTTTTCTGGTTATAGAAATTAGATTAGTTGGTTGTTATTTATTATCCGTTTAATTACGTTTGTATTTAAACAGGTTTGTGTATTTTCCCCATTTTTGGGAGGCTCTTGCTTTGACAATTTTAAATACCGCATGTCCGTTTTTTGGATTTTTGTTATCCCTATTTTTAGGGTGTTACAATTATGCCGCGACTTAGGGAAGCGGGCGACTTATGGCGCTACTTAAAGTCGCGTGGTAAGTCGCGAAACCCCCTGGTCGAGCATAAAACCCGATTTTCAGCTCTAGAACTTCATTTCTTCATAACTTTTGCATCACAACTCCGATTTTGGTGATTCAAGTTGCCATAGTTTCGTTTTTGAGAGCTCTTCAAGGATTTAGCAAGATATTGGAAGTCTATTGGAGTATACAAGAGTATTTTATGGTGGTAAGCTCCTCATCTCTTTCAATGTTAAGCTAGGGTTTGATGATTTCATCATTTTCCTTTCATCCTTCATCTTGGGTTTGATTTTGATGACTTGTGTGGTAAAGGAGATCTTGTAGATGTGTTGGATCTAAGATCTAGGGAGTTTGCTTGGTGGTTCTATCCTAAAGTCACATAAAGGTTCGATGTTTGGAAGCTCGGGTTGAAGAGTTGGGATGGGTGTCCTCGGAAAGCTTTGAGTGGAAAGTCTCATCATCAAAATGGTAAGTTTCCTTGAGTAAAATAAGAGTTAGTATAATGATCCTTGTAGATCTAAGAGTCTTTCTTGTTGTTGGTTGTTTTAGTCTTGAAGAAATGGGTTATTTGGAAACCCTAGCCTTATTGTTGGTGATGTCTTGGAAATGGCGGGATCTTTGCTTTTGGAGGCCAATGGTTGGGGATTGAAACCTAGGTTTAACTTAACCTAGCAAGGTGAGTTTAAGTTGATTTGTGAAAACGGTGTACATACCAAAATGTTTATTTTAAAGTGTTTATATGTTTTACCTGGAATTGTTAACTGCTGATCACCTGATAAGTTTTGGTTATTTTCAAATGTTTAGTCTTATAAACATGGTGAAACACCCATTTTGGGACTTTTGAGGTATTTTGATAAATAAGCCATTAAGGAAAATGTTTTAATAATGCATTGCATAAATGGGGATTACTTAGTAAAAATGCACTTTTGTGTTGTTGGAAATATGCATAGTTCGTGTCATGAGAGGTGTTGAAAGTATCAACGCGTGAGTTATTGGGTTTTGGTCACTCCCGACCTCGTAAATATTTCGGACGTTGCACTTCTTTTGGTTTTGGGGAAAAGGCGCATTCCAAGGATTTTGATGGGCAAATCTTAAGCACCGATAATTTTAACGAGCTATTTTACGGGTATAAGTCATTTGGTGCAAATGCTCTTTTAGTGTGTTTTGGGAGAAATGTTTAACCGTGTATCATGAGACGTTTTGAAAGGGGTTAATGGTATAAACTTGTTTTTGGGAAAATGACCCGTTTCAACTTAAGTGGTGTTGGAGTTTGGTCGTGTGCGTTTTATCGAATTGTACTACTTTTGGCAATGAGTCATTTGGTTGTTTGAGCCCGTGGCTCGGTATTTTATTATGATTGGGTTTTAGGACATTTGTCCAGTTTTGATAACTCGACTTCGAGCTTTGGTTGCGATATTGGATGAGGGACTCAACGTAAGGGCCATTTATGGTTGAAGTTGAAATCCCGTGGGTGTATGTTTAAAGCCACAGAGCATGACATCCCTTGCGCTTGGAATCATTACGTCCAATGATGGAACGATAGTTTTCCACATTGAGGCACGTTTAGGCGTCAGATTGGGCTATAAGTCCTACGTGCTAAGTATTACGATATTGGATGAGGGACTCAACGTAAGGGCCATTTATGGTTGAAGTTGAAATCCCGTGGGTGTATGTTTAAAGCCACAGAGCCTGACATCCCTTGCGTGTACTTCTGTTTCTATGACTAGTCTTAACAACATAAAATGAGCTTACTTTGTGTACCGTCACATTTTATGGAATCGGGTCTCCCCCGTCACTGAAAAGTGTTACTTTGGGTATTGAGTTTTATTATCCTAGTTTTTCGGTGATGTTTTGTATAAATGGATTTTTATCCATGATTTATGGGTTGAATATTACGCCCCACCTGTGTTTGGGTGTTTTGGGATATAAAGTTTTATCCGCTTTTCTTCAGTTGGGAGTTTGATTTCTATTCTCGTTTAGAGTGAGTTTTGGGTTTAATTTAATTTACAAAAGGATGTCACATGTTGGAATCTTGTCCCCGAAGTATTTTGGATTTGAAAATGTTTATATGGGTGTTTCCTTGCCCAAGATGCATACTATTGGAAAAAGAGTCGTTTTCATGTTCAAGCATATCATCTTGAAAGCTTATGATTTAAACTGCATTACCTCCTTTCAAAAACATCTTATTCATGTTGAAAACTCTTGAGCTCACTAGGCGTCAAGCCTAATCTTTTTATTTGTCGGCATGTGCATCAGGTCCAGATGGGGTTCGGTTCTAGCAGCTATGAAGAGTTGAGTCTTAGCTTTGTGCAAGTGTAAGTAGTTGGTGAAGTCTTCCGCAGTTTGGAGATAGTGACTATTATTGGGTTTTAGTAGCACCCGTTCTTATTATAGACTGTTTGTATAGAATGAGATGTGTGTATTGAGGTTAAATAATAAATTGTGATTGGAGATGTATCATTTATCGATGTATTTAGAAAATTTTAAATCGGTTGCTATTTTCAGGATTTAGGGTGTTACATTTTCTTTTATAGCCAACGATTAACAAAACATCATCCAACCGAGTTTAAAGAAACACACAAAGAGAAAAGCACAAACCGCACAACCCATAGGTTAGCGGTGGCGCTGAACACAAGACGCAACCCAAACCGCAAGGCTCTAAAGCCTGCTTTGGCACTCAAAACAGATTAGCCGTTTGGTCGGCAATGATAAAAGCAGATCCAACACCAACCGCTAGGGCGATGGTTTGGAGATTTGAAAACATCAGCTCAATGCCGACTGTATAAGCCAGTGGCATCAGATGTGATATTCACAACGACGAAAGCAACTAAACAACCGCAAAAGGCGCGACTTGAATGAATTGTTGATCCACAGTCCAGTGATAGACTACCACCAGTTCGAAAGAACTTTGCCAAAGGAAAAAAAAGAACAACAACCCATCCGAGAGGGTTGATCGGTGATAGCCGACGTGGAGGAACAACGAAGGTCGTTGACAAGACGAGCCCTACGGGGCAAGGCTATAAAGTCTGGCAAAGGAGTCACCAACAACTAGCAGCTGTCGGCGGCAGCGGTCGTAGAATACCGACAACGACCGACGACGTTGAAGAAAAACTTTCTACGGCTTTTGGTGAGTGAAAGTGATGAGACGGGAAGGCCAACGACGGCTGGCGATCCGTGGTTATAGGGAAGCAGCGGCGACAAACAAAGGGTCTGTGACTGTCGGCGACGACCGAAAACAAACGGCGGCAACCAGAGAGATGGCCAACGGTGAAGAATCCGACCATGAATCGATTTTGAGATTCAAATCCATCGTCAACAGCTCTAGGCGATGGTGTGGATGGATTGCATCAGTCAGCCGGCAACAACCGGTTACGATGGCCAACAGAAAAGAAAACTAGAGCGGCTGCTCCATCCAAATGATGTGAGGCGGCGATACATAAGAGAATAGAGATGGAGGCCATAGATTTTTTTTAGGTTTAAAAAAAACTTTTTAATTGTTAAATCTTCTTTTATTTATATATATATATACTACTATATATATAATTTGGAAATATATATATATATATATATATATATATATATATATATATATGATGGGTCATAATATATATACATATATAACATATATATGTATATATTTTATTATTAATTTTCCATATAAATCATTGTTCCCTATTTAATTAAATGCAATCAAAGTGGCTCTGATACCACTGTTGGATTTTAATGTAATTTGTAACCGATAAAACGCAGCGGAAAAATAATTTTGGTTACAACAAATATAGAAAGCTTTTCTAAATAAACCTTAAAACCCAATCGGATCCAATGATGCATTTAATTAAAATAAACCACGCCATAGGGGGTTTAGAATATGCACCTTTCAAGATCTGACGGGATTAAAACGGAGCACCAAGAAACCAAAGTAGGTTTCCTTTATCGGTAGTCCACACACGAACATATTTCCCGTCTCCACCGGATGCTGCCCAAGAACCCTAGATCTATATATGTGTTTTACAGAAAAGAAAAGGGTTTATTTTCTGTATTTTTTCCGAAAGGCTATTCTAATTCAATTGTCCATCAAATGGTTTAGCCTAACCCCTTATTTATACCGGAAGAATTATAGTTAGACTATAATTCAACTAAGGATTAAATAAGGTTTAGTAATTATCTCTAATATTCAAATTCAAATTCGAATTCAAATATATATATATATATATATAATTATCTTTTAAACTTTAAATATAATTATATTTAATTACAGATAATACCCCGTAATTAACATAATTACGTTTTCACCCTGTAATTATCATAATTACAGTTTAACACATATTTTCATAATTATCCATTAAGAATAATTATTTTCTTAATCAACTTGATTTAATCTGGGTTTTTTAAATATGGAAACAAACGCATTATTTTTGTGCGACCCTATAGGTTTACATACTCCTCAGCAGTATCTCTGTGTGACACGTGTCGTTGATATATAATAACTTACAGGTTTTATTAATTTAATCAAGAACCATCTTCATCTTCTTCATTTTCTATGAATCTTCATCCATAAATCTTCATCTCCTTTACCATTTTATATACAATCATTCAAAGTATTTGTAATGTAACCCTAAGATCTAAATAAAATCTTAAAAATATAATCCTAAAATATAAATCAAACCATTTAATCAAAACCTAAATTAAACTCTAAGATAAAAAAATCTAGAGTAAATTACACTTTTGGTCTAAGAGGTTTGGTGATTTTTTTGAAAGTGAGACCTATACTTCAAGAAGTCAAGTTGTAGTCCCTGATGTTTGAATTTTGCTTTGAAAGTGGGACCTGACCACTAACTTCGTTAAAAAAAACTTAGTTAGAGCCAGGGGCATTTTCATCCAACTATGTTTTCTTCCTCTTTTGTAATTTTTTTGGTTTTTTTTATTGTTTTTGTAAAAATCATCAAATTACAAGGACCAAATATGTAATTGACTGATTTAACTCACATATATATGTATATATACATATATAATATGAGGGAGGATCATACGAGAATACTATCTATTTAAAAGAATAAGAGAATAATTTTAGGCCAATTATTTTATTAAATAATGCCTTAAATAATTAATTCTAAAAATAAATAAATAAGAGTATAAAAGTAATTTAGTTATATAAAAATTATTTTAGGTATTTATTTAAGATTATACTTTTACCATATTTATGAATTTAATATTATTTAATTTTTTATTTAATAATTTTTTTATATTTAATTCATTTAAAATAAGTGTATTTATTTTTCATATAAAGAATTCATTTTGTATTTAAAACAATATTTTAATAAATTATGATTTTCATCAAAATATGTAACACCATGAGTTTTTAAATTGTTAAAGTGTATCTTAAGACCTCTAATCTCCCTTAATTTTTGGTTGTAATTCCTTTTACGTCTACCTTGATGTTTTATCTCGCGAGAAATCCTTTCAGGTGAAGAAAAGTCTCAGATTTTGGAATTTGGAGGGTTTGGGCGAAAGTGCCCGACAACCTTGCCATGGGCATTGTCATCGTGGTCAAAATCGCCGAAGGTTGTGGAGTTTCGGTACAGTTCGGACGATAGTGACTGCGATTGTGACACGGGCACTATCACCCTGTCACTCTCGCACCATCCGGGCGATTATGCCCCGCAATAGTGACAATGTCATTATTGCCGAGTCAAGGTCGCCGGCGGTGTTTTGGGTATTTATTGGACAACCCGTTTTTCTTAGCCATAAATCAGATATTTTGGAAATGCAAGGTCGTTTTTCTCTGCCGTATTTGGTAAGATCCAACTCCAAATCATCTCTCTTCATTTAATTTCTCAACAATCTCACTCTTATGCATTTATGGTTGTTACTCTAGGTGATCTAAGGTAACTTTTGGTGAAGAATCTCCATTCTCAAGTGCTAGTGTCATCTTCTCCATCTAGGGTTTTGCTAGGGTTTTGATAAAACTCATATTGTGAGTTCAACTTTCATATTAAATATTTATGTGCTTACACGAAAACCCTTTTCTTTGCATTACTTTAAATACCTATATCTTTCTCCATTTTGTGTTTTGAAAATAACTAGGTCAAAATATAGGGTTTTGGTACTATGGTGATTTTATGTGTTATGATGACCTAAAAGGTTGTTAAGATGGCAAACATGGACCATTTATGTATTATAAAACTTGTGAAACCCAATGAGTGAATTAATTTAATAAGGGTCATATTGGAAGGTTAGATTTTGTGAGATTCATGGTATAAATGTGTTAATGAAACGGTGTGTAAGGAACATTATGTTAACATACTTCTTTTGTTGGATGGAATGAGATTTCATGAAGAGGAATATTGTGCATGTATGTTGGGTTTTACCTTATTGTGACTTGATGCTATATGAGATTTTTGTGATTGTAATTTATAGCAAAATTACATATTGTCATATTGGTGAATCGTGTTAGTTTGGAATGGTGAGGTCCTAAGGTAAAGATCTATGAATAGGGTTGAACTTGGTGACTCTTTGGGGTAAAGGCTCAGGTAGAGTTGAACCCACATTTACATTGAACTAAAGATTCATGAATAGAGTTGATGCCGGTAAATAACCATTCCAACTAGATGCTCCACATGGGTTGTGGCCTACTTTCATCTCGCATAAGGTTCAAATGTTGAAGGATTCATATATTTAGGTCACTCTATTTATTGTTAATTGTTCACTAATGTATGATACTTTATCGCATGTATAAATTGAATGTACTCACTAGGCTCCAATCCTAACACTTGTTTATTTTTTATGTGCATATCAGGTTCATTAGTGGTGGGGTGACGAAGCCTTGAGCGGAGTGTTGAGTCGACCTTTTGGGGAATTTAGCACTGACAAGGGTTAGAGCGTGCATTATACACACCATTATTTTGGGAATGATGACGACACCCAATTATAATATAAATTAGAATTATTTTAGATTAAGTAGGTTGTCGGTCCTCATTTCATTATTTGTCTAGATTTGTAAACGCTTATACTCTCCTCTTTTTGGGATGATGTCTTTGTGAAGTTTTATTTTATATTAAATGTTTTAGGTTTAAACCATTTTCGTTTTATAAACATGTTATTGCGAAAATTTCAAGTTTTAAATTTACCATGTTTTAGGGTGTTATAAAATCACATGTGATTTGCAGTGAATTAACAAAATGTTTTCTTAATCATATGTGATTAAAATTTGAAAAACGATAATTCAAATTAAAACTGAAAAAGAAAAATAATGAAACATAATCATATGTGATGTTTAACAAAACACATTTAAAATGTATAAGATCACATGTATTTCAAAACATAATTTATAAATTTTCATCAAAATCACATGTGATTCACAATGAATTAACTTTTTTTTCAAAATGTTTTCCTAATCATACGTGATTTAAATTTTGAAAAATAATGATTCAAATTAAACATTGAAAAAGAAAAATAGTGATAACAGAATCATATGTGATGTATAACAAAAACAAATTTAAAATGTATAAGATCACATGTGATTTTTGACGAAAATTATAAAAAACTTCTTAAATAAATTAATTCAATAAAGATTGATATTTAAAATGAAAAACTAAATCACACTTATTTTAATTTTGTAAAAATAATAAGTAAATAAAAAAAATTAATCATAGTTAAATCACAAAAATTATAAAAAAAATATGAATAAATACCTTAACTAAATTTATTACATAATCTATATAAAAATAAAAGAGTTTCCATATATAATATGTATACAACAAATGACACATATGTCCTTTTGGCGATTTTTAAGAAAGTTTTATTTAAAGTATTATTTAATGAAATGATTGGTCGAGAATTATTCTCTTATTCTTTTAAATTGGTATCATTCTCGTTTGAACCCAACTCTATATAATATATACATATATATAACTCAGAGAACAGGGACGATACACTGTCCCTGCCTTTCTCCAGTTAACCCCAACACTACCCCCTTCTCCCCTTCTTCCTTGCTTCACCGTGACCTCCTCTACCTAGGGGGTGTTTGAGATTGCTTATTTGAGGTGTTTTATTGTGAATTGGCACTGGAGATAAGCACTTTTGAGTGTTTTGATGAGGCAAAATTAAAATAGCTTATAGCGGTGCCAAACTAAGTCATTTGGTTTTAACTTATCAACTTATTAGCTTATTACGTTTTGGTACCACAATAAGCTAATCCAAACACTTTTTTAAAAACTCCGATTTGACACCGCATAAGTTGATAAGCACTTTTTAAAATAAGCATAAGTTGTTTTAAATAAGCAATCCCAAACACCCCCTAGTCCCCATCTTCGATATCCTCGGGTCAAACAACCTGCAACTTCCCATCTACACAGGATCTAAACATGCAAATCACAGGGATGGAGGAAAAAATGGATGATCCATAAAATATCAAAGATAGATACAATTTGTATATGCATATACTGGGTTGATTCCCCAAAATCACAGGGATGGCGTTAGGTTGAAGACTAAAGATGGAAAAATTGATATGGTTTTGACTGAGCTGATATGGGTTGATACCCCAAAATTCTTGTTTCTTTGTGGCAAAATCGGTTATTTAATAATCAAAATTTTAAAACCCATTTGTATGTATATAGGGAGAGGGAGAGTGTAAGTAATGATGGATTTGAGAGTGAAGGAGATAATGGAGTGTAAATCATTCTAAATTTATAGCATCTCCAATATTAAAGATTTGGCATGGACACCGATATGTACCTTTCTTCTTGATCGGAAAAAAATGGTGACCGGGAGTTGGCCGAGCAGCACCACCCCCTCCTAAATCGAATCATACCCTTTTCTGCTCCTCTAACGCAAGGTAATCATGGCAACTATTTTAGTACTTGATTGTTCTATTATCCACGAGAGAGCAACAAACAACAACAAAAGGAGTAAGGAAACGTATAGAAGTTAAAAGTTGTCATGAAATATGATTATATCAAACAAGTTGTAACTGATCCCACATTTTGTCAACGAGCGTTTAGATAATTCCTTGATCATGGCATGGTTGTTGAATTTGATGGAAGAATGAATCTTTCACCTGTTACATTTGTAGAGGCTAGGGAAATTTGGGATGTTGTTAGACTTAAGGGTTGTTTACCAAATTTTTGATTAAGTCCTGTATGGACAAATCTGTCTGTGTGGATAAATTTGTCTGTCTGGGTAAAAATACGGTGTTGTTTACTTTTTTACATGAATCAATCGGCTGAATGACAGAAATGACTGATTTACCCCTCAAACAAAAATGTGTTGTTTTTTACCTTTTCTTGAACATGTTTAAACCAATTTTTGTTTACACCACTTCAATCAAAATCAAACCAAAAAAATCAATACAAACACATAATCGAATCAAATCAAAATCAATACAAACCAATACAAACACAGAATTAGCTATAGATAGCAAAGAATCAAAAAGATATCCACATTGAACAATTAAACTATCCAAAATCAATATTTGTTCACAATCAAAATCTGAACAATCCACATCGAGTATAATGACGTTATTGACATAGACCAATTGCCACGAACCCTAGTTCTCTTCTCTCTCACTAAGTTCCGAAATCTTCTTCTTCAACGATGAAGAACAAATCACCACTATCGCCTTGTTTACGGTTCTACTTCTACATCGATGTTCGACTTTAGGGCTGAATCACATCACACCAAAATCAACGGAACACGAGCGACTCAAGGTTTAATGTAATAGATGATAGATCTATATGTTCGATTTCAAGATCGTAAGGTTTGATTTCAGTAGTTTCCTACTACTGTTTCGATGGAAGAATACGACGGGGAGAGAAGCGTAGGTCGCCGGAGAGGAAAATCTGCGGCTGGGAGAGGAGCGCAGGTCGTCGGAGACGCAGATCTGCGATGGAGAAAAGAGCAACGGTGAGGGGAGAGATTTCTTGCGGGTACGGTTTGTAAAGGGAAACAAGGAGGGAGAACGTGGGTTTTCTTTGAAGTGATCTGTTCTTTTTTCAAAGGGGTATAAATGTCAAATTTTTGTCTTAATGGGGACAACACCCCTTTCCCCACTTAGCGAATAAGTCGGAATTGTCTGCGCGAATAAGCCATTAATCCCCAAGTAAACACCCCCTTACTCTACTTATCAGAACTCTTCCAGGTTGTTTGAAGTATGGAAGAAATTGTGGTTGTCCAAGCAACGCGAGCAAGACCTGTGTTATATATACACATACACTATGTATATATATATATACACACACACTATATATATATATATATATTAGATTTAATTACAAGTTGGTCCCTATAGTTTGGTGTTTTTCATAAAATTAAGGAAAAACAAATAAAGAATGCAAAAGAGGAAGAAAACATGTGTAACATCTCAGACCAAGCGTACTAGATATTGCCCGCTTTGTCCACACACCCGGACTCACGGTTTTAAAACGCGTCTGATAGAGGAGGTATCAAGTCCATTTAAAAGGCAACATTTGTTTCCCTCCCCAACCAATGTGGGATCTTACAATCCACCCCCTTGGGAGCCCAGCGTCCTCGCTGGCACACTAGTCCGATTTCCGGCTCTGATACCATCTGTAACATCCCAGACCAACTGTACCAGATATTGTCCGCTTTGTCCACACATCCGGACTTACGGTTTTAAAACGCGTCTGATAGAGGAGGTATCAAGTCCCTTTAAAAGGCAACATTTGTTCCCTCCCCAACCAATGTGGGATCTTACATAATTACATGGTGAAAACGTAATTATGTTAATTACGGGGTATTATCTGTAATTATCTGTAATTATATTTAAACTTTAAAAGATAATTATATATATATATATATATATATATTTGAATTTTAATATTAGAGATAATTACTGTAACACCCTCAAATCTGGAAATAGCAACTTATTTAAAATTTTCTAAATACATCAATAAAGGAATTATCTACAACCACAAATTAAGATTTAATCTCAATACAAACATTCATTCTATACAAAAGCCTATGATAAGAGCGGGTGCTACTAAAACCCCATAATAGTCACTATCTCCAAAATTGCGGAAGACTTCACCAACTACTTACATTTGCACAAAGCTAAGGCTCAACTCTTCATGGCTGCTAGAACCAAAACCCAACTGGAACTGATGCACATGCCGACAAATAAAAAGGTTAGGCTTAACGCCTAGTGAGCTCAAGAGTTTTCAACATATTTAAAGATGTCTGTGAAAATAGATAATGCAGTTTAAATCATAATCTTTCAAAAGGTATGCTTTGAATATGCAAACGACTCGTTTTCCAATAATATACATTTTAGACGGAGAACACCAATTTGGACATTTTCCAAATCAAACTACTACAAAATGATGATACCAATGTAAACCGCCCCTTCATAAATTAGCTTTAACCCAAAACTCACTCAAAGCGCAAATATAAATTGAACTCTCCATTTAAGAAGGTACGGTTAAACCTTATATTTCAAAACACCCAAAACACGGGTGGGACATAATACTCAACCCATAAATCAAGGGTAAAACCCAAATATACAAAACGTCACCGAAAACTTGGATAGTAAAACTCAATACCCAAAAACAACACCTTTCGGTGACGGGGGATTCCCGATTCCATAAAATGTGACGGTCCACAAAGTAAGCCCATTTTATGTTGTTATGACTAGTCATATAAACAAAAGTACACGCAAGAGATGTCAGGATCAGTAGCTTTAAACATACACCCACGGAAACTCGAGTTCAACCCCGTCGGGTTCCTATGTCGAGCCCCTCATCTAATATCGTAATACTTGAGCACAAAGGACTTATACCCACATCCGGTGCCTAACGTGCCTCGACGTGGAAAACTAATCGTCCCACGCCGGATAATAATTCCAAGCGCAAGGGATGTCAGGCTCAGTAGCTTTAAACCTGTGGGATTTCGAGTTCAACCGCGAACGGTCCTTATGTCGAGTCCCTCATCCAATATCGCAACCAAGGCTCTAAGTCGAGCTACCAAAACTGAACAATTGTCCAAAGACTCCAAATCAAATAAAAATACCAAGCCGCAGGCTTAGCACCCATTGACCCATTGATAAATAAAGTAAAAATACGATAAAACGCACTCAACCAACGGTTATGCAAACACAACGACTAAAAGTAAGATTAGTTCAAAACTCACATTAGTTGAGGTACCCATTTTCCAAGTGAACTTATACTCCCATATTTTCCAAATGTCTCATAACACATAATATGCATTTTCCAAATTTGGCTGCTGATGAGAGTGAAAATCATGAAATGAAGCTATACACACTCTTTCAAATGCCTCACCTAAAAGTGCAAGTAATACTTTATAAAACACTCCATTTCATGAATGATGCATGAGAATCAATAAACATTTAAAAGTGTATTTCTGTGACCAAAGATCTATTTATGAAATAAGACCTCAAAACACATTCATTTGTAACACCTTTATCAAAATGCCCAAACATCCCAAATGTGGGTATTATACAAAGTTATAAAGTTAAATCCTTCCAATAATCAAAGATTAGCAAATAACCCAACATTTGATAATTTCATGTAGAACACATAAACACTTTTAAAATAAACATTTTGGCATGTACAACGTTTTCACAAATCAACTTGAACTCACCTTGCTAGATTTAGGCTAAATCTAGATTTCACCCAACGAGCTCTTTTGAAGGCCGCTTGAATCCTCAAGCCGAAATCTTCTAAAACCTAGATCCGAACATTTCAACCCATAAATACCCATAATCAAATATAGGGAAACGTTCTCCAAACATAAAAATACCAAGATCCCAAACAAGATCAAAACCTTAATTTCTCCAAAACCATCAAATCCGAGATTTGAGATATTGAACCTTAAGAAACCACCAATCGGTCGAATATATTATATCGGTCCATAGTATATCGGTCCACATCCTATCGGTCAAAGCCTATACCGGTCTATCATACTACCGGTCGAGTTCACCATATCGGTCTTAGTCGTTTACAGGTCGAGCATAATACCGGTTGGTACATCATACCAGTCAAACAAGGTACCGGTCCAAGCAAGTTCTCGGTCGAACTCTCTACCGGTCTTTGCAAGTTCCCGGTCGAACGTTATACCGGTCTTTACAAGTTCCCGGTCGAACATCATACCGGTCGAAGCAAGTTCTGGTCTATTTCTGCTTTGCGCAACCCAAGTGACGCGCAAACCTCCACTTTGCGCAACCCAAGTGACACGCGAACCTCTGCTTTGCGCGACCCACTGCTTGCGCAAACCTCACTTTGCGCAAGTACTGTTCACTGCACTATTCACTATTCACTTTTGCGTAAATTTTTTCTCTAGGGGCGCTGCCCCCATACCCCTGCAAGGGCGTTGCCCCTTGACCCCACCTGCTAACCGGGTAGCGGGACCCCCGTGCTAAGTCTGCGAAGGGGGACAAAAGTTTTGTGCTTGATCAAAATTTTCCTAATTTCATTCTTCAGTATTATTTCTTTGTGTTTTATACTGTGGCAAATTTGGGCATTTCTCAAGAGACTGCAAGTTTAAGAAGGTAAAGAACTCAGAGTACTATGCAAGAAAGTCACTTATTGCCAAGAAAGCTGAAGAAGGAAAAGTGCTGATGGCTGAAGAAGAAAACTGGCTGTTCCAAAGTTCCGATGACGAGGAGCAAGCGCACTTCACCCAAGTATCTTATATGGCAAAGCTGGATGGTGACGATGAAGATTCTGAGGCACAATCCGAAGATGCAAACTCTGAGGTAAGTGACAATTCTGAACTTATTGAATCTTTAATGGCCCAAATACATGGTATGAAAGATGAATTTGCTTTACTGAAAGGTAAACTTAGCTCTGCACATCAATCTGTCTTAAGCTTTCGTGATGCAAATGCTATATTAAAAGTTGTTGTGGAAGAAAAAGAAAAGGAAAAGGATGATTTAAAAGCTGAAAAAGCGTTTTTAAAAGAAAAAATATCTGGTTTAGAAACAGATCTTGTGAATCTTAATGCTAAAAAGGGTGAGTTTCAAATCAAATTTGAAGTTTGTTATAAAGAAAGAAATGAAGCTTTCACCAAAATCAAGCAACTGGAAGATATTAATATGAAACGAGGTCAGATTGAGCAAACATTAAATCTGTTGACCAATAAACTCCAAGACGAAAGGTTTTATAAACTAAAACCAGGTTTGGGTGTGCTAACTAATGAAATTTTGAAAAGGCACCAGAGCACCTATATAACTTTGATAAATTTGGCTCCGCAATCAGGCCCATTCCTGACATTCGTGCAACTTTTGTTGAAGCAAGCTCTCCTAAACCTTCTAAAGAGACCAAAGGTCGAGAAGAAATGGGAAAGAACAAGTCTGGTGACACTGATTCTCAAAATCTTTTTAAATCAGTTGTTTTTACATATGGTGATTTGAATAAAAGCTATGAGACTCGAAAGATCGAATTTACTGAATTTGAATCACTATTTACCACACCTTCCAAAGAATCAGTAAGCACCAACACAGTTCCACCTGAGACTGCATGCAAATATGATGAGTATGAATCGGATGTTGATCCATCTACTACACCATCAGTCTCAAATCCCATTGCTTCTAAACCTTTACTTGTTGAAGAGGTTGAAGAAGAAACTGCTATCACGAATGAATCTTGTGTTCAAAATGATAAAACGGAGTTTATTGAGTCCATGACTGAAGAGATATTATCTGAAATGATGAATGCTTCAGTCTCTGATCCTGTTTCTGATTTAAAGGGGTCAAATTCTGTGAATGATAATACATCTGAATTGATGAAACAACTTGATATGTTGCAACAGTCTCTTGATGAGGTTGAAGATGAAAACTTTGATCTCAAACATAAACTTGAAAAGTCTTTACAAGTAAATCAAGAGCTTTGCACTGAGATCAATGATTTGAAAATCACTTTGTTTAAAAATACTTCAAGTGATAAACAGATGTTCAATGATCCAAGCTGGAAGGTAAGAACCAATCCAGAATTTGATGCTCCTGCAAAACCTTCAGTTGTTTACTCTGATTGTCCTGAATATCCACCGAGTATTTTTGAAAAGGGTGAGACTTCAAATAGCACTAGAAAAGAACCACCTTCTAAGTTAGAGACTAACAAGGTTCCTGTTTCTATTTCAGATACAAAAGGAAATGGAGTTGGGAGGAGTAAGAAGAATAAAGATAGTAGTTTGAATAAGAATGATAGGTTATCTAGTGAAACTTTTGCTTCAAATAGTTGTACTTCAGACAGTGTTATTTTAAAAAGTAATTCTTTTGATGCACATGAATGTAAGGTTTGTTCTGATAAATCTAAGTTTATGAATTTTGCTCGAAAGAATCTATATTGCAAACACTGCTGGGATAACTCATTCAAATACTACTCCCCTCCAAAGTCTAAACAGAGTAAGAGAAAAGCTAAACTGAATCCTAATTCTAATTCTAATTCTTCTGCACAACCCAAAGTGTTTCGAGCTAAGGTTGCCAATCCTACTTCTAAAAAGCACTTTCAGGAACTGAATGTTAAGATGGTTTGGAAATGGGTTCCAAAACCCCGTTATGAATGGAGAGTGAAAGTCAAACCAGATGATATTCCTGAGTTGCTTGATGCTAACCGCGAAGGACCCATCCTGATATGGGTGCCTAAGCAAAACTAATTGTCTCTTTTGCAGGCCTGTCGATTGTGGGTAATAGATTCCGGATGTTCACGCCACATGACATGATTCAAGCACCTCTTGCATAACTATGTGGAGGAGCCTGCCGGAGCAGTTAGATTTGCAAATTCTGAAGCCGAAGGTCACGTCAGAGGATATGGAATGCTCGATAATGGTGTTGTGAAGATTCAAAAAGTGCTATATGTAGAAGGACTTGATCACAATCTGTTTAGTACCAGTCAATTCTGTGACATGAAATATCAAGTCCGCTTCACAACCACTCATTGCTATCTAGAGGATCCCGATGGTTACGAAGTCTTCAAAGCTGAGCGCCATGGAAATCTATACTATGTAGATTTTCCTACACTGTCTGCCACACGTCCAGTATGTCTACTAGCCAAAGCTTCTAAAGCACAATCGTGGACGTGGCATCGACACTTGTCTCATCAAAATTTCAGATCTATAGCGAAGCTACAGAGACAAGGTATGGTAAAAGTTCTACCAGAAATGAGGTTCGAAAAAGACTCACTATGTCCCGCATGTGATTTGGGCAAAATGAAGCGAAACTCCTTCAAGTCCAAAGCTGAATCATCGACCTCATCTGCACTGGAACTTCTTCATATGGACCTTTGTGGCCCAATGCGCACAACATCTATCAACGGGAAGAAATATGTGTTGGTAATGATAGATGACTACTCAAGGTATACATGGCTCGAGTTTCTTCGCAACAAGTCAGATGCGCCAGAATTGATCATCGCTTTTATCAAGCGCATCCAAGTACGTCTTCAATTGTCAGTTCGAACCATTCACAGCGATAATGGCATGGAGTTCAAGAATGACACCCTGAAGAGTATTCTTACTTCTGCGGGGATTTCACACAACTTCTCCGCAACCTACACTCCACAGCAGAACGACATTGTTGAACGGAAGAATCGCACGCTTGTTGAAGAAGCTCGTAATATGCTTGCATATTCAAATTTACCCATGTACCTTTGGGCCGAGGCAGTCGCAACAACATGTTTTACTCAGAACCGTACCATTGTGGTCAAGCGCTTTAATAAAACAACATATGAGTTAATCAACAATCGTACACCTAATATCAAATTTCTTCGTGTCTTTGGTTGCACGTGTTATCTTCTTAGAGAGCGTCAAGGATTATCAAAACTTGATAAGAAAGCGGATGAAGGATATCTAGTTGGATACTCTCTGACATCCAAAGCTTATCGAATTTACATTATTCGAACTAAGACGGTTGTTGAGAGCATGAATGTCTCCTTTGATGAGAATTCTACGAGGACTTCTGGACACAACAGTTCAGAACTCGGTCGTAAGGACAAAGCTTCTATTCAATCCATAATAGAACCAGCTACTAAAGGATCCACTTCTTCAAATTCTAACTCTACTTCATCTGAGTTAGATTTATTGTTTATTGATGCATTTGATGATATATGTGCAGACTTTGATAAAGGCATATCCACATCAATAACAAGCTCGGATGTCCCTATCACTTCTGAAGACATGTCTGGACCTTCCGAAGAAGTCACTGAAACTTCATCTCCATCAGGTACGACTACACAGTTAGTTTCTGACTCTACTAATGCTGAATCTGTCTCTACAAATATCTCTTCTGGAAAGGAAGTCCCGAGCACTTCAACTGCTAGTCCAGAAGCTTCAGTATCAGAAACACCAGTACAAGATGTCCCGAGTACATCTTTGGAGCAATCTGCAGTGCATGATGACAACGATGCGTCAAATACGCAACAAACAGTTGAAGCCTTACCAAGCACACATCGTTGGACTAAGGATCATCCCCTGGACAACGTGATAGGTGACGTACAAACCCGTGTCACGACAAGATCCGCATCTGCCAACTTCTGCATGTTTTCAAGCTTCCTTAGTTCCTTAGAGCCAAAGAAAGCGTCTGAAGCTCTACGTGATCTCTTCTGGATTTCTGCTATGCAAGACGAGCTTCTACAATTCGAAAGGAACAAGGTATGGCGCTTGATCCCACTGCCTAAAGGTAAATCTGTTATAGGAACAAAGTGGGTTTTCAGAAACAAGAAAGACGAAGCCGGAGTAGTTGTGAGAAACAAAGCTCGTTTGGTCGCCAAAGGGTATTGTCAACAAGAGGGCATTGACTATGACGAAACATTCGCCCCGGTTGCAAGGATCGAAGCCATCAGAATCTTCTTAGCCTATGCAGCGCACAAAAACTTTACAGTCTATCAAATGGATGTAAAGTCAGCTTTCCTAAACGGTGTTCTGCATGAGGAGGTCTACGTGGCTCAACCTGAAGGTTTCGTTGATCCTCATCACCCTGATCATGTTTATGTTTTAGACAAAGCAATGTATGGTCTTAAACAAGCACCGCGATCCTGGTATGAAACTCTCACTAAATTTCTACTTGCTTCTGGTTTCAAGAAAGGTACAGTTGATACTACCTTATTTCTTAAAAGGCAAGGTGAGGACTTGATTCTCATTCAGATTTATGTTGACGACATAATATTTGGGTCGACAAATCAGAAATTTTGTAAGAACTTTTCAAAGATAATGGAAACAAAGTTTGAAATGTCGATGATGGGTGAATTGAATTTCTTTCTTGGTTTACAAGTTAAGCAATTACCCGACGGCATATTTATAAATCAAGCTAAATACATAAAGGATATTTTGAAAAAGTTCAATATGTCAGATAGCTCAGTCATGAAAACACCAATGGCTACTGGTACACTCTTAGACGCAGATCCCTCCGGGAAACCTGTTGATCAAAAGGTGTATTGTAGCATGATTGGTTCTTTACTTTATCTGACTGCTAGTCGCCCAGATATAATGTTTGCCACATGCTTTTGTGCGAGATATCAGTCTAATCCTAAAGAGTCGCACTTAACTACTGTTAAGCGAATCCTTAGATATCTCAAAGGCTCTCCTAATCTAGGCCCTTGGTATCCAAAGGATTCTCGTTTTGAACTAACTGCCTTTATAGATGCTGATCATGCAGGATGTAAGCTAGACCGGAAAAGCACCTCTGGATCATGTCAATTTATAGGTGACAAACTTGTAAGTTGGACTTCAAAGAAACAAAACTGTGTTTCAACATCCACTGCCGAGGCTGAATATGTAGCTGCTGCTAGCTGCTGTTCACAAGTCCTCTGGATGAAGACACAGTTAAGGAACTTTGGATACAACTACAAGCGTGTTCCTATTTATTGTGATTCCAAGAGCGCAATATCCATAACTGCTAACCCGGTACAACATTCGAAGACCAAGCATATCGATGTACGCTATCACTTCATCAAGGATCATGTAGAAAAAGGTGATATTGAAATGCACTTTGTTCAAACTGACTTCCAGTTAGCTGATCTTTTCACCAAGTCGTTGGATGAAAAGCGATTCCATTTTCTAATCAGCAAACTTGGTATGTTGAACATGTCTTAGACCTTACTCATGATTTTAGGAGGAGTATTCTAAATCTTGATCTTGTGTCTTATTCTTCAACTGTTGCTAACAAGAGACGAATCATTTTCACAAATGATTACCATTTTTTCTTTTATTTATGCAGGATTGTTCAAGTGACTATGGCTTCTAATCACTTCAGATTAGAACCCGCACTTCAGTGCTTTATTTTTCTGATTTATCTGTTAAAAAAATTTATAAGTTAAGGGGGAGAATATCTGTGATTTTAAAAGATTATCTGACCGTGTGTTCTTAAAGATATATACTTGCGTTTTATCTTGTCAATATACTTTGTCAAGTATTCATACACATAACGGTTCAGAACATTCTATTTGACTTTGTTATTACCATGTATCAAAAGTTAAATCTTTCTATGGTAATACTCACGTTCTTTGTATTCACTGTTGATTGAATCAAACGTCATTTCATGTGCTTTCATTGAAAATATGTTTATATATTGTTCATATAAACAAAATTCGTTTTTGATTCTCCAGCATATTATTCTTCATGACAAATTGATATGAGCTTATTGCCAACCACTTTTAGGTTAAGGGGGAGAATTGCATCGTCAAACACAACTGTTTTGACTTCTCCAAAATTTTTATGCTTCATGTAACAAATGGTATTTGTGCTTACATGTACAAAACGCCTGTTGAACAACATGTTCTTTTAGGAAAATATATGGGATTCAGTGTGTGAGCTTAAAAAACTTCCATGGATTCACGATAACCAATGTTTCCTACCCAGGAAGTATTCCCTGAGTGATTGAGGGGAGAGGGGTCAAAAGAATTGAGTGATGGTGTGTGAAGAGGTAAAATGGAAAAGAGAGATTGGTTAGAAGTGAGCATTAAAAGAAAGAGAGTGAGTGAACAGAGTAAAAGGATATCAAACTCTGCACCAAACCACTTTATGAGCCGGGCAACCACATAATCGGATTGGTTCACATTCTTTGGTGACCATCATTGAAAAAGGCAACTAGCCCATGCCATCTCTTGCATACAACCCCACCAGCTACTTATTCTTTTCTCAAAAAGAGAATGTTTCACATTTTCTAGGGAAGCATCACATACGCTATTGGTTCTTCATTTGGAAGATACTAATATTGAAGAAGAAGGAAAGTTGCCCCACCTTCGAACCCTTTCTCATGCACATTGAGTCTTTGTATAATTTGTTGTTGTCTCAACAAGTTTACATACTTTGAGCCTAAAATGAAAAGCAATCATCTATGCTTAAATTTTTTCATACATATGCACGAGCACACAGAAATTTGTTTTATGTCAGAACGTTCATAGATAACCATGTGTTATTCGATGATTGAATGGAAGACCTGGGGAGTCAACATCAAAACCAACTCGTTATACAGTAACTTTGTGTTACTGACAGACATTTTAACTGAGTCATTTGTTGATTCAGGGTTACACCTATTAAACTGTTTGAATTTGAAAAGATTCGAATGGTTACTACTTTTATGTTATTTGAATCTGAAAAGATTGAAATAATCACTCTTTCCATTTGGAGAGACTGCTCTTATTTCACATAGGGCTCGATACATGAAGACAATGCTAAATTGAAGTCTATAAAGACAAAGGGGGAGATTTTTCCATAAAGGAGGAGATTGTTTTGACAAGTTTTGATGATGATGATTCTCACCACTCATCAAAAAGGGGGAGAATATATTAAGGGGGAGAATATAATCTGAAGATTGCTGAAGATTTTCAAAGATATCAAAGATTTGAAGACTGCTGAAGATTTTCAAAGATATCAAAGATTTGAAGATTTGAAGACTATTTAAAGATTTAAAGTTTTGAAGCTATCAACGTCATATCTGAAGTTTTTCAAGAAAAGAGAAGACAAGTGAAGACCCGAAGACAATTGCCAATTTTTTTTAATCTTGAATCCAAAGGGGGAGATTGTTGGATCATAATTGTATTCAAGATTAAAGGGTCTAAACCGTATTTGTTTGATAGTTAAAGTTAGAGGGTTTATTATGTAATAATCTAATAGTTATTTGTAAATGGGCCTAAAGCCTGTTAGAAAGCCCATAAGCCCATAAGGCCTAGGTATTTAAAGTTTTAGTTATTTAGGTTTAAGGGTTAATCCTCTAATTATTATCATTATCATATTTTAGAGAGGTAGCTGTTTTCTCTGTATTCAAGGGTATCAAGAACACACAAGGTTTAACTGTTTATTCAAGGGATTGGTATGTTATTCTTAATCTATATCTCTTGATCTATATGTGTTTGTGTGTTTAATTATCAACTAGATTAAACTGGGATAACATTATGCAAACACAACGACTAAAAGTAAGATTAGTTCAAAACTCACATTAGTTGAGGTACCCATTTTCCAAGTGAACTTATACTCCCATATTTTCCAAATGCCTCATAACACATAATATGCATTTTCCAAATTTGACTGCTGATGAGAGTGAAAATCATGAAATGAAGCTATACACACTCTTTCAAATGCCTCACCTAAAAGTGCAAGTAATACTTTATAAAACACTCCATTTCATGAATGATGCATGAGACTCGACAAACATTTAAAAGTGTATTTCTGTGACCAAAGATCTATTTATGAAATAAGACCTCAAAACACATTCATTTGTAACACCTTTATCAAAATGCCCAAACATCCCAAATGTGGGTATTATACAAAGTTATAAAGTTAAATCCTTCCAATAATCAAAGATTAGCAAATAACCCAACATTTGATAATTTCATGTAGAACACATAAACACTTTTAAAATAAACATTTTGGCATGTACAACGTTTTCACAAATCAACTTGAACTCACCTTGCTAGATTTAGGCTAAATCTAGATTTCACCCAACGAGCTCTTTTGAAGGCCGCTTGAATCCTCAAGCCGAAATCTTCTAAAACCTAGATCCGAACATTTCAACCCATAAATACCCATAATCAAACATAGGGAAACGTAATTTCTCCAAAACCATCAAATCCGAGATTTGAGATATTGAACCTTAAGAAACCACCAATGGAGAATTTATAACCTTATTACAAGAAAACTTACCCTTGAAGACAGAGAGGCTTCCGAGAACACCCAATCCAACACTTCAACCCGAGCTCCCAATCGTTGACCTTTACGAGGAAGATGAAGATGAAGGTTTTGTGGGTTATCATCCCAACTAGCTAGATGATTAAGAATCATGTGGTAGGAAGAAGAAAAGCCTCCAAAATGGGTTACGGTTCGGTTTTAGGGTTTGGGAGAGAAAAGGGAAGAAGGTAGAAGTGAGAAATGAGAAGAATGGTGAGAAATTCGGATTTAACAGCCTCTCAGCCCCCGTTCGCGGCATTGCCACGTCGACTATGCCAAATAGTCGCCCGCTCCATGTGGGCCGCGGTACCTCTCCCGCGAGAGTGACACGGCGACTATGCCCTTGGCATAGTCGCGGGGCATAGTCGCCCAAACTTCTTCAAGTCCCAAAACTTGACTTCTTTCATGCCAACACTCTCGAAACCCTTAGGAACTTTAAACGAAGCATTTCCCAACAAAACCCCAAGGTTTACGAGTCACAGAAACGTCCGGGTGACATTTACTTACCGAAATTTACGGGCGTTACAATTACTAAACCTTATTTAATCCTTAGTTGAATTATAGTCTAACTATAATTCTTCCGGTATAAATAAGGGGTTAGGCTAAACCATTTGACGGACAATTGAATTAGAATAGCCTTTAAGAAAAAATACAGAAAAGAATCCCTTTTCTTTTCTGTAAAACACATATATAGATCTAGGGTTCTTGGGCTAGCATCCGGTGGAGACGGGAAACATGTTCGTGTGTGGATTACCGATAGAGGAAACCTACTTTGGTTTCTTGGTGCCCCATTTTAATCCCGTCAGATCTTGAAAGGTACATATTCTAAACCCCCTATGGCGTGGTTTATTTTAATTAAATGCATCATTGGATCCGATTGGGTTTTAAGGTTTATTTAGAAAAGCTTTCTATATTTGTTATAACCAAAATTATTTTTCCCCTACGTTTTATCGGTTACAAATTACATTAAAATCCAACAAAACCAATTAAAAAATGTTTAACTAAAGAAAAATGCTAAAAAAACCAATTAACCCTCGTACTTAACGGATAAAATAGATGGACATTAGTGTGACGGACCAAATCTATAAAAAAAATTACGTATGTGGAGGTTTCTTTTGTAATAAATGAAGATAAATGACCAAATCCATGTACTCTAAAACAAAATATATTGGCCCCAAAAGGGACAAATGACTTCACCAAACAAGTTTGAAGAAGAAAGAGAGTTGAATGTAAATACACAATCATTTTCATATTTAATTCTTTATTGATTTAGAATCATAGAAATACAAAATTGTTGGAGAATAAGGTAAGGGAAACCTAACCAAACAGTCTATTTGAATCGATAAATAAACTCATTAAGGAAGCACATAAAGAAAACATTCTTGAGATGAAGATATTCACACAAAATCTTCGTTGATTGCCGATTCTCCTGAGGCTAGAACTCTTGTGTATGCACAACTTGCATGGGAAACACAAATTGCTTTTTATAGTAGTGCACATAGTAAATGGTTATCACCAACTTGGACACTTATCACTTTAGGCTAAGTTGACCTGAACACACATATATTAACCATTTTGGCATACAACCTATTATGGAAATTTCATTGTATCAGTGTCCTTTTGGGTACATGGCGAACAGTAAAACTAGGTAAAACAAAAATACTATTTTCGATATTTCAAAGGATGTCTCTACACAAGGATATTACTAGTTGAAAGTTGACCCGTGAAACTTAATCAATAAGTCTTCACTAATACTTGAATTCACTCATTGGTCTTCAATCTGCTAGACGATTTGTTGAGCCGCTTCAACATCTTTCCAGCTTATATCTAGCTTGTATTAGACTCTATATGCGTTGTGCTTAAATCAGACTAAATTCTAAATATGAAGACCAAGTTCAAATTGGCTTGGTCTTTTCATACATGCACATTGAACACGGACAATCTCATCTAGTGAATCTCATGTGTTCAATGTTTACAAATACATGACCTATTCTATTAAATTTTTGATTGGATAGGCGTTATCAACAAATCCAATAGGTAAGAACAACAATCTTCCTTAATTGATGATGACATAAATTTACATGGAATAAACACGTAGAAAAATGTTATTGAAATTCACAAAAAGTTATTGTACTTGGAACTTAATTTTTGTGACCTTACTTGTTTGATTTTTGGCGTTACATTTACAAGGAAAGTAAAGTACTGAAAAATATAATATTCAAAAAACTATAATTTCGTGTATTTTGACTTGAAATGTAATTTACATGAAGTCACTTTGAAGATACGTTTAGATTTGAAAGAGGGGAAGTTACAAGACTGTAGAACTTGATCAACTAAGAGCTTTGGAAGAAACTTCTCTGAAGGCATTCATTGACGGTTGAAGGATTAGTGTCTTTGTATAATTTTATTCTCTCCGCCATTTTTATGAACATCTAAAAGAAATTAAGTTAGGCTCGACAATTTTCATCCCGACTTATACCATTAAATTTATATTATGGTTAATACAATAAGTATGAAAAAGAACACAACCGTAGTAAAGCCAATTTTAATTTTTCTACATATCTTTGTATTATTAGACGCATTGTCAAAAGAAATGCTACTTTTTTATCTGCCAGATAATAAAAATAAATAATATTTTTTTAGCATTTTAAATAATTTGTGTCCCAAATGTGAAAAACCAAACTGCTCAAATGCACCAGAGCATTTTATCATTGGCCCATGACGTGGTTCAGTCCAATGAGCTGTTACACAAATATACGAATTATGTGGAGTGCTCCAAACATCATACGTGATAGCCACACTATTTACTAAGTTTAAAAATAAAGTTTGCATTTCCCATTTTTGCAATTTTTTATTATTAATGTATCACGTTTGTGGGCGAAACCACTTATATGTCGGTATCTTGATTGGAGCGATTTTTAAATCCAACTTGTAATTTGTGGGTTATCAAAGTGATTGAATGTCAATGACAAGCATAACTGAACCACCAATTTTCGTTGCAACGTCCGAATTAGCTTCTTTGTCATACTTTCAAGTGAACTGCCAGAATTTGAGGACAATGACAAGGTTGTTTTGGACAGGAGTTGCAAATTGGTTATGATATGCATAACGAAGATGCTAGTAGTCGTTTATAGGAAATTAGCAAAGGCAATTATGCAATTTTTTAATTTCATTTGAATATTAAGTTATTAATGGTTTCTTGACGTATGTATAAAAAAATTACGGTTATCAATAAGTCCTTGGTTTATGTAAGCACAAGGTTGTTTTTTGTTATATTTTTTTTGAAAGGCAACAATATATAAAAACCAACAAAAGAAAGTAAGGGCCTGTTTGGTACTCAGGCTTAAGGAGCTTAATGAAAGCTTCAGCTTATTCGGTCAGCCCTATCAGGGTGTTTGTTACTGGCTTAATCAAATGGATGGTGACTTAATCGCTAAGCTTTGGAGAGGAAGCTTTATGGGAACAGACCTATTATTTCCCTCAATACCCTTCCCAAAAAAACTTGCTCAACTCTCATTCCCAAAAAAAACTCGGCTGACGATTTCCACGAAAACATCACCATTTCCTCTTGTGATTGGTCGGCGATTGGAGCTGCTCGGCCGACGATTGGACGTCCTCGGTCGGCTATTGGAGCTGCTCACCATTTCCTTGGCTATTGGAGCTGCTTATCATTTCCTCTCGCCGTCATACCCCTCCTTGTTGCAGATCGAAGGTTTCAAGGTTCGACCTCAAAGGTTTCAGCTTCTCGTTCTTCATCTCTGCCACAACCAGGGGATCGATATTGCAGATCAAAGGTTTCAGCTTCTCGTTCTTCATCTCTGCCACAACCCAGGACCAGTGTTTGATTTTCACACACACACACACACACACACATATATATATATATAGGGGTGCTTTAATATGAAACCCCAAAAAAGGTTGCAACCTTTGCAACCTTCCTATACACCATAGATCATTTGAGGAACGGTCAAGATCAATTCATGGAAATTGAAATTAATAAATTCATTTTCGTTTTTTTTTCAGTGAAATATCACCCGCTAAAGGGCAAAATCGGAATACAAAAAATAATTCAAACATCACCAAATCAGGGAATAAAAAAACCGATTCAAAAAACTAAACATGAAAACGATTTCCCTATATATCAAATCCCGTAAAACTCTTCCCCATCATCATTCAGTTTCCAGATTTTGTTTCATCTTCTATATCCATCGAGAATAACATCCTGCTATGAAAATCTTGATAACTTTTCTTCATGAAACCGTCTTCTTCTTGATACCATCTCCATGAAACTTTCTTCAAGAATATTTTTTTGTTAAACCTTCATGAAACTATATTCATGAAACCTTTTTCAAGAAACCTTCTTCGTTAAACCTTCATGAAACCATCTTCATGAAACCCGTAAACCCTAAAAGAATCGAATACACAGAAAATTCAAACACTAATCAAAATCTCAACCCCAAGAAAAGACATCGAAAACTTATTGCTCACACGTAAGCACACAATATTTGCACATACCTGACATATATAAGGCATCGGATTATTGTTTGCAGCATGTACCTTCTTGTCACAAGATAAACACAATGTCGCCGCGTCGGCGCAACAAAGCACCGTAGCCCCCATCGCCTCACACACGTTACATTGGATCTTCATCCTTCAAAATATCAAATTCCTCTAGCGAAAACTTCAAATCTTATCCTCTATCTCTCTCAATTTTTGAGATTTGCAGAGAGATTTTGAGAGGGTTTAAGAACTAAATAAGGAGAGAAGCAAGTGAGTATGTTTGTGTCGGCCGAGAGTGGTGGATCAATGTCGTCAATCTTCGACGGTGAGTCTGTTTGTGTCGGTCGGTGCATCGCCAGTCTCCGGTGGGTCGGTTTCCTTCGTCTTCTTCAAATTGTAGAAAGAGAGAAAAAAGAGGTTTGAATAAATATTCAAACTCCAGTTTTCAATAAAGATGATTTGATTTGAATAAAGGTGATTTGATTTGATTTGATGCAGTTTCCAATAAAATATTGGTACACTACCATAAATAACCGACTAAAATAATTAATATTAGAAAATCTAAATTAATCATAAAATAAATTAATTATAATTTGACAAAATTTCCCTTCTGAATATTAACATAAAAATAAAAATTAAATACCTATCAAGATTAAATGGATGGTGATGATTAAGGGACTGTATAGCCTATATGGCTTATTCGCTCAGCCATAAATAGCTGTTCGGTTGTGGCTTATTCGGTCAACCGATGACTTTATTGGTCAGCTAAAAATTATTACTCATATACACTCAGCCATTTAATATCCCTTCTCTTCCCCAAATACCCTTGCCATAAAAGAAACCCATCTTAACCCATCTCCTCACTTAACTCATCGCCTCCCTCTTCCACACCACCGCCGGTCGTCGCCTCCCTCTGCCTCACCACGGTCGTCGCCTCCCTCTCCCTCTTCCCCACCACCGCTGGTCGTCTCTTCCCTCTTCCACACCAACGCCGGTCGTCGACTCTCTCTGCCCCACCACTTCCATCACATTTTCTTGATCTCTCTCACACAGGTACTGTGGGTTACCATCGATTTTGTGGGTTTAAACCCATCGATTTTCATGGTTAAACTCTATTGATTTCATGAGTTTAATGGTTAAACTCCATCGATTTTCATGGTTAAACCCATCGATTTCATTTGTTTAATGGTTAAACTTCATCGATTTTCATGTTTAAACCCATCGATTTCATGTGTTTAATGGTTAAACTCCATTGATTTCATGTGTTTAATGGTTAAACTCCATCGATTTTCTGGGTTTAAACCCATCGATTTCATGGTCTTTAGAGCCATCGATTTCTGGGTTTAAACCCACAGCAGGCATCGTGATATTTCTCTTTCTTTGATTTTCTGATTACATACATATCATTCCGGTTATACAATGTTCTGTTCTGAGTTTTTGTGTTCTTGAAATGTATATGTTTTGAGTTTCTGTTTCCTGTTATATATATGTTCTGAGTTTCTGTTTTTCGGTTATATATATGTTTTGATTTTATGTGTTCTTGAAATGTATATGTCCTGAGTTTCTGTGTTCTTGAAATGTATATGTTTCTATGATTTTCTGGTTATACACAATAGCCTAAAATCATATGTTCTGAGGGTAAAATGGTCATTTATGACATTCAGACTGTTTATTCAACATAATAACCGAACAACAACTTATCTGTTAACATTCAGAGAGCTATATCCATACAGTGAGCTATATCCATTCAGGTCTTTATAGAAAACGAACCGAACAACACCTAAGGTTGCAAGAGTTGCAACCTTTTTAAGGGTTTCAAAATATCCTCCCTCTCTCTCTCTCTCTCTCTCTCTCTCTATATATATATATATATATATATATATATATATATATATATTAGTTTAAGGAATCAGATTTTTAGGTATTATTTTTAGGGATTTGATGAACTTAAAAATGTTATATTTTGGGTTTGGATTTGTGATTGAGTTTTTAATCAAAATTTCATGTTTGGATTTGATTCAAAGATTTATTTCCTTGATGTTCTTTATTTTTTATTAGAAGGGTAAAATGGTCATTTTTATCATTCAGACAGTTTATTCATCACAACAAACAAACAACAATTTTATTTATACATACAAAAAACTTTATGGATAAAGCCAACTTTATCCTTCCAGGATTTAATGAAAATCCAACCAAACAACCCCTAAGTTTGATAACACAAAACCGATAAAACAGAAACCAACTCACCATCTACAAGGCATAGAGGGGAGGGAGGCCACAACAAAACGAAAGCAACATAATGAAAGACAAACAATCGATTAGAACCCACTAACAATAACAGACAACAGGGTTGTAGCACCTGACACCCAAGATCTGAAAACAGTTTTTGTTATTGGATGGAATGTTGGGCATAGATTTTTATTAAGGCTCTACTGGATGGACCCTTGATTAGGCCCATTGCTTTTATTGGGTTGGAAATAATGGGCCTCGTGAGATTTTTTTGTGTCGGTTCATTTAAATATTATATGCGGGTTTATTGAAGGCACAATTTATTTTTAGGAGTAAACCATAATTTTGGTTCATGTACGGAATTTCCCTAAATTTTAATGAATTTAATAATAGTCATTGTTGTTTGTATTTTGCTTTAAAAATAATCCATGTAATTAACTTTGTTAAAAATGGTCCGTTAAGTGAGGATATTTCGTATTGTTACACAATACTTTGTTTTTTACTGTATCGTTTGTTTTTTGTTTTTCTATTAAAAATATTTAATACTATAGTGATTATTATTGTATTTATTAAAGTTTAGGGACATTATTTATAATCTTCTGTAAATAACAAGGACCAAAATTGTAGTTTGCTCTATTTTTTCAAGTATAAATATCGCCCCTCATCACATAAATTTTGTTTCTAAGCCTCATCTCTCTCTCTCTTCTTTGATCTTCGTCCATCCACTTATTATACGACTCGTACACTGCATTTTTGATTCGGTACAATCGTTCCTCAATCTTTGTTTTCGTTATGAATCTGGAACGTTTTAATGGATCGATCACGACCAGTAATCGTCATCACCGAGATGGTGGAATGGATACGATTTGGTTCAGGTTTTCACGGATCGACACTGGTCCTTGAGGTTATCACGAAGCGAAGACTCCGGTATGCTGTCTCAGATAGACAAGATTTGATGATTATACGTCACAGTATCTGATGGTAAGTCTTCTTGCTGGACAAGATTCAATGATTGTACGTCTTCTTGATCTTATTATTTACCGGTTTCTACTTCTAATTGGCGAATAGGTTTAGTTCATGTTTTCTTGTATGGATTGCCACTGGTCCTCAAGATTCGAGTACGCCTTCTCAGATGATAGACTAGGTTTGATGATTATACGTCTTCTTGATATCATATTATTTATTCGTTTGTGTTAAACCAATTAAGTTTCTGTGCTGTTGGCTCGTTTGTCATCGTGGTTTCTACGTGATCATTTAAGTTCTTTTATATATATTTGCAGTCGGTGAAATTTCGTCATCTTCTTGAACGCTTCTGTTTGCAGTCATATATATGGCTAGGTGAGCAATTAATTGTGTATTAATAGAATTACGCAAGTCTTGAATTCTTTGATCTTGTTGATTGATACAATTAATCCTATTTAATTAATCCGTTTATTTCTGCAGATATATCTTCAGCGCAGGTGTTTCCATCTGCTTTCGTTGGGCATTACAATGATTGATTGAAGAATATATAGGTGTTTAGGATTTCTATATATGGGAGATGTTTGATGTATAGATCAGGCGAGACTGCGGGTACCGAATTTCTTTTGTATCGTGGCCTGCCTGCCATGTCGGGTGCGCACAGGTCGTAAGTAATAAAAAGAGTGAGTCGTTTTTGGTTGATGGAGGGAGATGGTACGGGGTTTGCCCGACTCTCCCTCCATGTGGGTGGGTGTGTGTCTCTTTTCTCTCTTCCCCCCCCCCTCCCCTCCTCTCTGCGATTATCTTACTTCTTTTTTTTGAGGCGTTCTTTAAACACACGCATGCATTCCACAACAACATCGATTGCAGACATGCGAGCATCTATGGTAATCGAGTGCTACAATATGCATCGGTCGTTGAAATTTCTCCATCCGTTGTCTTGCACAAGTCCATTATTTGTCACAATATAATTCAATCCATTTTCACTCCATATCCATTATTTTCACTCCATTCCATTCGTTGCAAATCTAATTCAATCCGTTTTCACATATCCATTTGTTACAGTCTATCTAATTCAATCCATTTGCACAAGTCCATTTGTTACAATTTGATTCCATCCATTATTTTCACTCCATTTGTTACAATCTCTCATTAAATCCATTTGTTACAATTTGATATGATCTATTATTTTCACTCCATTTGCATGTTACAATGTGATTCAATCCATTTGCACGGGTCCATTTATTACAATGTGATTCAATCCATTTGCTCCATTTGTTTGCATGGGTCCATTTGTTACAATCTAATCGAGTCCATTTGTTACAATCTGATCCAGTCCATTTGCACGGGTACAATCTAATCCAATCCATCTGTTACAATCTGATCCAATCCATTTGCATGGGTCCATCTGTTACAATATGGGTCCAATCCGTCAGCATGGGTCCATCTGTTACAGTATGATAGAAATAGAAATTTGATTCAATCCATTTCACGGGTCCATTTACTACAATGTGATTCAATCCATTGGCACGGTCCATTTATTATAATGTGATTTGCTCCATTTGTTTGCATGGGTCCATTTGTTACAATCTGATCCAGTCCATTTGCACGGGTACAATCTGATCCAATCCATCTGCACGGGTCCATGATCCAATCCATCTGTTACAATCTGATCCAATCCATTTGCATGGGTCCATCTGTTACAATTTGATCCAATCCATCTGCATGGGTCCATTTGTTACAATCTGATCCAATCCATCTGCAGGGGTCCATCTGATCCAATCCATCTGCATGGGTCCATCTGTTACAATCTGATCCAATCCATTTGCACGGGTCCAGTTGTTACAATCTGATTCAATCCATCTGCATGGGTCCATCTGTTACAATCTGATCCAATCCATTTTCACGGGTCCATTCAATCCATTACTTTCACTCCATTTGCTATATGGCAACGAGTGCTATATTAGATGCTTGATCAAACATATAGGTTTTCTGGTGCAAATTCCAGTGATTCTATTAATTAATGGTTTGTGTATGAGATAAGTTTGTTGAAGTTGTGTGGATGATTGTTCATAGATTAGAGGGGCACTATCAATCAAACATGAGTTCCAAAATCAGAATATTGGCTTTCACAAAATCATAGCTAATTCAACTCATGGCTCGTTATATATCTATCAATTAAGATGCACATGGCTTGGCTCAAAAGCATCATCAACTCAAAGTTCTATTTCCATCGGATCCACCAACAATATTATGTTTGTTGGAAAGGCATTCTTCTAGCTAGGGATTGTTCACTTTTGGTTTTGATTTCGTTCATGTTTGTATAGTACGTAGTGCACTAGTCCATCTTAACCATGTGACTATCTGGATGATTGAGTCCCATAGAAGGTTGTAAATATTATGTTCTTTCAATCACAACAACATCAGAGAAGCTGCAGCTCCAAGATCTAACTTCAAAGACATGGAGAGCCTAAAGGTATTTCTCTTTCTGCATCATCATCTGTTTGGTTCTTGTCTCTCTAAAATTATTTATGTATTATATGATCGAGTACTATGTAATGATTTACTTTCGGCTGATTTTAGGAGATCCAATATCATGGTTGTGTGCAACAACAGACTAAGGTAGGAAGTGAAGTGTCATGGGAGCCTCTATTTGTCGGAGATTAGGACGTGTAACATGAATGGAGATTGTGTGTGTGAAATAGAATCAAGTGAACATTAATTGTGTAAAGGAGCGACATAAACTTGTAAAGATTCAGTACTATCATATTAGTAGTTCCAGGTTTTAATTAGTAGTCTTGTATAGATTTTCTTTCAGTTTTTTGTTGTTTACAAGACTTGAACATGTAATCTAAGTGGTTTGAGACATGAATGTAAATATGTTTGGTTTTCCGATTAATTTCTAAGTTGGTCCATTCATATTCCAGGAAAATGTTATGAAGCTCGAAAATTTGAGGAAAATGTTATGAAGCTCGAAGATTTGATGTAAAAACTTGTCTATGCTAAGCCACAAAAAACATACAATTTGAAAAGACCATTCATGTTTGTAAAGAAAAGGTTGCTTCTTATGGGGTCAATCTATATGAGTTATACGATATTCGCAACATCAGTTCCAAAATCATCACATTTAATTTCAACACCCCATGACTGGTTACAAATGCAAGCATCATATCATTTGGCTAATGCTTCCAAAATTAAGCATGCATCATCAATTTAATTTCTGATGGTTGAGTGGACAACTAAAGTGGTAATTATTTTAGGTGGGTTATTTTAATATAATCTTTTCAAAACAGAACTTCAATATATGGTGTATCTATCAAGTAAACATGCATTTTACGTAGAAAATTATCGATCATTTATTAATTCCAAAAGTAATCATTGAAAATCCATCAAAAATAGTTAAAGAAAATAAGAATCTTTAATTTTTTGGGATTCTGTCAAAGATCCGTAGAAAAAGTAAAAGAAAATTTTCAATGTTTTAAAATTTTTGTGGGAAAAAAGTTCAAGAAATCAACTTATTATTTTTATGGCCGGGGTTCTGTCGAAAAGTCATCGAAAATTTAATAAAATTTAAAATACTTTGTTGGTACAATAGCTAAATGAGGAGATCGAGCGATAACAAACTGCAACATAGGACATCCAAAGAAATTGTGTATGAAAATGCCGTTGAAAACCCATTGGTTTTTTCTCAAAGAATTTCAACATTTTACCTATGCTTTCCAACATAATATTCCGTAAAAATAGTTGATTCCGTCGAAAATGGCCATCGGAAAAAGTTTTTCGACCAAAAGATCTCCGAAAATTGCCCGTTGGTAAAAGTTTTGTTTTTAGTAGTGCAAAAATGTGAGCAAAATGGAGGAAGAGAAAGAAGGAAGAAAGAAATTGTTGGAAAATTTTAGTAAAATATGTGTATGGGCGCGACCTGCGGACACGAATGCAACTACGAAATCTTGTGCTCACGCAGCTTTGATCCAGTAGCTTGCGTGGGTTAACCCGCGTCGAGCTCTGGAATGTGTTTCGAAACAGCGGCCAACCGCACCGAGCACTGTTTCAATTTTTCTGAAACTCCCAATTCAACCGTATTGATTACGAAATTATTATTTTAATTATTGAATTAATCTTGTCGGTTTTAAGAATTAATTCTTTAATTATGGGTTAATTTCGTATTGACGATGTCGGTTTCGACTTTCAATATAAAAGGGGAGTACGGTTCACATTCAGAGACCGAACAAAAAAACACAACGCAAAAACTCTCACACATTTCTCTCTGAAATTCTCTAGTGCATACGATAATCCGGTGAATTTCAAAGCAAGTGGTCATCTCCGGCAGTGCTTTGACTGTTGTTGTACCCTGGGAACAGACGGCGAAATCGTGTAACACGAGCCTCAACTTTGTTCTATATCTTCTTCTATTTCCTTATCGATTTCTTAATCGATTTCTTAAAATCATTAGTTGATTATTTTACCGAGTTTTAATCATTCGTTGATTAATTATATATTATTATATGTATTATTAAAATACATACTTATAAAACCAACAGAAATAAGGGAGGAAGAAAGAAAAAGAAAAATAAAGGATAATGGAACATATGAAATTAAGGAAACACACAACCCTCCATCTATTGGGAGACCTGAAACATCAATAGCCAAAACCTTAACTAAGAGCAAATCGATGAGAAATTCTTATGGCATTGTAAGGCAATATAAAACCATGGCTTGTAACATGTTGCATGTATATATCATGACCAAGGTGATTGCTACAGTAACATGTTGCAAGGGTCGTAATAATTGTTTTGGTTTCATGGTTTTACCAGGGATGATTATAGGCCAAACCAAACTGAATGATCAAAACAATTTAAAATGGATAGAGCGCTTGTGCAAAAGTGTGAGCAAAACGGAGAGAAGAGAAAAAAGGAAGAAAGTTGTAGGTGCAGGCGCAACAGCCTTACAAGAAGCGTTGGAGTGTGCTATTGAGCACCTTACGGATGAAAGCCATGGATGCTATGTTTGTTTGTAATTTGATACTTTATTTCTAATTTTTGGATGTCGGGCGTTATTAATGTGCTACATTTAGAATAGTTTTAATATTTTAATTTGTTTTTTTATATTAATTTATATAGCATGTTAGTTGGGTCATTTTCTACACGTTAAATTATGGAAAATAGTAAATTTAAATTTATTTAATTTTGAAATTCTTCAAATTCATACTCAAGTTATTATATCAAATATTACAAACAGAACACAAAATCTAACACATCTTCAAAAGGTTTGAAGATGATTTAAGAACAAACTCTAAAAAACTAGAGAGAGAATCAAGAGAGAATTTTCAAGATGGAAAAAAATAAAATGAACTCTTCTAAAATATTTTTAGCTGAAAATATTTTTATAATTCTTTCTTATTGCATAATAGCCCTTCTCCTACTATCATTTAATTGCTCTGCTACCCTTATACTTAGAAGAAAACGAGGCACGGTCCTTGTGACCCTTATCTATTCAACATTTTTCAAAATAACCCCTCAACTTCCTGAAAATATAAAACATCCATATTAAATTAAATCTGATGACAAGATTGATATAGATTTAAAGCATATTTTAACAGAAATTTACAACATTTTCTATGTCGGAAAATTAAGTTGATTTAAAAAAACATTTATTGAAAATCCGTCGGAAATAATTCCATCGACATCCAAAGAAATTGTGTATGAAAATGCCATTGAAAACCCATGGGTTTTTTCTCAAAGAATTTCAACATTTTACCTATGCTTTTCCAACATAATATTCCATAAAAATAGTTGATTTTCGTCGGAAATGGTCATCGGAAAAAGTTTTTCGACCAAAAGATCTCCGGAAATTGCCCGCTGTAAAAGTTTTGTTTTTAGTAGTGCAAAAATGTGAGCAAAATGGAGGGAAGAGAAAGAAGGAAGAATGAAATAAGGGAGGAAGAAAGAAAAAGAAAAAAAAAGCATAATGGAACATATGAAATTAAGGAAACACACAACCCTCCATCTATTGAGAGACATGAAACCTTATATGCCAGCTCCCTAACTCTTCATACGACCCACCCTTAACCTCACTAAACTCTCTTGTTCACATCCACACTCACTCTACTACCCTAGTCTTACATCTCCAAGGGCTCGAGATGACTAAAGGCTTGTTATTTTTCATAATTTACTACTTTAGGTGTTCATTTATTAAGGAAGGTTGGTTAAAGTAGAGAGCAGCTGAAATGAGTGTCGTGTGATAGGAGGGTACTTTTAAAACTGAAAGGATAATTCTACATGATAGCCATAAGACACATAGGTCATATGGTTCTAAGTGTTGGCTGGCAAAGAAGGCGCAAGTGAAGAAATTGGAAGTAGTTAAAGATGAACATGACAAATTTCGGCATTTATATATGATAACATTAACGGTTTAAGAAATTTCCGAGAACATGACAGATTTAGGCATTTTTAAGGACATGACTTTGATAGGAGTTCTTGGAGGCATATGATTGAGTGTTTGACTTTTAGTAGGATCTAGTGTGACAAGGATATTAAGTGGAGGTTTTTCCTTCAATGGGATAATCGGGTTGATTTGACTTGATCTTGCTTCACACCAAAATTGGCTCATGGCTTAAATTTCTCACAATCAAATGACCATATATGACTTAACAAATAAACATCCATATATACCATTAAGCCTATTAAACTTTAAACAAACAACCCATAAAATAATGTTATTTAACTTGATTAACCGGGATCATATATCTCATTAGTTGGATCTAGCCACAGAAAACATGAAGTCTTTATTAATCACCAACGTCCGATTTATTTATATTAAGTATAAATTAGAGTTATTTATGGATAGTTATATCCGCTAAACTTGGCCACCCAGCCTGTAGAAAAGCGGGTTCAACAGTCATTCTTGAAAAAATGGGCGGGTCTGGACCTTTTGTTAAGATTAATGGACAAATATGGGTGAGGCAAAAATAATTTCATTGACACCCGTTTAATACCAGTGATTTTGGAGACCCCTTAACCCATAATATCGTAAATGTATGACCATCATAATGGAGATTTAGTAAGGTTTTACTTCCCCATTATAGTGGAGTCTTCGAGGATTGGATCGGGCGCGAGAATCGGAAGTAAAACGGGGAAAAAGGAGCCTCGCGGCCGGGGTCGAGGCACAAGTCGCGCATGTCGCTGTGGTCGACAAGGGGAGACACGCGCGGGCAGGTATTTGTGGGTTTGTCTATGTATGGTTGGTTTGAAATTTGTGGGTTAATGGTATGGCAACATGCTATGTGACCATGGTGTACCACCTTAATGGGTATTTGTGAATAATGATGATGTTATGGTTGAGTAGTAAGGCTGTTGGATTTGGGGCGTTATTTCCAAGAGTAGGTGTCAACTTTGAATCAACATTGCTGATTGGGAATGAAATATGCGGTGGTATATCCATGTTTGAAGTGTAGATATTTTGAGGATAGGTGTCGACATTCGATTTTGAGGACATTAACTGTTGGGGTGCTTCAGTGCACTCCCGATGAATCCCATGTGTTCTCAATTCTAGTGGTAACTTTAAGGAGTTTAGATGTGGTATTAAGGAATCGACCAGTGGTATTTCTACAACCAACGAGGCTTTCGCCGACCTAGCAATCGATGCTTGAATGCAGTATGAGAACTATGTAGTTGTGAAGTTCGAGGGGAACCGATTGTCTGTAGAGTGCAATGATACATTTTTGGGTGAAGCGCTAGACCAATGCTTTGATTGAGGGAAGTTTGAGAACCCTTACAGATGTTGTGGTGGTGTCAGCTTGAGGAACGGATTTGTTGTTATGTTGAAATCGGACCATCTAGTGATAATAATTCGTCAAGAGAAGGACGATGAATCTTTGGGAGTATTGAGTATTGGAGGACTTGGAGAGAATGTTGGGGTAGACCTTAAGTGAAAATCGATTATTGAGGAGACCTTGATTTGTTGAAATTGGAAGTATCGTTTCTGTAACGACCACGGATGATCAGCTCAACTATCTTATATGGTTTCCTTCACCACTCGGGTACTCGGAATTGAAGGAAGTGTGGTCAATATGTGGTTGAGTCCTTTTCTGCAAAGGTTGTAGGGTTCTTGAAGGAGAGAAAAGAGAGTAACGCGATTCAATGAAGGGTGATTAAAAGTATTTAAGGGTAGAGTTCGCTTTGGAGTACGTTTGATGGGAATGGTTAGTCAAGATTGTAAGTTACTCTTGAGGTAATATGCGCAACCTAAGGTTGGGAGGAAACTAAGATCCTAATGATAGGAACATAATTTTGTTAAGGACTCGATGTTCATTCAGTCATCGGTAAGGTATAACCGAACGTTGAGATCGGGTGCATGGCGGTTTGTTATAAGAAATACTGTGACAACCTTAACTGGGATGTAATCGGGTTCGTTTACGAGGCAAGATATCTTAATGGGTATTCCTTTTGGAAAGAGCACAAATTGACCTTGCTAAATGCAACGTTGAGTGTTTGGTCGGGGTCAGATTTCGAGGACGAAATCTCTTTTAAGGTTGGGAGGATTGTAACACCAGTGACTTTAGAGACCCATTAACCCATAATATCGTAACTGTATGACCATCATAATGGAGATTTAGTAAGGTTTTACTTCCCCATTATAGTGGAGCCTTCGAGGATTGGATCGAGCGCGAGAATCGGAAGGAAAACGGGGAAAAAGGAGCCCCGTGGCCTGGGGTCGCGGCACAAGCCGCGCATGTCACTGTGGTCGACAAGGGGAGACACGCGTGGGCTGCCCCGCGAGAGTGGTCTGAGAGTTTAAAGTTCAAGATTGTAGGGTTTTCTCTCATTTTCACATCTCCTCTTTGTGCCTCTCTTCCTTGGGGCGCTTTTGGGGGCTAAAGAATCGTTTATGGAAGCTTCTCGGTGTGGATATGTAATAAAAAGATCAAGGAGTTAGTGGCTTGAGGCTTGACTTTGGAAAGAATGGAGGATTTCATTAGAATGGTTGATTTGAAAGGCTCCAAGTTTCGGTTGAGGTAAATCTCTTGTATAACCTAAGTTTTAGTATATGAATTCTTGTAGATCTAAAGATTTTACTTATTGATGGTTTATTCTAGACTTGAAGAAATGGGTTATTTGGAAACCCTATCTTATTGTTGGTGATGACTTGAAAATGGTGAAATCTACACTATCGGAGGCTAATGGTTGGATTTGGAAACCTAGGTTTAACTTAACCTAGCAAGGTGAGTTCAACATGATTTGTGAAAACGATGTACATGCCAAAATGTCCATTTTAAAGTATTTACGTGTTTTACATGAAATTGTCAATTGTTGAGTTATTTGGTAACTTTTGATTAATTGAAGTATTTAGCTTATTAAGCTTTGTAAAACACCCACATTTGGGATTTTTGGGTATTTTGATAAATGTGTCATAAATGAATGTGTTTTGATGATTTATTGCATAAATAAATATTTGGTCAAAAATGCACTTTTAGTGTTTGTTAGGTTTTATGCATCATTCATGAAATGAGATGTTTTGAAAAGTACAAATGTGTGAGCCCTTTGATTTTGGGTTATTTTCGACTTTGGGAACAATTTTAGAAATGATAAACCTTTTACTTTTGGGCCAAAGGCCAATTGTGATTTGAGGGACAAAGATTTGTGAGAAAGGACGTATTTGGTTTTGTAACACTATTGGCTCACGTATTTTTAGCCAATCGTTCATTATGCCTTTTGGGACTTGGTTTACACTCAGATGAGTCCTTGGAACATTTGTTCAGTTTTGATAGTTCACTATAGAGCTTTGGTTACGATTTGTATCATTGCATCTTATTTGAGAATTACATGTTTTGGATGCGCTAGTTCATTCATTTGGAGTCATGTAATGTTTTAGACTGTAATGCAATGGATCCATAGGCATAAGAGTCAGTTTGAGTGGGATAAATATCCCCGTATTGTAACTTGAAATAGGCATGGGGTCTTCTGACCAATAATTGCCATTTTCTTGTGAACGAGCTTAACTGAGATGTTTTGGAATTCCAAGGTATAGACCCAGAGGGGTTGAACTTGATGAGTGCACGAAAATTCCAAGGTACTGACCTAGAGGGGTTGAACTTGATGATTATCCAAGCAATAGACATGGAGTTGTTGAGCTTGTTGGTTTGTTAGCTATAGACCCAGAAAGGTTGATGTTAACGAGTGTTTTATTCCTAAGTGACGCTCATATAACATTGATAAGTGGCCTAACTTTGTGTGCCTGCCACATTCGATGGAATTCGGGTCTCCCCCGTCACCGAAAGATGTTGTTTTGGGTATTGAATTTTATTATCCAAGTTTTCGGTAACGTTTTGTATATTTGGATCTTATCCATGATTTCTGGGTTGAGTATTATGCCCCACCCGTATTTTTGGGTGTTTCGGGGTATAAAGTTTTATCCGCATTTCATAAATTGGGAGTTCAATTTCTATTCACGTTTTGAGTGAGTTTTTGAGTTGAATTTAATTTACGAAAGAAAACGTTTATATTGGTGTTTCTTTGCCTAAAATGCATATTATTGGAAACCGAGTCGTTTTCATATTTGAGACATATCAAATTGAAAGATTATGATTTAAATTGCATTACTTCTTTTCAACGATATCTTCATTCATGTTGAAAACTCTTGAACTCACTAGGCGTTAGCCTAACATTTTTATTTGTCGGCATGTGCAACAGGTTCCGGTTGGGATTAGTCCTAGTAACAATGTGAAGCGAAGAGTTGTGTGCTCGAGGAGGGTTTAGCTTGTCAAAGTCTTCCACAATTGTTTTGGGAAGAGCAACTTGCGTTTGGGGATTTAGTAGCACCCGACTTTGGTTTAGTCTTTGTGTATTATTGGGGTTTGTATTTGTTGAGGTTACTTATCGAATTTCATAATTGTAGCGTAATGAGTTTTGAATTGTAGGAAGATGTGTTGATTTATTTGATGTTATATCGAAAATTTTCATTAGTTGCTATTACCAAATTTCAGGGTGTTACAACCCGCATGTCCCATATATATAGGGTTGGGTTCCGGTGAGAAGTTGAATTAACGTGAGAAGCGTAAGAAATGTGATTATCAACCGTTGGATACACGTTAGGATGAGAAAAGATGCACCGCATTAATCCCCGTATCAAGCGCAATTCATGGGTAGGCTTAAGATTAAAAGTGATCAAGGATTCAGATCCACTTCTCACGATTCTCACGTTAACTCAACTTCTCACATGATCCTTGGCGTATATATATATATATATATATATATATATATATATATATATATATTTATATAGGGTCCCTTCATTTGCTAACTACGACATTGGTGTTAACCGTGCTAACCAATCTGGACCGTTGGTTATTTAGATCAATGGTTCACAATTAATTAAAATTTTAATTTTAGAAATATTAAACTAAAAGGTTAGGAAATTACGGTGCATAAGAGCATAGGGTTAAAAATGTAAAAATGCAAATAGCTTTCCAAAATCATATTAACACGTTACCAAAAAAAGAGGCGCAAAAGTAGGGATTTTTTAAACTAATAATTCTTGTTTTTAAACAAAAAAGAAAAAAAGAAAAAAAAGAAAAAAAAAAAAAAAGAGGCCCACACAGTTTAAAGTGTTTGCTATTTATGTGAATATGTGCATTTTTTAAACAAATAATTCCTAATGTACATTTTCAAAACAAACATATGTGCATGATTTTTGTGTTGTGCATATGGGCATTGTCTACACTAATAAGTCTTGATGTGCATATGTACAATTTTAAATATGCATATCAAAATGATTAGATTACTAGAAGCGTACTAGCGCAATGCAGCGAGATATATCACGATTTTAATGTTTCTTTTAATTTTTAATTTTTTTATTGATTTACAGTACGATTTTGGATGGTTTTACAGAGTGATAATGTTTTTTTTTTAAATAAATTTGTTTAATTTAGGCTTAATAATATAATGTTTTTTATATAAAAAAATTAAGTAGTTTGTTAAAATTCATTAATTATCTTATATATTTTAAATTTTTTATATTTAAATTGAGATGTTTATCCTGTTTTGATTATGTATTTTTTTATCGATTTACAGTACGATTTTGGATGGTTTTAGAGAGTGATAATGTTTTTTTTAAATAAATTTGTTTAATTTAGGCTTAATAATATAATGTTTTTATATAAAAAAATTAAGTAGTTTGTTAAAATTCATTAATTATCTTATATATTTTAAATTTTTTATATTTAAATTGAGATGTTTATCCTGTTTTGATTATGTTTATCATAATTCAAATTTCATAATTTTAGGGTTTGGGAATTAGATATAAGGATTTTGGGGGATAAAGATGGAATTTATTAATTAGGGTTAAAAACATTTAAAAGTAGTACATATTGCTTCATTAGTTATTTTTTAAGAGATTTTAAGTAGATTAACATTAAATAATAGTACATAATGCTTAATGGGTAATTTAAGCTTAATAATATAATGTTTTTTATATAAAAAATTAAGTAGTTTGTTAAAATTCATTAATTATCTTATATATTTTAAATTTTTTATATTTAAATTAAGATGTTTATCCTGTTTTAATTATGTTTATCAGAATTCAAATTTCATAAATTTAGAGTTTGGGGATTAGAGATAAGGATTTTGGGGGATAAGGATGAAATTTATTAATTAGGGTTAAAAGCATTTAAAAGTAGTACATATTGCTTAATTTGTTGTTTTTTAAGAGATTTTAAGTAGATTAGCATTAAATAATAATACATAATGCTTAATGAGTTGTTTTTAAGAGTTTTTTATACCTCTTTTATAATATAGTATAGATTTGCTCTTTCAGTGCATATGTGCATTGTTCACGTTAATAAGTTTTGATGTACACTATAAGCCTTTTGTATATGAATACGGAAAATGGTTTAAGATATGCACATATGCATATGTGCAAACTTAATAGCATAAAATCCGGAAAATGCATATGTGCTCATTTGGACATTTGTTCATTGTCAAGTAAATATGTGCATTTTTTAAACTAATAATTCTTAATGTACATTTTCAAAAATACATATGTGCATGATTTATGTGTTGTACATATGTGCATTGTCTACACTAATAAGTCTTGATGTGCATATGTGCAATTTGAATATGCATATCAAAATGATTAAATTATTTGCTCTTTCAGTGCATATGTGTATTGTTCACATTAATAAGTTTTTTTGTACACTATGAGCCTTTTGTATATGCATATGAAAAATGGTTTAAGATATCCACATATGCATATGTGTAAGCTTAATAACATAAAATCTGGAACAATATCAAAGTTACGTTTAAAAATATTAGATTTAACTCTTTATAACATAAAATCCATATATATCGCTCATTGTGATATAATGAAAAATATATGTAAAGGATATATTAAGATTTAAGATAATCTTGAATAATTTAAAATTTCAAACTTTTATATTTAATATGGTATATCATTACCATAACAAACATTGCTATAATTATGGTACACATTAAATAGGCAATAATGATTACTTAATTTGAATATTCCAATTTTATATAAATTCCTTTATTACCCTTGTAAGTTTAAAATAAACAAAATCATTATTTAATCTCTAGGAGCATTCTGATTGGCCGAAAATGGGTTAGCATGGTTAGCACTAATAGATTGGTTAGCAAATGAATGACCCTCTCTCTCTCTCTCTCTCTATATATATATATATATAACGAGAAAGAAAGAGAGATGTGAGGTTCAAATAAGAACATAGCCAAAATAAGAGAATACGACAATCAAATCATATGTTAGTATCACATGTGATTGACTATAGTAAAAGGGTGTTCTCCCATTTTCTTTAAAATGTAAATGTTTTCGTTTGAACTTTATTCTCTCTCTCTCTCTCTCTCTCTATATATATATATATATATATATATATGTGGAGATGTTCAAATGAGAATGGTAATTGTATGAGAAATAGCGAAGTGATCCTAACCCTTGGATCAAATAATCATAAGTTATGGTAGCCACCCCCCCGGGGCGCGTTTCACAGTCAAAGTCGCAATTGTTGGCCATTTTTCTAAAGAAAATGTAATATGGTAAATCATTCGGGTTCATATATGAATCTGTTAAATAGTTCATATGTGAATCAGATAAATAGTTTATATGTGAATCAGATAAATAGTTTATATATGAATCAGATGAAATAGTTCATATATGAATTACACGGGTCCACATATGAACATATAGTTCATATGTGAATTAGTTAAAATAATTCATATTTGAATTACAAGGGTTCACATATGAACATATAGTTCATATGTGAATCAGTTAATAGTTCATATATGTATTATACAGTGTTTAAAAAGGCGCGCCATGGCGCGATATGGCGCAAGACGCGTCTCCGCCATTACGAAATGGCCCATAACGTTTATGTAAGGCGTGACTCACACTATGGTGCCTTAAGGCGTGTCGCGGCGCGCGTTTTTTCTAAGACATGATTTTTTTTCAAATTTTTTTTTTATTTTTTTTTATTTTTTATTTTTTTTATCTTTTGTGTTTTTACATTTTTTAACTTTAGATTTAACATTTTTATAGATTTATCTAATCACATCACTCATAGTTTCACGAAGTCATAAACATTATGGACTCACGATTAAAATGAAATTGTAAAATTATTTTTCTAAGTTTTATTTTAAATATTCAATCAAAAACTATTTTTATATTAGTAATTTATATGATTTTTCTTCTTCTAATATGAATGTACATTCTTTAATATCATTATTTGATTGGAATAATATATATAAAACATATACGTATATATATATATATATATATAATTTTGAATATGACATACAAATTTACCGCCTTATGTCACGCCTAGTCGCCTTGAAAAACGCCGCGTCCTCGCCGTGGCTTGTAAGACTTAAGGCTTGATCTCGCCGCCACGCCACGCCTCACGCCATTTTGAACCTTGGTATTACACGAGTTCACATATGAACATATAGTTTATATGTGAATCACACAGGTTCACATATGCACTTGTTTTGCCTCTTAGTTTCTATCTTTCGCATAGTTGTTACCATGTGACCGAATTATCCAGTGCTTCACAGCCAAAGCCGCAAATTTTGACCAAATTTCTTTTAGATGAATGGCTAGGATCACTTTCTCTACTTCTCACACATTTAGCACCTCTCATTTGAACCTATGACTATATACATAGGGGCAGATCATTTACAAATAGTTAAATGTTGCAAAACCTATGAACCAATCCAATCCATCCATCCATTTTCATCTGCGGTTTCTTTTGATCGATGGCAAGATTGACATTATAAGGAATGGTGCTAGATGATCAATATGGGAAAAAATTGGAGGGGTTAATTAAAGAACTCGAATTATCATCTAAATTATCATCCCCCGCAAAATTCTAGTAAGTGATTCAATAGGTTTCAAAAAAGCAGGGTTGTATTCTATTATCAACACCATTCTTCACCATGGTTTATGAGTCCGATAACGAATAAGGTGCAGAAGGGAGTATACCCATAATGAAAGAGTGGTAAATTTAAAAGAAAATCATCATTGTTAGTACAAACACGCTTGTCAGTACAAACACAACCATATATCTATAATGAAGAAAAAGGTTTTGAAGTGGGAAGCAACCGAAGGTACGATTAGAAATTTCACCAATGAACTAGAGTTTGGTGTAGATTGAATTGGGTTTATAGTATGGTTAAGGAATATATCAATAGTACAACCAAGAGATTTCTAAAAGATATAAGTTGTCCTTCCCATTGGTTCAAATGAAGTCTTATTTCATAGGTGAACGAGCACTTGGTTTCAAATGATTTAGTCAGCATCTTTGTTACACCTATGATAACAAGATTTTAATGAACTTCTAAAATAATGGTTTGGTGTTAACTCTGTTGATAAATCTGTGTATGAAGTTTGATGTTATCTTTCACATTGGTTCAAACGAAGTGTTGTTTCATAGGCAAAACAACACCTAGGTTCAAATGTTTTATAAGCCATTGTTTCACCTATGAAACTACACAAGATTTTTAGTAGGCTTTTAATTTTTTTTATCGTTAAATGTGTTTTTTTAATATATGAACTAAACACGCATGGTGCTAAACGTGGATAAGGGTACATAGAGGGGACTAAAGGTGGACAAGGGTACACATTAGTGAAGTATCATGACTGCCTGCAAAAAACTGTCTAAGTCTAAGTCTAAGGCAGGAAGTGAAGTATCATGGGAGCCTCTATTTGTTGGAGATTAGGCCATGAACAAGGCATTTTACATGAATGGAGATTGTGTGTGTGAAAGAGAACCAAGTGAACATTGTGTAACGAGTGACATGTCCTTGTAAATATTCACCACCATATGAATAGTTCCATGTTTTAGTAGTCTTGTGTAGATTTTCTTTCAGTTTTTGTTGTTTACTGGAGTTGGACTTAGGGATCGTTTACCAAATGCTTACAAGGTCACCATTTACTAGGTGTCACTTATCTTAGCGGGTGGGCATGGCAAGGACCAGGAATCTTATCCGGAAAGAAGCAAATCAAGGACCTAGAATCTTACCCGGTAAGCGAGGAAGAAGATTCTTACCCAGATAGCGTTTACCGGGTAAGAAACGCTTACAACAGTCCATTTTGATGGATGAAAATGTTACCGACAAGGGGTGACTCTGATTAACCGGTAAGAGTTTAGTGAACGACCCCTTTTCTATGTGACGGAGAGAAAGAGAAATGACTTTTTAATTTTTATTTGAGTAATTACATATTTGGTTCATGACGTTTGTCCATTTTAACTATTTTCGTCCCTCAACTTCATTTATTCTCAATTTGTTCTCGATGTTTGCGAAATCTCTTGGTTTTTGTTCCTAGACCAAATGGCCGTTAACCTTCTGTTAAATGAGTGGTAATTTTGGTCCATTTCCATATCTTTTAAATAAATAAAAATAGGTTGGCCCCAAAAGGGACACATGAGTGAATGGCTTCATCTAATCACTTGTAAGGTTTGAAGAAGAAGCGAGCTAAATACAAACGAAGTCATTTTCATATTTGATTCTTTATTAATTTAGAATCATACGAATAGAAAATTGTTGCAAATAAGGTAAAGAAAACCTAACCAAACAATCTATTGGAATCGACAAATAAACTCATTAAGAAAGCACAAAAGAAAAACACTCTTAAGATGAAGATATTCACACAGAATCTTTGTTGGTAACCGATTCTCCCATGTGTCCGGCTATAACTATTGTGTATGCATGGCTTGCATGGGAAACACAAACTGGTTTTTATAGCGGTTCATATACTAAATAGTTATCACCAACTTGGACACTTGTCACTTTAGGTTAAGTTGACCTGAACTTACGTATATTAACCTTTTTGGTGTATAACCTAATGTGAAAATCTTAGTTTATCAATGTCCTTTTCATTATGGGGTGAGTAGTAAAATTAGGTAGAACAAACATACTATTTTTGACATTTCAAAGGATGTCTCTGCACAAGGACAGTAGTTGAAAGTTGATTAGTGAAACTTGATCAATAAGTCTTCACTAATCCTTGAATTCGCTCGTTGATCTTTAATCTGCTAGACTACTCGTTGAGCCGCTTCAACGTCTTTCTAGCTTTTATCTGGCTTGTATTCGACTCGATGAAGGCATTGTGCTTGAACTAGACTGAATTCTAGATATAAAGACCAAGTTCGCATCAGTTTGGTCATTTCATACGTGGACATTGAAAACCGATTACAACCTTTTTCAATGGATCTCATATGTTCAGTGTTTAAAAGTACAATACCTATTCTATTAAGTGTATGATTGGATATGTGTTATCAACAAAACCAATAGGTAAGACTCAACAATCTTCCTTAATTGATGATGACATAAATTTACATAGAATAAACAACTTAGAAAAATGTTATTGAAATTCATAAAAAGTTATTGTACTTGGAAATTAATTTTTGTGACCTTACTTGTTTGATTTTTGGCGTCACATTTACAAGGAAAGTAAAGTACTGAAAAAAATACAATATCCAAAAAACTATAATTTCGTTTATTTAGACTTGAAATGTAATTTACATGAAGTCGCTTTGAAGATACGTTTAGATCTAAAAGACGAAGAGAGAATCTTTCAGCTCCTTTTTGTAATGATGTGTTGGCCTGATAACCATGGGGTCCGATGGTGGTTGTGTGTTGGACGAAAGAGAGGGAGCGAAGGTCATCCAAAATGAAAATGGGGTGGGTAGGGGCCATTTCATTGGGGAATCAAAGGGTTTATATAGTATAATATACTAATTTATATTTATATTTGAATGTAATATAAAATAATAGTTAATATAATAATTTTTTATAATTTTTATATTTTAATGACATACTCTTCATTTAACGGCATATTGACCTACTACGTTAGAGCATCTCCAACAGCTATCCTATAATTTATCTAAAATAGAGAACTAAAAGTGAAAATCTCTAAAAAATATTACATTCAACTGCAACAAATTTGTTATTTTAGAGATTTTAAAACAACTTATATTATTATAATATTCTATAATTTATCATCCCAATACACTTTAAAAAAACTTAATGCAAAATGATAATAATTGAATCTCATTGGTGGGATTGAATAGAATAATCATTTCTCTTTCCTACCATTAAGTTTTAGAGAATTCTTTAAACTTGGAAAATTTTCAAGTTTTTCTATTATAGCAAAGAAGATAGCAAAGCTGTTGGAGAGGTTTACACCACAAAAACTTACTTTTTTCTATTTTAACAATGTTGTTGGAGATACTCTTAGTGTCACCACATGAAATGCAAATCATAGTGATTATTATTGTATTTATTAAAGTTTAGGGACGTTATTTATAATCTTCTGTAAACAACAAGGACGAAAATTGTACTTTGCTATACTTTTTCAAGTATAAATATCACCCCTCATCACATAAAATTTGTTTGTACGCCTCATCTCTCTCTCTCTCTCTCTCCCGCTTGTTATACGACTCTTTCACCTGCATTTGCTGATTCAGTACGATCGTTCCTCAATCTTGGTTTTCATTATGAACCTGGTACGTTTTCATGGATCTGGTAATCGTCATCATCGAGATGGTGGTAATCGGTTTCAGATGGATGCGATTTGTTTATAATTATGCGATCACATTGACCAGAGTTTCAGATGGATACGATTTGGTTCACGGATCGTCACTGGTCCTTGAGGTTATCACTAAGTGAAGATTCTGGTACGCTGTCTCAATGATTATACGTCTTCTTGATGGACAGTATCTGATGGTAAGTCTTCTTGCTGGACAAGATTAAATGATTATACGTCTTCTTGATGGACATCGATCTTAATTACTATTCACCGGTTTCTACTTATAATTGGTGAATAGGTTTGTTTAGTTCACATATCGATCGCAAGCCTTCTCAGATAGACAATATTTGATGATTATACGTCTTCTTGATGGACAATTTCTGATGGAGTCTTCTTGATGAACAAGATTCAATGATTAATTATACGTCTTCTTGATAATTTATTCGTTTGTACTCGACTGTGTTAGATACTTTTATGTATCCTTCATGATCTTATTACCCATCGTTTTCTACTCTACGTGATCAATTACTTACTTCTTTTATATATATATTTGCAGTCGGTGATGATCCTCCATCAATTCAATTTGGTTGTCAACGCTTCTGTTTGCAGTCATATATATGGCTAGGTGAGCAATTAATTGTGTATTAATAGAATTACGCAAGTCTTGAATTCTTTGATCTTGTTGATTGATACAATCCTATTTAATCCGTTTATTTCTGCAGATATATCTTCAGCGAAGGTGTTTCCATCTGGTTTCGTTGGGAATTACAATGATTGATTGAAGAATATATAGGTGTTTGATGATGTTTAGGATTTCTATGGTAGATGTTTGAAGTATATATAGATCAGGCGAGACTGCGGGTACTGAATTTCTTTTGTATCGTGGCCTGCCAGCCATGTCGGGTGCGCACAGGTCGTAAGTAATAAAAAGAGTGAGTCGTTTGTTGGTTGATGGAGGGAGATGGTACGGGGTTTGCCCGACTCTCCCTCCATGTGGGTGGGTGTGTGTCTCTTTTCTCTCTTCCCCCCCCCCCCCCTCCCCCCTCCCCTCGTCTCTGTGATTATCTTGCTTCTTTCTTTTGAGGCGTTCTTTAAACACACGCATTCCACAACAACATCGATTGCAAACATGCGAGCATCTATGGTTGAATATGCATCCGTCGTTGAAATTTCTCCATCCGTTGTCTTGCACAAGTCCATTTGTCACAATATGATTCAATCCATTTTCACTCCATATCCATTATTTTCACTCCATTCCATTCGTTGCAAATCTAATTCAATCCATTTGTTACAATCTATCTAATTCAATCCATTTGCACAAGTCCATTTGTTACAATTTGATTCCATCCATTATTTTCACTTCATTTGTTACAATCTCATTAAATCCATTTGCACAGGTGTGATTCCATGCATTATTTTCACTCCATTTGTTACAATCTCTCATTAAATCCATTTGTTACAATTTGATTTGATCTATTATTTTCACTCCATTTGCATGTTACAATGTGATTCAATCCATTTGCACGGGTCCATTTATTACAATGTGATTCAATCCATTTGCTCCATTTGTTTGCATGGGTCCATTTGTTACAATCTAATCCGGTCCATTTGCACGGGTCCATTTGTTACAATCTGATCCAATCCATCTGCACGGGTCCATCTGTTACAATCTGATCCAATCCATCTGTTACAATCTGATCCAATCCATTTGCACGAGTCCATCTGTTACAATCTGATTCAATCCATTTGTTACAATCTTATCCAATCCATTTGCACGGGTCCATCTGTTATAATCTGATCCATCTGCATGGGTCCATCTGTTACAATCTGATCCAATCCATTTGCACGGGTCCAGTTGTTACAATCTGATCCAATCCATTTGCACGGGTCCATCTGTTATAATTTGATCCATCTGCATGGGTCCATCTGTTACAATCTGATCCAATCCATTTGCACGGGTCCAGTTGTTACAATCTGATTCAATCCATCTGCATGGGTCCATCTGTTGTTACAATCTGATCCAATCCATTTTCACGGGTCCATTACTTTCACTCCATTTGCTATATGGCAACGAGTGCTATATGGCCTTCATCTTTTTCTGACATTGAAAGATTAGATGCTTGATCAAACATATAGGTTTTCTGGTGCAAATTCCAGTGATTCTATTAATTAATGGTTTGTGTATGAGATAAGTTTGTTGAAGTTGTGTGGATGATTGTTCATAGATTAGAGGGGCACTATCAGTCAAACATGAGTTCCAAAATCAGAATATTGGCTTTCACAAAATCATAGCTAATTCAACTCATGGCTCGTTATATATCTATCAACATGCACATGGCTTGGCTAATGGTTCCAAAAGCATCATCAACTCAAAGTTGTATTTCTATCGGATCCACCAACAATATTATGTTTGTTGGAAAGGCATTCTTCTAGCTAGGGATTGTTCACTTTTGGTTTTGATTTCGTTCATGTTTGTATAGTACGTAGTGCACTAGTCCATGGGACTGTCTGGATGTTTGAGTGGACATGATTGTTGGTAGGAGTCCCATTGAAGGTTGTAAATATTATGTTCTTTCAATCACAACAACATCAGAGAAGCTGCAGCTCCAAGATCTAACTTCAAAGACATGGAGAGCCTAAAGGTATTTCTCTTTCTGCATCATCTGTTTGGTTCTTGTCTCTCTAAAATTATTTCTGTATTATATGATCGAGTACTATGTAATGATTTACTTTCGGCTAATTTTAGGAAACACTAATAGGAAACTCCCTTTTTTTGCAGAAGCGGTTTCATCAAGAAGCGGGTGCTCCAACATCATTCTTCAAAAGGAGAATTAGGATGAGCAAAAGTCTTTTATTTGATTTCCTAGACTTCTTTTTGGTAGAATTATTATTATTAGCATTATGTTTTAATGGGAATGGTCTTTTAACAAACTATTTTACATTCTATTGTCTTTTTTTTAAACAGACTAAGGTAGGAAGTGAAGTGTCATGGGAGCCTCTATTTGCCGGAGATTAGGACGTGTAACATGAATGGAGATTGTGTGTGTGAAATAGAATCAAGTGAACATTAATTGTGTAAAGGAGCGACATAAACTTGTAAAGATCAAGTACTATCATATTAGTAGTTCCAGGTTTTAGTAGTCTTGTATAGATTTTCTTTCAGTTTTTTGTTGTTTACAAGACTTGAACATGTAATCTAAGTGGTTTGAGACATGAATGTAAATATGTTTGGTTTTCCGATTTCTAAGTTGGTCCGTTCATATTCCAGGAAAATGTTATGAAGCTCGAAGATTTGATGTAAAAACTTGTCATGCTGAGCCACAAAAAACATACAATTTGAAAAGACCATTCATGTTTGTAAAGAAAAGGTTGCTTCTTATGGGGTCAATCTATATGAGTTATACGATCGCAACATCAGTTTCATTCCATCAGTTCCAAAATCATCACATTTAATTTCAACTCTTGCATTTGGCTAATGCTTCCAAAATTAACCATGCATCATCATTTCAATAGTTATATTTCTGATGGTTGAGTGGACAACTAAAGTTGTAATTATTTTGAGTTATTTTAATATATAAATTTTGTTTCTGAAGAATTGAAGTTTGAAAAGTGGGTGTAATTTTGTTTTAATCACAACAGCAACATCAGAGAATGCAACTCGAAGATCTTCTAACTTAAAGCCACAGGGTCTGAGTGTTGCAAGGAAGCATAAATACCTTGTCCTTGAAATTACTTTAACATGGATGCTATTATAATAATAAAGTGTTATGGCTTCATTTGAATGTTAATCTTTTCAAAACAAAACTTCATCAATATATGGTGTATCTATCAAGTAAACATGCATTTTACGTAGAAAATTATTCATCATTTATCAATACCAAAAGTAATCACTGAAAATCCATCAAAAATAGTTAAATAAATAAGAATCTTTAAATTTTTAGGATTCTGTCAAATATCCGTAGAAAAAGTAAAAGAAAATTTTCAATGTTTTAAAATTTTCGTGGAAAAAAAGTTCAAGAAATCAACTTATTATTTTTATTGTAACACCCTAAAAATCCAGAGTGAATTTAAAACGCGAAAACTGGACAATTAAACATCAACACTTGGTATAAACCTCCCAAAAAGGGGAAATTTACTAATCCTTTACAAATCTGCATACTGATATGGAACTCAACAACAAAACAATCTAAACATAAACTATCTAGATTACATCAGTTGTTCAATATCACCAAAAGAATGGGACTTAAACAATTGCCCATCATCAATACTAGTCATCTAAAAAATCCCCAAGACCAAGCTCATCACACAAGCCCTTGGCAACCCACCGCTAATGGGAACCTGTTATACACATCATTTGAGAAAAAGTGTTAGGCTTAAAGCCTAATGAGAACATACAGTTTATAATTTCAAGAGATATAAACAATTGTATCAAAAGGAACTCTTTTCAATAAGTTTTGGTTTACGAATTAAATCTTTTCCACATAAGGACTGATCGGTCCAAAAATTCATCTTGCGATGACGGGGGAAACCCGATTTACCAAGGATTGCGGCGGAACACAAAAGTAGACCACAATCCGAGTTGTGAGCTAAATACTTGGAATCCATGGCCACAAACAACAAGGTCCGTACTAAGATGTGAGGGAGGGCCCCCGAGGAAACCAAGTCATACTCGTTCACTAGGAATACATTATGACCCATGGCTAGTAACCGATCTCACATAACCGTACTAAAGGCCCCCGGGGGTCAAATGCATCCGTAGCTACAAAAAGGGGAATAGACATCCCAATAATAAAAGCCGACTCAAAACCTAGGGATCCACTAGTAATGGTACAAACTTGTCACAATAACATATGTGACCAACCATAGATAGTCATATGGTATAAAAACATTTTATAAACAAAATGCTTTCTTTCAAGATTAACTGTCGGTAAGAATAAAAATCATAAAAATGACTTATAGACATTCTTTCAAGTATCCACATACATGTACAAGTAAAACTCCATTTTACTTCAAATAAGACGGAATCCATCATTTTTGTTGAAAATGATCGGGAACCCTAAAATCTCCCAAAACTCAAGTTATGTCAAAATGTAGTAAACTTAAATCTGAAACCATGGAGATATATAGAAGTTCAAAATGTAACCTTTGACATGTATAAAGTTTATAAAAGGTAGTAGGAACTCACCAAATAGGTTTTTAGACGAAAACCCGAAAATTAGATATCGACCACCGAGAGAAGACGAAGCTTTCTATACCGAACCCTTGCTAGATGCACTTAATACTAGCAAATAAAGAGGTCTAAAGAACCAACAACCCAAACCAAAGAAAGAGAGAGAGAGAGAGAGACTTGAGATATTTGAGAAAAACACAAATGAGATATTTGTGAAGACTCAATATAAGTCGGTCAGGCAACCTCGCAGGTAAATTAAAATCAAGATGGTCGGGACCGTTCACAATCATGGATGTGGGAAAATATGGAACGATTGATTTGTTAAACTCACATGATGGTAGCACTTTCCGAGTTAATGGACACCGGGTCAAGCATTTTATTTCCAATGGAATGCCCGGACCCACTAATTCTGAAGAGTGATAGATAAGTTTTCATTGTAATTAGTGTAAATATTTTTTTATTTGTTTTGACTTTTATTTTGTAGGATGTAATTTCGGTTCAAATCATGAGTGTAGTTGGTAATGCTTGGAACTTCTTGTTTGGGACGGGTTTGGAGAGAGGATAAAATCTTATGGGATGGTTCTTTTGAATGGAAAAGGCAAACAAATTAATTTTTATTGCAAAATGGTGCATGGGGAAGGAAAACAAGTTTTTAAAATTACAAAAAGAAAGGTTTTGAAAAGGTGATATGATGGTGTCTTGAAAAGGGGATACTGATATGATTACCATGGAGGAGTAGATGCATGGAAAAGGGGTACACAATTTTTTATCTGAAAAAGTACAAAAAGGATGCATTGATTTTAACTAAAGGATTTTCAGTTTTTATAATTCTTTTGGGTACAATTGTTACCCGAGTATTCCTCAAATACTTTGGATCTTTCTAAAAACTGGTGGACCCCTAGTTGGATTTCAAAGGAAAAGAAACCAAAAGATAACTTTTCAAAGATTCCTTGTTACACAACTTCATCTTCCCCAATACACTTCCTTTTATACAATCATTTCTCTTTCTTTACACCATTCCCATGGCGAGACAAAAGCACCTCGTCTCTCGACCTTCGCAACCCCCGCGCCAGTCTCTCCGTCGCTGGAGCACCAATACTCCTTCAACGCCGGTTGACAGCGTCGATGGGATCGCCGACGCTGCACCACCACAAACCGCCATCACCGCTACCTCTACACTCTCTTCAACCAACATTGCCGCCGAACGGACCAACATTGTCGCCGACCAGGCCACCATCGCCGTCGCTCATACCTCCGTGCCGCCACCACAGACCACCGCTGCAGAACCCACATCCTCGGTTCCTTGTTCCTTACCCTAGCCATTATGTTCGACAATGGGGACATTGTACGTCTTAAAGTTTGGGGGTGGGGAGAGAAAAATATAAAATGATAATATAAAGTATATATGTGATCATTGCATATATGAAAAAAAATTTGGAAGGAAGCCGAAAAAAATTATAATAAAAAGTCTTCGAAAAATTGGAAGACGACCTTCGGAAAATTGGAAGGCAATTTAAAACCCAAGGATCGTGAAACAAATTGGAATATCACAAAACTTTGGGTTTTGAAAATCCTGAACTCAAAAGGAAAGACTAGAAAAGAAATATCGTACGCCCTTTTGTAGTTGAGTTCAAGTTTGGGGGAAGATTTTTTTTTTTTTTAAAAGCCACAGACACTAACCCGTGAAAGCCCTACCGATCAATTTCAACATCATAGAAGTCATTCAAGGAAGTTGTACAATTCTCAACTAAAGAAGACATTCAAGCAATTATTTTTGTAGGTTTCGTTCCTTCTCTCCTTTCGTAAAATTTCTTTTTATTTCATTTTTTTACTTGAGGACAAGTAAAACCTCAAGTTTGGGGGTGTGATAACTCTCGATTTTGAGAGTTATTTATCACTCTCTTTCTAGGTTTTTGTATCATTTTTATACCCACTTTGCTTCTATTCTTTTCATTTGGTCTAAAAATGTGATAAAGAGGTGATGAATTATCAAAAGTTTATTTTTTTGGAAAAACTGCACTTTTGTGGCCAACTGTGGGCAGGTACTCTACCCACTGTGGACGTCGATGACCACTTGAAGAAAACTGCCGGACGCTGCGTTTATCCGGACGATAACGAGCAGATTAAAATATATTTGTTGGAGCATGCTTGTCTGATCTTTGAGGCATGGGTTGAAAAGAGAGATGGGTCTTGCCCCTTGTGCCTTTGAAGAAGAAAATCCTTTGGGTCTTGTGTTTTCTTTTGAAGGCTATATAAAGAAGGAGTGGTTTGCATTTATTTCATCAACTTCACCACCATCAATCACAAGACATTTAAATTCTCTAGCTCTAGTTTATCTTCAAGTTACTAGTTAACTTGAAGATTGTAGTTTTAAAATTCTAGTCATTTTACTTTCCTAGTCCTTTATATTTCTAGTCCTTTACATTTCTAGTCATTTACTTTCCCTTGTAATTTAATTTCCGTAATTTACATTTATGCAAGTAGTTATTAATTATTTCGCTTATTTCATTATGTCTTTCTTTTTCGTCATGAGCTAAGCACCTTATTGGGTGTGGGTGTGAGTAAACTTGAGACTAGTAGGATACACTTGGGTGTGTCCATAATTACTTGTTCTTGAGTTTGGTCACTTGAGTCGAGACATAACTCAATGCGGAAAAGCCGATCACTTTGAAGTGTTAATATTAGATTTTAGACCTCGAGAGGGGCGGATCCGTTCACAATCATGGATGTGGGAAAATATGGAACGATTGATTTGTTAAACCCACATGATGGTAGCACTTTCTGAGTTAATGGACACCGGGTCAAGCATTTTATTTCCAATGGAATGCCCGGACCCACTAATTCTGAAGAGTGATAGATAAGTTTTCATTGTAATTAGTGTAAATATTTTTTTTATTTGTTTGACTTTTATTTTGTAGGATGTAATTTCGGTTCAAATCATGAGTGTAGTTGGTAATGCTTGGGACTTCTTGTTTGGGACAGGTTTGGAGAGAGGATAAAATCTGATGGGATGGTTCTTTTGCATGGAAAAGGCAAACAAATTAATTTTTATTGCAAAATGGTGCATGGGGAAGGAAAACAAGTTTTTAAAATTACAAAACGAAAGGTTTTGAAAAGGTGATACGATGGTGTCTTGTAAAGGGGATACTGATATGATTACCATGGAGGAGTAGATGCATGGAAAAGGGGTACACAATTTTTTATCTGAAAAAGTACAAAAAGGATGCATTGATTTTAACTAAAGGATTTTCAGTTTTTATAATTCTTTTGGGTACAATTGTTACCCGAGTATTCCTCAAATACTTTGGATCTTTCTAAAAACTGGTGGACCCCTAGTTGGATTTCAAAGGAAAAGAAACCAAAAGATAACTTTTCAAAGATTCCTTGTTACACAACTTCATCTTCCCCAATACACTTCCTCTTATACAATCATTTCTCTTTCTTTACACCATTCCCATGGCGAGACAAAAGCACCTCGTCTCTCGACCTTCGCAACCCCCGCGCCGGTCTCTCTGTCGCTGGAGCACCAATACTCCTTCAACGCCGGTTGACAGCGTCGATGGGATCGCCGACGCTGCACCACCACAAACCGCCATCACCGCTACCTCTACACTCTCTTCAACCAACATTGCCGCCGAACGGACCAACATTGTCGCCGACCAGGCCACCATCGCCGTCGCTCATACCTCCGTGCCGCCACCACAGACCACCGCTGCAGAACCCACATCCTCGGTTTCAAGCACCCAGGGTATTTTCACTTCTGGTGGGTCGCCGACGATCCCATCCTTTGATGCTCCGACGAAGGATCTGAAAAAGTAACTTTTGGTTTTTCATCACCGCTCTTTTGAACATTATCTCTGTTATGTATTTTGGGTGTCTGTGTACCAACTAACTATTTATTCCCGCCTTTTGTGTAAGATTTGCGGGTTTAATTTAGGTTGTGTTATATTATCATTCATGCTTGATATTTTTTTGGTCTCCTTTATGTTTCACAATTTCTTTCAGGTACGAATTCTTTGGATGACTTTTTGGATGGTCAAAAGTTGAAAGGACGTAGGCCCTATTGTTATTGGCCTAAACACCTTTTCCCTTGTTCCTTACCCTAGCCATTATGTTCGACAATGGGGACATTGTACGTCTTAAAGTTTGGGGGTGGGGAGAGAAAAATATAAAAAGATAATATAAAGTATATATGTGATCGTTGCATATATGAAAAAAAATTGGAAGGAAGCCGAAAAAAATTATAATAAAAAGTCTTCGAAAAATTGGAAGACGACCTTCGGAAAATTGGAAGGCAATTTAAAACCCAAGGATCGTGCAACAAATTGGAATATCACAAAACTTTGGGTTTTGAAAATCCTGAACTCAAAAGGAAAGACTAGAAAAGAAATATCGTACGCCCTTTTGTAGTTGAGTTCAAGTTTGGGGGAAGATTTTTTTTTTTAAAAAGCCACAGACACTAACCTGTGAAAGCCCTACCGATCAATTTCAACATCATAGAAGTCATTCAAGGAAGTTGTACAATTCTCAACTAAAGGAGACATTCAAGCAATTATTTTTGTAGGTTTCGTTCCTTCTCTCCTTTCGTAAAATTTCTTTTTATTTCATTTTTTTACTTGAGGACAAGTAAAACCTCAAGTTTGGGGATGTGATAACTCTCGATTTTGAGAGTTATTTATCACTCTTTTTCTAGAATTTTGTATCATTTTTATACCCAATTTGCTTCTATTCTTTTCATTTGGTCTAAAAATGTGATAAAGAGGTGATGAATTATCAAAAGTTTATTTTTTTGGAAAAACTGCACTTTTGTGGCCAACTGTGGGCAGGTACTCTACCCACTGTGGGCGTCGATGACCACTTGAAGAAACTGCCGGACGCTGCGTTTATCCGGACGATAAGGAGCAGATTAAAATATATTTGTTGGAGCATGCTTGTCTGATCTTTGAGGCATGGGTTGAAAAGAGAGATGGGTCTTTCCCCTTGTGCCTTTGAAGAAGAAAATCCTTTGGGTCTTGTGTTTTCTTTTGAAGGCTATATAAAGAAGGAGTGGTTTGCATTTATTTCATCAACTTCACCACCATCAATCACAAGACATTTAAATTCTCTAGCTCTAGTTTATCTTCAAGTTACTAGTTAACTTGAAGATTGTAGTTTTAAAATTCTAGTCATTTTACTTTCCTAGTCCTTTATATTTCTAGTCCTTTAAATTTCTAGTCATTTACTTTCCCTTGTAATTTAATTTTCGTAATTTACATTTATGCAAGTAGTTATTAATTATTTCGCTTATTTCATTATGTCTTTCTTTTTCGTCATGAGCTAAGCACCTTATTGGGTGTGGGTGTGAGTAAACTTGAGACTAGTAGGATACACTTGGGTGTGTCCATAATTACTTGTTCTTGAGTTTGGTCACTTGAGTCGAGACATAACTCAATGCGGATAAGCCGATCACTTTGAAGTGTTAATATTAGATCTTAGACCTCGAGAGGGGAGGATCCGAAATACGGCTTAAGTGATGCACAAAGATTTGAGAAAGTCTTTGATAATCACGCAGAGATGCGGGTTTTGTATGATTTACTAAGGTTCGAACGTCGGTCGGGATTAATATCACAAAGAGATTTGGGTATAAATCCTCATACCGGTAGAACTTGACGTTTAGAGTCAAACTTAGATAAATCAGCAAACTCAAGTACAATAACTATGGGCACTTTATAGGTACTTTTGGGCATAATTTATAAAAATTCGTTTTCGAGAGATCGGAATTTTTATACATGGTTCTATGCACTTAAGCGCCTAACCATCTGATAACTACAATTATCTCAAGGAAACTTACACCCATACCCAATCCTTACTCATTGTTAAATTTCTTAATTAATTTAGATATTTCACCAACAAAACGACAAATTTTTCTCACAACCAAAGCGTGTGCAAGAAGTTCATGAAACTCTCTGATTCTCAGTAGACCAGTCCCTGTGGAAACGATATTCGGTATACTTACCATTTTATTACTTATAGCGATCATAGTTGAGGTGTATACTTGCGCCCCCACTGTGGGAACACTGTGGCCACTTGTGGAACTATACGGTTTTCCGCTATCAGTCGCCGATTCTCCCATGTGTCCGGCTATAACTATTGTGTATGCATGTGTAACACTCTGAATTTCAATTTAAGGGGAAAACTGCAAAAAAACAGTGCCCTGCGCGGGTAGCCGCGCGGGTTAGGCCGCGTCGTGAGCCGCGCGGAGCACTGTCCGTGTGAGCATCCAGTGGGAGGCGCGAATGACCGCACGGTTCAACCCGCGCCATGACCCGCGCGCGTGCCATAACGAGTTAAAAAGGCGATTTCAGCCATTCTTGCATTTATTCCTTCAACTAACTTCTCTCAAAACTCTCTCTTCACTAAATACTTCCCAAGATCGATCAAAGAAGCCTACCAATCTTCATCCACTACATTTATTGCAAGAAACAAGCTTCCTCAATCAAAGGTTTCAACCAAGGATCTCAAGTCTCAAGATCATCTTCTTCCTCCATCCATTTTTAGGGTTCATCTCAAGTTTCTAGGGTTTTGCTATAAAACCTAGATTGTGAGTTTTTTACTACTATTTTCAAATGAGATACATATCTTGTGTGCTTACTTGTTCGTATTTCATATGTATGTAGAAATCTGATCATCTGATAAGTTTGACCTAACTGCTACTTTTGAGATTGTTGGAAATTTAGTTATGGCACTTCATGTGGACTTTGATGATGTTACCAATGATGTTATTTAAACTTGGTTATGTGGTTTTGGTGAGCCATGGGTATTATACTTGTCTTGTACATTTTAGAGTTTTGTACCTAAAATATTCTAGGAATTATATGAGATCTTATACATGTATCTTGTGGATATGGAATTATGTATAGAGATGAATATCGTACGTATATAGGATGAACCATGAGTAAGTGCTAGGAGGATGTAGTCTTATGACGGTATGCACCTAGACCTCCGCCATTTGGAGTAATGCCTGGGAGGTAGTCTTCAAGTGTGTCGGGCCTTCGGGATGTTGCTCAGGCGAGTGAACATCAAGGTACATTGACTCGAGGTAAAACTCATTGGTGTGATGGGTCTCCCCCATTGGTTCCTGATGGCCTTTGGTGACTAAAATGATATAAATGTTCATACCATGTTTATAAATGTTATGCTATGTTCTTGTATAACTCACTAGGCCCGTTTGGCCTAACACTTGTTGGTTTGATGTGTATCTCAGGTTCGAGCGGCGCTACCGCCGAGAAGGTTTAGCTGGCCTCTAGTTGTGAGCTTGGGAGCATTTTTGGGATGCCATTTTTAGAAGATGATCACTTTTGGAAGTAGATGACAACTGACTGTAATCTTAGTTCTAGTTAGATTTAGATTAGGAGGTTGTCATTTATCATTGCTTCTTATTACAAACTTGTAAATAACAGACATTTATTGTTCCTTTTTGGATGAGCTCATGCTTTGGCATTTATGTGATTACAACATTTCCATTTTCCGGAAATTTTTGTTTGTCCCATTTTTGGGGTGTTACAGCATGGCTTGCATGGGAAACACAAACTGGTTTTTATAACTGTTCATATAATAAATAGTTATCACCAACTTGGACACTTGTCACTTTAGGTAAAGTTGACCTGAACTTACGTATATTAACCTTTTTGGCGTATAACCTAATGAAGAAATCTTAGTTTATCAATGTCCTTTTGATTATGGGGTGAGTAGTAAAATTAGGTAGAACAAACATTATATTTCTGACATTTCAAAGGATGTCTCTGCACAAGGACAGTAGTTGAAAGTTGATTAGTGAAACTTGATCAATAAGTCTTCACTAATCCCTGAATTCGCTCGTTGATCTTTAATCTGCTAGACTACTCGTTGAGCCGCTTCAACGTCTTTCTAGCTTTTATCTGGCTTGTATTCGACTCGATGAAGGCATTGTGCTTGAACTAGACTGAATTCTAGATATAAAGACCAAGTTCGCATCAGTTTGGTTATTTCATACGTGGACATTGAAAACCGATTACAACCTTTTTCAATGGATCTCATATGTTCAGTGTTTAAAAGTACAATACCTATTCTATTAAGTGTATGATTGGATGTGTTATCAACAAAACCAATAGGTAAGACTCAACAATCTTCCATAATTGATGATGACATAAATTTACATAGAATAAACAACTTAGAAAAATGTTATTGAAATTCATAAAAAGTTATTGTACTTGGAACTTAATTTTTGTGACCTTACTTGTTTGATTTTTGGCGTTACATTTACAAGGAAAGTAAAGTACTGAAAAATACAATATCCAAAAAACTATAATTTTGTTTATTTAGACTTGAAATGTAATTTACATGAAGTCGCTTTGAAGATACGTTTAGATCTAAAATATGGGAAGTTACGAGACTGTAGAACTTGATAAACTAAGAGGTTTGGAAGAAGCTTCTCTAAAGGCATTCATTGACGGTTGAAGGATTAGTGTCTTTGTATAATTTATTCTCTCCGCCATTTTTATGAACATCTAAAAGAAATTAAGTTAGGCTCAACAATTTTGATCCCGACTTATACCATTAAATTTATATTATGGTCAATAAAATAAGTATGAAAAAGAACACCACCGTAGTAAAGCCAATTTTAATTTTTCTACATATATCTTTGTGTTAAGTCTAAATATTGTATCCAAGATTTAATAGGAAAGTCAAAGATGTAAAAGTCAACATTGTCTTTGTAATAGACTAGTCAAAGAATGTTTAGTTTCCTTAGTGGTTAAGTCTTAGTTAATCTTGAGGTATAAATAGGCTTTTAGCCTTGTGGCTTTGTAAGAATCTTGTAACTAGTGTTGTAAGCTCGTTATTGTAATATCAGACTTGTGATTAAAGATTCAAGATCTACTTTCTCTCTCTAGTTTCTCTCTCTAGTTCTTGATCATATTATGAGAATTGCGTGATTGTTTTGGGATTTTATGTTTAACAATTGGCTTGTCAGGATCGAATTCTCAACAAGAATTATGAATACTCAGAAACAATATCAAAGAAGTTGCGGAATAACACTTTGATATTCAATAAAACAGTAAACAAACAGTATATGATTAACAACTTGTAAACTTGTATTCAATGATCAAATAACAAGATTACACACTCAACCTCAATCTTGAAGAACAGACTCTTTCAAGACGAATTCTACTTCTCTAGAATTAGGAACTATGCCTTGAGGTTGATTTTCTCTCTAGAACATAAACATAGAATGAGTTATTAAAAGTTATCTCACTATTCTAAACTATGCAATATATATACTGAAGATAAAAGCTAATTACAATTAATAAAATATCTTCAGAATATCTTCCATCATTATCTCCAATCTTTCCATAATCTTCAGTCCATCCAGCTGTCATCCTTCCATGCGAATTCTTTATCACATAAGCAGCATTATTCTTCAGCAGCATTAATACTCTGAGCAGTATTAACTCTAGCAGTACTAATCTTGTTGAGCAACATTAATCATCAACTAGCAGCATTAATAACAAAAGTACTAACTAGAAGTATTAACTGTTTTCTTCTAGCAGCATTAACTTTGTTCCAGCAGCATTAACTACAACTGGCAACATTAACCACAGAAGTAGTAACCATGATGAATATTAACTTCAGAAGTAGTAACTATGATGAATATTAACTTCAGAAGTAGTAACCATGTTGAACTAGAAGTATTAACCATGTTTGGCATATTTCAGACCCAACAATCTCCCCCTAACTTAACTTTTCAAAACTGAGAAGTTAAGTTCTTCAACATAAGGTCTTTATGATAATTTCAAAACTTTCTGCAATTACTAGTTCTTCTTGATTCAGTTTCTGCTGTTATCTTCTTTTCTGTTTCTGATGTAGTTACTGCTTTATTTCAGCTTCTTCACTTATCTCCCCCTCAAAATAAGATTTCATATCAATACAAACTTTAATTTTCTTCTTTTTCAGTACCAACTTATTGATATGATCTATCTGCTAGTGATAAGAAGTGATCACCTTTTCATCTCTTTTATCTCCATAATTTGATTGTGAACTTTCAGACTAATTGTACCAAGTGTATCCATCAATTCTTTGTAGTTAAACTGTCCTCACCTCCTTTAGGTGTGTTTACCACCTTTGAAGGATCCTTGGATCTTTTAGTAGAGATCTTCTGCCTAGCAGAAGCACCTTCTACTCCCTTGGTTTCTTGGCACCTGGGACCTTTAGATAATTACTCATCTAAAGTTGCCATGGGGAAGGTCTTAGATATGTTCACACTGTCCTGTCCTGCACTTTGTGCAAAGTCAGTAGTGTGAGCCTTACAACCCATATGCTCTTGCATCTCCTTATTGAGCACCTTCTTGAGGTTGGGATACACCTCTATGGTTTCCCTTTGGATATTCTCTGATGAAAAATGCTCCATCAGAGGGCTTGTAGGTTTTGAGGTTGAAGATACAAGAAGGGAAGGAACCTTCTGTATCTTTTCCTTATATATTATGGTAATGGGGAATGTTGGTTTGACAAAAGGAATCTGAAGATTTATGCTTTGTAGTGGAAGGTGTGGATAGGTCATCAGTGGGTTGGTCTAATGAGGGCTTTGACCCTGATGTCTTACCTTCTTGATTGTGGGACATCACCATCATTGTAGAGAACAATGGTGTGTCAACTCCTTCCGAGTCCTTAGCAGATCTCTTCATGATTGAAAAGACCTTGCCTTTAGGGGGTTTAGGTACATATACCTCATCAAAGTGAGGTATGTCCGTCAATTCATTATTAAGTACTTCTTGTACAAACCTTGGATACAGATAAAAGCTTTTTGATTGATATCCAGGTTTGACATTAAATTATTGAAGATCATTTTAGGTATAGAAAACTTACATTAGCAGTAGTAACACTTATCAGCAGCATTAACACAGATTGGCAGTAGTAACACATACCAGCAACATTAACACAGTCTGACAGTATTCACTGAACTAGAAGTACTAACTACCTTTCAGTATTAGCAACCTGAAACACTTTTCTTACCTTCTGCTGGATCAGAAGTAACATGTCCTCCATCAAATCTTTTGAAGAATTTGAAGGCAATCCATGTTCCTTGTTATGTGCCAAGAGCAACCATTATCTTCATTCCAAATGCTCTTCCTCTTGAGCTTTTGATTGCCCTGCACACTTGATAAATCAGTTAGTCTTTGATGGAACCCAAGCCAAAGTGGTCTTGGGTTGACCTTTCTCATTAATATAATATGTCAGTTTGGTCTGAATGAGTTGTTTAGGAATCTCATGACTGGAGTATTTTGTCAAGATTATAGGCTTGGCTGCTTTACTACTAGAAGCAGCACTAGCCTTGTTAGCAGTACTAACTTGGTTAGCAGTACTAATCAAGTTAGCAGCACTATTCTTGTTAGCAGTACTATCTGGGATAGCAGTACTAACAGGTTTCTTTGCAATTGGAACCCAAACTTGAACAAAGTTGTTTGCTTTCTTTGTCTTTAAATTACTCCTTGACTTATTTGGAGTATGTTTCTTTGGTTTAGCAAACTTATTTTGAACATGAGACTTTTTAGGTGCTCTGTTCTTAGCCATTTGATTCCTTCCTTGCTTCCTATAACCAAAGGAGTTTTGAGTTTGTCTTTGAAAATTAACTCTTTGGTTGATAGGATTGTAATAACAGTATTTGGCAACATGATTAAGCTTTCCACAGATAAAACAAGGTTTTGGTCTATTGATTTTACTCAGATCAACCCCTTGTTTTTGTGCCCACTGATTATTCCAGTTTCTTTGATTTCCCCTCCTTTTATCATGTTTTTGGGGCTCAGATTTATTGCAAGTACACTGTTTGCAAGGGACAGGATTCACAACTGTTATCTGTTTGTAGTGGACCTTACCAGACTTTCCCTCTGTCTTTTCTATGTCCTTAGATTTGACCCAAGTCTTTCCACATCCCTCATTGGTGATAATGTGATTTTCTAGAGGAATCTCACCACCTACAGTGTTCTCCTTACTCTTATCATTAGAGTTCTCTTCTTCAGAGTCTGTTTCAACCACCACTTTGTCTAATGGATCTACCTTAGTGACTTCATCAAACAATTCCTTCCTATTCTTGGTCTCTAGCAAGTCTGATATAGGAGGGATGTAATTGTTGTTGTATGGTGGTGGTGTGGTGTTATAGCCTATTCCTCTTCTGAGTTTGTCATGGATTTGAGTTTGAAGCAAGGAGTCCATTGCTTTAGAAGCATTGGAAAATTTTTCAATATCTAGCTTGGCTTTCTCAAACTCCCTCTTTATCTTCTCATTCTCCTCTTCTTTCTGTTTAAGCTTAAATTCATACTGATCTTTCTCCCACTTCCAGTAGTTTGTGTCATAAGAGTGTTGAAGCTCATTGGCTTGGAAACTCTTAATCTGTTCCTCAAAGCTCTCAACGATTCTTACATAGTCTTTTATATCTCTCTCTAATCTTTTAAGATCATCACACATACCCTGATTGTGATCCCTGTATCTTTGAACAATTTCAATACAGGATTTAGAGCAAAGATTAGATGTTACCTCAGTGGGAATGGCAGTGCTTGTCGATTCTGATTCTTTAGCCATGATGATTGATGTTGAATGAACGTTTCTGAGAATACTAGCTCTGATACCATTTGTCAGGATCGAATTCTCAACAAGAATTATGAATACTCAGAAACAATATCAAAGAAGTTGCGGAATAACACTTTGATATTCAATAAAACAGTAAACAAACAGTATATGATTAACAACTTGTAAACTTGTATTCAATGATCAAATAACAAGATTACACACTCAACCTCAATCTTGAAGAACAGACTCTTTCAAGACGAATTCTACTTCTCTAGAATTAGGAACTATGCCTTGAGGTTGATTTTCTCTCTAGAACATAAACATAGAATGAGTTATTAAAAGTTATCTCACTATTCTAAACTATGCAATATATATACTGAAGATAAAAGCTAATTACAATTAATAAAATATCTTCAGAATATCTTCCATCATTATCTCCAATCTTTCCATAATCTTCAGTCCATCCAGCTGTCATCCTTCCATGCGAATTCTTTATCACATAAGCAACATTATTCTTCAGCAACATTAATACTCTGAGCAGTATTAACTCTAGCAGTACTAATCTTGTTGAGCAACATTAATCATCAACTAGCAGCATTAATAACAGAAGTACTAACTAGAAGTATTAACTATTTTCTTCTAGCAGCATTAACTTTGTTCCAGCAGCATTAACTACAACTGGCAACATTAACCACAAAAGTAGTAACCATGATGAATATTAACTTCAGAAGTAGTAACTATGATGAATATTAACTTCAGAAGTGCAAGAAAATGGATTCTTTGGATTCGATTTGTGTTTAGGATTGATTCTTGTGTTGATTACATCTTGTGATTCTAACTGATTCAATCTCAATTTTCGATTTTTGAAATTTTCTTGAAACTCGAGTTCGAACACTGTTCTTGAATGAAAATGTGTGAATTGTTGTTTTTAATCGACATTTGATAGTAAATTTGTGTTTTGTTATGTTTTTCGATGATTCTGATAATTTTTTGAGATCAAATTTGCAGATTTGGATCGATTTGAGATAGAAAGAGCCAAGAACTCGATTTGCGCGAGTTCATCTTCGTTTTGCGCGAGTTCATAGACATTTGCGTGAGCTTATACGAGCTTCAAGGAAAATTCAGTTTGCGTCTTGCACTAATAACGCAAAGCTACGTTTGCGTCTTGCACTAATAACGCAAAGTATAATTTGCGTATCTAACCATTCACGCAAAGCAAAGTTCGTGCAATCAACGACTCACGCAAAGTCTCTCACTCAAAGCCTCTCACACAAAGTTCAGTGCTTAATTCAAGAATCTCTAAGTTTGCGTGACAAGACTTTCACGAAAAGTCACATTTGCGCATCTTTCGGCTCACGCAAAGTTCACTTTGCGCTTCAAGGCTATCACACAAAGTTCACTTTGCATTACAAGGCAGTCACGCAAATCCTACTTTGCGTCTTCCACTGGTATCTCACGAGAACCTTCCTTTGTGTCACACGCTGATCACGAGAAGCTACCTTTGCGCCATACACAGTTCACGCAAAACTCGACTTTGCGCCATATCAAGTGTTGTTCAAATTTTAAAATTTTGTGCTAGATTTCAATTTAATCTGATTTTTGATTTTCTGGTATACAGTTTGGAACGATCATTTATATCAAGCTAATTTCTCATTCAAAATGGGATATTTTGCAGATCTTGAAGAGAAGAATAGAAAGCTGGAATTAGAGAAAGTTAATCTGGGTCATGTTGTTGACTTTCATTCTCAAAAGTCAAAAGAGTATTTTGCTGAAATCATCTCATTGAAAGAAGAAATCGGTACTTTAAAGATAATCAATGAAGATCTTCTGAAAAGATCTTCTGGGCTGAATGATGAGAAGATAATTAGATTGGAATATGAGAATGTTGAACTTAGAAAGAATATATCTGATATGGAACATCAGCTTGCTGAAATTAAAGCTGATTTTGATAGTGAAAAGAAAATTTTTTCAAAGAAGTTCTCAGATTTCTCTAAAAAGTGTTTTGAAGAAAAGAAGTTAGTTGAACTTAAATGCATAAAACTTTCTCAACAAATTTCTGATTTTGAGAAAGTACTTATTTTGGAAAGAGAGAAGTTTGATAAAGAAAAGAAGGCCATAGAACAGAAGAATGTGGGATTCTTTAAGGAACTATCCGGCCAAAGAAATGATTCAGAGAAAGGGTTTGAAGAAGAACGATCAATCTTTGAGACTGAAATCAAAAGACTGACTTCAAAGTTATCTGAACTATCTGCTACTGCGCTGAAAGAGCAGAAAACGAAGTCTGAATTCAAGACAAAGATTGACCTGCTTGTGAAAGAAAGAGACACATTTGCTTCAAAGATCAAAGAGCTTGAAAAGTCTGTTTCAAGTTCAAATCATAAATCTGTCTCTTCACAAAGGTCAGTTAAATATTTTGATCAGATTCGTCGAACTAACATTTTCTATGATGGATATATAGATGGTTCAGATACATATCCGAGGAGAAGTAGTTACAAGAAAAAGAAACTGGGTTGGCAGAAGAAATCAGTCAAAGATGACAAGACAGATGAGCTGAAAGGAAACACATCATGTATACATGTACACAAAGCAAAGAAGAACAAAGCACATAAAGGTAATAAATATTATTGTTCTTATTGTGGTACACATGATCATATTCACAAGACCATTGATCATTTCTGGTATGGTTCTTACTCTATCACCCCTACAAGAACTGCAACTAACATTCATGGACCCAAATACCAGTGGGTACCAAAGCCGAAAACTGATTCTGTGTTGCAGGCACCTCAAGTCAAGGGGGAGTAAGAGAACGATGGCTTTTGAACACAGCAGTTCAAAACCCGCACCTCAATATCAAGATTATGGCTTCTAAGTACAAAGCTTAGGACCCGTTCTTCAAAGGAGTTTGACTTCTAAACACAACAGTTTAGGACTCGGACCTCAACGATTAAAAGACCTTACTCCTGTTTTTACATCCGATGGATATGATGGTCTACATCCCAAGAGAATTGATCTGATCTCTATCCTGTACTTTTTCACTGATAGATTTTACTAATATGATGGTCTACAATTCAAAAGGGAGTGTCTGATCTCTATCCTGTTTTAACTGTCATATTTCAGATGCCTAATTTAAGGGGGAGTAAAGGTGATGACTTTTGATTAATTCAGATCAGAACTCATACTATAATCTGTTTTACTGCTTTCTATCCTTTTATTTTTGAATAAATAATGTGAATAAAGTGGCTTCTGATCATATGACAGATCAGGACCCGTTTTTCAATGATCAAAGAAGGATATTATGCTAATATCCAGGGGGAGCTCAAAAGACCTAAGTCATTATATCATGATTTGAGGGAAGCTGAAAAGGTAAATATCTTCTGATCCTAGATCTTTGATTGTTTGAAAGAAGAACAACTTTCAAACATGAAAAATCGTTTCTTAAATGTTCAAATCACTTCTTATTCTCAAAAGATTTTATGAATTTAGAAGTGTGCTTTTAAATGTTTTTCAAATTTTGAGCTTAAAGTTTAACTGACCGTGTGTTTCCAAAGATCAATACTTGTGTATTATCTTGTCCATATACTGTCAAGTATTCACACACAACGGTTCAGTATTTTATTTGAAATTGTTATTACCATGTCTCAAATTCGAACCAATTTTTGGATGGTAATACCCCCGTTTGCTTTCAAAGTTGTTGAGCATCATTCATCCTTTTCATATTTGTGCTTTTATTGATAAATTGTTTATATTCGTTCATATAAACAAAATATCCAGTTCTTTGGTACCCTAACCATTTCATTTGATCTGCTTGATACATTGTCAGATTCTCAAAACAATTCTTTTGATTTCATTTCATTCATTCAATATTCTTGTTTTGAGAAATCTTAATTGTTCAATTGCTCAAATCTCATGAGCATACATTCTGACACTGATATCTTTTTGAGCTTCACTGATCAAGATAAACTGTTGAGCAACGATTCTTATTAGGAATAACATGGGATTTGTGTGTGAGCTTAAACAGAACTTCTATGGATTCACGCAACCTGTGTTTCCTACCCAGGAAGTTATCCTTGAGTGATTGAGGGGTGAGGGATCAATATCAAAGAGTGGGGGAGATAACTCATCCGGTTGAGTTATTCTCATTGCGTGGAGCGGAAAAATGGAAAAGAGAGTTTGGTTAGAAGTGAGCATAATGTTAAAAAGAAAGAGGGTGTGAGATCAGAGTTAAAAGAATATCAGAACTCTGCACCTACCACTTTCTGAGCCGGGCATCCACATTTACTGATTGGTTCACATTCTTTGGTGACCATCATTGAAAAAGGCAGTGAGCCCATGCCAACTCTTTGGTGACCATCATTTACTCATTTCTTTGTTTCATTTTCTTTGGGGACGCAACATATATGCTCTCTAATCTTCACTTGAAAGATTTAGATATTGAAAAATAAGGAAAGTTGCCCCACCTTCGCGCCTCTTTCATGCACATTGAGTCCGTGTAATATCTGTTACTGTCTCAACAGTTTACACAATTTGAGCCTGAAAAAGCCTAAGTAGCTTCAATCATTCTACACTTGCACGAGCACACAAGGAATATGTTTTCTTGTCATAACATTCATAGAAAATTCCTTTGTGGTTTTTCGATGATTGAATGGAAGCCCTGGAGGAGTGATCATCACAAAAGCTCCTTTTCAATGTACATCTGTTGTACAAAGTGGCTTCGTGCTACTTACAGGCATGCTAACTGTTTCATTTGTTGATTCAGGGTTACCACGTTCATTATGTCTGAATTTGAAAAGATTCGGATATATATCTTTCATGAATTGACGACTCTCAGATCAAAGTGCGCCAACTGTCAAAGGGGAGATTGTTATTTGAATACAAAGGGGTGATCAAAGTCTGTGCTGAAATTGATGAAATTTTGATGATCATGATGCTCTCAATCATCAAAAAGGGGGAGAATTTTTCCAAAGATCAATTTCAATGCTATGAAGAGTTGTCAAAGTGAAAATTGCTTCCGCTTATTCACAGACAAAAGACTCTGAAGAAAGTTTGTTCAAAGATAAATCAATATGATTTGTGAAAGATTGTTTTCTGAAGACAGTCCAGAGATCAAAGTGATGAAGATACAATTTTGCTCAGAGATGAAAAAAATTTCAGAGATAAAGTTTTCAAAGCTGTTTCATTGTTCGAAGATCAGTTGTTTCAAAGTTGTCAAAGATTTTCAAACGTTTCAAGAATTATGTTTCGCATTCAAGACATGTTGACTTTCAAAGCTTCAAACTGCAAAAGACTTTCCAAGATTCTTCAAAGGCTGAAAGAGTAAAGATTGTGAAAGCTTCAAAGTTAAAGAGACAAAAGCTGAAGAATCAAGAGCAGAAGATCTGTATCAATTTTTTATTAAATCTTGAATACAAAGGGGGAGATTGTTAAGTCTAAATAGTGTATCCAAGATTTAATAGGAAAGTCAAAGATGTAAAAGTCAACATTGTCTTTGTAATAAACTAGTCAAAGAATGTTTAGTTTCCTTAGTGGTTAAGTCTTAGTTAATCTTGTGGTATAAATAGGCTTTTAGCCTTGTGGCTCTGTAAGAATCTTGTAACTAGTGTTGTAAGCTCGTTATTGTAATATCAGACTTGTGATTAAAGATTCAAGATCTACTTTCTCTCTCTAGTTTCTCTCTCTAGTTCTTGATCATATTATGAGAATTGTTTGATTGTTTTGGGATTTTATGTTTAACACTTTGTATTATTAGACGCATTGTCAAAAGAAATGCTACTTTTTTATCTTTCAGATAATAAAAAACTATAATATTTTTTAACATTTTAAATAATTCGTTTCCCAAATGTGAAAAACCAAATTGCTCAAATGCACCGGAGCATTTTATCATTGGCCCATGACGTGGTTCGGTCCAATGAGTTGTTATACAAAGATAAGAATTATGTGGAGTGCTCCAAACATCATACGTGAGAACCACACTATTTACTAAGTTTAAAAATACAGTTCGCAATTCCATTTTTGCAATTTTTCATAATTTAAAGGGCAAATTGCATGAAAAAGTAACCTACTTTAGTCTGATTCCTGTTTTTGGTAACGTACTTTCAAAACTTCTATTTTGGTACGTGAGATGTGAAATCTTAAACTTTTAAGTACCTAGTTACATATACTAGGATTAGGTTTTTTTGACATGGCGTTATTTATTTATTTTTTTAACGCCAACTAAGAATATAAATTCCATGTCATCATTTTTTTAAATATAAAATTTATATTTTTTTAATTAAGAAGAAAATTTCATATATTTTTTTTAAATCTAAAAAGTTATCACAATTTTCTTAAAAACTAGGAAAATCAAATTAACGTAATTTTTTTTAAAATCAATAAAATTTGTAATTCTTTTTCTTTATTAAAAAAATGACCATAAAATTTATAAAACTATTTAAATGATTGTAATTCTTGTAATATTTTTGTTTTATGATATTTTTTTGATAAAGAATTATAAGAATTACAATCACCTAAATAATTTTACAAATTTTATGGTCATTTCTTTAATAAAGAAAAAGAATTACAAATTTTATTGTTTTAAAAAAAATTACGTTAATTTGATTTGCTTGGTTTTTATGAAAATTGTGTTAAGTTTAAGAATTAAAATATATGAAATTTTCTTCTTAATTAAAAAATATAAATTTTACATTTTAAAAAATGATGACATGGAATTTATATTATTAGTTGGCGTTAGAAAAATAAATAAATAATGTCATGTAAAAAAAACTTAATCCTAGTAAGCATTTATATGTAACTAGATACTTAAAAGTTTGAGATTTCACATCTCAGGTACCAACATAGAAGTTTTAAAAGTACATTACCTAAAACAGGAATAAAACTAAACTACGTTACCTTTTCATGCAATTTGCCCTAATTTAAATATATCACGTTCGAGGGCGAAACCACTTATATGTCGGTATCTTGATTGGAGCGATTTTTAAATCCAACTTTTAATTTGTGGGTTATCAAAGTGATTGAATGCCAATGACAAGCACAACTGAACCACCAATTTTCGTTGCATCGTCCGAGTTAGCTTCTTTGTCATACTTTCAAGCGAATTGCCAGAATTTGAGGACAATGACGAAGTTGTTTTAGACAGGAGTTGCAAATTGGTTATGATATGCATAACGAAGATCCTAGTAGTCGTTTATAGGAAATTAGCATAGGCAATTATGCAATTTTTTAATTTCATTTGAATATTAAATTATTAATGGTTTCTTGACGTATGTATAAAAAAAATTACGGTTATCAATAACTCCTTGGTTTATGTAAGCACGATGTTGTTTTTTGTTATATATTTTTTTTGGAAAGGCAACAATATATAAAAACCAATAAAAGAAAGAAAAATTGATAATACAAAACCGATAAAACACAAAACAACTCACCATCTACAAGGCATAGAAGGGAGGGAGGCCACAACTGAAACCCAACAAAACGAAAGCAGCATAATGAAAGTGTTAAGTCGGATTTTATAGTAATCATTGTATTTATAGGCTTGGTCTAATATTGTGTTTAGAGTGCTTGTATATCTGGTATTGACCAAGGGTATTTAAGTCTCTTGTGGCTTTGTTCCTTGTAAGACTTTCACGCATATTCTCAATACATTCAAGTTTTGCGCTTTCAACTCTCTCTCTCTACTTTCTCTCTCTAGGATTTAGAACGATGTTGCATTATCAATTGGTATCAGAGCCTAATATGAATCTGAGAGGATTGAGAGAAACGTTTTTCGATTCTGAATTTGTTACTAAATCAGAAAATTTGATCGATTTTCTTGATTTTTTCAAGAAAATCTCATTTTTTGATTTTTCATCAAATTCAGACTGTTTTCTTAAAGAATTGCCTTGTTTTCTGGTTTGTTGGATTCGATTTTAATAGAAAAACATATTTGTTTCACATCAGATTGCAAGAAAATCAGTTTTTGATCTTCAATTTTGAAATTTTTCGAATTTCGGGAAAAGCGGTTTAACGTACTGTTCATTTCACGAATTATCGATTTTGTGGTTTTTGTTCGATTTGATTGTTTGAAAGTGGTTAGAAAACTGTTTTCGATCGATTTTGTGTGAGCAAAACTCATCAATTTCGATTTTTTAATCGATTTTAGAAATTGGTTCTTGATTTATTTGTGTTTTGCGCCAGATCTGGAGATTGCGCCAGTTCATCTAGCTTTGCGCCAGATCATCTTCCTCTTTGTGTTAGAAATTTGCGAAAGTTCAGGTCAAGTTCTCGCGAAAAGGTTCTTTTGCGCCATCTCTTCATCGAGCAAAGTCTAATTTGCTTCATCTGTTATTTGCGCAAAGTGTTTTTGCGTCACTCTCATCTCACGCAAAGTCAAGGTTTGCACCACCAACTTCTAACGCAAAGAAAGGTTCTAGTCACCATCATCTAACACAAAGTAAAGTTTGCGCCAGCTTCTTATCAAGCAAAATTCAAGTTTGCGCTACTTTTGTCTCACGCAAAGTCAAGTTTACGCCATCCTCTGTTCACGCAAAACTCAATTTGCGCCATTCATTGTTCACGCAAATCTACAGTTTGCACCAGCTACTCTGCTTTCAGACATGGATTTTTTTTTTCTGATTGTTCTGTCTATATGGATTCTGCAAAGTTTGTGTTTCAAGCTCAGTTCTACAAGAATGATATCATGATGTCATTGGGCACAGAAACTCGTCCTCCAGTTCTGGTTGATGAGAATGAGTTCACTCAATGGCAAGATAGGTTTCTTAATTTCATCGAGCATCAAAAGAACGGAGATGACATGATGAAGATTCTAACTGAAGGATCTTTTGAAAAGCCCATACTTGCTTCTGGGATAACAAAGCCTATCTTTGAATACACATCCGATGAGTCGTTGCAATATAAAGTCGATCGTGATATAAAGGCAAATCTGATGCTAGCCTTGCCAAATTCTATCTACAATAGGATTGATTGTTACAAAAACAATCCTAAACTAATGTGGGCACAACTAGAGAAGATTATGCTTGGGTCTACAGTTGCAACACAACTTCGGCATACGCGTTTCATGAACAATTTTGAAGAGTTCAGAGCCAAAGATGGGGAATCTCTGAAAAGTGTTTTTGACAGGTTCTGTGCGGTGATAAACGATCTGCGAAAGATAAAAATGGAAAAGACTGAGCTAGAGACCAATCTGAAGTTCCTCAACTCTCTTCAATCGGAATGGAACAAATCTTGTCACAGATTGAGGAATGATGTTAGAATCTCTACCATGCAAATCCAAGAGATGTATGAGATCTTGCTGACAGATGAATGCATTGTCAAGGATAAAAAGGCCAAACTTGACAAGAAAAACAAGAAGACAGTGGATCCGGTTGCACTTCTCAGAAGAAAACTGTCTGAACAAGCATTATCCGAGAATGCTTATGACGGTGCAACTGATGATGATGGTGAGGCGCTACATAAGGCAATGATTCTTCTCTCTCAACACTACAACAAAAAGTTCCAGCCTAGTTCGGGTTCCAACAACCTTCGCTTCACTTCAGGGTCTAAGAAGAATGAGAATGTCAAAGTGCCCGAGACTACTAAATCTACTGTGTGCATCAATTGTGGAAAGCCGAGTCACATTGCCAAGGAGTGTCGAGTGAAGATAGTTAGGGATTCAGCATATTATCGGAAGAAAATGGAACTGGCCGAAAAGAGAGAGAATGGAATCGCTCTGCTAGCTGAAGAAGAATTCTGGTTAGATCACTCTGACGATGAAGCTGGTAATGAGGAAATTGCTACAATGTGCTTCATAAGAGATGATCTAAGCGATGACGATGAAGATTCCACAACTGATGAAGATGAGGTACCTTCTGAGTTTGATTACACATTTATTTCTTCACAGATGAATATCATTATAACTGCTTTACATGATCTTCGCTCAAAGTTATTATCTGAAAAACAATTAAATTTAGAAAATTCAAATTTGATTGATAAATTACAAATTTCTTTGAAAGATGAAAAATCTATTTTGTATCATACAAAAGAAATCTTTCAAAAGAAATTGAGTGATTTAGAAAAAATCAAATATGATTTATCTTAATTCTTTGACTGAAATGACCAAATTAAAAGATAAATTTTCAGATAAAATAAATGAGTTGGAAGAAAAATTATATCGAAGGAATCAAACTGAACAAACTATTTATTTGAACAAACCACGGAGTTATGAGTCTATCAAAGAAAAATGGGGATTTGGTTTTGAAAATCCTCATTGTTTAAACAATGCTATAGAAAAATCCCCGACTTTATATAAATTCGATTATCTAAATCTTGCTAAATATGCTCCTCAATTTAAAATTGATTGGATGAATGAAAAACAAGTTTTAGATATCGAAAATGAGAAAAGAATGAACAACAAGAAAAATGAAATTTCTTTTGTTTGCATGCACGAAAATGCCAAATATTTTCTCGATAAATCAAAGAAGAACAGAAACAGTTTAAATGACATTTCTCCCATTAAATCTTCATTATCTAATGATTATTTTGATATCTGTGCTACTAACACTAATAAAGAAAATATATCTCCAATTTCTTATGATTCTAAGAGATATATTCCTCCATTAGTGTTAGAAAACAAAATCATTGATCTTGAAGATAAAATGGAAGAACAAAATATTCAAAGAGAAATTGAATCTGATGTTATTTTTTCTTTCATGACGACAAGTCTTGAAGAAAAATTAATTTTTCAAAAACAAGATTTACTTACAAATTCTGTTTCTTCTTCTGATTTTAACGAAAACAAAAAGAAAGTTTTAAAATCTGAAAACTTTTCTCAAATTTTTTCTGACTCTGAGGCAAGTTCAGATTTATTGTCTGACCAGTTTGGATTCTTAGGTAAAATTGCTTCTTCTGATTCAAATCTTAAATAAAAAATTATTGATGAATCTTTTATGCTAAATGATGCTTATTATAAACCAAAACGTAAAAGAAGAAGGTCAAAGAAGTCAAAGAAACAAGCTAAAGTCATTTCTGACAGTTCTAATTCTTGTGATACAAATATTTCAGATAGGACTTTGAGCACTCATTCAAGGCAGATATGGAGGGTCAAGCGGACATCTGATGAATCTACGACTAATGAGGATAGATATGTAGACAAAATCTATAAAAGTGATTCATTTGCTGTTTGTAATAAAATTTCAAAATACTCAATAAAGCAAATGATTCGAATTTCAAAAGATGTCTCATATTCTTCTTCTGATTCTAGTTCAGATGATTATGCTTTGTCTTCTACTGATGAATATGTTCATTTATCTGATAATATTTCTCGTGCTTTCTATGTCAAATCTAACAAATATTCTCCCTTTAGAACTGCAACTAACAAATATGGATCCAAATACAAGTGGGTACCAAAACAAAAGATTAATTCTGAGTTGCAGGCATCTAATGTCAAGGGGGAGTAAGAGAAAGATGGCTTCTGAGTAAATCAGATCAGAACCCGTACTTCAATGGACTTCGACTTCTAAACATATCAGTTTAGGACTCGTTCTTCAATGTATTTAGCTTCTGGACAAATGAGAAACTGTGAGTGCATCTACTTTATTCCGCTGCATTTATCTCTGTCTGTAATGTTGTTCCAGTTATCTCAAATGTTTTTCAAGAATCTGAGCAAGTTCAACCCAAAACTTTGATATGAGACACCAATTCATTATACATTATGTGGAAGAAGATATTATTGAATTTTATTTTGTTCCGACTAAATATCAATTTGTCGAATTTTTTACAATAGTCTTAAATGAATTTTTTTTAAAAACTCGGCATGTTGAATTTAAAAGTTTAAATCTTTACAAATTTTTATTCTATAAAGTAAAAGTTTTACAGTTTTTCTTTCTTTTGAATAAAATGTGTGTCTAGGATAAATTTTGAAGTTGCTTTGTTTATATCGAAGTTTTATATGTTCAAATTTCAAGTCTTACAAAAGTCGAAAGGTCAGCAACATGTTTGAAACTTTTGCATTCTGCTTTAAAGATATGTGATTCAGAATATTTATAGTTTACAATGCTTAGAAATCCTAAAAAGTCAGAATTATGGACTGTAATGAAAATATGGGTTAAGCACTTAGATGTAAAACTGGGTGATTGAGATGAATTATATATATAAAATACAGAAATCTCTAAGTTTAAAAGTTTGTACCTGTGACCTTTCTGGTTTGGGAAAGTAAGTTCCGTGGAATGCTTGTCATCTGGTCCCCTAAGGTCAATTGGTCTGGGAGTGATCGAACCCAAATCCTTCTATAGAATCAGATCGAAAGTCATGTTCTACTGGTATGAATGGGTTTAGGATGTGTCGATGTAGCCTTTCTGATCTGGGAGAGTAAGTTTCAATGGGTGCTTGACACATAGTCCCCTAAGGCCAACTGGTCTGGGAGCGGCTGATCCAAATCCTGCAATAGGGTCAGATAGAAAGTTACGTTTACGGCATGTTCTTTACTTACCAAACTTCTTGATTAAAAGATGCCAATGTGCACAAGCTTAAAAGATGCCAAAGAGCACACTCATGTGAAGATGCCAATGAGCACACATCTCTTGATGCTTGGTGATATGTTTGAGTTGCGATAAACCTATAAATTTTTGAAAATCTTAATTTTTGATGGCTTAGTGTGAGTACATGCAAAGTTCTCTATTATATTTTTAGAATTGCATTTTCTTGAAGCTAATCGAAGTTCGCATGCTAGCACACTGAATACATTGATGAAAGTTTTTGAAACTGAACATGTCTTAACTTGATATGCAATGAAACTTGTATCTGTATCCATCAACACATACTTGATTTCAATTGATTGATAAATTTGTGATATTTTACTGAGTAGAATTTAATTTGTTTAGTGTTTAAAATTTTATATATTTAGTTGTTTCAAAATACCTATTCAGTATATTTTTCTTTCTACATTGATGTTTCAATCCTTGTGTTCTCATATCTGTGTCAATGGGTCTGTGCATTATTCGAGGGGGAGTGAATAAGACGAATATTCTGAAAGATCATATCTCATTTCGAGGGAGAGTATTTGATTTTCTATATGAATGTTAACTTGAATTGTCATATTTAGTGCATTTGTGTAGGGGGAGTCAAAGAGCTTAACAGGTGAAAATTTTCATATTTCAAGTCAGATTTGCGCCAACAGTTGGTAGCGCAAAACTCAACTTTGTGCCACCTTCAGCTAGCACAAAACAATTTTTGCGCCACCAACATGTAGCGCAAAACTTCCTTTTTCTCCTTTATTCTGAATTTTGCAGATCTGAAGCTATCTCGTCTCCAACGTATGCATGACCAGGTTGATCCAGATCATCAAGGTCATGAGGGAGAGAAGTTAAGGAGAAGTTAAAGAGACAAAGAGTTCAAACGTTTATCTGCTGCTCAAAATTCGCTCAAGATTCTATTTTCTCAGCTATACTAGTCCTTCTGCTGTTCCAGCTCCGACCACCATAGTTCATTCAAGTACATTTGAAAGAGGTGTGTCGTTTAGAGCACAAGCTGATGAACCGATTGTTCTTTCAAGCTTATTTCAAACAGGTCCAGTCTTGTCAAAGCAGCAAAGGCAACATAGATTGAAAGATGCTGAGAAGAAATTTTTTTTAGTCAAGAAGCTTCGCTAAGTCGCTTAGATGGTCTGTGTTGATTTAAAAGATGAATATTGAAGACCACAGCGCCAATGATTACTAAGGGGGAGATTGTTAAGTCAGATTTTATAGTAATCATTGTATTTATATGCTTGGTCTAATATTGTGTTTAGAGTGCTTGTATATCTGGTATTGACCAAGGGTATTTAAGTCCCTTGTGTCTTTGTTCCTTGTAAGACTTTCACGCATATTCTCAATACATTCAAGTTTTGCGCTTTCAACTCTCTCTCTACTTTCTCTCTCTAGGATTTAGAACGATCTTGCATTATCAGAAAGACAAACAATCGATCAAAACCCTTTAATAATAACAGACAAAAGTGTTGTAGCACCACAACACCTGAGACCCGAAAACAGTTTTTGTTATGGGATGGAATATTGGGCCTAGATTTTTATTAGGCTCCACTGGATGGACCCTTGATTAGGCCCATTGCTTTTATTGGACCGGTAATAATGGGCCTCATGAGATTTTGAGTGTCGGCCATTTAGGGGTTGTTTGGCAGTTACTGAATGGTTTGGTGTATAATGATTAAATAGTCAGAATGATTAAGAGGCTCTTATGATATAGTGCGAAATGAAATATGGTTGTTTGCTAATTGTTCAGAATGAAATCAGGGCACTGAATGGTTAAGGCAGGGTAAAGATAAAAAATCATTCAAAGGGTTTTTAAACCATTAAGAAGCAAACTTTTTTTTTGTCAAACAAGATTTACCTCTTAATGATTCTGAGGTTGCCTCTTAATTGAAGCATTAAGAGTTAAACAAACAACCCCTTAAACCTCATACACGGGTTTATTGAAGGCATAATTTATTTTAAGAGTAAACCATAATTTTGGTTCATGTACCAAATGCCTCTAAATTTTAATAAGTATAATAAAAATGGTCCATATAATTAACTTTGTTAAAAATGGTCCATTAAGCGAGGATTTTTTCATATTTTTATCCAATACTTTGTCTTTTACCATATCATTTGTTTTTTTTCAATTAAAAATATTTAATATTCAATATTAAGTAGTATAAAAGAAACCCCTACTTCTATTGTCATCGGCTTCCTCTTTGTGACATCACTCCTTTGTTTCTCTCTCTCTTTATCTCACCATCCCTATCACACATAAACATACACCTAGAACACACACAAACCTACACTTAAACAATGGGTTTTCTTGTTTGACGGTGGCTAAACGGAAGACGAAGAGAGAATCTTTCAACTCCTTTTTGTATTGGTGTGTTGGCCTGATAACCATGGGGTCCGATGGTGGTTGTGTGTTGAACGAAAGAGAGGGAGCGGAGGTCATCCTAAAATGAAAAGGGGGTGGGTATAGTATAATATACTATTTTATATTTAGATTTTAATGTAATATAAAATAATAGTTAATATAATATTTTTTTTGTAATTTTTATATTTTAATGAAATACTCTTCATTTAACGGCATATTATATATGTTAGTGTCATCACTTTTAAAATGGAATGCAAATCATAGCGATTATTATTGTATTTATTAAAGTTTAGGGACGTTATTTATAATCTTCTGTAAACAACAAGGACCAAAATTGTACTTTGCTCTACTTTTTCAAGTATAAATATCACCCCTCATCACATAAAATTTGTTTGTACGCCTCATCTCTCTCTCTCTCTCTCTCTCTCTCTCTCTCTCTCTCTCGCTTGTTATACGACTCTTTCATCTGCATTTGCTGATTCAGTACGATCGTTCCTCAATCTTGGTTTTCATTATGAACCTGGTACGTTTTCATGGATCTGGTAATCGTCATCATCGAGATGGTGGTAATCGGTTTCAGATGGATACGATTTGTTTATAATTATGCGATCATATTGACCAGATGGATACGATTTGGTTCACGGATCGTCACTGGTCCTTGAGGTTATCACTAAGCGAAGATTCTGGTACGCTGTCTCGATGATTATACGTCTTCTTGATGGACAGTATCTGATGGTAAGTCTTCTTGCTGATTACACGTCTTCTTGATGGACATCGATCTTACTATTCACCGGTTTCTACTTATAATTGGTGAATAGGTTTGTTTAGTTCACGTTTTCTTGTATCCCTTCTCAGATAGACAATATTTGATGATTATACGTAACAATTTCTGATGGTAAGTCTTCTTGATGAACAAGATTCAATGATTAATCATACGTCTTCTTGATAATTTATTCGTTTGTACTCGACTGTGTTAGATACTTTCATGTATCCTTCATGATTTTATTACCCATCGTTTTCTACTCTAACGTGATCAATTACTTACTTAACTTCTTTTATATATATTTGCAGTCGGTGATGATCCTCCATCAATTCAATTTGGTTGTCAACGCTTCTGTTTGCAGTCATATATATGGCTAGGTGAGCAATTAATTGTGTATTAATAGAATTACGCAAGTCTTGAATTCTTTGATCTTGTTGATTGATACAATTAATCCTATTTAATTAATCCGTTTATTTCTGCAGATATATCTTCAGCGCAGGTGTTTCCATCTGCTTTCGTTGGGCATTACAATGATTGATTGAAGAATATATAGGTGTTTAGGATTTCTATATATGGGAGATGTTTCAAGTGTTTGATGTATAGATCAGGCGAGACTGCGGGTACCGAATTTCTTTTGTATCGTGGCCTGCCTGCCATGTCGGGTGCGCACAGGTCGTAAGTAATAAAAAGAGTGAGTCGTTTTTGGTTGATGGAGGGAGATGGTACGGGGTTTGGCCGACTCTCCCTCCATGTGGGTGCGTGTGTGTCTCTTTTCTCTTTTCCCCCCCTCCCCCTCGTCTCTGCGATTATCTTGCTTCTTTCTTTTGAGGCGTTCTTTAAACACACGCATTCCACAACAACATCGATTGCAGACATGCGAGCATCTATGGTTGAGTGCTACAATATGCATCGGTCGTTGAAATTTCTCCATCCTTTGTCTTGCACAAGTCCATTTGTCACAATATTTTCACTCCGTTCCATTCGTTGCAAATCTAATTCAAATCATTTTCACATATCCATTTGCACAAGTCCATTTGTTACAATTTGATTCCATCCATTATTTTCACTTCATTTGTTACAATCTCATTAAATCCATTTGCACAGGTGTGATTCCATCCATTATTTTCACTCCATTTGTTACAATCTCTCATTAAATCCATTTGTTACAATTTGATTTGATCTATTATTTTCACTCCATTTGCATGCTACAATGTGATTCAATCCATTTGCACGGGTCCATTTATTACAATGTGATTCAATCCATTGGCATGGTCCATTTATTATAATGTGATTTGCTCCATTTGTTTGCATGGGTCCATTTGTTACAATCTGATCCAGTCCATTTGCACGGGTACAATCTGATCCAATCCATCTGCACGGGTCCATTTGTTACAATCTAATCCAGTCCATTTGTTACAATCTGATCCAGTCCATTTGCACGGGTACAATCTGATCCAATCCATCTGCACGGGTCCATCTGTTACAATCTGATCCAATCCATCTGTTACAATCTGATCCAATCCATTTGCACGGGTCCATCTGTTACAATCTGATCCAATCCATCTACATGGGTCCATCTGTTACAATCAGATCCAATCCATTTGCACGGGTCCAGTTGTTACAATCTGATTCAATCCATCTGCATGGGTCCATCTGTTACAATCTGATCCAATCCATTTTCACGGGTCCATTCAATCCATTACTTTCACTCCATTTGCTATATGGCAACGGGTGCTATATTAGATGCTTGATCAAACATATAGGTTTTCTGGTGCAAATTCCAGTGATTCTATTAATTAATGGTTTGTGTATGAGATAAGTTTGTTGAAGTTGTGTGGATGATTGTTCATAGATTAGAGGGGAACTATCAGTCAAACATGAGTTCCAAAATCAGAATATTGGCTTTCACAAAATCATAGCTAATTCAACTCATGGCTCGTTATATATCTATCAACATGCACATGGCTTGGCTAATGGTTCCAAAAGCATCATCAACTCAAAGTTGTATTTCTATCGGATCCACCAACAATATTATGTTTGTTGGAAAGGCATTCTTCTAGCTAGGGATTGTTCACTTTTGGTTTTGATTTCGTTCATGTTTGTGCACTAGTCCATGAGACTGTCTGGATGGTTGATTGGACATGATTTTTGGTAGGAGTCCCATCGAAGGTTGTAAATATTCTGTTCTTTCAATCACAACAACATCAGAGAAGCTGCAACTCTAAGATCTAACTTCAAAGACAGACATGGAGAGCCTAAAGGTATTTCTCTTTCTGCATCATCTGTTTGGTTCTTGTCTCTCTAAAATTATTTTTGTATTATATGATCGAGTACTATGTAATGATTTACTTTCGGCTGATATTAGGAAACACTAATAGGAATTCCTTTAACTCCCTTTTTTGCAGAAGCGGTTTCATGATCAAGAAGCGGGTGCTCCAATATCATTCTTCAGAAGGAGAATTAGGATGAGCAAAAGTGAGATCTTGCATACTCTGTCTTTTATTTCCTAAACTTCTTTTTGGTAGAATTATTATTAGCATTATGTTTTAATGGGGATGATCTTTTAACAAACTACTTTACATTCAATTGTCTTTTTTTTAGGTAGAATTATTATTCCTCAAAGTAGCAATACATGAGATGGTTCCTCCCAATAACAAGGTAACCATAACTAATATAGCTTAATTATGTTAAACTTCACATAAGTTATAAGACTCCTTCAACCTCAAGAATATAGCTAATGAGATAGTTCTTGCCAATAACATTATAAAGACATTGAAGGAGTTCTTCATCTTCACTGAGGCAGAAGTGGCCAATGTTACGAATTTGTACTCACAAGGAACTCAACTTTGAATTCAATAGTTTCTTAATTATAGCCTCTTTTTTTAAACAAACTCCATTTTAGATTTTTATAATAATTTTCTATTGTTGCAGGGAAGACATGCAGATGCAAATGTAAACTTTGATACAAGAAGATCCAATATCATGGTTGTGTGCAACAACAGACTAAGGTAGGAAGTGAAGTGTCATGGGAGCCTCTATTTGTCGGAGATTAGGACGTGTAACATGAATAGAGATTGTGTGTGTGAAATAGAATCAAGTGAACATTAATTGTGTAAAGGAGCGACATAAACTTGTAAAGATTCAGTACTATCATATTAGTAGTTCCAGGTTTTAATTAGTAGTCTTGTATAGATTTTCTTTCAGTTTTTTGTTGTTTACAAGACTTGAACATGTAATCTAAGTGGTTTGAGACATGAATGTAAATATGTTTGGTTTTCCGATTAATTTCTAAGTTGGTTCATTCATATTCCAGGAAAATGTTATGAAGCTCGAAAATTTGAGGAAAATGTTATGAAGCTCGAAGATTTGATGTAAAAACTTGTCATGCTAATTAGCCACAAAAAACATACAATTTGAAAACACCATTCATGTTTGTAAAGAAAAGGTTGCTTCTTATGGGGTCAATGTAACGACCCGGTTTCCAAATATTTAACTTAAAACCACAAATACCGGAAACAACCAATAAATATCCGAAAAGAATCGGATAATACAATCTTCCCAGAATCACCTCATTATACAACGACGGAAAGAAATAACTCTAACCATAATAATAAATTCTTACTCATCTATAATCATCATAACCTTTAACCAAAATAAACGACCCGATCAATTGCTAGCGAACCAGTAAATTGAGACAACCTTCACCACAATAAATGTTGCTTACCCTTTTTCCCATGCTAGCAATCTCAATATAAATTTCACCTGAAATGCATATTTTTTTAAAACAAAATGAGGGTTAGACCGAACGGTCTAGTGAGATATTCCCGATCATTTCAAATATTTATCAAATCAGTTCATACATATATATATATATATTGTTAAAGGGAAAAACAAATGGAATAACAATATGGAGAGAATAACAATAAGACAGAGAGAAGAAGTCTATAATTCTCATTAATCATAAGCCCTTTAAATAGGGAGGAGTTACAAGTAGATAGTTAGAAGATATTTCAGTTCTAATCTAACTCTGATATATTTATCTCTATCTCTATCTCTATCGTCATATCCTTTAGACGATGACACACTTATCCTACAACACTCCCCCTTGTGCCGAGTTAAAGGAGTGGTGGTGCACAGTTGTTGCCTCGTTAAAACCTTACGCCAAAATAAAACCCAGTGGGAAAAAATAAAAATATGACGAAGGAAAGAGTACAACGCACCAACTTCTTTGGAATACATAGACTTATCCTTCAGTCTAGTTTTCTCTTAGATTCATACTTTAATCTTGAGAGTTAAGAAAACATGATGGTATATAAACAGTTGCCTCACTAAAACCTTACACCAAGGAACAAAACCCAATGGGAAAAATAAAACCATGTTTGAAGGAAAGAGCACAACATACCAATATCACAAATATAGTAGACTCCCCCTTTTGTCTACTACTCCCCCTGATTCGTGCATTAACCAAGGGAATTTGGAAAAACATTTCCATTTACTTTCTACACGTTTCCTAATATATGGTTTTAGGTAATGACTTGGTAAAATATGTCACATTCTTTTGACACCTTACTTGATTCACTTGAATCTAAAGAAGAGTTTTTTATTGCTGATTGTATAGAAACTTAAGCAGAATATGCTTTGTGTTATTACCCCTGATGTATCTTATGTTTATTTCTTCGATACATGATACATTATTTCCATATATGCAAGTAGGATACTGGTTGAACCCAGAATTACTAACTCCTATAATATATGTAATGATAGTCCTTAATCATATACATTATTTTATTATCTCATGGAGAGTAATATTCTTGGATTAATTCAAGGAGGTAGTTACAAATGATCGCTTAGTTTACTTCCAAGCAATCGACGTGTTCCTTGTGGTAATTCTTTATTCAGTTTGGGAACATCATTTGTATGGGTCAGACAGATACCTAATATCAGCAAACACATACCAAGACATTATTTGATGTTTTTCTATAAGAGCTAGCTAGTACTTTTGCTGCTTACATTCTAGGTAGGTATTGAAGTTCCATTATCAATCCCATTTTTCTTTCTATAGGGAAAGTATAAACCATGTCAATGGTTCCAAAAGATTAATTTAATATCATTCCAATGATTTTGCGTTGGCGCTGAGCTAAATCTAGCTAACAAGTTCACTGAGAAATACAATATATGGTCAAGTGTATTATGTTAAGTACGATAATGCGCATATTGTACTTAGATAGGGAATTCATCTCCCAGCATCTTTTGTCATCATCCTTTAGACGAAATGGATCTTTCCTTATATCTGACACTTCGACCGATCATGGGAGTGCTAACCGGATGCGCTTTGTCCATATTAAATTGCCTGATTATTTTCTGGGACATATGCGATCGGTGAATTAATATTTCACAAACTAGGTGTCCTAGCTCAAATATCTAGACAAAACCAAGTTTTCCCAAGATCTTTCCTCTCAAAATCAGATTTCAAGTAGCGTGTGGTTCCTCTCATTTCATCAAGAGTGCCTATTATGTTCATAACATTGACATATAGAGCTACTTTGAAAATCTGGAACTTGTTTTCCATAATAAATAAGCAAGAGAACATTTCATCGTTCTTATATATCTTTTCCCAATCAAGTATTCCATTAGGCGGGTATACCACATCCACTTATATTGTTTTAATCTATAAAGTGGGCGTTTCAATTTATTGCAAACGCATTTCGTGGTTTAGAGTTGCTTGATTTTGGTAATGTAATATCATCAAGCACTTTTATATATCTCTAAATCTAGATCCCCGTAGAGATATGTGGTAACCACATTCATGAGTTTCATTTCCAGTCCTTCGGAAACTACTAGGCTAGTAAATTATACAGATGTCATAACATCCATTATGAGAGAGTAAGTCTCCTCGTGGTCAATTCAGGGCGTTGTGAGAAACCTTGCGCCAAAGGAGAGTCTCATACATTATGACTTAATTATTCTCATTACGCTTTAGGACAAATGATTTATCTATGTCTTACAGGCTTTACACTTGGTGGGTTAGCACTACCAAACCAAATACCTGTTCATTTGTCAAATAATATGATTCTCCTGGATTGCTTATTTAGGCCAGTTTGCTCTTTGTTGATATTTTCCAACTGAGCATGGTTCGATGTCAATGTGCTCTATCACCTCATAAACAATAATATATGCGAAATATATCATCAATAATTATATATGATCTGTCCATCGACTCATATGTGCTCTCGTAGTTCATTTGAGATTAATATTCATCTCTAGAATCAATATTAACTTCAGAGCGTCCTCCAGTGATGATTCATAGACATAGTTTAATCAGAGACAATCTCATGAGAGGTTTATGTATTGATGACAAATAGTTGTGCCTTACTCTTCTCTTCCTTTAGATGAGTATCTATCGAACCAAGTAGCTTCCCCCATTTCCGTTTGGGAGCTACGACCTCAACCACACCTCCACTATATGTGATTGCAACGCACTTTCCAATGGCGTTGTGCCCCTGTTGGGGAATTTTTAACCTTGCAAGTATATTTGCAGCCCGTATATGTGATCTTGTCACTTTTGGAATATTAAACGTATCAGGTATCGAGTCTGATTCGTTTGACTTCAACATTACGTTGTGAAGTTTTGGGGATCGAAATGAGACAGAGTGGGAATATTCAATGACACTTCCTGTCGTTCCCATGGAAAATCCTTTTTCCTATCTCCCCCTAACGACGGGAAGACTGTCTCATGAAAGTGACAACCCGCAAATCTAGCGATAAAGAGATCACTAGTCAAATATTATAATTAGCGGATAATTGTTGGGGATTCATATCCAACATATACCAAATCGTCTTTAAGGACCCATTTTGATGCACTGTGGGGGCGCAATTGGCACATATAATCAAACATGCGTAAATGTAAAGTATCAGGCTTATATCCAATTACCAACTGGTACGCATGAGCAAGTAGTGGGTCTAAAAACGAAAAAAAAACTGCATATAATAATTGCATAACCCCAGGTAGATGTGGGTAAATTGGGGCGCATTACTAATACCCTAGATGTCATCATATTCTTTTGGTAACAACTTCTATGAGACCATTTTATATATACACATGGGGTATAGGAAACTTTATATTGATCCTAATACATATGCAATTAATATCAAATCCTTATGATGTAAATTCTCCAGCATTCAAAGTCATGTAGACTTGATGAAATAATCAGGGTGGTGAGACCTTAAACGTATAGTTAGTGCTAGGAGTGAAGTATTTCATGTGGACAATAATACGACATGCGTTCATCGTGTCGAAACCAGAACCATAAAGTACTTTAATGGCCCGCATTTTGGATGTTTATGTCCATAAATATCACCTTGTATTCGTTGTAACAATGGAATATTTTTTTATTATGTCCTTAGCTTTAGGATGGTCTCAATCCTGTCTTGGCTAAAGAGTAGGTTATATACAAAAGTTTTAGGTATTCGAGAGGGCATATAGCAATGTTGTTTCTTATGCTACAGAAGTCAACAGTTGCAATTTTCCTCATTCTTCCTTTTACTCGAAAGAGAATGTGTCTATGTGTATTTTGCAATACACGGATCACTATGTCATAACCACGGTGTCCCGCATGGTCATGCCAAAACATATATGTGTTATTGCCCCCAAAAGTTCTTTATTGGTGACAAAATATGTTCCGATGACCCAATAATCTACTAGTTTGACACATTAGTTTCCATGATATATGTTTACTTTCATATATTCATTAGAACTTATGTATATATGCTCATTTCCATTTTCATTTGATACGAATATCTTTACAAGGTTCCTATTAATTTTGTACCAACAAGAGAGTGACAGTCCATCGTCTAAGTAATTTGGTTGGATGTATTATAAAACAAGTATTAGTCTATCTTTTTTTCAAGGATGTGATAGGTCAAAAAAAAATCAATTCGCCTCGATACATTCCTACACGGAACGGAGAATATTGAATTTTTTTTTGTATTTGTTTTGATATATTTCTTTACATCTACAATGGTTACATATTCGATTTTACTTTAGTAAAGAAATTAATTTTTGGTACTTCAAATTAATTTCAAAGAAACATATGCATAATCAATATTAAATATTAAAACAAATATGTTATATTTCATTTTCAACGTGTTCCCTTTTTTATAGAAGCACTTTTTAGTGCATATCTTATTTGATTGTCCATTATCACCTGGGTAGTAGTTGTATCCTACTCCAGGTGTTGAAAAATCCTTCCTGACTCTTACCAATACCCTGACCCTTTCTAGGGTCTCGTCCACATGGTGCAGAAATGTCATATGTGTGAAATGGTTTTAATTTAACTCACAATCATTTGGAGTTGTTTCCACTTCTAACACTTTCATTATTGATATCAGGAATTTTCTTTATCCCGACATATGTGGTGTTATTCGAAAGAACCTTGTTGTGTCTCTCAACCACTTGTAGTAGGTTGATGAGTTTGTCTAAATGTTACATTCCAACTTATATTGGTTCATTAATATTTACTTATATATGAAACGTGGAAATGATATTAGGAATCATGTCATCTTCTGTGAGCTCCTTGCCACAGAGATTGAGACGCGTTTTGGATATAACATTTCTTTGTTGAAATCAGTTACCTTTTTGTAATCGAGTAAGTGGGTTTCCTTCCACTGTACGATTAGTTCGGGAAGTACATATTCATCAGTACTCCCGATTATCACTTTCGGAACATCCCACATTTCTTTGGGGGTTTCTAGTAAAGGTATCCTATGAAACTTAGGATTTATATGTCATCTCAAAACATGAGGGTATTTGTTTGTACCTTTTCAAGAGGTTGATTTTAGAGTCAATGGGGAGTTAATGGACTTTAGGTATTTTCTTGTACCTTTTCAAAAGGAGGTTTATGTACTCATTTATGATACTCATATTCTTTTGAGTTTATGACGTTGATTTTGGGATGAGTTGTTTCAACCATTTGCATATATAAATAATAATATATGATTTTATTTTTGATAAGGAAATAGATTTTGGTTATGAAATTTTATTATCATAACAATATTGGATTTTTGTATGCTTTAATTTTATTGATAATACTTCATCAATATTTCAATTTGCAAAAAAAATCACTCAATCTATTGGATTTCCAGGTAGTAGGGGAATCACATGGATTTCTTAAATCCCTACAAACCTTAGGGCTATTTACACCCGTTTGACAAAATCCTTTCGATGTATTGCGATTAATTCATCAATGAAATACATAGATAACATTTGTTATTTGGTAAATTTTGACATGAGGTCAAAAAAATTCATACCATATTGGTATTTTGGGATCTTTTGGCAAGAGGCCAAAGTGACTATGAATTTTGGCATATGAAACAATTTTAATACCTTAATAGCATTTTTAGAAGTTTTTGGTAAAGATCAAAATATATGAGCTTGGATGTGTAACTTCCAAAAAATAATTATATAGTTTAAAATTATGAGTAGGAACTCACAATCAAGATAAATGTTTGAAATTAACATTTTCATGTTATTTTTGAACCTTTTGGCAAAATAATAGAAGTTATGGGGATTGAAATTGTAAATTTCAAAGATAATTTATAAGATTGAGGTTAATGAGTAGGAACTCATAACTAAGATAAACATCTGAATTATACTAACAATTATTAATTAGGATAAACATTTGAATATTAACACAAACAAATAGTGAATAAATATATAATATTGTAACTAAATGGATAATCATTTAAATATATGAATATTTTAATCTAATTTGATAAACATTAATAAATCATAATAATATTTTAAAACAATAAAAGTTATACTAACACAATTAAAATAAATAAGATGAAACAAATATTAAAATAATTAATAGTCTAATTCATTATTTGGACTAGTCTAAAAGAATATATATTTAATAGGTCGAATTAAATAAAATTAAGTAAACATGTCAGAAAATAAGTCAAGATTGGCTCGCATAGATAAAGTATATTAAACTTAAATAAAAGTTAATATAATAAATATTTATTAAACAAAAACGTAAATTAATGGGAAAAAAAAAACAAATTAAGTTTTGTTTTAGTTAAATAAAACAATAATACTTATCCCTTGTGGATACTTAAAAATTATTTATTTAATTCCTTTTGATAATTAAAAAAAATAAAAACAAAATCATTCAATTATCCTAATAATTCAGATAATTAGATCATAATCATATTAAAATCACATATAAATTCCAATAATTATCTTTTAATATAGGTTTTTTTTACGTCAATATAATTTTCATTTATTTAATTATTTCAATAAAAATAAATAAATAATCATGAATTCGTTTTTTTTTTTTTAATTCAATTAATATCAATCACGAAAATAATGGAAGTATTCTACAGAAAACTTAAGAAAAAAAATAAACATGATTCATAATATTCACTTATGAAGAAATTGATAGAAAACTTACTAGATATTTTTTTTGACATGCGTGGCAATGAGCAAAAGATAACGCAGTAGCGATGCAATTTTGCGGCAAATCGTTCAACGACAACGTGCACCAATCGTTTAGAGACGATGAAAAACAACTTTGAGCTTTACGTGCTGATAACGTGTTAAAGGGAAAAACAAATGGAATAACAATATGAAGAGAATAACAATAAGACAGAGAGAAGAAGTCTATAATTCTCATTAATCATAAGCCTTTTAAATAGGGAGGAGTTACAAGTAGATAGTTAGGAGATATTTCAGTTCTAATCTAACTCTGATATATTTATCTCTATCTCTATCTCTATCGTCATATCCTTTAGACGATGGCACACTTATCCTACAACATATATATATATATATATATATATATATATATATATATATATATATATATATATAACATTTATCAATAACACGTTCATTGACATTCAGACACAACTCAATTGGTTAGTTTATATAGGACATTTATCAATCTCACATTGGCAACCCTCGTTGGCATTCTAGCACAACCGAACACATATCGTTGGCATTCTAGCACAACCGAACCCAAATCGTTGGCATTCTAGCACAACCGCACATAGATCGTTGGCATTCTAGCACAACCCAACTTTCATATCGCTGGCAGCACAGCCGATCACAAAAATAGTTGGCATTCTAGCACAACACGATTATTCACATAATTCTGTAACATATCTAATAATAACAAAATATCTCATATCAATAATATTTCACATTATAAATTAACCATTTCATAAATAAATTAAAAAAACCGTTTGAAATCGAAACCGAACTTCACAATTAACGGTAACAATTTAAACATAACAATTTCATATTATATCAAAATATTAACCACTTAATAATATAAAGCATTTCAGTTCGAAAATGGTTAAACAAAAACTCACCTCGATGATGACGATACTCTTAATCTTAACTGATATTGAATCTCGAAACTGAACGTAAATCTCTTAATAAATGTTTCCAAGTTAAAAGCTTTGAATACAATCTCTCTCTCTTCTCGTTTCTTCTCGTCACCCCATGGACGGATCTAGCTTGGTGGCATGGGTGTCACGTTCCACCGTATCTTTTCTCCGACGAAGGGTAAAAATTTTAGGTTCGTGAAAGGTGCAACCGTATCGTTTTGGAAGGTGCTACCGTATTATTTTGGAAACTTCAAGAAGGTGCAACCGTAACTTGTAATCAACCACAAAACCAAAAAAAAAAACTTTTGAAATCAACCAAAAAACCAAAAAAAAACTCTTGACATCAACCAAAAAATCCAAAAAAATCCCTCGAAATCGATAAAAACGTTACAAATTCGTCGAAATTAAGCAAAAAGCTTTAAAAATTCCTCGAAATGGTGGAATTAGACCAAAAGAACACATCAGACAATGTTTAACGTCGGTAAAAAGATGAAGACATGTCGATAAAAACCATGCTTTTTGTAATTGTTTTTTGTCTATATTATGTTGTGTCATCGTATAAAAAAAATTCTAGGTCCGTCCCTACGTCACCCACCCCTAAGAAAAAAAACTACCAAAAACTTTTTGAAGACGGTGGTGGTTTAAATATCCACCACTTTTTAAATCAAGCCCTATAGCATAGATAAGTTATACAAACAACCCTTGAACTTTTAATTTTACCAAAAACTAGTTTTTATGTTTTTGGTTATTACAAACTCTCCCCCCTTAACAGAATTCCGTCCCGGAATTCATTCAAACAACCAATGAGGATAACTGATTAACAAAATTGATTTCAAAATTTTACGATATAATTATGCATTTACGCAACCCCCCAATGAACTTTCACACAACCAACCGCTATACTTCTCAAATTATAACTTTTGTTCCCACCTGGAACAATCTTTCAAACCAAAACACAAATATTAACGGATTATCACGCTTTCGTTGCGCAACTCTGATTAAACTCACGAATCACCCAAAACAATTGTCGTACTAATACTAATTTAGACCCAACCGTCACACCAAATTCCCCCAAGTCTACACTTTTACTAATCCTTCTCAAATACATAAAACATACATTTCCAATATAAGACTTGCTAACAATAGAAAACTTAGATTCAATCACCCGACAATTTCTTACGTTCATCATAAGCACTTATTCCAACATATCAACTTTATTTTCTCATAGTGATGATCACTCATCATTACTTAATCAAAAAATTTAACAAGATCAAGCACCAAAACAACAGTATGCTTGCTAAACTAAGTCTAGACAAACAGTTCCACTACAATCAATAATCAGAATATTCAACAATTCTAGCATGCCAATAACATCACAAATAACACTAAATGCTTCAAAATACAACACATTTCGTGATCTCCAAACATAGTTAATTAAACCATTTACATTCCTTTAAACTCAAGGAATATATCAATAATTAAATCAAAGTCTTAAATTTCATACCAAGAATCATTAACCAACATTTTCATCAATGTCCAATCGGAACAAAATAAACTTATCCATAAATACAACACAACAACTAATAGGAACATGCATCCACTTTAAAAAATCATTAAATACTCTTAAACTCTTCACTTCTGATTCCAACATAAGCATATAATTACTTATAAATCTTGACGCCTTAATAGTTTTTACTTTTCAATCTTAATTTCCCATCAAAACATTCCATTCCAAAAATTCAAAATATAACACATCTTGTAATAACAATCTAATGTTATCACTTAACATAGCTGCAAAAGTTGATGACAAATCAAAGGCTTACACATCGTTTAGGCATACAACTCCAACTTCTCAATCAACTAACGCATCACAACATCATACGGCCAAAACTCCCATAACACCCTTTAGACATTTAGACGATGTTATTGCAACACCAAACCATACATCATCATCAAATTAAAATAAAGTCGTATCTCGACTTAATTTTTCTCGAGTCTAGACAAAACACAATCTCAAATATTTCAATTATCCCAAGGGCATCACAACCATAACTTATATTGACACTCATCCAATAATATCAACATAAATTCATTCTTAACATAACGGCAAACCCGTTATCACATCTGTTTCTTACACTTCTGACTTAGCATAAAATCGCCAAACACAAAATCTTAAATATTTAATTCACTTAAAACACGCCATGAGGAAACTCATCGACATCGGTCTCTCTCACATGACCGACCAAATCTACCACTAATCATACACTAATAATATAAAGCCATTTCATAGGTTAACTTCTCAATTCAAAGGAAAGTACTAGGTAAAGACTCATCTCCCTTAAACAACTTTTCTAAATCAAGAAAATTCACAAACATCGAATTCTTATCATATTACCGATAAAATCATCAAATACCACCTCTTAGCTTAAGTCTAGGCTATCAGCAACCTAATTCACTTAAACTAAGGCTCTGACCATCTATAACGACCCGGTTGCCAAATATTTAACTTAAAACCACAAATACAGAAACCAACCAATAAATATCCGAAAAGAATCGGAAAATACAATCTTCCCAGAATCACCACATTATACAACGACGGAAAGAAATAACTCTAACCATAATAATAAATTCTAATAGAAGAATTAAATTCTTACCCATTTATAATCACTATAACCTTTAACCAAAATAAACGACCCAATCAATTGCCAGCGAACCAGTAAATGGAGACAACCTTCACCACAATAATTGCTGCTTACCGTTTTTCCCAAGCTAGCAATCTCAATATAAATTTCACCTGAAATGCATATTTTTTTAAACCAAAATGAGGGTTAGGCCGAACGGTCTATTGAGATATTCCCAATCATTTCAAATATTTATCAAATCAGTTGATATATTGTTAAGACACAGTCTCATTGGATTCAAGATCATACAAAACGAAGATCGCAATCTGAAGTTAAAGCTGACAAGTCACTCTCAACAATAGTCTAGGGTCTATTCTGTAATAAAGTCAAAGTTGTTTTAATATTTAGATATTAAGTTTAGTTATTATATTAGTTTATATAATATCTAGATATTATATATCTAGATATTAAGATATTAAAAAAAAAAAAAAATTGTGAGTCCTTGATCGTTACCAGATAAATCAAACAACAAAACAATAACGATTACCAACCTGTTTAGATTATAAACGATGATTACACGGTTGAGTTCTTGAGTTTAAGCTCTTTTTGTTTTCTCTCTTTACACCTTTTAGTATGTGTATTGTGTGTTCTATTGTTGTGATCTGATGATTGTTTAGAGAGAGAGAGAGATAATATCTTAATATCTAGATATATAATATCTAGATATTATATAAACTAATATAATAACTAAACTTAATATCTAAATATTAAAACAACTTTGACTTTATTACAGAATAGACCCTAGACTATTGTTGAGAGTGACTTGTCAGCTTTAACTTCAGATTGCGATCTTCGTTTTGTATGATCTTGAATCCAATGAGACTGTGTCTTAACAATCTCCCCCTTTGGATCAAGATCATTACGAAAATGATTTGTCAATACGATCTCCTCTTTCAGCACAGAAGATGCAATCTCTTTGTCTAGCTCAGAATGCTTTAGCAAAGTATCTTCAAAGAAAATTTATCTGAAATCAGCATGTCTTCAGAATACTTTGATCTCGCAGTTCTTGGTCTTGTAATGTAATGGACTGAACATTTCTTCAAGCTTTAGATTCTCCCCCTTTTTGATGGAAAGTGCAACGACTTCATCAAAACTTTGAGTAAGAAATGTCAACCACTTGGAGTCTCTGATCCGTCAATTCAATAGTTATTCATCCTGATCTTTGCAAATCTAGACAAAATAATCATGTAACACCTGAATCAACTAATGAATCAGTTAGAATGCCTGTCAGTAACACTAAGTCACTGTGTGTAACGAATACACATTGGAAAGGAGCTGTTTGATGTTGACTCCCCCAGGGCTTCCATTTAATCATCAAAACACCACAAAGGTAATTTCTATAAACGTTATGACAAAGAAACTAATTCCTTGTGTGTTCGTGCTTGTGTTGAAAGAATTAAGCACTTGATGATTGCTTATTTGGCTCAAAATTGTGTAAACCACTGAGACAACAGTAAGTTAAACACAGACTCAATGTGCATGAGTGAAGTGCGAAGGTGGGGCAGACTTCCTTCTTTTCTATATCCAGATTTTCCAAGTGAAAATCAGATAGCATATGTGTTGCGTCCCCTTAGAAAGTGAAACACTTTCTAATTGAGTAGAAAATGAGTAGTTGGTGGGGTAATTCAAGAGTTGGCATGGGCTAGTTGCCTGTTTCAATAATGTTCACCAAAGATTTGTGAAACACTAGAAATGTGGCTGCCCGTCTAGAAAGTAGTTGGTGCAGAGTTCTGATATTCTTTTAACTCTGATCTCACACGCTCTTTCTTTTAAAGATTAAGCTCACTCTTTTGGCATTGAAACTCATTATCCAATCTACACTCATTTCTTTTGACACACTCACTCAATCACTAAGGATTAACTTCATGGGTAGAAATCATAGGATAACATGATTCCATAGAAGTTGAAGTGATTTCAAAGAATTTCCTTCATTTGATAAGAAGCAAAAGGAACTTATGCAAATATCAAACGAGGCGTTTTAGTTCTTGCACACTGATTCCGTATAACTTTTAAAGAATAAGTTGCTCAAAAAGGTTTAGCTTGTCGATTAAGCTTATGTAAAACATTTAAAGTACACTCCCAAAATATAAAATCGAATGAAAAATCGGGAAGTGGTTTGAACGTTTAAGAACGATGTTTTCAATGATTGAAAGTTGTCCTTCTTTCAACCATATTGGAGATTAAGATGAAAGGTAATACCTTAAAGTTTGATCTTATATCTCATGAAGCTTTGTTGTAAGTCATAAAGATATGAACTTCTAAGCTTCTCTCAAACTTCTGCAAAAGTCTTAGGTCAAGGTCAAAGCAAATTTATTCACTTAAATTGAAAAGACAAAAAGCAGTAAAACTTTTTAAAGTACGAGTTCTGATCTGAATTGATCAGAAGTCATATCCGAACTCCTTTGACGTGAAGAGCTCCCCCTAAAATCTTGCATTACAAAAATTTGTCATAAAACATAAGTGCAGAAATCTTATGAGCTCCCCCTCAAATTAATGTTGACCAAGTATGAGTTTCTTCTCATACTCCCCCTAGAATCATGAACATTAACATATGAAATACAAATATCATTCACAATTAAGCATAAAGATATGAGGAAAAAGTAAACAATAGTGAACTTTTATAGGTAACTATTGATTATGTCTTAAGATTTAGCATACCAAGCTTAGAGATAAGAAAGTTGAATCTCTTTTCATCTAACGCCTTGGTAAACAAATCTGCAAGTTGATATTACAAAGAAAAGTTCTATGTTTCCTTTTTCTACATGATCTTTGATAAAGTGATACCTGACGTCGATATGTTTGGTTTTTGTGTGTTGAACAGGATTCGCTGTTATTGCGATGGCGCTCTTGGAGTCGCAGTAGATCGGGATTTTGTTGAAGTGGAAACCGTAGTCGCGAAGTTGTGTTTGCATCCACAAAACCTGAGAACAGCAGCTAGCAGCAGCTACATATTCTGCTTCGGCCGTGGAAGTTGAAACGCAAAGTTGCTTCTTCGATCCCCAACTTACTAGTTTGTCACCGAGGAACTGTACGTGTCCTGACGTGCTCTTCCTGTCTAACATACAACCTGCATGATCTGCATCTGTGTACGCTGTTAGTTCAAAAGTAGTATCTTTGGGATACCACAGACCGAGATCTGCGGTGCCCTTCAGATACCTGAATATACGCTTGACAGCAGTCAAATGGATTTCTTTTGGATTAGCCTGATATCGGGCACAAAGACATGTTGAAAACATTATGTCTGGTCTACTACTAGTAAGATACATTAAAGAACCTATCATTCCTCTGTAGGTCCTAATATCAACAGCCTTTCCCGAAGGATCGGTGCCAATCTTAGTTCCTGGTGCTATTGGGGTACCAATCGGTTTTGTATTTTCCATTTGGAATTTCCGGAGAATTTCCCTAATGTACTTAGATTGATTGATAAATATACCCGTAGAAAATTGTTTTACTTGAAGCCCGAGAAAGAAGTTCATCTCTCCCATCAAGTTCATTTGAAATCTAGACACCATAAGGTTTGCAAAATTCTTAGAGTACTTAGTATTAGTTGAACCAAAAATAATATCGTCGACATAGATTTGTATTAAAACGATATCGGCTTTTTCTTTCTTTATGAACAAGGTGGTATCCACCGTACCTTTTGAAAACCCAGACTTGACTAGAAAAGTGGAAATGACATCATACCAGGCTCGAGGAGCTTGTTTCAGACCGTAGAGAGCTTTGTCGAGAATGTAGACGTGGTCCGGCTTCTCTTGATTGACAAATCCCTCTGGCTGAGAGACGTATACTTCCTCTTTCAGAATTCCGTTCAGGAATGCTGTCTTCACGTCCATTTGAAAGACCGTGAAGTTCTTGTGGGCAGCGTAGGCTAAGAACATTCTGATTGCCTCTAAACGCGCCACAGGAGCGTATGTCTCGTCATAGTCTAATCCTTCCTCTTGTCTGTATCCTTTGGCTACTAGTCTCGCCTTGTTTCTGATGACGGTACCAGCTTCGTCCTTTTTAATCTTGAAGATCCACTTCGTACCGATGATTGTTTTACCTTTAGGCTTTGGTACGAGTCTCTAGACTTGCAGTGCGTAGAACTGGTTCAATTCTTCTTGCATAGAGACTACCCAATCTGGATCCGCAAGAGCCTCTGATACTCGAGTTGGCTCAATCTTGCTTAGAAAGGAGTCGTGCATGCACCAGTTGATTGACGCTGACCTAGTTTGCACCGACTTGGATGGATCACCTATGATCTGACTTGCAGGGTGCGCTTTGGTCCATTTACGTTCATGAGGCAGTGGATTATAGGAATGAATGTCAGTTGTGTCATCTATAAATCCACTTGTACCTTCTTCGGCTTGTTCTGGAGGAATGATGATTTCAGTTGAAGTAATTGGTGGGAGTGTATTATATGATGATAGATCAATATAAAAAGGAATGGGGGGTTCAGTTGAAGTAGTTGGTGCAGAAGTCTCAGTAGGTACAGCTTGTTCCGGCTGTAGATTGATCTGAATTGAACATCCTACTGGTTCAGCTACTTCTGACCCTGCATGACTTGGCACTTCTTGAACTGTAGGAGTTGGTATTTGAATTGTGACGTCTTGATGAATCGGGGTACTTGATTCATTTGGAATGTCTGAACTGGTTGGATGAGTAGGCGTTGGCTCTTCTATCCTGTCAACCAAAACAGATTTCTTTATGTTAGTTCCAAGAAATTCGTCATAAAACAATTCAAATAATAAATATAAATCAGATAAATGGTTAGTTGATGTTGAAGCTTCATCTGATTTGTTCTGTTGAGACGCAGGTTCTGGACTGAGTTGCCCAGAAGCTAGTACTCCGGTTAAAACGGGTTCTGAACAGTATTGTTCGGAAGCCATCTCTTCATCAAAGGTGACGTTGACGCTTTCAATCACCGTCTTTGACTTCTTGAAGTAGATTCTGAATGCAGTTGATGATGAGGAGTATCCAATGAAGATTCCTTCATCTGCCTTGGCGCTGAACTTGTTGAGATTCTCCCTATCGTTTAGAACGAAACACTTACATCCAAAGATATGGAAGTATTTGATTGTAGGTGTTCGGTTGTTGATCAACGCATAAGGAGTCTTCTTGAATCGTCTGTGAATCATGGACCGGTTCTGCGTATAGCATGCGGTAGATATAGCTTCTGCCCATAAGAATAGAGGTAGGTCGGAATGACTTAGCATAGTGCGAGCTGCCTCGACTAGCGTCCGATTCCTTCTTTCCACCACTCCATTTTGTTGAGGCGTACGTGCAGCAGAGTACTGATGAGTTATCCCTTTAGATTCGAGATATTCTTGAAAAGTTTTGTTCTTGAACTCTGTGCCGTTGTCTGTTCTTAGAAGCTTTATCGGTTTCTGCAGATTCACCTGGGTCGTCTTCAGGAAAGTGATGAGCACATCAGGTGTCTCATCCTTTGATCGTAGGAACTTGACCCAAGTGTATCGTGAGTAGTCGTCCACGATCACTAGAATGTACTTCTTGCCTCCTAGACTCTGAGTTCGCATTGGACCACAGAGATCCATATGCAATAGCTCTAGCGGAGCGCTTGTACTTGGTTCAGGCTTCGGTTTATGCGGAGCCCTCTTCATCTTGCCCTTCTCACAGGCTGCACACAGATGATCTTTGTCATATTTGAGCTCTGGAAGTCCTTTGACTAAGTTGTCACTGACCAGTTTGTTGATGTAGCGAAAGTTGAGATGAGAGAGCCGTCGATGCCATAGCCAGCTTTGCTGCATCGATGCTTTAGATAGTAGACAAATCTTCTTGTCAGTCTGGACGTCTGATAAATTGATCGTGTAGAGGTCTGACTTTCGAGTGTCGACCAAGAGTTCTTCGCCTTCTTCTGTGCGAACAGAACACCTCTTGGCTTTGAAGTTGACCTCTAGGTCTTTGTCACAGAACTGACCTATGCTGAACAGGTTGTGTCCTAATCCTTCTACGTAGCTCACCTTCTTGATCGTTATATTTTCCCGTTGTATATCACCGTAGCCTAATATTGGTGAAAACTGATCATTTCCGTATCTGACTGTTCCGCAGTATTTCTCTGTAAAGTTTGTCAGCATATCTTTCTGTCCTGTCATGTGTTTGGAGCAACCGCTGTCCAAATACCACATATGACGGATCTGCATAGGAGAAATAACGAAACACAGATTTAGATTTTAAGCATTATAAATGAGTAAGACGTTGGAGCGTTAATATTAAAGTGCGGGTTTTGAACTGATGAATTCAAAAGCCTATTTTTCTTAAGCACGGATTCTGAACAGACATGTTCAGAAACCATCGTCTTGTCTTTGAAGTCCGAGTCTTGAGCTGGCTTACTCAAGAACCATTTTCTCTATTGAGGTACGGGTTCTGATCTGTTGTAATCAGAAGCCACATGTTTTGCTAAACATTGGGTGCCTGCAACACAGATTTAGATTTTGGTACCCACTTGAATTTGGGTCCTGCTGTGTTAGCACAAGGTTTTGATTTTGGTACCCATTGCAAATTGGGTCCTCTTTTCTTTTGAAATAGATATGAAGTAGGATAATGATAAGAATGCACATGAGATGATTCAAACCGCATAGCAGAATCTTGACAGAAATTAGAAGCATGTTTATCATAAAAGGAAGACTGTCTAGCAGTTTTAGATAACAGGAATAGTTGCTTAAAAGAGTATTTCAGTTTAGGAGCAACATTCATATTCAAAGTATCTGAACTAGACATATTCTTATTACAATAAACAGAATCAAAAGATTTAAAGGTCTTGTCAAGCTTCCGTTTGGGTTGCCATTTCTTGGTCATATCTGAAACAGTTGAAACCTTTGAATTAGACATTAGAGAAACAACTGAATGCATTTTCTTTGGGTTACCAGTATTGATCGGCTTCTGTGAATGCTTCTTGCCTTTAGCATTTTTAGCTTTCACAGAGACTGAGTTATCAACTCGCGTTGATTTTGCACTGTTAACAGGCTTACTGGTTGATCCAACAGATTTCTTAAGAATGGATGAATGGTTTGGAAGTTTTGCATTAAAGTCAAATTGTTCAAGACAATCATCTAAACCACCGTTAGAGTTCAGAAAATCAAACCCTTGATTTGATGAACTAACCATATTCTCAGAGTTTGAAGCCTTAGAAAGAACAGAATTTGTAAACACAGTTGTAAAAACATTCTGTTCAATGTTTATCAAAAGTCTTTCATCTGACAAGGAATTCTCGAGTTCAGAAATTTTACTTTCTAAAACGAGAGGAGGGACATATAGTTTACCTTGAGTAGGTTTCGCCTCCATTTCCTTTTCAGAATAACTTAGAAAGAAGTCATCTGAAAGAGTTTTCTTCTTTTCAGGTTTCTTATCATAGCTATTATTCAGCTTCGCATAATAAAATGGAAGATGAACTTTAGATGATATTAAATGTTTTTCTGTTTCTTTGGCTTCATCCTCTTCAGATAGTTTAGTCCAATAAACTTTAAGTTCAGGGATTCTTCTAGCTAACTTCATAGAAAGAATATCATAAAGTGCAGGCACTTCAGACATTCTCTTTTGAAGATAGTGAGGATTCTTATAACCGATTCCCCATCTTTCTTTGTTCTCTATTGGTTTGTTAAGATGAATGGTTTGCTCAGTTTGACCTAATGAGTACAACTTCTTTTCCAAAGCATCCATTTTTGCAATTAAAGATTTGTTTTCTTCGATAGACGAAGAATGCATTTGTGTAACCTCGTATAAGTCAATCTCACCTTTTAGCAGTTTAGACTTGAGTTCAGAATTCTCACTAAGAATTATTGTCTTCTCCGTTGCGTTGGTGTCATTGTTTTTATGTAAAACCTCAACCAGTACTTTCTTCTCAGCAATTTCATTGCTAAGTTTCTGTATTGATTGGTTTTTGTCAGTAATGACACCCTTTTCACGCTTTAGGTTCGACTCTAACTCTTTGAGTTTATCATTCATGGCATGCAATTGATTTATGAATTCAGCATACGATAAGTTGCATACCTCTTCTTCATTCTCTGAATCAGCTTCATCATCTGATTCATGCTTTCCCATCAAGCACAAGTTGACAACTTCATCTTTCTCTTCATCTTCTTCATCATCATCAGAATGATCGAGCCAGAAAACGTCTTCAGCCATCAATGCCTTCCCAGCCTCTTGTTGCTTTGCAAGCAACATCTTGTTCTTGTAGTAGTCCGAGTTCTTGACTTTTGGCTTTCGGCAATCTCTGGCATAATGACCGGTTTTGCCACAGTTGTAGCACGTTATAGGTTCTGTCTGACCTGATACTTCTGCTTGAAACCTTCTCTCTTCAGGTTTCCTTTCCTCTGATCTCTTTCCTTCAGCAAGATCTCTTCTATCTTCTGGTTTCCTCTCCTCCATTTTCCTTCCTTCAAACCTTCTTCCTTCAAATCTACTTCCTTCGACCCTTTCTCTATGAGCGTAGTTGTTTGGACCAGACGAATACCTCTGACTGTTTGAGCTTGGCTTTGTGTAAAATTTCTTCTGGAAAGCCTTAGTCAACAAAATCTAAAGCTTGAAGAAATGTTCAGTCCATTACATTACAAGACCAAGAACTGCGAGATCAAAGTATTCTGAAGACATGCTGATTTCAGATAAATTTTCTTTGAAGATACTTTGCTAAAGCATTCTGAGCTAGAGAAAGAGATTGCATCTTCTGTGCTGAAAGAGGAGATCGTATTGACAAATCATTTTCGTAATGATCTTGATCCAAAGGGGGAGATTGTTAAGACACAGTCTCATTGGATTCAAGATCATACAAAACGAAGATCGCAATATGAAGTTAAAGCTGACAAGTCACTCTCAACAATAGTCTAGGGTCTATTCTGTAATAAAGTCAAAGTTGTTTTAATATCTAGATATTAAGATATTATCTCTCTCTCTCTAAACAATCATCAGATCACAACAATAGAACACACAATACACATACTAAAAGGTGTAAAGAGAGAAAACAAAAAGAGCTTAAACTCAAGAACTCAACCGTGTAATCATCGTTTATAATCTAAACAGGTTGGTAATCGTTATTGTTTTGTTGTTTGATTTATCTGGTAACGATCAAGGACTCACATATATATATATATATATATATATATATATATATATATAAAACATTTATCAATAACACTTTCATTGACATTCAAACACAACTCAATTAATTAGTTTATATAGGACATTTATCAATCTCACATTGGCAACTGATAACTCTCATTTTGAGCGTTATTTACACGTCATTTGTGTGAATTTTTCTTTCATTTTAGTTGTTTTTCCTTTTTGTTTGTTTGTCTTTCTGTCTTTTATTATTTTATTTTCATTTGGAGTTGTTGAGAATGTTTTTATGGTTAAACGCATCATTTTTTGCTTAAAAACGTCACTGTTCCGCAGTGGGCACAGTCTGCCCACTGTGGGCAACAGAGGGACCATTGGGTAAAGCTATTATCCAGTTTTTGCTAGCTGTAAATTGCTGGAATTTACTGGATCATGTGGCTGGAATTTAAGTGAATGGTGTCCACACAATTTTTTGGGGCAATCATCACCCTTGGATTCTCAAGATTTCAAGTATAAATATAAGCTTGGTGAGGAGCATTGAAGACACCCCTCATCTCATCTTCCATCATCAAGAAAGCAAGAACAATATGTTCTTCATCTTCAAGCATTTACTTTCATGGTTGAAGAGATGAAGTATTAGTGTAGAATTTAATTTCTCGCATTTAATTTTTGTCTTTTATTTTCTGCCTTTTATTTCTCGTATTTACTTTCCGTACTTACTTTAACGCATTTAAATTCCGAACTTTACTTTCTAGTTACACTTGTAGTTTATCTTTATTTAATGCAAGTAGTTAACAAGTATTTCTTTTTTTAAATTATGTCTTTTATTTTTATTATGAGCTAACTATCTTTTAGGTAAGGGTGTGAGCCGACTTGAGACTAATAGGCAACACTTGGGTGTGCCCATCATTACTAGCTCTTAAGATTGGTCACTTAAGTCGAGGCTTAAACTCAACGCTGATAAGCCGATCACTTTGAAGTGTTAATATTAAATCTTGACCTCGAGAGGGGCGGATTCGAAATACGGCTTAAGGGATGCACAAGGATTTGAGAAAGTCTTTGATAACCACGTAGAGATACGGGTTTTGCATGATTTATTACGGTTCAAACGTCGGAGGAGATTTATATCACAAAGAGATTTGGGTGTAAATCTCCGTACCGGTAGAACTTGATTTATTTCAACGTAGTTAAATCGGCAAGATTAAGAGTTGGTAACGATAGACACTTTATAGGCATTTTGTAGGACCGGTCTTTAAAAATCCATTTTCGAGAGATCGGGCTTTTTATAGACACTTCGTGCTACAAAGTAACTAACCATTTTGTTACTACATAAATCTCAAGGAAAACTTACACCTATACCCATTTTAGTTTCTTATTTGTTTAGTTTTCGTTGTTAAAAACCCAAAATTTTCTCAAAAATATTTTCTTCTTTTCTAACTGAAATCGGTGTATTCTCAACTTAGGACTCGAAACTTTGAAGTCCAATCTCTGTGGATACGATCTCGGTATATTTACCACTTTATTACTTGTAGCGATCATAGTTTCGGTGTATACTTGCGCCGTTACTGTGTACGAAGTTTTTAGCGCCGTTGCCGGGGATTGGCGTATTTATAGAGTTTCTTGAGTTATACGTTGAGTTTTCCATTGATTTTTCTTTCAGCATAATGGATGGTTTTAGTTGGGATGCCCCGTATTTTTAATACTTTCGATTATTCATGGGAACCGCATCCTAACTTTTTGGAAAATATTCAAGATGATGGCACCTACACTTCATTTTCACCTCCCTATCAAGATTGGAATGACACGTTTATAAATACATTTGATCAATCATGGGAGGGGAATTTTGATTATTCTTGTGATTTTCAAGGGAGTGATCCTCATTATGGATTCACGTCCTTTGTTTCCAACTACCCACCCGATAATGTTCTTGAACAACTCGAACCATCTCACTCTTTTGAAACTTTTTCCCCAAGTGTAACGGAAAATTTTACAACATTTTTGGGAAATTTCACATCCTCTTTTGAAGCCTTAAATACTAAGATGGGACAACTAGTCGACGAGTTGAAAAATCAAAGTAGAGGTCCCTTACCAAGTGATAATGAAAAATCAAAATGTGTTGGAAAGGATGAGAGTGATGTTGAGAACAAGTTGGAGATTTTTTAGGCAAATTTTGAGCACATGAGCAAGCCTTCTTTACTCCCCAATAGTGAAGAGGTGCTTCAAAATGCTAAAATTCCTAACTTAATGATTTTTGCTCATGTTGTGCAGCCTTCTTTTTGTGATCACAATGTTCCTACAGGGATCATGCCATGGACTGTTGGGAGGATTTGTGTGATCAAAAGTTCGGGAATTTTGCCTAGATCGTGTTCTTTGGGTGGTGGACTTGTTGGAAGAAGCTTTGGTATGATGGAGGTGCTTATTATCTTGAAGCCACTCCACTTTTGGAAGATGCACTCGTGGGGTAGTGAATCACATCCTACATAACCTTGATGCAAACTCATCTTCTTCTCTCGACTCCAATTTTGTGTCTTTTATTTTACATTTTTGTGTGTGGTTTGAGTCTGTTCTTTTTCGACTAGTATCATGAATATTTGGGATAAAAAAAAAGTCTCATGCATCTTATATCCTTAGATTTTTTTGGGTTTCATAGTTTGAATAATTTATCCACTACTAGCAGATTTCTAGAACTAAGCAACCAATTCCCCGGTATCCATATTGATTAAACTTTGAAACTCTAGAAATGACATAGGCCTTTTTTTTAACACTTGGCCGATACACTTTTTCTTTGTTGCCTTACCCGAGCCTTTGAGTCCTACCATTCTCTCCACAATGAGAACATTGAGTATTTTAAGTTTGGGGGAGAAAACTCAAGTGTTGAAAAAAAAGCTAAATCCTTCGAAAAATTGGAAGGATAAAAAAAGTTATAGATATACAAATAGTTGAAGTTGACACTTTGAGAAAAAAAAAAGTTGGGTAAAACACATCAAATACATAATAGAAATATTATTTTCTTGTGTAACCCAAAAAGACAAGTTTGGGGGAAGATGAAAAAAGTAAGGAAAGTGAAAAGCCTTAAACACCAACCATTTAAAGTCCTATGGATCTAAGTTTGCAAAGTCAGTTTTCATAAAATGGGTGAATTATATCTTAGCTTATGGAAATCAAATTTCAATAAAAATAACATAGTGGAAAGATTAGGAAAAACTATGGATATTTTTAATCAAAATGATTTAAGATGCAAAATAAAAAAAATATAAAAAAAAGAAAGAGAAAAGAAAAAAAAAGTTGAAGATCCTACTTGTGATACTCAGTCTTGTTGTGTATTTTGTATCTTCATTTGTTTTTATTTTGTCATTTTAGTTACTTGGGTACAAGTAACAAGTTAAGTTTGGGGGTGTGATAACTCTCATTTTGAGCGTTATTTACACGTCATTTGTGTGAATTTTTCTTTCATTTTAGTTGTTTTTCCTTTTTGTTTGTTTGTCTTTCTGCCTTTTATTATTTTATTTTCATTTGGAGTTGTTGAGAATGTTTTTATGGTTAAACACATCATTTTTTGGTTAAAAACGTCACTGTTCCGCAGTGGGCACAGTCTGTCCACTGTGGACACCAGAGGGACCATTGGGTAAAGCTATTATCCAGTTTTTACTAGCTGTAAATTGCTGGAATTTACTGGATCATGTGGTTGGAATTTAAGTGAATTGTGTCCACACAATTTTTGGGGCAATCCTCACCCTTGGATTCTCAAGATTTCAAGTATAAATACAAGCTTGGCGAGGAGCATTGAAGACACCCCTCATCTCATCTTCCATCATCAAGAAAGCAAGAACAATATGTTCTTCATCTTCAAGCATTTACTTTCATGGTTGAAGAGATGAAGTATTAGTGTAGAATTTAATTTCTCGCATTTAATTTTTGTCTTTTATTTTCTGCCTTTTATTTCTCGTATTTACTTTCCGTACTTACTTTAACGCATTTAAATTCCGAACTTTACTTTCTAGTTACACTTGTAGTTTATCTTTATTTAATGCAAGTAGTTAACAAGTATTTCTTTTTTTAAATTATGTCTTTTATTTTTATTATGAGCTAACTATCTTTTAGGTAAGGGTGTGAGCCGACTTGAGACTAATAGGCAACACTTGGGTGTGCCCATCATTACTAGCTCTTAAGATTGGTCACTTAAGTCGAGGCTTAAACTCAACGCTGATAAGCCGATCACTTTGAAGTGTTAATATTAAATCTTGACCTCGAGAGGGGCGGATTCGAAATACGGCTTAAGGGATGCACAAGGATTTGAGAAAGTCTTTGATAACCACGTAGAGATACGGGTTTTGCATGATTTATTACGGTTCAAACGTCGGAGGAGATTTATATCACAAAGAGATTTGGGTGTAAATCTCCGTACCGGTAGAACTTGATTTATTTCAACGTAGTTAAATCGGCAAGATTAAGAGTTGGTAACGATAGACACTTTATAGGCATTTTGTAGGACCGGTCTTTAAAAATCCATTTTCGAGAGATCGGGTTTTTTATAGACACTTCGTGCTACAAAGTAACTAACCATTTTGTTACTACATAAATCTCAAGGAAAACTTACACCTATACCCATTTTAGTTTCTTATTTGTTTAGTTTTCGTTGTTAAAAACCCAAAATTTTCTCAAAAATATTTTCTTCTTCTCTAACTGAAATCGGTGTATTCTCAACTTAGGACTCGAAACTTTGAAGTCCAATATCTGTGGATACGATCTCGGTATATTTACCACTTTATTACTTGTAGCGATCATAGTTTCGGTGTATACTTGCGCCGTTACTATGGCCTACACGGTTTTCCGCTACCCGCAACCCTCGTTGGCATTCTAGCACAACCAAACACATATCGTTGGCATTCTAGCACAACTGAACACAAATATTTGGCATTCTAGCACAACTGAACACAAATCGTTGGCATTCTAGCACATCCGTACATACATCGTTGGCATTCTAGCACAACCGCACACAGATCGTTAACATTCTAGCACAACCCAACTTTCATATTGTTGGCATTCTAGCACAGCCGATCACAAAAATAGTTGGCATTATAGCACAACACGATTATTCACATAATTCTGTAACATATCCAATAATAACAAAATATCTCATATCAATAATATTTCACATTATAAATTAACCATTTCATAAAAAAAACGTTTGAAATCGAAACCGAACTTCACAATTAACGGTAACAATTTAAACATAACAATTTCATATAATATCAAAATATTAACCACTTAATAATATAAGCATTTCAGTTCGAAAATGGTTAAACAAAAACTCACCTCGATGATGACGATACTCTTAATCTTAACTGATATTGAATCTCGAAACTGAACGTAAATCTCTTAATAAACGTTTCCAGGTTAAAAGCTTTGAATACAATCTCTCTCTCTCTTCTGGTTTCTTCTCGTCACCCACCCCTAAGAAAAAAAACTACCAAAAACATTTTGAAGACACCTCATATGCATATCCAAATGAGGCGGTGGTGGTTTAAATATCCATCACTTTTTAAACTAGGCATATACCTGCGCACGATGTGGCGCGAAAAATCGTGCAATCGAAGGAACAATTGACAAAGGTATGTATCCGCTCACAAAACATCTCGAAATCAAAATGACAACAACGTTTCATTTTAAGTTTGTATTCTTCGTCCTTATCGATACTTTAGTCAATGATTCACATATAAGTGCACCAAACGAAGAACGAAATGAAAACTAATGTATTTTTTACTTATTTAATTTACTTTATATCCCTTGTTTTTTCATTTTTCATTTTACACCATTATCATATTAACACAAATAATCGTATATGAACAAAAATGCAATGAAAAAAAATACGTTCATTTTTCTACGAATTATACCATAATAATCGTCTCGTCAATACCTTCAAAACGAGCCAAATATTGAATGTTTTTTTTAATTTAACCGTACTATTAAATATCATGAATATCTACGAATTAATTTGTTTTCTATCCATACGTTTTATTTTTTTTTCCACCGTTAGCACATTAAAAAAACATAATCGTAAAATATCTTTCATTCTTATTATAAATTATATCATTATAATTTTTTTCATCAATAATTGTAATATAAACTAATTATTGAATATCTTTATGGGTTTAGGGTTTCATAAGTTGTGATTCTTAAGTCATGGTTTATTGTTGATGACATGTCTATAAGGAAGTAGCATTAATTGTTCGTTATTTACTCACATTCCGCTGCATCGCGCGGGTATTTGCCTAGTATATATATAATGTTACATATTTATGCTACCAATAAAAATATTCAATAATTAATTTATATTAAAATTATTGACCAAAAAATTATAATATTAGAATTTATAATACTAATGAAACATACTTTTAATATATTTTAGTTGATCTACAATTATGTATTTTTAATACATTAACGGTGAAAAAAAATAAAACGTATGGATAGAAAACAAACTAATTCACTCACAGATATTCATAGTTTTTAATAGTACGGTTAAATTAAAAAATATTCAATATTTGGCTCGTTTTGAAGGTATTGACGAGACGATTATAATTGTATAATTTGTAAAAAAGAAAACATATTTTTTCATTGCATTTTTTTTCTATATACGATTATTTGTGTTAAAATGATAAAAGTGTAAAATGAAAAATGAAAAAACAAGGGATATAAAATAAATTAAATAATTAATTATAAGGGTGGTAAATGTAATATTTAATTTTAATGGATTTCCAATTCCCTCTCACTTCACATCTTATTTTATTTTTAATTCATAGTTACAGTTTTTGTCCCTGAACTTTTTTGATAGATTTATTTTATACCTTTTAGTTTTACATTTTACATTTTCATTATATTAACACATATAAGCATATATTAACTCAAATACGTTAAAAAATAATTTTTAATTTTAACAAGTTACACCATTATAATCGTCTCGTCGATACCTTCGAAATGAGCCCAATATTGAATATTTTTTGATTTAATTATATTATTATATGTCATATATTATACATTGGTTATTCGATTTAAAAAAAAAAAAAGAGAAAACGCATTACATCGAACGTAAGTTTTAACATCAAGATAATAAACATAATAAATATATTGCGTATTTTTTTATTCCAACAGATTCCAACTTTGATAATTCATTTAAATCAACATATTCACGAGTACGAGTACGCTCTATATATTTTTCATTCACATCTAATCTACGTTTGTATGGGATAATCCACGACATTGCATCTGGAAGTGCATGATGTGTCCAATGGTGTATGAGTGTGGGCATTGGGTAATCTTCTTTTAATACCCAGTTAGTTCACCCATTAACTCTGTACGGATAGTGTCCCATGCATCTTCATGACCACCGAAAGAAGTAGATATGACTTGAAATTCACAATTTCCATCGCCTAATACATTTTGTACTTGTGCGATGTATGAATGAAATAAACTCGGGATTTGATCAAGATATGGAGTGGGGGGGTTGTCGTTTGAAGTAGGAGCTATGTCTCGCTGATTCTTTATGACCAAAATCTTTGGAGTTGATAAATGTTGGCGCGTTAGAATAATTGCGTCTACGAGGGTCTTCAATAATATTTTTATTTATTTCAAATCAATTACTTTACTTTATTTCAAATAATATATTATATATATGCCGAATGGTTCTGTTTTCATTGATCGACATGTGATATCCCAAAATAATCGAAATTTGTGATATCCACAATTAATCACATGTGATATCCACAAAATACAACGTAATTATATATGTTAATGTGATATGTTAAAACGTATTTTTTAACATATTTTTAACATATAATAAAATAATTAAATCAAAAAATATTCAATATTAGACTCATTTCGAAGGTATCGAAGAGACGACTATAATGGTGTAACTTTTTAAAATTAAATATTATTTTTTTAACGTATTTTAGTTAATATATGCTTATATGTGTTAATATAATGAAAATGTAAAATGTAAAATATAAAATGTAAAATGTAAAACTAAAAGGTATAAAGTAAATCTATCAAAAGAGTTAAGAGACCAAAACTGTAACTATATATATCAATAACTACTTTTCAATTTTAATATATAGTAGAGATAAGTCCTATATTTTACCAAAAACTAATTTTTATTTTTTTGGTTATTACAGTCAATCTATATGAGTTATACGATCGCAACATCAGTTTCATTCCATCAGTTCCAAAATCATCACATTTAATTTCAACACCCCATGACTGGTTACAAATGCAAGCATTATATCATTTGGCTAATGCTTCCAAAATTAAGCATGCATCATCAATTTAATTTCTGATGGTTGAGTGGACAATTAAATGGTAATTATTTTGGGTGGGTTATTTTAATATAATCTTTTCAAAACAGAACTTCAATATATGGTGTATCTATCAAGTAAACATGCATTTTACGTAGAAAATTATCGATCATTTATTAATACCAAAAGTAATCATTGAAAATCCATCAAAAATAGTTGAAGAAAATAAGAATCTTTAATATTTTGGGATTCTGTCAAAGATCCGTAGAAAAAGTAAAAGAAAATTTTCAATGTTTTAAAATTTTCGTGGAAAAAAAGTTCAAGAAATCAACTTATTATTTTTATGGCCGGGGTTCTGTCGAAAAGTCATCGAAAATTTAATAAAATTTAAAATACTTTGTTGGTACAATAGCTAAATGAGGAGATCGAGCGATAACAAACTGCAACATAGGACGAGATTAGAAAAAGGGATGATCAGTTTGCAGAGCAGCAACGTTCGTTTGAGGAACCCTCCCCCTCCCAATCGAAAAAGTTTTATGTTCTGTCTAAAAATTTTCAAATTCCATCGAAAATTTTGTTTTTTCGACCAAATTATTATCATCAGGACTAGCCTTCGAAAACCCAACTTTTCAACTGAAATTTCCAAAACCTTTACTAAGAAACGAATATCATTATCTACAATCTGTGACTCAGAAACGAAGTACAACATTGTTGAGTTTATATATAGTCATGTGTAAAGTTATAAAACATAAGCTATATGACATTTGCAATTCTATGTGAAGTTTCTACTCGTGGAAACCAAGAAACATCAATACCCAAAACCTTAACTAAGAGCAAAACGATGAGAAATTCTTATGGCATTGTAAGGCAATATAAAACCATGGCTTGTAATATGTTGCATGTATAACATGACCAAGGTGATTGCTACAGTAACATATAGAAAGAAAAAAAATACTTGTGGGTCGTAATAATTGTTTTGGTTTCATGGTTTTACCGGGGATGATTATAGGCCAAACCAAACCGCACGATCAAAACAATTTAAAATGGATAGATCGCTTGTGCAAAAGTGTGAGCAAAACGGAGGGAAGAGTAAAAAGGAAGAAAGAAATAAGGGAGGAAGAAAGTTGTAGGTGCAGGATGCTATTGAGCGCCTTATGGATGAGAGCCATGGATGCTATGTTTGTTTGTAATTTGATACTTGATTTCTAATTTTTGGATGTCGGACGTTATTAATGTGCTACATTTAGAATAGTTTTAATATTTTAATTTGTTTTTTCATGTTTATATAGCATGTTAGTTGGGTCATTTTCTACACGTTAAATTCTGGAAAATAGTAAATTTAAATCTATTTATTTTTGAAATTTACAACATTTTCTACGTCGGAAAATTAGTTTGATTTAAAAAAACATTTATTGAAAATCCGTCGGAAATAATTCCATCGACATCCAAAGAAATTGTGTATGAAAATGCCGTTGAAAACCCATTGGCTTTTTCTCAAAGAATTTCAACATTTTACCTATGCTTTTCCAACATAATGTTCCGTAAAAATAGTGGATTTTCGTCAGAAATGGTCATCGGAAAAAGTTTTTCGACCAAAAGATCTCCAGAAATTGAAATTGCCCGCTGGTAGAAGTTTTGTTTTTAGTAGTGCAAAACTGTGAGCAAAATGGACGGAAGAGAAAAAAGGAAGAATGAAATAAGGGAGGAAGAAAGAAAAAGAAGAAAAAAAAACATAATGGAACATATGAAATTAAGGAAACACACAACCCTCCATCTATTGAGAGACCTGAAACCTTATCTGCCAGCTCCTAACTCTTCATACGACCCACCCTTAACCTCACTAAACTTTCTTGTTCACATCCACACTCACTCTACTACCCTAGTCTTACATCTCCAAGGGCTCGAGATGACTAAAGGCTTGTTATTTTTCATAATTTACTACTTTAGGTGTTCATTTATTAAGGAAGGTTGGTTAAAGTAGAGAGCAGCTGACATGAGTGTCGTGTGATAGGAGGGTACTTTTAAAACTAAAAGGATAATTCTACATGATAGCCATAAGACACATAGGTCATATGGTTCTAAGTGTTGGCTGGCAAAGAAGGCGCAAGTGAAGAAATTGGAAGTAGTTAAAGATGAACATGACAAATTTAGGCATTTATATATGATAATAACGGTTTAAGAAATTTATTAGAACATTACAGATTTAGGCATTTCTAAGGACATGACTTTGATAGGAGTTCTTGGAGGCATAGGACGTAGTGTTTGACTTTTAGTGGGATATAGTGTCGACAAGGATATTAAGTGGAGGTTTTTCCTTCAATGGGATAATCGGCTTGATTTGACTTGATCTTGCTTCATGCCAAAATTGGCTCATGGCTTAATCATTTCTCACAATCAAATGACCATATATGACTTAACAAATAAACATCCATATATACCATTAAGCCTATTAAACTTTAAACAAACAACCCATAAAATAATGCTATTTAACTTGGTTAACCGGGATCTTATATCTCATCAGTTGGATCTAGCCACAGAAAACATGGAGCCTTTATTAATCACCAACATCCGATTTATTTATATTAAGTATAAATTAGAGTTGTTTATGGATAGTTATATCCGCTAAACTTGGCCACCCAACCTGTAGAAAAGCGGGTTCAACAGTCATTCTTGAAAAAATGGGCGGGTCAGGATCTCTTGTTATGATTAATTGACAAATATGGGTGAGGCAAAAATGATTTCATTGACACCCGCATGTCCCATATATATAGAGTTGGGTTCCGGTGAGAAGTTGAATTATCGTGAGAAGCGTAGTAAGAAGTGATTATCAACTCATGGCTCGTTATATATCTATCAACATGCACATGGCTTGGCTAATGGTTCCAAAAGCATCATCAACTCAAACTTCTATTTCTATCGGATCCACCAGCAACATTATGTTTGTTGGAAAGGCATTCTTCTAGCTAGGGATTGTTCACTTTTGGTTTTGATTTCGTTCATGTTTGTGCACTTAGTCCATGGGACTGTCTGGATGGTTGAGTGGACATGATTGTTGGTAGGAGTCCCATGGAAGGTTGTAAATATTCTGTTCTTTCAATCACAACAACATCAGAGAAGCTGCAGCTCCAAGATCTAACTTCAAAGACATGGAGAGCCAAAAGGTATTTCTCTTTCTGCATCATCATCTGTTTGGTTCTTGTCTCTCTAAAATTATTTCTGTATTATATGATCGAGTACTATGTAATGATTTACTTTCGGCTGATTTTAATTAGCCTTTTAGGAAACACTAATAGGAATTCCTTTAACTCCCTTTTTTGCAGAAGCGGTTTCATGATCAAGAAGCGGGTGCTCCAATATCGTTCTTCAGAAGGAGAATTAGGATGAGCAAAAGTGAGATCTTGCATACTCTTTGTCTTTTATTTCCTAGACTTCTTTTTGGTAGAATTATTATTAGCATTCTGTTTTAATGGGAATGATCTTTTAACAAACTATTTTACAATCTATTGTCTTTTTTTAGGTAGAATTATTATTGCTCAAAGTAGCAATACATGAGATGGTTCCTCCCTGCAATAACAAGGTAACCATAACTAATATAGCTTAATTATGTTAAACTTCACATAAGTTATAAGAAGACTCCTTCAACCTCAAGAAAGAATATAGCTAATGAGATAGTTCTTGCCAATAACATTTATAAAGACATTGAAGGAGTTCTTCATCTTCACTGAAAATCCATCAAAAATAGTTAAAGAAAATAAGAATCTTTAATTTTTTGGGGTTCTGTCAAAGATCCGTAGAAAAAGTAAAAGAAAGTTTTCAATGTATTAAAATCTTCGTGGAAAAAAAGTTCAAGAAATCAACTTAATATTTTTATGGCCGGGGTTCTGTCGAAAATTCATCGAAAATTTAATAAAATTTAAAATACTTTGTTGGTACAATAGCTAAATGAGGAGATCGAGCGATAACAAACTGCAACATAGGACGAGATTAGAAAAAGGGATGATCAGTGCAGAGCAACAACGTTCGTTTGAGGAGCCCTCCCCCTCCCAATCGAAAACTTTTTATGTTGTGTCTAAAATTTTTTAAATTCCATCCAAAATTTGTTTTTTCGATCAAATTATTATCATCAGGACTAGCCTTCGAAAACCCAACTTTTCAACTGAAATTTCCAAAACCTTTACTAAGAAACGAATATCATTATCTACAATCTGTGACTCAGAAACGAAGTACAACATTGTTGAGTTTATATATAGTCATGTGTAAAGTTATAAAACATAAGCTATATGACATTTGCAATTCTATGTGAAGTTTCTACTCGTGGAAACCAAGAAACATCAATACCCAAAACCTTAACTAAGAGCAAAACGATGAGAAATTCTTATGGCATTGTAAGGCAATATAAAACCATGGCTTGTAACATGTTGCATGTATAACATGACCAAGGTGATTGCTATAGTAACATATAGAAAAAAAAATACCTGTAGGTCGTAATAATTGTTTTGGTTTCATAGCTTTACCAGGGATGATTATAGGCCAAACCAAACCGAACGATCAAAACACTTTAAAATGGATAGAGCGCTTGTGCAAAAGTGTGAGCAAAACGGAGGGAAGAGAAAAAGGAAGAAAGAAATAAGGGAGGAAGAAAGTTGTCGGTGCAGGCGCAACAACCTTACAAGAAGCGTTGGAGCGTGCTATTGAGCGCATTATGGATGATATGTTTGTTTGTAATTTGATACTTGATTTCTAATTTCTGGATGTCGGGCGTTATTAATGTGCTACATTTAGAATAGTTTTAATATTTTAATTTGTTTTTTCATGTTTATATAGCATGTTAGTTGGGTCATTTTCTACACGTTAAATTTTGGAAAATAGTAAATTTAAATTTATTTATTTTTGAAATTTACAACATTTTCTACGTCAGAAAATTAAGTTGATTTAAAAAAACATTTATTGAAAATCCGTCGGAAATATATCTATCGACATCCAAAGAAATTGTGTATGAAAATGCGTTGAAAACCCATTGGTTTTTTCTCAAAGAATTTCAACATTTTACCTATGCTTTTCCAACATAATATTCCATAAAAATAGTTGGTTTTCGTCGAAAACGGTCGTTAGAAAAAGTTTTTCGACCAAAAGATCTCCGGAAATTGCCCGCCGGTGAAAGTTTTGTTTTTAGTAGTGCAAAAATGTGAGCAAAATGGACTGAAGAGAAAGAAGGAAGAATGAAATAAGGGAGGAAGAAAGAAAAAGAAAAAGAAAAAAAAAGCATAATGGAAAATATGAAATTAAGGAAACACACAACACTCCCTCTATTGAGAGACCTGAAACCTTATCTGCCCGCTCCCTATACGACCCACCCTTAACCTCACTAAACTCTCTTGTTCACATCCACACTCACTCTACTACCCTAGTCTTACATCTCCAAGGGCTCGAGATGACTAAAGGCTTGTTATTTTTCATAATTTACTACTTTAGGTGTTCATTTATTAAGGAAGGTTGGTTAAAGTAGAGAGCAGCTGACATGAGTGTCATGTGATAGGAGGGTACTTTTAAAACTGAATGGATAATTCTACATGATAGCCATAAGACACATAGGTCATATGGTTCTAAGTGTTGGCCGGAAAAGAAGGCGCAAGTGAAGAAATTGGAAGTAGTTAAAGATGAACATGACAAATTTAGGCATTTATATATGATAACATTAATTGTTTAAGAAATTTCTGAGAACATGACATATTTAGGCATTTCTAAGGACATGACTTTGATAGGAGTTCTTGGAGGCATAGGACAGAGTGTTTGACTTTTCGTAGGATCTAGTGTCAACAAGGATATTAAGTAAGTGGAGGTTTTCCTTCAATGGGATAATCGGCTTGATTTGACTTGATCTATTGCTTCACACCAAATCAGGGAATAAAAAAACCGATTCAAAAAACTAAACATGAAAACGATTTCGCTATATATCAAATCCCGTAAAACTCTTCCCCATCATCATTCAGTTTCCAGATTTTGTTTCATCTTCTATATCCATCGAGAATAACATCCTGCTATGAAAATCTTGGATAACTTTTCTTCATGAAACCGTCTTCTTCTTGATACCATCTCCATGAAACTTTCTTCAAGAATATTTTTTTGTTAAACCTTCATGAAACTATATTCATGAAACCTTTTTCAAGAAACCTTCTTCGTTAAACCTTCATGAAACCATCTTCATGAAACCCGTAAACCCTAAAAGAATCGAATACACAGAAAATTCAAACACTAATCAAAATCTCAACCCCAAGAAAAGACATCGAAAACTTATTGCTCACACGTAAGCACACAATATTTGCACATACCTGACATATATAAGGCATCAGATTATTGTTTGCAGCATGTACCTTCTCGTCACAAGATAAACACAATGTCGCCGCGTCGGCGCAACAAAGCACCGTCGCCCCCATCGCCTCACACACGTTACATTGGATCTTCATCCTTCAAAATATCAAATTCCTCTAGCGAAAACTTCAAATCTTATCCTCTATCTCTCTCAATTTTTGAGATTTGCAGTGAGATTTTGAGAGGGTTTAAGAACTAAATAAGGAGAGAAGCAAGTGAGTATGTTTGTGTCGGCCGAGAGTGGTGGATCAATGTCGTCAATCTTCGACGGTGAGTCTGTTTGTGTCGGCCGGTGCATCGCCAGTCTCCGGTGGGTCGGTTTCCTTCGTCTTCTTCAAATTGTAGAAAGAGAGAAAAAAGAGGTTTGAATAAATATTCAAACTCCAGTTTTCAATAAAGATGATTTGATTTGAATAAAGGTGATTTGATTTGATTTGATGCAGTTTCCAATAAAATATTGGTACACTACCATAAATAACCGACTAAAATAATTAATATTAGAAAATCTAAATTAATCATAAAATAAATTAATTATAATTTGACAAAATTTCCCTTCTGAATATTAACATAAAAATAAAAATTAAATACCTATCAAGATTAAATGGATGGTGATGATTAAGGGACTGTATAGCCTATATGGCTTATTCGCTCAGCCATAAATAGATGTTCGGTTGTGGCTTATTCGGTCAACCGATGACTTTATTGGTCAGCTAAAAATTATTACTCATATACACTCAGCCATTTAATATCCCTTCTCTTCCCCAAATACCCTTGCCATAAAAGAAACCCATCTTAACCCATCGCCTCACTTAACTCATCGCCTCCCTCTTCCACACCACCGCCGGTCGTCGCCTCCCTCTGCCTCACCACGGTCGTCGCCTCCCTCTCCCTCTTCCCCACCAACGCCGGTCGTCTCCTCCCTCTTCCACACCAACGCCGGTCGTCGACTCTCTCTGCCCCACCACCAGAACAGGAAGTTTCCATCACATTTTCTTGATCTCTCTCACACAGGTACTGTGGGTTACCATCGATTTTGTGGGTTTAAACCCATCGATTTTCATGGTTAAACTCCATTGATTTCATGAGTTTAATGGTTAAACTCCATCGATTTTCATGGTTAAACCCATCGATTTCATTTGTTTAATGGTTAAACTTCATCGATTTTCATGTTTAAACCCATCGATTTCATGTGTTTAATGGTTAAACTCCATTGATTTCATGTGTTTAATGGTTAAACTCCATCGATTTTCTGGGTTTAAACCCATCGATTTCATGGTCTTTAGAGCCATCGATTTCTGGGTTTAAACCCACAGGGTTTAAACCCACAGCAGGCATTGTGATACTTCTGTTTCTTTGATTTTCTGATTACATACATATCATTCCGGTTATACAATGTTCTGTTCTGAGTTTTTGTGTTCTTGAAATGTATATGTTTTGAGTTTCTATTTCCTGTTATATATATGTTCTGAGTTTCTGTTTTTTGGTTATATATATGTTCTGATTTTATGTGTTCTTGAAATGTATATGTTCTGAGTTTCTGTGTTCTTGAAATGTATATGTTTCTATGATTTTCTGGTTATACACAATAGCCTAAAATCATATGTTCTGAGGGTAAAATGGTCATTTATGACATTCAGACTGTTTATTCAACATAATAACCGAACAACAACTTATCTGTTAACATTCAGAGAGCTATATCCATACAGTGAGCTATATCCATTCAGGTCTTTATAGAAAACGAACCGAACACCTAAGGTTGCAAGAGTTGCAACCTTTTTAAGGGTTGCAAAATATCCTCCCCCTCTCTCTCTCTCTCTCTCTCTCTATATATATATATATATATATATATATATATTAGTTTAAGGAATCAGATTTTTAGGTATTATTTTTAGGGATTTGATGAACTTAAAAATGTTATATTTTGGGTTTGGATTTGTGATTGAGTTTTTTAATCAAAATTTCATGTTTGGATTTGATTCAAAGATTTATTTCCTTGATGTTCTTTATTTTTTATTAGAAGGGTAAAATGGTCATTTTTATCATTCAGACAGTTTATTCATCACAACAAACAAACAACAATTTTATTTATACATACAAACAACTTTATGGATAAAGCCAACTTTATCCTTCCAGGATTTAATGAAAATCCAACCAAACAACCCCTAAGTTTGATAACACAAAACCGATAAAACAGAAACCAACTCACCATCTACAAGAAACCAACTCACCATCTACAAGGCATAGAGGGGAGGGAGGCCACAACAAAACGAAAGCAACATAATGAAAGACAAACAATCGATTAGAACCCACTAACAATAACAGACAACAGGGTTGTAACACCTGACACCCAAGATCTGAAAACAATTTTTTTATTGGATGGAATGTTGGGCATAGATTTTTATTAAGGCTCTACTGGATGGACCCTTGATTAGGCCCATTGCTTTTATTGGGTTGGAAATAATGGGCCTCGTGAGATTTTTTTGTGTCAGTTCATTTAAATATTATATGCGGGTTTATTGAAGGGACAATTTATTTTTAGGAGTAAACCATAATTTTGGTTCATGTACGGAATTTCCCTAAATTTTAATGAATTTAATAATAGTCATTGTTGTTTGTATTTTACTTTAAAAATAATCCATGTAATTAACTTTGTTAAAAATGGTCCGTTAAGTGAGGATATTTCGTATTGTTACACAATACTTTGTTTTTTACTGTATCGTTTGTTTTTTGTTTTTCTATTAAAAATATTTAATACTATAGTGATTATTATTGTATTTATTAAAGTTTAGGGACATTATTTATAATCTTCTGTAAATAACAAGGACCAAAATTGTAGTTTACTCTATTTTTTCAAGTATAAATATCGCCCCTCATCACATAAATTTTGTTTCTAAGCCTCATCTCTCTCTCTCTCTCTCTCTCTCTCTCTTCTTTGATCTTCGTCCATCCACTTATTATACGACTCGTACACTGCATTTTTGATTCGGTACAATCGTTCCTCAATCTTTGTTTTCGTTATGAATCTGGAACGTTTTAATGGATCGATCACGACCAGTAATCGTCATCACCGAGATGGTGGAATGGATACGATTTGGTTCAGGTTTTCACGGATCGACACTGGTCCTTGAGGTTATCACGAAGCGAAGACTCCGGTATGCTGTCTCAGATAGACAAGATTTGATGATTATACGTCACAGTATCTGATGGTAAGTCTTCTTGCTGGACAAGATTCAATGATTGTACGTCTTCTTGATCTTATTATTTACCGGTTTCTACTTCTAATTGGCGAATAGGTTTAGTTCATGTTTTCTTGTATCGATTGCCACTGGTCCTCAAGATTCGAGTACGCCTTCTCAGATGATAGACTAGGTTTGATGATTATACGTCTTCTTGATATCATATTATTTATTCGTTTGTGTTAAACCAATTAAGTTTCTGTGCTGTTGGCTCGTTTGTCATCGTGGTTTCTACGTGATCATTTAAGTTCTTTTATATATATTTGCAGTCGGTGAAATTTCGTCATCTTCTTGAACGCTTCTGTTTGCAGTCATATATATGGCTAGGTGAGCAATTAATTGTGTATTAATAGAATTACGCAAGTCTTGAATTCTTTGATCTTGTTGATTGATACAATTAATCCTATTTAATTAATCCGTTTATTTCTGCAGATATATCTTCAGCGCAGGTGTTTCCATCTGCTTTCGTTGGGCATTACAATGATTGATTGAAAAATATATAGGTGTTTGATGATGTTTAGGATTTCTATATATGGGAGATGTTTGATGTATAGATCAGGCGAGACTGCGGGTACCGAATTTCTTTTGTATCGTGGCCTGCCTGCCATGTCGGGTGCGCACAGGTCGTAAGTAATAAAAAGAGTGAGTCGTTTTTGGTTGATGGAGGGAGATGGTACGGGGTTTGCCCGACTCTCCCTCCATGTGGGTGGGTGTGTGTCTCTTTTCTCTCTTCCCCCCCCCCTCCCCTCGTCTCTGCGATTATCTTACTTCTTTTTTTTTAGGCGTTCTTTAAACACACGCATGCATTCCACAACAACATCGATTGCAGACATGCGAGCATCTATGGTAATCGAGTGCTACAATATGCATCGGTCGTTGAAATTTCTCCATCCGTTGTCTTGCACAAGTCCATTATTTGTCACAATATAATTCAATCCATTTTCACTCCATATCCATTATTTTCACTCCATTCCATTCGTTGCAAATCTAATTCAATCCGTTTTCACATATCCATTTGTTACAGTCTATCTAATTCAATCCATTTGCACAAGTCCATTTGTTACAATTTGATTCCATCCATTATTTTCACTCCATTTGTTACAATCTCTCATTAAATCCATTTGTTACAATTTGATATGATCTATTATTTTCACTCCATTTGCATGTTACAATGTGATTCAATCCATTTGCACGGGTCCATTTATTACAATGTGATTCAATCCATTTGCTCCATTTGTTTGCATGGGTCCATTTGTTACAATCTAATCGAGTCCATTTGTTACAATCTGATCCAGTCCATTTGCACGGGTACAATCTAATCCAATCCATCTGTTACAATCTGATCCAATCCATTTGCATGGGTCCATCTGTTACAATATGGGTCCAATCCGTCAGCATGGGTCCATCTGTTACAGTATGATAGAAATAGAAATTTGATTCAATCCATTTCACGGGTCCATTTACTACAATGTGATTCAATCCATTGGCACGGTCCATTTATTATAATGTGATTTGCTCCATTTGTTTGCATGGGTCCATTTGTTACAATCTAATCCAGTCCATTTGTTACAATCTGATCCAGTCCATTTGCACGGGTACAATCTGATCCAATCCATCTGCACGGGTCCATGATCCAATCCATCTGTTACAATCTGATCCAATCCATTTGCATGGGTCCATCTGTTACAATTTGATCCAATCCATCTGCATGGGTCCATTTGTTACAATCTGATCCAATCCATCTGCAGGGGTCCATCTGATCCAATCCATCTGCATGGGTCCATCTGTTACAATCTGATCCAATCCATTTGCACGGGTCCAGTTGTTACAATCTGATTCAATCCATCTGCATGGGTCCATCTGTTACAATCTGATCCAATCCATTTTCACGGGTCCATTCAATCCATTACTTTCACTCCATTTGCTATATGGCAACGAGTGCTATATTAGATGCTTGATCAAACATATAGGTTTTCTGGTGCAAATTCCAGTGATTCTATTAATTAATGGTTTGTGTATGAGATAAGTTTGTTGAAGTTGTGTGGATGATTGTTCATAGATTAGAGGGGCACTATCAATCAAACATGAGTTCCAAAATCAGAATATTGGCTTTCACAAAATCATAGCTAATTCAACTCATGGCTCGTTATATATCTATCAATTAAGATGCACATGGCTTGGCTCAAAAGCATCATCAACTCAAAGTTCTATTTCCATCGGATCCACCAACAATATTATGTTTGTTGGAAAGGCATTCTTCTAGCTAGGGATTGTTCACTTTTGGTTTTGATTTCGTTCATGTTTGTATAGTACGTAGTGCACTAGTCCATCTTAACCATGTGACTATCTGGATGATTGAGTCCCATAGAAGGTTGTAAATATTATGTTCTTTCAATCACAACAACATCAGAGAAGCTGCAGCTCCAAGATCTAACTTCAAAGACATGGAGAGCCTAAAGGTATTTCTCTTTCTGCATCATCATCTGTTTGGTTCTTGTCTCTCTAAAATTATTTATGTATTATATGATCGAGTACTATGTAATGATTTACTTTCGGCTGATTTTAGGAGATCCAATATCATGGTTGTGTGCAACAACAGACTAAGGTAGGAAGTGAAGTGTCATGGGAGCCTCTATTTGTCGGAGATTAGGACGTGTAACATGAATGGAGATTGTGTGTGTGAAATAGAATCAAGTGAACATTAATTGTGTAAAGGAGCGACATAAACTTGTAAAGATTCAGTACTATCATATTAGTAGTTCCAGGTTTTAATTAGTAGTCTTGTATAGATTTTCTTTCAGTTTTTTGTTGTTTACAAGACTTGAACATGTAATCTAAGTGGTTTGAGACATGAATGTAAATATGTTTGGTTTTCCGATTAATTTCTAAGTTGGTCCATTCATATTCCAGGAAAATGTTATGAAGCTCGAAAATTTGAGGAAAATGTTATGAAGCTCGAAGATTTGATGTAAAAACTTGTCTATGCTAAGCCACAAAAAACATACAATTTGAAAAGACCATTCATGTTTGTAAAGAAAAGGTTGCTTCTTATGGGGTCAATCTATATGAGTTATACGATATTCGCAACATCAGTTCCAAAATCATCACATTTAATTTCAACACCCCATGACTGGTTACAAATGCAAGCATCATATCATTTGGCTAATGCTTCCAAAATTAAGCATGCATCATCAATTTAATTTCTGATGGTTGAGTGGACAACTAAAGTGGTAATTATTTTAGGTGGGTTATTTTAATATAATCTTTTCAAAACAGAACTTCAATATATGGTGTATCTATCAAGTAAACATGCATTTTACGTAGAAAATTATCGATCATTTATTAATTCCAAAAGTAATCATTGAAAATCCATCAAAAATAGTTAAAGAAAATAAGAATCTTTAATTTTTTGGGATTCTGTCAAAGATCCGTAGAAAAAGTAAAAGAAAATTTTCAATGTTTTAAAATTTTTGTGGGAAAAAAGTTCAAGAAATCAACTTATTATTTTTATGGCCGGGGTTCTGTCGAAAAGTCATCGAAAATTTAATAAAATTTAAAATACTTTGTTGGTACAATAGCTAAATGAGGAGATCGAGCGATAACAAACTGCAACATAGGACATCCAAAGAAATTGTGTATGAAAATGCCGTTGAAAACCCATTGGTTTTTTCTCAAAGAATTTCAACATTTTACCTATGCTTTCCAACATAATATTCCGTAAAAATAGTTGATTCCGTCGAAAATGGCCATCGGAAAAAGTTTTTCGACCAAAAGATCTCCGAAAATTGCCCGTTGGTAAAAGTTTTGTTTTTAGTAGTGCAAAAATGTGAGCAAAATGGAGGAAGAGAAAGAAGGAAGAAAGAAATTGTTGGAAAATTTTAGTAAAATATGTGTATGGGCGCGACCTGCGGACACGAATGCAACTACGAAATCTTGTGCTCACGCAGCTTTGATCCAGTAGCTTGCGTGGGTTAACCCGCGTCGAGCTCTGGAATGTGTTTCGAAACAGCGGCCAACCGCACCGAGCACTGTTTCAATTTTTCTGAAACTCCCAATTCAACCGTATTGATTACGAAATTATTATTTTAATTATTGAATTAATCTTGTCGGTTTTAAGAATTAATTCTTTAATTATGGGTTAATTTCGTATTGACGATGTCGGTTTCGACTTTCAATATAAAAGGGGAGTACGGTTCACATTCAGAGACCGAACAAAAAAACACAACGCAAAAACTCTCACACATTTCTCTCTGAAATTCTCTAGTGCATACGATAATCCGGTGAATTTCAAAGCAAGTGGTCATCTCCGGCAGTGCTTTGACTGTTGTTGTACCCTGGGAACAGACGGCGAAATCGTGTAACACGAGCCTCAACTTTGTTCTATATCTTCTTCTATTTCCTTATCGATTTCTTAATCGATTTCTTAAAATCATTAGTTGATTATTTTACCGAGTTTTAATCATTCGTTGATTAATTATATATTATTATATGTATTATTAAAATACATACTTATAAAACCAACAGAAATAAGGGAGGAAGAAAGAAAAAGAAAAATAAAGGATAATGGAACATATGAAATTAAGGAAACACACAACCCTCCATCTATTGGGAGACCTGAAACATCAATAGCCAAAACCTTAACTAAGAGCAAATCGATGAGAAATTCTTATGGCATTGTAAGGCAATATAAAACCATGGCTTGTAACATGTTGCATGTATATATCATGACCAAGGTGATTGCTACAGTAACATGTTGCAAGGGTCGTAATAATTGTTTTGGTTTCATGGTTTTACCAGGGATGATTATAGGCCAAACCAAACTGAATGATCAAAACAATTTAAAATGGATAGAGCGCTTGTGCAAAAGTGTGAGCAAAACGGAGAGAAGAGAAAAAAGGAAGAAAGTTGTAGGTGCAGGCGCAACAGCCTTACAAGAAGCGTTGGAGTGTGCTATTGAGCACCTTACGGATGAAAGCCATGGATGCTATGTTTGTTTGTAATTTGATACTTTATTTCTAATTTTTGGATGTCGGGCGTTATTAATGTGCTACATTTAGAATAGTTTTAATATTTTAATTTGTTTTTTTATGTTAATTTATATAGCATGTTAGTTGGGTCATTTTCTACACGTTAAATTATGGAAAATAGTAAATTTAAATTTATTTAATTTTGAAATTCTTCAAATTCATACTCAAGTTATTATATCAAATATTACAAACAGAACACAAAATCTAACACATCTTCAAAAGGTTTGAAGATGATTTAAGAACAAACTCTAAAAAACTAGAGAGAGAATCAAGAGAGAATTTTCAAGATGGAAAAAAATAAAATGAACTCTTCTAAAATATTTTTAGCTGAAAATATTTTTATAATTCTTTCTTATTGCATAATAGCCCTTCTCCTACTTTCATTTAATTGTTCTGCTACCCTTATACTTAGAAGAAAACGAGGCACGGTCCTTGTGACCCTTATCTATTCAACATTTTTCAAAATAACCCCTCAACTTCCTGAAAATATAAAACATTCATATTAAATTAAATCTGATGACAAGATTGATATAGATTTAAAGCATATTTTAACAGAAATTTACAACATTTTCTATGTCGGAAAATTAAGTTGATTTAAAAAAACATTTATTGAAAATCCGTCGGAAATAATTCCATCGACATCCAAAGAAATTGTGTATGAAAATGCCATTGAAAACCCATGGGTTTTTTCTCAAAGAATTTCAACATTTTACCTATGCTTTTCCAACATAATATTCCATAAAAATAGTTGATTTTCGTCGGAAATGGTCATCGGAAAAAGTTTTTCGACCAAAAGATCTCCGGAAATTGCCCGCTGTAAAAGTTTTGTTTTTAGTAGTGCAAAAATGTGAGCAAAATGGAGGGAAGAGAAAGAAGGAAGAATGAAATAAGGGAGGAAGAAAGAAAAAGAAAAAAAAAGCATAATGGAACATATGAAATTAAGGAAACACACAACCCTCCATCTATTGAGAGACATGAAACCTTATATGCCAGCTCCCTAACTCTTCATACGACCCACCCTTAACCTCACTAAACTCTCTTGTTTACATCCACACTCACTCTACTACCCTAGTCTTACATCTCCAAGGGCTCGAGATGACTAAAGGCTTGTTATTTTTCATAATTTACTACTTTAGGTGTTCATTTATTAAGGAAGGTTGGTTAAAGTAGAGAGCAGCTGAAATGAGTGTCGTGTGATAGGAGGGTACTTTTAAAACTGAAAGGATAATTCTACATGATAGCCATAAGACACATAGGTCATATGGTTCTAAGTGTTGGCTGGCAAAGAAGGCGCAAGTGAAGAAATTGGAAGTAGTTAAAGATGAACATGACAAATTTCGGCATTTATATATGTTAACATTAACGGTTTAAGAAATTTCCGAGAACATGACAGATTTAGGCATTTTTAAGGACATGACTTTGATAGGAGTTCTTGGAGGCATATGACAGAGTGTTTGACTTTTAGTAGGATCTAGTGTGACAAGGATATTAAGTGGAGGTTTTTCCTTCAATGGGATAATCGGGTTGATTTGACTTGATCTTGCTTCACACCAAAATTGGCTCATGGCTTAAATTTCTCACAATCAAATGACCATATATGACTTAACAAATAAACATCCATATATACCATTAAGCCTATTAAACTTTAAACAAACAACCCATAAAATAATGTTATTTAACTTGATTAACCGGGATCATATATCTCATTAGTTGGATCTAGCCACAGAAAACATGAAGTCTTTATTAATCACCAACGTCCGATTTATTTATATTAAGTATAAATTAGAGTTATTTATGGATAGTTATATCCGCTAAACTTGGCCACCCAGCCTGTAGAAAAGCGGGTTCAACAGTCATTCTTGAAAAAATGGGCGGGTCTGGACCTTTTGTTAAGATTAATGGACAAATATGGGTGAGGCAAAAATAATTTCATTGACACCCGTTTAATACCAGTGATTTTGGAGACCCCTTAACCCATAATATCGTAAATGTATGACCATCATAATGGAGATTTAGTAAGGTTTTACTTCCCCATTATAGTGGAGTCTTCGAGGATTGGATCGGGCGCGAGAATCGGAAGTAAAACGGGGAAAAAGGAGCCTCGCGGCCGGGGTCGAGGCACAAGTCGCGCATGTCGCTGTGGTCGACAAGGGGAGACACGCGCGGGCAGGTATTTGTGGGTTTGTCTATGTATGGTTGGTTTGAAATTTGTGGGTTAATGGTATGGCAACATGCTATGTGACCATGGTGTACCACCTTAATGGGTATTTGTGAATAATGATGATGTTATGGTTGAGTAGTAAGGCTGTTGGATTTGGGGCGTTATTTCCAAGAGTAGGTGTCAACTTTGAATCAACATTGCTGATTGGGAATGAAATATGCGGTGGTATATCCATGTTTGAAGTGTAGATATTTTGAGGATAGGTGTCGACATTCGATTTTGAGGACTGTTGGGGTGCTTCAGTGCACTCCCGATGAATCCCATGTGTTCTCAATTCTAGTGGTAACTTTAAGGAGTTTAGATGTGGTATTAAGGAATCGACCAGTGGTATTTCTACAACCAACGAGGCTTTCGCCGACCTAGCAATCGATGCTTGAATGCAGTATGAGAACTATGTAGTTGTGAAGTTCGAGGGGAACCGATTGTCTGTAGAGTGCAATGATACATTTTTGGGTGAAGCGCTAGACCAATGCTTTGATTGAGGGAAGTTTGAGAACCCTTACAGATGTTGTGGTGGTGTCAGCTTGAGGAACGGATTTGTTGTTATGTTGAAATCGGACCATCTAGTGATAATAATTCGTCAAGAGAAGGACGATGAATCTTTGGGAGTATTGAGTATTAGAGGACTTGGAGAGAATGTTGGGGTAGACCTTAAGTGAAAATCGATTATTGAGGAGACCTTGATTTGTTGAAATTGGAAGTATCGTTTCTGTAACGACCACGGATGATCAGCTCAACTATCTTATATGGTTTCCTTCACCACTCGGGTACTCGGAATTGAAGGAAGTGTGGTCAATATGTGGTTGAGTCCTTTTCTGCAAAGGTTGTAGGGTTCTTGAAGGAGAGAAAAGAGAGTAACGCGATTCAATGAAGGGTGATTAAAAGTATTTAAGGGTAGAGTTCGCTTTGGAGTACGTTTGATGGGAATGGTTAGTCAAGATTGTAAGTTACTCTTGAGGTAATATGCGCAACCTAAGGTTGGGAGGAAACTAAGATCCTAATGATAGGAACATAATTTTGTTAAGGACTCGATGTTCATTCAGTCATCGGTAAGGTATAACCGAACGTTGAGATCGGGTGCATGGCGGTTTGTTATAAGAAATACTGTGACAACCTTAACTGGGATGTAATCGGGTTCGTTTACGAGGCAAGATATCTTAATGGGTATTCCTTTTGGAAAGAGCACAAATTGACCTTGCTAAATGCAACGTTGAGTGTTTGGTCGGGGTCAGATTTCGAGGACGAAATCTCTTTTAAGGTTGGGAGGATTGTAACACCAGTGACTTTAGACACCCATTAACCCATAATATCGTAACTGTATGACCATCATAATGGATATTTAGTAAGGTTTTACTTCCCCATTATAGTGGAGCCGTCGAGGATTGGATCGAGCGCGAGAATCGGAAGGAAAACGGGGAAAAAGGAGCCCCGTGGCCTGGGGTCGCGGCACAAGCCGCGCATGTCACTGTGGTCGACAAGGGGAGACACGCGTGGGCTGCCCCGCGAGAGTGGTCTGAGAGTTTAAAGTTCAAGATTGTAGGGTTTTCTCTCATTTTCACATCTCCTCTTTGTGCCTCTCTTCCTTGGGGCGCTTTTGGGGGCTAAAGAATCGTTTATGGAAGCTTCTCGGTATGGATATGTAATAAAAAGATCAAGGAGTTAGTGGCTTGAGGCTTGACTTTGGAAAGAATGGAGGATTTCATTAGAATGGTTGATTTGAAAGGCTCCAAGTTTCGGTTGAGGTAAATCTCTTGTATAACCTAAGTTTTAGTATATGAATTCTTGTAGATCTAAAGATTTTACTTATTGATGGTTTATTCTAGACTTGAAGAAATGGGTTATTTGGAAACCCTATCTTATTGTTGGTGATGACTTGAAAATGGTGAAATCTACACTATCGGAGGCTAATGGTTGGATTTGGAAACCTAGGTTTAACTTAACCTAGCAAGGTGAGTTCAACATGATTTGTGAAAACGATGTACATGCCAAAATGTCCATTTTAAAGTATTTACGTGTTTTACATGAAATTGTCAATTGTTGAGTTATTTGGTAACTTTTGATTAATTGAAGTATTTAGCTTATTAAGCTTTGTAAAACACCCACATTTGGGATTTTTGGGTATTTTGATAAATGTGTCATAAATGAATGTGTTTTGATGATTTATTGCATAAATAAATATTTGGTCAAAAATGCACTTTTAGTGTTTGTTAGGTTTTATGCATCATTCATGAAATGAGATGTTTTGAAAAGTACAAATGTGTGAGCCCTTTGATTTTGGGTTATTTTCGACTTTGGGAACAATTTTAGAAATGATAAACCTTTTACTTTTGGGCCAAAGGCCAATTGTGATTTGAGGGACAAAGATTTGTGAGAAAGGACGTATTTGGTTTTGTAACACTATTGGCTCACGTATTTTTAGCCAATCGTTCATTATGCCTTTTGGGACTTGGTTTACACTCAGATGAGTCTTTGGAACATTTGTTCAGTTTTGATAGTTCACTATAGAGCTTTGGTCACGATTTGTATCATTGCATCTTATTTGAGAATTACATGTTTTGGATGCGCTAGTTCATTCATTTGGAGTCATGTAATGTTTTAGACTGTAATGCAATGGATCCATAGGCATAAGAGTCAGTTTGAGTGGGATAAATATCCCCGTATTGTAACTTGAAATAGGCATGGGGTCTTCTGACCAATAATTGCCATTTTCTTGTGAACGAGCTTAACTGAGATGTTTTGGAATTCCAAGGTATAGACCCAGAGGGGTTGAACTTGATGAGTGCACGAAAATTCCAAGGTACTGACCTAGAGGGGTTGAACTTGATGATTATCCAAGCAATAGACATGGAGTTGTTGAGCTTGTTGGTTTGTTAGCTATAGACCCAGAAAGGTTGATGTTAACGAGTGTTTTATTCCTAAGTGACGCTCATATAACATTGATAAGTGGCCTAACTTTGTGTGCCTGCCACATTCGATGGAATTCGGGTCTCCCCCGTCACCGAAAGATGTTGTTTTGGGTATTGAATTTTATTATCCAAGTTTTCGGTGACGTTTTGTATATTTGGATCTTATCCATGATTTCTGGGTTGAGTATTATGCCCCACCCGTATTTTTGGGTGTTTCGGGGTATAAAGTTTTATCCGCATTTCATAAATTGGGAGTTCAATTTCTATTCACGTTTTGAGTGAGTTTTTGAGTTGAATTTAATTTACGAAAGAAAACGTTTATATTGGTGTTTCTTTGCCTAAAATGCATATTATTGGAAACCGAGTCGTTTTCATATTTGAGACATATCAAATTGAAAGATTATGATTTAAATTGCATTACTTCTTTTCAACGATATCTTCATTCATGTTGAAAACTCTTGAACTCACTAGGCGTTAGCCTAACATTTTTATTTGTCGGCATGTGCAACAGGTTCCGGTTGGGATTAGTCCTAGTAACAATGTGAAGCGAAGAGTTGTGTGCTCGAGGAGGGTTTAGCTTGTCAAAGTCTTCCGCAATTGTTTTGGGAAGAGCAACTTGCGTTTGGGGATTTAGTAGCACCCGACTTTGGTTTAGTCTTTGTGTATTATTGGGGTTTGTATTTGTTGAGGTTACTTATCGAATTTCATAATTGTAGCGTAATGAGTTTTGAATTGTAGGAAGATGTGTTGATTTATTTGATGTTATATCGAAAATTTTCATTAGTTGCTATTACCAAATTTCAGGGTGTTACAACCCGCATGTCCCATATATATAGGGTTGGGTTCCGGTGAGAAGTTGAATTAACGTGAGAAGCGTAAGAAATGTGATTATCAACCGTTGGATACACGTTAGGATGAGAGAAGATGCACCGCATTAATCCCCGTATCAAGCGCGATTCATGGGTAGGCTTAAGATTAAAAGTGATCAAGGATTCAGATCCACTTCTCACGATTCTCACGTTAACTCAACTTCTCACATGATCCTTGGCGTATATATATATATATATATATATATATATATATATATATATATATATATATATATATATATATATTATATATAGGGTCCCTTCATTTGCTGACTACGACATTGGTGTTAACCGTGCTAACCAATCTGGACCGTTGGTTATTTAGATCAATGGTTCACAATTAATTAGAATTTTAATTTTAGAAATATTAAACTAAAAGGTTAGGAAATTACGGTGCATAAGAGCATAGGGTTAAAAATGTAAAAATGCAAATAGCTTTCCAAAATCATATTAACACGTTACCAAAAAAAGAGGCGCAAAAGTAGGGATTTTTTAAACTAATAATTCTTGTTTTTAAACAAAAAAGAAAAAAAGAAAAAAAAGAAAAAAAGAGGCCCACACAGTTTAAAGTGTTTGCTATTTATGTGAATATGTGCATTTTTTAAACAAATAATTCCTAATGTACATTTTCAAAACAAACATATGTGCATGATTTTTGTGTTGTGCATATGGGCATTGTCTACACTAATAAGTCTTGATGTGCATATGTACAATTTTAAATATGCATATCAAAATGATTAGATTACTAGAAGCGTACTAGCGCAATGCAGCGAGATATATCACGATTTTAATGTTTCTTTTAATTTTTAATTTTTTTATTGATTTACAGTACGATTTTGGATGGTTTTACAGAGTGATAATGTTTTTTTTTTAAATAAATTTGTTTAATTTAGGCTTAATAATATAATGTTTTTTATATAAAAAAATTAAGTAGTTTGTTAAAATTCATTAATTATCTTATATATTTTAAATTTTTTATATTTAAATTGAGATGTTTATCCTGTTTTGATTATGTATTTTTTTATCGATTTACAGTACGATTTTGGATGGTTTTAGAGAGTGATAATGTTTTTTTTAAATAAATTTGTTTAATTTAGGCTTAATAATATAATGTTTTTATATAAAAAAATTAAGTAGTTTGTTAAAATTCATTAATTATCTTATATATTTTAAATTTTTTATATTTAAATTGAGATGTTTATCCTGTTTTGATTATGTTTATCATAATTCAAATTTCATAATTTTAGGGTTTGGGAATTAGATATAAGGATTTTGGGGGATAAAGATGGAATTTATTAATTAGGGTTAAAAACATTTAAAAGTAGTACATATTGCTTCATTAGTTATTTTTTAAGAGATTTTAAGTAGATTAACATTAAATAATAGTACATAATGCTTAATGGGTAATTTAAGCTTAATAATATAATGTTTTTTATATAAAAAATTAAGTAGTTTGTTAAAATTCATTAATTATCTTATATATTTTAAATTTTTTATATTTAAATTAAGATGTTTATCCTGTTTTAATTATGTTTATCAGAATTCAAATTTCATAAATTTAGAGTTTGGGGATTAGAGATAAGGATTTTGGGGGATAAGGATGAAATTTATTAATTAGGGTTAAAAGCATTTAAAAGTAGTACATATTGCTTAATTTGTTGTTTTTTAAGAGATTTTAAGTAGATTAGCATTAAATAATAATACATAATGCTTAATGAGTTGTTTTTAAGAGTTTTTTATACCTCTTTTATAATATAGTATAGATTTGCTCTTTCAGTGCATATGTGCATTGTTCACGTTAATAAGTTTTGATGTACACTATAAGCCTTTTGTATATGAATACGGAAAATGGTTTAAGATATGCACATATGCATATGTGCAAACTTAATAGCATAAAATCCGGAAAATGCATATGTGCTCATTTGGACATTTGTTCATTGTCAAGTAAATATGTGCATTTTTTAAACTAATAATTCTTAATGTACATTTTCAAAAATACATATGTGCATGATTTATGTGTTGTACATATGTGCATTGTCTACACTAATAAGTCTTGATGTGCATATGTGCAATTTGAATATGCATATCAAAATGATTAAATTATTTGCTCTTTCAGTGCATATGTGTATTGTTCACATTAATAAGTTTTTTTGTACACTATGAGCCTTTTGTATATGCATATGAAAAATGGTTTAAGATATCCACATATGCATATGTGTAAGCTTAATAACATAAAATCTGGAACAATATCAAAGTTACGTTTAAAAATATTAGATTTAACTCTTTATAACATAAAATCCATATATATCGCTCATTGTGATATAATGAAAAATATATGTAAAGGATATATTAAGATTTAAGATAATCTTGAATAATTTAAAATTTCAAACTTTTATATTTAATATGGTATATCATTACCATAACAAACATTGCTATAATTATGGTACACATTAAATAGGCAATAATGATTACTTAATTTGAATATTCCAATTTTATATAAATTCCTTTATTACCCTTGTAAGTTTAAAATAAACAAAATCATTATTTAATCTCTAGGAGCATTCTGATTGGCCGAAAATGGGTTAGCATGGTTAGCACTAATAGATTGGTTAGCAAATGAATGACCCTATGAATGACCCTCTCTCTCTCTCTCTCTCTCTATATATATATATATATATATATATATATATATATATATATATATATATAACGAGAAAGAAAGAGAGATGTGAGGTTCAAATAAGAACATAGCCAAAATAAGAGAATACGACAATCAAATCATATGTTAGTATCACATGTGATTGACTATAGTAAAAGGGTGTTCTCCCATTTTCTTTAAAATGTAAATGTTTTCGTTTGAACTTTATTCTCTCTCTCTCTCTCTCTCTCTCTATATATATATATATATATATATATATATAAATATATATATATATATATATGTGGAGATGTTCAAATGAGAATGGTAATTGTATGAGAAATAGCGAAGTGATCCTAACCCTTGGATCAAATAATCATAAGTTATGGTAGCCACCCCCCCGGGGCGCGCTTCACAGTCAAAGTCGCAATTGTTGGCCATTTTTCTAAAGAAAAGGTAATATGGTAAATCATTCGGGTTCATATATGAATCTGTTAAATAGTTCATATGTGAATCAGATAAATAGTTCATATGTGAATCAGATAAATAGTTTATATATGAATCAGATGAAATAGTTCATATATGAATTACACGGGTCCACATATGAACATATAGTTCATATGTGAATTAGTTAAAATAATTCATATTTGAATTACAAGGGTTCACATATGAACATATAGTTCATATGTGAATCAGTTAATAGTTCATATATGTATTATACAGTGTTTAAAAAGGCGCGCCATGGCGCGATATGGCGCAAGACGCGTCTCCGCCGTTACGAAATGGCCCATAACGTTTATGTAAGGCGTGACTCACACTATGGTGCCTTAAGGCGTGTCGCGGCGCGCGTTTTTTCTAAGACATGATTTTTTTTCAAATTTTTTTTTTATTTTTTTTTATTTTTGATTTTTTTTATCTTTTGTGTTTTTACATTTTTTAACTTTAGATTTAACATTTTTATAGATTTATCTAATCACATCACTCATAGTTTCACGAAGTCATAAACATTATGGACTCACGATTAAAATGAAGTTGTAAAATTATTTTTCTAAGTTTTATTTTAAATATTCAATCAAAAACTATTTTTATATTAGTAATTTATATGATTTTTCTTCTTCTAATATGAATGTACATTCTTTAATATCATTATTTGATTAGAATAATATATATAAAACATATACGTATATATATATATATATATATAATTTTGAATATGACATACAAATTTACCGCCTTATGTCACGCCTAGTCGCCTTGAAAAACGCCGCGTCCTCGTCGTGGCTTGTAAGACTTAAGGCTTGATCTCGCCGCTACGCCACGCCTCACGCCATTTTGAACCTTGGTATTACACGAGTTCACATATGAACATATAGTTTATATGTGAATCACACAGGTTCACATATGCACTTGTTTTGCCTCTTAGTTTCTATCTTTCGCATAGTTGTTACCATGTGACCGAATTATCCAGTGCTTCACAGCCAAAGCCGCAAATTTTGACCAAATTTCTTTTAGATGAATGGCTAGGATCACTTTCTCTACTTCTCACACATTTAGCACCTCTCATTTGAACCTATGACTATATACATAGGGGCAGATCATTTACAAATAGTTAAATGTTGCAAAACCTATGAACCAATCCAATCCATCCATCCATTTTCATCTGCGGATTCTTTTGATCGATGGCAAGATTGACATTATAAGGAATGGTGCTAGATGATCAATATGGGAAAAAATTGGAGGGGTTAATTAAAGAACTCGAATTATCATCTAAATTATCATCCCCCGCAAAATTCTAGTAAGTGATTCAATAGGTTTCAAAAAAGCAGGGTTGTATTCTATTATCAACACCATTCTTCACCATGGTTTATGAGTCCGATAACGAATAAGGTGCAGAAGGGAGTATTCCCATAATGAAAGAGTGGTAAATTTAAAAGAAAATCATCATTGTTAGTACAAACACGCTTGTCAGTACAAACACAACCATATATCTATAATGAAGAAAAAGGTTTTGAAGTGGGAAGCAACCGAAGGTACGATTAGAAATTTCACCAATGAACTAGAGTTTGGTGTAGATTGAATTGGGTTTATAGTATGGTTAAGGAATATATCAATAGTACAACCAAGAGATTTCTAAAAGATATAAGTTGTCCTTCCCATTGGTTCAAATGAAGTCTTATTTCATAGGTGAACGAGCACTTGGTTTCAAATGATTTAGTCAGCATCTTTGTTACACCTATGATAACAAGATTTTAATGAACTTCTAAAATAATGGTTTGGTGTTAACTCTGTTGATAAATCTGTGTATGAAGTTTGATGTTATCTTTCACATTGGTTCAAACGAAGTGTTGTTTCATAGGCAAAACAACACATAGGTTCAAATGTTTTATAAGCCATTGTTTCACCTATGAAACTACACAAGATTTTTAGTAGGCTTTTAATTTTTTTTATCGTTAAATGTGTTTTTTTAATATATGAACTAAACACGCATGGTGCTAAACGTGGATAAGGGTACATAGAGGGGACTAAAGGTGGACAAGGGTACACATTAGTGAAGTATCATGACTGCCTGCAAAAAACTGTCTAAGTCTAAGTCTAAGGCAGGAAGTGAAGTATCATGGGAGCCTCTATTTGTTGGAGATTAGGCCATGAACAAGGCATTTTACATGAATGGAGATTGTGTGCGTGAAAGAGAATCAAGTGAACATTGTGTAAACGAGTGACATGTCCTTGTAAATATTCACCACCATATGAATAGTTCCATGTTTTAGTAGTCTTGTGTAGATTTTCTTTCAGTTTTTGTTGTTTACTGGAGTTGGACTTAGGGATCGTTTACCAAATGCTTACAAGGTCACCATTTACTAGGTGTCACTTATCTTAGCGGGTGGGCATGGCAAGGACCAGGAATCTTATCCGGAAAGAAGCATATCAAGGACCTAGAATCTTACCCGGTAAGCGAGGAAGAAGATTCTTACCCAGATAGCGTTTACCGGGTAAGAAACGCTTACAACAGTCCATTTTGATGGATGAAAATGTTACCGACAAGGGGTGACTCTGATTAACCGGTAAGAGTTTAGTGAACGACCCCTTTTCTATGTGACGGAGAGAAAGAGAAATGACTTTTTAATTTTTATTTGAGTAATTACATATTTGGTTCATGACGTTTGTCCATTTTAACTATTTTCGTCCCTCAACTTCATTTATTCTCAATTTGTTCTCGATGTTTGCGAAATCTCTTGGTTTTTGTTCCTAGACCAAATGGCCGTTAACCTTCTGTTAAATGAGTGGTAATTTTGGTCCATTTCCATATCTTTTAAATAAATAAAAATAGGTTGGCCCCAAAAGGGACACATGAGTGAATGGCTTCATCTAATCACTTGTAAGGTTTGAAGAAGAAGCGAGCTAAATACAAACGAAGTCATTTTCATATTTGATTCTTTATTAATTTAGAATCATACGAATAGAAAATTGTTGCAAATAAGGTAAAGAAAACCTAACCAAACAATCTATTGGAATCGACAAATAAACTCATTAAGAAAGCACAAAAGAAAAACACTCTTAAGATGAAGATATTCACACATAATCTTTGTTGGTAACCGATTCTCCCATGTGTCCGGCTATAACTATTGTGTATGCATGGCTTGCATGGGAAACACAAACTGGTTTTTATAGCGGTTCATATACTAAATAGTTATCACCAACTTGGACACTTGTCACTTTAGGTTAAGTTGACCTGAACTTACGTATATTAACCTTTTTGGTGTATAACCTAATGTGAAAATCTTAGTTTATCAATGTCCTTTTGATTATGGGGTGAGTAGTAAAATTAGGTAGAACAAACATACTATTTTTGACATTTCAAAGGATGTCTCTGCACAAGGACAGTAGTTGAAAGTTGATTAGTGAAACTTGATCAATAAGTCTTCACTAATCCTTGAATTCACTCGTTGATCTTTAATCTGCTAGACTACTCGTTGAGCCGCTTCAACGTCTTTCTAGCTTTTATCTGGCTTGTATTCGACTCGATGAAGGCATTGTGCTTGAACTAGACTGAATTCTAGATATAAAGACCAAGTTCGCATCAGTTTGGTCATTTCATACGTGGACATTGAAAACCGATTACAACCTTTTTCAATGGATCTCATATGTTCAGTGTTTAAAAGTACAATACCTATTCTATTAAGTGTATGATTGGATATGTGTTATCAACAAAACCAATAGGTAAGACTCAACAATCTTCCTTAATTGATGATGACATAAATTTACATAGAATAAACAACTTAGAAAAATGTTATTGAAATTCATAAAAAGTTATTGTACTTGGAAATTAATTTTTGTGACCTTACTTGTTTGATTTTTGGCGTCACATTTACAAGGAAAGTAAAGTACTGAAAAAAATACAATATCCAAAAAACTATAATTTCGTTTATTTAGACTTGAAATGTAATTTACATGAAGTCGCTTTGAAGATACGTTTAGATCTAAAAGATGGGAAGTTACGAGACTGTAGAACTTGATCAACTAAGAGCTTTGGAAGAAGCTTCTCTAAAGGCATTCATTGACGGTTGAAGGATTAGTGTCTTTGTATAATTTATTCTCTCCGCCATTTTTATGAACATCTAAAAGAAATTAAGTTAGGCTCGACAATTTTCATCCCGGCTTATACAATTAAATTTATATTATAGTCAATACAATAAGTATGAAAAAGAACACCACCGTAGTAAAGCCAATTTTAATTTTTATACATATCTTTTGTATTATTAGACGCATTGTCAAAAGAAATGCTACCTTTTTATCTGTCAGATAATAAAAAGCTATAATATTTTTTAACATTTTAAATAATTCGTTTCCCACATGTGAAAAACCAAATTGCTCAAATGCACCGGAGCATTTTATCATTGGCCCATGACGTGGTTCAGTCCAATGAGTTGTTATACAAAGATAAGAATTATGTGGAGTGCTCCAAACATCATAAGTGAGAACCACACTATTTACTAATTTTAAAAATACAGTTCGCAATTCCATTTTTGCAATTCTTCATAATTTAAATATATCACGTTCGAGGGCGAAACCACTTATTATGTTGGTATCTTGATTGGAGCGATTTTCAAATCCAACTTGTAATTTGTGGGTTATCAAAGTGATTGAATGTCAATGACAAGCACAACTGAACCACCAATTTTCGTTGCATCGTCCGAGTTAGCTTCTTTGTCATACTTTCAAGCGAATTGCCAGAATTTGAGGACAATGACGAGGTTGTTTTGGACAGGAGTTGCAAATTGGTTATGATATGCATAACGAAGATCCTAGTATTATAGGAAATTAGCATAGGCAATTATGCAATTTTTTTAATTTCATTTGAATATTAAATTATTAATGGTTTCTTGACGTATGTATAAAAAAATTACGGTTATCAATAACTCCTTGGTTTATGTAAGCACGATGTTGTTTTTTGTTATATTTTTTTTTGGAAAGCAACAATATATAAAAACCAACAAAAAAAGAAAGTTTGATAATACAAAACCGATAAAACACAAAACAACTCACCATCAACAAGGCATAGTGGGGAGGGAGGCCACAACCGAAACCCAACAAAACGAAAGCAGCATAATGAAAGACAAACAATCAATCAAAACCCTCTAATAATAACAGACAACAACTACACTCGAGACCCGAAAACAGTTTTTGTTATGGGATGGAATATTGGGCCTAGATTTTTATTATATAGCCTCCACTCGATGGACCCTTGATTAGGCCCATTGCTTTCATTGGACCGTGGTAATAATGGGCCTCATGAGATTTTGAGTGCTGGGCCATTTAGGGGCTGTTTGACAGTTATTGAATGATTTGGTGTAGAATGATTAAGTTCTCAGAATGATTAAGAGACTCTTATGATATAGTGCGAAATGAAATATGGTTGTTTGCTAATTGTTCAGAATGAAATCAGGGAACTGAATGGTTAAGGCAGGTCAAGATACAAAATCATTCAGAGGGTTTTTGAACCATTAAGAGGTAGACCTTTTTTTTTTGTCAAACAAGATTTACCTCTTAATGATTCTGAGGTTGCCTCTTAATTGAACCATTAACAGTTAAACAAACAACCCCTTAAACCTCATACACGGGTTTATTGAAGGCATACTTTATTTTAAGAGTAAACCATAATTTTGGTTCATGTACGAAATGCCTCTAAATTTTAATAAGTATAATAAAAATGGTCCATATAATTAACTTTGTTAAAAATGGTCCATTAAGCGAGGATATTTTCGTATTTTTACCCAATACTTTGTCTTTTACTATATCATTTTTTTTCCAAGTAGTATACAATCCTATTTAATCCGTTTATTTCTGCAGATATATCTTCAGCGAAGGTGTTTCCATCTGGTTTCGTTGGGAATTACAATGATTGATTGAAGAATATATAGGTGTTTGATGATGTTTAGGATTTCTATGGTAGATGTTTGAAGTATATATAGATCAGGCGAGACTGCGGGTACTGAATTTCTTTTGTATCGTGGCCTGCCAGCCATGTCGGGTGCGCACAGGTCGTAAGTAATAAAAAGAGTGAGTCGTTTGTTGGTTGATGGAGGGAGATGGTACGGGGTTTGCCCGACTCTCCCTCCATGTGGGTGGGTGTGTGTCTCTTTTCTCTCTTCCCCCCCCCCCCCTCCCCCCTCCCCTCGTCTCTGTGATTATCTTGCTTCTTTCTTTTGAGGCGTTCTTTAAACACACGCATTCCACAACAACATCGATTGCAAACATGCGAGCATCTATGGTTGAATATGCATCCGTCGTTGAAATTTCTCCATCCGTTGTCTTGCACAAGTCCATTTGTCACAATATGATTCAATCCATTTTCACTCCATATCCATTATTTTCACTCCATTCCATTCCTTGCAAATCTAATTCAATCCATTTGTTACAATCTATCTAATTCAATCCATTTGCACAAGTCCATTTGTTACAATTTGATTCCATCCATTATTTTCACTTCATTTGTTACAATCTCATTAAATCCATTTGCACAGGTGTGATTCCATGCATTATTTTCACTCCATTTGTTACAATCTCTCATTAAATCCATTTGTTACAATTTGATTTGATCTATTATTTTCACTCCATTTGCATGTTACAATGTGATTCAATCCATTTGCACGGGTCCATCAGAGAAGCTGCAGCTCCAAGATCTAACTTCAAAGACATGGAGAGCCTAAAGGTATTTCTCTTTCTGCATCATCTGTTTGGTTCTTGTCTCTCTAAAATTATTTCTGTATTATATGATCGAGTACTATGTAATGATTTACTTTCGGCTAATTTTAGGAAACACTAATAGGAAACTCCCTTTTTTTGCAGAAGCGGTTTCATCAAGAAGCGGGTGCTCCAACATCATTCTTCAAAAGGAGAATTAGGATGAGCAAAAGTCTTTTATTTGATTTCCTAGACTTCTTTTTGGTAGAATTATTATTATTAGCATTATGTTTTAATGGGAATGGTCTTTTAACAAACTATTTTACATTCTATTGTCTTTTTTTTAAACAGACTAAGGTAGGAAGTGAAGTGTCATGGGAGCCTCTATTTGCCGGAGATTAGGACGTGTAACATGAATGGAGATTGTGTGTGTGAAATAGAATCAAGTGAACATTAATTGTGTAAAGGAGCGACATAAACTTGTAAAGATCAAGTACTATCATATTAGTAGTTCCAGGTTTTAGTAGTCTTGTATAGATTTTCTTTCAGTTTTTTGTTGTTTACAAGACTTGAACATGTAATCTAAGTGGTTTGAGACATGAATGTAAATATGTTTGGTTTTCCGATTTCTAAGTTGGTCCGTTCATATTCCAGGAAAATGTTATGAAGCTCGAAGATTTGATGTAAAAACTTGTCATGCTGAGCCACAAAAAACATACAATTTGAAAAGACCATTCATGTTTGTAAAGAAAAGGTTGCTTCTTATGGGGTCAATCTATATGAGTTATACGATCGCAACATCAGTTTCATTCCATCAGTTCCAAAATCATCACATTTAATTTCAACTCTTGCATTTGGCTAATGCTTCCAAAATTAACCATGCATCATCATTTCAATAGTTATATTTCTGATGGTTGAGTGGACAACTAAAGTTGTAATTATTTTGAGTTATTTTAATATATAAATTTTGTTTCTGAAGAATTGAAGTTTGAAAAGTGGGTGTAATTTTGTTTTAATCACAACAGCAACATCAGAGAATGCAACTCGAAGATCTTCTAACTTAAAGCCACAGGGTCTGAGTGTTGCAAGGAAGCATAAATACCTTGTCCTTGAAATTACTTTAACATGGATGCTATTATAATAATAAAGTGTTATGGCTTCATTTGAATGTTAATCTTTTCAAAACAAAACTTCATCAATATATGGTGTATCTATCAAGTAAACATGCATTTTACGTAGAAAATTATTCATCATTTATCAATACCAAAAGTAATCACTGAAAATCCATCAAAAATAGTTAAATAAATAAGAATCTTTAAATTTTTAGGATTCTGTCAAATATCCGTAGAAAAAGTAAAAGAAAATTTTCAATGTTTTAAAATTTTCGTGGAAAAAAAGTTCAAGAAATCAACTTATTATTTTTATTGTAACACCCTAAAAATCCAGAGTGAATTTAAAACGCGAAAACTGGACAATTAAACATCAACACTTGGTATAAACCTCCCAAAAAGGGGAAATGTACTAATCCTTTACAAATCTGCATATTGATATGGAACTCAACAACAAACCAATCTAAACATAAACTATCTAGATTACATCAGTTGTTCAATATCACCAAAAGAATGGGACTTAAACAATTGCCCATCATCAATACTAGTCATCTAAAAAATCCCCAAGACCAAGCTCATCACACAAGCCCTTGGCAACCCACCGCTAATGGGAACCTGTTATACACATCATTTGAGAAAAAGTGTTAGGCTTAAAGCCTAATGAGAACATACAGTTTATAATTTCAAGAGATATAAACAATTGTATCAAAAGGAACTCTTTTCAATAAGTTTTGGTTTACGAATTAAATCTTTTCCACATAAGGACTGATCGGTCCAAAAATTCATCTTGCGATGACGGGGGAAACCCGATTTACCAAGGATTGCGGCGGAACACAAAAGTAGACCACAATCCGAGTTGTGAGCTAAATACTTGGAATCCATGGCCACAAACAACAAGGTCCGTACTAAGATGTGAGGGAGGGCCCCCGAGGAAACCAAGTCATACTCGTTCACTAGGAATACATTATGACCCATGGCTAGTAACCGATCTCACATAACCGTACTAAAGGCCCCCGGGGGTCAAATGCATCCGTAGCTACAAAAAGGGGAATAGACATCCCAATAATAAAAGCCGACTCAAAACCTAGGGATCCACTAGTAATGGTACAAACTTGTCACAATAACATATGTGACCAACCATAGATAGTCATATGGTATAAAAACATTTTATAAACAAAATGCTTTCTTTCAAGATTAACTGTCGGTAAGAATAAAAATCATAAAAATGACTTATAGACATTCTTTCAAGTATCCACATACATGTACAAGTAAAACTCCATTTTACTTCAAATAAGACGGAATCCATCATTTTTGTTGAAAATGATCGGGAACCCTAAAATCTCCCAAAACTCAAGTTATGTCAAAATGTAGTAAACTTAAATCTGAAACCATGGAGATATATAGAAGTTCAAAATGTAACCTTTGACATGTATAAAGTTTATAAAAGGTAGTAGGAACTCACCAAATAGGTTTTTAGACGAAAACCCGAAAATTAGATATCGACCACCGAGAGAAGACGAAGCTTTCTATACCGAACCCTTGCTAGATGCACTTAATACTAGCAAATAAAGAGGTCTAAAGAACCAACAACCCAAACCAAAGAAAGAGAGAGAGAGAGACTTGAGATATTTGAGAAAAACACAAATGAGATATTTGTGAAGACTCAATATAAGTCGGTCAGGCAACCTCGCAGGTAAATTAAAATCAAGATGGTCGGGACCGTTCACAATCATGGATGTGGGAAAATATGGAACGATTGATTTGTTAAACTCACATGATGGTAGCACTTTCCGAGTTAATGGACACCGGGTCAAGCATTTTATTTCCAATGGAATGCCCGGACCCACTAATTCTGAAGAGTGATAGATAAGTTTTCATTGTAATTAGTGTAAATATTTTTTTTATTTGTTTTGACTTTTATTTTGTAGGATGTAATTTCGGTTCAAATCATGAGTGTAGTTGGTAATGCTTGGAACTTCTTGTTTGGGACGGGTTTGGAGAGAGGATAAAATCTTATGGGATGGTTCTTTTGAATGGAAAAGGCAAACAAATTAATTTTTATTGCAAAATGGTGCATGGGGAAGGAAAACAAGTTTTTAAAATTACAAAAAGAAAGGTTTTGAAAAGGTGATATGATGGTGTCTTGAAAAGGGGATACTGATATGATTACCATGGAGGAGTAGATGCATGGAAAAGGGGTACACAATTTTTTATCTGAAAAAGTACAAAAAGGATGCATTGATTTTAACTAAAGGATTTTCAGTTTTTATAATTCTTTTGGGTACAATTGTTACCCGAGTATTCCTCAAATACTTTGGATCTTTCTAAAAACTGGTGGACCCCTAGTTGGATTTCAAAGGAAAAGAAACCAAAAGATAACTTTTCAAAGATTCCTTGTTACACAACTTCATCTTCCCCAATACACTTCCTCTTATACAATCATTTCTCTTTCTTTACACCATTCCCATGGCGAGACAAAAGCACCTCGTCTCTCGACCTTCGCAACCCCCGCGCCAGTCTCTCCGTCGCTGGAGCACCAATACTCCTTCAACGCCGGTTGACAGCGTCGATGGGATCGCCGACGCTGCACCACCACAAACCGCCATCACCGCTACCTCTACACTCTCTTCAACCAACATTGCCGCCGAACGGACCAACATTGTCGCCGAACAGGCCACCATCGCCGTCGCTCATACCTCCGTGCCGCCACCACAGACCACCGCTGCAGAACCCACATCCTCGGTTTCAAGCACCCAGGGTATTTTCACTTCTGGTGGGTCGCCGACGATCCCATCCTTTGATGCTCCGACGAAGGATCTGAAAAAGTAACTTTTGGTTTTTCATCACCGCTCTTTTGAACATTATCTCTGTTATGTATTTTGGGTGTCTGTGTACCAACTAACTATTTATTCCCGCCTTTTGTGTAAGATTTGCGGGTTTAATTTAGGTTGTGTTATATTATCATTCATGCTTGATATTTTTTTGGTCTCCTTTATGTTTCACAATTTGTTTCAGGTACGAATTCTTTGGATGACTTTTTGGATGGTCAAAAGTTGAAAGGACGTAGGCCCTATTGTTATTGGCCTAAACACCTTTTCCCTTGTTCCTTACCCTAGCCATTATGTTCGACAATGGGGACATTGTACGTCTTAAAGTTTGGGGGTGGGGAGAGAAAAATATAAAAAGATAATATAAAGTATATATGTGATCATTGCATATATGAAAAAAAATTGGAAGGAAGCCGAAAAAAATTATAATAAAAAGTCTTCGAAAAATTGGAAGACGACCTTCAGAAAATTGGAAGACAATTTAAAACCCAAGGATCGTGCAACAAATTGGAATATCACAAAACTTTGGGTTTTGAAAATCCTGAACTCAAAAGGAAAGACTAGAAAAGAAATATCGTACGCCCTTTTGTAGTTGAGTTCAAGTTTGGGGGAAGATTTTTTTTTTTAAAAAGCCACAGACACTAACCTGTGAAAGCCCTACCGATCAATTTCAACATCATAGAAGTCATTCAAGGAAGTTGTACAATTCTCAACTAAAGGAGACATTCAAGCAATTATTTTTGTAGGTTTCGTTCCTTCTCTCCTTTCGTAAAATTTCTTTTTATTTCATTTTTTTACTTGAGGACAAGTAAAACCTCAAGTTTGGGGGTGTGATAACTCTCGATTTTGAGAGTTATTTATCACTCTTTTTCTAGGATTTTGTATCATTTTTATACCCAATTTGCTTCTATTCTTTTCATTTGGTCTAAAAATGTGATAAAGAGGTGATGAATTATCAAAAGTTTATTTTTTTGGAAAAACTGCACTTTTGTGGCCAACTGTGGGCAGGTACTCTACCCACTGTGGGCGTCGATGACCACTTGAAGAAACTGCCGGACGCTGCGTTTATCCGGACGATAAGGAGCAGATTAAAATATATTTGTTGGAGCATGCTTGTCTGATCTTTGAGGCATGGGTTGAAAAGAGAGATGGGTCTTTCCCCTTGTGCCTTTGAAGAAGAAAATCCTTTGGGTCTTGTGTTTTCTTTTGAAGGCTATATAAAGAAGGAGTGGTTTGCATTTATTTCATCAACTTCACCACCATCAATCACAAGACATTTAAATTCTCTAGCTCTAGTTTATCTTCAAGTTACTAGTTAACTTGAAGATTGTAGTTTTAAAATTCTAGTCATTTTACTTTCCTAGTCCTTTATATTTCTAGTCCTTTACATTTCTAGTCATTTACTTTCCCTTGTAATTTAATTTTCGTAATTTACATTTATGCAAGTAGTTATTAATTATTTCGCTTATTTCATTATGTCTTTCTTTTTCGTCATGAGCTAAGCACCTTATTGGGTGTGGGTGTGAGTAAACTTGAGACTAGTAGGATACACTTGGGTGTGTCCATAATTACTTGTTCTTGAGTTTGGTCACTTGAGTCGAGACATAACTCAATGCGGATAAGCCGATCACTTTGAAGTGTTAATATTAGATCTTAGACCTCGAGAGGGGAGGATCCGAAATACGGCTTAAGTGATGCACAAAGATTTGAGAAAGTCTTTGATAATCACGCAGAGATGCGGGTTTTGTATGATTTACTAAGGTTCGAACGTCGGTCGGGATTAATATCACAAAGAGATTTGGGTATAAATCCTCATACCGGTAGAACTTGACGTTTAGAGTCAAACTTAGATAAATCAGCAAACTCAAGTACAATAACTATGGGCACTTTATAGGTACTTTTGGGCATAATTTATAAAAATTCGTTTTCGAGAGATCGGAATTTTTATACATGGTTCTATGCACTTAAGCGCCTAACCATCTGATAACTACAATTATCTCAAGGAAACTTACACCCATACCCAATCCTTACTCATTGTTAAATTTCTTAATTAATTTAGATATTTCACCAACAAAACGACAAATTTTTCTCACAACCAAAGCGTGTGCAAGAAGTTCATGAAACTCTCTGATTCTCAGTAGACCAGTCCCTGTGGAAACGATATTCGGTATACTTACCATTTTATTACTTATAGCGATCATAGTTGAGGTGTATACTTGCGCCCCCACTGTGGGAACACTGTGGCCACTTGTGGAACTATACGGTTTTCCGCTATCAGTCGCCGATTCTCCCATGTGTCCGGCTATAACTATTGTGTATGCATGTGTAACACTCTGAATTTCAATTTAAGGGGAAAACTGCAAAAAAACAGTGCCCTGCGCGGGTAGCCGCGCGGGTTAGGCCGCGTCGTGAGCCGCGCGGAGCACTGTCCGTGTGAGCATCCAGTGGGAGGCGCGAATGACCGCGCGGTTCAACCCGCGCCACGACCCGCGCGCGTGCCATAACGAGTTAAAAAGGCGATTTCAGCCATTCTTGCATTTATTCCTTCAACTAACTTCTCTCAAAACTCTCTCTTCACTAAATACTTCCCAAGATCGATCAAAGAAGCCTACCAATCTTCATCCACTACATTTATTGCAAGAAACAAGCTTCCTCAATCAAAGGTTTCAACCAAGGATCTCAAGTCTCAAGATCATCTTCTTCCTCCATCCATTTTTAGGGTTCATCTCAAGTTTCTAGGGTTTTGCTATAAAACCTAGATTGTGAGTTTTTTACTACTATTTTCAAATGAGATACATATCTTGTGTGCTTACTTGTTAGTATTTCATATGTATGTAGAAATCTGATCATCTGATAAGTTTGACCTAACTGCTACTTTTGAGATTGTTGGAAATTTAGTTATGGCACTTCATGTGGACTTTGATGATGTTACCAATGATGTTATTTAAACTTGGTTATGTGGTTTTGGTGAGCCATGGGTATTATACTTGTCTTGTACATTTTAGAGTTTTGTACCTAAAATATTCTAGGAATTATATGAGATCTTATACATGTATCTTGTGGATATGGAATTATGTATAGAGATGAATATCGTACGTATATAGGATGAACCATGAGTAAGTGCTAGGAGGATGTAGTCTTATGACGGTATGCACCTAGACCTCCGCCATTTGGAGTAATGCCTGGGAGGTAGTCTTCAAGTGTGTCGGGCCTTCGGGATGTTGCTCAGGCGAGTGAACATCAAGGTACATTGACTCGAGGTAAAACTCATTGGTGTGATGGGTCTCCCCCATTGGTTCCTGATGGCCTTTGGTGACTAAAATGATATAAATGTTCATACCATGTTTATAAATGTTATGCTATGTTCTTGTATAACTCACTAGGCCCGTTTGGCCTAACACTTGTTGGTTTGATGTGTATCTCAGGTTCGAGCGGCGCTACCGCCGAGAAGGTTTAGCTGGCCTCTAGTTGTGAGCTTGGGAGCATTTTTGGGATGCCATTTTTAGAAGATGATCACTTTTGGAAGTAGATGACAACTGACTGTAATCTTAGTTCTAGTTAGATTTAGATTAGGAGGTTGTCATTTATCATTGCTTCTTATTACAAACTTGTAAATAACAGGCATTTATTGTTCCTTTTTGGATGAGCTCATGCTTTGGCATTTATGTGATTACAACATTTCCATTTTCCGGAAATTTTTGTTTGTCCCATTTTTGGGGTGTTACAGCATGGCTTGCATGGGAAACACAAACTGGTTTTTATAACTGTTCATATAATAAATAGTTATCACCAACTTGGACACTTGTCACTTTAGGTAAAGTTGACCTGAACTTACGTATATTAACCTTTTTGGCGTATAACCTAATGAAGAAATCTTAGTTTATCAATGTCCTTTTGATTATGGGGTGAGTAGTAAAATTAGGTAGAACAAACATTATATTTCTGACATTTCAAAGGATGTCTCTGCACAAGGACAGTAGTTGAAAGTTGATTAGTGAAACTTGATCAATAAGTCTTCACTAATCCCTGAATTCGCTCGTTGATCTTTAATCTGCTAGACTACTCGTTGAGCCGCTTCAACGTCTTTCTAGCTTTTATCTGGCTTGTATTCGACTCGATGAAGGCATTGTGCTTGAACTAGACTGAATTCTAGATATAAAGACCAAGTTCGCATCAGTTTGGTTATTTCATACGTGGACATTGAAAACCGATTACAACCTTTTTCAATGGATCTCATATGTTCAGTGTTTAAAAGTACAATACCTATTCTATTAAGTGTATGATTGGATGTGTTATCAACAAAACCAATAGGTAAGACTCAACAATCTTCCATAATTGATGATGACATAAATTTACATAGAATAAACAACTTAGAAAAATGTTATTGAAATTCATAAAAAGTTATTGTACTTGGAACTTAATTTTTGTGACCTTACTTGTTTGATTTTTGGCGTTACATTTACAAGGAAAGTAAAGTACTGAAAAATACAATATCCAAAAAACTATAATTTTGTTTATTTAGACTTGAAATGTAATTTACATGAAGTCGCTTTGAAGATACGTTTAGATCTAAAATATGGGAAGTTACGAGACTGTAGAACTTGATAAACTAAGAGGTTTGGAAGAAGCTTCTCTAAAGGCATTCATTGACGGTTGAAGGATTAGTGTCTTTGTATAATTTATTCTCTCCGCCATTTTTATGAACATCTAAAAGAAATTAAGTTAGGCTCAACAATTTTGATCCCGACTTATACCATTAAATTTATATTATGGTCAATAAAATAAGTATGAAAAAGAACACCACCGTAGTAAAGCCAATTTTAATTTTTCTACATATATCTTTGTGTTAAGTCTAAATATTGTATCCAAGATTTAATAGGAAAGTCAAAGATGTAAAAGTCAACATTGTCTTTGTAATAGACTAGTCAAAGAATGTTTAGTTTCCTTAGTGGTTAAGTCTTAGTTAATCTTGAGGTATAAATAGGCTTTTAGCCTTGTGGCTTTGTAAGAATCTTGTAACTAGTGTTGTAAGCTCGTTATTGTAATATCAGACTTGTGATTAAAGATTCAAGATCTACTTTCTCTCTCTAGTTCTTGATCATATTATGAGAATTGCGTGATTGTTTTGGGATTTTATGTTTAACAATTGGCTTGTCAGGATCGAATTCTCAACAAGAATTATGAATACTCAGAAACAATATCAAAGAAGTTGCGGAATAACACTTTGATATTCAATAAAACAGTAAACAAACAGTATATGATTAACAACTTGTAAACTTGTATTCAATGATCAAATAACAAGATTACACACTCAACCTCAATCTTGAAGAACAGACTCTTTCAAGACGAATTCTACTTCTCTAGAATTAGGAACTATGCCTTGAGGTTGATTTTCTCTCTAGAACATAAACATAGAATGAGTTATTAAAAGTTATCTCACTATTCTAAACTATGCAATATATATACTGAAGATAAAAGCTAATTACAATTAATAAAATATCTTCAGAATATCTTCCATCATTATCTCCAATCTTTCCATAATCTTCAGTCCATCCAGCTGTCATCCTTCCATGCGAATTCTTTATCACATAAGCAGCATTATTCTTCAGCAGCATTAATACTCTGAGCAGTATTAACTCTAGCAGTACTAATCTTGTTGAGCAACATTAATCATCAACTAGCAGCATTAATAACAAAAGTACTAACTAGAAGTATTAACTGTTTTCTTCTAGCAGCATTAACTTTGTTCCAGCAGCATTAACTACAACTGGCAACATTAACCACAGAAGTAGTAACCATGATGAATATTAACTTCAGAAGTAGTAACTATGATGAATATTAACTTCAGAAGTAGTAACCATGTTGAACTAGAAGTATTAACCATGTTTGGCATATTTCAGACCCAACAATCTCCCCCTAACTTAACTTTTCAAAACTGAGAAGTTAAGTTCTTCAACATAAGGTCTTTATGATAATTTCAAAACTTTCTGCAATTACTAGTTCTTCTTGATTCAGTTTCTGCTGTTATCTTCTTTTCTGTTTCTGATGTAGTTACTGCTTTATTTCAGCTTCTTCACTTATCTCCCCCTCAAAATAAGATTTCATATCAATACAAACTTTAATTTTCTTCTTTTTCAGTACCAACTTATTGATATGATCTATCTGCTAGTGATAAGAAGTGATCACCTTTTCATCTCTTTTATCTCCATAATTTGATTGTGAACTTTCAGACTAATTGTACCAAGTGTATCCATCAATTCTTTGTAGTTAAACTGTCCTCACCTCCTTTAGGTGTGTTTACCACCTTTGAAGGATCCTTGGATCTTTTAGTAGAGATCTTCTGCCTAGCAGAAGCACCTTCTACTCCCTTGGTTTCTTGGCACCTGGGACCTTTAGATAATTACTCATCTAAAGTTGCCATGGGGAAGGTCTTAGATATGTTCACACTGTCCTGTCCTGCACTTTGTGCAAAGTCAGTAGTGTGAGCCTTACAACCCATATGCTCTTGCATCTCCTTATTGAGCACCTTCTTGAGGTTGGGATACACCTCTATGGTTTCCCTTTGGATATTCTCTGATGAAAAATGCTCCATCAGAGGGCTTGTAGGTTTTGAGGTTGAAGATACAAGAAGGGAAGGAACCTTCTGTATCTTTTCCTTATATATTATGGTAATGGGGAATGTTGGTTTGACAAAAGGAATCTGAAGATTTATGCTTTGTAGTGGAAGGTGTGGATAGGTCATCAGTGGGTTGGTCTAATGAGGGCTTTGACCCTGATGTCTTACCTTCTTGATTGTGGGACATCACCATCATTGTAGAGAACAATGGTGTGTCAACTCCTTCCGAGTCCTTAGCAGATCTCTTCATGATTGAAAAGACCTTGCCTTTAGGGGGTTTAGGTACATATACCTCATCAAAGTGAGGTATGTCCGTCAATTCATTATTAAGTACTTCTTGTACAAACCTTGGATACAGATAAAAGCTTTTTGATTGATATCCAGGTTTGACATTAAATTATTGAAGATCATTTTAGGTATAGAAAACTTACACTAGCAGTAGTAACACTTATCAGCAGCATTAACACAGATTGGCAGTAGTAACACATACCAGCAACATTAACACAGTCTGACAGTATTCACTGAACTAGAAGTACTAACTACCTTTCAGTATTAGCAACCTGAAACACTTTTCTTACCTTCTGCTGGATCAGAAGTAACATGTCCTCCATCAAATCTTTTGAAGAATTTGAAGGCAATCCATGTTCCTTGTTATGTGCCAAGAGCAACCATTATCTTCATTCCAAATGCTCTTCCTCTTGAGCTTTTGATTGCCCTGCACACTTGATAAATCAGTTAGTCTTTGATGGAACCCAAGCCAAAGTGGTCTTGGGTTGACCTTTCTCATTAATATAATATGTCAGTTTGGTCTGAATGAGTTGTTTAGGAATCTCATGACTGGAGTATTTTGTCAAGATTATAGGCTTGGCTGCTTTACTACTAGAAGCAGCACTAGCCTTGTTAGCAGTACTAACTTGGTTAGCAGTACTAATCAAGTTAGCAGCACTATTCTTGTTAGCAGTACTATCTGGGATAGCAGTACTAACAGGTTTCTTTGCAATTGGAACCCAAACTTGAACAAAGTTGTTTGCTTTCTTTGTCTTTAAATTACTCCTTGACTTATTTGGAGTATGTTTCTTTGGTTTAGCAAACTTATTTTGAACATGAGACTTTTTAGGTGCTCTGTTCTTAGCCATTTGATTCCTTCCTTGCTTCCTATAACCAAAGGAGTTTTGAGTTTGTCTTTGAAAATTAACTCTTTGGTTGATAGGATTGTAATAACAGTATTTGGCAACATGATTAAGCTTTCCACAGATAAAACAAGGTTTTGGTCTATTGATTTTACTCAGATCAACCCCTTGTTTTTGTGCCCACTGATTATTCCAGTTTCTTTGATTTCCCCTCCTTTTATCATGTTTTTGGGGCTCAGATTTATTGCAAGTACACTGTTTGCAAGGGACAGGATTCACAACTGTTGTCTGTTTGTAGTGGACCTTACCAGACTTTCCCTCTGTCTTTTCTATGTCCTTAGATTTGACCCAAGTCTTTCCACATCCCTCATTGGTGATAATGTGATTTTCTAGAGGAATCTCACCACCTACAGTGTTCTCCTTACTCTTATCATTAGAGTTCTCTTCTTCAGAGTCTGTTTCAACCACCACTTTGTCTAATGGATCTACCTTAGTGACTTCATCAAACAATTCCTTCCTATTCTTGGTCTCTAGCAAGTCTGATATAGGAGGGATGTAATTGTTGTTGTATGGTGGTGGTGTGGTGTTATAGCCTATTCCTCTTCTGAGTTTGTCATGGATTTGAGTTTGAAGCAAGGAGTCCATTGCTTTAGAAGCATTGGAAATTTTTTCAATATCTAGCTTGGCTTTCTCAAACTCCCTCTTTATCTTCTCATTCTCCTCTTCTTTCTGTTTAAGCTTAAATTCATACTGATCTTTCTCCCACTTCCAGTAGTTTGTGTCATAAGAGTGTTGAAGCTCATTGGCTTGGAAACTCTTAATCTGTTCCTCAAAGCTCTCAACGATTCTTACATAGTCTTTTATATCTCTCTCTAATCTTTTAAGATCATCACACATACCCTGATTGTGATCCCTGTATCTTTGAACAATTTCAATACAGGATTTAGAGCAAAGATTAGATGTTACCTCAGTGGGAATGGCAGTGCTTGTCGATTCTGATTCTTTAGCCATGATGATTGATGTTGAATGAACGTTTCTGAGAATACTAGCTCTGATACCATTTGTCAGGATCGAATTCTCAACAAGAATTATGAATACTCAGAAACAATATCAAAGAAGTTGCGGAATAACACTTTGATATTCAATAAAACAGTAAACAAACAGTATATGATTAACAACTTGTAAACTTGTATTCAATGATCAAATAACAAGATTACACACTCAACCTCAATCTTGAAGAACAGACTCTTTCAAGACGAATTCTACTTCTCTAGAATTAGGAACTATGCCTTGAGGTTGATTTTCTCTCTAGAACATAAACATAGAATGAGTTATTAAAAGTTATCTCACTATTCTAAACTATGCAATATATATACTGAAGATAAAAGCTAATTACAATTAATAAAATATCTTCAGAATATCTTCCATCATTATCTCCAATCTTTCCATAATCTTCAGTCCATCCAGCTGTCATCCTTCCATGCGAATTCTTTATCACATAAGCAGCATTATTCTTCAGCAACATTAATACTCTGAGCAGTATTAACTCTAGCAGTACTAATCTTGTTGAGCAACATTAATCATCAACTAGCAGCATTAATAACAGAAGTACTAACTAGAAGTATTAACTATTTTCTTCTAGCAGCATTAACTTTGTTCCAGCAGCATTAACTACAACTGGCAACATTAACCACAAAAGTAGTAACCATGATGAATATTAACTTCAGAAGTAGTAACTATGATGAATATTAACTTCAGAAGTGCAAGAAAATGGATTCTTTGGATTCGATTTGTGTTTAGGATTGATTCTTGTGTTGATTACATCTTGTGATTCTAACTGATTCAATCTCAATTTTCGATTTTTGAAATTTTCTTGAAACTCGAGTTCGAACACTGTTCTTGAATGAAAATGTGTGAATTGTTGTTTTTAATCGACATTTGATAGTAAATTTGTGTTTTGTTATGTTTTTCGATGATTCTGATAATTTTTTGAGATCAAATTTGCAGATTTGGATCGATTTGAGATAGAAAGAGCCAAGAACTCGATTTGCGCGAGTTCATCTTCGTTTTGCGCGAGTTCATAGACATTTGCGTGAGCTTATACGAGCTTCAAGGAAAATTCAGTTTGCGTCTTGCACTAATAACGCAAAGCTACGTTTGCGTCTTGCACTAATAACGCAAAGTATAATTTGCGTATCTAACCATTCACGCAAAGCAAAGTTCGTGCAATCAACGACTCACGCAAAGTCTCTCACTCAAAGCCTCTCACACAAAGTTCAGTGCTTAATTCAAGAATCTCTAAGTTTGCGTGACAAGACTTTCACGAAAAGTCACATTTGCGCATCTTTCGGCTCACGCAAAGTTCACTTTGCGCTTCAAGGCTATCACACAAAGTTCACTTTGCATTACAAGGCAGTCACGCAAATCCTACTTTGCGTCTTCCACTGGTATCTCACGAGAACCTTCCTTTGTGTCACACGCTGATCACGAGAAGCTACCTTTGCGCCATACACAGTTCACGCAAAACTCGACTTTGCGCCATATCAAGTGTTGTTCAAATTTTAAAATTTTGTGCTAGATTTCAATTTAATCTGATTTTTGATTTTCTGGTATACAGTTTGGAACGATCATTTATATCAAGCTAATTTCTCATTCAAAATGGGATATTTTGCAGATCTTGAAGAGAAGAATAGAAAGCTGGAATTAGAGAAAGTTAATCTGGGTCATGTTGTTGACTTTCATTCTCAAAAGTCAAAAGAGTATTTTGCTGAAATCATCTCATTGAAAGAAGAAATCGGTACTTTAAAGATAATCAATGAAGATCTTCTGAAAAGATCTTCTGGGCTGAATGATGAGAAGATAATTAGATTGGAATATGAGAATGCTGAACTTAGAAAGAATATATCTGATATGGAACATCAGCTTGCTGAAATTAAAGCTGATTTTGATAGTGAAAAGAAAATTTTTTCAAAGAAGTTCTCAGATTTCTCTAAAAAGTGTTTTGAAGAAAAGAAGTTAGTTGAACTTAAATGCATAAAACTTTCTCAACAAATTTCTGATTTTGAGAAAGTACTTATTTTGGAAAGAGAGAAGTTTGATAAAGAAAAGAAGGCCATAGAACAGAAGAATGTGGGATTCTTTAAGGAACTATCCGGCCAAAGAAATGATTCAGAGAAAGGGTTTGAAGAAGAACGATCAATCTTTGAGACTGAAATCAAAAGACTGACTTCAAAGTTATCTGAACTATCTGCTACTGCGCTGAAAGAGCAGAAAACGAAGTCTGAATTCAAGACAAAGATTGACCTGCTTGTGAAAGAAAGAGACACATTTGCTTCAAAGATCAAAGAGCTTGAAAAGTCTGTTTCAAGTTCAAATCATAAATCTGTCTCTTCACAAAGGTCAGTTAAATATTTTGATCAGATTCGTCGAACTAACATTTTCTATGATGGATATATAGATGGTTCAGATACATATCCGAGGAGAAGTAGTTACAAGAAAAAGAAACTGGGTTGGCAGAAGAAATCAGTCAAAGATGACAAGACAGATGAGCTGAAAGGAAACACATCATGTATACATGTACACAAAGCAAAGAAGAACAAAGCACATAAAGGTAATAAATATTATTGTTCTTATTGTGGTACACATGATCATATTCACAAGACCATTGATCATTTCTGGTATGGTTCTTACTCTATCACCCCCACAAGAACTGCAACTAACATTCATGGACCCAAATACCAGTGGGTACCAAAGCCGAAAACTGATTCTGTGTTGCAGGCACCTCAAGTCAAGGGGGAGTAAGAGAACGATGGCTTTTGAACACAGCAGTTCAAAACCCGCACCTCAATATCAAGATTATGGCTTCTAAGTACAAAGCTTAGGACCCGTTCTTCAAAGGAGTTTGACTTCTAAACACAACAGTTTAGGACTCGGACCTCAACGATTAAAAGACCTTACTCCTGTTTTTACATCCGATGGATATGATGGTCTACATCCCAAGAGAATTGATCTGATCTCTATCCTGTACTTTTTCACTGATAGATTTTACTAATATGATGGTCTACAATTCAAAAGGGAGTGTCTGATCTCTATCCTGTTTTAACTGTCATATTTCAGATGCCTAATTTAAGGGGGAGTAAAGGTGATGACTTTTGATTAATTCAGATCAGAACTCATACTATAATCTGTTTTACTGCTTTCTATCCTTTTATTTTTGAATAAATAATGTGAATAAAGTGGCTTCTGATCATATGACAGATCAGGACCCGTTTTTCAATGATCAAAGAAGGATATTATGCTAATATCCAGGGGGAGCTCAAAAGACCTAAGTCATTATATCATGATTTGAGGGAAGCTGAAAAGGTAAATATCTTCTGATCCTAGATCTTTGATTGTTTGAAAGAAGAACAACTTTCAAACATGAAAAATCGTTTCTTAAATGTTCAAATCACTTCTTATTCTCAAAAGATTTTATGAATTTAGAAGTGTGCTTTTAAATGTTTTTCAAATTTTGAGCTTAAAGTTTAACTGACCGTGTGTTTCCAAAGATCAATACTTGTGTATTATCTTGTCCATATACTGTCAAGTATTCACACACAACGGTTCAGTATTTTATTTGAAATTGTTATTACCATGTCTCAAATTCGAACCAATTTTTGGATGGTAATACCCCCGTTTGCTTTCAAAGTTGTTGAGCATCATTCATCATTTTCATATTTGTGCTTTTATTGATAAATTGTTTATATTCGTTCATATAAACAAAATATCCAGTTTTTTGGTACCCTAACCATTTCATTTGATCTGCTTGATACATTGTCAGATTCTCAAAACAATTCTTTTGATTTCATTTCATTCATTCAATATTCTTGTTTTGAGAAATCTTAATTGTTCAATTGCTCAAATCTCATGAGCATACATTCTGACACTGATATCTTTTTGAGCTTCACTGATCAAGATAAACTGTTGAGCAACGATTCTTATTAGGAATAACATGGGATTTGTGTGTGAGCTTAAACAGAACTTCTATGGATTCACGCAACCTGTGTTTCCTACCCAGGAAGTTATCCTTGAGTGATTGAGGGGTGAGGGATCAATATCAAAGAGTGGGGGAGATAACTCATCCGGTTGAGTTATTCTCATTGCGTGGAGCGGAAAAATGGAAAAGAGAGTTTGGTTAGAAGTGAGCATAATGTTAAAAAGAAAGAGGGTGTGAGATCAGAGTTAAAAGAATATCAGAACTCTGCACCTACCACTTTCTGAGCCGGGCATCCACATTTACTGATTGGTTCACATTCTTTGGTGACCATCATTGAAAAAGGCAGTGAGCCCATGCCAACTCTTTGGTGACCATCATTTACTCATTTCTTTGTTTCATTTTCTTTGGGGACGCAACATATATGCTCTCTAATCTTCACTCGGAAGATTTAGATATTGAAAAATAAGGAAAGTTGCCCCACCTTCGCGCCTCTTTCATGCACATTGAGTCCGTGTAATATCTGTTACTGTCTCAACAGTTTACACAATTTGAGCCTGAAAAAGCCTAAGTAGCTTCAATCATTCTACACTTGCACGAGCACACAAGGAATATGTTTTCTTGTCATAACATTCATAGAAAATTCCTTTGTGGTTTTTCGATGATTGAATGGAAGCCCTGGAGGAGTGATCATCACAAAAGCTCCTTTTCAATGTACATCTGTTATACAAAGTGGCTTCGTGCTACTTACAGGCATGCTAACTGTTTCATTTGTTGATTCAGGGTTACCACGTTCATTATGTCTGAATTTGAAAAGATTCGGATATATATCTTTCATGAATTGACGACTCTCAGATCAAAGTGCGCCAACTGTCAAAGGGGAGATTGTTATTTGAATACAAAGGGGTGATCAAAGTCTGTGCTGAAATTGATGAAATTTTGATGATCATGATGCTCTCAATCATCAAAAAGGGGGAGAATTTTTCCAAAGATCAATTTCAATGCTATGAAGAGTTGTCAAAGTGAAAATTGCTTCCGCTTATTCACAGACAAAAGACTCTGAAGAAAGTTTGTTCAAAGATAAATCAATATGATTTGTGAAAGATTGTTTTCTGAAGACAGTCCAGAGATCAAAGTGATGAAGATACAATTTTGCTCAGAGATGAAAAAAATTTCAGAGATAAAGTTTTCAAAGCTGTTTCATTGTTCGAAGATCAGTTGTTTCAAAGTTGTCAAAGATTTTCAAACGTTTCAAGAATTATGTTTCGCATTCAAGACATGTTGACTTTCAAAGCTTCAAACTGCAAAAGACTTTCCAAGATTCTTCAAAGGCTGAAAGAGTAAAGATTGTGAAAGCTTCAAAGTTAAAGAGACAAAAGCTGAAGAATCAAGAGCAGAAGATCTGTATCAATTTTTTATTAAATCTTGAATACAAAGGGGGAGATTGTTAAGTCTAAATAGTGTATCCAAGATTTAATAGGAAAGTCAAAGATGTGAAAGTCAACATTGTCTTTGTAATAGACTAGTCAAAGAATGTTTAGTTTCCTTAGTGGTTAAGTCTTAGTTAATCTTGTGGTATAAATAGGCTTTTAGCCTTGTGGCTCTGTAAGAATCTTGTAACTAGTGTTGTAAGCTCGTTATTGTAATATCAGACTTGTGATTAAAGATTCAAGATCTACTTTCTCTCTCTAGTTTCTCTCTCTAGTTCTTGATCATATTATGAGAATTGTTTGATTGTTTTGGGATTTTATGTTTAACACTTTGTATTATTAGACGCATTGTCAAAAGAAATGCTACTTTTTTATCTTTCAGATAATAAAAAACTATAATATTTTTTAACATTTTAAATAATTCGTTTCCCAAATGTGAAAAACCAAATTGCTCAAATGCACCGGAGCATTTTATCATTGGCCCATGACGTGGTTCGGTCCAATGAGTTGTTATACAAAGATAAGAATTATGTGGAGTGCTCCAAACATCATACGTGAGAACCACACTATTTACTAAGTTTAAAAATACAGTTCGCAATTCCATTTTTGCAATTTTTCATAATTTAAAGGGCAAATTGCATGAAAAAGTAACCTACTTTAGTCTGATTCCTGTTTTTGGTAACGTACTTTCAAAACTTCTATTTTGGTACGTGAGATGTGAAATCTTAAACTTTTAAGTACCTAGTTACATATACTAGGATTAGGTTTTTTTGACATGGCGTTATTTATTTATTTTTTTAACGCCAACTAAGAATATAAATTCCATGTCATCATTTTTTTAAATATAAAATTTATATTTTTTTAATTAAGAAGAAAATTTCATATATTTTTTTTAAATCTAAAAAGTTATCACAATTTTCTTAAAAACTAGGAAAATCAAATTAACGTAATTTTTTTTAAAATCAATAAAATTTGTAATTCTTTTTCTTTATTAAAAAAATGACCATAAAATTTATAAAACTATTTAAATGATTGTAATTCTTGTAATATTTTTGTTTTATGATATTTTTTTGATAAAGAATTATAAGAATTACAATCACCTAAATAATTTTACAAATTTTATGGTCATTTCTTTAATAAAGAAAAAGAATTACAAATTTTATTGTTTTAAAAAAAATTACGTTAATTTGATTTGCTTGGTTTTTATGAAAATTGTGTTAAGTTTAAGAATTAAAATATATGAAATTTTCTTCTTAATTAAAAAATATAAATTTTACATTTTAAAAAATGATGACATGGAATTTATATTATTAGTTGGCGTTAGAAAAATAAATAAATAATGTCATGTAAAAAAAACTTAATCCTAGTAAGCATTTATATGTAACTAGATACTTAAAAGTTTGAGATTTCACATCTCAGGTACCAACATAGAAGTTTTAAAAGTACATTACCTAAAACAGGAATAAAACTAAACTACGTTACCTTTTCATGCAATTTGCCCTAATTTAAATATATCACGTTCGAGGGCGAAACCACTTATATGTCGGTATCTTGATTGGAGCGATTTTTAAATCCAACTTTTAATTTGTGGGTTATCAAAGTGATTGAATGCCAATGACAAGCACAACTGAACCACCAATTTTCGTTGCATCGTCCGAGTTAGCTTCTTTGTCATACTTTCAAGCGAATTGCCAGAATTTGAGGACAATGACGAAGTTGTTTTAGACAGGAGTTGCAAATTGGTTATGATATGCATAACGAAGATCCTAGTAGTCGTTTATAGGAAATTAGCATAGGCAATTATGCAATTTTTTAATTTCATTTGAATATTAAATTATTAATGGTTTCTTGACGTATGTATAAAAAAAATTACGGTTATCAATAACTCCTTGGTTTATGTAAGCACGATGTTGTTTTTTGTTATATATTTTTTTTGGAAAGGCAACAATATATAAAAACCAATAAAAGAAAGAAAAATTGATAATACAAAACCGATAAAACACAAAACAACTCACCATCTACAAGGCATAGAAGGGAGGGAGGCCACAACTGAAACCCAACAAAACGAAAGCAGCATAATGAAAGTGTTAAGTCGGATTTTATAGTAATCATTGTATTTATAGGCTTGGTCTAATATTGTGTTTAGAGTGCTTGTATATCTGGTATTGACCAAGGGTATTTAAGTCCCTTGTGTCTTTGTTCCTTGTAAGACTTTCACGCATATTCTCAATACATTCAAGTTTTGCGCTTTCAACTCTCTCTCTACTTTCTCTCTCTAGGATTTAGAACGATCTTGCATTATCAGAAAGACAAACAATCGATCAAAACCCTTTAATAATAACAGACAAAAGTGTTGTAGCACCACAACACCTGAGACCCGAAAACAGTTTTTGTTATGGGATGGAATATTGGGCCTAGATTTTTATTAGGCTCCACTGGATGGACCCTTGATTAGGCCCATTGATTTTATTGGACCGGTAATAATGGGCCTCATGAGATTTTGAGTGTCGGCCATTTAGGGGTTGTTTGGCAGTTACTGAATGGTTTGGTGTATAATGATTAAATAGTCAGAATGATTAAGAGACTCTTATGATATAGTGCGAAATGAAATATGGTTGTTTGCTAATTGTTCAGAATGAAATCAGGGCACTGAATGGTTAAGGCAGGGTAAAGATAAAAAATCATTCAAAGGGTTTTTAAACCATTAAGAAGCAAACTTTTTTTTTGTCAAACAAGATTTACCTCTTAATGATTCTGAGGTTGCCTCTTAATTGAAGCATTAAGAGTTAAACAAACAACCCCTTAAACCTCATACACGGGTTTATTGAAGGCATAATTTATTTTAAGAGTAAACCATAATTTTGGTTCATGTACCAAATGCCTCTAAATTTTAATAAGTATAATAAAAATGGTCCATATAATTAACTTTGTTAAAAATGGTCCATTAAGCGAGGATTTTTTCATATTTTTATCCAATACTTTGTCTTTTACCATATCATTTGTTTTTTTTCAATTAAAAATATTTAATATTCAATATTAAGTAGTATAAAAGAAACCCCTACTTCTATTGTCATCGGCTTCCTCTTTGTGACATCACTCCTTTGTTTCTCTCTCTCTTTATCTCACCATCCCTATCACACATAAACATACACCTAGAACACACACAAACCTACACTTAAACAATGGGTTTTCTTGTTTGACGGTGGCTAAACGGAAGACGAAGAGAGAATCTTTCAACTCCTTTTTGTATTGGTGTGTTGGCCTGATAACCATGGGGTCCGATGGTGGTTGTGTGTTGAACGAAAGAGAGGGAGCGGAGGTCATCCTAAAATGAAAAGGGGGTGGGTATAGTATAATATACTATTTTATATTTAGATTTTAATGTAATATAAAATAATAGTTAATATAATATTTTTTTTGTAATTTTTATATTTTAATGAAATACTCTTCATTTAACGGCATATTATATATGTTAGTGTCATCACTTTTAAAATGGAATGCAAATCATAGCGATTATTATTGTATTTATTAAAGTTTAGGGACGTTATTTATAATCTTCTGTAAACAACAAGGACCAAAATTGTACTTTGCTCTACTTTTTCAAGTATAAATATCACCCCTCATCACATAAAATTTGTTTGTACGCCTCATCTCTCTCTCTCTCTCTCTCTCTCTCTCTCTCTCTCTCTCTCTCTCGCTTGTTATACGACTCTTTCATCTGCATTTGCTGATTCAGTACGATCGTTCCTCAATCTTGGTTTTCATTATGAACCTGGTACGTTTTCATGGATCTGGTAATCGTCATCATCGAGATGGTGGTAATCGGTTTCAGATGGATACGATTTGTTTATAATTATGCGATCATATTGACCAGATGGATACGATTTGGTTCACGGATCGTCACTGGTCCTTGAGGTTATCACTAAGCGAAGATTCTGGTACGCTGTCTCGATGATTATACGTCTTCTTGATGGACAGTATCTGATTGTAAGTCTTCTTGCTGATTACACGTCTTCTTGATGGACATCGATCTTACTATTCACCGGTTTCTACTTATAATTGGTGAATAGGTTTGTTTAGTTCACGTTTTCTTGTATCCCTTCTCAGATAGACAATATTTGATGATTATACGTAACAATTTCTGATGGTAAGTCTTCTTGATGAACAAGATTCAATGATTAATCATACGTCTTCTTGATAATTTATTCGTTTGTACTCGACTGTGTTAGATACTTTCATGTATCCTTCATGATTTTATTACCCATCGTTTTCTACTCTAACGTGATCAATTACTTACTTAACTTCTTTTATATATATATTTGCAGTCGGTGATGATCCTCCATCAATTCAATTTGGTTGTCAACGCTTCTGTTTGCAGTCATATATATGGCTAGGTGAGCAATTAATTGTGTATTAATAGAATTACGCAAGTCTTGAATTCTTTGATCTTGTTGATTGATACAATTAATCCTATTTAATTAATCCGTTTATTTCTGCAGATATATCTTCAGCGCAGGTGTTTCCATCTGCTTTCGTTGGGCATTACAATGATTGATTGAAGAATATATAGGTGTTTAGGATTTCTATATATGGGAGATGTTTGATGTATAGATCAGGCGAGACTGCGGGTACCGAATTTCTTTTGTATCGTGGCCTGCCTGCCATGTCGGGTGTGCACAGGTCGTAAGTAATAAAAAGAGTGAGTCGTTTTTGGTTGATGGAGGGAGATGGTACGGGGTTTGCCCGACTCTCCCTCCATGTGGGTGCGTGTGTGTCTCTTTTCTCTCTTCCCCCCCTCCCCCTCGTCTCTGCGATTATCTTGCTTCTTTCTTTTGAGGCGTTCTTTAAACACACGCATTCCACAACAACATCGATTGCAGACATGCGAGCATCTATGGTTGAGTGCTACAATATGCATCGGTCGTTGAAATTTCTCCATCCGTTGTCTTGCACAAGTCCATTTGTCACAATATTTTCACTCCGTTCCATTCGTTGCAAATCTAATTCAAATCATTTTCACATATCCATTTGCACAAGTCCATTTGTTACAATTTGATTCCATCCATTATTTTCACTTCATTTGTTACAATCTCATTAAATCCATTTGCACAGGTGTGATTCCATCCATTATTTTCACTCCATTTGTTACAATTTGATTTGATCTATTATTTTCACTCCATTTGCATGCTACAATGTGATTCAATCCATTTGCACCGGTCCATTTATTACAATGTGATTCAATCCATTGGCATGGTCCATTTATTATAATGTGATTTGCTCCATTTGTTTGCATGGGTCCATTTGTTACAATCTGATCCAGTCCATTTGCACGGGTACAATCTGATCCAATCCATCTGCACGGGTCCATTTGTTACAATCTAATCCAGTCCATTTGTTACAATCTGATCCAGTCCATTTGCACGGGTACAATCTGATCCAATCCATCTGCACGGGTCCATCTGTTACAATCTGATCCAATCCATCTGTTACAATCTGATCCAATCCATTTGCACGGGTCCATCTGTTACAATCTGATCCAATCCATCTACATGGGTCCATCTGTTACAATCAGATCCAATTCATTTGCACGGGTCCAGTTGTTACAATCTGATTCAATCCATCTGCATGGGTCCATCTGTTACAATCTGATCCAATCCATTTTCACGGGTCCATTCAATCCATTACTTTCACTCCATTTGCTATATGGCAACGGGTGCTATATTAGATGCTTGATCAAACATATAGGTTTTCTGGTGCAAATTCCAGTGATTCTATTAATTAATGGTTTGTGTATGAGATAAGTTTGTTGTTTGTGTATGAGATAAGTTTGTTGAAGTTGTGTGGATGATTGTTCATAGATTAGAGGGGCACTATCAGTCAAACATGAGTTCCAAAATCAGAATATTGGCTTTCACAAAATCATAGCTAATTCAACTCATGGCTCGTTATATATCTATCAACATGCACATGGCTTGGCTAATGGTTCCAAAAGCATCATCAACTCAAAGTTGTATTTCTATCGGATCCACCAACAATATTATGTTTGTTGGGAAGGCATTCTTCTAGCTAGGGATTGTTCACTTTTGGTTTTGATTTCGTTCATGTTTGTGCACTAGTCCATGAGACTGTCTGGATGGTTGATTGGACATGATTTTTGGTAGGAGTCCCATCGAAGGTTGTAAATATTCTGTTCTTTCAATCACAACAACATCAGAGAAGCTGCAACTCTAAGATCTAACTTCAAAGACAGACATGGAGAGCCTAAAGGTATTTCTCTTTCTGCATCATCTGTTTGGTTCTTGTCTCTCTAAAATTATTTTTGTATTATATGATCGAGTACTATGTAATGATTTACTTTCGGCTGATATTAGGAAACACTAATAGGAATTCCTTTAACTCCCTTTTTTGCAGAAGCGGTTTCATGATCAAGAAGCGGGTGCTCCAATATCATTCTTCAGAAGGAGAATTAGGATGAGCAAAAGTGAGATCTTGCATACTCTGTCTTTTATTTCCTAAACTTCTTTTTGGTAGAATTATTATTAGCATTATGTTTTAATGGGGATGATCTTTTAACAAACTACTTTACATTCAATTGTCTTTTTTTTAGGTAGAATTATTATTCCTCAAAGTAGCAATACATGAGATGGTTCCTCCCAATAACAAGGTAACCATAACTAATATAGCTTAATTATGTTAAACTTCACATAAGTTATAAGACTCCTTCAACCTCAGGAATATAGCTAATGAGATAGTTCTTGCCAATAACATTATAAAGACATTGAAGGAGTTCTTCATCTTCACTGAGGCAGAAGTGGCCAATGTTACGAATTTGTACTCACAAGGAACTCAACTTTGAATTCAATAGTTTCTTAATTATAGCCTCTTTTTTTAAACAAACTCCATTTTAGATTTTTATAATAATTTTCTATTGTTGCAGGGAAGACATGCAGATGCAAATGTAAACTTTGATACAAGAAGATCCAATATCATGGTTGTGTGCAACAACAGACTAAGGTAGGAAGTGAAGTGTCATGGGAGCCTCTATTTGTCGGAGATTAGGACGTGTAACATGAATAGAGATTGTGTGTGTGAAATAGAATCAAGTGAACATTAATTGTGTAAAGGAGCGACATAAACTTGTAAAGATTCAGTACTATCATATTAGTAGTTCCAGGTTTTAATTAGTAGTCTTGTATAGATTTTCTTTCAGTTTTTTGTTGTTTACAAGACTTGAACATGTAATCTAAGTGGTTTGAGACATGAATGTAAATATGTTTGGTTTTCCGATTAATTTCTAAGTTGGTTCATTCATATTCCAGGAAAATGTTATGAAGCTCGAAAATTTGAGGAAAATGTTATGAAGCTCGAAGATTTGATGTAAAAACTTGTCATGCTAATTAGCCACAAAAAACATACAATTTGAAAACACCATTCATGTTTGTAAAGAAAAGGTTGCTTCTTATGGGGTCAATGTAACGACCCGGTTTCCAAATATTTAACTTAAAACCACAAATACCGGAAACAACCAATAAATATCCGAAAAGAATCGGATAATACAATCTTCCCAGAATCACCTCATTATACAACGACGGAAAGAAATAACTCTAACCATAATAATAAATTCTTACTCATCTATAATCATCATAACCTTTAACCAAAATAAACGACCCGATCAATTGCTAGCGAACCAGTAAATTGAGACAACCTTCACCACAATAAATGTTGCTTACCCTTTTTCCCATGCTAGCAATCTCAATATAAATTTCACCTGAAATGCATATTTTTTTAAAACAAAATGAGGGTTAGACCGAACGGTCTAGTGAGATATTCCCGATCATTTCAAATATTTATCAAATCAGTTCATACATATATATATATATTGTTAAAGGGAAAAACAAATGGAATAACAATATGGAGAGAATAACAATAAGACAGAGAGAAGAAGTCTATAATTCTCATTAATCATAAGCCCTTTAAATAGGGAGGAGTTACAAGTAGATAGTTAGAAGATATTTCAGTTCTAATCTAACTCTGATATATTTATCTCTATCTCTATCTCTATCGTCATATCCTTTAGACGATGACACACTTATCCTACAACACTCCCCCTTGTGCCGAGTTAAAGGAGTGGTGGTGCACAGTTGTTGCCTCGTTAAAACCTTACGCCAAAATAAAACCCAGTGGGAAAAAATAAAAATATGACGAAGGAAAGAGTACAACGCACCAACTTCTTTGGAATACATAGACTTATCCTTCAGTCTAGTTTTCTCTTAGATTCATACTTTAATCTTGAGAGTTAAGAAAACATGATGGTATATAAACAGTTGCCTCACTAAAACCTTACACCAAGGAACAAAACCCAATGGGAAAAATAAAACCATGTTTGAAGGAAAGAGCACAACATACCAATATCACAAATATAGTAGACTCCCCCTTTTGTCTACTACTCCCCCTGATTCGTGCATTAACCAAGGGAATTTGGAAAAACATTTCCATTTACTTTCTACACGTTTCCTAATATATGGTTTTAGGTAATGACTTGGTAAAATATGTCACATTCTTTTGACACCTTACTTGATTCACTTGAATCTAAAGAAGAGTTTTTTATTGCTGATTGTATAGAAACTTAAGCAGAATATGCTTTGTGTTATTACCCCTGATGTATCTTATGTTTATTTCTTCGATACATGATACATTATTTCCATATATGCAAGTAGGATACTGGTTGAACCCAGAATTACTAACTCCTATAATATATGTAATGATAGTCCTTAATCATATACATTATTTTATTATCTCATGGAGAGTAATATTCTTGGATTAATTCAAGGAGGTAGTTATAAATGATCGCTTAGTTTACTTCCAAGCAATCGACGTGTTCCTTGTGGTAATTCTTTATTCAGTTTGGGAACATCATTTGTATGGGTCAGACAGATACCTAATATCAGCAAACACATACCAAGACATTATTTGATGTTTTTCTATAAGAGCTAGCTAGTACTTTTGCTGCTTACATTCTAAGTAGGTATTGAAGTTCCATTATCAATCCCATTTTTCTTTCTATAGGGAAAGTATAAACCATGTCAATGGTTCCAAAAGATTAATTTAATATCATTCCAATGATTTTGCGTTGGCGCTGAGCTAAATCTAGCTAACAAGTTCACTGAGAAATACAATATATGGTCAAGTGTATTATGTTAAGTACGATAATGCGCATATTGTACTTAGATAGGGAATTCATCTCCCAGCATCTTTCGTCATCATCCTTTAGACGAAATGGATCTTTCCTTATATCTGACACTTCGACCGATCATGGGAGTGCTAACCGGATGCGCTTTGTCCATATTAAATTGCCTGATTATTTTCTGGGACATATGCGATCGGTGAATTAATATTTCACAAACTCGGTGTCCTAGCTCAAATATCTAGACAAAACCAAGTTTTCCCAAGATCTTTCCTCTCAAAATCAGATTTCAAGTAGCGTGTGGTTCCTCTCATTTCATCAAGAGTGCCTATTATGTTCATAACATTGACATATAGAGCTACTTTGAAAATCTGGAACTTGTTTTCCATAATAAATAAGCAAGAGAACATTTCATCGTTCTTATATATCTTTTCCCAATCAAGTATTCCATTAGGCGGGTATACCACATCCACTTATATTGTTTTAATCTATAAAGTGGGCGTTTCAATTTATTGCAAACGCATTTCGTGGTTTAGAGTTGCTTGATTTTGGTAATGTAATATCATCAAGCACTTTTATATATCTCTAAATCTAGATCCCCGTAGAGATATGTGGTAACCACATTCATGAGTTTCATTTCCAGTCCTTCGGAAACTACTAGGCTAGTAAATTATACAGATGTCATAACATCCATTATGAGAGAGTAAGTCTCCTCGTGGTCAATTCAGGGCGTTGTGAGAAACCTTGCGCCAAAGGAGAGTCTCATACATTATGACTTAATTATTCTCATTACGCTTTAGGACAAATGATTTATCTATGTCTTACAGGCTTTACACTTGGTGGGTTAGCACTACCAAACCAAATACCTGTTCATTTGTCAAATAATATGATTCTCCTGGATTGCTTATTTAGGCCAGTTTGCTCTTTGTTGATATTTTCCAACTGAGCATGGTTCGATGTCAATGTGCTCTATCACCTCATAAACAATAATATATGCGAAATATATCATCAATAATTATATATGATCTGTCCATCGACTCATATGTGCTCTCGTAGTTCATTTGAGATTAATATTCATCTCTAGAATCAATATTAACTTCAGAGCGTCCTCCAGTGATGATTCATAGACATAGTTCAATCAGAGACAATCTCATGAGAGGTTTATGTATTGATGACAAATAGTTGTGCCTTACTCTTCTCTTCCTTTAGATGAGTATCTATCGAACCAAGTAGCTTCCCCCATTTCCGTTTGGGAGCAACGACCTCAACCACACCTCCACTATATGTGATTGCAACGCACTTTCCAATGGCGTTGTGCCCCTGTTGGGGAATTTTTAACCTTGCAAGTATATTTGCAGCCCGTATATGTGATCTTGTCACTTTTGGAATATTAAACGTATCAGGTATCGAGTCTGATTCGTTTGACTTCAACATTACGTTGTGAAGTTTTGGGGATCGAAATGAGACAGAGTGGGAATATTCAATGACACTTCCTGTCGTTCCCATGGAAAATCCTTTTTCCTATCTCCCCCTAACGACGGGAAGACTGTCTCATGAAAGTGACAACCCGCAAATCTAGCGATAAAGAGATCACTAGTCAAATATTATAATTAGCGGATAATTGTTGGGGATTCATATCCAACATATACCAAATCGTCTTTAAGGACCCATTTTGATGCACTGTGGGGGCGCAATTGGCACATATAATCAAACATGCGTAAATGTAAAGTATCAGGCTTATATCCAATTACCAATTGGTACGCATGAGCAAGTAGTGGGTCTAAAAACGAAAAAAAAACTGCATATAATAATTGCATAACCCCAGGTAGATGTGGGTAAATTGGGGCGCATTACTAATACCCTAGATGTCATCATATTCTTTTGGTAACAACTTCTATGAGACCATTTTATATATACACATGGGGTATAGGAAACTTTATATTGATCCTAATACATATGCAATTAATATCAAATCCTTATGATGTAAATTCTCCAGCATTCAAAGTCATGTAGACTTGATGAAATAATCAGGGTGGTGAGACCTTAAACGTATAGTTAGTGCTAGGAGTGAAGTATTTCATGTGGACAATAATACGACATGCGTTCATCGTGTCGAAACCAGAACCATAAAGTACTTTAATGGCCCGCATTTTGGATGTTTATGTCCATAAATATCACCTTGTATTCGTTGTAACAATGGAATATTTTTTTATTATGTCCTTAGCTTTAGGATGGTCTCAATCCTGTCTTGGCTAAAGAGTAGGTTATATACAAAAGTTTTAGGTATTCGAGAGGGCATATAGCAATGTTGTTTCTTATGCTACAGAAGTCAACAGTTGCAATTTTCCTCATTCTTCCTTTTACTCGAAAGAGAATGTGTCTATGTGTATTTTGCAATACACGGATCACTATGTCATAACCACGGTGTCCCGCATGGTCATGCCAAAACATATATGTGTTATTGCCCCCAAAAGTTCTTTATTGGTGACAAAATATGTTCCGATGACCCAATAATCTACTAGTTTGACACATTAGTTTCCATGATATATGTTTACTTTCATATATTCATTAGAACTTATGTATATATGCTCATTTCCATTTTCATTTGATACGAATATCTTTACAAGGTTCCTATTAATTTTGTACCAACAAGAGAGTGACAGTCCATCGTCTAAGTAATTTGGTTGGATGTATTATAAAACAAGTATTAGTCTATCTTTTTTTCAAGGATGTGATAGGTCAAAAAAAAATCAATTCGCCTCGATACATTCCTACACGGAACGGAGAATATTGAATTTTTTTTTGTATTTGTTTTGATATATTTCTTTACATCTACAATGGTTACATATTCGATTTTACTTTAGTAAAGAAATTAATTTTTGGTACTTCAAATTAATTTCAAAGAAACATATGCATAATCAATATTAAATATTAAAACAAATATGTTATATTTCATTTTCAACGTGTTCCCTTTTTTATAGAAGCACTTTTTAGTGCATATCTTATTTGATTGTCCATTATCACCTGGGTAGTAGTTGTATCCTACTCCAGGTGTTGAAAAATCCTTCCTGACTCTTACCAATACCCTGACCCTTTCTAGGGTCTCGTCCACATGGTGCAGAAATGTCATATGTGTGAAATGGTTTTAATTTAACTCACAATCATTTGGAGTTGTTTCCACTTCTAACACTTTCATTATTGATATCAGGAATTTTCTTTATCCCGACATATGTGGTGTTATTCGAAAGAACCTTGTTGTGTCTCTCAACCACTTGTAGTAGGTTGATGAGTTTGTCTAAATGTTACATTCCAACTTATATTGGTTCATTAATATTTACTTATATATGAAACGTGGAAATGATATTAGGAATCATGTCATCTTCTGTGAGCTCCTTGCCACAGAGATTGAGACGCGTTTTGGATATAACATTTCTTTGTTGAAATCAGTTACCTTTTTGTAATCGAGTAAGTGGGTTTCCTTCCACTGTACGATTAGTTCGGGAAGTACATATTCATCAGTACTCCCGATTATCACTTTCGGAACATCCCACATTTCTTTGGGGGTTTCTAGTAAAGGTATCCTATGAAACTTAGGATTTATATGTCATCTCAAAACATGAGGGTATTTGTTTGTACCTTTTCAAGAGGTTGATTTTAGAGTCAATGGGGAGTTAATGGACTTTAGGTATTTTCTTGTACCTTTTCAAAAGGAGGTTTATGTACTCATTTATGATACTCATATTCTTTTGAGTTTATGACGTTGATTTTGGGATGAGTTGTTTCAACCATTTGCATATATAAATAATAATATATGATTTTATTTTTGATAAGGAAATAGATTTTGGTTATGAAATTTTATTATCATAACAATATTGGATTTTTGTATGCTTTAATTTTATTGATAATACTTCATCAATATTTCAATTTGCAAAAAAAATCACTCAATCTATTGGATTTCCAGGTAGTAGGGGAATCACATGGATTTCTTAAATCCCTACAAACCTTAGGGCTATTTACACCCGTTTGACAAAATCCTTTCGATGTATTGCGATTAATTCATCAATGAAATACATAGATAACATTTGTTATTTGGTAAATTTTGACATGAGGTCAAAAAAATTCATACCATATTGGTATTTTGGGATCTTTTGGCAAGAGGCCAAAGTGACTATGAATTTTGGCATATGAAACAATTTTAATACCTTAATAGCATTTTTAGAAGTTTTTGGTAAAGATCAAAATATATGAGCTTGGATGTGTAACTTCCAAAAAATAATTATATAGTTTAAAATTATGAGTAGGAACTCACAATCAAGATAAATGTTTGAAATTAACATTTTCATGTTATTTTTGAACCTTTTGGCAAAATAATAGAAGTTATGGGGGTTGAAATTGTAAATTTCAAAGATAATTTATAAGATTGAGGTTAATGAGTAGGAACTCATAACTAAGATAACAATCTGAATTATACTAACAATTATTAATTAGGATAAACATTTGAATATTAACACAAACAAATAGTGAATAAATATATAATATTGTAACTAAATGGATAATCATTTAAATATATGAATATTTTAATCTAATTTGATAAACATTAATAAATCATAATAATATTTTAAAACAATAAAAGTTATACTAACACAATTAAAATAAATAAGATGAAACAAATATTAAAATAATTAATAGTCTAATTCATTATTTGGACTAGTCTAAAAGAATATATATTTAATAGGTCGAATTAAATAAAATTAAGTAAACATGTCAGAAAATAAGTCAAGATTGGCTCGCATAGATAAAGTATATTAAACTTAAATAAAAGTTAATATAATAAATATTTATTAAACAAAAACGTAAATTAATGGGAAAAAAAAAAACAAATTAAGTTTTGTTTTAGTTAAATAAAACAATAATACTTATCCCTTGTGGATACTTAAAAATTATTTATTTAATTCCTTTTGATAATTAAAAAAAATAAAAACAAAATCATTCAATTATCCTAATAATTCAGATAATTAGATCATAATCATATTAAAATCACATATAAATTCCAATAATTATCTTTTAATATAGGTTTTTTTTACGTCAATATAATTTTCATTTATTTAACTATTTCAATAAAAATAAATAAATAATCATGAATTCGTTTTTTTTTTTTAATTCAATTAATATCAATCACGAAAATAATGGAAGTATTCTACAGAAAACTTAAGAAAAAAAATAAACATGATTCATAATATTCACTTATGAAGAAATTGATAGAAAACTTACTAGATATTTTTTTTGACATGCGTGGCAATGAGCAAAAGATAACGCAGTAGCGATGCAATTTTGCGGCAAATCGTTCAACGACAACGTGCACCAATCGTTTAGAGACGATGAAAAACAACTTTGAGCTTTACGTGCTGATAACGTGTTAAAGGGAAAAACAAATGGAATAACAATATGAAGAGAATAACAATAAGACAGAGAGAAGAAGTCTATAATTCTCATTAATCATAAGCCCTTTAAATAGGGAGGAGTTACAAGTAGATAGTTAGGAGATATTTCAGTTCTAATCTAACTCTGATATATTTATCTCTATCTCTATCTCTATCGTCATATCCTTTAGACGATGGCACACTTATCCTACAACATATATATATATATATATATATATATATATATATATATATAACATTTATCAATAACACGTTCATTGACATTCAGACACAACTCAATTGGTTAGTTTATATAGGACATTTATCAATCTCACATTGGCAACCCTCGTTCGCATTCTAGCACAACCGAACACATATCGTTGGCATTCTAGCACAACCGAACCCAAATCGTTGGCATTCTAGCACAACCGCACATAGATCGTTGGCATTCTAGCACAACCCAACTTTCATATCGCTGGCAGCACAGCCGATCACAAAAATAGTTGGCATTCTAGCACAACACGATTATTCACATAATTCTGTAACATATCTAATAATAACAAAATATCTCATATCAATAATATTTCACATTATAAATTAACCATTTCATAAATAAATTAAAAAAACCGTTTGAAATCGAAACCGAACTTCACAATTAACGGTAACAATTTAAACATAACAATTTCATATTATATCAAAATATTAACCACTTAATAATATAAAGCATTTCAGTTCGAAAATGGTTAAACAAAAACTCACCTCGATGATGACGATACTCTTAATCTTAACTGATATTGAATCTCGAAACTGGACGTAAATCTCTTAATAAATGTTTCCAAGTTAAAAGCTTTGAATACAATCTCTCTCTCTTCTCGTTTCTTCTCGTCACCCCATGGACGGATCTAGCTTGGTGGCATGGGTGTCACGTTCCACCGTATCTTTTCTCCGACGAAGGGTAAAAATTTTAGGTTCGTGAAAGGTGCAACCGTATCGTTTTGGAAGGTGCTACCGTATTATTTTGGAAACTTCAAGAAGGTGCAACCGTAACTTGTAATCAACCACAAAACCAAAAAAAAAAACTTTTGAAATCAACCAAAAAACCAAAAAAAAACTCTTGACATCAACCAAAAAATCCAAAAAAATCCCTCGAAATCGATAAAAAGGTTACAAATTCGTCGAAATTAAGCAAAAAGCTTTAAAAATTCCTCGAAATGGTGGAATTAGACCAAAAGAACACATCAGACAATGTTTAACGTCGGTAAAAAGATGAAGACATGTCGATAAAAACCATGCTTTTTGTAATTGTTTTTTGTCTATATTATGTTGTGTCATCGTATAAAAAAAATTCTAGGTCCGTCCCTACGTCACCCACCCCTAAGAAAAAAAACTACCAAAAACATTTTGAAGACACCTCATATGCATATCCAAATGAGGCGGTGGTGGTTTAAATATCCACCACTTTTTAAATCAAGCCCTATAGCATAGATAAGTTATACAAACAACCCTTGAACTTTTAATTTTACCAAAAACTAGTTTTTATGTTTTTGGTTATTACAAACTCTCCCCCCTTAACAGAATTCCGTCCCGGAATTCATTCAAACAACCAATGAGGATAACTGATTAACAAAATTGATTTCAAAATTTTACGATATAATTATGCATTTACGCAACCCCCCAATGAACTTTCACACAACCAACCGCTATACTTCTCAAATTATAACTTTTGTTCCCACCTGGAACAATCTTTCAAACCAAAACACAAATATTAACGGATTATCACGCTTTCGTTGCGCAACTCTGATTAAACTCACGAATCACCCAAAACAATTGTCGTACTAATACTAATTTAGACCCAACCGTCACACCAAATTCCCCCAAGTCTACACTTTTACTAATCCTTCTCAAATACATAAAACATACATTTCCAATATAAGACTTGCTAACAATAGAAAACTTAGATTCAATCACCCGACAATTTCTTACGTTCATCATAAGCACTTATTCCAACATATCAACTTTATTTTCTCATAGTGATGATCACTCATCATTACTTAATCAAAAATTTTAACAAGATCAAGCACCAAAACAACAGTATGCTTGCTAAACTAAGTCTAGACAAACAGTTCCACTACAATCAATAATCAGAATATTCAACAATTCTAGCATGCCAATAACATCACAAATAACACTAAATGCTTCAAAATACAACACATTTCGTGATCTCCAAACATAGTTAATTAAACCATTTACATTCCTTTAAACTCAAGGAATATATCAATAATTAAATCAAAGTCTTAAATTTCATACCAAGAATCATTAACCAACATTTTCATCAATGTCCAATCGGAACAAAATAAACTTATCCATAAATACAACACAACAACTAATAGGAACATGCATCCACTTTAAAAAATCATTAAATACTCTTAAACTCTTCACTTCTGATTCCAACATAAGCATATAATTACTTATAAATCTTGACGCCTTAATAGTTTTTACTTTTCAATCTTAATTTCCCATCAAAACATTCCATTCCAAAAATTCAAAATATAACACATCTTGTAATAACAATCTAATGTTATCACTTAACATAGCTGCAAAAGTTGATGACAAATCAAAGGCTTACACATCGTTTAGGCATACAACTCCAACTTCTCAATCAACTAACGCATCACAACATCATACGGCCAAAACTCCCATAACACCCTTTAGACATTTAGACGATGTTATTGCAACACCAAACCATACATCATCATCAAATTAAAATAAAGTCGTATCTCGACTTAATTTTTCTCGAGTCTAGACAAAACACAATCTCAAATATTTCAATTGTCCCAAGGGCATCACAACCATAACTTATATTGACACTCATCCAATAATATCAACATAAATTCATTCTTAACATAACGGCAAACCCGTTATCACATCTGTTTCTTACACTTCTGACTTAGCATAAAATCGCCAAACACAAAATCTTAAATATTTAATTCACTTAAAACACGCCATGAGGAAACTCATCGACATCGGTCTCTCTCACATGACCGACCAAATCTACCACTAATCATACACTAATAATATAAAGCCATTTCATAGGTTAACTTCTCAATTCAAAGGAAAGTACTAGGTAAAGACTCATCTCCCTTAAACAACTTTTCTAAATCAAGAAAATTCACAAACATCGAATTCTTATCATATTACCGATAAAATCATCAAATACCACCTCTTAGCTTAAGTCTAGGCTATCAGCAACCTAATTCACTTAAACTAAGGCTCTGACCATCTATAACGACCCGGTTGCCAAATATTTAACTTAAAACCACAAATACAGAAACCAACCAATAAATATCCGAAAAGAATCGGAAAATACAATCTTCCCAGAATCACCACATTATACAACGACGGAAAGAAATAACTCTAACCATAATAATAAATTCTAATAGAAGAATTAAATTCTTACCCATTTATAATCACTATAACCTTTAACCAAAATAAACGACCCAATCAATTGCCAGCGAACCAGTAAATGGAGACAACCTTCACCACAATAATTGCTGCTTACCGTTTTTCCCAAGCTAGCAATCTCAATATAAATTTCACCTGAAATGCATATTTTTTTAAACCAAAATGAGGGTTAGGCCGAACGGTCTATTGAGATATTCCCAATCATTTCAAATATTTATCAAATCAGTTGATATATTGTTAAGACACAGTCTCATTGGATTCAAGATCATACAAAACGAAGATCGCAATCTGAAGTTAAAGCTGACAAGTCACTCTCAACAATAGTCTAGGGTCTATTCTGTAATAAAGTCAAAGTTGTTTTAATATTTAGATATTAAGTTTAGTTATTATATTAGTTTATATAATATCTAGATATTATATATCTAGATATTAAGATATTAAAAAAAAAAAAATTGTGAGTCCTTGATCGTTACCAGATAAATCAAACAACAAAACAATAACGATTACCAACCTGTTTAGATTATAAACGATGATTACACGGTTGAGTTCTTGAGTTTAAGCTCTTTTTGTTTTCTCTCTTTACACCTTTTAGTATGTGTATTGTGTGTTCTATTGTTGTGATCTGATGATTGTTTAGAGAGAGAGAGAGATAATATCTTAATATCTAGATATATAATATCTAGATATTATATAAACTAATATAATAACTAAACTTAATATCTAAATATTAAAACAACTTTGACTTTATTACAGAATAGACCCTAGACTATTGTTGAGAGTGACTTGTCAGCTTTAACTTCAGATTGCGATCTTCGTTTTGTATGATCTTGAATCCAATGAGACTGTGTCTTAACAATCTCCCCCTTTGGATCAAGATCATTACGAAAATGATTTGTCAATACGATCTCCTCTTTCAGCACAGAAGATGCAATCTCTTTGTCTAGCTCAGAATGCTTTAGCAAAGTATCTTCAAAGAAAATTTATCTGAAATCAGCATGTCTTCAGAATACTTTGATCTCGCAGTTCTTGGTCTTGTAATGTAATGGACTGAACATTTCTTCAAGCTTTAGATTCTCCCCCTTTTTGATGGAAAGTGCAACGACTTCATCAAAACTTTGAGTAAGAAATGTCAACCACTTGGAGTCTCTGATCCGTCAATTCAATAGTTATTCATCCTGATCTTTGCAAATCTAGACAAAATAATCATGTAACACCTGAATAAACTAATGAATCAGTTAGAATGCCTGTCAGTAACACTAAGTCACTGTGTGTAACGAATACACATTGGAAAGGAGCTGTTTGATGTTGACTCCCCCAGGGCTTCCATTTAATCATCAAAACACCACAAAGGTAATTTCTATAAACGTTATGACAAAGAAACTAATTCCTTGTGTGTTCGTGCTTGTGTTGAAAGAATTAAGCACTTGATGATTGCTTATTTGGCTCAAAATTGTGTAAACCACTGAGACAACAGTAAGTTAAACACAGACTCAATGTGCATGAGTGAAGTGCGAAGGTGGGGCAGACTTCCTTCTTTTCTATATCCAGATTTTCCAAGTGAAAATCAGATAGCATATGTGCTGCGTCCCCTTAGAAAGTGAAACACTTTCTAATTGAGTAGAAAATGAGTAGTTGGTGGGGTAATTCAAGAGTTGGCATGGGCTAGTTGCCTGTTTCAATAATGTTCACCAAAGATTTGTGAAACACTAGAAATGTGGCTGCCCGTCTAGAAAGTAGTTGGTGCAGAGTTCTGATATTCTTTTAACTCTGATCTCACACGCTCTTTCTTTTAAAGATTAAGCTCACTCTTTTGGCATTGAAACTCATTATCCAATCTACACTCATTTCTTTTGACACACTCACTCAATCACTAAGGATTAACTTCATGGGTAGAAATCATAGGTTAACATGATTCCATAGAAGTTGAAGTGATTTCAAAGAATTTCCTTCATTTGATAAGAAGCAAAAGGAACTTATGCAAATATCAAACGAGGCGTTTTAGTTCTTGCACACTGATTCCGTATAACTTTTAAAGAATAAGTTGCTCAAAAAGGTTTAGCTTGTCGATTAAGCTTATGTAAAACATTTAAAGTACACTCCCAAAATATAAAATCGAATGAAAAATCGGGAAGTGGTTTGAACGTTTAAGAACGATGTTTTCAATGATTGAAAGTTGTCCTTCTTTCAACCATATTGGAGATTAAGATGAAAGGTAATACCTTAAAGTTTGATCTTATATCTCATGAAGCTTTGTTGTAAGTCATAAAGATATGAACTTCTAAGCTTCTCTCAAACTTCTGCAAAAGTCTTAGGTCAAGGTCAAAGCAAATTTATTCACTTAAATTGAAAAGACAAAAAGCAGTAAAACTTTTTAAAGTACGAGTTCTGATCTGAATTGATCAGAAGTCATATCCGAACTCCTTTGACGTGAAGAGCTCCCCCTAAAATCTTGCATTACAAAAATTTGTCATAAAACATAAGTGCAGAAATCTTATGAGCTCCCCCTCAAATTAATGTTGACCAAGTATGAGTTTCTTCTCATACTCCCCCTAGAATCATGAACATTAACATATGAAATACAGATATCATTCACAATTAAGCATAAAGATATGAGGAAAAAGTAAACAATAGTGAACTTTTATAGGTAACTATTGATTATGTCTTAAGATTTAGCATACCAAGCTTAGAGATAAGAAAGTTGAATCTCTTTTCATCTAACGCCTTGGTAAACAAATCTGCAAGTTGATAATCTGTTTTTACAAAGAAAAGTTCTATGTTTCCTTTTTCTACATGATCTTTGATAAAGTGATACCTGACGTCAATATGTTTGGTTTTTGTGTGTTGAACAGGATTCGCTGTTATTGCGATGGCGCTCTTGGAGTCGCAGTAGATCGGGATTTTGTTGAAGTGGAAACCGTAGTCGCGAAGTTGTGTTTGCATCCACAAAACCTGAGAACAGCAGCTAGCAGCAGCTACATATTCTGCTTCGGCCGTGGAAGTTGAAACGCAAAGTTGCTTCTTCGATCCCCAACTTACTAGTTTGTCACCGAGGAACTGTACGTGTCCTGACGTGCTCTTCCTGTCTAACATACAACCTGCATGATCTGCATCTGTGTACGCTGTTAGTTCAAAAGTAGTATCTTTGGGATACCACCGACCGAGATCTGCGGTGCCCTTCAGATACCTGAATATACGCTTGACAGCAGTCAAATGGATTTCTTTTGGATTATCCTGATATCGGGCACAAAGACATGTTGAAAACATTATGTCTGGTCTACTACTAGTAAGATACATTAAAGAACCTATCATTCCTCTGTAGGTCCTAATATCAACAGCCTTTCCCGAAGGATCGGTGCCAATCTTAGTTCCTGGTGCTATTGGGGTACCAATCGGTTTTGTATTTTCCATTTGGAATTTCCGGAGAATTTCCCTAATGTACTTAGATTGATTGATAAATATACCCGTAGAAAATTGTTTTACTTGAAGCCCGAGAAAGAAGTTCATCTCTCCCATCAAGTTCATTTGAAATCTAGACACCATAAGGTTTGCAAAATTCTTAGAGTACTTAGTATTAGTTGAACCAAAAATAATATCGTCGACATAGATTTGTATTAAAACGATATCGGCTTTTTCTTTCTTTATGAACAAGGTGGTATCCACCGTACCTTTTGAAAACCCAGACTTGACTAGAAAAGTGGAAATGACATCATACCAGGCTCGAGGAGCTTGTTTCAGACCGTAGAGAGCTTTGTCGAGAATGTAGACGTGGTCCGGCTTCTCTTGATTGACAAATCCCTCTGGCTGAGAGACGTATACTTCCTCTTTCAGAATTTCGTTCAGGAATGCTGTCTTCACGTCCATTTGAAAGACCGTGAAGTTCTTGTGGGCAGCGTAGGCTAAGAACATTCTGATTGCCTCTAAACGCGCCACAGGAGCGTATGTCTCGTCATAGTCTAATCCTTCCTCTTGTCTGTATCCTTTGGCTACTAGTCTCGCCTTGTTTCTGATGACGGTACCAGCTTCGTCCTTTTTAATCTTGAAGATCCACTTCGTACCGATGATTGTTTTACCTTTAGGCTTTGGTACGAGTCTCCAGACTTGCAGTGCGTCGAACTGGTTCAATTCTTCTTGCATAGAGACTACCCAATCTGGATCCGCAAGAGCCTCTGATACTCGAGTTGGCTCAATCTTGCTTAGAAAGGAGTCGTGCATGCACCAGTTGATTGACGCTGACCTAGTTTGCACCGACTTGGATGGATCACCTATGATCTGACTTGCAGGGTGCGCTTTGGTCCATTTACGTTCATGAGGCAGTGGATTATAGGAATGAATGTCAGTTGTGTCATCTATAAATCCACTTGTACCTTCTTCGGCTTGTTCTGGAGGAATGATGATTTCAGTTGAAGTAATTGGTGGGAGTGTATTATATGATGATAGATCAATATAAAAAGGAATGGGGGGTTCAGTTGAAGTAGTTGGTGCAGAAGTCTCAGTAGGTACAGCTTGTTCCGGCTGTAGATTGATCTGAATTGAACATCCTACTGGTTCAGCTACTTCTGACCCTGCATGACTTGGCACTTCTTGAACTGTAGGAGTTGGTATTTGAATTGTGACGTCTTGATGAATCGGGGTACTTGATTCATTTGGAATGTCTGAACTGGTTGGATGAGTAGGCGTTGGCTCTTCTATCCTGTCAACCAAAACAGATTTCTTTATGTTAGTTCCAAGAAATTCGTCATAAAACAATTCAAATAATAAATATAAATCAGATAAATGGTTAGTTGATGTTGAAGCTTCATCTGATTTGTTCTGTTGAGACGCAGGTTCTGGACTGAGTTGCCCAGAAGCTAGTACTCCGGTTAAAACGGGTTCTGAACAGTATTGTTCGGAAGCCATCTCTTCATCAAAGGTGACGTTGACGCTTTCAATCACCGTCTTTGACTTCTTGAAGTAGATTCTGAATGCAGTTGATGATGAGGAGTATCCAATGAAGATTCCTTCATCTGCCTTGGCGCTGAACTTGTTGAGATTCTCCCTATCGTTTAGAACGAAACACTTACATCCAAAGATATGGAAGTATTTGATTGTAGGTGTTCGGTTGTTGATCAACGCATAAGGAGTCTTCTTGAATCGTCTGTGAATCATGGACCGGTTCTGCGTATAGCATGCGGTAGATATAGCTTCTGCCCATAAGAATAGAGGTAGGTCGGAATGACTTAGCATAGTGCGAGCTGCCTCGACTAGCGTCCGATTCCTTCTTTCCACCACTCCATTTTGTTGAGGCGTACGTGCAGCAGAGTACTGATGAGTTATCCCTTTAGATTCGAGATATTCTTGAAAAGTTTTGTTCTTGAACTCTGTGCCGTTGTCTGTTCTTAGAAGCTTTATCGGTTTCTGCAGATTCACCTGGGTCGTCTTCAGGAAAGTGATGAGCACATCAGGTGTCTCATCCTTTGATCGTAGGAACTTGACCCAAGTGTATCGTGAGTAGTCGTCCACGATCACTAGAATGTACTTCTTGCCTCCTAGACTCTGAGTTCGCATTGGACCACAGAGATCCATATGCAATAGCTCTAGCGGAGCGCTTGTACTTGGTTCAGGCTTCGGTTTATGCGGAGCCCTCTTCATCTTGCCCTTCTCACAGGCTGCACACAGATGATCTTTGTCATATTTGAGCTCTGGAAGTCCTTTGACTAAGTTGTCACTGACCAGTTTGTTGATGTAGCGAAAGTTGAGATGAGAGAGCCGTCGATGCCATAGCCAGCTTTGCTGCATCGATGCTTTAGATAGTAGACAAATCTTCTTGTCAGTCTGGACGTCTGATAAATTGATCGTGTAGAGGTCTGACTTTCGAGTGTCGACCAAGAGTTCTTCGCCTTCTTCTGTGCGAACAGAACACCTCTTGGCTTTGAAGTTGACCTCTAGGTCTTTGTCACAGAACTGACCTATGCTGAACAGGTTGTGTCCTAATCCTTCTACGTAGCTCACCTTCTTGATCGTTATATTTTCCCGTTGTATATCACCGTAGCCTAATATTGGTGAAAACTGATCATTTCCGTATCTGACTGTTCCGCAGTATTTCTCTGTAAAGTTTGTCAGCATATCTTTCTGTCCTGTCATGTGTTTGGAGCAACCGCTGTCCAAATACCACATATGACGGATCTGCATAGGAGAAATAACGAAACACAGATTTAGATTTTAAGCATTATAAATGAGTAAGACGTTGGAGCGTTAATATTAAAGTGCGGGTTTTGAACTGATGAATTCAAAAGCCTATTTTTCTTAAGCACGGATTCTGAACAGACATGTTCAGAAACCATCGTCTTGTCTTTGAAGTCCGAGTCTTGAGCTGGCTTACTCAAGAACCATTTTCTCTATTGAGGTACGGGTTCTGATCTGTTGTAATCAGAAGCCACATGTTTTGCTAAACATTGGGTGCCTGCAACACAGATTTAGATTTTGGTACCCACTTGAATTTGGGTCCTGCTGTGTTAGCACAAGGTTTTGATTTTGGTACCCATTGCAAATTGGGTCCTCTTTTCTTTTGAAATAGATATGAAGTAGGATAATGATAAGAATGCACATGAGATGATTCAAACCGCATAGCAGAATCTTGACAGAAATTAGAAGCATGTTTATCATAAAAGGAAGACTGTCTAGCAGTTTTAGATAACAGGAATAGTTGCTTAAAAGAGTATTTCAGTTTAGGAGCAACATTCATATTCAAAGTATCTGAACTAGACATATTCTTATTACAATAAACAGAATCAAAAGATTTAAAGGTCTTGTCAAGCTTCCGTTTGGGTTGCCATTTCTTGGTCATATCTGAAACAGTTGAAACCTTTGAATTAGACATTAGAGAAACAACTGAATGCATTTTCTTTGGGTTACCAGTATTGATCGGCTTCTGTGAATGCTTCTTGCCTTTAGCATTTTTAGCTTTCACAGAGACTGAGTTATCAACTCGCGTTGATTTTGCACTGTTAACAGGCTTACTGGTTGATCCAACAGATTTCTTAAGAATGGATGAATGGTTTGGAAGTTTTGCATTAAAGTCAAATTGTTCAAGACAATCATCTAAACCACCGTTAGAGTTCAGAAAATCAAACCCTTGATTTGATGAACTAACCATATTCTCAGAGTTTGAAGCCTTAGAAAGAACAGAATTTGTAAACACAGTTGTAAAAACATTCTGTTCAATGTTTATCAAAAGTCTTTCATCTGACAAGGAATTCTCGAGTTCAGAAATTTTACTTTCTAAAACGAGAGGAGGGACATATAGTTTACCTTGAGTAGGTTTCGCCTCCATTTCCTTTTCAGAATAACTTAGAAAGAAGTCATCTGAAAGAGTTTTCTTCTTTTCAGGTTTCTTATCATAGCTATTATTCAGCTTCGCATAATAAAATGGAAGATGAACTTTAGATGATATTAAATGTTTTTCTGTTTCTTTGGCTTCATCCTCTTCAGATAGTTTAGTCCAATAAACTTTAAGTTCAGGGATTCTTCTAGCTAACTTCATAGAAAGAATATCATAAAGTGCACGCACTTCAGACATTCTCTTTTGAAGATAGTGAGGATTCTTATAACCGATTCCCCATCTTTCTTTGTTCTCTATTGGTTTGTTAAGATGAATGGTTTGCTCAGTTTGACCTAATGAGTACAACTTCTTTTCCAAAGCATCCATTTTTGCAATTAAAGATTTGTTTTCTTCGATAGACGAAGAATGCATTTGTGTAACCTCGTATAAGTCAATCTCACCTTTTAGCAGTTTAGACTTGAGTTCAGAATTCTCACTAAGAATTATTGTCTTCTCCGTTGCGTTGGTGTCATTGTTTTTATGTAAAACCTCAACCAGTACTTTCTTCTCAGCAATTTCATTGCTAAGTTTCTGTATTGATTGGTTTTTGTCAGTAATGACACCCTTTTCACGCTTTAGGTTCGACTCTAACTCTTTGAGTTTATCATTCATGGCATGCAATTGATTTATGAATTCAGCATACGATAAGTTGCATACCTCTTCTTCATTCTCTGAATCAGCTTCATCATCTGATTCATGCTTTCCCATCAAGCACAAGTTGACAACTTCATCTCTCTCTTCATCTTCTTCATCATCATCAGAATGATCGAGCCAGAAAACGTCTTCAGCCATCAATGCCTTCCCAGCCTCTTGTTGCTTTGCAAGCAACATCTTGTTCTTGTAGTAGTCCGAGTTCTTGACTTTTGGCTTTCGGCAATCTCTGGCATAATGACCGGTTTTGCCACAGTTGTAGCACGTTATAGGTTCTGTCTGACCTGATACTTCTGCTTGAAACCTTCTCTCTTCAGGTTTCCTTTCCTCTGATCTCTTTCCTTCAGCAAGATCTCTTCTATCTTCTGGTTTCCTCTCCTCCATTTTCCTTCCTTCAAACCTTCTTCCTTCAAATCTACTTCCTTCGACCCTTTCTCTATGAGCGTAGTTGTTTGGACCAGACGAATACCTCTGACTGTTTGAGCTTGGCTTTGTGTAAAATTTCTTCTGGAAAGCCTTAGTCAACAAAATCTAAAGCTTGAAGAAATGTTCAGTCCATTACATTACAAGACCAAGAACTGCGAGATCAAAGTATTCTGAAGACATGCTGATTTCAGATAAATTTTCTTTGAAGATACTTTGCTAAAGCATTCTGAGCTAGAGAAAGAGATTGCATCTTCTGTGCTGAAAGAGGAGATCGTATTGACAAATCATTTTCGTAATGATCTTGATCCAAAGGGGGAGATTGTTAAGACACAGTCTCATTGGATTCAAGATCATACAAAACGAAGATCGCAATATGAAGTTAAAGCTGACAAGTCACTCTCAACAATAGTCTAGGGTCTATTCTGTAATAAAGTCAAAGTTGTTTTAATATCTAGATATTAAGATATTATCTCTCTCTCTCTAAACAATCATCAGATCACAACAATAGAACACACAATACACATACTAAAAGGTGTAAAGAGAGAAAACAAAAAGAGCTTAAACTCAAGAACTCAACCGTGTAATCATCGTTTATAATCTAAACAGGTTGGTAATCGTTATTGTTTTGTTGTTTGATTTATCTGGTAACGATCAAGGACTCACATATATATATATATATATATATATATATATATATATATATATATATATATAAAACATTTATCAATAACACTTTCATTGACATTCAAACACAACTCAATTAATTAGTTTATATAGGACATTTATCAATCTCACATTGGCAACTGATAACTCTCATTTTGAGCGTTATTTACACGTCATTTGTGTGAATTTTTCTTTCATTTTAGTTGTTTTTCCTTTTTGTTTGTTTGTCTTTCTGTCTTTTATTATTTTATTTTCATTTGGAGTTGTTGAGAATGTTTTTATGGTTAAACGCATCATTTTTTGCTTAAAAACGTCACTGTTCCGCAGTGGGCACAGTCTGCCCACTGTGGGCAACAGAGGGACCATTGGGTAAAGCTATTATCCAGTTTTTGCTAGCTGTAAATTGCTGGAATTTACTGGATCATGTGGCTGGAATTTAAGTGAATGGTGTCCACACAATTTTTTGGGGCAATCATCACCCTTGGATTCTCAAGATTTCAAGTATAAATATAAGCTTGGTGAGGAGCATTGAAGACACCCCTCATCTCATCTTCCATCATCAAGAAAGCAAGAACAATATGTTCTTCATCTTCAAGCATTTACTTTCATGGTTGAAGAGATGAAGTATTAGTGTAGAATTTAATTTCTCGCATTTAATTTTTGTCTTTTATTTTCTGCCTTTTATTTCTCGTATTTACTTTCCGTACTTACTTTAACGCATTTAAATTCCGAACTTTACTTTCTAGTTACACTTGTAGTTTATCTTTATTTAATGCAAGTAGTTAACAAGTATTTCTTTTTTTAAATTATGTCTTTTATTTTTATTATGAGCTAACTATCTTTTAGGTAAGGGTGTGAGCCGACTTGAGACTAATAGGCAACACTTGGGTGTGCCCATCATTACTAGCTCTTAAGATTGGTCACTTAAGTCGAGGCTTAAACTCAACGCTGATAAGCCGATCACTTTGAAGTGTTAATATTAAATCTTGACCTCGAGAGGGGCGGATTCGAAATACGGCTTAAGGGATGCACAAGGATTTGAGAAAGTCTTTGATAACCACGTAGAGATACGGGTTTTGCATGATTTATTACGGTTCAAACGTCGGAGGAGATTTATATCACAAAGAGATTTGGGTGTAAATCTCCGTACCGGTAGAACTTGATTTATTTCAACGTAGTTAAATCGGCAAGATTAAGAGTTGGTAACGATAGACACTTTATAGGCATTTTGTAGGACCGGTCTTTAAAAATCCATTTTCGAGAGATCGGGCTTTTTATAGACACTTCGTGCTACAAAGTAACTAACCATTTTGTTACTACATAAATCTCAAGGAAAACTTACACCTATACCCATTTTAGTTTCTTATTTGTTTAGTTTTCGTTGTTAAAAACCCAAAATTTTCTCAAAAATATTTTCTTCTTTTCTAACTGAAATCGGTGTATTCTCAACTTAGGACTCGAAACTTTGAAGTCCAATCTCTGTGGATACGATCTCGGTATATTTACCACTTTATTACTTGTAGCGATCATAGTTTCGGTGTATACTTGCGCCGTTACTGTGTACGAAGTTTTTAGCGCCGTTGCCGGGGATTGGCGTATTTATAGAGTTTCTTGAGTTATACGTTGAGTTTTCCATTGATTTTTCTTTCAGCATAATGGATGGTTTTAGTTGGGATGCCCCGTATTTTTAATACTTTCGATTATTCATGGGAACCGCATCCTAACTTTTTGGAAAATATTCAAGATGATGGCACCTACACTTCATTTTCACCTCCCTATCAAGATTGGAATGACACGTTTATAAATACATTTGATCAATCATGGGAGGGGAATTTTGATTATTCTTGTGATTTTCAAGGGAGTGATCCTCATTATGGATTCACGTCCTTTGTTTCCAACTACCCACCCGATAATGTTCTTGAACAACTCGAACCATCTCACTCTTTTGAAACTTTTTCCCCAAGTGTAACGGAAAATTTTACAACATTTTTGGGAAATTTCACATCCTCTTTTGAAGCCTTAAATACTAAGATGGGACAACTAGTCGACGAGTTGAAAAATCAAAGTAGAGGTCCCTTACCAAGTGATAATGAAAAATCAAAATGTGTTGGAAAGGATGAGAGTGATGTTGAGAACAAGTTGGAGATTTTTTAGGCAAATTTTGAGCACATGAGCAAGCCTTCTTTACTCCCCAATAGTGAAGAGGTGCTTCAAAATGCTAAAATTCCTAACTTAATGATTTTTGCTCATGTTGTGCAGCCTTCTTTTTGTGATCACAATGTTCCTACAGGGATCATGCCATGGACTGTTGGGAGGATTTGTGTGATCAAAAGTTCGGGAATTTTGCCTAGATCGTGTTCTTTGGGTGGTGGACTTGTTGGAAGAAGCTTTGGTATGATGGAGGTGCTTATTATCTTGAAGCCACTCCACTTTTGGAAGATGCACTCGTGGGGTAGTGAATCACATCCTACATAACCTTGATGCAAACTCATCTTCTTCTCTCGACTCCAATTTTGTGTCTTTTATTTTACATTTTTGTGTGTGGTTTGAGTCTGTTCTTTTTCGACTAGTATCATGAATATTTGGGATAAAAAAAAAAGTCTCATGCATCTTATATCCTTAGATTTTTTTGGGTTTCATAGTTTGAATAATTTATCCACTACTAGCAGATTTCTAGAACTAAGCAACCAATTCCCCGGTATCCATATTGATTAAACTTTGAAACTCTAGAAATGACATAGGCCTTTTTTTTAACACTTGGCCGATACACTTTTTCTTTGTTGCCTTACCCGAGCCTTTGAGTCCTACCATTCTCTCCACAATGAGAACATTGAGTATTTTAAGTTTGGGGGAGAAAACTCAAGTGTTGAAAAAAAAGCTAAATCCTTCGAAAAATTGGAAGGATAAAAAAAGTTATAGATATACAAATAGTTGAAGTTGACACTTTGAGAAAAAAAAAAGTTGGGTAAAACACATCAAATACATAATAGAAATATTATTTTCTTGTGTAACCCAAAAAGACAAGTTTGGGGGAAGATGAAAAAAGTAAGGAAAGTGAAAAGCCTTAAACACCAACCATTTAAAGTCCTATGGATCTAAGTTTGCAAAGTCAGTTTTCATAAAATGGGTGAATTATATCTTAGCTTATGGAAATCAAATTTCAATAAAAATAACATAGTGGAAAGATTAGGAAAAACTATGGATATTTTTAATCAAAATGATTTAAGATGCAAAATAAAAAAAATATAAAAAAAAGAAAGAGAAAAGAAAAAAAAAGTTGAAGATCCTACTTGTGATACTCAGTCTTGTTGTGTATTTTGTATCTTCATTTGTTTTTATTTTGTCATTTTAGTTACTTGGGTACAAGTAACAAGTTAAGTTTGGGGGTGTGATAACTCTCATTTTGAGCGTTATTTACACGTCATTTGTGTGAATTTTTCTTTCATTTTAGTTGTTTTTCCTTTTTGTTTGTTTGTCTTTCTGCCTTTTATTATTTTATTTTCATTTGGAGTTGTTGAGAATGTTTTTATGGTTAAACACATCATTTTTTGGTTAAAAACGTCACTGTTCCGCAGTGGGCACAGTCTGTCCACTGTGGACACCAGAGGGACCATTGGGTAAAGCTATTATCCAGTTTTTACTAGCTGTAAATTGCTGGAATTTACTGGATCATGTGGTTGGAATTTAAGTGAATTGTGTCCACACAATTTTTGGGGCAATCCTCACCCTTGGATTCTCAAGATTTCAAGTATAAATACAAGCTTGGCGAGGAGCATTGAAGACACCCCTCATCTCATCTTCCATCATCAAGAAAGCAAGAACAATATGTTCTTCATCTTCAAGCATTTACTTTCATGGTTGAAGAGATGAAGTATTAGTGTAGAATTTAATTTCTCGCATTTAATTTTTGTCTTTTATTTTCTGCCTTTTATTTCTCGTATTTACTTTCCGTACTTACTTTAACGCATTTAAATTCCGAACTTTACTTTCTAGTTACACTTGTAGTTTATCTTTATTTAATGCAAGTAGTTAACAAGTATTTCTTTTTTTAAATTATGTCTTTTATTTTTATTATGAGCTAACTATCTTTTAGGTAAGGGTGTGAGCCGACTTGAGACTAATAGGCAACACTTGGGTGTGCCCATCATTACTAGCTCTTAAGATTGGTCACTTAAGTCGAGGCTTAAACTCAACGCTGATAAGCCGATCACTTTGAAGTGTTAATATTAAATCTTGACCTCGAGAGGGGCGGATTCGAAATACGGCTTAAGGGATGCACAAGGATTTGAGAAAGTCTTTGATAACCACGTAGAGATACGGGTTTTGCATGATTTATTACGGTTCAAACGTCGGAGGAGATTTATATCACAAAGAGATTTGGGTGTAAATCTCCGTACCGGTAGAACTTGATTTATTTCAACGTAGTTAAATCGGCAAGATTAAGAGTTGGTAACGATAGACACTTTATAGGCATTTTGTAGGACCGGTCTTTAAAAATCCATTTTCGAGAGATCGGGCTTTTTATAGACACTTCGTGCTACAAAGTAACTAACCATTTTGTTACTACATAAATCTCAAGGAAAACTTACACCTATACCCATTTTAGTTTCTTATTTGTTTAGTTTTCGTTGTTAAAAACCCAAAATTTTCTCAAAAATATTTTCTTCTTCTCTAACTGAAATCGGTGTATTCTCAACTTAGGACTCGAAACTTTGAAGTCCAATATCTGTGGATACGATCTCGGTATATTTACCACTTTATTACTTGTAGCGATCATAGTTTCGGTGTATACTTGCGCCGTTACTATGGCCTACACGGTTTTCCGCTACCCGCAACCCTCGTTGGCATTCTAGCACAACCAAACACATATCGTTGGCATTCTAGCACAACTGAACACAAATATTTGGCATTCTAGCACAACTGAACACAAATCGTTGGCATTCTAGCACATCCGTACATACATCGTTGGCATTCTAGCACAACCGCACACAGATCGTTAACATTCTAGCACAACCCAACTTTCATATTGTTGGCATTCTAGCACAGCCGATCACAAAAATAGTTGGCATTATAGCACAACACGATTATTCACATAATTCTGTAACATATCCAATAATAACAAAATATCTCATATCAATAATATTTCACATTATAAATTAACCATTTCATAAAAAAAACGTTTGAAATCGAAACCGAACTTCACAATTAACGGTAACAATTTAAACATAACAATTTCATATAATATCAAAATATTAACCACTTAATAATATAAGCATTTCAGTTCGAAAATGGTTAAACAAAAACTCACCTCGATGATGACGATACTCTTAATCTTAACTGATATTGAATCTCGAAACTGAACGTAAATCTCTTAATAAACGTTTCCAGGTTAAAAGCTTTGAATACAATCTCTCTCTCTCTTCTGGTTTCTTCTCGTCACCCACCCCTAAGAAAAAAAACTACCAAAAACATTTTGAAGACACCTCATATGCATATCCAAATGAGGCGGTGGTGGTTTAAATATCCATCACTTTTTAAACTAGGCATATACCTGCGCACGATGTGGCGCGAAAAATCGTGCAATCGAAGGAACAATTGACAAAGGTATGTATCCGCTCACAAAACATCTCGAAATCAAAATGACAACAACGTTTCATTTTAAGTTTGTATTCTTCGTCCTTATCGATACTTTAGTCAATGATTCACATATAAGTGCACCAAACGAAGAACGAAATGAAAACTAATGTATTTTTTACTTATTTAATTTACTTTATATCCCTTGTTTTTTCATTTTTCATTTTACACCATTATCATATTAACACAAATAATCGTATATGAACAAAAATGCAATGAAAAAAAATACGTTCATTTTTCTACGAATTATACCATAATAATCGTCTCGTCAATACCTTCAAAACGAGCCAAATATTGAATGTTTTTTTTAATTTAACCGTACTATTAAATATCATGAATATCTACGAATTAATTTGTTTTCTATCCATACGTTTTATTTTTTTTCCACCGTTAGCACATTAAAAAAACATAATCGTAAAATATCTTTCATTCTTATTATAAATTATATCATTATAATTTTTTTCATCAATAATTGTAATATAAACTAATTATTGAATATCTTTATGGGTTTAGGGTTTCATAAGTTGTGATTCTTAAGTCATGGTTTATTGTTGATGACATGTCTATAAGGAAGTAGCATTAATTGTTCGTTATTTACTCACATTCCGCTGCATCGCGCGGGTATTTGCCTAGTATATATATAATGTTACATATTTATGCTACCAATAAAAATATTCAATAATTAATTTATATTAAAATTATTGACCAAAAAATTATAATATTAGAATTTATAATACTAATGAAACATACTTTTAATATATTTTAGTTGATCTACAATTATGTATTTTTAATACATTAACGGTGAAAAAAAATAAAACGTATGGATAGAAAACAAACTAATTCACTCACAGATATTCATAGTTTTTAATAGTACGGTTAAATTAAAAAATATTCAATATTTGGCTCGTTTTGAAGGTATTGACGAGACGATTATAATTGTATAATTTGTAAAAAAGAAAACATATTTTTTCATTGCATTTTTTTTCTATATACGATTATTTGTGTTAAAATGATAAAAGTGTAAAATGAAAAATGAAAAAACAAGGGATATAAAATAAATTAAATAATTAATTATAAGGGTGGTAAATGTAATATTTAATTTTAATGGATTTCCAATTCCCTCTCACTTCACATCTTATTTTATTTTTAATTCATAGTTACAGTTTTTGTCCCTGAACTTTTTTGATAGATTTATTTTATACCTTTTAGTTTTACATTTTACATTTTCATTATATTAACACATATAAGCATATATTAACTCAAATACGTTAAAAAATAATTTTTAATTTTAACAAGTTACACCATTATAATCGTCTCGTCGATACCTTCGAAATGAGCCCAATATTGAATATTTTTTGATTTAATTATATTATTATATGTCATATATTATACATTGGTTATTCGATTTAAAAAAAAAAAAAGAGAAAACGCATTACATCGAACGTAAGTTTTAACATCAAGATAATAAACATAATAAATATATTGCGTATTTTTTTATTCCAACAGATTCCAACTTTGATAATTCATTTAAATCAACATATTCACGAGTACGAGTACGCTCTATATATTTTTCATTCACATCTAATCTACGTTTGTATGGGATAATCCACGACATTGCATCTGGAAGTGCATAATGTGTCCAATGGTGTATGAGTGTGGGCATTGGGTAATCTTCTTTTAATACCCAGTTAGTTCACCCATTAACTCTGTACGGATAGTGTCCCATGCATCTTCATGACCACCGAAAGAAGTAGATATGACTTGAAATTCACAATTTCCATCGCCTAATACATTTTGTACTTGTGCGATGTATGAATGAAATAAACTCGGGATTTGATCAAGATATGGAGTGGGGGGGTTGTCGTTTGAAGTAGGAGCTATGTCTCGCTGATTCTTTATGACCAAAATCTTTGGAGTTGATAAATGTTGGCGCGTTAGAATAATTGCGTCTACGAGGGTCTTCAATAATATTTTTATTTATTTCAAATCAATTACTTTACTTTATTTCAAATAATATATTATATATATGCCGAATGGTTCTGTTTTCATTGATCGACATGTGATATCCCAAAATAATCGAAATTTGTGATATCCACAATTAATCACATGTGATATCCACAAAATACAACGTAATTATATATGTTAATGTGATATGTTAAAACGTATTTTTTAACATATTTTTAACATATAATAAAATAATTAAATCAAAAAATATTCAATATTAGACTCATTTCGAAGGTATCGAAGAGACGACTATAATGGTGTAACTTTTTAAAATTAAATATTATTTTTTTAACGTATTTTAGTTAATATATGCTTATATGTGTTAATATAATGAAAATGTAAAATGTAAAATATAAAATGTAAAATGTAAAACTAAAAGGTATAAAGTAAATCTATCAAAAGAGTTAAGAGACCAAAACTGTAACTATATATATCAATAACTACTTTTCAATTTTAATATATAGTAGAGATAAGTCCTATATTTTACCAAAAACTAATTTTTATTTTTTTGGTTATTACAGTCAATCTATATGAGTTATACGATCGCAACATCAGTTTCATTCCATCAGTTCCAAAATCATCACATTTAATTTCAACACCCCATGACTGGTTACAAATGCAAGCATTATATCATTTGGCTAATGCTTCCAAAATTAAGCATGCATCATCAATTTAATTTCTGATGGTTGAGTGGACAATTAAATGGTAATTATTTTGGGTGGGTTATTTTAATATAATCTTTTCAAAACAGAACTTCAATATATGGTGTATCTATCAAGTAAACATGCATTTTACGTAGAAAATTATCGATCATTTATTAATACCAAAAGTAATCATTGAAAATCCATCAAAAATAGTTGAAGAAAATAAGAATCTTTAATATTTTGGGATTCTGTCAAAGATCCGTAGAAAAAGTAAAAGAAAATTTTCAATGTTTTAAAATTTTCGTGGAAAAAAAGTTCAAGAAATCAACTTATTATTTTTATGGCCGGGGTTCTGTCGAAAAGTCATCGAAAATTTAATAAAATTTAAAATACTTTGTTGGTACAATAGCTAAATGAGGAGATCGAGCGATAACAAACTGCAACATAGGACGAGATTAGAAAAAGGGATGATCAGTTTGCAGAGCAGCAACGTTCGTTTGAGGAACCCTCCCCCTCCCAATCGAAAAAGTTTTATGTTCTGTCTAAAAATTTTCAAATTCCATCGAAAATTTTGTTTTTTCGACCAAATTATTATCATCAGGACTAGCCTTCGAAAACCCAACTTTTCAACTGAAATTTCCAAAACCTTTACTAAGAAACGAATATCATTATCTACAATCTGTGACTCAGAAACGAAGTACAACATTGTTGAGTTTATATATAGTCATGTGTAAAGTTATAAAACATAAGCTATATGACATTTGCAATTCTATGTGAAGTTTCTACTCGTGGAAACCAAGAAACATCAATACCCAAAACCTTAACTAAGAGCAAAACGATGAGAAATTCTTATGGCATTGTAAGGCAATATAAAACCATGGCTTGTAATATGTTGCATGTATAACATGACCAAGGTGATTGCTACAGTAACATATAGAAAGAAAAAAAATACTTGTGGGTCGTAATAATTGTTTTGGTTTCATGGTTTTACCGGGGATGATTATAGGCCAAACCAAACCGCACGATCAAAACAATTTAAAATGGATAGATCGCTTGTGCAAAAGTGTGAGCAAAACGGAGGGAAGAGTAAAAAGGAAGAAAGAAATAAGGGAGGAAGAAAGTTGTAGGTGCAGGATGCTATTGAGCGCCTTATGGATGAGAGCCATGGATGCTATGTTTGTTTGTAATTTGATACTTGATTTCTAATTTTTGGATGTCGGACGTTATTAATGTGCTACATTTAGAATAGTTTTAATATTTTAATTTGTTTTTTCATGTTTATATAGCATGTTAGTTGGGTCATTTTCTACACGTTAAATTCTGGAAAATAGTAAATTTAAATCTATTTATTTTTGAAATTTACAACATTTTCTACGTCGGAAAATTAGTTTGATTTAAAAAAACATTTATTGAAAATCCGTCGGAAATAATTCCATCGACATCCAAAGAAATTGTGTATGAAAATGCCGTTGAAAACCCATTGGCTTTTTCTCAAAGAATTTCAACATTTTACCTATGCTTTTCCAACATAATGTTCCGTAAAAATAGTGGATTTTCGTCAGAAATGGTCATCGGAAAAAGTTTTTCGACCAAAAGATCTCCAGAAATTGAAATTGCCCGCTGGTAGAAGTTTTGTTTTTAGTAGTGCAAAACTGTGAGCAAAATGGACGGAAGAGAAAAAAGGAAGAATGAAATAAGGGAGGAAGAAAGAAAAAGAAGAAAAAAAAACATAATGGAACATATGAAATTAAGGAAACACACAACCCTCCATCTATTGAGAGACCTGAAACCTTATCTGCCAGCTCCTAACTCTTCATACGACCCACCCTTAACCTCACTAAACTTTCTTGTTCACATCCACACTCACTCTACTACCCTAGTCTTACATCTCCAAGGGCTCGAGATGACTAAAGGCTTGTTATTTTTCATAATTTACTACTTTAGGTGTTCATTTATTAAGGAAGGTTGGTTAAAGTAGAGAGCAGCTGACATGAGTGTCGTGTGATAGGAGGGTACTTTTAAAACTAAAAGGATAATTCTACATGATAGCCATAAGACACATAGGTCATATGGTTCTAAGTGTTGGCTGGCAAAGAAGGCGCAAGTGAAGAAATTGGAAGTAGTTAAAGATGAACATGACAAATTTAGGCATTTATATATGATAATAACGGTTTAAGAAATTTATTAGAACATTACAGATTTAGGCATTTCTAAGGACATGACTTTGATAGGAGTTCTTGGAGGCATAGGACGTAGTGTTTGACTTTTAGTGGGATATAGTGTCGACAAGGATATTAAGTGGAGGTTTTTCCTTCAATGGGATAATCGGCTTGATTTGACTTGATCTTGCTTCATGCCAAAATTGGCTCATGGCTTAATCATTTCTCACAATCAAATGACCATATATGACTTAACAAATAAACATCCATATATACCATTAAGCCTATTAAACTTTAAACAAACAACCCATAAAATAATGCTATTTAACTTGGTTAACCGGGATCTTATATCTCATCAGTTGGATCTAGCCACAGAAAACATGGAGCCTTTATTAATCACCAACATCCGATTTATTTATATTAAGTATAAATTAGAGTTGTTTATGGATAGTTATATCCGCTAAACTTGGCCACCCAACCTGTAGAAAAGCGGGTTCAACAGTCATTCTTGAAAAAATGGGCGGGTCAGGATCTCTTGTTATGATTAATTGACAAATATGGGTGAGGCAAAAATGATTTCATTGACACCCGCATGTCCCATATATATAGAGTTGGGTTCCGGTGAGAAGTTGAATTATCGTGAGAAGCGTAGTAAGAAGTGATTATCAACTCATGGCTCGTTATATATCTATCAACATGCACATGGCTTGGCTAATGGTTCCAAAAGCATCATCAACTCAAACTTCTATTTCTATCGGATCCACCAGCAACATTATGTTTGTTGGAAAGGCATTCTTCTAGCTAGGGATTGTTCACTTTTGGTTTTGATTTCGTTCATGTTTGTGCACTTAGTCCATGGGACTGTCTGGATGGTTGAGTGGACATGATTGTTGGTAGGAGTCCCATGGAAGGTTGTAAATATTCTGTTCTTTCAATCACAACAACATCAGAGAAGCTGCAGCTCCAAGATCTAACTTCAAAGACATGGAGAGCCAAAAGGTATTTCTCTTTCTGCATCATCATCTGTTTGGTTCTTGTCTCTCTAAAATTATTTCTGTATTATATGATCGAGTACTATGTAATGATTTACTTTCGGCTGATTTTAATTAGCCTTTTAGGAAACACTAATAGGAATTCCTTTAACTCCCTTTTTTGCAGAAGCGGTTTCATGATCAAGAAGCGGGTGCTCCAATATCGTTCTTCAGAAGGAGAATTAGGATGAGCAAAAGTGAGATCTTGCATACTCTTTGTCTTTTATTTCCTAGACTTCTTTTTGGTAGAATTATTATTAGCATTCTGTTTTAATGGGAATGATCTTTTAACAAACTATTTTACAATCTATTGTCTTTTTTTAGGTAGAATTATTATTGCTCAAAGTAGCAATACATGAGATGGTTCCTCCCTGCAATAACAAGGTAACCATAACTAATATAGCTTAATTATGTTAAACTTCACATAAGTTATAAGAAGACTCCTTCAACCTCAAGAAAGAATATAGCTAATGAGATAGTTCTTGCCAATAACATTTATAAAGACATTGAAGGAGTTCTTCATCTTCACTGAAAATCCATCAAAAATAGTTAAAGAAAATAAGAATCTTTAATTTTTTGGGGTTCTGTCAAAGATCCGTAGAAAAAGTAAAAGAAAGTTTTCAATGTATTAAAATCTTCGTGGAAAAAAAGTTCAAGAAATCAACTTAATATTTTTATGGCCGGGGTTCTGTCGAAAATTCATCGAAAATTTAATAAAATTTAAAATACTTTGTTGGTACAATAGCTAAATGAGGAGATCGAGCGATAACAAACTGCAACATAGGACGAGATTAGAAAAAGGGATGATCAGTGCAGAGCAACAACGTTCGTTTGAGGAGCCCTCCCCCTCCCAATCGAAAACTTTTTATGTTGTGTCTAAAATTTTTTAAATTCCATCCAAAATTTGTTTTTTCGATCAAATTATTATCATCAGGACTAGCCTTCGAAAACCCAACTTTTCAACTGAAATTTCCAAAACCTTTACTAAGAAACGAATATCATTATCTACAATCTGTGACTCAGAAACGAAGTACAACATTGTTGAGTTTATATATAGTCATGTGTAAAGTTATAAAACATAAGCTATATGACATTTGCAATTCTATGTGAAGTTTCTACTCGTGGAAACCAAGAAACATCAATACCCAAAACCTTAACTAAGAGCAAAACGATGAGAAATTCTTATGGCATTGTAAGGCAATATAAAACCATGGCTTGTAACATGTTGCATGTATAACATGACCAAGGTGATTGCTATAGTAACATATAGAAAAAAAAATACCTGTAGGTCGTAATAATTGTTTTGGTTTCATAGCTTTACCAGGGATGATTATAGGCCAAACCAAACCGAACGATCAAAACACTTTAAAATGGATAGAGCGCTTGTGCAAAAGTGTGAGCAAAACGGAGGGAAGAGAAAAAGGAAGAAAGAAATAAGGGAGGAAGAAAGTTGTCGGTGCAGGCGCAACAACCTTACAAGAAGCGTTGGAGCGTGCTATTGAGCGCATTATGGATGATATGTTTGTTTGTAATTTGATACTTGATTTCTAATTTCTGGATGTCGGGCGTTATTAATGTGCTACATTTAGAATAGTTTTAATATTTTAATTTGTTTTTTCATGTTTATATAGCATGTTAGTTGGGTCATTTTCTACACGTTAAATTTTGGAAAATAGTAAATTTAAATTTATTTATTTTTGAAATTTACAACATTTTCTACGTCAGAAAATTAAGTTGATTTAAAAAAACATTTATTGAAAATCCGTCGGAAATATATCTATCGACATCCAAAGAAATTGTGTATGAAAATGCGTTGAAAACCCATTGGTTTTTTCTCAAAGAATTTCAACATTTTACCTATGCTTTTCCAACATAATATTCCATAAAAATAGTTGGTTTTCGTCGAAAACGGTCGTTAGAAAAAGTTTTTCGACCAAAAGATCTCCGGAAATTGCCCGCCGGTGAAAGTTTTGTTTTTAGTAGTGCAAAAATGTGAGCAAAATGGACTGAAGAGAAAGAAGGAAGAATGAAATAAGGGAGGAAGAAAGAAAAAGAAAAAGAAAAAAAAAGCATAATGGAAAATATGAAATTAAGGAAACACACAACACTCCCTCTATTGAGAGACCTGAAACCTTATCTGCCCGCTCCCTATACGACCCACCCTTAACCTCACTAAACTCTCTTGTTCACATCCACACTCACTCTACTACCCTAGTCTTACATCTCCAAGGGCTCGAGATGACTAAAGGCTTGTTATTTTTCATAATTTACTACTTTAGGTGTTCATTTATTAAGGAAGGTTGGTTAAAGTAGAGAGCAGCTGACATGAGTGTCATGTGATAGGAGGGTACTTTTAAAACTGAATGGATAATTCTACATGATAGCCATAAGACACATAGGTCATATGGTTCTAAGTGTTGGCCGGAAAAGAAGGCGCAAGTGAAGAAATTGGAAGTAGTTAAAGATGAACATGACAAATTTAGGCATTTATATATGATAACATTAATTGTTTAAGAAATTTCTGAGAACATGACATATTTAGGCATTTCTAAGGACATGACTTTGATAGGAGTTCTTGGAGGCATAGGACAGAGTGTTTGACTTTTCGTAGGATCTAGTGTCAACAAGGATATTAAGTAAGTGGAGGTTTTCCTTCAATGGGATAATCGGCTTGATTTGACTTGATCTATTGCTTCACACCAAATCAGGGAATAAAAAAACCGATTCAAAAAACTAAACATGAAAACGATTTCGCTATATATCAAATCCCGTAAAACTCTTCCCCATCATCATTCAGTTTCCAGATTTTGTTTCATCTTCTATATCCATCGAGAATAACATCCTGCTATGAAAATCTTGGATAACTTTTCTTCATGAAACCGTCTTCTTCTTGATACCATCTCCATGAAACTTTCTTCAAGAATATTTTTTTGTTAAACCTTCATGAAACTATATTCATGAAACCTTTTTCAAGAAACCTTCTTCGTTAAACCTTCATGAAACCATCTTCATGAAACCCGTAAACCCTAAAAGAATCGAATACACAGAAAATTCAAACACTAATCAAAATCTCAACCCCAAGAAAAGACATCGAAAACTTATTGCTCACACGTAAGCACACAATATTTGCACATACCTGACATATATAAGGCATCAGATTATTGTTTGCAGCATGTACCTTCTCGTCACAAGATAAACACAATGTCGCCGCGTCGGCGCAACAAAGCACCGTCGCCCCCATCGCCTCACACACGTTACATTGGATCTTCATCCTTCAAAATATCAAATTCCTCTAGCGAAAACTTCAAATCTTATCCTCTATCTCTCTCAATTTTTGAGATTTGCAGTGAGATTTTGAGAGGGTTTAAGAACTAAATAAGGAGAGAAGCAAGTGAGTATGTTTGTGTCGGCCGAGAGTGGTGGATCAATGTCGTCAATCTTCGACGGTGAGTCTGTTTGTGTCGGCCGGTGCATCGCCAGTCTCCGGTGGGTCGGTTTCCTTCGTCTTCTTCAAATTGTAGAAAGAGAGAAAAAAGAGGTTTGAATAAATATTCAAACTCCAGTTTTCAATAAAGATGATTTGATTTGAATAAAGGTGATTTGATTTGATTTGATGCAGTTTCCAATAAAATATTGGTACACTACCATAAATAACCGACTAAAATAATTAATATTAGAAAATCTAAATTAATCATAAAATAAATTAATTATAATTTGACAAAATTTCCCTTCTGAATATTAACATAAAAATAAAAATTAAATACCTATCAAGATTAAATGGATGGTGATGATTAAGGGACTGTATAGCCTATATGGCTTATTCGCTCAGCCATAAATAGATGTTCGGTTGTGGCTTATTCGGTCAACCGATGACTTTATTGGTCAGCTAAAAATTATTACTCATATACACTCAGCCATTTAATATCCCTTCTCTTCCCCAAATACCCTTGCCATAAAAGAAACCCATCTTAACCCATCGCCTCACTTAACTCATCGCCTCCCTCTTCCACACCACCGCCGGTCGTCGCCTCCCTCTGCCTCACCACGGTCGTCGCCTCCCTCTCCCTCTTCCCCACCAACGCCGGTCGTCTCCTCCCTCTTCCACACCAACGCCGGTCGTCGACTCTCTCTGCCCCACCACCAGAACAGGAAGTTTCCATCACATTTTCTTGATCTCTCTCACACAGGTACTGTGGGTTACCATCGATTTTGTGGGTTTAAACCCATCGATTTTCATGGTTAAACTCCATTGATTTCATGAGTTTAATGGTTAAACTCCATCGATTTTCATGGTTAAACCCATCGATTTCATTTGTTTAATGGTTAAACTTCATCGATTTTCATGTTTAAACCCATCGATTTCATGTGTTTAATGGTTAAACTCCATTGATTTCATGTGTTTAATGGTTAAACTCCATCGATTTTCTGGGTTTAAACCCATCGATTTCATGGTCTTTAGAGCCATCGATTTCTGGGTTTAAACCCACAGGGTTTAAACCCACAGCAGGCATTGTGATACTTCTGTTTCTTTGATTTTCTGATTACATACATATCATTCCGGTTATACAATGTTCTGTTCTGAGTTTTTGTGTTCTTGAAATGTATATGTTTTGAGTTTCTATTTCCTGTTATATATATGTTCTGAGTTTCTGTTTTTTGGTTATATATATGTTCTGATTTTATGTGTTCTTGAAATGTATATGTTCTGAGTTTCTGTGTTCTTGAAATGTATATGTTTCTATGATTTTCTGGTTATACACAATAGCCTAAAATCATATGTTCTGAGGGTAAAATGGTCATTTATGACATTCAGACTGTTTATTCAACATAATAACCGAACAACAACTTATCTGTTAACATTCAGAGAGCTATATCCATACAGTGAGCTATATCCATTCAGGTCTTTATAGAAAACGAACCGAACACCTAAGGTTGCAAGAGTTGCAACCTTTTTAAGGGTTGCAAAATATCCTCCCCCTCTCTCTCTCTCTCTCTCTCTCTATATATATATATATATATATATATATATATATATATTAGTTTAAGGAATCAGATTTTTAGGTATTATTTTTAGGGATTTGATGAACTTAAAAATGTTATATTTTGGGTTTGGATTTGTGATTGAGTTTTTTAATCAAAATTTCATGTTTGGATTTGATTCAAAGATTTATTTCCTTGATGTTCTTTATTTTTTATTAGAAGGGTAAAATGGTCATTTTTATCATTCAGACAGTTTATTCATCACAACAAACAAACAACAATTTTATTTATACATACAAACAACTTTATGGATAAAGCCAACTTTATCCTTCCAGGATTTAATGAAAATCCAACCAAACAACCCCTAAGTTTGATAACACAAAACCGATAAAACAGAAACCAACTCACCATCTACAAGAAACCAACTCACCATCTACAAGGCATAGAGGGGAGGGAGGCCACAACAAAACGAAAGCAACATAATGAAAGACAAACAATCGATTAGAACCCACTAACAATAACAGACAACAGGGTTGTAACACCTGACACCCAAGATCTGAAAACAATTTTTTTATTGGATGGAATGTTGGGCATAGATTTTTATTAAGGCTCTACTGGATGGACCCTTGATTAGGCCCATTGCTTTTATTGGGTTGGAAATAATGGGCCTCGTGAGATTTTTTTGTGTCAGTTCATTTAAATATTATATGCGGGTTTATTGAAGGGACAATTTATTTTTAGGAGTAAACCATAATTTTGGTTCATGTACGGAATTTCCCTAAATTTTAATGAATTTAATAATAGTCATTGTTGTTTGTATTTTACTTTAAAAATAATCCATGTAATTAACTTTGTTAAAAATGGTCCGTTAAGTGAGGATATTTCGTATTGTTACACAATACTTTGTTTTTTACTGTATCGTTTGTTTTTTGTTTTTCTATTAAAAATATTTAATACTATAGTGATTATTATTGTATTTATTAAAGTTTAGGGACATTATTTATAATCTTCTGTAAATAACAAGGACCAAAATTGTAGTTTACTCTATTTTTTCAAGTATAAATATCGCCCCTCATCACATAAATTTTGTTTCTAAGCCTCATCTCTCTCTCTCTCTCTCTCTCTCTCTTCTTTGATCTTCGTCCATCCACTTATTATACGACTCGTACACTGCATTTTTGATTCGGTACAATCGTTCCTCAATCTTTGTTTTCGTTATGAATCTGGAACGTTTTAATGGATCGATCACGACCAGTAATCGTCATCACCGAGATGGTGGAATGGATACGATTTGGTTCAGGTTTTCACGGATCGACACTGGTCCTTGAGGTTATCACGAAGCGAAGACTCCGGTATGCTGTCTCAGATAGACAAGATTTGATGATTATACGTCACAGTATCTGATGGTAAGTCTTCTTGCTGGACAAGATTCAATGATTGTACGTCTTCTTGATCTTATTATTTACCGGTTTCTACTTCTAATTGGCGAATAGGTTTAGTTCATGTTTTCTTGTATCGATTGCCACTGGTCCTCAAGATTCGAGTACGCCTTCTCAGATGATAGACTAGGTTTGATGATTATACGTCTTCTTGATATCATATTATTTATTCGTTTGTGTTAAACCAATTAAGTTTCTGTGCTGTTGGCTCGTTTGTCATCGTGGTTTCTACGTGATCATTTAAGTTCTTTTATATATATTTGCAGTCGGTGAAATTTCGTCATCTTCTTGAACGCTTCTGTTTGCAGTCATATATATGGCTAGGTGAGCAATTAATTGTGTATTAATAGAATTACGCAAGTCTTGAATTCTTTGATCTTGTTGATTGATACAATTAATCCTATTTAATTAATCCGTTTATTTCTGCAGATATATCTTCAGCGCAGGTGTTTCCATCTGCTTTCGTTGGGCATTACAATGATTGATTGAAAAATATATAGGTGTTTGATGATGTTTAGGATTTCTATATATGGGAGATGTTTGATGTATAGATCAGGCGAGACTGCGGGTACCGAATTTCTTTTGTATCGTGGCCTGCCTGCCATGTCGGGTGCGCACAGGTCGTAAGTAATAAAAAGAGTGAGTCGTTTTTGGTTGATGGAGGGAGATGGTACGGGGTTTGCCCGACTCTCCCTCCATGTGGGTGGGTGTGTGTCTCTTTTCTCTCTTCCCCCCCCCCCTCCCCTCGTCTCTGCGATTATCTTACTTCTTTTTTTTTAGGCGTTCTTTAAACACACGCATGCATTCCACAACAACATCGATTGCAGACATGCGAGCATCTATGGTAATCGAGTGCTACAATATGCATCGGTCGTTGAAATTTCTCCATCCGTTGTCTTGCACAAGTCCATTATTTGTCACAATATAATTCAATCCATTTTCACTCCATATCCATTATTTTCACTCCATTCCATTCGTTGCAAATCTAATTCAATCCGTTTTCACATATCCATTTGTTACAGTCTATCTAATTCAATCCATTTGCACAAGTCCATTTGTTACAATTTGATTCCATCCATTATTTTCACTCCATTTGTTACAATCTCTCATTAAATCCATTTGTTACAATTTGATATGATCTATTATTTTCACTCCATTTGCATGTTACAATGTGATTCAATCCATTTGCACGGGTCCATTTATTACAATGTGATTCAATCCATTTGCTCCATTTGTTTGCATGGGTCCATTTGTTACAATCTAATCGAGTCCATTTGTTACAATCTGATCCAGTCCATTTGCACGGGTACAATCTAATCCAATCCATCTGTTACAATCTGATCCAATCCATTTGCATGGGTCCATCTGTTACAATATGGGTCCAATCCGTCAGCATGGGTCCATCTGTTACAGTATGATAGAAATAGAAATTTGATTCAATCCATTTCACGGGTCCATTTACTACAATGTGATTCAATCCATTGGCACGGTCCATTTATTATAATGTGATTTGCTCCATTTGTTTGCATGGGTCCATTTGTTACAATCTAATCCAGTCCATTTGTTACAATCTGATCCAGTCCATTTGCACGGGTACAATCTGATCCAATCCATCTGCACGGGTCCATGATCCAATCCATCTGTTACAATCTGATCCAATCCATTTGCATGGGTCCATCTGTTACAATTTGATCCAATCCATCTGCATGGGTCCATTTGTTACAATCTGATCCAATCCATCTGCAGGGGTCCATCTGATCCAATCCATCTGCATGGGTCCATCTGTTACAATCTGATCCAATCCATTTGCACGGGTCCAGTTGTTACAATCTGATTCAATCCATCTGCATGGGTCCATCTGTTACAATCTGATCCAATCCATTTTCACGGGTCCATTCAATCCATTACTTTCACTCCATTTGCTATATGGCAACGAGTGCTATATTAGATGCTTGATCAAACATATAGGTTTTCTGGTGCAAATTCCAGTGATTCTATTAATTAATGGTTTGTGTATGAGATAAGTTTGTTGAAGTTGTGTGGATGATTGTTCATAGATTAGAGGGGCACTATCAATCAAACATGAGTTCCAAAATCAGAATATTGGCTTTCACAAAATCATAGCTAATTCAACTCATGGCTCTTTATATATCTATCAATTAAGATGCACATGGCTTGGCTCAAAAGCATCATCAACTCAAAGTTCTATTTCCATCGGATCCACCAACAATATTATGTTTGTTGGAAAGGCATTCTTCTAGCTAGGGATTGTTCACTTTTGGTTTTGATTTCGTTCATGTTTGTATAGTACGTAGTGCACTAGTCCATCTTAACCATGTGACTATCTGGATGATTGAGTCCCATAGAAGGTTGTAAATATTATGTTCTTTCAATCACAACAACATCAGAGAAGCTGCAGCTCCAAGATCTAACTTCAAAGACATGGAGAGCCTAAAGGTATTTCTCTTTCTGCATCATCATCTGTTTGGTTCTTGTCTCTCTAAAATTATTTATGTATTATATGATCGAGTACTATGTAATGATTTACTTTCGGCTGATTTTAGGAGATCCAATATCATGGTTGTGTGCAACAACAGACTAAGGTAGGAAGTGAAGTGTCATGGGAGCCTCTATTTGTCGGAGATTAGGACGTGTAACATGAATGGAGATTGTGTGTGTGAAATAGAATCAAGTGAACATTAATTGTGTAAAGGAGCGACATAAACTTGTAAAGATTCAGTACTATCATATTAGTAGTTCCAGGTTTTAATTAGTAGTCTTGTATAGATTTTCTTTCAGTTTTTTGTTGTTTACAAGACTTGAACATGTAATCTAAGTGGTTTGAGACATGAATGTAAATATGTTTGGTTTTCCGATTAATTTCTAAGTTGGTCCATTCATATTCCAGGAAAATGTTATGAAGCTCGAAAATTTGAGGAAAATGTTATGAAGCTCGAAGATTTGATGTAAAAACTTGTCTATGCTAAGCCACAAAAAACATACAATTTGAAAAGACCATTCATGTTTGTAAAGAAAAGGTTGCTTCTTATGGGGTCAATCTATATGAGTTATACGATATTCGCAACATCAGTTCCAAAATCATCACATTTAATTTCAACACCCCATGACTGGTTACAAATGCAAGCATCATATCATTTGGCTAATGCTTCCAAAATTAAGCATGCATCATCAATTTAATTTCTGATGGTTGAGTGGACAACTAAAGTGGTAATTATTTTAGGTGGGTTATTTTAATATAATCTTTTCAAAACAGAACTTCAATATATGGTGTATCTATCAAGTAAACATGCATTTTACGTAGAAAATTATCGATCATTTATTAATTCCAAAAGTAATCATTGAAAATCCATCAAAAATAGTTAAAGAAAATAAGAATCTTTAATTTTTTGGGATTCTGTCAAAGATCCGTAGAAAAAGTAAAAGAAAATTTTCAATGTTTTAAAATTTTTGTGGGAAAAAAGTTCAAGAAATCAACTTATTATTTTTATGGCCGGGGTTCTGTCGAAAAGTCATCGAAAATTTAATAAAATTTAAAATACTTTGTTGGTACAATAGCTAAATGAGGAGATCGAGCGATAACAAACTGCAACATAGGACATCCAAAGAAATTGTGTATGAAAATGCCGTTGAAAACCCATTGGTTTTTTCTCAAAGAATTTCAACATTTTACCTATGCTTTCCAACATAATATTCCGTAAAAATAGTTGATTCCGTCGAAAATGGCCATCGGAAAAAGTTTTTCGACCAAAAGATCTCCGAAAATTGCCCGTTGGTAAAAGTTTTGTTTTTAGTAGTGCAAAAATGTGAGCAAAATGGAGGAAGAGAAAGAAGGAAGAAAGAAATTGTTGGAAAATTTTAGTAAAATATGTGTATGGGCGCGACCTGCGGACACGAATGCAACTACGAAATCTTGTGCTCACGCAGCTTTGATCCAGTAGCTTGCGTGGGTTAACCCGCGTCGAGCTCTGGAATGTGTTTCGAAACAGCGGCCAACCGCACCGAGCACTGTTTCAATTTTTCTGAAACTCCCAATTCAACCGTATTGATTACGAAATTATTATTTTAATTATTGAATTAATCTTGTCGGTTTTAAGAATTAATTCTTTAATTATGGGTTAATTTCGTATTGACGATGTCGGTTTCGACTTTCAATATAAAAGGGGAGTACGGTTCACATTCAGAGACCGAACAAAAAAACACAACGCAAAAACTCTCACACATTTCTCTCTGAAATTCTCTAGTGCATACGATAATCCGGTGAATTTCAAAGCAAGTGGTCATCTCCGGCAGTGCTTTGACTGTTGTTGTACCCTGGGAACAGACGGCGAAATCGTGTAACACGAGCCTCAACTTTGTTCTATATCTTCTTCTATTTCCTTATCGATTTCTTAATCGATTTCTTAAAATCATTAGTTGATTATTTTACCGAGTTTTAATCATTCGTTGATTAATTATATATTATTATATGTATTATTAAAATACATACTTATAAAACCAACAGAAATAAGGGAGGAAGAAAGAAAAAGAAAAATAAAGGATAATGGAACATATGAAATTAAGGAAACACACAACCCTCCATCTATTGGGAGACCTGAAACATCAATAGCCAAAACCTTAACTAAGAGCAAATCGATGAGAAATTCTTATGGCATTGTAAGGCAATATAAAACCATGGCTTGTAACATGTTGCATGTATATATCATGACCAAGGTGATTGCTACAGTAACATGTTGCAAGGGTCGTAATAATTGTTTTGGTTTCATGGTTTTACCAGGGATGATTATAGGCCAAACCAAACTGAATGATCAAAACAATTTAAAATGGATAGAGCGCTTGTGCAAAAGTGTGAGCAAAACGGAGAGAAGAGAAAAAAGGAAGAAAGTTGTAGGTGCAGGCGCAACAGCCTTACAAGAAGCGTTGGAGTGTGCTATTGAGCACCTTACGGATGAAAGCCATGGATGCTATGTTTGTTTGTAATTTGATACTTTATTTCTAATTTTTGGATGTCGGGCGTTATTAATGTGCTACATTTAGAATAGTTTTAATATTTTAATTTGTTTTTTTATGTTAATTTATATAGCATGTTAGTTGGGTCATTTTCTACACGTTAAATTATGGAAAATAGTAAATTTAAATTTATTTAATTTTGAAATTCTTCAAATTCATACTCAAGTTATTATATCAAATATTACAAACAGAACACAAAATCTAACACATCTTCAAAAGGTTTGAAGATGATTTAAGAACAAACTCTAAAAAACTAGAGAGAGAATCAAGAGAGAATTTTCAAGATGGAAAAAAATAAAATGAACTCTTCTAAAATATTTTTAGCTGAAAATATTTTTATAATTCTTTCTTATTGCATAATAGCCCTTCTCCTACTTTCATTTAATTGTTCTGCTACCCTTATACTTAGAAGAAAACGAGGCACGGTCCTTGTGACCCTTATCTATTCAACATTTTTCAAAATAACCCCTCAACTTCCTGAAAATATAAAACATCCATATTAAATTAAATCTGATGACAAGATTGATATAGATTTAAAGCATATTTTAACAGAAATTTACAACATTTTCTATGTCGGAAAATTAAGTTGATTTAAAAAAACATTTATTGAAAATCCGTCGGAAATAATTCCATCGACATCCAAAGAAATTGTGTATGAAAATGCCATTGAAAACCCATGGGTTTTTTCTCAAAGAATTTCAACATTTTACCTATGCTTTTCCAACATAATATTCCATAAAAATAGTTGATTTTCGTCGGAAATGGTCATCGGAAAAAGTTTTTCGACCAAAAGATCTCCGGAAATTGCCCGCTGTAAAAGTTTTGTTTTTAGTAGTGCAAAAATGTGAGCAAAATGGAGGGAAGAGAAAGAAGGAAGAATGAAATAAGGGAGGAAGAAAGAAAAAGAAAAAAAAAGCATAATGGAACATATGAAATTAAGGAAACACACAACCCTCCATCTATTGAGAGACATGAAACCTTATATGCCAGCTCCCTAACTCTTCATACGACCCACCCTTAACCTCACTAAACTCTCTTGTTTACATCCACACTCACTCTACTACCCTAGTCTTACATCTCCAAGGGCTCGAGATGACTAAAGGCTTGTTATTTTTCATAATTTACTACTTTAGGTGTTCATTTATTAAGGAAGGTTGGTTAAAGTAGAGAGCAGCTGAAATGAGTGTCGTGTGATAGGAGGGTACTTTTAAAACTGAAAGGATAATTCTACATGATAGCCATAAGACACATAGGTCATATGGTTCTAAGTGTTGGCTGGCAAAGAAGGCGCAAGTGAAGAAATTGGAAGTAGTTAAAGATGAACATGACAAATTTCGGCATTTATATATGTTAACATTAACGGTTTAAGAAATTTCCGAGAACATGACAGATTTAGGCATTTTTAAGGACATGACTTTGATAGGAGTTCTTGGAGGCATATGACAGAGTGTTTGACTTTTAGTAGGATCTAGTGTGACAAGGATATTAAGTGGAGGTTTTTCCTTCAATGGGATAATCGGGTTGATTTGACTTGATCTTGCTTCACACCAAAATTGGCTCATGGCTTAAATTTCTCACAATCAAATGACCATATATGACTTAACAAATAAACATCCATATATACCATTAAGCCTATTAAACTTTAAACAAACAACCCATAAAATAATGTTATTTAACTTGATTAACCGGGATCATATATCTCATTAGTTGGATCTAGCCACAGAAAACATGAAGTCTTTATTAATCACCAACGTCCGATTTATTTATATTAAGTATAAATTAGAGTTATTTATGGATAGTTATATCCGCTAAACTTGGCCACCCAGCCTGTAGAAAAGCGGGTTCAACAGTCATTCTTGAAAAAATGGGCGGGTCTGGACCTTTTGTTAAGATTAATGGACAAATATGGGTGAGGCAAAAATAATTTCATTGACACCCGTTTAATACCAGTGATTTTGGAGACCCCTTAACCCATAATATCGTAAATGTATGACCATCATAATGGAGATTTAGTAAGGTTTTACTTCCCCATTATAGTGGAGTCTTCGAGGATTGGATCGGGCGCGAGAATCGGAAGTAAAACGGGGAAAAAGGAGCCTCGCGGCCGGGGTCGAGGCACAAGTCGCGCATGTCGCTGTGGTCGACAAGGGGAGACACGCGCGGGCAGGTATTTGTGGGTTTGTCTATGTATGGTTGGTTTGAAATTTGTGGGTTAATGGTATGGCAACATGCTATGTGACCATGGTGTACCACCTTAATGGGTATTTGTGAATAATGATGATGTTATGGTTGAGTAGTAAGGCTGTTGGATTTGGGGCGTTATTTCCAAGAGTAGGTGTCAACTTTGAATCAACATTGCTGATTGGGAATGAAATATGCGGTGGTATATCCATGTTTGAAGTGTAGATATTTTGAGGATAGGTGTCGACATTCGATTTTGAGGACTGTTGGGGTGCTTCAGTGCACTCCCGATGAATCCCATGTGTTCTCAATTCTAGTGGTAACTTTAAGGAGTTTAGATGTGGTATTAAGGAATCGACCAGTGGTATTTCTACAACCAACGAGGCTTTCGCCGACCTAGCAATCGATGCTTGAATGCAGTATGAGAACTATGTAGTTGTGAAGTTCGAGGGGAACCGATTGTCTGTAGAGTGCAATGATACATTTTTGGGTGAAGCGCTAGACCAATGCTTTGATTGAGGGAAGTTTGAGAACCCTTACAGATGTTGTGGTGGTGTCAGCTTGAGGAACGGATTTGTTGTTATGTTGAAATCGGACCATCTAGTGATAATAATTCGTCAAGAGAAGGACGATGAATCTTTGGGAGTATTGAGTATTAGAGGACTTGGAGAGAATGTTGGGGTAGACCTTAAGTGAAAATCGATTATTGAGGAGACCTTGATTTGTTGAAATTGGAAGTATCGTTTCTGTAACGACCACGGATGATCAGCTCAACTATCTTATATGGTTTCCTTCACCACTCGGGTACTCGGAATTGAAGGAAGTGTGGTCAATATGTGGTTGAGTCCTTTTCTGCAAAGGTTGTAGGGTTCTTGAAGGAGAGAAAAGAGAGTAACGCGATTCAATGAAGGGTGATTAAAAGTATTTAAGGGTAGAGTTCGCTTTGGAGTACGTTTGATGGGAATGGTTAGTCAAGATTGTAAGTTACTCTTGAGGTAATATGCGCAACCTAAGGTTGGGAGGAAACTAAGATCCTAATGATAGGAACATAATTTTGTTAAGGACTCGATGTTCATTCAGTCATCGGTAAGGTATAACCGAACGTTGAGATCGGGTGCATGGCGGTTTGTTATAAGAAATACTGTGACAACCTTAACTGGGATGTAATCGGGTTCGTTTACGAGGCAAGATATCTTAATGGGTATTCCTTTTGGAAAGAGCACAAATTGACCTTGCTAAATGCAACGTTGAGTGTTTGGTCGGGGTCAGATTTCGAGGACGAAATCTCTTTTAAGGTTGGGAGGATTGTAACACCAGTGACTTTAGACACCCATTAACCCATAATATCGTAACTGTATGACCATCATAATGGAGATTTAGTAAGGTTTTACTTCCCCATTATAGTGGAGCCGTCGAGGATTGGATCGAGCGCGAGAATCGGAAGGAAAACGGGGAAAAAGGAGCCCCGTGGCCTGGGGTCGCGGCACAAGCCGCGCATGTCACTGTGGTCGACAAGGGGAGACACGCGTGGGCTGCCCCGCGAGAGTGGTCTGAGAGTTTAAAGTTCAAGATTGTAGGGTTTTCTCTCATTTTCACATCTCCTCTTTGTGCCTCTCTTCCTTGGGGCGCTTTTGGGGGCTAAAGAATCGTTTATGGAAGCTTCTCGGTATGGATATGTAATAAAAAGATCAAGGAGTTAGTGGCTTGAGGCTTGACTTTGGAAAGAATGGAGGATTTCATTAGAATGGTTGATTTGAAAGGCTCCAAGTTTCGGTTGAGGTAAATCTCTTGTATAACCTAAGTTTTAGTATATGAATTCTTGTAGATCTAAAGATTTTACTTATTGATGGTTTATTCTAGACTTGAAGAAATGGGTTATTTGGAAACCCTATCTTATTGTTGGTGATGACTTGAAAATGGTGAAATCTACACTATCGGAGGCTAATGGTTGGATTTGGAAACCTAGGTTTAACTTAACCTAGCAAGGTGAGTTCAACATGATTTGTGAAAACGATGTACATGCCAAAATGTCCATTTTAAAGTATTTACGTGTTTTACATGAAATTGTCAATTGTTGAGTTATTTGGTAACTTTTGATTAATTGAAGTATTTAGCTTATTAAGCTTTGTAAAACACCCACATTTGGGATTTTTGGGTATTTTGATAAATGTGTCATAAATGAATGTGTTTTGATGATTTATTGCATAAATAAATATTTGGTCAAAAATGCACTTTTAGTGTTTGTTAGGTTTTATGCATCATTCATGAAATGAGATGTTTTGAAAAGTACAAATGTGTGAGCCCTTTGATTTTGGGTTATTTTCGACTTTGGGAACAATTTTAGAAATGATAAACCTTTTACTTTTGGGCCAAAGGCCAATTGTGATTTGAGGGACAAAGATTTGTGAGAAAGGACGTATTTGGTTTTGTAACACTATTGGCTCACGTATTTTTAGCCAATCGTTCATTATGCCTTTTGGGACTTGGTTTACACTCAGATGAGTCTTTGGAACATTTGTTCAGTTTTGATAGTTCACTATAGAGCTTTGGTCACGATTTGTATCATTGCATCTTATTTGAGAATTACATGTTTTGGATGCGCTAGTTCATTCATTTGGAGTCATGTAATGTTTTAGACTGTAATGCAATGGATCCATAGGCATAAGAGTCAGTTTGAGTGGGATAAATATCCCCGTATTGTAACTTGAAATAGGCATGGGGTCTTCTGACCAATAATTGCCATTTTCTTGTGAACGAGCTTAACTGAGATGTTTTGGAATTCCAAGGTATAGACCCAGAGGGGTTGAACTTGATGAGTGCACGAAAATTCCAAGGTACTGACCTAGAGGGGTTGAACTTGATGATTATCCAAGCAATAGACATGGAGTTGTTGAGCTTGTTGGTTTGTTAGCTATAGACCCAGAAAGGTTGATGTTAACGAGTGTTTTATTCCTAAGTGACGCTCATATAACATTGATAAGTGGCCTAACTTTGTGTGCCTGCCACATTCGATGGAATTCGGGTCTCCCCCGTCACCGAAAGATGTTGTTTTGGGTATTGAATTTTATTATCCAAGTTTTCGGTGACGTTTTGTATATTTGGATCTTATCCATGATTTCTGGGTTGAGTATTATGCCCCACCCGTATTTTTGGGTGTTTCGGGGTATAAAGTTTTATCCGCATTTCATAAATTGGGAGTTCAATTTCTATTCACGTTTTGAGTGAGTTTTTGAGTTGAATTTAATTTACGAAAGAAAACGTTTATATTGGTGTTTCTTTGCCTAAAATGCATATTATTGGAAACCGAGTCGTTTTCATATTTGAGACATATAAAATTGAAAGATTATGATTTAAATTGCATTACTTCTTTTCAACGATATCTTCATTCATGTTGAAAACTCTTGAACTCACTAGGCGTTAGCCTAACATTTTTATTTGTCGGCATGTGCAACAGGTTCCGGTTGGGATTAGTCCTAGTAACAATGTGAAGCGAAGAGTTGTGTGCTCGAGGAGGGTTTAGCTTGTCAAAGTCTTCCGCAATTGTTTTGGGAAGAGCAACTTGCGTTTGGGGATTTAGTAGCACCCGACTTTGGTTTAGTCTTTGTGTATTATTGGGGTTTGTATTTGTTGAGGTTACTTATCGAATTTCATAATTGTAGCGTAATGAGTTTTGAATTGTAGGAAGATGTGTTGATTTATTTGATGTTATATCGAAAATTTTCATTAGTTGCTATTACCAAATTTCAGGGTGTTACAACCCGCATGTCCCATATATATAGGGTTGGGTTCCGGTGAGAAGTTGAATTAACGTGAGAAGCGTAAGAAATGTGATTATCAACCGTTGGATACACGTTAGGATGAGAGAAGATGCACCGCATTAATCCCCGTATCAAGCGCGATTCATGGGTAGGCTTAAGATTAAAAGTGATCAAGGATTCAGATCCACTTCTCACGATTCTCACGTTAACTCAACTTCTCACATGATCCTTGGCGTATATATATATATATATATATATATATATATATATATATATATATATATATATATATATATATATATATATATATATATATATATATATATATATATATATATATATATATATTTATATATAGGGTCCCTTCATTTGCTGACTACGACATTGGTGTTAACCGTGCTAACCAATCTGGACCGTTGGTTATTTAGATCAATGGTTCACAATTAATTAGAATTTTAATTTTAGAAATATTAAACTAAAAGGTTAGGAAATTACGGTGCATAAGAGCATAGGGTTAAAAATGTAAAAATGCAAATAGCTTTCCAAAATCATATTAACACGTTACCAAAAAAAGAGGCGCAAAAGTAGGGATTTTTTAAACTAATAATTCTTGTTTTAAACAAAAAAGAAAAAAAGAAAAAAAAGAAAAAAAGAGGCCCACACAGTTTAAAGTGTTTGCTATTTATGTGAATATGTGCATTTTTTAAACAAATAATTCCTAATGTACATTTTCAAAACAAACATATGTGCATGATTTTTGTGTTGTGCATATGGGCATTGTCTACACTAATAAGTCTTGATGTGCATATGTACAATTTTAAATATGCATATCAAAATGATTAGATTACTAGAAGCGTACTAGCGCAATGCAGCGAGATATATCACGATTTTAATGTTTCTTTTAATTTTTAATTTTTTTATTGATTTACAGTACGATTTTGGATGGTTTTACAGAGTGATAATGTTTTTTTTTTAAATAAATTTGTTTAATTTAGACTTAATAATATAATGTTTTTTATATAAAAAAATTAAGTAGTTTGTTAAAATTCATTAATTATCTTATATATTTTAAATTTTTTATATTTAAATTGAGATGTTTATCCTGTTTTGATTATGTATTTTTTTATCGATTTACAGTACGATTTTGGATGGTTTTAGAGAGTGATAATGTTTTTTTTAAATAAATTTGTTTAATTTAGGCTTAATAATATAATGTTTTTATATAAAAAAATTAAGTAGTTTGTTAAAATTCATTAATTATCTTATATATTTTAAATTTTTTATATTTAAATTGAGATGTTTATCCTGTTTTGATTATGTTTATCATAATTCAAATTTCATAATTTTAGGGTTTGGGAATTAGATATAAGGATTTTGGGGGATAAAAATGGAATTTATTAATTAGGGTTAAAAACATTTAAAAGTAGTACATATTGCTTCATTAGTTATTTTTTAAGAGATTTTAAGTAGATTAACATTAAATAATAGTACATAATGCTTAATGGGTAATTTAAGCTTAATAATATAATGTTTTTTATATAAAAAATTAAGTAGTTTGTTAAAATTCATTAATTATCTTATATATTTTAAATTTTTTATATTTAAATTAAGATGTTTATCCTGTTTTAATTATGTTTATCAGAATTCAAATTTCATAAATTTAGAGTTTGGGGATTAGAGATAAGGATTTTGGGGGATAAGGATGAAATTTATTAATTAGGGTTAAAAGCATTTAAAAGTAGTACATATTGCTTAATTTGTTGTTTTTTAAGAGATTTTAAGTAGATTAGCATTAAATAATAATACATAATGCTTAATGAGTTGTTTTTAAGAGTTTTTTATACCTCTTTTATAATATAGTATAGATTTGCTCTTTCAGTGCATATGTGCATTGTTCACGTTAATAAGTTTTGATGTACACTATAAGCCTTTTGTATATGAATACGGAAAATGGTTTAAGATATGCACATATGCATATGTGCAAACTTAATAGCATAAAATCCGGAAAATGCATATGTGCTCATTTGGACATTTGTTCATTGTCAAGTAAATATGTGCATTTTTTAAACTAATAATTCTTAATGTACATTTTCAAAAATACATATGTGCATGATTTATGTGTTGTACATATGTGCATTGTCTACACTAATAAGTCTTGATGTGCATATGTGCAATTTGAATATGCATATCAAAATGATTAAATTATTTGCTCTTTCAGTGCATATGTGTATTGTTCACATTAATAAGTTTTTTTGTACACTATGAGCCTTTTGTATATGCATATGAAAAATGGTTTAAGATATCCACATATGCATATGTGTAAGCTTAATAACATAAAATCTGGAACAATATCAAAGTTACGTTTAAAAATATTAGATTTAACTCTTTATAACATAAAATCCATATATATCGCTCATTGTGATATAATGAAAAATATATGTAAAGGATATATTAAGATTTAAGATAATCTTGAATAATTTAAAATTTCAAACTTTTATATTTAATATGGTATATCATTACCATAACAAACATTGCTATAATTATGGTACACATTAAATAGGCAATAATGATTACTTAATTTGAATATTCCAATTTTATATAAATTCCTTTATTACCCTTGTAAGTTTAAAATAAACAAAATCATTATTTAATCTCTAGGAGCATTCTGATTGGCCGAAAATGGGTTAGCATGGTTAGCACTAATAGATTGGTTAGCAAATGAATGACCCTATGAATGACCCTCTCTCTCTCTCTCTCTCTCTCTATATATATATATATATATATATATATATATATATATATATATATATATATATATATAACGAGAAAGAAAGAGAGATGTGAGGTTCAAATAAGAACATAGCCAAAATAAGAGAATACGACAATCAAATCATATGTTAGTATCACATGTGATTGACTATAGTAAAAGGGTGTTCTCCCATTTTCTTTAAAATGTAAATGTTTTCGTTTGAACTTTATTCTCTCTCTCTCTCTCTCTCTCTCTCTCTCTATATATATATATATATATATATATAAATATATATATATATATATATATGTGGAGATGTTCAAATGAGAATGGTAATTGTATGAGAAATAGCGAAGTGATCCTAACCCTTGGATCAAATAATCATAAGTTATGGTAGCCACCCCCCCGGGGCGCGCTTCACAGTCAAAGTCGCAATTGTTGGCCATTTTTCTAAAGAAAAGGTAATATGGTAAATCATTCGGGTTCATATATGAATCTGTTAAATAGTTCATATGTGAATCAGATAAATAGTTCATATGTGAATCAGATAAATAGTTTATATATGAATCAGATGAAATAGTTCATATATGAATTACACGGGTCCACATATGAACATATAGTTCATATGTGAATTAGTTAAAATAATTCATATTTGAATTACAAGGGTTCACATATGAACATATAGTTCATATGTGAATCAGTTAATAGTTCATATATGTATTATACAGTGTTTAAAAAGGCGCGCCATGGCGCGATATGGCGCAAGACGCGTCTCCGCCGTTACGAAATGGCCCATAACGTTTATGTAAGGCGTGACTCACACTATGGTGCCTTAAGGCGTGTCGCGGCGCGCGTTTTTTCTAAGACATGATTTTTTTTCAAATTTTTTTTTTATTTTTTTTTATTTTTGATTTTTTTTATCTTTTGTGTTTTTACATTTTTTAACTTTAGATTTAACATTTTTATAGATTTATCTAATCACATCACTCATAGTTTCACGAAGTCATAAACATTATGGACTCACGATTAAAATGAAGTTGTAAAATTATTTTTCTAAGTTTTATTTTAAATATTCAATCAAAAACTATTTTTATATTAGTAATTTATATGATTTTTCTTCTTCTAATATGAATGTACATTCTTTAATATCATTATTTGATTAGAATAATATATATAAAACATATACGTATATATATATATATATATATAATTTTGAATATGACATACAAATTTACCGCCTTATGTCACGCCTAGTCGCCTTGAAAAACGCCGCGTCCTCGTCGTGGCTTGTAAGACTTAAGGCTTGATCTCGCCGCTACGCCACGCCTCACGCCATTTTGAACCTTGGTATTACACGAGTTCACATATGAACATATAGTTTATATGTGAATCACACAGGTTCACATATGCACTTGTTTTGCCTCTTAGTTTCTATCTTTCGCATAGTTGTTACCATGTGACCGAATTATCCAGTGCTTCACAGCCAAAGCCGCAAATTTTGACCAAATTTCTTTTAGATGAATGGCTAGGATCACTTTCTCTACTTCTCACACATTTAGCACCTCTCATTTGAACCTATGACTATATACATAGGGGCAGATCATTTACAAATAGTTAAATGTTGCAAAACCTATGAACCAATCCAATCCATCCATCCATTTTCATCTGCGGATTCTTTTGATCGATGGCAAGATTGACATTATAAGGAATGGTGCTAGATGATCAATATGGGAAAAAATTGGAGGGGTTAATTAAAGAACTCGAATTATCATCTAAATTATCATCCCCCGCAAAATTCTAGTAAGTGATTCAATAGGTTTCAAAAAAGCAGGGTTGTATTCTATTATCAACACCATTCTTCACCATGGTTTATGAGTCCGATAACGAATAAGGTGCAGAAGGGAGTATTCCCATAATGAAAGAGTGGTAAATTTAAAAGAAAATCATCATTGTTAGTACAAACACGCTTGTCAGTACAAACACAACCATATATCTATAATGAAGAAAAAGGTTTTGAAGTGGGAAGCAACCGAAGGTACGATTAGAAATTTCACCAATGAACTAGAGTTTGGTGTAGATTGAATTGGGTTTATAGTATGGTTAAGGAATATATCAATAGTACAACCAAGAGATTTCTAAAAGATATAAGTTGTCCTTCCCATTGGTTCAAATGAAGTCTTATTTCATAGGTGAACGAGCACTTGGTTTCAAATGATTTAGTCAGCATCTTTGTTACACCTATGATAACAAGATTTTAATGAACTTCTAAAATAATGGTTTGGTGTTAACTCTGTTGATAAATCTGTGTATGAAGTTTGATGTTATCTTTCACATTGGTTCAAACGAAGTGTTGTTTCATAGGCAAAACAACACATAGGTTCAAATGTTTTATAAGCCATTGTTTCACCTATGAAACTACACAAGATTTTTAGTAGGCTTTTAATTTTTTTTATCGTTAAATGTGTTTTTTTAATATATGAACTAAACACGCATGGTGCTAAACGTGGATAAGGGTACATAGAGGGGACTAAAGGTGGACAAGGGTACACATTAGTGAAGTATCATGACTGCCTGCAAAAAACTGTCTAAGTCTAAGTCTAAGGCAGGAAGTGAAGTATCATGGGAGCCTCTATTTGTTGGAGATTAGGCCATGAACAAGGCATTTTACATGAATGGAGATTGTGTGCGTGAAAGAGAATCAAGTGAACATTGTGTAAACGAGTGACATGTCCTTGTAAATATTCACCACCATATGAATAGTTCCATGTTTTAGTAGTCTTGTGTAGATTTTCTTTCAGTTTTTGTTGTTTACTGGAGTTGGACTTAGGGATCGTTTACCAAATGCTTACAAGGTCACCATTTACTAGGTGTCACTTATCTTAGCGGGTGGGCATGGCAAGGACCAGGAATCTTATCCGGAAAGAAGCATATCAAGGACCTAGAATCTTACCCGGTAAGCGAGGAAGAAGATTCTTACCCAGATAGCGTTTACCGGGTAAGAAACGCTTACAACAGTCCATTTTGATGGATGAAAATGTTACCGACAAGGGGTGACTCTGATTAACCGGTAAGAGTTTAGTGAACGACCCCTTTTCTATGTGACGGAGAGAAAGAGAAATGACTTTTTAATTTTTATTTGAGTAATTACATATTTGGTTCATGACGTTTGTCCATTTTAACTATTTTCGTCCCTCAACTTCATTTATTCTCAATTTGTTCTCGATGTTTGCGAAATCTCTTGGTTTTTGTTCCTAGACCAAATGGCCGTTAACCTTCTGTTAAATGAGTGGTAATTTTGGTCCATTTCCATATCTTTTAAATAAATAAAAATAGGTTGGCCCCAAAAGGGACACATGAGTGAATGGCTTCATCTAATCACTTGTAAGGTTTGAAGAAGAAGCGAGCTAAATACAAACGAAGTCATTTTCATATTTGATTCTTTATTAATTTAGAATCATACGAATAGAAAATTGTTGCAAATAAGGTAAAGAAAACCTAACCAAACAATCTATTGGAATCGACAAATAAACTCATTAAGAAAGCACAAAAGAAAAACACTCTTAAGATGAAGATATTCACACATAATCTTTGTTGGTAACCGATTCTCCCATGTGTCCGGCTATAACTATTGTGTATGCATGGCTTGCATGGGAAACACAAACTGGTTTTTATAGCGGTTCATATACTAAATAGTTATCACCAACTTGGACACTTGTCACTTTAGGTTAAGTTGACCTGAACTTACGTATATTAACCTTTTTGGTGTATAACCTAATGTGAAAATCTTAGTTTATCAATGTCCTTTTGATTATGGGGTGAGTAGTAAAATTAGGTAGAACAAACATACTATTTTTGACATTTCAAAGGATGTCTCTGCACAAGGACAGTAGTTGAAAGTTGATTAGTGAAACTTGATCAATAAGTCTTCACTAATCCTTGAATTCACTCGTTGATCTTTAATCTGCTAGACTACTCGTTGAGCCGCTTCAACGTCTTTCTAGCTTTTATCTGGCTTGTATTCGACTCGATGAAGGCATTGTGCTTGAACTAGACTGAATTCTAGATATAAAGACCAAGTTCGCATCAGTTTGGTCATTTCATACGTGGACATTGAAAACCGATTACAACCTTTTTCAATGGATCTCATATGTTCAGTGTTTAAAAGTACAATACCTATTCTATTAAGTGTATGATTGGATATGTGTTATCAACAAAACCAATAGGTAAGACTCAACAATCTTCCTTAATTGATGATGACATAAATTTACATAGAATAAACAACTTAGAAAAATGTTATTGAAATTCATAAAAAGTTATTGTACTTGGAAATTAATTTTTGTGACCTTACTTGTTTGATTTTTGGCGTCACATTTACAAGGAAAGTAAAGTACTGAAAAAAATACAATATCCAAAAAACTATAATTTCGTTTATTTAGACTTGAAATGTAATTTACATGAAGTCGCTTTGAAGATACGTTTAGATCTAAAAGATGGGAAGTTACGAGACTGTAGAACTTGATCAACTAAGAGCTTTGGAAGAAGCTTCTCTAAAGGCATTCATTGACGGTTGAAGGATTAGTGTCTTTGTATAATTTATTCTCTCCGCCATTTTTATGAACATCTAAAAGAAATTAAGTTAGGCTCGACAATTTTCATCCCGGCTTATACAATTAAATTTATATTATAGTCAATACAATAAGTATGAAAAAGAACACCACCGTAGTAAAGCCAATTTTAATTTTTATACATATCTTTTGTATTATTAGACGCATTGTCAAAAGAAATGCTACCTTTTTATCTGTCAGATAATAAAAAGCTATAATATTTTTTAACATTTTAAATAATTCGTTTCCCACATGTGAAAAACCAAATTGCTCAAATGCACCGGAGCATTTTATCATTGGCCCATGACGTGGTTCAGTCCAATGAGTTGTTATACAAAGATAAGAATTATGTGGAGTGCTCCGAACATCATAAGTGAGAACCACACTATTTACTAATTTTAAAAATACAGTTCGCAATTCCATTTTTGCAATTCTTCATAATTTAAATATATCACGTTCGAGGGCGAAACCACTTATTATGTTGGTATCTTGATTGGAGCGATTTTCAAATCCAACTTGTAATTTGTGGGTTATCAAAGTGATTGAATGTCAATGACAAGCACAACTGAACCACCAATTTTCGTTGCATCGTCCGAGTTAGCTTCTTTGTCATACTTTCAAGCGAATTGCCAGAATTTGAGGACAATGACGAGGTTGTTTTGGACAGGAGTTGCAAATTGGTTATGATATGCATAACGAAGATCCTAGTATTATAGGAAATTAGCATAGGCAATTATGCAATTTTTTTAATTTCATTTGAATATTAAATTATTAATGGTTTCTTGACGTATGTATAAAAAAATTACGGTTATCAATAACTCCTTGGTTTATGTAAGCACGATGTTGTTTTTTGTTATATTTTTTTTTGGAAAGCAACAATATATAAAAACCAACAAAAAAAGAAAGTTTGATAATACAAAACCGATAAAACACAAAACAACTCACCATCAACAAGGCATAGTGGGGAGGGAGGCCACAACCGAAACCCAACAAAACGAAAGCAGCATAATGAAAGACAAACAATCAATCAAAACCCTCTAATAATAACAGACAACAACTACACTCGAGACCCGAAAACAGTTTTTGTTATGGGATGGAATATTGGGCCTAGATTTTTATTATATAGCCTCCACTCGATGGACCCTTGATTAGGCCCATTGCTTTCATTGGACCGTGGTAATAATGGGCCTCATGAGATTTTGAGTGCTGGGCCATTTAGGGGCTGTTTGACAGTTATTGAATGATTTGGTGTAGAATGATTAAGTTCTCAGAATGATTAAGAGACTCTTATGATATAGTGCGAAATGAAATATGGTTGTTTGCTAATTGTTCAGAATGAAATCAGGGAACTGAATGGTTAAGGCAGGTCAAGATACAAAATCATTCAGAGGGTTTTTGAACCATTAAGAGGTAGACCTTTTTTTTTTGTCAAACAAGATTTACCTCTTAATGATTCTGAGGTTGCCTCTTAATTGAACCATTAACAGTTAAACAAACAACCCCTTAAACCTCATACACGGGTTTATTGAAGGCATACTTTATTTTAAGAGTAAACCATAATTTTGGTTCATGTACGAAATGCCTCTAAATTTTAATAAGTATAATAAAAATGGTCCATATAATTAACTTTGTTAAAAATGGTCCATTAAGCGAGGATATTTTCGTATTTTTACCCAATACTTTGTCTTTTACTATATCATTTTTTTTCCAAGTAGTATACAATCCTATTTAATCCGTTTATTTCTGCAGATATATCTTCAGCGAAGGTGTTTCCATCTGGTTTCGTTGGGAATTACAATGATTGATTGAAGAATATATAGGTGTTTGATGATGTTTAGGATTTCTATGGTAGATGTTTGAAGTATATATAGATCAGGCGAGACTGCGGGTACTGAATTTCTTTTGTATCGTGGCCTGCCAGCCATGTCGGGTGCGCACAGGTCGTAAGTAATAAAAAGAGTGAGTCGTTTGTTGGTTGATGGAGGGAGATGGTACGGGGTTTGCCCGACTCTCCCTCCATGTGGGTGGGTGTGTGTCTCTTTTCTCTCTTCCCCCCCCCCCCCCTCCCCCCTCCCCTCGTCTCTGTGATTATCTTGCTTCTTTCTTTTGAGGCGTTCTTTAAACACACGCATTCCACAACAACATCGATTGCAAACATGCGAGCATCTATGGTTGAATATGCATCCGTCGTTGAAATTTCTCCATCCGTTGTCTTGCACAAGTCCATTTGTCACAATATGATTCAATCCATTTTCACTCCATATCCATTATTTTCACTCCATTCCATTCCTTGCAAATCTAATTCAATCCATTTGTTACAATCTATCTAATTCAATCCATTTGCACAAGTCCATTTGTTACAATTTGATTCCATCCATTATTTTCACTTCATTTGTTACAATCTCATTAAATCCATTTGCACAGGTGTGATTCCATGCATTATTTTCACTCCATTTGTTACAATCTCTCATTAAATCCATTTGTTACAATTTGATTTGATCTATTATTTTCACTCCATTTGCATGTTACAATGTGATTCAATCCATTTGCACGGGTCCATCAGAGAAGCTGCAGCTCCAAGATCTAACTTCAAAGACATGGAGAGCCTAAAGGTATTTCTCTTTCTGCATCATCTGTTTGGTTCTTGTCTCTCTAAAATTATTTCTGTATTATATGATCGAGTACTATGTAATGATTTACTTTCGGCTAATTTTAGGAAACACTAATAGGAAACTCCCTTTTTTTGCAGAAGCGGTTTCATCAAGAAGCGGGTGCTCCAACATCATTCTTCAAAAGGAGAATTAGGATGAGCAAAAGTCTTTTATTTGATTTCCTAGACTTCTTTTTGGTAGAATTATTATTATTAGCATTATGTTTTAATGGGAATGGTCTTTTAACAAACTATTTTACATTCTATTGTCTTTTTTTTAAACAGACTAAGGTAGGAAGTGAAGTGTCATGGGAGCCTCTATTTGCCGGAGATTAGGACGTGTAACATGAATGGAGATTGTGTGTGTGAAATAGAATCAAGTGAACATTAATTGTGTAAAGGAGCGACATAAACTTGTAAAGATCAAGTACTATCATATTAGTAGTTCCAGGTTTTAGTAGTCTTGTATAGATTTTCTTTCAGTTTTTTGTTGTTTACAAGACTTGAACATGTAATCTAAGTGGTTTGAGACATGAATGTAAATATGTTTGGTTTTCCGATTTCTAAGTTGGTCCGTTCATATTCCAGGAAAATGTTATGAAGCTCGAAGATTTGATGTAAAAACTTGTCATGCTGAGCCACAAAAAACATACAATTTGAAAAGACCATTCATGTTTGTAAAGAAAAGGTTGCTTCTTATGGGGTCAATCTATATGAGTTATACGATCGCAACATCAGTTTCATTCCATCAGTTCCAAAATCATCACATTTAATTTCAACTCTTGCATTTGGCTAATGCTTCCAAAATTAACCATGCATCATCATTTCAATAGTTATATTTCTGATGGTTGAGTGGACAACTAAAGTTGTAATTATTTTGAGTTATTTTAATATATAAATTTTGTTTCTGAAGAATTGAAGTTTGAAAAGTGGGTGTAATTTTGTTTTAATCACAACAGCAACATCAGAGAATGCAACTCGAAGATCTTCTAACTTAAAGCCACAGGGTCTGAGTGTTGCAAGGAAGCATAAATACCTTGTCCTTGAAATTACTTTAACATGGATGCTATTATAATAATAAAGTGTTATGGCTTCATTTGAATGTTAATCTTTTCAAAACAAAACTTCATCAATATATGGTGTATCTATCAAGTAAACATGCATTTTACGTAGAAAATTATTCATCATTTATCAATACCAAAAGTAATCACTGAAAATCCATCAAAAATAGTTAAATAAATAAGAATCTTTAAATTTTTAGGATTCTGTCAAATATCCGTAGAAAAAGTAAAAGAAAATTTTCAATGTTTTAAAATTTTCGTGGAAAAAAAGTTCAAGAAATCAACTTATTATTTTTATTGTAACACCCTAAAAATCCAGAGTGAATTTAAAACGCGAAAACTGGACAATTAAACATCAACACTTGGTATAAACCTCCCAAAAAGGGGAAATGTACTAATCCTTTACAAATCTGCATATTGATATGGAACTCAACAACAAACCAATCTAAACATAAACTATCTAGATTACATCAGTTGTTCAATATCACCAAAAGAATGGGACTTAAACAATTGCCCATCATCAATACTAGTCATCTAAAAAATCCCCAAGACCAAGCTCATCACACAAGCCCTTGGCAACCCACCGCTAATGGGAACCTGTTATACACATCATTTGAGAAAAAGTGTTAGGCTTAAAGCCTAATGAGAACATACAGTTTATAATTTCAAGAGATATAAACAATTGTATCAAAAGGAACTCTTTTCAATAAGTTTTGGTTTACGAATTAAATCTTTTCCACATAAGGACTGATCGGTCCAAAAATTCATCTTGCGATGACGGGGGAAACCCGATTTACCAAGGATTGCGGCGGAACACAAAAGTAGACCACAATCCGAGTTGTGAGCTAAATACTTGGAATCCATGGCCACAAACAACAAGGTCCGTACTAAGATGTGAGGGAGGGCCCCCGAGGAAACCAAGTCATACTCGTTCACTAGGAATACATTATGACCCATGGCTAGTAACCGATCTCACATAACCGTACTAAAGGCCCCCGGGGGTCAAATGCATCCGTAGCTACAAAAAGGGGAATAGACATCCCAATAATAAAAGCCGACTCAAAACCTAGGGATCCACTAGTAATGGTACAAACTTGTCACAATAACATATGTGACCAACCATAGATAGTCATATGGTATAAAAACATTTTATAAACAAAATGCTTTCTTTCAAGATTAACTGTCGGTAAGAATAAAAATCATAAAAATGACTTATAGACATTCTTTCAAGTATCCACATACATGTACAAGTAAAACTCCATTTTACTTCAAATAAGACGGAATCCATCATTTTTGTTGAAAATGATCGGGAACCCTAAAATCTCCCAAAACTCAAGTTATGTCAAAATGTAGTAAACTTAAATCTGAAACCATGGAGATATATAGAAGTTCAAAATGTAACCTTTGACATGTATAAAGTTTATAAAAGGTAGTAGGAACTCACCAAATAGGTTTTTAGACGAAAACCCGAAAATTAGATATCGACCACCGAGAGAAGACGAAGCTTTCTATACCGAACCCTTGCTAGATGCACTTAATACTAGCAAATAAAGAGGTCTAAAGAACCAACAACCCAAACCAAAGAAAGAGAGAGAGAGAGACTTGAGATATTTGAGAAAAACACAAATGAGATATTTGTGAAGACTCAATATAAGTCGGTCAGGCAACCTCGCAGGTAAATTAAAATCAAGATGGTCGGGACCGTTCACAATCATGGATGTGGGAAAATATGGAACGATTGATTTGTTAAACTCACATGATGGTAGCACTTTCCGAGTTAATGGACACCGGGTCAAGCATTTTATTTCCAATGGAATGCCCGGACCCACTAATTCTGAAGAGTGATAGATAAGTTTTCATTGTAATTAGTGTAAATATTTTTTTTATTTGTTTTGACTTTTATTTTGTAGGATGTAATTTCGGTTCAAATCATGAGTGTAGTTGGTAATGCTTGGAACTTCTTGTTTGGGACGGGTTTGGAGAGAGGATAAAATCTTATGGGATGGTTCTTTTGAATGGAAAAGGCAAACAAATTAATTTTTATTGCAAAATGGTGCATGGGGAAGGAAAACAAGTTTTTAAAATTACAAAAAGAAAGGTTTTGAAAAGGTGATATGATGGTGTCTTGAAAAGGGGATACTGATATGATTACCATGGAGGAGTAGATGCATGGAAAAGGGGTACACAATTTTTTATCTGAAAAAGTACAAAAAGGATGCATTGATTTTAACTAAAGGATTTTCAGTTTTTATAATTCTTTTGGGTACAATTGTTACCCGAGTATTCCTCAAATACTTTGGATCTTTCTAAAAACTGGTGGACCCCTAGTTGGATTTCAAAGGAAAAGAAACCAAAAGATAACTTTTCAAAGATTCCTTGTTACACAACTTCATCTTCCCCAATACACTTCCTTTTATACAATCATTTCTCTTTCTTTACACCATTCCCATGGCGAGACAAAAGCACCTCGTCTCCTGACCTTCGCAACCCCCGCCCCGGTCTCTCCGTCGCCGGAGCACCATCACTCCTTCAACACCAGTTGACAGCGTCGATGGGATCGCCGACGCTGCACCACCACAAACCGCCATCACCGCTACCTCTACACTCTCTTCAACCAACATTGCCGCCGAACGGACCAACATTGTCGCCGAACAGGCCACCATCGCCGTCGCTCATACCTCCGTGCCGCCACCACAGACCACCGCTGCAGAACCCACATCCTCGGTTTCAAGCACCCAGGGTATTTTCACTTCTGGTGGGTCGCCGACGATCCCATCCTTTGATGCTCCGACGAAGGATCTGAAAAAGTAACTTTTGGTTTTTCATCACCGCTCTTTTGAACATTATCTCTGTTATGTATTTTGGGTGTCTGTGTACCAACTAACTATTTATTCCCGCCTTTTGTGTAAGATTTGCGGGTTTAATTTAGGTTGTGTTATATTATCATTCATGCTTGATATTTTTTTGGTCTCCTTTATGTTTCACAATTTGTTTCAGGTACGAATTCTTTGGATGACTTTTTGGATGGTCAAAAGTTGAAAGGACGTAGGCCCTATTGTTATTGGCCTAAACACCTTTTCCCTTGTTCCTTACCCTAGCCATTATGTTCGACAATGGGGACATTGTACGTCTTAAAGTTTGGGGGTGGGGAGAGAAAAATATAAAAAGATAATATAAAGTATATATGTGATCATTGCATATATGAAAAAAAATTGGAAGGAAGCCGAAAAAAATTATAATAAAAAGTCTTCGAAAAATTGGAAGACGACCTTCAGAAAATTGGAAGACAATTTAAAACCCAAGGATCGTGCAACAAATTGGAATATCACAAAACTTTGGGTTTTGAAAATCCTGAACTCAAAAGGAAAGACTAGAAAAGAAATATCGTACGCCCTTTTGTAGTTGAGTTCAAGTTTGGGGGAATATTTTTTTTTTTAAAAAGCCACAGACACTAACCTGTGAAAGCCCTACCGATCAATTTCAACATTATAGAAGTCATTCAAGGAAGTTGTACAATTCTCAACTAAAGGAGACATTCAAGCAATTATTTTTGTAGGTTTCGTTCCTTCTCTCCTTTCGTAAAATTTCTTTTTATTTCATTTTTTTACTTGAGGACAAGTAAAACCTCAAGTTTGGGGGTGTCATAACTCTCGATTTTGAGAGTTATTTATCACTCTCTTTCTAGGTTTTTGTATCATTTTTATACCCAATTTGCTTCTATTCTTTTCATTTGGTCTAAAAATGTGATAAAGAGGTGATGAATTATCAAAAGTTTATTTTTTTGGAAAAACTGCACTTTTGTGGCCAACTGTGGGCAGGTACTCTACCCACTGTGGGCGTCGATGACCACTTGAAGAAACTGCCGGACGCTGCGTTTATCCGGACGATAAGGAGCAGATTAAAATATATTTGTTGGAGCATGCTTGTCTGATCTTTGAGGCATGGGTTGAAAAGAGAGATGGGTTTTGCCCCTTGTGCCTTTGAAGAAGAAAATCCTTTGGGTCTTGTGTTTTCTTTTGAAGGCTATATAAAGAAGGAGTGGTTTGCATTTATTTCATCAACTTCACCACCATCAATCACAAGACATTTAAATTCTCTAGCTCTAGTTTATCTTCAAGTTACTAGTTAACTTGAAGATTGTAGTTTTAAAATTCTAGTCATTTTACTTTCCTAGTCCTTTATATTTCTAGTCCTTTACATTTCTAGTCATTTACTTTCCCTTGTAATTTAATTTCCGTAATTTACATTTATGCAAGTAGTTATTAACTATTTCGCTTATTTCATTGTGTCTTTCTTTTTCGTCATGAGCTAAGCATCTTATTGGGTGTGGGTGTGAGTAAACTTGAGACTAGTAGGATACACTTGGGTGTGTCCATAATTACTTGTTCTTGAGTTTGGTCACTTGAGTCGAGACATAATTCAATGCGGATAAGCCGATCACTTTGAAGTGTTAATATTAGATTTTAGACCTCGAGAGGGGCGGATCCGTTCACAATCATGGATGTGGGAAAATATGGAACGATTGATTTGTTAAACCCACATGATGGTAGCACTTTCCGAGTTAATGGACACCGGGTCAAGCATTTTATTTCCAATGGAATGCCCGGACCCACTAATTCTGAAGAGTGATAGATAAGTTTTCATTGTAATTAGTGTAAATATTTTTTTTATTTGTTTGACTTTTATTTTGTAGGATGTAATTTCGGTTCAAATCATGAGTGTAGTTGGTAATGCTTGGGACTTCTTGTTTGGGACAGGTTTGGAGAGAGGATAAAATCTGATGGGATGGTTCTTTTGCATGGAAAAGGCAAACAAATTAATTTTTATTGCAAAATGGTGCATGGGGAAGGAAAACAAGTTTTTAAAATTACAAAACGAAAGGTTTTGAAAAGGTGATACGATGGTGTCTTGTAAAGGGTATACTGATATTATTACCATGGAGGAGTAGATGCATGGAAAAGGGGTACACAACTTTTTATCTGAAAAAGTACAAAAAGGATGCATTGATTTTAACTAAAGGATTTTCAGTTTTTATAATTCTTTTGGGTACAATTGTTACCCGAGTATTCCTCAAATACTTTGGATCTTTCTAAAAACTGGTGGGCCCCTAGTTGGATTTCAAAGGAAAAGAAACCAAAAGATAACTTTTCAAAGATTCCTTGTTACACAACTTCATCTTCCCCAATACACTTCCTTTTATACAATCATTTCTCTTTCTTTACACCATTCCCATGGCGAGACAAAAGCACCTCGTCTCCTGACCTTCGCAACCCCCGCCCCGGTCTCTCCGTCGCCGGAGCACCATCACTCCTTCAACACCAGTTGACAGCGTCGATGGGATCGCCGACGCTGCACCACCACAAACCGCCATCACCGCTACCTCTACACTCTCTTCAACCAACATTGTCGCCGAACGGACCAACATCGTCGCCGACCAGGCCACCATCGCCGTCGCTCATACCTCCGTGCCGCCACCATAGACCACCGCTGCAGAACCCACATCTTCGGTTTCAAGCACCCAGGGTATTTTCACTTCTGGTGGGTCGCCGACGATCCCATCCTTTGATGCTCCGACGAAGGATCTGAAAAAGTAACTTTTGGTTTTTCATCACCGCTCTTTTGAACATTATCTCTGTTATGTCTTTTGGGTGTCTGTGTACCTACTAACTATTTATTCCCGCCTTTTGTGTAAGATATGCGGGTCTAATTTAGGTTGTGTTATATTATCATTCATGCTTGATATTTTTTTGGTCTCCTTTATGTTTCACAATTTCTTTCAGGTACGAATTTTTTGGATGACTTTTTGGATGGTCAAAAGTTGAAAGGACGTAGGCCCTTTTGTTATTGGCCTAAACACCTTTTCCCTTGTTCCTTACCCTAGCCATTATGTTCGACAATGGGGACATTGTACGTCTTAAAGTTTGGGGGTGGGGAGAGAAAAATATAAAATGATAATATAAAGTATATATGTGATCATTGCATATATGAAAAAAATTTTGGAAGGAAGCCGAAAAAAATTATAATAAAAAGTCTTCGAAAAATTGGAAGACGACCTTCGAAAAATTGGAAGGCAATTTAAAACCCAAGGATCGTGAAACAAATTGGAATATCACAAAACTTTGGGTTTTGAAAATCCTGAACTCAAAAGGAAAGACTAGAAAAGAAATATCGTACGCCCTTTTGTAGTTGAGTTCAAGTTTGGGGGAAGATTTTTTTTTTTAAAAAGCCACAGACACTAACCCGTGAAAGCCCTACCGATCAATTTCAACATCATAGAAGTCATTCAAGGAAGTTGTACAATTCTCAACTAAAGAAGACATTCAAGCAATTATTTTTGTAGGTTTCGTTCCTTCTCTCCTTTCGTAAAATTTCTTTTTATTTCATTTTTTTACTTGAGGACAAGTAAAACCTCAAGTTTGGGGGTGTGATAACTCTCGATTTTGAGAGTTATTTATCACTCTCTTTCTAGGTTTTTGTATCATTTTTATACCCACTTTGCTTCTATTCTTTTCATTTGGTCTAAAAATGTGATAAAGAGGTGATGAATTATCAAAAGTTTATTTTTTTGGAAAAACTGCACTTTTGTGGCCAACTGTGGGCAGGTACTCTACCCACTGTGGACGTCGATGACCACTTGAAGAAAACTGCCGGACGCTGCGTTTATCCGGACGATAACGAGCAGATTAAAATATATTTGTTGGAGCATGCTTGTCTGATCTTTGAGGCATGGGTTGAAAAGAGAGATGGGTCTTGCCCCTTGTGCCTTTGAAGAAGAAAATCCTTTGGGTCTTGTGTTTTCTTTTGAAGGCTATATAAAGAAGGAGTGGTTTGCATTTATTTCATCAACTTCACCACCATCAATCACAAGACATTTAAATTCTCTAGCTCTAGTTTATCTTCAAGTTACTAGTTAACTTGAAGATTGTAGTTTTAAAATTCTAGTCATTTTACTTTCCTAGTCCTTTATATTTCTAGTCCTTTACATTTCTAGTCATTTACTTTCCCTTGTAATTTAATTTCCGTAATTTACATTTATGCAAGTAGTTATTAATTATTTCGCTTATTTCATTATGTCTTTCTTTTTCGTCATGAGCTAAGCACCTTATTGGGTGTGGGTGTGAGTAAACTTGAGACTAGTAGGATACACTTGGGTGTGTCCATAATTACTTGTTCTTGAGTTTGGTCACTTGAGTCGAGACATAACTCAATGCGGAAAAGCCGATCACTTTGAAGTGTTAATATTAGATCTTAGACCTCGAGAGGGGCGGATCCGTTCACAATCATGGATGTGGGAAAATATGGAACGATTGATTTGTTAAACCCACATGATGGTAGCACTTTCCGAGTTAATGGACACCGGGTCAAGCATTTTATTTCCAATGGAATGCCCGGACCCACTAATTCTGAAGAGTGATAGATAAGTTTTCATTGTAATTAGTGTAAATATTTTTTTTATTTGTTTGACTTTTATTTTGTAGGATGTAATTTCGGTTCAAATCATGAGTGTAGTTGGTAATGCTTGGGACTTCTTGTTTGGGACAGGTTTGGAGAGAGGATAAAATCTGATGGGATGGTTCTTTTGCATGGAAAAGGCAAACAAATTAATTTTTATTGCAAAATGGTGCATGGGGAAGGAAAACAAGTTTTTAAAATTACAAAACGAAAGGTTTTGAAAAGGTGATACGATGGTGTCTTGTAAAGGGGATACTGATATGATTACCATGGAGGAGTAGATGCATGGAAAAGGGGTACACAATTTTTTATCTGAAAAAGTACAAAAAGGATGCATTGATTTTAACTAAAGGATTTTCAGTTTTTATAATTCTTTTGGGTACAATTGTTACCCGAGTATTCCTCAAATACTTTGGATCTTTCTAAAAACTGGTGGACCCCTAGTTGGATTTCAAAGGAAAAGAAACCAAAAGATAACTTTTCAAAGATTCCTTGTTACACAACTTCATCTTCCCCAATACACTTCCTCTTATACAATCATTTCTCTTTCTTTACACCATTCCCATGGCGAGACAAAAGCACCTCGTCTCTCGACCTTCGCAACCCCCGCGCCGGTCTCTCTGTCGCTGGAGCACCAATACTCCTTCAACGCCGGTTGACAGCGTCGATGGGATCGCCGACGCTGCACCACCACAAACCGCCATCACCGCTACCTCTACACTCTCTTCAACCAACATTGCCGCCGAACGGACCAACATTGTCGCCGACCAGGCCACCATCGCCGTCGCTCATACCTCCGTGCCGCCACCACAGACCACCGCTGCAGAACCCACATCCTCGGTTTCAAGCACCCAGGGTATTTTCACTTCTGGTGGGTCGCCGACGATCCCATCCTTTGATGCTCCGACGAAGGATCTGAAAAAGTAACTTTTGGTTTTTCATCACCGCTCTTTTGAACATTATCTCTGTTATGTATTTTGGGTGTCTGTGTACCAACTAACTATTTATTCCCGCCTTTTGTGTAAGATTTGCGGGTTTAATTTAGGTTGTGTTATATTATCATTCATGCTTGATATTTTTTTGGTCTCCTTTATGTTTCACAATTTCTTTCAGGTACGAATTCTTTGGATGACTTTTTGGATGGTCAAAAGTTGAAAGGACGTAGGCCCTATTGTTATTGGCCTAAACACCTTTTCCCTTGTTCCTTACCCTAGCCATTATGTTCGACAATGGGGACATTGTACGTCTTAAAGTTTGGGGGTGGGGAGAGAAAAATATAAAAAGATAATATAAAGTATATATGTGATCGTTGCATATATGAAAAAAAATTGGAAGGATGCCGAAAAAAATTATAATAAAAAGTCTTCGAAAAATTGGAAGACGACCTTCGGAAAATTGGAAGGCAATTTAAAACCCAAGGATCGTGCAACAAATTGGAATATCACAAAACTTTGGGTTTTGAAAATCCTGAACTCAAAAGGAAAGACTAGAAAAGAAATATCGTACGCCCTTTTGTAGTTGAGTTCAAGTTTGGGGGAAGATTTTTTTTTTTAAAAAGCCACAGACACTAACCTGTGAAAGCCCTACCGATCAATTTCAACATCATAGAAGTCATTCAAGGAAGTTGTACAATTCTCAACTAAAGGAGACATTCAAGCAATTATTTTTGTAGGTTTCGTTCCTTCTCTCCTTTCGTAAAATTTCTTTTTATTTCATTTTTTTACTTGAGGACAAGTAAAACCTCAAGTTTGGGGGTGTGATAACTCTCGATTTTGAGAGTTATTTATCACTCTTTTTCTAGGATTTTGTATCATTTTTATACCCAATTTGCTTCTATTCTTTTCATTTGGTCTAAAAATGTGATAAAGAGGTGATGAATTATCAAAAGTTTATTTTTTTGGAAAAACTGCACTTTTGTGGCCAACTGTGGGCAGGTACTCTACCCACTGTGGGCGTCGATGACCACTTGAAGAAACTGCCGGACGCTGCGTTTATCCGGACGATAAGGAGCAGATTAAAATATATTTGTTGGAGCATGCTTGTCTGATCTTTGAGGCATGGGTTGAAAAGAGAGATGGGTCTTTCCCCTTGTGCCTTTGAAGAAGAAAATCCTTTGGGTCTTGTGTTTTCTTTTGAAGGCTATATAAAGAAGGAGTGGTTTGCATTTATTTCATCAACTTCACCACCATCAATCACAAGACATTTAAATTCTCTAGCTCTAGTTTATCTTCAAGTTACTAGTTAACTTGAAGATTGTAGTTTTAAAATTCTAGTCATTTTACTTTCCTAGTCCTTTATATTTCTAGTCCTTTACATTTCTAGTCATTTACTTTCCCTTGTAATTTAATTTTCGTAATTTACATTTATGCAAGTAGTTATTAATTATTTCGCTTATTTCATTATGTCTTTCTTTTTCGTCATGAGCTAAGCACCTTATTGGGTGTGGGTGTGAGTAAACTTGAGACTAGTAGGATACACTTGGGTGTGTCCATAATTACTTGTTCTTGAGTTTGGTCACTTGAGTCGAGACATAACTCAATGCGGATAAGCCGATCACTTTGAAGTGTTAATATTAGATCTTAGACCTCGAGAGGGGAGGATCCGAAATACGGCTTAAGTGATGCACAAAGATTTGAGAAAGTCTTTGATAATCACGCAGAGATGCGGGTTTTGTATGATTTACTAAGGTTCGAACGTCGGTCGGGATTAATATCACAAAGAGATTTGGGTATAAATCCTCATACCGGTAGAACTTGACGTTTAGAGTCAAACTTAGATAAATCAGCAAACTCAAGTACAATAACTATGGGCACTTTATAGGTACTTTTGGGCATAATTTATAAAAATTCGTTTTCGAGAGATCGGAATTTTTATACATGGTTCTATGCACTTAAGCGCCTAACCATCTGATAACTACAATTATCTCAAGGAAACTTACACCCATACCCAATCCTTACTCATTGTTAAATTTCTTAATTAATTTAGATATTTCACCAACAAAACGACAAATTTTTCTCACAACCAAAGCGTGTGCAAGAAGTTCATGAAACTCTCTGATTCTCAGTAGACCAGTCCCTGTGGAAACGATATTCGGTATACTTACCATTTTATTACTTATAGCGATCATAGTTGAGGTGTATACTTGCGCCCCCACTGTGGGAACACTGTGGCCACTTGTGGAACTATACGGTTTTCCGCTATCAGTCGCCGATTCTCCCATGTGTCCGGCTATAACTATTGTGTATGCATGTGTAACACTCTGAATTTCAATTTAAGGGGAAAACTGCAAAAAAACAGTGCCCTGCGCGGGTAGCCGCGCGGGTTAGGCCGCGTCGTGAGCCGCGCGGAGCACTGTCCGTGTGAGCATCCAGTGGGAGGCGCGAATGACCGCGCGGTTCAACCCGCGCCACGACCCGCGCGCGTGCCATAACGAGTTAAAAAGGCGATTTCAGCCATTCTTGCATTTATTCCTTCAACTAACTTCTCTCAAAACTCTCTCTTCACTAAATACTTCCCAAGATCGATCAAAGAAGCCTACCAATCTTCATCCACTACATTTATTGCAAGAAACAAGCTTCCTCAATCAAAGGTTTCAACCAAGGATCTCAAGTCTCAAGATCATCTTCTTCCTCCATCCATTTTTAGGGTTCATCTCAAGTTTCTAGGGTTTTGCTATAAAACCTAGATTGTGAGTTTTTTACTACTATTTTCAAATGAGATACATATCTTGTGTGCTTACTTGTTAGTATTTCATATGTATGTAGAAATCTGATCATCTGATAAGTTTGACCTAACTGCTACTTTTGAGATTGTTGGAAATTTAGTTATGGCACTTCATGTGGACTTTGATGATGTTACCAATGATGTTATTTAAACTTGGTTATGTGGTTTTGGTGAGCCATGGGTATTATACTTGTCTTGTACATTTTAGAGTTTTGTACCTAAAATATTCTAGGAATTATATGAGATCTTATACATGTATCTTGTGGATATGGAATTATGTATAGAGATGAATATCGTACGTATATAGGATGAACCATGAGTAAGTGCTAGGAGGATGTAGTCTTATGACGGTATGCACCTAGACCTCCGCCATTTGGAGTAATGCCTGGGAGGTAGTCTTCAAGTGTGTCGGGCCTTCGGGATGTTGCTCAGGCGAGTGAACATCAAGGTACATTGACTCGAGGTAAAACTCATTGGTGTGATGGGTCTCCCCCATTGGTTCCTGATGGCCTTTGGTGACTAAAATGATATAAATGTTCATACCATGTTTATAAATGTTATGCTATGTTCTTGTATAACTCACTAGGCCCGTTTGGCCTAACACTTGTTGGTTTGATGTGTATCTCAGGTTCGAGCGGCGCTACCGCCGAGAAGGTTTAGCTGGCCTCTAGTTGTGAGCTTGGGAGCATTTTTGGGATGCCATTTTTAGAAGATGATCACTTTTGGAAGTAGATGACAACTGACTGTAATCTTAGTTCTAGTTAGATTTAGATTAGGAGGTTGTCATTTATCATTGCTTCTTATTACAAACTTGTAAATAACAGGCATTTATTGTTCCTTTTTGGATGAGCTCATGCTTTGGCATTTATGTGATTACAACATTTCCATTTTCCGGAAATTTTTGTTTGTCCCATTTTTGGGGTGTTACAGCATGGCTTGCATGGGAAACACAAACTGGTTTTTATAACTGTTCATATAATAAATAGTTATCACCAACTTGGACACTTGTCACTTTAGGTAAAGTTGACCTGAACTTACGTATATTAACCTTTTTGGCGTATAACCTAATGAAGAAATCTTAGTTTATCAATGTCCTTTTGATTATGGGGTGAGTAGTAAAATTAGGTAGAACAAACATTATATTTCTGACATTTCAAAGGATGTCTCTGCACAAGGACAGTAGTTGAAAGTTGATTAGTGAAACTTGATCAATAAGTCTTCACTAATCCCTGAATTCGCTCGTTGATCTTTAATCTGCTAGACTACTCGTTGAGCCGCTTCAACGTCTTTCTAGCTTTTATCTGGCTTGTATTCGACTCGATGAAGGCATTGTGCTTGAACTAGACTGAATTCTAGATATAAAGACCAAGTTCGCATCAGTTTGGTTATTTCATACGTGGACATTGAAAACCGATTACAACCTTTTTCAATGGATCTCATATGTTCAGTGTTTAAAAGTACAATACCTATTCTATTAAGTGTATGATTGGATGTGTTATCAACAAAACCAATAGGTAAGACTCAACAATCTTCCATAATTGATGATGACATAAATTTACATAGAATAAACAACTTAGAAAAATGTTATTGAAATTCATAAAAAGTTATTGTACTTGGAACTTAATTTTTGTGACCTTACTTGTTTGATTTTTGGCGTTACATTTACAAGGAAAGTAAAGTACTGAAAAATACAATATCCAAAAAACTATAATTTTGTTTATTTAGACTTGAAATGTAATTTACATGAAGTCGCTTTGAAGATACGTTTAGATCTAAAATATGGGAAGTTACGAGACTGTAGAACTTGATAAACTAAGAGGTTTGGAAGAAGCTTCTCTAAAGGCATTCATTGACGGTTGAAGGATTAGTGTCTTTGTATAATTTATTCTCTCCGCCATTTTTATGAACATCTAAAAGAAATTAAGTTAGGCTCAACAATTTTGATCCCGACTTATACCATTAAATTTATATTATGGTCAATAAAATAAGTATGAAAAAGAACACCACCGTAGTAAAGCCAATTTTAATTTTTCTACATATATCTTTGTGTTAAGTCTAAATATTGTATCCAAGATTTAATAGGAAAGTCAAAGATGTAAAAGTCAACATTGTCTTTGTAATAGACTAGTCAAAGAATGTTTAGTTTCCTTAGTGGTTAAGTCTTAGTTAATCTTGAGGTATAAATAGGCTTTTAGCCTTGTGGCTTTGTAAGAATCTTGTAACTAGTGTTGTAAGCTCGTTATTGTAATATCAGACTTGTGATTAAAGATTCAAGATCTACTTTCTCTCTCTAGTTCTTGATCATATTATGAGAATTGCGTGATTGTTTTGGGATTTTATGTTTAACAATTGGCTTGTCAGGATCGAATTCTCAACAAGAATTATGAATACTCAGAAACAATATCAAAGAAGTTGCGGAATAACACTTTGATATTCAATAAAACAGTAAACAAACAGTATATGATTAACAACTTGTAAACTTGTATTCAATGATCAAATAACAAGATTACACACTCAACCTCAATCTTGAAGAACAGACTCTTTCAAGACGAATTCTACTTCTCTAGAATTAGGAACTATGCCTTGAGGTTGATTTTCTCTCTAGAACATAAACATAGAATGAGTTATTAAAAGTTATCTCACTATTCTAAACTATGCAATATATATACTGAAGATAAAAGCTAATTACAATTAATAAAATATCTTCAGAATATCTTCCATCATTATCTCCAATCTTTCCATAATCTTCAGTCCATCCAACTGTCATCCTTCCATGCGAATTCTTTATCACATAAGCAGCATTATTCTTCAGCAGCATTAATACTCTGAGCAGTATTAACTCTAGCAGTACTAATCTTGTTGAGCAACATTAATCATCAACTAGCAGCATTAATAACAAAAGTACTAACTAGAAGTATTAACTGTTTTCTTCTAGCAGCATTAACTTTGTTCCAGCAGCATTAACTACAACTGGCAACATTAACCACAGAAGTAGTAACCATGATGAATATTAACTTCAGAAGTAGTAACTATGATGAATATTAACTTCAGAAGTAGTAACCATGTTGAACTAGAAGTATTAACCATGTTTGGCATATTTCAGACCCAACAATCTCCCCCTAACTTAACTTTTCAAAACTGAGAAGTTAAGTTCTTCAACATAAGGTCTTTATGATAATTTCAAAACTTTCTGCAATTACTAGTTCTTCTTGATTCAGTTTCTGCTGTTATCTTCTTTTCTGTTTCTGATGTAGTTACTGCTTTATTTCAGCTTCTTCACTTATCTCCCCCTCAAAATAAGATTTCATATCAATACAAACTTTAATTTTCTTCTTTTTCAGTACCAACTTATTGATATGATCTATCTGCTAGTGATAAGAAGTGATCACCTTTTCATCTCTTTTATCTCCATAATTTGATTGTGAACTTTCAGACTAATTGTACCAAGTGTATCCATCAATTCTTTGTAGTTAAACTGTCCTCACCTCCTTTAGGTGTGTTTACCACCTTTGAAGGATCCTTGGATCTTTTAGTAGAGATCTTCTGCCTAGCAGAAGCACCTTCTACTCCCTTGGTTTCTTGGCACCTGGGACCTTTAGATAATTACTCATCTAAAGTTGCCATGGGGAAGGTCTTAGATATGTTCACACTGTCCTGTCCTGCACTTTGTGCAAAGTCAGTAGTGTGAGCCTTACAACCCATATGCTCTTGCATCTCCTTATTGAGCACCTTCTTGAGGTTGGGATACACCTCTATGGTTTCCCTTTGGATATTCTCTGATGAAAAATGCTCCATCAGAGGGCTTGTAGGTTTTGAGGTTGAAGATACAAGAAGGGAAGGAACCTTCTGTATCTTTTCCTTATATATTATGGTAATGGGGAATGTTGGTTTGACAAAAGGAATATGAAGATTTATGCTTTGTAGTGGAAGGTGTGGATAGGTCATCAGTGGGTTGGTCTAATGAGGGCTTTGACCCTGATGTCTTACCTTCTTGATTGTGGGACATCACCATCATTGTAGAGAACAATGGTGTGTCAACTCCTTCCGAGTCCTTAGCAGATCTCTTCATGATTGAAAAGACCTTGCCTTTAGGGGGTTTAGGTACATATACCTCATCAAAGTGAGGTATGTCCGTCAATTCATTATTAAGTACTTCTTGTACAAACCTTGGATACAGATAAAAGCTTTTTGATTGATATCCAGGTTTGACATTAAATTATTGAAGATCATTTTAGGTATAGAAAACTTACACTAGCAGTAGTAACACTTATCAGCAGCATTAACACAGATTGGCAGTAGTAACACATACCAGCAACATTAACACAGTCTGACAGTATTCACTGAACTAGAAGTACTAACTACCTTTCAGTATTAGCAACCTGAAACACTTTTCTTACCTTCTGCTGGATCAGAAGTAACATGTCCTCCATCAAATCTTTTGAAGAATTTGAAGGCAATCCATGTTCCTTGTTATGTGCCAAGAGCAACCATTATCTTCATTCCAAATGCTCTTCCTCTTGAGCTTTTGATTGCCCTGCACACTTGATAAATCAGTTAGTCTTTGATGGAACCCAAGCCAAAGTGGTCTTGGGTTGACCTTTCTCATTAATATAATATGTCAGTTTGGTCTGAATGAGTTGTTTAGGAATCTCATGACTGGAGTATTTTGTCAAGATTATAGGCTTGGCTGCTTTACTACTAGAAGCAGCACTAGCCTTGTTAGCAGTACTAACTTGGTTAGCAGTACTAATCAAGTTAGCAGCACTATTCTTGTTAGCAGTACTATCTGGGATAGCAGTACTAACAGGTTTCTTTGCAATTGGAACCCAAACTTGAACAAAGTTGTTTGCTTTCTTTGTCTTTAAATTACTCCTTGACTTATTTGGAGTATGTTTCTTTGGTTTAGCAAACTTATTTTGAACATGAGACTTTTTAGGTGCTCTGTTCTTAGCCATTTGATTCCTTCCTTGCTTCCTATAACCAAAGGAGTTTTGAGTTTGTCTTTGAAAATTAACTCTTTGGTTGATAGGATTGTAATAACAGTATTTGGCAACATGATTAAGCTTTCCACAGATAAAACAAGGTTTTGGTCTATTGATTTTACTCAGATCAACCCCTTGTTTTTGTGCCCACTGATTATTCCAGTTTCTTTGATTTCCCCTCCTTTTATCATGTTTTTGGGGCTCAGATTTATTGCAAGTACACTGTTTGCAAGGGACAGGATTCACAACTGTTGTCTGTTTGTAGTGGACCTTACCAGACTTTCCCTCTGTCTTTTCTATGTCCTTAGATTTGACCCAAGTCTTTCCACATCCCTCATTGGTGATAATGTGATTTTCTAGAGGAATCTCACCACCTACAGTGTTCTCCTTACTCTTATCATTAGAGTTCTCTTCTTCAGAGTCTGTTTCAACCACCACTTTGTCTAATGGATCTACCTTAGTGACTTCATCAAACAATTCCTTCCTATTCTTGGTCTCTAGCAAGTCTGATATAGGAGGGATGTAATTGTTGTTGTATGGTGGTGGTGTGGTGTTATAGCCTATTCCTCTTCTGAGTTTGTCATGGATTTGAGTTTGAAGCAAGGAGTCCATTGCTTTAGAAGCATTGGAAATTTTTTCAATATCTAGCTTGGCTTTCTCAAACTCCCTCTTTATCTTCTCATTCTCCTCTTCTTTCTGTTTAAGCTTAAATTCATACTGATCTTTCTCCCACTTCCAGTAGTTTGTGTCATAAGAGTGTTGAAGCTCATTGGCTTGGAAACTCTTAATCTGTTCCTCAAAGCTCTCAACGATTCTTACATAGTCTTTTATATCTCTCTCTAATCTTTTAAGATCATCACACATACCCTGATTGTGATCCCTGTATCTTTGAACAATTTCAATACAGGATTTAGAGCAAAGATTAGATGTTACCTCAGTGGGAATGGCAGTGCTTGTCGATTCTGATTCTTTAGCCATGATGATTGATGTTGAATGAACGTTTCTGAGAATACTAGCTCTGATACCATTTGTCAGGATCGAATTCTCAACAAGAATTATGAATACTCAGAAACAATATCAAAGAAGTTGCGGAATAACACTTTGATATTCAATAAAACAGTAAACAAACAGTATATGATTAACAACTTGTAAACTTGTATTCAATGATCAAATAACAAGATTACACACTCAACCTCAATCTTGAAGAACAGACTCTTTCAAGACGAATTCTACTTCTCTAGAATTAGGAACTATGCCTTGAGGTTGATTTTCTCTCTAGAACATAAACATAGAATGAGTTATTAAAAGTTATCTCACTATTCTAAACTATGCAATATATATACTGAAGATAAAAGCTAATTACAATTAATAAAATATCTTCAGAATATCTTCCATCATTATCTCCAATCTTTCCATAATCTTCAGTCCATCCAGCTGTCATCCTTCCATGCGAATTCTTTATCACATAAGCAGCATTATTCTTCAGCAACATTAATACTCTGAGCAGTATTAACTCTAGCAGTACTAATCTTGTTGAGCAACATTAATCATCAACTAGCAGCATTAATAACAGAAGTACTAACTAGAAGTATTAACTATTTTCTTCTAGCAGCATTAACTTTGTTCCAGCAGCATTAACTACAACTGGCAACATTAACCACAAAAGTAGTAACCATGATGAATATTAACTTCAGAAGTAGTAACTATGATGAATATTAACTTCAGAAGTGCAAGAAAATGGATTCTTTGGATTCGATTTGTGTTTAGGATTGATTCTTGTGTTGATTACATCTTGTGATTCTAACTGATTCAATCTCAATTTTCGATTTTTGAAATTTTCTTGAAACTCGAGTTCGAACACTGTTCTTGAATGAAAATGTGTGAATTGTTGTTTTTAATCGACATTTGATAGTAAATTTGTGTTTTGTTATGTTTTTCGATGATTCTGATAATTTTTTGAGATCAAATTTGCAGATTTGGATCGATTTGAGATAGAAAGAGCCAAGAACTCGATTTGCGCGAGTTCATCTTCGTTTTGCGCGAGTTCATAGACATTTGCGTGAGCTTATACGAGCTTCAAGGAAAATTCAGTTTGCGTCTTGCACTAATAACGCAAAGCTACGTTTGCGTCTTGCACTAATAACGCAAAGTATAATTTGCGTATCTAACCATTCACGCAAAGCAAAGTTCGTGCAATCAACGACTCACGCAAAGTCTCTCACTCAAAGCCTCTCACACAAAGTTCAGTGCTTAATTCAAGAATCTCTAAGTTTGCGTGACAAGACTTTCACGAAAAGTCACATTTGCGCATCTTTCGGCTCACGCAAAGTTCACTTTGCGCTTCAAGGCTATCACACAAAGTTCACTTTGCATTACAAGGCAGTCACGCAAATCCTACTTTGCGTCTTCCACTGGTATCTCACGAGAACCTTCCTTTGTGTCACACGCTGATCACGAGAAGCTACCTTTGCGCCATACACAGTTCACGCAAAACTCGACTTTGCGCCATATCAAGTGTTGTTCAAATTTTAAAATTTTGTGCTAGATTTCAATTTAATCTGATTTTTGATTTTCTGGTATACAGTTTGGAACGATCATTTATATCAAGCTAATTTCTCATTCAAAATGGGATATTTTGCAGATCTTGAAGAGAAGAATAGAAAGCTGGAATTAGAGAAAGTTAATCTGGGTCATGTTGTTGACTTTCATTCTCAAAAGTCAAAAGAGTATTTTGCTGAAATCATCTCATTGAAAGAAGAAATCGGTACTTTAAAGATAATCAATGAAGATCTTCTGAAAAGATCTTCTGGGCTGAATGATGAGAAGATAATTAGATTGGAATATGAGAATGCTGAACTTAGAAAGAATATATCTGATATGGAACATCAGCTTGCTGAAATTAAAGCTGATTTTGATAGTGAAAAGAAAATTTTTTCAAAGAAGTTCTCAGATTTCTCTAAAAAGTGTTTTGAAGAAAAGAAGTTAGTTGAACTTAAATGCATAAAACTTTCTCAACAAATTTCTGATTTTGAGAAAGTACTTATTTTGGAAAGAGAGAAGTTTGATAAAGAAAAGAAGGCCATAGAACAGAAGAATGTGGGATTCTTTAAGGAACTATCCGGCCAAAGAAATGATTCAGAGAAAGGGTTTGAAGAAGAACGATCAATCTTTGAGACTGAAATCAAAAGACTGACTTCAAAGTTATCTGAACTATCTGCTACTGCGCTGAAAGAGCAGAAAACGAAGTCTGAATTCAAGACAAAGATTGACCTGCTTGTGAAAGAAAGAGACACATTTGCTTCAAAGATCAAAGAGCTTGAAAAGTCTGTTTCAAGTTCAAATCATAAATCTGTCTCTTCACAAAGGTCAGTTAAATATTTTGATCAGATTCGTCGAACTAACATTTTCTATGATGGATATATAGATGGTTCAGATACATATCCGAGGAGAAGTAGTTACAAGAAAAAGAAACTGGGTTGGCAGAAGAAATCAGTCAAAGATGACAAGACAGATGAGCTGAAAGGAAACACATCATGTATACATGTACACAAAGCAAAGAAGAACAAAGCACATAAAGGTAATAAATATTATTGTTCTTATTGTGGTACACATGATCATATTCACAAGACCATTGATCATTTCTGGTATGGTTCTTACTCTATCACCCCCACAAGAACTGCAACTAACATTCATGGACCCAAATACCAGTGGGTACCAAAGCCGAAAACTGATTCTGTGTTGCAGGCACCTCAAGTCAAGGGGGAGTAAGAGAACGATGGCTTTTGAACACAGCAGTTCAAAACCCGCACCTCAATATCAAGATTATGGCTTCTAAGTACAAAGCTTAGGACCCGTTCTTCAAAGGAGTTTGACTTCTAAACACAACAGTTTAGGACTCGGACCTCAACGATTAAAAGACCTTACTCCTGTTTTTACATCCGATGGATATGATGGTCTACATCCCAAGAGAATTGATCTGATCTCTATCCTGTACTTTTTCACTGATAGATTTTACTAATATGATGGTCTACAATTCAAAAGGGAGTGTCTGATCTCTATCCTGTTTTAACTGTCATATTTCAGATGCCTAATTTAAGGGGGAGTAAAGGTGATGACTTTTGATTAATTCAGATCAGAACTCATACTATAATCTGTTTTACTGCTTTCTATCCTTTTATTTTTGAATAAATAATGTGAATAAAGTGGCTTCTGATCATATGACAGATCAGGACCCGTTTTTCAATGATCAAAGAAGGATATTATGCTAATATCCAGGGGGAGCTCAAAAGACCTAAGTCATTATATCATGATTTGAGGGAAGCTGAAAAGGTAAATATCTTCTGATCCTAGATCTTTGATTGTTTGAAAGAAGAACAACTTTCAAACATGAAAAATCGTTTCTTAAATGTTCAAATCACTTCTTATTCTCAAAAGATTTTATGAATTTAGAAGTGTGCTTTTAAATGTTTTTCAAATTTTGAGCTTAAAGTTTAACTGACCGTGTGTTTCCAAAGATCAATACTTGTGTATTATCTTGTCCATATACTGTCAAGTATTCACACACAACGGTTCAGTATTTTATTTGAAATTGTTATTACCATGTCTCAAATTCGAACCAATTTTTGGATGGTAATACCCCCGTTTGCTTTCAAAGTTGTTGAGCATCATTCATCATTTTCATATTTGTGCTTTTATTGATAAATTGTTTATATTCGTTCATATAAACAAAATATCCAGTTTTTTGGTACCCTAACCATTTCATTTGATCTGCTTGATACATTGTCAGATTCTCAAAACAATTCTTTTGATTTCATTTCATTCATTCAATATTCTTGTTTTGAGAAATCTTAATTGTTCAATTGCTCAAATCTCATGAGCATACATTCTGACACTGATATCTTTTTGAGCTTCACTGATCAAGATAAACTGTTGAGCAACGATTCTTATTAGGAATAACATGGGATTTGTGTGTGAGCTTAAACAGAACTTCTATGGATTCACGCAACCTGTGTTTCCTACCCAGGAAGTTATCCTTGAGTGATTGAGGGGTGAGGGATCAATATCAAAGAGTGGGGGAGATAACTCATCCGGTTGAGTTATTCTCATTGCGTGGAGCGGAAAAATGGAAAAGAGAGTTTGGTTAGAAGTGAGCATAATGTTAAAAAGAAAGAGGGTGTGAGATCAGAGTTAAAAGAATATCAGAACTCTGCACCTACCACTTTCTGAGCCGGGCATCCACATTTACTGATTGGTTCACATTCTTTGGTGACCATCATTGAAAAAGGCAGTGAGCCCATGCCAACTCTTTGGTGACCATCATTTACTCATTTCTTTGTTTCATTTTCTTTGGGGACGCAACATATATGCTCTCTAATCTTCACTCGGAAGATTTAGATATTGAAAAATAAGGAAAGTTGCCCCACCTTCGCGCCTCTTTCATGCACATTGAGTCCGTGTAATATCTGTTACTGTCTCAACAGTTTACACAATTTGAGCCTGAAAAAGCCTAAGTAGCTTCAATCATTCTACACTTGCACGAGCACACAAGGAATATGTTTTCTTGTCATAACATTCATAGAAAATTCCTTTGTGGTTTTTCGATGATTGAATGGAAGCCCTGGAGGAGTGATCATCACAAAAGCTCCTTTTCAATGTACATCTGTTATACAAAGTGGCTTCGTGCTACTTACAGGCATGCTAACTGTTTCATTTGTTGATTCAGGGTTACCACGTTCATTATGTCTGAATTTGAAAAGATTCGGATATATATCTTTCATGAATTGACGACTCTCAGATCAAAGTGCGCCAACTGTCAAAGGGGAGATTGTTATTTGAATACAAAGGGGTGATCAAAGTCTGTGCTGAAATTGATGAAATTTTGATGATCATGATGCTCTCAATCATCAAAAAGGGGGAGAATTTTTCCAAAGATCAATTTCAATGCTATGAAGAGTTGTCAAAGTGAAAATTGCTTCCGCTTATTCACAGACAAAAGACTCTGAAGAAAGTTTGTTCAAAGATAAATCAATATGATTTGTGAAAGATTGTTTTCTGAAGACAGTCCAGAGATCAAAGTGATGAAGATACAATTTTGCTCAGAGATGAAAAAAATTTCAGAGATAAAGTTTTCAAAGCTGTTTCATTGTTCGAAGATCAGTTGTTTCAAAGTTGTCAAAGATTTTCAAACGTTTCAAGAATTATGTTTCGCATTCAAGACATGTTGACTTTCAAAGCTTCAAACTGCAAAAGACTTTCCAAGATTCTTCAAAGGCTGAAAGAGTAAAGATTGTGAAAGCTTCAAAGTTAAAGAGACAAAAGCTGAAGAATCAAGAGCAGAAGATCTGTATCAATTTTTTATTAAATCTTGAATACAAAGGGGGAGATTGTTAAGTCTAAATAGTGTATCCAAGATTTAATAGGAAAGTCAAAGATGTGAAAGTCAACATTGTCTTTGTAATAGACTAGTCAAAGAATGTTTAGTTTCCTTAGTGGTTAAGTCTTAGTTAATCTTGTGGTATAAATAGGCTTTTAGCCTTGTGGCTCTGTAAGAATCTTGTAACTAGTGTTGTAAGCTCGTTATTGTAATATCAGACTTGTGATTAAAGATTCAAGATCTACTTTCTCTCTCTAGTTTCTCTCTCTAGTTCTTGATCATATTATGAGAATTGTTTGATTGTTTTGGGATTTTATGTTTAACACTTTGTATTATTAGACGCATTGTCAAAAGAAATGCTACTTTTTTATCTTTCAGATAATAAAAAACTATAATATTTTTTAACATTTTAAATAATTCGTTTCCCAAATGTGAAAAACCAAATTGCTCAAATGCACCGGAGCATTTTATCATTGGCCCATGACGTGGTTCGGTCCAATGAGTTGTTATACAAAGATAAGAATTATGTGGAGTGCTCCAAACATCATACGTGAGAACCACACTATTTACTAAGTTTAAAAATACAGTTCGCAATTCCATTTTTGCAATTTTTCATAATTTAAAGGGCAAATTGCATGAAAAAGTAACCTACTTTAGTCTGATTCCTGTTTTTGGTAACGTACTTTCAAAACTTCTATTTTGGTACGTGAGATGTGAAATCTTAAACTTTTAAGTACCTAGTTACATATACTAGGATTAGGTTTTTTTGACATGGCGTTATTTATTTATTTTTTTAACGCCAACTAAGAATATAAATTCCATGTCATCATTTTTTTAAATATAAAATTTATATTTTTTTAATTAAGAAGAAAATTTCATATATTTTTTTTAAATCTAAAAAGTTATCACAATTTTCTTAAAAACTAGGAAAATCAAATTAACGTAATTTTTTTTAAAATCAATAAAATTTGTAATTCTTTTTCTTTATTAAAAAAATGACCATAAAATTTATAAAACTATTTAAATGATTGTAATTCTTGTAATATTTTTGTTTTATGATATTTTTTTGATAAAGAATTATAAGAATTACAATCACCTAAATAATTTTACAAATTTTATGGTCATTTCTTTAATAAAGAAAAAGAATTACAAATTTTATTGTTTTAAAAAAAATTACGTTAATTTGATTTGCTTGGTTTTTATGAAAATTGTGTTAAGTTTAAGAATTAAAATATATGAAATTTTCTTCTTAATTAAAAAATATAAATTTTACATTTTAAAAAATGATGACATGGAATTTATATTATTAGTTGGCGTTAGAAAAATAAATAAATAATGTCATGTAAAAAAAACTTAATCCTAGTAAGCATTTATATGTAACTAGATACTTAAAAGTTTGAGATTTCACATCTCAGGTACCAACATAGAAGTTTTAAAAGTACATTACCTAAAACAGGAATAAAACTAAACTACGTTACCTTTTCATGCAATTTGCCCTAATTTAAATATATCACGTTCGAGGGCGAAACCACTTATATGTCGGTATCTTGATTGGAGCGATTTTTAAATCCAACTTTTAATTTGTGGGTTATCAAAGTGATTGAATGCCAATGACAAGCACAACTGAACCACCAATTTTCGTTGCATCGTCCGAGTTAGCTTCTTTGTCATACTTTCAAGCGAATTGCCAGAATTTGAGGACAATGACGAAGTTGTTTTAGACAGGAGTTGCAAATTGGTTATGATATGCATAACGAAGATCCTAGTAGTCGTTTATAGGAAATTAGCATAGGCAATTATGCAATTTTTTAATTTCATTTGAATATTAAATTATTAATGGTTTCTTGACGTATGTATAAAAAAAATTACGGTTATCAATAACTCCTTGGTTTATGTAAGCACGATGTTGTTTTTTGTTATATATTTTTTTTGGAAAGGCAACAATATATAAAAACCAATAAAAGAAAGAAAAATTGATAATACAAAACCGATAAAACACAAAACAACTCACCATCTACAAGGCATAGAAGGGAGGGAGGCCACAACTGAAACCCAACAAAACGAAAGCAGCATAATGAAAGTGTTAAGTCGGATTTTATAGTAATCATTGTATTTATAGGCTTGGTCTAATATTGTGTTTAGAGTGCTTGTATATCTGGTATTGACCAAGGGTATTTAAGTCCCTTGTGTCTTTGTTCCTTGTAAGACTTTCACGCATATTCTCAATACATTCAAGTTTTGCGCTTTCAACTCTCTCTCTACTTTCTCTCTCTAGGATTTAGAACGATCTTGCATTATCAGAAAGACAAACAATCGATCAAAACCCTTTAATAATAACAGACAAAAGTGTTGTAGCACCACAACACCTGAGACCCGAAAACAGTTTTTGTTATGGGATGGAATATTGGGCCTAGATTTTTATTAGGCTCCACTGGATGGACCCTTGATTAGGCCCATTGATTTTATTGGACCGGTAATAATGGGCCTCATGAGATTTTGAGTGTCGGCCATTTAGGGGTTGTTTGGCAGTTACTGAATGGTTTGGTGTATAATGATTAAATAGTCAGAATGATTAAGAGACTCTTATGATATAGTGCGAAATGAAATATGGTTGTTTGCTAATTGTTCAGAATGAAATCAGGGCACTGAATGGTTAAGGCAGGGTAAAGATAAAAAATCATTCAAAGGGTTTTTAAACCATTAAGAAGCAAACTTTTTTTTTGTCAAACAAGATTTACCTCTTAATGATTCTGAGGTTGCCTCTTAATTGAAGCATTAAGAGTTAAACAAACAACCCCTTAAACCTCATACACGGGTTTATTGAAGGCATAATTTATTTTAAGAGTAAACCATAATTTTGGTTCATGTACCAAATGCCTCTAAATTTTAATAAGTATAATAAAAATGGTCCATATAATTAACTTTGTTAAAAATGGTCCATTAAGCGAGGATTTTTTCATATTTTTATCCAATACTTTGTCTTTTACCATATCATTTGTTTTTTTTCAATTAAAAATATTTAATATTCAATATTAAGTAGTATAAAAGAAACCCCTACTTCTATTGTCATCGGCTTCCTCTTTGTGACATCACTCCTTTGTTTCTCTCTCTCTTTATCTCACCATCCCTATCACACATAAACATACACCTAGAACACACACAAACCTACACTTAAACAATGGGTTTTCTTGTTTGACGGTGGCTAAACGGAAGACGAAGAGAGAATCTTTCAACTCCTTTTTGTATTGGTGTGTTGGCCTGATAACCATGGGGTCCGATGGTGGTTGTGTGTTGAACGAAAGAGAGGGAGCGGAGGTCATCCTAAAATGAAAAGGGGGTGGGTATAGTATAATATACTATTTTATATTTAGATTTTAATGTAATATAAAATAATAGTTAATATAATATTTTTTTTGTAATTTTTATATTTTAATGAAATACTCTTCATTTAACGGCATATTATATATGTTAGTGTCATCACTTTTAAAATGGAATGCAAATCATAGCGATTATTATTGTATTTATTAAAGTTTAGGGACGTTATTTATAATCTTCTGTAAACAACAAGGACCAAAATTGTACTTTGCTCTACTTTTTCAAGTATAAATATCACCCCTCATCACATAAAATTTGTTTGTACGCCTCATCTCTCTCTCTCTCTCTCTCTCTCTCTCTCTCTCTCTCTCTCGCTTGTTATACGACTCTTTCATCTGCATTTGCTGATTCAGTACGATCGTTCCTCAATCTTGGTTTTCATTATGAACCTGGTACGTTTTCATGGATCTGGTAATCGTCATCATCGAGATGGTGGTAATCGGTTTCAGATGGATACGATTTGTTTATAATTATGCGATCATATTGACCAGATGGATACGATTTGGTTCACGGATCGTCACTGGTCCTTGAGGTTATCACTAAGCGAAGATTCTGGTACGCTGTCTCGATGATTATACGTCTTCTTGATGGACAGTATCTGATTGTAAGTCTTCTTGCTGATTACACGTCTTCTTGATGGACATCGATCTTACTATTCACCGGTTTCTACTTATAATTGGTGAATAGGTTTGTTTAGTTCACGTTTTCTTGTATCCCTTCTCAGATAGACAATATTTGATGATTATACGTAACAATTTCTGATGGTAAGTCTTCTTGATGAACAAGATTCAATGATTAATCATACGTCTTCTTGATAATTTATTCGTTTGTACTCGACTGTGTTAGATACTTTCATGTATCCTTCATGATTTTATTACCCATCGTTTTCTACTCTAACGTGATCAATTACTTACTTAACTTCTTTTATATATATATTTGCAGTCGGTGATGATCCTCCATCAATTCAATTTGGTTGTCAACGCTTCTGTTTGCAGTCATATATATGGCTAGGTGAGCAATTAATTGTGTATTAATAGAATTACGCAAGTCTTGAATTCTTTGATCTTGTTGATTGATACAATTAATCCTATTTAATTAATCCGTTTATTTCTGCAGATATATCTTCAGCGCAGGTGTTTCCATCTGCTTTCGTTGGGCATTACAATGATTGATTGAAGAATATATAGGTGTTTAGGATTTCTATATATGGGAGATGTTTGATGTATAGATCAGGCGAGACTGCGGGTACCGAATTTCTTTTGTATCGTGGCCTGCCTGCCATGTCGGGTGTGCACAGGTCGTAAGTAATAAAAAGAGTGAGTCGTTTTTGGTTGATGGAGGGAGATGGTACGGGGTTTGCCCGACTCTCCCTCCATGTGGGTGCGTGTGTGTCTCTTTTCTCTCTTCCCCCCCTCCCCCTCGTCTCTGCGATTATCTTGCTTCTTTCTTTTGAGGCGTTCTTTAAACACACGCATTCCACAACAACATCGATTGCAGACATGCGAGCATCTATGGTTGAGTGCTACAATATGCATCGGTCGTTGAAATTTCTCCATCCGTTGTCTTGCACAAGTCCATTTGTCACAATATTTTCACTCCGTTCCATTCGTTGCAAATCTAATTCAAATCATTTTCACATATCCATTTGCACAAGTCCATTTGTTACAATTTGATTCCATCCATTATTTTCACTTCATTTGTTACAATCTCATTAAATCCATTTGCACAGGTGTGATTCCATCCATTATTTTCACTCCATTTGTTACAATTTGATTTGATCTATTATTTTCACTCCATTTGCATGCTACAATGTGATTCAATCCATTTGCACCGGTCCATTTATTACAATGTGATTCAATCCATTGGCATGGTCCATTTATTATAATGTGATTTGCTCCATTTGTTTGCATGGGTCCATTTGTTACAATCTGATCCAGTCCATTTGCACGGGTACAATCTGATCCAATCCATCTGCACGGGTCCATTTGTTACAATCTAATCCAGTCCATTTGTTACAATCTGATCCAGTCCATTTGCACGGGTACAATCTGATCCAATCCATCTGCACGGGTCCATCTGTTACAATCTGATCCAATCCATCTGTTACAATCTGATCCAATCCATTTGCACGGGTCCATCTGTTACAATCTGATCCAATCCATCTACATGGGTCCATCTGTTACAATCAGATCCAATTCATTTGCACGGGTCCAGTTGTTACAATCTGATTCAATCCATCTGCATGGGTCCATCTGTTACAATCTGATCCAATCCATTTTCACGGGTCCATTCAATCCATTACTTTCACTCCATTTGCTATATGGCAACGGGTGCTATATTAGATGCTTGATCAAACATATAGGTTTTCTGGTGCAAATTCCAGTGATTCTATTAATTAATGGTTTGTGTATGAGATAAGTTTGTTGTTTGTGTATGAGATAAGTTTGTTGAAGTTGTGTGGATGATTGTTCATAGATTAGAGGGGCACTATCAGTCAAACATGAGTTCCAAAATCAGAATATTGGCTTTCACAAAATCATAGCTAATTCAACTCATGGCTCGTTATATATCTATCAACATGCACATGGCTTGGCTAATGGTTCCAAAAGCATCATCAACTCAAAGTTGTATTTCTATCGGATCCACCAACAATATTATGTTTGTTGGGAAGGCATTCTTCTAGCTAGGGATTGTTCACTTTTGGTTTTGATTTCGTTCATGTTTGTGCACTAGTCCATGAGACTGTCTGGATGGTTGATTGGACATGATTTTTGGTAGGAGTCCCATCGAAGGTTGTAAATATTCTGTTCTTTCAATCACAACAACATCAGAGAAGCTGCAACTCTAAGATCTAACTTCAAAGACAGACATGGAGAGCCTAAAGGTATTTCTCTTTCTGCATCATCTGTTTGGTTCTTGTCTCTCTAAAATTATTTTTGTATTATATGATCGAGTACTATGTAATGATTTACTTTCGGCTGATATTAGGAAACACTAATAGGAATTCCTTTAACTCCCTTTTTTGCAGAAGCGGTTTCATGATCAAGAAGCGGGTGCTCCAATATCATTCTTCAGAAGGAGAATTAGGATGAGCAAAAGTGAGATCTTGCATACTCTGTCTTTTATTTCCTAAACTTCTTTTTGGTAGAATTATTATTAGCATTATGTTTTAATGGGGATGATCTTTTAACAAACTACTTTACATTCAATTGTCTTTTTTTTAGGTAGAATTATTATTCCTCAAAGTAGCAATACATGAGATGGTTCCTCCCAATAACAAGGTAACCATAACTAATATAGCTTAATTATGTTAAACTTCACATAAGTTATAAGACTCCTTCAACCTCAGGAATATAGCTAATGAGATAGTTCTTGCCAATAACATTATAAAGACATTGAAGGAGTTCTTCATCTTCACTGAGGCAGAAGTGGCCAATGTTACGAATTTGTACTCACAAGGAACTCAACTTTGAATTCAATAGTTTCTTAATTATAGCCTCTTTTTTTAAACAAACTCCATTTTAGATTTTTATAATAATTTTCTATTGTTGCAGGGAAGACATGCAGATGCAAATGTAAACTTTGATACAAGAAGATCCAATATCATGGTTGTGTGCAACAACAGACTAAGGTAGGAAGTGAAGTGTCATGGGAGCCTCTATTTGTCGGAGATTAGGACGTGTAACATGAATAGAGATTGTGTGTGTGAAATAGAATCAAGTGAACATTAATTGTGTAAAGGAGCGACATAAACTTGTAAAGATTCAGTACTATCATATTAGTAGTTCCAGGTTTTAATTAGTAGTCTTGTATAGATTTTCTTTCAGTTTTTTGTTGTTTACAAGACTTGAACATGTAATCTAAGTGGTTTGAGACATGAATGTAAATATGTTTGGTTTTCCGATTAATTTCTAAGTTGGTTCATTCATATTCCAGGAAAATGTTATGAAGCTCGAAAATTTGAGGAAAATGTTATGAAGCTCGAAGATTTGATGTAAAAACTTGTCATGCTAATTAGCCACAAAAAACATACAATTTGAAAACACCATTCATGTTTGTAAAGAAAAGGTTGCTTCTTATGGGGTCAATGTAACGACCCGGTTTCCAAATATTTAACTTAAAACCACAAATACCGGAAACAACCAATAAATATCCGAAAAGAATCGGATAATACAATCTTCCCAGAATCACCTCATTATACAACGACGGAAAGAAATAACTCTAACCATAATAATAAATTCTTACTCATCTATAATCATCATAACCTTTAACCAAAATAAACGACCCGATCAATTGCTAGCGAACCAGTAAATTGAGACAACCTTCACCACAATAAATGTTGCTTACCCTTTTTCCCATGCTAGCAATCTCAATATAAATTTCACCTGAAATGCATATTTTTTTAAAACAAAATGAGGGTTAGACCGAACGGTCTAGTGAGATATTCCCGATCATTTCAAATATTTATCAAATCAGTTCATACATATATATATATATTGTTAAAGGGAAAAACAAATGGAATAACAATATGGAGAGAATAACAATAAGACAGAGAGAAGAAGTCTATAATTCTCATTAATCATAAGCCCTTTAAATAGGGAGGAGTTACAAGTAGATAGTTAGAAGATATTTCAGTTCTAATCTAACTCTGATATATTTATCTCTATCTCTATCTCTATCGTCATATCCTTTAGACGATGACACACTTATCCTACAACACTCCCCCTTGTGCCGAGTTAAAGGAGTGGTGGTGCACAGTTGTTGCCTCGTTAAAACCTTACGCCAAAATAAAACCCAGTGGGAAAAAATAAAAATATGACGAAGGAAAGAGTACAACGCACCAACTTCTTTGGAATACATAGACTTATCCTTCAGTCTAGTTTTCTCTTAGATTCATACTTTAATCTTGAGAGTTAAGAAAACATGATGGTATATAAACAGTTGCCTCACTAAAACCTTACACCAAGGAACAAAACCCAATGGGAAAAATAAAACCATGTTTGAAGGAAAGAGCACAACATACCAATATCACAAATATAGTAGACTCCCCCTTTTGTCTACTACTCCCCCTGATTCGTGCATTAACCAAGGGAATTTGGAAAAACATTTCCATTTACTTTCTACACGTTTCCTAATATATGGTTTTAGGTAATGACTTGGTAAAATATGTCACATTCTTTTGACACCTTACTTGATTCACTTGAATCTAAAGAAGAGTTTTTTATTGCTGATTGTATAGAAACTTAAGCAGAATATGCTTTGTGTTATTACCCCTGATGTATCTTATGTTTATTTCTTCGATACATGATACATTATTTCCATATATGCAAGTAGGATACTGGTTGAACCCAGAATTACTAACTCCTATAATATATGTAATGATAGTCCTTAATCATATACATTATTTTATTATCTCATGGAGAGTAATATTCTTGGATTAATTCAAGGAGGTAGTTACAAATGATCGCTTAGTTTACTTCCAAGCAATCGACGTGTTCCTTGTGGTAATTCTTTATTCAGTTTGGGAACATCATTTGTATGGGTCAGACAGATACCTAATATCAGCAAACACATACCAAGACATTATTTGATGTTTTTCTATAAGAGCTAGCTAGTACTTTTGCTGCTTACATTCTAAGTAGGTATTGAAGTTCCATTATCAATCCCATTTTTCTTTCTATAGGGAAAGTATAAACCATGTCAATGGTTCCAAAAGATTAATTTAATATCATTCCAATGATTTTGCGTTGGCGCTGAGCTAAATCTAGCTAACAAGTTCACTGAGAAATACAATATATGGTCAAGTGTATTATGTTAAGTACGATAATGCGCATATTGTACTTAGATAGGGAATTCATCTCCCAGCATCTTTCGTCATCATCCTTTAGACGAAATGGATCTTTCCTTATATCTGACACTTCGACCGATCATGGGAGTGCTAACCGGATGCGCTTTGTCCATATTAAATTGCCTGATTATTTTCTGGGACATATGCGATCGGTGAATTAATATTTCACAAACTCGGTGTCCTAGCTCAAATATCTAGACAAAACCAAGTTTTCCCAAGATCTTTCCTCTCAAAATCAGATTTCAAGTAGCGTGTGGTTCCTCTCATTTCATCAAGAGTGCCTATTATGTTCATAACATTGACATATAGAGCTACTTTGAAAATCTGGAACTTGTTTTCCATAATAAATAAGCAAGAGAACATTTCATCGTTCTTATATATCTTTTCCCAATCAAGTATTCCATTAGGCGGGTATACCACATCCACTTATATTGTTTTAATCTATAAAGTGGGCGTTTCAATTTATTGCAAACGCATTTCGTGGTTTAGAGTTGCTTGATTTTGGTAATGTAATATCATCAAGCACTTTTATATATCTCTAAATCTAGATCCCCGTAGAGATATGTGGTAACCACATTCATGAGTTTCATTTCCAGTCCTTCGGAAACTACTAGGCTAGTAAATTATACAGATGTCATAACATCCATTATGAGAGAGTAAGTCTCCTCGTGGTCAATTCAGGGCGTTGTGAGAAACCTTGCGCCAAAGGAGAGTCTCATACATTATGACTTAATTATTCTCATTACGCTTTAGGACAAATGATTTATCTATGTCTTACAGGCTTTACACTTGGTGGGTTAGCACTACCAAACCAAATACCTGTTCATTTGTCAAATAATATGATTCTCCTGGATTGCTTATTTAGGCCAGTTTGCTCTTTGTTGATATTTTCCAACTGAGCATGGTTCGATGTCAATGTGCTCTATCACCTCATAAACAATAATATATGCGAAATATATCATCAATAATTATATATGATCTGTCCATCGACTCATATGTGCTCTCGTAGTTCATTTGAGATTAATATTCATCTCTAGAATCAATATTAACTTCAGAGCGTCCTCCAGTGATGATTCATAGACATAGTTCAATCAGAGACAATCTCATGAGAGGTTTATGTATTGATGACAAATAGTTGTGCCTTACTCTTCTCTTCCTTTAGATGAGTATCTATCGAACCAAGTAGCTTCCCCCATTTCCGTTTGGGAGCAACGACCTCAACCACACCTCCACTATATGTGATTGCAACGCACTTTCCAATGGCGTTGTGCCCCTGTTGGGGAATTTTTAACCTTGCAAGTATATTTGCAGCCCGTATATGTGATCTTGTCACTTTTGGAATATTAAACGTATCAGGTATCGAGTCTGATTCGTTTGACTTCAACATTACGTTGTGAAGTTTTGGGGATCGAAATGAGACAGAGTGGGAATATTCAATGACACTTCCTGTCGTTCCCATGGAAAATCCTTTTTCCTATCTCCCCCTAACGACGGGAAGACTGTCTCATGAAAGTGACAACCCGCAAATCTAGCGATAAAGAGATCACTAGTCAAATATTATAATTAGCGGATAATTGTTGGGGATTCATATCCAACATATACCAAATCGTCTTTAAGGACCCATTTTGATGCACTGTGGGGGCGCAATTGGCACATATAATCAAACATGCGTAAATGTAAAGTATCAGGCTTATATCCAATTACCAATTGGTACGCATGAGCAAGTAGTGGGTCTAAAAACGAAAAAAAAACTGCATATAATAATTGCATAACCCCAGGTAGATGTGGGTAAATTGGGGCGCATTACTAATACCCTAGATGTCATCATATTCTTTTGGTAACAACTTCTATGAGACCATTTTATATATACACATGGGGTATAGGAAACTTTATATTGATCCTAATACATATGCAATTAATATCAAATCCTTATGATGTAAATTCTCCAGCATTCAAAGTCATGTAGACTTGATGAAATAATCAGGGTGGTGAGACCTTAAACGTATAGTTAGTGCTAGGAGTGAAGTATTTCATGTGGACAATAATACGACATGCGTTCATCGTGTCGAAACCAGAACCATAAAGTACTTTAATGGCCCGCATTTTGGATGTTTATGTCCATAAATATCACCTTGTATTCGTTGTAACAATGGAATATTTTTTTATTATGTCCTTAGCTTTAGGATGGTCTCAATCCTGTCTTGGCTAAAGAGTAGGTTATATACAAAAGTTTTAGGTATTCGAGAGGGCATATAGCAATGTTGTTTCTTATGCTACAGAAGTCAACAGTTGCAATTTTCCTCATTCTTCCTTTTACTCGAAAGAGAATGTGTCTATGTGTATTTTGCAATACACGGATCACTATGTCATAACCACGGTGTCCCGCATGGTCATGCCAAAACATATATGTGTTATTGCCCCCAAAAGTTCTTTATTGGTGACAAAATATGTTCCGATGACCCAATAATCTACTAGTTTGACACATTAGTTTCCATGATATATGTTTACTTTCATATATTCATTAGAACTTATGTATATATGCTCATTTCCATTTTCATTTGATACGAATATCTTTACAAGGTTCCTATTAATTTTGTACCAACAAGAGAGTGACAGTCCATCGTCTAAGTAATTTGGTTGGATGTATTATAAAACAAGTATTAGTCTATCTTTTTTTCAAGGATGTGATAGGTCAAAAAAAAATCAATTCGCCTCGATACATTCCTACACGGAACGGAGAATATTGAATTTTTTTTTGTATTTGTTTTGATATATTTCTTTACATCTACAATGGTTACATATTCGATTTTACTTTAGTAAAGAAATTAATTTTTGGTACTTCAAATTAATTTCAAAGAAACATATGCATAATCAATATTAAATATTAAAACAAATATGTTATATTTCATTTTCAACGTGTTCCCTTTTTTATAGAAGCACTTTTTAGTGCATATCTTATTTGATTGTCCATTATCACCTGGGTAGTAGTTGTATCCTACTCCAGGTGTTGAAAAATCCTTCCTGACTCTTACCAATACCCTGACCCTTTCTAGGGTCTCGTCCACATGGTGCAGAAATGTCATATGTGTGAAATGGTTTTAATTTAACTCACAATCATTTGGAGTTGTTTCCACTTCTAACACTTTCATTATTGATATCAGGAATTTTCTTTATCCCGACATATGTGGTGTTATTCGAAAGAACCTTGTTGTGTCTCTCAACCACTTGTAGTAGGTTGATGAGTTTGTCTAAATGTTACATTCCAACTTATATTGGTTCATTAATATTTACTTATATATGAAACGTGGAAATGATATTAGGAATCATGTCATCTTCTGTGAGCTCCTTGCCACAGAGATTGAGACGCGTTTTGGATATAACATTTCTTTGTTGAAATCAGTTACCTTTTTGTAATCGAGTAAGTGGGTTTCCTTCCACTGTACGATTAGTTCGGGAAGTACATATTCATCAGTACTCCCGATTATCACTTTCGGAACATCCCACATTTCTTTGGGGGTTTCTAGTAAAGGTATCCTATGAAACTTAGGATTTATATGTCATCTCAAAACATGAGGGTATTTGTTTGTACCTTTTCAAGAGGTTGATTTTAGAGTCAATGGGGAGTTAATGGACTTTAGGTATTTTCTTGTACCTTTTCAAAAGGAGGTTTATGTACTCATTTATGATACTCATATTCTTTTGAGTTTATGACGTTGATTTTGGGATGAGTTGTTTCAACCATTTGCATATATAAATAATAATATATGATTTTATTTTTGATAAGGAAATAGATTTTGGTTATGAAATTTTATTATCATAACAATATTGGATTTTTGTATGCTTTAATTTTATTGATAATACTTCATCAATATTTCAATTTGCAAAAAAAATCACTCAATCTATTGGATTTCCAGGTAGTAGGGGAATCACATGGATTTCTTAAATCCCTACAAACCTTAGGGCTATTTACACCCGTTTGACAAAATCCTTTCGATGTATTGCGATTAATTCATCAATGAAATACATAGATAACATTTGTTATTTGGTAAATTTTGACATGAGGTCAAAAAAATTCATACCATATTGGTATTTTGGGATCTTTTGGCAAGAGGCCAAAGTGACTATGAATTTTGGCATATGAAACAATTTTAATACCTTAATAGCATTTTTAGAAGTTTTTGGTAAAGATCAAAATATATGAGCTTGGATGTGTAACTTCCAAAAAATAATTATATAGTTTAAAATTATGAGTAGGAACTCACAATCAAGATAAATGTTTGAAATTAACATTTTCATGTTATTTTTGAACCTTTTGGCAAAATAATAGAAGTTATGGGGGTTGAAATTGTAAATTTCAAAGATAATTTATAAGATTGAGGTTAATGAGTAGGAACTCATAACTAAGATAACAATCTGAATTATACTAACAATTATTAATTAGGATAAACATTTGAATATTAACACAAACAAATAGTGAATAAATATATAATATTGTAACTAAATGGATAATCATTTAAATATATGAATATTTTAATCTAATTTGATAAACATTAATAAATCATAATAATATTTTAAAACAATAAAAGTTATACTAACACAATTAAAATAAATAAGATGAAACAAATATTAAAATAATTAATAGTCTAATTCATTATTTGGACTAGTCTAAAAGAATATATATTTAATAGGTCGAATTAAATAAAATTAAGTAAACATGTCAGAAAATAAGTCAAGATTGGCTCGCATAGATAAAGTATATTAAACTTAAATAAAAGTTAATATAATAAATATTTATTAAACAAAAACGTAAATTAATGGGAAAAAAAAAAACAAATTAAGTTTTGTTTTAGTTAAATAAAACAATAATACTTATCCCTTGTGGATACTTAAAAATTATTTATTTAATTCCTTTTGATAATTAAAAAAAATAAAAACAAAATCATTCAATTATCCTAATAATTCAGATAATTAGATCATAATCATATTAAAATCACATATAAATTCCAATAATTATCTTTTAATATAGGTTTTTTTTACGTCAATATAATTTTCATTTATTTAACTATTTCAATAAAAATAAATAAATAATCATGAATTCGTTTTTTTTTTTTAATTCAATTAATATCAATCACGAAAATAATGGAAGTATTCTACAGAAAACTTAAGAAAAAAAATAAACATGATTCATAATATTCACTTATGAAGAAATTGATAGAAAACTTACTAGATATTTTTTTTGACATGCGTGGCAATGAGCAAAAGATAACGCAGTAGCGATGCAATTTTGCGGCAAATCGTTCAACGACAACGTGCACCAATCGTTTAGAGACGATGAAAAACAACTTTGAGCTTTACGTGCTGATAACGTGTTAAAGGGAAAAACAAATGGAATAACAATATGAAGAGAATAACAATAAGACAGAGAGAAGAAGTCTATAATTCTCATTAATCATAAGCCCTTTAAATAGGGAGGAGTTACAAGTAGATAGTTAGGAGATATTTCAGTTCTAATCTAACTCTGATATATTTATCTCTATCTCTATCTCTATCGTCATATCCTTTAGACGATGGCACACTTATCCTACAACATATATATATATATATATATATATATATATATATATATAACATTTATCAATAACACGTTCATTGACATTCAGACACAACTCAATTGGTTAGTTTATATAGGACATTTATCAATCTCACATTGGCAACCCTCGTTCGCATTCTAGCACAACCGAACACATATCGTTGGCATTCTAGCACAACCGAACCCAAATCGTTGGCATTCTAGCACAACCGCACATAGATCGTTGGCATTCTAGCACAACCCAACTTTCATATCGCTGGCAGCACAGCCGATCACAAAAATAGTTGGCATTCTAGCACAACACGATTATTCACATAATTCTGTAACATATCTAATAATAACAAAATATCTCATATCAATAATATTTCACATTATAAATTAACCATTTCATAAATAAATTAAAAAAACCGTTTGAAATCGAAACCGAACTTCACAATTAACGGTAACAATTTAAACATAACAATTTCATATTATATCAAAATATTAACCACTTAATAATATAAAGCATTTCAGTTCGAAAATGGTTAAACAAAAACTCACCTCGATGATGACGATACTCTTAATCTTAACTGATATTGAATCTCGAAACTGGACGTAAATCTCTTAATAAATGTTTCCAAGTTAAAAGCTTTGAATACAATCTCTCTCTCTTCTCGTTTCTTCTCGTCACCCCATGGACGGATCTAGCTTGGTGGCATGGGTGTCACGTTCCACCGTATCTTTTCTCCGACGAAGGGTAAAAATTTTAGGTTCGTGAAAGGTGCAACCGTATCGTTTTGGAAGGTGCTACCGTATTATTTTGGAAACTTCAAGAAGGTGCAACCGTAACTTGTAATCAACCACAAAACCAAAAAAAAAAACTTTTGAAATCAACCAAAAAACCAAAAAAAAACTCTTGACATCAACCAAAAAATCCAAAAAAATCCCTCGAAATCGATAAAAAGGTTACAAATTCGTCGAAATTAAGCAAAAAGCTTTAAAAATTCCTCGAAATGGTGGAATTAGACCAAAAGAACACATCAGACAATGTTTAACGTCGGTAAAAAGATGAAGACATGTCGATAAAAACCATGCTTTTTGTAATTGTTTTTTGTCTATATTATGTTGTGTCATCGTATAAAAAAAATTCTAGGTCCGTCCCTACGTCACCCACCCCTAAGAAAAAAAACTACCAAAAACATTTTGAAGACACCTCATATGCATATCCAAATGAGGCGGTGGTGGTTTAAATATCCACCACTTTTTAAATCAAGCCCTATAGCATAGATAAGTTATACAAACAACCCTTGAACTTTTAATTTTACCAAAAACTAGTTTTTATGTTTTTGGTTATTACAAACTCTCCCCCCTTAACAGAATTCCGTCCCGGAATTCATTCAAACAACCAATGAGGATAACTGATTAACAAAATTGATTTCAAAATTTTACGATATAATTATGCATTTACGCAACCCCCCAATGAACTTTCACACAACCAACCGCTATACTTCTCAAATTATAACTTTTGTTCCCACCTGGAACAATCTTTCAAACCAAAACACAAATATTAACGGATTATCACGCTTTCGTTGCGCAACTCTGATTAAACTCACGAATCACCCAAAACAATTGTCGTACTAATACTAATTTAGACCCAACCGTCACACCAAATTCCCCCAAGTCTACACTTTTACTAATCCTTCTCAAATACATAAAACATACATTTCCAATATAAGACTTGCTAACAATAGAAAACTTAGATTCAATCACCCGACAATTTCTTACGTTCATCATAAGCACTTATTCCAACATATCAACTTTATTTTCTCATAGTGATGATCACTCATCATTACTTAATCAAAAATTTTAACAAGATCAAGCACCAAAACAACAGTATGCTTGCTAAACTAAGTCTAGACAAACAGTTCCACTACAATCAATAATCAGAATATTCAACAATTCTAGCATGCCAATAACATCACAAATAACACTAAATGCTTCAAAATACAACACATTTCGTGATCTCCAAACATAGTTAATTAAACCATTTACATTCCTTTAAACTCAAGGAATATATCAATAATTAAATCAAAGTCTTAAATTTCATACCAAGAATCATTAACCAACATTTTCATCAATGTCCAATCGGAACAAAATAAACTTATCCATAAATACAACACAACAACTAATAGGAACATGCATCCACTTTAAAAAATCATTAAATACTCTTAAACTCTTCACTTCTGATTCCAACATAAGCATATAATTACTTATAAATCTTGACGCCTTAATAGTTTTTACTTTTCAATCTTAATTTCCCATCAAAACATTCCATTCCAAAAATTCAAAATATAACACATCTTGTAATAACAATCTAATGTTATCACTTAACATAGCTGCAAAAGTTGATGACAAATCAAAGGCTTACACATCGTTTAGGCATACAACTCCAACTTCTCAATCAACTAACGCATCACAACATCATACGGCCAAAACTCCCATAACACCCTTTAGACATTTAGACGATGTTATTGCAACACCAAACCATACATCATCATCAAATTAAAATAAAGTCGTATCTCGACTTAATTTTTCTCGAGTCTAGACAAAACACAATCTCAAATATTTCAATTATCCCAAGGGCATCACAACCATAACTTATATTGACACTCATCCAATAATATCAACATAAATTCATTCTTAACATAACGGCAAACCCGTTATCACATCTGTTTCTTACACTTCTGACTTAGCATAAAATCGCCAAACACAAAATCTTAAATATTTAATTCACTTAAAACACGCCATGAGGAAACTCATCGACATCGGTCTCTCTCACATGACCGACCAAATCTACCACTAATCATACACTAATAATATAAAGCCATTTCATAGGTTAACTTCTCAATTCAAAGGAAAGTACTAGGTAAAGACTCATCTCCCTTAAACAACTTTTCTAAATCAAGAAAATTCACAAACATCGAATTCTTATCATATTACCGATAAAATCATCAAATACCACCTCTTAGCTTAAGTCTAGGCTATCAGCAACCTAATTCACTTAAACTAAGGCTCTGACCATCTATAACGACCCGGTTGCCAAATATTTAACTTAAAACCACAAATACAGAAACCAACCAATAAATATCCGAAAAGAATCGGAAAATACAATCTTCCCAGAATCACCACATTATACAACGACGGAAAGAAATAACTCTAACCATAATAATAAATTCTAATAGAAGAATTAAATTCTTACCCATTTATAATCACTATAACCTTTAACCAAAATAAACGACCCAATCAATTGCCAGCGAACCAGTAAATGGAGACAACCTTCACCACAATAATTGCTGCTTACCGTTTTTCCCAAGCTAGCAATCTCAATATAAATTTCACCTGAAATGCATATTTTTTTAAACCAAAATGAGGGTTAGGCCGAACGGTCTATTGAGATATTCCCAATCATTTCAAATATTTATCAAATCAGTTGATATATTGTTAAGACACAGTCTCATTGGATTCAAGATCATACAAAACGAAGATCGCAATCTGAAGTTAAAGCTGACAAGTCACTCTCAACAATAGTCTAGGGTCTATTCTGTAATAAAGTCAAAGTTGTTTTAATATTTAGATATTAAGTTTAGTTATTATATTAGTTTATATAATATCTAGATATTATATATCTAGATATTAAGATATTAAAAAAAAAAAAAATTGTGAGTCCTTGATCGTTACCAGATAAATCAAACAACAAAACAATAACGATTACCAACCTGTTTAGATTATAAACGATGATTACACGGTTGAGTTCTTGAGTTTAAGCTCTTTTTGTTTTCTCTCTTTACACCTTTTAGTATGTGTATTGTGTGTTCTATTGTTGTGATCTGATGATTGTTTAGAGAGAGAGAGAGATAATATCTTAATATCTAGATATATAATATCTAGATATTATATAAACTAATATAATAACTAAACTTAATATCTAAATATTAAAACAACTTTGACTTTATTACAGAATAGACCCTAGACTATTGTTGAGAGTGACTTGTCAGCTTTAACTTCAGATTGCGATCTTCGTTTTGTATGATCTTGAATCCAATGAGACTGTGTCTTAACAATCTCCCCCTTTGGATCAAGATCATTACGAAAATGATTTGTCAATACGATCTCCTCTTTCAGCACAGAAGATGCAATCTCTTTGTCTAGCTCAGAATGCTTTAGCAAAGTATCTTCAAAGAAAATTTATCTGAAATCAGCATGTCTTCAGAATACTTTGATCTCGCAGTTCTTGGTCTTGTAATGTAATGGACTGAACATTTCTTCAAGCTTTAGATTCTCCCCCTTTTTGATGGAAAGTGCAACGACTTCATCAAAACTTTGAGTAAGAAATGTCAACCACTTGGAGTCTCTGATCCGTCAATTCAATAGTTATTCATCCTGATCTTTGCAAATCTAGACAAAATAATCATGTAACACCTGAATAAACTAATGAATCAGTTAGAATGCCTGTCAGTAACACTAAGTCACTGTGTGTAACGAATACACATTGGAAAGGAGCTGTTTGATGTTGACTCCCCCAGGGCTTCCATTTAATCATCAAAACACCACAAAGGTAATTTCTATAAACGTTATGACAAAGAAACTAATTCCTTGTGTGTTCGTGCTTGTGTTGAAAGAATTAAGCACTTGATGATTGCTTATTTGGCTCAAAATTGTGTAAACCACTGAGACAACAGTAAGTTAAACACAGACTCAATGTGCATGAGTGAAGTGCGAAGGTGGGGCAGACTTCCTTCTTTTCTATATCCAGATTTTCCAAGTGAAAATCAGATAGCATATGTGCTGCGTCCCCTTAGAAAGTGAAACACTTTCTAATTGAGTAGAAAATGAGTAGTTGGTGGGGTAATTCAAGAGTTGGCATGGGCTAGTTGCCTGTTTCAATAATGTTCACCAAAGATTTGTGAAACACTAGAAATGTGGCTGCCCGTCTAGAAAGTAGTTGGTGCAGAGTTCTGATATTCTTTTAACTCTGATCTCACACGCTCTTTCTTTTAAAGATTAAGCTCACTCTTTTGGCATTGAAACTCATTATCCAATCTACACTCATTTCTTTTGACACACTCACTCAATCACTAAGGATTAACTTCATGGGTAGAAATCATAGGTTAACATGATTCCATAGAAGTTGAAGTGATTTCAAAGAATTTCCTTCATTTGATAAGAAGCAAAAGGAACTTATGCAAATATCAAACGAGGCGTTTTAGTTCTTGCACACTGATTCCGTATAACTTTTAAAGAATAAGTTGCTCAAAAAGGTTTAGCTTGTCGATTAAGCTTATGTAAAACATTTAAAGTACACTCCCAAAATATAAAATCGAATGAAAAATCGGGAAGTGGTTTGAACGTTTAAGAACGATGTTTTCAATGATTGAAAGTTGTCCTTCTTTCAACCATATTGGAGATTAAGATGAAAGGTAATACCTTAAAGTTTGATCTTATATCTCATGAAGCTTTGTTGTAAGTCATAAAGATATGAACTTCTAAGCTTCTCTCAAACTTCTGCAAAAGTCTTAGGTCAAGGTCAAAGCAAATTTATTCACTTAAATTGAAAAGACAAAAAGCAGTAAAACTTTTTAAAGTACGAGTTCTGATCTGAATTGATCAGAAGTCATATCCGAACTCCTTTGACGTGAAGAGCTCCCCCTAAAATCTTGCATTACAAAAATTTGTCATAAAACATAAGTGCAGAAATCTTATGAGCTCCCCCTCAAATTAATGTTGACCAAGTATGAGTTTCTTCTCATACTCCCCCTAGAATCATGAACATTAACATATGAAATACAGATATCATTCACAATTAAGCATAAAGATATGAGGAAAAAGTAAACAATAGTGAACTTTTATAGGTAACTATTGATTATGTCTTAAGATTTAGCATACCAAGCTTAGAGATAAGAAAGTTGAATCTCTTTTCATCTAACGCCTTGGTAAACAAATCTGCAAGTTGATAATCTGTTTTTACAAAGAAAAGTTCTATGTTTCCTTTTTCTACATGATCTTTGATAAAGTGATACCTGACGTCAATATGTTTGGTTTTTGTGTGTTGAACAGGATTCGCTGTTATTGCGATGGCGCTCTTGGAGTCGCAGTAGATCGGGATTTTGTTGAAGTGGAAACCGTAGTCGCGAAGTTGTGTTTGCATCCACAAAACCTGAGAACAGCAGCTAGCAGCAGCTACATATTCTGCTTCGGCCGTGGAAGTTGAAACGCAAAGTTGCTTCTTCGATCCCCAACTTACTAGTTTGTCACCGAGGAACTGTACGTGTCCTGACGTGCTCTTCCTGTCTAACATACAACCTGCATGATCTGCATCTGTGTACGCTGTTAGTTCAAAAGTAGTATCTTTGGGATACCACCGACCGAGATCTGCGGTGCCCTTCAGATACCTGAATATACGCTTGACAGCAGTCAAATGGATTTCTTTTGGATTATCCTGATATCGGGCACAAAGACATGTTGAAAACATTATGTCTGGTCTACTACTAGTAAGATACATTAAAGAACCTATCATTCCTCTGTAGGTCCTAATATCAACAGCCTTTCCCGAAGGATCGGTGCCAATCTTAGTTCCTGGTGCTATTGGGGTACCAATCGGTTTTGTATTTTCCATTTGGAATTTCCGGAGAATTTCCCTAATGTACTTAGATTGATTGATAAATATACCCGTAGAAAATTGTTTTACTTGAAGCCCGAGAAAGAAGTTCATCTCTCCCATCAAGTTCATTTGAAATCTAGACACCATAAGGTTTGCAAAATTCTTACAGTACTTAGTATTAGTTGAACCAAAAATAATATCGTCGACATAGATTTGTATTAAAACGATATCGGCTTTTTCTTTCTTTATGAACAAGGTGGTATCCACCGTACCTTTTGAAAACCCAGACTTGACTAGAAAAGTGGAAATGACATCATACCAGGCTCGAGGAGCTTGTTTCAGACCGTAGAGAGCTTTGTCGAGAATGTAGACGTGGTCCGGCTTCTCTTGATTGACAAATCCCTCTGGCTGAGAGACGTATACTTCCTCTTTCAGAATTTCGTTCAGGAATGCTGTCTTCACGTCCATTTGAAAGACCGTGAAGTTCTTGTGGGCAGCGTAGGCTAAGAACATTCTGATTGCCTCTAAACGCGCCACAGGAGCGTATGTCTCGTCATAGTCTAATCCTTCCTCTTGTCTGTATCCTTTGGCTACTAGTCTCGCCTTGTTTCTGATGACGGTACCAGCTTCGTCCTTTTTAATCTTGAAGATCCACTTCGTACCGATGATTGTTTTACCTTTAGGCTTTGGTACGAGTCTCCAGACTTGCAGTGCGTCGAACTGGTTCAATTCTTCTTGCATAGAGACTACCCAATCTGGATCCGCAAGAGCCTCTGATACTCGAGTTGGCTCAATCTTGCTTAGAAAGGAGTCGTGCATGCACCAGTTGATTGACGCTGACCTAGTTTGCACCGACTTGGATGGATCACCTATGATCTGACTTGCAGGGTGCGCTTTGGTCCATTTACGTTCATGAGGCAGTGGATTATAGGAATGAATGTCAGTTGTGTCATCTATAAATCCACTTGTACCTTCTTCGGCTTGTTCTGGAGGAATGATGATTTCAGTTGAAGTAATTGGTGGGAGTGTATTATATGATGATAGATCAATATAAAAAGGAATGGGGGGTTCAGTTGAAGTAGTTGGTGCAGAAGTCTCAGTAGGTACAGCTTGTTCCGGCTGTAGATTGATCTGAATTGAACATCCTACTGGTTCAGCTACTTCTGACCCTGCATGACTTGGCACTTCTTGAACTGTAGGAGTTGGTATTTGAATTGTGACGTCTTGATGAATCGGGGTACTTGATTCATTTGGAATGTCTGAACTGGTTGGATGAGTAGGCGTTGGCTCTTCTATCCTGTCAACCAAAACAGATTTCTTTATGTTAGTTCCAAGAAATTCGTCATAAAACAATTCAAATAATAAATATAAATCAGATAAATGGTTAGTTGATGTTGAAGCTTCATCTGATTTGTTCTGTTGAGACGCAGGTTCTGGACTGAGTTGCCCAGAAGCTAGTACTCCGGTTAAAACGGGTTCTGAACAGTATTGTTCGGAAGCCATCTCTTCATCAAAGGTGACGTTGACGCTTTCAATCACCGTCTTTGACTTCTTGAAGTAGATTCTGAATGCAGTTGATGATGAGGAGTATCCAATGAAGATTCCTTCATCTGCCTTGGCGCTGAACTTGTTGAGATTCTCCCTATCGTTTAGAACGAAACACTTACATCCAAAGATATGGAAGTATTTGATTGTAGGTGTTCGGTTGTTGATCAACGCATAAGGAGTCTTCTTGAATCGTCTGTGAATCATGGACCGGTTCTGCGTATAGCATGCGGTAGATATAGCTTCTGCCCATAAGAATAGAGGTAGGTCGGAATGACTTAGCATAGTGCGAGCTGCCTCGACTAGCGTCCGATTCCTTCTTTCCACCACTCCATTTTGTTGAGGCGTACGTGCAGCAGAGTACTGATGAGTTATCCCTTTAGATTCGAGATATTCTTGAAAAGTTTTGTTCTTGAACTCTGTGCCGTTGTCTGTTCTTAGAAGCTTTATCGGTTTCTGCAGATTCACCTGGGTCGTCTTCAGGAAAGTGATGAGCACATCAGGTGTCTCATCCTTTGATCGTAGGAACTTGACCCAAGTGTATCGTGAGTAGTCGTCCACGATCACTAGAATGTACTTCTTGCCTCCTAGACTCTGAGTTCGCATTGGACCACAGAGATCCATATGCAATAGCTCTAGCGGAGCGCTTGTACTTGGTTCAGGCTTCGGTTTATGCGGAGCCCTCTTCATCTTGCCCTTCTCACAGGCTGCACACAGATGATCTTTGTCATATTTGAGCTCTGGAAGTCCTTTGACTAAGTTGTCACTGACCAGTTTGTTGATGTAGCGAAAGTTGAGATGAGAGAGCCGTCGATGCCATAGCCAGCTTTGCTGCATCGATGCTTTAGATAGTAGACAAATCTTCTTGTCAGTCTGGACGTCTGATAAATTGATCGTGTAGAGGTCTGACTTTCGAGTGTCGACCAAGAGTTCTTCGCCTTCTTCTGTGCGAACAGAACACCTCTTGGCTTTGAAGTTGACCTCTAGGTCTTTGTCACAGAACTGACCTATGCTGAAAAGGTTGTGTCCTAATCCTTCTACGTAGCTCACCTTCTTGATCGTTATATTTTCCCGTTGTATATCACCGTAGCCTAATATTGGTGAAAACTGATCATTTCCGTATCTGACTGTTCCGCAGTATTTCTCTGTAAAGTTTGTCAGCATATCTTTCTGTCCTGTCATGTGTTTGGAGCAACCGCTGTCCAAATACCACATATGACGGATCTGCATAGGAGAAATAACGAAACACAGATTTAGATTTTAAGCATTATAAATGAGTAAGACGTTGGAGCGTTAATATTAAAGTGCGGGTTTTGAACTGATGAATTCAAAAGCCTATTTTTCTTAAGCACGGATTCTGAACAGACATGTTCAGAAACCATCGTCTTGTCTTTGAAGTCCGAGTCTTGAGCTGGCTTACTCAAGAACCATTTTCTCTATTGAGGTACGGGTTCTGATCTGTTGTAATCAGAAGCCACATGTTTTGCTAAACATTGGGTGCCTGCAACACAGATTTAGATTTTGGTACCCACTTGAATTTGGGTCCTGCTGTGTTAGCACAAGGTTTTGATTTTGGTACCCATTGCAAATTGGGTCCTCTTTTCTTTTGAAATAGATATGAAGTAGGATAATGATAAGAATGCACATGAGATGATTCAAACCGCATAGCAGAATCTTGACAGAAATTAGAAGCATGTTTATCATAAAAGGAAGACTGTCTAGCAGTTTTAGATAACAGGAATAGTTGCTTAAAAGAGTATTTCAGTTTAGGAGCAACATTCATATTCAAAGTATCTGAACTAGACATATTCTTATTACAATAAACAGAATCAAAAGATTTAAAGGTCTTGTCAAGCTTCCGTTTGGGTTGCCATTTCTTGGTCATATCTGAAACAGTTGAAACCTTTGAATTAGACATTAGAGAAACAACTGAATGCATTTTCTTTGGGTTACCAGTATTGATCGGCTTCTGTGAATGCTTCTTGCCTTTAGCATTTTTAGCTTTCACAGAGACTGAGTTATCAACTCGCGTTGATTTTGCACTGTTAACAGGCTTACTGGTTGATCCAACAGATTTCTTAAGAATGGATGAATGGTTTGGAAGTTTTGCATTAAAGTCAAATTGTTCAAGACAATCATCTAAACCACCGTTAGAGTTCAGAAAATCAAACCCTTGATTTGATGAACTAACCATATTCTCAGAGTTTGAAGCCTTAGAAAGAACAGAATTTGTAAACACAGTTGTAAAAACATTCTGTTCAATGTTTATCAAAAGTCTTTCATCTGACAAGGAATTCTCGAGTTCAGAAATTTTACTTTCTAAAACGAGAGGAGGGACATATAGTTTACCTTGAGTAGGTTTCGCCTCCATTTCCTTTTCAGAATAACTTAGAAAGAAGTCATCTGAAAGAGTTTTCTTCTTTTCAGGTTTCTTATCATAGCTATTATTCAGCTTCGCATAATAAAATGGAAGATGAACTTTAGATGATATTAAATGTTTTTCTGTTTCTTTGGCTTCATCCTCTTCAGATAGTTTAGTCCAATAAACTTTAAGTTCAGGGATTCTTCTAGCTAACTTCATAGAAAGAATATCATAAAGTGCAGGCACTTCAGACATTCTCTTTTGAAGATAGTGAGGATTCTTATAACCGATTCCCCATCTTTCTTTGTTCTCTATTGGTTTGTTAAGATGAATGGTTTGCTCAGTTTGACCTAATGAGTACAACTTCTTTTCCAAAGCATCCATTTTTTCAATTAAAGATTTGTTTTCTTCGATAGACGAAGAATGCATTTGTGTAACCTCGTATAAGTCAATCTCACCTTTTAGCAGTTTAGACTTGAGTTCAGAATTCTCACTAAGAATTATTGTCTTCTCCGTTGCGTTGGTGTCATTGTTTTTATGTAAAACCTCAACCAGTACTTTCTTCTCAGCAATTTCATTGCTAAGTTTCTGTATTGATTGGTTTTTGTCAGTAATGACACCCTTTTCACGCTTTAGGTTCGACTCTAACTCTTTGAGTTTATCATTCATGGCATGCAATTGATTTATGAATTCAGCATACGATAAGTTGCATACCTCTTCTTCATTCTCTGAATCAGCTTCATCATCTGATTCATGCTTTCCCATCAAGCACAGGTTGACAACTTCATCTTTCTCTTCATCTTCTTCATCATCATCAGAATGATCGAGCCAGAAAACGTCTTCAGCCATCAATGCCTTCCCAGCCTCTTGTTGCTTTGCAAGCAACATCTTGTTCTTGTAGTAGTCCGAGTTCTTGACTTTTGGCTTTCGGCAATCTCTGGCATAATGACCGGTTTTGCCACAGTTGTAGCACGTTATAGGTTCTGTCTGACCTGATACTTCTGCTTGAAACCTTCTCTCTTCAGGTTTCCTTTCCTCTGATCTCTTTCCTTCAGCAAGATCTCTTCTATCTTCTGGTTTCCTCTCCTCCATTTTCCTTCCTTCAAACCTTCTTCCTTCAAATCTACTTCCTTCGACCCTTTCTCTATGAGCGTAGTTGTTTGGACCAGACGAATACCTCTGACTGTTTGAGCTTGGCTTTGTGTAAAATTTCTTCTGGAAAGCCTTAGTCAACAAAATCTAAAGCTTGAAGAAATGTTCAGTCCATTACATTACAAGACCAAGAACTGCGAGATCAAAGTATTCTGAAGACATGCTGATTTCAGATAAATTTTCTTTGAAGATACTTTGCTAAAGCATTCTGAGCTAGAGAAAGAGATTGCATCTTCTGTGCTGAAAGAGGAGATCGTATTGACAAATCATTTTCGTAATGATCTTGATCCAAAGGGGGAGATTGTTAAGACACAGTCTCATTGGATTCAAGATCATACAAAACGAAGATCGCAATATGAAGTTAAAGCTGACAAGTCACTCTCAACAATAGTCTAGGGTCTATTCTGTAATAAAGTCAAAGTTGTTTTAATATCTAGATATTAAGATATTATCTCTCTCTCTCTAAACAATCATCAGATCACAACAATAGAACACACAATACACATACTAAAAGGTGTAAAGAGAGAAAACAAAAAGAGCTTAAACTCAAGAACTCAACCGTGTAATCATCGTTTATAATCTAAACAGGTTGGTAATCGTTATTGTTTTGTTGTTTGATTTATCTGGTAACGATCAAGGACTCACATATATATATATATATATATATATATATATATATATATATATATAACATTTATCAATAACACTTTCATTGACATTCAAACACAACTCAATTAATTAGTTTATATAGGACATTTATCAATCTCACATTGGCAACTGATAACTCTCATTTTGAGCGTTATTTACACGTCATTTGTGTGAATTTTTCTTTCATTTTAGTTGTTTTTCCTTTTTGTTTGTTTGTCTTTCTGTCTTTTATTATTTTATTTTCATTTGGAGTTGTTGAGAATGTTTTTATGGTTAAACGCATCATTTTTTGCTTAAAAACGTCACTGTTCCGCAGTGGGCACAGTCTGCCCACTGTGGGCAACAGAGGGACCATTGGGTAAAGCTATTATCCAGTTTTTGCTAGCTGTAAATTGCTGGAATTTACTGGATCATGTGGCTGGAATTTAAGTGAATGGTGTCCACACAATTTTTTGGGGCAATCATCACCCTTGGATTCTCAAGATTTCAAGTATAAATATAAGCTTGGTGAGGAGCATTGAAGACACCCCTCATCTCATCTTCCATCATCAAGAAAGCAAGAACAATATGTTCTTCATCTTCAAGCATTTACTTTCATGGTTGAAGAGATGAAGTATTAGTGTAGAATTTAATTTCTCGCATTTAATTTTTGTCTTTTATTTTCTGCCTTTTATTTCTCGTATTTACTTTCCGTACTTACTTTAACGCATTTAAATTCCGAACTTTACTTTCTAGTTACACTTGTAGTTTATCTTTATTTAATGCAAGTAGTTAACAAGTATTTCTTTTTTTAAATTATGTCTTTTATTTTTATTATGAGCTAACTATCTTTTAGGTAAGGGTGTGAGCCGACTTGAGACTAATAGGCAACACTTGGGTGTGCCCATCATTACTAGCTCTTAAGATTGGTCACTTAAGTCGAGGCTTAAACTCAACGCTGATAAGCCGATCACTTTGAAGTGTTAATATTAAATCTTGACCTCGAGAGGGGCGGATTCGAAATACGGCTTAAGGGATGCACAAGGATTTGAGAAAGTCTTTGATAACCACGTAGAGATACGGGTTTTGCATGATTTATTACGGTTCAAACGTCGGAGGAGATTTATATCACAAAGAGATTTGGGTGTAAATCTCCGTACCGGTAGAACTTGATTTATTTCAACGTAGTTAAATCGGCAAGATTAAGAGTTGGTAACGATAGACACTTTATAGGCATTTTGTAGGACCGGTCTTTAAAAATCCATTTTCGAGAGATCGGGCTTTTTATAGACACTTCGTGCTACAAAGTAACTAACCATTTTGTTACTACATAAATCTCAAGGAAAACTTACACCTATACCCATTTTAGTTTCTTATTTGTTTAGTTTTCGTTGTTAAAAACCCAAAATTTTCTCAAAAATATTTTCTTCTTTTCTAACTGAAATCGGTGTATTCTCAACTTAGGACTCGAAACTTTGAAGTCCAATCTCTGTGGATACGATCTCGGTATATTTACCACTTTATTACTTGTAGCGATCATAGTTTCGGTGTATACTTGCGCCGTTACTGTGTACGAAGTTTTTAGCGCCGTTGCCGGGGATTGGCGTATTTATAGAGTTTCTTGAGTTATACGTTGAGTTTTCCATTGATTTTTCTTTCAGCATAATGGATGGTTTTAGTTGGGATGCCCCGTATTTTTAATACTTTCGATTATTCATGGGAACCGCATCCTAACTTTTTGGAAAATATTCAAGATGATGGCACCTACACTTCATTTTCACCTCCCTATCAAGATTGGAATGACACGTTTATAAATACATTTGATCAATCATGGGAGGGGAATTTTGATTATTCTTGTGATTTTCAAGGGAGTGATCCTCATTATGGATTCACGTCCTTTGTTTCCAACTACCCACCCGATAATGTTCTTGAACAACTCGAACCATCTCACTCTTTTGAAACTTTTTCCCCAAGTGTAACGGAAAATTTTACAACATTTTTGGGAAATTTCACATCCTCTTTTGAAGCCTTAAATACTAAGATGGGACAACTAGTCGACGAGTTGAAAAATCAAAGTAGAGGTCCCTTACCAAGTGATAATGAAAAATCAAAATGTGTTGGAAAGGATGAGAGTGATGTTGAGAACAAGTTGGAGATTTTTTAGGCAAATTTTGAGCACATGAGCAAGCCTTCTTTACTCCCCAATAGTGAAGAGGTGCTTCAAAATGCTAAAATTCCTAACTTAATGATTTTTGCTCATGTTGTGCAGCCTTCTTTTTGTGATCACAATGTTCCTACAGGGATCATGCCATGGACTGTTGGGAGGATTTGTGTGATCAAAAGTTCGGGAATTTTGCCTAGATCGTGTTCTTTGGGTGGTGGACTTGTTGGAAGAAGCTTTGGTATGATGGAGGTGCTTATTATCTTGAAGCCACTCCACTTTTGGAAGATGCACTCGTGGGGTAGTGAATCACATCCTACATAACCTTGATGCAAACTCATCTTCTTCTCTCGACTCCAATTTTGTGTCTTTTATTTTACATTTTTGTGTGTGGTTTGAGTCTGTTCTTTTTCGACTAGTATCATGAATATTTGGGATAAAAAAAAAGTCTCATGCATCTTATATCCTTAGATTTTTTTGGGTTTCATAGTTTGAATAATTTATCCACTACTAGCAGATTTCTAGAACTAAGCAACCAATTCCCCGGTATCCATATTGATTAAACTTTGAAACTCTAGAAATGACATAGGCCTTTTTTTTAACACTTGGCCGATACACTTTTTCTTTGTTGCCTTACCCGAGCCTTTGAGTCCTACCATTCTCTCCACAATGAGAACATTGAGTATTTTAAGTTTGGGGGAGAAAACTCAAGTGTTGAAAAAAAAGCTAAATCCTTCGAAAAATTGGAAGGATAAAAAAAGTTATAGATATACAAATAGTTGAAGTTGACACTTTGAGAAAAAAAAAAGTTGGGTAAAACACATCAAATACATAATAGAAATATTATTTTCTTGTGTAACCCAAAAAGACAAGTTTGGGGGAAGATGAAAAAAGTAAGGAAAGTGAAAAGCCTTAAACACCAACCATTTAAAGTCCTATGGATCTAAGTTTGCAAAGTCAGTTTTCATAAAATGGGTGAATTATATCTTAGCTTATGGAAATCAAATTTCAATAAAAATAACATAGTGGAAAGATTAGGAAAAACTATGGATATTTTTAATCAAAATGATTTAAGATGCAAAATAAAAAAAATATAAAAAAAAGAAAGAGAAAAGAAAAAAAAAGTTGAAGATCCTACTTGTGATACTCAGTCTTGTTGTGTATTTTGTATCTTCATTTGTTTTTATTTTGTCATTTTAGTTACTTGGGTACAAGTAACAAGTTAAGTTTGGGGGTGTGATAACTCTCATTTTGAGCGTTATTTACACGTCATTTGTGTGAATTTTTCTTTCATTTTAGTTGTTTTTCCTTTTTGTTTGTTTGTCTTTCTGCCTTTTATTATTTTATTTTCATTTGGAGTTGTTGAGAATGTTTTTATGGTTAAACACATCATTTTTTGGTTAAAAATGTCACTGTTCCGCAGTGGGCACAGTCTGCCCACTGTGGACACCAGAGGGACCATTGGGTAAAGCTATTATCCAATTTTTACTAGCTGTAAATTGCTGGAATTTACTGGATCATGTGGTTGGAATTTAAGTGAATTGTGTCCACACAATTTTTGGGGCAATCCTCACCCTTGGATTCTCAAGATTTCAAGTATAAATACAAGCTTGGCGAGGAGCATTGAAGACACCCCTCATCTCATCTTCCATCATCAAGAAAGCAAGAACAATATGTTCTTCATCTTCAAGCATTTACTTTCATGGTTGAAGAGATGAAGTATTAGTGTAGAATTTAATTTCTCGCATTTAATTTTTGTCTTTTATTTTCTGCCTTTTATTTCTCGTATTTACTTTCCGTACTTACTTTAACGCATTTAAATTCCGAACTTTACTTTCTAGTTACACTTGTAGTTTATCTTTATTTAATGCAAGTAGTTAACAAGTATTTCTTTTTTTAAATTATGTCTTTTATTTTTATTATGAGCTAACTATCTTTTAGGTAAGGGTGTGAGCCGACTTGAGACTAATAGGCAACACTTGGGTGTGCCCATCATTACTAGCTCTTAAGATTGGTCACTTAAGTCGAGGCTTAAACTCAACGCTGATAAGCCGATCACTTTGAAGTGTTAATATTAAATCTTGACCTCGAGAGGGGCGGATTCGAAATACGGCTTAAGGGATGCACAAGGATTTGAGAAAGTCTTTGATAACCACGTAGAGATACGGGTTTTGCATGATTTATTACGGTTCAAACGTCGGAGGAGATTTATATCACAAAGAGATTTGGGTGTAAATCTCCGTACCGGTAGAACTTGATTTATTTCAACGTAGTTAAATCGGCAAGATTAAGAGTTGGTAACGATAGACACTTTATAGGCATTTTGTAGGACCGGTCTTTAAAAATCCATTTTCGAGAGATCGGGCTTTTTATAGACACTTCGTGCTACAAAGTAACTAACCATTTTGTTACTACATAAATCTCAAGGAAAACTTACACCTATACCCATTTTAGTTTCTTATTTGTTTAGTTTTCGTTGTTAAAAACCCAAAATTTTCTCAAAAATATTTTCTTCTTCTCTAACTGAAATCGGTGTATTCTCAACTTAGGACTCGAAACTTTGAAGTCCAATATCTGTGGATACGATCTCGGTATATTTACCACTTTATTACTTGTAGCGATCATAGTTTCGGTGTATACTTGCGCCGTTACTATGGCCTACACGGTTTTCCGCTACCCGCAACCCTCGTTGGCATTCTAGCACAACCAAACACATATCGTTGGCATTCTAGCACAACTGAACACAAATATTTGGCATTCTAGCACAACTGAACACAAATCGTTGGCATTCTAGCACATCCGTACATACATCGTTGGCATTCTAGCACAACCGCACACAGATCGTTGACATTCTAGCACAACCCAACTTTCATATTGTTGGCATTCTAGCACAGCCGATCACAAAAATAGTTGGCATTATAGCACAACACGATTATTCACATAATTCTGTAACATATCCAATAATAACAAAATATCTCATATCAATAATATTTCACATTATAAATTAACCATTTCATAAAAAAAACGTTTGAAATCGAAACCGAACTTCACAATTAACGGTAACAATTTAAACATAACAATTTCATATAATATCAAAATATTAACCACTTAATAATATAAGCATTTCAGTTCGAAAATGGTTAAACAAAAACTCACCTCGATGATGACGATACTCTTAATCTTAACTGATATTGAATCTCGAAACTGAACGTAAATCTCTTAATAAACGTTTCCAGGTTAAAAGCTTTGAATACAATCTCTCTCTCTCTTCTGGTTTCTTCTCGTCACCCACCCCTAAGAAAAAAAACTACCAAAAACATTTTGAAGACACCTCATATGCATATCCAAATGAGGCGGTGGTGGTTTAAATATCCATCACTTTTTAAACTAGGCATATACCTGCGCACGATGTGGCGCGAAAAATCGTGCAATCGAAGGAACAATTGACAAAGGTATGTATCCGCTCACAAAACATCTCGAAATCAAAATGACAACAACGTTTCATTTTAAGTTTGTATTCTTCGTCCTTATCGATACTTTAGTCAATGATTCACATATAAGTGCACCAAACGAAGAACGAAATGAAAACTAATGTATTTTTTACTTATTTAATTTACTTTATATCCCTTGTTTTTTCATTTTTCATTTTACACCATTATCATATTAACACAAATAATCGTATATGAACAAAAATGCAATGAAAAAAAATACGTTCATTTTTCTACGAATTATACCATAATAATCGTCTCGTCAATACCTTCAAAACGAGCCAAATATTGAATGTTTTTTTTAATTTAACCGTACTATTAAATATCATGAATATCTACGAATTAATTTGTTTTCTATCCATACGTTTTATTTTTTTTCCACCGTTAGCACATTAAAAAAACATAATCGTAAAATATCTTTCATTCTTATTATAAATTATATCATTATAATTTTTTTCATCAATAATTGTAATATAAACTAATTATTGAATATCTTTATGGGTTTAGGGTTTCATAAGTTGTGATTCTTAAGTCATGGTTTATTGTTGATGACATGTCTATAAGGAAGTAGCATTAATTGTTCGTTATTTACTCACATTCCGCTGCATCGCGCGGGTATTTGCCTAGTATATATATAATGTTACATATTTATGCTACCAATAAAAATATTCAATAATTAATTTATATTAAAATTATTGACCAAAAAATTATAATATTAGAATTTATAATACTAATGAAACATACTTTTAATATATTTTAGTTGATCTACAATTATGTATTTTTAATACATTAACGGTGAAAAAAAATAAAACGTATAGATAGAAAACAAACTAATTCACTCACAGATATTCATAGTTTTTAATAGTACGGTTAAATTAAAAAATATTCAATATTTGGCTCGTTTTGAAGGTATTGACGAGACGATTATAATTGTATAATTTGTAAAAAAGAAAACATATTTTTTCATTGCATTTTTTTTCTATATACGATTATTTGTGTTAAAATGATAAAAGTATAAAATGAAAAAACAAGGGATATAAAATAAATTAAATAATTAATTATAAGGGTGGTAAATGTAATATTTAATTTTAATGGATTTCCAATTCCCTCTCACTTCACATCTTATTTTATTTTTAATTCATAGTTACAGTTTTTGTCCCTGAACTTTTTTGATAGATTTACTTTATACCTTTTAGTTTTACATTTTACATTTTCATTATATTAACACATATAAGCATATATTAACTCAAATACGTTAAAAAATAATTTTTAATTTTAACAAGTTACACCATTATAATCGTCTCGTCGATACCTTCGAAATGAGCCCAATATTGAATATTTTTTGATTTAATTATATTATTATATGTCATATATTATACATTGGTTATTCGATTTAAAAAAAAAAAAAGAGAAAACGCATTACATCGAACGTAAGTTTTAACATCAAGATAATAAACATAATAAATATATTGCGTATTTTTTTATTCCAACAGATTCCAACTTTGATAATTCATTTAAATCAACATATTCACGAGTACGAGTACGCTCTATATATTTTTCATTCACATCTAATCTACGTTTGTATGGGATAATCCACGACATTGCATCTGGAAGTGCATGATGTGTCCAATGGTGTATGAGTGTGGGCATTGGGTAATCTTCTTTTAATACCCAGTTAGTTCACCCATTAACTCTGTACGGATAGTGTCCCATGCATCTTCATGACCACCGAAAGAAGTAGATATGACTTGAAATTCACAATTTCCATCGCCTAATACATTTTGTACTTGTGCGATGTATGAATGAAATAAACTCGGGATTTGATCAAGATATGGAGTGGGGGGGTTGTCGTTTGAAGTAGGAGCTATGTCTCGCTGATTCTTTATGACCAAAATCTTTGGAGTTGATAAATGTTGGCGCGTTAGAATAATTGCGTCTACGAGGGTCTTCAATAATATTTTTATTTATTTCAAATCAATTACTTTACTTTATTTCAAATAATATATTATATATATGCCGAATGGTTCTGTTTTCATTGATCGACATGTGATATCCCAAAATAATCGAAATTTGTGATATCCACAATTAATCACATGTGATATCCACAAAATACAACGTAATTATATATGTTAATGTGATATGTTAAAACGTATTTTTTAACATATTTTTAACATATAATAAAATAATTAAATCAAAAAATATTCAATATTAGACTCATTTCGAAGGTATCGAAGAGACGACTATAATGGTGTAACTTTTTAAAATTAAATATTATTTTTTTAACGTATTTTAGTTAATATATGCTTATATGTGTTAATATAATGAAAATGTAAAATGTAAAATATAAAATGTAAAATGTAAAACTAAAAGGTATAAAGTAAATCTATCAAAAGAGTTAAGAGACCAAAACTGTAACTATATATATCAATAACTACTTTTCAAGAACTAATTTCAATAACCGTATTTTTCAATTTTAATATATAGTAGAGATAAGTCCTATATTTTACCAAAAACTAATTTTTATTTTTTTGGTTATTACAGTCAATCTATATGAGTTATACGATCGCAACATCAGTTTCATTCCATCAGTTCCAAAATCATCACATTTAATTTCAACACCCCATGACTGGTTACAAATGCAAGCATTATATCATTTGGCTAATGCTTCCAAAATTAAGCATGCATCATCAATTTAATTTCTGATGGTTGAGTGGACAATTAAATGGTAATTATTTTGGGTGGGTTATTTTAATATAATCTTTTCAAAACAGAACTTCAATATATGGTGTATCTATCAAGTAAACATGCATTTTACGTAGAAAATTATCGATCATTTATTAATACCAAAAGTAATCATTGAAAATCCATCAAAAATAGTTGAAGAAAATAAGAATCTTTAATATTTTGGGATTCTGTCAAAGATCCGTAGAAAAAGTAAAAGAAAATTTTCAATGTTTTAAAATTTTCGTGGAAAAAAAGTTCAAGAAATCAACTTATTATTTTTATGGCCGGGGTTCTGTCGAAAAGTCATCGAAAATTTAATAAAATTTAAAATACTTTGTTGGTACAATAGCTAAATGAGGAGATCGAGCGATAACAAACTGCAACATAGGACGAGATTAGAAAAAGGGATGATCAGTTTGCAGAGCAGCAACGTTCGTTTGAGGAACCCTCCCCCTCCCAATCGAAAAAGTTTTATGTTCTGTCTAAAAATTTTCAAATTCCATCGAAAATTTTGTTTTTTCGACCAAATTATTATCATCAGGACTAGCCTTCGAAAACCCAACTTTTCAACTGAAATTTCCAAAACCTTTACTAAGAAACGAATATCATTATCTACAATCTGTGACTCAGAAACGAAGTACAACATTGTTGAGTTTATATATAGTCATGTGTAAAGTTATAAAACATAAGCTATATGACATTTGCAATTCTATGTGAAGTTTCTACTCGTGGAAACCAAGAAACATCAATACCCAAAACCTTAACTAAGAGCAAAACGATGAGAAATTCTTATGGCATTGTAAGGCAATATAAAACCATGGCTTGTAATATGTTGCATGTATAACATGACCAAGGTGATTGCTACAGTAACATATAGAAAGAAAAAAAATACTTGTGGGTCGTAATAATTGTTTTGGTTTCATGGTTTTACCGGGGATGATTATAGGCCAAACCAAACCGCACGATCAAAACAATTTAAAATGGATAGATCGCTTGTGCAAAAGTGTGAGCAAAACGGAGGGAAGAGTAAAAAGGAAGAAAGAAATAAGGGAGGAAGAAAGTTGTAGGTGCAGGATGCTATTGAGCGCCTTATGGATGAGAGCCATGGATGCTATGTTTGTTTGTAATTTGATACTTGATTTCTAATTTTTGGATGTCGGACGTTATTAATGTGCTACATTTAGAATAGTTTTAATATTTTAATTTGTTTTTTCATGTTTATATAGCATGTTAGTTGGGTCATTTTCTACACGTTAAATTCTGGAAAATAGTAAATTTAAATCTATTTATTTTTGAAATTTACAACATTTTCTACGTCGGAAAATTAGTTTGATTTAAAAAAACATTTATTGAAAATCCGTCGGAAATAATTCCATCGACATCCAAAGAAATTGTGTATGAAAATGCCGTTGAAAACCCATTGGCTTTTTCTCAAAGAATTTCAACATTTTACCTATGCTTTTCCAACATAATGTTCCGTAAAAATAGTGGATTTTCGTCAGAAATGGTCATCGGAAAAAGTTTTTCGACCAAAAGATCTCCAGAAATTGAAATTGCCCGCTGGTAGAGGTTTTGTTTTTAGTAGTGCAAAACTGTGAGCAAAATGGACGGAAGAGAAAAAAGGAAGAATGAAATAAGGGAGGAAGAAAGAAAAAGAAGAAAAAAAAACATAATGGAACATATGAAATTAAGGAAACACACAACCCTCCATCTATTGAGAGACCTGAAACCTTATCTGCCAGCTCCTAACTCTTCATACGACCCACCCTTAACCTCACTAAACTTTCTTGTTCACATCCACACTCACTCTACTACCCTAGTCTTACATCTCCAAGGGCTCGAGATGACTAAAGGCTTGTTATTTTTCATAATTTACTACTTTAGGTGTTCATTTATTAAGGAAGGTTGGTTAAAGTAGAGAGCAGCTGACATGAGTGTCGTGTGATAGGAGGGTACTTTTAAAACTAAAAGGATAATTCTACATGATAGCCATAAGACACATAGGTCATATGGTTCTAAGTGTTGGCTGGCAAAGAAGGCGCAAGTGAAGAAATTGGAAGTAGTTAAAGATGAACATGACAAATTTAGGCATTTATATATGATAATAACGGTTTAAGAAATTTATTAGAACATTACAGATTTAGGCATTTCTAAGGACATGACTTTGATAGGAGTTCTTGGAGGCATAGGACGTAGTGTTTGACTTTTAGTGGGATATAGTGTCGACAAGGATATTAAGTGGAGGTTTTTCCTTCAATGGGATAATCGGCTTGATTTGACTTGATCTTGCTTCATGCCAAAATTGGCTCATGGCTTAATCATTTCTCACAATCAAATGACCATATATGACTTAACAAATAAACATCCATATATACCATTAAGCCTATTAAACTTTAAACAAACAACCCATAAAATAATGCTATTTAACTTGGTTAACCGGGATCTTATATCTCATCAGTTGGATCTAGCCACAGAAAACATGGAGCCTTTATTAATCACCAACATCCGATTTATTTATATTAAGTATAAATTAGAGTTGTTTATGGATAGTTATATCCGCTAAACTTGGCCACCCAACCTGTAGAAAAGCGGGTTCAACAGTCATTCTTGAAAAAATGGGCGGGTCAGGATCTCTTGTTATGATTAATTGACAAATATGGGTGAGGCAAAAATGATTTCATTGACACCCGCATGTCCCATATATATAGAGTTGGGTTCCGGTGAGAAGTTGAATTATCGTGAGAAGCGTAGTAAGAAGTGATTATCAACTCATGGCTCGTTATATATCTATCAACATGCACATGGCTTGGCTAATGGTTCCAAAAGCATCATCAACTCAAACTTCTATTTCTATCGGATCCACCAGCAACATTATGTTTGTTGGAAAGGCATTCTTCTAGCTAGGGATTGTTCACTTTTGGTTTTGATTTCGTTCATGTTTGTGCACTTAGTCCATGGGACTGTCTGGATGGTTGAGTGGACATGATTGTTGGTAGGAGTCCCATGGAAGGTTGTAAATATTCTGTTCTTTCAATCACAACAACATCAGAGAAGCTGCAGCTCCAAGATCTAACTTCAAAGACATGGAGAGCCAAAAGGTATTTCTCTTTCTGCATCATCATCTGTTTGGTTCTTGTCTCTCTAAAATTATTTCTGTATTATATGATCGAGTACTATGTAATGATTTACTTTCGGCTGATTTTAATTAGCCTTTTAGGAAACACTAATAGGAATTCCTTTAACTCCCTTTTTTGCAGAAGCGGTTTCATGATCAAGAAGCGGGTGCTCCAATATCGTTCTTCAGAAGGAGAATTAGGATGAGCAAAAGTGAGATCTTGCATACTCTTTGTCTTTTATTTCCTAGACTTCTTTTTGGTAGAATTATTATTAGCATTCTGTTTTAATGGGAATGATCTTTTAACAAACTATTTTACAATCTATTGTCTTTTTTTAGGTAGAATTATTATTGCTCAAAGTAGCAATACATGAGATGGTTCCTCCCTGCAATAACAAGGTAACCATAACTAATATAGCTTAATTATGTTAAACTTCACATAAGTTATAAGAAGACTCCTTCAACCTCAAGAAAGAATATAGCTAATGAGATAGTTCTTGCCAATAACATTTATAAAGACATTGAAGGAGTTCTTCATCTTCACTGAAAATCCATCAAAAATAGTTAAAGAAAATAAGAATCTTTAATTTTTTGGGGTTCTGTCAAAGATCCGTAGAAAAAGTAAAAGAAAGTTTTCAATGTATTAAAATCTTCGTGGAAAAAAAGTTCAAGAAATCAACTTAATATTTTTATGGCCGGGGTTCTGTCGAAAATTCATCGAAAATTTAATAAAATTTAAAATACTTTGTTGGTACAATAGCTAAATGAGGAGATCGAGCGATAACAAACTGCAACATAGGACGAGATTAGAAAAAGGGATGATCAGTGCAGAGCAACAACGTTCGTTTGAGGAGCCCTCCCCCTCCCAATCGAAAACTTTTTATGTTGTGTCTAAAATTTTTTAAATTCCATCGAAAATTTGTTTTTTCGATCAAATTATTATCATCAGGACTAGCCTTCGAAAACCCAACTTTTCAACTGAAATTTCCAAAACCTTTACTAAGAAACGAATATCATTATCTACAATCTGTGACTCAGAAACGAAGTACAACATTGTTGAGTTTATATATAGTCATGTGTAAAGTTATAAAACATAAGCTATATGACATTTGCAATTCTATGTGAAGTTTCTACTCGTGGAAACCAAGAAACATCAATACCCAAAACCTTAACTAAGAGCAAAACGATGAGAAATTCTTATGGCATTGTAAGGCAATATAAAACCATGGCTTGTAACATGTTGCATGTATAACATGACCAAGGTGATTGCTATAGTAACATATAGAAAAAAAAATACCTGTAGGTCGTAATAATTGTTTTGGTTTCATAGCTTTACCAGGGATGATTATAGGCCAAACCAAACCGAACGATCAAAACACTTTAAAATGGATAGAGCGCTTGTGCAAAAGTGTGAGCAAAACGGAGGGAAGAGAAAAAGGAAGAAAGAAATAAGGGAGGAAGAAAGTTGTCGGTGCAGGCGCAACAACCTTACAAGAAGCGTTGGAGCGTGCTATTGAGCGCATTATGGATGATATGTTTGTTTGTAATTTGATACTTGATTTCTAATTTCTGGATGTCGGGCGTTATTAATGTGCTACATTTAGAATAGTTTTAATATTTTAATTTGTTTTTTCATGTTTATATAGCATGTTAGTTGGGTCATTTTCTACACGTTAAATTTTGGAAAATAGTAAATTTAAATTTATTTATTTTTGAAATTTACAACATTTTCTACGTCAGAAAATTAAGTTGATTTAAAAAAACATTTATTGAAAATCCGTCGGAAATATATCTATCGACATCCAAAGAAATTGTGTATGAAAATGCGTTGAAAACCCATCGGTTTTTTCTCAAAGAATTTCAACATTTTACCTATGCTTTTCCAACATAATATTCCATAAAAATAGTTGGTTTTCGTCGAAAACGGTCGTTAGAAAAAGTTTTTCGACCAAAAGATCTCCGGAAATTGCCCGCCGGTGAAAGTTTTGTTTTTAGTAGTGCAAAAATGTGAGCAAAATGGACTGAAGAGAAAGAAGGAAGAATGAAATAAGGGAGGAAGAAAGAAAAAGAAAAAGAAAAAAAAAGCATAATGGAAAATATGAAATTAAGGAAACACACAACACTCCCTCTATTGAGAGACCTGAAACCTTATCTGCCCGCTCCCTATACGACCCACCCTTAACCTCACTAAACTCTCTTGTTCACATCCACACTCACTCTACTACCCTAGTCTTACATCTCCAAGGGCTCGAGATGACTAAAGGCTTGTTATTTTTCATAATTTACTACTTTAGGTGTTCATTTATTAAGGAAGGTTGGTTAAAGTAGAGAGCAGCTGACATGAGTGTCATGTGATAGGAGGGTACTTTTAAAACTGAATGGATAATTCTACATGATAGCCATAAGACACATAGGTCATATGGTTCTAAGTGTTGGCCGGAAAAGAAGGCGCAAGTGAAGAAATTGGAAGTAGTTAAAGATGAACATGACAAATTTAGGCATTTATATATGATAACATTAATTGTTTAAGAAATTTCTGAGAACATGACATATTTAGGCATTTCTAAGGACATGACTTTGATAGGAGTTCTTGGAGGCATAGGACAGAGTGTTTGACTTTTCGTAGGATCTAGTGTCAACAAGGATATTAAGTAAGTGGAGGTTTTCCTTCAATGGGATAATCGGCTTGATTTGACTTGATCTATTGCTTCACACCAAATCAGGGAATAAAAAAACCGATTCAAAAAACTAAACATGAAAACGATTTCGCTATATATCAAATCCCGTAAAACTCTTCCCCATCATCATTCAGTTTCCAGATTTTGTTTCATCTTCTATATCCATCGAGAATAACATCCTGCTATGAAAATCTTGGATAACTTTTCTTCATGAAACCGTCTTCTTCTTGATACCATCTCCATGAAACTTTCTTCAAGAATATTTTTTTGTTAAACCTTCATGAAACTATATTCATGAAACCTTTTTCAAGAAACCTTCTTCGTTAAACCTTCATGAAACCATCTTCATGAAACCCGTAAACCCTAACAGAATCGAATACACAGAAAATTCAAACACTAATCAAAATCTCAACCCCAAGAAAAGACATCGAAAACTTATTGCTCACACGTAAGCACACAATATTTGCACATACCTGACATATATAAGGCATCAGATTATTGTTTGCAGCATGTACCTTCTCGTCACAAGATAAACACAATGTCGCCGCGTCGGCGCAACAAAGCACCGTCGCCCCCATCGCCTCACACACGTTACATTGGATCTTCATCCTTCAAAATATCAAATTCCTCTAGCGAAAACTTCAAATCTTATCCTCTATCTCTCTCAATTTTTGAGATTTGCAGTGAGATTTTGAGAGGGTTTAAGAACTAAATAAGGAGAGAAGCAAGTGAGTATGTTTGTGTCGGCCGAGAGTGGTGGATCAATGTCGTCAATCTTCGACGGTGAGTCTGTTTGTGTCGGCCGGTGCATCGCCAGTCTCCGGTGGGTCGGTTTCCTTCGTCTTCTTCAAATTGTAGAAAGAGAGAAAAAAGAGGTTTGAATAAATATTCAAACTCCAGTTTTCAATAAAGATGATTTGATTTGAATAAAGGTGATTTGATTTGATTTGATGCAGTTTCCAATAAAATATTGGTACACTACCATAAATAACCGACTAAAATAATTAATATTAGAAAATCTAAATTAATCATAAAATAAATTAGTTATAATTTGACAAAATTTCCCTTCTGAATATTAACATAAAAATAAAAATTAAATACCTATCAAGATTAAATGGATGGTGATGATTAAGGGACTGTATAGCCTATATGGCTTATTCGCTCAGCCATAAATAGCTGTTCGGTTGTGGCTTATTCGGTCAACCGATGACTTTATTGGTCAGCTAAAAATTATTACTCATATACACTCAGCCATTTAATATCCCTTCTCTTCCCCAAATACCCTTGCCATAAAAGAAACCCATCTTAACCCATCGCCTCACTTAACTCATCGCCTCCCTCTTCCACACCACCGCCGGTCGTCGCCTCCCTCTGCCTCACCACGGTCGTCGCCTCCCTCTCCCTCTTCCCCACCAACGCCGGTCGTCTCCTCCCTCTTCCACACCAACGCCGGTCGTCGACTCTCTCTGCCCCACCACCAGAACAGGAAGTTTCCATCACATTTTCTTGATCTCTCTCACACAGGTACTGTGGGTTACCATCGATTTTGTGGGTTTAAACCCATCGATTTTCATGGTTAAACTCCATTGATTTCATGAGTTTAATGGTTAAACTCCATCGATTTTCATGGTTAAACCCATCGATTTCATTTGTTTAATGGTTAAACTTCATCGATTTTCATGTTTAAACCCATCGATTTCATGTGTTTAATGGTTAAACTCCATTGATTTCATGTGTTTAATGGTTAAACTCCATCGATTTTCTGGGTTTAAACCCATCGATTTCATGGTCTTTAGAGCCATCGATTTCTGGGTTTAAACCCACAGCAGGCATTGTGATACTTCTGTTTCTTTGATTTTCTGATTACATACATATCATTCCGGTTATACAATGTTCTGTTCTGAGTTTTTGTGTTCTTGAAATGTATATGTTTTGAGTTTCTATTTCCTGTTATATATATGTTCTGAGTTTCTGTTTTTTGGTTATATATATGTTCTGATTTTATGTGTTCTTGAAATGTATATGTTCTGAGTTTCTGTGTTGTTGAAATGTATATGTTTCTATGATTTTCTGGTTATACACAATAGCCTAAAATCATATGTTCTGAGGGTAAAATGGTCATTTATGACATTCAGACTGTTTATTCAACATAATAACCGAACAACAACTTATCTGTTAACATTCAGAGAGCTATATCCATACAGTGAGCTATATCCATTCAGGTCTTTATAGAAAACGAACCGAACACCTAAGGTTGCAAGAGTTGCAACCTTTTTAAGGGTTGCAAAATATCCTCCCTCTCTCTCTCTCTCTCTCTCTCTCTCTATATATATATATATATATATATATATATATTAGTTTAAGGAATCAGATTTTTAGGTATTATTTTTAGGGATTTGATGAACTTAAAAATGTTATATTTTGGGTTTGGATTTGTGATTGAGTTTTTTAATCAAAATTTCATGTTTGGATTTGATTCAAAGATTTATTTCCTTGATGTTCTTTATTTTTTATTAGAAGGGTAAAATGGTCATTTTTATCATTCAGACAGTTTATTCATCACAACAAACAAACAACAATTTTATTTATACATACAAACAACTTTATAGATAAAGCCAACTTTATCCTTCCAGGATTTAATGAAAATCCAACCAAACAACCCCTAAGTTTGATAACACAAAACCGATAAAACAGAAACCAACTCACCATCTACAAGAAACCAACTCACCATCTACAAGGCATAGAGGGGAGGGAGGCCACAACAAAACGAAAGCAACATAATGAAAGACAAACAATCGATTAGAACCCACTAACAATAACAGACAACAGGGTTGTAACACCTGACACCCAAGATCTGAAAACAATTTTTTTATTGGATGGAATGTTGGGCATAGATTTTTATTAAGGCTCTACTGGATGGACCCTTGATTAGGCCCATTGCTTTTATTGGGTTGGAAATAATGGGCCTCGTGAGATTTTTTTGTGTCAGTTCATTTAAATATTATATGCGGGTTTATTGAAGGGACAATTTATTTTTAGGAGTAAACCATAATTTTGGTTCATGTACGGAATTTCCCTAAATTTTAATGAATTTAATAATAGTCATTGTTGTTTGTATTTTACTTTAAAAATAATCCATGTAATTAACTTTGTTAAAAATGGTCCGTTAAGTGAGGATATTTCGTATTGTTACACAATACTTTGTTTTTTACTGTATCGTTTGTTTTTTGTTTTTCTATTAAAAATATTTAATACTATAGTGATTATTATTGTATTTATTAAAGTTTAGGGACATTATTTATAATCTTCTGTAAATAACAAGGACCAAAATTGTAGTTTACTCTATTTTTTCAAGTATAAATATGGCCCCTCATCACATAAATTTTGTTTCTAAGCCTCATCTCTCTCTCTCTCTCTCTCTTCTTTGATCTTCGTCCATCCACTTATTATACGACTCGTACACTGCATTTTTGATTCGGTACAATCGTTCCTCAATCTTTGTTTTCGTTATGAATCTGGAACGTTTTAATGGATCGATCACGACCAGTAATCGTCATCACCGAGATGGTGGAATGGATACGATTTGGTTCAGGTTTTCACGGATCGACACTGGTCCTTGAGGTTATCACGAAGCGAAGACTCCGGTATGCTGTCTCAGATAGACAAGATTTGATGATTATACGTCACAGTATCTGATGGTAAGTCTTCTTGCTGGACAAGATTCAATGATTGTACGTCTTCTTGATCTTATTATTTACCGGTTTCTACTTCTAATTGGCGAATAGGTTTAGTTCATGTTTTCTTGTATGGATTGCCACTGGTCCTCAAGATTCGAGTACGCCTTCTCAGATGATAGACTAGGTTTGATGATTATACGTCTTCTTGATATCATATTATTTATTCGTTTGTGTTAAACCAATTAAGTTTCTGTGCTGTTGGCTCGTTTGTCATCGTGGTTTCTACGTGATCATTTAAGTTCTTTTATATATATTTGCAGTCGGTGAAATTTCGTCATCTTCTTGAACGCTTCTGTTTGCAGTCATATATATGGCTAGGTGAGCAATTAATTGTGTATTAATAGAATTACGCAAGTCTTGAATTCTTTGATCTTGTTGATTGATACAATTAATCCTATTTAATTAATCCGTTTATTTCTGCAGATATATCTTCAGCGCAGGTGTTTCCATCTGCTTTCGTTGGGCATTACAATGATTGATTGAAGAATATATAGGTGTTTAGGATTTCTATATATGGGAGATGTTTGATGTATAGATCAGGCGAGACTGCGGGTACCGAATTTCTTTTGTATCGTGGCCTGCCTGCCATGTCGGGTGCGCACAGGTCGTAAGTAATAAAAAGAGTGAGTCGTTTTTGGTTGATGGAGGGAGATGGTACGGGGTTTGCCCGACTCTCCCTCCATGTGGGTGGGTGTGTGTCTCTTTTCTATCTTCCCCCCCCCCCCCCTCCCCTCGTCTCTGCGATTATCTTGCTTCTTTTTTTTGAGGCGTTCTTTAAACACACGCATGCATTCCACAACAACATCGATTGCAGACATGCGAGCATCTATGGTAATCGAGTGCTACAATATGCGTCGGTCGTTGAAATTTCTCCATCCGTTGTCTTGCACAAGTCCATTATTTGTCACAATATAATTCAATCCATTTTCACTCCATATCCATTATTTTCACTCCATTCCATTCGTTGCAAATCTAATTCAATCCGTTTTCACATATCCATTTGTTACAGTCTATCTAATTCAATCCATTTGCACAAGTCCATTTGTTACAATTTGATTCCATCCATTATTTTCACTCCATTTGTTACAATCTCTCATTAAATCCATTTGTTACAATTTGATATGATCTATTATTTTCACTCCATTTGCATGTTACAATGTGATTCAATCCATTTGCACGGGTCCATTTATTACAATGTGATTCAATCCATTTGCTCCATTTGTTTGCATGGGTCCATTTGTTACAATCTAATCGAGTCCATTTGTTACAATCTGATCCAGTCCATTTGCACGGGTACAATCTAATCCAATCCATCTGTTACAATCTGATCCAATCCATTTGCATGGGTCCATCTGTTACAATATGGGTCCAATCCGTCAGCATGGGTCCATCTGTTACAGTATGATAGAAATAGAAATTTGATTCAATCCATTTCACGGGTCCATTTACTACAATGTGATTCAATCCATTGGCACGGTCCATTTATTATAATGTGATTTGCTCCATTTGTTTGCATGGGTCCATTTGTTACAATCTAATCCAGTCCATTTGTTACAATCTGATCCAGTCCATTTGCACGGGTACAATCTGATCCAATCCATCTGCACGGGTCCATGATCCAATCCATCTGTTACAATCTGATCCAATCCATTTGCATGGGTCCATCTGTTACAATTTGATCCAATCCATCTGCATGGGTCCATTTGTTACAATCTGATCCAATCCATCTGCAGGGGTCCATCTGATCCAATCCATCTGCATGGGTCCATCTGTTACAATCTGATCCAATCCATTTGCACGGGTCCAGTTGTTACAATCTGATTCAATCCATCTGCATGGGTCCATCTGTTACAATCTGATCCAATCCATTTTCACGGGTCCATTCAATCCATTACTTTCACTCCATTTGCTATATGGCAACGAGTGCTATATTAGATGCTTGATCAAACATATAGGTTTTCTGGTGCAAATTCCAGTGATTCTATTAATTAATGGTTTGTGTATGAGATAAGTTTGTTGAAGTTGTGTGGATGATTGTTCATAGATTAGAGGGGCACTATCAATCAAACATGAGTTCCAAAATCAGAATATTGGCTTTCACAAAATCATAGCTAATTCAACTCATGGCTCGTTATATATCTATCAATTAAGATGCACATGGCTTGGCTCAAAAGCATCATCAACTCAAAGTTCTATTTCCATCGGATCCACCAACAATATTATGTTTGTTGGAAAGGCATTCTTCTAGCTAGGGATTGTTCACTTTTGGTTTTGATTTCGTTCATGTTTGTATAGTACGTAGTGCACTAGTCCATCTTAACCATGTGACTATCTGGATGATTGAGTCCCATAGAAGGTTGTAAATATTATGTTCTTTCAATCACAACAACATCAGAGAAGCTGCAGCTCCAAGATCTAACTTCAAAGACATGGAGAGCCTAAAGGTATTTCTCTTTCTGCATCATCATCTGTTTGGTTCTTGTCTCTCTAAAATTATTTATGTATTATATGATCGAGTACTATGTAATGATTTACTTTCGGCTGATTTTAGGAGATCCAATATCATGGTTGTGTGCAACAACAGACTAAGGTAGGAAGTGAAGTGTCATGGGAGCCTCTATTTGTCGGAGATTAGGACGTGTAACATGAATGGAGATTGTGTGTGTGAAATTAATTGTGTAAAGGAGCGACATAAACTTGTAAAGATTCAGTACTATCATATTAGTAGTTCCAGGTTTTAATTAGTAGTCTTGTATAGATTTTCTTTCAGTTTTTTGTTGTTTACAAGACTTGAACATGTAATCTAAGTGGTTTGAGACATGAATGTAAATATGTTTGGTTTTCCGATTAATTTCTAAGTTGGTCCATTCATATTCCAGGAAAATGTTATGAAGCTCGAAAATTTGAGGAAAATGTTATGAAGCTCGAAGATTTGATGTAAAAACTTGTCTATGCTAAGCCACAAAAAACATACAATTTGAAAAGACCATTCATGTTTGTAAAGAAAAGGTTGCTTCTTATGGGGTCAATCTATATGAGTTATACGATATTCGCAACATCAGTTCCAAAATCATCACATTTAATTTCAACACCCCATGACTGGTTACAAATGCAAGCATCATATCATTTGGCTAATGCTTCCAAAATTAAGCATGCATCATCAATTTAATTTCTGATGGTTGAGTGGACAACTAAAGTGGTAATTATTTTAGGTGGGTTATTTTAATATAATCTTTTCAAAACAGAACTTCAATATATGGTGTATCTATCAAGTAAACATGCATTTTACGTAGAAAATTATCGATCATTTATTAATTCCAAAAGTAATCATTGAAAATCCATCAAAAATAGTTAAAGAAAATAAGAATCTTTAATTTTTTGGGATTCTGTCAAAGATCCGTAGAAAAAGTAAAAGAAAATTTTCAATGTTTTAAAATTTTTGTGGGAAAAAAGTTCAAGAAATCAACTTATTATTTTTATGGCCGGGGTTCTGTCGAAAAGTCATCGAAAATTTAATAAAATTTAAAATACTTTGTTGGTACAATAGCTAAATGAGGAGATCGAGCGATAACAAACTGCAACATAGGACATCCAAAGAAATTGTGTATGAAAATGCCGTTGAAAACCCATTGGTTTTTTCTCAAAGAATTTCAACATTTTACCTATGCTTTCCAACATAATATTCCGTAAAAATAGTTGATTCCGTCGAAAATGGCCATCGGAAAAAGTTTTTCGACCAAAAGATCTCCGAAAATTGCCCGTTGGTAAAAGTTTTGTTTTTAGTAGTGCAAAAATGTGAGCAAAATGGAGGAAGAGAAAGAAGGAAGAAAGAAATTGTTGGAAAATTTTAGTAAAATATGTGTATGGGCGCGACCTGCGGACACGAATGCAACTACGAAATCTTGTGCTCACGCAGCTTTGATCCAGTAGCTTGCGTGGGTTAACCCGCGTCGAGCTCTGGAATGTGTTTCGAAACAGCGGCCAACCGCACCGAGCACTGTTTCAATTTTTCTGAAACTCCCAATTCAACCGTATTGATTACGAAATTATTATTTTAATTATTGAATTAATCTTGTCGGTTTTAAGAATTAATTCTTTAATTATGGGTTAATTTCGTATTGACGATGTCGGTTTCGACTTTCAATATAAAAGGGGAGTACGGTTCACATTCAGAGACCGAACAAAAAAACACAACGCAAAAACTCTCACACATTTCTCTCTGAAATTCTCTAGTGCATACGATAATCCGGTGAATTTCAAAGCAAGTGGTCATCTCCGGCAGTGCTTTGACTGTTGTTGTACCCTGGGAACAGACGGCGAAATCGTGTAACACGAGCCTCAACTTTGTTCTATATCTTCTTCTATTTCCTTATCGATTTCTTAATCGATTTCTTAAAATCATTAGTTGATTATTTTACCGAGTTTTAATCATTCGTTGATTAATTATATATTATTATATGTATTATTAAAATACATACTTATAAAACCAACAGAAATAAGGGAGGAAGAAAGAAAAAGAAAAATAAAGGATAATGGAACATATGAAATTAAGGAAACACACAACCCTCCATCTATTGGGAGACCTGAAACATCAATAGCCAAAACCTTAACTAAGAGCAAATCGATGAGAAATTCTTATGGCATTGTAAGGCAATATAAAACCATGGCTTGTAACATGTTGCATGTATATATCATGACCAAGGTGATTGCTACAGTAACATGTTGCAAGGGTCGTAATAATTGTTTTGGTTTCATGGTTTTACCAGGGATGATTATAGGCCAAACCAAACTGAATGATCAAAACAATTTAAAATGGATAGAGCGCTGGTGCAAAAGTGTGAGCAAAACGGAGAGAAGAGAAAAAAGGAAGAAAGTTGTAGGTGCAGGCGCAACAGCCTTACAAGAAGCGTTGGAGTGTGCTATTGAGCACCTTACGGATGAAAGCCATGGATGCTATGTTTGTTTGTAATTTGATACTTTATTTCTAATTTTTGGATGTCGGGCGTTATTAATGTGCTACATTTAGAATAGTTTTAATATTTTAATTTGTTTTTTTATGTTAATTTATATAGCATGTTAGTTGGGTCATTTTCTACACGTTAAATTATGGAAAATAGTAAATTTAAATTTATTTAATTTTGAAATTCTTCAAATTCATACTCAAGTTATTATATCAAATATTACAAACAGAACACAAAATCTAACACATCTTCAAAAGGTTTGAAGATGATTTAAGAACAAACTCTAAAAAACTAGAGAGAGAATCAAGAGAGAATTTTCAAGATGGAAAAAAATAAAATGAACTCTTCTAAAATATTTTTAGCTGAAAATATTTTTATAATTCTTTCTTATTGCATAATAGCCCTTCTCCTACTTTCATTTAATTGTTCTGCTACCCTTATACTTAGAAGAAAACGAGGCACGGTCCTTGTGACCCTTATCTATTCAACATTTTTCAAAATAACCCCTCAACTTCCTGAAAATATAAAACATCCATATTAAATTAAATCTGATGACAAGATTGATATAGATTTAAAGCATATTTTAACAGAAATTTACAACATTTTCTATGTCGGAAAATTAAGTTGATTTAAAAAAACATTTATTGAAAATCCGTCGGAAATAATTCCATCGACATCCAAAGAAATTGTGTATGAAAATGCCATTGAAAACCCATGGGTTTTTTCTCAAAGAATTTCAACATTTTACCTATGCTTTTCCAACATAATATTCCATAAAAATAGTTGATTTTCGTCGGAAATGGTCATCGGAAAAAGTTTTTCGACCAAAAGATCTCCGGAAATTGCCCGCTGTAAAAGTTTTGTTTTTAGTAGTGCAAAAATGTGAGCAAAATGGAGGGAAGAGAAAGAAGGAAGAATGAAATAAGGGAGGAAGAAAGAAAAAGAAAAAAAAAGCATAATGGAACATATGAAATTAAGGAAACACACAACCCTCCATCTATTGAGAGACATGAAACCTTATATGCCAGCTCCCTAACTCTTCATACGACCCACCCTTAACCTCACTAAACTCTCTTGTTCACATCCACACTCACTCTACTACCCTAGTCTTACATCTCCAAGGGCTCGAGATGACTAAAGGCTTGTTATTTTTCATAATTTACTACTTTAGGTGTTCATTTATTAAGGAAGGTTGGTTAAAGTAGAGAGCAGCTGAAATGAGTGTCGTGTGATAGGAGGGTACTTTTAAAACTGAAAGGATAATTCTACATGATAGCCATAAGACACATAGGTCATATGGTTCTAAGTGTTGGCTGGCAAAGAAGGCGCAAGTGAAGAAATTGGAAGTAGTTAAAGATGAACATGACAAATTTCGGCATTTATATATGATAACATTAACGGTTTAAGAAATTTCCGAGAACATGACAGATTTAGGCATTTTTAAGGACATGACTTTGATAGGAGTTCTTGGAGGCATATGACAGAGTGTTTGACTTTTAGTAGGATCTAGTGTGACAAGGATATTAAGTGGAGGTTTTTCCTTCAATGGGATAATCGGGTTGATTTGACTTGATCTTGCTTCACACCAAAATTGGCTCATGGCTTAAATTTCTCACAATCAAATGACCATATATGACTTAACAAATAAACATCCATATATACCATTAAGCCTATTAAACTTTAAACAAACAACCCATAAAATAATGTTATTTAACTTGATTAACCGGGATCATATATCTCATTAGTTGGATCTAGCCACAGAAAACATGAAGTCTTTATTAATCACCAACGTCCGATTTATTTATATTAAGTATAAATTAGAGTTATTTATGGATAGTTATATCCGCTAAACTTGGCCACCCAGCCTGTAGAAAAGCGGGTTCAACAGTCATTCTTGAAAAAATGGGCGGGTCTGGACCTTTTGTTAAGATTAATGGACAAATATGGGTGAGGCAAAAATAATTTCATTGACACCCGTTTAATACCAGTGATTTTGGAGACCCCTTAACCCATAATATCGTAAATGTATGACCATCATAATGGAGATTTAGTAAGGTTTTACTTCCCCATTATAGTGGAGTCTTCGAGGATTGGATCGGGCGCGAGAATCGGAAGTAAAACGGGGAAAAAGGAGCCTCGCGGCCGGGGTCGAGGCACAAGTCGCGCATGTCGCTGTGGTCGACAAGGGGAGACACGCGCGGGCAGGTATTTGTGGGTTTGTCTATGTATGGTTGGTTTGAAATTTGTGGGTTAATGGTATGGCAACATGCTATGTGACCATGGTGTACCACCTTAATGGGTATTTGTGAATAATGATGATGTTATGGTTGAGTAGTAAGGCTGTTGGATTTGGGGCGTTATTTCCAAGAGTAGGTGTCAACTTTGAATCAACATTGCTGATTGGGAATGAAATATGCGGTGGTATATCCATGTTTGAAGTGTAGATATTTTGAGGATAGGTGTCGACATTCGATTTTGAGGACATTAACTGTTGGGGTGCTTCAGTGCACTCCCGATGAATCCCATGTGTTCTCAATTCTAGTGGTAACTTTAAGGAGTTTAGATGTGGTATTAAGGAATCGACCAGTGGTATTTCTACAACCAACGAGGCTTTCGCCGACCTAGCAATCGATGCTTGAATGCAGTATGAGAACTATGTAGTTGTGAAGTTCGAGGGGAACCGATTGTCTGTAGAGTGCAATGATACATTTTTGGGTGAAGCGCTAGACCAATGCTTTGATTGAGGGAAGTTTGAGAACCCTTACAGATGTTGTGGTGGTGTCAGCTTGAGGAACGGATTTGTTGTTATGTTGAAATCGGACCATCTAGTGATAATAATTCGTCAAGAGAAGGACGATGAATCTTTGGGAGTATTGAGTATTAGAGGACTTGGAGAGAATGTTGGGGTAGACCTTAAGTGAAAATCGATTATTGAGGAGACCTTGATTTGTTGAAATTGGAAGTATCGTTTCTGTAACGACCACGGATGATCAGCTCAACTATCTTATATGGTTTCCTTCACCACTCGGGTACTCGGAATTGAAGGAAGTGTGGTCAATATGTGGTTGAGTCCTTTTCTGCAAAGGTTGTAGGGTTCTTGAAGGAGAGAAAAGAGAGTAACGCGATTCAATGAAGGGTGATTAAAAGTATTTAAGGGTAGAGTTCGCTTTGGAGTACGTTTGATGGGAATGGTTAGTCAAGATTGTAAGTTACTCTTGAGGTAATATGCGCAACCTAAGGTTGGGAGGAAACTAAGATCCTAATGATAGGAACATAATTTTGTTAAGGACTCGATGTTCATTCAGTCATCGGTAAGGTATAACCGAACGTTGAGATCGGGTGCATGGCGGTTTGTTATAAGAAATACTGTGACAACCTTAACTGGGATGTAATCGGGTTCGTTTACGAGGCAAGATATCTTAATGGGTATTCCTTTTGGAAAGAGCACAAATTGACCTTGCTAAATGCAACGTTGAGTGTTTGGTCGGGGTCAGATTTCGAGGACGAAATCTCTTTTAAGGTTGGGAGGATTGTAAAACCAGTGACTTTAGAGACCCATTAACCCATAATATCGTAACTGTATGACCATCATAATGGAGATTTAGTAAGGTTTTACTTCCCCATTATAGTGGAGCCGTCGAGGATTGGATCGAGCGCGAGAATCGGAAGGAAAACGGGGAAAAAGGAGCCCCGTGGCCTGGGGTCGCGGCACAAGCCGCGCATGTCACTGTGGTCGACAAGGGGAGACACGCGTGGGCTGCCCCGCGAGAGTGGTCTGAGAGTTTAAAGTTCAAGATTGTAGGGTTTTCTCTCATTTTCACATCTCCTCTTTGTGCCTCTCTTCCTTGGGGCGCTTTTGGGGGCTAAAGAATCGTTTATGGAAGCTTCTCGGTGTGGATATGTAATAAAAAGATCAAGGAGTTAGTGGCTTGAGGCTTGACTTTGGAAAGAATGGAGGATTTCATTAGAATGGTTGATTTGAAAGGCTCCAAGTTTCGGTTGAGGTAAATCTCTTGTATAACCTAAGTTTTAGTATATGAATTCTTGTAGATCTAAAGATTTTACTTACTGATGGTTTATTCTAGACTTGAAGAAATGGGTTATTTGGAAACCCTATCTTATTGTTGGTGATGACTTGAAAATGGTGAAATCTACACTATCGGAGGCTAATGGTTGGATTTGGAAACCTAGGTTTAACTTAACCTAGCAAGGTGAGTTCAACATGATTTGTGAAAATGATGTACATGCCAAAATGTCCATTTTAAAGTATTTACGTGTTTTACATGAAATTGTCAATTGTTGAGTTATTTGGTAACTTTTGATTAATTGAAGTATTTAGCTTATTAAGCTTTGTAAAACACCCACATTTGGGATTTTTGGGTATTTTGATAAATGTGTCATAAATGAATGTGTTTTGATGATTTATTGCATAAATAAATATTTGGTCAAAAATGCACTTTTAGTGTTTGTTAGGTTTTATGCATCATTCATGAAATGAGATGTTTTGAAAAGTACAAATGTGTGAGCCCTTTGATTTTGGGTTATTTTCGACTTTGGGAACAATTTTAGAAATGATAAACCTTTTACTTTTGGGCCAAAGGCCAATTGTGATTTGAGGGACAAAGATTTGTGAGAAAGGACGTATTTGGTTTTGTAACACTATTGGCTCACGTATTTTTAGCCAATCGTTCATTATGCCTTTTGGGACTTGGTTTACACTCAGATGAGTCTTTGGAACATTTGTTCAGTTTTGATAGTTCACTATAGAGCTTTGGTCACGATTTGTATCATTGCATCTTATTTGAGAATTACATGTTTTGGATGCGCTAGTTCATTCATTTGGAGTCATGTAATGTTTTAGACTGTAATGCAATGGATCCATAGGCATAAGAGTCAGTTTGAGTGGGATAAATATCCCCGTATTGTAACTTGAAATAGGCATGGGGTCTTCTGACCAATAATTGCCATTTTCTTGTGAACGAGCTTAACTGAGATGTTTTGGAATTCCAAGGTATAGACCCAGAGGGGTTGAACTTGATGAGTGCACGAAAATTCCAAGGTACTGACCTAGAGGGGTTGAACTTGATGATTATCCAAGCAATAGACATGGAGTTGTTGAGCTTGTTGGTTTGTTAGCTATAGACCCAGAAAGGTTGATGTTAACGAGTGTTTTATTCCTAAGTGACGCTCATATAACATTGATAAGTGGCCTAACTTTGTGTGCCTGCCACATTCGATGGAATTCGGGTCTCCCCCGTCACCGAAAGATGTTGTTTTGGGTATTGAATTTTATTATCCAAGTTTTCGGTGACGTTTTGTATATTTGGATCTTATCCATGATTTCTGGGTTGAGTATTATGCCCCACCCGTATTTTTGGGTGTTTCGGGGTATAAAGTTTTATCCGCATTTCATAAATTGGGAGTTCAATTTCTATTCACGTTTTGAGTGAGTTTTTGAGTTGAATTTAATTTACGAAAGAAAACGTTTATATTGGTGTTTCTTTGCCTAAAATGCATATTATTGGAAACCGAGTCGTTTTCATATTTGAGACATATCAAATTGAAAGATTATGATTTAAATTGCATTACTTCTTTTCAACGATATCTTCATTCATGTTGAAAACTCTTGAACTCACTAGGCGTTAGCCTAACATTTTTATTTGTCGGCATGTGCAACAGGTTCCGGTTGGGATTAGTCCTAGTAACAATGTGAAGCGAAGAGTTGTGTGCTCGAGGAGGGTTTAGCTTGTCAAAGTCTTCCGCAATTGTTTTGGGAAGAGCAACTTGCGTTTGGGGATTTAGTAGCACCCGACTTTGGTTTAGTCTTTGTGTATTATTGGGGTTTGTATTTGTTGAGGTTACTTATCGAATTTCATAATTGTAGCGTAATGAGTTTTGAATTGTAGGAAGATGTGTTGATTTATTTGATGTTATATCGAAAATTTTCATTAGTTGCTATTACCAAATTTCAGGGTGTTACAACCCGCATGTCCCATATATATAGGGTTGGGTTCCGGTGAGAAGTTGAATTAACGTGAGAAGCGTAAGAAATGTGATTATCAACCGTTGGATACACGTTAGGATGAGAGAAGATGCACCGCATTAATCCCCGTATCAAGCACGATTCATGGGTAGGCTTAAGATTAAAAGTGATCAAGGATTCAGATCCACTTCTCACGATTCTCACGTTAACTCAACTTCTCACATGATCCTTGGCGTATATATATATATATATATATATATATATATATATATTATATATAGGGTCCCTTCATTTGCTGACTACGACATTGGTGTTAACCGTGCTAACCAATCTGGACCGTTGGTTATTTAGATCAATGGTTCACAATTAATTAGAATTTTAATTTTAGAAATATTAAACTAAAAGGTTAGGAAATTACGGTGCATAAGAGCATAGGGTTAAAAATGTAAAAATGCAAATAGCTTTCCAAAATCATATTAACACGTTACCAAAAAAAGAGGCGCAAAAGTAGGGATTTTTTAAACTAATAATTCTTGTTTTTAAACAAAAAAGAAAAAAAGAAAAAAAAGAAAAAAAGAGGCCCACACAGTTTAAAGTGTTTGCTATTTATGTGAATATGTGCATTTTTTAAACAAATAATTCCTAATGTACATTTTCAAAACAAACATATGTGCATGATTTTTGTGTTGTGCATATGGGCATTGTCTACACTAATAAGTCTTGATGTGCATATGTACAATTTTAAATATGCATATCAAAATGATTAGATTACTAGAAGCGTACTAGCGCAATGCAGCGAGATATATCACGATTTTAATGTTTCTTTTAATTTTTAATTTTTTTATTGATTTACAGTACGATTTTGGATGGTTTTACAGAGTGATAATGTTTTTTTTTTAAATAAATTTGTTTAATTTAGGCTTAATAATATAATGTTTTTTATATAAAAAAATTAAGTAGTTTGTTAAAATTCATTAATTATCTTATATATTTTAAATTTTTTATATTTAAATTGAGATGTTTATCCTGTTTTGATTATGTATTTTTTTATCGATTTACAGTACGATTTTGGATGGTTTTAGAGAGTGATAATGTTTTTTTTAAATAAATTTGTTTAATTTAGGCTTAATAATATAATGTTTTTATATAAAAAAATTAAGTAGTTTGTTAAAATTCATTAATTATCTTATATATTTTAAATTTTTTATATTTAAATTGAGATGTTTATCCTGTTTTGATTATGTTTATCATAATTCAAATTTCATAATTTTAGGGTTTGGGAATTAGATATAAGGATTTTGGGGGATAAAGATGGAATTTATTAATTAGGGTTAAAAACATTTAAAAGTAGTACATATTGCTTCATTAGTTATTTTTTAAGAGATTTTAAGTAGATTAACATTAAATAATAGTACATAATGCTTAATGGGTAATTTAAGCTTAATAATATAATGTTTTTTATATAAAAAATTAAGTAGTTTGTTAAAATTCATTAATTATCTTATATATTTTAAATTTTTTATATTTAAATTAAGATGTTTATCCTGTTTTAATTATGTTTATCAGAATTCAAATTTCATAAATTTAGAGTTTGGGGATTAGAGATAAGGATTTTGGGGGATAAGGATGAAATTTATTAATTAGGGTTAAAAGCATTTAAAAGTAGTACATATTGCTTAATTTGTTGTTTTTTAAGAGATTTTAAGTAGATTAGCATTAAATAATAATACATAATGCTTAATGAGTTGTTTTTAAGAGTTTTTTATACCTCTTTTATAATATAGTATAGATTTGCTCTTTCAGTGCATATGTGCATTGTTCACGTTAATAAGTTTTGATGTACACTATAAGCCTTTTGTATATGAATACGGAAAATGGTTTAAGATATGCACATATGCATATGTGCAAACTTAATAGCATAAAATCCGGAAAATGCATATGTGCTCATTTGGACATTTGTTCATTGTCAAGTAAATATGTGCATTTTTTAAACTAATAATTCTTAATGTACATTTTCAAAAATACATATGTGCATGATTTATGTGTTGTACATATGTGCATTGTCTACACTAATAAGTCTTGATGTGCATATGTGCAATTTGAATATGCATATCAAAATGATTAAATTATTTGCTCTTTCAGTGCATATGTGTATTGTTCACATTAATAAGTTTTTTTGTACACTATGAGCCTTTTGTATATGCATATGAAAAATGGTTTAAGATATCCACATATGCATATGTGTAAGCTTAATAACATAAAATCTGGAACAATATCAAAGTTACGTTTAAAAATATTAGATTTAACTCTTTATAACATAAAATCCATATATATCGCTCATTGTGATATAATGAAAAATATATGTAAAGGATATATTAAGATTTAAGATAATCTTGAATAATTTAAAATTTCAAACTTTTATATTTAATATGGTATATCATTACCATAACAAACATTGCTATAATTATGGTACACATTAAATAGGCAATAATGATTACTTAATTTGAATATTCCAATTTTATATAAATTCCTTTATTACCCTTGTAAGTTTAAAATAAACAAAATCATTATTTAATCTCTAGGAGCATTCTGATTGCCCGAAAATGGGTTAGCATGGTTAGCACTAATAGATTGGTTAGCAAATGAATGACCCTCTCTCTCTCTCTCTCTCTCTATATATATATATATATAACGAGAAAGAAAGAGAGATGTGAGGTTCAAATAAGAACATAGCCAAAATAAGAGAATACGACAATCAAATCATATGTTAGTATCACATGTGATTGACTATAGTAAAAGAGTGTTCTCCCATTTTCTTTAAAATGTAAATGTTTTCGTTTGAACTTTATTCTCTCTCTCTCTCTCTCTCTCTATATATATATATATATATATAAATATATATATATATATATATGTGGAGATGTTCAAATGAGAATGGTAATTGTATGAGAAATAGCGAAGTGATCCTAACCCTTGGATCAAATAATCATAAGTTATGGTAGCCACCCCCCCGGGGCGCGCTTCACAGTCAAAGTCGCAATTGTTGGCCATTTTTCTAAAGAAAAGGTAATATGGTAAATCATTCGGGTTCATATATGAATCTGTTAAATAGTTCATATGTGAATCAGATAAATAGTTCATATGTGAATCAGATGAAATAGTTCATATATGAATTACACGGGTCCACATATGAACATATAGTTCATATGTGAATTAGTTAAAATAATTCATATTTGAATTACAAGGGTTCACATATGAACATATAGTTCATATGTGAATCAGTTAATAGTTCATATATGTATTATACAGTGTTTAAAAAGGCGCGCCATGGCGCGATATGGCGCAAGACGCGTCTCCGCCGTTACGAAATGGCCCATAACGTTTATGTAAGGCGTGACTCACACTATGGTGCCTTAAGGCGTGTCGCGGCACGCGTTTTTTCTAAGACATGATTTTTTTTCAATTTTTTTTTTTTATTTTTTTTTATTTTTGATTTTTTTTATCTTTTGTGTTTTTACATTTTTTAACTTTAGATTTAACATTTTTATAGATTTATCTAATCACATCACTCATAGTTTCACGAAGTCATAAACATTATGGACTCACGATTAAAATGAAGTTGTAAAATTATTTTTCTAAGTTTTATTTTAAATATTCAATCAAAAACTATTTTTATATTAGTAATTTATATGATTTTTCTTCTTCTAATATGAATGTACATTCTTTAATATCATTATTTGATTGGAATAATATATATAAAACATATACGTATATATATATATATATAATTTTGAATATGACATACAAATTTACCGCCTTATGTCACGCCTAGTCGCCTTGAAAAACGCCGCGTCCTCGCCGTGGCTTGTAAGACTTAAGGCTTGATCTCGCCGCTACGCCACGCCTCACGCCATTTTGAACCTTGGTATTACACGAGTTCACATATGAACATATAGTTTATATGTGAATCACACAGGTTCACATATGCACTTGTTTTGCCTCTTAGTTTCTATCTTTCGCATAGTTGTTACCATGTGACCGAATTATCCAGTGCTTCACAGCCAAAGCCGCAAATTTTGACCAAATTTCTTTTAGATGAATGGCTAGGATCACTTTCTCTACTTCTCACACATTTAGCACCTCTCATTTGAACCTATGACTATATACATAGGGGCAGATCATTTACAAATAGTTAAATGTTGCAAAACCTATGAACCAATCCAATCCATCCATCCATTTTCATCTGCGGATTCTTTTGATCGATGGCAAGATTGACATTATAAGGAATGGTGCTAGATGATCAATATGGGAAAAAATTGGAGGGGTTAATTAAAGAACTCGAATTATCATCTAAATTATCATCCCCCGCAAAATTCTAGTAAGTGATTCAATAGGTTTCAAAAAAGCAGGGTTGTATTCTATTATCAACACCATTCTTCACCATGGTTTATGAGTCCGATAAAGAATAAGGTGCAGAAGGGAGTATACCCATAATGAAAGAGTGGTAAATTTAAAAGAAAATCATCATTGTTAGTACAAACACGCTTGTCAGTACAAACACAACCATATATCTATAATGAAGAAAAAGGTTTTGAAGTGGGAAGCAACCGAAGGTACGATTAGAAATTTCACCAATGAACTAGAGTTTGGTGTAGATTGAATTGGGTTTATAGTATGGTTAAGGAATATATCAATAGTACAACCAAGAGATTTCTAAAAGATATAAGTTGTCCTTCCCATTGGTTCAAATGAAGTCTTATTTCATAGGTGAACGAGCACTTGGTTTCAAATGATTTAGTCAGCATCTTTGTTACACCTATGATAACAAGATTTTAATGAACTTCTAAAATAATGGTTTGGTGTTAACTCTGTTGATAAATCTGTGTATGAAGTTTGATGTTATCTTTCACATTGGTTCAAACGAAGTGTTGTTTCATAGGCAAAACAACACATAGGTTCAAATGTTTTATAAGCCATTGTTTCACCTATGAAACTACACAAGATTTTTAGTAGGCTTTTAATTTTTTTTATCGTTAAATGTGTTTTTTTAATATATGAACTAAACACGCATGGTGCTAAACGTGGATAAGGGTACATAGAGGGGACTAAAGGTGGACAAGGGTACACATTAGTGAAGTATCATGACTGCCTGCAAAAAACTGTCTAAGTCTAAGTCTAAGGCAGGAAGTGAAGTATCATGGGAGCCTCTATTTGTTGGAGATTAGGCCATGAACAAGGCATTTTACATGAATGGAGATTGTGTGCGTGAAAGAGAATCAAGTGAACATTGTGTAAACGAGTGACATGTCCTTGTAAATATTCACCACCATATGAATAGTTCCATGTTTTAGTAGTCTTGTGTAGATTTTCTTTCAGTTTTTGTTGTTTACTGGAGTTGGACTTAGGGATCGTTTACCAAATGCTTACAAGGTCACCATTTACTAGGTGTCACTTATCTTAGCGGGTGGGCATGGCAAGGACCAGGAATCTTATCCGGAAAGAAGCATATCAAGGACCTAGAATCTTACCCGGTAAGCGAGGAAGAAGATTCTTACCCAGATAGCGTTTACCGGGTAAGAAACGCTTACAACAGTCCATTTTGATGGATGAAAATGTTACCGACAAGGGGTGACTCTGATTAACCGGTAAGAGTTTAGTGAACGACCCCTTTTCTATGTGACGGAGAGAAAGAGAAATGACTTTTTAATTTTTATTTGAGTAATTACATATTTGGTTCATGACGTTTGTCCATTTTAACTATTTTCGTCCCTCAACTTCATTTATTCTCAATTTGTTCTCGATGTTTGCGAAATCTCTTGGTTTTTGTTCCTAGACCAAATGGCCGTTAACCTTCTGTTAAATGAGTGGTAATTTTGGTCCATTTCCATATCTTTTAAATAAATAAAAATAGGTTGGCCCCAAAAGGGACACATGAGTGAATGGCTTCATCTAATCACTTGTAAGGTTTGAAGAAGAAGCGAGCTAAATACAAACGAAGCCATTTTCATATTTGATTCTTTATTAATTTAGAATCATACGAATAGAAAATTGTTGCAAATAAGGTAAAGAAAACCTAACCAAACAATCTATTGGAATCGACAAATAAACTCATTAAGAAAGCACAAAAGAAAAACACTCTTAAGATGAAGATATTCACACATAATCTTTGTTGGTAACCGATTCTCCCATGTGTCCGGCTATAACTATTGTGTATGCATGGCTTGCATGGGAAACACAAACTGGTTTTTATAGCGGTTCATATACTAAATAGTTATCACCAACTTGGACACTTGTCACTTTAGGTTAAGTTGACCTGAACTTACGTATATTAACCTTTTTGGTGTATAACCTAATGTGAAAATCTTAGTTTATCAATGTTCTTTTGATTATGGGGTGAGTAGTAAAATTAGGTAGAACAAACATACTATTTTTGACATTTCAAAGGATGTCTCTGCACAAGGACAGTAGTTGAAAGTTGATTAGTGAAACTTGATCAATAAGTCTTCACTAATCCTTGAATTCACTCGTTGATCTTTAATCTGCTAGACTACTCGTTGAGCCGCTTCAACGTCTTTCTAGCTTTTATCTGGCTTGTATTCGACTCGATGAAGGCATTGTGCTTGAACTAGACTGAATTCTAGATATAAAGACCAAGTTCGCATCAGTTTGGTCATTTCATACGTGGACATTGAAAACCGATTACAACCTTTTTCAATGGATCTCATATGTTCAGTGTTTAAAAGTACAATACCTATTCTATTAAGTGTATGATTGGATATGTGTTATCAACAAAACCAATAGGTAAGACTCAACAATCTTCCTTAATTGATGATGACATAAATTTACATAGAATAAACAACTTAGAAAAATGTTATTGAAATTCATAAAAAGTTATTGTACTTGGAAATTAATTTTTGTGACCTTACTTGTTTGATTTTTGGCGTCACATTTACAAGGAAAGTAAAGTACTGAAAAAAATACAATATCCAAAAAACTATAATTTCGTTTATTTAGACTTGAAATGTAATTTACATGAAGTCGCTTTGAAGATACGTTTAGATCTAAAAGATGGGAAGTTACGAGACTGTAGAACTTGATCAACTAAGAGCTTTGGAAGAAGCTTCTCTAAAGGCATTCATTGACGGTTGAAGGATTAGTGTCTTTGTATAATTTATTCTCTCCGCCATTTTTATGAACATCTAAAAGAAATTAAGTTAGGCTCGACAATTTTCATCCCGGCTTATACAATTAAATTTATATTATAGTCAATACAATAAGTATGAAAAAGAACACCACCGTAGTAAAGCCAATTTTAATTTTTATACATATCTTTTGTATTATTAGACGCATTGTCAAAAGAAATGCTACCTTTTTATCTGTCAGATAATAAAAAGCTATAATATTTTTTAACATTTTAAATAATTCGTTTCCCACATGTGAAAAACCAAATTGCTCAAATGCACCGGAGCATTTTATCATTGGCCCATGACGTGGTTCAGTCCAATGAGTTGTTATACAAAGATAAGAATTATGTGGAGTGCTCCGAACATCATAAGTGAGAACCACACTATTTACTAATTTTAAAAATACAGTTCGCAATTCCATTTTTGCAATTCTTCATAATTTAAATATATCACGTTCGAGGGCGAAACCACTTATTATGTTGGTATCTTGATTGGAGCGATTTTCAAATCCAACTTGTAATTTGTGGGTTATCAAAGTGATTGAATGTCAATGACAAGCACAACTGAACCACCAATTTTCGTTGCATCGTCCGAGTTAGCTTCTTTGTCATACTTTCAAGCGAATTGCCAGAATTTGAGGACAATGACGAGGTTGTTTTGGACAGGAGTTGCAAATTGGTTATGATATGCATAACGAAGATCCTAGTATTATAGGAAATTAGCATAGGCAATTATGCAATTTTTTTAATTTCATTTGAATATTAAATTATTAATGGTTTCTTGACGTATGTATAAAAAAATTACGGTTATCAATAACTCCTTGGTTTATGTAAGCACGATGTTGTTTTTTGTTATATTTTTTTTTGGAAAGCAACAATATATAAAAACCAACAAAAAAAGAAAGTTTGATAATACAAAACCGATAAAACACAAAACAACTCACCATCAACAAGGCATAGTGGGGAGGGAGGCCACAACCGAAACCCAACAAAACGAAAGCAGCATAATGAAAGACAAACAATCAATCAAAACCCTCTAATAATAACAGACAACAACTACACTCGAGACCCGAAAACAGTTTTTGTTATGGGATGGAATATTGGGCCTAGATTTTTATTATATAGCCTCCACTCGATGGACCCTTGATTAGGCCCATTGCTTTCATTGGACCGTGGTAATAATGGGCCTCATGAGATTTTGAGTGCTGGGCCATTTAGGGGCTGTTTGACAGTTATTGAATGATTTGGTGTAGAATGATTAAGTTCTCAGAATGATTAAGAGACTCTTATGATATAGTGCAAAATGAAATATGGTTGTTTGCTAATTGTTCAGAATGAAATCAGGGAACTGAATGGTTAAGGCAGGTCAAGATACAAAATCATTCAGAGGGTTTTTGAACCATTAAGAGGTAGACCTTTTTTTTTTGTCAAACAAGATTTACCTCTTAATGATTCTGAGGTTGCCTCTTAATTGAACCATTAACAGTTAAACAAACAACCCCTTAAACCTCATACACGGGTTTATTGAAGGCATACTTTATTTTAAGAGTAAACCATAATTTTGGTTCATGTACGAAATGCCTCTAAATTTTAATAAGTATAATAAAAATGGTCCATATAATTAACTTTGTTAAAAATGGTCCATTAAGCGAGGATATTTTCGTATTTTTACCCAATACTTTGTCTTTTACTATATCATTTTTTTTCCAATTAAAAATATTTAATATTCAATATTAAGTAGTATAAAAGAAACCCCTACTTCTATTGTCATCGGCTTCCTCTTCGTGACATCACTCCTTCTTTGTTTCTCTCTCTCTTTATCTCACCATCCCTATCACACATATATAAACATACACCTAGAACACACACAAAAACACAGATGTTGCACACACACAAACCTATAGTTGAACAATGGGTTTTCTTGTTTGACGGCGGCTAAACGGAAGACGAAGAGAGAATCTTTCAGCTCCTTTTTGTAATGATGTGTTGGCCTGATAACCATGGGGTCCGATGGTGGTTGTGTGTTGGACGAAAGAGAGGGAGCGGAGGTCATCCAAAATGAAAATGGGGTGGGTAGGGGCCATTTCATTGGGGAATCAAAGGGTTTATATAGTATAATATACTAATTTATATTTATATTTGAATGTAATATAAAATAATAGTTAATATAATAATTTTTTATAATTTTTATATTTTAATGACATACTCTTCATTTAACGGCATATTGACCTACTACGTTAGAGCATCTCCAACAGCTATCCTATAATTTATCTAAAATAGAGAACTAAAAGTGAAAATCTCTAAAAAATATTACATTCAACTGCAACAAATTTGTTATTTTAGAGATTTTAAAACAACTTATATTATTATAATATTCTATAATTTATCATCCCAATACACTTTAAAAAAACTTAATGCAAAATGATAATAATTGAATCTCATTGGTGGGATTGAATAGAATAATCATTTCTCTTTCCTACCATTAAGTTTTAGAGAATTCTCTAAACTTGGAAAATTTTCAAGTTTTTCTATTATAGCAAAGAAGATAGCAAAGCTGTTGGAGAGGTTTACACCACAAAAACTTACTTTTTTCTATTTTAACAATGTTGTTGGAGATACTCTTAGTGTCACCACATGAAATGCAAATCATAGTGATTATTATTGTATTTATTAAAGTTTAGGGACGTTATTTATAATCTTCTGTAAACAACAAGGACGAAAATTGTACTTTGCTATACTTTTTCAAGTATAAATATCACCCCTCATCACATAAAATTTGTTTGTACGCCTCATCTCTCTCTCTCTCTCTCTCCCGCTTGTTATACGACTCTTTCACCTGCATTTGCTGATTCAGTACGATCGTTCCTCAATCTTGGTTTTCATTATGAACCTGGTACGTTTTCATGGATCTGGTAATCGTCATCATCGAGATGGTGGTAATCGGTTTCAGATGGATGCGATTTGTTTATAATTATGCGATCACATTGACCAGAGTTTCAGATGGATACGATTTGGTTCACGGATCGTCACTGGTCCTTGAGGTTATCACTAAGCGAAGATTCTGGTACGCTGTCTCAATGATTATACGTCTTCTTGATGGACAGTATCTGATGGTAAGTCTTCTTGCTGGACAAGATTAAATGATTATACGTCTTCTTGATGGACATCGATCTTAATTACTATTCACCGGTTTCTACTTATAATTGGTGAATAGGTTTGTTTAGTTCACATATCGATCGCAAGCCTTCTCAGATAGACAATATTTGATGATTATACGTCTTCTTGATGGACAATTTCTGATGGAGTCTTCTTGATGAACAAGATTCAATGATTAATTATACGTCTTCTTGATAATTTATTCGTTTGTACTCGACTGTGTTAGATACTTTTATGTATCCTTCATGATCTTATTACCCATCGTTTTCTACTCTACGTGATCAATTACTTACTTCTTTTATATATATATTTGCAGTCGGTGATGATCCTCCATCAATTCAATTTGGTTGTCAACGCTTCTGTTTGCAGTCATATATATGGCTAGGTGAGCAATTAATTGTGTATTAATAGAATTACGCAAGTCTTGAATTCTTTGATCTTGTTGATTGATACAATCCTATTTAATCCGTTTATTTCTGCAGATATATCTTCAGCGAAGGTGTTTCCATCTGGTTTCGTTGGGAATTACAATGATTGATTGAAGAATATATAGGTGTTTGATGATGTTTAGGATTTCTATGGTAGATGTTTGAAGTATATATAGATCAGGCGAGACTGCGGGTACTGAATTTCTTTTGTATCGTGGCCTGCCAGCCATGTCGGGTGCGCACAGGTCGTAAGTAATAAAAAGAGTGAGTCGTTTGTTGGTTGATGGAGGGAGATGGTACGGGGTTTGCCCGACTCTCCCTCCATGTGGGTGGGTGTGTGTCTCTTTTCTCTCTTCCCCCCCCCCCCCCCTCCCCCCCTCCCCTCGTCTCTGTGATTATCTTGCTTCTTTCTTTTGAGGCGTTCTTTAAACACACGCATTCCACAACAACATCGATTGCAAACATGCGAGCATCTATGGTTGAATATGCATCCGTCGTTGAAATTTCTCCATCCGTTGTCTTGCACAAGTCCATTTGTCACAATATGATTCAATCCATTTTCACTCCATATCCATTATTTTCACTCCATTCCATTCGTTGCAAATCTAATTCAATCCATTTGTTACAATCTATCTAATTCAATCCATTTGCACAAGTCCATTTGTTACAATTTGATTCCATCCATTATTTTCACTTCATTTGTTACAATCTCATTAAATCCATTTGCACAGGTGTGATTCCATGCATTATTTTCACTCCATTTGTTACAATCTCTCATTAAATCCATTTGTTACAATTTGATTTGATCTATTATTTTCACTCCATTTGCATGTTACAATGTGATTCAATCCATTTGCACGGGTCCATTTATTACAATGTGATTCAATCCATTTGCTCCATTTGTTTGCATGGGTCCATTTGTTACAATCTAATCCGGTCCATTTGCACGGGTCCATTTGTTACAATCTGATCCAATCCATCTGCACGGGTCCATCTGTTACAATCTGATCCAATCCATCTGTTACAATCTGATCCAATCCATTTGCACGAGTCCATCTGTTACAATCTGATTCAATCCATTTGTTACAATCTGATCCAATCCATTTGCACGGGTCCATCTGTTATAATCTGATCCATCTGCATGGGTCCATCTGTTACAATCTGATCCAATCCATTTGCACGGGTCCAGTTGTTACAATCTGATCCAATCCATTTGCACGGGTCCATCTGTTATAATTTGATCCATCTGCATGGGTCCATCTGTTACAATCTGATCCAATCCATTTGCACGGGTCCAGTTGTTACAATCTGATTCAATCCATCTGCATGGGTCCATCTGTTGTTACAATCTGATCCAATCCATTTTCACGGGTCCATTACTTTCACTCCATTTGCTATATGGCAACGAGTGCTATATGGCCTTCATCTTTTTCTGACATTGAAAGATTAGATGCTTGATCAAACATATAGGTTTTCTGGTGCAAATTCCAGTGATTCTATTAATTAATGGTTTGTGTATGAGATAAGTTTGTTGAAGTTGTGTGGATGATTGTTCATAGATTAGAGGGGCACTATCAGTCAAACATGAGTTCCAAAATCAGAATATTGGCTTTCACAAAATCATAGCTAATTCAACTCATGGCTCGTTATATATCTATCAACATGCACATGGCTTGGCTAATGGTTCCAAAAGCATCATCAACTCAAAGTTGTATTTCTATCGGATCCACCAACAATATTATGTTTGTTGGAAAGGCATTCTTCTAGCTAGGGATTGTTCACTTTTGGTTTTGATTTCGTTCATGTTTGTATAGTACGTAGTGCACTAGTCCATGGGACTGTCTGGATGTTTGAGTGGACATGATTGTTGGTAGGAGTCCCATTGAAGGTTGTAAATATTATGTTCTTTCAATCACAACAACATCAGAGAAGCTGCAGCTCCAAGATCTAACTTCAAAGACATGGAGAGCCTAAAGGTATTTCTCTTTCTGCATCATCTGTTTGGTTCTTGTCTCTCTAAAATTATTTCTGTATTATATGATCGAGTACTATGTAATGATTTACTTTCGGCTAATTTTAGGAAACACTAATAGGAAACTCCCTTTTTTTGCAGAAGCGGTTTCATCAAGAAGCGGGTGCTCCAACATCATTCTTCAAAAGGAGAATTAGGATGAGCAAAAGTCTTTTATTTGATTTCCTAGACTTCTTTTTGGTAGAATTATTATTATTAGCATTATGTTTTAATGGGAATGATCTTTTAACAAACTATTTTACATTCTATTGTCTTTTTTTTAAACAGACTAAGGTAGGAAGTGAAGTGTCATGGGAGCCTCTATTTGCCGGAGATTAGGACGTGTAACATGAATGGAGATTGTGTGTGTGAAATAGAATCAAGTGAACATTAATTGTGTAAAGGAGCGACATAAACTTGTAAAGATCAAGTACTATCATATTAGTAGTTCCAGGTTTTAGTAGTCTTGTATAGATTTTCTTTCAGTTTTTTGTTGTTTACAAGACTTGAACATGTAATCTAAGTGGTTTGAGACATGAATGTAAATATGTTTGGTTTTCCGATTTCTAAGTTGGTCCGTTCATATTCCAGGAAAATGTTATGAAGCTCGAAGATTTGATGTAAAAACTTGTCATGCTGAGCCACAAAAAACATACAATTTGAAAAGACCATTCATGTTTGTAAAGAAAAGGTTGCTTCTTATGGGGTCAATCTATATGAGTTATACGATCGCAACATCAGTTTCATTCCATCAGTTCCAAAATCATCACATTTAATTTCAACTCTTGCATTTGGCTAATGCTTCCAAAATTAACCATGCATCATCATTTCAATAGTTATATTTCTGATGGTTGAGTGGACAACTAAAGTTGTAATTATTTTGAGTTATTTTAATATATAAATTTTGTTTCTGAAGAATTGAAGTTTGAAAAGTGGGTGTAATTTTGTTTTAATCACAACAGCAACATCAGAGAATGCAACTCGAAGATCTTCTAACTTAAAGCCACAGGGTCTGAGTGTTGCAAGGAAGCATAAATACCTTGTCCTTGAAATTACTTTAACATGGATGCTATTATAATAATAAAGTGTTATGGCTTCATTTGAATGTTAATCTTTTCAAAACAAAACTTCATCAATATATGGTGTATCTATCAAGTAAACATGCATTTTACGTAGAAAATTATTCATCATTTATCAATACCAAAAGTAATCACTGAAAATCCATCAAAAATAGTTAAATAAATAAGAATCTTTAAATTTTTAGGATTCTGTCAAATATCCGTAGAAAAAGTAAAAGAAAATTTTCAATGTTTTAAAATTTTCGTGGAAAAAAAGTTCAAGAAATCAACTTATTATTTTTATTGTAACACCCTAAAAATCCAGAGTGAATTTAAAACGCGAAAACTGGACAATTAAACATCAACACTTGGTATAAACCTCCCAAAAAGGGGAAATTTACTAATCCTTTACAAATCTGCATACTGATATGGAACTCAACAACAAAACAATCTAAACATAAACTATCTAGATTACATCAGTTGTTCAATATCACCAAAAGAATGGGACTTAAACAATTGCCCAACATCAATACTAGTCATCTAAAAAATCCCCGAGACCAAGCTCATTACACAAGCCCTTGGCAACCCACCGCTAATGGAACCTGTTATACACATCATTTGAGAAAAAGTGTTAGGCTTAAAGCCTAATGAGAACATACAGTTTATAATTTCAAGAGATATAAACAATTGTATCAAAAGGAACTCTTTTCAATAAATTTTGGTTTACGAATTAAATCTTTTCCACATAAGGACTGATCGGTCCAAAAATTCATCTTGCGATGACGGGGGAAACCCGATTTACCAAGGATTGCAGCGGAACACAAAAGTAGACCACAATCCGAGTTGTGAGCTAAATACTTGGAATCCATGGCCACAAACAACAAGGTCCGTACTAAGATGTGAGGGAGGGCCCCCGAGGAAACCAAGTCATACTCGTTCACTAGGAATACATTATGACCCATGGCTAGTAACCGATCTCACATAACTGTACTAAAGGCCCCCGAGGGTCAAATGCATCCGTAGCTACAAAAAGGGGAATAAACATCCCAATAATAAAAGCCGACTCAAAACCTAGGGATCCACTAGTAATGGTACAAACTTGTCACAATAACATATGTGACCAACCATAGATAGTCATATGGTATAAAAACATTTTATAAACAAAATGCTTTCTTTCAAGATTAACTGTCGGTAAGAATAAAAATCATAAAAATGACTTATAGACATTCTTTCAAGTATCCACATACATGTACAAGTAAAACTCCATTTTACTTCAAATAAGACGGAATCCATCATTTTTGTTGAAAATGATCGGGAACCCTAAAATCTCCCAAAACTCAAGTTATGTCAAAATGTAGTAAACTTAAATCTGAAACCATGGAGATATATAGAAGTTCAAAATGTAACCTTTGACATGTATAAAGTTTATAAAAGGTAGTAGGAACTCACCAAATAGGTTTTTAGACGAAAACCCGAAAATTAGATATCGACCACCGAGAGAAGACGAAACTTTCTATACCGAACCCTTGCTAGATGCACTTAATACTAGCAAATAAAGAGGTCTAAAGAACCAACAACCCAAACCAAAGAAAGAGAGAGAGAGAGAGAGAGAGACTTGAGATATTTGAGAAAAACACAAATGAGATATTTGTGAAGACTCAATATAAGTCGGTCAGGCAACCTCGCGGGTAAATTAAACTCAAGATGGTCGGGACCGTTCACAATCATGGATGTGGGAAAATATGGAACGATTGATTTGTTAAACTCACATGATGGTAGCACTTTCCGAGTTAATGGACACCGGGTCAAGCATTTTATTTCCAATGGAATGCCCGGACCCACTAATTCTGAAGAGTGATAGATAAGTTTTCATTGTAATTAGTGTAAATATTTTTTTTATTTGTTTTGACTTTTATTTTGTAGGATGTAATTTCGGTTCAAATCATGAGTGTAGTTGGTAATGCTTGGGACTTCTTGTTTGGGACAGGTTTGGAGAGAGGATAAAATCTTATGGGATGGTTCTTTTGAATGGAAAAGGCAAACAAATTAATTTTTATTGCAAAATGGTGCATGGGGAAGGAAAACAAGTTTTTAAAATTACAAAAAGAAAGGTTTTGAAAAGGTGATATGATGGTGTCTTGAAAAGGGGATACTGATATGAATACCATGGAGGAGTAGATGCATGGAAAAGGGGTACACAATTTTTTATCTGAAAAGGTAAAAAAAGGATGCATTGATTTTAACTAAAGGATTTTCAGTTTTTATAATTCTTTTGGGTACAATTGTTACCCGAGTATTCCTCAAATACTTTGGATCTTTCTAAAAACTGGTGGGCCCCTAGTTGGATTTCAAAGGAAAAGAAACCAAAAGATAACTTTCCAAAGATTCCTTGTTACACAACTTCATCTTCCCCAATACACTTCCTTTTATACAATCATTTCTCTTTCTTTACACCATTCCCATGGCGAGACAAAAGCACCTCGTCTCTCGACCTTCGCAACCCCCGCGCCGGTCTCTCCGTCGCTGGAGCACCATCACTCCTTCAACGCCGGTTGACAGCGTCGATGGGATCGCCGACGCTGCACCACCACAAACCGCCATCACCGCTACCTCTACACTCTCTTCAACCAACATTGACGCCGAACAGACCAACATCGTCGCCGACCAGGCCACCATCGCCGTCACTCATACCTCCGTGCCGCCACCACAGACCACCGCTGCAGAACCCACATCCTCGGTTTCAAGCACCCAGGGTATTTTCACTTCTGGTAGGTCGCCGACGATCCCATCCTTTGATGCTCCGACGAAGGATCTGAAAAAGTAACTTTTGGTTTTTCATCACCGCTCTTTTGAACATTATCTCTGTTATGTATTTTGGGTGTCTGTGTACCAACTAACTATTTATTCCCGCCTTTTGTGTAAGATTTGCGGGTTTAATTTAGGTTGTGTTATATTATCATTCATGCTTGATATTTTTTTGGTCTCCTTTATGTTTCACAATTTCTTTCAGGTACGAATTCTTTGGATGACTTTTTGGATGGTCAAAAGTTGAAAGGACGTAGGCCCTATTGTTATTGGCCTAAACACCTTTTCCCTTGTTCCTTACCCTAGCCATTATGTTCGACAATGGGGACATTGTACGTCTTAAAGTTTGGGGGTGGGGAGAGAAAAATATAAAAAGATAATATAAAGTATATATGTGATCGTTGCATATATGAAAAAAAATTGGAAGGAAGCCGAAAAAAATTATAATAAAAAGTCTTCGAAAAATTGGAAGACGACCTTCGGAAAATTGGAAGGCAATTTAAAACCCAAGGATCGTGCAACAAATTGGAATATCACAAAACTTTGGGTTTTGAAAATCCTGAACTCAAAAGGAAAGACTAGAAAAGAAATATCGTACGCCCTTTTGTAGTTGAGTTCAAGTTTGGGGGAAGATTTTTTTTTTTAAAAGCCACAGACACTAACCCGTGAAAGCCCTACCGATCAATTTCAACATCATAGAAGTCATTCAAGGAAGTTGTACAATTCTCAACTAAAGGAGACATTCAAGCAATTATTTTTGTAGGTTTCGTTCCTTCTCTCCTTTCGTAAAATTTCTTTTTATTTCATTTTTTTACTTGAGGACAAGTAAAACCTCAAGTTTGGGGGTGTGATAACTCTTGATTTTGAGAGTTATTTATCACTCTTTTTCTAGGATTTTGTATCATTTTTATACCCAATTTGCTTCTATTCTTTTCATTTGGCCTAAAAATGTGATAAAGAGGTGATGAATTATCAAAAGTTTATTTTTTTGGAAAAACTGCACTTTTGTGGCCAACTGTGGGCAGGTACTCTACCCACTGTGGGCGTCGATGACCACTTGAAGAAACTGCCGGACGCTGCGTTTATCCGGACGATAAGGAGCAGATTAAAATATATTTGTTGGAGCATGCTTGTCTGATCTTTGAGGCATGGGTTGAAAAGAGAGATGGGTCTTGCCCCTTGTGCCTTTGAAGAAGAAAATCCTTTGGGTCTTGTGTTTTCTTTTGAAGGCTATATAAAGAAGGAGTGGTTTGCATTTATTTCATCAACTTCACCACCATCAATCACAAGACATTTAAATTCTCTAGCTCTAGTTTATCTTCAAGTTACTAGTTAACTTAAAGATTGTAGTTTTAAAATTCTAGTCATTTTACTTTCCTAGTCCTTTACATTTCTAGTCATTTACTTTCCCTTGTAATTTAATTTCCGTAATTTACATTTATGCAAGTAGTTATTAATTATTTCGCTTATTTCATTATGTCTTTCTTTTTCGTCATGAGCTAAGCACCTTATTGGGTGTGGGTGTGAGTAAACTTGAGACTAGTAGGATACACTTGGGTGTGTCCATAATTACTTGTTCTTGAGTTTGGTCACTTGAGTCGAGACATAACTCAATGCGGATAAGCCGATCACTTTGAAGTGTTAATATTAGATTTTAGACCTCGAGAGGGGCGGATCCGTTCACAATCATGGATGTGGGAAAATATGGAACGATTGATTTGTTAAACCCACATGATGGTAGCACTTTCCGAGTTAATGGACACCGGGTCAAGCATTTTATTTCCAATGGAATGCCCGAACCCACTAATTCTGAAGAGTGATAGATAAGTTTTCATTGTAATTAGTGTAAATATTTTTTTTATTTGTTTGACTTTTATTTTGTAGGATGTAATTTCGGTTCAAATCATAAGTCTAGTTGGTAATGCTTGGGACTTCTTGTTTGGTACAGGTTTGGAGAGAGGATAAAATCTGATGGGATGGTTCTTTTGCATGGAAAAGGCAAACAAATTAATTTTTATTGCAAAATGGTGCATGGGGAAGGAAAACAAGTTTTTAAAATTACAAAAAGAAAGGTTTTGAAAAGGTGATATGATGGTGTCTTGAAAAGGGGATACTGATATGATTACCATGGAGGAGTAGATGCATGGAAAAGGGGTACACAATTTTTTATCTGAAAAACTACAAAAAGGATGCATTGATTTTAACTAAAGGATTTTCAGTTTTTATAATTCTTTTGGGTACAATTGTTACCCGAGTATTCCTCAAATACTTTGGATCTTTCTAAAAACTGGTGGGCCCCTAGTTGGATTTCAAAGGAAAAGAAACCAAAAGATAACTTTTCAAAGATTCCTTGTTACACAACTTCATCTTCCCCAATACACTTCCTTTTATACAATCAGTTCTCTTTCTTTACACCATTCCCATGGCGAGACAAAAGCACCTCGTCTCCTGACCTTCGCAACCCCCGCGCCGGTCTCTCCGTCGCCGGAGCACCATCACTCCTTCAACGCCAGTTGATAGCGTCGATGGGATCGCCGACGCTGCACCACCACAAACCGCCATCACCGCTACCTCTACACTCTCTTCAACCAACATTGCCGCCGAACGGACCAACATCGTCGCCGACCAGGCCACCATCGCCGTCGCTCATACCTCCGTGCCGCCACCACAGACCACCGCTGCAGAACCCACATCTTCGGTTTCAAGCACCCAGGGTATTTTCACTTCTGGTGGGTCGCCGACGATCCCATCCTTTGATGCTCCGACGAAGGATCTGAAATAGTAACTTTTGGTTTTTCATCACCGCTCTTTTGAACATTATCTCTGTTATGTCTTTTGGGTGTCTGTGTACCTACTAACTATTTATTCCCGCCTTTTGTGTAAGATATGCGGGTTTAATTTAGGTTGTGTTATATTATCATTCATGCTTGATATTTTTTTGGTCTCCTTTATGTTTCACAATTTCTTTCAGGTACGAATTCTTTGGATGACTTTTTGGATGGTCAAAAGTTGAAAGGACGTAGGCCCTTTTGTTATTGGCCTAAACACCTTTTCCCTTGTTCCTTACCCTAGCCATTATGTTCGACAATGGGGACATTGTACGTCTTAAAATTTGGGGGTGGGGAGAGAAAAATATAAAATGATAATATAAAGTATATATGTGATCGTTGCATATATGAAAAAAAAAATTGGAAGGAAGCCGAAAAAAATTATAATAAAAAGTCTTCGAAAAATTGGAAGACGACCTTCGGAAAATTGGAAGGCAATTTAAAACCCAAGGATCGTGCAACAAATTGGAATATCACAAAACTTTGGGTTTTGAAAATCCTGAACTCAAAAGGAAAGACTAGAAAAGAAATATCGTACGCCCTTTTGTAGTTGAGTTCAAGTTTGGGGGAAGATTTTTTTTTTTAAAAAGCCACAGACACTAACCCGTGAAAGCCCTACCGATCAATTTCAACATCATAGAAGTCATTCAAGGAAGTTGTACAATTCTCAACTAAAGGAGACATTCAAGCAATTATTTTTGTAGGTTTCGTTCCTTCTCTCCTTTCGTAAAATTTCTTTTTATTTCATTTTTTTACTTGAGGACAAGTAAAACCTCAAGTTTGGGGGTGTGATAACTCTCGATTTTGAGAGTTATTTATCACTCTCTTTCTAGGTTTTTGTATCATTTTTATACCCAATTTGCTTCTATTCTTTTCATTTGGTCTAAAAATGTGATAAAGAGGTGATGAATTATCAAAAGTTTATTTTTTTGGAAAAACTGCACTTTTGTGGCCAACTGTGGACAGGTACTCTACCCACTGTGGGCGTCGATGACCACTTGAAGAAACTGTCGGACGCTGCGTTTATCCGGACGATAAGGAGCAGATTAAAATATATTTGTTGGAGCATGCTTGTCTGATCTTTGAGGCATGGGTTGAAAAGAGATGGGTCTTGCCCCTTGTGCCTTTGAAGAAGAAAATCCTTTGGGTCTTGTGTTTTCTTTTGAAGGCTATATAAAGAAGGAGTGGTTTGCATTTATTTCATCAACTTCACCACCATCAATCACAAGACATTTAAATTCTCTAGCTCTAGTTTATCTTCAAGTTACTAGTTAACTTCAAGATTGTAGTTTTAAAATTCTAGTCATTTTACTTTCCTAGTCCTTTATATTTCTAGTCCTTTACATTTCTAGTCATTTACTTTCCCTTGTAATTTAATTTCCGTAATTTACATTTATGCAAGTAGTTATTAATTATTTCGCTTATTTCATTATGTCTTTCTTTTTCGTCATGAGCTAAGCACCTTATTGGGTGTGGGTGTGGGTGTGAGTAAACTAGAGACTAGTAGGATACACTTGGGTGTGTCCATAATTACTTGTTCTTGAGTTTGGTCACTTGAGTCGAGACATAACTCAATGCGGATAAGCCGATCACTTTGAAGTGTTAATATTAGATTTTAGATCTCGAGAGGGGCGGATCCGTTCACAATCATGGATGTGGGAAAATATGGAGCGATTGATTTGTTAAACCCACATGATGGTAGCACTTTCCGAGTTAATGGACACCGGGTCAAGCATTTTATTTCCAATGGAATGCCCGGACTCACTAATTCTGAAGAGTGATAGATAAGTTTTCATTGTAATTAGTGTAAATATTTTTTTATTTGTTTGACTTTTATTTTGTAGGATGTAATTTCGGTTCAAATCATGAGTGTAGTTGGTAATGCTTGGGACTTCTTGTTTGGGACAGGTTTGGAGAGAGGATAAAATCTGATGGGATGGTTCTTTTGCATGGAAAAGGCAAACAAATTAATTTTTATTGCAAAATGGTGCATGGGGAAGGAAAACAAGTTTTTAAAATTACAAAAAGAAAGGTTTTGAAAAGGTGATATGATGGTGTCTTGAAAAGGGGATACTGATATGATTACCATGGAGGAGTAGATGCATGGAAAAGGGGTACACAATTTTTTATCTGAAAAAGTACAAAAAGGATGCATTGATTTTAACTAAAGGATTTTCAGTTTTTATAATTCTTTTGGGTACAATTGTTACCCGAGTATTCCTCAAATACTTTGGATCTTTCTAAAAACTGGTGGGCCCCTAGTTGGGTTTCAAAGGAAAAGAAACCAAAAGATAACTTTTCAAAGATTCCTTGTTACACAACTTCATCTTCCCCAATACACTTCCTTTTATACAATCATTTCTCTTTCTTTACACCATTCCCATGGCGAGACAAAAGCACCTCGTCTCCCGACCTTCGCAACCCCCGCGCCGGTCTCTCCGTCGCCGGAGCACCATCACTCCTTCAACGCCAGTTGATAGCGTCGATGGGATCGCCGACGCTGCACCACCACAAACCGCCATCACCGCTACCTCTACACTCTCTTCAACCAACATTGCCGCCGAACGGACCAACATCGTCGCCGACCAGGCCACCATCGCCGTCGCTCATACCTCCGTGCCGCCACCACAGACCACCGCTGCAGAACCCACATCTTCGGTTTCAAGCACCCAGGGTATTTTCACTTCTGGTGGGTCGCCGACGATCCCATCCTTTGATGCTCCGACGAAGGATCTGAAATAGTAACGTTTGGTTTTTCATCACCGCTCTTTTGAACATTATCTCTGTTATGTCTTTTGGGTGTCTGTGTACCTACTAACTATTTATTCCCGCCTTTTGTGTAAGATATGCAGGTTTAATTTAGGTTGTGTTATATTATCATTCATGCTTGATATTTTTTTGGTCTCCTTTATGTTTCACAATTTCTTTCAGGTACGAATTCTTTGGATGACTTTTTGGATGGTCAAAAGTTGAAAGGACGTAGGCCCTTTTGTTATTGGCCTAAACACCTTTTCCCTTGTTCCTTACCCTAGCCATTATGTTCGACAATGGGGACATTGTACGTCTTAAAATTTGGGGGTGGGGAGAGAAAAATATAAAATGATAATATAAAGTATATATGTGATCGTTGCATATATGAAAAAAAAATTGGAAGGAAGCCGAAAAAAATTATAATAAAAAGTCTTCGAAAAATTGGAAGACGACCTTCGGAAAATTGGAAGGCAATTTAAAACCCAAGGATCGTGCAACAAATTGGAATATCACAAAACTTTGGGTTTTGAAAATCCTGAACTCAAAAGGAAAGACTAGAAAAGAAATATCGTACGCCCTTTTGTAGTTGAGTTCAAGTTTGGGGGAAGATTTTTTTTTTTAAAAAGCCACAGACACTAACCCGTGAAAGCCCTACCGATCAATTTCAACATCATAGAAGTCATAGAAGGAAGTTGTACAATTCTCAACTAAAGGAGACATTCAAGCAATTATTTTTGTAGGTTTCGTTCCTTCTCTCCTTTCGTAAAATTTCTTTTTATTTCATTTTTTTACTTGAGGACAAGTAAAACCTCAAGTTTGGGGGTGTGATAACTCTCGATTTTGAGAGTTATTTATCACTCTCTTTCTAGGTTTTTGTATCATTTTTATACCCAATTTGCTTCTATTCTTTTCATTTGGTCTAAAAATGTGATAAAGAGGTGATGAATTATCAAAAGTTTATTTTTTTGGAAAAACTGCACTTTTGTGGCCAACTGTGGGCAGGTACTCTACCCACTGTGGGCGTCGATGACCACTTGAAGAAACTGTCGGACGCTGTGTTTATCCGGACGATAAGGAGCAGATTAAAATATATTTGTTGGAGCATGCTTGTCTTATCTTTGAGGCATGGGTTGAAAAGAGAGATGGGTCGAAAAGAGAGATGGGTCTTGCCCCTTGTGCCTTTGAAGAAGAAAATCTTTTGGGTCTTGTGTTTTCTTTTGAAGGCTATATAAAGAAGGAGTGGTTTGCATTTATTTCATCAACTTCACCACCATCAATCACAAGACATTTAAATTCTCTAGCTCTAGTTTATCTTCAAGTTACTAGTTAACTTGAAGATTGTAGTTTTAAAATTCTAGTCATTTTACTTTCCTAGTCCTTTATACTTCTAGTCCTTTACATTTCTAGTCATTTACTTTCCCTTGTAATTTAATTTCCGTAATTTACATTTATGCAAGTAGTTATTAATTATTTCGCTTATTTCATTATGTCTTTCTTTTTCGTCATGAGCTAAGCACCTTATTTGGTGTGGGTGTGAGTAAACTTGAGACTAGTAGGATACACTTGGGTGTGTCCATAATTACTTGTTCTTGAGTTTGGTCACTTGAGTCGAGACATAACTCAATGCGGATAAGCCGATCACTTTGAAGTGTTAATATTAGATCTTAGACCTCGAGAGGGGAACTATACGGTTTTCCGCTATCAGTAGCCGATTCTCCCATGTGTCCGGCTATAACTATTGTGTATGCATGTGTAACACTCTGAATTTCAATTTAAGGGGAAAACTGCAAAAAAACAGTGCCCTGCGCGGGTAGCCGCGCGGGTTAGGCCGCGTCGTGAGCCGCGCGGAGCACTGTCCGTGTGAGCATCCAGTGGGAGGCGCGAATGACCGCGCGGTTCAACCCGCGCCACGACCCGCGCGCGTGCCATAACGAGTTAAAAAGGCGATTTCAGCCATTCTTGCATTTATTCCTTCAACTAACTTCTCTCAAAACTCTCTCTTCACTAAATACTTCCCAAGATCGATCAAAGAAGCCTACCAATCTTCATCCACTACATTTATTGCAAGAAACAAGCTTCCTCAATCAAAGGTTTCAACCAAGGATCTCAAGTCTCAAGATCATCTTCTTCCTCCATCCATTTCTAGGGTTCATCTCAAGTTTCTAGGGTTTTGCTATAAAACCTAGATTGTGAGTTTTTTACTACTATTTTCAAATGAGATACATATCTTGTGTGCTTACCTGTTAGTATTTCATATGTATGTAGAAATCTGATCATCTGATAAGTTTGACCTAACTGCTACTTTTGAGATTGTTGGAAATTTAGTTATGGCACTTCATGTGGACTTTGATGATGTTACCAATGATGTTATTTAAACTTGGTTATGTGGTTTTGGTGAGCCATGGGTATTATACTTGGTCTTGTACATTTTAGAGTTTTGTACCTAAAATATTCTAGGAATTATATGAGATCTTATACATGTATCTTGTGGATATGGAATTATGTATAGAGATGAATATCGTACGTATATAGGATGAACCATGAGTAAGTGCTAGGAGGATGTAGTCTTATGACGGTATGCACCTAGACCTCCGCCATTTGGAGTAATGTCTGGGAGGTAGTCTTCAAGTGTGTCGGGCCTTCGGGATGTTGCTCAGGCGAGTGAACATCAAGGTACATTGACTCGAGGTAAAACTCATTGGTGTGATGGGTCTCCCCCATTGGTTCCTGATGGCCTTTGGTGACTAAAATGATATAAATGTTCATACCATGTTTATAAATGTTATGCTATGTTCTTGTATAACTCACTAGGCCCGTTTGGCATAACACTTGTTGGTTTGATGTGTATCTCAGGTTCGAGCGGCGCTACCGCCGAGAAGGTTTAGCTGGCCTCTAGTTGTGAGCTTGGGAGCATTTTTGGGATGCCATTTTTAGAAGATGATCACTTTTGGAAGTAGATGACAACTGACTGTAATCGTAGTTCTAGTTAGATTTAGATTAGGAGGTTGTCATTTATCATTGCTTCTTATTACAAACTTGTAAATAACAGGCATTTATTGTTCCTTTTTGGATGAGCTAATGCTTTGGCATTTATGTGATTACAACATTTCCATTTTCCGGAAATTTTTGTTTGTCCCATTTTTGGGGTGTTACAGCATGGCTTGCATGGGAAACACAAACTGGTTTTTATAACTGTTCATATAATAAATAGTTATCACCAACTTAGACACTTGTCACTTTAGGTTAAGTTGACCTGAACTTACGTATATTAACCTTTTTGGCGTATAACCTAATGTGGAAATCTTAGTTTATCAATGTCCTTTTGATTATGGGGTGAGTAGTAAAATTAGGTAGAACAAACATTCTATTTCTGACATTTCAAAGGATGTCTCTGCACAAGGACAGTAGTTGAAAGTTGATTAGTGAAACTTGATCAATAAGTCTTCACTAATCCCTGAATTCGCTCGTTGATCTTTAATCTGCTAGACTACTCGTTGAGCCGCTTCAACGTCTTTCTAGCTTTTATCTGGCTTGTCTTCGACTCGATGAAGGCATTGTGCTTGAACTAGACTGAATTCTAGATATAAAGACCAAGTTCGCATCAGTTTGGTTATTTCATACGTGGACATTGAAAACCGATTACAACCTTTTTCAATGGATCTCATATGTTCAGTGTTTAAAAGTACAATACCTATTCTATTAAGTGTATGATTGGATGTGTTATCAACAAAACCAATAGGTAAGACTCAACAATCTTCCATAATTGATGATGAGATAAATTTACATAGAATAAACAACTTAGAAAAATGTTATTGAAATTCATAAAAAGTTATTGTACTTGGAACTTAATTTTTGTGACCTTACTTGTTTGATTTTTGGCGTTACATTTACAAGGAAAGTAAAGTACTGAAAAATACAATATCCAAAAAACTATAATTTTGTTTATTTAGACTTGGAATGTAATTTACATGAAGTCGCTTTGAAGATACGTTTAGATCTAAAATATGGGAAGTTACGAGACTGTAGAACTTGATCAACTAAGAGGTTTGGAAGAAGCTTCTCTAAAGGCATTCATTGACGGTTGAAGGATTAGTGTCTTTGTATAATTTATTCTCTCCGCCATTTTTATGAACATCTAAGAGAAATTAAGTTAGGCTCGACAATTTTGATCCCGACTTATACCATTAAATTTATATTATAGTCAATAAAATAAGTATGAAAAAGAACACCACCGTAGTAAAGCCAATTTTAATTTTTCTACATATATCTTTGTGTTAAGTCTAAATATTGTATCCAAGATTTAATAGGAAAGTCAAAGATGTAAAAGTCAACATTGTCTTTGTAATAGACTAGTCAAAGAATGTTTAGTTTCCTTAGTGGTTAAGTCTTAGTTAATCTTGAGGTATAAATAGGCTTTTAGCCTTGTGGCTTTGTAAGAATCTTGTAACTAGTGTTGTAAGCTCGTTATTGTAATATCAGACTTGTGATTAAAGATTCAAGATCTACTTTCTCTCTCTAGTTTCTCTCTCTAGTTCTTGATCATATTATGAGAATTGCTTGATTGTTTTGGGATTTTATGTTTAACAATTGGTATGAGAGCTGAACCAAACATTATCAGAGATGATTTGATCAAAGATTTGAATTGAAATATGGAGTTTTGAGTTCGAAAATTTGATTTTCTGAAATTTTTTCAAGAACTCGTGTTTTTCACTGTTCATCCGAATTTTGTGTGAAAAATCATTTTTAGTGCAAGAAAATGGATTCTTTGGATTCGATTTGTGTTTAGGATTGATTCTTGTATTGATTACATCTTGTGATTCTAACTGATTCAATCTCAATTTTCGATTTTTGAAATTTTCTTGAAACTCGAGTTCGAACATTGTTCTTGAATGAAAATGTGTGAATTGTTGTTTTTAATCGACATTTGATAGTAAATTTGTGTTTTGTTATGTTCTTCGATGATTCTGATAAATTTTTGAGATCAAATTTGCAGATTTGGATCGATTTGAGATAGAAAGAGCCAAGAACTCGATTTGCGCGAGTTCATAGACATTTGCGTGAGCTTATACGAGCATCAAGGAAAATTCAGTTTGCGTCTTGCACTAATAACGCAAAGCTACGTTTGCGTCTTGCACTAATAACGCAAATTATAGTTTGCGTATCTAACCATTCACGCAAAGCAAAGTTCGTGCAATCAACGACTCACGCAAAGTCTCTCACTCAAAGCCTCTCACACAAAGTTCAGTGCTTAATTCAAGAATCTCTAAGTTTGCGTGACAAGACTCTCACGCAAAGTCACATTTGCGCATCCTTCGGCTCACGCAAAGTTCACTTTGCGCTTCAAGGCTATCACACAAAGTTCACTTTGCATTACAAGGCAGTCACGCAAATCCTACTTTGCGTCTTCCACTGGTATCTCACGAGAACCTTCCTTTGTGTCACACGCTGATCACGAGAAGCTACCTTTGCGCCATACACAGTTCACGCAAAACTCGACTTTGCGCCATATCAAGTGTTGTTCAAATTTTAAAATTTTGTGCTAGATTTCAATTTAATCTGATTTTTGATTTTCTGGTATACAGTTTGGAACGATCATTTATATCAAGCTAATTTCTCATTCAAAATGGGATATTTTGCAGATCTTGAAGAGAAGAATAGAAAGCTGGAATTAGAGAAAGTTAATCTGGGTCATGTTGTTGACTTTCATTCTCAAAAGTCAAAAGAGTATTTTGCTGAAATCATCTCATTGAAAGAAGAAATCAGTACTTTAAAGATAATCAATGAAGATCTTCTGAAAAGATCTTCTGGGCTGAATGATGAGAAGATAATTAGATTGGAATATGAGAATGCTGAACTTAGAAAGAATATATCTTATATGGAACATCAGCTTGCTGAAATTAAAGCTGATTTTGATAGTGAAAAGAAAAAAATTTCAAAGAAGTTCTCAGATTTCTCTAAAAAGTGTTTTGAAGAAAAGAAGTTAGTTGAACTTAAATGCATAAAACTTTCTCAACAAATTTCTGATTTTGAGAAAGTACTTATTTTGGAAAGAGATAAGTTTGATAAAGAAAAGAAGGCCATAGAACAGAAGAATGTGGGATTCTTTAAGGAACTATCCGGCCAAAGAAATGATTCAGAGAAAGGGTTTGAAGAAGAACGATCAATCTTTGAGACAGAAATCAAAAGACTGACTTCAAAGTTATCTGAACTATCTGCTACTGCGCTGAAAGAGCAGAATACGAAGTCTGAATTCAAGACAAAGATTGACCTGCTTGTGAAAGAAAGAGACACATTTGCTTCAAAGATCAAAGAGCTTGAAAAGTCTGTTTCAAGTTCAAATCATAAATCTGTCTCTTCACAAAGGTCAGTTAAATATTTTGATCAGATTCGTCGAACTAACATTTTCTATGATGGATATATAGATGGTTCAGATACATATCCGAGGAGAAGTAGTTACAAGAAAAAGAAACTGGGCTGGCAGAAGAAATCAGTCAAAGATGACAAGACAGATGAGCTGAAAGGAAACACATCATGTATACATGTACACAAAGCAAAGAAGAACAAAGCACATAAAGGTAATAAATATTATTGTTCTTATTGTGGTACACATGATCATATTCACAAGACCATTGATCATTTCTGGTATGGTTCTTACTCTATCACCCCCACAAGAACTGCAACTAACATTCATGGACCCAAATACCAGTGGGTACCAAAGCCGAAAACTAATTCTGTGTTGCAGGCACCTCAAGTCAAGGGGGAGTAAGAGAACGATGGCTTTTGAACACAGCAGTTCAAAACCCGCACCTCAATATCAAGATTATGGCTTCTAAGTACAAAGCTTAGGACCCGTTCTTCAAAGGAGTTTGACTTCTAAACACAACAGTTTAGGACTCGGACCTCAACGATTAAAAGACCTTACTCCTGTTTTTACATCCGATGGATATGATGGTCTACATCCCAAGAGAATTGATCTGATCTCTATCCTGTACTTTTTCACTGATAGATTTTACTAATATGATGGTCTACAATTCAAAAGGGAGTGTCTGATCTCTATCCTGTTTTAACTGTCATATTTCAGATGCCTAATTTAAGGGGGAGTAAAGGTGATGACTTTTGATTAATTCAGATCAGAAATCATACTATAATCTGTTTTACTGCTTTCTATCCTTTTATTTTTGAATAAATAATGTGAATAAAGTGGCTTCTGATCATATGACAGATCAGGACCCGTTTTTCAATGATCAAAGAAGGATATTATGCTAATATCCAGGGGGAGCTCAAAAGACCTAAATCATTATATCATGATTTGAGGGGAAGCTGAAAAGGTAAATATCTTCTGATCCTAGATCTCTGATTGTTTGAAAGAAGAACAACTTTCAAACATGAAAAATCGTTTCTTAAATGTTCAAACCACTTCTTATTCTCAAAAGATTTTATGAATTTAGAAGTGTGCTTTTAAATGTTTTTCAAATTTTGAGCTTAAAGTTTAACTGACCGTGTGTTTCCAAAGATCAATACTTGTGTATTATCTTGTCCATATACTGTCAAGTATTCACACACAACGGTTCAGTATTTTATTTGAAATTGTTATTACCATGTCTCAAATTCGAACCAATTTTTGGATGGTAATACCCCCGTTTGCTTTCAAAGTTGTTGAGCATCATTCATCCTTTTCATAATTGTGCTTTTATTGATAAATTGTTTATATTCGTTCATATAAACAAAATATCCAGTTCTTTGGTACCCTAAACATTTCATTTGATCTGCTTGATACATTGTCAGATTCTCAAAACAATTCTTTTGATTTCATTTCATTCATTCAATATTCTTGTTTTGAGAAATCTTAATTGTTCAATTGCTCAAATCTCATGAGCATACATTCTGACACTGATATCTTTTTGAGCTTCACTGATCAAGATAAACTGTTGAGCAACGATTCTTATTAGGAATAACATGGGATTTGTGTGTGAGCTTAAACAGAACTTCCATGGATTCACGCAACCTGTGTTTCCTACCCAGGAAGTTATCCTTGAGTGATTGAGGGGTGAGGGATCAATATCAAAGAGTGGGGGAGATAACTCATCCGGTTGAGTTATTCTCATTGCGTGGAGCGGAAAAATGGAAAATAGAGTTTGGTTAGAAGTGAGCATAATGTTAAAAAGAAAGAAGGTGTGAGATCAGAGTTAAAAGAATATCAGAACTCTGCACCTACCACTTTCTGAGCCGGGCAGCCACATTTACTCATTGGTTCACATTCTTTGGTGACCATCATTGAAAAAGGCAGTGAGCCCATGCCAACTCTTTGGTGACCATCATTTACTCATTTCTTTGTTTCATTTTCTTTGGGGACGCAACATATATGCTATCTAATCTTCACTCGGAAGATTTAGATATTGAAAAATAAGGAAAGTTGCCCCACCTTCACGCCTCTTTCATGCACATTGAGTCCGTGTAATATCTGTTACTGTCTCAACAGTTTACACAATTTGAGCCTGAAAAAGCCTAAGTAGCTTCAATCATTCTACACTTGCACGAGCACATAAGGAATATGTTTTCTTGTCATAACATTCATAGAAAATTCCTTTGTGGTTTTTCGATGATTGAATGGAAGCCCTGGAGGAGTGATCATCACAAAAGCTCCTTTTCAATGTACATCTGTTGTACAAAGTGGCTTCGTGCTACTTACAGGCATGCTAACTGTTTCATTTGTTGATTCAGGGTTACCACGTTCATTATGTCTGAATTTGAAAAGATTCGGATATATATCTTTCATGAATTGACGGCTCTCAGATCAAAGTGCGCCAACTGTCAAAGGGGAGATTGTTATTTGAATACAAAGGGGTGATCAAAGTCTGTGCTGAAATTGATGAAATTTTGATGATCATGATGCTCTCAATCATCAAAAAGGGGGAGAATTTTTCCAAAGATCAATTTCAATGCTATGAAGAGTTGTCAAAGTGAAAATTGCTTCCGCTTATTCACAGACAAAAGACTCTGAAGAAAGTTTGTTCAAAGATAAATCAATATGATTTGTGAAAGATTGTTTTCTGAAGACAGTCCAGAGATCAAAGTGATGAAGATACAATTTTGCTCAGAGATGAAAAAAATTTCAGAGATAAAGTTTTCAAAGCTGTTTCATTGTTCGAAGATCAGTTGTTTCAAAGTTGTCAAAGATTTTCAAACGTTTCAAGAATTATGTTTCGCGTTCAAGACATGTTGACTTTCAAAGCTTCAAAGTGCAAAAGACTTTCCAAGATTCTTCAAAGGCTGAAAGAGTAAAGATTGTGAAAGCTTCAAAGTTAAAGAGACAAAAGCTGAAGAATCAAGAGCAGAAGATCTGTATCAATTTTTTATTAAATCTTGAATACAAAGGGGGAGATTGTTAAGTCTAAATAGTGTATCCAAGATTTAATAGGAAAGTCAAAGATATAAAAGTCAACATTGTCTTTGTAATAGACTAGTCAAAGAATGTTTAGTTTCCTTAGTGGTTAAGTCTTAGTTAATCTTGTGGTATAAATAGGCTTTTAGCCTTGTGGCTCTGTAAGAATCTTGTAACTAGTGTTGTAAGCTCTTTATTGTAATATCAGACTTGTGATTAAAGATTCAAGATCTACTTTCTCTCTCTAGTTTCTCTCTCTAGTTCTTGATCATATTATGAGAATTGTTTGATTGTTTTGGGATTTTATGTTTAACACTTTGTATTATTAGACGCATTGTCAAAAGAAATGCTACTTTTTTATCTGTCAGATAATAAAAAACTATAATATTTTTTAACATTTTAAATAATTCGTTTCCCAAATGTGAAAAACCAAATTGCTCAAATGCACCGGAGCATTTTATCATTGGCCCATGACGTGGTTCGGTCCAATGAGTTGTTATACAAAGATAAGAATTATGTGGAGTGCTCCAAACATCATACGTGAGAACCACACTATTTACTAAGTTTAAAAATACAGTTCGCAATTCCATTTTTGCAATTTTTCATAATTTAAAGGGCAAATTGCATGAAAAAGTAACCTACTTTAGTCTGATTCCTGTTTTTGGTAACGTACTTTCAAAACTTCTATTTTGGTACCTGAGATGTGAAATCTTAAACTTTTAAGTACCTAGTTACATATACTAGGATTAGGTTTTTTTGACATGGCGTTATTTATTTATTTTTTTAACACCAACTAAGAATATAAATTCCATGTCATCATTTTTTAAAATATAAAATTTATATTTTTTTAATTAAGAAGAAAATTTCATATATTTTTTTTAAATCTAAAAAGTTATCACAATTTTCTTAAAAACTAGGAAAATCAAATTAACGTAATTTTTTTTAAAATCAATAAAATTTGTAATTCTTTTTCTTTATTAAAAAAATGACCATAAAACTTATAAAACTATTTAAATGATTGTAATTCTTGTAATATTTTTGTTTTATGATATTTTTTTGATAAAGAATTATAAGAATTACAATCACCTAAATAATTTTACAAATTTTATGGTCATTTCTTTAATAAAGAAAAAGAATTACAAATTTTATTGTTTTAAAAAAAATTACGTTAATTTGATTTGCTTGGTTTTTATGAAAATTGTGTTAAGTTTAAGAATTAAAATATATGAAATTTTCTTCTTAATTAAAAAATATAAATTTTACATTTTAAAAAATGATGACATGGAATTTATATTATTAGTTGGCGTTAGAAAAATAAATAAATAATGTCATGTAAAAAAAACTTAATCCTAGTAAGCATTTATATGTAACTAGATACTTAAAAGTTTGAGATTTCACATCTCAGGTACCAACATAGAAGTTTTAAAAGTACATTACCTAAAACAGGAATAAAACTAAACTACGTTACCTTTTCATGCAATTTGCCCTAATTTAAATATATCACGTTCGAGGGCGAAACCACTTATATGTCGGTATCTTGATTGGAGCGATTTTTAAATCCAACTTTTAATTTGTGGGTCATCAAAGTGATTGAATGCCAATGACAAGCACAACTGAACCACCAATTTTCGTTGCATCGTCCGAGTTAGCTTCTTTGTCATACTTTCAAGCGAATTGCCAGAATTTGAGGACAATGACGAAGTTGTTTTAGACAGGAGTTGCAAATTGGTTATGATATGCATAACGAAGATCCTAGTAGTCGTTTATAGGAAATTAGCATAGGCAATTATGCAATTTTTTAATTTCATTTGAATATTAAATTATTAATGGTTTCTTGACGTATGTATAAAAAAAATTACGGTTATCAATAACTCCTTGGTTTATGTAAGCACGAAGTTGTTTTTTGTTATATATTTTTTTTGGAAAGGCAACAATATATAAAAACCAATAAAAGAAAGAAAAATTGATAATACAAAACCGATAAAACACAAAACAACTCACCATCTACAAGGCATAGAAGGGAGGGAGGCCACAACTGAAACCCAACAAAACGAAAGCAGCATAATGAAAGTGTTAAGTCGGATTTTATAGTAATCATTGTATTTATAGGCTTGGTCTAATATTGTGTTTAGAGTGCTTGTATATCTGGTATTGACCAAGGGTATTTAAGTCCCTTGTGGCTTTGTTCCTTGTAAGACTTTCACGCATATTCTCAATACATTCAAGTTTTGCGCTTTCAACTCTCTCTCTCTCTACTTTCTCTCTCTAGGATTTAGAACGATGTTGCATTATCAATTGGTATCAGAGCCTAATATGAATCTGAGAGGATTGAGAGAAACGTTTTTCGATTCTGAATTTGTTACTAAATCAGAAAATTTGATCGATTTTCTTGATTTTTTCAAAAAAATCTCATTTTTTGATTTTTCATCAAATTCAGACTGTTTTCTTAAAGAATTGCCTTGTTTTCTGGTTTGTTGGATTCGATTTTAATAGAAAAACATATTTGTTTCACATCAGATTGCAAGAAAATCAGTTTTTGATCTTCAATTTTGAAATTTTTCGAATTTCGGGAAAAGCGGTTTAACGTACTGTTCATTTCACGAATTATCGATTTTGTGGTTTTTGTTCGATTTGATTGTTTAAAAGTGGTTAGAAAACTGTTTTCGATCGATTTTGTGTGAGCAAAACTCATCAATTTCGATTTTTTAATCGATTTTAGAAATTGGTTCTTGATTTATTTGTGTTTTGCGCCAGATCTGGAGATTGCGCCAGTTCATCTAGCTTTGCACCAGATCATCTTCCTCTTTGCGTTAGAAATTTGCGAAAGTTCAGGTCAAGTTCTCGCGAAAAGGTTCTTTTGCGCCATCTCTTCATCGAGCAAAGTCTAATTTGCTTCATCTGTTATTTGCGCAAAGTGTTTTTGCGTCACTCTCATCTCACGCAAAGTCAAGGTTTGCACCACCAACTTCTAACGCAAAGAAAGGTTCTAGTCACCATCATCTAACGCAAAGTAAAGTTTGCGGCAGCTTCTTATCAAGCAAAAGTCAAGTTTGCGCTACTTTTGTCTCATGCAAAGTCAAGTTTACGCCATCCTCTGTTCACGCAAAACTCAATTTGCGCCAGTCATTGTTCACGCAAATCTACAGTTTGCGCCAGCTACTCTGCTTTCAGACATGAATTTTTTTTTCTGATTGTTCTGTCTATATGGATTCTGCAAAGTTTGTGTTTCAAGCTCAGTTCTACAAGAATGATATCATGATGTCATTAGGCACAAAAACTCGTCCTCCAGTTCTGGTTGATGAGAATGAGTTCACTCAATGGCAAGATAGGTTTCTTAATTTCATCGAGCGTCAAAAGAACGGAGATGACATGATGAAGATTCTAACTGAAGGATCTTTTGAAAAGCCCATACTTGCTTCTGGGATAACAAAGCCTATCTTTGAATACACATCCGATGAGTCGTTGCAATATAAAGTCGATCGTGATATAAAGGCAAATCTGATGCTAGCCTTGCCAAATTCTATCTACAATAGGATTGATTGTTACAAAAACAATCCTAAACTAATGTGGGCACAACTAGAGAAGATTATGCTTGGGTCTACAGTTGCAACACAACTTCGGCATACGCGTTTCATGAACAATTTTGAAGAGTTCAAAGCCAAAGATGGGGAATCTCTGAAAAGTGTTTTTGACAGGTTCTGTGCGGTGATAAACGATCTGCGAAAGATAAAAATCGAAAAGACTGAGCTAGAGACCAATCTGAAGTTCCTCAACTCTCTTCAATCGGAATGGAACAAATCTTGTCATAGATTGAGGAATGATGTTAGAATCTCTACCATGCAAATCCAAGAGATGTATGAGATCTTGCTGACAGATGAATGCATTGTCAAGGATAAAAAGGCCAAACTTGACAAGAAAAACAAGAAGACAGTGGATCCGGTTGCACTTCTCAGAAGAAAACTGTCTGAACAAGCATTATCCGAGAATGCTTATGACGGTGCAACTGATGATGATGGTGAGGCGATACAGAAGGCAATGATTCTTCTCTCTCAACACTACAACAAAAAGTTCCAGCCTAGTTCGGGTTCCAACAACCTTCGCTTCACTTCAGGGTCTAAGAAGAATGAGAATGTCAAAGTGCCCGAGACTACTAAATCTACTGCGTGCTTCAATTGTGGAAAGCCGAGTCACATTGCCAAGGAGTGTCGAGTGAAGGTAGTTAGGGATTCGACATATTATCGGAAGAAAATGGAACTGGCCGAAAAGAGAGAGAATGGAACCGCTCTGCTAGCTGAAGAAGAATTCTGGTTAGATCACTCTGACGATGAAGCTGGTAATGAGGAAATTGCTACAATGTGCTTCATAAGATATGATCTAAGCGATGACGATGAAGATTCCACAACTGATGAAGATGAGGTACCTTCTGAGTTTGATTACACATTTATTTCTTCACAGATGAATATCATTATAACTGCTTTACATAATCTTCGCTCAAAGTTATTATCTGAAAAACAATTAAATTTAGAAAATTCAAATTTGATTGATAAATTACAAATTTCTTTGAAAGATGAAAAATCTATTTTGGATCATACAAAAGAAATTGAGTGATTTAGAAAAAATCAAATATGATTTATCTTAATTCTTTGACTGAAATGACCAAATTAAAAGATAAATTTTCAGATAAAATAAATGAGTTGGAAGAAAAATTATATCGAAGGAATCAAAATGAACAAACTATTTATTTGAACAAACCACGGAGTTATGAGTCTATCAAAGAAAAATGGGGACTTGGTTTTGAAAATCCTCATTGTTTAAACAATGCTATAGAAAAATCCCCGACTTTATATAAATTCGATTATCTAAATCTTGCTAAATATGCTCCTCAATTTAAAATTGATTGGATGAATGAAAAACAAGTTTTAGATATCGAAAATGAGAAAAGAATGAACAACAAGAAAAAGGAAATTTCTTTTGTTTGCATGCACGAAAATGCCAAATATTTTCTCGATAAATCAAAGAAGAACAGAAACAGTTTAAATGACATTTCTCCCATTAAATCTTCATTATCTGATGATTATTTTGATATCTGTGCTACTAACACTAATAAAGAAAATATATCTCCAGTTTCTTATGATTCTAAGAGATATATTCCTCCATTAGTGTTAGAAAACAAAATCATTGATCTTGAAGATAAAATGGAAGAACAAAATATTCAAAGAGAAATTGAATCTGATGTTATTTTTTCTTTCATGACGACAAGTCTTGAAGAAAAATTAATTTTTCAAAAACAAGATTTACTTACAAATTCTGTTTCTTCTTCTGATTTTAACGAAAACAAAAAGAAAGTTTTAAAATCTGAAAACTTTTCTCAAAATTTTTCTGACTCTGAGGCAAGTTCAGATTTATTGTCTGACCAGTTTGGATTCTTAGGTAAAATTGCTTCTTCTGATTCAAATCTTAAATAAAAAATTATTGATGAATCTTTTATGCTAAATGATGCTTATTATAAACCAAAGCGTAAAAGAAGAAGGTCAAAGAAGTCAAAGAAACAAGCTAAAGTCATTTCTGACAGTTCTAATTCTTGTGATACAAATATTTCAGATAGGACTTTGAGCACTCATTCAAGGCAGATATGGAGGGTCAAGCGGACATCTGATGAATCTACGACTAATGAGGATAGATATGTAGACAAAATCTATAAAAGTGATTCATTTGCTGTTTGTAATAAAATTTCAAAATACTCAATAAAGCAAATGATTCGAATTTCAAAAGATGTCTCATATTCTTCTTCTGATTCTAGTTCAGATGATTATGCTTTGTCTTCTACTGATGAATATGTTCATTTATCTGATAATATTTCTCGTGCTTTCTATGTCAAATCTAACAAATATTCTCCCTTTAGAACTGCAACTAACAAATATGGATCCAAATACAAGTGGGTACCAAAACAAAAGATTAATTCTAAGTTGCAGGCATCTAATGTCAAGGGGGAGTAAGAGAAAGATGGCTTATGAGTAAATCAGATCAGAACCCGTACTTCAATGGACTTCGACTTCTAAACATATCAGTTTAGGACTCGTTCTTCAATGTATTTAGCTTCTGGACAAATGAGAAACTGTGAGTGCATCTACTTTATTCCGCTGCATTTATCTCTGTCTGTAATGTTGTTCCAGTTATCTCAAATGTTTTTCAAGAATCTGAGCAAGTTCAACCCAAAACTTTGATATGAGACACCAATTCATTATACATTATGTGGAAGAAGATATTATTGAATTTTATTTTGTTCCGACTAAATATCAATTTGTCGAATTTTTTACAATAGTCTTAAATGAATTTTTTTTTTTAAAAACTCGGCATGTTAAATTTAAAAGTTTAAATCTTTACAAATTTTTATTCTATAAAGTAAAAGTTTTACAGTTTTTCTTTCTTTTGAATAAAATGTGTGTCTAGGATAAATTTTCAAGTTGCTTTGTTTATATCGAAGTTTTATATGTTCAAATTTCAAGTCTTACAAAAGTCGAAAGGTCAACAACATGTTTGAAACTTTTGCATTCTGCTTTAAAGATATGTGATTCAGAATATTTATAGTTTACAATGCTTAGAAATCCTAAAAAGTCAGAATTATGGACTGTAATGAAAATATGGGTTAAGCACTTAGATGTAAAACTGGGTGATTGAGATGAATTATATATATAAAATACAGAAATCTCTAAGTTTAAAAGTTTGTACATGTGACCTTTCTGGTTTGGGAAAGTAAGTTCCGTGGGATGCTTGTCATCTGGTCCCCTAAGGTCAATTGGTCTGGGAGTGATCGAACCCAAATCCTTCTATAGAATCAGATCGAAAGTCATGTTCTACTGGTATGAATGGGTTTAGGATGTGTCGATGTAGCCTTTCTGATCTGGGAGAGTAAGTTTCAATGGGTGCTTGACACATAGTCCCCTAAGGCCAACTGGTCTGGGAGCGGCTGATCCAAATCCTGCAATAGGGTCAGATAGAAAGTTACGTTTACGGCATGTTCTTTACTTACCAAACTTCTTGATTAAAAGATGCCAATGTGCACAAGCTTAAAAGATGCCAAAGATCACACTCATGTGAAGATACCAATGAGCACACATCTCTTGATGCTTGGTGATATGTTTGAGTTGCGATAAACCTATAAATTTTTGAAAATCTTAATTTTTGATGGCTTAGTGTGAGTACATGCAAAGTTCTCTATTATATTTTTAGAATTGCATTTTCTTGAAGCTAATCGAAGTTCGCATGCTAGCACACTGAATAGATTGATGAAAGTTTTTGAAACTGAACATGTCTTAACTTGATATGCAATGAAACTTGTATCTGTATCCAACAACACATACTTGATTTCAATTGATTGATAAATTTGTGATATTTTACTGAGTAGAATTTAATTTGTTTAGTGTTTAAAATTTTATATATTTAGTTGTTTCAAAATACATATTCAGTATATTTTTCTTTCTACATTGATGTTTCGATCCTTGTGTTCTCATATCTGTGTCAATGGGTCTGTGCATTATTCGAGGGGGAGTGAATAAGACGAATATTCTGAAAGATCATATCTCATTTCGAGGGAGAGTATTTGATTTTCTATATGAATGTTAACTTGAATTGTCATATTTAGTGCATTTGTGTAGGGGGAGTCAAAGAGCTTAACAGGTGAAATTTTTCATATTTCAAGTCAGATTTGCGCCAACAGTTGGTAGCGCAAAACTCAACTTTGTGCCACCTTCAGCTAGCACAAAACAATTTTTGCGCCACCAACATGTAGCGCAAAACTTCCTTTTTCTCCTTTATTCTGAATTTTGCAGATCTGAAGCTATCTCGTCTCCAACGTATGCATGACCAAGTTGATCCAGATCATCAAGGTCATGAGGGGGAGAAGTTAAGGAGAAGTTAAAGAGACAAAGAGTTCAAACGTTTATCTGCTGCTCAAAATTCGCTCAAGATTCTATTTTCTCAGCTATACTAGTCCTTCTGCTGTTCCAGCTCCGACCACCATAGTTCATTCAAGTACATTTGAAAGAGGTGTGTCGTTTAGAGCACAAGCTGATGAACCGATTGTTCTTTCAAACTTATTTCAAACAGGTCCAGTCTTGTCAAAGCAGCAAAGGCAACATAGATTGAAAGATGCTGAGAAGAAATTTTTTTTAGTCAAGAAGCTTCCCTAAGTCGCTTAGATGGTCTGTGTTGATTTAGAAGATGAATATTGAAGACCACAGCGCCAATGATTACTAAGGGGGAGATTGTTAAGTCAGATTTTATAGTAATCATTGTATTTATATGCTTGGTCTAATATTGTGTTTAGAGTGCTTGTATATCTCGTATTGACCAAGGGTATTTAAGTCCCTTGTGTCTTTGTTCCTTGTAAGACTTTCACGCATATTCTCAATACATTCAAGTTTTGCGCTTTCAACTCTCTCTCTACTTTCTCTCTCTAGGATTTAGAACGATCTTGCATTATCAGAAAGACAAACAATCGATCAAAACCCTCTAATAATAACAGACAAAAGTGTTGTAGCACCACAACACCTGAGACCCGAAAACAGTTTTTGTTATGGGATGGAATATTGGGCCTAGATTTTTATTAGGCTCCACAGGATGGACCCTTGATTAGGCCCATTGCTTTTATTGGACCGGTAATAATGGGCCTCATGAGATTTTGAGTGTCGGCCATTTAGGGGTTGTTTGGCAGTTACTGAATGGTTTGGTGTATAATGATTAAATAGTCAGAATGATTAAGAGGCTGTTATGATATATTGCGAAATGAAATATGGTTGTTTGCTAATTGTTCAGAATGAAATCAGGGCACTGAATGGTTAAGGCAGGGTAAAGATAAAAAATCATTCAAAGGGTTTTTAAACCATTAAGAAGCAAACTTTTTTTTTTGTCAAACAAGATTTACCTCTTAATGATTCTGAGGTTGCCTCTTAATTGAAGCATTAAGAGTTAAACAAACAACCCCTTAAACCTCATACACGGGTTTATTGAAGGCATAATTTATTTTAAGAGTAAACCATAATTTTGGTTCATGTACGAAATGCCTCTAAATTTTAATAAGTATAATAAAAATGGTCCATATAATTAACTTTGTTAAAAATGGTCCATTAAGCGAGGATATTTTCATATTTTTATCCAATACTTTGTCTTTTACCATATCATTTGTTTTTTTTTCAATTAAAAATATTTAATATTCAATATTAAGTAGTATAAAAGAAACCCCTACTTCTATTGTCATCGGCTTCCTCTTCGTGACATCACTCCTTTGTTTCTCTCTCTCTTTATCTCACCATCCCTATCACACATAAACATACACCTAGAACACACACAAACCTACACTTAAACAATGGGTTTTCTTGTTTGACGGTGGCTAAACGCAAGACGAAGAGAGAATCTTTCAACTCCTTTTTGTAATGGTGTGTTGGCCTGATAACCATGGGGTCCGATGGTGGTTGTGTGTTGAACGAAAGAGAGGGAGCGGAGGTCATCCTAAAATGAAAAGGGGTGGGTATAGTATAATATACTATTTTATATTTAGATTTTAATGTAATATAAAATAATAGTTAATATAATATTTTTTTTGTAATTTTTATATTTTAATGAAATACTCTTCATTTAACGGCATATTATATATGTTAGTGTCATCACTTTTAAAATGGAATGCAAATCATAGCGATTATTATTGTATTTATTAAAGTTTAGGGACGTTATTTATAATCTTCTGTAAACAACAAGGACCAAAATTGTACTTTGCTCTACTTTTTCAAGTATAAATATCACCCCTCATCACATAAAATTTGTTTGTACGCCTCATCTCTCTCTCTCTCTCTCTCTCTCGCTTGTTATACGACTCTTTCATCTGCATTTGCTGATTCAGTACGATCGTTCCTCAATCTTGGTTTTCATTATGAACCTGGTACGTTTTCATGGATCTGGTAATCGTCATCATCGAGATGGTGGTAATCGGTTTCAGATGGATACGATTTGTTTATAATTATGCGATCATATTGACCAGATGGATACGATTTGGTTCACGGATCGTCACTGGTCCTTGAGGTTATCACTAAGCGAAGATTCTGGTACGCTGTCTCGATGATTATACGTCTTCTTGATGGACAGTATCTGATGGTAAGTCTTCTTGCTGATTACACGTCTTCTTGATGGACATCGATCTTACTATTCACCGGTTTCTACTTATAATTGGTGAATAGGTTTGTTTAGTTCACGTTTTCTTGTATCCCTTCTCAGATAGACAATATTTGATGATTATACGTAACAATTTCTGATGGTAAGTCTTCTTGATGAACAAGATTCAATGATTAATCATACGTCTTCTTGATAATTTATTCGTTTGTACTCGACTGTGTTAGATACTTTCATGTATCCTTCATGATTTTATTACCCATCGTTTTCTACTCTAACGTGATCAATTACTTACTTAACTTCTTTTATATATATTTGCAGTCGGTGATGATCCTCCATCAATTCAATTTGGTTGTCAACGCTTCTGTTTGCAGTCATATATATGGCTAGGTGAGCAATTAATTGTGTATTAATAGAATTACGCAAGTCTTGAATTCTTTGATCTTGTTGATTGATACAATTAATCCTATTTAATTAATCCGTTTATTTCTGCAGATATATCTTCAGCGCAGGTGTTTCCATCTGCTTTCGTTGGGCATTACAATGATTGATTGAAGAATATATAGGTGTTTAGGATTTCTATATATGGGAGATGTTTCAAGTGTTTGATGTATAGATCAGGCGAGACTGCGGGTACCGAATTTCTTTTGTATCGTGGCCTGCCTGCCATGTCGGGTGCGCACAGGTCGTAAGTAATAAAAAGAGTGAGTCGTTTTTGGTTGATGGAGGGAGATGGTACGGGGTTTGGCCGACTCTCCCTCCATGTGGGTGCGTGTGTGTCTCTTTTCTCTTTTCCCCCCCTCCCCCTCGTCTCTGCGATTATCTTGCTTCTTTCTTTTGAGGCGTTCTTTAAACACACGCATTCCACAACAACATCGATTGCAGACATGCGAGCATCTATGGTTGAGTGCTACAATATGCATCGGTCGTTGAAATTTCTCCATCCTTTGTCTTGCACAAGTCCATTTGTCACAATATTTTCACTCCGTTCCATTCGTTGCAAATCTAATTCAAATCATTTTCACATATCCATTTGCACAAGTCCATTTGTTACAATTTGATTCCATCCATTATTTTCACTTCATTTGTTACAATCTCATTAAATCCATTTGCACAGGTGTGATTCCATCCATTATTTTCACTCCATTTGTTACAATCTCTCATTAAATCCATTTGTTACAATTTGATTTGATCTATTATTTTCACTCCATTTGCATGCTACAATGTGATTCAATCCATTTGCACGGGTCCATTTATTACAATGTGATTCAATCCATTGGCATGGTCCATTTATTATAATGTGATTTGCTCCATTTGTTTGCATGGGTCCATTTGTTACAATCTGATCCAGTCCATTTGCACGGGTACAATCTGATCCAATCCATCTGCACGGGTCCATTTGTTACAATCTAATCCAGTCCATTTGTTACAATCTGATCCAGTCCATTTGCACGGGTACAATCTGATCCAATCCATCTGCACGGGTCCATCTGTTACAATCTGATCCAATCCATCTGTTACAATCTGATCCAATCCATTTGCACGGGTCCATCTGTTACAATCTGATCCAATCCATCTACATGGGTCCATCTGTTACAATCAGATCCAATCCATTTGCACGGGTCCAGTTGTTACAATCTGATTCAATCCATCTGCATGGGTCCATCTGTTACAATCTGATCCAATCCATTTTCACGGGTCCATTCAATCCATTACTTTCACTCCATTTGCTATATGGCAACGGGTGCTATATTAGATGCTTGATCAAACATATAGGTTTTCTGGTGCAAATTCCAGTGATTCTATTAATTAATGGTTTGTGTATGAGATAAGTTTGTTGAAGTTGTGTGGATGATTGTTCATAGATTAGAGGGGCACTATCAGTCAAACATGAGTTCCAAAATCAGAATATTGGCTTTCACAAAATCATAGCTAATTCAACTCATGGCTCGTTATATATCTATCAACATGCACATGGCTTGGCTAATGGTTCCAAAAGCATCATCAACTCAAAGTTGTATTTCTATCGGATCCACCAACAATATTATGTTTGTTGGAAAGGCATTCTTCTAGCTAGGGATTGTTCACTTTTGGTTTTGATTTCGTTCATGTTTGTGCACTAGTCCATGAGACTGTCTGGATGGTTGATTGGACATGATTTTTGGTAGGAGTCCCATCGAAGGTTGTAAATATTCTGTTCTTTCAATCACAACAACATCAGAGAAGCTGCAACTCTAAGATCTAACTTCAAAGACAGACATGGAGAGCCTAAAGGTATTTCTCTTTCTGCATCATCTGTTTGGTTCTTGTCTCTCTAAAATTATTTTTGTATTATATGATCGAGTACTATGTAATGATTTACTTTCGGCTGATATTAGGAAACACTAATAGGAATTCCTTTAACTCCCTTTTTTGCAGAAGCGGTTTCATGATCAAGAAGCGGGTGCTCCAATATCATTCTTCAGAAGGAGAATTAGGATGAGCAAAAGTGAGATCTTGCATACTCTGTCTTTTATTTCCTAAACTTCTTTTTGGTAGAATTATTATTAGCATTCTGTTTTAATGGGGATGATCTTTTAACAAACTAACATGAATAGAGATTGTGTGTGTGAAATAGAATCAAGTGAACATTAATTGTGTAAAGGAGCGACATAAACTTGTAAAGATTCAGTACTATCATATTAGTAGTTCCAGGTTTTAATTAGTAGTCTTGTATAGATTTTCTTTCAGTTTTTTGTTGTTTACAAGACTTGAACATGTAATCTAAGTGGTTTGAGACATGAATGTAAATATGTTTGGTTTTCGGATTAATTTCTAAGTTGGTTCATTCATATTCCAGGAAAATGTTATGAAGCTCGAAAATTTGAGGAAAATGTTATGAAGCTCGAAGATTTGATGTAAAAACTTGTCATGCTAATTAGCCACAAAAAACATACAATTTGAAAACACCATTCATGTTTGTAAAGAAAAGGTTGCTTCTTATGGGGTCAATGTAACGACCCGGTTTCCAAATATTTAACTTAAAACCACAAATACCGGAAACAACCAATAAATATCCGAAAAGAATCGGATAATACAATCTTCCCAGAATCACCTCATTATACAACGACGGAAAGAAATAACTCTAACCATAATAATAAATTCTAACCGAAGATTTAAATTCTTACTCATCTATAATCATCATAACCTTTAACCAAAATAAACGACCCGATCAATTGCTAGCGAACCAGTAAATTGAGACAACCTTCACCACAATAAATGTTGCTTACCCTTTTTCCCATGTTAGCAATCTCAATATAAATTTCACCTGAAATGCATATTTTTTTAAAACAAAATGAGGGTTAGACCGAACGGTCTAGTGAGATATTCCCGATCATTTGAAATATTTATCAAATCAGTTCATACATATATATATTGTTAAAGGGAAAAACAAATGGAATAACAATATGGAGAGAATAACAATAAGACAGAGAGAAGAAGTCTATAATTCTCATTAATCATAAGCCCTTTAAATAGGGAGGAGTTACAAGTAGATAGTTAGAAGATATTTCAGTTCTAATCTAACTCTGATATATTTATCTCTATCTCTATCTCTATCGTCATATCCTTTAGACGATGACACACTTATCCTACAACACTCCCCCTTGTGCCGAGTTAAAGGAGTGGTGGTGCACAGTTGTTGCCTCGTTAAAACCTTACGCCAAAATAAAACCCAGTGGGAAAAAATAAAAATATGACGAAGGAAAGAGTACAACGCACCAACTTCTTTGGAATACATAGACTTATCCTTCAGTCTAGTTTTCTCTTAGATTCATACTTTAATCTTGAGAGTTAAGAAAACATGATGGTATATAAACAGTTGCCTCACTAAAACCTTACACCAAGGAACAAAACCCAATGGGAAAAATAAAACCATGGTTGAAGGAAAGAGCACAACATACCAATATCACAAATATAGTAGACTCCCCCTTTTGTCTACTACTCCCCCTGATTCGTGCATTAACCAAGGGAATTTGGAAAAACATTTCCATTTACTTTCTACACGTTTCCTAATATATGGTTTTAGGTAATGACTTGGTAAAATATGTCACATTCTTTTGACACCTTACTTGATTCACTTGAATCTAAAGGAGAGTCTTTTATTGCTGATTGTATAGAAACTTAAGCAGAATATGCTTTGTGTTATTACCCCTGATGTATCTTATGTTCATTTCTTCGATACATGATACATTATTTCCATATATGTAAGTAGGATACTGGTTGAACCCATAATTACTAACTCCTATAATATATGTAATGATAGTCCTTAATCATATATATTATTTTATTATCTCATGGAGAGTAATATTCTTGGATTAATTCAAGAAGGTAGTTACAAAGGATCGCTTAGTTTACTTCCAAGCAATCGACGTGTTCCTTGTGGTAATTTTTTATTCAGTTTGGGAACAACATTTGTATGGGTCAGACAGATACCTAATATCAGCAAACACATACCAAGACATTATTTGGTGTTTTTCTATAAGAGCTAGCTAGTACTTTTGCTGCTTACATTCTAAGTAGGTATTGAAGTTCCATTATCAATCCCATTTTTCTTTCTATAGGGAAAGTATAAACCATGTCAATGGTTCCAAAATATTAATTTAATATCATTCCAATGATTTTGCGTTGGCGCTGAGCTAAATCTAGCTAACAAGTTCACTGAGAAATACAATATATGGTCAAGTGTATTATGTTAAGTACGATAATGCGCATATTGTACTTAGATAGGGAATTCATCTCCCAGCATCTTTCGTCATCATCCTTTAGACGAAATGGATCTTTCCTTATATCTGACACTTCGACCGATCATGGGAGTGCTAACCGGATGCGCTTTGTCCATATTAAATTGCCTGATTATTTTCTGGGACATATGCGATCGGTGAATTAATATTTCACAAACTCGGTGTCCTAGCTCAAATATCTAGACAAAACCAAGTTTTCCCAAGATCTTTCCTCTCAAAATCAGATTTCAAGTAGCGTGTGGTTCCTCTCATTTCATCAAGAGTGCCTATTATGTTCATAACATTGACATATAGAGCTACTTTGAAAATCTGGAACTTGTTTTCCATAATAAATAAGCAAGAGAACATTTCATCGTTCTTATATATCATTTCCCAATCAAGTATTCCATTAGGCGGGTATACCACATCCACTTATATTGTTTTAATCTATAAAGTGGGCGTTTCAATTTATTGCAAACGCATTTCGTGGTTTAGAGTTGCTTGATTTTGGTAATGTAATATCATCAAGCACTTTTATATATCTCTAAATCTAGATCCCCGTAGAGATATGTGGTAACCACATTCATGAGTTGCATTTCCAGTCCTTCAGAAACTACTAGGCTAGTAAATTATACAGATGTCATAACATCCATTATGAGAGAGTAAGTCTCCTCGTGGTCAATTCAGGGCGTTGTGAGAAACCTTGCGCCAAAGGAGAGTCTCATACATTATGACTTAATTATTCTCATTACGCTTTAGGACAAATGATTTATCTATGTCTTACAGGCTTTACACTTGGTGGGTTAGCACTACCAAACCAAATACCTGTTCATTTGTCAAATAATATGATTCTCCTGGATTGCTTATTTAGGTCAGTTTGCTCTTTGTTGATATTTTCCAACTGAGCATGGTTCGATGTCAATGTGCTCTATCACCTCATAAACAATAATATATGCGAAATATATCATCAATAATTATATATGATCTGTCCATCGACTCATATGTGCTCTCGTAGTTCATTTGAGATTAATATTTATCTCTAGAATCAATATTAACTTCGGAGCGTCCTCCAGTGATGATTCATAGACATAGTTTAATCAGAGACAATCTCATGAGAGGTTTATGTATTGATGACTGTGAGTCCGTGATCGTTACCAGATAAATCAAACAACAAAACAATAACGATTACCAACCTGTTTAGATTATAAACGCGGATTACAAAGGGTCGATAATGTTGATCAGTTTTGCTTCTCTCTGTTTTACACCTTGAATGTATGTGTTGTGTGTGTTCTTGTTTCTGTTTCTGATCGATTGTTTTGAGATAGAGAGAGATAATATCTAATAAATAGATATTATCAAAACTTAATAAAAACTAATATTAAACTAAATAATATCTAAAACATAATATCTAAATAATATCTAGATATTATAACTTTGACTTTATTATAGAATAGACCCTAGACTATTGTTTAGAGTGACTTTCAGCTTTAACTTCAGATTGCGATCTTCGTATTTGGATGATCTTGAATCCAATGAGACTGTGTCCTAACAATCTCCCCCTTTGGATCAAGATCATTACGAAAATGATTTGTCAATACGATCTTCTCTTTCAGCACAGAAGATGCAATCTCTTTCTCTAGCTCAGAATGCTTTAGCAAAGTATCTTCAAAGAAAATTTATCTGAAATCAGCATGTCTTCAGAATACTTTGATCTCGCAGTTCTTGGTCTTGTAATGTAATGGACTGAACATTTCTTCAAGCTTTAGATTCTCCCCCTTTTTGATGGAAAGTGCAACGACTTCATCAAAACTTTGAGTAAGAAATGTCAACCACTTGGAGTCTCTGATCCGTCAATTCAATAGTTATTCATCCTGATCTTTGCAAATCTAGACAAAATAATCATGTAACACCTGAATCAACTAATGAATCAGTTAGAATGCCTGTCAGTAACACTAAGTCACTGTGTGTAACGAATACACATATGGAAAGGAGCTGTTTGATGTTGACTCCCCCAGGGCTTCCATTTAATCATCGAAACACCACAAAGGTTATTTCTATAAACGTTATGACAAAGAAACTAATTCCTTGTGTGTTTGTGCTTGTGATAGAAAGAATTAAGCACTTGATGATCGCTTATTGGCTCTAAATTGTGTAAACCACTGAGACAACAGTAAGTTAAACACAGACTCAATGTGCATGAGTGAAGTGTGAAGGTGGGGCAGACTTCCTTCTTTTCAATATCTAGATTTTCCAAATGAAAATCAGATAGCAAATGTGCTGCATCCCCTTAGAAAATGTGAAACACTTTCTATTTGAGTAGAAAATGAGTAGATGGTGAGGTTTGATCAAGAGTTGGCATGGGCTACTTGCCTGTTTCAATAATGATTACCAATGAATTGTGAATCATTAGAAATGTGGCTGCCCGGCTCAGAAAAAGTTGGTGCAGAGTTGTGATATTCTTTTAACTCTGTTCTCACACGCTCTTTCTTTTAAACATTTAGCTCACTGACCGAACTCTCTTTTTCATGATAACTCATTATCCAATCCACACTCATTTCTTTTGATTTCTCACACTCAATCACTATGGATTAACTTCATGGGTAGAAATCACTGGTTAACGTGATTCCATAGAAGTTGTGTTAAATCCTAGCACACTGATCCCGTATATCCTATAAAGAATATGTTGCTCAAAATGATTTATAATCATGTAAGCTCATGTAGACCATTTAAAGTACACTCCCGAAATATAAAATCTTATGAAAAATCAGGAAGTGGTTTGAAAGTTTAAGAATATGTTTTCAATGATTGAAAGTTGTCCTTCTTTCAATCACATATGAGATTAAGATAAAGGAATATACCTTTAAGTGCGATCTTACATCTCATGAAGCTTAGCTTAAAGTCATAAACATATGATCGTGTAAGCTCTTCTCAAAAATTCTGCAAAAGTCTTAAGTCTATGTCAAAGCAAATTTATTCACTTAAATTGAAAAGACAAAAAGCAGTAAAACTATGAACTTCTCTTACTCCCCCTGAAATTATGCATTTGAAAAAATTATCATTTGAAAAGATATGCATTTAAAATTTCAGAAATAAATATGTACTCCCTTTGAAGGTTGAATTTCTCATTGGAGTATCGGAGTACAATCTCTCATATCAGCATTGGAGTAAGGTCTTTTGATCTTTGAAGAACGAGTCCTGATATGTACATAATCAGAAGTCGTTGTTGACATTGATGTCCGGGTTCTGAATTGAAGTATTCAGAAGCCTTCGTTCTCCTACTCCCCCTTGACAGTAGGTGCCTGCAACACAAAATTATTTTTCTTTGGTACCCACTGTTATTTGGGTCCATATGTGTTAGTTGCAGTTCGTATGGGGGTTATGGAATAAGAACCATACCAGTAATGATCTTTGGTTATGTGAAAAGGATCATGTGTACGACAGTAAGAACAAGAATTATCCTTACCTGATAACCTGATCATTTGATCTCTCGTGTAAACATGAGCAGGTTTACTTTTCAGCGCATTGTTCTTCGTTTCATTATGCGTATGTACACATGAGCTTTCATCTTTAACTGGTTTCTTCTTCCAGAAAAGATTTTCTTCCTTGTAGCTCTTCCTTCTCGGAGGTGAACCTGAACCATCTAACTTTCTGTGAAAAGGAAGGTTAGTAGTACGAATCTGATTTGAAGATTTAGATTTATCAGGAAAATCAGATTTCTGAGATTGGCTTTTCTTGCTATTACCAGAGGTGTTCTGTTTCTTTGAACGCTGATGTTTAGAAACACTTGGTAAAGCTTTTCCTTTTACAAGAAAAATTGAATGATCTGGAAGTGAAGCATTGAAATCAACCATATCTACTCCTTCTATACACCCTCCATCAGAATTAAGAAATTCATTTGTGGACTCAAATAAATCATCAAAACTATCAGTCGAAGTTTGAGGTGCTTTTGAAACTGTAGAACACTTTGTAGATTTATAATGAAAAACAGTGTTCTTTATAACAGTAGAAAACACATCTTGTTTTATATTCACCAAAATTCTTTCGTCAGATAAGATATTTTCTAACTCAATTATTTTGCTTTCTAATACGAGTGGAGGTAGATAAGTTTTAGCTCGAACAGGTTTTGCCTCCATCTCAGTAGAAGAATATGTAGCAAAATATTCTTTTGAAAGAACTTTTGGTTTGTCCGAAAGATAACTATCATTCAGTCTTTCATAACAGAATGGTAGTTGCATTTTCTTCAAATTCATTCTTTTTGTATGTTCTCTTGCCTCGACTTCTTCTGATGCTTTGGTAACAAATTTGGGTTTCAAATGAGAAAGTTTACGAGCAGCATACATATAATCTGCATTATATAAACCAGGCTGTTTTCTAATAACATGTTTCAGGTAATGAGGATTATTACAACCTAATCCCCATTTTGCTTTAAAATCAGCCTCTTCATTTGGTGTATTCAAGAAAATAGTTTGATCTGTTTGGCCTCTTGTATAAAGTTTGGCTTCCAGACCAGTTACCTTTTTCTCTAAAGTCTTGTTCTCAACATGAAGTTTAAATGCTTTCAGAACGCATTCTTGCTTTTCTGAATCAGACTTATATAATTGTGAAACAAGATCAGAAATCTTCTTTTCAAAACAAACCTTTTCAAGATTAAAATCAGAAGCAGATTTGCGTAGGGAATCCATGAGATCTTTATTCCCAATAACTGACGTATTTAGCTCAAAGATCTTTTGATTACGCCTAACAACTCTGCCTTTTTCTCTTTTCAGTTTTGACTGAAGGTCTTGAAGTTCGACCATCATCGCATCCATTTTAATCATAATATTATTCTCGATTAAGTTCATTACCTCTTCAGTTGCTTCATTATCTGAATCATCATACTTTGCATGATTGGCCATCAAGCACATATTAGCAGCTTCTTCATTCTCTTCTTCTTCTTCCTCTTCAGAATGATCTAACCAGAATTCGTCTTCAGCCATTAATGCTTTGCCGGCTTCTTGTTGCTTGGATAACATTAGTTTGTTCTGGTAATACGCAGAATTGCGAACCTTTGGCTTTCGACAGTTTGAGGCGAAATGTCCAGTCCTGCCGCAGTTGTAGCATGTAATTGGGACATCGGTCAAAGACATTACTTCTCTCTTTAAGGTATCGAGTCCTGCCACAGTTTTGACTAAATGTTGTTTTGGAATATTAAACGTATCAGGTATCGAGTCTGATTCGTTTGACTTCAACATTACGTTGTGAAGTTTTGGGGATCGAAATGAGACAGAGTGGGAATATTCAATGACACTTCCTGTCGTTCCCATGGAAAATCCTTTTTCCTATCTCCCCCTAACGACGGGAAGACTGTCTCATGAAAGTGACACCCCGCAAATCTAGCGATAAAGAGATCACTAGTCAAATATTATAATTAGCGGATAATTGTTGGGGATTCATATCCAACATATACCAAATCGTCTTTAAGGACCCATTTTGATGCACTGTGGGGGCGCAATTGGCACATATAATCAAACATGCGTAAATGTAAAGTATCAGGCTTATATCCAGTTACCAACTGGTACGCATGAGCAAGTAGTGGGTCTAAAAACGAAAAAAAAACGGCATATAATAATTGCATAACCCCAGGTAGATGTGGGTAAATTGGGGCGCATTACTAATACCCTAGATGTCATCATATTCTTTTGATAACAACTTCTATGAGACCATTTTATATATACACATGGGGTATAGGAAACTTTATATTGATCCTAATACACATGCAATTAATATCAAATCCTTATGATGTAAATTCTCCAGCATTCAAAGTCATGTAGACTTGATGAAATAATCAGGGTGGTGAGACCTTAAACGTATAGTTAGTTCTAGGAGTGAAGTATTTCATGTGGACAATAATACGACATGCGTTCATCGTGTCGAAACCAGAACCATAAAGTACTTTAATGGCCCGCATTCTGGATGTTTATGTCCATAAATATCACCTTGTATTCGTTGTAACAATGGAATATTTTTGTATTATGTCCTTAGCTTTAGGATGGTCTCAATCCTGTCTTGGCTAAGGAGTAGGTTATATACAAAAGTTTTAGGTATTCGAGAGGGCATATAGCAATGTTGTTTCTTATGCTACAGAAGTCAACAGTTGCAATTTTCCTCATTCTTCCTTTTACTCGAAAGAGAATGTGTCTATGTGTATTTTGCAATACACGGATCACTATGTCATAACCACGGTGTCCCGCATGGTCATGCCAAAACATACATGTGTTATTGCCCCCAAAAGTTCTTTATTGGTGACAAAATATGTTCCGATGACCCAATAATCTACTAGTTTGACACATTAGTTTCCATGATATATGTTTACTTTCATATATTCATTAGAACTTATGTATATATGTTCATTTCCATTTTCATTTGATACGAATATCTTTACAAGCTTCCTATTAATTTTGTACCAACAAGAGAGTGACAGTCCATCGTCTAAGTAATTTGGTTGGATGTATTATAAAACAAGTATTAGTCTATCTTTTTTTCAAGGATGTGATAGGTCAAAAAAAAATCAATTCGCCTCGATACATTCCTACACGGAACGGAGAATATTGAATTTTTTTTTTGTATTTGTTTTGATGTATTTCTTTACATCTATAATGGTTACATATTCGATTTTACTTTAGTAAAGAAATTAATTTTTGGTACTTCAAATTAATTTCAAAGAAACATATGCATAATCAATATTAAATATTAAAACAAATATGTTATATTTCATTTTCAACGTGTTCCCTTTTTTATAGAAGCACTTTTTAGTGCATATCTTATTTGATTGTCCATTATCACCTGGGTAGTAGTTGTATCCTACTCCAGGTGTTGAAAAATCATTCCTGACTCTTACCAATACCCTGACCCTTTCTAGGGTCTCGTCCACATGGTGCAGAAATGTCATATGTGTGAAATGGTTTTAATTTAACTCACAATCATTTGGAGTTGTTTCCACTTCTAACACTTTCATTATTGATATCAGGAATTTTCTTTATCCCGACATATGTGGTGTTATTCGAAAGAACCTTGTTGTGTCTCTCAACCACTTGTAGTAGGTTGATGAGTTTGTCTAAATGTTACATTCCAACTTATATTGGTTCATTAATATTTACTTATATATGAAATGTGGAAATGATATTAGGAATCATGTCATCTTCTGTGAGCTCCTTGCCACAGAGATTGAGACGCGTTTTGGATATAACATTTCTTTGTTGAAATCAGTTACCTTTTTGTAATCGAGTAAGTGGGTTTCATTCCACTGTACGATTAGTTCGGGAAGTACATATTCATCAGTACTCCCGATTATCACTTTCGGAACATCCCACATTTCTTTGGGGGTTTCTAGTAAAGGTATCCTATGAAACTTAGGATTTATATGTCATCTCAAAACATGAGGGTATTTGTTTGTACCTTTTCAAGAGGTTGATTTTAGAGTCAATGGGGAGTTAATGGACTTTAGGTATTTTCTTGTACCTTTTCAAAAGGAGGTTTATGTACTCATTTATGATACTCATATTCTTTTAAGTTTATGACGTTGATTTTGGGATGAGTTGTTTCAACCATTTGCATATATAAATAATAATATATGATTTTCTTTTTGATAAGGAAATAGATTTTGGTTATGAAATTTTATTATCATAACAATATTGGATTTTTGTATGCTTTAATTTTATTGATAATACTTCATCAATATTTCAATTTGCAAAAAAAATCACTCAATCTATTGGATTTCCAGGTAGTAGGGGAATCACATGGATTTCTTAAATCCCTACAAACCTTAGGGCTATTTACACCCGTTTGACAAAATCCTTTCGATATATTGCGATTAATTCATCAATGAAATACATAGATAACATTTGTTATTTGGTAAATTTTGACATGAGGTCAAAAAAATTCATACCATATTGGTATTTTGGGATCTTTTGGCAAGAGGCCAAAGTGACTATGAATTTTGGCATATGAAACAATTTTAATACCTTAATAGCATTTTTTGAAGTTTTTGGTAAAGATCAAAATATATGAGCTTGGATGTGTAACTTCCAAAAAATAATTATATAGTTTAAAATTATGAGTAGGAACTCACAATCAAGATAAATGTTTGAAATTAACATTTTCATGTTATTTTTGAACCTTTTGGCAAAATAATAGAAGTTATGGGGGTTGAAATTGTAAATTTCAAAGATAATTTATAAGATTGAGGTTAATGAGTAGGAACTCATAACTAAGATAAACATCTGAATTATACTAACAATTATTAATTAGGATAAACATTTGAATATTAACACAAACAAATAGTAAATAAATATATAATATTGTAACTAAATGGATAATCATTTAAATATATGAATATTTTAATCTAATTTGATAAACATTAATAAATCATAATAATATTTTAAAACAATAAAAGTTATACTAACACAATTAAAATAAATAAGATGAAACAAATATTAAAATAATTAATAGTCTAATTCATTATTTGGACTAGTCTAAAAGAATATATATTTAATAGATCGAATTAAATAAAATTAAGTAAACATGTCAGAAAATAAGTCAAGATTGGCTCGCATAGATAAAGTATATTAAACTTAAATAAAAGTTAATATAATAAATATTTATTAAACAAAAACGTAAATTAATGGGGAAAAAAAACAAATTAAGTTTTGTTTTAGTTAAATAAAACAATAATACTTATCCCTTGTGGATACTTAAAAATTATTTATTTAATTCCTTTTGATAATTAAAAAAAATAAAAACAAAATCATTCAATTATCCTAATAATTCAGATAATTAGATCATAATCATATTAAAATCACATATAAATTCCAATAATTATCTTTTAATATAGGTTTTTTTTTACGTCAATATAATTTTCATTTATTTAATTATTTCAATAAAAATAAATAAATAATCATGAATTCGTTTTTTTTAATTCAATTAATATCAATCACGAAAATAATGGAAGTATTCTACAGAAAACTTAAGAAAAAAAATAAACATGATTCATAATATTCACTTATGAAGAAATTGATAGAAAATTTACTAGATTTTTTTTTGACATGCGTGGCAATGAGCAAAAGATAACGCAGTAGCGATGCAATTTTGCGGCAAATCGTTCAACGACAACGTGCACCAATCGTTTAGAGACGATGAAAAAAAACTTTGAGCTTTACGTGCTGATAACGTGTTAAAGGGAAAAACAAATGGAATAACTATATGGAGAGAATAACAATAAGACAGAGAGAAGAAGTCTATAATTCTCATTAATCATAAGCCCTTTAAATAGGGAGGAGTTACAAGTAGATAGTTAGGAGATATTTCAGTTCTAATCTAACTCTGATATATTTATCTCTATCTCTATCTCTATCGTCATATCCTTTAGACGATGACACACTTATCCTACAACATATATATATATATATATATATATATATATATATAACATTTATCAATAACACGTTCATTGACATTCAGGCACAACTCAATTGGTTAGTTTATATAGGACATTTATCAATCTCACATTGGCAACCCTCGTTCGCATTCTAGCACAACCGAACACATATCGTTGGCATTCTAGCACAACCGAACCCAAATCGTTGGCATTCTAGCACAACCGCACATAGATCGTTGGCATTCTAGCACAACCCAACTTTCATATCGCTGGCAGCACAGCCGATCACAAAAATAGTTGGCATTCTAGCACAACACGATTATTCACATAATTCTGTAACATATCTAATAATAACAAAATATCTCATATCAATAATATTTCACATTATAAATTAACCATTTCATAAATAAATTAAAAAAACCGTTTGAAATCGAAACCGAACTTCACAATTAACGGTAACAATTTAAACATAACAATTTCATATTATATCAAAATATTAACCACTTAATAATATAAAGCATTTCAGTTCGAAAATGGTTAAACAAAAACTCACCTCGATGATGACGATACTCTTAATCTTAATTGATATTGAATCTCGAAACTGAACGTAAATCTCTTAATAAATGTTTCCAAGTTAAAAGCTTTGAATACAATCTCTCTCTCTTCTGGTTTCTTCTCGTCACCCCATGGACGGATCTAGCTTGGTGGCATGGGTGTCACGTTCCACCGTATCTTTTCTCCGACGAAGGGTAAAAAATTTAGGTTCGTGATCGGTGCAACCGTATCGTTTTGGAAGGTGCTACCGTATTATATTGGAAACTTCAAGAAGGTGCAACCGTAACTTGTAATCAACCACAAAACCAAAAAAAAAACTTTTGAAATCAACCAAAAAAAAACTCTTGACATCAACCAAAAAATCCAAAAAAATCCCTCGAAATCGATAAAAATGTTACAAATTCGTCGAAATTAAGCAAAAAACTTTAAAAATTCCTCGAAATGGTGGAATTAGACCAAAAGAACACATCAGACAATGTTTAACGTCGGTAAAAAGATGAAGACATGTCGATAAAAACCATGCTTTTTGTAATTGTTTTTTGTCTATATTATGTTGTGTCATCGTATAAAAAAAATTCTAGGTCCGTCCCTACGTCACCCACCCCTAAGAAAAAAAACTACCAAAAACGTTTTGAAGACACCTCATATGCATATCCAAATGAGGCGGTGGTGGTTTAAATATCCACCACTTTTTAAATCAAGCCCTATAGCATAGATAAGTTATACAAACAACCCTTGAACTTTTAATTTTACCAAAAACTAGTTTTTATGTTTTTGGTTATTACAAACTCTCCCCCCTTAACAGAATTCCGTCCCGGAATTCATTCAAACAACCAATGAGGATAACTGATTAACAAAATTGATTTCAAAATTTTACGATATAATTATGCATTTACGCAACCCCCTAATGAACTTTCACACAACCAACCGCTATACTTCTCAAATTATAACTTTTGTTCTCACCTGGAACAATCTTTCAAACCAAAACACAAATATTAACGGATTATCACGCTTTCGTTGCGCAACTCTGATTAAACTCACGAATCACCCAAAACAATTGTCGTACTAATACTAATTTAGACCCAACTGTCACACCAAATTCCCCCAAGTCTACACTTTTACTAATCCTTCTCAAATACATAAAACATACATTTCCAATATAAGACTTGCTAACAATAGAAAACTTAGATTCAATCACCCGACAATTTCTTACGTTCATCATAAGCACTTATTCCAACATATCAACTTTATTTTCTCATAGTGATGATCACTCATCATTACTTAATCAAAAATTTTAACAAGATCAAGCACCAAAACAACAGTATTTGCTAAACTAAGTCTAGACAAACAGTTCCACTACAATCAATAATCAGAATATTCAACAATTCTAGCATGCCAATAACATCACAAATAACACTAAATGCTTCAAAATACAACACATTTCGTGATCTCCAAACATAGTTAATTAAACCATTTACATTCCTTTAAACTCAAGGAATATATCAATAATTAAATCAAAGTCTTAAATTTCATACCAAGAATCATTAACCAACATTTTCATCAATGTCCAATCGGAACAAAATAAACTTATCCATAAATACAACACAACAACTAATAGGAACATGCATCCACTTTAAAAAATCATTAAATACTCTTAAACTCTTCACTTCTGATTCCAACATAAGCATATAATTACTTATAAATCTTGACGCCTTAATAGTTTTTACTTTTCAATCTTAATTTCCCATCAAAACATTCCATTCCAAAAATTCAAAATATAACACATCTTGTAATAACAATCTAATGTTATCACTTAACATAGCTGCAAAAGTTGATGACAAATCAAAGGCTTACACATCGTTTAGGCATACAACTCCAACTTCTCAATCAACTAACGCATCACAACATCATATGGCCAAAACTCCCATAACACCTTTTAGACATTTAGACGATGTTATTGCAACACCAAACCATACATCATCATCAAATTAAAATAAAGTCGTATCTCGACTTAATTTTTCTCGAGTCTAGACAAAACACAATCTCAAATATTTCAATTATCCCAAGGGCATCACAACCATAACTTATATTGACACTCATCCAATAATATCAACATAAATTCATTCTTAACATAACGGCAAACCCGTTATCACATCTGTTTCTTACACTTCTGACTTAGCATAAAACCGCCAAACACAAAATCTTAAATATTTAATTCACTTAAAACACGCCATGAGGAAACTCATCGACATCGGTCTCTCTCACATGACCGACCAAATCTACCACTAATCATACACTAATAATATAAAGCCATTTCATAGGTTAACTTCTCAATTCAAAGGAAAGTACTAGGTAAAGACTCATCTCCCTTAAACAACTTTTCTAAATCAAGAAAATTCACAAACATCGAATTCTTATCATATTACCGATAAAATCATCAAATACCACCTCTTAGCTTAAGTCTAGGCTATCAGCAACCTAATTCACTTAAACTAAGGCTCTGACCATCTATAACGACCCGGTTGCCAAATATTTAACTTAAAACCACAAATACAGAAACCAACCAATAAATATCCGAAAAGAATCGGATAATACAATCTTCCCAGAATCACCACATTATACAACGACGGAAAGAAATAACTCTAACCATAATAATAAATTCTAATAGAAGATTTAAATTCTTACCCATTTATAATCACTATAACCTTTAACCAAAATAAACGACCCAATCAATTGCCAGCGAACCAGTAAATGGAGACAACCTTCACCACAATAATTGTTGCTTACCGTTTTTCCCAAGCTAGCAATCTCAATATAAATTTCACCTGAAATGCATATTTTTTTAAACCAAAATGAGGGTTAGGCCGAACGGTCTATTGAGATATTCCCAATCATTTCAAATATTTATCAAATCAGTTGATATATATATATATATATATATATATATATATATATAACATTTATCAATAACACTTTCATTGACATTCAAACACAACTCAATTAATTAGTTTATATAGGACATTTATCAATCTCACATTGGCAACTGATAACTCTCATTTTGAGCGTTATTTACACGTCATTTGTGTGAATTTTTCTTTCATTTTAGTTGTTTTTCCTTTTTGTTTGTTTGTCTTTTTGCCTTTTATTATTTTATTTTCATTTGGAGTTGTTGAGAATGTTTTTATGGTTAAACACATCATTTTTTGCTTAAAAACGTCACTGTTCCGCAGTGGGCACACAGTCTGCCCACTGTGGGCACCAGAGGGACCATTGGGTAAAGCTATTATCCAGTTTTTACTAGCTGTAAATTGCTGGAATTTACTGGATCATGTGGCTGGAATTTAAGTGAATTGTGTCCACACAATTTTTGGGGCAATCCTCACCCTTGGATTCTCAAGATTTCAAGTATAAATACAAGCTTGGCGAGGAGCATTGAAGACACCCCTCATCTCATCTTCCATCATCAAGAAAGCAAGAACAATATGTTCATCTTCAAGCATTTACTTTCATGGTTGAAGAGATGAAGTATTAGTGTAGAATTTAATTTCTCGCATTTAATTTTTGTCTTTTATTTTCTGCCTTTTATTTCTCGTATTTACTTTCCGTACTTACTTTAACGCATTTAAATTCCGAACTTTACTTTCTAGTTACACTTGTAGTTTATCTTTATTTAATGCAAGTATTTCTTTTTTTAAATTATGTCTTTTATTTTTATTATGAGCTAACTATCTTTTAGGTAAGGGTGTGAGCCGACTTGAGACTAATAGGCAACACTTGGGTGTGCCCATCATTACTAGCTCTTAAGATTGGTCACTTAAGTCGAGGCTTAAACTCAACGCTGATAAGCCGATCACTTTGAAGTGTTAATATTAAATCTTGACCTCGAGAGTGGCGGATTCGAAATAAGGCTTAAGGGATGCACAAGGATTTGAGAGAGTCTTTGATAACCACGTAGAGATACGGGTTTTGCATGATTTATTACGGTTCAAACGTCGGAGGAGATTTATATCACAAAGAGATTTGGGTGTAAATCTCCGTACCGGTAGAACTTGATTTATTTCAACGTAGTTAAATCGGCAAGATTAAGAGTTGGTAACGATAGACACTTTATAGGCATTTTGTAGGACCGGTCTTTAAAAATCCATTTTCGAGAGATCGGGCTTTTTATAGACACTTCGTGCTACAAAGTAACTAACCATTTTGTTACTACATAAATCTCAAGGAAATCTTACACCTATACCCATTTTAGTTTCTTATTTGTTTAGTTTTCGTTGTTAAAAACCCAAAATTTTCTCAAAAATATTTTCTTCTTCTCTAACTGAAATCAGTGTATTCTCAACTTAGGACTCGAAACTTTGAAGTCCAATCCCTGTGGATACGATCTCGGTATATTTACCACTTTATTACTTGTAGCGATCATAGTTTCGTTGTATACTTGCGCCGTTACTGTGGCCTATATGGTTTTCCGCTACGAAGTTTTTGGCGTCGTTGCCCGGGATTGGCGTATTTATAGAGTTTCTTGAGTTATACGTTTAGTTTTCCATTGATTTTTCTTTCAGCATAATGGATGGTTTTAGTTGGGATGCCCCGTATTTTAATACTTTCGATTAGTCATGGGAACCGCATCCTAACTTTTTGGAAAATATTCAAGATGATGGCACCTACACTTCATTTTCACCTCCCTGTCAAGATTGGAATGACACGTTTATAAATACATTTGACCAATCATGGGAGGGGAATTTTGATTATTCTTGTGATTTTCAAGGGAGTGATCCTCATTATGGATTCACGTCCTTTGTTTCCAACTACCCACCCGATAATGTTCTTGAACAACTCGAACCATCTCACTCTTTTGAAACTTTTTCCCCAAGCGTAACGGAAAATTTTACAACATTTTTGGGAAATTTCACATCCTCTTTTGAAGCCTTGAATACTAAGATGGAACAACTAGTCGACGAGTTGAAAAATCAAAGTAGAGGTCCCTTACCAAGTGATAATGAAAAATCAAAATGTGTTGGAAAGGATGAGAGTGATGTTGAGAACAAGTTGGAGATTTTTTAGGCAAATTTTGAGCACATGAGCAAGCCTTCTTTACTCCCCAATAGTGAAGAGGTGCTTCAAAATGCTAAAATTCCTAGCTTAATGATTTTTGCTCATGTTGTGCAGCCTTCTTTTTGTGATCACAATGTTCCTACAGGGATCATGCCATGGACTGTTGGGAGGATTTGTGTGATCAAAAGTTCGGGAATTTTGCCTAGATCGTGTCCTTTGGGTGGTGGACTTGTTGGAAGAAGCTTTGGTATGATGGAGGTGCTTATTATCTTGAAGCCACTCCACTTTTGGAAGATGCACTCGTGGGGTAGTGAATCACATCCTACATAACCTTGATGCAAACTCATCTTCTTCTCTCGACTCCAATTTTGTGTCTTTTATTTTACATTTTTGTGTGTGGTTTGAGTCTGTTCTTTTTCGACTAGTATCATGAATATTTGGGATAAAAAAAAGTCTCATGCATCTTATATCCTTAGATTTTTTTGGGTTTCATAGTTTGAATAATTTATCCACTACTAGCAGATTTCTAGAACTAAGCAACCAATTCCCCGGTATCCATATTGATTAAACTTTGAAACTCTAGAAATGACATAGGCCTTTTTTTTAACACTTGGCCGATACACTTTTTCTTTGTTGCCTTACCCGAGCCTTTGAGTCCTACCATTCTCTCCACAATGAGAACATTGAGTATTTTAAGTTTGGGGGAGAAAACTCAAGTGTTGAAAAAAAAGCTAAATCCTTCGAAAAATTGGAAGGATAAAAAAAGTTATAGATATACAAATAGTTGAAGTTGACACTTTGAGAAAAAAAAAGTTGGGTAAAACACATCAAATACATAATAGAAATATTATTTTCTTGTGTAACCCAAAAAGACAAGTTTGGGGGAAGATGAAAAAAGTAAGGAAAGTGAAAAGCCTTAAACACCAACCATTTAAAGTCCTATGGATCTAAGTTTGCAAAGTCAGTTTTCATAAAATGGGTGAATTATATCTTAGCTTATGGAAATCAAATTTCAATAAAAATAACATAGTGGAAAGATTAGGAAAAACTATGGATATTTTTAATCAAAATGATTTAAGATGCAAAATAAAAAAAATATAAAAAAAAGAAAGAGAAAAGAAAAAAAAAGTTGAAGATCCTACTTGTGATACTCAGTCTTGTTGTGTATTTTGTATCTTCATTTGTTTTTATTTTGTCATTTTAGTTACTTGGGGACAAGTAACAAGTTAAGTTTGGGGGTGTGATAACTCTCATTTTGAGCGTTATTTACACGTCATTTGTGTGAATTTTTCTTTCATTTCAGTTGTTTTTCCTTTTTGTTTGTTTGTCTTTCTGCCTTTTATTATTTTATTTTCATTTGGAGTTGTTGAGAATGTTTTTATGGTTAAACACATCATTTTTTGGTTAAAAACGTCACTGTTCCGCAGTGGGCACAGTCTGCCCACTGTGGGCACCGTCTGCCCACTGTGGGCACCGTCTGCCCACTGTGGGCACCGGAGGGACCATTGGGTAAAGCTATTATCCAGTTTTTACTAGCTGTAAATTGCTGGAATTTACTGGATCATGTGGCTGGAATTTAAGTGAATTGTGTCCACACAATTTTTGGGGCAATCCTCACCCTTGGATTCTCAAGATTTCAAGTATAAATACAAGCTTGGCGAGGAGCATTGAAGACACCCCTCATCTCATCTTCCATCATCAAGAAAGCAAGAACAATATGTTCATCTTCAAGCATTTACTTTCATGGTTGAAGAGATGAAGTATTAGTGTAGAATTTAATTTCTCGCATTTAATTTTTGTCTTTTATTTTCTGCCTTTTATTTCTCGTATTTACTTTCCGTACTTACTTTAACGCATTTAAATTCCGAACTTTACTTTCTAGTTACACTTGTAGTTTATCTTTATTTAATGGAAGTAGTTAACAAGTATTTCTTTTTTTAAATTATGTCTTTTATTTTTATTATGAGCTAACTATCTTTTAGGTAAGGGTGTGAGCCGACTTGAGACTAATAGACAACACTTGGGTGTGCCCATCATTACTAGCTCTTAAGATTGGTCACTTAAGTCGAGACTTAAACTCAACACTGATAAGCCGATCACTTTGAAGTGTTAATATTAAATCTTGACCTTGAGAGGGGCGGATTCGAAATACGGCTTAAGGGATGCACAAGGATTTGAGAGAGTCTTTGATAACCACGTAGAGATACGGGTTTTGCATGATTTATTACGGTTCAAACGTCGGAGGAGATTTATATCACAAAGAGATTTGGGTGTAAATCTCCGTACCGGTAGAACTAGATTTATTTCAACGTAGTTAAATCGGCAAGATTAAGAGTTGGTAACGATAGACACTTTATAGGCATTTTGTAGGACCGGTCTTTAAAAATCCATTTTCGAGAGATCGGGTTTTTTATAGACACTTCGTGCTACAAAGTAACTAACCATTTTGTTACTACATAAATCTCAAGGAAAACTTACACCTATACCCATTTTAGTTTCTTATTTGTTTAGTTTTCGTTGTTAAAAACCCAAAATTTTCTCAAAAATATTTTCTTCTTCTCTAACTGAAATCGGTGTATTCTCAACTTAGGACTCGAAACTTTGAAGTCCCATCTCTGTGGATACGATCTCGGTATATTTACCACTTTATTACTTGTAGAGATCATAGTTTCGGTGTATACTTACGCCGTTACTGTGGCCTACACGGTTTTCCGCTACCCGCAACCCTCGTTGGCATTCTAGCACAACCAAACACATATCGTTGGCATTCTAGCACAACTGAACACAAATCGTTGGCATTCTAGCACAACTGAACACAAATCGTTGGCATTCTAGCACATCCGTACATACATCGTTGGCATTCTAGCACAACCGCACACAGATCGTTGACATTCTAGCACAACCCAACTTTCATATCGTTGGCATTCTAGCACAGCCGATCACAAAAATAGTTGGCATTATAGCACAACACGATTATTCACATAATTCTGTAACATATCCAATAATAACAAAATATCTCATATCAATAATATTTCACATTATAAATTAACCATTTCATAAAAAAAACGTTTGAAATCGAAACCGAACTTCACAATTAACGGTAACAATTTAAACATAACAATTTCATATAATATCAAAATATTAACCACTTAATAATATAAGCATTTCAGTTCGAAAATGGTTAAACAAAAACTCACCATGGCTTATGGCATTGTAAGGCAATATAAAACCATGGCTTGTAACATGTTGCATGTATAACATGACCAAGGTGATTGCTATAGTAACATATAGAAAAAAAATACTTGTAGGTCGTAATAATTGTTTTGGTTTCATAGCTTTACCAGGGATGATTATAGGCCAAACCAAACCGAACGATCAAAACACTTTAAAATGGATAGAGCGCTTGTGCAAAAGTGTGAGCAAAACGGAGGGAAGAGAAAAAGGAAGAAAGAAATAAGGGAGGAAGAAAGTTGTCGGTGCAGGCGCAACAACCTTACAAGAAGCGTTGGAGCGTGCTATTGAGCGCCTTATGGATGATATGTTTGTTTGTAATTTGATACTTGATTTCTAATTTCTGGATGTCGGGCGTTATTAATGTGCTACATTTAGAATAGTTTTAATATTTTAATTTGTTTTTTCATGTTTATATAGCATGTTAGTTGGGTCATTTTCTACACGTTAAATTTTGGAAAATAGTAAATTTAAATTTATTTATTTTTGAAATTTACAACATTTTCTACGTCAGAAAATTAAGTTGATTTAAAAAAACATTTATTGAAAATCCGTCGGAAATATATCTATCGACATCCAAAGAAATTGTGTATGAAAATGCGTTGAAAACCCATTGGTTTTTTCTCAAAGAATTTCAACATTTTACCTATGCTTTTCCAACATAATATTCCATAAAAATAGTTGGTTTCGTCGAAAACGGTCATTAGAAAAAGTTTTTCGACCAAAAGATCTCCGAAAATTGCCCGCCGGTGAAAGTTTTGTTTTTAGTAGTGCAAAAATGTGAGCAAAATGGGCTGAAGAGAAAGAAGGAAGAATGAAATAAGGGAGGAAGAAAGAAAAAGAAAAAAAAAGCATAATGGAAAATATGAAATTAAGGAAACACACAACACTCCCTCTATTGAGAGACCTGAAACCTTATCTGCCCGCTCCCTATACGACCCACCCTTAACCTCACTAAACTCTCTTGTTCACATCCACACTCACTCTACTACCCTAGTCTTACATCTCCAAGGGCTCGAGATGACTAAAGGCTTGTTATTTTTCATAATTTACTACTTTAGGTGTTCATTTATTAAGGAAGGTTGGTTAAAGTAGAGAGCAGCTGACATGAGTGTCATGTGATAGGAGGGTACTTTAAAACTGAATGGATAATTCTACATGATAGCCATAAGACACATAGGTCATATGGTTCTAAGTGTTGGCCGGAAAAGAAGGCGCAAGTGAAGAAATTGGAAGTAGTTAAAGATGAACATGACAAATTTAGGCATTTATATATGATAACATTAATTGTTTAAGAAATTTCCGAGAACATGACATATTTAGGCATTTCTAAGGACATGACTTTGATAGGAGTTCTTGGAGGCATAGGACAGAGTGTTTGACTTTTCGTAGGATCTAGTGTCAACAAGGATATTAAGTGGAGGTTTTCCTTCAATGGGATAATCGGCTTGATTTGACTTGATCTATTGCTTCACACCAAAATTGGCTCATGGCTTAATCATTCCTCACAATCAAATGACCATATATGACTTAACAAATAAACATCCATATATACCATTAAGCCTATTAAACTTTAAACAAACAACCCATAAAATAATGTTATTTAACTTGATTAACCGGGATCTTATATCTCATCAGTTGGATCTAGCCACAGAAAACATGGAGCCTTTATTAATCACCAACGTCCGATTTATTTATATTAAGTATAAATTAGAGTTGTATATGGATAGTTATATCCGCTAAACTTGGCCACCCAACCTGTAGAAAAGCGGGTTCAACAGTCATTCTTGAAAAAATGGGCGGGTTCGGACCTCTTGTTAAGATTAATGGACAAATATGGGTGAGGCAAAAATGATTTCATTGACTCTCACATGTCCCATACATATAGGGTTAGGTTCCGGTGAGAAGTTGAATTAACGTGAGAAGTGTAAGAAGTGATTATCAACCGTTGGATACACATTAGGATGAGAGAAGATGCACCGCATTAATCCCCGTATCAAGCGCGATTCATGGGTAGGCTTGAGATTATAAGTGATCAAGGGTTCAGATCCACTTCTCACGATTCTCATGTTAATTCGACTTCTCACATGATCCTTGGCGTATATATATATATATATATATATATATATATATATATATATATATATATAGAACGAGAAAGAAAGAGAAATGTGAGGTTCAAATGAGAATATAGCCAAAATAAGAGAACATGACAATCAAATCATATGTTAGTGTTAAGTCAGATTTTATAGTAATCATTGTATTTATAGGCTTGGTCTAATACTATGTTTAGGTTGCTTATTATGTGTAGTATTGCCAAGGGTATTTAAGTCCCCTTGTGGCTTTGTGTCTTGTAAGGGATCTCACGCATACATTCAATACATTCATTCTTGCGCTTCAAACTCTCTCTCTCTCTCTCTACTTTCTCTCTCTAAAGATTTAGTTGATTTTGGGATTATCAATTGGTATCAGAGCTGTTCTAAATCTGAGAGAATTGAGAGAATCAATTTTCGTTTTTGAATTTGTGAATGAATCAGAAAATTTGATCGATTTTTTTGATTTTTTCAAGAAAATCTCATTTTTTTGATTTTTAATCAAATTTGATCTGGTTTTTGAACAAATTGCATTGTTTTCTGGTTTGTTGGATTCGATTTTAATAGAAAAACATTTTTGATTCACATCAGATTGCAAGAAAATCGTGTTTTCTTTTTCAATTTTGAAATTTTTCGGATTTCTGGAAAAACGTTTTTCTTACTGCTCAAATCATGAATTCTTGATTTTGTGGTTTTTGATCAATTTGTTTGTTTGTAAATTGGTAGAAAGCAGTTTTCGAACACTTCTGTGCATAAAAATCTCATCAATTTCGGTTTTGTAATCGAATTTAGAAGGATTATAAGTTTTTCATCATCTTTGCGCCAGATCTGAGTTTTGCGCGAGTTCATAAAATTTGCGCGAGTTCATCTGGAACTTTGCGCCAATTCATATGGATTCTTCAAATTTTTGCGTGTTCATCTTCAAGTTTGCACCAAGTACAAGAACCAAGTGCTTCAGGAAAAGTTCAGCTTTTCGCCATAAGTGCTTCGCGCAAAATTACTTTTGCGCCACTTATTGTTCTAGCAAAGAAAGATTCTCTTCATTAACATCTCGTGCGAAGTGAATTTTGCGTTATCAACTACTCACGCAAAACAGTATTTGCACCATCATCGTTGTCTAGCGCAAATCTCTTTTGTGCCATCTACTATTCACGCAAAATCATCTCACGCAAAGAAAGAAATCAATACATCTCACGCAAAGTCTATTTTGCGTCATCTTTATCTAACGCAAATCTCAGTTTGTGTCATATTTGACTAGCGCAAAGAAAAGTTTGTGCCAGTTTCTTCTCACGCAAAAGAAAGTTTGCGCCATCTGCTGTTCACGCAAATTTCTAGTTTGCATCATATCCTCTGTTTCAGACTTAGCATTTTTCTGATGGATTCTGAAAAGTTTGCATTTCAAGATCAGTTCTACAAGAGTGATATCATGATGTCATTAGGCACATAAACTCGTCCTCCAGTTCTGGTTGATGAGAATGAGTTCACTCAGTGGCAAGATCGGTTTATGAATTTCATCGACCGTCAAAAGAACGGAGATGACATGATGAAGATTTTATCTGAAGGATCTTTTGTAAAACCCATTCTGGCTTCTGGATTATCAAAGCCTACTGTCGAGTACACACCCGATGAGTTGGTACAATATAAAGTCGATCGTAATGTAAAGGCTAATCTGATGCTAGATTTGCCAAATTCTATCTACAACAGGATTGATTGCTTCAAGAACAATCCTAAACTAATGTGGGCACAACTAGAGAAGATTATGCTTGGGTCTTCAGTTGCAACACAACTTCGGCATACACGCTACATGAACAACTTTGAAGAATTCAAAGACAAAGATGGGGAGTCACTGAAAAATGTTTATGACAGATTCTGTGTGGTGATAAATGATCTGAGGAAGATAAAAGTGGAAAAGACTGAGCTAGAGACAAATCTGAAGTTCCTCAATGCTTTGCAACCAGAATGGAATAAATCTTGCCATCGCTTGAGGAATGATGTCAGAATATCATGTATGCAAATCCAAGAGTTGTACGAGATTCTGATGACAGATGAATGCATAGTCATAGAGAAGAAGATCAAACTTGACAAGAAGAATAAGAAAACAGTAGATCCGGTTGCACTTCTAACGTGCCATCTAGCTGATCAAGCATTATCTGAGAATGTTTATGACGGTGAAATTGATGATGATGGCGAGGCACTTCAGAAAGCTATGATTCTTCTCTCTCAACACTATCAAAAGAAGTTCCAACCTCGTTCGGGTTCCAACAATCTTCGCTTCACTTCTGGGTCTCAGAATGTCCAAGTGCCCGAGGCTAAGAAACCTGTTGCATGTTTCAACTGTGGAAAGCCGGGTCATATTGCTAAGGAGTGTCGAGTGAAGAAAGTTCGGGATTCGGCATACTATCGGAAGAAATTGGAACTAGCCGAAAAGAGAGATAATGGAACTGCTTTGCTATCCGAAGAAGAATTTTGGCTAGATCACTCCAATGATGAAGCTGATACTGTGGAGACTGCTCATATGTGCTTTATCGGAGATGATCAGAGTGATGATGATGACACTGATGAAGATGAGGTACCTTATGTTTTTTACTTTACTTTTATTTCTTCACAGATGAATATCATGATAACTGCTTTACATGATTTACGCTCGAAGTTATTATCTGAAAAGCATTTAAATTCAGAAAAGTCAAATCTGATTGATAAATTACAAATTTCTTTGAAAAATCAAAAATCTATTTTTGGCTCATACAAAAGACATCTTTTAAAAGAAATTAGATGATTTAGAAAAATCAAATATGACTTATCTTGATTCTTTGACAGAGATGACCAAATTAAAAGATAATTTTTCAGATAAAATAAATGAGTTAGAAGAAAAATTATATCGAAGAAATCAATCTGAACAAACTATTTATTTGAACAAACCGCGGAGTTATGAGTCTATAAAAGAAAAATGGGGACTTGGTTTTGAAAATCCTCATTGTTTAAACAATGCTATCGAAAAATCCCCTACTTTATATAAATACGATTATCTAACTCTTGCTAAATATGCTCCTCAATTTAAAATTGATTGGATGAATTAAAAGCAAGTGTTAGAAATCGAAAATGAGAAAAGGATGAATAATAAGAAAGATGAAATTTCTTTTGTATACACGAGCGAAAATGCCAAATATTTTCCTGACAAATCAAAGAAGGGCCGAAAAAGTTTAAATGACATATCTTCCATCAAGTCTTCAGTGTCTGATGATTATGTTGATATATATGCCACTAAATCTGATAAGGAAAATATCTCTCCAATCTTTTATGATTCTAAGGGATATACTTCTCCATTAGTATTAGAAGGCAAAATCATTGACCTTGAAGATAAAATGGAAGATCAAAATATTCAAAGAGAAATTGAATCTGATGTTATTCTTTCTTTTATGACTTCAAGTCTTGAAGAAAAATTAATTTCTCAAAAACAAGATTCTGTTTCTGGCCTTTCTTCTGATTTTAAAGAAAACAAAAAGGAAGTTCTAAAATCTGAAAACTTTACTCAAAATTTTTCTGACTCCGAGGTAAGTTCAGATTTATTGTCTCATCAGTTGGGTTTATTAGGTAAAATTGTTTCTTCTGATTCAAATCTTAATTCTAAAATTCTTGATGAATCTTTTACGCTAAATGATGATTATTATAAACCAAAGCGTAAAAAAAGAAGGTCAAAGAAGTCAAAGAAACAAGATACTGTTATTTCTGAAAACTCTAATTCTTCTGATTCGAATATTTTAGATAGGACTTTGAGCACTCCAACAAAGAAGATATGAAGGGTCAAGCGGACATCTGCTGAATCTACGACTGGTGAAGATAGATATGTAGACAAAATCTATAAAAGTGATTCATTTGCTACTTGTAATAAAATTTCAAAATACTCTATAAAGAAAATGATTCGAATTTCAAAAGATGTCTCATATTCTTCTTCTGATTCTAGTTCAGATGATTATGCTTTCTTTTCTACTGATTCTTATGTTTATTATTCTGATAATATTTCTCGTGCTTTCAATGTTAAATCTAACAAATATTTCCCCACAAGAACTGCAACTAACTTTCATGGATCCAAATACAAGTGGGTACCAAAATCAAAGATTGACTCTAAGTTGCAGACATCTAATGTCAAGGGAGAGTAAGAGAAAGTTGGCTTCTAAGTACATCATCTTAGAACCCGTACTTCAATGGACTTCGACTTCTAAACATGTCAGTTTAGGACTCGTTTTTCAATGCATATAGCTTCTGGACTAATGAGAAACTGTCAGTACATCCACTTAATTCTGCTGCATTTATCTCTGTCAATGATGTTGTTCCAGTTTTCTCAAATGTTTTTCAAGAATTTGAGCAAGTTCATCTAACTCTTGTTTTGTACAACCCAAATCTTTTATTTGAGACACAAATTCATTATACATTATGTGGATTGGCATATTGAATTTAAAATTTTAAATCTTTACATATTTTATTCTATAAAGTAAAAGTTTTACAGTTTTTCTTTCTTTTGAATAAAATGTGTGTCTAGGATAAATTTTCAAGTTGTTTTGTTTATATCGAAGTTTTATATGTTCAACTTTCAAGTCTTACAAAAGTCGAAAGGTCAGCAACATGTTTGAAACTTTTGCATTCTGCTTTAAAGTTGTGTGATTCAGAATATTTATAGTTTACAATGCTTCGAAATCCTAAAAAGTCAGAATTATGGATTGTAATGAAAATATGGGCTAATCACTTAGATGTAAAACTGGGTGATTGAGATGAAAATTATATATATAAAATACAGAAATCTCTAAGTTTAAAAGTTTGTACCTGTGACCTTTCTGGTTTGGGAAAGTAAGTTCTGTGGGATGCTTGTCATCTGGTCCCCTAAGGTCAATTGATCTGGGAGTGATCGAACCCAAATCCTTCTATAGAATCAGATCGAAAGTCATGTTCTACTGGTATGAATGGGTTTAGGATGTGTCGATGTAGCCTTTCTGATCTGGGAGAGTAAGTTCCAAGGGGTGCTTGACACCTAGTCCCCTAAGGCCAACTGGTCTGGGAGCGGCTGACCCAAATCCTGCAATAGGGTCAGATAGAAAGTTACGTTTACGACATGTTATTTACTTACCAAACTTTTTGATTAAAAGATGCCAAAGTGCACAAGCTTAAAAGATGCCAAAGAGCACACTCATGTGAAGATGCCAATGTGCACAATGCTCAAAGATGCCAATGAGCACACATCTCATGATACTTGGTGATATGTTTGAGTTGCAATAAACCTATAAATTTGTGAAAATCTTAAATTTTGATGGCTTAGTGTGAGTACATGCAAAGTTTTCTATTATATTTTTAGAATTACATTTTCTTGAAACTGAACATGTCTTAACTTGATATGCAATGAAACTTGTATCTGTATCCAACAACATACACTTGACTTTATCTGATGGATTAATCTGTGATATTTTACTAAGTAATATTTAATTTGTTTAGTGTTTAAATTTTTATATGTTTAGTTGTTTCAAAATACATATTCAATATATTTTTCTTTCTACATTGATGTTTCAATTCTTGTGTTCTTATATTTTTGTAAATGGGTTTGTGCATTATTCGAGGGGGAGTCAATAAGGAGAATTTTATAAAAAGATCATATCTGATTTTCTATACAAATGCTAATTTGAATTGTCATATTTAGTGCATTTGTGTAGGGGGAGTCAAAGAGCTTAACAGGTGAAATTTTTTCAGACTTCAAGTTAGATTTGCGCCAACAGTTGGTAGCGCAAAACTCAACTTTGCGCCACCTTCATCTAGCGTAAAACTAAGTTTGCGCCACCAACAGTTAGCGCAAACCTCTCCTCTTTCTCCTTTACTCTGATTTTGCAGGTCTGAAGTTGTCTCGTCTCTAACATTTGCATGACCAAGTTGATCCAGATCATCAAGGTCACGAGGGGGAGAAGTTAAGGAGAAGTTAAAGAGACAAATAGTTCAAATGTTTAACTGCTGATCAAGATTTGCTCAAGATTCTATTCTCTCAGCTACTAATTCTTTTGTTGTACAAGCTCCGACCACCACAGTTCATTCAAGTACATTTGAAAGAGGTGTGTCGTCTAGAGCACAAGCTGATGAACCGATTGTTCTTTCAAGTTTATTACGTTTAGTCTTGTCAAGACAGCAAAGGCAACATAGATTGAAAGATGCTGAGAAGAAAAATTTTTTAGTCAAGAAGCTTCGCTAAGTCGCTTAGTTGGTCCGTGTTGATTTAGAAGATGAATATTGAAGACCACAGCGCCAATGATTACTAAGGGGGAGATTGTTAAGTCAGATTTTATAGTGATCATAGTATTTATAGGCTTGGTCTAATACTATGTTTAGGTTGCTTATTCTGTGTAGTATTGCCAAGGGTATGTAAGTCCCTTGTAGCTTTATGTCTTGTAAGGGATCTCACTCATACATTCAATACATTCATTCTTGCGCTTCAAACTCTCTCTCTCAACTTTCTCTCTCTAAAGATTTAGTTGATTTTGGGATTATCAGTTAGTATCACATGTGATTGACTGTAGTAAAAGGGTGTTCTCCCGTTTTCTTTAAAATGAAGATGTTTTCGTTTGAACTCTATTCTCTCTCTCTCTCTCTCTCTCTCTCTCTATATATATATATATATATATATATATATATATGGAGAGGTTCAAATGAGAATGCTAAGTGTATGAGAAGTAGCGAAGTGATCTTAGCCCTTAGATCAAATAATTAGAAGTTATGGTAGCCCCCCTCCCCCCGGCGCGCTTGACAGTGAAAGTCGCAATTGTTGGCCATTTTTCTAAAGAAAAGGTAATATGATAAATCATTCGGGTTCATATATGAATCTGTTAAATAGTTCATATGTGAATCAGATAAATAGTTTATATGCGAATCAGATAAATAGTTTATATATGAATAAGATAAAATAGTGTAACACCCTAAATTTTAGAGGAATAAAAAAACGAAAATTCGGCAATATGACGGCTATAAAATGGGTAAACCTGAGTAAACAATAACCTGTCAAATCAATCCCAAAGTATTATCCCGAAACGGGGAATAAGGTTATACCATTTACAAAACAACTCATTGAAGAATAAAAATCGACAACCTAATAATCTAACATAGTCAAGAGAGATTAAGGTCGGGTGTCGCTATTCTTCCAAAATGTATGTCCACTATCGTCATTGTATCGGTCACTTTATCTCCCAAAAAGACCATCCTCGACCCCTAGGCCGTCCGCTCATTCCCGACGAATCCCACCGCTAGATTAACCTGTTATACATGTAATTTTAAGAAAAAGTGTTAGGCTAACGCCTAGTGAGATCAAACATTTGTATTTAAAGGTAATTGACAATAAGCGTAAGTAAAATTTAATTTATGATAATGAAAAATAATACATCTTTACCATAAACAGATACCTCTTGGGTTAACGGGGGAGACCCGCTTACTAACACAAGTGAGGGACACAAAAGTAAGCCACTTGACAAGTTAGTAAAACCAATACACATATAAAGTACACGCAAGGGATGTTAGGCTCGGTGACTTTAAACTTACACCCACGGAAAGTCAACTTCAACCACAAAGGGTCCTTACGTTCAAATCCTCATCCAATATCGTAATACTTAGTACGTAGGACTTATAACCCAATCTGATGCCTAAATGTGCCTCGACGTGAGAAACTAATGTCCCAGCGTCGGACAAAATGCAACAACAATTATGGGGTCATGACTACCAAGTGAAACCAACTATGCCACATAGAGTTAATCGACTAACTGATAATCCAACTTTAAAATATATCATCCAAGACATTGACAAATGAAAGTTTTCGCATAATACTTGCATAACTTTACCAAGAGGTTCCAAGTTGACATATGAATCACATACCCATATTCTAACCATTCGGTTCGCTTAAATATTTCAAAACCCTAGTTTTGGATCCCAAGTATTTAAACCAAGGTTATAGTAAAACAATTTCCTATGTACAAACTTATCAGCAGTTCAACATAAAAGTTCATCAACCCATTGTTAATTAAATCATGAAGCTAGAGAATAGAAAATTATAATGCCAAAGCCATATTCACATGTAAACTCAAGATACCCTTTTTTTTCTTGAAAATCCTTCCAAAACACATAAAACCCTAGAATCTCCAAAAATTAGGGTTTTGGGTGAAAATGCACCCAAATTAAGGAAGTTAAAATGGAGATGTCTAATAGGTTAAAACAATATTTTAACATGTATAAAGTTTATAAAAATGATGAACTCACCTTGTAGGGTTATATTTCAAACCCTAGAATGCCAAGAAATAGAGATGATGAGATGAAACTAGAACTATGAGGAGACTTGAGTCTTCAACAATAAGTGCTTTAACAATACCTAGATTATCATTAATGGTCAAGAGATTTGGTTGATGGAAATCATTAATGACAATGGAAGGTTTGGAGATGGAACTTACCAAGTTTTTAGAGAGAAAAACGTAGCCCTAACTTCACAAATTTGATTTCTCTCTTCTAAATATGAGCTGCAATCACTTAATAACCCTGGGCCCGCCAGCGACAATGCCATGCGACTATGCCTTGGGCATAGTCGCATGTCACAGTCGCCCGTGACCCCACGCTTTATGTTTGTTTTGTCCTCGAAGCCCGCAATTGTGACACATGCGACTATGCCCTGTGGCATATTCGCCGGGCATAGTCGCCCCAGACTTCTCGGGCGCGACTTCGACCCGAAACGATCCTATTCTTTGACGGGGAATACTTGACCAGGTCCGTGACTCGAATCCAAATATTGGAACATTAGCATATGATTATTAACTGCCCAAACGATCCTTAAATTAACGAAAGTTTTACCCGAAATTACAGGTGTTACAATCCTCCACAACTTAGGAATGATTTCGTCCCCGAAATACATACTACGTAAACAATTGAGGGTATCTACGTTTCAAGTACTCCTCCGCCTCCCATGTCACATTGGCACCTCGATGGTGTTTCCATTGAACCTTCACCATTGCCACTTCTTTGTGTCGGAGTTTCTTGGTCACTCTTTCCAAAATGGCTTTGGGTTCTTCAATACAACGGTTGTCGTCCACTCGGATTTCAGATAATGGTATAACACTCTCTTCCTCCACTAAACACTTTCGTAGATAGAACACATGGAACGTAGGGTGGATTCCGTCCATCTCCGGTGGTAAGTCTAACTTGTAGGCTTGAAGTCCAATACGTTCAAGGATAGTAAACGGTCCAAGGAAACGGGGACTTAGCTTTCCCCGCTTTCCAAACCAAATTAAGCCCTTCCAAGGGGACACTTTCAACATTACACAGTCCCCTACTTGAAACTCTATGGGCCGTCTCTTCTTGTCGGCATAACTCTTTTGTCGATCTTGTGCAGCCTTCAAACATTCCTGAATTGACTTGACTTTGTCGGTCGTTTCTATCATGATTTATGGCCCGACGAATTGATTTTTGCCCGCTTCTACATTTCCTCCCGTACAAGGCTTCAAATGGTGCCGCTCCAAGGCTTGAGTGGTAACTTTTGTTGTATGCAAACTCCACCAAAGGTAAGTGGGTATCCCAATTTCCACCGAAATCGATCACAGACGACCTTAAATGTCTTCCAAAGTTTGGATCGTCCTTTCGCTTTGTCCGTCGGTTTGGTGGTGGTAAGTCGTGCTCAAGTTCACTTGCGTGCCCAATTCTTGCTACAAGGCTCCCCAAAATCTTGATGTAAACCGGCTATCACGATCGGAGACTATAGACAAGGGTATACCATGTCTAGAGACCACCTCATCAATATACAGTTTCTCCAGCTTATCCATTGGAGAAAGTGCGCACTTTTTGTCAAACAGTCAACAATCACCCAAATTGTGTCATTCCCCCTTAAGGTCTTTGGTATCTTGGTTATGAAGTCCATAGTAATCTTGTCCCACTTCCACTCGGGTATTTCTAACGATTGAAGGATCTCATAAGGTCGTTGGTGCTCGACCTTCACTTACGAACAAGTCACGCATCGCTCCACATGGTGTGCCACATCTAACTTCACAGTCAAAGTCGCAATTGTTGGCCATTTTTCAAAAGAAAAGGTAATATGGTAAATCATATATGAATCTGTTAAATAGTTCATATGTGAATCAGATAAATAGTTTATATATGAATCAGATAAATAGTTTACATATGAATCAGATAAAATAGTTCATATATGAATTACACGGGTCCACATATGAACATATAGTTCATATGTTAATCAGTTAAAATAATTCATATATGAATTACAAGGGTCAACATATGAACATATAGTTCCTATGTGAATCAGTTAATAGTTCATATATATATATATATATATATATATATATATATATATATATATATATATATTACACGAGTTCACATATGAACATATAGTTTATATGTGAATCACACAGGTTCACATATGCACTTGTTTTGCCGCTTATTTTTAAATGTTATGAAACTACCCTTCTATCTTCCGCATAGTTGTTACCATGTGACCGAATTATCCAGTGCTTCACAGCCAAAGTCGCAAATTTTGACCAAATTTCTTTTAGATGAATGGCTAGGATCACTTTCTCTACTTCTCACACATTTAGCACCTCTCATTTGAACCTATGGCTATATACATAACGGCAGATCATTTACAAACAGTTAAATGTTGCAAAACCTATGAATCAATCCAATCCATCCATCCATTTTCATATGCGGTTTCTTTTGATCGATGGCAAAATTGACATTAAAAGGAATGGTGCTAGATGATCAATATGGGAAAAAATCGGAGGGGTTAATTAAAGAACTTGAATTATCATCTAAATTAGAAATCATTTTTAAATTAGAAGGATTAAAAATCCCCCGCAAAATTCTAGTAAGTAACTCAATAGGTTTCAAAAAAGCAGGGTTGTATTCTATTATCAACACCATTCGTCAACATGGTTTATGAGTCCGACAGCGAAGAAGGTGCAAAAGGGAGTATACCCATAATCGGAAGAGTGGTAAATTTAAAAGAAAATCATCATTGTTAGTACAAACACGCTTGTCAGTACAAACACATCCATATCTATAATGAAGAAAAAGGTTTTGAAGTGGGAAGCAACCGAAGGTACGATTAGAAATTTCACCAATGAACTAGAGTTTGGTGTAGATTGAATTGGGTTTATGGTATGATTAAGGAATATATCAATAGTATAACCAAGAGATTTCTAAAAGATATAAGTTGTCCTTCCCATTCGTTCAAATGAAGTCTTATTTCATAGGTGAACGAGCACTTGGCTTCAAATGGTTTTAGTCAGCATCTTTGTTACACCTATGATAACAAGATTTTAATGAACTTCTAAAATAATGGTTTGGTGTTAAATCTGTTGAAAAATCTGTGTATGAAGTTTGATGTTATCTTTCGCATTGGTTCAAACGAAGTGTTGTTTCATTGGCAAAACAACACCTAGGTTCAAATGTTTTATAAGCCATTGTTTCACCTATGAAACTACACAAGATTTTTAGTAGGCTTTTAAAAAATGTTTATTGTTAACTGTGTTTTTTAATATATGAACTAAACACGCATGGTGCTAAACGTGGATAAGGGTACATAGAGGGGACTAAAGGTGGACAAGGGTACACACAGTGGACTAAAGGTGTACAAGGGTAAACTTTGATACAAACTGATCTTGCATCTACTTAGTGAAGTATCATGCCTGCCTGCAAAAAAATTGTCTAAGTCTAAGGCGAGAAGTGAAGTATCATGGGAGCCTCTATTTGTTGGAGATTAGGCCATGAACAAAGCACTTTACATGAATGGAGATTGTGTGTGTGAAAGAGAATCAAGTGAACATTGTGTAAAAGAGTGACATGTCCTTGTAAATATTCACCACCATATGAATAGTTCCATGTTTTAGTAGTCTTGTGTAGATTTTCTTTCAGTTTTTGTTGTTTACAGGACTTGGACTTAGGGATCGTTTACCAAATGCTTACAGGGTCACCATTTACTAGGTGTCACTTATCTTAGCGGGTGGGCATGGCAAGGACCAGGAATCTTATCCGGTAAGAGGCATATCAAGGTCGGTATTTTATGGTCAGATACCTAAGGTCGGTATATCTTTGATCGATTTGAGTGAATTACTTACCGCGGTCAAATCGGGCTAGGGCCTCTGAGTCATTTTGCATGTCGGAAAAAAGACAAACCATGGGCTTGAAAAGAAACTGTTCCAGAAGACGAAGACGCGGGCGCTAGTAGAGCCCTAGCCTAGAACTAGGTAAGAGTAAGGAATGGACTTAAATATGGGCTAATTATCTTAATGAAAGACCTCGACGTTCTAAACCCAACTCAAGTACCACTTGAATCGGCGACTGATGCGGACGCGGTTCTCTCGTCGTGAAAGAAGTAATTAAAGGTAAGCCCAAGGAAGGTAGGCCTTTAAGGAAAGTAATTCATTGAAAAGAAGGAAGTCCGCCCCACCTTCTCACTTCACTCATGCACATTGAGTTTATGTTTAACTTACTGTTGTCTTAGTGGTTTACACAATTTCGAGCCTATAAGCAATCATCAAGTGCTTAATTCTTTCTATCACAAGCACGAACACAGGTAAGAAACGCTTACAACGATCCATTTTGATTGCTGAAAATGTTACTGACAAGGGGTGACTCTGATTAACCGGTAAGAGTTTGGTAAACATCCCCTTTTCTTTGTGACGGAGAGAAAGAGAAATGACTTTTTAATTTTTATTTGAGTAATTACAGATTTGGTTCATAACGTTTGTCTATTTTAACTATTTTCGTCCCTCAACTTCATTTATTCTCAATTTGTTCTCGATGTTTGTGAAATCTCTTGGTTTTTGTTCCTAGACCAAATGGCTGTTAAATGAGTGGTAATTTTGGTCCATTTCCATATCTTTTAAATAAATAAAAATAGGTTGGCCCCAAAAGGGACAAATGAGTGAATGGCTTCATCTAATCACTTGTAAGGTTTGAAGAAGAAGCGAGCTAAATACAAACAAAGTCATTTTCATATTTGATTCTTTATTAATTTAGAATCATAGGAATAGAAAATTGTTGCAAATAAGGTAAAGAAAACCTAACCAAACAATCTATTTGAATCGACAAATAAACTCATTAAGAAAACACAAAATAAAACACTCTTAAGAAGAAGATATTCACATAAAAACTTTGTTGGTCGTCGATTCTCCCATGTGTATGGTTATAACTATTGTGTATGCATGGCTTGCATGGGAAACACAAACTGGTTTTTATAGCGGTTCATATAGTAAATAGTTATCACCAACTTGGACACTTGTCACTTTAGGTCAAGTTGACTTGAACTTATGTATATTAACCTTTTTGGCGTATAACCTAATGTGGAAATCTTAGTTTATCAATGTCCTTTTGATTATGGGGTGAGTAGTAAAATTAGGTAGAATAAACATACTATTTCTGACATTTCAAAAGGATATCTCTGCACAAGGACAGTAGTTGAAAGTTGATTAGTGAAACTTGATCAATAAGTCTTCACTAATCCCTGAATTCACTCGTTGATCTTTAATCTTCTAGACTACTCGTTGAGCCGCTTCAACGTCTTTCTAGATTTTATCTGGCTTGTCTTCGACTCGATGAAGGCATTGTGCTTGAACTAGACTGAATTCTAGATATAAGGACTAAGTTCGCATCAGTTTGGTCATTTCATACGTGGACATTGAAAACCGATTACAACCTTTTTCAATGGATCTCATATGTTCAGTGTTTAAAAGTACAATACCTATTCTATTTAGTGTATGATTGGATATGTGTTATCAACAAAACCAATAGGTAAGACTCAACAATCTTTCTTAATTGATGATGACATAAATTTACATAGAATAAAAAACTTAGAAAAATGTTATTGAAATTCATAAAAAGTTATTGTACTTGGAACTTAATTTTTGTGACCTTACTTGTTTGATTTTTGGCGTTACATTTACAAGGAAAGTAAAGTACTGAAAAATACAATATCCAAAAAAACTATAATTTCGTTTATTTAGACTTGAAATGTAATTTACATGAAGTCGCTTTGAAGATACATTTAGATCTAAAAGATGGGAAGTTACGAGACTATAGAACTTGATCAACTAAGAGCTTTGGAAGAAGCTTCTCTAAAGGCATTCATTGACGGTTGAAGGATTAGTGTCTTTGTATAATTTATTCCCTCCACCATTTTTATAAACATCTAAAAGAAATTAAGTTAGGCTCGACAATTTTCATCCCGGCTTATACCATTAAATTTATATTATGGTAAAAAAATAAGTATGAAAAAGAACACCACCGTAGTAAAGCTAATTTTAATTTGTCTACATATCTTTGTATTATTAGACGCATTGTCAAAAGAAATGCTACTTTTTTATCTGTCAGATAATAAAAAGCTATAATATTTTTTAACATTTTAAATAATTCATTTCCCAAATGTGAAAAACCAAATTGCTCAAATGCACCGGAGGATTTTATCATTGGCCCATGACGTGGTTCGGTCCAATGAGTTGTTATACAAAGATAAGAATTATGTGGAGTGCTCCAAACATCATACGTGAGAACCACACTATTTACTAAGTTTAAAAATACAGTTCGCAATTCCATTTTTGCAATTTTTCATAATTTAAATATATCATGTTCGAGGGCGAAACCACTTATATGTCGGTATCTTGATTTGAGTGATTTTTAAATCCAACTTGTAATTTGTGGGTTATCAAAGTGATTGAATGTCAATGACAAGCACAACTGAACCACCAATTTTCGTTGCATCGTCCGAGTTAGCTTCTTTGTCATACTTTCAAGCGAATTGCAAGAATTTGAGGACAATGACGAGGTTGTTTTGGACAGGAGTTGCAAATTGGTTACGATATGCATAACGAAGATCCTAGTAGTCGTTTATAGGAAATTTGCATAGGCAATTATGCAATTTTTTAGTTTCATTTGAATATTAAATTTGTAAGTTATATATGCCCACGACACGTGTTACACAGAGATACTGTTGAGGAATATGTAAACCTATGGGTCACACACAAAGAATACGTTTGTTTCCATTTTCAGAAACCCAAATTAAATCATGTTGATTAAGGAAATAATTATTCTTAAGGAATAATTATGAAAATATGTGTTAAACAGTAATTATGATAATTACAGGGTGAAAACGTAATTATGTTAATTACGTGGTGTTATCTGTAATTATATATATATATATAATTATATTTAAAGTTTAAAAGATAATTATATATATATATATATATATATATATTTGAATTTGAATTTAAATATTACAGATAAATACTAAACCTTATTTAATTCTTATTCGAATTATAGTCTAACTATAATTCTTCTGGTATAAATAGGGCGTTGGGCTAAACCTTTTTCTTAATGATTTGAAATTAGAATTAGCCTTTCAGTTAAATACAGAAAATAAAACTTTTCTTTTCTGTAAAACACATATAGATCTAGGGTTATTGGGCTAGCACCCAGTGGAGACGGGAAACGTGTTCGTGTGTGGACTACCGATAGAGGAAACCTACTGTAAGTTACTATATGCTCACGACACGTGTCACACAGAGATACTGCTGAGGAGTATGTAAACCTATAGGGTCGTTCACAAAGAATGCGTTTGTTTCCATCTTTAAAAACCCGGATTAAATCAAGTTGATTAAGAAAATAATTATTCTTAAAGGATAATTATGAAAATATGTGTTAATTACAGGGTGAGAACGTAATTATGTTAATTACGGGGGTATTATCTGTAATTATATATATAATTATATTTAATGTGTAAAAGATAAGTATATATATATATATTTGAATTTGAATATTAGAGATAATTACTAAACCTTATTTAATCCCTAGCTAAATTGTAGTCAAAATATAATTCTTCTGGTATAAATAAGGAGTTAGGCTAAACCATTTGATAGACGATTGAATTAGAATTAGCCTTTCAGTTAAATATAGAAAAGAAAAGGTTTCTTTTCTGTAAAACATATATATATCTAGGGTTTTTGGGCTAGCACCCGGTAGAGACGAGAAACGTGTTCGTGTGTGGACTACCAATAGAGGAAACCTGCTTTGGTTTCTTGGTGCTCCGTTTCAATCCCAAATGATCTCCAAAAGGTAAGATTCTAAACACCCTATGGTGTGGTTTTTATTTTATTAAATGCATCATTGGATCCGATTGGGTTTTAAGTTTTAGAAAAGTTTTATATCTATAATATTTTGAAACCAAAACTTATTATTAATTTCTGCTGCGTTTTATCGGTTACAAATTGTATTAAAACCCAATAGTGGTATCAGAGCCACTTTGATAGCATTTAATTGAAAAAGGGAACAATTGTTATATGGTAAATAAAATAAATTATGACCTAAAATTTAAATGGACATAATTTTCATTATATGCCTTTCCTATTAAAAGTTTTGAACTTTGAATGGACAAAAGTCAACAAGGGTTTGTAACCCTAATTCCTAGTCGTTTTCCATCTCAAAGAGGCTTCAACCGGGAAAAGGTTTCATTGTCGCCAGCCTTAGTTGTCGGTTCCTTTTCTACAACTACAAACACCTTCAGTTTTATCACCACAGGTCGCCATCTGTGACTGTTGTCGTATTGTAGTTTTATGGTCCATCGTCGATACACTCAAAGGGTTTGTTAACCGTGATTTGTTCTTTGTCGGTCATTCAAGTCGCCTTTTTGCGGCTGTTTGGTTAGTTTCTTCGCCGACAATTTTTTAAGCCATAACCAGCAATCGTCGGCAACCTACGGCTTCATCGCCGCCAACCATTGTTGGCCATCATCGGTTCCCTGCGCTGCTACTGTTGATGGTAGTTCTTTTTTTTTGTTCTTAAAATGTAGGTTCAGACCCCTGGCTGAAGCCCACGGGGTTGTCGCTCCTTTTTGGTCTAAGCACCATCATGGCTGAAGCCATAGGTGGTTGCTGCCATTTTTGGTGCCTAATGGTTGAGTTTTATTGCCGGAGAACACGCTAGTGAGTTGCTGTGTTTTTTTTTACCCCAAGCACCATAAGATAAGGCTTATGCGGGGCAACCACTGCCCTCGATGCCACCGAGTGTTCCAAGTTAGTTAGTCGCTGGTGCCACCTCTTAGAACGGACCTGGTGTTGGGCTGTTTTTATTTTTGATTCACCGTGCCACCGTTCCATACAGTCGGCGTTTTGGTTTCTATTTCCCCTCACCATCGCTGGCCATCGTGCCAAGCGATTAGGTTCTAGAATGGTTTTCGTTAAGAGGTTTTGATGACCAGATTTGAATATTACTAGGCTTGCGCTAAGTGGCGTGTGTTTTTATTTATTTGGGTCTTGATGGTGAAATTGATAAATCTCAGTTGTTGTTGAATTGACTCGGTTGCTGCCACATGTCTTTTCGTTTTTGACATCGACCCAAAACACCGATCACCAAGTGATGGCGAATCAGTTTCCTTGTTGGCTAAAACAATCGGGTGGGTGGTTGCCTTAACTGGTTGAGTCGTGGGCTTGGCTAATAGGTCCAAAATATTCCTTTTTTGTGTTGAGTTTGGTCCGGTAACTTTTTAGGCCAAAATATTGACTAAAAGCTTTAGTCAATTGGTTATTTAATAATAATAAAAAATTTATATTTTGTCGAAAACCGATGGTCCGATCACCGTCAGTTTGGAGCCACGGTTTTGGGTTGTTACCCAAGTTTTTTGTATTGGGCTTAAGCCCAAAAGAGTTTTGGGTCATGGTTTATTAACCTACAACTGAAATAGGTTAATTGATTTTACTTTGCCATATAATAATTTGTTCTAGTTATTTTGGCCTTTTAATTATGTTAGTTAGGCCAAATTTGTTTTTATTTTATGTTTAGAATAAATATATGTAATATATGGTTTGCTTTAAAGACTCGTGGTTGATTTAATTTATGTTGGAAAATTAAAATGTATTAATTACAAGGGTTGTAATTTTAAATTTTCCTAGATAGTGACAATTGTAAAATAGAGTATGATATGTTATCTTTCTATTTTAAATTGTAAACCAAACGAATACGGAGTTCCAAGAGGTCGAGACGGAGTCCCGGGAGTTCACCAAGATGGCGAGGCTAGTGGGAGCTTGAAGACATCCTTAGAATTGACCGTGGTTGTTGTGTTGGCTCACAACACCACATTAGGGGCAAATCCATATATTATTGTTGTGGTTGTTTATATTGTGCTTGCTTTTATTTATTGCTTTATTATTGTTATAATAACTGCAAACGTTTTAAAATAAAATCAAACGCCAAACAAATTTTAAATCGGTAAATAAAATACGATATTTTAAAATTGATATGTTTATCAAAATCAAACCGATTTAATAAGACAAACTTTTAAAACAATATTTTAGATATAAAATCAAACGTTTTAAAAGGAATTAGAATGATTTCTAAAATTAAACCTTTTACAAAATGTAAACGTAACGCCACCCGTTTAAGGTACTTGTCGATCATACAGGATTCCGGTGTGGTCAGTGCTTAGCCAATCATGCCGGTTGAATGTAGTGTTAGACAAGGAGCCAAAATATTGAGATTTAAGTGGACAGTTGCTTAGCCATTCACTTAAATAGTCGTATTTTGGACGACCGATCCCAATAAATCCTAAGTCCAGTATTTAGGTGGGATCACTATACCTTAGTATGGTTTGTTTACTTGAGAATATCATAGACAGTTGCTTGGCCATTTATGATTATTTTCAAGGCGTTGAAGTGGGATTAAACGTGCCAATTTCAATATATGATATATTGAATAGGATCCCATGATATCTAAGAGTTATGTTGAACATAATTGGATGATACCTACCTAAATAAGCCTAATTCCATAGACAGTTGCTTGGCCATTTATGGAAGTAGGTGAAATATGGATCTTAGCTCAAGTCAAATGATTTTTTAAAGGTTAATCTATTTATTTGAGACATTAAAGTTACTAAAATCATGTTTTTGTAGATGACTACCTCAGATTCAAACTCAAACAACTTATCCCAATTTACACTACGGTCAATCCTGGATAAGAAAAAATTGGACGGAATGAACTTCATCGAATGGTTTCGATTCCTAAGGGTGGTCCTTAGGCATGAAAAGAAGTTCTACGTTCTTGAAAACCCCCCTCCAAATGCTCCTATCAGAAACGCTCCAACTGAAGTCAAAACTGCTTATGATAAGTACCAAGACGACTCTCTGATTGTTGGTTGCCTAATGTTAGCCACCATGACTCCCGAGTTATTACGGGATCATGGAAACATGACTACTTGGGATATGATATCTTCACTGAAGTCTATGTTTCGGTTACAAATAAATCGGGAGAGATATGATACAGTTAAAGCATTGAGTAGTCGTAAAATGACTGAGCGTTCGTCAGTTAGTACCCACATTTTGAAAATGAAAGGATACTTTGATCAACTGACCCGTCTTTGTAGACATGAAGTTTTCATATTGCTACTTCAGGATTGCCTTCTGATTTCTCTTGGTACTTTTGGTACCAGAGAATCTTTTCTCCAGTGCATTCCATAGAATTTGTGCATCTGTGTAGTTGCAGAACTGGTGTTGGTACTCATTAGGTATAGCCAAGAGCAGAGTGCTCAAGGCTTTCATCTCTGTCTGCCTCATTTTTCTTTCTCTATCAGTCTTTGGTGGAGGTCTCTTGCCATCTGCATCCATCTTTCCTCCATCAGAGGGACCATTCTCAATGATGTCCCACATTGAGAAGTCTGTAAGAAGAATATATTGCTTGATTCTGATTTTCCACATGTCAAACTCATTGGGTTTGAGCATGGGAACCTTTGATACCAAAACACTGTCACTTGAACTGTCCATGATTATAGGTTTCTGAGTTTTCAAGCTCTGATACCACTTGTCAAGATCAAAAAATTCTAATGAAGAATTTAATTAACACACTCAGAAACAATGTTAAAGAAGTTGCGGAAAAACACTCTAACAGTAAATCAATGAAACAGTACTTGAATATAAATCACAAGTTATATTGATTAGCTTAATGATTACAAACACAACCTCAATCTGTTGAACAGACTCAACAGACGTTCAATACTTCTCTATTGAAAAGACTTCTAAGAACCTTGAGGTTAATTCTCTGAACAAACGTATATTGAAAACTGTATCAAAAACTATATCTCTATCAAGGACTTCTAGACTATATATACAGAATTAATTACAAGATAATTACAAAGGAAATATTATTCTTCAGAATCCAGTCCATAATTATCTTCATCTCCTACTCTTCCGCACCAATCCATCTATATCTTCAGAAGCAGCATTAACTCAAAAGCAGTATTAACTTTATCCCTGGCAGTACTAACCATGCTTGCAGTATTAATCTCTTATGGCAGTAGTAATTTCCAAGCAGTATTAACTACTAGTAGTACAAATATTGCATAGTAGTATTAACATGCTAAATAGTAGTAATCTTTCTTCACCTAGCAGTACTAACCAGACTTGGTTATTTCTGACCCAACATTTTTTTATCACCAAACATCATTTTAATTCGCTAGATTCAAGTTAGAACTTGAATACGATTGTTGTATCCTCAAGACAACGCCGATTCACCGAGCGAAATTTTGTCTTAGGACACTGCACGAAAACGCAGGCCTCAATCGATTTCTCGGAACAACGAATCTTCGAATACAAGTAAGATTTTGTGATTATGTTGTTGTATTATGTTTTTCTACATAACTTTGTAAAAGAATCCTATTTTATTGTATTTATTTCATAAATTTGGTACACCATTTGGTGTGGGGTTGATCATATCTAACAATCTAAGACAAAATTTGTTGTTAGGTGAGATGGATCAATCAAACGTGTTAAAAAATCATGTGGAGAAACCCGAAAAGTTCAAAGGATCGGATTTCCATCGTTGGCAACAGAAGATGTTGTTTTATTTAACAACACTTCAAGTTTCCAACGTCCTCACCGAGGATGAACCATCACCAAATCCACCGATAAACCATGATCCTACGCCACATACACAAGTACAAGTGGCGGCACATGAAAGGCCAATCGAAGCATGGAGATCGAACGAATATAATTGCAGAAATTATATTCTGAATGCCCTCGATGATTCCCTATATGATATCTATTCTACCTTTGGAACGGAAAGGGAGATATGGGAATCTTTGGACACAAAGTACAAGACTGAAGTTGCGTGTTCCAAAAGATTCGTTGTAGGGAAATTCTTAAACTATCGGATGGTTGATTCGAAACCGGTGATGAAACAAGTTGAAGAATTGCAGATTCTTACCCACGAGTTAGAGGTGGAAGGCATGGGAATAAATAGCAATTTTCTGGTTGGGTCGATAAATGACAAACTTCCTCACTCATGGAAAAACTTCAAGCTCTACTTGAAGCATTTATCGGAGGACATAACATTTGAGCAACTAGTCCTCAAATTGCGAGTTGAGGAAGATAATCGACAGAATGAGAAAGCTGATGCCATCCCCTTGGAATCAAACGCCAACATGGTTGAAGGAAGCTCTTCGAGGCCGAAATTCCTTAAATTCAAAGGGTAAACGATGATGACAAAGAGGCATTTTCCTTCCGGGAAAGGTCCTATGGCCCCTCAATAGAAAGCCTTCAAAAGAGTCATGCATTGTTGGGTTTGTGGGAAACCGGGTCATAGAGCCAAGGACTGTCGACATAGACGCGATCATGGTAGTGCTGGCGGAAATGGTGGTGGAGGATCCGGTGGGGCAAATAATCATGCTAACCTCACTCACTCCCCAAACCAATTCCTTGGAGTTGTTGAAGCAGACATGGTGACCAATGTTGAAGATTGGTGGTTCGACACCGAGGCAACCCGTTATTTATGCAATTCGAGAAGCTTGTTTGATACTTATCAAAAGGTGAAGGAAGAGGAGCCGATGTTCATGGGTAATGCATCTACCGCAATGGTTGAAGGAAAGGGGAAGGTCACGTTGAGGTTGACTTCCGGAAAGGATCTTGTGCTATCTGATGTATTGTATGTACCGTCTCTAACTAAGAATTTAATTTCTGGCCCAATTCTCATTAAGAAAGGGTTCGAAGTTGTATTTGAGTCGAACAAATTTGTCATCACCAAAGGTGGTGCGTATGTTGGGAAGGGTTACCTCCATGAGGGACTCTTCAAACTTTCTGTAAATAACATTGTAAATACCATTGGTGCCGCCAATGTATATAATGATAATAAGGCAGGCACAAGTACTACTTATGTGTATATTGTGGATCCTTCTTTCCTTTGGCATGCTAGATTAGGACATGTGAATTTTAGGTCATTACAAAGAATGATCAAACTTGACATGATTCCTAAGTGTTCTAATGATAAATTATCTAAGTGTGAGGTTTGTGTAGAAGCAAAATACACAAACCACCCACATAGATCGGTAGAGAAATCAAATGAAATTCTTGGGTTCATCCATACTGATTTATGCGATTTTAAGGCAACACCCTCACGAGGAGGTAAGAATTATTACATTACCTTCATTGATGATTGCAGTAAGTATTGCCATGTGTATCTAATCGCTACAAAGGATGAGGCCTTAAATATGTTTAAAACTTATAAGGTTGAAGTCGAGAATCAACTCGACAAGAAAATCAAAATTCTAAGGTCGGATCGTGGAGGAGAGTATGAATCTCATGAATATGCTGAATTTTGTGCAACTCATGGTATTATACATCAAACTACCGCTCCATACACTCCCCAACAAAACGGAGTGGCCGAGCGGAAGAATAGAACATTGAAGAATATGATGAATTCAATGTTGATAACGTTCGGAGCTCCTCATCATTTATGGGGCGAGGCATGTCTTACTGCAAATATGATCCTAAATAGGATCCCCCACAAGAAAAGTGATAAAACTCCATATGAATTGTGGAGAGATAGGATACCATCCTACAAAAGGATGAAAGTGTGGGGTTGCCTTGCTAAGGTTCAAGTACCTTTGCCCAAAAGGACAAAACTTGGACCTAAAACGATTGATTGTGTATATATTGGTCCAACCCAAAATAGTGCTGCATATAGGTTCTTAGTTTACAAATCCAATGTAGATGGCATAAGCAATAATACAATCATGGAATCTGCTGAAGCAGAGTTCTTTGAGACGATATTCCCTTATAAGGAGAAGGAGGGTAATACCTCTAATCCTGGAAAACGCCCAATTGATGATACTTACTCTCATGTTGATTTAAACAAGAGTGATCAATCAAGGGAAGCTGAATCCTCCAAGGTTCAAGAAGAAATGGAACCAAGGAGAAGCAAAAGGGGAAGAGTCTTCAAGGACTTTGGACCAGACTTTATGGCTTATAATATCGAAGGAGAACCACTCTCCTATAAGGCTGCCATGGAATCTTCTGAGGCACCTTATTGGGAAGAGGCTATTCAAAGCGAAATTGAGTCCATTGTGCAAAATAACACATGGAAGTTGGTCAATTTGCCTCCGGGTCATAAAGTCATTGGCCACAAATGGATCTTCAAAAGGAAGCTTAGACCTGATGGCACTATAGAGAAATACAAGGCTCGACTAGTCGCCAAAGGTTATCGGCAAAAGGAAGGTCAAGACTTCTTCGATACATATTCACCGGTTACACGAATAACGTCTATAAGGACGTTGATTGCAATAGCGTCGATCCATAACTTGGAAATACATCAAATGGATGTAAAAACCGCTTTCCTGAACGGTGAATTAGAAGAAGAAATATACATGCAACAACCGGAAGGATTTGTTGTGAAAGGCCAAGAGAACAAAGTCTGTAAGCTGATTAAGTCTCTATATGGACTTAAGCAAGCGCCAAAGCAGTGGCATGAGAAATTTGATAACACCATGTTGTCAAATGGTTTTCACATAAATGAATGTGATATATGTGTTTATGTGAAACAATACAAAAGTGCTTATGTCATCATATGCTTGTATGTTGATGATATGCTCATCATGGGATCAAACTTGGATGTGATAAACCAAACCAAGAAGATGCTACACTCTGCATTTGACATGAAAGATATGGGAGTCGCTGATGTTATCCTTGGTATAAAGATTCAAAGAAATCAAAATGGTTACATCCTTACTCAATCTCACTATGTTGAGAAGGTGCTGCGAAAGTTTGGTCATTACGATGACAAACCGGTTGTGACTCCTTTTGATCCTTCAAGCCAATTAAAAAAGAATCAAGGAGATAGTGTGGCACAGTTGGAATACACTCAAGTTCTTGGAAGCTTGATGTATATCATGAACTGTACACGACCGGTTATAGCGTATAGTGTGAGTAGACTTAGTCGGTACTCACATAACCCGGGAAAAGACCATTGGTATGCACTAGTAAGAGTGCTCCGATACTTGAAATACACAATGAGTTATGGGTTACACTATACGAAATACCCTCCCGTTCTAGAAGGGTATTGTGATGCTAATTGGATTTCCAACCATTCCGAGAGTAAGTCCACAAGTGGATATGTCTTTACACTTGATGGCGCTGCGATATCCTGGAAATCTTCAAAACAAATGGTGAATACCAGATCGACTATGGAAGAAGAATTTGTCGCTTTAGACAAAGCCGCTGAAGAAGCTGAATGGCTTAAAAGCTTCCTAGATGGTATTCCGTTGTGGCCTAAACCAGTGACTGCAATTGGTATCCATTGTGATATTATGGCCGCTCTCACTCGAGCGAAAAATCAAATCTACAATGGCAAGTCACGACACATACGAAGGCGCCATAACACTATAAAGGACTTGCTGAAAAATGGAATCATTTCCATTGACTATGTAAAGTCAAAGGAGAATATTGCCGATCCTTTGACAAAAGGCCTAAGTAGAGAGCAAGTTTCCTTTACATCGAGGGGAATGGGCTTAAAGCCAACACAATGAGTGACCTCGGCGGAAACCTAACCTAGCGTAATTGGAGATCCCATGGTCTAGGTTCAATAGGCAAACTAGTCGGGGGCAACTCAAGGAACAACCAATGAAAGGTGCGCCTATTCCTATGATGTTTCCTTTGTAATTTTTCGTTGATGATATAGGGTTGAATGTTATATTCTTAATAATGCTGATAGCTAATTAGTGGAATAATACGGATTATTCTTGATCGGCATTACCTATGTGAGACTGATGTGGGGTCGCATCTTTGAGGACGGACATGGCTACGTCTTTTAAAACTCTCATGAAGAAAGGATATGTTCACGACCGAAATGAACACAACGGTAAGAATTAAATTATGTATAGCTATCATATGTGTGATGCCTATTGTCTCGATTTACTACAAAAAGTGGCTAGTTCAAGACATTCGTTCACTATCCACGAAGTAGATCCGATAGGTACTCACTAGGACAGGTTCAAGTCCAAAAGACACCTTTTTCGATGCAAATTATAACTAGTTGGTGATAGAAACATAAGTTCCAATTCTATTGCTTATTTTCTATTCAAATGTGGGGTATTATTGGGGTTTGAATATAAAATGTGGGGTATTGTTGGAACTTAGTGTAAATTTGAGAAACCTTGTCCCACATAGGAGCCAAGAGAAAGATTACACCACTTAATTAATCCATTCCAATGAGCATTAAACAAATCATTTAATTGTTTGGGCTTGGATTGTGGTGTGATTGGTGGGCTTTATTTGACATTAATAATACAAATTAAATGTCAAAGATTAGGCCTTGGGGCTCTTGGGGTCTCGATGGGGTCGAGATTCATTGACGGTGGAAAGTGTGTGCAGGAATGACAGTGGTCGGCGCGGCCTAAGCCGCGCAGTCGCAAGCGCGGACTCTGTTGTTTTTCCTACGGACAGAAGTTGGCACGGTTCTCCGCGCGAATTGACCCACGCGGGCAGGCGCGCGGAGCGCTGGCAGTTAATTTGGTTAACAACCTGCACATATAAATACTGCACTTTTTCCACAAATTAGATATACGAAAATCTTGTAAATTTCTGGGTTTCTCTCTACAATTTTTATCACCAAACATCATTTTAATTCGCTAGATTCAATTTAGAACTTGAATACGATTGTTGTATCCTCAAGACAACGCCGATTCACCGGGCGAAATTTTGTCTTAGGACACTGCACGGAAACGCATGCCTCAATCGATTTCTCGGAACAACAAATCTTCAAATACAAGTAAGATTTTGTGATTATGTTGTTGTATTATGTTTTTCTACATAACTTTGTAAAAGAATCCTATTTTATTGTATTTATTTCATAAATTTGGTACACCGTTTGGTGTGGGGTTGATCATATCTAACAGTCTCAAACCAAACATGATGTTCATGTTATATGCTTGAGGATTTTTATATTGAATAATAATTTTAGTAAACTTTAAACTTTCTGGAACATTAAAACAGTTATGTTTTTATCTGTTATGGCATACTGGTATGAGTATATATATTAAACATTTATGTGTTCATTATTAGCATGTTTAAGTATCCTTAAATAAATATGATGATCATATTATTTAGAATTGTCGTTGATCGATTATTACTAGGGGACTCGTAATAAATCAAGATCATTGTGAAGTCTGGTCATAGTCCAAGTTGGAAGTGCACTAGGTGCAACCAGAGTCACATGCGCTTGTCGGTGCATAAGGCGTTGGACAAGACCCACGGTCAGGATCACCTCATAGATCGGCGTCATAAGGTGAGTCCTGAAATAGTAAACACTCTTTATTCTCATACCTGAGATGTGCATTGGGATCTAATGCAAAAGGAGTGTTATTCTTTGATATAGTCTAACGTTACCCTTAACCGGGTAATCATAAGGGCTATGTTAGGTATAACATGAATTGTATAGTTAGTCGTGTACATGCAATATGCGATTTGCTCCTTTCAAGATGAAAGAGATATTTCCGGGGCCCTCGATTACATAGTTTTGATTTACATGCATGAACAAGTGGATTAGCTGGACTAATGGTACTTGTATAATCAAATATGTTAGGATCGAGAAACATATTCTTTGAACATATTCTTTGAACTATAAAGGATGAGATAGATCTATGCCTTAAGTTCAAAACAAAATATCGTGAAACAAAAGGATAATGAATGATTATACTATATTATTGATTGGATCAATCAAATTGCTCGAAGGTAAAAGCACATTTACATAGCCTTGGGGGCGATGACGTGTTGCTAGACGCTTATCATCGTCTGTATTACTGTGTATCGTGTGCAAGTGGGAGAATGTAAGTTATTATATGCACACGAGACACGTGTCACACAGAGATACTGGTGAGGAGTATGTAAACCTATAGGGTCGCACACAAAGAATACGTTTGTTTCCATTTTTAGAAACCCAGATTAAATCATGTTGATTAAGGAAATAATTATTCTTGAAGAATAATTATGAAAATATGTGTTAAAATGTAATTACAGGGTGAAAACATAATTATGTTAATTACGTGGTGTTATCTCTAATTATATATATATATATGTATATGAATTTGAATTTAAATATTACAGATAAATACTAAACCTTATTTAATCCCTAACTGAATTATAGTCTAAATATAATTCTTCTGGTATAAATAGGGCGTTGGGCTAAACCTTTTTCTTAATGATTTGAAATTAGAATTAGTCTTTCAGTTAAATACAGAAAAGAAAAATTTTCTTTTCTGTAAAACACATATAGATCTAGGGTTATTGGGCTAGCACCCAGTGGAGACGGGAAACGTGTTCGCGTGTTGACTACCGATAGAGGAAACCAACTTTGGTTTCTTGGTGCTCCGTTTTAATCCCGACGGATCTAAAAAAAGGTACATATTCTAAACATCCTATGGTATGGTTTATTTTTAATTAAATGCGTCATTGGATCCGAATGGGTTTTAAGTTTTATTTAGAAAAGTTTTCTATAATATTTTGTGACCAAAATTTATTATTATTTTCCGCTGCGTCGTATCGGTCACAAATTGTTTTAAAACCCAACAAAATTATTAATGGTTTCTTGACGTATGTATAAAAAAATTACGGTTATCAATAACTCCTTGGTTTATGTAAGCACGATGTTGTTTTTTGTTATATATTTTTTTTTGGAAAGGCAACAATATATAAAAATCAACAAAAGAAAGAAAGTTTGATAATAAAAAACCGATAAAACACAAAACAACTCACCATCTACAAGGCATAGAGGGGAGGGAGGCAACAACTGAAACCCAACAAAACGAAAGCAACATAATGAAAGACAAACAATCGATCAAACCCCTCTAATAATAACAGACAACAAGGTTGTAGCATCACAACACCCGAGACCCGAAAACAGTGTTTGTTATGGGGTGGAATATTGGGCCTATATTTTTATTAGGCTCCACTAGATGGACCCTTGATTAGGCCCATTGCTTTTATTGGACCGGAAATAATTGGCCTCATGAGATTTTGAGTGTTGGGCCATTTAGGGGATGTTTCGCAGTTGCTGAATGGTTTGGTGTAGAATGATTAAGTGGTCAGAATGATTAAGAGACTCCTATGATATGGTGCGAAATGAAATACGGTTGTTTGCTAATTGTTCAGAATGAAATCAGGGCACTGAATGGTTAAGGCAAGGTCAAGATACAAAATCATTCAGAGGGTTTTTGAACCATTAAGAGGCAGATTTTTTTTTGGTCAAACAAGATTTACCTCTTAGTGATTCAGATGTTGCCTCTTAATGGAACCATTAAGAGTTAAACAAACAGCCCCTTAAACCTCATACACGGGTTTATTGAAGGCATAATTTATTTTAAGAGTAAACCATAATTTTGGTTCATGTACGAAATGCCTCTAAATTTTAATAAGTATAATAAAAATGGTCCATATAATTAACTTTGTTAAAAATGGTCCATTAAGCGAGGATATTTTCTTATTTTTACCCAATACTTTGTCTTTTACTATATCATTTTTTTTTCAATTAAAAATATTTAATATTCAATATTAAGGGGACGTTTGATTCGTTTCAAGGAATGAAAATGAGAATGATAATGAAAATAAAATATAATAGGAATGATTCGTTTTATTCCATTGTATTTTATTATGGATGGTTTCCTTCCATTACTACTTTTAAGAAAATCATCATTTCCAAGACAAAAAAGCTAGAAAGTGTTTTTCAAAAAAAAAACAAAGAAAGAAAAAGAACATCTTTCATCTCCCACACGTCCCTCTTCATCTCCATTACATGAAGCATCTCCATCTTCTACATCACAACAACTGCATTTCCAGCACATCTCCATCTTATTTCATCTCCAAACACAAGATCGATATCATCTCAAATCTCCTATTTTATCTCTGAACACAAAAATCGAGATCATCTCCATCTCCTATTTCATCTCGAAAAAACGAAGGTATTTGCACTTCTCATCAGATCTGTGTTTGGAGGTGCTAGGCTAGAGTGAAAACGAAGGTATTTTCATTCCTCATCAGATTTGTGTTTGTAAAAGTGGAGTGATGCTGCTATGGAGACGGGAAGAAGAGGGGAAGAATGAGGGTGATGTCATGGATGTATGAGAGGGTGAGAGCTAGACTTGGAAGAAAAAAAATCTATTCCCCCCAAATTGGAGAGGAATGATAATTACTCAAATCTATTATAATGATTGATTAATTTTTAGATACCAAACACCACTTTTCATTCCATTTCCATTCCTGATTTGAACCAACCATGATCAATTATAATCATTTTCATTGATTACCTTTTAATAACTCCAACCAAACACCCCCCAAGTATAAAAGAAACCCCTACTTCTATTGTCATCGACTTCCTCTTCATGACATCACTCCTTCTTTGTTTCTCTCTCTTTATCTCACCATCCCTATCACACATAAACATACACCTAGAACACACACAAAAACATAGATGTTGTACACACACTTGCACACACACAAACCTACACTTGAACTGTAACACCCGAAAAGTATGGCCAAAGTTGTTAATATTTTTGAGAACAAAGTTTGTGGAGAAAATAAGAAAGTTGAGGGGCCAAAGTGTAAAATAATCAAAAAAGGGCCTAAAGGGGCCTAAAACCATAGGTATTATTCATTTGCTCCTGGAGGCATCTCGTGTGTGTATTCTGTGTGTGTGGCGACCCAAAGGGAGAAGAGAGGACCGATTGAAGTCGAGACTTGGAGCTCAAGAACTGAAATCGCGTGGGATTTATCATTTGAAGGTAAGTATCAAATTCAAATTCTTGTTTCTTCCTATCGATTTGTGTTAAGAGGATTTGGGCGACTTAGGGTTTTGTTCGACACTGGATTGAGTTTAAGGGTTTAGAGTGTTGACTAAAGACTCGATTTATGTTAAGTATGATTTTATAGTAATCATTGTATTTATAGGCTTGGTCTTATACTGTGCTTTGAGTGCATATATGTGTTGTATCTGACCAGGGTATTTAAGTCCCTTTGGTCCTTGTTCCTTGTAAGAACACTTTCACGCTTACTATTCAAGAATATACTTTGCGCCTTGAACTCTCTCTCTCTCTACTTTCTCTCTCTAGGATTTAGAGATCTTGGATTCACAATTGGTATCAGAGCCAATATAGATCTTGAGAGAATTGAGAGAATCATTTTTCGTATCTGAATTTGTTTATTAATTCGAAAATTTGATTGATTTTCTTGAAATTTTTTCAAGAAAATCTCGTTTTTGAATTTTTCATCAAATTCAATATGTTTTGTGAACGAATTATTGTGAAAATTGGTTTGTTGGATTCGATTTTGATTGCTAAATACTTTTAATTCACATCATTTTTCAAGAAAATTAGTTTTTGATTGTTGATTTTGAGATTTTTGAAGTTTCTTGAAAAACGGTTTTAAAGTACTGTTCATATCTGAATATTCAAAATTGTGGTTTTTAATCGAAAAGTTTGATTGAAAAGTGTTAGAATGTTGTTTTCAATCATATTTGTGGAAGATTTCATCTGAAAATTCTAATCTGTAATCGTTTTTTTGGTGATTTTTATTGTTTTTCAGGTGATTTGCGCTAGATCTAATCTTTGCGCGAGTTCATAGCGATTTGTGCGAGTTCATAAGCTTTGAGCTAGTTCATAATTGTCAAAGTTAAGTTCTCGTCAGCAATACCTCACGCAAAATTCCAGTTTTCGTCTTCTGTGACTCACGCAAATCCAAGTTTGCGTTTTACACGGCTCATGCAAATTCTACTTTGCGTCTCCTTCTGTTTGTGAGAACTACAGTTTGCGTTTCTAGCCTCTCAAGCAAAGTCAGATTCTCGTTAGTCCTTGATCACGCAAACCTAGTTTGCGCCATTGCCTTATCACACAAAGTACAGTTTGCGTCTTGATCTTCTCACGCAAAGTCTCGTTTGCATCTCATACTGCTCGCGAGAATCTCAGTTCGCGTTACTTGCCTCTCACGCAAACTTCAGTTTGTGCCAGCTCTACTGTGAACACTTAGATTTTTTCTGAGTTTCTGAAATATGGATTCTGCGAAGTATTCTGCGAAGTTTGTTTTCCAAGCTCAGTTTTACAAGAGTGATCTGATGATGCAATTAGGCACATAAACTCGTCCTCCAATTCTAGTTGACGAAAATGAATTCACTCAATGGCAAGATAGGTTCCTGAACTTCATCGAGCGTCAAGCTAATGGAGATAACATGATGAAATCTCTAACTGAAGGACCTTTCATAAATCCTAATAAAGAGACTCCTGCAACAACTGAAGAGGCTTTGCGAATGAAAGCTGATAAAGAATTAAAAGCTAATCTGATGCTAGCTTTACCAAACTCTGTCTACAACCGGGTTGATCATTGCAAGGATTATCCAAATCTGTTGTAGGCACAATTGGAAAAGATCATGCTTGGTTCATCAGTCGCAACTCAACTCCGCCATACACGTTATATGAACAATTTTGAGGAGTTTAAAGCCAAAGAATCTGAGTCTCTAAAAAGTGTTTTCGACAAATTCTGTACATTGCTGAATTAATGTGAACAAGACAGAGCTTGAGATGAATCTAAAATTCTGCGAAAGATTAATGTGAACAAGACAGAGCTTGAGATGAATCTAAAATTCCTCAATGCTCTTCAGCCTGAATGGAACAAATCTTGTCACAGACTGAGGAACGATGTTCGGATATCTACTATGCAGATTCAGGAATTATATGAGATTCTGATGACTGATGAGAGCTTAGTCATAGAGAAGAAGGCCAAACTAGAGAAGAAGAACAAGAAATCAGTGGACCCAGTAGCACTCCTCACAAGTCAACTAGCTGAACAAGCGTTATCTGATAACGCTTACAACGGGGCCACTGATGATAATGGCGAGGCGCTCGAGAAAGCGATGATCCTTCTCTCTCAGCATTATCAGAAAAAGTTCTATCATCGGTCAGGTTCAAACAATCTTCGCTTCACTTCCGGTTCAAGAGTCAAAGTGCCCGAGGCTAAAAAAGTTGTTGCATGTTTTAACTGTGGAAAGTCGGGGCACATTTCAAAGGAGTGTCGAGCAAAGGTAGTTCGGGATTCGGCATACTACAGAAACAAGTTGGAGCTAGCAGAAAAGAGAGAGAATGGAACTGCTCTACTTACTGAAGAGGAGTACTAGCTGGATCACTCCGACAATGAAGCTGACAAAGTTGGAGATGATCAATCTGACGATGATGACGATTCCTCAACCGATGCTGATGAGGTACCTTCTGAATTTGATTATAAATTCATTTCTTCTCAGATGAATGTTATAATTACTGCTTTACATGATCTTCGCTTAAAATTATTTTCTGAAAAGAACTTAAATTCTGAAAAGTCAGACTTGATTGACAAATTGAAGATTTCTTTGAAAGATGAAAAATCTATTTTGGAAAATACAAAAGACATCTTTCAAAAGAAATTGGATGATTTGGAAAATTCAAATAAGTCTTATCTTGAATCTTTGGCTACTATGACCAATTTAAAAGACAGTTTTTTGGATAAAATAAATAAATTAGAAGAAAAGTTATATCGAATGAACCAATCTGAGAAAACAATTTTTATGAATAAACCAAGAAGTGAGGAAGCTTTAAAAGAAAAATGGGGACTTGGTTTTACAAATCCACATTGTTTAAACAATGCGATTGAAAAATCCCCTACTTTATATAAATACGATTATCTAACACTTGCTCAATATGCTCCTCAATTTAAAATTGATTGGATGAACGAAAAGCAAGTGTTAGAAATCGAAAATGAGAAAAGGTCAAATAACAAGAAAAAGGAAATTCCCTTTGTTTACACTTTTGAAAATGCAAAATATTTTCCTGACAAATCGAGAAGAGGTAGAAAAGGTTTAAATGATATATCTCCTGTCAAATCTTCAGTGTCTGATGATTTTGTTGATATTTTTGCTAATAAATCTGATGAGGAAAATATATCTCCAATCATTTATGATTCTAAGAGATATACCCCTCCTTTAATTTTAGAAAGCAAAATCATTGATCTTGAAGATAAGATGGCAGATCAAAATATTTTAAAAGAAATTGAATCTGATATTATTTTTTCTTTCTTGACTTCTAGTTTTGAAGAAAAATTATTTTCTCAAAAACAAGATTCTATTTCTAACCTTTCTTCTGATTGTCAAGTAAATAAAAAGAAGTTTCTAAATCTGATAATTTTTCTCAAAATAATTCTGATTCCGAGGTATGTTCAGATTTATTGTCTGATCAGATTGGTTGCTTAGGTAAAATTATTTCTTCTGATTTAAATATTAAATCCTAAATTCTTGATGATTCTTTTACGCTAAATGATCAGTATTATAAACCAAAGCGTAAAAAAAGACGGTCAAAGAAGTCAAAGAAGTCAAAGAAACAAGATCAAGTTCTTTCTGACAATTCTAATTCTTCTGATTCTAATCTTTCAGATAGGACTTTGAGCAAGTCATCAAAGCAGGTTTGGAGAGCGAAGCAGATATCTGATGAATCTCAGACTGATGGAGATAGATATGTAGACAGATATTATAAAAGTGATTCATTTGTTGTTTGTAAGAAAAATTCAAAATATTCAATAAAGCAAATGATTCAAATTTCCAAAAATGTCTCATATTCTTCTTCTGATTCTAGTTCAGATGATTATGCCTTGTATTCATCTGATGACTGTGCTTATTATTCTGATGATCTTTCTCGTGCTTCTCGTACTAAATCTAATCAATATTTCCCCATAAGAACTGCAACTAACAAACATGGGCCCAAATTCAAGTGGGTACCAAAATCTCAATCTAATTCAAAGTTGCAGTCACCTCATGTCAAGGGGGAGTAAGAGAAAAATGGCTTTTGAACACAGCAGTTCAAAACCCGGACTTCAATGTCAAGAATATGGTTCTTGAATAACACAGTTCAAGACCCGCACCTCAATGTCAAGATTTTGGCTTCTGAGTAATTCAGCTCAGAACCCGTGCTTCAAAGACGATGACTTCTAGACATGTCAGTCTAGGACTCGTTATTCAATGCTTTAAGCTTCTGACTAATGAGAAACTATGAGTACATCTACCTTAATTTCCGCTGCATTTATCTCTGATAATGATGTTGTTCCAGTTTTCTCAAATGTTTTAAAAGAATCTGAGCATTTCAATTCAACTCCTGATTTTGTTCAACCCAAATTTTTTTCAAATGAGACACAATTTTCATTTTACATTATGTGGAAGATGATATTATTGAATTATATTTTGTTTCAACTGAATATAAACTTGCCGACCAAATATTTCAATTTTCATTACTCGGCATATTGAATTTAAAAGTTTAAACTTTCACAAATTTTATTCTATAAAGTAAAAGTTTTACAAATTTTCTTTCTTTTGAATAAAATGTGTGTCTAGGATAAATTTTCAAGTTGCTTTGTTTATATTAAAGTTCTTATATGTTCATTTTTCAACTCTAACAAAAGTCGAAAAGTCAGCAACATGTTTGTAGCTTTTGATATTGCTTTAAAGTTGTGTGATTCGGAATATTTATAGTTTACAATGCTTAGAAAACCTAAAAAGTCGAAATTTTGGATCGTAATGAAAATGTGGGTTAAGCACTTAGACGTAAAACCTTGTGTTTGAGATAATTATTAATCTTATAAATCATAAATCTATAAGTTTAAAAGTTTGTACTTGTGACCTTTCTGGTTTGGGAAAGTAAGTTATGTGGGATGCTTGTCATCTGGTCCCCTAAGGTCATTTGATATGGGAGTGATCGAACCCAAATCCTTCAATAGAATCAGATTGAAAGTCATGTTCTACTGGTATGAATGATTTTAGGATACGTCGATGTAGCCTTTCTGATATGGGAAAGTAAGTTCCAAGGGGTGCTTGACACCTAGTCCCCTAAGGCCATCTGGTCTGGGAGCGGCTGACCCAAATCCTGCAATAGGGTCAGATAGAAACTTACGTTTACGACATGTTCTTTACTTACCAAACTTCTTGATTAAAAGATGCCAAAGTGCACAAGCTTAAAAGATGCCAAAGAGCACACTCATGTAAAGATGCCATAGTGCATAATGCTAAAAGATGCCAATGAGTACACATCTCATGATACTTGGTGATATTTCTAAGTTGCGATAAACCTGTAAATTTGTGAAAGTCTGAATTTTTGATGGATTAGTGTGATTATTTGCATAGTTCTCTATTATATTTTTAGAATTGCATTTTCTTGAAGCTAATCGGAGTTCACATGCGAGCACACTGAATAGATTGATGAAAGTTTTTGAAACTGAACATGTCTTAACTTGATATGCAATAAAAATTGTTTCTGTATCCAAATACATACATTTGATTTCATCTGATGGATTTTATTGTGATATTTTACTAAGTAGAATTTTATTTGTTTCTGTTTAAATTTTTATATATTTAGTCGTTTCAAAATACATATTCAGTATATTTTTCTTTCTACATTGATGTTTCATTTCTTGTGTTCTCATATTTTCTTTATAAATGGGTTTGTGCATTATTCAAGGGGAGTGAATAAGGAGAATTTTTTCTTAAAAGATCATATCTGTTTTTGAGGGGGAGTATCTGGTTTTCTACATGAATGCTAACTTGAATTGTCATATCTAGTGCATTTGTGAAGGGGGAGTCAATGAGCTTAAAAAGGTAAAATTTTCTGAGTTCAAGTCAGATTTGCGCCAACAGTTGGTCGCACAAACCTCACTTTGCGCCACCTTCGGCTAGCGCAAACCTCCCTTTGCGCCACCAATGTGTAGCGCAAACCTTCCCTATTTTTCCTTTACTTTGATTTTGCAGATCTTAAGCTGTCTCGTCTCCAACATTTGCATGACCAAGTTGATCCCGATCATCAAGGTCATGAGGGGGAGAAGATTAAGGAGATGATAAAGAGACAAAAAGCCCAAAAGTTTATCTGCTAATCAAGATTCGCTCAAGATTCTATTTTTCTCAGCCATACTAGTCTTTTGATGTTCCTGCTTCGACCACCACTGTTCATTCAAGATTATTTAAAAGAGGTGTGTCGTCTAGAGCACAAGCTGATGAACCGTCTGTTCTTTCAAGTTTATTTCAAACTGGTCCAGTTTTGTCAAAGCAGGAAAGATATCTCAAACTGAATAATGCTGAGAAGAAATTTTTTCTTAAAAAGTCAGAAAGTTTTGCAAAGTCGCTTAGATGGTCCGTGCTGCTTTAGAAGATTGTTTTTGAAGACCACAACGCCAATGATTACTAAGGGGGAGATTGTTAAGTTTGATTTTATAGTAATCATTGTATTTATAGGCTTGGTCTTATACTGTGCTTTGAGTGCATATCTGTGTTGTATCTGACCAGGGTATTTAAGTCCCTTTGGTCCTTGTTTCTTGTAAGAACACTTTCACGCTTACTATTCAAGAATATACTTTGCGCCTTGATCTCTCTCTCTCTACTTTCTCTCTCTAGGATTTAGAAATCTTGGATTCACAATTTATCTATGTAAATCTAATTTAGATGGGTAGAAATCGATTGGATGTTTGGGTTCTATGGATTAATGAAACGATTAAGGTAGGAAGAATATGGACTTTAAGATGGAAAAGAGGATCGAGGGATTTACCTGTTAATCGTCGCCGCTGTTTTTGTGTGGCCCTCGACCGGACCGGTCGACCGTAGTCTTGACATCCGGGGACCGGGGAGTGTTTCCCATCCGGGGATCGGGGTGTGGGGTGGAGACCGGGGCGCCCTAGGTCTAGCGACTGGGGTCTGCCCGGTGTTATCTCGACCGGACCCGCGCCCGGAGCCGTGCCCGGGGTATAGCGCCCGGAGCCGCGCCCGGGGTATAACAACCGGGGCCCTAGGGCCTTTACTCCAACAACCAAAGTAAATCTTTGGACTTTTCTCAATGTTAATTCCTATTGTTTTACCTTGGAATGTAGGAACTCGTTAATTTCAAGTCTAGTGTTCGAGTGTGTGTACTGTGATTTCCGAAATCAGGTGAGTTCCCTTAATTTTTCAAACAATGCTACGTATTTTTGAACTGGAAATGGGTTATATTTCATTGCTTATTATGATTATTCTAAATCTTGATAAAGCAATACTTTAATGTCGATATGATGTTGTTTACGTTTCATGTATATAATCAAGTTTTAATGTGGCGCGTTATTCATTTGTGTATTGGCCAAGGCTATATGTATATAACCATCGGGGATGGTTGAACCGTATATTTGGAATTCGTTTCCTTATACGCGGAAACGACATCGACATGGGGGGGGGGGGCGTATGGGGATCTACTGGGGCCCCCCAAGGACGAGTAGTCCTTACACTTGTGGACAAACTGGCACCAAGTTATGAGATTTTAATTTTATTATTTATACATGTCTGTTGTTTATTTCTATAAAAGAACGAGGTTGAGAATTCACTAGACCTCTCGGTCTAATCCTCGCTTCCTACTTTCTTAAAACCCGTTTTCAGGTAATAGAGCTGCTTCCGGATCGGTTAAGAGAAAAGAGAAATGCTAGGAGCTAGCATGCGGGAGTTCGGGCCTTAGAGCGACATGGTTACAATTTCTTTTTATAGATTTTCGGTTGTGATAGACTAAGTTCTAGATGATCTAAATCACTGTTTTATCTAGTTTCGTATTGGGACCTATTGTTGAATATTTGATCTCATCTCATCTAATTTAATTGTTGGTGAGAATTGTTGGGTTGTTACATGAACAATGGGTTTTCTTGTTTGACAGCGGCTAAACGGAAGACGAAGAAAGAATCTTTCAGCTCCTTTTTGTAATGGTGTGTTGGCCTGATAACCATGGGGTCCGATGGTGGTTGTGTGTTGAACGAAAGAGAGGGAGCGGAGGTCATCCTAAAATGAAAAGGGGGTGGGTAGGGCCATTTCATTGGGGAATCAAAGGGTTTATATAGTATAATATACTATTTTATTTTTAGATTTTGATGTAATACAAAATAATAGTTAATATATTATTTTTTGTAATTTTTATATTTTAATGAAATACTCTTCATTTAACGGCATATTGACCGACTATGCAAATCATAATGATTATTATTGTATTTATTAAAGTTTAGGGATGTTATTTATAACCTTCTGTAAACAACAAGGACCAAAATTGTAGTTTGCTCTACTTTTTCAAGTATAAATATCACCCCTCATCACATAAATTTTGTTTCTACGCCTCATCTCTCTCTCTCTCTCTTCTTTGATCTTGGTCATATACGACTCTTTCACCTGCATTTGCTGATTCAGTACGATCGTTCCTCAATCTTGGTTTTCATTATGAACCTGGTACGTTTTCATGGATCTGGTAATCGTCATAATCGAGATGGTGGTAATCGATCGGTTTCAGATGGATACGATTTGTTTATAATTATGCGATCATATTGACCAGATGGATACGATTTGGATCGTCACTGGTCCTTTAGGTTATCACTAAGCGAAGATTCTGGTACGCTGTCTACGTCTTCTTGATGGACAGTATCTGATGGTAAGTCTTCTTGCTGGACAAGATTAAATGAATATACGTCTTCTTGATTGACATCGATCTTACTGTTTCTACTTATAATTGGTGAATAGGTTTGTTTAGTTCACGTTTTCTTGTATCGATCGCAACTGGTACGCCTTCTCAGATAGACAATATTTCAGGATCGAATTCTCAACAAGAATTAACTCTCAGAAACAATATCAAAGAAGTTTGCGGAATAACACTTTGATATTCAATGAAACAGTAAATCAACACAGAAAATATGAATAACAAACTGTAAGCTTTTATTGAATGCTTTGAAGTTACAAGATTACTCACTCAACCTCAATATTGATGAACAGGCTCACCAATACGAATTCTACTTCTCTAGAATTAGGATCTATGCCTTGAGGTTGATTTTCTCTAAAAGAATGAAAAACAAAAGTTATCTAACTATTCTAAACAATACAATATATATACTGAATACAAAGATAATTACAATAAATAAAATATCTTCAGTATATCTTCTATGTATATCTCTAAGCTTCCATGTATATCCTTTCATACGAATCTTCATCATATAAGCAGTATTAATCTTCAGCAGCATTAACTTCCTTCTAGCAGCATTAACTACTAAGCAGTACTAACCACTAGCAGTACTAACTAGCTAAGCAGTACTAACTTTGTTCAAGCAGCACTAACTTTAACTAGCAGTATTAACTACTAGCAGTAGTAACACTCAGCAGTATTAACCTTTAAATCTTCTTGCAGTATTAACTCTGAACCAGCAGCATTAACCATACTTCAGTTTTTCTTCAGTTCCCAACAATCTCCCCCTAACTTGACTTTTAGGAAGAGAAGTCAAGTTCTTCAGATCTTCTTCAAGATGCTCCCAAAACTCCATCATGACCTAAATTCCAGTATTTGCATCCAATCCCAAACTTTGATTAATTGTTCTTTGGATCAAATATTTAGCCATTTCTGAATTTTCACCACATCCAAGCTTCTTCTTCAACATTAAATGAAGTTTCAGTCTGCTATGGTTGTATACTTTGTCCACTAGGAAGTATTCAATGTGATTTCTATCCAAAGTCACAGAATATACACCACTAGTTTCATACAAAGTCCAATTGGTAACTGCTTGAAAAACACTCCTTATGATCTCCTTCACTTCATCAGGTTTGAACATCATACACAGATACTCCATCACCAGTTTTGTAATTGAAATTCCTGGAGCTTTCAACTGATCTGCATACAACTTCATCCCTATATCAAACATTTCTTCAATATCAGACCTTGAGCATGTTCTGACAATTTTAGCCCAAGTACTGTAGACTTCATACTTTTCATTTTTTCTCTTCAGTCTGATATACTTCTTGCCATCTACTTCCAAAACATCCCAGTGAATGATTTCTGGAGGTTTAACTCCTACAGGTTCTGCTGCAATTGGTTCAGGCACTTTGTCCATCACAACCATGTACATCTTGACATCCTCAGTACTTGCAGGTTCTTTCATTGTAGATGACTCAGGTGCCTCTTCTTCTTCAGCAACCTTTTCAGCCTCTTCTTCCACTAATCTAGGCTTCTTTGTAGGCTTTCTCCTGGCAATCATCTTTGTTCTTTTTAAAGTCCTTAGACTTTCACCAATTGTTGTTTCCTTCTCTGGAGTTTCTTGCTCATCAGGGAATGGTTTTTGTAAGAAATCATTGCTTTCTTTCATTCTTTTCTCCATTTCAACCCTTGCAAGATCATCCCCTTGAAGCTTTATCATCTCAGCATCATACATCTTCTTGAGCTTCTCAAAAGACATATTTGAAAACATCTCTACCTTGACACCTACTGCACCCTTGAGGAAAGTAATCATTTTCTTTCTCTCTTGAGCACCCAGGTATGTCTTTGAAGGTTGTCTTTTCCTTGTAGCCATTTTGATCTTATCAGGCTTCCTCAAAGATGTGGCTTTCTGCTTGGCTTGTTCTGTTGCTAAGCTTTGTTGATAGGCTTTGTTTAACTCTGCAGCCATTGCTTTAGCTATCTCTCTATCCTTTTGCACTTGCATGGTTTCTGCTTCTTCAAATTCAGCCTGTATCTTCCTAGCTAGAGCTTCATCTGATTCAATCAGCTTCTGCTTTTTCATTGGTTTATCAGATTCAACTAGCTTTGCCTTACCTTTATCTTTACCCATCACCTTCTCAATGCTAGAGTTCTTTGCTGCATCACCTCTTTCTTTTATGACAACTCCTTTGGCCTTTGAGGTGACCTTGGGAGTATCATGTTTGGCTTTGATGAGTGTTTCTGCAACCTCAAGCTCTGTAAGGACCTCTTTTACTGTTTCTGCTGCTTCTTTCAGCTCAGCAGTATTAACCATTTCTGCTGCTTTAATTGAACTGGCAGTATTAATGGTTTCTGCTGTTGGCTCTGTTTCTGCTGCTTGCTCATTCTCCCCCTCAACATCATGTTTTTCCTCTTGCTCCCCCTTAGCTTTGGCATCAGCTTCTGACTCCCCCTTTTTGGGAGCATCAGTCACTGGTTTCCTCCTTCTGAGCACAAATTGTTTCTTCTTCCTTTGCAGAATCAGTTTCCTTACCATTTGCTTCAAGTTGATGATTTGTTCTTGTTGTGACAGGATCACCAGCTTCATCTCCTCTATTTCTTTTCCTTGTTTCAGAACATCTAGATTGATGTTACCCATTGCCTCCATCAATTCATCATAGTTATATCTGTCCTCACCTTCTCCAGGAGTGTTACCCCCTATTGAATGATCATTGGATCTTTTAGTAGTGGAAGTCTTCTGCCTAGCAGAAGCACTATCCACCCCTGTGGTTTCTTGGCACCAGGGACCTTCAAATGATTGCTCATTCAAAGTTGCCATGGGGGAGGTCTTATTGATGTTACCACTTTCCTCCTCTGTACTAGCAGGAGTAGTGGCAGCCTCATCATCCATATGCTCTACTTCCTCCTCAGAGAGCACCTCCTTTGGGTTGGGAGACACCCTTGTGGTTTCCCTTTGGATATTCTCTAGGGTAGAATTCTCCCTTAGAGGGCTTATAGAGTTAGTGGGTAATGGTACAAGAAGGGAAGGAGCCTTCTTTACCTGTTTTCTCTTGTAGGTGTGGGTGATGGGAGAGGTTGGTTTTTCAAGAAGGGACTGGGGAATTGATTTTGAGAGGGAAGGTTGGGCTTGGCTAGCAGTGGGTTGGTCTAATGGGGGCCTTGACCCTGCTGCCATACCTTCATTGGTTTGGGACACCACCATCATTGTAGAGAACAATGGGGTGTCAACTCCTTCAGAGTCCCCAGCAGATCTTCTCATATTTGAGAAAACCTTGCCTTTGGGGGGTTTAGGTACATATACCCCAACAGGTTGAGGTATATCCGTCAATTGATTAGTAATAACTTCTTGAACAAACCTGGGATACATAAAGAAGCTCTTTTTGTTTCCCATGTTTGAGACAAGATCATTGAAAATCATTTTAGAAAAATTGTACTTTCTGGCAGTGGCCAAGCACACCAAAGCATAAGCAATAGTGCTGCTGAACTCACTCCATCCAGTAGTCTTTTTGGATATACAATGCATAAGAGTATGGACAAAGAAACGCCATTGGGGTGAGAATTTTGCTTTAGAAAATTTGAAAACACCCAATGGGCCTCCATACCCCATTCTTGTAAGATTTGAAAACAGTTCATCGTTTGGGATAGAAGTTATACCAGAGGCATCGTCTAGACGTAGACTGATGCGAATAACCTCTTCAGTAACTGTTAGTGATTGATCACAGATTCTGGTCTTGATCATTTGCACACCATTTTCCACAACAATGGTTGCATTGGCCCAGAACTGCCTTTGATGCTCAATGTAGATTGTAGGGGATACAGTAAGAGCATGAGCAATGTGGCTTGACTTGAGGAAATCCACAATCTGATGAAATCCTGAAGCTTGCTTTGGCTTTTGTAGCATCGCAATCTCATTGTGCTCGTCGATGAACGTCATGGATGCCATTGATCTTAGTGAAAACTTGCCTGAAAACTTCGAACTTGAGAGGGAAAAGGTTTTGAGCGCAAGAGAACAGTATGCAAAGAGTCGTTATGAACTTTTAGGCGGGCAAAGAGTATTTATAGTATTTGGAATATAAGCAGTATTAACCTAGAGCAGTATTAACTACTAACAGTAGTAACGGCTAGCAGTATTAACTAACTAGCAGTATTAACGGCTAGCAGTATTAACTAACTAGCAGTATTAACTGAAAGCAGTATTAACCACTAGCAGTATTAACTGAAAGCAGTATTAACTACTAGCAGTATTAACTACTAGCAGTATTAACTGAAAGCAGTATTAACTACTAGCAGTATTAACCACTAGCAGTATTAACTACTAGCAGTAATAACTGAAAGCAGTATTAACTACTAGCAGTATTAACCACTAGCAGTATTAACTACTATACTCAGTATTAACCACTAGCAGTATTAACTACTATACTTACACTTTTTGACACCATCCTTTTACTCATACTTTTTACTGCTTTGTTCATCCCCTGATTCTTTTCTTCTTGATCCTTCATGATCATTACTCCCTCTGGAGTATTACTAACTTCAACTTGAAACACTTAAACACACAGGTCAGTAGTATCATGCTCAATGAGATCTTTCAAGGGAAACTTATCTTTTAACTCATGCCCTGAGCATTTATTATTACTTCCCTCTGAATCAAATGCAACATGTCCTCCATCAAATCTTTTGAAATCCTGAAGGCATGACATGTTGCCTGTCATGTGCCTAGAGCAACCACTATCAACATGCCAAATGCTCTTTCCCTTGAGCTGTTGGTTGCCCTGCACATTAGATAAATCAATTAGTATGATTTAGGAACCCAAGCCAAAGTGGTCTTGGGTACCCCTTTCTCATCAAAATATTTGCATTCTTTCTTGACAAGATTTTTGAACTTCAACTCCTCATTCTTGGAGTACTTTGTTACAATAATAGGCTTGGAACTATGTTTGCTAGAATCAGTACTAGTTTTAGAAGTACTAACTACCTTGGCAGCACTTGCATGCTTAGCAGCACTAACTTTGTTAGAAGTAGTAACTGTGTTAGCAGCAGTAACTGTGTTGGCAGTATTAACTTTTGAAGAGGTATTAACAGTATTAGCAGCATTAATATTTTCAGCAGTACTAACACTGTTAGCAGTAGTAACTGTGTTAGCAGTACTAATATTGTTAGCAATACTAATACTGTTAGTACTTCTAGGCACCCACATTTTGATACTTTCTTTTAAAATCTTTTTCTTTAAAGTGCCTTTACTTTCAACATATTTCTTTATCACATGTTTCTTTCCAGCCTTCCTATAACCCACAGATTTTTGCACAAATCTTTGAAAGTTCATCTGTTGGTTAATAGGGTTAAAGTAACAATACTTAGCCAAATGATTCAACTTGCCACATATAAAACAAGGTTTTGGTCTATTGATTTTATTCAGATTAACTCCTTGTTTCTGAGCCCATTGATTATTCCAGTTTCTTTGATTTCCTCTTTTTAAACCAGAATTTAGGCTCTTGGCTTTATTGCAATCACACTGTTTGCAAGGAATAGGGTTCACAACAGTGGTCTGCTTATAGTGAACCTTCTTGTTCTTTCCCTCAGTCTTTTCTATCTCTTTAGACTTGATCCAGTGCTTTCCACATCCCTCATTGGTGATAATGTGATTTTCTTTAGGAATCTCACCACTCACAGTATTGTCCTTATCCTTGACAACTTCTTTCTCAGTTTTATCCTTAACAACCACTTCATCTAAGGGATCTATTTCAGTGGCTCCCTTAGGTAGATTCTTCCTATCCTTTGTTTCTAACAACTCTGAATTAGGAGGGATGTAGTTGTTGTTATAGGGTGGTGGTGTGGTATTGTACCCTATACCTCTTCTCAGTTTATCATGAATCTGAGTTTGTAACAAAGAATCCATTGCTTTGGAAGCATTAGAAAACTTTTCTACATCAAGTTTGACTTTAGCTAGCTCTCCTCTTAGCTTTTCACTTTCTTCTTTAGATCTGGTCAGTTGAAGCTCTAAGTCATTCTTCTCCCACTTCCAGTAATTTGTGTCATAAGAGTGTTGAAGCTCATTAGCTTGAAAACCCTTAATCTGTTCTTCAAATCTCTCAACTATCCTCACATAATCTTTTATGTCTTTTTCCAATCTCTTAAGGTCATCACTCATGTTCTGGTTGTGATCCCTATACCTTTTAACAGTGTTAATGCAATTTTGAGAGCAAAGATTGGAAGTTACCTCTTTAGGGAGACCAGACACCTCTGCCATTAGAGCTTGATTCTGAATAGCCTCTTCAGCTTGATCACTCCAATCAAACCCCATACCTTGTTGAGAGACAAGGGCTTGTGCAGAGTTTCTGTTGAAGCTTCCAGATTGAGCTTGTTGGTGGTTGTTATTCTGAGACATTCCACTTCTGCATTCTCTAGCAAAGTGTCCCTTTTGATGGCATTTGTAACATTCCACCTTGGACTTGTCAAATCCTGCTCCATCTTCTCTTCTTTGGGAGAAGTTGTTCCTCCCAGTTCTTTTGATGAACTTTTTAACTCTCATGGAGAGCATGGCCATCTGCCATTTAATATCCATCTCTTCAAGATCATCTGGATTGAGTTGTTCCAAGTCATCATTAATGAGAGAAGGGTTTCCATGACTTGCCAGAAAGGCCTCAAACACAGTTTCAGTGCCTTTCTCTTGGTTTGTTCCATTGGTAGTACTAACTGATTCAAGGTTGGAAGTAGAATCAGTTGATGCTGAAAGGAGTGCAGCATTGTGAACATACCCAGAAGGCCTCTTTTTAGCCTCTACCTCAGATTCAAAAACTCTTAGATCATTATAAAGATCATCAAGTTCCTTTTCTTCCAATTGATCATTCTGTCTGAAAGATACAGTATACATGGTCCATTCATCACTCAAGGACCTTAGAAACTTTCTGTTCAGATCATCTTGATCAATTTGTACTCCCACTGTAGCTAGTTCACCAATAAGTTTGTTGAACCTGTCAAAAGTTTGAGTCATGGACTCATTCTTGGTTGACATAAAGTTCTCATATTGTTGCTTCAGAATGGCTTTCTGATTTCTCTTGGTACTTTTGGTACCAGAGAATCTCTTCTCCAGAGCATTCCAGAGCATCTCTGCATCAGTGCAGTTACAGAACTGATGTTGATATTCATTGGGAATAGCCAAGAGCAGTGTGCTCAAGGCTTTCATCTCTGTCTGCCTTGTCTTCCTGTCTGCATCTGTCTTTGGAGGGGTTCTTTTGCCATCTTCACCAATCTTTCCTTCATCAGATGGGCCATTCTCAATGATGTCCCACATAGAGTAATCTGTGAGGAGTATGTACTGCTTGATTCTGATCTTCCACATATCGAATTCATTGGGTCTAAGCATTGGAACCTTTGAGACCAAAGTACTGCTTGATTCTGCAAGATTTTCCATGATGAATAGTTGTTTTTGAGAAAACAGGCTCTGATACCACTTGTCAGGATCGAATTCTCAACAAGAATTAACTCTCAGAAACAATATCAAAGAAGTTTGCGGAATAACACTTTGATATTCAATGAAACAGTAAATCAACACAGAAAATATGAATAACAAACTGTAAGCTTTTATTGAATGCTTTGAAGTTACAAGATTACTCACTCAACCTCAATATTGATGAACAGGCTCACCAATACGAATTCTACTTCTCTAGAATTAGGATCTATGCCTTGAGGTTGATTTTCTCTAAAAGAATGAAAAACAAAAGTTATCTAACTATTCTAAACAATACAATATATATACTGAATACAAAGATAATTACAATAAATAAAATATCTTCAGTATATCTTCTATGTATATCTCTAAGCTTCCATGTATATCCTTTCATACGAATCTTCATCATATAAGCAGTATTAATCTTCAGCAGCATTAACTTCCTTCTAGCAGCATTAACTACTAAGCAGTACTAACCACTAGCAGTACTAACTAGCTAAGCAGTACTAACTTTGTTCAAGCAGCACTAACTTTAACTAGCAGTATTAACTACTAGCAGTAGTAACACTCAGCAGTATTAACCTTTAAATCTTCTTGCAGTATTAACTCTGAACCAGCAGCATTAACCATACTTCAGTTTTTCTTCAGTTCCCAACACAATATTTGATGATTATACGTCTTCTTGATGGACAATTTCTTATGGTAAATCTTCTTGATGAACAAGATTCAATGATTATACGTCTTCTTGATAATTTATTCGTCTGTACTCGACTGTGTTAGATACTTTCATGTATCCTTCATGATCTTATTACCCATCGTTTTCTATTCTAACGTGATCAATTACTTACTTAACTTCTTATATATATATATATATATATATATATATATATATATATATATGCAGTCGGTGATGATCCTAATTGTGTATTAATAGAATTACGCAAGTCGGTGATGATCCTAATCGTTGGGCATTACAATGATTGATTGAAGAATATATAGGTGTTTGATGATGTTTAGGATTTCTATGGGAGATGTTTCAAGTGTTGATGTATAGATCAGGCGACACTGCGGGTACTGAAAATTTCTTTTGTACTGTGGCCTGCCAAGTTGGGTGCGCCTGTTTGGCAGGTCGTAAGTAATAAAAAACAGTCGTTTGTTGGTTGATGGAGGGAGATGGTATGGGGTTTGCCCGACTCTCCCTCCATGTGGGTGTGTGTCTCTTCCCCCCCCCCCCCTTCCCCCCTTGTCTCTGCGATTATCTTGCTTCTTTCTTTTGAGACGTTCTTTAAACACACGCATTCCACAACAACATCGATTGCAGACATGCGAGCATCTATGGTTGAGTGCTGCTACATTATGCATCGGTCGTTGAAATTTCTCCATCCGTTGTCTTGCACAAGTCCATTTGTCACAATATGATTCAATCCATTTTCCCTCCATATCCATTATTTTTACTCCATTCCATTCGTTGCAAATCTAATTCAATCCATTTGCACAAGTCCATTTGTTACAATCTGGTCAAATCCATTTGTTACAATTTGATTCCATCCATTATTTTCACTTCATTTGTTACAATCTCATTAAATCCATTTGCACAGGTGCATTTGTTATAATGTGATTCCATCCATTATTTTCACTCCATTTGTTACAATCTCTCATTAACCTAGTTTGCACCGACTTGGATGGATCACCTATGATCTGACTTGCAGGGTGCGCTTTGGTCCATTTACGTTCATGAGGCAGTGGATTATAGGAATGAATGTCAGTTGTGTCATCTATAAATCCACTTGTACCTTCTTCGGCTTGTTCTGGAGGAATGATGATTTCAGTTGAAGTAATTGGTGGGAGTGTATTATATGATGATAGATCAATATAAAAAGGAATGGGGGGTTCAGTTGAAGTAGTTGGTGCAGAAGTCTCAGTAGGTACAGCTTGTTCCGGCTGTAGATTGATCTGAATTGAACATCCTACTGGTTCAGCTACTTCTGACCCTGCATGACTTGGCACTTCTTGAACTGTAGGAGTTGGTATTTGAATTGTGACGTCTTGATGAATCGGGGTACTTGATTCATTTGGAATGTCTGAACTGGTTGGATGAGTAGGCGTTGGCTCTTCTATCCTGTCAACCAAAACAGATTTCTTTATGTTAGTTCCAAGAAATTCGTCATAAAACAATTCAAATAATAAATATAAATCAGATAAATGGTTAGTTGATGTTGAAGCTTCATCTGATTTGTTCTGTTGAGACGCAGGTTCTGGACTGAGTTGCCCAGAAGCTAGTACTCCGGTTAAAACGGGTTCTGAACAGTATTGTTCGGAAGCCATCTCTTCATCAAAGGTGACGTTGACGCTTTCAATCACCGTCTTTGACTTCTTGAAGTAGATTCTGAATGCAGTTGATGATGAGGAGTATCCAATGAAGATTCCTTCATCTGCCTTGGCGCTGAACTTGTTGAGATTCTCCCTATCGTTTAGAACGAAACACTTACATCCAAAGATATGGAAGTATTTGATTGTAGGTGTTCGGTTGTTGATCAACGCATAAGGAGTCTTCTTGAATCGTCTGTGAATCATGGACCGGTTCTGCGTATAGCATGCGGTAGATATAGCTTCTGCCCATAAGAATAGAGGTAGGTCGGAATGACTTAGCATAGTGCGAGCTGCCTCGACTAGCGTCCGATTCCTTCTTTCCACCACTCCATTTTGTTGAGGCGTACGTGCAGCAGAGTACTGATGAGTTATCCCTTTAGATTCGAGATATTCTTGAAAAGTTTTGTTCTTGAACTCTGTGCCGTTGTCTGTTCTTAGAAGCTTTATCGGTTTCTGCAGATTCACCTGGGTCGTCTTCAGGAAAGTGATGAGCACATCAGGTGTCTCATCCTTTGATCGTAGGAACTTGACCCAAGTGTATCGTGAGTAGTCGTCCACGATCACTAGAATGTACTTCTTGCCTCCTAGACTCTGAGTTCGCATTGGACCACAGAGATCCATATGCAATAGCTCTAGCGGAGCGCTTGTACTTGGTTCAGGCTTCGGTTTATGCGGAGGCCTCTTCATCTTGCCCTTCTCACAGGCTGCACACAGATGATCTTTGTCATATTTGAGCTCTGGAAGTCCTTTGACTAAGTTGTCACTGACCAGTTTGTTGATGTAGCGAAAGTTGAGATGAGAGAGCTGTCGATGCCATAGCCAGCTTTGCTGCATCGATGCTTTAGATAGTAGACAAATCTTCTTGTCAGTCTGGACGTCTGATAAATTGATCGTGTAGAGGTCTGACTTTCGAGTGTCGACCAAGAGTTCTTCGCCTTCTTCTGTGCGAACAGAACACCTCTTGGCTTTGAAGTTGACCTCTAGGTCTTTGTCACAGAACTGACCTATGCTGAACAGGTTGTGTCCTAATCCTTCTACGTAGCTCACCTTCTTGATCGTTATATTTTCCCGTTGTATATCACCGTAGCCTAATATTGGTGAAAACTGATCATTTCCGTATCTGACTGTTCCGCAGTATTTCTCTGTAAAGTTTGTCAGCATATCTTTCTGTCCTGTCATGTGTTTGGAGCAACCGCTGTCCAAATACCACATATGACGGATCTGCATAGGAGAAATAACGAAACACAGATTTAGATTTTAAGCATTATAAATGAGTAAGACGTTGGAGCGTTAATATTAAAGTGCGGGTTTTGAACTGATGAATTCAAAAGCCTATTTTTCTTAAGCACGGATTCTGAACAGACATGTTCAGAAACCATCGTCTTGTCTTTGAAGTCCGAGTCTTGAGCTGGCTTACTCAAGAACCATTTTCTCTATTGAGGTACGGGTTCTGATCTGTTGTAATCAGAAGCCACATGTTTTGCTAAACATTGGGTGCCTGCAACACAGATTTAGATTTTGGTACCCACTTGAATTTGGGTCCTGCTGTGTTAGCACAAGGTTTTGATTTTGGTACCCATTGCAAATTGGGTCCTCTTTTCTTTTGAAATAGATATGAAGTAGGATAATGATAAGAATGCACATGAGATGATTCAAACCGCATAGCAGAATCTTGACAGAAATTAGAAGCATGTTTATCATAAAAGGAAGACTGTCTAGCAGTTTTAGATAACAGGAATAGTTGCTTAAAAGAGTATTTCAGTTTAGGAGCAACATTCATATTCAAAGTATCTGAACTAGACATATTCTTATTACAATAAACAGAATCAAAAGATTTAAAGGTCTTGTCAAGCTTCCGTTTGGGTTGCCATTTCTTGGTCATATCTGAAACAGTTGAAACCTTTGAATTAGACATTAGAGAAACAACTGAATGCATTTTCTTTGGGTTACCAGTATTGATCGGCTTCTGTGAATGCTTCTTGCCTTTAGCATTTTTAGCTTTCACAGAGACTGAGTTATCAACTCGCGTTGATTTTGCACTGTTAACAGGCTTACTGGTTGATCCAACAGATTTCTTAAGAATGGATGAATGGTTTGGAAGTTTTGCATTAAAGTCAAATTGTTCAAGACAATCATCTAAACCACCGTTAGAGTTCAGAAAATCAAACCCTTGATTTGATGAACTAACCATATTCTCAGAGTTTGAAGCCTTAGAAAGAACAGAATTTGTAAACACAGTTGTAAAAACATTATGTTCAATGTTTATCAAAAGTCTTTCATCTGACAAGGAATTCTCGAGTTCAGAAGTTTTACTTTCTAAAACGAGAGGAGGGACATATAGTTTACCTTGAGTAGGTTTCGCCTCCATTTCCTTTTCAGAATAACTTAGAAAGAAGTCATCTGAAAGAGTTTTCTTCTTTTCAGGTTTCTTATCATAGCTATTATTCAGCTTCGCATAATAAAATGGAAGATGAACTTTAGATGATATTAAATGTTTTTCTGTTTCTTTGGCTTCATCCTCTTCAGATAGTTTAGTCCAATAAACTTTAAGTTCAGGGATTCTTCTAGCTAACTTCATAGAAAGAATATCATAAAGTGCAGGCACTTCAGACATTCTCTTTTGAAGATAGTGAGGATTCTTATAACCGATTCCCCATCTTTCTTTGTTCTCTATTGGTTTGTTAAGATGAATGGTTTGCTCAGTTTGACCTAATGAGTACAACTTCTTTTCCAAAGCATCCATTTTTGCAATTAAAGATTTGTTTTCTTCGATAGACGAAGAATGCATTTGTGTAACCTCGTATAAGTCAATCTCACCTTTTAGCAGTTTAGACTTGAGTTCAGAATTCTCACTAAGAATTATTGTCTTCTCCGTTGCGTTGGTGTCATTGTTTTTATGTAAAACCTCAACCAGTACTTTCTTCTCAGCAATTTCATTGCTAAGTTTCTGTATTGATTGGTTTTTGTCAGTAATGACACCCTTTTCACGCTTTAGGTTCGACTCTAACTCTTTGAGTTTATCATTCATGGCATGCAATTGATTTATGAATTCAGCATACGATAAGTTGCATACCTCTTCTTCATTCTCTGAATCAGCTTCATCATCTGATTCATGCTTTCCCATCAAGCACAGGTTGACAACTTCATCTTTCTCTTCATCTTCTTCATCATCATCAGAATGATCGAGCCAGAAAACGTCTTCAGCCATCAATGCCTTCCCAGCCTCTTGTTGCTTTGCAAGCAACATCTTGTTCTTGTAGTAGTCCGAGTTCTTGACTTTTGGCTTTCGGCAATCTCTGGCATAATGACCGGTTTTGCCACAGTTGTAGCACGTTATAGGTTCTGTCTGACCTGATACTTCTGCTTGAAACCTTCTCTCTTCAGGTTTCCTTTCCTCTGATCTCTTTCCTTCAGCAAGATCTCTTCTATCTTCTGGTTTCCTCTCCTCCATTTTCCTTCCTTCAAACCTTCTTCCTTCAAATCTACTTCCTTCGACCCTTTCTCTATGAGCGTAGTTGTTTGGACCAGACGAATACCTCTGACTGTTTGAGCTTGGCTTTGTGTAAAATTTCTTCTGGAAAGCCTTAGTCAACAAAATCTAAAGCTTGAAGAAATGTTCAGTCCATTACATTACAAGACCAAGAACTGCGAGATCAAAGTATTCTGAAGACATGCTGATTTCAGATAAATTTTCTTTGAAGATACTTTGCTAAAGCATTCTGAGCTAGAGAAAGAGATTGCATCTTCTGTGCTGAAAGAGGAGATCGTATTGACAAATCATTTTCGTAATGATCTTGATCCAAAGGGGGAGATTGTTAAGACACAGTCTCATTGGATTCAAGATCATACAAAACGAAGATCGCAATATGAAGTTAAAGCTGACAAGTCACTCTCAACAATAGTCTAGGGTCTATTCTGTAATAAAGTCAAAGTTGTTTTAATATCTAGATATTAAGATATTATCTCTCTCTCTCTAAACAATCATCAGATCACAACAATAGAACACACAATACACATACTAAAAGGTGTAAAGAGAGAAAACAAAAAGAGCTTAAACTCAAGAACTCAACCGTGTAATCATCGTTTATAATCTAAACAGGTTGGTAATCGTTATTGTTTTGTTGTTTGATTTATCTGGTAACGATCAAGGACTCACATATATATATATATATATATATATATAAAACATTTATCAATAACACTTTCATTGACATTCAAACACAACTCAATTAATTAGTTTATATAGGACATTTATCAATCTCACATTGGCAACTGATAACTCTCATTTTGAGCGTTATTTACACGTCATTTGTGTGAATTTTTCTTTCATTTTAGTTGTTTTTCCTTTTTGTTTGTTTGTCTTTCTGTCTTTTATTATTTTATTTTCATTTGGAGTTGTTGAGAATGTTTTTATGGTTAAACGCATCATTTTTTGCTTAAAAACGTCACTGTTCCGCAGTGGGCACAGTCTGCCCACTGTGGGCAACAGAGGGACCATTGGGTAAAGCTATTATCCAGTTTTTGCTAGCTGTAAATTGCTGGAATTTACTGGATCATGTGGCTGGAATTTAAGTGAATGGTGTCCACACAATTTTTTGGGGCAATCATCACCCTTGGATTCTCAAGATTTCAAGTATAAATATAAGCTTGGTGAGGAGCATTGAAGACACCCCTCATCTCATCTTCCATCATCAAGAAAGCAAGAACAATATGTTCTTCATCTTCAAGCATTTACTTTCATGGTTGAAGAGATGAAGTATTAGTGTAGAATTTAATTTCTCGCATTTAATTTTTGTCTTTTATTTTCTGCCTTTTATTTCTCGTATTTACTTTCCGTACTTACTTTAACGCATTTAAATTCCGAACTTTACTTTCTAGTTACACTTGTAGTTTATCTTTATTTAATGCAAGTAGTTAACAAGTATTTCTTTTTTTAAATTATGTCTTTTATTTTTATTATGAGCTAACTATCTTTTAGGTAAGGGTGTGAGCCGACTTGAGACTAATAGGCAACACTTGGGTGTGCCCATCATTACTAGCTCTTAAGATTGGTCACTTAAGTCGAGGCTTAAACTCAACGCTGATAAGCCGATCACTTTGAAGTGTTAATATTAAATCTTGACCTCGAGAGGGGCGGATTCGAAATACGGCTTAAGGGATGCACAAGGATTTGAGAAAGTCTTTGATAACCACGTAGAGATACGGGTTTTGCATGATTTATTACGGTTCAAACGTCGGAGGAGATTTATATCACAAAGAGATTTGGGTGTAAATCTCCGTACCGGTAGAACTTGATTTATTTCAACGTAGTTAAATCGGCAAGATTAAGAGTTGGTAACGATAGACACTTTATAGGCATTTTGTAGGACCGGTCTTTAAAAATCCATTTTCGAGAGATCGGGCTTTTTATAGACACTTCGTGCTACAAAGTAACTAACCATTTTGTTACTACATAAATCTCAAGGAAAACTTACACCTATACCCATTTTAGTTTCTTATTTGTTTAGTTTTCGTTGTTAAAAACCCAAAATTTTCTCAAAAATATTTTCTTCTTTTCTAACTGAAATCGGTGTATTCTCAACTTAGGACTCGAAACTTTGAAGTCCAATCTCTGTGGATACGATCTCGGTATATTTACCACTTTATTACTTGTAGCGATCATAGTTTCGGTGTATACTTGCGTCGTTACTGTGTACGAAGTTTTTAGCGCCGTTGCCGGGGATTGGCGTATTTATAGAGTTTCTTGAGTTATACGTTGAGTTTTCCATTGATTTTTCTTTCAGCATAATGGATGGTTTTAGTTGGGATGCCCCGTATTTTTAATACTTTCGATTATTCATGGGAACCGCATCCTAACTTTTTGGAAAATATTCAAGATGATGGCACCTACACTTCATTTTCACCTCCCTATCAAGATTGGAATGACACGTTTATAAATACATTTGATCAATCATGGGAGGGGAATTTTGATTATTCTTGTGATTTTCAAGGGAGTGATCCTCATTATGGATTCACGTCCTTTGTTTCCAACTACCCACCCGATAATGTTCTTGAACAACTCGAACCATCTCACTCTTTTGAAACTTTTTCCCCAAGTGTAACGGAAAATTTTACAACATTTTTGGGAAATTTCACATCCTCTTTTGAAGCCTTAAATACTAAGATGGGACAACTAGTCGACGAGTTGAAAAATCAAAGTAGAGGTCCCTTACCAAGTGATAATGAAAAATCAAAATGTGTTGGAAAGGATGAGAGTGATGTTGAGAACAAGTTGGAGATTTTTTAGGCAAATTTTGAGCACATGAGCAAGCCTTCTTTACTCCCCAATAGTGAAGAGGTGCTTCAAAATGCTAAAATTCCTAACTTAATGATTTTTGCTCATGTTGTGCAGCCTTCTTTTTGTGATCACAATGTTCCTACAGGGATCATGCCATGGACTGTTGGGAGGATTTGTGTGATCAAAAGTTCGGGAATTTTGCCTAGATCGTGTTCTTTGGGTGGTGGACTTGTTGGAAGAAGCTTTGGTATGATGGAGGTGCTTATTATCTTGAAGCCACTCCACTTTTGGAAGATGCACTCGTGGGGTAGTGAATCACATCCTACATAACCTTGATGCAAACTCATCTTCTTCTCTCGACTCCAATTTTGTGTCTTTTATTTTACATTTTTGTGTGTGGTTTGAGTCTGTTCTTTTTCGACTAGTATCATGAATATTTGGGATAAAAAAAAAGTCTCATGCATCTTATATCCTTAGATTTTTTTGGGTTTCATAGTTTGAATAATTTATCCACTACTAGCAGATTTCTAGAACTAAGCAACCAATTCCCCGGTATCCATATTGATTAAACTTTGAAACTCTAGAAATGACATAGGCCTTTTTTTTAACACTTGGCCGATACACTTTTTCTTTGTTGCCTTACCCGAGCCTTTGAGTCCTACCATTCTCTCCACAATGAGAACATTGAGTATTTTAAGTTTGGGGGAGAAAACTCAAGTGTTGAAAAAAAAGCTAAATCCTTCGAAAAATTGGAAGGATAAAAAAAGTTATAGATATACAAATAGTTGAAGTTGACACTTTGAGAAAAAAAAAAGTTGGGTAAAACACATCAAATACATAATAGAAATATTATTTTCTTGTGTAACCCAAAAAGACAAGTTTGGGGGAAGATGAAAAAAGTAAGGAAAGTGAAAAGCCTTAAACACCAACCATTTAAAGTCCTATGGATCTAAGTTTGCAAAGTCAGTTTTCATAAAATGGGTGAATTATATCTTAGCTTATGGAAATCAAATTTCAATAAAAATAACATAGTGGAAAGATTAGGAAAAACTATGGATATTTTTAATCAAAATGATTTAAGATGCAAAATAAAAAAAATATAAAAAAAAGAAAGAGAAAAGAAAAAAAAAGTTGAAGATCCTACTTGTGATACTCAGTCTTGTTGTGTATTTTGTATCTTCATTTGTTTTTATTTTGTCATTTTAGTTACTTGGGTACAAGTAACAAGTTAAGTTTGGGGGTGTGATAACTCTCATTTTGAGCGTTATTTACACGTCATTTGTGTGAATTTTTCTTTCATTTTAGTTGTTTTTCCTTTTTGTTTGTTTGTCTTTCTGCCTTTTATTATTTTATTTTCATTTGGAGTTGTTGAGAATGTTTTTATGGTTAAACACATCATTTTTTGGTTAAAAACGTCACTGTTCCGCAGTGGGCACAGTCTGCCCACTGTGGACACCAGAGGGACCATTGGGTAAAGCTATTATCCAATTTTTACTAGCTGTAAATTGCTGGAATTTACTGGATCATGTGGTTGGAATTTAAGTGAATTGTGTCCACACAATTTTTGGGGCAATCCTCACCCTTGGATTCTCAAGATTTCAAGTATAAATACAAGCTTGGCGAGGAGCATTGAAGACACCCCTCATCTCATCTTCCATCATCAAGAAAGCAAGAACAATATGTTCTTCATCTTCAAGCATTTACTTTCATGGTTGAAGAGATGAAGTATTAGTGTAGAATTTAATTTCTCGCATTTAATTTTTGTCTTTTATTTTCTGCCTTTTATTTCTCGTATTTACTTTCCGTACTTACTTTAACGCATTTAAATTCCGAACTTTACTTTCTAGTTACACTTGTAGTTTATCTTTATTTAATGCAAGTAGTTAACAAGTATTTCTTTTTTTAAATTATGTCTTTTATTTTTATTATGAGCTAACTATCTTTTAGGTAAGGGTGTGAGCCGACTTGAGACTAATAGGCAACACTTGGGTGTGCCCATCATTACTAGCTCTTAAGATTGGTCACTTAAGTCGAGGCTTAAACTCAACGCTGATAAGCCGATCACTTTGAAGTGTTAATATTAAATCTTGACCTCGAGAGGGGCGGATTCGAAATACGGCTTAAGGGATGCACAAGGATTTGAGAAAGTCTTTGATAACCACGTAGAGATACGGGTTTTGCATGATTTATTACGGTTCAAACGTCGGAGGAGATTTATATCACAAAGAGATTTGGGTGTAAATCTCCGTACCGGTAGAACTTGATTTATTTCAACGTAGTTAAATCGGCAAGATTAAGAGTTGGTAACGATAGACACTTTATAGGCATTTTGTAGGACCGGTCTTTAAAAATCCATTTTCGAGAGATCGGGCTTTTTATAGACACTTCGTGCTACAAAGTAACTAACCATTTTGTTACTACATAAATCTCAAGGAAAACTTACACCTATACCCATTTTAGTTTCTTATTTGTTTAGTTTTCGTTGTTAAAAACCCAAAATTTTCTCAAAAATATTTTCTTCTTCTCTAACTGAAATCGGTGTATTCTCAACTTAGGACTCGAAACTTTGAAGTCCAATATCTGTGGATACGATCTCGGTATATTTACCACTTTATTACTTGTAGCGATCATAGTTTCGGTGTATACTTGCGCCGTTACTATGGCCTACACGGTTTTCCGCTACCCGCAACCCTCGTTGGCATTCTAGCACAACCAAACACATATCGTTGGCATTCTAGCACAACTGAACACAAATATTTGGCATTCTAGCACAACTGAACACAAATCGTTGGCATTCTAGCACATCCGTACATACATCGTTGGCATTCTAGCACAACCGCACACAGATCGTTGACATTCTAGCACAACCCAACTTTCATATTGTTGGCATTCTAGCACAGCCGATCACAAAAATAGTTGGCATTATAGCACAACACGATTATTCACATAATTCTGTAACATATCCAATAATAACAAAATATCTCATATCAATAATATTTCACATTATAAATTAACCATTTCATAAAAAAAAACGTTTGAAATCGAAACCGAACTTCACAATTAACGGTAACAATTTAAACATAACAATTTCATATAATATCAAAATATTAACCACTTAATAATATAAGCATTTCAGTTCGAAAATGGTTAAACAAAAACTCACCTCGATGATGACGATACTCTTAATCTTAACTGATATTGAATCTCGAAACTGAACGTAAATCTCTTAATAAACGTTTCCAGGTTAAAAGCTTTGAATACAATCTCTCTCTCTCTTCTGGTTTCTTCTCGTCACCCACCCCTAAGAAAAAAAACTACCAAAAACATTTTGAAGACACCTCATATGCATATCCAAATGAGGCGGTGGTGGTTTAAATATCCATCACTTTTTAAACTAGGCATATACCTGCGCACGATGTGGCGCGAAAAATCGTGCAATCGAAGGAACAATTGACAAAGGTATGTATCCGCTCACAAAACATCTTGAAATCAAAATGACAACAACGTTTCATTTTAAGTTTGTATTCTTCGTCCTTATCGATACTTTAGTCAATGATTCACATATAAGTGCACCAAACGAAGAACGAAATGAAAACTAATGTATTTTTTACTTATTTAATTTACTTTATATCCCTTGTTTTTTCATTTTTCATTTTACACCATTATCATATTAACACAAATAATCGTATATGAACAAAAATGCAATGAAAAAAAATACGTTCATTTTTCTACGAATTATACCATAATAATCGTCTCGTCAATACCTTCAAAACGAGCCAAATATTGAATGTTTTTTTTAATTTAACCGTACTATTAAATATCATGAATATCTACGAATTAATTTGTTTTCTATCCATACGTTTTATTTTTTTTCCACCGTTAGCACATTAAAAAAACATAATCGTAAAATATCTTTCATTCTTAGTATAAATTATATCATTATAATTTTTTTCATCAATAATTGTAATATAAACTAATTATTGAATATCTTTATGGGTTTAGGGTTTCATAAGTTGTGATTCTTAAGTCATGGTTTATTGTTGATGACATGTCTATAAGGAAGTAGCATTAATTGTTCGTTATTTACTCACATTCCGCTGCATCGCGCGGGTATTTGCCTAGTATATATATAATGTTACATATTTATGCTACCAATAAAAATATTCAATAATTAATTTATATTAAAATTATTGACCAAAAAATTATAATATTAGAATTTATAATACTAATGAAACATACTTTTAATATATTTTAGTTGATCTACAATTATGTATTTTTAATACATTAACGGTGAAAAAAAATAAAACGTATGGATAGAAAACAAACTAATTCACTCACAGATATTCATAGTTTTTAATAGTACGGTTAAATTAAAAAATATTCAATATTTGGCTCGTTTTGAAGGTATTGACGAGACGATTATAATTGTATAATTTGTAAAAAAGAAAACATATTTTTTCATTGCATTTTTTTTCTATATACGATTATTTGTGTTAAAATGATAAAAGTGTAAAATGAAAAATGAAAAAACAAGGGATATAAAATAAATTAAATAATTAATTATAAGGGTGGTAAATGTAATATTTAATTTTAATGGATTTCCAATTCCCTCTCACTTCACATCTTATTTTATTTTTAATTCATAGTTACAGTTTTTGTCCCTGAACTTTTTTGATAGATTTACTTTATACCTTTTAGTTTTACATTTTACATTTTCATTATATTAACACATATAAGCATATATTAACTCAAATACGTTAAAAAATAATTTTTAATTTTAACAAGTTACACCATTATAATCGTCTCGTCGATACCTTCGAAATGAGCCCAATATTGAATATTTTTTGATTTAATTATATTATTATATGTCATATATTATACATTGGTTATTCGATTTAAAAAAAAAAAAGAGAAAACGCATTACATCGAACGTAAGTTTTAACATCAAGATAATAAACATAATAAATATATTGCGTATTTTTTTATTCCAACAGATTCCAACTTTGATAATTCATTTAAATCAACATATTCACGAGTACGAGTACGCTCTATATATTTTTCATTCACATCTAATCTACGTTTGTATGGGATAATCCACGACATTGCATCTGGAAGTGCATGATGTGTCCAATGGTGTATGAGTGTGGGCATTGGGTAATCTTCTTTTAATACCCAGTTAGTTCACCCATTAACTCTGTACGGATAGTGTCCCATGCATCTTCATGACCACCGAAAGAAGTAGATATGACTTGAAATTCACAATTTCCATCGCCTAATACATTTTGTACTTGTGCGATGTATGAATGAAATAAACTCGGGATTTGATCAAGATATGGAGTGGGGGGGTTGTCGTTTGAAGTAGGAGCTATGTCTCGCTGATTCTTTATGACCAAAATCTTTGGAGTTGATAAATGTTGGCGCGTTAGAATAATTGCGTCTACGAGGGTCTTCAATAATATTTTTATTTATTTCAAATCAATTACTTTACTTTATTTCAAATAATATATTATATATATTCCGAATGGTTCTGTTTTCATTGATCGACATGTGATATCCCAAAATAATCGAAATTTGTGATATCCACAATTAATCACATGTGATATCCACAAAATACAACGTAATTATATATGTTAATGTGATATGTTAAAACGTATTTTTTAACATATTTTTAACATATAATAAAATAATTAAATCAAAAAATATTCAATATTAGACTCATTTCGAAGGTATCGAAGAGACGACTATAATGGTGTAACTTTTTAAAATTAAATATTATTTTTTTAACGTATTTTAGTTAATATATGCTTATATGTGTTAATATAATGAAAATGTAAAATGTAAAATATAAAATGTAAAATGTAAAACTAAAAGGTATAAAGTAAATCTATCAAAAGAGTTAAGAGACCAAAACTGTAACTATATATATCAATAACTACTTTTCAAGAACTAATTTCAATAACCGTATTTTTCAATTTTAATATATAGTAGAGATAAGTCCTATATTTTACCAAAAACTAATTTTTATTTTTTTGGTTATTACAGTCAATCTATATGAGTTATACGATCGCAACATCAGTTTCATTCCATCAGTTCCAAAATCATCACATTTAATTTCAACACCCCATGACTGGTTACAAATGCAAGCATTATATCATTTGGCTAATGCTTCCAAAATTAAGCATGCATCATCAATTTAATTTCTGATGGTTGAGTGGACAATTAAATGGTAATTATTTTGGGTGGGTTATTTTAATATAATCTTTTCAAAACAGAACTTCAATATATGGTGTATCTATCAAGTAAACATGCATTTTACGTAGAAAATTATCGATCATTTATTAATACCAAAAGTAATCATTGAAAATCCATCAAAAATAGTTGAAGAAAATAAGAATCTTTAATATTTTGGGATTCTGTCAAAGATCCGTAGAAAAAGTAAAAGAAAATTTTCAATGTTTTAAAATTTTCGTGGAAAAAAAGTTCAAGAAATCAACTTATTATTTTTATGGCCGGGGTTCTGTCGAAAAGTCATCGAAAATTTAATAAAATTTAAAATACTTTGTTGGTACAATAGCTAAATGAGGAGATCGAGCGATAACAAACTGCAACATAGGACGAGATTAGAAAAAGGGATGATCAGTTTGCAGAGCAGCAACGTTCGTTTGAGGAACCCTCCCCCTCCCAATCGAAAAAGTTTTATGTTCTGTCTAAAAATTTTCAAATTCCATCGAAAATTTTGTTTTTTCGACCAAATTATTATCATCAGGACTAGCCTTCGAAAACCCAACTTTTCAACTGAAATTTCCAAAACCTTTACTAAGAAACGAATATCATTATCTACAATCTGTGACTCAGAAACGAAGTACAACATTGTTGAGTTTATATATAGTCATGTGTAAAGTTATAAAACATAAGCTATATGACATTTGCAATTCTATGTGAAGTTTCTACTCGTGGAAACCAAGAAACATCAATACCCAAAACCTTAACTAAGAGCAAAACGATGAGAAATTCTTATGGCATTGTAAGGCAATATAAAACCATGGCTTGTAATATGTTGCATGTATAACATGACCAAGGTGATTGCTACAGTAACATATAGAAAGAAAAAAAATACTTGTGGGTCGTAATAATTGTTTTGGTTTCATGGTTTTACCGGGGATGATTATAGGCCAAACCAAACCGCACGATCAAAACAATTTAAAATGGATAGATCGCTTGTGCAAAAGTGTGAGCAAAACGGAGGGAAGAGTAAAAAGGAAGAAAGAAATAAGGGAGGAAGAAAGTTGTAGGTGCAGGATGCTATTGAGCGCCTTATGGATGAGAGCCATGGATGCTATGTTTGTTTGTAATTTGATACTTGATTTCTAATTTTTGGATGTCGGACGTTATTAATGTGCTACATTTAGAATAGTTTTAATATTTTAATTTGTTTTTTCATGTTTATATAGCATGTTAGTTGGGTCATTTTCTACACGTTAAATTCTGGAAAATAGTAAATTTAAATCTATTTATTTTTGAAATTTACAACATTTTCTACGTCGGAAAATTAGTTTGATTTAAAAAAACATTTATTGAAAATCCGTCGGAAATAATTCCATCGACATCCAAAGAAATTGTGTATGAAAATGCCGTTGAAAACCCATTGGCTTTTTCTCAAAGAATTTCAACATTTTACCTATGCTTTTCCAACATAATGTTCCGTAAAAATAGTGGATTTTCGTCAGAAATGGTCATCGGAAAAAGTTTTTCGACCAAAAGATCTCCAGAAATTGAAATTGCCCGCTGGTAGAGGTTTTGTTTTTAGTAGTGCAAAACTGTGAGCAAAATGGACGGAAGAGAAAAAAGGAAGAATGAAATAAGGGAGGAAGAAAGAAAAAGAAGAAAAAAAAACATAATGGAACATATGAAATTAAGGAAACACACAACCCTCCATCTATTGAGAGACCTGAAACCTTATCTGCCAGCTCCTAACTCTTCATACGACCCACCCTTAACCTCACTAAACTTTCTTGTTCACATCCACACTCACTCTACTACCCTAGTCTTACATCTCCAAGGGCTCGAGATGACTAAAGGCTTGTTATTTTTCATAATTTACTACTTTAGGTGTTCATTTATTAAGGAAGGTTGGTTAAAGTAGAGAGCAGCTGACATGAGTGTCGTGTGATAGGAGGGTACTTTTAAAACTAAAAGGATAATTCTACATGATAGCCATAAGACACATAGGTCATATGGTTCTAAGTGTTGGCTGGCAAAGAAGGCGCAAGTGAAGAAATTGGAAGTAGTTAAAGATGAACATGACAAATTTAGGCATTTATATATGATAATAACGGTTTAAGAAATTTATTAGAACATTACAGATTTAGGCATTTCTAAGGACATGACTTTGATAGGAGTTCTTGGAGGCATAGGACGTAGTGTTTGACTTTTAGTGGGATATAGTGTCGACAAGGATATTAAGTGGAGGTTTTTCCTTCAATGGGATAATCGGCTTGATTTGACTTGATCTTGCTTCATGCCAAAATTGGCTCATGGCTTAATCATTTCTCACAATCAAATGACCATATATGACTTAACAAATAAACATCCATATATACCATTAAGCCTATTAAACTTTAAACAAACAACCCATAAAATAATGCTATTTAACTTGGTTAACCGGGATCTTATATCTCATCAGTTGGATCTAGCCACAGAAAACATGGAGCCTTTATTAATCACCAACATCCGATTTATTTATATTAAGTATAAATTAGAGTTGTTTATGGATAGTTATATCCGCTAAACTTGGCCACCCAACCTGTAGAAAAGCGGGTTCAACAGTCATTCTTGAAAAAATGGGCGGGTCAGGATCTCTTGTTATGATTAATTGACAAATATGGGTGAGGCAAAAATGATTTCATTGACACCCGCATGTCCCATATATATAGAGTTGGGTTCCGGTGAGAAGTTGAATTATCGTGAGAAGCGTAGTAAGAAGTGATTATCAACTCATGGCTCGTTATATATCTATCAACATGCACATGGCTTGGCTAATGGTTCCAAAAGCATCATCAACTCAAACTTCTATTTCTATCGGATCCACCAGCAACATTATGTTTGTTGGAAAGGCATTCTTCTAGCTAGGGATTGTTCACTTTTGGTTTTGATTTCGTTCATGTTTGTGCACTTAGTCCATGGGACTGTCTGGATGGTTGAGTGGACATGATTGTTGGTAGGAGTCCCATGGAAGGTTGTAAATATTCTGTTCTTTCAATCACAACAACATCAGAGAAGCTGCAGCTCCAAGATCTAACTTCAAAGACATGGAGAGCCAAAAGGTATTTCTCTTTCTGCATCATCATCTGTTTGGTTCTTGTCTCTCTAAAATTATTTCTGTATTATATGATCGAGTACTATGTAATGATTTACTTTCGGCTGATTTTAATTAGCCTTTTAGGAAACACTAATAGGAATTCCTTTAACTCCCTTTTTTGCAGAAGCGGTTTCATGATCAAGAAGCGGGTGCTCCAATATCGTTCTTCAGAAGGAGAATTAGGATGAGCAAAAGTGAGATCTTGCATACTCTTTGTCTTTTATTTCCTAGACTTCTTTTTGGTAGAATTATTATTAGCATTCTGTTTTAATGGGAATGATCTTTTAACAAACTATTTTACAATCTATTGTCTTTTTTTAGGTAGAATTATTATTGCTCAAAGTAGCAATACATGAGATGGTTCCTCCCTGCAATAACAAGGTAACCATAACCTCAAGAAAGAATATAGCTAATGAGATAGTTCTTGCCAATAACATTTATAAAGACATTGAAGGAGTTCTTCATCTTCACTGAGGCAGAAGTGGCCAATGTTACGAATTTGTACTCACAAGGAACTCAACTTTGAATTCAATAGTTTCTTAATTATAGCCGATTTTTTTAAACAAACTCCATTTTAGATTTTTATAATAATTTTCTATTGTTGCAGGGAAGACATGCAGATGCAAATGTAAACTTTGATACAAGGAGATCCAATATCATGGTTGTGTGCAACAACAGACTAAGGTAGGAAGTGAAGTGTCATGGGAGCCTCTATTTGTCGGAGATTAGGACGTGTAACATGAATGGAGATTGTGTGTGTGAAATAGAATCAAGTGAACATTAATTGTGTAAAGGAGCGACATAAACTTGTAAAGATTCAGTACTATCATATTAGTAGTTCCAGGTTTTAGTAGTCTTGTATAGATTTTCTTTCAGTTTTTTGTTGTTTACAAGACTTGAACATGTAATCTAAGTGGTTTGAGACATGAATGTAAATATGTTTGGTTTTCAGATTAATTTCTAAGTTGGTCCATTCATATTCCAGGAAAATGTTATGAAGCTCGAAAATTTGAGGAAAATGTTATGAAGCTTGAAGTAAAAACTTGTCATGCTAATTAAGCCACAAAAAACATACAATTTGAAAAGACCATTCATGTTTGTAAAGAAAAGGTTGCTTCTTATGGGGTCAATCTATATGAGTTATACGATATTCGCAACATCAGTTCCAAAATCATCACATTTAATTTCAACACCCCATGACTGGTTACAAATGCAAGCATCATATCATTTGGCTAATGCTTCCAAAATTAAGCATGCATCATCAATTTAATTTCTGATGGTTGAGTGGACAACTAAATTGATGCATCATCAATTTAATTAACCATTCATGTTTGTAGACATTTAAAGAAAAGGTTGCTTCTTATGGGGTCAATCTATATGAGTTATGCGATCGCAACATCAGTTTCATTCCATCGGTTCCAAAATCATCACATTTAATTTCAACTCCCCATGACTGGTTACAAATGCAAGCATCATATGCAAGCATCATATCATATGGCTAATGCTTCCAAAATTAAGCATGCATCATCAATTTAACAGAGTTATATTTCTGATGGTTGAGTGAACAATTAAAGTTGTAATTATTTTGGGTTATTCTAATATATAAATTTTGTTTCTAAAGAATCACTACAAGAAAAATGGTAATTAGTGACAAAAAGAAATTGGTCACTAACGATAGAAAATTGGTCACTAATGTCGTTTAGTGACCAAAATTTCGGTCGTCACTTTTCGTCACTAAAGGTCCGTCACTAATTGACAATAGTGACGAAATACAAAATTGATCACTAATTAGTGACAAAATTAAAGTGGTCACTATGTTTGTGACAACTAAAGTGGTCACTAAATTTCGTCACTAATTGTTAAAAGTCGTCACTAATTGTCAAGATAACGGCTCAGTTAACGTCCGTTAACTTTCATTAGTGACCAAAAAATGTGGTCACTAATTATAAAAAAATGAATAAAAAATTTGTCATAAATTTATACGGGTTGTTATTGCAATATAACTAAAACCTGCTAATTTGTAAAGATGAAAATCTAAACTCAATTTCATTTGCAAAAAGTATAATTCTTTGATCCAAAAAATATAATTCTTTGATCCAAACAAGCATGTCAAAGTCATCAATTTATTTATCACTAAATCAGATGACTAACAAAAATAGAACATAGACTTCTTAGTTTTGAGATCCCAATGCAGATAACTTTGACAGTTGTGCCATCATGAGGTTCATTTTGTCCTTCATTTGGTTCTGCTCCTCTTGAAATTTCAGTTGCTCCTCTTTAAATTTCGCTTGCTCCTCTTGAAATTTCACTTGCTCCTCTTGAACTTTCAACTGTTCTTCTTTGATTCTCTTAACTTTTTCTTCTAAAGCCTTTGATTTGTTCTTTTCTAATTCCAACTCTATTCGCAGATTTTCTGTGGCTAAAACATGTTTTGTCGAAGCGGCACGTCCCTTTATATATCCCAGAATACGATGTAGCTTTTTCAAACAAATTTCTGCCGGGGAACAAGAAGAAGCAGCTTCCTCACTTAGTAATTCATTCTGCATGACAAAAGAATAAGAACAAACTCATCAACAACTCCATTAAGATCTATCAATCAGCCTATTAAAGACATTTTGCATGCGTCTTATACGCTCCTACGATTTGATTATAATTAATTCAGCACAAAGAGACAAAGGATCTGGCTATTACACAAAGAGAGGTCAATATACCAAGTGCCAAGTAAAAACCTGAAACTCTTCGCTTGAAAACTTTCCACACAGCTCTACCCAATCAGTGTCTGTTATACCATTTGGGGGATGTCTGATTGCATCCTCTTTGGTAGTGAACTTTTTGTAATGAACATGCAACCTACACAATCTATTCCTGTGTTGGTTTGGCCAACTGTGTATTTATAGCACGTACCATCAACTGACAATTTGGATCGTAATTTGAATTTTCCTGTAATCCATTTACTCAACGAACCACTTAATTGATCCACATATTGTAAAGATTCACGTAGATTATAACATATAGAAGAAGAGTGTGTAAATTAGTGTACCATGTTTTCAAATATAATCTTAATTGAAAAATCAATTAATAATAACACTTTACCATGCATTTATTGATGATATCCTCATTCAACAGCTCTGATTGATTTCTCCAAGTGGTTCCATCGAATTTTGCATGCTCACGCACAAGACACCCGCCCTTGGTGATAAATCGTTGGCTAGCTTCCCCAACGATACGTCCAGCACATTCATCGACTTCAAAAACAAATTGCCCCTTATTCAAGCGTCTCTTTCTCGTTTCACTTAAGACTCTTGTTTCTTTCCGAGTAATGGATGTGCCTAAACAATTTATTCAACGCAAAAATGATTGGTTATAAGTTACATTAATCACATACTATTCTAATTCAACTACTTCAATTATACTAAAATAATGAACATACCATAAGAAGCTGAACCAATGTTCTCTTCCAACTGAGGATCACTAATGTCCATCTCCATAGAATCAATTTCTTGATCCTCTTCTTGATGATCTTCATCTAGGCCTCGGTTCTCCATCAGAATATCTCGACTATCTCGACTGCTACTTGTCTCATGAGGTAAAACATGCATTTTAAGCACGCCTTCATGGATAATCACCTTCCCTCGAAAATTATCGATCGTTTATCAATTCCACAAGTAATCACTGAAAATCCATCGACAAAAGTTCAAGAAAATAATCTTTGATTTTTTGGGTTTCTGTCAAAGATCCGAAGAAAAAGTAAAAGAAAATTTTCAATTTTTTAAAAATTTCGTCGAAAAATAGTTCAAGAAATCAACTTATTATTTTTTTGGGGTTATGTGGAAAAGTCGTCGAAAATTTAATAAATTTTAAAATATTTTTTTTGTACAATAGCTAAATGAGGAGATAGGAGCGATAACTAGACCTGACAAACGGGTCGTGTCGGATTCAAAGTTAAACGGGTTGAGAATGTCTAACCCTAACCCGACCCGTTTAATAAACGGGTCAGGAAATCTCAACCCTAACCCGACCCGCCTAACCCGTTTAACCTGTTTAACATTTATAAAATGGAAAATGGAAAATTCACAAAAAAATTCAAATGAAAGCATTAGAAATCCAAATTTTATTGTTCAAACTTATAAATTATAACCAAATCTAAAACATTAAAAAGAAAACTTATAATATATATATATATATATATATATATATATATATATATATATATGTAAACAAGTTATTTGGGTCATTTTCGAGTTGAAATTTTTGACTATGACCTTACCCGTTTATTTTGTCTAAAACAGGTTTGCTGCTTCTTTTTTCTTTTTCTCTTTCTTTCTTCCTTCTTTCTCTTCCCTCCATTTTGCTCACATTTTTGCACTACTAAAAATAAAACTTTTACCAACGGGCAATTTTTGGAGATCTTTTGGTCGAAAAACTTTTTCCGATGACCATTTCCGACGAAAATCAACTATTTTTACGGAATATTATGTCAGAAAAGCATAGGTAAAATGTTGAAATTCTTTGGGGAAAAACACATTTCGACGACATTTTCCTATACAATTTCTTTGGATGTCGACGGAATTATTTCCGACAGATTTTCGATAAATATTTTTTTAAATCAACTTTTCCGACGGAATATCCGTCGGAAATCCATAGAAAATGTTGTAAATTTAAAAAAAAAATTAATTTACTATTTTCCTGAATTTAACGTGTAGAAAATGTCCAAACTAACACCCTAGATTTTAGAGAAAAATAAAATTCGAAATTCCGGCTGTACGACGGCTAGAAAATGATCATAACCTGAATAAATATAACCTGTCAAATCAATCCCAAAGTATCATTCCGAAAACGGGAATAAACTTTTGACATTTACACACTAATCAAATGAAGAATAAGATTCAACAACTTAATAATCTAACTTATGACAAGAAAGATTAAGGACGGGTGTCGCTATTCTTCCAAAAGGAATATCCACTATCAACATTGTATCGGTCACTATATCTTCCAAAAAGACCGCTCCTGCTCCCAAGGTCGTCTACTCAATCCCGGCAAATCCCACCGCTAGATTGACCTGATATACATGTCATTTTAAAAAAAGTGTTAGGCTAAAGCCTAGTGAGATCAAACAATTGTATTTAAGAGTAAGCAATAATAAGTGTAAATAAGAGAAGTGAATTTATAAAGAAAGTGATATTGTTCGTTACCACAAACAGACACATCTTGGGTTAACGGGGGAGACCCGCTTACTAACACAAGTGACGGAACACAAAAGTAAGCCACTTGACATGTTAGTAAAACCAAAACACATAAAAAGTACACGCAAAGGATGTCAGGCTCGGTGGCTTTAAACTTACACCCACGGAAAGTCAACTTCAACCGCGAAAGGCCCTTACGTTGAGATCCTCATCCAATGTCGTAGTACTTAGCACGTAGGGCTTATAACCTGTAACACCCCAAAAATAGGGCTAACAAAAATTTGCGTAAAGTGGAAATTGGTATACATAAAATGCCAAATCATGAGCTCATACAAAAAGGGAACATAAATGCCTGTTAATTACAAGTTTGTAAAGTAATCAGTAATAGATAACAACTTCCTAATCTAAATCTTTCTAGACATAAGATTACGGTCAGTTGTCAACTATATTCAAAAGAATGAACTTCACATATGGCATCCCAAAAATTCTCCCGTGCTCACAACTAACGGTTGACTAAGCTTCCTTGGCGCTTGCGCCACTAGAATCTGAGATACATACCAACAATCAAGTGTTAGACCAAACGGGTCTAGTGAGTTGCATCAAAACATGGTGAACATATATATAAAGCATATTATGAACAAATATGACACTTCAACCACCAAGGTCCATACGGGGTCAATTATGGGGGAGACCCATCACACCAATGAGTTTTACCTCAAGTCAATGTACCTTGATGTTCACTCGCTTGAGCAACATCCCGAAGGCCCGACACACTTGAAGACTACCTCCCAGGAATTACTCCAAGTGGCGGAGGTCTAGGTGCATACCATTATAGTGGCACCTAAGACTACATTCTCCTAGCACTTACTCATGGTTCGTTCTATGTACGTACAATGTCCATCTCTATACATAACTCCATACCCATAAGATACATGTATAAGACTTCAACAAACCCCAAGCATAGTTTAGGTACAAAACTCTAAAGCATGCAAATATTCCCATATTATCCATGACTCATCATATTACATATCATAAATCTCAAATGCCAAGAATAATCCTCTCATTAATATCCACAATAATGACCAAGACTGTATCTTCAAAATCCCAAAGGTAACAGTTAGGTCAAAACTTATCAGGTGATCAACTTTTTGTGTAAACATGAAATGTTAAGCAAGTAAATGTACAAAGTATGTATCTCATTTGAAAATGTTAGAAGAAAACTCACTATCTAGGGTTTTATAAAAAACCCTAGAAAACTCAAGGAGAAGGATGAGAAGATGAGATTTGGATGCTAGCTCAAGGTACCACTAAATGCTCCACCAACCTTGAAGAATAGAAAATCAATGAGGGAGAGATCCTTAGACTTGAAATAAATGACCTAGGGTTGGTTGAGGGAAAAAATCTCCCCTTTTCACTCTCCAAAATCGACCCTTAGAAGACAAATATGAATTTTCCTCCCAAATCCCGACTGGAGGTTGTTTTTATACCCCAGACTCTCGCCGGCGATAGTGCCCGGCGATTGTGCCCATGGCACTATCGCGAGGGGCACAATCGCGCCACTCAAACGACCCTCGGTACATCTCAGGCGATAGTGCCTGGCGATTGTGCCAAGGGAACTATCGCGATGGCACAATCGTGACCGCTCTCGACCTCTTGATACAATTCCAGCGATAGTACCAGGCGATTGTGCCAGGGCACTATCGCGATGGCACAATCGCGCCCACCCCTTTCGACACCGAAGCTTGACTTTTCTGAGGTTCGATAAAGCGAAGCTAACTAGGCAAATTAACATCCTCATAACAGATTGATAAAACACCAATTAAGCATACAAAGAGATTCTCAATTTAACACAAGTCAAGGGACGAGGGGAATACTTACCTTAGATTTTTCGGGTGTTACAATCCTCCCCACCTAATAGGGATTTCGTCCCCGAAATCTTATTTCCTAAAATAAATGAGGATATCTTTTCTTCACGTCCTCTTCCGATTACCAAGTTACGTTAGCACCCCGATGATGCTTCCATTGGACCTTCACCATCGTCACTTCCTTATGCCGCAACTGTTTTGTCTTTGACTCTAGAATAGCTTCCGGTTCTTCTACACATCGATTCCCATTGCCCACCCGAATTTCCGTCAACGGGATAACATTTTCCTCTTCGGCCAAACACTTGCGAAGGTAACAGACATGAAAAGTAGAATGGATTCCGTCCATCTCCGACGGTAAGTCCAACCGATAATCTTGAAGCCCGATCTTTTCTAAAATCGTGAAGGGCCCAAGGAAACAGGGACTAAGCTTCCCGCGCTTTCCGAAACAGATGATTCCTTTCCAAGGCGACACCTTCAGCATAACCCGATCTCCCACTTGAAAGTCAACCGGTCTTCGCTTCTTGTCTGCGTAGCTCCTTTGCCGGTCTTGGACCCGCAAATTGCTTTTCTCCCGCCTCGAGCCAACACACCGATGTCCTACATTTCTGCCCGTAAAGTGCCTCGAATGGAGCCATCCCGATACTCGAATGGTAACTGTTATTGTAGGCGAACTCTACTAACGGCAAGTGCGAATCCCAAGTCCCTCCGAAGTCTATGACGCACGATCGAAACATGTCCTCGAGAGTTTGGATCGTCCTCTCACTCTGTCTATAGGTTTGAGGGTGATATGTCGTACTTAACTTGACCTTTGTGCCCAACTCCCTTTGCAATCCATCCCAAAACTTGGAAGTAAACCGACTATCTCTATCCGAGACTATAGATAAAGGAACACCGTGACGAGACACCACTTCATCAATATAGAGTTTAGCTAATTTGTCCATCGGCAACGTCTCCCGCATTGCCAAGAAATGCGCACTCTTGGTAAGTCTGTCCACCACTACCCAAATAGTATCATGGCCTTTCAATGTCTTCGGTAGTTTAGTGACGAAGTCCATCGTGATGTGTTCCCACTTCCACTCCGGAATGGTTAACGACTGCAAACTCCCATAAGGCTTTTGATGTTCCGCCTTGACTTGAAGGCAAGTGACGCACCTTTCCACATAATTGGCCACGTCGAGTTTCATCACCGTCCACCAATAGTGCAATTTTAAGTCTCTATACATCTTGGTGCTACCGGGATGTATAGAGTATTTGGACTTGTGTGCTTCCGCTAAAAGCAACTCGCGGTTTCCCCCGATCTTTGGCACCCAAATCCTTCCTTGGAACAACTTAAGGCCATGGCTATCCTCCGATAACAACTCCCGTTGCTTCACCATGACTTCGGCTTCGAGATTCTCTTCACGAAGTGCTTCGACTTGGCTCCTCTTGATGTCCTCCACAAGACTTGACATCACTTCGATTCTAGAAAACGTTACTTTACCTTCTCCCCCGTAACTCTTTCGGCTTAGGGCGTCCGCTACCACATTGGATTTACCGGGGTGGTAAAGCAATTCACAATCATAGTCCTTTAAGAGTTCCGACCATCTTCTTTGTCGCATATTGAGTTCCTTTTGGTCGAAGATATATTTCAAACTCTTATGGTCGGTGAATAAAGTACACTTCGTCCCGTAAAGGTAGTGCCTCCATAACTTTAATGCAAACACTACCGTCGCTAGCTCCAAATCATGCGTAGGGTAGTTCTTCTCGTGATCCTTGAGTTGTCGCTATGCATAAGCGATCACCTTCCCTCTTTGCATCAAGACGCACCCCAATCCCAGTTTAGAAGCGTCACTAAAAACCACAAAATCTTCGGATCCTTCGGGTAAGGATAATATTGGTGCTTCACATAACTTCTTCTGAAGAGTTCGGAAGGCGTTCTCTTGCGTCTCAGTCCATACGAATTTGACGTTCTTCTTTGTCAACAATGTGAGTGGTGAGGCGATCTTCGAAAAATATTGAATAAACCGTCGGTAGTAACCGGCCAATCCCAAGAAGCTCCTGGTCTCTGTTGGATTCGTCGGTGGCTCCCAATTCATCATCGCCTCTACCTTGGCCGGGTCCACTTTCACTCCGTCCTTGGACACCACGTGGCCTAAGAATTGAACCTCTTGAAGCCAAAACTCGCATTTTGAAAACTTTGCATACAACTTCTCCTTACGGAGGATTTCCAAAACTTCTCGTAAATGTCGTCGATGCTCCAACTCGTCGCGAGAGTAGATGAGGATATCGTCGATGAAGACTATAACCGACTTGTCTAATAAGGGTCGACATACTCGGTTCATCAAGTCCATAAACACGGCTGGAGCATTGGTCAACCCAAACGGCATAACTAGAAACTCGTAGTGACCGTACCTCGTTCGGAAAGTCGTCTTCGGTATATCGCTCTCCTTCACTCGCACTTGATGATAACCGGGCCGTAAGTCTATTTTAGAGAAACATCCCGCTCCTTGAAGTTGGTCGAATAGATCGTCGATCCGCGGAAGTGGATATTTATTCTTTACGGTAACTTTGTTGAGCTCATGGTAGTCTATGCACATCCGCATAGACCCATCTTTCTTCTTCACAAACAACACCGACGCTCCCCAAGGCGACGAGCTCGGTCGTATAAATCCTTTCCCGATTAGCTCTTGGAGTTGCGTCATCATCTCTTGCATTTGTATCGGGGCTAAGTGGTAGGGAGCACGAGCAATCGGAGCGGCTCCCGGAGTAAGGTCGATGTGGAACTCCACTTGTCGTTCCGGTGGAAGTCCAGGTAGATCATCCGGAAAGACATCCGGGCAGTCGCACACCACCTCCACCTCTTCTAACTTCTTCTTCTCTAGCTTCGCGTCGATCACATAAGCGAAGTACGATTCACATCCTTTGGCTAGGTTCTTGCGTGCCTTGAGTGACGATATGATCATACCGGTTCCTCGATTCTTCTCACCGTAAACTATCACTTCCCCACCCTTAGACAAGGGTACCCGGATCATTTTCTTAGAACAAAATATGCCAGCGTCGTGCTTAGCTAACCAATCCATTCCTACTATTACATCAAAACCCCTAATATCGGTCGGTAACAAATCTATAACGAAGGGCTCTCCATTTAACTCTAACGTACATCCTACATAACAACTCCGAACAACCATGTGTTCTCCATTGGCTACCTATACTACTAGAGCATCATTCAACAAACTACAAGGAGTAGTGAGGTTCTTGCAAAAAGATGTAGACACAAAAGATCGGTTCACACCAGAATTGAATAAAACACGGGTAGGTAGAGAGTTCACTAGAAACGTACCCGACACCACGTCCACCGCATCTCTTGCTTCATTAACCGTCATCTGAAAGGCCCGACTTGGCGCCTTCGGTGGAACCTCTTTCTTCGACAAAACCCCACTTGATGCTCCTTGGTTACCCTTTGCTAGCTTAGGGCAATCGCGTTTGATGTGCCCCGGTTCCCGACACTCATAACACACTCCCCGCGAGGGGCAATCCCGACTCATGTGGTCCTTTCGTCCACACTTGAAACATTCCACAACTCCAGAAAACGGCCTCGGATTACAAGGCCTGAAGTGCTTACTCTTACATTTGGGGCACCACTTCGCCTCCCGTCGTTGGTCGGTGTTCCTCCCCCCGTGGAAGGGTTTGAAAGTTCGCGTGGGCCCGGTTGGCCTCTCCCATTTACGCTTCTCGCCTTGCAATTTCTTCTCCTCTCTCTCTTGTAGAAGATCATCTTCCACCAACTGAGATTCCTCAATCACTTCCTGCAAGGTAGCCTTTTAGGCGTTCCTCACTCCCGTCTTCATCTCCGTCAGTAATCCCTTCACAAATGCCTTTATTTTGGACCCTTCGTCCGTTGCCAAATGCTCGACCAAACTGAGCTTGTCCAAGAATTGTTTGGCGTAATCGGCGACCGATAGGTTACCCTTCTTCAGACTTCGGAACTTCTCTTCTATCTTGTAAAGCGCTCTCTCGTTACAATATTTCTCCATGATTTTCTTCTTGAATGTTGGCCAAGTGAGCTTGGCCAAAACCTCCGGTGTGAGCGCTCTTCGGGTGACGTTCCACCAACTCAGAGCATCCCCTCTAAGTAGTTAAGAGGCAAACTTGACTCTCTGAGAGTCCGTGCACTCGCTTGACTCGAAAGCCATCTCCACATCTTGAATCCACTTCATGCAGGCTAATGGGTCGGTCGTTCCAGTGAATTCCGGAGCCCGACTGCATAGGAAGGTCTTGAAAGAACAACCCTCTTCTTTCCTCTTGTCATCCCTGGTCGCATGCTCCTCTGTCCCAACTGCATTATCAGCACCACCGGATCCCAACACGGCGTTGTCCTCCACCGTCTTATGCCTCCGGTTACTCGCATCTCGATCCTCCAGAACTTTAAGGAGTTTCTCGTCCCGCTTGTCCATTGCAGAGTTCATCATCTGCATTATACTAGCCAATAGGACCGACTGAGGGTCCGCCTCTTGAATTACCGGGTTCTCAGCTTCCAAGTTCCCTTGAGGAATCGCGTCTAAAATTCCCTCTAGCATTGGGGGTATCGGCGGGATGACTCGGTCCGCCGTTGGATTTGCTTGACGATTTGCCCCCGGGGCGGTTACACTTGCCTCGTTCGCATCCTCGGTCACCCCGACTCGACTCCTCGTGTTTACCATTATGAATTGTTTCACATGATAAAATTATAACGGTTAATTCTTTAAAAGATAACCGGTTCAATACGTACTACTTACAAAGACCAATCATCATAACAACAACTTCAAGAATGCTTACGTAATCATATATTCAGAACAACACTGGCCAAGTGAGATTGTGAACGTATTTTACACAAGAATTCTCGTTATCATCATCATAATTCTCAATCAATGCAATTTCTGAAATCCTAGTACTCTTCCCACCTAGGAATGCTCTACCCAATTGGACAGTGATCCTATAAGCATAACCAATCTAAGTCTAGGTATATTAAGGTCAACACCTAGTTCACTTAAACTAGAGCTCTGATACCAACTTGTAACACCCCAAAAATAGGGCTAACAAAAATTTCCGGAAAGTGGAAATTGGTATACATAAAATGCCAAATCATGAGCTCATACAAAAAGGGAACATAAATGCCTGTTAATTACAAGTTTGTAAAGTAATCAGTAATAGATAACAACTTCTTAATCTAAATCTTTCTAGACATAAGATTACGGTCGGTTGTCAACTATATTCAAAAGAATGAACTTCACATATGGCATCCCAAAAATGCTCACGTGCTCACAACTAACGGTTGACTAGGCTTCCTTGGCGCTTGCACCACTAGAACCTGAGATACATACCAACAATCAAGTGTTAGACCAAATGGGTCTAGTGAGTTGCATCAAAACATGGTGAACATATATATAAAGCATGTTATGAACAAATATGACACTTCAACCACCAAGGTCCATACGGGGTCAATCATGGGGGAGACCCATCACACCAATGAGTTTTACCTCAAGTCAATGTACCTTGATGTTCACTCGCTTGAGCAACATCCCGAAGGCCTGGCACACTTGAAGACTACCTCCCAGGCATTATTCCAAGTGGCGGAGGTCTAGGTGCATACCATTATAGTGGCACCTAAGACTACATCTTCCTAGCACTTACTCATGGTTCATTCTATGTATGTACAATGTCCATCTCTATACATAACTCCATACCCATAAGATACATGTATAAGACTTCAACAAACCCCAAGCATAGTTTAGGTACAAAACTCTAAAGCATGCAAATATTCCCATATTATCCATGACTCATCATATTACATATCATAAATCTCAAATTCCAAGAATAATCCTCTCATTAATATCCACAATAATGACCAAGACTGTATCTTCAAAATCCCAAAGGTAACAGTTAGGTCAAAAATTATCAGGTGATCAACTTTTTGTGTAAACATGTATAAAGTTTATAAAAAGGATGAACTGACCTTGTAGGGTTATATTTCAAACCCTAGAACACCAAGAACTAGAGATGAGGAGATATGTAACACCCGTAATTTTCGGTAAGTAAAGGCACCCAGGCGTTTCTGTACCTTGTATTTGGTGATATTCATGTTGGGAAAACACTATTAAAAGTTCCAAAGAGTGTCGAGGGCCTTAGTGTAGAAAAATATCTGATTTTCGGGCTTCGGGGAGTCTGGGCGAAAGTGACAGCGAAAGTGACATGTGTCACAATCGCGTGTCACTCTCACGAAGAGCACTATTTCCCGCGGTACACTCTCAGCGAGAGTGCCAGCGAAAGTGACATATGTCACTTTCGCGGGGCACTATCGCGAGCGGCCCCACACTCGTTTAAAACATGAAATTTCAGCCCCATTTCATTTGTTACTCTCCCAACTCGTTTTCTACCTATCTCTAAACGAAACCTTTTCTCTCAAGATCGATTTTGAAGCATCCAAGACCTCCATTTTGAAGATCTAAGTGATTCTTCACCTCTTGACCAAGTCTTGGAATCAAGTTGGGATTCTTTACCTCATCACCCATCTTTAACTAGGGATTTAAAGTTTTACCAATCTCTCCAAACCCTTTTCCCATTCTTTTGGATGATTTGGAATTTGACGTCATAGTGGTGACCAGAAGAGGGTTGTTGATGGATTCAAACTTTGGTAAAGGTAATATTCTCTTCTATTCAACTATGGAAATTAGGGTTGTGGGATAAGATGAGATCTTCATGTAAAATGTTTGGGAAACGATTCTATATGGTTGACTATAGTTATTTACGGTTGAAAATTTATGGATCTAGGTTTTTGGAAGAATTTTGCTCATGGATTTGGATTTCTTCAAGAAAGCTCAAGTTGGGTAAAATCTAGATTTAGCCTAAATCTAGCGAGGTGAGTTCAAGTTGATTTGTGAAAATGTTGTACATGCCAAAATGTTTATTTTAAAGTATTTATGTGTTTAACATGAAATTATCATTTGTGGAGTTACTTGATGGGTTTTGGTTATTTGAGAAGTTTGGTTTTATAAACCTTGTAAAACACCCATATTGAGGATTTTTGGGCATTTTGATAAATGAGTCATAAATAGGTGTGTTTGGTGATTTATTGTACAAGTGAGATTATTTGGTTAAAAAAACATTTTAGTGTTTGTTTTGGAGAAATGCGTAATTTAGTGTTATGGGTCGTCTTGAATAAGTAAATGGCATAAAATCATTTGGAAAGTAATTTGTCCCAATTTAAACTGCATTGGAGTTTGCACACGTATTTTGGGAGTGTGTCTGCATGAAGTGAGTCAATTGTGTTATTCTTTTGGGGAGTCGTTAATCGTTGGTCACAAAAGGAGTTTTGAGCATTTTGGCTCGGTGTCGACTTAAAAGAGTCTTGAGGACACTTGTCCGGTTTTGAATGGCTCAAGTAGCCCCATCATGACATACAAACTAACTAGGCGTTAGCCTAACCTTTTTATTTTTCGTCATGTGCAACAGGTTCTATTGGGGATTTGTTCTAGGGACATCTTGGAGAGAGAGGTGCTAGACGTATACTCGAGGGTGAGTAGTTTGGTGAAGTCTCTCGTCTTGGCTTGGGAATAGCAACTTGTATTTGGGTTTTAGTATCACCCGATCTCTAATTAGTCTTTGTGTAAGAATTTATCGATCTTCGTTGATGGTTAGACCTAGTTTAATATTTCAAGCATGAACTCGTTGTAAGCGATCTTATCTATTTTTGAGGCATTATTGGAAATTTTAATTTAGTTGCTCTTTCCAGATTTGAGGGTGGTACAAGATAGACTAGGATCTTGAGGAGACTTGAATTTTCAACAATGAATGCTTAAATATTACCTAGATCACCATTAATGGTCAAGAGATATGGTTGGTAGGATGCATTGATAACAATGGAAGATTGGGAGTTGGAACTTACCAGGTTTATGGAGAGAAAAATGTAGCCTCCAAGTGTTCTAAAAGCAAGGATTAGAAATAAATGAGGGTTTGGCCGATTTCCTTTCTTTTATTTGAGGTATGTGCGCGCGCGTGAGTTCTCGCGCGGAGCACTAGAGTCGTGGTTAGGCAGATACCCTGGCGGTTGGCCATGCGGTTCCACTCGTGCGGTGATCCGTGCCAAACACTGCTGGAATTTCTTCTTCTTCCTTTCTACCACCTTGACTAACAAGTCAAAGAGATAAATAGTACAGATCGTTACACCATTAAGACCCAAAATTCGGGGTGTTACATAAGGCGCTTAATAGCGCGCTTATGCGCTTCTTGTAACGCTGCAACTTGCGCCTGCATCTACAACATTCTTCCTCCTTTATTTCTTTCTTTTTTCTCTTCCCTCCATTTTGCTCACACTTCTGGACAAGCGCTCTGTTGGGATCGTTTGGTTTGGTTTGACCTGTATATCCCTTATATATCCCTGGTAAAACCATGAAACTAAAATAATTATTACGGCCCACAAGTATTTAATTTCTTTCTATATGCTACTATAGTAATCACCTTGGTCATTTAACTTGTTTTAAGCCATGGTGTTATAATTAGACCTGACAAACGTGTCGTGTCGTGTCAGGTTCAAAGTTAAACGTTTGCCAGGTCTAATTATAACATAATGAAACATATGAAATTAAGGAAACACACAACCCTCCATCTATTGAGAGACCTAAACCTTAACCTCACTAAACTCTTGTTTATATCCACACTCACTCTACTACCCTAGTCTTACATCTCCAAGGGCTCCTATCAGGAGATGACTAAAGACTTGTTATTTTTCATAATTTACTACTTTAGGTGATCATTTATTAAGGAAGGTTGGTTAAAGTAGAGAGCAACTGACATGAGTGTCGTGTGATAGGAGGGTACTTTTAAAACTGAATGGATAATTCTACATGATAGCCATAAGACAGATAGGTCATATGGTTCTAAGTGTTGGCTAGCAAAGAAGGCGCGAGTGAAGAAATTGGAAGTAGTTAAAGATGAACATGACAAATTTAGGCATTTATGATGACATTAACGGTTTAAGAAATTTTCGAGAACATGACAGATTTAGGCATTTCTAAGGACATGACTTTGATAGGAGTTCTCGGAGGCATAGGACAGAGTTTTGACTTTTAGTAGGATCTAGTGTCGACAAGGATATTGAGTGGAGGTTTTTCCTTCAATGGGATAATCGGCTTGATTTGACTTGACCTGACTTTATTGCTTCACTCCAAAATTGGCTCATGGCTTAATCATTCATCACAATCAAATGACCATATATGACTTAACAAATAAACATCCATATATACCATTAAGCCTATTAAACTTTAAACAACCCATAAAATAATGTTATTTAAATTGATTAACCGGGATCTTATATCTCATCAGTTGGATCTAGCCACAGAAAACATGGAGCCTTTATTAATCACCAACGTCTGATTTATTTATATTAAGTATAAATTAGAGTTGTTTATGGATACTTATATCCGCTAAACTTGGCCACCCATCCTGTAGAAAAGCGGGTTCAACAGTCATTCTTGAAAAAATGGGTGGGGCCTGGACCTCTTGTTAAGATTAATGAACAAATATGGGTGAGGCAAAAATGATTTCATTGACACCTGCATGTCCCATATATATAGGGTTGGTTCCGGTGAGAAGTTGAATTAACGTGAGAAGCGTAAGAAGTGATTATCAACCGTTTGATACACATTAGGATGAGAGAAGATGCACCGAGATGCACCGGATTAATCCCCGTATCAAGCGCGATTCATGGGTAGGCTTGAAATTTAAAGTGATCAAGGGTTCAGATCCACTTCTCACATTAACTCAACTTCTCACACAATCCTTGGCGTATATATATATATATATATATATATGTATGTATATATATAACGAGAAAGAAAGAGAGATGTGCGGTTCAAATGAGAACATAGCCAAAATAAGAGAACAGGACAATCAAATCATATGTTAGTATCACATGTGATTGACTATAGTAAAAGGGTGTTCTCCCATTTTCTTTAAAATGAAGATGTTTTCGTTTGAACTCTATTCTCTCTCTCTTTCTCTCTCTCTCTCTCTATATATATATATATACTCTCTCTATATATATATATATAGAGAGAGAGAGAGAAAGAGAGGTTCAAATGAGAAAGCTAAGTGTATGAGAAGTAGTGAAGTGATCCTAGCCCTTGGATCAAATAATCAGAAGTTATGGAGAGGTTCAAATGAGAAAGCTAAGTGTATGAGAAATAGCGAAGTGTATAACACCCTAAAAACCAGGGTAAATTTAAAACTGCGAAAACTGTACAATTAAGCATCAACCAAAGGTATAAACCTCCCAAAAAGAGGAACTGTACTTAATCTTTACAAAAATCTGAATACGGATAAGGATCCCAACAACAAACCAATCTAAACATATACTATCTAGATTACACAAGTTGTTGATCCAGAATCATCCAAAATGTGGGACTTAACAATGCCCAACAATCCAATACTAAACATCTAAAAAAAACCTCGGGATCAGTCCCGACACTCAAACCCTTAGCAACCTGTCGCTAACGAGAACCTGAATACATATCATTTGAGAAAAAGTGTTAGGCTTATAAAGCCTAGTGAGAACATACAGTTCATACATAATCAGAGATATAAACATTTGCATTCAAACGGAAATCTTTCAAACAAGCATTTCCAAGTTAACCATTGATAAGAATAAAATCCATTAAAATAAGGTCATAAACCTTCTTTCCAGAACCTCACAATTTAATTCACATGTAGTTCTTCGTTTTGATAACCATATAGAACCTCACAATTTAATGCACATGTAGTTCTTTTTGTTAACGGCCAGAGCCTCACAATTTAATGCACATGTAGCTATTTATTTACTTTACTTGGTAACCTCCAAATAATATCAGTCGACTCAAAACCTAGGGATCCACTAGTAATAGTCTAGACTTGTCACAACCTCATTCGTGACCAACCATATATAACCATATGGTATACAAAACATTTTATAAACAAAATGCCTTTTCAAGTTCAACTTCTGGTAAGTATGAAAATCATAAAAATGAGTTCATAAACATTCTTTTGCATAAGCTACATAATCAGCAAGTAAAACATCATTTTACTTCAAATAAGTTAGAATCCATCATTTTAGTCAAAAATGATCGGGAACCCTAAAATCTCCCAAAACTCAAGTTATATCAACTATGCAAAAAACTTAGATCTGAAACCATGGAGATATATAGGAGTTCCAAAAGGTAGCTTTTGATATGTATACAGTTTTTAAAATGATAGTAGGAACTCACCAAACAGGTTTATACGAAAACCCGAAAAACTAGATATCGACCACGACGAATAGGTGAAGCTTTCTACACCGAAACCCCGAGCAATGCACTTAATACTAGCTAACAACGGAGCTTCAAAGATCGAAGAAACCAAAGAGAATCTTAGAGAGAGAGAGAGATTTGAAGAGAGAGAGAGAAAAAAAAATCTAGAATGAGATATTTGTGGCTGACAACCCTTAAGTCGGCCAGAGGGTTGCGCGGCTTACACCGCGGCCTTCAAGCCGTGGGAAAAGTCGCGCGTGCCGCAAAACTGGAATACTCCAGTGGGTCACGCGGCTTAGCTCGCGGCTTACTAGCCGCGGCTTAGCCCGTACGTGTCAACAATTCTGGGAATCCTCCAGAGGGTTACGCGACTTACCTGGCGGCCTACAAGCCGCGGCATAGCCCGCGTAACTCTCTGTTTCCCACAATTTCAACCAAAACCCAAACACTAACTCTCGATTCAAAACTCGGCGTTTACGACAAAAGGTAAACGCAAGAATACAACGATATATATAATGAAAATCTAGGGTGTTACAATCCTCCCCAACTTGGGAATGATTTCGTCCCCGAAATCCCAACTATATAAAGAGATGGGGATATCATCGCTTCATATCCTCCTCAGCTTCCCACGTCACGTTGGCTCCCCTATGATGCTTCCACTGCACCTTGACCATAGTGACTTCTTTGCGACGCAACTTCTTAGACTTTCTCTCTAAGATAGCATGAGGCTCTTCTACACAACGGTTACCCTCGTCTACTGTTAACTCAGAGAGAGGGATGATGCTTTCCTCTTCCGCCAAACACTTCCAAAGGTAACAAATATGAAACGTGTTGTGTATTCTGCTCAACTCTGGCGGCAGTTCCAATTGGTAGGCTTGCAAACCCACTCGCTTGAGCACTTTGAAAGGTCCGAGGAAACGGGGACTCAGCTTCCCACGCTTTGCGAACCGTATAATGCCCTTCCACGGCGATACCTTCAGCAACACACGGTCGCCCACTTGGAATTCCATCGGCCGTCTCTTTTTATCGGCATAACTCTTCTGCTGATCCTGAGCCACTTTCAATCTTTCACGAATGCTCTTGACCTTATCGGCCATCTCTTGCACGATTTCAGGTCCGGCAAACTGCTTTTCTCCCGCTTCAAGCCAACACATGGGAGTTCGACACTTTCGCCCGTACAACGCCTCAAAAGGTGTCATTCCAATACTCGAGTGGTAGCTATTATTGTAAGCAAACTCCACCAAAGGCAGGTGCGAGTCCCAACTACCCCCGAAATCGATGACACAAGACCTCAACATATCTTCTAACGTCTGGATCGTTCTCTCGCTTTGCCCGTCGGTATGTGGATGGTAAGTCGTACTCAACTTGACTCGTGTACCCAGCTTTTTCTGAAACCCATCCCAAAAGTTCGAAGTGAACCGACTGTCGCGATCTGACATGATCGACAAACGTATTCCATGCCTCGAGACCACTTTATCGATATATAGTTTTGCTAACTTATCCATCGGTAAAGTCTCGCGCATAGCCAAGAAGTGAGCGCTCTTTGTCAATCTATCAACTACCACCCAAATGGTATCGTGACCTCGAAGAGTTTTAGGCAACTTAGTCACGAAATCCATGGTGATATGCTCCCACTTACACTCGGGAATCTCTAAAGACTGAAGACTCCCATATGGTCGTTGATGTTCGGCCTTAACTTGCGAGCACGTAACACAACGCTCCACATACCGCGCCGCATCAAGTTTCATTACCGGCCACCAATAGTGCAGCTTCAAGTCCCTGTACATCTTCGTACTTCCTGGATGAATGGAATACTTGGACTTGTGAGCATCTTCAAGCAGTAGATCACGGTTACCCCCAATCTTGGGTACCCACACACGACCGCTAAACAGTTTTACCCCACGGCTATCTTCCGTTAAGAGTAAACATTGCTTCGTCATGACTTCCTCTTTGAGATTCTCTTCTAACAAGGCTTCAATCTGCGATGCCTTGATCTTTTCAACAAGGGTGGATACTAACTCGATTCTCGAACAGGTAGCCCGAATACTTCCGCTATAGTCTTTCCGACTTAACGCATCGGCTACCACGTTTGCCTTCCCGGGATGGTAAAGCAACTCACAGTCGTAATCTTTAAGCAATTCGAGCCACCACCGTTGCCTCATATTCAACTCTTTCTGATCAAAGACATACTTCAGGCTCTTATGATCTGTGTAGAGTGTACACTTCGTGCCATAGAGATAATGTCGCTAAAGCTTCAAGGCGAACACTACTGCTGCTAACTCCAAATCGTGGGTAGGATAGTTCTTCTCGTGTATCTTAAGTTGCCTCGAGGCGTAAGCGATTACCTTGCCCCGCTGCATCAACACACAACCTAAACCCATCTTCGAAGCATCGCTATAGACCACGAAGTCTTCTGACCCTTCAAGTAACAACAAGATTGGAGCTTCACATAACTTCTTTTGAAGAATCCGGAATGCCTTCTCTTGCGTTTCGGTCCAATCAAACTTCGCATTCTTCCGAGTTAGAACTGTCAAGGAAGAAGCGATCTTCGAAAAATCCTGAATAAATCTCCGATAATATCCCGCCAGACCCAAGAAACTTCGGATCTCGGACGGATTCTTGGGAGGCTCTGTTGGGAAATTCAGAAATGCATAAGTACAGTTAATGCTGTTAGCAGAACTTGGTTACTACTTCTGATGTTAATGTTGCTGATTCAGGTTAATGCTGTTAGTCAAAGATTAATACTGCTAGAAAAAATTACTACTGCTAAGAAATTTTAGTACTGCTAGTAGTGAGTACTGCTGAACATTAATACTGCTCAAAGTAGTAATGCTGCTGAAGACTTAGTACTGCTTAAGAGATAATCAAGATTCGTGCAGATCAAGTTTGAAGATTATGGAAAGCTTGAAGATAAAGATGGAAGATTATTCTGAAGATCTTTTATTATTTGTAATTATCTTTTATCTTCAGTATATGTATAGAATAGTTTAGATCAATTTGAGAGAGAATTAATTCTGAATTTTCTGAGTTTTTGTTTTCATAGAGAGAATCAACCTCAAGGCTTATAGTCCTAGTTCTAGAGAAGTAAAATTCGTATTGGTGAGCCTGTTTATCAATATTGAGGTTGAGTGTTGAATCTTGTAGCTTTACAATCATTCAATTAAGTTTACAAGTTGTTATTCTGATTCACTGTTTCATTGAATATTAAAGTGTTATTCCGCAAACTTCTTTAATATTGTTTCTGAGTGTTTATTCTTGTTAAGAATTAAGATCCTGACAAGTGGTATCAAAGCAAGTATTCTCAGAAACCTTATTCATCATGGAAAACACAGTTGAATCAAACAGTACTCTGGTCTCAAAGGTTCCAATGCTCAGATCTAATGAATTTGACATGTGGAAGATTAGAATCAAGAAATACATTCTCCTCACAGATTACTCCATGTGGGACATCATTGAGAATGGCCCATCTGATGCAGGAAAGATTGGTGAAGATGGAAAAAGAACCCCACCAAAGACGGATGCAGAAAGAAAGACAAGGCAGACAGAGATGAAAGCCTTGAGCACACTGCTCTTGGCCATTCCCAATGAGTATCAACACCAATTCTGTAATTGACTGATGCACAGATGCTTTGGAATGCTCTAGAAAAGAGATTCTCTGGTACCAAAAGTATCAAGAGAAATCAGAAGGCAATTTTGAAGCAACAGTATTAAAACTTTATGTCAACTAAGAATGAGTCAATGACTCAAACTTTTGACAGGTTTAACAAGCTAATTAGTGAACTAGCCACTATGGGAGTACATATTGATCAAGATGATGTAAACAGAAAGTTCTTAAGGTCCCTTGGAGATGAATGGACCATGTACACTGTTTCATTCAGACAGAATGAACAATTGGAAGAGAAAGAACTTGATGATATGTACAATGATCTTAGAGTATTTGAAGCTGAGGTAGAGGCAAAGAAGAAGCCTTCTGGATATATTCATAATGCTGCACTCCTATCAGCATCAATTGATTCTACTGCTAACCCTGAATCAGTTAATGCTGCTAATGGAGCAAATCAAGAAAAAGGCACTGAATCTGTGTTTGAAGCCTTTCTTTCCAGTCATGGAAACTCCTCTTTAATTAATGATGATTTGGAACAACTTCATCCTGATGACCTTGAAGAGATGGATATTAAATGGCAGATGGCCATGCTTTCCATGAGGGTGAAGAAGTTCATCAAGAGAACTGGGAGGAACAACTTCTCCCAAAGAAGAGAAGATGGAGCAGGGTTTGATAAATCAAAGGTGGAGTGCTATAAATGCCATCTGAAGGGACACTTTGCCAGGGAATGCAGAAGTGGAGTGTCTCACAACAACAACCACCAACAAGCACAGTCTGAAAACCTCAACCACAACAGAAACTCTGCTCAAGCCCTTGTTTCTCAACAAGGAATGGGGTTTGACTGGAGTGATCAAGCAGAAGAGGTTATCCAAAATCAAGCTCTTATGGCAGAAGTATCTGATCTCCCAACTGAGTTAAGTTCTAGTCTCTGTTCTAAAACTTGCATAGACACTGTTAGAAGGTATAGGGATCATAATCAGAAGATGAGTGATGACCTTAAGAGATTAGAAAAAGATATAAAAGACTATGTGAGAATTGTTGAGAGGTTTGAGGAACAGATTAAAGGTTTTCAAGCCAATGAACTCCAACACTCATATGATACAAATTACTGGAAGTGGGAGAAAAAGGATCTAGAACTCAAATTGACCAAATCTAAAGAAGAGAGTGAAAAGTTGAGAGAGGAGCTAACCAAGGTTAAGCTTGATGTGGAAAAAATTTTCAATGCTTCTAAAGCAATGGACTCTTTACTACAAACTCAGATTCATGACAAATTGAGAAGAGGAATTTGGTACAATGCCACACCACCACCATATAACAACAATTACATTCCTCCTACTTCAGACTTGCTAGAAACCAAAGATAGGAAGGACTTGCCTGAGGGAGCCACTGAGATAGATCCATTAGATGAGGTAGTTGTTGAGGACAAGACTGAGAAAGAGGTTGGTAAGAGTAAGGAGAACAATGTGAGTGGTGAGATTCCCCTAGAAAATCACATCATTACCAATGAGGGGTGTGGAAGGATTTGGGTCAAATTAAAGGACATAGAGAAGACAGAGGGAAAGTCTGGTAAGGTCCATTACAAACAAACCACAGTTGTGAATCCAGTTCCTTGCAAACAGTGTGCATGCAAGAAATCTGAGCCCCTAAAACATGATAAAAAAAAAAGGGAAATCAAAGAAACTGGAATAATCAGTAGGCACAAAAACAAGGGGTTGATTTGAGTAAAATCAATAGACCAAAACCTTGTTTTATCTGTGGCAAATTGAATCATCTTGCCAAATACTGTTATTTCAATCCTATGAACCAAAGGATGAATTTTCAAAGATCTATGCAAAAACCCTTTGGTTATAGGAAGATTGAAAGGAACCATGTGGCTAAGAAATCTGTTAAACCTAAAAGCCACATGAAGAAAAAGATTGTCAAAGAAAGTGTCAATATGTGGGTTCCTAAATGCACTAAACCTGTTAATACTGCTACCCAAATAGTACTGCTGACAATGATAGTGCTACTAGAAGCAATACTACTGCTATCAATGTTAGTCCTGCTGACATTGTTAGTACTTCTTCAAATGTTAATACTGCTAACTCTGTTAGTACTGCTAACAAGGTTAGTACTGCTAAACCTGTTAGTGCTGCTAACTCTGTTAGTACTTCTCAGGTTTGTACTGCTCCTAGTGTTTGTGCTGCTAGACCAATCATATTGACAAAGTACTCCAATAAAGAGTGTACTGATTTTAAAAATCTCATCAAAAAGGAATGTAAGTACTTTGATGAGAAAGGGAGACCCAAGACCACTTTGGATTGGGTCCCCAATCAATACTAATTGTTTAATCTTATGTGCAGGGCAATCAACAGCTCAAGGGGAAGAGCATCTGGCATGTTGATAGTGGTTGCTCTAGGCACATGACAGGGAACATGTCATGCCTCAAGAATTTCAAGAAAATTGATGGTGGGCATGTTGCCTTTGGTAATACTCCAGATGGAGGTAAGATAAGTGGTAAGGGGATGTAACCAAAGGTAAAATGACCTTTGAAGATGTATTCTATGTTGAGCAGTTAAGGTACAACCTGTTAAGTGTATCACAGGTTTGTGACAAACAACATAGTATATTATTTACTGATTCTGAATGTATTATCCTTGCTCTTGGATTCAAGGTAGTTGATGAAAAGATGATACTACTAAGAACTCCCAGAAAGGATAATGTATATTGCTTAGATATGGAAAGTGTTTCAACTGATTCATCCCTAAACTGTCTTGTTTCAAAAGCTTCTTTGGATGAATCATCACTTTGGCACAGAAGGATGTGTCACATGAACTTTAAAACAATGAATAAACTTGTTAAAAACAACCTTGTAAGAGGTTTACCTTCCAAAGTCTTTTCATGTGATGATCATTGTGTTGCCTGTCTCAAAGGCAAACAACACAAAACTTCTCATAAGTCCCAAGAGTTGAACACAATCTCTAATTCTCTTCAGTTGTTACATATGGATCTGTTTGGTCCTACTAATGTTATGAGTATAGGTAAGAAATCATACTGCCTAGTTATTGTTGATGATTACTCTAGATTTACTTGGGTATATTTTCTAAGGATTAAGGATGAGACAAGTGGACTGATCAAATCCTTTAGTCAAAGAATTGAAAACCAAACAAATCAAAAGGTAAAAGTCATTAGGTCAGACAATGGTACTGAATTTAAAAATCATGACCTAAACACCTTTTGTGAGGAAAAAGGAATTTAGAGGCAATACAGTGCTCCTAGGACTCCACAACAAAATGGTGTTGCTGAGAGAAGGAATAGGACACTGATTGAGGCTGCTAGATCTCTGTTGGCTGATTCAAAACTACCAATTACTTTCTGGGCTGAAGTAGTTAATATTGCTTGTTATGTCCAAAACAGGGTTCTAGTAGTCAAGCCTAAAAACAAGACACCATATGAGCTTATAAATAAAAGAAAACAATTTATTGGATTTTTCAAACCTTTTGGGTGTCCTTGTACCATTCTCAATACCAAAACTCACTTAGGAAAGTTTGATAGCAAGGCAGATGATGGTTTTCTTGTTGGTTACTCATCTCAGAGTAAGGCTTACAGAGTTTTTAATACTTCTTCTAAAATAATTGAGGAAAGTGACAATGTCAAATGCAATGAGAACACACCAAATCCTATTGGGTCTGGTCCTCAGTGGTTATTTGACATTGATTCACTAACTAACTCTTTAGGTTTCAGTAGTGATTATCATGCAGGTTCAGGAAGTGGAGGATCAGGGGATGATCAAGTACAAGTACAAGACATTATTCCTCAGTCTGTGATCTTTCCCATACCTACAATAGATCATGTTGATGTTTGTGCAAAGGAAACTATGACTGAACCAATTCAGAGTGAAGAAGAAGGAAGAGATGAGGAGAATCAAATGCATGAAGAGCCAGAAGCAGCTGATGAGATCCCCTCAGCTGACTTAAATGACTCAAATCTAGATGTGGGACTCAATGAAGAACCTAGTCATCAGACTAGAACTCAAAAGAACCATCCTCCAGAGCTGGTCATAGGAGACATTTCTTCTCCTATGATAACAAGGAATCAAAGCAGACTTCAAGAGCTGCAGAATCAGCAACACACCGTACTCTCTTGCTTTCTATCTCAGATTGAGCCTAAGAAGGTTTATGATGCAATGAAAGATTCCAGTTGGATAGAAGCTATTCAATAAGAGTTACTGCAGTTCAAATTGCAAGAAGTTTGGAACTTGGTGGACCTTCCAAAAGGTCATAGAGCTATTGGCACCAAGTGGATTTTCAGGAATAAAAAGGATGAGAGAGGAATTGTGATCAGAAACAAAGCAAGGCTTGTGGCACAAGGGTACACTCAAGAAGAAGGCATTGACTATGAAGAAGTGTTTGCTCCAGTGGCAAGGGTAGAGGCAATTAGGCTATTTCTATCCTATGCCTCATACATGAAGTTCAAGGTATACCAAATGGATGTGAAGAGTGCCTTTCTTTATGGTACAATTGATGAAGAAGTATATGTTTGTCAGCCCCCTGGATTTGAAAATCCATCATATCCAGACAGAGTATACAAACTGAAGAAAGCACTTTATGGTCTTCATCAAGCCCCAAGAGCATGGTATGATACTCTATCTACCTATCTCTTGGAGAATGGGTTTGAAAGAGGAATAATTGACAAGACCCTCTTCATTAAAAGGAGTAAGAAGGACATCCTACTTGTTCAGATTTATGTGGATGACATCATCTTTGGATCCACAAAAGATCAGATGTGTAGAGACTTTGAAAAGTTGATGCACAAGAGCTTTAAAATGAGTTCAATGGGTGAACTTACCTTCTTCCTTGGGCTTCAAGTGAAACAGAAGAAAGATGGGATCTTCATAAGCCAATCAAAATATGTGAAAGACATCCTGGATAAGTATGGTTTAACAGACTCAAAGCCAGCAAGCACACCTATAGAGACTCATAAAAAGATCAATGTTGATCTTGAGGGGGAGGATGTTGATGTCCATCTATATAGATCAATGATTGGATCTCTCATGTATCTCACAGCCTCAAGACCAGACATCATGTTTCCAGTGTGTTTGTGTGCCAGATTCCAAGTCAAGCCAAAGCAATCACAACTTCAAGCTGTTAAAAGGATTTTCAGATACTTAAGAGGGCAACCTAGATTAGGTCTTTGGTATCCTTATGAATCCAACTTTGACTTGATTGCTTATTCAGATAGTGACTTGGGAGGTGCTAACATGGACAGAAAGTCTACTTCAGGTGGATGTCAACTTTTGGGTGCAAGACTAGTATCTTGGCAGTGTAAGAAGCAAACCACAGTGTCCTTATCAACAACAGAAGCTGAGTATATTGTTGCTGCAAGTTGCTGCTCTCAGGTTCTATGGATTCAGAATCAGATGCTGGACTATAGGGTAACCTTTCTTCACACTCCAATCTTCATTGACAATAGCAGTGCTATAAGCATTGTTAACAATCCAGTCAAGCACTCCAAAACAAAGCACATTGAGATCAGGTATCACTTTATTAGAGATTGTAATGAAAAGAAGCTAATTCAAGTTGCTAAAGTTCATACTGACAACCAGTTTGCTGATCTATTCACTAAAGCCTTTGATGTGGGTAGATTCACTTTCTTGGTCACAAGTGTGGGCATGATCAACTCTGAATGAGCTCATGTCTTAAAAAGTGTTTTCATACCTGTTATTGGTTTATTCTTTGGTGCTACTAACATCTTTCTCAGTAAGTTATTACCTTGCTCAGAGTACCTCAAGCTTCAAAAAGTGTAAGTATAGTTAATGCTGCCTGTGCAGTTTTAATACTGCCAGTGCACAGTTAATACTGCTAGTTAGTTAATACTGCTAGTGGTTAATATTGCTCACAGTTAATACTGCTAGTTAGTTAATACTGCTAGTAGTTAATACTGCTCTCAGTTAATACTTCTAGTTCGTTAATACTGCTAGTAATTAATACTGCTAATGTCCCGAATCGTATAAATACCCTTTTTGCCCGCCCAAAAGTTCATAACGACTCTTTGATTTCTATTCATCTGCTCTCTAAACCTTTTTCTCTCAAGCTCCTAGTAAGTTTCAGGCAAGAACACTCAAGTTCAATGGCATCCATGGCATTCATTGACGAGCACAACGAAATCGCTATGCTTCAAAAGCCTAAACAAGCTGCTGGTTTCCATCAGATTGTGGATTTTCTCAAATCCAGCCACATTGCCCATGCTCTTACTGTATCGCCAACAATCTACATAGAGCATCAAAGACAATTCTGGGCAAATGTCACAGTAGTCACAGAGAATGGGGTGCAGATAATCAAGACAAGGGTATGTGACAAACCCTTGTCAGTTTCTGAAGAGGTGATACGCATTTGTCTACGTCTAGACGATGCTGCAGGTATTACTTCTATTCCTAATGAGGACTTGTTCTCGAATCTGTCAAGAATGGGGTATGGAGGCCAATTGGGTGGTTTTAAATTCTCAAAAGCTAAATTTTATACCCAATGACGTTTTCTTGTTCATACCCTGATGCACTGTATTTCCAAAAAGACTACTGGATGGAGTGAGTTTAGCAGTACCATTGCTTATGCTTTGGTCTGCTTGGCCACTGCTAGAAAGTACAATTTTTCAAGAATGATTTTCAGTGATCTTGTATCAAACTTGGGAAGCAAAAAGAGTTTTTATATGTACCCAAGGTTTGTACAGGAAGTTATAACCCATGAATTGACGGATATGCCTCACTTTGATGAGGTATATGTACCCAAAATCCCCAAAGGTAAGGTCTTTTCAAACATGAAAAGATCTCCATTGGACTCGGAAGGAGTTGACACCCCATTGTTCTCTACAATGATGGTGGTGTCCCACAATGAAGAAGGTATGGCTTTAGGGTCAAGGCCCTCATTAGACCAACCCACTAAAAGCCAATCCCAACCTTCCATCACCATATCAATCCGTCAGTCCCTTGTTCAAAAACCAACTTCCCCAATAACCAATACTTATATCGGGAAAAAGGTAAAGAAGGCTCCTTCCCTTCTTGTACCTACACCCACAGAGCCTTTAAGCCCTTTAATGGAGAATTCTCCATTAGAGAATATCTACAGGGAAACCACAGGGGCGTCTCCCAACCCCAAGGAGGTGCTCAATGAGGTGATGAATGAGCATATGGGTGCAAAGGCTGCCACTACTCCTGCTAGCACAGAGGAGGTCAGTGGTAACATAAATAAGACCTTCCCCATGGCAACTTTGGGTGAGCAATCATCCAAAGGTCCCAGGTGCCAAGAAACCATGGGGGTAGCAGGTGCTTCTGCTAGGCAGAAGACCTCTACTACAAAAAGATCCCATGATCCTTCAAAAGGGGGTAACACTCCTGGAGAAGGTGAGGACAGATATGACTATTATGAATTGATGGAAACAATGGGAAACATCAACATGGATGTAATCAAGCAGGGAAAAGACATAGAAGAGCTGAAACTGATCATTCTGTCTCAACAAGTTCAGATCACCAACCTGAAGAAAATGGTGAAGAGATTGATCCAGAAAAAGAAGAAGAAACAGTTTGTGCTCAGAAGAAGGGAACCAGTGACTGATGCTCCCAAAAAGGGGGAGTCAAAAGCTGATGCCAACATGGAAGATGCCAAAGATAAGGGGGAGCAGGATAAAGTTGATTTTGAGGGGGAGCAAGAAAAAGAAACAGAGTTTGTACAAGAAGCAGAAACATCAAGCAGAGCAGTAGTAACAGAACAAACAGCAGTAACAGTTAATGCTGCTGAATCAAGCAAAGCAGCAGAAACTGTTAATACTGCTGAACTGAAGGAAGCAGCAGAAATAGTGCAAGAAGTACTAACAGATCTTGAAATTGCTGAAACCTTAATCAAAGCCAAACATGATACTCCCAAGGTCACCTCAAAGGCCAAAAGAGTTGTCATAAAAGAAAGAGGTGAGGTTGTAAAGTGCAAGAAGTACTAACAGATCTTGAAATTGCTGAAACCTTAATCAAAGCCAAACATGATACTCCCAAGGTCACCTCAAAGGCCAAAGGAGTTGTCATCAAAGAAAGAGGTGAGGCTGTAAAGAAAGCAAGTGTTGAGAAGGTGATAATCCAAGATAAAGGCAAAGTTAAAATGGTGGAATCTGATCAACCAATCAAAAAGCAAAAGTTGGTTGAGTCAGATGAAGCTTTGGCCAGGAAGATGCAGGATGATCTTGAGCAAGAAGAAAGGGTTCAAGTTGAAAAGGACAGGGAGATGGCTAAGGCTCTGGCTGCAGAATTAAATGAAGCTTATCAACAAAGTCTGGCAACTGAAATAGCACAAAAGAAAGCTGCAACCAGGAAGAAATCTGTGTTGTTCAAAAGAGCTGCAAAGAAGAGACAACTCTCAAAGACATTCCTTGGTGCTCAAGAAAGAAATAAGATGATTACATTTCTCAAAGGAGCTGTAGGAGTCAGAAAGGAGATGTTCTCAAAGATGACTTTTGAACAGATTAAAGAGTTGTACAATTCAGAAATGACCAAACTTCAAGGTAATGAAACTGCAAGAGTTGAAATGGAGAAGAGAATGAAAGAAAGCAATGACTTTCTGATAGAAAAGCCTTTTCCAGATGAGCAAGAAACACCAAAGAAAGAAGTCACTCTTGGTGAAAGTCTGAGGACTTTAAAAAGAACCAAAATGATGGCCAGAAGAAAATCAGCCAAGAAGCCTAGAGTAGTTGAAGAAGAAGCTGAGAAGGTTGCTGAAGAAGAAGGGGCACCTAAGCCAAGTGAACAGAAAGAACCATCAAGCATTGATGATGTAAATCTGTACATGGTAGTGATGGACAAAGTGCCTGAACCTATTACAGCTGAACCTGTTGGTGTTAAGCCTCCTGAGGTCATTTTCTGGGAAACAATGAAGGTTGATGGAAAAGAATACATCAGGCTCAAAATAAAAGATGAAAAGCATGAAGTGTATAATACATGGGCAAAGATTGTCAGAACATGTTCCAGATCAGATCTAGAAGAGATGTATGAAATAGGAATGAAGTTGTATGCAGATCAATTGAAAGCTCCAGGGATTTCAATCACAAAACTTGTGATGGAGTATCTGTGTATGATGTTCAAGCCTGAAGAAGTGGAGCATGTGATCAGAATTGTGTTTCAAAAAGTCACCAATTGGACTCTATATGAAACTAGTGGAGTATATGCTTTGACTGTGGATTCAAATCACATAGAATACTTCCTAGTGGATAGAGTATACAACCACAGTAGACTGAAGCTGCATGCAATGTTGAAAAAGAAGCTTAGATGTGCTCCAGATTCAGAAATGGCAAAGTATCTGATTCAAAGAACAATCAATCAGAGTTTGGGGTTAGATGAAAATACAGGTGTATGAGCTATGAAGTTTTGGGAGCATATTAAAGACCATCTGAAGAACTTGACTTCTCTTCCTAAAAGTCAAGTTAGGGGGAGATTGTTGGGAAATTCAGAAATGCATAAGTACAGTTAATGTTGTTAGCAGAACTTGGTTACTACTTGTGATGTTAATGCTGCTGATTCAGGTTAATGCTGCTAGTCAAAGATTAATACTGCTAGAAGAAATTACTACTGCTAAGCAATTTTAGTACTGCTAGTAGTTAGTACTACTGAACATTAATACTGCTCAAAGTAGTAATGTTGCTGAAGACTTAGTACTGCTTAAGAGATAATCAAGATTCGTGCAGATCAAGTTTAAAGATTATGGAAAGCTTGGAGATAAAGATGGAAGATTATTCTGAAGATCTTTTATTATTTGTAATTATCTTTTATCTTCAGTATATGTATAGAATAGTTTAGATCAATTTGAGAGAGAATTAATTCTGAATTTTCTGAGTTTTTGTTTTCATAGAGAGAATCAACCTCAAGGCTTATAGTCCTATATCTAGAGAAGTAGAATTCGTATTGGTGAGTCTGTTCATCAATATTGAGGTTGAGTGTTGAATCTTGTAGCTTTACAATCATTCAATAAAGTTTACAAGTTGTTATTCTGATTCACTGTTTCATTGAATATTAAAGTGTTATTCCGCAAACTTCTTTAATATTGTTTCTGAGTGTTTATTCTTGTTAAGAATTAAGATCCTGACAGGCTCCCAATTCATCATAGCTTCAATTTTGGAGGGATCTACCTTCACTCCGTCTCGGGTGACAACATGACCCAAAAACTGTACCTCTTCAAGCCAAAAGTCACACTTGGAAAATTTGACATACAATCTTTCTTTTCTCAGCACATCAAGAACTTCGCGAAGGTGCTACTCGTGCTCCAACTCGCTCTTAGAGTACACGAGTATGTCATCAATGAATACGATGACCGACTTGTCGAGGAATGGTCGGCACACCCTATTCATCAAATCCATAAATACCGCTGGTGCATTCGTTAGGCTAAAAGGCATCACGAGAAACTCGTAATGGCCGTAACGCGTTCTAAAGGTTGTCTTCGGAACGTCTTCTTCTCTTACCTTCACTTGGTGATAACCCGAACGTAAGTCAATTTTTGGAAAAACAACCCGCTCCTTGCAGTTGATCAAACAAGTCGTCGATTCTCGGAAGCAGATATTTGTTCTTCACTGTCGCCTTGTTCAACTCCCGATAATCAATGCACATTCTCATTGTGCCATCCTTCTTCTTGACAAACAGGACCGGAGCTCCCCACGGTGACGAGCTCGGTCTTACGAAACCCTTCTCCAAAAGCTCTTGGAGTTGTGCCATCATCTCTTGCATCTCTGATGGCGCTAAACGGTAAGGAGCTCTAGCAATAGGAGATGCTCCTGGCACAAGATCAATCCGAAACTCTACTTGACGATCAGGCGGTAACCCAGGCAAGTCGTCAGGAAAAACGTCTGGAAACTCGCGCACAATCTTTACATCGACCAGCTTTGACTTCTCTAACTTGGCGTCGATCACGTAGGCTAAGAAAGATGAACATCCTTTCAACAAGCACTTGCGTGCCTTCGCCATTGTGATTACTGCCACTTCACCTTTTCTTTTCTCACCATAGATCACAACGACTTCACCATAGGGATTGGGAAGTCGGATTAACTTCTTAGAACACACGATCTCGGCATGATTGTTTGACAACCAATCCATACCGACCACAACGTCAAAACCTCCGATTATCATCGGCAGTAAATCGATCGAGAATTCTCTTCCCTCGATACCGAGAGTACACTTCTTCAGAACATCACGGATTAGAACCTTACTACCATAAGCTATCTCTACCACTAACGCATCCTCAAGACTAGTAGTGGGCATAGCAATCTTTTGACGAAACAACTCAGATACGAAAGAGAAATTGGCACCCGTATCGAATAAAACACGATCAGGTACAGAGTTTATAAGAAAAGTACCCGAAACCACATCAGCGGATGCCTTGGCTTCATCATTCATCATCTGGAACGCTCAACCCAAAACCCTAGGTGGGTTCTCCTTCTTCGCTGGCGCGTTGCCCGATACAAGCTTCGGGCAATCTCTCTTTACGTGCCCCGGTGCCTTGCACTCAAAACATACAAGTCCTCTGTTAGAGCATAAATATGTTGGATTCAAGATCATAAATATTGAAGACAAAAGATCAAGAAGTCAAAGCTGAGAAAGTCAACTCTTATCAAAAGTCAAAGTCTTTTGTTAATAAAGTCAAAGTCAATGTATTTGTAATTTGTTTCTTTGTAATTGTCAAGGGTATAAATACCTTTGTTGTCTTTGTAATCTGTAGAGAACACTCATTATAAACAAATCAGAGAAGTGGTGATTAGAAAATCATTCTAGAGAGAGAGAGTGTTTGTAGAGAGAGAAAGTTGAGAGTTTATAATATTCGATTGAGATCAATGATATGTGATAACGAAATTTTCATCTTGATTGTTGTTTGTATCAGTTAGAACTTGAATCTGGGAATAACAATTGGTATCAGAGCAGATCCAAATAGAAAAATCAAGAAATTCAAGAAAGTTCGTTTTTACTGTTCATCGTGTCCAGATTTGATTCTGAGTTTGAGTGAGTTTTTAGAGTTGTAATCGATTAGGTTTTGTTAGGAAAGTGAAATCGATCGAGTTTGTATAGAAAGATTTGTCTATTGCACTGTAATGAATTCGAATTTTCGAATTTTTGTGATTTTTGTAAACACGAGTTCTTGACACTGTTCTTATTCAGAATTGTAATTTTTGTGTTTTTGATCAAAAAATCAGTGTTAGTTTTGTGTTCGAGTTGTTTAGAAGGTCAAATTTGTCGAAGTTTCAAGTTGGAATTCTAGGCAGAAATAAGTTTTTGGTGAATTTGGACGTTTTTAGAGGAATGCGGGTTGTTCTTGAGTAATGCGGGTCTATCATCGGATTGTGCGGGTCATTCATCAACATTCATAAAAGTTTTTCAGAGGAATGCGGGTCATTCAAAGTCCGAAGTTGAAATGCGTTTGCTTCTCGAAAGCTTGATATACGGGTGAAACTTGACACGCATATTGTGTAATGTGTTTGCTTAGTGACACGCATAACAGAAAGTTACGATTCCTTTGTGACACGCAAAGTAAAGGAATGCGGTTCCCTTGTGACACGCAAAGTAAAGGAATGCGGTTCCTACCTGACATGCATATTGGAGGAATTCGGTTAAAGAGTGACACGCATAATTGAGGAATGCGTTTCTAGAGTGACGCGCATAGCATAAAAGACTTAGAATTTTTTTTTAAGAAATTTTCAAAATTGTAACACGCCCTTTAAAAGACTTAGACTTAGCGGGACCCCCGTGCTAAGTCTGCCTAGGGGGACAAAAGTTCTTTCTGTGATCAAAATCTCTGAATTTCTTTTCAAGATTTTTGTATTTTTCTTGTGATTTCATATTGGATTAACAATCATTTTTGTCAAGTTCTTTTTGTAACAGATATTCAAGATGGGATATTTTTCTGATGATGAAAAAAAGATTGCCGAGCTCGAATTAGAAAACAAAACTCTCTCTTCCTCAGTTACCTACTATTCAAAGAGATCAAAGAGATACAAAGATGAAATAAATCTACTAAGAGAAGAAGTCAACGTGTTAAAGAAGATAAATGAAGATCTGATGGCACAGACTTCTGAGCATAATGAAGAAAAGGTCTTGCTTTTGGAAGCTGAAAATGCTAAACTAAAGAACAAGATTTCTGATTTAGAAAATCATATTGTTCAGGTTTCTGAATTAACCGGGTGTGCAAATGAAAAGAAGATTTTTGAGTTAGAACTTCAAATTCTTGAAGAAAGATCAGTTCTTGAGAAAGAAAAGAAAGAATTTGCTAACAAATTCTCCGAGTTTTCCAGAAAATGTGCTGACGAGAAGAAAGCGGTTGAGCTTAAATGTATTAAGCTTTCTCAACAAATCTCTGATTTTGAGAAAGTAATCATTCTGGAAAGAGAGAATTTTGCCAAAGAAAAGAAGATTATAGAGCAAAAGAATGTTGGGATATTCAAAGAAATATCTGGTCAGAGGACAAATGCTGAAATGAGCTTTGAGGAAGAAAGAAGCTTATTTGAAGCAGAGATAAAGAAGCTAACTGCAAAGCTATCTGAGCTATCTACAACTGCATTGAAAGATCAACAAGCGAAGTCTGAATTCAAGAAAGAGATTGATCTGCATATCAAAGAAAATAACAGTCTATCTTCAAAAGATTAAAGAGCTTGAAAAGATTGTTTCAAAGGTGGTGGTGACTGAGCAAAGGACTCCAGAGTCAAAAATCCACACACTTAGAAATAATCCAGCCGACTTTAAAAAGACAGCCTCAAGCTCACACATGAAACCTGTTTCTTCAAGAAGGTTAATCAATTCATTCAATCAGATTCGTACTTCTAATATTTTTTATGATCAAAATGTAGATGGTTCGGGTACACAAAGAAGAAGAAGAACATATCAAGAAGAGAAACTGGTATGGAAAGTGAAACAAGTGGATGATGATGAGAAGAATGATGAGAAGAAGGAAGAAAAGAAAGGAAATAAGAAAAGTAACAAATCATTTGTACATGCATCAACAGCCAAGAAGAACAAAGTGCTGACAGGTAAACCTGATCTTGCTTATTCGAGAGATCAATTGTTCAGGTTGTCAAAGAAAAGGTATTGTTCTTACTGTAATACATATGATTTTGTTCATAAAGCAAGTGATCATTACTGGTATGGTTCTTATTCAGTTACTCCCATTCGAACTGCAACTAACACACATGGACCCAAATACCAGTGGGTACCAAAACCAAAGACTGATTCTGTGTTGCAGGCACCTACAGTCAAGGGGGAGTAAGAGAACCAAGGCTTCTAAGTATGTCAGCTTAGAACCCGTGCTTCAACGAAGATTGACTTCTAAACACAACAGTTTAGGACTCACTCTTCAAAGATGAAAAAGAGATGCTACTCCCGGGCTGATAAGAGATTGTACTCAGATACTCCAACGAGGATATCCACCTTCAAGGGGGAGTACATATTTTTCTGAAATTTTTGCATCCGATAGATATGACGAACTACATTCCAAAAGGAGTTGTAGATCTCTATCATGTATTTTATAACTGACATATTTTAGATGCATAATTTCAGGGGGAGTAAAAGGATTATGATTTCTGATTATTTCAGATCAGAACTCGTATTTTAATCGTTTTACTGCTTTATGTCATTTTATTTTGGAATAAATTTTGTGAATAAATTTTGACTAGACTTTGAGACTTATGCAGGATGAGAGAAGCTGAAACGATCATATCTTTATGACTACAGCCTGATTTTTATGAGAATTAAGATTGCGCGAAAAGGTAAATTTCTTATCTTAATCTCAAATATATCTGAAAGAAGGACAACTTTTAGGTATAGAAAACATGTTCTTAAATATTCAAACCACTTCCCGATTCTTAAACAGATTTTATAATTTGGAAGTGTGATTTTAAATGTTTTCATTTTATTTTTGTGCTTAATCGATATACAAACCGCGTGTTTCCAAAGATAATTACTTGCGTATTGTCTTTTCTATATACTTTCAAGTATTCACACACACCGGTTTGAATTTTTGTTCAAAATGTTCTTACCATGTCTTTAAATTGAAACAATTTTTCTTCGATGGTAAGACACTCCGTTTGTATTCAAAGAATTTTGAGCGATATTTCATTTTGAAACGGTTTTTCAAGAATGTCTATATTTTGTTTCGTATAGACAAATATCTGTTATTCTTGACCATAAGCCTTAATTGATATATCATTCATTTCTGATCATTTTAATACAATGTCAGATTTTCAAACAAGTCTTTTGCATTCATATTCATTCATTTTAATATACTTGTTTGAAAATACTTCAATGTTTAAAAATGCTCAAATCTTCATGATTATATTTTCTGAGCATATCAACACCTGACATTTGTATATGAGCTTTAACTGCTAAAGTTAAACCACTTGAGCAACTCATGCTTTATAGGACTGGGTTCTTTGTGCTAGGACTTAATTGAAACTTCTATGGATTCACGTTAACCAGTGTTTCCTACCCAAGAAGTTAATCCTTTAGTGATTGAGTGTGAGGAGTCTAAAAGAAATGAGTGTGGGTGTGATAAGGTAAAATGGAAATGAGAGTTTGGTTAGTAGTGACCTTAATGATTAAAAAGAAAGAGGGTGTGAGATCAGAGTAAAAGAATATCAAACTCTGCACTAACTACTTTCTGAGTAGGGCAGCCACATTACTAGCATTTCACAATTCTTTGGTGAATGTTATTGAAACAGGCAAATAGCCCATGCCAACTCTTGAATAAACCCCACAAGCTACTCATTTTCTTCTCAAAAAGAAAATATTTCACATTTTCAAGGGGACGCAGCATATTATCTATCTGGTTTTCATTTGGAAAATCTGGATATTGAAAAAGAAGGAAGTCTGCCCCACCTTCGCACTTCAATCATGCACTTAGAGTCTGTGTTTATCTACTGTTGTCTCAGTGGTTTACACTATGTTGAGCCTTATAAAAGCAATTTTCGTGCTTAATTCTTTCTACACATGCACGAGCACACAAAGAATTTGTTTCTTTGTCATAACATTCATAGAAATTGCCTTTGTGGTATTTCGATGATTGGATGGAAGCCCTGGGGGAGTGAACATTACAAAAGCTCATTTATATTGTGTATTCGTTACACACAGTGACTTTGTGTTACTGACAGGCATATTAACTGATTCATCTGTTGATTCAGGACTTACATGTTCTTATTTTATCTGGATTTGCAAAGATCTAGATGAATACTTGGTTATGGATCACAGAATCAGAGGCTCAGTTTGACAGATCAGATTGGTCAAAGACATTTCTTGGAGAAAGTTTTGATGATCAGATGCTCTATTCATCAAAAAGGGGGAGAAGATATCAAGAAATGTGTGATTCAAAGCAATATTGAAGTTGGGAAAGAAAGTTATTAAAGAAAGTTTGCTGAAAGAATTAAAAGATTTCAGAATTGTTGAAGATAAGTTTGTTCAAGGTTGATAAGAGAAAGTTCAAAGAATTTCGAATGCAAGCAGATTTTGGAGAAAGTTTATTTGAAGAATGTTGGATAAATCGTTCAGAGCTGAAAATGAAGATAATTTCTTTCAATGTCTGAAAGAGGTTTGCTTACAACCTTGGGGGAGATTGTTATTATTTTTAAAGATCAGATATTGGGAAGATTGTTGAAAGTTTTTGAAGACAAAGCTAAAGAAGAATTTCATCGTGTTAAGGGGGAGTTTGTATATCTTGTTTGTATCAAAGGGGAGATTACAAGAGAAGATAAAGATTTTTCAAAGGGGAGTTACTTCAATTGAGCTTAATTAGAGAAGATCGCATTGCTAAATCTTTTAGTAATGATCTTGATCCAAAGGGGGAGATTGTTAGAGCATAAATATATTGGATTCAAGATCATAAAGATTGAAGACAAAAGATCAAGAAGTCAAAGCTGAGAAAGTCAACTCTTATCAAAAGTCAAAGTCTTTTGTTAATAAAGTCAAAGTCAATGTATTTGTAATTTGTTTCTTTGTAATTGTCAAGGGTATAAATACCTTTGTTGTCTTTGTAATCTGTAGAGAACACTCATTATAAACAAATCAGAGAAGAGGTGATTAGAAAATCATTCTAGAGAGAGAGAGAGAGAGTTTGTAGAGAGAGAAAGTTGAGAGTTTGTAATATTCGATTGAGATCAATGATATGTGATAACGAAATTTTCATCTTGATTGTTGTTTGTATCAATTAGAACTTGAATCTGGGAATAACATCCTCTGATCGGACAGTCACGGAAGATGTGGTCAGACTTACCACACTTGTAACAAGGTTGAGGAGCGGCATTACAACTACCGTGGTTCTTGGTTCGACACTTGTGACACCACCTAGCTTCCTGCTGGCTGCCGAAGCTTCGGTTCCCGGAAAAAGGTCGGGATCTCCTGGGAGGCACATAACTGTTCTCCCACTTTCTCTTGTCAGACACTACCACCGCTTTCTCAGCTTTGCTTCTCAAGAACAACTCCTCCATAAACTGAGCTTCTTCAACCATCTCTCGGAGATTGGAAGCTTTAGAATTGTGGACCAAAGATAACAGGTCCGCTGGTAGGCCATTAATATAGGCTTTCATCTTATCTTTTTCCGTTGGGGCCACGTGCCCCACCAAATCCAACTTTTCCATGAACTGACGGGTGTACTCCCTCACCGTCAGGTTTCCTTTTACAAGAGACCGAAAATTTTTCTCGATTCGGTCCATAGTCCTTTCACTGCAGAACTCTTCCAACAACTTCTTTTTAAACTCGGCCCAAGACAACTGAGCCAACACAGGAGGAGACAGGGTGGATTGAACGATATTCCACCAAGTGAGGGTCGTATCCCTAAGCAATTGGGTACCAAACCGCACCCTCTGATCATCCCCACATTCGGAAGAGCCAAAAGCCTACTCGACCGCTCGGATCCATTTAACACATGCAACTAGGTCTTCGGAACCAGAGAACTCTGGTGGTCCGCAAGCCATAAAAGATTTGTAGGAACAACTCTTCCCACCTTTCGGAGCACCAACAACCTTGTGCTCTTCAGTTCTGACTCCGCTCCCAGAGCCCCCAGAGCCAGTCAACACATTCTCTTCCACTGCCCCATGCCTTCTGAGGCTCGCGTCCCGATCTTCCAACAACTTCAGAAAAACCTCTTGCTGTTTCTCCATGGCCATCGTCACCATTTGCATGACGATGGCCATCATATCAGCTTGAGGGCTAGCCAACTGAACAACGAGACTGGTGGACGTCAGAACCACTCTTGGTCCTAGCTCCACTTCCCCAGTAAGTAACGGTGGCATGCCCGAAGGAATGAAGGTCGCCGCCCTAACCACGGGATCTCGCTCGGGCGAACTATCATCACGCAAATCTCCATAGACTAACGGTCGACTGCGCGTATTTACCATCCTAAAAATGGTTGCCACACAATTACGAGAAGAGTAAGAGACAGATCGAGAGAATACACACGAAAGTACGTACTATTACAGTACCAAATGTCATAGCAACAATAATTCAGGCACAATCACGTATAAATATTCTCATAATAACATTAGCTAAGTGAGATTATGAACATACAATACATAACGGTTCTGGATACCATCACCACAACGTTTGATAACTACAATTTCCGTCAACTCTAAGACCAACCTATCTTAGTAGTTCTACCCAATACTCACGAATCAATGCTTAATATACTAGTCTAAGTCTAGACATCTTACATTCATGCCTAGATCACTTAAACTAGAGCTCTGATACCAACTTGTAACACCCTAAAAACCAGGGTAAATTTAAAACTGCGAAAATTGTACAATTAAGCATCAACCAAAGGTATAAACCTCCCAAAAAGGGGAACTGTACTTAACCTTTACAAAAATCTGAATACGGATAAGGATCCCAACAACAAACCAATCTAAACATATACTATCTAGATTACACAAGTTGTTGATCCAGAATCATCCAAAATGTGGGACTTAACAATGCCCAACAATCCAATACTAAACATCTAAAAAAAAACCTCGGGATCAATCCCCGCACTCAAACCCTTGGCAACCTGCCGCTAACGAGAACCTGAATACATATCATTTGAGAAAAAGTGTTAGGCTTACAAAGCCTAGTGAGAACATATAGTTTATACATAATCAGAGATATAAACATTTGCATTCAAACGGAAATCTTTCAAACAAGCATTTCCAAGTTAACCGTTGATAAGAATAAAATCCATTAAAATAAGGTCATAAACCTTCTTTCCAGAACCTCACAATTTAATGCACATGTAGTTCTTCGCTTTGATAACCATATAGAACCTCACAATTTAATGCACATGTAGTTCTATATTTGTTAACGGCCAGAGCCTCACAATTTAATGCACATGTAGCTCTATATTTGTTAACGGCCAGAACCTCACAATTTAATGCACATGTAGTTCTATATTTGTTAACGGCCAGAACCTCACAATTTAATGCACATGTAGTTCTTTTTGTTAACGGCCAGAGCCTCACAATTTAATGCACATGTAGCTCTTTATTTACTTTACTTGGTAACCTCCAAATAATATCAGTCGACTTAAAACCTAGGGATCCATTAGTAATAGTCTAGACTTGTCACAACCTCATTCGTGACCAACCATATATAACCATATGGTATACAAAACATTTTATAAACAAAATGCCTTTTCAAGTTCAACTTCTGGTAAGTATGAAAATCATAAAAATGAGTTCATAAACATTCTTTTGCATAAGCTACATAATCAGCAAGTAAAACATCATTTTACTTCAAATAAGTTAGAATCCATCATTTTAGTCAAAAATGATCGGGAACCCTAAAATCTCCCAAAACTCAAGTTATATCAAATATGCAGAAAACTTAGATCTGAAACCATGGAGATATATAGGAGTTCCAAAAGGTAGCTTTTGATATGTATACAGTTTTTAAAATGATAGTAGGAACTCACCAAACAGGTTTATACGAAAACCCGAAAAACCAGATATCGACCATGACGAATAAGTGAAGCTTTTTACACCGAAACCCCGAGCAATGCACTTAATACTAGCTAACAACGGAGCTTCAAAGATCGAAGAAACCAAAGAGAATCTTAGAGAGAGAGAGAAAAAAAAATCTAGAATGAGATATTTGTGGCTGACAACCCTTAAGTCGGCCAGAGGGTTGCGTGGCTTATACCGCGACCTTCAAGCCGCGGGAAAAGTCGCGCGTGCCGCAAAACTGGAATACTCCAGTGGGTCACGCGGCTTAGCTCGCGGCTTACTAGCCGCGGCCTAGCCCGCGCGTGTCAACAAACCTGGGAATCCTCCAGAGGGTTACGCGACTTACCTCGCGACCTACAAGCCGCAGCATAGCCCGCGTAACTCTCTGTTTCCCACAATTTCAACCAAAACCCAAACACTAACTCTCGATTCAAAACTCGGCGTTTACGACAAAAGGTAAACGCAAGAATACAACGATATATATAATGAAAATCCAGGGTGTTACAAAGTGATCCTAGCCCTTTCAAAAAAGCAGGGTTGTATTCTGTTATCAACACCATTCTTCACCATGGTTTCTGAGTCCGACAACGAAGAAGGTGCAGAAGGGAGTATACCCATAATCGGAAGAGTGGTAAATTTAAAAGAAAACCATCATAGTTAGTACAAACACACTTGTCAGTACAAACACACCCATATCTATAATGAAGAAAAAGGTTTTGAAGTGGGAAGCAACCGAAGGTACGATTAGAAATTTCACCAATGAACTAGAGTTTGGTGTAGATTGAATTGGGTTTATGGTATGATAAGGAATATATCAATAGTACAACCAAAAGATTTCTAAAAGATATAAGTTGTCCTTCTAATTGGTTCAAATGAAGTCTTATTTCATAGGTGAACGAGCACTTGGTTTCAAATGGTTTAGTCAACATCTTTGTTACACCTATGATAACAAGATTTTAATGAACTTCTAAAATAATGGTTTGGTGTTAACTCTGTTGATAAATCTGTGTATGAAGTTTGTTGTTATCTTTTGCATTGGTTCAAACGAAGTGTTGTTTTATAGGCAAAACAACACTTAGGTTCAAATGTTTTATAAGCCATTGTTTCACCTATGAAACTACACAAGATTTTTAGTAGGCTTTTAAAAAGTGTTTATTGTTAATTGTGTTTTTTAATATATGAACTAAACACGCGTGGTGCTAAACGTGGATAAGGGTACATAGAGGGGACTAAAGGTGAACAAGGGTACACACAGTGGACTAAAGGTGGACAAGGGTAAACTTTGATACAAACTGATCTTGCATCTACTAGTGAAGTATCATGACCGCCTGCAAAAAATTGTCTAAGTCTAAGGCAGGAAGTGAAGTATCATGGGAGCCTCTATTTGTTGGAGATTAGGACATGAACAAGGCACTTTACATGAATGGAGATTGTGTGTGTGAAAGAGAATCAAGTGAACATTGTGTAAAAGAGTGACATATCCTTGTAAATATTCACCACCATATGAATAGTTCAATGTTTTAGTAGTCTTGTGTAGATTTTCTTTCAGTTTTTGTTGTTTACAGGACTTGGACTTGCTATCTAAGTGATTGACCCTTGGTTTGAAACATGAATGTAAATATGTTTGGTTTTCAAATATCTAAGTTGTCTATATTCATATTCAAGGAAAATGGAAAAAACTTGAAGATTTGATGTAAAAACTTGTCTTATTGAGCCATAAGTGTTAGTTAAGATCAATCACAATTCACAAACTTTGTATATATATATATATATTGGAATTAAATACAATAAATAGGAATTATTTTACAAACTTATGTAGTAAACATAATAACAATAACATAATCATAAACCTTGAAATCTAAGATTCTTTGTTCCAACGAATTCGATTGAGGCCCGCAAAGAACGGAGTATCCTAAGACAAAATTCGCCCGGTGTATCGGCGTTGTCTAGAGGATACAACAATCAATTCAAGATATATCGAATCATCATATGTTTGATGATGAATTTTGTAGAGAGAAAACCCAGAAAACTTGATAAATTTTGTATTTGATTATGGAGAAAAAGTGCAGCATTTATACTTTGCAGTTTGGTAACCAAATAAACTGTCAGCACTCTGCGCGACTGGTGGAGCGGGTGAACCCGTGCGGAGACCTGTGTCAAACACTGGACGTAGAAAATTCCAGTGCTCCGCGCGCTTAATGTCGCGGGTATGGCCTGGGTCGCGCCGTGATCCGCGCCAACCTCTGTCTTGCCTGCACTTGATCATTCCACAATCAATGTATCTCAACTCCATCGAGACCCCAAGAGCTCTAAGGCCCAAGACCCAATCTTTGACATTTAATATGTATATACTAATGTCAATGAGAGCCTACAAATCACACCACAATCCAAGCCCAAACAATTAAATGATTCATTTAATGCTCATTGGATTGGATTAATTAAGTGATGTAAACTTTCTCTAGGCTCCTATGTGGGACAAGGTTTCTCAACTCTACACTAAGTTCCAACAATAGAAACATACAATTTCAAAATACCTTCCATGTTTGTGGACATAAGGTTAAAGAAAGGTGGGGTCATATGGTGTCAACCAATATGTGGAAAAAAAAACGAGGTTCAAATTAAGTGCACTTGGGTTCAAACGTTTTATAAGTCATTGTTGTTTCACCCATGAAGCAACACAAGATTTAATGGACTTCTAAAAACTTGTTTTTTGTTAAATGTGTTCTTTAATATGTTTAGAATTATGTCACCTACTTTGTTTCATCAATGAACCATCTCTATATTGTCGGCTTTTATACAATTTTGCAAAATATTAAAGTCTTAACAATGTATTCCATGCATTGTTTGAACTACTAAACATGGTTTACCTATGAAATAACAAACATTCTCGCTTCAATCACTAAAAATAATTGGGAATTGCCATCTTTCTTATACACTGTAAAAAAACACCGAGCGTAAACCTTATTAGGATTTGATTCCATTAAAGATGAAGAATCACGAGACATGTGTAAATTGAGAATTGTGTAAAAAATAAAAATGTTTATAAATTAAATAATTTAAATATATAAATTTTTTTATAACTATTATATGATATACAAAATCATCAAAAAACTTTTAGATGCAACTTGTCTAGTCGTGTCCTATCTAGTCTTAGTCATACCAAACACTAGATAGACATTTGTTATGTCTAGTTCTGTACTACCCTTTTGTCCTGTCCAGTCCTGTCATGTTCTGTTATGTTCAATCCTTTTATGTCAAGTCCTGTTCTATTATGTCCAAGTCTTACAGAATTAATGAAAAATAGAATATTAATTATGGAACGTGCCCGTCTATCTGTTCTGTCCAGTTCAATCCAATTCTGTCTGCGTACCAAACGCTACCTTAAGGTTTTGTTTCAAATGATTTTTTTCCATCTATGTATAGTATTGAATATATTGATTAACATATATTTGTTTCACAATTTGTTTGTTTATGTATTTGGTCCATGTTGTGAAACTTTTTTACGTGTATTTTTTGTTTCACAAAAATGCCAAAAAAGTTTCACATTATGAACCGAGAACATGTGAAACAAACACATTGTAATAAAAAATTGATATGAAATAACATATGATACACCGGTTATATATCTATACTACTATATAAAAATTCTAAAACGGTTATTGTACAATCTTTTGTACAATAACATTTACCACCCTTACAATGTTATATTTATCACCTTACAATTACTTATTAAATTTACTTTATATCCCTTACTTTTTCATTTTTAATTTTACACCATTATCATATTAACACAAATAATCGTATATGAACAAAAATGCAATGAAAAAATACGTTTCTTTTTTTACAAATTATACAATTATAATCGTCTCGTCAATACCTTCAAAACGAGCTCAATATTGAATATTTTTTATTTAACCGTATTATTAAATATCATGAATATCTACGAATTAAATTGTTTTATATCAATACGTTTTATTTTTTTTTCACCGCACATTAAAAATACATAATTGTAAAATATATTAAAAATACGTTTCTTTCTTATTATAAATCACATAACTATAATCTCTACTATATTATAAAAATTATAATACCGTTTTTTACATACCTTTGAAAGCCAAAATTTTTCTATCCCAGGTTCCACTTCCTAATTTAATTAAATGTTACGTATATCACCCTTACAATTAGTTATTTAATTTATTTTATATCCCTTGTTTTCTTATTTTTCATTTTATACCCTTATCATGTTAACATAAATAATCGTATACGAACAAGAATGCAATAAAAATATGTTTATTCTTTTTACAAATTATATCATTATAATCGTCTCATCAATACTTTTAAAATGAGCCTAATATTGAATATTTTTTAATTTAATCGTACTATTAAATATAATGAATATCTACGAACTAATTTGTTTTCTATCCATACGTTTTATTTTTTTTTTCCACCGTTAGCACATTAAAAATACATAATCGTAAAATACGTTTCATTCTTATTATAAATTATATCATTATAATTTTTTTCGTCAATAATTTTAATATAAACTAATTATTGAATATCTTTATGGGTTTAGGGTTTCATAAGTTGTGATTCTTAGGTCATGGTTGATTGTTGATGACATATTTATAAGGAAGTAACATTAATTGTTCGTTCTTTACTTACATTCCGCTGCATCACGCGAGTATATGCGTGTGTGTGTATATATATATATATTTTTTTTTTAACTTACACATATATTAAATTATATATAATTTAGAAAATTTATTTGAATAATATACTTAATAAATAAAACGATGAATCAAATGTGTTCCCTCGTGGTCCAAACTCCCTCCTTTCTTTCTTCTTCTTCTTCTTCCTCCGTCGTGTTATTTCAGAAACCATGTGTACATTTCAACTCACAGAAATGGAATGCAGTGACGATTTCACACAATTCGTTGTGGCTGTTCTTCCCCTTTACCACACTCCAACACCTGATGATTCCCAATTCATTCAATCAAAACAATAACCATATATACATACATACATATATGGCTGCTTGCTTCCATCGCCATTGAAACCCTATCTATCTTGCTGACACTATCACAAAATCTTTATCCTTTTCTAACCCGGATTGCGTAATTTAGCTTCTTGTCATTAACAGAAACCCTTATGATCGAATTCCTCAATAGAAATTCGCATGTGCAGTTTCGTGTGATCACATTGATTGTTTGGTGTAAACTGGAATGGAAAATTGGAGAATTATGAGATCGATCTGTACATGACATGCTCTTCATTTTTGGATAGGCGAAATTGGGATTATAGGGAATCAACATTTTGGGTTTGGTTGGGAAGGCGACAGACAGCGCCATTAGATGGCGCTGTTCAGACGCTTCTTTTATCGTAAGCCGCCGGATCACCTTCTTGAGATCTCCGAGAAGGTTTACGGTACAGACATATACACGTACCTCTAATTTTTGCATGTTTTCGCGTAATCCTCAGAGAATCATTTCATCCGACCGGTTGCTAAATTCACTTTGAAGCTTTTAAATTCTCACATTCTTTTTCAATTGTTATGAGTTGAACTCGTCTAATTGCTTTATATATCCTTAACTTATGTTCAATCTATTTGAATTTTTTCTCTTGTTGATTTTCGGACGTTGCATTAGACAAATTTTTTGTTCAGCTACTAATTTAGCTCCCAATCGTCTCTTATGAAGTTCTTTAGCTTTTAGGGTAGAAAGTTGTCATGTCCAAGAAGGTCTTTGAGTTGAGTTACAAGCCAAGCATATTTAAGCACACTCAGAAGTAATTATATACATACATTGTTACCTGAACTCAGTATTTTTAGTTTCTGTTAATAGAACTGGATGCAACCTGCTACTGCTGCTGCTGCTAATCAGTCTTCTTTGTGCCTGATTTTTTTTTTGTTAATCTCATTTTCTCTCTCTAATTGAGAGGAAGGGTTATAAGGAAAGCTTGATGAAGGGGTTGGAGGATAATGGGGCATGCCTTGTAATCTGAATCTTGGTAAACTTGGACAGCTAGAAATGGATAGTAGATTTATAATCTGTTCTACATTTTGGATATGGGGTTTCCTTTAATGGTGGGGCCATTTGTATGACTTCTTCAATTTGAAAGTAGCATGTGGAAATAGGTGTAAGATCTGAGTTTGCCTGAGTAGGTAAATGCAAAAAATATGATTTCCTGACATGCAAATGTAGCAAATAGAACAAACAAAATTATTTACTACAAAATCTCCATATTTCCATGACTTCTAGATCCTTTCTTCTTAAATGAAGTAACCCCCATGAGAAATTTTGTTCCCGTGTCTAGTAAACCGCGACTACTTCATTTTCTTATAAGTGATTGGTCTTAGTCATTATCTATCTTGGAAGTTTTTATCATCCATATCACTTTTCTTGCCACTTTTTGGGCAGTATTTGATTGCTGCTTCTCAACTCATGCAATGGAGAAAGATGCATACCAGATCTACATGGCCAACATTGTAGCTCAACTCCGGGACTACTATCCAGATGCTTCTTTTGTGGTCTTTGATTTCAGAGAAGATGATAACGAGAGCCAAATTGCTGATATATTATCTCAATATGCCATGGAAGTCATGGAGTACCCTCGCCAATATGAAGGGTGCCTGGTGTTACCACTGGAGATGATCATTCACTTTTTACAATCTTGTGAGAGCTCGCTGTCAGAAGGAGGCCAACAGAATGTGCTGTTGATGCACTGCCAAAGGGGAGGGTGGCCTGTGCTTGCCTTTATGCTTGCAGGGCTTCTTTTGTTCCGAAAGCAGTATAGTGGTGAGCAGAAAACTCTTGAAATGATATACAAGCAAGCTCCTAAGGAGCTTCTTCGTCTTTTGTCATCTTTTGATCCACAGCCTTCTCAGTTAAGGTATCTTCAGTACATCTCCAGGAGAAATTTAGCCTCGGATTGGCCACCCTCAGATATACCTTTATCTCTGGACTGTATCATACTTCGAGTCCTTCCCTTGTTTAATGGAAAGGGTTGTCGACCGATAATTCGAATATATGGTCAAGACTCATCTTCAACAACAACCAATAGGTCTAAGCTTTTGTTTTCATCATTGAAAACATATAAACAAGCACGCCACCACCGACTGGTAAATTTAACCACTACTGACTGGTACTATTATTTAATCCATGTTTCTGAAACGTAAGAATTGCCTTTAATATTTAATCTAATCTTATGGACTATGATTGCAGGGACAACGTCAGCTTGTGAAAATAGATATTCACCACCGTGTTCAAGGGGATGTTGTCCTTGAATGCATCCATTTGGATGACGATCATGTAAGGGAGGAGATAATGTTCCGACTAATGTTCCACACAGCATTTGTCCGAGGTTATGTACTGATGTTGAGCCGTGATGAAATTGATGTTAGGTGGGATACAAGGGAACAGATACCCAAGAATTTCCAGGCAGAGGTAAGCCTTTGACTCCTACAAAATAGAAATGCCTTTATTTCAGAAGAACTAGAAGTTGAATGCATACTTGTATCTGTATCAGGTACTTTTTCTGGATGCTGATCCTCTGCCATCTATTATCACCACAGAAGCAGGACCTGAAGATGGGAGTGAGACAGAAAGTGCTTCAAGTGATGAGTTTTTTGAGGTGGAAGAAATATTCAGCAGCGTGGTTGATGAGGATGATGCTAAAGGGGAATCTGGTCCTCATTTATTTATAGATAGTAGAGGAGATGCTAAAAGTCATGATGAAGTTTTTAGGGAGGAATCAGAACCTCAAGCATTTCAAGACTCTGCACCAGACGGTGGTAATAGAAAATGTGATGACAAGAAGAAATATAATTTTCAGGTTGATTCTAATCTCCAGTCAGTGAAAGACACTGATCTGGGACACGGAGATGGGGATTTGAAGCCTTCAGTAACGGATGCTAATCAGCATGACAAGACAGATACCAAGGAAGTAAAACTGGAGGACTTGTCGCAGGAGATAATGGATAAACAAGACGGTCCAAGGCAGAAGTTAGGGAAGGAGGATCCACAACAAAAGCTGAGTGGTAACATCAGTTGGGAAATTTCTACGAACTCAAAAACAATTGCAGATGCTGGTGACAAGCAAAAAGCTATTCCACAACCATCGTTAGCACCAACACCATCACCAACTCCATCTTCCTCACCCCTTCCACCTTTGAGAAATTCGGAAGCAAAATCACCAAAGGTCCCCTTACCTCCACAACCGTCATTAGCACCAACACCATCACCATCACCATCACCATCACCACTTCCTCCTCCAGTTATTTTGTCTAGCTCTTCATTATATACCCCGTCGACCAAGCCTCTAGAATCACCTGCTTGCAGTGAGCTCATAGGCACTAAGAATGAGCCTCTTTCCCCACCAAGATCATCCATATCACCACTCCCTGCTGAGGATGAAAGTTCAGCTTCATCGGTATCACCGCCTACACCAGCTTTGTGTCCAAGTGCAACTTCTCAAGTTCCTCCATCACCTCCTCCACCATCGTTGCTGCCGCCACCACCAATGTATGGAGCTCCACCTCCACACTCTCCACAATCCCCACCACCACCATCACCAATTTATGGAACCTCATCTCCACCTCCAATTTCCTCACGAGATGCTCCACCTTCACCTCCTTTAGTGCATGGAGTCCTATCAATATCATCTCCTTTGGCATATGGAACCCCGCCTCCCTCACCGCCTCCCAGTGGAGGCCCCTCTTCACCTCCTCCAGTAACTTATGAAACCCCACCTCCACCTCCTTTAGTGCAAGTATCCACATCGTTATCACCTCCTTTGGCTCATGGACCCCCACCTCCATCGCCGCCTCCAAGTGGATCCCCCACTTCGCATCCTGCACCATTAATGGTTCCACCTCCCAGATCCTCAAACCATGGAGCACCTCCTCCTCCACCTATGCATGGGGCCCTTCCTCCACCTCCATCTCCTTTAGTGCATGGAGCACAATCCCAATCACCTCTTTTGGCACACGGACCCACACCTCCATCACCACCTCCAAGTGGAGGTCTTCTTTCACCTGCTCCTCCTTTAAGGGATCCTTCACCTCCCCCACCTGACCATGGAGCATCTCCTCTGCCATTGCCTGGGGGAAGTCTGCCATCGTCCTCCCCACCGTTGCCTAGTAACTGTCTCCCCCCACATTCTGAACCACCTAGACCTCCTCCACCTCCTGGACCACCTAGTGTTGTACCTCCACCGGGTGGTCATGCAGTTGCACCTCCTCTACCTCTTGGACCACCTGCATCCCCAGGTGTTGGCCCTCCACCACCTATACCACCTGCACCACCTCCACCTCCTGGACCTCCAGGTTTCGGCCCTCCACAAGTTGGTCAAGCACCTCAACCTCCTCCTCCTGGACCTCCAGGTAGTGGACCACCACCACCACCACCACCACCAGGTGGTCACGCACCTGGACCTCCTCCACCTCCTGGACCTCCACCACCACCAGGTGGTCACGCACCTGGACCTCCACCACCACCACCACCAGCTGGTCATGCAACTGGACCTCCTCCACCTCCTGGACCTCCAGGTATTGGATCTCCACCACCACCACCACCAGGTGGTCATGCACCTGGACCTCCAGGTATTGGTCCTCCACCTAGGGGGCGTGGACTAACACGTCCTGGAGGAGCTGCAGCTCGAAGATCTAACTTAAAGCCACTGCATTGGAGCAAGGTGTCCAGGGCGTTGCAAGGAAGCTTGTGGGAAGAATTTCAAATATTTGGAGAGCTCCAAAGGTATTTCTCTTTTTGCATCATGAGTTTGGTTCTCGTCTCTCTAAAATTATCCTTGTATTCTATGGTTGAATACTATGTATAAACCAATTTTTTAGCTTTCCATATCATAAATCCACACTTGTAAGAGGCATATGCAAGTAGTTATGCTCATTCCAGTTCTTTAAAGAATTGATACAAACACTTTGCAGATGCATATATCATTTATGCTATCTGACCTGTCCTCGTGACATTATATTTCCTAATCAGTAGTGTTTTGCTATTCAGTGCATCAGAGTTTGATGTTTCAGAACTTGAGAAGCTTTTCCCTGCCATAGTCCCAAAGAAAGGAGATTCTAAAGGGGGGAAGGAGAAGTCTGCTGGTTCAAAAACTGATAAAGTAAACCTGGTAATGTAGTGTAAATTAAATACCTTGTCCTTGAAATTACTTTAACTTGTAGATGGATGATATTATTGTAATAATTATGTTTTACCGCCATAGTATTGTATGACTAATCTGCAATAAATAAATAAAATTATACAAATGAGGCCGCTAATGTTGCTTTCTACTATTTAGGCTTGATTTGCAAAATAATTTTGTTTGACTGATTATTGCACTTTGAATTTGATTGTTAATCTTTTGAAAGCAGAACTTCATAATATGTTGTCTCTAACAAGCAAACATGCATGTTAAGCATAAGATCATCCATAATCCCTAGTAGTTAATCAAGCTAATGTTACATTTGCTATAGCCAAAAGACCTAAAATCTAAAAAATCGAAAAGATCTAACTACTATATGGAAGTAGTAAAGCTTGACCAGTCATAAAAGATGGTTAGCATCCATTGTACATGATGCAAATAGGCAAATTCACTAGTAATTTTATATGAGAAGGCAAGGGGAAGGGCGATTTGAACCCATTACTTCCATGTGTTGTCACCTAGGGAATGAGGCCAAATGTGATCAAGTTCACAAGTAATATAGCCTGAAAGTAATGTATTCGTAAGTTCATGGTATGCCATGAATGCTAATATTTTGGATAAGATGCTTATTTTTTTTGTTTTATGTCCTTGTCTACTTCCAGAATGCAGTGCTATATCTATTGTTTAGCTGTTCTGCATGTAAGTATCATCCTGTCAAAATTGTGAAAGCTTGGTTGCTTTTGAATAAATAGTCTTTCATCTACTTCTTTCGAGTGCCAGTAATGCAAAGGTGCATAGATGTAGAAACTATTGTCTGTAAAAGGTTAATATATAGACCAATTGGTTGATATTATTAACTTGGCTTAGCTTGGGCTACATAGAAACCAAACTCAAGGCTTTTTTTGAGTGTTGTAGAAAAAAGTTCCCAATTAGAAATACATGGTGAAAGTCAACTTTATGCTTTTTGTGCGGTCAATTTGGCTGGCTGATATGTAATGTAATGTTTACTGAGCTGAGTAAGTCTTACATGATTCTGACCAACCTCTTTGGAAAAAGGGGATGGAACCCCTTGGAAAACTTTATTCAAGAATCCGACAAACATGCCACTCCTATAGGCAGAGTTTTATAGTTTTTTTATTTAATCCATATCCCCTTGTTTTTTTTACTATCTCTATTTATATCTTTCAAGTCTTCTCTACATTTCTTTTCTCAACTTGTGTAGAATTAGAGGTACATACTGGTATACACCGGACAGAAATGGCTTACACTGGACAGTAATGAAAGTTTATTGAATGAACAAAAATGGAAATCGGTAAGTATTTCAAAGGTACAAGGGTTCCAATGGCATTCGAGAGGCCATGGTCTCTCCCAAACGGTTTCCCGCTAAAATCAGATCACAAAACAGAATGAACTAACTCCTAACCCACTGTTTTATTTATACTACCCTTAGCCCACCTACCCGCCTACCAATATTGACTAATTGACTTCTAAACCTAGGGTATAACAATCTCCGCCCCTAAACACACACCTTGTCCTCAAGGTGGAAAAAAATGAAACAATCTATTCAAACGTTTTATATCAACCATTGTCGATGGTAGCGGTAGCGATGGTGTTAGCAGCGGTGGTGGCCACGGTAGAGGCAGCAGCGATGGTGGCCATGGCAGAGGCAGCGGTGGTGGCCATGATAATGGCAGTTTCCAGTAGCCATCGGATAACCTTTCTTCCCCTTCTGCCGTTAAAAACACAAAATTGGAGAGATATAACCCAGGCTTGGGCCAAATTAAATTCAATGAAACCTTGGGCCTTAAAAGCACGGGATTGGGATTGGGCCTTGATAGGATGACCATATTGGCCTTTGATGGAATCACAAGATTGGACTCTGATGGCCCCTGGACTCTTTCGTTTCTAACGTTGTTTCTAGATTCAACAATCGACATCTTTTTCAGAGTCTTATTCGCTGGTGGACACAACAATGATGGAATCACCATCGAGATCGACCCCAACGTCAGTGAGAACGACAGCGCTGATAACAAAGATGGTGGTGAAATCAGCATAACTTGATCGGTACGATACTCATCCTTCTTGCCTTCTTCTTTCTCACCTGTGATTTCTCTCCTACTTTCTTCTTTCTTCTCTTTCCTCTCATCATCATCTTCATCATCCGAATCAGAATAGTCTCCTTCAATTGCTTTCTCATCCATAACCATTCCAGACTCAAAATTCGGATCTAATTTTTGAATCAGGCCTGGATCAAATTTCGGATTCATTTTCGGATATAGATTTGGACTCGGATCTGGGCTCGTATTTGGATTTAGATACAAATCTAGAATCGAATTTGGATCTGGATACGTATCTGGAATCGGATTTGGATCTGGATACGTATCTGGAATCGGATTTGGAACGTTTTTTCCAGATCCAGAGACATCTCCTCTCTCCGTGGAACGAGATGTATTCAATTTGCTAGTCACTTCCTCTTGTTGCTTAATAACCTTCTCCAACTGTAACAAAATCGCCTGCATCTTTTTTTCAATCGATCTCACTCTACTCTCCAAATCGTCGATTCTGTCAGCCACACAACGCGTCGCCATTGCTGGATCGTGACTGCTCTGATACCAATTTGGTATACACTGGACAGTAATGAAAGTTTATTGAATGAATAAAAATGGAAATTGGTAAGTATTTCAAAGGTACAAGGGTTCCAATGGCATTCGAGAGGCCATGGTCTCTCCCAAACGGTTTCCCGCTAAAATCAGATCACAAAACAGAATGAACTAACTCCTAACCCACTGTTTTATTTATACTACCCTTAGCCTACCTACCCGCCTACCAATATTGACTAATTGACTTCTAAACCTAGGGTATAACACATACCAACTAAGAAACTGTGATAACTTGAAAATCCCAAACAATAGTTGAGAATGTGCTTCATCGTCATCTCTCTCTACTATGTAGCCGGATTAACATCAAAATATCCAATGACTTGAATATACCCACAAGTGAAAAGTAAATGATAAATGATATACACATAACATATGCAACCAAAGATCTCAAGGCTAATAGTAATAAGGGGTATTAGGAAAAGTACATGATAAAGTAACATGAGGAGCGATGTGGAATGTTTTGACGTATCATTGTAGTGTGAGTAACCTACAATAATTGTCCATTCTTCTGCTCAAGAACCTCATGTTGTTGAGGGTATATGCACAAGAAGATTCATCTAATATTCCACACATCCATGAAGCTTTTCAAATCCTCTAGAAAGTATTCTTCTACATTATGACTAGAAGGGTTAAGTGGTCATACTGATTTTTAGCATAGGCATAAAAATTAACAAAGACAAAATATTTCAAACAAGTTTTACAAAGATAAACCAATGTAACTTTGGAAAACCATCAATGTGAGCTACAAAATATCTAAGGCTTCAAATTGTTTCAACTAGGAAAGGACCCAAAATATCTAAGGCTTCAAATTGTTTCAACTGAGAAAGGACCCAAACTCTAATGTTTCAAATTGGTTCAACTGAGAAAGGACCCAAACTCTAATGTTTCAACTGATAAAGGACCCAACTGAGTGACTTCTCTGTAGCCCTAGACAGATCATCTGCATATGATCAGGATTGTCAAAATATTAATACTTGGTGTCTAATAATTTATCCCTACAGATTCATATGCCTGTAGTCCAGTCCTGTACCGTTGACGGGTCCCTACAAATTTCTCCTCTCCCAAAACCACAACACGCCTATTCCAAATATTGTAAGAGCAGAGGATTCCTTTGTAACGACTAAGACTATGGAAATACTGCCTTTGGCAAGGGGTATGTGGACTGAATACTACTTATCTCGTTGGGTCCAAAAGCATAGGCCAAGCTAAGCCATGAACATATTTAAATTCCCAAATAAATGTCTGAACATGTAACTTATGGTGATAGTGACTCAATACATGAAGATCAAATTTAAGAGGAATACACTCTTCAAGTTAATCTACGAGCTTCCTGAAGTGTGTAGAATTCTTGGAGAATGGTCGTTCTCTCTGGGAGTATCAAAAGTATGTGTGAGACTGAATTAGCACAAGGTATATGGGTAGAATTTGAGTTCTGAGAAAGTGTTAGCAGTCTCATAGCTCGTAGCATAAATATTAGGTTCCATCCCTCTTTATAGGGTACAACGGATATCATTGTATACAATCTATAAAATCAGATTTGAGGGGTTGGGATATTCCTTGTTGCCCTCTGCAAGTGATGACGGACAAAACTCTACCACCAACTCCCATCTTCATCGGTAGTCTAATCGCAATACTTAACCGAATCTAGTTGTATATCTATACCAGAAATGTCATGTTCCTTTGTTTTACTCTCCATAATAACCAAAAAAAGGATCAAAGAGAATAAACCAAGAAATATCCCAAATCACCACAGGAACAAAAAAGCAAAGGAGCTTCAATGAATTGAGGTAGCATGTCTAGACTAATTCATATCATAATCCAAATAAGGTTTAAATACCATAAACTTTATTGAAGCTTATAAGTTATAACCAAGGGTGAACATGATTTAAAACCCTGATCCCGACCTAGAAAATTGTTAAGAGAATTGAGATGGTCAGGTTCCGATAGGGTCTGAGTTTGAACATGGAATATGATCCATATACATTTCAGATAATTACCAACCCAAAGCAGAAGGTGGCACACCTCACTAGAGCAACAAGGAGCAACAACGCAGACCAAGTCGTATTGAGGCTAAGTGATAGTTGCTGTCAGCTCCAAGAGGAGTTGTGAGTGCTTAGTAGGGTCATCTACTACTGAAAAACTTATCGTTATCAACTACTAGTGACTGGTGGCTGTTAGCGGCACAACAAGGAGCATATGATTGGCTGGTGGTCGAGGACTACTGGTTCAGCAAAAGGGGCGGTGAAGGTAGCAATTATCATGTTGTTGGAGGCTCAAATACTTTGAGGGGATAGAGTTTCAGATTATCATAGCCTAAGCTCTAGTGTCATGTTGAAATGATTACTCGGAAAGTAGTATTATTTCTATCACATAAGCTGTATTACACTGAGTAAACCTGTGGGTCTTGGGCCAAAGACAATGATAAACCTAGTGAAACTCTAGATTAAAAATAAAGATAAATGATGCAAATACCCTATCTGTACTAATATTTTATGTTTTTATGTGGTAATGTAGCCGCTTTATTTTGTTTGTATAAGTAATGATGTTCTACAATGTAATTTGATGTTTCTCTATCTTTTGATTTGTTATCTGTAACCTAAATAAATATCATATATATAAAGACTGCTTTAGGCGTTTTGACTTGTGGAAACTTAATAATGTGCAGGTCGGTGGGAGACGTGAACATAAATTGCAGTGCTTCTTAGTTTATCAGTCATGTATGAACTTATAAACATAAGCTATATAGGGAGGGAGCATATGATCATAATAGGATGCTTAACATTTATAGTCTTATGTGAACTTACTACTCATGGATACTTAAGAAACGAGTTAGGGTTAACCCTCAAAGGTTTCATATATTTCTTGTTGATTCACAAAACACAATAGCACAACTATTTATACAAGTGATGGTCTGATGGAGAATTCTTTCCATAAATTTCTCAACTAAGGAAAGGATAAGAACTATCTCTTAATTTAAAGAATTCTAGAAATTAGGGATAACACCCCAATTTACTTGATCTACAAGATCTTTGATATGATCACATAAATTTTCAGGAAATCTTCACTCTCCTGCAAGTTGGGTATGGAGGTTGATCATATCCGGCTTGTTTATCATCTTCTCGAATTTGCCCCTGGGTAAAGCTTTGGTAAGGACATTGGCCACTTGAAATTGGGATGGCAAGAAGGAAAGCTCAAGTGCTCTTGTCTGTATCTTCTCTCTGATAAGGTGTCGTCTATCTCCACGTGTTTCGTCTATCATGATGCACCTATTTTTTGCAATTTCTATGACTGCCTTGTTGTCGTATAGGAGCCTTACTGTTTCCCGTTGAGAAGCCTCCCATGGCACATAGCCTTGGATTCAGCCTTTGCGAAACTACCTGGAAACTACTTGTTGTTTCTCCAAGTTACCAGATTCCCCAAACGAAGGTGCAATAGCCGGTTGTAGATCTTCCATCGGTTCTTGAACCTCCACAATCAGAATCAGGGAGGACTTGAATGTCTCTCTTGTTTGTCTTCTTGAAAAAGAGTCCATATCCTGGATTTTTCTTAAGATAGTGTAGGATCTGGAACACTGTATTCATGTGTTGCTTAGTTAGAGCATTCATGAACCTGCTGAACATTCCAACTGCGTATCCGGTCTTGTATGAGAGAGGTATATTAGCCGTCGGTATCTCCCTTTATCTACTAGCTTTGCATCTTCTTTTGGTTGAGATGACCTGTTGACGGGTTCCATTGAGATACTTGTTGACGGGTTCCATTGAGATACTTGTTGGCGTGCATCCAAGAAGTCTGGTTTCAGAGAGAAGATCGAGAGTGTACTTTCTTTATAAGACGACAATTCCTTGCTTTGATCTGACAACCTCCATTCCTAGCAAGTATTTTAAATGTCCAGGATCTTTGACTTTGAACTCTCTTCCAAGAACCGTTTTTAGGCTGGTGATCTCTAAAAAAATCCGGTAATGATAATGTCATCCACATAGACGATCATCACAGTAATATTCGACCATATGAGGAGAGTGTTTGGTAAACATATTGTGGTCAGTTTGCCCTTGAATGATGACATGTTTCTTTTGTACCCGGGCAAGCCTATCAAACTAAGCATGTGGGGATTGTATCAGACCATATAACGATTTTAACAGTTTGCATACCTTTCCCTTGGTTGTCGCCAGATTCCAGTCCTGGGGGTACATCCATGTAAACTTCTTCATTGAGTTCTCCATTTAGGAATGCATTCTTGATGTCTAACTAGTGTAGAGGCCAATCCAGGTTAGCAACTATTGACAGTAACACACGTATGGAGTTAAGGTTGGCAACCGGTGCAAAGGTTTTGTAATAATCGATTCCTATGATTGAGTGAACCCCTTGGCCACCAACCTACTATATCTATTAACGCTTTCATCAACATTGTATTTTACGGAGAACTCCCATTTACACCCAACTGTCTTCTTTCCTTTTGGTAGCTCCATATATTTCCACGTACAAGGTTTTAGTGCTTTGACCTCCTCGTTCACTGCCGCATTCCATTACTTCTGACAAACAACTTCTTGTATATTCCTAGAAATTTGTATCTCATCCAAGGTGGTAGTGAAAACTCTGTACTTGGGTGATAGTCTCTCATCAGACAAGATATTGCCTATTGGGTGCATTGTACAAACTACATTTCCCTTTCCTTAGAGTTATTGGAATTTCCAGGTCATCAGAATTTTCAATTTTACATGAGGAAGGATTATAATAATCAGTATTGTGACGTTGGAGAAGTAGTCTGACAATTCCTCCGCTCAACAGTAGGTATTTGTGACCTTGTATACAGAATGCAAATCTTTTGGGATGGTGTTTTCTGTTTCGATGGGTTGATTTTTAGGTGAGGGTTAATTTGTGGCCGTTGAGGACTGATTTGAAGCTAGTGAGGGTTGATGGTTGTTGAGGGCAAATTTGAAGTAGGTGCGGGTGATATGGTCGTTTGAATGGTCGTGGCACCCTGAGGAGATGTCTGAGTATGCTAGGAACCGGTATTCTTCCACACTCTCCGCTAGAATATTGGTTTTGGTATAGAATGGTTGATCTTTGAAGAAGGTAACGTCCATGGTCTTGTACACTTTGTTTGTGGACGGAGGGTGGCATTTGTACCCTTTTTGGTTAAGTGAGTACCTAAGGAATATCCATTTAAATGAATGCGGGTCAAGTTTACTACAGGTTGGCTGAGTACTGTAGATAAATGATGTACACCCAACACTTTGAGACGAATATGGGCCATGAGTTTTGTAACACCCTCGAATTTGATAAGAGCAACTAATTAAAATTTTTAAACATAACATCAAGTAAGGGATGAAACTCTCTCTTACGATCCAAAACTCTATATGCCTCAACTACGAATTCTATAATTAACCTTGACTAACTCCAATAATACATACAAACTAAATTGAAGTCGGGTGTCACTTAACCCAAATACAAGCTGCTCTCCTTAACCTAATGCGGAAGACTTCATCAAGCTACTCACTCCTCGGGCGCACAAATGGCACTCCTCTCTTCACTGAGATACCAGAACTTTTCCCAACCGAACCTGTTGCACATGCCGACAAATAAAAAGGTTAGGCTAACGCCTAGTGAGTTCAAGAGTTTTCAGCATGTATAAATATATCGTTAAGAGGAAAGAATTCAATTCAAATCATGATCTTTCAAAATGATTTACTTTAAATATGGAAGCAACTCGTTTTCCAAAAGCATGCATCTTTAAAGATAATACTCCAATGCAAAACATTCTTTATAAAATGATGCAACCCAAAACTCACTCAAAAGTCAAAACGTGAATATAATCGACTCCCAATTTAAGATACGTGGATAAAGCATTGCATCCCAAAACACCCAAGCGCGGGTGGGGAAAGATACACAACCCCTAAGTCATTGTGAAAATCCACATATGCAATACGTCCGGAAACATGGACACTAGGCCCAATACTCACGCGACCATAAAATGAAAGGAAACCAAGTATCAAAACATGGGGGTGACATACATCATTCAAACCTTAACATACGTGGAGGAAGATCCAATATTAAGGCCCTCATTCACTGTAACACCCTGGAAATTGGGTAAATTTAAAACTTAGAATCTCGGCAATATAACGCCTAAACACGAGGATTTATAAAACCTGAGAATAAGAACAACTAAGACCCACAAAACGTTGGGGTGGTTTGCAACAAATATAGTAGCGATATATATATAACATAGTACACAACAACCTAATTAATCTAGAACAAAATGCCCAACTAGATTAAATGCGGGTGTTGTTATATCTCCAAAACGCACTTCTCTCATAAACCCAAAAAATGCTCGGTCCATAGGTGCTCCTAGGTGTGCTTCCGGCGGATCAAGGTGCCCTATACACACCACTAGCCGAACCTGTGAGCCATTAAACATGAATACAAGTGTTAGGCTAAAGTCTTGGGGATATAACAAAGAATTTATATTTTATAAAGTAAGCGCTAGCAACATATTTAAGTGTTACCGATGTACCCTTAGGTTGAACCAACGTCAACATCCCCTTAGGGATAAACAATCCATTTCCTGTATAATGCCACAAAAGATAACTCCTGAAAGACGGGGGAGACCCGTTACCATCTTGGGTGACGAGAACACGTGAATGGGGTCACCCGTGATGTTTATTGGTTTTCGCCACATGTCCCGGTCCTAGTTCCCATGCCATGCTAGACATCACAATCCTCGGACCGTTTATGCCTCTAGTGCTTACTCCGTCAAGTTATACCCCAAGGACTTACAGACATGGGTGCCTAACCAAAGTAGACGAGTTACAACTTGGAGACTTGTGTCACCTATTGCCTACTCGCTAGTGACCCAACGGTCAAGAATTACAATCACATATACATGCCAACTAAATCCTCGTGCACAAAGAGATAGTTATAAACTCCGCGTTTAGATCATGATCAAGTATAACTTGCAATTTTTCATACAATGTACATTTCTTTCAAACCACATAATAATGCCTAATTCATGTTTATCTTTATACCCCACTAGTTTTGACAACATGACAACTAACAACCAATGAATTGCCTTTAACTGCTGATAAGAATATTGGTAACCAAATCTCATATTTATGAGAATGGCCCTTTTGCCAATACATTAACTTATTAATACATAACATGCATAAGGGACTCCCATGATGTTTAATAACTCCTACAAGCAACCAAAACCCATATACATGATAGATATACAAAACCCTAGTTTTAGGTTAACTTTAAACATTTCATGATATTCACATAAGCAAGTAATGGTGCAAGTATAGATAGGTAAAGGTTAGAAGACTCACCTAGAGGTTTAATAGATGAAACCCTAGAAGGTGGAAGTTATGCAAGTAGGTGGTGAGAAACCTTGAACTTCAAATAAAGCTTGAGCCTTAGCACAAGAAGAAGAGAAACCCTAGGTTAACATTTAATGTTCTCACCAAAAAGATTTAGGGAGAATTAAATGCAAAGAAGATGAAGTTTGGATGAAAGAAACCTTACCCAAGAGGAGAGAAAATCGGCTGAGCAAATAACCCTAAATGTTATAAATGAGTTCTCCTATTAAAATCAAGCATTTAAAGCCTTGGAGCCCGACGACGATTGTGACATAGCGAGAGTGATAGGGCACTCTCGCAGGTCACTCTCGCTGAGAGTGTACCGCGGGCTTCGGCCCGAAACCTCTTGTCCCTTCGCGATTATGACACCGCGAGAGTGACAGGGCACTCTCGCTGGGAATGTACCGCGAGTCGTTTTCCCACGACGATTGTGACACGCGATAGTGCCCCATGGCACTATCGCCGGGAACTCTCGCTGAGTGCCTCCCCACTTCAAAATCCGACAGAATTCGATTCGAGATCGTGACCGATCTAAAGGTAATTTCATATGAACGAAGTATAAAATTAGAGCAACACGAAACAAGTATTAATCTAAAAATTCAGGGTGTTACAATCCTCCACCCCTTAGAATAGATTTCGTCCTCAAAATCTCAACTAATCAAAAAGACACGAATAACGCCTCTTCATGTCCTCTTCCGACTCCCAAGTCACGTTGGCTTCCCGGTGGTGTTTCCATTGAACCTTTACCATAACCACCTCCTTGTGTCGTAGCCTCTTTGTCTTCTTTTCTAAAATGACTTCGGGCTCTTCCACACATCGGTCGTTGTCCACTCTAATTTCTGACAATGGAATGACACTCTCTTCTTCAGCTAGACATCTTCTCAAGTAGCATACGTGAAAGGTGGGGTGTATCCCGTCCATTTCAGGCGGGAGGTCCAATTTGTAAGCTTAAAGCCCAATGCGCTCAATGATGGTGAAAGGTCCAAGGAAACGAGGACTAAGCTTCCCATGTTTTCCGAACCTAATTATTCCCTTCCATGGTGAAATTTTCAACATAACTCTTTCCCCTACTTGGAACTCGACCGGTCTCCTCTTCTTGTCCGCGTAGCTCTTTTGACGGTCTTGAGCCGCCTTCAAACGCTCTCTAATGTTTTTCACCTTGTCGGCCGTTTCTTGCACAATCTTCGGTCCGGCAAACTGCTTTTCCCCCGCTTCTAACCAACACACGGGAGTCCTACACTTTCTTCCGTACAACGCCTCGAACGGCGCCATACCGATACTCGAGTGATAACTGTTGTTGTAGGCGAACTCCACTAACGGAAGGTGTGAATCCCAACTTCCCCCGAAGTCAATGACGCACGATGTTAACATGTCCTCGAGAGTTTGGATAGTCCTCTCGCTCTGACCGTATGTCTGAGGATGATAAGCGGTACTCAGTTTGATCCTAGTACCCAACTCCTTTTGCAAACTATCCCAAAAGTGAGAAGTGAAACGGCTATCCCGGTCGGATACAATAGAAAGTGGCACACCGTGCCTCGAGATCACCTCATCGATATAGAGTTTCGCTAGCTTGTCCATCGGTAGAGTCTCTAGCATGGGCAAGAAGTGCGCGCTTTTGGTCAAACGGTCCACTATTACCCAAATACCGATGAAGATAGTCTTCTTTTCCCCATGAAGATCCGGATGGAATGTGATCATTGGCTGAAATTTTGGACGTTTAGCTTGTGGCCTGTGATGGGAAAGACATCTGAAGCGACCATTTTTTGAGCCTGAGGAGGAGGGTTGTTGGGTTGGTTTTGGACGATAGTCGAACCGGTACTCGCTAACGGCGTGGTTGGTATCAACTGAAGGGAATGTTTTCCATGAAAGGCGAGGATCAGAATCTTTGCTCTGATACCATTTGAAACGAGTTAGGGTTGCTCAAAGGTTTTCATATATTTCTTATTGATTCACAAAACACAATAGCATAACTATTTATACAAGTGATGGAGAATCCTCTCCATATTTTTCTCAACTAACTAAGGAGAGGATACGAACAATCTCTTAATTTAAAGAATTCTAGAAATTAGGCATAACAACTCAATTTACTTGATCTACGAGATCTTTGATACGATCACGGGAATCTTCAGGAAATCTTCTGATACCAAGAAACATCAATGTCCAAAAACAAGAATTGAGAGCAAAACTATGAGAAATTCTTAAGGGGGATGTGTAACGAAACGATGTTGATCCTAAGACAAGTAAAACCATGGCTTAGAAGATGTTGCAGTTAACATGACCAAGTGTAGGAGGGAGATGTGAACATAAAGTGCAGTGCTTCTGAGTTTATAAGTCATATGTAAACTTATAATTCTGTGTTGTTGTGGTTAAGCTGTAGTACTCGTCAACTCTTCTTTCAGTATATTATGGCATGTTTGTATAACCAAAACTGTAATGCACCGATGGTCTGTTACACGGCTTATAGACGAGTGATGGCTACAACAACATACATGAAAATACTTGTCGGCAGTAATAACTGTCTTAGCTTCATGGTTTTACGAGGGATTACTAAAGGCACAAGATAAATGAAAATGCTAAATTAAAGAACATTTATTGTAACGCCCTAAAAATTGGGTAAATTTAAAACTTAAAAATTCAGACGTCTTAAGACGTCTGTAATATGAGGATATTTAAACCTGTATAACATGAATTACTAAAACCCAATAAAGTTTGGAGTAGTTGCAACAATTAAAGTAGCGGAATAAATAAGACATTTACACGACAACCTATTTAATCTAGAACATTTGACAACTAGATTAAGGCGGGTGTCGCTATGACTTCAAAACGCTCTTCTCTTAAGAATCCCAAAAATGCCCGGTCCAAAGGTGCTCCTAGGCGTGCTTTCGGCGGATCAAGGTGCCCTATGCACACCACTAGCCGAACCTGATAGCCATTAAACACAACCACAAGTGTTAGGCTAAAGTCTTGGAGTATAACAAAGAATTTACATTTTATAAAGTAAGCATTAGCAACGTAATTAAGTGTTACCGACATACTCCTTGATTGAACCAATGTCAACATCCCATATGGGATAAACAATCCATTTCCTGTACAATACCACTAGAGATAACTCCTGAAAGACGGGGGAGACTCGTTACCATCTTGGGTGACGAGAACACGTGAATGGGGTCATCCGTGATGTTTATTGGATTTCACCACATATTCCGGTCCTAATTCCCATGCCATGCCATACATCACAATCCTCGTACCGTTTGTGCCTCTAGTGCTTACTCCGTCGAGTTACACCTCAAGGACTTACGGACATGGGTACCTAACCAAAGTACACGAGTTACAACTCGGAGACTTGCGTCACCTATTGCCTACTCGCTAGTGACCCAAGGGTCAACAATTAAGATCACATATACATGCCATCTAAATCCTCGTGCACAAGGAGATAGACATAAATTCCACATTTAGATCATGATCAAGTATAGATAACAACTTTCATGCAATGCACGTTCCTTTCAGATGACGTAATAATGCTCATTTCATGCGTATATTTCTACCCCATCACTTGTTTGACAACATAGCAACCAAACCAATGTAATAATTCTAACTGCTGATAAGAATAAATGTAACCAAATCTCATATTTATGAGAATGGTCCTTTGCCATAAAATTAACTTGCTACTATATTGCATGCATAGAGGACTCCCCAAGATGTTTAATAGTTCCCACAAGCATCAAAACCCTTATACATGATAGATATGCAAAACCCTAGTTTTGGGTTAACTTTAAACACTTCATAATATTCACATAAGCAATTAATAATGCAAGTATAGACAAATAAGGGTTAGGAGACTCACCTAGAGGTTTACTAGATGAAACCCTCGAAGGTGGAAGTTATGGAAGTAGGTGGTGAAGAACCTTGAACTTCAATGAGGCTTGAACCTTAGCACATAGTGGAGATGAACCCTAGGTTAGCATTTAATGCACCCACCAAAGATCAAGAGAGGATTAAAATGCAAGAAGGATGGAGTTGGATGAGGAAATCTTACCTAGATGTAGAGGAAAAATCGGCTCCCAAAACCCTAAGTGAAAATAAATGAGCTCTCCTCATTAAATCAGGCATTTAAAGCTTTAACGCCTGACTGCGGTTATGCCATGCTAGAGTGACAAGGGCACTTTCGCCGGTCACTCTCGCTATGATTGTATCGTAAGTCTCGGCCCCAGCCTCCTCGCGATTGTGACCCCGCGAGAGTGCCACTGGCATTCTCGCCGAAAACGCACCGAAAGTTTTGGGGGTTTTCTGTAGCGATTATGACACGCGATAGCGCCCAATGGCACTATTGCCGGGCACTCTCGCCGAGTGCTTTACCACTCCTAAAATTTGACAGATTCCGAATCCGAATTCGCGGCCGATCTATGGTGACTTCATATGAGCGAATTATACATGTATATTTACAAATACGAAACAACTAGTAGACCCAAAATTCGGGGTGTTACATTTATGCTTTTTCATACTGTTTAAATAATTACATTGCTTCTGATGTACATTTATCAGCCATTGATTTTCAAAAACTAATAGATAATGCAGTGCTTCGAACGAGTAATAATTGTTTTAATGTGTTTTTTAGCATTTCTTGATTGATTACATACTTCACCTTTTCACTACTCTAAATTCATCTTTCAGATTGATTTGCGGAGAGCTAATAACACGCTAATCATGCTCACAAAAATTAAGATGCCGCATTCTGACATGGTGGTAAGTTGGGATTCCATGTCCAATAGAATATCTTGATTTACTGGCTCTAGCTACAGTAGATGCTTGCTCATCTCTCTTAGGGGGTGGCGTGCTTGTATTTGGTTTTCTTGTATGCAGGAATGGCATGCTTGGATCTAATTTTCTTGAATATACATGATTTTAGCAGACATGTTAGTTAATTTTCATATCAGCTGATTTGAATAGAGACCAGCTACAGTTTCTACATATATCTCTTTCCATTACACAATTGCACTTTAATGGTAGACATGCATCAAAATGGCAAAAAGGGATTAATCTTTTCTGGTTCTCTATTATCAATAAATCTAATTCAGTTAACAATGATAAAGTGACTATCAAGTCTTGTGGTTATACCGCTTGTTTCTCTTAAAGCCTACTCATTTGCTCCAGCTATCTAGAGGAAGTAATCATATAAACCACATCAGTTAAGTCTGAAATCGAGTGTTATGTGAATTTTTGTTGTCTATTATATTAATTTGTTCCTTGTGTTTGGGCCATGTAACTCCTGGTCCTTAAGCTCATAGCAAAAGTGGTTAGGTGTGATATGGTTGAAATTAATAGGAAATGTGGCTAACGAGATAGGCTAACAATGATGACATGAAATCTCAAAAGAAATAAACATATAATCAACAGAACACATCAGTTCAAGATTGAAATTATCCCCACTTCACATAGCCAATCATATCTAGATGTCTTGGCCAATTGCCAATTCTCAATTGTTTCAGATCCTTCACTACCTAACTCAAGTTTCTTCTGGCATACTCTTGTGCTGCATCATTCCTTTATCTTCAAACAAAGCACTTATCTCACAGGTGCTACCAGAGGCTTATCGTAACCAATATATCATAACGTCCTTCCTTTGCTTTAAATGAAGCTACCCTCAAGCATTTTGTGAATATTTTTACAATTAATTCATTTGATGTTAACCACATTACTCCTTTTTTTGTTCCTAGCACCATGTACAAATTTTAAACATTCTTTTTGCCAATTTCCTCACATAAATCCATGCAAATTCAAAGATCTATGTGTAGAATGCACTTTCCTACTTCAATTTGTGCAGAAATATGTTCTTTTTACAATACTTCAGTTGGTTCTTCGGACTGGATTACTAGGTGGTTCTTTATACTTCCTCTAGGATTGTGTTAATTAGTTTCACTGGTGAGCTGAATAATGGCAATTTTTATTTGGTATCTGCAGGCTGCAGCTTTAGCGATGGATGAATCAGCTTTAGATAGCGATCAAGTAGAAAATATTATTAAATTCTGTCCTACAAAAGAAGAGATGGAGCTTCTTAAGGTGAATCTATAACATAATACTCTATTTACTTACTCTGGTATTTTTGATGGAAAATAGTTCATTAGGTGAGAAGGTTGCAGTTTTGATATAGTCTGCATAACTTTCATTTTGTATCCTTTTTTTTTCCGATCCTCCCAATTATGTATTGATCTTCTGCGTTGTGACTGTTCAGAATTATACAGGTGACAAGGAGAATCTGGGCCCATGTGAACAGGTCAGTAGCCTGTTATCAAACTATATTTTTGATACAGTTTGATGGTATAGTAAGTGTGTAGGAGCAACTTTTAGAGCAGAAATTAAAATTGAATGTTACATGGTCTACGAATGACTTAACAATTCATTAAATAATTGCAAGTTTCTCTCTTAATGGCTTACAAAATCTTTTGACTTGTACAAATGAAGAAGAATTTACTGTCAAGCCATTTCTTTCTCTGCATCCACTATGTTATGATTATCAGAAAGCTTGTTCTGTACGTAGTTCATCTGGTATCCTTGTCAAATAGTAATTTTTTCTTCTTTTCTCTATAATGCGTTTATTTCTAAAGTTATGGGGAAATAAGTACCAATGTTGATTTTGACACCAACATGTATGCATTATTTCATTTCTGTTGCCTGTAACAGAGAAGTGGTTGGTGGAAGTTTGTTTAGATACTTTTTGTTATTGTTTTTGATTGTAATAGGCATGCAACTCTTTTTCTTTTTTTACTGAATTCAACATGAAATGCTGCCTTTTACTTGCCATGGCTTTTAAGAGGTTTATTTCTGGTTAAAGAATAGGTTGGTTTTCATTTATTACTGTTGTTCTTAACGTGACATCAAGCAATTTTTCTTCATTTTTCATCAAATGTGACAATTGGAATATATCCTCCATACATCTTACATGAAAGAGTTTGGAACTACGAGATATGAAAAAGAAATTGTAAGATAATAAGCATTTGACAAGTCCTGGAAAAAGAACTACAAGGAACATGAGAAAAGAACATGAATAGGATGCCTGCTGCTTCTCTATTGCATTTATGGTATTAATTTGAAGACATATTAATAGAAGTCACTACTTAACATGTGTAGTTTAGAAAATCGATACTTGCTCTAGTACATCGAGATAGGGAAGTTGTACACATGTGGAACGTGGGGAGTAATTTGCAGGGCATATTAATGAAAGTTCCTACTTAACATGTTAGTTTAGAAATGCGCCACTTGTAGTGGTATATCTAGAAAAGGGAAGTTGTACACATATATGGAACGTCGAGAGTAATTGAGAGGCCAAAATTTGGTCATTTGCTGTTTCCTTGGAGTACTCATGATTCTAAATTTGTCTTCCAGTACTTCCTGGAGCTAATGAAGGTACCACGTATCGAGTCAAAGTTAAGCGTTTTTCTATTCAAAATTCAATTTAACACCCAGGTTCGTCCTAATAATTATAGTGTCTGATGATTTGCATGTTCTGGTGTTAGCTTGCCATGTTAATCTCACTTTCACCTTCCTTTCAGCTTTCAGAGTTTAAGAAGAGTTTAAGCACTGTGTACTCTGCATGTCTAGAGGTACTATAATATTAGAAATGATGTTGTCTATGCTGTTTCTTAATTTGTTACTTGTTTTGACCTAATTTAATTCTCTTGCTGGTTTATTAGGTTCGGAGTTCCGTTAAGTTGAAGGAAGTCATGAAGAGAATTTTATATTTGGGTAATATATTAAATCAAGGAACTGCTAGAGGTAAACATTACTATGCAATATATTTTATTTACTTCACATATTTGACCAATGAAGATTCTTGATTTGCATCATGTTGTTGTTACTGAGATTTTGGATATTATTCTGTTGATTTACATTTTAATTTACTTGATGAAAAGCTGACGCAAATTAATCCAAAAATTATTCAAAAGGGAATTGTGGATAAATTCATGTTATTTTGTGTTTGAGAAACTTCAGTTATGCAAATGCTAGCCTATTCACTAGTGTTGGAATGGTTGTGATAAGGGACCTTGAACTGTTCGTTGTTGAGATGAATTGTCCTGATGTTTGGCTTCCCTCCTTTTAAAGAGCAAACCTTTACCATGACAACTCTTTAAATATCTGGGAATTCGATTGGCTGCTTCAAGGTTGTTCTTCATATGGGCAATGCATTAACCCACTCAGCATGCTAACTGCAAATGCTATATCGGGTCGAGTGTTCAATAAGTAAATTACTTGTCCTACATAGTCGGTGGTATTGTTGGACATCAAGTAGTTTTCCATCGGTGATATCTCCCAACTTCTTGTTTGTCTATCTGGTGTCAGCAAGCGCTCATTCTGATATCTTTTAGAAGGTTTAGAATGTATTTTTTGTGACACCATGATTACTTGTTTTGATCTTGCAATCTCCATGGCTAGAAATTACTTCAACACTCCTACATATTTTACTTCGAACTCTTTTGAGAATATCATCCACATAGACTGTTAAAATTGCAATCTTACCCTTGATAGAGAACCAAGTGAATCATGTGTCATCAGATTGAACTTGTGTATAGTAGTGACCTTGACAACTTGAGTGAACAGCTCAAACCATACCCTTGGGACCATTTAAGTCCATACAACGCCCTATCTAATCTCGAGCCAAAGACCTGGTGGTGGCAACATGTAGACTTTTTCCTCCCGTTTGCCTATCAAAAAAGCATTCTTCATTTCAAACTATCTGAGTAGCCAATCCAAATTTTCCGCTATATAAAGTAGAATTCGAACAATGTTTAATTTGTGGCTTCCATGTACCCAGTCCCATATGTTTGAGTGAAACTCTTAGCCACTATCTATCTTTGCATCTTTCGAGAGTGTCACTATTAATCTTTGGAGTGAATAGCCACTTACAACCAAATGGAGGAGTTCCTTAGGGATTTCTTCAATGTGCCATGTTTGATTTTTCTAAAGAGCACTCACCTCTTCCATGACAACCTTTCTCCGTTCTGGACTTCTACGAGGAACTTGAACATCAGAAACATTTGTAGTGAAGGCTGAATATTTGGGTGAGTGTTTTGAGAGGTACATGTTAGACAAGGGGTATTGACGCCTTTGGTAAAGACATCAGCAAGTTGACTTCCTGTTCGAACAATGGGAGTTGAGATGGTTCCATCTTCTAGATTTTCACGAGTGAAATGACAGTCCACTTCAATATGTTTTGTTCTCTCATGAAACACAATATTATTTGCAATGTGGATAGCCGCCTCATTATCACAATATAGATTCATCGGTTTATATTGAGCAAACCCAAGTTTACCTAGCAGATTACACAACCATATCAGCTCACAAGTGGTTTGGTCCATAACTCTATATTCAGATTCAACGCTTGACTAGGAAACGACGTTCTGTTTCTTGCTTTTCCATGAGACTAGATTTCCTCCAACCAACACACAATAGCCTGTCGTAGACCGCCTGTTTGTAGGATTCCCATTATAGTCGGCATCTGTAAACCCTTCTATGACATGATGACCGTGATTTTGATAAAGAATGTCAAGACCAGGGGCACCCTTTAGGTACTTCAGTATATGCCTAACAACCTCCCAATGTGGAGTTCTTGGAGATGACATAAATTGACTTACAACACTCACTGGAAAAACGATGTCAGTACGTGTAATCATCAGGTAGTTTAGCTTTCCTACAATTCTTCTGTACTTTTCTGGATCCTCAAGTAGATCTCCATCGTCTGCTTTCAATTTCATGTTCGGAATCATTGGGGCTTCACACGGTTTTGTTTCAAATTTTCAATCGTCCCAGAGTCATTCAATACATCCAAACAATATTTCCGTTGAGACAAACATATCCCTTTCCGAGTACAAGATACTTCAATTCCCAAGAAATATTTTGACCTAGGTCCTTTGTTTGAAACCAAGACGCAAGGAAATCTTTCAACTTCTTGATCCCAATATCATCACTCCCAGTAATCACAATGCCATCAACGTATACCACTAATAGAATACGAAGTAAAGAACACAGAATGATCATTAGAGCTCATTCGTAAGCCAAACTCAGTCACTACAACATTAAACCGTCCAAACCACGCACGAGGGGATCGCTTTAAACCATACAATAATTTACGCAACTACAGACTCTGCTAGACTCCCCTTGAGCAACAAACCGAGATGGTTGCTCCATATAAACTTCCTCATGTAAATCACCATGCAGGAAGGCATTTTTCACATCCAGTTGGTGTAGTACCCAGTCATAAGTAGCGGCTAATGAAATAAACAAGCGGATATCCAGTTGGTGTAGTACCCAGTCATAAGTAGCGGCTAATGAAATAAACAAGCAGATGGAGGGTACCTTAGCCAGGAGAAAATGTCTCGTAGTAGTCGACCCCATAAGTCTGAGCATGTCCTTTGGCTACCAACCGGGCTTTCAAACGTGCCGCAAATCCATCTGGATTAACTTTCATTGTGAATACCCATTTGCAGCCAATTGCCTTTTTACCTACAGATAGCTCTACCAAATGCCATGTATCATTATGATCTAGAGCATTAATCTCATCAATCATAGCATCCCACCATTCGGAATGGGCCAAAGCTTCACCAACCGTTTTAGGAACAGAAAAGTACAAGTGTAGAGATCAAAGAGCAAGAACGTGAAGAAAGTTTATCACAGGAAACAACAGAGGTAAGTACATGAGCGCTTACCTTTCCAAAGGGCAATAGGAACATCAAGATCAGGATCCTGTGTATCGGAAGGTGGTGGATCACTCGAAGCAAGAGGGTCATCATTAGGAGGATCTGCAGACGATGACAAAGATCGTATGGGGTCGGGATCTAACGTAGGTCGTTGCCGCCTATTATACACATGAATTATCGGTGGTTTAGTAGGCTCTTGAGGCTGTGTCGAGTCGGATAGGATAGGAGACTCGGGAACCGGTACGGTATATACCAACAAATCATCGCTATCTCTTAGATTGCAAGGAGTGGACACAGGAAAGGAAAATATATTCTCATGAAATGTAACATCTCGAGATACAATGTATTGATTAAGCGTGGGAGAAAAGCACTTATACCCTTTTTGAAGTCGAGAGTAACCAAGAAAGACAAATTTCAGAGACTTTGGATCCAACTTAGTTATGTGTGGTCGGGTATCATGGACAAAACAGGTAGTACAAAAGATCTTTGGGTCGACAGGAAACAATGACTTTGTAGGAAACATAACTGAGAAATGACTTCTTCCATCCAAAACAACAGAGGGCATTCGGTTGATGATTTTGGAGCATCTTTGACTGAAATGTTTGAGACAAATATTCTTTTGCATTATCACTACGAAGAGTTTGAATGCAAACTTTAAACTGTGTTTTAATCTCAGCATAGAGTGAACAAAAATGTGTAAATACCTCAGATCGATTTTTCATAAAGTAAAGCCAAGTAGTGTGAGAGTAATCATCAACAAAAGTAACGAAATACTTATATCTAAGTTTTGAAGTAACCGGACACGGTCCCCAAACATCAGAATGGACTAACTCAAATGCAGACAAGGCCCGCTTATTGCAGACTCTAGGACTTCAATGAATATGTTGATGTTTAGCAAACTGACAAGACTCACACTGTAGAGAAGGTAAATAAGAAAACTCAGGACACAACTTCTTCAAATTCTGTAAAGACGGATGACCTAATCGACAATGAACTTCAAGCGAAGACGATGAGTTGGAACAAGTCAAAGAGTAAGGTATTTGATGTTCAAATATGTATAGGCCGTCGGTTTCCTGCCCTCTACCAATAATCCTCTTCGTCGACAGATCCTGAAAGACACAGAAATCAGGAAAGAATGAGACACGACAGTTTAAAGCACGGGTAATTCTGTTGACCGATAACAAATTGAACGAAAAATTGGGTACGCTCAGTACGGAAAACAAAACAGATGGGGTAAGATCGATGGTGCCAGAACCAAGGACAAGTGGGGTAGACGCATCAACAATTGTGACATGTGTTGGAGACGTGTGTTTATTAAAATTTGAGAAGAGAGTGGATTACGTCATGTGATCTGAAGCACCTGAATCAATGACCCATTCGGAGGCAGAAGATAATAGGCATGTACTAGAGTTACCTGTCTCAACAAATGCAGCAGTCGAAGCAGTGGGATTCTCAGTCCCTAAAAGTCGAGCATATTCTTCCGCGAGAATAGTGACAGTACTATCTGAGGCAGAGGCAACATGTGTTGATGAGCTCCTCGGATGTCTGGCCATAAGCTTGTTACACGTACGCATGGTGTGACCGAACTCATGACAGTAGTAATACTCAACATCATCAAAATCTGGAATAGTAGCCCGTGAGTCAGTTGGTCGGTCACTATGGCCACCTCTAAAGCCCCCTCTATGACCTCCACGAATGACCTCCACGAAATCCTCCTCGAAAGCCCCGCGGAATCCCCTTCGACTAACCAAAGCATTGTTGTGATCCAAAGTTTGAGAAGACTGAATGTAACACCCTAAAAATAGGGATAACAAAAACTTTCCTTTAAACGGAAATGTGGTATATAATTTGTCATAGCAAGAGCCTCCTAAAATGGGGAACTAATAAAACCTGTTAATTACAATTGTAATATAACGGAAATAAGCAACAACCAACTAATCTAATTTCTAAACTAGAAAGAAGATTACAAAATGGTTGTTGTCTAAGTCCAAACAATGTCTTCACCAAAAATGCTTCCTAAACACTTTCCCCCAAGCTCTCACCAAGGTCCGGCTAGGCCTGCTTAGAAACGGCGCCGCTAGAACCTAAGATACACATCGACACCAAACAAGTGTTAGGCCAAAAAGCCTGGTGAGCATGTATAAGAAGTAACATATAAATCCACATACAATTCTTATCAGCAGTTAATCAATTGTTCATTAAATGTGGAGTCAATAGGGGATACCCATAGCACCAATCAAGTTCCACCCAAAGAGTCGATATACGTTGATGGCAACTACCACGAGTGACATCCGAAAGGCCCGACACATCCGAGGACTACAACCATGGCATTACCCCGAATGGCGGAGGTCTAGGTACATACCCACACGGTGGCACCCAAGACTACATCCTCCTAGTGTCTACTGACTTGGTTCGTCCAACATAGTTTATTAGTAGGCCTCAAGGCACAATATGACCAATAATATTCTCCATACCAACCATGGTACAATAATACTAAGCCATTTAATGTAAAGTCCATAACAAGACCAGTAGGACCACAATTTAATCATGTAGTTTCAAACCCATCAAGGGTGTCCCAAATAAGATATCATCACCATCACAAGATACATATATACATTTCTCAACAAGACAAAGCATATTACATATAAACATGTATTCATAAGAAAAACCCCCAAATACTTGAGCATTTAATATGAACATTTCAAGTATGATGCAAGATGATAACAAGTAGTAGATTATGATGTGTATCTAGTTTTAACAAAAGGTTTAGTAAACTCACAGTCTAGGTTTTTGATTAAAACCTAGAAAAGATGAAAACCCTAGAAGTTGCCAAAAGTAGATTTTGATGAAGAAGAGTGAGAATCCTTGAAGAACACTCCAATAAATGCACTTGGATGAAGCTTTGAAGAACAATAAATGAGATCACCAACCCAAACCCTAGCTTCGAAGTGAAATGAGACTTGGATGCTCCAAAATCGCCACCAAAATGAGCTCTCCCGTATTTTCTAAGGTGTTCTAACATAAATGAGGCTTTGAATCAGATTTAATCAGAAACTGGGCAACGCGGGCGACAATGCCACTGCGACTTTGCCCATGGCATTGTCGCCGGGGCATTGTCGCGGCCTCCACACACGCGCGGTACGCCTTAGGCGACTTTGCCCAGCGACTTTGTCGCTAAGGCATTGTCGCGGCCTCAACCAAACCCACGGTACGCCCTGGGCGACTATGCCCGACGACTTTGCCCAGGGCATTGTCGCTGGGGCAATGTCGCCCCCAACCTGCAGGACCTGATTTTCACACGAAAGGTAACCGACACACGCACGACCACAAATTCGATTATGACAGAACTATTAGGGTCACTTAAGGCAACATGCATACGGAAACGCCTCAATTAGAATAGCAACATAAAGATATAGATAACTTCATTTAATCAAGTAAAAATGAAAGATTTAGCTAAACACGATACTTACCTAGAAATCCGGGTGTTACACTGAAGATTCTCATTTCGAAGAACACGGGCAAATGTTTCCTAAAGAGAAGGAATAGCAGATTCATTCAAGAACTGAGATCTGATAGAGTCAAATTCTGGTCGTAAGCCAGTCAAGAAACTGACAACCAGTGAGTATGCATGGCTTAGACATTAACACTTAATGGAAGAAGAGAGTTAAGCTCCTCATATACTTTCTTGAACTCCGTGACATAAGTAGTGAGTGATCGGTCATGTTGTTCTCCATGATGAAAGAACTTACATGCACTATAGATTCGAGAGATGTTACTTTGTCCAGAATATAAAAAATCAAGATAATCCATAAGTTCCTTCACTTATTCACAGTGACTAACCAAAGACGAAACAGAAGGCTCAGTAGTATTGATAATCTGCAAGTACAAACGAGCATCACTTTGTAACCATGAATCGGAATCGGAATCATTACCTTTAGGAGGAGCAAATGTGAGATGAGAACCCATTTCCATACTTTCGAGATAGATACGAATGGTCTTGCTCCACTCAAAGAAGTTGGAGCCATTAAGCTTGTTGTCAGTGAGTCTAACATTTACGGGAAGCATCTCCGGTACCCGTGGACCACTATTATTGCTGCCAGATGGTTTGTCTTCTCTAGTCATCTTCCAATAAATCACGAACCAGAAAACGTCGAATTTGGACAAAGAATGCACTCACAGGTGCCAGAAAACCGACGAACAGAGGCGAAAAAGAACAGCGCACTCACAGGTGCGACGAACAGAGATGAAAAAACGAACATATACCATGTAATTTTTATTGATTTATTCTTGGGATTGCTATTACTTTTATAATCCGTTTACTGAGTATGCCGTTCAGCCGTGGGTTTTATGTGCACGGCAGGTATATGATGTACACTCAGGACTAGGTCAAGTGGCAGTTAGGGTTTTATTAGGAAGGGCTTTGATACCATGTAATTTGGGGAATCTCTTCCATATATATTATTAGCAAAAAGATTACACAATATATACTAGATTGAGGGATCTAATTAGAGAAAACGTAACGGGATCAACACAAAAGGGGAACCCTAATATACTATATATAACACATTAACATATTTGATCCTAATCCAGCAAATATAATAAGTGTGGAAGCTACACGCTGCTACGAAGATTTAGAAGCTCGTTTTGGTCATAATTTACATAATGAAGCATTCTAGGGACCTATTTATTGTTTGTATGTCATAAAAATGCATGTTAGTGATCGTAGGGGCAATGTTATCTCTAAATAAATAAATGATTTGTTTAAGGTGCACTCAATCATGCAACATTTTAAACTGATTCCATTCCATGTCTATATGTCCTTGGCTTATCTGATACACTTCTTCCTAAACAAGACTATCACCCTAGCTCATTTTCATGTGAATAACTATCAATATGATCATTGACTTCGAGTTCTAGTTCAACATATTCTTTAAGACTTCCAAGTTACAAATTTTACATTTAGTTTATTAATTGCTTCAAATATCCTATCTAAACTCTACAGGTGCTGCAGTTGGTTTCAAGTTGGAAAGCCTTTTGAAACTTACTGATACACGAGCTTCCAACAGTAGAATGACTTTGATGCATTATCTCTGCAAGGTACAAACAACTTTCATATTTGTGTTGGATATGATTGCAATTCTGGTTTTCAAAGTCTCAAGCCCCTATATGCATTATTGTTGTTCATAATAAAGCATACTGCTTACGATATATATGCCTATTTTAATTAAGTATGGAGTCATCTATAGGAAATACTTTGACTTGGGATGGTGAGGAAACATTGGCAACTCTATCATGGTATTCTTCTTGGTTGTTGTAACTCATTGAGGGAATTTATATTTTACATTTCAAGATAGAGGATTAAAATACAATATATACTAGAATAACCTATATTAGGAAACTTTACTATAGATTACTAGAAAGAAAAACGTTAATTAACTAACAATATAACACTATCCAACACTCCTCAAGTTGGAGCAGAGATGTTAATCATGCCCAACTTGTGAGAATGTTTGCAATTTGGTACTAGGTCTTCATGTATACCGGTTGGATCGATGGAGGGTTTGTCTTAGTTCCCGAAAACGCGATATCTAATAAGGTGACAGTCAACCTCAATGTGTTTGGTCCTTTCATCGAATATTTGAGTATTGACTATAAGAATATCTTACTAGTTATCAATTATCACTTATGACAATACACGATAAAGTCTCATCTAGTCGCCTGTAATTACTCCAAACTCTCTTATAAGTATCCTTTCCCATGCCAATTCACATCATAATTCACACATGTGCCATGGCTCTGTATTCTAACTCAACACTTGAGCGGGAGACAATATGTTGTTTCTTGCTTTCCTGAAAAACTAAATTTCCTCAAACAGATACATAGTACCCTATAGTCGATATCCTGGAAACGGGACAACCATCCTAATCTGCATCCGATAAACTAGGTATCCTTGCCATCTCATCCTTCTATGAATGCACTACTAGACAGGGATGGTGATTTTCCCCAACGTGGTGGGGAATCCGGCTTACCCGACCCGAACGGGCCCGCGGGAGGGGGGGGATTCCTGGCTAAAACGGGTATGGGGTTCGGGGCCGGGGATCCCCACTTGCATGAAACTGGGGCCGGGGCCGGGTAACACACCCCCCGACCCGCCCATACCTGGTATATATATTAATAGTACATTTTATTTATATATTAATATTAATTATTTTATTTCCCAATTAGGTTTCCTGAATCCTAATTTCCTTGCTTAGTCGCTTCCAAGTTCATTTCCAATTTCACGGCGACAGCGAGTCGGCCATCCATATAAAAAATTGAGGCTTGGGTGAAAACAATAGCAAAAGTAGGAAATTTTGGACATCATCATGTGTAAATTATTATGGCCAAAGGCAATATTACACAACAAACAAAATATGCACACGGCTGTTGAAACTTGGATACAAATGTACGTAATTTTGACCGGGACGGGGACCGGGTATGAATCTGGGACGGGGAATAGGGATTGACCGCATTAGAAACCGGGGCCGGGATTAGGATCCCTATACCCACTGGGACAGGGTCGGGGCCCTTTACCATAAACCGGGGCCGGGGATTGTGAACCCCCCCCTCCCCCAAACCCTCCCCGTTGCCATGCCTACTACTAGATATTGACACCAATCTTAATGGAGTATCCCATACCTAGTGTGGCATTGAGATACCTCAAAAGGCGAAAGTGTTGCATCTCAATGACCTGCATAAGGAGTGGATATGAACTAGCTCAAAACACTAATCGAGAATGATACATCTCATCGAGTAGCCGCCAAATAGTAGTTTCACTTTTCAACCACCCTCCCGTGTGTATATATATTTGAATCCTTCATGGGTTTTGCATTATCTGATCTTCCGACAAAACATGTTATGTTGCAAAACGACAATTGATTTCGATATGCTTAGTTCATTCGTGAAATACAGGATTTGAAGCGATATGAAGGGTTGCCTTGTTATCACACCAAAGTTTTGTAGGAAGTGCAATCGCATAGCCAATTTCCTTAAGTAGCTTATGTATCCATACTATCTCACAGTTCGAGTCGTCGTTGCTCTATATTCTGATTTAGTCGTGGACCGACATACCACATTCTATTTCTTACTCCTCCATGAAACCAAATATTCCCCAACAAACACACAATACCCAGAGGTGGATCTACTATCATCCTTGCATCCACCATAGTCTGCATCTAAATAAGCTTCAATTAGGCCAGTGAAGCAATCTACCTTAGCATAGCCATGCTGTCTATAAAGCAATCCTTGTCCTCTAGCGCCTTTAAGATAACAAAGAATTTGTTCTAGAAGTATCAAATGGTTAATTGTTGGAGCAGTCAGACATGATCGACTGACTACACTAACTACAAATGAAATGTCATGGTGTGTTACCGTAAGGTAATTCAATTTTCCAACAAGACGTGGTTTCTATATACACTTCTTCTTGAAGAGAACCATGAAGAAAAACATTCTTGATATCAAGCTACAGGCCAATCAAAGCTGGCTGCCAAGGAAATGATCGGTCGAACAAAATAGTTGTTTTACCCAATTGACATGACTCACATGCTAACCGGTGAACAAATTAAAAATCACGTCTTAGTTGTTTCATAACAAGCAAACAAGGGTAGTCTAGCCGACAATGAGCCTTCCTAATACCGAAATCACAAAGATATGTTCCGGAGGGTCGCAACATAGACAAGCAGTACAGACCTTGAAAGCATGTACTAATCAACCGGTTCATTCCCAATTCCTGGAAGACAATGTGTGGAAATTAAAGGTTAGAAAACAATTAAGATTATAATTTGGCTAATAGATATTAGTCTATTAGACTATCCAGGAAATTAGGAGCATAAATAACAGATGATAAATTTAGGTTTGGCAGGTTGCTAGTTGATCCTATGTTCATGGTTTTACATGAAGATCTATTAGCAAGTCGAACCGGATTATAAGGTATATCAGTCTTAAGATTGGATAAAAGGTCTTTGTTCTTAGTCATGTGATCGGTGACTCCAGAATAAATAATCCAAGATGATGAGCATGCAGAAAAACAATTAGATGTGAATGTGATATCCGATTATGTTGTACTAGCACAAAAACTAGACGGAACCTAGTCAGAAGACTCGTCTTGGAATTGATAGACATCCTCATTGCGAAAGACGTGAGTTGTCAAGATAGTATCCACAGATGCTACCTGGGCTCGAGGACCAAAACTGTAAATTCAGTAGACGTGGATTGTTGTGCCTGAACTTTGTCTCCCACGGAGAATTTACATTCAAATAGAAACAGTAGTTTGATGACTTTGCTAACTCAGAAGGTGTCACGAGACATATGATTATATCACCAACTAGATGAAGAAGGAACATGAACAAAAACGATAGCATAAGTTTTGGCGTTAATTAAAAAAAATGGCTGCAGTAGGTGATGGTGGTAGCAAGAGGAAGTACTCCGGGCTGTACCTCAATCGGGCGACGCCAAAAAGGGTTGGATCTAAGCAGGAGGCAGTGCTTGGTCTGGTAGTTGCGCCTTGGTCTAGTGACAGTGACTGCCGTAACATCGATGGCTAGGTTTCTGGAAGGTACGGCGATGGCCGCTAGAGTATAGGCACCGGAAAATGGCTCTTGTACCATGTAGCCCATCGAGGGAATACATTTCTTACATTTCATGAGAAAGCAGTACAATACATCATATACAGTAACGTATATTAGGAAACTCTACTTTAGATTACTAGAAAGCAAAACCCGAATGAACTAACAATATATGATATGTAACTGTTGTTATATGGGATTAATTAGTAGGTGATACATGGAAAATATTGCTTGCTCGTGTATCATGTAATCTTCTTTTAATGCACATTATTTCGTATTTCAAGCCTCTTGGTTCTAGCTAGGGGTGTTTAAAAAAACCGGAAAACCAAGAAACCATTGCCGAACCGTTTGATCCGAAACCGAAAAAACCGATAACCGAAAATAATAAAATCGGGTATTCACGGGTCGGTTTCATTTTTGAATTACAGGAACCCAAATTGAACCGAATATAATGTATATATAATATAATATAATAAAATATATAATATATAATATTTAGTATTTGACATTTATATTATTTTATTTGTTTATTTATTTATTATCCCAAAGTTAAATGAGTAAAAGTCTTTTATGTTTTGGTATCAAACATTACGGTGGATGACTAAATTTGGTGGTATCAAGTCGTAAAGGAGTCGATATCAACCCAAAAATGGATGTTGTTAAACAATTAAACTTATTTTAATTTGTAGCACTTTGATTATTTTAATTTAGTTGTGTAATTATTTTAAATGTGGTATTACGATACCATTTTTATATTGTAAATGATATTTTCTAGAAATTCGGGTAACCGTAAACTGAACCGCGGGTAACCGCCTTATTTCGGTTGGGTTTGGCGGTTCGGTTCACATTTTCTTTACTAAACGAACTGAACTGAACCGTGAACACCCCTAGTTCTAGCTATTCGTTTGTCCGTTTGATTGTATCCTTTCTCTCGGCCCTTTCGGTATATAGTTTGATCTTCTCAAATGTTAGTTATAGTTTCCATCATAACATTTGTTTTCCTTGTCTATAGGTCCTCGAGGCCAAGTCCTCAACCCTTTTAGACTTCCATAAGGATCTTGTACACCTAGAAGCGGCAACGAAGGTCTGCTTTTTATTAGATTGCTCAAAAGACTAGTCACTATAATTGTTGGTAGTAGAAATGATCAATCAAAGGCCTTCACTGCAGATACAAGTGAAGTGTTTAGCAGAAGAAATGCAAGGTATCATCCATGGACTGGAAAATGTTAAACAGGAACTAGTTGCATCTGCAAATGAGGGCCCAGTTTCAGAAGTTTTCCACAAGGTAGGTTGCACCGTAACTTCTTGAAAAATGCATTAGCATCTTATACTTCCATCTTAAAAAGTACAATTTGCGTTAAAATTATCTCAGGAGAACCACACATTTTCATTTCTGAATTTATTATGTGCTGAGAAGAAATTTCTCTTCTTGCATCCTTAGACATTGAAGGAGTTCATCGGGTTTGCAGAGGCAGAAGTTGCTCTTGTTACAAATTCGTACGCTGTGGTGGTAAATCCTTGGGAATTGAACTTTGAATTTAGTAGTTTCTTACACCTGCCTTTCTTGAAACAATGTCCATTTCAGTTTTTTATAATATTTTCTATTACAGGGAAGACATGCAGATGCGTTGGCCCTTTATTTTGGTGAAGACCCTGCTCGATGCTCTTTCGAACAAGGTAAGGCATTGATGACACAGTCATTATGGCCGTCTCAATTTACAAGAGAGCGAGTTGGACCTAAATATATTTTGCCAAATAGATATATGATGTATGTACACAAATGTTTATGCATACTTCACTACATGACATATCCATATGCAAACATTTCAATGAATCCTACTCATTAGATGATTCTTCCTTAGATTGGATTCTCTAACAAGGTATTCTGACCTAAGAAAGAGAAAGAGATGTCAATCAAATGTAATTTGTGGAAGGGCCTTGATTCCCTTAATTTACAATTTATAAATAATTTCAAGATACAGTAATACTATAAATAAACCAAGCACATGACACGTTTTAATGCATAGATAAAGTGTTCAAATATGATTATTATTTACAGGAGCACCGCAAAAAACAAACATATTATATAAACTAAATATCAATATGATCAGTGAGTAGACATCCATTCCTGATCAAGAAACATTGAGAACCTAAAAAACTATAGCTGATCACACATTGACAGATAAGAGACATTATTCTAGTGCTATGAAGTGGTTCTATATTTCTTTCGTAGAAAAAATGCATCTCATACATATATGAGTAACGTAGAGATGGAAGGTATTCACAAAGTGAAATAACACATGTGAAATAATCCATATGATTTCATAGTGAGGTAATATTCTAATATTTAACACGGAAACTAAATCATCCCTAACTAAAAGCCTATAATTATGCGACCTACCTCTCGTCCTCAACTTGGAGCAATGATGTTAATCATGCCCAACTTGTTACAAATAAAAATAAATTTGCATTTTATATAATAACTTGGTGAGCATGTCTACAAGCTGGTACTCGATCCCATGGAGGGTTTGTCCGCTTTCCCACAACATTATCAGGTTGCAATCAACTTCAATGTGCTTGATCTTCTTATGGACTACTTTTTCTTGGTTGTATGAAGTGTTGACTAGTTATCATAATAAAGCCTCGCCAACTCATCTATAATCACTCCAAGCTTCCTTAGAAGGCTCCTTACCCACATCATCTCACTTGGCACATTTGTTATAGGTTATGCTATTAATTGTGCCGCTATAACAATTAGCTGTCATGGGGCAACTACTCGTGGTCAAATAATAGTTTGGAATAGCGGTCCCGTGATTAGCAACTATATTGACTGCATTTTGAACAATATATATTGGTCGTGTAACCGCTATTTGTAGATGGGTTGTTTTGGTGTTAACCACAATTATTTTGTGGGCTTTTATTTTGGATTTTAGACCTGGCTTGGGTTTTATTTTAGTCCAACAATATTAAGACTTCATCGGTCAATGATTTAGCTATTTATTTGCGTGAAACTTAACTTGTTTAAGTTTATATTATGATGTTCAAATTATATATTTTTATGGAATACCTATAATATGTTAAATTATGAATATATATATATATAGGGTCAAGATCAAACGAGAAGCTAAACATTTTCCGAGAAGGCGAGAAGTGTGATATCATATATGATACACAAGTTTAATCATATATGATTAAACACATGTTACATTGGCAATACATAGACGTTTAATCATATATGATTAAACACACCCACATGCCGTGTAATCATATATGATAACACATTTCTCGCCTTCTCGTAAAATGTTTAACTTCTCGCATGATCCTTTCTCTCTCTCTCTCTCTATATATATATATATATATATATATATATATATATATATATATTGGTGGACATTCAAACGAGAAAAGTACTGTTTTACGAGAATGCAGTAACACCGGGATGGAATATTGTACAGGAGACTTGGCCTGCAACCTAGGCCGCGACCAAGGTTGGCATATCCATCATGTGTGTGTCACCGGTTTATCCCATGTGATGGTTGGGTGCAGGTGTTCTTGCGATATATATATATATATACACACACACACACACATATATATAGCTCTAATTATTATACGGACCGCTATTTTTGGCCGTTATACCACCCGTTTACCATCGCGATAACCGTTGATCCAAATGATAGTCCTTACCGCGATTTCATATTTTTTGACTGCTATAACTGGATAGGTGATAGCTATGTACTTGGCACTCGAAAGGGACCAGTGTGTTGTTTCTTGCTTTTCCAAGAAACAAGATGAAGCCAGACAAATACACAGTATCTCATGTCCATCTTTTAGAAATTTGGCTACCAACCCAACCTACATGAGAGAAACCATATATCCTTTGATCTCCTTTAATGAATGCACCCACTCAATAGTGATCCTCATATGAATAGGGAATCTCTAAGCATATTAGCGTAGTATGGCCATGAGATACCTCAAAACGCATATTGCATCTCAATGAATTATGTACGATCGTAAAATAACTCGCACAGACCAACATGGAATGATATATACTCTCGAGTAACATAGTTTAACTTCCCAATTACTCTCTCGTATCACCGTAAATCCTGTATACGACTCCTATTCTTCGGAACAAGATTCCTTATAGTGAGCATCAACTTGTCCCTGGTTTTCACCTATCGTCGGGAAAATTCCGTCCGCACTTTCCTCTGACCACAAGTGGCGTAATTCGGTATGAATCTGTAGACCATGCTCAATAAACATATGAAGGACATACTTTCATTGAGATAGAAGTATCCCCCATGGATACTTGTGAAACTTTTATTCCAAGGAATTAACAAAGATTTCTTATATCCATAACCCGATACTGTGACCATAGTAAATGCTTCAACTTTGGAATCCACGTCCTAAGATGTCTAGCAATAACAATGTCATACGCATAGACCAGTAGTATGGTTCGTCGACCTTGATGATGTCCAAAGAACGCGTGTAATCATGGAAATTGCAAGTCATACCAAATTCTTAGAGAACGTCGAAAAATCTCTCAAACAACGCTCTAAGGGACTGCTTGATATATAATGAACATCACAATCGACAGATTGTTGATATCTCCTCAATCACAAACTTAGGAAGTTGCTCCATGTACACCTTCTCTTCAAGTATGCCATTAAGAAATACATTCTTGACATCCAGCTAATGGATCGAGCGGTGTTGAATGGCAACCAAGGCTAAACATATGAACTGACGACAACTTAGCCATTGGAGAGAAGGTCTCATCATAGTCGATCCCATAAGCCTAGGATTTGCAACCATTTTGGCTTTCAACCGATGCAAGCAACCTTTAGGCTTAACGTCAAACTTCATTGTAAATACCCGATGCAAGCAACCTTTAGGCCCTTTGCAACCATAGATTAAACTTCATTGTAAATACCCATTTACAACCCTCTTTGCGCCTAAATCTCAAGTATGATTCTTCTTTAGGGGATCCGGTGTTTAGGAATTCTACAAATGATGTACAAAACTTGGTTGTTTGGGTTGAGTCTTTGGAAGAGAGGAAAAGTTGGTTTTGGTGGTTTTCACCTTGTCCCACATAGGTGAAAGATTGAAATAAAAGTTTGTATTTAAATGGTACCCTTTCCAATAAATTTAATTTAATAGTCAAGGGAGATGGTGGGAGCTCCAAAAGAGTGCAATGCACCCTTACGCGACCTTGGGCGCAATGTAGCACACTTTATACTTTGCACGCTGCCAGCCGCTTAAAGCCACCAGAAGTTATTATACGAGCTCAATTACTGAACTAAAACCCAACAGTATTCACTCTATTGGTTTTAGTGATTTGGGAATAGTTAATTTCTTATCAGGTTGCATTTTCCCTATATCATTACTCTGCATATTGTTCGATTTCTTGAAACATGTTAAAAACACATAAATGTGTTCAACAAACATATACTAGCTTGTATATTTTATTACATGAATCTGTTTTCATGTTTGTATGCAGTTACTCAAACCCTTTTCAAATTTATGACGCTCTTCGTGAAAGCTCATGAAGAAAACCATAAAACTGCTGAACTAGAAAGAAAGAAAGCAGAGAAGGAAATGGAAATAGCGAAGACAAAAGGTATTAACATAACAAAGCAAGGTGAGAAATAGGAAGCACTTGGTTCATTTTGGGATTTTTAGTTCTTCATTTGATCGTGCCAAATATCCGGTCAATGAAGAATTCACAAGTCGATGTTGACCACTGCCAGAAGTGGATGGGAGTTGATTGAGTGACATGCTTATCTTCATCAAATTGAGGTGGATGAGGGCTGGTAGTCCCTAATGAAGCGTAAAAATCTTCCAACAGCTCGGCTGTAAATACATTTCAGCCATTCAAGATTGTTTCTACAGTGTAAATACATACACAGCACAAGATACCCTTTTGAAGGTGAAGAAAGATTTTATCTTTATAGATACAGATAGATACAACAGACCTTCACGTGAGCGTTATTGTATGTGCTCTCGGGAATGATACAAAACCAATCTGGCCCTAGTTTCAACTTGGCATCTAATTAGGATCATGCCATCGGGACCGTGAAGTAGTAGCCAACGCAGAGTTTAGCATTGATCTTGTACATATCCCTAACTCCAACATGGTGTTCAATTATTTGCTGAATTTAGTTATTGCTCATGTTGTAACCAATTATAGTTTTTGGCAAAAAGTTGTTGTCTATGAAACTTGGAATAGAATAGATATTATGAAATAGGATACTACTGTTTAGGGTTGTAACTAGAGGTTATAGGTTGCAGGTTTTAAACACAAAGTGACTTGTTTTTTTTTTCACCAAATGAGAAATTTGTTACTTCTGTATTCCTTCTATCTGCTTACATTTGTCTTCTCAGGTTGATTCCATGGTCCTCAGGTGTTTTGCTTTTGGGTAACATGTTGTTAGCCAATGGTCAAAATGATCAAAATGTAACAAAGTTTGTCATGATTCTTATTCAATGATTTTCTTTTCTCAATTAGTGTAAAAAATGTTCAATTCTTCCTATTTTGTACTCATTTTGACCGATAACCGTTAAAATTTGTAAGTATTAATGACGTGGATGTCAAGTTGTCAAGCTATAGTGCAATTCTTGATTATGTGGGATCATGTCACATAAAAATCAACTTATGTCAGTTTGGTTGAAAACCCATTTGCTAGGTGAAATGTGTATAAAATAGGAAGAACTGAATGTTTGTTACATTAACTGAGAAAAAAAAATAGTTATCCTTACAATAAGAACTAAATAAAATGCATTTTTGCTCTTGGCCAATTTAGATTTGCTAGTAAGGGCACCAACTTGGGAATATTTTGGGAGGTTGTCCCCTTTGCATGCCAAAAGAAAAGGTAGGATCTGGGCCACATGTCCCCTTTGCATGCCAAAAAAAAGGTAGGATATGGGCCATCTGAACGTTCATATAAAATATAAAATGTGATCTAACATTAAGGCATTGTTTGACAAACTAGCTTATAAGCTAGCTGGTAGCTGATAAGCTAGCTTTTTAAAACGCTACTATGAGTAGTTTTTCAATAAGTTAGCTTATGGTCATCGAAACATGTACCAGAAAAAAAAAGCTAGTTTTTTTGCCAAACATAGCCTAAATAGAAAAATATCATCTAACACTAGAATATATAACAATAATAGTATCATGAGTTATTTGTTGAAAGATTATATGTCATTATGAAATAGAAATGATTGAAAGAATGCTAAGTATTAGAATTTACTATAATGAATTTTCATTTTCATTACAAACTCATCCAGATTTGACTTATGATTAATGAGATTTACATATTAATTCTCTCTATTTACTATTGTTCTATTTCGTATGTCCTAAAACACGTTATAAACATGTAAAACTCAAAACCGTTTTTGATAGCTACTGAACATTTGTTTTGGCCATTGTCCGGCGTAAAAAATTTAAGTAAGCTTTCTATCAATTTCTTCTCAAGTGAGTATTATGAAATTATGTTAGAAGAAAATACAATTTATGATTTGATCTATGGAATGCTTCCATTATATTTTTTCCTTGTTGATAATTTTTTTTGGAAGGCATAGCGGCATCGAACCAACGAACGACTACCACGAACACACGCACGCACACCTCCTCGGCGGTATCGGGCATCCACGGACAGCCCACTAATCCGCCGTTGTCCCGGTCCAGCTTACGCTGAACCTAGAGCCCAACCACAGTCTTAAGACTGGGTTGGGGGCAGCCCAGTCAACGACTGGACCGACCCAAGGACTGGGTACTCCTCATGCCCTCAGAATGACTCCCCTTGGATTCGAACCCGGGTAGATTGGGATACCATCCACAACCCCTCCCAAGATGTTACCGCCCTTGGGGAAACCGACTGAGCTAGATATGATTTGTATTTTCCTTGTTGATATTAGTTGAATTGAAAAAAAAAATTATAGGTTCATTGAATTCATAATGATGTGATTGTTTTTTTAGCCATAAGAGGACAATATATGTGTATAAATAAAAAAAAAAAAAATTTGGGGGGGGGGGGGGGGGGGTATTTTAGGTTTTTATTTTATTTTTTTATTCTCAAATAATAAATATGCATTTTATACCATTGTAGTTGATTAATTCTGATATTGTTTTATTTATTATTTTGATATTTTTTAACATCTAAAAATAATTATATAAATAAACATAAGCATAAATTTATAATGCATCTTGGTTTTTACACTGGTTAATGATTTATGTATGTTGTCAGGTTAAATTATTTTAACAAATTATAGAGTTGGAATAGTAGTTAATCAATTTTTATTGTTATTAATTCATGAATATATAATTATTAATAGAAATAGTTATCTTATATTTTATTAGTTTTTTTATAAATTTATTACCAAAATGTTTATTAAGTTATAGTTGTTTATTTTTATTATCAAATTGATTTTCTGTTGATAACAACAATACCATAATAATCGTATTTCATAAACAATTTCCTTAAATAATTACATTCAGATATATCTTAATAATAATTTTATTTTACAAATTGTTGGACACGTGCATATTAGGATTGCCCGGTTGACTAATTTAATTGATCAATATTATTTATTTGTTTAGGTTAGTGTTGCATTATTTATGTTAAGGCATGCATAATTTATTTTAGATGTTTCACTTTATTCAAATGTATACTTAAATGTTATTTTTCTATGGATTTAGTCTTTAAATTTATTCTCTCATATATTATATTCAAATACTTGTGTTAATTATAAGTTCCTACTTATAATTCATAATCTTATAAATTTTTTTTTTTGAAAGTTACACTTTTAATCCTTATATCTTTTGCTATTTTGCCAAAAACATCCTAAAATATCTTTAATGTGTTAAAAAGTTTGAACTTGACTTTATGGCAAAACCAATTTTTTTGGCCTCATGCCAAAAACTGTATAAATATTAATGTTATAATCGGATTCTTTAAAACGAATAAATCGCAACATATATCAAAATGATTTTGTCAAATGAGTGTAAATAGCCTTAAGTTTTTGTAGGATTTTACCTCAAAATCCAATAAATATAGTGGTTTATTTCCAAAATCGAAATATTGATAAAAATTCAATAAAAATATGTGAACATGTTAATGTTCAAAAATCCGATGTTGTCAAGATAATGAAATTTCATGCATAAAATAACGATTATGAATCATAATTCATTGTCTTATAAAAAAAACTATATATTATCATTTATTTACGTAAATTGTTGAACCAACTCCTCCCAAATTCGTTATCGTAAACTCAAAAGGACTTGAGTATCATAGATAGATATCCAATGTACTACCTTCGTCGCAAAGGTACAAGAAAATAGTGATGGCCAAATAGCGGGCTCGGGCCGGGCCGGGCCTAAACGGTAACCTCAAGGACCGGGTCAAGCGGGCTTCGGGCCGGGCCGGGTTTCACCCAATTATCAGTGGCCCGGTTAAGGGCGGGATGGACCGGTTCTTAGACAACCGGGCTGGGCCGGGCCTGAACCGGTCCTTCGGCCGATCCTTCCTTTTTTTTAATTAGTTTCTTTATAATTTATATAATAATCAACTATATAATAAACTTTAAAAAATAGGTTTACTTATATCAATTAATAAACTTAAAAAAACGCAATTATATCAATTACTAAACTTAAAAAATAGGTTTACTTAGAACTTTCGAGAAACAAATATAGTGAGACCAATAAATAAGAATTGTATGCGTTTTTTGCGTTTTGTAAGTTGGTGTCTAACTCCATAATCAACACAAGTATTTATAGGGGTTTGGGGGGTTAGAAAATAAAAAAAACGGTCAAAAAATCGAATATAACAGCTCTATAACGGCTATTTATTTGAAAATTTCAGATCGGGCCGGGCCGGGCCGCCAAACCTTCCAAATACATGGACCGGGCCTGATTTTCAGGCTATGAACCAGGTCGGGCCGAGCTTTTAGCGGGCCGGGCTGCGGTGACCACCCAGATCGGATCGGGACAGGCCCATTTGGCCATCACTATAAGAAAATACTTAAACACCATCAACTTCTTATTGACCCTAAAAACTAACCGTTTAAAATTGTACAAACAAATACCTTGAAGTTTATTGAGATGACACATCGGTCTTTGCTTTCGAAGAGAATACCTTCAACTAGAAACCCTCAAACAATTGTGGGTTCTGTTGGGAACTGAAGAAAAACTCAAGTATGGTTAATGCTGCTGGTTCAGAGTTAATACTGCTAGAAGACATAAAGGTTAATACTGCTGAGTGTTACTACTGCTAGTACTATTAATACTGCTAGTCAAAGTTAGTGCTGCTTGAACAAAGTTAGTACTGCTTAGCTAGTTAGTACTGCTAGTGGTTAGTACTGCTTAGTAGTTAATGCTGCTAGAAGGAAGTTAATGCTGCTGAAGATTAATACTGCTTATATGATGAAGATTCGTATGAAAGGATATACATGGAAGCTTAGAGATATACATAGAAGATATACTGAAGATATTTTATTTATTGTAATTATCTTTTTATTCAGTATATGTATAGATTTGATAGAATAGTTTAGATAGAGATTAATTTATTCATTCTAAACTTTTAGTTTTCATTCTTTTAGAGAAAAACAACCTCAAGGCATAGATCCTAATTCTAGAGAAGTAGAATTCGTATTGGTGAGCCTGTTCATCAATATTGAGGTTGAGTGAGTAATCTTGTAACTTCAAAGCATTTAATAAAAGCTTACAGTTTGTTATTCATATTTTCTGTGTTTGTTTTCTGTTTGATTAAATATCAAAGTGTTATTCCGCAAACTTCTTTGATATTGTTTCTGAGAATTAATTCTTGTTGAAAATTCGATCCTGACAAGTGGTATCAGAGCCTGATTTCTCAGAAACAACTATTCATCATGGAAAATCTTGCAGAATCAAGCAGTACTTTGGTCTCAAAGGTTCCAATGCTTAGACCCAATGAATTCGATATGTGGAAGATCAGAATCAAGCAGTACATACTCCTCACTGACTATTCTATGTGGGACATCATAGAGAATGGTCCTTCTGAAGCAGGAAAGATTGGTGCAGATGGAAAGAGAACTCCACCAAAAACTGATGCAGAAAGAAAGATCAGACAGACAGAGATGAAAGCCTTGAGCACCTTGCTCTTGGCTATTCCCAATGAATATCAACATCAGTTATGTAACTGCACTGATGCAGAGATGCTATGGAATGCTCTGGAGAAGAGATTCTCTGGTACCAAAAGTACCAAGAGAAATCAGAAAGCCATTCTGAAACAACAATATGAGAACTTTATGTCAACCAAGAATGAGTCCATGACTCAAACTTTTGACAGGTTCAACAAACTTATTGGTGAACTAGCTACAGTGGGAGTACAAATTGATCAAGATGATCTGAACAGAAAGTTTCTAAGGTCCTTGAGTGATGAATGGACCATGTATACTGTGTCTTTCAGACAGAATGATCAACTAGAAGAAAAGGAACTTGATGATCTTTATAATGATCTAAGAGTTTTTGAATCTGAGATAGAGGCTAAAAAGAGGCCTTCTGGGTATGTTCACAATGCTGCACTCCTTTCAGCATCAACTGATTCTACTTCCAACCTTGAATCAGTTAGTACTGCCAATGGAACAAACCAAGAGAAAGGCACTGAAACTGTGTTTGAGGCCTTTCTGGCAAGTCATGGAAACTCTTCTCTCATTAATGATGACTTGGAACAACTCAATCCAGATGATCTTGAAGAGATGGATATTAAATGGCAGATGGCCATGCTCTCCATAAGAGTTAAAAAGTTCATCAAAAGAACTGGGAGGAACAACTTCTCCCAAAGAAGAGAAGATGGAGCAGGATTTGACAAGTCCAAGGTGGAATGTTACAAATGCCATCAAAAGGGACACTTTGCTAGAGAATGCAGAAGTGGAATGTCTCAGAATAACAACCACCAACAAGCTCAATCTGGAAGCTTCAACAGAAACTCTGCACAAGCCCTTGTCTCTCAACAAGGTATGGGGTTTGATTGGAGTGATCAAGCTGAAGAAGCTATTCAGAATCAAGCTCTAATGGCAGAGGTGTCTGGTCTTCCTACAGAGGTAACTTCAAATCTTTGCTCTCAAAATTGCATTAACACTGTTAAAAGATATAGGGATCACAACCAAAACATGAGTGATGACCTTAAGAGATTGGAAAAAGACATAAAAGATTATGTGAGGATTGTTGAGAGATTTGAAGAACAGATTAAGGGTTTTCAAGCTAATGAGCTTCAACACTCTTATGACACAAATTACTGGAAGTGGGAGAAGAATGACTTAGAGCTTCAACTGACCAGATCTAAAGAAGAAAGTGAAAAGCTAAGAGGAGAGCTAGCTAAAGTCAAACTTGATGTAGAAAAGTTTTCTAATGCTTCCAAAGCAATGAATTCTTTGTTACAAACTCATATTCATGATAAACTGAGAAGAGGTATAGGGTACAATACCACACCACCACCCTATAACAACAACTACATCCCTCCTAGTTCAGAGCTGTTAGAAACAAAGGATAGGAAGGATCTACCTAAGGGAGCCACTGAAATAGATCCCTTAGATGAAGTGGTTGTTAAGGATAAAACTGAGAAAGAAGTTGTCAAGGATAAGGACAATACTGTGAGTGGTGAGATTCCTAAAGAAAATCACATTATCACCAATGAGGGATGTGGAAAGCACTGGATCAAGTCCAAAGAGATAGAAAAGACTAATGGAAATGATAACAAGGTCCATTACAAACAAACCACAATTGTGAATCCTGGAGCTTGTGAACAGTGTGATTGCAATAAAGCCAAGAGCCTAAATTCTGGTTTAAAAAGAGGAAATCAAAGAAACTGGAATAATAAATGGGCTCAGAAACAAGGAGTTGATCTGAATAAAATCAATAGACCAAAACCTTGTTTTATATGTGGCAAGTTGAATCATTTGGCTAAGTATTGTTATTTTAACCCTATTAACCAACAGATGAACTTTCAAAGATTTATGCAAAAATCTGTGGGTTATAGGAAGGCTGGAAAGAAACATGTGATAAAGAAATATGTTGAAAGTAAAGGCACTTTAAAGAAAAAGATTTTAAAAGAAAGTATCAAAATGTGGGTGCCTAGAAGTACTAACAGTATTAGTACTGCTAACAATATTAGTACTGCTAACACAGTTACTACTGCTAACAGTGTTAGTACTGCTGAAAATATTAATGCTGCTAATACTGTTAATATCTCTTCAAAAGTTAATACTGCCAACACAGTTACTGCTGCTAACACAGTTACTACTTCTAACAAAGTTAGTGCTGCTAAGCATGCAAGTGCTGCCAAGGTAGTTAGTACTTCTAAAACTAGTACTGATTCTAGCAAACATAGTTACAAGCCTATTATTGTAACAAAGTACTCCAAGAATGAGGAGTTAAAGTTCAAAAATCTTGTCAAGAAAGAATGCAAATATTTTGATGAGAAAGGGGTACCCAAGACCACTTTGGCTTGGGTTCCTAATTCATACTAATTGATTTATCTAATGTGTAGGGCAACCAACAGCTCAAGGGAAAGAGCATTTGGCATGTTGATAGTGGTTGCTCTAGGCACATGACAGGCAACATGTCATGCCTTCAGGATTTCAAACATATCAATGGAGGACATGTTGCATTTGGAGACAATCTTACTGGTGGTAAGATAAGTGGAAAAGGTAATGTCACCAAAGGTAAGATGACATTTGAGGATGTCTACTATGTTGATCAATTAAAGTACAACCTGTTAAGTGTATCACAGGTTTGTGACAAACAACATAGTATATTATTTACAAATACTGAGTGTATGATCCTTGCTCCAGGGTTCAAGGTAGTTGATGAAAGCATGATACTACTTAGAACTCCAAGGAAGGACAATGTTTACTGTCTTGATATGGACAATGTTGATAGTGATTCATCTCTAAATTGTCTTGTTTCAAAAGCTTCTGCAGATGAATCCTCTCTATGGCACAGAAGGATGTGTCACATGAATTTCAAGACTATGAATAATCTTGTTAAAAATAACCTTGTAAGAGGGTTACCTTCAAAAGTCTTTTCATGTGATGATCATTGTGTTGCTTGTCTTAAAGGCAAACAACACAAAACTTCTCATAAGACCAAAGAGTTAAATTCTGTTTCTACTTGTCTCTAGTTATTGCATATGGATCTGTTTGGTCCTACAAATGTTATGAGTATAGGCAAGAAATCTTACTGCTTGGTTATTGTTGATGATTACTCCAGATTTACTTGGGTATATTTTCTAAGGACTAAGGATGAAACAAGTGGGCTTATCAAATCCTTTATTCTAAAAATTGAAAACCAAACTAATCAAAGAGTAAAAGTCATTAGATCAGATAATGGAACTGAGTTTAAAAATCATGATCTAAACACCTTTTGTGAAGAAAAAGGTATTGAGAGGCAATATAGTGCTCCTAGGACTCCTCAACAAAATGGTATTGCTGAAAGGAGAAATAGGACACTAATAGAGGCTGCTAGATCTCTGTTGGCTGACTCAAAATTACCAATTACCTTCTGGGCTGAAGCAGTTAATACTGCTTGTTATGTCCAAAACAGAGTTCTAGTGGTCAAGCAAAAGAACAAGACCCCATATGAGCTTTTAAATAAAAGAAAACCTTTTATTGGTTTCTTCAAACCTTTTGGGTGTCCTTGTACAATTCTAAATACCAAATCTCACTTAGGTAAGTTTGATAGCAAAGCAGATGATGGATTTCTTGTTGGATATTCATCTCAGAGTAAGGCCTACAGAATATTTAACTCATCTTCTAGAATAATTGAAGAAAGTGACAATGTCAAATGCAATGAGAACACACCAAATCCTGTTGGGTCTGGACCTCAGTGGCTATTTGACATTGATTCACTAACTAATTCTTTTGGTGTCAGTAGTGATGATTCTACAGGAACAGGATGTGGAGGATCAGGGATCACACAAGTCTCAGAAAGTATATCTAAATCTGTGATATTTCCCATACCCACAGTGAATTCTGGTGAAGACTGTGAAAAGGAATCATTTACTGGACCAAATCAGAGTGAAGAAGAAACTAGAGATGAGGAGACTCAAGAAAATAAAGAATCAGAAGTGGCTTCTGAAAACACTTCAGTTGAGTTGCATGACTCTAATCTAGAGGCTGGACTGAATGAAGAACCTAGTCATAACACCAGAGTTCAAAAGAATCATCCTCCACAGCTGGTAATAGGAGATATCTCTTCTCCTATGATGACTAGACATCAAAGCAGGCTTCAAGAAATGCAAGATCAACAGCATACAGTCCTTTCTTGTTTTCTATCCCAGCTTGAGCCTAAAAAGGCACATGATGCTATGAAAGAATCTAGCTGGATAGAAGCAATGCAAGAGGAACTGTTACAGTTCAAGCTACAAGATGTATGGGATCTAGTAGACCTTCCTAAAGGTCACAGAGCAATTGGCACAAAGTGGATTTTCAGAAACAAGAGAGATGAAAGAGGTATTGTCATAAGGAACAAAGCAAGGCTGGTGGCTCAAGGCTATACTCAAGAAGAAGGTATAGATTATGAAGAAGTTTTTGCACCTGTGGCTAGGATAGAAGCAATCAGACTATTCCTAGCCTATGCTTCTTACATGAACTTCAAAGTCTATCAAATGGATGTAAAAAGTGCTTTTCTCTATGGATCAATTGAAGAAGAAGTATATGTCTGTCAACCACCAGGGTTTGAAAACCCAAACTATCCAGACAGGGTATACAAATTAAAGAAAGCACTTTATGGACTACATCAAGCTCCAAGAGCATGGTATGACACTCTGTCATCCTATCTCTTGGAAAATGACTTTGAAAGAGGAGTCATTGATAAGACTTTATTTATCAAAAGAAAGAAGAAGGATATCTTGCTGGTCCAAATCTATGTTGATGACATTATCTTTGGATCTACAAGAAACAACATGTGCAAGGAGTTTGAGGATTTAATGCATCAAAGGTTCAAAATGAGTTCCATGGGGGAACTTACTTTCTTCCTTGGACTCCAAGTTCAACAGAAGTCAGATGGCATTTTCATATGTCAATCCAAGTATGTGCAGGATATTCTAACCAAGTTTGGTTTCTCAGAATCAAAACCTGCCAGCACACCAATGGAAACACACAAGCAGATCACAGCAGATCTTGAGGGGGAGGACATGGATGTGCATTATTATAGATCCATGATTGGCTCTCTCATGTATCTCACAGCATCAAGGCCAGATATAATGTTTCCAGTCTGTGTATGTGCAAGATTTCAAGTTAGGCCAAAGCAATCTCACTTTCAAGATGTTAAGAGGATATTCAGATATCTCAAAGGGCAACCCAGATTGGGACTTTGGTATCCTCATAACACACCTTTTGACCTAATAGCATACTCAGACAGTGATCTAGGTGGGGCAAACTTGGACAGAAAATCTACTTCTGGAGGATGTCAGTTTTTGGGTGCTAGACTAGTCTCATGGCAGTGCAAGAAACAAACCACAGTATCCACATCTACAACAGAGGTAGAGTACATAGCAGCTGCAAGTTGCTGTTCTCAAGTCTTATGGATTCAGAATCAAATGTTGGATTATGGGGTAACCTTTCTACACACTCCAATCTTTATTGACAACAGCAGTGCTATTAGCATTGTAAATAATCCAGTTAAGCACTCAAAGACAAAGCACATTGAAATCAGGTATCACTTTATAAGAGATTGTAATGAAAAGAAACTTATTCAAGTTGTCAAAGTTCACACTGATAATCAGTTTGCTGATCTATTCACTAAAGCTTTTGATGTGGGTAGATTCACTTTCTTGGTAACAAGTGTGGGAATGATAAACTCTGAATAATCTTCTTCTCAAAAAGTGGTTTTATACCTGTATATTTTTATTCTTGGTGTTACTAATCTTCTTTTTCAGGATATGCATAGCAGTACTCTGTGTTTAGCAAGTTTAAAAGGAGTAAGTATAGTTAATACTGCTAGTGGTTAATACTGCTTTCAGTTAATACTGCTAGTGGTTAATACTGCTTTCAGTTAATACTGCTAGTTAGTTAATACTGCTAGCAGTTACTACTGCTAGTAGTTAATACTGCTCTAGGTTAATACTGCTTATATTCCGAATACTATAAATACTCTTTGCCCGCCTAAAAGTTCATAACGACTCTTTGCATACTGTTCTCTTGCGCTCAAAACCTTTTCTCTCTCAAGTTCGAAGTTTTCAGGCAAGCTCTTTACTAAGATCAATGGCATCCATGACTTTCATCGACGAGCACAACGAGATTGCGATGCTACAAAAGCCAAAGCAAGCTTCAGGATTTCATCAGATTGTGGATTTCCTCAAGACAAGCCACATTGCTCATGCTCTTATTGTATCACCTACAATCTACATTGAGCATCAAAGGCAGTTCTGGGCTAATGCAACCATTGTTGTGGAAAATGGTGTGCAAATGATCAAGACAAGAATCTGTGATCAATCACTAACAGTTACTGAAGAGGTTATTCGCATCAGTCTACGTCTAGACGATGCCTCTGGTATAACTTCTATCCCAAATGATGAACTGTTTACAACTCTTACAAGAATGGGGTATGGAGGCCCATTGGGTGTTTTCAAATTTTCTAAAGCAAAATTCTCACCCCAATGGCGTTTCTTTGTCCATACTCTTATGCATTGTATATCCAAAAAGACTACTGGATGGAGTGAGTTCAGCAGCACTATTGCTTATGCTTTGGTGTGCTTGGCTACTGCCAGAAAGTACAATTTTTCTAAAATGATTTTCAATGATCTTGTCTCAAACATGGGAAACAAAAAGAGCTTCTTTATGTATCCCAGGTTTGTTCAAGAAGTTATTACTAATCAATTGACGGATATACCTCAACCTGTTGGGGTATATGTACCTAAACCCCCCAAAGGCAAGGTTTTCTCAAATATGAGAAGATCTGCTGGGGACTCTGAAGGAGTTGACACCCCATTGTTCTCTACAATGATGGTGGTGTCCCAAACCAATGAAGGTATGGCAGCAGGGTCAAGGCCCCCATTAGACCAACCCACTGCTAGCCAAGCCCAACCTTCCCTCTCAAAATCAATTCCCCAGTCCCTTCTTGAAAAACCAACCTCTCCCATCACCCAAACTTACAAGAGAAAACAGGTAAAGAAGGCTCCTTCCCTTCTTGTACCATTACCCACTAAGCCTATAAGCCCTCTAAGGGAGAATTCTCCCCTAGAGAATATCCAAAGGGAAACCACAAGGGTGTCTCCCAACCCAAAGGAGGTGCTCTCTGAGGAGGAGGTAGAGCATATGGGTGATGAGGCTGCCACTACTCCTGCTAGTACAGAGGAGGAAAGTGGTAACATCAATAAGACCTCCCCCATGGCAACTTTGGATGAGCAATCATCCAAAGGTCCCAGGTGCCAAGAACCCAAGGGGGTGGATAGTGCTTCTGCTAGGCAGAAGACTTCCACTACAAAAAGATCCAATGATCCTTCAAAAGAGGGTAACACTTCTGGAGAAGGTGAGGACAGATATAACTATTATGAATTGATGGAAACCATGGGCAACATCAACATGGATGTACTCAAACAGGGCAAAGATATAGAAGAGCTTAAACTCATAGTTCTGTCACAACAAGAACAAATCATCAAATTGAAGCAAATGGTAAGGAAACTGATTCTGCAAAGGAAGAAGAAACAATTTGTGCTCAGAAGGAGGAAACCAGTGACTGATGCTCCCAAAAAGGGGGAGTCAGAAGCTGATGCCAAAGCTAAGGGGAGCAAGAGGAAAAACATGATGTTGAGGGGGAGAATGAGCAAGCAGCAGAAACAGAGCCAGCAGTAGAAACCATTAATACTGCCAGTTCAAGTAAAGCAGCAGAAATGGTTAATACTGTTGAGCTGAAAGAAGCAGCAGAAACAGTAAAAGAGGTCCTTACAGAGCTTGAGATTGCAGAAACACTCATCAAAGCCAAACATGATACTCCCAAGGTCACCTCAAAGGCCAAAGGAGTTGTCATAAAAGAAAGAGGTGATGCAGCAAAGAACTCTAGCATTGAGAATGTGATGGGTAAAGAGAAAGGTAAGGCAAAGCTAGTTGAATCTGATAAACCAATGAAAAAGCAGAAGCTGATTGAATCAGATGAAGCTCTAGCTAGGAAGATACAGGCTGAACTTGAAGAAGCAGAAACCATGCAAGTGCAAAAGGATAGAGAGATAGCTAAAGCAATGGCTGCAGAGTTAAACAAAGCCTATCAACAAAGCTTAGCAAGAGAACAAGCCAAGCAGAAAGCCACATCTTTGAGGAAGCCTGCTAAGATCAAAATGGCTGCAAGGAAAAGACAACCTTCAAAGACATACCTGGGTGCTCAAGAGAGAAAGAAAATGATTACTTTCCTCAAGGGTGCAGTAGGTGTCAAGGTAGAGATGTTTTCAAAGATGTCTTTTGAGAAGCTCAAGAAGATGTATGATGCTGAGATGATAAAGCTTCAAGGGGATGATCTTGCAAGGGTTGAAATGGAGAAAAGAATGAAAGAAAGCAATGATTTCTTACAAAAACCATTCCCTGATGAGCAAGAAACTCCAGAGAAGGAAACAACAATTGGTGAAAGTCTAAGGACTTTAAAAAGAACAAAGATGATTGCCAGGAGAAAGCCTACAAAGAAGCCTAGATTAGTGGAAGAAGAGGCTGAAAAGGTTGCTGAAGAAGAAGAGGCACCTGAGTCATCTACAATGAAAGAACCTGCAAGTACTGAGGATGTCAAGATGTACATGGTTGTGATGGACAAAGTGCCTGAACCAATTGCAGCAGAACCTGTAGGAGTTAAACCTCCTGAAGTCATTCACTGGGATGTTTTGGAAGTAGATGGCAAGAAGTATATCAGACTGAAGAGAAAAGATGAAAAGTATGAAGTCTACAGTACTTGGGCTAAAATTGTCAGAACATGCTCAAGGTCTGATATTGAAGAAATGTTTGATATAGGGATGAAGTTGTATGCAGATCAGTTGAAAGCTCCAGGGATTTCAATTACAAAACTGGTGATGGAGTATCTGTGTATGATGTTCAAACCTGATGAAGTGGAGGAGATCATAAGGAGTGTTTTTCAAGCAGTTACCAATTGGACTTTGTATGAAACTAGTGGCGTATATTTTGTGACTTTGGATAGAAATCACATTGAATACTTCCTAGTGGATAAAGTATACAACCATAGCAGATTGAAACTTCATTTAATGTTGAAGAAGAAGCTTGGATGTGGTGAAAATTCAGAAATGGCTAAATATTTGATCCAAAGAACAATTAATCAAAGTTTGGGATTGGATGCAAATACTGGAATTTAGGTCATGATGGAGTTTTGGGAGCATCTTGAAGAAGATCTGAAGAACTTGACTTCTTTTCCTAAAAGTCAAGTTAGGGGGAGATTGTTGGGAACTGAAGAAAAACTCAAGTATGGTTAATGCTGCTGGTTCAGAGTTAATACTGCTAGAAGACATAAAGGTTAATACTGCTGAGTGTTACTACTGCTAGTACTATTAATACTGCTAGTCAAAGTTAGTGCTGCTTGAACAAAGTTAGTACTGCTTAGCTAGTTAGTACTGCTAGTGGTTAGTACTGCTTAGTAGTTAATGCTGCTAGAAGGAAGTTAATGCTGCTGAAGATTAATACTGCTTATATGATGAAGATTCGTATGAAAGGATATACATGGAAGCTTAGAGATATACATAGAAGATATACTGAAGATATTTTATTTATTGTAATTATCTTTTTATTCAGTATATGTATAGATTTGATAGAATAGTTTAGATAGAGATTAATTTATTCATTCTAAACTTTTAGTTTTCATTCTTTTAGAGAAAAACAACCTCAAGGCATAGATCCTAATTCTAGAGAAGTAGAATTCGTATTGGTGAGCCTGTTCATCAATATTGAGGTTGAGTGAGTAATCTTGTAACTTCAAAGCATTTAATAAAAGCTTACAGTTTGTTATTCATATTTTCTGTGTTTGTTTTCTGTTTGATTAAATATCAAAGTGTTATTCCGCAAACTTCTTTGATATTGTTTCTGAGAATTAATTCTTGTTGAAAATTCGATCCTGACAGGTTCCCCCTAAAAGAGAAAATGAAAATATTCATTACCCTAATACTCCCCAAACTAATCATATACTAGAATAAAATCGTTTACTCAAATAATAGAAGGTATATGATTTCAACAAAGAAATGTCACGTCTCAAAACGCATTAAAACCTCTGTGGCAAGGAACTCGCAGAAGAGGACATGATTCAGATTTTTTTTCATTATTTCCTATATTAGTAATCGTATTAATGAACTAGTATAAACTGAAATATAACCTTTAACAAACTCATCAACCTAATGCAAACGGTTGAGAGATGTAACAAAGTTCTTTAGAATAAACAACACTAGATATACGAGGACAAAGAAAATTCGTGAGGTCAATAATGCAAGTATTAGAGGTGGAAAGAACTCCAAAGGATAGAGAGTTAAACACATTAATTCACACACTCGTGGCAACTAAAAACCACACAAATGAGACCGTGTAAAAGGTCAGGGTCATGTCAAGAAACGAGAAAGATTTTCTAAAGAATGTCGCAAAGATGCAACTACTAGCCCAAGTGATAATGGCCAATCAAACTAGGAAATGCACCAATGAAAAAGGGAATAAGCTGAAAAAGAATATTAATCTAGGTATGAAACCATTGGATATTAGTTATTTAAGACCACCTCTTATGTTTTCAAGTTTTTAGATCTTGATAAACTAGATCTAGTCATGGCTTACAAGAAATTTGTTTTAAATATTTAGTAAATTGCATTTGCATATATAAACCTGAATCTATATGTAACCATCGTAGATGTACAGAATTACATCAAAAACAAATATCTAACTCTTAATATTCTCTGTTCCGTGTCGGAATGTATCAATGAGAGTTTGAGTTTTCTTTTTATGATCTTACATAAAATCAAATTGAAGATTATTCATTAAATTAACTTCTATAATTCTCTTAATCAAACATTTAGATGATAGACCGTCACTTGTTACCTAATGACACAAGACTAATCACTAAAGCACTATATGAATCAAACCTGTTAAAATATTCATGAGAAAAGGAAATCAAATTATGATAACGGAAATGAGTATATCTATATCAATTCTAATAAGTTTGGAAGGAGTATTAGATAAATTATGTGTCAACCTATTGTATTGCAGTTTGCAACAATCTAGGTCATTATATCATATTGCGTCACCAATAACGAACTTTGATACAATGACATATATGTTTTGACATGACCACATAGGATACGATGCTCATGACATTGTTATCCATTTGTTGAAAAATACACATAGACACATTCTATTTCAAATGAAAAGCAAAATGAGGCAATTCTCCAAATTACAAATGTTGACTTCTGTAGCACAAGAAGCAACACTACCATCATAATATGCCCTCTCGAATATCAGGAACTTTTGCAAATCTTGCTCCTTAGCCAAGATAGGAAAGAGACCATCCTCAAGCTAATGACATAATACAAAAATATTACATTCTTACAACGAATACAAGGTGATATTTGTGGACCTATACACATTTAAGTTTTTTGTGGTTCTGGTTGATGCTTTGACACGATGGATGCATGTCGCACTAGTTACTAAACAAAATGCTTCATTCGCAACACTCCTAGCACAAATTTTATGTTTTAAAGGATCACTACCCTGATTATTTTATCAAGTCTATATGACTTGGTAATGCTGGAGAATTTACATCATAAGAATTTGATTATTATTACATGTATTGGGATCAATCTAAATTATTCTATACCCTCATGTATATATATATAAATGGTCTCAAAGAAGTTATCATCAAAATGATATAGATAAGAGCCAGGGCATTGTTTATGCGCACTAATTTACCCAAATCTCCCTGGAATTATGCAATATTACATGCACATTTACTTATTCTTTTTTAGACCCATTACTAGCCGATTAATCTCATGTGTACGAGATGGTATATAAGCCTGATATTTATATTTATGTATGTTTGATTATGTAGTAAATGTGCTAATTGTGTCCTACAACGCACCAAAATGGGTCCTTAAAGACGATTAAGTATATGTTAGATATGAATACCCAACAATTTTTCGCTTATTAGAACCATTGACACGTGATCTCTTTATCGCTAGATTTGTGGATTGTCGCTTTGATGAGACAATCTTTCCGTCGTTGGGGGGAGATAGGAAAAATGATTTTCGAGGGAACGACATGAAGTGACATAGAATATTCCTACTTCTGTCACATTATGATACCTAAACTTCATAATGTAAAGTTGATGTGAAACGAATCAAACCTGATACCTGATATATTTAATGTTATTCCAAAAGTGACAAAAAATCACACATACTAAATACAAATCAACCACAAACTTAAAAGTCCCCAAACATGGGCACACCGTCGTTGGAAAGTACATTTCAACCACATATAGTGGAGGTGTGGTTGAGGTCATAGCTCCCAGAAGGAAAAGGGGAAGTTATTTGGTTCAATAGATACTCTTCTAAAGGAAGAGAAAAGTAAGACACAATCATCAATACATAAAACTCTCATGAGATTGTCTCTAATTATAATTATGTCCATGAATCATTAGTGGAGTATAAGGAGCAATAATTATATTATTTGACAAAGGTACGTGTATTTGGTCTGGTAATGCTAACCCATCAAATGTAAAGCCCACAGGACATAGATGAGTCATTGTCAGAAAGTGTTGGTCTCAACCATCGGATTTGTAAAATAATACAAATAGCATCCCTTTAAACACTTAGAAGAAAAATTCTCATCATTGTCTTGTAATGGCCATATCCGATAAATTTCATTTATCGAATTTGACCTCTCATCCGAACCTTGCATACCAACGAAGTTTATTGAGTCAACGTTGAGGATAAACATCGGATTTACAACTAAGATAATTGTTGAAATCAAACTTCGTATTAGAATATAAATCAAAATGAAGAATCCAATCAACTATATCAATATAGTTAATCAAGTCACAAAATGAACCAACAATTATTGTAAGCTATTTTGAAATCCGATGTTCCTACTTCATAATTATTCTATAGCTGGAATTCGATCTGTAGCTTATATTTAAGAATAGAAAAGGCATGAATTTATTTTGTAATTGTTGTTTAACTATATGTATTGATCCAAGAACGAAAAGCCTTCAACAAAATCGAAGACTAGTTGATGTGAGGTCAAGATCGTCACCAAAATGGATTGGTTTGTTATCTAGACGAAAGAAGATAACCACATCTCAAATGCTTTAACAGTTGATTCATATATCTCTACCATCTTTCTTCCTTATGACCAACATAAGGATAGCAATCTCATTGGATCTGGAAAGTCAATCATCAAATTCCAACATGAATGGACAAAAGATTATATAAAGTCAGTTGCAAAAGTCATCAATGTCAGAACATTCATCATGATATCATTTCCTGAAAGTATCTACAAAAGGTTCTATCATCTCCTCTCTAATCTCATAATTCTTAATAAAGATTTTGATAACTCAGAAGTATTGAGCAATCTTATGAGTTGTGTTCCAAACTCTTGGAAAAATATAACTGAGTGTTTAAAGAATTTCAAGGATCTACATCCTCTCTTCCTCACATCCATGTGTGAAACTTTGCATGATTATGAACAAACAAAGGATTTTCAGAAAAATTATCCTTCAAAATGACAATTGTGCAACTTGTCTTATCCAAGTCAGAACATGTACACTTTTTACACTTGGTAAAATCAAAATTTCAAAATTTTTCTTTTTAGAAGTTTCTTTTATCTCTCATTCTTTTGATAAGAACTTAATAGATCATGATTTAAGTAAAAAATTCAAAAGAAAGAAATCAATAAATCTTTTTGGAAACAAGAAAGAAATGATGGTTGAATGACATGTCTGGAACAATCTCAAGAGTTGTCAGAAAATTAAGAAGCTGGAAGAAAAGACAAATATGTGCTTTATGGCCCACCTCACTGAACTAAGTGCTTCAGATAAAAGAAACTCATAAAGCTCAATTCCTGTCTCCTCAAGTGTATTTACAAAAGTTTCAAACTTTCAATCACAAGTACACTTCTCTTATATTTTCTTTGAAGAAATTAGAAAAGTAACTTAGTTTTTTTTTCTAAGAAAGTTTCCTTCTAAAGAAATCTAAGTTACAGTAATTTTTACTCTAACCATAAAAGACCCATATTTGAATGGGCACCTAGACACTAATTTCTTGATTGATTGTAGGGACCAGGTCATACCCAAGGCACATGACCGATTATATTTCCCTGCTTAAAGACTTTGTGTCAGTAAAAGGACCATCTGTCACACCTTTGGTGATAATTTAAAAGGATCAACTCTAGGTTATGGAATTCTGAAAAATGGATCAGTAACTTTTAGCAAAGTTGCCTATGTTGAAGTACTCAAATACAATCTTTTAAGCATTAGTCAACTTTTTTAACACCCGTATTTTCGATACGTACCTTTTTGTGTCTTATGTTTCCCAATGCTCAGCTATTGGTAGTTGATCAGGTCTCATCTCACAAGTAAGTGTATGGGACCAACCATGAGTTTCACGTCATGTTTCGAGTTTTGTCGCGGGAAGAATTGGAGTCGAACTTCAGGCTCGGTACAAAGCCGGTGACAATGTTAGCGATTGTGACATCTTGTCACTATCACTTGGCAAAGTCGCCAGGTTGGTACCGACAGGGGTAGGACTGGAGCAACAATGACATTGTCATAGTCGCGAGGCACTATTGCGAGCGGGCCTCCGACCATTTAATGCTCCAAACCCGATTTTTAGCGAATTTGTTCCATTCTATCTTTGTGTTGGACGATTTTTCTTGGAGCAAGGTAAGTTTCCTCCCTCCTCTTCATTTATTGTTCTTGGGATACATCATTGAGAGCATTTATACCTTTGATTTAGGTTGGTGGACATTGATTAAATCTTAGTGTTTGAGACTTCAAGTTTCCTCCCATTCTCTCTCAAGTTCTTCCATTTTATAGGTTATTTATATATAACCTAACAAGGTGAGTTCACTCTTTTCCCAAACTTCATACATGATAAATCTTTGTATTTTGGAACCTCTACACACATTCTATTCTATAGGATATGGATTTAACAAATCTTGACCTAAACCTAATTTTGAGGTTTTAAGGTTTGATCCTAAACAAATGTGTTTAAAGGAGTGGAAAATGGGTTTTATGTCTATTGATGCTCTTCCAAGTTTCTTTCTATTACTTGCATTTATGAGATTTTGTTGAATACAAACCTAAATTAGGGTTTTGTGAGATCTATTATTTTGGGTCAAAATGGGGTACTATGATTTCTTTATTATTTTATGCAAGATTTTAAGACAAGTATATAATGAACCTTGGTGCTAGAAGAAATCAAGAGGATTGGAAGTTCAAGCTACAATGTTATTGATTGATTTCTTGGGTATAATTTGGTGTCAACTTATTATGCTTGATCATACATTGGATAATTGGTTTAGTTGGTTTGGTCTTAGTGCAATAGATCCATAGACACGGTGGTCTAAATGTCGTGATTTTAACATTGAGACCACTATTTTAGCACGAAACAGGCATCTGGTCACCATGGTAAGTAAGTTGTGGACCTATACGGTCGGACAGCGTCCCATGGACAGTAAGATGTAATTCCATTGTGCTTAGGTTCCCGTTTTGGAACTTCTCAAGAATAGACCTAGAGGGGTTGACTTGATGGTTTTGAGCAATAGACTTAGAGGAGTTGAGCTCACAAGAATAATTAATGTTGGAACATAATGTGGTATGATTTCTAATGGTCTACCTACTTGTTTTGATTACGCTCCCGGTTATCTCAAATTGTGCATTTTCTAATGGCTTTATAATTATCACTTTTAAATGGTTGTTCTCACTAGGCGTTAGCCTAACACTTGTTTTCTTAAATGTCATGTATGACAGGTCATCTTAACGGCGGGACTTATCGGGGTTGAGTGACAGCCATATGGTTGAGATTTATCTTTTTGGAGAAGTATAGACCGGCGAAAATTGTTTTGTTGGATAGCATTTTGGAAGGATAGCGACACCCGACTATAATCTGAATTAGTTTGATCTAGATTATTAGGTTGTCGATTTATATCCTTTATTTTATTTGGGTTTGTAAACGTCGTACTATTTCCCCTATTTTAGGGTGATACACTTATTTATAAGATGTCTATTCCACAATGATTCAGGTTTAAATTAACCCCTATTCTTAGGGTGTTACAACTTTGTAACAAAGGGTTTTATGTTTAATTTCTTGAAGAAAATGCTTTATTCTATTTTCTGAAAACACATAAATTCTTTCTATATTTCACAAAAAAACAAGGTCTATGTAATTGAGATGTCTTCTGCACGATCATCTTCTTTTTAAAATGTATGCTTCTTTTATAAAGCCTCTTCCGAACAAAACTGGTTGTGGTACAAACGTATTTTTCTTCTAAATTTCAAAATCATCAATAAGCTTTTTCAAAAAGGACTTGTAAAAGGCCTTCCCTCGTTATACTTTTCTAAAGAAAAACTATGTGGGTCTTGTGAAATGGGGAAGCATTCAAAATCTAGTTTCAAATCCAAAAGTTGTTCATCGATCACTTCTCCTTTTCATCTTCAACACATGGATTTGAACCAGTAAACGTCCTAAGTTTAGGTGGAAAAGGTACACTCTTGTAATTGTAGATGAATTTTCAAGATATACATGGTCTTCCTCTTATAATCAAACAAAGAAAATAAACAAAGTTTGTGACGAGGGACCACTTTCAGAGAAAAATAAAAACCATAAGGATGCTTTCTAGACTTATCAAAGTTCAAGTCCCATTTTCAAACTTTTCACTACACCTCAAGAACCAAAATTAGAGTTTACTCTTTAATTTATCTGTATAGAAATTTTAAAAATATATAAGATATAGTAATTGTAATTTTGGTCCCTGTGGTTTGTTGTTTTTCTCGGATTGGGTTCTTATAAATTTTTTATTTCAAATAAACCTCTGTAGTATGCAAAATTGCTTAGTTTTGGTTCATGAGGCTAATCTCTTTTGATTTTCTACCGTTGAACCTCCTCATGTAACTTGCACACGAGGGTATTATTAAATGCATTTTATACATGCATCATTTAGTTTATAAATTGCATCTTTCGTCATGTTTAGTCATTTGCATATAGTTTTTATTTGATTTTTTAGTTAGTTTTTTTTTAGTTTTCATTGGGGATATTTCTTTGGTATTTTGCGGGTTTTTTATTACACATTGAAATTGTGGTCATGGATGATGGTGATTTATGGAGCATTTGATCAACATTTATGCGGTGGACCAATTCAAGAAATATGACACAAGTTACACCAAATTTTAAAGAAATAAAACATGAGGGGAGCTTTTAAAAGAAATGAAAGCATGAGGTGCACTTTTAGAAGAGAAGCAGTCTTGAGGGGATTGTTTAGAAATTTTTTTATTTGAATAAGGTTTTTTGGGTTAAAGGATTTTTTCCCTACTCTTCTCTTTTTTCTCCTCGATTTCCTTCCCCATGGTTTTTTCCCTTTAGTTTAGTTTTCTTTTCCATGTTTTGTCATCTTTAAATTTAGGTTTTGTTTTATTTTTTTTATTTATTTGTAATTCTTTCTTACTTGAGCCTACGAAGATTTGGTGAAGGTGCAATTCTTGTGGCAGATCGATGATATATAAACTTGAAATCTTATTGATTCTCACTCACTGTATTGTAATTCGATACGAATCTGTAAAACTGGTGATCAATTGAATGATTATTGTTGATTTCTAATGTTCAAGAGACTGCAACTCTCCTATTCCATTACATGAATTGAATGAAAAAAAATCAAAATACCCCATTTACAACAGAAACTACCTATTTGTTCCCCTTTACACACTCCTTACTAACAACCCCTAACAACCATCAGTTTGATTTCACCGACTCCTCCCCTTGTAATTACTTATTTGCCCTCCTTATAGCATACATAATTAACTCTTGTTTCTTATCAATACCCCTCGGTTATGCTTTCATCTTCCTCAAGATGAAACCCTAGAAATTGCTTTTGAATAACCTCAACCTCTTCTCATGAAGCTTCAAAGATTGGCAGATTTCTCCATTCGATTAAAGCTTCAGGAACTCCCCCATGTAATACATCCTCTGGTTCAACTACTAGCTCCAAGTCTTCCGTTAACTAGTTTGGTATGATGCTCGAGGATGCACATGGCCCCACTACTCTTCTTAACGGAGACACATGGAAAACATGGTGTAGGCGGGACGTTGTTGTTGGTGAATTGTCTGAGTCCGATTATGGCATGGAGCGTGGATCGGGTTCAACATTAGAGATTGGAGTGTAGTCCAAGTTATCAAGTATAATTTAAATATGTGATAATTATCTATTCCTAGAATAGAGGGTTTATTTTAGATGATTATATGGTTTAAATTAAATAGGATCCTAGATATATTCTAACGCGTTAGGTTGGTCTATATATACCGTGTAGGGTAGGGATCATGCATTGATCGGAGTTTTTGAGTTAGTTTTCTTCAATAAAATATTTGCGTGTTTGGCAATCTTTTCTGTTTTTCGTTTTACTCTAATTACCTTCAATTGGTATCAGAGTGGTGAAGAAGATCCGGTGATCGACGTTGTACCTGCGCTCAAGGGGTTCCGCAAACCAAAATCATCTTCGGACTCTAACCTCCGATTTCTGGTTGTGTCGTGTGTCTGATCGAATCAATCAATCTGGTCATAGTTCTTTTTCGGTTCACGACAACGAGTTGGAAACAGTCCGTGGGGCTGTTGATTGTCTCGCTATTTGTTGAGCATTAGTAGGTTGGAAACGGGAAACCGTTGATTGGCCTACGCGCGTTCAACACAAACCGAAAACATCAATTCTAAGCTGTGATATAAGGGCTAGATAAATCCCCATTACAGACTTATTCACATACCAAAGAAAAATCTTGGATGACGGGAGGTACCATACCGCAACCGTCGGTGAAGGAATCAAACCCGTTGACGTTTCAATGCCCAATATTAACGTCAACCAATTACACCATATGGAGGATGCGAATGGAAGTGCTTCTTGGAATTCATGGAGTCTGGGAAGTGATAGATTCGGGCTCAGACGATGCCAAGAAGAACAATGTTGTGAAGGGTCTCTTATTTCAATCGATACCGGAAGATTTGATTCTTCAAATCGGAAATCTTAAAACCGGGAAGGAGATGTGGGAAACAATAAAGATACGAAACCTAGGGGTTGAACGCATAAAGGAAGCGAGACTTCAAACTTTAACTACTAAATTCGAAAGTTTGAAGATGAAAGACAACGGTACCATAGACGATTATGCAGCAAAGTTGTCGGGTATTGCTTCGAAATCAACCACGCTTGGAGATGTCATGTCAGAACACAAGCTAGTAAAGAAATTTCTCACAAGTCTTCCCAGGCGATTTGTCCATATCGTGGCAGATCTCGAACAGGTTCTAGATCTTAAAACGATTGGGTTTGAGGATGTGGTTGGTAGGTTGAAAGCTTATGAAGAAAGGATCAACGAAGAAGATAAAGCAAACGAGACTCAAGGAAAATTGCCTTATTCTAGGGCTGAGTATTCCAACAGGAACCATGACTCAAACAAGGGTAGAGGACGTGGCTCGTACTCTCGAGGTCGTGGTCGTGGTCAATGTCGTGGTCGGGGTAACACTCAAAACCATGGTCAACGTGACTCCTCGAAAAACCATGAAGATCAAAAGCAAAAGGGTAAACAACATGAGCAACGTGACCTCTTGAATATCAAGTGTTACCGTTGCGACAAGTACGGACACTTTGTTTCGAGATGCCCAGAATGAAACCGAGACCATGAGTCAAATCTTAATGAGACGCAAGAGGGAGATGCGAATCATGAGGAAGGAACGTTTTTTATGATGAACCTTGTTCAAGAAACGATATTCTTGAATGAAGAAAAGTACATCCCTCCGAAGATCGAGTCCAACACCGAGGAAGATGATGTATGGTACTTGGACAACTGTGCGAGTAATCATATGACCGGTAATTACTCGTTTTTTTCTAAATTAAATGAACATATAACCGGACAGGTGAGATTCAGAGACGGGTCGTGCGTATGCATAAAAGGAAAGGGCTCGATTTTGTTCGAAGGAAAAAACGGAGAACAAAAATTATTGAAAGATATTTATTATATTCCGTCTCTTCGAAGTAATGTGATTAGTCTCGGACAAGCTACAATATCCGACTGTGATATTCTTATCCGAGGCGATTTCTTAACCATGCGAGATAGAGGTGGAAGACCACTTATGAAAGTCCCGCGAAGTGCAAATCGTCTTTATAAGACCCGACTAAAAGTTGGGAAAACCTACTGTTTGCAAGCCAATATCGATGAAGAGTCATGGTTATGGCACACTTGACTTGGCCATATCAGTTTTGGTGCGGTGAATTGGTTGCACAAGTTAGCTAAAGGGGTACCGGTAATTAAGCATCAAGATCAGCTTTGCGAGTTGGTAAACAAACGAAGCGCTCGTTTCCAAAGAAAGCAACATACAGAGCAACAAATATTCTTGAGATGGTACATGGGGATATTTACGGACCGGTGGATCCCCCCACTCAAGCGGGTAATATTTATATCTTGGTTCTTATCGACGATTTTTCAAGATACATGTGGTCTTTTCTCTTGAAGTACAAAAGTGACGCGTTTAGTGTTATTAAAAGATTCAAGACGACGATTGAAAAGCGAACAGGTAAAGAGATTAAAACATTCCATACGGATAGAGGTGGTGAATTTACGTCACATGAATTTAACCGTTTTTGTGACCAAGAAGGTATAGCACGAATGTTGACGGATCCTTATGCACCTCAAGAAAACGGTATAGCCGAACGGAGAAACCGAACTCTACTCGAGATGACTCGGTGCCTCATGAAAGCAAGAGGTTTACCGAATTACTTTTGGGGTGAAGTGGTTCGACATGCAACCTTTATTATAAACCGAACCCCTATGCAAGCATTGGTAAGAGTTACGCCATATGAAAAATTTTATAGTGAAAAACCGGACCTTGAAGACTTAAGAGTATTTGGTTGCGTTGCCTATGAAAGAATAGTATCAATACACTAGAAGAAACTCGATGATAGGTCTAAACCATTGGTGTATCTCGACAAGGAACCCAGTTCGGGAGGATTTCGTCTTTTCAATCCGCGTGAAAATAAAATTATCATAAGTTCCTACGCTATTTGTGATGAGAAAAAAAGTTGGAAGTGGAAAAATATGTCATAAGATTCGAACCAAGCTGAAAGGGAACCAGGTACTTTCACGGTCTTATGGGGCGATACACAAGCAGTTAAAACTGATCAACCTTGCAACAATGAGACAAGCCCAACAGTCGCTGGACAAAGCCAGCCCATAACCGGCCAGACAGGCGGCCCAAAATCAGCGCCGCAGGCCAGAAACCAGGCCCAAAACGAATCGATCAGCAGCTCAGCTCATGCGATCAGCAGCCCAGATAACGCAAACAGCCCCGAACAAGATGAAACTGATTCTGACAACGATGTTACAATTTTCCCGGTACGTCGCTCAACTCGTACTTCCGTGTTACCGAAAAGATTAAATGATTACGAGCTGAATGTTAATGAACTTTTGTTAACATTTGACAAGGAACCGAGGAATTTCAATGAAGCCAAAGTGAAACCAGAATGGCTCAAAGCAATGAAAACCGAGATTGATTCTATCGAAAAGAAACACTTGGAAACTTGTTTCTCTACCTAAAGGTGTTAAACCTATCGGGTTAAAGTGGTTGTTTAAAATCAAAAGAAACGCAGATGGCTCGATTATTAAGTACAAAGCACGTCTAGTTGCTAAAGGCTATGTACAACAACCCGGTATTGACTTTGATGAAGTATTCGTGCCGGTAGCTCGACTCGAGACAATACGACTCTTGATTGCTCTCGCAGCCGGGAGAGGATGGAAGATTCATCACTTGGATGTTAAAACGGCCTTCTTGCATGGTGATTTAAAGGAAGAAGTGTACGTTATTCAACCTGAGGGTTTTGAAAAACCGAGAGAGGGAAAAAAAAATTACAAGTTGGCAAAAGTTTTATATGGCCTAAGACAAGCTCCAAGGGCATGGAACTTAAAACTCGACAGTATTTTAAATAATATGGGTTTTCAACGATGCTTGCAAGAAAAGGCGGTCTATAGAAAGGTGTCTAATGGGGAATTTATCATTGTTGCCGTTTATGTGGATGATTTATTCGTGACAGGGACATGCCTAGAGCTCATAAATCAGTTCAAGAAAAGGATGGTGTCTCAGTTTGAAATGTTGGACCTTGGTGAATTAACCTATTACTTGGGTATCGAAGTTTCTCAAGAAAGTTATGCCATGAAGATCTTAAAAGAAGCCGGTATGGAGAATTGCAATGCAACTTTATGTCCAATGGAACCGGGACTCAAGTTGTTGAAAACTGAAAAAGAACCGGAAGTTGAAGCTACTCATTATCGAAAATTAGTGGGTTGCTTACGTTATCTCTTGCATACACGTCCAGATTTGACATACTCGGTTGGGGTAGTTAGTTGATACATGCAAAGCCCTAGAGAATCACATGCATGCGCTATTAAGCAAATCCTACGCTATCTCCAAGGAACAACCTCATTTGGGATAAAATACGAGCGGGGTAATGACATGAAACTGGTGGGATATATAGCGATAGCAGTCATAATGTTGACATAGACGATGGACGAAGTACTACGAGTCATGTTTTCTATCTTGGTACATCACCTATCACATGGTGCTCACAAAAGCAAGCTACCGTGGCATTATCTTTGTGTGAAGCTGAATTCATGGCAGCTACTGCAGCTGCATGTCAAGCAATTTGGCTAAGGGAGTTATTGGCAGAGTTGACAGGGTTGGAGAAACAGAAAGTGCTGATTCGATTTGATAATAAATCAGCAATTGCGTTGACAAAGAACCCGGTCTTTCATGGTAGGAGAAAACACATCCACACTCGATATCACTTTATTCGAGAGTGTGTTGAAAATGAGCAGGTGGTAGTCGAACACGTTTCCGGAGACAAACAGAGAGCAGATCCTCTAACGAAGGCCTTGGCGAGTATAAGGTTCAAGGAGATGAGATCGTTACTTGGTGTGCAAGTGTTACCCTCCTCGACTCAGAAATTTAGGGGGTGATTGTTGGCGAATTATCTGAGTCCGATTATGGCATGGAGCGTGGATCGGGTTCAGCATTAGAGATTGGAGTGTAGTCCAAGTTATCAAGTATAATTTAAATATGTGATAATTATCTATTCCTAGAATAGAGGGTTAATTTTAGATAATTATATGGTTTAAATTAAATAGGATCCTAGATATATTCTAACGCGTTAGGTTGGTCTATATATACCCGTGTAAGGTAGGGATCATGCATTGATCAGAGTTTTTGAGTTAGTTTTGTTTAATAAAATATTTGCGCGTTTGGCAATCATTTCTATTTTTCGTTTTACTCTAATTACCTTCAGTTGTTGGCATTTGTAACCGGTATGTCACGCTTCTTATACGTGTTGTCGCTTGTAAAGGAACATAAAACCTTGCCGATAACTTTTGATTATTTACCCCTCTTAACGTCTTCTGTCTAAAGGGTCGAAGATTTAGAAAAACCCATATCTCCTTCCTTGAAGTGTACTTTTTTCTATGACCATCATCTTGTAGTTTCATCTAATGTTGGGCATGCATCAAAAATAGTCTCAATATATCTAATGCAAATCATCCCTTTCCTTCAACATTTGCTCCACCGCTGGCACAACTGTCGACCCCTCCTTAACTTGTAATATTGTTGAAGCATCACGACCATTTAATGCCTTAAACGATGAACAACGAATCGAACTATGGTACAAGGTGTTGTACCAATACTTTGCCCAAGTTAACCATATTCTGCACTTCCTTGGTTTATTCGACGTAAAACATCGCAACTGCTGCTAAATGTTGGGATTTACCACCTATGTCTGACCATTGGACTGCGAGTGATACATAGTTGTAAATTTCAGTTTCGTTCCTTGCAACCTGAACAACTCCTTCCAAAAGATGTTGAGAAACAATTTATCCCTGTCCGTGATAATTGACTCTGGAATTCCATGTAACTTCACTATTTTCTTGACGAACACCTCCGCCATCCCTATTGCTGTAAACAAATATTTAGGGGTATAAAATGAGTATATTTACTCAAATGATCGACTACTACCATAATTGTATCCATGGTTTCTGACTTTTGAAGACCCTCTACAAAGTCCATGGTTACTTCTGCCCATACCAACAGTGGCAAAGGAATAGGTTGCAATAACCCTGCCGGTGTACCACTTAGATTCTTATTGTGTTGGCAGACTTCACAATTCTTTATCTACTCTTTGACATCACTCTTCATTCCTATCTAAAACAACTCACCCTTTAGTCTTTGACAGGTTCTTTCTTCACCGGAATGGCCACCTATTAGAGATGCATGAAACTCTTTCGAAATGCTTGGAATTAAGGTAGAAGATTTTGAAATCACCAATCTGTCTTTATACCTTAAAAGATCTTGTCTTACTTCAAATCCTTTATGTATGCCTTGCTGAATTTTTACGTCTGCCAAGACTTTGCTCAAAAATTCATCTTTTGATAATTCTTCCTTGATACAGTCCTATTGCCACCACTGAGGGCCACCTATAACCGACAACTATACGTCTTTTCGTGAAAGTGCATCCGCTACCATATTAATTTTTCCCACCTTATAAATGATGTCAAATTCATAACCCAGTAGATTGGTCAACCATTTTGATATTGGGGCTCCACCATTCGTTGCTCCAATAGAAACTTTAGGCTCTGCTGATCCGTCTTCACCGTAATTTTCTTTTCGATTAAGTATGGTATCCATTTAGTTACTGCCACTATGTAACACCCTCAAATCTGGAAATAACAACTAATTTAAAATTTTCTAAATACACCAATAGATGAATCATCTACAATCACAATTTAAGATTTAACCTCAATACACACATTCATTCTATACATACAGTCTATAATAAGGACGGGTGCTACTAAAACCCAATAATGGTCACTATCTCCAAACTGCGGAAGACTTCACCAAAAACTTACACTTGTGAAAAACTAAACACGTCTCTTCATAGTACTGCTAGAACCAAACCCCCCATCTGGAACCTGATGCACATGTCGACAAATAAAAAGGTTAGGCTTAACGCCTAGTGAGCTCAAGAGTTTTCAACATATATAAATTAATCGTTTAAAGAGAAAGAATGCGGTTAAAGTCATAATCCTACAATTTGATATGTCTTACATATGAAAATGACTCATTTGCCAATAATATGCATTTTAGGCAAAGAACACCAATTTAAACGTTTTCCAATCCAAACTACTTCAAGGATGATGATACCAATATAAACCGCTCCTTCATAGATTAGATTTAACCCAAAACTCACTCAAAACGTGAATATAAAATTGAACTCTCCATTTATGAAAATACGGTTAAAACTTTACATCTAAAAACACCCAAAACACGGGTGGGGCGTAATACTCAACCCATAAATCATGGATAAAACCCAATTATACAAAACGCCACCGAAAACTTGGATAATAAAACTCAATACCCAAAAACAACACCTTTTGGTGACGGGGGATACCCGAATTCCATCGAAAGTGACGGGCACACAAAGTTAAGCCACTTATCAATGTTCTCAAGCTTCACATAGGCCATGGATCCCCGTATCTGGTTCCCAACCGAGCTACCACCGCAAGATACCCAAATGACCCTAGTGTCTACTCGACCTCTAAATGAGTCTCACCATAAAGTCACAAGTCCCCGTATCCGGCTCTCCAAAAGCACCACCGCAAGACTTAGCTCCGTATACGGCTCCCAAATCGAGCTACCACCACAAGCTTACATAAAAATATGACTTGGGGACCACTCACTAGACTTCAAACGCGAACACTAAATTCCACGATGAGTAACTAGACTGGATTACAAACGGGCCTCCAGTTCAACCACCCACGATCTCTACCTCGAGCCCTTCAATAGAGGTTACGCGGTTATCGAGTTCAACCACCCACGATCTATACCTCGAGCTCCCGCTAGCCATAAACAATATCCAGTCCCAACACGGGGATAAAGTCCCCAACTAAACTAACTGACTGACTCATATGCCTATGGATGCAATGCATTACAGTCTAAAACGTTACATGACTCAAAAGAATGAACTAACGCATTCAAAACATGTACTCTCAATTAAGATACAACTAAGTACACCATACGTCCAAGGCTCCTCAACGAGCTACCAAAACCGAACAAATGTTCCAAAGACTCCACCGAGTACAAATCAAGCCCAGGAGGCTTAATAGACGTTTGGCTAAAACACGAGCCAATATGGTTACATAAACCAAATTAAATCTTTCCCCAAAACTTTGTTTCTCAAATCACAATTGGCCTTCGGCCCAACCAAAAGGTTTTCCATTTCTAAAATGTTTCCCCAAAGCCGGGAATGACCCAAAACCAAAGGACTCATATATTAGTACTTTTCAAAACATGTTGTTTCATGAATGATGCATAAACCCGACAAAACACTTAAAAGTGCATTTTTGACCAAATTCCTATTTATGCAATAATTCATCAAAACCCATTCATTTATGACACATTTAACAAAATGCCCAAAAATCCCAAAGATATGTGCTATATAAGTTTATAAAGTTAACCACTTTCAAAATAACCAAACTTATCAGCAGTTAGCAATTTCATGCAAGACGCAAAACACTTTAAAATAAACATTTTGTCATGTACACCATTTTCACAAATTAACTTGAACTCACCTTGCTAGATTTAGGCTAAATCTAGATTTTACCCCACTTTGAGCTTCCTTGAAGAAACTTGGATCCTCAAGCCAAAACCTCAAAAAACCTAGATCCATAAATTTCAACCATAAATAAACATATCCAACCATATACAATTATTCCCCAAACATTTTGCATTGAGATCTCAACTTATACCAAGACCCTAATTTCCATAAATGAAGAGGAGATGAGATTACCTTATCCACCACTTGTATCCACCAATAATAAACCTTCAGGGTTACTAATATGACATCGAGTTAAGTTCTTCAAAAGATGGGAGATAGATTGATGAAACCCTAGAAATCAAGGGGGTTGAGGAAGAAACTTGAATCAATAGTTGACCCTTGAAAACCTTGCAATAATCATCCCAAACAAAAACTTGGGACCTAGTAGATGAATTAACTAACCTTGGATGAAGATTTGATGAAGGAGGTAAGGAAGAGAAAAAATCGTCCCTAGTCTCCCAAAATCGCCTCAAAAAACGAGTGGTAGTATAAAATAGGGTTAAAATGGGTTAAGTCCACTTTTTATACGCACAGACGTCGGGGGCGTCTTTGTCCGGAGACTATGCCCAGTGGCAATGTCGTCGGGGCTTTCTCGCTGAACCACACCCCTCCGCGGTACAGGCCACGCAATTGTGACAGGGCGATTGTGCCACTGTCACAATCACGAGTCACTCTCGCGCCAAGCCTTTTTGGCCCCAAAAATTATTCGTTTAGACGATTACGAGCCCAAGCTTAAGAGTCTAGGATTATCGAGGGACTCTAGGCTGAAATTTAGGTTCGAGACACCACTAACTCCGAAGATGGGACGCGACACGCCAATCAATCTTATCTGAATTTTCCGGGTGTTACAATCCTCCCAACCTTGAAACGATTTCGTCCTCGAAATCTAGATTCCCATGAAATGTTGACCGCATGGAAGGTCGTCCCTACACCGCTTGCCAGAAAGTACCACTAAAACCTTATGCTGGTCCTCACGATAGATGTCCCTTTGGGTACATCACACTTATATCCGAATGAATAATTATCTTACTAACGTGGCCTTTAACCATGAGGCTGCGATTGTCTCCAAACCTTGGGTGATACGTACTACCTCAAGGGTAGTATGTGATCTCAATTTCCCACTGGTCAATTCACCTCAGATCCACATGTTTCTGAACCTAAAACCAATTATCGACATCAAACCTCAAAGAATTCTCGATATTCTTAAGGGTCTATTCTTGATTTTGGTAAGGTCGTCCTTCCAAGTGCGTACCAATGCGCTCTTCGGGTAGCTGGTTAATGCAGATCCGGCTAACACCCAACGCCGATCTACTCTCAACCTCCAAAACATTCCCTCAAAAAGATCTTTACCACTTCAGGAACACCTATACACGTCAATACTTAATTACCAACCTCAATCTTCCTTTAAATTCCATCACTGAGAGGTCAACATTTCTCACGATCTAACGGGGATGCTCCCAAACATTTCAAGATTCAATGACTTCAGGGAAACACGTCGACGCCTAAAGCCGAAATGGCAATATCGAAAACGTGGACATCCCGCCCAAGGTTTCATCCTAGACGTAATATTATGGTCCAATTAACACTTAACAAGGTACTAAGATTCCAAATCTTACATTTCTAACAAACATACCACCCATCCAATGAATCAAATCCAACCAGACTTAAATAATCACACAAGATGTTATCTGCAGGTTTGCCGAAGCACAAAGATCATCTCTTAATTAACTGGGGGACAAAGTCTAATGCCTCCACTATGCATGACCCGATTCAAAAACTGAAACCCAAATTCAAGGTTGACCACAAGTTGGATCATCCGACGCTTCAAATCCCAAGGGCCCCTCTAGTCCCTTAATTGCAACTCCTTTCGCGATAGGGGTTTTAAATCCATAGCCCTAATGAGTTCAAGGTTTTCCAACCAATATGCCAATTTGAAACTTATAAAACTTTCAAATGCTCAAGTTCCATAATAATTATTAGTACATGTAAAAATTCTACTACCGCTTACTCGGTAGGTGTACAAAGTGATCACCAACGTCACGTATATAAAACTATTACGAAAATTCATTTGATCAATACTTGCGTTAATAAAACGGTAACAAAAGATGCGTAATAAAATTTTCAAACGGACTACCATGGTCCTAGCATGCATCAAAATATACCATATATGTCAAAATAATTTTCTGCACCAAAACACGTGCAATAAACGTTTGTACAATTCCCAAAAGAGATTTCACAACTTCAGCTTTAAAATCTTTTCCTTTAAAACACAACACGTCGGAAGATAAAATTCCCAACAGGACCCATATACGTTCGTTTATTTCTCCCAATTTAGCAACGCAATATGAACGTAAATAAAATTTTAAATCAAGTTCAAATTTTGGGCCGCACAGATAAAACACACTCACCCAAAATGGTAGGGTTTAGGGTTTATGACATGCAAACTGAAAATTCATTTCATGCATTGCGGAAAACTTATGACAGCAAGGTCAACAATTGAAGTACGTTTAGATCAACAGCTACATTTGAAGCAACATAAACCTTTTATACATTTACCCACACTGACAGTATAATTTAATCCAAATACAACACGTGGGATGACCTTTATTAACCAAACTTATAAATTAACACACCCAATAATGCATGTATACACGTTCCAAAATTCTTCTACGCGATGCAAAATGTCGTAAGACAAGACACCATGAAACCCAACTGAATTTTCACAAAACTCATTAATGCTAAAATCAAGCGGTGTCAAAATTTCGTTTCCCAACATAAAAGCATAAAATGACAACATGTCTAAAAATGTTAAAATTCTAAAACTACCACGTACGATAAAAAGACCCCTTTCAACAAAACTTTCATGAGACTCGACGCCCAATAAGCTCGTAAATTTACACACTTTAAAATTAAAATCCACGCTTTTCGAAGTACACTCACGCGCCCAAAACGTCGCAAAACAATATTCCATAAAATTCAACACGACTCGTACATACTAAAATTCCCAAGAGAACTCTGACTCAAGAACATAGGAACAACTCTTCCTTTAAAACCTTAACATACGTGGAGGAGATCCAATGTCAAGGCTAAAAATTCTACAGTTACACCCAATACACCAAATGACATTAAAACACGGATATTTATAATATCCAAAAATAGTGTTAGACACAAAACAGGGACGGAGAGATTTTTCAATATAAATTTGCAATCACATGCAACAAAACAATTACATGCATGCTTAAGCTCACGGTTTAAAATCTGATGAGTCCTAAATGTTTTAGCAAGACTTCATAGTATAACACACTTTATGCTTCGAAAACATGAGAAACCATTGACGCAAACTTATTTTAGAAATAAATTTCGTGCATGAGTTGGGTCGACACTCAGCATCTTAGGACTACACTCCTCAATTTTCTGTCCTACTATTGTCATCTGGATGCATCAAACACCTTAGAGTCACAATTCCATTAATTTGGTTAACTTACAATTTCATCAAAACAGAATCAGTCTATCAAATTGATAGTTCTAATCCAACCAATAATTCTGACTCAAGATGGTCAACTTAATACATTCATCGCACTTAACTATCACTCCAAAGTGACATTGATATAAACACCAACCCTTCCTTAGATCCCTCGCTTAGAAACTTTCTCACTACCCCAACGGTAATCATACCAAGGTGGTTCAAGTATACTCATGTAGCATGTAGGTTCACCATAACACTGGCCAGGTGCCATTATGAACTTACCGTACATGCTCATCCTTGCGACCCTCAACAAGTTTCCCGTTTCTAGCGACTCGATCAACTCCAAAATCTTTTATCTTAAGGTTGCTAATGTGTAACTTCACTTACAATCACTTATAAGAACACTAGTTTGAGTCTAGGCATCCAAAGATCAATACCTAATTCTCTCAAGCTTAAGCTCTAATACCAACTTGTAACACCCTCAAATCTGGAAATAACAACTAATTTAAAATTTTCTAAATACACCAATAGATGAATCATCTACAATCAAAATTTAAGATTTAACCTCAATACACACATTCATTCTATACATACAGTCTATAATAAGGACGGGTACTACTAAAACCCAATAATGGTCACTATCTCCAAACTGCGGAAGACTTCACCAAAAACTTACACTTGCGAAAAACTAAACACGTCTCTTCATAGTACTGCTAGAAACAAACCCCCCATCTGGAACCTGATGCACATGCCGACAAATAAAAATGTTAGGCTTAACGCCTAGTGAGCTCAAGAGTTTTCAACATATATAAATTAATCGTTTAAAAAGAAAGAATGTGGTTAAAGTCATAATCCTACAATTTGATATGTCTTACATATGAAAACGACTCATTTTCCAATAATATGCATTTTAGGCAAAGAACACTAATTTAAACATTTTCCAATCCAAACTACTTCAAGGATGATGATACCAATATAAACCGCTCCTACATAAATTATATTTAACCCAAAACTCACTCAATACGTGAATATAAAATTGAACTCTCCATTTATGAAAATACGGTTAAAAATTTACATCCCGAAACACCCAAAACACGGGTGGGGCTTAATACTCAACCCATAAATCATGGATAAAACCCAATTATACAAAACGCCACCGAAAACTTGGATAATAAAACTCAATACCCAAAAACAACACATTTCGGTGACGGGGGATACCCGAATTCCATTGAAAGTGACGGGCACACAAAGTTAAGCCACTTATCAATGTTCTCAAGCTTCACATAGGCCATGGATCCCCGTATCTGGTTCCCAACCGAGCTACCACCGCAAGATACCCAAATGACCCTAGTGTCTACTCAACCTCTAAATGAGTCTCACCACAAAGTCACAAGTCCCCATATCCGGCTCTCCAAGAGCACCACCGCAAGACTTAGCTCCGTATACGGCTCCCAAATCGAGCTACCACCGCAAGCTTACATAAAAATATGACCTGGGGACCACTCACTAGACTTCAAACGCGGACACTAAATTCCACGATAAGTAACTAGACTGGATTACAAACGGGCATCGAGTTCAACCACCCACGATCTCTACCTCAAGCCCTTCAATAGAGGTTACACGGTTATCGAGTTCAACCACCCACGATCTATACCTCGAGCTCCCGCTAGCCATAAACAATATCCAGTCCCAACACGGGGATAAAGTCCCCAACTAAACCAACTGACTGACTCATATGCCTATGGATCCAATGCATTACAGTCTAACACGTTACATGACTCAAAAGAATGAACTAACGCATTCAAAACATATACTCTCAATTAAGATGCAACTAAGTACACCATACGTTCAAGGCTCCTCAACGAGCTACCAAAACCGAACAAATGTTCCAAAGACTCCACCGAGTACAAATCAAGCCCAGGAGGCTTAATAGACGTTTGGCTAAAACACGAGCCAACATGGTTACATAAACCAAATTAAATCTTTCCCCAAAACTTTGTTTCTTAAATCACAATTGGCCTTCGGCCTAACCAAAAGGTTTTCCATTTCTAAAATGTTTCCCCAAAACCAAAAGACTCATACATTAGTACTTTTCAAAACATGTCATTTCATGAATGATGCATAAACCCGACAAAACACTTAAAAGTGCATTTTTGACTAAATTCTTATTTATGCAATAATTCATCAAAACCCATTCATTTATGACACATTTAACAAAATGCCCAAAAATCCTAAAAATATGTGCTTTATAAGTTTATAGAGTTAACCACTTTCAAAATAACCAAACTTATCAGCAGTTAGCAATTTCATGCAAGACGCAAAACACTTTAAAATAAACATTTTGGCATGTACACCGTTTTCACAAATCAACTTGAACTCACCTTGCTAGATTTAGGCTAAATCTAGATTTTAGCCCACTTTGAGCTTCCTTGAAGAAACTTGGATCCTCAAGCCAAAACCTCCAAAAACCTAGATCCATAAATTTCAACCATAAATAAACATATCCAACCATATACAATTATTCCCCAAACATTTTGCATAGAGATCTCAACTTATACCAAGACCCTAATTTCCATAAATGAAGAGGAGATGAGATTACCTTATCCACCACTTGTATCCACCAACAATAAACCTTCAGGGTTACTAATATGACATCAAGTTAAGTTCTTCAAAAGATGGGAGATAGATTGATGAAACCCTAGAAATCAAGGGGGTTGAGGAAGAAACTTGAATAAATAGTTCACCCTTGAAAACCTTGCAATAATCATCCCAAACACAAACTTAGGACCTAGTAGAAGAATTAACTAACCTTGGATGAAGATTTGATGAAGAAGAAGGTAAGGAAGAGAGGAAATCGTCCCTAGTCTCCCAAAATCGCCTCCAAAAACGAATGGTAGCAGAAAATAGGGTTAAAGTGGGTTAAGTGCACTTTTTATACGCACAGACGTTGGGGGCGACTTTTCCCGACGACTATGCCCAGTGGTAATGTCGTCGGGGCATTCTCGCTGAACCACACCCGTCCACGGTATAGGCCACACGATTGTGACAGGGCGATTATGCCACTGTCACAATCGCGAGTCACTCTCGCGCCAAGCCTTTTTGGCCCCAAAAATTCTTCATTTCGACGATTACAAGCCTAAGCTTAAGAGTCTAGGATTATCGAGGGATTATAGGTTGAAATTTAGGTTCAAGACACCACTAACTCCGAAGATGGGACGCGACACGCCAATCAATCATATCTCAATTTTCCGAGTGTTACACAACAAAATGGTCATAAGCTCTTTTTCGTAAATATGCTTTTGTCTTGCAATATGTCCTAACATCTGATTATGGTACGCAATGGGTTATCCATCTTTCATAAGAACATCTCCCACCTCTTGACCACACGCATTTGCCTCAATCTCGAAAGGTCTTGTAAAGTCTGGTAACCTTAAAACAGGAGTCGTTGTCATTGCTTTCTTGAGATCTGTGAACGCCCGAGCCGCCTCATCAAATCACTTGAAAGCTTGCTTGTTTAGAAGATTTGTTAAAGTTCTAAACAATTTGGCCATAACCTTTAACAAAATTCCGTTAATACCATGTCAGACCATGAAATCCACGTAATTGCGTTAGTGAAGTCAGAATTGGCCATTTGAGCATCGCATCAACTTTCGACATATCCATGGACACCCTTATCTGGAAACCACATGACCCAAGTATATGAGCCTAGTTTGACCAAATCCACCCTTTTTTTTGTTAACGTACAAGCCGTTCTGAGACACTTACTTGAACACCATTCTCAAATGATTCTTGTGCTCTTGAATGTCTTTGTTGTAGACCAAAATGTCATAAAAAAACTAAAACAAACTTATGTAAGCATGGTATAAAAATGTCATTCATCAGCAATTGAAAAGTGGTTGGAGTGTTGGTTAGGCCAAACGACATGACCAAAAATTCATAATGCCCCTCGTGAGTTCTAAAAGTTGTGTTTTGTACTTTTTCTTGTTTCATTTTGATCTGATGATTCCTCAACTGTAAATCCAGCTTCGAAAAATAAGAGGCCCCATGGAGTTCGTCCAACATTTCTTCTATCATCGAAACTAGAAATTTATCAAACTGTGTTCTTGTTATCGATGCGAAACCTCCAACTCCCGTCCTTCTTTTTTACTAATAGCAGCGGACTTGAAAACAGACTGTGGTTATTCCACGAAATTCATTTATTGGATAACTTATCCCAAGGAGTGAATCACATAAGCAATCACAAAGAACGGTAAGCGTTACTCCAACTGCCATCATCCCTCTTATTAACCTCTCAATCTCGTCTTTCTGATATTCTGGGTAATAGTATGGTCGTACATTTACCGATTCTGCACATTGCTCCAGAATTATCCCATGATCTCTAGCCCTACTTAGAGGTAAACCTTCTTGCACTACCAAATTCTTCTACCAACTGTGCTACTCAGCTTGCGTCCCTGTATTCCCATCTGTTTTTTCCACATTTGCTAATTCTATCAACACTCTTTGCCCTTCATTTTTTAATGTTTTCATCATGGCCTTCAACGAGACCAAAGATATGCCCATGGTTGGATCCCCCTTCAATATTAAAGACTGATCACCCTTTTTAATTCACCAACGATGCCAACTACTGGACTCTAAGAATCACATCAGAATTTCCCTAGTTAATGGGTAAAAAATCTTCTACAATTTCTATTTCTTGTAGATTCAGTTTCACCTCTTTGCATACCGTTGGCCTTTAATCGATTCCCGAGCCCCCATCAAAATTTCGTACTCCCCTGTAATCCTAGTGGTCCACCCGAGTTTATCCACTAATGCCTTTGCCACCAATTTGTGAGAGGCTCCTCTATCTATCAAAACAACCACCTTTTGACCCCTATCTCTCCTTCCAATTTCATTGTTTTTGGTGTTGAAAAACCAACTAGAGCGTTCAATGAGACTTCGACATCTCGCCCGGTTTCAATACCTGCCAACTCTATCAATGGGTCGGTCTCTACATCGTCCATGCCATGATTTTCTGCTTCTTGTACCACAATTACGTTCACCTCATTCCTCTTACAACGATGGCTAGGAGCATACTTTTTGTCACACTTATAACATAAACATTGGCAACGTCTTCGCTTTAATTCCTGATCTGACAACTTACAGAATTCACCAACATTCTTTGACAACAAGTTGTTGCTCTTATTTGTTGATTCAACATAACCTTTATCGCTTCCTAATCCCTCGATTGTTCTTCAGTATCCCCAACTTGATTTCAAACCACTGGTACGAGTGAGAGTCCTGATCTTTTCCTCGACCCACCCCTTTAGCCAACTTCAAAGCCTTACCTAACCCATTCGGTGTGTGGATCCCAGTACAGTGCAATAATCAATAATAATCAGTAAATAACAGAGATTTAATCACAAAACCTGGTCATACGATTGGATTGATCAATAAAGGGTTTAAGCGATTATAGAGAGAATTTCAGGTTGAAGCGTTTAATCACTAAATGACCATTAACCTAAGTGTAGGTTAAAACAAACTATTTATACCACTTTTAAGGTACTTACAATTTGCACCCCTAACTTCTATTCAATATAAAATTGACCCTAACACAGTGCTAGCAATCGAACTTCCTCACGTATCTGAGGGCTTAACCCATTCAAGAACTGACTTACGAAAACTTCTTATGGAATACCGTCTAATGGTGATGCCAAAGACACGAAGGCTGTGTTTGGTACATAGTATAGGACGGGACGGGACGGGACAAAATTCATTGTCCTACGTTTGGCGTGACATGGGACAGGGACAAGGACTGGACAGGGTGGGACAGGACGGGACAAAAAATGGCCTTTTCTTGTTCCACCAAAATAGGCGGAACAATGATAGGTGAGATTATACCCACCAAATCTAACAGCAAGTGTACGACATCGAATCAAGTAATACGTACGGAAGTACGAGTATCAAACCAAATGAACCAGGTATTGAGTATCACAATTACTATATCAATTATTAACTGGATGGTCAAAAATTGGATTTTGCAGTCGCAATAATTAAAAACTATTTAAAGCACAAGAAGATAACAATTTCTGACGATTAAAGGAAAACAAATTCTGATTGGAGAAAAATTGTTTGGGGATTGGAATCCTAATGGATTTTGCTTTATCAGAGAATAATGCGATTGGATAAATATTCCGGTTCAAAGGTCAATGAAGTATTTTCACGAGAATATTCACTACACTTTCACAAGCTATAACGAATTTATCATTTGAGAAAAAAACGTTTTATCTCTCGATCTCAACAATTAATTTCCAAAATGAATTGAGCACGGGATTATCCAACATCTAGGGTTTAATTGGTATATCTCTATCCAATTTCTCACCCTAGGCATACAACATACATATCAAATCTTAAATTGCTTTTCTCAAACAAAATCAAGATCAAAGAATTAATCATTAGTTGATCAAACTAACAAAAACATTAAACACATGTCATATGCTTCATTGAATTAAAACGAACCCAATACAAATCTCAATCACATGTTCAAATGATTAACGAACCCAAAAATATCCAACCCCTAACATCTAAGGATTAGTTCATGTTGGGGTGGTGAAAAGCAAAGTATTCAACAAGGAAGTCACAAAACTAGACATCGTTTTTCAACTAAAATCTAGAAAGCAAACAAAACTCCCTGAGATGTGAATTCTCCATGCACACGTATTCGATGATAAGCTCAATCTCCAATGACAATATGTTATCTCCCAATTTCTTTCTTCAAAATCTGCTCTAAAGCTGTCAAAAATCACCTCTCCTAAGATTCCAACCGCCAAGTCAAGTCTAAAACCCCCAAAGCCTAGCTGCAACATTGATTAGGTGTAGAAACAGACTCTAGCATGGGTTTGGGCGTGGGTAAACCCGCGTGGAAAGTCACCCACTTCCAAGAACTCGCACGGGTGTCCAAACCCGCTTGGAACACTGTTTCCTCTACACTATGACTCATCCATCATTTGAAATTCCCTTTAAATTTGGTCATCACTTCAATTTTCTCATCTCTTCCATTTTTAGCCTGATTTCACCATGATTCTCCCTTTTTTCTTCAACTATTCTCAAACTTGTACTTACTTTCAATAATCCATTAAAAGCATCACTATTTTCCCTTGGAACACGCAATTTCACATAGATTTTAGATCATTAATAATGCCGAAATTCAACATTATCAAACAACATGGGACAAAAGTGAGACATAAACTAAAAAATTACTGATCTAACCCTATTTGATATATAACCCTAATATGATATTAGTCTTAAGGGTCACCATCACCCATCACCACCGCCACCACCACCGTCGGCCACCTCTATCTATTCCTCTATTGTAACAACCTCCTCCACCACCTCCACAACCATCGCTCATCGCCACCACCACTACCATCGTTGACTACCTCTAGTTACACCGATCACCACCACCATCAACGACTACCCATATCCACCGCCAACCATCATCGGCCACTTCTACCTCTTCCTCCACTACAACAACTTCCTCCACCACCTTTACAACCACCACACATTGCCACCTCCACCTCCACCACCATCCATTGCCGCCACTACCACCAACGATCACTGGACCGTCATCCATTGCCACCACCTACAACCTCCTTTACCACAGTCCATCGCCACCACCACTACCATCGTCAACCACCTCCATCGATCACTACCGCCCATCGTCGTGCACCACCACCTATACCTCCACCACATCGAACACAACTACCTCCTGCACAACCACTATCCACCATCTTCACATCCTTCACATGCACCGTCATTCACCAGCCACCATCACCTTTATCTTTACATGTCGCTGCAACCATGTCTCTGGCAATTCATAAAGATCTTCCAAATTGAATCAAACATAATATTTTCTTTCTATGAATTAGATCTTTTTGAACTATCATCAAGTATTTCAGACTCTTCATTCAAATTTCGTACTATTATTTATGGATGTATTTATGTGTATGAAAATTGTGTAAAAAACTAAAAATGATTTTAAATTAAATTATTTAAATAAATAATTATTTGTGTCATTTATAACTATTATATGATATATAAAGTCATCAAACAAATTTTAGGGAAACTTGTCTAGTCCTATCCTATTCAGTCCTACTCGTACCAAACACAAAACAGACAATTGTCCTGTCATATCCAGTCATGCCCTCTTGTCTTGTTCTGTACAGTTTTGTCCTGTCCAGTCCCGTCCAATCATGTCTGCGTACCAAACACTACCGAAACGCCTTCTACACTCCGCCATTGTTTACTGTTTCACTGCCAAGAATTGTTCACACAATGACCCTTCTCCTGTTTGTCGAAATTGATGACAATCGTTTTTATTCAATTCCTCCCACAACATAATTGGTCTCCTCTTATTTTCTCACTGGAACCACAACAAGGCCTCCTCTTTAAAAGAAATTACTGAAACCTCCAATTTTTCCTCATTCGTGAATTATTTAACGAAAAATACATTTTGGCCCGTAACACCCAGGCGTCCGGTCCTCTCGACTATGTTTCTTGGACCAACACCAAATTCTCTTTTGTCTCCTGTCGAATTAGTTCTTCGTAGCGTCTCCTTTTGCATCTTCAACATCAATTCCATCTGTTGTAACATCTTCTGCATAGTCTTTAATCAATGAGATCTCTGCATCGTTTTCATTTATTTTTTATTGAACCGAATGCGTCATGATTGATTATCGATTGGAACCTTGCTATGATACCAATTTGATATGAATCTGTAAAATTGGTGATCGATTGAATGATTGTGGTTGATTTCCAGTGTTCGAGAGATTGGAACTCTCCTATTCGATTACACAAACTAAATGAAAAAAAATTGTATACCCCATTTACAACAACAACTACCTTTTTATACCTCTCTACTCACATTCCTTACTAACAACCCCCTATAAACATCAGTTTGATTACACTGACTCCTCCCCTTGTAATTACTTCTTTGCCCTCCTTCTAGCATACATAATTAACTCATGTTTCTTATCATATTCTTCTCCTGTACTTTTTAGTTTATATTAATTTAATTTATTTTAATTGTTAATAGTTTATGTTTAATTTCATTTCATTTCTAGTTGTTATATATCTTCTAGTATTCTAATTTCCTACATTGTCTTAAAACCAAATTTACGACTTCCTTATTTAGAACGATTCTCGGAGAGTGAGACTCATTAGCTTGATCGTTACAGTCTTTTTAGATTAATTTTATTGCTTTATTTTGATTTATGTTTTCTTTAGTAGTTTAGCTTTTGTTCATTTGAGTAATCGTCATTTTTTATTGAGATCGTGGTATTGACCAATTGTTTTGGTAACAAGCAGTGAGTTTTAAATTGGTTGATTTTACCTCACGATAGTTGGCGTTTGGTTAATTAGTTCTTACAAAATGTTTAAATTGATTCGGTAAGTTTTCATACAAATGACAGTTTGATCATAACTTAAAACTAAATTGTTCAATGACTATGGTCCTAACATGAAAATAGTTTGGGACGTAGCTTGGGAAAAATATTTGTTTGAATCCTAATGTTTCTTTTCAATGTACAAATACAACGAAAGTAAGTATAAGTCTTGGCTTAGAAAAGCTTTTCCGCCTCGAAAGAGGTTTGAAGTAATTTTGCATAACAAATTCTCACCGTTTCCTAAAGTCTGAAGTTGACATTACCCAATGTCCGTTAGTATATAGTTTGTCTCGTTTTGTCCGATCTTAGTTGCTTAATGCACTACTAGAAAAATGTGAAATACCGACGACAATTACCGACGGCAAAAAACAGTCGGTATTTACCGACGACAAACCGACGGCCTACCAACAGTATCTTTTTAATTTTATTTTTTATTTATTTTTAATAAGCCGTCGGAAAACCGTCGGAAAAATTAGTGAAATACCGACGGCTTACCGACGGTTGTTTTTTTCATTTTATTTTATATTTATTTTTAATAAGTAAATACCGTCGGAAAACCGTCGGTAACTGGAACCGTCGGTAAGTTGTCGGTAGTTGTTGTCGGAAAACCGTCGCTGAATATTACCGACCAACTTTTTACCAACGATCATTCCCGTCACAAAACCGTCGCTAAAGCCTTTTTCCGACGGTTTACCAACTGTTTCAGCCGTCGGTAATACGATTTGTTTTAGTAGTGATGTTTTTCTTCTTCTTTTATGATTATTTATTTTATGTCTAATTAGTTTAATAAATCAAAAATCACTGACTGGATTTTCGTAGGTAGGCCATAGTCTATAATGAATCTGTGTTTAATTCATCGCCTCCTTGTGATCGACCCTTATGTTACACAACCCGTACGCTTGCAATTATAAGTTTAAAACACATTACTAAAAGACTCTCCTCTCTCTCTCTCTCTCTCTCTCTCTCTCTCTCTCTCTTTCTCTCCCCCTCTTCCTCTCAACAATTGCCCACACCCCACAACCAAAAACGTGACACCCCTAAAAATCTTCTGTCCCAAATTTCCATGTCCCATTCCTGTCCGACCAATGAAATTAAGACATCAGATTTTATATATTTTTGATTTTATTTAATTCAAGTTTATATTCTCTCCGATGACGTGTATTCATGTGATTGGTGGACATGAATGGGACATGATAATTTAGGACAGGAGATTTTTATCCCCCCTTCCCCCACATGTCTCTGGCATCCACACCACATGTCTCTAGTCTCCCATCTTCTTTGGTGAATCTCCTATCCACTCCCCATTTTCTCGATCATTGTCTTCTCTTGAAACCCAAACTGCGAAGATAGAAGTCGAGTTGCCTCTAGCAGTAAGTGTGGATAATCACCACGGTTCTCATTCATCTTTACTAGCTCTAGCCCTCCCTCTATCTCACTAACTGGAAGACCGACGCCCAAAACTCTTGTTGTTTTTCTAATGTTTTTTGATCGATGTACTTCAAGTGTTTCACATCAATGTTCTTCTACATTGAGGCCGATTTGAATTCATTTATGGTTTGAATCTATTCATCTACATCACCTGCTCATCCATAGTTTTGTTTTGATTATATTTTAGAGTTTGAGTTCGTTTTAGGATTTCATTCACTTGAGGGTCTTTCATTTAGATTTTGGGGGTTTTGTTTAGATTTAAGGATTCTGAAACAGTATAATTTAATTTGTGAATGAACTTGATTTATTTGTGAATAGGTTTCTTGCTTGATATGTTGTGTTTGATTTTGGTAGTGTTATGGCTATTATTGGTTATGTTATGGTGGATGGTGGGTTGATGTTATAAAAGATAATAATTAAGAAAACTATTAATAATCCCTACTAGTATATGTCATTGCCACATCATATTTCAGGGATAAAATGACCATATTGCCCTCATGTGCAAGACGTATTAAGGATATAATGGCTGAAAATTGTTAGTAGAAGGGACCAAAACCAAACAATTTTGCATACCAAAGGAGTTTTTTGCAATAAAAGTTTTGGATCCAATCCGAGAAAAACAACAAACCATGGGTACAAAATTGCAATTTACTCTATATGATAGTAGTATAGTGTCTTATTCGGGTTATGCGATTTAACCGAATTAGTAAAAAAATGAATCGAAAACCGAACCGAATAAGGTATTCTTATTTGGTACCTAATTCGGTTAATCAAAGAGTTTAACCCGAAACCATTTAACCTAAACCTTATTCAAACGGATTATTCAGTTTCAAATTATTTTTACACACCCCTAATTTTTAAGGTTGATGTTGGATCATTTTCTCTCTCTAGTTTTGGATGGTTCATGGCTTTGAATTGATACAATAAGTACGTAGTGTATTTTTTAGTGTTGTTATTGATGGTTACATAGGGCAAAGTTCAACGTCATGTGGATAAATTTTGAGTACATTGTTGACGTCATAATAATTTGATGCGTGTGGGAGTCTCCAAACATACGATACATTTTCTATTTTTAATCTTTTTCTAATAGTATATATCTTAAAAAGACATATTTAATGGTCTATAATGTAAGTTTGGAAACAAATAACGGATCTAGATTGATGATTATAATGCATTTAGGGGCCGTTAACCTAAAAGTTTATCTGGTAAGCGTTTATTGACAAATAATCATAACTCTAACTTACTTTATCGGGTAAGATTGTAGTATATCAAAACGGTATCGTATACAACAATTTATTCTGTAAGGCCCTACAGGGTAAGAGTCACCACCCTCACTTACCAGATAAGACCCTTTATCCGAGTAAGATTATCGGCCCTTGCCATGTTTATGCGGTAAGGTAAATGACTCAATAAACACTTACCGAGTAAACATTTAGTAAACGCCCTTACTTAAACTTAAAACATAAAAGAAACTTTTTCCCTTTATCATCAACAAAAGCAACAAAGAGTAAAGTGATAGTATATATTCCCCTAACGCGTTGTTTGGCAAACATAAACTAAATTATAAGCTAGTTTATTATTTTGAGTAATCGTTTGGATACACATAAATAAATAGTTTATTGATAAGCTACTTGGAATAGTATATGAGGAGTGTTTTGACATTTTTTTATTATAACCATGATTAATATTAATTATTATTATTAATTATAAAAAAATATTAGTTATTAAAAAAATATTAACTATTAATTATAAATAAATATTAATTATTCATAAATATTAAGCTATAGTAATTAAAATTACTAATTAATTTTAATTATACATTATTAATTAGTTTTAATTATACAATAGATATTAATAACAATTATTAATTATTTATAAATATTATTAAGTATATCAATTATTTTTTTTTAATTGTTATTCAATATATTTAGATATCAAAAAGTAAATATAACAATTCTAAAAATGTTTATGGAAGTTGCATAAAAGTTAAAGTTATACTTATTTTATTTCACAGATTATTAAAATATGCTAAAATAATTTTAATAAAATATTTAGTTTAATTATTAGTTATATTTTTTAAAAATATTAATTAATTAGGATATGTGAAGTTGATCAATTTTATTATTATTCATATGATATGTAATGGTTATTTAAAATTATAGATTAATATAGATTTTTTCTAAAATTTGTTGTAACAAATTCAAAACTTATAGTATATATATATATATATATATATATATATATATATATATATAATAATAATCAATTTTAAATTCTTTCAATTAACATATAATATTATTTAATTTTTTTTACTATCTTGTTTGTATTAGTTAACATATTATATTATTAGAAATTTGTTTTAATTATATTATTAGAAATTTATTTAATTATATTATGAAATATTTGTAATTGTGATTATTTCTTCAACATGTCTTTTTGGTCATTAAATGTTTATAAGCTAGTTTTATCAAACATAATTTGTTTATCAGCTACCAACTAACTTAAGCTAATAGATAGTTTATCTGTAACACCCGAAATTTTGGTAAGTAAAATCCTAAGATTTTTATATCTTTTATTATTAAAATGGTTTTGGATTAGTGTCTTGAAATTTAATCATCTTGGGTATCATTTTTTAGGAAGAAAAGACTCAAATAGGTGAAAAATAGGAAAAACACTTGGTACGGGTCTGGCTATAATGGTCAGCGATAGTGCCATAAGGAACTCATAGAACTTCGAATTATAGGGGTTTTCTTCATTTTATCATATTTTTCTCATTTCTCCTCCGGTTGAGGCAATTTGGAGTATGTGGTTTCGATTTTTGAAGTTTTTCAAAGTGAAACCTAAGAGGGTTAAAGTTGTTGGTGGATATGGAAATGCGAGTGGTCAAAGGTAAGTCCTAGATATCCATTTTTACTCTAAGTTTTATACCCTTTGCATCCTCAACTCATATTTCTTTATTTGGTGGTATATTCATTGAGATTTGGAGTAGTGAAGTGTTCTTAAGAGCTTTGCCTCATATATCTGGAGTTATAACTTAAGGATCTAAAGTCACATTTGGGAACTAATGATTTGAGTTTGGAACCTAGGTTTAACATAACCTACCAAGGTGGGTTCAAGTTGTTTTGTGAAAACTATGTACATGCCAAAAATGTCTATTTTGAAGTATTAATATGTTTATTTATTATTTATCAAATATGTGGGTTATTTGGTCAGTTTTACATATTTGGTACATTTGATTTTATAGATTTTGTGAAATACTTGTATTTGGGATTTTGGATATTCTGTAAAATAAATCATGAGTGTGAGTTCTTTTGATGGTTTTTTTATGAATGAGGATTATTCGGTGAAAATGCATTCTGGTGTATTTGTTTTAGAAAGTGCATAATGTTGGGTTATGGGACATTTTGAAATACAAATGGTATGATTTCAATTGAAAAATAATTCGTCCTGACCAATGATGAGTTTTTAGGTTAATCATGCCTTTGGTGCATGGGTTTGCATAAACGTTGGTTGAATACGTTTTTATTGTTTAAGATGATTTTTATTGAAGGGTCAATTATGTTGTTGAGCTATTGGCTCGGTTTTGACTCTAATGAATCTTAGGGACATTTGTCCGGTTTTAAATACCTCAATGTGGAGCTTTAGGTTTATTTGCATGTATTGTATCCTTATTTGAGAATGTAACACCCTCGAATTTAGTAAGAGCAACTAATAAAATTTTCGATATAACATCAAATAAAGACAACACATCTTCCTACAAATCAAAACTCAATATGCCTCAAATATAAAATTCGATAAATAACCTCAACAAATACAAACTCCAATAATTTACAGGGACTAGACTGAAGTCGGGTGTTACTTAACCCAAATACAAGTTGCTCTCTCCAACCTAATGCGGAAGACTTCATCAAGCTATTCACTTCTCGGGTACACAACTAGTACTTCTCTTTTCACTGTGGTACTAGAACTATTCCCATCTAGAACCTGTTGCACATGCCGACAAATAAAAAGGTTAGGCTAACGCCTAGTGAGTTCAAGAGTTTTACCTGAATAAATATATTTTTAAATGGAATGAACTTCACTTAAAATCATAATCTTTCAACTGATTTACTTTAAACTTAGGGACAACTCTTTTCCAATATCATGCATTTCAAAGATGAACACCTCATTACAAAACATTCTTTATAAAATGATGCAACCCAAAACTCACTCAAAACGAGAGTAGAATCGACTTCCAATTTATGAAAACATGAATAACATTTCATATCCCGAAACACCCCAAAACACGGGTGGGGAACAATACTTCACTCATAAAATTATGGACAATAATCCACATATAAAAGACATCACCGAAGACATAAATATTAAAGCCCCAGACCGAAAACAACACATTTCGGTGACGAGGGAGACCCGATTCCATATAATGTGACAGACACAAAGTAAGCCACACATTATGTTATTAACACCATTTACATGGTCATATCGATTAAGTATCGAGCTCAGCATCTTTTAGCGTACACCCATAGATACTTGCACAGAGGACTTACACCATACCGTTGATGTCTAACCGCGCCGCAATGGGGAAAACTAGCGTTCCACCATCGGACAAAATAATTAAAGTATCGATATCGGCATATTTTAGCATACACCCATAGATACTTGCACGAAGGACTTACACCACATCTGATGCCTAACGTGCCGCAACGTGGAAAGCTAGTCGTTCCATCATCAGACAAAGTAATTAAAGTGCTCATGGATCCATAGCAGACAAGGTTGAAACATTACATGACCCCAATTGAATGACACATGCACTCAAAATATGTAAATCTTCAATAATCATAAATTATGACCAAAGCTCTACGTTGAGCTATCAAGACTGGACAAATGTCCCCAAAACCCAATCATAACCAAATACTGAGCCACAGGCTCAAACAACTAAATGACTCATTGTCAAAAGCAATAAAATGTAATAAAACGCACTCGACCAACATTTATGCAAACACGTGCTCCAAAGTACATGACCAAACTCCAACGCAACTTAGAATAAGACAAATCATTTTCCAAACAAGGTTATATCATAGACACGTGCTCCAATGCTTTAAAATACATCTTTTCCCCAAAACAAAAGATTTGAAATTTCCGAAATGTTCACAAGGTCAGGAATGACCAAAACCCAAGGACTCACCCGTTGATGCTTTCAAGCATCTCATAACATAAACTATGCATATTTCCAACAAACACTAAAATGCATTTTTACCAAGTAGTCTCCATTTATGCAATAAATTATTAAAACACTTCCATGTTTGACTTATTTACCAAAAATGTCCAAATGTCCCAAATATGGGGGTTTTACAAGGTTTATAAAGTCAAACACTTCAAACAATTTAGCTCACCAAATAACTCAACGAATGATAATTTCATGTAAACACATAAACACTTTAAAATAGACATTTTGGCATGTATTAACGTTTTCACAAATCAACTTGAACTCACCTTGCTAGACTTAGGCTAAATCTAGATTTTACCCCAACTTGAGCTTCCTTGAAGAAACTTGAATCCACAAGCAAATCCTTCCAAAAACCTATATTCAAAAGTTTCCAACCATAAACATTCATATTCAACCACTTAGAATCGACCCCCAGACATTTTATTTCAAGATCCCCAATTTGGCCAAAACCCTAATTTTTGACCCAAATTCTCCATAATCATCAAATCCGAAATTTGAGAAACATAATCACTAGGAAATCATCAATGGAGCATTTATAACTTATAATAAAGTTTATAAACTAGGAGGATTAACTTACCACTTAGGTTTTGGTGAAAACCTAGAAAACCCCAAATTCTTGAAGGTGGAGGTGATGATGATGAGCTCTTGACCTTTGCTTCCAATCTACCACCAAATACTCTTGAATCTTTCCAAAACTAACAATCTATCCTTGAAAAGCTCTCAAATACGAAACCATAGCAAAAAAGAATCGTCTCAAACGGAGTTATGGTGAAGGAGATATGAGGAAATGAAGAAAACCCCAAAAAATAGAATTTTTAACCTCCTGACCCGCTCTGCGATAGTGCCTGGGTAAAGTGACATATGTCACTTTTGCTAGGCACTCTCACGCAAGATGTACTGAGATTTTTACACTCTCGGTGAGAGTGCCTGGCTAAAGTGACATATGTCACTTTCGCCATACTTGTACCAGCCATTTTCTCGGCCGTTCCTCGACCGTTTTCTCGGCCGTTCACCGAATGTTTTCTCTAGATTTATTTTATACATAACATTGAAATTACAGGTGTTACAGAGAAGTGCATATTTTGAGTGTGTTGGCCATTCATTTGGGGTCTTATATTTTAGACTGTAATGAATAGGATACATAAACATGTAAGTCAGTCTTGTGATGATGGTTGTGTAGGTACTGCGGAGAGGAACCTACATGGAGTTGGACTCAATGACCGTGAGTATTTTAGGATTGGGCTATGGGACTCTTGTTTAGTTTGTGGTTGGAATGATTCTTCAAGTAGACACTAGGAGGGTTGAGTCATGAGGCGTTATTTGGAAGGATAGGCACTAAGAATCACTATGTTTGAGGTGCTACCTTGGAGGTAGGCACTAAGTGTGTAAGCCTTGAGGTATTATGCTTCAAAATAGACGTTAAGGTCAACCGACTCTTGATGTGAAACTTGTTAGAAGTTGTTGGGCATATGAATACTATGTCTAGAGGCTCCACACGACAACATTGGATGAATGACATACTTTTGTATTATCGCAACTCTCAAGGATATGGGTCTCCGCAGTCACCGATAGGTATGATTCTTAGATAGTGTACTATCTTTGTTTTAGTGTTGTTTTGGGTTTGAAGAGTATCCATGATTTATGAATTTAGTATTTTGGATCTTATCCATGTTTTAAATGTTTTGAATAATGGAGTTTTTCAAGTTTATTTAGTATTTGACAATTGAATCTTATTCGCATATTGTGTGAGTATTGAGTTTTGGTCTTATGATATTTCATCACGAATAATGGTGGGTATTGAGAAAGATGTTGTTTTTTATATTTAATACATTTCTTTTGGAGTTGTGATTTAAATAGGGTCTTTTTAGTTTTACCGTTTTATATTAATGATGAAAACTCTTGAACTCACTAGGTGTTAAGTCTAACCCATTTATTTGTCGGTATGTGCATCAGATCCTTATTGGGAACGGTACTAGCGGCACCATGAAGAGTTGAATGATAGTTAGATGCACGAGAATGATTTAGCTATTCGGCAATGTCTTCTGCACCTTGGAGATAGTGACAGTTCTTGGATCTTAGTAATTTCTGACCTTAATCTAGACTTTATGCAAAGTTTAGTTTATCTTTTGTTGGCATAAAATCTAGATTTGTTACTCAAGGTAATTCAAGTATTGATTCATATAAGGGGATTTATCCTTTATTTGATGTAATATTAGAAATTTTAAATTAGTCGTTTTTTCCAAAATTAAGGGTATTACATATTAGCCACCAACTAGCTTATCAGTTAGTTTGTCAAACATAACCTAAGTCTAAAGAAATCGTAAACGTTTTAGTTTTTCATGTTAGCATCTCCAATAAATTCTTTAAAAGAAAAAAGATATAGATTTTTGTGATATTTTGTGTTCCAATATGCTTCTTTAAAATTTGAGAAAACAAGCGAGAAATCTAAAACTTAATGTTAGAGAAATATAATCTAAAAAAATTCTTTTCCTTCAATGTAGTTGAATTTATTATTATTTTATATAAAGTTTTTTTTTATTTGTAAAACCGTAATGATATGATAATAATACAATATAATAATTAATGTTAAAAATTGTTGGAGATTAGTGAAATTCTTTTAGAAATTTTAATCTTTTGTTTTATACTTTAGAGAAATTATAGAGAATGTCTTCAAAATACTCTTAGAAAATACTAGATATTCCATTTTTGGTAATTTTTCTATTGAAATCTATTGTCTGTTAGTTAATAATTATTAGTATTTGAAATCAATAATTTTGATTTTAATCAATAAGGTTTTTTTGTTTTTATGTTATGGCACTATTTGATCAATATAATCTAGGCATGGAAATGGGGCGGGGACCTCAATCCCCATCCCCGATCCTCATCTCTATCCCCGTCTCCATCCCCGCCGGGGAATATGATCACATCCCCATCCCTATCCCCAACGGGAAACGGGGATTTTTTTTCTGTTTATATAAACTATTTTAAATCAAATATGTGAGACACAATACGTCTTTAAATTTCACAAATTTCCAAAAACCTAAAATCAAAAGGAATTTAATTTTATACAAAAAATCATATCATATGATACTTAATTAGCTAAAACCAATATAAATCCAGTTTAATTAAAAAAAAACCTTAACGTCACATGTCCAAAACGTATCGAGTAATATCCAAAACACATCGACTAATTGTATATTGACTTGATATCCAAAAGATTACATACTAACATCCACAAAATGACAATTTTATATTCTAAACCTAGTTAGAAAATACAAAATTATGAATTACCGATTTAGTTGAAATAAATAATATATTTAATTTATTAGTTAATATATAACGGGTACGGGGAAGAGCGGGACGGGGAGTACGATACCCGTCCCCATCCCCAGTTTGAGACAAACGGGGATCCCCGTCCCCATCCCCGGCTTATCGGGGAATCCCCGTCCCCGATCGGGGCGGGTGAACCGGGTTCCCCAACGGGGCGGGGGCCATTTCCATGCCTAATATAATCAATCAATTTTTATATAATTGTGTGTCAATTCAAAATATTTATATTGATTTTTCAAAAAGTATTTTCTTTAATCTAATTATATTTACAATGATCATAACATCATAATAACCGTAAGACCTGTATGATAAGGACACTCAACAAGATAGCGCACGATAAACCCTCTTTTTCACACCTATCACCAATGTTGCATAAAAGATTAAAATTCCATTTTGGATGGTAACCTAACTTTTCCGATTTTGGGATTTGCATACAACTTAACCAACTCTTTTACAAATCCTTTTACTCGCGTGTAGGGCTGTTCAAAAAACACGTAGGACCGCTCAAACCGGTCAAACCAAGTTAAACCGGACCGTTTTTGACGGTTTGAACGGTCTGGCAGTTCGGTCTGGTCTAAAAAATTGTTAAAACGGACGGTTCGGTCCGGTCTGCGGTCTGAAGGTTTTTTTGGGCAGTTTGGACCAAACCGACTGCCAAATACATATATATATACATATAAAATATTATTTTATATATGCATTTATATCCATTATTCAGCCAAATGTAATCTTAAATATATTTTTGTTAGGCTCAATGTTATCTCAAATCCAACCCAAACATAGAATATATTTTGATTTTTGACATTTGAAATCTTTTATCTCCACACAAAGAACGGAAGTGAAGAAGTAAAGTCGTGGATTTTGTTTGCATATTACTTTTTTGTATTTTGTTGGGATATTTTGTTTACTCTTTTTGTGGACTTTGTTATCTCAAATGGACTCAAGCCAATGAAACTTTAAAATTCAAAATTACATATGTTCTTTTAAGTTTAAACTTTAAAGCCCATAAAAAACCCAAACCGTTTAAACTGGTCGGACCAAACCGCCTAAACCGCAGTCCGGTTTGACCGATCTGAGCACTTGATATCAAACCGCTTGGTTTGAAAATCTAATAAACCGCCACTTACGGTTTGGTTTGTGGTCTGAGGAGTTAAACCGTCCAAACCGGACCGCAAACACCCCTACTCGCGTGAAGAAATTAAACTACAAGAAATGTTGTACAATTTGATTAATACGGATAAATACATGTTCCAAAATATAATTTAAAATAGTTCTTGAAACAAAAATACGTGTTTTAAATATAATTTAGACAACTAAGGATTAAACCATTATAATAATAAATTCTTTTTCATATTTACTTGATTAAATTAATTACTCCATTTGGGAGCTATTTTACATGCTCTTTTATTTCCTATGATCTCAATATATAATTTGCAGGTTCTAATCTCAAACCAAATGAATTGAAAACTTAATAATCACAAAAATCAAAAGAAAAAATTGAAAAGAAAAAATGATTCAATAAAGCTCTTCTTGATCTTCTTTTTTGACTTCCAAATAATACCCATATCTCCTACCTGCTTCATGATCAATTACATCCTTATAACCTGCAAGTTTACAGGTTTTGTAGAAGATAACACCAGTGATGGTGTCAATTGTGATGATTATGGAGTATAAATATGCTATAAACAATCCTTCAAACACCATTGAAGGGGTGGGATTGGTTGTTGATCTTGAGTTTGCCACCCGGAATTGGAAAAGTGCTTCGATTCCGGCCAACATGATGTTGGTGGAGAGAGCTAATGAAAGAGCTGTTGGGGTTCTTCTTCTGATCATGACACAAGCTTTGAGAATTGAAATGAACCCACCTTTGGTTTCCATTCCTGAGAGCACTAGTGCCATGTTGCATATGATCATTGTGTTGGCTACAACTATGGAATACGTGATTCCCCCCACCATGGAAAATAATAGGATCAAGGTGGAAGAGGGTAAGATCTTGAGGTTTTCTAAGCAGTTGAATGCAATGAAAAGAACCCAAAAGGATGTGGCGTTTGCTGAGATGATTAGGAAGGAGTTCCATAGTTGTGTTTGGAGGATGGAATTGAAGATTCCGGCAAAAGATGGTGGGTTTCTATGGTGGTGGGTGTTGAGGGATTGAATTATTGATGTTTTTGTGAGGAGGAGGAAAGAGAAGGTAAAGGGTAGGAGTAGGATTGATGAGGTGATGGTTTGGGAGAGTTTGAGGTTGAAGATGGAAAATAATTCGGACGAAATTGGGAATCCGGCGGCATGGAATACGGACCCAAGTCGGGAATGGATTGTCTGTTGGAGGGAGATGGAATCAGGTGAAAGAGATGATGATAAGAGGATTGAGGCTGAGAAGGGAATAGCTAAAAGGGATGCAATTGTGAAGTAATTGTAGTTCTTGAGGAAAGTATGGATTGATGTTCTGATGATCTTGATTGTTGTTGTTTTCCCCATTGGAATTGAAGAGAGGTCTGTCTCTGGAATCCGTGATTCCAGAGGTATATACAGGTGATGGTTTGTATTAGTCGTGGGGGTTTTTGTATTTAAATGGAATAAGGAACTCACTGCTCAACAAATAATATGTTAAAATCTTAAATGCATATTTAACATATTTTTTAAATATAGAAAAATTAAATTGTTAGATTGATTTTTCATTTCAACAAATTCTCTCACAGTTTCTTCAAAATAAGAAAAGTAATATTTTAAATTAATTTTGTTCTCCAAACACTTTTTCTAAACTCGAGAAAATGGTCAAAAAAATTTCAAATTTGGAGAATTCCTTAAAAAATGATTGTTTAGGGGAGAGAGAAATGATTTTTTAATGTTCTACCAATAAGAGTCGTTAAAATTAAATGTTTATAAAAGAAAAAAAATATTTTATTAAATGTATTAAATATTTTAACAATTATAATATAAATATAATTTCTTTTTTGAGTTTTTGATTTTTGAATTTTCAATTCCATGGAAATATTGGAGAACATGTTGGTGACTTAATTTATGCTACTTTTTTGTTCCAACATATTCTTCAAAAAGAAGAAAATGAAGATTTGGTGAATTTTATAATACTTTTTTGCTTCAAGAGATTTACCAAAAATAAAAAATTTAAAACCGAGAAAGTAGGAATGAGATAGTAAAGTTCTCTAAATTCGTAGAACTCTTTAAATTAAATGTTTAAGAGAAATAAATATGTTTTTTATTCTACCCACCAATAAAGCTCTTTGAAATTAAAAGTTTAGGAGAGAAATATAAATTTTTTAAACGTATTGAATATTTTAATAATATAATTAATGTTGAAATTGTTGAAACGGAAAAGTTGTTAGAATTGAATTTAATTTTTTTTAGGATTTTGGGTTTTGATTCTTTATTTTAGAGAATATTGTTGGAGATGTTCTATCAGGGACGGACTTGTCGTGTTGAATACGGTGGCACGTGCCACCGTATTATTTCTCCGACGAAGGGTTAAAAAATTTAGGTTCGTGAAAGGTGCAAAAGTATTGTTTTAGAAAGTGTTACCGTATTATTTTAGAAACTTCAAGAAAGTGCAATCGTACCTCATAATCAACCAGAAAACCAAAAAACTATCAAAATCAACCGAAAAAATCGAAAAAATCTCTCGAGATCGATAAAAAAAAATTAAAAATCCCTCGAAATTGATCAAGCAAACAACTTTAAAAATCTCTCGAAATTGTGGAATTAGGCTAAAAACATATCGGGCAATATTGAATGTCGGTAAAAGGATGAAAACACGTCGATAAAAACCGTGCTTTTTGTAATTATTTATTGTTTGCATTATATGGTGCCACCGTATTAAATTTTTTTTGGGTCCGTCCTTGTGCTCTATCATTATTTTTAAGGGTGTGCAGAAAGTGATCAGATCCAATTTAAACCTTCCGACCATGGTCGGATATCCAATTGTAATTGGATTAGATTGGGTAAGAAATTTCAACATTCAATTTGAATCGGACGATTCTTGAATGACAGTCTATAATCCAATAAAACCAATCCAATCCAATGGTAATCCAATTACTCATCCAATTAATAACCATATATAGTTATTAACATCTTACGATATTGTATTTTAGTTGATATTTATATGTAGTGTTTTATTAAGAGTACCAACAGATTCTCTAAAATAGAGAAAATGAAGGTGTTGTTCTCTATAGTGTTCTAAGAGATTCTCTATAATGTTCTCTAAAATAAAAAAACATGGAAAAAAAACTCTAAGTTTGAATAATTCTCTAAAACTTGATGGAGAGAGAGAGAGAGAAGTGATTTTTTTATTCAATCCTACCAATAAGATTGAATTATTATTATTTTATATAAAGTTTTAAAAAAAAAGTGTATGGTGATAATAAAATTAGAAAATATTATAATAATATAATTTATGTTGAAATCTCTAAAATAAAGAATCTGTTGGAGTTAAATGTAATTTTTTTTATAGATTTTAACTTTTGGTTCTTTATTTTAGAGATATTAGAAAACCTCTTGGAGATGCTCTAATAAATTAGAAACATATATGAATAAATTTGAAATGGTATATTAATTGGTTGAGAATTGGCTCAAAATATTGGATGGAACACTTCTGATCCGATGAATAACCAATACTAATGTCTAATGGATGATTGGATCGAATGTTCAATATTAATTGGATTAGATCGGATGACAAAATTTAACATTGAATAGATGATTGGATCGAACAAGATTCACCTAAATCAATTGGATTTCAACCGATGTCACCACTAATTCTTTTGGTGTACTTTCAATTAATTATCATTTTGAAAAACATATATTTAAAAGACACATTTAATTATCTATAGTCTAAAAGTTTATTAGAAATCAATAGTTTTTATTGACAAATATATATTTGATGAACATAACTTTTAAAAGTCACGTTAAATATATATATATATATATATATATATATATATATATATATATATATAGTGGAAGGATATTTTGCAACCCTGAAAAAGGTTGCAACCCTTGCAACCCACATTTTAACCGTTGGATTCATGATCGACGGTTATTTTATTTTTACTTTTCTGTTTTTTTTAATTAAAAATATTGGACCCCATATCTATTGTAACCGCCGATCACGAATCCGACGATTAAGATGTGGGTTGCAAGAGTTGCAACCTTTTTAAGGGTTGCAAATGAAACAACCCCTATATATATATATATATTTTTTTTCAAATCATAAACCCTTAAATAGACTTTTTTTTTAAACTATAACTTTTTTAACTTGGTATTTCAGAAAATTATATGAGTAGAATAAATAACTCCCTTATAGACACAATTTTCCAATATAATATTAAGAGTAAATTACATATTTGGTCCCTCATGTTTGTGATTTGTTACGGATTTGATCCCTAAACTTCAAAAATAGCAGGAAAACCCTCAAGGTATGCATTTTGTTATGGATTTGGTCCCTCGAGCCAACGGTCATGTATTTCCTCCGTTAAGCATGAGGGTATTATGGTCATTTTACCTATTTTATTTATTTTTCCATTTTTTAATTACTTTACTTGAATCGTCATCTTCTACCTCAGAGAACACCAAGAACAAACCCAAATCAAACTTGTTAAAAATCCAAAATTTTAAATCAAACTCATATTCAAAAACCTAAATCAAACCCAAATTTAAAAAAACCTTTCTATTTGCAATCAATTCCATTTAAGACACAAATCCTAAATAAAAAACCTAGATTAAAAAATCAAACCCAAAGAAGAGAGAGAGATCTCAGAAAGAGATAAAAATCGAGAGAAGAGAGAGATCTGAGATACAGATATGAGATAGAGAGATCGAGGTACAGAGAGAGAGAGAGAGGGAAACAGAGAGAGAGATCGAGAGATCGAGATATAGAGAAAGAGAGAAGACGCAGACCATAGGCTCGCCGGAGAAGACGACCTCGTCGGAGAGGGGTTTAACAGTTTTCGTCCCTGTATCTCTCTCTCTCTCTCTTTCCTTTTTTTAAGTGGGTTTAATTTTGAGTATTGAATATGGGTTTAATTTAGGATTTTGATTTTTAAATGTAGGTGCGATTTAGGTTTCTAAATTTTGGGTTTGATTTAGGATTTGGTTTTTAGATATGGGTTTGATTTAAGTTTTTGGTTTATTGAGTTTGATTTGAGTTTTAAAATCTTGGTGTTCTTGAGGTAGAAGATGAACATTCATCATGTTCTTGGTGTTCATGAGGTTGAAGATGAAGATTCAAGAAAAGTAATAAAAAATGGAAAAATAAATAAAATAGGTAAAATGACCATAACACCATCATGCTTAACAGAGGAAATAGACGGCCGTTGGCTCGAGGGACCAAATCCATAACAAAATGCATACCTGGAGGGTTATCCTGCTATTTTTGAAGTTGAAGGACCAATTCCGTAACAAACGCCAAACCTGAGGGAACAATCTGTAATTTACTCTAATATTAATAAGGTTGCAACAATTTCTACAAAATATTCCAAGAAAATTGCAACGTTTTAGTTCTAGTTATAATGGCTTAGTTTTCTATTATTATTATTATTATTATTATTATTATTGTAATAAATAATGATGTTTTCTATTTAAGTATACAAGATTCTTTATTTACTCGCATTAAAAAATTTTAAAATTATTTTAAATGATGAATATTTTATTTAAATAATATGTTAAAGTAAACCTTTAAATTCACATAAAATAATACAAATATTTCATCATAAAAATAAGAGTAAATTACTTTTTTGGTCCTTATGGTTTGTTGAACTTTTCTATTTTCATTCTTATGGTTTTGAAATTACAATTTTCATCTTTATTATTCATTAACTTTTTCGTCCTTGTGATATAAATATTATTGATTTTTTCATCCCTATGGTTTACAATTATTTCTATTTTAGTCCTTCATAGTTAAAAGGCCTCAATGATGAAAATAGAAATAAATTGCAAACCATAGAGACGAAAACTGAAATTTTAAAACCATAGGGATGAAATCCGCAATTTTCAACAAACCATAGGGACGAAAAAGGTAATTTAATCTAAAAATAATTATGAAATTCTTTAATGCGAAAAAATTATTAATACAAATATTGTACGGAGTTTGGTGTCTTTGAAGCCACCAACTTTATACCAAGAACCCCCAACCTGTTTTGTGCTTGGTTTTTACCAATTCTTTGTGATCATCCCTAAATAACTCCCCAACAGTTGGTGACTACTGGCAAACCATAAAACGAGTTATGTATAATTTTTTAAAACTGATATTTATTTTAAAAACTTTACCTTTTAAAGATTTCTTTAATTGTCTAGGACATGACGTTTCTAACCAAAAAGTTTAATATAAAAATTCAAAGAGTTTTTGTTTACTGATTTATAATTAGAAGTATACTCGTGTAATGCAGCGAGATACATCGCGATTTTAATATTTTATTTTATTTTTTTATCGATTTACAATACGATTTTAGATGATTTTGAGAAAGTGATAATGTTTTTTTTATAAATTTGTTTAATTTAGGCTTAATAATATAATGTTTTTTATATAAAAAAATTAAGTATTTTGTTAGAATTCAATGATTATCTTATATATTTTAATGATATCTAGAAAAAATAACCAATTATATATTTAATAATATAATTAAAACAAAATTATAGTAATATAATATATTAATTAATATTGATACAATGAAATGTCTGCATAAAAGTAATGTCATGCACATACCAAATTGGTGGGTGTTAGAAGTCTACAGTAGTATTATGTATCTTGTGCTTTGATACTTGTAAATTAAGAGATTTTTAAAATCTTGCATAAAATGATGGTATCTTGTGCCTAATAATTTGTATTTAAGAGTTTTTTTTATCCATGCATTATAATATAGTATAGATATAGATATGTTTTTGGTTAATAAAATTAAAAATATTCTTTTTATTTGCATCAAAACGGCACGCTGTCTTTATCGAATAAAAACCATAATATATTCTTTAAAATATAGCTTTTCGAAGTAAGTATTAAAATAAAAATAAAACAAAATATATTTTATTTTGATATAATTTATCCTTTTTACAAGAAAAAAAAAAGAATAAATTTAAATAAATTTAGGCAAAGCAATGATTGTAGGGGTTTATCTTTACATGTGTGTCTTTGTTTGGTGAGTGGCATCTATTTTAAGAAAGGTAGTTAAGAATTTACTATTTATGATCACATTCATATTTTGTTTTAATAATAAAAAGAAAAGCAAAAATCTTTGAGATATGTTTCAACCAGACATAATCATTCTGATATTAATAACGTTTAGCTTTTATTCATTCAGACATATTCACCCTGTTTCACCTCATCAATTTCAGACCTTGCATCTTCAGTGTCTCCTTTCATTGGCTTTGTTCGTAGGATCTTCGGGACATTGGGTTTGTTTCTAGGTTAACTGATTGGGGGGTTAAGCGATGATTTACAGTTTCGGTTTATGGTTTGTGGGGTTGTAATCTTGGGTCATGTTGGTTTCCGATTGGATTATATTAGATTAGAATCTTGTGTGACATGTAGTTCTTTGGGTTTCACTTTGTATCCGGAAAGTAGCAAATAAGCTTTCCCTTAATATAACTTTGTTTTCACAAGTAAAAGAAATCTCTATATAATTATATTATGTTACAGAACATTTAAGTAAGTCTTAAAACCAATGTATTAGACAAATCGTATTGTTTAGTAATACATAACCTTTTAAAGAAAAAAATGAATAATTCATCTAAACTGTTAGATTGATATGATTCAATAGATGTGGTTAAAAAGATAATTAATCACATATTAATATATATATATATATATATATATATATATATATATATATATATATATATATATATATATACACATGCACATACACATATCCCCCTTATTTGTTAAAACAAAAATCGGCAAAATATAACCAAAAATTAGAGTCATTTACATCAAGAATGATCTTTTATTTTCTTTAATTTGACACCCAGATTAATATACTTTATCAACCATTTTTTGTGATTTCTCGCTTTTTTTGTAGGTTCTTTCCTAATTTTTTGTAAACTGAAAAAAAAAAATTACAACTGCTCATTAAAAAATGGAAAAGAATGAAACTTATAAATTACAACCATTTGTAAGTAACAAATATATATATATATATATATATATATTGGAAGGATATTTTGCAACCCTGAAAAATGTTGCAACCCACATCTTAACCGTTGAATTCATGATCGACGGTTATTTTAATTTTATTTTTCTGTTTTTTTTTTAATTAATAATATTGGGCCCCATATCTATTGTAACCGCCGATCATGAATCCGACGGTTAAGATGTCACTACTAGAAAAATGTGAAATATCGACGACAATTACCGACGGCCTACCAACGGTATCTTTTTAATTTTATTTTTTTATTTATTTTTAATAAGTCGTCGGAAAACCGTCGGAAAAATTAGTGAAATACCGACGGCTTACCGACGGTTGTTTTTTTCATTTTATTTTATATTTATTTTTAATAAGTAAATACCGTCGGTAACTGGAACCGTCGGTAAGCTGTCGGTAGTTGTCGTCGGAAAACCGTCGCTGAATATTACCGACCAACTTTTTACCAACGATTATTCCCGTCACAAAACCATCGCTAAAGCCTTTTTCCGACGGTTTACCGACTGTTTCAGCCGTCGGTAATACGATTTATTTTAGTAGTGTGTGGGTTGCAAGGTTTACAACCTTTTTAAGGGTTGCAAATAAAACAACCCTATATATATAGGGTCAGGTTTATTTGTTAACCACATTTTTTGTGTTAACTATATGAACCATTATAAGCCCTTGATCATGGAAATCAATGGTTGAGATTGAATATCTTTTAAAAGCCTTAATAAATGCACAATTAATGAAAAATTAGGAGTGAACTATAGGGATAAGGGTATTTTGGGAAAAAAAATAAATGAAACATTATGTCTTTATTCTCTCTTAATTAATGTTCTTTTCAAAAGAATTGTAACCCCCGGTTCATTAGTGTTCATGAATTTGTATGTATTTGCACATTATTCTTCCAAAAAAATCGTAACCCCCGGTTCATGCATATTCATATGAAGAAATATGAACATTATTAGTTTTAAATATAATATTTATATGAAGAAATATGAACAATATTACTTTTAAATATCATATTTATATGAAGAAATATGAATAATATATTACTTTTAAATATCATATTCATATGAAGAAATATGAACATGAATGAACCACCACCTTATTGTTCATGTGACTCGTTAACAAGTTTTTGTTCATATGCCCAATGGTAAAGTAATGAATAAACATGAACAGGTTGGATGAAAAACTCATGGTCGTATGTATGATCTGATGCTACCACGATACATGCAATCAATGAACTACCATCATCACTGCTTAAATATTGGATGTAAACTTTCACCCATCCTTGGTTCAATGAACTAAAAGACAAGAGTAATGAAAAATAAACATAATCTAGAGTTCGATGAAATTCATAATTCAAAATCCATCAAAATTGATACCCATAATTCATTTAGTTCCCAAACTACTTCTAACTGATAATTATAGTCAACAGAGTTTCGTATGAAAACATCAAACATCATACCAAGTGTTGTTGCATATAATTACACAATGTCATGAATACTTAGTTGAACATACATGAACACCTACAAAATGTTCATCATTGTTGAACACACCTTCGAAACAGTTAACATTACAGCTAAATCATTCTTTATAAGGTTAACACTATATGAGAATGTTTGAATTAAAATTAATACCGGATAAAGTTTTTGAAAATAACCACTATATGATTTTGAAAAAAATATGAAATCAGTCATGAAAATGTTCATATGAGTTTAACATTATTTTAAAAATGGATTTTTTTTTGAAATAATAACTTACGCTAGAATCAAGGAGGCTTTAATTTTGTAACCCCCAAATAATTAAATGAAATATAAAATATTTGCTAATTAAGAATTGACATTTCTACCCTTTAGCATTAAATACTAAAACAAAGAAAACAACAATCAAAGATGGATTTCTATTGATTAGAAATGGTTTATAAAGTTAACAACAAATAGTTGGTTAACAAATGATCCTTGCTTATATATATATATATATATATATATATATATATATATATATATATATATATATATATATATATATATATATATATAAATGGTGCGTTTCTTTTGCAAACCAAGCAATTTGTACAAACTATGCAAACCACTATATTAGAAAACAATAGATATATTTATGGATAATGATTATGATTCATTAATAATGATTGTGATATATATGGAAAATGTTAAGTTTATTCATTATAGTAATGATTTTAAATTAAGAAATGTTAAGTTTATTCATTATAATCATGATTTTAAATTAGGAAACATAATAAAATCATATATTTATTAGACTTGATGAATGACTAAGATTGGTTTGTATAGTTTATACAAATTGCTTGGGTTACAAAAGAAACGCACCATATATATATATATATATATATATATATATATATATATATATATATATATATATATATATATATATATATATATACACACACGATAATTTGTTAAACTGTTTGATTTGTTTTTATTGAAACCACATTCATACTAATAAAAAAATTTAAGATGTTAAATTATTACAATCATACAAACTAGTTTTTTAAGTCACCTCTAATTATTTATATATTTCATAACAAGAAGAAAAAAATCAACTTAAAGTGTATTTTACTGAAGTGTTCTAAAAACAAAGTCTTGGACTCCTTAATTTTATACATCTTTATTTCGTTCCTTCTCAAATTTATTTGACGAATTTGTCTGGTTTTGAGAGAGTGAGATGGTTTTTCTATTGATTATCATTTTTAAGGTGTATTTTGTTGTATTAGTAGGACTCAACGTTATCTTCTATTTGAACATGTTTATCAGTTAATTATGAGTTAGTTTTATAAAGTTTAAAGATATTAATAAGTTGTAAATGTTTTATAATATAATAAAAATATTATATTAATACACTCATGACTGATATATGGTCCATTATATATATTTTTGCTTTGTGTATGTAAATTACACCATGGGTTCATGTGGTTTTCTTAGAATCTGGATATGGTCTCTTTTTCAAAATAAGAACATTAAGCATTCCCATGGTTTGCGTTTTGTAACTAGGTGGGTGTAACACCCCCTAAAAATAGAGGTAAATTTAAACCTGAATAATGACGTAAAAGTGACATCTATATAAACGAAATCACCCAAAAAGGGGAAATGGTATGAGCGTTTACAATCCAAAAGGATGAAGACGATATATAACAACCAACTAATCTAAGCTACACTAAGCCTAGATTATAGATGGGTGTCACTATCATCTTTCAAAAGAGTTCGCTATCTGTACGCCAAATCGACCAAAAGTTGTCTATCCCAAAAGTGCCTCTAACGACAACCAACTCTCCACTCAAGACTTCAGAGCCTAGCCGCTAAAGGAATCTGATATGCATGTCATTTAAGAAAAAAGTGTTAAGTTTTATGCCTAGTGAGATCAAACATTTACAAATAATCAAATGCATAAGTAAAACGGTAAGAGTTTTCCAAGTTGAAATATAAAACTCATTTTCACATGACCACATAGGAACCAAATGGTCCAAAAGTTCACTTTACGATGACGGAGGAGACCAGATTTCCAAGGATTGTAGTGGAACACATAATTAAGCTACATTCCAAGTTATAGAGCTCATACTAGGATCAATGGTCACAAGTTCTTTGAATCGCAATAAAAATGTGGATATGAGCCCCCGATGATCCTAGTCATACTCATTCACTATGATTACATTTACGGTCAGTGACTATTATCCGACTCCACATAACAGTACGAAGTTGCCCTCTGGTAGCTATTTATCGTGCACTCAAAGCGTGGACACTAAATTTCCCAGCGTAGACACAAGTATATATCAACACTGGGATCGCTACAAGTAATACAATGGTACAAGTACCGAGTATCGTACCCACAGGGACTGGACTACTGAAAAATACAGACTTTCATGAATTTCTTGCACAAGTTTTGAGTTGGGAAAAATATTTGTTCGGTTGGTGAATTAATTCTAAAAATGCGAAATGAACTTTTTATAATTAAAGAATGGGTATGGGTGTAAGCATTCATTGAGACAAACGTAGTAACAAAATGGTCGGGCGCTTTGTAGTACGGAAAGTCTATAAAAAGCCCGATCTCTCGAAAGTAGAATTTTAAAGACCGGTCCTACAAAATGCTCGTAAAGTGTCCATCGTTACCAACTCTTAATCTTGCCAATTTAACTAAGTTGATAAAAATAAGTTCTACCGGTACGAAGATTTATACCCAAATCTCTTTGTGATATAAATCTCCTCCGACGTTTGAACCTTAGTAAATCATACAAAACCCATATCTCTACGTGGTTATCAAAGACTCTCTCAAATCTTTGTGCATCACTTAAGCCGTATTTCGAATCCGCCCCTCTCGAGGTCAAGATTTAATATTAACACATCAAAGTGATCGACTTATCTGCATTGAGTTTAAGTCCCGACTTAAGTGACCAAGCTTAAGAGTTAATAATAATGGCCACACCTAAGTGTTGCCTACTAGTTTCAAGTGAGCTCACACCCACACCCAAGAGGTGTTTAGCTCATGCTAATAATGGAAGACATAACAATAAGGTAAAAATGAAAATTAACTACTTGCATGAATAAAAATAAAGTAAGAGCAAAATAAGAAAATAAACTACGGAATTTAAAATGCTAAAATTAAAGAGCAAGAAATTAAAGTACTAAAATTAAAAAAACAAGAAATTAAAGTACTTAAAATTATACTTGCAATAAATGAAAATGATAGGAAGTTAATACATAAAAAGTACAAGAAATCAAAGACAAGAATTTAGACTAATCTAATCTTCAAGGCTAAGTTCTCTCTTTTTGGAGAGAATAACTTAGAATGATGAGAGAGTGATGGAGAGCTTGATGATGGATTTGTTGATGATGAAGAATGAAGCACCAAGGCCCTTCTTATAGCAAAAGAGATGGAAAATACTCATTGGGTAATGCCTTTGTCCAATGGATATTCCTATTATCTTCACACCCTCCAATGATGACCTCACGCCTCCAATCATTGCTGAATATGCCAAAAGGTCTCGTTAAATTCGGATAAAGCCTTTGCCCAATGGATATTCGGGTACCCACCGCGGGCACTCACTGCCCTCTCCGACAGTTTTCCCAATTTCTGCACAAAAATTACTTTTGATGTCATTATCATAACTTGATTTAATTATGGATCAAACAAAGATAGAAAGGAACAAAAGTGGGTATAAATGATAAATAAAACAACGGAAAAAAGTGATAAATAACACTCAGGAATGAGGGTTATCACATCCTCAAACTTGAACTGTTACTTGTCCTCAAGTAACCAAAAACTAGGAAAGAAAATTTACGGAAAAAGGAAGAACGAAAAAAAAATTACCACATATGGAAGGACTGTTGATCTTTCTCTAGAGGGAGTGGTATACATTCTGCCATCCTTGACCTAGGTTCCGATGAAATTAATCAGTAGGACTTGAGGGTTAGTGTTTGATGGGTACAAAATTTTATTAACCTCCTCAAACTTGAGTGATACTACAAAAGGATTTTATGTCTATTTTTATTTTTTCACTTTTGCGTATTTTTGTAATCGCACCACCCAAGACCCGAAAATTGTTTATTTGTTCTATGTCTTTGGGTTGTGCGTGTCTCCCAATTTTTCGAAGACTTATTTTATCCCCCCATCCTTTTTATTAATTTTTTTTCTTTTTTTTGAATGATCACGTTATTTTGATGGTGATCATTTTGTACCCCCCCCCCTCCTCAAACTTGAGATTATCGATGTCCCCATCGATGTAAAAAAATATGGTATGGTGAGGTATCAGCAGGTAGGTGTATGGGTTGGAATGAAGGGACGACCTAAGTCGTTTTAATCGCATCAACAACTAAAGTCATGAATGTAGAAATGTACCTGAAAAGAATATGCTAGAGAAAACAACAAAATGATCAACATCCATCGACATTAAAGTAGATGCCAACGAGTTTTAAGAGTGAGATACAAAAGAGGCACAAAGATAAACACAACAATTCAAAAGTTACCCAAAAAGAAACATCACAAAAGCTAATTAGAGCAAGTTTTGATAATAATGCCAAAAGGACCACAGATGCCTCCACTACTGCTCACTGGGAGCAGTAGCCGAAGCAGTTGTGCCCTCCGAGGAGGGAGGTGTAGAAACTGGAGTCTCGATCGGTGGTAGCAGAGCTAGAACTTCCGCTGGGAAGCGAGGCAGGGTGGCCGTTATGGTGGGATTGATGGGGTGTAATATCCGTTGGAACGCCAAGTTCCATTTCTGTTGATAGCGCTACATTCTGATCTCCCTTTCATGAAACTCTCGTTGTTGGTTCTCCACAACTTGAAATTTGGCAAGAACAACTTTATTTTGTCCTGCAATGAGAGTCATCCATACCTATGCTCCATAAGCAGTGTCAGAGGGGGGATGCATAGGAAAAGCAGATGAGGCAGCAGGGGCAGCAGATGCGGGAGTTGTCGCTAGAGTGGGCACTGTAGAACCTGAAGCATTGGCAGTGGGCACTACAGCAGGAATAGTAGGCACTGGGAGTGTGCCCTTCAACGCTCGGCTTTGTCTATCAAGAGTCTCCATGCTGATCAGATTGGAAACCTGTAGTGTTTGATCTGTGGTGTAACGAGGTACGTTCACCATTTTCATCAATTTAGTAATAAGGAATGGGAAGATGAGTCGAGAAACGGTCCTCGAGGCTGCATATGCAAGAGTGGCTTGGGCAATTAGACCAACATCAATGGGCAGTTCTTTCATAATGCAGTACAAAAGGAAGCATTTTTCTCTTTAAAGAGTGCCATCGTGGGCACTCGACATATTGTTATGGCTTAGGTATTGGAACCACAGAGACACATTCTGGTTGAGATCCCCGGTTGTGATAATCAGTCGTTTGTTATCTCGGGACCAGCCTTGACCTGGTAGTGCTATCAAGGCTGCGATTTCCTCATCCGGAACAACCTTTTCTTTAGTAACCATTTGGTTAAAGGAACAAACGAATGGGGTAGGTAACCTCATTGCCTTGTTAATGGTTGCTCCTGTCCAGTCCACTTTTTTTCCTCTAATCTCGACCACACTTTGCTTGCACACCCCAATGGTGGCGAAAAACTCTTTGACCCACGAAAGATTGGCCTCGAAGGGGAGACCAATCAAACGTTCCCATTTATGGGCCATTAAGGTGTGTTTTATGTGCATGGTCGATTCAGCCAATTTTGGGTCGAATGGTCATTCAAAGTGAGGCTTACTTTGCTTGATAACATCATACCTTACAGCAATTTCGATCTTTTGTGCCACTATGGGCACTGCCTCCCCCAGTTCGGCGTCCTCGGATTCGGTTTCCTCTTTTTCCTTTCCTTTGGCACTGCTTTTTCTTGAGCTGGTCCTTCTTCCCTATGATTTCTGTGTTCCTTTCCCTCTTGCTTTCAACGAGCTCTTTCCCCTTACTTTCCGTGAGCTCTTTCCCTTCACTTTCAGTGGCTCTACTGGTATGAAATCACTATCATCTTCACTTTCTGTTTTATTTGGCTTCTTCGGAGGAGGAACTTCTTTAGAGGATGAAGAATCCTCCTCTGCATTTGATAAGCCGTCTCCCCCTCCGTATGGCTACTGGAATGACTCTTGGTTGGTGAATCTTGTGGAGTGGGCACTGCCTCCCCGCCGAGGGCAGAGAGGGGCCGTGAAATCGTCGGCGTAGCAAGACCCGAAGTCGCCGAAATGTGTGGTGGTGAAGAGAAAGGGAAATTGTATTGTGGGTTACCTTCTTAGTGCTCTTCAAAATCGAATATGATATTTTCTTCCAAAACATCATCATACGCCTCATCATCAAAATCCTCTATTTCATTTAAATCAAACTGGTGGGGGGTCGTACTGCTAGGGTTTAGGGACGGGTTAATGGATATTTTGGGTGGTTCCTTAGTGATTAGGGTAGGATTTGTAGAAATGGTGGTGGTAGTGGTGGGAATCGAGAGATTTAGGAAGAGGGGTTTAGGGTTTGCTTCGCCGTGGATGGTCGCCAACGTAACAGTGGCAACGGTGGACGGCGGTGGCAGGGTAACAGATATAGTGAAGGAAGGCATGTAGGTTACCTTGGTTAGAACCTCATGGCTCTCGTGGTAGCTGTGGAGAAAAAGAGACGGGGAGGAGGATTGAGCCTGAGATTCGTATAACAATGGAGGATCCGGCGAGGTTTTGCACACCAACCATCGATGACCCGACGGAAAACGAAGTCTCCGGTACGACAGGTGGTGCGGTGCTGGTGTCAGGTGGTGGCACAGCAGCGGCGTCTGGTGGTGGTGGTGCGGCAGCGGCGTCGACGACCTGCAACCTCCGACTCCGACGAGAGGGTGTGGGGTTGGGGTTTGGTGTGAGTCTTTTCATTCTTGCCATGGAGAAGATGAAGAACTTTCCTTTTTTCAAAAAGGTTTGTTTTATTTTGAATGAAAAAGAGGGTTTGATTTCTTCTAGGGAGTAATAGTTGGGGAAGATGAAAGGACAAAGTGAAAAGAAAACTATTCCTCTTTTTTTCTTAAAAACCGGTTAACAAAAAAACCAACCAGTGGTTTTAAAATTTGAAAAAAAAAGAAACCCTCTTATTTTTTTATCCTTAAAAAAGTACAAGAAATCTTAAAAGAAAAGATCTCACACCTCCCCAATGTGCCAAGTGTCTATCAGGTACTAAAAGGCAATGATTAGAAGTAAAAATAAGATATCCAAAATCTTACTTGGTACACTTTCCCGTCCAACACTCCTAGTGGGCACTCTGAATTTACAGTGGACATTGCGCGAAATTTTCAGAAAAGACCAAAAAAACAAATTGTACAATTTATTTACAAATCGAACTTTTTCTTCACTAATTATCTTGATTGGTAGGTTTGGGCACCACATCAGGGATGCAGTGCTTGACCCGATGTGCTTTGACTTTAAATGTGCTTCCATCCTGTGGATTCAAAAGATCAACTGTACCAAACCGACTGACCTCGACAACAGTGAATGGTCCTGACCAACGTGATTTCAATTTTCTCGGGAAAAGCTTCAACCATGAATTAAAGAGGAGCACCTGCTGATCTTTTTCAAAATTTCTTTGGTTTATCCTACGATCATGCCAAACTTTAGTTTTCTCTTTGTAAATTTTTGCATTCTCGTAGGCATGATGTCTCAGCTCCTCTAATTCACTCAATTGAAGTTTTCTCTTCTTACCTGTAGTATCCTCATTTAGGTTCAGCTCTTTTATTTCCCAAAAAGCCTTGTATTCAAGCTCCAAAGGTAAATGACATGCCTTTCCAAAAACCAGTTTGTACGGTGACATGTCCAATGGGGTTTTAAAAGCTGTTCTGTAAGCCTATAGCGTGTCATCCAACTTAAGTGACCAATCCTTTCTAACTGGTTTAACTACTTTTTCCAAGATTGATTTTATTTCCCAATTTGAAAGCTCGTCCAGACCATTAGTTTGTGGATGGTATGCCGTGGAAACCTTATGTTGGATATTATATTTGCCAAGAACAATGCTTAACATTTTGTTCACGAAATGTGTCCCTTCATCATTAATTAAAGCTCGGGGTGTACCAAATCGTACAAAAATATTTTTATGAAGAAAGTTAATCACTGTTTTAGCATCATTTCGAGGACACACTATGGCTTCTACCCATTTGGAGACGTAGTCAACCGCAACCAAAATGTACTGATTATTAAAAGACATTGGAAATGGTCCCATGAAATCAATGCCCCATACATCGAAAAGTTCGACTTCCAAAATATTATTCAGGGGCATTTCATTGCGTTGGGATAGATTCCCTGTCCGTTGGCATTGGTCACCACCTTTGACAAACTCAAAAGAATCCTTGAATAATGTGGGCCAAAAGAATCCGTTTTGCAGGATTTTTGCCGTCGTACGTTGTCCACCAAAATGTCCATCGTAAGGTGAGTCATGACAATCATTCAAAATATTTTTCATTTCTAAATTTGGGACACATTTTCGCAAAACTTGGTCTGCACCTAATTTATATAAAAATGGGTCGTCCCAAAAGTAGTGTTTACAGTCATGAATGAACCTTTTGAATTGTTGTCCTCACATATGGTACGACCTGATTCCGCTAGCAAGATAGTTCACAATATCAGCGTACCATGGGATATTTTTGTCAAAATGATGTTGGATGGCCAAGATGTGCTCATCCGGAAAAACTTCTTTTATCTCATGATTTCCACCACTTGACACGTCATTTTCAATCCTAGAAAGATGATCGGCAACCTGATTGTCAACTCCCTTTCTATTAATTATCTCTATGTCAAATTCTTGTAACTGAAGGACCCACCGAATAAGTCGTGGCTTTGCGTCGGTTTTATTAAAGAGATACTTAATAGCGGAGTGATCTGTGTGAACGATGACCTTTGTGCCAATCAAATAAGATCGAAAACGGTCAAATGCAAATACTATGGCAAGTAACTATTTCTCAGTTGTGGTGTAGTTTATTTGAGCTTCAATGAGAGTTTTACTTGCGTAGTAAATGGGGTGGAAAATCTTTCCCTGTCTTTGTCCCAAAATAGCACCTACGACCCAATCACTAGCATCACACATTACCTCAAAAGGTAATGTCCAATTTGGTGCTATAACTATGGGTGCCGAGACAAGGGCGACTTTGATCGTTTCAAAATCTTTTCTACATTCGGAAGTAAAGTCGAAAGTTTGATCGATATGCAATAAGTTGCAAAGGGGTTTTGTTATTTTTGAAAATTCTTTAATAAAGCGCCTGTAAAACCTCGCATGTCCTAAAAAACTCCGAATGCTTTTAACCGAACTAGGTTCGGGTAATTGCATGATTACTTCAAGTTTAGCTTTATCCACTTCTAAACCTTTCTTGGAAACCATATGACCCAACACGATTCCTTCTTGTACCATAAAATGGCATTTTTCCCAGTTTAAAATTAAATCGTGTGTTTCACATCTTTCCAAACTCTTTTTCAAATTTTCCAAACAATTTTCAAATGATGTGCCAATAACTGAAAAATCATCCATAAAAACTTCCATGGAATTTTCAATCATATCTGAAAAAATTGACATCATACAACGCTGAAAAGTGGCGGGTGCATTTCATAGACCAAATGGCATTCGACGAAAAGCAAAAGTTCCGAAGGGACAAGTGAAGGTGGTCTTCTCTTGATCTTCGGGTGCGATGTGAATTTGGTTATACCCCGAATATCCATCCAAAAAGCAATAAAATTCCTTTCCGGCCAACCTATCTAGCATTTGATCGACAAAGGGCAGAGGAAAATGGTCCTTCTTGGTTGCTAGATTTAGTTGTCTATAGTCAATACAAATTCTCCACCCTGTAACAGTTCGGGTCGGGATAAGCTCATTTTTTTCATTGGTGATAACGGTGGTACCACCCTTTTCGGTACGCATTGCACCGGACTTACCCAACCACTACTTGAGATGGGGTAAATGATTCCCGCATCTAGCCATTTTAAAATTTATTTCTTGATGACTTCTTTCATGATTGGGTTAAGTCTTCTTTGAGGTTGCACTTTGCTAACACTATTATCTTCCAAAATTATCTTATGTTGGCAAAGAGATGGACTAATTCCTTTGATGTCAGCTATCGTCCATCCTATGGCCTTCTTGTGATCTTTTAACAACTCTATTAATTTTACCTCTTGCTCACTACTTAAGTTGGAAGAAATAATGATGGACAATTTCTCTTATTCCATGAGATAAGCAAACTTAAGGTGAGTAGGAAATGGCTTTAATTCGAGTTCGAGTGCCTTAATTATAGAGGGAACTTGGGTCGGCCTATCATTAAAGTCCAATTGCTCAAACGTATCTACCACCTCAATCAAATCATCTTCCAAAATGTCTTCCGCTAAACAACTGATCAACCTCAACTCAAATTCATCATCCAAGGCATTTAGGCAAGAGCAATCCTTAATTCACCGTTAAACTTAAGGGATTTGAAAACGTTGAAAGTTACTTGTTGGTCGTTCACTCTCATAGTTAACTCACCCTTTTGCACGTCTATCAAGGTTCTACCGGTTGCTAAAAATGGTCTGCCTAAAATGATGGGGACATCCTTATCTGCTTCGTAGTCCAAAACTAGAAAGTCAGCCGGAAATATGAATTTATCGACTTTTACCAAAATGTCCTCAATTTTTCCTTTCGGATATGTCAAAGATTTGTCTGCAAGTTGCAAAGTAACTGTGGTGGGTCGAACTTCACCAATTCCTAATTTTTAAAAACTGACAAAAGGCATGAGGTTTATGCTTGCTCCCAAATCATATAGAGCATGTCTTACTTCTTGTCCCTCGATAGAACACGGGATGGTGAAACTCCCCGGGTCCTTTAGCTTCGGCGGGATTTTGCAAGTAAGAAGTGCACTACATTCTTTGGTCAAAGCAACAGTTTCAAATTCTCCTATCCTTCGTTTCTTGTTGAGAATATCTTTAAAAAGTTTTACATAACTTGGCATTTTCTCGAGAGCCTCTACCAAAGGATTGTTAATGTGGAGTTGTTTGAAAATGTTCAAAAACTTTTTGAATTGTTCATCCACATTTTTGTTTTTTTAATCTCTCAGGAAAATGTATTTCTCGCAGATCTAGGGTTGCTTTGTTCTTTTCAGGAATGCATGGAAGTACTGGTTCTGGAGTGGGCACATCCTGCCCGCTGTGGGCAAGCTAGGCTGGGCTGCATGAAACAATTGGGCCTGCTGTTTGGGCCGAAGTTTCTGGTTTTTCTGCTATCTTAGGAGTTGGGAACAGATATGGAAATTTTGAGCTATCAAAGGGGTGTGAGTTTTCTTCCAAAATTGGTGAGAACGGTGTTTTTTCGACCTTTTTAGATTTTTTTACGCTCTCAATTTCTTTTATGCTCACAACCTCGACATGTTCCTTATAGATGCCTTTAGGATTTTCGGTGTCACTAGGCAAAGTTCCTTGTGGTCTATTCTTGAGTTCAATGGCAAATTGTCCAAGTTGGGTTTCAAAACCCCTCAAGTTTGCATTGGTTTGGTTTATAAAACCTATAAGCAACGATTCGATTGAACCATTACCGTCTGATGCATTTTGTTGCCTAGGTGCATGTGATTGTGAAGATTGTCCATATTGAAAATTTTGAGGGTGGCTTTGGTGAAATCCCGGGGGATTTTGTGGTCGGTTTTGGACTTGACTTGCCCCCGGGGGTTGAAGTCCTTGATTTCCCGACCATGAGAAGTTTGGATGGTTTCTCCAATTCGGGTTGTATGTTTGGAAAAACGGGCTATTTCTAGCGTGATTCCCAACATAGTTTACCGATGCGGGATTATCGGGGCAACACTCAAAACGGTGATTTTCTCCACAAAAACTACACGACTCATTTAAAGCTTGATGAATGACTTCCACTTGATTCTTTTCTCCATTAAGGTTCAAATTGTTTTTAACCAAATTAGTTAAAGCTACAATTTGTGCATTTAACGCGGAGATGGCATCAATCTCACGAACTCCTGACGCAGTCTTAGGAATTATAGTACGAGGGTTTGACTAATCAGTGTTACTATTGGCAACTTTTTCCAAAATGTCATACCCCTCGTTGTATGTTTTTGAAGTAAAAGCGCCACCAGCCATGGCATCGAGGATTGTTTTAGCAGAATTAGAAAGACCATTGTAAAAGGTTTCTAATTGGATGCAATGAGGGATTCCGTGGTGAGGACATTTTCGAATTAAATCTTTGAATCTCTCCCATGCATCCGATACTGCCTCATCTTCCTCTTGTTTAAACATTAAAATCTCATTTCTAAATTTCACATTCCTAGTGGGAGGAATCTTTAGAAAATTTTCAGCTAAACTCGTCCAAGTGTCAATTGAATGAGGTGTCTGAGAATTTAGCCAGACTTTGGCTCTATCTGTTAATGTATAAGAGAAGAGTATCAACCGTAAGGCTTCTGCGGAAACTCCGGGAATAAGAAAATGATCTGTCATTTCTAAAAATGATTTTAAATGAGAGTGCGGATCTTTCGAAGGTAATCCTCCAAACTGACCCATGGATTGGATGATTTGAAACATTACCGGTTTCGGTTCAAAATTTTGTGCAGTAATGTTGGGCCTAAGAATACCCGATTTAAGTTGATCAAATTCGGGTGTTGCATAGTCCCGTATTCCACTTTCTTTGTTATCGGCAATTTTAATCATTGTTTCCACAAGCGGAGGTGGAGGATTTACCGCCTCTTCCGCCATGGTTTGATTTAAAATTGGGTTTTGCGGATTTCCTCTACCTCTTCTTCTTCTTTTAAAAGTCTTTTCGATTTCAAGATCAAGAGACAAAAGTTCTCCGTGTTGAAGCCGTGGCATACAACACGAAAAAATTGTTTTAAAAAAAGAAACAAGCGACACAGGCTCAAATGAAAATAAGATCTCAGGATATAAAATCGTGCCAGTCCCCGGCAATGACGCCAAAAACTTGGTAGCTATTTATCGTGCACTCAAAGCGTGGACACTAAATTTCCCAGCGTGGACACAAGTATATATCAACACTGGGATCGCTACAAGTAATACAATGGTACAAGTACAGAGTATCGTACCCACAGGGACTGGACTACTGAAAAATACAGACTTTCATGAACTTCTTGCACAAGTTTCGAGTTGGGAAAAATATTTGTTCAGTTGGTGAATTAATTCTAAAAATGCGAAATGAACTTTTTATAATTAAAGAATGGGTATAGGTGTAAGCATTTCTTGAGACAAACGTAGTAACAAAATGGTCAGGCGCTTTGTAGTACGGAAAGTCTATAAAAAGCCTGATCTCTCGAAAGTAGAATTTTAAAGATCGGTCCTACAAAATGCTCATAAAGTGTCCATCGTTACCAACTCTTAATCTTGCCGATTTAACTAAGTTGATAAAAATCAAGTTCTACCAGTACGGAGATTTATACCCAAATCTCTTTGTGATATAAATCTCCTCCGACGTTTGAACCTTAGTAAATCATACAAAACCCGTATCTCTACGTGGTTATCAAAGACTCTCTCAAATCTTTGTGCATCACTTAAGCCGTATTTCGAATTCGCCCCTCTCGAGGTCAAGATTTAATATTAACACATCAAAGTGATCGGCTTATCTGCATTGAGTTTAAGGCCCGACTCAAGTGACCAAGCTTAAGAGTTAGTAATAATGGCCACACCCAAGTGTTGCCTACTAGTCTCAAGTGAGCTCACACCCACACCCAAGAGGTGCTTAGCTCATGCTAATAATGGAAGACATAACAATAAGGTAAAAATGAAAATTAACTACTTGCATGAATAAAAATAAAGTAAGAGCAAAGTAAGAAAATAAATTACGAAATTTAAAATGCTAAAATTAAATTGCAAGAAATTAAAGTACTAAAATTAAAGAGCAAGAAATTAAAGTACTTAAAATTAAACTTGCAATAAATGAAAATGCTAGGAAGTTAATACATAAAAAGTACAAGAAATCAAAGATAAGAATTTAAACTAATCTAATCTTCAAGGCTAAGTTCTCTCTTTTTGGAGAGAAGAACTTAGAATGATGAGAGAGTGATGGAGAGCTTGATGATGGATTTGTTGATGATGGAGAATGAAGCACCAAGGCCCTTCTTATAGCAAAAGAGATGGAAAATACTCATTGGGTAATGCCTTTGTCCAATGGATATTCCTATTATCTTCACACCCTCCAATGATGACCTCATGCCTCCAATCATTGTTGAATATGCCAAAAGTGCTCATTAAATTCGGATAAAGCCTTTGCCCAATGGATATTTGGGTGCCCACCGCGGGCACTCACTGCCCTCTCCGACAGTTTTCCCAATTTCTGCACAAAAATTACTTTGATGCCATTATCATAACTTGCTTTAATTATGGACCAAACGAAGATAGAAAGGAACAAAAGTGGGTATAAATGAGAAATAAAACAACGGAAAAGAGTGATAAATAACACTCAGGAATGAGGGTTATCACCCTCGATGACCCAATGTATCAACTAGTTACAAACGGAAAACATCCCAAAAATACAGTCGACTCATATGCCTATGGATCCACTTGCATTAGTCTAGACTCGTCACATTCACAATCGTGGCTAACTATAATCACACATATAGTTCTCATAACCAAACATTTCCACAAAATGTGACTTTTACATGAATATCATCAATTAGTACAAAACCCATCAAAGTAACCAAAAATTTCCATTTCCATCTCCAAAGCATTCAAAGATCCAAAATCCATGAGTTTACAAAGTCTAGAATGATCTTCTTTTATACATAAAATGATCATTCCATCTCATTTCCAAAATCCCTCTTGTTAAACAGTTATTCCAACATAAAAAGGTCATAAATGTTCCCAAAATGTAATATTTACATAATGTACAATGAATATATAATTTAAAACTCATTTCATAACACAAATTACAAATCCCATCATTTATCATAAAAAGGTTAGAAACCCAGAATCTCCAAAATATACAAGTTAGGTCAAATCCCATCAAATAAGAAAATATTGTTAGGAGAAGTTTAGGAGATCAAAATCGTAAGGTTTTGACATGTATAAAGTCTAAAAAGAGTAGGATGAACTCATCTTTTTTGGTATTGTTTTTGTAACACCCGGATTTTTGGGTAAGAAGAATTCCAATGCTTTTAAATTTCTAGCCTAGTATGTTAAAGTTTGGTCTATAATAGAACGTCGTAGGAGGCACGAAAATCTAAAATTCTAAACTTGAAATTTTGTCCATGGTACACTCGGCGCTACAGTGCCCGTGACAGTGACATCTGGCACTGTAGCATGTCACAATCTCACTAAAGAGTGAGGCCATGGTACACTCGGCACGACAATGCCTGTTAGAGTGACATATGGCACAGTAGCATGTCACAGTCACACCAATTGGCGCGACAATGACATCGACATTATAGCATGTCACAATAGCACCAAAGAGTAAAGCCTCGGTACATTTGGCACGACAGTGCCCGTGACAGTGACATCTGACACTGTAGCATGTCACTGTCGCGATCGGGGTCCAAACTTGCATAAAATCCGATTTTCAGTCTTTGTTTCATTTATTCCTCATCTACTTCATTCCCCTTCCATTTTCTCTCATCCTCTCTTCACCAAACCCTCTCCTAACCCTTTTCTCTCCTCTTAGTAAGATTTGGGAAGCTTAGGGTCCAAATATTTAGCCCTAGAGGTGCAATCTTGGTGGATTCAAGAGAAGTGGTTAAGGTAATCTTCTCATCTCTTCACCCAAAAAGCTAGGGTTTCATTGCTCTCCTTTTTCCTTCTATCTTTTTTGGAACTTGGTGTAATTTTGAAGATGTTTATGGTCAAGGAAACTTAAAAGAAAACTTGGAGCTTAGATCTAGAGGGCTTACTAGAAGGTTTCAAGTCTTCATCCAAGAAGACTCAAGTTTTGGGGATAAAACCTAGATTTAGTCTAAATCTAGCAATGCGAGTTCTAGCCTCTTTACAAAACTATATACATGTCAAAATATATTTATTTTGGCGTTGAAGACATTCCTATAAGCTCATTTCATATTTGATAGATTTTGTGAATATTTGTGTATTTGGACATATTTTGATTATTAAACCTATGTAGATGATTTATGATGTTTTATTGGGTGTTTGGAGACACCAAAAAGGTATTTAATCAACCAAATGAGGTTTCTCGGGTATTTAGAGAGTTTGGACAAAATATGTTTTAATTACTAATATGTATGATTTGGGTTAAAAATGGTTGCAATGGATTTGTTATAAGAGTTGAAGTATTTATTGACTATTTTTAGAGCCAGTGATTGTTTTGGTATTTTACCAAACTTATGAGTTTTGATGTTGACACTTTAATCTCTTTTGATCTTAAGAGTGTAAGTTCTTGGAAATGGTCATTCTTTGACCTTGTGAATATTTTGGAAATACGAACCATACGGTTTTGGGCCTTTAGCCATTATACTTGGATAAAGTAGCGGTTATGGTCCTATTCATGTTATAGGTACCATGCATTTGTTCAATATTGAAAAGTATGCATTTTTGACTTATGTAGTTTTTTTGGCTTTACTATCATAGTCAAACGTTTTACGAGGCCTTTTGGCTTGATTCGAACTCAAATAAGTCTTGGGACTTTGTCCAATTTTAATGACTCAATACGGAGCTTAATAATAAAATGCATTTATTGCATAAGTGTTGGAAATTACATGTTTTGAGTGTGCAAATCATTCAATTGGTGTCATATAGTTTTAGACTATAATGCATTTGATCCATAGGCATAAGAGTCTGTTTATTTGTTAAGTGTGGAGTTTTGAGGTCCACAGTTAAGTCTAGTGAGTAGTCCCCAAGTCATGGGTAGTGAGCTTGCGGTGGTACCCGGTTGAGTCGTATATGGAGCTAAGTCTTGCGGTGGTGCTCATTGGAGCCGGATATGGAGACTGGTGACTTTTGTGATGAGACTCATCTAGAGGTCGAGTAGACACTAGGGTCATTTGTGTATCTTGCGTTGGTGCTCAAAGGAGCCGTATACGGGGATCCATGGCCTGAAGTGAACTTCGAGAACGTCGATAAGTGGCTTAACTTTGTGTTCCTGCCACATTCGATGGAACCGGGTCTCCCCCGTTGCCGAAAGGTGTTATTTATGGGTATTCCCTTACCCATACTTTCAGTGTTTGAAATGTACAACTTTATTTATACAAATAGTATTTTGGTGTAGCATCTTGTGCGTGCGTTTTGGAAATTTTGATGTTGAACGTTTATTTAAAAATGGTGTTTGGTATTGGAAGTAACATGATTTATAAATAAAGCCCTTTTTATAACTTATGTTTTCAGGGATGGCCGTGTTTAGAGTAAAATATTAGTTTTAAATGTTTTATGAATTATATGATGAAAACTGCTTTAACTCACTAGGCGTTAAGCCTAACACTTTTTCTTACCGACATGTATATCAGGTTTTAGATGAATCTGAGCGATGTTTAGAGCTTGGTGGAAGTTCCGGTAGGATGGCTTTAGGGGCGTCATCCGATTTTTGGAAGATAGCGGACTATGGGGTTTTAGTAATACCCGACTTATTTTATTTTCGTTTGAATGATTAGATAGTTCCGTTAGAATCTGATACGTGTTTTAATATTCCTTCCTTTGGAAACTCTAAATATTTGAAGTATCAAGCTATGTATTTAATGGATTTTGAAAGTTTTTATTTGTTTGCTATTTTCAATTTTTAGGGGTGTTAAAGTTTCCAAGCCTAAAACCAAAGGAAACCCTAGAAGAAGGAGGATGAATATTTGGAGCTTGATAAAGGCTTGGACTCTTCACAATAAATGCTAAACAAACCCTAAAGATGAACAATAAATGTTCATGTGAGGATTCAAGAAGTAATAAATGAAGATAGGTGAAAGGGATGAGAGGATCACCTTGAATGTAGAGGAAAATCGCACAAGACTAAACCCAAAATGACAATTGATTTCGTCCTCGAAATCTTCACTAGGCAAACATATTGGGGTATCTCCTCTTCATATCTTCCTTTCCTTCCTAAGTCACGTTGGCTCCACGATGATGTTTCCATTGCACTTTTACCATCATGACTTCCTTGTGATAGAGTTTCTTTGACTTTCTCTCTAGGATAGCGCTGAGTTCTTCAACACAACGATTACCCTCGTCTGCCAACACTTCCGGAGGTAACAAACATGGAACGTATTATGGATTCCATTTATCTCCGGTGGTAACTCTAATTGATAAGCTTGAAGTTCCACACACTTTATCATGGTAAACGTTATAAGGAAACGGGGACTTAGCTTCCTATGCTTTCCGAACCGAATGATACCCTTCCAAGGGGACAACTTCAACATCATCTGATCTCCTACTTGGAATTCCATCGGACGCCTCTTCTTATCGACATAGCTCTTTTGCCGATCTCGAGCCGCTTTCAAACGATCACAGATGCCTTTAACTTTGTCGGCCGTTTGTTGAACAATTTTAGGGTCGACAAACTGCTTATCTCCAGCTTCAAACCAACATATGAGGGTTCTACACTTCCGCCCGTATAAGGCTTCAAACAGTGCCATCCCAATACTCGAGTGATAACTATTGTTGTACGCAAACTCCACCAACGGCGGGTGAGAGTCCTAATTACCCCAAAGTCGATCACGCACGACCTTAACATACCTTCTAACATTATATTGTCTGCTCACTCTATCCATCGATTTGGGACGGTAGGTCGTGCTCAACTTCACCCTTGTACCAGTTCGAAGTGAACCGACTATCACGATCTGAGACAATTGACAAAGGCACCGCGTGCCTAGAAACCACTTCATCAATGTATAACTTCGCCAACTTATCCATTGGAAACGTATCCCACATGGCTAGGAAATAAGCACTCTTGGTCAAACGATCCACTATTACCCAAATGGTATCATGACCTCTTAAGGTTTTTGGAAATTTGGTCACGAAGTCCATAGTGATGTGTTACCACTTCCGTTCGGGAATATCTAGATATTAAAGACTTCCGTAGGGTCGTTGGTATTCGGCTTTCAATTGCAAACATGTCACACATTGCTCCATGTAATACATCTAATTTCATAACTGGCCACCAATAGTTTAGCTTCAAGTCCATATACATCTTTGTATTCCCCATATGAATGAATTACTTGGACTTGTGAGCGTCTTCTAGAAGTAACTCTCGGTTGCCTCCAATCTTAGGCACCCATACACGTCCATTGAACAACTTTACCCCACGGCCATCCTACGTCAAAAGTAAACGTAGTTTCGTTATGACTTCCTCTTGGAGATTTTCTTCCAACAAGGCTTTAGCCTATGATGTCTTGATCCTTTCAATGAGACTTGACACTAAATCGATCCTCGAGAGGGTGGCCCGGATGCTTCCGCTATAGTCCTTTCGACTCAAAGCATCGGCTACCACATTTGCTTTGGTAGAACAATTCACAATCATAATCCTTAAGCGGTTCTAGCCATAGTCTTTGTCTCATGTTTAACTCATTTTGATCAAAAACGTATTTCAAACTCTTATGATTGGTGTAAAGTGTAGACTTTGTGCCATAGAGATAGTGTCACCATAGATTCAAGGCAAACACTACCGCCGCAAATTCCAAGTCATGGGTAGAGTAGTTCTTTTCATGCACCTTGAGTTGTCTCGATGCGTAGGAGATCACCTTAATTCCCCTTTGCATCAGAACACAACCCAAACCTATTTTAGAAGCGTACTATAGACCACAAAATCTTTGATCCCTCGGGTAGGGATAATATTGGTTCCTCACAAAGTTTCTTATATAGAGTCTTGAATGCCTTCTCTTTCCCTTCCATTCAAACGAACTTCACATTCTTCCGAGTCAAGGCCGTCAAGAATGAAACAATCTTGAAGAAGTCTTGGATGAACCTCTTATAATAACTCGCTAAGCCCAAAAAGCTTCGGATTTCTAAAGGCCTCTTGGGCGGTTCCCTGTTCATCATGACCTTAATTTTGGATGGATTAACCTTCACTCCGTCTCGAGTGACCACATGGCCCAAGAATTGAACCTCTTTCAACCAGAAGTCACATTTGGAGAACTTTGCATATAACTTTTCTCTTCTCAGTACTTCTAGGACTTCCCGTAGGTATTACTCGTGGTCCAACTCGCTCTTGGGAAACGATTATGTCATCAATGAACATGATTACCGACTAGTCGAGAAAAGGTCGGCATACTCGATTCATTAAATCCATGAACATCGTCGGTGCGTTAGTCAAGCCAAAGGACATCACTAGAAACTCGTGATGGCAGTAACACGTAGGGCTGTAAACGAACCGAACGAACATGAACGGAGGCTTGTTCGTGTTCGTTCGTTTAACTTAACCGAACAAACGAACGAACATGAACGGTAAACGAACGAAATTTTTTGTTTTCATGTTCGTTCGTTAAAAAAAATATGTTTGTTCGTGTTCGTTTACGTTCGTTCATTAAGAGCTAAATGAACGTAAACGAACAAACATAAATGAACATAAACGAACGAACATATATGAACGTAAACGAACGAACATATACGAACATAAACGAACACAAATGAATAAAAAACAACCACCGTTAGAGTTAGGCTTGTAAACGAACCGAACGAACACGAACAAAGGCTTGTAAAATATTTGATGTTCGTGTTCGTTCGTTTAAAAATTAATTGTGCTCGTGTTTGTTTATGTTCGTTAAGAACCATCACAAACAAAAACAAACTTTAAAAAAGAGAAGGTGCACCCACTTCAAAGGGATACTCCAATAAAAAAAATTACTTTGGCCAAGCCAATAGGCCCAAGCCACCGATTAATACTCAAGCCAATGTGGCTCAAGTCACCGGTTGAGGCTCAACTCAATGGTATTGCACTAGAAGATTTAAGGGACAAGGATGATATATATAGTAGGGGATAGAGTTGCAGATTGTTGTTTTTGAGCGATGTGGGATGAGAAAATCCCACTTCTCTTTGACATGGAGAGGCTATGACTCATCAGCAATAGGGCCATCCCACATCGGAATTTTTGCAAAAAAAAGAGGTCTATAAGTTGATATATAAGGAAAGCTAATGTGGAAAAGTAAATGCCTTCCATTTAGTTATTTTTTTCTCTCTAAAATGAAACCTTTTTATTATTAATATTAAATATTAATATTAATTAAAAATAGCGATGGTCTAATTATTAATTTTATAAAAAACGTTAATTGTCAATTTATTTTCATCAGTAAATGAACATAAACGAACGTTAAATGAACATAAACGAACGCTAAACGATCATAAACGAACGTTAGCAAATGAACATTAACGAACATAAATAAGCGAACGTTCACGAACATAAATGAACGAACGGGACCTTTGTTCATGTTCGTTCGTTTAACTAAACGAACAAAAAAACTTGTTCATGTTCGCTCATTTATTAAATAAACGAACATAAATGAACTTCCCGCCGAACAGTTCACAAACAGTTTGCTGAACGTTCGGTTCGTTTACAGCCTCCAGTAACATGTCCTGAAAGCCGTCTTTGGGATGTCCTCATTCCTCACCCTCACTTGATGATATCCCGACCGTAAGTCAATCTTCGAGAAACAACTGCTCCTTGAAGTTGGTCAACAAGTCATTGATCCTCGGGAGTGGATACTTGTTCTTCTCGGTCTCTTTGTTCAACTCTCTATAATCGATGTACATCCTCATCGTGCCATCTTTCTTATTAATGAATAAGACCAAAGTTCCCCAAGGCGGCGAGCTCGGTCTCACGAATCCCTTCTCGATAAGGTCTTAAAGTTGCGATATCATCTCTTGCATCTCAGATGAAGCTAACCGGTAAGGAGCTCTAGTGATTGGGGCCGCCCCAGGGATAAGATCGATCCAAAACTCTACTTGTCGGTCGGGTGGCAAACTAGGCAAGTCATCCAGGAAAACATCGGGAAATTCACGCACCACCTTCACGTCTTAGAGCTTCTTCTTCTCGAGCTTGGCATCTATCACATATGCTAAGAAGGATGAACATCCTTTACCATGCACTTACGTGCTTTAGCCATGGTAATAACTGCGACATCACCCTTCCTCCTTTCTCCATAGATTAACACGACATCACCGTCCGAAATTGGGATTCGGATCAACTTCTTTGAACACAAGATCTCAACTTGGTTTTCCGCCAATCAATCCATCCCAATACTATGTCAAACCCACCAATTATCATGGCATCAAGTGGATCAGAAACTTCTTCCCCTCGATCTCAATAGTACAACTCTTCAAAACTTCACGAATTACCACTTGACCACCATTAGCTATCTCTACTATTAATGCATCCTATAATCTACTAGTGGGCACAAAAAGCTTCTGGCAAAATGAATCTGACATGAAAGAGAAGCTTGGGCCTGAATCAAATAACACACGAGCAGATACGTGGTTTATGAGGAACGTACCCGAAACCACATCAGTTGATGCCTTAGCCTCCTCGGTGGTCATCTGGAAAGATCAACCCGGAACCCTTGGAGGGTTCTCCTTCTTCTCCTGACTATTACCCATCTTCAACTTCAGACAATCTTTTCTAAAATATCCCGACGCCTTGCACTTGAAACACACAAGCCCCTTCACCGGGAAATCTTTTTTTGTTTGGTCTGACTTTCCACACTTGTAGCAATTGAGTTGTTTGGAGTTGCAAGGACAGTGGTGTTTTCTTCGGCATTTCGGACACCACCTCTCAGCGATTATCAAAACTTCTTCCCCCGATAAATGTCCGCAACCTTTTGAGAGGCTCGGGGTTGCTTTCCCATCTCTCACTAATACAAAAAAGACTTTTTTCCACGGTTTTGAAAATATAGGCTAGCCACGGTTTGCTCTATAACTGTGGCTAACAGTCATAAATAAAATTATAGTGTTATTTTAGCCACAATTTAACTCAATAATCGTGACGATTAATAAAAAGGCCCAAACGTAAAACCACAGTTTAGACGAAAACCATGACTAAATGGTTCCTTATGGCCACAGTTTTTTTTACCGTGGCAGTAATGGTCAAGAACCATGGCTTTAGGCAGACATATAGTCCTGGTTTTTGTCTAAACCATGGCTTTATGTTGTGACGGTTATTATATGTGGCCATAGACAGACATATGGCCACATAAAGTTAAGTTTACGTGGCCAAAATCAATACATATATAGCCACGGAAATCTTTTAAATGTGGCTAAAAGTCATTGGTGTTCATGCTACTATTTTAATTATTTTTTGTGACCAAATAATAACCAATTGCCACGGTTTTTAAGACTAAGTGTAACTATATGTTCTGATTTAGCAATTGTTTTTATGAAATTTGTGTGGCTATAAGTATATCTAAATCCATGGTTAAAACAAATTTATGTGGCTAAAAGATAACCAATAACCACTTTCTAACAATTCAATTAGTGTGGCTAATAAGTAGTTTATGGCCACAGTGTCAGGATCGAATTCTCAACAAGAATTATGAATACTCAGAAATAATATTAAAGAAACTGCGGAATAGCACTTTAATATTCAATAAGCAGAAAAACAATGAAACAGTGAATCACAATCAACTTGTAAACTTTATTTAATGATTCAAGTTACAAGCTTTTCATTCACAACCTCAATCTTGAAGAACAGGCTCTTTCAAGACGAATTCTACTTCTCTAGAATTAGGAATTATGCCTTGAGGTTGATTTTCTCTCTTGAACAAAAACACACAGAATTACATCTTATTCTAAACGATTCTATACATATATCGAAATTAAAGATAATTACAAAACTTAAAAAGATCTTCAAAATAATCTTCATAATTATCTTCAAGCTTTCCATGTTTATCTTCAGACGCTATCTCTTCAGCATTATCTTCTCATTATCTTAGAAGCAGCATTAATCACCTTGATCACCTTAGAAGCATTAACTGAGTCTTGGCAGCATTAACTACTAAGCAGCACTAACCACTAGCAGTACTAACTAGCTAAGCAGTACTAACTTTGTTCAAGCAGCACTAACTTTGACTAGCAGTATTAATTCTACTAGAAGTAGTAATACCTAGCAGTATTAACTTTAAGATCATCTGGCAGTACTAACTCTGAACTGGTAGCATTAATGACTTAGTCACATCTTCAGTTCCCAACACACAGTCATTATTGTGCATGATGAAAAAGTAACCAATAGTCATGGTTCTAAAATTTAAGCATAACTATATACTTTGAATGGGTCAAGGTTTTTGTTATTTTGTGTGACCGAAAGTACCAGTATCCACATACTAAAAATTAAGCGTAACTATATATCACAAGTTGACTACGGTTAATATGAAGTTTGTGTGGCTATGAGTATATCTACGACCACGGTTAAGAAAAGTTTGTGTAGCTAAAAAGTAACCAATAGTCACTGTTCTAACAATTTAATTCGTGTGGGTAACAAGAGTTTATGGCCACAATTTTTATTATTTTGCATGACCAAAAGGTTAACAATAGTCACAGGTCTAGAATTTAAGTATAACAATATGTCATGAATTGATCACAATTTTATTATTTCATGTTGCCAAAAGGTAACTGGTAGGCAGGTTTTAAAAAATTAGCGACTGTATGCCATGATTTGACCACAGTTAATATATTGTTTGTGTGGCTATATGTATAGTAAAGTCACTGTTAAAATAAATCCATGTGGCTAAAGTTTGTGTGGCTAATAAGTATTTCATGGTCATGGTTTTTATTATTTGGTGCGACCAAAAGTTAAGCAATGGTTACAATTTTAAAGTTTAAATGCATAGGTCAAGAATTGGTCATGACTACAAAAAAATGAGCTTCAGAGAATGTTTTCTTTTGTTTTTAAAAGTCCAAAAAACTTCTCTAAAGGCTTTAGAGAAAAAGTTTTAGAGAAGATTTTCATGCCTATCAAAAAACTCCCTATATAATGGTAGCTAAAAGTAAAGTTCTAGGGAGAGTTTTCTGAGGGTACATTTATGTTAACCTTTAGAGATTTTTTTTGGGTTTTACATACGCTTTCAAAGTTTCTCTAAAGGTTGGCTGGTTTTTTTCTTTTCCAAAATGCTTATCTAAAAGTATGTAATAGTGATGTTTTCGAGCATTAGTGGTATTTAAACGTCACAAAAATGTACCTTCAAAGAAGGTTTTTGGAAAAAATTCTCTAAAAGTATAGGATTTAATGATGCTTGTTGTAAACCTTCTCTATAGGTATCATTTGGTTACACTTAAACCTACTATAAACGTTATTTTTAGATACATATAATTAAAACCTCTTAAAAAGATTCTCTCCTCCTCCCATTCAGCATAAATGTCATCCATGATCTGAGGCTCCTCTATTGTTTCACGAAGGGTGGAGGCCTTGGAATTCCATATCATCGCCATCATATTAGCGGGAAGGCTCTTCAGATAAGCCTTAATATTTTCTTTGTCACTGGGTGAACACATGCCACACCAAGTCTAACTTCTCCATAAAGAGACATGTATATTCTCTCATAGTTCAGCTCCCCTTCTTGAGAGCCTGGAACTCCTCCTCTATACGATCGTTTTCTTGCTCGTTGCAATATTTATGCATTACTTTCTTCTTGAATGTGACCCATGCCAGTTGGGCGATAATGGCAGTATCTAGGGTGGACTTAGTGGCATTCCACCATTAGAGAACTGGGTCTCTTAACATCTTAGAGACAAACATCACCTTCTGATTCTCCTAACAATCACTGGAGTTGAAGGCTTGTTCGATTTCTTGTATCCAGTTCATACATGCAACTGGATTGTTTGATCCTGAAAATTCTGGTGGCTTACTACATAAGAAGGTCTTGAAGGAGCAAGATATCCTGCCGCACCTGGCCTCGGTGTTGATTTGATCTTCAGTCCTAACCACATTTCTGGTACTCCCGAAACCCACCACGATATTCATGGTTACCTTCTCATGCCTACGATTATTGGTATCCCAATCCTCCAACATCTTCAAGAACATTTCTTGTTGCTTCTCAATCGCTGAGTTTACCATTTGCATCACACTAGCCAACATTTCTGTTTGAGGGTTTAACTCTTGCATAAAAGGATTGAAGGAGGCTGTGTAGACCCTTGGCATGTGTTAGGGCCCTCCGCCCAACAATGGTGGCATAGGCGGGTCCATAGTCACATCCATCCTTTAAATTTCGTCAGATTGAGGGTCGACACCCCAAAAAATAGAGGTAAATTTTAACCTGAATAATGATGTAAAAATGATATCTATATAAACGAAATCATCTAAAAAGGGGAAATAATACGAGTGTTTACAATCCAAAAGAATGAACAGGATATATAACACCCTACTAATCTAAGCTACACTAAGCCTCGATTATAGATCGATGGGTGTCACTATCATCTTCCAAAAGAATCTGCCAAGTATTTGTACACCAAATCGACCAAAATTTGTCTATCCCAAAAGTGCCTCTAACGGCAACCAACTCTCCACTCAAGAATTTGATGCCCCGTCGGTAAATAAACCTGCTATACATGTCATTTAAGAAAATTTGTTAGGCTTTATGCCTAGTGAGATCAAACATTTACAAATAATCAAATGCATAAGTAAAACAGTAAGAGATTTCCAAGTTGAAATAAAAAAATCATTTTCACATGATCACATAAGAACCAAATGGTCCAAAAGTTCACCTTGCGATGACGAGGGGGACCTGATTTTCAAGGATTGTAGCGAACACATAAGTAAGCTATATTCCAAGTTATAGAACTCATACTAGGATCAATCGACACAAGTTCTTCGATTCACAATAAAAATGTGGATATTGGCCCCCGATGATCCTAGTCATACTCATTCACTATGATTACATTTACGGTTAATGGATAGTATCCGGCTCCACATAACCGTACCAAGTTGCCCTTGATGACCCAATGTCACAACTAGTTACAAATGGAAAATATCCCAAAAATCCAGTCGACTCCTATGCCTATGAATCCACTTGCATTAGTCTAGACTCGTCACATTCACAATCATGACTAACTATAATTGCACATGTAGTTCTCACAACCAAAAATTTCCATAAATTGTGACTTTTACATGAATATCATCGATTAGGACAAAACCCATCAAAGTAACCAAAAATTGCCATTTCCATTTCCAAAGCAATATATTCCAAGATCCAAAATCCAAGAATTTACAAAGTATAGAATGATCTTCTTTTATACATAAAATGATCATTCCATCTCATTTCCAAAATCCCTCTTGTTAAACAATTATTCCAACATAAGAAGGTTATAAATGTTCCCAAAATGTAATATTTAAATAATGAACAATAAATATATATCTTAAACCTCATTTCATAACACAAATTACAAATCCCATCATTTATCATAAAAATGTTAGAAACCCTAAAATCTCCAAAATATACAAGTTAGGTCAAATCTCATCAAATAAGGAAATATTATTAGGAGAAGTTTAGGAGATCAAAATCATAAGGTTTTGACTTGTATAAAGTTTAGAAAGAGTAAGATGAACTCACCTTTTTTGGTATTGTTTCCAAACCTAAAACCAAAGGAAACCCTATAAGAAAGAGGATGAATAGTTGGAGCTTCATAAAGGCTTGGACTTTTCACAATAAATGCTAAGCAAACCCTATAGATGGACAATAAATGTTCATGGGTGGATTCAAGAAATAATAAATGAAGAGAGGTGAAAGGGATGAGAGGATCACCTTGAATGTAGAGGAAAATCGCACAACACTAAACCCAAAATGACAATTCTTCCTAAAAATCAGACCTGCCCTATTTATACCAGCAGTTGCTCCCCGGTGAGTGTGACTCGACGACTATGCCTTGTCATTATCGCAGGGCATACTCACTAGGCATGTACCGGCGGGTGGCCCTTTCAGCGTGAGAGTGACACGACGATACTGCCCGTGTCACAATCGCGGGACATTGTCATGGGGTTTGTACCGAGAGGTATTCCCCTTCGGCGAGTTTAACACTAGCGACAGTGACTATAACACTCTCACCGGGCACTATCGCCCCACATTCACTTGACTCTAGAACTTGACTTTTCATAACAGAAATGCTCACGATTTGCTCAATGACTAAAGGTAAAACATCCATAATTATAAACCAAATATTTACAGTCAAAAGAATAAAAAGTAACTTTCACTTGCCGAAAAACTTGGGTGTTGTATTAGGTGCCTAACACTAACTCAAGGGCAAATTGGTCATTTTACCTATTAACAAAAAAAATTGATAGCACCAATGCATGGTGCCACATGTCCCTCACCCTATCTCATTTTGACCCGCGACCCACCACATTTCCTTCTCCTTTTAACCTGCAACCCACCCTTCCCTCCCAATTCCTTACCTTTCTTTCCAGTCTTCCTCATCACACTGATATCTTTATGAGTCACACACAACGCAACCAGCCTAGCCCTCGACCTATAACACCCGTAATTTCGAGTGATCTTATGTATTTTATTTTTGGTTGGTCATTGGTTAACTACGTCAGTGGATTTTGGTTGGATTGATCTCGAGATCTAGTTGAATTCCTGGCCGACAAAAGGATCGTTTCGGGTCAAAATCGCACGAGTAGAGCGCTGGGCGACTATGCCCGACGATTATGCCACAGGGCATAGTCGCATGTGTCATAGTTGCGGTTCGGAGGAGACTCACTGACCAACAAACAGAAGGGGGTTAGTGTTGGGAGACAATGACCAGGGCATAGTCGCCATATCAAAGTCGCACACGGCCTCCAGTGGGTTAAAACCCATTTCAGCGACTTTGTCTCATTTGTATCTGATCTTGGAAAAGCTAGGTCACGTTTCTCTCAAGAGAAGAGTTGGTAAGTCCTTCCTCTACCCTCCTCTTGCCATTAATGGTTTCTACCAACCTCAAGTCTTAATCATTTATGATATTTTAGGGTTTCTTGATCATTTATTGGCCAAATCTTGCCTCTCCTTCAAGCTTCCTCTCATTCCTTCACTAGTCTCTTGATTTTAAGGTTTTAGCTAAAAACCCTTCAAGGTGAGTTCTTACACTTTTATAAAACTTTATACATGTCAAAATGTGGATTTTAAATACCTAAACATCTCTTTTTCATATACTTGATTTGTGGAAAGTTTGTATCAAGTCTAACTTTTGGAGATTTTAGGGTTTATGATAATATCATGGAATGGAGGTGAATAACCTTAATAATGTTTCTATTAGCATATTTATACTTGGGAAATGTATTTAAATGGATGACTTGATCATGTAAAATTATAAAGTTGGAAAAGGTGAACTTATGGTTAACTGCTGATAAGTTTGTAACTTGGGTTTTAGCATGTTTGGAATTGAGGCATGTAAATGTTATATATGTGTCAACTATTGACCTTTTGGTAAACAATGTAGAATGCCTTTGTGAAAACCACCTATTATATCATCTTATGCATAATATCAAATGTCGGATCACGCATTTGGGCCTTACGGGCATTATGTGGCTTAATTGCTTGCATTGGGAGTCATGACCCCATAATTGTTATAATATTGATCCGATGTTGGGACGTTAGTCTTCCACGTTGAGACACGTTTAGGCATCGGATTGGGTTATAAGTCCTACGTGCTAAGTATTACGATATTGGATGAGGATCTCAACGTAAGGACCTTTCGCGGTTGAAGTTGACTTTCCGTGGGTGTAAGTTTAAAGCCACTGAGCCTGACATCCCTTGCGTGTACTTTATCTGTGTATTGGATTTACTAACTTGTCAAGTGGATTACTTTTGTGTTCCGTCACTTGTGTTAGTAAGCGGGTCTCCCCCGTTAACCGAAGAGGTATTTGCTATATTAAAGAACTTTATTATTATTGTCACAAATTCAATTCTTTTGTCTTCATTTACATTCGTTTATTCTAACTGCAAATGTTTGATCTCACTAGGCTTTAGCCTAACAGTTTTTCTTAAAACGACATGTATAACAAGTCAAGCTATCGGTGGGAGTCGTCAGGATTGAGTAGATGACCTTGGGGTCAAGGGCGCTGATTTTTGGGAGATGTATTGACCGGTGCTTTTGATAGTGGGCATATTTTTGGAAGAATAGTAACACCCGATATGAATCTTTCTTGTATTAAGTTAGATTATTAGGTTGTTAAGTATTATTCTTCATTCGATTATTTGTAAAGGCTACAACTTTATTCCCCGTTTCTCGGGATGATACTTTGGGATTGTTGACAGGTTTTGTATACCCAGGTTTACCCAGTTTATAGCCGTCATATTGCATAATTTTCGAATTTTTTTTATTTCTCTAAAATTAGGGCGTTACAAGTTGGTATCAAAGCATTAGTTTAAGTGAACTAGGTATGGTTGTAGAATACCTAGACTTAAGCTGTGAATTTAAGCTATGATTGAGTGAGACTGGGTAGAGTTTCTAAGATAGGATGGTCTTAGAGTTGATGGAAACTACATAAGTTGAGAATTACGATAATGGTGATGAAAATTTTTATGTCTCGCATGTTCATAATTTCGCTTAGCTAACGTTATTATGAGGATGTTTTACGTGATTATGCTTGTTTTCCATTGTTATGATGATTAATGAATGTAGTAGTACGTTTCCTTTTTTATTTCTAGTATAATCTTTATCTCACCTATATTCTCGCGTTGTATGGCAGACTATGGTAAATACTCGTAATTGGCCGGAAGGTCAAGATACAGCGGCGTCTACCGCCGACCAACCTAGAGTGACCAATGTTGACTTGCCCCCACCATTTATAAATGTGTTGGGCGGAGGACCAGAACACATACCCCAATGTAACATAGTTGCAACCCATCCGATTATGGAAGAGGTGACTCTGGAGACAAGGATGATGGAACGAATGATGCAAGTTATGAATGCAACCATGGCTTAGCAACAAGAAGTGTTCCTGAAATTATTGGAAGACCGAGATGCTACCCACCGCAGGCATGAAGCGGTGGCGGAAAACATTCCAATAGCGGGATCCGGGGGTACGGGACCCGCAATTCACATTAATAAAACTGCAACCCCAAACGCAAGACAAGCAGAAAGGACTTGTACTTTCAAGGCGTTCCTCGGGTGCCGACCACCGGAGTTCAAAGGATCGGATGACCCGGAGGAATGTGTGAGTTGGATCAAAGAAATGGAGTAGTCTTTTCGCTCAAGTGAATGTGGAGAGGATCAGAAGGTGATCTTTGGTTCTCGTATGTTGAGGGGTTCGACCCTCACTTGGTGGGACGTGTACTCCGCCTCTGTTGAGGCGACTGTTCTGGATAAACTATCTTGGGAAACCTTCAAGGAGAAGCTACTAGAGGAGTACTGTAACGAGCGGTCGATGGATCGGATCAAGGAAGAATTCCAAAATTTGAGGAAGGGTGATCTGTCCATGAAAGAGTACAACCGTCTATTCATGGACAAGCTGGGCTTGGTGGGACACCTAGTCCGACTGAGAAAGAGAAAATCAAGGCCTACACCAAAGGTCTACCATATGGGATGAGGAACCTGGTACGGGTATCCAAGGTCACTACTCTTCGAGCGGCAATCGAGGAAGCACAGTTAGTGGAGGACTCTTACGAGTCGAACAGGGTCGAGAGAAGTGGAGGAGCCGAAAAAAGAAAATGGGAGGGGAGTTCCATACCCCCCAAGAGGTCAAAATCATTCAACCACAATCAAAGGGGAATCGGTCCTAGACGGGACGTGCCATGGTGCTCTAGGTGCCGAAGCAAGCATACCGGCCCTTGCAATTCGGGGTCTGAACCATGTTTTAAGTGTGACAAGCCCGGCCACAATTTTCGTGACTGTCCGATCAAAGGACAAATTTGTTTCGGTTGCAAGGAGTCAGTTCATATCAGAAGTGACTGCCCGAAGGCAAAGGCGAACTTTAACAGAGGAAATAAGGTGGATAACCCGAAAGCAACGAGAAGAGTATTTCAGATGACCACCGAGGAGGCGAAGGCTTCGACGGATGTAGTGTCGGGTACGTTTATCCTAAACTCCGTACCTACACGTGTATTATTTGACTCGGGAGCTAGCTTTTCGTTTGTGTCAAGTTCGTTTTGCCCAAAACTATCCATGCCCACTACTAGTTTAGAGGATGCGTTAGTGGTAGAACTAGCGGATGGTGATCAAGTAGTGGTTTGGGACGCTCTAAGAAATTGCAAGCTCGAAATAGAAGGAAGAGAATTTCCGATTGACCTGATGCCAATGGTCTTCGGGGGATTTGATGTCGTTATTGGTATGGATTCGTTGTCGACTAACCACGCCGGAATCCTGTGTGCTAAGAAGTTGATCCGAATCCCGATTTCGGATGGTGAGTCGGTGACCGTGTATGGTGAGAGACGGAAGGGCGAAGTTGCAATCATTAGCATGGTGAAGGCACGAAAGTGTTTATCGAAAGGATGCTCGTCCTTTTTGGCATATGTTATAAATGCCAAACTCGAGAAGAAGAAGCTGGAAGACGTTGAGGTGGTAAGGGAGTTCCCGAGGTATTCCCGGACGACTTTCCTGGTTTACCACCCGGCCGTCAAGTAGAGTTCAAGATTGATCTAACACCGGGAGCGACTCTGATAGCCAGAGCTCCATGCCGTTTGGCTCCGTCAGAGATGAAGGAAATGATGGGTCAGTTGCAAGACCTTTTGGAGAAGGGGTTCGTGATACCGAGTTCCTCGCCTTGGGGAGCATCGGTCTTATTTGTGAAGAAGAAAGATGGCACCATGTGGATGTGCATCGATTATAGGGAATTGAATAAGGTGATCGTGAAGAATAAATATCCACTCCCTAGAATCGATGACTTATTCAACCAACTTCAAGGAGCGGGTTGTTTTTCTAAGATTGATCTACGTTCGGGCTATCATCAAGTGAAAGTCAAAGAGGATGACATTTCGAAGACCACTTTTAGGACACGCTATGGTCACTATGAGTTCTTAGTGATGCCCTTTGGCTTGACGAATGCCCCAACGGTGTTTATGGACTTAATGAACCGCGTGTGCCGACCCTTTCTGGACAAGTCGGTCATTGTGTCCATTGATGACATCCTCATATACTCAAAGGACGAAGCCGATCACACGTTTCACCTCCGGGATGTTTTGGAGGTCTTGAGGAAGGAGAAACTTTATACAAAGTTTTCCAAGTGCGAGTTTTGGTTGAAGGAAGTGCAGTTCTTGGGGCACGTAGTCACGAAAGACGGAGTAAAGGTGGATCCGACAAAGATTGAAGCTATGATGAATTGGGAACCTCCCAAAAGCCCATCCGAGATTCGTAGCTTCCTAGGCTTGACAGGGTATTACCAAAGATTCATACAAGACTTCTCCAAGATTGCTTCTTCGTTGACGATGTTGACCAAGAAGAATGTAAAGTTTGTGTGGACCGAAGAGCAGGAGAAATCACTTAGGATATTGCAAAGGAAGTTATGTGAGGCTCCGATCTTATCCTTGCCGGAGGGATCGGAGGATTTTGTGGTCTTTAGCGATGCGTTCAAAATGGGACTTGGATGTGTACTCATGCAAAAAGGAAAGGTGATCACTTATGCATCCAGAAAATTGAAGGTACACGAGAAGAACTACCCACTCACGATTTGGAGTTAGCGGTGGTAGTGTTCGCATTAAAGTTATGGCGACATTATCTCTACGACACCAAATGTACCTTGTACACGGATCACAAGAGCTTGAAGTATGTCTTTGATCAGAAGGAACTCAACATGAGACAAAGGAGATGGTTGGAACTCCTCAAGGACTACGACTGTGAGCTACTCTACCACCCGGGTAAGGCAAATGTGGTGGCTGATGCCTTGAGTCGGAAGGAATATAGTGGGAGACTTCAAGCCAAGCTTACAAGGATCGAATTAGTGTCAAGTCTGCTGGAGAGGATTAAAGCTTCGCAAACCGAAGCCTTGAAAGAAGAGAATCTCAAAGATGAAGTGATGACCAAACAACGATTACTTTTAACCGAAGATAGCCGAGGGATAAAATGCTTCAATGGGCGAGTTTGGGTGCCAAAATTTGGTGGAAGCCGAGAACTACTTTTAGAGGACGTGCATAAGTCCAAATATTCTATCCACCCAGGAAGTACCAAGATGTACCGAGATTTGAAACTACATTATTGGTGGCCGATTATGAAGTTGGATATGGCTCATTTCGTCGAGCGGTGCGTGACTTGTTCGCAAGTGAAAGCTGAGCATCAACGACCTTATGGGAGCCTTCAATCGCTTGAAATGCCCGAGTGGAAATGAGACAAGATTTCCATGGACTTCGTGACTAAACTACCGAAGACCTTGAGAGGGAACGACACCATTTGGGTTATTGTCGACCGTCTGACGAAGAGCGCTCACTTCCTGGCGATGCGGGAAACTTTTCCAATGGATAAGTTAGCAAAGCTTTATATAGATGAAGTGGTCTCTAGGCATGGGATACCATTGTCAATTGTCTCCGATCGTGATAGCCGGTTTACGTCAAGATTTTGGGGAGTCTTACATCAAGAATTGGGCACACGGGTGAATTTGAGCACGACATACCACCCACAGACGGACGGACAAAGCGAAAGGACGATTCAAACTCTAGAGGACATGCTTAGGTCTTGTGTGATCGATTTTGGCGATAGTTGGGATACTCATCTACCTTTGGTAGAGTTTGCGTACAACAATAGTTATCACTCTAGCCTCAAGATGGCGCCATTTGAAGCTTTGTACGGGTGTAAGTGTAGGACCCCCGTGTGTTGGCTAGAGGCGGGAGAGAAGCAATTTTTCGGCCCGAAAATTGTACAAGAGACGGCCGACAAGGTCAAATCAATCCGAGAGCGGTTGAAAGCGGTTCAAGATCGCCAAAAAAGTTACACCGACAAGAAGAGGAGACCGGTGGAGTTCCAAGTGGGGGATCGGATGATGTTAAAGGTGTCTCCTTGGAAAGGTTTGATTCGGTTTGGAAAGCGTGGGAAGCTAAGTCCCCGTTTCCTTGGACCATTTACTATCTTGGAACGTATCGGGCTCCAAGCTTACAGGTTAGACTTACCACCGGAGATGGACGGGATATACCCTACGTTCCATGTGTGCTATATATCTACGGAAGTGCTTAGCGGAGGAAGAAAGTGTCATATGGTTATCAGAAATCCGTGTGGACGACAACCGTTGCGTTGAGGAACCCGAAGCCATGCTGGAAAAGGTGATCAAGAAGCTTCAACATAAAGATGTGGCAATGGTGAAGGTGCAATGGAAACATCATCGGGGCGCCAATGTGACCTGGGAGGCAGATGAAGACATGAAGCGTATATATCCTCATTTATTTGTGTAGTATGGATTTCGGGGACGAAATCATTCCCAAGTTGGGGAGGATTGTAACACCCATAATTTCGAGTGATCTTATGTATTTTATTTTTGGTTGGTCATTGGTTAACTATGTCAGTGGATTTTGGTTGGATTGATCTCGAGATCTGGTTGAACGTCTGGCAGACAAAAAGATCGTTTCGGGTTGAAATCACACGACTAGAGCGCTGGGCGACTATGCCACAGGGCATAGTCACAGGTGTCATAGTCGCGGTTGGGAGGAGACTCACTAACCAACAAACATAAGGGGGTTAGTGTTGGGCGACAATGACCAGCGACTATGCCCCTGGCATAGTCGCCGTGTCAAAGTCGCACACGACCTCCAGTAGGTTAAAACCCATTTCAGCGATCTTAGTCTCATTTGTATCTGATTTTGGAAAAGCTAGGTCACGTTTCACTCTAGAGAAGAGCTGGTAAGTCCTTCCTCTACCCTCCTCTTGCCATTAATGGTTTCTACCAACCTCAAGTCTTAATCATTTATGATATTTTAGGGTTTCTTGATCATTTATTGGCCAAATCTTGCCTCTCCTTCAAGCTTCCTCTCATTCCTTCACTAGTCTCTTGATTTTAGGGTTTTAGCTACAAACCCTACAAGGTGAGTTCTTACACTTTTATAAAACTTTATACATGTCAAAATGTGGATTTTAAATACCTAAACATCTCTTTTTCATATACTTGATTTGTGGAAACTTTGTATCAAGTCTAACCTTTGGAGATTTTAGGGTTTATGATAATATCATGGAATGGAGGTGAATAACCTTAATAATGTTTCTATTAGCATATTTATACTTGGGAAATGTATTTAAATGGATGACTTGATCATGTAAAATTATAAAGTTGGAAAAGGTGAACTTATGGTTAACTGCTGATAAGTTTGTAACTTGGGTTTTAGCATGTTTGGAATTGAGGCATGTAAAGGTTATTTATGTGTCAACTATTGACCTTTTGGTAAACAATGTAGAATGCCTTTGTGAAAACCACCTATTATATCATCTTATGCATAATATCAAATGTTGGATCACGCGTTTGGGCCTTACGGGCATTATGTGGTTTAATTGCTTGCATTGGGAGTCATGGCCCCATAATTGTTATAATATTGATCCGACGTTGGGACGTTAGTCTTCCACGTTGAGGCACGTTTATGCATCGGATTGGGTTATAAGTCTTACGTGTTAAGTATTACTATATTGGATGAGGATCTCAACGTAAGGACCTTTCGCGGTTGAAGTTGACTTTCCGTGGGTGTAAGTTTAAAGTCACTGAGCCCGACATCCCTTGCGTGTACTTTATCTGTGTATTGACTTTACTGACTTGTCAAGTGGCTTACTTTTGTGTTCCGTCACTTGTGTTAGTAAGCGGGTTAGCGACGGACACGTGAATTTTCATTTTTATTTATTTTTTAAATAGAAATTAATGGGTTAGCGACGGACACGTGGACTTTCATTTTTTATTATTTTTTACAAAGAAAAATATATTTTTCGTCGCTAATTTGTCACTAATTAGTGACGAAATCTAATCCGTCGCTAATCAGTGACAGATTAGTGAGAGAATAGATTTTGTCGCTAATCCGTCACTAATCCGTCATTAATTAGCGACAGAAATTTCCGTCACTGATTTTTCGTCACTAATACCTCTTTTTCTAGTAGTGGAAGTTATGGTTTTTGTGAAAGTTATCGAGTTGTCAACAAATCAACAGCACGTTCGATTCTCACTATATTATGTCAAAGATAGAGTCAAAATTAGAAATATTTTGAAATTTTGAAATATTATAAAAATTAAAATATTTTGTATGTATTATTGATTTATATATAATATATGTTTTAATATTTGTATTCAGGAAAAAATAAAAAGTTAAAACTCTACAGTATAAATATATATACATGTGGTGTTTTTCAATAATTGTGATTAATAAAAATAAATCCAAATTCATTTTTGCTTCAAAAAAAAAAAGATTCATTTTATTTTAAGTAATTGTTTCAAAAGTTGTTGCAACGCAAAAAAAAGAAAAAGATATTATAAAATTCATAAATTATTGACATTTTCATCATCATGGAAAATGAAGAATATAATTTATAGTAATCGTGATTTATTTGTCTTATTATATAAAATAAATGATAAGATATCCAAAATCCTGTTGACGTTAATAATTGTGTGAATTATGATCAAATAAAGTAATCGAATTATGTTCTTCAACCGACACTATTACTCATTTTATTCTTTTAATTTCTTAATTAATCGAATAAGCAAAAAACCATCCATTATATATATATATATATATATATATATATATATATATATATATATATATATATATATATATTTATATATAGAGTAAATTACAAAATCCATCCCTGTGGTTATATGAAATTTTGGATTAGGTCCTCTAAACGAATTAATTACAGTCATGGTCATTGTGGTTTCACTCCTGTTATAGATTGGGTCCTTTGACTTAACTTTGTTAACCTAACCTCCATTATGTCAGGGGTATTTTAGGCCTTTTAGTTTTTCCTCTCTTTTCCTTTTAAGAAAATAAAAACTGAATTATTTATCTATACACAAATACCAACTCCAGTGACCAACTTCGGCACGTGAGATCAATACCAAGACCATCGATCGTCTTCTCAATGTTTCATGGTCTTTCTATTGATATATTGAACCACATCCATTAATGAGATCAAGTTCGCATGCTATGGAACCAGAAATTTCTTCTATTCTGCCTTTTATTCCCAATTTTTTTACTTAAGAAATTGGGTTAGTTCCAAGTATTTCTGGAGAAGCTTTTGACTTAAGAAACTGGACTCCGATGAACTCATCAAAATCAAACTCAAGCATTCAAAATCAAAAATCACACTCAACCATCATTAATATACACATGTATTCAAAAAATAGTTATACAAAACTCATGTAAATCAATACCATAAATCTAAACTAAAAACCTAATTCTAAATAAAAAACTTTAACATGGAAGTTTACTGTTATTCACAAACTTTTTGAGGTTGTGAAATTCTAAATAATTAAAGAGGGAGTGAAGTAGGTTGTTTGAGATGGTCTAACCCTTGTAAGCTTCTTGCTCAAACTTGCTTTCAAGGGTTTTTTTGTTGCATAGTTTCTATGATGGGTATTGGGTTGAAGTTGAAGAAGATATAAAATGGGGTTTATGGGAAGGTGAACTCCATGGTTTTAATTCAAGGAAAATCAGTTTGGGAGATGCCATATTTGTAAGTATGAAGATTCACGAAGAACATAGACCGAGTTACATGTAAGAAGAACCGGTGGGAGGGAAGGAATAAAGATATTTGATGGCTTTAGGTGGTTTCACCTCCTGCTGCTGCTGGTGCTAGGTGGCGGCAAACGGGGACGTGGGCGGAGGAGATTCGACGGTCAGTGGTGGTGATGGTAACTTGGGGATTCATAGGAGAAAAGAAAAGAATAGGGATGGGCCGGAGAAGGGAGGGAGAACAAATCGAAATTGTTTGGGGAGGGGGGAGGTGGTAGTGGTACCTGCGTTTCATCAGATAAGGAGGAACATGTCGGAGATGGCGGAAACCGATGGGGGAAGGGAGCCTGTTCGATGTTGTAAGGGCATAGGGGTTTTGTGTTATATATTAACTTTTTTTTATTTTTCTTATAAAATTGGAAAAAATAAAATTACCACAATACCCCTGATTTAACAGAGTAAGGTTAACATAGTTAGGTTGAGGGACCCAATCCGAAACAAAATTGAAACCATAATGATGAAATCTGTAATTAATTCGTTTGGAAGACCCAATTCATAGTTTTTATATAACCATGGGGACCAAATCTATAATTTACTATTATATATAGAGAGCCCCATTCATTTGTTAACCACGACATTGATGCTAACCGTGCTAACCAATCTGGACCGTTAGTTATTTAGATCAATGGTTCACAATTAATTAGAATTTTGATTAAAATAAAATATAAAAACGGTTTATAAAAATAAAATGCATGTATGCACAGGGGTATTTCGGTTAAAATACATTTCCTGTTATATTTTAATTGAAATTTATTTTAATTATTTTTGAAGATAATCACGGTGCATGAAATCAGGGAGAATCTTAAATTTAAATTATGCAGTTATTTTTGGGAGTTATCTTTTCAATTTGCAATTATCCTTTTTTATTTGATTTTATTTTGTCAAATCCATGATTCATATTAACCATGATTCATGTATTCCGGCGACCACTTTCAGCGTGAAGGAGATTTCAAATCCATGATTCATATTAACCATGATCCATGATTCATATTTTCAATTTGCAATTATCTTTTTTTATTTGATTTCATATTTAGCCCCTGTTCTTCAAGCACTTCTAAAAGTGGTTGCCGGAATCGAAATCTCCTTCACGCTGACGTCAAAATCCGGCGGAGACGACGAATTCACGGATCTTTACGTAGTGAAATGGACATCGCTCATGATCCCGACGATAACGATCATGATGGTGAACTTGATCGCCATTGCTGTCGGGTTTAGCAGGGCGATTTACAGTACGATACGACAGTGGAGTCGTCTTCTTGGTGGCGTGTTCTTCAGTTTTTGGGTGTTGGCGCATTTGTATCCGTTTGTGAAAAGGTTGATGGGAAGAAGGGGAAGAACACCGACGATCGTGTTCGTGTGGTCGGGGTTGATTGTGATCGTGTTCTTGATTATATTCTTTTTAACACCATTTTCGGTATCCAAATTTGTTGTTTGTAGCTTTTTTTCAACCATGAAACAATGTAGAAGTGTAAATGGTATATTCATATATGCAACTTGTGCATATATGCAGTTCGATGTAAATGGTATATTCATATATGCAACTTGTTCATATATGCATTTGTGCATCTTTTAAGATTGCATATATGGTTATATGTTAAGTTTCAAACTTAATGTTTAAAATGTTTTTGTTTTCTGTTATTAAGTCTTGATGTGCATATATGCATTTTGAATATGCATATAAAAATTGTGTAAGAATTGTGGATATGCATTTGTGCATATTCTAAGAGTATGAAATCTAGAAAATGCATATATGCATTTGTTCATTTTTAAGAGTTGCTAATGTGGACATAAACTAAGTATCTAATAAAATATGTTTAAAATGTTTGGTTTGTGCATATGTGCTTTGTTCTAAGAGTATGCAATCTAGAAAATGCATATATGCAGTTGTGCATCTTTTAAGAGTAGAAAATGCATATATGCATTTGTGCATCTTTTAAGATTGCATTTGTGCATATGGTTATATGTTAAGTTTCAAACTTAATGTTTAAAATGTTGTTATTTTCTGTGCATGTGTGCATTGTTCAAATTATTAAGCCTTGATGTGCATATATGCATTTTGAATATGCTAGAAACGATAAATTATTATATTCCAAAATAAAAATAACTAACAATTTAAAAAAAAATTTGAACTATGGAAACAAGATAATTGTGGCGTGAATTAGAAAATTACCAAGTTTAATTTAAAAATATTATATTTAATATTAAGATAACTACCAAATTAAAACCTCCTTAAAATATGGAAAAAAATGAAATGACCGAAAATTTAAAAATATTATATTTAATATTAAGATAACTACCAAATTAAAAACCTTCTTAAAATATGAAAAAATTTAAATGGCCGAAAATTGTAAAATTCCAATAATACTCTTTGAGATTTAATAGCATTGAGTGAATGACATAAACTCTAGGAAACTTTTGATTGGTCGAAAATTGGTTAGCACGGTTAGTATCAATGTCGTGGTTAACAAATGAAGGGGACCTATATATATATATATATATATATATATATATATATATATATTTGGATTCCTGTAAAAAAAATATATACTTTCGTGCAAATATGAGAAAGGTATATGTTCAAATAATATAATTTAAAACTTACCATGCATGAACTTGCTAATATAATTTTATATCGTGTGAAAAGTATGCAAAGCTTACCGTCTCCACGCTAACTTTGCAATATATATTTCAGGTCCATGTAAAGGACCTTCCCAAAATATAGACCTCACAAACGTGTCGTGCCGTATCGGGTTCAAAGTTAAACGGGTTGAAAATGTCTAACACTAACCCGACCCGTTTAATAAACGTGTCAGAAAATCTCAATCCTAACCCGACCCGCCTAACCCGACACGACCCGCCTAACCTGTTTAACCGGTTTAATATAACTAAAAATTGAAAATTCACAAAAAAGTACAAATCCAAAGTTCAAATGAAAGCATTAGAAATCCAAATTTTATAGTTCAAACTTATAAGTTTTAACCGAATCTAAAACATTAAAAATCCAAAGCATTAAAAAGAAAACTTATATTATATATATATATATATATATATATATATATATATATATATATATAATATATATAGAGGGAGGTTCAAGAGAAAACCTCAAAAAAATGGAAAACTAATTAATACTCTGGTAGCCATTCATCTGGACGGTATGCATTGTGCATACAAGTAATTTATAACATGCACACGTGCATATGCACAAGTGCATAATATGCACATGTGCATAAAAACCAAAAAACTAATTAATTACTTGTCCAGATGGAAGGCATACCGTCCAGATGGAAGGCATACCGTCCAGATGGAAGGCATACCGTCCAGATGGAAGGCTACCAGGGTGTTCCTCAGTTTTCCGTTTTTTTTTTTTGAGGTTTTCCCCTGAACCTGACTATGTATATATATAAACGGGTTATTCGGGTCATTTTCGAGTTGAAATTTTTGACCCTGACCTTACCCGTTTAATTTCCGTGTCGTGTCATGTCAACCCGTTTACTTAAACGGGTTGAAATGTATTACCCAAACCCGTTTATTTCGTGTCGGGTTAGCGTGTCGTGTCAGTTTTTTGCCAGGTCTACCAAAATATGATGTAACATTCATACATTTATTATTTCTCATGCTTTTCATGAAAATCGAAAATGAAATTTTTTAAGTATATATATATATATGATTAGGTTTAAATGAGAACATTGTCAAAGTAAGATAACACAAGAATGCCTATATTACATATGATTTTATATTAAAAATCATATATGATCAATGAACGATCAACTCGGAGGTGTATGCATTTGGCCCTACGACCGGATAGGTTCGACCATTTCTTAATCATATGTGATTTTTTAGTATAAAATTACATGTAATATAGTCATTCTTGTGTTTTCTTACTACAATGTTCTCGTTCGAACCTCTCTCTATATATACACATATATATACTTCCCTGCTTTTGCTAACCACTAAAATAATACAAACTTTGCTGACTGATCTACACCCTTAATGGATTTAATTAATGGCTAATAATTGAAGGATGACATAAATGTAATAAATTAAACTACAGGCGCCTTTGCGTGAAATTAGTGAAACAAGGGTAAATTAGTAATATGACTTTCAACCCAATTTTAAGAAATGATAGATGTTTCCGTGGATATGTACATGAAGTGAAGTAGAAGATCTTCACGATCTACATTCCCGATCGATCTTCATCGTCTCCATCTCCTTCTCTCCTTCACCGTCACTTCTCTTGTAACCTCGTCAACCATTTTTGGTTTCGTTTAAACCCTTGTTCATCTCGAAGGTGTCCATCTCCTTCCCTCCTTCATCGTCTCCGTCTCCTTCCCTCCTTCACCGTCACTTCTCTTGTAACCATGTCAACCATTTGGGTTTCGTTTAAACTCATGTTCATCTCGAATGAGGAATCTATGAGAAACAGAGAGCCAAAAAGATAGAGGGTTTTGTTTATGTAGATTCATCTTTCCATCTCCATTTGTTGTTTATATTCATCTTAGTTAAAAGGAAAATAAAAGGATCGAGAGGGGGTTTTAGGTAATGGGAAATAGAAGAACGGTGGTGAAGAGGGTTAGAGGATGAAGACGATGGTGGCCGATGGTATGGTGACCGACGTTGTTTCTGTTAGTATACAGATATGTATTTTAACAATACATATAAATTACAACGAATGTAATAACTGAATATAATCAACAAATGATTAGAGAAATGTAAATATAGGGAATCGACAGAAAAACGTAAAACGAATAAACCGTAACGAGGCTGAGGCTCGTGTTGAACACGATTCCCTTAAACAGATTTGTCGTCTGTTCCCAGGGTACAACAGCTTAAGCTTAACAGGTGTACTGCCGGATAACTTTACTTGCCTGAAAATTCCACCAGAGATAAAGAACGTATGCAGAGAGACAAGAGAACTATGTGTGATCGGTATTCGGAGAGCCTCTAAGGTGTCTAGGCTCCTCCTTTTTATATTGAAAAACGAAACCGAAATAATAAATTCGGTATTAACATTGATTTAAAGAATTAATCTCAAAATTATTTCAGTAATCAAACCAACGATTTGGGAGTTACATAAATCGCTCAACAGTGCGTGTCGCGACTTGACATGCGGGTAAACTCGCGGCACAACCCGCGTGGTTCACTGTTTATTGGCCTTACGACAGTGAAAGTCGCGACTTACAGCGCGAGTAAGCCCGCGGCTTAACACGCGGAACTTACTGTTTTTCGTCCACAAACAGTGGATATCGCGACTTACGGCGTGGGTAAACCCGCGACCTAACTCGCGAACTGCACTGGATCAAAACCAAAATTTCGCAAAAACCAAGCTACGCAAGCACAAGATCGCCGATTTTAGCCTACGAAAATCGCAATCGGCACCCCCCTGCACGCGGGTAGGTGATGGAGTAAAACCAAACTAAGGACTTGTAAGTCCCTCCCACATTTTTAGTTATAAACCACTAAAACTTTGGTCCTCCTTCCTATGTGGGACATACTCCCACACCCACTTGGTTTTGTCAATTTTCATCCCAAACACTCAACTTTGAGCATCGATATCTCATTCACACATATTCCGTTTTTGACACATAATATATCGTTGTGAAGCTCTCATATAGGAGAACATAAACCCACGAAGAGTTAGATATATAAAATACATATACATGTATTTATTTGTGTCCAAAGTTAGTAAAAAATCATATTTTTACTAAAATTTTCCAACAGTTTCATATATGAACAAAGATGAAGTATGTTTCATATATGAACAATGGTGATACAATGTCTCTTATGTTTACATTGCTTCATATTTGAACAAAGTTTCGTATATGTGATTTAGGGGTGCACAAAAACCCAACTAACCCGACTCGAAATAATCCAACCCAAACCTAACCCGAAGCATCACGATACTAATCGAATCGTAAAATCTTCAAACCGTATGTATTGGGTTAGAATTAGATTAGGGCCATTTGAACCCAACCCAACCTGATGAACCCGATGCCTTTCTATACCATGGATTTAATGTAATTGTTAAATACTTGATTAATATATGTACATTAGATATTAGACAAACCCATAATTAACCCTATTCATAATTATATAACAATTTCAACAGTAATTTTACTTTCTTATTTGCATGAACCTTCAACTTTCTTATTTGAGTTTGTTAGCCTTATTTGTATGTTCTTGTTTTGATTTTACTTTGCTTAAACATAATCACTTAGTTAGACTGTAAATGATGTACCACAATTTCAACCCAACCAACTCAACCCGTACGGTTTGGGTTGGGTTGGATTGTAATTTAGTTTGGGTTGAGTTGGGTTGAGATTTATCAAATCCTAAACATTGGGATGGAGTGTTCAAATGCCTTAAATCGGGCTAAGCTAACCTGTGTGCATCTCTAATGGGATTCATTAGTGAACCAATAAGAATGTTCACCGATGAAACATGAAAGAATGTGTGAGATTCATTATTGAAACAAAAAGAATGTTTAGCAGTGAAACATGACAAGATGTATGAGATTCATTAAGAAACCTATACAGATTCATCACATAAACATGGGATTTCATTAGTGAACCAATAAATAATCAGATTAACAATCATTGTACTTAACTGGAACTTCGTTCAGAACCCAACCTTATATATAGATGAAGGATCGTGTGAAAATAACAGTTGTGATAAGAATGGTAAGAATACTTCTGAGCCTTTGGATGAGTTAATTTTTTTAGTTTAACTTAATTTTCTTCCACTACTTTCAGTACCTTCATCTACCTTTAATTACCTACAACTACCTTCAACTACATTCATATACCTATATCTTCAAATTTATCTTTACTTCTAAGTCACTTTCACGAACTTTTATATACATTTAATTACTTTTCACATGCATGAATTTGTTAAACTTTTGGTCATAATGATAAAAATAGGTAAATAAAGGTAGTTAAATATAGATGAACGTACATGAATGTTTTGTTCTCACCTTCTCACTATGACTCTTATTATCATCGGAACCCAACCCTATAAGACGATAATCAAATAATAACAACAAAATGGTTGAAAACCGTGAGAACCGATCTAAGCCGTAATTTAGTTTTGATCTTATGTTTAATCGAAAATTGTTTCACCACATGAAAATGGCATAATTGTCATTTTGGTAACAAAGATTCACCATATGAAACACATACACACCAATTGAATCATAATAAAAATTATTATTTTTTATAAGATAATAATGACAATGTTTCATCTATATGTTATTTCACGCTAAATGTGGTAATAGACTTCCACGAAAACCCCTAAAAACAAGAAATTTAATGGAGAAATTTGGGGTTATCAAAAGATTTCGGATCTAGTTGTGGGATTTAGGGTCGTACAAGGTGCTTCATGACCAACAAAAATGTCAACGTCCCTCTTAGCTTACGAAGAACAACACCGTCATTCTTACAATTTTCGGTGTAGTTGCAGATAAAAGCCCTTCCTCATTGGATTTGCAGAGAACATGGAAAAGAAAAAGCATTACTTGAGTAAACAGATCTGGATCTGCTTCATTTTGTTGTTGCTGCTTCATATTCTAGTGATGACGGCGGCACTGGGAAGTGGAGATGGTTTTTCGATTTAGGGGTTTCGATGCAAATCAATCTGCATATAAATCTTCACACCGAAATCCACACCCACTCATCGAAAACCAGAGGACACACAGGTGACAGAATCTCGTAGTTGCAAGGAGGGGTTCACTGAAAAAATTAGGTGGGGGTCTGATTGTTGCAACGACAGTAAAGATAGGGACATAGCGGGGGAAGTTGGAGGGGGAGTGGAAGGATGATGTACAATGGAAGATGGTGGAGGATGATGCCGACGTGTTTGCCGACTTCGGAGATGGTTGTCGGTGATGGAGATGATTGCCAGTGATGAAGACGATATTGGTTTCTTGTTGATGTGTTCTAGATGCAATATGATACTGGAGGTTTTAAAATGAAATCTAATATGATATGCCCAAAATAACCTTTCAATTGACTTCTAAGTTGACAAAAATACCCTTTTTTCACCGTTATTTTTCAAATATGCTTATTTTTTAATTGATTTAATTAATCTATAGATTAAATTCGTCCTTAAGTTTCTTAATATATATTTGATCCTCACATGATTTAACCCATATATATATATATGTATATATATATATATATATATATATATATATATATATAGGGTTGAGATCTTTTGTTAACCTTGTATTTCTTGTTAACTATGTGACCTAATACAAGTCATCCATCTATAGATCGGATGGTTGAGATTAAATGTAATTTTTTTAATAAAAAACGTTTCATTAAATACAATTGTAAGTGAACATGAATGGAAAAGGGTGTTTTGGGGAAAAACACTCAAAACATTAAATCCTTGGAAACACTTTAAACACATTTATTACACTAAATTAGTAACCGACGAGTACCAACATTGATTATGTAACTGACATATTATGCAACTAATACACATTTATACCATGAACATATATGTTATCATATTATGGCACTATAATGCTTATGTTAACATATTCAATTTCTCACGATATGAACAATCATTGACTGCTAAAGATGATATCCAAATTGAAATTTGAATTATGTGTTAACAAATGTGAACATATATGCATAACATGAACACATTTGTTAACATGGATGCATATGAACACTAATGTTAACGTACTTAATTTCACATATTATGAACAATTATCACCTTCTAATGTTCGTAGTTAAATTGAAGTTTAAATTAAATGAACATATATGATCTAAAATTGATATTTAAATTGAACGTAATTCCAAATCATATATCGTATATGTTATCTAAAGAAATTTATGTGAATCACATCTTTTGTGATGATACTATAGTTGCATACAAACAATTACGTTAACCTCATTTTTTTCATCATGAACAAACTTGAACATATATGCATAACATGAACATATATGAATAACATGAACTGATACGTTAACATAAATACATATGAACGGTTCTGTTGACATTTTTACTTAAACAATATTGAAATGATTCAAAAAAATTATGAAAAAAAATAAAATTGTGAAATTGTAACCTACACAACAATTTTGGAATCTTCATTTTTGTAACTCCCATACAATTAATTACAAAAGATTACATATCAAAATGACGTTAATACCCTTTTGTATTAAATAAATAAATGAATAAAACATCAACTAACCTTGCAATCCTATTGGTTGATCAAGGTTCACATAGTTAGCAAAAAATACAAGGTTAACAAATGATCCTCCCTCTCTCTCTCTCTCTCTCTCTCTCTCTCTATATATATATATATATATATATATATATATATAGGACCCCCTTATCTTGTTAACCAAAGTTATAGTGTTAACCTTGTTAACTAATTTGGACCATCGATCTTGAAAATGGATGGCTCTAATTAAAACAAATTCTAAATTAAAAAAAATTAAAACAGTTTCGTTTAAGATTGTATTTCATAAATGAATAGGAGTAAAAGGGTAAAAACATGTTACTTGATAATCAAGGAAAGAAATCAAGAACGAAAATTCTCGGCACGATTGTGGTTTTGGATAAATACATTTGTTTTGATGTTCATATATGAAGTACATATTCATGTATGAAAGTGGTTTTGGAGTTAATAAAAACACTTGTATTGATGTTCTTATATGAAATGATATTCATATATGAATGTGCTATTGGTAATTGAAAATCCCTGTTCATAAATACACTTGTTTTGATGTTCATATTTGAAGTAGATATTAATATATGAAGTTGGTTTTGGATACATATATGAAAGTGGTGTTGGGTTCATATATGAAGATGCAGGTTCATATATTGATGTTCATATACGAAATTTTTTTGGTGATCATGTATGAAACATAATTGATGTTCATACATGAAATTGTTTATTTGTTCATACAGTAGTATAGTGTACTACTGTATGGTTTTCATATATGAACAATCACAACAAGAACTTCCATGGGACTCCAAAACTGATGATGAACAACACCATGCTGGATAAACCCTAATTCTTTAATCATCCACTATATATTCTCGATACAAATGAAAACAAAATTTTCTAAATAAAATAAAACACGTACATACTCTTACCGTTTATACAATCATCATTCAATCCTTTCATAATAGTACTAGATGATTCACGCGGACACAAAGTATCATTCTCTACAGTGATATCTTCAAGGCCTTGGGAATGAACCAAATCACTTTTCATCTGGGTATTGTCTATCGATAGATTAACATCTAAACCATCATGGGTAACGAACTGGTCCACATTTGATTGAATTATCGAAGACTGCTCTTGAACCGAATCCATATATGTTTGATAAACAATGTTTAAATTTCTTCTATCAAACAAAACCCACAGTGCGATGAAGATGATGACCAAGAAAATAGGAAATATATTAGTATATTTTGATTAGATAATTATTCCATGAATAGATAAACCTTAAACATGGAGAAAAAAATGGAAATTATCTAAATAATATGGAATCCTAAACTACCCCTCCTAAATATGGCGTCCATTTGATTAAACCACAAAATTTGATGACTTTTGATTGGACCAAAGTGGTTAACAAGTTAACACTAAAATGAAGGTTAACAAAATAAGGGCACTAAATATATATATATATATAGGGTGCGTTTCATTTGAAAACCAATCAATTCGTAGAAACTCTGCAAACCATTGTTTTAGGAAACAATATATATATTTATGGAAAACTATTATGATTCATTAATAATGATTGTGATATATATGGAAGATGATAAGATTCATTTATTATAATCATGACTTTAGATTAGGAAACTTAACAAAATGTTTCCTAAAATAGTGGTTTGCAAAGTTTCCACGAATTGATTGGTTTTCAAATGAAACGCACCCTATATATATATAGGGTGCGTTTCTTTTGCAAACCAAACAATTTGTACAAACTATGCAAACCACTATATTAGGAAACAATAGATATATTTATGGATAATGATTATGATTCATTAATAATGATTGTGATATATATGGAAAATGTTAAGTTTATTCATTATAATCATGATTTTAAATTAGGAAATGTTAAGTTTATTCATTATAATCATGATTTTAAATTAGGAAACATAATAAAATCATATATTCATTAGACTTGATGAAAGGCTAAGATTGGTTTGCATAGTTTGTACAAATTGCTTGGTTTGCAAAATATATATATATATAGAGAGAGAGAGAGAGATAGATGGGACAAATCAAATAAAAACCAAACATACAAACCAATTAATTAAGATATATTTATGGAAATAATGAATGTTCATTTATCTTAATTTGAATATTTATGTAAGATGATTTGAGTTCTTTAATTATGAATTTATGATCAACGTTTTATATTAGAAAACAATAGATATATTTATAAAATCAGATATTCGTTAGACTGGATGGACGGTGGAGATTGGTTTGCAACAATTCCATTCTTTGTATTTGATTGAGACTCTCTCTCTCTCCCTTTCTCTCTCTCTCTCTCTCTCTATATATATATATATATATATATATGGTTGAGTTCCGATGAGAATGAAAGTTAAGTCCATTCTGTAAAGGCTTACAATATAGTCATCGGACTATAAGTCCAACTAGATTATGGAAATCAATTTCCTAACTGCAGTTGGGTGAGAAGAGTGAGAAGGGATCACCACCCTTGGATTCACTAGATCAACCCCATATCAAACGCGGTTCATGGGTGGTTTTAGATTAAAAGTAATCAACAATTCATATCCCTTCTTACCTTCTCACCTTAACTGATCTTCTTCTGACGCGATCCTTTGTGTGTGTATGTGTGTGTATTATATATATATATATATATATATATATATAGAGAGAGAGAGAGAGAGAGAGATTCGGGTTCAAACGAGAACAATAATTGTTTAAAAGAATACGAGAACTATCAAAATAATTAGTGATTTTACATTAACACATGAAAAAAGGACTTTGGCCGCGACTTCAGGTCTACGTGGCTTTTTTGGGCGTTAATGGAAAATCACTAATGATTTTGTTAGTTCTCGTGTTCTTTTAAATAGTTATTGTTCTCGTTTGATCCTTCTTCTATATATATATATATATATATATATATATATATATGTATGGTCTCATTCATTTGCTAACCACGATATTGGTGTTAACCGTGCTAACCAATTTTCAACCAATCAGAATCATCCTAGAGTAATATGGACATTTTATAATTCACGTTTATTTAATGTATTTCCATATTTCAAGGAGTTATTAATATGGACATTTTATAATTCACGTTTATTTAATGTATTTCCATATTTCAAAGAGTTATTAATATGGTAGTTATCTAAATATTATGTATTTCCATATTTCAAAGAGTTATTAATATGATAGTTAACTAAATATTAAATATAATAATTAATGTATTTCCATATTTTGAGTGTTGCATGTCTAGATGTCAGTGTGTATCTCAACCAATGCAGAATAGATCAGCTGATATGCACATATACAACATGTACATATTCACAATACTCAATGTGCACATATGCATATTAGATACCAGTGTCCATATATGCATTTGCTCAATGTGCACATATGCATATACTCAATATGCACATATGCATATTAGATATCAGTGTGCATATATGCATATAATATTTCAGCAAACATATGCATATATGCACTGTATGCAAGTGTGCACATATGCACTATCCTGAAAATCGATTTCTTCAAATCCTGAAAATCGTATTAACCAACTTTTCGGCCAAATTCCGGCGACCCCTATCTTGGTTCAATTCAACTCCACTTTATTTTCCGGTAACGTTGATTTATGCGGCGATGCGTTTAACCTCTCATGCATTCTTTCTCCGTCTCCCTCTTTTTCTCCGGCGAACCCAACCCCACCCACCACCGCCGCCAAGAAATCGAACCATCGTCGGAAAATCAAGATTCTCAAAATCGCCGTTTCCGTTGGTGGGTTTTTGTTATTATGCATGTTGGTTGCATTATTAACGATTTGTTTGAAAAGAAAAAAGAAAAAGACGCCGGTGGTGGGTGTGAAAGGCGCTGAAGCAGTTCCGGCGACGCGTGGTGGCGGAGGCGGCGACAGAGGTGCGGCGAGTGGTAGTGGGAAGAATGGTGGATGTGGGTTTTCAAGTGAAGGTGATGACGGCGGTGGGATTGGAAAGTTGTTGTTTTTTATGGGATGAAATCCCTAATTATTTGGGTTTTTAATTTGATAGGCCCATGCTCCCCAAATTAAAAGGAATTTTATTTTGACCGAATACCCCTGTGCATACATGCATTGTATTTTTTTCAACCGTTTTTAATATTTTATTTTAATAAAAAATCAATTAATTGTGGACCATTGATCTCATCAATCTACGGTTGAGATTGGTTAGCACGATTAACACCAATGTCGTGGTTAGCAAATGAATGTGGCTCTCTCTCTCTATATATATATTGAGTTTCAAATACAAACCAAATCTCAGCCAATGATTTTGTGTATTTGAAAATTTAGAGGCGGTTATCCAATTAGTTGCAAATGCGGTTAATAATAAATTTAGGAATTGATACTACTACAAAAAAAAGGGTTTTTACACGGTTGTAAAGGTTTTTTAACCATGTAAAAGTCCACCGTGTAAGAAAGTGTGAAACCTTTTTAGAACCTTTTTACACGGATTTTTTTAAACCGTATAAAAATAAGCGTGTAATAAAGTAATTCTGTAGTAGTGTGATTTAATTCACACAATTGATTATATAAACGGACGGTTAAGAATAATTTGTAGGGTTTTCTAACATTTACATGGTTTGTGTTTAAATTTCTCTGAATATATATGTAATTTAAATCATGATGAATGACACTATGAAAAGGGCTTCTGGTAATATATTATGATATAAAATGAGAGGACAATTGGATTTATATTGAATAGAAGACAAATTATTGCTCAATCATCATAAACCCTAATTAAATACATTGAATTAAATAAACTTTTTGAGATCATTTTATAACTTTTTAAAAGCAAAGTCAAGCTCGTCTTATCTAAATGGTATTTCATCTATCGATACTAATCATGAATATTAATCATGAATCTATGATTTGTTGCTAACCAGTTAGTATAAGGGGATGTTTGACAGTTGTTGAATGGTTTAGTGCAGAATGATTAAGTGGTCTGAATGATTAAGAGGTTTTTATGATATAGTGTAAAATGAAATATGGCTGTTTGCTAATTATTCATAATAAAATCAGGGCTCTTAATGGTTAAGGGAGGGTCAGGATACAAAATCATTAATAGGATTTTGGAACCATTAAGAGGCAGTCTTTTTTTTTGCAAAACAAGATTTATCTCTTAGCAATTCAAAGATTGCCTTTTAATTGAACCATTAAGAGGTAAACAAACAACCCCTAAGAGTTTCTTGTCGTCTAAGATAAATTTGTTAGAAATTTTTTTCAAGATAATTTAAAGATCTAAGTAACTAACGCTAGTACAAAATATGTTTTATAAACGGATGTTTTGGGCTTTTTACACTACAAAAAAGATGCTTATCACCGACGGCCATATCCGTCGGTAAAAGTGTAATCCGTCGATGATACGTCGGTAAATGGCAATCGGTATTTCAATGGTCGGCGTTCAGATTACCGATGGGTCACCGACGGCCTATATTTTCGACGGATCACCGACGACGTGGATATTTTCCGATGGATCACCGACGACCTCCACTTTCCGACGGAATTTCACCGACGGATCATTTCCGACGGCTTTAGCGACGGAATTCCTACGGATATTTAATAAATAAAATTAAATTAAAAATAATTTACCGACGGATAATCCGTCGGTAATCCGGATTATATACATACATGCATACACACACGCACATATATATATATATATATATACATACATACACACATACATACATGATCATATACATACATACATGACCATATATATACATACATACATGAGCATATACATATATACATACATACATGAGCATATACATACATACTTTATATATACATACATACATGAGCATATATATATACATACATACATACATAATAATTACCGACGGATTACCGACGGACATCAGGAAAAAATAATTATCAATTAAATTTTTAAATTTACCGATGGATTACCGACGACATTAAGTATTTAAAGAAAGCAAAAATAAAATAATTTTATGTCTGTCGGAAATGGATATATTTTCCGACGGATCACCGACGGATAGTGTATTTGTCACAAATGTTATTTTTTTGTCGGTAATCCGTTGGAAATTACCGACGGATCTTGTCCGTCGGAAATAATCAATTTTCTAGTAGTGTTACACGGTTTTGGAACCGCGTATAAGATCGGTGTTTGTAAAAGTGTGACTTTTATACATGGTTCCAAAACCGTGTATAAAACTCAACTTTTATACACGGATTCAAAACCGTTTAGAAAAATAATATTAAACGTGTATAAAAGTTAAAATCTTACACAGTTTTTAGATGAAACCGTTTAAAAAAGTCCTGATAACCGTTTATAATAGTGCCTATCTTACACGGTGTTTAGATGAAACTGTTTAAAAATGTCCTACTAACCGTTTATAAAAGTGTCTATCTTATACGGTTTTTTGCTAAAACCGTTTACAATTGTAATAATTTTTTACGATTTCCATAACAAAACCGTGTGTAAATAACCATTCATAAAAAAAATTTGGAGACATTTGTACACGTTTTTTTTACTAGGACCGTGTATAATGAGTTATATTTATATTTTTAATATTTTCCTCACTTTTGTTACTATCCATTATTTCAAATGTTGGTGAAGCTGCATTATATCCGATAAGCTACATTTCCAAATACGATTCCAATTGGAATAATGGAACATTTCAAACACAATTCCAAATACAAATTAAATTTAGCTAGACACGTAAATGTAGTATCGAAAAGTAACCATTAACCATTAAACTTTAAAGATCGTCAATGTTAATGTAACATCTCAAACTAACCAAACATTCTAATACTTTTTATCTTATAATCAAATCTAATAATTCTTAAAACAATCCCCCCATTCATTACCATATTTTACCATCTTTCATGCGCTTCAAAGTAAACTATCTCGCGATATTGCAAGTCATCTCCTCTACTTGTGTAATTGTGAAAGGAGCCGTAGTCGTTCATGTGTCCTATATATAAATTTGAAAGTAGGTGTTATTATAATTAAAATAAAGTGTTTTGTACAATATATAAATAAAATGAAAGAAATTTAAGAAACACATACCTTGAGAGAGTAAGCATATTGTTCATGCATCACAAATTGGAATATTTGCTTCGCTACATAGTAACCACACTCCCAACCATCTTATTATTGATTACACTAAAGTGTAAAAAAAAAGGTAGTGATTAAACAAATTAAAGTACAAAATAAATTGTTGTGATATATAAATTATACCTTGTTTAATCTCCATGTAACCGGAGTGTTGGCTTGAGAAGACCCTATGGCATGATTGTATTTTGTAATAGCCCTAAATGAAAAATAACAAAACATTTGTGTTAATAATGGATTAACTATGTAAATAAACACCAAAAATACATTAAAGCAATACATTACTTACGTGTCAATTAGGTCTTTGATCTTGTAAGTGTCGGTTGTCTTTTCGGTTGACATCATCGAATCTAATACATAGACCAAGCTACGTCTAGGCCTAATGACTAGTAACGACCAATAGTGCCTAAAAATGTTCAAAATGGTAATGTCAATACAACTTAAAGTGTAAAATGTATGTTGTTGTTATTATTATTATTATAGTAAGATATAAATATATATCTTACCCCTGTGAATATGGTGCTAAAAGAATTATTTTTCTTTTTCGTGCATCATCATTGCCAAAATTCTGTTTGTGATACCAAGATCATCCCATTCAATTTCATTTGCATTTGTTGCTCCCGGTGCTATAAACGCACAATTGTTCCTTGCATTTTGAGATACAATCATGTGCAAATCCCTGAAAACATTAAAATATGATAACATTATTAGATATTATGAATATATATATACCTTAATTGATAAAGACATATATATATATATATAGATATATTGACTTACGCTAGAAACCAAGCAATGATGTTCTGGTCGAGCCACCCATTCGTCATTAATAACTTCAAGCCATCGTACTCGACCCCTATGTGCATGGACATAAGCCAAGGACCTCTACCTCGACTTGAACCGTAACCCTAGTCGCCGGCCATTCTTCGCTGGAATGTAGGCATTCAAATAGCTCATTCATCGCGGGTGGTCGATCCTGCATTAATTTAGGCAACTACTAGGTCTTCTTAGCTATATTTTTATTTCTATGCAGCTCGGTGATTACTCTCTTCGAATGTGCCTTGTCATCTTTTTGTACCTACATTAATAATCCATTTGATTGATAATTCAGAGATGAGGCGTACATATACTTAAGAGTTGAGCGAATACGTGTGGGTGAATATGTGCAGTCGTAGGTGGCACTTGGGTGGCGGTCACAAACTTGTTTGAATGGAACGCATCTTCCTTTTATACGCGAGGCAGAATAGGCTCACTCGTTGGTAGGACAGATGTCACCAATTTATTAGTAGTAGCTTATTAAGAAAAAACGATAATGTTAGTAAACATGACGTATATTGGAAAATCTAACTGTAATTTAACATAAAAAATAAAGCATATATGTATATTCCTGTCGCAACACCACATAACGTATCTCCCACGGGATGAAGCCCCCAATAGCTTGACCTAGTTTTTGAGTATCAGAATTTGGCATAGGCACCAGGCTTCACATCCATCCATAATCATGTCAACCTGAACCTTCATGAACCCCTCCCCCAGCGGATAACCATGAAGAATGTCAACCGATAAAGGAAAGTCCAAACCCTTAGCAACTACTATCCCCCCCCCCCCCCCGACATCGGAAAACCAAATCAGAGTTTGTAGCATCTTGCAAACGAAACACATAAAAATCATAATTTAAAAAATGGATCCCTTCAAACTTCAAAAAATGTAAACACATACCTATTACAACTCACCTTAATGGATCCAATTTGTGGATCCCAAGCAATTGATCCAGCACTACTCTTGTTGACCCTCGGGCTTCCTGTAGGGCTGACATTGTTCCTCGATAATCATCCTGCTAAAAGCTCATTCAATCGTTTCTCTAGGTTAGATGTACATTACTTCAGGTCCTTTATTTCTGCTTCTTTCTTGTTATGACTTCTCTTTTTAGTTCCAAGGCCTAGGCCGACACGCAAACCCACATTGTGAGCGACACCCTTGATGCGACCTGGGTGTTCGGGTCCCAAGACCGCTGCCAGGGGATCAATTTCCATTTCAGGTTCCCAATCTCCCTGAAAGAATCGTTTATCTTTTTCTATCTATCGTGTTAAACAACAAGCAATTCAGGTAAGTAATTTAGGATAATAAGTCGATAAACAAACATAAAATAAAGATATAATAATAACTTACTAGATCTTATACTATAGGCTTCATCTTATCCGGTAAGTGAATTCATTGGGGCCTGATTTCACCAGTCTCGCCACTATAAAGTCGCGTGTCCGCTTACTATACATAATTGTGTATCTCGGGAATTATACCTCAATCCTTATCCCTCTCCCACGAATCCTGCTTCCCTAGATACCCCTGTGATCCTAAGTGGTGGGGATTATCATTCAGCTTTGCATGCTCCCTGTTTTTTTGGCTTAGTGCCTTGGCATAATGAAAATAAGAAAATTAGGAACATATAAATCTATATTAACACTAAAAACAATAAGGTTATTGTTACTACACCTCAAATTCTAGCGTCGAATTGATCTTAATGAATTTAGCCCACGTATCCGGTTTAACATACGAGTACTTATCGTATGTTGTTTTGTTTTTTCTCACGTATGAATTTAAGAGCATCGAATTAAAGCTCTTCCATGAGTTGGAAGAAATCGACATCGTCTTTTTCTTCAACTTGTCATCCTTTAAATTTCACTTTTGCCGTTTGATCAAAATAAAGTCATTAAATGGTTTGTAATATGAAATATCTTATATGATGACAATACGAGTAAAATATAATATATTGTATACCTTAATAGATGCCCATAATTGAGTCTTCTCATCAACGTCAATTTTGTGCCAATCAGGTTCGAGTATTGACATCTTCGTTCTCGCCCCAAGTCCTACCCAATTAGCATATTTTGATGAATAAGCACTGATCATCCGATCAGTATCGGGACAAAATTGAATTGTACAATTTTTAGAGTCCCTTATATTACTCAATGATGTCACCCCTCGGGTCTGGGTCGACCTTTGCATGGCTTTCAATGTGTTTGGTTCTTCGTTGACTGAGATGTTAGGAACAATAAGCAAGATTATGGATAATAGGACTACTAAAAGAATTAATTTGGTTTGCATAATATCTTGAAATACAAACATGTAACGTGCTAAATTTCATTTCAATGAAAGATAAACAACTAAGATAAGAATTTAAAATAGTTTTTATCAAAACATATACGACAACCCATAGTCCAGACATGGAGCTCACTATCACTCCTAATTTGTACAAAATTGATGTTAAAAGTAATTCAATCGACATCCAAAGGTACAACGTAAATTTCAGGAAGTTTGATGGACTTATGGTGTTCGTAGTTGGAATCATAGCCACTCAAGGTAAGCAACTAAAAGGTTATGCTAGGTGATCCATTATAGTTGTAGATGGTTTTTGATAGATTTGCGCGAGTGTGGTATTTTGATCATATCTCACTTGTCTGAGCTCGGATTTAAGTAATTCAAGATTCTATGGACTCCCAACACACATAGGTACAATGTTCGTGTTTTGAATTTTTGCAAATTCGAGCCACATCTAAACCTAACTTGACGTCGAAGGTGAAAAAGAGTTGTTGACAGCAAAAGAAAAAAGGAAAAGATTGGAAGGATATTGGTTTTCTTGGGGATATTAAGACAAAGGGGGCTAAACTCGACCGAAAGAAGAACCAAAAACCATAAGAGGGTTGTTGGGGACAGTTCTGGACACCACGTGCAAAAGATGAGTGAAGACTAACAGACCACTAGTTACTGCTGCTCCAAAAACTAAACAGGAATAGACCGGCAGACAAAAGAACCATGGAAAACCAATTGCAAACCATCACTAGTGTTAACAGGATTTAGAACTCATTTGATAGACTTGAAGCAAATTGGCCTCTGGCCATTGCAAACCATAATTCAGAAACAGGACAAACAGGATGTCTAGAAGGTCTGAACATCACATATATGCATAGGAATAGAGCTAATAAGTTGAAGTGTAGGCTTGTGCAAGAATGATGGGCTAATTGAAACAAGTTTAACAACACAGTTGATCATGGCCAAGGGAATATGGGTAATGTGATGTTTTGTAATGAACTAGATAGGAAAAATCGTTAAATGCCAAAGAACTTTGATCAGGTTTTGATTTGAGCATTTATATATGAGTAAAAGAGAAGAGAGAAGTAAGCACATGATATTTTGCTATTGTGAAAAAGCCTAAGAGATCGTAGCATCTATAGTGTTGTTAAACTTGTTGCTATGGTGTTATTTTTATGCTAGGAATGATTATATCATCATATAAATCAATTTGTAATCTAAGTCTAGTTAAGGAATATAATTTGTAATCCACTACCATCAGTAACTAAAGTGATCACATGGTTGAGACTTTTATTCCACTTTCCTCAGTAACAATCGTGTATTTTCTTACGACCCTTTATCCAAATGCTTACCTAGTAAGCATTTACCGGTGAAAGTTAACATTGTAACTTACTTAACCGGGTGAGATTTTAGTTCATTAAAACGCTACCGTATGTACTAATTTACCTGGTAAGAGTCATCACCCTCACTTATCGGGTAAGACTCTCCATCCTTATCGTCGTTCTTACCGGGTAAGATTCTCGGCCCTTGTTATGTTCATCCGGTTAAGTAAATGACTTAGTAAACACTTACCGGATAATCATTTAGTAAACAGCCTCTAATATCTTAACTTACATTGGAATCATTCATTCATCCATTAGTGTCTGCCTTCTACTTTTTCTACACAATTAAGCTTCCTTTACCAACATTTTCTTCCATCAATTACACAAACCTTCCCTTTCAAACTGAATAATTCTTCACTGAACATTATTTAACTGTTATGTGTACCCTTTTAAACTTTTTTCATAAAGAGAAAAAACGAAATATTTACATGAAAAGAATGTTTAATTCTCTCTTTATCTCAATTTCTACCCATGTCCAATAAGAACCCAATCGTACGTACGTTCACCATATAGTGTAAAGTGTTCGATATTATTCATTTATTTCTGCCAAGATATATGTTACCCACATATAATTACACAAGCTATTATGTCTCCTTCTTAAACGGTTTTGCAATGTACTTTTGTTGTCTTGTTTTTTGGTGTAGAACGTGTATCCATTAATGTCGTATCCTTGGTATGTTGACACAATATGTACAGGACATATGCTGAATGTTCCACTACTTGATCAACTTTTTCTCCCCCATTCCACTTTTGTTTCATTCTTTCTTTCAACCATGTTGCAAATTTTCAGTTATGCTCGGTAACGACCCATTATCGCTCTTAAATGGGTTCATTTCTTGCAAAATTCCCATGTGCTCATGTACGTAGGGAGAAATTGCAGTTAGGTTCTGTAACACAAAAAAATGTGCATTATGTAACTCAACATTTTCTTGAGTGATAAACTTTTTTCCAATCGTCCCAATGCCTCCAATCCTACCTTCATGTCGAGATTACGAGATGCCAATATTTTTTACACCGGTCAGATAGACTGTAGAGAAATCAATCACCTCCTCGAAAGCATATCCTTCAACAATGATGCCTTTGCGTCGAGATCGGTTCCTTACATACCCCTTTAAAAAACCAATTTATCTCTCGAATGGATGCATGTACCGTAGGAAGACAGGACCGCAAAAGTCTATTTATCCAACAATGTGAGACACTAGGTGTACCATCACATCGAAAAAGGATGGTGGGAAGTACATCTCCAGTTGGCATAGAGTGATAATAATATATTTTTGCCATGAATCCAACACCTCTGGATTGATCACTTTTGAATGAATCATGTTAAAGAACAAGCAAAGATTTGTAATTGTATGTCGGATGCGGTCTAGTAATATACCACGAATTGCAATTGGAATCATATGTGTCGTCAAAACATGACAATCGTGCGACTTCATACCAAGCAATTTCAAGTCCTTCATCGACACTAGCTTTTAATGTTTGCAGAATATCCGGATGGAACTTTGATATCATGCAAGCATTGACAGAATCTAGTTTTCTCAACCTTCGACAATGTATAGCAAGTCGGTGGCAAGTATGTACGTTTTCCATTATCAACAGGAGAAAGCTCTGATCGGATCTCCAATTCCACCATGTTTTTTCGAACTTTCACCCCATCTTTTGAATTTTTTGGAATGTTCAACAATAGACCTATCAAGCTGTCAAAAACATTTTTCTCAATATGCATCACATCAAGACAGTGTCGAACACTCAAATGGAGAGTCCATTCAACGGTTGCCTTGCTACTCCATGCTCGGTTTTCCCATCAAACAATGACTTCAGTTTGCGGTACTAGTGGCTCATCGAAAGAGACCTTCAATGGCCCATGTACACATGTTTCCCACAAGTTCTCAATCTTAGAGCATGTGTGTCATCTTCACATATAGGACATGCCTTTTCTTCCTTTGTACTGTAAGCTGAGAAATTCCCATAAGCCGAAAAATTGTTTATGGTGCAAAAAACCATGGCTCGTAGCAGAAAATGTTCCTTCTCATACGCATTATACACTTCGATGTCTGGACTCCATAATTCTTGCAAGTCTTCAATTAATGGAGCCAAATATACATCAACGTCGTTCCAAGGTTGTTTGGGACCCTGAATTAGCAATGACATAATGATGTATTTACATTTCATGCATAACCATGGTGGAAGATTGTAAATTCATAGAAGCACCAGCCAAGTATTGTGATGACTGCTCATGCTTCTGAATGGATTTATTCCGTCAGAGCTAAGACCAAACCGAATATTCCTAATTTCATCACCAAAATCTTGAAAGATGTTGTCGATATTCCTTTATTGAGGAGAATCCGCTACATGTCTAATTTTCTCATATTTTTTACGATCTTCATCATGCCAACACAACAACTTTGCATCTTTGGTGTTTGCAAATAATCGTTTCAATCTTGGTACAATAGGCAAATACCGCAACATTTTAGCGGGAGGACCATCCTTTTGTTTCACATCACTATTGTCTTTCGTTCGGTTCTTTCGCTTATACCTTGGTGTACCACATATACCACACTCGTGTAGATCAGCATTTTCATTCCTATACAATATGCAAACATTTAGACATGCATGTATTCTCTCTATTTCCATTCCCATTGAACACATTAGTTTTTTCACTTTGTATATCGAAACAAGTAACTCATTATCATCAGGAAGCATTTCATGCAAAATCTCTAGCGAACTAGTACAACTTTTATCACTCCAACCATTGCTTGCTTTTAAGTTAAACAGTTTCAACACAGCTGAAAGTTTGGTAAACTTTGAACAACCAACATACAACGGTTTTTTGGAGTCGATAAACAATTGTTCAAATTTGTCATAATCCTTATCGGCAATATTATCCTCCACATCATGTAACATTTCATCTAAATTATCATGGTTATCATTGCCTGATTCATAGTTATCATTGGTGTCATCACAATCTCGATTGACCGTGTAATTACAATTATCAAAATCCTCTCCATATCGAATCCAACAGGTATATCGTTCCATAAACCCGCGTACAATAAGATTTTCTTTAATTAAACTATGATCACTCTATTTACAAAAAAATTTACAATCCCGAGAAGGACACCAAATTTCACTTTCTCCATTATTCACCCGATTACTCTCAGCAACCTCCATAAACTGATCAAGACGGGCCAAGTGTTTCTTTGTAGCTCGTGCTATTTGGTACATCCTATCATAACAATCCATCTGTAATGTCAAAATAAAGTATTAATCATAAATGCATGCAGGACATGATATCAAAAGGCTATAGGTAGCCATCCTAACCCACTTTTTGAATATTCAGTCTCATATGTGAGTACTTATAACAGATTGATTACTTAAGAAAAATCCGGCAGCATTTCCCTGCAACTCCCCAAATATGTGTATAATAAAAACACATATTCGTAGGAGTAAAGGGAAACATCTACCAAACTTTTCTTAAAATAACCAATTCGTTATACGCATTCACATCCTAAATGAGACAAATATTCAAAAAGCAGTACCAATCATGGGACTATCCGAAATTAATCTCTATTATATCAAAATTTGGACGAGTGACCTAAAGGCATCAAATGCATGAACTTGTATAATAAATGCATGCAAGTTAAAGTTTTTAGCAATCATGTACAAAATTAATATACTTAATGTGTAGTATAGTAAAGTACCTGATCAGTATCGGTAATTGATCAGTCCAATCCAATTGGTACGCCTATACGAATTGGTATTATATATGTACGTACGAGTTGTTGATCACACACACACACACACACACATATATATAATATTACTTCAAAACATGTTGTTAATGCATATAACAGTAGTAGTTAATGAACTGTTTGTTTAAGGTGATGATCATACCTTACTTTTTGTAAAGAATAATGTCAAAAACCACCAAAAAAGGCCAAAAATCATCAATAAAGTGTACTTTTTAGAATGAGCCGCATTGGGTAGAAAAAAAGGCAAATTCCTTTTGTACTTATAGAGAAACCCTAGGTACGGCCTTTTATACGTGGTTGTGTGTAAAAAAACCGCGTACAAATGGGGTTACTTTTATGCGCGACTGTGTTTAAAAAATCGCATGTAAAGATACCTTCTACACACGGTTTTGTAGCATAACCGCAATTAAAAGTAACCCCTTTGTACGCAGTTTTTAATACATAACCACGTATAAAAGTAATCCCTTTGTACGTTGTTTCATCGATGCACCCGTTTGTAATTGTCGAGTACCCTTTCTACACGGTTTTTAATCCAAAACCGTGTATAAAACCTTATTTTTAGCAACGGTTCAACTTTAACCGTGTAAAAAGGGTCCAGATTCGTCCTTTATACACCGTTTAGGCGCGTATAAAAGTCATATTTGTAATAGTATAACTCAAAAAATAAATGCAAAAGTTTAAACCATAAGGTTAAAATAATCTAAAAAAGTTCAAACGGATTGCCCCATCCCAACTCAGGTCCTAACAAAACATAAACTAAAATATAGAACCCAATATGTTTTTTTATCCACAATTAGATAAGCATAATGGGACAAGGATCAAGGGTTGGCCAAAAAAAGACTGATGGTTCATGTCCAAAAAGGATGTTTGATCCTCATTTTTCTGAAAAATAAGTGATCATGACCGTTCTTTATATATATATGGATGAAATAGAGCCAAGATTCAAGACCCCTTTTAAGTCTGTTTAAATCCCAATCAAACTTTGTTTTCTTTGTAAATGGAAGGATGAACAATGGACCTTTTTATCCTAATTACTATTTTTATCAGTAATGTTTATAGTTTAATATAGACAATCCAACACCTTGTTAACAAACCAAATCACAAGTGAGGTTTGAGAAATTTCTAAATTGTTCAGTTTAATATGAAGTGACCAAACCGGTTAAACTGGATCACTAAAAGTTTACCAATTGGTGTTTTATAAGCAGTCTGGTATGCCAATAGAAACCGGATTGAAAGCATCATCTAGTTTGAAAGTCCAATATTTTATGTTTGTCTTGACAACTTTTTCTAAAATTCCATGTATTTCCCTATTATAGAGTTCAACCAATCCATTTGTTTGGGTGGTATGTAGTTGCAATCCTGTGGTTAATGTTATATTTTGCAGGAACTCCATGTAACATGTTGTTCATAAAGTGGGTACCCTCATAACTGATTAGTGTCCTGGGAGTACCAAACCTTGTGAAAATTTGTTTCTGAAAGAACTTAACCACAGTTTTTAAATCATTGGAAGCACATGTCATAGCTTCCACCCATTTTGACACATAATCAACAACTAGTATGTATTGGCAATTGTTAGATGCAGGAAAGGGTCCCATAAAATCAATTCGCCAAACATCAAACAACTCTACTTCCAAGATGCCATTTAAAAGATTTCATTTTTTTAGAAATGAAACCACTTCTTTGACATTCATTGCATCTTTTCTAAAAAAATCGGCGTCTTGGAAAAGAGTAAGCCAATAGAAACCATATTGTAAAAATTTTGATGTTGTCCTTGGTCCTAAAATAACCTCCATATGCTGCTTGGTGGCAATGTTATAGAATTGCTACCACTTTAGTTTCTGGAATGCACCTTCTCAAGATTTGATCTGTACCAACTTTAAACAAAAAAGGTTCATTCCACAGATGAAATTTAGTGCCATGGAAAAACTTCTTAAGCATATGGCCAGTATAATCAGAAGGTTTTATGCTACAAGCTAAATAATTTGCTATATCAGCAAACCAAGGTGTGGTTGCACAAGAATTCCCTCATCAGGTTAGGTTTCAATGATGTCTCCTCTCCTCTATCTTCATCATGCTTTTCTAGCCTTGACAAATGATCTGCTACTTGATTGTCTACTCCCGTTGATATGCATTGAGAATTCAATGCATATTGCATCTTTTTCTTATCTTTTAGGATTTTAATTTCCTTTTATTCCAACAATTGAGTCATTTTCTTATCTTATTTTCCACTTTTTCTTATTCATGGAGCTAAGTTTATGATTTACCTATATGTTGTTATTTTGTAAAAACCAACTAAAAGTCTTATGTTTATTTTGATGCCAGATTGATGTTGCAGCATTCAGGGCTGATTTGGGATGGAGCTTTGAAGATATTTTTGATAAATTATGCAATCCTGATTTTTGGCCTCTCCAGATCTTTTTGACAATAGTAGAAGAAGTAGTTGGCCGAAGTAGGAAAGTGATGACATCATTTGGGCATGTTTTTGGAGAAACACTTTAGTTGGTATACTTTATATTATTATTTTTAAGCTTTTTATTTACAAGTTAGCCATCCTTGTTTGGTATAAATAGGTGTTGATGGTATTTTGTTTTAATATATAGATGTAATCGATCAATTTTAGAACTGATATTGTGACTCTCTCTCTAGAACTTTTAATATCAAGTCTTTAATCTTTTAGAATTCTTGTTCTTCATTATTAGTTGTTGTAGCATTGTTTCAGCATTACTTGTCTTTACATTTGTTTATTGCTTATTGTCTTTACTTTATGCACTTTACATTTCCGTCATTTAATTTATGTCATTTACATTATGTCTTTACTTTATGTCATTTACATTTCTTGCAATTTATATTACGTAATGAGTAGCTAAATTCTATAGTTTGGGTGTGAGACGAAAGGGGAGGTTGTAAACCAAAAACTAGTGGACTTTGTTCTTCAATAACATTGTTCCACTATGTCATTTTAAGTTTTATAAATCCAAAAGCACTTCTTGACGAATTGATCACTTCTTAAAGTGTGAAAGTGCCATGGACTTAGGAATAAACCATGAAAAAGCACGTCAGTTTGAATGATATGCGAAGTATACTTGGAAGAGTTGCTAGCAAAGGAACTTGCTATCTTTGTTTTTCAAACCGATTGATTCTTGACGGGTTGATCACTGGTCAAAGTGTTAAAGTGTAGTAGACTCAGGAATGAGCCACTAAGAACACGTCAACTTGAATGATATAGGAATCGACTCGGAAGGGTGATTTTTAAACAAAGGCATTTGTTTTTCCATATACTTTAAAGAAACCATTTGACACTCACACTGGTCCGAACATTTGCATAGGCATATGTTCATTGAAGGCTAAACAAAAGTGCAATGGTAGATATCCGGAAGGATACTCTTTAAAGTACATGGTGGAATTTGTTGTTGTTGAACTAATGCTATAGCATCCCTATAGCATTGACCTCCAGAATTTGTGTTTACTCCTCACTTTAAGTCTTTCACCCATACTATCTTTATATATCTTGTAAATCATATGACTATTAACCAACTCAAAAAAAGTCTACAAAATCGCCATCTGAAATATCTTCTTTTACTACACCTTTATTATACTTTTACACCAATCTCTGTGGGACGATATTCGGTATTTTACCATTGTATTACTTGAAAATACGATATTGGATCTCATTGTATACTTGTTTTGAGATTCAATTATCACATATCTTAGAGGTGTGCAGACATCCGTATCAAGTTTTTGGCGTCGTTGTCGGGGATTGGCTCGCTAAAAGTTTTTAAAAGTATTTTAAAATATTTGATTTTTCTAACACCTTTTGGATCTCATTTTGGAAGTGGTGTATGCCAAGAATACCACGTGGGGAATTATTTGAATTTGACCCGGACATTGAAAGAACATTCCGAATTAGAAGAAGGTCACAAAGAATTTCATTAATTTTAGACCCTCCCATCATGGAACCACCACCACAAGGTTTTGAGAATAGGGGGCCTAGACAACATCTTCTAGAAAACCCACAAAGACAACCAATATTTCATGATGCACCACCCATTTTTGGAAATCCACCAGAACCAAGGTTCTAAATGGCGTGGCGGCGTGGCATGGCGGCAAGGTCAAGTCTCAAGCCTTGTGAGTTACGGCGAGACAATGGCGTTTTCCATGGCGGCGCCAAGGCGGCATATATATATATATATATATATAATATAAAGGGCAAGTTTAAACGAGAAGCTAAACATTTTGCGAGAAGGCGAGAAGTGTTTAATCATATATGATACACAAGCTTAATCACATATGATTAAACACATGTTACATTAGCAATACATAGACGATTAATCATATATGATTAAGCACGCCCACAGGCCGTGTAATCATATATGATATCACACTTCTCGCTTTCTCACAAAATGTTTAACTTCTAGCATTAACCTTCCTCTAATATATAATTATATAATGATGGGTAAGTAACGCTTTAAATTCATATAAAAAACAAAAGAACCATGGATTGATTTGATATCAAATATACAAAGTTTACAAAAATGATATCAAGAAATCATAACAAAAAGAACGATTTACCCATGGTTTATATACTTCTATAATCCAAAAAACGTGTTATATTAGAGTAGATGTATCATCTAAAGTCTAAACAAACTATACTTCCATGTTATCATCATCAATTATATCCAAAAGTCTTTCGTCATCGGAGTTGAATTCAAACTCTTCGCCACCTTCAACTTGTGGTTCTTCATCCGACTCAAAATCATCCTCATGAAGTTCTCTAGCCTCATGGTCTCTAGCCTCCAAAGTACTGCCTTCTTCCATTTCTTCCTCCTCATCACTAATAAAAACGATCCATGATTGTGCTTTAGTAGCATCAAGAGAACGTAACACATCCATATTTTGGTTTTTGACTCTTGTCCACTTGTTGATGAGCTTGGCATTAAATTGAACAAATACAAGATCATTCAATCTTTGACTATCAAGCCTATTCCTCTTCTTTGTATGTATCTAAAGTTAAATAACAAAAAAGTTAAATATAAAATTATCTACAAATATGTCCGCGTATTAAATTGTTAATAACTATTATTAATATTTACTAAAAGTCTAAAACATAAAAATACTTACCTCCTCAAAAGCACTCCAATTTCTTTCACATCCCGAAGAGATAGTTGTCAACGAAAGATTCTTTATTGCCATCCTTTGCAAAGTCGGGGTGGCATTTCCATAAGTCATCCACCAAGTAACTACTCAAATAAAAATAAACACATATAATAAATAAAATAGTTTAAGATCTAAGTCATCTAACATATGTAAACAATAAATGAATGTATAGTTGTATACCGGGATCATAAGTGCTACTATTTTCCGAACACCCCTTTGCGGCTAACATTCTTCCAAAATCTCCTTCTTTTCTTTTAAACTCTGGAAGCTCTACATTCATCACTAGATCTTGCTTCTCAAATTCATCAACAAAAAACTTCTCTACACACGTGAAAACTGCATCCGAGATCATAAGATAATCTTTTATGGTTGGATCTTTGAAGAAGTAATAAGGATTCAATAGGTAGCCCATCAAATGCAACGGACCATCAAGCCGACCTTTTTCTTTTGTTTCAATGATGTCTAAAATAGGACGGTAGTTAATCTCCACATTGTTATAAGCCATTTTGATATCTTCCTTTGCTTGCATAAACTCTCCATACAAGAAACCCATTGATAGCTTTCGATCTCCATCAACAAGTCGAAGGACTTTCACTAAAGGAGAAATCACCTTCAAGCATAAGCTAATCCCATTCCAAATTGATACACTCATCACAATCGCATATGCTCCTTTTCCTTTGCTTGTTTTGGCCCAATTGGATTGTGTCCAATCATCACTAGTGAACATAAGCCTTAGCTTTTCTTTTTTCTCCATCAAACTTTGCAAAGTTAGAAATGAGGTAGCAAATCTAGTGACTCCCGGCCTCACAATGTCTCTAGACTTTGTGAACCTTCTCATCATCGCCAACATCCTATGATGTGCATAAATGTAAATAGTTAAAGTCTTTGCCTTAGCAATCACACCTTTAAATTTAGCCTCTTTACCAATTGCTTCAAGCATAAGGTCGATGGTATGTGCGGCACAAGAAGTCCAAATTTTTTTTGGCCTCTTCTCTATCAACAATTGTGTGGCCGCCATATTATTAGAAGCGTTGTCCGTAACAACTTGAATGACATTTTGTGGCCCAACCTTTTCAATGCATTTGTCAACATAATCAAAGATGTATGTCCCGGTATGTGAATCTTTGGAACATTCAACCGAAGAAAGAAAAGTTGTACCTATTATCGAGTTTACACAAAAATTCATTATGCTTCTTCGTTTTTGATCCGTACAACCATCCGTCATAACTGAACAACCATTTTGTGCCCACTCTTCTTCTTGATTTTTGAGTAGTCCTTTCAACTTCTTCCTTCAATAATGGTTCCCTAAGTTGATATTGGCTTGGAGGACGGTAACCCGGGCCGTATTTTCCAACTGCTTCAATAAACTTCTTAAATCCATCATTATCGATGGCATGAAAAGGAATGCCCGATTCATAAACCCACCGTGCACAATATTGATGCACTTGATGTGTTCTTTCTTTACAAATTGCATCTACAATATTTTGTTGACGGGTAGTTGGAGCATCGGGATTAATGGGATTAGCAAATTTGTCCAACGACCCTAAAGATGATGCTTTCTTTCTTTTTGAACCCATGATCACCTCATCTTCTTCATTTTCTAATTCAACTTCAGCCCTCATTTCTTCTTCCCGGATTCTATTCCCTTCTTTCTTTTCTCTTGGCTTCTCAAGTAATGTCGCACACACATCTCTATCTTCTTTGCTAGATTTCTTACATATGGCAACACCCTTGCCTTTTATTCCCGCAACGTGGTACTTTAACCTCGTGATTCCCGCTCTACATATAAACACACATAAGTTACATTTGACAACATCTTTATTTGTAGGATCACACAAAGTTCCATAGTTCCATCCCGCATCACCCAAACCTCGTTTCAAGAATGTCTCTTCGCAAGAACTTGCTTCAGTTGTTGCGGTCGGTTTGGCTGGACCCCCACCACCACTAGCCATTATCTTACTATATGGGCATTTACTGAACCTGTACAAAATCAAATTAGAAAAGATTGAACAAGGGGTTGTACACAGAAAGATAATCACTTGGTGGGAATTTACAGAAGCTGTGAAATAGTTTAATGTTTACACCTAAATTGGTGATAATCACTTTGCAGAAAGATAATCACTAAATGTCTAAATAGTTTATACAGAAAGATAAAATCATAAAAAATAAATCAAATCCATCTCAAAATCAAGTTGACATGATACTTGATAAAGAATAAATCAAATCCACTAGGCAAATTAACAAAGAATAAATCAAATCCATCTAAATTGCCATGATACTTGATAAAAATGGTGAGTGGCAGATAGATGATATTTGGTTTATTTGATTAGCACCAATCAAAAGTTAAAATCATAAGTTAACAGAATGCCATTCCATGAATCGTGAATTCGTGATACTTGAAAAAATCATAAAAAAGACATGAATGACAGTAGATATTAGACAGATGATTCATTGTAAGTAAAATATATAAATGAGTGGCAGTAGACAAATGATCATAGAAGAAATCAAAAAAATCGAACAAATAGACAAATACTAAAAGTCTGAACAAAGAAGTGAAGAATTGAAATAAAATCGAACAGAGAACTAAAAGAAATCAAACAAAGAAGTGAAGAACTCGTAGTTCTTCAATCGAACTCGAATTAAAGTTGTAGCAGAAAGATAAACCTTGTTCTATCGAGAATTCGAGATACGGTTTGAACTTCGAACTTTAATCGAAGATTCGAAGTTGTTCTGATTTCTGAAGAAGTTGTTCAATCGAAGTTTTCTGTCGCCGAGAATGTTCAGTCGATTAACATTGTTCTTGTTTGTGAGAAATTAGAAATCGACATCATGTTCTTGTCTGAGAAAAAGAAACAGAGAAAGAGAAAGTGAAAAGTAAAATTTAGGGTTTAAAATTTTATCTTGACTTTTAATTTTGACTGACCGTGTAAGTAAACTTTTACAAGATTTTGAAAATTACAATTTCCCCCCTAAACATGACTTAACGTGACTTAATGTGACTTAACGGCATAACAACATAACGTGACTTAACGGCATAACGCGTTATGTCGTACCATAACGCGCCTTAACGCGCCATAACGAGTTCGACGCCTTACATCGACGCCAAGGGGTTTAACGTGGCGGCAAGGTGGCGCCATGGCGCATTTTTTAGAACCTTGACCAGAACACCCTTTTCAACAAGATGAACCAATTAATGGAGTTAATAATAATAATGATGATACAGAGTCAAATGGTAACAATGAACATAGGGATGAGATTCCAAACATCATTAATCTTGCAAATTCCAAAGAGGAAAAAATTATGGACTACGCTATCCCTGATTTTGAGCAATTAAATTCAGAAATATGTAGACCCCATATGTAACACCTTAGGCATATCCCATATCGGCCGTGGACAGGAGTGATGCTGGGTGTTATAAGTAATATCTTGGCCTTCCTAACAACAACGCGTTTTGGGGCCACAAGCACGTCAGGTTCTGGGAACTCTGAGGTTAAGCGTGCTTGGGTGGGAGTAGTCCCAGGATGGGTGACCCCCTGGGAAGTTTCTCACCAGGTCGCCAGAAACAAATCCGTGCGCTACACGTTGGTTAAATCCAGGGGCAAAGCGGACAATATTGTTGTCGAGGCAGGCGGGATGTTACACCATATGACCACCCTCCATTTTGAACTCAAACCTATCATGTTCTATATGTTGCAAACAAATGGAAAATTTGTCGGAATGCCATCGGAGGATCCTCATTCTCATTTAAAATCTTTTATGGAGATCACCGATGCATTTCTGATCCCTGGGGTATCTAATGATGCCTTGAGACTCACTTTATTTCCATTTTCTCTAAGGGATCGGGCAAAGTCGTGGTTATGATGAAACAGTAAACATAAAAGTTTTAAGAATGTTAAAAAGCTTTTGATGAACCTTCTATAAAATCCAGCATGGCCAAGAAAGCTTCTCATTCCTTTAATTGGTTCAGGTAATTTTTCAATAACTTTAAGTTTAACTTTGTCTACCTCAACTTCTCTTTTTGAAATTAAATGACCAAGAACAATTCATTATTTTAACCATGAAGTGACATTTTTCCTAATTGAAAACCAAATCTGTTTCTTCACACAGTTCAAGACTATCTTTCAAATTTTCTAAACAATGATCAACAGATTAACCATATACAAAAAAATCATCCATAAAAATTTTCTATGGATTTTTCAAGCATGTCAGAAAATATGGACATCATGCATCTTTGAAAAGTTGTTGGACCATTGCAAAGTCCGAATGGCATTCTCCTAAAGGCAAAAGTTCATAAGGACAAGTGAAGGTGATATTTTCTTGTTCCTCCGGTGATATGGCTATTTGCTTGTATCCTGAGTATCCATCTAAGAAGTAGTAATATTCCTTTCCGGCTAACCTGTCCAACATTTGATCAATGAAAGGTAATGGAAAATGGTCCTTTTGGGTAGCTTTGTTTAGCGTACGGTAGTCCATACAAATTCTCCATCCATATACGACTCTAGTAGGAATGGGTTCATTTTTATCATTAGGAATGACAGTGAATCCTCCCTTCTTTGGAACACATTTGACTGGACTAACCCAAGAACTACTAGCAATTGGAAAGATAATTCCAACATCTAACCATTTCAAAATTTCCTTTTTCACTACCTCTTTCATGACAAGGTTCAACCTTCTTTAGGGTTCTATGGATGTGAAGTGCTTATCTTCAATGATGATCTTATGTTGAAAAATAGAAGGACTAATCTTCTTAAGGTCTGAAATGGTCCATCCTAATGCTTTTGTGTGCAAGTTCAACATATCCACCAACTTCTTTTCTTGATGCAAATCTAGGGTAGATGATATGATGACAGGAAATTTGTCCTCTTCTCCTAAAAAAGCATATTTAAGATGATATGGGAGTTGTTTTAACTCTAGGTCAGGTGGTTATTTTTATGGATGGGCTAAAGTTATTTTGCTCACTATTTTCCATCAACTCAAATGTTGCAGCATGCAATGGCACAATATCTTCCTATATCAAGGTTAAATCCTCATCCTCATCATCTTCTTTCAACTAAAAGGCTTCTTTAGTTCCTTCCTAAACATATTGATCCAATTTCACTTACAATTGAACAATCATCTACGTCAGGGTATTAAGGAATTAAAAACATTAAATGTGACTTTTTGATCTTGAAGCCTCATAGTCAACTCTCCCTTTTAGACATCTATCAAAGTTCTTTTGGTGGCCATGAATGGTCTTCCGAGAAATATGGGAATATCCTTATCAACCTCAAAGTCCAAAATGATGAAATATGCCGGAGTGGTGAAACTCCACGGATCCTTAATCTTAGGAGGTATTCTATAGGTTAGAAGTAGGGATGCTCAAAAAACCGACCAACCCAACTGGACCAACCCGAAAAAAATCAACCCGAGGTAACTCGATATATAATCGATACAAAATTAGGACAACTCAAATCTATTGGGTTGATATTGGGTTAGGCTCAAAGTAACCCGACCAACCCGATAAACGTTTTAACGACTTTTCTAAAATTATTTATATATCCCTTTAAAATCTATAAGTTACCAAAAACAAGTCGGCAATAACGAGCAATGGAACTTATAAGTGGATATTATTGGAAATTTATATATAATATCTAAAGATTTGATGAACTCGTATATTCTTTTGAATGATGGATCGTATTTCAAAGAAAAATTTCCTTATTTTTATGTTTTCAATATTGTTTTTACTTCGCTTAAACACAACCCGACCAACCCAAACGGGTTGGGTTGAGTTGAGTTGAGTTGCACTTTTGTTTGGGCTGGGTTGGGCTGAAAATTGTCAAACCGCCAACATTGGGTTAGGTTGTTGAAATGCCTTCAACCTGATCAACCCAACCCGTGAGCACCCCTAGTTAGAAGTTCACTACAACCCTCAGTAAGAGCAACAATTTCATACTCAGTCAAGTTTTATTCTTGCTTAAGATGTCTTTAAGGAACTTGGCATAACCGGGCACTTCTTTGAATACATCCAAAAATTTCTTAAGTTGCACATCTTCTTTTTGATTCTTTAACCTTTGGGATAAGGTACATAAGAAGGAACTAGTTTTATGATAGCTTTGTTTGAATGTGTTGAACAAGATGGATCCTTTATGCCTTTGGTGTTGGTCTTACTCTCTTGTAATATGGTTGGAGTCACAACATTGTTCTTTGCACTATTTTCTACTGACTTTTTCTTAGCGGCATCATTTGGAAATAGTAAACGGTAGTCATAGCTTGGGGGGACATAATTGGTAACCTCATATTCTTGGTTCCCTAGTGGTTTTGGTGGTTTTTCAACAGCAGGGGTCAATGTTGTAGCATTGGATTTGGACATCATGGTTCTTTTCAAATTTTGCTCCGGTTATTAGTCCAAGTTCTTATTGAACAACCTGTGTTAATTCCTTCCCACTTCAAAGGGTAACTACTTTTACATGCTCCTTCTCTAAGGCTCTTGAGACTTTTGTCTCACTTGGTAAAGCACCCATGGCCCTATTATGTTGGTCAAGGTTCTAAATGGCGTGAGGCATGGCGTGGCGGTGAGGCCAAGCCTCAAGCCTTAGGAGACACGACGAAGCCTTGGCATTTTCAAGGCGTGACTTATGGCGTCATTTTTCTAATTCATATATATCATTATATATAAAACCATATGTTTTGTAGTGTTACTCAATGAGTCAATAGTAATAAGCAAGTTAAATTATGGTATATATTAAAAAACTTGCAAATAACACATTAAAAACGTAAAGAAAAATAAAATATTGCATTACGAAATTGTGCATTAGGTCATGGCATGCCACGGGGTTTATGTGGCGTGAGACACAAGCCTTGGTGTCATGGAGGATGTGCGGCGAGTTTTTTAGAACATTGATTATGGTTAAGTGCAAGTTGGCTGATTTGGTTTTCCAAATTTCTGATTATGGCACTGCTGATTAAATAGTTATGAGATTGTTGAGCTTGATTTTGAGCTATAAGTCATTATATCATTGTTTCCAAAGAAAATGATGAATCAGCCTGTGGTGGTTGCTTGTTTTGAAAATATCGTTGAGCACTTTGAAAACCCTGGTGATTGTTTTGGGAACTACTTGCATGTTGTTGCAGTTGAAAATTTGAAGTTCCTTGCTGCTTAGGTGCAGGGGCGGCCCTGGGAGTGTGTCGGTGGTGCCGGTGCACGGGGCTTCCAGTTTTCGGGGGCCTCCGATTGTTCCTTTATTTTCTATATATAATAAAATTTGAATATAAGATAATAATACATACGTTTAAAACAAAACACTTTTGTAGTCAACTTGGTAAATCTATATGTGTTAACTACAATAAGTTTATGTTTCGATTCTCCTTGTAGGCATATTTTTAAAAATAGAATGATGGTATTTAATATAAAGAAACACTTAATTTAATGATTTGTCATTTATTATTTGTTTAATAATTTTATTATTTCTTTTAGAGTAAACTCTAATTCTGGTCCTTGAGGTTTAGTGAAAAGTTTGAAAGTGGGACATGAACTTTGATAACTCTAGAAATCATCCTTGTAGTTTTCATTTTGCTTTGACAATGGTCCCTGGTCACTAACTATGTTAAACAATATCCATTAAGTGAAGGGTATTTTTTTCTTTTTACCTATATTACCAAATTTTCTTTTGAAAACATTAAACCCTGCAGACTCTCCCCCAAACCTTCCGTTTCCCTCTTGATTCCCACATTCAATGAACAACCTCGATCGATCTTCTTCCCTATTGTCCCTGCTGCCAATCCAACTCGGCTCGAACAATCTTCTTGTTCAGCACAGCCACCAATACCATCGTCGATTTTCTTCTCCATCCCAGCATCTGTAACTCGTCTGATTCATCGATTTTCTTCTTGTTCAGCACAAAGCCCTTTCCTTCTCATGTTGTTGGTGTTGCTTTCCCATTGTCCTTGATGCACTCCACCGTCGTGAATAGATACACGCCTCAGTTTGAAGATTGAAGGTAATAGAAGGTTGAATCCGAAAATAGTGTCAAAATTGTTTGGATAACAACCCCCACCCCCCAAATCTTTACGCCTGTGAAACCCACATCCACCACCGCTATCACCCTCCATTTTTTGGCGACCCTTCCCTTCTGTGTTCCCTCTCCATCACTTAATCCTTTAACCTTGCTTCTCACTCGATCAATTCAGGTTCAGTTTAACCCACTGTTAATCAATGCCCCAAGGGTTTGTTTCTTCTAATTTGTTATATCACAACAATTTAGGGAATGTATTGTGTTCTTGATTTCTTCTAGTTTATCCAAAGAATAAATATTGTTTATGGTAATTTGGTTTATCTGTTTGTATCTCTCTCCATGAATACATGGTTTTATGGTAATATTGCTTCATTTCTTCTAGAGAGAGGGAGGTAGGGGTGGTGATTGTTGGTGGTGGTGTATGGTAGTGCTCTACGGAGGTTGTGGAACTAGGGGGTGTCCGAAGATCATCCCCTTCATTGTGTGTGTGTATATATATAAATAATATAATATTTTTAAAAGGGAAAACTATAATTAAAGATAAAAAGACAAAAATGCCCTTTACTTGACGAATATTGTTTTACGGAGTTAGTGACCGGGGACCGTTTTCAAAGCAAAATGAAAACCACAAGCATGATTTGTAGACCTATCAAAGTTTAGGTCACACTTTCAAAATTTTTACTAAACCTCAAGGACCAAAATTAGAGTTTACTCTTTCTTTTATTTCTCAATTTTTCTCTCTTCTAGGTTTTTAATTTCCAAGGCATTTCACTTTCGAAACTTAATGTACAAAGTTTATTTACTCTTTTATTTTGCTTGATTAAGTTATGGAATTAGAAATCCTTTTAATACTTTTTCTTTATATATTTAGGGGTCTTTTTAATTTTTAATGTTAATATGTTACCTAATAATAAATCAGTAAAACTTTCTTGTTGATATATAATATTGACGAATAAATTATAAGTAAGATCTTCAACTAGAAAATTTTGAATCTTGTTACTCTAAACGTCAAAAACTAAGAAAAAACCGAACAAATTATTTAAAATCAAAGACCTATCGACTGATATCAAACAGACGTCGAAATATCCAAGTAATGGAGAATCAATTCAAGTATAGCAAAATATATTTGATGATACTAATATTAATAATGTTAAAAGTAATTAGTGGAACATAGAGAAAGATTTAAGAGCATTAACTTACTGATGTAAATGTCAGTTTGTTTTTTTTAATATTGTTTATATAATTATTTTAAGTTTTCATGTATATTCAAAACATTAATTATTTATTTTGAAATTTAATAATAAGTAATATATTTTTTTTAAATATTTGAGGGCCACCTTAAGTATTTTGTACAGGGTCTCTAAAATATCAGGCTCTGCTTAGGTGCGAGTGGATTCAAACATGGACTGTTTTAAGTAAAATTCAGGTGTAGCTTCCAACTGGCATTGTAATTGTTAGTATAAAGACCACATCTGTTATGAACATAATTTACAGATTCAGAATGTTTGCGGATAATGTTCATAAGAGTGCTCCCCTCCACAACAAACACATTGCATGCACATAGAGTACTATCGGAGTACGTGTAATGGCAGGTTGGCTGCATTCTATGGCCAAAAGTTATGTTTTTAAGCATTGTAGCCATAGAAATAAGTTGAGCTATTAAAACAGTATATACATCTACATCATTAATTATAGTAGTCTTCTTTTGTGTTTGTGCACATGGATCAACCTAGTGTCCATTGTTTGCTAAAATCTTTTCAAGAAATCTCATACCTGTCATCTAGGTACTAGTTGTAAAGGCCCCTCCTAATGTCGCATCGAGCATCTATTTAGCAATAAGGTTTAAACCACTGTAAAACGTCTCGAGTAGAATACAGTAGGGAATGCCATGGTGAGGGCATTTTCTTAACAGCTCTTTGAACCCCTCCCATGCATCAGGAACTGCTTTATCGTTCATTTGTTTAAATAAACATATTTCACTTCTGGACTTGGTGTTTCACACGTTTTATTCTCATTTTATAGCATAAATTGCATCATTTTTGTGTCTGATTCTAGCGTGTCTCGTGCATTTTTCTTACCTTTTGTTTAGTTTTTCTCTTTTTGATGCCTTTTACTTTGTCGCAGGTATATTCACGTTTTTGTGAGTGTTTTCAATGTGTAGGTGTGTGTGGAATCGAGAAAGAAGGAAGGAAGTGCAAGCGGTGTAGAATGCGGAGAAAGTGGAGAAAAGAAGTTGAAAGTTGCTCACGCCCGCAAGTGATTGGCTGCGTGGTCGTGAGCAAGAGGAAATCTAGAAGTTGTTATTTTCGCACTGCTCGCGGCAGCAAGCATAAAAGAGCGCGCCCGCGAGCGGCGCTGCTGTCCTGAATTTTTGGTTTTAGTTAGGGCTATTTCGGTCATTTGGACCTGGATATTTAAGGTTTTTGGTGTTGTGTTTTTGGGGAGAGACCCCTATCATACTCTTTACTAATTTTAGGGTTTCTTAACATTCTAGAGTATATTTTCTTGCCTCTTTTGGAGAGGAGACTACAACCTCTGGATTTGCAGCTATAACCATGGTTTAAACTCAGTTTTGAGCATAAATCTATGAATAGAGAGTAATTGTATCTCATTCTCCCCTTTTATGCTTTCTTTCATTTCTTAATTTATGTTTATAGCTTATATCTTTGAGTTTTGTTTGTTGATTTTAATTTTCTGCACATATGTGGTTCATAGATTTAGATTATCCAAGTAATTTCATGGTTTTTACCTATTTCTTTGATTTTGGCTTTGTCTAGTCTATGAAATCACTAATATAGCTGTACTTTCTTGTTCTTCTTTAATATTGGGTTTTAGTTCATGTTTACAAGATTAGATTTTATCATTGTTTAATGTTCTTGATAATCTAGATTTAGGGTTTTTATGTTTTATCATTTCTAAATTTCTTTCTTCATAAAATAGTTCTTGTTTAATCTTCTTATTACTTTAATATATTGTTTTCTTAATTTTTGTTTATGTGGTTCTTAGTGATTTCATGTTTCTTCAATTTATGTTTGGTTAATTCATAGTTTAGGGTGAATATTGGCAAGGACTTGATTTGTATCAATTGGTTGTTTTTAAGTAAATGATTTCTCGATAAAATGGTTGTTTGATTACCCGACTAACGAAAGTTGGGGTTGTTAAATAATCACTAATCGGTATTTGTTGAATTTAACAGTTGAGATCTAAATAGAAATTTGATTTTGACTAGGGTTAACCAATTGGTGATTTTTATCACATCATGAAAATAGATGTTTTGATTATTTGGGAATAATTTGTCTTGCTTAAAGCTTCTTTTTAGAATTAATCGATATGGAAATAATCGGTTATCAATTAAAAAAGGTTTTTGTCGCCTTGGAAGAGGGGCAAAAGAAATGTTTGAATTTGACAAATCCCACTTTGAAAGGTCCATATTCACCATTTTAGATAGCTTAGTGTAGAATTTAACGTTTTTCAAATTGAGTTCCTATTGCTAATTAGTTTGTTATTTGAATCTTGTTTTAGATGTTAATCTAGTCTACTTGTCTCCTAGATTCATATGTTCGCTTAGCGTTGCTCGATTCTTAGTTTCGTTATGTTTAGTGTAGCTTAAGTGTTTAATTTTGTTATTTTATTTCTAGTGTTAATCAAATCTACGAAAATTGATTGCGCGCAACTAGCTAATATCGTGAGTAAATCTGTGCTTATTCCATTATCTCCCCGTGTTCGACCCGTATGCTACGACACCGTACACTTGCGGTTATAAATGATTTTAAAACTCAAAAAAAAAAAAATTGGCCCCGTTGCCGAAGAGGCAATTAGAGTAACATAAAATATAGCTTATGGTATACTAGGATGCGTTTTCCTACCTTTTTTGCCATTTGTGGTTTTGTTTTGGATAAACAAACATTCATGTTTAAAAAAAAGAACTAAAATAAAAGAAGAAGGAAAATGCCTACCCACAAGCAAAAAGGAGCATTGTCCTCAATGCTCGGGATAGAATGCATGCATGAAATGCAACTAACTAAATGCGTCCTGTATGCAAAAAAAAACTACAAAAAGAAGTAAGGGAAAATAAAACACCCACCCACAAGCTAAGCTTGTGTAAGGGTGAGGGGAAAGGAATACAATGCCTAGAACTCGCGGTGTGGGAAATGACCAGCATCGGTGAAGTATTTGTGGATATCCCCAACCAAAATCCGTGTTTCATGAGCGTCAGTGGCTACTACCTCTAATCGTACGCTTGCGGTTATAAATGATTTTAAAACTCAAACACTTGGCATTCGTGGTGGGTGGAAAATATTGTCGCAAAAAGCTTTTCGGCCATATTATTCCGTGATGATACAAAACCTGGTTGCAAATAATTAGACCATGACTTTGCTCGATCAATTAAGGAAAATGGAAATAAAGTGAGTCTTAGAGCATCTCTAGATATCTAAAGGATCAAGAAAGCATCGATGATCTCCATGAAAGATTTTAAATGTGAATGAGAATCGTCTGTCGGCAATCGAGCATATTGGCCATTAGTCTGCAACATATGGAACATGATTGGTTTTAGCTCAAAATGGAGGGTTTGTAATTGTGGCCTAACTATCATTGAGTTCAACTGATCAAAGACGGGTATAGCATATTCCATAATTCCTCCCCTCTTTAGAATTTGCAAGATAGATTATGTTTTGAGCTTAATTTCTTGGTGGATTATGGTTCTCAAGTTCTGTTTCATCTTTTGATTCATCTTGATTTTGTCATTTCCAAAGGAGGATTTTGAAATGGTGGTATATTTCCAAAAGGTGGTGGCAGCGGAGGCAGTGGGTTTTCAAGAAGTGGAGGAGATATCGCGATACTATGAGGATGAAAGCAAATAATGATCTTTGCGCCCTTCTTCTTTGACGAACAGTTCTCTGAATATCGGGATAAAATTCAAAAAACTCCCCTCGGTGTATCCTTGGCATACACCAAACTTAAATGATTACAACGGTGTTAGAAAAATCATATCTTTTAAAAGCTTTTACATACTTTTAGCTTGCCAATTCTCGGCAAGGGCACCAAAAACTTCATAGGAGGTTTATATACCCTCAGACATGGGATAATTGGAACCAAAAGAAAGTATACAATATAGCCCAATATCATCTTTTACAAGTAATAATGATAAAGATACCGAATATCATCCATGGAGATTGGAGTGAAACGTAGTAAAAGTTAAGTGAAAGAAATGATTTCAGATGGCGAATTTGAATAATTGTTTGTTAGTTGAGTTAATACTTGTGTAAATAACAGAATATAAGGAAAGACGCATGGGTGTAAGACTTTTGGTGAGACATAAACATAAATTCTAGCAGACCAATGTTGTAGAAATGCTACGACATAGTTCTGCAATAATTAGTTTCGCTATCTATTTTGAAGAATATCTTCTCAGATCTCAACCATCACCCTAACATATGTCTTTAACACCAACATATCTTTATGCAGTACCAAGACCAAAGAAGTAGTGACGAATGGTGTCCTTAAAATATATGGATTAACAAATATTTTTTTGTTTAAAATCACACTCGTGAGTCGATTCTCATATCATCCAAGTTGAAGTGTTCCAAGTGGCTCATCTCTAAGTCCACTACACTAACACTTTGATATGTGACCAACCTATTGAGAATTAATCTGTAACACCCGGAAAATTTAAATAAATATTATTGTCAGGATCTAATTCTTAACAAGAATAATGAACTCAGAAACAATATTAAAGAAGTTTGCGAAATAACACTTTAATATTCAGAATATCAATAAAACAGTGAATATGAATCACAACTTGTAAACTTTATTTAAAGATTAAAGCTACAAGTTTTCAAACAAAACCTCAATATTGATGAACAGGCTCACCAATACGAATTCTACTTCTCTAGAACTAGGGTTCTAAACCTTGAGGTTAATTCTCTCTATCAAAAACAAAAACTCAGAATTATTGTCTAACTTAATGTTCTAAACTATTTTCAATAAGTCTATACATATACTAAAGATAAAAGATAATTACAAAATATAAAAGATCTTCAGTATATTCTTCCATATTTATCTCCAAGCTTTCCATGAATATCTTCAATCAATACAGCTGTCTTCATTGCCATACGAAGTCTTCATCTCATAAGCAGCACTATCTTCATGAGCAGTATTAATACACAGCAGTATTAACACTCTGAGCAGTATTAAGTTCAGCAGTACTAACTTTGCTTAGCAGTAGTAACTTCATCAAGCAGTATTAATCTTGGTTAGCAGTATTAATCTGTCTCAGCAGTATTAACTTTTCACAGAAGTAGTAACCATGTTGTGCTAGCAGCATTAACCATGCTTAAACAAATTCTGAATTCCCAACAATCTCCCCCTAACTTGACTTTTAGGAAGAGAAGTCAAGTTCTTCATTTATGGTCTTCAAGATGCTTTCAACACTACAGCTTAGTTGCCCAAATTCGGATCCAGGCCCAGACTTTGATTGATTGTTCTTCTTACCACAATTCTGGCCATTTCTGATTCCTTTGCACATACTAGCTTAGCTTTCAGCATCCCATTCAGATTCTCCTTGCTATGATCATACACTTTATCCACTAGGTAGTATTCATGATAACAGTTATCAATTGTGATCATGTATACACCACAGTTTTCAAAGAGTATCCATTTATCAATCTTCTTAAACCCATACTCATGATGTAGATCCTTGATCCTGTAAACCACCTTTTGTGGATCAAACATCATACAAAGATATTCCATTGCAATCTTGAGTAGACTTTCTTCATTTCCTTTCAAAACATGTTCATAAAGCTTTATTCCCACTTTATGCATTTCTTCTAGATCTGCTCTTGAACAACTTCTGATTACTTTCCCCCAAGTTGAATATACTTCAAATACATCACCAACTCTTTTAAGCCTGAAGTAATCCTTTCTGTTGTCTCTCAGAATGTCCCAAAAGATGACTTCTGGTGCTTTCACAGAAATGGGAACAGCCTGAACTGGTTCTATTACAGTCAGATAAAGACCCACTTGCTCATCAGATTGCTTATTGGACTGCTCTGGGTTCTGCACAGATTCTGCTGAAGATGTAACTGAAGGTTCTGCCCCTTTTTCAGCTTCTTCAACCCTTGGCTTCTTGGACTGTTTCTTGGAAGCTATGGTCTTTACTCTCTTTGCATATTTCATTTCCATACCAACATTCTCTTCTTTAGTGTCTTCAGCCTTTTCTTTGGTAGGAGTGACTTCCTCAGGGAATGGTTGTTGAATGTTAAGATCATGTCTCTCCTTCATCCTTCTTTCAGCCTCTTCCCTTTGTGAGGAGCCCCCTTGAAGCTTAGCCATTTCCTTTTTATAGAGCTCCTCAACTTGACTGTATGCCATATTAGTAAACATCTCTCCTTTGACACCAATTGAACCTTTCAGGAAATTTATCATTTTTCTCCTTTCCTGATTGGCCAAAAAGGTCTTGGAAGGTTGTCTTTTCTGCTTTTTGACTGGCATTCTTTTGACTTGTATTTTCTTGGCCTCAGCTGTAGTTTTTATGCTCTTTTGATATTCTTCATTGAGCTTTCTGGCCATCTCCAGTGCAAGCTCTCTGTCCTTCTCTGATTGGAGTTGTTCTTTCTTTTCCATCTCAGCTTGGAGTTGTTTTGCTACTTCTTCATCTAACTCCACCTGGTTCTTCTTCTTTGAGGGTTGTTCAGATTCAACCATCTTAGCTTTACCCTTTGCATCCTTCAAACCTGCCTCACTTCTTTCTTTTCTCTTCTTTTCAAGGCCTCCATCATTGATGACCACTCCCTTGGTCTTTTGAGTAGCCTTAGGAGTGTCATTCTTTGCTTTTACCAAAGTTTCTGCTATTTCCAATTCTTCAACAGATAGCCCTGTTACTGCTGCTACTTGTTCTGTTACTGCTGCTGCTTGAACCTTATCTGTTTCTACTGCTTGTGCTTCTGTTTCTGCAGCTTTCTCCCCCTCAAACTTAAATCCCATCCCAGATGTACTTTCCTTCTCTGCTTCAGCCTCTTGATTCTCCCCCTTGTTGAAAGCATCATTAGCATTTTTCCTCTTCTTCAAAACAAACTGCCTTCTCCTCTTCTTTTGCACCAATCTTGTCACCATTTTCTTCAATTTGGTAATCTGTACTTGTTGAGACAGAATTACCATTTTCATTTCTTCTATGTCTTTGCCTTGCTTGATGACATCCAGATTAATGTTGCCCATTGTTTCCATCAATTCATTGTAGTCATATTTGTCCTCACCTTCTCCAGGAGTGTTACCACCTTTTGAAGGATCATGGGATCTTTTAGTAGTGGAAGTCTTCTGCCTAGCAGAAGCACCCTCCACCTCCTTTGTTTCTTGGCACCTGTGACCTTTGAATGATTGCTCATTCAAAGTTGCCATGGGGGAGGTCTTATTGATGTTACCACTGTCCTCCTCTGTGCTAGCAGGAGTAGTGGCAGCCTGCTCACCCATATGCTCATACATCTCCTCATTGAGTACCTCCTTGGGGTTGGGAGACGCCCCTGTGGTTTCCCTATAGATATTCTCTAATGGAGAATTCTCCATTAGAGGGCTTAAAGGCTTTGTGGGTGAAGGTACAAGAAGGGAAGGAGCCTTCTTTACCTTTTTCCTGATGTATGTATTGGTGATTGGTGAAGTTGGTTTTTGAAGAAGGGACTGAGGGATTGATATACTGATTGAAGGTTGGGATTGGCTTTCAGTGGGATGGTCTAATGAGGGCCTTGACCCTGAAGCCATACCTTCTGGATTGTGGGATACCACCATCATTGTAGAGAACTCTTCATATTTGAAAAGACCTTTCCCTTGGGGATTTTAGGTATATATACCTCATCAAATTGAGGTATATCCGTCAATTCATTGGTTATAACTACCTAGACAAATCTTGGGTACATAAAGAAACTCTTTTTGTTTCCCAAGCTTGACACAAGGTCATTAAAAATCATTTTTGAAAAATTGTACTTTCTGGCAGTGGCCAAGCAGACCAAAGCATAAGCAATGGTACTACTGAACTCACTCCATCCAGTAGTCTTTTTGGAAATACAATGCATCAGGGTATGGACAAAGAAACACCATTGGGGAGAAAATTTGGCTTTTGAGAACTTGAAAACACCCAATGGGCCTCCATAACCCATTCTAGTTAGAGTGGAAAACAATTCATCATTAGAGATAGATGAGATACCTGAAGCATCGTCTAGACCTAGACTAATGCGAATTACCTCTTCAGAAACTGTCAAGGGTTTGTCACACACCCTTGTCTTGATAACTTGCACACCATTTTCAGTAGCAATGGTGGCATTTGCCCAGAATTGTTTTTGGTGCTCAATGTAGATGGATGGTGACACTGTAAGGGCATACGCGATATGGCGTGTTTTGAGAAAATCGACTATCTGGTGAAATCCATCAGCCTGCTTCGGCTTTTGAAGCATCACGATTTCGTTGTGCTCATCAATGAACGCCATGGATGCCATTGAGCTTGAGTGTTCTTGCCTGAAATTTACTCGGTGCTTGAGAGAAAAAGGATTAGAGAGAAGATGAATAGTATTCAAAGAGTCGTTATGAGCTTTTAGGCGGGCAAAAAGGATATTTATACAATTCGGGACATAAGCAGTATTAACCACTAGCAGTATTAACTAACTAGCAGTATTAACTGAGATAAGTATTAACTACTAGCAGTATTAACTAACTAGCAGTATTAACTGAGAGCAGTATTAACTACTAGCAGTAGTAACAAACTAGCAGTATTAACTACCTTAGAATAATTAAGTACCCAATCAAAACAACCTGAAACACTTAAACACACAGGGGTTAATAGCACCAATTTAAAGAAAGTAACTAAGGAGGAATCTATTTAGGTACATGAAGAGAATGAGAATATACTTATTCATTGTTCATCATTCCCACACTTGTGACCAAGAATGTGAATCTACCCACATCAAAAGCTTTTGTGAATAGATCAGCAAACTGGTTAGTTGTGTGTACTTTCTGAACCTGAATTAGCTTCTTCTCATTACAGTCTCCGATAAAATGGTACCTTATTTCTATATGCTTTGTTTTTGACTGCTTGACAGGATTATTAACAATGCTAATAGCACTGCTGTTGTCTATGAAAATAGGAGTGTGAAGAAATGTCATACCATAGTCCATCATTTGATTCTGAATCCATAGCACTTGTGAGCAGCAGCTTGCAGCAGCTATGTATTCGGCTTCTGTTGTTGAGGTGGACACTGTGGTTTGCTTCTTACACTGCCATGATACTAGTCTTGCACCCAAAAACTGACATCCTCCAGTTGTAGACTTTCTGTCCAAGTTAGCTCCACCCAAATCACTATCTGAATATGCAAGTAGGTCAAATGGTGAGTCATGAGGATACCACAGTCCTAATCTGGGTTAACCTTTGAGATATCTGAATATCCTCTTGACTGCCTGAAAATGTGATTGCTTTGGCCTAACTTGAAATCTTGCACACACACAAACAGGGAACATAATATCTGGTCTAGAAGTTGTGAGATACATGAGAGAGCCAATCATGGATCTGTAGTGATGAACATCCACATCCTCCCCCTCAAGATCTGCAGTTATCTGTTTGTGTGTCTCCATTGGTGTGCTTGCAGGCTTAGAATCTAAGAATCCAAAATTGGTTAAAATGTCCTGCACTTACTTGGTTTGGCTTATGAAGATTCCATCTTGTTGCTGCTTAACTTGTAGCCCAAGGAAGAAAGTAAGTTCACCCATAGAACTCATCTTGAATCTCTTATGCATTAATTCTTCAAAATCTCTGCACAATTGATCTTTTGTGGATCCAAAGATGATGTCATCCACATAGATTTGTACTAACAAGATGTCCTTCTTCTTCCTTTGAATAAACAGAGTCTTGTCAATGACTCCTCTCTCAAAACCATTTTCCAAGAGATAGGTAGACAAAGTTTCATACTAAGCTCTTGGTGCTTGATGTAGTCCATACAGTGCTTTCTTCAATTTGTATACTCTGTCATGATATCTGGGATTTTCAAACCCTGGAGGATGATAGACATATACTTCTTCTTCAATTTTACCATACAGAAAAGCACTTTTCACATCCATTTGGTAGACTTTGAACTTCATGAAAGAGGCATAGGCTAAAAATAGCCTAATGGCCTCAATCCTGGCCACTGGTGCAAAAACCTCTTCATAATCAATTCCTTCTTCTTGAGTGTACCCCTGTGCTACCAATCTAGCCTTGTTCTTGATCACTATCCCTCTCTCATCCTTCTTGTTTCTGAAAATCCATTTTGTCCCTATAGCTCTGTGTCCTTTAGGCACAAATCCCATACATTTTGCAGTACAAACTGCAGCAGCTCCTCTTGCATTGCTTCTATCCAACTTGGGTCTTTCATTGCATCATGTGCCTTTTTGGGCTTAACCTGAGATAGAAAGTAAGATAGTAAGCCTGATTGTATGTCTTTTAATCCTCCCAACTTACTCTGATTCCTTGTGATGATTGGAGAATTGATGTCACCAATCACCAACTGAGGAGGATGATTCTTTTGAGTCCTTGTAGCATTTACAGCCTCTTCCTGAAGATTGACTTCAAGATTGGTGTTATTCTTTTCTGGAGTGTTGCCACCAAACACTGAGGAGTTCTCATCATCAGTATCATCTTCTGCCAATGCAGGCATCTCAGTTTCTAGCTGTTCTGAAGTCAAAAGTTGATCCTCCTTTTCACCTCTCTCCTCTTCATTCTGAGCCGTTTCAGTATCCTTTGAATCTGCAGCATCTTTCTTCTCTTGAACACAGAGTTCAATAGGATCTTCTGTAGGGATTGGAAATAGCACAAACTCTTGTCTTTTGTCTTGTACTGATTCTGTCCATGTTCCTGTATTATTCTCATAACTGAAACCCAAAGAATTAGTTAGTGAATCAATGTCAAAAAGCCAATCAGGGCCTGTACCAAGTTTATTTGGTGTGCTCTCATTGCATTTGACATTGTCACTTTCCTCAATTATTCTAGAAGAGGTATTAAAAACTCAGTAAGCCTTACTTTGAGATGAGTAACCAACCAGAAATCCATCTTCTGCTTTGCTATCAAACTTGCCTAAGTGAGTTTTGGTATTAAGAATTGTGCAAGGACACCCAAAAGGTTTGAAAAATCCAATAAAAGGTTTCTTCTTGTTAAAAAGTTCATATGGTGTCTTGCTTTGAACATAACAAGCAGTATTAACTGCTTCTGCCCAAAATGTAACTGGCAGTTTTGAATCTGCCAACAGGGATCTTGCAGCTTCAATCAGTGTCCTATTTCTCCTCTCAGCAACTCCATTCTGTTGAGGGGTCCTAGGAGCATTGTATTATCTCTCAATACCTTTTTTCCTCACAAAAGTTGTTTAGGTCATTGTTTTTAAATTCAGTTCCATTATCAGACCTGATGATTTTAACTCTTTGATTTGTTTGGTTTTCAACTCTGAGAATAAAGGATTTGATCAGTCCACTTGTCTCATCCTTTGTTCTCAAAAAATAGACCCAAGTGAATCTAGAGAAATCATCAACTATAACTAAGCAGTAAGATTTCTTGCCAATACTCATCACATTTGTAGGACCAAACAGATCCATATGCAATAATTGGAGAGGTGTAGAGATTGTATTTATCTCTTTGGACTTATGAGAAGATTTGTGTTGTTTGCCTTTAAGACATGCAACACAATGATCATCACATGAAAATACCTTCTGTGGTAAACCTCTTACAAGGTTGTTTTTCACAAGATTATTCATTGTTTTAAAGTTCATGTGACACATCCTTCTGTGCCAAAGAGATGATTCATCAACAGAAGCTTTTGAAAATAGACAGTTAAATGATGAATCATTAGATACGTTCTCTAAATCCAAGCAATAAACATTGTCCTTTCTTGGAGTTCTCAGTAGTATCATACTTTCATCAACTACCTTGAACTCTTTAGCAAGGATAATACATTCAGTATCAGTAAACAATATACTATGCTTCTTGTCACAAACCTGTGATACACTTAACAGGTTGTATCTCAATTGCTCAACATAGTAGACATCCTCAAATGTCATCTTACCCATTGATACATTACCTTTTCCACTAATCTTTCCTCCAGGTGGATTATCACCAAATGCAACATGTCCTCCATCAATTCTTTTAAAGTTTTGTAGGCAGGACTTGTTGCCTGTCATGTGCCTAGAGCAACCACTATCAACATGTCAAATGCTCTTCCATTTTAGCTGTTGGTTGCCCTGCACATAGAGTATAACAGTTAGTTTTTAGTAGGAACCCAAGCCAAAGTGGTCTTGGGTTTCTCATTCTCATCAACATATTCACAATCAGTTTTGATGAGCTTTTCAGACTGGGGAATCTTATGGCTTGAATATTTTGTCACAATTATGGGTCTGTTACTGGAAGCAGTACTAACAATGTTAGCAGCACTAACATCATTAGCAGTACTAATTGGATTAGCAGTACTAATTTTGTTAGCAGTACTAACTTTATTAGCAGTACTAATTGGATTAGCAGTACTAACATTGTTAGCAGTAGTATTGCTTGCAGCAGTATTATTTCTGTTAGCAGTACTATTTGAAATAGCAGTACTAACATATTTCTTTATTTTTGGAACCCATACTTGGACAAAGTTGGTTGCTTTCTTTTTCATTAAGTTACTCCTTGGCTTAGTTGGAGTATTTTTCTTAGATTTTGCAAACTTGTTTTGAGCAAGAGCTGTTAAAGGTTCTCTTTTTACATTTTCAGCCATATGATTCCTTCTTTGATTCCTATAACCAACAGGATTTTGTATATGTCTTTGAGAATTTATCCTCTGGTTCATAGGATTGAAATAACAGTATTTGGCAATATGGTTAAGCTTTCCACAAATAAAACAAGGTTTTGGTCTATTAATTTTACTCAGATCAACCCCTTGTTTTTGTGCCCACTGATTATTCCAGTTTCTTTGATTACCCCTTATTTTATCATGTTTTTGGGGCTGAGACTGTTTACATGTACAGGGATTCACAATTGTGGTCTGCATATAGTGGACTCCCTGTACCTTACCCTTTTCTCTCTTTGAGCTCTCCACCTTTTCACTCTTGATGAATGGTTTAACCCCCCCTTCATTGGTAAGAATATGATTTTCTACAGGAATTTCTTCTACATTCTTACTCTCAGACTTCTCTTCCTCGTTCTCTTCTTTAACCACCACACTATCTATAGGATCTACTTCTGTTGCTCCTATAGATAAGTCCTCCTTATTTTGGTTCTTTAAGAGATCTGAGGAGGGAGGGATGTAATTATCGTTATAAGGTGGAGGTGTTGCATTGTATCATATACCACTCTTGATCTTATCATGAAATTGAACTTTAAGCAAAGAGTCCATTGCTTTGGAAGCATAAGAGAACTTCTCAATGTCAAGCTTAGCTTTCTCATACTCACTCTTTATCTTCTCACACTCCTTTTTAGACTTTTCTATTTGAATCTCTAATTGATTTTTCTCCCACTTCCAGTAATTTGTGTCATACATGTGCTGAAGTTCATTTGCCTTGTAAACCTTGATTTGATCTTCAAACTTCTCAACAATCACCTTATATTCTCTTATATCTCTTTCTAACCTTTTAAGGTCGTCACACATGCTTTGGTTATGATCCCTGTACTTTTGTATAGTCTGAAGATAATCTTTGGTGCACAGTTTAGTTTTTACCTCAGTTGGAATATCTGTGCTGGAAGATTCTGAGACTTCTGCCATCAGGGCTTGATTCTGAACATCTTCTTCTGCTTGATCACTCCAATCAAATCCCATTCCTTCTTGAGAAACAAGAGCTTGAGTGGAGTTTCTGTTGTTTTGGAAGCTTGAGGAATGTGCTTGCTGATGGTTACTTCCATGTTGTTGAGGAATTCCTCCTCTGCATTCTCTTGCAAAGTGTCCCATTTTGTGACACTTGTAGCACTCCACCTTTGACTTGTCAAACCCAGCACCATCTTCTCTCCTCTGAGAAAAGTTGTTCCTGCCAGTCCTCTTTATGAATCCCTTGACCCTCATAGTTAGCATGGCCATCTGCCACTTTATATCCATCTCCTCAAGGTCATCTGCATTAATTTGTTCAAGATCATCATTAATTAAACCCGAATTAGCATGACTAGCAAGAAAAGCTTCTAATACAGAGTCATTAGATACATCCTGCTTAGATACATAAGTAGTACTAACTGATTTTGCATTAGCAGCAGAAACAGTAGAAGAAGAAGATGATAAGAGAGCAGCATTATGAGTGTATCCAGATGGTCTTTTCTTGGCTTTAACTTCAGCCTTAAACACCCTTAAGTCATTATAAAGATCATCTAGTTCTTTGTCCTCCAGCTTGTCATCCTGTCTGAAAGAGACAGTATACATGGTCTATTCATCTCCAAGGGACCTTAAGAACTTTCTGTTTACATCATCTTGATCAATCTGCACTCCAACAGTAGCTAGTTCACCAATCAGCTTGTTAAACCTGTCAAAAGTTTGAGTCATGGACTCATTCTTAGTAGACATGAAGTTTTCATACAGTTGCTTCAATATAGCCTTCTGATTTCTCTTGGTACTTTTGGTACCAGAAAATCTCTTCTCTAGAGCATTCCAAAGCATCTGTGCATCTGTGCAGTTGCAGAATTGGTGTTGATACTCATTAGGAATATCCAACAGTAGTGTGCTCAAGGCTTTCATCTCTGTCTGCCTTATCTTCCTCTCTCCATCTGTCTTTGGTGGGATTCTTTTTCCATCTGGTCCAATCTTTCCTTCATTAGATGGGCCACTCTCAATGATGTCCCACATAGAGTAATCTGTGAGAAGGATGTATTGCCTGATCCTAATCTTCCACATGTCAAATTCATTAGATCTGAGCATTGGAACCTTTGAGACCATAACACTATCACTTGAATCGTCCATGATGATTGAAGGTTTCTGAGAAAGAATGATGATTGAAGGTTTCTGAGAATACTAGCTCTGATACCACTTGTCAAGATCTAATTCTTAACAAGAATAATGAACTCAGAAACAATATTAAAGAAGTTTGCGAAATAACACTTTAATATTCAGAATATCAATGAAACAGTGAGTATGAATCACAACTTGTAAACTTTATTTAAAGATTAAAGCTACAAGTTTTCAAACAAAACCTCAATATTGATGAACAGGCTCACCAATACGAATTCTACTTCTCTAGAACTAGGGTTCTAAACCTTGAGGTTAATTCTCTCTATCAAAAACAAAAACTCAGAATTATTGTCTAACTTAATGTTCTAAACTATTTTCAATAAGTCTATACATATACTAAAGATAAAAGATAATTACAAAATATAAAAGATCTTCAGTATATTCTTCCATATTTATCTCCAAGATTTCCATGAATATCTTCAATCAATACAGCTGTCTTCATTGCCATACGAAGTCTTCATCTCATAAGCAGCACTATCTTCATGAGCAGTATTAATACACAGCAGTATTAACACTCTGAGCAGTATTAAGTTCAGCAGTATTAAGTTCAGCAGTACTAACTTTGCTTAGCAGTAGTAACTTCATCAAGCAGTATTAATCTTGGTTAGCAGTATTAATCTGTCTCAGCAGTATTAACTTTTCACAGAAGTAGTAACCATGTTGTGCTAGCAGCATTAACCATACTTAAACAAATTCTGAATTCCCAACAATTATTGCTCAAGACCCCTTATAAATGAGATGCATTGTTTGGAACCTGCTTAGAGACCTAGAAGACTCGGTTTGGACTCTTGGTTCAGTAAAGCGGAGAAAACGGCACCGGTCGGGCATGGCGCGACCTTGCCCGCGACTATGACATAGGTGTCATAGTCTCCTGTCACAACCGCGCGAAAGTGAGGGGCCTTGGTACATCCGGCGCCATCTTGCCAGCGATTGTGACACAAGGCAAGGCTGTCGGTCATTATCGCCGAGTGGGTACCATGGACGGGGGGCACCGCGCGACTTTGACCTGCGGCAGTGCCATTGGCACTGTCGCCGGGCATTATCGCCCACGGGGGTCTGGCCGTATAAAAATCCCATTTCCACCCAATTTGACCTCATTTCCTCCCAACTCATTTCAGATCCGATTTAGAGAGCTTCTTAGGCGATTTTCACTCCATAAATCCCTCTCCTCATATATTGTCAACCTAGGGTTTGTTGAGTTTAGTTGTTGTTTATCAAGAGCTTAAACTTGTGGGTGCAAGTGTTGTGGCTAAGGTAACCCCTTCCGTTCTTCACCTAAGAAACTAGGGTTTTGTTATTTCCTTTCCTCTTCCATTTTGTTGGTACTTGATGTAACTATGTTAGTATTTGTGTTTAAGGATCTTGGTTGAGAGTTGAATCTAGGGATCTAGAAGGTTTCAAGCCTTCTTTCAAGAAACCCAAGCTTTGTGGGTAAAACCTAGATTTAGTCTAAATCTAGCAAGGTGAGTTATAGTTACTTTACAAAACTATATACATGTCAAAATATAAATGTTTTGGGTTTTAAACATACAATTATGTGCTCACTTTATATTCAATGGGTTTTGATGGTTTTGGGATTCTTGAGCATATTGGGTTGTTAAATGTTTATAAATAATTTACAAAGTGATATTGGGCGTTTTGGCAACCAAAGTGGATGTTGATCCATTAGTAAACATTTTATTGGATTTTTGAAGGATTTAAATAACATATTTTGTTGCCTTCTAAATGTGCAATTTGGGTTACAAATGGGTTTTGATGGTTGATTTTAAGAGTTGGAAACTCATGGGTAATTATTTAGTTACGGTTTATTTGGTGATTTTACCAAACTAACGAGTTTTGAATGTTGGAACTTAATGGTTTTTACTTGGGTTATTGGGAATGGTCATTTTTTACCTTATGAATATTGGTTAATTGTAAACCTTACGATTTGGACCTTCGGCCAACCATACTTTGGAAAATGTCATTTTTGGAAAAGTTGGACTTTGGCTCATGTAGCCATAATGGGTTTATTATTTTGCCAATGTCTTATGATGCCTTATGGCTTGTTTACTACTCAAATGAGTTTTGGGAAGTTGTTCGGTTTAAATGGCTCAATGTGGAGTTTATATGAAAATTGCAATTATTGCATAACTGTTGATTATTACATATGTGAGTGCATAGTTATTCATTTGGGCCATGTAATGTTTTAGACTGTAATGCATCGGATCCGTAGGCATATGAGTCGTTATGTTTATCATGGAGTTTCTTTGATGTCCATGTTTGAGTCTAGTGAGTGGTCCCCAAGTCATTTTTTTTATGTAAGCTTGTGGTGGTGCTCTTGGAGAGCCGTATACGGAGCTAAATCTTGCGGTGGTGCCCATGGTGAACCGGATACGGAGACTTGTGACTTTTTTTGTGACACTCATCTAGAAGTCGAGTAGACATTAGGGTCATTTGGGCATCTTGCGGTGGTTGCTCAGAGGAGCCGTATACGGGGATCCATGACTCGAAGTGAACCTCGTAAATGTTGATAAGTGGTTTAACTATGTGTTCCGCCACATTCGATGGAATCGGGTCTCCCCCATCACCGAAAGATGTTCTTTTCGGGTATTCCCTTACCCGCACCTTTGGTGTTAAAAACGTACCATCTTATTTATATAAATAACATTTGATGAAATAACTCGTGGGTGCGTTTTGGGGAAATTGAATGGTCAACATTATTTAAAGAGGGATGTTTGGTATTGAGAATATTACGGTTTGGGGTCAAAGCCTTTTATAACTAATTTTTCAGGGACGGTCGTTTTTAGAATAAAGTATCCTTTTTAAATGTTTTATGATTTATGTGATAAAATTGTTTTAACTCACTAGGCGTTAAGCCTAACACTTTTTCTTTTCGACATGTATATCAGGTCTTAGATGGATATGAATGGCGAGTGAAGCTTGGTAGAAGTTCTTGTACGATGGATAGGAAGATAGCAGATTTGGTGGTTATAGTAACACCCGACCGACTTCGTCCCCGTTTGTGGGACTAGACAGTTCTGTTAGAACTCTGATACATGTTGTAGTCTTACTTCCCTTGTAAACGTTAGATATTTGTTATTTCATGTTATGTATTTAAGGGAGTTTTGGAAATTTTATTTTGTCTGTTATTTTCAAATTTTAGGGGTGTTACATAATCATTCAGAAAAACATAGATAACAAATCTCTTTGTTAACAACTCTCTTAAAGTCTACTTCCTATATTATTCAAATTAACATGCATTCAATTGGCTTATCTCTAAGACCACAACACTTTAACACATTTCAAAGTGATCAACTCATCAAAAAGTGTCTTGGATTTAATAAGCTTGAAATGAAATAGTGGAACATCATTATTGCAAAACGATGTTCACTTTCCTTTGGTTTAAAATCCCACTTTTTGTTTCACACCCAAGCTATAAAAATTATCTACTCATAACGGAAATAAATTGCATGATAATATAAATGACATAAAATAAATACATAAAATTTAATGACAGAAACTAAATGACGGAATGTATAGATGATAAGCGTAAAGCACTTAGGGGGCGTTTGGTTCGCAGAATGATTTATGAAGGAATTGAATCTATCTAAGGAATTGGAATGGAATGTTATCAGGTTTGACCAAGTGTTTGGTTGGCAGGAATGGAATGTAATCAGTCAAATGAATTGGAATCTGTCTGTTTGGTTTGCAAAGGAATTGAAATGGAATTCTGAAAAATGACAAAAACACCCTTTCTTTTATTTTTATTTTTTTAAATGCCGAGAGAGAGAGGAGAGAAAGAGAGGGGGGAGAGAGGAGAGAGAGATTGTGAGAGAGGGAGCGGGTAGAGAGAGGGGAGAGAGATAAAGATAGGAGAGAGAGATAGACGAGGGAGAGGAGAGAGATAGAGAGAGGAGAGAGAGGAAGGAAATGAGAGAGAGAGAGAGAGGAAGGAGAGGCGAGAGAGAGGAGAGAAAGAGAGAAGAGAGGAGGGAGAGAGAGAGAGAGGAGAAAGAGGAGAATGAGAGAGAGGATATAGAGAAGAGAGAGGAGAGAGAGAGAGGGGGGGTTTTTTTAAGCGGCTAGGGTTTTTATAAAAGGTAAGGAGGGTATTTGTGTCATTTTGAGAAAATATGATGGAATGGAATTCAATTCCATCCATTTTAAGAAGGAATGACCAAATCCATGATTAAAGGAATTCATGGAATTCAATTCCATTCCATTGGTAACCAAACAACAGGATGGAATTTGGTCAATAGAATTGACCATTCCAATTCCATCAGATTCCGGCGGAATCCAGCGAACCAAACGCCCCCTTAATATAAATGAACAATGGAGAACACAATTCAAGAAAATACGAGAATATATATTAAAGCAAAAGCATAACTTAAAGACGTAGAAATGTAAATCAACTCAGATTAGATCTGATTAATGATGACAAAAAATAAATCCCACTACCTCTATTTATACTAGGATTAAAGGGGTAGAGTTCAAAAATAAGGAAACTTGACCCCAAAGTTTTAGAGTACACTAAAGTCAATAAAGCAAAAAACAAAGTACGTAACAATTAAGATTAGACTATTTCCATCCATGCAAATGTCAAAGGGTCTTCAAAATGTAACTAGCAAGCCACCAAAAAGTTGTCTTTAAGTAAATCCGTTTTGTTCCACAAGAATGATCTCCAATTCCCATGCCTTCTGTTCAATGCTACAGCAAGCCTACAACATTAGCAACCTGTCCAAAAGTTCAAATAGCCCATGATTGTCATAAAACGCGTAAATTATAACTCTAGCTCCAAGAAACTAATACATAAGAAATAAGAGAATAAAAGACTCAAGATTGGGATATAAAATAGAAAATTAAGCTAATAATAAAGAGAGGAATGAGTGTTTAAGCACTGAATAATTAATGCATATCACATCCCCAAACTTAAATTGTTGCTTCTCCCGAAGCAACTAAAAGACAACAAAAAAAATGACTCAGTTTGGTAAAGTTGCATTAAGTGCACACAAAATGTTGATTATTCCCAAACTACCAGTTATAGCCTATCATAAATCCCAAACGAGCATTCATGTTGTATTTGTGAGTAAGAACCATAGGCTAGTAATACTTTCTCTTTTTTATGCTCAACACATCTTACACCTAAGATTTTGGTTACTAGATCACTCTTTTTGCACAATCTTTTCCTCATTTTGCCTTTTCTCACAAATTTGCTTCAACAATGATTTTTTTTTCAACTTTGGGCATTTTTGCCTTATGTTGAAAGCATATATGTATGCCTTATTGTGACAGTCCTAACAAATATTGACTAATCCAAATGAAGTGTGTTTGCTAGGAATTATGCCCCTTTTTTGCATTTATTGTGTTTGCCTTCATTGGATATCCCTCTCCCAAACTTAAGAAATGCAATGTCCTCATCATAGACATTGGGGTACTGCATCAAGGGTGTCAAGTGGCTATATGAGAGAAAAGAGGGCCTAAATCCCTTGTTCCTCAAGTTTGATCTCTCATTCGCATGGCTTATGTTCAATGCTACAACGAGCCTACAACATTAGCTGTAACACCCAGAAATTCTCAAGGTAAGTATTTGTTCCCCTTAATGCATTAATTGTGCCTATATGAGAATATGAGTCGTTGTATGCATTTTATGATCGTTAATATAATGAAATGTCATATAAATTGATTTACCATCTTTAATCGTTCAAACCTCGCGCTCAATATCGATTTTTGGTTAAGTTTTCGGGCGGTCTGGAGTGTGGCGCGATAGTGCCACGCGACAGTGACAATGTCACTGTCGCCGGTCACTGTCGCGGTGAATGTATCGTAAGTGGAAGGAATGGTGCGACCTTGACTCGCGATTGTGACATGGTCACTGTCGCGGTGTCACTGTCGCGGGAAGTGTACCGTAAGTCGTGTGATCCGCGCGATTGTGACACGCGACAGTGACAATGTCACTGTCGTCGGGCACTGTCGCGAGCGGGCATTGGGGATTTAAATGAGTCCTTTAGCCGATTTCACTTCATTTTTCTCTTTTCTCTCTTTCATATTTGGCGATTTTGGTCCCAAGAAACTTGTTTCTCTCTTCCCCAACCCTAAACCTCATAAATATAACTTCTTTTGGTGGTTGGGCTTTGATTGCTAGCATTTATTGTTATCAAGGAAGCATTCTCTAGGGTTTCCCAAGTTTTCAACACTTCTCATCTTCAAGTCTCATCTCCTCCAACTTCTAGTGTTTTCATCTTTTCTAGGTTTTGGTACAAAACCTAGATTGTGAGTTTACTAAACCTTTGTTAAAACTAGATACACATCATAATCTTCTATTTGTCATTATCTATCTCTATATGTTCACGTGCTTGGGATTTCTTTATGAAGATATGTTGAAATGTGGTTATAGGTGAAATGCCATGATTTACTTTGCATGTACAAGTATTTGGGGCTTTCCTCTTTGATACATAATGTGTGTACTTGGATATGATAAATGTATACATGTCTCGGTATTAAGATGATTTCTTGTTGGAATACCATTTTGGTGATATATTCATATGCATGATGAGCATGATTACCATTTGGGTCTCTTATTAGACTTCTTGTGATTAGGATGGTAATATTGTACCCATAGTTGGTATTGAAATATGTTGGGTTGAAATATACCTAAAGGACCTCCTATATGCGTTATGTTGGACGAACAAAGTCAGTAGACACTAGGAGGATGTAGTCTTGGGCGCCACTGTGATGGTATGTGCCTAGACCTCCGCCATTCGGGGAATTTCCTTAGTTGTAGTCCTCGGGTGTGCCGGGCCTTTCGGGTGTTCCTTGTTGAAGGGCATCATGGTATATCGACTCTTGGGTGGAACTTGATTGGTGCTATGGGTCTCCCCTATTGACTCCACGTATGTTAAACTCTGGTTAACTGCTAATAAGAATCGTAACTGTTCATGAATGCTTATTAATGTTCAACTCACTAGGCTTTTTGGCCTAACACTTGTTTGGTGTCGATGTGTATCTCAGGTTCTAGCGGTGTCGGTCCTAAGCAGGCTTAGTTGCTTTGGGGTGAGAGCTTGGGGATTTTGCACTTGGACGCTTAATACTTTTGGGAACGAACCGTTAGATTTATAGATGACAACCCTTTTGTAATCTCTTTTCTAGTTGTAGAAATTAGATTAGTTGGTTGTTATTTATCGTCCGTTAAATTACAACTGTAATTAAACAGGTTATTTATATATTCCCCATCTTTGGGAGGCTTTTGCTATGGCAATTTTAGTATACCTCATGTCCGTTTTTCGGATTTTTGTTATCCCTATTTTTAGGGTGTTACAAGTTGGTGTCAGAGCTTTAGTTTAAATAAACTAGGTATTGTTTTAGCATATCTAGACTTAAGCTTTAGACTTTATAGTTTCACTGTCCACTTGGGGTAGAAATCCTAGGTGGGGAGAGCGTTAGGATTACGGAATTACTTTGATTGAAAATTGTGGTGATGGTGACAAGAATTCTTGTGTATGGTTCGTTCATAATTCCACTTAGCTACTGCTATTATGAATGCATTGTTACGTGAGCATACTTGGTTTACTATTATTGTGATAATTGATGAAGGTATTAGTACGTACAATGAGTTCAACTCATTTAGTCTTTTCTTAATCTATTTCTCGTACATGTATGGCAGATTGAGATGGTAAACACTCGAAGTAGGTTACCAAATACCCCAAAGGGCCACTTGGAAGTGGAGTCTACCGCTGATCGGCCTCCTGTGGGCGTAACTACCGAGGGACCTCCCATGCCCAATCTCTTGGGAGGAGGACCTGAGCATATTCTGCGCCGGAACCTCAACGCGGATAATGCCATCATGGAGGAAGTGACCATGGAGATCCGGATTCGGGATAGCATGATGTTGGCCATGAACTCCGCCATGGCCCAACAACAAGAGTTCTTCATGAAACTCTTAGAAGATAGAGACGCCAATAATCGACAACCGGAAACAATGGCGGAAAACGTTGTTATGGGGTCGGGTGGACCAATTGTTGTATCTGTTGAGGATCCAGCGGATAGTGGGATCAAGACGAAGACTAAGGGGTCCACCTACAAGGCGTTTCTGGGGTGCCACCCTAAGGAGTTTGCGGGTTCAGATAACCCGGTGGCTTGTATGTATTGGCTCAAGGAAGTAGAGATGGCCTTCGAGTCAAGTGAGTGTGATCCCTCTCAACGGGTTAAGTTTGCTTCCCAGTTACTTCGGGGAGAGGCTCTATTTGGTGGAATCTTACTCGATCCGCCCTCACCCCGGAAGTTCTGGCTAAGTTAACTTGGCCGGTGTTCAAACAGGAGGTCATGTATAAATATTGTAGTGAGCGGTCATTGGACAAGCTGGAGCGGGAGTTTCGAAATCTAAAGAAGGGGACTCTATCCATTGCTGGATACTCCAAACTCTTTTTGGATAAACTGAACTTGGTGGGACATCTGGTTCCCGATGAAAAGTTGAAGATTAAGGCATATCAACAAGGTTTACCGGCCGAGATGAGAACGGCGGTAAGAAATGCTAAGGGCTCGACCTTGCAAGAGGTCATTGAAGAGTCTTTGCTCATCGAGGATGACATCAATGCGGAGAAGGAAGAAAGAAGGCAGGCTGGTGAGAAACGGAAGTGGGAAGGGCCATCTGGGCCCGTTCGTCAATCAAGACCGTTTGCAATTGGAAGGGCGGGTGATCAACGTCGTGAGGATCGATGGTGCCACAAGTGCAAGTCAAAGCACTCGGGGCCATGCGCTACAAGGACTTACTCCGGTCCAGCCAGGTGTGTCAAGTGTGTTAAGAAGAGCCACACAACTCGAGAGTGTTCCATCCGGGGGTTGGTATGTTATGAGTGCGGAGAACCGGGGAATATGAAAAGAAACTGCCCAAATCTAGTAGGAGGAAATGGTGGAAATTCTGTGGGTTCGACGGCTAGAGTCGAGCAACCACCAAGGGCACCGAGTCGAGCTTTCCGGATGACTACTGAGGAGGCAAAAGAGACCGCTGATGTTGTTTCGGGTACGTTTATAGTAAACTCCTTGCCAGCTCGTGTTTTGTTTGATTCAGGTGCTACCTGTTCTTTTGTGTCGGATACCTTCTGTAAGCAATTCACCACTCCTATTAGTGTCCTTCCCGATTCGTTAGTGGTAGAAATAGCTAATGGGGATCAAGTGATCATTCGAGACCGTTTTTGTGATTGCACTTTAGAAATTGATGGGAATCCTTTTGTATTAGACTTGCTACCTATGGCTATAGGTGGGTTTGACGTGGTTATAGGCATGGACTGGTTAGTAAGACATAAGGCGAACATCTTTTGCTCTAAAAAGATGATCCAAGTGTCATCGCCGGAAAATGGTGTGGTTACCATTTATGGGGAGAAAGGAAAGAGGAATAATCCCATTATTTCATCTCCCAAGGCTCGCAAGTTCCTAGCGAAGGGTTACTCTTCGTATTTGGCCTATGTGATAGACGCAAAGAAAGAGAAGAAGTCGGTAGAAGATGTGGAAGTAGTGCGAGATTTTCCAGACGTCTTTCCGGAAGACCTACCCGGGTTGCCACCGACACGGCAAGTAGAGTTTCAGATCGACCTCACTCCGGGAGCGGCTCCGATAGCCCGTGCTCCATATCGTTTGGCTCCGACGGAAATGAAAGAGATGATGACGCAACTTCAAGAATTGTTGGAGAAGGGCTTCATTCGACCAAGTTCGTCACCTTGGGGAGCACCGGTACTGTTCGTGAAGAAGAAGGATGGATTCATGCGGATGTGCATAGATTATCGGGAGTTAAACAAATTCACGGTGAAGAACAAGTATCCTTTACCTCGCATCGACGATCTTTTTGATCAACTTCAAGGCGCGGGATGCTTCTCAAAGATTGATCTTCGATCCGGTTTTCATCAAGTGAAAGTGAAGAAGGAGGACATTCCGAAGACGGATTTTCGAACGAGATACGGTCATTATGAGTTTCTGGTGATGCCTTTCGGCTTAACCAACGCTCCGTCCATATTCATGGATTTGATGAACCGTGTATGTCGCCCATTCTTAGATAAATCCGTGATCGTCTTCATCGACGATATTTTAATATATTCAAAGGATGAGTCCGAGCATAGGAAACACTTACGGGAAGTATTAGAGGTCCTACGAAGGGAGAAATTGTTTGCGAAATTCTCGAAGTGCGAATTCTGGCTCCAAGAGGTGCAATTCTTGGGGCATGTGGTATCAAAGGACGGAGTTAAAGTGGACCCGGCAAAGATCAAGGCAATGATGAGTTGGGAGCCTCCAACTAGCCCGACAGAGATCCGAAACTTCTTGGGTTTGGTGGGTTACTACCGGCGTTTCATTCAAGACTTTTCCAATATAGCTACACCGCTCACTTCTCTCACAACGAAGAACGTCAAGTTTGTTTGGACCGATGCACAAGAGCAAGCCTTTCAAACTCTCAAGAGGAAATTGTGCGAAGCTCCGATCTTATCCTTACCCGAATCATCGGAAGACTTTGTGGTGTATAGTGACGCTTCCAAGATGGGGCTTGGATGCGTACTATTGCAAAGGGGGAAAGTAATAGCCTATGCGTCGCGGCAATTAAAGGATCATGAGAAGAACTATCTGACTCATGACTTGGAGTTGGCGGCGGTAGTTTTCGCGTTAAAGTTGTGGCGGCACTACTTGTATGGGACGAAGTGTACTCTTTTCACGGATCACTAGAGTCTCAAGTACATCTTTGATCAAAAGGAACTCAACATGCGGCAAAGGAGATGGCTCGAGCTTTTGAAGGATTACGATTGTGACCTACTCTATCATCCCGGTAAGGCCAATGTGGTGGCGAATGTATTGAGCCGGAGGAGTTATGATGGTGGTGTCAAAATGTCTCTTATAAGGATCGATGTGGTATCGAGTTTGTTGGAAAGTATAAAGACGAGTCAAGTGGAAGCACTTAGAGAAGAGAACCTCAAAGCCGAAGTCATGTCAAAGCAAAAGGAACTCTTAACGGAAGACGGTCGTGGACTCAAGCTCTTCCAAGGACGGATTTGGGTGCCAAAGTTGGGAGGAAACCGTGAATTACTTCTCGAGGAAGCGCATAAGTCGAAATATTCTATACATCCCGGTAGCACCAAGATGTATAGAGACTTAAAGTTGAATTATTGGTGGCCGGTGATGAAGCTAGATGTGGCTAGCTATGTGGAGAGGTGTGTCACATGCCTTCAAGTCAAAGAGGAGCATCAAAGACCATATGGAAGCTTGCAACCGTTGTCCATTCCCGAGTGGAAGTGGGAAAACATCACTATGGATTTTGTAACCAAGCTACCGAAGACCTTGCGCGGTCACGATACCATTTGGGTGATCGTGGATCGGCAAACCAAGAGTGCGCATTTTCTTGCGATGCGGGAGACTTTTCCAATGCAGAAATTGGCTACACTGTACATAGACGAGGTGGTGTCGAGGCACGGAGTTCCGCAATCTATAGTATCGGATTGGGATAGTCGCTTCACTTCAAACTTTTGGGCTAGCTTGCAAAAGGAGTTGGGTACTAGGCTGAATTTGAGCACGGCGTACCATCCTCAAACAGATGGCCAAAGCGAGAGGACAATCCAGACACTAGAAGATATGTTAAGGTCATATGTTATAGACTTCGGGGGAAGTTCGCCTACAACAACAGTTATCATTCTAGTATCGGAATGGCACCGTTCGAGGCATTGTATGGGCGGAAATGCAGAACCCCGGTTTGTTAGTTAGAAGCGGGCGAGAAGCAATTCGCCGGGCCGGAAATAGTTCAAGAAACGGTGGACAAAGTGAAAGAAATCTGGGAAAGGCTAAAGGCGGCACAAGACCGACAGAAAAGTTATGCGGACAAGAAAAGAAGACCGGTCGAGTTTCAAGTGGGCGATCGGGTCATGTTGAAGGTATCTCCGTGGAAAGGGATCATACGTTTCGGGAAGCGTGGGAAGCTTAGTCCTCGTTTCCTTGGACCTTTTATTATTTTGGAGAAGGTTGGTTTACAAGCCTACCGGTTGGATTTACCACCGGAAATGGATGGGATACATCCTACGTTTCACGTGTGCTACCTTCGAAAGTGTCTAACCGAGGAGGAAAGCGTTATTCCTTTGACAGAAATTCGGGTGGATAATGGAAATTGTTGCGTTGAGGAACCGGAGGTGATCTTGGAGTCAAAGGTGAAGAAGTTGCGGCACAAAGATGTAGTCATGGTTAAAGTCCAATGGAAGCACCATCGGGGTGCTAACATTACTTGGGAATCTGAAGATGATATGAAGAAGCGTTACCCTCACTTGTTTAATCTAGTATAAGATTTCGGGGATGAAATCCCAATTAGGTGGGGAGGATTGTAACACCCGGAAATTCTCAAAGTAAGTATTTGTTCCCCTTAATGCATTAATTGTGCCTATGTGAGAATATGAGTCGTTGTATGCATTTTATGATCGTTAATATATTGAAATGTCATATAAAATGATTTACCATCTTTAATCGTTCAAACCTCGTGCTCGATATCGATTTTTGGTTAAGTTTTCGGGCGGTCTGGAGTGTGGCGCGATAGTGCCACGCGACAGTGACAATGTCACTGTCGCCGGTCACTGTCGCGGTGAATGTACCGTAAGTGGAAGGAATGGCGCGACCTTGACTCGCGATTGTGACATGGTCACTGTCGCGGTGTCACTGTCGCGGGAAGTGTACCGTAATTCGTGTGATCCGCGCGATTGTGACACACGACAGTGACAATGTCACTGTCGTCGGGCACTCTCGCGAGCGGGCATTGGGGGTTTAAATGAGTCCTTTAGCCGATTTCACTTCATTTTTCCCTTTTATCTTTTTCATCTTTGGCGATTTTGGTCCCAAGAAACTTGTTTCTCTCTTCCCCAACCCTAAACCTCATAAATATAACTTCTTTTGGTGGTTGGGCTTTGATTGCTAGAATTTATTGTTATCAAGGAAGCATTCTCTAGGGTTTCCCAAGTTTTCAACACTTCTCATCTTCAAGTCTCATCTCCTCCAACTTCTTGGGTTTTCATCTTTTCTAGGTTTTGGTACAAAACCTAGATTGTGAGTTTACTAAACCTTTGTTAAAACTAGATACACATCATAATCTTCTATTTGTCATTATCTATCTCTATATGTTCACGTGCTTGGGATTTCTTTATGAAGATATGTTGAAATGTGGTTATAGGTGAAATGCCATGATTTACTTTGCATGTACAAGTATTTGGGGCTTTCCTCTTTGATACATAATGTGTGTACTTGGATATGATAAATGTATACATGTCTCGGTATTAAGATGATTTCTTGTTGGAATACCATTTTGGTGATATATACATATGCATGATGAGCATGATTACCATTTGGGTCTCTTATTAGACTTCTTGTGATTAGGATGGTAATATTGTACCCATAGTTGGTATTGAAATATGTTGGGTTGAAATATACCTAAAGGACCTCCTATATGCGTTATGTTGGACGAACCAAGTCAGTAGACACTAGGAGGATGTAGTCTTGGGCGCCATTGTGATGGTATGTGCCTAGACCTCCGTCATTCGGGGAATTTCCTTAGTTTTAGTCCTCGGGTGTGCCGGGCCTTTTGGGTGTTCCTTGTTGAAGGGCATCAAGGTATATCGACTCTTGGGTGGAACTTGATTGGTGCTATGGGTCTCCTCTATTGACTCCACGTATGTTGAACTCTGGTTAACTGCTGATACGAATCGTAATTGTTCATGCATGCTTATTAATGTTCAACTCACTAGGCTTTTTGGCCTAACACTTGTTTGGTGTCGATGTGTATCTCAGGTTCTAGCGGTGTCGGTCCTAAGCAGGCTTAGTTGCTTTGGGTGAGAGCTTGGGGATTTTGCACTTGGACGCTTAATACTTTTGGGAACGGATCGTTGGATTTATAGATGACAACCCTTTTGTAATCTCTTTTCTAGTTGTAGAAATTAGATTAGTTGGTTGTTATTTATCGTCCGTTAAATTACAACTGTAATTAAACAGGTTATTTATATATTCCCCATCTTTGGGAGGCTCTTGCTATGACAATTTTAGTATACCTCATGTCCGTTTTTCGGATTTTTGTTATCCCTATTTTTAGGGTGTTACATTAGCAACCTGTCCAAAAGCTCAAATTGGCCCACTATTGTCAAAACACAGGTAAATCATAACTCTATCTCCAAGAAACTAATAAATGAGAAATAAAAGAATAAAAGACTCAAGATTGGGATGTAAAATAGAAAATTAAGCTAATACTAAAGAGAGAAATGAGTCCAAGCACTAAATAATCATTGCATATCACTCAGTGAGTTCATGGTTTGCGTTAATAAAATCGTTTCACATCATACATATCAACTTATAGACTATACCAAATAGTATGCATTTTCTGAAAACATACAACACTGAAAGAAAAAGAGATCTTATAAACTGTCTCGTCGGGTGTCACTTATATTCCCTAAGTTATCCGACCTGCGCCTTCCTGGGCGCACCCATTTTGGGTCGTGTAACTTACTGGTCAAATGTTCACCCGTTAACTGATCATAAAATTCTCGTATGAAATAGCATGCTAGAGTTACTTGAAAATAAAATAAATACATAGCATGCAAATGATCATAAATAACATACATATAAAATATATTGTATCATGTATGTAAATTGAAACATCATGCGTACGTACATCACCATACAAATCATATAATCTTAAAAATAAATTTGAACATAGGTATGTATCTCATTGTAAGTCTCATGAAGACTCACATGTCCGTGTAGATCGACTAATGATAGCTCTTAACTAAAGACCTATACATTTCATAATATCATATCTCAAGAATGGTTTAATTTTCCAAAAGTCAACAATAATCAACTATCGTCAAACTCGACCTGATCTATAGTCAAACTCCAAAATCGAGTCTCTGAATGTCTCATTTATCTCAATTATCTCATCGTTAAAACCCTTTGTAGGTCAAACGAGGTAAAAGTCAACCTTAGGTCAACTTGGTCAACCTCGACCAACTTTAGTCAAATCCCAAGTCCAAAACTCGACGACGTTTCAAAACATCAAATTTATCATTTTAAAAATTCTCTCTCAAATTAAAGTGTCCCAGTAAATACTTTGACTCAAATTACAAAGCTTTAATCATATTATTAAATCATCAAAATAATTTACTAAACCTCTAAATGTTATGCTTAATAACGACTTTTAACGTTGGTTTATCCTTTTAACAACTAAAGGAAACATTGTTCCGAATTAAGGTGTCCTAAACAATTGTAAAATCAAATTACTACACATTTACAACATTTATTAAATTACTAATAATTTAATAAGTCACTTGAGAAAAAATTAATTAATTAATATTAATATCTTAAAATAAATTAATATATTAATTTAAATGAAACTTAAATTAGCATATTAATTAATTAATAAATTAAATCAAGTAAACCTAATTGATAGGTCAAAGTCATAACCATAAATTCAATTAAAATAATTACCAACTCACTATAAATTTAGCTTAAAACTACCCAATTTAATTATATAATAGTCCAAAAACCTAATTACATTCATAGCCCAAATAAATAAGGCCACGACCCATGTTGATCCAGCATGCAAGGCCGACGACAATTCACGCCAATGACTCCTTGCCTCTACAACTAACTGGCAGTGGCTTTCAAGTTCATAATTCTTTTTTTCACAAAACTCTTGCCAACATTTATCCTCACCACATGAGCCAAGAGTCAAGCAAAATGGTTAAAAAACGAACCCGTCCAAACATTCGGTTTCTAAGCCAAAACTTAACAAACTTTGAACACGAAATCGAATCTTGTAAACATAGATATGAGACTACTTGGGTTTGATAGAGAACTTAAAAATGAAACCAAAGACATGAAAATCACGAGATTTTTCGTTGAGTATTTTACCTTAAATCGTCAAAAAATCGAAAACATGAGCATGAACTTTAAGCACCAATTTCTCTCTCAAAACTCCATTATTTTTTTATGTTTTGGACGATTTTGTTTATTGATGGTTGCTACGTAAATCTGTAAATTTTTGCTTTTTCATAGACAAAACGAGCCAATAAGAGGCCTCAAAGTCCGACTACCCTCTCGTCCCTTTCAATTTGCAGATATAAGCCTGCGTGACTATGCTGAACCAGGAAGGATTTATATAAACCAATTATCCAATCATTCCTTTGACTTTCTGGGTTATCGTTCAAGTGTGCGGATAACGCGTTCAATGGTCCGTAGTCAAATGCTAGAAAATGCATTTCTAATCTAGGGGTGTTCATCCAAACCGCCCACACCGCACCGCAGCGCAAAACGCGGTTTAGGACTTTCGCAGTGCGGTTTGCATTTTTACCAAACCGCACTATGCGGTGCGCTTTGCGGTTTTGAGTTTCCAAACCGCGGTTCAAACCGCACCGCACCCCACCTTTTATATTACTTTTAAATTTTTAATTTTAAACATATATATATATATATATATAATTTAATTTAATATTTAGATAATTGGGCTTGTATTTTTAAATTTTAATTATGAACTTTAAGTATTTATAAGTCTTCTTAAAAGTTTAAGGCCCAACAAATGAAAAAATTTGGGCATTGGCAATTGGGAGTCAAGATGAAAACGAAAGAAAAAGTTTGAGACGTCACTTTACCCGTTTATCATATTGAAACAATTTATTTTTTTAGACTATTTCTTTGACTATTTTTAATTATGCATTTTGGAGTTGGATATATTCAAACTCTTTATTTTTTTGGACTACGGTCACTAAATCGTTAATTTTCTAATGTATTTTAAACTTATAATTTTTTGGATTGTACGCATAAAGAGAGATAGGGACAAATCGCATAAACCGCATCGTACCGCATTTCGCGGTGTGGTTTGGTGCGGTTTGTGAGGTATATGCGGTGCGGTTTGGGAAAATGCTCAAACCGCACATGCGGTGCGGTTTACGGTTTTGCCCCAAACCGCACCACGAACACCCCTATTCTAATCGGCAGGATAGAGTGGGCTTTATGGTTGATGTCAGCTACTCTCTTCCTGCTTTACCTTCTAGAAGCACAGGTCTAATGGCATGGGCACTCGAAGGAAAGACAGTTGGTCAGATCTAGTATGGATCGTACATGGACGGTAGTTGGAGTCGGCAACTCTCCTAGGGTTCCCTTATCGGGGATCCCTGGGGAAGAGGATCAAGTTGGCCCTTGCGAACAGCTTGATGCACTATCTCCCTCCAACCCTTTGAGCGAAATGCGGCAAAATGGGAAATGCTATTCGTGTAGTAGTAGATCAAGGTATGCAACGAGCAAAAATCATGATTAAAGGTCCCGGTCTCAGAAGAGAGGAAGCATTACGAGCGCTATTGACGTCTGTCATTGCCCTTGAACTATTAAGTAATGACACATTCGGCCTCCTGGTTTCAATGTTTTAGCCAATATTAGAATTTTCACCCCTGATTTTGACATTTTCTTTCATTTTTAGTCCGATTGAGCATAACTCCTTTATTCGCTTCTCACTTTCATTCAATGGCATGATTGGGCCATTTTCACGTTTTTCTTCACATTTTTGGTCCAATAAAATAAAACTCATTTATTTTAATTTTCCTTTTTTATTTCTTTTCATATTTATTTATTTGTCTCATTTTGAAGTGTCACAGGAAGGACTATATCTGCTATAAAAAAGAAACCACAGGGTTGTCCTTCGTTAAAACTTCTTTCCAAACACCTTACTCGTTAGTTTATGTAAACTACAAGGACCAAATTTGCAGTTATCTCTTAAATAAATGAGTAGTTTTAACATGCGCCATTTGGAGTGTCTATCATCAACCACATACAATTTTATGTGGCACATGTCATTGGATCAATCCAATGACATGGACTATGATTAAACATTGCTTTCGAAACATTCAATCATGCATACTCAAATTTACAATTTTTTCATTTACTTTATTTTGTTATTATAAGTTAAATTATACAAGAAAAATAATTTGTATTTCTTTCGATGACGCTATAAATAATAGCAATTGCGTGAGAAAAATATGAGCAATTTTAAATACCCTTTTAAGTGGTCAACTATATTTTAAGGGGGAGGTTAATTGCATCCATGACTTTGCTAAGTGCATCATCATAATTAATTTTCTCCTCACACACATCAACATCAACATCTGCTTTTTACATTATCAACGCATGAATTGACCTGATTTTGACATAATTTTGGTGCAAATAGCACTCCCCTATTTTAAATACCCTTTCAGGTGTAATCACACAATTACTTTTGTTGAAAAAGAGGGTTTCAATTTTTGAGAGATTTGTACAAAGATTTCTGAAAAATGTTATATTTTATTTTTTAAAACTAGCGGAGAAACAATACAAGTATATATATATATATTAGATTTTCTAGATCAAGTGTTACAGAATTACATCTTTGAATAGGGAGTTTGTTATTTCAGTAGAATTCAACGTAAAAAAGATTTGAATGAATATTATGCTAGTGATTTTAGTAAAATCATCGGTTCATTTTATATACTTAGATTCACAAAAGAATATGTGATTGGTAGTTAAGCTATATCACATGCTAAGTGGTGTAGAGTGCATACTTGTGTAGCTAGCTAGAATTTGGGATTCTTGGATAGCACCTTATGGCAAGAGTCAATGGGGTCGCCCCTCCTGGTGGAGTTCAAGGGGTAGTGCCTATGGTGGTGGTCCGGCTTCTAAATATCCAAGGGGCAACCTCTTGAAACTTCTACGGACTTTATGGAGAGAGAAGTGCTCGAGAAAAATGTGTTTTTGAATGTTTTATGAGAAATTCTGAAGCCTCCGAGTCCAGTTCAGAAGCCTTTGAATCTTGTTTAGACGCTTATGATTCTGAAGTGACGTTGACTCAGAGCTTCTTACTCTAAAGAGTCGAAGCTTCTGATTTTAAAGGGCTTCTGACTTTTCTGAAGCCTTCTGATCTGTGTGTAGTATTAGTAACGGTTGTTTTGGTTGTTGTGGTTTTGGTAACCGCCCACTACTTACTCCAACAATCATTTCTATTTTATGGGGATATATTTTCGACGTTAATTTAGGAACAATTACGATTACGTAAGTTTAAAAGAAAACGATCTGTGCAAAAATTGATACTGAAAAACGTGAGATTATCCTCGAGTTGATTTCGTGATACCTAGAAAAATTAGGGTCGAAATACAACTTAAGGAAAGTGAGTTCTTACGCAATCTCATGGTTTTATCCAACTATTTCATTCTCTGTTTCACTTTGTATTCATATATTTCCTCCAACATATAAAAAATAATCGATATTGATATTTTATTACGATAAAATCCAATAACTTGACATTGACAATAATGATTGGAACATTATTGGAACATTTGTAAAAGAAAATGTTTTCACGATGCTACAAATCTTTATGAGGTGTATACTATCCAACAAATGTTTATTACTACTTCAATTATTAATAATAACTGCAAAATCATAAGAATATGAACTTGATCCTATCTAAATGCTTGTAATTTATGAAATGAAGCAAAAAAAAAAAATTAGAGAACTAACTCATGTTTTTACATATGTCATAGTTTTAGTCCATCAATAAACATTTTTTTTTGAAAGGGTGTCTTAGGCTATGCCTAGACTAATCCCTTGGCAAATTATGACGTAAGACATCAGCCCTGATTAAACCTCAGTGGCCACAATTGTTGTGTACGCCTGGATTCGAACCCTAGACAAATGAGATATTCCACCACATCCCTCAAGACCTTAACCAGTACGTCACAACCCTTGTGGTTATCCATCAACAAACATTACTTGTGTTAAAAGTTCAACTGATGAAATTTCTAACGCATTATCTATACTATATTATAAAAACGACATAAAAACTCTTAATTACAACATTTTAAGCACAAAGTACAACTAATTAAAGCCAATTACTTAATTTACAATTTTTTAATGCTTTGGTACAACCTTTCCAAGCACAGTATCTCACATAATCATCTATTTGTGGAATGGATACTCATTTATTAATATAAATATTTGTTTTTTTGGTGGAGAATTTTATAAAATAGATTTTATATTAGCATAATCTATTGTAAATGTAGATTTTACATTTAAATCTATATTAATGAGATGTAATATAAAATCTTTTTTCTTTCGCATTTTTTTATATTACATCTCATAATGATTTTTCCATATTTTATTTTATAAAATCTTTTTACATAATGAGATGTAATATAAACTCTTTTTTTTCCGTATTTTTTTTGCTAATATAAAATCTATTTTATTTTATAAAATCTACACGTATTTTATATTAGCATAATATAAAATCTACACGTATTTTTTTTTCACGAGCATTAAAAGAAGAAAAAAGAAGATTGATATGAATTAAAAATAAAAAATAACGAGATACACTAATAAATTATCGTATTCTTTAAAATAAAAATATTTTGCAATACTTTTCAAATTAACCAAGTGTAAAGAAAATAAAATAGAAACAATGTAGATATAAAAATATTCTTCCATATTTTTAATATATTTACATTTAAATATAAAATCGAAAATGAAAATAAAATATTTTAAAATATTCTCTACATTCACTATAAATATATATAGCTTCTCTATGTATCATCCGAGTACAAGAAGAAGACGAACGGTCGGATGTCAATGGCGAAACTTGCAACTGAACAAAAGGTATTCCAAATTGTTTTTTGTTGGAAACAAAATTAATAACTATTCTACAAAACAAATAAAAGCAAATAAGTACAAATTTAGATGAATCAATGTATACACAATATAATTTTTTTAATATATATATAAGTGAATATCAATTTCGAGATTTTGATAGTTTGCAATGGCGGAAGAAAAAGCAATCACAAATCCCAATCATGGAACTTTGTGTGTGTATTTTAGAGACTACTACGATAGCAACGAACGAATTTAACACAAAGAATCTTTTTGGAAAATAGTCTCATTGAAATTGAAGATTATATCTTTGAAGAAGAACAACACCAATACACAACTCCAAACATCACCCGTTAGTTAGTGAGAAATTACCAATTATTGTGGAGGATGACAAAGGAGAATCTAAGGGGCTATTTACCAAATTCTTACCGCGTAAGCGCTTATTGGCAAGATATTCACTTTCATTTACCTTATCGTGTAACATCATTGGCCATGAAAACGGATTGTTGGTAAGCATTTTAAAACCGGTAAGCGTTTACTGGGTAAGAGTCATTTCCCACACTTACCGGGTAAAACTATCGGTCCTTCCCTTGTCTCTTACCGGGTAAGTTTCTTGGTCCTTGTCATGCTCAATCAGTAAGGTAATTGATAGTGGTTTATTGAATGGCCCGTAAGGGGTTGTTTACCGAAGTATACAAGGTAAGGCTTACCTGCAAGAGTCACCACCCTCACTTACCTTATGAGGTAACATCCCCAACCATAAAAAAAAAAAAATTGATGGTAACCGTTTATAACCCAGTAAGCGCTTATTGGGTAAGAGTCACCATCTTCACTTACCGGTCAAGACTCTTGATCCTTGTCTTCCCTCTTACCGAGTAAGATTCTCAATCCTTATTATGTTCAATTGAACCGGTAAGCGCTTAAAAAGGTAAATGTTTAGTATTGAGATATTATTATGATCTTCCATTTCTGGATCATTGTTCTAAAAAACTCGCCACACAGCCGCCATGCCGCGCCATGGCACCAAGGCTTGTGTCTCACGCCACGTTAAGCCCGTGGCACGCCATGACCTAATGCACAATTTCGTAATGTAATATTTGATTTATCTTTACGTTTTTAATGTCTTATTTGCAAGTTTTTTATTATATACCATAATTTAACTTGCTTATTACTATTGACTCATTGAGTAACACTACAAAACATATGTTTTTATATATAATATTATATATGAATTAGAAAAATGACGCCACAAGTCACGCCTTGAAAACGCCATGGCTTCTAAGGCTTAAGGTTTGGCCTCGCCACCATGTCACGCCTCACGCTATTTAGAACCTTATTTAGAATTAATATTATTTGATTGTAAATGATTGATTAGCAATCCTTGATTGTAGTTGATTGATTAGCAATCTTATTTATATATCTAGTTTCTATAATTAGCTTTCTTATTCATGTATAAATACTCTGTAAATAAGAAGTAAAAACACAACCTCTTTCACAAATCTTCTATCCAGTTTTATATGGTATTAGAGCCCATTTGGTTCTCAACCATGTCTTTCGATGGCCAAAACACCAATGTTTCCGCAACTCAGATCCTTTTCACTTCTGCTGGTGATGCCTCTGCCACTCTCCAATTTCCAGCATTGGTTGTCCGTCTAGATTGGTCCAACTACTCACTCTAGTGTGGAACTCTTGCTCGAGGCTTATGAGCTCGACTCTTTCCTGGCTTCTGACACCGCTCCATCATCAATGTTGCCGCCCAAGGAAAGCTCCACCAATTCCATTCTGAACCCATCCTTTGCATCATGGAAACACAAGGACAGACTTGTCTTGTTATAGCTTCGTTCGACACTCACCAATTCATTACTTGGTCATGTGGCCTATGGCACCACCACTTTCGAGGTTTATCTTATGCTCGAACAAATGTTTCATGCACAAACTAGGGAATGGCAGATGCACCTCAAACAACAACTTCAGACACTTACCAAAGGTTCCATGTCGATTATCGAGTATGTCAAAAAGAAGCATGCCATCTCTGATTCGTTGGCTGAATGTTTGACGATTGTCTTGGATGAGGATTTTGTGTCCTTTCTCTTTTTTGGCCTCTGTAACACCCCAAAAAGGGATAAACAAAAACTTCCAAAAATAGAAATGTGGTATATATAATGCCATAGCATGAGCCTCCCAAAAATGGGGAAAATGAAAGCACCTTTTACAAGTTTATAATTTTAACGGAAATAACCCGACCAACACGATCAACCTAACCCGACCAACCCGAGAAAAAAATCAACTCGAGGTAACCCGACATATAATCAATACAAAATTAGGACAACCCGAATCTATTGGGTTAGGCTCAAATTAACCTGACCAACCCGATAAACGTTTTAGCGACTTCTCTAAAATTATTTATATTTCCCTTTAATATGTATAAGTTACTAAAACCAACTCGACAATAACGAGCAATGGAACTCATATAGGACATTATTGGAAAGTTATATGTAATACCTAAATATTTGATGAACTCGTATATTCTTTTGAATGATAGAACGGGTTGGGTTGCACTTTTGTTTGGCTTGGGTTAGGTTGAAAATTTTCAAATTGGCCAACATTGGGTTGGGTTGTTGAAATGCCTTCAACCCGATCAACCCAACCCGTGAGAACACCTAACCGAAATAAAAGATAACCAACTAATATATTCTCTAAATAGAAATAAGATTACAAAAAGGGTGTCGCTTATTTCCGTTAAAATTGCAAACTTGTAATTAAACAGGTGCTTTCATTTTCCCCATTTTTAGGAGGCTCATGCTATGGCATTATATATACCACATTTCCATTTTTTGAAGTTTTTGTTTATCCCATTTTTGGGGTGTTACAAGTTGGTATCAGAGCTTTAGTTTAAGTGAACTAGGTGTGGACTTTAGCATACCTAAACTTAAGTTGTAAACGTTAGTGGCAATTGGTCAACTTAGGTAGGCGTCATAGGTGGGGAGAGCGTTAAGATTTATGGAATTGCATTAATTGAGAATTGTGATGACGGTAATGAGAATTCTTGTGTATAATGTGTTCATAATTCCACTTAGCTAATTTTATTATGAATATGTTGTTATGTGAGTGTACTTGACTTATTGTTGTTGTAATGCTTAATAAATATGGTAGTATGTATCTATAGCATGTTTCTCACCTTCATTCTCATGTGCATGACAAACCAAAATTGTTAATACTCGGAGTAGAGTACAAACACCACCGGAAGGTGCCGAGGCATCGGCAGCTATGGCCGATCAGCCGGAGGTGGCCGCGGTTGCCACGGTTCCATCTAGACCACCCTTGTTGGGTGGAGGAGTGGAACGCATACCAAGGACAAATGTTGCAACTTCTAGACCGATCATCGAGTAAGTAACCCTGGAGAGCCGAATGATGGGTAGCATGATGCAGGCTATGAATGCGAACATGGCCCAACAACAGGAGTTTTTCATGAAACTATTGGAAGATCGTGATGCTAGCCACCGACGACCCAATACGGTTGCAGAAAATGCCTTGAACGAGTCGGGCAGTGTAGTGAATATTGTCGGCACTGAAGAACAAGCACAAGTCGAGGAGATAATGAGAGAGAGAGGATGCTCCTACAAGACCTTCCTGAGTAGCAAGCCACCGGAATTTGCGGGAATCACTAATCCCATCATATGCATGTATTAGATCAAGGAGGTTGAAATGGCCTTCGAGTCAAGTGAATGTGAGACTCACAAAGGGTTAGATTTGCCTCTCAACTGCTTAGAGGTGAAGCCCTGGTTTGGTGAAACCTTACCCGGGTGGTGAGGTGGTGCCATAGATGCAAGAGCAAACATAGTGGCTCATGCAACCCAAAGCCTTACTCGGGTCCTACCGAGTGTGCCAAATATGGGAAGAAGGACCATTCAGCCTGTGACTGTCTGATAAGTACTCAATTTTGAGTACTTAAGCACATTTCTTTTAGTCTTTTAGATAGGATTTTTCACTTCCAAATCCCATTTTGAGTCATTTTCTACCTTGTTTTCCATGTATTTGGTTTTGGAGCTGAATTTGTGTGGTTTACTTGTTCTATTAAGATTGTAGGATAATTTGGTTATCCTTTGAAAATCTATTTGGAAACAGGGCATGTTGTATCATTGGCACAGCATTGAGCTGGTGGTTTTTGGAAGGAAGAAGTGAAGATGATGGAGGCTAATCCGGATTTTTGGCTTGGAATTGATCTTTTGTAACCTCTAAACATTTAGTTAACAAGATTGTAATAGTTTAGTTGTATTTGGACAAGCTTTGGTAGCCTTAGTTGGATTTAGACTAGGCTAAGTACAATTAGATTCCCCTTAATTACAACTTTGCCACTCCCTTTGCCTATAAAAGGAGGGCTTAGTTGCTCATAAGGGGACATCATCTTATCTTATGTCTTCTATTGTATTTTAATTATGCAACTGATCTGTAGTTAATATGGGAATTGATCTTAAATCATTCTTGTTTCTTTAATTCCATGTAGTTAATGTTCTTCATGTTCATCATCTTGTTCTTCATGTTTTGTTTATGTTCTTTATCATCTTCTACTTAGTTTAATCTTGTAATATGTTTAGCTCAAGTACTGGTTATACATCAGTCCTATTGTTCTTTAAATTTCCAGATTTCATGTTCATGTTCATGTTCTTATGATCTTCATCTTGTTCTTCGTCCCATGCTATGAATGTCTACAGCATTGAAACAGCACCCACTTGCACATTACATTTTTATATTTTCTTTCTTCATCTTGCATCTCTAGCCTTTCCTTTACATTCTTATGTTTAATCTTGAATAGTTAAAGTTCATTGTCTTTACTTTCCATTTTACTTCCTTGTCTTTACATTTCCTTGTAATTTACATTCTTGTCTTTACATTCCAATCAATACATACATATATTTATATACTTTCAAGTCATTTACATTTCAAGAGCGTTTTGCATTATGTTCATCTTTGTAATTCTTAGTAGTTGTTTTTCTTTCCTTATTGTAATGAGTAGCTAATCATATTAGCTTGGGTGTGAGGCAAAGGGTGGTTATGTGGATCTAAAAGAAAGTAGGTTTTTGTGACTTTAACCAAGTTTTATTGTTCCAACTCAAGTTTTATCAAGATAACACAACTTCTTGACAAATTGATCACTTTGATAGTGTTAAAGTGTGATGGACCTAGAGATAGGCCATTAAATAGCACATCAATTTGAATGACATGGGAGGTAATATCGAAAGAGTTACTTGCAACGAGAGTTGTTACTTGTGTGTTTTCAAAATGATTCATTCTTGATAAGTTGTCACTTTTTCAAAGGGTTAAAATGGAGTAGACTTAGAGATAAGCTATTTGGAATACATCAATTTAAGAGGTACGGGGGTTATTTCGAAAGAGTAACTTTTAACGAAGAGAATTTGTTTCGCCGTATATTTTGAGAAGTCCACTCCCATCATTTTCTTATCTTGAACTTTGCTCAGAGATGAGACTGTTTATGGCTAATGGAATAATGGGATGGTGAGAGTCCGAAAGGAAGTGTCTTAAAATCGATAATAAAACTAGTTATTGTCAGAAGCATGTTGCAGCATTCCTATAGCATCTTGGTATAATAGTGTTGTAGCATTAACCTGCTGGAATTTGGATTCACATACCACCAAAAGTCTTACACCCTTGCTTCTCGTTTACTCTTGTTTATTTAAATATGTGATAACCAACCAACCAAAATTATTTCTTCAAATTCGTTATCTGAAATCACATATTTCATTATACTTTTACTACACTTTTTAATCCAATCTCTGTGGGACGATATCTGGTATTTTACCACTTTATTACTTGCAAGGCGATATAGTACCAATTTGTATACTTGCTTTTTGGTATTATTTGTCTCACCCTAAGGTACACAAAAGGGCCTGTCACTGTCCTATCCGAGGACTAGTTTGCTTTGAGTGTCGTGAGTCGGGGCATGTGAAAAGATAATACCTAAAATTGGGTAGGGGTAGCCGTGAGCAGGTCGACTGCGAAGAAAGAGAACCCACCAAGGGCGTCGAGCCGAGCATTTCAAATGACCGCCGAGGAGGCGAGGGAGACCGCCGATGTAGTATCGGGTATGTTCCTCGTAAACTCATTTCATGCTCGTATATTGTTTGACTCAGGTGCAAACCATTCGTTTGTGTCGAGTTCTTTTTACAAACAGTTTGTCACTCCCGTTAGTTCCCTTTCTGATGCCTTAGTGGTGGAAGTAGCTAATGGGGAGCAAGTGTTGATTCAGGAACATTTTAGTGATTGTGTTTTGGAGCTAGATGGGAATCCTTTTAAGGTGAACTTATTAACCATGACGATAGGGGGCTTCGATGTAGTGATAGGCATGGATTAGTTGACAAAAAAACAACGCCGACAACTTTTGCTCTAAGAAGATGATTAGAGTGCCCATGGTGAGTGGTGGTGTTGTCACTATTTACGGAGAGAAAATAAAGGGATCCACTCCAATAATATCGTCCCTGAAAGCACGTAAGCACTTATCGAAGGGATGTTCTTCATGTCTGGCCTATATTGTGGATGCAAAGTTAGAGAAGAAATCAATAGAAGACGTGGAGATTGTTCGTGATTACCCAGATGTCGTCCCGGAGGACCTACCCGGTTTACCACCAGAACGTAAAGTGGAGTTCCATCTTAGTGATGCCATTCGGTTTGACTAACGCTCCAGCCATGTTCATGGATTTGATGAACTACGTGTATCGACCTTTCTTGGACAAGTCGGTGATAGTCTTCATTGATGGCATCCTAATCTACTCAAAGGATGAGGCCAAGCATGGGAAGCACTTGCTGGAGGTGTTAGAAGTTCTTAAAAAGGAGAAATTGTTCGCTAAGTTCTCGAAGTAAGAATTTTGGCTACAAGAAGTCCAATTCTTGGGCCACGTGGTATCCAAGGATGGAGTGAAGGTAGACTCGGAGATTGAAGCCATGATGGGTTGGGAGCCGCCAATGATTCCAACGGAGATTTGTAGCTTCTTAGGATTGTCCAGTTTCTATTGAAGGTTCATATAAGACTTTTCAAAGATCGTTTCACCGTCTACATCAATGAAGTAGTGTCGAGGCATGAAGTACCACTATCTATCGTGTCCGACAGAGATAGTCGTTTTACTTCCAACTATTGGGCTAGCCTACAAAAGGAACTGGGTATGAAAGTCAAACTGAGCACGACTTACCACCCTCAAACCGACGGTCAACGCGAGAGGACGATCCAAACTCTTGAGGACATGTTGAGGTCGTATGTCATTGACTTTGGAGGACGTTGGGACTCACGTCTACCATTGGTAGAGTTTGCCTACAATAATAGCTACCACTCAAGCATAGGAATGACACCCTTCGAAGCCTTATGGCCCGAAGTGTAAAACTCCAGTTTGTTGGCTTGAGGCAGGAGAGAAGCAATTCGCGAGACCGGTAATTGTGCAAGAGATGAAGAACAAAGTGAAAGATATCCGAGAACGCTTAAAGGCAGCACAGGATCGTCAGAAAAGTTATGCAGACAAGAAAAAAAGATCGGTGGAATTCCAAGTAGGTGACCGGGTCATGTTGAAGGTATCTCCTTGGAAGGGAATCATCCGTTTTGGAAAACGCGGGAGGCTTAGCCCTTGATTCCTCGGACCCTTTGCCATCTTAGAAAGAATCGGGCTCCAAGCATACAAATTCGACCTACCACCGGATATAGACGGTATCCATCCTACCTTCCACGTTTTCTATCTACGAAAATGCTTGGCCGAAGAAGAGAGTGTTATCCCTCTAGCAGAAATATGTGTATATAATGGGAACCGATTCGTGGAGGAACCGGAATCCGTTTTAGAGTCGAAGGCAAAAAGGCTACGCCATATGAAGTGACCATGGTTAAGGTTCAGTAGAGGCACCATCGCGGTGCTAACGTGACATGGGAATCGAAAGAGGACATGGAAAACGATATCCCCATTTGTTTAGTTAGAATGATATTTCGCGGACGAAATCCTTTCTAGGTGGGAGGATTGTAACACCCTGAAAATCCACCTAAACCTAATCAGGTATTATTTTTCCTTAATAACCTCGAGTTTTGGCTTATATAGGATTGATCGTAGGATTTTTGCGAGTTGGGAAGGGGAGGACTGCGACAGTGACGGCGAGAGTGCCCTTGGGCACAATCGTGTGTCACAGTCACCTATCCAGTACCACTTGCGGTACACCTCCTGCGATAGTGACAACGAGAGTGCCCTCGGGCACAATCGTATGTCATAGTCGCTCAATGGAGACGAGGCTCGGTACACCCGCGGCGATAATGCCAGCGAGAGTGCCCTTATGGCACAATCGTTGGGCATAGTCGCCCGACGTGTACTGATTGCTTAAAATACCCATTTCTTGCATTTTATCCTCATTTCCTCCAAAATCATATTAGGTCTCGATTCTTGAACCCTTTTGGGCGATTTTCCTCTTCACCTACCTTCTCCCTCCATTAAATGCTACCTAGAGTTGTGGTATTGATTGAGCATTAAATACATTAAAGTGATCATTTAGTGAAGGAGTTCAAGAGTTTAAAGCTTCAAGTCTCATATTCCCCATATTTTCTAAGGTTTTACTATTTTTCTAGGTTTTTGATCAAAACCTAGATTTGTGAGTTCCTAAACCTTTGTTAAAACTAGATACATATATTGTGTGATCTTTCATGCTTAATCTCTATTATTTTGGTTGGAAAACTTGAAGAACTTGAAGATCCCTTTTTATTTCATATTTGGTTATTTGTGGGGTTCTTTAGAAATGATATTTATTTGGTGTTTTAAAGGTGTTGTAGTTGCTTCTCAACAAAGGTATTTGTATCTAACTTGGATTTCGTTACCGACTAATATTGGTATGTTGATTTGTATGGGAATTGGATGCATTATCTACTTGTACCTATGCTTAAACAAGTTGTATATTAGACTACTAATGTAAGTCAAAGTCTTATGTAGGAGTCAATAAGGTTCAAAGGAAACTTTAGTTTAGGACTAGAAATGTTAAGAAAAAGCTATACATGAGGGGTTAATATTGGACAAATGAAAAGATCAAACCTCCTTTTGACCAAGTATTTCAACCTTTTATTTCAGCCAAAAATCTCATTTGAAGCTCAACCTCTCTCTATCTAGAACTAAAATCCTCTCTTTATCAAACCCTAAGTTTGTATTAGGAACGCATCATGCAACTAAAAATATGTTCATATTTTGAAGAATTGAGGTTAATCAAGTGAAGAGAAAGTAAAAGATCAAAGTATGATTATATAAATTTCAAGGTATGTTGAAGTTTAGAAAGTGAAACAATAGTTTGATCTAAAATTTTGTTTTATGGTTGAAGGATTAAGAACTTGAAGTATTGATGACTAAATCTTGAAGAAGTGTTAGTTGTAGAAGGCAAACAAATGTATGTACATCAAATCGTTGATTAAATAAGATGGAAATTAAGTTGCAATCATTTTTTTGTGATATGGGAATGGTACCTAGTTGTTTCTTGATGATTTTAGTAGCAATCTTATAAAAAAGAAATTTGTTTTGAGTTGTGAAGAGGAATCACAGAATTTGCAGGCTATTTAAAAAATCATAGAAAATCACTCGTTGGTCCGATTGAAGTGTGTAATATACCGTTGGAAAGATCTTTGTGTCTATCACAACTTTGTAGGTTATGTTAAGACCTGATTTTAAATCTCTAAGGCTCAAAACAGTGAGTTTCTTGAGTTGGTCCTATGTAAAACGGAATTTGTTCACTCTTTTTAGAAAATTCATATAAAAATCGACATATGCTTCAAATGGGATGAATTCAAAGCTATTAGAACCCTAAAACATAGACCTACGACTTTTGTTTAGACTTTAACACGTGAATTTACCTCTAGGCATGATAAACAGGCTCAAAATTGAGTTGGTACAAAGCTGTCAGGTGTAGGGGATTTTGTTGCATTACTTGTTTGTACCTTGTGCTTTAAGGACTTGTATTGTATGTAATTCAATCTCAATCATGTCTAATCTTATTCAGGGCCAAGCTTATGATAAGAAAGGAGTCTTAACAATGGGATTGGAGCTAGGTACATATGTAAAACCTTAAGGTAACTTGAAATGACGTGGCTTAAAGTTGGAACATCCGTAACGCGTATCATTACACTTACCATCTAAGGTACGGATATCCAATTCTTGTCACTATCCCTAGTCACTAGTCTAGTATTGAGGTAATGTATTACCTCATTTGCTTTCATGTATTTATCACATAATCTCTTATTCTCAATTACGAAATCATATCCGAACATTTGAGTTTAACAAATCCTCTAATTGTTGGTGTCCAATATATCAATGGTCATTATCATAGTTTTGGTACTTTGATATATTCATTATTGACTACTTGAGTTTGACTTGAACCATTGTTGGACTTGTTTCTTTTCTGGATTTGAATCGTTTTCGGAAATGAACCGCTTTTGGGATTCGATTATGATATGTAGTAATTAAAAGATACGTAATTTGTGAGATTACATGTTTTACAATGAATTGACAATTTTTTTATGATTTAGATGTTTTATGCTTTAAGGTACGACATCGAGGGCAATGATGTTATAACGCCTCCATAGCGGCTAAAAATTGCCATGGCGTCCTCGCTATTAGTACCCAATGTCAATAAGTGGGTCTGGCCTGGTACCGACCAATTTGAGGGCGATTGGATCAATCCAAATGAACCGTTCTCGGGAGCCGTTTTCGGGAAGCATTTTCGGGAGTCGATTTTCGGAGGGGATTTTAGTGTATGGCCCTATACTCATTTCCTATTGTTCGAGTGGTCCGTACAACCCTCGAACCCAATTGGTTTTCTTATTTCTTCTTGACTCTTGACACGAGGATACGTTTCAATTTACCCGGTTGAGATATTTAATGCAAATTGGCGAGAAATCACTTCATGTCCCGTCTATTTCTCTTTTACTTATATTCTTTTTATTAACTTGATTATAACTGTGATTTTAATTATATTAATTATCCGCTCACTGAGCATTTAGCTCAGCTGAGGTTTGTTTTGTTCTCGACAGGTGTAGGATCGCAGATGGGATCATCTCGGGAGTGAGAGCTATGGAGTGCAACTATTTTGAAGACAACCTTGGATAGAATAGCTTTTGTTTATGTAAATATTGTATTATAATTATGTCGTTTTAAATTTGGTCTCTCGCTTGATGGATTTTTTGTAATTGCTCTGTTTTTCCCATTTAAGTTATTTTGAATTGTTGTTTTGAATTCCATCGTAGTACATCGTCCTCTGTTATTCGATAGCAAGGGTTAAGCCTAAACTAGTGGAGATCAATAGCAAGGGTTAAGCCTAAACTGGTGGACGAACGGCTAGCCGAGGGTCTCTTGGCCACAATGTTGGCAGATATCATAATCCTCAAGGCGTTGCTCTTCACGAAGAAGAAGACCAAACAAATCGTTAGAGGTGATAGGATCGATGCAAATGTTGATGGCTGACTTGAAAGACCCGTATTCTAGGCCGAGGCTGTAACACCCCAAAAATGGGATAAACAAAAACTTCCAACAATGGAAATGTGGTATATATAATGCCATATCATGAGCCTCCCAAAAATGGGGAAAATGAAAGCACCAATTTAATTACATGTTTGTAATTTTAAAGGAAATAAACGACAACCAACCGATCTAATCTCTAAATAGAAATAAGATTACAAAAAGGGTGTCGTCTCTACTCCAACAAAAGACTTCACAAGAAGATGCCTCAAAATGTACTCCCCAAGCTCACACAATATCCCAACTAGACCTTCTTGGGAATGACGCCGCTAGAACCTAAGATACACATCGACACCAAACAAGTGTTAGGCCAGAAAGCCTGGTAATCGCTATCATGATAGGAATAACGCGCCTCATGATAGCAATTACGCGCCTCATGTTTTGAATGGTAATCGCTACTTTGTTCTTTTCATTGATGATTGCACAAAATTTATATGAGTTTATTTCCTACCTAATAAATCTCAGGTTCTTTCGGGATTCATGTTATTCGAAACAATGGTTGAAACACAATACTCCACCAAAATTAAGGCTTTTCAATCTAATTGGGGGAGGGGGGCGAATATCGCAATGTCTCATCTTTTCTACAAGCACATGGTATAGTTCATTGTGTTTCATATCCTCATACTCTAGAACAAAATGGTGCCTCTGAAAGGCGTGATCGTGTTATTGTAGAAAAAGGTCATGCTCTTTTAGCCCATTCCAAACTACATGTTATGTTTTCGGAACAAGTTTTCATACTACTATTTTCACAAATAAGAGGACTATTACCCTCATTCTCAAACACAAATCGCCTTATGAGTGTTTATATAACCGTTAACCTGATTACTGTTTTATCAAATCTTTTGGTTGCTTATGGTGTCCTTATATTAGACCTTATAACAGTAATAAACTACACTTTCGGTCTATCCCTTGCGTGTTTCTAAGGGACAATGCTAAACATAAAGGACATCTATGCTTTCATGTTCCTTCATCTCGTATTTATATTGCTCGACATGTAGTATTTGATGAATCTTGTTTTCCTTTTCCTAAGCATTGTTCTAAAGAAAAATCCGAACAACTGATCAATTCAGATCTTCCCCTTCATACTATTCAGGAAGCATCGACGATCAGGCTCTCTAGTGCCCCATCACCAGCCTCCTCATCATCAATGTCGACCGCCTCTTCACCCGAATCGGGCGAGTCTGCTACGCAGTTCGGCAGTTCATCGTCCAATCCCTCTAGCCTCAAGACACATTCTCCCTCTAGCCCTACGCCGGAACATAACTCAGGCCTCACGCCAATAGAGTACCATTCTGGCCTCACACTGCCAAACTCTTCCATAGTAGAGCCGCCTCCACCGCCAATCATTCCTGCCGCCGACCCATATCCAAATGCCCCCTCGTATTTTCATTCGTCAACCAACTTGGAGCATGTTATGGTAACTCGTGCTTCTACCTCTTCTTTTAAACCTAAATCTTTTACCGCTACTAAATATCCTCTAAACCATGACTCTTCTAAAATTGAACTTAAAACGTTTTTACAGGCCAAAAAGAACCGTAATTGGTAACATGTTATGCAGTTAGAATTTGATGCCTTAATGTTTAATAGGACTTGGGAACTCGTTCTCAGGCCTCTGTTGCTAATGTTGTGGGTTGTAAGTGGGTTTTCAGGATTAAAAAGGAAACCTGATGGAACAGTTGAGCGCTACAAAGCGCGATTAATGGCAAAAGAATTTAATCAGGAAGAGGGTGTTGATTATTTTGACACATTCAGCCCAGTTATTAAGCCTACAATAATCAGACTTGTTCTAAGTATTGTTTTCACTCATAATTGGCCTCTTCGTCAAGTAGACGTCAATAACGCCTTCTTGAATGGCGATTTGGCTGAAACTATTTACATGGATCAACCGCACGGATTTGTTGCTTCTGATCGTTGCACATATGTCTGCAAGCTTAAAAAGGTCTTTATGGCCTTAAACAAGCACCAAGGGCTTGGTTTCAAACATTACAACAATCATTGATTCAACATGGGTTCAAACCTTGTATTTCAGACACATCTCTCTTCATAAAACGACATGGCTCTGATGTTTTTTATGTTCTTATTTATGTTGACGATCTTATCATTATGGGATCTAATTCCTCCTTTATTGATGAGTTTGTCAAATACCTTAATTCTGTGTTTTCCCTGAAGGATTTAGGTGCTCTTAATTTCTTTTTGGGCATTTAAGTGCATCGCTCTTCATCCTCTATTTTGCTGTCACAACGAAAGAACATATTGAATCTTCTTGAACGAAGCAAAATGACGGGAGCCAAACCCATAGCCTCTCCGGCATAACTCGGCTCCAAGTTGTATGCGGGTGGCGATCCAAGTACTGATCCACATTTATACCGCGGCATTGTCGGTGCATTACAGTATGTGACCATTACTCGTCCTGAAATTGCTTATTCTGTCAATCGGGTTTGTCAGTTTATGCATATCCCGTTTGAGGAACTTATTTGCGTTATCTTAAGGGCACTATCAATACCAGTTTGATCTTTCGTCCATCCATAGACTCAAGGCTGGTTTGTTTTACTAATGCTCGTTGGTTATCTGATCCTGATGATTGCCGCTCTCAACATGGTTTCTCCATTTGTTTTGGAGGAAATTTGGTCAGTAGGTCGTCCCGAAAGCAAAAGGTTGTAGTTCGTTCTAGCACCGAGATTGAATATCGAGCCATTGCCTTTGCTTCAGCAGAACTTATTTGGCTTCAACAACTTCAGGAGATGACAACTTCCTTAATTGGAGTGCCTATCCTTTTGTGTGACAGCCTCAGTGCAACCTTTCTCACAGCTAATCTAGTTTTTTATCGACGTTCCAAGCACATTAAACTTGATTATCACTTTGTGAGTGAACAAGTTCAGTGTCGTGAGCTAGTGGTTCACCATGTCAAGTCGGTTGATCAAATTGCCGACATTTTTACCAAGGTTCTAAATGGCGTGAGGCGTGGCATGGCGACGAGGCCAAGCCTCAAGCCTTAGGAGCCATGGCTAAGTCATGGCGTTTTCAAGGCGTGACTTATGGTGTTAAATTTCTTATTAATATATAATAGTATATATAAAAACATATGTTTCGTTATTGTTACTCAATGAGTCAATAATAATAAACAAGTTAAATTAGGTTATATATTAAAAACTTGCAAATAAAACATTAAAAACGTAAAGAAATATCAAATATCTCATTATGATAATTGCGCATTAGGCCATGGCGTGCCATGGGCTTAACGTGGCGTGACACACAAGCCTTGGTGCCATGGCGCGCCATGGCGACTGTGCGGCGAGTTTTTTTAGAACATTGATTTTTACCAAGGTTGTCAGTTCTTCTCGTTTCAAGAATTTACGGTACAAGTTGCTCGTTCGTAATCGACCGTGAGCTTGCAGGAGGGTATTGAGATATCATTATGATCTTCTATTTTAGGATTAATATTATTTGATTGTAATTGATTGATTAACAATCCTTATTTGTATATCTAGTTTTTGTAATTAGCTTTCGTATTCGTGTATCAATACTCTGTAAATGAGTAGTACAAACACAACCTATTTCACAAATCTTCTATCATGTTTTATATTTAGTAAGCAACACCTAAAAAATATTAAAGAAACCAATAACTGATAAATTAAAAAATAGTAATAGAAAAACAAATATTTGAATATGAAAAACTAAAACAGTTTGAAGATTTAAAAAGGAATATTGTAAAGCGAAACTCAAACGAACAATTTAACTTTTTGGAGATTATTTTTTTAATTTTTATTTGTAAGACAATCAATTAATTTCAAGTAATATAATTTATTGTGGTTTTTAAACAATTTAATGCAATTAAAATAAAGAAAACCTTAAAAGAAATACAAAAGGACCGAACCAAGCCCATTAAACCCATTTTCCAGCTCTGAGAGACTGAGACCGATTAAGGATCAGCCCAGGCCTTCCAAGTTCCAAGACCTGTTGAAGTTGTATTGGTTTAGGCTAGGTGTGTGCAATGGACGGGTCGGGTCGGGGACCCAGAACCGAAACCCGATTGGATATTCGGGGGAAGAGGTAGGCCCCGAAACCCAACCGATAACAAGATCGGATATTCGGGTTCGGGTTTGCAGATTGGGTGGGTCGGATATGGGTCTGCTTAGGCTTTTTTTTTTTTTGGACTTGTTAAAACTTAAAACTTAAACATATGTTATAACTTATATCACAAAGACACAAACAAAACAAAACAAAAAAACTAAACATGGAACTTACAAACAACCAAAGTTTAAATTACAAATTTACATCTAACAATAACATAATTACATAAACATACTTACATACATACCATTATACCAAAGTCCAAAATTACATCTAAATTCTAAAATACCAAGTCCAAAATTACATCTAAAATACCAAGATACCAAGCACCAAGTTACCAACTACAAATTACCAAAGTCCAAAGTTTGAAACAAATTACCAAAGTCCAAAGTTCGAAACAACCAAAGTACCAAAGTTCCAATTCAATTGAAACAAACAAGTGAAACAACCTAACCTAACCTTCCAAGTTCCAACTTCCAACCAACCAAGTGACCAACTTACACCGACTTCATTTGAATCCTATCAAATAAAAAATAACAAATCATGGAAATCATTTATCATGTAAAATTAAAAGTAACAACTAACAAATAAAAATTTAAAGTACCTTTCTCAGTCATGAATCAACTTCTTCAAATCCCCCAAACTCAGATGCGTCTGTGCTAGGATTATCTTCAACACGAGTAGAAGAAGTTCCAACTCTTAAATTATCAATTTCTGCACGTAATGATAACTTATAATTATAAACTAATGTCGTAATTATAATTTATAAATAATAACTAACTCATAAAATAATGTCGTACCTTTCTCAAACTTCTCAAGGTCCTCCAAATTTTCTTCCACCGCAAGTGGTTCACTAGGACCACTTAACCAATCTTGGGCATATATAAGTGCTTCAACTATTTTAGGAGTTAGTGAACTCCTAAAATTATCCAAAACCCTACCACTTATACTAAATGTTGATTCGGACGCAACTGTGGAAATGGGTACGGCGAGGACATCTCTAGCAAATTTTGAAAGAATAGGAAACCGTGCACTATTTATTTTCCACCACATCAACAAATCAAAGTCCTTCCCATTATCATCTACAATTGCCTCACCTATGTAAACATCAAGCTCACTTCTTTTGCTATCTAAGGCCCCGCTTTCAAGTTTTTGCTTCCTCAACAAACTTTTAAACTTGGATTGTGACCTTGCAGGAGGGAGACCTTTTTCCGATTGAGATTGGGATTCGGTTTGAGATTGAGTTTGAGATTGAGATTGAGAATGTTCTGAATATTGTTGCACATAATCTTCAAAGAAGGTAGTGAGTTGAGATTTTACCTTTCTAAAACATGTCTCACCTCTTTCTTCACCAAATAACTGCTCGAACTGTGATGACATGTACTCCACTTTATCTCTTGGATCCATAATGTTGGCAAAGAAAATTACAAAATTCATCTTATCCGGATCACCCCAATATTTATCAAATTTATCCTTCATTTTTTGGCCCATATTCTGTTTATAGAAAAATCAAAAGAAGTACATAACTATATCAAGTTATCAATGTATTAATGTAAATTAGGAATATAAATAAACTAATAAAGTAAGCCAAATTAAGTTTGAGACTTTGAGTTGTACCTTTTCAGTCAAATTCGGAGAAGCAATCATCTCCGCAAGCGAGAACCCCAAATCACATATCTCAGTCATGAAAGCGAATGATTCTTTAACGAGGACGTGCCATGTTTTTTCGGGTCGACTGCATATGTTTTCTCACAATATTTGCATTTCCCTTTAATCAAACTACCTTCCGCGCTTAAGATTTTTTCAAAATGATCCCATACATGAGATCTTGTTTCGGTAGCTTTACGCTTCTTTGGTTCAGGGAGTGCACTACTTTCAGCTTGAGATCGAGACATATGTGAACTGTAAATGAACAATCAAAAAATGTTGGACTTGATGTTTTATAGGTGAATTGTGAGTCACTGTTAAATTTTATCAGCAATAAACAATGTCTCGTACTTGAAAAAAATGTTGGACTTTGATCTTGGAACAATAATAGTGACTATTTTTGTTCATCCAAAATAAGTAAACATAGGATCAAATCAAATTGGTTGGTATTAGGGGGTGAGGAATGAGAATGAATAAACGGTTCTCAACATTCTCATTTTTTTTTATCATACTCTTACCCATCCTCATTCCCTTAAAACATACATACCAAGCACCCCCTCAGTCCCTGAAAGAGCACTTCAGAAGTTATATCCAAAATATGATGAATTTCATCAAGTTACTTCATTTTACCAGTGAAGCGTAAATTATATCAGAAGTAGTAAGGAAACAGATTACATCAAGGCACCCCACACCATAATAGATGATGCCATAGATCAAACATGTATAGAGCACAATCAATCAAGCCATGACATATAACCACCGTATGAAAGACGAACTCAACCGGTAAATAAAGTTCATGCCTCAATGCTCATCTCCATAGGTTACTAGTTCGAGTCTCTTTAATGTCACTACAGACTTTCCTAACTGTTATCTTCAGGGTCCCATAAGACTCGTCGAGAAACGCTCGAGCTAGCCCAAACACCCACAATGACCAAAGAAAAAACAGACAATGAGGCCATGACCTTCTCTTCCAGGAACATGGGAACTCAAATAAAGCACAAATCATCTGCTTAGCTTAAAATCACCATCATATAAAGAACCACAGCTCTGGTCCAGAACTTACAATTGTGAAGAAAAAAAAAATATTGTGTTACTATTGAATGAATATAGGATTCAGCCAGTTCTTTACAACAGAAATTTAAAAATCAAAGTATGTGATTGTGTTTTTTCTTTACCATTTGTGTGTATTTTGGAACCTCTATATCGGGATAAAAGAATATTGAATCGCCTATAAAAATAAAAACTATACTTATGATTTAATGAATGTAATTGTATCTTTATGTTCATCCAAATCCACATCATTGTTCTTCTGCTTTCAAGTAAAAATACCCCCTTCTTAACCTCTGCAACCAAGAATACTCTGTTAGCAACAGATGAAGAAACCACAAAAAAGATGTGTGAATCGAACGTTCATCCTTTGCATATGATGATCTTGAAAACTCAACTAAGATGCCTCATTATGGTTAATTACCAAACTTATATTTGGGATCTTCGTATGATTTTGGAGCCAATAATCTATAAGATCAATTTACTATGGGGGAATGAAGTACGTGCGGCATCGTGATGATTAATTGCAAGATGTCATTTATGTGAAGAAAAAAACTTTTAATTAAACCAAACAAACCCAGAATACTCATCCAAAGGTAAGGTAGGGTCGAGGGGGAGGGGGGTGCATGTAGACCTCTTTCCCAAGAGACACAGAGGTTGTTTCAGAGAAGACCCATCTTGGAAGGTTTAGTAAATGAAGAGTGGGGAGTAAATCATTAAATACTAGTTGTATACCTTGTAAACCAATAATGAAAAATTAATGGAATTCCTGATTTAAAAAAAATTCAAACTTTATTTTGGGCAAAATAGAAATTACAATCATATGTAATTATACACATCTATACATAAATGGCTAGATATGCTAAACTGTTATATTTATTTGAAAGGGATCAACGGTGAGATGGGGTTTCCAAAACTCATGCACATTTCGTTTATAACTAATAATGCATTAGTGTTAGTGATTTATATTTATTACTTCATTAGCTACTCTTGAAATTTAAGAGTTTTACTAAATGTAAATATAAGATAGTATAGATAATCAAATTCACGAAGGATGATTATTCAACGACAGTCATCATAGAAGGCTGCTAATAATTCAAGATTCAGTACCTCTTTTGTATCTCTAAGGCGAAGGAGAGCCAGCCTTTCTTGTGGTCTCTGATTTGTTAGGGTGGCAAGCTGCAACAATTGTTTGTAAAGATCTCGAATTTGTTCTTATATACTAAAATCACAAGAAGATGTCATGCTGCATAACATACCCAAAAACTGAAGGATTCAGGATCGTTTGCAGAGGGCATCAGACCTTCTGCTTTATGCAGCTCCGCAAGTCTTACTTCATCTGCATTTAAGTGATTTTACAGAAGAATTGGAACGATCCTATAAACTGCGACTTGAAATCCCAAATATGATTTTTCAAAGTGATCATGTTACTGTAACATTTTTTAAGGCTATTACCTCTTTGGGCTGTCTCTTGAGCCACCCTTATCCACGATCGAGCATATGCTGCTACTTTATTTGTTGTTTGCTGCAACTGTACACATTGCCAATCACTTTATTAGTTGGAAAGTGTAACAATGAACTAACTACATATAAGGGGCCGTTTACCCAATTACTTACCCGGTAAGCGCTTACCGGTAAATTCAACACTATGATTTGCCTTACCCGTTAAGATTTTAGTCCATGAAAAACGGCATCGTACGCAATAATTCATCCGGTAAGCGCTAACCGGGTAAGAGTCGTAATCATCACTTACCGGGTAAGACTCTTGGACCTTGCCATTGTTCTTACCGGGTAAGATTCATGGTCCTTGCCATATTCATCGATAAGGTAATGTGACTTGGTAAGCACTTACTAGGTAAGCATTAGGTAAACGACCCCTAAGTTTCAATTAATTATCACCATAAAATACTATTTTCTAAATCAGAAAAAGAAAAAACAATAATCATCTGTCAAAGTATACAAAAATGCAGACAACATTCTTTTTGTTAATAACTATTTATGAATAGAATAGAAGGTTAGAGTTAGGGGTGTAAACGAGTCGAGCTTTTAACGAGCTACTCGAGCTCGTTTATCTCGAGCTCGAGCTTAATTATTCTCGAGCTCGAGTCGATCTCGAACACAACATAGAACTCGTTTAACTTATCGAGCCGAGCTTTATAACACCGATGTTCGACTCGGCTCGTTCGAAAACTTGATTAAATTTTTCGAGTCGAGTCGAGCCGAGCCATTCGAGCATATACCTTTTTTCGAGCAAAACATGCTCATATATTTATTAATCATATAATGAAAATATAAAAGTTATCGATCTCAAGCCGATAAACGAGTTAATCGATCGCGAGTTCGAACCCATAAACGAGCATCGAGCTCGATAACTCAAAAAATATTCGAGCTCGAGCCCTACATTGAAAAGTTAATTGAGCTCGAGTCGAGCTCGAGCCCAGTATTAAATTTTTGAGCTCGGCTCGATTAACCTACTACTCGACTCGACTCGGCTCGTTTACACCCCTAGTTAGAGTACAAGTCAAGATCTAAGTATACTTACGTCATATTTCTCTCTTGTTCCTTCAGGTGGAGATAAATCTTGCACCCATTCAACCACGGCAACACGGTACCTTCACAGACACAAAACAAATAGCCAAATTCATAAACCAAGTATTTGAAGCAGCCGGGATAAATGGTCAAGTAATGATGATACTGACCCATCTTGATCCCAGTTCCGAACGATGTGAAATCTTCGCCGACTCTCAACCTGCATGAATTTGATCTGTTTTTAGGGTGTAATTAACTAAATGAACTTCAAATGGGATGTGGGTAATGCAAGGATGTTGGTGTTTCTGGTGTCACTTCTTTCAATGGAATTTATTCAGGTACCATTAGTAACATATAGTGGGATATGTTTGTAGTATCACTTCTAAAGAAGACTATGTTCTTTAGGTGTATCTATTGTTTGGATTTTTCTGCTTTTTGGAAGACATAAGGTCTCTTTAAGGTTCTCTGTTAGGTTAGATCATTAACTTCTACAATCTAGAAGCCATTAATGATCAGTTGGAAGTGTTGGAGTCCCAATCGGCTAGACACGGACGAAAAAACCTGTATGTGCCTGTGTGTGTGTATATATATATATAGGAATCTCCCCTCCCTTTATAGGGGCCCTTTTGGAGAGCAATCTGATAGGACTTTACATATCTCACATTGTATCAGAGCCAAGGGGCTACAAGGACTCAACACTCAGGCCTCCATTGGAGGGGGGTGTTGGAGTCCTGCATCAGCTAGACTTGGACCTATTATCTTTAATATATATTGGAATGTCCCTTCTCTTCAAGGGATCTTTTGAAAAGATATTTAAATGGATTTCACATATACTCACATGGTATCAGTGAGAATGAGGGGATGTTTTTTTATAAAACCTCTTAATACCTCTGAAGTCTGAATCGATCAAAAGTTTCAACATTCAGGCCGTTTGTTTTTTTTTTCCAGACTTCAGAGGCTCTTAAGTCTGAAATACGTCTGAAATTAGAAGAGGTAACCTAATGTCTTATAACCTCTTAAAGCACCACCTCTTATTAATCAGAAATGAAATAAGACTTCAGACCTCTTAAAAAACAAACACCACTTGAGTGTGCAAACACACAAGGACAAAATATTACATAAGAAATATGAGGTAATTCATTTATTATGCAGCCGACAGAAGCAAGAAAAACTGTAACTATTTACCTCCAGGAAAAAACGCCCATCAGGAAGAGGCTCACAACTGCAAGAAAAGAAACAGATGATTAAAATACATCAAGATTAACGTAGACATAAACTAGTGCGTCCAGCTACAAATTATAACAAGACATAACCAAAGCATACTCTGTGATTTCCACTTCGCAAGCATAATCAGCTACAGATCCTGTTGTGGAGTCAAGTATAACCTACATTCATTCAAAGAAACAACACAACTAAGAACAATGAGTTGATTTAATCAAAGGAGACAGAAACGCAACACTTGTTATATCTACCATTCCCATGCGGCGGTTTCCTTCCATAATCCTCCTCACCTGTCATTTAGCACAAAGGTCAAACATAAGGTTCATGTGACGTTTGAAGAAATTAATACAGTGCCACCCTTTTGAATCTAGGTCATTTATGATTTACTACAAGATCAGAGAAATTTTGTTTTACAAAGACCAATGTGTCACTAAACCAAACGAGCTCATTAAATCCCAACTAGAGTTGAGGTTTGGGGGGTTAAGATGTACGCAAACCTAGCCTCTACCTCAAAGAGTAGAGTAGTTGAATCTGTGAAGACCCCTGGCTTGTGAAAAGTGTGCGAAAGACAAATGAGTTGCTCAATCTTTCTAATCCAAGCTTCACACCCAAGACGTAGAACATAATCAGTTTTCTAGATGTTTATTGTGCACCATCATTTGATGCCAAGTTGCCAACAACAAGATCATTTCAATATGCCCCTCTATAATTTCGGCTCTTTAACAGCTAATCAACAAGCAGATGAAGAGACGGGACTATAGAATCTTCTAACCAACTCACCATAAGTCTGTAACGAGCTTCAAAAATGTTAAGGTGTAACTTTTGGCAAGGTAGCACAACATCCATGACAAAAAGAGGTATTAAATCAGGACCCATATTCGTCAAACTCTCATGTTCTAACTTTCTTTCCGCATATTCCTCTGGAAAGGTTCTCTCTATTATGCTGTTCAGTGTGACACTGAGAAAAGAAAGAGAACGTGTTAGTTCAATGCAAGGGAAAAATTAAAAAAAAATCGGTACAGATTTAATTAATGGCAGAAATCAGGCAATGATCAACATTCGTCCACATTTTTAAATAAACATCAGCGCTAGATTCACGTGCCCAGATGATGAAGTGCGAGACCATCATACATTTTCACAAAATGTGTTCTATCTACTATTATGAACCGAAACATACTCACCTTATTGCACAAGTTCTAGGACTAATAAACAGAACCGTTCGACACAGAGGGCATCTGTTCCCTAGCATTCACCCAAGGGACACAACACAAAATTAGTGAATCAAGATGGAGTTATAATTGGCTCATATAGTTAAGGAAAAGAACGGAAAAAAGACCTACCTCGGTCCATCGACTGGAAGAGGCAAGAGCGGCAAAACGTATGTCCACATGAAGTTGTAATCGGTTCATATAGCAATTTTAAGCATAGTGTGCAATCAAAGTCATCGCTACGCGGTGGCCTCCCATTGATTCTCCTCCCAAATGTATTGGCTGTTATCCTTTCTAAATTCCGTAGAGCATTGCTGTATTACACCAGAAACAGGTAGAAAATCATATCCTTATGTACTTGACTGCATACCAAGAGAAAATGTGATGCACATAGTCATTAAATTGAATTCACAATTTTAAAACATAAAGATTAAAAAATAAATATATAGAAAATGCGAATGATATTGAACTCACAGAGTGTAACAAAAGAAAAGGGCATTAGACACTCAAGGTAGCCGAGCATAATGTAATATATTACCTTGATGCATCAACCTGAAGACCTGAGAGAATTACATCATGGGCCAGCTCGAACCTCTCTAACTGCCAATTGCATATTATCAAAATGTGCGACATATACAACGCATTATACAATTGAAGAAAACAATCAAGATAAAAATAATAATAGTAGTAATAATAAATAAAGGGATCTCACCAAAATGAGTGCATTTGCTTTCAATATGTACGGAGTTACTGATTGAGTTTGCAAGTTCATAAACTGCTCAGCATCCTTCAACGCAAGCTAAAAACAGAAGTTCATACATGAAAAGGTATCCCGCAAGATTTGGTAACTTATGAAACAACAAAAGGATGAGCTAGATCATACAAAATAAACAAAGATTCACATACGCCAGCATGGATGGTAGGATCAAGTCCACTCAACGGTCTATGTTCAGATGCAGAAGGTGGCCTGTTTCTCAGGAATTGACTGATCCTGAATACAGAATCAAAGAATGCATCATAAATCGTTAACATTTTAAGGCAATGGAGCACCCACTAGTACATGCGCTAAGAATCCCACAAAAAGTAAAAGGAATCGAAGAGAATAGTGACAACCAAGAAATCCACCTGAGGTAAGCCGCACATCGGTTTTTAAGAATAACAGGATCGGCTGGTTTAAGCTCATGAGCTCTCGTGTAACAATGGACTGCCTGATTGATAAACAGAAATTTATTATCATAAGATTTTATAAATGCACATAAAGTTAACTTCTACGAATGCTTCTTGATCTTTATTTCATAAGTTAAGTGTTGAAAACAATGAAACAGAAGTAAACAGTTTGAGGAATTAAGGATTCCAAGTATTTACCTCCTCGAAACGATTCTCTCTGAATGCTTTATTTCCCATATCCATGTGATCATAAAGATGACTAAACCTCCCGAGTGACATCGAAGACGACCCTCCTTGATTCCCCTGAAATGAATTATTCCAACAAAAGACTATTTATTTCAACCCCCATAAACGCAAAAGGAAATATGCAGAAATCTCAAACTTCACTGTTACCAATTCAACTTTAACTTATTAAATCTTGATTCAATTAGCAGTTTTTTTAAGAACTTAAAACCCATATCAACTTTCAAGTTGACATTCAAAAGTCAAATCCATTGAATTGTTGAAAATATTTCAAAATCACAGAAACTATCCCCAAAAAGCCGGCACCTACTATAATTAACTCATCATATGCCAAAAATAGTGATACTTACAACATTTCCACTGCATTTAATCCTAATTTAAATAATTACCAAAACAAGAAACATAAGAAAATCCAAAAAAAGAAAAAAAAAACTGAAACTCACCCAAACGAAATCCTCCACATCGTCAATTCCTTCCAAACTCAATCCAGAAGACGATGATTCTTCTCCAGTAGCCATTGACAAACAAGGCAAATTGGAGAGGAAAATATTAAGGGAATCGAAAGAGAAAAGTAGTGAATGAATTAGAAGAGACGAAACGGTGGCGAAGAAGAGTATCGTGTTGTTGTGTGCATCGTTAAATCCATAAACGGACCATATTGAATTACGTGTTCTCTCTGCCTCTTCAATTGCTGATACACACGCAGTTACTGTGTGTACAAACCTGAAAGCACAAGGTACAACCCAACTCTGCTTTTAATTCCAGTTTTAGAGCTTTCGTTCTCAGAATGTTCGATTCGGCGGAAAGGAAAAAAGTGCGAAATTTACGGGTGATGGGGAGGTTTTATAGTGTGGTGTATGGTGTACCGTAATTAATCTGTGCACAGCTGGTTTTGTCTCATCGGATGGACACCGATTCTTTTGTGATTATACAGGTATATTTTCTAGGTCGAGTAGCATTGCTAATTATCATAGCTGATACTCCCTCCCATAAAACAATGAAAAATTATTAATTGAATTACGTTATTAGTCCTTGTCATTTGGTGTTTTTAACAGTTTCTGTTCCTATTTTAAAATTTTGACAAAATGTGTCCTTATGGTTGCATTTTTAATAATTTGAGTATTTGTGGTTGCATTTTTCCAGTGAGATGGGTCCTTGCAATTGCAGTTTTTAATGAGTTGGGTCTCTAAATAAATTAACGAACTGGGATCCATGTGGTTGCATTAGGGACTTGGTTCGTTAAAAAATTTCAATCAAAGATACCTGACTCGTTAGTTTTTAAAATAAGAACGAAACCCGTTAAAGGGACCAAACCACTGGGATGAACGATGTGATTCACTCTGGTAATAATAAGAGTAAACTAAGGTTATGTTTGGCAAACTAGCTGATAAAGTAGTTTTTCAAAACGCTACTATGAGTAGCTTTTCAATAAGTCAGCTTATAAGCTAGTTTATGGTCATCCAAACATGTACCACAAACCACTTGGGTTGTAGCGCACTGGTAAAGCCTTTGGGGGATGTACTGGAAAATCTCATCTACCCAGGGTTCAAATCCAGGCGTTGTCAAAGCTCTTGTGGCCATGGAGGTTCACCTGCGATGACTTCAGACCATTCGTGGTCGCCCGGGGATTAGTCGGTGCGCGTAAGCTGGCCCGGAAACCCACGGTTACCAAAAAAAACATGTACCAAAAAAAAGCTAGCTTTTTTTGCCAAACAATGCCTAAGTCTTTCGTCCCTCTAGTTTGTTAAAAAATGAAAACTGCTATTTTCGTTGTCCTGTGTTTTTGAAATTAAGATTTTTGTTCATGTGGTTTATAATAATTCATTGTTTGTTTGTTATTGTGGTTTATAATTCATTGTTTTTTTGTTATTGTGGTTTACAATAAATATTTTTTTTTCTCGTTATGGTTCACAATTTATTGTTATTTTTTTCTCTCATACTTAACGGTAAACCACTAATGAAGTTGATCTCAAAAACGAAAACGACAATGAGTTGCAAACCATAGGGACATAACCTATAATTTCAAAAGCATAAAAAAGAAAGTCGCAATTTTTAATAAAATCATATGAGCGAAAATTGTAGTTTACTTCAATAATAATTAAGAAAAATGTGATTTAGTTTTAGTCCAATTATGTTGTCAATAATATAAGAATTATGTTGTGATTCTATTCATCTTAAATTTAAAAATCATTAAACAAATTAACATGAAGTTGAAGATATTATTTTTAGCAAAGCTAATTAAAATTTAGTATTGGATCTCATATTAATAATGTATAAAAATAATTTAATGGTTATTTTGACATATTTATTCAAAAGTTTGCTATTAAATGGTTGGTGGTGAAAAAAATTATTAAATTGTTTAAGCATGCATCTTCTTTGTTTTTTCTTACCTATCAATTATTGAATAAAAGGTTTTTCCGATTCGATATCCATTTAAAAGTAAAGAAGTAGGTTGAAGACACAAGGACTAGAATAGCATATTATATGTGAATTTGTTAATTAGTTCATATGATTCATATATTAATTTACCGGTTCATATGTGAATCACACGAGTTCACAAATGAATCCGTTTACCACTTATTTGTAAAAATTACGAAACTATCTCTCTGTTTTTGGCATAGCCGTAAATTTTGACCAGTCAAATCTGATCTTGATTTTATGAAACGCTAGGATTACTTCTCTATTTCTCATATATTTAGCACTTCTCATTTGAACTTATGAATATATATATATGTGTGTCTAGGGAGCATGGTTACAAATGAATTAATAACAATGAATTGAGTAACATACAAAAAGACAAGTAATCATAAGAATGAAAACGATTGATGGTACTCGAAATAGTTTATGATTTTTTCATGAGTTGGAAAATAAAGGATTGTTCTTGACTTGGTCCAAGATTTTTGCAAGGGAAAAAGATTGTCTAGAATTCAGATTCGATGAAAACGGCGACCGTTAACATCTAAGTAAACCACATCAAACAAACACAACGATACAAACATTTCTCGTGTTTAGACAAGAATTTACACTTCTTTCTTGTTTGGAGACATTTGCATTAAGCATTTATACAAAGAAAGAACGTGTTTCAAGAACTTTAAGACGTAATTTCAAGAACTTTTAAGACGTAATTTCAAACGAAATCTTGGATTCATTATCTTGTTTATATGGAAAGGTCCTTTTTATATGTTCAAAAAATTACTATTTAATGGTCATGTGTTAATTTTTCTTTAAAACACTAGAAGCGTACTCGCGCAATGCAGCGAGATACATCACGATTTTAATGTTTTATTTTATTTTTTGTTTTTTTGTCGATTTACAGTACGATTTTGGATGGTTTTGAGAAAGTGATATGTTTTTTTTATAAATTTGTTTAATTTAGACTTAATAATATAATGTTTTTTTATAAAAAAAAAATTAAGTATTTTGTTAGAATTCAATGATTATCTTATATATTTTAATGACATCTAGAAAAAATAACCAATTACATACTTAATAATATAATTAAAACAAATTTATAGTAATATAATATATTAATTTATAGTGATACATGGAAAGATCTGCATACAAGGAAGGCCCTGCACATACTAAATTGGTGGGTGTTAGAGATTTTTAAAATCTTGCATAAAATGATGGTACCTTGTGCCTAATAATTTGTATTTAAGAGTTTTTTATCTGTGCTTTATAATATAGTATAGATATAGATTATGCATAAATTATTTTATATATATATATATATATATATATATATATATATATATATGTGTGTGTGTGTGCTTTTTTAGTTGAGTATAACCCTTTATTTTTTAGGTAAAAAGTTGATTACCGACAATCTTAACCGGTCCCACCCATAGGGGAGGATGTGGAGTGAAATTACCGAGGGGAGAGGGGTGTATAACACCCAGAATTTCGGTAAAGTAAGTTAACTTTTCCCTCGTCAGAAACCATCCTATTTTCTAGTTTATGTTTTAGGAACGCTATATTGTTAGTCCTCTTTAGAGTCGAGAGCGTCAGAGCGGGAAAAAGTCAAGTTTCGAAAATTCTTGGGCATGGCACGACTATGATCCGCGATAGTGATACTGGCACTATCGTCGTGTCACAATCGCCGGGTTAGGGAGGCTTTCGGTACATCAGACGCGATTGTGCCTCGTGACATTGACAACGGTATAGTCGCTGTGTCATAGTCGCCCGAGCAATGAAGCCCACGGTACACTGGAGGCGATTGTGCCTCGCGATAGTGACAATGTCACTATCGCCTAGGCAATGGATCGGGTATTAATTAAGCAGCCCCGTTTTTCTAACTCATTTCTCCAATTCCAGATTTGTGAACGGGTTCTCTTGGGTTCAAGTAGGTAGGCTTTTCCTCCCATCTCTCTCTTCAAAAATTCTTGGTAAGTTTGACCTAAGATCATTTATTGTGCAACTATAGGGTTCTCAATTGCTTTAAGTGAAAGGATCTTCAAGTCTCCTCTCAAGTTCCATCCATCCTTCTTCATTCTAGGGTTTTTAAGTTTTCATCAAAACCTACAATGTGAGTTCATCTTATTTTACTAAACTTTATACATGCCAAAACATTATCATTTTTGATCTCCTAAACATCCCCTAATAACTTTTGCATATTTAATGGATTTGACCTAACTTGAACATTTTGGGGATTTTTAGGGTTCCCACTCTTTTATGGTAAATGATGGATTTTATTGTTTGAGTTATAAAGTGAAGTGGTGTGTGTGTGATTGTTTGAAAAACTTGAATGCTCCATGTTGAGTACATTTATGGTGCCTTGTGTGGATGACTTCAAAGGCAAAAGTGGTGATTTGGGAAATAAAATGAATAGACTATTTTGGGTGTGACCAAAAAGATATACTACACTTTATAATTTCATGAACGATTGACCATGAGAATCATTGCATTCAAATGGGGAATTTATCTTATTGGATACATGTGGTTACTTGGGTTTTATGTGATGACGTCTATGAGAATATTTAGTTATAGAAACTATATATGTGATTTTGGTCGATACAATGTGTACGTAGTAAATCTTGGACTAATGTAGATGGATCTATAGGCATTGAGTCTTGTTATATGGGATTGTCGGGATGTTGAAATTTCATATTGTAGCAAGAAATATGCATGGGGTCAAGATGGTCATAGTTGTGGACTTCAAGGTCGGACAACGGCCAACGACTATTAGTTGTAATTTATTGTGAATGAGTGAAATCTAGAAGCAATGGATCGACCATTGCTTCGTAGTGGGGCTCTTGAACATGATTGTGTGACCTACTCTTGTGTTCCGTCACCAACATGGAAACCGGGTCTCCCCCGTCATCGCAAGATGTGCATGTATTTCCAAGTATTTGAAACTAAGAAGGTATTTATATGTTGCAGTGTATCAACTTCATATTTCCGAAAACTAATTATTGATTTGTCCATAAATGGTTGATCTCACTAGGCGTTAGCCAAACACTTTTTCTTAAATGTGACTTGTATAATAGGTTCTAAGGTTTAGCGGGGATGTGATCATTGAGGGAAATGTTAATGGTCGTTTCCAATGCAACTTTTTGTAACATCCTAAAAATTAGAGTGAATTTGAAATTCGAAAATTTGGCAATATAACCTCTGTAAAAAGAGTAAACATGTCCATCCTAAGATAGCGGACAACCAAACCTGTATAATACGAATGTGACAAGCTAAACCCAAGTGTGCCATCCCAAACGGGAAAATAAAGTATAAGAGTTACAACCCAAAACAAATGAAGAATATAATTTGACAACCTAATAATCTAACTTGGTCAAGAAAGATTAAGGTCGGGTGTCATTATTCTTCCAAAACGTGTATCCTTTATATTCCAAGTATTGGTCACTATATCTTCAAAAAGACCGCTCTCGACCCCAAGGTCGTTCTCTCAGTCCCGACGAGCCCCACCGTTAGAATGACCTGTCATACATGACAACCAAAGAACAAGTGTTAGGCTAAAGCCTAGTGAGAACAATTAAATTGAATAGTAAATAATAAACCCATTTGGAGTCATACAGCCGGTCTAGTCGTGAGCTAAATCAAAACAAATCAAATAAATCATTAGTAGTCATTGTAGGATACAAATAACTCAAACCACATAATGAGCTCAACTACTCCAAGTCTATTGCTCGAAAACATCAAGTCAACCACTCCAGGTCTATCCTTGAGAGTTCCAAAATGGGAACTCAAGCACAATGGAATTACACCTTACTGCCCATGGGACGTTGTCCGACCATATAGGTCCACACCTTACTTACCATGGAACCCGATGCCTATTCCGTGCCAAAGTGGTGAACCTAATGTCCAAAATGGGACATAGGAACACTGTGCCTATGGATCCATTACACTAAGACTAAACACCCGAATTCGCTAACACATTCATCATTAATCATGTATGTAAGCAAATCATGTATACAAGGTTATTAACATGTAATCTTGAATCCCATCATGGAGGGGACTTTATCAACATAACCCATCAATAATAATACAACATATTCCCTTACTCAAAATCATGGTTGTAAATAATAAATCTAATACTTGCATTTTTCCCAAAACCTTAATTCTCACTTTGAGTATTATCAAAATCCCATGGAACAAGAGTTGATTACCAAATAAGTAGATGATTATAGAAAACCATTTATCTTAGTTTAAAACACATTTCTCTAACCTTCATATTTAAGTCATAAACCACCATTTTTCCCAAAACCCATATTAGGTCAAAATGCAACATACCAATATATGGTTATAAATCATAGTTGAGGGTGATAACACATAAACGCTAGTATTTATGTAAGAATCAAAGGATAGAAAACTCACCTTCTTGAAAATATGAACAAACCCTAGATTGAGAGAACTAGAAGATGGAGGAGACTTTGACACTTCAATCACAAGGCTCTAAATTACCACCACCAATCTAAATCAAACCCAATAAATGCTTAAGTATCATTCATTTGATAGCAATGAATGAAGAGAGAGGAAGCCCTACCTCTTGACCCTTCCAAAATCGCACCCAAGTAGCTCCACAATGCAGAAAATGAAGAAAAAGTCGGTTTGAGGCATTTAAATGGGTCTGACCCCCGACCGTGATTGTGCCTCGCGATTGTGACATGGTCACTCTCGCGTAGTACTATCACCTAAGCTTGGTACCTCACGGTACATTCTCGGTGACCTTGCCCTGCGAGAGTGACACATGTCACAATCGCTAGGCATTGTCGCCCGTTCTTCCCCCTTCACGGTACACTCTCCACGGTTGTGCCCCGTGAGAGTGACCTCGGTCACAATCGCGGGGACAATCGCCCTGGGTGTACCAAGATCGTTTTCACTCGCTTTCGACCCGAAAAACTCCCGGTCCCAAAACAAAATCGATATTAAGGAAAATGGTCAGATTGTAGATTAATCTAATTGGAGAAGTACTCTACAGGGAGGTACCGAAATCACGGGTGTTACACTTTTGGAGGCACCCTTTTTGGAGTAGACACTTGGAGTCTTTAGTGGATAGAAACCTTTTGGCGATCTTAGCAACATCCGCCTATAATATGGATTTGTGTTTAATCTAGATTAGTATGTTGTTGTTTAAGTGTCCATTTTATAGTTGTGAACTTCTATTCTACATTATTCCCATTGTTGGAAGATTATTTATGCATAGGTTGGTTTTTGTTGCATATATTCAGGTTTTAATTTACCCCTATTTTTAGGGTGTTACAAGTTGGTATCAGAGTCAGGTTTAAGCGAACTAGGTGTGAATGTAAGATGCTTAGACTTAAGCTGAGATGTTAAGTTATGATTTACGAGATTTGGGTAGAACTTTTAGGATAAGGCGGTCTTAGAGTCAACGGAATTACACTAATTGAGAGTTGTGATAATGGTAACGAGGATTCTTATGTATAATGTGTTCATAATTTCACTTAGTTAATGCTATTATGAATATATCATTACAAGAGCATGTTTGCTCTGCTATTGTTATGATGATTAATGAATGTAGTAGTACGTTATCTGTATGTGATCATTATCCTATTTTCTCATCCTGTTCTCGTGTGATTGAAAACTTAATATGGTTAGCACTTAGAGTAGAGTGCCTAACCGCGACGAGGCCCCTGAAGTTAGTGTAACGGTTCTTGGTCCGTCAAGACAGGAAACTTTCCCCGTGCCCCCGATCCCTCGAATGTTGGTGGGAAGGGTTGAAACAGTACCTAGAGTGAGCTTAGACACTGACGACCTTGTTATCCAAGAGATAGACCCTCAGGCTGCAATGATGGCTAATTTTCTACAAATGATGAATGCGGCCATGGACAAGAGAGATGAGAGGTTGATAAAGTTATTAGAAGACAGGGATGCCAGTAACCGAAGACCGGAGGCAATTGCTGAGAATGTTGTGATGGGACCTGGGGTACTAGAAATATCGTTGGTACTGAGGAACACGTTGTTGTGGGGGCAAGACGAGTAGAAAGAGGACGCTCATTTAAGACTTTCTTATGTTGCAAACCGTCAGATTTCTCGAGGTCTACCAACCTAGTGGCTTACATGAAATGGCTTCTAAAGATAGAGCTAGCCTTCGAGTCAAGTGAATGCGGGGAAACTTAGAGAGTCAGATTCTCCTCACAGATGTTTATAGCGGAAGCCCTCGAATGGTGGAATGTAATCTAGTCAACCTTAGAGCCGGCGGTTTTGGATCAACTCTCATGGGGGACCTTCAAGAAGAAGGTAATGGACAAGTATTGTAATGAGAAAGCACTGGACCGGATTGAAGATGAGTTCTGGAATCTGAAGAAGGGTGACCAGTCTATAGCCGAGTACTCTAGGTTGTTCGTGGAGAAACTGAGTTTTGTGGGGCACTTAGCCTCCGATGAGAAGGAAAAGATAAAGGCATATCACAAGGGTCTCCAAGCGGATATGAAGACTGCTGTGAGGAATGCCAAGGTGACCACACTTCAAGAAGCCATCAAAGAAACACAGTTGGTGGAGGACGATCTCGTCCAAGTCAAGGAGGAGAAAGCTAGAGTATGCGAGAAGCGAAAGTGGGAGAACCGGTTGGGGCCTCCCAAAAGACCAAGGCCGTTTGTCGGGAATCTTAGAGTCGAACCCTGCCAAAAATCTAATTGGTGCCCAAAATGCAAAAGCAAGCATTTTGATGCATGTAGAACCACCTCAGGCGAATGCTTCAAGTATGGGAAACCTGACCACACCATCAAAGACTGTGCCATCCAGGGTACGACGTGCTATGAGTGCAAGAAAGTCGGTCACTACCGAAAAGACTGCCCTAAGTTGAAGGCTAAGGGGAGTCAAGAGAGAAAAGACAATCTACCAAGAGCACCTGGTAGAGCCTTCCGTATGACGACGGAGGAATCTAAGGCGTCGGCGGAACTGGTTTCGGGTACGTTTCTCTTGAACTCCACACCCGTACACATCTTATTTGATTCTGGTGCAAACTTGTCTTTTGTGTCAAACTCTTTTTCCCAACGTTTATCTGCGCCTATAACTGCCTTAGATGAAGCTTTAGTGGTCGAAGTAGCTAATGGTTGTCAAGTCTTGATTCGGGAAGTGTTCAAAGACTGTATGGTTGTGATAGAAGGGAAGGAATTTCCAATTGACTTATTACCTATGGCGATCGGTGGGTTTGCCATGGTTATAGGTATAGACTGGCTCGTAAACAACAACGCGGAAATCCATTGTGCAAAGAAATTAATCCAAATTCCTACCACCGGAGAGGATGCGATGCTTATCTATGGGGAGCGAAGAAAGGGGGACGTCACAATCATTTCAATGGCAAAGGCACGTGAATTCCTAGCAAAAGGGTGCTCGTCATACTTGGCCTATGTTCTAGACGCCAAGTTGGAAAAGAAACGATTGGAGGATGTGAAGATAGTTCGTGACTACCCTAACGTCTTTCCCGAAGATCTTCCCAGCTTACCACCCGACCGACAAGTTGAATTTCGAATCGACCTCATCCCGGGAGCGGCTTCAATAGCACGTGCACCCTACCAGTTAGCCCAAACAATAGAAATGCAAGAGATGATGTTTCAATTACAAGACCTTCTCGAGAAGGGGTTTGTGAGACCGAGTTAATGACCGTGGGGAGATCCAGTGTTTTTTGTAAAGAAGAAGGATGGCACCATGAGGATGTGCATCGACTACCGTAAGTTGAACAAGGAAACAGTCAAGAACAAATACCCACTCCCTAGGATCAATGATTTATTTGATTAACTTCGAGGGGCGAGTTGTTTTTCCAAGATAGACCTTCATTCAGGGTACCATCAGGTGAAGGTAAGGAACGAAGACGTTCCGAAGACGACATTTAGGACGCGCTACGGCCATTACGAATTCCTAGTAGTGCCGTTGGTTTGACGAATGCCCCTGCTGTCTTTATGGAGTTGATGAACCGCTTGTGCCGACCATCCTTAGACAAATCGGTGATCGTGTTTATTGATGACATACTCGTCTACTCCAAGAACGAGAAAGAACACGAGCAACACCTTCGCGAGGTCCTAGAAGTGTTGAGGAAGGAAAGATAGTACGCCAAATTTCGAAATGTGACTTTTGGTTGAAGGAAATGCAATTCTTGGGTCACATAGCCACTCGGGATGGTGTGAAATTGGACCCGTCAAAAATCAAGGTCATGATGAATTAGGGAACCACCCAAGAACCCATTATAGATCTGAAGTTTTATGGGCTTAGCGATTTATTATAAAAGGTTCATCGAAGATTTCTCCAAGATTGTTTTTTCCCTAACGGCGTTGACTCGGAAGAACACAAAGTTCGTGTGGACTGAAACTCAAGAAAAAACCTTCAGGACCCTTCAGAAAAAGATGTGTGAAGCACCAATCCTGTCCTTACCCGAAGGCACAGAAGACTTTGTAGTCTACAACGATGAGCTAAAAATGGGTTTGGGTTGCGTGTTGATGCAACGTGGCAAGGTGATCACCTATGCATCAAGACAACTCAAGGAGCATAAGAAGAACTACCACACCCACAACTTGGAACTAGCGGCGGTAGTCTTTGCCTTGAAGTTGTAGCGTTATTACCTATACGGAACCAAGTGCACCCTTTTTACTGATCACAAAAAATTGAAGTATGTTTTTGATTAGAAAGAATTGAACATGCGGCAAAAGCGTTGGTTGGAACTACTCAAGGATTATGATTGCGAGTTGCTTTACCACCCGGGTAAAGCAAATGTAGTAGCCGATGCCTTGAGCTGGAAGGAGTACGGTGGTAGCATTAAGGTTGTCAATGTTAGGATCGATTTGGTGTCAAGCTTGATAGAGAAGATAAAAGCATCCCAAGCCAAGGCCTTGAAGGAAGAAATTAAGAGTGAGATAATGGTGAAGCAACACCTTCAATTGACGGAAGACGATCTCGGAGTAAAACTATTCAAGAATCGAGTGTGGGTACCTAAGGTAGGAGGCAGTCGAGAGTACTTTTAGAGGATGCCTATAAGTCCAAATATTCTATACATCCGGGGAGCATGAAGATGTATAGAGACTTGAAACTAAAATATTGGTGGCCCGTGATGAAATTAGATATGGCTAATTATGTAGAATGGTGTGTGACGTTCTTGCAAGTGAAGGTTGAACACCAACGACCGTATGGGAGCCTTCAATCTTTAGAGATATCAGAATAGAAGTGGGATCACATCACCAGGTATTTCGTGACAAAGTTGCCAAAAACGCTACGAGGTCATGATACCATATGGGTGGTTGTGGACCTCTTGACTAAAAGTGCTCACTTTCTAGCCATGCGGGAAACACTCCCGGTGGACAAGCTGGCAAAACTGTACATTGATGAGATCATTTCGAGGCATGGGGTGTCGTTGTCCATTGTGTCGGATAGAGATAGTCGATTCACTTCCACCTTTTGGGGCAACCTTCCAAAAGAACTGGGCACGAGAGTGAAATTAAGCACGACTTATCACCCGCAAACCGACGGTCAGAATGAAAGGACCATTCAAACACTTGGCGACATGCTTCGGTCATATGTCATTGACTTTGGAGGGAGTTAGGATTCTCACCTACCACTAGTGGAGTTCCCCTACAACAACAGTTACCATTTTAGCAACGGAATGGCTCCGTTCGAGGCCTTATATGGTCGGAAATGTAGGACCCCCGTCTGTTGGCTTGAGGCGGGTGAAAAACAGTTTGTTGGTCCTGAAATCGTCCAAGAGATGGACGACAAGGTCAGGAGCATCCGAGACAGGTTAAGGGTGGCCCAAGACCGCCAAAGAAGTTATGCTGATAAAAAGAGGCGACCTATAGAGTTCCAAGTGGGAGATTGGGTCATGCTCAATGTGCCCCTTTGAAGGGAATAATATGTTCTGGAGAGCGCAGGACATTGAGTCCCCGCTTCCTTGGGTCGTTCACCATGATAAAGCGTGTGGGACTCCAAGCCTACCAATTGGAGCTACTACCAGAAATGGATAGAATCCATAACACGTTTCATATTTGCTATCTACGAAAGTGCTTGGCGGAAGAAGATAATGTTATTCCTCTCTCTGAGATTCGGGTTGATGAAGGCAACCGTTGCGTTGAGGAACCCGACTCGATTCTGGAGAAAAAGTCAAAGAAGTTTTTCCATAAGGAAAATCACGATGGTTAAAGTTCAATGGAAGCACCACTGAGGCGCCAATGTGACTTGGGAAGACAAGGAGGACATGAAGCGAAGGTATCCTCACCTATTTGAGTAATCAAGATTTCGAGGTCGAAATCAATTATAAGGAGGGGAGGATTGTAACACCCTGAATTTCGTTAAAGTAAGTTAACTTTTCCCTCGTCAAAAACCATCCTATTTATAATTTATGTTTTAGGAACGCTATATTGTTAGTCCTCTTTCAAAGCGGGAAAAAGTAAAGTTTCAAAAATTCTTGGGCATAGCACGACTATGACACTCGATAGTGACATTGGCATTGTCGTCGTGTCACAATCACCGGGTTAGGGAAGCTTTCGGTACATCAGGCGCGATTGTGCCTCACGACATTGACAACGACATAGTCATCGTGGCATAGTCGCACGAGCCATGAAGTCCACGGTACACTGGAGGCGATTATGCCTCACGATAGTGACAATGCCACTATTGCCTGGACAATGTCGCCGACATTGGATCGAGTATTATTTGAGTTGTCCCGGCTTTTTAACTCATTTCTCCAATTCCATATTTGTGAACGGGTTCTCTTGGGTTCAAGTAGGTAGGGCTTTTCCTCCCATCTCTCTCTTCATAAATTCTTGGTAAGTTTGACCTAAGATCATTTATTGTGCAACTATAGGGTTCTCAATTGCTTTAAGTGAGAGGATCTTCAAGTTTCCTCTCAAGTTCCCCATCCATCCTTCTTCATTCTAGGGTTTTTAGGTTTTCATCAAAACCTACAATGTAAGTTCATCTTATTTTACTAAACTTTATACATGCCAAAACATTATCATTTTTTATCTCCTAAACATATCCTAAAACTTTTGCAATTTTTATTGGATTTGACCTAACTTGAACATTTTGGGGATTTTTAGGGTTCCCACTCTTTTTTTGTTAATGATGGATTTTATTATGTGATTCATAAAGTGAAGTGGTGTGTGTGATTGTTGGAAAAACTTGAATGCTCCATGTTGAGTACATTTATGGTGCCTTGTGTGGATGACTTTACAGGCAAAAATGGTGATTTGGGGAAATAAAATGGATATACTATTTTGGGTGTGACCAAAAGGATATCCTACACTTTATAATTTCATGAATGATTGGCCATGAGAATCATTGCATTGAAATGGGGAATTTATCTATTGGATATAGGTGATTACTTGGGTTTTATGTGATGACGTCTTATAGTGAAAATGCCATATGAGAATACTTAGTTATAGAAACTATATATGTGACTTTGGTCGATACAATGTGTACGTGGTAAATCTTGGACTAATGTAGATGGATCCATAGGCATTGAGTCTTGTTATATGGGATTGTTGGGATGTTGAAATTCCATATTTTACCAAGAAATAGGCATGGGGTCAAGATGGGAAGTAGTTGTGGACTTTAAAGTCGGCCAACGGCGAACGACCATCAATTGTAATTTCTTGTGAATGAGTGAAATCTAGAAGCAATGGATCGACCATTGCTTCGTAGTGGGGCTCTTGAACATGATTGTGTGACCTACTCTTGTGTTCCGTCACCAACATGGAAACTGGGTCTCCCTCGTCATCGCAAGATGTGCATGCATTTCCAAGTATTTGAATCTAAGAAGGTATTTATATGTTGGAGTGTATCAACTTCATATTTTCGGGAACTATAATTATTGGTTTGTCTATAAATGGTTGATCTCACTAGGCGTTAGCCTAATACTTTTTCTTAAATGTGGTTTGTATAACAGGTGCTAAGGTTTAGCGGGGATGTGATCGTTGAGGGAAGTGTTAATTGTCGTTTCCAAGGCAACTTTTGGAGGTACCCTTTTTGGAGTAGACACTTGGAGTCTTTAGAGGTTAGAAACTTTTTGGCGATCTTAGCAACACCCGTCTATAATCTGGATTTGTGTTTAATCTAGATTAGTAGGTAGTTGTTTAAGTATCCATTTTATAGTTGTAAACTTCTATTCTACATTTTCCCCATTGTTGGGTGATTATTTATGCATAGGTTGGTTTTTGTTGCATATATTCAGGTTTTAATTTGCCCCAATTTTTAGGGTGTTACAAGGGGGATAGCCCCCCCATTAAATGGGGGAAAATGGGAAAAAAATGAGAAATTTCTTAGGTAAATATTATATATATATATAGAGGCAGTTTCAATTTGAAACCATATTAGATTGGAAACTTTGGAAACCGTTAATTTCATTGGTTAAATTAATTAAATTGGTTCATAAAGTTGTTTAATATGATCAAGTTGTTTCATATAATTCTTTTGTTAATGAAATTGTTTCATATATTTGTGTTTTTTATGTAGTTTCATCTATTTTTCTCATTCTGATGAAATTATTTCATGTATTTTTGCAGTCTGGTGAAATTTTTTATTTTTACATAAAAAACACAAATATATGCAACAATTTCATCAATAAAAGAATTATATTAAACAATTTCATCAAATTAAACAATTTCATGAAACAATTTCATTAACTTAACCAATGAAATTGAGGATTTCCACGGTTTTCAAAATTAGAGTGGTTTCCATTTGATCGCTCCCACATATATATATATATATATATATATATATATATATATATATATATATATATATATATATTAACTTTATATCTTCAGTCCCCCCCCCCCCCCCCGCGGGTAATTTTTTGTCTAGGACCCATTAATAAAAAAATACATCAAAATCAACCAAAAAAACACTCTCGAAATCAACTAAAAAACTGAAAAAAAGTCTTTCAAAATCGACAAAAAAAAGCTTAAAAATCCCTTAAAATCAACCAAAAAAAACTTAAAAAATCCCTCGAAACAGTGGATTTAGCTAAAATGCGTCGGACAACTTTACGGACATTTAATCTACCTGAAAAGGTACCCCCACCAGGAAAAAAGTTCTGGATCCGCCACTGCCCGCATGGAACCAGCCTCCATGAAAACCAATGTGAAGGGGTATTTTTTGGTTTACTCAACGGTTGAGGCTAACGTCAACCCGGGGGGGGGGGGGGGGTCGAATATGGACCTGTTTTGTATTTGGGAAAAGTCATCTCACCCCTTTACCAACTCGGTTACACGTCAGAAGTTATAACCCTTTAGTTTTATCAAGAACATAAACTCTATTTGTAATTTTAAAAATAAAAGAGGAGCCAAAAAGTCAAGCTTGATCTGAATTATGTAGTTAACATTATTATAGAAGTTTAAACATATACTTTTAGGGAAAATTACATCAAAATGGAACCAACTTTGTCCTGATTTCTATTTTGGGGAACCAACTTTTAAAATTATCATTTAAGGGTCTGGAGCAAAGTTTACATGATTTATTTAAGGATCTCGTTAACTTATTAACCTGTTAATGATGATTTGGCGCCGATATTTTGCCAACTAAGATTACATGTCATAATTATATTTAATAAAAAAAACTCTGAAACGATAACATGGCACCCAAGATTCCCAAATAGAAAAGAAAAACTTCAACGCCTCTCACCCAACAACCACTCTGACACCCTATTCTTCTTCGACGCCTTATTTAAACCCCCAAAATAAGTCCTTAACGTATGCTCCATTTTATTCCCCACAATAATCCCCCAAACATACTTATAAAGAACTAAAAATTTAACAAATAGGTTATATTAATAACCCACCAAGAAGTATAAAGAAAACAAAATCATCTTCAAATTAGCATCCATAAAGAAATTATGAATAGTACCAATGAATTAAAAGTCTGAAACAAAAAATTAAGGTGAAATTATGAAATTAAAAATTAAAAATCTGAAACATAAAAATCAAAATCTGAGAAATATTAAAAAAAACTTATAACGACAACATAAGATAAGAATGTTGGAGTCGAAGTTTCGATTTTGATTTTCAGCGATTTTGATTTTCAGCAATGGGGGAGGAGAGGAACACTGATGTTGGGGTTTTGGTCTCGATTTACAGCGATTCGGGAAGGATAACCCCAATGTTGGGGTTCGGTTTGGATTTAACAGTAACTAGGGAAGGAGAAGAACAACGGCGTTGAGGTTTAGAACATGTGGTCGTGAATGCGTGGTCGGCGTTGGGGTTTCGAACTTGTGGTCATGAACTCGAGACCGGCGTCGATGTCGTCATAGAAGAGGAGGTCGTCTTGTATGAGGGGATGAGGACGTAGAGATGTAGACGGATGTGATTTAGAAAAAGGTGGAGGGACAATGGTTGATTCGTTTGCAGTGATGAAGAAGGAGGAAGGGTCGTGGTGGTAGGTCACCAGAAAAATGAAAGACGGTGATGGGTTAGTTGAAGCGACGAAGAAGAAAGGATGGAGGAGATGAGGGGTTACGTGGGGTGTCAGGAAGTTAATTTAGGAGAAAACTCTTTTTTTTCTTTAATTATTTTACATGGCATTGAGATGATATGACAATGTATAAAAATCCACATAAAACTTTCTTAATTTATGATCTGCCACATAATATTAAGATGACCAGTTACCTATTCAACTGGTCAATAAGACCAGTTACCTACTACATTACCCACCAAACCAACCATTGTAGATCCTTAACTCGTAGATCCTTCTTCCCCAACTTGTAGATCCGTTAGAGACCCCCGTCTATAAAATCTTTCTCTGATTACCCCTACCCATTCTGATTTCTGCCTCTCCCCCTCCTCCCTTGGTGACCCCCCATCCCTCTAGGTTTGCACTCAATCTCTATGTTGTTATGTTATAACTAGTCATGGACTCGTGATTGTAGTGTGTGTGTGTGTGTCTGTGTTACTCTAGAGAAAATGACCAGAGCAATCTGGCAGTTTGGTCCCTGTCCTTGTGGTTGGGGTAGGGACGATAGGGTGTAGGATCGGGGTATGTGTGGTTGTGAGAGGAATAAACGTGATAAGTGAAGACGGTGGCGGTGGTTGGTTTGGTGCGGCGAGGGCGGGGACGAACAGATGTGTCATGTGATAATGATCACCCTTATTTTGTTAACCTCCCTATTTGTACAAACTATATCAACTGATTACAACCTTCCATATAGTTTCCACCCTTTTTTCCCATGTGCTTTAGTTAGTTGTACGGGTACTTGTGCCTTTTCCCAAGCGAATTAATTAGATGTACAAATTTCATAATAATATCCCTAATTTTGTGCAATCATTATCAAAATAATAATTATCTCTTTGTGCAATCATTTTCGAAATAATAATTAATTAGTTGTGCGGTTTCCATAATAATAATTATCTCTTATTAATATAAGTCTTCATTAACAAATACTAGAAGCGTACTCGCGCAATGCAGCGAGATACATCACGATTTTAATATTTTATTTTATTTTTTGTTTTTTTGTCGATTTACAGTACGATTTTGGATGATTTTGATAAAATGATAACGTTTTTTCTTATAAATTTGTTTAATTTAGGCTTAATAATATACTGTTTTTTATATAAAAAATAAGTATTTTGTTAGAATTCAATGATTATCTTATATATTTTAATAACATCTAGAAAAAATAACCAATTACATATTTAATAATATAATTAAAACAAATTTATAGTAATATAATATATTAATTAATAGTGATACATGGAAATGTCTGCATAAAAGGAAGGATCTGCACATACCAAACTGGTGGGTGTTAGAAGTCTGTAGTAGTAATATGTATTTTGTGTTTTGATACTTGTAAATTAAAAGATTTTTAAAATATTGCATAAAATGATGGTACCTTATGCCTAATAATTTGTATTTAAGAGTTTTTTATTCGTGTTTTATAATATAGTATAGATAGATATAGATGATGGTGCATGGATATTGTTTGAATTTGTTATTTCATTAATGAACATGTTTCATAGATGAAGTTTGTAACCAATCAACAAGTTTCATTCATGAAACTCGTATTATTTTCATCAATAAAACTCATTCATCCATGAAACTCATTTAATCAAAGAAACTCATACAATGTTCATCCATGAAACTCATTCAATCAATATAATTTCTTAATGCACAAACGGTTGACATTCGTTCATGTATGAAACTCATTTTAACAGTCATATTTGAAACCCATGAACCGATCAATGTCATCACATGTAACCAATCAAAATCGTTTCCTAAAATAGTGGAGAGATTCTCGGGATCGTAGACTGTTTTCTAAAATCGAATTAGGAGTGACATTACCTTTCTTACCCTGTAACACCCGTGATTTTGGTTAACCCTTAATCTACCCTTATCCGGTTAAGTCATGATTATAGATCCTATCCAAATGGTGTTCGTGGGTTTTGAATTTCGGACCGAGAGCACGTCGGGTCGAAAAGTCGGAATTTTGACCTTCGGGGTGGCCTGGGCGACTATGCCCGCGATTGTAACAGAATGTCACTCTCGCGGGGCATTATCGCGGGAGATGTACCGCGGGCTTTCCCCTTCGGGCGACTATGCCCGGCGACTATGCCAAGGGCATAGTCACGTGGCACTGTCGCCGACAGCCCCTAGTCGTTTTTAATCAGCCTTGAGCAGACCCTCTTCATTTATCTCAACCCCCTTTCACCCTTTTTCTCTCTAGAAACCGAACCCCAAACCCTAAAATCGGTTTTATGCATCCAAGACACCAAATCTTTTATGCTCCAAGTATTCCTCCTTCCACCCATCAAAGATTGGAAACTATGGTCAAGAAGCTTCATCTTCATCTTCACCTTCAACCTCAAGTTCATTTCGGGTTTTCTAGGTTTTCGTCAAAACCTAAGTGGTAAGCATGTTCTTTCCATTTCCAAGCCTTGTAATAAGTTATAAATGCTCCATTGATGTTTCCCTAGTGTTTGGTTTACCAAATCTCGGACTTGATAGTTTTGGGGAAACTAGGGTTTTTGATCTCGTTGGGGATTTTAGTACATAATGTTTGGGTCTACGTTTTGGAAACTCGAGTTGAAGAGATGGATTGGGTGCCTTCGGAAAGTCTCCTCATCTAAAAGGGTTTTGGAAGCTCTCGGCTTGAGGATTCAAGTGGCCTTCAAAAGAGCTCGTTGGGTGAAACCTAGATTTAGCCTAAATCTAGCGAGGTGAGTTCAGGTTGATTTATGAAAACGGTGTACATGCCAAAATGATTATTTTAAAGTATTTTACATTTCACATGAAATTGTTAATTGCTGATCAGTTTGGTTATTTTGAAAATATTTAACTTTATAAACCTGTATAGCACACATTATTGCGATTTTGGGCATTTTGATAAATGAGTCATAAATGAGTGTGTTTGGCAACTTATTGCATACATGAGATTATTTAGTTAAAAGGCATTTTAATGTTGTTTGGGTTAAAAGGTTCAACTTTGTGTTATGTGACGTTTTGAAAGGATAATGAGCATAAATCTACTTGGAAAACCTTTTGACCCGACTTCAACTGTGTTGGAGTCCATTCGAGTATTTTGGAGCATGTGATTTCATGGTATGGGTTGAGTGAGTTCATTATTTGGAAAACGGAATCTTTGGTCAAAAGAGGTTTGAGCTTTTTGGCTCGATGTCGTTTTAAAGGAGTCTCGAGGACACTTGTCCGGTTTTATATGGCTTAATGTAGAGTCCAGTTATGACGTACGTATTAATGCGTTGTGATGCGTATTGAGGTTGTTACGGACTCGAGTGCTTTGGTCATTCATGTTTAGTCTGGGAAGGTTAGACTGTGTTGTAATTGATCCATAGGCACGTGAGTCAGTCTGTTTTGGGATGGTCAATTGGGTATTGCGGGGTTGAACTTCGGTACCCATGTTTTATGACCGGAAACTTTACAAGTGATCGCTAGGAGGGTTGAGTCGGCTAGTGCTACCGGAATAGTAGGCGCTAGGACCTCCGCCGCTTGAAGTAATGCCTGGGAGGTAGTCTTTAAGTGTGTCGGGCCTTCGGGATGGAGTTCTTTGGAATGATCCATCAAGGTCAACTGACTTGGGGTGACACTTGTAAAGAAGTCGTAGGGACACCGGGCTGGGATGTCGGGAGGTGCCATGCGATTAACGTTGCTTGGGTAGCATACTTTTGTGTTACCTCCACCCTCAACGGATACGGGCTTCCCCCCGTTGTCAGCTATCAGTATTTCTTTCCTATATATAAGATGCTTTATTTTATGGTCATTGGGTCTTTATGGTCGACAGTGAATGAGGACCTTAATATTGGACCATCCTCCTCATATATTAAGGTTTAAATGAATTATGTCTACCCAGTGTTTTGGAAATCAAAGTATGCTCGTTTCGGTCGCGTGAGTATTGGTTCTAGTGTCCATGTCTTCGAATGTATGGTATATATGGTTTTGATGATGATTCATGTTTCGAGTCAAATTAAGTTACATTACTTTATAAAGCATGTTTGAAATGAGGTGTCCACCTTTGAAAGTGCATGACATGGAAAAAGAGTCGTTTCCACATTTTAAAGGACATCAACTAACTGGTCACGGTTTCAAGTAAAGTTCATTCTTTTAAAGATATATTTATTCATGTAAAACTCTTGGACTCACTAGGCGTTAGCCTAACCTTTTTACTTGTCGACATGTGCATCAGGTATTCAAGGCTGGGAGTTGGTTCTAGCAGTCCTATGAGGAGTAGAGCCTTAGCTATATTCGAAAGTAAGTATTCGGTGAACTCTTCCGCTGTATGGAGATAGTGACTATGCATGGGTACTAGTAGCACCCGCCCCTTATAGTCCATATGTATAAGATGGTGTATGTGTATTGTAGTTGAATCTAAAATCATGGTTGTAGATGATCCATTTATTGATGTATTTAGAAATTTTTAAATAAGTTGCTATTTCCAGATTTGAGGGTGTTACATACCCCCTGTTCACTAATTTCATGACAAGGAACTACCTCAATTGTTTCATTTATTACATTTTTGTCACCTCCCTATTAATGACCATTGATTAAAATCATTAATCAAGCAAGGTTTGTGATTGGTTTGCAAAGTTTGTACATACAAGGAGGTTAGCAAAAGAAGGGGTCTCTCTCTCTCTCCCTCTCTCTCTATACATATATATATAAATATATATAGGGGGTCTTTCAAGGGAGATCTTACTATTTTGTGGTAACTATGAGATCCAATCTCATCCATCCATTTTAATAATCAATGGTGTAAAATAATTAAGAGAAATAATAATTAAAAACACAAATTTAGGCCATTAAAATAGGTAAAAAGGGTAAAAATGTCAAAAAATATTATAATTAAGTGTGATCTAATTTAGGTGGGTCTGATAATTTTGGCATGAAATCAATTGGCGATAATCTCAAAATATTGAAACTGTATACATATATTTTCTTGGTGATATAATAAACCGTGTTACACCGTGGTCTTACAATTTTAAAAGGAAACGGGTTTTGTTACAACAAATGGGATGTGATACACTATGATCATCTTGCAAAAATCTGATCTCCTTGATGATACAATGATGGGAAAATTGTTGCTAATTCAAAAGGTGGTGATACGTTGTGATCAGTGCTCTCATTCACTACAAATTTACCCAATGTACCACTGTGATGCACTTAAAGAACATTGTATTACACTGTGATTAACATCGTGTTACACTGTGATTACTATTGTGATGCACTTAAAGAACATTGTGTTACACTGTGATTAACATACAAATGTGATACCCATTATGATACGACGGTAATACCAACTGTGGTACCACTATGATACCAACTGTGTTACATTGTGATTACCATACAAAATCATAATCAATGGTAACTGTGAGAACCAACTATTTTGTGGTTTCTATACCTGTTTATCGAATAAAGACATCACAATATGAATCAAAATGGGATGCAGGGGATCATCACAGTGAACCACCATGGATGTCAAAATAGGATTAATAAGATGATCACATTGAACCACAAACCAACTAAGGGGAGCCAACTTCGACAAACACAAGCAACAACCTTTTTTTAACACGGTCCTTCTTCCTACAATCCAACAACTTCTTCTTCGTTGAGCAGTTCTTCAGACTTGCAAAAAAAATTGGAAACGTGAATGTTGAATAAGTTTGATTTTGATAAATCAATTAGTTGAGTATTATTAGAAAACGTAATCTTGATTGATTTTGATTGATATAAATCTGTAAAATAAAATAATTATTTATTAAACAAAAATTAATCAAATTACCAATATACCCTCAACAACTAATATATAAAAACAGTAAATAAAAAAAATGATTGGTTGTGGTTGGATCTCACGGTTACCACAAAATACTAAGATCTCATATGATTAGGCCCTATATATATATATACTTTAGAACATAATATAATGTATATTAAATGATGTTTGTTTGTAGTCCTCCAAGTAGGGTGTAAACAATACGAGATAACTCACGAGCTACTCGAGATCGACTCGGTTAAAGCTCGGTGAACACTCGACTCGAGTAGGCTCGACTAGAACCCAAGCTCAACTCGACATACTAACGAGTCGAGTCAAGCTATCTAATAATCAACTCAAAAAGCTTGTGAGATACTTGATTTTTTTATATACTAGAAGCGTACTCGCGCAATGCAGCGAGATACATCACAATTTTAATGTTTCATTTTGTTTTTTGTTTTTTTGTCGATTTACAGTACGATTTTTGATTATTTTGAGAAAGTGATAATGTTTTTTTTATAAATTTTTTTAATTTAGGCTTATAATATAATGTTTTTTATATAAAAAAAATTAAGTATCTTGTTATAATTCAATGATTATCTTATATATTTTAATGACATCTAGAAAAATAACCAATTACATATTTAATAATATAATTAAAACAAATTTATAGTAATATAATATATTAATTAATAATGATACATGGAAATGTCTGCATAAAAAGAAGACCCTACACATACCAAATTTAGGGGTGTGCATCGGGCGGGTCGGACGAGTTCGGGTAGAAAAATCAAAAACCCGATCAGATTTCAAATATAAAAATCAAGACCCGAATTTTAGGTTTCGGATTGCTTCGGGTTCAGGTTGGTCGGGTTTCGGGTTGATATCGGTCGGGTTCGGATATTATTATAATGCAACAAACATATATAAATTCAATCGATTTTGAGAATGAATTCAATCGATTTTGAGAATGAATTCAATCGATTGAGAGATTGATGAAATCAATAGTAAATTTATAAATTAGAAAATATTTCGACCGACTAGAATCTACGATTTTCAAAAGATAATTAGACGAATAAATATATTTATATAATATATAGATATGTATGTATATTATTTCGGGTTTTCGGACGGATCGGGTGGCCAAATATCAAACCCGGCCCGAACCCAAATATCCCCAAAAAAATCGGGTTTCGGATTTTCGGATTTCGGGGTATTCGGGTTTTGTAAGAACACATTATTTTCGGTTCGGGTTCGGATTTTCGGACTTTTCGGGTTTTGCTCACCCCTAACCAAATTGGTGGGTGTTAGAAGTCTGCAGTAGTAATATGTATCTTGTACTTTGATACTTGTAAATTAAGAGATTTTTAAAATCTTGCATAAAATGATGGTACATTGTACCTAATAATTTGTATTTAAGAGTTTTTTATCTGTGCTTTATAATATAGTATAGAAATATGTATCTTGTGTTTTGATACTTGTAAATTAAGAGATTTTTAAAATCTTGCATAAAATGATGGTACCTTGTGCCCAATAATTTGTATTTAAGAGTTTTTATCCGTGTTTTATAATATAGTATAGATAATTAGTTTTATAACATAATTTATAAAATATAATGGAAAAGTTTATCAATAAACTTACCAATAAAAAGAAAAATGTTGTATATATTTAGATATTTGAACAAAAGTGTCAGGTTCAGAGGAAAACCTCAAAAAAACGAAAAACTGAAAAACACTCTGGTAGTCTTTCATCTGAACAATATACACTTGTGCATACAAGTAATTTGTAACATGCATATGTGCATATACACAAGTGCATAATGCACTTGTGCATAAAAACAACATAATTTACCTGTATGCACAAGTGTATACCGTTCAGATGAAAGGCTACCAGTGTGTTCCTCAGTTTTCTAATTTTTTGAGGTTCCCCCTAAACCTCCCTCTTGAACAAAACTGTACATTTTGTAACTATAAAAATTAACCAATAATTGTTTATCAAAATCATAATTGAAAACACAAAAGAAAAACTATAAAAGTGTTAGTGAAGTTGTCCCACATTGAAAAAAGGATGGTAAATGAAGAGTGAAGAGGTGTTATAAAAAGAGAGAGGAAGTGAATGGACTTTGCAACTTAGTCTTCATAATGACTAAATTTAAGGTGCATCCCTTGAGTTTTATAACGTTTAAGAGAACATCTTTAATTTTTAAATTTTTTAAGACAATACCCTAAAATTTCATAAAAAGTTCAGGAGTTCAAGTTGAGTTTAATTTTTAACTAATCGCAAATTTTTTAGTCAAGTTCGAGTTTAGAAAGTTGTTATTAAGTTTGCGAATTTTTTAGTCGAGTTCAAGTTTAGAAAGTTGTTATCGAGTTCACGAATATTTTAGTGAGTTTGAATGGGAAATGACTATCGAGTTCGAGTCGAGTATACTAATACTCGAGCTCGACTCATATCGTTTAAACCCCTATCTCCAAGTTCTAATATATATATATTTTGTTACCTGATTTAGAAAGGTTAGTTAAAAATGTTAAAATAGATAAAAATTGTCAAAAAGACCATTTTACCCTCGATTTTTAAATGATGTGGTAGACAATCGTCTGGTCTAATGAACAAAACTATAAAAATTAGAATACCACTAGGCGTTCTACATATTAAATGGAGTAAATTGCATATATATAGAGAGAGATACACCTTCATTTGCAAACCTTCTAAAGGTTACAAATAATACAAATTAGGGTATTTATGTCTTTTTACAAATTTCGTAATTTTATGAAAAAATTAAATTCTTTAATTATCTCTTCCTTAATTATCTCTCCATCTCTCTCTCTCTCTCTCACACACACACACACACACACACACTCACGATCCACCGTCACCATCCACTTTCGGTGACGTCCTCCCACTTCCGGTGACCTCCTCCCACTCTGGCGACCTCCCCATTTCCGGCAAGTTTCATAATTTTTTCGACTTTCATATATAAACTGTTTTTTCGAAAGTTTCAAGTTTTTTTGGTTTCATAAAATGTTTTTTTGAAATTTTCACGTCTAATCATCTGATCATTCATATTGGATAAATGTATGAAACTTAAAAATCTTATTATTCATATAGGAGAAAAATATATGAAACTTAAAAAATATATGATTATTTCGAAAAAATCTGAATATTCATATGAGAGAAAAATATATGAAACTTTAAAATATGATTATTCATATGGAGAAAAATATATGAAACTGTTTATGAAAATATATGAAACTATAAAATTTCAAAAAAACAGTTTATGAAACTCGAACAAACATTGTATGAACTTGAAATTTCATAAACTCGTCGGAGATTCGGGGGAGGAGATCACGATACGTAAGGTGGCGAAGGAGGCTCCTGGCGGATGGCGGCGGCGCACGACAGTCGTCGGATGGAGTAGTGGAGAACCGCGGTGGTTCTCGATCACCGGCGTAGTGATGACGATGGAGATGATAGTGGTGGTGGCCGGATTATTTTTTAGATAGAAGGAGAGATAAATATGGAGAAAATTAAGGATATCTTGTAACCATAATTAGATAATTCAAATTAATTAATAAAATTTAAATTTAAATTTAAAATAATAAAACTATTCCTAAACTACCCTTTCCCTATTTTCTTCCTATTTTTTAAATTAATTTAAATCCTAAAATTTCTCAACCGTCGATCAAAAATTTGGATGGCCTAGATGAGTTTGTATAGTTTGTAACATTTAGAAGATTTCTAAATGATTATCCCTCTCTCTATATATATATATATATATATATATATATATATATATATATATAGAGAGAGAGAGAGAGAGAGAGAGAGAGAGAGAGAGAGTATGTACTATAGATATATAAACAAAATAAAAAATACGATAACATTTGTTAAAAGTAAGATAAAGACCAAAAAAAAAGTGAAAAAGTCTAAATTACTCTTGGATTTAACAGGGTTAATGGATTTTCTTTGATTTCGTTAAAGGTAAGGACTTAAAAAGGGTGAAAATACAATCCACGAGTCTTATATTTGTATTTATTTTAACTTTAGAACCAATATGGATAGAAAGTATAAACAATAAGGACCAAATACATAATTTACTCTTAAATAGGGACCAATTTCATTAAAAAGAACAAAATCCGTAATTTATTTTACTCTATATTTCTTTTACATCAAATCAAAAATTAAAATAATAAAAAAGAAGGTATATTTGGGGATGGCAAAGTCAATATCAATGTCAAAGATGCTATTAATTTGGAAGTGCATGCCGTACGATTTGATTGACAAATGTATACTCATAAATTAATTTGACATTTCAAACTGCCGGGATTCGGATCTTCCCTAAGCCGACGTACAACCCCCATACCATATAGTACAACTACTAGAAATATTTGAATGATACCCGTATGATTTTTCTACGGGTCAGCTTACACGTACCTCAACAAATTTTAGAGTTCTAAAGAATAGTCAAGAAAATTCTCAATGGCCTTGCAGGATTCGATCCGTTGATCTCTGAGGAGAAAATACTATTTGAATTATCACATTTATTCCATCTCTTGATGTACAAGAGACAAACATGAAACATGTATACATAATTATGGTCCCGGGTTATCAATATCCGTTTTTAAACGGTATTGAAATTGTTTGTTCTAACAAACGAAATGATTGTTGTAAGTTGTGACCCCTGTAAATCATGGAACATGATCTAATTTTCTTGGTTCTTTTATTTTTAGGTTGGATCAAAAAGATGTTAGATTGTGTCCTGTAATGTGTTTATATTTTGTAACAAGCTAACAAAAATGCTATGAGATGAATGATAATAACTTTGCTTAGTGAAACTCAATTAGTCAGGCGTATTTACAATTTTCTAATTGAAATGGGGTTTATTATCAATGATTGGGCTCAAATTAGGGATGATGTAAGCCTTGACTTAGACGGGTTCTTGGTTCACCCGTTCGGACCAGGGTTTCGTATTCCCTATATAATCATTCCTCGAGTGTGAAGTCAAGAATACACCCATCTCTAATAGCGCTGGGGTTGGGAAGGTATTCCCCACCTGTTTTTGCCACGATATATATATAAATATATACTAGAAGCGTACTCGCGCAATGCAGCGAGATACATCACGATTTTAATGTTTCATTTTATTTTTTTGTCGATTTATAGTACGATTTCGGATGGTTTTGAGAAAGTGATAATGTCTTTTTATAAATTTGTTTAATTTAGGATTAATAATATAATGTTTTTTATATAAAAAAATTAAGTATTTTGTTATAATTCAATGATTATCTTATATATTTTAATGACATCTAGAAAAAATAATCAATTACATATTTAATAATCTATACTATCTTATAAACCAGATTTGAGAAAAGTCTTAAAGACAACCTTTAAAGCCTAGAGTACAACCTTCTAAAGCACAAAGTCTTAAACTACTTTACTTTCTATGCGTCATGTACAAGTCTTCAAAGCTTTACCTTTTTTTAAATAGTGTGTATTCCCGAGGACTTCCCTGTTCCAACAACACCCAATGCTCTCATCAGACGACGATTCAAATTTCAAGGTATCCGACTCTCCCATCATTCTTATCAGTCACGATAAACTCCCTTGAAAGATTATTTTCCAAATACAACGATTCAACCTCCCAATATGATGTCTATTGATTCAAGATCCGCTAGGGTTCTCTTCATTTCCTTCTTCCGTTTCATTTTCTTCTTCCGTTTCCATCCTCTCTGAAGATTATCTTCTCAATTCCATCGTCGATCCATTCTCATGTTTAAGGTTTTTACACCAGGTGAGTTCGTCCATCTCAAGTTTTATTATTGATCAAAATGATAATGGGTTTTAAAGATTATCTTCCCGATTCGATTCTCAACCCATTCTCATGTTAGGGTTTTAACATCGGGTGAGTTCGCCCATCTCAAGTTTGATTATTGATCAAAATGATTGTGGGTTTTGAAGATATGAAAGCAAAACCAAACTTCAATATTTTTTTTTATTGAATTTGTATTTGTTTTGTTTGTTCGGTGTTCTATGAAATTCTTCAATGTGAATTTGATGTGAAGTTGGTTTTATATATGACAGATGGTGGAAAACATATTAGCCAAGAAGAGAAAAAGAGATCAGAGAACATCACAGTTGGTTTTCTTTTGTGATACATGTTTCTTTTCTTTTGTGAGGAATCAAATTTGCGCTTATGTTCATAATGAACCATTTGTTATGTGTTTATATTTTCCTTGAAGAGAACATCACAGTTCATGTGGAGAGCCTGACATTTTTTTTTGGAAGGCATAGCGGCATCGAACCAACGAACGACTACCACGAACACACGCACACACGCACGCACACCTCCCCGGCGGTATCGGGCATCCACGGGCAGCCCACTAATCCGCCGCTGTCCCGGCCCAGCTTACGCTGAACCTAGAGCCCAACCACAGTCTAAGACTTGGCTGGGGGCAGCCCAGTCAAAGACTGGACCAGCCCAAGGACTGGGTACTCCTCATGCCCTCAAATTGACTCCCCTTGGATTCGAACCCGGGTAGATTGGGATACCATCCACAATCCCCCCAGGATGTTACCGCCCTTGGGAAAACCAACTGAGCTAGAAATGATTTGTTGTGGAGAGCCTGACATTGTTCTTTTCATGCTCGTATTATTTTTTTCCCAGCTTTCTGTTGAAGAGATGGTTGTTCTATTAACCCACTGATAGTTTAGTTTTTTTTAGCTTTGTTGAATTTTATCATTTCTTTCTCAAAATATCATTATTTCTTTTTTTTTCTTGCAATCTTTTAGCTCTAAAATTTAACTTATATAGAAGATTGTTACATAAGTTGGGAGGGGGGGTCTATATTCGTTGCTTTTTTTTTCGATTGCAATCGATTTTTTGTTTACCTCTACGTTTCAATGGTATTACCACTATTTCATCTATCTGGTACCACAGTCAGATTTCTGGTCGAGGGTTTTTGAAGGTGCAGGTCATTCTCTAACTCTTTCTCTCTCTCATTCAATCATATTGTCATTCACGCCACTTATCTCATATAAATTCGAGGTGTAGGTCATTTTCTTATTTGGTTGATTTACGATTTGAAGGATTGTGGAAAAGGGAGATGTGACCAAATCAAAGAAGGTTTCAATAGACTCTGAATTCTGAGTATCCAACAGTATACTCCAAGGTTTGAGTTCCCATTTTCTTAAGTTTTGTTTGGATTCATTATTTTCTAAGTTTTGTTTAAAAATCTTTTATAAACTTTTTCACTTGCTCAAGTAAAAAGCTTCTTATTGGGCTCATCACATCATCCTCTAAGATGGCTCATATTGTCCATCATACTTTATCTTGTTTTAAAACTCTCTTAATAACAAGTTGTTTATGCATAACGTAAATCGAAGATGTGTTCTACCTACTGGGAATTGATTTGATTGATCTCAAAATGAGAAGAGATTTAATGGAGGGGGTAAATTTCTTATGGATAGGGTAATGCTTTTAAACTTTAAAGGAAATATTTCTCTTGGCAATTGGTTTGTAAATGGTTGTTTCATATTAATCTGTGTGATGGAATCGATATTTTGGTTATTTTCTGATTTGTTGTTTGGTGGAAGAATGAAGTCTTTCTACAAGGTTGAAATCTGGTTCTATTCTCTGAAATTTTTTAAATTTGTGTTTGATATATAGATGGAACTTTGGGATTTGGGGATGGTTCTATTATGGGATTGTCCTTATCAGCTTATGGCCTATTTTTTAATCCTCAACGTTTGAGATGTTTGTTATTTATGATTCGGGCTTCCTGTTTGGTTTGGTGGAGGGATGGCCATAAAAAGCTGATTTTGGATGTTGCTTTAAAAGCAGCTTATTCGGGCTTCCTGGTTTTCAGGTATCTTGTCAACACTTTTTTACAGGGTTCGTTAACTAGAGTATAGAGTACTATTAATTATATAATTAATTGAAAAATTTGCAGTTGGACATATTATTCCGGTGGTGACATTTGGGTTGTTTCTTGGCAGAAAGTTGTTGACAAGAACTTTGTACTACATGGTGGTGCAAAATCTGTGTTTTTTTTTAGTTTGCTAGAACCATGTTTATGGCCAATAAAGAAAAACAAGTCTAAACAATCACTTAATAAAGCACAAGATTTTAAAAATATCTTAATTTACAAGTATCAAAGCATAAGATACATATTACTACTGCAGGCTTCTAACACCCACCAATTTGGTATGTACAGGACCTTCCTTTTATTCAGACATTTCCATGTATCACTATTAATCTATACTATATTATAAAGCATGGATAAAAAACTCTTAAATACAAATTATTAGGCACAAGGTAATATCATTTTATGCAAGATTTTAAAAATCTCTTAATTTACAAGTATCAAAGCATAAGATACATATTACTACTGCATGCTTCTAACATCCACCAATTTGGTATGTACAGAGTCTTCCTTTTATGCAGACCTTTCCATGTATCATTATTAATTAATATATTATATTACTATAAATTTGTTTTAATTATATTATTAAATATGTAATTGGTTATTTTTCTAGATGTCATTAAAATATATAAGATAATCATTGAATTCTAACAAAATACTTAATTTTTTTTATATAAAAAACATTATATTATAAGCCTAAATTAAAAAAAATTATAAAAAAAACATTATCACTTTTTCAAAATCATCCAAAATCGTACTGTAAATCGACAAAAAAACAAAAAATAACATTAAAATCATGATGTATCTCGCTGCAATGCATGGATACGCGTCTAGTTAATATATTATATTACTATAAATTTATTTTAATTATATTATTAAATATGTAATTGGTTATTTTTTCTAGATGCCATTAAAATATATATAAGATAATCATTGAATTCTAACAAAATATTTAATTTTTTTATATAAAAAATATTATACTATTAAGCCTAAATTAAACAAATTTATAAAAAAAACATTATCACTTTCTCAAAACCATCCAAAATCGTACTGTAAATCGACAAAAAAATAAAATGAAACATTAAAGACGTGATGTATATCGCTGCATTGCGCGAGTACACTTCTAGTAGTAGTTATTATACGTAATTAGTAACTAAATAAGAACAATTTAATCCTCATTGTCTGACTTTGAATTTGTCTAACAATACATTGAGTCTTCGACTTCGATTCTTCAACTTCAAGACCGGGATGGGTCGGGGAATCCCCCATATTCCCATGGGGAGTGGATTCAATTCCCTAGGGGACAAGGACAGTGAACTGTGCCTTATTCGTATCTTTACCACAATTATGTAATTTAAATATTTAAAAATGACTTTTTAGGGACGTAAAATCATATATTACCCAAATCACATCATCTGAAACCATAATAGTATCATCTCGTCAAACCAACAAAGACATCCTCATAACTATATTACATTGGACGCGTTTAATTTCATGCTTGATTTCATTAACTTTATCCAAATTCTTACATGAGCAGACTTTGAGGGCGTTTGGTTTGATGGAATGGTTTTGAGGGATTTGGATTTCATGGAAGGATTTAGAATTTGAGGGATTTAGAATCTTTGGTGTTTTTGGTTTGTAGGATTTAGAATGAAATTAAATTTCGTTTTTTATACATAATCTATAAAAACATTTAAATTACTTTTTTTATTAATTGATTATTATAAAAAAGTGCTTTTAACATATTTTAAAAATTTTAATACAAAAAATCCTATGAAATCCCGTGAAATACTAACCATCTTCATGGGATTTCAAAATCCTATGTGTGTGAGATTTAAATAAAATCCCAATGGAATTCAATTTCAATCCATTCAAATTTCATCTAATCCCACAAACCAAACATGACCTTAATTCATTTTGAATGGGCTTCATCCTTCCTTGTTATAGAAATTAGAGATACATTCACTTTTTTGTCTTATATCCTTCCCTTTTATTTGTCATGAACACGGGCCCTTCAATTGTGCTTCTCTTTTCCAATTTATTACGTACAACTCTTTTGGGCTCAGCGTTATAGGCCCGGACAATTTAAATCATGATATCAAGTTATAAACAAACAAATCAATGTATTTAATAGCTGAATCGCTAAGAGATAAATCTTATTTGACAAAAAAAAATCATTGAGTTTATATAAACCAAAACAATTGGTTTTCGAGATGGAAAGGTTGTTTGTTTACCTCTTAATGGTTCCATTAAGAGGCAACATCTGAATCACTAAGAGGTAAATCTTATTTGGCAAAAAAAAAAATTGTCTCTTAATGGTTCTAAAACCCTCAGAATGGTTTTGTATCCTGAACCTCCCTTAACCATTAAGAGCCTTAATTTCATTTTGAACAATTACAAAACAACCTTATTTCACTTTGAACTATATCATAAGTGCCTCTTAATCATTCTGACCACTTAATCATTCTGCACCAAACCATTCAGCAACTGCCAAACAGCCCCGGAGAAGAATTGATAGAACAGAGCAGGCCGCTCCTAAATTGGGCCTAGTACCAAATCGATCCCATCAAAATTGAGCTGACCGGTGCTGATAAAAAATCCTAGGGTTGATTATAGGCCCGGTAAAGTATTTATGTGTTTTACATGAAATTGTCAATTGTTGACTTATTTGGTAACTTTTGATTATTTGAAGTGTTTAACTTATTAATCTTTATAAAACACTCACATTTGGGACTTTTGGGCATTTTGTTAAATAAGTCATAAATAAAAGTGTTTTGATGATTTATTGCATAAATGAAGATTATTTGGTAGAAATGCATTTTTGTGTTTGTTGGAAATATGCATAGTTGAGTTATGAGATGTTTTGAAAGGGGTCAATGGTATAACCTTGTTTTGGAAAATGATATGTCTTATCCTAAGTTGTGTTGGAGTTTGGTCGTGTACTTTGGAGCACGTGTTTGCATAAACATTGGTCGTGTGCGTTTTATTTGCATTATATTGCTTTTGATAATGAGTCATTTGGTTCTTTAAGCCTGTGGCTCGGTATTTGATTATGATGGGGATTTTGGGGACACTTGTCCAGTTTTGATAGCTCAGCATAGAGCTTTGGTCATTGCATATGATTGTTGATGATTTCATATTTTGAGTGCGTGTGTCATTCAATTGGAGTCATGTTGTGTTTCAGCCCCGTCTGTTATGGATCCATGAGCACTTTTATCACTTTGTCCGATGATGGAACGACTTGGTTTCCACATTGCGGCACGTTAGGCATCGGATTGGGTTATAAGTCCTTCGTGCAAGTATCTTTGGGTGTACGCTGAAAGATGCCGAGCTCGATACTTTTATTATTTTGTCCAATGGTAGAACGCTAGTTTCCCCATTGCGGTGCGGTTAGGCATCTCCGATATGGTGTAAGTCCTCCGTGCAAGTATCTATGGGTGTATGATGAAAGATGCTAAGCTCGATACTTAATACCAATATAACATGATGTGTGGCTTACTTTGTGTCCATCACATTATATGGAATCGGGTCTCCCCCGCCACCGAAAGGTGTTGTCTTCGGGCTGAGTCTTTTATATTTATGTTTTCGCTGATGTCTTTTATGGGTGGATTATTGTCCATAAAATTGTGCGTGGAGTATTGGGTCTCATTTGTGTTTTGGGTGTTTTTGGAATATGAAATATTATTCATGTTTTCATAAATTGGGAGTTCGATTTCTATTCACGTTTTGATTGAGTTTTGGGTTGAATTTAAAGTTACGAAAAAACGTTTTATAGTGGGATCTTCGTCCTTGAAGTAGTTTGGATTGGAAAACGTTTACATTGGTGTTTCTCTGCCTAAAATGCATATTATTGGAAAACGAGTCGTTTTCATATTTGAGGCATATCAAATTGAAAGGTTATGATTTAAATTGCATTACTTCTTTTCAACGGTATCTTTATTCATGTTGAAAACTCTTGAACTCACTAGGCGTTAGCCTAACCTTTTTATTTGTCGGCATGTGCAACAGGTTCCGGTTGGGAACAATCCTAGTGATACTGTGAAACGAAGAGTGCTAGTTGTATGCTCGAGGAGGGTTTAGCTTGTCGAAGTCTTCCGCAATCGTTTTGGGAAGAGCAACTTGTGTTTGGGGATTAAGTAGCACCCGACTTTAGTTTAGTCTTTGAGTATTATTGGAGTTTGTATTTGTTGAGGTTATTTATCGAATTTCATAATTGAAGCGTAATGAGTTTTGAATTGTAGGAAGATGTGTTGCTTTATCTGATGTTATATCGAAAATTTTCATTAGTTGCTCTTACCAAATTTGAGGGTGTTATATTGGGTCATAGATTTAACACCCTCAAATTTGGAAAGAGTGACTAATTTAAAATTTTCAACAATATCTTAAAGTATAATAAAATCTCTTACAACAAGTCCAAACTTGAAATACATTTCTAGGTTGAACCATCAACAAATAATTAAAGTCTTACAAAAATACTAATTAAAGTCGGGTGTTACTAGAACCCAATAACAATCGTTATATCCAAACTAAGTGCGGAAGACTTCATCAAGCTATTCACCTCTTCGAGCACACAACTAGCACTCATCTCTTCACAGTGTCACTAGAACTAATCTCGAAATTGAACCTAATGCACATGCCGACAAATAAAAAGGTTAGGCTAACACCTAGTGAATTCAAAAGTTTTCATCATGATTATAAAAATCGTTAAACGGAAATAATGCAACTTAAATCATGATACTTTAAAATGAATTACTTTAAATATGAGAACAACCCGTTTTCCAATAATACGCATTTTATGGATGGGGCGCCTCAATGCCAAAACATTCTTTCATGAAGTAATGCAACCCAACACTTACTCAAAACGCGAATAATGGTAAATGCTCAAATAATGAAATTTGAAAAAACTTAATAAACCAAACGACCGAAATATGAATAAACTCAAGCTTCCAAAATTATAACATATAGGGAATAACCCAAACTCAAAGCGTTACCGAAAAACAAGGATAAAACTAAATACCCAAAACCACACCTTTCGGTGACAGGGGAGACCCGATTTCTATGGCTAGTGGCGGAACACAAAAGTAGGTCACATTCCAAGTTATTGAGCTCACCGTACTAGGACCCATGGCCACGAGCTCGGCGACTCGTACTAAGATGTGGATGAGGGCACCCGATGATCCTAATCATGCTCATTCACTAGGATTACATTTACGGCCCATGGCTAGTATCCGGTTCCACATAACCGTACCAAGTTGCCCCCGATGACCCAATGTCTCAACTAGATACAAATGAGAATGACTATCCCATAAAAACAGACTCAGAAATTACATCACGGGGTCAATGGCAGATGTTTGACTCCACGAGCCCGCACCATAAGGCCCTCGATGGCCCCATGACTAATCTTGTTCCCACATGAAAATAACCGCCCCTTTTATTTTCAAATAATAAAGACCGACTCATATTGTTGGGTCATCTAAGATTTGAAGATGACCTCCCCTTTGGGTTTGTATTTGTATATCTGTAAAATGTTGTACACTTTCATACTTAGAATATTTTATGGTTCTTTGTAATAGCTTAGTTGTGCTTTAAAAGATCGGTGAATCGAAGACCAACCGAATTCAACATGAAGTAAGTCTACTGATGCGGATCAAGATGAACTTCACAAGAACTAAGCTACATATGCCGAAAGATATGCAACATCTTCGACATGCCTTCCCTCTGCCGATTTCTCCTCTATTCGATAGAATACATCCCTGTCGATTCCTCTATATCGGCAACCTCCTACCGAAGATTCGACAGATAAACCCATTGCCGAATCATTCCCTAATTCGGTAACATCCTTATAGAAAATCCTCATGATTTGACTATACTTCCTCATTTTCAATGTTCTTCTGACAAAAGGAATGGAAACTTCTATTGCACATAAGATATTCACCCAAGTTCTGAAATGATGGAGACCTTCTCCAAAATATCACAAAAAGGATATGTACCAAATATATTTTATTAAGGTGTTGTCTTATCAAGGTACAAAAGTCTATTTTGCTTGATGATAGGTCACATCAAGATCTTATTGCTTTTGCAAAAAGATATTTGGTATCCAATACCAAGATGACAAGTGTCATTTGCATTTAATGCACATGGTGGTATTTAAAGGTGAAGAACGTATCCTTGCAAGCTAACCTTTTTGAAGAGAACTTAGTGCTCAAGAAAAGTTGGCAACCTCTCTCTCAACCTCTCTCTCTCTCTCAAGAACTTCATAGCTTTGATCTTTGTATTTTCAAGTTGTGTTTAGTTTTCTAGTTTCTAAGTGAAAGATTGTTAGAATAGATTTATCTGTTCTTTTCCGCAACAATCTTAAAATTTTTCTTTGTGTAATTCTTGATATTTATATCAATAAAGAATTAAAATTAAGTGAAATTTTTGTGTATTGTATTCAACCCCCCCCCCTCTTCTACAATACTTGTTTTGCTTATTGGGGACCATCAAGTGGTATCAGAACAGGTTAGTTTAATTAATAAACTAGATCTGTCATGGCATCACCATCTTCTGCTAAAGTTGAGTCTTCTTCTCCAATTTCTTCCACTACCTCTTATGACAATGGCTCTATAGCCAAACCTCCCAAGTTCAACCCAAACAACTTTTCTTTGTGGAAAAGTTGTATGATATTGTTCTTGGAAGGAGTTAATAGTCGCTTTATTACTATTCTCCATGAGGGACCCATGGTCCCTAAAGTATGGTCTCGCTTTCAAAAAAACTCGACCTGACTCTAAAGATAAAGATATTGTTGTAGATGATTCTTCGGATGAAGAACGAACTTCTGCTACTGGGAGGTACATCCTCAAAAATCCCAGGAAATACAATGATGATGACAAGCGTCTCATTGCTCTTGACACTAGAGTTAGAGCCATCGTTGCTCTCTCCCTCCCTGATGAGGTGTATCACTCTTTTGGTGAATCTTTCTACTGCCAAGGAAATGTGGTCTACCTTATGCATTATGCATGAGGGAACATATGAGGTTAAAAAGAGCAAAAAGATTGCTCTTGTCAGAAAGTACGAGCTCTTTTCTCATGAAAAGGGAGAGTCTCTTTCTGATTACTACAACCGTTTTAACAGTCTTCTTAATGACCTTAAGCTCTTAGGTAGAGTGTATGACAATGAGGAAGCTTTATGCAAGTTTATGGATGGTCTTCCTGACTTTTGGAAAAACATCTGTACTTGCATCAAGACAACCAAGGATCTTGATCATATGACTCTTACTGTTCTCTATGGATCTTTGTTCAACTATGAACAAACTATGATCCAAAGGAAGATCGTCATAAAAGAGATAAAAAACTCATCTATGGCTCTTATTAGTGACTCCTTCAAGAAATCTGTGTGTATTTCTAGAATAACCTATCCCTCTGATTCTGACCATAATAGTCAAGAGAACCCTAATGATCCTTTAGAAACCTGTCTTAGTGAGGTTGGTGATGAAGGTGAGGAAACTTCCAGTGACCTTCATTTTTCTTCTAGAAAATCTAAGTTTGGCCAAAAATCTTCTTCTATCTCAAAACTCTCTCCCTCCGATAAAGCAAATGAGGAATGTTATGCTTGTGGCAAGAAAGGCCACTTTGCCTCTGAGTGTAGGAACAATTCTTCAGGAAGATATAAAACTACCCTTTCCACCCAAAATTCCTCTAAGTTAAGAAGAATGAGACATAACTTTGCCAACAGGTCTCACTCTCGAAACTTTTCCTCATCTTCTTTCAAAGAGAGTACTGACTGTGCTGAAAAATACAAGGCCAAATACAAGAGAGAGAAGAAGAGAAATGAATCTTTGCTCAGAAAGGGAAAAGGTCAAATGACTGAAACCCATGACTGGGTAGATTAATCAACTTCAGAAAACGAGAGGGACATCTCCAACATTTGCCTTATGGCAAAAATAAATGATATGGAAGATCCTGAAGGACATGCATCCTCCACCGCTTTAGTCTCTGCTGAGTGCTCATCTTTTTTTTCTCTCAGGTACATTCCTTTCTTTCTCTTATTGTTTCTAAAAAGTTTAAGGCCTTTGACTCCTTAACCATTGTCTTCTATAATGAAAATGATGTTAAGAAAAAGGTTTAAAATCTCATTCCTCTCAACTTCAAATATGTCTTTCTCAACTGAAACATTTTGATAAAATCAAAACTTGAAGATTTGGATATCATTAATTTTATTCTAGCAAAAGAGAAAAATAAAATGTTTAAATGTCTTTAAAAAGAGCAAGATGTGAGAAAATGAACAAGCTCCTTCTTCTTCTTCAAAACCTATTTCTTTCTATGAGTCTACCGATCCTAACTCTAGTGACTTCCATTCTTAGACTCTTCTAATTTTTTTTTCAAAGCTCTAAAATTTGGCATGTTCATCAAGGCCAAAGATTTTACTTCTCATATTAAAAATGAGAAGGATCAAGGATCAAATGATCTTATCAAGCCTATTCATAACCTTTTAAAATCTTTGAACCTTGATGAGGCTACCTCTTCTTCTCCTAAACCTTCAAATTTTCCGAAGAAAAATTTGCAACTTGCCTCAAAGAAGTTTTCTATCTTTGATAAAGGAAAATCAGTAACTACTGACCTACCTTTAAAAAGAAAACTACCTTCTTCTTCCAAAAATGAACATCTTGTTCTTCCTACAAAGTTCATTCCCAGATCTGTGCACTTGAAGAAGTCTAAATCCAAAGTATCTCTACCTTTCCTCTCCCTTCCTCTGAAAAAGGAATCCTTGGACCAAAGCCTAGCCTTTCACCTTCCATCACTAAATCCTTCAAAGTCAATGTAAAAGTCAAGGCAAGAATCTTGGTCAAAATTCAAAGAAAATTTTCATTTATTGAAAATGCTTTAACTGTGGTGATACTTTTCACCTTGCTAAGGATTGTCCAATGGAATGCATGAATAAAAAGGATCCTGAAGATTCTTCTTCTTCTTCTAACCCTAAAGGACCCACTTCAAAATGGGTACCAAAAAAATGATTTCTCTGTGATTGCAGGTGTTTGAGAATCAACAAATCTTATGAAGAAATTTTTCGTAGGATATTCTCTCTCTTCAAAGTCCTACCGGGTCTACAATCTTCGGAGAAAATGCATCTACTCATGTGAAGTTTGATGATCTTAAGTCATTATCTTCATGTGATAATGATGAATTAAACTGATGGATTTCATCATGTGTTGGTGAAGATTCTCAAAACCCTTCATCTAGCTTAAATCCATATGTTCCTTTCTTCTCAAGACACATCTCATCAAAGCAGTGACCTACCTATCTTCTCATCTCTAATCCCTGATCTTCAGATAATCATCTCTGAAGATCAAGATCCCTCATATCTTATTCTTTCCCATTTATCATCATATCACCTCTCCTTCCTCCATCATTCCTATTGATATCTCATTCTCGTCTCAACCTCAAACTTTACCACAAATCATCCCACTTTCTCAACCATACATTCCTTCTTCACCTATTCTTGTCGATCTTCCATCTTTCTCTCTCTCTCCTGAAGATGTCCCATCCAACTCTCCTCTACAACCTTCCTTTCCTCCTCCTCTACCTCCTGCCACAAAATGGGCAAAAAATCACCCCATTGATCAAACCATTGGTGATCAACAAGCTGGTGTTCAGACCAGAAGATCCATGCATGAAGGTCTCTCTCATTTTGAGAGAAATAAAGTGTGGAGACTTGTTCCTGAAGAAATCTATGTGAAACAACTAATGGACTTGAAGATCCGTCACATCTTGACTATGTGTAAAAAAAAGTACTCTCGAGGTAAAATCGACAACATTTTTTTCTCAAGAAGATAGTAGGTAATATCATTCTTGCTCAAATCTATGTGGATGATACCATCTTTGGTGTTACCGATGAATCACTCTGTCGGGAGTTTGCCTCTCTCATGAAAAGTTGATATGAGATGAGCATTATGGGAGAGCTTACATTTTCTTAGGTTTACAAGTAAAACAAATTTCTGAAGGGATATTTTTAAATCATCTACTTTCGTGATCTCCTAAAGAAATTAATTTTTGAAAATTGTTCTCCTATGAAAACTCCAATAAACACCCGCTCTCTTAAAAAAAAATGACTCCCCGATTTTAATCGATGAGTTTGAGTTTAAAAAAAAACATCAAATTTTTTTTGTAGAGCTGCCGAAGTGGTTTTCAAAATAATAATAATAATAATCTTTTTCGTTCAGTTGCTTTGAATTTAAAAAAAACACGAAGACCACTGAATTTATGAGTTCTAGTTCTTCTCCCTTTAGTTCTTCTCCCTTTTCTGGGTGTAAGTACTATTTTTTTTCTCTTAGTGTTGGTGTCATCATCAAATAGGGGGAGATAAATTGTTGGGTCACTAATTGATTTGGTGATGACTCTCCTACCAACACTTAGAAAGTCACGAAGACCACTTTGAACAATGACTATTTCTCCACTAATCGAGTTCTCAGCCCCAGATATGATTTCTTTCATTCTCCTAATCTGAAGTAAGGAGATACTAAGGAACCATCCTTCTCCAAATCGATGGCTCCCTCCGTATCACTCACTTCAGTGACCCCTGATTCCCTTTCCTGAGTGAAATTGGTGGCAAAAAAAAAAAAACCAAAGCCACCGATACCTCTACACCCGCTTCTGAGACTATGCCACCGAAAAAGCCTTCGGTAGCTGCCCTCGTCTCCCACCTCTCTCAAAAGCAGAGGCACTCTCCTCCTCCTCCTAAGTCTCCTCTAAAGAGGCTCAGGAAACCTTTTGGGGCCAAACCAACTCAACCAGTCACCGATTCTCAAAAATCGAAGGCTGTTGAATTTGTCCTTTCTAGGCCCAGGGAATCTGTCAAACCCAAAGCCACCTCCTTTATATCCTCTCAAAATGATACAATTGTAAAATCAGGGACCCCTATTATTCCCTCATCAACTTTTTCTTTGGTTAATAAGGATGACTTGGACTCCTCCCTGATCCAAGGTGCCTCTTATCCACCTCACAGCCTATCATACGGGATTCTCAGTCCCGATGCTTCTGCATGATCCAAGGATGAATCTACCTTTCTAGGAGCAGGTTCAGAGGATCCCGAAAACTTTCTGACTTCTTACTTTCCGACACCGGGAATTAGTTGAAGGGGAGCAACTGACCACTCAAGCATAAATTCTGTTGAAACTTAATTTTCGATGGACTGTGTGATCGAAGCCACCAGCCATTAGTTGAGGGGGAGTATGAGTTGAGGTCATTGTATTTATTTATTCTTTTGTACATAGATATTTATATATAAAAAAATTATATATCCAAAAAAAAAAATGGTCTATGTGAAAAAGAACCCAAAAGAGTAAAACAGGGTCAAACCGTATTATTCATATATTTACTCAAAATTTCTAAGTATAGGATGTCATCATCAAATAGGGGGAGATTGTTGGGTCATCTAAGATTTGAAGATGACCTCCCTTTTCGGTTTGTATTTGTATATCTGTAAAATGTTGTACACTTTCACACTTAGAATATTTTATGGTTCTTTGTAATAGCTTAGCTGTGCTTTAAAAGATCGGTGAATCGAAGACCAACCGAATTCAACATGAAGTAAGTCTACTGATGCGGATCAAGATGAACTTCACAAGAACTAAGCTACATATGCCGAAAGATATGCAACATCTTCGACATGCCTTCCCTCTGCCGATTTCTCCTCTATTCGACAGAAGACATCCCTGCCGATTCCTCTATATCGGCAACCTCCTACCGAAGATTCGGCAGATAAACCCATTGCCGAATCATTCCCTAATTCGGTAACATCCTTATAGCAAATCCTCATGATTTGACTATACTTCCTCATTTCCAATGTTCTTCTGACAAAAGGAATGGAAACTTCTATTGCACATAAGATATTCACCCAAGTTCTGAAATGATGGAGACCTTCTCCAAAATATCACAAAAAGGATATGTACCAAATATATTTTATTAAGGTGTTGTCTTATCAAGGTACAAAAGTCTATTTTGCTTTATGATAGGTCACATCAAGATCTTATTGCTTTTGCAAGAAGATATTTGGTATCCAATACTAAGATGACAAGTGTCATTTGCATTTAATGCACATGGTGGTATTTAAAGGTGAAGAACGTCTCCTTGCAAGCTAAACTTTTTGAAGAGAACTTAGTGTTCAAGAAAAGTTGGTAACCCCTCTCTCTCTCTCTCTCTTAAGAACTTCATAGCTTTGATCTTTGTATTTTCAAGTTGTGTTTAGTTTTCTAGTTTCTAAGTGAAAGATTGTTAGAATAGATTTATCTGTTCTTTTCCGCAACAATCTTAAAAGTTTTCTATGTGTAATTCTTGATATTTATATCAATAAAGAATTAAAATTAAGTAAATTTTTTGTGTATTGTATTCAACCCCCCTCTTCTACAATACTTGTTTTGCTTATTAGGGACCATCACATATGCCTATGGGTCCACTGCATTATAGTCTATAACATTACATGACTCCAATTGAATGACCAAAGCACTCAATACATGCAATTAACAAATGATACGAAATAAACGTAATCATACTCAAAGTACCACAAAAGGGGCTATTAAAACCGAACAAATATCCTCAAGACTCATTTTAGTCAAACCGAGTCGAAGCTCAACAAAATTACTTTATCGTACAATAAATGTCAGTGTAAACACTAAAACAACTTTAACCAACGGTTATGCAAACTCAACGACCAATAGTATGATTAACCCAAAACACGACATTAGGTGAAACAAAGCGTTTTCCAAATGAACTCATTCCCTTTATATTTTCAAAATGCCTCATAACACAATAATATGCACTTTTTTCAAACGGTTCATGTAACACCCTAATTTCTGGGTGGGCTCTCTCCTTTTTGTATCGCTGTAAGATTTAACTTTATCACGTAGTGCTCGTGTATGTAATCAAGTTTGATTCTAGTGGACAGCTTAATCGTCGTTATCTGATCGGTATGGTATGGAAAAAGTAAAATTTCGAGCGTGTCATACACCAAGCGACAGTGCCCAGCGACTATGACATCTGTCAATGTTGTTGGGCAAAGTCGCGGAGAAGGTCGGCTCTCGATACATGTTCAGCGATAGTGCCTGGCGACCTTGCCGTGGTCACTATCGCGTGGTCACAATCGCGAGGGAGGTACCGCGAGGGTCCTCATGCGGGCGACATTGCCCCACGACTATGACATTGGCATAGTCGCCGTGTCATAGTCGCCAACGGGCTGTTTGGGTATAAATTGTTCAAGTCGCGAGTTTAGAGCATTTCATCTGATTTCTAGGGTTTTGGGAGCAACTTTGGCAACTGATTTCGGTAAGCATTCTTCCCATAAACTTCTCTCCTCATTTATGGAGGTTCATAGTCATTTATGGTGATCCTTAATACTTTTAGGAAGTGTTGGCAAGACGCTCTCAAGTGATTATACAACTCATCTTCATCCCCTTCGTTTTAGGGTTTGGTTTTCTTTTAAGAAAACCACTAAGGTGAGTTCTTACCCATTTTACTAAACTTTATACATGTCAAAAGGGTTGATTTTGAATACTTAATGTCTCCTCTTTCATACGTTTGAATTGTGGAACTTCTTGCTAAACCTAACTTTTGGAGATATAAGTGTTTATGGTGATTTTTGGGAAATAACGTTTTAAGAACTTTAATAATGTTCTTTAACTTGTTTTACTTGGGTTATACCTTTGAGAGAATAACATTGCTATGCAAAACTATGAATTTGGAAATATTGGTATTGTGATTAACTGCTGATAAGTTTGTATCTTAAACTCACTTCATATTTTGAGGATTTGAAATAAAAAGGGAATCATCTATATTTTAGTAATGGTCACTTGGTAAACAATGGAAGTAGTTTTGGTGAGAATTACCCTTCATGTCACTCATTATATGTAAATCATTGTTGGGATTTTTGGTTGGGCCTTATGCGCATTATTTGGCTTATTTGATGTATTGGGAGTCATGACCCCGTATTTGGTTTATTGTTGTCCGGCGTTGGGACGACTAGTTTTCCACGTCGAGGCACGTTAGGCATCGGATGTGGTATAAGTCCTTCGTGCTCAAGTACCACGATATTGGATGAGGAGCTCGACCTAGCAACCCTCGGGGTTGAACTTGAGTTTCCGTGGGTGTATGTTTAAAGCTACTGAGCCTGACATCCCTTGCGTGTACTTTATGTGTTTATTGGCTTTACTGACCCATCAAATGGCTTACTTTCGTGTTCCGTCATTCGGGTTAGTAGGCGGGTCTCCCCCGTTAACCCAAGAGGTATTTGTTATAATTCAAAGAACATTACTGTTATTATTACCTTATGGTTGTTGCATAAAAGAAACCTTTCACTATATTTACATCTTCAATTTCTTACATTGCCAATGTTTGATCTCACTAGGCTTTAGCCTAACACTTTTTCTTAAAATGACATGTATAACAGGTCAGGTTTCCAGTGCGGTTCGTCGGGAATGAGTTGATGGCTTTGAGGCCAAGAGCGGTCTTTTTGGGAGATGTGTGGACCGACGTTTTGGATTAGCGGGCATACTTTTGGAAGAATAGCAACACCCAATATTAATCTTTCTTATTTAAGTTAGATTATTAGGTTGTTAGTATATTCTTCATTTGATTCATTGTATCGGTTATAGTTTACTTCCCCGTTCTATCGGGATGATACTTGGGATTGTTTAAAGCAGGTTTTATATTCCCAGGATTTCCCGTTTATAGCCGTCATATTGCAGAATTTTCAAATTTTATTTCCGCTAATTTTTAGGGTCTTACAAGTTGGTATCAGAGCATTAGTTTAAGTGAACTAGGTATGGATGTAGAGTACCTAGACTTAAGCTGTGAAATTAAGCAAATGATTGTGTGAGATTAGGGAGAACTCTTAAGATAAGATGGTCTTAGAGTCGGCGGAAGCTACATAAATTAAGAGTTATGGTGATGGGAATGAAAATTTTTATGTATCGCATGTTCATAATTTCGCCTAGCTAACGTTATTATGAAGATGTTTTACGTGATTATGCTTGTTTCCGTTGTTCTGATAATTAATGAAGGTGGTAGTACGTTTCCTTGTTTATATTCTATTCATCCTCATCTCACCTATATTCTCTCGTGTGTGGCAGACTATGGTTAATACGCGTAATCGACCAGAAGGGCAAGATACAACAGCATCTATGGCTGATCAACCGGGTATAACAAATAATGAATTGCCCCCACCTGTTATAAACGCGTTAGGTGGAGGACCGGAGCATGTAACTCGACGTAACATAACTACGGCTCATCCGATTATGGAAGAGGTAACTCCTGAAACTCGGATGATGGAGCGGATGATGCAAGCAATGAACGCCGCTATGGCTCAGCAACAAGAAGCATTCCTGAAGCTCTTGGATGACCGAGATGCTAACCCCCGTAGACATGAGACGGTGGAGGAGAATTTAGTGTTGGCGGGATCCGGAGGATCAGGTTCCGTTGTCCTTTCTAATGAGACTCCACCTCCCGAAACGAGGCAACCGTCTAAGGTTTGTACCTTCAAGGCATTTCTCGGATGCCGACCACCGGAATTCAAGGGCACTGATGACCCGGTGGCATGCATGAACTGGATAAGGGAGATGGAGCAGGCTTTCCGGTCAAGCGAATGTGGGGAAAGTCAGAAAGCCATATTCAGATCCCAAATGTTGAGAGGGGCCGCCCTCACATGGTGGAATGTGTATTCCACTTCTGTCGAAGCCACCGTTTTGGCTAAAATTAGCTGGGAAACCTTCAAGAAGAAAGTTATGGAGGAATTTTGTAATGAGCGAGCTATGGATCGGATCATCGATGAGTTCCGGGGTTTGAAGAAAGGGGATTTATTGGTGAAATAGTATAACAAGCTGTTCATGGACAAACTGGGTTTGGTGGGACATCTGGTCCCCACCGAAAGAGAGAAAATCAAGGCATACATCAAAGGTTTGCCTACAGAAATGATGAATATGGTTCAGGTATCGAGGGCCTCTACTCTCTGAGAGGCAATAGAAGAAGCACAGTTAATAGAAGACTCCTACGGCTCGAGCAAGATGGAGAGGAGCGGAGTGGCCGAGAAAAGGAAGTGGGAAGGGGGTCCCACATCATCAAAGAGGCCAAACCATTTCAACAACAACCATCGGGGGAATGGTCCTAGACGGGATTCCCCGTGGTGTTCCAGATGCCGAAGTAAGCACACCCGCCCTTGTAACTCGGGGTCCACTCCGTGCTTTAAATGTGGTAAACTCGGTCACCGTTACAATGACTGTCCAATCAAAGGCCGAGTTTGTTTCGAGTGCAAAGAATTGGGCCATATCAGAAGCGAATGCCCGAAAGTAAAGGTGAACTTTAGTGGAGGCAACAAGGTGGACGCTCCTAAAGCAACGGGGAGAGCTTTCCAGATGACCACCGAAGAGGCAAAGGCGTCGGCGGACGTAGTGTCGGGTACGTTTCTCCTAAACTCCGTACCTACGCGTGTACTCTTTGATTCGGGATCTAGTTTCTCGTTTGTATCAAGTTCGTTTTGCCCAAAACTATCCATGCCCACTACTAGTTTAGAAGACGCATTAGTGGTAGAGCTAGCAGATGGTGATCAAGTAGTGGTTCGGGATATCATAAGAAATTGCAAGTTCGAAATCGAAGGGAGAGAGTTCCCGATTGACCTAATGCCTATGGTCATCGGGGGATTTGATGTTGTAGTCGGTATGGATTGGTTGTCGACCAACCACGCGGAGATTCTTTGTGCTAAAAAGTTGATCCGAATTCCGGGTTCGGATGGTCATGCGGTGACCGTGTATGGGGAGAGGCGAAAGGGTGAAGTTGCAATCATTAGTATGGCGAAGACTCGAAAATGTTTGGCGAAAGGATGCTCATCCTTTTTGGCTTATGTAATAGATGTCAAACTTGAGAAGAAGAAGCTAGAAGATGTCGAGGTGGTAAGGGAGTTTCCCGATGTATTCCCGGACGACTTGCCTGGATTACCGCCCGACCGTCAAGTGGAGTTCAAGATTGATCTGACGCCGGGAGCGGCTCCTATAGCTTGAGCTCCCTACCGTTTGGCTCCGTCAGAGATGAAGGAAATGATGAGCCAATTACAAGAGCTTTTGGAGAAAGGGTTCGTAAGACCGAGTTCCTCGCCTTGGGGAGCACCGGTCTTATTCGTGAAGAAGAAGGACGGTACCATGCGAATGTGTATCGACTATAGGGAGTTGAATAAGGTAACCGTGAAGAACAAGTATCCACTCCCTAGGATTGATGATTTGTTCGACCAACTTCAAGGAGCGAGCTGCTTTTCGAAGATCGATCTCCGTTCGGGTTATCATCAAGTGAAAGTCAAGGAAGAAGACATTCCTAAAACCGCTTTTAGGACGCGTTATGGTCACTACGAATTCTTAGTGATGCCCTTCGGTTTGGCGAACGCTCCAGCGGTGTTTATGGACTTGATGAACCGCGTGTGTCGACCCTTCCTAGATAAATCCGTCATCGTGTTCATTGATGACATCCTTATCTACTCGAAGGATGAAGTCGATCATGCGCGTCATCTCTGGGATGTCTTGGAAATCTTGAGGAAGGAGAAGCTTTATGCAAAGTTTTCCAAGTGCGAGTTTTGGTTGAAGGAAATGCAGTTCTTGGGGCACGTAGTTTCAAGGGACGGAGTAATGGTGGATCCGGCCAAGATTGAAGCTATGATGAATTGGGAACCGCCCAAAAGCCCATCCGAAATTCGGAGTTTCCTAGGCTTGGCGGGGTACTACCGAAGGTTCATACAAGACTTCTCCAAGATTGCTTCTTCGTTGACGATGTTGACCAAGAAGAATGTAAGGTTTGTGTGGACCGAGGAGCAAGAGAAGGCATTTAGGACGTTGCAAAGAAAATTATGCGAGGCTCCGATCTTATCCTTGCCGGAGGGATCGGAGGATTTTGTGGTCTATAGTAATGCGTCCAAAAGGGGACTTGGATGTGTACTTATGCAAAGAGGAAAAGTAATCGCGTACGCATCTAGGAAATTGAAGACGCATGAGAAGAACTACCCCACCCACGACTTGGAGTTGGCGGCGGTAGTGTTTGCATTAAAGTTATGGCGACATTACCTTTATGGCACAAAATGTACCTTGTACACGGACCACAAGAGCTTGAAGTATGTTTTCGATCAGAAGGAGCTCAACATGAGGCAATGGAGGTGGTTAGAACTACTCAAGGACTACGACTGTGAATTACTCTACCACCCGGGTAAAGCAAACGTGGTGGCCGACGCCTTGAGTCGGAAAGAGTATAGCGGGAGACTTCAAGCCAAGCTTACAAGAATTGAGTTGGTGTCAAGTCTCATAGGAAAGATTAAAGAGGCACAAACCGAAGCATTAAAGGAAGAAAACCTCAAGGGGGAAGTGATGACAAAACAACGGTTATTGTTGACCGAAGATAGTCTAGGGATAAGGTGCTTCAATGGTCGAGTTTGGGTACCAAAGTTGGGAGGTTGTCGGGAGCTACTCTTAGAGGACGTGCATAAATCCAAGTATTCCATCCATCCGGGGAGCACCAAAATGTACCGGGATTTGAAACTACATTATTGGTGGCCAATTATGAAGTTGGATGTAGCTCATTATGTGAAGCGATGCGTAACTTGTTCACAAGTGAAGGCCGAGCATCAACGACCCTATGGAAGCCTCCAATCGCTTGAAATACCCGAGTGGAAATGGGATAAGATCACCATGGATTTCGTGACCAAGTTACCGAAGACTTCGCGAGGGAACGACGCCATTTGGGTCATTGTCGATCGATTGACGAAGAGTGCTCATTTTCTAGCGATGAGGGAAACTTTGCCAATGGATAAGTTGGCAAAGCTGTACATAGATGAAATCGTTTCTAGACACGGTATACCCTTGTCGATAGTTTCCGATCGGGATAGTCGGTTCACGTCAAGATTTTGGGGTGCTTTACATCAAGAGTTGGGTACGCGAGTGAATTTGAGCACGGCTTATCACCCACAAACGGACGGACAGAGTGAAAGGACAATTCAAACGCTTGAAGATATGCTTAGATCATGCGTAATCGATTTTGGCGGTAGTTGGGATGCCCATCTACCTTTGGTGGAATTTGTGTACAACAATAGTTACCATTCTAGTCTCGGAATGGCACCATTTGAAGCTTTGTACGGACGGAAGTGTAGAACCCCCGTGTGTTGGTTAGAGGCGGGGGAGAAACAGTTTGTCGGCCCGGAAATTGTGCAAGAGACGGCTGACAAAGTCAAATCTATTCGGGAACGGCTGAAAGCAGCGCAAGATCGTCAGAAAAGTTACGCCGACAAAAAGAGGAGACCGGTAGAGTTTCAAGTGGGAGATCGTGTGATGTTAAAGGTGTCCCCTTGGAAGGGATTGATTCTATTTGGGAAGCGCGGGAAGCTAAGTCCTCGTTTCCTTGGACCGTTTACTATTCTTCAGCGTATTGGACTCCAAGCTTACAAGTTGGACTTACCGCCGGAGATGGACGGGATTCATCCCACTTTCCACGTGTGCTATTTACGGAAGTGCTTAGCGGAAGATGGAAGCGTTATCCCATTGTCCGAAATTCGAGTGGAGGATAATCGATGCATCGAAGAACTCGAGTCCATTTTGGAAAGGGTAATTAAGAAGCTCCGACATAAAGAGGTAGCGATGGTAAAGGTTCAATGGAAACACCACCGCGGCACCAATGTGACTTGGGAGGCGGAAGAGGACATGAGGCGTAGATACCCTCATATGTTTAGTTAGTAGGATTTCGGGGACGAAATCATTTCCAAGTTGGGGAGGATTGTAACACCCAAATTTCTGGGTGGGCTCTCTCCTTTTTGTATCGCTGTAAGATTTAACTTTGTCACGTAGTGCTCGTGTATGTAATCAAGTTTGATTCTAGTGGACAGCTTAATCGTCGTTATCTGATCGGTATGGGATGGAAAAAGTAAAATTTTGAGCGTGTCATACACCAAGCGACAGTGCCCCGCGACTATGACATTTGTCAATGTCGCTGGGCAAAGTCGCGGAGAAGGTCGGGCTCTCGGTACATGTTCAGCGATAGTGCCCGGCGACCTTGCCGTGGTCACTATTGCGTGGTCACAATCGCGAGGGAGGTACCGCGAGGGTCCTCACGCGGGCGACATTGCCCCGCGACTATGACATTGGCATAGTCGCCGTGTCATAGTCGCCAACGGGCTGTTTGGGTATAAATTGTTCAAGTCGCGAGTTTAGAGCATTTCATCTGATTTCTAGGGTTTTGGGAGCAACTTTGGCAACTGATTTCGGTAAGCATTCTTCCCATAGACTTCTCTCCTCATTTATGGAGGTTCATAGTCATTTATGGTGATCCTTAATACTTTTAGGAAGTGTTGGCAAGACGCTCTCAAGTGATTATACAACTCATCTTCATCCCCTTCGTTTTAGGGTTTGGTTTTCTTTTAAGAAAACCACTAAGGTGAGTTCTTACCCATTTTACTAAACTTTATACATGTCAAAAGGGTTGATTTTGAATACTTAATGTCTCTTCTTTCATACGTTTGAATTGTGGAACTTTTTGCTAAACCTAACTTTTGGAGATATAAGTGTTTGTGGTGATTTTTGGGAAATAACGTTTTAAGAACTTTAATAATGTTCTTTAACTTGTTTTACTTGGGTTATACCTTTGATAGAATAGCATTGCTATGCAAAACTATGAATTTGGAAATATTGGTATTGTGATTAACTGCTGATAAGTTTGTATCTTAAACTCACTTCATATTTTGAGGATTTGAAATAAAAAGGGAATCATCTATATTTTAGTAATGGTCACTTGGTAAACAATGGAAGTAGTTTTGGTGAGAATTACCCTTCATGTCACTCATTATATGTAAATCATTGTTGGGATTTTTGGTTGGGCCTTATGCGCATTATTTGGCTTATTTGATACATTGGGAGTCATGACCCCGTATTTGGTTTATTGTTGTCCGGCGTTGGGACGACTAGTTTTCCACGTCGAGGCACGTTAGGCATCGGATGTGGTATAAGTCCTTCGTGCTCAAGTACCACGATATTGGATGAGGAGCTCGACCTAGCAACCCTCGGGGTTGAACTTGAGTTTCCGTGGGTGTATGTTTAAAGCTACTGAGCCTGACATCCTTTGCGTGTACTTTATGTGTTTATTGGATTTACTGACCCATCGAATGGCTTACTTTCGTGTTCCGTCATTCGGGTTAGTAGGCGGGTCTCCCCCGTTAACCCAAGAGGTATTTGTTATAATTCAAAGAACATTACTGTTATTATTACCTTATGGTTGTTGCATAAAAGAAACCTTTCACTATATTTACATCTTCAATTTCTTACATTGCCAATGTTTGATCTCACTAGGCTTTAGCCTAACACTTTTTCTTAAAATGACATGTATAACAGGTCAGGTTTCCAGTGGGGTTCGTCGGGAATGAGTGGATGGCTTTGAGGCCAAGAGCGGTCTTTTTGGGAGATGTGTGGACCGACGTTTTGGATTAGCGGGCATACTTTTGGAAGAATAGCAACACCCGATGTTAATCTTTCTTATTTAAGTTAGATTATTAGGTTGTTAGTATATTCTTCATTTGATTCATTGTATCGGTTATAGTTTACTTCCCCGTTCTATCGGGATGATACTTGGGGTTGTTTAAAGCAGGTTTTATATTCCCAGGATTTCCCGTTTATAGCCGTCATATTGCAGAATTTTCAAATTTTATTTCCGCTAATTTTTAGGGTCTTACTGTTCATAAGATCAAACACACAAAAATGACCTTTACATCAAATGAATCCCATATATATATATATAATCATCAAGGAAACCTATCAACATGATTTATTTACCAAAATGTTCAAAAATCCCAAATGTGGGTGGTTCACAAAATTTATAAAACCAAATAATCCAAAGAGTAAAACTCTTCAAATATCCCAACTTTTAAATAAAATTCATGTAAACACATAAACACTTTAAAATGAACATTTTTGGCATGTACAACATTTTCACAAATCAATTTGAACTCACCTTGCTAGATTTAGGTTAAATCTAGATTTTACCCCAACTTGTGCTCCTTTGAAGAACACATGGATCCTCAAGCCAAAAACTTCCAAAAACCTAGATCCATACATTTCCAACCATAAATACCCATATTCAACCATATAGGGTCATTCCCCAAATATTATACATGAAGATCTCAATTTATACAAAAACTCTAATTTCCATAGTTGAAGAGAAGAGAAGATTATCTTTACCAAAGCTTGAACCCATCAACAATACTCTTCTAGATCTCCAAAATAAACCACAAACTTCTAATCTTCAAGATGGTGAAAAGGGTTGGATGAAACCCTAGAAACTTTGGTGAAGAAGATGAAGATGAAAGGTTTATAGCTCTAGCTTCCAAAACTTGCTAGGTGAAGAAAAATCATTGATTTTAGAAGGAAGACTCCCAAAAATGAGTTAGAGTTCGATTTTGGGGTTTGGGGTTCGGTTTGGGAGAGAAATGGGAAGAGATTTGAGTTTTGGGTGAGAAAATGGGGTTATAGGCCGATTTTCCCCTTTTTGTGCGTACAGCGGCTCCGGGCGGATGGCGGCGCTGATCGATCCGCGTGGAGCACTGGGACAGAGTCCTGTGCTGATGGTGGCACTGATCCATCCGCGCGGAGCATTGCCGCCCGATTTTCTTCATTTTTCTTGCTCGAACACTGTTTTGGTAATAACTTCTTCGTTTTAACTCCGATTTTGCTCCGAAAATAATCATTGGACTTGTAATTGAACCCTTCATCCAACAAGGCTATAAAAATATAGGATTCAAGTCCAAAAATCCTATTTTTTGTTTTTCCCTTAAAATACCCATTTGTATTAACTTAAAATTATATCTTCCTAAAAATCGGGGTGTTACAATAGACCATGCACGGTCCAAATGGATGGCCATTGATCTGTAGTGGTGCTCATGAATATGGACATGTGACTTACTTTTCTGTTCCTCCACATTCAATGGAAACGATTATGTCACGTCACCGAAATGTGTGTTTTGAATATGACGTTTTATCCATGTTTTTGGTGTTGTTTTGAGTATGGGATGCTATGTATTATTTATTGTTTCAGATGTTGAGTGTTATCCATATTTTGGTGTTTTGGATATTTGAGTTTTATCCATTTTTAGGTATTTGAATAATAAGTTTTATTCACTTTTTGAGTGAGTATTGAGTTTTGGTTTCATAATTAAAATGAGTATTTTGGTTATTGAGTTTTAATCACAAAAACGGTAAGTTTTGGAAAAATGTTGATTTTATGGTAAATATGTTTCATGTGAGAAATTTTGATTTAAATAGGACTCTTTCAGTTTAAAATTTTATATTTAAGATGAAAATTGCTTGAACTCACTAGGCTTTAAGCCTAACATTTTTTTTTTTGTCGACATGTGTATCAGGTCTTTGTGGGAGCGGTATTAGCGACACTTGAGTAGTCGAGTGCTAGGTAGAGACTCGTGAAAAACTTAAATATTTGGGACTTTTTTTTGTATCGCTGAAAATAACGACTGTCAGTGAGAGTTATAATAACACTGTTTCTAATCTAGTTTTCATTTAAGAGGTTTTATAGCATAAGTTGTATTGACTTTAGTGTTTTATTTATAAACATTTAAAATTTCCTTGAGTTCGTAAGATTTGCAAAAGCACTCCTATACTTTATTCAACAATCAACTTCATGTTAGCCGAAACATTACACCATAATTGAAAAGTTGAGTAATCAATCTAGAAATTATGAAAATTCGACTGTTATTTAATGTATTTTACCCAATTACAAAACACAATGCTATTAATAAAAGAGTAAACGAAAGTTTTTTTGTTGTCATTCACATAAACGTTTTTATTTCTAGTTTCATGATCAATCGCTCTAAGTTTCTCCAACATCTTGACAGGGGCGGACCTACCCTTCCCAAGGGGGGTTCCGTGCACCCGCTCAAGTTAGTTTCGTAAGAGCAAAAAAAATTCAGTACGTAAAGTGCACCCACTCAACTACAGGGGGTGTTCCGTGATATATACGTTTTTTAGGGGTGAAAGGTGCACAAGTCCCAAAAAAAACCAAAATTTACTCTCGAAATCAACCAAAAAATCGATTTTTTTTTTGAAATCAATCAAAAAAACCCAAAAAATCCCTCGAATCAACACAAAAAAACCCAAAAAAGCTCATCGAATCAACACAGAAGCTTAAAAAATCTCTCAAAATCAACCAAAAACATAAAAAATTCCCCAACAGGGGAATTCTGCTAAAATCACATCAACAACAATTTCTTAAGTTTTTCGTTTATGCACCACTCACCTAAAATTCTTTTGGGTCCACCACTGCATCTTGACCACCTTTTAGCTAGAAAATATCAAATTCATCAAGTTTTAAAAATAAAGGACTGATTCTGCAATTTGGAAACAGTTGAGACACCATTAATGAAAATTTATCTACGCACACAAAACTCTAATTTTTTTTTTTTTTATCAATGTTGCCTGGTTCGAAACTTCTCAAAAATGCAAGAAGCTTTCCCCAGCTCAACAATGGCAGACGAAGAAGAAGAAGACAAAGAAGAACGCACCTTATTTGTACCTCCCGATGCGTTAATTGAATGGGAACGATTCCAATTACGTCCCATTCCCGATCAATTTCAATTCCAGTCTCAATCTCCATCTCAATCTCCGTCGTTATCAGATCCAATTGGAAGCGGAGAAATATGGTCAACGATACACGAAGATCACCAAACATCCGTCGTATTCCCTCCAGTGAATCACGAAGGAATTCATCTCCACCATCACCAAGATGTACGAGAAATCGACGTCGAGCGAGCCGTACCACCGTCCCCTGTCTCGAGTCCCCGGCGGCGACCAGTAGCGATGGCAGAATCCGTCGCAGTACGGTGGTGGGATTCGGGAATGGAGGCTTTACGTTTCAAATTTATGGACATCATCTCGTTTCTTCGAAGTTTTTCCATGAACAGAGGAGGGTTACTTCGGTCACACTTCCCCCTAGCTGGGTCAGTGGTGTTGCTGTTACTATTTTATTTGAGGTCCCGGCGCCGGCGCCGGAGAGAGAGCATCATTCAATTGATCCGCATTATCAAGGAGAAAGACGAGGTTCGATCTTTTTGTTTTCAATTGCAAAACATTGACCTATTTACATTTTGTCCACCAGGTGTTTGTTTAAATGCCCAAGAGAACTAATAAGATCCCACTACTGATTTGCATAATTGCATCCAAGTTTAACCAAGTATTTTTACAATTTTTTAATGATTTAATTTATTGGGTTTGCAGAAAATACATCAATTACTGCATCAGATTGCTCGAATGAATGAACTATTGCTTGCCACCCATCATGGAATCCCCATGATATCCAAGGCTACCTCTGCCTGAATCACTAAAACAGCAGATCAAGATTCATCTGGGCATCATTGTTGCTGATTTCTGGTACAAAATTCATTGTTTGCTAGCTAATCAGACAATTGCTATTGTAGTCTAGTATTATTTTGAAACTGGTTCTTTGCATAAACCACATTTTAGCTACATCATTGATGCATTTAGATGTACATATGCATGCTGCACGATCGCAATTAGATCATAGATGCACACCACCCTGTGAATTTCCTTTCTTCTTCTATCATTCCAGTTCGAGAAAGCTATGCGATTGTTCAGAAAAACTTGTATACCAAACGGGAGTCCACGATCAAACACCTCCAACAATCTGGTTCCTTTCTGAACCCCAGAAGATTGAAAGCTCTTTTCGTGTTCTTGGAGCAATCCACTCGATTGTCCATGTAGATGCATTGTTGGCATGAAAGTGGGTACCACAAAGGGTTATTAGCCCAACGGTATCTAGGTTACAAGTAAAGCCCGGCCCAACCTTTTAAAAAGGTCATGTGTTCAAACATCACCAAAGGCGAGGAGTGTTGGTGAGTATTTACATATAAGAGCATCCACAATGGTCCTTATTCTATAGCTTTTTGGAAGCTTATTGGCCACATAAGCACAAGTCCCAGAATAAAAGCATTTTTGCTTCTAGAGTTACAAACAAGGTTTTGAATATGGGCCTGCTTTTCTTGAAAAAGCTCACTTAAAAAGCTCCATCATTATAGATCTTCTAAATATTACATTACTATGTACTTCAAAAAAGTGGGTGACACGTTCATTTTGGACCCAAATATCAAGTGTATTCCAAGCCGTATTTGGAAAGATACTGTCTGGTTTATATTCTCCTCCGTAAGAGCTTCGTTTTGATATATCAGGTGTCAAAAACAAAGACCAGGTGAGCGAGAAATCGATCCTCAAAGTTTCTCGTAAATGTTGAAAAGTTGTGCCATATAATAAGTACAAAAATGAAAATGAACGCACAAGGGATGAAAATTATGGAACCAAATTAGCTTCAGACCATTGAATTTGTGTGCAAGTTGCCGAGTGGGCACGAATGCTGCATTGAGATCGACCAGAATTCTTTGGTCATTGCTAAGGGGTTGTTTGTTTTTTTTAAAAAAACCTCTTATTGGCTCTTAAGTTTGAATCGTTCAGACCTTTTTACACACCACCTCTTATTAATCATAACTAAAATAAAATTTCAGACTTTAGACCTCTTAAAAAACGAACGACACCTAATACTCTCAACATTATGACATGTTTTATGAAATCAGTTATGATTTTGTGATATATATCAAAGGTTGTCTCTGCTTAGAACACACGAGAAGCAAAAAAAAAAAAAAAAAAAAATTATATAAGTTGGTTTCATTTTTCAATGGCTATTTGAATATCAAATCATTTATAAAATGTGAACATAAATTACAACGAAGTTAAAAATTGTTGGTGTAATAATGATTTGTTTTAATTAGGTAACAAATTTTGAGATATTTCCATTTTGTAGTTGTTTTGATCGGTGTGTAAAGCCACTAATTCGGAAACCAATTTATTGTGTTTTAGGTAGGTGAACAATAGCATGAAAAATTAAAAAGACAGTTGGACTAAACTTGTAATTTTCTATAAAACATCATCAAACTTTTTCGATTTACTCATTGTTGAGAACTTTACCTTTGGGGGTGTAGGTAAAACGAGAAAGGTGGTGGAGCCATCGACTCGATGAGGATCTGAAATTAGAGCGACTCCGTTCTCTAATTTGGGTTTGGAGTCTATCCATTTCATCGTCATCCTCGGAAGTGGAGTTGGTGGTGCTGAAATGATCTGTCAATTTGTATTGTACATTTGCAAATGTTTAACTCATTCATACTCTATTTGAATTCATAGAATAGTAGAAATTAAAAAAGATCCTTATTTTATACCAACTAGTAAATTACCAAAAGGTTACATTGCCTCTTTAGAGGTACTACCAAGCCTCCTTGGCTCTCTGCAAACACTTGCAATTGTTTGGTAGTTGAAGAAACCAACTTCATTTTGTTTCATAAATACCCTTGATTTCACATTTGTTTGATAAATAAAACAAATATAAACTCCAAATTCTTATTTGTTTGATGGTTAAAACATATAAACTTAACCTTTGAGCTGGCGTTTGATTCGTTTTAAGAAATGTATAAAAAAATATATGCAAGTCATCTTTTATACCGGGTTGGAAACTTGTAGAGATTTGTTAGTTGGGGAAACTTAATGGTTTAGAGTTAGTAGGATATCTAATTCATAGTAGAATTTGGTGGAAAAGTCACTAATTTAAGAAGGAAGAAGACAACTATAATGGTGGGTGGGTGATGATAAATTCCACTGGTGAAGAATAATTGATCATAGACAATGTGAGTTGGTGTTAAATCCGATAATGAACTTGGTATCATTCATGAAAAGAACTTTTCGTTAGAACTACATGACTACTAAATGTGACATAACAGACATGTCAAACGCATGACGCGACGTACACTCGAAAAGGTGTCATATGCCAAGATCTAATTCAGGATACTTTTATGTCCTATAATGTAACAACTCAAAAATATATCAGTTGGTATATTGAAAGTTTAGGTATGAACGCTATGTTAAAGATTGTCATGTTTGGACTAAAGCGAAACAAAAAAAGTCAAAGACAAGGACTAAATGCGTAGTTGTATAAACATGGAAATGAAGCCAAATGCCAATTCACTAAATAGAAGGGCATGTTGTGTAGGTTGCTAAAACGTTTGAAATGCAACCGGTTTGCGAAATCTTTGACAAGAGTGGAAATGGCATAGACAACAAGTACATGCTCAATTCATCACTAGAATAAGGGAAAAGAATTGACGTTGGTTCTTTTATTAATTACAAACAAAACCCACAAAAAAATCATGAGAATGGTTAAGACTTGAGTGAGATACAAGACATAGAAGGTTGGTCTGTTTTCATAAAGCCAATAGCAATTAAGGTAATTTAGAGCACCAATTGATTAGTGGCACATCATGTTGTAAACATGTTTGATGTCAAAATGAAGTTGAGAAAGAGGACTTAAGACCATTAAATTGAGTAAAAAAGCAATTTATGTTGTTGTGAGATGAATATGTGGGAAGAAAGTATGAAAATTGAGCTTTTATGCTTCAAACTAAACGTTCTTTAGTATGTCAAATGGTATGTTAGTATGCTAGTTGAAAGATAATGCAAAAAGAATAAAGGAAAACATAATAAAAATGAGTTATCTTGGCCAAAATTTGGCCTAAGGTTATAGGGGAAAGTCTCGGTACAATGCAAATGACTTGGTGAAACAACTTGTATGAAGTTGAGACCCAAGTTGTAAAGAAGATGGTCGGGAGGGAGAGGAAAGACATGTCAGAATCCAACGTATCAATCGAGCGAGTTGGTTAAGTGACTTGTCCAAGGTCAATGCAAGAGATTGCTTAGATGTGACATGTTGAGAGACTTGAAGAAATCGCATATGGAAGTCACCTATCCTTTCTTTTGGTGCAACAATGATCTGTTAAGTGTGAGAATGAAAGCTAAGTTAATGTCAGTATAAAACAAATAGTTAGAAAAATGGCATGCCTTGTGTAGGTAATACATGAGAGCTTGCACATGCATATTACAGTGTGTTTCATATGATTTACAAAATGGAGAAACGTCATATGTATATGTTAAAGTATTTTGAATGATATAAGTTTTGATGCGTAGCGACTAGCGTGCATATGGTAGAGAAACATGAACCTTTTATATGGAAACATGAATTGTTAAAACGTATTAAAAGATTTTTATGTATTTGTGGGTCAAGTGTCCTTGTACTGTGTTGATAGATGAAAGAGATATACATCCGTACATGTCTCCAGATACCATTAATATAAATGGTGATTGATGAAAGAAACAACTTTACTTCAGTTGCATAAGTTATAGAGAGATTCATAAATTTTTATTGTTATTTAAGATGCTTGCAAGATATTCATAATGTTGATTTGTAACACCCTAAAAATAGGGATAACAAAAATCCGAAAAACGGACATGCGGTATATAGAATTGCCAAAGCAAGAGCATCCCAAAAATGGGGAAATATACAACCTGTTCAATCACAATTGTAATTTAACGGATAATAAATTAACAACTAGCTAATCTAATTTCTACAACTAGAAAAGAGATTACAAAAGGGTTGTTATCTATAGTTCCAAAAGTTCTTCTATCCAATGTATGTCCATTTTCGAGTTTTTCCCCAAGCTCTCACCCAACCAACTACGCCAGCTTAGAACCGGCGCCGCTAGAACCTGAGATACACATTGACACCAAACAAGTGTTAGGCCAAAAAGCCTAGTGAGTTGAACAAACATAAGCATGCATGAGCAGTTACAATTCTTATCAGCAGTTAACCACAGTTCAACAAATGTGGAGTCAATAGGGGAGACCCATAGCACCAATCAAGTTCCACCCAAAGAGTCGATATACCTTGATGCCCTCTAACAAGAGACACCCGAAAGGCCCGGCACATCCGAGGACTACAACCATGGCATTACCCCGAATGGCGGAGGTCTAGGCACATACCATCACGGTGGCGCCCAAGACTACATCCTCCTAGTGTCTACTAACTTGGTTCGTCCAACATATTATATAGGAGGTCTTGAGGTATATTTCAACCAATATATTTCGATACCAACCATGGGTACTATGTTACCATCCTATCACATAAGTCCATTATGAGACCCAAATGATAATCATGCTCATCATGCATATTATATATTACCAAAAAGGTATTCCAACTAGAAACCATCATCATATCGAGACATGTATACATTTATCACATCAACATGTACATATTATGAATCCAAGAGGAAAAGTCCCAATACTTGCACATTTAGAGTAGACCATGGCATTTCACATATAACCATATTTCCAACATTCCTTCATAAGAAAATCCCAAGTATTTGAGTATATAGAGGTAAATAATCATAAATAGAAGCATATGATGTGTATCTAGTTTTGACAAAGATTTAGTAAACTCACAATCTAGGTTTTTGAACCAAAACCTAGAAAATATGGAAAACCCTAGAAGTTGCCCAAAGATGGTATTGATGAAGAAGAGTGATGAATCTTTGATGAGGATCTTCAATAAATACACTTGAATGAGGCTTGAAGAACAATGAATCACTCCAACAACCCAAAACCCTAGCAATAAATGTGTATGTGTTTGGAAAACCCAAAAATCGCCTAAATGAGAGTTCTCCCGTTTTCTCTAAGTGAAATGTGATAAAATGAAGTAATTTAGGTCAAAAGTCTCAATTAACCCAATAATCCCGTCGGCGACAATGACATGGGCACTGTCGCGTGTCATAGTCGCGAGTCACCCCTAAGCCTCGGTACACCTCCCGCGACTTTGACACCGCGATAGTGACAATGTCACAGTCGCGTGTCATTGTCGCGAGCTCTACCCCACTCACGGTACACTCCCCGCGAGAGTGACACCGCGAGAGTGACCATGTCACAGTCGCGTGTCACTGTCGCACCAAACCCCCAACACCCCGAAACTTGACCAATTTCGATAACGGGCGCGAGGTTTGAACGATTGAAGATGGTAAATCAATTTATATGGCATTTCAATATAATAACGTTCATAAAATGAATACAAAGGCTCATATTCTCACATAGGCACAATTAAAGCATTAAGGGGAACAAATACTTACCTTGAGAATTTCCGGGTGTTACAATCCTCCCCACCTAATTGGGATTTCGTCCCCGAAATCTCATCCTAGATTAAACAAGTGAGGGTATCGCTTCTTCATATCATCTTCGGACTCCCAAGTAATGTTAGCACCCCGATGGTGCTTCCATTGGACTTTAACCATAACCACGTCTTTATGCCTCAACTTCTTTATTTTCGATTCTAAAATCGACTCCGGTTCTTCCACACAACGATTCTCGTTGTCTACCCGAATTTCTGACAACGGAATCACGCTTTCTTCCTCGGCTAGACACTTCCGAATGTAGCACACGTGGAACGTAGGATGTATTCCATCCATTTCCGGTGGTAAGTCCAACCGGTAGGCTTGCAACCCAACTTTCTCCAAAATAACGAAGGGTCCAAGGAAACGAGGACTAAGCTTCTCACGCTTCCCGAAACGTATGATCCCCTTCCACGGAGATACTTTCAATATGACCCGGTCGCCTACTTGAAACTCGATCGGCCTTCTCTTCTTGTCCGCATAGCTCTTTTGTCGGTTTTGTGCCGCCTTTAGTCTCTCAGGAATCTCTTTCACCTTGTCGGCCGTCTCCTGCACAATTTCCGGCCCGGCGAATTGCTTCTCGCCCGCCTCTAGCCAACAAACCGGGGTTCTACACTTCTGTCCATACAATGCCTCGAACGGTTCCATTCCGATACTAGAATGGTAACTGTTGTTGTACGCGAACTCTACCAAAGGTAGATGTGAATCCCAGCTTCCCCCGAAATCTATTACACACGACCTCAACATATCCTCTAACGTTTGGATTGTCCTCTCGCTTTGACCATCCGTTTGAGGGTGATACGTCGTGCTCAAATTCAGTCTAGTACCCAACTCCTTTTGCAAGCTAGCCCAAAAGTTCGAAGTAAAACGACTGTCCCGATCCGACACGATAGATTGCGGGACTCCATGCCTCGACACCACCTCATCAATATAAAGATTGGCCAATTATTCCATTGGCAAAGTCTCCCGCATTGCAAGGAAATGCGCACTCTTGGTCAATCGATCAACGATTACCCAAATGGTGTCGTGACCACACAAGGTCTTCGGTAGTTTCGTCACAAAATCCATAGTGATGTCGTCCCACTTCCACTCGGGAATGGACAACGGTTGCAAACTTCCATACGATCTTTGATGTTCCGCCTTGACTTGGAGGCAAGTGACACACTTCTCCACATAACTAGCCACATCTAGCTTCATCACCGGCCACCAATAATTTAACTTTAAATCTCTATACATCTTAGTGCTACCGGGATGTATAGAATATTTCGACTTATGCGCTTCATCAAGAAGTAATTCCCGATTTCCTCCCAACTTCGACACCCAAATTCATCCTTGAAAGAGTTTGAGTCCACGACCGTCTTCCGTTAAGAGTTCCTTTTGCTTCACCATAACTTCGGCTTTGAGGTTCTCTTCTTTAAGTGCTTCCACTTGACTCGCCTTTACACTTTCCAACAAACTTGATACCACCTCAATCCTCGTAAGGGACATTTTGACACCACCATCATAACTCCTTCGGCTCAATGCATCTGCCACCACATTGGCCTTACCGGGATGATAGAGTAGGTCACAATCGTAATCCTTCAAAAGCTCGAGCCATCTCCTTTGTCGCATGTTGAGTTCCTTTTGATCGAAGATGTACTTGAGACTCTTGTGGTCCGTGAAAAGAGTACATTTTGTCCCATACAAGTAGTGCCGCCACAACTTTAACGCGAAAACTATCTCCGACAACTCCAAATCATGAGTCGGATAATTCTTCTCATGATCCTTTAATTGTCGCGACGCGTAGGCTATTACTTTCCCCCTTTGCATTAGGACACACCCAAGCCCCATCTTGGAAGCGTCACTAAACACTACAAAGTCTTTCGATCCCTCGGGTAAGGACAAGATCGGAGCTTCGCACAACTTCTTCTTGAGCGTCTGAAAAGCTTGCTCTTGTGCCTCAGTCCAAAGAAACTTGACGTTCTTCCTTGTAAGAGAAGTGAGCGGTGTAGCTATCTTGGAAAAGTCTTGAATGAAACGCCGGTAGTAACCTGCCAAACCCAAGAAGCTTCGGATCTCCGTCGAACTTGTTGGAGGCTCCCAACTCATCATTGCCTCGATCTTTGCCGGGTCCACCTTTACTCCGTCCTTTGATACCACATGCCCCAAGAATTGCACCTCTTGAAGCCAGAATTCGCACTTCGAGAATTTCACAAACAGTTTCTCCCTTCTTAGAACTTCTAATACTTCCCATAAGTGTTGTCCATGCTCGGACTCATCCTTTGAATATATTAACATATCGTCGATGAAGACGATCACGGATTTATCCAAGAATGGGCGACACACACGGTTCATCAAATCCATGAATACGGCCGGAGCGTTGGTTAAGCCGAAAGGCATCACCAAAAACTCATAATGACCGTATCTCGTTCGGAAAGCCGTCTTCGGATTATCTTCGTTCTTCACTCTCACTTGATAATATCCGGACCGAAGATCAATCTTCGAGAAACATCCCGCTCCTTGGATTTGATCAAAAAGATCGTCGATGCGAGGTAAGGGATACTTATTCTTCACTGTGACTTTGTTTAGCTCTCGGTAGTCGATACACATCCGCATGGATCCATCCTTCTTCTTTACGAACAACACCGGTGCTCCCCAAGGTGACGAACTCGGTCGAATGAAGCCCTTCTCCAACAACTCTTGAAGTTGCGACATCATCTCTTTCATTTCTGTTGGTGCCAAACGATATGGGGCACGAGCTATCGGAGATGCTCCCGGGGTGAGGTCGATCTGAAACTCCACTTGCTGCTCCGGCGGTAATCCGGGTAAGTCTTCCGGAAAGACGTCCGGATAATCTTGCACCACCTCCACATCTTCTACCGACTTCTTTTCTTTCTTCGCATCCACAACGTAGGCCAAGTACGAAGGATAACCCTTCGCTAGAAACTTGCGAGCCTTAAGAGATGAAATAATGGGATTATTCCTCTTTCCTTTCTCCCCATAAATGGTAGCCACACCATTTTCCGGCAATGACACTTGGATCATCTTTTTGGAGCAAAACATGTCCGCCTTATGCCTCACTATCCAATCCATACCTATGACCACATCGAACCCTCCTATAGCCATGGGTAGTAGATCTACTCCGAAAGAATTCCCATCAATATCTAGAGTGCTGATGGGTGTCGAATCCGGCAAATAATAAAATTTATAATTAATTAAACCTATTACCTCTATTTCACAACGGATTGTGATAGCGATAAGTAGGGGTCGTCTCCTCAGGGACTCGGTGTCAACCGTAAGTCCAAGACGATGTCATATGCAGGTTACTTAAAACAATAAATAAAGGGGGGGTGGATGATTTATAATTAAAATAAACATAAAATTAAAACAAATTATAAACAAAAAGATAGCGAGCTCTAGTGATGAGCTTAACCGGTTTCTATAAGACTATGTGTCACTGACTTGTATAAATGCATTTTCTCAATTGATTCCTGATCGGCCGCGAGTGTCGACACGCGCCAAATACCCTGCTTATCCTTACGATTAAACTAGCACCGGACGCCCGACGGATTAGTTTCTAACTGATTAAGCTAATTCTAGTTACGAACATAGAAATTAACCTACCAATTGCATTAGAGTTGAGACAAGCACCAATCCTAGCTAACGATCAGAAGCTGAACCATTTAAGCTAGAATAAGCAACCTCGTAGTGCAAGTCAATTGATTTTGCGGTTAAAAGTTGCACTACTTGCTACTTGGCCAAGATTTAAGAACAATTACGGATTCTTAAATTAGGATAACAACTCATAATCGAATCAGAAAATCTGAGGGATCCTACTCAAACTCAATAACTCGAATATGAACATCAATTATAATGGAGATTGCAAATATGGAAAATCAACTGATATTGAAATGCAATTCAAGTCTCAACATAATCTAAATCAAACTAGTTAAAATCTCATCACTAGAAATAGAAAATTAGCTATTCATAATCCTATTTTAAAATGCAAAATTACTTACAAATGTCAAGAAATTTGGAAATTGATGAAGAACCCTAGTTTAGAAATCCCCAAAATCGACTCCAAGCTTCTCCCCTAATCTGGAAATCGCTTCTTATGTTTCTCCCATGGTTCTCTCCAAGAAAAATCGATCAATCCCCCTCAATCGACAGTTGACAACCCTCTTTTATATCCCAGTCGTTTGAACCGCTTAAAACGAACGTGGTCTCTTGATTTTTGACGGGCGCGACTTGGGCGTGGGTTAAACCCACGTGAAACTCGCCTGAACTTCATCTGGGATCGTGAAAAGGCAGTGGCCACCGCAGCTTGGTCGTGAGTTGCTGCTGGAGAAAGTTACGCGAAAGAGATGATATGATCTGATCGACTTCTGGGCTGCTGGACCTGATTTCATTTTTTTTCTGGACTGCGATTTTGGCCGCTGAAATCTGCTGGGCACGCTTGGCCTTGGCCCATATATCTTGTTTCACTTGTTGCTGCCAACATGAAAACAAAAGTTGAAAATGATTTATATTTTTTTCTTTCTTGTTTCTATTTGATGCCACACAAACGACACAAAAAAAATTATAAAAAGATTTTTTTTCCCTTTTTTTTAATTCAATTTAATGGCAAACAACAAAATACTAAACTCAAATTTAAAGGGTACTTTAAGCATCCAAATAACACTAATTTTAGGGTAATTTTGACGTAAAAAATGTGTAAAATCATTACTTATCAAGTGCAGTCGCAAAAACGGTCTCGGATGACCACTTGATCTCCATTAGCTATTTCTACTACTAACGCATCGGAAATGACACTAATAGGAGTGGTGAATTGTTTACAGAAAGCATCCGACACAAAGGAACACGTAGCACCCGAATCAAACAAAACACGAGCAGGCAAGGAGTTTACTAGGAACGTACCCGACACAACATCAGCGGTCTCCTTCGCTTCCTCAGTAGTCATCCGGAAAGCTCGACTTGGCGCCCTTGGTGGTTGCTCGACTCTAGCCGCCGAACTCACAGAATTTCCACCATTACCTCCCACTAGCTTTGGGCAATCCCTCTTCATATGCCCCGGTTCTCTGCACTCAAAGCATACCGGTCCCCGGATGGGACACTCTCGAGTTGTGTGGTTCTTCTTACCACACTTGGCACACCCTTCTGGACCGGAGTAAGTTCTTGTAGCACATGGCCCCGAGTGCTTTGACTTGCACTTGTGGCACCACCGATCTTCACGACGTTGATCACCCGCTCTCCCGCTTACAAAGGGCCTTGATTGACGAACGGGCCCAGATGACCCTTCCCACTTCCGCTTCTTACCAATCTGCCTCTTTTCTTCCCTTTCCGCATTGATGTCATCCTCAATGAGCAAAGACTCTTCGATAACTTCTTGCAAGGTCGAACCCCTAGCATTTCTCACCGCCGTTCGCATCTCGGCAGGTAAACCTTGTTGATAGGCCTTGATCTTCGACCTCTCATCGGGGACCAGATGTCCCACCAAATTCAGGAGGGATCTGACATATGCTAAAGAGAAAGTGTCCAAGTCTCGGTGATGCAGATGTAATTGGCCAAATTCCAAAACACAGTCCCACTTTGACCTTTTTATTAGTCGGTCCTATTTGTTTCTATACGGTTACATCATCAAGCCTCCTGGACTAGTCGACTCTTATCAACCTAGCCTCCTACGTACGGTACGGACTAGTCGACTCTTGTCAACCTAGAAGAAAAACTCATGTGCAACCATTGTAACCATTTTGTCTGTCTTCTCAAAACACAGGTTTTGGTCATATGTCAAGCGAAGAAGATTGCCAAATTATCTCTTATTTTTTTACAATATTTCATTATAAAACATGACTTTTGCATTCTTGTTTGGGAAAAAGTTAGAAAAACCGAACTAACTTGAGCATACTAAATGATTAAGTCCTTGAATTTTTTTAGTGGATAAACCATTGAACTTTCTCATTTTCAATGATCAAGTCCTTGAACATTTTTTCCTGAATAAATAAACTATCGAACTTTTAGAATTTAGTTACCTATGTCCTTTTAGCCTAAAAAAACTACATGTAACCGGCTATGAAAGTTTTAAAGCAAAAGAATAAATTTTATTGTCCCTAAACCGTACGTCATTCACACATCTTTGCACCTAACATCATCGCTCCCATCGCCACCCCTCACCGCCCTATCGTCGTCCACTCTCTATCACTCCTGTTGGCCCTTACCATCGATCTCCCTCTTTTTGATCATTTAATTTTGTTTTGAACTCTCACTCTTTTTAACTCTCTATACGTACTTTATTAAATTGTTCTAGAACAGGAAAAATTGAAAGATAAAAAATAGATCAAAAAGAGGGAGATCGATGGTAGAGGCCATCAACGTCAACAAGCACAACAATGGGGGCAACGAGGGGGAGAGATGTCGTTGAATGCGAGGACTTTGAACGGTGTAGAGTTTGGGAACAGTGAAACCGATTCATGTTTTTTACTTTAAAACATTTCTAATCTATTACATGTAACTTCTTTTGGTTAAAAAGATGTAGATAATCAATGTTTAGAAGTTCAATGAAAAGTTCGTTGGATTTTCTGAAAAATCACCTTCTTGTTTTTGAAATTTGAGTTAGTTTTCACCCAAGCACCTTAAACTATTGTAGGTGATTGAAAACTAAAATAACTGTTTTATTCGTTTTTTGTAATATTTTGGTTGGATTTGACATCAATAAAAGAAATTGATCAAACTAGCTATTTTGATGTATCTCGTCATTTTTTTAATCCACTTTTTTAATTGGACCAAAATGGCTCAATTTTACAAGTGTTCATTCTACAACTTACAAAATATATTTTTTTCTACATTAAATATGATTCAAAATGAGATCGGCTTGCAAAATCTTCTCAATGGCTTGTGAAATGGTCCAGCAGAATCATATTTTATTCATAAAAAGTACATTACGTAAGTTGCGAAATAAACACGTACAAGATTTTGGTTATTAGAAAGTTCTCTTCAAGATAGATTAAAGTGACACCAAAATAAAAAGTTTATGTAGTTTCCAATTTTTATTTTTTAACTTTTTCTATATTTTTTATGATTAATATTTAATAATTTAAATAAATTAATCAAAACATAGTAAATATTTAAAAATAATATTTAAGAACAATAAAGTGAAAATTTAAATAAAATAAAATAAATTAAATTAAAGAATGAATAAAATATAAAAAGGAGTATTTAATGTTTTAGAAAATAATTAGATTTTATTTTGAGGTTATATGGGTAAAACATAAGTTTGTTCCACCTTGTTCCTGGGGTGGGGGTGAAACATGCATGTTTCACTTTTATTCTACTTTGTTCCTGGGGTGGGGGTGAAACATGCATGTTCCACTTTTGTTCTACTTTGTTCCTGTCTGTTCCACCTAACAATCCTGCCAAATGTGAGACAATGATCCATGTTCTGTTTTGTCTTGTTCAATGAACCAAACACACTCTAGAACAGAACAAAACATGGATCACTATTCCACGTTTGACAGAAATTTTATGTGAAACATAGTGGAACAAACTAGAACAAGCTTGTTCCAGCCCACCCCCATAAACTAGGTGGAACAAGATAGAACAGACTTACATTTTGCTAATATAACCTCAAAATAAAACTTAATTTTCTTCTAAAACATCAAATACGCATCCCTTTTACATTTTATTCGTTATTTAAATTTTATTTATTGTATTTTATATTATTTAAACTTTCACTTATTGTCCTCAAAATATTATGTTTACATGATTTCTATATTTTGGTTAATTTATGTAACTTATTAAATATTAATAATAAAAAATAATATAGAAAAGTTTAAAAAAATTGGAAACTACATAAACTTTTTATTTTTATGTCATGTTAATCGTCTTGATAAAAACTTTTAATGACATATTTTGTTATAAAAAAATATTTATTTTATTATAATTAAATAAATTACATAAATAAATCAAAATATAAAAAAGATATAAACAACTTATTAAGAATAAATTGGTCATTTTATCTGTTCTATGTTCTGTCTTACCAAAGGGTCTGAACTTTTGTTCTGCCATACGTGGATAGCAATCGCATCCAAAGAAAACATATCTACCTGAAGGGGCAGTTTTGGAATTATATTTTTTGGGTGGCAAATGATGTAAATAATATTAACCTTGGTAGTCCGTACGTGACATCCATTCTCTTCTCTTCTCTGGTCGTTATCACACCGATTTCCTCAGAAATTTGCTTCATACCATCATCATCATCATCATCATCGCCATACCCATACTGATTGCCTTCCGGTAATCTCTCATCCATTCCAACGTCGTCATTTCACTCTTGTATACTCTTCCTTCTCATGTTTCAGATCATATAAAATTTTGTCCCATTTCAATTTACCTTTTCATCAATGGATAATGCTCTCATCTAATTCAACGTCATTTTCACAGCACAGGTACGTACGATGAGCCAGGTATTCGAAGGATATGAGCGTCAATACTGCGAGATTTCAGCCAATTTATCAAGAATTTGTACGTCAGCTACTGTTCTTGATGGGGGTAAGTAAGTTATGGGACTTTTTCCATTACTAATTTCATTTCACTACATAAGGATTTGTAGTGGAGTTTGTCATTGCATTTGGTCTGACAATCCTACCCTATCTATTTCCTCCCTCAAATCCATCCATCCATCGATCTCCTCTTACTTAATTCAGTATGAATGAATAAATTATATGTAATCACTCTTATATCTCTTTTCAATACCAATGCCTTTAGCTAGGGGTGTAATTTTCAGTGGGTGATATGGTTCGGGTTTGACTTAGGGGCCGTTTACCAAACACTTACCCATGTAAGCGCTTACTGGTAAAATTCATTTATATATAAATCTGTTCCAAGTCTCCTCCAAAACACATTCAAATAACTAAAAGCTTTTGGACACATATCCAGTTAGTTTTCTTTTCCCCACCTATAGAGACCACATTTCAACAATGCTGCATTTTGTGATAGAAAGTTGAAAAAGCTAGAGCATGTATTTGATATTACGCGTCGGTATTGATATTTCTACAACTCATGGTAAAGCCCAAAGAAGCACTTGGACTGCTGAATTGGTTCTTCAGGAAAGGAATCTGCTATGTTTTGTAATGTCCAAAAATGATTACGACAACGCAGTTGACCAACTCATCAGTATTTTCTCATCTCTTCTGCTAATTACAGCCTGAAAGACCATAGTAGATCTAGAAACCATCTGAAGTGATGGTACATGCTATTATTAAGATTGCAAAAATGCTAATTACTGTACAAATCCATCTACTAAAGCTTTATGGGTTATCAACACTTCCAACTAGCCCTCAAGCTATCCACTCATCTTCTATTATCTCCAACCATGATAAATTGTTTTTGTTTCTAGCTTTAGCGTTAATATTGGCTATTAGTTTCGCTTCGTGTAACAAGTACACCATCCTACTTTGTGAAGTTTGTCACCTAGAGAATTCAAATTTAAGCTGTTGAAGGGTAAACCACAGATAATATTTTGTGGCTGCATTATTGGGATGATGTATTGTAAAAGAAGGTATGTAGCCATCTGTTAGCTGATGACTTTTGAAATGTTGATAGAGGTGAAGAAACTTGATATCTGTTTTAACATCCCACAATCTATTTTGCAATAGATGTGTGGATTCTTGGTTGGGTTGGTGTGATTTAAGCCAAATTTACTGATTTCACATCTCTCTCAATATCCAAGTTTCTGTGTTGGGCTTACTTCTCTCCCTTGATTGATGGTTAAACTGAAGCTTAGTAATCTAACCACTAGGATCTATCTTGAAAAGAGAGGTTAGGAAATGCTCTCTCTCTCTCTCTCTCTCTATATATATATATATATATATATATAGTCTTAGGTTCATTTGAGAAATGGTAAATATATGAGAAATAAAGAAGTAATCCTAACCATTCATACGGTCAAGATCGGATTTGGCTAGTCAAATATTGCGGCTTTGACTGGTCAAAAGTTACGGCTATTCTAAAAATAGAATTACAGTTTCGTAATTTTTACAAAATAAACGGGTTGAGTTCATATATGAATCTGTATGTTCATATGTGAATCAGTGTAATTCACTATTCACATATGAACTGTGAATCAGTGTAATTCACATATGAGAGTTGTATGTTCATATGTGAATCAGTGTAATTCACATATGAACTTTTTTAACTGATTAATATATGAACTAATTAATTGATTCACATATGAACTAATTAACTGATTCACATATGAACTAATTAACTGTAGGTTCATATGTGAATCAGTTGAACTAATTAACAGATTCATATATGAACTATTGTGATTCACATATGAACTAATTAACTAATTCTCATATAAAACTAATTAACTGATTCATATATGACCATGCAAGGAATTATCCGGTGTTTCACGGTCAAAGCCGCATATATTGACCAGATGAATGGCTAGGATTACTTCTTTATTTCTCATACATTTACCATTTCTCAAATGAACCTCTCCCTATATATATATATATATATATATATATATGTGTGTGTGTGTGTGTGTGTGTGTGTGTGTGTGAGTGCAAAGTCCAGTCCATCTTTATGATTTTCTCTTTCAACTGCTTGGTGATCCCCTCTGCAATTTTATTGTATTCAGAACAGAAGAAACAGAAAGTTTCAGAAATAGGAGGAGGGTTAGAGGAGGCTGAGGCACTGGTATCCTATGCTATGCCTTTATTTTATCCTCTTGCTGCTGCTTCTTGTTCAGTTAAACTGATGTCGTGGTATTCGTGGCATAGTTGCGGAAAATGGACCTTGAGGCTAGGAGCATGCCACCTGGCACGAAAGCTTCGCTTCTTGCCAAGATACGTGAATATAGAAACGACCTTAACAATCTGAAAAGTGAAATGAAAAGACTCAAGTCAGGCAATGCTAATCTGGCTGCTCGAGACGAGCTTTTGGACTCAGGAAGGGCAGATGTGATGCAGGTTTTCTCTACTTCAAACTAGGGTTATAATACCCACCATCATCTATCACGCTTTGCTACTTTCTTCCTCTTGATACTAATGATGCTTAGGGGCTGTATAGATTAAACTGCCTGTATGGATTAAAAAAATTTGTTAATTGTTCTTTTTTTCTTTTTGTGTGTGGAACATTTTATCCCTCGGTCTAGATTAAACGCTGAAGTAAATTATGAAACAGGTGTCTGCTGATCAGAGAGCGCGGCTAATGATGACAACGGAGAGGTTAAACAAGTCAACCGATGGAATCAAGGAAAGTAGAAGAACAATGCTGGAAACTGAGGAGCTTGGTGTTTCAATCCTTCACGATCTACACCAGCAGCGTCAGTCTCTCCTCCATGCAAATAACACCGTATGCACTTCAGCCGCTCCATTTGCTTTGCTTCGGTTTTACTTCTGGTTAACATTGTGAAAGAGCTTAATGCCATGTTACATTCTTCTGGTAGAATTTTCCCACATCTAATGCTTTACATCCCCTAAACAGTTGATTTAGGCCATGTTGGCAAGCATAACCTAACCTATATTTTGAACTTATTTAAAAAACTCTAATTGGTAAGCCATAAACTAACTAAGCTAATTTTTTTAAAAGCTATTTCATTCTTTTTTTCAATTATGCCCTTCGTATTTTACATAAATAACCACCACCCCCATACTGACATCTGGGTTATCACCTAGTTCTAACCAAACGTGACTAGTTTATCTGCCAGCTTATGTGTCAATTTGCCAAACATAGCTTTAGGTTCAACATAGCCCTTGGCTTAGGTTTATCATGATCATGCAAAAGTTGACGGGAACAATGTTTGTTTTGCAGCTCCATGCGGTGGACGATAATATTGGCAGGAGCAAGAAAGTCCTGACGTCGATGTCGAGGAGAATGAACAGGAACAAATGGATTCTAGGTTCCATTGTTGCACTCCTGGTTCTTGCAATCATTTTGATCCTTTACTTCAAGCTCTCCCATTAGCTCCCTAGTCCAGTTTCCCATGAAACTTTTCTAACGGTTTTGTTTTGAGCATAAACGCTCTTGAATGCACTCTTTTACAACATTAGTAAATGAGTGTGGAGTTACCTTTTCTCCATTGCATGTTCTCAGCCTTTTCTCTCTAATTCTGAGCAACGTTTTTTGGCCCCTTAAATGACCAGCAATGGGCCACAGTGAACATCTGGGTATCATCTTCATAACTAGTGTCGCTGAAAAGCAAAGCAATCTATTGGACCAGTTATAAATTTGGAAGCATAGTAACCTAACGGTAGTAGTCTTTTGAACATTTTTCCAATAACCATTTGATGAGCAAATCTATCTGTTAAATTCTTTATATAACTGTACAAAACAGGTACTAGAAATTTGGCATTTATGCCTACAAAAAATGCACAAAGTTTGTCCTTTTCAGTCGCGCTACTTGAAAAAAGACGAGCAATCGTGCAAGAATACCGCTTCTAGAATCACAAGTGAAATGAATAGAGAATACCTGATGGAATAGCTCTGTACGAACGCAAATCCACAGCCTTCATGACTTGGACAATCATGTCAATACCTCAAAATAATAATACCCACATGGACAGAAAACTGCATAATTGTTTTCAGGAGATTAATCTCCGCCTGCTTGATCTTCCTCTTCCTCATAGTCATCATCATCCTCATCAAAATCATTAGAAGTGGGATGCCCGTTAAGATCCACATTGATCCCGTTGATTTTCCTCACGAATTGTCCTCTTACACGAGGCCTTCTCTCTGCTAACTTTTTCCTATTAACATACCTCACTTTCTTGTCAAAACAACGTTCCTTCCTCTTCTTCCTGAACTTGAGTAAGGCTGCTTCTCTACGGTCAACTTTATGTACCTTTACATTATTGGAAGATGAACTTCCAAACGACGGCCATGGCTGCATTGCCGGTGGCATCTGGCCAGGTAAGCAAAAACTAACTGGGTAGTAAGGGAAGGATGCCATTCCGGGCATGTGATGAGGTGGACAATATTGGTTTTGCAAATCATTCATGTTCTGTTGGTACATAACATGATTCATTGGTCCTGAAAGATGGTAATAAGGATAAGCAGAATATGTGTTATAACCTGAAACATCAGGATGATAGTTATTTCGCGATTGTTGCATTTGTGGCTCCGGAAGCTCTGATACGGTCTTTGAATTCATTTGCTGAGAGCATTCTGGCTGGGGAGTAGAATACCCGTCCAACGACACTGAATCAGGGAAGCTGTCATTGCTATGAAAGTTTTCCTGAGCCTGTGTGTAGTTATGTTCACCCCATGGACTAACTTTTTCGTCCACATGCACATACTGAGGACCATTTTCATCACTTAAACCTAGTTTGTTGTCTAATAGTGGTGGGGGTGTAGTTTCATCAATAGTTACAGCACTCCTGAACATGCTCGATTTGACATATGTGAAGAACGCTGACGACTGACCTATCCTTAGTTCACTCTTCTTTGGACCAGATATAAATTTCCCTGGATACACAGCTACAAGATATGTCAACTCATAGGATAATCCTAAAAAGCCCAAGTTAAATAAAATTTGGATTGGGAGCTGTTAACCTCGCTGTTGTTCGTTAATTTCTGGCACATTAGGTCGATCATCTGATGAATCGATAAGCTGTGTGTTTACAAGACCAGGAGACATTATCACATTACTCTGGAAAAAAAAAATAAGTTATTTAGCAAGCAGCACCATCAAAGTTGAAAGAAACGATTGGCCATAAAAGACAGTCATAATCAAAGTAGGATTTCTCTGTATCCCGTGGATGTTTTTTTTTTTTGGGTCCATAACAATTAGCATAAGCAAAGTCGAATACAATTGCTGATTTTAACACAAAAAGAACCAGCCACATGATATGCATACTATCCAACTGGGTTGTAAACTTGTAATAAACGTACTAGCTATTAAAAAGAAGATTCAGGAACATACGTAATTTGCAAAGCATGAACCTGCAGTCACGGAGAGACTGTTCACAGTTCAAAAATGATGTTATAATTCATAAAACCACTGGTAAGCCATTTTTTCATATTGCTATTAAGACTAAAATCGTCAATATTTCAGGTACAAGTTGGCCTCAGCAGAATCAATTATGCCTACTTTACCAGTTTACCTAACTAACTGTAAATGCTTGCGAGCTGATTCCACAACTTAAAATGATTTATTTAGTATAAAATGATTTATGTAGTATTGAGCAACTCGATTTCCAGTGAACAGGATTCTCACCTCGTCTTCACGAGGAATGGACACAGACATCTCCGGATTGGAACTCTTCCGTGACTTCTCATCTGTGTCATCCGAAAATAGAGTGGTACTGTTCGTATTAGCATCACTAGGATCTGAAGGCACTGGATCGAATTCACAGTTCATGATGTTCTTCTCAGCCAAGCCAAGCTGTCCAAAGTAGAGTTAAGAGAGCAACAACAAAAGGAAACATAATAATGGCTGCATACAAGGATGATCAGAAGGATCCAGACTACTGTAGTTGATCAAACATGTGTAAATGCAGTAGCCGATGAAAAATGATAATTGCAGCAGAAATAGAAGATGAAGCTCATTAAAATCTGAATTGGGATCCATGCAGTAAAGGTCAAACACATTGTAACTCACACCACATTTCATGGGTTCTAGAATGGTTAGATTCTAGAAAAATGCAACCATTTACATTGTTTTCGGATTTGGGAAGAAAAGAAAATAAAGGAACGGAAAGGAAAGGAAAGGAAAGAGAGTTTTTTTTTTGTGTTCTTAAAAGCAAAGGGAAGACGAGGGAAAGAATGAAAAGGACAAAAATATTCATGTTTTTGAACCAGAGAGAAAGGACAGGAAAGATGCCATTTTTACAAATATACCCTTTATATTTGTTTTGAAGGTGTTAAATTGATGGGTAGTTTCGTAGTTTACCAAGGGTTATCATTTATTTCCTTCCTTTTCTTCTCACATTTGGGAGGAAATATATAATTTATTTTCCCTCCTATTCCTTTCATTTCTCTCCTAAAAAAAGATTATGATCATGCGTGTTTTTTTTGTTTCTCCTCCTTCCCCTCCCTTTCCTATCCTTGGTTTCGAGAACACAGGGTTAGGGAAGGGGCTGGTGGTATACGTAATAAGCTGTAGAAGCCAAGCCATACATACCATTCGTCTTCTCCTCCACATGTGTGTCCACAAATTCAACAGCTCATTTGTGCGCAAGGGTTTCACAAGATAATCAGCTGCTCCAAGCCTCAAGCATTTGACAACAAGAGCAACCTCATCCTGAGCAGACATCACTGGGAAAAAGCAAATAATAGAAAATGAGTATCTCGAATGAACATGAAAAGGGCAACTGAAAACAAGTAAAAAGAAAAAAGAAACATCAAAACATAAATTGTTAACAGGCTTACTGATCACAGGAATTCGTCGCAGGTCTTTGTCTCTCATGATGTATTTTAACATCTTCAAACCTTTGGCCATGGGAAGGTCAACTTCAGAAAGAATAATATCTATGTCAGGCCCCTCGGCGTTCAGGGCATCAATCACTTGCCTGGGTGATCTTGCTGTAGTCACTGAAAAACACAAATCATACTTCACATGAATACCAACATCGGAATGTACATGTTGAGATGGGAGATAATTATTCTTAGTACTAGCTATGTGCCAATGTAATTCCTTGCCTAACTCTTTTGGAGTGCCTCATATTATTAGAATATTGAAAGTCATTCTACAATTAGTCGACTTATTCCAAATCAGAGGTCATGTCTTCATTTTCTCTTATGCAGCCTATATTACTTGTCCTACTTCCTTATATAGATAGATTCCATACTTGCAACTCCAAAACTACTCAAATATAGAACAATGGAAGATGTAAAAAAATTTTGAAGTTCCCACCACTACATAAAACATAGTAGAAAACTAAGAATTATGGGAAGGTTGTCCAACAGTGTGAAGTACCCTTATTAATTGAATTTTATAAATTGTATGTGAAGTGATTTAGAGTGCCACGTTCTTCCCCCCCCCCCCCCCCCCCAAAAAAAAAAAAAATAAATAAATAAATTGTTTAAAGTTCACACAAAAAAGAGATGATTTGGGAAATTTAATATTATCCCATGATTCTTGATATGCAAGTGCAGTCATATACTGAAATTAACCTTTTGGCATAGTATTTATTTGGAATATTTAGAGGGGGCAGGGGAGACGAAGAGCATATACAGTGACAGCGTCACTAAGAAAACTCGATGATTTTCCAAGTTGAATTGTTAAATAGACAGATGATGGAAAGTGCTTCACAATGAAGGTCGAATTTAGATGTTAAAATGAATTATGAGATTAAACCACCATGAAAGTACCTTACTGATGCCAAAGCTTCCAGATGAACTAATTGCAGAAATGCTTCATGCACATGTTACATAAGAAAGTCTGGGCATCTTGTGTAAAAATGGATCAAGTATTGCAGAAAAAAGACAACGTTTTGGAGACTTTAATTTATGTTCCCAATAATGGTTAATGATTTATCCTGAAAGACATTCTTAGGCAAAAACAGAGATCGAATATCCAAGTAAATAGTCCCACTGAAACCAAACAACATATTCAAATGCTAGCGTAGCAACAAGATGATTATCCACAAAAAAATGGATCAAGGCATGGGTAACAAATCCTAGAGCATTGCAGCACAAATCCTGGAGCTATAACGAAATCATTACAATAAGAACGCCTAAAAGATAAGGAAACATATAGAAATCAAATTACTTACTAGCTCTTTCATGATCATGATCATACAAAATTGGTCATGAAGTTTAAATCACAACGAAATGGAAATTGATTATAGGCTAAAACCACAATTACATCAACTTAGCCGTCTCTGTATGATCATGATATTCTCTTAATGGCTAATTAGATCAAATTAAGCTCCTAAGAATCTACATAGTATTATTACATCATTCACTTAACAATAAAAGCACTTAATCAAGAACAATGAGAAGGTAAAAGATCATGCTTATAATACCTTGATAGGAGCATTTACAAAGAAGAATAAAAACATCTTCCGAACTCTTCGTATCGTTGTCACAAAGAAGAATTCGCACTTTACTTCGGTCAATAAATCCCTCCCCAGGCTTCCCGTTAGTATTTCCTCCACCGCCACCTCTGCTCATCAAAATTTCATTTGGCTCCATCTCTCACATCAACCAAATCCACTTCCTGTATCCTTCACAATTACGTTTCACAAAATTCACCAAAACACCCCCAATCCTACTACCAGCTGTCTAAAACAGCTCTCAACATTAGAGAACTTCCATCTAAACACGATTTCACCTACTCCTTATTTACAAAAAATCTAGGTTTTAGGGTTTCTAATTCTATGAACTCCATAGACAACAGATTGGTAGAGTTCTAATAACATAAAAGCAAATAACATAGGACAAACACAAAATCCTATAGTTTTAACATCTATCACAAGACAACACACTTTCAATTGCCCTCAAAACGGAAGAACCAATCCACTTGATGATCAGCAAACTCAACACAACCAAAAAGGGAAAGTTCGGCAATCGAAACCAGTTACTCGAACTGTACCTCCGGCTCCCGCCGATCGAACAGATAACGTCAGAACCACCAGTTCGAGCTACGAGTGTGTGTACTGCGTGTGAGGGAAGGAAGTCGTCTTCTTCATCTCTTTGTATTATTATTAGTAAAAAACAATTGTAGCTTTTTTTGGTGGCCGCGGAGACTGGGATGGATCTGGGCCGTTGGATGTGGGGGTGAGTGGATGGCGCATGTTAGACGGAGGGCATACGTGGAAGAAAAAGTGCAAAAAGAGCGCGTGAGAGGATAATGAATTAGGGATAGAGAAGAGGCCACGTCACCAAAAAGGTCTCTCCGAAAGAGGAAAGGCCAAGATATTTACAGAATAAGATATGTATCTTCTGGGATATGTGGGCCAGGCCCAGTTTGTGGCCCAACATTAAATCATATATAAAGTTAAAAAAACAAATATGTTAAATTATATCGATTTAAATTCAATTTTATCTAATTTTTAGTCCAAAATTTAATTTTTAAAATTGTGAAAAATCAAAGCTTAATTTTTTTACACTAGAAGTATACTTGCGCAATGCAGCAAGATACATCACGATTTTAATATTTCATTTTATTTTTTTGTCGATTTACAGTACGATTTTCGATGGTGATAGGGTAATTTTATTTACCCTATTTTTAACTCGTTTTTATAATTTTGAGCAACTTTTTATTTCCCCATTGAGTCCTTTTTGCGTATTTTTAGTTCTTTTCTTCTAAAATAAATGTATCATATTTAGTCATTTTAGGGTGGTTAATTTTTGAAAAGATTCGAAAATATCTTATTTTTTTATGTTCTTATTTCAAGGATCGGAGCATGGGCAGTGAGGAGTCGACTTTACGATGGCGCGGAAACAAAAAATGCGACTTCTCTTTTTGGGCCGTTTTTACAAGACGCATCGATGGACCGAATCTCTTTTGGACTGCATGTTGGGTCGAAAATTTGGAGGCTTTTGGGATAGATATTTTGTTTCTTTTGGGCTTATCAACCTACACTTCCCTTGGGCCCCCATTGTTGTAAGCTTGGGCCCCAAGAATGATTTTAGCTATAAATAGGGGTGCTTGGCTCTTGTAAAACATCTCCCATTTTCCATACTTCATTTTTTGGTCTTGTCGTTTTGGGAAACATATGGTTAACTCCCTTGTAATGGAAGTTTGAAGACGTGAGCCAAGAGTCCATAAGTTCAATCTCGAAAGCTCTAGCTTATAGTTCAAACTTCTTCTTTTTTATATTAATGCTAGTCACGTTATCGTTACAAGTATTCGTCTCTCGTTATTTCTCCGCATCTTTCTTATAAGTCGATACATTTGAGTAAGTTCTTGGTTTTTATTTTGGTCTCATTACGACTTTAGTTATATTACAAACCGGAAGTCCGGAAAATAATTTCGGATTCCCAACTTTTGTTGGTTCACGGTGTGTTGTAGCATATTAAATCCGTTTTATGTTTCCAATTTTATAAAAATCAATTGTGCGTTGGTTGGTTTTCTTTTACGTCGTTACATCGTTAAAGCACCATGAAACCTTCAATTAAATCAAGTTCGAATTCCACATTTGAAACAAGACTTTCCTTCACCATTTCTCATTACGTCTAGTTTTATAATTCTCGTTCCACTTTACCGTTATTTATTTTAACGCACTTTAATTCATGTAATTTAATTTCCGCAATTTAATTTATGTATTTTAATTTTCTGTCCTTTATTTTCTGTCAGTTAAATTCTGCAATTTACTTTACATAATTTACTTTCAGTCTTTTAATTCACGCAACTTTATTTCATTGTCCAAAGAGAGGTTAAAGGCACAACACTCCTACGATTTTTATCGTTGATTGTTTAAAAACGCCGACCATCTCTTTTAGAAAGGTTAAGGGCACAACACTCCTACGATTTTTAAATCGTTGATTGTTTGAAAACGCCAACAACCTCTTTTAGTTAAAATTGCATTTCCTTTTTTATTATATTCAGTACAAAGTTAAGTTGGGACCGGGACTGATAAAAAGTTAAAATGGTGTATCGTATCGCATGATTGTCCGACGTTATTTAAATTAAAGTTATATTTTATGGTGGACTGCAATCATTCAATTGACAACTGATTTATTGTATGCCGGCTTATTTGAGTTACATTAAAATATCGACTTTAAAATAACGAAGGAATGCGATCTCATATTTATATCCAATTATTAATCTTGCCTCAACGAAACATTGTACCGGGTGCTTATTTTTAATTAATTGTTCAGTAGTGTTAATCAAACCCCCAATCAAAAATATTGTTTTCGAATTCGTCATCTGAAACTCGCTTTTACAGACCCGACTTTTGAGGAGAACTTTTCCACGCTTCCCTGTGGGATCGATATTCGGTACTTTGTACCATTATTACTTTTTACAGACAGTAGTAGATTAAGATGTATACTTGCGTCGAAATCTATTTTTTTGCATTTTAAAAAGGTGTAAACACGAAAAGGTCGTAACAGATGGTTTTGAGAAAGTGATAATGTTTTTTTTTTATAAATTTGTTTATGCTTAATAATATAATGTTTTTTATATAAAAAAATTAAGTATTTTGTTAGAATTCAATGATTATCTTATATATTTTAATGACATCTAGAAAAAAATAACCAATTACAGATTTAATAATATAATTAAAACAAAATTATAGTAATATAATATATTAATTAATAGTGATACATGGAAATGTCTGCATAAAAGGAAGGTCCTGCACATACCAAATTGGTGGGCAGTAGTAATATGTATCTTGTGTTTTGATACTTGTAAATTAAGAGATTTTTAAAATCTTTCATAAAAAAAAATGAGAGATTTTTAGGTAAATAACCTTAAATGAGATTTTAATTAAATCCATGACCTTCTCATGAGTATAAACCCATTTTTTCTTGAATAGGTCAGGAGGTCATGCATTTAATTAAAAAATCATTTAAGGTCATTTTCCTAAATCACCCATAATTTGTATTTAAAAGTTTTTTTATCCGTGTTTTATAATATAGTATAGATAGAACTGTTAAAATTATTTTAATTTTGAAGGATAAAAATAAAGTTAGATAGAGGTGATTATTTGTGGGTCTGGGTTAAACCTATGTCAGACCTAACATAATCTTATGTTCAACATGCCTAGTAAAGCAAACATAAGCCTGTTTTTGCGGGCTTATGAACTTGCTCGTACCTGCCTTATAAACAGGTCAGGCTTATCCGCATACTAGTATGCTTATTTTTTTACATTTGAAAATTAAAATTTATATAAGATCGTAAGTTATGTAAAATTATTTAAATTACATAAGTTCTTTCAAGTATAAAATAAGACGTAAAAGACATCAATGTACATAGCGTATGAAAAATAGTTTCACGTGGAGCATGGACATTTTCTCTCTAATGATTTATCAACATCCAAAGTCCTAGTTTTTCACTAAAAAATATTTATCCACCTAATATATCAAGATCGAGATTTGAGAAAATATAACATAACGCATATTATATATATTTGGTTGACGATTGGTACTCAGTAGAGGGAATCCAACCTAAAACCACATCTAAATCTTTTTAATAAAAAACAATAAACTATTAATTATATATATAATTTAATCAACTATAATAATATAACGCACTGACGGGTTTGTCCAAATTCCTTTTTTTACGTCCATTAATTTCAGTCCAATCCAAGCCCACCCATTTTGTTGGGAATGATTGTCCAAGCCGCTTTTCTAATGGGCCAAGCGGACCGGGTCTAACGGATCGTACCACCCATAAACAACTCTAGATTCAAAGTTGGTTTTTTAAAATAGAAATAAAAATATAATTTATTTATTTTTGTACAATTTGTTCAAATAAAAACAGAACGCCCGTAAATTTTTATATAATACATGCATGTATTAAAATATCATTTGAATAATCACTGATCATGTTTATGTTTGTAGATTCATTTTGAATTCATAAACTTATGCTATCATTATCTTTAAAAAGTGCAATATTTACTTTTATGAAAGTGTTTTAATGAATAACTAAGTACCTATAAATATTATTAGATAAGTAGGGGATTTGAATTTAAAAATAAATGACGAACATATTGTTTTAACGATGTTTAAAAATGTGTACTCTTTTAGTTGCAAATCTAAAAAATGTCAAAAAGATAATTTAGTGACTTAATTGTTAAGAACAGTCATTGGCCTAACAAGTTTCTAACCTATTTCAGATTTGATCACTAGGGATGTACAAAAATATAGAGGATTAGACCGATCAATTACAATTATTTGACATTCGCCAAACTAAGACTAATTTGAATAAAAAATTGGATGATGGCCGATGAACGGACAAAGCCTAGGGAAAGGTTCAAATCTAACATCCAAATTGCTTTTACGAAAACAACATAAACATTTTCGCATCTGAGTGTCACTTCCACAAAAATCATAGAAGTTTTTTTGAATGAAAAGATAAAAAAATAAAGAAATAAAACGAAAACGAAGCCCAATTATGATTGGTTAGGACCATCAGACTCGGATCAGTTCTAGTTTTCAGTCTAAGGAGAATGGTCCTTATGTTGAGAGGTACCTATGTTTTTGCTTATAAAGGTGATCCTAGGATCTAACCGGTCTTTCTTCATCTTTATTGACCATCAGAAATGTGATTTGACTTGTTACAGTAAGAATCTAAACATTTAATTTTATCACTTCTATTCATGATATAACATATTAATTCATTGAAAATATGAATAATTAAATATTTGGTACACTAGTTGATAAGAAAAAAAACTACATATTACACTCTATAAGAACCATATGACAATGGAAGCTTCCGGTGGGATCTCTTTTGGTTAATCGAGGAATAGACCTAAGTTCTATCTTATGTCCTCGAAGCATCAAGATTGTTAAGGATATCGTTCATTGTCAGTTGCAACAAGGTTCAACATGTTTAGAAACAGTTGCCAAAGTGGTGGGGTCTTTACAATATTCCTATAAACTCAACATCAGATCTTCTTGGCTTGATATCACATTCCTCGATTAGGCGTCCTCTTGCGGATTTTTGGATGACGGTTTTTTTGTGCAAGCTTTACATCATTTTAAATTTTCTGAACCATACTGTGTATTCCAAGAAACCTCCTCTAGACCATGATTTATTTTTCTACATTCAACTGATTTCATTTCACTAGCTTTTTGCCCGTGCTAAGGATTTCAACTATTCTTGGATGGATTAGTGTTGCAACCCGATGGTTAGTTGGGTTCGTTTGGCTTGTTCCCAATTCATTTTATATTGTTCATGGCTTAGTTTTGTCTTTTATTAGGCGTTGTGTTCTGTTTGTTTGTTTGTTTATGCTTTTGCTTCTTGTAGTAGTAGTTGGTTCTCTCATTTCTTAATCTATTTGGTGTCTTTAAAAAAATGACAAACTATCCTACACTATGATGCAATTTGCAACTTTTTATATTATTTTTATTAAAAATATATGTAAAGTACTTTATTTAAAAGAGTAAAGTGCAATTTTGGTCCTTGTGGTTTGTTGTTTTTCTTGGTTTGAGTCTCTACGAAATTCTTATTGCTAGAAAACTCTCATAGTATGCAAAAGTGATTGGTTTGAGTCCTTGAGACTAACGTGTAACACCCCGAATTTTCGTTGTAATAATCCTAACGTTAGACTTCAAGCCTTGTGTATTGTTAGATATTAGTTATCTTGCGTTTACCTTGTTTGTGCGTATCGCGTGTTTAGCAAAGTTCGTGTGTTGAAGATTGATTCTTAGATTGGGAAACAGTGGACTACGCGAGTAACATCGCGACTTGCAAGTCACAGCACAAGCCACGTGATCCACTGTCCATTTTCCATTTCAGGAACACGAGCAACTTATGTCGCGACTTAAGGCCGCGACATAACCCACGGGACTCCTCTGGAAACCTAATACGGGTTTCTTCCCCATTTCACCTCATTTATTTCTCATCTACCCTCATTACTCTCTCTCTCTCAACCATCATAACTCCTCTCATCCGAAATTAGGGTTTCACCAACCTAAATCTACATCATTTAGTGTTAGAAGTTGGGGATAGCAATCAAGGTTTCAAGTTTGGGCATTGAAGTCTCCACCTCCATTGTCATCTTCTCCAAGGTTAAATCTAGGGTTTGGGTTTTCTTCAAAAACCCACTTGGTGAGTTCCTACTATCATTTCTAAACATTATACATATCAAAACTTATATTTTAAACTCCTATATATCTCCTTGGGTTTTGGATTTAAGATTATTACATTTTGACCTAACTTGAGTTTTGGGAGATTTTAGGGTTTTGCTACATTTTGCTAAAAGGAATGGTTTCAGTTTATATGTAGTAAATCATTGTACTATTTGCACGTTTTGGTGAAGTACTTGAAATTATGCATAAGATCTCATTTTATGATTTTCATTCTCATCAACAGTTAAACTTGGAAATGCTTATTTTGAAATAAAGATTATTGGAAGCTATGTGTTTAGCTTCGGTTAGTCATAAATGAAATTGTGACAAGTCTAGACTATTACTAGTGGATCCCTAGGTATTGAGTCGGATTATATATTTTGGGATGTTTTCCCCCATTATAGCTATGGATGCATTTGATCCTCGGAGTCCCTTTGGTACGGTTATGTGGGACCGGTTACTAGACATGGATCATAATGTAGTCCTAGTGAACGAGTATGACTTGGTTTCCTCGGGTGCCCTCCTCCACATCTTAGTACGGACCGACGTTGTTCGTGGCCATGGATTTCAAGTATTTAGCTCATAACTCGGATTGTGGCTTACTCGGTGTTCTGCTACAATCCTTGGTAAAACGGGTATCCCCTGTCATCGCAAGATGAATTTTGGACCGAACAGTCCTTATGTGGCAAAGATTTAAAATTGTAAACTCAACTCTTTTGCAAAGTTTTCCTTTTATTTCAATTGTCTATATTTCTTCGAATTATAAATTGTATGTTCTCACAAGGCTTTAAGCCTAACACTTTTTCTCAAATGATGTGTATAACAGGTTCCCTTAGCGGTGGGCTGCCAAGGGTTTGAGTGATGAGTAGGGACTCGAGGCATTTTTGAGATGATTAGTTTATGGCGTTGGGCATTTGATTAAGTCCCTACTTTTGGTGATTTTGGGTTGACAACCAATGTAATCTAGATAGTTTATGTTTAGATTAGTTTGTTGTCAATTTATATATTCGTTCACATGTTTTTGTAAATGTCTTATACATTTGCCCTTCTTGGGTGGTTTATGCCAAATACAAACATCATATTACCAATTTTCGAATTTTAAATTACTCTAATTTTTAGGGTGTTACATAACAGATGTTAACTTTTAGGTGTTAAATACGGGGTATTTAAGTCTTTTTATATTTCACTTTATTTTTCTTTTAAAAAAGAGCATATATATATATATATATGAACCATAAGAAAAAAGCATAGTCCCTTTTATTTCTGGCAATCCACTGCCGACTTCCTCCTCTTGCACCCTCAACCGACCACCACCAGCACCCCCTTTCTCCTCATAATGATTTCATCCCCTTACACCACTGGTCGAACCATTTCCTCTATATGTTAGCACTATGATCCCCACCACTTTGTCGAAGTGAACTGCACCTCCAACAATAATGAGTTCTCACCCCCTAATCTTGGATGTTTATCAACCAAAGAGCACCAACACTTTGGTTTGAATGATTAATTCGGAACCTTGACCTGGGAAAATGATCATACATGATGAGGAACCATATGGGTATTAAACTGATTGCCAATTTGCAAACTTGAAAACTATGTTTAGCGATTATAATGGTGATGGGGTGCAACACCCTCAAATTTGGAAAGAGCAACTAATTTAAAATTTTCAATAATACCTCAAATATGGATAAAATCTCTTACGACAAGTCCATACTTGAAATTCAATTCTAGATTTAACCGTCAACAAAATAGATAAAGTCTTACATAAGGACTAACTAAAAGTCGGGTGTTACTAAACCCATCAGATATTGCTATCTTCAAATATGCGGAAGACTTCACCCAAGCTATTCACTCTCGTGCCTCTAACTAACACTTAGCTCTTCACGGTGCCGCTAGAACCATTCCCAACCGGAAGCTGATGCACATGCCGACAAATAAAAAGGTTAGGCTAACGCCTAGTGAGTTCAAGAGTTTTCAACATGAATAATATATCTTTAAAAGGAAGGAATGCAATTTAAATCGTAAACTTTCAAAACGATTTACTTTAAATATGAAAACGATCTTTTTCCAATAACATGCGTCTTAAAGATGAATGTCCCAATACAAAACATTCTTTCATAAAGTAACGCAACCCAAAAGTCACTCAAAACGTGAAAGCGTATGAAACTTTCAAATAATGTAAACGGTAATAAAACTCTATCATGCACGACATCCAAACACGGATGAGTCATAAAACGCAACCCATGAATCATAGGAAAATATCTCATATAAATATAATATTCCACCGAAGACACGTAACCAAAACCCAATACTCATACGACCATAAAATGGGATGAAACCCAATACCAAAATGTGGACCTTATAATATCCAAGGTGTCGATGGCCAACAACGGGGGAGACCCATATCCATTAAGAGTGGAGGAACACAAAAGTATGTCACTCATACAACATTGATCGTATGACACTTCACGACATAAAAGCCCAAGGATAATGGGGGAAACCCGTGCCCATTGAGAATGGAGGAATATAAAAGTATGCCACCCATACAATGTTGATCGTATGACACTTCACGACATAAAAGCCTAAGTGCCCTACGACTCCTTTCAAGCTACACCCCGAAGAGACAGTTGACCTTGGTGAATATTACCATGAATACCACCTCAAAGGCCCGACACACTTAAGGACTACCTCCAAGACATTACCTTCAAGCAGCGGAGGCCCAACACCCTTCAATACAATGGCACAACCGGATTCAACCCTCCTAGTGTACACTTGAAAGGTTCAGGTCATAAAACATGGGTCTCGGAGTCCAACCCCGCCATACCCAATTAACCATCAAATAAAGACTGACTTACGTGCCTATAGATCCAATGCAACACAGTCTAACATTACATGACTACACATGAATGACCAACACACTCGAGCATGTAATTATCATTAATATGCAACAAGATGCATTAAAATGTAATCATGTAAATCATAAATGGAGCTCTAAATTGAGCCATTATAACAGGACAAATGTCCTAAAAACTCTTTTAAGCCAAAATGGGGCTAAATGCTAAAACCCAATAGACCGACAAATAACGGTTCTCATAAAATTAAATGCATATAAACAAAGTTTATGTGGACCATACCTCAAGGATGAGATTAACCCAAAACTCAACACGGATTGGGATAAACATTTTTTCAGATGGACTCATACCCTTGTATTTCCAAAATGTCCCATAACACGGGAACATGTATTTTCCAAAAGGGTTTATGAACCAAATACACCAAAAGCACATAAATTATAAAATAGACCTCATTTTTACAAAATCATCAAAAAAGCATAAATTGTGCTATTTACTTATCAAAATATCGACATCCTAAATATGAGCACTTCATGAAATCGAATCAACCCAAGTTTACTAAATATGAAAACTTATCAAAATATGCACCACATTAACAATTACCAGGTAAAACATATTTTCATTTCAAAATACACATTTTGGCATGTACATAGTTTTCACAAAATAACTTGAACTTACCTTGCTAGATTTAAGCCAAATTTAGGTTTTAACCCCAAAACTTGAATCTCCTATGATGAAGGCTTGAAATCTCCAAGCAATCTCCCTAGATCGTAGATCCAACACATCCACAAGGTTTCCTTCACCACACAATTCATCAAAATCACACCCACGTTGAAGGATGAATGGGAAAAGGATGAAAACATCAAACCCTAGCTTAACATTTAGAGAGATGGGGAGCTTACCACTACAAAATACTCTTGAATTTTCCAATAGACTTCCATTATATCGTTCTAATCTTGAAAATCTATTAAAAACGAGATCATAGAAAAAAGAATCACCAAAATCGGAGTTGAGATACAAAAGTTATTGAAGAAATGAAGAATTGGGGCTGAAAATCGTGTTTTATGCTCGACAGTGCTTTGCATGAGTTTTCACGTGGTTAAACCCGCACCAAAACCCACCCGCGTGCCCCAAAGTCGCGCGGATGACTCAAAGTCATGCCGAACACTGCTCGCCCGATTCTCTTCATTTTTCATGTCCAATCACTGTTTTGGTCATAACTTCTTCAATTTAGCTCCGATTTTGCTCCGGAAAGAACCGTTGGACTCGTAATTGAATCTTTCATCCAACAAGACTATAAAATATAAGATTCAAGTCCAAAATCCTATTTTATTCTTTTTCCTTTAAAACTCCGATTTCTGTATTAACTTGAAATTATACATTCCTAAAATTGGGGTGTTACATGGGGGTAGAGGAGTGAGAGGAAGGAGTGGAGGGTTGTACCACAAAAGGGGGAGGGGGAGGGGTTCAACAGAGAGCGATCTTCCATGGTGAGATGGGGGAGAAAATCGGGGGGTGGGGGTCCCGATTTGAGCTTCATGGAGTTGGAGATGGGAAGGGGAAGAGTTTCGTGAGGGAGGGTAGTGGCTTCAATGACAAAGCGAAGGAGAAGAATAGAGGTGGCGGTTACCAGAGTGTTAGATTGGGGGGGGGGGGGTCATGGAGTTTGGGGCCAGGAGCGAGGTGAGAGTCGCAGAGACAAGGGGCGTCAAAGATGAAGGGCCAGGGACGATGTGTGCATATCATAAGTATATATATATATATATATATATGATTTTGTTTTAATTTTTTTGAGTAAATTGCATTTTTGGTCGCTATGGCTCGTTATTTTTTTTTTTAGTAAATTGCACTTTTAGTAGAAATTAAATAAAAAAGTAAACTGACGACAATACCTTTGATTTAATAGATTCTTTTAACGGTGTTAGTGGGTAGGAACCCAAACCAAACACTTTTACATATCAAGAGAATTTTCTTACAATAAAAATTTTCTAAAGAATGACAAACCATAGGGTCCAAAATTACTATTTACTCTTAAAAAAGTTATTCACTTATTTAGGGGGTGTTTGGGATTGCTTATTTATTTGGAAAAGTGCTTATTTGGAAAAGTGCTTATCAGCTTATGTGGTGCCAAATCGGAGTTTTTTAAAAAGTGTTTGGATTAGCTTATTGTGGTACCAAAACGTAATAAGCTAATAAGTTGTTATTTAAAAGTGTTTGAGATTGTTTATACATATAAAAGAACCAAAAAAGTCATAAGCACTTTTGAAATAAGTCATAAGTTACAACAAAATGACTTATCAAAAATGGCTTTTCAGCGGTTTGGCACCGCTACAAGCTGTTTTCTTTTTGTTCCATCCAAACACTCAAAATAGCTTATCTGCGGTGCCAAATCGCAATAAGCTAAAAAGCCCTTCAAATAAGCAATCCCAAACACCCCCTTAAAGTCATTTTCTTAAATCACCCGGACTTTGTTCACCTCCGATCAAAATCTCTGTCTTTTTATAATCTTCAACACTAATGAGATTCTTGAAATCTTCATCCCTGATCAAAGTCCAGAATGTTTTTGCCAAATTTCCTCTCACGAAACCTTCTCAGATCCATAGCCATGGCCGAACCAAACTAAGGCCGAATGAAGTGCTCAAAGAGTATCTAAACGCCAATGCCACATCTAAAGCCTTACTTTTGTTTCGTGATTTGATCAGAAAAAGCACTTCTTCCATTGATAGCTTCTCTTTACTGTATATCACGAAGGCCTGCACACGAAAGTCTTCGCCACATGAAGGTCGACAGTTCCATACCCTTGTCATAAAATTCGGTTATGAACCCATCATCTACATCCAGACATCACTCGTTAGCTACTACTCTGCGGTCGCTAATATTGCAGATGCACGCCAGGTGTTTGATGAAATGCCCACAAAAAATGTTCTTTGCTGGACCGTACTGATATCTGCTTATGTTGATAACCAGAAACCAAGTTCTGCTCTCAAATTGTTTAGGGAAATGCAGATGGACAATCTGGAGCCCGATCAAATCACTCTCACGGTCGTGCTCTCTGCGTGCACGGATCTTGGTGCATTGGACATGGGTAAGTGGATTCATAACTATATTCGAAGAACCAAAAAGCTCGATAAAGACTTATCTTTATACAATGCCCTCTTGAACATGTACACAAAATGTGGAGATATTGAAACCGCTAAGATATTGTTCGTTAGCATCGAGAAAAAGGATGTCACAACTTGGACCTCCATGATTACTGGATATGCCATCCATGGTCAAGCAAAAGAAGCACTTTCACTTTTCACAGCAATGACCCAAACTAAAATCACCCCTAATGATGTTACCTTCATTGGAGTCCTAATGGCATGTAGTCATGTAGCTATGGTGGATGATGGAAAGCGGCTTTTCAAGAAAATGACAAAAGATTACGGGTTAAAACCTAGAATTTCCCATTACGGCTGCATGGTTGATCTTTTATGTCGAGCAGGGAGTTTGCAAGAAGCTAAAGATTTCATCTTGCAAATGCCCATAAAGCCAAACTCGGTTTTGTGGAGGACGTTGCTTGGTGCGTGTGGGATCTTTGGGGGCGTTGATCTTGCTGAAGAAGTTCGTGGGCGGTTGTTTGAGTTGGAGGAGAATTGGGCGGGCGATGATGTTATTATGGGCAATATTTATGGTTCGAGTGGACTATGGGACAAAAAGGAGATCAAGAGAAACCGAATTAACATGAGGAGAATTCCGGGTTGTAGTTGGATTGAGGTTGGAAGTGAGATCAATGAATTTGTAGCTTCAGATTGTGATCACCCATTTGGTTGCAAGATTTATGAGGTTATTGAGAGCTTGATGGGGAATATGAGAGCTTATGTATGCAGTTTTGATCTTTCTGAGTCATGGCATCATAATACAAGGTAAATTTGCCCAATTTTTTTTGTTGTCTTTTTGTACACACTATTTTTTCTTTCTAATATTCACAAAATAATTAATATAAAATAAAACAAAAATTAATTATAAAAAGTGTAGTTTCATTAAAAATGACTTGCAAATGGTCTATTTTCTTTTCTTTTCTGCTGTTATAAAAAAGAAATGAAGAATAGTGAAAAAATTGTCACATGCAATGACACTATCAGTTATTTTTTGTTAAAATTAGTGCCTAGTGGAACATGCATCAAATTAAAACTCATGTTAAGACCCCTAAAGAAATTTCCATTGTGTCGGGATGATAGAGCGGAGGCAGGCACCCCCTAAGCTACTACTAGATCCGCTCATGTTTACATAACTTTTCACAAGTAGTGAGTATTAACGGAAACGGTCTATTCTCTTATCATTCATATCATATCTTCGAGTAAAATATACACACCGGGTATGTAGTATGTTTGGTTTGAACATTTTTAAAACCAAACCACATGTGTGGTTTGCACATTATTTCAAACCAAAAACCAAACTGCACATGACTCAAACCATAAATTACTGCACACAAAATGCACTGCGGTGCGATTTGTATCTAAATAACTAATTGTTTACTTAACTAATTTAACTAGAGAAAATGCCTAATTTTGTTTTGGCTAATATCTATTAGCAGTTTATGCGGTGACTTGTACGATTTATATCTAACTTCCTAGCAAAATAAAGAAAAACCATAATTGACTAATTTCTAACTATAACCTAAATAATTGATAGATTTACAACTTACAACAATATAAAGAAAACGTAATGGACTATTGGTTACAAAAGTTTGTACACTTGGGTCGTATTTTGGTTAATATTTATTAGTTATTGCATTATCATCTTATAGGGAGGTTAATTTAGGAACCTTAAGGGTGCGTTTGGTACGTGGACAGGACAAAACTGGACAGGACAGAGCAAGCTGTCTGGGATTGTGTTTGGTAACACTGGATAGGACAGGACAAAATTGTCAAAATTACCAGATTGACCCCGACAGAATTAAACTGAATAATTTGTCTGATATTATGTTTTGTAAGACGCAACAGGATCGAACGAAAATGTCAAAATGGCAAAATTATTTCTAAAATTTTGTTTAATTCTTTTTAATTTATAAAAATTATAACGATACATGTCAAATAAATAATTTTATTATGTATATTTTTACATAAAATTTTGTGTGCGAGTGTATATATATATATATATATATAACTTATACCATCTCATTCAATATTATATAAATAACATTTACCAAATTATTATAACCACAAACTGTTTAGAAATTTTCAACTTCCAACATCAGTTTCTTAAGCCAAAATAACCAACAAACAAATTGTTTAGAAATTTACGAATATTGACATAACATTAACAAACCAAAATAACCAACTTATTACTTAGAAGTTCACAAACAAAAATAATCAGCAAGACGAATTTTTGTAAAATGATCACATTAAAAAAGCTTCACTTGTCTTCTTCCAATATCGCCTTCACAAATTCCGGTTTGAAAGATCCATCCAAGCCCTTCCAAATTCGCAATTGAGTCGGGTTATTTCCAAAATACATGCTAACACGTACAACTTGCATATTATTAAGACCCATGTCCTTCAACTCGTTCGGCAAACTATCCAAACTCTCGAGGTTAGGTGGAGAAGATGTAATAACCGTAACCAACTGATGCATTTCATCGGACACACAAGCAAGACCCTTTTCTATTAACTTTGTCATATCAGCAGTTGCAGCGGCTTTTCTTTTCTATTAGCCAGAGAAGAAATAGGGATATATGTTGAAGGCGTATCAGATATCTGTTGGAGGTGATTTCATGGGGGTAACATTGTCTTTTTGTTTCTTGTCCCACCTTGTTCCAGGATCTAACCCGGGACAAAAAAAAGACTTTAGTCCCATGTTGTACTATGGTGTCCCATGTATTTTTCCTTCCAAATGTGGGACAAAAGAATTTGTCCAGTCCTGTCCCACATTGTACCATAAAACAAACGCACCCTAAATGAATAAATACTCACAAAATAGGTGTTCCTGAATTTCTAAAATATTTAAGGTTCCTAAATCAACATGTCCTTACCATACTATTAGTAAGTTAGTTAGTCATAATAAATATATTTTAATTAATAAAAATATAATATGCGATTATATATATATATATATATATTTTTTTATATATTAATAGAAATTGATATACGGTTTAAGTAATTAAAAACCGCAAACCAAACCACATAGTACAAAAACTCTAAACCACGCGATTTAAGGGTTGTTTGTTTTTTTAAAAAAACATCTTAATGACTCTTAAATCTGAATCGTTCAAACCTTTTTACACACTACCTCTTATTAATCATAACTAAAATAAGACTTCAGACTTTAGACCTCTTAAAAAACAAACGACACCTTAGTATGGTGGGAGCGGGTTATGCAAATTATATATTATTTTGAACACCCCTACAAAATAGAAAGATTAGAAAGTTTGTACACTAATTAAGAAAATATTCTATCATTATACTATATAGAAATTAAAACAAACTTGTTTTTATTTTAATGCAATTTAACTTTTACACAACTTCAAAAATAGCCATCGAAAGTCGTCATCGCATAACATGCCTAAAAAGATTATTTGACGAAGGTTTAAGTCACCATTATAATTTTGGTGGCTTCAGATTAAGACCTTTCCAATTGTACCAAATTTGTACTCAGATTGACTTCAACACAATCCAAAATGATTGTGAAAATCATCACCGTCACATATTCTCTAAAATGGATAAAAAACACTATTTTGTGCTATTTTATTATTTTCGGACATCAATTTATCTGTCTAGTAACATTTATTTAGCAACTTCTACTTCAATGACCCACTTAAAATCGAATAAGAGAAAAACAATCCCATTTAACAAGACATGATATATGTAAATAATAAGCCTTTTGGGGGTAGCTTCAAGGTCGGAGCCAGGAAATTAATCCACGAGAGCCCTAAAATAGTGTAAGAAAATTTATAATTCGAGGTTGGACGACCGTTTCAAAAGACATGTATATTCTTGTTAAATACTTATTTATATACAATAGCTTTTTAAAAAAGAGTTAAAAAACAGGAGTAGGCTAAACAATATGCATAACTATGCATATATTTACCAAATATACACAAGAGGTTGTTATGGCTTGAGAAGAGCACAACCACAAAAGGTTGTTACAATCATATAATTGAGTTACTATGTAGATTAAAAGATTGCCAACATTTCTTCATTCTCCACTATGTTTGCTGCTAACAGAAACTAATATACAATGAACTGCGAAATCAATGTTCAATATCACGATTTTGTACTCAATTCTAACCAACCGAGAGGCAGTGTCTTTTAATAAGCAGGCATCAAGCGTTGCAACGAAACAGAACATATTTACGCTTCTATATGAAGACATTGCTACCTTTTGTGATGGACCTTTATTTGTACATCCTTCAGCAAATGATGAATGGCAAGAAACAACACAATATTATCTGCAGCCATCGAATTCCTCCTGTTGTCTGCAGATGCAAAGTTTGTAATCATAAGAACTGGTTCCAAGATTCATCAAGAAACGATTTTTCAAAGACTTCAGGTCAGACTTTCGGTTTCTTAAAAAAGGTGTTATAGTTCATAACTAATGGGTTCGGAAAGAAAACATAGAATTGGGGGGGGGGGGGGGGGATGCATTCACTTGTTGCCTTTCTTCATCTTTTCTTTAGCAGGTCCAAGAAAGTGAATCAATTTAGGCCATGTTTTGGCGACCTTAAGGTAGCTTATTGAAAAACCATTGTTTGCAACAACCCGTCCCACATGGATACAATTTAGGCCATGTTTGGCAACCATAAGGTAGCTTTCTGAAAAACTACTTCAGATAGTTTATTGGAGATCTTTTTTCACTTTTTTTCCAGTTTATGCCCCTTATATTTTCCTTTGAATTCATTTTATATTGTCATCTAGCTTATCAGCTACTTTTTATTGAATGTGATTAGTTTATCAGCTAACAGCTAGCCTATCAACCAACAACTAATTTGCCAAACATAGCCCTAACCATTTAGAAATGCATCTACATCTACATACCTAGATTTTCCCTAGCCAATGGTGCAGCTTTGGCATACATCGTTCTAGTTGAACTAAGTTAGTGCAGGAAATTCTAGATACAAATTCATAAGAAGTTTATCAATTTATTGATTTATCACACGATGTACCCTATGATTGTTTTAGATTTCAAAAGGGAGATACCAAAATTGAACTCAAATATCAAATACCCACAAGCTTAAATACTATAAAAGAAGTTTCTTACAGAGATGAGAGCAGAAATCACATCTGAAGCAAGAAAGTATCATGCAGGAACCGCCACTGGTCTTGTGCTGGTTTTGATACCTTTAATTGCTGCAGTACAGATATAGTATCGCATAGAGAAAAGGGTAAGAAACATGAAACAAGAATTACATTTCCATTAAGTTTTCAGTTACCTTCAGCATAATCTTTAGCTCCAAAAACAGCAGAACCAGCAACCAAAGCATTGGCCCCAGCCTCAATAACCTGCCACCACATTTAACGCATTACGTGAGTTCCTATCGATGTTTTTAGGTTCAGAAAAAGAACCCCCCCCCCCCCCCCCCCCCAAAAAAAAAAAAAACCTCCTCTGGGTGGAATATATTGGGCTCGTTTTGGTTTGATAAAATGTTGTTGAAGCTTCTCTCATCAGGGTTCACAAGCTACTAACAGAAAAAGGTCAAGTGATCATTAAGAGGATATACCTTGTATGCATTGATGGGAGTAACTCCACCGTCTACTTCAATCCATGGGTTCACACCCTGTTAAGCAAATAAAAAATGTCGTGTTATGGAATTATGTAACGAGTTTAAGGTCTTGAACATAAGAATGGCAACACAATACCTTCTCGACACACATTCTCCTCAAGTCGGAGATCTTCTTCACTTGGCTCTCAATGAAGCTTTGGCCACCGAATCCAGGATTTACAGACATGATCAAGACCAGATCGACGGCTGTTGAAAGAGAAAATTATCACTTGGAAATTGCAATGCTGTTTGACTACAGACCAAATATCCATAATACCCTTTCACAATGACAAACAAATAATCTTTCGGGCTAATGCACTAACATCAATTATTTGCAATGCTTATAAGTTATAATGAGCATATAAGTTTTAACATGAAATTTGGCCAAAAACGGGGACGTTGCAATCTTCATGGAAGGCCCAAAATGGAAATTGCTGAACTCCCTCTGACCTATAATAAGTCTCCACATTTTTATTTTAGTTTGTCTCAAAATAAGTGTCCACTCTCAAAATTAAGTGTCTACTTTCTAATTCTACCCTTAATTATGAGATGGAGAAAATCATTACTCACTCTATTATTAAGGGTGAAATTGTCATTTTGTAAATTAAAAAATGTGATAATTAGGCATTTCTAAAATTGTATGTCTTTTTCCTTGTGGACATTTATTTTGGGGCCAAGGAAGTAATTCTCATAGTTATCGAGTTGGTAATTATTTCAATATGGGAAAAAATGAAGGGTAAATGGACCTTTCAATGTTTCAATAAGAGTTTGACCAAAAAACCTCAAATTTGTAATTGAATAATAGTACTTAATGACTTGATTAAAGGTTTATCTCCTCTCTTGAAATGAATCTTCACACTAATTGCCTGAAGAATCTAATTCAATTGCTCTCATTTTTTTCCAACGTTCGTTGCATGTATTCTTCTCTTAAACTAATATCTCCACATGAGAAATGAAATGAGTAGAAGAAAATTTACAACTTACAATCAAGGACATATTCTATTGTGGATAATGGTGTAGCAGGGTTCAGAACAACTCCAGCTTTGGCTCCAAGACTTTTAATCTGAACGGAAAAGAATATTAACAGAGTAACCAATTGAAGGTAAGAAAAGATAGAAAAGCAATGCAGCCTTAGAGGTTTTGTGTTCAAATCCTACCCTTGGGTATTACCCAGGGCATGTTAATGGGAGGATGGCAAAATTTCATCCCTTTGGGTGTGGTTTCTTTTGATATTCTAAAAGAAGTTATAGCCAGAGTGTCAAGAGGGGCTAAACGAGTGTAGATTGCCCACAGTGTCGAGTCCCTTGGGTGGTAGACCTTGGTTCTGATACCATGTGAGAATATGTGGAACCCCAATAGATTGCTCTCCAAAAGAGCCCTTGAGGAGAGAAGGGGGGTCCCACATATAGAGAATTGAAAATTTGAAATGGTCCAAGTATAGCTGACGTGAGATTCTAACAATATAAATATCGCTTTAGAGCATTGTTATTCAGATTAGTTTGCTACATATTTTGTAAAAGAATGATCAATAATTTTGCATAAGAAAAAAGGAAAATCAATACTTTGCAATCAAGCAACATGAAAAACTTGTCAAATATTACACATGGAAATCTTACTTGATTAACTGTACGGTGTAAATGGATAGTAGAAGATTGCTCGCAATGGACACTGATTATGTCGGCTCCAGCTTTTATGAAGTCGGGCACTCGTTGCTCAGGTTCAACAATCATCTGCCATACTTCAATTTCTCATTAGCACAAAATTCCATCCAACATAATATACGAAAATTAAAACTTTAAACATATTAGCGAATAAATACCAGATGCACATCCAATGGGAGGTCTGTCACTGGGCGCAATGCATCCACCACAAGAGGTCCAATTGTTATATTTGGAACAAAACGGCCATCCATTACATCAACATGAATCCAATCACACCCTGCCAACTCGACAGCTTTGACCTATATATCCACTCATTACATGAGAACAAAATTTGAATATAATAAAAAAAACTAGCCATCCTGTGGCATGAAAACAAGAAATGAGAAGAAAGAGGATGAATGATAAAACCCAAAATGCTTCAAGTACCAATGCCAAACAGTTTGAAATTGCATTGATGTCTTCTAAAGAGAGTAGAATACCACCTACAGTTTGCTCTGAAACAGATGGATAAACTAACTCTTCTAACAAGATTGACAACAAGAATAGTACCTGTTCTCCCAACTTTGAGAAGTTTGCGGAGAGAATTGATGGAGAAACGATGATATCACTCTTTGAGAATTTATCAACCCGAGAACTAGCCTTCACAACAGTTCTAATTGCCCTCCTAGATTCACAAATTCAGATACTATATTAAAGATTTCAATATACAACAGAAATAGGACTATCAGTCAACAAGGATAAGATTTCCATTGCATTTATCTAGATAAAGAAAGCATCTCAACTTGCTATCTACTAAATTCAGCCACATTCCAGAAGTTAATTCCACCAAAAATGGGGAATAAAGAACTGCAATCTCTTCTCTTACTGCTTCAAAGAGAAAAGAATCAAGGTTTATATTTTCTTCTATATAATCAAACAGCTAGTTTTTTGATTAAACATATGATATTAAAGAAGAGGAAATTAAGAATTACTCATTTTAATAAATGAACAAAAAGCACCCTCAGTTCCCTTTAAGAATTCACAACCATAACAAGATTACGAAAAGGCTTCTAATTCTAAATAAACCCTTTAAACCCCCAATAAATTCTTTCAAAATTAAGAAACATATAGTCAACTCTTGGCAATTGGGTGAGATATTCTCAAAGACTACACCAAAATTCAAACTCAAAGAAAAGAGAATTTTACCTTGTGCAAGCGACTGAACTTGGTTGAAAGGTAGATGGTTTTAGAAGCTTGCCAAACCCATTATTAATCTGTGATTGAACAAGGGTTGATGAACTCAAAGAAGCAGTTGTCATTATTTTTCTCTTTTGGGTTCTTCAATGAATCTTTCTATCAAACAGTTGGTGGGCGTAACTTCAAAGGGTGCGATCTTGACAATATCAGCACCAATTCTTTTGAGAGTGATCCTCAAAATCAAATATCTTGCTACAAAAGAATGTTAGAATGGGATGAAGAAGATGAAAAGAGTATAAAATTGACGTGTGTGGGATAAGGAGGGGGTTTGCTTATCTGCAATGGTTGGCCTTGGTTGGGGTGAGTGAGGATGAAGGGAAAATGAGTTGTGAGTGTGGGACCAACACGCCACCTCGCGCCTATGATGAACCACAAGGGGCCGACTTCTTCCAACCATAATTTAAATAGCAAGAGCCACCCACCACATGAATGAAAGAAAAACCCCCAAAACAATCTTGGAAAAATCGAACATTCGAAAACGGAAAGGAATCAAATTTGTGTTTTTGTTTGGATTATTTTATCTATGGAAAATAAGGGGTGTTTGTGGTTCGGTTTGGGCAGTTTAACCCTTGACCACAAACCAAACCGAAAATGACGGTTTAAATTATTTTTTACATCGAGTGGTCTGGCAGCAAGTGATCAAACCGGACCACAAAAAAACAGTCTGGTCTGACCGGTTTAGACGGTTTGGGCTTCCTGTGGGTTTTAAACTAAGAAAATATAAAATATATATCCAAAATGAAATTTCTACTATACAACATTATTAAAGAATAATATACCAAATTATGAAAGAAACGTCTCTCAAAATTTAAAAACAAAAAATATTGGGCGAATTGAAAAAGAGTTAAACAAGTCCACCATGAAATATTTGAATTTCGGTAAAATATTGAGCACATCGAAGGACGATTTGGAATTTTGGATCTGATTTTTGACAGATTTCAGAATTTTGTCAATTTAGATAACGTGGTCAATTAAGAAATGAAAACTAAAAACATAATGTTTTAGACGAATTTGTTTTAATTGCCCCATAAAGATCGAGCCTACAACATGAAACATAATTAATACATGCATATTTTTTTGGCGGTCTGTTCGGTCCAAACTGCTCAATAAAATGTTTAAATTGCAGACCAGATCGGACCGAGCGGTTTAGCTATTTTTCAGACCAGACCGGACCACTAGACTACTCAAACCACCAAAAACGGTTTAATTTGTCTTGGTTCGATCGGTTTGAGCGGTCTAACATTTTTTTAACACCCCTAATGGAAAAGAGTTTTAATTGCATTAAAATGTAAGACATTTATTTTAATTAGTTTAAAATTTTACTCTTAACCAAGAATAGAAGTTAACGTACTTTTTTTCATTTCTATCTTCGGACAAAATAGAAATTAAAAGTGGTAATTAAACATATTCTACTAATTTGAAATCCAGTAAACTAACCTAAAAAATATATCGACATGAATGTCGAATTAAAGATTAAAAAGTTCTCAGGATTTTTTATATATTTTTATGATAAGTTTAAATATTTTAAATTTAAAGATAGAATTTGAAAATAGGAATGCAATTTATTTTACTTTTAATGATTGAGTAAACATGAGATAGGGGGGGGGGGGGGGGGGGGTCTGATCGATTATGTTAATCGAACGGGTTGGGGGTTACAATAGACAATTTTAATTGAACCCTCGGCCTCACCAATTTCATAATACGTCAAAAGCTAAACTCTTTTTACATTTACTATACAATATTTTTACCAAAATCAGAAGGGGGGTTTCAATAATGTTTGATCATAAGTTGGTTAGAGAAAAGTAATTAGTTCAGTTTTAGATATATATATTAATAGTAAGTAGGTTATGATTCAAAAGAAAAAGAGATTCAAGTTAATCGACCGGCTAAGAGGACTATTCAAATTCGAAAGTAGATATCGATGCTCATATAACTGCAAAATGGACACTTGACCTATTTCCCTCATACTCAGACATGAAAATTAGAAAGTATCTATCTTATATAGTCAAATGAGACTTTTACTTTTCCCTTCGTATAGTAGATCATGAATCCTTCCTCCATACTTCATCAACAATAGACATTTAAGTCATATTTGACGATTATAAGCTAATTTATTTTTTGAGTTTACCGTTCGTTTGGATTGTCACAAGTTAGTTTATTAAAACACTACTTAAAATAGCGGTTCAATAAGTTTCATGAGCTTTTCACCACTTTATTCCAATTATGTTCTTAATTACTCCATCCGTCCCAAAATAAGTGTCCACAATATAAGTTACACACGGTTTTAGACATGCATAATCATTACAGTTTTTGGTTGACCAAATGACAACTTTACTCTTAATTAATTTATCTATCTTAACAATTCTTAAATTTTTGTGCATAATTGATGGTAGATTTGAAACTTTAGTTATCTATTTTTAAACTAGACACTTATTTTGATACAAACATAAATAGAAATGTAAATATTTATTTTAGGATGGAGGAAATATTACTTATTATTATTAATTAAGATATATTTTTTCAACAAATATTTAATTATTAATTAAATGTAATTTTTGAAAAATTATAAATAAAATATTTAATTATCAATTAACTCAAAATTTTACAATTAACAAATTTTACTTTATTCATGTTATTTATATAATGTTTATTTAATATCATCAATAAATGTAATATTTTTTTTTAAATTCATAGTTGATTACACTAGTTGATAATTTTATAAAATTCATTACATTCCCTAGCTAGCATGCATGGGTTACGCCATGAGATATGAGAAAATCGTAATAATATTAATCTATTCTGATTATAGAGCACGGATAAAAAAAACTTTTAAATACAAATTATTAGGCATAAGGTACCATCATTTTATGCAAGATTTTAAAAATCTCTTAATTTACAAGTATCAAAGCACAAGATACATATTACTACTGTAGGCTTCTAACACCCATCAATTTGACATGTGCAGAGCCTTCCTTTTATGCAGACATTTTCATGTATCACTATTAATTAATATATTATATTACTATAAATTTGTTTTAATTATATTATTAAATATGTAATTGGTTATTTTTTCTAGATGTCATTAAAATATATAAGATAATCATTGAATTCTAACAAAATACTTATTTTTTTATATAAAAAACATTATATTATTAAGCCTAAATTAAACAAAATTATAAAAAAAAAAAACATTATCACTTTCTCAAAATCATCTAAAATCGTACTGTAAATCAACAAAAAAATAAAAAATAAAATGAAACATTAAAATCGTGATGTATCTCGCTGTATTGCACGAGTACGCTTTTAATATAATATGAAATGTAGGAAATATCCGACAAACTTTATAATTGAAGACCTCTTTAGTTTTGTTACTAGTTTTAATATAATGAAATGTGTATTAATGGTTTGTCCTTATTATATTTTGTAATGTTAGCATTAAGTGTTAGATGTTTTTTTTTTAATTATCATACAATTATAAACTAGCTTATCAACAAACTTTTTAGCAAGCTATTGCTATTGGTGGCAACTAGTATTTCCCAAAGAATTTCATTTGGGTATTAAGACCTTAAAATATCTTCAACCAATTTTTCTAAAATAGAGTATTTAAAATCAGAATATCTAAAAAAATTACATTTAACTCCAACAACTATTCTGTTTTACTAACTACAACATTAATTATATTATTAAAATAATGTATAAACTCATCATCCCAATACACTTTTTTTTATACAAATTATAAGACATTTAAATTCATTGATGGAAATATTTAAAATAATATACCTCTCTTTAATGTAAAGTTTTAGATATTTCCATTAATTTAGAGATTTTTACACACTCTCTTTTTTCTTTATTGTAAGAGAAAATGTAACACCCTATCTTTATAATAACAAATCTACCAAAAATTCGGCATGACCACATCGTAAAACCGTTATATGCCTGTTTTATATCTTGTGAATCATATGTACATATATACTAAACAAATCCAAACCAAAAGCGGGTATTTACGCCACATATATTATCTACTACTTAGAAACATATTCCAGATGTGTAGATTTAAAATCTACTAAATATTATCTTGAGCTAATATCCAATCTTAATCGATAACGGTAATTAAAACATCTATCCAACCAATAATGTTGCCTAACAATGCTCACCTCCACTAACACCATCAATAACACCATCCGATCTTGATCCTGGGATACACGTCGACAAATAAAAACAAATTAGGCTTCACGCCTGGTGAGTTTAAGAGTTTATATAATAAAACTTTGCATCAAAAATCAAATTGATTCAAATATCCAAAACAATGCATGATTTGTAAGCACCGGTGATATGCAAATCAACACATTACTTTAATTAAAAGCAATAAAAGATGTGGTTATAAAGTTTAAAACGAGGTAACAACCACCGCACCAAGTGAGGGAGACCCACAACATAACCGGAATCAGTGAAGGAGCACTACCCAGCAGTCCACTTATCCGTTAGGCTAATTTCGACATAATCACCATGTGCACAATGTGTCCTACAGACACTATGCCTATTAGCCGAGTATCTGGCACCCATCCGTGCACAGTACTCTAATTCAACACCCGATGGGAGCAACCCATCTACTGTAAAGGGAGCGACCCCATTTACAAACGCAACTAAGGGGGTGACCCTAAGTTGCCAGATCCGGATCTAAATACGTCAAGTTGGTGAGCAAACAAATAGCTCACAATACCTCATTTGTACAAAGTGTAATTCACGAAATTTAAGTCAATAGCATGCTATATAAACATCAAGTTTCAAAACGATATTCCACGTAATTTCCATAATAATTTAGCATGCTTGTTTCACCTTAAAAGTTCACTTTGTATAAAAACGTTAGATAACCACATTTCATAACACCCGATGGAATCATGCATTTTTCGACTACACGTATTCAAACACACACAAAGTGAATCAATTATGTAAAACATATACGTTTGACGTGTACCCAGTTTTAATACTACTTGAACTCACCTTTGCTAGATTAAGTTAAATCTAGCTTTCAACCAACTTGCATAATCTTCTTGCAACCTATACAAACGATATGCAATCACCAAATTAATATAACTACTCTAAACAAATATTAAGACATCATTTTTACCTTTCTAACCCATTAAGAACCAATCCAAACGGATTTAAGACCAATGTTTTACGAATATTTGAAGATTTATTATATATTTCCGTCATAAAAACAGACCAGATCTGTTAAACTTGATTTTTGAGTTACCTACGGCCCAAATGAGCTCATCCTCAAAAGAGATCGATTGTGAAAGACATCCTAACGTTTCTAGAAAACTATTATAAGCTTAAATCCGAGTTACGAGTGATTTACTACGATTTTTACAATTTCCAGCAACAACCAAAACAACAATTTCGACTAAATCGCTCTAAGATTGAAGTTATATTTTCAAAACTTATATCCACACGCATTATATATATATATTTTTAATCTATGTATTTCCAACATTGAACTCCCAACTAAAGAATTCATAGTTGGGCTTTACCAAAGTTCATATCAAAACACCATCAACGAACTCAAGGTAGATCGTAAAACTTGTTTTTTGACATAACGTTTGTTCATTAACCAAGCTACCATCAAATACTCATCTTCACATTAACAAACTACTATTGAAGTGAAGGTCATCAAACATGCTTATTTAACTTTTGTAACCATGTTTAGATAGTTCATACATCAAAATCCTCCATGCTTTTCAAAGAACCCATAAAGCTTCACATCTTAGTTCAACCGGACAAGAACAAACTTTTAAGTTTGGAAATCCTTCAAAATGCAAATGAATTGTTTATTTGATCATTGGAACACTTTTATACACCTTTCATTACTAAGTCCCTTAATTTTCAACCTTTAATTTCGCATAAAACTATCCAATTTGAGCTTATAAGAAAACAGTTTGACTTTTAGACAAAAGTCAACTGTTTTATACCCAAACTTGATTCTCCTTTCAAAAGCATGTTAGGATTAATATTTTCAACTTAGATATCATCTTAGTGTTCCCGCAAAGCTAATTACATCAAGTATCACTTCTTTATATCAATTTCAATTTATGAACCCTAGAATGGGTTACACTATGTCTTGAGGTTAAAGACAACAAATTGGAAATCATAACAATGTCACAACACACTCAACATCTCGAAATAGCATTCTAACCCAATACATATACTGAATTGAAACTTAATTTATGTGAAACATACCTTTACTTGAAGCGTGAAACTCAGTTTCAAACCCTAATTCGAGTTCTTCACCTTGTTAACCAACAATGGCTTCCTTCTATCATTTGGTGTTAAAGCTAATTTGAAATTGTTGGATCTTTCTTGCTTGTCTGATTCTTCTCTTACTTCTTCTTTTGCTTCCAAGTTCACGATGAAGAAACTGATAAAACTCAAGGTCGTCTTCTATATATTAAATTGTTTATTTGCATATCTCAACTTTTATAATTCACATTTTGACCACTAAAGTTTCACATATGATAATTTTACCCTAAGACTTGTATTTGGTTCTTAAAATACTTGCTATTTGATAATATAATCTTAACATCCCAAATACATATATCCACAATCCAAAATTTTGCTTTATAACCTACTGTCATAAATTACACCTAATATAATATGCATTTTGTTTAATTTTCAGGATGTCACAATTCTCCCCCTCTAACAAGAGATTTCGTCCCCGAAATCTTAGTCTAGTAAAAAAAAAATTCAAATATCACCTTCTCATTTTATCTTCGGATTCCCGTACCATATTAGCATCCCGACAATGCATCAATGTACCTTAACCAACTCGACCTCGTTTTGGCGCAACTTCTTTGTTTTCCACCCCAATATTGCCTCTAGTTCCCATACCTACCTACACACACACACACACACACACACACACACACACACACACATATATATATATATATATATATATATATATATATATATATATATAACCTTCACATACTTTATTCTATTCAAATACTATGCTTAATAAGCAAAGTGAAAACATCACAAACATTTCATGTTTCTTTTCCCTTTTAGCTACATAGGACCGTAGGGTGCTTGACTTTCCCTCTATATTAAAAAGTTCTAACTTATGCAAATGTATGCTCAGCACTTTAAAAGGGCTATTTTATGCCGCTATACTTATTTTAGCATTTATACTATACATATTTCTTATCGTCTTCCTCACATCACTTGTGTCCTTAAATGTATCTCTAAAAATTACTTTCAAAACTTCATTCATCTTCTCGCAATACTAATTGAGATTATCATCATGATGTTTCCCATTAAATACATAGTAAAGCTTTTGTTGCCAATTTTTAATTACCAAAGTGGACTTACAAATCAAACATTTCTCATTGTTTTTTCTACTAAAAATACACTTCTCAACTTCTTAATTACTAGAGACAACCATTTATCTTTCAACATAATCTATTGACTTTCATAGCAAGCTTAAGTTTATCATCGTTTTTACGATGTGGTCATGCCGAATTTTTGGTAGATTTGTTATTATAAAGATAAGGTGTTACAGAAAAGTCCAAAAAAAAAACCAACGGACTTTCTCATTTTGAATAATTAAATCCATAAACTGCTTTTAATTATTAAGTTCCTTAATTTTTTGTTGAAATAAATCATCAAACTTTTGAAAACCAGTTGCCTATATTCTTTTAACCCAAAAGAGCTATCTGTAACCGGCTTGGATGGTTTTTAAAGTTTAAAAAAAAAACAAAATTAGTTTTATTGTTCCCAAACTCTACGTCATTCAAATCCCTCGCCACCCCTCGTTTGCCTCATTATCATCCGCTCTTCATCACTGTCATTGACCCGCTGTCATGAATCTCCCCTTTTTTTATTATTGTTTTTTGATTCTCCATCTTTTTTTATATGTCTATGTGTGCTCCCGTTAAATTGTTGTAAAAAAGGGAGAATCGAAAGGGGGAAAAACAGATCAAGAAAAGGGATATCGATAGCAGGGTCAACGACAATGATATGGAGAACGAACAACAATGGAGTGACGATGCCAGTATATGCAAACGGTTTGAATGACATAGGGTTTTGAAACGGTAAAAACGGTTTAGATTTTTTATACTTTAGAACATTCAAAGTCAATTATATGCAACTTTTTTCGCATTATAAAGATGGAGGTTAACCAATTTTTAAAATTAAATTGTTTATTTATAAAAAAAGCGTTCAAGAAATTAATAATTTAAAATGAAAAAGTTAAATAATGGTTTTTTCATTTAAAATAATATTTTATTTTATTTTTCTGAACTTTTCCCTTGTCTATTTGAATAAAAAACTTATAAATCTCTTAACATAGTTGTTAGAGATAGTATTAAAACAAACCATAAAAGCCCCATGAAATAACAAAATGTAGAATCCTAACAATATTTCACATGTTCAAGAGACAAAATACAATAAAACCATTTAAAGCTTTATTCGATTGTGATAATCCTAATTCTTCCGTCCTTCCGCCAAGATGATATGATACCCATGCCTGCATTGTTATCATGAACTTGGTTACATTTAATCAAAAAGAAACTCTAAATATCAGAATCAAAAAACCAAATAACACAAAGAGTTGATTAATTAAATTATATGCTAACGTTGATTTGAACGGTGGACTGGTAGCTCCGACAACTGTGTTAAACGCAACCTCTTGAAATGGCCCGGCCATCTTCCCGCGTGGAAACCAACCAAGATCTCCACCTTTCTTTCCCGACGGGCATTCCGAATATTCAGCCGCTATCTGCAAAAACACATAAACACACCAACAAGACATATAACGTCGTCATAGCTTCTGAGCCACTGCAAAATTCACTTCAAGAAAATCCAATGTGTATTGTGTACCTTATAACTTGCTTACTACTTACTAGTCTTACTTCTTTCTTACCTTTTCACTCGCACTGTTTCACAAACCAGGCGCCTTTACCAGTGCGTTTGGTAGGCAGACCAACAGGATAAGACTGGACGGACGAAGAGTGAGCTCGGCAGGTGAAAGAATTGTGCAAGGTTTTAGTGTTTTAATTAGTAATTTACCAATCTTGTCTCCATCTCTGTTCCACCTATTTTGGTAAAATGCATTTTTGTCCCACTCCCAATCTAGTGTCGCACCAAACGTAAACGTGAGACAAGTTTTTGATATGTCCTGTCCAATGTATCAAACGCACCCTATAGAAACCACTCTGCCCTTTTGGGTAGAGGACAAATTTGCGTAAATCCCACCCCCAAACCCAATTTTGAAGTGGGATATACCGGATCCGTTTGGTCTGGTTTTATTGTTTAGCTTATAACTAGGTTACATTATGCCAAAATTAATTATATATATATATATATATATCAATTTGCACTAGTCGTGTTTAAACTAGATCGGCATACATAATGATGAAACTAGAAGTCACGAAAGATGCAAAAGGATTTGGCGATTCCGAAACTGGGGATTTACCGTGCTTATATGTGTTTAAACTACAAAGAAGAATTGGTTGAGCCGCTTTGACTCTTTCCTTTCGTCCCATAGGCATAAGATGTTGATTTTACTTCAAACATTTTTAACGTCATTTTTATAATTAGTGAAATTTAATCTCTTTGTTCTTTTTGAGAAGACCATGTATCCTGTAGTATTTGTGGTCAACGTTTAGGGAAGCACAGAGCATAGGGATTCAGCAAAGGGTACCCTGATATCGAGTTGATTACGTGTTTGTGTGAACAGAAAATGGCATTTGAAATTTCCAACATGAGTAATGCTTACATCCTATAGGTCCCTCTTCATTTTCTTTCATCATGCGAGATACCTCAAATGCTACTACTCATATATAAAACCAAACAGACCCCGTATATCCCACCTGGAGGTGAAGTCTGGAGCCGGTAAGATGTATGCAAACCTTACCTCTACCCAAATAGTAGAGCGGTTGTTTCCTTACTATTCATATATGTATATACATAAAATATTGCTCTAAATGTTGACCTCGTTAAATAAATACTTTACCTTTGCAAACTCAGCTGGAGGAACCTTGTCTCCATTGCTAAGCCATCCATCTTGCAGCTTCTTGTATGCTTCATTGATCTTACCTTGCTTTTCACATAAGATATGCCTTGCTGAATCAAATTCAAAAACATAAAAATAAGTTATGACTTACTCTTAACCAACTTTTCTAAAATTTATCATATCGGTCTTTCTCCCTTCATCACACTTTTCACAAACAGGGGTATTTACGGAAACAACTGCTCTACTATTTGGGTAGAGGTTATGTATGTGTACATCTTATCCTCCCCAAACCCCACCTCCAAGTGGAATATACTGGATTCGTTTGGTTTGTTTTATAACCAAAAAAACACACTCTGTATATCTCACTCGGAAGTAGGGTTTGAGGGTGGGATGTACTTGTATCCCTCCCCCCAACACACAACAAAAAAAGCACAATGTATGTTGTATCTAAAACAATAGACATGTTATCTATTAAAGAGGTGGGTAGGTGAAGAAGAAACCTTTTACATATGTGCAGGTGCCAAGGCCATCAGCACTCTTCCCACCTTTCCCTTTGCCCTTTGCACCACCCTCATCACTCCCACCTGCCTGTTTTGCTTTGCCCTTTCCGCCCTTCGCATCCTTTCCCATCGTATTTTAAGCCTGTGCAATCAAAACACAAAGAATAAGGATGGTTGGTAGGGTTTGGTGATTCTAAGATATTAAGGATGTCGGGTGCCTTTACATATGCATACGTACTATACAGTATACATAAATATAAAACCACATCAATAAAAAAAGCATTCTCATAGATCATGCATTAAAAACATAAAATAAGCACTTATGACTTACTGAAGCTTAAGACTACAAAACGTTGCACTACATGAAACTAAGAACTGGTTCTAATGGCAAAACACTAAGAAAGAATATCAGGAAAAAGATTAAAAAAAGGGCGATCGTTATGCACCAAGGCTCAAAGACCTTCAGAGGATTGTGGAGGGAATTGTATGTACTTTATCTTTTCCTTGCATTTTACAAAGAGATGTGTTTCACAAATAGACGTGTCCATGGCTCGAATCTTGACCTTTTCGGTCACAAAGGATTAACCTTATTGTGTTGCCTATGTCCCAAAACAAGTCTCATTTGACTTTTAATAGTCAAATGAGTTATATAATAACTTCAAAACTGATAAGAACTACTTTCTTTGCACATAAATGAATAATTGTATACATTTTCTCTTACAACGCTGGCATTGTACCTACTGTTTGGTTGCACACACTTCATTGCTAATCATGACATTTTTTGTTTTGCAAGTCGGGGGTCTTCATGTCAACATCCTATCTAACCCTTGGGGTACATCCTATCCTCACCAAACCCTACCTCTATATTGGATATATTGGGTTTCTTTGGTTTAGTTATTTGCTATTGCAACGAGTATCTACATGTGTCATGTGTGACATTCCTACTGTACACTAGTTTTAGGGAACTACTGTTTGTTAACAGCTTAATGAGACACAACTTAAAAAATGATTAAGTGGTTTGGTGCAGAATGATTAAGAGACTCTTATGATATAGTGCAAAATGAAATATGGTTGTTTGCTAATTGTTCAGAATGAAATTAGGGCGCTGAATGGTTATGGGAGGGCCAAGATACAAAATCATTTGGAGGGTTTTGGAACCATTAAGAGGCAGACATTTTTTTTTGCCAAACAAGATTCACCTCTTAACAATTCAAAGGTTGCCTCTTAATTGAACCATTAAGAGATAAACAAGCATCTTATTCTACCGGCTACACATGACTTTTTGTCTTTTTGGTAGTGGCTTCACGATATGGAAAGTAGCTTATTCAGTAAGCTTCTAAGGGGAGCTTTACGTATAAAACCAAGTTTTTTTTTCCAAATCTGCCCTTTCCAAATAAAAAACATGCTCCTTCCATCCATAAAAAAACCCTTCCCAATCTATACAAACAGATTAATCCATAAAGTTTGCTTTATCCATGCAGAACTTAACGGAAAACCAACCGTTCAACCAAACAGTCTCTTAGTTTTTCTTCCTATACTGTTAGTTATCATAATTGCGCTTTGTGTTTCTTGTTTTTTTTAATTTTTGTTTTACAAGCCAGGTTTCTTCCCAGAATCAGCCTCTGAGAAAACGTTTGCACGTAATTCAGTGATAAAAAGGCTGAAACAAACTCCATTAACGAATAAAACCCTAGAGTTCCTTTTGGGCAGAGAAAGTTACATGTAAATGAATAAAACCCTAATTAGTCCAGTGAACACCCATAAGAGTAACTAATATTTCAACAAATTCAACTCCAGAAACAACATAATGTGACTCAATTCAAACAAAACATCAAATCCATCAGCATAATCAAGGAGAAAATAGTTCGCTTCTGGATGGATAGTTCTATGAGCAATCGATTAGTTCAATCAAATAGATTCATATCCATATACAAACCCAGATCTTCACAATAACATAAACCCAAAGACGAAAACTTCGTTCAATAATCGAATAAAAATAACAAACACCTAGAAAGCGAAAACCCAATACAAACGATGAATCGTATAACAGAAAGGTCGAAATCATAACTTTCAAGATTTTACTTAAATTCGATTTTGGGCATTTACCTTCGAGTTCGATCAAAAGGGGTTTCGGAGAACTACAACCACACCGCAGTCGCTGATTTTACCCTCTCTTGCTTGAATTGCTTCTACCCACGCGGGTATACGTCTTGATTTTTTTAGTGCAATGAAATGGACACAAACAATTGTATAAATAAATAAGTTCGAACTGTTCATCACCAAGCTTTCATAGCTCAGTTGGTTAGAGCACCCGTTTAGTAAGCGGGAGGTCTTGAGTTCGACTCTCAATGAAAGCAATTTATTTAGGGTTAAAACTGTAGATACTTTGTTCCTTTTTGTTTAGTTCAAAGTTGCACCTAGGCCCCTTATGTATTTCGTTATGTTCATTAATGACCCAAAATTAATTTGCATTTATGCCTTTTATGTTTCCAACCATGTCCAATAATGACCCCAAAACAATGAAACGAGTGACCAAGTTTTTTTTTTTGGTAACCGTGGGTTTCCAGGCCAGCTTACGCGCACCGACTAATCCCCGGGCAACCACGAATGGTCTGGAGTCATCGCATGTGAACCTCCATGATCACAAGAGCTTTGGCAACGCCTGGATTTGAACTCTGAGTAGATGAGATCTTCCACTACATCCCCCAAATGATTTACCAGTGCGCCACAACCCAAGTGGTTGGTGACCAAGTTTTTACAAACCATGTCCAATAACAAACAATTAAACTTGGTGACCAAGTTTTTACAAACCATTGTCGTCCTCAAAGACAGTTATACAACATAAAATTATTTAACCAAACGATAAACATAACATAATTTGTTAATAATTGGTATGAGCATAAGAATAAATAAGAAAACACATTTTCGTCAAGGAAAACCATGTCAAAACCACAAGGTTGTGGCGTGGTGGTAAGAGCCTGGGAACTTCATAGCGGTTGCCCAGGTTCGAGCCCCACTCGCAGCATTGTGGCCACGGGATGAATACCCGCGGGCCATAGGTCTGTTTTCCAGGAGATTAGTCCGGACCCAAAGTGGTCTGGGATACTCTTTTACCAAAAAAAAATCCTCATTTACAAAAAATAATAGTTTTTGTACACCTCATAAAAGAGGAACTTCAAAATTATGTACTGCACTTACTAATCGAAAACCATTTAAGAAAATATCATCATCTTATCACATGGATATAATATAAAGAAATAAGAATCCTTCTATTAACCAAAGTTAAGTCACAAAAACAACATTAAATGCCTTTTTTAAGTATAAAATATTATATATTGCAAATACCCACACGCTTCTCACTTAATAGGAAGAAAAAAATTCAAATTAAGAAAGATGATCTAAAAGATAAGTCTCCTACTAATTCAAAGCAAAACTCATAGAAATCATTAGAAGTTTTGGTTAGCTTGTAGATAAGTCTCAAATTCATAATAGCTAATACAATCACATATGCTTAAAATTTAATCTAGAATTTTCAATACAATCTTTTACATGTCGCTTGGATTCACAAATGCATAAAAACAATACCGGTAGAAATAGCAATTGAGTGGCATTTTTATAATACAGAACATGAAATATGCAAAGTCAATGGAATGAGAAAAAATATACAAAAAAATGAGATTACGGTTCTTATAAAATGTGGAAATTAGTAACTATAAAGAAACAAAATAAAACCATAAATGGCAGTGTTACAAAAACATTTGACTGAGTCGCTAGTTATAAGATTCATGGTCATTATTTATTTTTACATGTATGTGAAGATAACACTTGTTTTTATATAAAAAGTCACATTTTCCATGACCAAAACCTTTTTAATGCAGTTGCCGCTAAGAGTAAAACAAAGTTGTCACTAACCCATACATAGAAAATAAATAGTGTCAAGAATTTCATAGATCTTGATGAGTAAAATTTCAAATTGTTGCTTGAAATCCAACAATAATATTGATTACTTTAGAAATACGACAAAATCAAATGAAATAAATACGACGACATCAAATAAAAAAGAAATTGAAATTAATAGATTGAAATAGTGTGCACAAATGATTTGTTGAAACTTAAAGAAGTAAGGATGAAAGAGTATTTCTCATTTTCGTGAAACTTTACAATGACATCACCAAAAAGGCATGAAACAAAAAACAAACTTTTAGTAACATAACAAAAAGGCATGCAAATATCATCGCCAAAATAAAAGATGAATAAAAAAATAAGAGTTTTGTGATCATTAAAATCAATATATATACATATATATATATATATATATACACATATATATATATAGAGGGGTGTTCAAATGCAAACTTTTTAATGGTGCAAACTCATGCAACCCACTTATCTACCACATATTTTATTTTCCCATTTTTTTATTAAAAAAGTAAAAACAAAATATGTGGTAGATAAGTGGGTTGCATGGTTTGCACCATTAAAAAGTTTGTATTTGAAGGTGCCTCTCTCTATATATACACATATATATAAGGTATCAATTTGTTAACAAATTTTCATAAAATAAACTATAAGCATCAAAATTTATTCTAACACATTGCACGATAAATATTTAGTGCATATCATATGTATATAACATACATCCGTTGAGAAGCTGGAAACGTTGTAGAAACTATATATTAGTAGTCAAACGAGTTTCTAGGTGATAAGAGACTTGTAGTAATAGTATACTTAACATATAGAAATCTTACTTGAGATTGCTTGAAATCCCAATAAATTGTGTTTTGTTTCTTGAAATCAAACCTTCAAAAGAAGACATGATCGAATCAAATAAACTACAAAACTAAAACCAATAGGTTGATTTGAGAGACCCATAAGGTGTGTTGTGTATATACAATCCATCGGAGTCGAGATGGGGGTTGGTGAAACGAAGTCTTAAACTCAAAACACAACCAAATAAAGTAAAATATGGAAATTAAATTGATAGATAGATTTATGTGAAATTGTTTGATAGATGGAGAAAACCAAAAGCTTGGGAAAACAAAACGATTGGAAGATGGAGAGAAACTAAGGAAAACGAAAAAGATGGTTTTTAATGAGAACATAAATGAATAATCAATATTTATAGAATTAGAAATTTTAAAAAAAATGGTTAAAAGGAAGATGAAAAAAAAAGATGAGTGAATTTTTTAATTGTAGGAGAGGCCATGTCATCAACCATGGTTTCTCCTTTAATATATATATATTGATTTCATGAAAGTATCATGAAATGAAATCGTCCCAAAAAATCAAGTTTTTTTTTGTGTGTTATGATCTATTACATGTTACCCTTTTATTTTTTTGCTAGTTATATGACGTTTTGATCAATGTCAGTTGTAATTTAAAAATAATTTTACTGATCTAACCATAAAATGATATAATAATTGATTTATGATTACAAATACCAATCCTTGCGTAAATTTCAATATCACAATTTTTTTTTGTACGGAAACTTGGGCTAAGCCCACACACACACGCACCCGCGGTATCCGGGCATCCAATTGGGCAGCACCGACTAATCCGCGGCGACCCGGCCCAACCCAAATCGACTGGACCCGCCCAGGTACGACTAAGCCCGGTCAAGACCGAACCCGCATACCCATAGACTGGTATGCCCGTAAACCTGGACCCGAACCGACCCGAAGGTTGACCCAAGGTCTGGGTATCGCCGAAGTGCATCCCCCAGGATTCGAACCCTGGTAGATAGGCATACCATGCACTATCCCCCCAAGGCCTTACCACTAGGCTAACACCTCTTTGATTTCAATATCACAATTAATATGACTAAACGAACCTAATTTACATGCTATTGAGTGTGAAATTTAAGATGAAAATTAACTTTAGGTACAAGTCAAATGAAATGACATTGTTATCCTTTCTTATCATCAATATTTAAGATTAATTACTCATTCTATATACGTAACTGGTTTTAAAATTAAAGTCAGATGAAATCTTTTTTTTCCACTTCCTTTTTATGAATTAATATGTAATTCTATGTAACGCATCTCACTTTGATGTATGTGATGCTTTATTCTTGTTTACGTGTGCTAAAGGTTTTGATTTAAATAGCTGTCGTATTATATCAGTTGACAATGGAGAGAAAAAAAATAATTTGAATACTCTTAACAAAAATATAAAATTTATTTTTAGTACCAAATAATATAATGTCTAATACTTATTTGTAGAGTAATTATATTAGACCTCTCCTTAATTTAGGGTACCTAGGAAAACTTCAACCAAATCAATGTCAACCATTGGTTTAAGGGGGTGTTTGGGATTGCTTATTTGAGGTGTTTATTAACTTATTGCGTTTTCAAACAACAAATAAACTGTTTTGAGTATTTGGATTGGAAACTGCTTATGATTTCCCCACTCCGCTAATAAGCAGTTTTTGATAAGTCATTCTCAACTGACTTATTTGAAACTCCTTATTAACTTATTTAACCAAATTACATATTTGCTCCTTCTTTCTATAAGTTAATAAACACTTTACAAATAACCATAAGTTAATAAGCATTTTTACAAATAAGCATAAGTTGTTTTAAATAAGCAATCCCAAACACCCCCTAAGTCTCACTCGTAAAAAGTTGATCTTTTTCTGTAATTTATCGATGGATTAATAATATTAAAAATTCCAAATTTAATTATCATATGATAAAGAATTATATGTTTAGGGTCGGTTCAAATAAAAAGAAATATTGTGTAAAGATAAGAAGTGAAGGTAATTACTAAAAAAATACCTATTTGAAGATTCATATATGAATCGCCTCTAAAAATAAATTCAAATATGAACCGACGTTACTGATTATTCAAATGACCCAATGAGTTCACATATACATCTTCAAATGAATTTTTTTCAATAATTCACATGTTTTTTGTATTAAGATACTGAAATTATAAATGTTTTTTCCTAAATACATGTATATTTACTATATTTGTACTGGTTTTATGTTGTTTACTTTTTCTTAGCCATGGATGTCCAGTCCAATTTGTACGCATATCGACTAATTTTAGGGCCCTGGAGAACAATTAAATTCCATCAAATCTCATTCCAATTCCTTCAAAATCAAATTCCTTCAATGGATTTCAATTCCATCAAATTCCATTCTGCGAACCAAACGCCCTCTTAGGTTAATCCTTAGTGGGCTTGCAGGATATGTTGTTTACTTTGTTGCATATAAAATATACATATCGAACACGATATACTTTCATTTAGATAAAAATTAAAAAATTGGAAAAAGAAAAAAATAACTCCATCCTTTTATAGGTAATAAATTTGTTCGTAATACTCTTAAAAAAATTGTTGGAAATATTGTAACATATTATTTTGTTAATACAATATAACCATATTAATATAAAATAAAATAAAATAAAACAAAACCAAACTAATCAAACAAATCTCATATATTTTATTTGAAATTTTGGTCTAAGAAATAGATAAAATATATGGAGAACTTACCTTCATTTTAACGACTAGAAATATCCGATAATTTTATATTGAAAACAACATGACTGTTTAAAATATGTATATTTATAAAAGAATAAAAAATGAAATATTATTTTCAATGTATTTTATTAAATAATTAAATATATAATAATATGATATAATTTTTATAATCGATATTTATAAACTTCAACCTATTGACTATATTCAAACATTTTTTATGAACAATAAATTTGCCATTCAAATGAGTTTGGTCACAAAATATGGGTAGAGGTAGAATACAAATAAATTTTCTACTATTTAAAATAATATTATTTTACAAGTACATATTTCATATCAATATTTGATTTATCAAATTTAATATCTGTAATATTTTTTTTGATAAAAAGGGATGAAACCCAGATGGATATATTAAAAAATGACGTTCATATCAGTATTTGAGGATATTTAATGAATGGGTAAACTACCATTTTCGTCCATGTGGTTTGTTGTTTTATAGCTATTTTCGTCCCTAATCTTTAACAATTGCATTTTTGGTCCTTGTGGTTTGCAACTTCTTTTGTTTTTAGTCCCTGAGAATATTAGGGGACGTTTGGTTCGCAAAATGATTTCTGAAGGAATGAAATCTGTCTAAGGAATTGGAATGAAATGTTATCAGGTTTGATCAAGTGTTTGGTTGACAGGAATGAAATGTAATCAGTCAAATGAATTGGAATATGTCTGTTTGGTTTGCAAAGGAATTGGAATGAGATTCTGAAAAATGACAAAAATACTCTTTCTTTTATTTTTATTTTTTTAAATGTCGAGAGAGAGAGGAGAGAGAGGGGGGGAGAGAGGAGAGAGAGTTTGTGATAGAGGGAGCGGGTAGAGAGAGGGGAGAGAGAGGAGAGAGATAAAGATAGGAGAGAGATATAGAGGAGGGAGAGGAGAGAGAGGGGAGAGAGAGGAGATAGAGAGAGAGGAGAGAGAGAGAGGAGAGAGGGGAGAGAGAGGGTTTTTAGAAGCGGCTAGGGTTTTTAGAAAAGGTAAGGAGGGTATTTGTGTCATTTTTGAGAAAATCTGATGGAATGAAATTCAATTCCATCCATTTTAAGAAGGAATGACCAAATCCATGATTAAAGGAATTCATGGAATTCAATTCCATTCCATTGGTAACCAAACAGCAGGATGGAATTTGGTCAATGGAATTGACCATTCCAATTCCATCAGATTCCAACGAAATCCAGCGAACCAAACGCCCCCTTAGTTTTTGGGACGAAAATAGAAAGGAATTGCAAACCACAATGACTAAAAAAACAAATTTTAAAGTCAGGGACGAAAATGGTTATAAACAACAAACCACGAGGACGAAAATCATAGTTTCCTCTTAATGAATTTATACATGTATTTATGTCTAAATACTTAAAGAGATTGAAGAAGGTATGTTATTTTTTATATGGGCAGATTCCATTGTAAACCTATCTTCGGTTATGATTTGTGAACCAGGGACAAATGAGAATATGCCACGTATCCCGAATATTCACGAGATATTCATCGTGAATGTTTTACTTAACGTTCATGATGATTGTTGTAAAAAAATCTACGTTCATTATTCATAATGAACGAGGACAAGTGTGACCCTCTTGTTTGTTTACAACTAAATCCTCCTCCTCTCTCTCTCTCTCTCTCTCTATATATATATATATAGGGGCATGTTCAAACGAGAAGCTAAACATTTTGGGAGAAAGCTAGATATGTAATATCATATGTGATACACAAGCTTAATCATAAATGATTAAATATACGTTACATTGACATTATATAGACGTTTAATCATATATGATTAAACACAACAAATGGCGTGTAATCACATATGATATTGGCACTTCTCGCTTTATCACAAAATGTTTAACTTCTCGCTTGATTCTTTCTCTCTCTCTCTATATATATATATAGATAGATATAGATATATATATACATAGGGGTAGTTTCATTTGGAAACCACTTTATATATATACATATATATATATATATAAGACACAATATTCATTTTATTATATATTGTTCGTTTTGTGGGCATTGGATTTTCAATAGCCCATCATTTAGACTATCTTTGAAAGGTTCGTTATAAATATCTTTTAAAAAGTCGAAATAAATGCATTTTAGTTCTGGCAAACCTCGATTTTTCCTGCCTCAATTGATGCTTTTTTACTTTTGAGTTTTCGATTTATTTCAATCATAACTTTTGACAAATTTGAGGGTTTTGGATATATATATATATATATATATATATATTTTTTTTTTTGTAAAAGAGGCTTTTATTATCATGCAAAAAGAGTTTATAAAGTTGGTATCAAGCTTTGTCATTTTTTAAAGACAAAAGGTTACAAGTAATTTGCTTTAATTCTTATTTAATGTACTTGTGAAATAATATATTCAACGATCTCAGAAGAAAGTCGGGGAGAAGGATGTGAGCCCCTTAGTAAAGCGATTGGGACGCCACGATAAACTCCTTGCTACTCCCTGCAACGGAATCCAGAAGATGGCAGGCATGCCACTAGAAGTTCAGTATGTCTAATCGATCTCGTCGAGTGTCGCAATCTCATGACCAGGGTTTTAGGACGTCCAAATTGAAATGGTGGAGAGGATGGTGGGAGTGACTTAGGTTTAGGAGAAGAAGCTTCACATGTTTCGAAGAGAATGCGAGGGAGTTTGATGGTGGGTTTGGGTGCAAAGAGAATGTGAAGGGGTTTGATGGTCTTAAAATCTAGTTTCCATACTTATCCTTGTGAGCTAATAATCAAGGGATTTATTCCCATCTCCTTGGTGCATCAATCTCTTCCTTTTTTGTTCACATATTTTCCTTCTTTTGGTTTCTTTCAATTATATATATGTTGGCTACTTCTCATTTGTAATTCAACATGTAATATATGAATATGAAATACATGGTCCCCTAAATTTATAAGGTATCAGAGCCAAACCTGGTAGCCTAAACCTTATTTCTTAAGATATTTTGTATCACCTTCTTCTTTCTTTAGAGCAATGGATCAGGAGAAGAAACGAGAACCTAAACCAAGTAGAAGGAGAGTTAGGGGCTTTCACTATAAAACTGACAACTGTAAGCGACGGACAAAGTCGTCGCTAATCCCTCGCTAAAGTTGAGATCCGTCGTTGACCTGTCGCTGATAGTCGGTGGGCCAAAAGGGTGTAGGTAATGCTACCAGCAACGGATCAGCGACATACATTAGCGACAGATCAACGACATACATCAGCAAAGGATAAGTATCAACGACGGAAAACATTAGAGACGATTAGCGAGGGCACTTTTAGCGATGATTAGCGAGGGCCCTGTTAGCGACGAATTAGCGAGGGCTTTAAGACGGATTAGCGAGGGTCAAATTAGCGATAGATTTGCGAGGGACCCATGCACTTTTAGCAACGAAAATTAGTTGCTAATCCCTCGCTGATTTTTAATAAGTTAAATTAAATTTCTCTATTTCCTGTATATTTTATACAAAACATGCCCATAAATTGAAAATAACAAACTGAAACATGTCCAATAAATTAAAAATTGTTAAAAGGAAAAACGAATAGAACAACAATAGAATAGAGAGAGTGAATCTGTCTTTCTCATTAATCAAAAGCCCTTTAAATAGGGATGAGTTACAAGTAGATAGCTATAAGAGATATCAGTTCTAATTTATCTCTAATATGTTTATTAGTATCTATATCTCTATCTCTATCGTCACATCCTTTAGATGATGACATACTTATCCTACAACACTCCCCCTTGTGCCGAGTTAAAGGAGTGGTGGTGCACAGTTGTTGTCTCGTTAAAACCTTACGCCAAAATAAAACCCAGTGGGAAAAAATAAAAATATGACGAAGGAAAGAGTACAACGCACCAGTTTCCTTTGCAATACATAGACTTTTCCTTCAGTCTAGTTTTCTCTTAGATTCGTACTTTAATCATGAAAGTTAGGAAAACTTGATGATATATAAACAGTTGCCTCACTAAAACCTTACACCAAGGAACAAAACCCAATGGGAAAAATAAAACCTTGGTTGAAGGAAAGAGCACAACATACCAATATCACAAATATAGTAGACTCCCCCAATATATGGTTTTAGGTAATGACTTGGTAAAATATGTCACATTCTTTTGACACCTTACTTGATTCACTTGAATCTAAAGGAGAGTCTTTTATTGCTGATTGTATAGAAACTTAAACAGAATATGCTCTGTGTTATTACCCTTGATGTATCTTATGTTCATTTCTTCTATACATGATGCATTATTTCCATATATGCAAGTAGGATACTGGTTTGTACCTAAAATTACTAGTTCCTCTAGTATATATAATGAGTCCTTAATCATATACATTCTTTAATTATCTCATGGAGAGTAATATTCTTGGAATAGTTCAAGGAGGTAGTTACAAGGGTTTGCTTAGTTTGCTTTCAAGCAATCTGGGTGTTCATTGTGGTAATTCCATATCCAGTAGAACAACCTTTGTATGGATTAGGCAGATACCTAATATTAGCAAAGACATACCAAGACATTGTTTGGTGTTTTTCTATAAGAGCTAGTACTTTTGCTACTTACATTTTAAGTAGGTATTGAACTTCCATTATCAATCTCATTTTTCTTTCTATAGGGAAAATATAAGCCCATGTCAATGGTTCCAAAATATTAACTTGATTTTATTCCAATGACGTTGCGTTGGCACTGAGCTAAATCTAGCTAACAAGTTCACTGAGAAATATAATATATGGTCAAGTGTATTATGCTAAGTACAATAATGCGCATATTGTACTTAGATAGGGAATTCCGGCTCCCAACATTTTTCGTCATCATCCTTTAGACGAAATGGATCTTTCCTTATATCTGACACTTCGACCGATCATGGGAGTGCTAACCGGATGCGCTTTGTCCATATTAAATTGCCTGATTATTTTCTTGACATATGCGATCGGTGAATTAATATTTCACAAACTCGGTGTCCTAGCTCAAATATCTAGACAAAACCAAATTTTCCCAAGATATTTCCTCTCAAAATCAGATTTCAAGTAGCTCGTGGTTCCTCTTATTTCATCAAGAGTGCCTATTATGTTCATAACATTGACATATAGAGCTACTTTGAAAATCTGGAACTTGTTTTCCATAATAAATATGCAAGAGAACAATTCATCGTTCTTATATATCCTTTCCCAATCAAGTATTCCATTAGGCGGGTATACCACATCCGCTTAGATTGTTTTAATCTATAAAGTGGGCGTTTCAATTTTATTGCAAACGCATTTCGTGGTTTAGAGTTACTTGATTTTGGTAATGTAATATCATCAAACACTTTTATATATCTCTAAATCTAGATACCCGTAGAGATATGTGATAACCACATTCATGAGCTGCATTTCCAGTCCTTCGGAAACTACTAGGCTAACAAATTATTCGGATGTCATAACATCCATCATGAGAGAGTAAGTCTCCTCGTGGTCAATCCAGGGCGTTGTGAGAAACCTTGCGCCAAATGAGAGTCTTACATATTAGGACTTCATTATTCTCGTTACGCTTTCTGACAAAGATTCAGTTATGTCATACGGGCTTTACACTTGGTAGGTTAGCACTACCTGACCAAATACCCGATTATTTGTCAGAGAATATAATTATTTATGTATTGTTTCTTTACATTTAGGCCAATATGCTCTTTGTTGATATTATTCAACTGAGCCTGGTTCGATGTCGTCGTGCTCGATCATCTTATGAGCCATCGTATATGCGAATAAATCATCATTGATTATATATGATCTGTCCATCGACTCATATGTACTCTCATAGTTCATTTTAGATTAATATTCATCTCTAGAATCAATATTAACTTCGGAGCGTCCTCCAGTGATGATTCATGGACATAATTATAATTAGAGACAATCTCATGAGAGTTTTGTGTATTGATGATAAATGGATGTGCCTAACTATTCTCTTCCTTTAGAATAGTATCCATCGAACCAAGTAGCTTCCACCACTTCCATTTGGTAGCTACGACCTCAACCACACCTCCACTATGTGTGATTGCAACGCACTTTCCAATGGCGTTGTGCCCCTTTTGGGGACTTTATAACCTTGCGAGTATATTTGCAGCCCGTATATGTGATATTGTCACTTTCGGAATAACATTAAATGTATCAGGTATCGAGTCTGATTCGTTTGACTTCAACATTACGTTGTGAAGTTTTGGGGATCAAAATGAGACAGAGTGGGAATATTCAATGACACTTCCTGTCGTTCCCATGGAACATCCTTTTTTCTATCTCCCCCTAATGACGGGAAGACTGTCTCATGAAAGTGACAACCCGCAAATCTAGCGGTAAAGAGATCACTAGTCAAATATTCTAATTAGCGGATAATTGTTGGGGATTCATATCCAACATATACCAAGTCGTCTTTACGGACCCATTTCGATGCGCTGTGGGGGCGCAATTGACACATATACTACAGAACCAAACATGCGTAAATGTAAACTATCAGGCTTATATCCAGTTACCAACTGGTACGCATGAGGTTGGTTAGCAAGGAGTGGGTCTAAAAATGAAAAAAACTGCATATAATAATTGCATAACCCCAGATAGATGTGGGTAAATTGGTGCGCATTACTAATACCCTAGATGTCATCATATTCTTTTGATAACAACTTTTATGAGACAATTTTAGATATACACATGGGGTATAGGAAACTCTACACTGATCCTAATACATATGCAATTAACATCAAATCCTTATGATGTAAATTCTCCAACATTCCAAGTCATGTAGACTTGATGAAATAATCATGGTGGTGATCCCTTAAACGTAAAACTAGTGCTAGGAGTGCAGTATTTCATGTGGACAATAATACGACATGCGTTCATCGTGTCGAAACCAGAACCATAAAGTACTTTAATGGCCCGCATTCTGGATGTTTATGTCCATAAATATCACCTTGTATTCGTTGTAACAATGAAATATTTTTGTATTATGTCCTTAGCTTTAGGATGACCTCATTCCTTTCTTGGCTAAGGATCAGGGAATACAAAAGTTTAGGTATTCGAGAGGGCATATTATGATGGCGGTGTTGCTTCTTATGCTGCAGAAGTCAACAGCTGCAATTTGCCTCGTTTTGCCTTTCACTCGAAAGAGAATGTGTCTATGTGTATTTTGCAATACACGGATCACTATGTCATAACCACGGTGTCCCACATGGTCATGCCGAAACTTATATGTGTTATTGCCCCCAAAAGTTCTTTATTGGTGACAAAATATGTTTCGATGACCCAATAATATACTAGTTTGACACATTAGTTTCCATGATATATGTTTACTTTCATATTCATTAGAACTTATGTATATATGCTCATTTCCATTTCCATTTGATACGAATATCTTTACAAGGTTCCTATTAATCTTGTACCAACGAGAGAGTGACAGTCCATCGTCTAAGTAATTTGGTTGGATGTATTATAAAACAAGTATTAGTCTATCTTTTTTCCGATTGTGTGATAGGTCAAAAAAATCATTTCTCCTCGATACATTCTTACACGAAACGGAGAATATTGAAATTTTTGTATTTGTTTTGATGTATTTCTTTACATCTATAATGGTTACATATTCGATTTTACTTTAGCAAAGAAATTAATTTTGGTACTTAAAATTAATTTCAAAGAAACACACGCATAATCAATATTAAATATTAAATTAATATGTTATATTTCATTTTCAATGTGTTCCCTTTTTGATAGAAACATTTTTTAGTGCATATCTTATTTGATTGTCCATTATCACCTGGGTAGTAGTTGTATCCTACTCCAGGTGTTGAAAAAATCATTCCTGACTCTTACCAATACCCTGACCCTTTATTATAGGGTCTCGTTTACATGGTGCAGAATGTCACATGTGTGAATTTTTTTGTAACTCACAATCATTTGGAGTTGTTTCCACCTCTAACACTTTCATTATTGATATCGGGAATTTTTTTTCCCGACATATGTGGTGTTATTCGAAAGAACCTTGTTATGTCTCTCAACCACTTGCAGTAGGTTGATGAGTTTGTCTAAAGGTTACATTCCAACTTATATTGGTTCATTAATATTTACTTATATATGAAAGGTGGAAATAATATTAGGAATCATGTCATCTTCTGTGAGTTCCTTGCCACAGAGATTGAGACGCGTTTTGGATATAACATTTCTTTGTTGAAATCAGTTACTTTTTTGTAATCGAGTAAGTGAGTTTCATTCCACTGTACGATTAGTTCGGGAAGTACATATTCATAAGTACTCCCGATTATCCCTATCGGAACATCCCACATTTCTTTGGGGGTTTCTAGTAAAGGTATCCTATGAAACTTATGATTTATATGTCGTCTCAAAACATGAGGGTATTTGTTTGTACCTTTTCAAGAGGTTGGTTTTAGAGTCAATAAAGAGTTGATGGACTTTAGGTATGTACTCATTTATGATACTCAGATTCTTTTGAGTTTACGATGTTGATTTTGGGATGAGTTGTTTCAACCATTTACATATATAAATAATAATATATGATTTTCTTTTTTGATAAGGAAATGGATTTTGGTTATGAAATTTCATTATCATAACAATATTGGATTTTTGTATGCTTTAATTTTATTGATAATACTTCATCAATATTTCAATTTGCGAAAAAAAATCACTCGATTTATTGGATTTCCAGGTAGTAGGGGAATCACATGGATTTCTTAAATCCCTACAAACCTTAGGGCTGTTTACACCTGTTTGACAAAATCCAGTCGATATTTTGTGATTCATTTCATTTAAATATAACATTATTAATTATAGAGATTTGGGATGAGACCAAAATGACTATGAGTTTGGCATATGAAACCAATTTTAATATTTTAATACCTTAATAGTATTTTTGGAGCTTTTGGTAAAGACCAAAATATATGAGGTTAGAAGTGTAACTTCCATAAATTAATTATATAGTTGAAAATTATGAGTAGGAACTCACAATTAAAATAGACATTTAACATTATTTTGAAGCTTTTAGTAAAATAATAAAAATTATGGGGGTTGGAAGTGTAACTATCAAAGAGTAATTATAAGATTATTAATTATTTATAATTATGATAGAAATCTAAATATTATATTTAAGGATAACAATCAAACATCAAATCCATACTTATCTCTTCCAAAAAGAAAAGAAAAATCTATAACCAAATTAATAATAATAAATCCGGATAATTAAATAAAATGGTAAAATATTTAAATAAATTAATCGTCAATTTAAGTAATAAATAATTATCATTACTTATAATAATATATTATTCTAACTTAAATCATCAAATCAAATTAACTAGTGATCCAAATAAATAAATAACATTAATGTGATTAAACATTCTTGAGAATGCAATGAATAATATGTTCCCAAGAATAAAGTTATTTTACTCCAACTACAAATAAATTAATTAACTAATAGCTTAATTTAATATTTAAGCTAGTCTAAAAATAGATTAAGATATGAAACTAAGGGGCTGTTTACTAACTCTTACTCGGTAAGTGTTGTCCGAGTATGAGTGCTGACCCGGGTAAGTGCTGTCCGGGGTAAGGGGCTGGTAAGTGTTGTCCTAGTAAGTGCGTTTACCAAGTGTTTTGTGGTAAGCGCTTACCAACAACAAAATTACCATTTTAACCTTTTTTATAGTTATATGTTAAATAAAATGTAATTATTTCTTTTATCAATCATCTATTGGAAGAAAAAAAACAAATTTCGTACTTCAACAACTGCTTATCAACATTATAATCTTTTTTTATATAATTAACCGCCAAATTAGACACCAAAATGCAATTTTCATACTTCAAAACAAAACGACGAAACATATTAATAGTCATTCATATTTAAATACAAACGGGATATGAGACATTTTAATACCAAAAAGAAATTGTTTGTTTTCATCCAAGACAAGATAAAAATTAATTTGAACCATTTGAAAACAGTTGAGTCGCTATCTGATCCCGCAGATTAGCCATATATCCGTTGTCTTGAGAAGCCCCCCATTGTACTTCAACAATTTCTTCTTCACTGCCTCCTCCATGATCCTCTTCAGCAGTAAACATGGCACTCTCATCGTATTCCATAAACAATTGATCTTGGATATTACATCTTCTTATAAAATTATGGATTGCAAAACAAGCAACCACAACCTCTATTTGTTTTGGAAAAGGATAACAAGCCATTTGCTTCAAAATCGGGAATCTTGCTTTTAAGACGCCATACGCACGTTCAATAACGTTTCTAAGTTGTGCATGTGCATGATTAAACTTTTCTTCTTTAGTTACCGCGCGTCTGCGTCTAAAATCAGCTAACCAATACCTCGTATTGCGATAAGGAGTCAAAAAACCCCGGGTATTGGGGTATGCAGCATCACAAAGATAATATTTATCTGCATTTACAAATACAATTAAAAGACACAGAAAAATAATAAGCTCACTATTAGAAAAGGATGATACATACTTGGTGGAGGAAACGGAAATCTCGAATTTGGGTCGAATGCAACTTCCCTCAATACTCTAGCATCATGTGCAATGCCTTCCCATCCGGCCCAAACATATGTGAATATCATATTAAAATCACACATTGCTAAAACATTTTGAAAGCAATCGCCTCTTCCTCTTCCTCTATATCTTGCTTGTTGATTTAAGGGCACAACTGCATGTATCAAAGTTCCATCTAATGCACCTATAGGCCCCTGTAAGAAAACCACAAATTATATATAATATTATCATACAAACTTTTAATGTTTTACAAAGTATCAAAACAAATAACATACCGGAAATATTTCTTTAAGGTTTCTAACTCTCTCTGACATGCTCAAAGTTCCATCGAAGGATGTCGGCCTTATGACTTCTCTTGCGAATTCCATCATTCCATTTAATACTTCATGAAAACATGTGTGTATAGTCCGTGTGGAATGTTGAAATCTCCGTTTAACCATCCTAAAACGTTCATTATGACCAATAATAGTTAAAAACATTGCCATCTTCTCTTCAACACTTATACGACGACTTGATTGCAACCAATTGTTTTGTTTAAAATGGTTACACAAGAGTATATAAGCATCGCGAGATAGACGCATTAGTTCATGACATTGCGTACTAGATCCACGTAATAATTCTAGTGTATATGCATGTCCAGTCAAATTTGAATTGTTATCTCTTATTCTTTCTATTCTTGCTTCAGCTCTTCTTCTCAAATACCAATATGCAATCACCACAATCATCATTAACTGATTACGATCCATGACCTTGCAAATATAAAATACAAAAGATATCATATTATATTTCATATATGACATAGATCTTTAACATACAATTAGAACAATAAAAACATCAAAATAACAATCAACAAAATTCCATATACGTCCAAAAATAACACAATGTTCCATATACGTCCAAAAATAACATCAAAAAGTCATAAAATTCCATAACCATCCACAAAAAACCTAAAGTCATAAAGTTCGATAACCATCCACAAAAAAAACCTAAAGTTATAAAGTTCGATAACCATCCACAAAAAAACCTAAAGTCATAAAGTTCGATAACCATCCACACAAAAACCAAAAGTCAGTCTAACTTAAGTTGAGTTGGCGTGCCGTAAATTTAATCCATGACTCACACCTCTCATCCTTCAAACGCAACCAGATTTTCCTATAGTCCACGCCTTGGCTAAAGAGGTAAAGTGTGATGTCATACAACGATGTATCTTCCCAACCAAGCCTATCTAATTTCATGATACAAGCATCCATATCACCGTCCTCCGATGGTTTGTCAAAAATGGATTTCACATGTGTCACCACATGAGCCAGCTCCTCTTCCCTTACCAATGGTTGATTAGATTTTCGTTTTCTGGATTGAGAACGAGAGAAACATTCTTGTGTTGAGCTAGATGGTCCTTGATTTGAAACGGGTGGTCCTTGATCTGAAACAGGTGGTGCGTGTGTGGTATCCAAGCTTTGATCATCAATTGCTAAAGGGGGGTTAGAAACATTAGCAGCACGTGAAGGGTTCTGATTTTTAGACCACGATCCCCAACTCCCAACACCCGTCGCCGCCACTCCATCAAAAACTTGCATACAAAGATGAGGGTAAAGTAGTGGTGCATTCCTCAACTTGTCAGCATATTTACTCAACTGTTTATAAAAAAAGAAAACATATAACTAAAAGAAAAATATAAGAAAATTAAAATTAGAAAAGCCGAGAATAAAATTGACCTTCGCCTCTGCCTTCCATTCCTCTTCAGTTAGATTGAATGTGTTGGTCACTGGGTTATAGACATTACCCGTTCTATTTTTTAGCCTAGAATACACCGCATACTTCCCCCTCAGATAATCATAGTGATTCTTCATTTGCCTTTGATTCACAATGAAGTTATGAGTGTTTTTTAATGTTTCTGCTATGTTATTCCATGAATGCATCTTAAGGCTACCACCTTGGATTCCATTAATGGACATCTCATGTGCACAACACTCTAAGAATGTTTTTACCACATTATCTTTCCAACTAACCCTCGATTTTTTAGGTTCTGATGACTCGTCATACGATTCCATACCTATGTCAAAAAGTACCCTCATCAAGAAATGATCGAGAAACACTATAAATCATAAAAACTCATAACAAATTATCCATTTCTCGACGGTAAAAATCCTATTGTCTTAATAACCCATTTCTTGAATTCGTTATGCAAAAGAGCAAAAATCATCAAGAAATGATCAATAAACACTAGAAACTATAAAAACCATAACAACAACATGGTTGACTACTTTATAACATTTAGAACATAATTTCACATTTAGAACAAGTAGACAAAGAAAGTCAAGATTTTTAGAACATAATTTTACATTTAGCACAATTCCATAAAGAAAAAAACAAGATTTCTAGAGCAAAAATCCACTTGTAGAACAACCCCATGAAGAAAAATCAAGAATTGTAGAACTTCACATTTACAAAACAAGTAGACAAGGGAAAGTCAAAGATTTTCATAAGCAAAATGCAATGTGGGTACACAAACATTGTATGATGATGTACCAAATAGAAAAAGATAATATAAACAAAATCATAAACACATAAGCACAAGACAACATATGTCAACATGGAGGATGCAAGAAATCATCATGGAGCAAATACTATACAATAATGCAATCCTAAAAGGTAAGATGCCAAAATAAAGATCCATTCTTCAGAATCCTATGTATATAAAAATCCTCATTCTCAGTTATAACTGAACTGTGTTGCTGCAGGTCGTTTTGGAGTTTGTAGAAACCAAAAACTTACCAGAACAACCATAAAAATCCTCATTCTCAGTTGGGTATCTCATATTTTCTTCAAAACAACCATAAAAATCCTCTGAAATTCAGGGTTAATTCTGCTACATTCAGAAAATTGGGTTTCTGCAACTTTTGAACCCAAAATTGAGGTGGGTTTTTTCTGAATAATTGAGGTGGGTTTCTGCAACTTTTGCCAAATTCTTGAATATTCTATATATATATAGTGAACCCAAAAACAAGACTATCTTGAATATTCAGAAATCGTTCAACCAAATGGTTGAATGTTGATAAAATAAACACAACCCATACATAGATTTCATAAATCGTGTTGGGTGCTGATAAAATAAACAAAACCCAGACATAATTTCAGAAATCGTTCAACAAAATCGTTGGATGCTGACAAAATAAACAAAACCCAGACATAATTTCAGAAATCGTTCAACCCAGATACAACAACAAGATACATAAAGTAGATTTCAGATTATTGAGAAATCCTCAGAACATATATTTCAAAAATCGATTTCAGATTATTGGATACAACAATAAGATACATAATGTTGAGAAATCCTCAGAACATGTATTTCAAAAATCGATTTCTGAAAAAAAAATAGAGAAATAAATCGTTGAGGAAGAAATCGATAACAAAAAGGAGAGAAAGAAAACCTGCGGGCGTCGTGAAGATGGGCTGAGAGCGACGAGGGAGAAGGCGGAGGGAGGAGGAGAGAGGCGGCGATAGGCGGAGGAGCTGCGTGTGTCGTTATCTGGTTCGTGAAAAAACCTAAATCGCACACACAGGGAGGGAGGAGAACGATGGAAATTAGAAATCTGACCCGGGTAGGCGACATTTTTGATCTGGCTCGGTAAGAGCTCGGTCAGATTCTCGGTCAGATCTCGGTCAGATTCGAGATTTGGTAAACAATCTGACTGCTGACCGAGTCAGATATGCTGACCGAGTCAGCCCGGTCAGCAGTTAGTAAACAGCCCCTAAGGGGTTGTTTGTTTTTAAAAAAAAATCTCTTAATGACTCTTAAGTCTGAATTGTTCAGAAATTTTTACACATCACCTCTTATTAATCATAACTAAATTAAGATTTCAGACTTTAGACCTCTTAAAAAACAAACGGCACCTTAACGATGTCTAGTATGAATAAAATAAATAAATCAATAAATTTAATTGTTCTAGATTAATATAAATTAATTCATCTACATAAAAATAAGAGATAACGACCCAAAATAAATAATTATTCGTCATTTAATCAATTAATATCAACAACAAAAATAAGTGCAAATCTTTTAACCATTTAAAACAAATATTGGCTCAATATCTAATGAAAAATCCGAGCAATAGTATCGAAACAAATACAATATTTATTAAATCAACCAAAATATATCCACACTGTGCAATGGGATAGAAAAAAAAAACAAAATTTATAATATTTTGATATAATTCAATTATAACTTAATTGGTTTAATAAAATATATTATTGACTTAAAATCATGAGCTTGAAGCAATTACAAGAAACCACACTTAAATAACATAAATATGCGTATAGTAGTCATGATTTTTATAGTATATAGAAGTCGATTCAGTAAACGAATTATATAATAATGGAAGCATTGATATATTATAAATATAATTTCATAAATTCAAAAGCATGGATATGGAAGTATATAAGCGTCGTCATGTGTTCATGAGTGGGTGAAACTTCAAGATAATAGTTTGAACACTTACAGAGATATCACCATATTCCGTACCAAAAAAATGGAAGTTCGGCAAGCGATGTATTAATGGCAACAAAGCATGATGGAACAGTAGCCCAATTAGGCAGTGTCAAATCATTTCTTGTAGAAGAGTCTCGTGCTGATAACGTGTTAAAGGGAAAAACGAATAGAACAACAATAGAATAGAGAGAGTGAAATTGTCTTTCTCATTAATCAAAAGCCCTTTAAATAGGGATGAGTTACAAGTAGATAGCTATAAGAGATATCAATTCTAATTTATCTCTAATATGTTACAAGTAGATAGCTATAAGAGATATCAGTTCTAATTTACAAGTAGATAGCTATAAGAGATATCTGTAACACCTTCAAACTCGGAAATAGCAACTAATTTAAAATTTTCTAAAATACATCGATAAATAATTTATCTACAAACACAATATAGGATTTAAACTCAATAAACACATTTATTCTCTACATACATTCTATAATAAGGACGGGTGCTACTAAAACCCAATAATAGTCACTATCTCCAACTGCGGAAGACTTCATCAATCTACTTACTCTCGTGAACCACTAAGCACATCTCTTTATACGACTGCTAGAACCGAACCCCCTTCAGGAACCTGATGCACATGCCGACAAATAAAAAGGTTAGGCTTAACGCCTAGTGAGTTCAAGAGTTTTACATTAGAGATGTATGAAGCAATAACTTTAAGAATGTTATTTAAAATCGTGATTTCCACAATCCAATACATTTGATTTGAAAGCAACCAAAGAAATGAAATACATTAAATCTTAAAACCATCTCCTTTCAACGTTCACCCTTTTCGTGATTAAAATCATAAAACATACGCATCTTTAAATAAAGCCAAAACCCAAAGCGTTCGTAAAACATTACTGACATTATAATGATCAAACGTTGAAAACGTAGATAACTCAAACTTTCAAGACATCCCAATAACTCGAATGAGTTTCAATAACTGAACCTTAAAACATAGATAAATACCCATACTCAAACGTCTCCGAAAACATGGATTATAAAACTCCATAACCAAAACCACACCTATTGGTGACGGGGAGGACCCGATTACATTGTACATGACGGAACACAAAGTAAGCCTCAAGGTAATGTAGTAAATCAAAACATGTGGGTTACACATAAAACACCCACCGAGCATCAACTACTCCAAATCTGTAGCTCGAAAACATCAAGTCAACCACTCCAGGTATTTTCTTGAGAGTCCCCAAAACCGGGCAACTTGGGCACAATGGGATTACACCTTACTGTCCATGGGACGCTGCCCGACCGTATAGGCCCACACCCTACTTACCATGGAACCCGATGCCTATCCCATGCCAAATGGTGAACCAACTTCCCAAACGGGGACAGAGGAACACCGTGCCTATGGATCCATTGCACTAACTAAACCATTACATGACTCAAACGGATGAACCAAAGCATTCACAACATGACATGCTCAACTAAGATGCAGTAAATGCAAATCATAACCAAACGCTCAACATCGAGCAATTAAAACGGACAAGTGTCCTCAAAACCCAACAAAATCCAAACCGAGTCAGAAGCTCAACAAATCCAAAGATCCAACGTCGAAATTCATAAAATGAAATCAAATATACACAACCCATATTTATATAAACCCATGCTCCAAAGCATATAATTAACTCCAACGTAGTTTAGATTGGGACAATTCATTTTCCAAGTGAGTTTACAACGTTTATTCTTTCAAAACGTCCCATAACACAAAACCATGCATTTCTCTAAAACACAAATCAAAACACAGTTATACTCAAAATCTACTTCCATAAAATAAATCATAGAAATACCAAAATACATGATTTATTTATCATAATGCTCCAAAATCCCAAAGATGTGTGCTAAATGAGTTTATAAAGTTAAACACCTTTAAAATACTCAACTTATCAGCAGTTAACAAAACTTATCAACAGTTAACAATTTCATGTAAAACGCTTAAAATAACATTTTGGCATGTACACCGTTTTCACAAATCAACTTGAACTCACCTTGCTAGATTTAGGCTAAATCTAGATTTTACCCAACGAGCTTTTTTGAAGGCCGCTTGAATCCTCAAGCCGAGAACTTCCAAAACCTAGATCCATACATACCGAACCATAAATATCCATAAACAACCACATAGAAACATTCCCCAACATTATATACCAAAATCACTAAACGAGACCAAAACCCTAGTTTCTCCAAAACTAACAAATCCGAGATTTGATAACCCAAACACTAGGGAAACACCCAAAGAACGTATATAACCTCAAATCAAAGAAGCTTACCATTAAAGATGACAATACTTTCCGAGAACACCCAATCCAACACTTCAACCCGAGCTCCCAACCGATGAACTTGATGAGGGAGATGAAACTGGAGGTTTTGTGGTTCAAGATTCCAACTAGCTAGATGGTGAAGATTCATGTGGTTTGGGGAGGAAAACCCCCAAAATGGGTTAGGGTTCGGTTTTGGGGTTTGGGAGAGAAAAAGGGAAGAAGATAGAAGTAAAAAATGAGAGAAATTGTGAGAAATTCGGACATTTAGGGAACCAGTGGCCGCGGGCGATTATGCCACGCGATAGTGACATTGTCACTATCGCGAGGGCACTCTCGCGGGGAATGTACCGCGGGTGGTACACCCCCGGCGATTGTGCCACGCGATAGTGACACATGTCACTATCACGAGTCACAATCGCGCTACACGTACCGAGTCCCGAAAAAGGTCGAAACTCGAGATTCTCGCATGGGTCGACTTAAGGTTCGAAAGCACAACATTTACCACTCAAAAGATAGACGGAAGGCGGAGAGATAACCAACAAAACGCGGAGCTTGCTTTACGAAAAACCGGGTGCTACAATATCAGTACCAAAAGGGCCAGGAGAAAGAAGTGTATCCATGCTGCCGCATGAAAGCAACAATGCGTCGATAATGCCACCTGCTCGGCTAACTAGGCAGCTTGACTAGCCTGTTCGGCCTCTAGCTCGGCCTAATGGTCTTCCTCCATTTCATCCACCTTCGTTCTCAATGCAACTACCTGTAAATATTCAATATTTGACAAAAATCAGTAATTTGTTGGCAATAAAAAATAATGATATGATACATAACAATATAACCAACATACCTCCAATGGCGATCCAGTAACAGATGATTTCCCGCTGCTACTGCTACATTCACAGGTCATAGCATAAAGACGACCCTTCTTCCATCCTTCGACACTCTGCTCCCAAAGAGATGCATCATCAGGGGGAGGGGTGTCGAGCTCTGCACTAGACTGAGCAACATCCCTAAGCTCTCGAAACTGTTCCTATGGTTTACCAAAACAAAAACAGGTGAGCTTAATTATATCTGTAGACATTTTAGCAACACAACGACTCTAAATCAAACGTATCCAATGCATGATTTTAACAAATATAACATTCTAACAATGGTAGTCACATTACCAACCAACATATATACTTAGTCTAACGTCTGCCCAACAGTGGCAGCCCAAACTAATAGCATCACTACGTTCATTAAAATATATTACTTTAAACCTACCAAATGGTTCTATAAAACAAACTAATGGTTTTAGAAAACTTACTGCCACTCTAGCCGTTATGGGGTAAATGAACTGATGAGGATCAGTAGGCGGGCTGGACGAACCCGAAACAACCTTCTGGTTCGAGTAGTGGATTCGCTCGAACACCTCAGAACTAGTCGGCTCGCTACCCAATATCTGTGCCTACAATAGACAATTAGTTAAGTTAGTAAACATAAAAATCTAATTACATATTCAAAAAAATTGTATACTTACCATTAAGCTCACAATAAAGATACAAACCTCATCAATCATCTGGAGCCAAAACCTCTCTGGGATCCAGGAACGGTGGTGTGCTCTAAGGCGTGTGAAGTCCTCACCGTCCCACTCCTCCTGCCAATTTTGATAGTCCTGGCCAGTTCATGTACACCCCTTATCCAATCAGAGTACCTATTCTGCATGGCACAAGTCCATGCATCAAGAGTCGCATCATCATGCTCTGGGTCTTATTGGAACTTACCCCACATACACAAGATTTGTATCAAGATAACTGTCAGGATCGAATTCTCAACAAGAATTAATTCTCAGAAACAATATCAAAGAAGTTTGCGGAATAACACTTTGATATTCAATGAAACAGTAAATCAACACAGAAAAATATGACTAACAAACTGTAAGCTTTTATTAAATGCTTTGAAGTTACAAGATTACTCACTCAACCTCAATATTGATGAACAGGCTCACCAATACGAATTCTACTTCTCTAGAATTAGGATCTATGCCTTGAGGTTGATTTTCTCTAAAAGAATGAAAAAAAAAAGTTATCTAACTATTCTAAACAATACAATATATATACTGAATACAAAGATAATTACAATAAATAAAATATCTTCAGTATATCTTCTATGTATATATCTAAGCTTCCATGTATATCCTTTCATACGAATCTTCATCATATAAGCAGTATTAATCTTCAGCAGCATTAACTTCCTTCTAGCAGCATTAACTACTAAGAAGTACTAACCACTAGCAGTACTAACTAGCTAAGCAGTACTAACTTTGTTCAAGCAGCACTAACTTTGACTAGCAGTATTAACCACTAGCAGTAGTAACACTCAGCAGTATTAACCTTTAAATCTTCTAGCAGTATTAACTCTGAACCAGCAGCATTAACCATACTTGAGTTTTTCTTCAGTTCCCAACAATCTCCCCCTAACTTGACTTTTAGAAAGAGAAGTCAAGTTCTTCAAATCTTCTTCAAGATGCTTTCAACACCTCAATTCATACTCCTAGATTAGGATCCAAACCCAAACTTTGATTAATGATTCTGCTAACCACAATCTTTGCCATTTCTGAATCTTTTGAACATGTAAGCTTTGCATTCAACATTGCTTGTAATTTGGCCTTGCTGTGATCATAGATTTTATCAACTAAGTAGTACTCATGATAAGCTCTGTCCACAGTGATGACATAGACTCCACACCTTTCAAATATCATCCAGTTTTCTATTCTTTGGAATTTATTCTGTAGATGCAAATCTCTGATCACATGTTGAACTTTGCTAGGATCAAACATCATGCATAAGTACTCCATAGCTAATCTGATTAAGCTCATTCCTTCTCCTTTCAGTTCCTTTTCATATATCTCTAACCCAACTTTAAACATCTCTTCTAAATCTGATCTTGAACAACTTCTTATGAGTCTACCCCAAGTAGAGTACACTTCATATAGATCTCCCATTCTCTTAAGCCTGAAGTATTTCTTCCTTTGATCTTCCAAAATATCCCAAAAGATAACTTCTGGAGCTTTCATAGAGATGGGATCAACTGAAACTAATTCATCAGCTGTTGTAGTCATATAAAAATCAAGATTATATTGCTTATTGGATTGTTCTGGGTTCTTTACAGATTCAGTTGTAGAAGTAACTGAAGGTTCTGCTGTTTCTGCTGTTTCTTCAACTCTTGGCCTTTTGTTCTGCTTCTTGGAGGCAATTGACTTCACCCTCTTCACAGATGTAGCTTCTATACCAACACCTTCATGTTCTTCCTTCATCTCTTCAGTTTTATCTTTTGAAGGTGTGGTGTCCTCAGGGAATGGCTTTTGAATATTCAGGTCATGCCTTTCCTTCATTCTTCTTTCAGCCTCTTCCCTTTGGACTGAATCACCTTGAAGCTTAAGCATCTCTTTCTGATACAACTCCTTAACCTGAGTGTATGCCATGTTGGTGAATATCTCCCCCTTAACACCAATTGCACCTTTCAGGAAATTTATCATCTTTCTTCTTTCCTGATTGGCCAAAAATGTTTTGGAGGGTTGTCTCTTTTGCTTTTTGAATGGCATTCTTTGCTTAAAAAGTTTCACAGAGCTTTTCTTGGCTTGAGCTGCTTCTTTGATGCTTTTCTGATATTCTGCATTCAACTTTCTAGCCATGATCTTTGCAAGCTCTCTATCCTTCTCTGATTGAAGTTGTTCTTCTTTTTCCATTTCAGCCTGAAGTAGCTTTGCCATTTCTTCATCCAACTCAATCTGACTCTTTTTCTTGGCAGGCAGTTCAGCTTCAACCATTTTCTCCTTTCCTTTTCCTTTTGTCTCCTTTGCCTTTTCTGTTGCCTTTTGTTGAACTTTTCCTTCATTGATGACTACTCCCTTGGCCTTTTGAGTAGCCTCAGGAGTGTCATTCTTTGCTTTGACTAGTGTTTCTACAATCTCCATTTCTTCAACAGAAAGCCCTGTTACTGCTGCTTCTGTTACTGCTGCTTCAGCAGTATTAACAGTTTCTGCTGCTTCAGTAAATTCTGATTCTTTTTCTGCCTCTTTCTCCCCCTCAACCTCAAATGCCCTCTCAGCTGGATTTGCTTTCTCTTTTTCAGCCTCTTTCTCCCCCTTGTTGGAAGCATCTTTATTAGTTGACCTCTTCTTTAAAACAAACTGTTTTCTTCTCTTCTTCTGTACAAGCTTTGTCACCATCTTCTTTAATTTGGCAATCTGAACTTGTTGTGACAGGATTACCAGCTTCATTTCTTCAATTTCTTTGCCTTGTTTGAGAACATCTTGATTGATGTTCCCCATTGTTTCCATCAATTCATCGTACGTATATCTGTCCTCACCCTCTCCAGAAGTGTTACCCTCCTTTGAAGGATCATTGGATCTTTTATTTGTGGAAGTCTTCTGCCTTGCAGAGGCACTATCCACCCCTGTGGTTTCTTGGCACCAGGGACCTTCAAATGATTGCTCATTCAAAGTTGCCATGGGGGAGGTCTTATTGATGTTACCACTTTCCTCCTCTGTACTAGCAGGAGTAGTGGCAGCCTCATCACCCATATGCTCTACCTCCTCCTCAGAGAGCACCTCCTTTGGGTTGGGAGACACCCTTGTGGTTTCCCTTTGGATATTCTCTAGGGGAGAATTCTCCCTTAGAGGGCTTATAGGCTTAGTGGGTAATGGTATAAGAAGGGAAGGAGCCTTCTTTACCTGTTTTCTCTTGTAGGTTTGGGTGATGGGAGAGGTTGGTTTTTCAAGAAGGGACTGGGGAATTGATTTTGAGAGGGAAGGTTGGGCTTGGCTAGCAGTGGGTTGGTCTAATGGGGGCCTTGACCCTGCTGCCATACCTTCATTGGTTTGGGACACCACCATCATTGTAGAGAACAATGGGGTGTCAACTCCTTCAGAGTCCCCAGCAGATCTTCTCATATTTGAGAAAACCTTGCCTTTGGGGGGTTTAGGTACATATACCCCAACAGGTTGAGGTATATCCGTTAATTCATGAGTAATAACTTTTTGTACAAACCTGGGATACATAAAAAAGCTCTTTTTGTTTCCCATGTTTGAGACAAGATCATTGAAAATCATTTTAGAAAAATTATACTTTCTGGCAGTGGCCAAGCACACCAAAGCATAAGCAATAGTGCTGCTGAACTCACTCCATCCAGTAGTCTTTTTGGATATACAATGCATAAGAGTATGGACAAAGAAACGCCATTGGGGTGAGAATTTTGCTTTAGAAAATTTGAAAACACCCAATGGGCCTCCATACCCCATTCTTGTAAGATTTGAAAACAGTTCATCATTTGGGATAGAAGTTATACCAGAGGCATCGTCTAGACGTAGACTGATGCGAATAACCTCTTCAGTAACTGTAAGTGATTGATCACAGATTCTTGTCTTGATCATTTGAACACCATTTTCCACAACAATGGTTGCATTAGCCCAGAACTGCCTTTGATGCTCAATGTAGATTGTAGGGGATACAGTAAGAGCATGAGCAATGTGGCTTGACTTGAGGAAATCCACAATCTGATGAAATCCTGAAGCTTGCTTTGGCTTTTGTAGCATCGCAATCTCGTTGTGCTCGTCGATGAACGTCATGGATGCCATTGATCTTAGTGAAAACTTGCCTGAAAACTTCGAACTTGAGAGAGAAAAGGTTTTGAGCGCAAGAGAACAGTATTCAAAGAGTCGTTATGAACTTTTAGGCGGGCAAAGAGTGTTTATAGTATTCGGAATATAAGCAGTATTAACCTAGAGCAGTATTAACTACTAGCAGTAGTAACTGCTAGTAGTATTAACTAACTAGCAGTATTAACTGAAAGCAGTATTAACCACTAGCAGTATTAACTGAAAGCAGTATTAACCACTAGCAGTATTAACTGAAAGCAGTATTAACCACTAGCAGTATTAACTGAAAGCAGTATTAACCACTAGCAGTATTAACTGAAAGCAGTATTAACCACTAGCAGTATTAACTGAAAGCAGTATTAACCACTAGCAGTATTAACTGAAAGCAGTATTAACCACTAGCAGTATTAACTGAAAGCAGTATTAACCACTAGCAGTATTAACTGAAAGCAGTATTAACCACTAGCAGTATTAACTATACTTACTCCTTTTAAACTTGCTAAACACTGAGTACTGCTATGCATATCCTGAAAAAGAAGATTAGTAACACCAAGAATAAAAATATACAGGTATAAAACCACTTTTTGAGAAGAAGATTATTCAGAGTTTATCATTCCCACACTTGTTACCAAGAAAGTGAATCTACCCACATCAAAAGCTTTAGTGAATAGATCAGCAAACTGATTATCAGTGTGAACTTTGACAACTTGAATAAGTTTCTTTTCATTACAATCTCTTATAAAGTGATACCTGATTTCAATGTGCTTTGTCTTTGAGTGCTTGACTGGATTATTTACAATGCTAATAGCACTGCTGTTGTCAATAAAGATTGGAGTGTGTAGAAAGGTTACCCCATAATCCAACATTTGATTCTGAATCCATAAGACTTGAGAACAGCAACTTGCAGCTGCTATGTACTCTGCCTCTGTTGTAGATGTGGATACTGTGGTTTGTTTCTTGCACTGCCATGAGACTAGTCTAGCACCCAAAAACTGACATCCTCCAGAAGTAGATTTTCTGTCCAAGTTTGCCCCACCTAGATCACTGTCTGAGTATGCTATTAGGTCAAAAGGTGAGTTATGAGGATACCAAAGTCCCAATCTGGGTTGCCCTTTGAGATATCTGAATATCCTCTTAACAGCTTGAAAGTGAGATTGCTTTGGCCTAACTTGAAATCTTGCACATACACAGACTGGAAACATTATATCTGGCCTTGATGCTGTGAGATACATGAGAGAGCCAATCATGGATCTATAATGATGCACATCCATATCCTCCCCCTCAAGATCTGCTGTGATCTGCTTGTGTGTTTCCATAGGTGTGCTGGCAGGTTTTGATTCTGAGAAACCAAACTTGGTTAGAATATCCTGCACATACTTGGATTGACATATGAAAATGCCATCTGACTTCTGTTGAACTTGGAGTCCAAGGAAGAAAGTAAGTTCCCCCATGGAACTCATTTTGAACCTTTGATGCATTAAATCCTCAAACTCCTTGCACATGTTGTTTCTTGTAGATCCAAAGATAATGTCATCAACATAGATTTGGACCAGCAAGATATCCTTCTTCTTTCTTTTGATAAATAGAGTCTTATCAATGACTCCTCTTTCAAAGTCATTTTCCAAGAGATAGGATGACAGAGTGTCATACCATGCTCTTGGGGCTTGATGTAGTCCATAAAGTGCTTTCTTTAATTTGTATACCCTGTCTGGATAGCTTGGGTTTTCAAACCCTGGTGGTTGACAGACATATACTTCTTCTTCAATTGATCCATAGAGAAAAGCACTTTTTACATCCATTTGATAGACTTTGAAGTTCATGTAAGAAGCATAGGCTAGGAATAGTCTGATTGCTTCTATCCTAGCCACAGGTGCAAAAACTTCTTCATAATCTATACCCTCTTCTTGAGTATAGCCTTGAGCCACCAGCCTTGCTTTGTTCCTTATGACAATACCTCTTTCATCTCTCTTGTTTCTGAAAATCCACTTTGTGCCAATTGCTCTGTGACCTTTAGGAAGGTCTACTAGATCCCATACATCTTGTAGCTTGAACTGTAACAGTTCTTCTTGCATTGCTTCTATCCAGCTAGATTCTTTCATAGCATCATGTGCCTTTTTAGGCTCAAGCTGGGATAGAAAACAAGAAAGGACTGTATGCTGTTGATCTTGCATTTCTTGAAGCCTGCTTTGATGTCTAGTCATCATAGGAGAAGAGATATCTCCTATTACCAGCTGTGGAGGATGATTCTTTTGAACTCTGGTGTTATGACTAGGTTCTTCATTCAGTCCAGCCTCTAGATTAGAGTCATGCAACTCAACTGAAGTGTTTTCAGATGCCACTTCTGATTCTTTATTTTCTTGAGTCTCCTCATCTCTAGTTTCTTCTTCACTCTGATTTGGTCCAGTAAATGATTCCTTTTCACAGTCTTCACCAGAATGCACTGTGGGTATGGGAAATATCACAGATTTAGATATGCTTTCTGAGACTTGTGTGATCCTTGATCCTCCACATCCTGTTCCTGTAAAATCATCACTACTGAAACCAAAAGAATTAGTTAGTGAATCAATGTCAAATAGCCACTGAGGTCCAGATCCAACAGGATTTGGTGTGCTCTCATTGCATTTGACATTGTCACTTTCTTCAATTATTCTAGAAGAAGAGTTAAAAATTCTGTAGGCCTTACTCTGAGATGAATATCCAACAAGAAATCCATCATCTGCTTTGCTATCAAACTTACCTAAGTGAGATTTGGTATTTAGAATTGTACAAGGACACCCAAAAGGTTTGAAGAAACCAATAAAAGGTTTTCTTTTATTTAAAAGCTCATATGGGGTCTTGTTCTTTTGCTTGACCACTAGAACTCTGTTTTGGACATAACAAGCAGTATTAACTGCTTCAGCCCAGAAGGTAATTGGCAATTTTGAATCAGCCAACAGAGATCTAGCAGCCTCTATTAGTGTTCTATTCCTCCTTTCAGCAATACCATTCTGTTGAGGAGTCATAGGAGCACTATATTGCCTCTCAATACCTTTCTCTTCACAAAAGGTGTTTAGATCATGATTTTTAAACTCAGTTCCATTATCTGATCTAATGACTTTTACTCTTTGATTAGTTTGGTTTTCAATTCTTAGAATAAAGGATTTGATAAGACCACTTGTTTCATCCTTAGTCCTTAGAAAATGTACCCAAGTAAATCTGGAGTAATCATCAACAATAACCAAGCAGTAAGATTTCTTGCCTATACTCATAACATTTGTAGGACCAAACAGATCCATATGCAATAACTGGAGACAAGAAGAAACAGAATTTAACTCTTTGGTCTTATGAGAAGTTTTGTGTTGTTTGCCTTTAAGACAAGCAACACAATGATCATCACATGAAAAGACTTTTGAAGGTAACCCTCTTACAAGGTTATTTTTAACAAGATTGTTCATAGTCTTGAAATTCATGTGACACATCCTTCTGTGCCATAGAGAGGATTCATCTACAGAAGCTTTTGAAACAAGACAATTTAGAGATGAATCACTATTAACATTATCCATATCAAGACAGTAAACATTGTCCTTCCTTGGAGTTCTAAGTAGTATCATGCTTTCATCAACTACCTTGAACCCTGGAGCAAGGATCATACACTCAGTATTTGTAAATAATATACTATGTTGTTTGTCACAAACCTGTGATACACTTAACAGGTTGTACTTTAATTGATCAACATAGTAGACATCCTCAAATGTCATCTTACCTTTGGTGACATTACCTTTTCCACTTATCTTACCACCAGTAAGATTGTCTCCAAATGCAACATGTCCTCCATTGATATACTTGAAATCCTGAAGGCATGACATGTTGCCTGTCATGTGCCTAGAGCAACCACTATCAACATGCCAAATGCTCTTTCCCTTGAGCTGTTGGTTGCCCTCTGTAGGGAGATCAGACACCTCTGCCATTAGAGCTTGATTCTGAATAGCCTCTTCAGCTTGATCACTCCAATCAAACCCCATACCTTGTTGAGAGACAAGGGCTTGTGCAGAGTTTCTGTTGAAGCTTCCAGATTGAGCTTGTTGGTGGTTGTTATTCTGAGACATTCCACTTCTGCATTCTCTAGCAAAGTATCCCTTTTGATGGCATTTGTAACATTCCACCTTGGACTTTTCAAATCCTGCTCCATCTTCTCTTCTTTGGGAGAAATTGTTCATCCCAGTTCTTTTGATGAACTTTTTAACTCTCATGGAGAGCATGGCCATCTGCCATTTAATATCCATCTCTTCAAGATCATCTGGATTGAGTTGTTCCAAGTCATCATTAATGAGAGAAGAGTTTCCATGACTTGCCAGAAAGGCCTCAAACACAGTTTCAGTGCCTTTCTCTTGGTTTGTTCCATTGGCAGTACTAACTGATTCAAGGTTGGAAGTAGAATCAGTTGATGCTGAAAGGAGTGCAGCATTGTGAACATATCCAGAAGGCCTCTTTTTAGCCTCTATCTCAGATTCAAAAACTCTTAGATCATTATAAAGATCATCAAGTTCCTTTTCTTCCAGTTGATCATTCTGTCTGAAAGACACAGTATACATGGTCCATTCATCACTCAAGGACCTTAGAAACTTTCTGTTCAGATCATCTTGATCAATTTGTACTCCCACTGTAGCTAGTTCACCAATAAGTTTGTTGAACCTGTCAAAAGTTTGAGTCATGGACTCATTCTTGGTTGACATAAAGTTCTCATATTGTTGCTTTAGAATGGCTTTCTGATTTCTCTTGGTACTTTTGGTACCAAAGAATCTCTTCTCCAGAGCATTCCAGAGCATCTCTGCATCAGTGCAGTTACAGAACTGATGTTGATATTCATTGGGAATAGCCAAGAGCAAGGTGCTCAAGGCTTTCATCTCTGTCTGTCTGATCTTTCTTTCTGCATCAGTTTTTGGTGGAGTTCTCTTTCCATCTGCACCAATCTTTCCTTCTTCAGAAGGACCATTCTCTATGATGCCCCACATAGAATAGTCAGTGAGGAGTATGTACTGCTTGATTCTGATCTTCCACATATCGAATTCATTGGGTCTAAGCATTGGAACCTTTGAGACCAAAGTACTGCTTGATTCTGCAAGATTTTCCATGATGAATAGTTGTTTCTTAGAAATCAGGCTCTGATACCACTTGTCAGGATCGAATTCTCAACAAGAATTAATTCTCAGAAACAATATCAAAGAAGTTTGCGGAATAACACTTTGATATTCAATGAAACAGTAAATCAACACAGAAAAATATGACTAACAATCTGTAAGCTTTTATTAAATGCTTTGAAGTTACAAGATTACTCACTCAACCTCAATATTGATGAACAGGCTCACCAATACGAATTCTACTTCTCTAGAATTAGGATCTATGCCTTGAGGTTGATTTTCTCTAAAAGAATGAAAAAAAAAAGTTATCTAACTATTCTAAACAATACAATATATATACTGAATACAAAGATAATTACAATAAATAAAATATCTTCAGTATATCTTCTATGTATATCTCTAACTTCCATGTATATCCTTTCATACGAATCTTCATCATATAAGCAGTATTAATCTTCAGCAGCATTAACTTCCTTCTAGCAGCATTAACTACTAAGCAGTACTAACCACTAGCAGTACTAACTAGCTAAGCAGTACTAACTTTGTTCAAGCAGCACTAACTTTGACTAGCAGTATTAACCACTAGCAGTAGTAACACTCAGCAGTATTAACCTTTAAATCTTCTAGCAGTATTAACTCTGAACCAGCAGCATTAACCATACTTGAGTTTTTCTTCAGTTCCCAACAATAACAGAGGACTTGGATGGTTGTTAGAGTAAGGGACCAATTCGTTACAAAACAACATACCACGAGTTCTAATCTGTGACAAATGAAGTACAAGGACTATTTTTGTAAAAACAACAAACCACAGGGACCAAATTCATAATTAATTCTAAATTTATTAATGAAAATGTGTAAAAAGGAGCCATGAACAAGTGGTCAAACCCCCCATTTCATGATAAGTCCTAGGCTTATTGCGTGCAGGACTCATTCTTTCCATCTTTGGAACCTTTGAAAGCTTTAGTTACCAACTTAAAAACTTTTACAAAGTGAAAAATAAAATATATTAAAATAGAATTTTATTTGTTTTTAATCATTTTTCAAAGTTTTATTTTATGGTCTAAAATTCGGAAGGTTTAGTACTTAATGCTAACGGAAGCTTACATGTTTTCGAAAGTATATTGTTTAAAATAACTTTTTAAAACCAAAAATAAAAATTAGAAGAAAGTATGTTACTCTTATATTTTCATTCAGTTTATCATGTTATAATGACAAATAAGTTGACATTTAGGGGTTGTTTTGTTTAAAAAAAAAACTCTTAATGGCTCTTAAGTCTAAATCGTTTAGACCTTTTTACACACCACCTCTTATTAATCATAACTAAAATAAGAGTTCAGACTTCAGACCTCTTAAAAAACAAACGGAACCTTAGTTACCTTCAAAAAAAGTAAAATTGATATTTAGTTCATAGAATAGAATATGTCGGAATTAGAATTTGAAATATAATTTAATTGATTTGACCAAGTATTTAGTTGATAGGAATTGAGATGGAATATATCAAAACTTAGAACAATAATAAAAAAGTGATATATTACAAAAATACCTTCAGGACTATATTGCTTGATTAATAAAAATACACAATAAAAGAGTGATAAATTACAAAAATACCACTTCGTGATATTTTCATACTTTATGGCTTAATCAATAAATATTTTATCATATGATAATAATATTAATTGATAAAATTAATAATAATATTAATTGGTGATGGTGGCAGAGACAGTGGTGGTGGCGTCGACGGTGTGGCGACGATAGACAGACAATGATGGTGGTGGTAGAGTCAACGGCAATGGCGGTGTTGGTAGTGGTGATAATGGTGGCAGTGATGGTGGTGGCGGTGGTTGTGATGATGGAAGGAGGTGGCAGTGACGATGATGGTGGAGGCGACGGTAGTAGTGACGACGGTGGTTCTATGATGGTTACGTTCGTCATGATGGGATGGAATAGATGTGAGTAAATATAAGGATATAATAGTCTCTCTCAAAACATTTGATGAAATGGAATTAGAATTTCATGTGAAACATACCATCAATTTGTGTAGTAACTAAATATATTCATTTATAAAAATACAATACTATAAATTTAGACTCAATTACAATACAATATTGTTGAGAAGAAGTCACTAAATTCCATAAATAAAAGTTCAAAAACACAACAGAAAAGTTGAGTTAAGCCACCAACTCAATCTCTCATATGTCATTACATTTGAATAATATCATACAAACCACATGATAATATATAATTAAACCCCTACTAATTAATTTGAAAAATAAAAATATTAAAAAAAAAAAAAAACTTTATTCTTCAATATTCAACTCTCAAGCATCAGAAAATTCTTGGCACAATCAATCTTTTTCAAGAAGATCATCCATTTCTATCATCATCTTCATCTTCTTCTAGTAATTCTTATAATTAATCATCAAATAAATTTCAATAATTCCAGAAGCAATCCATATCAGTTGCTCCAATTGAAGTTGATGGGGTTTCTTGTTCTTCAAATCTCCTCTTTCCCATTTCAAGATTCGACATAACCGATGAGATTTCGATGTTCATCTCCGTGCTCAGCCCGGTATCTTGTGAACCGGTAACCATATCGCGTTCCAATTTCATGTTTTGCCCGTAATTCTCGAACAAGCCTCTCATAATTGTTTGATCATTGGCCGGAAATGTAGAGCTCTGTGGAAATTGGAAGTTGGTTTTGATTTGATCAACAGATTGGCTACCAGAACACAAGTTTCCGATCCTAAGATGATCCAAGTTCGAAGCGAAAGAGAAATTCGAACTATTAAGACACCCATTGATCATGGATTTCTTATGGATATCGATCGGATTGGAGAAGCAGGGCACATGAAGTGGTTCCGATAAGATCGGTTTCGATATCTTGCCACCACATGCCGCCACCGGGGTATCCATCAACGGTGGCAAAGAAGCCGGAAGCCATTCATCGCCACCGGAATTCATCCTCATCAACCCCGAAATATGGACTTTATTTCCGCCGGAATTCTTGTGAAACACACGACAAATCACCCACTCATTCTGTCATTTTATAGAAATTAAAAAAAAATCAGGATCATGAATTCATGATGGTACAAAAAACAGGGGATGGAATCAAGATTTCAAGAACCGATTTTTACCTTTGTTGATCTGGATAGTTTTTGGCAGGATTTACCTTCTAATCTATATTCATGAACAACCCAGTTCGTTTTTTCCCCTTTTGGAGCTCTCCCTTTGTAGAAAACCAAAGTTTTCTTCATTCCGACGAGAAGTTTTCGCCGGAAAATCTCCTTATCTTTTCCGGTAGCTTTCCAGTACCCACCGGCAGTTGCTCTGTTCGTCCTCATTCCTGTGGGATATTTCTTATCCCTAACACAGAAAAAATACCATTCTTTTTCCCCCATTTTCGCCAACCCTTCATTCAAAATCATCACAACAAAAAACCCAAAAAAAGTTAAAGCTTTTCAACAAACAAAACATCAAGAAATTGGTTCGAATCCAGAAGTACGCTACAATTGTGGTCACTGAGATTTAATATGTAAGATGTCTTATGGTCATAATTTGTACACAATTGTGGCCACTGACGGTCATAATTTATAAAAGGATTAGTTTAGGCATAGCTTAGAACAAAAAAAAAACATCAAGAAATTGAAAGTGAAACTGAAGAAAACTCACTGGGCAACTCCCATGGCTCAATTCTGTTCATATCAACTTCTCCGATTGCTCTAGCTGAGAAATTGCAGTCAACAACTTTATTCGACAAATAATGGGTGATCAATTCTTCATCAGTAGGATGAAATCGAAACCCAGGAGGCAAATCCATTTGATCATCTTCCTTAACAACCCCAGAGATACATAAATCCTCCATCATCTAATACCCAAATCTGAAACCCCCCTTTTCAAATCAAAAAGTTGACAACTTTTTCGACAAAACCTGCAACTTTAATCACAAACACACGAAAATTGCAAATGGGTTCTTTGATTGAGGGTTATAGAGAGAAAAAGAAAGCTAAATCTGATAAAGGTTTACATAAATGAGAGTATATATATATGAGGGTAGATTGGTATTCAAAGTGTAACCTGAAAGACTGGGATGTTTCAAGAAAAAAGATGAAAATGGAGGACTAAAAGCCCTTAAATACTGGTTCATCAATGGCGGAAATACAGAGAAACGTGGTGTGTAAGGAAGCTAAAGTGGGAGGTTGTTTATTTGGCCATCACCTTGTAACTTTTATTGCAATAAATCTATTCAGACGAATGTATGTATATGTATATGTATATGTATGTGTGTATGTATACTTTGACTAAGTACAACTAATGTTTTAAATACTCTGAAATTTGTTTTGATATTATCTTAAATACGTTAATTACTCGTACGATACACGTAAATAATGCGTCTTTGAATAAACTCGAGACGATAGATGTTGTGGGGTTTTCGGGTTTTTCTTTAATTAGATACCAAGTCGAATGAACGTACAATAATTCTTTTAAATTCGGTTGTGTAATGATTATATTCGCTACGAGATAAATGTATTTTTGGTCTTAATATATCAAGATTCGGTATGTTTATGATAATAATATATATTATTTAACGTATTTTAAAAATCAGAGGTGTTTGTTCTCGAATTTGAGTCGATCTTAAACACAAAATAAAACCCATTTAACTTAACAAATCGACTTTCATAACACTAATTTTTGACTCTATTTGTTCAAATCATACACTTTTTTTAATTATATCCAACCAATTTTAAATCAGAATCTTTCCGAAAGCAACCTTTTTACCCTATGAAATGAAGGTAAATTTTCTTATATCATATTTCTAAGATCTACTTGTAAATAAAAATACATTAAATATATTTAATTTGATTTTAATTCATTACCTGACCCATCGCCAAAATCTCTTAATGGTCTATCGGAAGTTTTTCAATTTCGAGAAATTTTGCCATAGTCAAAGGTTTTTGGTTAGAGGTCTTAATTGGACGATTTGTTTTTTTTAGAGTTTTATCGTATTTAGGCTATGTTTGACAAACTATCTTTTCAAAACGCTACTATGAGTAGCCTTTCAACAAGCTAGCTTATAAGCTAGTTTATGGTCATACAAACATGTACAAAAAAAAACTAGCTTATAAGCTAGTTTTTCTTTTGCAAAACAATGCCTTAATAGAATCTGTATTTTTGTAAATAATTTTATATATTTATTAGCCCCTAATTTGTAGCCTTAGATTAAATTTCTCTTTTGTATATATATATATATATATATATATATATATATATATATATATATTACCTTTTGTAATTCAATCAACCAAGGAAACAATTTCATTCTACTTTCATGGTATCAGACTAGGGCATCCTGCCTTCTCTATCGTCCTCTACACTGGTTCCACCTCCATTTCTTCTTCTTCTCACCTTTTCTTTTACTCCATGGGTGATGCTAAATCCGGTTTCCATACATCACTTGCTGTTTCCAACATCTGTTCTCATATCACGGTCGTTCTCGAGATGGAGAATGTCCAGTACTCTACTTGGGCAGAACTCTTCAAAATTCACTCCCACTCTCACAAGGTTCTTCACCATATTATCCCACCGGAAGCCGACAAAGACAAGGCTGCATACGACAAAGACAAAGAATTATGGGATACTCTCGATGCTACCGTTTTACAGTGGATCTACTCCACCATTTCTAATGACCTGCTGCATACCATTATTGAACCAAACGCCAAAGCTGTTGATGCATGGAGTCGACTTCGTGACATATTCCAAGATAACGAGCATTCACGTGCTGTTACTTTGGAACAAGAGTTTTCATCCACCAAGATGGAAGATTTTCAAACAACTTCTGCCTATTGCCAGCGTCTCAAAAAACTCTTCGATCAGTTGCGTAATGTAGGAGCCCCCGTCATGAATGCTCAACTCGTTCTCCAAATGCTATCCGGACTCACCGAAAGTTACAAGAATGTCAACACTCTAATTCGTCAAAGTAAACCTCTTCCTCAATTCTATCAAGCCAGATCTATGCTCGTTCTTGAGGAAGTCGGCATGATGAAGATGGCAACCACCAACTCAGCCATGGTGGTTACCTCTCCTAAAAACTTAGATGACTCTCCCTTCTATGCTGACAATTCAAACCCCATACGCGGACGAAGCTCACAGCCACGTGCCCGTGGTCGCTCCAATAGCAGCGGGAATTACCGCGATGTGATTAGAGGGGGTAGAAACGGTGGTCGTGGGCCTGGTCCGAACTATCTAGCAGTTCCCAAGCACCATGGTCGGGCCAGCAGTGGCCATATTCTCCATGGGGTTGGATGCCTCATTGGTCTACATGTCCTCCTTGTCCATACCCCGCAACACCTTGGACAAAACAGCCGGGTGCTTCAGTTTCGAGACAACCCGACATTCTTAGACCACGACCAAATCAAGCATACACAACAGCAACTCCTGTCGAGTACACACCTACGGATATTGAACAGGCCATGCACACCATGTCTCTCTCTCAACCAGATCCACAATGGTACATGGACACCAGAGCCACCTCACATATGACTTCTACGTAAGGTACTCTCAATGTAACACCCGTAATTTCCTAAAGAACAGTTCATGATCAGCTTAGGAAATCGGTCAACGATCGACCGAGAGAAACGATCGGGGAACGAGTTAGCACGAAAGGTGAGAAGAGGCACCAGGGACACGTGCGGCTTAGCTCGCGGCCTCAAAGCCGTGGCTAAACCCGCGTAACCCACTGTGGTGTGCAGATATGTAACATGCGCTGCTTGGCCCGCGGCTTGGAGCCCGCGGCCAAAGCCGCGAGAGTGCTCTGATCGATTTAATACCCATTTTTCTAGGGTTTTCTCATTCTCTCACCTTCTTCCTACTTCTCTTATTTCACACCCTCTCCTCACTTATCTCCTTAGGAGATTTTGAGAGTGGGAAGCTAGTATTTGGGAACAACAATGGTGGATTTATCCTAGTATTTGGGATATTTTGGTAAATGTGTCACAAAGGAATGTGATTTGGTGATTTATTGCATAAATAGGTATTTGGTCAAATATGCACTTTTAAGTGTTTGTCGGGTTTTATGCATCATTCATGAAATGAGATATTTTGAAAAGTACGAAGGTGTGAGTCCTTTGGTTTTGGGTCGATCCCGACTTTAGGAACACTTTAGAAAATGATAATCCTTTTTCGGTTTTGGGCCAAAGGCCAATTGTGATTTGAGAAACAAAGTTTTGGGAAAGATGTATTTTAGTTTATGTAACCACATTGGCTCTCGTATTTTAGCCAAACGTTCATTATGCCTTTTGGGGCTTGGTTTACACTCAAATGAGTCTTTGGAACATTTGTTCAGTTTTGGTAGCTCGTTAAGGAGCCTTGGACGTATGGTGTACTTAGTTGCATCTTATTTGAGAGTTACATGTTTTGAACGTGTTAGTTCATTCTTTTGAGTCATGTAACGTTTTAGACTGCATTGCATTGGATCCATAGGCATATGAGTCAGTCGGTTGGTTAGTTGGGGACTTTATCCCCGTTTGGGGACTGGACATTATTTATGGCTAGCGGGAGCTCGAGGTACAGATTGTGGGTGGTTGAACTCGATAACCGTGTAACCTTTATTGAAGGGCTCGAGGTAGAGATCGTGGGTGGTTGAACTCGATGCCCGTTTTTCGTCCAGTCTGGTTACTCATCGTGGAATTTAGTGTCCGCGTTTGAATTCTAGTGAGTGGTCCCCAAGTCATGTTGTTGTTATGTAAGCTTGCGGTGGTGCTCTGCAGAGCCGTATACGGATCTAAGTCTTGCAGTGGTGCCCAGTGTGAGCCGGATACGGAGACTTGTGGCTTTGGTTGTGACACTCATTAGAGGTCGAGTAGACACTAGGGTCATTTGGGTATCTTGCGGTGGTAGCTTGGTTGAGAGCCGTATACGGGGATCCATGGCTCTATGTGAAGCTCGAGAACATTGATAAATGACTTAACTTTGCCTAAAATGCATATTATTGGAAAATGAGTCGTTTTCATATTTGAGATATCATTTTGAAAGATTTTGATTTAAATTGCATTACTCCTTTTCAACAATACCTTTATTCATGTTGAAAGCTCTTGAACCCATTAGGCGTTAGCCTAACCTTTTTATTTGTCGGAATGTGCAACAAGTTTTCGGTTGGGAATAGCTCTAGTGACATAGTGTTCAGAGGAGCGCTAGTGCTATGCTCGAGAAGTGGTTATCTTAGTGAAGTCTTCCGCACTTGTTTCGGGAAGAGCAACTTGTGTTTGAGGATTAAGTAGCACCCGACTTGGTTTAGTCTTTGTGTATTATTAGAGTTTGAATTTGTTTAATATTAAATAGAAAGTCTTATTATGGAGATTTACCTTTCACTTGATGTAATATCGAAATTTTAATTAGTTGCTCTTACCAAATTTTAAGGGTGTTACAAGTTGGTATCAGAGCTTAAGTTTAAGAGAATTAGGTATTGATTTTGGATGCCTAGACTTAAACTAGCATAATTTTAAGTAATTGAATGTGAGGTTGCACAATTAGGAACTTTAAGATTTGATGATTCGAAGTGAGTGGAGTCACTAGGAACGGGAATCACGCCAAAAATGGCAAGGATGATCATGTACCGTACGTTCATAATAGCACCTGGCTAGTGTTATGGTGAACCTACGAGTTACGTGTGTATGCTTGAACTGCCTTGATATGATAACCGTTAGGGTAGTGAAGCAATTTATATATGGGTAGCCATTAGAAGGAGTTGATGATTTTAGTATTCGTTACTTGGAGTAACGGTAATCATGGTGATTGCATTAAGTGGACAGTTCCGAGTCGGATTGATTGGTTGGATTAGAACTACAGACTTTTGGAACCGATGATATTTCAAGGAGAAATTATGAGGTGAACCTATGAAATCTTTGACCTTCGCTTTATGTTAGTGTATTATTGTATCCAAGATTTAATAGGAAAAGTCAAGTCAAGTCAAGTAAAGTCAACTAAGTCAAAGTTTGTAAAGTCAATATGTTGTTTAGTATTGAAAGTGTTTGTATCTTGTGTTAGCATCCTTGGTATAAATACCTTAGGTGCTTTGTAATCTTGAAACTAGAAGCATATTGTACGCATTCATTCATATATCAATACACATATGACTTGAGAACTTTCTCTCTCTACTCTCTCTCTAGAAATATACATTGTCAAATCTTGATTGGGTTTAATTGTTAGATTGCTTGATTGGGAATACATTTTCAATTGGTATCAGAGCAAACCAAACCAATCCAGAGGGATCATCGCATCAAATTTGGATTAATTCTTGGATTTTAATGTTCACGAACTCGTTTTCTTGGAATATACTGTTTGATCACGAATTTTATTGTTTTTGTACAATTGGATCAAGAAATTGATTTGGTTGTGTAAGTATCATCACTAGAATCAATTCTTGTTCAGGTTACATAGGCTAATTTTGATTCTAGATCGATCAATTTGTTCAAATTGTGTTTCTCATAAAACTTGTAGTCGAACACTGTATCTAGATCAATGCACTGTAATTTCATGTTTTTAGCTAGTTTGAATTGATAGAAAAGTGTTCTAATATGTATTTCGATCATATTGGTACAATTTGTAGAATCAATTTGCAGGTTTAAAGCATTTTGGATCGATTTTGTGAACGAAAGTGTCGAAACGCGCAAGATCTAGCAAACGCGCAAGTTCATCTGAAGAACGCGCAAGATTCAAGTCTGAAGAACGCGCAAGCTAAGCCTGCGAGTTCACCATCAAACGCGCAAGTCAAAGGATTTGATTTTTGGCCAGAAACGCGCTAACAGAGGCGTGCGAGTTTCATAAACGCGCAAGGCAAAACTTGCGAGTTTGAGCGAAACGCGCTAGAAGCATCTTGCGAGTTTGAGAAACGCGCAAAACAAGGCTTGCGAGTTCTGTGGTGAATAGATGTTTGCGAGTTTCATAGTCATGCGAATTTGAGCAAAACGCGCTACTAATGTCCTGCGAGTTCTAGAAACACGCACGTTACCATCTGCGAGTTCCTCGATGAACAGTGACTAGCGCGTATAGTGACATGCAAGTTTAAAGACTTAGATTTTTTTTCTGAAAATTAAATTTTTTTTTGTGTGATCCAAGTTTCACTTTTTAGTCAACATTTCTGATTTGTTTGGGAACGATCATTTTTTTTCAAGCATTTCTTTCTAGAGAAAAATATGTTAGAAAAATTTTCTCTAAAGGCGCTGCCCCTTGACCCCATCCGCTAACCGGGTAGTGGAACCCCCGTACTAAGTCTGCGGAGGGGGACATATTTTGATAGTGGTCATATTTTGATAGTGGTCATATTTTTCTGATTTTTGACGATCATTTTTTTAAGCTAACATTCTGACAAGATGCCTGTTACAGACGAGAGAGGAAACACTGTTTTATCTGCAAGAGATATGGTTGTTTTGTACATGCCTAAGATACCGAAAATAGAAGCAGAAAGAGACAATCTGAAAAATCAGAATTCAAATCTTCTTAAACAGATTCAGGAGTTGAAATTAAATTTGTCAAGTTTTGATAAAACTTCTGACTGTAAAAAGTGTGCTAATATGGCTAAATCTGATTGTGCAGGTATCATCAGTGGAAGGAAGAAGGAGATTAAAGAGAAAGAGGAAATGATTGAAATAAAAGGAAATACTATTCAAGCTTGTGAAAAAGAAATCAAGCTGAAAGACAGAAAGATTGCGTATCTTCAAAGCCAACTGAAGACGACTGAACATAAATCATTAGAATTGCAAGATGAATCAGTCAAGCTTCAAAACAAGTTGAAGGCTTTTGAAGATCAGATATCTGCTCTGGAGAAGAAAATTGTTGAACTGAAAACAAGCCTCCAAGCAGAAAAAGAAAAATCAAATGTGAAGATATCTTCAACTCAACAATCATCTGAGATTTCCAAGAAAATTTTACAAGAGAAAAAGGATCTTGAGTTGAGATGCATTAAACTTTCAAAGCAAGTGTCTGATTTTGAAAAAGTTATAATCACTGAAAGAGACACTTTTGCCAAAGAAAGAAAAATTCTTGAAGATAAAAACATTGAACTTCCTAAGCAGATTTCTACGTTACAAGACTTGCTCGAAAAAGAAAGAAATATTTTCAAAGAAAAGAAGCAGTCTTTTGAGCAAGAGAAGAAATTATTTGAAAAGAAAAATGTTGGGATTTTCAAGGATATTTCTGAGAAAAACAAGAACTTGGAAACAAATTTTGAACAAGAACGTTCATATTTTGAATCTGAAATATCTAAGCTCACATCCAAATTATCTGTTCTATCATCAGATATTCTTAAAGAACAGAAGTCAAGATCTAATTTGAAAATAAAGTTTGACACACTTAATTCAGAAAGAAACATTTTATCTGAAAAGATAAAGAACTTAGAAGTTGCAAACGTTGATTTGTCAGAAAAGATTACAGCTGATGTGATTAGTCAATCACCTGTTGATAATTCAACAGAATCAGTCTGTTCTTTCAAAACAGCTTCAAGTTCAATTCATGATAAAAATGTTTTCAAAAACAAAAATGTCAAACTACAAACTATCAAATCAAATCAGATCAGATCAGACCATCTAATCTATTTTATGACAAATCTGTTGATGGTTTAACGAGCTTTTACGTTAAATCCCTTGGAAAGAATTTGAAGAAAAATCAGATGGTCTGGAGAGCAAAAGATTCTTTAGAAGAGAAGAAGAATGACAAAGCAGCTGCATCCACAACCAAAGCTAAAAAGAAAAGAACGCATAAAGGTAAATCTTTTGGTAATCCTGATATGTTTTACTCTACTAATCATTTGATCAGGATTGCTCATAAGAAAATCTGCTGTTCTTACTGTGGAGCACATGACTTTGTAAGTAATAACTTGGTTAATTACTGGTATGGTTCTTATTATGTTACCCCTACAAGAACTGCAACTAACTCATCAGGACCCAAATACCAGTGGGTACCAAAAGCTAAAACTGTGTTGCAGGCACCCAAGGTTTAAGGGGGAGCATAGAACAATGGTTCTTGAATAACATAGTTCAAGACCCGCACCTTAATGTAAAGACTATGGATTCTGATCACATGACAGATCAGGACCCGTTCTTTCATGTTCAAATATGGATATTCTGCAAATATCCAGGGGGAGCTTACATGACCTAAATCATTTTATCATGATTTGAGGGGGAGCTTAACAGTAAGTATCTTCTGATCTAGATCTCTGATTGATTGAAAGAAGAACAACTTTCGAACATGAAAAACAGTTTCTTAAATGTTCAAACCACTTCTGGTTCTCAAAAGATTTCATGAATTTAGAAGTGTGCTTTTAAATGTTTTTCAAAATTGAGCGTTAATGTTTAACTGGCCGTGTGTTTCCAAAGATCAATACTCGTGTATTATCTTTCCTATATACTGTAAAATATTCACACACATCGGTTAAGTACTTCATTTTAATCTGTTATTATCATGTCTCTAAACGAACCTATTTTTCGATGGTAATACCCCCGTTTGCTTTCAAATGTTGTTGAGCATCAATCATCATTTCATTCTTTGTGCGTTCATTGCAAAATTGTTTATATTCGTTCATATAAACAAAATTTCCAATTCCTTGATACCCTAACCATTTCATTTGATCTGATTGATACATTTTCAGATTCTCAAAACAATTCTCTTGATTTCATTTCATTCATTCAATATCCTTGTTTTGAGAAATCTTCAAAGTTCAAATGCTCAAATTTCATTCTTATTTTTAATGAGCATACATTTTGACAATATTATCACATTTTTTAGATTAACTGCTAAAGTTAAACTGTTGAGCAACCATTCTTTATAGGACTTACATGGGATTCATGTGTGAGCTTAAACAGAACTTCCATGGATTCACGTAAACCAGTGTTTCCTACCCCGGAAGTTATCCTAGAGTGATTGAGGGGTGAGGGGTCATAAATCAAAGAGTGGGGGAGATAACTCATCCGGTTGAGTTTTTCTCATTGTGTGGAGCGGTAAAATGTAAAAGAGAGATTGGTTAGAAGTGAGCTTAAATGTTTAAAAGGAAAGAGGGTGTGAGATCAGAGTCAAAGGAATATCAAAACTCTGCACCAAACACTTTCTGAGCCGGGCAGCCACATCTTCTGATTGGTTCACATTCTTTGGTGACCATCATTGAAACAGGCAGTGAGCCCATGCCAACTCTTGTCGTTTCTTTCATAACAAAGAAATGTTTCATTTTCTTTGGGGACGCAACATATCTGCTATCTGGTCTTCACTCGGAATATTTAGATATTTTCAAAAAGGAGATATCTACAAAGATCAATTTCAAAGTCATAAAGAAAGATGAAAGCTTGTTTGGATCAAGAAGATTCTAAAGAATTCTGAAAGTTCAAGAAGAGATAATTCTGAAAGTTCAAGAAGAGATAATTCTGAAAGTTCAAGACAATTCAGATGCTTACTATATTTCAGAATCAGATTCTGAAGATGATTCGAGAAAGTTTGTTTTTCTGAAGACTGATCAGAGATCACAAGAGATGAAGACACAAGATCAGATATTCCTCAAAGCTGTTTCAAAGCTCAAATTTCCAAAGATTTTTTAAAGTTTTCAAAGGTTTGTTGAAGACTTGTTAACATTCCGAACATGCAAAGTATAAAAGACTTTTCAATATTCTTCATAGACTGAAAAACTGAAGATTCAATGTCAGAGATAGAAGATGAAGAATTAAGAGCTGAAGACTAGTGTCAAATTTTTATTAAATCTTGAATACAAAGGGGGAGATTGTTAGTGTATTATTGTATCCAAGATTTAATAGGAAAAATCAAGTCAAGTAAAGTCAACTAAGTCAAAGTTTGTAAAGTCAATATGTTGTTTAGTATTGAAAGTGTTTGTATCTTGTGTTAGCATCCTTGGTATAAATACCTTAGGTGCTTTGTAATCTTGAAACTAGAAGCATATTGTACGCATTCATTCATATATCAATACACATATGACTTGGGAACTTTCTCTCTCTAGAAATATACATTGTCAAATCTTGATTGGGTTTAATTGTTAGATTGCTTGATTGGGAATACATTTTCACTTTAAGATGTTGAGCATCTGGATGACGATAGTGTAACTGAGAAATCGAGGAGCGTGGTTTCCAAGTGTTGAGTGCTGATCAAATTCATGCATGAAATGTATTTCTGGAATAAATTACATTAATTATTTCTCATGTTTCTAAATCGTCATGTGGGTTAAATTGCAAATCTTGAAGCAATGTTTTAGCACACAAAAGGTTTTGAACCATGATTTCGTGCATGTACAAAATTGCTTTATGACATGAGGGCTCAAAAGTTTGTTGAAGATTTTCTTTATTCATATTGTTGTCCAACGTTATTTCAGGCTTTGCGATATGATAGCAATGTTTTTCTTGAGTTTGACCCATTTGGTTTTTCTGTGAAGGACTTCCAGACGGGAATAACACTAATGAGATGTGATAGCCGGGGAGATCTTTATCCCATCACTACCGCCACCACCACTTCTACCTTCTCACCTTCGACTTTTGCTGCATTATCGTCTTCCCTTTGGCATGTTCGTTTGGGTCACCCGACCTCTCTTATTTTAGATTCTCTTAAGCGAAATAAGTCAATTGCATGTACTCCAATTAATAATTCAAGTATTTGTCATTCTTGTCCACTTGGTAAACATGTTCAATTACCATTTGTTGCATCTCAAAACTCCACTTGTATGCCTTTTGAGATAATCCACAGTAATTTGTGGACTTCGCCTGTTTTAAGTTCTTCGGGTCATCGGTACTATGTGCTTTATTTGGATGATTATACTAAATTTTTGTGCACTTTCTTCATCTCTAAAAAATCTGAAGTGTATTCCACATTTCTAAACCTTCGAGCCTTTATCAAAACACAATTTGAACGTAAAATAAAAAATCTTCATTGTGATAACGGCCGCGAATATGTCAATCAACCTCTTTTGAATTTTTGTAAAGCAAAAGGCATCTTGTTAAGGTTATCATGTCCCTACACCTCTTCCCAAAACGGTAAATCCGAAAGAAAAATACGGGCTATTAACAATATCATTCGCACACTTTTAGCCAATGCATCTATGTCGTCTTCTTTTTGGCATCATGCACTTCAAATGGCAACATATCTCCTTAACATTTTACCAAGAAAACTTCTCACCTATCAAGCTTCTCTCAAGATCCTTTACCAAAAAGACCCATCCTACTCTTACTTGCGCGTCTTTTGTTGCTTATGTTATCCCCTTATTCCATCCACCACAATTCATAAGCTTCAACCACATTCCACTCCATGTGTATTTTTGGGCTATCCTCCCAATCATCGTGTCTATAAATGCCTTGACTTATCAACCAACAAAATCCTCATAAGTCGCCATGTTCTTTTTGATGAATGTCAATTTCCATTTGCCAAACTCTATAATCCAACCCCTCATTCTTATCGATTTCTTGATCATGGCTTGTCCCCCTAAGTCATTCACCACTTCCAGTCCCTTACCTTCTTACAATCACTCTCTACTCTCCTGCCTCAAGCCTCTCAAACGAACAACCTATCACCGTTGTCTAATCAATTCAATTCTCTACAGATTGTCCCTACGATCGACCCTAATCCACCAAATCAACCCTCCTCTCCAACCAGCCCCTAATCCAAACCCAAATCCAGTTGACACACTACCATTAACCAGCTCCCAACCGATTGGTCTTGCCCGCCGATCCATTACTAGACGTCAATGTGGCATTTTTAAACCTAATACAAAATACCAACAAGGCTTTCTTACTCACACCACCAAATCACCTTTACCTCGGAATCCAATATCTACACTCCACGACCCGAATTGGAAAATGGCTATGGATGACGAATACAATGCTCTCATTAAAAATAAGACTTGGGAACTAGTACCTCGTCCACCTAATGTTAATGCCATTCGGTCTATGTGAATTTTTCGACATAAAGAAAATTCTGACGGTTCTTTTGAGCGGCACAAAGCCCGACTTGTAGGTGATGGTGCAGGACAACAGGTTGGAGTGGATTGTGGGGAAACTTTTAGTCCGGTCGTGAAACTGGCCACTATTCGTACTGTCCTCAGTCTTGCGTTATCCAAAGCATGGCCGATTCATCAACTGGACATTAAAAATGCATTCTTGCATGGCGAGCTTAAGGCAACAATGTACATGTACCAACCCTTGGGTTTTAAAGACCCCAATCAACCTGATCATGTGTGTTTTTTGAAGAAATCTTTATATGGGCTCAAGCAAGCTCCCTGGGCATGGTAGAAACGATTTGTTGATTATGTCTCATCTATTGGATTTTCTCACAGTGTATCAGACCACTATCTCTTTATCGACCGCAAAGGCACTGATATGGCATATCTACTTCTCTATGTAGACGATATCATCCTCATTGCATCTTATGATCACCTTCGGAAGTCTATCATGGATCTTCTCAGCTCCGAGTTCGCAATGAAAGACTTGGTTCCATTGAGTTATTTCTTGGGTATTGCCGTCACTCGACATGCCGGTGGTCTCTTTCTATCTCAGAAGAAATATGCTGCAAAAATTCTTGAACGGGATGGTATGTCCAATTGCAAATCCTCTTCTACTCCGGTTAACCCCAAACCTAAGCTAAGTGCCACATCTAACACCCCTTATGAGGATCCTTCTCACTATCTCAATCTAGCTGGCGCCCTACAATATCTCACTTTCACGAGGCCCGATATCTCCTATGTAGTACAACAAATTTGTTTATTTATGCATAACCCCATGGACAAGCACATTAATGCACTCAAGCGCATTTTGCTCTACATTCAAGGTATATTACATTATGGGTTGCATCTTTACCCATCTAAGACCTCTACTCTTCTATCTTACACAAATGCAGATTGGGGTGGTTGTCCAGACACTCGCCGATCTACCTCGGGATATTGTGTTGTTCTCGGTGACAACTTACTAGCTTGGTCTTCTAAGCTCCAAGCCACGCTTTCCCGCTTTAGTGTCAAGGCAGAATATCGTGGCGTTGCCAATGTGGTCTCAGAGTCCTGTTGGCTACGCAACCTTCTTTTAGAGCTACACTGTCCTATTCAAAAGGCTACATTGGTTTACTGCGACAATGTTAGTGCCATTTACCTTTCTGGGAATCTGGTTCAACATCAACGCACTAAACATATGGAACTCGATATTCACTTTGTTCGTGAAAAGGTCGCTCGTGGACAAATACGGGTTCTTCATGTCCCCTTACATTACCAAATCGCTGATATCTTCACCAAAGGTCTCCCTCTGATTTTATTTGAAGATTTTTGGGACAGTCTTAGCGTTTTTCAACCTCCCGCTTCAACTGCGGGGGTATAATAGAATCTGTATTTTTGTAAATAATTTTATATATTTATTAGCCCCTAGTTTGCAGCCTTAGATTAAGTTTCTCTTTTGTATATAAATTAATTAATGTGTTAATGTATATATAAATTATTAGAATTAATAACTATGGTGTGAGATTTATCAAAATATGTATTCTTTCTTTCCTCCTCTTCTCTCTCTCTATGAAAAAGTTCACTTTTTTAGTAAATTACATTTTTTATCCCTGTAAATGATACTTACTATTAATTCTAATCCCTCTTTTAAACTACTTATAATTGTGGTCACCATCGTTGCCAATCTCCTTCAACTTTGATCCCTCTTACTTACTTTTGTTTAAAAAAAAGGAGTAAACACAAATTTGGTCCTTGTGGTTTGTTGAAAATAACACTATTCATCCCTACAGTTTTGAAATTATAAAATGACCATCGTTGTTTGTAAAAACGTCCAAATTTGGTCAATTGTTAAAAGAAATCTATTAAATGAGGGACATATTAATATTACATATTATATATATATATATATATATATATATATATATATATATATATTGCTGCAGGTTCAAACGAGAAGCTTAACATTTTGCGAGAAGGCGAGAAGTGTTTAATCATATATGATACACAAACTTAATCATATATGATTAAACACATATTACATTAGCAATACATAGACGTTTAATCATATATGATTAAACATACCCACAAGCCATGTAATCATAAATGATATCACACTTCTCACCTTCTCGCAAAATGTTTAACTTCTCGCATGATCCTTCCTCTCTCTCTCTCTTATATATATATATATATATATATATATATATATATATATATATATATATATATATATATATATAGTGGGAGCTTATTTTGTAAACCTCTTTTTTCTTGTAAATTTTGTAAACCAATCTAGGCCATCTATTATCTTGATCGACGGTTGAGAAATTTCCGGATTTAAATTTATTAAAAAAAAATAGGGAAATGGTAGTTTGAAATTAATTTTTAGGTATTTTAAACTTAAAATTATTAACTAATATGAATTTATCTAATTATGGTTACATTATCTCCTTAATTTTCTACGTATTTACCTAATCTCTCTCTCTAAAAAAAAAAATCTGGCCACCATGATGAACAAGGATGTTGGTTCTTCACGGTGGGTTTTCTGCACACGCACCACCGTGGACGATGGTTCTTCACGGTGGGTTTTCTCCACACGCATAACCGTGGACGGTGGTTCTCACGGAGACGAAAGATATGCGGCCACCATGAAGAACATGATGCCAAACTCCGGCGAATCCTTCAAAACTCCGGTGGGTTTTCTGCACACGCACCACCGTGGACGGTGTTTTTTCACGGAGACGAAAGTGATAGAAGTTTTCTGCAAGCACACACAAGACGGTGGTTTTTCACGCACTCCTTATATGAAAGATATGATGATTATGAGGATCTTCTCCCTCTCATGCGACGTCTTCCCTCTCCCGGCGACGGTTTTATATATTTTCATAAACGGTTTTATATTTTTTTTATAAAGGGTTTCATATTTTTTTTTCTCTCATATGAATAATTAGATTTTTAATTTTCATATATTTTCTCCTATATGAATATTCATATTTTTTTTTGAAATAATTATATATTTTCGAAGTTTCATATGTTTTTTATCCTATATATGAAACGTGAAACTCGAAAGAATTATGTAACTTGAAAAAATTATGAAACTTGCCGGAATTAGGGGAGGTCGCCAGAGTGGGAAGAGATCGCCGGAGTGTAGGTCGCCGGAGTGCTAAGGTCGTCGGAAGATAATTGAGAAAATTAAGAAAGTTTGTTGTTGCTAAAAATATGAATTATTCATAAAATTATGAATTTGGGAAAAAAGACCCAAATACCCTTGGTTACAAGTTCATAAGATAAAATGGGTTTACAAAATAAGTGGACTATATATATATATATATACACATAGCCTTAGGTTCATTTGAGAAATGATAAATATATGAGAAATAGAGAAGTAATCCTAGTCATTCATACGGTCAAGATCGGATTTGACTGGTCAAATATTTCGGCTATGACTGGTCAAAAGTTGCGGCTATTCCAAAAATAGGATGACACTTTCGTAATTTTTACAAAAAATACACAGGCTGTGTTAATATATGAACATGTATAATTCACATATTAACTATATGTTCATATTTGAATCAGTCTAATTCACATCTGAACTCTTTTAATTGATTCATATATGAACCTTTGTGATTCATTTATGAACTAATTAACTGATTCACATATGAACTAATTAACTGTAAGTTCATATATGAATCAGTTGAACTAATTAACAGATTCATATATGAACTAATTAACTGATTCACATATGAACGCATAGTTCATATGTGAATCATATAAGTTCATATATGAACTCATCCCGCATATTTTACGAAACTACCCTTTACCTTCTATAGACCATGCAAGGAATTATCCAGTGCTTCGCAGTCAAAGTTGCAAAAGTTGACCAAATGAATGACTAAGATTACTTCTCTATTTCTCATACATTACCATTTCTCAAATGAACCCCTCCCTACACACACACACACACACACATATATATATATATATATATATATAGAGGAAAGTTCAAATGAAAACTCATTTTTCATTGTGCACGTGAGGACAAATCTCAGCCACTCGATCTCTTTTGATCCAACAAGTCATATTAAATAGAGTTTTTAATTATAAAATGTTTAGGGGTAAAAATGGAAGAAAAACTTAAACATACGCCTACCAAATTTGACTTTTTATTTTCTTTTTTAATTAAAAACTTTTTACCCAATTAAAAATTAAATAAATTATCTTAAGAATTACTACTATTTTAATCAAACAAATTATATCAAAAAAACGAGAATTTCATGCTCTTCGATATGACATCCATCTTGATATAGTTTTTTTTTGTCGTTTTAACCGTTTTTTACGTGAAATGCTATATATGTGTTATATTCATTATGAATATTTATGTACGTTCAAGTTTGTACAACGCCTCGACACCGTAAGTATGTAACTCGACATCACCTTCTTCAACACTTTCTTCAACGTCGTAAGGCATCACGTTTCTTCAGCACCGTAACCCAACACCCATCAAGACGAATCGAGAACCTATCGACTAATTCTGTTGTGAATCGGGGAACAAAAGAGAGTGCGTCACGTAATCTTAATAGGTCATTTATGTGTTATTCATCATGAATAATGTATCATTCAAGATGAATAATACAACAATCAGGGTGAATAATTCACGATTCATGAATTCGTATATTATTCGTCATGAATGTTGTGTAATTCATCCTGAATACTATATTATTCATCATGAATAATGAATGAACGTTCACAATTGTTATTCATACCGAATGTGGGACATCCGGGGATGCACATACATATTCATAATGAATTAAACCAAATTTCGGTTGTGAATTGGGAAAAAAAAGAGAGCGCGCCATGTGTCTACACATTCACGGGTCATTCATATATTATTCATCATGAATAATGTATCATTCAGGATGAATAATATACGATTCATGATAAATAATACATGAAACATGGATTCGTGTATTATTCATCCTGAATACTGTATTATTCATCATGAATAGTGAATGAACGTTCACATTTGTTATTCATACTGAATGTGGACACCCGAGGACGTGCATGGATATTCATAATGAATATAACACATATATAGAATTTCACGTAAAATTCTATACGATTTGTGATAAATAATACATGAATCATGAATTAGTGTATTATTCATCCTGAATACTGTATTATTCATCATGAATAGTGAATGAACGTTCACCTTTGTTATTCAGCCTGAATATGGACATTCGCATTCGGGGACGTGTATGCATATTCATAATGAATATAACACGTATATAGAATTTCACGTAAAAAACGGTTAAATTGAGAAAAAAACTATATCGAGATGGATGTCATATCGAAGAGCACGAAATTCTCGTTTTTTTGATGTAATTTGTTTGATTAAAATATTAGTAATTTTTAAGATAAATTATTTTAAAGTTTAAGGGGGTAAATTTTTTTTAATTAAAAATAAAAATAAAAAGTCAAAGAAGGTAAGTGTTGATTCAAAATTACAATTTTGTCCTTAATCACTTCCTAATTAACATTATTATGTAATAACCATTGATTAGTTTTCTAAGTTTTGATCAATGGTTGAGATTTGTCCTCATGTGCACAATGAAAGATGAGTTTTCATTTGAACTCACCCATATATATATATATATATATATATATATATATATATATATATATATAGATATATATATATATATATATATATCTTTTTATAATATTAGGGGCATGTTCAAACGAGAATCTAAATATTTTGCGAGAAGACGAGAAATGTGATATCATATATGATATACAAGCTTAATCATAAATGATTAAACACATGTTACATTGACAATACATAAACGTTTAATCATATATGATTAAACACACCCACAAGTCGTGTAATCATATATGATTAAACACACCCACAAGTCGTGTAATCATATATGATATCACACTTCTCGCCTTCTCGCAAAATGTTTAACTTCTCGAATGAACCTTCCTCTATAATGGGGCAGGTTCAAACGAGAAGGTAAACATTTTGCAAGAAGGCGAGAAATGTTTAATCATATATGATACACAAGCTTAATCATATATGATTAAAGACATGTTATATTGGCAATATGTAGACGTTTAATCATATATGATTAAGCACACCCACAGGCCGTGTAATCATATATGATATCACACTTCTCGGCTTCTCGCAAAATGTTTAACTTCTCGCATGATCCTTCCTCTATACACATATATAACACTTTCGTGTGATGGTGGTGATGAAACTTGTGGGTTTATTTGAAAGTTTTCAATTTTATATGTATTTATTATATCATATTTTAGATATTATATAAAAAATTAAATGTATTTTGTTCCAATTCTTATTTTGGGAACTTATTTTGAAAATCTCTCATTACATCTATACACAAACTATCTTGAACCAAAAAAGCTTAATATTATTTCTTTGAAAATATTTATTTAAAAAATACTATACATTCTCATTTTCGTTCACAGAAGGTATAATATATTTCATAAATCAAATCGAACTATAAACCGAAATAAAATTCTTTCCATTGTAAGTCAATTTTTTTTGAAAGAATACTATTTAATAAAACAGAAAAATGTATATCATAATTGAGATAGTTGTTAACAAAAATAGATAACATTTTAAAATAATTTTATTTAAAAGTATTAACCTTTAAAAAGGAGTGTATATATATATATATATATATATATAGTGTTTTGTTCATTTGAGAAATGGTAAATATATGAGAAATAGAGAAGTAATCCTAGCCATTCATATGGTCAAGATCGGATTTGACTAGTCAAATATTGCGGCTTTGACCGGTCAAAAGTTGCGGCTTTAACTGGTCAAAAGTTGCGGCTATCCCAAAAATAGAAGGACAATTTCGTAAATTTTACAAACACACGGGCTGTGTTCATATATGAACATGTATAATTCACATATGAACTATATGTTCATATATGAACCAGTGCAATTCACAACTGAACTCTTTTAACTGATTCATATATGAACCTTTGTGATTCATATATGAATCAGTTGAACTAACTAACATATTCATATATGAACCTTTGTGATTCATATATGAATCTGTATGAATCACAAAGATTCATATATGAATCTGTATGAATCACAAAGATTCATATAAGATTCATATATGAATCTGTATGAATCACAAAGATTCATATATCACAAAGATTCATATAAGATTCATATATGAATCTGTATGAATCACAAAGATTCATATATGAATCTGTATGAATCACAAAGATTCATATATGAATCTTTGCGATTCATACAGATTCATATATGAACTCATCCTGTGTATTTTACGAAATTAACCCTCTACCTTCTATAGACCACACAAGGAATTATCCGGTGCTTCGCGGTCAAAACCGCAAATATTGACTAGATGAATGGCTAAGATTACTTCTCTATTTCTCATATATTTTCCATTTCTCAAATGAATCTCTCTCTCTCTCTCTCTCTCTCTCTCTATATATATATATATATTGTAACACCCTCAAATTTGGTAAGAGCAACTAATTAAAATTTTGATATTACGTCAAGGAAAAGATAAATCTTCAAATAAAACTTTCTATTTAACCTCAATAACTATACACTCCAGTCTTATACAAGGACTAGACCAAAATCGGTTTTACTTAATCCCAACTATAAGCTGCTCTTCCCGAAACAAGTACGGAAGACTTCACTAAGGTATCCACCTTTTGAGCACACAACTAGCACTCCTCTCTGCACATGTCACTAGAGCTACACCCAACCGGAACCTGTTGCACATGCCGACAAATAAAAAGGTTAGGCTAAGGCCTAGTGAGTTCAAGAGTCTTCCACATGAATAAGGATTTCATTGAAAAGAGGTAATGCAGTTTAAATCATAATCTTTCAAAACGATATGCTTTGAATATGAAAACGACTCGTTTTCCAATGATATGCAATTTGGGCAAAAAAACACCAATATATACGTTTTCAAATCCAAACTACTTCAAGGATAAGATCCCAATATAAAACGTTCTTTCGTAAATTAATTTCAACCCAAAACTCACTCAAAACGTGAATAGAAATTGAACTCTCCATTTATGAAAGTGCGGTTAATACTTAATATCCCGAAACACCCAAAACACGAGTGATGCATAATACGCAACCCATAAATCAAGGATAAAATCCATTTATACAAATCGTCACCGAAAACTTGGATAATAAAATCAATACCCAAAACAACACCTTTCGGTGACGGGGGATACCCGAATTCCATCGAGAGTGGAGGGCACACAAAGTTAAGCTACTAATCAGTGTTCTCGAGCATCACATAGAGCCATGGATCCCCGTATACGGCTCCCAACCGAGCTACCACCGCAAGATACCCAAATGACCCTAGTGCCTACTCGATCTCTAAATGAGTCTCACCACAAAGTCACAAGTCCCCGTATCCAGCTCTCCAAGAGCACCACCGCAAGACTTAGCTCCGTATACGGCTCTCCAAGAGCACCACCGCAAGCTTACATAACAACATGACTTGGGGACCACTCACTAGACTTCAAACGCGCACACTAAATTCCACGATGAGTAAGTAGATTGGATTACAAACGGTCATCGAGTTCAACCACCCACGATATATACTCGAGCCCTCCTGTTAGCCATAAACAATAACTAGTCCCAAAACGGGGATAAAGTCCCCAACTAACCAACTGACTGACTTATATGCCTATGGATCCAATGCATTACAGTCTAAAACGTTACACGACTCAAACGGATGAACTAACACATTCAAAACATGTAACTCTCAATTAAGATGCATCTAAGTACACTGTACGTCCAAGGCTCCTTAACGAGCTACCAAAACTGAACAAATGTTCCAAAGACTCAACCGAGTACAAATTAAGCCCCAAAAGGCATAATGCACGTTTGGCTAAAATACGAGAGTCAAAGTGGTTACATAAACCAAAATACATCTTTCCCTAAAACTTTGTTTCTCAAATCACAATTGGCCTTCGACCCTAAACCCAAAAGGATTATCATTTTCTAAAGTGTTCCCAAAGTCGGGATCGACCAAAAACCAAAGGACTCGCACATTCGTACTTTTCAAAACATTCCATTTCATGAATGATGCATAAAAACCGACAAACACTTAAAAGTGCGTTTTTACCAAATATCTATTTACGCAATAAATCGACGAAACATATTTATTATGACACATTTAACAAAATGCCCAAAAATCCCAAATGTGGTGTTTTACAAAGTTTAATAAGATAAACACTTCAAATAATCAAAAGTTACCAAATAGCTCAAGAGTTGATAATTTCATGTAAAACACATAAATGCTTTAAAATAGACATTTTGGCATGTACAACGTTTTCACAAATCAACTTGAACTCACCTTGCTAGGTTAGGTTAAACCTATGTTCCAAATCCAACCATTAGCCTTCAATAGTGTAGATCCACCATTTCCATGTTATTACCAACAAAGCTAAGGTTTCCAAACAACCTATTCCTTCAAGTCTAACATAAATATCAACAAGTAAACCTTCAGATCTATAAATATCCTTATACCAAAAAGCTTAGATTACTCAAGGAAACTTACCACATTAGATAATGAGACTTTCCACCCAAAGCTATTCAAGGAACCCATCCAACCCTTCAACCCGAGCGTCCGAATATGGAACCTTTATATTTCTTTAGGATGAACCCACCATGTATGCTCCAAAACTGAGATGAGAGCTCTCAAAAATCGCACCAAAGGAGAAGAGAGAAATGGAGATGGAGACTAATGAAATAAAACTCTAAAATTTGGGTTTTAAATCGATCAGGTCATCCCCGTGGCCTTGGTCGCGACCTCAAGTCGTGGGCCAAGCCGTGCCTGTTCTTCGAAATACAAACCACAGTGACTTACGCGGCTTTGGTCGCGGCTTGAGGCCGCTGGCCAGGCCACACGTGTCTCCTGTCGTGCCTCCTCACGACTTATGATAAATCACTCCCCGACCGTTTCTCTTGGCCGGCTGCTGACCGTTCCTTAGCCAATCGTTGACTGTTCTTTTGGAATTTACGGGTGTTACAATCCTCCCAACCTTAAAAGAGATTTCGTCTTCGAAATCTGGCTCCGACCAAACACCCAAACGTCGAACTTAGCGAGGTTAATTGGTCCTCTATCCAAAAGGATTACCTCCCAACTTGATACCCTGCCTCCAACACAAAACCGATTACCTCCCAGTTACAGTTATCACTAAATTTTTAATAACAAGCCATCACAACTTAATTTCCAAGGTTCGAGGTACCTTACCGATGACGGAATGAACATTGAGTCCTTAACAAATCATTTTCCTATCATAAAATTTCGGTTGCCTCCCAACCTTAGATTTAACATGATACCTCAAAAGTAACTTACGACTCTAACCAACCAATTCCACCAAGGATATTTCAAAGCAAACTTCACCCTTAAATACTTCTAATCATCCTTCATCGAATTACGTTACACTCCTTTCTTTCCTTGACGAACATCACAAAATTTGCACAAACGATTCAACCGTAGTTTGACCATGCTCTTTTCAATTCCAGGTATCCACTACTAGGTTGACTACCCGAGTGTTAAGGAATCCATATATAGAGTTGCTGAGATGATCACCCATTGTTGTTATAGAAACAATACTTCTAGTTCCAACACATGATGATCTCCTTAATAATCGATTTGTACTTAAAGTCTACCTCAGCATTCTCGTCAAATTTCTTCAATAAACACCTCCAATGATTTATCATCCTTTCCCTGACGAAGTTGCTAACGCTAGCTCGGTCCAATCCAATCTACAATAAATAACACCTGTGGACAGAGGATTACCCAAAATCCCACATTTATACTTCTACCGTAATGCATACAAGCATCAATTGCCAAAGCAGCGAAAGTCTTGATAATTATCGAAACACCAATGATTGATTCTTAATTAACAACATCTAGTTTCCTTAAGGTTACCGCTTTTCCCGCAGACACCAGATCTAACGGAAGTACACTAAAGCACACCAACAGTTATTGTCCTCAAAATAGAGTGTCGACGCCTATCCTCAAAATGGCTATACTGCAACGTGGGTAAACTACCAAATATTCCATTCCCGATTAGCAATGTCGATCCGAGGTTGACACCTACTCTTGGAAATAATCATCCAAATCAAACATCCTTATTAGCCAACCATAACATCATCATTATCCCCAGATACCCATTAAGGTGATACACCATAGACACGTAGAATGTCGTCGTACTATTAACCAACAAATTCAAAACCAACCGTACCCAAACAACCGTACACGGTTTTAACCCACAGGTTTATCGAAGCATAAAGATCATCACTTAATTAACAGGGAGAGAGTATAAGTCTAACGCCTTAAATACTTCTGCATGAACTAGTTCATGAGCTGAAGTCCAAAGATTCAAAACTAACCATAAGTCAGGTCCTCTGACGCTTCAAACCCCGAGGACTCCTTTAGTCCTTAAATCTCGACCTCTATCACAAGAGGGCTTACGTCTACAACTCTACTGAGGTCAGGTTTTTCAAACTACTATGCCAATTTGAACTTTTATAAAACCTCTAAATGTAAAAGCTTTATAACGATTAATCATACGAATAAAATTCACTACCTTTTACTCGGCAGGTGTATAAAGTGGTCACAACCGCCACACATATAAAATCATTTCGGAAAATATTTGGTAAATAATCAAACTAATACTGGCACCAACGAAAGATATTGCAACAATCTTTTTCAAAGGGACCGCTACGGTCCCAGCTTGCATAAATTTATGTAGTGAATGAGAAATAGTTTTACGTACTAAAACAGTACATAACAAGGCGTTTGTATAAAACTACATAAGGGAAATTCATGAAATCAATTTCTAGAAATGGTTGCATTAACCATAAAATGTCATGAAATAAAATTTACCAACGTGACTCGCATACATCGGTTTATTCCCCAAAATTTAGTAAAGACATATGCATGCGATTTGAGCAAACGTGAGAATAATTTAGTTTGATTCCAAACTTTAGGACGTACTGATAAAATGCTTGTAAAACCCAAAACAGAATTTTCCATGACATCGAACTCTCAAAGTTTTCTTTCTTTTAGCCACAATAAGGCACGGGATAAGATCCCACAACCAAAACTTGCATGAAACAATTTATTTCATAAAACTAGTAAGGTGATATGTGCATGCACTTTGGTTAAAACATAAAATAATCTATGTCGGTTTCAAGTTCAAAGCCAAATAATAATATGCTCTCATCGTTCTAAAATGTTAGTTAAAACACTATGACAGAAGTTCCAAATAGACATGTATGCATACTATATGCAACCAAATAACTCACACAAAGCTCAAGGAAAACTATACCACTTGACGCCATTAAAGTCACCCCATTAAATCCACAAAATCGCATGAATTAAAATTCTCAATAAAACTCAAACACCAAGATAATGGGAGATAACTTTTCGTCCAAAACCTTAACATACGTGGAGGAGATCCAATGTTAAAGTCATAAACCACAGTTACTTATCCAAGTCCCTAAACAACATCAAAATACGCACATCGCAAAACCCGAAATAACGTTGGATAACAATGTGAATAAAGAAAATCTTCAACAAAGCTTGCAACCTCATGCCATAAAACAACTTTGTGCATGCTCGAACTCATGGTTTAAAACCTTGTGTGTGTTAAAATATTGCTCCAAGATTTATAACATAATCCACATGACGATTTGGAAACATGAGAAATAAATAACGTAATTTATTTTAGAAATACATTTCGTGCATGAATTTGATCGGCACTCAACACCTCGAAACCGCGCTCCTCGATATCTTAGCTACACTATTTTCATCCAGATGCTCAACATCTTAAGGAGAAGATCAAGGATTTTATAGATTCACCCTACAAATTCTCCTCGAAATAACATCGGTTCCAAAAGTCTATGGTTCTAATCCAACCAATCAATCTGACCCGAAACAGTTCACTTAATGCAATCACCATGCTTACCGTCACTCCAAGTGACGAATACTAAAATCATCAACTCCTTCTAATGGCTACCCATTTAGAAACTTCTTCACTACCCCGACGGTCGTCATACCAAGGCAGTTCAAGCATACCCATATGACCCGTAGGTTCACCATAACACTGGCCATGTGTTATTATGAACGTACTGTACATGATCACCCTTGCCATTTTCGGCGTGATTCTCGTTCCTAGTGGCTCCATTCACCTCGAATCATCAAATCTTAAAGTGCCTAGTTGTGCAATCTCACATTCAATCACCTAAAATTACGCAAGTTTGAGTCTAGGCATCCAAAATCAATACCTAATTCTCTCAAACTTAAGCTCTGATACCAACTTGTAACACCCTCAAATTTGGTAAGAGCAATTAATTAAAATTTTGATATTACATCAAGGAAAAGATAAATCTTCAAATAAAACTTTCTATTTAACCTCAATAACTATACACTCTAGACTTATACAAGGACTAGACCAAAGTCGGTGTTACTTAATCCCAACTATAAGTTGCTCTTTCCGAAACAAGTGCGGAAGACTTCACTAAGGTATCCACCTCTTGAGCACACAACTAGCACTCCTCTCTGCACAGTGTCACTAGAGCTACACCCAATCGGAACCTGTTGCACATGCCGACAAATAAAAAGGTTAGGCTAACGCCTAGTGAGTTCAAGAGTTTTCCACATGAATAAGGATTTCATTGAAAAGAGGTAATGCAGTTTAAATCATAATCTTTCAAAACGATATGCTTTGAATATGAAAACGACTCGTTTTCCAATGATATGCAATTTGGGCAAAGAAACACCAATAAAAACGTTTTCAAATCCAAACTACTTCAAGGATAAGATCCCAATATAAAACGTTATTTCGTAAATTAATTTCAACCCAAAACTCACTCAAAATGTGAATAGAAATCGAACTCTCCATTTATGAAAGTGCGGTTAATACTTAATATCCCTGAACACCCAAAACACGGACGGGGCATAATATTTAACCCATAAATCAAGGATAAAATCCATTTATACAAAACATCACCGAAAACTTGGATAATAAAATCAATACCCTAAACAACACCTTTAGGTGACGGGGGATACCCAAATTCCATCGAGAGTGGCGAACACACAAAGTTAAGCTACTTATCAATGTTCTCGAGCATCACATTGAGCCATGGATACCCGTATACGGCTCCCAACCGAGCTACCACCGCAAGATACCCAAATGACCCTAGTGCCTACTTGACCTCTAAATGAGTCTCACCACAAAGTCACAAGTCCCCGTATCCGGCTCTCCAAGAGCACCACCGCAAGACTTATCTCCGTATACGGCTCTCCAAGAGCACCACCGCAAGCTTACATAACAACATGACTTGGGGACCACTCACTAGACTTCAAACGCGGGCACTAAATTTCACGATGAGTAACTAGAATGGATTAGAAACGGTCATCGAGTTCAACCACCCACGATATATACCTCGAGCCCTCCCGTTAGCCATAAACAATAATTAGTCCCAAAACGGGGATAAAGTCCCCAACTAACCAATTGACTGACTTATATGCCTATGGATCCAATGCATTACAGTCTAAAACGTTACACGACTCAAACGAATGAACTAACATATTCAAAACATGTAACTCTCAATTAAGATGCAACTAAGTACACCGAACGTCCCAGGCTACTTAACGAGCTACCAAAACTGAACAAATGTTCCAAAGACTCAATCGAGTACAAATCAAGCCCCAAAAGACATAATGCACGTTTGGCTAAAATACGAGAGCCAGAGTGGTTACATAAACCAAAATACATCTTTCCCCAAAACTTTGTTTCTCAAATCACAATTGGCCTTCGGCCCAAAACCCAAAAGGATTATCATTTTCTAAAGTGTCCCAAAGTCAGGATCAACCGAAAACCAAAGGACTCACACATTCGTACTTTTCAAAACATCTCATTTCATGAATGATGCATAAAACCCGACAAACACTTAAAAGTGCATTTTTGACCAAATATCTATTTATGCAATAAATCGACGAAACACATTTATTATGACACATTTAACAAAATGCCCAAAAATCCCAAATGTGGTGTTTTACAAAGTTTAATAAGATAAACACTTCAAATAATCAAAAGTTACCAAATAGCTCAACAACTGATAATTCATGTAAAACATACAAATGCTTTAAAATAGACATTTTGGCATGTACAACGTTTTCACAAATCAACTTGAACTCACCTTGCTAGGTTAGGATAAACCTAGGATCCAAATCCAATCATTAGCCTTCAATAGTGTAGATCCCCCATTTCCAAGCTATTACCAACAAAGCTAAGGTTTCCAAACAACCCATTCCTTCAAGTCTAACATAAATATCAACAAGTAAACCTTCAGATCTATAAATATCCTTATACCAAAAAGCTTAGATTATTCAAGGAAACTTACCACATTAGATAATGAGACTTTCCACCCAAAGCTATTCAAGGAACCCATCCAACTCTTCAACCCGAGCTTTCGAATACCGAACCTTTATATTTCTTTAGGATGAACCCACCATGTATGCTCCAAAACTGAGATGAGAGCTCTCAAAAATCGCACCAAAGGAGAAGAGAGAAATGGAGATGAAAAACCCTAAAATTTGGGTTTTAAATCGATCAGGTCATCCTCGCGGCCTTGGTTGCGACCTCAAGTCGCTGGCCAAGCCGCGCGTGTTCTTCGAAATACAAACCACAGTGACTTACGCGACTTTGGTCGCGGCTTGAGGCCGCGGGCCAGGCCGCATGTGTCTCCTGTCGTGCCTCCTCACGACTTATGATAAATCTCTCCCCAACCGTTTCTCTTGGCCGGCCGCTGACCGTTCATTGGCGAATCGTTGACTGTTCTTTTGGAATTTACGGGTGTTACACACACACACACACACACACACACACACACACACACACACACACACACACACACACACACACACACACACACACACACACACACACACACACACACACACACACACACACACACACACACACACACACACACACACACACACACACACACACACACACACACACACACACACACACACACACACACATATATATATATATAGCCATAGGTTCAAATGAAAAATGTTGAGTGTGTGAGAAATAGAGAAATAATCCTAGTCATTCATACTAGGGGTGCTCAAAAAATCTACCAACCCGATCATCCCAACCCGACCAACCCGAAAAAAAATCAACCCGAGGTAACCCGACATATAATCGATACAAATTAGAACAACCCGAATATATTGGGTTGATATTTGGTTAGGCCCAAAGTAACCCGACCAACTCGATAAACATTTTAGCGACTTCTCTAAAATTATTTGTGTTTCTCTATAATATGTATACGTTACCAAAAATAACTCGGCAATAACGAGCAATGAACTCATAAGAGGATATTATTGGAAAGTTATATGTAATACCTAAATATTTGATGAACTTGTATACTCTCTTTGATGATTCATTGTATTTCAATGTAAGATTTTCATATTTTTATGTTTTCAATATCGTTTTTACTTTGTTGAAACACAACCCGACGAAACCGACCAACCCGAACGGGTTAGGTTGCACTTTTGTTTGGGCTGGGATGAGTTGAAAATTTTCAAACCGCCAACATTGGGTTAGGTTGTTGAAATGCCTTCAACCCGATCAACCCAACCCGTGAGCACCCCTAATTCATACGGTCAAGATCGGATTTGACTGGTTAAAAGTTGTGGCTATTCCAAAATAGAAGGACAGTTTCATATTTTTTACAAATACGCGGTTTTAGAGATTAACATGGTGAAAATCGGACCTGCTACAGTGGTGAAAGCGGGAGGGGGAGGGTTCTCGTACAAAGGAAGATGCTGGAGATGAACATGGTGGGTGGATGTTGGTTTCATCGACGATTTTACTTTAATGGTGCTTTGATGAAGATGTGATAGTCATGGTGGAGTGGGAGTGAGGCTCGCCGTTGAGAGCTGTCTCAGGTGAAACTAGGTGGTTGGAGGTGCCGCAGCTCAGGTGAGGGGGCTTCGATTTTGATAGCGACTTCGTCGATGAATCAGGGCTCGCCATCTCCCATATCCAGATCAGTGCTTCATGAACCCAACATCCCCACCCTTATCATTGTCCACTACTTACATGTGATCCAAACCCATTTTCCTGATCCCTTTCTCCGTCGCATCCCCTCCGGCTAACGCGATCCCCCGACATCAGTGGCTATCTCGAAACCCAACTCTAGGTTGCTTTGGTCGGCGATTTTTTCCCTAAAGCTTTGATTTGATCGACGATTTCCTCCCCGAAGCTTTGCTTTGGCCGGAGAATAATGATGACGAGGTTTAGGGGTGAGGTTCATCGTGGAGAAGTGGCACCCTGGTTTTGTTCGACATATATATATATATATATATATATATAATATGATGTGTGTGTGTATATATATATGAGAATGTTACAGTTTTGTTTATATATTAGAGTAATTTACATTTTTGGCCCCTGTAATTTTCATATTTATTAATTTATTAAAGAAAAATCAGATAAAAGTATAAAAAGACTAAAATACCCCTGATTTAACGGATTCTTCTAACAACCGTTAGAGTCTGAGACCAAATCCGATCGCTTTTGCATATTCGAATGGTGATTCTATAATTTTTAAACTGTAGGGACCAAAAGTGTTATAAACAAGAAACCACATGGACCAAATTTGTAATTTACTCATTTATTAATTATAATTTAACTATTACCATTTTTTGTGTATATTATTAGTTTAAGTAAATTACTTACATTTATATTTTCATATCCAATTTAACTATAACATTTTTTTATATTAACTAGTTGAGTAAACTCCAACTTTAGTCCCTGGGATTTGTTAATTTCTTTGAAAACGGGACCTGTGGTTTCATAATTTAAGTTTTGGTCATCATGGTTTGAATTTTACACTGAAAGAGGAACCTGTCCACTAACTCCATTAAAATTGGCCTTTAAAGCCCGGGGCAATTTCGTCCAACTATGTTTTTGTCCTCTTTTTGCACTTTTTTTTGTTTCTTTTTATTATTGTATAAAATCAAAAAAAAAAAATAAGAGACCAAATATGTTAGTATGTAACATCCCCAATCCCCATGGTCCGGAACGGATGATGTCACGAATGGGACTTAACATAAATACACCACTAATTCAGAGATATTAATAAACTCTAAACATATATTACAATCCAAAATATTACACTTCAAAAAGTGTTTATAAACTTAGAATGTTTATATAATAAGGTGAGTCTAAAAACTCCAAAATTTCACGCTCGATCTCAAGTTCCGTCCCCGTAAACGTCACTTTAAACCCGTCGTGTCAGAAAACAAAAACACGGCTGAGTACAAGGCTCAGTGAATGGATTATATTATAAATTCGTAAATAATAATTAAAACATCGATAACGAAGTGGAAGACTTAAAACTTCAACTTGAAGAAAATTCATGAAACTCAAGTTCATAGCAAAAGAAATGTTCAGTAATTTTCAAAGACAATAATTTCAAGAACAGTTCACACTTTAATTTCAAAACGTAATATAAATAAAGTCCGTCAATTCCTGTTGTGTTCATGGGGTGATCAGCCACACGAACTAATGGGTCGGCGTGCGGGCACACACACACGAATCCTCCGTGAATTTAACCACAGTCCCATATTCTGTGGGTAAAAGTTCTAGAATCGATCCATATGCCCTGGATCCAACAAAGTCGGCCTAGTCCCCCAGAGTGGGTTCACGTAAGCCACTAAGGCTTAACTCTGGTGGACCGTCATCTGCAGGACGCCATGACAACAAGGCCGCCATAGAAGGCATCCCAAATAATGTGCCCATTTATTGGGTTATTCTAAAATCAACGAAAACTAAACATATGACACTTACCCAAATGACGATCATAAAATCAAATTGAATATAATTCACAGTTTTTATAAACAATTTCATACGAGACACATTTTAATAAAATGCTATCAGTTTCAACAAATGATTCATAATCCAATCTCAATATGAAACAACAAAACACGAAAACGTTCACACATAAGATTCAGACCAAAATCAATGTGTATGTGTGTGTATAATTTCACATTTGTTGATCATGTTCTGTTGATCAATCACAAGGCGGTGAACCACCTTTAGGAAGGGTCAACTACAACAAATAGTTGCCCATGATTCAAAAGAAATGAAATCCATACCTTAACCAAATTGAGATGTAAAACACGATCAATCGATACTGACGACGAACTTTAACCCGTTCGATTGCCTATTTAAACCATAAATTATTATTACTCACATAACATAAAACTTAATGGTTATTATTCTAAGCTTACTCACGAAATTATATTCTCTTAGACATTAAACCGAATACTTGGTATGCGGTTAAACATCTAGATACAATTATCATCATTTTAGTTCTAAACTTTACCCGCTTGTAATTTTGACAAACCTAAGCATTTCTAAACATATATTTGATCATAACTTTGCAATAACACAACATAATCTACCAACCAACTTCAACTACCCTAACTTACCAAATTAAATATCATAAACAAAAATTTATACCTTTAAGAAGGGTTCGTCGCGTAGATTACGAATATGTAATTTTTTCGTTGATTACTTCAACAATTTGCTAGAAATTTTAGAGAGAAGTTGGAGAGTTAGAGAGAGAGAGAGAGAATGATGGCGGTTTGTAGATGAAGGAGACGATATCATTAAAGGATTTGTATTTTACTCTAATAGATGCCAACCTTTAATTAGATATATATTTACCTTTGTTTTTTTTACTTTATATATATATATATCAACTCATATATATATATATATATATATATATATATATATATATATATATAGACTTAGGTTCATTTGAGAAATGGTAAATATATGAGAAATAGAGAAGTAATCCTAGCCATTCATATGGTCAAGATCGGATTTGACTGGTCAAATATTGCGGCTTTGACTGGTCAAAAGTTGCAGCTTTGACTGGTCAAAAGTTGCGGCTATTCCAAAAATAGAAGGACACTTTCGGAATTTTTACAAAATACACGGGGTGTGTTCATATATGAACATGTATTATAATTCACATATGAACTATATGTTCATATATGAATCAGTGTAATTCACATCTGAACTCTTTTAACTGATTCATATATGAACTTTTGTGATTCATATATGAACTAATTAACTGATTCACATATGAACTAATTAACTGTAAGTTTATAAATGAACTAATTAACTGATTCATATATGAACGTATAGTTCATATGTGAATCATATAGGTTCATATATGAACTCATCCCGCGTATTTTACAAAACTACCCCTCTACCTTCTATAGACCATGCAAGGAATTATCCGGTGTTTCACGGTCAAAGCCGTAAATGTTGACCAAATGAATGACTAAGATTACTTCTCTATTTCTCATACATTTACCATTTCTCAAATGAACCTCTCCCTATATATATACACACATATAATATATATATAATATATATATATATATATATATATACAATATAATATATATATTGATTATTATAAATAGTATAGACAATTGACAGTTTAACCCCTCAACTATCTTTGATTGCTATTTTTAATTTTGATTCAATTCGGGTAAGAATAATTACACGTTTTAAAACGTAGTCTTACAATTATTCCCCCCTTAAAAGAGATTTCGTCCCTGAAATCAAATTTAGACAAGAAACTTACATTGATTAAAGAACTCGGGGTACTCTCGTCACATGTGTTCCTCAGTTTCCCACGTCGCCTCACGTTCCGAGTAATATTTCCAAAGAATTTTTACAAAATGAATCACTCTCTTCCGTGTACCTCTCTATCATCACGATCAAGAATCTCTTCCGGTTCCTCGCGATAAGAAAGATCTGGTTCTATGTGCTCCAAAGGATATTCAATGACGTGTAAGGGATGATAGTGTTAGGTCTGATTTTATAGTAATCATTGTATTTATAGGGCTTGGTCAAATACTGTGTTTAATGTCATACTGTGTTGTTTTGACCAAGGGTATTTAAGTCCCTTTGGACTTGTGTTGTTGTAAGAAACTAACGCACACTTTAATCAAAACCTACTTTGCACTCTCTTGTTACTCTCTCTCTACTTTCTCTCTCTAAGAATCAGTGATCTTGGACTCACAATTGGTATCAGAGCCAACTGAATCTTGAGAGGATTGAGAGATTGTTTTTTCTATATCTGAATTTGTGATTGAAATCGAAAATTTGATCGATTTTCTTGAATTTTTTCAAGAAAATCTCGTTTTCTTGATTTCTCATAAAATTTGGATCTGTTTGTGATCGAATTGTGTTGTTTTTGATTTCATTAGTTTAGTTTTTGATAATCGATCACATTTGTTTCAGGTTGTTTTTCAAGAAAAACTGATTTAGATCATCGATTTTGTGAAATTGAAATTTTCTGGAAAAACGAGTTCACGTACTGTTTCATCGAAGATTTTAAGTTTTAGAGTTTTTTAATCGAAATTGTTGTTTGAATTGTGTCAAAAAGGTGTTTTCGATAATCAGTGTGTGTTTTTCATGCATAAATTTCTTGTTTTCATTCGATTTTACATGTTATATTCGAGTTTCTGTGGTTTGTGCTTCATTCATATGGTTTGCGCATCATTCATATTGATTTGCGCTAGTTCACTGTTCGACTAATCTGGGTGTTAGTGAATTTTCAGGTTTTTTGGTTCTCGTTGGAAACGCAAAGCCACTTTTGCGTATCACTCCGTATACGAGAAGTTCTTATTTGCGCATCTCACTTACACGAAAAGCTCTACTTCGCGCTTCAAGTTCAACCCGCAAAGTCTACTTTGCGCACCCCTCTACATACGCAAAGTCTACTTTGCGCTTCCTTCTTCATACGCAAAGCTGTGTTTGCGCATCTTCCTTAATACGCAAAGCACGGTTTGCGTTTCAGTCTACACACGCAAAGCTCTTCTTTGTGCTTCACGTTCAAAACGCAAAGTCTTAGTTTGCGTTTCTAGTTATAAATGCAAAGCTCTTGTTTGCGTTCCCCTTCCTGACACGCAAAGATCTACTTTGCGCAAGCTCAACACTTAGAAATTTTTTCTGAAATATCAGCAATGGATTCCGCCAAGTTTGCTCTCCAAGCTAGGTTCTACTCTAATGATCTGATGATGCAATTGGGAACAGATACTCGTCCTCCAGTCTTAATCAACGAAGATGAGTTTACACAGTGGCAAGATAGGTTCATAAATTTAATTGAGCGTCAGACTAATGGAGAGAATATGATGAAATCTTTATCTGAAGGACCATTTGTCAGACCGAAAAATGACATTCCTTTGACTGCTGAAGAAATCAAACGCGAAAAAGCCGATAGAGAAGCAAAGTCCAATTTGATGCTAGCTTTGCCCAACATAATCTACAATCGAATTGATTGTTTCAAACATGATCCAAATATGATGTGGACACAGTTAGAAAAGATAATGCTTGGATCATCAGTTGCTACTCAAATTCGCCAAACACGCTTCATGAATAACTTTGAGGAATTTAAGGCAAAGGACAATGAATCTCTGAAGGTGACTTTTGACCGGTTTTGCACTGTGATTAATGATCTAAGAAAGATTAAAGTGGAAAAGACTGCTCTTGAGACAAATCTGAAATTTCTTAATGCTCTTCAGCATGAGTGGAATAAATCTTGTCATAGACTGAGGAACGATGTTCGAATTTCCACAATGCAGATTCAGGAACTGTATGAGATTCTGATGACTGATGAGAGTTTGGTGTTAGAGAAAAAGGCCAAGATGGATAAAAAGAAGAAAACAGTAGATCCGATTGCTCTTCTCACGAAGCAATTATCTGAACAAGCATTGTCTGAAAATGCTTACACCGGGTCAACTGAAGATGATGGCGAAGCTTTACAGAAAGCTATGTTCCTTCTCTCTCAACACTTTCAGAAAAAGTTCCAACCCCGATCGAGTTCCAACTCTTCTCGCTTGACTTCCGGCTCTACAGTCAAAGTACCCGAGCCTAAGACTGCTTCTTGTTATAACTGTGGAAAACTGGGTCACATCTCAAAGGAGTGTAGAGCAAAGAAGGTTAAGGACTCAGCTTATTACAGAAGGAAATTGGAGTTGGCTGAGAAAAGAGAGAATGGAACAACTTTACTGGCAGAAGAAGAATTCTGGCTGGATCACTCTGACGACGAAACTTCAAACGTAGAGATCGCTCACATGTGCTTCGTTGGAGATGATCAGTCCGACGATTCTGATACAGATGAGGATGAGGTATATTCTGAATTTGACTACAAATTTATTACCTCTCAGTTTGATATCATGATAACTGCTTTATCTGATTTGCGTTCAAAGATTTTATTTGAAAATAATTTAAATTCTGAAAAGTCAGATTTGATTGACAAACTGAAAATTTCTTTGAAAGATGAAAAATCTATTTTAGAAAATACTAAAGACATCTTTCAAAAGAAATTGGATGATTTGGAAAATTCAAATAAGACTTATCTTGAATCTTTGAAGGCTATGACTAATTTAAAAGATGAATTTTCAGATAAAATAAATAAGTTAGAAGAAAAACTTTATCGAAGAGACCAATCTGAACAAACAATTTATATGAACAAACCGAGGAGTGAAGAGGCTTTAAAACAAAGGTGGGGACTTGGTTTTGAAAATCCTCATTGTTTAAACAATGCGATTGAAAAATCCCCAACTTTATATAAATACGATTATCTGACTCTTGCTCATTATGCTCCTCAATTTAAAATTGATTGGATGAATGAGAAGCAAGTGTTAGAAATCGAACATGAGAAAAGGACAAATAACAAGAAAAATGAAATTCCTTTTGTTTATACAAGTGAAAATACAAAATATTTTCCTGAAAAATCAAGGAGAGGAAGAAGAGTTTTAAATGATATATCTCCTATCAAATCTTCAATGTCTGGTGATTTTATTGCTCCTTATGCACCTGATTATGATAAAGGAAATATTTCTCCAATCATTTACGATTCGAAGAAATATACTCCTCCATTAGTATTAGAAGGAAAAATCATAGATTTTGAAGATCAGATAGAAGATCAAAATATTTTGAAGAAAATTGAATATGATATTATTTTTTCTTTCATGACGTCTAGTCTTGAAGAAAATTTATTTTTTCAAAAATCAGATTCTATTTCTAGCCTATCTTCTGATTCTAAGGAAAATAAAAAGGAAGTTTCAAATTTTAAAATCTTTTCTCAAAATTATTCAGACTCTGAGGCAAATTCAGATTTAGTAGTTGATCAGATTGGTTGTTTGGATAAATTTATTTCTTCTGATTTAAATATTAAGTCTAAAATTCTTGATGATTCTTTTATGCTCAATGATCAATATTATAAACTTAAGCGTAAAAGAAGACGATCAAAGAAGTCGAAGAAACATGATACAATTCTTTCTGACAATTCTAATTCTTCAGATTCCATTTTTTCAGATAGGACTTTGAACCGGTCAAAGAAGCAAATCTGGAGAGCGAGGCGGACATCAAATGTTCCTATGACTGAGGAAGATAGATATGTAGACAATTGTTATAAAAGTGATTCATTTGCTTATTGTAATAAAATTTCAAAATACTTTATAAAGCAAATGTTTCAAATTTACAAAAATGTCTCATATTCGTCTTATGATTCTAGTTCAGATGATTATGCTTTATCTTCTGATAATTGTGCTTATTATTCTGATGATATTTTTCATGTTTCTCGTTTCAAATCTGCTCATTATTTCTCCACAAGAACTGCAACTAACAAACATGAGCCCAAATACAAGTGGGTACCCAAATCTTTATCTGATTCAAAGTTGCAGGCATCACATGTTAAGGGGGGGTAAGAGAAAGAATGGCTTTTGAACACAGCAGTTCAAAACCCGAACTTCAAAGTCAACATTTTGGCTTCTGAGTACTTCAGCTCAGAACCCGTACTTCATAGACTATGACTTCTAAACAAATCAGTTTAGAACTCGTTCTTCAATGATTTAAGCTTCTAAATATATGAGATACTGTGAGTACATCAATTTTAATTCCGCTGCATTTTATCTCTGATAATGATCTGTTCCAGTTTTTCTCTTTATTTTTTCCAGAATCTGAAATTGTTCATCTTTCTTTTGCATTTGTATAATCCAAATTTTTTTTAATTTGAGACACAAATTATTTTTATAATGTGAAAGATGAAATAATTGAATTTTATTTTGTTCCAACTAAATATCAATTTGCCGAATTCTTTACATTTTGTCTTTAAGGAAAATTTTTAACATCGGCATATTGAGTTTAAAATTTTAAATTTTTACAAATTTTATTCTATAAAGTAAAGTTTTACATTTTTTCTTTCTTTTGAATAAAATATGTGTCTAGGATAAATTTTCAAGTTCTTTTGTTTATATTAAAGTTTTTATATGATCAAGTTTCAAGTCTTACAAAAGTCGAAAAGTCAGTAACATGTTTGAAACTTTTATTACTGCTTTAAAGTTGTGTGATTCGGAATTTTTATAGTTTACTTTGCTTAGACTTCCTAATTAATCAGAATTATAGATTGGAATGAAAATATGGGCTAAGCACTTAGATGTAGATCTGAGTGATTGAGATGAATAATAAATTCTTAAAATACAGAAATCTCTGAGTTTAAAAGTTTGTACCTGTGACCTTTCTGGTTTGGGAAAGTAAGTTCCTCGGGATGCTTGTCATCTGGTCCCCTAAGGTCATTTGGTCTGGGAGTGATCGAACCCAAATCCTTCAATAGAACCAGATCGAAAGTCATGTTTTACTGGTATGAATGGGTTTAGGATATGTCGATGTAGTCTTTCTGATCCGGGAAAGTAAGTTCCAAGGGGTGCTTGACACCTAGTCCCCTAAGGCCAACTGGTCTGGGAGCGGCTGACCCAAATCCTACAATAGGTTCAGATAGAAAGTTACGTTTACGACATGTTCTTTACTTAATAAACTTTTTGATCAAAAGATGCCAAAGTGCACGCGCTTAAAAGATGCCAAAGAGCACACTCATGTCAAGATGCTAATGTGCATAATGCTAAAAGATGCCAATGAGCACACATCTCATGATACTTAGTGATATGTTTGAGTTGCGATAAATCTGTAAATTTATGAATATCTTAATTCTTGATGGCTTAGTGTGAAGTACATGCAAAGTTCTCTATAATATTTTTAGAATTGCATTTTCTTGAAGCTAATCGAAGATTCGCATGTGAGCACACTGAATAGATTGCTGGAAGTTTTTGAAACTGAACATGTCTTAACTTGATATGCAATGAAACTTGTTCTTGTATCCTACAACATATGCTTGATTTCAGATGATTGATAAATTTGTAATATTTTACTCTGTAGAATTTAATTTGTTTAGTGTTTAAAATTTTTTATGTTTAGTTGTTTCAAAATTTACATTCAGTATATTTTTCTTTATACATTAATATCTGATCATTGTGTTCTCATAAATATATTTTAATGGGTTTATGCATTATTCAAGGGGGAGTGAACAAAGAGATTATTTTTCAAAGATTATATCTGTTTTTGAGGGGGAGTATCTGATTTTCTTTATATGAATGCTAACTCAAATTGTCATATCTAGTGCATTTGTGTAGGGGGAGTCAAAGAGCTTAAAAAGGTAAATTTTTTTCTGAGTTTGTCAGCTTTGCGCATTCCGTTGGTCACGCAAACCTTGTTTTGCGTATCCTTCATGAAACGCAAACCTTGTTTTACGTATCCTTCATGAAACGCAAACCTTGGTTTGCGCATCCAACATGAAGCACAAACCTCCCTGTTTTCTCTGTTTCTTTGTTTTTGCAGATCTTACGCTGTCTTGTCTCCAACGTTTGCATGACCAAGTTGATCAAGATCATCAAGGTCATGAGGGGGAGAAGTCAAGGAGAAGTTAAAGAGACAAAGAGCTCAAAAGTTTATCTGCTGATCAAGATTCGCTCAAAGATTCTATTCTCTCAGCTATATCAATTCTTTTGCTGTTTCTGCTCCGAATATCACAGTTCATTCAAGATCATTCAAAAAAGGTGTATCGTATAGAGCTCAAGCAGCAAAGACATTTTTATTCTGAAAGATGCTAAGAAGAATTTTTTCCTTTAAAAGTCAGAAAGCTTCTCTAAGTCGCTTTGTTGGTCCGTACTGTTATAGAAGACAATTTTTGAAGACCAAAGCGCCAATGATTACTAAGGGGGAGATTGTTAGGTCTGATTTTATAGTAATCATTGTATTTATAGGGCTTGGTCAAATACTGTGTTTAGTGTCATACTGTGTTGTTTTGACCAAGGGTATTTAAGTCCGTTTGGTCTTGTGTTGTTGTAAGAAACTAACGCACACTTTAATCAAAACCTACTTTGCGCTCTCTTGTTACTCTCTCTCTACTTTCTCTCTCTAAGAATCAGTGATCTTGGACTCACAGATAGTTGTACCCTCGAAGTGAAGAGACATGGAACACGTTATGTATATGGGATAATTGCGGCGGTAGAGCTAACCGATAAGCCACAACTCCAACCCTTTCCAGAATTTCAAAGGGACCAATATATCTCGGGTTCAACTTTCCTTTGAGACCGAAACGTCTAATACCGCGAGTTGGTGAAACTTTCAAGAAAACTTTATCTCCCGGTTGGAACTCGATAGGTCGTCGTCACTTGTCGGCGTAGCTCTTTTGACGAGCCTGAGCCTCTTTCATCATTTGACGCGCAATCTCGACCTTCTCAGTAGTAACTTGTACCAATTTTGGGCCTTCAAGAATACGTTCTCCAACTTCATTCCAATAAGTCGATGTTCGACATTTTCGGTCATAAAATGCTTTATACGGGGCCATGCCGATACTCGACTGTCAACTATTATTATAGAAGAACTCTATTAGGTACAAGTAACTATCCCAACTTCCATGCCATTCCAACGCACATGCTCGAAGCATATCCTCTAATGTTTGAATCGTACGTTCAGATTTCCCATTAGTTTACGGATGAAAGGATGTACTAAAATTCAAACGTGTGCCCCAAGCTTTATGTAAACCTTCCCAAAATTGAGATGTAAAACGTGGGTCTCGATCGGAGGTAACCGATACAGGAGTGCCATGGAGACGTACAATCTCATGCTGGAATACTTTTGTTAGCTTATCAATTGACCAAGTTTGTCGAATAGGAAGAAAATGAGCTGATTTCGTCAGTCGGTCAACCACTACCCATATTGCTTCGTGTTTCAAGGTCGTGCAGGGTAGTACGACTACTAAATCCATAGTTACGTGTTCTCATTTCCATACGGGAATGTTCAACGATTGGAGAAGACCACCCGGACGTTGATGTTCACTTTTAACTTGTTGACAAATGAGACAATAAGATACAAAGTCGGTGATATCTCATTTCATTCCAACCCATTAGTAATGGGTCTGTAAATCGCGATACATTTTTGTTGTACCCGGGTGAACAGAAAACATAGATTTATGAGCTTCGATCAGAATCTGATCTTTAATCTCCGAGTTATTTGGAACACAAAGACGATCCCAAAACCACAAGACGTGATCATCATCGATCCTGAATTCCGAACTAACATTCTCTTGTGCTTGCTGGAAGTTTGCCCATAATTCACTATTGTCTTGTTGGGCTTCTTTGATCCGAGAAATTAGAGTCGGTTCTACCATTAGATTCGATAGAATTTCCGTTTGCGAACTCGGATAGATTTCCAGTCCGAACCATTCGATCTCCAAAGCCAATTCTGTAGGAACAAGTAACGAGGAAACTTGTCCCACAACTTTACGACTTAAGGTGTCGGCAACTACATTAGCCTTACCTGGATGATACTGTATATGAACATCGTAAACCTTTAGAAGTTCGAGCCACCTCCGCTGACGCATATTTAACTCTTTTTGAGTAAATACATATTTAAGGCTCTTGCAGTCGGTGAAAACTTCACATGTCTCATCGTACAATTAATGACGCCAAATTTTGAGTGCGAATATAACCGCAACTAATTCGAGATCGCGAGTCGAATAATTGACCTCATATGGCTTTAACTGACGAGACGCATATGCGATGACTCGTCCGTTTTGCATAAGAACACACCCGATACCTTTCTTTGAAGCATCACTGTAAACTTGAAACCCACCGGTGCAAGACGATAATACAAGAATAGGCGCGGTAACCAATCGATGCTTTAGTTCCTCGAAACTAGATTCTTGTTCAGAACCCCAATTGAATTTGACTCCTTTTCGGAGCAATCAGGTTAACGGTAGAGATATTTTAGAAAATCCTTCAACGAATCGTCTATAATAACCATCCAGACCCAGAAAACCATAAACTTCAGATACGTTCGTAGGTATAGGCCATTTAGTAACGGTTTCAATTTTTGTTGGATCGACTTTAACACCTTCCGCAGAGATTACGTGTCCGAGAAAAGACACTTGATCAAGCCATAACTCACATTTGGAACATTTTGCGTATAACTTTTTCGTTCTAAGAGTTTCCAAAACGATGTGAAGATGTTGATCATGTTGTTCTCTTGACTTTGTGTATATTAAGATGTCATAAATAAATATGATAACAAAGTCGTCGAGATAATCCTTGAAAACCCAATTCATAAGATCCATAAAGATCGCTGGAGCATTAGTTAGCCTGAAAGGCATTACTAAGAATTCGTAGTGCCCATAGCGAGTTCTGAATGCGGTTTTCGGAATATCACAATCTCGGATACGAAGTTCATGGTACCCGAACCAAAGATCAATTTTGGAAAAGTATTGTGCCCCTTGTAATTGGTCGAACAGATCATCGATTCTCGGCAACGGATACTTGTTATGGATTGTTACTTTATTAAGATCTCGGTAATCGACACAAAGACGCATCGTACCATCTTTCTTTTTGACAAAGAGAACCGGAGCTCCCCAAGATGAGACACTGGGTCGAATGAAACATTTCTTCAATAGATCATCGAGTTGAGTTTTGAGTTCTTTCATTTCAGTTGGAGCCATTCGATAGGGAACCTTAGAAATAAGAGAAGCTCCCGGGACTAGATCGATGGTAAATTCGACTTCCCGGATTGGTGGTATACCCGGTAGATCGTCGGGAAAGACATCAAGATATTCAGAAACAATAGGTATGGGTGCAGAAGTAGAGAATACCCGTTCGAGATCTTGTAACGAGGACAGAAAACCTTTCTTACTTTGCCAAGTATACTGCTTCACAGTAATAGAGGTTAAAGCGCTAACATATTCTTTTGGAGTACCTCCTTGGAAGATTGCCTCTGGTTTGTCAATATCCCCAAACAATATTTGTTTGACATTGCATTCTGTAGTTTCACAGTGTTGTGACAACCAGTCCATACCCAATATTAATTGGAAGTGGGACATATGCATTGGAAGTAGAGTGACCTCCCGTATGCGGTCTCCAATAAATAACAGATAGTTTTAAAATCGAGTTAACACACAGATTGAACCACCCATAGGGGTAGATATCACAACTGGAAATTCGGTGGTTTGCTCATAAGGTTTTAATTGGGATTCTAATTGTTCATAAACAACAGAGTGTGTTGCCCCGGTATCAAACAAGGCATAAATAGATAAATCGATTAAGTTAACATGTCCTGCTCAAGGTATATAGGCATCATACTGACATGGTCTGATGAACCACATCAACAATATTAGGCTCACTTGTATCCCTCACTGGGTTGGGATTTGGGTTACCCTCAGGTTAAGATCTGGATTTATGTGGGTGACTACGTCTTGACATTCTAACACAGAATAATATCAAGATCGGAATTCAAAACAATTACGGATTGAAAATCAATAAATATAATTAAATTATAGTCTACCCATTCTTATGTTTACCCAAGCCTCACAGATCAAACCTAGTTAATCTACAAGTCGATACCTATGCTATGATACCATATTTTTGTGATATCACCCGTTCTGGACCACGTGGACGGTGGATGTTACAAATACGTTTTGACCAAAACAAACATTCCTAAATAAGTATTGTTAAGTCCCATTCGTGACCTCACCCGTTCCGGACCATGGGGACGGGGGATGTTACGAATGTGGTATCAGAGCTATTAATAAACTCTAAACATATATTACAATCCAAAATATTATACTTCAAAAAGTGTTTATAAACTTAGAACGTTTATATGATAAGGTGAGTCTAAAAACCCCAAAATTTCACGCTCGATCTCAAGTCCCGTCCCCGTAAACGTCACTTTGAACCTGCCGTGTCAGAAAAAAAAAACACAGTTGAGCACAGGGCTCAGTGAATGGACTATAATATAAATTCGTAAATAATAATGAAAACATCGATAACGAAGCGAAGACTTAAAATATCAACTTGAAGAAAATTCATGAAACTCAAGTTCATAGCAAAAGAAATGTTCAGTAATTTTCAAAGACAATAATTTCAAGAACAGTTCATACTCTAATTTCAAAACGTAATATAAATAAAGTTCGTCAATTCCTGTTGTTTTCATGGGGTGATCAGCCACACGAACTAATGGGTCGGCGTGCGGGCACACGCACACACACGAATCCCCCGTGAATTTAACCACGATCCCATATTCTGTGGGTAAAAGTTCTAGAATCGATCCATTCGCACTTTAGCCAACAAAGTCAGCCTAGTCCTCTAGAGTGGGTTCACGTAAGCCACTAAGGCTTAACTCTGGTGGACCGTCATCTGCAGGACGCCATGACAACAAAGCCGCCATAGAAGGCATCCCAAATAATGTGCCCATTTATTGGGTTATTCTAAAATCAACGAAAACTAAACATATGACACTTACCCAAATGGCGATCATAAAATCAAATTCAATATAGTTCACAATTTTTTTAAACAATTTCACACGAGACACATTTTAATAAAACGTTATCAGTTTCAACAAATGATTCATAATCCAATCTCAATATGAAACAACAAAACACGAAAACGTTCACACATAAGATTCAGACCAAAATCAATGTGTATGTGTATGTATAATTTCACATTTGTTGATCACGTTCTATTGATCAATCACAAGACGGTGAACCACCTTTAGGAAGGGTTAACTACAACAAATAGTTGCCCACGATTCAAAAGAAATGAAATCCATACCTTAACCAAATTGAGATGTAAAACACGATCAATCGAGACTGACGACGAACTTTAACCCGTTCGATTGCCTATTTAAACCATAAATTATTATTACTCACATAACATAAAACTTAATGGTTATTATCCTAAGCTTAATCACGAAATCTCTTAGACATTAAACCGAACACTTGGTATGCGGTTAAACATCTAGATACAATTATCACCATTTTAATTCTAAGCTTTACCCGTTTGTAATTTTGACAAACCTAAGCATTTCTAAGCATATATTTGATCATAACTTTGCAATAACACAACATAATCTACCAACCAACTTCAACTACACTAAATTACCAATTTAAATAACATAAAAAGAAATGTATACTTTTAAGAAGGGTTCGTCGCGTAGATTACGAATATGTAATTTTTTCGTTGATTACTTCAACAATTTGCTAGAAATTTTAGAGAGAAGTTGGAGAGAGAGAATGATGGCGGTTTGTAGATGATGGAGACAATATCATTAAAGGATTTGTATTTTACTCTAATTGTGTGTCCCTGAATCTAGTTTCTAATCACAATTAAACAAACAAAACACAAACAAGAATCAATTACCTGTTTGATTTCACTTTCAAATTCAAGATTACAAACTTTCTCTCTCTATAACTCTCTTCCTCTCTCTAAACGTATTCTCTCTCTAAAATACAACTGAATTATATGCTCCACTTCTATTAACTACTAATTACAAAAGGAAAGGAAACTATTTATACTTACAACTAAACAAGGAAACTAAACAAATACAAACACTTTGACTTTTATTACAAAAGACTTTGACTTTGATGAGATTTGACTTTCTCAGCTTTGACTTCTTGAACTTTGACTTTTGTCTTCTTGATCTTGTATCCAACATATTTATGCTCTAACAATCTCCCCCTTTGGATTCAAGATTACTGTTTAAAGATCTAGCAATTCAATCTTCACTTTAATCTCTGTCAATACAATCTCCCCTTTTTCTTTGACGGTATTCTTTCCAAAACTATCTTCAAACGATTAACAATCTCCCCAAAACATTCACAACATACTTTCAGATTTTGGAAAGAAATTATCTTCAGAATCAGCTCGAATTGCTATAGCAAATAATTTTCAAAGAAAATTTCCTCAAATCTTCAGAAATTCTTTGATCTTCTTTAAATCTTCACTTTGAATCTTCTGACTTGGACATTTCTTTTAAAATCATCTCTCAAAACTTTATCATTTCTTGAACTCTTCTCCCCCTTTTTGATGATTTGAGCATCTATATCATCAAAACTTTTCTTCCAAGAAATGTCTTTGACCATTCTGATTTGTCAAATTGAGCCGCTGATTTTGTGATCCATAGTCAAGTATTCATCCAGATCTTTTCAAATCTAGACAAAATAAGAACATGTAACTCCTGAATCAACAAATGAATCAGTTAAAATGCCTGTCAGTAACACAAAGTCACTGTGTGTAACAAATACACAATACAAAGGAGCTTTTTGATGTTCACTCCCCCAGGGCTTCCATCTAATCATCGAAACACCACAAATGCAATTTTTATGAATGTTATGACAAAGAAACAAATTCCTTGTGTGTTCGTGCATGCGTAGAAAGAATTAAGCACGAATGATTGCTTTTAAATAAGGCTCAAAGTTGTGTAAACCACTGAGACAACAGTAGATAAACATAGACTCAATGTGCATGATTGAAGTGCGAAGGTGGGGCAAACTTCCTTCTTTTTCAATATCCAGATTTTCCAAATGAAAACCAGATAGATAATATGCTGCGTCCCCAGAAAAATATGAAACATTTTCTTTTTGAGAAGAAAATGAGTGGTTGGTGGGGTTTAGACAAGAGTTGGCATGGGTTATTTGCCTGTTTCAATAACGTTCACCAAAGAGTTGTGAAACGCTAGTAATGTGGCTGCCCGACTCAGAAAGTAGTTGGTGTAGAGTTTGATATTCTTTTACTCTGATCTCACACCCTCTTTCTTTTAATCATTAAATGCACATCTAACCAAACTCTCTTTTACATTTTACCTCATCACACATCCCACACTCATTTCTTTTAGACTTCTCACACTCAATCACAAAAGGATTAACTTCTTGGGTAGGAAACACTGGTTAACGTGAATCCATAGAAGTTCAGTTAATTCCTAGCACAAAGAACCCATATAATCCTATGAAAGCATAATGTTGCTCAAATGGTTTAACTTTATCAGTTAAAGCTCAAATACAAATGTCAGATGAATGTATGCTCAGAATATAATCATAAAGATATGAGCATTTTAAAACATTGAAGTATTTTCAAACAAGTATATTGAATGAATGAATATGAATACAAAAGACTTGTTTGAAAATCTGACATTGTATGAAAATGATCAGAAATGAATGATATAGCAATCAAGGCTTATGGTAAAAAACAACGGATATTGTCCATACGAAACAAAATATATACATTCTTGAAATGACGTTTCGAAATGAAATATCGCTCAAAATTCTTTGAAGTACAAGCGGGGTGTCTTACCATCGAAAATATGTTTCAATATGAGACATGGTAAGAACAATTTGATCAAAAGTTAAACCGATGTGTGTGAATACTTGAAAGTATGTAGAAAAGACAATACGCAAGTATTTATCTTTGGAAACACACGGTTTATTTATCAATTAAGCACAAAAATAAAATGAAAACATTTAAAATCACACTTCCAAATTATAAAATCTGTTTAAAAATCAAGAAGTGGTTTGAACATTTCAGAACATGTTTTCTATATCTGAAAGTTGTCCTTCTTTCAGATATATTTGAGATTAAGATAAAAAATTTACCTTTTCGAGCAATCTTAAATCTCATGAAGTCAAGCTGAAGTCGTTAAGATATGATCTTGTCAGCTTCTCTCATCCTGCACAAGTCTCAAAGTCTAGTCAAAGCAACTTTATTCACAAATTTATTCGAAAGTAAAAGACATAAAGCAGTAAAACGATTAAAGTACGAGTTCTGATTTGAAATAATCAGAAATCATAGTCTTACTCCTTTTGGTATGACATATAAGCTCCCCCTAAACTCATGCATTACAAAAATTTTGTCAATTGAGTAAAATGCAAAAATTAGTTATGCTCCCCCTCAAATGAATGTAGATCATCTAAAATCTTCTCTTACTCCCCCTGAAATCATGAACAAACATTTAAAGTGCAGATATCCTTAAAACATAATGATACAGAAAAAATGATGAAAAATAACAATACGTAACTTTATTAGGTAACAACCGATTACGTCTTAAGATTTAACATACCAAGCTTAGAGACAAGAAAATTAAATCTCTTTTCATCTAAGGGTTTGGTAAATAAATCTGCAAGTTGATAATCTGTTTTTACAAAATATAGTTCAATTGTTCCTTTTTCTACATTATCTTTTATAAAATGATACCTGACATCAATGTGTTTGGTTTTCGTATGTTGGACAGGATTAGCAGATATGGCAATTGCACTCTTCGAATCACAATAGATTGGAATTTTGTCGAACTTGAACCCATAGTCTCGTAGCTGTGTTCGCATCCACAAAACTTGAGAGCCGCAACTGGCAGCAACTACGTACTCTGCTTCAGCAGTCGATGTGGAAACACATAATTGTTTCTTTGATGCCCAGCTAACGAGCTTGTCTCCAAAAAATTGAACGTGACCAGAAGTACTCTTTCTGTCCAACATGCAACCTGCATGATCTGCATCTGAATAGGCAGTCAGTTGAAAACCAGTATCCTTAGGATACCATAGACCAAGGTCTGTAGAGCCCTTCAGATATCTAAAGATCCGTTTGATAGCAGCCAAATGGGATTCTTTGGGAGCAGCCTGATATCTAGAACATAAACATGTTGAAAACATAATATCTGGTCTACTAGATGTAAGATACATTAACGATCCTATCATACCTCTATAAGTTCTAACATCAACACTTTTACCCGAAGGATCAGTGCTAATTTTAGTACCTGGTGCCATCGGGGTTCCAATTGGTTTACAATTTTCCATTTTGTACTTCCGAAGAATGTCCAAAATGTACTTAGATTGGTTAATAAAAATCCCCGTAGAAAACTGTTTAACTTGTAATCCGAGAAAGAAATTCATCTCTCCCATCATACTCATTTGAAAACGTGACACCATGAGGTTGGAAAAGTTTTTGCAAAATTTTGGATTTGTAGAACCAAATATTATATCATCAACATATATTTGAATAAGGATGATATCGGATTTTTCCTTTTTGATGAATAAAGTGGTATCAACCTTACCTTTAGAAAAACCGGACTTGACCAAGAATTTAGATAAAACGTCATACCATGCTCGAGGGGCTTGTTTTAAACCATAGAGGGCTTTGTCCAAGATGTAGACATGATCTGGTTTCTTTGGATTGACGAACCCTTCTGGTTGAGACACGTACACTTCCTCTTTAAGAATGCCATTCAGAAAGGCTGTTTTCACATCCATCTGAAAGACTGTGAAATTCTTATGAGCTGCGTAGGCTAGAAACATGCGGATTGCTTCTATACGCGCTACTGGAGCATACGTCTCATCGTAGTCTATGCCTTCCTCTTGCTAGTAACCTTTGGCAACAAGTCTAGCTTTGTTCCTTATGACGATACCATCTTCATCCTTTTTATTCTTGAATACCCATTTAGTTCCTATCACCGTTTACCTTCTGGTTTTGGAACTAATCTCCAAACCTTTAGGGCTTCAAACTGATTGATCTCTTCTTGCATAGCAGATACCCAGTCCGAATCAACAAGAGCCTCAGATACTCGTGTTGGCTCAATCTTACTGAGGAATGAGTCATGCATACATTGATTAAGAGTCGTTGACCTCGTTTGTACAGGCTTGTTGAGATCTCCAATTACTTGATGTAAAGAATGCTCTTTGGTCCAGCGATGCTCATGAGGGAGTGGAGTAGATACTGATTGAACATGATCATCATCTAGAAATCCACTATCAGAATCTTCAGTTTGAATAACAGGAGGGGGGTTTGCAGTTTAAGTTTCAGGTGCAGAAGCATCAGTTGGAACAACAGATTGTGGCTGTTGAGTTGACAGTATGTTACACCCAACTGAAACTATTACTTCTGGCCCAGCATTTACTTGTACATCTTCAACTGTAGGAGTAATTGTAGGAATGTGAGTTTCTGACTGAACGAGGTATACAAGTTCAGTTATAACTTATGAAGTGACTGGATGATTGCAACTTGTGTCTTCAGACCTGTCAGTCACAACAGATTTTTGCAAATTAGATCCTAGAAACTCATCATAAAAGAATTCAAATAACAAATCTAAATCAGATAAATGTGAAATAGATGTAGAAGCGTTATTCGAATTATTCGCTGTAGAAGCAGGTTCTGGACTGATCTGCCCAGAAGCTAATACTCCAGTGATAACAGGTTCTGAACTGAGTTGATCAGAAGCCATATCTTCATCGAATGTTACATTAACGCTCTCGACAACTGTCTTTAACTTCTTCAGATAAACACGATATGCTGCCGATGTTGAAGAATAACCAATGAAGATACCCTCATCCGCCTTAGCACTGAATTTATTCAGACTCTCTCTGTCGTTAAGCACAAAACATTTACACCCAAATATGTGAAAATACTTGATTGTTGGTGTTCTGTTGTTGATCAACTCATATGGAGTCTTTTGAAAACGGCAGTGTATTATGGACCGATTTTGAGTATGGCATGCAGTCGACATAGCTTCTGCCCACAAGAATAGAGGTAAGTCTGATTGGCTAAGCATAGTCCGAGCGGCCTCAACTAGCGTCCGATTTCGCCTTTCGACTACTCCATTTTGTTCAGGCGTTCTAGCAGCAGAATACTGATGTGAAATCCCGACTGATTCGAGATATTCATCAACAATCTTGTTTTTGAATTCTGTGTCGTTGTCAGTTCGAAGAAACTTGACTTGTCGCTGCATTTTCACCTGGGTCGTCTTTAAGAAAGTAATGAGAACTTCGGACGTCTCATCTTTTGATCGAAGAAACTTGACCCACGTGTATCTTGAGAAATTGTCTACAATAACCAACACGTATTTCTTTCCACCCAAACTCTGAGTTCTCATTGGACCACACAAATCCATATGTAACAATTCTAACAGAGAACTAGTGCTTGGTTCAGGCTTCGGTTTATGCGGAGCTCTCTTCATCTTACCCTTCTCACATGCAGCATATAAGTGTTCTTTCTCGTATTTCAGCTCAGGAAGTCATTTTACCAATTTCCCACTAACCAGCTTATTGATATAACGAAAGTTCAAGTGAGATAAACGTCTGTACCAGAGCCAACTTTGCTGCAATGAAGCCTTTGTCATCAAGCAAACTTGATTGTCATTCTGTACCTTTGAAAGATTGATGGTATAGAGGTTCGTCTTTCGATTTCCGACTAAGAGTTCATTGCCATCTTCCGTACGAACCGAACATCTCTTAGCTTTGAAGTTGACCTCTAACTCTTTATCACAGAATTGACCAATGCTGAATAAGTTGTGCCCCAAGCCTTCGACATAACTCACTTTACTGATTGTTATGTTGTCTTGAATAATGTCACCATATCCTAAGATAGGTGAAAGCTGACCGTTTCCAAATCTGACATTTCTACTGAATTTTTCTATATAGTTAGACAATAAAGCTTTTTGCCCAGTCATATGCTTGGAACATCCACTGTCCAAGTACCACATATGCCGGTTCTGCAAGAGAAATCAGGAGACAATAGATTTAGGTACCCATTTAAAAACGGGCCCTAACAGATTAGCACAAGATTTTGGTATCCACTTGAAAATGGACCCTTTGTTCTTTTGAAAACCTTTAAAAATATTTGATCTTGAAGAATACACATGATAAGATCCGAACCAATCAGAAGAATTATGAGAGTAAGCAAAATCATTTCTCCGATAATAATAAGATGTAGTAGAAATAGGAGATAATTGAATCAATTGCGTTATTGAATACCGCTTGTAAGAAGTTACAAGGTTTTGTTTATTTGAAGCAAATTGATCAACTACATCAGTATCACTACTAACTGATCTATTACAAGAATTATCAGAAACTGATTCAGCTTTCTCATCACCCTTCCTTTTTGGTCGCCATTCAGTTCGAGCTTTCGACCTTTTCTTGCTTATATCTGAAACATAAGATGTAGATTTATTAGGAAAAACAGATTTCTGAGACTAAGTTTTCTTTTGTGTACCAGTGTGTTTCTGTTTCTGTAATCGCTGTTTCTTATGTTTCTTACCTTGAGAATAATAATCAGCAGTTACAGAAATCGATTCACCAACTTTAGTTGATGATTTAGCAGTTTTAAGAACACTTGGTAACACCTTTTCATTTGTAAGACAAGTAGAATGATCAGGAAGAGGAGCATTAAAGTCAAACATATCAATTTCGTCTATGCACCCATCATCAGAATTAAGAAAATCATTTGCAGACTCAAATAAGTCATCAAAATTATTAGACGAAGTTTGAGGTGCCTTAGAAACTTTAGAACACTTTGTAGATGTAGATTGAAAAATCGTGTTCTTTAATACAGTAGAAAATACACTTTGTTGAATATCAACCAAAAGTTTTTCATCAGATAAAACATTTTCCAACTCAACTATTTTGCTTTCAAGAATGAGTGGAGGAACATAAACCTTTGCAATTGCAGATTTTGCCTTCATCTCAGAAACAGAATAACTAGCAAAATAGTCGTTTGAAAGAACTTTTGGTGTTTCTGAAAGATAACTATCATTTAACTTTGCATAGTTAAATGGTAGTTGCATTTTCTTTACATTCTTTCTATTTTCAGTTTCTTTGGCCTCAACTTCTTCTGGTAATTTGGTAACAAATTTGGGTTTTAAATGAGTATGTTTACCAGCACAAGCAAGAAAATCAAAATTATATAATGCTGGTTGTTTTCTGATGGCTTTCTTTAAGTAATGGGGGTTTTTAAAACCAAGTCCCCATTTTTCCTTAACATCAGCCTCTTCATCAGGTGCATTGAGAAAAATGGTTTGATCTGTTTGGCCTCTTGCATAAAGTTTGGCTTCCAGACCATTTACTTTCTTATTCAAAAGCTTGTTTTCAACCTGCAGTTTATGAATAATTAGTGCAGATTCTTTCTTCTCAAACTCATATTTAGAAACTTTAACTTCAAAGTCAGAAATCTTCTTTTCAAAACAATCTACTTTGGATTTAGAATCAGAAGCAGACTTGCGTAAAGAATCAATCAGATCATTGTTCCCAATAACAGACTTATTGAGTTCAAAGATCTTATTGTTTCTTTTAGCAACTCTGTCTTTTTATTTCTTCAGTTTTACTTGAAGATCATTAAGCTCAACCATCATAGCTTCCATTTTGGTTACAAAATCTTTTTCAGTTAAGTTTAATACCTCATCAGCTGTCTCGTCATCTGACTCATCATACTTTACTTCTTTGCCCATGAGACAGAGATGAGCTGTTTCTTCCTTCTCTTCCTCTTCTCCTTCTGAATGATCCAGCCAAAATTCGTCTTCAGCCATTAAAGCGATGCCTGCTTCTTGCTGTTTGGCCAAGAGCAGTTTGTTCTGATAGTATTGAGAATTACGAACTTTTGGCTTTCTACAATCCTTTGCAAAATGTCCAATTTTGCCACAGTTGTAGCATTTAACTGGATCACTTGCTGGCTTTTCTGCAACAGTGTAGTCATTCATAAACTTCTTCTTTTCTTCCGGTTTCTTCTCAACATATCTGTTCTCTTCAGATCTCCTTCCTTCCACCCTTTCTCGGTGCTCATGATTCTTTGAACTTGATGAAGAATACCTTTGAGAATTTGATCCCAGCTTCTTGTAGAATTTCTTTTGAAATGCACGGGTCAGTAAAAGCATGGCTTGTTTCAAACTTTCTCCATCATCACCATCTGATTCAGATTCAGATTCAGAACTTGTAAGTACTTTCTTCTTTTTCTTCTTCTCTTTCTTTTCTTTCTTTTTCTCTCCGGCTACCAATGCAATAGGATCAGGAACCTTTTCTGCCTTCTTTTTCTCATCTCTTTTCTCTTCCACTTCTTCTTCATTCTGCCTCAAAGTCTCATAAACCTCATGTAACGGTATGTCATTCAGATCCTTCATTTGTTTCATCCTACGCGTATGCTTCTTCCATTCAGGTTGTAGAATACTCAGAAATTTGACATTATTCTCCAGTTGCTTCTTTTTCACTTTGTTCTTTGTCAGTTCATTCAGAAGCAAGACAAACCGTTCATAAGTATCTTCCAGGCTTTCATTCTCTTTGGCTTTAAATTCTTCATAACTGTTGATGCAGTTAGCCACTTTCATCTGATTCCCGACCTTGGATCCCATCATCATCTTTTGCAATTGATCCCACATCTTCTTAGCATTTTCTTTGTAACTATCAATCTTGATGTAGATCTCATTCTGTTGGGAACTGAGGATGTGAACAAGTCTTTAATGCTGCTAGTTCAGAATTACTACTGCTAGAAGACTGCAAAGTTAATACTGCTGAGTGTTACTACTGCTAGTAGAATTAATACTGCTAGTCAAAGTTAGTGCTGCTTGAACAAAGTTAGTACTGCTTAGCTAGTTAGTACTGCTAGTGGTTAGTGCTGCTTAGTAGTTAATGCTGCTAAGACCAAGCTAATGCTGCTAGAAGAAATTAATGCTGCTGAGCATAGTTAGTACTGCCTATGATTTAAAGAATCGGATGGAAAGGATGACAGCTGGAAAGAATCAAGATATTCATGGAAGGCTTAGAGATAATGATGGAAGATATTCTGAAAATATTTTATTAATTGTAATTAGTTTTTATCTTCAGTATATATATTGTATAGTTTAGATAGAGATTAATTAATTCATTCTAAGTTTTAGTTCTAGAGAGAAAATCAACCTCAAGGCATAGATCCTAATTCTAGAGAAGTAGAATTCGTATTGGTGAGCCTGTTCATCAATATTGAGGTTGTGTGTTTAATCTTGTAACTTCAAGCATTCAATACAAGTTTACAAGTTGTTGATTATATACTGTTTTGGTTTACTGTTTTAGTGAATATCAAAGTGTTATTCCGCAAACTTCTTTGATATTAGTTTCTGAGAATTTATTCTTGTTAAGAATTCGATCCTGACAAGTGGTATCAGAGCCAAACTCTCTCAGAAACATCTATTCATTCATCATGGAAAACCTTGCAGAATCAAACAGTACTATGGTCTCTAAGGTTCCAATGCTCAAACCCAGTGAGTTTGACATGTGGAAGATCAGAATTAGACAATTCATTCTTCTCACTGACTACTCAATGTGGGATATCATTGAGAATGGTCCTTCTGAAGCAGGAAAGATAGGACCAGATGGGAAAAGACCTCCACCAAAGACAGATGGTGAGAGGAAGATCAGATAGACAGAGATGAAGGCATTGAGCACTCTGCTCTTGGCCATTCCAAATGAATATCAGCATCAATTTTGCAACTGCACTGATGCTCAGATTCTCTGGAATGCTCTAGAGAAAAGATTTGCTGGAACTAAAAGTATCAAAAGAAATCAAAGAGATGTTCTAAAGCAGCAGTATGAGAACTTCACTTCTTCAAAGAATGAGTCTATGACTCAAACTTTTGATAGATTCAACAAGCTCATTGGTGAATTGGCTACTGTAGGAGTGAAGATGGAACGAGAATATATCAACAGAAAGTTCCTCAGATCTCTTGGGAATGAATGGACTATGTACACTGTCTCATATAGACAGAGTGACAATCTGGAAGAGAAGGAACTTGATGATCTATATAATGATCTAAGAGTTTTTGAAACTGAGGTAGAATCCAAGAAGAATCCCACTGGCTATATCCACAATGCTGCACTTCTTTCAACATCTACTGATACTACTGCTAACCCTGAAGCAGTTAGTACTGCCAGTGGAGTAAATTCAGAAAAAGGCACTGGAACTATCTTTGAAGCCTTTTTGTCTAGTCATAGCAACAATTCCTTGATTAATGATGATCTAGATCAACTTCACCCTGATGACCTGGAGGAGATGGACATTAAATGGCAGATGGCCATGTTATCTATGAGAGTGAAGAAGTTTATTAAAAGAACAGGAAGGAACAACTTATCTCAAAGAAGAGAAGATGGAGCTGGTTTTGACAAGACTAAGGTGGAATGCTATAAGTGTCACATGAAAGGAAACTTTGCTAGAGAGTGCAGGAGTGTTGTTCCAAACAACAACCACCAACAAGCTCAGAATGGAGGATACAATCAAAACAAGAATCCTGCTCAAGACCTTGTTTCTCAACAAGGAATGGGATTTGACTGGAGTGATCAAGCTGAGGAAGCCATTCAGAATCAAGCTCTTATGGCAGAAGTGTCTGATCTCCCCTCTGAGGTAATTTCTAATCTTTGCACTAAATCCTGCATAGACACTGTCAAAAGATACAAGGATCACAATCAAAGTATGTGTGATGACCTCAAAAGATTAGAAAAGGATAGAAGAGATTATGTGTTGATAGTAGAGAGATTTGAAGAACAGATCAAAGGCTTTCAAGCTAATGAACTGCAACACTCTTATGACACAAACTATTGGAAGTGGGAAAAGAATGAGTTAGAAACCAAACTGTCTAAGTCCTTAGAAGAGAATGATAGGCTGAAAGAGGAACTGTCTAAAGTTAAGCTTGACATAGAAAAGTTTTCTTATGCTTCAAAAGCAATGGATTCTCTTCTAAAGTCTCAGATTCATGATAAGATGAAGCCTGGTATTGGATACAACAATACACCCCCTCCTTACAACAACAACTATATCTCTCCTACATTAGACTTGTTAGAAACTAAGGAGAAAAAGGACTTGTCTGAGGAAGCTTTTAAGATAGATCCTTTGGATGAGGTAGTAGTTAAGGATTTGACTGAGAAAGAAGCCAGTGAGAATAGGGATAATACTGTGAGTAAAAAGATACCATTAGAAAACAATATTATCACCAATGAGGGATGTGGGAAAATCTGGGTCAAGTCCAAGGAGATAGAGAAGACAAAAGGAAAGGATAACAAGGTCCATTACAAACAAACCACGGTTGTGAATCCTGGATCTTGTAAACAGTGTGCTTGCAATACAACTAAGAGCCTAAATTCTGGTATAAAAAGAGGTAATCAAAGAAACTGGAATAATCAATGGGCTCAGAAACAAGGAGTTGATCTGAATAAAATCAATAGACCAAAACCTTGTTTCATATGTGGCAAGTTGAATCATTTGGCTAAGTATTGTTACTTTAACCCTATTAACCAACAGATGAACTTTCAAAGATTTGTGCAAAAACCTGTTGGTTATAGGAAGGCTGGAAAGAAACATGTGATGAAGAAATCTGTTGAAAGTAAAGGCCCTTTGAAAAATAAGGTTTTAAAAGAAAGTATTTTACTATGGGTACCTAGAAGTACTAACAGTGTTAGTACTGCTAACAATATTAGTGCTGCTAACACAGTTACTACTGCTAACAGTGTTAGTACTGCTGAAAATATTAATGCTGCTAACACAGTTACTACTGCTAACAAGGTTAGTACTGCTAAGCATGCAAGTACTTCTAAAATCAGTATTGCTTCTAGCAAAAATGTTTCCAAGCCTATTATTGTGACAAAATACTCCAAGCATGAGGAATCAAAATTTAAAAATCTTGTCAAGAAAGAATGCAAGTATTTTGATGAGAAAGGGGTACCCAAGACCACTTTGGCTTGGGTTCCTTATTCAAACTAACTGATTTATCTAATGTGCAGGGCAATCAACAGCTCAAGGGAAAGAGCATTTGGCATGTTGATAGTGGTTGCTCTAGGCACATGACAGGTAACATGTCATGCCTTCAGGATTTCAAGCATATCAATGGAGGACATGTTGCTTTTGGAAATGATCTTACTGGTGGTAAAATAAGTGGCAAAGGTAATGTCACAAAAGGTAAGATGACATTTGAGGATGTCTACTATGTTGATCAATTGAAGTACAACCTGTTAAGTGTATCACAGGTTTGTGACAAACAACATAGCATATTATTTACAAACACAGAGTGTATGATCCTTGCTCCAGGGTTCAAAGTAGTTGATGAAAGCATGATACTACTTAGAACTCCAAGAAAGGACAATGTTTATTGTCTAGATATGGACAATGTTGATAGTGATTCATCCCTAAACTGTCTTGTTTCAAAAGCTTCTGTGGATGAATCCTCTCTTTGGCACAGAAGGATGTGTCACATGAATTTCAAGACTATGAACAAACTTGTTAAAAACAACCTTGTAAGAGGTTTACCTTCAAAAGTCTTTTCATGTGATGATCATTGTGTTGCTTGTCTTAAAGGCAAACAGCACAAAACTTCTCATAAGACCAAAGAGTTAAATTCTATTTCTTCTTGTCTCCAGTTACTGCATATGGATCTGTTTGGTCCTACAAATGTTATGAGTATAGTCAAGAAATCTTACTACTTGGTTATTGTTGATGATTACTCCAGATTTACTTGGGTATATTTTCTAAGGACTAAGGATGAGACAAGTGGACTGATCAAATCCTTTATTCTAAGAATTGAAAACCAAACTAATCAAAGAGTAAAAGTCATTAGATCAGATAATGGAACTGAGTTTAAAAATCTTGATCTAAACACCTTCTGTGAAGAGAAAGGTATTGAGAGACAATATAGTGCTCCTAGGACTCCTCAACAGAATGGAGTTGCTGAAAGGAGAAATAGGACACTAATAGAGGCTGCTAGATCTCTGTTGGCTGATTCAAAACTACCAATTACCTTTTGGGCTGAAGCAGTTAATACTGCTTGTTATGTCCAAAACAGAGTTCTAGTGGTCAAGCCAAAGAACAAGACCCCATATGAGCTTTTAAATAAAAGAAAACCTTTCATTGGATTTTTCAAACCTTTTGGGTGTCCTTGTACTATTCTCAATACCAAATCTCACTTAGGTAAGTTTGATAGCAAAGCAGATGATGGATTTCTTGTTGGTTACTCATCTCAAAGTAAGGCCTACAGAGTCTTTAACTCTTCTTCCAGAATAATTGAAGAAAGTGACAATGTCAAATGCAATGAGCACTCACCAAATCCAATTGGGTCTGGTCCTCAGTGGCTATTTGACATTGACTCACTAACTAACTCTTTTGGTTTCAGTAATACTGATTATGCAGGTACAGGGAGTGGAGAATCAGGGACTACACAAGTCTCAAAAAGTATATCTCAATCTGTGATATTTCTCATACCCACAGTGAATCCTGTTGCAGACTGTGAAAAGGAACCATCTACTGGACCAAGTCAAGGTGAAGAAGAAAGTAGAGATGAGGAGACTCAAGAGAATAAAGAACCAGAAGTGGCTACTGAAAACACTTCAGTTGGGTTGAATGACTCTAATCTAGAGGTGGGACTTAATGAAGAACCTAGTCATCACACCAGAATACAAAAGAATCATCCTCCACAGCTGGTAATAGGAGATATATCCTCTCCTATGATGACTAGAAATCAATGTAGACTTCAAGAAATACAAGATCAACAACACACAGTGCTTTCTTGCTTTTTATCCCAGCTTGAGCCTAAAAAGGCACATGATGCTATGAAAGAATCTAGTTGGATAGAAGCCATGCAAAAAGAGCTACTGCAGTTCAAGCTGCAAGATGTTTGGGATCTGGTAGACCTTCCTAAAGGCCATAGGGCAATAGGAACAAAATGGGTCTTCAGGAATAAGAGAGATGAAAGAGGTATAGTGATAAGGAATAAAGCAAGGCTGGTGGCTCAAGGGTATACACAAGAAGAAGGGATAGACTATGAAGAAGTATTTGCACCAGTGGCAAGGATAGAAGCAATTAGATTATTCCTGGCTTATGCTTCCTACATGAAATTCAAAGTCTATCAGATGGATGTGAAAAGTGCATTTCTTTATGGTTCAATTGAAGAAGAAGTATATGTCTGTCAACCACCAGGGTTTGAAAACCCAAGCTATCCAGACAGAGTATACAAATTGAAGAAAGCACTTTATGGACTACATCAAGCTCCAAGAGCATGGTATGACACTCTGTCATCCTATCTCTTGGAAAATGGCTTTGAAAGAGGAGTCATTGATAAGACTCTATTCATCAAGAGAAAGAAGAAGGATATCTTGCTAGTCCAAATCTATGTTGATGATATTATCTTTGGATCAACAAGAGACAACATGTGAAAGGAGTTTGAGGAACTAATGCATCAAAGGTTCAAAATGAGTTCCATGGGAGAACTTACTTTCTTTCTTGGACTCCAAGTTCAACAGAAGTCAGATGGAATCTTCATCTGTCAGTCCAAGTATGTGCAGGACATTCTAACCAAGTTTGGTTTCTCAGATTCAAAACCTGCTAGCACACCTATGGAGACACACAAGCAAATAACAGCAGATCTTGAGGGGGAGGATATGGATGTTCATCTTTATAGATCCATGATTGGCTCTCTCATGTATCTTACAGCCTCTAGGCCAGATATAATGTTTCCAGTCTGTGTGTGTGCAAGATTCCAAGTTAGGCCAAAGCAATCTCACTATCAAGCTGTTAAGAGGATATTCAGATATCTCAAAGGGAAACCCAGACTGGGACTTTGGTATCCTCATGACTCATCCTTTGACCTACTTGCATACTCAGATAGTGATCTAGGTGGAGCAAACTTGGACAGAAAATCTACTTCTGGAGGATGTCAGTTTTTGGGTGCAAGACTAGTCTCATGGCAGTGCAAGAAACAAACCACAGTATCCACATCTACAACAGAGGCAGAGTACATAGCAGCTGCAAGTTGCTGTTCTCAAGTCTTATGGATTCAGAATCAAATGTTGGATTATGGGGTAACCTTTCTACACACTCCAATTTTTATTGATAATAGCAGTGCTATTAGCATTGTGAATAATCCAGTCAAGCACTCAAAGACAAAGCACATTGAGATCAGGTATCACTTCATAAGAGACTGTAATGAAAAGAAACTTATTCAAGTTGTAAAAGTTCACACTGATAATCAGTTTGCTGATCTATTCACTAAAGCTTTTGATGTGGGTAGATTCACTTTCTTGGTAACAAGTGTGGGAATGATCAACTCTGAATAATCCCCTTCTCAAAAAGTGGTTCTATACCTGTATATTATTTATTCTTGGTGTTACTAATCTTCTTTTTCAGGATATGCATAGCAGTACTCAGTGTTTCGCAAGTTTAAAGGAGTAAGTCAGTTAATACTGCTAGTAGTTAATACTGCTCTCAGTTAATACTGCTAGTTAGTTAATACTGCTAGTAGTTAATACTGCTAGTTAGTTAATACTGCTAGTAGTTAATACTGCTTTCAGTTAATACTGCTAGTGGTTAATACTGCTCTCAGTTAATACTGCTAGTTAGTTAATACTGCTAGTAGTTAATACTGCTTTCAGTTAATACTGCTAGTGGTTAATACTGCTCTCAGTTAATACTGCTAGATAGTTAATACTGCTCTAGGTTAATACTGCTTATGTTCCGAATACTATAAATACTCTTTGCCCGCCTAAAAGTTCATAACGACTCTTTGCATACTGTTCTCTTGCGCTCTAAACCCTTTCTCTCTCAAAGTTCAAAGTTTTCAGGCAAGAATCTTCAAGGTTAATGGCATCAATGGCGTTCATTGACGAGCACAATGAAATCGCGATGCTCCAAAAGCCAAAGCAAGCTGAAGGTTTTTCATCAGATAGTCGACTTTCTGAAGTCTAGCCACATTGCCCATGCTCTCACTATGTCTCCTACTATCTTCATAGAGCATCAGAGGCAATTCTGGGCACATGCCACCATTGTTTCTGAGGATGGTGTGCAAATGATCAAGACGACAGTCTGTGGCAATCCATTAACAGTTACTGAAGAGGTAGTTCGCATCAGTCTACGTCTAGACGATGCCTCTGGTATAACTTCTATCCCTAATGATGAACTGTTTTCTACTCTTACAAGAATGGGGTATGGAGGCCCATTGGGTGTTTTTAAGTTCTCAAAAGCTAAATTCTCACCCCAATGGCGTTTTCTTGTTCATACCTTGATGCACTGCATTTCTAAAAAGACCACTGGATGGAGTGAGTTCAGCAGTCCCATTGCTTATGCTTTGGTCTGTTTGGCCACTGCCAGAAGGTACAATTTTTCACAAATGATTTTCAATGATCTTGTCTCAAACATGGGAAACAAAAAGAGCTTTTATATGTATCCCAGGTTTGTTCAAGCAGTTATCAACCATGAATTGACGGATATTCCTCATTCTGATGGAATATATGTACCAAAACCCCCTAAAGGCAAGGTTTTCTCAAATATGAGAAGATCTGCTGGGGACTCGGAAGGAGTAGACACCCCATTGTTCTCTACAATGATTGTGGTGTCCCAAACTAATGAAGGTATGGTAGCAGGGTCAAGGCCCCCATTAGATCAACCCACTGCTAGCCAATCCAAACCTTCCCACTCTAAATCAATTCCTCAGTCTCTTCTTGACAAACCAACTTCACCAATCACTCAAACTTATCAAAGAAAACAGGTAAAGAAGGCTCCTTCCCTTCTTGTACCATCACCCACTCAGCCTTTAAGCTCTCTAAGGGAGAATTCTTCCTTAGAGAATATCCAAAGGGAAACCAACAGGGTGTCTCCCAACCTAAAGGAGGTGCTCTCTGAGGAGGAGGTAGAGCATATGGGTACTGAGGCTGCCACTACTTCTGCTAGCACAGAGAAGGACAGTGGTAACATAAATAAGACTTCCCCCATGGCAACTTGGAATGAGCAATCATTCAAAGGTCCCTGGTGCCAAGAAACCAAGGGGGTGGATAGTGCTTCTGCTAGGCAGAAGACTTCCACTACAAAAAGATCCAATGATCCTTCAAAAGAGGGTAACACTTCTGGAGAGGGTGAGGACAGATATACTTACTATGAATTGATGGAAACAATGGGCAACATCAACCAAGATGTTCTCAAACAAGGCAAAGAGATAAAGGAAATGAAATTGGTAATCTTGTCCCAACAAATGCAGATTACCAAACTCAAGAAATTGGTGATGAAGCTTGTCCAGAAAAAGAAGAAGAGACAATTTGTGCTAAGGAGAAGGAAATCTAGGAATGATGCTCCCAAAAAGGGGGAGATCAACATGGAAGAAGCTACAGAAAAGAGGGAGCTGGAGCTTGATGGTATGAAATATGGTGGTGAGGGGGAGAAATGTGATGTTGAGGGGGAGCAGGAAGCAGGAAGCAGAAACAGAAAGAGAACCAGTGCAAATAGAAACACAAGAAGCAGCAGTAACAACAGAGCAAGCAGTAGAAATCATTAATACTGCTAGTTCAAGTAAAGCAGCAGAGATAGTGAAAGAAGTATTAACAGATCTTGAGATTGCAGAAACCTTACTTAAAGCCAAGAATGATACTCCCAAGGTCACTTCAAAGACCAAAGGAGTAATCATCAAAGATCAAGATGAAGTGATCAAGAAAGATAACAGTAAGAAGGAAATGAACAAAGACAAAGGAAAAGCAAAGATGGTGGAATCTGATCAACCAGTCAAAAAGCAAAGGTTGGTTGAATCAGATGAAGCCTTAGCCAGGAAGATGCAAGATGACATTGAAAAGGAAGAAAGAGTTCAGGTTGAAAAGGACAGGGAAATGGCAAAGGCTCTAGCTGCTGAACTAAATGCAGCCTATCAACAAAGCCTGGAAACTGAAATTGCACAGAAGAAAGCTGAAATTCTGAAGAAATCAGTGGTAGTAAAAACAGCTGCAAAGAAGAGAAAACCCTCAAAGACATTCCTAGGTACCCAAGAGAGAAACAAGATGATTATATTTCTCAAAGGTGCTGTAGGAGTCAAAAAGGAGATGTTCTCCAAAATGTCTTTTGAGAAGATTAAAGAGCTGTATGATTCAGAGATGTTAAAGCTTCAGGGGAATGAAACTGCAAGAGTGGAGATGGAGAAGAGGATGAAAGAAAGTAATGATTTTTTGATACAAAAGCCCTTTCCAGATGAGCAGGAAACACCATCAAAGAAAGAAGCCACTCTGGGAGAAAGTCTAAGGACTTTAAAGAGAACTAAGATGATGGCAAGGAGAAAGTCAATCAAGAAGCCTAGAATAACTGAAGGAGAGGCTGATAAGGTTGTTGAAGAAGAAGGGGTGCCTGAGTCATCTGAAAAGAAAGAATCTTCAAGTACTGATGATTTAAAGATGTACATGGTAGTGATGGACAAAGTTCCTGAACCAATTTCAGCAGAACCTGTTGGTATAAAGCCTCCTGAAGTTATTCACTGGGATACATTGACATTGGATGGAAAGGAGTACATAAGACTCAAGAGAAAGGATGATAAGTATGAGGTATTCAACACTTGGGTCAAGATTGTCAGAACATGCTCTAGGTCAGATCTTGAAGAAATGTTTGAGATAGGAATGAAGTTGTATGCAGATATACTGAAGGCTTCAGGGATTTCAATTACAAAATTGGTGATGGAGTATCTGTATATGATGTTCAAGCCTGATGAAGTAGAGCATGTGATCAAGAATGTGTTCAAATCAGTCAACAAGTGGACTCTATATGAAACTAGTGGAGTATATGCAGTGACTTTGGATTTAAATCACACTGAATACTTTCTAGTGGTTAGAGTATACAACCATAGCAGATTAAAGCTTCATGCCATGCTGAAGAAGAAGCTAGGATGTGTTCCAGATTCAGAAATGGATAAATACTTGATTCAAAGAACAATTAATCAGAGTTTGGGATTGGATGCAAACACTGGAATTTAGGCCATGATAGAGTTTTGGGAGCATCTTGAAGAACATGTAAAGAACTTGACTTCTCTTCCTAAAAGTCAAGTTAGGGGGAGATTGTTGGGAACTGAGGATGTGAACAAGTCTTTAATGCTGCTAGTTCAGAATTACTACTGCTAGAAGACTGCAAAGTTAATACTGCTGAGTGTTACTACTGCTAGTAGAATTAATACTGCTAGTCAAAGTTAGTGCTGCTTGAACAAAGTTAGTACTGCTTAGCTAGTTAGTACTGCTAGTGGTTAGTGCTGCTTAGTAGTTAATGCTGCTAAGACCAAGCTAATGCTGCTAGAAGAAATTAATGCTGCTGAGCATAGTTAGTACTGCCTATGATTTAAAGAATCGGATGGAAAGGATGACAGCTGGAAAGAATCAAGATATTCATGGAAGGCTTAGAGATAATGATGGAAGATATTCTGAAAATATTTTATTAATTGTAATTAGTTTTTATCTTCAGTATATATATTGTATAGTTTAGATAGAGATTAATTAATTCATTCTAAGTTTTAGTTCTAGAGAGAAAATCAACCTCAAGGCATAGATCCTAATTCTAGAGAAGTAGAATTCGTATTGGTGAGCCTGTTCATCAATATTGAGGTTGTGTGTTTAATCTTGTAACTTCAAGCATTCAATACAAGTTTACAAGTTGTTGATTATATACTATTTTGGTTTACTGTTTTAGTGAATATCAAAGTGTTATTCCGCAAACTTCTTTGATATTAGTTTCTGAGAATTTATTCTTGTTAAGAATTCGATCCTGACACATTCGGAATGCTCTGAAGAAGTAAGGATCTTGCTTGTTTATCTGCTTTGTATCGGCTTTTCTGTTCTTCAGAATACTGAGAGATATCCACTGCCACTGTTTTCATCTTTTGATCGCTTTCCTCAGTACCATCTTCACTATCAGACGAGTCATCATCAAGTATTTGAACCGTGATTGGTACCATAGGACCTTCTGTGATTGACAGCATAATATTCTCTCCATTTGCATGTCTGTCTATAAAATCAAGGAATCTATTTTTCCACTGTTCGTACTCTCCTTTGAACAGAACAGGAGGCTTGACATCAGTGCCAATGGAAAGAGCATATTTGGAAGTCATCTTGTTTAAACCTGTTTGAAAAATATATGCAATAAGAAACTAGAAACTGATCGTTAGTCCAAATGAAACAATCAAGAAAATACAGAAAACTTGAAATATAAAATCAGAAATTTTGATCACAACTAGAAATATGTCCCCCTTCGCAGACTTAGCACGGGGGTCCCGCTACCTGGTTAGCGGGTGGGGTCAAGGGGTAACGCCCTTGCGGGGTCGAGTCCTCCACACTTTGCGCTTCAGGAGTGATGCGCAAAATACACTTTGCGTGCTGAGAAGATTACTTTGCGTTTCAAATGGGAAGCGCAAACCTTTACTTTGCGGTTCAAGAGGGAAACACAAACTTTTACTTTGCGTTTCAAGTGAGAAGCGCAAACCACAACTTTGCGTTTCAAGAGGCAAATGCAAACCACAACTTATCTCTGAACTCAATCACTTCTACTTTGCGTTTGTCAACTTTGCGTGTCATGAAAAGTACATAAACGATGAACTTCGCGTTTCACATTACATACGCAAACCCAACTTTGCGTTTGTAGTTAGAGACGCAAACCCTACTTTGCGTTTGTAGTTACAGACGCAAAGCTCGCTTCTCGGTTCTTGTTGAAGACGCAAACATCACTTTGCGTGTCTCGTTGAATACACGAACCTCTGAAGAACTTACACAAATCTTGATGAATGACCCGCAAACCTGTTTGAATGGAACGCAAACCTTGAAGAACACGCGCAAACCTCTAAAATCGATCAAAATCACACCAAAAACTCATCTAGAGCTAGAATTTCAACACTAAACTTTGACAATTCACTCGTCTAAACAACTAGAACACAAACTTAACAACTAATTTCGATCAAATACACAAAAATGTATAAATCGACTCAATTACAGTGCACAGGACTCGTGAACTTCGAACTTAACTAAAATCAAAATTAACGATTGATTACAGTGCAAATTGATCTAAAACTTATACAGACTCGATCGATAACACTTTTCTAACAAAACCTAATCATTTACAACTCCAAAAACACACTAAAACTCAAAATCAAATCTGGACATGAAGAACACAATGTCGAACATTTTCTTGATTTGATTTCAATTTGGATCTGCTCTGATACCAATTGTGTGTCCCTGAATCTAGTTTCTAATCACAATTAAACAAACAAAACACAAACAAGAATCAATTACCTGTTTGATTTCACTTTCAAATTCAAGATTACAAACTTTCTCTCTCTATAACTCTCTTCCTCTCTCTAAACGTATTCTCTCTCTAAAATACAACTGAATTATATGCTCTACTTCTGTTAACTACTAATTACAAAAGGAAATGAAACTATTTATACTTACAACTAAACAAGGAAACTAAACAAATACAAACACTTTGACTTTTATTACAAAAGACTTTGACTTTGATGAGATTTGACTTTCTCAGCTTTGACTTCTTGAACTTTGACTTTTGTCTTCTTGATCTTGTATCCAACATATTTATGCTCTAACACTAATAAATGCCAACATTTAATTAGATATATATATATATATATATATATATATATATTTTACCTTTGTTTTTTTTACTTTATATATATATATATATTAACTCGTATATATATATTTATATATACACATATATAATATATATATTTATAGGGGTGAGTTCAAATGAAAACTCATATTTCATTGTGCACATGAGGATAAATCTTAACCATTGATCAAAACTTAGAAAACTAATCAATGGTTAATACATAGTAAGGTTAATTGGGAAGCGATTAAGGACAAAATTGTAATTTTGAATCAACGCCTACCTTCTTTGACTTTTTATTTTTAATTAAAAAAATTTACCCCCTTAAACTTTAACATAATTTATCTTAAAAATTACTAATATTTTAATCAAACAAATTACATCAAAAAAACGAGAATTTCGTGCTCTTCGATATGACATCCATCTCGGTATAGTTTTTTTTTTCTTTCGTTTTAACCGTTTTTACGTGAAATTCTATATACGTGTTATATTCATTAGGAATATGCATGGACGTTTTCGGGTGTTCACATTCAGTATGAATAACAAAGGTAAATGTTCATTCACTATTGATGATGAATAATACCGCATGCAGGATGAATAATACAATATTCAGGATAATATCGTTTTAACCGTTTTTTACGTGAAATTCTATATATGTGTTATATTAATTATGAATGTGCATGCACGTTCTCGGGTGTCCACATTCAGTATGAATAACAAAGGTGAACGTTCATTCACTATTCATGATGAATAATACAATATTCATGATGAATAATACAGTATTCAGGATAAATAATACAATATTCAGGATAAATAATACACGAATCCATGATTCATGTATTATTTATCATGAATCGTGTGTTATTCACCCTGGATGTTCTATTATTCATCCTGAATGATACATTATTCATGATGAATAATATATTAATGACCCGTGAAGGTGTAGACACATGACGCACTCTTTTTTGTTTCCCAATTCACAACCGAAATTTGGTTTAATTCATTATGAATATGTATGCGCATCCCCGGATGTCCCACATTCAGTACGAATAACAAATGTAAACGTTCATTCATTATTTATGATGAATAATATAGTATTCAGGATGAATTACACAACATTCATGACGAATAATACACGAATTCATGAATCGTGAATTATTCACCCTGAATGTTGTATTATTCATCCTGAATGATACATTATTCATGATGAATAACTCATGAATGACCTGTCAAGATGTGGAGACGTGACGCACTCTATTTTGTTCCTCGATTCACAACATAATTACTCGATAGGTTCTCGATTCGTCTTGATGGGTGTTGGGTTACGGTGCTGAATAAACGTGATGCCTTACGACGTTGAAGAAAATGTTGAAGAAGGTGATGTCGAGTTACATACTTACAGTATCGAGACGTTGTACAAACTTGAACGTACATAAATATTCATAATGAATATAACATATATATATATAGCATTTCACGTAAAAACGGTTAAAACGACAAAAAAACTATATCGAGATGGATGTTATATCGAAGAACACGAAATTCTCGTTTTTTTGATGTAATTTGTTTGATTAAAATATTAGTAATTTTTAAGATAATTTATTTTAAACTTTAATTGGGTAAAAAGTTTTTAATTAAAAAAGAAAATAAAAAGTCAAATATGGTAGGCGTGTGTTTAAATTTTCTTCCAATTTTACCCCTAAGCATTTTAAAATTAAAAACTCTATTTAATATGAGTTGTTTGATCAAAAGAGATTGTGTGACTGAGATTTGTTCTCATGTGCACAATGAAAAATGAGTTTTCATTTGAACTTTCCTCTATATTTATATATATATATATAATAAAATACATATATATAGGGGTTAAATCAAGTGAGAACTAAAAAAAGGTTGAAAACCGTGAGAACCGATCTAATCCGTAATTTGGTTTTGATCCCATGATTTTAATTAAATGTTGTTTCACCATATGAATAGGGCATAATCGTCATTTTGTAATAGAGATTCACCAGATGAAACACATACTATTTCACCTCATGAAACAAAAACAAAATTTTCATAAGTATGATATTTCACCTCATGAAATCCAAACATAATGGTCATATATATATATATATATATATATATATGTTATTTCACCACATGAATCAAACACAATTTTTACCAGTAATCAATTTCACCTCATGAAATCAAGCACAAGTTTTGTCTATGTATTATTTCACCTCATGAAATCAAACACAATTTTCGTATACATGTTATTTCACCTCATGAAATTAAACAAAATTTTGAGAAACAAAAAACCTCAACTTTGAACAAAATCAGAAACCCATCTAGTATCGTAATAGTTGATTAGATCATCTAAATCGTCTTCGTCGCATTCTAATCCACCGAAGATGCTAGAATCTAAAATGGATTATTGATTGATTTACATCCTATAAGCATTTGAAAACAAATTTGTTGATTTCCCGGTGAAGCCCCCGGTCGTTGCTCTTTGCTCAACCCATCACCACGTTTCTCTACGAATCTTCTCCTGGAACACCTAGTACCCAGATCTTTGATTCAAGAAAACTCAAATTATACATAAACCACAACGTTATGATTGCAGGTCATGATGGGACTGTGTGTGAAAATCATATCTTCGTGACCTGCAACTTGGTATCGATTGGTGTTATCAGGGCACGATCAAATACAAAATTTCGATCGTAGCAGAAATTAAAACAACTACGTAAAGATTTGAGGGTTTTGTACAGTCTGGATCTTAAATGCCTTCACCTCCATCAAATCCATCTTCGAAAATTTCCATCTCGACAAAATCGATAAAACTACCAGGGTATTACAACGAAAAAGGAAGGTAGAGATTTCTCCAAACCAGTTAAGAAAAGATCTGGATCTCGTCGGAAAGTCGGTGGCGATGGTCTTCTGATTCTTTTTGGTATTTGCTTTTGAAGGGTTGCGTTGGTGACTGTTTTGATGGATTGATAACTTATGGGGAGAAGATGAGGATGTGAGAGGTAGTTTTGATGTCTTAAATTACAAGTTTACCCTTAACACTTTCAAAACTTTCACTAATATTACAAAAATGCCACCATATTTAATAACCATTGATTAAAACGCTTTAATGATTGAGATTAGTCCCTACGGTCCTTAACCTTTTTATGGTTCTTATTTAATTACCATACTATATATATACAATATATATAAATATATTGATAATTATAAAGAGTATAGACAATTGACGGTTTAACCCCTCAACTATCTTTGATTGCTATTTTTAATATCGGTTCAATTCGGGTAAGAATAATTACACGTTTTAAAACGTAGTCTTACATAGTAACTCTAGCTATATATATGTGGCATGTATGTATATATATTTATGGTATGTATGTATTATATAAAACAGGACCATCGTCCCCAATGTCCCTAAAAGGCCAAAACACAGTGATCGAAAAAAAAAACACCACCGCTTGAAACCCGATTCCGAAATCCGATTGGATTGCTCTTTCTCTACCAACGACAATCTACCTTCTCACCTTGAAACCTGATTTCGAAAGCTTCAATCTCTTCCAATGGCAAGCTTTATATTCATATGGGGTTCATCTGGCTAAAAAATGGAACCCAAGCAGTTAAAAATCTATCATCTAGAGTTAGACTACAAGAAAAGGTGAAAGTACAGAATACCCTTGACAGGATCTGATTCTTAACAAGAATAATAAAACTCAGAAACAATATTAAAGAAGTTGCGGAAAAACACTTTAATATTCAAACTATCAATGTAACAGTAAAATATGAATCACAACTTGTAAACTTTATTGAATGATTAAAGTTACAAGCTTTCAAACAAAACCTCAATCTTGATGAACAGGCTCACCAAGACGAATTCTACTTCTCTAGAATTAGGATTGTAAACCTTGAGATTAATTCTCTCTCTAAAACAAAAACTTAGAAATCTCGTATCTTAAAAACTATTCTAACTACATCTACACATATACTGAAAATAAAAGATAATTACAAAACTTAAAAGATCTTCAGTATATTCTTCCATAGTTATCTTCAACCTTCTATGATTATATTTAAGCCTTGATATGCGCATATCTTTACTATCAAATAAGCAGTATTAAGTCACAGAAGCATTAACACTCTGAGCAGTATTAATCTTCACCAGCAGCACTAACTATGCTCAGCAATATTAATTTCTTCAAGCAGTATTAATCACTTAGACACATCTTCAGTTCCCAACAATTTCCCCCTAACTTGACTTTTAGAGAAGAGAAGTCAAGTTCTTCAGATGCTCCCAAAACTCCATTTTCATACACCTATATCAGGATTCAGCCCCAAACTTTGATTGATAATTCTCTGGATCAAGTACCTTGCCATTTCAGAATTTGGTGCACAACCTAGCTTTTTCTTTAACATAGCATGCAGCTTTAATCTGCTATGGTTGTAAACTCTATCCACCAAGAAGTATTCAAAATGACTTGTATCCACAGCCAGTGCATATACTCCACTTCTTTCATACAGAGTCCAGTTGTTGATGGTTTTGAACACATTTCTGATGACATGATGAACTTCCTCTGGCTTGAATAACATACACAGATATTCCATCACAAGTTTTGTAACTGGTATCCCTGGAGCTTTCAGCTTGTCAGCATATAGTTTCATCCCCACTTCAAACATTTCCTCTAAGTCAGATCTGGAGCATACTCTTACTATCTTGGCCCAAGTAGGATACACTTCAAACTTTTCATCCTTCCTTTTCAGCCTGATATATTCCTTACCATCTACTTCCATGGTTTCCCAGTGAATAATCTCAGGAGGCTTGACACCAACTGGTTTAGCAGTTATAGGCTTAGACACTTTTTCCATCACCACCATGTACATATTTACATCATAAGTACTTGATGGTTCTTCCTGAGATTGAGCTTTCTTTTCTTCAGACTTAGGTGCCCCTTCTTCTTCAGCTACCTGTTGTTCAGCTACTTCCTCATCCACTCTAGGTTTCTTACCAAGTTTTCTTCTTGCCATCATTTTAGTTCTTTTCAGAGTCTTCAAACTTTCACCTAGAGTAGCTTCCTTCTTTGGAGTTTCTTGATCATCAGGAAAAGGTTTTTCTATTAGAAAGTCATTACTCTCTTTCATCCTCTTTTCCATTTCAACTCTGGCTTTGTCATTCCCTTGAAGCTTAGTCATCTTTGCATCATACAACCCTTTGATATGTTCAAATGACATCTTTGAGAACATCTCCTTTTTGACTCCCACAGCACCTTTGAGGAAAGTGATCATCTTCTTTCTCTCTTGAGTGCCAAGGTAGGTCTTTGAAGGTTGCCTCTTCTTAGCAGCCATTTTGATCATCACAGGCTTCTTTAGAGTTGCAGCTTTCTTCTGTGCTATCTCTGTTGCCAAGCTCTGTTGATATACTTCATTAAGCTCTGCAGCTAGAGCTCTTGCCATCTCTCTATCTTTCTCCACTTGAACTGATTCTGCTTGCTCAAGTTCTGCTTGAATCTTCTTAGCCAAAGCTTCATCTGACTCAATCAACTTTTGCTTTTTAAGTGGTTGGTCAGATTCCACTATCTTGGCTTTGCCTTTATCCTTGCTTACTGCCTTCTCAACACTTGCTTTCTTGATAACCTCACCCTTTTCTTTGATGACAACTCCTTTAGCCTTTGAAGTGACCTTGGGAGTATCATGTTTAGCCTTGATTAGATCTTCAGCTATCTCAAATTCTTCCAGATTTCTGCTAATGAGGTAAGATAATACCTCTTTAACAATTTCTGCTGCTTCATTTATTTCAGCAGCATTAACTGTTTCTGCTGCTTTGCTTGCTTCAGCAACATTAACTGTTTCTGCTGCTCTATCTGTTACTGTTGCTTCTTCAAACACAAGCCCTGTTTCTATTTGTACATCAAACTCCCCCTCAACTCCATGTATCTCCCTCTCCAAGTTGACCTCAGCTTCTGACTCCCCCTTTTTGGGAGCATCAGTCACTGGATTCCTTCTTCTGAGCACAAACCTTTGTTTCTTCTTCTTTTGGACCACCTTCTGAACCAACTTCTTTAAGCTGCTGATCTCTGCTTGTTGGTTGATGATGACTTTCTTGAGCTCATTTACAACCTGCTTCTGAGAATCTAGTTCAATTGCCATTTTGGACATGGCAGAAATCAATTCATGATAGTCATATCTATCCTCACCTTCTCCAGGAGTGTTAACCCCTTTTGATGGATCATTGGAACATTTAGTAGTGGAGATCTTCTGCCTAGCAGAAGCACCATCCACCCCCTTGGTTTCTTGGCACCTGGGACCTTTGGATGATTGCTCACCCAAAGTCGCCATGGGGAAGGTCTTAGTGATGTTACCACTGACCTCCTCTGTGCTAGCAGGAGTAGTGGCAGCCTTCTCACCCATATGCTCATACATCTCCTCAGTGAGCACCTCCTTGGGGTTGGGAGACACCCCAGTGGTTTCCCTATTGATATTCTCTAATGGAGAATGCTTCATTAGAGGGCTTTGAGGTTCTGGGTTTGTAGGAGGTACAACAAGGGAAAGAGCCTTGTATACCTTTCTCTTAGTATAAGTTTTGGTTAAAACAGGAGTTGGCTTATGAACAATGGACTGAGGAAGTGATATAGTGGTTGAAGGTTGGGTTTAGCTCTCAGTGGGATGGTCTAGTGAGGGCCTTGACCCTGATGCCATACCTTCTTGGTTGTGGGACACCACCATCATTGTAGAGAACAATGGGGTGTCAACTCCTTTGGAGTCCTTGGCAGATATTTTCTTATTTGAAAAGACCTTGCCCTTAGGGATTTTAGGTACATATACCTCATTAAACTGAGGTATATCCGTCAATTCAGAGGTTATAACTGCCTGGACAAATCTTGGGTACATATAGAAACTCTTTTTATTTCCCAAGTTTGACACAAGGTCATTGTAAATCATTTTTGAGAAATTATACTTTCTGGCAGTAGACAAGCAGACCAAAGCATAAGCAATGGTACTGCTGAACTGACTCCATCCAGTAGTTTTTCTAGAGATACAGTGCATAACGGTATGAACAAAGAACCGCCATTGGGAAGAAAAGTTTGCTTTGTAAAATTTGAAAACACCCTGTTGGCCTTCATACCCCATTCTTGTTAGATTGGAAAACAAGTCCTCATTAGGGATATAAGTAATACCTAAGGCATCGTCTAGTCGTAGACTGATGCGAATGACCTCTTCAGTGACTATCAAGGGTTTGTCACACACCATTGTCTTGATGATCTGCACACCGTTTTCAGTAACAACGGTGGCATTGGCCCAAAATTGCTTCTGGTGCTCGATGAAAATTGGTGGTGACACAGTAAGAGCATATGCTATGTGACTGGTCTTGAGAAAATCGACTATTTGATGGAATCCATCAGCCTGCTTCGGCTTTTGAAACATTGCGATCTCATTGTGTTCATCAATAAACGCCATGGATACCATCGTTCTTGAGGATACTGAACTGAAACACACTTGTTGCTTGAGAGAAAAGAGTGAGAGAGAAGATGAACAATATGCAAAGAGTCGTTGTGAGCTTTTAGGCGGACAAAGAGGGTATTTATATGATTCGGGAAAGAAGCAGTATTAACCCTATTTTCCGTTAAAGCAGTACTAACCACTCGCAGTATTAATTGAGAGCAGTAGTAACTAACTAGCAGTATTAACGAACTAGCAGTATTAACTACTAGCAGTATTAACGAACTAGAAGTATTAACTACTAGCAGTATTAACAAACTAGCAGTATTAACTACTAGCAGTATTAACGAACTAGCAGTATTAACACATACCTGAAGTAGTAACTCAGACTAGCAGTAGTAATAATGAACCTGCAGTAGTAACTTTGCATTGGCAGCATTAAAACTGCACTGGCAGCATTAACTATACTTACACTGTTGAAGCTTGTGTTAGTCTGAGCAGGGCAATAAATTTCCTGAGAAAGATGATTAGTAGCACCAAATAAAAGAAACAAATAACAGGTATACAAACACTTTTTAAACATGAGCTTATTCAGAGTTGATCATGCCCACACTTGTGACCAAGAAAGTGAATCTTCCCACATCAAAAGCTTTAGTGAATAGATCAGCAAACTGATTATCAGTATGAACTTTAGCAACTTCAATAAGTTTCTTTTCATTGCAGTCTCTAATAAAGTGATACCTGATTTCAATGTGCTTTATTTTGGAGTGCTTGACTGGATTGTTAACAATGCTAATAGCACTGCTATTGTCAATGAAGATTGGAGTGTGAAGAAAGGTTACCCCATAGTCCAGCATTTGATTCTGAATCCATAAAACCTGAGAACAGCAATTTGCAGAAGCTATGTACTCAGCTTCTGTTGTGGATAAGGACACTGTGGTTTGCTTCTTACACTGCCAAGATACTAGGCTTGCACCCAAAAGTTGACATCCTCCTGAAGTAGACTTTCTATCCATATTAGCACCACCCAAGTCACTGTCTGAATATGCAATCAAGTCAAAAGAAGATTTATAAGGATACCAAAGACCTAATCTAGGTTGCCCACTTAAGTATCTGAAAATCCTCTTAACAGCTTGAAGATGTGACTGCTTTGGCTTGACTTGGAATCTGGCACACACACACACTGAAAACATGATATCTGGTCTTGAGGCTGTGAGATACATGAGAGATCCAATCATTGATCTATAAACATGGACATCAATATCCTCCCTCTCAAGACCAGCAGTGATCTGTTTGTGTGTTTCCATTGGTGTGCTTCCTGGCTTTGAGTCTGATAGACCATACTTATCTAGGATGTCTTTCACATACTTTGATTGACTTATGAAAATCCCATCTTTCTCCTGTTTCACTTGAAGCCCAAGGAAGAAAGTAAGTTCACCCATTGAACTCATTTTGAAGCTCTTGTGCATCAACTCTTCAAAGTCTCTACACATCTGATCTTTTGTGGATCCAAAGATGATGTCATCCACATAGATCTGAACAAGTAGGATGTCCTTCTTACTTCTTCTAATGAAAAGGGTCTTGTCAATTATTCCTCTTTCATACCCATTTTCCACGAGATAGGTAGACAAAGTATCATACCATGCTCTTGGGGCTTGATGTAGACCATAGAGAGCTTTCTTCAGTTTGTATACTCTGTCAGGATATGATGGATTCTCAAATCCAGGGGGCTGACAGACATATACTTCCTCATCAATTGTTCCATACAGAAAGGCACTCTTCACATCCATCTGGTATACCTTGAACTTCATAAATGAAGCATAGGCTAGAAACAACCTAATTGCCTCTACCCTTGCAACTGGAGCAAAAACTTCCTCATAGTCTAAGCCTTCTTCCTGAGTGTACCCTTGTGCCACTAGCCTTGCTTTGTTTCTTATTACTATTCCTCTCTCATCCTTTTTATTTCTGAAAATCCACTTGGTGCCAATTGCTCTATGACCTTTTGGAAGGTCCACCAAGTCCCAAACATCTTGCAATTTGAACTGTAGCAACTCTTCTTGCATGGATTCTATCCAACTTGAATCTTTCATTGCTTCATAAGCCTTCTTTGGCTCAATTTGGGATAGAAAGCAAGAGAGTACTGTATGCTGCTGATCCTGCAAATCTTGAAGTCTGCTTTGATTCCTAGTCATCATAGGAGAAGTGATGTCTCCTATTACCAGCTCAGGAGGATGATTTTTCTGAGTTCTTGTCTGAAGACTAGGTTCTTCATTCTTTCCCACATCTAAATTGGAATCATTTAAGTCAGCTGAGGGAATCTCATCACCTGCTTCTGACTCTTCATGCTCTAAATTCTCATCATCTCTTCTTTCTTCTTCACTCTGACTTGATTCAGTAACAGTCTCCCTTTCACAGATTTCAACAGGGGTCATTGTAGGTATAGGAAAGATCATAGACTGAGGAATAATATCTTGTACTTGTTCATCCCCTGATTCTCTACTTCCTGATCCTGCATGATCATCACTACTGAAATCCAAAGAGTTAGTTAGTGAATCAATGTCAAATAGCCACTGAGGACTTGAACCAATAGGATTTGGTGTGTTCTCATTGCATTTCACATTGTCACTTTCCTCAATTATTCTAGAAGAAAAATTAAATACTCTGTAGGCCTTACTCTGAGATGAGTAACCAACAAGAAAACCATCATCTGCTTTGCTTTCAAACTTTCCTAAGTGAGTTTTGGTATTGAGAATGGTACAAGGACACCCAAAAGGTTTGAAAAATCCAATAAATGGTTTTCTTTTATTTAAAAGCTCATATGGTGTCTTGTTCTTAGGCTTGACTACTAGAACTATGTTTTGGACATAGCAAGCAGTATTAACTGCTTCAGCCCAGAAAGTAATTGGAAGTTTTGAATCAGCTAACAGCGATCTAGCAGCCTCAATCAGTGTCCTATTCCTTCTCTCAGCAACACCATTTTGTTGTGGAGTCCTAGGAGCACTGTATTGCCTGTCAATTCCTTTTTTCTCACAAAAGGTGTTTAGGTCAAGATTTTTAAATTCAGTACCATTATCTGACCTAATGACTTTTACCTTTTGATTTGTTTGGTTTTCAATTCTTAGAATAAAGGATTTGATCAGTCCACTTGTCTCATCCTTAGTTCTTAGAAAATACACCCAAGTAAATCTAGAGTAATCATCAACAATAACTAAGCAGTATGATTTCTTACCTATACTCATAACATTTGTAGGACCAAACATATCCATATGCAACAACTGAAGAGAAGAAGAAATTGTGTTCAACTCTTTGGACTTATGAGAAGTTTTGTGTTGTTTGCCTTTGAGATAAGCAACACAATGATCATCACATGAGAATACTTTTGAAGGCAAACCTTTTACAAGGTTGTTTTTAACAAGTTTATTCATTGTTTTAAAGTTCATGTGACACATCCTTCTATGCCAAAGTGATGATTCATCCAAAGAGGCTTTTGAAACAAGACAGTTTAGGGATGAATCATTTGAAACATTTTCCATGTCCAAAAATAGACATTATCCTTTCTAGGAGTTCTTAGTAGTATCATCTTTTCTTCAACTACCTTAAAACCAGGAGCAAGGATAATGCATTATGAATCAGTGAATAATATACTATGCTTTTTGTCACAAACCTGTGATACACTTAACAGGTTGTATCTTAACTGTTCAACATAGAAAACATCTTCAAAGGTCAGTCTTGTCCTTAACAACTACTTCATCTAAAGGATCTACCTTAGTGGCTCCCTCATGCAAGTCCTTCCTATCCTTAGTCTCCAGCTGTTGGGAACTGAAGAATTCATCAAGTATGGTTAATGCTGCTGATTCAAAGTTACTACTGCTAGAAGACTTAAAGGTTAATACTGCTGAGTGTTACTACTGCTAGTAGAATTAATACTGCTAGTCAAAGTTAGTGCTGCTTGATCAAAGTTAGTACTGCTTAGCTAGTTAGTACTGCTAGTGGTTAGTGCTGCTTGGTAGTTAATACTGCTCAGAGTATTAATGCTGCTTATGATTAATACTGCTTATATGATGAAGATTCGCATGAAAGGATAACAGCTGGATAATCTGAAGATATACATGGAAGTTTAGAGATATACATGGAAGATATACTGAAGATATTTTTATTTCTTGTAATTATCTTTGTATTCAGTATATGTATAGATTTGATAGAATAGATTAATTTCATTCATTCTAAGTTTTAGTTCTAGAGAAGTAGAATTCGTATTGGTGAGCCTGTTCATCAATATTGAGGTTGAGTGTGTAATCTTGTAACTTCAAAGCATTCAATACAAGTTTACAGTTTGTTCTTTATATTTACTGTGTTGATTTACTGTTTCATTGAATATCAAAGTGTTATTCCGCAAACTTCTTTGATATTGTTTCTGAGAATTAATTCTTGTTGAGAATTCGATCCTGACAAGTGGTATCAGAGCCAAACTCTCTCAGAAACATCTATTCATCATGGAAAATCTTACAGAATCAAGCAGTACTTTGGTCTCTAAGGTTCCAATGCTCAAACCCAGTGAGTTTGACATGTGGAAGATCAGAATCAGACAATATATTCTTCTCACTGACTACTCAATGTGGGATATCATTGAGAATGGTCCTTCTGAAGCTGGAAGGATAGGAGCAGATGGGAAAAGACCTCCACCAAAGACAGATGGTGAGAGGAAGATCAGACAGACAGAGATGAAGGCCTTGAGCACTCTGCTCTTGGCCATCCCCAATGAATATCAGCATCAATTTTGCAACTGCACTGATGCTCAGATTCTCTGGAATGCTCTAGAGAAAAGATTTGCTGGAACTAAAAGCATCAAAAGAAATCAAAGAGATGTTCTAAAGCAGCAGTATGAGAACTTCACTTCCTCAAAGAATGAGTCTATGACTCAAACTTTTGATAGGTTCAACAAACTCATAGGTGAACTGGCTACTGTAGGAGTAAAGATGGAACAAGATGATATCAACAGAAAGTTTCTCAGATCTCTTGGGGATGAATGGACTATGTACACTGTCTCATATAGACAGAGTGACAATCTGGAAGAGAAAGAACTTGATGATCTATACAATGATCTAAGAGTTTTTGAAACTGAGGTAGAAACCAAAAAGAAGCCCTCTGGTTATATCCACAATGATGCACTTCTCTCAGCATCCACTGATACTACTGTCAACCCTGAAGCAGTTAGTACTGCCAGTGGAGTAAGTTCAGAAAAAGGCACTGAAACTATCTTTGAAGCCTTTGTGTCCAGTCATAGCAGCAATTCTTTGATTAATGATGATCTGGATCAAATTCATACTGATGACCTGGAGGAGATGGATATTAAATGGCAGATGGCCATGTTATCAATGAGGGTGAAGAAGTTCATTAAAAGAACAGGAAGGAATAACTTCTCTCAAAGAAGAGAAGATGGAGCTGGTTTTGACAAGACCAAGGTGGAATGTTATAAGTGTCACTTGAAAGGACACTTTGCTAGAGAATGCAGGAGTGCTGTTCCAAACAACAACCACCAACAAGCTCAGAATGGAGGCTACAATCAAAACAAGAATCCTGCTCAAGCCCTTGTTTCTCAACAAGGAATGGGATTTGACTGGAGTGATCAAGCTGAGGAAGCCATTCAGAATCAAGCTCTTATGGCAGAAGTGTCTGATCTTCCCTCTGAGGTAATTTCTAATCTTTGTACTAAATCTTGCATTGACACTGTCACAAGATACAGGGATCACAATCAAAGTATGTGTGATGACCTCAAAAGATTAGAAAAGGACAGAAGAGAGTATGTGTTGATAGTAGAGAGATTTGAAGAGCAAATCAAAGGCTTTCAAGCTAATGAACTTCAACACTCTTATGACACAAACTATTGGAAGTGGGAAAAGAATGAGTTAGAGACCAAACTGTCTAAATCCTTAGAAGAGAGTGATAGGCTGAAAGAGGAACTGTCTAAAGTTAAACTTGACATAGAAAAGTTTTCATATGCTTCAAAAGCAATGGATTCTCTTCTAAAGGCTCAGATACATGACAAGATGTAGCCTGGTATTGGATACAACAATACACCTCCTCCTTACAACAACAATTATATCTCTCCTACTTCAGACTTGTTAGAAACCAAGGAGAAAAAGGACTTATCTGAGAAAGTCTTTAAGATAGATCCTTTGGATGAAGTAGTAATTAAGGATTTAACTGAGAAAGAAGCCAGTGAGTATAGGGATAATGATGTGAGTAAAAAGATACCATTAGAAAACAATATTATCACCAATGAGGGATGTGGGAAAATCTGGGTCAAGTCCAAGGAGATAGAGCAGACAAAAGGAAAGAATAACAAGGTCCATTACAAACAAACCACAGTTGTGAATCCTGAATCTTGTAAACAGTGTGATTGCAGTAAAGCCAAGAGCCTAAATTCTGGTTTAAAAAGAGGAAATCAAAGAAACTGGAATAATCAATGGGCTCAGAAACAAGGAGTTGATCTGAATAAAATCAATAGACCAAAACCTTGTTTCATATGTGGCAAGTTAAATCATTTGGCTAAGTATTGTTACTTTAACCCTTTTAACCAACAGATGAACTTTCAAAGATTTGTGCAAAAACCTGTTGGTTATAGGAAGGCTGAAAAGAAACATGTGATAAAGAAACATGGTGAAAGGAAAGGCCCCATGAAGAAAAAGATTTTAAAAGAAAGTGTCAAAATGTGGGTGCCTAGAAGCACTAAAACTGTTAGTACTGCTAACATGGTTACTGCTGCTACCTGTGTTAGTACTGCTGAAAATATTAATGCTGCTAATACTGTTAGTACCTCTTCAAAGGTTAATATTGCCAACACAGTTACTGCTGCTAACACAGTTACTACTGCTAACAAGGTTAGTACTGCTAAGCATGCAAGTGCTGCTAAGGCAGTTAGTACTTCTAAAACCAGTATTGCTTCTAGCAAAAATATTTCCAAGCCTATTATTGTGACAAAATACTCCAAGCATGATGAATCAAACTTTAAAAATATTGTCAAGAAAGAATGCAAGTATTTTGATGAGAAAGGGGTACCCAAGACCACTTTGGCTTGGGTTCCTATATCATACTAACTGATCTATCTTATGTGCAGGGCAACCAACAGCTCAAGGGAAAGAGCATATGGCATGTTGATAGTGGTTGCTCTAGGCAAATGACAGGCAACATGTCATGCCTTCAGGATTTCAAGCATATCAATGGAGGACATGTTGCATTTGGAGATAATCTTACTGGTGGTAAGATAAGTGGAAAAGGTAATGTCACCAAAGGTAAGATGACATTTGAGGATGTCTACTATGTTGATCAATTAAAGTACAACCTGTTAAGTGTATCACAGGTTTGTGACAAACAACATAGTATATTATTTACAAATACTGAGTGTATGATCCTTGCTCCAGGGTTCAAGGTAGTTGATGAAAGCATGATACTACTTAGAACTCCAAGAAAGGACAATGTTTACTGTCTAGATATGGACAATGTTGATAGTGATTCATCTCTAAATTGTCTTGTTTCAAAAGCTTCTGTAGATGAATCCTCTCTTTGGCACAGAAGGATGTGTCATATGAATTTCAAGACTATGAACAAACTTGTTAAAAACAACCTTGTAAGAGGTTTACCTTCAAAAGTCTTTTCATGTGATGATCATTGTGTTGCTTGTCTTAAAGGCAAACAGCACAAAACTTCTCATAAGACCAAAGAGTTAAATTCTGTTTCTTCTTGTCTCCAGTTACTGCATATGGATCTGTTTGGTCCTACAAATGTTATGAGTATAGGCAAGAAATCTTACTGCTTGGTTCTTGTTGATGATTACTCCAGATTTACTTGGGTATATTTTCTAAGGACTAAGGATGAGACAAGTGGACTTATCAAATCCTTTATTCTAAGAATTGAAAACCAAACTAATCAAAGAGTAAAAGTCATTAGATCAGATAATGGAACAGAGTTTAAAAATCATGATCTAAACACCTTTTGTGAAGAGAAAGGTATTGAGAGGCAATATAGTGCTCCTAGGACTCCTCAACAGAATGGTGTTGCTGAAAGGAGAAATAGGACACTAATAGAGGATGCTAGATCTCTGTTGGCTGATTCAAAATTGCCAATTACCTTCTGGGCTGAAGCAGTTAATACTGCTTGTTATGTCCAAAATAGAGTTCTAGTGGTCAAGCAAAAGAACAAGACCCCATATGAGCTTTTAAATAAAAGAAAACCTTTCATTGGTTTCTTCAAACCTTTTGGGTGTCCTTGTACAATTCTCAATACCAAATCTCACTTAGGTAAGTTTGATAGCAAAGCACATGATGGATTTCTTGTTGGATATTCATCTCAGAGTAAGGCCTACAGAGTTTTTAACTCATCTTCTAGAATAATTGAAGAAAGTGACAATGTCAAATGCAATGAGAACACACCAAATCCTGTTGGGTCTGGACCTCAGTGGCTATTTGACATTGATTCACTAACTAACTCTTTTGGTTTCAGTAATGAGTATGCAGGTCCAGGAAATGGAGGATCAGGGATCACACAAGTTCAAGAAAGTATATCTAAATCTGTGATATTTCCCATACCCACAGTGAATTCTGTTGAAGACTGTGAAAAGGAATCATTTACTGGACCAAGTCAGAGTGAAGAAGAAACTAGAGATGAGGAGACTCAAGAAAATAAAGAATCAGAAGTGGCATCTGAAAACACTTTAGTTGAGTTGCATGACTCTAATCTAGAGGCTGGACTGAATGAAGAACCTAGTCATAACACCAGAGTTCAAAAGAATCATCCTCCACAGCTGGTAATAGAAGATATCTCTTCTCCTATGATGACTAGACATCAAAGCAGGCTTCAAGAAATGCAAGATCAACAGCATACAGTGCTTTCTTGTTTTCTATCCCAGCTTGAGCCTAAAAAGGCACATGATGCTATGAAAGAATCTAGCTGGATAGAAGCAATGCAAGAAGAACTGTTACAGTTCAAGCTACAAGATGTATGGGATCTAGTAGACCTTCCTAAAGGTCACAGAGCAATTGGCACAAAGTGGATTTTCAGAAACAAGAGAGATGAAAGAGGTATTGTCATAAGGAACAAAGCAAGGCTAGTGGCTCAAGGATATACTCAAGAAGAGGGTATAGATTATGAAGAAGTTTTTGCACCTGTGGCTAGGATAGAAGCAATCAGACTATTCCTAGCCTATGCTTCTTACATGAACTTCAAAGTCTATCAAATGGATGTAAAAAGTGCTTTTCTCTATGGATTAATTGAAGAAGAGGTATATGTCTGTCAACCACCAGGGTTTGAAAACCCAAGCTATCCAGACAGGGTATACAAATTGAAGAAAGCTCTTTATGGACTGCATCAAGCTCCAAGAGCATGGTATGACACTCTGTCATCCTATCTCTTGGAAAATAACTTTGAAAGAGGAGTCATTGATAAGACTCTATTTATCAAGAGAAAGAAGAAGGATATCTTGCTGGTCCAAATTTATGTTGATGACATTATCTTTGGATCTACAAGAGACAACCTGTGTAAGGAGTTTGAGGATCTAATGCATCAAAGGTTCAAAATGAGTTCCATGGGGGAACTTACTTTCTTCCTTGGACTCCAAGTTCAACAGAAGTCAGATGGCATCTTCATCTGTCAATCCAAGTATGTGCAGGACATTCTAACCAAGTTTGGTTTCTCAGAGTCAAAACCTGCCAGCACACCTATGGAAACACACAAGCAGATAACAACAGATCTTGAGGGGGAGGATATGGATGTGCATCATTATAGATCCATGATTGGCTCTCTCATGTATCTCACAGCATCAAGGCCAGATATAATGTTTCCAGTCTGTGTATGTGCAAGATTCCAAGTTAGGCCAAAGCAATCTCACTATCAAGCTGTCAAGAGGATATTCAGATATCTCAAAGGGCAACCCAGATTGGGACTTTGGTATCCTCATGACTCATCCTTTGACCTACTTGCATACTCAGATAGTGATCTAGGTGGAGCAAACTTGGACAGAAAATCTACTTCTGGAGGATGTCAGTTTTTGGGTGCAAGACTAGTTTCATGGCAGTGCAAGAAACAAACCACAGTATCCACATCTACAACAGAGGCAGAGTACATAGCAACTGCAAGTTGCTGTTCTCAAGTCTTATGGATTCAGAATCAAATGTTGGATTATGGGGTAACCTTTCTACACACTCCAATTTTTATTGATAATAGCAGTGCTATTAGCATTGTGAATAATCCAGTCAAGCACTTAAAGACAAAGCACATTGAGATCAGGTATCACTTCATAAGAGACTGTAATGAAAAGAAACTTATTCAAGTTGCAAAAGTTCACACTGATAATCAGTTTGCTGATCTATTCACTAAAGCTTTTGATGTGAGTAGATTCACTTTCTTGGTAACAAGTGTGGGAATGATCAACTCTGAATAATCCCCTTCTCAAAAAGTGGTTTTATACCTGTATATTATTTATTCTTGGTGTTACTAATCTTCTTTTTCAGGATATGCATAGCAGTACTCAGTGTTTCGCAAGTTTAAAGGAGTAAGTTAGTTAATACTGCTAGTAGTTAATACTGCTCTCAGTTAATACTGCTAGTTAGTTAATACTGCTAGTAGTTAATACTGCTCTCAGTTAATACTGCTAGTTAGTTAATACTGCTAGTTAGTTAATACTGCTAGTTAGTTAATACTGCTAGTTAGTTAATACTGCTAGTTAGTTAATACTGCTAGTAGTTAATACTGCTTTCAGTTAATACTGCTAGTTAGTTAATACTGCTAATTAGTTAATACTGCTAGTTAGTTAATACTGCTAGTAGTTAATACTGCTTTCAGTTAATACTGCTTTCAGTTAATACTGCTAGTAGTTAATACTGCTTTCAGTTAATACTGCTAGTAGTTAATACTGCTCTAGGTTAATACTGCTTATGTCCCGAATACTATAAATACTCTTTGCCCGCCTAAAAGTTCATAACGACTCTTTGCATACTATTCTCTTGCACTCTAAACCCTTTCTCTCTCAAGTTCGAAGCTTTCAGGCACGTTATTCACTAAGATCAATGGCATCCATGGCATTCATCGACGAGCACAATGAGATCGCGATGCTACAAAAGCCAAAGCAAGCTGCAGGATTTCATCAGATTGTGGATTTCCTCAAGTCAAGCCATATTGCTCATGCTCTTACTGTAACTCCTACAATCTATATCGAGCATCAAAGGCAGTTCTGGGCTAATGCCACCATTGTTGCTGAAAATGGTGTGCAAATGATAAAGACAAGAATCTGTGAACAATCACTAACAGTTACTGAAGAGGTTATTCGCATCAGTCTACGTCTAGACGATGCCTCTGGTATAACTTCTATCCCAAACGATGAACTGTTCTCCAATCTTACAAGAATGGGGTATGGAGGCCCATTGGGTGTATTCAAATTCTCAAAAGCCAAATTTTCACCCCAATGGCGTTTCTTTGTCCATACTCTTATGCACTGTATCTCCAAAAAGACTACTGGATGGAGTGAGTTCAGCAGCAACATTGCTTTTGCTTTGGTGTGCTTGGCCACTGCCAGAAAGTATAACTTTTCTAAAATGATTTTCAGTGATCTTGTCTCAAACATGGGAAACAAAAAGAGCTTCTTTATGTATCCCAGGTTTGTCCAAGAAGTTATTACTCATGAATTGACGGATATACCTCAACCTGTTGGGGTATATGTACCTAAACCCCCCAAAGGCAAGGTTTTCTCAAATTTGAGAAGATCTGCTGGGGACTAGGAAGGAGTTGACACCCCATTGTTCTCTACAATGATGGTGGTGTCCCAAACCAATGAAGGTATGGTAGAAGGGTCAAGGCCCCCAATTGACCAACCCACTGCTAGCCAATCCCAACCTTCCCTCTCTAAATCAATTCCTCAGTCTCTTCTTGACAAGCCAACTTCATCAATCACCCAAACTTATCAAAGAAAACAGGTAAAGAAGGCTCCTTCCCTTCTTGTACCATCACCCACTCAACCTTTAAGCTCTCTAAGGGAGAATTCTTCCTTAGAGAATATCCAAAGGGAAACCAACAGGGTGTCTCCCAACCTAAAGGAGGTGCTCTCTGAGGAGGAGGTAGAGCATATGGGTACTGAGGCTGCCACTACTTCTGCTAGCACATAGAAGGACAGTGGTAACATAAATAAGACCTCACCCATGGCAACTTTGAATGAGCAATCATTCAAAGGTACCTGGTGCCAAGAAACCAAGGGGGTGGATAGTGCTTCTGCTAGGCAGAAGACTTTCACTACAAAAAGATCCAATGATCCTTCAAAAGAGGGTAACACCTCTGGAGAGGGTGAGGACAGATATACTTACTATGAATTGATGGAAACAATGGGGAACATCAATCAAGATGTTCTAAAACAAGGCAAAGAAATTGAAGAAATGAAACTAGTCATTCTGTCACAACAAGTACAGATTGCTAAGCTGAAGAAGATGGTGATTAGTCTGGTACAGAGGAAGAAGAGAAAGCAATTCCAACTAAGGAGAAGGAAATCTGAGAATGATGCTCCCAAAAAGGGGGAGATCAACATGGAAGAAGCCACAAGAGAGGGGAAGCTTGATGGAGAGAAATTTGATGTTGAGGGGGAGCAGGAAGCAGAAACAGAAAGAGATTCAGTGCCAATAGAAACACAAGAAGCAGCAGAAACGGTTACTACTGCTGACATAAATAAAGCAGCAGAAACAGTGAAAGAAGTTTTAACAGATCTTGAGATTGCAGAAACCTTACTTAAAGCCAAGAATGATACTCCCAAGGTCACTTCAAAGACCAAAGGAGTAATCATCAAAGAACAAGGTGAAGTGATCAAGAAAGATAATAGCAAGAAGGCAATGAACAAAGACAAAGGAAAAGCAAAAATGGTGGAATCTGATCAACCAATCAAAAAGCAAAGGTTGGTTGAATCAGATGAAGCCTTAGCTAGAAAGATGCAAGATGACATTGAAGAGGAAGAAAGAGTTCAGATGGAAAAGGACAGGGAGATGGCAAAAGCTCTAGCTGCTGAACTGAATGAAGCTTATCAACTGAGTCTGGCAACTGAAATTGCACAGAAGAAAGCTGCAACTATGAAGAAATCAGTGGTAGTAAAAGCAGCTACAAAGAAGAGAAAACCCTCAAAGACATTCCTAGGTATCTAAGAGAGAAACAAGATGATTATATTTCTCAAAGGTGCTGTAGGAGTCAAAAAGGAGATGTTCTCCAAAATGTCTTTTGAGAAGATTAAAGAGCTGTATGACTCAGAGATGTTTAAGCTACAGGGGAATGAAACTGCAAGGGTGGAGATGGAGAAGAGGATGAAAGAAAGTAATGATCTTCTGATACAAAAGCCCTTTCCAGATGAGCAGGAAACACCATCAAAGAAAGAAGCTACTCTGGGTGAAAGTCTAAGGACTTTAAAGAGAACCAAGATGATGGCAAGGAGAAAGCCAACTAAGAAGCCCAGAGTATCTGAAGGAGAGGATGAGAAAGTTGCTGAAGAAGAAGGGGCACCTGAGTCATCTAAACAGAAAGAGCCATCAAACACAGATGATGTAAATTTGTATATGGTATTGATGGACAAAGTGCCTGAACCAATTTCAGCAGAACCTGTAGGAGTTAAGCCTCCTGAGGTCATTCTCTGGGATACAGTGACAGTAGATGGAAAGGAATACATAAGGCTAAAAAGGAAGGATGAAAAGTATGAGGTGTTCAATACTTGGGCAAAGATAGTAAGAACATGCTCTAGGTCAGATCTTGAAGAGATGTTTGAGATAGGAATGAAGTTGTATGCAGATATACTGAAGGCTCCAGGGATTTCAATTACAAAACTGGTAATGGAGTATCTGTGTATGATGTTCAAACCTGAAGAAGTAGAGCATGTGATCAAGAATGTATTCAAGTCAGTCAACAGTTGGACTCTATATGAAATTAGTGGAGTATATACAGTGACTTTGGATTTAAATCACACTGAATACTTCCTAGTGGATAGAGTGTACAATCATAGCAGATTGAAGCTTCATGCCATGCTGAAGAAAAAGTTAAGATGTGTTCCAGATTCAGAAATGGCTAAATACTTGATTCAAAGAACAATTAATCAGAGTTTGGGATTGAATGCAAACACTGGAATTTAGGCCATGATAGAGTTTTGGGAGCATCTTGAAGAAAATTTGAAGAACTTGACTTCTCTTCCTAAAAGTCAAGCTAGGGGGAGATTGTTGGGAACTGAAGAATTCATCAAGTATGGTTAATGCTGCTGATTCAAAGTTACTACTGCTAGAAGACTTAAAGGTTAATACTGCTGAGTGTTACTACTGCTAGTAGAATTAATACTGCTAGTCAAAGTTAGTGCTGCTTGATCAAAGTTAGTACTGCTTAGCTAGTTAGTACTGCTAGTGGTTAGTGCTGCTTGGTAGTTAATACTGCTCAGAGTATTAATGCTGCTTATGATTAATACTGCTTATATGATGAAGATTCGCATGAAAGGATAACAGCTGGATAATCTGAAGATATACATGGAAGTTTAGAGATATACATGGAAGATATACTGAAGATATTTTTATTTCTTGTAATTATCTTTGTATTCAGTATATGTATAGATTTGATAGAATAGATTAATTTCATTCATTCTAAGTTTTAGTTCTAGAGAAGTAGAATTCGTATTGGTGAGCCTGTTCATCAATATTGAGGTTGAGTGTGTAATCTTGTAACTTCAAAGCATTCAATACAAGTTTACAGTTTGTTCTTTATATTTACTGTGTTGATTTACTGTTTCATTGAATATCAAAGTGTTATTCCGCAAACTTCTTTGATATTGTTTCTGAGAATTAATTCTTGTTGAGAATTCGATCCTGACACCAACAAGTTTGATTTAGGAGGGATGTAGTTGTTATTGTATGGTGGTGGTGTGGTATTGTACCCAATTCCTGGTTTAAGCTTATCATGGAGTTGGACCTTTAGCATAGAATCCATGGCTTTAGAAGCATATGAAAACTTTTCCACATCCAGCTTAACCTTGGCTAGCTCTCCTCTCAACTTTTCATTCTCCTCTTTAGACTTTGTCAGTTGGATTTCTAGATCATTTTTCTCCCACTTCCAGTAATTTGTATCATATGTGTGTTGAAGTTCATTGGCTTGGAAACCTTTAATTTGTTCCTCAAACCTTTCAACAATTTTCACATAGTCTTTTCTATCATTTTCTAATCTCTTAAGGTCATCACTCATACTCTGGTTGTGATCCCTGTACCTTTTCACAGTGTCTATGCAAGTTTGAGAACAGAGATTAGAAAGTACCTCAGTTGGGAGATCAAATACCTCTGCCATGAGAGCTTGATTTTGAATGGCATCTTCTGCTTGATCACTCCAGTCAAACCCCATTCCTTGTTGAAAAACAAGAGCTTGAGCAAAGTTTCTGTTTTAGTTGAAGCTTCCAGTCTGAGCTTGTTGGTGGTTGTTTTGAGACATTCCATTTCTGCATTCCCTGGAAAAGTGTCCCTTCATGTGACACTTGTAGCACTCCACCTTTGACTTATCAAAGCCTGCTTCATCTTCTCTTCTTTGAGAGAAGTTGTTTCTCCCAGTCCTCTTGATGAACTTCTTCACCCTCATTAGAAAGCATGGCCATCTGCCATTTAATATCCATCTCTTCAAGATCATCAGGATAAAGTTGTTCCAAGTCATCATTGATTAAAGAGGAGTTACCATGACTGGAAAGAAAGGCTTCAAAGACAGATTCATTGCCTTTTTCTTGATTTACTCAATTGGCAACATTAACTGATTCAGGGTTAGCAGTAGAATCAGTTGATGCTGATAGGAGTGCAGCATTATGAACATATCCAGTAGGCTTCTTCTTTTCTTCCACCTCAGATTCAAACACTCTCAGATCATTATACAGATCATCTAGTTCCTTTTCTTCCAACATGTCATTCTGTCTGAATGAGACAATGTACATGGTCCATTCATCTCCAAGAGATCTGAGAAACTTTCGGTTGACATCATCTTGTTCCATATGAACTCCAACAGTAGCCAACTCACCAATTAACTTATTGAATCTGTCAAAAGTTTTAGTCATAGACTCATTCTTTGAAGATGTAAAATTCTCATATTGCTGCTTGAGAATATCCCTTTGATTCCTCTTAGTGCTCTTGGTGCCAGCAAATCTCTTCTCTAAAGCATTCCATAGAATCTAGGCAATAGTGCAGTAGTGAAACTGATGTTGATATTCATTGGGGATGGCCAAAAGCAGAGTGCTTAAGTCTTTCATCTCCAATTGTCTCACTTTCTTCTCAGCATCAGTTTTTGGAGGTGGTCTTCTTCCACCTTGTCCAATTTTACCTTCAGCAGAGGGACCATTCTCAACAATGTCCCACATAGAAAAGTCTGTAAGGAGGATGTACTGGTTGATCCTAATTTTCCGCATGTCAAACTCATTGGGTTTGAGCATGGGAACCTTTGAAACAAGAGTACTGGTTGATTCAACTGTGTTGTCCATGATGAATGAAGGTTTCTGAGAATACTATGCTCTGATACCACTTGACAGGATCTGATTCTTAACGAGAATAATAAAACTCAGAAACAATATTAAAGAAGTTGCGGAAAAACACTTTAATATTCAAACTATCAATGTAATAGTAAAATATGAAACACAACTTGTAAACTTTATTGAATGATTAAAGTTACAAGCTTTCAAACAAAACCTCAATCTTGATGAACAGGCTCACCAAGACGAATTCTACTTCTCTAGAATTAGGATTGTAAACCTTGAGGTTAATTCTCTCTCTAAAACAAAAACTTAGAAATCTCGTATCTTAAAAACTATTCTGACTACATCTACACATATACTGAAAATAAAAGATAATTACAAAACTTAAAAGATCTTCAGTATATTCTTCCATAGTTATCTTCAACCTTCCATGATTATCTTTAAGCCTTGATCTGCGCATATCTTTACTATCAAATAAGCAGTATTAAGTCACAGCAGCATTAACACTCTGAGCAGTATTAATCTTCACCAGCAACACTAACTATGCTCAGCAGTATTAATTTCTTCAAGTAGTATTAATCACTTAGACACATCTTCAGTTCCCAACAACCCTCTAGGACCCCGACTCTATTTCTGCACCGGCATTGTTGGTGATCTAATACAAGTAAGGTGGTGCGGAGTGCACACTTGTTATAAGACGAGTTTGGTCCCGGACACGATGAAATGGCGGAGAGGGGGGGGGGGTCAAGGGGCAACGCCCCTGGCGGTGATCCAAGTGGCAGAGCCTCTTAAGGCATGGCAGAGCCTCTTAAGGCATGGCAGAGCCTCTCAAGGCACATCAGAGCCTCTGAGCCTCTTTGGCATGGCAGAGCCTCTGAAGGCATGGCAGAGCCTCTTTGGCACGTCCGAGCCTCTGAGCCTCTTTGGCACGACATAGCCTCTTAAGGCACGTCAGAGCCTCTTAAGGCACGTCAGAGCCTCTTAAGGCACGACAGAGCCTCTGAGCCTCTTTGGCACGTCAGAGCCTCTGAGCCTCTTTGGCATGACAGAGCCTCTGATGGGCGTCTCTAGACCAGAAGCTCTTGGTGTCTATTTTTGGACTAAATCTGCATTTACTGAACATTTAATGCTCAGTTATTTTCTGCCCTTAATTTTAGCTAAATTAATTGTAATCGACTATAATTGATAGTGATTTACAATCATTGCCATTTTCCATTATTTCCTATTTTACGAATGGGACTAGTATATATACCGTATATACTTATGTTTTAGACTCACGATTTTAAACAATCTCTACATACTCTCCAGAAAATTTGCTCTCGTTTTTGTGCCTAAAAACGTGAGTGTTCTTGAGTCTTATCCCATATTGGATTTCGTGCAACCCAGGCATAGGGTCGAAATACCAATTCTGAAAGTGACTTACACGATTCTCAAGAAATCCGGTCAACTGATCGACTACTTTCCCCCCGATATCTAACAATCGAATTGGTATCTCGACATGTCGATCATGGCCGATTTTGTGAAAGAGATGACATCAAAGTTTGGAAAGCTGGAGAATTTTGAAGGCACTGACTTCAGACGTTGGCAGAAAAAGATGCACTTTCTGCTGACCGCTCTAAAGGTAGTGTATGTGCTGAGTACACCCATGCCAGAAGTGATGGAGGATGAGACGCTGGAGTACACAAGGAGAAAGAGCAAGTGGGAGAATGATGACTATATCTGCAGAGGACACATCTTAAACGGTATATATGATTCCCTTTTTGATATCTACCAAAACCTGGCAAGTGCGAAGGAATTATGGGATTCCCTTGAGTCCAAGTACATCGCTGAAGATGCTTCTAGTAAGAATTTCTTGGTTAACGATTTTAATAGTTATAAAATGGTGGAATTGAGGCCTGTAATGGAGCAATATAATGAAATCCTTCGTATCTTGGGTCAATTAACACTACACAACATGCATATGGATGAATCTATTGCTGTGTCGAGTGTGATTGACAAACTACCACCTTCTTGGAAATATTTTAAGCATAACTTGAAACATCAAAAAGAGGAACTGTCATTGGTTCAACTTGGGAGTCATTTGCGCATCGAAGAATCTCTTCAGGTGCAAGAAAATGACAAATCCAAGGGGAAAGTTGAATCTGGACAACCCACTGTTCACATGGTTGATGAGAAGAAAGCCCACTCCAACAACAATGGAAAAGGCAAGAAACGTAAGTTTTATGGACCCAACAAATCCGTTAAAAAGAAAAAGGATTTGGTGTGTTGGAGATGCAACAAGGTGGGTCATCACAAACGTGATTGCCGGGTGAAGTTGAACAATAATGGTGTTGGTTCGAGTGGAAGTGGATCGGGGTCTAATGATCGCGATCAAGTGAAAGGAGGTCAGTTTTTGACTAACTTTGATAATTCCATCCAAAATTATGTTTCACTCATACCTGAGTCTTTGTATGTGCAGGATGATGACTGTGCATGGTGGATCGACTCGAAAGCGAAAGCCATATTTGCAAGGATCGTCGGTGGTTCGAGAAATTGACACCGGTTGAAGACGGTTCGGTGCTGAATATGGGAAACGAGTCAAGTGCACAAGTTTGTGGAGTTGAAGTAGTTAATTTAGAGTTTTCTTCTGGAAATAAAGTTAAATTGTTTGATGTTTTGTTTGTGCCTAGAATTCGTAAGAACTTAGTGAGTGGTAGTTATTTGGATAATCTTAGATTTAAACAAGTGTTTGAATCGAATAGGTTTATTTTATCTCGAGGTGGCCGTTTTATTGGTTTTGGTTATTTGTGTAATCGCATGCTTCGCTTAAATGTGGTTAATAAAATTTTATGTTCTGAAAATTCTGCCTTTACATTGTCATCGTCTTCTTCTAAAATTGTTGATTCAATGTTATGGCATGCTAGATTGGGGCATGTGAATTTTAGAAGGATGTATGAAATGTCAAAAGATGGATTAATTCCAGCCTTTGACATTAATGCGTAGAGGTGCCAAACTTGCATGCTCACAAAAGTTACAAAACAACCTTTTCCGAACGTTAAACGGAATACGGATGTTTTGGAGCTTGTACACAGTGATCTGTGTGATTTCCACTCCACTCCTTCCTTGGGAAATAAGAAGTATGTTGTCACTTTTATTGACGACAATACTCGGTTTTGTTATGTATATCTTTTGCATGCAAAAGATGAAGCCATAGAAAAGTTTAAAATTTACAAAATCGAAGTCGAACTACAATTGGGTAATTCGATTAAATGTCTTAGAACTGATCGTGGAGGGGAATATATGGATCTCCAATTTTTTCAATCAGTTGGTATCATCCATGATACAACGACACCATACACACCTAAACAAAACGGGGTTTTCGAACGTAAAAATCGAGTTTTAAAGGAAATGGTAAACTCGATGCTTTCTTACTCGGGATTGAGTGAGGGATTTTGGGGAGAGGCCATGTTAATGGCCTGTTATGTTTTGAATAGAGTTCCATATAAAAGGAACAAAAGAACCCCATATGAACTTTGGTTCAAGAAAACTCCGAATTTGAATTATTTTTAAATTTGGGGTTGTCGGGCTGTTGTAAAACTACCCGAACCCAAAAGGAAAACTTTGGGTGAACGTGGAGTTGATTGTATATTCATTGGATATGCATAAAATTCAAAGGCTTATAGCTTCTACGTAATCGAACCTAATGATTAACACCGTAATCGAGTCGCGTGATGCGATTTTTGATGAGATGAGATTTTCATCAATACAAAGACCTAAGGACATGTTTCCTAGCATCGATAAAGTGCAAAATCCAGAAAGTTTGGATGGTGTTTCAAGTCCAGAAAGACAACAGGTCCGGAGAAGCCAAAGAGGTCGAATTGCCAAAAATTTCGGTCCCGAATTCCAACTGTATTTGGTGGAAGGTTTAAGGGATGAGCTTGGGCTTCAATACTATTATTGTTATAGTATTGAGGATGACCCAAAGACTTTCAAAGAAGCGATGGAGTCTCGAGATGTCGCCTTTTGGAAAGAAGCAATTGATGACGAAATATCATCAATTCTTGAGAATAACACTTGGGTGTTATCAGATTTGCCTCCAAGTTCTAAACCACTTGGATGCAAATGACTCTTCAAAAAGAAGATGAAAGTTGATGGGACTATTGATAAAATCAAGGACCGGTTAGTAATTCAAGGATTTAGGCAAAAACCCGGTATTGACTATTTCGATACGTATGCTCCGGTTGCACGTATTTCGACTATTAGATTGTTAATCGCCTTGGCGGCAATACATAGTCTGATTATCCATAAAATGGATGTGAAAACAACCTTATTGAATGGAGATCTTCAAGAGGAAGTTTACATGAAACAACCGGAAGGTTTCGTTATGCCCGAAAACGAACATAAGGTGTGTAAACTTGTGAAATCCTTGTATGGGCTGAAACAAGCACCTAAACAATGGCATCAAAAGTTTGATGAAGTTATTTTGTCATGTGGTTTTTCTTTAAACCAATGTGACAAATGTGTTTATAGTAGATTTGATACTACTGGTGCGGGTGTGATCATCTGCTTGTATGTAGATGACATGTTAATTTTTGGGACTGACCAAAATCATGTAGATGAGACTAAGAAATTGTTGTCATCTAAATTTTCCATGAAAGACATGGGAGAGGCTGATGTAATCCTTGGTATAAGGATTAAACGGGTTAACAAAGGGATTGTTATGACGCAATCACATTATATTGAGAAAATTCTCAATAAGTTTAATTACCGTGAGTGTTCTCCCGTAAGCACTCCCATGGATCCAAGTGTGAAATTAATGCCTAATACGGGAAAGTCTATTTCACAACTTGAATACTCTAAGGCCATTGGTAGCTTGATGTACGCCATGACAAGCACCAGGCCCGATATAGCTTATGTCGTGGGACGATTGAGCCGGTATACTAGTAATCCTAGTACTCAACATTGGCAAGCGGTTCAAAGAGTTTTCAAATATCTCAAAGGAACCATGGATTATGGTTTAAGTTATTTAGGATATCCTTTGGTTTTAGAAGGTTATTCGGATGCAAGTTGGATATCCAACATGGAGGATCATTCCTCAACTAGTGGTTGGGTATTTTTGCTTGGAGGAGGTGCCATCTCTTGGGCATCTAAAAAGCAAACTTGTATTACAAACTCAACAATGGAATCTGAGTTTGTTGCACTAGCCGCCGCCGGTAAAGAGGTGGAGTGACTAAGGAATTTAATTTATGAGATTCCATTGTGGCCAAAGCCAATTGCACCTATTTCAATCCATTGTGACAGTGCGACCACTTTGGCTAAGGCTTATAGCCAAGTTTACAATGGTAAGTCTAGACACCTGGGTATTAGACATAGTATGATTAGAGAATTAATCATGAATGGTGTAATCTCCGTTGAGTTTATTAGAACGCAACAAAATTTGGCATATCATTTAACTAAAGGTCTGACAAGAGACTTAGTGCACAAGTCTGCGATTGGGATGGGATTAAAGTCCTTATAAATTTATAAAGGTGAGACACCCAATTCCCTTTCTAATATGACATTAGAAGTTGAATTCAATGTGGAAAGCTCACACTTATAAATTGGAACACAAGTTGAATCATCCCAGGTATGTATTCAGTCCTGCAGTGGTTAGGGTGAAGTTTATCTTCTTAATAATTCCTTTGATAAAGTGTATTTGCAGGTACACGAAGTAAAGGAATTACCTATGTGATTGTGAAGTGTAGCCGCATTTCAAAAGGTTGGGGACTTGGCCTTTATACAATCTCGAGAGGATTAGGACACACGGCTTTATAATTGTGTAAAATTTTAATTTGCTGGACATATAGGAAGTTTGTATGTATTTTATCTTCAGGTATTCAAATGAGTTGATGGGTTCAATCCTTGGGACACCTTGATTCTCGAATATTTGGAATGTGTAAAATACTAATGTGGAAATTAAATCGTTTCGATATTTTCACTTATGTGCAAGTTTGGTTTGTTTAATTTAATATGTTATTTCATGGGTTACACTAAAATGGGGGAGGATTGTTGGTGATTTTAGTGTCACCAGGCATTTAAGTGTAATTGGTTATAACACGAGTACTAATGGGTTTCAAACTGTGATCTAATACAAGTAAGGTGGTGCGGAATGCACACTTGTTATAAGACGAGTTTGATCCCGGACACGATGAAATGGCGGAGGGGGGGGGGGGGGTCAAGGGGCAACGCCCTTGGCGGTGATCCAAGTGGCAGAGCCTCTTAAGGCATGGCAGAACCTCTTTAGGCATGGCAGAGCCTCTTAAGGCATATCAGATCCTCTGAGCCTCTTTGGCATGGCAGAGCCTCTAAAGGCATGGCAGAGGCTTTGAAGGCACGTTAGAGCCTCTGAGCCTCTTTGGCACGACAGAGCCTCTGAGCCTCTTTGGCACGTCAGAGCCTCTTAAGGCACGTTAGAGCCTCTGAACCTCTTTGGCACGACAGAGCCTCTGATGGGCGTCTCTGGACCAGAAGCTCTTGGTGTCTATTTTTGGACTAAATCTGCATTTACTGAACATTTAATGCTCAGTTATTTTCTGCCCTTAATTTTAGCTAAATTGATTGTAATTGACTATAATTGATAGTGATTTACAATCATTGCCATTTTTCGTTATTTCCTATTTTACGAATGGGACTAGTATATATACCGTATATACTTATGTTTTAGACTCACGATTTTAAACAATCTCAACATACTCTCCAGAAAATTTGCTCTCGTTTTTGTGCCTAAAAACGTGAGTGTTTTGAGTCTTATCCCATATTGGATTTCGTGCAACCCAGGCATAGGGTCGAAATACCAATTCGGAAAGTGACTTACACGATTCTCAAGAAATCCGGTCAACTGATCGACTACTTTCCCCCCGGTATCTAACAGGCCTCTGCAACTTTCTTCTCCGTATCATCTTCATTCCTGTAAGCAAAGCTTGATGGAGACCGATCAACAGAAAATGTACCATCCAACACCTTCATCACTTCGCCAACCGAACGTCTAAAAAACGGTTGATTTTGCATACACCATAATCCTATTCTCACAACTCTTTCAACCCCTCGAAAATCCTCACCGCAATGAGAGAAAAGGTTTGAAATAAAAATCGACATCGAATTTGAAATTGAATACAAATCCACACGCTGAGGTTTGTAAACAAAGGGATTTGAAAGAAAAATCTGGAACCAGTTTTAAAAAAAATCTGGAAAAGTCCGTCTAAATCTCGTTCTGATTCTTGGAGTTTGTCGTCTAAACCCACACATCCATACACTTCATTTGTCAAAGATTCTATGAAATTCGAGAAGATAGACACACATCCATACGCTTCACATGTCGTCTAAACCCATTCTTCATCTTCTTCCCCACGTACCCTCGCCGCCCCGACCTCCTTCTTTCCCCCTTCTCCCCCTCCTTTTTCACCGTTTTCCTCCTCCCCATCACCACACTACTTCGTTGACTCATATAAGTTTCTGAACTTGGGTTGTTGGAGATGTTCGGTGGAGAGTTAGGGACGATGGTCCCTGTGTGTAACACCCAAAAAATGGGGCTAACAAAAATTTCCGGAAAATGGAAATATGGTATGCATAAAATGCCAAAGCACGAGCTCATACAAAAAGGAACAATAAATGCCTGTTAATTACAAGTTAGTAATAAGAAGCAATAATAGATGACAACTCTCTAATCTAAATCTCGCCAGACATAAGATTACAAAAAGGTTGTCAACTATTTTCGAAAGAATTGTCTTCAATAATGGCATCCCAAAAATGCCCCCAAGCTCACCACTAAATGTAACACCCTCAAATTTTGGAAAGAGCGACTAAATAAAAACTTTCGAAAATACCTTAAAGGATAATAAAATCCCATTCTAGTATTCCATAATTGAAATACAATGTCTAAATTGAATCGTCAACAAAATTTAAAGTCTTACATAAAGACTAACTAAGGTCGAGTGTTACTATAACCCAAAACAATCGCTGTCTCCAAATATAAATGCGGAAGACTTCATCAAGCTAAACACCTCTTCGAGCACACAACTAGCACTCATCGCTTCACAGTGTCACTAGCACTAATTCCCAACCGGAACCTGTTGCACATGCCGACAAATAAAAAGGGTTAGGCTAACGCCTAGTGAGTTCAAGAGTTTTCATCATGATTATAAAAACCATTAAACGGAAATAATGCAACTTAAATCATGATCTTTTAAAATGAGAACAACCCGTTTCCAATACTATGCAATTTATAAATGGAAGCCTCAATGCCAAACATTATTTTATGAAGTAATGCAATCCAACACTTACTCAAAACATGAATAGAAATCGAGCTCTCCATTTATGAAAATACGGTTAAAACTTTGTATCCCAAAATACCCAAAACACGGGTGGGGCATAATACTCAACCCATAAATCAAGGATAAGATCCATTTATACAAGACGCCACCGAAAACTTGGATAATAGAACTCAATACCCAAAAACAACACCTTTCGGTGACGGGGGATACCCGAATTCCATCGAAAGTGGCGGGCACACAAAGTTAAGCCACTTATCAATGTTCTCGAGCTTCACATAAGACCATGGTTCCCCGTATTCGGCTCCTCTGAGCTACCACCGCAAGACACCACTGATCCTAGTGTCTACTCGACCTCTAATGAGTCTCACCACAAAGTCACAAGTCCCCGTATCCGGCTCACTCTGGGCACCACCGCAAGACTTAGCTCCGTATACGGCTCTTCCCGAGCCCCACCGCAAGCTTACAAATCAACAACATGACTTGGGGACCACTCACTTGAATTCAAACGCGGACACTAAATTCCACGATGAGTAACCAGACTGGATTACAAACGGGCATCGAGTTCAACCACCCATGATATCTACCTCGAGCCCTCAATAAAGGTTACGCGGTTATCGAGTCTAACCACTAACCATGGGGATAAGGTCCCCACTAAACAATATACAGTCCCAACACGGGGATAAAGTCCCCACTAAACCAACTGACTGACTCATATGCCTATGGATCCAATGCATTACAGTCTAAAACGTTACATGACTCAAAAGAATGAACTAACGCATTCAAAACATGTAACTCTCAAATAAGATGCAACTAAGTACACCATACGTCCAAGATGGTTACATAAACCAAATTAAATCTTTTCCCAAAATCTTTATTTCTCAAATCATAAATGGCCTTCGGCCCAAAACCTAAAAAGGTTATTATTTCCAAAATGTTCCCAAGGTCGGGAATAACTCATCCCAAGGACTCACGTACTCTTATTTTCAAATTGCCCATTTATATGAATGATGCATAAAAACCCAACAAGCACTAAAATGCATTTACGACCAAAAATCCATTTACGCAATTAATCATTAAAACACTATCGTTTATGACTTATTTATCAAAATGCCCAAAAATCCCAAATGTGGAATTTTACAAGGTTTAATAAGCCAAATACTTCAAATAACCAAAAGTTACCAAATAACTCAACAGTTGATAATTTCATGTAAAACACATAGATGCTTTAAAATAAACATTTTGGCATGTACAACGTTTTCACAAATCAACTTGAACTCACCTTGCTAGATTTAGGCTAAAATCTAGGTTTTACCCCACTTAGAGCTTTCCTTGAAGAAACGTGAATCCACAAGCACGATTCTTCCAAAACCTAGATCCACACATTTCCAACCATAAATAATCATATTCAACCCTTTTAGAAATGTTCCCAAACATTTACATGAACTTTTCATCTTATACCAAAAACCCTAATTTCTCATACTTGAAGAAGGAGAAGATTACCTCAACCAATAGCTTGAATCACCAACCAAAACACTTGTAGATCCCCAAAACGAACCATAAGCTTCCAATCTTCAAATGGTGAAAGGTTTAGAAGAAACCCCAAACAACTTGGTGAAGAAGATGAAGATGAAGGTGGTTCATGATCTCAACTAGATAGATGATGAAGATTCATGTGGTTTAAGGAGGAAAAACCCTAGAAATGGGTTAGGGTTCGATTTTAGGTTTAGGGGCCGGTTTGGAAGAGAAAATGGGAAGAGATTTAGGGTTTGTTTGAGAGAAAATGAGGCTTGAGGGCTGAAAGGTCGAGTTTTGACCTGACAGTGTGTTTCGTGGGTTATGCCGCGACCTTAAGTCGCGGCCCGCTTTCCCAAAAGTCGCGGGGTTGACTCTAAGCTGCAGCACAAGTCGCGTAAGGCACTGTCAACCCGGTTTTCCACCCGTTCACTATTTTGGCCATAACTTCTTCGTTATAGCTCCGATTTTGCTCCGGAAAGAACCGTTGGACTCGTAATTGAATCCCTCATCCATCAAGACTATAAAATCAAGGATTCAAATCCAAAACTTTATATGTTATTTTTCCTTAAAATTACCGATTTCGGTATTAACTTGAAATGATACCTTTCGAAATCGGGGGTGTTACAATCCTCCCAACCTTAAAAGAGATTTCGTCCTCGAAATCTGGCACCCATCAAGCACCCAATATCGCACTTGGAAAGATCGATTGACTTCCTATAAAAAAGGAATGCTTTCACGAACCCGATTACATTCCGGTTAGTTTGTCGCCGCGTTTCTCATAACGAGCCATTGCAAACTCTAAAACTTGAATCAATTGTATTTCTTCGCGTCCGCGAAGCATGGAGAACAACTATTTCCTTCCGACTTCATCTCTTTCAACGGCTTCTCCTCTTTACTCTCGATCATCTTCTTCTTCTCTTCATTCTCCTCGAGCACACCTTCACCTATCTCACCTTTAGAACGCACAATCTGCACAAAATATATACCAAAAGAATAAAAACTATCCCCAAAAGAATTTCCAACCGTGATAGCGAGAATGCATGAAAAATCTAAAGCAAACACTAAAATATAACGAAAAATGCAATTAGAATATACAAAGTTAGGTGCATAAAATGCACTTAACAAACTACCCACAAGCTAAACTTTCTTGTCCCCAAGAAAGAAGTAGAATTTATTCGGGTAAAAAAAAACAAAGAAAAGAAAGAAAATAAACGAAAACATTTGAGGACGTCAAGACGAGTTATCCCACAATCTCACTAACATAATTAAGCATTAAGATCACGTATCACAAACAAATAACCAAATGCCACATGTTAGATTATAATAAAAATAACTAGGAACCTATGATTACCAAAGCGTCAAACCAACAAACACTAATCAAGCATATCGCAAAAAGAAATCGCAACCTAAGAAGATTTCGTAAACATACCAAAGCCGCTAAGGGAAGGGATAGTGATCTATAAAGATGGATGCTCACGATATCACTCTAAGATCTCAAGTGTGTATAGGGACGTGTATACGCTCAAATCCGTCCCGATCGAGACAAATGAATGTAGTCTTGACACGATTGAATTTAATCTCAAGTCCAAAATTTTCCATGACAATACATGCAATGAGGGCTTTGGGGCACGGTTCTGGGGTTAAAGGTGGGATTAGGCTCATTTATTGGTGTTTGGGATATCGGTTTGTGGGTAATTTTTTTTTTTATATGCACTTAAGGGCTCTTTTCCTAATGTTTTCGATGGATTGAAGGCTTATTCTACTTTTGATCTTTTTTTTTCATTTATTTTTCTCTGTTTTTCTTTTTTTTTTCTTTTTCTTTTTTTTTTTGTATGCGGCTTCACGAACCCACAAGCTATGCTTGTTTTGGGGGCTCAAAGAACTACCCACAAGCTATGCTTGTGTTTATTTTTATACTAAATGCCAAATCCATCTATCATTTCGAAGAGTTCAACCTTAGCGTGCAATTTTTTTTCTTTATTTATTGGTTTATGGATGTAAAAAGAAGGGTCGGTGTTTAGGCTCAAAGTGGGTTACAAAAGGAAAAAGATTTTTGAATTCTCTTTGTTGTGTTAAGACTCGCAGTACACCATATCTCACTTTACATGATTTAGCTGCTTGATCACAATTACACATCGATTTTATGCCATCATGTTAAAAGATTTTTTTTTCTAGGAATAATGTAACCTTAGCTGTCATTTGCACACACTATTAAGCATGTTGTTCCACGTAGCCTTTTAGGACTAGTTTGCATACCATAGTCCCCCTACATTACAAATGTGACTATAGTGATGGATTTATCTTGTGAGATTTTGGGCCTTTTGGATTGACACGTATGTAATCAATCCCAATTTTCATTTCTTGTGTGTTACCTCCCATCGAGTTGTAGTCTAAACTTTTGAGTGGTTTCTCATCCAAGTTTATCATGAACATACATAGAGGCCTTCGTTTCATGAAAATTAATCCCGAAAAATTCAAAAATATTTTTCCTTTTGTAACCCACTTTGAGCCTAAACACCGACCCTTCTTTTTACATCTATACACCAATAAATAAAGAAAAAAAATTACACGTTAAGGTTGAACTCTTCGAAATGATAGATGGATTTGGCATTTAGTATAAAAATAAACACAAGCATAGCTTGTGGGTAGTTCTTTGAGCCCCCAAAACAAGCATAGCTTGTGTGTTCGTGAAGCCGCATACAAAAAAAAAAGAAAAAGAAAAAAAAGAAAAATAGAAAAATAGAGAAAAATAAATGAAAAAAAAAGATCAAAAGTTGAATAAGCCTTCAATCCATCGAAAACATTAGGAAAAGAGCCCTTAAGTGCATATAAAAAAAAAGATTTACCCATAAACCGATATCCCATACACCAATAAATGAGCCTAATCTCACCTTTAACCCAGAACCGTGCCCCAAAGCCCTCATTGCACATATTGTCATGGAAAATTTTGGACTTGAGAATAAATTCAATCATGTCAAGACTACATTCATTTGTCTCGATCGGGACGGATTTGAGCGTATACACGTCCCTATACACACTTGAGAGCTTAGAGTGATATCGTGAGCATCCATCTTTATAGATCACTATCCCTTCCCTTAGCGGCTTTGGTATGTTTACGAAATCTTCTTAGGTTGCGATTTCTTTTTGCGATATGCTTGATTAGTGTTTGTTGGTTTGACGCTTTGGTAATCATAGGTTCCTAGTTATTTTTATTCTAATCCAACATGTGCCATTTGGTTATTTGTTTGTGATACGTGATCTTAATGCTTAATTATGTTAGTGAGATTGTGGGATAACTCGTCTTGACGTCCTCAAAGGTTTTCGTTTATTTTCTTTCTTTTCTTTGTTTTTTTTTACCCGAATAAATTCTACTTCTTTCTTGGGGACAAGAAAGTTTAGCTTGTGGGTAGTTTGTTAAGTGCATTTTATGCACCTAACTTTGTATATTCTAATTGCATTTTTCGTTATATTTTAGTGTTTGCTTTAGATTTTTCATGCATTCTCGCTAATCACGGTTGGAAATTCTTTTGGGGATAGTTTTTATTCTTTTGGTATATATTTTGTCCAGATTGTGCGTTCTAAAGGTGAGATAGGTGAAGGTGTGCTCGAGGAGAATGAAGAGAAGAAGAAGATGATCGAGAGTAAAGAGGAGAAGCCGTTGAAAGAGATGAAGTCGGAAGGAAATAGTTGTTCTCCATGCTTCGCGAACGCGAAGAAATACAATTGATTCAAGTTTTAGAGTTTCTGTCACGGTTTCACGGGTTCGGGGTCGCGAAGCACTGCTCCAGAAACATTCTTTTTATTTTCTGCTGCACCTTCACGGGCGTGAAGTTTTATTCACGGTCGCGAAGGTCTTTTGGGCTTATTCTTTTGTTGGGCTTTTATTGGGCCTTTTTAGCTTAGACTTTTAAAAACCCTTTAGGTTTGTTTTTTTTGGGGGACACACACGTTTTTGAATTGAGAAGGGAGGAGTCGACTTTTGCTGAGGAAAAAACACCTTGATCGATCTCCAAGGTTGGGGAAGAAGATTGCACTACAAGCCTAGGCCATTGGGATCCGATTAACCATCGGTTTTTCATACATCTAGTATCTTCTTCCCTATTCTCTTTAATATACTTAGTTGATTTCTTGTTTTTGTTGGATTATTGCTAGTTATCTAATCATTCTTAAAGTTTCTTCATAAATTCTTCTTCAATTCTTGTTTATTTGCATCAAGTTTTAGTTTTTCTACACCTCCTTATGTGTATTTCATTATCTTTCTCCCTTTTGTATCTCTATTCCTTATTCTCTACCCTAATTTTTCTACCTTTGATTCTTCTCTTGCTCTCTATCCTAATTTACTGCATTTTTATAATTTTCTGCATCTATTAGATTAGGTTAGATTAATTTCCTGCACATGTTTGTTTATTAGTTTTAGTGTTTATTCCTAGTTTTGTTCATGTTAATTGTTATTAGATTACATCCTATGTAGTTATTGTTTTAATCTATGTTTCTTTTATCTTTAGTTTTGTTAAGAGTTTAAATAAATAGTTTTTTGCTTGGTCCCGAGTTGGTTTTCGTTTTATTGGGGGACGAATCGTCCCTTAGGATTGAGGTTTTGGTATTGACCAATTGTTCTTAAAACAAATGTTGGGGTTTTAATCCATTTTAATTCTAATGAAAGTTAGAGTTAATTTAATTGGTTTTTAACAAAACATTTAGTCGATTTGATTAGTTTTTGACGAGACGAAAGTTTAGTCTTTTACTTGGGTTAAATTGGTCAATGACAACGGCTCTAACATGCGAATAGTTAGGGACGTTGATTGGGAAAAATTATTTGTTTTAAACCTTAATGTTTCTTTCCTATGTACATATATTGCAAGAGTAAATATGTGTCTTGGTTTAGAAAAGCTAGTCCACCTCGAAAGAGGGTTAAAGTAATTTTTCAAAACGAATTCTCACCATTACCAAAAATCCTAGGTTGACGTTACCCAGTGCCCCTTTAGTTGTAGTTGTCTTTTATTTTCCTCTTTTTTGTCTATCTTTCCTTTTATCTAGTTTAATTTTATGTCTACTTAGTTTAATCATCAAATCGAATTATCTGATTCGCATAGCTAGACATGATTATTAAGTGGTTAGTTTTTAGACCGTCTAAGTCTGCGAAGTCTGCGAAGGGGGACAAAGTTCTGTTCATGATCAGATTTTTCTGAATTTCATTCTACAATTTTCAGTATTGTGTGATTTTATCTTGATTTCTAACGATCTCATCTAGTTGATTGTCTCATATCAGATAAGTTTGATACTAATCGTATAAGTAAAGATGTCTCGGGAAGCTCTTGCTATTGGAACATATGTGAAGCCACCAGTACTCTTCAAGGGGGAGTACGAGCAATGGAAGGATAGATTTTTGGACTTCATTGATCGACATGATTTGGGAGATGAAATCAGAAAATCTCTGAAAGACGGGATCATGACACCTCCGACCAAGGTTCTCACTGTAGCTGGAGAAAATGGTCAAGAAGAAGAGACAGTGTATAAATTACCGATTGGTGAATATTCGGAAGATCAGTTGAACAGACACAAGGGTGACAAGCTGGCAAGATCATTTATTCTCCAAGGCATACCGAATGAAATATATGTCAAGATTGACAGCTACAACTTTACCGGTAAGCAAATGTGGGATCAATTGGAGAACATGATGATTGGATCTAAAGTCGGCAACCAGCTCAAAGTATCCACCTGCTTGAATAATTATGAAGAGTTCAAAGCCAAAGATGGAGAGTCACTCGAAGCCACGTATGACAGATTTGTCACATTGTTGAACGAGCTCAGCAAGAACAAGATTAGCAAATCTCACGTGGAGCTGAATGTGAAATTTCTCAGCAATCTTCAGCCTGAGTGGAAGAGGTTCACCCGACAAATGAGGCAGTTGAAGGATCTGCATGACATTCCTCTTCATGAAGTTTATGAAATCCTCAGACAGAATGAGGAAGAAGTAGAAGAGATCAAGGCTAAGATGAAAAAGGCTGACAAAGCAGTTGCTGGTCCAGTTGCTCTTGTGGTTAAGAAGTCTAAGAAGAAGAAGGTGATAGAATCTGAATCGGAAGAAGCTGATTGCGAGGCAAAGTCTGACTCTGACGATTGTAATGAACTGAAGGAAGCCATGTTGTTGATAACCAAGGCTCTCCAAAAGAAGTTCTATAAAAAGCCAAACTCCAATAGTCAGAGATACTCGTCTGGTCCTAATAACTACAAGCATAAGGAGAAAGTTGAAGAAAGAAGACCAGAAAACAAGAAGAAGGATGAAGCTGAAGAGACCAAGAAGGAAGAACCGATTAAGTGCTACAATTGTGGGAGACTCGGTCATTTTGCCAAGGACTGTCGCAAATCAAAAGTCCGAAACTCCGACTATTACAAGAATAAGATGCTTCTAGCCAAGCAACAAGAGGCTGGAAAAGCATTAATGGCCGAGGATGAATACTGGCTTGACCATTCGGACGAAGAATCTGAAGAAGGAGAGAAGGACGAGACAGCACATCTGTGCTTGATGGGAAAGAACCAGTCAGAAGCTGAAGCTGATTCTGATGATGGAGATAATGATGAGTTATGTAACTTAACTGAATTTGATTTACTGAACCAAATGAATGCCATGATGTCTAAACTCCAAGAGTTAGAGTCGAAACTGAAGCGTGAGAAAGGTGTCATAAATGAGAAAAATCAATCTATACATAAACTTAGTAATGATATTGCTGAGAAAAATGTATTAATTGAAACTTTGCACAAAAATATAGACACCAGCGCTAAAGAAAAGACTATAATTCATAAAGAGTTATCTGAAACTGATTCAAAGTTTAAAGAATGTGAGTTTAAATCTAGAGAGATTGCTAAAAGGTACTTTTCTACTTCAAAAGAGAATAAATCCTTAATAGAAAAGGTGAATGCTTTGGAAGAGAAATTACATTCTTTAGGTCAAACTGAACACACTATTCATTTGAACAAACCTAAAGAGAAACCTGATACTTGGGGACTTGGTTACAAGAACCCACATCATCTCAAAAAGGGTATATCTGAAGTGCCTGCACTTTATGACTTTGGGTTTATGTTGTTGGCTCCTCAACATCAGGAACTCAAACCCTTTTGGACTAGTCTGTCTGAAAAAGATAAAGCCAAGGAATATGATAAAAGAAAGAACACAACTAAAGTTCAACTTCCATTTCGCTATGAGAAGTTGAATAACAGTTATAGTTCTAATAAATCAAAATTTCTTTCAAATGATTATTTTGAGAGTTATTCTGTAAAAGAGTTGGAGGCTAAACCCATCGAAGGTAAGATTTACGTACCTCCTCTAGTTTTGGAAAGTAGAATTTCTGAACTCGAGAATACTCTTACAGAAGAAAGACTTTTGATGGACTTAGAACAAACTGTATTTTCAACAGTGTTCAAAGATACTGATTTTTCTAAATTCTCTAAGGCTTTAAATTCTGATGACAGATCTGGCTCACTTGAGAACGATCTTAATTTATTAAACTCTGATGGTATTTTGAATGATTGTGTTGCTCAATTTGATTTTACCTATAAACTTCCTAATCATTCATCTTGTGTTGTTAATTCTTTTGGATTACCCAGTGTGTTTGAAAAAGGTGAAACATCAACGAAAGTTGATAAATCAGTTTCTGTGAAATCAAAGAAAGCAAAAGGTAAGAAACAAAAATCTCAGCTTTCACAGAAACCGATCCCCACTGGTAAGCCAAAGAAGAAGCATTCTCTTAATTCTCATCATTCTAACTCTAAAGTTTCACATGTTTCAGATTTGAGAAAGCAAAGGGTTGGAGTTAAGACTGCATGGATACCGAAACAGAAGATAGACGAGAAAGCTAAATCTAGTTCTAGTTTTGTTTTGAATAAAAAGACTTCTAGTAAAGATGATGTGATTGTGAATGTTGCTAATCTTGTTGATTCTCGCAAGAAATACTCTATAAAGCAATTATTCCAGTTAGCTCCATCTAAGAATAAAAAGTTTTTAAATTATGGTGAATGTGATTATGCTTCTCGTAAATTTTCCGATGTTTGGTATGGTTCATATAATGTTTCATCTTATCGTTATCATTCATCTTATTATGATTATGGTTTTCAAAGAATAAGCTGGCCCAATTTTAAATGGGTGCCAAAATCAAGTACTAACAGTGGAGGTCCCATTTTTAAATGGGTGCCTAAACCTCTTCTTTCCTGATTTGTGTTGTGCAGACCCGTCATATGTGGTACTTGGATAGCGGGTGTTCCAAGAATATGACCAGGCAGAAGAGTATGTTGTCTAATTTTACGGACAAATACTGTGGCACAGTTCGTTTTGGGAATGATCAGTTTTCACCTTTTCTGGGATATGGTGATGTTGTACATGAAAATCTTACGATCAAGAAGGTGAGTTACGTTGAAGGCTTAGGGAACAATCTGTTCAGCATTGGCCAATTCTGCGACAAAAACTTAGAGGTTAATTTCAAGGCCAAGACATGTTCAGTACGCACTAAAGACGGGAAAGAACTCTTGGTCGGCACTCGCAAGTCAAACCTCTACACCATCAACTTGTCAAAGGTCCATGCTGAAAATCAGGTCTGTCTACTATCAAAGGCCTCGATGCAACTAAGTTGGCTATGGCATCGACGGCTTTCTCACCTCAACTTTCGGTACATCAACAAGCTGGTCAGTGGCAAGCTAGTGAAAGAACTTCCAGAGCTGAAATATGAAAGAGAACATCTGTGTGCAGCATGTGAAAAAGGAAAGATGAAGAGAGCCCCACACAATCCAAAGCCTGAACCTAGTACCAGCTCTCCTTTAGAGTTATTGCATATGGACTTATGCGGTCCTATGCGAACGCAAAGCTTAGGAGGAAAGAAGTATGTGCTAGTTATCATGGACGACTATACACGATACACTTGGGTTAAGTTTCTACGGTCTAAAGATGAGACTCCCGATGTTCTCATTACGTTTCTGAAGACGACCCAAGTCAATCTGCAAAAACAAGTAAAGATTCTCAGGACTGACAACGGCACAGAGTTTAAGAACAAGATAGTTGAAGAATATCTCGAATCGGTCGGGATATCACATCAATACTCTGCTGCTCGCACGCCTCAACAGAACGGAGTCGTAGAAAGGCGAAATCGTACACTTATTGAGGCCGCTCGAACAATGCTCAACCAATCTGACTTACCTTTATTTTTGTGGGCTGAAGCTGTATCGACTGCGTGTCACACTCAGAATCGCTCCATGATACACCGCAGATTTCAGAAGACTCCGTATGCGTTGATCAACAATTGAACACCAACCATTAAATATTTTCATGTTTTTGGTTGTAAGTGTTTTGTTCTAAACGACAGAGAGAATCTGAACAAATTCAGTGCTAAGGCGGATGAAGGCATCTTCGTTGGTTATTCCTCGACATCTACTGCATATCGGGTTTACTTGAAGAAGTCGAAGACTGTGATCGAAAGCGTAAATGTTACATTTGATGAGGACATGCCTTCTGAGCACATCAGTTCAGAACCCGTAATTACTGGAGTATTAGCTTCTGGACCAACCAGTCCAGGACTTGCACCCCAAGAGAACAAATCAGATGGCGCTTCGTCGTCTACCTCTAATTTATCTGATTTGGATTTATTATTTGAACTATTCTATGATGAATTTATTGGTTCTAAATTGCCTAACTCTGTTGTGGTTGACAGGATAGAAGACTCGATGACTACTCATCCGACCACTTCCGATATCTCTACTGAATTCGGTTCCCCTATTCAGCAAGAAGTTCCAGTTCAAAAGCCTATTCCGACAGTTGAAGTTGTGACCAACACCGCCGAGACAGAAGTAGTTGACTCAGTAGGATGTACTGTAAGGACTGATCATCAGATTGACCAAGCTGTACCTACTGCAACTTCTGCAACGACTACTTCAACTGAATCCCCCGTTAATTCTGAACCATCTGAAGGAGATACCAATGGATTCCTAGATGCGGACAATGATCAACATGCATCTAATCCACTCCCTCATGAACATAAGTGGACCAAAGAGCATCCGGTACATCAAATTATTGGAGATCCTTCTGCACCGGTGCAAACTAGGTCTGCAACATCAAATCTATGTATGTATGAATCCTTTATGAGCAAGATCGAGCCTACACGCGTATCTGAGGCCCTTGCCGATTCATATTGGGTAACTGCGATGCAAGATGAGCTGAATCAGTTTGAAGCACTGAAAGTCTGGAGACTCGTACCCAAACCGCAAGGTAAAACCATCATTGGTACGAAATGGGTGTTCAAAAACAAGAAAGATGAAGATGGTACCGTTATCCGAAACAAAGCACGACTTGTCGCCAAGGGATATAGGCAAGAGGAAGGGATAGACTACGATGAGACTTATGCTCCAGTGGCGCGTATAGAGGCAATTCAGATGTTCTTAGCCTACGCAGCTCACAAGAACTTCACCATCTATCAAATGGACGTGAAGACAACTTTTCTGAATGGAGTACTCAAGGAAGAAGTCTATGTTTCTCAACCTGAAGGGTTTGTGAATCCAGATAAGCCTAATCACGTTTACATCTTGGATAAAGATCTTTATGGACTGAAACAAGCTCCTCGCGCTTGGTATGATATCTTATCTCAATTCTTGGTCAAGTCAGGTTTTACAAAAGGTACGGTCGATACCACTCTTTTTATTAAAAAGGATAAAGGCGATATCATTCTTATTCAAATATATGTGGATGATATTATTTTTGGTTCTACAAATCCTAAGTACTGTAAGAACTTTGCAAACCTCATGGTGTCTCGTTTTCAAATGAGCATGATGGGAGAGATGAATTTCTTTCTCGGATTGCAAGTCAAACAATTTTCAACGGGGATTTTTATCAATCAATCTAAATACATTCTGGATATTCTTCGGAAGTTCAAAATGGAAAATTGTAAACCGATTGGTACCCCAATGGCACCTGGTACTAAGATTGGCACCGATCTTTCGGGAAAGGCTGTTGATGTTAGGACTTATAGAGGGATGATAGGTTCTTTAATGTATCTTACTTCTAGTAGGTCGGATATAATGTTTTCTACATGCTTATGTGCTAGATATCAGGCCATCCTAAAGAATCCCATTTGTCTGCTGTAAAGCAGATCTTCAGGTATCTGAAGGGGACTGCAGATCTTGGTCTGTGGTATCCTAAGGATACAAGCTTTGAACTAACATCTTATTCAGACGCAGATCATGTTGGTTGCATGTTAGACAGGAAAAGCACCTCGGGTCATATACAATTCCTTGGAGATAAACTCGTCAGTTGGGATTCAAAGAAGCAATTATGTGTCTCCACATCAACGGCCGAAGCGGAATATGTAGCTGCTGCTAGCTGCTGTTCTCAGGTCTTGTGGATGAGAACACAACTGCGAGACTATGGATTTCATTTCAATAGGATTCCGATCTATTGTGATTCGAAGAGCGCTATTGCGATTACCGCTAACCCTGTTCAGCATACTAAGACCAAACACATAGATGTCCGGTATCATTTTATAAAAGATAATGTAGAAAAGGGGACAATTGAACTTTACTTTGTAAAAACCGATTATCAGCTTGCAGATTTGTTTACCAAACCTTTAGACGAAAAGAGATTTAATTTTCTTGTCTCAAGACTTGGTATGCTAAATCTTAAGACCTAATCGGTAGTTACCTATTAAAGTTTCTTATTGTATCTCTTTATCATTTCTTTATTATTATTTCCGCATGATACCTGCTCTTTAACAGTTTGTTCATGATCTCAGGGGGAGTGTGAGAAGTATTTCATTGATGGTCAATGTTAGTTTGAGGGGGAGCATATTTAAATGCATTGTGCTTACTGATAATTGTTAGTGATGCATGATTCTAGGGGGGGCATACAAGTAAAGAGTATGGCTATGACTTCTGATTATTTCTTATCAGAACTCGTACACTAAGTGTTTTACTGCTTTATGCCATTTCAATTTTTGTGAATAAAGTTACTTTGACTAGACCTTAAGACTTTTGCAGATTGAGAGATGCTTACAAGATCATATCTTTATGACTTTAAGCTTGACTTCGCGAGATGTGAGACTGTACTCGAAAGGTATAATTTCTTTTCTTCATCTTATTCATGGTTGAAAGAAGGACAACTTTCAATCATAAGAAAACATGTTCTTAAATGTTCAAACCACTTCCCGATTCTCAAACAGATTTCTTGAATTGGAAGTGTGATTATAAATGTTTTCTGATTCATCATTGAGCTTTAACTGATCAAGTTAAATCATCTGAGCAACATATGCTTCATAGGAAAACATGGGATCAGTGTGCTAGGACTTCAAAGAAACTTCTATGGATTCACGTTAACCAGTGTTTCCTACCCAAGAAGTTAATCCTTTAGTGATTAAATGTGAGGAGTTCAAAAGAAATGAGTGTGGGATGTGTGATGAGAGAATATGTCAAAAGAGAGTTCGGTTAGCTGTGAGCTTAAAGATTAAAAGAAAGAGGGTGAGAGATCAGAGTAAAAGAATATCAAACTCTGCACCAAATACTTTCTGAGTCGGGCAGCCAGATTTCTAATGCTTCACATTTCTTTGGTGAACATTATTGAAACAGGTACCTAGCCCATGTCAACTCTTGACATTACCCCACCACCCACTCATTTTCTTCTCAACAAGAAAATGTTTCATTTTCAAAAGGGGACGCAACACATATACTATCTGATTTTCATTTGGAAAATCTGGATATTGAAAAGAAGGAAGTTTGCCCCACCTTCACACTTCATTCATGCACATTGAGTTTGTGTTTAACTAACTGTTGTCTCAGTGGTTCACATGTTTTGACTCTTATAAGCAATCATCATATGCTTTATTTCTTTCTATCACTTGCACGAACACACAAAGAATTTGTTTCTTTGTCATAACGTTCATAGAAATTACCTTTGTGGTTTTTAGATGATTGAATGGAAGCCCTGGGGAAGTGAACATCATAAAAGCTCCTTTATATTGTGTATTTGTTACACACGGTGACTTTGTGTTACTGACAGACAATTTTAACTGATTCATTTGTTGATTCAGGTGTTACACTTCATTTTCTAATTTGTCTAGATTTGCAAAGATCTGGATGAACATCTTAATGAATTGACGAATACTCAGTGGTTCTGTTTGCAAGATCAATGGTGGAAGAAATTTCTTGAAGACATGTTTTGATGAACTCTTTGCTCTTTTCATCAAAAGGGGGAGAAGCGTTAATCAAGAAATGGAAGAGATTCTGAAGATATGCTGAAATGAAGAAATTTTCTTTGAAGATGATTTGCTGAAGCATTCCGAGCTGAAACTGGAGATAATTTCTTTCCAAAAGATATTCTCATCGATTGGGGAGATTGCTACATTCTGAAGACAAAGAGGAAGATTATTCATTTTCTGAGCTTAAAGAATGATCTTGATCCAAAGGGGGAGATTGTTAAAGCACATATTTATTGAATTCAAGATCATAATTATCTGAAGATGGAAATCTGAAGTCAAAGCTGATAAAGTCGTCTCAACAAATAGTCTAGGGTCCTTTTGTAATAAATAGTCAAAGTTTGTTTACGTATTTTATTTATTAGTTAGTTTTAATTTTAGTTAAATTAGTTTGTTTTAGGTTGTTGGGCCAAGCATTGCAAAGCCCATTACAAAGCTTTGCAAAGCCCATTAGGCTTAGTTAGCCTTAGTATAAATATGTTTAGGTTAGTTGTAATTAGGGTTAAGGATCTTAATTAGAGAGAATCAATTATTGAGAGAGGTTAGTGTGGCGCCGTGAAGAACAAGAAGCAGAGAGAGTTTTGATTTTATCAAGAGCACTTGTAATCCTTTGAATCAATTGAATAATCATATCAGGTTTGCATTATCGTTGTTGCTTAATTGTTTACTTGTTTGAATGATTACGTATTGGGACACACAGATCCCAACATTGGTCTGATGTTTCCTCTAGAAACGTACCAACGCACTATACAGATATTCGCTTATCCCGAACTCCAAGGTTACACAACTCCCGTCATGCACTCAAGCATCGATGGGTAAATCAATGATAGTCATGACAATCATCGAAACACCAATGATTGATTCCTAATTATCAACATCTAATTTCCTTAAGGTTACTGCTTGCCCTGCAGACACACCAAATCTGACGGAAGTACACTGAGGCACACCAACAGTCATTGTCCTCAAAACCAAACGTCGACACCTAATCTCGGAGTGGCCATTCTCAAACGTGGATATACCACCAAACATTTCGTTCCCGAATTGCAATGTCGAATATAGTTGACACCTACTCGCGAAATTTAAACTCCAAATCATACCGCTCTATTAGTCAATCATAATATCATTATTATTCACCAATACCTCATAAGGTGGCACACCACCGACACATACTATGTCGCCATACCATTGACCCACAAATTCAAAACCACCTATACCCAAAAAACCACACACGGTTTTAACCCAAAGGTTTAACGGAGCATAAAGATCATTACTTAACTGACTGGGAGAAAGCACAGGGCTAACGCCTCAAACTTCGAGGACTCTTTCAGTCCTAATTCACGACCTCTAACAAGGGCTTACATCTATAACTCTAATGAGTTCAAGGTTTTTCAAACTATTATGGCAATTTGAACTTTTATAAAATCTCTACATGTAAAAACTTTATAACGGTTGTTCATACAAATAAAATTTACTACCTTTTACTCGGTAGGTGTACAGAGTGGCCACAACCGCCACACGCATAAAACTATTTCAGAAAATATTTGATCAATAATCAAGGTGATACTGAGACCAACGAAAGATATTTTAACAATCTTTTTCAAAGGAACCGTTGTGTTCCCAACACGTATCAAGTTGTGTCACGTATGAAAAGTAGCTTTATGTACTGAAACAGTGTATAACAAAATGTTTGTGCAAAACAGCATACGGGAATATTTATTAAATCAAATCCCAAGAATTCACCTCTATCCATGCAATGTCATGAAATAAAAATTCCCCAAAGCTTAGTAAAGACACGTGCATGCAATTTGATCAAACGTAAGAGTACTTTAGCTTGATTCAAAATTTAGGCCGTAGAAATAAAATGTTTGCAAAACCCAAAACAAGATTTTCATGATATCAACTCCCAAAGATTCTGCAACAAAACTTGCATGCGGCAATTATTTCGCAAAACGAGTAAGGTGACATGTGCATGCACTTTGTTTAAAACATAAAATAATTTATGTCGGTTTCAAGTTCAAAGACAAATAATAATATGCTCTCATTGGGCTAAAGTGTTAGCCAAAACACTATGACGGAAATTTCAAATGGAAATGTATGCATGCTATATGCAACTCACACAAGGCTCAAGGAAAACGATACCACTTGACGCCATTAAAGTCATCTCATAAAAATCAAAAAATCGCATGAATTAAAATCCTCAATAAATCTTAAACACCAAAATAATGGGAGATAACTTTCGTCCAAAACCTTAACATACGTGGAGGAGATCCAATGTTAAAGTCGTAAACCGTAGTTACTTATCCAAGTCCCCAAACAACAACAAAATACGCTTATCGCAAAACCCGAAATAACGTTGGAGAACAATATGAATAGAGAAAATCTTCAACAAAGTGTTGAAACCTCATGTCGTAGAACAATTTTGTACATGCACGAAATCATTTGTTGGGAACTGAAGAATTTATCAAGTATGGTTAAATGTTGCTAGTTCAGAGTTAATACTGCTAGAAGACTTAAAGGTTAGTACTGCTGAGTGTTACTACTGCTAGTACTATTAATACTGCTAGTCAAAGTTAGTGCTGCTTGAACAAAGTTAGTACTGCTTAGCTAGTTAGTACTGCTAGTGGTTAGTACTGCTTAGTAGTTAATGCTGCTAGAAGGAAGTTAATGCTGCTGAAGATTAATACTGCTTATATGATGAAGATTCGTATGAAAGGATATACATGGAAGCTTAGAGATATACATAGAAGATATACTGAAGATATTTTATTCATTGTAATTATCTTTGTATTCAGTATATATATATAGTATTGTTTAGAATAGGAGGATAACTTTTAACTTTAAGTTTTCATTATTTTTAGAGAAAAACAACCTCAAGGTATAGATCCTAATTCTAGAGAAGTAGAATTCGTATTGGTGAGCCTGTTCATCAATATTGAGGTTGAGTGAGTAATCTTGTAACTTCAAAGCATCAAATAAAAGCTTACAGTTTGTTATTCATATTTACTGTGTTGATGTACTGTTTCATTGAATATCAAAGTGTTATTCCGCAAACTTCTTTGATATTGTTTCTGAGAATTAATTCTTGTTGAGAATTCGATCCTGACAAGTGGTATCAGAGCCTGATTTCTCAGAAATAACTATTCATCATGGAAAATCTTACAGAATCAAGCAGTACTTTGGTCTCAAAAGTTCCAATGCTTAGATCCAATGAATTTGACATGTGGAAGATCAGAATCAAGCAATATATTCTCCTCACAGATTACTCTATGTGGGACATCATTGAGAATGGCCCATCTGATGGAGGAAAAATTGGTGAAGATGGCAAAAGAACTCCTCCAAAGACAGATGCAGACAGGAAATCAAGACAGACAGAGATGAAAGCCTTGAGCACACTGCTCTTGGCCATTCCAAATGAGTATCAACACCAATTCTGCAATTGCACTGATGCACAGATGCTCTGGAATGCTCTAGAGAAGAGATTCTCAGGTACCAAAAGTACAAAGAGAAATCAAAAGGCAATCTTAAAGCAACAGTATGAAAACTTCATCTCTGCTAAGAATGAGTCCATGACTCAAACTTTTGACAGGTTTAATAAACTAATTGGTGAACTAGCTACTATGGGAGTACAGATTGATCAAGATGATGTGAACAGAAAGTTTTTAAGGTCCCTCGGAGATGAATGGATCATGTACACTGTGTCATTCAGACAGAATGATCAGTTGGAAGAAAAAGAACTTGATGATCTGTACAATGATCTTAGAGTATTTGAAGCTGAGGTGGAGGCAAAGAAGAAGCCTTCTGGATATATTCATAATGCTGCACTCCTATCAGCATCAATTGATTCTACTGCTAACCCTGAATCAGTTAATGCTGCTAATGGAACAAACCAAGAGAAAGGCTCTGAAACTGTGTTTGAGGCCTTTCTGGCAAGTCATGGAAACTCTTCTCTCATTAATGATGACTTGGAACAACTCAATCCAGATGATCTTGAAGAGATGGATATTAAATGGCAAATGGCCATGCTCTCCATGAGAGTTAAAAAGTTCATAAAAAGAACTGGGAGGAACAACTTCTCTCAAAGAAGAGAAGATGGAGCAGGGTTTGATAAATCAAAGGTGGAATGCTACAAATGCCATCTGAAGGGACATTTTGCTAGAGAATGCAGAAGTGGAGTGTCTCACAACAACAACCATCAACAAACTCAATCTGGAAGCTTCAATAACAACAGAAACTCTGCTCAAGCCCTTGTTTCTCAACAAGGAATGGGGTTTGATTGGAGTGATCAAGCTGAAGAGGCTATTCAGAATCAAGCTCTAATGGCTAAAGTATCTGATCTCCCATCTGAGGTAAGTTCTAATCTCTGTTCTAAAACTTGCATAGACACTGTTAAAAGGTACAGGGATCACAATCAGAAGATGAGTGATGACCTTAAGAGATTAGAAAAAGATATCAAAGACTATGTAAGGATTGTAGAGAGATTTGAAGATCAGATCAAAGGTTTTCAAGCCAATGAACTCCAACACTCATATGACACCAATTACTGGCAGTGGGAGAAAAAGGATTTAGAACTTAAACTGACCAAATCTAAAGAGGAGAGTGAAAAACTGAAAGAGGAGCTAACCAAGGTTAAGCTTGATGTAGAAAAGTTTTCCAATGCCTCTAAAGCAATGGACTCTTTACTACAAAATCAGATTCATGATAAGCTAAGAAGAGGAATTGGGTACAATGCAACACCTCCACCATATAACAACAATTACATTCCTCCTACTTCAGACCTGTTAGACACCAAAGATAGGAAGGACTTGCCTGAGGGAGCCACTGAAATAGATCCCTTAGATGAGGTAGTTGTTGAAGATAAGACTGAGAAAGAGGTTGGCAAGAGTAAGGAGAATAAGGTGAGTGGTGAGATTCCTCTAGAGAATAACATTATCACCAATGATGATTGTGGAAGGGCTTGGATCAAATCCAAGGACATAGAGAAGACAGAGGGAAAGTCTGGTAAGGTCCATTACAAACAGACCACAGTTGTGAATCCAGGTCCTTGCAAACAGTGTGCATGTAAGAAAAATGAGCCCCAAAAACAGGACAAAAAGAGGGGAAATCAAAGAAACTGGAATAATCAGTGGGCACAAAAACAAGGGGTTGATCTGAGTAAAATCAATAGACCAAAACCTTGTTTTATCTGTGGCAAATTGAATCATCTTGCAAAATTCTGTTATTTTAATCCTATGAAACAAAGGATGAATTTCCAAAGATCCATGCAAAAACCCTTTGGTTATAAGAAAATTGAAAAGAACCATGTGGCTAAGAAAACTGTTAAAACTAAAAGCCACATGAAGAAAAAGTCTGTCAAAGAAAGTGTCAATATGTGGATTCCTAAAAGCACTAAAACTGTTAGTACTGCTACCACAAATAGTGTTGCTGACAATGATAGTGCTGCTAGAAGTAATACTACTGCTAACAATGTTAATGCTGCTAACAAGGTTAGTACTGCTAAATCTGTTAGTACTGCTAACTCTGTTAGTACTTCTAAGGTTAGTACTGCTTCTAGTGTTGGTTTTGCTAAGCCAATAACATTGACAAAGTACTCTAATAAAGAGTGCTCTGAGTTTAAAAACCTCATTAAAAAGGAATGTAAATACTTTGATGAGAAAGGAAGACCCAAGACAACTGTTGCTTGGGTCCCCAATCATACTAATTGATTTATCTAATGTGCAGGGCAACCAACAGCTCAAGGGAAAGAGCATTTGGCATGTTGATAGTGGTTGCTCTAGGCACATGACAGGCAACATATCATGTCTTCAGGATTTCACACATATCAATGGAGGACATGTTGCATTTGGAGACAATCTTACTGGTGGTAAGATAAGTGGAAAAGGTAATGTCACCAAAGGTAAGATGACATTTGAGGATGTCTACTATGTTGATCAATTAAAGTACAACCTGTTAAGTGTATCACAGGTTTGTGACAAACAACATAGTATATTATTTACTAATACTGAGTGTATGATCCTTGCTCCAGGGTTCAAGGTAGTTGATGAAAGCATGATACTACTTAGAACTCCAAGGAAGGACAATGTTTACTGTCTTGATTTGAACAATGTTGATAGTGATTCATCTTTAAATTGTCTTGTTTCAAAAGCTTCTGTAGATGAATCCTCCCTTTGGCACAGAAGGATGTGTCACATGAATTTCAAGACTATGAACAATCTTGTTAAAAATAACCTTGTAAGAGGTTTACCCTCAAAAGTCTTTTCATGTGATGATCATTGTGTTGCTTGTCTTAAAGGCAAACAACACAAAACTTCTCATAAGACCAAAGAGTTAAATTCTGTTTCTTCTTGTCTCCAGTTATTGCATATGGATCTGTTTGGTCCTACAAATGTTATGAGTATAGGCAAGAAATCTTACTGCTTAGTTATTGTTGATGATTACTCCAGATTTACTTGGGTATATTTTCTAAGGACTAAGGATGAAACAAGTGATCTTATCAAATCCTTTATTCTAAGAATTGAAAACCAAACTAATCAAAGAGTAAAAGTCATTAGATCAGATAATGGAACTGAGTTTAAAAATCATGATCTAAACACCTTCTGTGAAGAAAAAGGTATTGAGAGACAATATAGTGCTCCTAGGACTCCTCAACAGAATGGTGTTGCTGAAAGGAGAAATAGGACACTAATAGAGGCTGCTAGATCTCTGTTGGCTGATTCAAAATTACCTATTACCTTCTGGGCTGAAGCAGTTAATACTGCTTGTTATGTCCAAAACAGAGTTCTAGTGGTCAAGCAAAAGAACAAGACCCCATATGAACTTTTAAATAAAAGAAAACCTTTTATTGGTTTCTTCAAACCTTTTGGGTGTCCTTGTACAATTCTAAATACCAAATCTCACTTAGGTAAGTTTGATAGCAAAGCAGATGATGGATTTCTTGTGGGATATTCATCTCAGAGTAAGGCCTACAGAGTATTTAACTCTTCTTCTAGAATAATTGAAGAAAGTGACAATGTCAAATGCAATGAGAGCACACCAAATCCTGTTGGGTCTGGACCTCAGTGGCTATTTGACATTGACTCACTAACTAACTCTTTTGGTTTCAGTAATGAGTTTACAGGAACAGGTAGTGGAGAATCAGAGATCACACAAGTTCAAGAAAGTATATCTAAATCTGTGATTTTTCCCATACCCACAGTAAATGAAGACTGTGAAAAGGAACCATTTACTGAACCAAGTCAGAGTGAAGAAGACACTAGAGATGAGGAGACTCAAGAATCAGAAGTGGCATCTGAAAACACTTCAGTTGAGTTGCATGACTCTAATCTAGAGGCTGGACTGAATGAAGAACCTAGTCATAACACCGGAGTTCAAAAGAATCATCCTCCACAGCTGGTAATAGGAGATATCTCTTCTCCTATGATGACTAGACATCAAAGCAGGCTTCAAGAAATGCAAGATCAACAGCATACAGTCCTTTCTTGCTTTTTATCCCAGCTTGAGCCTAAAAAGGCACATGATGCTATGAAAGAATCTAGCTGGGTAGAAGCAATGCAAGAAGAACTGTTACAGTTCAAGCTACAAGATGTATGGGATCTAGTAGACCTTCCTAAAGGTCACAGAGCAATTGGCACAAAGTGGATTTTCAGAAACAAGAGAGATGAAAGAGGTATTGTCATAAGGAACAAAGCAAGGCTGGTGGCTCAAGGCTATACTCAAGAAGAGGGTATAGATTATGAAGAAGTTTTTGCACCTGTGGCTAGGATAGAAGCAATCAGACTATTCCTAGCCTATGCCTCTTACATGAACTTCAAAGTCTATCAAATGGATGTAAAAAGTGCTTTTCTCTATGGATCAATTGAAGAAGAAGTATATGTCTGTCAACCACCAGGGTTTGAAAACCCAAGCTATCCAGACAGAGTATATAAATTGAAGAAAGCACTTTATGGACTACATCAAGCCCCAAGAGCATGGTATGACACCCTGTCATCCTATCTCTTGGAAAATGACTTTGAAAGAGGAGTCATTGATAAGACTCTATTTATCAAAAGAAAGAAGAAGGATATCTTGCTGGTCCAAATATATGTTGATGACATTATTTTTGGTTCTACAAGAAACATCATGTGCAAGGAGTTTGAGGATTTAATGCATCAAAGGTTCAAAATGAGTTCCATGGGGGAACTTACTTTCTTCCTTGGACTCCAAGTTCAACAGAAGTCAGATGGCATTTTCATATGTCAATCCAAATATGTGCAGGATATTCTAACCAAGTTTGGTTTCTCAGAATCAAAACCTGCCAGCACACCTATGGAAACACACAAGCAGATCACAGCAGATCTTGAGGGGGAGGACATGGATGTGCATTATTATAGATCCATGATTGGCTCTCTCATGTATCTCACAGCATCAAGGCCAGATATAATGTTTCCAGTCTGTGTATGTGCAAGATTTCAAGTTAGGCCAAAGCATTCTCACTTTCAAGCTCTTAAGAGGATATTCAGATATCTCAAAGGGCAACCCAGATTGGGACTTTGGTATCCTCATAACTCACCTTTTGACCTAATAGCATACTCAGACAGTGATCTAGGTGGGGCAAACTTGGACAGAAAATCTACTTCTGGAGGATGTCAGTTCTTGGGTGCTAGACTAGTCTCATGGCAGTGCAAGAAACAAACCACAGTATCCACATCTACAACAGAGGCAGAGTACATAGCAGCTGCAAGTTGCTGTTCTCAAGTCTTATGGATTCAGAATCAAATGTTGGATTATGGGGTAACCTTTCTACACACTCCAATCTTTATTGACAACAGCAGTGCTATTAGCATTGTAAATAATCCAGTCAAGCACTCAAAGACAAAGCACATTGAAATCAGGTATCACTTTATAAGAGATTGTAATGAAAAGAAACTTATTCAAGTTGTCAAAGTCCACACTGATAATCAGTTTGCTGATCTATTCACTAAAGCTTTTGATGTGGGTAGATTCACTTTCTTGGTCACAAGTGTGGGAATGATAAACTCTGAATAATCTTCTTCTCAAAAAGTGGTTTTATACCTGTATATTTTTATTCTTGGTGTTACTAATCTTCTTTTTCAGGATATGCATAGCAGTACTCAGTGTTTAGCAAGTTTAAAAGGAGTAAGTATAGTTAATACTGCTAGTAGTTAATACTGCTTTCAGTTAATACTGCTAGTAGTTAATACTGCTAGTGGTCAATACTGCTTTCAGTTAATACTGCTAGTAGTTAATACTGCTTTCAGTTAATACTGCTAGTAGTTAATACTGCTAGTAGTTAATACTGCTTTCAGTTAATACTGCTAGTAGTTAATACTGCTAGTGGTTAATACTGCTTTCAGTTAATACTGCTAGTAGTTAATACTGCTAGTGGTTAATACTGCTTTCAGTTAATACTGCTAGAAGTTAATACTGCTTTCAGTTAATACTGCTAGAAGTTAATACTGCTTTCAGTTAATACTGCTAGTTAGTTAATACTGCTAGTTAGTTAATACTGCTAGCCGTTACTACTGCTAGTAGTTAATACTGCTCTAGGTTAATACTGCTTATATTCCGAATACTATAAATACTCTTTGCCCGCCTAAAAGTTCATAACGACTCTTTGCATACTGTTCCCTTGCGCTCTAAACCCTTTCTCTCTCAAAGTTCAAAGTTTTCAGGCAAGAATCTTCAAGGTCAATGGCATCAATGGCGTTCATTGACGAGCACAATGAAATCGCAATGCTCCAAAAGCCAAAACAAGCAGAAGGCTTTCATCAGATTGTGGATTTCCTCAAGTCAAGCCACATTGCTCATGCTCTTACTGTATCCCCTACAATCTACATTGAGCATCAAAGGCAGTTCTGGGCCAATGCAACCATTGTTGTGGAAAATGGTGTGCAAATGATCAAGACAAGAATCTGTGATCAACCACTAACAGTTACTGAAGAGGTTATACGCATCAGTCTACGTCTAGACGATGCCTCTGGTATAACTTCTATCCCAAATGATGAACTGTTTTCAAATCTTACAAGAATGGGGTATGGAGGCCCATTGGGTGTTTTCAAGTTTTCTAAAGCAAAATTCTCTCCCCAATGGCGTTTCTTTGTCCATACTCTAATGCATTGTATATCCAAAAAGACTACTGGATGGAGTGAGTTCAGCAGCACTATTGCTTATGCTTTGGTGTGCTTGGCCACTACCAGAAGGTACAATTTTTCACAAATGATTTTCAATGATCTTGTCTCAAACATGGGAAACAAAAAGAGCTTCTTTATGTATCCCAGGTTTGTTCAAGAAGTTATTACTCATCAATTGACGGATATACCTCAACCTGTTGGGGTATATGTACCTAAACCCCCCAAAGGCAAGGTTTTCTCAAATATGAGAAGATCTGCTAGGGACTCTGAAGGAGTTGACACCCCATTGTTCTCTACAATGATGGTGGTGTCCCAAACCAATGAAGGTATGGTAGCAGGGTCAAGGCCCTCATTAGACCAACCCACTGCTAGCCAATCCCAACCTTCCATCTCTCAAATTTTCCCTCAGTCCTTTGCTGCTAAACCCACTCCCATAATATCCAAGACCTATGTCAAGAGAAAGGTACACAAGGCTCCTTCCCTTGTTGTACCTACTATTAACCAAGAGCCTCAAAGCCCTCTATTGGAGCATTCTCCAATAGAGAATATCCAAAGGGAATCCACTAGGGTGTCTCCCAACCCAAAGGAGGTGCTCTCTGAGGAGGAGGTAGAGCATATGGGTGATGAGGCTGCCACTACTCCTGCTAGCACAGAGGAGGACAGTGGTAACATCAATAAGACCTCCCCCATGGCAACTTTGAATGAGCAATCATTTGAAGGACCCTGGTGCCAAGAAACCACAGGGGTGGATAGTGCTTCTGCTAGGCAGAAGACATCTACTAATAAAAGATCCAATGATCCTTCAATAGGGTGTAACACTCCTGGAGAAGGTGAGGACAGATATAACTATGATGAATTGATGGAGACCATGGTAAACATCAACCAGGATGTCATCAAGCAAGGAAAAGAAATAGAGGAGATGAAGCTGATTATTCTATCTCAACAAGTTCAGATCACCAAACTGAAGAAAATGGTGACAAGATTGTTACAGAAAAGGAGAAGGAAGCAGTTTGTGCTCAAGAGGAGGACAAATGTTCAAGATGATTTCAACAAGGGGGAGAATTCAGAGGCTGAAGCGGAAAAAGAAAGTATTTCTGAGATGGGATTTGATTTTAAGGGGGAGAAAGCTGCAGAAAAAGAAGCACAAGAAGTAGAAACAGATAATGTTCAAGCAGTAACAGGGCTATCTGTTGAAGAATTGGAAATAGCTGAAACCTTAGTAAAAGCAAAGAATGACACTCCTAAGGCTACTCAAAAGGCTAAGGGAGTGGTCATCAATGAAGGAGACCTTGAAAAGAAGACACAAGAAAGAAGTGAGGCAGGGTTGAAGGATACAAAGGGTAAAGCTAAGATGATTGAACCTGAACAACCTGCAAAGAAGAAAATTCAGATAGAACTGGATGAAGAAGTGGCAAAGCAGCTTCAGGCAGAAATGGAAAGGGAGGAACAACTTCAATCTGAGAAGGATAGAGAGCTTGCACTGAATATGGCCAGAAAACTAAATGAAGAGTATCAGAAGAGCATGAAAACAGCAGCTCAGGCCAAGCAAGTACAAGTAAAAAGAATGCCATTCAAAAAGCAGAAAAGACAACCCTCCAAGACCTTTTTGGCCAATCAGGAAAGAAGAAAGATGATAAACTTCCTGAAAGGTGCAATTGGTGTTAAGGGGGAGATGTTTACTCATATGGCATACTCTCAGGTTGAAGAGCTATACAGGAAGGAAATGACAAAGCTCCAAGGGGATTCCTCTCAAAGGGAAGAAGCAGAAAGAAGGATGAAAGAGAGACATGATCTCAACATCCAACAACCATTCCCTGAGAAAACCACACCTTCCAAAGAAGATGCAGAAGAGAAGAAGGAAGAACCTGGAAATGTTGGTAGAGAAGCCAAGTCTGGAAAAAGAGTGAAAACAATTGCTCCAAAAAGGCAGTTGAAAAGGCCTAGGGTGGAAGAAACTGAAAAGGAAGCAGAACCTTCAGTCACATCCCCAACAGAGCCAGTACAGAGTCCAAAGCAGGTCACTAAGCAAACTGATGAAAGTATGGATCCGTACATGACAATAGTGGAACCTTTGAAAGCTGTTCCAATCTCTATGCAAGCTCCAGAGATCATCTTCTGGGATATTCTGAGAGACAATGGAAAGAATTTCTTCAGAATCAAGAGAGCTGATGGTTCATTTGAAGCTTATTCAACATGGGGGAAAGTCATCAGAAGTTGTTCAAGAGCTGATATAGAAGAACTATATAAAGTTGGGATGAAACTTTATGAACCTGTGTTGAAAGGTACTGAAGAGAATCTTCTCAAAGTGACATTGGAATACTTGTGCATGATGTTTGAGCCTGCAAGAGTGCACCATAGGATTAAAGATCATATGCATGAGTTCATATTCAAGAAGATTGACAAATGGATACTGTTTGAAAACTGTGGAGTATACATGATTACTATTGACAATTGTTATCATGAATACTACCTGGTGGACAAAATATATGAGCATAGCAAGGAGAAGTTAGAAGGGATGCTTAAAGCTACACTGGTTTGTACAAAGGATTCAGAAATGGCCAAGATTGTGGTGAGAAGAACTGTAAATCAAAGTTTGGGCCTAGATCCAAATTTGGGAAATTGAATCAGAGGTGGTGTTAAAAGCATCTTGAAGAAGATCTGAAGAACTTGACTTCTTTTCCTAAAAGTCAAGTTAGGGGGAGATTGTTGGGAACTGAAGAATTTATCAAGTATGGTTAAATGCTGCTAGTTCAGAGTTAATACTGCTAGAAGACTTAAAGGTTAGTACTGCTGAGTGTTACTACTGCTAGTACTATTAATACTGCTAGTCAAAGTTAGTGCTGCTTGAACAAAGTTAGTACTGCTTAGCTAGTTAGTACTGCTAGTGGTTAGTACTGCTTAGTAGTTAATGCTGCTAGAAGGAAGTTAATGCTGCTGAAGATTAATATTGCTTATATGATGAAGATTCGTATGAAAGGATATACATGGAAGCTTAGAGATATACATAAAAGATATACTGAAGATATTTTATTCATTGTAATTATCTTTGTATTCAGTATATATATATAGTATTGTTTAGAATAGGAGGATAACTTTTAACTTTAAGTTTTCATTATTTTTAGAGAAAAACAACCTCAAGGTATAGATCCTAATTCTAGAGAAGTAGAATTCGTATTGGTGAGCCTGTTCATCAATATTGAGGTTGAGTGAGTAATCTTGTAACTTCAAAGCATCAAATAAAAGCTTACAGTTTGTTATTCATATTTACTGTGTTGATGTACTGTTTCATTGAATATCAAAGTGTTATTCCGCAAACTTCTTTGATATTGTTTCTGAGAATTAATTCTTGTTGAGAATTCGATCCTGACATCATTGTTCAAAACCTTTTGTGTGCTAAAACATTGCTCCAAGATTGCAATACAATCCACATGACGATTTAGAAACATGAGAAATAAGTAATGTAATTTATTTCAGAAATACATTTCATGCATGAATTTGATCGGCACTCAACACTTTGAACCCACGCTCCTCGATTTCTCAGTTACGCTATCGTCATCCAGATGCTCAACATCTTAAAGCGAAGATTAGGGATTTCATAGGTTCACCTCATAATTTCTCTTCGAAATATCATTAGTTCCAAAAGTCTATGGTTCTAATCCAACCAATCAAACTGACTCGGAACTGTCCACTTAATGCAATCACCATGCTTACCATTACTCCAAGTAACGAATACTAAAATCATCAGCTCCTTCTAATGGCTACCCATATAGAAATTGCTTCACTACCCCAACGGTTATCATACCAAGGCAGTTCAAGCATACACACGTAACTCGTAGGTTTACCATAACACTGGCCAGGTGCTATTATGAATGTACTGTACATGATCATCCTTGCCATTTTCGGTGTGACTCCCGTTCCTAGTGACTCCAACCACCTCGAATCATCCGATCTTAAAGTGCCTAATTGTGCAATCTCACATTCAATCACTTAAAGTTACGCTAGTTTGAGTCTAGGCATCCAAAATTCAACACCTAATTCTTTCAAACTTAAGCTCTGATACCAACTTGTAACACCCTCAAATTTTGGAAAGAGGGACTAAATAAAAACTTTCAAAAATACCTTAAAGGATATAAAAATCCAATACTAGTATTCCATAATTGAAATACAATGTCTAAATTGAATCATCAACAAAATTTAAAGTCTTACATAAAGACTAACTAAGGTCGAGTGTTACTATAACCCAAAACAATCGTTGTCTCTAAATATAAATGCGGAAGACTTCATCAAGCTAAACACCTCTTCGAGCACACAACTAGCACTCATCGCTTCACAGTGTCACTAGCACTAATTCCCAACCGGAACCTGTAGCACATGCCGACAAATAAAAAGGGTTAGGCTAACGCCTAGTGAGTTCAAGAGTTTTCATCATGATTATAAAAACCATTAAACGGAAATAATGCAACTTAAATCATGATCTTTTAAAATGAATTACTTTTAAAATGAGAACAACCCGTTTCCAATACTATGCAATTTATAAATGAACGCCTCAACGCCAAACGTTATTTTATGAAGTAATGCAATCCAACACTTACTCAAAACGTGAATAGAAATCGAACTCTCCATTTATGAAAATACGGTTAAAACTTTGTATCCCAAAATACCCAAAACACGGGTGGGGCATAATACTCAACCCATAAATCAAGGATAAGATCCATTTATATAAGAAGCCACCGAAAACTTGGATAATAAAACTCAATACCCAAAAACAACACCTTTCGGTGATGGGGGATACCCGAATTCCATCGAAAGTGGCGGGCACACAAAGTTAAGCCACTTATCAATGTTCTCGTGCTTCACATAAGACCATGGTTCCCCGTATTCGGCTCCTCTGAGCTACCACCGCAAGACACCACTGATCCTAGTGTCTACTCGACCTCCAATGAGTCTCACCACAAAGTCACAAGTCCCCGTATCCGGCTCACTCTGGGCACCACCGCAAGACTTAGCTCCGTATACGGCTCTTCCCGAGCACCACTGCAAGCTTACATAATCAACAACATGAATTGGGGACCACTCACTAGAATTCAAACGCGGACACTAAATTCCACGATGAGTAACCAGACTGGATTACAAACGGGCATCGAGTTCAACCACCCACGATATCTACCTCGAGCCCTCAATAAAGGTTACGCGGTTATCGAGTCCAACCACTAACCATGGGGATAAGGTCCCCACTAAACAATATCCAGTCCCAACATGGGGATAAAGTCCCCACTAAACCAACTGACTGACTCATATGCCTATGGATTCAATGCATTACAGTCTAAAACGTTACATGACTCAAAAGAATGAACTAACGCATTCAAAACATGTAACTCTCAAATAAGATGCAACTAAGTACACCATACGTCCAAGGCTCCTTAACGAGCTACCAAAACGGAACAAATGTTCCAAAGACTCATTTGAGTGTAAACCAAGCCCCAAAAGGCATAATGAACGTTTGGCTAAAATACGAGAGCCAAGATGGTTACATAAACCAAATTAAATCTTTCCCCAAAATCTTTATTTCTCAAATCATCAATGGCCTTCGGCCCAAAACCTAAAAAGGTTATTATTTCCAAAATGTTCCCAAGGTCGGGAATAACTCATCCCAAGGACTCACGTACTCTTATTTTCAAATTGCCCATTTATATGAATGATGCATAAAAACCCAACAAGCACTAAAATGCATTTACAACCAAAAATCCATTTACGCAATAAATCATTAAAACACTATCGTTTATGACTTATTTATCAAAATGCCCAAAAATCCCAAATGTGAAATTTTACAAGGTTTAATAAGCCAAATACTTCAAATAACCAAAAGTTACCAAATAACTCAACAGTTGATAATTTCATGTAAAACACATAAATGCTTTAAAATAAACATTTTGGCATGTACAACGTATTCACAAATCAACTTGAACTCACCTTGCTAGATTTAGGCTAAAATCTAGGTTTTACCCCACTTAGAGCTTTCCTTGAAGAAACTTGAATCCACAAGCACGATTCTTCCAAAACCTAGATTCACACATTTCCAACCATAAATAATCATATTCAACCCTTTTAGAAATGTTCCCAAACATTTACATGAACTTTTCATCTTATACCAAAAACCCTAATTTCCCATACTTGAAGAAGGAGAAGATTACCTCAACCAATAGCTTGAGTCACCAACCAAAACACTTGTAGATCTCCAAAACGAACCATAAGCTTGCAATCTTCAAATGGAAGCTTGAGGGCTGAAAGGTCGAGTTTTGACCTGACAGTGTGTTTCGTGGGTTATGCCGCGACCTTAAGTCGCGGCATAAGTCGCCCGCTTTCCCAAAAGTCGCGAGGTTGACTCTAAGCCGTGGCACAAGTCGCGTAAGGCACTGTCCGCCCGATTTTCCACCCGTTCACTGTTTTGACCATAACTTCTTCGTTATAGCTCCGATTTTGCTCCGAAAAGAACCGTTGGACTCGTAATTGAATCCCTCATCCATTGTCAGGATCGAATTCTTAACAAGAATTAATACTCAGAAACTAATATCAAAGAAGTTGCGGAAAAACACTTTGATATTTGATCAAACAGTAATCAAAAACAGTATATAATTATAACAAACTGTAAGCTTTTATTGAATGCTTTTAAGTTACAAGATTACTCACTCAACCTCAATATTGATGAACAGGCTCACCAATACGAATTCTACTTCTCTAGAATTAGGATCTATGCCTTAAGGTTGATTTACTCTCAAGAAAAACGATTATCAAAAGTTTTCTCTATCTATTCTAAACATTCTATACATATACTGATAAAAAGATAATTACAAAGAATAAACAAATCTTCAGTATATCTTCCATGTATATCTTCTAAGTATATCTTCAGTATATTCAGCTGTAGTACATTCCATCCAGATCTCTTTAGCAGCACTAATAATGCTCAGCAGCATTAACTTCAACTAGCAGCATTAACTTCAAGCAGTACTAACTACTAGCAGTACTAACTAGCTAAGCAGTACTAACTTTGTTCAAGCAGTACTAACTTTAACTAGCAGTAGTAATTCTACTAGCAGTAGTAACACTTAGCAGTATTAATCTTCAACTTGTTCTGGCAGTAGTAACTACATTTGTACTAGCAGTAGTAACTACACTTAGTAGAATCTTCAGTTCCCAACAATCTCCCCCTAACTTGACTTTTAGAAGAGAAGTCAAGTTCTTCAGATATTCTTCCAGATGCTCTTTTTGATGCTTCCAAAACTTCCAAGATCATGCTCCTAAGTCTGGATTCAGTCCCAAACTCTGATTGATTATCCTCTGAATTAGATACTTGGCCATTTCTGAATTTGGTGCACAACCCAACTTCTTCTTTAGCATGGCATGAACCTTCAGTCTGGTGTGATTATATACTCTATCTACTAGGAAGTATTCTGTGTGATTTCTATCCAAAGTCACTGCATATACTCCACTAGTTTCATATAGAGTCCAACTTGTGACTTCTTTAAACACACTCTTGATGACCTGTTCCACTTCTTCAGGTTTGAACATCATGCATAGATACTCCATCACCAGTTTTGTAAGAGAAATTCCTGGAGTATTCAGATGATCTGCATACAGCTTAATTCCTATGTCAAACATCTCTTCTATATCAGATCTAGAGCATGTTCTGACAATCTTGACCCAAGTGTTGAATACTTCATACTTATCACCCTTCCTCTTGAGTCTGATGTAATCTTTCCCATCCATTGTCAGTACATCCCAGTTAATGATCTCAGGTGGCTTAACTCCAACTGGTTCTGCAGAAATTGGTTCAGGCACTTTGTCCATCACTACCATATATAAGCTTACATCATCTTTGATTGATGACCCTTGCTGGCTTGATGACTCAGGTGCCACTTCTTCTTCAGCAACATTTTGTTCTTCTTCTACTCTAGGCTTCTTATCTTTCTTTCTTTTGGCCATCATCTTGGTTCTTTTCAAAGTCTTTTGAACCTGTACTAGAGTAACTTCCTTCTTCTTTTCTTCCTTTTCCCTTGCCATTTCTTTGATAGGAGTTCCCTCTTCACTTTCAGGGAATGGTTGATTCATATCTATATCATTACTCTCCTTGGCCTTCTTTTCAAACTCTACTCTTTTCTTTTCATTGCTCTTCAGATTCCCCATTTCTTTTTCATAGAGCTCTCTGATTTGATCAAAACTCATCTTCACAAACATTTCTTTCTTTACCCCAATTGCACTCCTCAAGAAAGTTACCATTTTGTTTCTTTCCTGAGTGGCAAGGTAAGTTTGTGAAGGTCTTCTTTTCTTTGCACTTGTATTAGCCATCATAGCCTTTCTCAGACTTATAGCCCTTTGTTTAGCCTTTTCAGTTTCAAGCCCCTTTTGATAGGCTTTATTTAGCTCAGCAGCTAAAGCCTTTGCCATTTCCCTGTCCTTCTCCACCTGAGCTCTTTCTTCTTTTTCCATCTCCTTCTGCATTTTCCTTGCTAAAGCTTCATCTGATTCAACCAACCTTTGCTTCTTGATTGGTTGATCAGATTCCACTATCTTTTCTTTTCCCTTATTCTTTGATTCTGCAGCTTTGTCTTTCTGTTCTGATTTTCTGTCTCTCCCTTCATTTATGACCACTCCCTTTGCTTTGGGAGTGTCATTCTTAGCTTTGATTAGCACTTCAGCTACTTCAATTTCTGTTGGTGTTAACTCTGTTACTGCTGCTTGTGAGGTTTCAGCAGCATTAACAGTTTCTGCTGCTGCTTTTTCTTCAACAAATTCAGCCCTTTCTTCAACAAACTCCCCCTCAAACTGTTGATCTATCTGTTCTGAGCTAGAATTCTCCCCCTTTTTGGAAGCATGTTTCTTATGTGACCTCTTCTTTAAAACAAACTGTTTTCTCCTCTGCTTATGCACCAACCTTGTCACCATTTTCTTTAATTTTGCAATCTGGATTTGTTGTGACAGGATGACCAACTTCATCTCTTCAATTTCTTTGCCTTGTTTGAGAACATCTTGATTGATGTTCCCCATTGTTTCCATCAATTCATAGTAAGTATATCTGTCCTCACCCTCTCCAGAAGTGTTACCCTCTTTTGAAGGATCATTGGATCTTTTTGCAGTGGAAGTCTTCTGCCTAGCAGAAGCACTATCCACCCCCTTGGTTTCTTGGCACCAGGGACCTTCAAATGATTGCTCATTCAAAGTTGCCATGGGGGAGGTCTTATTGATGTTACCACTTTCCTCCTCTGTGCTAGCAGGAGTAGTGGCAGCCTCATCACCCATATGCTCTACCTCCTCCTCAGAGAGCACCTCCTTTGGGTTGGGAGACACCCTTGTGGATTCCCTTTGAATATTCTCTACTGGAGAATGCTCCAATAGAGGGCTTAAAGGCTTGGGGGATGATGGTACAAGAAGGGAAGGAGCCTTCTTTACCTGTTTCCTCTTGTAAGTTTGGGTGATAGGAGAGGTTGGTTTTTCAAGAAGGGACTGGGGAATAGATTTTGAGAGGGAAGGCTGGGCTTGGCTAGCAGTGGGTTGGTCTAATGGGGGCCTTGACCCTGCTACCATACCTTCATTGGTTTGGGACACCACCATCATTGTAGAGAACAATGGGGTGTCAACTCCTTCAGAGTCCCCAGCAGATCTTCTCATATTTGAGAAAACCTTGCCTTTAGGGGGTTTAGGTACATATACTCCATCAGGTTGAGGTATATCCGTCAATTCATGGTTAATTACTTCCTGAACAAATCTGGGATACATAAAGAAACTCTTTTTGTTTCCCATATTTGATACAAGATCACTGAAAATCATCTTTGAGAAATTGTACCTTCTGGATGTAGCCAAGCATACCAAAGCATATGCAATTGGACTGCTGAACTCACTCCATCCAGTGGTCTTTTTGGAGATGCAATGCATCAGGGTATGAACAAGAAAACGCCATTGGGGTGAAAACTTGGCTTTTGAGAATTTGAAAACACCCAATGGGCCTCCATACCCCATTCTAGTAAGATTAGAAAACAGTTCATCATTAGAGATAGACGTTATACCAGAGGCATCGTCTAGACGTAGACTGATGCGTAGAACCTCTTCAGTAACTGTTAGTGGTTGATCACAGATTCTTGTCTTGATCATTTGCACACCATTTTCCACAACAATGGTTGCATTGGCCCAGAACTGCCTTTGATGCTCAATGTAGATTGTAGGGGATACCGTAAGAGCATGAGCAATGTGGCTTGACTTGAGGAAATCCACAATCTGATGAAAGCCTTCTGCTTGTTTTGGCTTTTGGAGCATTGCGATTTCATTGTGCTCGTCAATGAACGCCATTGATGCCATTGACCTTGAAGATTTTTGCCTGAAAACTTTGAACTTTGAGAGAGAAAGGGTTTAGAGCGCAAGGGAACAGTATGCAAAGAGTCGTTATGAACTTTTTGGCGGGCAAAGAGTATTTATAGTATTCGGAATATAAGCAGTATTAACCTAGAGCAGTATTAACTACTAGCAGTAGTAACGGCTAGCAGTATTAACTTACTAGCAGTATTAACTGAAAGCAGTATTAACCACTAGCAGTATTAACTACTAGCAGTAGTAACGGCTAGCAGTATTAACTATCTAGCAGTATTAACTGAAAGCAGTATTAACCACTAGCAGTATTAACTACTAGCAGTATTAACTGAAAGCAGTATTAACCACTAGCAGTATTAACTACTAGCAGTATTAACTGAAAGCAGTATTAACTACTAGCAGTATTAACTACTAGCAGTATTAACTGAAAGCAGTATTAACTACTAGCAGTATTAACTACTAGCAGTATTAAACACTAGCAGTATTAACTACTAGCAGTATTAACTGAAAGCAGTATTAACTACTAGCAGTATTAACTACTAGCAGTATTAACTGAAAGCAGTATTAACTACTAGCAGTATTAACTACTAGCAGTATTAACCACTAGCAGTATTAACTACACTTACTCCTTTTAAACTTGCTAACACTGAGTACTGCTATGTATATCCTGAAAAAGAAGATTAGTAACACCAAGAAAAAATATACAGGTATAAAATCAGAAGAAGATTATTCAGAGTTTATCATTCCCACACCTGTGACCAAGAAAGTGAATCTACCCACATCAAAAGCTTTAGTGAATAGATCAGCAAACTGATTATCAGTGTGGACTTTGACAACTTGAATAAGTTTCTTTTCATTACAATCTCTTATAAAGTGATACCTGATTTCAATGTGCTTTGTCTTTGAGTGCTTGACTGGATTATTTACAATGCTAATAGCACTGCTGTTGTCAATAAAGATTGGAGTGTGTAGAAAGGTTACCCCATAGTCCAACATTTGATTCTGAATCCATAAGACTTGAGAACAGCAACTTGCAGCTGCTATGTACTCTGCCTCTGTTGTAGATGTGGATACTGTGGTTTGTTTCTTGCACTGCCATGAGACTAGTCTAGCACCCAAGAACTGACATCCTCCAGAAGTAGATTTTCTGTCCAAGTTTGCCCCACCTAGATCACTGTCTGAGTATGCTATTAGGTCAAAAGGGGAGTTATGAGGATACCAAAGTCCCAATCTGGGTTGCCCTTTGAGATATCTGAATATCCTCTTAACAGCTTGAAAGTGAGATTGCTTTGGCCTAACTTGAAATCTTGCACAGACACAGACTGGAAACATTATATCTGGCCTAGATGCTGTGAGATACATGAGAGAGCCAATCATGGATCTATAATAATACACATCCATGTCCTCCCCCTCAAGATCTGCTGTGATCTGCTTGTGTGTTTCCATAGGTGTGCTGGCAGGTTTTGATTCTGAGAAACCAAACTTGGTTAGAATATCCTGCACATACTTGGATTGACATATGAAAATGCCATCTGACTTCTGTTGAACTTGGAGTCCAAGGAAGAAAGTAAGTTCCCCCATGGAACTCATTTTGAACCTTTGATGCATTAAATCCTCAAATTCCTTGCACATGTTGTTTCTTGTAGATCCAAAGATAATGTCATCAACATAGATTTGGACCAGCAAGATATCCTTCTTCTTTCTTTTGATAAAAAGAGTCTTATCTATGACTCCTCTTTCAAAGTCATTTTCCAAGAGATATGATGACAGAGTGTCATACCATGCTCTTGGGGCTTGATGTAGTCCATAAAGTGCTTTCTTTAATTTGTATACCCTGTCTGGATAGCTTGGGTTTTCAAACCCTGGTGGTTGACAGACATATACTTCTTCTTCAATTGATCCATAGAGAAAAGCACTTTTTACATCCATTTGATAGACTTTGAAGTTCATGTAAGAAGCATAGGCTAGGAATAGTCTGATTGCTTCTATCCTAGCCACAGGTGCAAAAACTTCTTCATAATCTATACCCTCTTCTTGAGTATAGCCTTGAGCCACCAGCCTTGCTTTGTTCCTTATAACAATACCTCTTTCATCTCTCTTGTTTCTGAAGATCCATTTTGTGCCAATTGCTCTGTGACCTTTAGGAAGGTCTACTAGATCCCACACATCTTGTAGCTTGAACTGTAACAATTCTTCTTGCATTGCTTCTATCCAGCTAGATTCTTTCATAGCATCATGTGCCTTTTTAGGCTCAAGCTGGGATAGAAAACATGAGAGCACTGTATGCTGTTGATCTTGCATTTCCTGAAGCCTGCTTTGATGTCTAGTCATCATGGGAGAAGAGATATCTCCTATTACCAGCTGTGGAGGATGATTCTTTTGAACTCTGGTGTTATGACTAGGTTCTTCATTCAGTCCAGCCTCTAGATTAGAGTCATGCAAATCAACTGAAGTGTCTTCAGATGTCACTTCTGATTCTTGAGTCTCCTCATCTCTAGTGTCTTCTTCACTCTGACTTGGTTCAGTAAATGATTCCTTTTCACAGTCTTCATTTACTGTGGATATGGGAAAAATCACAGATTTAGATATACTTTCTTGAACTTGTGTGATCTCTGATTCTCCACCATCTGTTCCTGTATACTCATTACTGAAACCAAAAGAGTTAGTTAGTGAATCAATGTCAAATAGCCATTGAGGTCCAGACCCAACAGGATTTGGTGTGTTCTCATTGCATTTGACATTGTCACTTTCTTCAATTATTCTAGAAGAAGAGTTAAAAACTCTGTAGGCCCTACTCTGAGATGAATATCCAACAAGAAATCCATCATCTGCTTTGCTATCAAACTTACCTAAGTGAGATTTGGTATTTAGAATTGTACAAGGACACCCAAAAGGTTTGAAGAAACCAATAAAAGGTTTTCTTTGATTTAAAAGCTCATATGGGGTCTTGTTCTTTTGCTTGACCACTAGAACTCTGTTTTGGACATAACAAGCAGTATTAACTGCTTCAGCCCAGAATGTAATTGGCAATTTTGAATCAGCCAACAGAGATCTAGCAGCCTCTATTAGTGTCCTATTTCTCCTTTCAGCAACACCATTCTGTTGAGGAGTCCTAGGAGCACTATATTGTCTCTCAATACCTTTTCCTTCACAAAAAGTGTTTAAATCATGATTTTTAAATTCAGTTCCATTATCTGATCTAATGACTTTTACTCTTTGATTAGTTTGGTTTTCAATTCTTAGAATAAAGGATTTGATAAGACCACTTGTTTCATCCTTAGTCCTTAGAAAATATACCCAAGTAAATCTGGAGTAATCATCAACAATAACCAAGCAGTAAGATTTCTTTCCTATACTCATAACATTTGTAGGACCAAACAGATCCATATGCAATAACTGGAGACAAGAAGAAACAGAATTTAACTCTTTGGTCTTATGAGAAGTTTTGTGTTGTTTGCCTTTAAGACAAGCAACACAATGATCATCACATGAAAAGACTTTTGAAGGTAAACCTCTTACAAGGTTATTTTTAACAAGATTGTTCATAGTCTTGAAATTCATGTGACACATCCTTCTGTGCCAAAGGGAGGATTCATCTATAGAAGCTTTTGAAACAAGACAATTTAAAGATGAATCACTATCAACATTGTCCAAATCAAGACAGTAAACATTGTCCTTCCTAGGAGTTCTAAGTAGTATCATGTTTTCATCAACTACCTTGAACCCTGGAGCAAGGATCATACACTCAGTATTAGTAAATAATATACTATGTTGTTTGTCACAAACCTGTGATACACTTAACAGGTTGTACTTTAATTGATCAACATAGTAGACATCCTCAAATGTCATCTTACCTTTGGTGACATTACCTTTTCCACTTATCTTACCACCAGTAAGATTGTCTCCAAATGCAACATGTCCTCCATTGATATGTGTGAAATCCTGAAGACTTGATATGTTGCCTGTCATGTGCCTAGAGCAACCACTATCAACATGCCAAATGCTCTTTCCCTTGAGCTGTTGGTTGCCCTGCACATTAGATAAATCAATTAGTATGATTAGGGACCCAAGCCAAAGTGATCTTGGGTCTTCCTTTCTCATCAAAGTATTTACATTCCTTTTTAATGAGGTTTTTAAACTCAGAGCACTCTTTATTAGAGTACTTTGTCAATATGATTGGCTTAGCAGAATCAACACTAGAAGCAGTACTAACCTTAGAAGTACTAACAGAGTTAGCAGTACTAACAGGTGTAGCAGTACTAACAGGTTTAGCAGTACTAACCTTGTTAGCAGCATTAACATTGTTAGCAGTAGTATTACTTCTAGCAGCACTATCATTGTCAGCAGCACTATTTGTGATAGCAGTACTAACAGTTTTATTGCTTTTAGGAATCCACATATTGACACTTTCTTTAGCAGAATACTTTTTCTTCATGTGGCTTTTAGTTTTAACAGTTTTCTTAGCCACATGGTTCTTTTCAATTTTCTTATAACCAAAGGGTTTTTGCATGGATCTTTGGAAATTCATTCTTTGGTTCATAGGATTGAAATAACAGAATTTTGCAAGATGATTCAATTTGCCACAGATAAAACAAGGTTTTGGTCTATTGATTTTACTCAGATCAACCCCTTGTTTATGTGCCCATTGATTATTCCAGTTTCTTTGATTTCCCCTCTTTTTGTCCTGTTTTTGGGGCTTATTCTTCTTACAAGCACACTGTTTGCAAGGACCTGGATTCACAACTGTGGTCTGTTTATAATGGACCTTACCAGACTTTTCCTCTGTCTTCTCTATGTTCTTGGATTTGATCCAAGCCCTTCCACAATCCTCATTGGTGATAATGTTGTTTTCTATAGAAATCTCACCACTCACCTTGTTCTCCTTACTCTTGCCAACCTCTTTCTCAGTCTTATCCTCAACAATTACCTCATCTAAGGGATCTATTTCAGTGGCTCCCTCAGGCAAGTCCTTCCTATCTTTGGTGTCTAACAGGTCTGAAGTAGGAGGAATATAATTGTTGTTATATGGTGGAGGTGTGGCATTGTACCCAATTCCTCTTCTCAACTTATCATGAATCTGATTTTGCAGTAAGGAGTCCATTGCTTTAGAAGCATTGGAAAACTTTTCTACATCAAGTTTAACTTTGGTTAACTCCTCTTTCAGTTTTTCACTCTCCTCTTTAGATTTGGTCAGTTTAAGTTCTAAATCCTTTTTCTCCCACTGCCAGTAATTAGTGTCATATGAGTGTTGTAGTTCATTGGCTTGAAAACCTTTGATTTGATCTTCAAATCTCTCTACTATCCTCACATAGTCTTTTATATCCTTTTCTAGTCTCTTCAGGTCATCACTCATCTTCTGATTGTGATCCCTGTACCTTTTAACAGTGTCTATGCAAGTTTTAGAGCAGAGATTAGAACTTACCTCAGATGGGAGATCAGATACTTTAGCCATAAGAGCTTGATTCTGAATAGCTTCTTCTGCTTGATCACTCCAATCAAACCCCATTCCTTGTTGAGAAACAAGGGCTTGAGCAGAGTTTCTGTTGTTATTGAAGCTTCCAGATTGAGCTTGTTGATGGTTGTTGTTGTGAGACATTCCACTTCTGCATTCTCTAGCAAAATGTCCCTTCAGATGGCATTTGTAGCATTCTACCTTTGATTTATCAAACCCTGCTCCATCTTCTCTTCTTTGAGAGAAGTTGTTTCTTCCAGTCCTCTTTATAAACTTTTTAACCCTCATGGAGAGCATGGCCATCTGCCATTTAATATCCATCTCTTCCAGATCATCAGGATGAAGTTTTTCTAAGTCATCATTGATCAAAGAAGAATTTCCATGATTAGAAAGAAGAGCTTCAAATACATAATCAGTGCCTTTATCTAAATTTGATCCATTAGCAGCATTAACTGATTCAGGGTTAGCAGTAGAATCAATTGATGCTGATAGGAGTGCAGCATTATGAACATATCCAGAAGGCTTCTTCTTTGCCTCCACCTCAGCTTCAAATACTCTAAGATCATTGTACAGATCATCAAGTTCTTTGTCTTCCAACTGATCATTCTGTCTGAATGACACAGTGTACATGGTCCATTCATCTCCAAGGGACCTTAAGAACTTTCTGTTCACATCATCTTGATCAATCTGTACTCCCATAGTAGCTAGTTCACCAATTAGTTTATTAAACCTGTCAAAAGTTTGAGTCATGGACTCATTCTTAGTTGAGATGAAGTTTTCATACTGTTGTTTTAAGATTGACTTTTGATTTCTCTTGGTACTTTTAGTACCTGAGAATCTCTTCTCTAGAGCATTCCAGAGCATCTGTGCATCAGTACAATTGCAGAATTGGTGTTGATACTCATTTGGAATGGCCAAGAGCAGTGTGCTCAAGGCTTTCATCTCTGTCTGTCTTGATTTCCTGTCTGTATCTGTCTTTGGAGGAGTTCTTTTGCCATCTTCACCAATCTTTCCTCCATCAGATGGGCCATTCTCAATGATGTCCCACATAGAGTAATCTGTGAGGAGAATATATTGCTTGATTCTGATTTTCCACATGTCAAATTCATTGGATCTGAGCATTGGAACTTTTGAGACCAAAGTACTGCTTGATTCTGTAAGATTTTCCATGATGAATAACTGTTTCTGAGAGAATTTGGCTCTGATACCACTTGTCAGGATCGAATTCTTAACAAGAATTAATACTCAGAAACTAATATCAAAGAAGTTGCGGAAAAACACTTTGATATTTGATCAAACAGTAATCAAAAACAATATATAATTATAACAAACTGTAAGCTTTTATTGAATGCTTTTAAGTTACAAGATTACTCACTCAACCTCAATATTGATGAACAGGCTCACCAATACGAATTCTACTTCTCTAGAATTAGGATCTATGCCTTAAGGTTGATTTACTCTCAAGAAAAACGATTATCAAAAGTTTTCTCTATCTATTCTAAACATTCTATACATATACTGATAAAAAGATAATTACAAAGAATAAACAAATCTTCAGTATATCTTCCATGTATATCTTCTAAGTATATCTTCAGTATATTCAGCTGTAGTACATTCCATCCAGATCTCTTTAGCAGCACTAATAATGCTCAGCAGCATTAACTTCAACTAGCAGCATTAACTTCAAGCAGTACTAACTACTAGCAGTACTAACTAGCTAAGCAGTACTAACTTTGTTCAAGCAGTACTAACTTTAACTAGCAGTAGTAATTCTACTAGCAGTAGTAACACTTAGCAGTATTAATCTTCAACTTGTTCTGGCAGTAGTAACTACATTTGTACTAGCAGTAGTAACTACACTTAGTAGAATCTTCAGTTCCCAACATCCATCAAGACTATAAAATATAGGATTCAAATCCAAAACCTTATATCATATTTTTCCTTAAAATTACCAATTTCGGTATTAACTTGAAACGATACCTTTCGAAATCGGGGGTGTTACACTAAAGGTCGGATAAGCTTCCTTGGTGCTCGCGCCACTAGAACCTGAGATACATACCAACAATCAAGTGTTAGACCAAACGGATCTAGTGAGTTAAACAAGAATATGGCATACATTTATAAAGCATGTTATCAACAATTATAACATTTAATCACCAAAGTCCGTGTGGGAATAACAATGGGGGAGACCCATTACACCAATGAGTTTTACCTCAAGTCAATGTACCTTTATGTTCACTCGCTTGAGCAACATCCCGAAGGCCCGACACACTTGAAGACTACCTTCCAGACATTACTCCAAATGGCGGAGGTCTAGGCGCATACCGTCATGGTGGCGCCTAAGACTACATCCTCCTAGCACTTACTCATGGTTCGTTCTATGTACGTACAATACCCGTCTCTATACATAACTCAACACCAATAAGCTACATGTATAAGACTTCAACATTCCCAAGCATACATTAGGTACAAAACTCTAAATATGCAAATACTCAAACATTCCCATTTGTTCATCAAAATGCATACATCCAAGCATGAGTATTATTAATAATTATGCCATCACTATCCACATGCATTATCATAATTACATTCTCAACAATCCCAAATGTAGCAGTTAGGTCAAACTTATCAGGTGATCAAACCTTTATACAAACATGAGAAACTAAACAAGTAAATACTCAAGATATGTATCTCATTTGAAAAAGGTTAGTTGGAAACTCACTATCTAGGGTTTTACACAAAACCCTAGAAAACTTGGTTGAGATGAGGAGAATATGGAGATTTGATTGACTTGAATGCTTTCACTTGGATGATCCTTTAGCTTCCTTAGACCCCAATAAATACCCCCAAATACCACTAGGGTTTGAGTGAATGTTGAAGGGTTTTAAGAAGAGAGAAAATTGCCCCAATGGTTCTTCTAATCGGCTCAAAACGAGAAAAGTGAGAAAGTGTGGTCAAAAAGGTCAAAGTTGGGTTTTTATACTCTCAGACCCCGCCAACGACAGTGCCCGGAGATTGTGCCCATGGCACTGTCGCGCGGTCACTATCGCGCCCATACCCCGACTTTCGGTACAAACCGCGCGACTGTGACTCGTGACTGTGACCATGTCACTATCGCGCGGTCACTATCGCGCCAAGCTCTAAACCCACGGTACATCCCACGCGATTGTGCCCTGCGATGGTGCCCTTGGCACTGTCGCGTGGCACTTCCGAAACCCAAAATTTCACTAAAAACTCAATGTTTGCTCGTGCGATAAAACATATTAGGAGATATAGCATTGACAGGTCAAAATGCACAATTTACACACAATAAATCAGTTCCAATTTAACAAGGAAACCAAATACCAGGGAACACTTACCTTAGATTTTTCGGGTGTTACAATCCTCCCCACCTAATGAGGATTTCGTCTCCGAAATCTTAACCACTAAACAAGTGCGGATACCCCCTCTTCATGTCTTCCTCAGATTCCCACGTTACGTTGGTACCCCGGTGATGTTTTCATTGAACCTTCACCATAGTCACTTCTTTATGCCTCAGTTGTTTTGTCTTTGACTCTAGAATAGATTCCGGTTCTTCCACACATTGGCTCCCGTTGTCCACCCGGATTTCCGTCAAAGGGATAATACTTTCCTCTTCGGCCAAGCACTTGCGAAGGTAGCAAACATGAAAGGAGGATGGATTCCATCCATCTCTGGCGGTAAGTCCAACCGATAAGCTTGAAGTCCGATCTTCTCTAAAATCATGAAGGGTCCAAGGAAACGAGGACTAAGCTTCTCACGTTTCCCGAAGCGGATGATCCCCTTCCAAGGCGACACCTTCAACATAACCCGATATCCCACTTGGAAGTTAACCGGTCTCCTCTTCTTGTCCGCGTAACTCTTTTGTCGGTCTTGGGCCGCCTTCAATCGTTCTCGAATACCCTTCACTTTATCCACCGTTGCTTGAACAATTTCCGAACCCGCAAATTGCTTCTCCCCCGCCTCGAGCCAACACACCGGTGTTCTATACTTCTGTCCGTAAAGTTCCTCGAATGGAGCCATCCCGATGCTCGAATGGTAAATGTTATTGTAGGCGAACTCCACTAACGGAAAGTGTGAATCCCAAGTCCCTCCAAAGTCTATGACGCACGATCGGAGCATGTCCTCGAGAGTTTGGATCATCCTCTCACTTTTTTCGTCAGTTTGGGGGTGATATGTCGTACTCAACTTAACCTTCGTGCCCAACTCCCTTTGCAATCCATCCCAAAACTTGGAAGTAAACCGACTGTCCTTATATGAGACTATGGATAACGGAACACCGTGATAAGACACCACTTCATCAATATAGAGCTTAGCTAATTTGTCCATCGGTAACGTCTCCCGCATTGCCAAGAAATGTGCACTCTTGGTAAGTCTCTCCACCACCACCCAAATAGTGTCATGGCCCTTTAAGGTCTTAGGCAACTTGGTGATAAAGTCCACAGTGATATGTTCCCATTTCCACTCCGGGATGGTCAAAGGCTGCAAGCTTCCATAGGGCCTTTGGTGTTCCGCTTTGACTTGAAGGCAAGTGACGCACCGCTCCACATAATTGGCCACATTGAGCTTCATCACCGACCACCATTAATGTAATTTCAAATCTCTATACATTTTGGTACGACCGGGATGGATGGAGTACTTTGACTTATGTGCCTCCGCCAAATCCTCCCTTGAAATAACTTAAGACTGTGGATATCCTCTGATAATAACTCCCTTTGCTTCACCATGACCTCGGCCTTGAGATTCTCCTCGTGAAGAGCTTTGGATTGGCTCCTCTTGATGTCCTCCATAAGACTCGACATCACCTCGATTCTAGCAAATGTTACTTTACTTTACCCTCCGTAACTCTTTCGGCTTAAGTTGTCTGCTACCACGTTGGCTTTACCGGGGTGGTAAAGCAATTCACAATCATAATCTTTCAAGAGCTCCAACCATCTTCTTTGACGCATATTGAGTTCCTTTTGGTCGAAGATGTACTTCAAACTTTTATGATCGGTGAATAACGTACACTTCGTCCAGCAAAGGTAGTGCCGCCATAACTTCAAGGCAAACACCACCGCCGCTAGCTCTAAATCATGTGTAGGGTAGTTCTTCTCGTGATCCTTGAGTTTCCGCGATGCATACGCGATCACCTTCCCTCTTTGCATCAAAACGCACCCCAATCCCAACTTAGAGGCGTCACTATAGACCACAAAATCTTTGGATCCTTCGGGTAAGGATAGTATTGGTGCTTCACACAACTTCTTTTGAAGAGTCTGTAAGGCGTTCTCTTGCGTCTCGGTCCATACAAATCTGACGTTCTTCTTTGTCAGCGATGTGAGTGGTGAGGCGATCTTTGAAAAATCTTGAATAAACCACCGGTAGTAACCGGCCAATCCCAAGAAACTCCTGATCTCCGTTGGACTCGTCGGTGGCTCCCAATCATCATCGCCTCTATCTTAGTCGGATCCACTTTCACTCCGTCCTTGGACACTACGTGGCCCAAGAACTGAACATCTTGAAGCCAAAACTCACATTTTGAGAACTTTGCAAACAATTTCTCCTTGCGAAGGATTTCCAAGACTTCTCGCAAATGTCGTCGATGCTCCAACTCGTCACGAGAGTAGATGAGGATATCGTCGATGAAGACTATAACCGACTTGTCCAAAAAGGGTCGACATACTCGGTTCATCAAGTCCATAAACACGGCCGGAGCATTGGTCAATCCAAACGGCATAACTAGAAACTCATGGTGACCGTACCTCGTCCGGAATGTCGTCTTCGGTATATCTCTCTCCTTCACCCGCACTTGATGATAACCGGATCACAGGTCTTTTTTTGAGAAACATCCCGCTCCCTGAAGTTGATCGAAGAGAACGTCGATCCAAGGAAGTGGATATTTATTCTTTACAGTAACTTTGTTGAGCTCGCGGTAGTCTATACACATACGCATAGACCCATCTTTCTTCTTCACAAATAACACCAGTGCTCCCCAAGGTGACGAGCTCGGTCTAATAAATCCTTTCTCGATTAGTTCTTGGAGTTGCGTCATCATCTCTTGCATTTCTGTCGGGGCCAAACGGTAGGGAGCACGAGAAATTGGAGCGGCTTCCAGAGTAAGGTCGATGTGGAACTCCACTTGTCGTTCCGGTGGAAGTCCAGGTAGATCGTCGGGAAAGACATCCGGGTAGTCGCACACCACCTCCACCTCTTCCAACTTCTTCTTCTCTAGCTTCGCGTCGATCACATAGGCTAAGTATGACTCACATCCTTTGGCTAGGCTCTTGCGTGCCTTGAGTGACGATATAATCATGTTGGTTCCTCGGGTTTTCTCTTCGTAAACTATCACTTCACCACCCTTAGACAAAGGTACCCAAATCGATTTCTTAGAACAAAAGATGTCGGCGTCGTGCTTAGCTAACCAATCCATCCCCACTATTACATCAAATCCCCCAATATTGGCCGATAACAAATCTATAACGAAGGGCTCTCCATCTAACTCTATGGTACATCCTACATAACAACCCCGAACTACCATATGCTCTCCATTTGCTACCTCTACCACTAGAGCATCATTTAACAAACTACAAGGAGTAGTGAGATTCTTGCAAAATGAGGTAGACACAAAAGATCGGTTCGCACCGGAATCGAATAAAACACGGGTAGGTAGAGAGTTCACTAGAAACGTACCCGACACTACGTCCCCCGCCTCTCTTGCTTCATTAGCCGTCATTTGGAAGGCCCGGCTTGGCACCTTCGGTTGAAATTCTTTCTTCGACAAAACCCCACTCGACGCCCCTTGGTTACTCTTTGCTAGCTTAGGGCAATCGCGTTTGATGTGCCCCAGCTCCCAGCACTCATAACAAACTCCCCTTGAGGGGCAATACCGACTCATGTGGTCCTTTCGTCCACACGTGAAACATTCCATAGCTCCATAAAACGGCCTCGGATTACAGGGCCCGAAATTTTTGCTCTTACATTTGTGGCACCATCTCGCCTCTCGCCGCTGATCGGTGTTCCTCCCCCCGCTAAAGGGTTTGGAAGGTCGCGCGGACCCGGTTGGCCCCTCCCATTTACACTTCTCGCCTTGCAGTTTCTTCTCCTCTCTCTCTTGTAGTAGATCATCTTCCACCAACTGGGATGCCTCAATCACTTCTTGCAAAGTAGACTTTTGAGCGTTCCTCACGTCCGTCCTCATCTCCGCCGGTAATCCCTTCACAAATGCCTTTATCTTGGACCCTTCATCCGCTGCCAAGTGCTCGACCAAACTGAGTTTGTCCAAGAGTTGTTTGGCATAATCAGCGACCGACAAATTACCCTTCGTCAGACTTCGGAACTCCTCATCTATTTTGTCGAGCGCTCTCTCGTTACAATATTTCTCCATGATTTTCTTCTTGAATGTTGGCCAAGTGAGCTTGGCTAAAACCTCCGGTGTGAGCACTCTTCGGGTAACGTTCCACCAACTCAAAGCATCCCCTCTAAGCAGTTGAGAAGCAAACTTGACTCTCTGAGAGTCCGTGCACTCGCTTGACTCGAAGGCCATCTCCACATATTGAATCCATCTCATGCAAACTAACGGGTCGGTCGTCCCAGAAAATTCTGGAGCCTGACTACATAGGAAGGTCTTGAAAGAACAACCCCCTTTTTTCCTCTTGTCAGTCCTGGTTGCATGTTCCTCTGTCCCCACTGCATTATCTGCACCGCCTGATCCCAACACTGCGTTTTCCCCCACTGTCTCATGCCTCCGGTTGCTTGCATCCCTGTCCTCTAAGACTTTCATGAGTTTCTCATCCCGCTTGTCCATTGCAGAGTTCATCATCTGCATTATGCTGGCTAGTAGGACCGACTGAGGGTCCACCTCTTGCACAACCGGGTTCTCGGTTTCCATGTTCACTTGAGGGACCGTATCTATGATCCCTTCTAGCATACGAGGTATCGGTGGAATGACTTGATTTGCCGTTGCGTTTGTTTGCCGAGTAATCTCCGGGGCGTTTACACTTGCCTCATTTGCATCCTCTGTCGCCCTGACCCAACTCCTCGTGTTCACCATTATGAACTGTCACACATGATGAGAGTCATAACGGTTAATTCTTTAAAAGATAACCGGTTCAGTACGTACTACTACAAGGATCAATCATCATAATAATAACTTCAAGCATGCTCACGTAATCATAAATTCAGAACAACACTGGCCAAGTGAGATTGTGAACGTATTTTACACAAGAATACTTGTTATCATTATCACAAGTCTCAATCAATGCAATTCCAAAATCCTAATACTCTCCCCACCTAAGAATGCTCTACCCATATGGATAGTGATTCTATACGCATAACCAGTCTAAGTCTAGGTATACTAAAGTCCACACCTAGTTCACTTAAACTAGAGCTCTGATACCAACTTGTAACACCCCAAAAATGGGGCTAACAAAAAATTCCGGAAAATGGAAATATGGTGTGCATAAAATGCCAAAGCACGAGCTTATACAAAAGGAACAATAAATGCCTGTTAATTACAAGTTAGTAATAAGAAGCAATAATAGATGACAACTCTCTAATATAAATCTCGCCAGACATAAGATTACAAAAAGTTGTCAACTATTTTCGAAAGAATTGTCTTCAATAATGGCATCCCAAAAATTCCCCCAAGCTCACCACTAAAGGTCGGCTAAGCTTCCTTGGAGCTCGCGCCACTAGAACCTGAGATACATACCAACAATCAAGTATTAGACCAAACGGGTCTAGTGAGTTGAACAAGAATATGGCATACATTTATAAATCATGTTATGAACAATTATAACATTTAATCACCAAAGTCCGTGTGGGAATAACAATGGGGGAGACCCATTACATCAATGAGTTTTACCTCAAGTCAATGTACCTTGATGTTCACTCGCTTGATCAACATCCCGAAGGCCCGACACACTTGAAGACTACCTCCCAGGCATTACTCCAAATGGCGGAGGTCTAGGCGCGTACCGTCATGGTGGCGCCTAACACTACATCCTCCTAGCACTTACTCATGGTTTGTTCTATGTACGTACAATACCCGTCTCTATACATAACTCAACACCGATAAGCTACATGTATAAGACTTCAACATTCCCAAGCATACATTAGGTACAAAACTCTGAATATGCAAATACTCAAACATTCCCATTTGTTCATCAAAATGCATACATCCAAGCATGAGTATCATTAATAATTATGCCATCACTATCCACATGCATTATCATAATTACATTCTCAACAATCCCAAATGTAGCAGTTAGGTCAAACTTATCAGGTGATCAAACCTTTATACAAACATGAGAAACTAAACAAGTAAATACTCAAGATATGTATCTCATTTGAAAAAGGCTAGTTGGAAACTCACTATCTAGGGTTTTACACAAAACCCTAGAAAACTTGGTTGAGATGAGGAGAAGATGGAGGTTTGATTGACTTGAATGCTTTCACTTGGATGATCCTTTAGCTTCCTTAGACCCCAATAAATACCCCCAACTACCACTAGGGTTTGAGTGAATGTTGAAGGGTTTTAAGAAGAGAGAAAATCGCCCCAATGGTGCTTCCAATCGGCTCAAAATGAGAAAAGTGAGAAAGTGTGGTAAAAAAGGTCAAAGTTGGGTTTTTATACTCTCAGACCCCACCGGCGACAGTGCCCGGCGATTGTGCCCATGGAACTGTCGCGCGGTCACTATCGAGCCCATACCCCGACTTTCGGTACAAACCGTGCGACTGTGACCATGTCACTATTGCGCCAAGCTCTAAACCCACGGTACATCCCACGCGATTGTGCCCTGCGATGGTGCCCTTGGCACTGTCGCGCCAAGCTTCCGAAACCCGAAATTTCAGTCAAAACTCAATGTTTGCTCGTGCGATAAAACAATTTAGGAGATATAGCATTGACAGGTCAAAATGCACAATTTACACACAATAAATCAGTTCCAATTTAACAAGGAAACCAAATACCAGGGAACACTTACCTTAGATTTTTCGGGTGTTACACTGGGTTTAATATATATATATATGTGTGTGTATGTATGTATATGGATAGAGGTTCAGCGGAAAACCTCAAAAAAACGGAAAACTGAAGAACAATTTGGTAGCCTTTCATCTGGACGGTATGCACTTGTGCATACAGGTAAATTATGTTGTTTTTTTAGTTCTTATGCACAAGTGCATTATGCACTTATGCATATGCATGTGTGCATGTTAAAAATTACTTGTATGCACAAGTGCATACCGTCCAGATGAAGGGCTACCAGGGTGTTCTTCAATTTTCCGTTTTTTGAGGTTTTCCCCTGAACCTGAACCTATGTATATGTATATATGGCTAATTACATAGTTTGCCCCTATAATTCCATAAGTTTTATAAAAATAAGAAGAAACATAAAAAGAAGTGCAAAATGAGGGACCAAACATAGTTGGACGAAATTGCCCCTAGCTCCAACGGTGAATTTTAATGGAGTTAGTGGTCAGATCCCTCTTCCAGAGTAAAATTCAAACCATGAGGACCAAAACTTGAATTATGAAAACACATGTCCCGTTTTCAAAGAAATCAACAAACCTTAGGGACCAAAATTGGAGTTTACTCTAATTAGTTTTAGTAGATTACTATATTTTTATATTTTATTATCTAATATATTGTCGAGTATTTAGTTTTAACTTTTTTTAACTAATTTGTCAGGATCTAATTCTCAACAAGAATAATGAACTCAGAAACAGTATTAAAGAAGTTGCGGAATAACACTTTAATATTCAACAATCAATGAAACAGTGAATCAGAAATCACAAACTTGTAAACTTTATTGAATGATTAAAGTTACAAGATTTCAAACAAAACCTCAATATTCATGAACAGGCTCACCAATACGAATTTTACTTCTCTAGAACTAGGGTTCTAAACCTTGAGGTTAATTCTCTCTATCAAAAACAAAAACTCAGAATATTGTCTATGAAACTATTCAGACTAATTCTATACATATACTAAAGATAAAAGATAATTACAAAATATAAAAGATCTTCAGTATATTCTTCCATAGTTATCTCCAAGCTTTCCATGAATATCTTCAATCAATACAGCTGTCTTCATTGCCATACGAAGTCTTCATCTCATAAGCAGAACTATCTTCATGAGCAGTATTAATACACAGCAGTATTAACACTCTGAGCAGTATTAAGTTCAACAGTACTAACTACTAGCAGTACTAACTTTGCTTAGCAGTAGTAACTTCATCAAGCAGTATTAGCCTTGGTTAGCGGTATTAATCTGTCTCAGCAGTAGTACCTTTTCTCAGAAGTAGTAACCATGTTGTGCTAGCAGCATTAACCATACTTGAACAATTCTTTAATGCCCAACAATCTCCCCCTAACTTGACTTTTAGAAAGAGAAGTCAAGTTCTTTAATTATGATCTTCAAGATGCTTTCAACACTACATCTTAGTTGCCCAAATTCGGATCCAGACCCAGACTTTGATTGATTGTCCTTCTGACCACAATTCTGGCCATTTCTAATTCCTTTGCACACACTAGCTTAGCTTTCAGCATCCCATTCAGCTTTTCCTTGCTATGATCATATACTTTGTCCACCAGGTAGTCTTCATGATAACAGTTATCTATTGTGATCATGTATACACCACAGTTTTCAAAGAGTATCCACTTATCAATCTTCTTAAATCCATACTCATGATGTAGATCCTTTATCCTGTAAACCACCTTTTCTGGTTCAAACATCATACAAAGATATTCCATTGCAATCTTGAGTAGACTTTCTTCAGTTCCTTTCAAAACATGCTCATAAAGCTTTATTCCCACCTTGTGCATTTCTTCTAGGTCAGCCCTGGAACAACTTCTGATCACTTTGCCCCAAGTTGAGTAGACTTCAAACACATCACCAACTCTTTTGAGTCTGAAGTACTCCTTTCTATTGTCCCTCAGAATATCCCAAAAGATGACTTTTGGTGCTTTCACAGAAATGGGAACAGCCTGTACTGGTTCTATTAAAGTCATATAAAATCCCACATGCTCATCAGATTGCTTATTGGACTGCTCTGGGTTCTGCACAGATTCTGCTGAAGGTGTAACTGAAGGTTTTGCCTCTTTTTCAGCTTCTTCAACCCTTGGCTTCTTGGACTGTTTCTTGGAAGCTATGGTCTTTACTCTCTTTGCAGATTTCATTTCCATACCAACATTGTCTTCTTTAGTGTCTTCAGCCTTTTCTTTAGTAGGATTGACTTCCTCAGGGAATGGTTGTTGAATGTTGAGATCATGTCTCTCCTTCATCCTTCTTTCAGCCTCTTCCCTTTGAGAGGAGTCCCCTTGAAGCTTAGCCATTTCCTTTTTATAGAGCTCCTCAACTTGACTGTATGTCATATTAGTAAACATCTCTCCTTTGACACCAATTGAACCTTTTAGGAAATTGATCATTTTTCTCCTTTCCTGATTGGCCAAAAAGGTCTTAGAAGGTTGTCTTTTCTGCTTCTTGAATGGCATTCTTTGCTTTGATGCTTTGACTGCTATTTTCTTGGCCTCAACTGCTGCTTTCATGTTCTTTTGATATTCTTCATTGAGTGCTCTGGCCATATTCAGTGCAAGCTTCCTGTCTTTTTCAGATTGTAATTGTTCCTCCTTTTCTATTTTTGGTTGAAGCTGCTTTGCCACTTCTTCATCTAACTCAATCTGACTCTTCTTCTTTGAAGGTTGTTCAGGTTCAACCATCTTTCCCTTTCCCTTTACATCCTTCAAACTTGTCTCACTGCTTTCTTTTCTTGGAAATGCCTCCTTCTTTAATGACCACTCCCTTGGCCTTTTGAGTAGCCTTAGGAGTGTCATTCTTGGCTTTTACCAATGTTTCTGCTATTTCTAACTCTTCAACATATAGCCCTGTTACTGCTGCTACCTGTTCTGTTACTGCTGTTGCTTGAACCTCATCTGTTTCTGCTGCTCGTGCTTCTGTTTCTGCAGCTTTCTCCCCCTCAAACTCAAATCCCATCCCAGATGTACTTTCCTTCTCTGCTTCAGCCTCTTGATTCTCCCCCTTGTTGAAAGCATCATTATCATTTTTCCTCTTCTTCAAAACAAACTGCCTTCTCCTCTTCTTTTGCACCAATCTTGTCACCATTTTCTTCAATTTGGTAATCTGTACTTGTTGAGACAGAATTACCATTTTCATTTCTTCTATGTCTTTGCCTTGCTTGATGACATCCAGATTAATGTTGCCCATTGTTTCAATCAATTCATTGTAGTCATATCTGTCCTCACCTTCTCCAGGAGTGTTACCCCCTTTTAAAGGATCATGGGATCTTTTAGTAGTGGAAGTCTTCTTCCTAGCAGAAGCACCCTCCACCCCCTTGGTTTCTTGGCACCTGGGACCTTTGGATGATTGCTCACCCAAAGTTGCCATGGGGGAGGTCTTATTAATGTTACCACTGTCCTCCTCTGTGCTAGCAGGAGTAGTGGCAGCCTTCTCACCCATATGCTCATGCATCTCCTCAGTGAGCACCTCCTTGGGGTTGGGAGACACCCCTGTGGTTTCCCTATAGATATTCTCTAATGGATAATTCTCCATTAGAGGGCTTAAAGGCTTTGTGGGTGAAGGTACAAGAAGGGAAGGAGCCTTCTTTACCTTTTTCCTCATGTACATATTGGTGATTGGTGAAGTTGGTTTTTGAAGAAGGGACTGTGGGATTGATATACTGATTGAAGGTTGGGATTGGCTTTCAGTGGGATGGTCTAATGAGGCCTTGACCCTGAAGCCAAACCTTCTTGATTGTGGGACACCACCATCATTGTAGAGAACAATGGGGTGTCAACTCCTTCCGAGTCCAATGGAGATCTCTTCATATTTGAAAAGACCTTGCCTTTGGGGATTTTAGGTACATATACCTCATCAAATTGAGGCATATCCGTCAATTCATTGGTTATAACTGCCTGGACAAATCTTGGGTACATATAGAAACTCTTTTTATTTCCCAAGTTTGACACAAGGTCATTGAAAATCATTTTTGAAAAATTGTACTTTCTGGCAGTGGCCAAGCAAACCAAAGCATAAGCAATGGTACTACTGAACTCACTCCATCCAGTAGTCTTTTTGGAAATACAATGCATAAGGGTATGGACAAAGAAACGCCATTGGGGAGAAAATTTTGATTTTGAGAACTTGAAAACACCCAATGGGCCTCCATACCCCATTCTAGTAAGAGTTGAAAATAGATCATCATTAGAGATAGATGAGATACCTGAGGCATCGTCTAGACGTAGACTGATGCGAATTACCTCTTCAGAAACTGTCAAGGGTTTGTCACACACCCTTGTCTTGATAACTTGCACACCATTTTCAGTAACAATGGTGGCATTTGCCCAGAATTGTTTCTGGTGCTCAATGTAGATGGATGGTGACACTGTAAGAGCATACGCGATATGGCTTGTCTTGAGAAAATCGACTATCTGGTGAAATCCATTAGCCTGCTTCGGCTTTTGAAGCATTGCGATTTTGTTGTGCTCATCAATGAACGCCATGGATGCCATCGAGCTTGAGTGTTCTTGCCTGAAACTTACTAGGTGCTTGAGAAAAAAAGGGTTAGAGAGAAGATGAACAGTATTCAAAGAGTCGTTATGAGCTTTTAGGCGGGCAAAGAGGGTATTTATACGATTCGAGAAAGAAGCAGTATTAACCACTAGCAGTATTAACTAACTAGCAGTATTAACTGAGAGCAGTATTAACCACTAGCAGTATTAACTAACTAGCAGTATTAACTGAGAGCAGTATTAACCACTAGCAGTATTAACTAACTAGCAGTATTAACTGAGAGCAGTATTAACCACTAGCAGTATTAACTAACTAGCAGTATTAACTGAGAGCTGAAGTAGTAACTTTGCACTGGCAGTATTAAAACTGCACTGGCAACATTAACTATACTTACACTCTTGAAGCTTGTACTGGTCTGAACAAGGCAATATACTTACTGAGAAAGATGATTAGTAATACCAAAAACAACCAAATAACATGTATACAATCACTTTTTAAACATGAGCTCATTCAGAGTTGATCATGCCCACACTTGTGACCAAGAAAGTGAATCTTCCCACATCAAAAGCTTTAGTGAATAGATCAGCAAACTGGTTGTCAGTATGAACTTTAGCAACTTGAATAAGCTTCTTTTCATTACAGTCTCTAATAAAGTGATACCTGATCTCAATGTACTTTGTTTTGGAGTGCTTGACTGGATTGTTAACAATGCTTATAACACTGCTATTATCAATGAAGATTGGAGTGTGAAGAAAGGTTACCCCATAGTCCAGCATTTGATTCTGAATCCATAGAACCTGAGAGCAGCAACTTGCAGCAGCAATGTACTCAGCTTCTGTTGTTGATAAGGACACTGTGATTTGCTTCTTACACTGCCAAGATACTAATCTTGCACCCAAAAGCTGACATCCACCTGAAGTAGACTTTCTATCCATATTAGCACCACCCAAGTCACTGTCTGAATAAGCAATCAAGTCAAAGTTGGATTCATAAGGATACCAAAGACCTAATCTAGGTTGCCCTCTTAAGTATCTGAAAATCCTTTTAACTGCTTGAAGATGTGATTGCTTTGGCTTGACTTGGAATCTGGCACACACACACACTGGAAACATGATGTCTGGTCTTGAGGCTGTGAGATACATGAGAGATCCAATCATTGATCTATAAAGATGGACATCAACATCCTCCCCCTCAAGATCAGTAGTGATCTGTTTGTGAGTTTCCATTGGTGTGTTTGCTGGCTTTGAGTCTGTTAAACCATATTTGTCCAGGATGTCTTTCACATACTTTGATTGACTTATGACGATCCCATCTTTCTGTTGTTTCACTTGAATCCCAAGGAAGAAGGTAAGTTCACCCATTGCACTCATTTTGAAGCTCTTGTGCATCAACTCTTCAAAGTCTCTACACATCTGTTCTTTTGTAGATCCAAAGATGAGGTCATCCACATAGATCTGAACAAGTAGGATGTCCTTCTTACTTCTTCTAATGAAGAGGGTCTTGTCAATTATTCCCCTTTCAAACCCATTTTCTAAGAGATAGGTAGACAATGTATCATACCATGCTCTTGGGGCTTGATGTAGACCATAAAGTGCTTTCTTCAGTTTATATACTCTGTCAGGATATGAAGGATTTTCAAATCCAGGGGGCTGACAGACATATACTTCTTCATCAATTATACCATATAGAAAGGCATTCTTCACATCCATTTGATATACCTTAAACTTCATGTATGAGGCATAGGCTAGAAATAGCCTAATTGCCTCTACCCTTGTAACTGGAGCAAAGACTTCTTCACAATATATGCCTTCTTCCTGAGTGTACCCTTGTGCCACTAGTCTTGCTTTGTTTCTGATGACTATTCCTCTCTCATCCTTTTTATTCCTGAAAATCCACTTGGTGACAATAGCTCTATGACCTTTTAGAAGATCCACCAAGTCCCAAACTTCTTGCAATTTGAACTATAGTAACTCTTCTTGCATGGCTTCTATCCAACTGGAATCTTTCATTGCATCATAGGCCTTCTTAGGCTCAATCTGAGATAGAAAGCAAGAGAGTACTGTATGTTGCTGATCCTGCAACTCTTGAAGTCTACTTTGATTTCTAGTTATCATAGGAGAAGATATGTCTCCTATTACCAGCTCTGGAGGATGGTTCTTTTGTGTTCTAGTCTGATGACTAGGTTCTTCATTGATTCCCACTTCTAGATTGGAATCATTTAAGTCAGTTGAGGGGGTCTTATCAGCTACTTCTGGTTCTTCATGCTCTGAAGTCTCCTCATCTCTTCTTTCTTCTTCACTCTGCATTGGTTCAGAAACAGTTTCTTTTTCACAGATTTCAATAGGTTCCATTGAAGGTATGGGAAAGATCACAGACTGAGGAATAATGTCTTGTACTTGCACATCCCCTGATCCTCCACTTCCTGAACCTGCATGATCATCACTACTGAAACCCAAAGAGTTAGTTAGTGAATCAATGTCAAACAACCACTGAGGACCTGAACCAATAGGATTTGGTGTGTTCTCATTGCATTTGACATTGTCACTTTCCTCAATTATTCTAGAAGAAAAATTAAATACTCTGTAGGCCTTACTCTGAGATGAGTAACCAACAAGAAAACCATCATCTGCCTTGCTATCAAACTTTCCTAAGTGAGTTTTGGTATTGAGAATGGTACAAGGACACCCAAAAGGTTTGAAAATCCAATAAATTGTTTTCTTTTATTTAAAAGCTCATATGGTGTCTTGTTTTTAGGCTTGATCACTAGAACTCTCTTTTGGACATAACAGGCAATATTAACTACTTCAGCCCAGAAAGTAATTGGAAGTTTGGAATCAGCTAACAGAGATCTAGCAGCTTCAATCAGTGTCCTATTCCTTCTCTCAGCAACACCATTTTGTTGTGGAGTCCTAGGAGCACTGTATTGCCTCTCAATTCCTTTTTCCTCACAAAATGTGTTTAGGTCAATATTTTTAAATTCAGTACCATTATCTGACCTAATGACTTTTACCTTTTGATTTGTTTGGTTTTCAATTCTTAGAATAAAGGATTTGATCAGTCCACTTGTCTCATCCTTGGTCCTTAGAAAATATACCCAAGTAAATCTAAAGTAATCATCAACAATAACTAAGCAGTATGATTTCTTACCTATACTCATAACATTTGTAGGACCAAACAGATCCATATGCAACAACTGAAGAGAATTAGAAATAGTGTTCAACTCTTTGGACTTATGAGAAGTTTTGTGTTGTTTGCCTTTGAGACAGGCAACACAATGATCATCTCATGAAAAGACTTTTGAAGGCAAACCTCTTACAAGGTTGTTTTTGACAAGTTTATTCATTGTTTTAAAATTCATGTGACACATCCTTCTGTGCCAAAGTGATGATTCATCCAAAGATGCTTTTGAAACAAGACAGTTTAGGGATGAATCAGTTGAAACATTTTCCATGTCCAAACAATAGACATTATCCTTTCTGGGAGTTCTTAGTAGTATCATCTTTTCATCAACTACCTTGAATCCAGGAGCAAGGATAATGCATTCTGAATCTGTGAACAATATATTATGCTTTTTGTCACAAACCTGTGATACACTTAACAGGTTATACCTTAACTGCTCAACATAGAACACATCCTCAAAGGTCATCTTACCTTTTGTTACATCACCCTTACCACTGATCTTACCTCCATCTAGAGTATTACCAAAGGCAACATGTCCTCCATCAATTTTCTTGAAATTCTTGAGGCAAGCCATGTTCCCTGTCATGTGCCTAGAGCAACCACTATCAACATGCCAGATGCTCTTTCCCTTGAGCTGCTGATTGCCCTGCACATAAGATAAATCAATTAGTATTGATTGGGAACCCAAGCCAAAGTGGTCTTGGGTCTCCCTTTCTCATCAAAGTATTTACATTCCTTTTTGATGAGATTTTTAAAATCAGAGCATTCTTTACTAGAGTACTTTGTCAAGATAATAGGTCTAGCAGCACAAACACTAGAAGCAGTACTAGTTTTAGAAGTACTAACAGAGTTAGAAGCACTAACAGGTTTAGCAGTACTAACCTTGTTAGAAGCACTAACAGAGTTAGCAGTATTAACATTTGAAGAAGTACTAACAATGTCAGCAGCACTAACATAGATAGCAGTAGTATTGCTTCTAGCAGCACTATGATTGTCAGCAGCACTATTTGTGGTAGCAGTACTAACAGTTTTAGTGCTTTTGGGAATCCACATCTTGACACTTTCTTTCACAGTCTTTTTCTTCATGTGGCTTTTAGATTTAACATGTTTCTTAGCCACATGTTTCCTTTCATTCTTCCTATAACCAAAGGGTTTTTGCATAGATCTTTGAAAATTCATCCTTTGGTTAATAGGATTAAAGTAGCAGTACTTGGAAAGATGATTCAATTTGCCACATATGAAACAAGGTTTTGGTCTGATGATTCTACTCAGATCAACTCCTTGTTTCTGAGCCCACTGATTATTCCAATTCCTTTGATTTCCCCTCTTTTTATCATGTTTTAGGGGCTCATCCTTATTACATGCACACTGTTTGCAAGGAACAGAATTCACAACTGTGGTCTGCTTGTAATGGACCTTTCTAGACTTTCCCTCAGTCTTCTCTATGTCATTGGATTTGATCCAAGCCCTTCCACAATCCTCATTGGTGATGATGTTATTTTCTAAGGGAATCTCACCACCCACATTGTTCTCCTTTCTCTTACCAGCTTCTTTTTCAGTTTTGTCCTCAACAACTACTTCATCTAAGGGATCTATCTCAGTGGCTCCCTCAGGCAGGTCCTTCCTATCCTTAGTCTCTAGCAAGTCTGATATATGAGGGATGTAGTTGTTGTTGTATGGTGGTGGTGTGGTATTGTACCCAATTCCTCTTCTCAGTTTGTCATGAAACTGAGTTTGTAGTAAAGAGTCCATTGCTTTAGAAGCATTGGAAAACTTTTCCACATCTAGCTTAACTTTGGCTAGCTCTCCTCTCAACTTTGTCAGTTGGATTTCTAGATCATTCTACTCCCACTTCCAGTAATTGGTATCATATGTGTGTTGAAGTTCATTGGCTTGGAAACCTTTAATCTGTTCCTCAAACCTCTCAACAATTCTCACATAGTCTTTTATATCTTTTTCTAATCTCTTAAGGTCATCCCTCATATTCTGGTTATGATCCCTGTACCTTTTAACAGTATCTATGCAAGTTTGAGAACATAGATTAGAAAGTACCTCAATTGGGAGATCAGATACCTTTGCCATGAGAGCTTGATTTTGAATAGCCTCTTCTTCTTGATCACTCCAGTCAAACCCCATTCCTTGTTGAGAAACAAGGGCTTGAGCAGATTTTTTGTTCTGGTTGAAGCTTCCAGTCTGAGCTTGTTGGTGGTTGTTGTGAGACACTCCACTTCTGCATTCCCTGGCAAAGTGTCCCTTCATATGACATTTATAGCACTCCACCTTTGACTTATCAAAACTTGCACCATCTTCTCTTCTTTGGGAGAAGTTGTTCCTCCCAGTCCTCTTGATGAACTTCTTCACCCTCATAGAAAGCATGGTCATCTGCCATTTAATATCCATCTCTTCAAGATCATCAGGATGAATTTGTTCCAAGTCATCATTGATTAAAGAAGAGTTTCCATGGCTGGAAAGAAAGGCTTCAAAAACAGATTCAGTGCCTTTTTCTTGATTTACTCCATTAGCAGCATTAACTGATTCAGGGTTAGCAGTAGAATCAATTGATGCTGATAGGAGTGCAGCATTATGAACATACCCAGTAGGCTTCTTCTTTGCTTCCACCTCAGATTCAAACACTCTCAGATCATTGTACAGATCATCAAGTTCCTTTTCTTCCAATTGTTCATTCTGTCTTAATGAAACAGTATACATGGTCCATTCATCTCCAAGGGACCTTAAGAACTTTCTGTTTACATCATCTTGATCAATCTGTACTCCCATAGTAGCTAGTTCACCAATCAGCATGTTAAACCTGTCAAAAGTTTGAGTCATGGACTCATTCTTAGTTGACATAAAGTTTTCATACAGTTGCTTCAATATAGCCTTCTGATTTCTCTTGGTACTTTTGGTACCAGAGAATCTCTTCTCTAGAGCATTCCAAAGCATTTGTGCGGAATAGCCAAGAGCAGTGTGCTCAAGGCTTTAATCTCTGTCTGCCTTGTCTTCCTTTCTGCATCCGTCTTTGGTGGGATTCTTTTTCCATCTGCACCAATCTTTCCTTCATCAGATGGGCCATTCTCAATGGTGTCCCACATAGAGTAATCCGTGAGGAGAATGTATTGCTTGATTCTAATCTTCCACATGTCAAACTCCTTATATCTGAGCATTGGAACCTTTGAGACAAGAGTACTGTTTGATTCAACTGTGTTTTCCATGATGAATGAAGGTTTCTGAGAATACTGGCTCTGATACCACTTGTCAGGATCTAATTCTCAACAAGAATAATGAACTCATAAACAATATTAAAGAAGTTGCGGAATAACACTTTAATATTCAACAATCAATGAAACAGTGAATCAGAAATCACAAACTTGTAAACTTTATTGAATGATTAAAGTTACAAGATTTCAAACAAAACCTCAATATTCATGAACAGACTCACCAATACGAATTCTACTTCTCTAGAACTAGGGTTCTAAACCTTGAGGTTAATTCTCTCTATCAAAAACAAAAACTCAGAATATTGTCTATGAAACTATTCAGACTAATTCTATACATATACTAAAGATAAAAGATAATTACAAAATATAAAAGATCTTCAGTATATTCTTCCATAGTTATCTCCAAGCTTTCCATGAATATCTTCAATCAATACAACTGTCTTCATTGCCATACGAAGTCTTCATCTCATAAGCAGCACTATCTTCATGAGCAGTATTAATACACAGCAGTATTAACACTCTGAGCAGTATTAAGTTCAGCAGTACTAACTACTAGCAGTACTAACTTTGCTTAGCAGTAGTAACTTCATCGAGCAGTATTAACCTTGGTTAGCAGTCTTAATCTGTCTCAGCAGTAGTAACTTTTCTCAGAAGTAGTAACCATGTTGTACTAGCAGCATTAACCATACTTGAACAATTCTTCAATGCCCAACATAATTAAAACAAAATATTTATCAATATTATATTTTAAAGTAAATTGCAAATTTGGTCCCGGGGGTAGTTGTTTTTCGCACTTTTGGTCCCTATAAAATATTTATTGCAAGAAAACCCTTGTGGTATGCAAAAGTGTTTGGTTTTGGTCCCTCTAACTAACTCCATCAGATTTCCATCCATTAAAATCCCTCATGTGACTTGCACATGTGGGCATATTGGTCATTTTATAAACAACAAACCAAAGGACCAAAAATGCAATTTACTCTTTTATTATTATATCATTTTTTAAAACATAATAATTATATTATATAACTAATAATTAATTGTCACTTGATTTGAAAATAACTTATTTAATGAAACATCGTTAAATAATAACAATATTTTAACTAATTAATAATTTATGTATAAGTTTCTTCAACCAAAACTATAATAACATAATTTATATTTTCGTTTCTACTAAATTTCATTTTTAATATAAAAATTTAATTATTCAATAAAAATAAATTAAAGACATGCGGTTTTTTATTATTAATATAAAATATTAAAAAAAATTAGCAAATATTAAAAACGATATATGAAATAACCTTTAAAAAAATAATTATAGCTTAACTTATATCTAACTAAACTCGAATTTCTTTTAGTTATTTTAAATAAATTACCCTACGATAATTAAAATGATGTAACATGCAAAAAGATTAAAACATATGGATTTTGTTAGGGATGTTTGAGAGAGGAGGAACGACCAGAAAACCTTTGAAGTAACTCCAACAAATTATTCAAATTTTCTTTAAAGTGAAGAATCAAAATTCAAAATCTTTATAAAACAATCACATTCAATTTCAACAGAATTTTTATTTTTAAGATTACAATTAATAATATAATAAAAGTATTATATACTTATAAGGGCTTTCACAACCCACTTTTGTGTTTTTTTGGTGGATAATCCTTCTCAAATATTCCTTACAAAATCCAAAATTGCAATTTACTCTTTTATTTTTTTATTTTATTTTTTTTGAAATAATTGTAGAGTAATCTATTTAGAAAATCTATTTACTCTTTTAATAATTGTAGAGTAATCTATTTAGAAAATCTATTAGAAAGTCGAGTCCAATAAGTTTAGTTATAATTATTTTTGTATAGGTTATTTTATATATCGTTTTAATTTGTACTAGCATCTTTGTGTTTTTAATTATATATATATATATATATATATATAATATTTTACATTAATAATCAAAAACCACAGGTCTTTAATTTTTTTTTTGAATAATTTTTTTATTAAAAATGAAATTTAGTAAAAACGAAAATATAAATTATTTTATTAATTCAGTTGACAAAATTTAAACATAAATTATTAACTAATTAATTTTTTATTTTAATTTAATTTTAACGATGTTTCATTAAATAAGTTATTTTTAAATCAAATGATAACTAGTGTGCGACCTGCGCTATGCGCGATAGTAATTCTTTTTTAAGGAGTATTTAATCGAGTTAAAATAAAACGTAATTTTCTCCAAAAATAATTAATGAGATATAATCTAAAACAACGAATGAGTATATATAATGGCAACCAAATTAAGTTAATCTCATGAGTTTATACAAAGACCTAGTCTTCTCCTAATAAATACCCACATCATCCTTCAATTCCATCATTTTCTCACCAATCTTGGATGAACAAAATACACCATATTTTAAATTTTGAGGAATTCTCAAATCTTATTAAGTTACCTCATTATCCCTTGGTTGTTCCTTTAATATATATATATATATATATATATATATATATATATATATATATATATATTAATGATTGATATTGATATATTGGTTGGGTAATATAAAATGAGTCAACTTTGTTAGTTATCACAAAGTCATTATTTTAACTATTTGTTATATATATAATTTTTTTTGCTAAAATAGGGTAGGCTAATTTGAGTCGCCCACATTAGTGACACTAAAACACTTACCCCTCATTTCTTATATACTCACTTCAAACTTTAAAAATTGTATCTTCTCAACAATGTAGGATGGTACAAAAATAGGGTAGGGTAGATTTAGCCAACCACATGAGTTGATACGCATCCATCCTTCCTTTCTTATAGTCACTTCCTACTTCAAAACTTTTATTTTCTAACCAATGTGGGATGATGAAACTCAACTACACTTCAAGATTTAAGGAATATTCAAACCTCATGATTCTAAGTCATTATCATTGGTTTCTCTTTTAATATATATATATATATATATATATATATATATATATATATATATAACTTCTTTTGCTAAAATATATATGGGTGGCTAATTTGAGTCACCCACATTAGTGACACTAAAACACTTACCTCTCATTTCTTATATACTCATTTCAAACTTCAAAAATTGTATCTTCTCAACAATGTAGGATGATACAAAAATAGGGTAGGGTAGATTTAGCCAACTACATGAGTTGATACGCATCCATCCTTCCTTTCTTATAGTCACTTCCTACTTCAAAACTTTTATCTTCTCACCAATGTGGTATGATGAAACTCAACCACACTTCAAGATTTGAGGAATACTCAAACCTCATGATTCTAAGTCATTATCCTTGGTTTCTCTTTTAATATATATATATATATATATTGATATTTTAATTATTTGTTATATATAATTTTTTTTGCTAAAATATGGTAGGCTAAATTGAGTCAACCACATTAATGACACAAAAATACTTACCTCTCATTTCTTATATACTCACTTCAAACTTTAAAAATTGCATCTTCTCAACAATGTGGGATGATAAAAAAATAGGGTAGACTAGATTTAGCCAACCACATGAGTTGATACAAAAACATCCATCCCTCCTTTCTTATAGTCTATTCCTACTTCAAAACTTTCATCTTCCCACCAATGTGGGATGATGAAACTCAACCACATTTCAAGATTTGAGGAATACTCAAACCTCATGATGCCAAGTCATTTTTCTTGGTTTCTCTTTTAATATATATAAAATGTTTAGTGTGTAAACCGCGCGTTGCACGGTAGCGTAAGTACTTTGTGTTCAATAATATGTAAACAACCATATAAATAATATTGGTTGGTAATATAACGATCTACAAATCGTACTCATATCTTTTGTAAAATTTCATAAGATTTTATTATTGGAATATATATATATATATATATATATATATATATATATATATATATAGTTAAGCAATAAATATATAAAGTGAAATAAAATGAGTAACATTAACGATGGAATGGTAGTTGCATAACTGAAACCACCATGGTTGTAGGCGGCGAATCTAATTGAATTTTTACTTTTTCATTTGATTTATTCGAGTTTTTTTCGACTTGAGACTGTTTTCTTGCAAGTTCAGTTTATCGACCAATAAATAAAGAATGCTCGAAAAAAGAAGTTTTATTAATTTTATGTAAATGAAAGACAATATATGACACAATTTAATCAAATTAAACAAATTTATGAATCAATTTGATTAACTTAACCAATGAAATCGACGGTTTCCACGGTTTACAAAATTAGAGTGGTTTCTATTTGATCTCTTCCATATATATATATATATATATATATATATATATATATATATATATATATATATATATATATATAAAAAGGAATTAAAATAATTGTACATATTAGTAATTGTAGTAAGTTACTGTTTTATAATTTTATATACTGATTTATTTTAATTTGATTTTTATATATTATTTTTATATATTTTTTTCCTATACATACTATTATATTGATTCTAATTTTAATTTTTTTGATTGTAGTAATTTTTATTTCAATGAACTTATTCTAATTATATTGTTTTATTTTAATTACTTTTGCTAAGTGGTATTAAATGTAATAAATATTTCATTTATTAATAAGGAAATTAATTATAAGTATTTAATTTTATATTGTAATGTAGTGATTCTAATTTCATTTATATCTATAAATTTATTATTTAGGATTTAGAATGTTTTTTTAATTTGTATATTGATTACAATTTTTATTTTTATTCTAATTATATATATATATATATATATTTACTTTAACTTGAAAATAGTACAAATCAATATATAAAGTTTACTAAAGAAAATCGTACAAATCAATATATATACACTAATTATTCTAAATAACATATATAAAATGTAATGTGAATAATAATAATTGATAATGGTCATTTAATAACATTAAAATATGTAATGAGTGTTGTGTTAATAATAATTAATGATTATTCACTAATATATAAAAACAAATAAGAGTACTATGTAAATATGTAAGTTATATTATATTCAACTATCATAAGTATTTGATTTATGTATATTTTTTGCAATGAGATTTTTTTGTGTAACTAAAATTTTTCATCTTCATTTTATTTATTTATATTAATTAGAGTATTATTTTTAGTTGTTATGTATAAAAATATACATGTTATTATATTTAAGTGTCGTCTAAATTAAAATTATTTATTTTAATAAGATTTTAAATGATTAATAAAATTAAAATCTAAGAAAAAGTATAAAAGACATAAATAAATAAATAAAACTCTAAAATCCCAACATAAGTAAAAAAGAAATGTATGTCATAATTAGTCTTCTTAAAGTAAACTGAAAAAAATACAAATAATAGTTGAAAATTGATTTGTTAATGTTGTCTATGATTGTAATGTTTTCAAAATTCAGTTATCAAACCGTTGTTGCCATCTAAAATCACGACCACGAATAAACCCTCGGTTCCCTTGGAAAAACCTAAGAGAAATATAGAAGATAGAAGTAAAAATAAATAAATCTGAAATCCCAACAAAAATACAAAAAGAATAATACCTGGATCAATATTCTTGAAGTAAACTTGAAAAAAAATTTGTTAAAAGAATAATGATTTGTGTGAAAAAAACACATCAAGTGATGGAGAGATAGAAAAGAGTTTGCTTAAAAAATGACGGTTTGTGAAATGATTCAAATGAATATTACATCAAGTGATGAAGAGGGAAATAAAGAGTTCACTTGGAAAAAAAAATGTTGAAGAATAACCGTTTGTTAAATGAAAAACACATAAGGAAATGGATAGAAAGAGTTTACCTGAAAGACAATTTTGTGGAAGAATAACCGTTTCTTTTGTGAAATGAAGAGCACATCAATTGATATGAAGAGATATGACAAAAAATTAGTAATCAACAAAGCATGAGAAAACAAAATGAGCACATGAAAATTTTGGATGTTTCACCTTCAAGAATGAAGATGAATATGTTTAAAAGTTAAACTTTTGAAAATAGATGATAGACATATAAAGTAAAATATGAAGAGATACTATATTGGTTTTCTTGTTCAATATATTGGGAGATGGAGAGGAGTTAGGAAAATGAAGGGAATTGTGTTAAATTTAAACATAATGATTAATTAATGTGGGAAATTAAAGTGATAAATTAGGGGGAAAATGGTTAAAAGAAGAATAAGGAGAAAAAAGATAAAGGGCTTTCTAGGCTTGAGGAGATGCCGCCTCATACATGGTGGTTTCTCCTTTAATATAGATATATAGATGATTGATTGATTTAATATATATATTGATATTTTAATTATTTATTATATATATTTTTTTTTTGCTAAAATAGGCCGGGTAGGCTAAATTAAGTCACCCACATTAGTGACACAAAAAAAATTACCCCTCATTTCTTATATAATCACTTCAAACTTTAAAATTTGCATCTTCTCAACAATGTCGGATGATACAAAAATAGAGTAGGCTAGATTTAGCCAACAACATGAGTTGATACAAAAACATCCATCCTTCATTTCTTATAGTCTATTCCTACTTCAAAACTTTCATCTTGCCAATAATGTGGGATGATGAAACTCAACCACATTTCAAAATTTGAGGAATATTCAAACTTCATGATGCCAAGTCATTTTTCTTGGTTTCTCTTTTAATATATATATTGATGATTTAAATATATATATATATATATATATATATATATTGATTGATTTAATATATATATATATATATTGATATTTTAATTATTTATTATATATAATTTTTTTTGCTAAAATAGGGTAGGCTAAATTAAGTCACCCACATTAGTGACACAAAAAACACTTACCCCTCATTTATTATATACTCACTTCAAACTTGAAAATTTGCATCTTCTCAACAATGTGGGATGATACAAAAATAGGGTAGGCTAAATTAAGTCACCCATATTAGTGACACAAAAACACTTACCCCTCATTTATTATATATTCACTTCAAACTTCAAAATTTGCATCTTCTCAACAATGTGGGATGATACAAAAATAGGGTAGGCTAGATTTAGCCAACCACATGAGTTGATACAAAAGCATCCATCCCTCATTTCTTATAGTTTATTTCTACTTCAAAACTTTCATCTTCCCACCAATGTGGGATGATGAAAACTCAACCACATTTCAAGATTTGAGGAATACTCAAACCTCATGATGCCAAGTCATTTTTCTTGGTTTCTCTTTTAATATATAATATATATAATGATATAATGATTTAGCCAACCACATGAGTTGATACAAAATCATCCATCCCTCCTTTCTTATAATCTATTCCTACTTCAAAACTTTCATCTTCCCACTAATGTGGAATGATGAAACTCAACCACATTTTAAGATTTGAGGAATATTCAAACCTCATGATGTCAAGTCATTTTTCTTGGTTTCTCTTTTAATATATATATATATATTGATTATTGATTAATTATATAACATAGTTATTATGTTTTAAAAAAATGGTATAAATAACAAAAGAGTAAGTGTAAACTACAATTTTGGTCCCCGACGCTTACACTTTTCTTTGAAAATGGTCCCTAAAATTCAATAACTACATTAATCATCCCTACTGTTTGCATTCATCCCTCTATGCTAACTCCGTTAAGTAAAGGCTATTTTCGTCTTTATACTTTTATAGAGACAAGTTATATAATTTTACTTAAATCAGAGAGACCAAATTGTAAATTATTCTAATTTATATTAATATTATATATATATATATGTGTGTGTGTGTGTGTGTGTGTATGTGTGTGTGTGTCTGTGTCTGTGTATGTATGTTACGAATACAACTACACACCGGTGATACTCTTCCCTGACGCTCTTCTCCGGCAACAACCTCATTCACAGTTGGTCTTCTCCGGATTTCATTTAGAGAGAGAGAGATAGAGAGAAGAGGTGGTGGGATGGGATATGTAATGTTTGGGACATAGATATTTGTTAAACCTAGATTAGTTGATAAACAATCACAACACAATAAAGAACAAGAGATGAATAAATCAAAACAATATACCAATGATCTCTTGATTAATCAGATAAATACGTGTGTGTGTTCTTGGTGTACAGATACCTCTTGTGCGTGTATAATGCAGAGAATACGGCCTCCTTAATCTTCACAAGAGCTACCGAAAACTAGAGAATAATACCTTTATATACGTAAGTCAACATGACCTAATCAGTATTAACTATTAGCTAAAATACCCCTTAAGGTATTAAACACTATTACAAACTAGACCACTTTAACAATTTAATCTTGAATACAATTATTGATCCAACAATCTCCGCCTTTGGATTCAAGATTAAAAAAAAAGTTTGGCAATGACTTCGGGTCTTCACTTCTCTTGAAAACTGTATCTGATATGACGTTTACAGCTTCAAAGCTTGTAGCTTTACACAGTCTTCATTTTCCTCTTTCTTTAAACGAAGTGTCCTTCTGACGATCATCTTCAGTCGATAAGTTCAGACACTTTGATATCTTTGAATTATTCAGCAGTCTTCAAAAATTCTTGTATTCTCCTCCTTTGTGTATTTTCCCCCTTTTTGATGAGTGGTGAGAATCAACATCATCAAAACATTTCAAAACAAACTAGGAATTTTCTCCCCAAAATCAACAATTAAACGCAGTCTTCATGTATAGAGCCCTGTGTGGAAATAAGAGCAGTCTCCCCAGATAGAGAGAGTGATTATTTCAATCTTTGCAGATTCAAATAAGTAAAAAGTGGTAACCCTGAATCAACATATGATTCAGTTTGAAATGCCTGTCAGTAACACACAGTTACTGAGTAACACGAAGTTACTATAGAAGGAGCTGGTTTTGATGTTGGCTCCCCAGGACTTCCATTCAATCATCGAATAACACATGGTTATCTATGAACGTTCTGACAGAAAACAGATTTCTGTGTGCTCGTGCATGTGTATGAAAGAATTAAGCACCGATGATTGCTTTTCAATGTAGGCTCAAAGTATGTAAACTTGTTGAGACAACAACAAATTATACAAGGACTCAATGTGCATGAGAAAGGGTCGAAGGTGGGGCAACTTTCCTTCTTTTTCAATATTAGTATCTTCCAAATGAAGAACCAATAGCGTATGTGCTGCTTCCCCAGAAAATGTGAAACATTCTCTTTTTGAGAAAAGAATGAGTAGCTGGTGGGGTTTTATGCAAGAGATGGCATGGGCTAGGTGCCTTTTTTTTCAATGATGGTCACCAAAGAATGTGAACCAATCAGATAATGTGGCTGCCCGGCTCAGAAATAAGTTTGGTGCAGAGTCTGATATTCTTTTACTCTGATCTCTCACCCTATTTCTTTTAAACATTAAATCTCACTTCTAACCAATCTCTCTTTTCCATTTTACCTCTTAACACACCAACACTCAATTCTTTTGACCCCTCTCCCCTCAATCACTCAGGGAATACTTCCTAGGTAGGAAACACTGGTTATCATGAATCCATGGAAGTTCAATTAAGTTCACACATCAAATCCCATGTAAAAGAATTTGTTGTGCAATAGACTTTTGTACATGAAATCACAAAGGAACACAAATAAACATGAAGAATAAATATTTGGAGAAGTCAAAGACATTTCGTTTTGACAATACAATTCTCCCCCTCGAAACAAAAAGTGGTTGACAATTAAGTATCTAAAAATCATTTAAAATCACACTTCACAATTCATGAAAATCTTTGAAGAATAGGAAGTGGTTTGAACATTTAAGAAACCATTTTTCACAAGTGAAAGTTGTTCATCTTTCAACAAGTGATAGAGTGTAGGGATTAGAAAGATAGACCTGTAAATCAAAATCTTTAACTCCCCCTGGAATGAATATTTTCATTTAAGTGTCCCCATTTATATCTGTAAAACAACAATTCATCAGAAAAATATGACAATGATCGTGAAAATCATATTTATCTCCTCCCCCTAAGAGATATAACAGTTAGCTCCCCCTCAAATCAAAAACTTCTATAAAAGATGTTATCATTTAAGCATCCTATTAGAAGAAAACTTTTGAAAACGGGTTCTGAACTTTAGTATTCAGAGGCCATGATGACATATTCTCCGGTGATAATAGTATCATTCATTTTTACCAATGAAGAACGGGTCCTAAGTTGTTGTACTTAGAAGTCAATGTTTTGACAATGAGGCAAGAGTCCTGATCTGTAGTAATCAGAAGTCATTGTTCTTTCTCCCCCTCAAACCTTGGGTGCCTGCAACACAGATTTAGCTTTTGGTACCCACTGGTAATTGGGTCCTTATAGGTTAGTTGTAGTTCTAGTGGGAGAGATAAAATAAGAACCATACCAGTTATTCACATAATCTTTGTTTACAAAATCATTTGAGCCACAATAGGAAAAACTAATTTTCTTTTGTGCTAACCTGATCAATTGATTGATAGTGTAAACCAGATCAGGTTTGCCAAAAGCTTTACCTTTCAGAGCATTGTTTTTTTAGCATTTGATGTATGCACAAATGATTTATCGGTCTTTTTCTCCTCAGAAGATCCTTTAACTCTCCAGATCCAATTTTCTCTATCTTTTTCTTCATCTTCCCTTCTCCAGAACCTTTTCTTCCTAGACTTGTTCTTTTTGAAATTACCAGAACCGTCAACATTTTTGTCAAAGAAAAGGTTAGAAGGACGAATCTGATCTTTATGTTCAGAAGTATGATCATTAATTACATCAAACAAAGGATTATTAGAAACATTAGTAAAAATTGAACTTGCTGCTGAATTGAATGAGCATTCGAATGCAGTTAGATCATCTCTCGGTGATTGAGCTATTGAGTCTGGCGTCTTGTGCTCATTCAGCTTCAATTTGAATACGATCTCTTCAAGTTCCTTTATCTTTGACGACAAACTGTTTCTTTCCTTTGCAATCAGATCAAACTTCTTTTGCAATTCAGATTTCGTCTTCTTTTCCTTCAGAATGTTTGTTGACAACTCATATAGCTTTCTTGTCAGCTTAGCTATCTCAGTCTCTAGATCTTTCTTTTCTTTAGAAAAGTCTTTATTTACATCCTTCTGCTCAGCTTTCTTCTTCTCATTCTCAACCTTGTCTCTCTCCAGAATGATAACTTTCTCAAAGTCTGAAACTTGTTGAGAAAGCTTAACACATTTAAGCTCTAATGATTTCTTCTCTTCAAAGGCTTTTCTTGAGAAATCAGAGAATTTCTTAGGAAATTCTTTTCTTTCTTTCTCAATCTTCATCGTCTCATCTTCGGATTTTGTGTTGTTTCTGTCTTGGGTTGTCTTTTCTTTCAGCATATTAATCTCAACCTCAAGACTGAAAACTTTTTCTTTCAAAGAGTTTCTTTCAGCAAAAATTTGAGAATTCATTTTTCTCAGCCCATCAGATGTCTCACAAGCAATGTTTGCTCTTCTTCTCAGTTCATCTAGCTCTCTTTGCATTGATTCCTTCTTTGACCAGCTTGAGCTAGAATTTATACATTCAGATCTCTTTAGCTTTGCTTGAAGATTTAAGATCTCATTTTCTTTCGACTCAATAATTCCTGCAAAATTAATCTTTGAGTTAGAGATATAGTCTGAGCAAACAAAGTCTTTCTTTAAATCTTTATCATCTTTCTATTTATTAATTTGTTCAAGAAGAGATGAGTTCTGAATCTTCAGATCTTTATTTTCAGCTTCCAGTGCTGGAATCTCTGGCAAATATGCTAAAGCACAATCTCTCTTGGTCAGCACTGTATTTCCCTTCTCGTCTGTGTAAGCCATGATGATATTTGTACAACTTAAATCAACTTATAAGATCTTAGAATCAAGAATTAGATAAAAACTACACTCAACAATTTTCAGAAAAATAAATTTCCAAAAATAATCAAATGCAGAATTCGCAAACAGTATAAAACACAAAGAAATTAGCAAGCAACACCTATCAATCCTGAAGCTTTCGCAAATAAATATGCAATAAGAAACTTGAAAATGATCGTTAGTCCTGATAAAATCAAATGAATACAGAATAATACTGAAAAATGAAAATGAGAAAATCTGGTGCAAAACACAGAATGCGCTAAGGACAGTAGCGCAAAAGACAGTTTGTGCTAAGCAAAGCTGACGTGAAATTCTGAAACGCGCTAAAGGCAGTAGCGCAAAATTGCGCTAATTGAACCTAGCACAAAAGACGATTTGCGCTAAAAGGAGCTGGCGCAAAAGTCAACTCGCGCTAAGAGAAGTTGGCGCGAAATCCTGAAATTCGCCAAGTTTGGAAGCAGAGAAGCTGGCGCAAGTAGGTGTTTGAGCGAGGAGAAGGTGGCGCAAAGAGAGTTTTGCGCGAGGAACTGATGGCGAAGATCGGGACTTTGAAGCCGACCGGTGTGTTGCGACCGGTGTATTGCGCGACCTGTGTGCTGCGACCGGTGTCTCCCCTGACCGATGTGGACCGGTGTGGACCGATGTCGACCGGTGTCCAGACCGGGGCCGACCGATGTATAAGCTTCGACCGGTCTCTCCTTCGACCGAACTTTTCGCTAACAGATGAGGCGTAAAAAGAGCTTTGCGCAGAAACTTGAAAGCGTAAAAGAAACTTTGCGCTAAGCACTTTTAAACATTTGAATCTGGTGCAAAGAGGATGATCTGGTGCAAACTCGAGAATCTGGCGTGTTCTTCAACTAAGCTTCGAAAATCGACTCTGATTCATCCAAAGACCTATCTAGACTTCGAATTACAACTCGAAACTTTGACAATAAGACCACAAATACATCTAGAACAGATTACAACCAATTAATTTAAAAAACAAGCACTCAAAAAAAATTCGATCAATGAACCAGTGCAGTGATTTTAAGTACAATTAGGCAATCAGATGATGTTCAATAACATAAAACACACCTAATCAAATCAGTTTTATGCACAAAAACACATTAAACCATGAAATCGATTTTCACACAGTAAGTTTTCGAAAAATACTGTTTTAATCCAAAAAGCTTGATTCTTTGGCTCTGATACCACTTGTTAAACCCAAATTAGTTGATAAACAATCACAACACAATAAAGAACAAGAGATGAATAAATCAAAACAATATACAATGATCTCTTGATTAATCAGATAAATATGTGTGTGTGTTCTTGGTGTACATATACCTCTTGTGCGTGTATAATGCAGAGAATACGACCTCCTTAATGTTCACAAGAGCTACCGAAAACTAGAGAATAATACCTTTATATACGTAGGTCAACATGACCTAATCAGTATTAACTATTAGCTAAAATACCTCCTAAGGTATTAAACACTATTACAAACTAGACCACTTTAACAATTTAATCTTGAATACAATTATTGATCCAACAATATTCATACCCAGATGGAGACACACATATATCCCGCGACCAAGATGCCACCGTTCGTCTTCTCCGGCAACACCCTCCATTACCGACCAACATTGAGACATCAATACGGTGGTCTTCTCCCTCCAGCACCCTCCACTCCGATGGTGTAACACCCCTAAAATTCGAAAATAGCAGACAAATTAAAACTTCCAAAAACTCTTAAATACAAAGTTTTGAAATATAAAATATCTAAAGTTACAAGGAATAATCTCTAAAACACTGTATCACAATTCTAACGGAACTATCACTTTCCACAAACTAGGGACAACATTAGTCGGGTGTTACTAAAACCACCAAAGCTGCTATCTTCACCAACCCGGATGACGTCACTAAAGCCATCCTACCGGAACTTCTACCAAGCTCCACTCACCACACAGATCCATCTAAGACCTGATATACATGTCGAAAAGAAAAAGTGCTAGGCTTAACGCCTAGTGAGTTAAAGCAGTTTTCATCATATAAATCATAAAACATTTAAAGTGAACGTTTTACTCCGAATAAGACCATTTTAGAAATACTGATTATAAAGAGGCTTTATTTGCAAATCAAATTACTTCAAATTCCCAAAAACCCATTTTAAATAATTAATCGTCACCCAAATTTCTCCAAAACACACCCACACGGTATTTCGTCAAAAGACTATTTGTGTAAATAAAATGGTACGTATTAACACCGAAGGCATAGGTAAGGGAATACCCAAAATAACACCTTTTGGTGACGAGGGAGACCCGATTCCATCAAATGTGGCGGACACACAAAGTTATGCCACTATCAACGTTCTCGAGTTTCGCATAGACCATGGATCCCCGTATCCGGCTCCTCTGAGCTACCACCGCAAGATAACCAGATGACCTAGTGTCTACTCGACCTCTAGATGAGTCTCACCACAAAGTCACAAGTCCCCGTTTCCGGCTCACCATGGGCACCACCACAAGACTTAGCTCCGTATACGGCTCTCCAAGAGCACCACCGCAAGCTTACAAACAACATGACTTGGGGACCACTCACTAGACTCAAACATGGACATCAAAACTCCATGATGAACATAACGACTCATATGCCTATGGATCCAATGCATTACAGTCTAAACATTACATGACTCCATATGAATGAACTAACGCATCCAAAACATGTAATAACCAACATTTGTATAATAATTGCATTTCCACAAAACAGTCCATAAGGATTCATTTAAACTTGACAACGTCCCAAAACTCGTTAGAGTGCAAATCAAGCCGTAAGGCGTCATAAAACATTTGATACTCAAATAGAGCCAATATGGCTACACAAGCCGATGTACAACTTTATCAAACCTTCCCAATTAAAAAGGTATCCATTCTAACAACTCACACTTTTAAAATCAAAGGACTTAGAGTTTTCAAATATAAAACCTGTAGATTAAGTAAAACCCCAAAATGACCATATTTCCATGATCGTTCTTAACATCCCCAACTCACACGAAAATTCCATTTGAAATCATTTGTACTCCAAATCTTCCCATATTAGGGACCCAAACAACATAATACCCATCTTCTTCAAATATTCATAAAACATGAATGGTAGATCAAAATCCCCTTTTTAGTGACTCAAACACCTCGTGAAATATTATGACTCGTTTCCAAGGATTTATAACTCAAATATATGTAGCGTACAAATATTCACAAAACTTATCAAAATGAGGTAAACTCATGGATATACTTTTAAAACCCAAAATATGTGCATTTTGACATGTATATAGTATTCAAAGCAACTACAACTCACCTTGCTAGATTTAGACTAAATCTAGGTTTTTACCCCAAACTTAAGCTTTCTTGATGAAGGCTTCAGATCTACAAACATCCACCACAAGAACATTATCTAGGTCATAAACAAATCAAAATACAACGAGAGTAATTCCCAACATCAGATCCACACTAATCTTTACTAAAACCCACATCTCTAAAATAACCAAAATATATCGAACCTCAAAATACGAGAGATACATCACGGGAGATGTTCAAAGAGGATAAGATAAGAGATTTTATAGTAACAAAGGACCATAAATGGTTAGAGTAACTTACAAATGGATCTCTTGGAAAACTCCAAGATATGGTCAACAATGGTGAGGAGATGATGAAGAAGATGAAAGTGATGATCTTGGGTTGATGATGAAGACTTGAGGAAGGAAATGGTTGAACACTTCAATGGAGCTCCAAAATCGGATCTAACCCTAGTTTTCTTGTTGGGAGAGTTTTAGAAGAAGATGAGATGAGATAAACGGGGTGAAAGCCGGTTTTCTCCCTTTTTAGACGCACAGAAGTTCCGCGCGGGTGGCGGCGCGGCTTGGCCCGGACGGAGAACCGCGCAGGGTTCTGGAGTTGGGACGGGACAGAGACCCACACGGGTGACCGTGCGGTTTAACTCGCGTGGTGAGCCGCGCGGAACACTGCCGGCTCTTTCTCTCTTACCATCCTCTTAACCACTTAGCTCACCATCAGATCAGGACGAAGACTCCCATAATTCGGGGTGTTACAATCCTCCTCACCTTGAAAATGATTTCGTCCTCGAAATCTTGACCTGGAACCCCCAAAACTCCATGGGGCACGGGGCATTTCAAACGAATCCCAATCTGCCAAAAACGCGTCGCATTCAGACTTTGGCTCCTTAGCCGAAAACATAGATCTCGCTCTTACTAGCAATCCTTACCACCAGGCAAACATTGGTCAAGGGGTACCACACCCTTTTTACTCCGCAACGCATTCTCACACACACTTAGCAAGGTTACGAGAAGTGGTTCCACCACCTTATTGGTAATAACAATTCTTCCAACAGTCTTTCACTCAAAAGACTTGGGCGAATTATCTGATCTCCAAACCTTCAACTATTCCTTGTTCCACGAGATTTTGTGAAGAGTTGCTGACCTACCGATCCCCATATGCTCAAAATATGCACCCTCGGTTCGCGCCTTCTGGTAGATTCCCTTAGAACCCCCAATTAAGAGTTCGGGTTAAGAACAACCCTACGAATGGCCCTTGCGACAAAACTCTCTAACGAGGACCCAAACCTAGGGATATCTCTCACAACTCTAAGATCATTCCTAAGACCACCACTGATCTTGACTTAGCTCTCGCCCAACAAGCTGCAAGGAAATCCTAGCACACTAACAAAAGATAAAATCACTATCAAATAGAAGGCAAGATCCTACACATGAGCCACCAACAAGATCATTAAGGTTCCCAACTTTTCTTAGAGTTGACAATCCTCCAAAATTCACACAATCCTCACAGCGCCTATAACTTAGTTCTATCCCTTGGCTAGAAGGTTCCGCTAAGCCCCTAATTGACTGCACTCTAAAATTCATTTACTTGGTCGCACCAGACCGAGTATCGTCACCACTTGAGAGTTGATTCCACTTATCTTAATAGGGGGTGCCCTATCTTACAATACGCCAAAATCTTAAGTCTAGGATTTGGTTGGGTCTGCAATTCCGTGCTAGCCTCGAGTCGACCAACTCATGGATTCATTAACTTTTAAAGTCTCGCTTAGTGGGGTCTTCCAAAACGTCATGCAGATCTTCCTTGCGTTCTATGACCAAATACTATCTACCGCTTATCTTATTAGCTTCTCTAGACAAAATCCCGAATTCTTAGAGGTCGCTTGCCAACGACTCCTTCTACGGTCACGGGTGGAAACATTTTCTTGATCTTTCTAAGCAAACCGACACTCGACTCGCCTCAAGAAACCTCCTCTAACACCGGTACTATATAAATCCAATTACTAAAGTCTTCGATTTAAAAAAATTTCTTATGTTGGTTCTCAATTAAAACAACCACATCAATCGGTCACCAACCCCGAAGCTTACCTCTTAAAACTCCTACTCTCTCCCTATTATCGATTCAAGCCTCGACTACATAGCTTAACACCCAAGGCCCCCTTACCTGCCCCTATAGGGCTCCCAGAAACGCTATTAACATCGATCTCTAGCATCAGGTACCAGAAACTGGCACCACTTATCCATTAAACGAGATAGCGGCAAACCATTCTAACAAAGACTCGAACACGATAGCTTAACTACCCTATGGAACGCAACAAGTGGGGAACGTACCTGTCGTCACCGACATGCCATCCCAGCCTGGCCACGCTGTGACCGCTTCCCGATCCTTCACTGATCCCTGCACGAGGGCAATCCTTCTTGATATGAACTGGTTCTTTGCACACGAAACAGATAGTGCCCTTGATGGAACAATCCCGGTGGAAGTAACCTAACATGCCACACTTGAGACACGTCAAAGGGTTGGGGTTGTACCTCCCCGCATGCTTGGCTCGACATTCACGACACCATTTCGACTTCCTGCGATGGCTACTTCTCTTCTCTTCTTCATAATTATGGTATTCATGGGGTGGACTCCTCCGGTCCTCCCGTTTCCTCTTTTCTGAAAACTCTGCCTCTTCTTCTTCACCCCGGGAATGAACGTCTTCCATAAACTGCGATTCTTCTATCACTTCCTGAAGAGTGGAAGCCTTGGAACATCGGACCATCGCCTTCATGCGGGCTGGCAGTCCGTTCATGTAAGCCTTGACTTTGTCCTTCTCACTCGGAACGATATGTCCTACTAGATCCAATTTTTCTATGAAGAGATTGGAGTATTCTCTCACCGACATATCTCATTTCTTCAAGGCTCGAAACTCATCTTCTATTCTATCTATCGCCCTTTCGTTACAATATTCATCCAACACTTCTTGAACGCATCCCATGTTAGTGACGAAGCAGTAGCAGTCCCCATAGCGGTTTTGGTGACGTTCCACCAAGTAAGAGCTCGACCCCTCATCACGCGGGAGGCATATTTCATCTTCTGCCCCTCCTCACACTCGCTAGTGTCAAATGCTTGTTCCATCTCTTGGATCCAATTCAAGCATGCCACTGGACTGTAAGTCCCCGAAAACTCTGGCGGCTTGCTGCACAGAAAGTTCTTGTATGCGTGGGCCCTCTCGTTATATTTCATGTTAGCAGCAACAAGATCCTCCATCCGAATCACATTCTCGGTGTCACAGAGACTCCGCACATCAATCTCGATAATTATTTCACGTCTCCGGTCATTGGCATCTCTGATCTCTAACGCCTTCATTATCCTTTCCTCCTGTTGCTCCATAGCCGACCTCATCAAACGAACCACGTTATCCAACAACTCGCCTTGAGGATTTGCCTCTTGAGTTTACGTTTCTCTTCCTGCATCCGCCATTCTTTTCTGACACACACAAGAATGATATTAAGAATCTTTGACCAATACTATAGTCACAACTTATGTCATACTAATGCACATCTTAAGCATCGTAATAATGGTAGAGTCAAGCACGCTCACGTAACAGTATATTCATAATAGCAGTAGCTAAGTGAAATTCTGAACATACTATACATAAGGATACTCTTCACCATAGCCACGACCCATAACTAGTGCATTTCTATCGACCACCGTAGCCCACATTCATCTTAGAAGTTCTACCCATAACGAACAAGTCATAACTTAAAGTCTCAGCTTAAGTCTAGGCATATAAGATCCATACCTAGTTCACTTAAACTAGAGCTCTGATACCAACTTGTAACACCCCTAAAATTCGAAAATAGCACACAAATTAAAACTTCCAAAAACTCTTAAATACAAAGATTTGAAATATCAAATATCTAAAGTTACAAGGAAGAATCACTAAAACAATGTATCAGAATTCTAACGGAATTATCGTGTCCCACAAACTAGGGACAACATTAGTCGGGTGTTACTAAAACCACCAAAGCTGCTATCTTCACCAACCCGGATGACATCACTAAAGCCATCCTACCGGAACTTCTACCAAGCTCCACTCGCCACACAGATCCATCTAAGACCTGATATACATGTCGAAAAGAAAAAGTGATAGGCTTAACACCTAGTGAGTTAAAGCAGTTTTCATCATATAAATCATAAAACATTTAAAGTGAACGTTTTACTCCGAATAAGACCATTTTAGAAATACTGATTATAAAAAGGCTTTATTTGCTAATCAAATTACTTCAAATTCCCAAACACCCATTTTAAATAATTAATCGTCACCCAAATTTTTCCAAAACACACCCACACGGTATTTCGTGAAAAGACTCTTTGTGTAAATAAAATGTTACGTTTTAACACCGAAGGCATGGGTAAGGGAATACCCAAAATAACACCTTTTGGTGATGGGGGAGACCCGATTCCATCGAATGTGGCGGGCACACAAAGTTATGCCACTATCAACGTTCTCGAGTTTCGCATAGACCATGGATCCCCGTATCCGGCTCCTCTGAGCTACCACCGCAAGATAATCAGATGACCTAGCGTCTACTCGACCTCTAGATGAGTCTCACCACAAAGTCACAAGTCCCCGTATCCGGTTCACCATGGGCACCACCGCAAGACTTAGCTCCGTATACGGCTCTCCAAGAGCACCACCGCAAGCTTACAAACAACATGACTTGGGGACCACTCACTAGACTCAAACATGGACATCAAAACTCCATGATGAACATAACGACTCATATGCCTATGGATCCAATGCATCACAGTCTAAACATTACATGACTCCATATGAATGTGTCAGGATCTGATTCTTAACAAAAATAATGAAACTCAGAAACAATATCAAAGAAGCTGCGGAGAAAAACTTTAATATTCAAACTATCAATGTAACAGTAAAATATGAATCACAACTTGTAAACTTTATTGAATGATTAAAGTTACAAGCTTTCACACAAAACCTCAATCTTGATGAACAAGCTCACCAAGACGAATTCTACTTCTCTAGAACTAGGGTTGTAAACCTTGAGGTTAATTCTCTCTCTAAACAAAAACTTAAAAATCTCGTATCAAATTATTCTGAATAATCCTATACATATACTGAAAATAAAAGATAATTACAAAACTTAAAAGATCTTCAGTATATTCTTCCATAATTATCTTCAGCCTTCCATGATTATCATCAAATCTTGACTTTATCTCCAAGGCATCTTTATCACTAAAATCAGCACTAATAATCTTCAGATGTATTAACCATCTTCAACAGCATTAACCAATAAGCAGTACTAACTCTCCAAGCAGTACTAACTATTCAAGTAGTAGCACTAACTCTTTAAGCATTATTATTTCTACTAGAAGTAGTAATCTTGAAAGCCTGGCAGTAGTAATCACTTAGACAAATCTTCAGTTCCCAACAATCTCCCCCTAACTTGACTTTTAGAGAAAAGAAGTCAAGTTCTTCAGATGCTCCCAAAACTCTATTGCTCATAAACCTATATCAGGATTCAACCCCAAACTTTGATTAATAATTCTCTGGATCAAGTATCTTGCCATTGCAGAATCTGGTGCACAACCTAGCTTTTTCTTCAACATAGCATGCAGCTTTAACCTGCTATGGTTGTAAACTCTATCCACTAGGAAGTATTCAAAGTGACTTGTATCCATAGCCAGTGCATATACTCCACTTCTTTCATACAGAGTCCAGTTGTTGATGGTTTTGAAAACATTTCTGATAACATGCTGAACTTCCTCTGCCTTGAACAACATGCATAGATATTCCATCACAAGTTTTGTAACTTGTATCCCTGGAGCTTTCAGCTTATCAGCATATAATTTCATCCCCACCTCAAACATTTCCTCTAAATCAGATCTGGAGCATACTCTTACAATCTTGGCCCAAGTAGGATACACTTCAAATTTGTCATCTTTCCTCTTCAGCCTGATATACTCCTTTCCATCTACTTCCATGGTATCCTAGTGAATAATCTCAGGAGGCTTGACACCAACTGGTTCAGCTGTTATAGGCTCAGGCACTTTCTCCATCACCACCATGTACATATTTACATCATAAGTACTGGATGGTTCTTCCTGAGATTGAGCTGTCTTTTCATCAGACTTAGGTGCCTCTTCTTCTTCAGCTACCTTTAGTTCTTTCTCAACTTCTTCCTCATCCACTCTAGGTTTCTTAGCTGGTTTTCTTCTAGCCATCATTTTTGTTCTTTTCAAAGTCCTCAGACTTTCACCTAGAGTAGCTTCCTTCCTTGGTGATTCTTGATCATCAGGAAAGGGTTTTTGAATTTGAAGGTCATGCCTCAATGTCATCTTCTTTTCCACTTCAACTCTTGCTTTGTCATTCCCTTGTAACTTTGTCATCTCTGCCTCATACAAACCATTGATTTGTTCAAATGACATTTTAGTGAACATTTCCTTTTTGACTCCCACAGCACCTTTGAGGAAAGTAATCATCTTCTTTCTCTCTTGAGTGCCAAGGTAGGTCTTTGAAGGTTGTCTCTTCCTTGCACCCAATTTGATCATTGCAGTCTTCTTTGGAATTGCAGATCTCTTCTGTGTCATCTCTGTTGCCAAAATCTTTTGATAAACTTCATTCAGCTCTGCAGCTAGAGCTTTTGCCATCTCCCTATCTTTCTTCACTTGAACTGTTTCTGCTTGCTCAAGTTCTACTTGAATCTTCTTAGCCAAAGCTTCATCTGACTCAATCAACTTTTGCTTTTTAATTGGTTGGTCAGATTCCACTATCTTGGTTTTGCCTTTGTCCTTGCTTGCTATCTTATCAACACTAGCTTTCTTGATAACCTCAGCATTGTCTTTGATGACAATTCCTTTGGCCTTTGAAGTGACCTTAGGAGTATCATGTTTAGCTTTGATTAGTGCTTCAGCTATCTCAATTTCTTCCAAATTTCTACTAATGAGGTCAGTTAATACCTCTTGAACAATTTCTGCTGCTTCATTTATTTCAGCAGTATTAACTGCTTCTGCTGCTATGTTTGCTTCAGCAGCATTAACTGTTTCTGCTGCTTTCTCAAACCCTGTTTCTGTTTCAGCAAACTCCCCCTCATCTCCATGTTTCTCCCTCTTATTCTTAGCATTCTCCATGTTAACCTCCATGTTAACCTCAGCTTCTGACTCCCCCTTTTTGGGAGCATCATCCACTGGGTTCCTTCTTCTGAGCACAAATCGTTGCTTCTTCTTCTTTTGAACCACTTCTTTAAGTTGCTGATCTCTTCTTGTTGTTTGATGATGACTTTCTTGAGTTCATTGACAACCTTCTTTTGAGCATCCAGTTCAGTTGCCATTTTGGACATGGCAGAAATCAATTCATGGTAGTCATATATATCCTCACCTTCTCCAGGAGTGTTACCCCCTTTTGAGGGATCATTGGAATGTTTAATAGGGATCTCCAGCCATGCTGAAGCACCACCTATTCCCTTGGTTTCTTGGCACCCGGGACCTTTGGATGATTGCTCACCCAAAGTTGCCATGGGGAAGGTCTTAGTGATGTTACCATTGGCCTCCTCTATGCTAGCAGGAGTAGTGGCAACCTTCTCACCCACATGCTCATGCATCTCCTCAGTGAGCACCTTCTTGGGGTTGGGAGACACCCCAGTGGTTTCCCTATTGATATTCTCTAATGGAGAATGCTCCATTAGAGGGCTTTGAGGTTCTGGGTTTGTAGGAGGTACAACAAGGGAATGAGCCTTTTGTACCTTTCTCTTAGTATACGTTTTGGTTAAAACTGGTGTTGGCTTAAGAACAAGGGACTGAGGAAGTGATATAGTGGTTGAAGGTTGGGTTTGGCTATCAGTGGGATGGTCTAGTGAGGGCCTTGACTCTGATGCCATACCTTCTTGGTTGTGGGACACCACCATCATTGTAGAGAACAATGGGGTGTCAACTCCTTCCGAGTCCTTGGCAGATCTTTTCATATTTGAAAAGACCTTGCCCTTAGGGATTTTAGGTACATATACCTCATTAAACTGAGATATATCCATCAATTCAGTGGTGATAATTGCCTGGACAAATCTTGGATACATATAGAAACTCTTTTTATTATCCAAGTTTGACACAAGGTCATTGAAAATCATTTTTGAGAAATTATACTTTCTGGCAGTGGACAAGCAGACCAAAGCATAAGCAATGGTACTACTGAACTGACTCCATCCAGTAGTTTTTCTAGAAATACAGTGCATAAGAGTATGAACAAAGAAACGCCATTGGGGAGAAAAGTTAGCTTTGTAAAATTTGAAAACACCCTGTTGGCCTTCATACCCCATTCTTGTGAGATTGGAAAACAAATCCTCATTAGGGATAGTGGTAATACCTGAGGCATCGTCTAGACGTAGACTGATGCGAATGACCTCTTCAGTGACTATCAAGGGTTTGTCACACACCCTTGTCTTGATAAACTGCACACCGTTTTCAGTAATAGCGGTGGCATTGGCCCAAAATTGCTTCTGGTGCTTGATGAAGATTGGTGGTGACACAGTAAGAGCATACGCTATAGGACTGGTCTTGAGAAAATCAACTATTTGATGGAATCCATCAGCCTGCTTCCGCTTTTGAAGCATTGCGATCTCATTGTGTTCATCAATAAACGCCATCGATGCCATCGGTCTTGAGGATTCTTGACTGAAACACACTGGTTAGTTGAGAGAAAAGAGTTAGAGAGAAGATGAACAGTATTCAAAGAGTCGTTGTGAGCTTTTAGGCGGGCAAAAAGGGTATTTATATGATTCGGGAAATAAGCAGTATTAACCCTATTTTCAGTTAAAGCAGTACTAACCCACTGGCAGTATTAACTAAGAGCAGTATTAACTGAGAGCAGTATTAACTGAGAGCAGTATTAACTGAGAGCAGTATTAACTGAAAGCAGTATTAACTGAAATCAGTATTAACTAAGAGCAGTATTAACTGAAAGCAGTATTAACTGAAAGCAATATTAACTAACTAGCAGTATTAACACATACCTGAAGTAGTAACTCAGACTAGCAGTAGTAATAATGAACCTGCAGTAGTAACTTTGCACTGGCAGCATTAAAACTGCACTGGCAGCATTAACTATACTTACACTGTTGAAGCTTGTGTTAGTCTGAGCAGGGCAATAAACTTCCTGAGAAAGATGATTAGTAGCACCAAACAAATAAACAAATAACAGGTATACAAACACTTATTAAACATGAGCTCATTCAGAGTTGATCATGCCCACACTTGTGACCAAGAAAGTGAATCTACCCACATCAAAAGCTTTAGTGAATAGATCAGCAAACTGATTATCAGTATGAACTTTAGCAACTTGAATAAGCTTCTTTTCATTGCAGTCTCTAATAAAGTGATACCTGATTTCAATGTGCTTTGTTTTGGAGTGCTTGACTGGATTGTTAACAATGCTAATAGCATTGCTATTGTCAATGAAGATTGGAGTGTGAAGAAAGGTTACCCCATAGTCCAGCATTTGATTCTGAATCCATAGAACCTGAGAACAACAACTTGCAGCAGCAATGTACTCAGCTTTTGTTGTGGATAAGGACACTGTGGTTTGCTTCTTACACTGCCAAGATACTAGTCTTGCACCCAAAAGTTGACATCCCCCTAGAGTAGAGTTTCTATCCATATTAGCACCACCCAAGTCACTGTCTGAATATGCAATCAAATCAAAAGTAGATTCATAAGGATACCAAAGACCTAATCTAGGTTGCCCTCTTAAGTATCTGAAAATCCTCTTAACAGCTTGAAGATGAGACTGCTTTGGCTGGACTTAGAATCTGGCACACACACACTGGAAACATGATATCTGGTCTTGAGGCTATGAGATACATGAGAGATCCAATCATTGATCTATAAAGATGGACATCAACATCCTCCCTCTCAAGATCAGCAGTGATCTGTTTGTGTGTTTCCATTGGTGTGCTTGCTGGCTTTGAGTCTGATAGACCATACTTATATAGGATGTCTTTCACATACTTTGATTGACTTATGAAAATCCCATATTTCTGTTGTTTCACTTGAAGCCCAAGGAAGAAAGTGAGTTCACCCATTGAACTCATTTTGAAGCTCTTGTGCATCAACTCTTCAAAGTCTCTACACATCTGATCTTTTGTGGATCCAAATATGATGTCATCCACATATATCTGAACAAGTAGGATGTCCTTCTTACTTCTTTTAATGAAAAGGGTCTTGGCAATGATTCCCCTTTCAAACCCATTTTCCAAGAGATAGGTAGACAGAGTATCATACCATGCTCTTGGGGCTTGATGTAGACCATAGAGTGCTTTCTTAAGTTTGTATACTCCGTCAGGATATGATGGATTCTCAAATCCAGGGGGCTGACAGACATATACTTCCTCATCAATTGTTCCATATAGAAAGGCACTCTTCACATCCATCTAATATACCTTGAACTTCATATATGAGGCATAGGCTAGAAACAGCCTAATTGCCTCTACCTGTACCACTGGAGCAAAAACTTCCTCATAGTCTATGCCTTCTTCCTGAGTGTACCCTTGTGCCACTAGCCTTGCTTTGTTTCTGATTACTATTCCTCTCCCATCCTTTTTATTTCTGAAAATCCACTTGGTGCCAATTGCTCTATGACCTTTTGGAAGGTCCACCAAGTCTCAAACATCTTGCAATTTAAACTGTAGCAACTCTTCTTGCATGGCTTCTATCCAACTTGAATCTTTCATTGCATCATAACCCTTCTTAGGCTCAATCTGAGATAGAAAGCAAGAGAGTACTATATGTTGCTGATCCTGCAAATCTTGAAGTCTACTTTGATTCCTAGTCATCATAGGAGAAGAGATGTCTCCTATTACCAGCTCAGGAGGATGATTCTTCTGAGTTCTTGTCTGAAGACTAGGTTCTTCATTAATTCCCACATCTAAATTGGAATCATTTAAGTCAGCTGAGGGAATCTCATCAGCTGCTTCTAGCTCTTCATGCTCTGGATTCTCCTCATCTCTTCTTTCTTCTTCACTCTGAATTGGTTCAGTAACAGTCTCCTTTTCACAGATTTCAACAGGGTCCATTGTAGGTATGGGAAAGATCACAGACTGAGGAATAATATCTTGTACTTGTTCATCCCCTGATCTTCTACTTCCTGATCCTGCATGATCATCACTACTGAAACCCAAAGAGTTAGTTAGTGAATCAATGTCAAATAACCACTGAGGACCTGAACCAATAGGAGTTGGTGTGTTCTCATTGCATTTGACATTGTCACTTTCCTCAATTATTCTAGAAGAAGAATTAAACACTCTGTATGCCTTACTCTGAGATGAGTAACCAACAAGAAAACCATCATCTGCTTTGCTATCAAACTTTTCTAAGTGAGTTTTGGTATTGAGAATGGTACAAGGACACCCAAAAGGTTTGAAAAATCCAATAAATGGTTTTCTTTTATTTAAAAGCTCATATGGTGTCTTGTTTTTAGGCTTGACTGCTAGACCTCTGTTTTGGACATAGCAAGCAGTATTAACTGCTTCAACCCAGAAAGTAATTGGAAGTTTTGAATCAGCTAACAGAGATCTAGCAGCTTCAATCAGTGTCCTATTCCTTCTCTCAGCAACACCATTTTGTTGTGGAGTTCTAGGAGCACTGTATTGCCTCTCAATTCCTTTTTCCTCACAAAAGGTGTTTCGGTCAAGATTTTTAAATTCAGTACCATTATCTGACCTAATGACTTTTACCTTTTGATTTGTTTGGTTTTCAATTCTTAGAATAAAGGATTTGATCAGTCCACTTGTCTCATCCTTAGTCCTTAGAAAATATACCCAAGTAAATCTAGAGTAATCATCAACAATAACTAAGCAGTATAATTTCTTACCTATACTCATGACATTTGTAGGACCAAACAGATCCATATGCAACAACTGAAGAGAAGAGAAAATTGTGTTCAACTCTTTGGACTTATGAGAAGTTTTGTGTTGTTTGCCTTTGAGACAAGCAACACAATGATCATCACATGAAAAGACTTTTGAAGGCAGACCTCTTACAAGGTTGTTTTTAACAAGTTTATTCATTGTTTTAAAGTTCATGTGACACATCCTTCTGTGCCAAAGTGATGATTCATCCAAAGAGGCTTTTGAAACAAGACAGTTTAGGGATGAATCATTTGAAACATTTTCCATATCCAAACAATAGACATTATCCTTTCTAGGAGTTCTTATTAGTATCATCTTTTCATCAACTACCTTGAATCCAGGAGCAAGGATCATGCATTCTGAATCAGTGAATAATATGTTATGCTTTTTGTCACAAACCTGTGATACACTTAACAGGTTGTATCTTAACTGTTCAACATAGAAAACATCTTCAAAGGTCATCTTACCTTTTGTTACATCTCCCTTACCACTAATCTTACCTCCATCTGGAGTATTACCAAAGGCAACATGCCCTCCATCAATTTTCTTGAAATTCTTGAGGCAAGCCATGTTCCCTGTCATGTGCCTAGAGCAACCACTATCAACATGCCAAATGCTCTTTCCCTTGAGCTGTTGGTTGCCCTGCACATAAGATAAATCAATTAGTATTGACTGGGAACCCAAGCCAAAGTGGTCTTGGGCCTCCCTTTCTCATCAAAGTACATACACTCCTTTTTGATGAGATTTTTAAATTTAGAATCCTCTTGATTGGAGTACTTTGTCAAGATGATTGGTCTAGAAGCACAAGCACTAGAAGCAGTACTAATTTTAGAAGTACTAGCAGAGTTAGCTGCACTAACAGGTTTAGCAGTACTAACCTTGTTAGAAGCACTAACAGAGTTAGCAGTATTAATATTTGATGAAGTACTAACAATGTTAGTTTTAGAAGTACTAATACTATCAGCAGCACTAACATTGATAGCAGTAGTATTGCTTCTGGCAGCACTATCTTTGTCAGCAGCACTATTTGTGGTAGCAGTACTAACAGTTTTAGTGCTTTTAGGAACCCACATCTTGACACTTTCGTTTACAATCTTTTTCTTCATGTGGCTTTTAGATTTAACATGTTTCTTAGCCATATGGTTCCTTTCATTCTTCCTATAACCAAAGGGTTTTTGCACAGATCTTTGAAAATGTATCCTTTGGTTCATAGGATTAAAATAACAGTGCTTGGCAAGATGGTTCAATTTGCCACATATGAAACAAGGTTTTGGTCTGATGATTCTACTCAGATCAACTCCTTGTTTCTGAGCCCACTGATTATTCCAATTTCTTTGATTTCCCCTCCTTTTATCATGTTTTAGGGGATCATATTTATTACCTGCACACTGTTTGTAAGGAACAGGATTCACAACTGTAGTCTGCTTGTAATGGACCTTTTTAGACTTTCCCTCAGTTTTCTCTACACCATCAGATTTGACCTAATCCCTTCCACCACCCTCATTGGTAAGAATGTTATTTTCTAAGGGAATCTCACCACTCACAGTGTTATCCTTACTCTTACCAGCTTCTTTCTCAGTCTTGTCCTCAACAACTACTTCATCTAAAGGATCTATCTTAGTGTCTCCCTCATGCAAGTCCTTCCTATCCTTGGTCTCTAGCAAATCTGATTTAGGAGGGATGTAGTTGTTGTTGTATGGTGGTGGGGTGGTATTGTACCCAATTCCTGGTTTAAGCTTATCATGGATTTGAACCTTTAGAATTGAATCCATGGCTTTAGAAGCATATGAAAACTTTTCCACATCCAACTTAACCTTGGCTAGCTCTCCTCTCAACTTTTCATTCTCCTCTCTAGACTTTGTCAGTTGGATTTCTAAATCATTTTTCTCCCACTTCCAGTAATTTGTATCATATGTGTGTTGAAGTTCATTGGCTTGGAAACCTTTAATTTGTTCCTCAAACCTCTCAACAATTTTCACATAGTCTTTTCTATCCTTTTCTAACCTCTTAAGGTCATCACTCATACTCTGGTTGTGATCCCTGTATCTTTTAACTGTGTCTATGCAAGTTTGAGTACAGAGATTAGAAAGTACCTCAGTTGGGAGATCAGATACATCTGCCATGAGAGCTTGATTTTGAATGGCCTCTTCTGCTTGATCACTCCAGTCAAACCCCATTCCTTGTTGAGAAACAAGAGCTTGAGCAGAGTTTCTGTTCTGGTTGAAGCTTCCAGTCTGAGCTTGTTGGTGGTTGTTTTGAGACATTCCACTTCTGCATTCCCTGGCAAAGTGTCCCTTCATATGACACTTGTAGCACTCCACTTTTAACTTATCAAATCCTGCTCCATCTTCTCTTCTTTGAGAGAAGTTGTTCCTCCCAGTCCTTTTGATGAACTTCTTCACCCTCATGGAAAGCATGGCCATCTGCCATTTAATATCCATCTCTTCAAGATCATCAGGATGAAGCTGTTCCAAGTCATCATTGATTAAAGAAGAGTTACCATGGCTGGAAAGAAAGTCTTCAAAAACAGATTCATTGCCTTTTTCTTGATTTACTCCACTGGCAGTATTAACTGATTCAGGGTTAGCAGTAGAATCAGTTGATGCTGATAGGAGTGCAGCATTATGAACATATCCAGTAGGCTTCTTCTTTGCTTCCACTTCAGATTCAAACACTCTCAGATCATTGTACAGATCATCCAGTTCCTTTTCTTCCAGCATGTCATTCTGTCTGAATGAGACAGTGTACATGGTCTATTCATCTCCAAGAGATCTGAGGAACTTTCGGTTGACATCATCTTGTTCCATCTGAACTCCAACAGTATCCAACTCACCAATTAACTTATTGAATCTATCAAAAGTTTGAGTCATGGACTCATTCTTTGAAGATGTAAAATTCTCATATTGCTGCTTGAGAATATCCCTTTGATTCCTCTTAGTGCTCTTGGTGCCAGCAAATCTCTTCTCTAAAGCATTCCATAGAATCTGAGCATCAGTGAAGTGATGAAATTGACGTTGATACTCATTAGGGATGGCCAAAAGTAGGGTGCTTAAGGCTTTCATCTCCAATTGTCTCACTTTCTTCTCAGCATCAGTTTTTGGAGGTGGTCTTCTTCCATCTTGTCCAATTTTACCTTCAGCAGAGGGACCATTCTCAACAATGTCCCACATAGAAAAGTCTGTAAGGAGGATGTACTGCTTGATCCTAATTTTCCACATGTCAAACTCATTAGGTTTGAGCATGGGAACCTTTGAAACAAGAGTACTGGTTGATTCAACTATGTTGTCCATGATGAATGAAGGTTTCTGAGAATACTAGGCTCTGATACCACTTGTCAGGATCTGATTCTTAACAAGAATAATGAAATTCAGAAACAATATTAAAGAAGTTGCGGAGAAACACTTTAATATTCAAACTATCAATGTAACAGTAAAATATGAATCACAACTTGTAAACTTTATTGAATGATTAAAGTTACAAGCTTTCACACAAAACCTCAATCTTGATGAACAAGCTCACCAAGACGAATTCTACTTCTCTAGAACTAGGGTTGTAAACCTTGAGGTTAATTCTCTCTCTAAACAAAAAATCAAAAATCTCGTATCAAATTATTCTGAATAATCCTATACATATACTGAAAATAAATGATAGTTACAAAACTTAAAAGATCTTCAGTATATTCTTCCATAATTATCTTCAGCCTTCCATGATTATCATCAAATCTTGACTTTATCTCCAAGGCATCTTTATCACTAAAATCAGCACTAATAATCTTCAGAAGTATTAACCATCTTCAGTAGCATTAACCAATCAGCAGTACTAACTACTAGCAGTACTAACTCTCTAAGCAGTACTAACTATTCAAGTAGCAGCACTAACTCTTTAAGCAATATTAATTCTACTAGAAGTAGTAATCTTGAAAGCCTGGCAGTAGTAATCACTTAGACAAATCTTCAGTTCCCAACAGAATGAACTAACGCATCCAAAACATGTAATAACCAACATTTGTATAATAATTGCATTTCCACAAAACATTCCATAAGGAGCCATTTAAACCGGACAACGTCCCAAAACTCGTTAGTGTACAAATCAAACCGTAAGGCGTCATAAAACATTTGATACTCAAATAGAGCCAATATGGATATGCAAGCCGATGTACAACTTTATCAAACCTTCCCAATTAAAAAGGTATCCGTTCAAACAACTCACACTTTTAAAATCAAAGGACTCAGAGTTTTCAAATATAAAACCTGTAGATAAAGTAAAACCCCAAAATGACCATATTTCCATGATCGTTCTTAACATCCCCAACTCACACGAAAATTCCATTTGAAATCATTTGTACTCCAAATCTTCCCATATTAGGGACCCAAACAACATAATACCCAACTTCTTCAAATATTCATAAAACATGAATGGTAGATCAAAATCCCCTTTTTAGTGACTCAAACACCTCGTAAAATATTGTGACTCGTTTCCAAGGATTTATAACTCAAGTATATGTAGCGTACAAATATTCACAAAACTTATCAAAAAGAGGTAAACTCATGGATATACTTTTAAAACCCAAAATATGTGCATTTTGACATGTATATAGTTTTTCAAAGCAACTACTTATCAAAATGAGGTAAACTCATGGAGATGTTCTAAGAGGTTAAGATAAGAGGTTTTATAGTAACAAAGGTCCATAAACGGTTAGAGTAACTTACAAATGGATCTCTTGGAAAACTCCAAGATATGGTCAACAATGGTGAGGAGATGATAAAGAAGATGAAAGTGATGATCTTGGGTTGATGATGAAGACTTGAGGAAGGAAATGGTTGAACACTTCAATGGAGCTCCAAAATCGAATCTAACCCTAGTTTTCTTGTTGGGAGAGTTTTAGAAGAAGATGAGATGAAATAAATGGGGTTAAAGCCGATTTTCCCCTTTTTAGACACACAGGGGATTCACACGAGTGGCGGCGCGGCTTGACCCGCTCGGAGAACCGCGCAGGGTTCTGGAGTTGGGACGGGACAGAGACCTATGTGGGTGACCGCGCGGTTCCACTCATGCGGTGAGCCGCGCGGAACACTGCCGACTCTTTCTCTCTTACCATCCTCTTAACCACTTAGCTCACCATCAGATCAGGACGAAGACTCCTAGAATTCGGGGTGTTACAGGTGGAGTCCATCTTTTACGTCCATCTTCATCTTCTTCGTTCCACGCAAGGGAACTTCTGCGTCCATCTTCATCTTCTTCGTGAAGATGTTTGTAAGGATTCCCACCAGAAACGTATTTGTATATAAGGAGTTGCAGAGATGGAGTCCAATTAATCGATCATCTCCATCAACATAGGCCAAACCCATACACAACACACACACACACACACATATATATATATACATAGTAGCACACAGTGTAACACCCTAAAATATAGATAACAAAGTAGGAGAAATTTCTGGAAAATGGGTGAAATTAAACCCTTTTAAAAACAATTCAACTAAAACCCAATTTAGTTCGGGATAGTTTGAACAATGACTAAATATCAAATATTGAGACATAAACACAACCTACTAATCTATAAATAGTTTAACTAGATTAACAAGGGCGTCGCTAAATCTCCAAAAAATCTCTCTTCTCTAATCCCCAAAAAGTCCGACCCTCCAAGCGCTCCTAAGCATGGTCGGTCGAGTCAACAAGTCTTAGATGCACCGCTAGTGGGACCTGAAATCCACAATCATACAACCACAAGTGTTAGACCAAGAGTCTAATGAGAGTTTATATAATCATATGATAAACAAATGAAAGACTATTCCACAATTTAATGGAGGCTACCGGATCCACATGTATTTAACTTTACCACAATTCCAATCTTGTCAAAGTGTTCCAAACCTGAACAATAACACACAAGAGAATATCCCTTGAAAATACAGGGGAGACCCATTACCATCGAGGTGACAAGAACACGTGAGTGGAGTCACCCATAATGTTATTTGGGTTGCACCTCAAGTCCCGGTTTTAGTTCACATGCCATCAAGATATCACAACCTCAAACCATTTACATGCATTTATTGCCTACTCCGTCGAGTTACACCTCAAGGACTTATGGGACCATATTGCCTACCCAAGCTAGACGAGTTACACCTCAAGGACCTCAATATCCCTTATTGCCTACTCGTTAGAAGCCCAAGATGGCCAATAGTTATAAACATATAACACATTCAAGTCTAAATCCTCGTGTACAAGGAAATAGAGAACATAATTCTACAATATAATTAGGGGTGCTCGAATTTCCGACTAACCCGACCAACACAACCCAAAAAAACGCAAAAAAACTCAAACCGAGTCAACCCGATGTATAATCGATACAATTTTTATCCAAACCGCATTTATTGGGTTGACAAAGGGTTAGGCCCAAAACAAACCGGCCTAACCCGACAAACCGACCAAAAATGCGCTCTATCTTTTTTTTCATGTACCACTTCTCTTTTCAAGCCTCCTCAGACTTCATCACTTCAACCAATGGTCAATCTTGAATCTGCCCTAGGTTTCCCTTTCCAGACGAACGAGACCAAGAGTATACGAGAGTGAAAGGCATAGACGGTGGTTTCTCGTTCTCGGTTGGTTTCTCACGTTGGTTTCTCACTTTTCAGTATTACACTCTGGTTTCTCTTGGCTTCAGGCATCGATCGAATCAGATTCAGACTTCAGAGCATACAGGTACTCTTCTAAAGTTCTAGTCTTCTCCGATTTCCATTGTTGCCTCTTGCCTGTTGATTCACACTTCACACTGGCACGTCATTCTTCTTCGATTTCCACTGTTTCTTGTTTGTTTTAGTTTGGAAATAGGCAAATAGCCACTGCCTAAACCAACTATTGTTGTTTTAGACTTTTAGTTTTTTTCAAATCTGTACTTTATCAAACTGACAATTCACACTTCACACTGTTGGATTCTTGTTGTTTTCACTTATATAAGACTAATTCTCAATGGATTCTTGTTGGTTCACATTTCACACACTTCATACTATTGGATTCTTGTTGTTTTCATTTCTATACAGACTAATTCCCATTGGTTTAAACACAATAACTTAGTTAAATTGTGAAATGATGAATAAAAGTTTCAACCCGACCAACACAACCCAAAGGGTTTGGGTTAGGTTGCATTTTTTATGGAGTTGGGTTGTGTTGAGATTTTTCAAACCGCAATAATTGGGTTGGGTTGTTAAGGTGCCTTCAACCCAGCCAACCCAACCCGTGAGCACCCCTAAATATAATCATGAACCAAATTTAGATGTTAACATCAAAGCACATTACACTATTTGACCCATAGTTGAATTATTGCCAATACAAAGTTTGCAACTTACATCGTTGCACATTCCATGTTCCTAACAAGACCAATCCATTTCCTAACTCTTAAATAGTTGTTTAGATGAATGAAAATGAAAAGGTTTAATCATAAATAGTTTATCCAAGAATTTAATATCATCTTTCATAAAAATTAAGGCGTGAAGATATTTGTCACCCTCACACCATTAAACCTTACTTCCTTGAGTTAAAACTCATACATAGTAACTTGATATAAGTAGTGAAATTAATACCCAACTTCAACCAAAATCTACAAACCCTAGTTTTGGGTCAAAACCCAAGATGGCAACAAATATTTGTAGTTAATGCACATAGTAGCAATAAATGAAGTTTGTAGGTTGTGGAACTCACCTAAGGGTTTATAGAAGAAAACCCAAAAATGGAAGAACCCTAAGAAGGAGATGAAATCTTGTAGCTTTGGGATCTTGAAGCTAGAAACTTAAAGGTAGCACAAGAAACCTAGAGGAGGGAGAAAACGCAGGTTTCACTTTTTCTATAAGTTGACAAAATGACTTAAAAGTTGGATTGAGCATTTAAGAGGAGAAACCCCGTCGGCGAGAGTGACTCGCAACATTGCCCTTGGCACAATCGTCGGGCAATGTCGCCTAGTATGTACCACGGGCATGGGTCTTAGCACGAGAATGACACACGAGTATGTCCCGGGCATTCTCGCCGGGCATACTCGCCGAAAGTGTACCAAGGGTGGGGTGCTCCCTGCGACCTTGCCCTGCAATTGTGCCCAAAGGCATTCTCACCGGGCATAGTCGTCGATGAGCCCTCGAGTCTGGATTTTGGTCTGAACTCGATAAATTTCACTCCCAATGGTTTCCAATCTCGTCTTGGACTTCTAGAATGCAGAACTCGGGTACCCATGCACTATAAACCACACATACGAGCATACAAATAAAATCACAACTATATATATATATAACTAAACTCACGCTACTAGAATGCTCTCAAGTCGTGAAAGGTTACGAGGGTTCATAAAGGTCAACATAATTAAAAAGGAAGAGCTTACTCGAAAAATCGGGGTGTTACACACAGAGGCCAAACCTACATACAACACACACTCACATTGTAGCACACAGAGGTCAAAATACATCACTATGGATCTCTCTGTATAGGTGAAGGTGGTAGCCGGAATAACAAGGTGAAGGTGGTGGTCGGGTAGGGTGTGTACGGTTGTTTGATGAAGAAGACAAAAAGAGGACAAAAATAAGAAAAAGACAAAAAAAATGTAAAAAGATGAAAGTACCCCTCACTTAACGGAGTTAACAGCGAGGGATCACTTTCAAAGCAAATGCAAATAATAGGGATGATCACTGTAGTTATTGAAGTTTAGGGACCATTTTCAAAAGTGTAAACGTCAGGGACCAAAATTGTAGTTTACTCAAAGAGTAAATTGCATTTTTGGTCCTTGTGGTTTGTTGTTTGTAAAAGGACCAATATGCCCTCATGTGCAGGGGTTTTAACAAATGGAAATCTGACGGAGTTAGTCAGAAGGACCAAAACCAAGCACTTTTGCATACCACGAGGGTTTTCTTGAAATAAAAATTTTATAGGGACCAAAAGTGCGAAAACCATCAAACCACAGGGACAAATTTGCAATTTACTCTATATTTTATTTGAGCTAAACGATTTCATGAAAGTAAAGTTTTTGAAAAGAATAAAATATTTCTTGGAAAAATCTAAGTTTCAAATTTTATTTAATTATTTTGCTCATTATTATTTAGAAGGTATATATTTGCGCCACCAACTTTTATTGATTAAAGGGATAGACCAAATCCTAAAAATGAAGGTTGATGAAGGGACCAAATCTGTTATAAAAAGAAAAGTAGTTGGAGGGCAACCAAATCCGGTACAAAAAGTGAAAGTTGAGGGAGATGAGGGTTAATGAACAAAATTGCCCCTCACTAATGAAAATTTAATTGACGGTGTTAGTAGAAAGGACCATATTCTTTATAAAAATAAAATTATAAAGATGTCCCTTGTTACAATTTCTTTTCAGGGACTTTACTTGTTAATTTATGTAAATGACAAGGGCCAAATTTGCTTTAACGCATAAATATATAACTAAAGTATGAGTTACATTTTTGTTCCGTTGTGAATGCCTCCTTTTCGGTTTTCGTCCCTCAAATTCATAACGTATACTGGTGGTTCAAAAACCATGTTTTGGAGCCCAAATTGGTCCCTTCCACTAACATCATTAGATGGGGATCCGTTAACTCTATCATGTGCCCCTCACGTGAGGGGCATTTTCGTCTTTTTACTCCTCTTCTTCCACCTCCTTCCTCAACAAGAACACCATCCACAACCACCACCTTCCACCATTGCCACCACCGCCATAAACCACCTTCAACCACCACCAAACATATGTCAAAAGTAACAGAACCCATTTGAAGATGAAGACTAAGATCCATATGTGATACATGTAGTTGCTACCCCATTGACTCTATTAACCAAAGAAGGGAAAAGATTTGAGGATGAACATGAACATAACCATTAATCAAAAATAAGTTCATACAAATTTGATTCATACAAAGAAACCTAAAGAATTCAAAGCTAAATCCAAATAAAACAATAAAAATTCCTAAATCATTTGAGGATGAACATGAACTCAGAAATCTGATTCATACAAACTACAAAGAACCCAAAAAATCTAAATCTAAATATTAATCCACATAAGAAACAAGAAAAAGTTGTAAATAAAAACCCTGAATCTCTATACATCTGAATCTGGATTTTTATAAAACAAATCGAACTTGAATCTAGGGTTCCAAATCGTTTGAAATCAAAACCTTACATTTGAATCATAATCTTGAAATCGTCTTGGAAATCAAAACCACCAATTTTTGTTTGAAATAAAATCCATCGATTCGAGTCCATTCTTCTTCATCTTCATCTTCTGTTGGGTTGAAAACTAGAGTCGATTCGTCTTCTATTCATCATCTTCGTCTTCTGTCAGGTTGAAACCAGAATCGATTCGACGGGAAAACCCAAAGTCAATTCGTCTTCTGTTCTTCATCTTCATCTTCATTTTATAGCTGGGTTGAAAACCAGGGATGAAGGATAATGGGTTTGGTGGCGGTTTTGAGTTGCTGTGATGATACGACGGAAAAGGAAGCTCAAGGGGGCGGGGGATGATTCTTGGAAGATTTGAGGAAGGGCTAAGGGACGTTTTTATTTTATTTTATTTTATAATATCAAAAATACTAATACATTTTTATTTCTTAAAAGATAATATGAAAAGAAGTAAAAAGACGAAAATGCCCCTCACATGAGGGGCGCATGATGGGGTTAACAGAGCTCATACTAACGGAGTTCATGGGAGGGACTAATTTGGACTCCGAAACACGATTTTTGGACCACCACTTGTAGTTTATGAATTCGAGGGACAAAAACAAAAAAAGAGGCATTTACAAGGAACCAAAAATGTACTTCACTCTTAAAGTATTTATATTTTCTTGATATATTTAAATAAGTAAACTTGCACATATTTAATATATTTATATATTTTTCGGGATTTTTTGAAAACCCTTTAGGGGCGTTTGGTTCGTAGAATGATTTCTGAAAAATTAAATCTGTCAAATGAATTGGAATCTGAAAGGAATTGGAATCATGAGGCGAACATATTTTTTATTTTATTTTTTTTAACCGTCATCGATTCAATTCCATTCTAATTTACCAAATCAAAGTTTAACAACAAAATATAACTAATTCAATTTTTTGAACCCAATCTCATTAAGAGAATAAGAACATGGCATCATGAACTTTCCTATTGGGATGCTCTAAGACCCCTGAAATTAGTTAAGCTACAAACACTATAATTAGAAAAAAAGATGCTCTTAATAACTCTAAATACTTCATGAATAAGAATTTGTTTTCTAGCCTACAAATAATTATATCATAAATAAGTGTTGGGATTTGAGAGTCATAAAGAAATTTTTTCCATTGATTTTTAAAGGTTTGGATATCACTTTCTTAGTTGTATCAACCTACACCTGATTCTTTCAAAATAATAGTTTAAATATTTAATATTATATATAAGTGTCATTTTCATTTTTTTAAATTAAAAATATAATAAAATAGTTCCAATTTGTAAGACCTTTTGTCCTTTTGTATTTTACATTTAAATAACATTTCTTTTAAGGGGGTGTTTGGGATTGCTTATTTGATGTGTTTTTTTAGCTTATTGCGATTTGACATCGGAGATAAGCACTTTTAAGTGTTTGGATGGAGAAAAATGAAAAGAGCTTATAGCGGTGCCAAACCACTGAAAAACTGTTTTTGATAAGTCATTTTGTTCTAACTTATCAACTTATTTGAAACGTGCTTATTACTTTTTTGGTTATTTTGTATGTATAAGCAATCTCAAACACTTTTAAATAACAACTTATTAGCTTATTACGTTTTCGTACCACAATAAGTTAATCCAAACACCTTTTTCAAAACTCCGATTTAACACAACATAAGTTAATAAACACTTTTCAAAATAAGAATAAGTTGTTTTAAATAAGCAATCCCAAACACCCCCTAAATTAAATATTCTTGCATCTAAAACAGAAAATTACACTATTTCCCCATTCCATTTTCAAGATATTTATTATCATAAACTATATTTATAGGTTAATATAATAATCATTTGTTATCATATAAATAAAATAGTTTCCATTATGTTTTTGAAGTTGAAAAAAAAATGATTTGTTGAATATTATTTTTATAAATAAAAATAATTATAAGAAAGTAAATTAAATGTATTCCTACTTATTTAAAAAATGTCTTATTTTTTTATTTCGTGTTATCTATATAATTGCATTTGTTTTGCAAGTTTTCAAGTCTATCTTTTTTCCTATTATTTGCCATCATTTAAAATTAGTAACTTTAACAAAAAAATTCAAGCAACTTAAACAATTTTGTTGAAGAATTTTATGTCAATCATCAAAAAGAAGTGATTGACAGAATATTTTCTTAGTATTAGATTACGATAATAAATGTTTCATTTTCTTTGTAAACTCCTCCCTATTTAAAGGGCTTATGATTAATTAGAATTACAGACTTCTTCTCTCTGTCTTATTGTTATTCTCTTCATATTGATTGTTCTGTAACAATTTATCAGTACGTACACTCAGTCAATTTTTGGCTTCCAGCTTCATCAATCAGTCTCGAATATTTCTATAATCCAAGTAAGAATTTTTCGACTTCTAACTCGAATACTGTTAGTATACTTGTTTTAAATTCACATAAATCTTCAAAATTAATACCATAAGAAATAAATATGATCTTTGCTTTCATTAGAATGGTTATGATATAAGGCAAAAAACCTATGTTTTGATGACATAATATAGATAATCTAGTATATTTATGACGTTGCTTTGTCATCTCATGATATCGTAATTGATGTATTATTTTTGTATACTTAAAAAATTTAAATATAATTTAATTTGCTTCTATTTAAATTTATGGTTAATATTTATAAGATGACAATCAAATATGGTGATAAATATACATTACTATAATTATATGAATATATTTTTGTTTTTATTCTTTTATTCATCTAATTGAGTCTTAAAAATAAAAGAGAAACCTTTTTTTTACATCGATTGATTTATAAGGAGATCTCATGTCTCTAAACATAATTATAAAATTATTTTTAAATTTTGTGTTACACTTTCTAACTATGATTTTAATTTTATTAATTAATCAACACAAATCATCTATTAAATATGATCTTTTTAAGATCTTTATTATTTTTTTAATTAAAAAGAAAAAAAGGAGATCTTTATTATCTATATCTATACTATATTATAAAAGAGACATAAAAAACTCTTAATTACAACATTTTAAGCACAAAATACAACTAATTAAAGTCAATTACTTAATTTACAATTTCATAATACATTGGTACAACTTATCCAAACACAATATCTCACATCATCATCTATTTGTGGAATGGATACTCATTTATTAATATAAATATTTATTTTTTTACAATTTCATAATACATTGGTACAACTTATCCAAGTACAGTATCTCACATCATCATCTATGTGTGGAATGTATACTCATTTATTAATATAAATATTTGTTTTTTATATTTAATGGACGATTTGATCAATATTATCTACTATTATCAATATTCATTTTTTATATTTATTGGACGATTTGATCAATATTACTATTATCAATATTTATTTTTTATTTTATAATCTAATAACTAATATATATATACTATATTATAAAAACATGCATTGATCTAATAAATATATTTAAAAAAAATAAAACAGGTAGTTTATCTCATAGTGTTTATCCTGTATTTAATATGTTTATTTGCAGTTAGTTATACAAATAAAAACATGGGACTTTAATAAGTTATAATTATGTTTCATTAACTTGTAATTTTGAATTTTAACTAATATATATATACTATATTATAAAGCATTTACGCTAAACTTTTAAAAACTAATTTTTATGCATTAGGTACCACTTATTAATGCATATTACTTAAAATCCAAAAGTACAAATTGATTAAACATAAGTACAACTTATAAAAGCTCAATATTTGAATTCGTGTAACTAACTGCAGATAAGCACTTATTTTTATTTTCTAAAATATCTAAAAATCTTAACTATTGATATAACTAACCGACAAATATAAGAAAATTCGAGATAAAACACCTTATTTTTATTTTTTATTGAAGTATGTTATCTTTTTTAATTTTAAATATAAAGTATCTTAAATATAGTTATCATTTAAATTAAACATTTTTTGACCCGTAACAAAATTTATTATTATTATTTTTTATAAAAAACCATAATTAAACTGAACTAAAATATATTTTTATTTTAAATCTAAGTTTCTCAAAATCGTAAAAAAAAATAAAAAAAAAGACTAACAAAAAGTATGAATAATGATCAAGGGTTCGAGTTCTAGATTTCAGAAACCCGCTGCATTGCGAGGGTACATTTCTAGTTAGGAATTAATAGCTAAATATATTTTACTTATTTTTATTTTTCTTTAAAATTGGTTGATTATTTTTTTTGTATGTATATCTTTAAGATTGTAACCAATTATAAAATATATTTTTTTATGGTTTTCTTTCCTAAATGTTATTTAATAAATTTATTGGTAGACTTGAACAAAAAGTTTACTTTTTTTAAAATTGTTTTTTTATACATGAACTCATTTGGCAACCATATATATAATTATTAAAGGATGATCATATTTGAATAAAAATATTTGAGTATTTAATTATTGTGTTTAAATGTTTATTAATTTAATAATGTATTACTTTTTGCATTGATTTATGTAAACATTATTCAAATGTTTATTTAAGTGTTATTTTTTTAAGGATTTAACATTTGAATTTAATCTCCAACATAATATATTCAATGAATACATTAATTATAAGTTCCTACTTATAATTCCAATCATATAATTTAGTTTTTAGAAGTTACACTTCCAACCCCCCATATATTTTGGTCTTTTACTAACAGCTTCAAAAATATTAATAATATGTTAAAAGTTTGAAACTTGACTTTATGTCAAAACTAATATTTATTTTTCTAATGAAAAAATCTACTAAAATACTATGAAGGTATTAAAACACTGAAATTGGCTTCATATGCCAAACTCATATTCATTTTGGTCTCATGCCAAAACCTCTATAATTAACAATGTTATCTTCAAATTAAATAAATCGTAAAATATCGATTGGATTTTGTCAAACGGGTGTAAATAGCCCCAAGGTTTGTAGGGACTTAAGAAATCCATGTTATTCCCCTACTACCTGGAAATCCAATAGATTGAGTGATTTCTTTTCGCAAATTGAAATATTAATGAAGTATTATCAACAAAATGTAAGCATACATAATCCAATATTATTACGATGATGAAATTTCATACATAATATAATGATTATATATCGTGATTCATTGTTTTAGAAAACCATATATTATCCCTTATATACGTAAATGGTTGAAACAACCAACCCGTGATTCAATGTCATAAATTCAAAAGAACTTGAGTACAAATATGAATATCCAATGTAAAAACTACTTTTGTCGAAAAGGTACAAGAATATATATACCTAAAGTCCATCAACTCCCTATTGACCCTAAAACCAACCTTCTAATAAAGTGCAAACATCATGTTTTGATACGACATATAAATCCTCATTTTCATAGGAATACCTTTAGTAGAAACCCCCAAAGAACTGTAGGATGCCCCGAAAGGGAGAATCGAGAGTACTCATGAATATGTACTTCCGAAACTAATCATACAGCGGAATGAAACCCACTTACTCGATTACAAAAAGGTATTTGATCTCAACAAAGAAATGTTATATCCAAAATGCGTCTCAATCTCTGTGGCAAGGAACTCACAGAAGATGACATGATTTATAACATTATTTCCACCTTTCATATATCAATAAATATTAATGAACCAATATAAGTTGGAACGCAATATTTAGACAAACTCATCAACCTACTGCAAGTGGTTGAGAGACACAACAAGGTTCTTTCAAATAACAACACCAGAGTCGGGACAAAGAAAATTCCCGAGATCAATAACGAAAGTGTTAGAGGTGGAAAAACTCCAAAGAATAGTGAGTGAAAGACAATTTCTCACACGTGGCATCTATGTACCACGTGGACAAAAACGTGGAAAGGGTTAGGGTTATGACAATAGTTGGAAGGATTTTCCAATCCTTGGAGCAGAGATGCAACTACTGTCAGTTGATATTGGATAGTCAAAGAAAAAAAATACATTAATCACTAGTTCTTTTGAGAAATGAACAAATTGAAAATAAACTATATCATATTAATTTAAGATTGATTAAACATATGTTTCCTTGAAATTTATGTCAAGCATAAAATTAATATACACACTCAAATCGATAACCATTATAGATGTAAAGAAATATATCAAAGACACATACAAAACTCTCAATATTCTCCGTTCCGTGTAGGAATGTATCGAGGAGAACTTGAGTTTTTGTAGGACATTTCACACAATCTAAAGAGATTGACTAACATTTTTTTTTAATTTATCCAATCAAAATACTTAGACGATGTACTGTCATTTTCTTGTTGGTACAAGATTAATAGTCATTAAAGTACTATATTAATGAAATTGAGTATATGTACATCAACTAGAAATCCTATTATAAGAATGGAATTGAGTATATGTACATCAACTCTAATTATATGAAAGGAACATATATTAGAGAAATTAATGTGTCAAATTAAGGGATTATCTAGGTCACTAAATCATATTTTGTCACCAATAAAGAATTTTTGGACAATGACACATATATGTTTCACATGGGAAACCATAGTCATGACATAGTGATCCGTGTTTGCAAAATACACATAAACACATTCTCTTTCGAGTGAAAGGCAAAAATGAGGCAAATTGCAAATGTTGACTTTTGCAGCATAAGAAGCAACGCCATTATCATAATATTCCCTCTCGAACACCTAAAACTTTTGTATACCCTGATCCTTAGCCAAGACAGAAATGAGACCATCCTAAAGCCAAGGACATAATACCAAAATATTCCATTCTTACAACGAATACAAAATGATATTTATGGACATAAACATCTAGAATGCGGGCCATTAAAGTACTTTATGGTTTCTGGTTTCGACATGATGAATGTATGTCGTATTATTGTTCACATGAAATGCTGCACTCCTAGCACTAGCTATACGTTTAAGGGCTCACTACCCTTATTATCTCATCAAGTCTACATGACTTGGAATGCTATATAATTTACATCATAAGGATTTGATGATTATTGCATATATATTGGGATCAATGTAGAGTTTCATATACCCCATGTGTATATCTAAAATGGTCTCGTAGAAGTTGTCATCAAAAGAATATAGATGGTAGCCAAGACATTAGTTATGCGCACAAATTTACTTACATGTGTTTAGGGTTATGCAATACTACACACAACTTTACTTCTTCATTTTGAGACCTATTACTAGCTAACCAGTCTCATGTGTATCAGTTGGTAACTGGATATAAACCTGATATTTTACATTCACGCATGTTTGGTTGTGCAGCATATGTGCCAATTATGCCCCCACAGCGTACCAAAATGGGTCTTTAAAATGATTAAATATATTTGTTGGATATGAATCTCCAAATATTATCCGCTAATTAGAATCCTTGACGGGTGATCTTTTTACCGCTAGATTTGCGGATTGTCACTTTGATGAGACAGTCTTCCCGTCGTTTGTGGGAGATAGGAAAAAGGATTTTCCGTAGGAACGACAGAAAGTGTCATTGAATATTCCCACTTTGTCTCTTGTTGATCCCCAAACTTCATAATGTAAAGTTGAAGTCAAACGAATCAGACTCGATACCTGATACATTTAATGTTATTCCAGAAGTGACAAGATCACATATACAAGTTGCAAATATACTCGCAAGGTTAAAGTCCCCAAACAAGGGCACAACGTCACTGGAAAGTGCGTTGCAATCACTCATGGTGGAGGTGTGGTTGAGGTTGTAGCTCCCAAATGGAAATGGGGGAAGCTACTTGGTTCGATAGATACTCGTCTAAAGGAAGAGAAGAGTAAGACACAACTATTTGTCATCAATACATAAACCTCTCATGAGATTGTCTCTGATTAAACTATGTCTATGAATCATTACTGGAGGACTCTCCGAAGTTAATATTGATTCTAGAGATCAAAGAAATCTCAAATGAATTATGAGAGTGCATATGAGTCGATGGACAGATCATACATACTCATTGATGATATATTTCGTATATATTGTTGCTTATGAGGTGATAGAGCACATTGACATCGAACCATGCTCACTTGAAAAATATTAACAAAGAGCAAACTGGTCTAAATAAGCAATCCAGGAGAATCATATTATTTGACAAATGAACAGATATTTGGTTTGGTAGTGCTAACCCACCAAGTGTAAAGTCTATAAGACATAGATAAATCATTTGTCGTAAAGCGTAATGAGAATAATTAAGTCATAATGTATGAGACTCTCCTTTGGCGCAAGGTTTCTCACAACGCCCTGGATTGACCATGAGAAGACTTACTCTCTCGTGATGGACGTTATAACGTTCTGCTAATTAATTAGCCTAATAGTTTCTGAAGGACTGGAAATGCAGCTCATGAATGTGGTTACCACATATCTCTACGGGGATATAGATTCAGAAATATATATATAAGTGCTTGATGATATTACATTACCAAAATCAAGAAACTCTAAACCACGAAATGCGTTTGCAATAAAATTGAAACACTCAATTTATAGATTAAAGCAATTTATGTGGATGTGGTATAACCGCCTAAGTGAATACTTGATTGAGAAATGATATATAAAAACGATGAATTGTTCCCTTGCGTGTTTATTTCAAGAAAACAAGTTCCAGATTTTCAAAACAGCTTTATATGTCGATATTATGAACATAATAGGTACTCTTGATGAAATAAGAGAAACCACAAGCTACTTGAAATCTAAATTTGAGATGGAAAATCTTGGGAAAACTTGGTTTTGTCTAGCTATTTGAGCTAGGACACCGAGTTTGTGAAATATTAATTCACCGATCGCATATGTCTAGAAAATAATCAGGCAATTTAATATGGACAAAGGGCATTCGGTTAGCACTCCCATGATCAGTCAAAGTGTTGGATATAAGAAAAGATCCATTTCATCTAAAGAATGATGAGGAAAAAGTGTTGGGGAGCTGGAATTCCCTATCTAAGTACAATATGCGCATTATCGTACGTAGCACAATACACTTGACCGTATATTGTATTTCTCAGTGAACTTGTTAGCTAGATTTAGCTCAGCGCCAACGCAACGTCATTGGAATGGTATCGAATTATTCTTTTGAAACCATTGACATAAGCTTATACTTTCCCCATAGAAAGACAAATGGGATTGATAATGAAACTTCAATACCTACTTAGAATGTAAGCAGCAAAAGTACTAGCTCTTATAGAAAAACACCAAACAATATCTTGGTATATCTTTGCTGATATTAGATATGTGTATGATCCATACAAATGTTGTTCCCAAACTTGATAAGGAATTACCACGGTGAACACTCCAATTGCTTGGAAGTATGCTAAGTTAACCCTTACAACTACCTCCTTGAACGATTCCAAGAATATTACTCTCCATGAAACTGTTCAAGAAATGTATATGATTAAGGATTGTCATTACATATATTAGAGGAGCTAGTAATTTTGAGTTCAACCACTATCCTACATGCATATATGGAAATAATGAATCATGTATTGAATAAATGAAAGTAAGATACATCAAGGGTGATAACACAAAGCATATTCTGCTTAAGTTTTTATACAATCAGTAGTAACAAACTCTCCTCTAGATTCAAGAGAATCAAGTAAGATGTCAGGAGAATGTGACATATTTTACCAAATCATTACCTAAAACCATATTTTGGAAACATGTTGTAACACCCCAAAAATGGGACAAACAAAAATTTCCGGAAAACAGAAATGTGGTAATCACATTAATGCCAAAGCATGAGCTCATCCAATAAGGGGACAATAAATTCCTGTTTAATTACAAGTTTGTAATAATAAGCAATGATAAATGACAAGCTCCTAATCTAAAATCTAACTAGAAATAAGATTACAGTCAGTTGTCATCTACATCCAAAAGTGATCGTCTTCTAAAAATGGCATCCCAAAAATGTTCCCAAGCTCGCATCTAGAGGCCGGCTAAACCCCCTTGGTGGTCGCGCCACTCGAACCTGAGATACATATCAAACCAAACAAGTGTTAGGCCAAACGGGCCTAGTGAGTTGTACAAGAACATGGAATAACATTTATAAGACATGGTATGAACATTTATATCATTTTAGTCACTATAGGCCATAAGGGAATCAATGGGGGAGACCCATCACACTATTGAGTTCCACCTCAAGTCAATGCACCTTGATGTTCACTCGCTTGAGCAACATCCCGAAGGCCCGACACATTTAAAGACTACCTCCCAGGCATTACTTCAAATGGCAGAGGTCTAGGCGCATACCATTCTGGTGGCACCCTCGACTACATCCTCCTAGCGTTTACTCATAGTTCCTCCAACACACATGCAATTTCCATTACCAACATATCCCATGGTAGCATAATACATGTACAAAACTTCTCATAGTCCCAAACATATTTTTAGGTACAAAACTCTAAAATGTGCAAGTTCAAGAATAATACCCATAGTTCACAAAGCATCACATATCCATGATCAAATATCAACAATATCAATATCATCAAAGTCTTCATGAATAACCACAACTAAAATCCCATTATTCTCAAAAGGAGCAGTTAGGTCAAACTTATCAGGTGATCAAATTTATACATGAGTATGAATTAATAACAAGTAGCATTCAAGAAATATGTATCTCATTTGAAAAAGGTAAGAGAAACTCACAATCTAGGGTTTATGCAAACTCTAGAAAACTTGAATGAGAGATGAGAAGTGAAGACTTGGGTTGAACTCTTAAATGCTCCTCTTGAATGCTCCCCAACCTCCAATGATCAACAATAAATGCTCCTTACCAAACTAGGGTTTTTGATGAATGTGCAAAGTGAAGAAATGACATAAAATCGCCCTAGAGTTTCTCCAAATCGGTTCCAAAAACGAGTGGGGTGAAAAGTGAAGTCAAAATGGTCAAAGGCTGGAATTTAAACCCTCAAAGCCCGTCGGCGACAGTGCCCGACGATTGTGCCCATGGCACTGTCGCGGGGCACAATCGCGCCCGCTCCCTAACTCACGGTACACCTCCCGCGATTGTGACAGGGCGATTGTGCCCTTGTCACTCTCGCATGGGCACTATCACCGGGGGTGTACCGAGACCACCCCCCGGCCCGCGACCTTGCCACGCGACTATGACCATTGTCATAGTCGCTGGTCACTATCACCCCAACCCCCAACTTGCTGTTTTTCGACGTTTTCGATGCAATAAACACGTAAGGTACTTGAGATATGAAACATAAGATGACCTACTAACAATTTTCCATCTAAATGCAAAATCCCAACATTTAAAAGTAATTAGCACACTTTAGAATTTATAAACACTTACCTTAATTTTTCGGGTGTTACACATGTAGAAAGTATTAATATGCAAATGTTTTCCAAACTCCCGTGATTAATGTATGAATCAGGGGGAGTAGTAGACAAAAGGGAGAGTCTACTATATATGTGACATTGGTATGTTGTGCTCTTTCCTTCACCCAAGGTTTTATTTTTCCCACTGGGTTTTGTTCCTTGGTGCAAGGTTTTAGTGAGGCAACAATTTATAAATCATCTTGTTTTATAAACCCCTTGATTGATGTACAAATCAAGAAATATAATAAACTAAAGAAATTGTTTATTGGTGCCTTGTACTCTTTCCTTCGTCCAAAGTTTTTATTTTTCCCATTGGGTTTTGTTTATTTGGCGTAAGGTTTTAATGAGGCAAGAACTATGCACCATCACTCATTTGACTCGGCATAAGGGGGAGTGTTGAAGAATTATGTGCCATCATCAAAAGGAAGTGATTGACAAAATATTTTCTTAGTATTAGATTACCATAATGAATGTTTCATTTTCTTTGTAAACTCCTCCCTATTTAAAGCGGCTTATGATTAATGAGATTTACAGACTTCTTCTCTCCGTCTTATTGTTATTCTCTCCATACTAATTGTCCATGTAACAAATTTATCAATATCAGTAGTTATTTAGAATATTCATTTATAGTCAAATATTTTATTTAATGATTAAGTAAGGCATTATGTGTTTTTGTGAATGAAGTTTTCTAATTTCTAATATAAATATATCCCATCTTTTTAATCATACATATGGAGTGTATATTTCTTGCTATTTTAAAGAACCGATGTAACCCAATACATAGTGTCTATGGTCTTCAATGGACTCATGCCCACCCCCACCCCTTTGCGAAGATCATCAGTGGATAGTCACCAACCATTCAAATCACCATCGGAACAAACCCTCTGAATGTGTTAATTTGACCTTCTTTTCTTATGTATAACACTTTAGGGTAGGGTTGCTTATGGGTTGAGTTGGTCGGGTAGATATATAGCATTTGAACAGCCTAACTCAATGTTTGCGGTTTGAAAAATCTCAACCCAACCTAAGTCGTGCGGATTGGGTTGGTCGGGTTGATCAGGTTGACATTTTGATACATCATTTTACAGTCTAGTTAAGTGTTTATGTTTAAACGAAGTAAAATCGAAATGAGAACATAAGAAAAAGGCTAAGAAACTCAAAAAATGTTGAAAGTTCTTGTAGATAAGAAATTAAATTATGGTTGAAATTATAATATAATTTTGAATATAGCTAATTATGGGTTGGTCTAATGTCTAAACTCTAATGTACATATATTAATGAAGAACGAACCAATCATATTAAATTCATAGTATAGAAAGGCATCGGGTTATATTAAGTCTGATTTTATAGTAATCATTGCATTTATAGACTTGGTCAAATACTGTGTCTAATGTCGTATTCTGTGTTGTATTGACCAAGGGTATTTAAGTCCCTTTGGTCTTTGTCTTTGTAAGATTTCACGCATATTCATTCAATACAGTTACTTTACGCTTCCAAGTCTCTCTCTCTACTTTCTCTCTCTAGGATTCATTGATCTTGGACTCACAATTGGTATCAGAGCCAATCTGAATCTTGAGAGAATTGAGAGATTGTTTTTCGTTACTGAATTTGTTGATTAAATCGAAAATTTGATCGATTTTCTTGATTTTTTCAAGAAAATCTCGTTTTCTTGATTTTTCATCAAATTCGGTTATGTTTTTGATCAAATTTCTTTGAAAATCAGTTTGTTGAATTCGTTTTTGGTAGAGGATCATTTTATATTCACATCACTTTTCAAGAATTTCATGATTTGAAGATTAATTTTGAAAATTTTCGAATTTTCTGAAATCGAGCTTTCACGAACTGTTCTATTTTTTAAATCATGATTTTGGTGTTTTTGATCGAGTTTGTTCATTGATTTGTGTTAGAAAAGTGTTTTTTATTCAAATTGAGTGTGAAATGTTTCATTAATTTCATGTCTGCAAGTTTCAGTTTGCGCTTCATTCACATCACGCAAAGTCAGTTTGCGTATTTAGCGTGTAACACAAAGTCAATTTGCGTCTTCAGCGTGTAACGCAAAGTCAGTTTGCGTCTCCTGCCTCTCACACAAACCTCTAGTTTGCGCCATATCTGTCCAATCTTAAAAAAAAAAAGAGTCTAGAATTTTTTTTTTAAGTTTGTCATCTATGGATTCTACAAAGTTTGCCTTTCAAGCTAAGTTCTACACAAGTGATCTGATGATGTCTTTGGGATCTGAAACTCGTCCTCCAGTTCTTGTCGATGAAAATGAATTCACTCAATGGCAAGATCGATTTCTGAACTTCATCGAGCGTCAAGCTAATGGAGAGAACATGGTGAAGTCTCTAACTGAAGGACCTTTCGTAAAGCCTAATAAAGAGACTCCTCCAACATCTGAAGAGGCTTCACGAATGAAAGTTGATCGAGAGCTGAAAGCTAATCTGATGCTAGCTTTACCAAACTCTGTCTACAACCGGGTTGATCATTGCAAGGATTATCCAAATCTGTTGTGGGCACAATTGGAAAAGATCATGTTTGGTTCTTCAGTAGCAACTCAGCTCCGACATACTCGGTTCATGAACAACTTTGAGGAGTTCAAGGCCAAAGAAAGTGAGTCTATAAAGAGTGTTTTCGACAGATTCTGTGCAGTTCTGAATGATCTGCGAAAGATAAATGTGAACAAGACAGAGCTTGAGACGAATCTGAAATTTCTTAATGCTCTTCAGCCTGAATGGAACAAATCATGTCACAGACTGAGGAACGATGTTCGGATTTCCACAATGCAGATTCAGGAACTATACGAGATTCTGATGTCTGATGAGAGCTTGGTGCTAGAAAAGAAGGCCAAGCTGGAGAAAAAGAACAAGAAGACAGTAGACCCGGTTGCACTCCTCACGAGCCAACTGGCTGAACAAGCGTTGTCTGATAACGCTTACAGCGGGTCAACTGATGATGATGGAGAGGCTTTGCAGAAAGCTATGATTCTTCTCTCTAACCATTACCAGAAAAAGTTTCAACCAAAGTCGGGTTCTAACACTTCTCGTTTCACTTCCGGTTCAAGAGTCAAAGTGCCCGAGCCAAAGACTGATGTATGCTTCAACTGTGGAAAGTCGGGACACATTTCAAAGGAGTGTCGAGCAAAGAAGGTCAAGGACTCAGCTTATTACAGAAAGAAATTGGAACTGGCCGAGAAAAGAGAGAAAGGAACTGCTTTTCTAGCAGAAGAAGAATTTTGGCTGGATCACTCTGACAATGAAGCTACAAACATAGAGATCGCTCAGATGTGCTTGATCGGAGATGTTCAGTCAGACGATTCTGATACGGATGAAGATGAGGTATATACTGATTTTGATTACAATTTTATTACCTCTCAGATGAAAATCATAATTACTGCTTTGTCTGATTTGCGTTCTAAGTTAATATCTGAAAAGAATTTAAATACTGAAAAGTCAGATTTGATTGACAAATTGAAGATTTCTTTGAAAGATGAAAAATCTATTTTAGAAAATACAAAAGACATCTTTCAAAAGAAATTGGATGATTTGGAAAATTCAAATACGACTTATCTTGAATCTTTGACGGCTATGACTAATTTAAAAGATGATTTTTCAGATAAAATAAATAAATTAGAAGAAAAACTTTATCGAAGAAATCAATCTGAACAAACAATTTTTATGAACAAACTGAGGAGTGAAGAAGCTTTAAAACAAAGGTGGAGACTTGGTTTTGAAAATCCTCATTGTTTAAACAATGCGATTGAAAAATCCCCAACTTTATATAAATACGATTATCTGACTCTTGCTCATTATGCCCCTCAATTTAAAATTGATTGGATGAATGAGAAGCAAGTGTTAGAACTCGAAAATGAGAAAAGGATGAATAACAAGAAAAATGAAATTCTTTTTGTTTACACAAGCGAAAATGCAAAATATTTTCCTGAAAAATCAAGAAGAGGAAGAAGAGTTTTAAATGATATATCTTCTGTCAAATCTTCAATATCTGATGACTTTGTTGATGTTTATGCTTCTAATTCTGATAAGGAAAATATTTCTCCAATCATTTATGATTCTAAGAAATATACTCCTCCATTAGTATTAGAAAGTAAAATCATCGATCTTGAAGATAAGATAAAAGATCAAAATATTTTAAAGAAAATTGAATCTGATATTTTTCTTTCTTTCATGACATCTAGTCTTGAAAAAAATTATTTTCTCCAAAATCAGATTCTATTTCTAACCTTTCTTCTGATTCTAAGGAAAATAAAAAGGAAGTTTCAAATTTTAAAATATTTTCTCAAAATTCTTCAGACTCCGAAGCAAATTCAGATTTATTAGTTGATCAGATTGATTGCTTGGATAAAATTATTTCTTCTGATTTAAATATTTCATCTAAAATTTTTGATGATTCTTTTACTCTCAATGATCATTATTATAAACCTAAGTGTAAAAGAAGAAGGTCAAAGAAGTCGAAGAAACAAGATATAGTTCTTTCTGACAGTTCTAATTCTTCCAATTCTAATCTTTCAGATAGGACTTTAAGCAAGTCAAAGAAGCAGATATGGAGAACAAAGCGGACATCTGATGAATCTACTTTTGATGGGGATAAATGTGTAGACAAATTCTATAAAAGCGATTCATTTGTTTCTTGTAATAAAATTTCAAAGTACTCTATAAAACAAATGATTCGAATTTCAAAACATGTCTCATGTTCTTCCTCAGATTCTAGTTCTGATGATTATGCTTTCTCTTCTGATGATTGTGCCTATCATTCTGATCATCTTTCTCATGCTTTAACTGTCAAATATTATAAATATTTCCCCATACGAACTGCAACTAACTTTTACGGGCCCAAATTTAAGTGGGTACCCAAGTCTAAATCTGATTCAAAGTTGCAGGCATCACATGTTAAGGGGGAGTAAGAGAAAGAATGGCTTTTGAACACAGCAGTTCAAAACCCGGTCTTAAATGTCAAGACTTTGGCTTCTGAGTACTTCAGCTCAGAACCCGTACTTCAACAACTATGACTTCTAGACATTGCAGTCTAGGACTCGTTATTTAATGCTTTAAGCTTCTGGCTAATGAGAAACTATGAGTACATCTACTTAATTTCCGCTGCATTTATATCTGATAATGATGTTGTTCCAGTTTTCTCAAATCTTTTAAAAGAATCTGAGCTTTTCAGTTCAACCCCTGAATTTGTTTAACCTATTTTTTTACAAATGAGACACAATTTTTTTTTTACATTATGTGAAAGATGATATTATTGAATTATATTTTGTTTCAACTAAATATAAACTTGTCGATCAAATATTTCTATTTTTTAAATCTCGGCATGTTGTTTTAAAAGTTTAAACCTTTACAAATTTTATTCTATAAAGTAAAAGTTTTACAATTTTTTCTTTTTTTTGAATAAAATGCGTGTATAGGATAAATTTTCAAGTTGCTTTGTTTATATTAAAGTTCTTATATGTTCAAATTTCAGTTCTAACAAAAGTCGAAAAGTCAGCAACATGTTTGTAACTTTTGATATTGCTTTAAAGTTGTGTGATTCGGAATATTTATAGTTTTCAATGCTTAGAAAACCTAAAAAGTTGGAATTTTATATCGTAATGAAAATATGGGCTAAACACTTAGACGTAAAACCTTGTGTTTGAGATGATTATTAAATTCTTATAAATCAGAAATCTCTAAGTTTAAAAGTTTGTACATGTGACCTTTCTGGTTTGGGAAAGTAAGTTATGTGGGATGCTTGTCATCTGGTCCCCTAAGGTCATTTGATCTGGGAGTGATCGAACCCAAATCCTTCTATAGAATCAGATCGAAAGTCATGTTCTACTGGTATGAATGGGTTTAGGATGTGTCGATGTAGCCTTTCTGATCTGGGAGATTAAGTTCCAAGGGGTGCTTGACACCTAGTCCCCTAAGGCCAACTGGTCTGGGAGTGGCTGACCCAAATCCTGCAATAGGGTCAGATAGAAAGTTACGTTTACGGCATGTTTTTTACTTAATAAACTTTTTGTTTAAAAAGATGCCAAAAGTGCACACGCTTAAAAGATGCCAATGAGCACACATCTCATGATACTTGGTTAAAATTTCTGAGTTGCAATAAACCTGTAAATTTGTGAAAGTCTGAATTTTTGATGGCTTAGTGTGATTACATGCAAAGTTCTCTATTATATTTTTAGAATTGCATTTTCTTGAAGCTAATCGAAGTTCACATGCGAGCACACTGAATAGATTGATGAAAGTTTTTGAAACTGAACATGTCTTAACTTGATATGCAATAAAACTTGTTTTTGTATCCAAACACATACATTTGATTTCATTTGATGGATTTTATTGTGATATTTTACTAAGTAGAATTTTATTTGTTTCTGTTTAAATTTTTATATATTTAGTCGTTTCAAAATACATATTCAGTATATTTTTCTTTCTACATTGATGTTTACATTCATTGTATTCTCATATGTCTTTACAAATGGGTTTGAGCATTATTCAAGGGGGAGTGAAAAAAGGAGATTTTTCTTAATGATCTTATCTGTTTTTTAGGGGGAGTATCTGATTTTCTTTATATGAATGCTAACTTGAATTGTCATAACTAGTGCATTTGTGTAGGGGGAGTCAAAGAGCTCAAAAAGGTAAAATTTTCTGAGTATTAAGTCAACTTTGCGCCATCAGTTGGTCACGCAAACCTTGCTTTGCGCCACCTTCGTGTAACGCAAAATTCACTTTGCGCCACCTTCGTGTAACGCAAACTTCACTTTGCGCCACCTTGGTGTAACGCAAACCTCAGTTTGCGCAACCAACGTGAAGCGCAAACCTCCCCTGTTTTCTCTGTTTCTTTGATTTTGCAGATCTTAAGTTGTCTCGTCTCCAACATTTGCATGACCAAGTTGATTCTGATCATCAAGGTCATGAGGGGGAGAATTAAGAGAAGTTAAAGGAGATGATAAAGAGACAAAGAGCTCAAATGTTTATCTGCTGATCAAGATTCGCTCAAAGATTCTATTTTCTCAGCCATTTTAATTCTTTTGCTATTCCTGCTCCGACCACCACAGTTCATTCAAGGTCTTTCAAAAGAGGTGTGTCGTCTAGAGCACAAGCTGATGAATCAACTGAAAGATGCTGAGAAGATTTTTTCTTTTAAAAGTCAGATTGCTTCACAAAGTCGCTTTTATGGTCCGTACTGATTTAGAAGATGAATTTTAAAGACCAAAGCGCCAATGATTACTAAGGGGGAGATTGTTAATTCTGATTTTATAGTAATCATTGTATTTATAGGATTGGTCAAATACTGTGTCTAATGTCGTATTCTGTGTTGTATTGACCAAGGGTATTTAAGTCCCTTTGGTCTTTGTCTTTGTAAGATTTCACGCACATTCATTCAATACAGTTACTTTGCGCTTCCAAGTCTCTCTCTCTACTTTCTCTCTCTAGGATTCATTGATCTTGGACTCACAGGTTCATCGAGTTGGGTTGTTCAGGTCCAAATTATCCTAACCCAATTCCAGCCCAATAGATGCGTTTTGACCTGATTTTATATCAACTATGTGTCGGGTTACCTCGGGTTGAGATTTTTTGGGTTTCTTTAGGTTGGGTTGGCCGCGTTGAACGGGTTGGTCAATTTTTTGAGCACCCCTACTTGAGGGGATGTTTTCCTTTATTATATTAAGATATGTCTATAATAAGATGATTGAATGTAAAAAAATATATATATATATATATATATATATATATAAATATATGATGACCTATATAATTTAGCAATTGCTTAAATATTAAGCAGGAGAAACAAGCCTTTAACATTCAAAAGACGTGTTCAAATAAAACAAGACATGCATGCTCTCTTGTGTTTCCGTTTACCTAATCACTTACCCGGTAAGTGTTTACCGCTAAAATTTGTAACACCCTAAAATATAGAACCAATTTAAAATTCGAAAATTCGGCAATATGATGTTTATAATTGGAGGAAGCTACCCAAACGGGCAAATGTAAAATAACGTTTACAAAAACCTGTGAATGAATATTAAAAATTGACAACAAACTAATCTAAACATTTTACATCTAGATTATATTAGTTGTCAACCCAAAATCCCAAAATGCTAACTTTTGCACGCCTCGACTCCAACGTATCTATCACCCAAAAATGCCTCAAAACGTCCCATACTCTTTTCTCAAACCTTGGGCGACCCACCGCTAAAGGAACCTGTTATACACATCATTTGGGAAAAATGTTAGGCTTAACGCCTAGTGAGAACAAACAGTTTATATCAACAATTATAGAAATGATTTAAATGACATACGTAAGAAATCTTTTATTGAGTTGAATTCATAAAGTATAGAAACAAACACATAAGGACCATTCCGGTCTAAAATACATCTTTCGAAGACGGGGGAGACTTGATTCCCAAGGATCGTGGCGGAACACAAAAATAAGCCACTTTCCAAGTTATTGAGCTCACCATACTAGGATCAAGGTCACGAACTCGCCGGCTCGTACTCAGATGTGGGGGAGGGCACCCAATGATCCTAATCATGCTCGTTCACTAGGATTTACATTTACGACCCACGACTAGAAGTTGGTCCCACATAATCGTACTAAGTTGTCTTCCTAGTGTCCAATGTCTCAACTAGCTTCAAACGGGGATTAACCCAAAATAAGCCGACTCTATACCTATGGATCTACTAGTAACAGTCTAAAGCTTGTCACCATTACGTTGGTGACACAAACTATAATCACACATATAGTTTACCATTTACTTTTCCATGAAATGTTTTGCTTATCATCCCCAAAATAGTTTCATCATTTGATGTACACCATGAAGATCAACATCATTACAACCAACAATCCTCCAAGGGTCACATTTTTCTCAAATAATTTTACCAAGCTAAACCCATCTTAGAAATGTAACCATAAACTTGACCAAAATACATGTATTCCATTATTTCACCAAAAATAATAAGGACAAACATGTTTTTATAGTTTTAATCATATGCTACTTCATTATTCCACAAAAAGGCGAGGAACCCTAAAAATCTCCAAAACCCTAGTTTAGGTCAAAAACTCTTCAACAAGAAAACGTAAGTAGGGAGATGATTAGAAATTCAAAAGGGTAGTTTTGACATGTATAAAGTTTATAAAAAGGGTAGAATGCACTCACATTGAAGAGGGTATAGAAAACTCAAACCCTAGAATGGAAGAGATGATACTAGCACCTGAGGATGGAGATTCTTCACAAAGAATGCTTATGACCACCTAACCAACAATCATAAATGCATTATGAGTGAGGTTGTTAGGAGAGTTAATGAAGAGAGATGATGAAGGGTTGAATCTTACCAAAATTCTGCAGAGAAAACGACCTAGTAACTCTCCAAAAATCAGATTTTATGATTAAGAAAACGATATGCCCAATTTATACCCTAGATCATCGTCGGTGACCTTGACTCGGCAATAGTGACATTGTCACTATCGCGGGGCATAATCGCCCGAGTGGTACCGCGGCTCACTCCCTTGGTGCGAGAATGACACTGCGATAGTGTCGTTTGTCATAATCGCGGGGCATACCCGTTGTATTTGTACCGTGGCCGAACCCACTTCGGCGACTATGACCACGGCGACAATGCCCATGGCAAGGTCGTCAGACACTGTCGCTAAACCTTCCCAAACTTCAAAATTTGGGATTTCTTACACGAAAAGGTTTTCTCGCGAGGTATAAGATCCAAGGTAGACATAAACAAGAATACAACCCAAATCAAGGAAGATTAGAAGACTTAAGATAGATCTCATTAATTGAAAATTCAAGGTGTTACAAAATTTAACACCATCACTTACCGAGTAAGATTCACTACTACAGAAATGACTTTTTTAAACGCACCTTTTTAAACGGTTTTTAAAAAAATTCGAAAAAACCGTTTAAAAAGGTGGCAGCGTTTTTTTAAGACTTTTTTAAACGGTTTTGCGGTTGTGGTATCATGTAAAAAAGTCATATTACCTTTTTAAACAGTTGTTATAAAAACCGTTTAAAAAAGGGATACGTATTTCACACGGATAATTGAACAAAACCGTTTAAAAAGCCGCCTAACTTTTTTACACGGTTTTTTCATACAACTGTTTAAAATACATACATCTTTTTAAACGGTTCTCTAGAAACAACCGTTTAAAAAGGCCAAACACTTTTCCAAACGCTTTCACCATCACAAAACCGTTTAAAAAGACCTTTAAAAATTTAGGGTAAAACCGAACTACATTAATGCGTTTTTATATTTTGATAGGTTCGGAACAATTTGGAGCGAAAAAAAACAAAACGATAATTTTTGACAGATTTGCGCAACTGTGGCGTTTTGATCATATCTCACTCGTCCGATCTCCGATTTGAATGATTCAAGATGATCTGGAAACCCAACACACAGAGCTACAATGTTCGTGTTTTGAGTTTTTGGTAATTTGGAGTAAATCTGGGCCGAATTTGAAGTTGAAGTTAGGAGTACAAAGATGGACAGAAAATGAATAAAATAATTAAAGGTGCTTCTATAAACACAGAAAAAGATGTGGCGGAATGGTAAACGTTGTGGGTTTGTATGGCTGTGATTCTAAGATCGAGTCCTATGTGCAGTAGATAACATTCTTTTATTTTTTAAACCGTTTAATAATGTAACTTTTTTAAACGGTTCAAAGACCGTTTAAAAAAGCCCCTGACTTTTTCAAACGGTGCCCTTTCAAACGGTTGTAAAACCGTTTAAAAATGTCCAAAACAACCGTTTAAAATACCTATTTCTGTAGTAGTGATTTTAGTCCACTAAAATGATATCGTATGCAACAATTTTATCCGGTAAGTGCTAACCAGGGTAAGAGTCGTCACACTCACTTACCGGGTAAGATTCTTAATTGTTGTCATATTCATCAGGTGAGGTAATGTGACTTGATAAACACTTACCCAGATAAGCGTTTGATAAACAACCCCTTAAATCAAGATTCACATTTTGATTTGGTTTTTTAAGTGAAATCGGAGATTTAACCGGTCAAAATCCAATGATCAAACTTTGCTTGATGATTGAATAATTAGGTAGTTCAAAAGGGTTAGTTGCAATGTTATCAATAAATTTTGACTGGGAAAGTCAATTTGTCTACCAAGCCTTTATGTCATTTCTTTTATTGGATCATAAGCTTTTAAATTAAGTAATAGTAAATATATATGATAACAACATATTTTACGATAATTTTTTATTCTAAGTAATATATGTTTTTTATATAAAAAAATAATATATTTTAATTTCATTCATATTAAACCATACATTTATGTCATTTTACTTAAAACATAAATACAATTTGAATTTATCGTTCCGAAAAGACCAAGTGTGTAATATTTTTCATTAATTCCAACTTTAGCCAATTTAAATATTTTTTGCAATAATGACAATTGACTTCTAATTTCTTTTATGTTAAGCAATATAATGAAAATATCTTGCTATTCTGCATAATAAATGAGAAGTACGTTTTTATTTTTGATAATTGGTTGCCATAAATAGAAGAAATCATAAGTTGGTTATTAGTGTTGGGGGATAATATCCAGAAACCAAATACACACAAGTTCCAAATCAATGTTGTCTGATGTGTATAAGTGAAGACCTAATAACAATCGATTTAACATGGTTTCACTATCATGACATATATTCAAATGGAGGAACAATTATAATCGAGTTTACCTTTAACAATGATGCAAGAATCACATGAGTAAACTCAAAAAACTTTGCAATGCTTTATAATCCTTGGAAAGGGGAATCCACTCAAGAACATTGACCAAAATTAAAACCTAGATCGGATATAATCACACAGACCCCATATGTGACCTTGGGGTGCATATCGGGGTCTCTTGTTTCAGCATTTCCCACGAACCACATATTGCATATGCATGGCGAGATCTGTATTGAGAGCATCCAGGAAGTAGACATGACCTTGCGGGACCCATGTTAGCATATGAGGTCGCATATATTATGGCCTTTGTGAGTGTGTGTGTGTATGTGTTTTTTGCATCAAATTTCAACAATTAGCTTAAATTGATTAAAGTAGGAATTGAAGAAGATAAGTGGTCTAAAATAAACAAAAAATATATATTATTTAAAATAGATTACAAGAAGTATATTGTATAAAATTGAAAATGATGCAGAGTATGTTACACTTGTGTATATTTAACTCCTAAATTTAATCATTTTATTTTATACTTTATTGTGTGTATATAAAAATTGAATTTTTTTTAAGTTTATATAAAAAAAATATTGTTTTAATTACTTAATATTTATGTGAAGTAAAAGAACAATAAACAATTAGTATATAACATGTCTTTCCAATTCATATGAAACTAGAAAAACGTACTTGCGCAATTCAGCGAGACACATCACGATTTTAATGTTTTGTTTTATTTTTTTTGTCGATTTACAGTGCGATTTTGGATGGTTTTGAAAAAGTGATAAATGTTTTTTTTATAAATTTGTTTAATTTAAACATAACAATATAATGTTTTTTATATAAAAAAATTAAGTATTTTGTTAGAATTCAATGATTATCTTATATATTTTAATGACATCTAGAAAAAATAATCAATTACATATTTAATAATATAATTAAAACAAATTTACAATAATAAAATATATTAATTAATAGTGATATATGAAAATGTCTGAATAAAAGGAAAGCCCTGCACATACCAAATTGGTGGATGTTAGAAGTCTGCAGTAATAATATGTATCTTGTGTTTTGATACTTGTAAATTAAGAGATTTTTAAAATCTTGCATAAAATGATGGTACCTTGTGCGTAATAATTTATATTAAGAATTTTTTATCCATACTTTATAATATAGATATAGATATAGATAGATAGACACACTATAACATAATATATATGAATGTATTTTTATATTGTGCGAAGGTGACCAACTTCACACTAACAAATTAAAGTATAAATTCAGCTGCAGTCACATTCACTACTTTCACAAATATAACATAATGTTCACACAGTAATAAGAATACTTTCACCCCTTCTCACGTTTCTTATTAAAACTCTTTCATCGTATGTGATCCAAGGTGAATTTGTAGCCTATGTAAATCTTATAACTCATGCAACTCACATCTTAACCGTTGGATTCATGATAAGCGGTTGTTTTATTTTTACTTTTTTGTAAGATTTATATGGGTTGCAATTTAAACTACCCACATATATATATATGTATGTATATATGTATATATGTACGTGCAGGGTTTGGTTTCGGTGAGAAGTTAAGATTAAGGTGAGAAGCGTGAGAAGTGGTCATCAACCATTGGATGAGAAATGGATGCACATTAGAATGAGATTCACCAGATCAATTTTCTTTTAAGCCACAATTCATGGAGAACATTTGATTAAAAGTGATCAACGATTCAGATCCACTTCTCTTGTTTCTCACGTTAACCTCAACTTCTCACACGATCATTCGCCTTACGTGTATATGGATATAATATATGTATATAGGCGAAGGATCGTGTGAGAAGTTGAGGTTAACGTGAGAAGTGGATCTGAACCGTTGACCACTTTTAATCAAATACCCTCCCATGAATTACAGCTTAGAAGGGAATTGATCCGATGAATCGCGGTGCATCTCATCCTAATGTCCATCCATTTCTCATCCAACGGTTGATAACCACTTCTCACGCTTCTTACGTTAACCTCAACTTCTCACCGGAACCCAACCATGTATAGGGTTGTGTTCCAGTGAGAAGTTGAGTTAATGGTGAGAAGCGTGAGAAGTGGTTATCAACCGTTGGATGAGAAATGGACGCACATTAGGATGAGATGCACCGAGATGCACCAAATCAATTCCCTTAGCCGCAATTAATGAGAGGGCTTGAGATTAAAAGATATCAACAGTTCAGATCACTTCTCACGGTCAGCTCAACTTCTCACACGATCCTTTCATTCCTTTGCCTCTCTCTCTCTATATATACATATGTATATATATATATATTTGACTATGACTTGAGCTTGGAAAAGGTCCAAACCCAGTGGTTCAACTTCTATTGCCTATCTGAGGATGTTGACAACACATACGAAACCATTTTCATTTTTGGAAATAAAGTTGTTTTTTATTTCAAACAAAAACTTTAATCTTACTAAATAAAACAAGTTTAACGCGTCTTGTAAAACAACTTAACAATCTTTTCATCAGAGAACAAGATAAACATAACTTCAACCTTATGCTTTTATCGTATTGAATTTCCTTTGTTATGCCAATTTACTTAGTCGACTAAGGGGTTGTTTGTTTTTTTAAAAAAACCTCTTAATGGCTCTTAAGTCTGAATCATTCAGACCTTTTTACACACTACCTTTTATTAATCATAACTAAAATAAGATTTCAGACTTTAGACCTCTTAAAAAACAAACGACACCTAAATGATCAAACATTTATGATTATAAAGACAACAATTATTGAGATATCAATGAGATTAATCAAATACATACAAGTTATGAATATAAACTTGACACAATATCAAATTTTGTTTGTTTTGTTGGTTCAATATGCAAATACGTGAACGGTGGTTTAACGTTAAGGAATTGATCAGGCTGTATAGACAAAAACCTGAACGAAAACACAAATCGCTCTAAGAAGCACACTCTTGACAAATTACAACGATACCCTTCGGTTAATAGTAATCACAAATGTAAAGTAAACATGAAAACATCACCCGTCATATATTGGATCAATCTCCTTCAATTTTGTTCTAACGAATTTCTTGAAAACAAATTAAATTAATTTAAAAGAAACCCTAAAATAGTCATCAAACAGGATGATCGATCTCTATCTAACAGACCTAATTTATACTGTAATCATATGGGTCCCACTTCCACCCAACTTCCTGAGTTTAAGGGTTCTCAGCCAATATAAGCTTGCCACCTAAGCATGTCACTTTCAAATGGGACCCACGAAACATGGTCTACGTCCATCAAGAGGAAGCCAAGCTGCCACGACCAAAGTCCATAATCCAAGTTTACTGGTTCGAATTTATCCAAACGGCCGACAAACACCATGGCAACCATTTAAATAGAATTTTATTATTAAATTTATATTATTTTAATCTAAATTATTGAGTTATTCAGATAACAATCTCTAAACTGTGAGGCTCGACATTTAATATATAATTTATGTGTTTGAATTGAACGTGTTTTAGTAATTGGTTTGTATAACTTAGGGTTCGTTTACTAAATACTTACTCGGGTAAGTGCTTACCGGTATCACTTACCTTACGGTCCTTACCTATTGAGCATGAAAACTACCTAGAATCTTACCCGGTAAGAGACATAACAAGGACCTAGAGTCTTACCCGGTAAGTGAGAGAAATGACTCTTACCCGGTAATTAAGCGCTTACCGGGTTTAAGACGCTTACCAACAATTAATTTTGATGGTCTAGAATGTTATACGATAAGGTAATGAGGGTAATGTCCTTGCCGGTAAGCGCTTACCCAGTAAGCATTTTGGTAAGCGCTTACCAACATTTAGATAGTTTATTAGTATCTTCCGGCTAGGTCGAACGCAGTAGTATAGATAGGAGGCACTATTAGAAAACTGGGCATCAACAATCAATAATTTGTTACGGACCGTTCCGTCACTAATTTAATCAACTACAAAACCAAATTTTTTTTAATTTTTACTTACATTTTTGCGACAAATGTATAATCCGTCGCTAATCCGTGGCAAAATGTACATATTTTTTACGGATTAGCGACGGAGAAAGAAAACACTTATTTTTTAAATAAATAAAAATATGAAACTTAAAGATCTGTAGCAAATCTGTCGCTAAATAATTAAAAAAAACTACATTTGTCATGACTTTGCTACGGATCTAATTATATTCGATATTAAAAAATCAAAATAAATCATGATAAAATCCGTAACTAATCCGAGACAAATATATTTAGATTTGCCACTATATTCGATATTAAACAAAAATCTTGAGAAAATATGTAGCTAATATGAGAAAAATATATTTAGAGTCGCCATGACTTCGCTACGGATATAATTATATTCGATATTAAAAAAAATATTGATAAAATCTGTAGCTAATCCGAGACAAGTATATTTAGATTTGCCATAGCTTTGCTACGAATCTCATTATATTCGATATGAAAAAAAAACAAATTTTTTTTTCATAACGTAGCTAATCTAAGGCAAATTCATAGATCATTAAGAGGCATTTAAGCCCATAAAAAGCCCACTACAGTTCATTAAGAGCCACTAAAGCCCATTAAGGTCAAATACAGTTCATTAATAACCCGTGAGTCCATTACGACCCATCAAGGCCCAATACATTTTGTTACCACCCATGACAATGGATCAAGGCCCAATACAATCTAATATAGCCGTTGAAAGCCATATATGCCCAATACAGTTCATTAACAACTATTAAGTCCAATACGACCCATCAACGCCTAATCAAGGTCATTAAGAGCCATTGAAGCCCATGAAATCCATTAAAATGCATTAAGGGTGCGTTTGGTACACAGACAGGACGGGACAGGACAGGACAGGACAGGACATAACATAACATAACAGGACGGGACAGGGCAGGGACAGGACTGGTTAATGACCAATTTACCCCTGTTGACCTATTTAGTACTTTTTACCACAAAATCAATCTAAATGAAAACTACAAAATATTATTTAAAAATACAAAAAACATCTAACATAAACATTGATTAAAAAACTCAAATTCATAAATCAAAGATTAGAAGGTAATTCATATATTGTAAATAATCAAAAATTTGTGTTTGTAATTTTAAAATAAAAAAAATAGTTTTTAAATATATACATAAAACTAATGTACTTCCATGGAGATGGAAAGTCAAACCTGCATCAACAATGACGATGGAAGGGAAACAAGCAACTGATAGAAGAGAAACAAAATCGATTTATAGCATAAATCACAACTTTGTAAATCGATTTATGGCAGAAAATCACAGGAGCAGAACCTGTGGAGAAGACGATCAAGTTTAGGAAAATCGATTTATGGAAGAAAATCATAGCTTTGTGCGAGAAATCGACAAGAGCAGAACCTTATGGAGAAGATGATACAGTGGGAGGCATGGAGAAGACGATCCAGTGGGTTATCATCCATGTCTACACAAATAAAACAAACAATTATATTGAATCAGTGTACTGTGATGTCAAACCAGAAAACGATGTTTAAGAAAACGAAAATCCTAGCTATGTGCGAGAAATCGAAAATCAACATAACCTGTTTAAGAAAACGATGAGAAGAAAGATGTTTACCTTGATTTCGAACCTGTGATTTCGATCGAACAGATGAGTTTCAACAGAACCTGTGATTTCGATCGAGAAAGAAATATGTGATTTCGAACAGATGAGAAAGAAAGATGTGATTTCGATCGAGAAGATGATTACCTTGATTCAAACCTGTGATTTCGATCGAACAGATAGCAATTTCACGAGAACATGAGGGATGAGAAAGTTGGAGGCGTGCGTCTAGGTTTAATTTTCAGGGGTAAAATGGTAAAAAACAGCCTTGTTCCATCTAGTTCGAGGGGGAAGGGTGAACTCATGTGTCCCATGCTTGTTCTAGCGTGTTCCAGTGTGTTCCACATTAGGACACGCCACACGTGGGACAAGTATGTCCTGTTCTGTCCTGTTCCACCCTGTTCTGCGTACCAAACGCACCCTAAGAGTCATTGAGTCTAATACGACCAATCAAAATCCATTATAAACCTAATCAAGTTCTTTAAAAGTCACTTAAGCCATAAAAGGCCCAATACGGTTCATTAAGAGCCAAAAAATCCCATTAAGGTCCAATACGGTTCATTAACAATATTGAGTCCATTACGACCCATTAAGACCCAATACAGTTCGTTACCATCCATGACAACCAATCAAGGCCCAGTACAATTTATTAATATGTAGGCTCAATATAATTCATTAACAACTCTTAAACCATGATCTCGAACTAGTTCCTCTTGTCGAACTAAACGTATTCATCGAGGTAGGTAGCAACAATGGTGACGATTACGATGAGGAAGAAGAGTTTCAAGACACATGTGCTGATTCAGAAGGAGAGGATGAAAGTGAAGAGATTTTATCTAATGAATAGTTAATTATGTGTGTATGTGTGTGTGTTCATTTGGCAATGTGTATACATATGTCTATTTGATAATATGTAAACGTTTAATGTCTTATATGTATGTTTATGTGTATGGTTAAATTAATGTTTATATCAAATAATTCGAGTAGATGGCACACTCATCATCAGCGTGGTAGGGGCAGAGGTAGGGGTTTCGATTATTCGACTAGTAGTAGAGGTATCGGTGGTTCTTCAAGCTAGTCATTAGGACTGGAAGACATTATGGAGCATCTGATCCATGCCCCAATCCATGACCCTATCCACGACCAGGCAAAGGAGTCAGGGTTACGAGGATCCAATATTGCTGGGGAGGTGCCTAAGAATCCAGATCATCGACCATTCCTAGATCTACTAGAGTAGTCAATCTAACTTGGTATGTAGTTTTCTTATATTTATAACTCAATATATACTAACGTTATAAATGTCATTTTGTTTTAAATATGTAACATTACCAGTTCCAATGTTGTTAGGCAAATTATGATATTGTTTAAGATAATGTATAATGGTATGTGGAATGCGTACACTGATATCCCCCCGACTCTATTGAGAGGATGTTCGAGTGGTTTAAGGTATATACGTGCATGTTCTACCAAAAAGTACCTCCACATTTTTTTTCTAACATTGAAACTTTATATATATGCAGTTGATGTATTGGTGGGCCCTCAACATGATGTCCTGATGGATAGGCGTTTGCCACTCAAGTTAAAAATTGTCACCCTGACATAATGAAGGTGGAACGGAATAAGGCCATTACTCTTGCCACAAAGAATGATAGGAACTCGAACATTGTGGGCATGTTGGCTTTGAAGGGATATTCCCCTTCTTGGACCCGACCGGAGTTACAGGGATTTGGTTGATAAGTTTTTTACATTTAATTTTGATGTGTATGTTAGTGTTTTGTTAGTTTTTTAATAGCTTTTATGGCCATGTAGTTTGTACAAGGTCTAGAGTACCAATACATGGAAAGCAAAGTCTGAAGCAGGTAAAAGAAACCGGAACACTTTCGTAGATGGTATGGTTTCAAAACTCACTGGGGGCTCTATCAGTTGTGCCCAACACAGATTGCGTTTGGTAAGTAGTATATCTAATAGTTCTTTTATTTAACTACTTTTCTTAATTAATAACTACTAAATGCTTGACTTTTCTAGGGAAACAAACTCGATCGCGAGCCGTCAATTGTTGAGGTCTCCAAGGAAACCCATCGTAAGAAGACGACATCAGAGGATGGAACAACCTCTTATGGGGAGTTTTTTCATACAAAGGATGTCATGACCTTGATAAGATTTAAACGAAATTTAATATATATATATATATATATATATATATAGAATTTATACTTAGTTAGTTTTAAATGACTTTTAGTTAAATATTATCTTAATGTATAAAACCATCTAACCACCTAATATATTACATCTTACCTAATATTCTATTCAACTTCAAGAAATTAGAAGTCTCTTTACCACCAACATATATATACTATTGGAATACATGATCTATACACTAAACGGAAAATAGTCGTATTCCTCCAAAAATCTATACAAAACGGAGTAGGATAGGTGTTCCAAAATTTTACCAGAACGAGTAGCAACCTCTGACGTCGTATCTGATTCTTCGCAATGAACTCAACTTGTTGACTCCACAGTATCCAACCAAATGCACTGAATCCATATGATGTCCAACGCATAGAGAGGAGATCATCTTCCTTCTCGAATGTTAAATACGGTCTCCAACTCTTTGGAGGAAAGGAGGAGAATCTTGTGGAATATATATATATAGAAGAAGAATTAATCTTATGAACAATATTATGATCTTTCAAAAGCATTTGTCTGATGCATTAAACCATTGTCTCACAATGGTCTCTCTTTATATATAAGCCTAATGATGGTACCTATCTCATAGGTAGTACTGCAAGAAGAGTGTCACATGGTTTTAGAAGTTCTCATATCTTCTAAAAGCATGCTTTGCCTTTTACACAAATATAATATATATTGACAAGTGACTACTTGTCATTCCTATCCCACTGAGAAGTCACACTTGTCAATCTTATTTTATGCTTGTCCAACAAGCTAGCAAAATATGATTCAATAAGATAGAATTGGATTTTAAGAAGACAAAAGATTAAACACTTTAATTATTTATTCTCCTTATCCAGATATACATTTTATGCGTCTGACCCATTGGGACTTTCTCACGTTGTCAATAATTATAAATCCTATTTATAATTATAAATCCTATTTATAATTATAAATCCTATTTATAATTATAAACGGCATCTAGCAATACATCATCATTACCCAAATGATAAAGTTTGGTGATTTAACTAATCATCAAAACGTGTGATCATTATCAGTGTACACATTTATGTCTCTTTATTTTAGAAATCCAGATCGAACACGAGGCATGGATGTGTCATCCTCGCTATGTCCGATCTTAGTTTCTCGATTCCATTATATACTGATAAGACATATATCAATATCCTATGTTGACTATCTGAACATGCATGCATTTTCTCAGTACTATTCAGTCGATTGAGTATCATATCATTTGTGATCCACTTGCATTTGATATGACGTCATTTATTAGCTTGACCACTGAATCCCTGAGAAGATCGACACCCAACTTTCTATACTTTGTTTGAGTTCGGTTTACAGATTTAATTCTTGTTGCATGTTTAACGATGTGTGTAACAACCACCCACAACAGAAACAAAACCATATCATTCCATAGAGAGTAGAAGCGTTAAACAAAATACAAACTCAAATCTAAAATCAAATTACAATAATTGTTGGTCCCGAAGGTGTTATGCAAGTTTGTAAAAGGGGGTTGAATACAAACACAAATTTTAAGTTTAATAAATTGTAACGCCCTAAATTCTGGAAATAACAACTAATTTAAATTTTCTAAATACATCGATAATTGCATCATCTACAATCACAATTTAAGAATTAACCTCAATACACACGTTCAATCTATACATACAGTCTATAATAAGGACGGGTACTACTAAAACCCAATAACGGTCACTATCTCCAATCTGCGGAAGACTTCACCAACTACTCACCCTTGTGCCAAGCTAAGGCTCGACTCATCATGGAACTGCTAGAGCCCAACCCCCAACTGGAACCTGATGCACATGCCGACAAATAAAAAGGTTAGGTTTGACGCCTAGTGAGCTCAAGAGTTTTCAACATAAATAAATTAATCGTTTAGAAAGGAAGAATGCGATTAAATTCATAATCTTTCAAAATGATATGCTTCACTTATGAAAACGACTCGTTTAACAACAACTATGCATTTTGTACGAAAGAGACACCGAGTTAGTCGTTAACCAAACCAAACTGTTTTAAAGGCAAGGATCTCGATATGAAACGTACTCTTGTAAACTTGGATTTAAACCAAAACTTGGCAAAAAGGAAAATAGAGAGAGAATCTCCAATTTTATAAAACGCGGGTAACATGTTAAATCTCGAAATACCCAACATGGGTGGAACATGATACACAACTCAAAAACCATAAATGAAAATCTATATAATTAAGTATTGCCATGAAACGCGGACACTAGACCCCAAACTCACACGACCATAAAATGGACGAAATCAAATACCCAAACGTGGAAATGACGCATTCCGTTCAAAACTTAATACACGTGGGAAGAACCCAATATTAAAGCCAACTATTACCATCGGCCATATAAAAACCCAAGCTGGTGAAATACGACATTACCATTTAAAATACCACGGATCAACAATGAGGAGCTCCGTATACACTAAGAATAGAGGAACATGCAAGTAGGTCGCTCATACAACTTCCTCGCATGTCATCTAAACGTTTCCATCTTGGGTGGCGAGAACATATGAGTGGGGCCACCCGTGATGTTATTGGATTTCACCACACATCCGAACATCCTAGTTCCCATGCCACCACCGACATCACAACCTCAGACCGATTATGCCTCTGGCCTTACTCCGTCGAGTTCCACTTTCAAGAACTTACAGACATGGGTGCCTATCCAATCTAGGCGAGTTTCAACTCAGTGGCTCGAGCCACCTATTGCCTACTCGCTAGCAAACCCAAGCGGTCACCACAGTAACCAAAAACTTAGGCTTTCCAAAACAGACAGACTTGTGTGCCTATGGATCCATTACAACACTGTCTAACATTACATGACTCCAAATGAATGACCAACGCACCCAAAACATGTAACTCACCAATGAAACGAATTAATCGTCATCATACTCAAAACCCACGACGGTTATAAATCCGGACAAATGTCCACACGACTCAATTAGTCAAAATTGAGCCAAAGGCCCAACACCATACGTAAATCTCCAACGAAAGTCTTTGTAAACATTAAAAACACGTTTAACCGACTGGTGAAGACACAACGACCCAAAAGTATAATTAACTCAAACACAACATTGGTTGAGGCAAACCATTTTCCAAATGGACTCTTTGTCCTTATATTTCCAAAATGCCTCATGACATATTTATACACAATTTCCAAATAGTTGTGAGTACAAAATCATATAAATGACCTTTACATCAAATGGACTCCATTTATATATATATATATATATATATATATATATATATATATATATATATACATCAAAGAAACATATCAAACTGATTTAATTGTCAAAATGCCCAAAATCACAAATATGCGTGTGACACCAGTTTATAAAGTGAGATATAACCAAATACCCAAAACTTATCAGCAGTTAACAATTTGATGTAAAACACAAATACTTTAAAATAAACATTTTGGCATGTACACCGTTTTCATAAATCATCTTGAACTCACCTTGCTTGGTTAAGTTAAACCTAGTTTTCAATCCCCAACCATTGACCTCCAAAGCGTAGATCCCACCCAAAGCCTTCCGAAGATATCCATTCTAACTTTTCAACTCAAGCTTCCAAAACCTAGATCCACACATTTCCAACCGTAAATATACTCATTCCACCATAAATAATTGCTCCCCAAACATAATACCCCAAGATCTCAACACATCACCAAAACCCTAATTTTGGTCTAATTCCACGAAAATCATTAAGTCCAAAAATTAAGAAGTGCAACCACAAGGAGATCATCAAAAGGACATTTATAATCTATATAAACGTTTAGAAAAGAGGATAATGAACTTACCAAGTGGGTATTGTGTAAAACTCCAAGAACTCCAAGAATCTCAAGGGTTGAAGATGAAAGTTTTGCTTTGAATCCAGAGGTGTACCCACTAGCATAGATGATGAAGAACTTTATGATTTTAGGAGAGGTAACCCCAAAATAAGCTAGGGTTCATGAGAGGGTGTGAGGGTTCGGTTTTAGAGAGAGAGGAAGAAGAGTTGGAAATGAGAAATTGAGTGGAAAGGGGCTGAAATCAGATTTTAATCGACCAGGGGCCGCCCGCGATTGTGCCCAGGGCAATCTCGTCAGGGCACTCTCGCAGAGAGTGTACCGCGGGTGGTACCACCCCCGCGACATTGACAGGGTGACAGTGACACTTGTCACTGTCGCGGGCACTATCGCCTAGACTCCCCCAGGCTCCGAAATTTGGCCTTTTCGACACCAAGACTCTCGACACACTTGGGGTTTTTGAATAATGATTTCCCAACGCGAATCCCACCACTTCCAAGTTGCAACGAGGTCCAGATGGTCCTTACTTACCGAAAATCACGGGTGTTACATAAATTGTTTATTGATGAATCAAATCACATTTATAGTTTGTTGCGGAATAAGATTAAGGTAAGGAAAACTTAATCTAAACAAACTTGAGAATCACTGAGAAAGGTTGCACAAGAATAATGAGAAGGGGAGGTTGGAGGATTATAGAAAACAAGGGTTTCAATAAGGTATACTGAAAAAGAGAAGATAGTAAGCAACCCTTCCAAATGAAGGATGAACCTCCTATTTATACCCTATGCATTTAATGCATGGCAGAGGTACTTTACACGTATCAGCATCTGGTTGGGTGCATGCTTCTGACTTTTAGCAATATGCTCCGGGCTGTATGATGAACAGTATAGTCTTCAAATTTGTTGTACGATCTTGGACAAAAATATGTATCTTCTGACAGTGTACTGTTTGTGTAGAGGATAAGACAGACGAACATTGGAGTGTAAGATTCATGATCAGTGATCACTGATGAATACTTTTATCATTAAGCTATGATAAAAAGAAGCTATCGCTGAAGCTTTCCTTCTTGGTTTCACTGATATACGCATCAGATCATGAGTAGACTTGTCACTTGTTCATCAGCTTTGTCTTCGATGTCAGCGATGAATGTCTTTGACGCGAGACTTGTCTTCAGGGATTGAATTCAACAAATACATCAGAGATCATCAGTGATACTGAACAGACTCAGTATAGAATCACTGATGATGAAACACTAATACATACAGATGTTAAATGTAATTTTCACTAAGTGATTCTAAAGGTCATCATCAAATCACTAAGAGAGTTTGTATCAACAATAACAACTTCAAATACAAAAACAGAAACCAAACATTTTCTAAAATAAGATACAAACTCAAACCCTAAAATCAAACACTACAAAAATCTAAAAAACTAAATTAAACCCTAAAATCAAATACTAAAAAATCTAAAAAATAAACCAAAACCTTCAAAATCTAAATCAACCCCTCGACTAATAGAGAAAGAAAGAGAGGGGGGGGGAGTACATCGTTGGGTTAAGAGAGATCAAGTTATAGGTGCGTGGGATGTGACTACATCGAAGCAAAAAAAAATTAGGGAAGAGTTGTACATTGTTTCAAAGATAAATCGAGCGGATCAGGTTGAAAGAGTTCATCGGAGGATGGACATCACTGAGCGTTCATCTCCGAAGAGGGATCGAGTTCCAGTTATTTATCAGAGGGGTGCTCATCGTTCCACTAAGAGAGAGAGATGACAGAGGGAAATGGGTGTTCCCCGGAGGAGATGTGTTAGCCAGCGAAGAGGTATGGGTTGATGGAGTTGGTTGTCCATAGAGGTAGTAGGGGATCCAGGTGGAGGATTTGTTGGTGGGGTTCGATGTGTCTAGTAAGTGTGTGTGTGTATATATATATATATGTATATTTGTATATTGATTATTATTTAGTTTTTAAGAAATTTAAGAACAAATTGGCAAAAGTCAAAAATACCCCTCATTTAACGGACTTTTTTAACGGCCGTAAGAGGGAGGACTAAATCCGAACGTTTTTGCGAACCACGATAGCCCTCTTGTATTTTTTGAAATTATACGAACAAAAAGTATTATAACCGACAAACTACGTGGACCAAATATGTAGTTTACTCTAAAAAGTATTATTTAAAATAAAGAGTACACTATGACCTTGTTTTTTTTTTCCATTTTCTGCTCTTAATTACCACTTATGTTTGATTCGGTCAGATGTTTTGTAATTCATACTGTCTTTCTTTTCAGAGTCTTTTATCTCTTAATAAGATCTGGATTGTGTGTCCATAATCAAGTGAATTCAATTAGAATAAACAATATAATCACAATCTAAGAACAAGATTTCTCCAAGTCACAAGTATATTGATGAGAGAGTTTACAAATACTTGGAAAATGGAAATTATGAGATCTAGCTAGAAATAAAAAGAACAAGAATTATTTATACCCCAAGGGTATTTACAATGCAAGCCCTTACACTTTGATACAATTTACAAAAACAACCCTAACATTCTCCCCCTTTGTATCAAAGAGACATAAGCAATTGAACAACAGGAATATGCCTCTTTCTGATTCCAAAAAGACATTCAAAGTTTCTCAATGCATCTTGTAGTTGAATCTACTTTGAATCTTCTCAAGAGCTTCTTCAATCAGCTTCATATCCTTTTCATTCATCTTCTTTTCTTCTTTATCATCTGCTTTCAGCTTGCTTCTCAAATTCAACCTTAGCACCTTCAAAGTCCCATCACTGTACTTAGCAATTTCATTAAATCTCAGGAAAAACTTACTTCCAGATCATTCTCATACACAATCCCAAATTTAGGTTCCTCCAAAATCACATATATTGGAAAGTTTTCTATGTCAGCATGCTTCTGATTAGGCTTCAAAAGATTGACTTTAGGCTGCTTAGACTCCAATCCCATCTGCAAGTCTGAAACATAGGAAAACTTGATGCAATTTCTCATGAACCTCTTCACTGTGAGATATGGTGCATTCCATTCAACTGCTTGTTGAGCATCCTTGATAAAATATCATACAATGAATCGAAGTCTTCTAGTTCAAAACTCTTGAAATCAACTTCTGTAAAGAACCATTCCTTTCCATGTTGTCTCACCACTGTGAACTCAGAAACCAGACTTAGCATAGCTTGTTTGACTCTATCTTTCTGAACCCTACAATCCTTTTGTCTGACTTAACCCATTTAGGATCTCTCTCCTTTGATGTCATCATATGAATGTACTCAATTTGCTGAAACTTTGGAAGCTTGGTAATGTTGTAAAGCTTGACAAGATCTAGTTCTCTAACCCAATGCACAAAGATTTTCTTTTCTGAATCTTCAAGGAATGGAACCATAATCCTTGATCTCTCCCATTTTTGAGCAACTTCTACATTCGATGTTGTCGTTTCATGTCTTTGAGTAACTGGTGGATCAGGCTATGAAAGTGGTAACTCAGGTGTAGTTTGAACTTCATCATTAAGCTGATACAACATATCAAAAATCTCCTACCTCTTCCCTCTCATCATCAAAACAATTGAACACCTATTGTATTCCTCCTTGATTCTTAAGCCAATAAACTCAGACTTCTTTCCCTCATCTGAATCAGAATCAATATCTACTATGTCAGTAAATAAACCATCAACAACAAACTCCTCCCCAGTCCTTCTGTAGACAAACTCGGGCTTTTCAACCCTAGGTTCTACATCAACAGGAACTGCTCTAATATCTCCTTCCTCCATTCCCTCTTCCACTGATTGCACATTCTCAGATTCACCAATAACAGCAGCTCTAGCAGACTCAACAACCCTCAATCTATTTCTCTCCCCCTCATGGTGATCAAGATCATCCTGATCATTATGTCTTGTTTTGGGTCTACTGGATTGGGCTCTGCAGGTATCCTCCAAGGTGGAAACCCTTTCAGATAAATTATCAAAAACTCTGGTGAAATTTTGGGTTGTAGTATGCATAAAATCTTTGAGCTCCAATTGTGTGTCCACGATCAAATGAATTCAATTAGAATAAACAATATAGTCACAATCTAAGAACAAGATTTCTCCAAGTCACAAGTATATTCATGAGAGAGTTTACAATACTTGGAAAATGGAAATTATGAGATCTAGCTAGAAATATAAAGAATAAGAGCTATTTATACCCCAAGGGTATTTGCAATGCAATTCCTTACACTTTGATACAACTTACAAAAAAAAACCTAACATGGATAAAAAAGAGGTAACCTCCTCTTATTCTCCTACCAGCCCTCCATCACCCAAATAGAACCAATAGCTCACTTCAGTAATAGTGACAACCTCTAACCTTCATCTTATTTCTCTTTTTTATTGCTTCTCTTTCTCCCTTTCTTCTTTCTTCACTAGGGACGTCGTCATCGTCCTCTGTGTCAAGAACATCTAGCTCGACGAATCTGATCTTTGTTTCATTCGATGCTTCTCTGAACAACTTCACCGGAAAACTACCGGTTAGTCTCGCTGGTTTACATCTCCAGTCACTAGTCGTTAACGACAACCATCTTGAAGGTGAAATCTCGATGGTTCTATCTTCAAACCCCATGCTTACCCAGTTTAAACTGTTTAACAACAAGTTTTTTGGTCCATTACCGGAAAGTTTAGGTAAAAGTTTCGATTTGGAAGAGTTTGATGTCTCTGTTAATCAACTCGAAGGTCCATTGCCTCCAAATCTTTGTTACAAAAAAAGCTTCTGAAATTCATCCATTTTAATAACAGATTTTCCGGTGGTATTCCGGCGTCATTGGCCGATTGTAAATCCATCGATTTTCTGGTGGTATTTTGGTAGGTTTCTGCAATTTACAAGAGATTGTTCAAATGGATTTTGGCAATGGAAATTTTATGGAATTCAAGAGAATTTTGCAGAATGTTTGCACCTGATTTTACAAAAACAAACTATTGATTCAGATTTCAAACTTCAGACGTTTGTCTGTTTACAAAAACAAACAATCTTATTTATTCAGATTCAGAATTCAGCACCACCTCTTATCAATCAGAAGTGAAATAAGACTTCAGACTTCAACACCTCTTAAAAAATAAATTCCACCTACAATTTTGATCCATGTGGTTTTTCGATTGTACCATTTTTCGTCCATATGGTTTTTAAGGTACAGGTTAGCCATCGTAGTTTGCAAAAATGATCAAATTTTGTTCGTCCCTCTAACATTCGTTAAGAAAATATGTTAAATGAGAGGCATTTTAGAGTTTTCCCCTTTTCGTTTATTTTTATTTAAAAAAACACTCATCCCTTTCCTCTCCCTCACTCTGGTTACCTCCTCCGACAACTCTACTCAAACACCACCCCTTACAAAAAAGAGGATAATCAACATCCACAACCATCCGATACACAAAACGAAAACAAATCATTGTAGAGATAGTCAGAAGTATTGAGCAAAATATAAACTCGAGATACAGCAACTCCAAACCAATCATTTTCCGAAAATTTGAACAAAGAACGTCAAGAACCTTAAAAATCTAAATTCTAAAGAATTGAACAAAGATATAAACTCAAATCCTAATGCAAGATAAAAACTTATATACTAAAATCAAAATATGGATTAAAAAAAACAAATCAAATTAAATTGAGGGTAACAAGTTCAAAACCAGGGAATTCTAGAGATCCAGGGAGACCACAGTTGTAGGGAGAGAGGCGACCTACTATGTTCTCGATTAATAGAGAGAGATTGAGCTGCTATAGGATTTTTTACTTCTCTTCTGGATTTTGTCTTCTTTTCTCAACTTGCTATGAATCACTCTATTCATCATTGAACCACCCATATCAAGTTGTTTTCCTCGTCGATTTTCCTTTTTCTGTTGGGGCAGACAAGCGTGGAGAAGAGGGAAAATGGGGAGGAGATTGAATTAGGAGACTCATTTAGGGGAGGAGGAGATCAATTTAGAAAATCTCTTATTTCTCGTCTTCATTGGCTTCATCAGAAGGGGGAGATGCTTAGGTCTATACATACATATATATATAGAGAGGGAGGTTCATTTATTAACCAACATTTTCTTGTTAACTTTGTGAACCACTCCAACCAATAGAATTACACCTTGATATGTTGTTTTTATTCCTTTAACCATTAATGACAAAGGGTAGAAAGGTAAATCTAAATATATACAATATTTATTATAATTATGTGGGAGTTACAAAATTTGAAATTCCACAATTCTAGCTAATTCTTTGATAACAAATATTTTCTATAATCAATTGATAAAATTGTATGAACATCACAAGAAGTCTAGTAGCTACTTGTTTCAATTCAAGTTTTTTGTCCACCGATTAAGTATGATAATTTCTACAAATTCAGGTATGATTGTCCCTTTTACAGTTTACACCACTCAGACGAAATTATATGAACTATAATATAAAATCATAAGGAACCACATTTTTGGTCAAAATTTCAACTTTTAAAAGAAATAATGTTCATATTTTTTTCAATTTACGTTGTCATATGTTAAGTTTACGCTGAACATGTGAAAGTATGTGAACACTAATATAAAATTCTAAGGGCACCACATATTTTGATCAAAATTACAATATTATGAGAAATTAGTATTATGAACGTATGATATCTTCTATGAAACATAACCGGATATCACTGGTGTGCATGCAGATTCATATTTGTATTGCCACTCTATTCATGTGGACATGAACAACAATATATTGTATTGTCACTCTATTCATGTTCATATTTGTTCATTTGATATGAAGTCAGTTAAAGTAATGTTATGAGAAATCAAAATTATGAACATATGATATCTTCTATGAAACATAACTTGACATACCCGGTGTGCATGAAGATTCATGTTGACGTTGAACATGTGTGTATGCACTTTCTTGTGAATTGGACATAATGTTGAAAAGTTGGGTTTGGAATGTAGACTGTGTATGAACACATGTGAATCGGGGGGTTACGAATGAGGTACAATTTTTTGGAAGTATAATTAATGAAGAGAATAAAAACATCTTCTTTAATTGATTTTTTCCCCAAAATACCCTCAACACCATAGTTCACTCCTAATATTACATCAATTGTACATTTATTACACCTTTTAAAAGATATTTCAATCTCAACCCTTGATTTCCATGATCAAGGCTAGGAATGGTTCACAAAGTTAACAAGAAAATATTGGTTAACAAATGAACCAACCCCCATATGTGTGTGTGTGTGTATATATATATAGTGTGTGTGTTTATAGAGGAAAGTTCAAATGAAAACTCATTTTTCATTGTGTACGTGAGGACAAATCTCAGCCACTCGATCTTTTTTGATCCAACAACTCATATTAAATAGAGTTTTTAATTTTAAAATGCTTAGGGGTAAAAATGGAAGAAAATTTAAACACACGCCTACCACATTTGACTTTTTATTTTCTTTTTTAATTAAAAACTTTTTACCCAATTAAAGTTTAAAATAAATTTTTTTAAAAATTATTAATATTTTAATCAAACAAATTACATCAAAAAAACGAGAATTTCGTGCTCTTCGATATGACATCCATCTCGATATAGTTTTTTTTGTCGTTTTAACGGTTTTTTACGTGAAATGTTATATATGTGTTATATTCATAATAAATATTTATCACTACAAAATTTTCGACTTTTTCCGACGGCCAAATCCGTCGGAAATCCGCTGGAAATCCGCGTTTTCGGCGGCATTTTCGGCGGATTTGGTCGACCGAAAACAGGGGCGCCGCAAATCAATTTTTTCGGCAGCATTTTCGGCGGATATACATTTTCGGCGGATTTTTCGGGGGATAAATCCGCCGAAAACCGGCCCGTTTTTTTAATAATTTTAATGATTTGATTAATTAAGAAAATGAATTTTAATAATTTGCGGCGGATTTTCGGCGGATTATTCCGCCGAAAATATTTGTTTCGGTAAAATGTTCCGGCGGATTTTCGGCGGAAATTATTTGCGACGGATTTTCGGCGGAAATTATTTGCGACGGATTTTCGGCGGATTATTCCGCCGAAAATATTTGTTTCGATAAAATGTTCGGTAAAATATTTGTTTCGGTAAAATGTTCCAGCGGATTTTCGGCGGAAATTCCGCTGAAAATATTTATTTATTTATTTATTTTCTGAAAATAAAATTAAAAATATTTTCTGAAAATAAAATTAATAAATTATTTCCGGTGGATTATTTCAGGCGGATATTTCGATACAAACGCACATTTTTCTATTAATAATACTTATTGAATAAAAATAAATATTTTTTTACAATTACATTCAAGCCAATAATAATGTACATTAACAAAATTTGCATATCTACATATTTTTACAAATAATAATATACATCTTCAAGGTTTGTAGATCCAACTTTCTCACACACATGCCTAATCTGCAACAAAAATAACAAGATGAAAATTAAATCACCACATTTATATAATTCATGCCATTAATCATATAACAACATCCATAAACACCCATATAAGTATATAACCCATATAACCACATTCATATATATATATATATATATATATATATATATATATATATATATATATATATATATATATATATATCACCCATATAACCATATAACTACATTCATAATAATATTCAAGAATATGAAAACTAAAGATTAAGATTAAATCACCCATATAACCTATGTAACCACATTCATATATATATATATATATATATATATATATATATATATATATATATATATATCACCCATATAACCACATTCATAATAATCAAGAATATGAAATAAGCAATTGTATATCTCTATAATCGATGGTGGTGGTGGCGATGTCGACCCGTGGTGGTGGCTGGTGGTAGTTGACAGCGGCAGTGGTGGTGGGGAGGGCTCTCGACAGCGATAGGGGTAGGGAGGGATCTTGACGATGGTGGTGGTGGTGGTGGTAGAGAAAACAACGGTGGAGTGCTACCGGCGGTAGTGATTGTAGCTGGTACTCGACAGCGGCATGGGTGGTGGGGAGGGCTCTCGACGGTGGTGGTGGTGGTAGAGACAACCAACTGTGGAGTGTTCCCGACCGTGGCGGCAGCTGACGGTAGACAGCGGTGGTGGAGCTCCGGCGGCTATGGTGATGTGTTGAGTTTGGGAAGAAGATGTTAATTATAAAAACTTTTGACCTAGCTATATTATATCAAGTAAAAAATTTGGGTGAGAAAAATTAGGGGGGAAGAAAAAATTGGGTGAGAAATAAATTTTGAGAAAAGTTAAACAATTTGGGGAGGGAGGTGGCGGGAGAATTGAAAAAATAAATATATTGTTTTAAATTAATAAGTTCTTAATTAATATACTATGTATAATATATCTTGTTTTAAATTAATAAAGAAAATTACTTTAACTTAATAATAAAATAATTATCTTGTTCCTTAAAAAAGTAATTTTAAGGCTTCATAAAAAATAAACAATCATTTTATATCTATTTAACTTAAATTAATACAACTTTTTACTTTAACATAAGTTCATATATATCATTTTAAGGCTCCATAAAAAATAAAATTTATATATGGAATTTTGCAAATTTCTAATCTTATTGAAATATTAACTAAATAGAAAAGCACAAATAATTCAATGCATCACACATACTAACGTTTTTTAGTTTATAACTTATCTAAATATAAAGACAACTAAATATTACGAAATTTGCCTTCACATAAATAATTCAACGCATCACACATACCTAATCGGATCTATCAAAGCCCAAATGTGTACGTTAAATCCCAACTAGATCCGATAAAGCCCAATCGGGTACGTTAAAACCCAACTGGGTACGTAAAAGCCCAACTTGATTCATTAAAGCCCAACTGGGTATGTTTAAAACCCAACTTGATCCATTAAAGCCCAAATGGGATCGTTAAAGCCATATTGGATCCAGTAAAAGCCAACCGGATCCATTATAGCTCAACTGTGTACGTTAAAGCCCAAATGGATTCATTAAAGCCCAAATGGGTTTATTAAATCCAACTGGATCCATAAAAGCCCCAAATGGAACCATTAAAGCTCAACTGGGCCCATTAAAGCTCATGTGGATTTATTAAAACCCAACCGGATCCATTAAAGCCCAACTGGATACATTAAAACCCAACCGGGTCCATTAAAGCCCAACTGTGTACGTTAAAGCCCAACTAAATCCCTTAAATCTCAATTGTATCCATTAAAGCCCCACTGGGTACGTTATAGCCCATTTAGATTCGTTAAAGCCCAATAGGATCCATTAAAGACCAACTAGGTATGTTAAAGCCCACTTGGGTATGTTAAAGCCCAGTTGGGTACGTTAAAGTCATACTAGATCCGTTAAAGCCACACTAGATCCATTAAACCCAACTGGATCAATTAAAGGCCAACCGGATCCATTAAAGCCCAATTGGATCCGTAAAAACCCAACTGCATCCATTAAAGGCCAACCGGATCCATTAAAGCCCAATTGGATCCGTAAAAACCCAATTGCATCCATTAAAGGCCAACCGGATCCATTAAAGCCCTACTGGATCCGTAAAAACTCTAAGCCAACCGGATCCGTTAAAGCCCAACTGTATACGTTAAAACCCAACTAAATCGCTTAAATCTAAATTGTATCCATTAAAGCCCCACTGGGTACGCTATAGCCCATTTAGATCCGTTAAAGCCCAATAGGATCCATTAAAGACCAACTAGGTACGTTAAAGCCCAGTTGGGTATGTTAAAGCCCGACTTAGTATGTTAAAGCCCAACTGGATCCATTAAATCCCAACTGGACCCATAAAAGCCCAATCGGATCCATTAAAGCTCAACTGGATACATTAAAGCTCAATCGGATCCATTAAAGCCCAACTGTGTACATTAAAGCCCAATCAGATCCATTAAAGCCCAAATGTGTATCCATTAAAGCCTAACTAGGTACGTTAAAGCGCAAGTGGGTACGTTAAAGACCAACTAGGTGCGTTAAAGCCCAACTGGATCCGTTAAAGCCCAACTGGGTACGTTAAAGGCCAGCTGGGTACGTTAAAACCCAATTGTGTATGTTAAAGTCCAACTGTGTACGTTAAAGCCTAACCGGGTATGTTAAAGCCCCAACTAGATCCGTTAAAGCCCAACTGGGTGCGTTAAAGCCTAACTGGGTACGTTAAAACCCAACTAGATCCCATAAAGCTCAACTGTATCCATTAAAGCCCCACCGGGTACTTTAAAGCCCAACCGGATCCATTAAAGATCAATTTGATCGGTTAAAACCCAACTGGGTACGTTAAATCCCAACTGGATCATTAAAGCCTAACTAGGTACGTTAAAGCCCAAGTGGGTACGTTAAAGACCAACTGGATCCATTTAATTCTAACTAGGTACGTTAAAGACCAACTATACCCGTTAAAGTCCAATTGCATCCATTTAAGCCCAACCGAATCCATTAAAGTCCAACTAGATCCGTTAAAACTCAACTGTGTATGTTAAAGCCCAACTGTGTACGTTAAAGCCCAACCGACGGATTTTTATTTTTATTTTTTATTTTTTTTAATTCTTTTAAAAAAATAAATAATTAATTATTTTTGACGGATTTTCGGCGGATTTTTTTTTTAATTTTTTTTAAAATACAAAATATCCGCCGGAAGTTTTATAATTTTTTCGGCGGATTTCCGATGGATTTTTATTTTTATTTTTTATTATTTTTAATTCTTTTAAAAAAATAAATAATTAATTATTTTCGGCGGATTTTCGGCGGATCCTTTTTTTTAATTTTTTTTAAAATACAATAAATCCGCCGGAAGTTTTATAATTTTTTCGGCGGATTTCCGACGGGTTTTATTTTTATTTTTTATTTTTTTAAATTATTTTAAAAAAATAAATAATTATTTATTTTCGGCGGATCTTTTTTTTTATTTTTTTAAAAACACAAAATATCCGCCGGAAGTTTTATAATTTTTTCGGCGGATTTCCGACGGATTTTTATTTTTATTTCTTATTTTTTTAATTATTTTAAAAAATAAATAATTAATTATTTTCGGCGGATTTTCGGCGAATTTTAATTAATTAAAATCCGCCGAAAATAAATATTTAATTATAATTAATAAGAAAAAAATTAAAAAAATTATATTCCGTCGGAAATCCGCCGAAAATAATTGATTTTTTAAAAAAAATAAAATAAAAATAAATTTCCGGTGGATTTCCGGCGAAAGTTAAAGTGGGTTGACCCGTTTGACTTCCGTCGGAAATCCGCCGGAAATTTCCGGCGGAAAAATCCGTCGGAAAATTCCGCCGGAAAAAGTCTTTTATTTAGTAGTGTATGTACGTTCAAATTTGTACAACGCCTCGACACCATAAGTATGTAACTCGACATCACCTTCTTCAACACTTTCTTCAACGTCGTAAGACATCGCGTTTCTTCAGCACCGTAACCTAACACCCATCAAGACGAATCGAGAACCTATCGAGTAATTCTTTTGTGAATCAGGGAACAAAAGAGAGCTCGTCACGTCTCCACAACTTCACATGTCATTCATGTGTTATTCATCATGAATAATACAACATTCAGGGTGAATAATTCACGATTCATGAATTCATGTATTATTCGTCATAAATGTTGTGTAATTCATCCTGAATACTCTATTATTTATCATGAATAATGTATCATTCAGGATGAATAATATAATATTCAGGGTGAATAATACACGATTCACGATAAATAATACATGAATCATGGATTCGTGTATTATTCATCATGAATATTGTATTATTCATCCTGAATATTGTATTATTCATCATGAATATTGTATTATTCATCCTGAATATTGTATATTCATCCTGAATATTGTATTATTCATCATGAATAATGAATGAACGTTCACCTTTGTGAACAATGAAAGATGAGTTTTCATTTGAACTCACCCCTGTGTTTATATATATATATATATATATATATATATATATATATATATATATATATATATATATATATATATATATTATAATAGACGAATAATCATGTGAGATATTGAGTTAACGGTGAGAATCGTGAGAAGTAGATCTGAACCGTTGATCTCTTTTAATCTCAAGTCCTCCCATGAATTGCGGCTTAGAAGGGAATTGATCAGGTGCATTTTGGTGCATCTTATCTCAATGCATCTCATCCTAATATACGTCCATTTCTCATCCAACGGTTGATAACTACTTCTCACGTTTCTCACCATTAACTCAACTTCCCACCAGAACTCAACCCTATTATAATATAAGATATATTATTTTAATATTATTTTTTAAAGAAAATTTGATAGAAAGTATGAAAAATACTAAAATGCCCCTCCATTAAGTAAAATTTAAAATTCAATCTTTTTTGAAGACCACGATGGTCGACCTGTGTAGTTTCGAAACTGTATAGATAAAAATTGTTACAATTGACAAACCATAAGGACCAAAGTTATAGTTTACTCTAAAATAAATAAACTGGAATTGTGAAATGTTATTCAACAAATGAATCGAGACTTTTTTGGTAACATGTTTGAAAATCTAAGTAATAATAGGAATGGAATTTGCGAAAGAAAAAAAAATTAAGTGTGAGGAGTTGTAGAACCTATTAGGGGGCGTTTGGTTCGCAGAATGATTTCTGAAGTAATGAAATATGTCTAAGGAATTGGAATCTGTCAGGAATGGAATGTAATCAGTCAAATGAATTGGAATCTGTCTGTTTGGTTTGCAAAGGAATTGGAATGGAATTCTGAAAAATGACAAAAATACCCTTTTCTTTTATTTTTATTTTTTTAAATGCTGAGAGAGAGAGAGGAGAGAGAGGGGGGAGAGAGGAGAGAGAGATTGTGAGAGAGGAAGCGAGTAGAGAGAGGGGAGAGAGAGAGGAGAGAGATTAAGATAGGAGAGAGATAGAGAGGAGGGAGAGGAGAGAGATAGAGAGGGGAGAGAGAGGAGAGACAGAGGAGAGAGGAAGGAGAGAGAGAGGAGAGGAGAGAGGAGAGAGAGGAGAGGAGAGAGGAGAGAGAGATGAGAGGAGAGAGAGGAGAGGAGAGAGAGGAGAGAGGAGAGAGAGATGAGAGGAGAGAGAGAGAGGGTTTTTAGAAGGTGCTAGGGTTTTTAGAAAAGATAAGGAGGGTATTTGTGTCATTTTGAGAAAATCTGATGGAATGGAATTCAATTTCATCCATTTTAAGAAGAAATGACCAAATCCATGATCAAAGGAATTCATGGAATTCAATTCCATTCCATTGGTAACCAAACATCAGGATGGAATTTGGTCAATGGAATTGACCATTCCAATTCCATCAGATTCCGGCGGAATCCAGCGAACCAAACGCCCCCTTAGTTTTACTCTTTAAGAAGAAAACCCTTGAGAAAATAAATGGAGTTTCTAATATATATATATATATATATATATATATATATATAGAGAGAGAGAGAGAGGGGGGGGTGGTTTCAATTGAAAACCATATTAGATTGGAAACTGTCAATTTTATTGGTTAAATTAATGAAATTGGTTCATAAAGTTGTTTAATATGATCAAGTCGTTTCATTTAATTCTTTTGTTAATGAAATTGTTTAATATATTTGTGTTTTTTATGTAGTTTCATCTATTTTTCTAATTCTGATGAAATTGTTTCATGTATTTTCACAGTCTGATGAAACTTTTTCATTTTTACATAAAAAGCACAAATATATATACAACGATTTCATCAATAAAAGAATTATATAAAACAACTTCATCAAATTAAACAATTTCATGAACCAATTTCATTAACTTAACCAATGAAATCGAGGGTTTCCATGGTTTTCAAAATTAGAGTGGTTTCCATTTGATCGCTCCCCTATATATATATATATAGTGTTTGGTTCATTTGAGAAATGGTAAATATATGAGAAATAGAGAAGTAATCCTAGTCATTCATATGGTCAAGATCGGATTTGACTAGTCAAATATTGCGGCTTTGACTGGTCAAAAGTTACGGCTATCCCAAAAATAGAAGGACAATTTTGTAAATTTTACAAAACACTCGGGTTGTGTTCATATATGAACATTTATAATTCACATATGAACTATATGTTCATATATGAACCAGTGCAATTCACAACTGAACTCTTTTAACTGATTCATATATGAACCTTTGTGATTCATATATGAATCAGTTGAACTAACTAACAGATTCATATATGAATTTGTATGAATCACAAAGATTCATATATGAATCAGTTGAACTAATTAACAGATTCATATATGAATCTTTGTGATTCATACAGATTCATATATGAACCCATCCCGTGTATTTTACGAAATTACCCCTCTACCTTCTATAGAACACACAAGGAATTATCCGGTTCTTCGCGGTCAAAGCCGCAAATGTTGACCAGATGAATGGCTAAGATTACTTCTCTATTTCTCATATATTTACCATTTCTCAAATGAACCTCTCCCTATATATATATATAGGGGTGAGTTCAAATGAAAACTCATCTTTCATTGTGCACATGAGGACAGATCTTAACCATTGATCAAAACTTAGAAAACTAATCAATGGTTAATACATAATATGGTTAATTGGGAAGTGATTAAGAACAAAATTGTAATTTTGAATCAACGCCTACCTTCTTTGACCTTTTATTTTTATTTTTAATTAAAAAATATTTACCCCCTTAAACTTTAAAATAATTTATCTTAAAAATTACTAATATTTTAATCAAACAAATTACATCAAAAAAACGATAATTTCGTGCTCTTCGATATGACATCCATCTCGATATAGTTTTTTTTTTTCGTTTTAACCGTTTTTTACGTGAAATACTATATACGTGTTATATTCATTATGAATATGCATGCACGTTTTCGGGTGTCCACATTCAGTATGAATAACAAAGGTGAGCGTTCATTCACTATTCATGATGAATAATACCGTATGCAAGATGAATAATACAATATTCAAGATTTTTTCGTTTTAACCGTTTTTTACGTGAAATTCTATATATGTGTTATATTCATTATGAATATGCATGCACGTCCTCGGGTGTCCAAATTCAGTATGAATAACAAAGGTGAACGTTCATTCACTATTCATGATGAATAATACAGTATTCAGAATGAATAATACAATATTCAAGATGAATAATACACGAATCCATGATTCATATATTATTTATCATGAATCGTGTATTATTCACCCTGAATGTTCCATTATTCATCCTGAATAATACATTATTCATATGAATAATACATTATTCATGATGAATAATACATTATTCATGATAAATAATATATGAATGACCCGTGAAGGTGTAGACACATGGCGCACTCTCTTTTGTTTCCCATTTCACAACCGAAATTTGGTTTAATTCATTATGAATATGTATGCGCATCCCCGGATGTCCCACATTCAATATGAATAACAAATGTGAACGTTCATTCATTATTCATGATGAATAATAATACACGAATTCATGAATCGTGAATTATTCACCATGAATGTTGTATTATTCATCCTGAATTATACATTATTCATGATGAATAACACATGAATGACTTGTGAAGATGTGGAGACATGACACACTCTCTTTTGTTCCCCGTTTCACAACAGAATTACTCGATAGGTTTTCGATTCGTCTTGATGGGTGTTGGGTTACGGTGCTGAAGAAACGTGATGACTTACGACGTTGAAGAAAGTGATGAAGAAGGTGATGTCGAGTTACATACTTACGGTGTCGAGGCATTGTACAAACTTGAACGTACATAAATATTCATAATGAATATAACACATATATAACATTTCACGTAAAAAACGGTTAAAACGACAAAAAAACTATATCGAGATGGATGTCATATCGAAGAGCATGAAATTCTCGTTTTTTTGATGTAATTTGTTTGATTAAAATATTAGTAATTTTAAAGATAATTTATTTTAAACTTTAATTGGGTAAAAAAAATTTTAATTAAAAAAGAAAATAAAAGGTCAAATATGGTAGTCGTGTATTTAAATTTCTTCCAATTTTACCCCTAAGTATTTTAAAATTAAAAATTCTATTTAATATGAGTTGTTGGATCAAAAGAGATTCAGTGGCTAAGATTTATCCTCATGTGGATAATGAAAAATGAGTTTTCATTTGAACTTTCCTCTCTCTCTCTCTCTCTCTATATATATATATATGATATATGGGCAAAGTCTAGCTATGTGGAGACGGTCATGTCTCACGGTGTTGAGAGTAGGCTAGATAGACACAAATTGTCTATTGTAGAGTTTCAATGGTGGTAGACTTTTTTTTATAGCATGTGTGAATATGTGAAATCTCATTATATTACTTTGAAAAGAGACATTGAGAAAAAGAAGAGAACATAAGTTTAAACATTTAATGAGGAAAAAATGATCCCAATGTAACCAATGTGGGACTTCAACATTCAGAAACGAAAATTATTTGATTTATAGCTTTACAAGTAATCAAAGATCAAGATTAATAAAATATTGAGAGGCTAAAAGGACTACTCCTAAATAGTTACTCTGGGAGTCGGGCATGACTAAGGTGTTCACGATTCAGTTAAGTTCGGTTAGTAGGGAAAATGTGAACCGAATCGTATGAGGCAGATACCTGACTACCCGAATCGAAACCGAACCATAGGTTGAACCGAACCAAAATAAAGCGGACACCCACGGTTCAATTCACGGTTAACCGAGTTTATAAAAAATATCATAAACAATATAAAAACGATTTTGAAATATAACATTTAATACAATTTAGTTACACATCAATTAAATAAAAACAATACAAATTAAATTAAGTTCAATTGATATATCAACTCCACGACTTCACACCACCAAACTTGATCATCGATCGTGATGCTTGACACCAAAACGTAAAAGACCTTTACTCATTTAACTTTGGCTTAATAGATAAATAAATAATAAAAAATAAATATTAATATTTGATATTATATATTATATATTATATATTATATATTCATTTATATTATACATACATTATATTTGGTTCAGTTCTGGTACCCGCGAGTACCTATAATTCAAAATCGAAACCAACCCATAAATACCTGGTTTTTCGGTTCTTGATTTTTTTGATTTTCGGATTTCTTGGTTATGGATCAAACGATTCGACTCGATTTTACGATTTTCTCAATTTTTTAAACATCCCTAGGCATGACACACTCAAATATACTTCAGAAATCTTAAATGCGAAGTCCAGAGGTAAGCACTTTGAAATCTCATATTTAAATATTTGAATAAAACAACAATACAATTGAAAGGGCACGTTCCGTCCGATCACTGGCTAAGTTGTGAACTTTGTTTACGGTCTATAAATACTCGAATGAAAGAAAAAAATAAATATGTCAATCTTTTATAGTCGAGGTTCATATGGCCGACTATGTTGTTACAACGGTTAAAATACAAAATATCGGTCAGGACCGATATTTGAAATAGTAGATATATCGGTCCAAAAATATCGGTTCATATAATATTTATTCGACTTATAATATATATATATATATATATATAGAGAGAGAGAGAGAGAGAGAGAGGAAAGTTCAAATGAAAACTCATTTTTCATTGTGCACGTGAGGACAAATCTTAGTCACTCGATCTCTTTTGATCCAACAACTCATATTAAATAAAGTTTTTAATTTTAAAATGCTTAGAGGTAAAAATGGAAGAAAATTTAAAGTCACGCCTACTATATTTGACTTTTTATTTTCTTTTTTAATTAAAAACTTTTTACCCAATTAAAGTTTAAAATAAATTATTTTAAAAATTACTAATATTTTAATCAAACAAATTACAAAAAAAAAGCGAGAATTTCGTGTTCTTCGATATGACATCAATCTCGATATAGTTTTTTTGTCGTTTTAACTGTTTTTTACGTGAAATGCTATATACGTGTTATATTCATTATGAATATTTATGTATGTTCAAGTTTGTACAACGTCTCGACACCGTAAGTATGTAACTCGGCATCATCCTCTTCAACACTTTCTTCAACGTCGTAAGGCATCACGTTTCTTCAGCACCGTAACCCAACACCATCATGGCGAATCGAGAACCTATCGAATAATTCTGTTGTGAATCAAGGAACAAAAGAGAGTACGTCACGTCTCCACATCTTCACAGGTCATTCATGTGTTATTCATCATGAATAATGTATCATTCTGGATGAATAATACAACATTCAGGGTGAATAATTCACGATTCATGAATTCGTGTATTATTCGTCATGAATGTTGTGTAATTCATCCTGAATACTATATCTTGAATACTATATTATTCATCATGAATAATGAACGAACGTTCACATTTGTTATTCATACTGAATGTGGGACATCTGGGGATGCGCATACATATTCATAATGAATTAAACCAAATTTAGGTTGTGAATTGGGAAACAAAAGAGAGTGCGCCATGTGTCTACACCTTCACGAGTCATTCATATATTATTCATCATGAATAATGTATCATTCAAGATGAATAATACAACATTCAAGGTGAATAATACACGATTCATGATGAATAATACATGAATCCATGATTCATCTATTATTCATTTTGAATACTGTATTATTTATCATGAATAGTGAATGAACGTTCACCTTTGTTATTCATAATGAATATGGACACCCGAGGACGTGCATGCATATTCATAATAAATATAACACATATATAGAATTTCACGTAAAAAACGGTTAAACCGAAAAAATTCTGAATATTGTATTATTCATCCTGCATACTGTATTATTGATCATGAATATTGAATGAGCGTTCACCTTTGTTATTCATACTGAATGTGGACACCCGAAGACGTGCATGCATATTCATAATGAATATAACACGTATATAAAATTTCATGTAAAAACGGTTAAAACGAAAAAAAAAACTATATCGAGATGGATGTCATATCGAAGAACATGAAATTCTCGTTTTTTTGATGTAGTTTGTTTGATGCAAATATTAGTAATTTTTAAGATAAATTATTTTAAAGTTTAAGGGGGTAAATTTTTTTTAATTAAAAATAAAAAGTCAAAGAAGGTAGGCGTTGATTCAAAATTACAATTTTGTCCTTAATCACTTTCCAATTAACCTTATTATGTATTAACCATTGATTAGTTTTCTAAGTTTTGATCAATGGTTAAGATTTGTCCTCATGTCCACAATGAAAGATGAGTTTTCATTTGAACCCACCTATATATATATATATGTATGTATCCATAAACATCTATAATATTTGATAGCTATGATTTTGGTCATTTTACATATATTGTTGGTAAGAAAGGCCGAACATACGGCTTTGGGAACACTAAGGATCCGAATTTGATCTTGACCGGGGTGCCCTCAGGTGGATATTCGAGTGGTGCATCTTCTTCTGATGCTCGTGTGTGTACCTCTTTTTCCTTTGATGTTTATTTAGTTCGTATATACTTCTTATTAAAAACTCTAATGTTGGTTGTTGTTGTTTTTTTGTAGATTCAAGCATTAGAGGCATGAGTGCTTGAATCAGAAGAGGCCTGCAACAAGGAGATGGAGGAGATGCGCCGAATAGACGAGGTCCGCAGGAAGGAACATCAGGAAATGATGGAGATGGTAACCAGGTTAACCCAGAGTCAGTTTACTCAATCGCAGTTTCCGCCTCCCCCACCCCCAGAATCTTGATGGTTGAGTATTATGACCTATTTTGTATTTGAATTCATGTACGTGAACTTGCTTTAGTGAACAATTGGGACAATTTGTATTTTTAGCGTCCTTTATGATCGATGACGACTTTAATTTATTTTAATATTTTATTTACAGTTTTTTTGCATTTATAGGATTTTAAAATTTTAAAATCGGTTTTTTTAATTATTATTTTTTAAATATACAGTTAATTTCCGACTGATTTCCAACGGATTATCCGTCGGTGAAATTAAATAAATAGATTCAAATTTATAATTTTAAAAAAGTTTCCGACGGATTTCCGACGTATAATTTAAATAAATATTTTAAATAATAATTTTAAAAAACAATTTTAAAAAAGAAAAACAAATTTCCGACGGATTTCCGACGGAATTACCGACGGATTTTCCGTCGGAAATTTGTTTTTCTTTTTAAAAATTTTTCTTTATATTTTTTTTAATAAATAAACGGTTAAAAATAAATTAATTAATAAGTTTTTTATCCGTCGGAAATCCGTCGGAAACTAATTAATCAGATTAAGAATTTGTTGATTAATCTGACTTTCTTAAAAAAGTGGGAAATTAATTTCTGACGGATTTCCGACGGAAAAATCTGTCGGAAAATTCATTTTCTGGTGGCGGATTTTTTGACAGCGTAATCCGCCAGAAATCCGCCGGTAATTTGATTTTCCGACGGATTTCCGACGGATTTTGCCGTCGGAAATGGTCACTACAAGAAAATTGTTTTTTAGTGACCAAAAAAATTTGGTCACTGATGTATTTTAGTGACCAAAATTTGGGTGGTCACTTTTCGTCACTAAAGGTCCGTCACTGATTTGCTTTAGTGACCAAATACAAAAATGGTCACTAATTAGTGACAAAAATAGAGTGGTCACTGTTTTTGTAACGACTAATTTGGTCACTAATTATCGTCACTAATTATCGTCACTAAACAAAGAAAGTCGTCACTAACTTGATTAAATTAGTGACCAAATTAGTGACCACCACAAAATAGGTCACTAATTGAGTTCAAGATAACGGCTCCGTTAAAGTCCGTTAGCATCCATTAGTGACCAAATATGTGGTCACTAGTGTTAATAGTTGTTAGTGACAAAAGCAAGTGGTCACTAATTATAAAATGTGAAGAAAAAAAAATTGTAACTAATTTCTACTATAATTGTTATTGCATTAAAAATAAAACCTAATGATTTATAACAATGAAAATATAAAATATTAATTACATTGGCGCAAAATAAAATTCTTTGATCAAAAACAAAAACAAAATAGTTAATTTTGTTCTAAATGCCTTTCATGAATCTCTATTTCAAGGAACATGAAGGTGTTCTCCTCACACTATAACTTGTGTAACACACACATCTTCAACAATGATATGCAGTACCATTGTTCATCACTATTTTAGCCATCAATATTTAGTGTTTTACCTTAGATGTTATGAAACATGTAATCAATTACTCGTTTGTTGTACAGCATGTGCATATCTAAGTGTTGCATCCACTGACCATCGAATCAACCCGTACACAACATAAACAAATACCTACAAGAACGAATTTACAGGATCAAGATTTGAACTTGAAATATACCAATTTGTATACCCTTTTCTATGTTGTGGGAAAGTGATCTATAATCTTGTGTAAATTGTAATCACACAATAATGAACTTCCCAATTTATAACATGATCGGTGGTGTAAATTCAAGAAAAAACATCGATTTTGCCTTCAAATACCTAAATGAAAGAGCTGAGTGTACCAATAGGAAATTTTTTAACCTGTTTTCATTAGGCAAAGGACATTGTCCACCAAATTGGGTTTGAGTCATCATCCAACAAGAAAGAGTTGTTCATGACATTATTTGAATCTTCAGTCATCAACACCCTCATTTTCGAAATTACCTGCCATAAAATTATTAAGATTTAAGTCCATACAAGATATTGGTAGCAATACAAAGCTCGGGATCTTGTTTGATCCATACAATGCCTTTTTTAGGCGACAAACACCATTAGGGGAGAGAGGAGGTATGCTCTTATACCATGTTTGTTCAGAATATCTCAAAAGAAATCTTGCATTTACAAAATGAGAATACAAATGTACAGTATACATACACATGTGGGTTGAGCCCACTAGGGCATAAGATTCTAACCAAAACGATACGGAGTAGATATAAATACATACAAATTGAGAAAATACATCTGCTATTACAAAACACATAATTTTAGTTGGAGTTTGTAATCACTTTGTGGCAAGCATAAACCTCTGAGTTTAAGTTTGAGTTAAATGTGGCAGTGAGAGATAATTGCTCTTTAACAACCACCTAGAGTTATATGCTATGATTAAAACATATAAGACTACACAGATATTGACCTAATCACCTAATTAAGCAATAGATTTAAAAAAATCCATAACAAAATGAATTCTTTGGACATATAATGAAGTGTAATAGTAAACTTACCTGTTGAGAGAAATAGTTGCCGCAAAGCCTCTACAATATGTTCTTATAAGAGTATCACATTCATCAAAGTATCAACCACAACCAAAACATTCGAAGAACCGTGAAAGAGAAATCGAAAATTTTGAATTTAAATTTCTTACCGGTTTGAGCTGAGAACTGGAACAACGGTTACGTAAGCGACGACAGTTTGCACGACGGCAACGTGAGTAATCCGTCTGGAGGATGACGATTTCGACGACGGCAATTTGGACGAAGGCAAAACGATGACGATTTATTCGTACAAACTGGAACTGGAACTGGAACTGGAACTGGAACTGGAACGACGATTTAGAGGACCTAGGTTACTTTACAAATCGATTTGGAACTGGACGACGACAAGAGAACGATTTGCAAACCTGAGCGACGGCCTGAGGATGAGAGGGTGTTTGAAGTTTGAATGATCGGGGAAGAAATACCTAGGGCTCCGACTTGTATTTCTTAATCTTTTAATTTTGATTTTATTTAAAAAAAAGCAAACTTTTTAGATACGTTTAGAGGTGAGTATATATTTATCCAACATTAAGAAATACAACAAAAAAAACACTTTTAGAGGCGCTTATAAAATTATTACTGAATCTCGTTTTTATTTTCAGAGAGGTAATCGTAACTAAATCTTCAATTTTTGTTTTGATTTGTTTTTTCTAAAAGCGTCTCTATTTTTTTTTTAAAACGCTTTCTATAATATGTTTTAATTTTGATGATGTAAAATCATTAAAAAATTATTATAACTCTTTATATTATTTAAAAAAAATGTTATTATTAATTTGTAAAAAATTCTTTCTTTCGTTTGTGATATTTGAATTTTAATCCATTTAGTTGACATTTTAAAATCAGATAAATTATTTTCTTCCAATAGATGAAAATAATGGACCTACAATTTGTTTGACAATTTAAAATGAGATAAATCATTTTCTTTCAACAAATAAATATAGGCCTACAATTTAGTTGACATTTTAAAACCAGATAAATTGTTTTAAAATGATTTATAGTAAAACACCACCTTAGTGACCACTATCTTTGGTCGCTAGCCGTATTTCAATTTAGTGACGACCATATTTTTGTCACTAACCCATTCAACTCACTACAATTTTACACCTAATCAAAACCTTTTAGTGACCACTATTTTTTTTTGTCACCAACACTAAAACTTTAGTGACCACCATTTTCTTGGTCACAAACCATTACAACCCTACTACTAATGAAAACCACTTAGTGACCACTATTTTTTGTTACTAACCATTTCAATATAGTGACCACCATTTTTTACGTCACTAACACATTCAACTCACTACAATCTTACAACTAATGAAAACCATTTAGTGACCACTATTTTTTGGTCACTAATACTACAAACTTAGTGACCACCAAATTTTTTGGTCACAAACCCTTCCAACTCTACAACTAATGAAAATCACTTAGTGACCACTATTGTTTGGTCACTAACCCTTTTCAATATAGTGACCTTTTTTGGTCGCAAACCCTTCCAACTCTACAACTAATGAAAATCACTTAGTGACAATTATTTTTTGGTCACTAACCTTTTTCAATATAGTGACCACCATTTTTTGGTCACAAACCTTTCCAGCTCTACAACTAATGGAAATCACTTAGTGACCACTATTTTTTGATCACTAACCTTTTCAATTTAATGACCGCCATTTTTTGGTCACTAACCTATTCAACTCACTACAATCCTAAAACTAATGAAAAAACATTTTAGTGACCACTATTTTTTGGTCATTAACACTTACTTTAGTGACCACATTTTTTGGTCACTAACTCATCTAACTCAATATAATATTACAACTAGTAAATTTCATTTAGTGGCCACTATTTTTTGTCACTAACACATTCAATATAGTGACCACTATTTTTTGGTCATTAACTCTTCCACTCTACAATTAATAAATTAATACCACTTAATGACTACCTTTTGTTGGTCACTAGCACTTCCAATTTAGTGACCGCTATTTTTTGGTTATTAACTCATCTAACTCACTACAATTCTAAAGCAAATGAATATTACTTAGTGACCACTATCTTTTTGGTCAATAGAAAATTCAATTTGGTAACCATCATTTTTTGTCACTAAGCCTTTCAATGTAATGACCGCTAACTTTTGTGACGGATAACGAAGTTGTAGAAAAAATTCCTTTAGAATTAGTGACCTAGTAGTGACCAAATTTAATTGTTGTCACTAAAATTCATATTAGTGACCGAAACTTAATGACGACCTTTGACATCGTCACTAATGTCACAGTTAGTGACCAAAATATAAATCGTCACTAAAATTTTGGTCACTAACTAAGCTTTTTCTTGTAGTGGGTATTTTTTCTAGTAGTGTGTTTGATAGCTATAATTTTGGTCATTTTACATATATTTCCAGAAAGATCTATCATCTGGAATTGAATTCGAGTGGTACATGTGTTGATAGGTAGAAGAGAACGATGGAATAATGGAAACCTAACTTAGATTAGTTGACTATCGTTAAAAAAATTCCAAAGTAAATATATAAAATCCCCACAATCATTAAAAAAAAGCTCCAAAAAACCCATCTCCAAAATATCGGTATATTAGACCGATATTTGTGTCAAAAAATCGCTGCAATATCGCCGATATTTTGACCGATATTATATCTATCGTCGGTATTAACAACATACGTGGTCGATGAGGCTACACTAATTGCAGAAAACGGTGATTCGATAGTCGGGGTTCGTAAAACTGGGTGGAACCGATGTTGACGGCTAGGTGCTATCGGACCCTCTTTTGGATCTCTCTTCCTCTTTTTTCCTAAAATTATCGATGCAATCCAATCAGTGATAAATGGAGAGGCGGAAATTTTTTATTTTGACAACAAAGTTGAAGTTTAATTGAAATCCATGAATAGTTTATACACATCACATTTTTATGTTGGTTGGCATACACCCTTTTACATTTGAGTTTAATTATCTAACTACTTCAATTTAACTTGCCTTTATTAAATATTTTTACAATGATCATTAAAAGTTGTCATTACACTTATAAGTTGATTGTTATAAATAGTGTTAAGTTGTTAAGTGATTTGAGTCATTGAACCGTTTCTAGTGGAAAAAACAGGCATTAGTTATGATATAACGTCTAGTTGAAAAGAAATAATACAAAAGTACGAATTTGAAAACGTCAAAAGTAATTTATCAACTATGTCCATGATCTATATGTAAGTTACTCTAAATTGCAAGATTCCAACAAAGACCGTAAGGAACAACTATTTAGTTGTTACGTCGACGTACAGTTAATTGTCGGGGACATGGTATTGGTAATCGGCTTCGAGTAAATAACTCTTAGTTCTTTTCAGTCTCAATTATTTAGCTCAAGCGTATCAGACTTCCTACACTAACAAACATGTAGGTTTTTTGTTTAGAAAAATCATTTATTTTCCCATGAATAAAAAATATTTTGAGTATTTAATAAATACTCGATCTTAAATCATGCATCACGAACAATGAAGTACAAAATGTCTAATTGAAAATGGAGTTGTTAAGAACGAACTCACAAATAATGTCCTCTACTTGGTAGTATTATGATTCCAGTCATTATTAATTATTATGATTAAGATGGCTTTTGTATAAGACATCAATCTCAAGTCTTATCAATGCGATGAAGAGTTTCACATAAGGAATGATTGGAATTTAGGACATTAAGATCGGGAAAAAAATGATTGTGATGGTTTGTAGTTGGAGTTGTTGCCATGTTTTAACCTTTGTGATTAACATACATGAATCTGTCTTGTCTTGGAACTTCCTCGAGTCACGATGCTTAGGTGTCAAATAATCAAGAAGTTTGACCTTCCTGATTTTGGAATGATGATAAGTCGTTTTCATTAAATTTAGGGGGTGTTTGGGATTGATTATTTGAGGGGCTTTTTAGCTTATTGCGATTTGACACCGGAGATAAGCCCTTTCGAGTGTTTGGATGGAAAGAAAAGAAAAGAGCTTATAGCGGTGCCAAACCGCTGAAAAACCATTTTTGATAAGTCATTTTGTTCTAACTTATCAACTTATTTCAAAAGTGCTTATGACTTTTTGGGTTCTTTTATATGTATAAGCAATCCCAAACACCTTTAAATAACAACTTATTAGCTTATTACGATTTGATACCACAATAAGCTAATCCAAACACCTTTTAGAAAACTCCGGTTTAACACCACATAAGTTGATAAGCACTTTTCAAAATAAGCATAAGTTGTTTTAAATAAGCAATCCCAAACACCCCCTTAGTAGAGTTTATAGACAAAATTTTTAAATACAGTATTTAAAATATGTCCATTTTAAACAATGAAGGCGTGTTTTTCAAAATAAAATCAATTCAAGTTAAACCGAGCACCTATATCACATAATATTTAAGGTGTTGCTATATGCACACCTCTTTAGACCATCAACTACAACACAATTTCTAAAATGTCACGTCAGCTTTAAAAATTATCTAGAAATTATTCTCCACTACAAAGATTTCTAATCAATTTCTAAAATGACATATCGTCATAAAAAATTACATTTTAATCAAATAACAACAAAACTACAGTAAAATATTCTTTATTATAACTTAATACCAAATAATTTATTAACTAAATAATTATAATAAATTAAATAAATTAAATAAATAAAATATTTAATTTAATTTATAAAATGTTTTTGATTCAATAAATAAATGTTTATAATTATATATAAAAAAAATTAAAAATTTAATTTCGTGTAATTTTAATCTATTTACTTTTATGTAATTTTGGAGATAATTTTCGTACTTATAAATTATGCTATGAGAGATTTGAGGCCTAATTGTAGGGATGGCAGAAAACCCCGAACCCGACAGGGAAACCCGAAACCCGACTAAGTTCGGGTCGGGTCGGGTTAAACAATTTCGGGTCGGATCGGGTAACGGGGATTTTTTCGGGGATTTTATCGGGTTCGGGGCAAGGTATCCCCGCCCCGCCCCGATATATATATTTATATTATTAAAAATAAAATTATATATATATTATAATAAAATTATATATATATTATATATATATTATATATATATTATATATAAAATTATTTATATATATATTATATAAAATTATATATATTATGAAATTATATATATAATTATATAAATAAAATATTAAATTATCGGGTTCGGGGATCGGGGATTCCCCATCGGGTCGGGTTCGGGGACGGGGCATAAAAAATCCCCGACGGGGAGCCCCGAATAAAAACCCGACGGGGAACGGGGCGGGGACGGGGACGGCAAACCCGCCCTGAACCCGCCCCGTTGCCATTCCTACCTAATTGTAGTAAATTAATATCATCGTTTATATCATCAAATGAGATAATCAAAAAATTCACAATTAAACTATAAAATATAAATATAGTTGACGTAGGGGGGGGGGGGGGGTCGAGCCCGACAAATAATAAATTCATATTACCTCAAATTACAACCTAAAATGTAATAGTGGCAAGCAGGGTCGAGGGTCGAATTCACAGGGATTGGCCGTGAATGGTATCAAACTTCTACGCTTTATTTAAAAAGGGGGGTGGTTGATAATTAAACAAAACATGTTAAATTAAAGCAAAGCCGAATAATTATAAACTAGCAATGAGTGTAAATTATTGATCGGACCGTGTATCATAGACTTGTTTATGACAATATTTTTCTCATTTTATTCCAGAATGGGTGAGTATCGATACACATCGATACACCGTTTGTCAAGTGTCGATTAGCACGAGAAGCTCAATGACTAATTTCTAAACGGTTAATCTAATCTAGTTACAGACATAGAGTTCAACTACCATTTGCTTTAAGATTAGACAAACACCATTCCTAGCCAATGATTGACGCCGACCATTTAGACTAGATTAAACAATCCTACACTACTATCGATCAACATGATTATTAATTGAAGCAATGCGTACTACTAAGATAAAACTAAGAACAATTATGGATTCAAAGTTAAATCTATCGATACACAATTAGGTTAAACAACATGAGGGTACCTACTCAAATTAATCAACCTAACTATGATAAACGATTAATTCAAAAGTTGCATAAATGGAAATCAAATGATATGAAATTGTTCAACAAGTCTCAACACAATCTAAATCAAATATTTACAAACTCATTGCTAAAATGTAAAGACTAACTATGAAATCAAAGATTAAACCTAAAATTACCTAATGGATTGAACCAACAAAAGCTTTCCCCAAGTTGTCTCCTTCTCCTTTTCTTCAATTTCTGATCGATCCCCCGGTTTTGGTCGTTTCTTTTCAATTTTATACATCCCCCATTGAAAAACCGCTCGAAAAAGGGGTTTAAAGCCCACGTTTTGGCCCTCGCGACTTGGGGCACGACTAAACCCGCCGTAGAAGTCGCTAGCATCTTGATTTTGGCTCGAACAATGCACGGCGCGGGAAGGGGCGCGGCTTTGGCCGCGTGAGAGGTCGCCCGAACCCTTTTCGATCGGTTGTATGCTGCTGGACGATGTTGCTGCACTTTCTCTTCTAGGCTGCAACATTTGGGGTTGTCTAGGGCTGCTTCAAACGAACTGGGCTTGTGCCCTTTTCTTCTTTTATTTTCTTTTCTTGCTGCTTGTTGCTTCCATGTGAACCCAAATCCAATTATAAATGCTTCCTTAATATATATTTTTTTCTTTTCTTTAGTTTAATGATGTAATATATTAAAGTTTTATTTTTTTTTCTTTTCCACTTTAATTTAATTGCAGAAAATAAATAAATATTAAACTCAAATTAATAGGAGTATTTTACGTATCCAATCAATACGAACTTTAGGGTAAATTTGACATTAAAATGTATAAAATCGACACTTTTCAAATTCCCCCACACTTAGATCATTGTCCGTCCCGGCAATGACTTATATTGGCATGCAGCAATAAAATTATGTCAATCCTTATAGCATATCGTGAACTTGAGATTTACAACAAATATAATTGAAAAGTGGGCACACATGCAATCAAGTATACCCAAGCTAATTTCGAGAACTCTCACGAATAGAAAAAAATAGAACAACACTCAATTCACTCCTTGGGTTAAAATATACCGCTCAAGTCATCAATACACTAGTATGCATCTACCATAAGCTTGAAAAGCCTCTCACTTTCCACTACTTGGATAAAATACATGCATATAAATCAAAAGTCTTTTAGGGGTGTAATGGAAAATAAGGCGTTGGGTAAGGTAGGGATCTATTTTGGGATAAAAAGTGACTAAAAACCAAACACCAATGGAGAAACCGGTTAACTAACTTGATGTTTTTAGCAAATGGGATCTTGAGATACGTTCTTTAAACACATTCCCATTAGATGATAAGAAGTAGAGATGAAACACGAATATTTAAACTTATCATCGATTTTGCCGTCTTACTTTTTTTCTCTCTTTTTTTTTGACGACTTATTTTCTCATAGATTTTTTCTTTTTGAAATTTTCTCTATTTTTTTCATTCTTCCTTTTCAATTTTTGTCCCCAACATATGAGTTCTACTTTCGAGCTTACAGGGATATGGAGACTACTCCATTGGTGATTAGTCAGGTGAGTCTTGTTTGGATTGGTTTATGACGTGGGTGACAAAGGAAATAGGCTAAGGCTCAAAATGGTGTGCAAAAAGGGTAATTGTAACATAAGGGTAGGCTTAAGGCTATTGGGTTAACATAGAAATGAGCAAACGATGGCCTTTATCATATTTTTTAGCATGTACTTTATCATGTAGTCTTAAGGAGAGACAAGTCAAGTTCTAGAGATACATAACTAGGAATGACGTAATCACACAAGGAATGAAATTTGAGACTAATGTAAAATTTTTAGTCTAATAGGCTCAAAATCTCACGGTGTTAAAGCTAGTTCAAGAGATTAACAATAGTCTAACTTTGACCGGTATATTACCACTAATTGACTCTAAGTGCTATCAATCGAACTCAATCATGCTATATATGCATCCAAACTCATCATCTTCAACAAGTTAAGTTCATTAAAAAACATGCCAACACATTTTCAAAACGGACAACGACCCAAATTTAAGCACAAAATTGGCAAAAATTTACCCCTAAAAGCATTTATATACCCAGATAATCCCAAATCATGAAATTGACCCCCACCCCCACACTTAGTTCATACATTGTCCTCAATGTATGCAATATGATTAAGACACTCGGAAACATTAAAAAGTAAGGGGAAACAGTAAACTCCCCTGATTGGCGGGTGGCCTCCAATGTATGAGCTAGTGAGGTGAATGCATCCATTTAAGCTCCATATCGGGAGTAGGGAATCCTGAAAAATATAGATAAGAGCTTAGACGACGATAGGGAAAACTATAAAAAGAAATAAACAATTAAAAGCAAGTGTAGAAAATTAAAACTCATGGGTTGCCTCCCATGTAGCGCCTTTCTTTTACGTCTTTGGCTAGACGTCTTGCACACTTCTATCCGGTGTCTAATAGACCAATGCCCCATACATGCTTCTTCTCTACATGTTGGGGCGCCTTGAAGTTCGTCCGGATTTCAAGTGTGTGGCCTTTGCATTCTAGTGATACTTCTCTTTATAGGTCGGCAAAGGCACTATCACCCCGGGTCACCTTCTTACCATCAACCATCGATTTTTTGAGTTCCTTGAAGGTTTCCCAGGTATATACACCTTCCTCCTCTTCTTTGATGAGGTACCACCATCGGTTTCTGTTATACAACGTCCTTTCCCTTGTTACCGAAATGTGAATCAGATGCGGCCATTTCTTCATCCTCTTCGTCTATGGAGGCTTGCAATTTTAGCTCATCAACCAATCTTGCCTCTTCTTCTTTTGCTTCACAACGACTTTGAGAAGATATGTATTCATTGATCTGCTTCTCCAGGTCCTGAATTTTAGCCTTTGTTTCCTGCTGGAACTTGAATGCTTCCTGTTGAAATGAATAAAAAGTCGTGTTAAGGGCTATTAATTGGACCATCTCTTCAAGAGACATACCCGAGTTATCAGAAGTGTGGTTTGTTGTCGCTGGGTTTGTTCATAGCTAGAGAATGATTGCTCTTGCAATCCATACGCATACTCATTTAGATAGAGAATGATTGCTCTTGCCATCCATACTCGTACTCATTTGGATATGGATGGTCTTGCCATCTCGGATGGTAAGTGCTTGAGTATGAGTCAAAATGGTCTTGGCTCAGGCATGGAAATCCTCCATAGGTGTAGACCGGCTTGGTGTTGTAGTGGAAAGTTGGACATGTGTCCATTGGATGATAATTGTGAAAATACATCCCAAACATTCCCACTTGTGGTGCTTCTCTACTAACCATCTGTTTCACAATATCAGTTAAATCTGAAATTTTCGATTCAAGGGAGGAAAGACGTACCTCAATTGGATCGCATCCCATGGTGATGTGTAACACCCTCAAATTTGGAAAGAACAACTAATTTAAAATTTTCAATAATACCTCAAAGATGGATAAAATCTCTTACGACAAGTTGATACTCGGAATACGATTCTAGAATTTAACCATCAACAACATGAATTGAGTCTTACATAAAGACTAAATAAAGGTCGGGTGTTACTAAACCCAATTACGAGTTGCTATTCCCAAGGTAGTTGTAGAAGAGTTCACCAAGCTACTCACCCTCGTGCAAATCTAGTACCCATCTCTTCACGGCACCGCTAGAACCATACCCCAACTGGAACCTGATGCACATGCCGACAAATAAAAAGGTTAGGCTTAACGCCTAGTGAGCTCAAGAGTTTTAACATGAATAAATATATCCGTAAAAGAAAGGAAATCAGTTCAAATCAAAATATTTCAAACTAATTTACTTTAGAAATAGAGCGACTCATTTTCCCACACTATGCACCCATGAAGACAACGATCCAGTACAAACACTCTTTATAAGACGATGCAACCCAAAACTCACTCAAAACGTGTATATAAATCAACTCCCAAAATGTGAAACCGTGAATAACACTTCACATCCCAAAACACCCAGAACACGGGTGGGGCATAACACTCAACCCATAAATCATGGTAAATAAATCCCATATACAATATGTCACCGAAAACATAGATGCGAGAATCAGTACCCAAAACAAGCGTATCTCCGAGGATAAACAACCATTGCCATCAACCCTAACTAGGTCTTCAGTCGTATCTGACATCAACTCAAACCGAGTCTTTAGTCATATCGGACATCAACTCAAACCGAGTCTTTAGTCATATCGGACATCAACTCAAACCGAGTCTTTAGTCATATCGGACATCAACTCAAACCGAGTCTTTAGTCATATCGGACATCACTCAAACCGAGTCTTTAGTCCCATACAATAAGACCGACTTTTATGCCTATGGATCCATTGCATTACGGTCAGAACGCTACATGACTCAAAGGAATAACAACGCACTCAAAACATATAAATCCCCAAATAAGGTGCAACTAAGTACACCATACGTCCAAGGCTCCTCAACGAGCTACCAAAACTGGACACATGTTCCAAAGACTCCACCGAGTACAAATCAAGTTCCAAGAGGCTTAGTAGACGTTTAGCTAAACACGAGAACCCATATGGTTACATAACCCAAATTAAATCTTTCCCCAAAACTTTGTTTCTCAAATCACAATTGGCCTTCGGCCCAAACCAAAATGTTCCCCATGTCTAAAATGTTCCCCGAAGCCGGGAATGACCCAAAACCAAAGGACCCATACATTAGTACTTTTCAAAACATGTCGTTTCATGAATGATGCATAAATCCCGATAAAACACTAAAAAGTGCATTTTTGACCAAATTCCTATTTATGCAGTAATTCATCAAAACCCATTCATTTATGACACATTTAACAAAATGCTCAAAAATCCCAAAGATATGTGCTACATAAGTTTATAAAGTAAAAAAAATTTCAAAATAACCAAACTTATCAGCAGTAAGAATTTCATGCAAGACGCAAAACACTTTAAAATAAACATTTTGGCATGTACACCGTTTTCACAAATCAACTTGAACTCACCTTGCTAGATTTATGCTAAATCTAGATTTTACCCACGTAGAGCTTCATTGAAGAAACTTGAATCCTCAAAGCCAAAACCTCCAAAAACCTTAACCAATAGCTTGAATCCTCCACCAACACACCTCTAGGTTACCAAGATACACCACAAACTCCAAATCTACAAAAGGGAGAACAAGGGTGGATGAAACCCTAGGTATCTTGATGAAGAAGATGAAGATGGGAGATTATGGTTCCAACCTCCAAGCTTGCTAGATTTAGAAGGATTACTTGATTTTAGGAGGTGGACACCCACAAAAATGAGTTAGGGTTTGATTTTGGGGTTTGGGAGAGAAATAGGGGAAGGGTTTGAGTTTAGGGTGAAAATGGGGTTTGGGGCCGAAATTTCTCATTTTTGTGCACACAGCGGCTCCGCGCGGGTGGCCGCGCCCCTCCAGCCGCGTGGAGCTCTGCCGCCCAAAAATCTCGTCCGTTCACCGTTTTGGTCATAACTTCTTCGTTTTAGCTCCGATTTTGCTCCGAAAAGAACCGTTGGACTCGTAATTGAATCCTTCATCTTTCTAGACTATAAAATCTAGGATTCAAGTCCAAGATTCTTTATCTTATTTTTCCCTAATATATCGGTTTCGGTATTAACTTGAAATGATACCTTCCAAAAATCGGGGTGTTACATGATGTATCGTGACCCGTAATCATATGGATGATACGCCATGATAAATGTAAGAAACAATTAAAACCACTTGGCGTTAGGCACATGATTAGCTTACAATAAAAACTAAAAATTAAAAACTAAAAAATAAATAATAAATAAAACGTAAAAACCAACAATAATCAACGTTGCCAATCCCCGGCAACGGCGCCAAAAATTTGACGGCAGTCGAGCCCGACAAATAATAAATTTCAATTACCTCAAATTACAACCTAAATTGTAATAATGGCAAACAGGGTCGAATCCACAGGGATTGGCCGTGAACGGTGTCAAACTTCTACGCTTTATTTAAAGGGGGGGGGGTGATAATTAAACTAAACATGTTAAATTAAAGCAAAGTCGAATAATTATAAACTAGCAATGAGTGTAAATTATTGATTGGACCGTGTATCATAGACTTGTTTATGACAAGATTTTTCTCATTTTATTCCAAAATGGGTTAGTATCGATACGCCTCGATACACCGTTTGTCAAGTGTCGATTAGCACGAGAAGCTCAATGACTAATTTCTAAACGGTTAATCTAATCTAGCTACGAACATAGAGTTCAACTACAGGTTGTTTTAAGATTAGACAAACATCATTCCTAGCCAATGATTGGACGTCGACCATTTAGACTAGATTAAACAATCTTACACTACTATCGATCAACACGATTATTAATTGAAGCAATGCGTACTACCAAGATAAAACTAAGAACAATTACGGATTCAAAGTTAAATTTAGCGATACACAATTAGGTTAAACAACATGAGGGTACCTACTCAAATTAATCAACCCAACTATGATAAACGATTAATTCAAGAATTGCATAAATGGAAATCAAATGATATGAAATGGTTTAACAAGTCTCAACACAATCCAAATCAAATATTTAGAAACTCATTGCTAAAATGTAAAGACTAACTATGAAATCAAAGATTAAACCTAAAATTACCTAATGGATTGAACCAAAAAAAGCTTTCCCCAAATTGTCTCCTTCTCCTTTTCTTCAATTTCTGATCGATCCCCCGGTTTTGGTCGTTTCTTTTCGATTTTATACATCCCCTATTGAAAAACCGCTCAAAAAAGGGTTGAAAGCCCACGTTTTGGCCTTCACGACTTGGGGCGCAGCTAAACCCGCCGCAGAAGTCGTCCGCGTCATGATTTTGGCTCGAACTTTGCATGACGTGGGAAGGGGCGTGACTTTGGTCGCGTGAGAGGTCGCTCGAACCCTTCTCGATCGGTTGTGTGCTGTTGGACGATGCTGCTGCACTTTCTCTTATGGGCTGCAACATTTGGGGTTGTCTAGGGTTGCTTCAAACGAACTGGGCTTGGGCCCTTTTCTTCTTTTTTTCTTTTATTATTGCTTGTTGTTGCCATGTGAACCCCAATCCAATTAGAAATGCTTGCTTAATATATATATATATATATATATATATATATATATATATATATATATATATATATATATATATATATATATATATAACGTATCTTTTGCAAACCAGTCAGATTGTGCAAACTTTGTGAACCAATCTTAGCCGTTCATCAAGTGTAATGAATATATGATTTTATTATGTTTCCTAATTTAAAATCATGATTATAATGAATAAACTTAACATTTCCTAATTTAAAATCATGATTATAATGAATAAACTTAACATTTTCCATATATATCACAATCATTATTAATGAATCATAATCATTATCCATAAATATATCTATTGTTTCCTAAAATAGTGGTTTGCATAGTTTGTACAAATTGCTTGGTTTGCAAAAGAAACGCACCCTATATATATATATATATTTTCTTTTCTTTAGTTTAATGAAGTAATATATTAAAGTTTTATTTATTTTTCATTTTTTTTTCTTTTCCACTTAAATTTAATTGCAGAAAATAAATAAATACTAAACTCAAATTAATAGGGGTATTTTACGTATTCAATCAACACTAACTTTAGGGTAAATTTGACATTAAAATGTATAAAATCGGCACTTATCAATAGTTTAGAGTAAATTACAGATTTAGTCCATGTGGTTTAAAAAAATGGTAAAAATAAAGAAAATCTCCTAAAAAGTCATATTTAACGGACATGTTGGACGACTGTTAGTGTGAAGAACCAAATTGTGAAGGTACATTTGATAAGTCGGGTTTACACCCTCCTTAATTGGACCGCAAGTGTACAGTGTCGAATCAAATAATATGTACGTAAGTACGAGTATCGAACCAAAGGAACTTGGTATTGAGTACCACAATGACTATATCAGTTATGAACTAGACTAACAAAAGTTGGATTGTTGTAAAGTTTTGCAAAAAGAATGAAATTAAGACAACTTAAAGAAAACCTTGGAGCTTTATCAAGTTAACTGCTGATAAGAAAAGTTGGGGGTTGGATTCATGTTAGGTTCATTTTTCTTTAAACTGTGAATGGATTTAACATTTTGTTTCAGAGATTCAACGAAATTAATCATGAAGATAGTTGTTACACTTCCTCAAGCTATAACAACATTAGCAATTAACATTCAAGTTAAGTTGTTTGTAAAAATAAGATTACTAACTTCTATGGTGGAATTGGTATATCTCTATCCAATCCTCACCATAGGCATATGACAACCACATCTAACCTTCCTACACTTCTCTCAAAGAGTAAAAAGATCAAGAGACATTCAATCAACTAATCAGACTAAAAGAATTAATTCAAAACTGTGTCATATGCTTCATTGATTCAAAGATTAAAAAAATACAAATCAAAATCACAAGTTCACATCAAAACTTCACCCATCAATTATCCAACTCCCAACATGAGATGATTAGCTCATGTTGGGGTTAACAGAAATGAAAACTGGAAATGAAATGAAAGTAGATCTAGACATTGTTCTTAGAATGAAAAATGCTTCAAAAGATAAACAAACACTCCCTGAGATCTCAATTCTTGCAGCACAAGAATTGTAATTAGATCGAGGATCCGTTTCCACCAAAGTCTCACACCTTTTTACTACGTTTCTTCCTTGCTTCCGCTCCATAAATTCGTCTTCAGCCGCCTCCTCTCTGATTTGAAATTTCGTAACCCCCAACCCTAGCTGAAACAGTCGATTAAAATTGTTTTAGTACACGGCGCGACTTGCGGCGCGGGTGGGGTTGAGGCATAAGTCGCTCACATTGCCCAAACCCGTGGGGCTCAAGCAAGTCGTGGCACAAGCCGCGTGAGTATTGTTTTGCAACTTTTGGCTTTACTTTCACACCATTCTTCCCATGATTTAGATTGGCTTCTCAGATCAGCATTCCAGACTGTTTTATCTTGAGTTTTACTTCTTCTTCTCATCTCATCTTGACCTGTATTTTTCTTCCAAAAACCATTAGTTTTACCACTATTTTTCTTGGGATCATGCAATTTCCACCAAATTCAGTGCATAAATAATGTCCAAATCCGACATTATCAACATTTTGTAATTGTATTAAAGTTGGTGGGCTTATTTGTAAATACCCTTGTGGTATAAAAGCTTTTGTCATTTTCTCATTTTAGTGGTTCTAATCATTTTATCTCTCAAGTTCATGTGTTGTAAACAATTCTCACTCTATCAGTACATTTAACTTGTGAGAATCTATCTTTTAGATTGTGATCTTGATTTCTATTGTTGAATTCACTTGAACTGAAATTAACAATTGGTATCAGAGCAGAAGATCTGTGAATTTTGAAGTAGTTTATAAATTTTTTGAAAGAAAGTCGGATGTTGAATTGAATTTTGAGTTATTGGACGAATTTGATCTAGATTCTTGGTTCATTTGATTAGCTTTAGTAATATAATGAAAATTAATACTTTTATATCTAATTATCTAATATATTGTTGGGTATTTAGTTTTAAAAACTTTTTTTAATTTTCGACTAATTAAAACAAAATGTTATCAAAATTATATTTTATTTGAGTTAAAAGATTTCATGGAAGTAATGTTTATGAAAAGATAAAATATTTCATGCCAAAATTTAAACTTCAAATTTTATTTAATTATTTTGCTCGTGATATTTAGAAGATATATGTTTATGCCAACAAATTTTATTGATTAAAGGAAGAGACGAAATCCTAAAAATGAAAGTTAAGGGAGGGATAAAATATGTTATAAAAATGAAAAGTAGTTTGATGGATCAAATTTTATAATAATAAAAAGTGGTTTGATGGACCAAATCTGTTATAAAATGAAAAGTAGTTTAAAGGACCAAGTTCGTTATTGAAATGAAAGTTGAGGGAGAGGAGGGTGAATAGACAAACTTGCCCGGAAACTTAACGGAATGAGGTAGTAAGAGGGACCATATCCGTTATAAAAATGAAACTATAGAGACGTCCGTCATTAATAATTCTTTTCAGGACCTTACTCGTTAATTTATGTAAACCATAGGGACCAAATTTGCATTTACCTCTATTGTTTATATACCTTCCATCCTTCGATTTCCCCATTTTTAATATTAGTTGTGTGTCCGCACAATACGACGGGATGTGGAATTTCAATAAATGTAACCAAACATACCGATTTATGGATAAACAATTACATTTGAATTTATCAGGCATAAAATTAAGTCAATTCGGAATGCCAACCTCAAGGATCTCAAACCTTTTAGATTTTACAGTTCCAACTATTATAAATAAAAAGAAATTATATGTCCTTACGATACAACGTGGGGAAGTCACAACACTAACCATTAGAAAATATGAGTAAAACACAATCAACATTTAAGAATAAATGTATTATGGTATTATCCATCACAATAAAAAAATTAGTTGCATTTTGTATCAATGTAATGTAGGTATATGAGAATAAAGAAGATATCTAACATTTTATTTTGAAAATAAATTAATAAAAATAAAAACAATTAACTATTTATAACATGATATTTCTTTTATCAAATAATAAGTAATTCGTTATTCTTCTCATGAATTAAATGTTAGTACTAATAAAAAAAATCGATGATACATCTGTGATTTTCAGTCCAAAGATTCACAGTATAAAATTCTTCTAGTAGCACATTATTCATCAATATTTAGTGGAAATATAGCCAAATTTGTCTTTAACATCACAAAGGTGTAGTTGAAGTTGAATTGTCCAATACTAGGTACTTAAAAAAAAAGGTCTGAGGTCCAACCCTGTGAATGGGCCACAAATCATTCAACATTTAACCATATAAGTACTTCATAGTGACTTGCATGGTTCACCAATAGTCTTTATAAATGGAACCAAGTCTTTCTGGTCATTTTTAGCATTTAACGGTTTCTTGCTGCTCTGCAGATTTAAGGGATATCGTCCCATTTTCCAGATTCATGTCCTAGAAACGGTGAACCAAAGGAATTTGATACGGATGTTTGCACACCTCTAGACATGTGATAATTGAACCTCAAAGCAAGTATACAATGGGATCCAATATCGTCTTCTCAAGTAATACAATGGTAAAATACCGAATATCGTCCCACAGAGATTGGTGTAAAAGCGTAATAAAAGTGTAGTAAAAGAAAAGATTTCAGATGGCGAATTTGAAGACTTTGTTTGAGTTGGTTAACAGTGATATGATTAACAGGATATATAAAGATAGAATGGGTGCAAGACTTAAAATGAGGAGTAAACACAAATTCTGGAGGCCAATGCTATAGGAATGTTATAGCATTAGTTCATCAACAACAAGTTCCACCATGTACTTTAAAGAGTATCCTTCCGGATATCTACCATTGTACTTTTGTTTAGCCTTAAATCAACATATGCCTATGCAAATGTCCGGACCAGTGTGAGTGTCAAATGGTTTCTTTAAAGTATATGGAAAAACAAATGCCTTTGTTTAAGAATCACCCTTCCGAGTTGATTCCCATATCATTCAAGTTGACGTGTTCTTAATGGCTCATTCCTGAGTCCACTACACTTTAACACTTTGACTAGTGATCAACCCGTCAAGAATCAATCAGTTTGAAAAACAAAGATAGCAAGTTCCCTTGCTAGTAACTCTTCCAAGTATACTTCCCGTATCATTCAAACTGACGTGCTTTTTCATGGCTTATTCATAAGTCCATGGCACTTTCACACTTTAAGAAGTGATCAATTCGTCAAGAAGTGCTTTTGGATTTATAAAACTTAAAATGACATAGTGGAACAATGTTATTGAAGAACAAAGTCCATTAGTTTTTTTGTTTACAACCTCCCTTTTTGTCTCACACCCAAACTATAAAATTAGCTACTCATTACGTAATATAAATTGCAATAAAAGTAAATGACATAAATTAAAGACATAATGTAAATGACGGTATATAAATAACAGAAATTAAATGATGGAAATGTAAATGACGGAAATGTAAAAAGCATAAAGTAAAGACAATAAGTAATAATGAAATATAAAGACAAGCAATGCTTAAGCGATGCTGCAGCAACTAAAAAATGAAGAACAAGAATTATAAAATATTTAAGACTTAATATTAAAACTTTATAGAGAGAGAGTCACAATATTAGATCTTCCACTTGATGGAATACCCAAAAGAGATATCTTGCAACAAGAGAATACTACCCTATTTATACCAAAACACAATGGCAAACTAGTAAATATAAAAACTTAAAATAATATAAAATGGTACACCAACTAAAGTTTTAGCTAAGAATTTGTCCAAAATATTGTATCTACCCTCTCTTACTCCAGCCATATATTTTCCATTTAAATCAAAAGATTTGGAGGGGCCAAAAGTCATGATTCCATTTTCTTCCAAAAAGTGCTATTTAATCTTCATATTCCAATCAGTCCCCAATGCTCCAGCATTTAACCTGACATTACAATAAACAAAAGATTTTAGGCCGTTTTACGCAAAATAGCAACAATTAGTTAAATACTACACTTAGCTCAATGCATGAGAAAAATATAAAATAAGATAAGAAAATGACTCACTTATTTGGGATAAAGAAAATTTAAATCCTAAAAGAAAAGAAAAATACGCAATATGTATTGAAAACTCAATACATATCACAACCTCAAACTTAAAGTTTTGCTTGTCCTCAAGCAATAAAAATAAACTAAGAAAATGACTCAAAGATGAAACGATTGCAAGATAATAGCAATAAGTGCACACCATGTGTAGAGTATATCACATACAATTCATAGCCTTTTATAAATCCAAAGTGAGACTTCTATAGCCTAGTTGTGTGTATGGAACATATGCTAGTAAGACTCTTTTCTTTGTCAATCATCGCACAAACTTCATTTAGGATCACTAGGGCTTGTAGGGTCACTCTTTTTATGGCATATCTTTTCTCATCAAGCCTTTTCTCACACCGATATTCAACAAAATGTTCAATTTTTGGCACTTTGTGCTCTTTTACCCCTATGGGGTATTTTCTCAATTTTTTTTTGTGCACCTTTACCCCTATGGGGCATTTTTGGTGTTCTTGTCAAGTGAGAGCTTTGCTCTTTTGTACTGACATGTTTTTCCCATTTTGGGTAACTTGTAACCCCCTCAACCTCAAACTTAAAAGTTGACAATGTCCTCATTGTCTTAAAATGAATGCACATAATTGTGTTTAAAAAGGTTACAAGTGGTTAAAATGGTGTATGAAAAGAAAGCCTAGGTCATCCCCTAAATATGTGAAGTTTGTGTAAAGTCAAATTGTGTCCCAAAAAGAATAATTCTAGTTCTAGCAAGAGCACAATATTAGGTGAAAGTCATACAACTATGGAATTATTATGGCTATGTACTCAAATGATATATTAGACTCTACACATGTAATCTTGCAAATAAAAGAAACCTAAAAGAATGAAAAGTTATCCCATAGTCAAAAACTGAAAATTAAAAACATGGAGACTAAAGAAAACGAGTAAACCTGGCCTACTCATGAGGAGTAGGGTGCGCGGTGCCAACTGTGGATGTGGATGGCAATGCTGCAGCATTAGCTGTTGCCACTTTCTTCAACAGATCTGCCCTTTCTCCAGCAACTGTTGGTTTTCTTCATGGAGCCTTATACTCTCTGCCTTGATCTCCTTTAACTTTGCTTGCAACCTTCTCACCTTGCTCCTTGTATTAGATTCTAAATTAACCTTGATGTAACACCCCGAGTTTTGAGAGGTATCAATTCAAGTTAATACAGAAACCGATATATAAAGGAAAAATAAGATATTTTATTTTGGACTTGAATCCTAGATTTTATAGTCTAGATGGATAAATGATTCAATTACGAGTCCAACGGTTCTTTCCGGAGCAAAAACGGAGCTATAACGAAGAAGTTACGGCCAAAACAGTATCGAGAAGAAAATCAGCGGAAGCGGGCGACTTATGCCGCGACCTAAGTCGCGAAATCCACTGTTCCAGCTTAAATCGCGATTTTTCAGCCCCAAACTTCATTTCCTCATAACTTTTGATCCACAACTCCGATTTGGGTGATTCAAAGTGCCACGGTTTCGTTTTTGAGAGCTCTTCAAGGATCTAGCAAGAGATTGGAGATCTATTGGAGTATACAAGAGTATTTTGTGGTGGTAAGCTCCTTATTTCTTCCATTTCATCTTCTTCACCAAGTTTTCTAGGGTTTCACCCACCCTTTGTGCTTCCTTTCATAGATTGGAGATTTGTGGCCATTTTGGTGAACTAGAAGTGTTTTGGTTGGTGGATTCAAGCTTGGGTTAAGGTAATCTTCTATTCTCTTAAGTTATGGGAGTTAGGGTTTCGGTTTTAGTTGAGGTATTCATGCACATGGTTTGGGAAACGATTCTTTGTGGTTGATTATGTTTATGTATGGTTGAATATGTATGGATTTAGGTTTTGGAAGTTTTGTCTTGAGAATCCAAGTGTTCTTCAAAGGAGCTCTAGTTGGGGGAAAAATCTAGATTTAGCCTAAATCTAGCAAGGTGAGTTCAAGTTGATTTGTGAAAACGTTGTACATGCCAAAATGTCTATTTTAAAGTGTTTATGTTTTCTACATGAAATTATCAAATGTTGGGTTATTGCTAATCTATGATTATTTGAAGTATTTTAACTTTACAAACTTTGTATAATACCCACGTTTGGGATGTTTGGGCATTTTGATAAAGGTGTTACAAATGAATGTGTTTTGAGGTCTTATTTCATAAATAGATCTTTGGTCAAAGAAATACGTTTTTAAATGTTTGTTGAGTCTCATGCATCATTCATGAAATGGAATGTTTTATAAAGTATCACTTGCACATTTAGGTGTGGTACTTGAAAGAATGTTTATAGTCTCATTTTATGATTTTCATTCTTATCAGCAGTTAAATTTGGAAAATGCATATTTTGTGTTATGAGTTCATTTGGAAAATGGGTTGCTTCAACTAATGTTGAGTTTTGAACTAATCTTACTTTTAGTCGCGGTGTTTACATATCCGTTGGTCGAGTGCGTTTTATTGTAAGTTATTTCATTTACCAATTGGTCAATGGGTTGCTAAGCCTGCGGCTTGGTGTTTTTATTTGATTTGGGGTCTTTGGACAATTGTCCAGTTTTGGTAGCTCGACTTCGAGCCTTGTTGGCAATTTTGGATGAAGCTCGTTAGGTATCGGGTGAGATGTAAGTCCTACGAGCTACACGTTAGGTATCGGGTGAGATGTAAGTCCTACATGTTGCACGTTAAGGTTCCGGATGAGGTATAAGTCCTTCGTGCTCAAGTATTACGATATTAGATGAGGGGCTCGACATAGGAACCCGACGGGGTTGAACTCGAGTTTCCGTGGGTGTACGTTTAAAGCTACTGAGCCTGACATCTCTTGCGTGTACTTTGTTTATATGACTAGTCATAACAACATAAAATGGGCTTACTTTGTGGACCGTCACATTTTATGGAATCGGGAATCCCCCGTCACCGAAAGGTGTTGTTTTTGGGTATTGAGTTTTACTATCCAAGTTTTCGGTGATGTTTTGTATATTTGGGTTTTACCCTTGATTTATGGGTTGAGTATTATGCCCCACCCGTGTTTTGGGTGTTTTGAGATTTAAGGTTTAACCGTATCTTCTTAAATGGAGAGTTCAATTTATATTTACACTTTGCGTGAGTTTTGGATTAAAGCTAATTTATGAATGGGCGGCTTACATTGGTATCATTATCTTCGAAGTAGTTCGGTTTTGGAAAATGTCTAAATTGGTATTCTTTGTCTAAATTGCATATTATTGGAAAACAAGTCGTTTTCTCTTGTAAGACGTATCATATTGAAGGGATATAACTTTAACCGCATTCTTTCTCTTTTAAACGATTATTTTATATATGTTGAAAAACTTTTGAGCTCACTAGGCGTTAAGCCTAACCTTTTTATTTGTCGGCATGTGCATCAGGTTTCAAGGTTGGGAGTTGGTCCTAGCAATCCTATGAAGAGTTGAGCCTTAGCTTTGTGCAAATGTAAGTAGTTGGTGAAGTATTCCGCAACGTTGGAGATAGTAACTATTATGGAGTTTTAGTAGAACCCGTCCTTATCATAGACTTTTGTATAGAATGAATGGTTGTATTGAGGTTAAGTCATAATTGTGGTTGAAATTGATTTATTTATTGATGTATTTAGTAAATTTTTAATAAGTTGTTATTTCCAGATTTAAGGGTGTTACACTTGAGTTCTTTCACTTTTGTTCTGACTTTCTTTTGCCCTTTGTCCACCAATTCAATCTTCATTATCTCCACCTTGTCCCTGAATTCTCCTTTTTGATCAAGCAACCTATTCATGTACCTGTTGTTTTGTGCAAACAAATCTTGCATCATGGTCATCATATCTTGGTCAGTGGTGGTCCCTCCTAAGGCTTTTATGTGCAACATCAACTTGTCCACTAATTTCTTTTCTTGATGAAAATCTAGAGTAGATGGTATGATGAAAGGAAATTTTTCTTCTTTTCCTAGAGAAACATATTTCAGATGATATGGGAGTTGTTTTAACTCCAGGTTAGGTGGTGAAACAACGGATGATGTGAAAGGTTTTTGGTCACTATTTTCCAGCAGCTCAAATGCTATATCATTCACTAAGACAATCTTTTCTTTTCTTAAGGCAAACTCCTCAACATCATTTTCCTCTTCTATGGATAATTCCTCATCATCCTCTTCCTCCATCTTAAAGGCTTTTCTAACTCCCTCATCATGACACAATGCTTCATTCACACTTAAGTTTAAACAATCCTCTACATCATCAGGATATTTCAAGGAATTGAAAACATTAAATGTGACTTTTTGATCTTGAAGCCTCATGGTCAACTCTCCCTTTTGAACATCTATCAAATTTCTTCCGGTGGCTAAGAATGGTCTTCCTAAAATGATAGGAATATCATTATCAGCCTCAAAGTCTAAAATGATGAAATCTGCCGGAAAGATGAACTTATCAACCTGAACTAAGACGTCCTCAATTTTTCCTTTTGGGTAAGCAATGGTCTTGTCAGCCAATTGGAGTGTAACAGTGGTGGGTCTAGCCTCTCCTATTCCTAAGTTGTTGAAGACAGATAAAGGCATGAGATTGATGCTAGCTCCCAAATCACACAAGGCCTTCCCAATATCTTTCCCACCTATTGAACAAGGAATGGTAAAACTCCCTGGATCTTTCAGCTTAGGGGGTATTCTATTGGTCAAGAGAGCACTGCATCCCTCAGTAAGAGCAACGGTTTCATACTCAGTCAACTTCTTCTTCTTACTTAAGATGTCTTTAAGAAACTTGGCATAACTGGGAATTTGCTCAATTGCTTCAACAAGGGGTATGTTGATATGCAATTCTTTAAACACATCCAAAAATTTCTTAAAGTGCAGTTCTTCCTTCTGATTCCTTAACCTTTGGGGAAAAGGTACATAGGGAGGAACTGGTTTTATGATAGCTTTGCTTGATTGTGTTGAGCAAAATGGGTCCTTTATGACTTTAGGTGTACTCTCTTGTGGGATGGTTGAAACACTACTCTCTAATGTCTTTCTTCTAGGGTCTTCTTCTGGAAATAATAAAGGGTAATCATTCCTAAGAGGGATAGGATTGGTGACAACAGACCCTTGGTCTCCTAGTAGCTTGGGGGTACTTCATCAACAGGGGGCAATGTTGTAGCATTTGGTTCTGACCTCATGTCTTTTTCAAATTCAGATTTAGTCATTGGTCCAAATTCTTTTAGCACTGTCTTTGATAGTTCCTTACCACTTCTAAGGGTCACTGCCTTAACATGCTCCTTTCCTAAGGCTCTTGGGATTTCCGTGTTACTGGGCAAAGTGCCCATGGCCCTATTGGTCTGGTTGAGTGCGAGTTGACTGATTTGGGTTTCCAAATTCCTGAGTATTGCACTATGCTGATTAAACATAGATTGATTTTGTTGTTGTTGAACTTGATTTTGGGTTTGTTGTTGGGTTAAGAAAGCTTGTGTTTGGGTCATAAACCCTTTCATCATTGCTTCTAAACAAGATGATGAATCAACTTGTGAAGGTGGGTTGTTTTGAAAAGATGGTTGAGTAGTTTGAAAACCTTGGTGATGACTTTGAGAGTTACTTGTTTGATGTTGTGGTTGAAAACTTGAAATTCCTTGTTGTTTTTGTGTGGCCGGATTTAAACATGGATTGTTCCAAGAAAAGTTCGGGTGTTGTTTCCAACTGGCATTGTAAGTGTTGTTGTAGGGACCAGATCTGTTATGAACATAGTTTATAGATTCAGAATTATGAGGACAATGTTCATAAGAGTGTTCCCCACCACAACAAACACATTGCACTGAGAGTACTGCTGGAATAGGTGTAGTGGCAGCTGGCTGTGCTCCTTGGCCCGAAGTAATGTTTGTAAGCATAGTGGCCATAGAAGTGAGCTGAGCTGTTAAAGCAGTATATGCGTCTACATCATGAATTCCAGTAGTCCTCTTTTGTGTTTGGGCACGTGAATCAGCCCAATGTCCATGGTTTGCTGAAATCTTTTCTAGAATTTCATACCCGTTATTGTAGGTATTGGCTGTAAAGGCCCCTCCTGATGTCGCGTCGAGCATTTGTTTAGCCATGGGGTTTAACCCATTGTAAAACGTCTCAAGTTGAATACAGTAAGGAATGCCATGGTGAGGGCATTTCCTTAACAACTCCTTAAACCTTTCCCATGCATCGGGAATTGCTTCATCGTCCATTTGTTTAAACATGCAAATTTCGTTTCTGGACTTGGCATTACGGGTAGGTGGAAAATATTTTCGCAAAAATTTTTCAGCCATGTTGCTCCATGATGGTACAGAACCAGGTGCCAACGAGTTAAACCATGACTTTGCCCGATCCCTTAGAGAAAATGGAAATAAAGTGAGTCTCAAGACATCGTTAGATACCCCAGGGATCAGAAATGCATCGGTGATCTCCATAAAAGATTTTAAATGAGAATGAGGATCCTCCGATGGCATTCCGGAAAATTGTCCATTCGTTTTAATTGCTCAAAATCAGGTATAGCATAGTCCATAATTTTTCCCTCTTTGGAATTTGCAAGATTAATGATGTTTGGAATCTCATCCCTATGTTCATTGTTGCCATTTGACTCTGTATCCTCATTATTATTATTAGCATCATTAATTTGTTCTTCTTGTTGAAAAGGGCGTTCTGGTGGATTTCCAAAAATGGGTGGTGCATCATGAAATATTGGTTGTCTTTGTGGGTTTTCTAGAAGATGTTGTCTAGGCCCTCTATTCTCAAAACCTGGTGGTGGTGGTTCCATGATGGGAGGGTCTAAAATTAATGAAATTCTTTGTGACCTTCTTCTAATTCGGAATGTTCTTTCAATGTCCGGGTCAAATTCAAGTAATTCTCCCCGTGGTATTCTTGGCATACACCACTTCCAAAATGAGAACGAAAAGGTGTTAGAAAAATCAAATCTTTTAAGAAACTTTTAAAAACTTTTAGCGAGCCAATCCCCAGCAACGGCGCCAAAAACTTGATACGGATGTTTTAACACCTCTAGACATGTGATAATTGAACCTCAAAGCAAGTATACAATGGGATCCAATATCGTCTTCTCAAGTAATACAATGGTAAAATACCGAATATCGTCCCACAGAGATTGGTGTAAAAGCGTAATAAAAGTGTAGTAAAAGAAAAGATTTCAGATGGCGAATTTGAAGACTTTGTTTGAGTTGGTTAACAGTGATATGATTAACAGGATATATAAAGATAGAATGGGTGCAAGACTTAAAGTGAGGAGTAAACACAAATTCTGGAGGCCAATGCTATAGGAATGTTATAGCATTAGTTCATCAACAACAAGTTCCACCATGTACTTTAAAGAGTATCCTTCCGGATATCTACCATTGCACTTTTGTTTAGCCTTAAATCAACATATGCCTATGCAAATGTCCGGACCAGTGTGAGTGTCAAATGGTTTCTTTAAAGTATATGGAAAAACAAATGCCTTTGTTTAAGAATCACCCTTCCGAGTTGATTCCCATATCATTCAAGTTGACGTGTTCTTAATGGCTCATTCCTGAGTCCACTACACTTTAACACTTTGACTAGTGATCAACCCGTCAAGAATCAATCAGTTTGAAAAACAAAGATAGCAAGTTCCCTTGCTAGTAACTCTTCCAAGTATACTTCCCGTATCATTCAAACCGACATGCTTTTTCATGGCTTATTCCTAAGTCCATGACACTTTCACACTTTAAGAAGTGATCAATTCGTCAAGAAGTGCTTTTGGATTTATAAAACTTAAAATGACATAGTGGAACAATATTATTGAAGAACAAAGTCCACTAGTTTTTTTGTTTACAACCTCCCTTTTTGTCTCACACCCAAACTATAAAATTAGCTACTCATTACGTAATATAAATTGCAATAAAAGTAAATGACATAAATTAAAGACATAATGTAAATGACGGTATATAAATGACAGAAATTAAATGATGGAAATGTAAATGACGGAAATGTAAAAAGCATAAAGTAAAGACAATAAGTAATAAAGAAATATAAAGACAAGCAATGCTTAAGCGATGCTGCAACAACTAAAAAATGAAGAACAAGAATTATAAAATATTTGAGACTTAATATTAAAACTTTATAGAGAGAGAGTCACAATATTAGATCTTCCACTTGATGGAATACCCAAAAGAGATATCTTGCAACAAGATAATACTACCCTATTTATACCAAAACACAATGGCAAACTAGTAAATATAAAAACTTAAAATAATATAAAATGGTACACCAACTAAAGTTTTAGCTAAGAATTTGTCCAAAATATTGTATCTACCCTCTCTTACTCCAGCCATATACTTTCCATTTAAATCAAAAGATTTGGAGGGGCCAAAAGTCAAGATTTCCATCTTCTTCCAAAAAGTGCTCTTTAATCTTCATATTCCAATTAGTCCCCAATGCTCCAGCATTTAACCTGACATTACAATAAACAAAAGATTTTAGGCCGTTTTACGCAAAATAACAACAATTAGTTAAATACTACACTTAGCTCCATGCATGAGAAAAATATAAAATAAGATAAGAAAATGATTCAATTATTTGGGATAAAGAAAATTTAAATCCTAAAAGAAAAGAAAAATACGCAATATGTATTGAAAACTCAATACATATCAGAATTCCTATCGATTTCCGATGGATAACAATCCATCTTTCTCGGTGGTTAATAGAACAATCACCATGTCCAAAAATGATTGCATGAAAAGGTTCCTGTAACGACCAGAAATGACACTACAACCATTCAGTTGAACTGAATAAGTATGTTAAACAAAACAAAATTTCAAGAAATAAGTAAACAAAATTGCATAGATTATGTATTGATGCAAACAAGCAAACATAATCCATTTATTATTTGGTGAATCACCAATGTACCATAACTCTTTTTTCTGGATTTGGGGTATTTCTCAAACATGGTTTAACACATGCAACAACAATTCTCAAAATTACTTTAACATACTCTTGATCCACAGATAAAATGGAGACCATTCTAACTCATTATGGGAGTGGGATCAACCATTTGCTAAAGCTTATGGCAATGTGATCCACAACATTGCCACATATAAAATGTTACAACAAGATTAGATAGATAGCCAAGTAATCTTAGCCGTGTGAACCTTCTTTTTGGACGACAAACGACCATATTAAAACTAAAAATCAATAATTGTACATATTAAATATTTGTTCGATGTAATTTAATCTACGCAACCCATTCGATTCGGTCGGTTTTCGTCGGTTCTAGACTGCCATCAAAGAACCGACTGATTCAAATTGGATTGGTTGACTTTGTGCACACCCCTAGGTAAATGTAATTATGTTACATGTTTTCCAACGGTAAACTAAATTACGATGTAACATCCTGATTTTTATCCCAATTGAGAAAAAGTGTTGAACTGGGTGAATCGGCAAAGGAAGAACCAAATATGGAGTATCGCTATAGTATCATGTGGTTGTGACACTTGTCACAATAGCACTAATGGTACTAAGAGTATGGTCGTCTCGGCTATAGTGTCATGTGGTTGTGACATCTGTCACGATGACACCAATGGTAGTAAAAGTGTGGTAGTATCGGCTATAGTGTCATGCAGTTGTGACATATGTCACAATAGCACCGGCGTTATCGAGTGTTTGGTCGTTCCAACGAATATGCCATGGAATTATGACAATGGCAAGATAATTGGCATAACAACATCAAATGTACCGGGAAAACGGTCAAGGAATGAATGGGAAAACAGTCGGGGAACGGCTGGGAAAACGGTCGAGAAAGCGGTCGAAGAACAGTCGAAACTTCGTGGTACGGGACAGGCTAAAGTGTCCGGCGACTGTGCCTGTGGCACTATGGCATGTCATGGTCACCAAGGGGAAAAATGACTTTCGGTACATGTAACACCCTCATTTTGGAAAGAGCAACTCTTTAAAATTTTCGATATTACATCAAGCAAAAGATAAATCTTCTTCCTATAAATCAAAACTTGATACACTTCCAAAATAAAATTCTTTATTTAACCTCATCAATCAAAAACTCCAGACATATACAAGGACCGAAATCTAAGTCGGTGTTATTTAACTCTAAACATAAGTTACTCTTTTCAAACAGATGCAGAAGACTTCAACAAGATAAGTACTCCTCGAGCACATAACTAGCTCTCCTCTCTTCACAGTGTCACTAGGACTATTCCCAACCGAACATGTTGCACATGCCGACAAATAAAAAGGTTAGGCTAACGCCTAGTGAGTTCAAGAGTTTTCAGCATGAATAAATATACCGTTGAAAGGAAGGGATGCAATTAAAATTATACTCTTTCAAAATGATAAGCTTCGATTATGAAAACGACTCGTTGTCCAATAATATGCATTTTAGACGAAGGAACCACTAATATAAACGTTTTCTAATTCAAACTATTTTAAGGGCGAAGATCCCAATATAAAACGTTCTTTCGTAAATTAAATTCAACCCAAAACTCACTCCAAATGATAATAGAAATCAAACTCCCAAGTGATGAAGAGCGGATAAAACTTTATATCCCGAAACACCTAAAACACGGGTGGGACGTAATACTCAACCCATAATCATATATAAATTCCGTAAATGTAAAATGTCACCGAAAACATGGATACTAGACACAATACCCAAAACAACACTTTTCAGTGACGGGGGAGACCCGATTCCATAAAATGTGACGGTATACAAAGTAAGCCCCATTTATGTTGTTAAGACTAGTCATATAAACAAGCATACACAATGGATGTCAGGATTGGTGGCTTTAAACTTACACCCACAGAATGTCAACTTCAACCGCGAAAGGTCCTTACGTTGAGTTCCTCATCCAATATCGTGTACTAACACGTAGAACTTACAGCCCAATCTGATGCCTAAACGTGCCTCAATGTGGAAAACTAGTGTTCCATCATTGAACATAATGATTCCAAGCGCAAAGGATGTCAGGCTCGGTAGCTTTAAACGTACACCCACGGGATATCAACTTCAACCATAAAAGGTCCTTATGTTGAGTCCCTCATCCAATATTGCAACCAAAGCTCTAAGTCAAGCTATCAAAACTGGACAAATGTCCTAAAACCCAATCATAATAAAATACCAGGCCACAGGCTCAAACAATCAAATGACTCATTGTCAAAGGAAATAAAATGAAATAAAACGCACTCGACCAACGTTTATGCAAACACGTGCTCCAAGGTACACGACCAACTCCAACACAACTTAGATTGAGACAAATCATTTTCCAAACAAAGATACACCATTGACTCTTTCAAAACATCTCATATCACAAGGATGAACATTCCTCCAAAACACATAGTAAGTGTATTACACCAAAAGACTTATACACGTAAAATAATTCGTTAGAATTGTCAATTCTTAAGATTTTCTCATCAAAATACTTGGAATGCGTCTTTTCCCCAAAACCAAAAGATGTACAATTCCCAAAATATTCACAAGGTCGGGAATGACCAAAACCCAAAGACTTACACGTTGATACTTTCAAAACATCGCATAACCCGAACTATGCATATTTCCAACAAACACAAAAATACATCTTTACCAAATAATCCCCATTTTATGCAATGCATTATTAAAACATCTTCCTTAATGGCTTATTTATCAAAATGCCCCAAAAGTCCCAAATTGGGGGGGGGGGGGGGGTTACAAGGTTTACAATGCCAAACACCTCAAATACTTAAACTCACCAAATAACTCAACAAATGATAATTTCATGAAAACTTATAAACACTTTAAAATAGACATTTTGGCATGTACAAAGTTTTCACAAATCAACTTCAACTCACCTCTCTAGGTTAAGTTAAACCTAGGTTCAAATCCAACCATTTGCCTCCAATAGTGTAGATCCTTCCATTTTCAAGTCATCACCAACAATAAGCTAGGGTTTCCAAATAACCCATTACTCCAAATCTAAAAGAAATGAACCACCAACAAGAAAACCTTTAGATCCACAAAGATCCTCATATAAGAACTTGAATTATACAAGAAACTTACCACATTCAAACCTTTAACCTCTTAACCAACTCACTTCCATGAGATCTTCCTACTTTCCAAACTCAAGCTCCCAAAAACACAAATCTTTGATCTCTTTGGGGTAGATTCACTCCAAGATTCTCCCAAAACTGATATTGGAGCTCCCAAAATCGCCCCAAGAAGAAGAGGAATGGAGAAGAGAAGTGGAAATGAGAGAAAACCCTAAAAATTGGGTTTTAAATCGTCCAGGCCTTTCCCACGACCTTGGCCGCGACCTCAAGTCGCGGGCCAAGCTGCGCATGCCACTGACCGACACACTTACAGTGACTTACGCGACCTTAGCCACGACTTGAGGCTGCGGGCCAAGCCGTGCGTGTTGCAGGTCACGCCTCTCGCGTCTTGTGTTGAGCCATTCCCCGACCATTCCTTGACCGATCGTTGACTATTCTTTTAGAATTTACGAGTGTTACAATACATTCTGGGCGACCTTTCCATGCGATTGTGACATGTCGCAATCACAGTCGGGGTGCAGTGCATAAAATCTGATTTTGAGCCTCTTTTTTCATTTGGTCATATCTCTCTCATCTAAACTTCGATTTTGTCGATTATTGTTACTATGGTCTTGTTTTTAAAAGCGCTTCAAGGATAGATCATGAGTATTGAAGTTTATTGGAAGATCCAAGAGTATTTTGTGGTGGTAAGCTCCTCAACTCTCTCAATTTTAAGCTAGAGTTTGATGTGTTCATTTTTCCTTATCTCATTTCCATATTGCCTTACGTTTTGGATCTTTAAAGGTGAATGAAACACTTTGCAAGTGTTGGATCTAAGAGTTAGGAGGTGTTGCTTATAGATTCAAGTTTTCACCAAGAAAATTGAAGTTTAGGGTAAAAACCTAGATTTAGCCTAAATCTAGCAAGTTGAGTTCAAGTTGCTTTGCAAAAATTTTGTACATGCCAAAAATGTCCATTTTGAAGTGTTTATGTGTTTTACATGATAATTATCAAATGTTGGAATATTTGATGAGCTTTGCTTAGTTGAGGTGTTTGATTTTATAAATCTTGTGAAACACCCATATCTGTGATTTTTGGGTACTTTGATAAATAAATCATAAATGTATGTGTTTTGATGACTTACCTTGTAAATGGAGGTCGTTTGGTAAAGTTGCACTTTTAACCTGTGTTTTGGAGAAATGCATAAATCGTGTTATAAGACGTTTTGAAAGGTTAAATGTTGTAAGTCCCTTTGGAAAAATGGTTTGTCCCAATCTAAAATTGTGTTGGGTTATTCATGTCTTTGGAGCATGTGTTTGCATAAGCGTGGGTTATTTACGTTTTTATTGCATTTTATGACTTATACCAAATGGTCAATTGATTTGTTGAGCCTATGGCTCGGTTTTGACTCTGTTGCTTTTTGGGGACATTTGTCTGGTTTTAATATTTATTTGTAGAACTTTTGTTATGATTTGCATTTATTGCATCTTATTTGAAAATTGCATGTTTTGAAAGTGTTAGTCATTCATTTGGAGTCATGTAATGCTTTACACCGTAATTAAATGGATCCATAGGCATAGGAGTCAGTTTGAGTGGGATAATATTCCCATAATGTAACTTGAAATAGGCATGGGTCTTATGGGAGTAAGATGTGGGCTCTTTGAAAATTCTTGTGAAGGAGCTTAACTAGGATGTTTCGAACTTTCAAGGTAGAGACCTAGCATGGTTGAACTTGATGATTATCCGAGCAATAGACATGGAGTTGTTGAGCTTGTTGACTCATTAACTATAGACCTGGAAAGGTTGATGTTAACTTAACGAATGTGTAATCCATAACTGACGCTCATGTAACATAGATGTGTGACCTACTTTTGTGTTCTGTCACGTTCAATGGAATCGGGTCTCCTCCGTCATCGAATGGTGAATTTTGGATATATTCTTTGGAGACGAAGATTATCCATGATTTGACGTTTCCGATGTTCTTTATTGCTTATAATGGTTGTTTTAGGTATTAAACTATTATCCATGTTTTTGGGGAGGTTTTGTATATAGATTTCTATCCATGATTTGTGGTTTGAGTGTTATATCTTATTCGTGTTTTCGGATGTCTTGGATAATAAAGTTTTGGGTGAGTTTTGGGAGTTTTGGGTGAGTTTTGGGTTTGAGTTAATATTTTGAAGGAATGTTTCATATTGGGTTTTCATCACAAAACTTCTGGGTTTTGGAAAACGAGTGGATTTCATATTTAATGTATAACATTTTAAAATTTGTGATTTAAATTGCATTATTTCAGTTTGACGATTTATATAATTAAGATGAAAACTCTTGAACTCACTAGGCGTAAGGGGTGTTCAAAAAGACAGTTGGACCGCTCAAACCAGTCGAACCAAGTCAAATCGGACCGTTTTTGACGGTTTGAACGGTTTGGCGGTTCGGTCTGCCAAACCAGGCGGTCTGCGGTCTAAAACTCTTTTTGGCGGTTTGGACCAACCCGACCGCCAAATAGTTACATACATACATACATATATATATATTATATCTATTTATTTTAGTAACTTATATATATATATATTATATCTATTTATTTTAGTAACTTTATCATAAACTCCTAACAGCCCAAACATAAAAGCATGCTTCGAAATCTGTAAGTTGTGAGTTTTGTTTGCATATTACTTTTGTATTACTGTTTTGTTGGGATATTTTGTTTACTTTTTTGTATACTTTGTTTAATTTTTTTGTGGAATTTGCTTACTTCAAATGGACTCAAGCCTTGGAGGCATTGTCTTTGGGATATTTTGTTTTGTTAAAATAAGTATTTAATCTGAAATTCCAAATTATATATGTTTTTTTTAATTTAAACTTTTAAAGCTCATAAAAGGCCTAAACCGGTCGGACCAAACCGCCTAAACCGCAGTCCGTTTTGACCGGTCTAGAATAGGCCTGTGCATCGGTCAGGTCGGGTCGGGTCCTAAACCCTAAACCCGATCGGATATCGGGTAGTGGGTGGAAGCCCCGAAATCCGACTGATCGTAATTCAGATATATTGGGTTTCGGGTGGGTGCGGGTCGGGGATTCGAGTGGATCGGGTTTTGGCTTCATTGGGTTTTTTTCTTACTGTCTAAAACTACAAATTTCAAATTTTCAATTTCAAATTTTCAATTCCAAATTTCAATAAAAACTCAAGAGTAACAATAAACAAACTAACAATAGAATCCACACTCAATCTTTCTACAAATCTCAATTTGAGCATCCACACTGCCCTCCATAGTCCACATCACTAATCAATAATGAATAAATGAGGAAAAATTGAGCAAATCCCAATTAGAGATGAACTAGTGAACCCACAATTCATATAACCCCTCCAAGGAAACCCAAAATCGTAAAGCACACAAACAACATTAAGTTCATTAAAAGAGTTTACGAGCAGGCAAAAACCCATTAAGTTCATTAACATCAATGCCAATACTTTCAATGAAATGGAATAACTCAAATTCGTTAATTGGGTTTTACCTGAAGAACCTCTGTAAGGATTTGGAGAAATATGATGGTAGATAGAGAGACAATAGAGTATTTGGTGATGTTCTGAGTTCAGTTTGACGATTTATATAATTAAGATGAAAACTCTTGAACTCACTAGGCGTAAGGGGTGTTCAAAAAGACCGTTGGACCTCTCAAACAAGTCGAACCAAGTCAAATTGGACCGTTTTTAATGGTTTGAACGATTTGGCGGTTCGGTCAATAACCAAACCAGGCGGTCTGGTCCGTTCCGGTTTGCGGTCTAAAACTTTTTTTGGCGGTTTGGACCAACCCGACCGCCAAATAGTTACATACATACATATATATATATTATATATATTTATTTTAGTAACTTTATCATAAACTCCTAATAACCCAAACATAAAAGCATGCTTCGAAATCTGTAAGCTGTGAGTTTTGTTTGCATGTTACTTTTGTATTACTGTTTTGTTGGGATATTTTGTTTACTTTTTTGTATACTTTGTTTAATTTTTTTGTAGACTTTGCTTACTTCAAATGGACTCAAGCCTTGGAGGCATTGTCTTTGGGATATTTTGTTTTGTTAAAATAAGTATTTAATCTGAAATTCCAAATTATATATGTTTTTTTTTATTTAAACTTTTAAAGCACATAAAAGGCCTAAACTGGTCGGACCAAACCGCCTAAACCGCAGTCCGTTTTGACCGGTCTAGACTAGGCATGTGCATCGGTCAGGTCGGGTCCTAAACCCTAAATCCGATCGGATATCAGGTAGTGGGTGGAAGCCCCGAAATCTGACTGATTGTAATTCAGATATATCGGGTTTCGGGTGGGTGCGGGTCGGGGATTCGGGTGGATCGGGTTTTGGCTTCATTGGGTTTTTTTCTTACTGTCTAAAACTACAAATTTCAAATTTTCAATTCCAAATTTCAATCAAAACTCAAGAGTAACAATAAACAAACTAACAATAGAATCCACACTCAATCTTTCTACAAATCTCAATCTAAGCATCGACACTGCCCTCCACGGTCCACATCACTAATCAATAATGAATAAATGAGGAAAAACTGAGCAAATCCCAATTAGAGATGAACTAGTGAACCCACAATTCATATAACCCCTCCAAGGAAATCCAAAATCGTAAAGCACACAAACAACATTAAGTTCATTAAAAGAGTTTACGAGCAGGCAAAAACCCATTAAGTTCATTAACCATAGCCTAATGCTCAGTTTTTGTAATGCAATATTTGGTATTTTTTATGATTTTAACGTCTTATTTGCAGGTTTTTAATATATATAACCTAATTTAACTTGTTTATATAACCTATTGACTCATTGAATAACACGAATAACACACCAAAACATATGTTTTTATATATAATATTATATATAAATTAGAAATTTGACGCCATAAGTCACGCCTTGAAAACGCTAAGGCTTCTTAGGCTTGAGGTTTGGCCTCGCCGTAACACTACGCCTCAAGCCATTTATAACTTTTGTTTTAATCAGTGAAAAAAATTAAAAAATTATAAAAAATGTAATTTCTTTCACTAACATATAATAGTTATTTTTAAATAATTGTCATAATATTACACTAACATAATAATTGTTGTTTTATCTTGTTGTAGTTTTGGATTTTTTTTTTTCATTTTTAAATCATTGTACATTTTAATTTTTTAAATTTTCAACTAGTATAATTTTTATTTTTTATACGGTCCTTGTTTTCGTAAGGGAAATTAATTAAAATAACCGTATTTGAACATCGTATTACCGAAATGCCCCAAATCTCGTTGACTTTACCGAAATACCCTTTTATGTCCAGGAATCGTGGCCAGGACGAGCATCGATCCCGGGGTTGTTGTGTTTCGGTCGGGAAAGGACTCGATCCCGGGGTTATGTTCGGGAATCCCGGGGTTGGGGGCCGGGATCGTGTTATTATGTCCAGGAATCCCAAACTAATTATATATATATATATATACACTCTCACACACACCCATATATGTATCTACACACATGTACACTTGTTTTTGTAAAACTTCACTCAATTAGTAATGTATAAACTCAATTAATAACACGATCCCGGCCCCCAACTCCGGGTTTCCCAGACATAACCCCAGGATCGAGTCCTTTCCCGGCCAAAACACAACAACCCCGGGATCGATGCTCATCCCAGCCACGTTTCTCGGACTTAAAGGGTATTTCGGCAAAGTCGACGAAATTTGGGGCATTTCAGTAATACGATGTTCAAATACGGTTATCTTAATTAATTTCCCTTTTCGTAATGTTAAGATTGAAGAGCATATATACTCTTGAATTTAGTGTAGACAGATCGATTCTTATGTACAAAAAATATGGGAAGGTCAAATTCATCATCATTTTTTATCCACAAACCAATCACATACAAACAGCCAACAAGAATAACCGAAATGACTTAAATAGTCAAAACAAAATTAGGGGGCGTTTGGTTCGCAAAATGATTTCTGATGGAATGGAATCTGTCAATGGAATTGGAATTTGGAAGGAATTGGAATGGAATGTTTTCAGGTTTGACCAACTGTTTGGTTGACGGAAATAGAATGTAATCAGTTTAATGAATTGGAATATGTTTGTTTGGTTTACAAAGGAATTGGAATGGAATTCTGAAAAATGACAAAAATACCCTTTTTTATTTTTATTTATTTTTTTTAAATGCCGAGAGAGAGGAGAGAGAGGAGAGAGAGAGAGAGAGAGGGAGAGGAGAGGAAAGAGAGAGAGGAGAGAGAAGAAACCAAATCCACATCTGATGGGTTTTAATTTTGTTAAAAAAGGCCTTAGAGGGTATTTTTGTCTTTTTAAAAAACCATGATGGAATTCAATTCCATCCATTTTCAAATGGAATGACCAATTCCTTAATCTAAGGATTTCATGGAATTCAATTCCATTCCCTTGGCAACCACACAGCGACGAAATTCGGTCAATGAAATTGACCATTCCAATTCCACCAGATTCCGGTGGAATCAAACAAACCAAACGCCCCCTTAGTCTTTTAGTCATTCTTTTTCGGTTTTGCACAAATGTCATTAATTTTGCAATATACATGTCTAAAAAAGATACAAATCTAATCGATTTTTTTAAAAAAAAAACTACAACCCAGATCCACCAGGTCCACAATTTTTTTAGAAAAATCGATCATATTCATATTTTTTGTGCTTTTGAGGTAGGTCAAATTACAACCTTGTATAGTGCAGATGTATTAACACTTTGATAAAAAATAGAAGAGGAATGGCTAAAAAACCAATTTATGGGTAAAATAGCTACTTAGAGTCGAAATATAAGCAACATATTCACATAATAAGTTATGACCGACATCAAATTACGTATAATTTTTAATATCAAGGAACTCATTAGTAAAACAAGCCTTCATTTTCAAAGGTAGAATGGCTTTTACATGGTGATGTCTTTGGAGCCCCACAACATATCTGTCTGTGTAGCTTCAACAAAAATCCATCATTCAAATCTCCGTTCTTCTGAATCAATCATCAGGCTTTTCATAACACCAAAATCATCAAATCCAAGAACCAATAAAAACCATTTAAAAGATCAATAAAACTTGATCAATGGGCGATAAAAGAATTGTCACAAACAGTTCTTAAGGATTGCAGAACATATTCAATCAAACACCAAAAAGGGAATGTTTGAAAGTTTAACATTTTGCTAATGAATTGTTACAAAACTTAATAAAGATTTCAATATTCGATAATCTACAAGAAGGTTATTTAAAGTATGAATAAAAACATTCATTGCAAGATCAAAACAAGAAAAAGGGATTATGAAAGATTAATCTTCTTCAGTTATTACTAAAATACATAAAACAAATCTTTTTAAAATGTATGATTTCAACAAAAGTGGAAGCAAAATGTGAGGATTTCAGATGATGGTTTTGCCTCAGAGGTAGTGACAATATTTGAGTAATCGTCATTTCTTATAGTCTGATAATACATGCAAATGAAATGCATCATTGGCAACCCATATCATATCCCCAAAATTATTATTAAAATAACCAAAGAAATCAATGAAATTAAATAAAAAAAACAATGTAAACTCAATAAATTAAGAACTTGATCTTGATTCTTGAACATGAACAATTGAGCATCAGAGAGATTCCCACAGACAAATCATCATGCTCCAATGGAATACAGATGTCCCTGTCTTTTCTATCATCACTTGCAAGTAATTAAAACTAAAATGTTTTCAAAATTAATCCAACATTTTTCAAACTATAATCAACAAATCATATGATTCTACTACTATATAATAAAAACATGAAGTTGCCTCAGATTAAATTCGTTTCATTGTGTAAACTCAAAGTATATTTATAAACCATCATAGGCAACAAATAGTGAACATACCCACTATGCACAACAAGAAATTGAATACCAATTCAATAAACAGTTTTTGGGATAAAAAATGAAAACTTGGAAGGTAGATTAATTATAAGAATTGCATCAGAGAGATTCCCATTATAGACTTGGTCATCCCTACTCCAAAATTGGAGTTCTGATGTCCCTGTCTTTTTATCATCACTTGCAATATATTTACTAAAATAAAACACATAAATCATCGCAAGAAACATCTAAATTATATAAAGAAAAATCCCATCTAAGAATAACAATTTTGTTTAAAAAAAATTGCGAGATTTTGTGCCTCAGATTAGGTTGATTTCATGGTGTGAATACTCAAAGTATATTTAATACCCATCACAGGCACAGAAACAAAATCAGCAAAAAGACGAAAATAAGAAAAGATTGGAACTTTGATTGCAAATAAACAAAAAGAAAGCAGCGAAATTTGGGAAGTGGAACAAAGATCCTAGATGGGTTTGAGGAAGTGAATTAGGGTTTATGTGCTTCAGAGGCGGGGATGAATATATATACAAAATAGCTGTATGTATATGGAAGCTTGTGTGGGTGATGTTTTGCTAGGGTACCAATTCAAGTTCCGGGCCTGCTATATTCATATGTTTTCTTTTGGCAATGAGCCCAATGGAAAAAAAAAGTCTTTTGGGCCATTTGTCATTTGTGTAATTGTGTATTAGAGTTAGGGTGTAAATAGGTTAGGTTGGGTTGGGTTCGGGTTCAACCCATTTATTAATTGGGTTGAAAATCTCAACCCAACCCAACCTGTTTAATTAAATGGGTTGAGATTTTCAACCCAACCCAACCTGTTGGGTTGATGGGTTGGTAGCGGGTTGACTTGTTTATGATTATCTCAACCCAACCTGTTAAATAAATGAGTTGAATCTGGGTTGACCCATTTAATTTTAAAATTGTAAATGAATTAAAAATGCTTAAACTACTTCATTCCACGACAAATACACAACGACAAAGTCAAATAAATTGTTCGAAGTTTAATAAAACACAACCATAAAGTAAAATAAATAGCTCAAAGTTTCCCACAACCACAAAGTTAAATAAATCATAGCTCCAAAAAAGTTTCTAAGTAACTCGACTTGCACTTTTATCGACTCTAACTTCACTCTCGGTAATACTTTCCTCTCGATCTTCTATCTTCTCCGTCATGATTGCTCCACATAACGCCGACGGTGTATGAGGGAAGAGGGAGGAGAGGAGGCTGGAGGCGTATAGCGTTTCAAATTAGGAATAAAATTTACTGATTTAGTCGATTAGGGTTTTCAACTTTCAAATTTCAATATAGAAATTACTTTTTAATCTTTAAGACTTATATTAAAATATTAATTGTATTAAATATTGATTAATAATTAAAAATAAATTATTAGGTAATGTTAGTGTATAATTGTATCCAAGATTTAATATTATAAATGGGTTAGAAACATGTTGTAAATGGGTTAGAAACATGTTGTAAATGGGTCGAAATCAGGTTGTAAATGGATAGAAATTAGGTTGAAAATTTCAACCCAACCCAAACCCAATTAATAAATGGGTTAGGCGGGTTGACCCAATTAATAAATGGGTTAAATGGGTTGAAATTCTCAATCCAACCTGCTAATTTTGGGTTGGGTTGGGTTCGGGTTGGGTTGGCAGGTTGAGTCACTTTTTGCCACCCCCAATTAGAGCATCTCCAACAACTATATTAAAAAATAGGAAAAGTTCAGAAAAACCCAATGGACTTTACTATTTGGAGTGATTAAGTCCTTGAACAATTTTTTGAAACAAATAAGTCCTTAGACAATTCAAAATACATTAAATAAATCCTTGGACTTTTGGAAACCTGTTAAATACATCCTTATTACTTAAAAATGTAACTTGCAACTTAAATAACAGGTAAAACTATCAATTGAAAAGAAAAAAAAAGATATCACCGACTTTATCATCCTACAAATAAAAAAATGAAGGATTAACTAAAATAGCCAATCTCATAAACCAAATACATTTTTTAAGCATTTTTCAAAGTCTCTTCTTAAAATAGTCAAAGTTTAGGCATAATTTTTTTTGCCTTAAGAATTTTTTTTGGCAACAAAAAAAAAACATCTTTATAATTTGTTATTTAATTTATTTTATATCTTCTATTTTTCTTTTTCATTTTAACTCTTTTATTATATTAACACACGTAATCGTATATTAATTAAAATACAAAAAATACATTTTTTTTACAAATTATACCATTATAATTTTTTTGTCATTACATTTAAAAGGAGCCTATTATTAACTTTTTTTTATTTAATCTCATATTATTAAATATCATAAATACGTACGAATTATATTTAATACTTACACATTCAATTCTTTATGGTTATTTATTTAATAATATAAGATTAATCTGTAACTATAATAGTATAAAGTGTAAGTATTAAAAATAATTAATATATATATTTAGGATATTGAATAGTATAAGATTAAATTCAAAAACAATCTTGAGTTCAATTTGAATGTATTAACGAAACGATTATTGTAATTTGTAAGAAAAAAAATTAATTTTTTTGATATATTTTAGGGAATTTAATTAAAATACCTAAACATCAAAAATCAGTACCCAAATGCCCAAAATCTTAAAGTTTTTGCCAAAATACCCAACAATCCCGTGTTTTTGGGTCGTGTAAATGGGAAAACGCGGGGTTCTGTTTTTTTGTCCGTGTATCCAACGAAACATGAGGAAAGCATGGGGTGAAGCGATTTTGGTCCGCGTATGGAGACAAAACACGGGGTTACCCGCGTTTTAATTGTGTAACGCGGGGTTAGGCCTCTTCACAAACACATGGCTGGAACAATTAAAACGCAGGGTTAAACTTTTTTACATAAATATCTTATAATATAGTGTATATATATACATTGAATAAATAGGAAGAGGGGGCAGAAATGGTGGAATTATGTTGCAAACCATTTGCATTTCCAATTTATTTATTATTTTGTAAATAAAATAATTAGTGGAAGTTAAAACGTGTAAGAACCCCCAACCCTACGTTACACAATTAAAATGCAGGGTAACCCCGTGTTTTGTTCCCATACGTGGATCAAAATCGTTTCACCCCGTGCTTTCCCCGTGTTTCGTTGGATACACAGACAAAAAAACAGAACCCCGCGTTTTCCCATTTACACGGAACAAAAACACAGGGTTGTTGGGTATTTTGGCAAAAACTTCAAGATTTTGGGTATTTTGGGTACTGATTTTTGATGTTTGGGTATTTTAATTAAATTCTCTATATTTTAGTTAATATATGATTATGTATGTTAATATAATAAAATATAAAATGAAAAAATAATTGATATAAAATAAATTAAATAACTAATTATAATTTTATAAGGATGCAAAGTGTAAATTTGTAGGTGACATTTTTTTTTAATTTGTAGTTTTACCTGCTATGTAGGTTGCAAGTTACATTTTTAAGTAATAAGGATGTATTCAACAGGTTACCAAAAGTTCAAGGATTTATTTAACGGTTTTTTAAATGTCCAATGACTTATTTGTTCAAAAAAATTGTCTAAGGACTTAATCACTCCAAACACTAAAGTCCATTGGATTTTTTTAAATTTTTCCCTTAAAAAAATTATAAAATAGAGTAAAAAAGATCAAATCTCTAAAAAAAATTGCATCCAACTCCAACAGCTATGTTATTTTAACAACTCTATTATTAATTATAGTATTAAAATATTCAATTTCTTTAAATATAATATTAAAATATGCAATATATGAAAAGTTGAGAGAGAAAAAGTTTGCTTTTTGGGTGTAATAATTAGTTTTGGGAGAAACTTTTTTTTAGAGATTTCTCTAAATTTAGAGATTTTTACAATCTCTTTCATCTTTTCTCTATTTTAGCATAGATGATAGCTTAGTTGTTGGAGCAACAAAAATGTTAAAATCCCAATTTTTTCCATTTTAACATAGCTATTGGAGATGCTCTTACTTTCTTTTTTAAACGGATATGTGTATTGCTTACCAAAGATTATTTATTTTGAGTAAATTATAAATTTCGTCCATGGTTATCTGAAATTGGTATTAGGTCCTCTAAATGAAACAATTATAGCTATGATCACTATGGTTTTAGTTTTGCTATGAATAGGTCCCTTGACTTAACTTCGTTAACATAAGCTCCGTTTAGTCAAGGACATTTTGGTTCTTTTACTAATTTTCGTTTAAAAAATAAAAAGACTATAATTTAGATCATTCTTCTTCACCATCGTGAATGACCATGACCCACCACGAGGTGAAACACCCAAAACCCACCGATAGGTGAAACGAAGAGGTGACCCACTGGGGAAGCTTCATCTCTCCATTTGTTTGTATGTGTGTGTGTGTGTGTTTTCTGTATCAAAGAAAGGGTGGTTTCTAGGATGAACTTCAAGGGTTCACAATTCTTTAAACTAATAGAGTTTCTTCTATTGCTTGTAGAACTAGAATCTATGGAGAGATTATTTCTATTCAAATTCGATTTTCTTGAAACTATCAAATCTTAATCGGTTTTTGAGGTTATCGAGATCGTAAGGTAGATCTAGGAAGCCATGTTTCAAAATTTCTTCACAGGCTGATGATAATAATGAGAAGGATAAACCCTTAACAATTAAAAAGCTCCTGCAAACATGATCAAACTTGCTTAAATTAAGGATAGTTAATCCATATATTAATTTTTTTAATTGAATTTAAGAACAGTAGATGTCAGATAATTGAAGAAAGGGACAAACCTTTTTTTGTCTAGGCTAATAATTGTACAAAATTATCAATAATTAACAAAAATCAAACTCTAATCCAACGAGAGGAAGACAACATATCCCCCAATTTGCAAAAGAATAAAGACATGCAGACAAACACAAAAGAACATATGATTACTTTCATAAAAATTCAATTCTTACAGCAAATCTTGTACCAAATTGAAAAAAGGAAGAACACACGATAAAGTGTTGACCAAAATGAAATAGACTCGAAAAATGGGAAATTGACCTCTTTTGCTCACCTTGAATCAAGATTTCAATTCTTTCCAAACACATAAAAACACACTCTGACTCCTCGAAAATTAAGATTCATTACACCAAATCATGTACCAAATTGAAAAAAAAAATGGAACAACGCTGAATAAAGTGTTGGCCAAAATGAGACATACCTATAAATGACATCCAACAACACGGTGAAATTGACCTCTTTTGCATACCTTGTGTAGCACCCCAATTTTGGTAAGCTTAATATTTTAAGAGTAAACTATGATTTTCGTCCCTGTGGTTTGTTGTTTGTAACGATTTTCATCCCTGGTCTTTAAAAATTGCTTTTTTGGTCCTCATGGTTTCCTTTATATCGCCCTTTTCGTCCCTAAGACTAATGCTGTTAAAAAAGTTTATTAAGTTATCGGTATTTTAGTCTTTTAACCTTTTATTAACTTTTCAATTAATTTTAAAAACATATAAGATATAAATTATTATTATTATAATATATATATATATATATACTCATGATCTTCTTCCCCAACACATTCCAACATATTTCAAAGCATATTTCTTCACCTGCTATTGTGCTTCTATGGCTTGCAAGTTGCAATAGATCCTCAAAGAGATGAACTACTAGGTAACCACTTGATTTTATCATCAAAACAACAAGTCAATAAACACCCAACACCCCTCTCTCTCTCTCTCTCTCTCTCTCTCTCTCTCTCTCTCTCTCTCTCTCTCTCTCTCTCTCTCTCTCTCTCTCTGCAGCCATCCCCTCCCCTCCCACCTTCCCGACGACTTGCTTCTCGGCAGCCCCTCTCGAGCTCTCCTCCGTCGGCCCATCCATCTCCTGCCCTCCATTGACATTGACATTGACAGGTGCTTTCAGAAATTTGCAGGTGAGTTTTTTTTTCCATCCATCATTTTTGCAGGTGGGTTTTTTTTTCTTCCATCCATATTTTTGCAGGTGGGTTTTTTTTCTTCCATCCATATTTTTGCAGGTGGGTTTCATCTTCATCTTCCCCCACCACCGCCATCTACATCTCCATCTCCATCTTCCAACCATCAACATCTTCCTTTTTTTTTTACAATCATCTTCATTTTCCACCATCCCAAAGGGAAATTGAGAAAATGAGCAAATTTTGATATGGGTTTTGTTGGTATGAACTCGCAGAGGGGGATACAAGTAATTGAAAATGTACTGATTTTGAGCTTGAAGCTTATGGTCAAGAATCTGGATAAGTTTTGTTTTTGAATTGTAAGCTCTAATTTTGAGATGGAGAGGAAGTTGGCGCCGTTAACAAGAGATGAGGGTGGTTCTAGTTCACCGAGAATGTGGAAGGGACGATGATGATGACGGTTCAGATTTTGGTTAATAGAGAGGACATGGACAAAGCAATGATCGTGGTTGGTTGCGCCGATGAACTTGGTTGCGCCGGTAAAGGGAGAGGTGGATACGGGAAACTAGGGAAGGTTCTACAGGTTTATTTATGTGGGTTTGAATAATATATATATATATATATATATAATATATATAATTTAACTTTTTATTTAATAGTAAAAAATATGAAAAATAAAGAAATCAAAAAAAGATAAAATATATTGTTATTAATTTTTAATATAAAATAAGATAAAATAGTAAAAGACTAAAATATCCCTTTTTTGACAGACTGTTTGGATGGAGTTAGTATGAGGGATGGAAAAAGAAACAAAGTATAAACCATAAGGACAAAAAAAGCAGGTTTTAAAGACCAAGGACGAAAATCGTTATAAACATCAAACCATAAGAACGAAAATCGTAGTTTACTCATATTTTAATGTTTCTTTATGTCCTTAAACTTAAAGGTTGTATGGTGAAACACTTCGGATAACTTGGTGATGTTAGAGTCCGAAACACTTTTGAAAAATATTGGGATTTTTGGTCACTGCACCCTTTCGGTGAGAATGCCCGGCGATTACTCTTATGACATTCTCGCGGGTCGCAAGGTTGCGGGGATGGGGAGGGCCGCAATACTGGTTGGTCGAGAATGTCCGACGATTGTGCCATGGCACTCTCGCGGAGAGCTGAGCACCTGCGGTACGCTTAGCACAAGAATGCCCGACGATTATGCCCATGGCATTCTCGCGGGGACTGTCGTTGCGCGTGTCTGGTGGGTTTTCAACTTAAGCCGATGTTGAAGAGTTTTTAGGTCACTTTTCCATTTCCTCCCAAATTGTTTTCTCTCTATAATTGAGCGATTTTTCACTCTTCCCCTCTCCTTCATCTTCATTTATTTCATATTTATGACCCAATCCATTGAGTGCTCATCTACTTAAGATCCTACCATCTATTTGTACAAGCTCCTAGCATTTACTTAAGCATTCAAGTGTGCAAGCTCTAGATCACTAACATCCACTTCTAGGGTTTCTCAATCTTTAGGGTTTTTACTTTACAAACCCTCTTTGGTGAGTAGTTTACTATCTATTTCCCGTTTCATATGTCTTGCCAATATTATATGTTAAAATGTGGGTTTTTAAATGTCATTTGACCTAAAATGAAAATATGTGAGTTGTTCCACTTGAGATATTGAGGATGTATTATTTTTATTAAGTTTTAATATATGTTTAGTGTTACCTCAATCTTTTTTTGGAAAGGGTATCTTGGGCCTATGGCCCAGACTAATCCCCGACAATTAGGGCCTTTGGTCTAGCTGCTAAAGCGTGCAGCCCTAAGTTTATCCTCTGTGGCCACAAGTGCTGCTAGTGGGGCTCGAACCCGGGTTGAGCACTATGAACTCCCCAAGCCTTTACCACCACACCACAGCCCTTGTGGTTGTGTTACCTCAATCTTCCTAGAGACAAATGAGTATGATGGTAGATTGGGTGAAACCTTGACCTAAATATGACATGTTAGATTTTGGGGAAATGGATAAGCTAACATGGGGTTTCCTTCTTAACTCTACGTGATAAGTAAACACTCATTTTGTGTTTAATATTACTATAAGCGTACCCGTGCAATGCAGCGTGATACATCACGATTTTAATGTTTTATTTTATTTTTTATTTTTTTGTCGATTTACAGTACGATTTTGGATAGTTTTGAGAAATTGATAATGTTTTTTTTATAAATTTATTTAATTTAGGCTTAATAATATAATGTTTTTTATATAAAAAATTAATTATTTTGTTATAATTTAATGATTATCTTATATATTTTAATGACATCTAGAAAAAATAACCAAATAAATTTATAGTAATATAATATATTAATTAATAGTGATACATGGAAATGTTTGCATAAAAGGAAGGCTCTGCACATACCAATTTGTGGGCGTTAGAAGTCTGCAGTAGTAATATGTATCTTTTGTTTTGATACTTGTAAATTAAGAGATTTTTAAAATCTTGCATAAAATGATGGTACCTTGTGCCTAATAATTTGTATTTAAGAGTTTTTTATCCGTGTTTTATAATATAGTATAGATTGAACCTTAAGGAGGTAAATGAATGTTTTGATTATGTTGATCAATTGCTCATGACTCCTAGTAGAGTAAATACATGTATGAGAAGGAAAATGTTATGATGTGAATTATTATTGATGGGTTTTAATACAATTTGTACCCGATAAATGCAGCGAAAAATTAAATAATTTTGGTTACAACAAATATAGAAAGATTTCTCTAGGGTGATCTATTGGCTTAGATATTCATGACCTCGATCTAACTGAAGCATCTTTATCCTTTGCCAAGTATACTCACTACTTCTTTCTAAAACTCTTTGAAAATTTCAAAGCTTTTATATTTATTCTGTTAGGTAAACATACCTGAAGTCATCAGTAAGATGTAATGTAATGAAGTAGTGATGACCGTATCTTGTGACATAACTATAAGTATCATATACATCAGTATGGTTAACCCCTAATAGTTCTTGTAGCCCCTAAAGGTTTACCCTTTGAAGGCACTTTTGTCATCTTGACTGACAAGATACACATGAATCATCATATGATTCCAACTCTCCGTCCGTCTGGAGTTTGGCTATGTGTTTCTTGTTTAAATGTCACAAATAGATCAGATTTAAGCCCCACTTAATTCGTTATATTGATTTATAATTACAACTATTTCATAAAACATTTATTAAGATAAAACGAAAATTTATTTCTGAAAACATAAATTCGGTTCGTTGTAATTGAGAAAATGAAACTAAATTCCTAGTAGTACTAGGTACATGAAGACACTTGCTAAGTGTTAATGTAAGACTATCTAGAAGGATCATATCATATGTCCCTTTGAGCAACAACAGCTAGCTTAGCTCTATTTGGTCTTGTTTCATCTTCTCTTCACTTCTTATCTCCTGAAAAGTAGTATTAATATGAGTATCATACTCAATATGTAACACTTAGTCAGACGTGAATCAAATCAAATGGTAAACATACCTGAAGGTCCGGCTCTGGTAGCCTTCTGCTTCTTGATTTCTACCAATCGGGTTGGACAAGTTCTTATTTGGTGCCCATGGTGAAAACAATTATACCATACTGCAACCTCAGGAATTTCTCCTTTACCCTTATCTATGCTGGAGCTTCCAACATGTGTTTTACCCTTGGTTATCTCACCCTTTTTCTTGATTATCCCACTGTCAGGTTTGATCATCAAAGCCTGTTTTGGTTTGGTTGAACCCAACTTGGATTTCATATCCCTCTCAGTAGTTTTAAGTAAGTTGAAAAGCTCTGTGAGAGTTTTATTCAAACCTTTCATATTATAGTCCTTAATGAACTGCTTATATGTTTTTGGGTAGAGAGTTGAGAACCATATCAATTTCCAACTCTTGACCCACTGGAAACCAAGACGGGTCAATTGATCAAAGTATCCTTTCATTTTCAAAATGTGGGTACTAACTGACGAACGCTCAGTCATTTTACAAGCACCCAATGCTTTAACTGTATCAAATCTCTCCCGCTTTATTTGTAACCGAAACATAGACTTCAGTGAAGATATCATATCCCAATGAGTCATGTTTTCATGATCCCGTAATAATTCGGGAGTCATGGTGGCTAACATTAGGCAACCAACAATCAAAGAGTCGTCTTGGTACTTATCATATGACTTCCGTTGGAGCGTTTCTGATAGGAGCATTTGGAGGGGGGTTTTCAAGGACATAGAACTTCTTTTCATGCCTAAGTACTGCCCTTAGGAAGCGAAACCATTCGATGAAGTTCGTTCCGTCCAACTTTTCCTTATCTAGGATTGACCGTAGTGTGAATTGGGATAAGTTGTTTGAGTTTGAATCTGAGGTAGACATCTACAAAACATGATTTAATTTTAGTAACTTTAATATCTCAAATAAATGGATTAACCTTTCAAAATCATTTGATTTGAGCTAAGATCCATATTTCACCTACTTCCATAAATGGCCAAACAACTGTCTATGGAATTAGGCTATTTAGGTAGGCATCATCCAATTATGTTCAACATAACTCTTAGATGTCGTGGAATCCTATTCAATATATCATATATTGAAATTGACACGTTTAATCCCACTTCAACGCCTTGGAAATACTCATAAATGGCCAAGCAACTGTCTATGATATTCTCAAGTAAACAAACCATACTGAGGTATCGTGATCCCACCTAAATACTGGACTTAGGGTTTACTGGGATCAGTCGTCCAAAATATGACTATTTAAGTAAATGGCCAAGCAACTGTCCACTTAAATCTCAATATTTTGGCTCCTTGTCAAACACTACATTCAACCGGCATGATTGGCTAAGCACTGACCACACCGGAATCCTGTATGCTCGACAAGTACCTTAAACGGGTGGCGTTACGTTTACATTTGTAAAAGGTTTTTAGAAAACATTCTAGTTCTTTTAAAACGTTTGATTTTGAACCATTTTCAAAAAATATTGTTTTAAAAGTTTATCATTTTTTTAAATCGGTTTGATTTTGATAAACATATCAATTTTAAGAATATCATATTTTATTTACCGATTTAAAAGTTGTTTTGCGTTTGATTTTACGTTTAGAACGTTTGCACATATCATAACAATAATAAAGTAATAAATAAAAGCAAACACAAAATAAACAATCACAACAACAATAATATATAGATTTGCCCCTAATGTGGTGTTGTGAGCCAACACAACAACCACAGTCAAATATAAGGACGTCTTCAAGCTCCCACTGCATCTTGGTGAACTCCAGGGACTCCGCCTCGACATCTTGGAAACTCCGTCTTCGGATGATTACAAAATAGAAATATAGCATATCCTAATCTATTTTACATTTGAACCTATCTAGAAAAAATTAAAAATTACATCCAATGCAATTAATACATTTTAATTTTCCAACATAAAAGTAAATCAACCACAACCACGAATTTATAGGACAAACCATATATTATTTTATTTATTCTAAACATAAAATAAATACAAATTTGACCGAAATTTTAATTAACATAATTAAAAGAAAAGGCCAAGATAATTGGAACATATTATTATATGGCAAAATAAATTTAAATGAACCCGATCACTAACCCATGATTATCAAACCATGATTCAAAATAAGGATAAAAGCCCTTTTTGACCTATGCCCAAAATAAGATCAGATTCACATTTTGGGCCTAAGCTCAAAAACAAACCATGACCTAAAAGCCCTTTTGGACCTAAGCCCAAAACGAAAACTTGGTTAACAACCCAAAATATTTCTTAGGCTTATTAGCCCACGCCCACGCCCAACTCCCAAAAATTAAAATTTTAGTTCAATGGTCCAAAACATAGGTTCATCGGCCCAAAAACATTTTGTCCTAAACCCAGAAAAGACCAACGAGACAGATAGACCGACCATGGACGGAGCCGACGAGGTGCTGGATCGGCAACAACAAACCAAGCAATATCTCAACCATTAAAAATAAAACAAAAGTTGGACCGTAATCTTAACCGTCCTAGAACCATCATCAAAACAGCCGACCAACTGAAGGTTAGCAGCGATGGCAACAGTACCTAACCGCCCGACACGAGAACTCCATCTGCATAGCAAGCGAGCTAGCGGCAACGACAACAGTCCAAATTTGTTTGGGTTTGCACCCAACCATGGTACCAACAATAGCCTAACTTAGACCCGACGGTGGCACTCTAAAACACACCTATTGTATCCCGACGTCTAAGACCGAAAACAATACCAAAACCAACCACTTAGTCTAGTGACCAGCGTGGTGACCGAACAAAGAACTAAAACAATAATAGTTAGCAATAGCCAAGGTAACAGAGAGGATGCTCGAGGATGCTCTCGACCGGAGCTATCTCGAGCCCATGCCTCTCCAAGCTATGGGACGACAATAACCATAGTCGGCCTGGTGAAGTCACTTGGTGACAAAGTACAACAGCGGCAGCAGCCGCATAAAGCCGGTGGTTGGGAGCAGCAACGATAGACAAAAGGAGACGAACCGAACAATGGACCAAAAACAATAATAGTCAACGAAAATCGATGACAAGACTATTGAAACAGAAACGACAGCGGCTATGCTGATCCCAGCAACAACAGTTACAGGGAGGCGTGGCCGACCATCAGGGGTGGGCAGCGATAAAACCGTAGGTATACCGTAGCAACGGCGCTACATGAGGGATTGGCCCCCCACGATCTTGGTCGTGGACCAGGGCGGTGATAAAACCGAGTAACAGCCGCCGACGATGGCCAACGCGGAGAACCGACGATGGCCGACGATAAGACAAGACTGCCGCTTGGCTCAAAAGCCAGCGGCGGTGGCTGCAACGACACACCAAACAACAACAGCGATAAGGACAATCACCGCAGAAGACCGGCCATGGAGAAGTCGTAAGCCCCCTAGCGGCAACAGTCACAAGTTGCCAGCAGCGGCCGACAATGGACGGCAACAAAAGGGCCGACGACGATGATTTGGAAGGCAAGCCAGCGGCAACAACCGCAGATGGCAAGCGACGACCGAGCGGCTGATGCGTTTTAGAGAGAACGATAGAAAAGGGATTTTAGGGTTTAAAACCCCTTTTGAATCTTATGCCGTGCAACCTTTTCAGGATAAAATTTTTATTTTTATTTTTTTATTTTTTTATTTATTTTTTTTATTTAAAGAGTATGGTTTAAAAACTTTTAGGTTTTGGTTTCAAATAGGCTTTCAACACGAGGCCCAATTAAAATTCTAAATCCAATTTAGATATTCAAGGTTCAATTAAATTTGCCATATAATATTTTGTTCCCACCTTTTCAATTAAATGACATCAAAGCTGCTCTGATACCACTGATGAGTTTTAATACAATTTGTAATTGATAAATGCAGCGAAAAATTAAATAATTTTGGTTACAACAAATATAGAAACTTTTCTATATAAACCTTAAAACCTAATCGGATCCAATGGTGCATTTAATTAAATAAAACCACACCAAATGGTGTTCAGAATATTACCTTTTTGGAGATCAGTCGGGATTGAAACGAAGCACCTAGAAACCAAAATAGGTTTCCTGTATTGGTAGTCCACACACGAACACGTTTCCTGTCTCCACCGGGTGCTAGCCCAAGAACCCTAGATCTATATGTGTTTTACAGAAAAGAAAAGGTTTATTTTATGTATTTCTCTGATAGGCTATTCTAATTCAATCATCTATCAAATGGTTTAGTCTAACCCCTTATTTATACCATAATAATTATAGTTATACTATAATTCACCTAAGGATTAAATAAGATTTAGTAATTATCTCTAATATTCAAATTCAAATATATATATATATATATATATATAATTATCTTTTAAACTTTAAATATAATTATATATATATAATTACAGATAATACCCCCGTAATTAACATTCTCACCCTCTGAAATTATCATAATTACAGTTTAACACATATTTTCATAATTATTCTTTAAGAATAATTAATTTCTTAATCAACTTGATATAATCTGGGTTTCTAAAGATGGAAACAAACACATTCATTGTGTGCGATCCTATAGGTTTACATACTCCTCAGCAGTATCTCTGTGTGACACGTGTCGTGGGCATATAATAACTTACAATTATGATATTTCAATTGTCTATATGAGTATGTATAGAAATTGTGCCTAAATCCTTATGCACGAGGATTTAGGGTATGGGTCATGTACTCATTTTGGGTAGGCCAACGTGTGGGCCACTAGTGGATATACAATAAAGGGTGTCGATGCCCTTGAGGTGGAACTCGTCTAGCTTGGGTATGCAATAAGATTCTATAAGTCCTTGAGGTGTAACTCTATGGAGTAGGCAGTTAAGGCACCAAATGGTTTGAGGTTGTGATGCCTATGTGGCATGTGCACTAAGACATAACTCTAAGGTGTAATCCAATAACATTACTAGGCGACTCCAGTTCCGTGTTCTCGTCACTTAGATGGAAACGGGTCTCCCCCGTCTATCAAGAGCTATCTCTCGTTTATGTGTGCAGGTGTGGGACATTATGTGAAAATATGGGACTCATGGTAATATGCTACCAACTCAAATCCGATAACGAATATATCGCATTTCCTAGTGTTATGAATGTATGCTCATATTTATGAATTGTTTCACTAGGCTTCTAGCCTAACACTTGTTGTGAAGTGTTTTGGTTTTCAGGTCCACTACAGTGGTTCTATGATGAGTTGAGCGCGCGGTCGACCAGTGCATTTAGGAGCACCAAAGGGTCAGGATATTTTGGGATTTTGAGAAGAGCGACGTTTTTGGATGGCATAGTGACACCCATTTTAATCTAGTAGCTAATGGTCTAGATTAAGTAGGTTGTTATTTATTATGTCATTTCACTTTGTTGTCTATGTTTGTACAAACTTCCCCTTGAGGGTTAAAGTTGTTTGGTTAACTTGGAAGTTTAATTTTAGTTTTTTTTTTTTTTTTTTTTGGAGGGGGGGGGGGGGGGGGGGGGGAAATTTCTGTCGTTATTTATTTAAATTTTAGAGCTTTACACCTTGAATTAAGATTTCAGTTCTTTCCAAACACATACAAACAGACGACTCTTTAAAAAAGATTCAAGTTTTACAGCAAATCATGTACCAAATTGAAAAAAGGAAGAACACACAATAAAGTGTTGATGGAAATGAAGAAGGCCCATAAATGGAATAAAAAAACATAGTGAAATGGACCTCTTTTGCTAAAGATTTCAGTTCTTTCCAAACACTTGCTCTTCATTGTCCTCCCCACACCCCCTGCATCATCTTTGGCGTCTTTCCCCATACGAATATGGAGTTTTTCCCATAACGTGGGTTTTCGGTAGGAATAGTGAGACAATGGCCAGATAAGAAAGGGGAGGGGTTTTCGGTAGGGTTGTAGTTGTGAGGAAGAGGTTCGATGCAGTTCCTATTCCTTCATAGGAAGGGAACTTTAGTTTTGTAGTTGTCCATTCTGGTCACATGGAGCTCTAATTGACTGTAAATAGATTGGTCTCCAACAACATGACTATTTTCAGACGATACCTATTTACTGCATTTTCAGGACCTGAACAAGATTTGTGATATTTGTTTGAGGATTGGCCAACATAAATATAAATAAATAATTTAATATATATTAGTAAGATAGGGAATGGGGGCGAGAAAATAATTTATATATGATAATAATTTATTTTTTATTTTCTTAAATGAAAATGAGCAAATTATCTTTGACTTAACGACTCGAAAATAAACAAAGTTAGGTTGACCCAATTTATAACAAAATTGAAACCCCAATGAAAATACCTGTAATTAATTCGTTTGGAAAACTTAATCCATAATTTTAATATAACCACAGGGACCAAATATGTATTTACTCGTTTATCTATACTATCTATATCTATACTATATTATAAAGACGGAATAAAAAACTCTTAATTACTACTTATAAAACATAAGGTACTACCATTTTATGCATACATTTCAAAAATCTCTTAATCACAACTTAGTATGCATAAGGTACAACTCATTTGAAAAAAATTCAAACTTTACTTTTTCACTACCTTCCATATTCAAGTTTTTTCTCTTCCATTTGGGGTTTCTCCAAAAGAACAAAAGTTATTTACTTGCTCAAATTAACATATTTCTTTAATTATGATAGTACATATATTTTCTTCATGTATATAAGTTTTTAAAGCCTTTTGAATTCTATAAAACTAACTAATAATGAACCTATATATACGTTTAGATACAAAATAATACTATCCAACATTATATTTATTATTTTTACCTATTCTATATTTCAGTATTTTGAAAAAATATTATCATTCGTTAGATATCGCTGATTAATACATGTTTTTTTAAAATTCAAATATACATTTAACGATTACTTTAATATAATTTCTTAATGCTTCATGATTGAAAAAACTCAAGTTATGCGTTTATCACTACTAATGCTACATAAATTATAAATATATAATTTACTCCATATATATCTTTTTTTTCTTTTTTTTCCTGATAAGCTATTACATTAATTTTTTATTTCCATTTACAATTGTTCACCCCGATGCATTGCACGGGTACAATGCTAGTATTATAAAACATCTATAAAAAACTCTTAAAAACAATTGTTAAAACTTAATGTATCTCAAGATGTCTCCCGACGTTACAAAAACAAACTCATATTTTAGAATTCAACACCACCTTTTATTAATTAGATTGAAATAAGATTTAAGACTTCAGACCTCTTAAAAAACAAATATCACCTAAAGTTTTTAAACTTTGTAACAGTGGAACTATAGATTTAGTTGTGTGCAAATGTTGAAAAAATAAGAACTTGTGTGTAAAATTTACAAATATATTTATTTTTTATAACCACTTTGAAAAAATTCTGGCTCCATGTCGGTTTGTTATTAATTATATACATATCTTTGATCCTCTATCCGAAAAATGGTAGTAATTAACTGAAACGTAGTTCGATAAAAAATGCTTAATTTTTTTGACCAAGTATTTAGATGCCTCGAAAATAATAAATTAACACGATGAACATTAGGCTATGTTTGGCAAACTAACATATAAGTTAGCTGATGGATGATAAGCTAACTGGTAGCTGAGCTAATGAACAAATCACATTTGACAAAAACTAGCTTACAAGTATGTAAAATTATCAAAAAGGACATCTTGAAAAAACAATAAATTACAATATTTACTAATGTAATTAAAACAAATTTATAGTAATATAATATGGTAACTAATACAAACGAAGTAATAATAAAAAATTAAATAATATAATATGTTAACTAAAAAAATTAAAAATTTATTATTATTATTTGTATATGTCATAAATTTTGAATATTTTAAAAGAAAAATCTACATTAACTTATGATTTTAAATAACCGTTACGTATAATATGAAAAAAAAAATCAAATAATAGTAAAAAGTTTATAAGTAATTGATAACTAAAATATATTGACTAATCTATACTATATTATAATGCACAGATTAAAAAACTCTTAAAAACAATTTTTAAAGTTTAATGTACCGTTGTTTAATGTTAATTACTTAAAATCTCTTAAAAACAACCATTAAAACTTTATGTACCACATTTAATGTTATTTATTAATTTTTAGTCTTTATCTCTAACCACTTTAACTCCATAAAATCACTTCTCTGCATAATTAAATACATGATAAAATCAAATTTTAAATATAAAAAATCTAAAATATTATTAAGAAAATCTAACAGAATATTTAATGTTTATTAAAAAAAAAACATTATAGTATTAAATTTAAATAAATTACATTATTATTAAATTATCGAATAAACTCTTAAAAACAAGTTTTTATGAATTAAGTACTGTTTATTTATACACATTACTTAAAATTCAAGATTACAAATAATAATACACGAGTACAAATTTCTAAAACTATATGTTTGAATTAATAACTAACTAATAATGTCACAACCCAAAAACCATAGGATGAGACTACTAAACATAACAGAATAAATATCCAAAACGGAAATACTTCAACTAAAAACACTTAGCAGCGAAAGTCTAAACATAAACATAGTCTTCTAAAATAAAAAAATTTAAACGATCAACTAAAAGAATTATTGCTACTGAAGCCGCCTCGGGTCATACTTAGATCTTCTCTTTACCCTTCGAGCTACTTCCTATAGCGTCCCCTGAGAGATGCATACTAAAATCGTCAGTTTTCGCTTAGTGAGTTCACGGTTTTCTTACATGCTTTACGATAATAAATAAGCTAAAAACAAACATGCTTTGAATTATAGAGATATGAAGATAAACATACAACTTGCATCATACATTTTATCACAAACATAGCTATTCTGCCAAACGTATAGGTGCTATCTCACCATGCTATTGACCTACACCAAGGCCGTCGCGCTTATAGGGACTATCTCCCTAAGCCACGACCAAATTAATACCGGTATGCTATTCTGGCAGTATCCTGCCTAGTTCGTCAGAAAATCCGACAACTATCACATATCTCATATCTTTCAAATAAAACTATCATAAAAAAGCATGTAACTAAAAATATTGTAAAAACATATATAACATGATTTTAAACTTTTGCGACATATTCGCATACTATGCATACATCTCCGTTTTATAAATCACATTAACTCACCTGGTGTGTTCGTGTAGCCTTTTAACCTCTTCTAACTTGCACCTACACAATTCATAATTTTTTGTCTAAGTACACTTGCCAACAATTTCCTTATTTATTCACTACGATCGCTCGATTATACTACTAAATCTTACTAGATTGGTTGCTTTAGAGTCAACTCAACCTAATGCCCCACTAGACCTTGTTTAGGCTTTTAAATTAACATTTTTCGATAAGAAAATAATTTCTAAAACAAACTATACTCCAAAAGAACACTTTCACAAGTCTTGGTAATCTTTGAAAAAACACAACAATTATTTTCGCAAATTCACTATGTCTAGGTTGTTTTTGAAATTTTTAAATATCTAACATTCTTATAAAAATTTATAAGATTTATCTTTGGAAATTAACCAAGATATTTGCTCCAACAAAATATCGTTCATTGAGGATATTTAACAATTAAACATCAAAAATAAAATAAAAAGAGGTATATTCCAGCAACAACAAAAAAACGGAGACTAAATAAATAAATTAGTGATAATTTATTATATACAAAATTGTTGTAGTAAAAATAAATTCTTATTGGATCCATTTATTATAAACTCCAAATATAAAACATTTTTTTTTTTGTTTTATAGTCCAACAACATAATTTGGGCTCTACCAGATGTGGCCCAATTAAAACTGGTCCAATGAAAGAACAAGTTATATAGTCTAGAGTGCAAGACCCAACGTAATTCAGCCCACACACATGTGGGTAGATGGGAGGGATCCACGCCCAAACCCAGATTCGAAAAAAACCCAGAACGTAAATGTGCAACCCCTTATACGTTTTTGACCAAAATCGACTCATTTCGAGGTCATTTTTCTTCATTCTTTTTGCACTAAAACCTTAGAAACATTTTACACTAACCATAGAATTAAAAGCATAATTTTTAATGAACTGAGGGGCTCTAACTTTTAGTTTAAAGACACGATTTTTACCGAAAACAACCAATAATCACGTTTTGGTAAAATCGAACGTCTTCCCGACTCTCTTACGACCCAATACTTTTAGCATAATTTAGAAACACTAAAACGATCATAGTGAAGCATAAAACTAGAATTAAGGTCAATGATTTACCTCTAATTTGACGAAAAACCTTGAGAAAACCCTAATCGCTTTGACGGCTGAATTCTCCTTCACCTCACGACTTTTGCTACTGATTTTTTAGGGTTAATGAGCGTCTATATATAACGAATCAGTAACAATTCGAAATTTGAGATACCCTCTACCTAATAGAGAATTTTGGGGATTAAGCCTCTATCCCAACTAAAACGTGGCTTTATCCCAAAACAACCCAAATCCCTTTTTTTTCTTTTAATTAAATAATCATATTTCTACATGAAACCCCCTACTTTGTCCATCTTACACTTTAACCCCTTCAACATTTTCTAATATAAATATACATAAATATATTTATATTTATCCAACACATTTTTATTTTTATTTTTCTACTAAAATAAACCAATTTATTGAAATGCTAAAACCCACACTTTGGAGTGCTACAAATAAACATAATCAAAACATGATATACATCTCAATTTAAATGTAAAGAATTTAAAACATATAAGATAATCATTGAATTCTAACAAAATACTTAATTTTTTATATAAAAAATATTATATTATTAAGCCTAAATTAAACTAATTTATAAAAAAAAAACATTATCATTCTCTCAAAACCATCCAAAATTGTACCGTAAATCGACAAAAAAATAAAAAAAAACATTAAAATCATGATGTATCTCGCTGCATTGCACAAGTACGCTTCTAGTATTAAAAATATATATATATAAATAGGTGATATGATTAACAATAAATCAAAATAATTAAAAATTAATATCAATGTATAATTAAAATTTAATTAACAATTTTCAATTAAACTTAACTAATATTAGTAATAGTTAAATTTTAATAATTAAAATTATTTATAATTAATTGTTAAAAAATAATAATTATTATGAATGAGGGTATAGTTGGAAAAAGTCACGAAAAGTTCCTCATAAGCTACTCCAAGTAGCTTATCAATAAACTAGGTTATAATAAACTAACTTATAAGATACCTTATGTGCATCCAAACATGTACAAAAAAATAAACTAGTTTATAAACTTTGCTTATTTTTCCAAACGATTTCTAATGACCAATTGGGTTAATTATAATCCCAAAACGTTTTAACTTGTCATGATTCTAAATTAATTACCTCATTAAATTTCTTGCATGCGTTTTAATCAAATGCATATAAGTTACAATTATTGTTTTCTCTTATATATTGTCGGGCTTCTTGAATTTTGGGAGGTTATGGGGTGACGTTTCTGAAATCAACTGTGTTTTTCCGGATAAACTAAATGGATCGTGAGAGTTCACTTTCCGAATCTAATATTTCGCCCCTATGCCTGGGTTACACGAAATTCAGATATGGGATAATCCAAATAGGAACAATTTCTATCGAGGCACCGAAAAGAAATTCACAACTAGATATTTATATCAAATTGTTGTCTAATGGTTACCAATCTCAACTGATAATTAAAATCAGTATCCAAGATTTTATATATATCAGAAATATGTAATCAAGACAAAACCAAAAATAAAGATGCAGATGAGTTTTTCTCTGTTGATGGCTCTAATCCTACCTCTAAAACATCTCCCTTATCAACGTACATATACACATATATATTGTAAGATGAAAGAAAAATAAGGAATTAAAAAACAAAGGAAAGAAAAAGAAATAGGTTGGAAATAATTTCTTTTTCTTTTTCCTTTTTCCTTTTTAATAATATAAATATTACTTTTACTTTTTCTTTTTATTTTAATAATTATATACCAAAGCATTAGAATTAAAAAAAAATCTTTTTCTCTTTCATTTTTCCTTTTAATAATTATAGGTATATAATAATTAGGTATTATCTACCAATTAGATGATATCTAATTTAACCTAATAATTAAATTTCAGGATTCCACAGCTGGGTTTACGCGATGCAATTTGCACGCGTTTACAAAACCTTTCCGCCGAAACCTTATTTCTGATATAACCGAAATCAATTTAGTTTTATACGAGTGTGCACTCCGCACCTCCTTGCTCGTCTAAGTAACAAAACTTGATTTCCATTGGTAACCTATAAATTCCATATTATACTAAAATGAACTTGGTGACACTAAAATCAACAACAATCCTCCCCCATTTTAGTGTAACATTGAATTTACAAAACAAGACTTGGATTTGACCAAACTTATGCATACAAGAAAATATCGAAACGATTGAATTTTCATGTTAGTATATTATGCGTTCCAAATAGTCGAGAATCAGGGTGTTGCAAGCAATTGAACCCTTCAACCCATTTGAATACCTGAAGATAACATACACATAAATTTAAATAAATATTCCAGTTAAAACTTGACACTGTTATAAAGCCGAGTGTCCAAATCCAGTCCCAACTTTTATGAAATGCGGCTACATTTCACGATCATATAGGTAATTTCTTTAAATATGTACCTGCTTACATTTTACAAAGAATTTATTAAGAAAATACATTCAACCTTCCTACTACAGGTCCGAACACAACTCTTGGGATGAAATGTTGTGTGTTCCAAATCCGTAAGTGTGAGCTTTCCACATTGAATTCAACCTCCAATTTTGTCAGAGGGGAATTGGGTGTCTCACCATTAAATATTTTAAATTGACTTTAAACCCATCCCGATAGCAGACTTGTGCACTAAGTCTCTAGCAAGACCCTTTGATAAATGATCCGCTAAATTTTGTTGCGACCGCACAAACTCCACCGAAATTACACCACCCATGATTAAATCCCTAATCATACTGTGTCTGACACCTAAGTGTCTAGACTTCCCATTGTATACCTGACTATATGCTTTTGCCAAAGTGGCAGCACTGTCACAATGAATAAGTAAAGGTGCAATTGGTTTTGACCACAATGGAATCTCATATATCAAATTTCTTAACCATTCCGCCTCTTTACCGGCAGCGGCTAACACAACAAATTCAGATTCCATTGTCGAGTTTGTTATACAAGTTTGCTTCTTGGAAGCCCAAGAAATGGCACCTCCCCCAAAGCAAGAATACCCAACCACTTGTAGAAGAATGATCTTCACCATTAGATATCCAACTTGCATCCGCGTATCCTTCTAAAACCGAGGGATATCCAAGGTAACATAAACCGAAGTTCATAGTTCCCTTCAAATATTTAAATACTCTTTGAACAACTTGCCAGTGTTAGTACCAGGATTACAAGTAAACCTGCTCAACCTCCCAACCGCATAAGCGATATCAGGACGTGTGCTTGTCATAGCATACATCAAGCTTCCTATTGCTTGAGAGTATTCCAACTGTGAAATAGCCTTGCCAGTATTCGGCATTAATTTGACACTAGGATCCATAGGAGTACTCACGGGAGAACAATCACCATAATGAAACCTTTTTAGAATTTTCTCAACATGGTGAGACTGGGTCATAATCAGACCCTTGTTTTCCCGAATAATCCTAATACCGAGGATAACATCAGCTTCCCCCAAGTCCTTCATAGAGAACTTTGAAGACAGTAACTTTTTCGTTTTATCAACTTGAAGTTGATTTGTACCGAAAATTAACAAGTCATCAACATATAGACAGATTATCACTCCAGAACCGGATGAATGAAATCGACTATATACACACACTTTTCAGATTGGTTCAAATTGAAACCAGATGACAGTATAACCTCATCAAATTTTTGATGCCATTGTTTGGGTGCCTGTTTAAGCCCATACAAAGATTTAACCAGTTTACAAACTTTATGCTCATTACTAGGCATTATAAAACCTTCCAGTTGTTTCATGTAAACTTCTTCCTCAAGTTCCCCATTTAAGAAGGTAGTCTTGACATCCATTTGATGGAAAACCAGATTGTGAATAGCAGCTAAAGCAATCATCAATCTGATGGTAGATATACGCGCAACTGGTGCGTATGTATCAAAGTAATCAATACCGGGTTTTTGTCTGAACCCTTGAATTACCAACCGGGCTTTGAACTTGTCAATAGTTCCATCTACCTTCATTTTCTTTTTGAAAATCCACTTACAACCTAAAGGTTTAGAACCTGGAGGCAAGTCAGACAATACCCAAGTATTGTTCTCTAAAATAGATGATAATTCATCATCAATTGCTTCTTTCCAGAAAGCAGCATCTCGGGATTCCATGGCCTCGTAAAAGGTCTTTGGATCATCCTCAATACTATAACAATAAGATTATTGAAGCCCAACCTCATCCCTAGATCCTTCCACCAAATACAGTTGGAAGTCGGAACCAAAAGTTTTGGCAATTCGGCCTCTTTCGCTTTTCCGCACTTGTTGAGGTTCCGGATCTGATATACCTTCTAAAGATTCTGAATTATGACCTTCATTATAATTAGAAATCATATCCTTAGGTCTCGGAATCGATGAAAATCGTGTTTCATCAAAAATCGCATCACGCGATTCAATTACGGTATTAACCGACACCGAAGCATTTGGATCTATAACATAGAATCTATAAGCTTTAGAATTTTTTGCATATCCTATAAAAATGCAATCAATACATCTTTCTCCCAAAGTAACTCTTTTGGGTTCGGGTAGTTTTACAACGACCCGACAGCCCCAGATCCGGAAATAACCCAGATTTGGTGACCTTTTGAACCAAAGTTCATATGGAGGTATTTTGTTCCTTTTATTTGGAACCCGGTTCAAGACATAACATGCAGTTAGCATAGCCTCTCCCCAAAATCCTTTACTCAAACCAGAGTAGGATATCATAGAATTTACCATTTCTTTTAAAACTCTATTTTTCCGTTCGGCAATACCGTTTTGTTGCGGTGTATACGGAGCCGTGGTTTCATGGATTATACCAACCGATTGGAAATACTGGGAATTCATATATTCACCTCCCCGATCAGTCCGAAGACATTTTACCGGATTGCTTAATTGCAATTCCACCTCGGTTTTGTATATTTTGAATTTATCCAAAGCTTCATCTTTGGAATGTAACAAATACACATAGCAAAACCGAGAGTAGTCATCAATAAAAGTAATGACGTACTTTTTATTTCCAATTGAAGGTGTTGAATGAAAATCACAAATGTCACTGTGTATTAAATCCAATATAACAGAATTTCTTTTAACATTTGGAAAAGATTGTTTTGTGATTTTCGTCAACATGCACGTTTTACATTTTTCCGTATTAACATTAATAGCAGGAATTAAATTATCTTTAGACATTTGATGCATTCTTCTAAAATTGACATGACCCAAACGAGCGTGCCATAACATGGAGTCATCAATTTTAGAAGACGAATTAATTGAAGATAATGCAAAAACAGAATTATCACAAGACATTTTATTTATAATATTTAAACGAAACATCCTATCACAAAGATATCCAAAACCAAAAAATATACCAAATCAGGATAGAATATACCATCCGATTCATAAACTTGTTTATAACCTTCACAATTTAAACACACACCACTTACAAGATTCTTTCGAATCTTTGGAACAAACAAAACATCCTTTAATTTTAAAGACTTTCCGGAAGTAAACAAAAGATTAACAACACCAACACCGCAAATTGGTTGACTCGAATGATCACCCATTAAAACCGAGGATCCATCGTCAATTGGCGTCAATTTCTCGAACCAACGACGATCATTGCACAAGTGACTTGTAGCACCCGAGTCAATCCACCACGAACAAGAATCATCATGTATATAACAGGATTCAGGAATTAGTGAACAATAATTCTTAACCAAATTATTAAGGTAGTTAGAAAACTGACCATTATTAGGTGGAACATTATTGTTTCCAGCACCACTAGTTCCAGCACCATTTTTGTTCAAATTAACGCGACAGTCACGCTTAGCGTGACCATTTTTCCCGCATCTCCATCAAACCAGTTCTTTGGGTTTCTTGTTCGGTTTGTTCCGGTCATCATTCTTTCGTTTGACGCCTTTGCCTTTGTTGCGATTATTGTTGTTGTTGGTTTTTTTTGATTCTACCATATGGACAGAAGGTTGTCCATTTACCGGCAGTTTCCCTTTTGTTTTATCACTTTCGTGAACACGGAGTGATTCCTCAATCCGTAAGTCGCTACCGAGTTGAACTAAAGTCAACTCTTTTTTTTGATGTTTCAAGTTGTGTTTATAATCTTTCCATGAAGATGGTAAATTTTCATTACACTTGAAACCGCAATACACTCATCCATATTCATTTTATGTAGAGTGAATTGACCATAAATATGAAGTAGTTCATTGTATTGATCCATGACTGATCTTGAGTCTACCATTTTGTAATTTTAAAAATCACTGACAAGAAACTTCTTACTAGAAGAATCTTCAGCTATGTATTTAGACTCAAGATTGTCCCACAATGACTTCGCATTATCATAGTTTTGGTAGATATCAAATAAAGGATCAGACATACCGTTAAGGATGTGTCCTCTGCAAATGTAGTCGTCGTTCACCCATTTGCACCTCCATCGAGTCATATCGAGCGGTTCGTCTTCCATGATCTCCGGCATCGGAGTGCTCAACACGTATACGACTTTCAGAGTGGTCAGAAAAAATGCATCTTCTTTTGCCAACGACGAAAGTTGTTTCCTTGAAAATTTTCAAGTTTAGTAAACTTGGTAGTGATATCCTTGGAGGATAATTCAGCCATGATTTCAGAAACAAAAACAAGAAATATTAGATTCGATTGTTGGGCTTCTTGAATTTTGGGAGGTTATGGGGTAACGTTTCTGAAATCAACTGTGTTTTTCCGGATAAACTAAATGGATCGTGAGAGTTCACTTTCCGAATCTAATATTTCGCCCCTATGCCTGGGTTACACGAAATTCAGATATGGGATAATCCAAATAGGAACAATTTCTATCGAGGCATCGAAAAGAAATTCAGAACTAGATATTTCAAATCGTTGTCTAATGGTTACCAATCTCAACTGATAATTAAAATCAGAATCCAAGATTTTATATATATCAGAAATATGTAATCAAGAGAAAACCAAAAATAAAGATGCAAATAAGTTTTTCTCTGTTGATGGCTCTAATCCTACCTCTAAAACATCTCCTTTATCAACGTATATATATATACATATATATTGTAAGATGAAAGAAAAAGAAGGAATTAAAAAACAAAGGAAAGAAAAAAAGAAATAGGTTGGAAAGAATTTCTTTTTCTTTTTCCTTTTAATAATATAAATATTACTTTGACTTTTTCTTTTTCTTTTAATAATTATATACCAAAGCATTAGAATTAAAAAAAAATTCTTTTTCTTTTTTCTTTTTCCTTTTTCCTTTTAATAATTATAGGTATATAATAATTAGGTATTATCTACCAATTAGATAATATCTAATTTAACCTAATAATTAAATTTCAGGACATCAACTGGTTTACGCGATGCAATTTGCACGCGTTTATAAAACCTTTCCGCCGAAACCTTATTTCTGATATAACCGAAATCAATTTAGTTTTATACGAATGTGCACTCCGCACCTCCTTGCTCGTCTAAATAACAAAACTTGATTTCCATTGGTAACCTATAAATTCCATTATACTGAAATGAACTTGGCGACACTAAAATCACCAACATATATACTATCAAAACATCACACCTATTATTAATACGTTTCATTTTGATCTCTTTCTCTCTCCGTCTCTCTCTCTTTCTAATTGTTGTAAGAATATTACAATGAAGAACATGACTGACTTCTGTTCTCGTTATTCTTTTTGCACTTGTGCTTCTTATATGCAACGCACATGCACAACTTTGTAATCCAGATCAAGAGATACATGATTGCTATCCGACCCTAATTCAACGAGGACCACCGTCTCCAACTTGTTGCAACGAATTAGCAACGCATAAAGACTGCTTCTGTGAATACATGAACATCAATAAGCCTATACTACCACCAAACTTTCCGTTTATTCGCAATATATGTAAATCATGTGGCTTTACATGTCCCTTTTGTCCAGACACCAGAATAGATTGATTGTGCCTATAGTCATTGACCATACATAGATCTTGTTGAATAAAAACATTGTATTGACAATTTTACATATATATTTCTTTTAGGTTGTATATTTATTCATGATCATGTAGTGCTACAAGTCTCTCATATCATAAACCTAACTTGTCTTGTGCGTTTAAAGATCTAAACGTATCATACCAAAAGAATAAATTTCAGCATTTGGGATTTTTTTTTATTAACCCTCTAAATTGAAATTTTGTTTTACTTAATCTGTTTTATAAAATAAACCCAATTTTTTTAAGGAAATAACATAAGTATGTGAACCATTATTATACTTATTTACGGTATAAATGATTTTGACTTTTAAACTATATTTCTAACATTTGAAGTGTTTTACCGTGATTTATTATCTTTTTTTTCTTTAAAATGTTCAAAAATATGTTTTCACCCTTATATTAGGAAAGTTGAAACAACGGGAAAGTGCGGAAGGATCGACAACCGTCTAAATCCTTTAATAAACGAGAATTACGAAACGTAAACCAAAAGAACTATAGAATTCTCTCCGAAGATGAACTTTTATAATTGATAACTTAATAGCGATGAAAACAATAAAATCCTATTTATAATCTTAAAGAGTAAACTCTAATTTTGGTCCTTGAGGTTTAGTGAAAAATATGAAAGTGGGACCTGAATTTTGATAAGTCTAGAAAGCATCCTTGTGGTTCTCATTTTATCCTTTTTTTACTCATTTTCTTTTTAAACTTAAAAACATTAAATAAACAAATAAACCCTGTATACCCTCGCCTCCAAGCTTTTCGTTTCTCAATTAGTCCCCACCTCCACCAAACAACTACCACCGATCTTCTTCTCCATCGCTCATGTCACCGAAGACCGATCCAACCTGACTCGATCATCGATTTTCTTCTCCATCGCAACATCTGAAACTCATATAATTCATCTCACCAGGACCGAAGCATAAGACACCACTGGCTAAATCCCCCATCGTCGGCTAAGCATTTCTAGCTCCTCCACACATAAAACCACAGGGACAAGATTTGCCTTAGTCAACCTCACCCTCACCAATAGTAGCCATGCTTATTATCTTCATAGAAAATCCAACATATCCACCTCCTCTCACGACCTATGTGTTCACCCCATGTTTTCACTCCAAATACGAGCAAATGAAGCCTTTGTCAAAACCCTGTGTTGCAAGGATTTCAGGTAAGAATTTTTGGGTTTGGGATTTATTATTCATCTCAAGTTGATTTGTGAAAACGGTGTACATGCCAAAATGTTTATTTTAAAGTGTTTTGTGTTTTACATGAAATTGTTAACTGCCGATAAGTTTGAGTATTTTGAAGTAAAAAAATATGCTTTACTTGGTGTTTGTCAATGTGTTGGGTATTTTGATAAGTTTTCATATTTGATAAACTTGAGTTGTTTTAGTCTCACAAAATGCCCCTATTTGGGATTTGGATGTCTTGATAAATATTAGCACGATTTATGCATTTTTGGTGATTTTGTGCAAATAAAGTCCATTTTATGATTTTTACATCTTTGGTGATTTTTTGTACAAATGAAGTCTAATCTATGATTTATGCATCTTAGTGTACTTGATTTCATAACCCATTTGGGAAATGATATGTCCCAATCCGTGTAGAGTTTTGGGTTAATCACATCTTTGAAGTATGTGTCTGCATAAACGTTGTTTAGATACGTTGTATTATTTGGGGAAACGTTATTTGTTGGTCAAATGGGCTTTGAGCATTTAAACTCGGTTTTGACTTAAAAGAGTCTCGTGGACATTTGTCCCAGTTTTATTGGCTCTTTGAAGAGCCCATGTTCAATATACATCTTAATGCATTTTATTGCATATTTATGATAATTACATGCTCGAGTGCGTTGTTCATTCATGTGTAGTCATGTAATGTTAGACTCTGTTGCATTGGATCCATAGGCACATAAGTCGGTCTTTATTTGATGGTTAACTGGGTATTACGGGGTTGGACTCCGGGACCCATGTTTTATGACCTTGACCTTTCAAGTGTTCACTAGGAGGGTTGATCAGTCCGATTGTGCTATCATGATGATGGGCGTTTCATGATGAGAGTTTCATGATGAGAGTTTCATGATGGGCGTTTGGGACCTCCGCCATTCGGGGTAATGCCATGGTTGTAGTACTCGGATGTTGTCGGGCCTTTGGCGGTATTCATGGTAATATTCGCTAAGGTCAGCTGTCTCTTTTGGTGTAGCTTGAAGGGTGTCGTAGGGGCACTTGGGATTGCATGTCGTGAAGTGTCATACGACTAACGTTGTATGAGTGACATACTTTTGTGTTCCTCCATTCTCAACGGATACGAGTCTCCCCCGTTGTCGGCCAGCAGTATTTTAGATATTTAATTGTCCATGCTTTAATATTTGGATTTCATTCCATTTTATGGTCGAGTGAGTATTAAATTTAAGTTCCATGTTTTCGATGGCGTATTATATTTATATGGATTGTTTTCCATTATTTATTAGTTGAGTATTATGCCCACCCCATGTTTTGGGTGTCTCAGGATATTTTATCTACGTTTTTATAATTGGGATTCCATTTTTCTATTCACGTTTGAGTGAGTTTTGGGCGACATCATTTTATAAAGAATGTTTTGTATTGGGACGTTCATCTTTAAAAACGCATGTTATTGGAAAACGAGTCATTTTCATAGTCAAGAGAAATCATCTTGAAAGATCATGATGTAAACTGCATTCTTTCCTTTTTACGTAATATTTATTCATGTTGAAAACTTTTGAACTCACTAGGCGTTAGCCTAACCTTTTTATTTTTCGGCATGTGCATCAGGTTCTGGTTGGGAATGGTCCTAGTAACACTATGAAGAGAGGAGTTCTAGTAGTGTGCTCGTGATGTGTTTAGCATTGGTGAAGTTTCCGCTTTGGTTTGTGAAGATCAACTAGCTTTGGGAATTAAGTAGCACCCGACTTCGGTATAACCCTTGATAAATGTTGGGGTTTACAATTGTTTGAGGTTAATTGTAGAATTTTATATTTGAGGTATGAAGAACCTTTGATTTGTATTGATATTATATCAAAATTTTAATTTGTTGCTCTTACCAAATTTGAGGGTGTTACAAGTTGGTATCAGAGCTTAAGTTTGAGAGATTTAGGTGTTGATTTTGGATGCCTAGACTCAAACTAGTGTTATTTTAAGTGATCGAGAGAGAGAGAGAGGATCTCACCCATAGGCAGTTTAAGATTGGATGTTTTGAGGTTGATGAAGTCACTAGGGACAGGAATCACAACGAGAGTAACAAGGGTGATCATGTACAATACGTTCATAATTACACCTGGCCAGTGTTATGGTGAACCTACGAGTCACATGTGTATGCTTGTACTACCTTGATGTGACGACCGTTGAGGTAGTGAAGAAGTTTCTAAGTGAGTAGCCGTTAGGAGAGGCTGATGATTTTAGCGTTCGTTACTTGGAGTGACAATAAGTATGGTGGTTGCATTAAGTGGACTCTTTCGGGTCGAAATGATTGGTTGGATTAGAACCATAGACTTTTGGAATCAACATTATTCGCGGAGAAATTGTAAGGTGAACCTATGGAACTATTGAATTATTGTCCTAAGATGTTTGAGCATCCGGATGACGATAGCGTGGCTAGGAATTTGAGAAACGTGGTTCTAAGACGTTGAGTGCCGACCAAATTCATGCACAAAATTTATTTCTGAAATAAATTGCATCAGTTATTTCTCATGTTTCCAAATCACCATGTGGATTATACTACGAAATCTTGGAAAATCTTTAGCACACACAAGTATTTAAACTATGATTTTAAACATGCATAAAATTATTTTATTGCATGTGGTTACAAACTTTGTCAAGATTTTATTTATCCTCGTTGTTGTCCAACACCATTTTCGGATATTGTGATGTCCTTGTTTTGATTTTGTTTAGAGTCTTGGGAAAGTAACTGCGATTTATGACCTTAACATTAGACCTCCTCCACATATGTTAAGGTTTTAGAGGAAAAAGTTATTCCCATGTTTTGGTGTTCAAGTTTTATTGGAGATTTTATTCCGTGTGAGTTTTGTTGAGTTTTACGAAGTATTAATTACGACATTTTACTACGCACGAGTTAATTATGAAGTGCATAAGCTTTAATTATATTGCATGTAAATTTATGAGTTTTATTGAACGTCATGTCTTATGCGGGTCTTGTTGGGAAATTTTATCCCATGTCATTTTATGGTTAAAAGAGAATTTTGGAGCTCAAACTTGGGAAGTCCCTCTTTTGAAATTTGTACAATTAGTTGTTACCCATTGTTTTAATACAAAAAAAAATTATTTTTACGTACACGACATAACTTGATACATGTTAGGACCATAGTGGTCCATTTGAAAAGTTGTTGACATCTTTTGTTATTGTCATTATTAGTGTGGGTAATGATCAAATGCTTTTCGAAATGATTTTATATGTGTGGCGTTTATGACTAATTTGCACGACTGCCAAGTGAAGGTAGTGGATTTTTTTACACGAACGGTTAATTGTTATAAAGATTTTGCATTTGAGAGTCTTATAAAATCTCAATTGGCATATTTATTGAGTCCTATAATTGCAAAACCTTGAACTCATTAGTGCTATAGATTTAAACCCCTGTTGTGAAAGGAATTGTAAGTGGGGACTAAAGGAGTCCTTGAGAATTGGAAATGGCGGACGACCCAAATTGTGGACAAATTTGAATGTTAGGAATTTGACCTCATGAAATCTGTTTGTGTATGTATAATTAAGGTAGTAGTTTGATGTTATAATCTCGGTTGTATAAGTGGTGATCTTTCCTATTTCGGTAAAACTTAAGGTTAAGGCCTTGTGCGGTCGTTTACGTATGGATGGATTTGAACTAGTGGGTTAATTGTGCGGCATCATGTTATGTGTCGGTGGTGTACCATCTTAATGGGTATTCGTGAATAATGATGATGTTATGGTTTGTCTGTAAAGATGTATGATTTGGGGTTTTTAATTCCATATTAGGTGTCAACTTTAAATCTTTTTGGGGATCGACACAGTACAAGCTGACTTGTTCTTTTGAGGTCAATGATCCTTAGGATGATTGGAAGTATCCCCGTGGGATCATGAGAAATGTTAGTCTCACCGTGGTGGAATTTAAAGAAAATTAGATGTTGGTAATTAAGTATTGATGTATACGATATTCTTGATGGGGTAAGGCTCATATTGATGGAATGTTTGAAGTTTGAGAATAGATCGGGTTGTGTGATAGCCTAATCTGAATTAACCAACTCCCCGGAATGCGTATTGGTACGCCCTTGGGAAGAAGACTTTACTAATATCAACGGTGAATTATTAAGAAATTTTGGGAATTCTTTCGGTTGGTGTTGGTCATTGGAATATGGATTCAGAATTGAGTTGAGCTGGGTCGGATTAGTCAATGAGAAGTTGAGATCACGAGCTACCCTTGAGGTAGTACGTGTTACCTAAGGTTGGGAGGCAATCGAGATCATGTGGTTAGAAATTGATCCAGTAAGATTCGATGTTTTCTCTGGATAAGTGTAATGTATCAGGGTGGATATTAGATGTGAGAGTCTTCATGAAAATCATCTTGACAGGTTTTGTAAAGTGGTCATCGAACATCATTTACGGATGAATTGGGATGGAGACGCATCCTTGGAGGGAATGAATTGGCCGTTTTGTGAAAATGATGTTATTTGAGGCTTATATCTTCAGAATGTTACCCTTTTTGGAAGAGTATATGACAAGACAATTATCGGACTGATACTCAGTATTGTGTACTATTAAAATGTTTTGTGTATAAATTAGATTTCGAGGATGAAATATCTTTTAAGGTTGGGAGGATTGTAACACCCTGAATTTCCATCCCAATTGAAAAAGGTGTTGAACTGGGTGAATAGGTAAAGGAAGAACCACATATGGTCGTCTCGACTGTAGTGCCATGTGGTTGTGACATTTGTCACAATAGCACTAATGGTACTAAGAGTATGGTTGTCTCAGCTATAGTGCCATGTGGTCGTGACATTTGTCACAATAACACCAATGATACTAAGAGTATGGTCATCTCGTTTATAGTGACATGTGGTTGTGACATCTGTCACAATAGCACCAATGGTAATGAAAGTGTGGTAGTCCCGGCTATAGTGCCATGTAGTTGTGACATATGTCACAATAGCAACGAAGATTACCAAATGGTTGGTCGTCCCAACGAACGTACCATGTAATTATGGCAATGGCAGGATATCTGGCATAATAACATCAAATGTTCCGAGAGAACGGTCGAGGAATGGCCGGGAGAACGGTCGAGATTAACTGAAACGTAGTCCAATAAAAAATGCTTAATTTTTTTGACCAAGTATTTAGATGCCTCGAAAATAATAAATTAACACGATGGACATTAGGCTTTATTTGGCAAACTAACAGATAAGTTGGCGGCTGATAAGCTAGCTGATGAACAAATCACATTTGGAAAAAAGTAGCTCACAAGTATGTAAAATCTATACTACTTTATAAAGCATTTGGCTTGCTTTTCTTAAAAACAACTTTTTAAGCCTATTGTACCATTACTTATTGCATATTTACTTAATTTTTAACTTTACAACTCTTTAAAGCTTATGTACAACACTTTTAATGCAGCCCATTACTCTAACAAATATTGTCGATTCAGTTACCAAGATGACGCTTTGTCGATTCAGGCTAACTCACCAAGATGACGCTTCGTCCTCCTCCTCCAATGCAACGCTTAAATATCCATTGTCGTCCAGCTCTCTTTTCTCAATCGCATGCTTCTCTAGAACGCCGATCACCATTAATCGATCAGGTTAGGGTTATGATCTTCAAGGTTCGATTTCTTATCAGTTTTCTCTACTTTTTTCTGGTTTCTATCGATTGGCTACTGAAATTGATTTTGGTTTGATATGTTGGAATCACTTTTGATTTGTTATCATGGCTACTGAAATCAATTTATATTCTTCTATCCATGGCTATTGAAAGCGATTTCGATTTTGGTTTGCTTTCTTGGAATCGATCCATTCTTCTATCCATGTTTGCTTTCTATCGATTGGCTACTGAAATCGATTTTGATTTGTTATCATGGCTACTGAAAACGATTTCTATTCTTCTATCCATGGATACTGAAATCGATTTCGATTTTGGTTTGCTTTCTTGGGCTCGATTTTGGTTTGTTATCGATTTTCTGTTTGCTTGCTATTCGATGGCTATTGAAATCAATTGCTTACCTGGAACCGATTTTGGTTTGTTTACTTTCTAACTACGTTGTTTACTAAATTGATTTTTGTCTTTTTATGAGTAGCTTATATTTCTTGTTTGCAGGTTGGTTTCTATGATAATCTCACTGATGCTAATGTGTTTCGGACAGGGAAGAGCACACTTGTAATCCATCACATATTTTCAACAATCGTTTATATAGACACGTTCTCAATCGAAGGAGTTTGGCTAGGCCTTGTCTTTATTTTTTTGAGTTTGCAATCGAGAATTTCCATATATTTGTTTTGATCACTTGTGTGCATTAGATTCTGAAGAAAAAAAGATGAGTTCAAGATAACTGGTGGTATCCAGAATGAATCTGATACTCGTAAGAAAATGGAACTCTGGGTATCTTGGGTCTCTCTCCATGAAAGTCTTCCTCAAACCCCCATCACAATTTTGAACATTTTCTCTTTATTGATATTATTTATGACTTTCATTTTCTCAATATCGATATTATTTATGGCTTTCTCTATATTAAGCTTCGTGGATATATTTTTAGTTTTATCAATCATTTTCTCAAGAATTAAATGTTTATATAGTTTGTTTTGTTGCAACTTCATTTACTTTTGGTCCGAGTACCATGAAAAACATTTATATTTTGGATTTTGCTCAAGTTTATTAGCCTTTGTGAACTCACAAATTTCCTTTGTTCTTTTTTGTTCTTGATCACCGAAAATGGTTTTGGCCTTGTTTAGATTTATGCACAATCTAATGCAGAGCAAGTTGAAAACATGCATAAATGTGATGAGTCAAATGGAATCCATTCTTCTTTACCATCATGTTGTTTTTTTGTTCGTGATTTGTGGGTCCGTGTGATTGAACACGATCATTACCAGATAATCAAACAACAAACATATGATAGATTAACCAACCTGTTTCGATTACAAACGATGATTACAAGGTTGATGTTCTTCTTGTTTAAGCTCTCTCTCTTTTCTCTCTGGTTCTTGATGGGTCGATATGTGTTGTGTGTAGTGAGAGTTTTTTTGATTGTGAGATATCTGATAGATGATATCTCACCTAACATTACTAACATAATATCTAACAAGATATTATGTAAAACAAAATATAATATCTAAACTAAAGATATTATAATATCTAAACTAATATCCTAAATATCTATTAATTAGATATTTAGGAATAATACCAAATACAATAATTAAGACAATAATTAACTTTGACAATTATTACAAACTTAACATTAGACTAATCTTGAGAGTGACTTTTCAGCTTTAGCTTCAGATTCCAGTCTTCAGATTGGATGATCTTGAATCCAATAAATCTGTGATCTAACAATTTCCCCCTTTGGATCAAGATCATTACTAAAATGATTTAGCAATTCAGTCTTCTCTTTCAGCTCAGAAGATGGAATCTCTTTCTTTAGAATTAGCTCAGAATGCTTTAGCAAAGTATCTTCAAAGAAAATTTCTTTCAAATCAGCATATCTTCAGAATACTTTGATCTCTCTCATTTCTTGGTTAGCTCTTCTCTTCTTGAACGACAACTTGTAATTGACATTTCTTCAAGCTTTAGGTTCTCCCCCTTTTTGATGAAAAGAGCAACGCTTTCATCAAAACTGGCAGCAAGAAATGTCTTTCACATGGAGCTTCTGATCCGTCAATTCAAAAGATATTCATCCAGATCTTTGCAAATCCAGACAAAATAATCGTGTAACACCTGAATCAACTAATGAATCAGTTAAAATGTCTGTCAGTAACACTAAGTCACTGTGTGTAACAAATACACATTGGAAAGAAGCTTTTTGATGTTGACTCCTCCAGGGCTTCCATTCAATCATCGAAACACCACATAGGTAATTTCTATAAACGTTATGACAAAGAAACAAATTCCTTGTGTGTTCGTACATGATGGTAGAAAGAATTAAGCACGAATGATTGCTTATAGGCTCAAATTTGTGTAAACCACTGAGACAAGAGTAAGTTAAACACAGACTCAATGTGCATGATTGAAGTGCGAAGGTGGGGCAGACTTCCTTCTTTTCAATATCCAGATTTTCCAAATGAAAAATCAGATAGCAAATGTGCTGCTTCCCCTTTGAAAATGTGAAACACTTTCCTTTTGAGAAGAAAATGAGTAGTTGGTGAGGTTTGATCAAGAGTTGGCATGGGCTAGTTGCCTGTTCAATAATGTTCACGAAAAACTGTGAAACACTAATAATGTGGCTGCCCGGCTCAGAAAAAGTTGGTGCAGAGTTGTGATATTCTTTTAACTCTGTTCTCACACCCTCTTTCTTTTAAACATTAAGCTCACTCTAACCACACTCATTTCTTTTCGACTTCTCACACTCAATCACTATGGATTAACTTCTTGGGTAGAAATCACTGGTTAAGGTGATTCTATAGAAGTTGTGTTAAGTCCTAGCACAATGAAATCATGTTTTCCTAGAAAGCATGTGATGCTCAATATGGTTTAACTATTTCAGTTAAAGCACAATGTATATCTTGAAAACATTTAAAAGCACACTTCCAATTCATTAAATCGGTTTGAGATTCGGGAAGTGGTTTGAACTTTTAAGAACAATGTTTTCTATGATTGAAAGTTGTCCCATTTTCAATCATATATGAGATGAAGATAAGGAATTATACCTTTTGAGTGCAATCTTACATCTCATGAAGTCAAGCTTAAAGTCATAAAGATATGATCTTGTAAGCATCTCTCAAAAACTGCAAAAGTCTTATGTCATAGTCAAAGATAATTTATTCACAGAAAATGAAAATGACAAAAAGCAGTAAAACGATTAAAGTACGAGTTCTGATCAGAAATAATCAGAAGTCATCACCTTTTACTCCCCCTGAAATTATGCATCAGAACATTATCAGTGTTAAAGATATGCATAAAATTTCAGACAAAATATGTACTCCCCCTTGAAGGTTGATTTCCTCATTCGAGTATTGGAGTACAATCTCTTTTTCAGCTCGGAAGTAAGGTCTTTTGATCACTGAAGTACGAGTCCTAAATTGTTGTGTTTAGAAGTCAAACCTCGTTGAAGTACGGGTTCTAAGATGATTTACTTAGAAGCCTTATTTCTCCTACTCCCTCTTGACAGTAGGTACCTACAACACAGAATCATCCTTCTTCTTTGGTATCCATTTCCATTTGGATCTAACTGTGTTAGCTGCAGTTCTTATGGGAGTAATTGAGTAAGAACCATACCAGTAATGGTCACTCGTTTTATGAACAGGATCATGTGTACGACAATAAGAACAATAGAGTTTCTTACCTGACAAACTGATTAATTGATCTCTCGTGTAGACAAAATCAGACCTGTACGCGCATTGTTCTTCTTGGCATTCTGCGTATGTACACATGACTTCTTACTTTTTTGCCCATCTTTCTTCTTTGCTTCAACTGGTTTCTGTTCCAGACCAGTTCTTCTTCTTTGTAGCTTCTTCTCCTTCTTTGATGTGTACCTGAACCATCTATATTTCTATCATAGAAAAGGTTAGAACTACGAATCTGATTAGAATATTTAACTGACCTTTTGGAAGAAGCAATTCTAGATATTGAACTTGCAGCTGACTTGAATGAGCATTCCGAATCAGATGAATCATCTCTAGGTGAATGGATAATTGACTCTGGAGTCTTGTGCAGTCACCACCACCATTGAAATAATATTTTCAAGCTCGTTAATCTTTGAAGAATAACTGTTTCTTTCTTTGACAAGAAGGTCAATCTTCATCTCAAGCTCACACTTCTTTTTCTTCTCTTTCTGTGCACACTTAGAAAGTTCAAATAGCTTTGCATTAAGCTTTCTAATTGCAGCTTCAAAGGTATTTCTTTCTTCTTCAAATCCCTTCTTAGCACCCTTTCTTCCATGTGATATCTCTTTTAAGAATCCAATATTCTTCTTTTCAATTGTCTTTTTCTCTTTGGCAAACTGATCTCTTTCTAAAATGATTACTTTCTCAAAGTTACTAACTTGTTGAGAAAGCTTTATACTTTTAAGCTCAATCACCTTTTTCTCCTCAATACTCTTCTTGGAAGGATCTGAGAACTTCTTCTCAAACTCTAATATTTCCTTTTGAAGATTAGCATTTGCACTCTCCAAATCCTTAGATTTCTTCTCATTGCTCCCAACAAGATCTAGCTTCTGTTTTTGAGCTTCAAGATCATAAATCTTTTCTTTTAGTTCAGAGTTCTCAGCTTCCAAAACCTTAACCTTTTCTATTGGAGACAATTTTGATGTACCTTCTAGTTGATCCCATAACTTTTTTGCTGTAGCCCATTTGCTATTTATTTGAATAGAAATTGCATCTGGACTTCCTTCCAATATAAGAACTTTGGCAAATTTATCAGCTTCATGTCTCCTTTTCTGCTTATCTGTGTATTCGTTAAGGTATACTGGAACCTCTTTCATTTCCATAAATCTATAAGCTCCTCGAAAAGAATTGAACTTTGTTGGAATTTTCATCATTCCTTCCTGCAAAGATAATCTGATATAAGTATTCAATTCATGTTTGTCAATAAAGTCTAAGAAATGGATTTTCCACTGCTCATATTTTCCTCTGACTAAAACCAGAGGTTTCATATCAGTTCAGATGATAAAAAATCTTTCGAAATAGACATCTGGTCTAGTTGATACTGTTCTTGAAGATCTGAAACTTTCTGTGACAGACTTTTCTCTCTAGGTGGAGCAAAGAAATCATCATCCATGATTCCTGTAACAAAAGAACTTGACATATATGATCGTTAATCCAAATAAAATCAGATAAATTCAGAATAATAAGACTAAGTCAGGAACTGTTGACCGGAATGTTGCTTCGACCGGAGTGATGTCATCCGGACCGATGCGTCGACCGGAGATATGTTTCGACAGGATAAGAGTTTCGACCTGGTTGAATAGTATCGGCCTGGTTGAATAGTATCGGCCTGGGTTCAAATTTTCGACCGGAGAAGTGTTGACCGATATGGAGTTTTTCGACCGGGGTTTTGGTTTCGACCGGACCTGAGGTATGTCGACCGGATTGTAGAGACCGGTATGAAACCTTCGACCGGTGTCTATTATTCTTCGATAGATCGGCCATGTAAATCCCAAATTGACCTGTCTAGAAGTCGAATTATAGCACCAAACTTTGACACCTTGATCGACTTATCAACTATAACAAGTTACAAGCTTTTGATTTCGAAAAACAACCTCTTTTCGAAGGATTGATCGATTGTACAGTGGGTTGAATATGAAGAACACAAAGAGTTCTTGAAAATTTGATTTTGATCTAGATTCAACTCTGATACCAATTGTGGGTCCGTGTGATTGAACACGATCGTTACCAGATAATCAAACAACAAACATATGATAGATTAACCAACCTGTTTCGATTACAAACGATGATTACAAGGTTGATGTTCTTCTTGTTTAAGCTCTCTCTCTTTTCTCTCTGGTTCTTGATGGGTCGATATGTGTTGTGTGTAGTGAGAGTTTTTTTGATTGTGAGATATCTGATAGATGATATCTCACCTAACATTACTAACATAATATCTAACAAGATATTATGTAAAACAAAATATAATATCTAAACTAAAGATATTATAATATCTAAACTAATATCCTAAATATCTATTAATTAGATATTTAGGAATAATACCAAATACAATAATTAAGACAATAATTAACTTTGACAATTATTACAAACTTAACATTAGACTAATCTTGAGAGTGGCTTTTCAGCTTTAGCTTTAGATTCTAGTCTTCAGATTGGATGATCTTGAATCCAATAAATCTGTGATCTAACATGATTGGTACAACTTCAATATAATCATGTGGTTTGTTAGAGCTATAGGTTTAAACTGGGCTTTGATGTGCATAATCTGATATATTTTTCTATGCGCCAAACTGTAGGTTAGAACTGGGATTTGATAAATCAAAAAGAATTCAGCAAGTTGCAAAACATCATTCTGTTCCAACTTTCTGCTTAAATCTGGAATTCAGCAAGCGGCAAAACACAACCAAAATGTTGTATGCATTATATGGTCCAGTTCAATAGTTGTTGATTTATTTTCCTACTTTAAGTTTGATTTTTGTTTTTACAAGTTTTCCATTATGATCTGTTTCTAATTTTTACACTTCCCAATATTGCATTAGGGATATGATTGAATACCATTTTTGCATATCTTGGCTTCTAAATTGGTATTGGAAAATTTTTCAAATCAAATTTTGTTGTGCCTTTATGACATAATCTTCCAGTTGAGAGGGAGGGGTTTTTGATTTTTTTTGGTTTTTAAGCTTCAGAAACAAGAGTTTCCTCTGGATATGGTTTGTTCCAAGATCTGTTCAAGCACATTAAACAACTTCGATCTCTTCTATCCACCATGTAAGAATCCTTTTTCACTGTAGTGGATTTGTGTCTGTAAACTGTGACCTTTTTTTGGCTCTATATGTTCCAATCGATGGAAATTACTTTTCAATTTGGCATATATTTCTGTTTTATGAGTTTTATGTCTTTGTAAATGTTACAATGCAGATGGGTACGATTCGTAGGAACCCAATGGTACTTTGATTTCTTCTCAATGTTATTTCTGGAATTGTGTTCTCAAGTTGGTATTCTTCCACTTTTTCTTTGCAATTTAATGCCTCATATTCTTTATGTAGGTTACAAATAACATTTTGATTTCTCGATTACAATATTTCTCAGGCTTTCCATCTTGATTACAATGTCTCTACTCGATTTCTCCATGCCTTCCCCATCGCTCTCAGGTTTACATTTTTTGTTTTCAATGATTTTTTATGTTTTTTCTTCTCCAATTTGTGTTTGTGTTCGACAGTGGTTGTGTTGATTACATAGTTTTGTTTGCATGAGGTTTTCTTTATTATAGAGTAAGTTTTGTTTGTATTTGATTGATCTTCAATGTTTTTTTTGTTCTTTTGACAATCTATTTCTTGATTACACGCGTTTCTTGAATACAATCCTATTCATAACGACTTTGAACAACTAGAGTTCCCTCCAAAACATAATCTATCTTTGTAATAGGTACAACTAAAAATTATTTTCGGTAAATTCAATTGGTAATGTTGATTAGATTTCATGACCCTTGCTTCTGGCATCTTGATTTTTGGATATATGTTTGCTTCCTGATTGGTTATTCCAAAATGGTTGGAAGAAAGCATTTATATTTCTTTACTTTGGTTTGGTATCAAACATGGATTCAGTAAATGGGCTACAACGAGATGGAATTTGGTTTGTTTGTTGGCTTTCAAACCTACAAAGATGAGCATCAATGATTGATGGAATACATATGTGCAACAGTAGTCCAGTGGGAGTTTGAATTATGTTTTAGCTGATGGTTGCAATATATGGATTTTTAGTATAAGATTCTATGAGGTTATTATGCCATTGGAGAATGGAGGATAAGTAGAAAACTTGATGCTAATACCTTTTTATTTGGTGATATAATAATTGAAGAAGCATGCCTGTTTTTGCTAATAATATCTTATATCTATCATATTAGTTATGCTAAATAATCGCTGCATGAACATCATATCATGTAGATGTTGTATCACTTGATTACAGTTTTATGTTTCCTTCCTAATAGTAAAAGTATATATTGTTTAGACTCAAGTGTATTGCTTAGTTGGTAAAGGATAGAATGACTTTGCTCAAAAATACATGTTTAAGTTCGAATCCTACGGGAGACGGGTTTGAACTCCTAACATGTGGTTTGGGGGTTAAAACGTGGATTTGAAAAAGCTAAGTAAGAAGTGTCATCAATAAAAATATATTTCTTGAATTTGGATTGTAAGAACATCTCCAACAGTTATGCTATAATTTTTCTAAAATAGAGTATAAAAAGTTGAAACCTCTAAAAAAATTACAATCAACTCCAATAGCTACTCTATTTTAACAATTCTATTATCAATTATATTAATAAAATATTATCTCTCTCTTATAAATATACCACTTCAATGTCTCCTATTGGTGGAAAAGAATTAAATATTATTTATCTCTCTTCAATATGGGGATTTAGAGATTTCCACCTGTTCTCTCCTCTTTTCTCTATTTTAGCATATGATATAGTCAACTCAACCTAATGCCCCACTAGACCTTTCTTAGGCTTTTAAATTAACATTTTTCGATAAGAAGATAATTTCTAAAACAAACTATATACTTCAAAATAACACTTTCACAAGTCTTGGTAATCTTTGAGAAACCACAATAATTTTTTTTGCAAATTTACTATGACAAGGCTATTTTTTAAAATTTTAAATATCTAACATTCTCATAAAAATTTATAAGATTTATCTTTGGAAAATAACCAAAACATTTGCTCCAACAAAATATCGTTCATTAAGGATATTTAACAATATAATATCAAAAATAAAATAAAAAGAGGTATATTCCAGCAACTAAAAAAAGCAGAGACTAAATAAATAAATTAGTGATAATTTATTATATACAAAATTGTTGTAGTAAAAATAAATTCTTATTGGATCCATTTATTATAAACCCAAAATATAAAACTTTTTTTTTGTTTTATAGCCCAACAACATAATTTGGGCTCTACCAGATGTGGCCCAATTAAAACTGGTCCAATGAAAGAACAAGTAATATAGTCTAGAGTGCAAGGCCCAACGCCCAAACCCAGATCCGAAAAAAAAACCCTAGAACGTAAATGTGCAACCCCTGATATGTTTTTGACCAAAATCGACTCATTTTGGGGTCGTTTTTCTTCATTCTTTTTGCACTAAAACTTTAGAAACATTTTACACTAACCATAGAATTAAAAGCATAATTTTTAATGAACTCAGGGGCTATAATTTTGAGTTTAAAGCCATGATTTTACCGAAAACAACCAATAATCACGTTTTGGTAAAATCGAACGTCTTCCCGACTCTCTTACGACCCAATACTTTTAGCATAATTTAGAAACACTAAAACGATCATAGTGAAGCATAAAACTAGAATTAAGGTCAATGATTTACCTCTAATTTGACGAAAAACCTTGAGAAAACCCTAAACGCTTTGACGGTCGAATTCTCCTTCACCTCACGACTTTTGCTACTGATTTCTTAGGGTTAATGAGCGTCTATATATAACCAATCAGTAACAATTCGAAATTTGAGATACCCTCTACGTAATTGAGAGAATTTTGGGGATTAAACCTCTATCCCAACTAAAACCTGGCTTTATCCCAAAACAACCCAAATCCCTTTTTTTCTTTTAATTAAATAATCATATTTCTACATGAAACCCCCTCTTTGCCCATCTTACACTTTAACCCCTTCAACATTTTCTAATATAAATATACATAAATATATTTTTATTTATCCAACACATTTTTATTTTTATTTTTCTACTAAAATAAACCAATTTATTGAAATGCTAAAACCCACACTTTGGAGTGCTACAAATAAACATAATCAAAACATGATATACATATAAATTTAAATATAAAGAATTTAAAACATATAAGATAATAATTGAATTCTAACAAAATACTTAATTTTTTATATAAAAAACATTATATTATTAAGCCTAAATTAAACAAATTTATAAAAAAAAAATCATTATCATTCTATCAAAACCATCCAAAATTGTACCGTAAATCGACAAAAAATAAAAGGAAACATTAAAATCCTGATACATCTCAATGCATTGTTCGAGTACGTTTCTAGTATTAAAATATATATATATATATATAAATAGTTGATATGATTAACAATAATTCTAAATAATTAAAAATTAATATCAATGTATAATTAAAATTTAATTAACAATTTTCAATTAAACTTAATTAATATTAGTAACAGGTAAATTTTAATAATTAATGTTATTTATAATTAATTGTTTAAAAATAATAATTAATATGAATGAGGGTATAGTTGGAAAAAGTCTCCGTTCCTCATAAGCTACTCCAAATAGTTTATCAATAAACTAGGTTATAATAAGCTAACTTATAAGCTACCTTATGTGCATCCAAACATGTACCAAAAAAATAAACTAGTTTATAAACTTGCTTATTTTTCCAAACCATTTCTAATGACCAATTGGGTTAATTATAATCCCAAAACGTTTTAACTTGTCATGATTCTAAATTAATTACCTCATTAAATTTCTTGCATGCGTTTTAATCAAATGCATATAAGTTACAATTAATGTTTTCTCTTATATATACTCTCAAAACATCACACCTGTAACATCCTAAAATTCAGAGTGATTTAAAACTTCTCAAAATAGGCAACATGACGTTTGTATTGATATAAACCTCCCAAAAAGGGGTATCAGTTTTTTTTAAGAATTTACAACAAATATAGGGTTCATCAACAAACTAATCTAAATATAACTATCTAGATTACATCAGTTGACGATTCAAAATTCATCAAAAGAATGGGACTTAACAGATGCCCAAGTATCAATACTTAGTCATCTCAAAATGCCTCGAGACCAAGCCCGTCTCTCAAAACCCTTGGCAACCCACCGCTAAGGGAAACTGTTATACATATCATTTGAGAAAAAGTGTTAGGCTTAAAGCCTAGTGAGAACATACAGTTTATGAATTTCAAGAGATATAAATATGTTCATCCAAACGGAAACCTTTTCAAATAAGCATTTCCAAGATAACGGTTGATAAGAATAAAATTCATTAAAACAAGGTCATAAACCTTCTTTCCAGAACCTCACAATTTAATGCACATGTAGTTCTTCGTTTTGGTTACTATATAGAACCTCACAATTTAATGCAAATGTAGTTCTATATTTTGTTAACGGCCAGAACCTCACAATTTAATGCACATGTAGTTCTATAATTTGTTAACGACCAGAACCTCACAATTTAATGCACATGTAGTTCTACATTTACATTACTTGGTAACCTCAAATAATGAAATATAAGTCGACTCAAAACCTAGGGATCCGCTAGTAATGGTACAGACTCGTCACAACAACATAAGTGACCAACCATAAATAAACATATGGTATAAACACATTTTATAAACAAAATGTCATTTCCAGTTCAACTTCTGGTAAGAATGAAAATCATTAAAATGAGTTCTTAAACATCCTTTTCACATATCCACGTAATGTGCAAGTAAAATATCATTTTACTTCAAATAAGATAGAATCCATCATTTTGGTTAAAAATGATCGGGAACCCTAAAATCTCCCAAAACTCAAGTTATATCAAATATGTAGAAAACTTAGATCTGAAACCATGGAGATATATAGGAGTTCCAAAAAGGTATCTTTTGATATGTATACAGTTTAAAATGATAGTAGGAACTCACCCAATAGGTTTATACGAAAACCCGAAGAACCAGATATCGACCCTTTTGACAAGACGAATCTTTCTACACCGGAACCTCGGATCGAAACTAGATAATAATCACCAAACTTAGAGAGAGAGAGAATCGATTTTAGAGAGAGAGAAGAGAGAGATTGAGAGAGTTATATCTGATAACTCAAAATGAGATATTTGTGTTTTGAAACCCTTAAGTCGGTCCACGCAATGTCGCGGGTTATGCCGCGACTTCAAGTCGCGGTGCAACTCGCCCGTTCCTCAAATCAAAACCCAAACAGTGGATGTTGCGGGTTATGCCGCGACTACTGTTCCCCATGAAACTCGCGAAATACCAAAACCCACAATACATCAGTGAACATCGCGACCTATGCCGCGACTCTTAGTCGCGAGCAAGTCACGGAATTTACTGGAACTTCACAATTTCACCGAAACCAAAAACTCGAACGTTATACTGAATACGATGATAACGATATGAGTTAAACACGAGATTTACAACGATATAAGTATTGAAAATCCAGGGTGTTACAACACCTATTATTAATACGTTTCATTTTGATCTCTCTCTCTCTCTCTAATTGTTGCAAGAATATTACAATGAAGAACATGACTGACTTCTGTTCTCGTTATTCTTTTTGCACTTGTGCTTCTTATATGCAACGCACATGCACAACTTTGTAATCCAGATCAAGAGATACATGATTGCTATCCGGCCCTAATTCAACGAGGACTACCGTCTCCAACTTGTTGCAACGAATTAGCAGCGCATAAATACTGCTTCTGTGAATACATGAACATCAATAAGCCTATACTGCCACCAAACTTTCCGTTTATTCGCAATATATGTAAATCATGTGGCTTTACATGTCCCTTTTGTCTGGACACCAGAATAGATTGATTGTGCCTATAGTCGTTGACCATACATAGATCTTGATGAATAAAAACATTGTATTGACAATTTTACATTTAAATATTTCTTTTTGGTTGTATATTTATTCATGATCATGTAGTGCTACAAGTCTCTCATATCATAAACCTAACTTGTCTTGTGCATTTAAAGATCTAAACGTATCATACCTAAAGAATAAATTTGAGCATTTGAGATTTTTTTTATTAACCCTCTAAATTGAAATTTTGTTTAACTTAATCTGTTTTATAAAATAAACCCAATTTTTTTTAAGGAAATAACATAAGTATGTGAACCATTATTATACTTATTTACGGTATAAATTATAATAACCCCATTTTCGTTAATCCGGATATATGTTTCTAACCGAAACTTTCTTGACTTGTTTCTTTAACTGGATAGTGTATCTAGGCTTGTAGAGATAAAGATTTAAAGAAAAGAATTATAAGGTTTAAAATGTAATAGATATGAAACTAGAAGGGTTAATTGTTAAATACTCTGTATTCTTATCTTTTATACCCAAGATTAATCAGACATCTCATTTTCTTTTCCTCCTTCACCTAGAACCGTATAGAGAGAGAGAGATAGAGCTTAGTGAGAGAATCCCAAATTTGTGAATAAAATGAAGGATTTAAGCTTGGTTTTGGAAGATTAAGGCTAGATTGTTCAAGGTAACTTTCTATTACACTTTAATGTTTGTTTTAGTGGGTTCAATATATGTTAAAGTGTATTCATTTGGTGTTTAGCGGCTGATTAGAAGCAAGGAAGAGTTGAATATATTATAGTTAAAACATTTTGGTCACTTGAGGTAATAATCTTCAAAATAAGTTCAATTATGTTGGAAACTATGAGTTTTAACTTATAAGATGTATGATTGGTGATGCATGTATTTGATATTGTTAAATTATGATTAAAAGACTCTAATAATGTCTTGGATTAAGGAATGAAATCATTAAAAACGTAACTGAGCTTCAAAGTTAGGTTGCACATCAAGTGTTTGATAAAATGTTTGTGAGACTTTTGAAATTTTAGAGTTGCTGTCCTGTTACTAGAAAATTCGTATAAAATCAACCGTTGGTCCAAATGAGGTGTACGATATACCGTTGGAAACCTTAAAATGCCCTTTCAACTGTTATGAAGAGTGCAAGTCCTAATTTTGAGTGTAAATGTGTCAAAACACTGAGTTTATGAATCAGCTCACAGTATGACTAAAACCTACGCACTGTTTTTGTAAAGGCTGTATCGTCTTACTCGTAGCTCCGAATTGCACAAATCCAGTTGCTATAGAATCCTAAGATATCAAGGTACAACTTTCATTTAGATGATAGTGTCCATATTGGCTTCTAAATTGGATAAATATATCGAAACTTATGGCAAACAGAAGCTGTCAATTTCTGTTTTTTTAAGTCAAAATTGGGATTTTTGGAAAATATTGTCTAAGATCTTAATGAATGTGTTGAGCTTAGTTTAGTGTTTTATTAAATGATTGTAGGTAATCGGAAGTAAGGAAGGAGATAACTAAGGTACGGATATCCTATTTCTTTGAATCAAGGGCAACCGCTTATATTTCGGATATCCCATCCATCTTGATATATGCGACTCCGAACATTATGGTTTCGAGTAATTGTATAGAAACATTTATTTTGTTTCAAAGTTGAATGACTTGAATCTATGCTAATCGTTTGAATACGTTTCATGATTCGAACATTTTGACGAAAGAATTTTACTTTATGATATTGAAACATTGATTTTAAGAACACGGGTTTTCTTGAATTTGAATTAGACTCAACACTTGGGCCACGAGTGTTGAGATGCCTCCGTGGTGGCTATTAATGACCATGGCGTTCTCGTAAAGGCTAAGGCCAAGCTAAATAGGGGACGTAGGATGCATCCAAGAGCCGAACACCAGAAAATGTAATGTCTAGTTACCGGATAGAACCGATTATCGGATAGAGCCGAATACCAGAGGTAGGTTACTGGGGAATGTGTGGTGTTGTGCCCGACATTAACATTCCAAGTCTGATTGGACTGATCATCCGATTAGACAACGTATTATTGAAATACGGGAGACTCGTTGATTTTTAAAATAAATAAACAAATGATTTCTATATTCGTTATTAATGTTTAGAACGATAGTTTTATATTAACTTTTATTTGATCTTAAATTATGTTCGAACCATTATGCACATTATCTGCCCACTGAGCGATTTTGCTCAGCCGAGGTGTTTTCTGTTTCCTCGGCAGGTTTAGGTTCTACCGCAGGGATGGGATGAATGATCGGGATAGACCTGGGAGTAAAAAGGACTTAAGATTAACTTTTATATAGCGGGTTTATATAATCTTTTGTAATTAGTTCAGATGATAATATTTTGGGTTTGTAATTAGGTTTAAGTTTTGTTTTAAGTTAACTGTTTTTGGGGAGCTTAGTACAGCTCTGAATTATGGTATTTTAGAGTTTTGATCCGGTTATTGGATTGTACTCCTTCCGTCTCAGGCTGCGCGGGACGGGGGTGTTACATAAATGATTTTGACTTTTAAACTATATTTCTAACATTTGAAGTGTTTTACCGTGATTTATTATCTTTTTTTCTTTAAAATTTTCAAAAATATGTTTTTGCCCTTATATTAGGAAAGTTGAAACAGCGGGAAAGTGCGGAACGATCGACAACCGTCTAAATCCTTTAATAAACGAGAATTACGAAACGTAAACCAAAAGAACTATAGAATTCTCTCCGAAGATGAACTTTTATAATTGATAACTTAATAGCAATGAAAACAATAAAACCCTATTTCTAATCTTAAAGAGAAAACTCTAATTTTGGTCCTTGAGGTTTAGTGAAAAATATGAAAGTGGACCTGAATTTTGATAAGTCTAGAAAACATCCTTGTGGTTCTCATTTACTTTTAAAGTGGTCCTCACTAACTCCGTTAAACAATGTCTATTAAGTGAGGGGTAGTTTAATCTTTTTATCCTTTTTTTACTCATTTTCTTTTTAAAATTAAAAACATTAAATAAACAAATAAACCTTGTATACCCTCGCCTCCAAGCTTTTCGTTTCTCTGTTAGTCCCCACCTCCACCAAACAACTACCACCGATCTTTTTCTCCATCGCTCCTGTCACCGACGACCTCGATCATCGATTTTCTACTCCATCGCAGCATCTGCAACTCATCTAATTCATCTCACCAGGACCGAAGCATAAGACACCACTGGATAAATCTCCCATCGTCGGTGAAGCATTTCTAGCTTCTCCACACATAAAACTACAGGGACAAGATTTTCCTTGGTCAACCTCACCCTCACCACCAGTAGCCATGCTTATTATCTTCATAGAAAATCCACCATATCCACCTCCTCTCACGACCTATGTGTTCACCCCATGTTTCCACTCCAAATACTGGGCAAATGAAGCCTTTCTCAAAACCTTTGTGTTGCAAGGATTTCAGGTAAGCATTTTTGGGTTTGGGATTTATCATTTATCGGCTTTGAATCTGTGTCTTGGTGAGGAAACAAAGCATGGCCCATTTATTTTACCTTTTTGTTTCCATTCAAAGGTTAGGTTTTTCTCTTTATCTCGACTCACAGGGACGAAATCTTCCCCCCAAAATCAAAAGAACTAATCAATTTCTTACTCTTTATCCTTAATCAATTTCAAATGAATATGCACATAATTTGTTTCGAGTCCATACCCAACAAACCCAATTATACTCTCTAATCACATGACATGTTGGTATTTGTAAAATCACTATTTTACATGATATTAAACTACTTTAACATGAAAACATTTCACTCACAGAGCTTAATAACTGACTATTGATGTATATTTCAAAATAAGACATTGTCGTTAATGGCAAGTGAAAAGAGAAGGTATAACCAAGTACTAGACATAGTGTTATTGATGTAACATTCCAATTGTTTTGTAATATTTTGTTTATTCTATTTATTTAGTTTGTGAATATGTTAAGACCAAATTGTACTTAAACTTAATATGAATTCATTTCGGATTAGCATTTAATGATGAGTAAAATAATCCTTGAAGATATTTCTTCACTTTCTCCGTTAGCTAAAAGTTTATGGCGAGCGGTATTATGGATTTCTATGTATGTGATTTGGAGTTATCGCAATAAAGTGGTGTTTTCGGATATAGCTCATTCACAATCGGACTTGGCTTTCGACATTCAGTGTTTATCTTCTCAGTAGTTATCTCATTGTACAAAAGGTTTCGCTAATTCTTGCATAGGGTGGTGCCGTAACCCAAGAGCCATTCTTGAGGCCTAAGTTTCGGTGTTCGGAGGGTTTTCTTCTCGCGTGTTTGCTTTGGTTTGTCATGGGCCTTGAGCTATTGTTTTTAGCTTTGTTCGGTTGGTTTTATTAAGATTTTTGGGGATTTTTTTTTTATTTTGGTGTCTTGTAGGTGGGTCTGTTTTTCTTTTTGTTTTCTTTTGTTTGTTTCTACTTCTTATGGAAACTTATGTTTTTGGTTTTGTTGTTTTTAGTTGGTTTAATAAATTGTTGACCTTTTTTTTTTTCAAAAAATAAGTCATGATGGCATGCCTTCATCCCCTAGGACTTGGCAAGTGAGGGTGTGACATTAGGGATCTATGTATCTTGCTATGATATCATTGTAATAATAGCTTTGGTTGTATGAAGAGTAAGGGGTTGTTTGTTTTTTTAGAATTTTTTTTAATGACTCTTAAGTTCAATTGGTTAGACCTTTTCATATCCAGACGATTTGTTTTCAGAACCTCTTAACTCTTAAAGACATTTGAAATAAGAAGTGGTGACCTAATTTCTTAAAACCTCTCATCACTAGGTCAGTTAATATGATCTTGTTTCTCTCAAGACGTATCCAGACGTTACGAAAACAAACTCAGATTTCAGAATTTAACACCACCTCTTATTAACCAGAATTAAAATAAGATTTAAGACTTCAGACCTCTTAAAAAAACAAATGTCACCTAAAATTTTTAAACTTTGAAACAGTGGAACAATAGATTTAGTTATGTGCAATTATAAACGTTAAAAAAATAAGAACTTGTGTGTAAAATTTACAAATATATTTATTTTTTATAACCACTTAAAAAAATTCTGGCTCCATGTCGGTATGTTATTAATTATATACATATCTTTGATCCTCTATCCGAAAAATGGTAGTAATTAACTGAAACGTAGTCCAATAAAAAATGCTTAATTTTTTTGACCAAGTTTTTAGATGCCTCGAAAATAATAAATTAACACAATGGACATTAGGCTTTGTTTGGTAAACTAACAGATAAGCTAGCTAGCTGATTGCTGATAAGCTAGCTGATGAACAAATCACATTTGGAAAAAACTAGCTTACAAGTATTAAAATATATACTACTTTATAAAGCATTTGACTTGTTTTTCTTAAAAACAACCTTTTAAGCCTATTGTACCATTACTTATGTACAACACTTTTAATGCAGCCCATTACTCTAACAGATATTGTCGATTCAGTTACCAAGATGGCGCTTCGTCGATTCACGATAACTCACCAAGACGACGCTTCGTCCTCATCCAACGCTGCCTCCAATGCAAAGCTTAAATATCCATTGCCGACCAGCTTCTCTCAATCGCCTACTTCTCTCGAACGCCGATCACCATTAATCGATCAGGTTAGGGTTATGATCTTCAAGGTTCGGTTTCTTATCAGTTTTCTCTACTTTTTTCATCTTTCTATCGATTGGCTACTGAAATCGATTTCTATTCTTCTATCCATGGCTATTGAAAGCGAATTAAATTTTGGTTTGCTTTCTTGGAATCGATCCATTCTTCTATCCGTGTCTGCTTTCTATCGATTGGCTACTGAAATCGATTTTGATTTGTTATCATGGCTACTGAAAGCGATTTCTATTCTTCTATCCATGGCTACTGAAATCGATTTCGATTTTGGTTTGCTTTCTTGGGCTCGATTTTGGTTTGTTATCGATTTTCTGTTTGCTTTCTATTCGATGGCTATTCAAATCAATTGCTTACCTTGAACCGATTTTGGTTTGTTTGCTTTCTAACTACGTTGTTTACTAAATTGATTTTTGTCTTTTTATGAGTAGCTTATATTTCTTGTTTGTAGGTTGGTTTCTATGATGATCTCACTGATGCTAATGTGTTTCGGACAGGGAAGAACACACTTCTAAGCCATCGCATATTTTCAACAATCGTTTATCCAGATACGTTCTCAATCGAAGGAGTTTGGCTAGGCCTTGTCTTTATTTTTTTGAGTTTGCAATCCAGAATTTCCATATATCTGTTTTGATCACTTGTGTGCATTAGATCCATTCTGAAGAAAAAAAAGACGTGTTCAAGATAATTGGTGGTATCCATAATGAATCTAATACTCGGAAGAAAATGGAACTTTGGGTATCTTGGGTCTCTCTACATGAAAGTCTTCTTCAAAACCCCATCACAATTTTGAACATTTTCTCTTTATTGATATTATTTATGACTTTCATTTTCTCAATATCGATATTATTTATGGCTTTCTCTATATTAAGCTTCTTGGATATATTTTTAGTTTTATCAATCATTTTCTCCAGAATTAATTGTTTATGTAGTTTGTTTTGTTGCAACTTCATTTACTTTTGGTCCGAGTACCATGAAAAACATTTATTTTTTGGATTTTGCTCAAGTTTATTAGCCTTTGTGAACTCACAAATTTCCTTTCTTCCTTTTTGTTCTTGATCACCAAAAATGGTTTTGGCCTTGTTTAGATTTATGCACAATCCAATGCAGAGCAAGTTGAAAACATGCATGAATGTGATGAGTCAAATGGAATTCATTCTTCTTTACCATCATGTTGTTTTTTTGTTAGTGATTGGTACAACTTCAATATAATAATGTGGTTTGTTAGAGCTGTAGGTTTTAACTGGGCTTTGATGTGCATAATCTGATATATTTTTCTATGCGCCAAACTGTAGGTTAGAACTGGGATTTGATGAATCAAAAAGAATTCAGCAAGTTGCAAAACATCATTCTGTTCCAACTTTCTGCTTAAACCTGGAATTCAGCAAGCGGCAAAACACAACCAAAATGTTGTATGCATTATAAGGTCCGGTTCAATAGTTGGTTTATTTTCCTACTTTAAGTTTGATTTTTGTTTTTACAAGTTTTCCATTATGATCTGTTTCTGTATTTTACTCTTCCCAATATTGCATTAGGGATATGATTGAATACCATTTTTGCATATCTTGGCTTCTAAATTGGTATTGGAAAAATTTTCAAATCAAATTTTGTTGTGCCTTTATGACATAATCTTCCAGTTGAGAGGGAGGGGTTTTTGATTTTTTTTTTGGTTTTTAAGCTTTAGAAACAAGAGTTTCCTCTAGATATGGCTTGTTCCAAGATCTTTCAAGCACATTAAACATCTTCGATCTCTTCTATCCACCATGTAAGAATCCCTTTTCACTGTAGTGGATCTGTGTCTGTAAACTGTGACCTTTTTTTTGGCTTTATATGTTCCAATCAACAGAAATTACTTTGCAAATTGTCATATATTTCTGTTTTATGAGTTTTATGTCTTTGTAAATGTTACAATGCAGATGGGTACGATTCGTAGGAACCCAATGGTACTTTGATTTCTTCTCAATGTTATTTCTGGAATTGTGTTCTCAGGTCGGTATTCTTCCACTTTTTCTTTGCAATTTAATGCCTCATATTCTTTATGTAGGTTACAAATAACATTCTGATTTCTCGATTACAATATTTCTCAAGCTTTCCATCTTGATTAAAATGTCTCTACCCGATTTCTCTATCCCATCGCTCTCAAGTTTACATTTTTTTTTCAATGATTTTTTATGTTTTTTCTTCTCCAGTTTGTGTTTGTGTTCGACAGTGGTTGTGTTGATTACATAGTTTTGTTTGCATGCGGTTTTCTTTATTAAAGAGTAAGTTTTGTTTGTATTTGATTGATCTTCAATGTTTTTTTTGTTCTTTTGACAATCTATTTCTTGATTACACGTGTTTCTTGAATACAATCCTATTCATAACGACTTTGAACAACTAGAGTTCCCTCCAAAACATAATCTATCTTTGTAATAGGTGCAACTCAAAATAATTTTCAGTAAATTCAATTGGTAATGTTGATTAGATTTCATGACCCTTGCTTCTGGCATCTTGATTTTTGCATCTTGATTTTTGGATATATGTCTGCTTCGTGATTGGTTATTCCAAAATGGTTGGAAGAAAGCATTTATATTTCTTTACTTTGGTTTGGTATTCAAAATAATTTTCGGTAAATTCAATTGGTAATGTTGATTAGATTTCATGAACCTTGCTTCTGGCATCTTGATTTTTGCATATATGTCTGCTTCCTGATTGGTTATTCCAAAATGGTTGGAAGAAAGCATTTATATTTCTTTACTTTTGTTTGGTATCAAACATGGATTTAGTAAATGGGCTACAACGAGATGGAATTTGGCTTGTTTGTTGGCTTTCAAACCTACAAAGATGAGCATCAATGATTGATGGAATACATATGTGCAACAGTAGTCCAGTGGGAGTTTGAATTATGTTTTAGCTAATGGTTGCAATATAAGATTCTGTGAGGTTATCATGCCATTGGAGAATGGAGGATAAGTCGAAAACTTGATGCTAATACCTTTTTATTTGGTGATATAATAATTGAAGATATAATAATTGAAGAAGCATGCCTGTTTTTGCTAATAATATCTTAAATCTATCATATTAGTTATGCTAATTAATCGTTGCATGAACATCATATCATGTAGATGTTGTATCACTTGATTACAATTTTATGTTTCCTTCCTAATAGTAAAAGTATATATTGTTTAGACTCAGGTGTATAGTTTAGTTGGTAAATGATAGAATGACTTTGCTCAAAAATACATGTTTAAGTTTGAATCTTACGGGAGACGGGTTTGAACTCCTAACATGTGGTTTGGGGGTTAAAACGTGGATTTGAAAAAGCTAAGTAAGAAGTGTCATCAATAAAAATATATTTCTTGAATTTGGATTGTAAGAACATCTCCAACAGCTATGCTATAATTTATCTAAAATAGAGTATAAAAAGTTGAAACCTCTAAAAAAATTACAATCAACTCCAACATCTACTCTATTTTAGCAAATTCTATTATCAATTCTATTAATAAAATATTATTTTCTCTTTTCTAAATATACAACTTCAATTTCTTCTATTGGTGGAAAATAAATTAAATATTATTTCTCTCTCTTCAATATGAGGATTTAGAGATTTCGACCTGCTCTCTCCTTTTTTTCTCTATTTTAGCATATAATATAGTCAACTCAACCTAATACCCCAGTAGACCTTGATTAGGCTTTTAAATTAACATTTTTCGATAAAAAAATAATTTCTAAAACAAACTATACTCCAAAAGAACACTTTCACAAGTCTTGGTAATCTTTGAAAAACCACAACAATTATTTTCGCAAATTTACTATGTCAAGGCTTTTTTTTGAAATTTTTAAATATCTAACATTCTTATAAAAATTTATAAGATTTATCTTTGGAAAATAACCAAAACATTTGCTACAACAAAATATCGTTCATTGAGGATATTTAACAATTAAATATCAAAAAGCAACTAAAAAAACAGAGACTAAATAAATAAATTAGTGATAATTTATTATATACAAAATTGTTGTAGTAAAAATAAATTCTTATTGGATCCATTTATTATAAACCCAAAATATAAAACATTTTTTTTTTGTTTTATAGCACAACAACATAATTTGGGCTCTACCCCAATTAAAACTGGTCCAATGGAAGAACAAGTGTGAGTCCGTGATCGTTACCAGATAAATCAAACAACAAACAATAAATGATAAACCAACCTGTTTCGATAACAAACGATGATTACACGGTTGATTTCTTGATATGGTTTCTCTCTATTTGTTTTTCTCTCTTTACACCTTTTTCTATGTGTTGTGTGTGTTCTGTGTTCTGATCGATAGATAGAGAGAAAGAGATAATATCTATTTAAGATATTATCAAAACTTAAACTAATATTAAACTAAAAACATAATATCTAAATAATATCTAGATATTATAACTTTGACACTTATTACAATTTAGACCCTAGACTATGGTTGAGAGTAACTTTCAGCATTAACTTCAGATTGCGATCTTTGTATCGGATGATCTTGAATCCAATGAGACTGTGTCTTAACAATCACCCCCTTTGGATCAAGATCATTACGAAAATGATTTGTCAATACGCTCTTCTCTTTCAGCTCAAAAGATGCAATCTCTTTATCTCTTCAATTGTAATAGTCTCCAGGTTTAGATTCGAATGCTTTTAGCAAAGTATCTTCAAAGAAAATTTATCTGAAATCAGCATGTCTTCAGAATACTTTGATCTCGCAGTTCTTGATTAGCTTTTCTTGTAATGAACATTTCTTCAAGCTTTATATTCTCCCCCTTTTTGATGGAAAGTGCAACGACTTCATCAAAACTTTGAGTAAGAAATGTCAACTACTTGGAGTCTCTGATCCGTCAACTCAATAGTTATTCATCCTGATCTTTGCAAATCTAGACAAAATAATCATGTAACACCTGAATCAACTAATGAATCAGTTAGAATGCCTGTCAGTAACACTAAGTCACTGTGTGTAACGAATATACATATAGAAATGAGCTGTTTGATGTTGACTCCCCCTAGGCTTCCATTTAATCATCGAAACACCACAAAGGTTATTTCTATAATCGTTATGACAAAGAAACTAATTCCTTGTGTGTTCGTGCTTGTGTTGAAAGAATTAAGCATTGATGATTGCTTATTTGGCTCAAATTGTGTAAACCACTGAGACAACAGTAAGTTAAACACAGACTCAATGTGCATGAGTGAAGTGCGAAGGTGGGGCAGACTTCCTTCTTTTCAATATCCAGATTTTCCAAATGAAAATCAGATAGCAAATGTGCTGCATCCCCTTAGAAAATGTGATACACTTTATATTTGAGGAGAAAATGAGTAGTTGGTGAGGTTTGATCAAGAGTTGGCATGGGCTAGTTGTCTGTTTCAATAATGATCCCCAAAGAATTGTGAAACATTAGAATGGTGGTTGCCCGGCTCAGAAAACGTTGGTGCAGAGTTGTAATATTTTTTTAACTCTGTTCTGACACGCTCTTTCTTTTAAACATTTTGCTCACTCTAATCAAACTTTCTTTTTCTGTTATATCTCATCACTCAATTCTTTTCGACTTCTCACACTCAATCACTATGGATTAACTTCTTGGGTAGAAATCACTGGTTAATGTGATTCCATTGAAGTTGTGTTAAGTCCTAGCACAAATAAATCCTTGTTTTCCTATCATGCTTTGGTTTGTCGTGGGTCTTGAGCTATTGTTTTTAGCTTTGTTCGGTTCATTTTATTAAGATTTTTTGGGGATTTTTTTTTGCTTTTGGTGTCTTGTAGGTGGGTCTGTTTTTCTTTTTGTTTTCTTTTGTTTGTTTCTACTTCTTATGGAAACTTATGTTTTTGGTTTTGTTCCTTTTAGTTGGTTTAATAAATTGTTGACATTTTTTTTTTCAAAAAATAAGTCATGATGGCATGTCTTCATCCCCTAGGACTTGGCAAGTGAGGGTGTGACATTAGGGATCTATGTATCTTGTTATGATATCATTGTAATAATAGATTTGGTTGTATGAAGAGTAAGGGGTTGTTTGTTTTTTTAGAATTTTTTTTAATGACTCTTAAGTTCAATTGGTTAGACATTTTCATATCCAAACGATTTGTTTTAAGAACCTCTTAACTCTTAAATACATTTGAAATAAGAAATGGTTACCTAATTTCTTAAAACCTCTTATCACTAGCCTAGTTAATATGCTCTTCTTTCTGTCAAGACGTCTACAGACGTTACAAAAACAAACTCATATTTCAGAATTTAACACCACCTCTTATTAATCAGAATTGAAATAAGATTTAAGACTTCAGACCTCTTAAAAAAACAAATGCCACCTAAATTTTTTAAACTTTGTAACAGTCGAACTATAGATTTAGTTATGTGCAATTATAAATGTTGAAAAAATAAGAACTTGTGTGTAAAATTTACAAATATATTTATTTTTTTATAACCACTTAAAAATAATTCTGGCTCCATGTCGGTATGTTATTAATTATATACATATCTTTGATCCTCTATCCGAAAAATGGTAGTAATTAACTGAAACGTAGTCCAATAAAAAATGCTTAATTTTTTTGACCAAGTATTTAGATGCCTCAAAAATAATAAATTAACACGATGGACATTAGGCTTTGTTTGGCAAACTAACAGATAAGCTAGCTAGCTGATGGCTGATAAGCTAGCTGATGAACAAATCACATTTGGAAAAAACTAGCTTACAAGTATGTAAAATCTATACTACTTTAAAAAGCATTTGACTTGCTTTTCTTAAAAATAACTTTTTAAGCCTATTGTACCATTATTTATTGCATATTTACTTAATTTTTAACTTTACAACTCTTTAAAGCTTATGTAGAACACTTTTAATTCAGTCCATTACTCTAACAGATATTGTCGATTCAGTTACCAAGACGACGATTCGTCGATTCAGGCTAACTCACCAAGACGACGCTTCGTCCTCATCCAACGCTGCCTCCAATGCAAGGCTTAAATATCCATTGCCGACCAGTTCTCTTCTCTCAATCGCATGCTTCTCTCGAACGCCGATAACCATTAATCGATCAGGTTAGGGTTATGATCTTCAAGGTTCGGTTTCTTATCAGTTTTCTCTACTTTTTTTTGCTTTCTATCGATTGGCTAGTGAAATCGATTTTGGTTTGATATCTTGGAATCGCTTTTGATTTGTTATCATGGCTACTGAAATCGATTTCTATTCTTCTATCCATGGCTATTGAAAGCAATTTCGATTTTGGTTTGCTTTCTTAGAATCGATCCATTCTTCTATCCATGTCTGCTTTCTATCGATTGGCTACTGAAATCGATTTTGATTTGTAATCATGGCTACTGAAAGCGATTTATATTCTTCTATCCATGGCTACTGAAATCGATTTCGGTTTTGGTTTGCTTTCTTGGGCTCGATTTTGGTTTGTTATCGATTTTCTGTTTGCTTTCTATTCGATGGCTATTGAAATCAATTGCTTACCTGAACCGATTTTGGTTTGTTTGCTTTCTAACTACGTTGTTTACAAAATTGATTTTTGTCTTTTTATGAGTAGCTTATATTTCTTGTTTAGACTCAAGTGTATAGCTTAGTTGGTAAAGGATAGAATGACTTTGCTCAAAAATACATGTTTAAGTTCGAATCCTACGGGAGACGGGTTTGAACTCCTAACATGTGGTTTGGGGGTTAAAACGTGGATTTGAAAAAGCTAAGTAAGAAGTGTCATCAATAAAAATATATTTCTTGAATTTGGATTGTCAGAAAATCTCCAACACCAACAGTTATGCTATAATTTTTCTAAAATAGAGTATAAAAAGTTGAAACATCTAAAAAAATTACAATTAACTCCAATAGCTACTATATTTTAGCAATTCTATTATCAATTACATTAATAAAATATTATTTCTCTTTTCTATATATACAACTTCAATATATCATATTGGTGGAAAAGAATTAAATATTATTTATCTCTCTTCAATATAGGGATTTAGAGATTTCCACCCACTCTCTCCTTTTTTCTCTATTTTAGCATATGATATAGTCAACTCAACCTAATGCCCCACTAGATCTTTCTTAGGCTTTTAAATTAACATTTTTCGATAAAAAAATAATTTCTAAAACAAACTATACTCCAAAATAACACTTTCACAAGTCTTGGTGATCTTTGAAAAACCACAATAATTATTTTCGCAAATTTACTATGTCAAGGCTATGTTTGAAATTTTTAAATATCTAACATTCTTATAAAAATTTATAAGATTTATCTTTGGAAAATATCCAAAACATTTGCTCCAACAAAATATCGTTCATTGAGGATATTTAACAATATAATATCAAAAATAAAATAAAAAGAGGTATATTCCAGCAACTAAAAAAAGCGGAGACTAAATAAATAAATTAGTGATAATTATTATATACAAAATTGTTGTAGTAAAAGTAAATTCTTATTGGATCCATTTATTATAAACCCAAAATATAAAACATTTTTTTTTGTTTTATAGCCCAACAACATAATTTGGGCTCTACCAGATGTGGCCCAATTAAAACTGGTCCAATGAAAGAACAAGTAGTATAGTCTAGAGTGCAAGACCCAACGTAATTCAGCCCACACACATGTGGGTAGATGGGAGGGATCCACGCCCAAACCCAAATCCGAAAAAAAACCTAGAACGTAAATGTGCAACCCCTGATACGTTTTTGACCAAAATCGACTAATTTTGGGGTCGTTTTTCTTCATTCTTTTTGCACTAAAACTTTAGAAACATTTTACACTAACCATATAATTAAAAGCATAATTTTTAATGAACTCAGGGGCTATAATTTTGAGTTTAAAGACACGATTTTACCGAAAAAAACCAATAATCACGTTTTGGTAAAATCGAACGTCTTCCCGACTCTCTTACGACCCAATACTTTTAGCATAATTTAGAAACACTAAAACGATCATAGTGAAGCATAAAACTAGAATTAAGGTCAATGATTTACCTCTAATTTGACGAAAAACCTTGAGAAAACCCAAATCGCTTTGGCGGTCGAATTCTCCTTCACCTCACGACTTTTGCTACTGATTTCTTAGGGTTAATGAGCGTCTATATATAACCAATCAGTAACAATTCGAAATTTGAAATACCCTCTACGTAATTGAGAGAATTTTGGGGATTAAGCATTTATCCCAACTAAAACGTGGCTTTATCCCAAAACAACCCAAATCCCTTTTTTTTCTTTTAATTAAATAATCATATTTCTAGATGAAACCCCCTCTTTGCCCATCTTACACTTTAACCCCTTCAACATTTTCTAATATAAATATACATAAATATATTTTTATTTATCCAACACATTTTTATTTTTATTTTTCTACTAAAATAAACCAATTTATTGAAATGCTAAAACCCACACTTTGGAGTGCTACAAATAAACATAATCAAAACATGATATACATTTAAATTTAAATATAAAGAATTTAAAACATAATCATTGAATTCTAACAAAATACTTAATTTTTTATATAAAAAAATTATATTATTAAGCCTAAATTAAACAAATTTATAAAAAAAACCATTATCATTCTCTCAAAACCATCCAAAATTGTACCGTAAATCGACAAAAAATAAAATGAAACATTAAAATCCTGATGTATCTCAATGCATTGCGCGAGTACGCTTCTAGTATTAAAAAATATATATATAAATAGTTGATATGATTAACAATAATTCTAAATAATTAAATTTTAATTAACAATTTTCAATTAAACTTAATTAATATTAGTAATAGTTAAATTTTCATAATTAATATTATTTATAATTAATTGTTAAAAAATAATAATTAATATGAATGAGGGTATAGTTGGAAAAAGTCACGAAAAGTTCATAATAAGCTACTCCAAGTAGTTTATCAATAAACTAGGTTATAATAAGCTAACTTATAAGCTACCTTATGTGCATCCAAACATGTACCAAAAAAATAAACTAGTTTATAAACTTGCTTATTTTTTCAAACGATTTCTAATGACTAATTGGGTTAATTATAATCCCAAAACGTTTTAACTTGTCATGTTTCTAAATTAATTACCTCATTAAATTTCTTGCATGCGTTTTAATCAAATGCATATAAGTTACAATTAATGTTTTCTCTTATATATACTCTCAAAACATCACACCTATTATTAATACGTTTCATTTTGATCTCTCTCTCTCTCTCTCTCTCTCTCTAATTGTTGCAAGAATATTACAATGAAGAACATGACTTCTGTTCTCGTTATTCTTTTTGCACTTGTGCTTCTTATATGCAACGCACATGCAAAACTTTGTAATCCAGATCAAGAGATACATGATTGCTATCCGGCCCTAATTCAACGAGGACTACCGTCTCCAACTTGTTGCAACGAATTAGCAGCACATAAAGACTGCTTCTGTGAATACGTGAACATCAATAAGCCTATACTGCCACCAAACTTTCCGTTTATTCGCAATATATGTAAATCATGTGGCTTTACATGTCCCTTTTGTCCGGACACCAGAATAGATTGATTATGCCTATAGTCGTTGACCATACATAGATCTTGATGAATAAAAACATTGTATTGACGATTTTACATGTATATATTTCTTTTTGGTTGTATATTTATTCATGATCATGTAGTGCTACAAGTCTCTCATATCATAAACCTAACTTGTCTTGTGCATTTAAAGATCTAAACGTATCATACCTAAAGAATAAATTTGAGCATTTGGGATTTTTTTATTAACCCTCTAAATTGAAATTTTGTTTTACTTAATCTGTTTTATAAAATAAACCCAATTTTTTTAAGGAAATAAAATAAGTATGTGAACCATTATTATACTTATTTACGGTATAAATGATTTTGACTTTTAAACTATATTTCTAACATTTGAAGTGTTTTACCGTGATTTATTATCTTTTTTTCTTTAAAATGTTCAAAAATATGTTTTCGCCCTTATATTAGGAAAGTTGAAACAGCGGGAAAGTGCGGAACGATAGACAACCGTCTAAATCCTTTAATAAACGAGAATTACGAAACGTAAACCAAAAGAACTATAGAATTCTCTCCGAAGATGAACTTTTATAATTGATAACTTAATAGCAATGAAAACAATAAAACCCTATTTATAATCTTAAAGAGAAAACTCTAATTTTGGTCCTTGAGGTTTAGTGAAAAATATGAAAGTGGACCTGAATTTTGATAAGTCTAGAAAACATCATTGTGGTTCTCATTTACTTTGAAAGTGGTCCTCACTAACTCCGTTAAACAATGTCTGTTAAGTGAGGGGTAGTTTAATCTTTTTATCCTTTTTTTTACTCATTTTCTTTTTAAAATTAAAAACATTAAATAAACAAATAAACCCTGTATACCCTCGCCTCCAAGCTTTTCGTTTCTCTGTTAGTCCCCACCTCCACCAAACAACTACCACCGATCTTCTTCTCCATCGCTCCTGTTGTTGGGTCTGAAATATGCCAAAAATGGTTACTACTTCTAGTTCAACATGGTTACTACTTCTGAAGTTAATGCTGCTAGAAGAACTTGGTTAATACTTCTGAGGTTACTACTTCTGTGGTTAATGTTGCCAGTTGTAGTTAATGTTGCTGGAACAAAGTTAATGCTGCTAGAAGAAAACAGTTAATACTTCTAGTTAGTACTTCTGTTATTAATGCTGCTAGTTGATGATTAATGTTGCTCAACAAGATTAGTACTGCTAGTTCAAAGTTAGTACTGCTTGAAGAGATTAATGCTGCTAAGCATGGTTAGTACTGCTAGAGTTAATGCTTCTCAGAGTATTAATGCTGCTTATGATTAGTACTGCTTATAAGATGGAGATATGTATGGAAAGGATGACAACTGGATAAACTGAAGATATTCATGGAAGCTTAGAGATAATGATGGAAGATATTCTGGAGATATTGTATAAATTGTAGTTATCTTTTATCTTCAGTATATATATTGTATTGTTTAGAATAGTAAAAAAAAAACTTTTGAATTAATTCATTCATTCTAAGTTTTAGAAAAATCAACCTCAAGACATAGATCCTAATTCTAGAGAAGTAGAATTCGTATTGGTGAGCCTGTTCATCAATATTGAGGTTGTGTGTTTAATCTTGTAACTTCAAGCATTCAATACAAGTTTACAAGTTGTTGATTATATACTGTTTTGGTTTACTGTTTTATTGAATATCAAAGTGTTATTCCGCAAACTTCTTTGGTATTAGTTTCTGAGAATTTATTCTTGTTGAGAATTCGATCATGACAAGTGGTATCAGAGCCTAATTCCCTCAGAAACATCTATTCTTTCATTATGGAAAACTTTGCAGAATCAAACAGTACTCTGGTCTCTAAGGTCCCACTGCTCAAACCCAGTGAGTTTGACATGTGGAAGATCAGGATCAGACAATACATTCTTCTCACTGACTACTCAATGTGGGATATCATTGAGAATGGTCCTTCTGAAGCAGGAAGGATTGGACCAGATGGGAAAAGACCTCCACCAAAGACAGATGGTGAGAGGAAGATCAAACAAACAGAGATGAAGGCCTTGAGCACTCTGCTCTTGGCAATCCCCAATGAATATCAGCATCAATTTTGCAACTGCACTGATGCTCAGATTCTCTGGAATGCTTTAGAGAAAAGATTTGCTGGCACTAAAAGCATCAAAAGAAATCAAAGAGATGTTCTAAAACAGCAGTATGAGAACTTCACTTCTTCAAAGAATGAGTCTATGACTCAAACTTTTGATAGGTTCAACAAACTCATTGGTGAACTGGCTACTGTAGGGGTGAAGATGGAGCAAGATGATATCAACAGGAAGTTCCTCAGATCTCTTGGGGATGAATGGACTATGTACACTGTCTCATATAGACAGAGTGACAATCTGGAAGAGAAGGAACTTGATGATCTATATAATGATCTAAGAGTTTTTGAAACTGAGGTAGAATCCAAGAAAAAGCCCACTAGTTATATCCACAATGCTGCACTTCTTTCAACATCTACTGATACTACTGCTAACCCTGAAGCAGTTAGTACTACCAGTGGAGTAAATTCAGAAAAAGGCACTGGAACTATCTTTGAAGCCTTTTTGTCCAGTCATAGCAACAATTCTTTGATTAATGATGATCTGGATCAACTTCACCCTGATGACCTGGAGGAGATGGACATTAAATGGCAGATGGCTATGTTATCTATGAGGGTGAAGAAGTTTATTAAAAGAACAGGAAGGAACAACTTCTCTCAAAGAAGAGAAGATGGAGCTGGTTTTGACAAGACTAGGGTGGAGTGCTATAAGTGTCACATGAAAGGACACTTTGCTAGAGAATGCAGGAGTGTTGGTCCAAACAACAACCACCAACAAGCTCAGAATGGAGGCCAACAAGTTCAGAATGGAGGCTACAATCAAAACAAGAACCCTGCTCAAGCCCTTGTTTCTCAACAAGGAATGGGATTTGACTGGAGTGACCAAGCTGAGGAAGCCATTCAGAATCAAGCTCTAATGGCAGAAGTGTCTGATCTCCCCTCTGAGGTAATTTCTAATCTTTGAACTAAATCTTGCAAAGACACTGTCAAAAGATACAGGGATCACAATCAAAGTATGTGTGATGACCTCAAAAGATTAGAAAAGGACAGAAGAGATTATGTGTTGATAGTAGAGAGATTTGAAGAGCAAATCAAAGGATTTCAAGCTAATGAACTTCAACACTCTTATGACACAAACTATTGGAAGTGGGAAAAGAATGAGTTAGAGACCAAACTGTCTAAGTCCTTAGAAGAGAATGATAGACTGAAAGAGGAACTGTCTAAAGTTAAGCTTGACATAGAAAAGTTTTCATATGCTTCAAAAGCAATGGATTCTCTTCTAAAGGCTCAGATTCATGATAAGATGAAGCCTGGTATTGGTTACAACAATACACCTCCTCCTTACAACAACAACTATATCTCTCCTACTTCAGACTTGTTAGAAACCAAGGAGAAAAAGGACTTGTCTGAGGAAGCTTTTAAGATAGATCCTTTAGATGAGGTAGTAGTTAAGGATTTGATTGAGAAAGAAGCCAGTGAGAATAGGGATAATACTGTGAGTAAAAAGATACCATTAGAAAACAACATTATTACCAATGAGGGATGTGGGAAAATATGGGTCAAGTCCAAGGAGATAGAGAAGACCAAAGGAAAGGATAACAAGTGGTATCAGAGCTAGTATTCTCAGAAACATTCATTCAACATCAATCATCATGGCTAAAGAATCAGAATCGACAAGCACTGCCATTTCCACTGAGGTAACATCTAATCTTTGCTCTAAATCCTGTATTGAAACTGTTCAAAGGTACAGGGATCACAATCAGGGTATGTGTGATGATCTTAAAAGATTAGAGAGAGATATAAAAGACTATGTAAGAATAGTTGAGAGCTTTGAGGAACAGATTAAAGTTTTCCAAGCCAATGAACTTCAACACTCTTATGATACAAATTACTGGAAGTGGGAGAAGAATGACCTAGAACTTCAGCTGAAAAGGTCTAAAGAAGAGAATGAAAAGATAAAGAGTGAGTTTGAGAAAGCCAAGCTGGATATTGAGAAATTTTCCAATGCTTCTAAAGCAATGGACTCTTTGCTCCAAACTCAAATCCATGACAAACTTAGAAGAGGAATAGGCTATAACACCACACCACCACCATACAACAACAATTACATTCCTCCTATATCAGACTTGCTAGAGACCAAGAATAGGAAGGAATTGTCTGATGAAGCCACTAAGGTAGATACATTAGACAAAGTGGTGGTTGAAACAGACTCTGAAGAAGAGAACTCTAATGATAAGAGTAAGGAGAACACTGTAGGTGGTGAGATTCCTCTAGAAAATCACATTATCACCAATGAGGGATGTGGAAAGACTTGGGTCAAATCTAAGGACATAGAAAAGACAGAGGGAAAGTCTGGTAAGGTCCACTACAAACAGACAACAGTTGTGAATCCTGTCCCTTGCAAACAGTGTACTTGCAATAAATCTAAGCCCCAAAAACATGATAAAAGGAGGGGAAATCAAAGAAACTGGAATAATCAGTGGGCACAAAAAAAGGGGTTGATCTGAGTAAAATCAATAGACCAAAACCTTGTTTTATCTGTGGAAAGCTTAATCATGTTGCCAAATACTGTTATTACAATCCTATCAACCAAAGAGTTAATTTTCAAAGACAAACTCAAAACTCCTTTGGTTATAAGAAGCAAGGAAGGAATCAAATGGCTAAGAACAGAGCACCTAAAAAGTCTCATGTTCAAAATAAGTTTGCTAAACCAAAGAAACATACTCCAAATAAGCCAAGGAGTAATTTAAAGACAAAGAAAGCAAACAACTTTGTTCAAGTTTGGGTTCCAATTGCAAAGAAACCTGTTAGTACTGCTATCCCAGATAGTACTGCTAACAAGAATAGTGCTGCTAACTTGATTAGTACTGCTAACCAAGTTAGTACTGCTAACAAGGCTAGTGCTGCTTCTAGTAGTAAAGCAGCCAAGCCTATAATCTTGACAAAATACTCCAGTCATGAGATTCCTAAACAACTCATTCAGACCAAACTGACAGACTATATTAATGAGAAAGGTCAACCCAAGACCACTTTGGCTTGGGTTCCATCAAAGACTAACTGATTTATCAAGTGTGCAGGGCAACCAAAAGCTCAAGAGGAAGAGCATTTGGAATGAAGATAATGGTTGCTCTTGGCACATAACAAGGAACATGGACTGCCTTCAAATTCTTTAAAAGATTTGATGGAGGACATGTTACTTTTGATCCAGCAGAAGGTAAGAAAAGTGAAAAAGGTTGCTAATACTGAAAGGTAGTTAGTACTTCTAGTTCAGTGAATACTGTCAGACTGTGTTAATGCTGCTGGTATGTGTTACTACTGCCAGTCTGTGTTAATGCTGCTGATAAGTGTTACTACTGCTAATGAAAGTTTTCTATACCTAAAAATGATCTTCATTGATTTAATGTCAAACCTGGATATGAATCAAAAAGCTTTTATCTGTATCCAAGGTTTGTACAAAAAATACTTAATAATGAATTGACGGACATACCTCACTTTGATGAGGTATATGTACCTAAACCCCCTAAAGGCAAGGTTTTCTCAAACATGAGAAGATCTGATAGGGACTCTGAAGGAGTTGACACCCCATTGTTCTCAACAATGATGGTGGTGTCCCAACCACACTGAAGAAGGTATGGCAGCAGGGTCAAGGCCCTCATTAGACATTCCCACTGCTAGCCAAACCCAACCTTCCCACTCTATATCTATCCCACAGTTCCTACTTCATAAGCCAACTTCTCCAATCACCCAAACTTATCAAAGAAAACAGGTAAAGAAGGCTCCTTCCCTTCTTGTACCTTCACCCACTAAGCCTTTAAGCCCTCTATTGGAGCATTCTCCAATAGAGAATATCCAAAGGGAATCCAATAGGGTGTCTCCCAACCCTCAGGAGGTGCTCAATAAGGAGATGCAAGAGCATATGGGTTGTAAGGCTCACACTACTGACTTTGCACAAAGTGCAGGACAGGACAGTGTGAACATATCTAAGACCTTCCCCATGGCAACTTTAGATGAGTAATTATCTAAAGGTCCCAGGTGCCAAGAAACCAAGGGAGTAGAAGGTGCTTCTGCTAGGCAGAAGATCTCTACTAAAAGATCCAAGGATCCTTCAAGGGTGGTAAACACACCTAAAGGAGGTGAGGACAGTTTAACTACAAAGAATTGATGGATACACTTGGTACAATTAGTCTGAAAGTTCACAATCAAATTATGGAGATAAAAGAGATGAAAAGGTGATCACTTCTTATCACTAGCAGATAGATCATATCAAGAAGCTGGTACTGAAAAAGAAGAAAATTAAAGTTTGTATTGATATGAAATCTTATTTTGAGGGGGAGATAAGTGAAGAAGCTGAAATAAAGTAGTAACTACATCAGAAACAGAAAAGAAGATAACAGCAGAAACTGAATCAAGAAGAACTAGTAATTGCAGAAAGTTTTGAAATTATCATAAAGACCTTATGTTGAAGAACTTAACTTCTCAGTTTTGAAAAGTTAAGTTAGGGGGAGATTGTTGGGTCTGAAATATGCCAAAAATGGTTACTACTTCTAGTTCAACATGGTTACTACTTCTGAAGTTAATGCTGCTAGAAGAACTTGGTTAATACTTCTGAGGTTACTACTTCTGTGGTTAATGTTGCCAGTTGTAGTTAATGTTGCTGGAACAAAGTTAATGTTGCTGGAACAAAGTTAATGTTGCTAGAAGAAAACAGTTAATACTTCTAGTTAGTACTTCTGTTATTAATGCTGCTAGTTGATGATTAATGTTGCTCAACAAGATTAGTACTGCTAGTTCAAAGTTAGTACTGCTTGAAGAGATTAATGCTGCTAAGCATGGTTAGTACTGCTAGAGTTAATGCTGCTCAGAGTATTAATGCTGCTTATGATTAGTACTGCTTATAAGATGGAGATCTGTATGGAAAGGATGACAGCTGGATAAACTGAAGATATTCATGGAAGCTTAGAGATAATGATGGAAGATATTCTGGAGATATTGTATAAATTGTAATTATCTTTTATCTTCAGTATATATATTGTATTGTTTAGAATAGTAAAAAAAAAAAAAACTATTGAATTAATTCATTCATTCTAAGTTTTAGAAAAATCAACCTCAAGGCATAGATCCTAATTCTAGAGAAGTAGAATTCGTATTGGTGAGCCTGTTCATCAATATTGAGGTTGTGTGTCTAATCTTGTAACTTCAAGCATTCAATACAAGTTTACAAGTTGTTGATTATATACTGTTTTGGTTTACTGTTTTATTGAATATCAAAGTGTTATTCCGCAAACTTCTTTGGTATTAGTTTCTGAGAATTTATTCTTGTTGAGAATTCGATCCTGACACCTGTCACCGACGACCTCGATCATCGATTTTCTACTCCATCGCAGCATCTGCAACTCATCTAATTCATCTCACCAGGACCGAAGCATAAGACACCACTGGATAAATCTCCCATCGTCGGTGAAGCATTTCTAGCTTCTCCACACATAAAACCACAGGGACAAGATTTTCCTTGGTCAACCTCACCCTCACAACCAGTAGCCATGCTTATTATCTTCATAGAAAATCCACCATATCCACCTCCTCTCACGACCTATGTGTTCACCCCATGTTTCCACTCCAAATACTGGGCAAATGAAGCCTTTCTCAAAACCTTTGTGTTGCAAGGATTCAGGTAAGCATTTTTGGGTTTGGGATTTATCATTTATCGGATTTGAATCTATGTCTTGGTGAGGAAACAAAGCATGGCCCATTTATTTTACCTTTTTGTTTCCATTCAAAGGTTAGGTTTTTCTCTTTATCTCGACTCACAGGGACGAAATCTTCCCCCCAAAATCAAAAGAACTAATCAATTTCTTACTCTTTATCCTTAATCGATTTCAAATGAATATGCACCTAATTTGTTTCCAATGGAATCCATACCCAACAAACCCAAATTATACTCTCTAATCACATGACATGTTGGTATTTGTAAAATCACTATTTTACATGATATTAAACTACTTTAACATGAAAACATTTCACTCACAGAGCTTAATAACTGACTATTGATGTATATTTCAAAATAAGACATTGTCGTTAATGGCAAGTGAAAAGAGAAGGTATAACCAAGTACTAGACATAGTGTTATAGATGTAACATTCCAATTGTTTTGTAATATTTTGTTTATTCTTATTATTTAGTTTGTGAATATGTTAAGACCAAATTGTACTCAAACTTAACCAATAGTTAGTAATATGAATTCATTTCGGATTAACATTTAATGATGAGTGAAATAATGCTTGAAGATATTTTTCACTTTCTCCGTTAGCAAAAAGTTTATGGCGAGCGGTATTATGGATTTCTATGTATGTGATTTGGAGTTATCACAATAAAGTGTTTATCTTATGAGTAGTTATCTCATTGTACAAAAGGATTCGCTAATTCTTGCATAGGCCGGTGCCGCAACCCAAGAGCCATTCTTGAGTCCTAAGTTTCGATGTTCGGAGGGTTTTCTTTTCGCGTGTTTGCTTTGGTTTGTCATGGGCCTTGAGCTATTGTTTTTAGCTTTGTTCGGTTGGTTTTATTAAGATTTTTTGGGGATTTTTTTTTTGATTTTGGTGTCTTGTAGGTGGGTCTGTTTTTCTTTTTGTTTTCTTTTGTTTGTTTCTACTTCTTATGGAAACTTATGTTTTTGGTTTTGTTGTTTTTAGTTGGTTTAATAAATTGTTGACCTTTTTTTTTTCAAAAAATAAGTCATTATGGCATGCCTTCATCCCCTAGGACTTGGCAAGTGAGGGTGTGACATTAGGGATCTATGTATCTTGCTATGATATCATTGTAATAATAGCTTTGGTTGTATGAAGAGTAAGGGGTTGTTTATTTTTTTAGAATTTTTTTTAATGACTCTTAAGTTCAATTGGTTAGACGTTTTCATATCCAGACGATTTGTTTTCAGAACCTCTTAACTCTTAAACACATTTGAAATAAGAAGTGGTGACCTAATTTCTTAAAACCTCTCATCACTAGCTCAGTTAATATGCTCTTCTTTCTCTCAAGACGTATCCAGACGTTACGAAAACAAACTCAGATTTCAGAATTTAACACCACCTCTTATTAACTAGAATTGAAATAAGATTTAAGACTTCAGATCTCTTAAAAAAACAAATGTCACCTAAAAATTTTAAACTTTGTAACAGTGGAACTATAGATTTAGTTATGTGCAATTATAAATGTTAAAAAAATAAGAACTTGTGTGTAAAATTTACAAATATATTTATTTTTTATAACCACTTAAAAAAAATTCTGGCTCCATGTCGGTATGTTATTAATTATATACATATCTTTGATCCTCTATCCGAAAAATGGTAGTAATTAACTGAAACGTAGTCCAATAAAAAATGCTTAATTTTTTTGACCAAGTTTTTAGATGCCTCGAAAATAATAAATTAACACGATGGACATTAGGCTTTGTTTGGCAAACTAACAGATAAGCTAGCTAGCTGATTGCAGATAAGCTAGCTAGCTGATTGCTCATAAGCTAGCTGATGAACAAATCACATTTGGAAAAAACTAGCTTACAAGTATTAAAATATATACTACTTTATAAAGCATTTGACTTGTTTTTCTTAAAAACAACTTTTTAAGCCTATTGTACCATTACTTATTGCATATTTTCTTAATTTTTAACTTTACAACTCTTTAAAGCTTATGTACAACACTTTTAATGCAGCCCATTACTCTAACAGATATTGTCGATTCAGTTACCAAGATGGCGCTTTGTTGATTCACGATAACTCACCAAGACGACGTTTCGTCCTCATCTAACGCTACCTCCAATACAAAGCTTAAATATCCATTGCCGACCAGTTCGCTTCTCTCAATCGCCTACTTCTCTCGAACGTCAATCACCATTAATCGATCAGGTTAGGGTTATGATCTTCAAGGTTCGGTATCTTATCAGTTTTCTCTACTTTTTCACCTTTCTATCGATTGGCTACTGAAATCGATTTCTATTCTTCTTTCCATGGCTATTGAAAGCGAATTAAATTTTGGTTTGCTTTCTTGGAATCGATCCATTCTTCTATCCCTGTCTGCTTTCTATCGATTGGCTACTGAAATCGATTTTGATTTGTTATCATGGCTACTGAAAGCGATTTCTATTCTTCTATCCATGGCTACTGAAATCGATTTCGATTTTGGTTTGCTTTCTTGGGCTCGATTTTGGTTTGTTATCGATTTTCTGTTTGCTTTCTATTCGATGGCTATTCAAATCAATTGCTTACCTTGAATCGATTTTGGTTTGTTTGCTTTCTAACTACGTTGTTTACTAAATTGATTTTTGTCTTTTTATGAGTAGCTTATATTTCTTGTTTGTAGGTTGGTTTCTATGATGATCTCACTGATGCTAATGTGTTTCGGACAGGGAAGAACACACTTCTAAGCCATCGCATATTTTCAACAATCGTTTATCCAGATACGTTCTCAATCGAAGGAGTTTGGCTAGGCCTTGTCTTTATTTTTTTGAGTTTGCAATCCAGAATTTCCATATATCTGTTTTGATCACTTGTGTGCATTAGATCCATTCTGAAGAAAAAAAAAGACGTGTTCAAGATAATTGGTGGTATCCATAATGAATCTAATACTCGGAAGAAAATGGAACTTTGGGTATCTTGGGTCTCTCTACATGAAAGTCTTCTTCAAAACCCCATCACAATTTTGAACATTTTCTCTTTATTGATATTATTTATGACTTTCATTTTCTCAATATCGATATTATTTATGGCTTTCTCTATATTAAGCTTCTTGGATATATTTTTAGTTTTATCAATCATTTTCTCCAGAATTAATTGTTTATGTAGTTTGTTTTGTTGCAACTTCATTTACTTTTGGTTCGAGTACCATGAAAAACATTTATTTTTTGGATTTTGCTCAAGTTTATTAGCCTTTGTGAACTCACAAATTTCCTTTCTTCTTTTTGTTCTTGATCACCGAAAATGGTTTTGGCCTTGTTTAGATTTATGCACAATCTAATGCAGAGCAAGTTGAAAACATGCATGAATGTGATGAGTCAAATGGAATTCATTCTTCTTTACCATCATGTTGTTTTTTTGTTAGTGATTGGTACAACTTCAATATAATCATGTGGTTTGTTAGAGCTGTAGGTTTTCACTGGGCTTTGATGTGCATAATCTGATATATTTTTCTATGCGCCAAACTGTAGGTTAGAACTGGGATTTGATGAATCAAAAAGATGTCAGCAAGTTGCAAAACATCATTCTGTTCCAACTTTCTGCTTAAATCTGGAATTCAGCAAGCGGCAAAACACAACCAAAATGTTGTATGCATTATAAGGTCCGGTTCAATAGTTGTTTATTTATTTTCCTACTTTAAGTTTGATTTTTGTTTTTACAAGTTTTCCATTATGATCTGTTTCTGTATTTTACTCTTCCCAATATTGCATTAGGGATATGATTGAATACCATTTTTGCATATCTTGGCTTCTAAATTGGTATTGGAAAAATTTTCAAATCAAATTTTGTTGTGCCTTTATGACATAATCTTCTAGTTGAGAGGGAGGGGTTTTTGATTTTTTTTGGTTTTTAAGCTTCAGAAACAAGAGTTTCCTCTGGATATGGGTTGTTCCAAGATCTTTCAAGCACATTAAACATCTTCGATCTCTTCTATCCACCATGTAAGAATCCCTTTTCACTGTAGTGGATCTGTGTCTATAAACTGTGACCTTTTTTTTGGCTTTATATGTTCCAATCAACGGAAATTACTTTGCAATTTGGCATATATTTCTGTTTTATGAGTTTTATGTCATTGTAAATGTTACAATGCAGATGGGTACGATTCGTAGGAACCCAATGGTACTTTGATTTCTTCTCAATGTTATTTCTGGAATTGTGTTCTCAGGTTGGTATTCTTCCACTTTTTCTTTGCAATTAAATGCCTCATATTCTTTATGTAGGTTACAAATAACATTCTGATTTCTCGATTACAATATTTCTCAATCTTTCCATCTTGATTAAAATGTCTCTACCCGATTTCTCCATCCCATCGCTCTCACGTTTACATTTTTTTTTCAATGATTTTTTATGTTTTTTCTTCTCCAGTTTGTGTTTGTGTTCGACAGTGGTTGTGTTGATTACATAGTTTTGTTTGCATGCGGTTTTCTTTATTACAGAGTAAGTTTTGTTTGTATTTGATTGATCTTCAATGTTTTTTTTGATCTTTTGACAATCTATTTCTTGATTACACGTGTTTCTTGAATACAATCCTATTCATAACGACTTTGAACAACTAGAGTTCCCACCAAAACATAATCTATCTTTGTAATAGGTGCAACTCAAAATAATTTTGGGTACATTCAATTGGTAATGTTGATTAGATTTCATGACCCTTGCTTATGGCATCTTGATTTTTGGATATATGTCTGCTTCCTGATTGGTTATTCCAAAATGGTTGGAAGAAAGCATTTATATTTCTTTACTTTGGTTTGGTATCAAACATGGATTCAGTAAATGGGCATCAAACCTACAAAGATGAGCATCAATGATTGATGGAATACATATGTGCAACAGTAGTCCAGTGGGAGTTTAATTATGTTTTAGCTAATGGTTGCAATATAAGATTCTGTGAGGTTATCATGCCATTGGAGAATGGAGGATAAGTAGAAAACTTGATGCTAATACCTTTTTATTGGGTGATATAATAATTGAAGAAGCATGCCTGTTTTTGCTAATAATATCTTATATCTATCATATTAGTTATGCTAATTAATCGTTGCATGAACATCATATCATGTAGATGTTGTATCACTTGATTACAATTTTATGTTTCCTTCCTAATAGTAAAAGTATATATTGTTTAGACTCAGGTGTATAGCTTAGTTGGTAAATGATAGAATGACTTTGCTCAAAAATACATGTTTAAGTTCGAATCCTACGGGAGACGGGTTTGAACTCCTAACATGTGGTTTGGGGGTTAAAACGTGGATTTGAAAAAGCTAAGTAAGAAGTGTCATCAATAAAAATATATTTCTTGAATTTGGATTGTAAGAACATCTCCAACAGCTATGCTATAATTTATCTAAATTAGAGTATAAAAAGTTGAAACCTCTAAAAAAATTACAATCAACTCCAACATCTACTCTATTTTAGCAAATTCTATTATCAATTCTATTAATAAAATATTATTTTCTCTTTTCTAAATATACAACTTCAATTTCTTCTATTGGTCGAAAAGAAATTAAATATTATTTTCTCTCTTCAATATGAGGATTTAGAGATTTCGACCTGCTCTCTCCTCTTTTCTCTATTTTAGCATATGATATAGTCAACTCAACCTAATACCCCACTAGACCTTGATTAGGCTTTGAAATTAACATTTTTCGATAAAAAAATAATATCTAAAACAAACTATACTCCAAAAGGTAATCTTTGAAAAACCACAACAATTATTTTCGCAAATTTACTATGTCAAGACTTTTTTTGAAATTTTTAAATATATAACATTCTTATAAAAATTTATAAGATTTATCTTTGGAAAATAACCAAAACATTTGCTACAACAAAATATCGTTCATTGAGGATATTTAACAATTAAATATCAAAAAGCAACTAAAAAAACAGGGACTAAATAAATAAATTAGTGATAATTTATAATATTCAAAATTGTTGTAGTAAAAATAAATTCTTATTGGATCCATTTATTATAAACCCAAAATATAAAACATTTTTTTTTGTTTTATAGCACAACATAATTTGGGCTCTACCCCAAAGAACAAGTGTGAGTCCGTGATCGTTACCAGATAAATCAAACAACAAACAATAGATGATAAACCAACATGTTTCGATAACAAACGATGATTACACGGTTGATTTCTTGATATGGTTTCTCTCTATTTGTTTTTCTCTCTTTACACCTTTTTCTCTGTGTTGTGTGTGTTCTGTGTTCTGTGTTCTGTGTTCTGTGTTCTGTGTTCTGTGTTCTGTGTTCTGTGTTCTGTGTTCTGTGTTCTGTGTTCTGATCGATTGATAGAGAGAAAGAGATAATATCTATTTAAGATATTATCAAAAATTAAACTAATATTAAACTAAAAACATAATATCTAAATAATATCTAGATATTATAACTTTGACACTTATTACAATTTTGACCCTAGACTATGGTTGAGAGTAACTTTCAGCATTAACTTCAGATTGCGATCTTTGTATTGGATGATCTTGAATCCAATGAGATTGTGTCTTAACAATCTCCCCCTTTGGATCAAGATCATTACGAAAATGATTTGTCAATACGATCTTCTCTTTCAGCTCAGAAGATGCAATCTCTTTATCTCTTCAATTGTAATAGTCTCCAGGTTTAGTTTCAAATGATTTTAGCAAAGTATCTTCAAAGAAAATTTATCTAAAATCAGCATGTCTTCAGAATACTTTGATCTCGCAGTTCTTGATTAGCTTTTCTTGTAATGAACATTTCTTCAAGCTTTATATTCTCCCCCTTTTTGATGGAAAGTGCAACGAATTCATCAAAACTTTGAGTAAGAAATGTCAACTACTTGGAGTCTCTGATCCGTCAATTCAATAGTTATTCATCCTGATCTTTGCAAATCTAGACAAAATAATCATGTAACACCTAAATCAACTAATGAATCAGTTAGAATGCCTGTCAGTAACACTAAGTCACTGTGTGTAACGAATATACATATAGAAATGAGCTGTTTGATGTTGACTCCCCCAGGGCTTCCATTTAATCATCGAAACACCACAAAGGTTATTTCTATAATCGTTATGACAAAGAAACTAATTCCTTGTGTGTTCGTGCTTGTGTTGAAAGAATTAAGCACTGATGATTGCTTATTTGGCTCAAATTGTGTAAACTACTGAGACAACAATAAGTTAAACACAGACTCAATGTGCATGAGTGAAGTGCGAAGGTGGGGCAGACTTCCTTCTTTTCAATATCCAGATTTTCCAAATGAAAATCAAATAGCAAATGTGTTACATCCCCTTAGAAAATGTGAAACACTTTATATTTGAGGAGAAAATGAGTAGTTGGTGAGGTTTGATCAAGAGTTGGCATGGGCTAGTTGCCTGTTTCAATAATGATCACCAAAGAATTGTGAAGCATTAGAATGGTGGTTGCCCGACTCAGAAAAAGTTGGTGCAGAGTTGTGATATTCTTTTAACTTTGTTCTCACACCTCTTTCTTTTAAACATTTTGCTCACTCTAATCAAACTTTCTTTTTCTGTTATATCTCATCACTCAATTCTTTTCGACTTCTCGCACTCAATCACTATGGATTAACTTCTTGGGTAGAAATCACTGGTTAAGGTGATTCCATTGAAGTTGTGTTAAGTCCTAGCACAAAGAAATCCTTGTTTTCATATCATGCTGTGGTTTGTCGTGGGTCTTCAGCTATTGTTTTTAGCTTTGTTCGGTTCGTTTTATTAAGATTTTTTGGGGATTTTTTTTTGCTTTTGGTGTCTTGTAGGTGGGTCTGTTTTTCTTTTTGTTTTCTTTTGTTTGTTTCTACTTCTTATGGAAACTTATGTTTTTGGTTTTGTTCCTTTTAGTTGGTTTAATAAATTGTTGACCTTTTTTTTTCAAAAAATAAGTCATGATGGCATGCCTTCATCCCCTAGGACTTGGCAAGTGAGGGTGTGACATTAGGGATCTATGTATCTTGCTATGATATCATTGTAATAATAGATTTGGTTGTATGAAGAGTAAAGGGTTGTTTGTTTTTTTATAATTTTTTTTAATGACTCTTAAGTTCAATTGGTTAGACATTTTCATATCCAAACGATTTGTTTTAAGAACCTCTTAACTCTTAAATACATTTGAAATAAGAAATGGTGACCTAATTTTTTAAAACCTCTTATCACTAGCCTAGTTAATATGCTCTTTTTTCTGTCAAGACGTCTACAGACGTTACAAAAACAAACTCATATTTCAGAATTTAACACCACCTCTTATTAATCAGAATTGAAATAAGATTTAAGACTTCAGACCTCTTAAAAAAACAAATGCCACCTAAATTTTTTAAACTTTGTAACAGTCGAACTATAGATTTAGTTATGTGCAATTATAAATGTTGATAAAATAAGAACTTGTGTGTAAAATTTACAAATATATTTATTTTTTTATAACCACTTAAAAATAATTCTGGCTCCATGTCGGTATGTTATTAATTATATACATATCTTTGATCCTCTATCCGAAAAATGGTAGTAATTAACTGAAACGTAGTCCAATAAAAAATGCTTAATTTTTTTGACCAAGTATTTAGATGCCTCGAAAATAATAAATTAACACGATGGACATTAGGCTTTGTTTGGCAAACTAACAGATAGGCTAGCTAGCTGAGCTAGCAGATGAACAAATCACATTTGGAAAAAACTAGCTTACAAGTATGTAAAATCTATACTACTTTAAAAAGCATTTGACTCGCTTTTCTTAAAAATAAACTTTTTAAGCCTATTGTACGATTACTTATTGCATATTTACTTAATTTTTAACTTTACAACTCTTTAAAGCTTATGTACAACACTTTTAATTCAGCCCATTACTCTAACAGATATTGTCGATTCAGTTACCAAGACGACGCTTCGTCGATTCAGGCTAACTCACCAAGACGACGCTTCGTCCTCATCCAACGCTGCCTCAATGCAAGGCTTAAATATCCATTGCCGACCAATTCTCTTCTCTCAATCGCATGCTTCTCTCGAACGCCGATAACCATTAATCGATCAGGTTAGGGTTATGATCTTCAAGGTTCGGTTTCTTATCAGTTTTCTCTACTTTTTTTTTGCTTTCTATCGATTGGCTACTGAAATCGATTTTGGTTTGATATCTTGGAATTGCTTTTGATTTGTTATCATGGCTACTGAAATCGATTTCTATTCTTCTATCCATGGCTATTGAAAGCGATTTCGATTTTGGTTTGCATTCTTAGAATCGATCCATTCTTCTATCCATGTCTGCTTTCTATCGATTGGCTACTGAAATCGATTTTGATTTGTAATCATGGCTACTGAAAGCGATTTCTATTCTTCTATCCATGGCTACTGAAATCGATTTCGGTTTTGGTTTGCTTTCTTGGGCTCGATTTTGGTTTGTTATCGATTTTCTGTTTGCTTTCTATTCGATGGCTATTGAAATCAATTGCTTACCTGAACCGATTTTGGTTTGTTTGCTTTCTAACTACGTTGTTTACAAAATTGATTTTTGTCTTTTTATGAGTAGCTTATATTTTCTTGTTTAGACTCAAGTGTATAGCTTAGTTGGTAAAGGATAGAATGACTTTGCACAAAAATACATGTTTAAGTTCGAATCCTACGGGAGACGGGTTTGAACTCCTAACATGTGGTTTGGGGGTTAAAACGTGGATTTGAAAAAGCTAAGTAAGAAGTGTCACCAATAAAAATATATTTCTTGAATTTGGATTGTAAGAACATCTCCAACACCAACAAACAGTTATGCTATAATTTTTCTAAAATAGAGTATAAAATATTGAAACCTCTAAAAAAAATACAATCAACTCCAATAGCTACTATATTTTAGCAATTCTATTAATAAAATATTATTTCTCTTTTCTAAATATACAACTTCAATATATCCTATTGGTGGAAAAGAATTAAATATTATTTATCTCTCTTCAATATGGGGATTTAGAGATTTCCACCCGCTCTCTCCTCTTTTCTCTATTTTAGCATATGATATAGTCAACTAAACCTAATGCCCCACTAGACCTTTCTTAGGCTTTTAAATTAACATTTTTCGATAAAAAAATAATTTCTAAAACAAACTATACTCCAAAATAACACTTTCACAAGTCTTGGTGATCTTTGAAAAACCACAATAATTATTTTCGCAAATTTACTATGTCAAGGCTATTTTTGAAATTTTTAAATATCTAACATTCTTATAAAAATTTATAAGATTTATCTTTGGAAAATATCCAAAACATTTGCTCCAACAAAATATCGTTCATTGAGAATATTTAACAATATAATATGAAAAATAAAATAAAAAGAGGTATATTGCAGCAACTAAAAAAAGCGGAGACTAAATAAATAAATTAGTGATAATTTATTATATACAAAATTGTTGTAGTAAAAATAAATTATTATTGGATCCATTTATTATAAACCCAAAATATAAAACATTTTTTTTTGTTTTATAGCCTAACAACATAATTTGGGCTCTACCAGATGTGGCCCAATTAAAACTGGTCCAATGAAAGAACAAGTAGTATAGTCTAGAGTGCAAGGCCCAACGTAATTCAGCCCACACACATGTGGGTAGATGGGAGGGATCCACGCCCAAACCCAGATCCGAAAAAAAAACCTAGAACGTAAATGTGGAACCCCTGATACGTTTTTGACCAAAATCGACTAATTTTGGGGTCGTTTTTCTTCATTCTTTTTGCACTAAAACTTTAGAAACATTTTACACTAACCATAGAATTAAAATTATAATTTTTAATGAACTGAGGGGCTATAATTTTGAGTTTAAAGACATGATTTTACCGAAAACAACCAATAATCACGTTTTGGTAAAATCGAACGTCTTCCCGACTCTCTTACGACCCAATACTTTTAGCATAATTTAGAAACACTAAAACGATCATAGTGAAGCATAAAACTAGAATTAAGGTCAATGATTTACCTCTAATTTGACGAAAAACCTTGAGAAAACCCAAATCGCTTTGGCTGTCGAATTCTCCTTCACCTCACGACTTTTGCTACTGATTGCTTAGGGTTAATGAGCGTCTATATATAACCAATCAGTAACAATTCGAAATTTGAAATACCCTCTACGTAATTGAGAGAATTTTGGGGATTAAGCCTTTATCCCAACTAAAACGTGGCTTTATCCCAAAACAACCCAAATCCCTTTTTTTCTTTTAATTAAATAATCATATTTCTAGATGAAACCCCCTCTTTGCCCATCTTACACTTTAACCCCTTCAACATTTTCTAATATAAATATACATAAATATATTTTTATTTATCCAACACATTTTTATTTTTATTTTTCTACTAAAATAAACCAATTTATTGAAATGCTAAAACCCACACTTTGGAGTGCTACAAATAAACATAATCAAAACATGATATACATTTAAATTTAAATATAAAAAATTTAAAACATATAAGATAATTATTGAATTCTAACAAAATACTTAATTTTTTATATAAAAAAAATTATATTATTAAGCCTAAATTAAACAAATTTATAAAAAAAACCATTATCATTCTCTCAAAACCATCCAAAATTGTACCGTAAATCGATAAAAAATAAAAGGAAACATTAAAATCTTGATGTATCTCAATGCATTGCACGAGTACGTTTCTAGTATTAAAAAATATATATATATATATATATAAATAGTTGATATGATTAACAATAATTCTAAATAATTAAAAATTAATATCAATGTATAATTAAAATTTAATTAACAATTTTCAATTAAACTTAATTAATATTAGTAATAGTTAAATTTTCATAATTAATATTATTTATAATTAATTGTTAAAAAATAATAATTAATATGAATGAGGGTATAGTTGGAAAAAGTCACGAAAAGTTCATAATAAGCTACTCCAAGTAGTTTATCAATAAACTAGGTTATAATAAGCTAACTTATAAGCTACCTTATGTGCATCCAAACATGTACCAAAAAAATAAACTAGTTTATAAACTTGCTTATTTTTTCAAACGATTTCTAATGACCAATTGGGTTAATTATAATCCCAAAACGTTTTAACTTGCCATGATTCTAAATTAATTACCTCATTAAATTTCTTGCATGCGTTTTAATCAAATGCATATAAGTTACAATTAATGTTTTCTCTTATATATACTCTCAAAACATCACACCTATTATTAATACGTTTCATTTTGATCTCTTTCTCTCTCTCTCTCTCTAATTGTTGCAAGAATATTACAATGAAGAACATGACTTATGTTCTCATTATTCTTTTTGCACTTGTGCTTCTTATATGCAACGCACATGCAAAACTTTGTAATCCAGATCAAGAGATACATGATTGCTATCCGGCCCTAATTCAACGAGGACTACCGTCTCCAACTTGTTGCAACGAATTAGCAGCGCATAAAGACTGCTTCTGTGAATACATGAACATCAATAAGCCTATACTGCCACCAAACTTTCCGTTTATTCGCAATATATGTAAATCATGTGGCTTTACATGTCCCTTTTGTCCGGACACCATAATAGATTGATTATGCCTATAGTCGTTGACCATACATAGATCTTGATGAATAAAAACATTGTATTGACAATTTTACATTTATATATTTCTTTTTGGTTGTATATTTATTCATGATCATGTAGTGCTACAAGTCTCTCATATCATAAACCTAACTTGTCTTGTGCATTTAAAGATCTAAACGTATCATACCTAAAGAATAAATTTGAGCATTTGGGATTTTTTTTATTAACCCTCTAAATTGAAATTTTGTTTTACTTAATCTGTTTTATAAAATAAACCCAATTTTTTTTAAGGAAATAACATAAGTATGTGAAACATTATTATACTTATTTACGGTATAAATGATTTTGACTTTTAAACTATATTTCTAACATTTGAAGTGTTTTACCGTGATTTATTATCTTTTTTTCTTTAAAATTTTCAAAAATATGTTTTTGCCCTTATATTAGGAAAGTTGAAACAGCGGGAAAGTGCGGAACGATCGACAACCGTCTAAATCCTTTAATAAACGAGAATTACGAAACGTAAACCAAAAGAACTATAGAATTCTCTCCAAAGATGAACTTTTATAATTGATAACTTAATAGCAATGAAAACAATAAAACCCTATTTCTAATCTTAAAGAGAAAACTCTAATTTTGGTCCTTGAGGTTTAGTGAAAAATATGAAAGTGGACCTGAATTTTGATAAGTCTAGAAAACATCCTTGTGGTTCTCATTTACTTTTAAAGTGGTCCTCACTAACTCCGTTAAACAATGTCTATTAAGTGAGGGGTAGTTTAATCTTTTTATCCTTTTTTTACTCATTTTCTTTTTAAAATTAAAAACATTAAATAAACAAATAAACCTTGTATACCCTCGCCTCCAAGCTTTTCGTTTCTCTGTTAGTCCCCACCTCCACCAAACAACTACCACCGATCTTTTTCTCCATCGCTCCTGTCACCGACGACCTCGATCATCGATTTTCTACTCCATCGCAGCATCTGCAACTCATCTAATTCATCTCACCAGGACCGAAGCATAAGACACCACTGGATAAATCTCCCATCGTCGGTGAAGCATTTCTAGCTTCTCCACACATAAAACTACAGGGACAAGATTTTCCTTGGTCAACCTCACCCTCACCACCAGTAGCCTTTATTATCTTCATAGAAAATCCACCATATCCACCTCCTCTCACGACCTATGTGTTCACCCCATGTTTCCACTCCAAATACTGGGCAAATGAAGCCTTTCTCAAAACCTTTGTGTTGCAAGGATTTCAGGTAAGCATTTTTGGGTTTGGGATTTATCATTTATCGGCTTTGAATCTGTGTCTTGGTGAGGAAACAAAGCATGGCCCATTTATTTTACCTTTTTGTTTCCATTCAAAGGTTAGGTTTTTCTCTTTATCTCGACTCACAGGGACGAAATCTTCCCCCCAAAATCAAAAGAACTAATCAATTTCTTACTCTTTATCCTTAATCAATTTCAAATGAATATGCACCTAATTTGTTTCCAATGGAGTCCATACCCAACAAACCCAATTATACTCTCTAATCACATGACATGTTGGTATTTGTAAAATCACTATTTTACATGATATTAAACTACTTTAACATGAAAACATTTCACTCACAGAGCTTAATAACTGACTATTGATGTATATTTCAAAATAAGACATTGTCGTTAATGGCAAGTGAAAAGAGAAGGTATAACCAAGTACTAGACATAGTGTTATTGATGTAACATTCCAATTGTTTTGTAATATTTTGTTTATTCTAATTATTTAGTTTGTGAATATGTTAAGACCAAATTGTACTTAAACTTAATATGAATTCATTTCGGATTAGCATTTAATGATGAGTAAAATAATCCTTGAAGATATTTCTTCACTTTCTCCGCTAGCTAAAAGTTTATGGCGAGCGGTATTATGGATTTCTATGTATGTGATTTGGAGTTATCGCAATAAAGTGGTGTTTTCGGATATAGCTCATTCACAATCGGACTTGGCTTTCGACATTCAGTGTTTATCTTCTCAGTAGTTATCTCATTGTACAAAAGGTTTCGCTAATTCTTGCATAGGGTGGTGCCGCAACCCAAGAGCCATTCTTGAGGCCTAAGTTTCGGTGTTCGGAGGGTTTTCTTCTCGCGTGTTTGCTTTGGTTTGTCATGGGCCTTGAGCTATTGTTTTTAGCTTTGTTCGGTTGGTTTTATTAAGATTTTTGGGGATTATTTTTTTGATTTTGGTGTCTTGTAGGTGGGTCTGTTTTTCTTTTTGTTTTCTTTTGTTTGTTTCTACTTCTTATGGAAACTTATGTTTTTGGTTTTGTTGTTTTTAGTTGGTTTAATAAATTGTTGACCTTTTTTTTTTTCAAAAAATAAGTCATAATGGCATGCCTTCATCCCCTAGGACTTGGCAAGTGAGGGTGTGACATTAGGGATCTATGTATCTTGCTATGATATCATTGTAATAATAGCTTTGGTTGTATGAAGAGTAAGGGGTTGTTTGTTTTTTTAGAATTTTTTTTAATGACTCTTAAGTTCAATTGGTTAGACCTTTTCATATCCAGACGATTTGTTTTCAGAACCTCTTAACTCTTAAAGACATTTGAAATAAGAAGTGGTGACCTAATTTCTTAAAACCTCTCATCACTAGGTCAGTTAATATGATCTTGTTTCTCTCAAGACGTATCCAGACGTTACGAAAACAAACTCAGATTTCAGAATTTAACACCACCTCTTATTAACCAGAATTAAAATAAGATTTAAGACTTCAGACCTCTTAAAAAAACAAATGTCACCTAAAATTTTTAAACTTTGAAACAGTGGAACAATAGATTTAGTTATGTGCAATTATAAACGTTAAAAAAATAAGAACTTGTGTGTAAAATTTACAAATATGTTTATTTTTTATAACCACTTAAAAAAATTCTGGCTCCATGTCGGTATGTTATTAATTATATACATATCTTTGATCCTCTATCCGAAAAATGGTAGTAATTAACTGAAACGTAGTCCAATAAAAAATGCTTAATTTTTTTGACCAAGTTTTTAGATGCCTCAAAAATAATAAATTAACACAATGGACATTAGGCTTTGTTTGGTAAACTAACAGATAAGCTAGCTAGCTGATTGCTGATAAGCTAGCTGATGAACAAATCACATTTGGAAAAAACTAGCTTACAAGTATTAAAATATATACTACTTTATAAAGCATTTGACTTGTTTTTCTTAAAAACAACCTTTTAAGCCTATTGTACCATTACTTATGTACAACACTTTTAATGCAGCCCATTACTCTAACAGATATTGTCGATTCAGTTACCAAGATGGCGCTTCGTCGATTCACGATAACTCACCAAGACGACGCTTCGTCCTCATCCAACGCTGCCTCCAATGCAAAGCTTAAATATCCATTGCCGACCAGCTTCTCTCAATCGCCTACTTCTCTCGAACGCCGATCACCATTAATCGATCAGGTTAGGGTTATGATCTTCAAGGTTCGGTTTCTTATCAGTTTTCTCTACTTTTTTCACCTTTCTATCGATTGGCTACTGAAATCGATTTCTATTCTTCTATCCATGGCTATTGAAAGCGAATTAAATTTTGGTTTGCTTTCTTGGAATCGATCCATTCTTCTATCCGTGTCTGCTTTCTATCGATTGGCTACTGAAATCGATTTTGATTTGTTATCATGGCTACTGAAAGCGATTTCTATTCTTCTATCCATGGCTACTGAAATCGATTTCGATTTTGGTTTGCTTTCTTGGGCTCGATTTTGGTTTGTTATCGATTTTCTGTTTGCTTTCTATTCGATGGCTATTCAAATCAATTGCTTACCTTGAACCGATTTTGGTTTGTTTGCTTTCTAACTACGTTGTTTACTAAATTGATTTTTGTCTTTTTATGAGTAGCTTATATTTCTTGTTTGTAGGTTGGTTTCTATGATGATCTCACTGATGCTAATGTGTTTCGGACAGGGAAGAACACACTTCTAAGTCATCGCATATTTTCAACAATCGTTTATCCAGATACGTTCTCAATCGAAGGAGTTTGGCTAGGCCTTGTCTTTATTTTTTTGAGTTTGCAATCCAGAATTTCCATATATCTGTTTTGATCACTTGTGTGCATTAGATCCATTCTGAAGAAAAAAAAGACGTGTTCAAGATAATTGGTGGTATCCATAATGAATCTAATACTCGGAAGAAAATGGAACTTTGGGTATCTTGGGTCTCTCTACATGAAAGTCTTCTTCAAAACCCCATCACAATTTTGAACATTTTCTCTTTATTGATATTATTTATGACTTTCATTTTCTCAATATCGATATTATTTATGGCTTTCTCTATATTAAGCTTCTTGGATATATTTTTAGTTTTATCAATCATTTTCTCCAGAATTAATTGTTTATGTAGTTTGTTTTGTTGCAACTTCATTTACTTTTGGTCCGAGTACCATGAAAAACATTTATTTTTTGGATTTTGCTCAAGTTTATTAGCCTTTGTGAACTCACAAATTTCCTTTCTTCCTTTTTGTTCTTGATCACCAAAAATGGTTTTGGCCTTGTTTAGATTTATGCACAATCCAATGCAGAGCAAGTTGAAAACATGCATGAATGTGATGAGTCAAATGGAATTCATTCTTCTTTACCATCATGTTGTTTTTTTGTTAGTGATTGGTACAACTTCAATATAATAATGTGGTTTGTTAGAGCTGTAGGTTTTAACTGGGCTTTGATGTGCATAATCTGATATATTTTTCTATGCGCCAAACTGTAGGTTAGAACTGGGATTTGATGAATCAAAAAGAATTCAGCAAGTTGCAAAACATCATTCTGTTCCAACTTTCTGCTTAAACCTGGAATTCAGCAAGCGGCAAAACACAACCAAAATGTTGTATGCATTATAAGGTCCGGTTCAATAGTTGGTTTATTTTCCTACTTTAAGTTTGATTTTTGTTTTTACAAGTTTTCCATTATGATCTGTTTCTGTATTTTACTCTTCCCAATATTGCATTAGGGATATGATTGAATACCATTTTTGCATATCTTGGCTTCTAAATTGGTATTGGAAAAATTTTCAAATCAAATTTTGTTGTGCCTTTATGACATAATTTTCCAGTTGAGAGGGAGGGGTTTTTGATTTTTTTTTTTTGTTTTTAAGCTTCAGAAACAAGAGTTTCCTCTAGATATGGCTTGTTCCAAGATCTTTCAAGCACATTAAACATCTTCGATCTCTTCTATCCACCATGTAAGAATCCCTTTTCACTGTAGTGGATCTGTGTCTTGTAGTGGATCTGTGTCTGTAAACTGTGACCTTTTTTTTGGCTTTATATGTTCCAATCAACAGAAATTACTTCGCAAATTGTCATATATTTCTGTTTTATGAGTTTTATGTCTTTGTAAATGTTACAATGCAGATGGGTACGATTCGTAGGAACCCAATGGTACTTTGATTTCTTCTCAATGTTATTTCTGGAATTGTGTTCTCAGGTCGGTATTCTTCCACTTTTTCTTTGCAATTTAATGCCTCATATTCTTTATGTAGGTTACAAATAACATTCTGATTTCTCGATTACAATATTTCTCAAGCTTTCCATCTTGATTAAAATGTCTCTACCCGATTTCTCCATCCCATCGCTCTCAAGTTTACATTTTTTTTTCAATGATTTTTTATGTTTTTTCTTCTCCAGTTTGTGTTTGTGTTCGACAGTGGTTGTGTTGATTACATAGTTTTGTTTGCATGCGGTTTTCTTTATTAAAGAGTAAGTTTTGTTTGTATTTGATTGATCTTCAATGTTTTTTTTGTTCTTTTGACAATCTATTTCTTGATTACACGTGTTTCTTGAATACAATCCTATTCATAACGACTTTGAACAACTAGAGTTCCCTCCAAAACATAATCTATCTTTGTAATAGGTGCAACTCAAAATAATTTTCAGTAAATTCAATTGGTAATGTTGATTAGATTTCATGACCCTTGCTTCTGGCATCTTGATTTTTGCATCTTGATTTTTGGATATATGTCTGCTTCGTGATTGGTTATTCCAAAATGGTTGGAAGAAAGCATTTATATTTCTTTACTTTGGTTTGGTATTCAAAATAATTTTCGGTAAATTCAATTGGTAATGTTGATTAGATTTCATGAACCTTGCTTCTGGCATCTTGATTTTTGCATATATGTCTGCTTCCTGATTGGTTATTCCAAAATGGTTGGAAGAAAGCATTTATATTTCTTTACTTTTGTTTGGTATCAAACATGGATTTAGTAAATGGGCTACAACGAGATGGAATTTGGCTTGTTTGTTGGCTTTCAAACCTACAAAGATGAGCATCAATGATTGATGGAATACATATGTGCAACAGTAGTCCAGTGGGAGTTTGAATTATGTTTTAGCTAATGGTTGCAATATAAGATTCTGTGAGGTTATCATGCAATTGGAGAATGGAGGATAAGTCGAAAACTAGATGCTAATACCTTTTTATTTGGTGATATAATAATTGAAGATATAATAATTGAAGAAGCATGCCTGTTTTTGCTAATAATATCTTAAATCTATCATATTAGTTATGCTAATTAATCGTTGCATGAACATCATATCATGTAGATGTTGTATCACTTGATTACAATTTTATGTTTCCTTCCTAATAGTAAAAGTATATATTGTTTAGACTCAGGTGTATAGCTTAGTTGGTAAATGATAGAATGACTTTGCTCAAAAATACATGTTTAAGTTTGAATCTTACGGGAGACGGGTTTGAACTCCTAACATGTGGTTTGGGGGTTAAAACGTGGATTTGAAAAAGCTAAGTAAGAAGTGTCATCAATAAAAATATATTTCTTGAATTTGGATTGTAAGAACATCTCCAACAGCTATGCTATAATTTATTTAAAATAGAGTATAAAAAGTTGAAACCTCTAAAAAAATTACAATCAACTCCAACATCTACTCTATTTTAGCAAATTCTATTATCAATTCTATTAATAAAATATTATTTTCTCTTTTCTAAATATACAACTTCAATTTCTTCTATTGGTGGAAAATAAATTAAATATTATTTCTCTCTCTTCAATATGAGGATTTAGAGATTTCGACCTGCTCTCTCCTCTTTTCTCTATTTTAGCATATAATATAGTCAACTCAACCTAATACCCCAGTAGACCTTGATTAGGCTTTTAAATTAACATTTTTCGATAAAAAAATAATTTCTAAAACAAACTATACTCCAAAAGAACACTTTCACAAGTCTTGGTAATCTTTGAAAAACCACAACAATTATTTTCGCAAATTTACTATGTCAAGGCTTTTTTTTGAAATTTTTAAATATCTAACATTCTTATAAAAATTTATAAGATTTATCTTTGGAAAATAACCAAAACATTTGCTACAACAAAATATCGTTCATTGAGGATATTTAACAATTAAATATCAAAAAGCAACTAAAAAAACAGAGACTAAATAAATAAATTAGTGATAATTTATTATATACAAAATTGTTGTAGTAAAAATAAATTCTTATTGGATCCATTTATTATAAACCCAAAATATAAAACATTTTTTTTTGTTTTATAGCACAACAACATAATTTGGGCTCTACCCCAATTAAAACTGGTCCAATGGAAGAACAAGTGTGAGTCCGTGATCGTTACCAGATAAATCAAACAACAAACAATAAATGATAAACCAACCTGTTTCGATAACAAACGATGATTACACGGTTGATTTCTTGATATGGTTTCTCTCTATTTGTTTTTCTCTCTTTACACCTTTTTCTATGTGTTGTGTGTGTTCTGTGTTCTGATCGATAGATAGAGAGAAAGAGATAATATCTATTTAAGATATTATCAAAACTTAAACTAATATTAAACTAAAAACATAATATCTAAATAATATCTAGATATTATAACTTTGACACTTATTACAATTTAGACCCTAGACTATGGTTGAGAGTAACTTTCAGCATTAACTTCAGATTGCGATCTTTGTATTGGATGATCTTGAATCCAATGAGACTGTGTCTTAACAATCACCCCCTTTGGATCAAGATCATTACGAAAATGATTTGTCAATACGATCTTCTCTTTCAGCTCAGAAGATGCAATCTCTTTCTCTCTTCAATTGTAATAGTCTCCAGGTTTAGCTTCGAATGCTTTTAGCAAAGTATCTTCAAAGAAAATTTATCTGAAATCAGCATGTCTTCAGAATACTTTGATCTCGCAGTTCTTGATTAGCTTTTCTTGTAATGAACATTTCTTCAAGCTTTATATTCTCCCCCTTTTTGATGGAAAGTGCAACGACTTCATCAAAACTTTGAGTAAGAAATGTCAACTACTTGGAGTCTCTGATCCGTCAATTCAATAGTTATTCATCCTGATCTTTGCAAATCTAGACAAAATAATCATGTAACACCTTAATCAACTAATGAATCAGTTAGAATGTTTGTCAGTAACACTAAGTCACTGTGTGTAACGAATATACATATAGAAATGAGTTGTTTGATGTTGACTCCCCCTGGACAACAGTAAGTTAAACACAGACTCAATATGCATGAGTGAAGTGCGAAGGTGGGGCAGACTTCCTTCTTTTCAATATCCAGATTTTCCAAATGAAAATCAGATAGCAAATGTGCTGCATCCCCTTAGAAAATGTGAAACACTTTCTATTTGAGGAGAAAATGAGTAGTTGGTGAGGTTTGATCAAGAGTTGGCATGGGCTAGTTGCCTGTTTCAATAATGATCACCAAAGAATTGTGAAACATTAGAATGATGGCTGCCCGGCTCAGAAAAAGTTGGTGCAGATTTGTGATATTCTTTTAACTCTGTTCTCACACGCTCTTTCTTTTAAACATTTTGCTCACTCTAATCAAACTTTCTTTTTCTGTTATATCTCATCACTCAATTCTTTTCGACTTCTTGCACTCAATCACTGTGGATTAACTTCTTGGGTAGAAATCACTGGTTAAGGTGATTCCATTGAAGTTGTGTTAAGTCCTAGCACAAAGAAATCCTTGTTTTCCTATCATGCATATGATGCTCAAAATGGTTTAACTTAACAGTTATAGCTCAATTGAATAAGAAAACATTGAAAATCACACTTCCGAATTATAAAATCTGGTTGAAGAATCGGGAAGTGATTTGAACGTTTTAGAATAATGTTTTCAATGATTGAAAGTTGTCCTTATTTCAACCATATATGAGATTAAGATAAAGGATAATACCTGAACGTATGATCTTACATCTCATGAAGCTAAGCTTAAAGTCATAAAGATATGATCTTTTAAGCTTCTCTCAAACTTCTGCAAAAGTCTTAAGTCAAGTCAAAGTAAAATTTATTCACTTAAATTGAAAAGACAAAAAGCAGTAAAACTTTTTAAGTACGAGTTCTGATCAGAAATAATCAGAAGTCATCACCTTTTTACTCCCCCTGAAATTATGCATTTGAAACTTTATCATTGAAAAAGATATGCATTTAAAATTTCAGAAAAGTATGTACTCCCCCTTGATGGTTGATTTCCTCATTCGAGTATCGGAGTACAATCTTCATGTTCAACACGGAGTAAGGTTTTTTGTTCATTGAAGTGCGAGTCCTAAACTGTTGTGTTTAGAAGTCATTCTTCGTTGAAGTACGGGTTCTAAGCTGATTTACTTAGAAGCCTCTTTTGACATTGATGTCCGGGTCTTGAGCTGATTTACTGAAGAACCATTTCTCTCCTACTCCCCCTAGACAGTAGGTACGTTGAAAGTCCTTAGATCATTGATTCCTTAGAGAGAGAAAGTAGAGAGAGAAAATATTGAAGCGCAAAGTATGAAATCTGATTAATGTGCGTGTTCAAAGTTCCAACACAAAGGCTATAAGGGGACTTAAATACCCCAAGCCTTTACAAAACAGATTACACTACTGAAAACAGTAAAAGCTATAAAATAAATACAATGATTACTACAAAATTAGACTTAACAATATCCCCCTTAGTAATCATTGGCGCCATGATCTTCAAAAACAATTTTCAATAACAACATAGACCATTCAAGCGACTTTGTAGAATTACTGATGCTCTTCTCTTTGACGTAGTCTATTCAACCCAATTAACACTTCTAATCGTCGCAGAGTAGAGCGGAAATTCAACCTCTCATTGATTTTATCCAATGCATTCCGTAGAAGTTGAATCTCATCATTTGTTATCTGAATCCTGCTTGTTCGCGTTTCCATAAATCTTCTAACAGCATCTTTCAATCTTTGATCTAACTGCAGCCTGATTACTTTCAAAGTTCCATCGGAGTAATGACTTATATCTTTAAATCTGAGGAAGCACTTTTGACCTGACACATTCCTGTATACAACTCCATGTGGATCCTGAAGAATAGTGAATAACGAGTAAGAATCAATGTCTGGCAGGCTACGGTTAGGTCTTAGCAAATTCACCACAGGATGAAAGCTTTCGGCTGCCATTTGAAAATCGAAAACCCTGAAGAACCTTATCTGGCGCCTTATAAACCTTTCGATTACAAACAAAGCTTGAGAAAGATCATTTGATCTGTAGTACTGATTCCTTAATTCATTGTACAGAAACTCAACGTCGTCAATGGATAAATCATTAAAGTCAGCCTCTGAGAAGATATAACGGTTGCAGTCTCTTCTTTCAACCTCGAAAACTGGATACCAGATATGAACCAACCTCTGAATTTCAACTTTAATAACCCGAACTATCAGATGAGGAGAAGAAACCAAATCCCTTCCACGACGTTGACATCTGATAAGCATTACATATTCATATTTATAGGCATCTGATTCCTTTTCTACACCAAGAATGGCATGGATGTTGATCGGTCTTCTTCTTGAAACAAAAATATTGCTCTGAGAATCTTCAAGAAAGGCAGATCTTTGTCGTGAAGCCATATAACGTTGTTGTAAATTTCTTCGTCTCTCCCGTCTTGACAAAGCTGGTCCTTCTTCTAGAATACTTGAAGAAATTGCAGGTTCAGCTGGAGGATCAACAGCTTATGCTCTAGACGACTGACCTACTTCAAATATATCTGAAGGAGCAGAGGTAGTCGGAGCATTGGCAGCAACAAGAGATGAAGAAACAGGAGTAGCTTCAGGAACAGTAGAAATTTTAGGAACAAAAGTCTCTTCAGGAACAGTAGAATCTTCAGGAAGGTCATCTTTTGAAGGAAGATCTCTGTACACCATATCTGTTATCTCTTCATCCTTAACATCCATGAACACTGAGTCATCTTCTGTGTCTGATATGATAACGATGTCATCACAGTCTTCTTCATTTACTTGAAATATCTTTTCCAATCTGACATCTTCATCATCATCAGAATTAATCTCGATGAAGTTAGCGAAGAATGACCTCATGTAATTTGATGCTTTAGATTCTTCAACTTCATGAATATTTGCTGAAACATCTGGATCCATGTAGACAACAATTTGCATATTATTATTAATGTTTCTTTCAGAAATGTTCAGTTCATTATGCAAAGAAGACAGATCAACATTCTCAATCATAATATTCACTAAGTCCTGAATGTTGCAGTCTTCAACAGATCCTCCACTCTTTCCTCTATCACGAGTCGCTTCTTCCTGAATATCCTCTCTTGCTTCAGAAGATCCTTCAACTCTTCTCTTTGCCATCTCCCCCTCATGGCCTTGATGATCAGGATCATCTTGGTCATGTCTGCGTTTAAGAGACGGGCCGGCCTCAGTTCTGCAGCTTTGTTCATGAATATCAAGCCTGGAAGATAAATCAGAGAAGGCTTGAGACATAAACGATTTGAGATCAGCAAAACTTAATTGAACTTCTGATCTAAATGCTTGAAACTCAGTAGATAAAACAGAGATCCTGTCAGATTCAGACGAAGAAACTGGAGGCGGCGTAGGTTGAAAGTTCCGAAGCAGAGAAATAAGATCTTGATCCTGATGTTCTGGTGGCAACATAGAAAGAAGTGGAGCATAGAGCAAATATGTCAACTCTGAAATAGGAAGATCTGATACTGGAGTGCTAGAAGAAGACACAGGAATTCGGGTAGATGAAGAAACACCAGTTGACTGTGTAAACAACGGAGGTAGAGGAATAGATATGATTGATGGAGCAGAAGATTGAATAACAGAAGATGGCTCTCTAAGAACAACCCCTGATGGGCGTCTGAGCGGAATCTCTGTAGGAATCACTGAAGTATCAATCTCAGGCATCTTTCCTTTGAATAAAGCTTTTAACTTCAGAATTTGTGCTTCCTTTTCAGCATCCATTTTCTCCAATAACTGCCGAATTACATCATTCAAAGTAGAAAATTTGTCAGTGGAAACCTGAGCTTGATCAGAAGTAAGCTCTACAGTTGATGGAGTAGACTGAATAACTGCAAGTGTAGTTGCTGGAGCTTGACTTTGAACCGATGTTGTGGCTTGATCAAAAGATGTATCCAATTCATCTACTTGAAGATGTGCAACTGAAGGATTAACTGGAACAGAATCATCATCAGAGATAACTTCTGTTGAGACAACCACTTCCGGTGTCTTGGACTTCCTTTCACATACCTGAATACGCGATCGATCAGCATGATCACTATCATCATCATCAGAATCACTTTCATCCTCATCTTTATCACTAGCAAGAATATCATCAGCAGCAGTATCATCTACATCTTCAAAATCAAAAAAAATAGCATCAGAAGCTACAGTACCAATATCAGCAATAACATTCTCAATTTGTTGAGAAGCAGAATCCTCCTGAACTACTTCTGTTTCAACAATAACCGCAACTTCTTGATCATCTTCAGCCTCTTGTTCAACTTCATGTTCTTGTTCAGGAATAGTTGCTTCAATTTCAACATCTTGTTTAGCAGCTTGATTATCATGAGAGGGCTCTTCTTGTACAACTTCCATGAACTCATTCTCCATACAGTATTCTATGACATCCTCATTTGCAACATCAGCGTAGTTGGCAATAAGAGCATATGGAATAGTCATAATATAGTTGAAAGTCTTCTTCTGCTTATGAATGTAAGACATTTCCGAGTCTGAAACCTGAGGCCATGACAACCTGCGAGGAATAGAGGGATTGCTACGGAGCATGCTTCGAACAATAAGCTTCATAAATCTGACAAACGGAATAAACTTTCGTTTCCTGTTGGTGAACTTGTCATGTACCACCTCCGAGAGTTTTTTCCAAAAGATAAACGTATAGTCGACATGCAAGTCATAGACGACTGCATGGAACAATCGGAGATACAGTAGACTTGTACTGTCAGTGCCAGAATGCTTCGATGTCAGGCACCTGATGAGAACAGAGAACAATGCGTACCAAACTGGAGGTAGATTGGACTTGTCAAAATCTGTAGGTTTGTTTAAAGTACCCACATATCCAAGATTCCGAATCCCTTCATAGACTTCCTCTTCAGATGGAAAAGTGTCATATGTATTTCTGCCTGGTCTGGAGTTCGGCTCAGGAAGCTCTAGTATCAATCTCAGACTTTTGTAGGAAAGGAAAGATTCAAAATGATCTACTTGAAGCTCAAAGCGATGCGGATGAGCCAGTTCATTCTTTGTTATAGTATTCCAAGCCTGCTGTAGATATACTTCAGGAACATCTGCACAGTATGAAAGAGCAGGGGCAAGAGGATGTCCTTTGAGAATTGCTCGTATCACGGGATGAATCTTGATTCTGTCAAAGTCCACGTGATAGTTGTTTGGCTTGTATGGCATGTACATGATGGTCGGGAACACATCATTTGGTGTATGTCTAGAAGCAGAAAGATCGGCCCCTACAGAAGGATGTGACGGCATTGGAGTATCATGAGAGGCTCGATCAGATGGATCGTCGAGAATGGCATTCTCATCTTGAATCATGGGATCAGTATTAGTTTTGGAAGCCATAAGAGACCTGGAAAACAAAATGAAAAAGAATTAGAAAAAGAAAAAGAGAAAAAAAAAATAAAAAAAAAATTCTAAGTATGGTTTGCGGGTCAAGTTAGAAGCGCAAAGTAGACTTTGCGTTTCTAGTTAGACGCACAAAGTACACTTTGCGTTTCTAACTAGACTCGCAAAGTTGACTGTGCGTTTCTAGTTAGACACGCAAAGTAGACTTTGTGGGTCTAACATGGTCCGAAAACTACACTAAAAAAGAAGGTTTGCGTATCAAGTTAGAATCGCAAAGTACACTTTGCGTTTCTAGTTAGACGCGCAAAGTTCACTTTGCATTTCTAACTAGACTCGCAAAGTTCACTTTGCGTTTCTAGTTAGACGCGCAAAGTACACTTTGCGTTTCTAACTAGACTCGCAAATTTGTGGGTCAAACATACTTGACACAAAAACCTTAACAAAGAACAAAAAAGAAACACATGATAGAAGCGCAAAGTAGACTTTGCGTTTCTAGTTAGACCCGCAAAGAATACTTTACGTTTCTAACTAGACACGCAAAGTTCACTTTGTGTTTCTAGTTAGACTCGCAAAGTTAACTTTGCGGTTCTAACTAGACGCACAAAGTAGACTTTGCGGGTCTATCAACCTTACAAAAACCTAGGGTTCGCGTTTGAACAACCCGCAAACCACAAAAAAACTGAAATTAAAGCTAGAATAAACGAAATTAAAGAAAACGAAAACATACCTGATGATCGATTTACTATTTTAAGTATAACCCAATACTTGATTTTACGAATAAATTCACGAATAACACTATCTGAGAATATTGAAAGGAACGAGAAATACAAATCAGAAGTGAAATACACTATTCAATAATACGCACACTCAAATCGAACACAATATCAATAATCGAAGTTTAAGAGAATCGAAACAAACATACCTTGATTTCTCAAAAACAAAATCTGAAAAACAATCAGATTTGGAACGAGAACACAGAGAGCGAAAGAGAGAAGAAGAACCGAAAAGACAGATAGAATGAACAGTAGGCGGGAAAAATATGAAAATGAAAAAAAAAATACTAAGCCCATATTTTCATTACAATCTACAATTTTGATCACTTAGGTTGTTCAAGCAAAGTAAACCATAAATATGCCGACTCACATATCTTTAAAGCAGTATCTAAAGCGTCAAACATGTTGCTGACTTTTCGATGTTTGAAAGATTTGAACGTTGAACATATGAAACTTTAAATATAAACAAGGCGACTTGTAAAAGATCCTAGACACACATTTTATTCAATAGAAAGAAAATCTGAAATATTAAACTTTGTAGAATAAAATTTGTAAAGATTTAAACTTTTAAATTCAACATGCCAAGTTTTGAAAGCAGAAAGTTAAATCGTTTTTCATCTAAAGCTTTTGTAAATATATCAGCAAGTTGATATTCAGTTGGGACAAAATATAATTCAATAGTACCTTCTTCCACGTGATGCTTTATAAAATGATATCTCATGTCTATGTGCTTGGTTTTGGTGTGCTGGACTGGATTAACGGATATCGCAATTGCGGACTTGCTGTCACAATATATCGGCACTGTCTTGTATAGCATCCCGTAATCGCGAAGTTGCGTTTTCATCCAAAGCACTTGAGCACAGCAACTAGCTGCAGCGACGTATTCAGCTTCGGCTGTTGAAATTGAAACACAGTTTTGCTTTTTCGACGCCCAGCTTATTAGTCTGTCACCTAAGAACTGAAGATGACCAGAAGTACTCTTCCTGTCCAATTGATTACCACCAAAATATGCATCTGAATAAGCAATCAAATTATAGTCAGAACTTTTAGGATACCATAATCCTAAATAAGGAGTTCCTTTAATATATCTAAAAATGCGTTTGACTGCTAAAAGATGAGATTCTTTTGGTTTAGTTTGAAATCGGGCACACATGCACGTTGAAAACATTATGTCCGGGCGACTGGCAGTAAGATACATCAGTGATCCGATCATCCCTCTGTATGTCTTTTGATCCACAGCTTTTCCATCTGGATCCAGTCCGAGTTTGGCACCGTGAGCCATAGGCGTGTCGATTGAAGTAAATTTGTCCATCTTGAATTTCTTCAAAATGTCAAATACGTACTTTGACTGATTGATGAAGATTCCATCTGGAAGCTGCTTTACCTATAAGCCGAGGAAGAAGTTGATTTCTCCCATCATGCTCATCTGAAATCTAGAGGTCATTAAATCAGAAAACCAATTACACAAAGATTTGTTAGTCGCTCCAAAAATAATATCATCTACGTATATTTGTACTAAGAAAATATCAAGATTAGTTCTATAAATGAAAAGAGTTGTATCGATCGAGCCTTTGGTGAAGCCGAATTTGACTAAGAAAGCTGACAACTCATCATACCACGCCCGTTGAGCTTGTTTCAAACCATACAATGCTTTATCGAGAAAATATACATAATCTGAGAAAATATACATAATCTGGATGATCTTTGTCAACAAATCCTTCTGGCTGAGATACATATACTTCTTCTTTCAGCTTGCCATTGAGAAATGTCGTCTTGACGTCTATTTGATATACAGTGAAGTTGCGATAAGCAGCGAAGGCAAGAAACATTCGGATAACTTCCAATCTGGCAACAGGTGCAAATGTTTCATCGTAGTTAATAACTTCTTCTTGTCGATATCCTTTGGCTACCAACCTTGCTTTGTTCCGAACGACGATACCATCTTTGTCTTTCTTATTCTTGAATATCCACTTGGTACCAATTATGCTCTTTCCTTTTGGCCTTGGTACAAGTCTCCAAACTTTGAGTGAGTCAAATTGATTTATCTCCTCTTGCATTGCTATAATCCAGTCTGGGTCTTCCAACGCTTCAGAAACTTTTGTTGGTTCAATCTTTCTTAGGAAGCAAGTGAAGAGACATTCATTGGAAGTAGCCGTCCTGGAACGTGTAGACACACTAGCTTGAGGATCTCCAATAATTTGATGAATTGGATGAGATCTTGTCCACTTTGTTGTATGAGGGAGAGGATCAATTACTTCTTGAACCACTTGAAATTGATGAGAGGAAGGTTCAGAAACTTCTACATCAGAAGATGAAATAGAAATAGTTTCAACTTGAGGAGGAGATATCTCAACAATCTCTAAATCAGATTCGGGAACAGACTGTTGAATAACATTATTTGGTGCTTCCTCCTGAACTAATTCCTCTTGAGCAAATTGATCTTGAATGGATTCTTCTTGAATAGGTTCTTCAAGAATAGGCTCAGTTTCTGATTGAACATTGTCTGATTGAACCAATTCTTGTTGTGCCGGTTCTTGTTGAACGGGAGAGACTGGAGCAACATCATTTTCAGAGATGGATGCAGCGGAATTTGGAATAGATGAGCTCTCAATTTCCTGATTCAAAACATTAGAAGCATTTTCAGAATTAGTTTTAGGCACATCATCATAAAAATTTTCAAATAGAAAATCAAGATCCGAAAGATTAGGAGAGGGAGTAGAAGAATCTTGGTTATTCGGTGAAAGAGCAGGTTCTGAACTGATTTGTTTAGAAACTGAATTTCCAGTAAGTGCGGGTTCTGAGTCTGAGTGACTAGAAACCAAATCAGCAGATTCGTCAAATTTTACATTGACACTCTCTATGACCTTTCTTGCAGAGATCAGAAAAATTCTATAAGCAACAGAGTTTGAAGAATAACCCACGAATACACCTTCGTCTGCCTTTGGACTAAACTTGTTGAGATTCTCCCTGTCATTCAGAACGTAGCATTTACACCCGAATGACTTGAAATACTTGATGTTCGGTTTGATCCCGTTCATAAGTTCATACGTGTTTTGTTGAATCGACGATGCAGAATTGATCTGTTCTGTGTATGACAGGCAGTTGATACTGCTTCAGCCCAGTAAGACAAAGGTAGACCTGAATAAGAGAGCATTGACCTGGCGGACTCAACAAGCGTTCTGTTTCTTCTTTCAACAACGCCGTTTTGTTGCGGAGTACGTGCAGCAGAAAATTGTTGTTGTATTCCTTGAGATTCATAGAATGCCTGAAGAGTACTATTTTTCAATTCAGTGCCATTGTCAGATCTTACCACTTTCACTTGCTTCTGCTTATTTGTCTGAGTTGTCTTGATAAGGTTGATGAGTACTTCAGGAGTCTCGTCTTTTGACTTCAGAAATTTTACCCATGTGTATCTGGAGTAGTCATCAACAACCACCAAAACATATTTCTTACGTCCTAAACTCTTTGTCTTCATCGGTCCACACAAATCTATATGTAAAAGATCAAGAATAGCAGACGTGCAGTGTTCAGGTTTAGGCTTGTGAGGAGCTTTCTTCATTTTTCCTTTCTCACAATCCTGGCATATATGGTCTTTCTGGAAACGGAGAAATGGAAGACCTCTCACAGAATCATTCTTGACCAGGCGATCCATATACTTGAAGTTGAGGTGAGCTAAACGTCTGTGCCAAATCCAACTTTCTTGAACTAAAGCTTTAGAGAGCAAGCAGATATCTGAAAAAAATTTGATCTTAGAAAGATCAATGGTATACAAATTTGATTGTCTTTTTCCTACCAGAAGATCCTTGTCATTATCATTCTTCACTGCAACTCTTTTGGATTTGAAGCTAACTTCAAGGTCTTTATCGCAGAATTGGCCGATGCTGAACAGATTGTGACTTAGACCCTCGATGTAGCTTACTCTTTTGACAGTTATGTTACCTTGAACTAGATCACCATAACCAAGAATCGGAGTTGTCTCACAGTTACCAAATTTCACACGACCGCAACATTTATCTTTAAAATTAGACAGAAGAGATTTGTTGCCAGTCATATGTTTTGAACATCCCGAGTCCAGATACCATAATTGACTAAGTTGCACACACATAAACTACACCTTTTTAGGCACCCATATGCTTATGGGTCCCTTGTTAGATTTATATCTTTTATTTCTCACAGATTTATTTTTCTTGAAAGAATGAAAGCAATTATCAATAGATGATAAAACACAATTATCAGAATCAGAACTAGAAGAAGCATATGAGATATTCTTTGATATATCAAACATTTGCTTAAAAGAGTATTTTGGGTTTTTATTACAAGAAGCAAATGTATCAGAATCACAAAGATTTTCTACAAAGTTTACTCCTAACAGTTCAGATTCTAATCTTTGCTGTTTCATCCTCCAAATCTGCCTTGTTGATTTCCTCACAGTCCGATCTGAAGAAGAAAAATCAGAAACATTAGAATTTTCAGATAAAACAGTATCATGTTTCTTTGACTTCTTTGATCTCCTTCTTTTACGCTTCTTTTTATAAAATTGAGCATTTAGCAGTAAAGAATTATCAATAATTGGATCAGAAGAAGAAACTTTATCAAAGAAATCAGTCTTAGCTATTGACATTAAAGAACTAACCTCGGAGTGAAAATTTTCAACATTTTGCAAGTCAGGAGGAGGTTTGCGTTTCCCATTGGAGGCGCAAACTGAGCTTTACGCTTCCCACTGCATGCCCAAACTCTCAGTTTGCGTTTCCAATGTGGAACGCAAATGACCATTGTTTTTCAAAACTTTAGAATTTTCCTTAAAATCTTTTGACAATCCAGAAGAAATTTTATCTTCAAAACTTGTTTTCATTATAAAAAGGAATAAATCGTTTTGTAAACAAGTTTGAAGATTTTGTTCTTCCAATCTATCTTCAAGATCAACAATCTTACCTTCTAATACTAATGGAGGAATGTATTTCTTAGTATCATAAGATACCGGAGATACAGTTTCCTTATCAGTGTTAGCAAATATATCAACAAAATCTGTTGATAATGAAGATTTATTGGAAAAATTGATATTTAAAAGATTTTGAAATTTTCTGGATTTCTTAGATTGATCAGGAAAATACTTTGCATTTTCAGAGGTGTAAACAAATGGCATTTCCATCCTCTTATTTTTCATCCTCTTCACATTTTCTTTTTCCAAAATTTGTTTTTCAGTTGTCCAAAAGAATTTAAACTGAGGAACATATCTTGCAAGAGTAAAGTAATCATATTCATATAAAGTAGGAACTTCATTTTTAGCATGATTTAAAAAATGCGGATTTTCGAAACCAAGTCCCCACTTTTCCTTTATAGCTTCTTCACTCCTTGGTTTATTCATGTAAATTGTTTGCTCAGACTGTTCTCTTTTATACAATTTCTTTTCTAAAACAATTATTTTTTCAGAAAGATTTTGATTTGAAGAAGTCATTTCAGTCAATGAATCATGATAAGTCTGATTTGAATTCTCTAGATCAACTAACTGCTTTTGAAATTTCTCTTTTGTATCAATTAAAATTGATTTTTCATCTTTTAAAGAAATTTGCAGTTTATCAATTAAATCAGACTTTTCTTGATTTTTAACTTTTTCAGAAAAGAACTTTGAGCGCAATTCATGCAAAGCAGTGATAAAGACATTCATTTGAGATAAAAAGAAATTATAGGTAAACTCAGATATTACCTCAAAACCATCTGATGAGGTATCCTCTTCCTCATCATCAGAATTGTCATCACCTATAAAGCACATAGCCGCAGTCTCCTCATTTTCGGCCTCGTTATCTGAATGGTCTAACCAGTATTCTTCTTCGGCCAACAGGATGGTTCCACTTTCTTTCTTTTTTGCTAAAGCCAACTTCTTTCGGTAAAATGCAACATCCTTTACCGCCTTGACTCTGCAATCCTTAACCATATGAACTGGCTTCCCACAGTTGAAACAATTCATCACCTTTTTGTCATCTTTCTTTTGGTCAACTACATTTGCCAGTTCATACTTTGGGGTGAATGGCTTTGAAGGAGCACCAGGTTCTATCTTCTTAGAACCAGAGGTAAACCGCAAGTTGTTAGACCCAAATCTGTGCTTGAACTGTTTCTTGTAATGCTGAGTCAAAAGAATCATGGCTTTTTCAAGTGCTTCTCCATCATCATCTGTAGAGCCATCATAAGCTGATTCGGTCAAGGCTTGCTCAGCCAGTTGGCTAGCTATAAGAGCAATGGGATCTACTGACAGAGGCTTGTTCTTCTTATCCATTTTCGCCTTCTTCTCCATTACCAAAGATTCGTTTGTCATCAAGATTTCATATAGCTCCTGAATTGGCATAGTTGAGATTCTAACATCATTTCTCATTCGATGACATGCCTTGTTCCACTCAGGTTGTAAAGCGTTCAGAAACTTCAAGTTTGCCTCCAACTTAGTCTTGGTAACTTTAATCTTGTAGAGATCATTGATAACATCCCAGAATCGATCAAAAACATTTTTCAAACTTTCCCCATCCTTGGCCTTGAACTTTTCAAAGTTGTTCATGTACCTGGTCTATCGTAACTGAGTAGACATTGCAGTACCAAGCATGATCTTCTCAAGTTGTGTCCACATCAACATTGGGTTATGTTTGAAACAGTCGATTATGTTATAGATGGAGTTGGGAAGAGCAAGAATCAGATTCGACTTGGCCTGGCTATCAGCTTGATGTCTTAACATTTCATCAGCATCATATTCCCTTAATTCTTTTGCAACAGAGGTAGCAAGAGAAGTTGCTGTAGCTGGGATCACTTTCCTTTGAATTTCCATAGGAACCTGATTCAGTGATTTCATCATGTTCTCCCCATTTGGTTGCCTTTCAATAAATTTGATTAACTGATCCTGCCACTGTTCGAATTCATTTTCATTGATGAGAACTGGTGGTCGAGTATCAGACCCCAAAGACATCATGAGGTCATTCTTGTAGATCTGAGTTTGCAAAGACATCTTGTGAAAAAGTCAGAAAATTTAGAAAATATTTTCCAAGTAAGAGAGACCCGCAAACTGATTGTTTGCGTTTGTAATGAGGAGCGCAAAGTAAGCTTTGCGGTTGCTTCGTGAGACGCAAAGTGATCTTTGCGTTTGCTGAATAGAACGCAAACTGAGCTTTGCGTTTGCTTTGTGAAACGCAAAGTGAATCTTTGCGTGTGAAAACTTCTCGAGTGAGATACTTTGCGGGTGAGAGACTTCGCGGGTCAGAGACTTCTCGGGTTATTTGAAGAGAGAAATGCAAACAGATGGTTTGCGTGTTAGACTAGAGCCGAGAAACAATCTTTGCGTTTCCAGAGAGAACCACAAACTTGAAAAAAAAAATTCTAACACAAGAGTTAGATCACCATTTCTAATAGTGAAAGAATGAGACGCAAAGCATAAGAATCATACGCAAACAAGTTTGAATAACACGCAAACTTTCTTGAATGAAACACAAAGTTCATGAACACAACTAAATTCATATAAACTAAGATAGACACGCAAAATCACATGAATGACCCGCAAACTAACAAGAATGAAACGCGAACTTCAAAAACTCAAACCATTCATGCAAGATCAGCTACAACAACGAAATTAATCCAAGAAAAACATACACTGAACTTCGAAAACTATATTCTAACACATTTTATCAAACAATTTCAATCAAAAACAACAAAATCTAAAAATTCGACAAGAACAGAACGAGAATGTCGTATTTTCCAGAAAATGCAAAATCTGCAAATTGATAAACTAAACAAGATTTTTATGCTAAACTCAAAGAAACAATTATGATAGATTAGTAAAAACGAAACAATTAAGTCCAAAATCAACACAAATTGATCAACAAACAGTCTAAATTTGATGAATAAGCAAAAAACGAGATTTTCTTGAAAAATCAAGAAAATCGATCGAGTTTTCTGCTTCAATTCACAAATCCAGAAACTAAAACACTAATCTCTCTATCTCTCAAGATTCAGATTGCTCTGATACCAATTGAAAGTCCTGAGATCACTGATTCCTTAGAGAGAGAAAGTAGAGAGAGAAAATATCGAAGCGCAAAGTATGAAATCTGATTAATGTGCGTGTTCAAAGTTCCAACACAAAGGCTATAAGGGGACTTAAATACCCCAAGCCTTCACAAAACAGATTACACTACTGAAAACAGTAAAAGATATAAAATAAATACAATGATTACTACAAAATTAGACTTAACATACCTGCAACACAGAATCATCCCTTTTCTTTGGTATCCATTTCTAATTGGATCCAACTGTGTTAGCAAACGATTTTGGCACCCAGTGAAATTTGGGTCCGCTTTGCTTTTTAGAATCAGTTAAAGAATTTGAATGATAAGAGGGAACATGATATGATCTAAACCAAATGTCAGAATCTTGACAAGAAGCATAACCATGTCTATCATAATTTGAAAACTTTCTAGCAGATAAAGATAACTGGAATAATTGTTGTTTTGAAAATTTCTTGCGAGAATCAACAAGTTTTGGTTTAGAAAAAGCAACATCCACAATTATATCATCTTTACTAGTAGTAATCTTATTACAGTCAGCACTAGAACATGATATAGCAGTCTCGTCAAACTCCTGTTTTGGTTGCCATTCAGACTTAACTGCAAGTCTTTTCTTGCTCATTGCTGAAACATTTGAAACTTGTGAGTTAGACTTCTGAGCAACAAACGAATGCTTCTTCTTCGGATTACCAGTAGTGTTCGGTTTCTGTGAATGCTGAGATATATTCTTACCTTTAGCATTCTTTGCTTTCACAGAGACTGGCTTATCAACTTTCGTTGATTTTGCACTGTTCACAGGCATACTGTTTTTTCCCAAAGATTTCTTAATAAAAGATGAATGGTTAGGAAGTTTCGCATTAAAATCAAATTGTTCAAAACACTCATCTGAACCACTGTCAGAGTTAAGAAAATCAAACCCTTCGTTTGATGAACCAAACATGTCATCAGAAGTAAAAGCCTTTGTAATAACAACATTTTTCATAACGGTTGAAAAAACGTTTTGTTGAATCTCAATCAAAAGTCTTTCATCTGATAAAGAGTTCTCGAGTTCAGAAATTTTACTTTCTAACACGAGAGAAGGGACATAAATTTTACCTATAACAGGCTTCGCCTCCATCTCTTTTACAGAATAGCTTTGAAAGTAGTCAGTTGAAAGAGATTTCTTTTCATTATTTGGATAGTCATAACTATTATTCAACTTCGCATAATAAAATGGAAGGTGGACTTTAGATGACTTCTTCCGTTTTTCAATTTCATTGGCTTCATCCTCCTTTGATAGTTTAGTATTAAAAACTTAAAGTTTAGAGATTCGGTGAGAAACTAGCATAGAGGTATAATCATAAAGTGCAGGCACTTCAGTTATACCCTTTTTAAGGCAATGAGGTTTCACATAATCGATTCCCCAATTTTCTTTATTCTTTTTCGGTTTGTTAAGATGGATGGTTTGCTCACTTTGACCTAATGAGTATAATTTCTATCCAAAGCATCTAGTTTTGCAATTAAAGATTTGTTTTCTTTAGTACATGAAGAATGCATTTTCGTAAGCTCATATAAATCAAGCTCACTCTTTCTTAGTTTAGACTTGAGTTCAGAATTCTCTTTTAGAATTATAGTCTGTTCTTTTGCGTTGGTGTCAAAGTTTGTATGTAAAACCTCAACTAATACTTTCTTCTCAGCAATTTCATTGCTAAGCTTCTGTGTCAATTAGTTTTTGTCAGTTATAACACCATTTTCTCGCTCAAGATTAGATTCCAACTCTTCTTGTTTTAAACTCATGGTATGCATTTTATTCATGAAATATGAGTACGATAAATCACATACCTCCTCTTCTTCATTATTTGAATCAGCTTCAGCATCTGATTCCATCTTGCCCATCAAGCACACATTGACGGTTTCATCCTTTTCTGCATCTTCTTCTTCCTCGTTTGAGTGATCGAGCCAGTATTCATCCTCAGCCATCAGTGCCTTGCCAGCCTCCTATTGCTTTGCAAGAAGCATCTTGTTCTTGTAGTAATCGGAGTTTCTGACTTTTGATCTTCGACAATCCTTGGCAAAGTGACTTGTTTTGCCACAGTTGTAGCACGTAGGTGGTTCTGACTGATTGGATCCTTCATCCTTGTACTTTCTTTCTTCTAGTTTCCTCTCCTCTATTCTCTTTCCTTCAGCATGATACCTTCTCTCTTCAGATTTCTTCTCCTCTAATCTCTTTCCTTCAAACTTCTTCCCTTCATACCTACTACCTTCAACCCTTTCCTTATGAGCGTAGTTGTTGGGTCCAGAAGAATACCTCTGACTGTTTGATGTTGGCTTTTTGTAGAACTTTTTCTGAAAATCATTTGTCAGCATTAGCATTGCTTGCTTCAGTTGTTCATTTTCATCCGAGTCAGAGATGGCATCAGCTTCAGCTTCTTCTGATTCATACACAATCGTCTTGTTCTTCTTCTTGACTACAAGAGCGACTGTGTCTTCAACTGTCTTTCCTTTTCTATTCTCTTCTAGAATTTTATCCACCTCTTCTTCATTTTGTTTGAGGGTTTAATACACCTCATGAAGTGGAATCTCATTCAGATCCTTTATCTGCCTCATCTGCCTGGCAAAACTTTTCCATTCTGGTTGTAGAATACTCAGGAATTTGATATTCAGCTCGATTTGAGATTTGTTGACCTTGTTCTTGCTCAGTTCGTTTAGCAAGGTCACGAATCTATCATATGTTCCTTCTAGAGTCTCTCCTATTCTGCCTTTAAGATCTTCAAAACTGTTCAGGCAGTTAGAGATTTTAAGCTGGTTCCCAACCTTCGAACCCAGCATCATCTTCTCTAGTTGATCCCACATTTGTTTGCCGGAGGCCTTATAGCTGTCAATCTTTACGTAGATTTCGTTCGGAATCCCTTGTAGAATGTATGACTTAGCTAATCTGTCTCCTTTTGCTCTTAACTTATTATCACCTGTTAGTTCCTCATATGTAAGTGCAAGTCTTTCTTCTTCAGTACCTTCTGCAGGTTCCTATATTTTGTTTCCATAAGGCCTTCTTCTAAGGATTGTCTGATGAAATCACCCAACTCCTGTCTTTCGATAAAGTTTAGGAACCGATCCTTCCACTGTTCGTATTCTCCTCTAAAGAGAACTGGTGGCTTGGTGTCAGTTCCGATTGCAAAGGCTTCTCTGGATGTCATTATGAATAAAGTTCTAAGTCTGGAAAAACTTTGCGTTTTGAGAAGGTTTGCGCGAGAGGTTGATTGCGCAAAGTGAGGTTCAACCGGTAATTTGTAAAGAACCGGTAAAATTTTCGACCGTTAAAATGTTGCGACCGGTAGAAAAAATAGTATTCCAATTAAATGCCACGTGAACTTTCTTTGATTTCAAAAATTAATTTCGAAAATATATTCTTTGATTTCCAAAATTAATGCATGGAAAGAGTGTGAGTGAAATGAGTGGGTTTTTGCATGGAAAGTGGGTTCTTTGATTTCCACGTGAAATGAGTGTGAGTGGACCGAAATCTAGTGTAGGTGTAAGTGGAATTAGGATTTTTGCATGGAAAGAAAAAAAAAGATAGACACGTGGAGGTGAAAATTGATGGTGGACCGAAATGTTTGATTAAATGTGAGTGTGAGTGGCTTTGACCGGTATTGTTTTAAGACCGGGAGTGAATTTGTGAGAGTTTGACCGATATCAATGAGTAAGACCGGTATAAGAGATAGGACCGATAGATTTCGATTTCTTCGACCGATAAAAAGATGACTTCACCGGTATTAACTTTCAATTTTCGAACAGTAAGTGCAAGAGGCCGGTCGAATGCTTAAGACCGATAGAGTGTAAATTTCCTTTGACCGATATAATGTAAAAGACCGACAACAAAGGACTGATATATAGCAAAGGACCGGTACGCTTAAGACCGATAGACTAAAGACCGATACGTCGTCTTCTTCGATTAATCGACCTGTAACTCTAAAATTAACCCAACTAGAGGTCGAATTACCACACCAAAATTTGACAGTATGTTCTCCTTATCAATAACAACAATACACAACACTTTGATTTCGAAAATAACCGCAAAATCAAGTTTTGATCTAAAGATCAGTGTTCTTCAAAAATGAAGAACACAGAGAGTTGAAAATTTTGATTTTGAATCTGGATCTGCTCTGATACCAATTGTGAGTCCGTGATCGTTACGAGATAAATCAAACAACAAACAATAGATGATAAACCAACCAGTTTCGATAACAAACGATGATTACACGGCTGATTTCTTGATATGGTTTCTCTCTGTTTGTTTTTCTCTCTTTACACCTTTTTCTATGTGTTGTGTGTGTTCTGTGTTTTGATCGATAGATAGATAGAGAGAAAGAGATAATATCTATTTAAGATATTATCAAAACTTAAACTAATATTAAACTAAAAACATAATATCTAAATAATATCTAGATATTATAACTTTGACACTTATTACAATTTAGACCCTAGACTACGGTTGAGAGTAACTTTCAGCATTAACTTCAGATTGCGATCTTCGTATTGGATGATCTTGAATCAAATGAGACTGTGTCTTAACAACAAGTAATATAGTCTAGAGTGCAAGGCCCAACGTAATTCAGCCCACACACATCTGGGTAGATGGGAGGGATCCATGCCCAAACCTAGATACGAAAAAAAAGTCCAGAACGTAAATGTGCAGCCCCTGATACGTTTTGACCAAAATCGACTCATTTTGGGGTCGTTTTTCTTCATTCTTTTTGCACTAAAACCTTAGAAACCATTTACACTAACCATAGAACTAAAAGCATATTTTTTAATGAAATGAGGGGCTCTAATTTTGAGTTTAAAGACACGATTTTTACCGAAAACAACTAATAATAACGTTTTGGTAATATCGAACGTCTTCCCAACTCTCTTACGACCCAATACTTTTAGCATAATTTAGAAACACTAAAACGATCATAGTGAAGCAGAAAACTAGAATTAAGGTCAATGATTTACCTATAATTTGACGAAAAACATTGAGAAAACTCTAATCGCTTTTGACGAACGAATTCTCCTTCACCTCACGACTTTTGCTACTGATTTCTTACGGTTAATGAGCGTCTATATATAACCAATCAGTAACAATTCGAAATTTGAGATACCCTCTAACGAATTGAGAGAATTTTGGGGATTAAGCCTCTATCCCAACTAAAACGTGGCTTTATCCCAAAACAACCCAAATCCTTTTTTTTTAATTAAATAATCATATTTCTACATGAAACCCCCTACTTTGCCCATCTTACACTTTAACCCCTTCAACATTTTTTAATATAAATATACATAAATATATTTATATTTATCCAACACATTTTTAATTTTTATTTTTCTACTAAAATAAACCAATTTATTGCAATGCTAAAACCCAAACTTTGGAGTGCTACAAATACACATAATCAAAACATGATATACATCTCAATTTAAATATAAACAATTTAAAACATATAAGATAATCATTGAATTCTAACAAAATACTTAATTTTTTATATAAAAAAACATCATATTATTAAGCCTAAATTAAACAAATTTATAAAAAAAATCATTATCATTCTCTTAAAACCATCCAAAATTGTACCGTAAATCGATAAAAAATAAAAGGAAACATTAAAATCATGATGTATCTTGTTGTATTGCGCGAGTACGTTTCTAGAATTAAAAAATATATATATAAATAGTTGATATGATTAACAATAATTCTAAATAATTAAAAATTAATATCAATGTATAATTAAAATTTAAGTAACAATTTTCAATTAAACTTAATTAATATTAGTAATAGTTAAATTTTCATAATTAATATTATTTATAATTAATTGTTAAAAAATAATAATTAATATGAATGAGGGTATAGTTGGAAAAAGTCACGAAAAGTTCATCATAAGCTACTCCAAGTAGTTTATCAATAAACTAGGTTATAATAAGCTAATTTATAAGCTACCTTATGTGCATCCAAACATGTACCAAAAAAATAAACTAGTTTATAAACTTGCTTATTTTTTCAAACGATTTCTAATGACCAATTGGGTTAATTATAATCCCAAAACGTTTTAACTTGTCATGATTCTAAATTAATTACCTCATTAAATTTCTTGCATGCGTTTTAATCAAATGCATATAAGTTACAATTAATGTTTTCTCTTATATATACTCTCAAAACATCACACCTATTATTAATACGTTTCATTTTGATCTCTCTCAATAATTATTTTCGCAAATTTACTATGTCAAAGCTATTTTTGAAATTTTTAAATATCTAACATTCTTATAAAAATTTATAAGATTTATCTTTGGAAAATATCCAAAACATTTGCTCCAACAAAATATCGTTCATTGAGGATATTTTACAATATAATATCAAAAATAAAATAAAAAGAGGTATATTCCAGCAACTAAAAAAAGCGGAGACTAAATAAATAAATTAGTGATAATTTATTATATACAAAATTGTTGTAGTAAAAATAAATTCTTATTGGATCCATTTATTATAAACCCAAAATATAAAACATTTTTTTTTGTTTTATAGCCCAACAACATAATTTGGGCTCTACGTAATTCAGCCCACACACATGTGGGTAGATGGGAGGGATCCACGCCTAAACCCAGATCCGAAAAAAAAACCCTAGAACGTAAATGTGCAACCCCTGATACGTTTTTGACCAAAATCGACTAATTTTGGGGTCGTTTTTCTTCATTCTTTTTGCACTAACACTTTAGAAACATTTTACACTAACCATAGAATTAAAAACATATTTTTTAATGAACTGAGGGGCTATAATTTTGAGTTTAAAGACACGATTTTACCGAAAACAACCAATAATCACGTTTTGGTAAAATCGAACGTCTTCCCGACTCTCTTACGACCCAATACTTTTAGCATAATTTAGAAACACTAAAACGATCATAGTGAAGCATAAAACTAGAATTAAGGTCAATGATTTACCTCTAATTTGACGAAAAACCTTGAGAAAACCCTAATCGCTTTGACGGTCGAATTCTCCTTCACCTCACGACTTTTGCTACTGATTTGTTAGGGTTAATGAGCGTCTATATATAACCAATCAGTAACAATTCGAAATTTGAGATACCCTCTATGTAATTGAGAGAATTTTGGGGATTAAGCCTTTATCCCAACTAAAACGTGGTTTTATCCCAAAACAACCCAAATCCCTTTTTTTCTTTTAATTAAATAATCATATTTCTACATGAAACCCCCTCTTTGCCCATCTTACACTTTAACCTCTTCAACATTTTCTAATATAAATATACATAAATATATTTTTATTTATCCAACACATTTTTATTTTTATTTTTCTACTAAAATAAACCAATTTATTGAAATGCTAAAACCCACACTTTGGAGTGCTACAAATAAACATATTCAAAACATGATATACATTTAAATTTAAATATAAAGAATTTAAAACATATAAGATAATCATTGAATTCTAACAAAATACTTAATTTTTTATATAAAAAACTTTATATTATTAAGCCTAAATTAAACAAATTTATAAAAAAAAAACCATTATCATTCTCTCAAAACCATCCAAAATTGTACCGTAAATCGACAAAAAATAAAATAAAACATTAAAATCCTGATGTATCTAAATGCATTGCGCGAGTACGCTTCTAGTATTAAAATATATATATATATATAAATAGTTGATATGATTAACAATAATTCTAAATAATTAAAAATTAATATCAATGTATAATTAAAATTTAATTAACAATTTTCAATTAAACTTAATTAATATTAGTAATAGTTAAATTTTCATAATTAATACTAGTGTTGGGAATGCACGGGAGGGTAAATTCTTTGTTAGAATATTAAACCGGGTTAAAATGAAACGTAATTTATCTGTTAACAGTTAATGAAATACAATGTGAAAAACGAATGTATTTTCATAAGTGGTTAACTTACATATATTCTTAATCGTTTGTTGTTATGAGTTTGTGCAATAATATTAGTAATAGTTTGTATTATATTATTTAAAACTCAAACGACATGTCTCACAACATATTTATCTGACTATTGACTTCAAGACCTCATAGTATTAATCGATAAAAATAAAGATATGTATATATATGTTATTCCACTACTTCGAAAAATATGATTGTGGGTAGATTTTATAAAATAAAATATGGAAAAATCATTATAAGATGTAATATAAAAAAATACGGAAGAATTTTTTTTTATATTACATCTCATTAATATAGATTTAAATGTAAAATCTACATTTAAAATAGATTATGCTAATATAAAATCTATTTTATAAAATCCTCCAACAAAAAAACAAATAGTTATATTAATAAATGAGTATTCATTCTACAAATAGATGATTATGTGAGATACTGTGCTTGGAAAGGTTGTACCAAAGCATTAAGAAATTGTAAATTAAGTAATTGGCTTTAATTAGTTGTAACTTGTGTTTAAAATGTTGTAATTAAGAGTTTTTTATACCGTTTTTATAATATAGTATAGATTATTTATAATTAATTGTTAAAAAATAATAATTAATATGAATGAGGGTATAGTTGGAAAAAGTCACGAAAAGTTCATCATAAGCTACTCCAAATAGTTTATCAATAAACTAGGTTATAATAAGGTAACTTATAAGCTACCTTATGTGCATCCAAACATGTACCAAAAAAATAAACTAGTTTATAAACTTGCTTATTTTTTCAAACGATTTCTAATGACCAATTGGGTTAATTATAATCCCAAAACGTTTTAACTTGTCATGATTCTAAATTAATTACCTCATTAAATTTCTTGCATGCGTTTTAATCAAAAGCATATAAGTTACAATTAATGTTTTCTCTTATATATACTCTCAAAACATCACACCTATTATTAATACATTTCATTTTGATCTCTCTCTCTCTCTCTCTAATTGTTGCAAGAATATTACAATGAAGAACATGACTTCTGTTCTCGTTATTCTTTTTGCACTTGTGCTTCTTATATGCAACACACATGCAAAACTTTGTAATCCAGATCAAGAGATACATGATTGCTATCCGGCCCTAACTCAACGAGGACTACCGTCTCCAAATTGTTGCAACGAATTAGCAGCGCATAAAGACTGCTTCTGTGAATACATGAACATCAATAAGCCTATACTGCCACCAAACTTTCCGTTTATTCGCAATATATGTAAATCATGTGGCTTTACATGTCCCTTTTGTCCGGACACCAGAATAGATTGATTATGCCTATTGTCGTTGACCATACATAGATCTTGATGAATAAAAACATTGTATTCACAATTTTACATTTATATATTTCTTTTTGGTTGTATATTTATTCATGATCATGTAGTGCTACAAGTCTCTCATATCATAAACCTAACTTGTCTTGTGCATTTAAAGATCTAAACGTATCATACCTAAAGAATAAATTTGAGCATTTGGGATTTTTTTTATTAACCCTCTAAATTGAAATTTTGTTTTACTTAATCTGTTTTATAAAATAAACCCAATTTTTTTAAGGAAATAACATAGTGTGAACCATTATTATACTTATTTACCGTATAAATGATTTTGACTTTTAAACTATATTTCTAACATTTGAAGTGTTTTACCGTGATTTATTATCTTTTTTTCTTTAAAATGTTCAAAAATATGTTTTCACCCTTATATTAGGAAAGTTGAAACAGCGGGAAAGTGCGGAACGATCGACAACCGTCTAAATCCTTTAATAAACGAGAATTACGAAACGTAAACCAAAAGAACTATAGAATTCTCTCCGAAGATGAACTTTTATAATTGATAACTTAATAGCAATGAAAACAATAAAACCCTATTTATAATCTTAAAGAGAAAACTCTAATTTTGATCCTTGAGGTTTAGTGAAAAATATGAAAGTGGACTTGAATTTTGATAAGTCTAGAAAACATCCTTGTGGTTCTCATTTACTTTGAAAGTGATCCTCACTAACTCTGTTAAACAATGTCTGTTAAGTGAGAGGTAATTTAATCTTTTTATCCTTTTTTTACTCATTTTCTTTTTAAAATTAAAAACATTAAATAAACTAATAAACCCAGTATACCCTCGCCTCCAAGCTTTTCGTTTCTCTGTTAGTCCCCACCTCCACCAAACAACTACCACCGATCTTCTTCTCCATCGCTCCTGTCACCGACGACCTCGATCATCGATTTTCTACTCCATCGCAGCATCTGCAACTCATCTAATTCATCTCACCAGGACCGAAGCATAAGACACCACTGGCTAAATCCCCCATCGTCGGTGAAGCATTTCTAGCTTCTCCACACCTAAAACCACAGGGACAAGATTTGCCTTGGTCAACCTCACCCTCACCACCAGTAGCCATGCTTATTATCTTCATAGAAAATCCACCATATCCACCTCCTCTCACGACCTATGTGTTCACCCCATGTTTCCACTCCAAATATTGGGCAAATGAAGCCTTTCTCAAAACCTTTGTGTTGCAAGGATTTCACGTAAGCATTTTTGGGTTTGGGATTTATCATTTATCGGCTTTGAATCTGTGTCTTGGTGAGGAAACAAAGCATGGCCCATTTATTTTACCTTTTTGTTTCCATTCAAAGGTTAGGTTTTTCCCTTTATCTCGATTCACAAGGACGAAATCTTCCCCCCCAAAATCAAAAGAACTAATCAATTTTTTACTCTTTATCCTTAATCAATTTCAAATGAATATGCACCTAATTTGTTTCCAATGGAGTCCATACCCAACAAACCCAATTATACTCTCTAATCACATGACATGTTGGTATTTGTAAAATCACTATTTTACATGATATTAAACTACTTTAACATGAAAACATTTCACTCATAGAGCTTAATAACTGACTATTGATGTATATTTCAAAATAAGACATTGTCGTTAATGGCAAGTGAAAAGAGAAGGTATAACCAAGTACTAGACATAGTGTTATTGATGTAACACTCCAATTGTTTTGTAATATTTTGTTTATTCTAATTATTTAGTTTGTGAATATGTTAAGACCAAATTGTACTTAAACTTAACCAATAGTTAGTAATATGAATTCATTTCGGATTAGCATTTAATGATGAGTAAAATAATCCTTGAAGATATTTCTTCACTTTCCCGTTAATAAATTGTTGACCTTTTTTTTCAAAAAATAAGTCATGATGGCATGCCTTCATCCCCTAGGACTTGGCAAGTGAGGGTGTGACATTAGCGATCTATGTATCTTGCTATGATATCATTGTAATAGTAGCTTTGGTTGTATGAAGAGTAAGGGGTTGTTTGGTTTTTTAGAATTTTTTTTAATGACTCTTAAGTTCAATTGGTTAGACCTTTTCATATCCGGACGATTTGTTTTCAGAACCTCTTAACTCTTAAATACATTTGAAATAAGAAGTGGTGACCTAATTTCTTAAAACCTCTTATCACTAGCTCAGTTAATATGCTCTTCTTTCTCTCAAGACGTATCCAGACGTTACAAAAACAAACTCAGATTTCAGAATTTAACACCAGCTCTTATTAATCAGAATTGAAATAAGATTTAAGACTTCAGACCTCTTAAAAAAACAAATGTAACCCAAATTTTTTAAACTTTGTACCAGTGGAACTATAGATTTAGTTATGTGCAATTATAAATGTTGAAAAAATAAGAACTTGTGTGTAAAATTTACAAATATATTTATTTTTTATAACCACTAAAAATAATTTTGGCTCCATGTCGGTATGTTATTAATTATATACATATCTTTGATCCTCTATCTGAAAAATGGTAGTAATTAACTGAAACGTAGTCCAATAAAAAATGTTTAATTTTTTTGACCAAGTATTTAGATGCCTCGAAAATAATAAATTAACACGATGGACATTAGGCTTTGTTTGGCAAACTAACAGATAAGCTATCTAATTGATGGTTGATAAGCTAGCGGATGAACAAATCACATTTGGAAAACACTAGCTTACAAGTATGTAAAATCTATACTACTTTATAAAGCATTTGACTTGTTTTTCTTAAAAACAACTTTTTAAGCCTATTGTACAATTACTTATTGCATATTTACTTAATTTTTAACTTTACAACTCTTTAAAGCTTATGTACAACACTTTTAATGCAGCCCATTACTCTAACAGATATTGTCGATTCAGTTACCAAGATGACGCTTCGTCGATTCAGGCTAACTCACCATGACGACGCTTCGTCCTCATCCAACGCTGCCTCCAATGCAAGGCTTAAATATCCATTGCCGACCAGTTCAGTTCTCTTCTCTCAATCGCTTGCTTCTCTCGAACGTCGATCATCATTAATCGATCAGCTTAGGGTTATGATCTTCAAGGTTCGGTTTCTTATCAGTTTTCTCTTCTTTTTTCAGCTTTCTATCGATTGGCTACTGAAATCGATTTCTATTCTTCTATCCATGGCTATTGAAAGCGAATTAAATTTGGGTTTGATTTCTTGGAATCGATCCATTCTTCTATCCATGTCTGCTTTCTATCGATTGGCTACTGAAATCGATTTTGATTTGTTATCATGGCTACTGAAAGCGATTTCTATTCTTCTATCCATGGCTACTGAAATCGATTTCGATTTCGGTTTGCTTTCTTGGGCTCGATTTTGGTTTGTTATCGATTTTCTGTTTGCTTTCTATTCGATGGCTATTGAAATCAATTGCTTACCTGGAACCGATTTTGGTTTGTTTGCTTTCTAACTACGTTGTTTACTAAATTGATTTTTGTCTTTTTATGAGTAGCTTATATTTCTTGTTTAGACTCAAGTGTATAGCTTAGTTGGTAAAGGATAGAATGACTTTGCTCAAAAATACATGTTTAAGTTCGAATCCTACGGGAGACGGGTTTGAACTCCTAACATGTTGTTTGGGGGTTAAAACGTGGATTTGAAAAATCTAAGTAAGAAGTGTCATCAATAAAAATATATTTCTTGAATTTGGATTGTAAGAACATCTTCAACACCAACAGTTATGGTATAATTTTTCTAAAATAGAGTATAAAAAGTTGAAACCTCTAAAAAAATTACAATTAACTCCAATAGATACTCTATTTTAGCAATTCTATTATCAATTATATTAATAAAATATTATTTCTCTCTTCTAAATATACAACTTCAATATCTCTTATTGGTGGAAAAAAATTAAATATTATTTATCTCTCTTCAATATGGGGATTTAGAGATTTCCACGTGCTCTCTCCTCTTTTCTCTATTTTAGCATATGATATAGTCAACTCAACCTAATGCCCCACTAGACCTTTCTTAGGCTTTTAAATTAACATTTTTCGATAAGAAAATAATTTCTAAAACAAACTATACTCCAAAATAACACTTTCACAAGTCTTGGTAATCTTTGAAAAACCACAATAATTATTTTCGCAAATTTACTATGTCAAGGCTATTTTTGAAAATTTTAAATATCTAACATTCTTATAAAAATTTATAAGATTTATCTTTGGAAAATATCCAAAACATTTGCTCCAACAAAATATCGTTCATTGAGGATATTTAACAATATAATATCAAAAATAAAATAAAAAGAGGTATATTCCAGCAACTAAAAAAAGCGGAGACTAAATAAATAAATTAGTGATAATTTATTATATACAAAATTATTGTAGTAAAAATAAATTCTTATTGGATCCATTTATTATAAACCCAACATATAAAACATTTTTTTTATAGCCCAACAACATAATTTGGGCTCTACCAGATGTGGCCCAATTAAAGAACAAGTAATATAGTCTACAGTGCAAGGCCCAACGTAATTCAGCCCACACACATGTGGGTAGATGGGAGGGATCCACGCCCAAACCCATATCCGAAAAAAAAACCTAGAACGTAAATGTGCAACCCCTGATACGTTTTTGACCAAAATCGACTCATTTTGGGGTCGTTTTTCTTCATTCTTTTTGCACTAAAACTTTAGAAACATTTTACACTAACCATAGAATTAAAAGCATAATTTTTAATGAACTGAGGGGCTATAATTTTGAGTTTAAAGACACGATTTTACCGAAAACAACCAATAATCACGTTTTGGTAAAATCGAACGTCTTCCCGACTCTCTTACGACCCAATACTTTTAGGATAATTTAGCAACACTAAAATGATTATAGTGAAGCATAAAACTAGAATTAAGGTCAATGATTTACCTCTAATTTGACGAAAAACCTTGAGGAAACCCTAATCGCTTTGACGGTCGAATTCTCCTTCACCTCACGACTTTTGCTATTGATTTCTTAGGGTTAATGAGCGTCTATATATAACCAATCAGTAACAATTCGAAATTTGAGATACCCTCTACGTAATTGAGAGAATTTTGGGGATTAAGCCTCTATCCCAACTAAAACGTGGCTTTATCCCAAAACAACCCAAATCCCTTTTTTTCTTTTAATTAAATAATCATATTTCTACATGAAACCCCCCCTCTTTACCCATCTTACACTTTAACCCCTTCAACATTTTCTAATATAAATATACATAAATATATTTTTATTTATCCAACACATTTTTATTTTTATTTTTCTACTAAAATAAACCAATTTATTGAAATGCTAAAACCCACACTTTGGAGTGCTACAAATAAACATAATCAAAACATGATATACATTTAAATATAAATATAAATAATTTAAAACATATAAGATAATCATTGAATTCTAACAAAATACTTAATTTTTTATATAAAAAACATTATATTATTAAGCCTAAATTAAACAAATTTATAAAAAAAAACATTATCATTCTTTCAAAACCATCCAAAATTGTACCGTGAATCGACAAAAAATAAAAGGAAAGATTAAAATCCTGATGTATCTCAATGCATTGCGCAAATACGCTTCTAGTATTAAAAAAAATATATATAAATAGTTGATATGATTAACAATAATTCTAAATAATTAAAAATTAATATCAATGTATAATTAAAATTTAAGTAACAATTTTCAATTAAACTTAATTAATATTAGTAATAGTTAAATTTTCATAATTAATATTATTTATAATTAATTGTTAAAAAATAATAATTAATATGAATGAGGGTATAGTTGGAAAAAGTCACGAAAAGTTCATCATAAGCTACTCCAAGTAGTTTATCAATAAACTAGGTTATAATAAGCTAATTTATAAGCTACCTTATGTGCATCCAAACATGTACCAAAAAAATAAACTAGTTTACAAACTTGCTTATTTTTTCAAACGATTTCTAATGACCAATTGGGTTAATTATAATCCCAAAACGTTTTAACTTGTCATGATTCTAAATTAATTACCTCATTAAATTTCTTGCATGCGTTTTAATCAAATGCATATAAGTTACAATTAATGTTTTCTGTTATATATACTCTCAAAACATCACACCTATTATTAATACGTTTCATTTTGATCTCTCTCTCTCTCTCTCTCTAATTGTTGCAAGAATATTACAATGAAGAACATGACTTCTGTTCTCGTTATTCTTTTTGCACTTGTGCTTCTTATATGCAACGCACATGCAAAACTTTGTAATCCAGATCAAGAGATACATGATTGCTATCCGGCCCTAATTCAACGAGGACTACCGTCTCCAAATTGCTGCAACGAATTAGCAGCGCATAAAGACTGCTTCTGTGAATACATGAACATCAATAATCCTATACTGCCACCAAACTTTCCGTTTATTCGCAATATATGTAAATCATGTGGCTTTACATGTCCCTTTTGTCCGGACACCAGAATAGATTGATTATGCCTATAGTCGTTGACCATACATAGATCTTGATGAATAAAAACATTGTATTGACAATTTTACATTTATATATTTCTTTTTGGTTGTATATTTATTCACGATCATGTAGTGCTACAAGTCTCTCATATCATAAACCTAACTTGTCTTGTGCATTTAAAGATCTAAACGTATCATACCTAAAGAATAAATTTGAGCATTTGGGATTTTTTTTTTATTAACCCTCTAAATTGAAATTTTGTTTTACTTAATCTGTTTTATAAAATAAACCCAATTTTTTTTAAGGAAATAACATAAGTATGTGAACCATTATTATACTTATTTACGGTATAAATGATTTTGACTTTTAAACTATATTTCTAACATTTGAAGTGTTTTACCGTGATTTATTATCTTTTTTTCTTTAAAATGTTCAAAAATATGTTTTCGCCCTTATATTAGGAAAGTTGAAACAGCGGGAAAGTGCGGAACGATCGACAACCGTCTAAATCCTTTAATAAACAAGAATTACGAAACGTAAACCAAAAGAACTATAGAATTCTCTCCGAAGATGAACTTTTATAATTGATAACTTAATAGCAATGAAAACAATAAAACCCTATTTATAATCTTAAAGAGAAAACTCTAATTTTGGTCCTTGAGGTTTAGTGAAAAATATGAAAGTGGACCTGAATTTTGATAAGTCTAGAAAACATCCTTGTGGTTCTCATTTACTTTGAAAGTGGTCCTCACTAACTCCTTAAAACAATGTCTGTTAAGTGAGGGGTAGCTTAATCTTTTTATCATTTTCTTACTCATTTTTTTTAAAATTAAAAACATTAAATAAACAAATAAACCCTGTATACCCTCGCCTCCAAGCTTTTCGTTTCTCTGTTAGTCCCCACCTCCACCAAACAACTACCACCGATCTTCTTCTCCATCGCTCCTGTCACCGACGACCTCGATCATCGATTTTCTACTCCATCGTAGCATCTGCAACTCATCTAATTCATCTCACCAGGACCGAAGCATAAGACACCACTGGCTAAATCCCCCATCGTCGGTGAAGCATTTCTAGATTCTCCACACATAAAACCACAGGGACAAGATTTGCCTTGGTCAACCTCACCACCCTCACCACCGGTAGCCTTTATTATCTTCATAGAAAATCCACCATATCCACTTCCTCTCACGACCTATGTGTTCACCCCATGTTTCCACTCCAAATACTGGGCAAATGAAGCCTTTCTCAAAACCTTTGTGTTGCAAGGATTGCAGGTAAGCATTTTTGGGTTTGGGATTTATCATTTATCGGCTTTGAATCTGTGTCTTGGTGAGGAAACAAAGCATGGCCCATTTATTTTACCTTTTTGTTTCCATTCAAAGGTTAGGTTTTTCTCTTTATCTCGACTCACACGGACGAAATCTTCCCCCCCAAATCAAAAGAACTAATCAATTTCTTACTCTTTATCCTTAATCAATTTCAAATGAATATGCACCTAATTTGTTTCCAATGGAGTCCATACCCAACAAACCCAATTATACTCTCTAATCACATGACATGTTGGTATTTGTAAAATCACTATTTTACATGATATTAAACTACTTTAACATGAAAACATTTCACTCACAGAGCTTAATAACTGACTATTGATGTATATTTCAAAATAAGACATTGTCGGTAATGGCAAGTGAAAAGAGAAGGTATAACCGAGTACTAGACATAGTGTTATTGATGTAACATTCCAATTGTTTTGTAATATTTTGTTTATTCTAATTATTTAGTTTGTGAATATGTTAAGACCAAATTGTACTTAAACTTAACCAATAGTTAGTAATATGAATTCATTTCGGATTAGCATTTAATGATGAGTAAAATAATCCTTGATGATATTTCTTCACTTTACCCGTTAGCAAAAAGTTTATGGCGAGCGGTATTATGGATTTCTATGTATGTGATTTGGAGTTATCGCAATAAAGTGGTGTTTTCGGATATATCTCATTCACAATCGGACTTGGCTTTCGACATTCAGTGTTTATCTTCTCAGTAGTTATCTCATTGTACAAAAGGTTTCTCTAATTCTTGTATAGGCTGGTGCCGCAACCCAAGAGCCATTCTTGAGGCCTAAGTTTCAGTGTTCGGAGGGTTTTCTTTTCGCTTGTTTTCTTTGGTTTGTCGTGGGTCTTGAGCTATTGTTTTTAGCTTTGTTCGGTTGGTTTTATTATGATTTTTTGGGGCTTTTTTTTTTGATTTTGGTGTCTTGTAGGTGGGTCTGTTTTTCTTTTTGTTTTCTTTTGTTTGTTTCTACTTCTTATGGAAACTTATGTTTTTGGTTTTGTTCTTTTTAGTTGGTTTAATAAATTGTTGACCTTTTTTTTCAAAAAATAAGTCATGATGGCACTACTACAAAAAAGGGTTTTTTACACGGTTGTAAATGACCTTTAACCGTGTAAAAGTCCACCGTGTAAGAAAGTGCAAGATCATTTTAAACCTTTTTACACGGTTTTTTTAAACCGTGTAAAAGTAAGTGTGTAATAAAGTCATTTATGTAGTAGTGTGGCATGCCTTCATCCCCTAGCCTTTAAAGCTTATGTACAACACTTTTAATGCAACCCATTACTCTAACAGATATTGTCGATTCAGTTACCAAGATGACGCTTCGTTGATTCAGGCTAACTCACCAAGACGACGCTTCGTCCTCATCGAACGCTGCCTCTAATGCAAGGCTTAAATATCCATTGCCGATCAGTTCTCTTATCTCAATCGCCTGCTTCTCTCGAACGTCGATCACCATTAATCGATCAGGTTAGGGCTATGATCTTCAAGGTTCGGTTTCTTATCATCTTCTCTACTTTTTTCTCCTTTCTATCGATTGGCTACTGAAATCGATTTTGGTTTGATATCTTGGAATCGCTTTTGATTTGTTATCATGGCTACTGAAATCGTTTTCTATTCTTTTATCCATGGCTATTGAAAGCGATTTCGATTTTGGTTTGCTTTCTTGGAATCGATCCATTCTTCTATCCATGTCTGCTTTCTATTGATTGGATACTGAAATTGATTTTGATTTGTTATCATGGCTACTGAAAGCGATTTCAATTCTTCCATCCATGGCTACTGAAATCGATTTCGATTTTGGTTTGCTTTCTTGGGCTCGATTTTGGTTTGTTATCGATTTTCTGTTTGCTTTCTATTCGATGGCTATTGAAATCAATTGCTTACCTGGAACCGATTTTGGTTTGTTTGCTTTCTAACTATGTTGTTTAATAAATTGATTTTTGTCTTTTTATGAGTAGCTTATATTTCTTGTTTGCAGGTTGGTTTCTATGATGAACTCACTGATGCTAATGTGTTTCGGACAGGGAAGAGCACATTTCTAAGCCATCGCATATTTTCAACAATCGTTTATCCAGATACGTTCTCAATCGAAAGAGTTTGGCTAGGCCTTGTCTTTATTTTTTTGAGTTTGCAATCCAGAATTTCCATATATCTGTTTTGATCACTTGTGTGCATTAGATCCATTCTGAAGAAAAAAAAGACGTGTTCAAGATAATTGGTGGTATCCATAATGAATCTGATACTCGGAAGAAAATGGAACTTTGGGTATCTTGGGCCTCTCTACATGAAAGTCTTCTTCAAAACTCCATCACAATTTTGAACATTTTCTCTTTATTGATATTATTTATGACTTTCATTTTCTCAATATCGATATTATTTATGGCTTTCTCAATATTAAGCTTCTTGGATATATTTTTAGTTTTATCAATCATTTTCTCCAGAATTAATTGTTTATGTAGTTTGTTTTGTTGCAACTTCATTTACTTTTGGTCCGAGTACCATGAAAAACATTTATTTTTTGGATTTTGCTCAAGTTTATTAGCCTTTGTGAACTCACAAATTTCCTTTGTTCTTTTTTGTTCTTGATCACCGAAAATGGTTTTGGCCTTGTTTAGATTTATGCACAATCTAATGCAGAGCAAGTTGAAAACATGCATGAATGTGATGAGTCAAATGGAATCCATTCTTCTTTACCATCATGTTGTTTTTTTGTTAGTGATTGGTACAACTTCAATATAATCATGTGGTTTGTTAGAGATGTAGGTTTTAACTGGGCTTTGATGTGCATAATCTGATATATTTTTCTATGCGCCAAACTGTAGGTTAGAACTGGGATTTGATGAATCAAAAAGAATTCAGCAAGTTGCAAAACATCATTCTGTTCCAACTTTCTGCTTAAATCTGGAATTCAGCAAGCGGCAAAACACAACCAAAATGTTGTATACATTATAAGGTTCGGTTCAATAGTTGTTAATTTATTTTCCTACTTTAAGTTTGATTTTTGTTTTTACAAGTTTTCCATTATGATCTGTTTCTGTATTTTACTCTTCCCAATATTGCATTAGGGATATGATTGAATACCATTTTTGCATATCTTGGCTTCTAAATTGGTATTGGAAAATTTTTCAAATCAAATTTTGTTGTGCCTTTATGACATAATCTTCCAGTTGAGAGGGAGGGGTTTTTGATTTTTTTTTTGGTTTTTAAGCTTCAGAAACAAGAGTTTCCTCTGGATATGGTTTGTTCCAAGATCTTTCAAGCACATTAAACATCTTCGATCTCTTCTATCCACCATGTAAGAATCCCTTTTCACTGTAGTGGATTTGTGTCTGTAAATTGTGACCTTTTTTTTGGCTTTATATATTCCAATCAATGGAAATTACTTTGCAATTTGGCATATATTTCTGTTTTATGAGTTTTATGTCTGTGTAAATGTTACAATGCAGATGGGTACGATTCGTAGGAACCCAATGGTACTTTGATTTCTTCTCAATGTTATTTCTGGAATTGTGTTCTCAGGTTGGTATTCTTCCACTTTTTCTTTGCAATTTAATGCCTCATATTCTTTATGTAGGTTACAAATAACATTCAGACTTCTCGATTACAATATTTCTCACGCTTTCCATCTTGATTACAATGTCTCTACCCGATTTCTCCATCCCATCGCTCTCTCAGGTTTACATTTTTTTTCCAATGATTTTTTATGTTTTTTTCTTCTCCAGTTTGAGTTTGTGTTTGTGTTCGACAGTGGTTGTGTTGATTACATAGTTTTGTTTGCAATCGGTTTTCTTTATTACAGAGTAAGTTTTTTTTTGTATTTGATTGATCTTCAATGTTTTTTTGTTCTTTTGACAATCTATTACTTGATTACACGCGTTTCTTCAATACAATCCTACTAATAACGACTTTGAAGAACTAGAGTTCCCTCTAAAACGTAATATATCTTTGTAATAGGTGCAACTCAAAATTATTTTCGGTAAATTCAGTTGGTAATGTTGATTAGATTTCATGACCCTTGCTTTTGCTTCTGGCATCTTGATTTTTGGATATATGTCAAAGCATTTATATTTCTTTACTTTGGTTTGGTATCAAACATGGATTCAGTAAATGGGCTACAACAAGATGGAATTTGGTTTGTTTGTTGGCATTCAAACCTACAAAGATGAGCATCAATGATTGATGGAATTCATATGTGCAACAGTAGTCCAGTCGGTGTTTGAATTATGTTTTAGCTAATGGTTGCAATATATGGATTTTTAGTATAAGATTCTGTGAGGTTATGGTCCCATTGGAGAATGGAGGATAAGTAGAAAACATGATCTGGAGTTAGCGGCAGTGGTGTTTGCCTTGAAGCTTTGGCGACACTACCTCTATGGCACGAAGTGTACCCTCTTCACAGATCACAAGAGCCTAAAGTATGTCTTTGATAAAAAAGAGTTGAATATGAGGCAAAGGCGGTGGCTCGAGTTGCTCAAAGATTACGATTGTGAATTGCTTTACCATCCTGGTAAGGCGAACGTGGTGGCCGATGCGCTAAATCGGAAGGACTATAGCGGAAATATTCGGGTTGCCCATTCGAGAATCGAGTTAGTGTCTAGTCTTGTTGATAAGATCAAGACGTCGCAGGTTGAAGCATTGTTGGAAGAGAACCTTAAAGATGAAGTCATGACAAAACAACGGTTGTTCCTGACGGAAGATAGCCGTAGAGTCAAACTGTTCAATGGTCATGTGCAGGTGCCTAAGTTTGGGGAAGTCGGGAGCTACTTCTTGAAGATGCCCACAAGTCCAAGTATTCCATTCATCCGGGGAGTACAAAGATGTACCGGGACTTGAATTTGCATTATTGGTGGCCGGTGATGAAGCTCGATGTGGCACGTTACGTAGAGCGATGTGTGACGTGTTTACAAGTGAAGTCCGAACACCAACGACCGTATGGGAGTCTTCAGTCCTTAGAGATTCCTGAATGGAAGTGGGAGCATATTACCATGGACTTCGTGACAAAGTTGCCTAAAACTCTTCGAGGTCACGATACCATTTGGGTTATAGTCGATAGATTGACAAAGAGCGCTCATTTTCTAGCCATGCGAGAGACCTTACCGATGGACAAGTTAGCAAAACTGTACATTGATGAAGTGGTCTCGAGGCATGGTGTACCATTGTCGATCGTATCGGATCGCGATAGTCGGTTCACTTCAAATTTTTGGGATGGTTTTCAGAAAGAGCTAGGTACGCGAGTGAAGTTGAGTACGGCTTACCATCCAAAAACCGACGGGCAAAGCGATAGAACGATTCAAACATTAGAAGACATGTTAAGGTCTTGTGTCATCGATTTCGGGGGTAGTTGGGACTCTCACCTACCTTTGGTGGAATTTGCTTACAACAATAGCCACCACTCGAGTATTGGGATGGCACCGTTTGAGGCGTTGTATGGGCGAAAGTGTCGAACTCCTGTGTGTTGGCTTGAAGCGGGAGAGAAGCAATTTGCCAGACCTGAAATCGTGCAAGAGACAGCCGATAAGGTCAAGGGCATTCGTGAAAGATTGAAAGCGGCTCAAGATCGGCAAAAGAGCTATGCCGATAAGAAGAGGCGGCCGATGGAGTTCCAGGTGGGCGATCGTGTGATGCTCAAGGTATCTCCATGGAAGGGCATTATCAGGTTCGGAAAACATGGGAAGCTGAGTCCCCGTTTCCTTGGACCTTTTAAAGTACTTAAACGAGTGGGGATGCAAGCCTACCAATTGGAACTGCCGCCGGAGTTGTGTAGAATCCACAACACGTTCCATATCTGTTACCTTCGGAAGTGCTTGGCAGATGAAGAGAGTGTCATACCTCTCTCCGAATTGATAGTGGATGAAGGTAACCGTTGTGTAGAAGAACCCGACGCCATCTTAGAGAGAAAGTCTAAGAAATTGTGTCACAAAGAAGTCACTATGGTCAAGGTGCAGTGGAAGCATCATCGGGGAGCCAATGTGACGTGGGAAGCCGAGGAGGATATGAAGTGAAGATATCCTCATCTCTTCGAGTAGTTGAGATTTCGGGAACGAAATCATTCCCAAGTTGGGGAGGATTGTAACACCCCAAGTTTTGTTTGGTTTTGTGATGTTGAAAGAAGGATTTAGGGATGCCTGCGTTGGTTTACAGGGCGCACGGGTCGTGCGTCCTCCTTCAGAAAGAGCGCACGGGTCGTGCGCAAGGGTCAGGGGTTGGCAGTGGGTTACGCACGGGTCGTGCGTTTCCCTTCATCAAAAACGCACGGGTCGTGCGTCGTGTCAAGGGCTCTATCAGCGTGGGTTTTATTGAATTAATTCCCAAATCTCATCCATTCTCATTTCTTTCTTCCTTTCCAAGTTCTCCTTTCCCTCCCTTCTCATTTACTCCCCTAGGGTTTCTCTAACCACAAATCATCCCATTTATTACTTGAATCAAGTGTTCCATTCAAGGTTTCGGGTTTGAAGCTTCACCTCCATTCTCATCTTCTCCAAGAGGTCCAACCTAACATTTTTGGGTTTTCTTCTAAAACCTACTTGGTGAGTTCCTACTATCATTTTACAAACTTTATACATATCAAAGGTTACATTTTTGAGCTCCTATATATCTCTATGGTTTTGGATCTAACTCTATGGCATTTTGACCTAACTTGAGTTTTTGGGATATTTTAGGGTTCCTAATCATTTTCTTGAAATGTAAAGGGTTTGATTTTATTGAGAGTAAAATGGAGATTTACTTGCACATTTATGTGATTTACTTGGAAGAATGTATATAAACTCATTTTATGATTTTCATTCTTATCAGCAGTTAAACTTGAAAAAGGCATTTTGGTTATAAATGTTTTTGGAAGCTATACGTTTAGCTTTGGTTAGTCACACGTGTTATTGTGACAAGTTTAGACTATTACTAGTGGATCCCTAGGTTTTGAGTCGACTTATATTATTGGGATGTCTTTTCCCCTTTTTGTAGCTATGGATGCACTTGATCCTCGGGAGCGTTTGGTACGGTTATGTGGGACCGGTAACTAGCTATGGGTCAAGTGTAGTCCTAGTGAATGTGTATGACTTGGTTTCCTCAGGGGCCCTCCCTCACATCTTAGTACATTCCGAAGTGTTCGTGGCCATGGATTCAAGTATTTAGCTCACAACACGGGTCGTGGCCTACTTTTGTGTTCCGCCACCATCCTTGGTAAATCGGGTATTCCCCGTCATCGCTAGATGAACTAGTTTATAAACTTGCTTATTTTTTCAAACGATTTCTAATGACCAATTGGGTTAATTATAATCCCAAAACGTTTTAACTTGTCATGATTCTAAATTAATTACCTCATTAAATTTCTTGCATGCGTTTTAATCAAATGCATATAAGTTACAATTAATGTTTTCTCTTGTATATACTCTCAAAACATCACACCTATTATTAATACGTTTCATTTTGATCTCTCTCTCTCTCTCTCTCTCTAATTGTTGCAAGAATATTACAATGAAGAACATGACTTCTGTTCTCGTTATTCTTTTTGCACTTGTGCTTCTTATATGCAACGCACATGCACAAGTTTGTAATCCAGATCAAGAGATACATGATTGCTATCCGGCCTTAATTCAACGAGGACTACCGTCTCCAACTTGTTGCAACGAATTAGCAGCGCATAAGACTGCTTCTGTCAATACATGAACATCAATAAGCCTATACTGCCACCAAACTTTCCGTTTATTCGCAAATATATGTAAATCATGTGGCTTTACATGTCCCTTTTGTCCGGACACCATAATAGATTGATTGTGCCTATAGCCGTTGACCATACATAGATCTTGATGAATAAAAACATTGTATTGACAATTTTACATTTATATATTTCTTTTTGGTTGTATATTTATTCATGATCATGTAGTGCTACAAGTCTCTCGTATCCTAAACCTAACTTGTCTTGTGCGTTTAAAGATCTAAACGTATCATACCTAAAGAATAAATTTGAGCATTTGGGATTTTTTTTATTAACCCTCTAAATTGAAATTTTGTTTTACTTAATCTGTTTTATAAAATAAACCCACTTTTTTTAAGGAAATAACATAAGTATGTGAACCATTATTATACTTATTTACAGTATAAATGATTTTGACTTTTAAACTATATTTCTAACATTTGATAGCAATGAAAACAATAAAACCCTATTTATAAACGAGAATTACGAAACGTAAACCAAAAGAACTATAGAATTCTCTCCGAAGATGAACTTTTGTAATTGACAATTTAATAGCAATGAAAACAATAAAACCCTATTTATAATCTTAAATAGTAAACTCTAATTTTGGTCCTTGAGGTGTAGTGAAAAATATGAAAGTGGGACCTGAATTTTGATAAGTCTAGAAAACATCCTTGTGGTTCTCATTTACTTTGAAATTGGTCCCTAGTCACTAACTCCGTTAAACAATGTCGGTTAAGTGAGGGGTAGTTTAATCTTTTTATCCTTTTTTTACTCATTTTCTTTTTAAAATTAAAAACATTAAATAAACAAATAAACCCTGTATACCCTCGCCTCCAAGCTTTTCGTTTCTCTGTTAGTCCCCACCTCCACCAAACAACTACCACCGATCTTCTTCTCCATCGCTCCTGTCACCTACGACCTCGATCATCGATTTTCTTCTCCATCGCAGCATTTGCAACTCATTCAATTCATCTCACGAGGATCGAAGAATAAGACCCCACTGGCTAAATCCCCCATCATCGGCGAAGCATTTCTAGCTCCTCCACACATAAAACCACAGGGACAAGATTTGCCTTGGTCAACCTCACCCTCACCACCAGTAGCCATGCTTATTATCTTCATAGAAAATCCACCATATCCACCTCCTCTCACGACCTATGTGTTCACCCCATGTTTCCACTCCAAATACTGGGCAAATGAAGCCTTTCTCAAAACCCTGTGTGTTTCAAGGATTTGAGGTAAGCATTTTTGGGTTTGGGATTTATCATTTATCGACTTTGAATCTGTGTCTAGGTGAGGAAACAAAGCATGGACCATTTATTTTACCTTTTTGTTTCCATTCAAAGGTTAGGTTTTTCTCTTTATCTCGACTCACACGGACGAAATCTTCCCCCCAAAATCAAAAGAACTAATCAATTTCTTACTCTTTATCCTTAATCAATTTCAAATGAATATGCACCTAATTTGTTTCCAATGGAGTCCATACCCAACAAACCCAATTGTACTCTCTAATCACATGACATGTTGGTATTTGTAAAATCACTATTTTACATGATATTAAACTACTTTAACATGAAAACATTTCAATCACAGAGCTGAGCTTAATAACTGACTATTGATGTATATTTCAAAATAAGACGTTGTCGTTAATGGCAAGTGAAAAGAGAACGTATAACCGAGTACTAGACATAGTGTTATTGATGTAACATTCCAATTGTTTTGTAATATTTTGTTTATTCTAATTATTTAGTTTGTGTATATGTTAAGACCAAATTGTACTTAAACTTAACCGATAGTTAGTAATATGAATTCATTTCGGATTAGCATTTAATGATGAGTAAAATAATCCTTGAAGATATTTCTTCACTTTCTCCGTTAGCAAAAAGTTTATGGCAAGCGGTATTATGGATTTCTATGTATGTGATTTGGAGTTATCGCAATAAAGTGGTGTTTTCGGATCTAGCTCATTCACAATCAGACTTGACTTTCGACATTAAGTGTTTATCTTCTCAGTAGTTATCTCATTGTACAAAAGGTTTCACTAATTCTTGGATAGGTTGGTGACGCAACCCAAGAGCCATTCTTGAGGCCTAAGTTTCGGTGTTCAGAGGGTTTTCTTTTCGCGTGTTTGCTTTGGTTTGTCGTGGGTCTTGATCTATTGTTTTTAGCTTTGTTCGGTTGGTTTTATTATGATTTTTTTGGGGATTTTTTTTTTGATTTTGGTGTCTGTAGGTGGGTATGTTTTTCTTTTTGTTTTCTTTTGTTTGTTTCTACTTCTTATGGAAACTTATGTTTTTGGTTTTGTTCTTTTTAGTTGGTTTAATAAATTGTTGACCTTTTTTTTTCAAAAAATAAGTCATGATGGCATGCCTTCATCCCCTAGGACTTGGCAAGTGAGGGTGTGACATTAGGGATCTATGTATCTTGCTATGATATCATTGTAATAATAGCTTTGGTTGTATGAAGAGTAAGGGGTTGTTTGGTTTTTTAGAATTTTTTTTAATGACTCTTAATTTCAATTGGTTAGACCTTTTCATATCGAGACCATTTGTCTTCAGAACCTCTTAACTCTTAAATACATTTGAAATAAGAAGTGGTGACCTAATTTCTTAAAACCTCTTATCACTAGCCCAGTTAATATGCTCTCCTTTCTCTCAAGACGTCTCTAGACGTTACAAAAACAAACTCAGATTTCAAAATTTAACACCACCTCTTATTAATCAGAATTGAAATAAGATTTCAGACTTCAGACCTCTTAAAAAAACAAATGTCACCTTAATTTTTTAAACTTTGTAACAGTGGAACTATAGATTTAGTTATGTGCAATTATAAATGTTGAAAAAATAAGAACTTGTGTGTAAAATTTACAAATATATTTATTTTTTATAACCACTTAAAAATAATTTTGGCTCCATGTCGGTATGTTATTAATTATATACATATCTTTGATCCTCTATCCGAAAAATGGTAGTAATTAACTGAAACGTAGTCCAATAAAAAATGCTTAATTTATTTGACCAAGTATTTAGATGCCTCGAAAAAAAAATTAACACGATGGACATTAGGCTTTGTTTGGTAAACTAACAGATAAGCTAGCTAGCTGATGCAGATAAGCTAGCTAGCTGATGCAGATAAGCTAGCTAGCTGATGAACAAATCACATTTGGAAAAAACTAGCTTACAAGTATGTAAAATCTATACTACTTTATAAAGCACTTGACTTGCTTGTCTTAAAAATAACTTTTTAAGCCTATTGTACCATTACTTATTATATATTTACTTAATTTTTAACTTTACAACTCTTTAAAGCTTATGTACAACACTTTTAATTCAACCCATTACTCTAACTGATATTGTCTATTCAGTTACCAAGATAACGCTTCGTCGATTCAGGCTAACTCACCAAGACGACGCTTCGTCCTCATCCAACGCTGCCTCCAATGCAAGGCTTAAATATCCATTGCCGACCGGTTCTCTTCTCTCAATCGCCTGCTTCTCTCGAACGCCGATCACCATTAATCGATCAGGTTAGGGTTATGATCTTCAAGGTTCGGTTTCTTTTCAGTTTTTTCTACTTTTTTCTGCTTTCTATCGATTGTCTATTGAAATCGATTTTGGTTTGATATCTTGGAATCGCTTTTGATTTGTTATCATGGCTATTGAAATCGATTTCTATTCTTCTATCCCGGCTATTGAAAGCGATTTCGATTTTGGTTTGCTTTCTTGGAATCGATCCATTCTTCTATCCATGTCTGCTTTCTATTGATTGGCTACTGAAATCGATTTTGATTTGTTATCATGGTACTGAAAGCGATTTCTATTCTTCTATCCATGGCTTCTGAAATCGATTTCGATTTTGGTTTGCTTTCTTGGGCTCGATTTTGGTTTGTTATCGATTTTTTGTTTGCTTTCTATTCGATGGCTATTGAAATCAATTGCTTACGTGGAACCGATTTTGGTTTGTTTGCTTTCTAACTACGTTGTTTACTAAATTGTTTTTTGTCTTTTTATGAGTAGCTTATATTTCTTGTTTGCAGGTTGGTTTCTATGATGATCTCACTGATGTTAATGTGTTTCGGATAGGGAAGAGCATACTTCTAAGCCATCGCATATTTTCAACAATCGTTTATCTAGATACGTTCTCAAGCGAAGGAGTTTGGCTAGGCCTTGTCTTTATTTTTTTGAGTTTGCAATCCAGAATTTCCATATATCTATTTTGATTACTTGTGTGCATTAGATCCATTCTGAAGAAAAAAAAAAGATGAGTTCAAGATAATTGGTGGTATCCATAATGAATCTGATACTCGGAAGAAAATGGAACTTTGGGTATCTTGGGTCTCTCTACATGAAAATCTTCTTCAAAACCCAATCGCAATTTTGAACATTTTCTCTTTATTGATATTATTTATGACTTTCATTTTCTCAATATTGATATTATTTATGGCTTTCTCTGTAGATCATGATTATTTCACATAGAATTAACACATGAATTGAACTAAGTATCTAACACATAATCAGAATTCATTTACATACCTAGGACAGTAGGAGTAGAATTGGTTCATGTATTGGCTTGTTCTTGATCCATTCTTTTGCAAGATCCACTCTTGATATCTATTCCATGATGGATTTGGTTCAATAGAAATTATGTAGTGTTCTTGATAGAGAATGAACCCAAAAAATGGCGCCAAGGGTTTATGTATCGGATGAAGAGACATGAATCGGTCCTTTCCATCAAGTAACCGATTCATGAAGCGTTGCCTTTGTAACTGCTTCATTTTGGTACCCTATATATATATTTCAGTAATTATAATATATATATATATATATATATTTATCTTTAATAATATAATAATAAATCACATAATTGTTATCTTGTAATTATCTTGTTCTCTATATAATATATATATATATATATTACATTCTCTATATTAAGCTTCTTGGATATATTTTTAGTTTTATAAATCATTTTCTCCAGAATTAATTGTTTATGTAGTTTGTTTTGTTGCAACTTAATTTACTTTTGGTCTGAGTACCATGAAAAACATTTATTTTTTGGATTTTGCTCAAGTTTATTAGCCTTTGTGAACTCACAAATTTCCTTTGTTCTTTTTTGTTCTTGATCACCGAAAATGGTTTTGGCCTTGATTAGATTTATGCACAATCTAATGTAGAGCAAGTTGAAAACATGCATGAATGTGATGAGTCAAATGGAATCCGTTCTTCTTTACCATCATGCTGTTTTTTTGTTGGTGATTGGTACAACTTCAATATAATCATGTGTTAGAGCTGTAGGTTTAAATTGGGCTTTGATGTACATAATCTGATATATTTTTCTATGCGCCAAACTGTAGGTTAGAACTCAGATTTGATGAATCAAAAAGAATTCAACAAGTTGCAAAACATCATTCTGTTCCAACTTTCTGCTTAAATCTGGAATTCAGCAAGCGGCAAAACACAACCAAAATGTTGTATGCATTATAAGGTCCGATTCAATAGTTGTTGATTAATTTATTTTCCTACTTTAAGTTTGATTTTTGTTTTTACAAGTTTTCCATTATGATCTGTTTCTGTTTTTTACTCTTCCCAATATTGCATTAGGGATATGATTGAATACCATTTTTGCATATCTTGGCTTCTAAATTGGTTTTGGAAAAATTTTCAAATCAAATTTTGTTGTGCCTTTATGACATAATCTTCCAGTTGAGAGGGAGGGGTTTTTGATTTTTATTTTGGTTTTTAAGCTTCAGAAACAAGAGTTTCGTATGGATATGGTTTGTTCCAAGAACTGTTCAAGCACATTAAACATCTTCGATCTCTTGTATCCACCATGTAAGAATCCCTTTTCACTTAAGTGGATCTGTGTGTGTAAACTGTGACCTTTTTTTGGCTCTATATGTTCCAATCGATGGAAATTACTTTGCAATTTGGCATATATTTTTGTTTTATGAGTTTTATGTCTTTGTAAATGTTACAATGCAGATTGGTACGATTCGTAGGAACCCAATGGTACTTTGATTTCTTCTCAATGTTATTTCTGGAATTGTGTTCTCAGGTTGGTATTCTTCCACTTTTTATTTTTAGCCACAGAAAATTAGCTTCACGTGGCCGTATGTCTATCTATACTCATGGACTATAACCGTCACAACATAAAGTCATGGTTAAGACAAAAAACCGTGACTATATGTCAATATATGGCCATGGTTTTTTACTGCTATTGGCCACAGTAAAAAAGGTGTCACCATATTGAAGCATTTAGTCACAATTTTATTAAAACCGTGACATTATGTTTGGATGTGTTTGTTAATGGTCACAATTATTGAGTTAAGTCATGGCTAAAACAACACTCTAATTTTATTTATGACTTTTGGCCACGGCTTAAAGCATAACCGTGGCTGACCTGTATTTCCAAAACCGTGGCAACAGATCATTTTTGTACTAGTGTTTATTTTCCTACTTTAAGTTTGATTTTTGTTTTTACAAGTTTTCCATTATGATCTGTTTCTGTTTTTTACTCTTCCCAATATTGCATTAGGCATATGATTGAATACCATTTTTGCATATCTTGGCTTCTAAATTGGTTTTGGAAAAAATTTCAAATCAAATTTTGTTGTGCCTTTATGACATAATCTTCCAGTTGAGAGGGAGGGGTTTTTGATTTTTTTTGGTTTTTAAGCTTCAGAAACAAGAGTTTCGTATGGATATGGTTTGTTCCAAGATCTGTTCAAGCACATTAAACATCTTCGATCTCTTGTATCCACCATGTAAGAATCCCTTTTCACTTAAGTGGATCTGTGTGTGTAAACTGTGACCTTTTTTTGGCTCTATATGTTCCAATCGATGGAAATTAATTTGCAATTTGGCATATATTTTTGTTTTATGAGTTTTATGTCTTTGTAAATGTTACAATGCAGATTGGTACGATTCGTAGGAACCCAATGGTACTTTGATTTCTTCTCAATGTTATTTCTGGAATTGTGTTCTCAGGTTGGTATTCTTCCACTTTTTATTTTTAGCCACAGAAAATTAGCTTCACGTGGCCGTATGTCTATCTATACTCATGGACTATAACCGTCACAACATAAAGTCATGGTTAAGACAAAAAACCGTGACTATATGTCAATATATGGCCATGGTTTTTTACTGCTATTGGCCACAGTAAAAAAGGTGTCACCATATTGAAGCATTTAGTCACAATTTTATTAAAACCGTGACATTATGTTTGGATGTGTTTGTTAATGGTCACAATTATTGAGTTAAGTCATGGCTAAAACAACACTCTAATTTTATTTATGACTTTTGGCCACGGCTTAAAGCATAACCGTGGCTGACCTGTATTTCCAAAACCGTGGCAACAGATCATTTTTGTACTAGTGTTTATTTTCCTACTTTAAGTTTGATTTTTGTTTTTACAAGTTTTCCATTATGATCTGTTTCTGTTTTTTACTCTTCCCAATATTGCATTAGGCATATGATTGAATACCATTTTTGCATATCTTGGCTTCTAAATTGGTTTTGGAAAAAATTTCAAATCAAATTTTGTTGTGCCTTTATGACATAATCTTCCAGTTGAGAGGGAGGGGTTTTTGATTTTTTTTGGTTTTTAAGCTTCAGAAACAAGAGTTTCGTATGGATATGGTTTGTTCCAAGATCTGTTCAAGCACATTAAACATCTTCGATCTCTTGTATCCACCATGTAAGAATCCCTTTTCACTTAAGTGGATCTGTGTGTGTAAACTGTGACCTTTTTTTGGCTCTATATGTTCCAATCGATGGAAATTACTTTGCAATTTGGCATATATTTTTGTTTTATGAGTTTTATGTCTTTGTAAATGTTACAATGCAGATTGGTACGATTCGTAGGAACCCAATGGTACTTTGATTTCTTCTCAATGTTATTTCTGGAATTGTGTTCTCAGGTTGGTATTCTTCCACTTTTTCTTTGCAATTTAATGCCTCATATTCTTTATGTAGGTTACAAAAAACATTTTGATTTCTCGATTACAATATTTCTCAGGCTTTCCATCTTGATTACAATGTCTCTACCCGATTTCTCCATGCCTTCCCATCGCTCGCTCTCAGGTTTACATTTTTTGTTTTCAATGATTTTTTATGTTTTTTCTTCTCCAGTTTGTGTTTGTGTTTGACAGTGGTTGTGTTGATTACATAGATTTGTTTGCATGCGGTTTTCTTTATTACAGAGTAAGTTTTGTTTGTATTTGATTGATCTTCAATGTTTTTTTTGTTCTTTTGACAATCTATTTCTTGATTACACGTGTTTCTTGAATACAATCCTATTCATAACGACTTTGAACAACTAGAGTTCCCTCCAAAACATAATCTATCTTTGTAATAGGTGCAACTCAAAATAATTTTCGGTAAATTCAATTGGTAATGTTGATTAGATTTCATGACCCTTGCTTCTGGCATCTTGATTTTTGGATATATGTCTGCTTCGTGATTGGTTATTCCAAAATGGTTGGAAGAAAGCATTTATATTTCTTTACTTTGGTTTGGTATCAAACATGGATTCAGTAAATGGGCTACAACGAGATGGAATTTGGCTTGTTTGTTGGCTTTCAAACCTACAAAGATGAGCATCAATGATTGATGGAATACATATGTGCAACAGTAGTCCAGTGGGAGTTTGAATTATGTTTTAGCTAATGGTTGCAATATAAGATTCTGTGAGGTTATCATGCGATTGGAGAATGGAGGATAAGTAGAAAACTTGATGCTAATACCTTTTTATTTGGTGATATAATAATTGAAGAAGCATGCCTGTTTTTGCTAATAATATCTTATATCTATCATATTAGTTATGCTAATTAATCGTTGCATGAACATCATATCATGTAGATGTTTTATCACTTGATTACAATTTTATGTTTCCTTCCTAATAGTAAAAATATATATTGTTTAGACTCAGGTGTATAGCTTAGTTGGTAAATGATAGAATGACTTTGCTCAAAAATACATGTTTAAGTTCGAATCCTACAGGAGACGGGTTTGAACTCCTAACATGTGGTTTGGGGGTTAAAACGTGGATTTGAAAAAGCTAAGTAAGAAGTGTCATCAATAAAAATATATTTCTTGAATTTGGATTGTAAGAACATCTCCAACAGCTATGCTATAATTTATCTAAAATAGAGTATAAAAAGTTGAAACCTCTAAAAAAATTACAATCAACTCCAACATCTACTCTATTTTAGCAAATTCTATTATCAATTATATTAATAAAATATTATTTTCTCTTTTATAAATATACAACTTCAATTTCTTCTATTGGTAGGAAAGAAATTAAATATTATTTCTCTCTCTTCAATATGAGGATTTAGAGATTTGGACCTGCTCTCTTCTCTTTTCTCTATTTTAGCATATGATATAGTCAACTCAACCTAATACCCTACTAGACCTTGATTAGGCTTTTAAATTAACATTTTTCGATAAAAAAAATAATTTCTAAAACAAACTATACTCCAAAATAACACTTTCACAAGTCTTGGTAATCTTTGAAAAACCACAACAATTATTTTCGCAAATTTACTATGTCACGGCTTTTTTTGAAATTTTTAAATATCTAACATTCTTATAAAAATTTATAAGATTTATAAGATTTATCTTTGGAAAATAACCAAAACATTTGCTACAACAAAATATCGTTCATTGAGGATATTTAACAATTAAATATCAAAAAGCAACTAAAAAAACAGAGACTAAATAAATAAATTAGTGATAATTTATTATATACAAAATTGTTGTAGTAAAAATAAGTTCTTATTGGATCCATTTATTATAACCTAAAATATAAAACATTTTTTTTGTTTTATAGCACAACAACATAATTTGGGCTCTAACCCAATTAAAACTGGTCCAATGAAAGAAAAGTAATATAGTCTTGAGTGCAAGGCCCAACGTAATTCAACCCACACACATCTGGGTAGATGGGAGGGATCCATGCCCAAACCCAGATACGAAAAAAAAACCCAGAACGTAAATGTGCAGCCCCAGATACGTTTTTGACCAAAATCGACTCATTTTGGGGTCGTTTTTCTTCATTCTTTTTGCACTAATACCTTAAAAACCATTTACACTAACCATAGAATTAAAAGCATAATTTTTAATGAACTCAGGGGCTCTAATTTTGAGTTGAAAGACAAGATTTTTACCGACAACAACCAATAATAACGTTTTGGTAATATCGAACGTCTTCGCGACTCTCTTACGACCCAATACTTTTACCATAATTTAGAAACACTAAAACGATCATAGTGAAGAAGAAAACTAGAATTAAGGTCAATGATTTACCTATAATTTGACGAAAAACCTTGAGAAAACTCTAATCGCTTTTGACGAACGAATTCTCCTTCACCTCACAACTTTTGCTACTGATTTCTTACGGTTAATGAGCGTCTATATATCAATCAGTAACAATTCGAAATTTGAGATACCCTCTACCGAATTGAGAGAATTTTGCGGATTAAGCCTCTATCCCAACTAAAACGTGGCTTTATCCCAAAACAACCCAAATCCTTTTTTTTTCTTTTAATTAAATAATCATATTTCTACATGAAACCCCCTACTTTGCCCATCTTACATTTTAACCCCTTCAATATTTTCTAATATAAATATACATAAATATATTTATATTTATCCAACACATTTTTATTTTTATGTTTCTACTAAAATAAACCAATTTATTGCAATGCTAAAACCCAAACTTTGGAATGCTACAAATAAACGTAATCAAAACATGGTATACATCTCAATTTAAATATAAACAATTTAAAACATATAAGATAATCAATGAATTCTAACAAAATACTTAATTTTTTATATAAAAAAGCATCATAATATTAAGCCTAAATTAAACAAATTTATAAAAAAAAACATTATCATTCACTCAAAACCATCCAAAATTGTACCGTAAATCGACAAAAAATAAAAGGAAACATTAAAATCATGACGTATCTGGTTGCATTGTGCGATTACGTTTCAAGTATTAAAAAATATATATATAAATAGTTGATATGATTAACAATAATTCTAAATAATTAAAAATTAATATCAATGTATAATTAAAATTTAATTAACAATTTTCAATTAAACTTAATTAATATTAGTAATAGTTAAAATTTAATAATTAATATTATTTATAATTAATTGTTAAAAAATAATAATTAATATGAATGAGGGTATAGTTGGAAAAAGTCAAGAAAAGTTCATAATAAGCTACTCCAAATAGTTTATCAATAAACTAGGTTATAATAAGCTAACTTATGTGCATCCAAACATGTACCAAAAAAATAAACTAGTTTATGAACTTGCTTATTTTTTCAAACGATTTCTAATGACCAATTGGGTTAATTATAATCCCAAAACGTTTTAACTTGTCATGATTCTAAATTAATTACCTCATTAAATTTCTTGCATGCGTTTTAATCAAATGCATATAAGTTACAATTAATGTTTTCTCTTATATATACTCTCAAAACATCACACCTATTATTAATACGTTTCATTTTGATCTCTCTCTAATTGTTGCAAGAATATTACAATGAAGAACATGACTTATGTTCTCGTTATTCTTTTTGCACTTGTGCTTCTTATATGCAACGCACATGCAAAACTTTGTAATCCAGATCAAGAGATACATGATTGCTATCCGGCCCTAATTCAACGAGGACTACCGTCTCCAACTTGTTGCAACGAATTAGCAGCGCATAAAGATTGCTTCTGTGAATACATGAACATCAATAAGCCTATATTGCCACCAAACTTTTCGTTTATTCGCAATATATGTAAATCATGTGGCTTTACATGTCCCTTTTGTCCGGACACCAGAATAGATTGATTATGCCTATAGTCGTTGACCATACATAGATCTTGATGAATAAAAACATTGTATTGACAATTTTACATTTATATATTTCTTTTTGGTTGTATATTTATTCATGATCATGTAGTGCTACAAGTCTCTCATATCATAAACCTAACTTGTCTTGTGCATTTAAAGATCTAAACGTATCATACCTAAAGAATAAATTTGAGCATTTGGGATTTTTTTATTAACCCTATAAATTGAAATTTTGTTTTACTTAATATGTTTTATAAAATAAACCCAATTCTTTTTAAGGAAATAACATAAGTATGTGAACCATTATTATACTTATTTACCGTATAAATGATTTTGACTTTTAAACTATATTTCTAACATTTGAAGTGTTTTACCGTGATTTATTATCTTTTTTTCTTTAAAATGTTCAAAAATATGTTTTCGCCCTTATATTAGGAAAGTTGAAACAGCAGGAAAGTGCGGAACGATCGACAACCGTCTAAATCCTTTAATAAACGAGAATTACGAAACGTAAACCAAAAGAACTATAGAATTCTCTCCGAAGATGAACTTTTATAATTGATAACTTAATAGCAATGAAAACAATAAAACCCTATTTATAATCTTAAAGAGAAAACTCTAATTTTGGTCCTTGAGGTTTAGTGAAAAATATGAAAGTGGACTTGAATTTTGATAAGTCTAGAAAACATCCTTGTGGTTCTCATTTACTTTGAAAGTGGTCCTCACTAACTCCGTTAAACAATGTCTGTTAAGTGAGAGGTAATTTAATCTTTTTATCCTTTTTTTACTCATTTTCTTTTTAAAATTAAAAACATTAAATAAACTAATAAACCTTGTATATCCTCGCCTCCAAGCTTTTCGTTTCTCTGTTAGTCCCCACCTCCACCAAACAACTAGCACCGATCTTCTTCTCCATCGCTCCTGTCACCGAAGACCTCGATCATCGATTTTCTACTCCATCGCGGCATCTGCAACTCATCTAATTCATCTCACCAGGACCGAAGCATAAGACACCACTGGCTAAATCCCCCATCGTCGGTGAAGCATTTCTAGCTTCTCCACACCTAAAACCACAGGGACAAGATTTGCCTTGGTCAACCTCACCCTCACCACCAGTAGCCATGCTTATTATCTTCATAGAAAATCCACCATATCCACCTCCTCTCACGACCTATGTGTTCACCCCATGTTTCCACTCCAAATACTGGGCAAATGAAGCCTTTCTCAAAACCTTTGTGTTGCAAGGATTTCACGTAAGCATTTTTGGGTTTGGGATTTATCATTTATCGACTTTGAATCTGTGTCTTGGTGAGGAAACAAAGCATGGCCCATTTATTTTACCTTTTTGTTTCCATTCAAAGGTTAGGTTTTTCCCTTTATCTCGATTCACAAGGACGAAATCTTCCCCCCCAAAATCAAAAGAACTAATCAATTTTTTACTCTTTATCCTTAATCAATTTCAAATGAATATGCACCTAATTTGTTTCCAATGGAGTCCATACCCAACAAACCCAATTATACTCTCTAATCACATGACATGTTGGTATTTGTAAAATCACTATTTTACATGATATTAAACTACTTTAACATGAAAACATTTCACTCATAGAGCTTAATAACTGACTATTGATGTATATTTCAAAATAAGACAGTGTCGTTAATGGCAAGTGAAAAGAGAAGGTATAACCAAGTACTAGACATAGTGTTATTGATGTAACACTCCAATTGTTTTGTAATATTTTGTTTATTCTAATTATTTAGTTTGTGAATATGTTAAGACCAAATTGTACTTAAACTTAACCAATAGTTAGTAATATGAATTCATTTCGGATTAGCATTTAATGATGAGTAAAATAATCCTTGAAGATATTTCTTCACTTTCCCGTTAATAAATTGTTGACCTTTTTTTTCAAAAAATAAGTCATGATGGCATGCCTTCATCCCCTAGGACTTGGCAAGTGAGGGTGTGACATTAGGGATCTATGTATCTTGCTATGATATCATTGTAATAGTAGCTTTGGTTGTATGAAGAGTAAGGGGTTGTTTGGTTTTTTAGAATTTTTTTTAATGACTCTTAAGTTCAATTGGTTAGACCTTTTCATATCCGGACGATTTGTTTTCAGAACCTCTTAACTCTTAAATACATTTGAAATAAGAAGTGGTGACCTAATTTCTTAAAACCTCTTATCACTAGCTCAGTTAATATGCTATTCTTTCTCTCAAGACGTATCCAGACGTTACAAAAACAAACTCAGATTTCAGAATTTAACACCACCTCTTATTAATCAGAATTGAAATAAGATTTAAGACTTCAGACCTCTTAAAAAAACAAATGTAACCCAAATTTTTTAAACTTTGTAACAGTGGAACTATAGATTTAGTTATGTGCAATTATAAATGTTGAAAAAATAAGAACTTGTGTGTAAAATTTACAAATATATTTATTTTTTATAACCACTAAAAATAATTCTGGCTCCATGTCGGTATGTTATTAATTATATACATATCTTTGATCCTCTATCTGAAAAATGGTAGTAATTAACTGAAAAATGGTAGTCCAATAAAAAATGTTTAATTTTTTTGACCAAGTATTTAGATGCCTCGAAAATAATAAATTAACACGATGGACATTAGGCTTTGTTTGGCAAACTAACAGATAAGCTATCTAATAGATGGTTGATAAGCTAGCGGATGAACAAATCACATTTGGAAAAAACTAGCTTACAAGTATGTAAAATCTATACTACTTTATAAAGCATTTGACTTGTTTTTCTTAAAAACAACTTTTTAAGCCTATTGTACAATTACTTATTGCATATTTACTTAATTTTTAACTTTACAACTCTTTAAAGCTTATGTACAACACTTTTAATGCAGCCCATTACTCTAACAGATATTGTCGATTCAGTTACCAAGATGACGCTTCGTCGATTCAGGCTAACTCACCATGACGACGCTTCGTCCTCATCCAACGCTGCCTCCAATGCAAGGCTTAAATATCCATTGCCGACCAGTTCAGTTCTCTTCTCTCAATCGCTTGCTTCTCTCGAACGTCGATCACCATTAATCGATCAGGTTAGGGTTATGATCTTCAAGGTTCGGTTTCTTATCAGTTTTCTCTTCTTTTTTCAGCTTTCTATCGATTGGCTACTGAAATCGATTTCTATTCTTCTATCCATGGCTATTGAAAGCGAATTAAATTTGGGTTTGATTTCTTGGAATCGATCCATTCTTCTATCCATGTCTGCTTTCTATCGATTGGCTACTGAAATCGATTTTGATTTGTTATCATGGCTACTGAAAGCGATTTCTATTCTTCTATCCATGGCTACTGAAATCGATTTCGGTTTTGGTTTGCTTTCTTGGGCTCGATTTTGGTTTGTTATCGATTTTCTGTTTGCTTTCTATTCGATGGCTATTGAAATCAATTGCTTACCTGGAACCGATTTTGGTTTGTTTGCTTTCTAACTACGTTGTTTACTAAATTGATTTTTGTCTTTTTATGAGTAGCTTATATTTCTTGTTTAGACTCAAGTGTATAGCTTAGTTGGTAAAGGATAGAATGACTTTGCTCAAAAATACATGTTTAAGTTCGAATCCTACGGGAGACGGGTTTGAACTCCTAACATGTTGTTTGGGGGTTAAAACGTGGATTTGAAAAAGCTAAGTAAGAAGTGTCATCAATAAAAATATATTTCTTGAATTTGGATTGTAAGAACATCTACAACACCAACAGTTATGGTATAATTTTTCTAAAATAGAGTATAAAAAGTTGAAACCTCTAAAAAAATTACAATTAACTCCAATAGCTACTCTATTTTAGCAATTCTATTATCAATTATATTAATAAAATATTATTTCTCTCTTCTAAATATACAACTTCAATATCTCCTATTGGTGGAAAAAAATTAAATATTATTTATCTTTCTTCAATATTGGGATTTAGAGATTTCCACGTGCTCTCTCCTCTTTTCTCTATTTTAGCATATGATATAGTCAACTCAACCTAATGCCCCACTAGACCTTTCTTAGGCTTTTAAATTAACATTTTTCGATAAGAAAATAATTTCTAAAACAAACTATACTCCAAAATAACACTTTCACAAGTCTTGGTAATCTTTGAAAAACCACAATAATTATTTTCGCAAATTTACTATGTCAAGGCTATTTTTGAAAATTTTAAATATCTAACATTCTTATAAAAATTTATAAGATTTATCTTTGGAAAATATCCAAAACATTTGCTCCAACAAAATATCATTCATTGAGGATATTTAACAATATAATATCAAAAATAAAATAAAAAGAGGTATATTACAGCAACTAAAAAAAGCGGAGACTAAATAAATAAATTAGAGATAATTTATTATATACAAAATTATTGTAGTAAAAATAAATTCTTATTGGATCCATTTATTATAAACCCAACATATAAAACATTTTTTTTATAGCCCAACAACATAATTTGGGCTCTACCAGATGTGGCCCAATTAAAACTGGTCCAATTAAAGAACAAGTAATATAGTCTAGAGTGCAAGGCCCAACGTAATTCAGCCCACACACATGTGGGTAGATGGGAGGGATCAACGCCCAAACCCATATCCGAAAAAAAAACCTAGAACGTAAATGTGCAACCCCTGATACGTTTTTGACCAAAATCGACTCATTTTGGGGTCGTTTTTCTTCATTCTTTTTGCACTAAAACTTTAGAAACATTTTACACTAACCATAGAATTAAAAGCATAATTTTTAATGAACTGAGGGGCTATAATTTTGAGTTTAAAGACACGATTTTACCGAAAACAACCAATAATCACGTTTTGGTAAAATCGAACGTCTTCCCGACTCTCTTACGACCCAATACTTTTAGGATAATTTAGAAACACTAAAATGATTATAGTGAAGCATAAAACTAGAATTAAGGTCAATGATTTACCTCTAATTTGATGAAAAACCTTGAGGAAACCCTAATCGCTTTGACGGTCGAATTCTCCTTCACCTCACGACTTTTGCTATTGATTTCTTAGGGTTAATGAGCGTCTATATATAACCAATCAGTAACAATTCGAAATTTGAGATACCCTCTACGTAATTGAGAGAATTTTGGGGATTAAGCCTTTATCCCAACTAAAACGTGGCTTTATCCCAAAACGACCCAAATCCCTTTTTTTCTTTTAATTAAATAATCATATTTCTACATGAAACCCTCTCTTTACCCATCTTACACTTTAACCCCTTCAACATTTTCTAATATAAATATACATAAATATATTTTTATTTATCCAACACATTTTTATTTTTATTTTTCTACTAAAATAAACCAATTTATTGAAATGCTAAAACCCACAATTTGGAGTGCTACAAATAAACATAATCAAAACATGATATACATTTAAATATAAATATAAATAATTTAAAACATATAAGATAATCATTGAATTCTAACAAAATACTTAATTTTTTTTATAAAAAACATTATATTATTAAGCCTAAATTAAACAAATTTATAAAAAAAAAACATTATCATTCTCTCAAAACCATCCAAAATTGTACCGTGAATCGACAAAAAATAAAAGGAAAGATTAAAATCCTGATGTATCTCAATGCATTGCGCAAATACGCTTCTAATATTAAAAAATATATATATATAAATAGTTGATATGATTAACAATAATTCCAAATAATTAAAAATTAATATCAATGTATAATTAAAATTTAAGTAACAATTTTCAATTAAACTTAATTAATATTAGTAATAGTTAAATTTTCATAATTAATATTATTTATAATTAATTGTTAAAAAATAATAATTAATATGAATGAGGGTATAGTTGGAAAAAGTCACGAAAAGTTCATCATAAGCTACTCCAAGTAGTTTATCAATAAACTAGGTTATAATAAGCTAATTTATAAGCTACCTTATGTGCATCCAAACATGTACCAAAAAAATAAACTAGTTTATAAACTTGCTTATTTTTTCAAACGATTTCTAATGACCAATTGGGTTAATTATAATCCCAAAACGTTTTAACTTGTCATGATTCTAAATTAATTACCTCATTAAATTTCTTGCATGCGTTTTAATCAAATGCATATAAGTTACAATTAATGTTTTCTCTTATATATACTCTCAAAACATCACACCTATTATTAATACGTTTCATTTTGATCTCTCTCTCTCTCTCTCTAATTGTTGCAAGAATATTACAATGAAGAACATGACTTCTGTTCTCGTTATTCTTTTTGCACTTGTGCTTCTTATATGCAACGCACATGCAAAACTTTGTAATCTAGATCAAGAGATACATGATTGCTTTTCGGCCCTAATTCAACGAGGACTACCGTCTCCAAATTGTTGCAACGAATTAGCAGCGCATAAAGACTGCTTCTGTGAATACATGAACATCAATAATCCTATACTGCCACCAAACTTTCCGTTTATTCGCAATATATGTAAATCATGTGGCTTTACATGTCCCTTTTGTCCGGACACCAGAATAGATTGATTATGCCTATAGTCGTTGACCATACATAGATCTTGATGAATAAAAACATTGTATTGACAATTTTACATTTATATATTTCTTTTTGGTTGTATATTTATTCATGATCATGTAGTGCTACAAGTCTCTCATATCATAAACCTAACTTGTCTTGTGCATTTAAAGATCTAAACGTATCATACCTAAAGAATAAATTTGAGCATTTGGGATTTTTTTTATTAACCCTCTAAATTGAAATTTTGTTTTACTTAATCTGTTTTATAAAATAAACCCAATTTTTTTTAAGGAAATAACATAAGTATGTGAACCATTATTATACTTATTTACGGTATAAATGATTTTGACTTTTAAACTATATTTCTAACATTTGAAGTGTTTTACCGTGATTTATTATCTTTTTTTCTTTAAAATGTTCAAAAATATGTTTTCGCCCTTATATTAGGAAAGTTGAAACAGCGGGAAAGTGCGGAACGATCGACAACCGTCTAAATCCTTTAATAAACAAGAATTACGAAACATAAACCAAAAGAACTATAGAATTCTCTCCGAAGATGAACTTTTATAATTGATAACTTAATAGCAATGAAAACAATAAAACCCTATTTATAATCTTAAAGAGAAAACTCTAATTTTGGTCCTTGAGGTTTAGTGAAAAATATGAAAGTGGACCTGAATTTTGATAAGTCTAGAAAACATCCTTGTGGTTCTCATTTACTTTGAAAGTGGTCCTCACTAACTCCTTAAAACAATGTCTGTTAAGTGAGGGGTAGCTTAATCTTTTTATCATTTTCTTACTCATTTTTTTTTAAAATTAAAAACATTAAATAAACAAATAAACCCTGTATACCCTCGCCTCCAAGCTTTTCGTTTCTCTGTTAGTCCCCACCTCCACCAAACAACTACCACCGATCTTCTTCTCCATCGCTCCTGTCACCGACGACCTCGATCATCGATTTTCTACTCCATCGTAGCATCTGCAACTCATCTAATTCATCTCACCAGGACCGAAGCATAAGACACCACTGGCTAAATCCCCCATCGTCGGTGAAGCATTTCTAGCTTCTCCACACATAAAACCACGGGGATAAGATTTGCCTTGGTCAACCTCACCACCCTCACCACCAGTAGCCTTTATTATCTTCATAGAAAATCCACCATATCCACTTCCTCTCACGACCTATGTGTTCACCCCATGTTTCCACTCCAAATACTGGGCAAATGAAGCCTTTCTCAAACCTTTGTGTTGCAAGGATTGCAGGTAAGCATTTTCGGGTTTGGGATTTATCATTTATCGGCTTTGAATCTGTGTCTTGGTGAGGAAACAAAGCATGGCCCATTTATTTTACCTTTTTGTTTCCATTCAAAGGTTAGGTTTTTCTCTTTATCTCGACTCACACGGACGAAATCTTCCCCCCCAAATCAAAAGAACTAATCAATTTCTTACTCTTTATCCTTAATCAATTTCAAATGAATATGCACCTAATTTGTTTCCAATGGAGTCCATACCCAACAAACCCAATTATACTCTCTAATCACATGACATGTTGGTATTTGTAAAATCACTATTTTACATGATATTAAACTACTTTAACATGAAAACATTTCACTCACAGAGCTTAATAACTGACTATTGATGTATATTTCAAAATAGGACATTGTCGGTAATGGCAAGTGAAAAGAGAAGGTATAACCGAGTACTAGACATAGTGTTATTGATGTAACATTCCAATTGTTTTGTAATATTTTGTTTATTCTAATTATTTAGTTTGTGAATATGTTAAGACCAAATTGTACTTAAACTTAACCAATAGTTAGTAATATGAATTCATTTCGGATTAGCATTTAATGATGAGTAAAATAATCCATGATGATATTTCTTCACTTTACCCGTTAGCAAAAAGTTTATGGCGAGCGGTATTATGGATTTCTATGTATGTGATTTGGAGTTATCGCAATAAAGTGGTGTTTTCGGATATATCTCATTCACAATCGGACTTGGCTTTCGACATTCAGTGTTTATCTTCTCAGTAGTTATCTCATTGTACAAAAGGTTTCTCTAATTCTTGTATAGGCTGGTGCCGCAACCCAAGAGCCATTCTTGAGGCCTAAGTTTCAGTGTTCGGAGGGTTTTCTTTTCGCTTGTTTTCTTTGGTTTGTCGTGGGTCTTGAGCTATTGTTTTTAGCTTTGTTCGGTTGGTTTTATTATGATTTTTTGGGGCTTTTTTTTTTGATTTTGGTGTCTTGTAGGTGGGTCTGTTTTTCTTTTTGTTTTCTTTTGTTTGTTTCTACTTCTTATGGAAACTTATGTTTTTGGTTTTGTTCTTTTTAGTTGGTTTAATAAATTGTTGACCTTTTTTTTCAAAAAATAAGTCATGATGGCACTACTACAAAAAAGGGTTTTTTACACGGTTGTAAATGACCTTTAACCGTGTAAAAGTCCACCGTGTAAGAAAGTGCAAGATCATTTTAAACCTTTTTACACGGTTTTTTTAAACCGTGTAAAAGTAAGTGTGTAATAAAGTCATTTATGTAGTAGTGTGGCATGCCTTCATCCCCTAGGACTTGGCAAGTGAGGGTGTGACATTAGGGATCTATGTATCTTGCTATGTTCCATTGGTGACCTAATTTCTTAAAACCTCTTATCACTAGCTCTCAGTTAATATGCTCTCCTTTCTCTCAAGACGTATCCAGACGTTACAAAAACAAACTCGGATTTGAGAATTTAACACCACCTCTTATTAATCAGAATTGAAATAAGATTTAAGACTTCAGACCTCTTAAAAAAACAAATGTAACCCAAATTTTTTAAACTTTGTACCAGTGGAACTATAGATTTAGTTATGTGCAATTATAAATGTTGAAAAAATAAGAACTTGTGTGTAAAATTTACAAATATATTTATTTTTTATAACCACTTAAAAATAATTCTGGCTCCATGTCGGTATGTTATTAATTATATACATATCTTTGATCCTCTATCCGAAAAATGGTAGTAATTAACTGAAACGTAGTCCAATAAAAAATGCTTAATTTTTTTCACCAAGTATTTAGATGCCTCGAAAAAAAAATTAACACGATGGACATTAGGCTTTGTTTGGTAAACTAACTGATAAGCTAGCTAGCTGATGCAGATAAGCTAGCTAGCTGATGCAGATAAGCTAGCTAGCTGATGAACAAATCACATTTGGAAAAAACTAGCTTACAAGTATGTAAAATCTATACTACTTTATAAAGCACTTGACTTGCTTGTCTTAAAAATAACTTTTTAAGCCTATTGTACCATTACTTATTATATATTTACTTAATTTTTAACTTTACAACTCTTTAAAGCTTATGTACAACACTTTTAATTCAACCCATTACTCTAACTGATATTGTCTATTCAGTTACCAAGATAACGCTTCGTCGATTCAGGCTAACTCACCAAGACGACGCTTCGTCCTCATCCAACGCTGCCTCCAATGCAAGGCTTAAACATCCATTGCCGACCGGTTCTCTTCTCTCAATCGCCTGCTTCTCTCGAACGTCGATCACCATTAATCGATCAGGTTAGGGTTATGATCTTCAAGGTTCGGTTTCTTTTCAGGTTTTTCTACTTTTTTCTGCTTTCTATCGATTGGCTATTGAAATTGATTTTGGTTTGATATCTTGGAATCGCTTTTGATTTGTTATCATGGCTATTGAAATCGATTTCTATTCTTCTATCACGGCTATTGAAAGCGATTTCGATTTTGGTTTGCTTTCTTGGAATCGATCCATTCTTCTATCCATGTCTGCTTTCTATTGATTGGCTACTGAAATCGATTTTGATTTGTTATCATGGTACTGAAAGCGATTTCTATTCTTCTATCCATGGCTTCTGAAATCGATTTCGATTTTGGTTTGCTTTCTTGGGCTCGATTTTGGTTCGTTATCGATTTTTTGTTTGCTTTCTATTCGATGGCTATTGAAATCAATTGCTTACCTGGAACCGATTTTGGTTTGTTTGCTTTCTAACTACGTTGTTTACTAAATTGTTTTTTGTCTTTTTATGAGTAGCTTATATTTCTTGTTTGCAGGTTGGTTTCTATGATGATCTCACTGATGCTAATGTGTTTCGGATAGGGAAGAGCACACTTCTAAGCCATCGCATATTTTCAACAATCGTTTATCTAGATACGTTCTCAAGCGAAGGAGTTTGGCTAGGCCTTGTCTTTATTTTTTTGAGTTTGCAATCCAGAATTTCCATATATCTATTTTGATCACTTGTGTGCATTAGATCCATTCTGAAGAAAAAAAAAATGAGTTCAAGATAATTGGTGGTATCCATAATGAATCTGATACTCGGAAGAAAATGGAACTTTGGGTATCTTGGGTCTCTCTACATGAAAGTCTTCTTCAAAACCCAATCGCAATTTTGAACATTTTCTCTTTATTGATATTATTTATGACTTTCATTTTCTCAATATTGATATTATTTATGGCTTTCTCTGTAGATCATGATTATTTCACATAGAATTAACACATGAATTGAACTAAGTATCTAACACATAATCAGAATTCATTTACATACCTGCGACAGTAGGAGTAGAATTGGTTCTGTATTGGCTTGTTCTTGATCCATTCTTTTGCAAGATCCACTCTTGATATCTATTCCATGATGGATTTGGTTCAATAGAAATTATGTAGTGTTCTTGATAGAGAATGAACCCAAAAAATGGCGCCAAGGGTTTATGTATCGGATGAAGAGACATGAATCGGTCCTTTCCATCAAGTAACCGATTCATGAAGCGTTGCCTTTGTAACTGCTTCATTTTGGTACCCTATATATATATTTCAATAATTATAATATATATATATATATATATATATATATATATATTTATCTTTAATAATATAATAATAAATCACATAATTGTTATCTTGTAATTATCTTGTTCTCTATATAATATATATATATATATAATATATATATATATTACATTCTCTATATTAAGCTTCTTGGATATATTTTTAGTTTTATAAATCATTTTCTCCAGAATTAATTGTTTATGTAGTTTGTTTTGTTGCAGCTTAATTTACTTTTGGTCCGAGTACCATGAAAAACATTTATTTTTTGGATTTTGCTCAAGTTTATTAGCCTTTGTGAACTCACAAATTTCCTTTGTTCTTTTTTGTTCTTGATCACCGAAAATGGTTTTGGCCTTGATTACATTTATGCACAATCTAATGTAGAGCAAGTTGAAAACATGCATGAATGTGATGAGTCAAATGGAATCCGTTCTTCTTTACCATCATGCTGTTTTTTTGTTGGTGATTGGTACAACTTCAATATAATCATGTGTTAGAGCTGTAGGTTTAAATTGGGCTTTGATGTACATAATCTGATATATTTTTCTATGCGCCAAACTGTAGGTTAGAACTCAGATTTGATGAATCAAAAAGAATTCAACAAGTTGCAAAACATCATTCTGTTCCAACTTTCTGCTTAAATCTGGAATTCAGCAAGCGGCAAAACACAACCAAAATGTTGTATGCATTATAAGGTCCGATTCAATAGTTGTTGATTAATTTATTTTCCTACTTTAAGTTTGATTTTTGTTTTTACAAGTTTTCCATTATGATCTGTTTCTGTTTTTTACTCTTCCCAATATTGCATTAGGGATATGATTGAATACCATTTTTGCATATCTTGGCTTCTAAATTGGTTTTGGAAAAATTTTCAAATCAAATTTTGTTGTGCCTTTATGACATAATCTTCCAGTTGAGAGGGAGGGGTTTTTGATTTTTTTTGGTTTTTAAGCTTCAGAAACAAGAGTTTCGTATGGATATGGTTTGTTCCAAGATCTGTTCAAGCACATTAAACATCTTCGATCTCTTGTATCCACCATGTAAGAATCCCTTTTCACTTAAGTGGATTTGTGTGTGTAAACTGTGAACTTTTTTTGGCTCTATATGTTCCAATCGATGGAAATTACTTTGCAATTTGGCATATATTTTTGTTTTATGAGTTTTATGTCTTTGTAAATGTTACAATGCAGATTGGTACGATTCGTAGGAACCCAATGGTACTTTGATTTCTTCTCAATGTTATTTCTGGAATTGTGTTCTCAGGTTGGTAATCTTCCACTTTTTATTTTTAGCCACAGAAAATTAGCTTCACGTGGCCGTATGTCTATCTATACTCACGGACTATAACCGTCACAACATAAAGTCATGGTTAAGACAAAAAACCGTGACTATATGTCAATATATGGCCATGGTTTTTTACTGCTATTGGCCACAGTAAAAAAGGTGTCACCATATTGAAGCATTTAGTCACAATTTTATTAAAACCGTGACATTATGTTTGGATGTGTTTGTTAATGGTCACAATTATTGAGTTAAGTCATGGCTAAAACAACACTCTAATTTTATTTATGACTTTTGGCCACGGCTTAAAGCATAACCGTGGCTGACCTGTATTTCCAAAACCGTGGCAACAGATCATTTTTGTACTAGTGTTTATTTTCCTACTTTAAGTTTGATTTTTGTTTTTACAAGTTTTCCATTATGATCTGTTTCTGTTTTTTACTCTTCCCAATATTGCATTAGGCATATGATTGAATACCATTTTTGCATATCTTGGCTTCTAAATTGGTTTTGGAAAAAATTTCAAATCAAATTTTGTTGTGCCTTTATGACATAATCTTCCAGTTGAGAGGGAGGGGTTTTTGATTTTTTTTGGTTTTTAAGCTTCAGAAACAAGAGTTTCGTATGGATATGGTTTGTTCCAAGATCTGTTCAAGCACATTAAACATCTTCGATCTCTTGTATCCACCATGTAAGAATCCCTTTTCACTTAAGTGGATCTGTGTGTGTAAACTGTGACCTTTTTTTGGCTCTATATGTTCCAATCGATGGAAATTACTTTGCAATTTGGCATATATTTTTGTTTTATGAGTTTTATGTCTTTGTAAATGTTACAATGCAGATTGGTACGATTCGTAGGAACCCAATGGTACTTTGATTTCTTCTCAATGTTATTTCTGGAATTGTGTTCTCAGGTTGGTATTCTTCCACTTTTTCTTTGCAATTTAATGCCTCATATTCTTTATGTAGGTTACAAATAACATTTTGATTTCTCGATTACAATATTTCTCAGGCTTTCCATCTTGATTACAATGTCTCTACCCGATTTCTCCATGCCTTCCCATCGCTCTCAGGTTTACATTTTTTGTTTTCAATGATTTTTTATGTTTTTTCTTCTCCAGTTTGTGTTTGTGTTTGACAGTGGTTGTGTTGATTACATAGATTTGTTTGCATACGGTTTTCTTTATTACAGAGTAAGTTTTGTTTGTATTTGATTGATCTTCAATGTTTTTTTTGTTCTTTTGACAATCTATTTCTTGATTACACGTGTTTCTTGAATACAATCCTATTCATAACGACTTTGAACAACTAGAGTTCCCTCCAAAACATAATCTATCTTTGTAATAGGTGCAACTCAAAATAATTTACGGTAAATTCAATTGGTAATGTTGATTAGATTTCATGACCCTTGCTTCTTCTGGCATCTTGATTTTTGGATATATGTCTGCTTCGTGATTGGTTATTCCAAAATGGTTGGAAGAAAGCATTTATATTTCTTTACTTTGGTTTGGTATCAAACATGGATTCAGTAAATGGGCTACAACGAGATGGAATTTGGCTTGTTTGTTGGCTTTCAAACCTACAAAGATGAGCATCAATGATTGATGGAATACATATGTGCAACAGTAGTCCAGTGGGAGTTTGAATTATGTTTTAGCTAATGGTTGCAATATAAGATTCTGTGAGGTTATCATGCCATTGGAGAATGGAGGATAAGTAGAAAACTTGATGCTAATACCTTTTTATTTGGTGATATAATAATTGAAGAAGCATGCCTGTTTTTGCTAATAATATCTTATATCTATCATATTAGTTATGCTAATTAATCGTTGCATGAACATCATATCATGTAGATGTTTTATCACTTGATTACAATTTTATGTTTCCTTTCTAATAGTAAAAGTATATATTGTTTAGACTCAGGTGTATAGCTTAGTTGGTAAATGATAGAATGACTTTGCTCAAAAATACATGTTTAAGTTCGAATCCTACGGGAGACGGGTTTGAACTCCTAACATGTGGTTTGGGGGTTAAAACGTGGATTTGAAAAAGCTAAGTAAGAAGTGTCATCAATAAAAATATATTTCTTGAATTTGGATTGTAAGAACATCTTCAACAGCTATGCTATAATTTATCTAAAATAGAGTATAAAAAGTTGAAACCTCTAAAAAAATTACAATCAACTCCAACATCTACTCTATTTTAGCAAATTCTATTATCAATTATATTAATAAAATATTATTTTCTCTTTTCTAAATATACAACTTCAATTTCTTCTATTGGTGGGAAAGAAATTAAATATTATTTCTCTCTCTTCAATATGAGGATTTAGAGATTTCGACCTGCTCTTTTCTCTATTTTAGCATATGATATAGTCAACTCAACCTAATACCCTACTAGACCTTGATTAGGCTTTTAAATTAACATTTTTCGATAAAAAAATAATTTCTAAAACAAACTATACTCCAAAATAACACTTTCACAAGTCTTGGTAATCTTTGAAAAACCACAACAATTATTTTCGCAAATTTACTATGTCAAGGCTTTTTTTGAAATTTTTAAATATCTAACATTCTTATAAAAATTTATAAGATTTATAAGATTTATCTTTGGAAAATAACCAAAACATTTGCTACAACAAAATATCGTTCATTGAGGATATTTAACAATTAAATATCAAAAAGCAACTAAAAAATCAGAGACTAAATAAATAAATTAGTGATAATTTATTATATACAAAATTGTTGTAGTAAAAATAAGTTCTTATTGGATCCATTTATTATAAACCCAAAATATAAAACATTTTTTTTGTTTTATAGCACAACAACATAATTTGGGCTCTAACCCAATTAAAACTGGTCCAATGAAAGAAAAGTAATATAGTATTGAGTGCAAGGCCCAACGTAATTCAGCCCACACACATCTGGGTAGATGGGAGGGATCCATGCCCAAACCCAGATACGAAAAAAAAACCCAGAACGTAAATGTGCAGCCCCAGATACATTTTTGACCAAAATCGACTCATTTTGGGGTCGTTTTTCTTCATTCTTTTTGCACTAATACCTTAAAAACCATTTACACTAACCATAGAATTAAAAGCATAATTTTTAATGAACTGAGGGGCTCTAATTTTGAGTTTAAAGACAAGATTTTTACCGACAACAACCAATAATAACGTTTTGGTAATATCGAACGTCTTCGCGACTCTCTTACGACCCAATACTTTTACCATAATTTAGAAACACTAAAACGATCATAGTGAAGCAGAAAACTAGAATTAAGGTCAATGATTTACCTATAATTTGACGAAAAACCTTGAGAAAACTCTAATCGCTTTTGACGAACGAATTCTCCTTCACCTCACGACTTTTGCTACTGATTTCTTACGGTTAATGAGCGTCTATATATCAATCAGTAACAATTCGAAATTTGAGATACCCTCTACCGAATTGAGAGAATTTTGGGGATTAAGCCTCTATCCCAACTAAAACGTGGCTTTATCCCAAAACAACCCAAATCCTTTTTTTTTCTTTTAATTAAATAATCATATTTCTACATGAAACCCCCTACTTTGCCCATCTTACATTTTAACCCCTTCAACATTTTCTAATATAAATATACATAAATATATTTATATTTATCCAACACATTTTTATTTTTATGTTTCTACTAAAATAAACCAATTTATTGCAATGCTAAAACCCAAACTTTGGAATGCTACAAATAAACATAATCAAAACATGGTATACATCTCAATTTAAATATAAACAATTTAAAACATATAAGATAATCAATGAATTCTAACAAAATACTTAATTTTTTACATAAAAAAGCATCATAATATTAAGCCTAAATTAAACAAATTTATAAAAAAAAAACATTATCATTCACTCAAAACCATCCAAAATTGTATCGTAAATCGACAAAAAATAAAAGGAAACATTAAAATCATGACGTATCTGGTTGCATTGCGCGATTACGTTTCAAGTATTAAAAAATATATATATAAATAGTTGATATGATTAACAATAATTCTAAATAATTAAAAATTAATATCAATGTATAATTAAAATTTAATTAACAATTTTCAATTAAACTTAATTAATATTAGTAATAGTTAAAATTTAATAATTAATATTATTTATAATTAATTGTTAAAAAATAATAATTAATATGAATGAGGGTATAGTTGGAAAAAGTCAAGAAAAGTTCATAATAAGCTACTCCAAATAGTTTATCAATAAACTAGGTTATAATAAGCTAACTTATGTGCATCCAAACATGTACCAAAAAAATAAACTAGTTTATGAACTTGCTTATTTTTTCAAACGATTTCTAATGACCAATTGGGTTAATTATAAACCCAAAACGTTTTAACTTGTCATGATTCTAAATTAATTACCTCATTAAATTTCTTGCATGCGTTTTAATCAAATGCATATAAGTTACAATTAATGTTTTCTCTTATATATACTCTCAAAACATCACACCTATTATTAATACGTTTCATTTTGATCTCTCTCTCTCTCTCTCTCTCTCTCTCTCTCTCTCTCTCTCTCTCTCTCTCTCTCTCTCTCTCTCTCTCTAATTGTTGCAAGAATATTACAATGAAGAACATGACTTCTGTTCTCGTTATTCTTTTTGCACTTGTGCTTCTTATATGCAACGCACATGCAAAACTTTGTAATCCAGATCAAGAGATACATGATTGCTATCCGGCCCTAATTCAACGAGGACTACCGTATCCAACTTGTTGCAACGAATTAGCAGCGCATAAAGATTGCTTCTGTGAATACATGAACATCAATAAGCCTATATTGCCACCAAACTTTTCGTTTATTCGCAATATATGTAAATCATGTGGCTTTACATGTCCCTTTTGTCCGGACACCAGAATAGATTGATTATGCCTATAGTCGTTGACCATACATAGATCTTGATGAATAAAAACATTGTATTGACAATTTTACATTTATATATTTCTTTTTGGTTGTATATTTATTCATGATCATGTAGTGCTACAAGTCTCTCATATCATAAACCTAACTTGTCTTGTGCATTTAAAGATCTAAACGTATCATACCTAAAGAATAAATTTGAGCATTTGGGATTTTTTTTATTAACCCTATAAATTGAAATTTTGTTTTACTTAATCTGTTTTATAAAATAAACCCAATTCTTTTTAAGGAAATAACATAAGTTTGTGAACCATTATTATACTTATTTACCGTATAAATGATTTTTGTTGGGAACTGAAGAAAAACTTAAGTATGGTTAATGCTGTTGGTTCAAAGTTACTACTGCTAGAAGACTTAAAGGTTAATACTGCTGAGTGTTACTACTGCTAGTTCATTAATACTGCTAGTCAAAGTTAGTGTTGCTTGAACAAAGTTAGTACTGCTTAGCTAGTTAGTACTGCTAGTAGTTAATGCTGCTTAGTAGTTAATGCTGCTAGAAGAAGTTAATACTGCTGATCATGGTTAGTGCTTGTTGGGAACTGAAGATTCTACTAAGTGTAGTTACTACTGCTAGTACAAGTGTAGTTACTACTGCCAGAACAAGTTGAAGATTAATACTGCTAAGTGTTACTACTGCTAGTAGAATTACTACTGCTAGTTAAAGTTAGTACTGCCTGAACAAAGTTAGTACTGCTTAGCTAGTTAGTACTGCTAGTAGTTAATACTGCTAGTAGTTAATGCTGCTACTTGAAGTTAATGCTGCTGAGCATTATTAGTGCTGCTAAAGAGATACGGATGGAAAGTACTACAGCTGGATATACTGAAGATATACTTAGAAGATATACATGGAAGATATACTGAAGATTTGTTTATTCTTTGTAATTATCTTTTTATCAGTATATGTATAGAATGTGTAGAATAGATAGAAATAACTTTTAGATAATTGTTTTTTCAAGAGAAAAATCGACCTCAAGGCATAGATCCTAATTCTAGAGAAGTAGAATTCGTATTGGTGAGCCTGTTCATCAATATTGAGGTTGAGTGTGTAACCTTGTAGCTTTAAGCATTCAATACAAGTTTACTGTTTGATCATTATATACTGTGTTTGATTACTGTTTTATTAAATATCAAAGTGTTTTTCCGCAACTTCTTTGATATTAGTTTCTGAGTATTAATTCTTGTTAAGAATTCGATCCTGACAAGTGATATCAGAGCCAAATTCTCTCAGAAACAGTTATTCATCATGGAAAATCTTACAGAATCAAGCAGTACTTTGGTCTCAAAAGTTCCAATGCTCAGATCCAATGAATTTGACATGTGGAAAATCAGAATCAAGCAATATATTCTCCTCACAGATTACTCTATGTGGGACATCTTTGAGAATGGCCCATCTGATGGAGGAAAGATTGGTGAAGATGGCAAAAGAACTCCTCCAAAGACAGATACAGATAGGAAATCAAGACAGACAGAGATGAAAGCCTTGAGCACACTGCTCTTGGCCATTCCAAATGAGTATCAACACCAATTCTGCAATTGTACTGATGCACAGATGCTCTGGAATGCTCTAGAGAAGAGATTCTCAGGTACCAAAAGTACCAAGAGAAATCAAAAGGCAATCTTAAAACAACAGTATGAAAACTTCATCTCAACTAAGAATGAGTCCATGACTCAAACTTTTGACAGGTTTAATAAACTAATTGGTGAACTAGCTACTATGGGAGTACAGATTGATCAAGATGATGTGAACAGAAAGTTCTTAAGGTCCCTTGGAGATGAATGGACCATGTACACTGTGTCATTCAGACAGAATGATCAGTTGGAAGACAAAGAACTTGATGATCTGTACAATGATCTTAGAGTTTTTGAAGCTGAGGTGGAGGCAAAGAAGAAGCCTTCTGGATATGTTCATAATGCTGCACTCCTATCAGCATCAATTGATTCTACTGCTAACTCTGAATCAGTTAATGCTACTAATGGATCAAATCTAGATAAAGGCACTGATTATGCATTTGAAGCTCTTCTTTCTAATCATGGAAATTCTTCTTTGATCAATGATGACTTAGAACAACTTCATCCTGATGATCTGGAAGAGATGGATATTAAATGGCAGATGGCCATGCTCTCCATGAGGGTTAAGAAGTTTATAAAGAGGACTGGAAGAAACAACTTCTCACAAAGAAGAGAAGATGGAGCAGGGTTTGATAAATCAAAGGTAGAATGCTACAAATGTCATCTGAAGGGACATTTTGCTAGAGAATGCAGAAGTGGAATGTCTCACAACAACAACCATCAACAAGCTCAATCTGGAAGCTTCAATAACAATAGAAACTCTGCTCAAGCCCTTGTTTCTCAACAAGGAATGGGGTTTGATTGGAGTGATCAAGCAGAAGAAGCTATTCAGAATCAAGCTCTTATGGCTAAAGTATCTGATCTCCCATCTGAGGTAAGTTCTAATCTCTGCTCTAAAACTTGCATAGACACTGTTAAAAGGTACAGGGATCACAATCAGAAGATGAGTGATGACCTGAAGAGACTAGAAAAGGATATAAAAGACTATGTGAGGATAGTAGAGAGATTTGAAGATCAAATCAAAGGTTTTCAAGCCAATGAACTACAACACTCATATGACACCAATTACTGGCAGTGGGAGAAAAAGGATTTAGAACTTAAACTGACCAAATCTAAAGAGGAGAGTGAAAAACTGAAAGAGGAGTTAACCAAGGTTAAGCTTGATGTAGAAAAGTTTTCCAATGCTTCTAAAGCAATGGACTCCTTACTGCAAAATCAGATTCATGATAAATTAAGAAGAGGAATTGGGTATAATGCCACACCTCCACCATATAACAACAATTACATTCCTCCTACTTCAGACCTGTTAGACACCAAAGATAGGAAGGACTTGCCTGAGGGAGCCACTGAAATAGATCCCTTAGATGAGGTAATTGTTGAGGATAAGACTGAGAAAGAGGTTGGCAAGAGTAAGAAGAACAAGATGAGTGGTGAGATTTCTATAGAAAACAACATTATCACCAATGAGGATTGTGGAAGGGCTTGGATCAAATCCAAGAACATAGAGAAGACAGAGGAAAAGTCTGATAAGGTCCATTATAAACAGACCACAGTTGTGAATCCAGGTCCTTGCAAACAGTGTACTTGTAAGAAGAATGAACCCCAAAAACAGGACAAAAAGAGGGGAAATCAAAGAAACTGGAATAATCAATGGGCACATAAACAAGGGGTTGATCTGAGTAAAATCAATAGACCAAAACCTTGCTTTATCTGTGGCAAATTGAATCATCTTGCAAAATTCTGTTATTTCAATCCTATGAACCAAAGAATGAATTTCCAAAGATCCATGCAAAAACCCTTTGGTTACAAGAAAATTGAAAAGAACCATGTGGCTAAGAAAAATGTTAAAACTAAAAGCCACATGAAGAAAAAGTATTCTGTTAAAGAAAGTGTCAATATGTGGATTCCTAAAAGCACTAAAACTGTTAGTACTGCTACCACAAATAGTGCTGCTGACAATGATAGTGCTGCTAGAAGTAATACTACTGCTAACTCTGTTAGTACTTCTAAGGTTAGTACTGCTTCTAATATTGATTCTGCTAAGCCAATCATATTGACAAAGTACTCTCATAAAGAGTGCTCTGAGTTTAAAAACCTCATTAAAAAGGAATGTAAATACTTTGATGAGAATGGCAGACCCAAGATCACTTTGGCTTGGGTCCCCAATCATACTAATTGATTTATTTAATGTGCAGGGCAACCAACAGCTCAAGGGAAAGAGCATATGGCATGTTGATAGTGGTTGCTCTAGGCACATGACTGGCAACATGTCATGCCTTCAGGATTTCAAGCAAATTAATGGAGGACATGTTGCATTTGGAGACAATCTTACTGGTGGTAAGATAAGTGGAAAAGGTAATGTCACCAAAGGTAAGATGACATTTGAGGATGTCTACTATGTTGATCAATTAAAGTACAACCTGTTAAGTGTATCACAGGTTTGTGACAAACAACATAGTATATTATTTACTAACACTGAGTGTATGATTCTTGCTCCAGGGTTCAAAGTAGTTGATGAAAACATGATACTACTTAGAACTCCAAGAAAAGACAATGTTTACTGTCTTGATTTGGACAATGTCAATAGTGATTCATCTTTAAATTGTCTTGTTTCAAAAGCTTCTATAGATGAATCCTCCCTTTGGCACAGAAGGATGTGTCACATGAATTTCAAGACTATGAACAATCTTGTTAAAAATAACCTTGTAAGAGGTTTACCTTCAAAAGTCTTTTCATGTGATGATCATTGTGTTGCTTGTCTTAAAGGCAAACAACACAAAACGTCTCATAAGACCAAAGAGTTAAATTCTGTTTCTTCTTGTCTCCAGTTATTGCATATGGATCTGTTTGGTCCTACAAATGTTATGAGTATAGGCAAGAAATCTTACTGCTTGGTTATTGTTGATGATTACTCCAGGTTTACTTGGGTATATTTTCTAAGGACTAAGGATGAAACAAGTGATCTTATCAAATCCTTTACTCTAAGAATTGAAAACCAAACTAATCAAAGAGTAAAAGTCATTAGATCAGATAATGGAACTGAATTTAAAAATCATGATTTAAACACTTTTTGTGAAGGAAAAGGTATTGAGAGACAATATAGTGCTCCTAGAACTCCTCAACAGAATGGTGTTGCTGAAAGGAGAAATAGGACACTAATAGAGGCTGCTAGATCTCTGTTGGCTGATTCAAAATTGCCAATTACATTCTGGGCTGAAGCAGTTAATACTGCTTGTTATGTCCAAAACAGAGTTCTAGTGGTCAAGCAAAAGAACAAGACCCCATATGAGCTTTTAAATCAAAGAAAACCTTTTATTGGTTTCTTCAAATCTTTTGGGTGTCCTTGTACAATTCTAAATACCAAATCTCACTTAGGTAAGTTTGATAGCAAAGCAGATGATGGATTTCTTGTTGGATACTCATCTCAGAGTAAGGCCTACAGAGTTTTTAACTCTTCTTCTAGAATAATTGAAGAAAGTGACAATGTCAAATGCAATGAGAACACACCAAATCCTGTTGGGTCTGGACCTCAATGGCTATTTGACATTGATTCACTAACTAACTCTTTTGGTTTCAGTAATGAGTATACAGGAACAGATGGTGGAGAATCAGAGATCACACGAGTTCAAGAAAGTATATCTAAATCTGTGATTTTTCCCATACCCACAGTAAATGAAGACTGTGAAAAGGAATCATTTACTGAACCAAGTCAGAGTGAAGAAGACACTAGAGATGAGGAGACTCAAGAATCAGAAGTGTCATCTGAAGACACTTCAGTTGAATTGCATGACTCTAATCTAGAGGCTGGACTGAATGTAGAACCTAGTCATAACACAAGAGTTCAAAAGAATCATCCTCCACAGTTGATAATAGGTGATGTCTCTTCTCCCATGATGACTAGACATCAAAGCAGGCTTCAGGAAATGCAAGATCAACAGCATACAGTGCTCTCATGTTTTCTATCCCAGCTTGAGCCGAAAAAGGCACATGATGCTATGAAAGAATCTAGCTGGATAGAAGCAATGCAAGAAGAATTGTTACAGTTCAAGCTACAAGATGTGTGGGATCTAGTAGACCTTCCTAAAGGTCACAGAGCAATTGGCACAAAATGGATCTTCAGAAACAAGAGAGATGAAAGAGGTATTGTTATAAGAAACAAAGCAAGGCTGGTAGCTCAAGGCTACACTCAAGAAGAGGGCATAGATTATGAAGAAGTTTTTGCACCTGTAGCTAGGATAGAAGCAATCAGACTATTCCTAGCCTATGCTTCTTACATGAACTTCAAAGTCTACCAAATGGATGTAAAAAGTGCTTTTCTCTATGGGTCAATTGAAGAAGAAGTATATGTCTGTCAACCACCAGGGTTTGAAAACCCAAGCTATCCAGACAGAGTATACAAATTAAAGAAAGCACTTTATGGACTACATCAAGCCCCAAGAGCATGGTATGACACTCTGTCATCCTATCTCTTGGAAAATGACTTTGAAAGAGGAGTCATTGATAAGACTCTATTTATCAAAAGAAAGAAGAAGGATATCTTGCTGGTCCAAATATATGTTGATGACATTATTTTTGGTTCTACAAGAAACAATATGTGCAAGGAGTTTGAGGATTTAATGCATCAAAGGTTCAAAATGAGTTCCATGGGGGAACTTACTTTCTTCCTTGGACTCCAAGTTCAACAGAAGTCAGATGGCATTTTTATATGTCAATCCAAGTATGTGCAGGATATTCTAACCAAGTTTGGTTTCTCAGAATCAAAACCTGCCAGCACACCTATGGAAACACACAAGCAGATCACAGCAGATCTTGAGGGGGAGGATATGGATGTACATCTTTATAGATCCATGATTGGCTCTCTCATGTATCTCACAGCATCAAGGCCAGATATTATGTTTCCAGTCTGTGTATGTGCAAGATTTCAAGTTAGGCCAAAGCAATCTCACTTTCAAGCTGTTAAGAGGATATTCAGATATCTCAAAGGGCAACCCAGATTGGGACTTTGGTATCCGCATAACTCACCTTTTGACCTAATAGCATACTCAGACAGTGATCTAGGTGGGGCAAACTTGGACAGAAAATCTACTTCTGGAGGATGTCAGTTTTTGGGTGCTAGACTAGTCTCATGGCAGTGCAAGAAACAAACCACCGTATCCACATCTACAACAGAGGCAGAGTACATAGCAGCTGCAAGTTGCTGTTCTCAAGTCTTATGGATTCAGAATCAAATGCTGGATTATGGGGTAACCTTTCTACATACTCCAATCTTTATTGACAACAGCAGTGCTATTAGCATTGTAAATAATCCAGTCAAGCACTCAAAGACAAAGCACATTGAAATCAGGTATCACTTTATAAGAGATTGTAATGAAAAGAAACTTATTCAAGTTGTCAAAGTTCACACTGATAATCAGTTTGCTGATCTATTCACTAAAGCTTTTGATGTAGGTAGATTCACTTTCTTGGTAACAAGTGTGGGAATGATAAACTTTGAATAATCTTCTTCTCAAAAAGTGAGTTTATACCTGTATATTGTTATCCTTGGTGTTACTAATCTTCTTTTCAGGATATGCATAGCAGTACTCAGTATTTAGCAAGTTTAAAAGGAGTAAGTTTAGTTAATACTGCTAGTTAGTTAATACTGCTAGTAGTTAATACTGCTATTTCAGTTAATACTGCTAGTTCAGTTAATACTGCTCGCGATTAATACTGCTAGTTAGTTAATACTGCTAGTAGTTAATACTGCTATTTCAGTTAATACTGCTAGTTCAGTTAATACTGCTCGCGGTTAATACTGCTAGTTCAGTTAATACTGCTCGTGGTTAATACTGCTCGCGGTTAATACTGCTAGTTCAGTTAATACTGCTCGCGGTTAATACTGCTAGTTCAGTTAATACTGCTCGTGGTTAATACTGCTCGCGGTTAATACTGCTAGTTCAGTTAATACTGCTCTAGGTTAATACTGCTTATATTCCGAATACTATAAATACGTTTTGCCCGCCTAAAAGTTCATAACGACTCTTTGCATACTGTTCTCTTGCGCTCAAAACCTTTTCTCTCTCAAGTTCGTAGTTTTCAGGCAAGTTTTCACTAAAACCAATGGCATCCATGACATTCATCGACGAGCACAACGAGATTGCGATGCTACAAAAGCCAAAGCAAGCTTCAGGTTTTCATCAGATAGTCGACTTTCTGAAGTCGAGCCACATTGCTCATGCTCTTACTGTATCACCTACAATCTACATTGAGCACCAAAGGCAGTTCTGGGCTAATGCAACCATTGTTGTGGAAAATGGTGTGCAAATGATCAAGACAAGAATCTGTGATCACTCACTTACAGTTACTGAAGAAGTCATTCGCATCAGTCTACGTCTAGACGATGCCTCTGGTATAATGTCTATCTCTAATGATGAACTGTTTTCTAATCTTACTAGAATGGGGTATGGAGGCCCATTGGGTGTTTTCAAATTCTCAAAAGCAAAGTTTTCACCCCAATGGCGTTTTCTTGTTCATACCCTGATGCATTGCATCTCCAAAAAGACCACTGGATGGAGTGAGTTCAGCAGTCCAATTGCATATGCTTTGGTATGCTTGGCTACATCCAGAAGGTACAATTTCTCAAAGATGATTTTCAATGATCTTGTATCAAATATGGGAAACAAAAAGAGTTTCTTTATGTATCCCAGATTTGTTCAGGAAGTAATTAACCATGAATTGACGGATATCCCTCAACCTGTTGGGGTATATGTACCTAAACCCCCAAAAGGCAAGGTTTTCTCAAATATGAGAAGATCTGCTGGGGACTCGGAAGGAGTTGACACCCCATTGTTCTCTACAATGATGGTGGTGTCCCAAACCACTGAAGGTATGGCAGCAGGGTCAAAGCCCTCATTAGACCATCCCACTGCTAGCCAAGCCCAACCTTCTCACTCAAAAACAATTCCCCAGTCCATTCTTACAAAACCAACCTCTCCAATTACCCAAACTTATCAAAGAAAACAGGTAAAGAAGGCTCCTTCCCTTCTTGTACCATCACCCACACAGCCTTTAAGCCCTCTAAGGGAGAATTTTCCCCTAGAGAATATCCAAAGGGAAACCACAAGGGTGTCTCCCAACCCAAAGGAGGTGCTCTCTGAGGAGGAGGTAGAGCATATGGGCGATGAGGCTGCCACTACTCCTGCTAACACAGAGGAGGAAAGTGGTAACATCAATAAGACCTCCCCCATGGCAACTTTGAATGAGCAATCATTTGAAGGTCCCTGGTGCCAAGAAACCACAGGGGTGGATAGTGCTTCTGCTAGGCAGAAGACTTCCACTACTAAAAGATCCAATGATCCTTCAATAGGGGGTAACACTCCTGGAGAAGGTGAGGACAGATATAACTATGATGAATTGATGGAGACAATGGGCAACATCAACATGGATGTACTCAAACAGGGCAAAGACATAGAAGAGCTAAAACTCATAGTACTGTCACAACAAGAACAAATCATCAAGTTGAAGCAAATGGTAAGGAAACTGATTTTGCAAAAGAAGAAGAAACAATTTGTGCTCAGAAGGAGGAAACCAGAGACTGATGCTCCCAAAAAGGGGGAGATCAACATGGAAGAAGCATCAAGGGAAGGGGAGATTGATAAAGAAAGAGTAGAAGTTGAGGGGGAGAAGGAAGCAGAAACTGTTAATGCTGCTGAAACCTCACAAGCAGCAGTAACAGAGTTAACACCAACAGAAATTGAAGTAGCTGAAGTGCTAATCAAAGCTAAGAATGACACTCCCAAAGCAAAGGGAGTGGTCATAAATGAAGGGAGAGACAAGAAATCAGAAAAGAAAGACATGGCTGCAGATATAAAAAGAAAAGGGAAAGAAAAGATGATAGAATCTGATCAACCATCTAAAAAGCAAAAGATGATTGAGTCAGATGAAGCATTAGCAAAGAAAGTGCAAGAAGAGTTAGATCTAGCAGAAAAGGAACAGGTTGAAAAAGACAGAGAAATGGCCAGAGCACTAGCAAATGAGTTAAATGAAGCATTCCAGAAAGGGTTGGAAACAGAGAAAGCCAAGCAAAGAGCAATAACCTTGAGAAAGGCTATGATGGCCAGATCAAGTGCAAAGAAGAGAAGACCTTCACAAACTTACCTTGCCACTCAGGAAACAAACAAAATGATAACTTTCTTGAAAAGTGCAATTGGGGTAAAGAAAGAAATGTTTGTGAAGATGAATTTTGATCAAATCAAGGATCTATATGAGAAAGAAATGGAGAAGCTGAAGAGCAATGAAAAGGATAGAGTGGAGTTTGAAAAGAAGGCAAAGGAGAGACATGATATAGATATGAATCAACCATTCCCTGAAAGTGAAGAGGGAACTCCTATAAAAGAAATGGAAAGGGAAAAGGAAGAAAAGAAGAAGGAAGCTACTCTAGTACAGGTTCAAAAGACTTTGAAAAGAACCAAGATGATGGCCAAAAGAAAGAAAGATAAGAAGTCTAGAATAGAAGAAGAACAAAATGTTGCTGAAGAAGAAGTGGCACCTGAGTCATCAAGCCAGCAAGGGTCATCAATCAAAGATGATGTAAGCTTATATATGGTAGTGATGGACAAAGTGCCTGAACCAATTTCTGCAGAACCTGTTGGAGTTAAGCCACCAGAGATCATTCACTGGGATGTTCTGAAAATGGATGGAAAAGATTACATCAGACTAAAGAGGAAGGGTGATAAGTATGAAATATTCAATACTTGGATCAAAATTGTCAAAACATGCTCTAGATCTGATATAGAAGAGATGTTTGACATAGGAATTAAGCTGTATGCAGACCATCTGAATACACCAGGAATTTCTCTTACAAAACTGGTGATGGAGTATCTATGCATGATGTTCAAACCTGAAGAAGTGAACCAGGTCATCAAGAGTGTGTTTAAAGAAGTCACAAGTTGGACTCTATATGAAACTAGTGGAGTATATGCAGTGACTTTGGATAGAAATCACACAGAATACTTCCTAGTGGATAGAGTATATAATCACACCAGACTAAAGGTCCATGCCATGCTAAAGAAGAAGTTGGGTTGTGCACCAAATTCAGAAATGGCCAAGTATCTCATTCAGAGGATAATCAATCAGAGTTTGGGACTGAATCCAGACTTAGCAGCGTGATCTTGGAAGTTTTGGGAGCATTAAAAAGAGCATCTGGAAGAATATCTGAAGAACTTGACTTCTCTTCTAAAAGTCAAGTTAGGGGGAGATTGTTGGGAACTGAAGATTCTACTAAGTGTAGTTACTACTGCTAGTACAAGTGTAGTTACTACTGCCAGAACAAGTTGAAGATTAATACTGCTAAGTGTTACTACTGCTAGTAGAATTACTACTGCTAGTTAAAGTTAGTACTGCCTGAACAAAGTTAGTACTGCTTAGCTAGTTAGTACTGCTAGTAGTTAATACTGCTAGTAGTTAATGCTGCTACTTGAAGTTAATGCTGCTGAGCATTATTAGTGCTGCTAAAGAGATACGGATGGAAAGTACTACAGCTGGATATACTGAAGATATACTTAGAAGATATACATGGAAGATATACTGAAGATTTGTTTATTCTTTGTAATTATCTTTTTATCAGTATATGTATAGAATGTGTAGAATAGATAGAAATAACTTTTAGATAATTGTTTTTTCAAGAGAAAAATCGACCTCAAGGCATAGATCCTAATTCTAGAGAAGTAGAATTCGTATTGGTGAGCCTGTTCATCAATATTGAGGTTGAGTGTGTAACCTTGTAGCTTTAAGCATTCAATACAAGTTTACTGTTTGATCATTATATACTGTGTTTGATTACTGTTTTATTAAATATCAAAGTGTTTTTCCGCAACTTCTTTGATATTAGTTTCTGAGTATTAATTCTTGTTAAGAATTCGATCCTGACAGTGCTGCTTAAGAGATTCAGATGGAAAGAATGACAGCCGGATAATTTGAAGATTATGGAAGCTTAGAGATATACATGGAAAATATACTGAAGATTTATTTATTTATTGTAATTATCTTTTGATTAGTATATGTATAGAATGTATAGAATAGATAGAAAGATAGAATTTTTTGATAATCATTAATTCTAAGTTCGAGAGAAAATCAACCTCAAGGCATAGATCCTAATTCTAGAGAAGTAGAATTCGTATTGGTGAGCCTGTTCATCAATATTGAGGTTGAGTGTGTAATCTTGTAACTTCAAAGCATTCAATACAAGTTTACAGTTTGTTCTTCATAATTTCTGTGTTGATTTACTGTTTCATTAAATATCAAAGTGTTATTCCGCAAACTTCTTTGATATTGTTTCTGAGAATTAATTCTTGTTGAGAATTCGATCCTGACAAGTGGTATCAGAGCGAGTATTTTCAGAAACCTGCAATCATCATTCTTCTTTGAAATCAGAAATCATCAATGGCTAAAGTTTCAGATTCTTCAAGCACAGAAATCCCCACAGAGGTAATGTCTAATCTTTGCTCCAAAACCTGTATGGAAACTGTTAAAAGGTACAGGGATCACAACCAGACAATGAGTGATGATCTTAAAAGATTAGAGAGAGATATAAAAGACTATGTAAAAATTGTTGAGAGTTTTGAAGAACAGATCAAAGTTTTCCTAGCCAATGAACTTCAACATTCTTATGATACAAATTACTGGAAGTGGGAGAAGAATGACCTAGAACTTCAGCTGAAAAAGTCTAAAGAGGAGAATGAGAAGATAAAGAGTGAGTTTGAGAAAGCAAAGCTGGATATTGAGAAATTTTCCAATGCTTCTAAAGCAATGGACTCTTTGCTCCAAACTCAAATCCATGACAAACTTAGAAGAGGAATAGGCTATAACACCACACCACCACCATACAACAACAATTACATCCCTCCTATATCAGACTTGCTAGAGACCAAGAATAGGAAGGAATTGTCCGATGAAGCCACTAAGGTAGATCCATTAGACAAAGTGGTGGTTGAAACAGACTCTGAAGAAGAAAACTTTAATGAAAAGAGTAAGAAGAACACTGTGAGTGGTGAGATTCCTCTAGAAAATAACATTATCACCAATGAGGGATGTGGAAAGGCTTGGATCAAGTCTAAGGACATAGAAAAGACTAAGGGAAAGTCTGAGAAGGTCCATTATAAGCAAACCACAGTTGTGAATCCTGTCCCTTGTAAACAGTGTTCTTGCAATAAAGTTGAGCCCCAAAAACATGATAAACCAAGGGGAAATCAAAGAAACTGGAATAATCAGTGGGCACAAAAACAAGGGGTTGATTTGAATAAAATCAATAGACCAAAACCTTGTTTTATCTGTGGCAAATTGAATCATCTTGCCAAACACTGTTATTTCAATCCTATCAACCAAAGAGTCAATTTTCAAAGACAACCACAAAACTCTTTTGGTTATAGGAATCAGAGAAGGAATAATATGGATGAGAAAAGAGCACCTATAAGATCACATGCTCAGAACAAGTTTGCTAAACCAAAGAAAAATACTCCAAATAAGCCAAGGAGAAATTTAAAGACAAAGAAAGCAAACAACTTTGTTCAAGTTTGGGTTCCAATTGCAAAGAAACCTGTTAGTACTGCTATCCCAGATAGTACTGCTAACAAGAATAGTGTTGCTAACTTGATTAGTACTGCTAACCAAGTTAGTACTGCTAACCAAGTTAGTACTGCTAACAAGGCTAGTACTGCTTCTAGTAGTAATGCAGCCAAACCTATAATCTTGACAAAGTATTCTAGCCATGAGATTCCTAAACAACTCATCCAGACTAAACTTACAGATTATATTCATGAGAAAGGACAACCCAAGACCACTTTGGCTTGGGTTCCCTCCAAGACTAACTGATTTATTAAGTGTGCAGGGCAACCAACAGCTCAAGAGGAAGGGCATTTGACATGTAGATAGTGATTGCTCTTGGCACATATCTAGTAACATGGACTGCCTTCAAAGCCTCAAAAGGTTTGATGGAGGACATGTTGCTCTTTGTATGAAACTCCAGATGGAGGTAAGTTCAAAGGTAAGACAAGTGGAAAATTAAGAGATGGAATAAAAGTGTGAGGTACAACTGAAAGGTTATGGACTACACAAGCTTAAAAGGAGTAAGTGCAGTTAATGCTGCCAGTGCAGTGTTAATACTGATTTCAGTTAATACTGCTTGTGGTTAATACTGCTTGTAGTTAATACTGCTCTCAGTTAATACTGCTAGTGGTTAATCCTACTCTCAGTTAATACTGCTCTCAGTTAATACTGCTCTCAGTTAATACTGCTCTCAGTTAATACTGCTCTCAGTTAATACTGCTAGTGGTTAATACTGCTTGTAGTTAATACTGCTCTCAGTTAATACTGCTAGTGGTTAATACTGCTTTCAGTTAATACTGCTCTCAGTTAATACTGCTAGTGGTTAATACTGCTTGTAGTTAATACTGCTCTAGGTTAATACTTCTTATATCCCAAATACTATAAATACTCTTTGCCCGCCTAAAAGTTCATAACTACTCTTTGCATACTGTTCACTTGCGCTCTAAACCCTTTCTCTCTCAAGTTCAAAGCTTTCAGGCAAGTTTTTCTCAAAGCTCAATGGCATCAATGGCATTCATAGATGAACACAATGAAATCGCGATTCTACAGAAGCCCAAACAGGCCGCTGGGTTCCATCAGATTGTGGATTTCCTCAAGTCAAGCCATATTGCCCATGCTCTTACTGTATCGCCTCCAATCTATATCGAGCATCAAAGGCAATTCTGGGCAAATGCCACCATTTGTTACTGAGGATGGTGTGCAAATGATCAAAACAACAGTATGTGGCAAGCCATTGACAGTTACTGAAGAGGTAATTCGTATCAGTCTACGTCTAGACGATGCCTCTAGTATAAATACTATCCCTAATGATGAACTATTTTCTTCTCTTACAAGAATGGGGTATGGAGGCCCATTAGGTATTTTTAAGTTCTCAAAAGCTAAGTTCTCACCCCAATGGCGGTTTCTTGTTCATACCTTGATGCACTGCATTTCTAAAAAGACTACTGGATGGAGTGAGTTCAGCAGTCCCATTGCTTATGCTTTGGTCTGTTTGGCCACTGCCAGAAGGTACAATTTTTCACAAATGATTTTCAATGATCTTGTCTCAAACATGGGAAACAAAAAGAGCTTTTACATGTATCCCAGGTTTGTTCAAGAAGTAATCAACCACGAATTGACGGATATTCCTCAATCTGAAGGGATATATGTACCAAAACCCCCTAAAGGCAAGGTTTTCTCAAATATGAGAAGATCTGCTGGGGACTCGGAAGGAGTTGACACCCCATTGTTCTCTACAATGATGGTGGTGTCCCAAACCAATGAAGGCATGGCAGCAGGGTCAAGGCCCCCTTTAGACCAACCCACTGCTAGCCAATCCCAACCTTCCATCTCTCAAATTTTCCCTCAGTCCTTTGCTGCTAAACCCACTCCCATAATATCCAAGACCTATGTCAAGAGAAAGGTACACAAGGCTCCTTCCCTTGGTGTACCTACTATTAACCAAGAGCCTCAAAGCCCTCTATTGGAGCATTCTCCAGTAGAGAATATCCAAAGGGAAACCACAGGGGTGTCTCCCAACCCCAAGGAGGTGCTCTCTGAGGAGGATGAAGAGCATATGGGTGATGAGGCTGCCACTACTCCTGCTAGCACAGAGGAGGAAAGTGGTAACATCAATAAGACCTCCCCCATGGCAACTTTGAATGAGCAATCATTCGAAGGTCCCTGGTGCCAAGAAACCACGGGGGTGGACAGTGCTTCTGCTAGGCAGAAGACTTCCACTAATAAAAGATCCCATGATCCTTCAATAGGGGGTAACACTCCTGGAGAAGGTGAGGACAGATATAACTATGATGAATTGATGGAGACAATGGGTAACATCAACCTTGATGTCATCAAACAAGGCAAAGAGATAGAAGAACTAAAGCTGGTCATTCTGTCACAACAAGTACAGATTGCTAAGCTAAAGAAGATTGTGATCAGTTTAGTATAGAGGAAGAAGAGAAAGCAATTCCAACTCAGGAGAAGGAAATCTGAGAATGATGCTCCCAAAAAGGGGGAGATCAACATGGAAGAAGCCACAAGAGAGGGGGAGCTTGATGGAGAGAGATTTGATGTTGAGGGGGAGCAGGAAGCAGAAACAGAAAGAGAATCAGTGCAAATAGAAACACAAGACGCAACAGTAACAACAGAGAAAGCAGTAGAAACCATTAATGCTGCTAGTTCAAGTAGAGCAGCAGAAACGGTTACTACTGCTGACATGAACAAAGCAGCAGAAACAGTAAAGGAAGTACTAACAGAACTGGAAATTGCAGAAACTCTGATCAAAGCAAAACATGACACTTCCTAGGTCACTTCAAAGGCCAAAGGAGTTATCATAAAAGAAAGAGGTGAGGATGTAATGAAATCCAGGTCTGAGAAGGTGATAAGCAAAGAAAAGGGCAAAGCTAAACTAGTGGAATCTGATCAACCAATCAAAAAGCAAAAGTTGGTTGAATCAGATGAAGCTTTGGCCAGAAAGATGCAAGAGGATATTGAAAAGGAAGAAAGAGTTCAGGTGGAAAAGGACAGGGAGATGGCAAAGGCTCTAGCTGCTGAACTGAATAAAGCTTATCAACTGAGTCTGGCAACTGAAACTGCACAGAAGAAAGCTGCAACTATGAAGAAATCAGTGGTGAAAACTGTTGTAAAGAAGAGACAACCCTCAAAGACTTTCCTAGGTACTCAAGAGAGAAACAAGATGATTATATTTCTCAAAGGTGCTGTAGGAGTCAAAAAGGAGATGTTCTCAAAAATGTCATTTGAAAAGATTAAAGATCTATATGATTCAGAGATGAGAAAGCTTCAGGGAAATGAAACTGCTAGGGTGGATATGGAGAAGAGGATGAAAGAAAGTAATGACTTTGATTTTCAAAAATCATTTCCAGATGAGCAAGAAACACCCCCTAAGAAAGAAGCCACTCTAGGGGAAAGTCTAAGGACTTTAAAGAGAACAAAGATGATGGCTAGGAGAAAGTCAATCAAGAAGCCTAGAACAGCTGAAGGAGAGGATGAAAAGGTTGCTGAAGAAGAAGGGGCACCTGAGTCATCTAAACAGAAAGAACCATCAACCACTGAGGATGTAAGTTTGTACATGGTAGTGATGGACAAAGTTCCTGAACCAATTTCAGCAGAACCTGTTGGTATAAAGCCTCCTGAGGTCATTCACTGGGATACATTGACAGTGGATGGAAAGGAATACATAAGGATAAAAAGGAAGGATGAAAAGTATGAGGTGTTCAATACTTGGGCAAAGATTGTAAGAACATGCTCTAGGTCAGATCTTGAAGAGATGTTTGAGATAGGAATGAAGTTGTATGCAAATATATTGAAGGCTCCAGAGATTTCAATTACAAAACTGGTAATGGAGTATCTGTGTATGATGTTTAAACCTGAAGAAGTAGAGCATGTGATCAAGAATGTATTCAAGTCAGTCAACAGTTGGACTCTATATGAAATTAGTGGAGTATATACAATGACTTTGGATTTAAATCACACTGAATACTTCCTAGTGGATAGAGTGTACAATCATAGCAGATTGAAGCTTCATGCCATGCTGAAGAAAAAGTTAAGATGTATTCCAGATTCAGAGATGGCTAAATACTTGATTCAAAGGACTATCAATCAGAGCTTGGGATTGGATGCAAATACTGGAATTTAGGTCATTATGAAGTTTTGGGAGCATCTTGAAGAGCATCTGAAGAACTTAACTTCTTGTCCTAAAAGTCAAGTTAGGGGGAGATTGTTGGGAACTGAAGAAAAACTTAAGTATGGTTAATGCTGCTGGTTCAAAGTTACTACTGCTAGAAGACTTAAAGGTTAATACTGCTGAGTGTTACTACTGCTAGTTCATTAATACTGCTAGTCAAAGTTAGTGCTGCTTGAACAAAGTTAGTACTGCTTAGCTAGTTAGTACTGCTAGTAGTTAATGCTGCTTAGTAGTTAATGCTGCTAGAAGAAGTTAATACTGCTGATCATGGTTAGTGCTGCTTAAGAGATTCAGATGGAAAGAATGACAACTGGATAATTTGAAGATTATGGAAGCTTAGAGATATACATGGAAAATATACTGAAGATTTATTTATTTATTGTAATTATCTTTTGATTAGTATATGTATAGAATGTATAGAATAGATAGAAAGATAGAATTTTTTGATAATCATTAATTCTAAGTTCGAGAGAAAATCAACCTCAAGGCATAGATCCTAATTCTAGAGAAGTAGAATTCGTATTGGTGAGCTTGTTCATCAATATTGAGGTTGAGTGTGTAATCTTGTAACTTCAAAGCATTCAATACAAGTTTACAGTTTGTTCTTCATAATTTCTGTGTTGATTTACAGTTTCATTAAATATCAAAGTGTTATTCCACAAACTTCTTTGATATTGTTTCTGAGAATTAATTCTTGTTGAGAATTCGATCCTGACAATTTTGACTTTTAAACTATATTTCTAACATTTGAAGTGTTTTACCGTGATTTATTATCTTTTTTTCTTTAAAATGTTCAAAAATATGTTTTCGCCCTTATATTAGGAAAGTTGAAACAGCGGGAAAGTGCGGAACGATCGACAACCGTCTAAATCCTTTAATAAACGAGAATTACGAAACGTAAACCAAAAGAACTATAGAATTCTCTCCGAAGATGAACTTTTATAATTGATAACTTAATAGCAATGAAAACAATAAAACCCTATTTATAATCTTAAAGAGAAAACTCTAATTTTGGTCCTTGAGGTTTAGTGAAAAATATGAAAGTGGACTTGAATTTTGATAAGTCTAGAAAACATCCTTGTGGTTCTCATTTACTTTTAAAGTGGTCCTCACTAACTCCGTTAAACAATGTCTGTTAAGTGAGAGGTAATTTAATCTTTTTATCCTTTTTTTACTCATTTTCTTTTTAAAATTAAAAACATTAAATAAACTAATAAACCCTGTATACCCTCGCCTCCAAGCTTTTCGTTTCTCTGTTAGTCCCCACCTCCACCAAACAACTACCACCGATCTTCTTCTCCATCGCTCCTGTCACCGACGACCTCGATCATCGATTTTCTACTCCATCGCAGCATCTGCAACTCATCTAATTCATCTCACCAGGACCGAAGCATAAGACACCACTGGCTAAATCCCCCATCGTCGGTGAAGCATTTCTAGCTTCTCCACACCTAAAACCACAGGGACAAGATTTGCCTTGGTCAACCTCACCCTCACCACCAGTAGCCATGCTTATTATCTTCATAGAAAATCCACCATATCCACCTCCTCTCACGACCTATGTGTTCACCCCATGTTTCCACTCCAAATACTGGGCAAATGAAGCCTTTCTCAAAACCTTTGTGTTTCAAGGATTTCACGTAAGCATTTTTGGGTTTGGGATTTATCATTTATCGACTTTGAATCTGTGTCTTGGTGAGGAAACAAAGCATGGCCCATTTATTTTACCTTTTTGTTTCCATTCAAAGGTTAGGTTTTTCCCTTTATATCGATTCACAAGGACGAAATCTTCCCCCCCAAAATCAAAAGAACTAATCAATTTTTTACTCTTTATCCTTAATCAATTTCAAATGAATATGCACCTAATTTGTTTCCAATGGAGTCCATACCCAACAAACCCAATTATACTCTCTAATCACATGACATGTTGGTATTTGTAAAATCACTATTTTACATGATATTAAACTACTTTAACATGAAAACATTTCACTCATAGAGCTTAATAACTGACTATTGATGTATATTTCAAAATAAGACATTGTCGTTAATGGCAAGTAAAAAGAGAAGGTATAACCAAGTACTAGACATAGTGTTATTGATGTAACACTCCAATTGTTTTGTAATATTTTGTTTATTCTAATTATTTAGTTTGTGAATATGTTAAGACCAAATTGTACTTAAACTTAACCAATAGTTAGTAATATGAATTCATTTCGGATTAGCATTTAATGATGAGTAAAATAATCCTTGAAGATATTTCTTCACTTTCCCGTTAATAAATTGTTGACCTTTTTTTTTCAAAAAATAAGTCATGATGGCATGCCTTCATCCCCTAGGACTTGGCAAGTGAGGGTGTGACATTAGGGATCTATGTATCTTGCTATGATATCATTGTAATAGTAGCTTTGGTTGTATGAAGAGTAAGGGGTTGTTTGGTTTTTTAGAATTTTTTTTAATGACTCTTAAGTTCAATTGGTTAGATCTTTTCATATCCGGACGATTTGTTTTCAGAACCTCTTAACTCTTAAATACATTTGAAATAAGAAGTGGTGACCTAATTTCTTAAAACCTCTTATCACTAGTTCAGTTAATATGCTCTTCTTTCTCTCAAGACGTATCCAGACGTTACAAAAACAAACTCAGATTTCAGAATTTAACACCACCTCTTATTAATCAGAATTGAAATAAGATTTAAGACTTCAGACCTCTTAAAAAAACAAATGTAACCCAAATTTTTTAAACTTTGTACCAGTGGAACTATAGATTTAGTTATGTGCAATTATAAATGTTGAAAAAATAAGAACTTGTGTGTAAAATTTACAAATATATTTATTTTTTATAACCACTAAAAATAATTCTGGCTCCATGTCGGTATGTTATTAATTATATACATATCTTTGATCCTCTATCTGAAAAATGGTAGTAATTAACTGAAACGTAGTCCAATAAAAAATGTTTAATTTTTTTGACCAAGTATTTAGATGCCTCGAAAATAATAAATTAACACGATGGACATTAGGCTTTGTTTGGCAAACTAACAGATAAGCTATCTAATTGATGGTTGATAAGCTAGCGGATGAACAAATCACATTTGGAAAAAACTAGCTTACAAGTATGTAAAATCTATACTACTTTATAAAGCATTTGACTTGTTTTTCTTAAAAACAACTTTTTAAGCCTATTGTACAATTACTTATTGCATATTTACTTAATTTTTAACTTTACAACTCTTTAAAGCTTATGTACAACACTTTTAATGCAGCCCATTACTCTAACAGATATTGTCGATTCAGTTACCAAGATGACGCTTCGTCGATTCAGGCTAACTCACCATGACGACGCTTCGTCCTCATCCAACGCTGCCTCCAATGCAAGGCTTAAATATCCATTGCCGATCAGTTCTCTTCTCTCAATCGCTTGCTTCTCTCGAACGTCGATCACCATTAATCGATCAGGTTAGGGTTATGATCTTCAAGGTTCGGTTTCTTATCAGTTTTCTCTTCTTTTTTCAGCTTTATATCGATTGGCTACTGAAATCGATTTCTATTCTTCTATCCATGGCTATTGAAAGCGAATTAAATTTGGGTTTGATTTCTTGGAATCGATCCATTCTTCTATCCATGTCTGCTTTCTATCGATTGGCTACTGAAATCGGTTTTGATTTGTTATCATGGCTACTGAAAGCGATTTCTATTCTTCTATCCATGGCTACTGAAATCGATTTCGGTTTTGGTTTGCTTTCTTGGGCTCGATTTTGGTTTGTTATCGATTTTCTGTTTGCTTTCTATTCGATGGCTATTGAAATCAATTGCTTACCTGGAACCGATTTTGGTTTGTTTGCTTTCTAACTACGTTGTTTACTAAATTGATTTTTGTCTTTTTATGAGTAGCTTATATTTCTTGTTTAGACTCAAGTGTATAGCTTAGTTGGTAAAGGATAGAATGACTTTGCTCAAAAATACATGTTTAAGTTCGAATCCTACGGGAGACGGGTTTGAACTCCTAACATGTTGTTTGGGGGTTAAAACGTGGATTTGAAAAAGCTAAGTAAGAAGTGTCATCAATAAAAATATATTTCTTGAATTTGGATTGTAAGAACATCTTCAACACCAACAGTTATGGTATAATTTTTCTAAAATAGAGTATAAAAAGTTGAAACCTCTAAAAAAATTACAATTAACTCCAATAGATACTCTATTTTAGCAATTCTATTATCAATTCTATTAATAAAATATTATTTCTCTCTTCTAAATATACAACTTCAATATCTCCTATTGGTGGAAAAAAATTAAATATTATTTATCTCTCTTCAATATGGGGATTTAGAGATTTCCACGTGCTCTCTCCTCTTTTCTCTATTTTAGCATATGATATAGTCAACTCAACCTAATGCCCCACTAGACCTTTCTTAGGCTTTTAAATTAACATTTTTCGATAAGAAAATAATTTCTAAAACAAACTATACTCCAAAATAACACTTTCACAAGTCTTGGTAATCTTTGAAAAACCACAATAATTATTTTCGCAAATTTACTATGTCAAGGCTATTTTTGAAAATTTTAAATATCTAACATTCTTATAAAAATTTATAAGATTTATCTTTGGAAAATATCCAAAACATTTGCTCCAACAAAATATCGTTCATTGAGGATATTTAACAATATAATATCAAAAATAAAATAAAAAAAGGTATATTCCAGCAACTAAAAAAAGCGGAGACTAAATAAATAAATTAGTGATAATTTATTATATACAAAATTATTGTAGTAAAAATAAATTCTTATTGGATCCATTTATTATAAACCCAACATATAAAACATTTTTTTTTATAGCCCAACAACATAATTTGGGCTCTACCAGATGTGGCCCAATTAAAACTGGTCCAATTAAAGAACAAGTAATATAGTCTAGAGTGCAAGGCCCAACGTAATTCAGCCCACACACATGTGGGTAGATGGGAGGGATCAACGCCCAAACCCATATCCGAAAAAAAAACCTAGAACGTAAATGTGCAACCCCTGATACGTTTTTGACCAAAATCGACTCATTTTGGGGTCGTTTTTCTTCATTCTTTTTGCACTAAAACTTTAGAAACATTTTACACTAACCATAGAATTAAAAGCATAATTTTTAATGAACTGAGGGGCTATAATTTTGAGTTTAAAGACACGATTTTACCGAAAACAACCAATAATCACGTTTTGGTAAAATCGAACGTCTTCCCGACTCTCTTACGACCCAATACTTTTAGGATAATTTAGAAACACTAAAATGATTATAGTGAAGCATAAAACTAGAATTAAGGTCAATGATTTACCTCTAATTTGATGAAAAACCTTGAGGAAACCCTAATCGCTTCGACGGTCGAATTCTCCTTCACCTCACGACTTTTGCTATTGATTTCTTAGGGTTAATGAGCGTCTATATATAACCAATCAGTAACAATTCGAAATTTGAGATACCCTCTACGTAATTGAGAGAATTTTGGGGATTAAGCCTCTATCCCAACTAAAACGTGGCTTTATCCCAAAACAACCCAAATCCCTTTTTTTCTTTTAATTAAATAATCATATTTCTACATGAAACCCCCTCTTTACCCATCTTACACTTTAACCCGTTCAACATTTTCTAATATAAATATACATAAATATATTTTTATTTATCCAACACATTTTTATTTTTCTACTAATATAAACCAATTTATTGAAATGCTAAAACCCACACTTTGGAGTGCTACAAATAAACATAATCAAAACATGATATACATTTAAATATAAATATAAATAATTTAAAACATATAAGATAATCATTGAATTCTAACAAAATACTTAATTTTTTATATAAAAAATATTATATTATTAAGCCTAAATTAAACAAATTTATAAAAAAAAACATTATCATTCTCTCAAAACAATCCAAAATTGTACCGTGAATCGACAAAAAATAAAAGGAAAGATTAAAATCCTGATGTATCTCAATGCATTGCGCAAATACGCTTCTAGTATTAAAAAATATATATATATAAATAGTTGATATGATTAACAATAATTCTAAATAATTAAAAATTAATATCAATGTATAATTAAAATTTAAGTAACAATTTTCAATTAAACTTAATTAATATTAGTAATAGTTAAATTTTCATAATTAATATTATTTATAATTAATTGTTAAAAAATAATAATTAATATGAATGAGGGTATAGTTGGAAAAAGTCACGAAAAGTTCATCATAAGCTACTCCAAGTAATTTATCAATAAACTAGCTAGGTTAGAATAAGCTAATTTATAAGCTACCTTATGTGCATCCAAACATGTACCAAAAAAATAAACTAGTTTATAAACTTGCTTATTTTTTCAAACGATTTCTAATGACCAATTGGGTTAATTATAATCCCAAAACGTTTTAACTTGTCATGATTCTAAATTAATTACCTCATTAAATTTCTTGCATGCGTTTTAATCAAATGCATATAAGTTACAATTAATGTTTTCTCTTATATATACTCTCAAAACATCACACCTATTATTAATACGTTTCATTTTGATCTCTCTCTCTCTCTCTCTAATTGTTGCAAGAATATTACAATGAAGAACATGACTTCTGTTCTCGTTATTCTTTTTGCACTTGTGCTTCTTATATGCAACGCACATGCAAAACTTTGTAATCCAGATCAAGAGATACATGATTGCTATCCGGCCCTAATTCAACGAGGACTACCGTCTCCAAATTGTTGCAACGAATTAGCAGCGCAGACTGCTTCTGTGAATACATGAACATCAATAATCCTATACTGCCACCAAACTTTCCGTTTATTCGCAATATATGTAAATCATGTGGCTTTACATGTCCCTTTTGTCCGGACACCAGAATAGATTGATTATGCCTATAGTCGTTGACCATACATAGATCTTGATGAATAAAAACATTGTATTGACAATTTTACATTTATATATTTCTTTTTGGTTGTATATTTATTCATGATCATGTAGTGCTACAAGTCTCTCATATCATAAACCTAACTTGTCTTGTGCATTTAAAGATCTAAACGTATCATACCTAAAGAATAAATTTGAGCATTTGGGATTTTTTTTATTAACCCTCTAAATTGAAATTTTGTTTTACTTAATCTGTTTTATAAAATAAACCCAATTTTTTTTAAGGAAATAACATAAGTATGTGAACCATTATTATACTTATTTACGGTATAAATGATTTTGACTTTTAAACTATATTTCTAACATTTGAAGTGTTTTACCGTGATTTATTATCTTTTTTTCTTTAAAATGTTCAAAAATATGTTTTCGCCCTTATATTAGGAAAGTTGAAACAGCGGGAAAGTGCGGAACGATCGACAACCGTCTAAATCCTTTAATAAACAAGAATTACGAAACGTAAACCAAAAGAACTATAGAATTCTCTCCGAAGATGAACTTTTATAATTGATAACTTAATAGCAATGAAAACAATAAAACCCTATTTATAATCTTAAAGAGAAAACTCTAATTTTGGTCCTTGAGGTTTAGTGAAAAATATGAAAGTGGACCTGAATTTTGATAAGTCTAGAAAACATCCTTGTGGTTCTCATTTACTTTGAAAGTGGTCCTCACTAACTCCTTAAAACAATGTCTGTTAAGTGAGGGGTAGCTTAATCTTTTTATCATTTTCTTACTCATTTTTTTTTAAAATTAAAAACATTAAATAAACAAATAAACCCTGTATACCCTCGCCTCCAAGCTTTTCGTTTCTCTGTTAGTCCCCACCTCCACCAAACAACTACCACCGATCTTCTTCTCCATCGCTCCTGTCACCGACGACCTCGATCATCGATTTTCTACTCCATCGTAGCATCTGCAACTCATCTAATTCATCTCACCAGGACCGAAGCATAAGACACCACTGGCTAAATCCCCCATCGTCGGTGAAGCATTTCTAGCTTCTCCACACATAAAACCACAGGGACAAGATTTGCCTTGGTCAACCTCACCACCCTCACCACCAGTAGCCTTTATTATCTTCATAGAAAATCCACCATATCCACTTCCTCTCACGACCTATGTGTTCACCCCATGTTTCCACTCCAAATACTGGGCAAATGAAGCCTTTCTCAAAACTTTTGTGTTGCAAGGATTGCAGATAAGCATTTTTGGGTTTGGGATTTATCATTTATCGGCTTTGAATCTGTGTCTTGGTGAGGAAACAAAGCATGGCCCATTTATTTTACCTTTTTGTTTCCATTCAAAGGTTAGGTTTTTCTCTTTATCTCGACTCACACGGACGAAATCTTCCCCCCCAAATCAAAAGAACTAATCAATTTCTTACTCTTTATCCTTAATCAATTTCAAATGAATATGCACCTAATTTGTTTCCAATGGAGTCCATACCCAACAAACCCAATTATACTCTCTAATCACATGACATGTTGGTATTTGTAAAATCACTATTTTACATGATATTAAACTACTTTAACATGAAAACATTTCACTCACAGAGCTTAATAACTGACTATTGATGTATATTTCAAAATAAGACATTGTCGGTAATGGCAAGTGAAAAGAGAAGGTATAACCGAGTACTAGACATAGTGTTATTGATGTAACATTCCAATTGTTTTTCTAATATTTTGTTTATTCTAATTATTTAGTTTGTGAATATGTTAAGACCAAATTGTACTTAAACTTAACCAATAGTTAGTAATATGAATTCATTTCGGATTAGCATTTAATGATGAGTAAAATAATCCTTGATGATATTTCTTCACTTTACCCGTTAGCAAAAAGTTTATGGCGAGCGGTATTATGGATTTCTATGTATGTGATTTGGAGTTATCGCAATAAAGTGGTGTTTTCGGATATATCTCATTCACAATCGGACTTGGCTTTCGACATTCAGTGTTTATCTTCTCAGTAGTTATCTCATTGTACAAAAGGTTTCTCTAATTCTTGTATAGGCTGGTGCCGCAACCCAAGAGCCATTCTTGAGGCCTAAGTTTCAGTGTTCGGAGGGTTTTCTTTTCGCTTGTTTTCTTTGGTTTGTCGTGGGTCTTGAGCTATTGTTTTTAGCTTTGTTCGGTTGGTTTTATTATGATTTTTTGGGGCTTTTTTTTTGATTTTGGTGTCTTGTAGGTGGGTCTGTTTTTCTTTTTGTTTTCTTTTGTTTGTTTCTACTTCTTATGGAAACTTATGTTTTTGGTTTTGTTCTTTTTAGTTGGTTTAATAAATTGTTGACCTTTTTTTTCAAAAAATAAGTCATGATGGCACTACTACAAAAAAGGTTTTTTTACACGGTTGTAAATAACCTTTAACCGTGTAAAAGTCCACCGTGTAAGAAAGTGCAAGATCATTTTAAACCTTTTTACACGGTTTTTTTAAACCGTGTAAAAGTAAGTGTGTAATAAAGTCATTTATGTAGTAGTGTGGCATGCCTTCATCCCCTAGGACTTGGCAAGTGAGGGTGTGACATTAGGGATCTATGTATCTTGCTATGTTCCATTGGTGACCTAATTTCTTAAAACCTCTTATCACTAGCTCTCAGTTAATATGCTCTTCTTTCTCTCAAGACGTATCCAGACGTTACAAAAACAAACTCGGATTTGAGAATTTAACACCACCTCTTATTAATCAGAATTGAAATAAGATTTAAGACTTCAGACCTCTTAAAAAAACAAATGTAACCCAAATTTTTTAAACTTTGTACCAGTGGAACTATAGATTTAGTTATGTGCAATTATAAATGTTGAAAAAATAAGAACTTGTGTGTAAAATTTACAAATATATTTATTTTTTATAACCACTTAAAAATAATTCTGGCTCCATGTCGGTATGTTATTAATTGTATACATATCTTTGATCCTCTATCCGAAAAATGGTAGTAATTAACAGAAACGTAGTCCAATAAAAAATGCTTAATTTTTTTGACCAAGTATTTAGATGCCTCAAAAATATAAATTAACACGATGGACATTAGGCTTTGTTTGGCAAACTAACAGATAAGCTAGCTAGCTGATGGCAGATAAGCTAGCTAGCTGATGAACAAATCAAATTTGGAAAAAACTAGCTTACAAGTATGTAAAATCTATACTACTTTATAAAGCATTTGACTTGTTTTTCTTAAAAACAACATTTTAAGCCTATTGTACCATTACTTATTGCATATTTACTTAAGTTTTAACTTTACAACTCTTTAAAGCTTATGTACAACACTTTTAATGCAACCCATTACTCTAACAGATATTGTCGATTCAGTTACCAAGATGACGCTTCGTTGATTCAGGCTAACTCACCAAGACGACGCTTCGTCCTCATCGAACGCTGCCTCTAATGCAAGGCTTAAATATCCATTGCCGATCAGTTCTCTTCTCTCAATCGCCTGCTTCTCTCGAACGTCGATCACCATTAATCGATCAGGTTAGGGCTATGATCTTCAAGGTTCGGTTTCTTATCATCTTCTCTACTTTTTTCTCCTTTCTATCGATTGGCTACTGAAATCGATTTTGGTTTGATATCTTGGAATCGCTTTTGATTTGTTATCATGGCTACTGAAATCGATTTCTATTCTTTTATCCATGGCTATTGAAAGCGATTTCGATTTTGGTTTGCTTTCTTGGAATCGATCCATTCTTCTATCCATGTCTGCTTTCTATTGATTGGCTACTGAAATTGATTTTGATTTGTTATCATGGCTACTGAAATTGATTTTGATTTGTTATCATGGCTACTGAAAGCGATTTCAATTCTTCCATCCATGGCTACTGAAATCGATTTCGATTTTGGTTTGCTTTCTTGGGCTCGATTTTGGTTTGTTATCGATTTTCTGTTTGCTTTCTATTCGATGGCTATTGAAATCAATTGCTTACCTGGAACCGATTTTGGTTTGTTTGCTTTCTAACTATGTTGTTTAATAAATTGATTTTTGTCTTTTTATGAGTAGCTTATATTTCTTGTTTGCAGGTTGGTTTCTATGATGATCTCACTGATGCTAATGTGTTTCGGACAGGGAAGAGCACACTTCTAAGCCATCGCATATTTTCAACAATCGTTTATCCAGATACGTTCTCAATCGAAAGAGTTTGGCTAGGCCTTGTCTTTATTTTTTTGAGTTTGCAATCCAGAATTTCCATATATCTGTTTTGATCACTTGTGTGCATTAGATCCATTCTGAAGAAAAAAAAGACGTGTTCAAGATAATTGGTGGTATCCATAATGAATCTGATACTCGGAAGAAAATGGAACTTTGGGTATCTTGGGCCTCTCTACATGAAAGTCTTCTTCAAAACTCCATCACAATTTTGAACATTTTCTCTTTATTGATATTATTTATGACTTTCATTTTCTCAATATCGATATTATTTATGGCTTTCTCAATATTAAGCTTCTTGGATATATTTTTAGTTTTATCAATCATTTTCTCCAGAATTAATTGTTTATGTAGTTTGTTTTGTTGCAAGTTCATTTACTTTTGGTCCGAGTACCATGAAAAACATTTATTTTTTGGATTTTGCTCAAGTTTATTAGCCTTTGTGAACTCACAAATTTCCTTTGTTCTTTTTTGTTCTTGATCACCGAAAATGGTTTTGGCCTTGTTTAGATTTATGCACAATCTAATGCAGAGCAAGTTGAAAACATGCATGAATGTGATGAGTCAAATGGAATCCATTCTTCTTTACCATCATGTTGTTTTTTTGTTAGTGATTGGTACAACTTCAATATAATCATGTGGTTTGTTAGAGATGTAGGTTTTAACTGGGCTTTGTTGTGCATAATCTGATATATTTTTCTATGCGCAAAACTGTAGGTTAGAACTGGGATTTGATGAATCAAAAAGAATTCAGCAAGTTGCAAAACATCATTCTGTTCCAACTTTCTGCTTAAATCTGGAATTCAGCAAGCGGCAAAACACAACCAAAATGTTGTATACATTATAAGGTTCGGTTCAATAGTTGTTAATTTATTTTCCTACTTTAAGTTTGATTTCTGTATTTTACTGTCGGTTCAACAATACTTTATAACAAGTTCTTAGAAACAACACAATAAGATTACCAACCTGTTTGATATATAAAATAACGATTACAAGGTTGATCGATTAAGCTTTGCTTTGTGTTTTCTATGTTTTCTCTCTTTTACACCTTGATGTGTGTGTTTGTATGTGTGATAAGTGTTCTGATCTTGAGAGACTAGAGATACACTTAAAATCTAGCAAGTGTGTTGAACACACTATCAAGATTAATATCTAGATATTAAATCTAGATATTATATCTAATATAAACTAGAAACTAAATAACTAACTAAGTTACCTTTAACTAACTATTACAATACTTTAACTTAGATATATAGATCTAAGTAAACTAAAACATATTACATTAAATTACATTGACATTTATTACAAATAGACATAGACTTTTATATCGAGAGTCGACGTTCCGGCTTTAGCTTCAGATTACGATCTTCAGATTGGATGATCTTGAATCCAATGAGACTGTGGTCTAACAATCTCCCCCTTTGGATCAAGATCATTTAATAAAAAGATTTATCCAATTCAGTCTTCTTGTTCAGCTCAGAAGATGCAATCTCTTTCTCTGAAATTCAGCATGTCTTCAATCTAACAATCTTCCCTTTTGAAGAGTAGACATGATTCTTGAAACATGTGATCTTTGCCATTTCTTGTGTAGTCATTCTCCCCCTTTTTGATGTTAAGTGCAACGACTTCATCAAAATTTGTGGTAAGAAATGTCAATCTTGCGGTTAGAGCCCCTGATTCGTCAATTCATAAGAGATTCATCTAGATCTTTGCAAATCCAGACAAATGTGTCGTGTAACACCTGAAATCAACTAATGAATCAGTTAGAGTGCCTGTCAGTAACACTAAGTCACTGTGTGTAACGAATACACTTTGGAAAGGAGCTGTTTGATGTTGACTCCCCCAGGGCTTCCATTTAATCATCGAAACACCACAAAGGTAATTTCTATAAACGTTATGACAAAGAAACTAAATCCTTGTGTGTTCGTGCTTGTGTTGAAAGAATTAAGCACGGATGATTGCTTATTGGCTCAAAGTTGTGTAAACCACTGAGACAACAGTAAGTTAAACACAGACTCAATGTGCATGATTGAAGTGCGAAGGTGGGGCAGACCTCCTTCTTTTCAATATCTAGATTTTCCGAATGAAAACCAGATAGCATATGTGTTGCATCCCCTTTGAAAATGTGAAACACTTTCTTGTTGAGAAGAAAATGAGTAGATAGTGAGGTTTGATCAAGAGTTGGCATGGGCTAGTTGCCTGTTTCAATAATGTTCACCAAAGAATTGTGAATCACTAGAATGGTGGCTACCCGGCTCAAAAAAAGTTGGTGCAGAGTTTTGATATTCTTTTAACTCTGTTCTCACACGTTCTTTCTTTTAAACTTTTTGATTTCTCTAATCACACTCATTCCTTTTCTATTTTCACACTCAATCACTAAGGATTAACTTCTAGGGTAGAAATCACTGGTTAAGGTGATTCCATAGAAGTTATGTTAATACCTAGCACAATGATTCGTTGTTTTCCTAGATGCACGTGATGCTCAGATTGGTTTAACTATTTCAGTTAAAGCACAATTTAGATCATGAAAACATTTAAAATACACTCCCAAAATATAAAATGTGATGAAAAATCGGGAAGTGTTTTGAACATTAAAAACATTGTTTTCCAATGATTGAAAGTTGTCCTTCTTTCAACCATATGTGAGATTAAGATAAAGGAATATACCTTTAAGTACGATCTTCCATCTCATGAAGCTAAGCTTAAAGTCATAAAGATATGATCTTTTAAGCTTCTCTCAAACTTCTGCAAAAGTCTTAAGTCAAAGTCAAAGTAAAATTTATTCACTTAAATTGAAAAGACAAAAAGCAGTAAAACTTTTTAAAGTACGAGTTCTGATCAGAAATAATCAGAAGTCATCACCTTTTACTCCCCCTGAAATTATGCATTTGAAACTTTATCAGTTGTAAAAGATATGCATAAAATTTCAGAAAAGTATGTACTCCCCCTTGATGGTTGATTTCCTCATTCGAGTATCGGAGTACAATCTTCATGTTCAGCACGGAGTAAGGTCTTTTGATCGTTGAAGTGCGAGTTCTAAACTGTTGTGTTTAGAAGTCAAACTTCGTTGAAGTACGGGTTCTAAGCTGATTTACTTAGAAGCCTCTTTGACATTGAACTCCGGGTCTTGAGCTGATTTACTCAAGAACCATATGTTCTTTGATGTCCGGGTTTTGAACTGCATTATCCAAAAACCTATTTTGTCATTGAAGAATGAGTCCTGATCTGTACATAATCAGAAGTCGCTTTCTCTCTAAGCTTTGTGTGCCTGCAACACAGATTTCACCTTAGGTACCCATTGGAATTTGGGTCCTACTGTGTTAGCACATGATTTTGGTATCCATTTCAAATTGGATCCTATTTTCTTTTGAAATGCATGAGAAGAATTGGTATGAGATGAATGCACATGGTAATTTCCAAACCAATCTTCAGAATCTTGAGAAGATATAGATATATGTTTATCATAAAAAGAAGACTTTCCAACAGATAAAGATAACTGAAATAATTGCTTCATTGTATATTGTTTACGAGAAACAGCAAGTTTTGGGTTCAAAACAGCAATATCAGCAATTACAACATCTTTAGTAAGCGAAGTCTTATTACAATTAACACTACTAGACGTTAAGACGGTCTTGTCAAGGTTCCGTTTGGGTTGCCACAGAGAATTTGCTTCTGGCCTTTGATTTCTCAGATCTGAAACATGTAAAGCTGGTGAGTTAGACCTTGGAGCAACAAACGAATGCTTCTTCTTGGAATTACCAGTAGTGGTCGGTTTCTGTGAATGCTGAGATATTTTCTTACCTTTAGCACTCTTAGCGTTCACAGAGACTGATTTATCAACGAAAGCTTTTGTTGATTTTGCACTGTTCACAGTCTTACTGGTTTTTCTTAAAGTTTTCTTCACAAAAGATGAATGGTTGGGAAGTTGTGTATTAAAGTCAAAGAGATTAGAACCATCATCTAAACCACCGTTAGAGTTCAAAAATTCAAATCCTTTATTTGATGAACCAAACAAATCCTTAGAGTTTGAAGCTTTTGAAATAACAGAATTTGAAAACACGGTTGAAAAAACGTTTTGCTCAATATTTATCAACAGTCTTGCATCTGATAAAGAATACTCGAGTTCAGAAATTTTACGTTCTAAAACGAGAGGAGGGACATATAGTTTACCTTTAATAGGCTTCGCCTCCATTTCTTTTTCAGAATAACTTGGAAAGAAATCACTTGAAAGAGTTTTCTTCTTTTGATATATTGGGTTTTCATCATAACTATTATTCAATTTCGCATAATAAAATGGAAGATGAACTTTAGCTGATTTCATCCGTTTTTCCGTTTCATTGGTTTCATCCTCTTTTGACAGTTTAGTCCAGAAAGTTTTAAACGCGGGGAGTCTGCGAGCTAATTGCATATTTAGATGATCATAAAGTCCAGGAACTTCAGACATCCCCTTTTCTAGACAGTGAGGATTCTTATAACCGATTCCCCATCTCTCTGTTTCCTCTTTGGGTTTGTTCAGAAAAATAGTCTGTTCAGTTTGACCCATTTTATACAACTTCTCTTCCAAACTTTTTAGTTTTCCTAACAAAGAAAAGTTCTCTTTTGTACAAGAAGCATGCAACTTTTTAAGCTCAAAAATATCTATTGCACCTTTTAGCAGTTGAGATTTAAGATCAGAATTCTCTTTTAGAATTATTTTCTTTTCCTTAGCATTGGTGTCATTTTCTTTATGTAAAACCTCAATTAATACTTTCTTCTCAGCAATTTCATTGCTAAGTTTCTGTATCAACTGGTTTTTGTCTGTCATGACACCATTATCTTGTTTAGGATTAGATTCTAACTCTCTTTGTTTCATACTCATGGCATGCATTTTATTCATGAATTCTAAATCAGAAAGATTACATACCTCCTCTTCTTCATTGTCGGAATCAGCTTCAGCATCTGATTCGATCTTGGCCATCAAGCACATGTTGACAACTTCTTCTCTATCTTCATCATCTTCTTCTTCATCATCTGAGTGATCGAGCCAGTATTCGTCCTCAGCCATCAGTGCCTTGCCTGCCTCTTGTTGTTTTGCAAGAAGCATCTTGTTCTTGTAATAGTCTGAATTTCTGACTTTAGATCTGCGGCAGTCTTTGGCATAGTGACCTGGTTTACCACAGTTGTAGCATGTAGGCGGTTCTGGCTGACTTGATCCTTCAGCTTTGAATTTCCTTTCTTCCGGTCTCCTCTCCTCTATCCTCTTTCCTTCCGACTGAAACCTTCTCTCTTCTGGTTTCCTCTCCTCTGATCTTCTCCCATCAAATCTCTTCCCTTCGTATCTGCTACCTTCAATCCTTTCTTTAATAGATGTTCTGATATAATCACCCAGCTCGTGTCTATCAATGAAGTTTATAAACCTATCCTTCCACTGTTCGTATTCTCCTTTAAAGAGAACTGGTGGCTTGGTGTCAGTTCCTATTGCAAGGGCTTCTCTGGATGTCATCCTGTTTGTTTTGATGTGCAAAAAGAACTGTTTGATTTGACCGTTAGTACAGATAAAATTTGATCACACAAGAAATTTTGTCCCCCTAGGCAGACTTAGCACAAGAAATTAAAGACCCTATTACAGTTTCGAAAAATTCTCAGGAAAAAATATTCTAAGTGAGGTTCGCGTTTCTAATGGGACCCGAGAAGTTTGAGCTTTGCGGGTCACTTGAGAACCGAGAAGTTGAGCTTTTCGGGTCACTTGGGAACCGAGAAGTTGAGCTTTTCGGGTCACTTGGGAACCGAGAAGTTGAGCTTTTCGGGTCACTTGGGAACCGAGAAGTTGAGCTTTTCGGGTCACTTGAGAACCTCTGGAATGCGGGTGTTCGACCTGTTCTTCTGAAAATCGTATGAATCTTGTTCCTGAAACGATTTAGCAATAACAAACACTACCCTTATGTCTAGAAACACTTCTAGAACAGATTGTAGGCACTCGATCTCACTAAAACACTCTTTTTAGAAATTAATCTGATCGCACAGTGACTTACTCTTCTCAACTCTTTTCTCACAAAAGCCACAAATTGGAACTCGATTTAAGCTTTAACGTGAAATTAAACACATACAACTCGATCTAGCATGTATTTCGATCACACTCTGATCGATTCTAACACCTAAAACACTCTTACACTCGAAATCAATTTTTCTTGAAGAACACAGAGACGTTTTTCTGAAAAACTTGTTTGATCTTAATCAGGCTCTGATACCAATTGTCGGTCCAACAATACTTTATAACAAGTTCTTAGAAACAACACAATAAGATTACCAACCTGTTTGATATATAAAATAACGATTACAAGGTTGATCGATTAAGCTTTGCTTTGTGTTCTCTATGTTTTCTCTCTTTTACACCTTGATGTGTGTGTTTGTATGTGTGATAAGTGTTCTGATCTTGAGAGACTAGAGATACACTTAAAATCTAGCAAGTGTGTTGAACACACTATCCAATGAGACTGTGGTCTAACATTTACTCTTCCCAATATTGCATTAGGGATATGATTGAATACCATTTTTGCATATCTTGGCTTCTAAATTGGTATTGGAAAATTTTTCAAATCAAATTTTGTTGTGCCTTTATGACATAATCTTCCAGTTGAGAGGGAGGGGTTTTTGATTTTTTTTTTGGTTTTTAAGCTTCAGAAACAAGAGTTTCCTCTGGATATGGTTTGTTCCAAGATCTTTCAAGCACATTAAACATCTTCGATCTCTTCTATCCACCATGTAAGAATCCCTTTTCACTGTAGTGGATTTGTGTCTGTAAATTGTGACCTTTTTTTTGGCTTTATATATTCCAATCAATGGAAATTACTTTGCAATTTGGCATATATTTCTGTTTTATGAGTTTTATGTCTGTGTAAATGTTACAATGCAGATGGGTACGATTCGTAGGAACCCAATGGTACTTTGATTTCTTCTCAATGTTATTTCTGGAATTGTGTTCTCAGGTTGGTATTCTTCCACTTTTTCTTTGCAATTTAATGCCTCATATTCTTTATGTAGGTTACAAATAACATTCAGATTTCTCGATTACAATATTTCTCACGCTTTCCATCTTGATTACAATGTCTCTACCCAATTTCTCCATCCTATCGCTCTCTCAGGTTTACATTTTTTTTCCAATGATTTTTTATGTTTTTTTCTTCTCCAGTTTGTGTTTGTGTTTGTGTTCGACAGTGGTTGTGTTGATTACATAGTTTTGTTTGCAATCGGTTTTCTTTATTACAGAGTAAGTTTTTTTTTGTATTTGATTGATCTTCAATGTTTTTTTGTTCTTTTGACAATCTATTACTTGATTACACGCGTTTCTTGAATACAATCCTACTAATAACGACTTTGAAGAACTAGAGTTCCCTCCAAAACGTAATATATCTTTGTAATAGGTGCAACTCAAAATTATTTTCGGTAAATTCAGTTGGTAATGTTGATTAGATTTCATGACCCTTGCTTTTGCTTCTGGCATCTTGATTTTTGGATATATGTCAAAGCATTTATATTTCTTTACTTTGGTTTGGTATCAAACATGGATTCAGTAAATGGGCTACAACAAGATGGAATTTGGTTTGTTTGTTGGCATTCAAACCTACAAAGATGAGCATCAATGATTGATGGAATTCATATGTGCAACAGTAGTCCATTCGGTGTTTGAATTATGTTTTAGCTAATGGTTGCAATATATGGATTTTTAGTATAAGATTCTGTGAGGTTATCGTCCCATTGGAGAATGGAGGATAAGTAGAAAACATGATCTGGAGTTAGCGGCAGTGGTGTTTGCCTTGAAGCTTTGGCGACACTACCTCTATGGCACGAAGTGTACCCTCTTCACAGATCACAAGAGCCTAAAGTATGTCTTTGATAAAAAAGAGTTGAATATGAGGCAAAGGCGGTGGCTCGAGTTGCTCAAAGATTACGATTGTGAATTGCTTTACCATCCTGGTAAGGCGAACGTGGTGGCCGATGCGCTAAGTCGGAAGGACTATAGCGGAAATATTCGGGTTGCCCATTCGAGAATCGAGTTAGTGTCTAGTCTTGTTGATAAGATCAAGACGTCGCAGGTTGAAGCATTGTTGGAAGAGAACCTTAAAGATGAAGTCATGACAAAACAACGGTTTCTCCTGACGGAAGATAGCCGTAGAGTCAAACTGTTCAATGGTCATGTGTGGGTGCCCAAGTTTGGGGGAAGTCGGGAGCTACTTCTTGAAGATGCCCACAAGTCCAAGTATTCCATTCATCCGGGGAGTACAAAGATGTACCGGGACTTGAATTTGCATTATTGGTGGCCGGTGATGAAGCTCGATGTGGCACGTTACGTAGAGCGATGTGTGACGTGTTTACAAGTGAAGTCCGAACACCAACGACCGTATGGGAGTCTTCAGTCCTTAGAGATTCCTGAATGGAAGTGGGAGCATATTACCATGGACTTCGTGACAAAGTTGCCTAAAACTCTTCGAGGTCACGATACCATTTGGGTTATAGTCGATAGATTGACAAAGAGCGCTCATTTTCTAGCCATGCGAGAGACCTTACCGATGGACAAGTTAGCAAAACTGTACATTGATGAAGTGGTCTCGAGGCATGGTGTACCATTGTCGATCGTATCGGATCGCGATAGTCGGTTCACTTCGAATTTTTGGGATGGTTTTCAGAAAGAGCTAGGTACGCGAGTGAAGTTGAGTACGGCTTACCATCCAAAAACCGACGGGCAAAGCGATAGAACGATTCAAACATTAGAAGACATGTTAAGGTCTTGTGTCATCGATTTCGGGGGTAGTTGGGACTCTCACCTACCTTTGGTGGAATTTTCTTACAACAATAGCCACCACTCGAGTATTGGGATGGCACCGTTTGAGGCGTTGTATGGGCGAAAGTGTCGAACTCCTGTGTGTTGGCTTGAAGCGGGAGAGAAGCAATTTGCCAGACCTGAAATCGTGCAAGAGACAGCCGATAAGGTCAAGGGCATTCGTGAAAGATTGAAAGCGGCTCAAGATCGGCAAAAGAGCTATGCCGATAAGAAGAGGCGACCGATGGAGTTCTAGGTGGGCGATCGTGTGATGCTCAAGGTATCTCCATGGAAGGGCATTATCAGGTTCGGAAAACATGGGAAGCTGAGTCCCCGTTTCCTTGGACCTTTTAAAGTACTTAAACGAGTGGGGATGCAAGCCTACCAATTGGAACTGCCGCCGGAGTTGTGTAGAATCCACAACACGTTCCATATCTGTTACCTTCGGAAGTGCTTGGCAGATGAAGAGAGTGTCATACCTCTCTCCGAATTGAGAGTGGATGAAGGTAACCGTTGTGTAGAAGAACCCGACGCCATCTTAGAGAGAAAGTCTAAGAAATTGTGTCACAAAGAAGTCACTATGGTCAAGGTGCAGTGGAAGCATCATCGGGGAGCCAATGTGACATGGGAAGCCGAGGAGGATATGAAGTGAAGATATCCTCATCTCTTCGAGTAGTTGAGATTTCGGGAACGAAATCATTCCCAAGTTGGGGAGGATTGTAACACCCCAAGTTTTGTTTGGTTTTGTGATGTTGAAAGAAGGATTTAGGGATGCCTGCGTTGGTTTACAGGGCGCACGGGTCGTGCGTCCTCCTTCAGAAAGAGCGCACGGGTCGTGCGCAAGGGTCAGGGGTTGGCAGTGGGTTACGCACGGGTCGTGCGTTTCCCTTCATCAAAAACGCACGGGTCGTGCGTCGTGTCAAGGTCTCTATCAGCGTGGGTTTTATTGAATTAATTCCCAAATCTCATCCATTCTCATTTCTTTCTTCCTTTCCAAGTTCTCCTTTCCCTCCCTTCTCATTTACTCCCCTAGGGTTTCTCTAACCACAAATCATCCCATTTATTACTTGAATCAAGTGTTTTATTCAAGGTTTCGGGTTTGAAGCTTCACCTCCATTGTCATCTTCTCCAAGAGGTCCAACCTAGCATTTTTGGGTTTTCTTCTAAAACCTACTTGGTGAGTTCCTACTATCATTTTACAAACTTTATACATATCAAAGGTTACATTTTTGAGCTCCTATATATCTCTATGGTTTTGGATCTAACTCTATGGCATTTTGACCTAACTTGAGTTTTTGGGATATTTTAGGGTTCCTAATCATTTTCTTGAAATGTAAAGGGTTTGATTTTATTGAGAGTAAAATGGAGATTTACTTGCACATTTATGTGATTTACTTGGAAGAATGTATATAAACTCATTTTATGATTTTCATTCTTATCAGCAGTTAAACTTGAAAAAGGCATTTTGGTTATAAATGTTTTTGGAAGCTATACGTTTAGCTTTGGTTAGTCACACGTGTTATTGTGACAAGTTTAGACTATTACTAGTGGATCCCTAGGTTTTGAGTCGACTTATATTATTGGGATGTCTTTTCCCCTTTTTGTAGCTATGGATGCACTTGATCCTCGGGAGCGTTTGGTACGGTTATGTGAGACCGGTTACTAGCTATGGGTCAAGTGTAGTCCTAGTGAATGAGTATGACTTGGTTTCCTCGGGGGCCCTCCCTCACATCTTAGTACATTCCGAAGTGTTCGTGGCCATGGATTCAAGTATTTAGCTCACAACACGGGTCGTGGCCTACTTTTGTGTTCCGCCACCATCCTTGGTAAATCGGGTATTCCCCGTCATCGCTAGATGAACTAGTTTATAAACTTGCTTATTTTTTCAAACGATTTCTAATGACCAATTGGGTTAATTATAACCCCAAAACGTTTTAACTTGTCATGATTCTAAATTAATTACCTCATTAAATTTCTTGCATGCGTTTTAATCAAATGCATATAAGTTACAATTAATGTTTTCTCTTGTATATACTCTCAAAACATCACACCTATTATTAATACGTTTCATTTTGATCTCTCTCTCTCTCTCTCTATAATTGTTGCAAGAATATTACAATGAAGAACATGACTTCTGTTCTCGTTATTCTTTTTGCACTTGTGCTTCTTATATGCAACGCACATGCACAAGTTTGTAATCCAGATCAAGAGATACATGATTGCTATCCGGCCTTAATTCAACGAGGACTACCGTCTCCAACTTGTTGCAACGAATTAGCAGCGCATAAGACTGCTTCTGTCAATACATGAACATCAATAAGCCTATACTGCCACCAAACTTTCCGTTTATTCGCAAATATATGTAAATCATGTGGCTTTACATGTCCCTTTTGTCCGGACACCATAATAGATTGATTGTGCCTATAGCCGTTGACCATACATAGATCTTGATGAATAAAAACATTGTATTGACAATTTTACATTTATATATTTCTTTTTGGTTGTATATTTATTCATGATCATGTAGTGCTACAAGTCTCTCATATCCTAAACCTAACTTGTCTTGTGTGTTTAAAGATCTAAACGTATCATACCTAAAGAATAAATTTGAGCATTTGGGATTTTTTTTATTAACCCTCTAAATTGAAATTTTGTTTTACTTAATCTGTTTTATAAAATAAACCCACTTTTTTTAAGGAAATAACATAAGTATGTGAACCATTATTATACTTATTTACAGTATAAATGATTTTGACTTTTAAACTATATTTCTAACATTTGAATTGTTTTACCGTGATTTATTATCTTTTTTTCTTTAAAATGTTCAAAAATATGTTTTCGCCCTTATATTAGGAAAGTTGAAACAACGGGAAAGTGCGGAAGGATCGACAACCGTCTAAATCCTTTAATAAACAAGAATTACGAAACGTAAACCAAAAGAACTATAGAATTCTCTCCGAAGATGAACTTTTATAATTGACAATTTAATAGCAATGAAAACAATAAAACCCTATTTATAATCTTAAATAGTAAACTCTAATTTTGGTCCTTGAGGTGTAGTGAAAAATATGAAAGTGGGACCTGAATTTTGATAAGTCTAGAAAACATCCTTGTGGTTCTCATTTACTTTGAAATTGGTCCCTAGTCACTAACTCCGTTAAACAATGTCGGTTAAGTGAGGGGTAGTTTAATCTTTTTATCCTTTTTTTACTTATTTTCTTTTTAAAATTAAAAACATTAAATAAACAAATAAACCCTGTATACCCTCGCCTCCAAGCTTTTCGTTTCTCTGTTAGTCCCCACCTCCACCAAACAACTACCACCGATCTTCTTCTCCATCGCTCCTGTCACCTACGACCTCGATCATCGATTTTCTTCTCCATCGCAACATTTGCAACTCATTCAATTCATCTCACGAGGATCGAAGCATAAGGCCCCACTGGCTAAATCCCCCATCATCGGCGAATCATTTCTAGCTCCTCCACACATAAAACCACAGGGACAAGATTTGCCTTGGTCAACCTCACCCTCACCACCAGTATCCATGCTTATTATCTTCATAGAAAATCCACCATATCCACCTCCTCTCACGACCTATGTGTTCACCCCATGTTTCCACTCCAAATACTGGGCAAATGAAGCCTTTCTCAAAACCCTGTGTGTTTCAAGGATTTGAGGTAAGCATTTTTGGGTTTGGGATTTATCATTTATCGACTTTGAATCTGTGTCTAGGTGAGGAAACAAAGCATGGACCATTTATTTTACCTTTTTGTTTCCATTCAAAGGTTAGGTTTTTCTCTTTATCTCGACTCACACGGACGAAATCTTCCCCCCAAAATCAAAAGAACTAATCAATTTCTTACTCTTTATCCTTAATCAATTTCAAATGAATATGCACCTAATTTGTTTCCAATGGAGTCCATACCCAACAAACCCAATTATACTCTCTAATCACATGACATGTTGGTATTTGTAAAATCACTATTTTACATGATATTAAACTACTTTAACATGAAAACATTTCAATCACAGAGCTGAGCTTAATAACTGACTATTGATGTATATTTCAAAATAAGACGTTGTCGTTAATGGCAAGTGAAAAGAGAAGGTATAACCGAGTACTAGACATAGTGTTATTGATGTAACATTCCAATTGTTTTGTAATATTTTGTTTATTCTAATTATTTAGTTTGTGTATATGTTAAGACCAAATTGTACTTAAACTTAACCTATAGTAATATGAATTCATTTCGGAATAGCATTTAATGATGAGTAAAATAATCCTTGAAGATATTTCTTCACTTTCTCCGTTAGCAAAAAGTTTATGGCAAATGTATGTGATTTGGAGTTATCGCAATAAAGTGGTGTTTTCGGATCTAGCTCATTCACAATCAGACTTGACTTTCGACATTAAGTGTTTATCTTCTCAGTAGTTATCTCATTGTACAAAAGGTTTCACTAATTCTTGGATAGGTTGGTGCCGCAACCCAAGAGCCATTCTTGAGGCCTAAGTTTCGTTGTTCAGAGGGTTTTCTTTTCGCGTGTTTGCTTTGGTTTGTCGTGGGTCTTGATCTATTGTTTTTAGCTTTGTTCGGTTGGTTTTATTATGATTTTTTTGGGGATTTTTTTTTTGATTGTGGTGTCTGTAGGTGGGTATGTTTTTCTTTTTGTTTTCTTTTGTTTGTTTCTACTTCTTATGGAAACTTATGTTTTTGGTTTTGTTCTTTTTAGTTGGTTTAATAAATTGTTGACCTTTTTTTTTCAAAAAATAAGTCATGATGGCATGCCTTCATCCCCTAGGACTTGGCAAGTGAGGGTGTGACATTAGGGATCTATGTATCTTGCTATGATATCATTGTAATAATAGCTTTGGTTGTATGAAGAGTAAGGGGTTGTTTGGTTTTTTAGAATTTTTTTTAATGACTCTTAATTTCAATTGGTTAGACCTTTTCATATCCAGACCATTTGTTTTCAGAACCTCTTAACTCTTAAATACATTTGAAATAAGAAGTGGTGACCTAATTTCTTAAAACCTCTTATCACTAGCCCAGTTAATATGCTCTCCTTTCTCTCAAGACGTCTCTAGACGTTACAAAAACAAACTCAGATTTCAGAATTTAACACCACCTCTTATTAATCAGAATTGAAATAAGATTTCAGACTTCAGACCTCTTAAAAAAACAAATGTCACCTTAATTTTTTAAACTTTGTACCAGTGGAACTATAGATTTAGTTATGTGCAATTATAAATGTTGAAAAAATAAGAACTTGTGTGTAAAATTTACAAATATATTTATTTTTTATAACCACTTAAAAATAATTTTGGCTCCATGTCGGTATGTTATTAATTATATACATATCTTTGATCCTCTATCCGAAAAATGGTAGTAATTAACTGAAACGTAGTCCAATAAAAAATGCTTAATTTTTTTGACCAAGTATTTAGATGCCTCGAAAAAAAAATTAACACGATGGACATTAGGCTTTGTTTGGTAAACTAACAGATAAGCTAGCTAGCTGATGCAGATAAGCTAGCTAGCTGATGCAGATAAGCTAGCTAGCTGATGCTGATGAGCTAGCTAGCTGATGAACAAATCACATTTGGAAAAAACTAGCTTACAAGTATGTAAAATCTATACTACTTTATAAAGCACTTGACTTGCTTGTCTTAAAAATAACTTTTTAAGCCTATTGTACCATTACTTATTATAAATTTACTTAATTTTTAACTTTACAACTCTTTAAAGCTTATGTACAACACTTTTAATTCAACCCATTACTCTAACTGATATTGTCTATTCAGTTACCAAGATAACGCTTCTTCGATTCAGGCTAACTCACCAAGACGACGCTTCGTCCTCATCCAACGCTGCCTCCAATGCAAGGCTTAAATATCCATTGCCGACCGGTTCTCTTCTCTCAATCGCATACTTCTCTCGAACGTCGATCACCATTAATCGATCAGGTTAGGGTTATGATCTTCAAGGTTCGGTTTCTTTTCAGTTTTTTCTACTTTTTTCTGCTTTCTATCGATTGGCTATTGAAATCGATTTTGGTTTGATATCTTGGAATCACTTTTGATTTGTTATCATGGCTATTGAAATCGATTTCTATTCTTCTATCCCGGCTATTGAAAGCGATTTCGATTTTTGTTTGCTTTCTTGGAATCGATCCATTCTTCTATCCATGTCTGCTTTCTATTGATTGGCTACTGAAATCGATTTTGATTTGTTATCATGGTACTGAAAGCGATTTCTATTCTTCTATCCATGGCTTCTGAAATCGATTTCGATTTTGGTTTGCTTTCTTGGGCTCGATTTTGGTTCGTTATCGATTTTTTGTTTGCTTTCTATTCGATGGCTATTGAAATCAATTGCTTACCTGGAACCGATTTTGGTTTGTTTGCTTTCTAACTACGTTGTTTACTAAATTGTTTTTTGTCTTTTTATGAGTAGCTTATATTTCTTGTTTGCAGGTTGGTTTCTATGATGATCTCACTGATGCTAATGTGTTTCGGATAGGGAAGAGCACACTTCTAAGCCATCGCATATTTTCAACAATCGTTTATCTAGATACGTTCTCAAGCGAAGGAGTTTGGCTAGGCCTTGTCTTTATTTTTTTGAGTTTGCAATCCAGAATTTCCATATATCTATTTTGATCACTTGTGTGCATTAGATCCATTCTGAAGAAAAAAAAAGATGAGTTCAAGATAATTGGTGGTATCCATAATGAATCTGATACTCGGAAGAAAATGGAACTTTGGGTATCTTGGGTCTCTCTACATGAAAGTCTTCTTCAAAACCGAATCGCAATTTTGAACATTTTCTCTTTATTGATATTATTTATGACTTTCATTTTCTCAATATTGATATTATTTATGGCTTTCTCTGTAGATCATGATTATTTCACATAGAATTAACACATGAATTGAACTAAGTATCTAACACATAATCAGAATTCATTTACATACCTGGGACAGTAGGAGTAGAATTCGTTCCTGTATTGGCTTGTTCTTGATCCATTCTTTTGCAAGATCCACTCTTGATATCTATTACATGATGGATTTGGTTCAATAGAAATTATGTAGTGTTCTTGATAGAGAATGAACCCAAAAAATGGCGCCAAGGGTTTATGTATCGGATGAAGAGACATGAATCGGTCCTTTCCATCAAGTAACCGATTCATGAAGCGTTGCCTTTGTAACTGCTTCATTTTGGTACCCTGTATATATATTTCAGTAATTATAATATATATATATATATATATATTTATATTTAATAATATAATAATAAATCACATAATTGTTATCTTGTAATTATCTTGTTCTCCAGAATTAATTGTTTATGTAGTTTGTTTTGTTGCAGCTTAATTTACTTTTGGTCCGAGTACCATGAAAAACATTTATTTTTTGGATTTTGCTCAAGTTTATTAGCCTTTGTGAACTCACAAATTTCCTTTGTTCTTTTTTGTTCTTGATCACCGAAAATGGTTTTGGCCTTGATTAGATTTATGCACAATCTAATGTAGAGCAAGTTGAAAACATGCATGAATGTGATGAGTCAAATGGAATCCGTTCTTCTTTACCATCATGCTGTTTTTTTGTTGGTGATTGGTACAACTTCAATATAATCATGTGTTATATAATCATGTGTTAGAGCTGTAGGTTTAAATTGGGCTTTGATGTACATAATCTGATAAATTTTTCTATGCGCCAAACTGTAGGTTAGAACTCAGATTTGATGAATCAAAAAGAATTCAACAAGTTGCAAAACATCATTCTGTTCCAACTTTCTGCTTAAATCTGGAATTCAGCAAGCGGCAAAACACAACCAGAATGTTGTATGCATTATAAGGTCCGATTCAATAGTTGTTGATTAATTTATTTTCCTACTTTAAGTTTGATTTTTGTTTTTACAAGTTTTCCATTATGATCTGTTTCTGTTTTTTACTCTTCCCAATATTGCATTAGGGATATGATTGAATACCATTTTTGCATATCTTGGCTTCTAAATTGGTTTTGGAAAAATTTTCAAATCAAATTTTGTTGTGCCTTTATGACATAATCTTCCAGTTGAGAGGGAGGGGTTTTTGATTTTTTTTGGTTTTTAAGCTTCAGAAACAAGAGTTTCGTATGGATATGGTTTGTTCCAAGATCTGTTCAAGCACATTAAACATCTTCGATCTCTTGTATCCACCATGTAAGAATCCCTTTTCACTTAAGTGGATCTGTGTGTGTAAACTGTGACCTTTTTTTGGCTCTATATGTTCCAATCGATGGAAATTACTTTGCAATTTGGCATATATTTTTGTTTTATGAGTTTTATGTCTTTGTAAATGTTACAATGCAGATTGATACGATTCGTAGGAACCCAATGGTACTTTGATTTCTTCTCAATGTTATTTCTGGAATTGTGTTCTCAGGTTGGTAATCTTCCACTTTTTATTTTTAGCCACAGAAAATTAGCTTCACGTGGCCGTATGTCTATCTATACTCACGGACTATAACCGTCACAACATAAAGTCATGGTTAAGACAAAAAACCGTGACTATATGTCAATATATGGCCATGGTTTTTTACTGCTATTGGCCACAGTAAAAAAGGTGTCACCATATTGAAGCATTTAGTCACAATTTTATTAAAACCGTGACATTATGTTTGGATGTGTTTGTTAATGGTCACAATTATTGAGTTAAGTCATGGCTAAAACAACACTCTAATTTTATTTATGACTTTTGGCCACGGCTTAAAGCATAACCATGGCTGACCTGTATTTCCAAAACCGTGGCAACAGATCATTTTTGTACTAGTGTTTATTTTCCTACTTTAAGTTTGATTTTTGTTTTTACAAGTTTTCCATTATGATCTGTTTCTGTTTTTTACTCTTCCCAATATTGCATTAGGCATATGATTGAATACCATTTTTGCATATCTTGGCTTCTAAATTGGTTTTGGAAAAAAATTCAAATCAAATTTTGTTGTGCCTTTATGACATAATCTTCCAGTTGAGAGGGAGGGGTTTTTGATTTTTTTTGGTTTTTAAGCTTCAGAAACAAGAGTTTCGTATGGATATGGTTTGTTCCAAGATCTGTTCAAGCACATTAAACATCTTCGATCTCTTGTATCCACCATGTAAGAATCCCTTTTCACTTAAGTGGATCTGTGTGTGTAAACTGTGACCTTTTTTTGGCTCTATATGTTCCAATCGATGGAAATTACTTTGCAATTTGGCATATATTTTTGTTTTATGAGTTTTATGTCTTTGTAAATGTTACAATGCAGATTGGTACGATTCGTAGGAACCCAATGGTACTTTGATTTCTTCTCAATGTTATTTCTGGAATTGTGTTCTCAGGTTGGTATTCTTCCACTTTTTATTTTTAGCCACAGAAAATTAGCTTCACGTTGCCGTATGTCTATCTATACTCACGGACTATAACCGTCACCACATAAAGTTACTGCTATTGGCCACAGTAAAAAAAGTGTCACCATATTGAAGCATTTAGTCACAATTTTATTAAAACTGTGACATTATGTTTGGATGTGTTTGTTAATGGTCACAATTATTGAGTTAAGTCATGGCTAAAACAACACTCTAATTTTATTTATGACTTTTGGCCACGGCTTAAAGCATAACCATGGCTGACCTGTATTTCCAAAACCGTGGCAACAGATCATTTTTGTACTAGTGTTTATTTTCCTACTTTAAGTTTGATTTTTGTTTTTACAAGTTTTCCATTATGATCTGTTTCTGTTTTTTACTCTTCCCAATATTGCATTAGGCATATGATTGAATACCATTTTTGCATATCTTGGCTTCTAAATTGGTTTTGGAAAAAAATTCAAATCAAATTTTGTTGTGCCTTTATGACATAATCTTCCAGTTGAGAGGGAGGGGTTTTTGATTTTTTTTGGTTTTTAAGCTTCAGAAACAAGAGTTTCGTATGGATATGGTTTGTTCCAAGATCTGTTCAAGCACATTAAACATCTTCGATCTCTTGTATCCACCATGTAAGAATCCCTTTTCACTTAAGTGGATCTGTGTGTGTAAACTGTGACCTTTTTTTGGCTCTATATGTTCCAATCGATGGAAATTACTTTTCAATTTGGCATATATTTTTGTTTTATGAGTTTTATGTCTTTGTAAATGTTACAATGCAGATTGGTACGATTCGTAGGAACCCAATGGTACTTTGATTTCTTCTCAATGTTATTTCTGGAATTGTGTTCTCAGGTTGGTATTCTTCCACTTTTTATTTTTAGCCACAGAAAATTAGCTTCACGTTGCCGTATGTCTATCTATACTCACGGACTATAACCGTCACCACATAAAGTTACTGCTATTGGCCACAGTAAAAAAAGTGTCACCATATTGAAGCATTTAGTCACAATTTTATTAAAACCGTGACATTATGTTTGGATGTGTTTGTTAATGGTCACAATTATTGAGTTAAGTCATGGCTAAAACAACAGTCTAATTTTATTTATGACTTTTGGCCACGGCTTAAAGCATAACCATGGCTGACCTGTATTTCCAAAACCGTGGCAACAGATCATTTTTGTACTAGTGTTTATTTTCCTACTTTAAGTTTGATTTTTGTTTTTACAAGTTTTCCATTATGATCTGTTTCTGTTTTTTACTCTTCCCAATATTGCATTAGGCATATGATTGAATACCATTTTTGCATATCTTGGCTTCTAAATTGGTTTTGGAAAAAAATTCAAATCAAATTTTGTTGTGCCTTTATGACATAATCTTCCAGTTGAGAGGGAGGGGTTTTTGATTTTTTTTGGTTTTTAAGCTTCAGAAACAAGAGTTTCGTATGGATATGGTTTGTTCCAAGATCTGTTCAAGCACATTAAACATCTTCGATCTCTTGTATCCACCATGTAAGAATCCCTTTTCACTTAAGTGGATCTGTGTGTGTAAACTGTGACCTTTTTTTGGCTCTATATGTTCCAATCGATGGAAATTACTTTGCAATTTGGCATATATTTTTGTTTTATGAGTTTTATGTCTTTGTAAATGTTACAATGCAGATTGGTACGATTCGTAGGAACCCAATGGTACTTTGATTTCTTCTCAATGTTATTTCTGGAATTGTGTTCTCAGGTTGGTATTCTTCCACTTTTTATTTTTAGCCACAGAAAATTAGCTTCACGTTGCCGTATGTCTATCTATACTCACGGACTATAACCGTCACCACATAAAGTTACTGCTATTGGCCACAGTAAAAAAAGTGTCACCATATTGAAGCATTTAGTCACAATTTTATTAAAACCGTGACATTATGTTTGGATGTGTTTGTTAATGGTCACAATTATTGAGTTAAGTCATGGCTAAAACAACACTCTAATTTTATTTATGACTTTTGGCCACGGCTTAAAGCATAACCATGGCTGACCTGTATTTCCAAAACCGTGGCAACAGATCATTTTTGTACTAGTGTTTATTTTCCTACTTTAAGTTTGATTTTTGTTTTTACAAGTTTTCCATTATGATCTGTTTCTGTTTTTTACTCTTCCCAATATTGCATTAGGCATATGATTGAATACCATTTTTGCATATCTTGGCTTCTAAATTGGTTTTGGAAAAAAATTCAAATCAAATTTTGTTGTGCCTTTATGACATAATCTTCCAGTTGAGAGGGAGGGGTTTTTGATTTTTTTTGGTTTTTAAGCTTCAGAAACAAGAGTTTCGTATGGATATAGTTTGTTCCAAGATCTGTTCAAGCACATTAAACATCTTCGATCTCTTGTATCCACCATGTAAGAATCCCTTTTCACTTAAGTGGATTTGTGTGTGTAAACTGTGACCTTATTTTGGCTCTATATGTTCCAATCGATGGAAATTACTTTGCAATTTGGCATATATTTTTGTTTTATGAGTTTTATGTCTTTGTAAATGTTACAATGCATATTGGTACGATTCGTAGGAACCCAATGGTACTTTGATTTCTTCTCAATGTTATTTCTGGAATTGTGTTCTCAGGTTGGTATTCTTCCACTTTTTCTTTGCAATTTAATGCCTCATATTCTTTATGTAGGTTACAAATAACATTTTGATTTCTCGATTACAATATTTCTCAGGCTTTCCATCTTGATTACAATGTCTCTACCCGATTTCTCCATGCCTTCCCATCGCTCTCAGTTTTACATTTTTTGTTTTCAATGATTTTTTATGTTTTTTCTTCTCCAGTTTGTGTTTGTGTTTGACAGTGGTTGTGTTGATTACATAGATTTGTTTGCATGCGGTTTTCTTTATTACAGAGTAAGTTTTGTTTGTATTTGATTGATCTTCAATGCTTTTTTTGTTCTTTTGACAATCTATTTCTTGATTACACGTGTTTCTTGAATACAATCCTATTCATAACGACTTTGAACAACTAGAGTTCCCTCCAAAACATAATCTATCTTTGTAATAGGTGCAACTCAAAATAATTTTCGGTAAATTCAATTGGTAATGTTGATTAGATTTCATGACCCTTGCTTCTGGCATCTTGATTTTTGGATATATGTCTGCTTCGTGATTGGTTATTCCAAAATGGTTGGAAGAAAGCATTTATATTTCTTTACTTTGGTTTGGTATCAAACATGGATTCAGTAAATGGGCTACAACGAGATGGAATTTGGCTTGTTTGTTGGCTTTCAAACCTACAAAGATGAGCATCAATGATTGATGGAATACATATGTGCAACAGTAGTCCAGTGGGAGTTTGAATTATGTTTTAGCTAATGGTTGCAATATAAGATTCTGTGAGGTTATCATGCCATTGGAGAATGGAGGATAAGTAGAAAACTTGATGCTAATACCTTTTTATTTGGTGATATAATAATTGAAGCATGCTTGTTTTTGCTAATAATATCTTATATCTATCATATTAGTTATGATAATTAATCGTTGCATGAACATCATATCATGTAGATGTTTTATCACTTGATTACAATTTTATGTTTCCTTCCTAATAGTAAAAGTATATATTGTTTAGACTCAGGTGTATAGCTTAGTTGGTAAATGATAGAATGACTTTGCTCAAAAATACATGTTTAAGTTCGAATCCTACGGGAGACGGGTTTGAACTCCTAACATGTGGTTTGGGGGTTAAAACGTGGATTTGAAAAAGCTAAGTAAGAAGTGTCATCAATAAAAATATATTTCTTGAATTTGGATTGTAAGAACATCTCCAACAGCTATGCTATAATTTATCTAAAATAGAGTATAAAAAGTTGAAACCTCTAAAAAAATTACAATCAACTCCAACATCTACTCTATTTTAGCAAATTCTATTATCAATTATATTAATAAAATATTATTTTCTCTTTTCTAAATATACAACTTCAATTTCTTCTATTGGTGGGAAAGAAAATAAATATTATTTCTCTCTCTTCAATATGAGGATTTAGAGATTTCGACCTGCTCTTTTCTCTATTTTAGCATATGATATAGTCAACTCAACCTAATACCCTACTAGACCTTGATTAGGCTTTTAAATTAACATTTTTCGATAAAAAAATAATTTCTAAAACAAACTATACTCCAAAATAACACTTTCACAAGTCTTGGTAATCTTTGAAAAAACACAACAATTATTTTCGCAAATTTACTATGTCAAGGCTTTTTTTGAAATTTTTAAATATCTAACATTCTTATAAAAATTTATAAGATTTATAAGATTTATCTTTGGAAAATAACCAAAACATTTGCTACAACAAAATATCTCATTGAGGATATTTAACAATTAAATATCAAAAAGCAACTAAAAAAACAGAGACTAAATAAATAAATTAGTGATAATTTATTATATACAAAATTGTTGTAGTAAAAATAAGTTCTTATTGGATCCATTTATTATAAACCCAAAATATAAAACATTTTTTTTGTTTTATAGCACAACAACATAATTTGGGCTCCAACCCAATTAAAACTGGTCAATGAAAAAAAAGTAATATAGTCTTGAGTGCAAGGCCCAACGTAATTCAGCCCACACACATCTGGGTAGATGGGAGGGATCCATGCCCAAACCCAGATACGAAAAAAAAAAACCCAGAACGTAAATGTGCAGCCCTAGATACATTTTTGACCAAAATCGACTCATTTTGGGGTCGTTTTTCTTCATTATTTTTGCACTAATACCTTAAAAACCATTTACACTAACCATAGAATTAAAAGCATAATTTTTAATGAACTGAGGGGCTCTAATTTTGAGTTTAAAGACAAGATTTTTACCGACAACAACCAATAATAACGTTTTGGTAATATCGAACGTCTTCGCGACTCTCTTACGACCCAATACTTTTACCATAATTTAGAAACACTAAAACGATCATAGTGAAGCAGAAAACTAGAATTAAGGTCAATGATTTACCTATAATTTGACGAAAAACCTTGAGAAAACTCTAATCGCTTTTGACGAACGAATTCTCCTTCACCTCACGACTTTTGCTACTGATTTCTTACGGTTAATGAGCGTCTATATATCAATCAGTAACAATTCGAAATTTGAGATACCCTCTACCGAATTGAGAGAATTTTGGGGATTAAGCCTCTATCCCAACTAAAACGTGGCTTTATCCCAAAACAACCCAAATCCTTTTTTTTTTCTTTTAATTAAATAATCATATTTCTACATGAAACCCCCTACTTTGCCCATCTTACATTTTAACCCCTTCAACATTTTCTAATATAAATATACATAAATATATTTATATTTATCCAACACGTTTTTATTTTTATGTTTCTACTAAAATAAACCAATTTATTGCAATGCTAAAACCCAAACTTTGGAATGCTACAAATAAACATAATCAAAACATGGTATACATCTCAATTTAAATATAAACGATTTAAAACATATAAGATAATCAATGAATTCTAACAAAATACTTAATTTTTTACATAAAAAAGCATCATAATATTAAGCCTAAATTAAACAAATTTATAAAAAAAAAACATTATCATTCACTCAAAACCATCCAAAATTGTACCGTAAATCGACAAAAAATAAAAGGAAACATTAAAATCATGACGTATCTGGTTGCATTGCGCGATTACGTTTCAAGTATTAAAAAATATATATATAAATAGTTGATATGATTAACAATAATTCTAAATAATTAAAAATTAATATCAATGTATAATTAAAATTTAATTAACAATTTTCAATTAAACTTAATTAATATTAGTAATAGTTAAAATTTAATAATTAATATTATTTATAATTAATTGTTAAAAAATAATAATTAATATGAATGAGGGTATAGTTGGAAAAAGTCAAGAAAAGTTCATAATAAGCTACTCCAAATAGTTTATCAATAAACTAGGTTATAATAAGCTAACTTATGTGCATCCAAACATGTACCAAAAAAATAAACTAGTTTATGAACTTGCTTATTTTTTCAAACGATTTCTAATGACCAATTGGGTTAATTATAATCCCAAAACGTTTTAACTTGTCATGATTCTAAATTAATTACCTCATTAAATTTCTTGCATGCGTTTTAATCAAATGCATATAAGTTACAATTAATGTTTTCTCTTATATATACTCTCAAAACATCACACCTATTATTAATACGTTTCATTTTGATCTCTCTCTAATTGTTGCAAGAATATTACAATGAAGAACATGACTTCTGTTCTCGTTATTCTTTTTGCACTTGTGCTTCTTATATGCAACGCACATGCAAAACTTTGTAATCCAGATCAAGAGATACATGATTGCTATCCGGCCCTAATTCAACGAGGACTACCGTCTCCAACTTGTTGCAACGAATTAGCAGCGCATAAAGATTGCTTCTGTGAATACATGAACATCAATAAGCCTATATTGCCACCAAACTTTTCGTTTATTCGCAATATATGTAAATCATGTGGCTTTACATGTCCCTTTTGTCCGGACACCAGAATAGATTGATTATGCCTATAGTCGTTGACCATACATAGATCTTGATGAATAAAAACATTGTATTGACAATTTTACATTTATATATTTCTTTTTGGTTGTATATTTATTCATGATCATGTAGTGCTACAAGTCTCTCATATCATAAACCTAACTTGTCTTGTGCATTTAAAGATCTAAACGTATCATACCTAAAGAATAAATTTGAGCATTTGGGATTTTTTTATTAACCCTTTAAATTGAAATTTTGTTTTACTTAATATGTTTTATAAAATAAACCCAATTCTTTTTAAGGAAATAACATAAGTATGTGAACCATTATTATACTTATTTACCGTATAAATGATTTTGACTTTTAAACTATATTTCTAACATTTGAAGTGTTTTACCGTGATTTATTATCTTTTTTTCTTTAAAATGTTCAAAAATATGTTTTCGCCCTTATATTAGGAAAGTTGAAACAGCGGGAAAGTGCGGAACGATCGACAACCGTCTAAATCCTTTAATAAACGAGAATTACGAAACGTAAACCAAAAGAACTATAGAATTCTCTCCGAAGATGAACTTTTATAATTGATAACTTAATAGCAATGAAAACAATAAAACCCTATTTATAATCTTAAAGAGAAAACTCTAATTTTGGTCCTTGAGGTTTAGTGAAAAATATGAAAGTGGACTTGAATTTTGATAAGTCTAGAAAACATCCTTGTGGTTCTCATTTACTTTGAAAGTGGTCCTCACTAACTCCGTTAAACAATGTCTGTTAAGTGAGAGGTAATTTAATCTTTTTATCCTTTTTTTACTCATTTTCTTTTTAAAATTAAAAACATTAAATAAACTAATAAACCTTGTATACCCTCGCCTCCAAGCTTTTCGTTTCTCTGTTAGTCCCCACCTCCACCAAACAACTAGCACCGATCTTCTTCTCCATCGCTCCTGTCACCGAAGACCTCGATCATCGATTTTCTACTCCATCGCAGCATGTGCAACTCATCTAATTCATCTCACCAGGACCGAAGCATAAGACACCACTGGCTAAATCCCCCATCGTCGGTGAAGCATTTCTAGCTTCTCCACACCTAAAACCACAGGGACAAGATTTGCCTTGGTCAACCTCACCCTCACCACCAGTAGCCATGCTTATTATCTTCATAGAAAATCCACCATATCCACCTCCTCTCACGACCTATGTGTTCACCCCATGTTTCCACTCCAAATACTGGGCAAATGAAGCCTTTCTCAAAACCTTTGTGTTGCAAGGATTTCACGTAAGCATTTTTGGGTTTGGGATTTATCATTTATCGACTTTGAATCTGTGTCTTGGTGAGGAAACAAAGCATGGCCCATTTATTTTACCTTTTTGTTTCCATTCAAAGGTTAGGTTTTTCCCTTTATCTCGATTCACAAGGACGAAATCTTCCCCCCCAAAATCAAAAGAACTAATCAATTTTTTACTCTTTATCCTTAATCAATTTCAAATGAATATGCACCTAATTTGTTTCCAATGGAGTCCATACCCAACAAACCCAATTATACTCTCTAATCACATGACATGTTGGTATTTGTAAAATCACTATTTTACATGATATTAAACTACTTTAACATGAAAACATTTCACTCATAGAGCTTAATAACTGACTATTGATGTATATTTCAAAATAAGACATTGTCGTTAATGGCAAGTGAAAAGAGAAGGTATAACCAAGTACTAGACATAGTGTTATTGATGTAACACTCCAATTGTTTTGTAATATTTTGTTTATTCTAATTATTTAGTTTGTGAATATGTTAAGACCAAATTGTACTTAAACTTAACCAATAGTTAGTAATATGAATTCATTTCGGATTAGCATTTAATGATGAGTAAAATAATCCTTGAAGATATTTCTTCACTTTCCCGTTAATAAATTGTTGACCTTTTTTTTCAAAAAATAAGTCATGATGGCATGCCTTCATCCCCTAGGACTTGGCAAGTGAGGGTGTGACATTAGGGATCTATGTATCTTGCTATGATATCATTGTAATAGTAGCTTTGGTTGTATGAAGAGTAAGGGGTTGTTTGGTTTTTTAGAATTTTTTTTAATGACTCTTAAGTTCAATTGGTTAGACCTTTTCATATCCGGACGATTTGTTTTCAGAACCTCTTAACTCTTAAATACATTTGAAATAAGAAGTGGTGACCTAATTTCTTAAAACCTCTTATCACTAGCTCAGTTAATATGTTCTTCTTTCTCTCAAGACGTATCCAGACGTTACAAAAACAAACTCAGATTTCAGAATTTAACACCACCTCTTATTAATCAGAATTGAAATAAGATTTAAGACTTCAGACCTCTTAAAAAAACAAATGTAACCCAATTTTTTTAAACTTTGTACCAGTGGAACTATAGATTTAGTTATGTGCAATTATAAATGTTGAAAAAATAAGAACTTGTGTGTAAAATTTACAAATATATTTATTTTTTATAACCACTAAAAATAATTCTGGCTCCATGTCGGTATGTTATTAATTATATACATATCTTTGATCCTCTATCTGAAAAATGGTAGTAATTAACTGAAACGTAGTCCAATAAAAAATGTTTAATTTTTTTGACCAAGTATTTAGATGCCTCGAAAATAATAAATTAACACGATGGACATTAGGCTTTGTTTGGCAAACTAACAGATAAGCTATCTAATTGATGGTTGATAAGCTAGCGGATGAACAAATCACATTTGGAAAAAACTAGCTTACAAGTATGTAAAATCTATACTACTTTATAAAGCATTTGACTTGTTTTTCTTAAAAACAACTTTTTAAGCCTATTGTACAATTACTTATTGCATATTTACTTAATTTTTAACTTTACAACTCTTTAAAGCTTATGTACAACACTTTTAATGCAGCCCATTACTCTAACAGATATTGTCGATTCAGTTACCAAGATGACGCTTCGTCGATTCAGGCTAACTCACCATGACGACGCTTCGTCCTCATCCAACGCTGCCTCCAATGCAAGGCTTAAATATCCATTGCCGACCAGTTCAGTTCTCTTCTCTCAATCGCTTGCTTCTCTCGAACGTCGATCACCATTAATCGATCAGGTTAGGGTTATGATCTTCAAGGTTCGGTTTCTTATCAGTTTTCTCTTCTTTTTTCAGCTTTCTATCGATTGGCTACTGAAATCGATTTCTATTCTTCTATCCATGGCTATTGAAAGCGAATTAAATTTGGGTTTGATTTCTTGGAATCGATCCATTCTTCTATCCATGTCTGCTTTCTATCGATTGGCTACTGAAATCGATTTTGATTTGTTATCATGGCTACTGAAAGCGATTTCTATTCTTCTATCCATGGCTACTGAAATCGATTTCGGTTTTGGTTTGCTTTCTTGGGCTCGATTTTGGTTTGTTATCGATTTTTTGTTTGCTTTCTATTCGATGGCTATTGAAATCAATTGCTTACCTGGAACCGATTTTGGTTTGTTTGCTTTCTAACTACGTTGTTTACTAAATTGATTTTTGTCTTTTTATGAGTAGCTTATATTTCTTGTTTAGACTCAAGTGTATAGCTTAGTTGGTAAAGGATAGAATGACTTTGCTCAAAAATACATGTTTAAGTTCGAATCCTACGGGAGACGGGTTTGAACTCCTAACATGTTGTTTGGGGGTTAAAACGTGGATTTGAAAAAGCTAAGTAAGAAGTGTCATCAATAAAAATATATTTCTTGAATTTGGATTGTAAGAACATCTTCAACACCAACAGTTATTGTATAATTTTTCTAAAATAGAGTATAAAAAGTTGAAACCTCTAAAAAAATTACAATTAACTCCAATAGCTACTCTATTTTAGCAATTCTATTATCAATTATATTAATAAAATATTATTTCTCTCTTCTAAATATACAACTTCAATATCTCTTATTGGTGGAAAAAAATTAAATATTATTTATCTCTCTTCAATATGGGGATTTAGAGATTTCCACGTGCTCTCTCCTCTTTTCTCTATTTTAGCATATGATATAGTCAACTCAACCTAATGCCCCACTAGACCTTTCTTAGGCTTTTAAATTAACATTTTTCGATAAGAAAATAATTTCTAAAACAAACTATACTCCAAAATAACAATTTCACAAGTCTTGGTAATCTTTGAAAAACCACAATAATTATTTTCGCAAATTTACTATGTCAAGGCTATTTTTGAAAATTTTAAATATCTAACATTCTTATAAAAATTTATAAGATTTATCTTTGGAAAATATCCAAAACATTTGCTCCAACAAAATATCGTTCATTGAAGATATTTAACAATATAATATCAAAAATAAAATAAAAAGAGGTATATTCCAGCAACTAAAAAAAGCGGAGACTAAATAAATAAACTAGTGATAATTTATTATATACAAAATTATTGTAGTAAAAATAAATTCTTATTGGATCCATTTATTATAAACCCAACATATAAAACATTTTTTTTATAGCCCAACAACATAATTTGGGCTCTACCAGATGGCCCAATTAAAACTGGTCCAATTAAATAAACAAGTAATATAGCCTAGAGTGCAAGGCCCAACGTAATTCAGCCCACACACATGTGGGTAGATGGGAGGGATCAACGCCCAAACCCATATCCGAAAAAAAAACCTAGAACGTAAATGTGCAACCCCTGATACGTTTTTGACCAAAATCGACTCATTTTGGGGTCGTTTTTCTTCGTTCTTTTTGCACTAAAACTTTAGAAACATTTTACACTAACCATAGAATTAAAAGCATAATTTTTAATGAACTGAGGGGCTATAATTTTGAGTTTAAAGACACGATTTTACCGAAAACAACCAATAATCACGTTTTGGTAAAATCGAATGTCTTCCCGACTCTCTTACGACCCAATACTTTTAGGATAAATTAGAAACACTAAAATGATTATAGTGAAGCATAAAACTAGAATTAAGGTCAATGATTTACCTCTAATTTGACGAAAAACCTTGAGGAAACCCTAATCGCTTTGACGGTCGAATTCTCCTTCACCTCACGACTTTTGCTATTGATTTCTTAGGGTTAATGAGCGTCTATATATAACCAATCAGTAACAATTCGAAATTTGAGATACCCTCTACGTAATTGAGAGAATTTTGGGGATTAAGCCTCTATCCCAACTAAAACGTGGCTTTATCCCAAAACAACCCAAATCCCTTTTTTTCTTTTAATTAAATAATCATATTTCTACATGAAACCCCCTCTTTACCCATCTTACACTTTAACCCCTTCAACATTTTCTAATATAAATATACATAAATATATTTTTATTTATCCAACACATTTTTATTTTTATTTTTCTACTAAAATAAACCAATTTATTGAAATGCTAAAACCCACACTTTGGAGTGCTACAAATAAACATAATCAAAACATGATATACATTTAAATATAAATATAAATAATTTAAAACATATAAGATAATCATTGAATTCTAACAAAATACTTAATTTTTTATATAAAAAACATTATATTATTAAGCCTAAATTAAACAAATTTATAAAAAAAAACATTATCATTCTCTCAAAACCATCCAAAATTGTACCGTGAATCGACAAAAAATAAAAGGAAAGATTAAAATCCTGATGTATCTCAATGCATTGCGCAAATACGCTTCTAGTATTAAAAAATATATATATAAATAGTTGATATGAGTAACAATAATTCTAAATAATTAAAAATTAATATCAATGTATAATTAAAATTTAAGTAACAATTTTCAATTAAACTTAATTAATATTAGTAATAGTTAAATTTTCATAATTAATATTATTTATAATTAATTGTTAAAAAATAATAATTAATATGAATGAGGGTATAGTTGGAAAAAGTCACGAAAAGTTCATCATAAGCTACTCCAAGTAGTTTATCAATAAACTAGGTTATAATAAGCTAATTTATAAGCTACCTTATGTCCATCCAAACATGTACCAAAAAAATAAACTAGTTTATAAACTTGCTTATTTTTTCAAACGATTTCTAATGACCAATTGGGTTAATTATAATCCCAAAACGTTTTAACTTGTCATGATTCTAAATTAATTACCTCATTAAATTTCTTGCATGCGTTTTAATCAAATGCATATAAGTTACAATTAATGTTTTCTCTTATATATACTCTCAAAACATCACACCTATTATTAATACGTTTCATTTTGATCTCTCTCTCTCTCTCTCTCTCTAATTGTTGCAAGAATATTACAATGAAGAACATGACTTCTGTTCTCGTTATTCTTTTTGCACTTGTGCTTCTTATATGCAACGCACATGCAAAACTTTGTAATCCAGATCAAGAGATACATGATTGCTATCCTGCCCTAATTCAACGAGGACTACCGTCTCCAAATTGTTGCAACGAATTAGCAGCGCATAAAGACTGCTTCTGTGAATACATGAACATCAATAATCCTATGCTGCCACCAAACTTTCCGTTTATTCGCAATATATGTAAATCATGTGGCTTTACATGTCCCTTTTGTCCGGACACCAGAATAGATTGATTATGCCTATAGTCGTTGACCATACATAGATCTTGATGAATAAAAACATTGTATTGACAATTTTACATTTATATATTTCTTTTTGGTTGTATATTTATTCATGATCATGTAGTGCTACAAGTCTCTCATATCATAAACCTAACTTGTCTTGTGCATTTAAAGATCTAAACGTATCATACCTAAAGAATAAATTTGAGCATTTGGGATTTTTTTTATTAACCCTCTAAATTGAATTTTTGTTTTACTTAATCTGTTTTATAAAATAAACCCAATTTTTTTAAGGAAATAACATAAGTATGTGAACCATTATTATACTTATTTACGGTATAAATGATTTTGACTTTTAAACTATATTTCTAACATTTGAAGTGTTTTACCGTGATTTATTATCTTTTTTTCTTTAAAATGTTCAAAAATATGTTTTCGCCCTTATATTAGGAAAGTTGAAACAGCGGGAAAGTGCGGAACGATCGACAACCGTCTAAATCCTTTAATAAACAAGAATTACGAAACGTAAACCAAAAGAACTATAGAATTCTCTCCGAAGACGAACTTTTATAATTGATAACTTAATAGCAATGAAAACAATAAAACCCTATTTATAATCTTAAAGAGAAAACTCTAATTTTGGTCCTTGAGGTTTAGTGAAAAATATGAAAGTGGACCTGAATTTTGATAAGTCTAGAAAACATCCTTGTGGTTCTCATTTACTTTGAAAGTGGTCCTCACTAACTCGTTAAAACAATGTCTGTTAAGTGAGGGGTAGCTTAATCTTTTTATCATTTTCTTACTAATTATTTTTTAAAATTAAAAACATTAAATAAACAAATAAACCTTGTATACCCTCGCCTCCAAGCTTTTCGTTTCTCTGTTAGTCCCCACCTCCACCAAACAACTACCACCGATCTTCTTCTCCATCGCTCCTGTCACCGACGACCTCGATCATCGATTTTCTACTCCATCGTAGCATCTGCAACTCATCTAATTCATCTCACCAGGACCGAAGCATAAGACACCACTGGCTAAATCCCCCATCGTCGGTGAAGTATTTCTAGCTTCTCCACACATAAAACCACAGGGACAAGATTTGCCTTGGTCAACCTCACCACCCTCACCACCAGTAGCCTTTATTATCTTCATAGAAAATCCACCATATCCACTTCCTATCACGACCTATGTGTTCACCCCATGTTTCCACTCCAAATACTGGGCAAATGAAGCCTTTCTCAAAACCTTTGTGTTGCAAGGACTGCCGGTAAGCATTTTTGGGTTTGGGATTTATCATTTATCGACTTTGAATCTGTGTCTTGGTGAGGAAACAAAGCATGGCCCATTTATTTTACCTTTTTGTTTCCATTCAAAGGTTAGGTTTTTCTCTTTATCTCGACTCACACGGACGAAATCTTCCCCCCAAAATCAAAAGAACTAATCAATTTCTTACTCTTTATCCTTAATCAATTTCAAATGAATATGCACCTAATTTGTTTCCAATGGAGTCCATACCCAACAAACCCAATTATACTCTCTAATCACATGACATGTTGGTATTTGTAAAATCACTATTTTACATGATATTAAACTACTTTAACATGAAAACATTTCACTCACAGAGCTTAATAACTGACTATTGATGTATATTTCAAAATAAGACATTGTCGGTAATGGCAAGTGAAAAGAGAAGGTATAACCGAGTACTAGACATAGTGTTATTGATGTAACATTCCAATTGTTTTGTAATATTTTGTTTATTCTAATTATTTAGTTTGTGAATATGTTAAGACCAAATTGTACTTAAACTTAACCAATAGTTAGTAATATGAATTCATTTCGGATTAGCATTTAATGATGAGTAAAATAATCCTTGAAGATATTTCTTCACTTTCTCCGTTAGCAAAAAGTTTATGGCAAGCGGTATTATGGATTTCTATGTATGTGATTTGGAGTTATCGCAATAAAGTGGTGTTTTCGGATCTAGCTCATTCACAATCAGACTTGACTTTCGACATTAAGTGTTTATCTTCTCAGTAGTTATCTCATTGTACAAAAGGTTTCACTAATTCTTGGATAGGTTGGTGCCGCAACCCAAGAGCCATTCTTGAGGCCTAAGTTTCGTTGTTCAGAGGGTTTTCTTTTCGCGTGTTTGCTTTGGTTTGTCGTGGGTCTTGATCTATTGTTTTTAGCTTTGTTCGGTTGGTTTTATTATGATTTTTTTGGGGATTTTTTTTTTGATTTTGGTGTCTGTAGGTGGGTCTGTTTTTCTTTTTGTTTTCTTTTGTTTGTTTCTACTTCTTATGGAAACTTATGTTTTTGGTTTTGTTCTTTTTAGTTGGTTTAATAAATTGTTGACCTTTTTTTTTCAAAAAATAAGTCATGATGGCATGCCTTCATCCCCTAGGACTTGGCAAGTGAGGGTGTGACATTAGGGATCTATGTATCTTGCTATGATATCATTGTAATAATAGCTTTGGTTGTATGAAGAGTAAGGGGTTGTTTGGTTTTTTAGAATTTTTTTTAATGACTCTTAATTTCAATTGGTTAGACCTTTTCATATCCAGACCATTTGTTTTCAGAACCTCTTAACTCTTAAATACATTTGAAATAAGAAGTGGTGACCTAATTTCTTAAAACCTCTTATCACTAGCCCAGTTAATATGCTCTCCTTTCTCTCAAGACGTCTCTAGACGTTACAAAAACAAACTCAGATTTCAGAATTTAACACCACCTCTTATTAATCAGAATTGAAATAAGATTTCAGACTTCAGACCTCTTAAAAAAACAAATGTCACCTTAATTTTTTAAACTTTGTACCGGTGGAACTATAGATTTAGTTATGTGCAATTATAAATGTTGAAAAAATAAGAACTTGTGTGTAAAATTTACAAATATATTTATTTTTTATAACCACTTAAAAATAATTTTGGCTCCATGTCGGTATGTTATTAATTATATACATATCTTTGATCCTCTATCCGAAAAATGGTAGTAATTAACTGAAACGTAGTCCAATAAAAAATGCTTAATTTTTTTGACCAAGTATTTAGATGCCTCGAAAAAAAAATTAACACGATGGACATTAGGCTTTGTTTGGTAAACTAACAGATAAGCTAGCAAGCTGATGCTGATAAGCTAGCTAGCTGATGAACAAATCACATTTGGAAAAAACTAGCTTACAAGTATGTAAAATCTATACTACTTTATAAAGCACTTGACTTGCTTGTCTTAAAAATAACTTTTTAAGCCTATTGTACCATTACTTATTATATATTTACTTAATTTTTAACTTTACAACTCTTTAAAGCTTATGTACAACACTTTTAATTCAACCCATTACTCTAACTGATATTGTCTATTCAGTTACCAAGATAACGCTTCTTCGATTCAGGCTAACTCACCAAGACGACGCTTCGTCCTCATCCAACGCTGCCTCCAATGCAAGGCTTAAATATCCATTGCCGACCGGTTCTCTTCTCTCAATCGCCTGCTTCTCTCGAACTTCGATCACCATTAATCGATCAGGTTAGGGTTATGATCTTCAAGGTTCGGTTTCTTTTCAGTTTTTTCTACTTTTTTCTGCTTTCTATCGATTGGCTATTGAAATCGATTTTGGTTTGATATCTTGGAATCACTTTTGATTTGTTATCATGGCTATTGAAATCGATTTCTATTCTTCTATCCCGGCTATTGAAAGCGATTTCGATTTTTGTTTGCTTTCTTGGAATCGATCCATTCTTCTATCCATGTCTGCTTTCTATTGATTGGCTACTGAAATCGATTTTGATTTGTTATCATGGTACTGAAAGTGATTTCTATTCTTCTATCCATGGCTTCTGAAATCGATTTCGATTTTGGTTTGCTTTCTTGGGCTCGATTTTGGTTCGTTATCGATTTTTTGTTTGCTTTCTATTCGATGGCTATTGAAATCAATTGCTTACCTGGAACCGATTTTGGTTTGTTTGCTTTCTAACTACGTTGTTTACTAAATTGTTTTTTGTCTTTTTATGAGTAGCTTATATTTCTTGTTTGCAGGTTGGTTTCTATGATGATCTCACTGATGCTAATGTGTTTCGGATAGGGAAGAGCACACTTCTAAGCCATCGCATATTTTCAACAATCGTTTATCTAGATACGTTCTCAAGCGAAGGAGTTTGGCTAGGCCTTGTCTTTATTTTTTTGAGTTTGCAATCCAGAATTTCCATATATCTATTTTGATCACTTGTGTGCATTAGATCCATTCTGAAGAAAAAAAAAGATGAGTTCAAGATAATTGGTGGTATCCATAATGAATCTGATACTCGGAAGAAAATGGAACTTTGGGTATCTTGGGTCTCTCTACATGAAAGTCTTCTTCAAAACCCAATCGCAATTTTGAACATTTTCTCTTTATTGATATTATTTATGACTTTCATTTTCTCAATATTGATATTATTTATGGCTTTCTCTGTAGATCATGATTATTTCACATAGAATTAACACATGAATTGAACTAAGTATCTAACACATAATCAGAATTCATTTACATACCTGGGACAGTAGGAGTAGAATTCGTTCCTGTATTGGCTTGTTCTTGATCCATTCTTTTGCAAGATCCACTCTTGATATCTATTCCATGATGGATTTGGTTCAATAGAAATTATGTAGTGTTCTTGATAGAGAATGAACCCAAAAAATGGCGCCAAGGGTTTATGTATCGGATGAAGAGACATGAATCGGTCCTTTCCATCAAGTAACCGATTCATGAAGCGTTGCCTTTGTAACTGCTTCATTTTGGTACCCTATATATATATTTCAGTAATTATAATATATATATATATATATATATATATATATTTATCTTTAATAATATAATAATAAATCACATAATTGTTATCTTGTAATTATCTTGTTCTCTATATAATATATATATATATATATATTACATTCTCTATATTAAGCTTCTTGGATATATTTTTAGTTTTATAAATCATTTTCTCCAGAATTAATTGTTTATGTAGTTTGTTTTGTTGCAGCTTAATTTACTTTTGGTCCGAGTACCATGAAAAACATTTATTTTTTGGATTTTGCTCAAGTTTATTAGCCTTTGTGAACTCACAAATTTCCTTTGTTCTTTTTTGTTCTTGATCACCGAAAATGGTTTTGGCCTTGATTAGATTTATGCACAATCTAATGTAGAGCAAGTTGAAAACATGCATGAATGTGATGAGTCAAATGGAATCCGTTCTTCTTTACCATCATGCTGTTTTTTTGTTGGTGATTGGTACAACTTCAATATAATCATGGGTTAGAGCTGTAGGTTTAAATTGGGCTTTGATGTACATAATCTGATATATTTTTCTATGCGCCAAACTGTAGGTTAGAACTCAGATTTGATGAATCAAAAAGAATTCAACAAGTTGCAAAACATCATTCTGTTCCAACTTTCTGCTTAAATCTGGAATTCAGCAAGCGGCAAAACACAACCAAAATGTTGTATGCATTATAAGGTCCGATTCAATAGTTGTTGATTAATTTATTTTCCTACTTTAAGTTTGATTTTTGTTTTTACAAGTTTTCCATTATGATCTGTTTCTGTTTTTTACTCTTCCCAATATTGCATTAGGGATATGATTGAATACCATTTTTGCATATCTTGGCTTCTAAATTGGTTTTGGAAAAAATTTCAAATCAAACTTTGTTGTGCCTTTATGACATAATCTTCCGGTTGAGAGGGAGGGGTTTTTGATTTTTTTTGGTTTTTAAGCTTCAGAAACAAGAGTTTCGTATGGATATGGTTTGTTCCAAGATCTGTTCAAGCACATTAAACATCTTCGATCTCTTGTATCCACCATGTAAGAATCCCTTTTCACTTAAGTGGATCTGTGTGTGTAAACTGTGACCTTTTTTTGGCTCTATATGTTCCAATCGATGGAAATTACTTTGCAATTTGGCATATATTTTTGTTTTATGAGTTTTATGTCTTTGTAAATGTTACAATGCAGATTGGTACGATTCGTAGGAACCCAATGGTACTTTGATTTCTTCTCAATGTTATTTCTGGAATTGTGTTCTCAGGTTGGTAATCTTCCACTTTTTATTTTTAGCCACAGAAAATTAGCTTCACGTGGCCGTATGTCTATCTATACTCACGGACTATAACCGTCACAACATAAAGTCATGGTTAAGACAAAAAACCGTGACTATATGTCAATATATGGCCATGGTTTTTTACTGCTATTGGCCACAGTAAAAAAGGTGTCACCATATTGAAGCATTTAGTCACAATTTTATTAAAACCGTGACATTATGTTTGGATGTGTTTGTTAATGGTCACAATTATTGAGTTAAGTCATGGCTAAAACAACACTCTAATTTTATTTATGACTTTTGGCCACGGCTTAAAGCATAACCGTGGCTGACCTGTATTTCCAAAACCGTGGCAACAGATCATTTTTGTACTAGTGTTTATTTTCCTACTTTAAGTTTGATTTTTGTTTTTACAAGTTTTCCATTATGATCTGTTTCTGTTTTTTACTCTTCCCAATATTGCATTAGGCATATGATTGAATACCATTTTTGCATATCTTGGCTTCTAAATTGGTTTTGGAAAAAATTTCAAATCAAATTTTGTTGTGCCTTTATGACATAATCTTCCAGTTGAGAGGGAGGGGTTTTTGATTTTTTTTGGTTTTTAAGCTTCAGAAACAAGAGTTTCGTATGGATATGGTTTGTTCCAAGATCTGTTCAAGCACATTAAACATCTTCGATCTCTTGTATCCACCATGTAAGAATCCCTTTTCACTTAAGTGGATCTGTGTGTGTAAACTGTGACCTTTTTTTGGCTCTATATGTTCCAATCGATGGAAATTACTTTGCAATTTGGCATATATTTTTGTTTTATGAGTTTTATGTCTTTGTAAATGTTACAATGCAGATTGGTACGATTCGTAGGAACCCAATGGTACTTTGATTTCTTCTCAATGTTATTTCTGGAATTGTGTTCTCAGGTTGGTATTCTTCCACTTTTTATTTTTAGCCACTGAAAATTAGCTTCACGTGGCCGTATGTCTATCTATACTCACGGACTATAACCGTCACAACATAAAGTGATGGTTAAGACAAAAAACCGTGACTATATGTCAAAATATGGCCATGGTTTTTTACTGCTATTGGCCACAGTAAAAAAAGTGTCACCATATTGAAGCATTTAGTCAAAATTTTATTAAAACCGTGACATTATGTTTGGATGTGTTTGTTAATGGTCACAATTATTGAGTTAAGTCATGGCTAAAACAACACTCTAATTTTATTTATGACTTTTGGCCACGGCTTAAAGCATAACCGTGGCTGACCTGTATTTCCAAAACCGTGGCAACAGATCATTTTTGTACTAGTGTTTATTTTCCTACTTTAAGTTTGATTTTTGTTTTTACAAGTTTTCCATTATGATCTGTTTCTGTTTTTTACTCTTCCCAATATTGCATTAGGCATATGATTGAATACCATCTTTGCATATCTTGGCTTCTAAATTGGTTTTGGAAAAAATTTCAAATCAAATTTTGTTGTGCCTTTATGACATAATCTTCAAGTTGAGAGGGAGGGGTTTTTGATTTTTTTTGGTTTTTAAGCTTCAGAAACAAGAGTTTCGTATGGATATGGTTTGTTCCAAGATCTGTTCAAGCACATTAAACATCTTCGATCTCTTGTATCCACCATGTAAGAATCCCTTTTCACTTAAGTGGATCTGTGTGTGTAAACTGTGACCTTTTTTTGGCTCTATATGTTCCAATCGATGGAAATTACTTTGCAATTTGGCATATATTTTTGTTTTATGAGTTTTATGTCTTTGTAAATGTTACAATGCAGATTGGTACGATTCGTAGGAACCCAATGGTACTTTGATTTCTTCTCAATGTTATTTCTGGAATTGTGTTCTCAGGTTGGTATTCTTCCACTTTTTCTTTGCAATTTAATGCCTCATATTCTTTATGTAGGTTACAAATAACATTTTGATTTCTCGATTACAATATTTCTCAGGCTTTCCATCTTGATTACAATGTCTCTACCCGATTTCTCCATGCCTTCCCATCGCTCTCAGGTTTACATTTTTTGTTTTCAATGATTTTTTATGTTTTTTCTTCTCCAGTTTGTGTTTGTGTTTGACAGTGGTTGTGTTGATTACATAGATTTGTTTGCATGCGGTTTTCTTTATTACAGAGTAAGTTTTGTTTGTATTTGATTGATCTTCAATGTTTTTTTTGTTCTTTTGACAATCTATTTCTTGATTACACGTGTTTCTTGAATACAATCCTATTCATAACGACTTTGAACAACTAGAGTTCCCTCCAAAACATAATCTATCTTTGTAATAGGTGCAACTCAAAATAATTTTCGGTAAATTCAATTGGTAATGTTGATTAGATTTCATGACCCTTGCTTCTGGCATCTTGATTTTTGGATATATGTCTGCTTCGTGATTGGTTATTCCAAAATGGTTGGAAGAAAGCATTTATATTTCTTTACTTTGGTTTGGTATCAAACATGGATTCAGTAAATGGGCTACAACGAGATGGAATTTGGCTTGTTTGTTGGCTTTTAAACCTACAAAGATGAGCATCAATGATTGATGGAATACATATGTGCAACAGTAGTCCAGTGGGAGTTTGAATTATGTTTTAGCTAATGGTTGCAATATAAGATTCTGTGAGGTTATCATGCCATTGGAGAATGGAGGATAAGTAGAAAACTTGATGCTAATACCTTTTTATTTGGTGATATAATAATTGAAGAAGCATGCCTGTTTTTGCTAATAATATCTTATATCTATCATATTAGTTATGATAATTAATCGTTGCATGAACATCATATCATGTAGATGTTTTATCACTTGATTACAATTTTATGTTTCCTTCCTAATAGTAAAAGTATATATTGTTTAGACTCAGGTGTATAGCTTAGTTGGTAAATGATAGAATGACTTTACTCAAAAATACATGTTTAAGTTCGAATCCTACGGGAGACGGGTTTGAACTCCTAACATGTGGTTTGGGGGTTAAAACGTGGATTTGAAAAAGCTAAGTAAGAAGTGTCATCAATAAAAATATATTTCTTGAATTTGGATTGTAAGAACATCTCCAACAGCTATGCTATAATTTATCTTAAATAGAGTATAAAAAGTTGAAACCTCTAAAAAAATTACAATCAACTCCAACATCTACTCTATTTTAGCAATTCTATTATCAATTATATTAATAAAATATTATTTTCTCTTTTCTAAATATACAACTTCAATTTCTTCTATTGGTGGGAAAGAAATTAAATATTATTTCTCTCTCTTCAATATGAGGATTTAGAGATTTCGACCTGCTCTTTTCTCTATTTTAGTATATGATATAGTCAACTCAACCTAATACCCTACTAGACCTTGATTAGGCTTTTAAATTAACATTTTTCGATAAAAAAATAATTTCTAAAACAAACTATACTCCAAAATAACACTTTCACAAGTCTTGGTAATCTTTGAAAAACCACAACAATTATTTTCGCAAATTTACTATGTCAAGGCTTTTTTTGAAATTTTTAAATATCTAACATTCTTATAAAAATTTATAAGATTTATAAGATTTATCTTTGGAAAATAACCAAAACATTTGCTACAACAAAATATCGTTCATTGAGGATATTTAACAATTAAATATCAAAAAGCAACTAAAAAAACAGAGACTAAATAAATAAATTAGTGATAATTTATTATATACAAAATTGTTGTAGTAAAAATAAGTTCTTATTGGATCCATTTATTATAAACCCAAAATATAAAACATTTTTTTTGTTTTATAGCACAACAACATAATTTGGGCTCTAACCCAATTAAAACTGGTCCAATGAAAGAAAAGTAATATAGTCTTGAGTGCAAGGCCCAACGTAATTCAGCCCACACACATCTGGGTAGATGGGAGGGATCCATGCCCAAACCCAGATACGAAAAAAAAACCCAGAACGTAAATGTGCATCCCCAGATACATTTTTGACCAAAATCGACTCATTTTGGGGTCGTTTTTCTTCATTCTTTTTGCACTAATACCTTAAAAACCATTTACACTAACCATAAAATTAAAAGCATAATTTTTAATGAACTGAGGGGCTCTAATTTTGAGTTTAAAGACAAGATTTTTACCGACAACAACCAATAATAACGTTTTGGTAATATCGAACGTCTTCGCGACTCTCTTACGACCCAATACTTTTACCATAATTTAGAAACACTAAAACGATCATAGTGAAGCAGAAAACTAGAATTAAGGTCAATGATTTACCTATAATTTGACGAAAAACCTTGAGAAAACTCTAATCGCTTTTGACGAACGAATTCTCCTTCACCTCACGACTTTTGCTACTGATTTCTTACGGTTAATGAGCGTCTATATATCAATCAGTAACAATTCGAAATTTGAGATACCCTCTACCGAATTGAGAGAATTTTGGGGATTAAGCCTCTATCCCAACTAAAACGTGGCTTTATCCCAAAACAACCCAAATCCTTTTTTTTTTCTTTTAATTAAATAATCATATTTCTACATGAAACCCCCTACTTTGCCCATCTTACATTTTAACCCCTTCAACATTTTCTAATATAAATATACATAAATATATTTATATTTATCCAACACGTTTTTATTTTTATGTTTCTACTAAAATAAACCAATTTATTGCAATGCTAAAACCCAAACTTTGGAATGCTACAAATAAACATAATCAAAACATGGTATACATCTCAATTTAAATATAAACAATTTAAAACATATAAGATAATCAATGAATTCTAACAAAATACTTAATTTTTTACATAAAAAAGCATCATAATATTAAGCCTAAATTAAACAAATTTATAAAAAAAAAACATTATCATTCACTCAAAACCATCCAAAATTGTACCGTAAATCGACAAAAAATAAAAGGAAACATTAAAATCATGACGTATCTGGTTGCATTGCGCGATTACGTTTCAAGTATTAAAAAATATATATATAAATAGTTGATATGATTAACAATAATTCTAAATAATTAAAAATTAATATCAATGTATAATTAAAATTTAATTAACAATTTTCAATTAAACTTAATTAATATTAGTAATAGTTAAAATTTAATAATTAATATTATTTATAATTAATTGTTAAAAAATAATAATTAATATGAATGAGGGTATAGTTGGAAAAAGTCAAGAAAAGTTCATAATAAGCTACTCCAAATAGTTTATCAATAAACTAGGTTATAATAAGCTAACTTATGTGCATCCAAACATGTACCAAAAAAATAAACTAGTTTATGAACTTGCTTATTTTTTCAAACGATTTCTAATGACCAATTGGGTTAATTATAATCCCAAAACGTTTTAACTTGTCATGATTCTAAATTAATTACCTCATTAAATTTCTTGCATGCGTTTTAATCAAATGCATATAAGTTACAATTAATGTTTTCTCTTATATATACTCTCAAAACATCACACCTATTATTAATACGTTTCATTTTGATCTCTCTCTAATTGTTGCAAGAATATTACAATGAAGAACATGACTTCTGTTCTCGTTATTCTTTTTGCACTTGTGCTTCTTATATGCAACGCACATGCAAAACTTTGTAATCCAGATCAAGAGATACATGATTGCTATCCGGCCCTAATTCAACGAGGACTACCGTCTCCAACTTGTTGCAACGAATTAGCAGCGCATAAAGATTGCTTCTGTGAATACATGAACATCAATAAGCCTATATTGCCACCAAACTTTTCGTTTATTCGCAATATATGTAAATCATGTGGCTTTACATGTCCCTTTTGTCCGGACACCAGAATAGATTGATTATGCCTATAGTCGTTGACCATACATAGATCTTGATGAATAAAAACATTGTATTGACAATTTTACATTTATATATTTCTTTTTGGTTGTATATTTATTCATGATCATGTAGTGCTACAAGTCTCTCATATCATAAACCTAACTTGTCTTGTGCATTTAAAGATCTAAACGTATCATACCTAAAGAATAAATTTGAGCATTTGGGATTTTTTTATTAACCCTTTAAATTGAAATTTTGTTTTACTTAATATGTTTTATAAAATAAACCCAATTCTTTTTAAGGAAATAACATAAGTATGTGAACCATTATTATACTTATTTACCGTATAAATGATTTTGACTTTTAAACTATATTTCTAACATTTGAAGTGTTTTACCGTGATTTATTATCTTTTTTTCTTTAAAATGTTCAAAAATATGTTTTCGCCCTTATATTAGGAAAGTTGAAACAGCGGGAAAGTGCGGAACGATCGACAACCGTCTAAATCCTTTAATAAACGAGAATTACGAAACGTAAACCAAAAGAACTATAGAATTCTCTCCGAAGATGAACTTTTATAATTGATAACTTAATAGCAATGAAAACAATAAAACCCTATTTATAATCTTAAAGAGAAAACTCTAATTTTGGTCCTTGAGGTTTAGTGAAAAATATGAAAGTGGACTTGAATTTTGATAAGTCTAGAAAACATCCTTGTGGTTCTCATTTACTTTGAAAGTGGTCCTCACTAACTCCGTTAAACAATGTCTGTTAAGTGAGAGGTAATTTAATCTTTTTATCCTTTTTTTACTCATTTTCTTTTTAAAATTAAAAACATTAAATAAACTAATAAACCTTGTATACCCTCGCCTCCAAGCTTTTCGTTTCTCTGTTAGTCCCCACCTCCACCAAACAACTAGCACCGATCTTCTTCTCCATCGCTCCTGTCACCGAAGACCTCGATCATCGATTTTCTACTCCATCGCAGCATGTGCAACTCATCTAATTCATCTCACCAGGACCGAAGCATAAGACACCACTGGCTAAATCCCCCATCGTCGGTGAAGCATTTCTAGCTTCTCCACACCTAAAACCACAGGGACAAGATTTGCCTTGGTCAACCTCACCCTCACCACCAGTAGCCATGCTTATTATCTTCATAGAAAATCCACCATATCCACCTCCTCTCACGACCTATGTGTTCACCCCATGTTTCCACTCCAAATACTGGGCAAATGAAGCCTTTCTCAAAACCTTTGTGTTGCAAGGATTTCACGTAAGCATTTTTGGGTTTGGGATTTATCATTTATCGACTTTGAATCTGTGTCTTGGTGAGGAAACAAAGCATGGCCCATTTATTTTACCTTTTTGTTTCCATTCAAAGGTTAGGTTTTTCCCTTTATCTCGATTCACAAGGACGAAATCTTCCCCCCCAAAATCAAAAGAACTAATCAGTTTTTTACTCTTTATCCTTAATCAATTTCAAATGAATATGCACCTAATTTGTTTCCAATGGAGTCCATACCCAACAAACCCAATTATACTCTCTAATCACATGACATGTTGGTATTTGTAAAATCACTATTTTACATGATATTAAACTACTTTAACATGAAAACATTTCACTCATAGAGCTTAATAACTGACTATTGATGTATATTTCAAAATAAGACATTGTCGTTAATGGCAAGTGAAAAGAGAAGGTATAACCAAGTACTAGACATAGTGTTATTGATGTAACACTCCAATTGTTTTGTAATATTTTGTTTATTCTAATTATTTAGTTTGTGAATATGTTAAGACCAAATTGTACTTAAACTTAACCAATAGTTAGTAATATGAATTCATTTCGGATTAGCATTTAATGATGAGTAAAATAATCCTTGAAGATATTTCTTCACTTTCCCGTTAATAAATTGTTGACCTTTTTTTTCAAAAAATAAGTCATGATGGCATGCCTTCATCCCCTAGGACTTGGCAAGTGAGGGTGTGACATTAGGGATCTATGTATCTTGCTATGATATCATTGTAATAGTAGCTTTGGTTGTATGAAGAGTAAGGGGTTGTTTGGTTTTTTAGAATTTTTTTTAATGACTCTTAAGTTCAATTGGTTAGACCTTTTCATATCCGGACGATTTGTTTTCAGAACCTCTTAACTCTTAAATACATTTGAAATAAGAAGTGGTGACCTAATTTCTTAAAACCTCTTATCACTAGCTCAGTTAATATGCTCTTCTTTCTCTCAAGACGTATCCAGACGTTACAAAAACAAACTCAGATTTCAGAATTTAACACCACCTCTTATTAATCAGAATTGAAATAAGATTTAAGACTTCAGACCTCTTAAAAAAACAAATGTAACCCAAATTTTTTAAACTTTGTACCAGTGGAACTATAGATTTAGTTATGTGCAATTATAAATGTTGAAAAAATAAGAACTTGTGTGTAAAATTTACAAATATATTTATTTTTTATAACCACTAAAAATAATTCTGGCTCCATGTCGGTATGTTATTAATTATATACATATCTTTGATCCTCTATCTGAAAAATGGTAGTAATTAACTGAAACGTAGTCCAATAAAAAATGTTTAATTTTTTTGACCAAGTATTTAGATGCCTCGAAAATAATAAATTAACACGATGGACATTAGGCTTTGTTTGGCAAACTAACAGATAAGCTATCTAATTGATGGTTGATAAGCTAGCGGATGAACAAATCACATTTGGAAAAAACTAGCTTACAAGTATGTAAAATCTATACTACTTTATAAAGCATTTGACTTGTTTTTCTTAAAAACAACTTTTTAAGCCTATTGTACAATTACTTATTGCATATTTACTTAATTTTTAACTTTACAACTCTTTAAAGCTTATGTACAACACTTTTAATGCAGCCCATTACTCTAACAGATATTGTCGATTCAGTTACCAAGATGACGCTTCGTCGATTCAGGCTAACTCACCATGACGACGCTTCGTCCTCATCCAACGCTGCCTCCAATGCAAGGCTTAAATATCCATTGCCGACCAGTTCAGTTCTCTTCTCTCAATCGCTTGCTTCTCTCGAACGTCGATCACCATTAATCGATCAGGTTAGGGTTATGATCTTCAAGGTTCGGTTTCTTATCAGTTTTCTCTTCTTTTTTCAGCTTTCTATCGATTGGCTACTGAAATCGATTTCTATTCTTCTATCCATGGCTATTGAAAGCGAATTAAATTTGGGTTTGATTTCTTGGAATCGATCCATTCTTCTATCCATGTCTGCTTTCTATCGATTGGCTACTGAAATCGATTTTGATTTGTTATCATGGCTACTGAAAGCGATTTCTATTCTTCTATCCATGGCTACTGAAATCGATTTCGGTTTTGGTTTGCTTTCTTGGGCTCGATTTTGGTTTGTTATCGATTTTTTGTTTGCTTTCTATTCGATGGCTATTGAAATCAATTGCTTACCTGGAACCGATTTTGGTTTGTTTGCTTTCTAACTACGTTGTTTACTAAATTGATTTTTGTCTTTTTATGAGTAGCTTATATTTCTTGTTTAGACTCAAGTGTATAGCTTAGTTGGTAAAGGATAGAATGACTTTGCTCAAAAATACATGTTTAAGTTCGAATCCTACGGGAGACGGGTTTGAACTCCTAACATGTTGTTTGGGGGTTAAAACGTGGATTTGAAAAAGCTAAGTAAGAAGTGTCATCAATAAAAATATATTTCTTGAATTTGGATTGTAAGAACATCTTCAACACCAACAGTTATTGTATAATTTTTCTAAAATAGAGTATAAAAAGTTGAAACCTCTAAAAAAATTACAATTAACTCCAATAGCTACTCTATTTTAGCAATTCTATTATCAATTATATTAATAAAATATTATTTCTCTCTTCTAAATATACAACTTCAATATCTCTTATTGGTGGAAAAAAATTAAATATTATTTATCTCTCTTCAATATGGGGATTTAGAGATTTCCACGTGCTCTCTCCTCTTTTCTCTATTTTAGCATATGATATAGTCAACTCAACCTAATGCCCCACTAGACCTTTCTTAGGCTTTTAAATTAACATTTTTCGATAAGAAAATAATTTCTAAAACAAACTATACTCCAAAATAACAATTTCACAAGTCTTGGTAATCTTTGAAAAACCACAATAATTATTTTCGCAAATTTACTATGTCAAGGCTATTTTTGAAAATTTTAAATATCTAACATTCTTATAAAAATTTATAAGATTTATCTTTGGAAAATATCCAAAACATTTGCTCCAACAAAATATCGTTCATTGAGGATATTTAACAATATAATATCAAAAATAAAATAAAAAGAGGTATATTCCAGCAACTAAAAAAAGCGGAGACTAAATAAATAAACTAGTGATAATTTATTATATACAAAATTATTGTAGTAAAAATAAATTCTTATTGGATCCATTTATTATAAACCCAACATATAAAACATTTTTTTTTATAGCCCAACAACATAATTTGGGCTCTACCAGATGGCCCAATTAAAACTGGTCCAATTAAATAAACAAGTAATATAGCCTAGAGTGCAAGGCCCAACGTAATTCAGCCCACACACATGTGGGTAGATGGGAGGGATCAACGCCCAAACCCATATCCGAAAAAAAAACCTAGAACGTAAATGTGCAACCCCTGATACGTTTTTGACCAAAATCGACTCATTTTGGGGTCGTTTTTCTTCGTTCTTTTTGCACTAAAACTTTAGAAACATTTTACACTAACCATAGAATTAAAAGCATAATTTTTAATGAACTGAGGGGCTATAATTTTGAGTTTAAAGACACGATTTTACCGAAAACAACCAATAATCACGTTTTGGTAAAATCGAATGTCTTCCCGACTCTCTTACGACCCAATACTTTTAGGATAATTTAGAAACACTAAAATGATTATAGTGAAGCATAAAACTAGAATTAAGGTCAATGATTTACCTCTAATTTGACGAAAAACCTTGAGGAAACCCTAATCGCTTTGACGGTCGAATTCTCCTTCACCTCACGACTTTTGCTATTGATTTCTTAGGGTTAATGAGCGTCTATATATAACCAATCAGTAACAATTCGAAATTTGAGATACCCTCTACGTAATTGAGAGAATTTTGGGGATTAAGCCTCTATCCCAACTAAAACGTGGCTTTATCCCAAAACAACCCAAATCCCTTTTTTTCTTTTAATTAAATAATCATATTTCTACATGAAACCCCCTCTTTACCCATCTTACACTTTAACCCCTTCAACATTTTCTAATATAAATATACATAAATATACTTTTATTTATCCAACACATTTTTATTTTTATTTTTCTACTAAAATAAACCAATTTATTGAAATGCTAAAACCCACACTTTGGAGTGCTACAAATAAACATAATCAAAACATGATATACATTTAAATATAAATATAAATAATTTAAAACATATAAGATAATCATTGAATTCTAACAAAATACTTAATTTTTTATATAAAAAACATTATATTATTAAGCCTAAATTAAACAAATTTATAAAAAAAAACATTATCATTCTCTCAAAACCATCCAAAATTGTACCGTGAATCGACAAAAAATAAAAGGAAAGATTAAAATCCTGATGTATCTCAATGCATTGCGCAAATACGTTTCTAGTATTAAAAAATATATATATAAATAGTTGATATGATTAACAATAATTCTAAATAATTAAAAATTAATATCAATGTATAATTAAAATTTAAGTAACAATTTTCAATTAAACTTAATTAATATTAGTAATAGTTAAATTTTCATAATTAATATTATTTATAATTAATTGTTAAAAAATAATAATTAATATGAATGAGGGTATAGTTGGAAAAAGTCACGAAAAGTTCATCATAAGCTACTCCAAGTAGTTTATCAATAAACTAGGTTATAATAAGCTAATTTATAAGCTACCTTATGTCCATCCAAACATGTACCGAAAAAATAAGCAAGTTTATAAACTAGTTTATTTTTTCAAACGATTTCTAATGACCAATTGGGTTAATTATAATCCCAAAACGTTTTAACTTGTCATGATTCTAAATTAATTACCTCATTAAATTTCTTGCATGCGTTTTAATCAAATGCATATAAGTTACAATTAATGTTTTCTCTTATATATACTCTCAAAACATCACACCTATTATTAATACGTTTCATTTTGATCTCTCTCTCTCTCTCTCTCTCTCTAATTGTTGCAAGAATATTACAATGAAGAACATGACTTCTGTTCTCGTTATTCTTTTTGCACTTGTGCTTCTTATATGCAACGCACATGCAAAACTTTGTAATCCAGATCAAGAGATACATGATTGCTATCCTGCCCTAATTCAACGAGGACTACCGTCTCCAAATTGTTGCAACGAATTAGCAGCGCATAAAGACTGCTTCTGTGAATACATGAACATCAATAATCCTATGCTGCCACCAAACTTTCCGTTTATTCGCAATATATGTAAATCATGTGGCTTTACATGTCCCTTTTGTCCGGACACCAGAATAGATTGATTATGCCTATAGTCGTTGACCATACATAGATCTTGATGAATAAAAACATTGTATTGACAATTTTACATTTATATATTTCTTTTTGGTTGTATATTTATTCATGATCATGTAGTGCTACAAGTCTCTCATATCATAAACCTAACTTGTCTTGTGCATTTAAAGATCTAAACGTATCATACCTAAAGAATAAATTTGAGCATTTGGGATTTTTTTTATTAACCCTCTAAATTGAATTTTTGTTTTACTTAATCTGTTTTATAAAATAAACCCAATTTTTTTAAGGAAATAACATAAGTATGTGAACCATTATTATACTTATTTACGGTATAAATGATTTTGACTTTTAAACTATATTTCTAACATTTGAAGTGTTTTACCGTGATTTATTATCTTTTTTTCTTTAAAATGTTCAAAAATATGTTTTCGCCCTTATATTAGGAAAGTTGAAACAGCGGGAAAGTGCGGAACGATCGACAACCGTCTAAATCCTTTAATAAACAAGAATTACGAAACGTAAACCAAAAGAACTATAGAATTCTCTCCGAAGACGAACTTTTATAATTGATAACTTAATAGCAATGAAAACAATAAAACCCTATTTATAATCTTAAAGAGAAAACTCTAATTTTGGTCCTTGAGGTTTAGTGAAAAATATGAAAGTGGACCTGAATTTTGATAAGTCTAGAAAACATCCTTGTGGTTCTCATTTACTTTGAAAGTGGTCCTCACTAACTCGTTAAAACAATGTCTGTTAAGTGAGGGGTAGCTTAATCTTTTTATCATTTTCTTACTAATTATTTTTTAAAATTAAAAACATTAAATAAACAAATAAACCCTGTATACCCTCGCCTCCAAGCTTTTCGTTTCTCTGTTAGTCCCCACCTCCACCAAACAACTACCACCGATCTTCTTCTCCATCGCTCCTGTCACCGACGACCTCGATCATCGATTTTCTACTCCATCGTAGCATCTGCAACTCATCTAATTCATCTCACCAGGACCGAAGCATAAGACACCACTGGCTAAATCCCCCATCGTCGGTGAAGTATTTCTAGCTTCTCCACACATAAAACCACAGGGACAAGATTTGCCTTGGTCAACCTCACCACCCTCACCACCAGTAGCCTTTATTATCTTCATAGAAAATCCACCATATCCACTTCCTATCACGACCTATGTGTTCACCCCATGTTTCCACTCCAAATACTGGGCAAATGAAGCCTTTCTCAAAACCTTTGTGTTGCAAGGACTGCCGGTAAGCATTTTTGGGTTTGGGATTTATCATTTATCGACTTTGAATCTGTGTCTTGGTGAGGAAACAAAGCATGGCCCATTTATTTTACCTTTTTGTTTCCATTCAAAGGTTAGGTTTTTCTCTTTATCTCGACTTACACGGACGAAATCTTCCCCCCAAAATCAAAAGAACTAATCAATTTCTTACTCTTTATCCTTAATCAATTTCAAATGAATATGCACCTAATTTGTTTCCAATGGAGTCCATACCCAACAAACCCAATTATACTCTCTAATCACATTACATGTTGGTATTTGTAAAATCACTATTTTACATGATATTAAACTACTTTAACATGAAAACATTTCACTCACAGAGCTTAATAACTGACTATTGATGTATATTTCAAAATAAGACATTGTCGGTAATGGCAAGTGAAAAGAGAAGGTATAACCGAGTACTAGACATAGTGTTATTGATGTAACATTCCAATTGTTTTGTAATATTTTGTTTATTCTAATTATTTAGTTTGTGAATATGTTAAGACCAAATTGTACTTAAACTTAACCAATAGTTAGTAATATGAATTCATTTCGGATTAGCATTTAATGATGAGTAAAATAATCCTTGAAGATATTTCTTCACTTTCTCCGTTAGCAAAAAGTTTATGGCAAGCGGTATTATGGATTTCTATGTATGTGATTTGGAGTTATCGCAATAAAGTGGTGTTTTCGGATCTAGCTCATTCACAATCAGACTTGACTTTCGACATTAAGTGTTTATCTTCTCAGTAGTTATCTCATTGTACAAAAGGTTTCACTAATTCTTGGATAGGTTGGTGCCGCAACCCAAGAGCCATTCTTGAGGCCTAAGTTTCGTTGTTCAGAGGGTTTTCTTTTCGCGTGTTTGCTTTGGTTTGTCGTGGGTCTTGATCTATTGTTTTTAGCTTTGTTCGGTTGGTTTTATTATGATTTTTTTGGGGATTTTTTTTTTGATTTTGGTGTCTGTAGGTGGGTCTGTTTTTCTTTTTGTTTTCTTTTGTTTGTTTCTACTTCTTATGGAAACTTATGTTTTTGGTTTTGTTCTTTTTAGTTGGTTTAATAAATTGTTGACCTTTTTTTTTCAAAAAATAAGTCATGATGGCATGCCTTCATCCCCTAGGACTTGGCAAGTGAGGGTGTGACATTAGGGATCTATGTATCTTGCTATGATATCATTGTAATAATAGCTTTGGTTGTATGAAGAGTAAGGGGTTGTTTGGTTTTTTAGAATTTTTTTTAATGACTCTTAATTTCAATTGGTTAGACCTTTTCATATCCAGACCATTTGTTTTCAGAACCTCTTAACTCTTAAATACATTTGAAATAAGAAGTGGTGACCTAATTTCTTAAAACCTCTTATCACTAGCCCAGTTAATATGCTCTCCTTTCTCTCAAGACGTCTCTAGACGTTACAAAAACAAACTCAGATTTCAGAATTTAACACCACCTCTTATTAATCAGAATTGAAATAAGATTTCAGACCTCTTAAAAAAACAAATGTCACCTTAATTTTTTAAACTTTGTACCGGTGGAACTATAGATTTAGTTATGTGCAATTATAAATGTTGAAAAAATAAGAACTTGTGTGTAAAATTTACAAATATATTTATTTTTTATAACCACTTAAAAATAATTTTGGCTCCATATCGATATGTTATTAATTATATACATATCTTTGATCCTCTATCCGAAAAATGGTAGTAATTAACTGAAACGTAGTCCAATAAAAAATGCTTAATTTTTTTGACCAAGTATTTAGATGCCTCGAAAAAAAAATTAACACGATGGACATTAGGCTTTGTTTGGTAAACTAACAGATAAGCTAGCTAGCTGATGCAGATAAGCTAGCTAGCTGATGCTGATAAGCTAGCTAGCTGATGAACAAATCACATTTGGAAAAAACTAGCTTACAAGTATGTAAAATCTATACTACTTTATAAAGCACTTGACTTGCTTGTCTTAAAAATAACTTTTTAAGCCTATTGTACCATTACTTATTATAAATTTACTTAATTTTTAACTTTACAACTCTTTAAAGCTTATGTACAACACTTTTAATTCAACCCATTACTCTAACTGATATTGTCTATTCAGTTACCAAGATAACGCTTCTTCGATTCAGGCTAACTCACCAAGACGACGCTTCGTCCTCATCCAACGCTGCCTCCAATGCAAGGCTTAAATATCCATTGCCGACCGGTTCTCTTCTCTCAATCGCCTGCTTCTCTCGAACGTCGATCACCATTAATCGATCAGGTTAGGGTTATGATCTTCAAGGTTCGGTTTCTTTTCAGTTTTTTCTACTTTTTTCTGCTTTCTATCGATTGGCTATTGAAATCGATTTTGGTTTGATATCTTGGAATCACTTTTGATTTGTTATCATGGCTATTGAAATCGATTTCTATTCTTCTATCCCGGCTATTGAAAGCGATTTCGATTTTTGTTTGCTTTCTTGGAATCGATCCATTCTTCTATCCATGTCTGCTTTCTATTGATTGGCTACTGAAATCGATTTTGATTTGTTATCATGGTACTGAAAGCGATTTCTATTCTTCTATCCATGGCTTCTGAAATCGATTTCGATTTTGGTTTGCTTTCTTGGGCTCGATTTTGGTTCGTTATCGATTTTTTGTTTGCTTTCTATTCGATGGCTATTGAAATCAATTGCTTACCTGGAACCGATTTTGGTTTGTTTGCTTTCTAACTACGTTGTTTACTAAATTGTTTTTTGTCTTTTTATGAGTAGCTTATATTTCTTGTTTGCAGGTTGGTTTCTATGATGATCTCACTGATGCTAATGTGTTTCGGATAGGGAAGAGCACACTTCTAAGCCATCGCATATTTTCAACAATCGTTTATCTAGATACGTTCTCAAGCGAAGGAGTTTGGCTAGGCCTTGTCTTTATTTTTTTGAGTTTGCAATCCAGAATTTCCATATATCTATTTTGATCACTTGTGTGCATTAGATCCATTCTGAAGAAAAAAAAAGATGAGTTCAAGATAATTGGTGGTATCCATAATGAATCTGATACTCGGAAGAAAATGGAACTTTGGGTATCTTGGGTCTCTCTACATGAAAGTCTTCTTCAAAACCCAATCGCAATTTTGAACATTTTCTCTTTATTGATATTATTTATGACTTTCATTTTCTCAATATTGATATTATTTATGGCTTTCTCTGTAGATCATGATTATTTCACATAGAATTAACACATGAATTGAACTAAGTATCTAACACATAATCAGAATTCATTTACATACCTGGGACAGTAGGAGTAGAATTCGTTCCTGTATTGGCTTGTTCTTGATCCATTCTTTTGCAAGATCCACTCTTGATATCTATTCCATGATGGATTTGGTTCAATAGAAATTATGTAGTGTTCTTGATAGAGAATGAACCCAAAAAATGGCGCCAAGGGTTTATGTATCGGATGAAGAGACATGAATCGGTCCTTTCCATCAAGTAACCGATTCATGAAGCGTTGCCTTTGTAACTGCTTCATTTTGGTACCCTATATATATATTTCAGTAATTATAATATATATATATATATATATATATATATATTTATCTTTAATAATATAATAATAAATCACATAATTGTTATCTTGTAATTATCTTGTTCTCCAGAATTAATTGTTTATGTAGTTTGTTTTGTTGCAGCTTAATTTACTTTTGGTCCGAGTACCATGAAAAACATTTATTTTTTGGATTTTGCTCAAGTTTATTAGCCTTTGTGAACTCACAAATTTCCTTTGTTCTTTTTTGTTCTTGATCACCGAAAATGGTTTTGGCCTTGATTAGATTTATGCACAATCTAATGTAGAGCAAGTTGAAAACATGCATGAATGTGATGAGTCAAATGGAATCCGTTCTTCTTTACCATCATGCTGTTTTTTTGTTGGTGATTGGTACAACTTCAATATAATCATGGGTTAGAGCTGTAGGTTTAAATTGGGCTTTGATGTACATAATCTGATATATTTTTCTATGCGCCAAACTGTAGGTTAGAACTCAGATTTGATGAATCAAAAAGAATTCAACAAGTTGCAAAACATCATTCTGTTCCAACTTTCTGCTTAAATCTGGAATTCAGCAAGCGGCAAAACACAACCAAAATGTTGTATGCATTATAAGGTCCGATTCAATAGTTGTTGATTAATTTATTTTCCTACTTTAAGTTTGATTTTTGTTTTTACAAGTTTTCCATTATGATCTGTTTCTGTTTTTTACTCTTCCCAATATTGCATTAGGGATATGATTGAATACCATTTTTGCATATCTTGGCTTCTAAATTGGTTTTGGAAAAAATTTCAAATCAAACTTTGTTGTGCCTTTATGACATAATCTTCCGGTTGAGAGGGAGGGGTTTTTGATTTTTTTTGGTTTTTAAGCTTCAGAAACAAGAGTTTCGTATGGATATGGTTTGTTCCAAGATCTGTTCAAGCACATTAAACATCTTCGATCTCTTGTATCCACCATGTAAGAATCCCTTTTCACTTAAGTGGATCTGTGTGTGTAAACTGTGACCTTTTTTTGGCTCTATATGTTCCAATCGATGGAAATTACTTTGCAATTTGGCATATATTTTTGTTTTATGAGTTTTATGTCTTTGTAAATGTTACAATGCAGATTGGTACGATTCGTAGGAACCCAATGGTACTTTGATTTCTTCTCAATGTTATTTCTGGAATTGTGTTCTCAGGTTGGTAATCTTCCACTTTTTATTTTTAGCCACAGAAAATTAGCTTCACGTGGCCGTATGTCTATCTATACTCACGGACTATAACCGTCACAACATAAAGTCATGGTTAAGACAAATAACCGTGACTATATGTCAATATATGGCCATGGTTTTTTACTGCTATTGGCCACAATAAAAAAGGTGTCACCATATTGAAGCATTTAGTCACAATTTTATTAAAACCGTGACATTATGTTTGGATGTGTTTGTTAATGGTCACAATTATTGAGTTAAGTCATGGCTAAAACAACACTCTAATTTTATTTATGACTTTTGGCCACGGCTTAAAGCATAACCGTGGCTGACCTGTATTTCCAAAACCGTGGCAACAGATCATTTTTGTACTAGTGTTTATTTTCCTACTTTAAGTTTGATTTTTGTTTTTACAAGTTTTCCATTATGATCTGTTTCTGTTTTTTACTCTTCCCAATATTGCATTAGGCATATGATTGAATACCATTTTTGCATATCTTGGCTTCTAAATTGGTTTTGGAAAAAATTTCAAATCAAATTTTGTTGTGCCTTTATGACATAATCTTCCAGTTGAGAGGGAGGGGTTTTTGATTTTTTTTGGTTTTTAAGCTTCAGAAACAAGAGTTTCGTATGGATATGGTTTGTTCCAAGATCTGTTCAAGCACATTAAACATCTTCGATCTCTTGTATCCACCATGTAAGAATCCCTTTTCACTTAAGTGGATCTGTGTGTGTAAACTGTGACCTTTTTTTGGCTCTATATGTTCCAATCGATGGAAATTACTTTGCAATTTGGCATATATTTTTGTTTTATGAGTTTTATGTCTTTGTAAATGTTACAATGCAGATTGGTACGATTCGTAGGAACCCAATGGTACTTTGATTTCTTCTCAATGTTATTTCTGGAATTGTGTTCTCAGGTTGGTATTCTTCCACTTTTTATTTTTAGCCACAGAAAATTAGCTTCACGTGGCCGTATGTCTATCTATACTCATGGACTATAACCGTCACAACATAAAGTCATGGTTAAGACAAAAAACCGTGACTATATGTCAATATATGGCCATGGTTTTTTACTGCTATTGGCCACAGTAAAAAAGGTGTCACCATATTGAAGCATTTAGTCACAATTTTATTAAAACCGTGACATTATGTTTGGATGTGTTTGTTAATGGTCACAATTATTGAGTTAAGTCATGGCTAAAACAACACTCTAATTTTATTTATGACTTTTGGCCACGGCTTAAAGCATAACCGTGGCTGACCTGTATTTCAAAAACCGTGGCAACAGATCATTTTTGTACTAGTGTTTATTTTCCTACTTTAAGTTTGATTTTTGTTTTTACAAGTTTTCCATTATGATCTGTTTCTGTTTTTTACTCTTCCCAATATTGCATTAGGCATATGATTGAATACCATCTTTGCATATCTTGGCTTCTAAATTGGATATAGTTTGTTCCAAGATCTGTTCAAGCACATTAAACATCTTCGATCTCTTGTATCCACCATGTAAGAATCCCTTTTCACTTAAGTGGATCTGTGTGTGTAAACTGTGACCTTTTTTTGGCTCTATATGTTCCAATCGATGGAAATTACTTTGCAATTTGGCATATATTTTTGTTTTATGAGTTTTATGTCTTTGTAAATGTTACAATGCAGATTGGTACGATTCGTAGGAACCCAATGGTACTTTGATTTCTTCTCAATGTTATTTCTGGAATTGTGTTCTCAGGTTGGTATTCTTCCACTTTTTCTTTGCAATTTAATGCCTCATATTCTTTATGTAGGTTACAAATAACATTTTGATTTCTCGATTACAATATTTCTCAGGCTTTCCATCTTGATTACAATGTCTCTACCCGATTTCTCCATGCCTTCCCATCGCTCTCAGGTTTACATTTTTTGTTTTCAATGATTTTTTATGTTTTTTCTTCTCCAGTTTGTGTTTGTGTTTGACAGTGGTTGTGTTGATTACATAGATTTGTTTGCATGCGGTTTTCTTTATTACAGAGTAAGTTTTGTTTGTATTTGATTGATCTTCAATGTTTTTTTTGTTCTTTTGACAATCTATTTCTTGATTACACGTGTTTCTTGAATACAATCCTATTCATAACGACTTTGAACAACTAGAGTTCCCTCCAAAACATAATCTATCTTTGTAATAGGTGCAACTCAAAATAATTTTCGGTAAATTCAATTGGTAATGTTGATTAGATTTCATGACCCTTGCTTCTGGCATCTTGATTTTTGGATATATGTCTGCTTCGTGATTGGTTATTCCAAAATGGTTGGAAGAAAGCATTTATATTTCTTTACTTTGGTTTGGTATCAAACATGGATTCAGTAAATGGGCTACAACGAGATGGAATTTGGCTTGTTTGTTGGCTTTTAAACCTACAAAGATGAGCATCAATGATTGATGGAATACATATGTGCAACAGTAGTCCAGTGGGAGTTTGAATTATGTTTTAGCTAATGGTTGCAATATAAGATTCTGTGAGGTTATCATGCCATTGGAGAATGGAGGATAAGTAGAAAACTTGATGCTAATACCTTTTTATTTGGTGATATAATAATTGAAGAAGCATGCCTGTTTTTGCTAATAATATCTTATATCTATCATATTAGTTATGATAATTAATCGTTGCATGAACATCATATCATGTAGATGTTTTATCACTTGATTACAATTTTATGTTTCCTTCCTAATAGTAAAAGTATATATTGTTTAGACTCAGGTGTATAGCTTAGTTGGTAAATGATAGAATGACTTTACTCAAAAATACATGTTTAAGTTCGAATCCTACGGGAGACGGGTTTGAACTCCTAACATGTGGTTTGGGGGTTAAAACGTGGATTTGAAAAAGCTAAGTAAGAAGTGTCATCAATAAAAATATATTTCTTGAATTTGGATTGTAAGAACATCTCCAACAGCTATGCTATAATTTATCTTAAATAGAGTATAAAAAGTTGAAACCTCTAAAAAAATTACAATCAACTCCAACATCTACTCTATTTTAGCAATTCTATTATCAATTATATTAATAAAATATTATTTTCTCTTTTCTAAATATACAACTTCAATTTCTTCTATTGGTGGGAAAGAAATTAAATATTATTTCTCTCTCTTCAATATGAGGATTTAGAGATTTCGACCTGCTCTTTTCTCTATTTTAGTATATGATATAGTCAACTCAACCTAATACCCTACTAGACCTTGATTAGGCTTTTAAATTAACATTTTTCGATAAAAAAATAATTTCTAAAACAAACTATACTCCAAAATAACACTTTCACAAGTCTTGGTAATCTTTGAAAAACCACAACAATTATTTTCGCAAATTTACTATGTCAAGGCTTTTTTTGAAATTTTTAAATATCTAACATTCTTATAAAAATTTATAAGATTTATAAGATTTATCTTTGGAAAATAACCAAAACATTTGCTACAACAAAATATCGTTCATTGAGGATATTTAACAATTAAATATCAAAAAGCAACTAAAAAAACAGAGACTAAATAAATAAATTAGTGATAATTTATTATATACAAAATTGTTGTAGTAAAAATAAGTTCTTATTGGATCCATTTATTATAAACCCAAAATATAAAACATTTTTTTTGTTTTATAGCACAACAACATAATTTGGGCTCTAACCCAATTAAAACTGGTCCAATGAAAGAAAAGTAATATAGTCTTGAGTGCAAGGCCCAACGTAATTCAGCCCACACACATCTGGGTAGATGGGAGGGATCCATGCCCAAACCCAGATACGAAAAAAAAACCCAGAACGTAAATGTGCATCCCCAGATACATTTTTGACCAAAATCGACTCATTTTGGGGTCGTTTTTCTTCATTCTTTTTGCACTAATACCTTAAAAACCATTTACACTAACCATAAAATTAAAAGCATAATTTTTAATGAACTGAGGGGCTCTAATTTTGAGTTTAAAGACAAGATTTTTACCGACAACAACCAATAATAACGTTTTGGTAATATCGAACGTCTTCGCGACTCTCTTACGACCCAATACTTTTACCATAATTTAGAAACACTAAAACGATCATAGTGAAGCAGAAAACTAGAATTAAGGTCAATGCTTTACCTATAATTTGACGAAAAACCTTGAGAAAACTCTAATCGCTTTTGACGAACGAATTCTCCTTCACCTCACGACTTTTGCTACTGATTTCTTACGGTTAATGAGCGTCTATATATCAATCAGTAACAATTCGAAATTTGAGATACCCTCTACCGAATTGAGAGAATTTTGGGGATTAAGCCTCTATCCCAACTAAAACGTGGCTTTATCCCAAAACAACCCAAATCCTTTTTTTTTTTCTTTTAATTAAATAATCATATTTCTACATGAAACCCCCTACTTTGCCCATCTTACATTTTAACCCCTTCAACATTTTCTAATATAAATATACATAAATATATTTATATTTATCCAACACGTTTTTATTTTTATGTTTCTACTAAAATAAACCAATTTATTGCAATGCTAAAACCCAAACTTTGGAATGCTACAAATAAACATAATCAAAACATGGTATACATCTCAATTTAAATATAAACAATTTAAAACATATAAGATAATCAATGAATTCTAACAAAATACTTAATTTTTTACATAAAAAAGCATCATAATATTAAGCCTAAATTAAACAAATTTATAAAAAAAAAACATTATCATTCACTCAAAACCATCCAAAATTGTACCGTAAATCGACAAAAAATAAAAGGAAACATTAAAATCATGACGTATCTGGTTGCATTGCGCGATTACGTTTCAAGTATTAAAAAATATATATATAAATAGTTGATATGATTAACAATAATTCTAAATAATTAAAAATTAATATCAATGTATAATTAAAATTTAATTAACAATTTTCAATTAAACTTAATTAATATTAGTAATAGTTAAAATTTAATAATTAATATTATTTATAATTAATTGTTAAAAAATAATAATTAATATGAATGAGGGTATAGTTGGAAAAAGTCAAGAAAAGTTCATAATAAGCTACTCCAAATAGTTTATCAATAAACTAGGTTATAATAAGCTAACTTATGTGCATCCAAACATGTACCAAAAAAATAAACTAGTTTATGAACTTGCTTATTTTTTCAAACGATTTCTAATGACCAATTGGGTTAATTATAATCCCAAAACGTTTTAACTTGTCATGATTCTAAATTAATTACCTCATTAAATTTCTTGCATGCGTTTTAATCAAATGCATATAAGTTACAATTAATGTTTTCTCTTATATATACTCTCAAAACATCACACCTATTATTAATACGTTTCATTTTGATCTCTCTCTAATTGTTGCAAGAATATTACAATGAAGAACATGACTTCTGTTCTCGTTATTCTTTTTGCACTTGTGCTTCTTATATGCAACGCACATGCAAAACTTTGTAATCCAGATCAAGAGATACATGATTGCTATCCGGCCCTAATTCAACGAGGACTACCGTCTCCAACTTGTTGCAACGAATTAGCAGCGCATAAAGATTGCTTCTGTGAATACATGAACATCAATAAGCCTATATTGCCACCAAACTTTTCGTTTATTCGCAATATATGTAAATCATGTGGCTTTACATGTCCCTTTTGTCCGGACACCAGAATAGATTGATTATGCCTATAGTCGTTGACCATACATAGATCTTGATGAATAAAAACATTGTATTGACAATTTTACATTTATATATTTCTTTTTGGTTGTATATTTATTCATGATCATGTAGTGCTACAAGTCTCTCATATCATAAACCTAACTTGTCTTGTGCATTTAAAGATCTAAACGTATCATACCTAAAGAATAAATTTGAGCATTTGGGATTTTTTTATTAACCCTATAAATTGAAATTTTGTTTTACTTAATATGTTTTATAAAATAAACCCAATTCTTTTTAAGGAAATAACATAAGTATGTGAACCATTATTATACTTATTTACCGTATAAATGATTTTGACTTTTAAACTATATTTCTAACATTTGAAGTGTTTTACCGTGATTTATTATCTTTTTTTCTTTAAAATGTTCAAAAATATGTTTTCGCCCTTATATTAGGAAAGTTGAAACAGCGGGAAAGTGCGGAACGATCGACAACCGTCTAAATCCTTTAATAAACGAGAATTACGAAACGTAAACCAAAAGAACTATAGAATTCTCTCCGAAGATGAACTTTTATAATTGATAACTTAATAGCAATGAAAACAATAAAACCCTATTTATAATCTTAAAGAGAAAACTCTAATTTTGGTCCTTGAGGTTTAGTGAAAAATATGAAAGTGGACTTGAATTTTGATAAGTCTAGAAAACATCCTTGTGGTTCTCATTTACTTTGAAAGTGGTCCTCACTAACTCCGTTAAACAATGTCTGTTAAGTGAGAGGTAATTTAATCTTTTTATCCTTTTTTTACTCATTTTCTTTTTAAAATTAAAAACATTAAATAAACTAATAAACCTTGTATACCCTCGCCTCCAAGCTTTTCGTTTCTCTGTTAGTCCCCACCTCCACCAAACAACTAGCACCGATCTTCTTCTCCATCGCTCCTGTCACCGAAGACCTCGATCATCGATTTTCTACTCCATCGCAGCATCTGCAACTCATCTAATTCATCTCACCAGGACCGAAGCATAAGACACCACTGGCTAAATCCCCCATCGTCGGTGAAGCATTTCTAGCTTCTCCACACCTAAAACCACAGGGACAAGATTTGCCTTGGTCAACCTCACCCTCACCACCAGTAGCCATGCTTATTATCTTCATAGAAAATCCACCATATCCACCTCCTCTCACGACCTATGTGTTCACCCCATGTTTCCACTCCAAATACTGGGCAAATGAAGCCTTTCTCAAAACCTTTGTGTTGCAAGGATTTCACGTAAGCATTTTTGGGTTTGGGATTTATCATTTATCGACTTTGAATCTGTGTCTTGGTGAGGAAACAAAGCATGGCCCATTTATTTTACCTTTTTGTTTCCATTCAAAGGTTAGGTTTTTCCCTTTATCTCGATTCACAAGGACGAAATCTTCCCCCCCAAAATCAAAAGAACTAATCAATTTTTTACTCTTTATCCTTAATCAATTTCAAATGAATATGCACCTAATTTGTTTCCAATGGAGTCCATACCCAACAAACCCAATTATACTCTCTAATCACATGACATGTTGGTATTTGTAAAATCACTATTTTACATGATATTAAACTACTTTAACATGAAAACATTTCACTCATAGAGCTTAATAACTGACTATTGATGTATATTTCAAAATAAGACAGTGTCGTTAATGGCAAGTGAAAAGAGAAGGTATAACCAAGTACTAGACATAGTGTTATTGATGTAACACTCCAATTGTTTTGTAATATTTTGTTTATTCTAATTATTTAGTTTGTGAATATGTTAAGACCAAATTGTACTTAAACTTAACCAATAGTTAGTAATATGAATTCATTTCAAAAAATAAGTCATGATGGCATGCCTTCATCCCCTAGGACTTGGCAAGTGAGGGTGTGACATTAGGGATCTATGTATCTTGCTATGATATCATTGTAATAGTAGCTTTGGTTGTATGAAGAGTAAGGGGTTGTTTGGTTTTTTAGAATTTTTTTTAATGACTCTTAAGTTCAATTGGTTAGACCTTTTCATATCCGGACGATTTGTTTTCAGAACCTCTTAACTCTTAAATACATTTGAAATAAGAAGTGGTGACCTAATTTCTTAAAACCTCTTATCACTAGCTCAGTTAATATGCTATTCTTTCTCTCAAGACGTATCCAGACGTTACAAAAACAAACTCAGATTTCAGAATTTAACACCACCTCTTATTAATCAGAATTGAAATAAGATTTAAGACTTCAGACCTCTTAAAAAAACAAATGTAACCCAAATTTTTTAAACTTTGTAACAGTGGAACTATAGATTTAGTTATGTGCAATTATAAATGTTGAAAAAATAAGAACTTGTGTGTAAAATTTACAAATATATTTATTTTTTATAACCACTAAAAATAATTTTGGCTCCATGTCGGTATGTTATTAATTATATACATATCTTTGATCCTCTATCTGAAAAATGGTAGTAATTAACTGAAAAATGGTAGTCCAATAAAAAATGTTTAATTTTTTTGACCAAGTATTTAGATGCCTCGAAAATAATAAATTAACACGATGGACATTAGGCTTTGTTTGGCAAACTAACAGATAAGCTATCTAATAGATGGTTGATAAGCTAGCGGATGAACAAATCACATTTGGAAAAAACTAGCTTACAAGTATGTAAAATCTATACTACTTTATAAAGCATTTGACTTGTTTTTCTTAAAAACAACTTTTTAAGCCTATTGTACAATTACTTATTGCATATTTACTTAATTTTTAACTTTACAACTCTTTAAAGCTTATGTACAACACTTTTAATGCAGCCCATTACTCTAACAGATATTGTCGATTCAGTTACCAAGATGACGCTTCGTCGATTCAGGCTAACTCACCATGACGACGCTTCGTCCTCATCCAACGCTGCCTCCAATGCAAGGCTTAAATATCCATTGCCGACCAGTTCAGTTCTCTTCTCTCAATCGCTTGCTTCTCTCGAACGTCGATCACCATTAATCGATCAGGTTAGGGTTATGATCTTCAAGGTTCGGTTTCTTATCAGTTTTCTCTTCTTTTTTCAGCTTTCTATCGATTGGCTACTGAAATCGATTTCTATTCTTCTATCCATGGCTATTGAAAGCGAATTAAATTTGGGTTTGATTTCTTGGAATCGATCCATTCTTCTATCCATGTCTGCTTTCTATCGATTGGCTACTGAAATCGATTTTGATTTGTTATCATGGCTACTGAAAGCGATTTCTATTCTTCTATCCATGGCTACTGAAATCGATTTCGGTTTTGGTTTGCTTTCTTGGGCTCGATTTTGGTTTGTTATCGATTTTCTGTTTGCTTTCTATTCGATGGCTATTGAAATCAATTGCTTACCTGGAACCGATTTTGGTTTGTTTGCTTTCTAACTACGTTGTTTACTAAATTGATTTTTGTCTTTTTATGAGTAGCTTATATTTCTTGTTTAGACTCAAGTGTATAGCTTAGTTGGTAAAGGATAGAATGACTTTGCTCAAAAATACATGTTTAAGTTCGAATCCTACGGGAGACGGGTTTGAACTCCTAACATGTTGTTTGGGGGTTAAAACGTGGATTTGAAAAAGCTAAGTAAGAAGTGTCATCAATAAAAATATATTTCTTGAATTTGGATTGTAAGAACATCTACAACACCAACAGTTATGGTATAATTTTTCTAAAATAGAGTATAAAAAGTTGAAACCTCTAAAAAAATTACAATTAACTCCAATAGCTACTCTATTTTAGCAATTCTATTATCAATTATATTAATAAAATATTATTTCTCTCTTCTAAATATACAACTTCAATATCTCCTATTGGTGGAAAAAAATTAAATATTATTTATCTCTCTTCAATATTGGGATTTAGAGATTTCCACGTGCTCTCTCCTCTTTTCTCTATTTTAGCATATGATATAGTCAACTCAACCTAATGCCCCACTAGACCTTTCTTAGGCTTTTAAATTAACATTTTTCGATAAGAAAATAATTTCTAAAACAAACTATACTCCAAAATAACACTTTCACAAGTCTTGGTAATATTTGAAAAACCACAATAATTATTTTCGCAAATTTACTATGTCAAGGCTATTTTTGAAAATTTTAAATATCTAACATTCTTATAAAAATTTATAAGATTTATCTTTGGAAAATATCCAAAACATTTGCTCCAACAAAATATCGTTCATTGAGGATATTTAACAATATAATATCAAAAATAAAATAAAAGGAGGTATATTCGAGCAACTAAAAATAGCGGAGACTAAATAAATAAATTAGTGATAATTTATTATATACAAAATTATTGTAGTAAAAATAAATTCTTATTGGATCCATTTATTATAAACCCAACATATAAAACATTTTTTTTGTTTTATAGCCCAACAACATAATTTGGGCTCTACCAGATGTGGCCCAATTAAAACTGGTCCAATTAAAGAACAAGTAATATAGTCTAGAGTGCAAGGCCCAACGTAATTCAGCCCACACACATGTGGGTAGATGGGAGGGATCCACGCCCAAACCCATATCCGAGAAAAAACCCTAGAACGTAAATGTGCAACCCCTGATACGTTTTTGACCAAAATCGACTCATTTTGGGGTCGTTTTTCTTCATTCTTTTTGCACTAAAACTTTAGAAACATTTTATACTAACCATAGAATTAAAAGCATAATTTTTAATGAACTGAGGGGCTATAATTTTGAGTTTAAAGACACGATTTTACCGAAAACAACCAATAATCACGTTTTGGTAAAATCGAACGTCTTCCCGACTCTCTTACGACCCAATAATTTTAGGATAATTTAGAAACACTAAAACGATTATAGTGAAGCATAAAACTAGAATTAAGGTCAATGATTTACCTCTACTTTGACGAAAAACCTTGAGGAAACCCTAATCGCTTTGACGGTCGAATTCTCCTTCACCTCACGACTTTTGCTATTGATTTCTTAAGGTTAATGAGCGTCTATATATAACCAATCAGTAACAATTCGAAATTTGAGATACCCTCTACGTAATTGAGAGAATTTTGGGGATTAAGCCTCTATCCCAACTAAAACGTGGCTTTATCCCAAAACAACTCAAATCCCTTTTTTTCTTTTAATTAAATAATCATATTTCTACATGAAACCCCCCTCTTTGCCCATCTTACACTTTAACCCCTTCAACATTTTCTAATATAAATATACATAAATATATTTTTATTTATCCAACACATTTTTATTTTTATTTTTCTACTAAAATAAACCAATTTATTGAAATGCTAAAACCCACACTTTGGAGTGCTACAAATAAACATAATCAAAACATGATATACATTTAAATATAAATATAAATAATTTAAAACATATAAGATAATCATTGAATTCTAACAAAATACTTAATTTTTTATATAAAAAACATTATATTAGTAAGCCTAAATTAAACAAATTTATAAAAAAAAACATTATCATTCTCTCAAAACCATCCAAAATTGTACCGTGAATCGACAAAAAATAAAAGGAAAGATTAAAATCCTGATGTATCTCAATGCATTGCGCAAATACGCTTCTAGTATTAAAAAATATATATATAAATAGTTGATATGATTAACAATAATTCTAAATAATTAAAAATTAATATCAATGTATAATTAAAATTTAAGTAACAATTTTCAATCAAACTTAATTAATATTAGTAATAGTTAAATTTTCATAATTAATATTATTTATAATTAATTGTTAAAAAATAATAATTAATATGAATGAGGGTATAGTTGGAAAAAGTCACGAAAAGTTCATCATAAGTTACTCCAATAGTTTATCAATAAACTAGGTTATAATAAGCTAATTTATAAGCTACCTTATGTGCATCCAAACATGTACCAAAAAAATAAACTAGTTTATAAACTTGCTTATTTTTTCAAACGATTTCTAATGACCAATTGGGTTAATTATAATCCCAAAACGTTTTAACTTGTCATGATTCTAAATTAATTACCTCATTAAATTTCTTCCATGCGTTTTAATCAAATGCATATAAGTTACAATTAATGTTTTCTCTTATATATACTCTCAAAACATCACACCTATTATTAATACGTTTCATTTTGATCTCTCTCTCTCTCTCTCTAATTGTTGCAAGAATATTACAATGAAGAACATGACTTATGTTCTCGTTATTCTTTTTGCACTTGTGCTTCTTATATGCAACGCACATGCAAAACTTTGTAATCCAGATCAAGAGATACATGATTGCTATCCGGCCCTAATTCAACGAGGACTACCGTCTCCAAATTGTTGCAACGAATTAGCAGCGCATAAAGACTGCTTGTGTGAATACATGAACATCAATAAGCGTATACTGCCACCAAACTTTCCGTTTATTCGCAATATATGTAAATCATGTGGCTTTACATGTCCCTTTTGTCCGGACACCAGAATAGATTGATTATGCCTATAGTCGTTGACCATACATAGATCTTGATGAATAAAAACATTGTATTGACAATTTTACATTTATATATTTCTTTTTGGTTGTATATTTATTCATGATCATGTAGTGCTACAAGTCTCTCATATCATAAACCTAACTTGTCTTGTGCATTTAAATATCTAAACGTATCATACCTAAAGAATAAATTTGAGCATTTGGGATTTTTTTTTATTAACCCTCTAAATTGAAATTTTGTTTTACTTAATCTGTTTTATAAAATAAACCCAATTTTTTTTAAGGAAATAACATAAGTATGTGAACCATTATTATACTTATTTACCGTATAAATGATTTTGACTTTTAAACTATATTTCTAACATTTGAAGTGTTTTACCGTGATTTATTATCTTTTTTTCTTTAAAATGTTCAAAAATATGTTTTCGCCCTTATATTAGGAAAGTTGAAACAGCGGGAAAGTGCGGAACGATCGACAACCGTCTAAATCCTTTAATAAACAAGAATTACGAAACGTAAACCAAAAGAACTATAGAATTCTCTCCGAAGATGAACTTTTATAACTGATAACTTAATAGCAATGAAAACAATAAAACCCTATTTATAATCTTAAAGAGAAAACTCTAATTTTGGTCCTTGAGGTTTAGTGAAAAATATGAAAGTGGACCTGAATTTTGATAAGTCTAGAAAACATCCTTGTGGTTCTCATTTACTTTGAAAGTGGTCCTCACTAACTCCTTAAAACAATGTCTGTTAAGTGAGGGTAGCTTAATCTTTTTATCATTTTCTTACTCATTTTTTTTAAAATTAAAAACATTAAATAAACAAATAAACCCTGTATACCCTCGCCTCCAAGCTTTTCGTTTCTCAGTTAGTCCCCACCTCCACCAAACAACTACCACCGATCTTCTTCTCCATCGCTCTTGTCACCGACGACCTCGATCATCGATTTTCTACTCCATCGTAGCATCTGCAACTCATCTAATTCATCTCACCAGGACCGAAGCATAAGACACCACCGGCTAAATCCCCCATCGTCGGAGAAGCTATTCTAGCTTCTCCACACATAAAACCACAGGGACAAGATTTCCCTTGGTCAACCTCACCACCCTCACCACCAGTAGCCATGCTTATTATCTTCATAGAAAATCCACCATATCCACTTCCTCTCACGACCTATGTGTTCACCCCATGTTTCCACTCCAAATACTGGGCAAATGAAGCCTTTCTCAAAACCTTTGTGTTGCAAGGATTTCAGGTAAGCATTTTTGGGTTTGGGATTTATCATTTATCGGCTTTGAATCTGTGTCTTGGTGAGGAAACAAAGCATGGCCCATTTATTTTACCTTTTTGTTTCCATTCAAAGGTTAGGTTTTTCTCTTTATCTCGACTCACACGGACGAAATCTTCCCCCCCAAATCAAAAGAACTAATTAATTTCTTACTCTTTATCCTTAATCAATTTCAAATGAATATGCACCTAATTTGTTTCCAATGGAGTCCATACCCAACAAACCCAATTATACTCTCTAATCACATGACATGTTGGTATTTGTAAAATCACTATTTTACATGATATTAAACTACTTTAACATGAAAACATTTCACTCACAGAGCTTAATAACTGACTATTGATGTATATTTCAAAATAAGACATTGTCGGTAATGGCAAGTGAAAAGAGAAGGTATAACCGAGTACTAGACATAGTGTTATTGATGTAACATTCCAATTGTTTTGTAATATTTTGTTTATTCTAATTATTTAGTTTGTGAATATGTTAAGACCAAATTGTACTTAAACTTAACCAATAGTTAGTAATATGAATTCATTTCGGATTAGCATTTAATGATGAGTAAAATAATCCTTGAAGATATTTCTTCACTTTCCCCGTTAGCAAAAAGTTTATGGCGAGCGGTATTATGGATTTCTATGTATGTGATTTGGAGTTATCGCAATAAAGTGGTGTTTTCGGATATAGCTCATTCACAATCGGACTTGGCTTTCGACATTAAGTGTTTATCTTCGCATATTTTCAACAATCGTTTATCCAGATACGTTCTCAATCGAAAGAGTTTGGCTAGGCCTTGTCTTTATTTTTTTGAGTTTGCAATCCAGAATTTCCATATATCTGTTTTGATCACTTGTGTGCATTAGATCCATTCTGAAGAAAAAAAAGACGTGTTCAAGATAATTGGTGGTATCCATAATGAATCTGATACTCGGAAGAAAATGGAACTTTGGGTATCTTGGGTCTCTCTACATGAAAGTCTTCTTCAAAACTCCATCACAATTTTGAACATTTTCTCTTTATTGATATTATTTATGACTTTCATTTTCTCAATATCGATATTATTTATGGCTTTCTCTATATTAAGCTTGTTGGATATATTTTTAGTTTTATCAATCATTTTCTCCAGAATTAATTGTTTATGTAGTTTGTTTTGTTGCAACTTCATTTACTTTTGGTCCGAGTACCATGAAAAACATTTATTTTTTGGATTTTGCTCAAGTTTATTAGCCTTTGCGAACTCACAAATTTCCTTTGTTCTTGATCACCGAAAATGGTTTTGGCCTTGTTTAGATTTATGCACAATCTAATGCAGAGCAAGTTGAAAACATGCATGAATGTGATGAGTCAAATGGAATCCATTCTTCTTTACCATCATGTTGTTTTTTTGTTAGTGATTGGTACAACTTCAATATAATCATGTGGTTTGTTAGAGCTGTAGGTTTTAACTGGGCTTTGATGTGCATAATCTGATATATTTTTCTATGCGCCAAACTGTAGGTTAGAACTGGGATTTGATGAATCAAAAAGAATTCAGCAAGTTGCAAAACAACATTCTCTTCCAACTTTCTGCTTAAATCTGGAATTCAGCAAGCGGCAAAACACAACCAAAATGTTGTATGCATTATAAGGTTCGGTTCAATAGTTGTTAATTTATTTTCCAACTTTAAGTTTGATTTTTGTTTTTACAAGTTTTCCATTATGATTTGTTTCTGTATTTTACTCTTCCCAATATTGCATTAGGGATATGATTGAATACCATTTTTGCATATCTTGGCTTCTAAATTGGTATTGGAAAATTTTTCAAATCAAATTTTGTTGTGCCTTTATGACATAATCTTCCGGTTGAGAGGGAGGGGTTTGATTTTTTTTTGGTTTTTAAGCTTCAAAAACAAGAGTTTCCTCTGGATATGGTTTGTTCCAAGATCTTTCAAGCACATTAAACATCTTCGATCTCTTCTATCCACCATGTAAAAATCCCTTTTCACTGTAGTGGATTTGTGTCTATAAATTGTGACCTTTTTTTTGGCTTTATATATTCCAATCAATGGAAATTACTTTGCAATTTGGCATATATTTCTGTTTTATGAGTTTTATGTCTTTGTAAATGTTACAATGCAGATGGGTACGATTCGTAGGAACCCAATGGTACTTTGATTTCTTCTCAATGTTATTTCTGGAATTGTGTTCTCAGGTTGGTATTCTTCCACTTTTTCTTTGCAATTTAATGCCTCATATTCTTTATGTAGGTTACAAATAACATTCAGATTTCTCGATTACAATATTTCTCACGCTTTCCATCTTGATTACAATGTCTCTACCCGATTTCTCCATCCCATCGCTCTCTCAGGTTTACATTTTTTTTCCAATGATTTTTTATGTTTTTTTCTTCTCCAGTTTGAGTTTGAGTTTGAGTTTGAGTTTGAGTTTGAGTTTGAGTTTGAGTTTGAGTTTGAGTTTGAGTTTGAGTTTGAGTTTGAGTTTGAGTTTGAGTTTGAGTTTGAGTTTGAGTTTGAGTTTGAGTTTGAGTTTGAGTTTGAGTTTGAGTTTGTGTTTGTGTTTGTTGTTGTGTTCGACAGTCGTTGTGTTGATTACATAGTTTTGTTTGAAATCGATTTCTTTATTACAGAGTAAGTTTTTTTTGTATTTGATTGATCTTCAATATTTTTTTGTTCTTTTGACAATCTATTACTTAATTACACGCGTTTCTTGAATACAATCCTACTAATAACGACTTTGAACAACTAGAGTTCCCTCCAAAACGTAATCTATCTTTGTAATAGGTGCAACTCAAAATTATTTTCGGTAAATTCAGTTGGTAATGTTGATTAGATTTCATGACCCTTGCTTTTGCTTCTGGCATCTTGATTTTTGGATATATGTCAAAGCATTTATATTTCTTTACTTTGGTTTGGTATCAAACATGGATTCAGTAAATGGGCTACAACAAGATGGAATTTGGTTTGTTTGTTGGCATTCAAACCTACAAAGATGAGCATCAATGATTGATGGAATTCATATGTGCAACAGTAGTCCAGTCGGTGTTTGAATTATGTTTTAGCTAATGGTTGCAATATATGGATTTTTAGTATAAGATTCTGTGAGGTTATCGTCCCATTGGAGAATGGAGGATAAGTAGAAAACATGATGCTAATACCTTTTTATTTGGTGATATAATAATTAAAGAAGCATGCCTTTTTTTGCTAATTATATCTTATATCTATAATATTAGTTATGCTAATTAATCGTTGCATGAACATCATATCATGTAGATGTTGTATCACTTGATTACAATTTTATGTTTCCTTCCTAATAGTAAAAGTATATATTGTTTAGACTCAGGTGTATAGCTTAGTTGGTAAAGGATAGAATGACTTTGCTCAAAAATACATGTTTAAGTTCGAATCCTACGGGAGATGTGTTTGAAATCCTAACATGTGGTTTGGGGGTTAAAACGTGGATTTGAAAAAGCCAAGTAAGAAGTGTCATCAATAAAAATATATTTCTTGTGTAACACCCCAAGTTTTGTTTGGTTTTGTGATGTTAAAAGAAGGATTTAGGGCTGCCTGCGTTGGTTTACAGGGCGCACGGGTCGTGCGCCCTTATTCAGAAAGAGTGCACGGGTCGTGCACAAGGGTCAGGGGTTGGCAGTGGGTTACGCACGGGTCGTGCGTTTCCCTTCAGCAAAAACGCACGGGTCGTGCGTCGTGTCAGGGGCTCTATCAGCGTGGGTTTTATTGAATTAATTCCCAAATCTCATCCATTCTCATTTCTTTCTTCCTTTCCAAGTTCTCCTTTCCCTCCCTCCTCATTTACTCCCCTAGGGTTTCTCTAACCACAAATCATCCCATTTATTACTTGAATCAAGTGTTCCATTCAAGGTTTCGGGTTTGAAGCTTCACCTCCATTGTCATCTTCTCCAAGAGGTCCAACCTAGCATTTTTGGGTTTTCTTCTAAAACCTACTTGGTGAGTTCCTACTATCATTTTACAAACTTTATACATATCAAAGGTTACATTTTTGAGCTCCTATATATCTCTATGGTTTTGGATCTAACTCTATGGCATTTTGACCTAACTTGAGTTTTTGGGATATTTTAGGGTTCCTAATCATTTTCTTGAAATGTAAAGGGTTTGATTTTATTGAGAGTAAAATGGAGATTTACTTGCACATTTATGTGATTTACTTGGAAGAATGTATATAAACTCATTTTATGATTTTTATTCTTATCAGCAGTTAAACTTGAAAAAGGCCTTTTGGTTATAAATGTTTTTGGAAGCTATACGTTTAGCTTTGGTTAGTCACACGTGTTATTGTGACAAGTTTAGACTATTACTAGTGGATCCCTAGGTTTTGAGTCGACTTATATTATTGGGATGTCTTTTCCCCTTTTTGTAGCTATGGATGCACTTGATCCTCGGGAGCGTTTGGTACGGTTATGTGAGACCAGTTACTAGCTATGGGTCAAGTGTAGTCCTAGTGAATGAGTATGACTTGGTTTCCTCGGGGGCCCTCCCTCACATCTTAGTACATTCCGAAGTGTTCGTGGCCATGGATTCAAGTATTTAGCTCACAACACGGGTCGTGGTCTACTTTTGTGTTCCGCCACCATCCTTGGTAAATCGGGTATTCCCCGTCATCGCTAGATGAACTTTTGGACCGATTGTCCTTTCTTGATAACGATCTTCTTTTGTAAACTAAAAGTCTGGTAAAGATTTATCTATGTTACAAATGTTTATATATCTTGAATTCTATAAACTGTATGTTCTCACTAGGCTTTAAGCCTAACACTTTTTCTCAAATGATATGTATAACAGGTTCCCATAGCGGTGGGGTGCCAAGGTCGTGAGTGACGAGCATGTCTTAGAGGCATTTTTGGAATGACTAGTAGTCAATGTTGGGCGTTGATTAAGTCCCATCTTTTGGTGATTTTGGGTCGACAACCGATGTAATCTTGATAGATGTATTTAGATTACTTTGTTGTTGATTTCCATATTCATTCTTGGGTTTTTGTAAAGGTTTAGTACTTTACCCCCTTTTGGGAGGTTTAAACCAAATGTTATGTCATATTGTCTATATTTCCGCAGTTTTATTTCATTCTGATTTCTAGGGTGTTACAAAAACAGAGACTAAATAAATAAATTAGTGATAATTTATTATATACAAAATTGTTGTAGTAAAAATAAATTATTATTGGATCCATTTATTATAAACCCAAAATATAAAACATTTTTTTTGTTTTATAGCCAAACAACATAATTTGGACTCTACCAGATGTAGCCCAATTAAAACATGTCCAATGAAAGAACAAGTAATATAGTCTAGAGTGCAAGGCCCAACGTAATTCAGCCCACACACATTGGGGTCGTTTTTCTTCATTCTTTTTGCACTCAAACCTTAGAAACCATTTACACTAACCATAGAATTAAAAGCATAAATTTTAATGAACTGAGGGGCTCTAATTTTGAGTTTAAAGACACGATTTTTACCGAAAACAACCAATAATCACGTTTTGGTAATATCGAACGTCTTCCTGACTCTCTTACGACCCAATACTTTTAGCATAATTTAGAAACAATAAAACGATCATAGTGAAGCAGAAAACTAGAATTAAGGTCAATGATTTACCTCTAATTTGACGAAAAACCTTGAGAAAACTCTAATCGCTATGATGACCGAATTGTCCTTCACCTCACGACATTTGCTACTGATTTCTTACAGTTATTGAGCGTCTATATATAACCAATCAGTAACAATTCGAAATTTGAGATACCCTCTACCTAATTGAGAGAATTTTGGGGATTAAGCCTCTATCCCAACTAAAACATGGCTTTATCCCAAAACAACCCATATCCCTTTTTTTTCTTCTAATTAAATAATCATATTTCTACATGAAACCCCCTACTTTGCCCATCTTACACTTTAACCCCTTCAACATTTTCTAATATAAATATACATAAATATATTTATATTTATCCAACACATTTTTATTTTTATTTTTCTACTAAAATGAACCAATTTATTGCAATGTTAAAACCCAAACTTTGGAGTGCCACAAATAAACATAATCAAAACTTGATATACATCTCAATTTAAATATAAAGAATTTAAAACATATAAGATAATCATTGAATTCTAACAAAATACTTAATTTTTATATATAAAAACATTATATTATTAAGCCTAAATTAAACAAATTTATAAAAAAAACCATTATCATTCTCTCAAAACCATCCAAAATTGTACCGTAAATCGACAAAAAATAAAAAGAAACATTAAAATCATGATGTATCTTGATGCATTGCGCGAGTACGCATATAGTATTAAATATATATATATATATATATATATATATATATATATATATATATAAATAGTTGATATGATTAACAATAATTCTAAATAATTAAAAATTAATATCAATGTATAATTAAAATTTAATTAACAATTTTCAATTAAACTTAATTAATATTAGTAATAGTTAAATTTTAATAACTAATATTATTTTATAATTAATTGTTAAAAAATAATAATTAATATGAATGAAGGTATAGTTGAAAAAAGTCACGAAAAGTTCATCATAAGCTACTCCAATTAGCTTATCAAAGTAACTTATCAAAGTAGCTTATCAATAAATTAGGTTATAATAAGTTAACTTATAAGCTAACTTATGTGCATCCAAACATGTACCAAAAAAATAAACTAGTTTATAAACTTGCTTTTTTTTCCAAACGGTTTCTAATGACCAATTGGGTTAATTATAATCCCAAAACATTTTAACTTGTCATGATTCTAAATTAATTACCTCATTAAATTTCTTACATGCGTTTTAATCAAATGCATATAAGTTACAATTAATGTTTTCTCTTGTATATACTCTCAAAACATCATACCTATTATTAATACGTTCCATTTTGATCTCTCTCTCTCTCTCTCTCTCTCTCTAATTGTTGCAAGAATATTACAATGAAGAACATAACTTCTGTTCTCGTTATTCTTTTTGCACTTGTGCTTCTTATATGCAACGCACATGCACAAGTTTGTAATCCAGATCAAGAGATACATGATTGCTATCCGGCCCTAATTCAACGAGGACTACCGTCTCCAACTTGTTGCAACGAATTAGCAGCGCATAAGACTCATAAGACTGCTTGTGTCAATACATGAACATCAATAAGCGTATACTGCCACCAAACTTTCCGTTTATTCGCAAATATATGTAAATCATGTGGCTTTACATGTCCCTTTTGTCCGGACACCGGAATAGATTGATTGTGCCTATAGCCGTTGACCATACATAGATTTTGATGAATAAAAACATTGTATTGACAATTTTACATTTATATATTTCTTTTTGGTTGTATATTTATTCATGATCATGTAGTGCTACAAGTCTCTCATATCCTAAACCTAACTTGTCTTGTGCGTTTAAAGATCTAAACGTATCATACCTAAAGAATAAATTTGAGCATTTGGGATTTTTTTTTATTAACCCTCTAAATTGAAATTTTGTTTTACTTAATCTGTTTTATAAAATAAACCCAATTTTTTTAAGGAAATAACATAAGTGTGTGAACCATTATTATACTTATTTACAGTATAAATGATTTTGACTTTTAAACTATATTTCTAACATTTGAATTGTTTTACCGTGATTTATTATCTTTTTTTCTTTAAAATGTTCAAAAATATGTTTTCGCCCTTATATTAGGAAAGTTGAAACAGCGGGAAAGTGCGGAAGGATCGACAACCGTCTAAATCCTTTAATAAACAAGAATTACGAAACGTAAACCAAAAGAACTATAGAATTCTCTCCGAAGATGAACTTTTATAATTGACAATTTAATAGCAATGAAAACAATAAAACCCTATTTATAATCTTAAATAGTAAACTCTAATTTTGGTCCTTGAGGTGTAGTGAAAAATATGAAAGTGGGACCTGAATTTTGATAAGTCTAGAAAACATCCTTGTGGTTATCATTTACTTTGAAATTGGTCCCTAGTCACTAACTCCGTTAAACAATGTCGGTTAAGTGAGGGGTAGTTTAATCTTTTTATCCTTTTTTTACTCATTTTCTTTTTAAAATTAAAAACATTAAATAAACAAATAAACCCTGTATACCCTCGCCTCCAAGCTTTTCGTTTCTCTGTTAGTCCCCACCTCCACCAAACAACTACCACCGATCTTCTTCTCCATCGCTCCTGTCACCTACGACCTCGATCATCGATTTTCTTCTCCATCGCAGCATTTGGAACTCATTCAATTCATCTCACGAGGATCGAAGCATAAGACCCTACTGGCTAAATCCCCCTCGGCGAAGCATTTCTAGCTCCTCCACACATAAAACCACAGGGACAAGATTTGCCTTGGTCAACCTCACCCTCACCACCAGTAGCCATGCTTATTATCTTCATAGAAAATCCACCATATCCACCTCCTCTCACGACCTATGTGTTCACCCCATGTTTCCACTCCAAATACTGGGCAAATGAAGCCTTTCTCAAAACCTTGTGTTTCAAGGATTTGAGGTAAGCATTTTTGGGTTTGGGATTTATCATTTATCGGCTTTGAATCTGTGTCTAGGTAAGGAAACAAAGCATGGACCATTTATTTTACCTTTTTGTTTCCATTCAAAGGTTAGGTTTTTCTCTTTATCTCGACTCACACGGACGAAATCTTCCCCCCAAAATCAAAAGAACTAATCAATTTCTTACTCTTTATCCTTAATCAATTTCAAATGAATATGCACCTAATTTGTTTCCAATGGAGTCCATACCCAACAAACCCAATTATACTCTCTAATCACATGACATGTTGGTATTTGTAAAATCACTATTTTACATGATATCAAACTACTTTAACATGAAAACATTTCAATCACACAGCTGAGCTTAATAACTGACTATTGATGTATATTTCAAAATAAGACGTTGTCGTTAATGGCAAGTGAAAAGAGAAGGTATAACCGAGTACTAGACATAGTGTTATTGATGTAACATTCCAATTGTTTTGTAATATTTTGTTTATTCTAATTATTTAGTTTGTGTATATGTTAAGACCAAATTGTACTTAAACTTAACCGATAGTTAGTAATATGAATTCATTTCAGATTAGCATTTAATGATGAGTAAAATAATCCTTGAAGATATTTCTTCACTTTCTCCGTTAGCAAAAAGTTTATGGCAAGCGGTATTATTTATTTCTATGTATGTGATTTGGAGTTATCTCAATAAAGTGGTGTTTTCGGATCTAGCTCATTCACAATCGGACTTGACTTTCGACATTAAGTGTTTATCTTCTCAGTAGTTATCTCATTGTACAAAAGGTTTCACTAATTCTTGGATAGGCTGGTGCCGCAACCCAAGAGCCATTCTTGAGGCCTAAGTTTCGGTGTTCAGAGGGTTTTCTTTTCGCGTGTTTGCTTTGGTTTGTCGTGGGTCTTGAGCTATTGTTTTTAGCTTTGTTCGGTTGGTTTTATTATGATTTTTTTGGGGATTTTTTTTTTGATTTTGGTGTCTGTAGGTGGGTCTGTTTTTCTTTTTCTTTTTGTTTTATTTTGTTTGTTTCTACTTCTTATGGAAACTTATGTTTTTGGTTTTGTTCTTTTTAGTTGGTTTAATAAATTGTTGACCTTTTTTTTTCAAAAAATAAGTCATGATGGCATGCCTTCATCCCCTAGGACTTGGCAAGTGAGGGTGTGACATTAGGGATCTATGTATCTTGCTATGATATCATTGTAATAATAGCTTTGGTTGTATGAAGAGTAAGGGGTTGTTTGGTTTTTTAGAATTTTTTTTAATGACTCTTAATTTCAATTGGTTAGACCTTTTCATATCCAGACCATTTGTTTTCAGAACCTCTTAACTCTAAAATACATTTGAAATAAGAAGTGGTGACCTAATTTCTTAAAACCTCTTATCACTAGCCCAGTTAATATGCTCTCCTTTCTCTCACGACGTCTCTAGACGTTACAAAAACAAACTCAGATTTCAAAATTTAACACCACCTCTTATTAATCAGAATTGAAATAAGATTTCAGACCTCTTAAAAAAACAAATGTCACCTTAATTTTTTAAACTTTGTAACAGTGGAACTATAGATTTAGTTATGTGCAATTATAAATGTTGAAAAAATAAGAACTTGTGTGTAAAATTTACAAATATATTTATTTTTTATAACCACTTAAAAATAATTTTGGCTCCATGTCGGTATGTTATTAATTATATACATATCTTTGATCCTCTATCCGAAAAATGGTAGTAATTAACTGAAACGTAGTCCAATAAAAAATGCTTAATTTTTTTGACCAAGTATTTAGATGCCTCGAAAAAAAAATTAACACGATGGACATTACGCTTTGTTTGGTAAACTAACAGATAAGCTAGCTAGCTGATGAACAAATCACATTTGGAAAAAACTAGCTTACAAGTATGTAAAATCTATACTACTTTATAAAGCACTTGACTTGCTTGTCTTAAAAATAACTTTTTAAGCCTATTGTACCATTACTTATTATATATTTACTTAATTTTTAACTTTACAACTCTTTAAAGCTTATGTACAACACTTTTAATTCAACCCATTACTCTAACTGATATTGTCTATTCAGTTACCAAGATAACGCTTCGTCGATTCAGGCTAACTCACCAAGACGACGCTTCGTCCTCATCCAACGCTGCCTCCAATGCAAGGCTTAAATATCCATTGCCGACCGGTTCTCTTCTCTCAATCGCCTGCTTCTCTCGAACGTCGATCACCATTAATCGATCAGGTTAGGGTTATGATCTTCAAGGTTCGGTTTCTTTTCAGTTTTTTCTACTTTTTTCTGCTTTCTATCGATTGGCTATTGAAATTGATTTTGGTTTGATATCTTGGAATCACTTTTGATTTGTTATCATGGCTATTGAAATCGATTTCTATTCTTCTATCCCGGCTATTGAAAGCGATTTCGATTTTGGTTTGCTTTCTTGGAATCGATCCATTCTTCTATCCATGTCTGCTTTCTATTGATTGGCTACTGAAATCGATTTTGATTTGTTATCATGGTACTGAAAGCGATTTCTATTCTTCTATCCATGGCTTCTGAAATCGATTTCGATTTTGGTTTGCTTTCTTGGGCTCGATTTTGGTTCGTTATCGATTTTTTGTTTGCTTTCTATTCGATGGCTATTGAAATCAATTGCTTACCTGGAACCGATTTTGGTTTGTTTGCTTTCTAACTACGTTGTTTACTAAATTGTTTTTTGTCTTTTTATGAGTAGCTTATATTTCTTGTTTGCAGGTTGGTTTCTATGATGATCTCACTGATGCTAATGTGTTTCGGATAGGGAAGAGCACACTTCTAAGCCATCGCATATTTTCAACAATCGTTTATCTAGATACGTTCTCAAGCGAAGGAGTTTGGCTAGGCCTTGTCTTTATTTTTTTGAGTTTGCAATCCAGAATTTCCATATATCTATTTTGATCACTTGTGTGCATTAGATCCATTCTGAAGAAAAAAAAAGATGAGTTCAAGATAATTGGTGGTATCCATAATGAATCTGATACTCGGAAGAAAATGGAACTTTGGGTATCTTGGGTCTCTCTACATGAAAGTCTTCTTCAAAACCCAATCGCAATTTTGAACATTTTCTCTTTATTGATATTATTTATGACTTTCATTTTCTCAATATTGATATTATTTATGGCTTTCTCTGTAGATCATGATTATTTCACATAGAATTAACACATGAATTGAACTAAGTATCTAACACATAATCAGAATTCATTTACATACCTGGGACAGTAGGAGTAGAATTGGTTCTGTATTGGCTTGTTCTTGATCCATTCTTTTGCAAGATCCACTCTTGATATCTATTCCATGATGGATTTGGTTCAATAGAAATTATGTAGTGTTCTTGATAGAGAATGAACCCAAAAAATGGCGCCAAGGGTTTATGTATCGGATGAAGAGACATGAATCGGTCCTTTCCATCAAGTAACCGATTCATGAAGCGTTGCCTTTGTAACTGCTTCATTTTGGTACCCTATATATATATTTCAATAATTATAATATATATATATATATATATATATATTTATCTTTAATAATATAATAATAAATCACATAATTGTTATCTTGTAATTATCTTGTTCTCTATATAATATATATATATATATATATATATTACATTCTCTATATTAAGCTTCTTGGATATATTTTTAGTTTTATAAATCATTTTCTCCAGAATTAATTGTTTATGTAGTTTGTTTTGTTGCAGCTTAATTTACTTTTGGTCCGAGTACCATGAAAAACATTTATTTTTTGGATTTTGCTCAAGTTTATTAGCCTTTGTGAACTCACAAATTTCCTTTGTTCTTTTTTGTTCTTGATCACCGAAAATGGTTTTGGCCTTGATTACATTTATGCACAATCTAATGTAGAGCAAGTTGAAAACATGCATGAATGTGATGAGTCAAATGGAATCCGTTCTTCTTTACCATCATGCTGTTTTTTTGTTGGTGATTGGTACAACTTCAATATAATCATGTGTTAGAGCTGTAGGTTTAAATTGGGCTTTGATGTACATAATCTGATATATTTTTCTATGCGCCAAACTGTAGGTTAGAACTCAGATTTGATGAATCAAAAAGAATTCAACAAGTTGCAAAACATCATTCTGTTCCAACTTTCTGCTTAAATCTGGAATTCAGCAAGCGGCAAAACACAACCAAAATGTTGTATGCATTATAAGGTCCGATTCAATAGTTGTTGATTAATTTATTTTCCTACTTTAAGTTTGATTTTTGTTTTTACAAGTTTTCCATTATGATCTGTTTCTGTTTTTTACTCTTCCCAATATTGCATTAGGCATATGATTGAATACCATTTTTGCATATCTTGGCTTCTAAATTGGTTTTGGAAAAAATTTCAAATCAAATTTTGTTGTGCCTTTATGACATAATCTTCCAGTTGAGAGGGAGGGGTTTTTGATTTTTTTTGGTTTTTAAGCTTCAGAAACAAGAGTTTCGTATGGATATGGTTTGTTCCAAGATCTGTTCAAGCACATTAAACATCTTCGATCTCTTGTATCCACCATGTAAGAATCCCTTTTCACTTAAGTGGATCTGTGTGTGTAAACTGTGACCTTTTTTTGGCTCTATATGTTCCAATCGATGGAAATTACTTTGCAATTTGGCATATATTTTTGTTTTATGAGTTTTATGTCTTTGTAAATGTTACAATGCAGATTGGTACGATTCGTAGGAACCCAATGGTACTTTGATTTCTTCTCAATGTTATTTCTGGAATTGTGTTCTCAGGTTGGTATTCTTCCACTTTTTCTTTGCAATTTAATGCCTCATATTCTTTATGTAGGTTACAAATAACATTTTGATTTCTCGATTACAATATTTCTCAGGCTTTCCATCTTGATTACAATGTCTCTACCCGATTTCTCCATGCCTTCCCATCGCTCTCAGGTTTACATTTTTTGTTTTCAATGATTTTTTATGTTTTTTCTTCTCCAGTTTGTGTTTGTGTTTGACAGTGGTTGTGTTGATTACATAGATTTGTTTGCATGCGGTTTTCTTTATTACAGAGTAAGTTTTGTTTGTATTTGATTGATCTTCAATGTTTTTTTTGTTCTTTTGACAATCTATTTCTTGATTACACGTGTTTCTTGAATACAATCCTATTCATAACGACTTTGAACAACTAGAGTTCCCTCCAAAACATAATCTATCTTTGTAATAGGTGCAACTCAAAATAATTTTCGGTAAATTCAATTGGTAATGTTGATTAGATTTCATGACCCTTGCTTCTGGCATCTTGATTTTTGGATATATGTCTGCTTCGTGATTGGTTATTCCAAAATGGTTGGAAGAAAGCATTTATATTTCTTTACTTTGGTTTGGTATCAAACATGGATTCAGTAAATGGGCTACAACGAGATGGAATTTGGCTTGTTTGTTGGCTTTTAAACCTACAAAGATGAGCATCAATGATTGATGGAATACATATGTGCAACAGTAGTCCAGTGGGAGTTTGAATTATGTTTTAGCTAATGGTTGCAATATAAGATTCTGTGAGGTTATCATGCCATTGGAGAATGGAGGATAAGTAGAAAACTTGATGCTAATACCTTTTTATTTGGTGATATAATAATTGAAGAAGCATGCCTGTTTTTGCTAATAATATCTTATATCTATCATATTAGTTATGCTAATTAATCGTTGCATGAACATCATATCATGTAGATGTTGTATCACTTGATTACAATTTTATGTTTCCTTCCTAATAGTAAAAGTATATATTATTTAGACTCAGGTGTATAGCTTAGTTGGTAAAGGATAGGATAACTTTGCTCAAAAATACATCTTTAAGTTCGAATCCTACGGGAGACGGGTTTGAACTCCAAACATGTGGTTTGGGGGTTAAAATGTGGATTTGAAAAGGCTAAGTAAGAAGTGTTATCAATAAAAATATATTTCTTGAATTTGGATAGTAAGAACATCTCCAACAGCTATGCTATAATTTTTTTTAAAATAGAGTATAAAATGTTGAAACCTCTAAAAAAATTACAATCAACTCTAACAGCTACTCTATTTTAGTAATTCTATTATCAATTATATTAATAAAATATTATTTCTCTCTTCTAAATATACAACTTCAATGTCTCCTATTGGTGGAAAAGAATTAAATATTATTTCTCTCTCTTCAATATGGGGATTTAGAGATTTCCACCTACTCTCTCCTCTTTTTTCTATTTTAGCATATGATATAGTCAACTCAACCTAATGCCCCACTAGACCTTGCTTAGGCTTTTAAATTAACATTTTTCGATAAGAAAATAATTTCTAAAACAAACTATACTCCAAAATAACACTTTCACAAGTCTTGGTAATATTTGAAAAACCATAACAATTATTTTCGCAAATTTACTATGTCAAGGTTATTTTTGAAATTTTTAACTACCTAACATTCTTATAAAAATTTATAAGGTTTATCTTTGGAAAATAACCAAAACATTTGCTCCAACAAAATATCGTTCATTGAGGATATTTAACAATTAAACATCAAAAATAAAATAAAAAGAGGTATATTCCAGCAACTAAAAAAACGGAGACTAAATAAATAAATTTGTGATAATTTATTATATACAAAAATGTTGTAGTAAAAATAAATTCTTATTGGATCCATTTATTATAAACCCAAAATATAAATTTTTTTTTTGTTTTATAGCCCAACAACATAATTTGGGCTCTACGTGATGTGGCACAATTAAAACTGGTCGAATGAAAGAACAAGTAATATAGTCTAGAGTGCAAGGCCCAACGTAATTCAGCCCACACACATTTGGGTAGATGGGAGCGATCCACGCCCAAACCCAGATCCGAAAAAAACCATAACGTAAATGTGTAGCCCCTGATACGTTTTTGACCAAAATCGACTCATTTTGGAGTCGTTTTTCTTCATTTTTTTTTTGCACTAAAACCTTAGAAACATTTTACACTAACCATAGAATTAAAAACATAATTTTTAATGAACTGAGGGGCTCTAATTTTGAGTTTAAAGACACGATTTCTACCGAAAACAACCAATAATCACGTTTTGGTAAAATCGAACGTCTTCCCGACTCTCTTACGACCCAATACTTTTAGCATTATTTAGAAACACTAAAATGATCATAGTGAAGCAGAAAACTAGAATTAAGGTCAATAATTTACCTCTACTTTGACGAAAAACCTTGAGAAAACCCTAATCGCTTTGACGGTCGAATTCTCCTTCACCTCACGACTTCTGCTACTGATTTTCTTAGGGTTAATGAGCGTCTATATATAACCAATCAGTAACAATTCAAAATTTGAGAGACCCTCTACCTAATTGAGAGAATTTTGGGGATTAAGCCTTTATCCCAACTAAAATATGGCTTTATCCCAAAACAACCCAAATCCCTTTTTTTTCTTTTAATTAAATAATCATATTTCTACCTGAAATCCCCTACTTTGCCCATCTTACACTTTAACCCCTTCAAATTTTCTAATATAAATATACATAAATATATTTATATTTATCGAACACCTTTTTATTTTTCTACTAAAATAAACCAATTTATTGAAATGCTAAAACATGATACACATCTCAATTTAAATATAAAGAATTTAAAACATATAAGATAATCATTGAATTCTAACAAAATACTTAATTTTTTATATAAAAAACATTATATTATTAAGCCTAAATTAAACAAATTTATAAATAAAAAAAAAACCATTATCATTCTCTCAAAACCATCCAAAATTGTACCGTAAATCGACAAAAAATAAAAGGAAACATTAAAATCATGATGTATCTTGCTGCATTGCGCGAATACGCTTCTAGTATTAAAAAATATATATATATAAATAGTTGATATGATTAACAATAATTCTAAATAATTAAAAATTAATATCAATGTATAATTAACAATTTAATTAACAATTTTCAATTAAACTTAGTTAATATTAGTAATAGTTAAATTTTAATAATTAATATTATTTATAATTAATTGTTAAAAAATAATAATTAATATGAATGAGGGTATAGTTGGAAAAAGTAACAAAAAGTTCCTCATAAGCTACTCCAAGTAGCTTATCAATAAACTAGGTTATAATAAGCTAACTTATGTACATCCAAACATGTACCAAAAAAATAAACTAGTTTATAAACTTGCTTATTTTTCCAAACGATTTCTGCGGAGACCTATGTGTTGCGACTTCCCATTATACACAATATTATATACTTTTGACAGTGTGGCCTCACTGTCACAGTACATGGGAATCAAAGGAGTTGGATGTGGCCATAAATGAATATATGTCAGCAGATCTCTAATCCATTCGACTTCTTTGCCCGCAGCAGCTAGGGCTATGAATTCGATTTCCATAGTCGAATGAGTGATACATGTTTGTTTCTTGCTTGCCCAAGAAATCGCTCCACCACCAAGTGTATAAATCCACCCACTTGTGGATTTAGAATCACTTGAGTGATCTATCCAACTAACATCAGAATATCCTTCTTAGATTCCAGGATGCGTCGTGTATGTCAACTCTAGATCACTGGTTCTTTTCAAGTATCCCAACACTCTACTTATTGCCTTCTAGTGATTTGGTCCCGGATTGCTTGTATATTGACTTAGCCTGCTCACAGCAAAAGTAATATCCGGTCTAGTGCAATGCCTTGCATACATCATGCATCCTATTGCACTAGCATACTCTAGTTGAGCCACTGCTCTACCAGAATTCTTGTCAAGTTTCACACTTGAATCAAATGGAGTATTAAACTCCTTTATATTCAAATGTTGAAACTTAGTCAGTATCTTCTCTATATAGTGAGATTGACTAAGAGATATTTGAGATCCTGACCTTTTATTTTTAATTCCGAGAATTGTATCTACTTCTCCAAGATCTTTCATCTTAAAGTTCGAGGATAAGTAGTTTTTCGTCTCACGGATACTAGATTGGTTCCAATGATCAGCATATCATCGACGTAAAGACAGATAATTACAGTGGACTCTTTGGTACATTTTGAGTAAATGCACCGATCAGCTCCATTATGTCGGAACCCAAAAGATGTGACAGTAGTATCAAATATTTCATGCCACTGTTTTGGGGCTTTCTTTAAATTGTACAGAGACTTAATAAGCCTACACACTTTGTTCTCTTGTTCGGGTACTACAAACCCTTCGGTTTGCTCCATATAAACCTCCTCATTTAAGTATCCATTCAAAAAGGCTGTAAAATTTGATGAATATACAGTCCTTTTATGGCTGAGATTGCTATGAGAGTTCGAATTGAACTAATTCTAGCAACTGGAGCGTAGGTGTCGAAATAATCGATACCCTCCTTCTGTCTATATCCTTTACCTACCAATCTAGCTTTAAATGCTGAGATTGAACCATCTGGGTGTAGCTTTCTTTTGAATACCCACTTGAACCTATGGGTTTTGCTCCCTTGGGTAAATCAGCTAATTCCTAAGTTCCATTTCCCATAATAGAGTCCATTTCATCGTTTATTGTTTCTTTCCATAGTGGAGCATCTCTTGAAGACATGGCCTCTTTAAAAGTCTTATGATCATCTTCGATGTTAATCGATAAAATGACTTCTCTAGTCACTTTATTTTGTGTTCCTTCTACTAGATAGGAGAATAAATCATCTCCTAGACTTTTCTCTTTTCTTACTCTAGTACTTCTACGTGGTTCGTCAACCTTGTTTGTTTGAGGTTTTCGAACTGTCACGAGATGTGCTAGGAAGATTTTGAGCCAATGTTCTATCTGAGCTTTCAGCATCTTCTGAAAACTTGTCTTCAAAAAATTCCACATCTCTGGATTCCACTATCACTCCTGTCTCTTTATCCAATAATCTATAAGCCTTGATATTTCTAGCATATCCTACGAATATGCTTTTAATGGCACGGGCTCCCAATTTAGATCGTTTTGGATCAGGGGTACGATAGTAAGCAATACAACCCCAAACTCTAAAGTAGTCCAAGTTAGGCTTTCTTCCTTTCTATAGCTCGTATGGGCTGGTTGAAATCACACGACTAGTGATTCGATTGTGAATGTGGCAAGCAGTCAGTAATGCTTCTCCCCACAGATTGTTTGGTAAACCCGATTGGTTCAACATACAGTTAACCATCTCAACAAGGGTTCGGTTCTTACGTTCCGCCAAACCATTCTGTTGGGGAGTAAAAGGTGAGGTGCGTTCATGTTTGATGCCATTCTCTTCGCAGAATGTATCAAACTCTCGATTGAAGTATTCACCTCCTCTGTCTGAGCGTAGTATTTTTATTTTATTTGTTTTTCGAGTTGATTTTCTACTTCAGCTTTATAAAGTTTAAAAGCATCAAAAGCTTCGTCTTTTGAATGTAATAAATAAACGTATAAAAAACGACTGAAGTCGTCACGGAATGTAATGAAATGTCGTTTACCACCACGGGTAAGTATTCCATTCAATTCACAGATATCAGAGTGAATCAACTCTAAAATAGTTGTATCCCTTTTGACTAATGGAAAAAGTTTCTTTGTAAACTTCGATTTTACACAAGTTTCACATTTTCCAAAATCTTTGTTATCAATTTTAATTAATCCTTTATTTTGCATTTTTTTTCAATATTTTTAACATTTGTGTGTGCTAAACGATTATGCCATAACGATATTGAACAAGCAAAATACTCAAAAGAATTAATTTCATTAAAATCAGAAGAAATTACATCAATAACAGATACTGAAAAACGTACACTATTCTCAGACAGATTTGAAACATTGCTACCAACTGATTCACTCGTACTAGCACCGGAACTGTCATCACCATCCTCAAACAAACTAAGGCGATACATACCCAGTTGACGGTATGCCTTGCCAAAGTAGTGTTGTTGCTTGTGAAACACAATCTTCCTAGCCTCCATAGCAATTCCAATCCCATTTTCATCAAGCTTGCTTAGGGATACGAGACACTTGCATACAGTAGGCATGTGTAACACATTTCTCAAAATTAAGGTTTTTCCCGAAGAAAACCTTAGATGCACAGTTCCAATACCCGCGATATCTGCTCTACCGCGGTTTGCAATCACAATATGCCTTCCGTCACTAACCGGATTGTACTCAGAAAATTTGGATCTGGAGTCACACACATGAACCGTGGCTCCAGAATCCAAGTACCATCCACCTCTCCCAGCCATCACCCTGGTTAAATCTTCAGCAATCATGTCGATCGCATCCATGCTCAGATTGGCCACTAGATGTTCTAAGTCTACGACCGCATTAGTTACGGCCGGTGGGCCAGACTTCCGCTGCCTACATTCCCTTGCATAATGTCCCGTCTCTCCGCAGACGTGACACTTCCCAATTCTCTTTGGTCCCTGACTAGTTGACTGACCAGGCCTTTTGAAGTTCTTCTTTTGTGGACCCAAATTCCACCTTTTGGCGGGTCCAGAAGACTTCCCCTTTCCTTTGCCACCAGCCTGCACGTTGTTGGCACTCATAATGGCCTTGCCCTTTTTGTACCGATTTCTCACCTCTTCCTCAATCCTGATGTGTTTTATCAAATCATCCAAAGAGTAATCTTCGGATTTGTGCATCATACGTTTCTGAAAATCCTTCCATGATGGAGGCAATTTGTCAACAACAACCCCCACAAGGAAGATCTCAGAAAGAGGAATATTGAGAACTCTCGTTTTATTTTCCAATACTTGAACTTCATGAATTTGTTCAAGTATTGGCTTACCATCTACCATTTGAAATCTTAAGTATCGAGACACAAGATATTTATTAGTTCCTTCTTCTTATGCCTTGTACTTAAATTCCAAAGTTGTCCAAAGTTCTCTAGGACAAGTTATCGGGGCATAAAGGTCATACAGTCTGTCAGATAGGGCACTTTTTATGTACCCACAAGCCAGTGTTTCAGACTCCTTACGGAGTAGCCGCTGCTTATCCAGATCGGCTATTCTGGCGAAATCAGGTTCTTTCCCGACTTCGGGAATAGGGTTGTCGGGAATAGGTGGCAGGGAAGGATCCAAGACAAAAAACAGTTTTAGGACCATGAGCATGAATTTGACCCTTTCTGCCCAACGGGTATAGGTCAAAGCTATCCAGTTTTACCAGTTCTTGTTGCATCAAACGAACGTTGTCGGTATCCATTTTTTTCGATTCAAAAACCTTTAAGATTGTTGATTTTTAAATTAGTATAATTCAATAAAGCAACAAGATTTATATATGAAACAGTAATTTTATTTATAAAAATCCAAACTTTATTTATAAAGTTACAAACTTTATTTATAAAGTTTAACAATTTAAATAAGACAAAAATGTTTTAGATGATTATTAGGTGAACCTAATAACGATACTATCCTTCTCGATAGATTTGTTATAAGAAAGGGTAGAAACAGAGTGTCCACTCTACTGGACGGAAACAAAAGACAGAACAGAAAATATAAAACCAACCTGTTTAGACGATCTCCAAGGAACAGCACACAAACTCGAACTGCATGGTTTATAAACCTGTCCTTAAAGGTTTTGGCGGATCCCTTTTGTTGCTGTGAGATTAACACTAGCCAAACCCCTAGGATTTGATGCAGTATGCTTAAACACTAACAACAATAGTGTTATGTTTTAATGCAAGCTTGAGACAGAACTTTTGTAGAGAACGAGATTGAGAGAGCTCAGAGACAGGGAGATCGATAGAGAGCAGAGAGAGAGCACAGGAGAGATTCATTTTTTCCAGTGTGTTTTTTCAATAAACGAAAGCTTCAATTTATACTTGAAAAAACAAGGAATAATCTGATAATATTCCTTAATTAATCCCCAAGAATCGGATTAAGAGATTGAGTTGGAGACTAAGTCTCCAACTGATTTTCAGATTAAAAAGTTTATCTGAAGATTAAGAAAAATCAAACCTTTATCTTCTTAAATATAATTATCTGCTCAAATTAATTAATTTCACTTAATTAATTATTTCAATATCTCGACCTATAAAAAGTAAATTCGTAGCTCGGGGCGAGGCTCCTCAGCTCTGATGCGAAGTGCAAAGTGCGCGACTCTTCGCGAGAACCGCGCTCGCGCCCTCGGCCATGGCCACGCGCGCGCGCGCGTGTGCGTTGCACTTCTTTGAGACCCCCACCATAAGCCTACCATTTTACTCAATACCCACTTGGGAGGATAGGCTTATAAACATAGAATTCTTTTGTGTCTCTACCAATGTGGGATGGAAAACTTCCAACCTCACACTCAAATTCCAACAAACATAAGTTAACACCTCTAAACATAAGTTAGCATATCTCATAACCTTAAAATGTAACATGAAAACTCTAGCATATCTAAACTTTCAATCTTAATGTGTCTTAACCAGGGGCGGAACACAAGTCTTCTAACCCAAGGGGGCTGAGCCTAAATTCTTTATACAATGGATCACATAAACAAGTCTAATTTGCTTCGATGTAATTAGATATGTAAGTATAACATATTAAAATTCTAAAACAAGATAAAAAATTATGAAATCTTTGAACATTGTTCATCAAAATGGAACTTCTCATTCTTTTGCGACTTTAAAATCTTGCACAATTTCTTTTAAACTAAAAAATTTCAACAATTTATTTCTTAGTAAACAAAACGAACTTGTTATGTAAATACTCACTTTCCATTTTGTGTTGCATGTTGTAACATCCTCAAATCTGGTAAAAACAACTAAATTAACACTTTCATTAATACATCAAATGAAGGGTAATTCCCTTTCTATAACTCAATACATAGATTAAAGTCGGATAACAAAACTGGATTTAACATCAACAATAGGTAACCAAGTCTTACATCAAGACTAAGTTAAGGTCGGGTGTTACTAAAACCCCATAATAGTCGCTATCTCTGAATGCGAAAATCACTCAAACGCTACATCCTTCTCGTGCATCTAACTAGCACTCAACTTTTCACGGTGTCGCTAGTACCATTCCCCCAACCAGGATCTGATGCACATGCCGACAAATAAAAAAGGTTAGGCTTAACTCCTAGCTAGTTCAAACAGTTTTCATCATAATTATAAAATGGTATAAACCGAAAGACTACTTATGTAAAACATAACTTCTCATTATGAAATGCATTTATCGTAAAAGTCACATCTTTCCAAACTCACTATTTCCGTGATGAAAACACTAATTAAAAACCCAACACTCACTCCAAAACATAAATGAAGTCAAATACCTTAATACTAAAAACACAAATAAAACTCTATTTCCCAAATCATCCAGAAATATGGATAAATCTCAATAACATAAAACCACGAATAATGGGTGTCAATTCATACTCAAAACGTCACCGAAAATATGGATAATACTCAATACCCAAAACAACACCTTTCGGTGACGGGGGAGATCAAATTCCATTAAATGTGGCGGGAACACAAAGTTAAGCCACTTATCAACGTTCTCGAGTTTCACCTCGGGCCACAAATCCCCGTATACGGCTCCATTGAGCACCACCGTTAGATTCCTAAATGACCCTAGTGTATACTCAACCTTTAGACGAGTCTCACCACAAAGTCACAAGTCCCTGTATCCGACTCACCGTGGGCACCACCGCAATACTTAGCTCCATATACGGCTCCCATGAGCACCACCACAAGCTTTAAATAAAACATGACTTGGGGACCACTCACTAGGCTCACTCATGGACAACAAAACTCCATGTTGAATAAACAAACTTTTATGATTATGGATCCATTGCATTACAGTCTAAAACATTACATGACTCCAAATGAATAACTAGGGCATCCAAAACATGTAATTCTCAAATAAGATGCAATAAATGCAAATCATAACCAAAGCTCTACATTGAGCTATCAAAATCGGAAAAATGTCCCAAGACCCTACAGAGTCAAAAACCAAGCCATAAGCTCAACCAATCAATTGACCATTTACTAAAAGTCATAAAATGCAATAAAACGTAAATAACCCATGTTTATGCAAACACATGTTTCCAAATACATGAATAATCCAAAAACACATTTTTTGATTGGGACAGACCATTTTCCAAAGGGACTTACACTATTTACATTTTCAAAACGCCACATAACACAATGTATGCATTTCTCCAAAACACACACTAAAAGTTAAATTTCACCAAACGACCTTCGATCTTAAGATAAATCATCAAAATACATACATTTATGATTCATATATCAAAGTACCCAAAAATCCCAAATATGAGTGTTTCACAAGATTTATAAAATCAAACATCCCAAATAAATAAACTCTTCAAATGTTCTAACATTTAATAATTATCAAGTAAGGCACATAAATACTTTAAAATGAACATTTTTGGCATGTACAAAGTTTTACAAAGCAACTTGAATTCACCTTGCCAATTAAGTTAAACCTAGGTTCCAAATCCACCTCTACTTCCAAAGTGGTGGAGAGTTTAGATCCACAAGCAAAACTTCTAGATCTATGATGACCAAAACATCATAAAAAACTCAAGAGAAGAAATTAGGGTTGAGGTAGAAATGACCAAACCCTAGGTTAAGAGATGATTGGATATAGGCTTACCTTTCGACTTATCGGTACCCCAACTCTTCGAGAAAACTTCAATTTTATTTGTTTTCATCTTGGAAAACTTTGAAATACGAATATGTAGCAACAAAAATCGCCCAAAACGGATGAGAAGCGAGTAAGATATGACCAAATGAAGAAAATCCCGATTTTAAGCACTGCAGCTCTGGCACGACCTTGACATGCGACAGTGCCCTCTGTCATTGTCGCTGGCAGTGTCGCCCCAAGATGTAACGAGGCCCCATTCCCTCTTGCGACCCTTCCATTTTTACAGTGCCTTATGGCACTATAGCCAGACTCGTACTGAGAGTTTTTTGGTCGTTCATCGACCGTTTTCCCAGCCGTTCCCCGACCATATTTCTGGTACATTGATGTTGTTATTCTAAATATCGTGCCACTGTCATAATTTCATGGCACATTCGATGGAACGACCAAACACTCAATAACGTCGGTGCTATTGTGATATATGTCACAATTGCATGGCACTATAGCCGGAACTACCACAATTTCAGTACCATTGGTGTCATTGTAACATATGTCACAACTACATGGCACTATAGCCGAGACTACCCTACTCTTAGCACCATTGGTTCTATTGTGACATGTGTCACAACCACGTGGCACTATAGTCATACTCCTTATTTGGTTCTTCCTTTACCGATTATCCCAATTCAACACTTTTCCTCAATTGGGATAAAAATTAGGATGTTACACATGTAAGGTCTTCGCATATTCAATCTAAGGATATATGTTAAACCAAGCAGCTTAAAAGCTACACTTATGATTTTTTGAGTCGGATCTTGCATATATGAAAAATGTTGGTTGAAGTGGAACATTATTCAATCTTGCTCTATGTATCAATTATGAACCAAAAAATCACAATTAACAAACAGTATTGTTAGGACTGAAAGTCCTAGTGCGTGGAAAGTTCTATAAAGTATTTATATAGTTTATTTGTTAATTATTAAACGCGTTGTAAAAGCCTTTTATTTTGTTATTGGGCTTTGTTTTGTTTGTTGGGCCTTGACCTGTAGGGTTTTAGGCCTGAGTATTTATTGTTTGTTTTCTAATCATTAGGGTTAGAAGTTGAAAAACTGAATTGTGCGCTTATCAGGTTTAGAGAGAGAGAGTTTGCTTTTCAATCCTATGTTTGTAACTCTCTCAATCATTCAATACAATTAATCGTTCTATGATTCATTGTTACTTGAGCAATCTGGGATTCACAATTGGTATTAGAGCAAAGAGACGAAGATTTGATTCGAAAAAGGTAATTTTTTTTCTCCTCTCTATGTCGATCGACTTCTCTAATTGATTTTTGGGTTTCTTGATTTTTGCTAAATCTTTGAGTCTAGTTGTTTCCAATCTACTTATTTGTTTTAGATTAAAGGTTTGGAAAAGTTTCATCTTCCAATTCGTAAGATTGAAGTAGAATTTTGGATTTTATAGATCTAAAATTTTTAGACTGTGTTCTTGAGTTTTTAGTGAAAATCATTGTTTTTGGCTCGATAATCGATTGAAAGGGTGTTAGATTTCTGAATTTAATCGATAATCATTTCTAAAGTTTATTGGTTTTCGATTAAAAGTTTTTATTTTTTTGAGTTTGGGGTCATTTGCGCCGCTAAAACCGGTTCTTACCCTACCCAGGACTCGCGAGACCCTGTTGTCCCAAGCCAGGCTTCGGCCAGGCTTCGGTTCCCGTGCCGCCCGTGCCACGGCTCCGCCCGGTCTCCGTACTGCCTATGCCATGGTCCAATACCACACAACCGCCCCTTGCTAAGTCGCAGGAGGGGAACATTTTTTGCGTTTTTTTTGTGTATTACTGTCTGACTTTATTGAATCAAATCGCGATCGTCTTACGATCATTTTGTTCAAGTAACAATGTCTTATTCTGATTATCAACAAGCAATTTCTGATCTCAAATCCAAGATTGTAGTTCTTGAAGCCAGATTGGAAAACAATTACAATGTGCTTGTGCAAGTTAATAGTGAAAATGTTGATAATCTGAGTTGGGCACAAAGTTTAAAAAGAGAAAAATAAAAACTTGCAGAAGAAAAGAATGTTTTGAAGAAGCAATTTTCAGAACTATCGAAAAAGTTTGAAAAATCAGAGAATTTTGAAGCCCAATAAGAGAAGACTTTGGAACTTGAAGAGAAACTGAAAGCTGTGGAGAGTGAAAATCTTGATCTCAAGAATATGCTTTCTATTTTTAAACAAGAAAAAGTAGACTTTTCAAATGAAAAGAAAAATTTTGAGAGAAAGATTCTCGAGCTTTCAAAGAAGATTTTCGAGGAAATAAAGACTTTTGAGCTTCAAAATGCAAAACTTTCAAAACAGATTTATGATTTTGAAAAGGTTTGGATAATTGAGAGAGATAATTTTGCGAATGAGCGAAAAGGTTTTGAAACGGCAAAGAAAATGATTGAAAAGAAAAATGTTGCTGTTTTCAAATAAATATTTGATAAACGCAACAGTATCGAAAAAGACTTTGAAAGTGAAAGGAAGTTTTTCGAAACAGAAATTCGTAGGCTTTCACAGAAATTGTCTGAATTAACGACAGAGATTTTGAAAGAACATAAGGTAAAATCTGATTTACAAAAACAATTTGATTCAATTCTCGAAGAAAGAAATGGTTTATCCGTAGAAGTCAAGAAACTTGAAGAACTCAATTTCAAAGTTGATTTATCTGAACAAGTCAGTCCCGATACTGTTGTTCAATCTCCTTATTCTTCAAGTTCAACTTCTACAACTATTTCTTCGAAGAGTTGTGTCAAATCAAATGAGTTTTCAAAAGATCGAATTCGCCCTTCAAATCTTTTCTATAATTCTCTTGTTGATAATACAGATAATCAAGTGTTTCGAAAAGTGAAAATGATTTAGAAAAAAAAATCAACTACAGAAGACAGTGGTGGAAAAACGTCATACAAATCTCCTGTAGTTGATTCAAAGTCACCGACACATATCTATTCCACAACTAAGTTGATCAGTCTAAACCGATCAAATATATGTTGCACTTATTGTGGAAATAGTGACTTTGTGGATTCCAGGTATGTCAATAGCTGGTACGGTACTTATAGTATCCCCAATCCCCATTTTCATAGCTTCAAAGCTAAGGCAACTAACCATCAAGGATCCATCAAAGCATGGATACCAAAACCAAAATTTGTCTAATCTGTTTTGCAGGAATGTCATGTGGGCTTTAATTCAGATTATTCACGTCACATGACTACAATCAAGGGTTATGCCATCTTTTGAGGGGGAGTACCAGGTTTTTCCTTTAAACTTTCATCTCGACTTCTGAACATCTTTCAATGTTTTGACTTGTACTTCAATGCTCTATTTTGGTGAGTTAAAGGATTGTTAGGGCTAACAAAGTTTCTATGGTCAATCCAGAACCGGAAGGACCTACCCAAGAAGCACATCCCATTCATAGATATCAGTGAGGGGTCTAGAATGATAGATGAGTTCAGAGTGAAAAGAATATGGTGAGAGTGTGACAGGACTTAAAAGAATTATTGGTCCTTACCAAACCGAGTCAGTTATCTGGGTCACCACATAATCTATTCGTTCTCGTTATTTGGAGATGGATATTGAAACTAACATGGACCCAGTGTCGATAACTCGTGTCACCCCACCTTATCCACTCAAGTATCTCACAAAAGATACTTGTTTCATAAATGCATGGAGAATTAAAACATAATCTATCTATTCCTCAATCGGAGGTCTTAGATATTGAAAAAGGAATACATCAGCTCCGGTCTCCGAACTTCATATCCATCTCATTGTGTCTATTGATTTATAACCTCTGTCCCAGGTTGAACTAATCTTTGAGCCAAAAAGATACATATTTATATTTCTTTCACACACGCACGAATCTTTGTGATTCCAATCGCATATCTTTGTGATATTGCCGGAACAGTTTGAGAAGTAGATTCTTAAAATCTTACTTCAGTGATAACTGGAAGTCCTATCAGAGATACCCCTTGCCAACTCTGAAAATAGGCCGCACAATTATTCTTAATTGTTGTGATAACAGTTACTAATGTGTTTCTGTGTTAGTTGATTACCCCATCTTGGTTACTAAATGTTTTATATTATCTTTTGCTACTCATCATGTTAGTCTTTGAACATACATGATGCTCAGGATTCTCCTAATCATCATGAGGGGGAGAATGCAATAACAAAGACACAAGTTTCAAAGACAGATTATCATGTTGAGGGGGAGTTAGCAAAAGTTGAGGGGGAGCAACATTTTCTTACTTTTCTTAAATCTGAGGTTGAAAAGCCATGGATTACAAGAGTGTATTGGTTCTTCCATCCTTTATCAAGTGGTGTCAGTTACTAAGTTGATTCCTCCTACGAGCATATTGGTTCTACAAGTTCTTAAGCTGAAATTCAATTCACCTCGCAGTTCAGAGACAAATTCTTGTGTGATGATCCGATGTGTTGAGTTTCTACAGTTGAAAGTTGCTCAGTAGTGCATTCAGTCGAGACTATGGTACAATGAATCTGGTGACAACGTTGAAATTATGAAGACCAAGAGCTTTATTCAAGGGGGAGCTTGGAATGACATGAAGACAAACAACACCAAAGTGTTTCAGAGATTCAAGAGGGGAAGAAGATCAAAAAGTGAAGATTTCAAAGAGATAAATCATTTATACAACTTTAGGGGGAGATTGTTAGGACTAAAAGTCCTAGTGCGTGAAAAGTTCTATAAAGTATTTATATAGTTTATTTGTTAATTATTAAACGTGTTGTAAAAGCCTTTTATTTTGTTATTGGGCTTTGTTTTGTTCGTTGGGCCTTTGGCCTGTAGGGTTTTAGGCCTGAGTATTTATTGTTTGTTTTCTAATAATTAGGATTATAAGTTGAAAATTTGAATTGTGTGCTTATCAGGTTTAAAGAGAGAGTTTGCTTTTCAATCCTATGTTTGTAACTCTCTCAATCATTCAATACAATTAATCGTTCAATGATTCATTGTTACTTGAGCAATCTGGGATTCACAAATATCAATAACTTAAATCTAGTAAGTCTCAAAATATTTAGACTCATAAAAAATACTAAAATATTTAACCTTAATTACATAAAAAACAATATTTATTTCTAAATAATTATAAATAAAGAAAAAATATAAATAATTAAAGTTATTGCTTAATTGGTGTCGGTTGTGTGAGGCCAGGCCCCAATTTAATCCAAATAATCCTAATGTCCAACATAATATTATTTGGGAGTAAAAAAAAGGACCGGGGCTTTGGACCCCTCAAAGCCCTTTAAGCCCTCCTCCACTGATCTTACAACGAAAATAATAAACATTAACAAACTTTAACATAAAAGACAATTAGTATTAACTTACGTTGCAAATGATCGTGTGAGAAGTTGAGTTAACGGTGAGAAGTGTGAGAAGTGGATCTGAACCGTTGATCTCTTTTAATCTCAAGTCCTCCCATGAATTGTGGCTTAGAAAGAAATTAATCTGGTACATCACGATGCATCTCATCCCAATATACATCCAACTGCTGATAACCACTTCTCACCATTAACTCAACTTCTCACCGTCACCGGAACCCAACCCTAATGCACCTCAATTTAAGTTAACGTATATTAACATACATTTACCCGTAAAATATAAACATACATTAACAAATTGGTCTCAAGTGCATTGATGCAAATGACTGATTACCCTCCTTTGGAAAAACCCACGGATTGATCTTTGCGTTCTCAAGATCAATGCCCGCCAGGGGTTCCCACCAGATTCGAATTCTTATTGGAACCCAACCCTAAACATATAATATACGTATATACACATTTTCCGTCTTAAATAGACCTTAGAAAAACACATACATAACAAGTAACACTCTTCTATTGAGAATGTGACTAGAAAGGGGTCATTTATAGCACTTGTTGAACCCATGGCACAAAACTATAGTTCATCAAATCCTGCCTATATTTACATTCATAACCATAGAACTACCATATCTTATTGTACCAATTACATGATACATATTTAATTTTCAAGAAAAATAAAGGCCATGGAAACTCATCATAAACAGTCTTCCATGAGCTTCAAAAACTCCCTAAAACTAATCTTTTCGTCTTTATCGACATCATACCCATCAATCATCCGTCTACAATCGTTTTCCGATATCCGTAAGTACCCCATCTCACAAAGAGCAGATTGCAACTCGTATGCATCTATGAACCCGTCTTTGTTTCTATCAAAAGCACCAAACGCTTCCTTCACTTCATCCAAGCTCGGCTCCTCCTCATCAAACAAATCTATAATATCCTCCGAGACAATAACTTGAGTCGTATCATCACGATCCCAAAACATCCCTAATCTTTCCATAATCATCTTCATATCTACACCTAACGAGTTCTTGCCACCAGTTTCAACACGGCAGAACTCCAGTGTCTCTGCAGAACAACCGGTAGTTTGCGTAGCATAGATTGACCACCAAATGGGTCGAACGAAAAGAGAATAACAATGGTGTAATAGTATTACCCACTCTACAAACATGTATAAGATTATGAAATATTTGATTGATGTTAAACAAGCATGCCTGAGCTCCATGAGGATTATAACTCGTGTTAAAACAACGGATGATGATGAAGATGTTAGCTCGATCGTTTCTTTCATAAGCTGAAAATTCAAGAGAAGGTTATTTGTAATTTGTGTTTTCAAATTGGCAAGTGATGATGATATTTGTAGAAAGTTAGTGCAGAAAAAAACAAGAAATGTAAAGAGTAAATTATTGTTTGAGGAAGATACACACCACCTCACTGGTTTGGAAAATGGTTCAAGTAAAATTGATGGAAATTGACTTTTTTGGTTTTTTCTTCAAACTTAGGTTCTTGGTAGTTTCCATGGAGAATTTAAGAAATAAACAAGCGTCAGGATCACACCATAAACATGGACAAGAATTCTTCAAAAATAAACCAATAATTGACCCACAAAAATTGGGTCTTCCCACTGCAAGTAAGCAATGGACTTTAAGAATCATAATTGGTGAATTCTTGCAATCTTGATCTGAACTGTAATCAAATCTTGGACTAGTTGATGCAGAAGTAGATAGTTGCAACTCCCATGAAATTTCTTGGAAAATATTGTACTAAAAAAACAGTGATAATTAGATAAAGTAACATCCAACCAAATCAGTGGTTGAGGTGGGTTAAGAATCATTGAATTGGAAAGAAGAAGCCAAGAACAAAAACACCCAATTCATTAAAGATAATTTATCTCAAGTACATACACATGTTGTTCAATTTTTGATCTCAGGATTTCGTTCCCAAAAATCAGCAGCAAAATAAATCATGGTTTAAACCCATGATGAAATTGTGAACAATCGATAGGCCGGGAAACAATAATTCGAGAGTGGGCTTATTAAACTGACTCGATTTGCTTTGATTAAACTAATCAGGATTGCTGAGTAAACCTTAAGATTGAGCAAGCAAAAAACTGATGAGAAATCTCGTCAAATCTGGAAACCATTTAATCAGGATTGCTCAGTAAACCTTAAGATTGAGCAAGCAAAAAACTGATAAGAAATCTCGTGAAATCTGGAAACCATTAATGGAGGTCGGTTGAACATAAGGTTTATGGGTGGGTTATTGGTCTGGACTCTGGACCGGATAACTGGGCCAAGAAATATTTCTTTTTTATTGAATGGAAAAAATCTCTAAAAAACCTAACGGAATTTTATATTTTAAATGACTAGTTATGTATACGCGTACGATGCGGTGCGAAGCATTGTGAAATCAAAAAACAATTGACAAAGATATGTATTTGCTCGTGAAACATCTCAAAATTAAAATGGCAACCATGGTTATGAAGACATGAAGACATCTCGCTACTTAGTCTATGAAGACATGGTACTTGAGTTGCTTGGTACACATATATATGAATCAATGTATCGACTCTGAATTACTTTGGTATGTTTTTTCATCTATTATGTGTACATCATCCAGAAAATACTCTATAAATGTCATTAGTAGTTCTAGTGCTTAACAAAGTGAATTATTTAACCGGAAAATTGTATATCTTCCATTAAAAGTAAATCAATCACATTTTATTTTTGTTTTCTTTTTGTCCATACTGATTTGTATACCTTTACAATGTATATATTTGGTTATAAATTTTGAATAAATCTAATATATATATATATATAGATTTGTATACCTGATTTTTTTTACAATAACCGGTACAAATGTTTATCGATATGCTATAGATATATATAGTAAAATTAGTACGTACTTATTATATTTTATAATACTACTAAATCAATAAATATTCAAAAATAAGTCTATTTTGAAAATAATGACAAGAAAAAATAATAATGGTGTAATTTATAATAAAAATGAAACGTGTTTTTAATGTATTTTAGTTGGCCTCTAATTATGTATTTTTAATATGCTAAAATTGTAAGAAAAAAAATAAAGCGTAAGCATATAAACAAATTAATTCGTAGACATTTATGATATTTAATAATACGGTTAAACTAAAAAATATTCAATATTGGGCTCGTTTTGAAGGTATTAACGAGACGATTATAATGGTATAATTTGTAAAAAACAAAAAGTATTTTTTCATTACATTTTTGCTCATATACGATTATTTGTGTTAACATGATAAGGATATAAAATGAAAAGTGAAAAAGTAAGTGATATAAAATAAAGAGTGAACTGTGGATTTGGTCCTGTGGTTTAGTGATTTCTTTGACCATGGTCCTCATTCTATGTTTATTGTGGATTTGGTTCTTGTGGTATTCAATTTATTTTGGTCATGGTCCTTCTGACTAACACTTCCATTAACTTTGTTAAATCAATGATCATTTTAGTCATTTTGTCTATTTTTTGTCCTTTTTTGATAAAAAAAAATATAAACAATATTTTTATACACACAAACACACATGCATACACACATGTGTATATATATATATATAACGATATTAAAATAAATAAAATAAGACATTATTGTATGATTTAATTGTTTAATTTTTTTAAAATTAATTATATTAAATAAGATTTAATTTTATTATTTTATTGTAATTGTGAAACAAGATATAGTTTTATTGTTTTAATGTAATTAAAATTTCAATTTAAACAAATCAGATTATAAAACTATATCTTATTTATTTAGATCGAATAAAATAAAATATGGTTTTATGATTTGATTTATTGAATTAAAATTTTAATTAAGTTAGAGACGATTTAATTATATTGTTCTTTTACTATCATTACAACAAACAAGCTTATTGTTGATATTTTAACATCAAAAATCATTGAAAACCGTTTAGAAATGAACTATAATTTTATCATCTTAAAATTAGAAGCTCTAATTTTCATATTGTTTTTCAATCAAAAACTCAAAATCAATTTTCATATTGTTTTTAGTATGATAAAATTAAAGTTCATTTCTCAACGGGTTTTAATGATTTTTTTGTGTTAAAATATCAACAATAAGCTTTTTTGTTGCAATGATAATAAAAAAAAAATATAATTAAATCGTCTTTAACTTAACTAAAATTTTAATTCAATAAATCAAATCATAAAACCATATTTTATTTTATTCACTCTAAATAAAATAAGATATAGTTTTATGATCTGATTTGTTTAAATTGAAATTTTAATTACATTAAAACAATAAAACTATATATATTTTTCCACAATTACAATAAAATAATAAAATTAAATCGTATTTAATATAATTAATTTAAAAAAATAAATAAGTAAATCATACAATAATGTCTTATTTTATTTATTTTAATATCGTTATATATATATATATATATATATATATATATATATATATATATTTATATACATGTGTGTATAAAAATATTGTTTATATTTTTCTTATCAAAAAATAGGCAAAATGGCTAAAATGATCCTTAATTTAACAAAGTTAATGGAAGTGTTAGTTAGAAGGACCATGACCAAAATAAATTGAATACCACAAGAACCAAATCCACAATAAACATAGAATAAAGACCATGATCAGAGAAATCACTAAACAACAGGACCAAATCCACAATTCACTCTAAAATAAATTAAATAACCAATTATAAGGATGTTAAATGTAACTTATATATTGGTAAAAAGATTGAGTTGAAAGAGATATATGGGAGTGGGTGTACGTTTTGATTTTTTATCCATTAAGCTCTGAATTTATTAAGTTGCTTTTAAGCATTAATCTATCTGAATAAATTAAGATAATTTGTTGTTTGATTTTTATCCTGAATAAATAGTCTGAACAACAAAAATTAACATTTTAACCTTATATCTACATATGTGTTAAATGAAAATATATTGTTTGATAAATATTTAAAATGACAAAAAATTTAAAATAGTATGAATGATTTAAAATAACATACACAATATTTAATAACTTAAAATATATTTAAAACAAGAGTGAATTGTGGATTTGGTCCCCGTGTTTTGATATTTTCTTTAACTAGGATCCCTATAGTATGTTTATTGTGGATTTGGTCCTTGTGGTATTCAATTTGTCTTGGCTATGGTCTCTCTGACAAACATCTCCGTTAACTCCGTTAAATCAAGGACCATTTAAGTCATTTTCCCTAATTTTTGTCTTTTTATGATAAGAAAAATAAAAAGAATATTTTTATACACACACATATAAAACGATATTAAAATAAATAAAATATGATATTATTGTATGATTTAATTGTTTAAATTTTTTAAAAATTAATTATATTAAATACGATTTAATTTTATTATTTTATTGTAATAGTGTAGAAAAATATGGTTTTATTGTTTTATAATTAAAATTTTAATTTAAATAAATCAGATCATAAAACTATATCTTATTTTATTTATAGCGAATATAATAAGATATAGTTTTATGATTTGATTTCTTAAATTAAAATTTTAATTATGTTAAAGACGATTTAATTTTATTGTTCTTTTACTATAATTGCAAGTTTGCAACAAACAAGCTTATTACCGATATTTTAACACCAAAATCATTTAGAATCATTGAGAAATGAACTCTAATTTTATCATCTTAAAATTAAAGGTTCCAAATTTCATTTTTCGGTCAAAAACTAAAAATCAACTATTTAGATTTTAGCGAAATGAAAGATCCATACATAATATCATATTAGTAACTTAAAATTGGACAAATGTTTTTTTAAACTTCAACCATGTTTTCATACCTAAATAGGCAAAAGTACTACAACAATAAAATTAAATCATATTTAATATGATTGATTTATTAATTTAAACTAATCAAGTCATAAAATAATATCTTATTTTTATTTGTTTTGATGTTATATATATATATATATATATATATATATATATATAGGGTCAGGTTCACGTGAGACCAAGTTGTTTCCGTGAGACCGCGTGAGACCAAACCTTAAAACATGAAACTTCACACCGAAACACTGTGAAGGTAAAAAACATTTGAACCTTCATAATGTAATCACACTATGAAGGTAAAAAAACCTAAACCAAGTTAAAAAAAAATCAAACCTTCACAGCTAAAAGACTGTGAAGGTATATCCGAACCTTCACAGTGAAGACACTATGAAGGTAAAAAAAACGAACATTCACGGCGAAAAACACCGTGAACGTAACATTTACGGTGTTTTCCCTATGAAAAGTTCGATTTTTTTTACATTCACAGTTTTTTGGTGTGAAGTTTCATATTTTAAAGCTTGGTCTCACCGGTCTCACGGAAACTATTTGGTCTCACGCGAACTTAAGTCTATATATATATATATATATGGGAATTTAATTAAAATGCCCTAAGTTGAAAAATCAGTACCCAATATACCCCAAATCTTGTTATTTTTGCCAAAATACCCCTTATGTCCGTGTTTTTTGCTTGAAACGAGGCCTTGGTCCGCGTTTTGTCCTCGTTTCACTGTTACACGCGGCCTTGGTCCGCGTTTTGTCCTCGTTTCACTGTTACAAGCGGCCTTCGTCCGCGTTTTGTCCTCGTTTCACTGTTACACGAGGGCCTCATCCGCGTTTTTGGCTTGACACGAGGGTTGGGGCCGCGTTTTTGCTTAAAAACGAGGGTTGGGGCCGCGTTGAATAGTGTAAAACGTATTAGGGTTCCAAAACTAGGGTTTCAGGGCTATTATTTCATGTGTTGTCAACTGTTTTTGACGTATTTTTTGAATGATTTCACAGTTTTTTTCCACATTTTGGTCTGATTGTCATACAATAAGTGTACCATTGTCATTGAATTTGTGGTTCACATTCATCTTCTCCATTCAATTTTTCCTATAAAGATCAGTAAGATTACATGCAAAATCGTTCATCACACCCACTTGAATTGCTTCATTTTTCATACTACTGAAAAAATGAGTTCATCTGTTCAAAAAGCTAGGCTCTTATTATGTTTCGATGGTCAATGGGTGCAAAACAACAATGGGTGGGATTATACTGGCTACACAAAGCGTGGTGTAAATATTCCAGTAATGGTTTCGTATAAGACGTTTATCGATTACGTCGTGGGAAAGTGTGGAATCGGAGATTCTGCTGCTTGCAAGTTGGTGTTCAGACGTGCAGATGGCTCACTGATGGAGATAACCAACGATGACGAAATCCTTGGTTTTATGCTACTTGTAGCCGATTCAGAAAGACCTTCACGACTTTTTGTGTATGTCTCACCATTTATGTGCGATGACGAAGGTGATGACAAAGATGATGACGAAATCCATGTCGGTGGTAGTCAACTGGAGCCTGACTCTCAATTTCAGGCATCCTACGACACCACACTTTATTCTGATCATTCATATCGTCCTAACGATTCTTATCCCGATGTTGTTCCGGAGACGCAACTAGAAGAAGAAGAAGAAGCAGAAGACCCAAAAAGACGGTTTGTTGGAGTTGCTGATGACGAAACACATGTTTTCACAACTGGTATATCTGATCTGGACAGATCAGATACCGATAATGACGAGGACGAAGAAGAAGAAACATATACCCCTAGCAATTAATCATTTGGTGCGTTAAACGATTATTTTGATATGCCCCATTCCCTTCCTAACCCGGAGACCCATTTGGTGCGTTAAACGATTTAACGTCATCTTGTTGTTTTGTTGGTTCTTCTGCTTGCGTCTGGCGATGGCACCGTGGAATCCTTTGTATGAGTGACTCCAGATGTAGCTACCCCACGGATAGCGGTTAAACCTCTCCAAGTCATCGACGGCGATAAGTAAAGTAGAGGAAACCGGCAGCCTTGGATCACGACCCATGAACATCAACTCCGCCATCACCACCAAGCAAACACGCACCGCATCCTCATCGGATATCGCACTCAGGCCAGTTCTCATCGTCTGGACGACGGTTTTCAGCGTCAAGATACCTAGTGCAAGGCCTAGCCAAACCCTACTAACGAAGGACTCATCTGTCAAGGTAGGAAGGTCGGGTATTGGTCCGAAAAGGAGTCCTGTTACAATACAGAACTCACGACGACCAAAGTGCATGCGAGTCCCTCACACGTGGAAATACAATTCCTCCGGCTGTGGTCTCGCAACCTCGACCTCCATCTGTAAAAACATGTGGACTAGAAGGGGGTCCTGTCCAATATTGGTAAGCTCGAGTCATGGCCCGAAAGATGTGCGGCTAAACATTTCGTGTAAACGTTGTGCCCGTTCAGGTGGACACGCTTCAAAAGCATCTCTAATTTCTTTTACCATGGCGATGCGGCATTTGAACGAAAGATCGGCGTTATCAAAATCATCCTACATAATAATGCAAAGATGTTGTCAACGCACCTAACTTATAACTAAGGGTGTACATTTTGTTGATTTCATCTATTGCTTAATTTTAGAAAAAATAAACCACTCAATCTATTGGATTTCCAGGTAGTAGGGGAATCACGTGGATTTCTTAAATCCCTACAAACCTTATGGCTATTTACACCCGTTTGACAAAATCCAAATCGATAAGTTGCGGTTTTTATTATTTCGGTTTTTTTATTATTTTGGTAAACCTAAGGGTGTACATTTTGTTGATTTCGTCTATAATATTTTTATAAAATTAACGCAATTCCTAAAATTAACGCAATCTCTACAGTTTTTTATACAAAAAAACGCAATCCCTAAAATTAACGCAATCTCTACAGTTTTTTTATACAAAAAAACGCAATCTCTAAAATTAACTTAATCTCTACAATTAACGCAATTTCCACAATTTTTTTCTAAAACAAACGTAGTCTCTAAAATTAACGCAATTTCTACAATAAAATTATAAAACAAACGCAATCTCTACAATTAACGCAATCTCCACAATATTTTTCTAAAACAAACGTAGTCTCTAAAATTAACGCAATCTCTACAATAAAATTATAAAACAAACGCAATCTCTAAAATTAACGCAATCACTACAATAATTTTATAAAACAAACGCAATCTCTAAAATTAACGCAATCTCTACAATAAAATAATAAAAAAAAACACAATCTCTAAAATTAACGCAATCTCTACAATAATTTTATAAAACAAACGCAATCTCTAAAATTAACGCAATCTCTACAATATTTTTATAAAAAAAAACGCAATCTCTAAAATTAACGCAATCTCTACAATAATTTTATAAAACAAACGCAATCTCTAAAATTAACGCAATCTCTACAATATTTTTATAAAAAAAAGTACTCTCTAAAATTAACGCAATCTCTACAATTTTTTTATAAAACAAACGCAATCTCTACAATTAACGCAATTTCCACAATATTTTTATAAAAAAAAACGTAGTCTCTAAAATTAACGCAATCTCTACAATAATTTTATAAAACAAACGCAATCTCTACAATATTTTTATAAAAAAAAACGTAGTCTCTAAAATTAACGCAATCTCTACAATAATTTTATAAAATTAACGCAATCTCTAAAATTAATGCAATCTCTACAATAATTTTATAAAACAAACGCAATCTCTAAAATTAACGCAATCTCTACAATAATTTTATAAAAAAAACGCAATCTCTAAGATTAACGCAATCTCTACAATAATTTTATAAAATTAATGCAATCTCTAAGATTAATGCAATCTCTACAATATTTTTATAAAAAAAACGCAATCTCTAAAATTAACGCAATCTCTACAATAATTTTATAAAATTAACGCAATCTCTAAAATTAACGCAATCTCTACAATAATTTTATAAAAAAACGCAATCTCTAAAATTAACGCAATCTCTACAATAATTTTATAAAATTAACGCAATCTCTACAATAATTTTATAAAATTAACACAATCTCTAAAATTAACGCAATCTCTACAATTTTTTTATAAAATTAACGCAATCTCTACAATAATTTTATAAAATTAACGCAATCTCTAAAATTAACGCAATCTCTACAAATTTTTTATAAAATTAAGGCAATCTCTAAGATTAACGCAATCTCTACAATAATTTTATAAAATTAACGCAATCTCTAAAGTTAACACAATCTCTACAATTTTTTTATAAAATTAACGCAATCCCTAAAACAAACACAATCTCTAAAATTGACGCAATATCTACAATTTTTTTTATAAAAAAACGCAATCTGATTAACGCAATCTCTACAATAATTTTATATAAAAAACGCAATCCCTAAAAAAACGCGATCTCTACAATATTTTTATAAAAAAAACGCAATCTCTAAAATTAACACAATATCTACAATTTTTTTATAAAATTAATACAATCTCTAAGATTAACGCTAGGGGTGTTCGCGGTCTGGTTTAGGCGGTTTAACCCCCCAAACCACAAACCAAACCGTAATGGCGGTTTAGAAATTTTTTAAACCAAGCGGTTTGGCAACAAGTGATTAAACCGGTCAAACCAAACCACAAAAAAACGGTCTGGTCTAACCGGTTTAGACGGTTTGGGCCTATTATGGACTTTAAACTAAAATAAATATAAAATCTATCTCCAATTTAAAGTTTCCACCAATGTTACCTTATTAGAAAAATTCCAAATTATAGAAGAAAAATCTATCTTCAAAATTAAAAAACATTAAGCAAGTTGAAAAAAAAAATTAAGCAAGTCCACCAACAATAGTTGAAATTTTGGACAAAGGTTTAGCAAGTCGAAAGACGATTTGAAATTTTAGATTTTGATTTTTGAAGGATTTCAGAATTTTGCCGAAGTATGGAACACGGATAATTTGAAAGTGAAAACTAAGAGCTTAATGTCTTGGATGAACTTTCTTTTAAATTGGGACATAATAGGTAAGCATATAACACAAATACTAAATATAATTTTGGCGGTCGGTTCGCTCCAAACCGCTCAAAAAAATGTTCAAACAGCAGACCAAACCAGACCGAGCAGTTTAGTTATTTTTCAGACCAGACCGGACCGCCAGACCGCTCAAACCGCCAAAAACGGTCCGGTTTGAGCGGTCTGACGGTTTTTTTGAACACCCCTAATTAACGCAATCTCTACAATAATTTTATAAAAAAATGCATTCTCTAAAATCAACGTAATCTGTAAAACTAAAATTAACGCAACATCTAACATATTATCAACGTAAACACAACACTCTAAAATTAACACATAATCACTAAAATATAAAATTAAAACGCGGTTAAAGGAAACTTACCGAAGAAAGTGGTCGACCCATATCCGACTTTTAAAAATGCTAACCAACCAAGCCGAGATCCGAGCGTGTGTAATACACGATATATTTGAGAGAGTGAAAGAAATCCCTTTGAGAGTGATGGTGGTGGGGTTATGGGGGGGCCTCAATTATTTATAGGGAGGTTGTGGTCTAAAACCCTAATAAAATACCCATCCCCACCGTTGATCTATGAAGGTTTACCAAGATAGGTTAAAAACGCAACCCCAAGTACGCGTGTAATAGTGAAAAACGCGGACCAAGTCCGCGTGTAACAGTGAAAAGCGCGGCCCCAACCCGTGTCAAGCGTCGTCCCCGTGCATTGAAGCCAAACCGGACCGTATCTCGGTGAATGGAAGCAAAACGCGGACCAAGTCCGCGTGTAACAATGAAAAACGCGGACTAAGACCGCGTGTAACAGTGAAAAACGCGGACCAAACCCTCGTTTCAAGCCATACGCGGACCAAAATACACTATGTCCGCGTTTTTTCAAAAACGCGGACATATGGGGTATTTTGGCAAAAATAACAAGATTTGGGGGATATTGGGTACTGATTTTTCAATAAAGGCATTTTAATTAAATTCCCTATATATTTGTATGGATAACAATATTGTTTTTATTTTTTACAAGAAAAAAACAAAAATATGCAAAAAAGCTAAAATAACCCTTGATTTAACGGAGTTAACGGAGACGTTAGTCAGAGGGACCATGTCCAAAACAAATTGAATATCATAGTGATCAAATCCACAATAAACATACCATAAGGACCCTAATCACAAATAATATCAAAACACAAGACCAAATCCACAATTCACTCTTAAAACAATAATATCTCATTGTTTGATTAGATTTTTTTTAATTTATGCATGTTGGTGATTAAACTATTTATTTTTTAATTAGACGTTGATTAAATTGTAAGACGATGGTAATTATGGAAAATATTTAACTTAATGCATTAAGTTAGGATGAGCTAACTTAACATGTTAAGTCAATCTTTTAGTATTAAGTTAAAATCAAACTCCTTAGTATACCTTAACCAATTAAGCTAACCACTCATTAAGCTTATTAAGTTGAAAACAAACAACTGTAATATAATTTTAATTAAGCAATATAGATTATAGATATAGATAGTATATAATGGTACATATTTATCCTATTTTAAAATAATATAAAACCCAAAAAACTATTTAATAATGAGTTTATATTAAAATTATTGACGAGAAAATTAGAATGAAACATATTTTTAATGTATTTTAGTTGATCTAGAATTATGTGTTTTTAATATGGTAAAAGTGAAAAAAATAACGCATGGACATAAAACAAATTAACTATTAGATATTTATGATATTTAATAGTAAGGTTAACCTAAAAAATATTCAATATTGAGCTTGTTTTGAAGGTATTGACGAAACGATTATAATGGTATAATTTGTAAAAAAACGTATTTTTTCATTGCATTTTTGTTCATATACGATTATTTGTGTTAATATAATAAGGATGTAAAATAAATTAAATAACTAATTATAAGGGTGTTAAATATAACTTATATATTAAAAAAAAAAGATTGAGTAATGGGTGTGCTTTCACAACAACATTAATATTTTAAATGATAAGTTTTTGAAACCGATCAAATTGATATTTTTTTGACCTATAAAACTGGTTATTATGGTAAAATTAGATGGACTTTTATTTCTTGAGCAATTAAGTCGTGAACAATATTTTGAACAAATAAACTCTTGCACTTATAAAACGAAATTAATATATTATTTCTCTATTGATGTATAAAAAATCAGTTGGGTTCTTATGATGAACCAATAAAATGAATGGAATACCATTTCCATTAGCCATTCCAAAGAATAACCTATATATATATATATATATGTATATATATATAGATTAATACAAAAATTATGTCAAGAGGGATAAGTTGGGGGTAGACGATTCACGAGGTACCTTGTTGATTGTTTTCATGCCATCTTTATTTTCTTTAACTTAAAAGTTACATAATAATGATTTTTACTACAATAACTAGTTTCTAGTCAATTTTATAGATCAGAATGACCATTTTTTTTGGATTTCAATAAGAGCAAGAAGTTATCTGTTCAAAAAAAATATAGGAAATTAACCATTTAAAATATGAAAGTCCATTAGATTTTTCAAAATTTTCCCTAATAACTTTTATCTAAATAACCCGTTTCCGATCATTTTTTTTATAAGTCAGGGGAGCCTATTTTAGTAAATATATATATATATATATATATTTAGTTGTTAAAAAAATGTTGAAAAACTTAATCACTTAAATATGTCTTTTTTTCATATTGAACCTCCACCTTATTAATTATTTAGTCAATCAAAATAAAATAATAGAAGGGTGGGATGGGTCGAGACTGATAGAACCTCTGTAAAGGAAGGGGAAGAACAGAGAAAAGAGAATGATTTATGTAATTGATTAGGGATCAAAATCCCTTACTCTTTCATTTAATAGAAATTCTCTTAACATCATACACATTCAATCAAAACCCACTAACAATCCAACGGTGCTACATTTATAAGAGAGAGAGAGAGACTAGCAATATTCTAGAAGCTAACAACATGAGAAATGATCCACAAAAACGAGATGCATCTTAGGTTTGGTAGGCAATTGAGTGGTACGTTAGGGTCTAGTAGCTTTGGGTAGTTGTACCGTATCATGGCCATCCCCTGGGAAGTCACCTTCTCAAGGTGGAAATCAGGGAAGGTGAGCTGAAATTGTTCCGATTCTTCCCATGTATCATTGTCGGAAGTGGTGTTTTCCCAGTGAACTAAGAGCTGAGTTTCCCACTTATGATCCACCTTCACTCTTCGGGTTTGAAATACAGCTTGGGGTTGAAACATTGGTCGCCCTTTGGTGAAATGAGGAGGTAATTCCAAAGGTACCAGAGAATTCGGTTGAGGATACAATTTCAACAAGGAAATGTGGAAGACATTGTGAACTTTGGCGATAGCCGGTAATGCCAATTGATAGGCTACTTTGCCTACCTGAGCTGTGATCATGAAGGGTCCCAAAGTACTTATTGGCTAGTTTGGGGTATCGATGAGTTTCTACCGAATGTTGGCGATACGGTTGTAGTTTCACAAATACCCAAGACCCAACACCAAATTCTTTATCTTGGCGGTGCTTATCCGTTTGGTTTTTCATATGTACTTGGGTACGCTCCAGATTAAATTTAACAGAGTCCAAGATAGTCTTGCTATCAGCAAGCCAAGTGCCTCGGTCGTCCACCGATGTAGACCCTGTAACGAAATCAGTGAGCAAGGACGGTGGATGTCCATAGACGAAATGAAAGGGGAATGATCCATGGCACTATGAGTGCACGTATTGTACCAAAATTCTACCTAGGGCAGGTAATGATCCCACTGATTGGGGTGATCACTGGCGATAGCTCGAAGGTATGTTTCTAAGCAACGATTAACGACCTCAGATCGGCCATCCGTTTGTGGATGGTAAGAACTACTAAAGTTAAGGGAGGTGCCTTGCAAACGAAATAATTACTGCCAAAAATTACTAGTAAAAAGCTTTTCGCGATCAAGAATAATGGATGTGAGAAAACCATGGTGACGAACATATTTAAGAATGAAATGTTGTGCTAGCTTAGAGGCTATAACAGACGTTGGTAGAGCGCAAAAATGACCATATTTCGATAACCTATCCTCGATGAACCATATGCAAGTGTTTCCATGAGAACGTGGAAGTCCGGTTATAAAATCCATGGAAATATCCATGGAAATAGAGTCCCACGTCCTGCCTGGAATAGGTAAGGGTTGCAGCAAGCCTTTGTACGGAGACGTACTTGGCTTGATTTGTAGACAAATTGAGCAATTTTGAACATAAGTCTGAACATCTTTCCTCATCACTGGCGAGTAAAAGGACGCAGAGAGGCATAGTAAAGTTGCTCGTACCCCATAATGTCATCCAATAAGGGAGTCATGGTAAGTTGAAATAAGGAGTTGTCGTAAGTTACCGGTAGCAGGGCCATAGATTCATCTATGAAAGAATAAAATGTCATTGTCGAAAGGGAAATCATTATCAATACCAGATTGTTGCTGCAACCGAGTCAGTATCGATTGAGTTGTGGAGTCAATAGTGACGAAATATCGGATCTTGTCAAGCAATCCGGGAACTGGCATCGACACGTCCAGGAGAGTGTCGATTGCATCGCTAGACCAACGAGAGAGGACATCCGCTACCTGATTGGTGGCTCCCGACTTGTAGACAATGGTAAAATCGAACCCAATAGCTTGGTGAGCCACTTTTGTTATTCAGGGGTCTGGATGGTTTGAGAAAGCATTTCCCGAAGGTTTTGATGATCAGTGATGATTGTAAAGGGATTGCCCAAAAGATATTGACGCCACTTTTTTATAGCTTCCGTGATAGCAAACATTTTCGGAGAATAAGTTGAAGTGTGTTTCATACGGGATTAAAGTCGTTTGATGAAAAGGTAACTGGATGATTGATATATGATAAAATAACACCAGTGGCAATAATATAGGTATCCATTTCAACCGTGAATGGTTTCGAGAAATTAGGCAAAGCTAATTCAGGGGCCTCCGTCAAAGGTGTGATCGAACGATGGACCTGCTATGGTGGCATAGTGATGGATGAACCGTCAATAGTAGCATGTGAGGCCAAAGAATTCGCGTATTCCCGTTACAGCGTGAGGTCGAGACACTGCAACACTGTCGAGACTTTACTAAAGTCCATATGCAACTCTTGCCTCTGTAATGATGTGCCCTAAGTTTTCAATTTGGGTCTGGCCAAAATCCCTTTTAGTTAACTTGACATAGAATGAATGATCATGGAACAATTGCAGGATTGTGGCCAATTGTTGCAAGTGTTACTCTCATGATTGACTGTAGATCAGAATATCATCAAAGAAGACAAGAACAAATTTACGAAGTTGGTTACGAAAAAGATTTTTCATGCTTGCTTGAAAGGTTCTTGGGGCATTCGAAAAGCCAAAGGGCATGAGTCATGATGAGGAACACGTAATGACCCTCGTGGGTATAGAAGGCAGTTTTGGGAATGTCAGGGGGATGGACGCGGATTTGAAAATACCTAATCCAGAGATGCATTTTAGAAAAATATTTAGCACCATGCAACTCATCTAGTAGTTCGTCTACGGTAGGAATGGGAAAACATTCTTTTATGGTGATGGAATTGAGGGCAAGGTAGTCAACACAAAAACATGACTTTGGGATCACTCACTAGACTCAATCATGGACATCAAAACTCCACGTTGAATAAACAGACTCCTATGCCTATGGATCCAATGCATTACAGTCTAAAACATTACATGACTCGAATGAATGACTAACACACTCAAACATGTAATTTCCATCCAAATGCATTATATGTCCAAACCTCCTCATCGAGCTAATAATACTGGGCAAATGCCCCCAAGACTCCTTTGAGTCACAACCGAGCCAAAAGGTCCACAAATCAATTAACCATTTATCAAAAGTCATAAAATACAATAAAACACAATTGACCTACGTTTATATAAACACATGCTTCAAAATACATGATGTAACACCCTAATAATTTGGGTAATTTTAAAAATTGAAAAATTGGCAATATAACATTTGTATTTGGAATGAACCACCCAAAAAGGGTAAAAGAGTATGCGTTTACAAAACATATATAATATGCATGGGAAATCGACAACAGACTAATCTAAACCAATTCTATCTAGATTACATAGGTTGTCAACCCAATATCAAAAATATGAATAAATTGTTTCAAATGCCAAAACTCCAAAATATCTAATCAACCAAAATTGCCCTCGAGAGTCCACGCTCTTCTCTCAATCCCTCGACGACCCGCCGCTAAGGGAACCTGTTATACACATCATTTGAGAAAAAGTGTTAGGCTTAAAGCCTAGTGAGAACATACAGTTTATAATTTACAGAAATAATGATAATGTAACTAAAGAAATCTTTTCAAGACAATAGAGTTTACAATTGAAATATTTGCCACGAAAGGGCCTTTCGATCCAAAACTCATCTTACTATGACAAGGGGTATTCGATTTACCAAGGATTGTAGCGAAACACAAAGTAGGCTACAATCCAAGTTATGAGTTAAACACTAGGAATCCATGGCCACGAACAACACCGGTCCGTACTAAGATGTGAGGGAGGGTCCCCGAGGAATCCGAGTCAAACTCGTTCACTAGAATTACACTATGATCCATGGCTAGTAACCGGTCTCACATAACCATACCAAATGGCCCCCGATGATCAAATGTCTCAACCAGCTACAAGGGGAATAACATCCCAAAAGTAAGCCGACTCAATACCTAGGGATCCACTAGTAATAGTCTAGACTTGTTACAATTTCATTTGTGACTAACATTAATAACACATAAAGTTCCCAATAACCTTTATTTCCAAATATACATTTCCAAATTCAACTACTGATAAGAATGAAAATCATATATGAGATTATATATTTCTTTTTCAAGTACCTCACCCTAAAGAGTGCAAGTAGTACTTTATTTTACCACATATGAAAATAGAACTCTTCCATTTAACAAAATAACAAGAACCCTAAAATCTCCAAAAATCCCATTTTTAGGTCAAAATGTAATAAATACCAATCAAAAGCCAAGGATATATGTAGGAGTTTAAAATGTGTTGGGAACTGAAGAATTCTTCAAGTATGGTTAATGCTGCTAGTTCAAAATTAATACTGCCAGAGGACTTCAAAGTTAATACTGCTGAGTATTACTACTGCTAGTAGAATTAAGACTACTAGTCAAAGTTAGTGCTGCTTGAATAAAGTTAGTACTGCTTAGCTAGTTAGTACTGCTAGTGGTTAGTGCTGCTTGGTAGTTAATACTGCTAAGACCAAGTTAATGCTGCTAGAAGAAATTAATGCTGCTGAGCATAGTTAGTACTGCTTTTGATTTAAAGAACCGGATGGAAAGAATGACAGCTGGAAAGAATCAAGATATTCATGGAAGGCTTGAAGATAATGATGGAAGATATACTGAAGATATTTTATTTATTGTAATTATCTTTTTATTCAGTATATGTACAGATTTGATAGAATAGTTTAGATAGAGATAAATTGATACATTCTAAGTTTTTTAGAAAAAATCAACCTCAAGGCATAGATCCTAATTCTAGAGAAGTAGAATTCGTATTGGTGAGTCTGTTCATCAATATTGAGGTTGTGTGTTTAATCTTGTAACTTCAAGCATTCAATACAAGTTTACAAGTTGTTGATTATATACTGTTTTGGTTTACTGTTTTATTGAATATCAAAGTGTTATTCCGCAACTTCTTTGATATTAGTTTCTGAGAATTTATTCTTGTTAAGAATTCGATCATGTCAAGTGGTATCAGAGCTAGTATTCTCAGAAACCTGCAATCATCATTCTTCCTTGAAATCAGAAATCATCAATGGCTAAAGTTTCAGATTCTTCAAGCACAGAAATCCCCACAGAGGTAATGTCTAATCTTTGCTCTAAAACTTGTATGGAAACTGTTAAAAGGTACAGGGATCACAACCAGACAATGTGTGATGACCTTAAAAGATTAGAGAGAGATATAAAAGACTATGTAAGAATTATTGAGAGTTTTGAGGAACAGATCAAAGTTTTCCAAGCCAATGAACTTCAACATTCTTATGATACAAATTACTGGAAGTGGGAGAAGAATGACCTAGAACTTCAGCTGAAAAGGTCTAAAGAGGAGAATGAGAAGATAAAGAGTGAGTTTGAGAAGGCCAAGCTGGATATTGAGAAATTTTCCAATGCTTCTAAAGCAATGGACTCTTTGCTCTAAACTCAAATCCATGACAAACTTAGAAGAGGAATAGGTTATAACACCACACCACCACCATACAACAACAATTACATCCCTCCTATATCAGACTTGCTAGAGACCAAGAATAGGAAGGAATTGTCTGATGAAGCCACTAAGGTAGATCCATTAGACAAAGTGGTGGTTGAAACAGACTCTGAAGAAGAGAACTCTAATGATAAGAGTAAGGAGAACATTGTATGTGGTAAGATTCCTCTAGAAAATCACATTATCACCAATGAGGGATGTGGAAAGACTTGGGTCAAATCTAAGGACATAGAAAAGACAGAGGGAAAGTCTGGTAAGGTCCACTACAAACAGACAACAGTTGTGAATCCTGTCCCTTGCAAACAGTGTGCTTGCAATAAGTCTGAGCCCCAAAAATATGATAAACCAAGGGGAAATCAGAGAAATTGGAATAATCAGTGGGCACAAAAACAAGGGGTTGATCTGAGTAAAATCAATAGACCAAAACCTTGTTTTATCTGTGGAAAGCTTAATCATGTTGCCAAATACTGTTATTACAATCCTATCAACCAAAGAGTTAGTTTTCAAAGACAAACTCAAAACTCCTTTGGTTATAGGAAGCAAGGAAGAAATCAAATGGCTAAGAACAGAGCACCTAAAAAGTCTCATGTTCAAAATAAGTTTGCTAAACCAAAGAAACATACTCCAAATAAGCCAAGGAGTAATTTAAAGACAAAGAAAGCAAACAACTTTGTTCAAGTTTGGGTTCCAATTGCAAAGAAACCTGTTAGTACTGCTATCCCAGATAGTACTGCTAACAAGAATAGTGCTGCTAACTTGATTAGTACTGCTAACCAAGTTAGTACTGCTAACAAGGATAGTGCTGCTTCTAGTAGTAATGCAGCCAAGCCTATAATCTTGACAAAGTACTCCAGTCATGAGATTCCTAAACAACTCATTCAGACCAAACTGACAGATTATATTAATGAGAAAGGTCAACCCAAGACCACTTTGGCTTGGGTTCCCTCCAAGACTAACTGATTTATCAAGTGTGCAGGGCAACCAAAAGCTCAAGAGGAAGAGCATTTGGAATGCAGATAGTGGTTGCTCTTGGCACACAAAAGGTAACATGGACTGCCTTCAAATTCTTCAAAAGATTTGATGGAGGACATGTTGCATTTGATTCAGAGGGAAGTAATAATAAATGCTCAGGGCATGAGTTAAAAGATAAGTTGCCCTTGGAAGATTTCTTTGAGCATGATATTACTAACCTGTGTATTTAAGTGTTTCAGGTTGAAGTTAGTACTACTCCAGAGGGAGTAATGATCATGAAGGATCAAGAAGAAAAGGATCAGGGGATGAATAAAGTAGTAAAAAGTAAGAGTAAAAGGATGGTGTCAAAAAGTGTAAGTGTAGTAAATGCTGCCAGTGCAGTTTTAATACTATCAGTGCATTTTTTAATACTGCTCTCAGTTAATACTGCTAGTTAGTTAATACTGCTAGTAGTTAATACTGCTCTCAGTTAATACTGCTAGTGGTTAATACTGCTAGTAGTTAATACTGCTTTCAGTTAATACTGCTAGTTAGTTAATACTGCTAGTAGTTAATACTGCTTTCAGTTAATACTGCTCTTAGTTAATACTGCTAGTAGTTAATACTGCTCTCAGTTCATACTGCTAGTAGTTAATACTGCTTTCAGTTAATACTGCTCTAGGTTAATACTGCTTATGTCCCGAATACTATAAATACTCTTTGCCCGCCTAAAAGCTCATAACGACTCTTTACATACTGTTCACTTGCGATCTAAACCCTTTCTCTCTCAAAGCTCAAAGTTTTCAGGCAAGAATCTTCAAGGTCAATGGCATCCATGGCGTTCATTGACGAACACAATGAAATCGCGATGCTCCAAAATCCAAAGCAAGCTGAAGGTTTTCATCAGATAGTCGACTTTCTGAAGTCGAGCCACATTGCCCATGCTCTCACTATGTCTCCTACTATCTTCATAGAGCATCAGAGGCAATTCTGGGCACATGCCACCATTGTTTCTGAGGATGGTGTGCAAATGATCAAGACGACAGTATGTGGCAAGCCATTGACAGTTACTGAAGAAGTAATTCGCATCAGTCTACGTCTAGACGATGCCTCTGGTATAACTTCTATCCCTAATGATGAACTGTTTTCTACTCTTAAAAAAATGGGGTATGGAGGCCCATTGGGTATTTTTAAGTTCTCTAAAGCTAAATTCTCACCCCAATGGCGTTTTCTTGTTCATACCTTGATGCACTGCATTTCTAAAAAGACCACTGGCTGGAGTGAGTTCAGCAGTCCCATTGCTTATGCTTTGGTCTGTTTGGCCACTGCCAGAAGGTACAATTTTTCAAAAATGATTTTCAATGATCTTGTCTCAAACATGGGAAACAAAAAGAGCTTTTATATGTATCCCAGGTTTGTTCAAGCAGTAATCAACCATGAATTGACGGATATTCCTCATTCTGATGGAATATATGTACCAAAACCCCCTAAAGGCAAGGTTTTCTCAAATATGAGAAGATCTGCTGGGGACTCGGAAGGAGTAGACACCCCATTGTTTTCTACAATGATGGTGGTGTCCCAAACTAATGAAGGTATGGTAGCAGGGTCAAGGCCCCCATTAGACCAACCCACTGCTAGCCAATCCCAACCTTCCATCTCTCAAATTTTCCCTCAGTCCTTTGCTGCTAAACCCACTCCCATAATATCCAAAACCTATGTCAAGAGAAAGGTACACAAGGCTCCTTCCCTTGGTGTACCTACTATTAACCAAGAGCCTCAAAGCCCTCTATTGGAGCATTCTCCAGTAGAGAATATCCAAAGGGAATCCACTAGGGTGTCTCCCAACCCAAAGGAGGTGCTCTCTGAGGAGGAGGAAGAGCATATGGGAGAGAAGGCTGCCACTACTCCTGCTAGCTCAGAGGAGGTCAGTGGTAACATCCATAAGACCTTCCCCATGGCAACTTTGAATGAGCAATCATTCAAAGGTCCCCGGTGCCAAGAAACCAAGGGGGTGGATAGTGCTTCTGCTAGGCAGAAGACTTCCACTACAAAAAGATCCAATGATCCTTCAAAAGAGGGTAACACTTATGGAGAGGGTGAGGACAGATATACTTACTATGAATTGATGGAAACAATGGGCAACATCAACCAAGATGTTCTCAAACAAGGCAAAGAGATAGAGGAAATGAAATTGGTAATCTTGTCCCAACAAGTGAAGATTACCAAACTCAAGAAATTGGTGATGAAGCTTGTCCAGAAAAAGAAGAAGAGACAATTTGTGCTAAGGAGAAGGAAATCTAGGAATGATGCTCCCAAAAAGGGGGAGATCAACATGGAAGAAGCTACAGAAAAGAGGGAGTTGGAGCTTGATGGTATGAAATATGGTGGTGAGGGGGAGAAATTTGATGTTGAGGGGGAGCAGGAAGCAGAAACAGAAAGAGAACCAGTGCAAATAGAAACACAAGAAGCAGCAGTAACAACAGAGCAAGCAGTAGAAATCATTAATACTTCTAGTTCAAGTAAAGCAGCAGAGATAGTGAAAGAAGTATTAACAGATCTTGAGATTGCAGAATCCTTACTTAAAGCCAAGAATGATACTCCCAAGGTCACTTAAAAGACCAAAGGAGTAATCATCAAAGATCAAGGTGAAGTGATCAAGAAAGATAACAGTAAGAAGGCAATGAACAAAGACAAAGGAAAGGCAAAGATGGTGGAATCTAATCAAACAGTCAAAAAGCAAAGGTTGGTTGAATCAGATGAAGCCCTAGCCAGGAAGATGCAGGATGACATTGAAAAGGAAGAAAGAGTTCAGGTTGAAAAGGACAGGGAAATGGCAAAGGCTCTAGCTGCTGAACTAAATGAAGCCTATCAACAAAGCCTGGCAACTGAAATTGCACAGAAGAAAGCTGAAATTCTGAAGAAATCAGTGGTAGTAAAAACAGCTGCAAAGAAGAGAAAACCCTCAAAGACATTCCTAGGTACCCAAGAGAGAAACAAGATGATTATATTTCTCAAAGGTGCTGTAGGAGTCAAAAAGGAGATGTTCTCCAAAATGTCTTTTGAGAAGATTAAAGAGTTGTATGATTCAGAGATGTTAAAGCTTCAGGGGAATGAAACTGCAAGAGTGGAGATGGAGAAGAGGATGAAAGAAAGTAATGATTTTTTGATACAAAAGCCCTTTCCAGATGAGCAGGAAACACCATCAAAGAAAGAAGCCACTCTTGGTGAAAGTCTAAGGACTTTAAAGAGAACCAAGATGATGGCAAGGAGAAAGTCAATCAAGAAGCCTAGAATAGCTGAAGGAAAGGATGAGAAGGTTGCTGAAGAAGAAGGGGAGCCTGAGTCATCTGAAAAGAAAGAATTCTCAAGTACTGATGATTTAAAGATGTATATGGTAGTGATGGACAAAGTTCCTGAACCAATTTCAGCAGAACCTGTTGGTATAAAGCCTCCTGAAGTTATTCACTGGGATACATTGACATTGGATGGAAAGGAGTACATTAGACTCAAGAGGAAGGATGATAAGTATGAGGTATTCAACACTTGGGTCAAGATTGTCAGAACATGGTCTAGGTCAGATCTTGAAGAAATGTTTGAGATAGGAATGAAGTTGTATGCAGATATACTGAAGGCTTCAGGGATTTCAATTACAAAACTGGTAATGGAGTATCTGTATATGATGTTCAAGCCTGATGAAGTAGAGCATGTGATCAAGAATGTGTTCAAATCAGTCAACAAGTGGACTCTATATGAAACTAGTGGAGTATATGCAGTGACTTTGGATTTAAATCACACTGAATACTTTCTAGTGGATAGGGTATATAACCATAGCAGATTAAAGCTTCATGCCATGCTGAAGAAGAAGCTAGGATGTGTTCCAGATTCAGAAATGGCTAAATACTTGATTCAAAGAACAATTAATCAGAGTTTGGGATTGGATGCAAACACTGGAATTTAGGCCATGTTAGAGTTTTGGGAGCATCTTGAAGAAAATTTGAAGAACTTGACTTCTTTTCTTAAAAGTCAAGTTAGGGGGAGATTGTTGGGAACTGAAGAATTCTTCAAGTATGGTTAATGCTGCTAGTTCAAAATTAATACTGCCAGAGGACTTCAAAGTTAATACTGCTGAGTATTACTACTGCTAGTAGAATTAAGACTACTAGTCAAAGTTAGTGCTGCTTGAACAAAGTTAGTACTGCTTAGCTAGTTAGTACTGCTAGTGGTTAGTGCTGCTTGGTAGTTAATACTGCTAAGACCAAGTTAATGCTGCTAGAAGAAATTAATGCTGCTGAGCATAGTTAGTACTGCTTTTGATTTAAAGAACCGGATGGAAAGAATGACAGCTGGAAAGAATCAAGATATTCATGGAAGGCTTGAAGATAATGATGGAAGATATACTGAAGATATTTTATTTATTGTAATTATCTTTTTATTCAGTATATGTACAGATTTGATAGAATAGTTTAGATAGAGATAAATTGATACATTCTAAGTTTTTTAGAAAAAATCAACCTCAAGGCATAGATCCTAATTCTAGAGAAGTAGAATTCGTATTGGTGAGTCTGTTCATCAATATTGAGGTTGTGTGTTTAATCTTGTAACTTCAAGCATTCAATACAAGTTTACAAGTTGTTGATTATATACTGTTTTGGTTTACTGTTTTATTGAATATCAAAGTGTTATTCCGCAACTTCTTTGATATTAGTTTCTGAGAATTTATTCTTGTTAAGAATTCGATCCTGTCAAAATGCAAGTTTTGACATGTATAAGGTTTGTAGAAAGGTTATATGAACTCACAATGGGTTTATTCTAAACCCTAGAAATTTTCCTAGATGAATAGATCTTGAACTTGAGAGCTTGAAGTCACCACACCAACACTTGATAACCTAGAATGAGTAATGAAGGATCTTAAGCTTCCATTAAAGAGAAATGAATGAGGTGAGAAGATGAAACTCACCTAGGTCCTTAGAAAATCGCCCAACATCAACATAAAAGTGAAATAAATGATCTAAGGGTCGGATGGGGTATGTTTTAAGCCCTGCACCCCGCTCGCGACGTTGCCCGCGAGAGTGACAATTGTCACAATCGCGGGGAACTATGGCCCGCGTCTAACCACCCGCGGTACAATCTCAGCAATAGTGCCCTGCGATAGTGACACTTGTCACTATCACGGTCACAATCGCGCCATTTGTACCGCGACCTCAAACCTACTCCAGCGATTATGTCGCGGTGATAGTGACACTGTCACGATCGCATGGCACTGTCGCGTGAACCCTTCGGGCTCCGAAAATTTGATTTCTGAGCATCGACACATACGTTAATGCCAAAAGCCGAAGATACTCATACAAAAAGGGTTCCATAACAAAAGGAAGGAAATATGGGGAAGAAAGTAAAGGAAATAACATACCGAAATTACGGGTGTTACAATTCTCCCCAACTTGGAAAATGATTCTGTCCCCGAAATCCCAACTACTCGAACAAGTGAGGATATCTTCGCTTCATATCCTCCTCGGCTTCACACGTCAAATTAGCACCGCGATGATGCTTCCATTGCACTTTGACCATGGTGACCTCCTTGTGGCGAAGTTTATTTGACTTTCTCTCCAAAATAGCGTCGGGTTCTTCAACACAACGGTTACTCTCATCCACTCTAATCTCGGAAAGAGGGATACGCTTTCCTCTTCCGCCAAACACTTTCGAAAGTAACATATATGGAATGTGTTGTGGATCTCGTTCATTTCTGGAGGAAGTTCCAACTGATAAGCGTGCAAGCCCACACACTTAAGCAATTTAAATGGTCCAAGGAAACGGGGACTCAACTTCCCGCGTTTTCCGAACCGAATTAGGCCCTTCCATGGCGACACCTTTAGCATCACACGGTCGCCCACTTGGAATTCCATCGGTCGTCTCTTTTTATCGGCATAGCTCTTTTTCCGGTCTTGAGCCACTTTCAATCTCTCCCGAATACCTTTGACCTTATCGGTCGTCTCTTGCACGATTTCTGGTCCGACAAATTGCTTCTCTCCCGCTTCAAGCCAACATACAGGAGTTCTCCACTTTCTCTCGTATAAGGCCTCGAACGGAGCCATTCCGATACTCGAGTGGTAGCTATTATTGTAAGCAAACTCCACCAATGGTAGGTGAGAGTCCCAACTACCTCCGAAGTCGATAACGCAAGACCTTAGCATGTCTTCAAACGTTTGGATCATTCTCTCACTTTGACCGTCGGTTTGAGGATGGTAAGTCGTACTCAACTTCACGCGCGAACCAAGCTCCTTCTGCAAGTCATCCCAAAAGTTTGAAGTGAACCGACTGTCGCGATCCAAAACAATAGACAAGGGCACTCCATGCCTCGAAACCACCTCGTTGATGTAAAGTTTTGCTAACTTGTCCATCGGTAGTGTCTCACGCATGGCCAAGAAATGAGCGCTCTTGGTCAACCGATCAACTATTACCCATATGGTATCGTGACCTCGAAGAGTCTTGGGCAACTTAGTCACAAAGTCCATGGTAATATGTTCCTATTTCCAATCGGGGATCTCCAAGGATTGGAGGATCCCGTACGGTCGTTGATGCTTAGATTTCACTTGCAAACATGTCACACAACGCTCTACGTAACGTGCCACGTCAAGCTTCATCATCGGCCACCAATAATGTAGCTTCAAGTCTCGGTACATCTTTGTACTTCCCGGATTAATGGAATACTTGGACTTGTGAGCATTCTCAAAAAGAAGTTCCCGATTACCCCCAACCTTGGGCACCCACACACGACTGTTGAACAATTTCACTCCACGGCTATCTTCCGTTAAGAGTAACCTTTGTTTTTTCATGACTTCTTCCTTGAGGTTTTCTTCCAACAATGCTTCCACTTGAGATGTCTTGATCTTCTCAATAAGGTTTGACACTAACTCGATTCTCGAAAGGTTAGCCTGAATACTTCCGTTATAGTCCTTCCGACTTAACGCATCGGCCACCACGTTTGCCTTACCGGGATGGTAAAGCAACTCGCAATCGTAATCCTTGAGCAACTAGAGCCACCATCTTTGCCTCATGTTCAACTCCTTTTGATCAAAAATGTACTTCAAACTCTTATGATCCGTGTAGAGAATACATTTCGTGCCTTAGAGGTAGTGTCGACAAAGCTTCAAAGCGAACACCACCGCCGCCAACTCTAGATCATGGGTAGGGTAATTCTTTTTGTGAATCTTGATTTGCCTCGATGCATAAGCGATTACCTTGCCTCTTTGCATCAACACACACCCTAATCCCATTTTCGAAGCGTCGCTATAGATCACGAAGTCTTCCGACCCTTCGGATAGTGATAAGATTGGAGCTTCACACAACTTCTTCTGTAAAGTCCGGAACGCTTTCTCTTGTGTTTCGGTCCAAACAACTTCACATTCTTCCTAGTCAAATCCGTCAAGGAAGAAGCGAACTTAGAGAAGTCTTGAATGAATCTCTGGTAATATTCCGCCAAACCCAAGAAACTTCGGATTTCGGACGGACTCTTGGGAGGCTCCCAATTCATCATGGCTTCAATTTTGGAGGGGTCCACTTTCACTTCGTCTCGAGTGACAACGTGCCCCAAGAATTGTACCTCTTCAAGCCAAAAATCGCATTTGGAAAATTTTGTGTACAATCTCTATTTTCTCAACACTTCTAGAACTTCGCGAAGGTGTTGCTCGTGTTCTGGCTAGCTCTTAGAATACACGAGTATGTCATCAATTAATACAATGACCGACCTGTCAAGGAATGGTCGGCACACCCTATTCATCAAATCCATAAACATCGCCGGTGTGTTAGTCAGTCCAAACGGCATCACTAGAAATTCGTAATGACCGTAACGCATCCTAAAAGACATCTTCGGAACGTATCCCTCTCTCGCCTTCACTTGGTGATATCCCGAGCGCAAATCGATCTTCGAGAAACAACCTGATCCTTGGAGTTGGTCGAATAAGTCGTCGATTCTTGGGAGTGGATACTTATTCTCCACCGTAGCCTTATTCAGTTCACGATAATCGATGCACATTCTCATTGTGCCATCCTTCTTCTTGACAAACAAGACCGGAGCTCCCTAAGTCGACGAGCTCGGTCTTATAAACCCCTTCTCTAGGAGTTCTTGGATTTGAGCCATGATTTCTTGCATCTCCGATGGCGCCAACTGGTAAGGAGCTCGCGCAATTGGATTCGCCCCTGGTATAAGATCGATCCGGAACTCCACTTGATGATCGGGTGGCAAACTGGGCAAATCGTCTGGAAAGACATCGGGAAATTCGCGCACCACCTTCACATCCTTGAGCTTCTTCTTCTCGAGTTTTGTGTCTATCACATAAGCTAGAAAGGATGAACATCCTTTCACCAAACTCTTTCGCGCCTTAGCCATGGTGATAACCGCCACATCACCCTTCCTTCTTTCGCCATAAACTACCACCATGTCACCATCCGATGTAGGGAGTCGGATTAGTTTTTTGGAGCATAGGATTTCGTCATGATTGTCCGCCAACCAATCCATACCGACTACCACATCGAAGCCACCGATAACCATTGACAACAAATTGATTAAGAACTTCTTCCCCTCAATACCAAGGGTACAATCTTTCAAGACGTCACGGATTAACACTTGAATACCATTAGCTATCTCAACCACTAAAGCATTCTCTAGACTATTAGTGGGCATGGCAAGCTTTTCACGAAACGAATCAGATATGAAGGAGAAACTGACACCTGAATCAAATAACACGCGAGCAGGTACGGAGTTTAGAAGAAACGTACCCGATACCACGTCGGTGGATGCCTTGGCCTCTTCAGCCGTCATCTGGAAGGCTCGGCTAGGAACTCTGGGAGGGTTCTCTTTCCTCTCCGGCGCTCTACCCGACTTGAGCTTCGGGCAATCTCTCTTCATATGCCCCGGTGCCTTGCACTCGAAACATACTAGCTCTCTAATCGGGCAATCCCTAGCGGTGTGATCAGTCTTCCCACACTTGAAACAAGTTTGAGTGCAACACTTCTGGTACCAACTAGCTTCTTGATCATTGTTAAAGTTTCGGTTCCCGACAAAAGGTCGAGTTCTCTTGGGAGGTACGGAATTGCTCTCCCACTTCCTCTTGTCAACAACCACAACAACCTTCTCCAGTTTACCCTTTGCGTAAACCTCTTCCATAAACTGGGCTTCCTCAATCCTTTCTCGAAGGTTGGAAGCTTTCGAGTTGCGGACCATGGACATCATGTCCGCCGGTAGGCCCTTAAGGTAGGCCTTGATCTTCTCTTTTTCTGTTGGGGCCACATGCCCGACCAACCCTAGTTTCTCCATGAATCGACGGGTGTACTCCCTCACCGTCAAATTCCCTTTCTCCAGAGATTGAAACTCCGCTTCGATGCGGTCCAAGGCCCTCTCGCTGCATAACTCTTCTAAAATCTTCTTCTTGAAATCGGCCCAAGACAACTAAGCCAAAACGGCAGGAGAGAGTGTGGACTGGATGACATTCCACTATGTGAGTCCCGTATCTCTGAGTAACTGAGTACCAAACCTCACTTTCTGATCGTCCCCACACTCAGACGAACCAAAAGCCTGCTCGACAGCTTGAATCCACTTCACACACACCACCGGGTCGTCAGAACCGGAGAATTCTGGTGGCCCACAACCCAAAAAGGATTTATAGGTGCAGCTCCTTCCACTTTTCTGAGCACCAGCAATCCTGTGCTCTTCCGTTCTGATCCCCTAACCAGTACCACCAGAACCGACCACGACGTTCTCTGCAACCGCCTCATTTCTCTTGAGGCTGGCATCGCGATCTTCCAACAGCTTCAGAAATGCCTCTTGCTGCTTTTCCATAGCCGACGACACCATTTGCATAATGCTGGCAATCATGTCAGCTTGAGGGTTTGTCTCCTGAACAACCGGGTTTGTGGATGTCAACTCCACTCTAGGCACTTGTTCCACTTCTCCCGTGAATATAGGCGGCATACCCGGAGAACGACGGTCGCTGCCCTAACTACTGGATTCCGCTCGGGCGAGCTATCTTCACGTACTTTCCCATCGGCTAACGGTCGACTGTGAGTGTTCACCATACTAAAATAATGGCAGCCACACAAGCACGATAAAGAGTAAGAAAGAGATTAACTGAGGAAAGCACGAAAGAAACGTACTACTACGTTTACCAATTGTCATAACATTAGCCAACCAAGTACACTCCCGACTTGTAGACAATGGTAAAATCGAACCCAGTAGCTTGGTGAGCCACTTTTGTTGTTCAGGGGTCTGGATGGTTTTAGAAAGCATTTCCCGAAGGTTTTGATGATCAGTGATGATTGTAAAGGGATTGCCCAAAAGATATTGACGCCACTTTTTTATAACTTCTGTGATAGCAAACATTTCCGGAGAATAAGTTGAAGTGTGTTTCATACGGGATGAAAGTCGTTTGATGAAAAAGGTAACTGGATGATTGATATATGATAACATAACACCAATGGCAATAATATAGCTATCCATTTCAACCGTGAATGGTTTTGAGAAATTAGGTAAAGCTAATTCAGGGGCCTCCGTCAAAGGCGTGATCGAACAATGGACTTCACATGGTAGAATATTTGCGTAATAAATATGTTCAAGGACCTGCTATGGTGGCATAGTGATGGATGAACCCTCAGTAGTAGCATGTGAGGCCAAGGAATCCGTGTATTCCCGTTACAAAGTGACGTCGAGGCCACTGCAACACTGTCGAGACTTTACTAAAGTCCATATGCAACTCTTGCCTCTGTAATGATGTGCCCTAAGTTTTCAATTTGGTTTTGGCCAAAATCCCTTTTAGTTAACTTGACAAAGAATGAATGATCATGTAACAATTGCAGGATTGTGGCCAATTGTTGCAAGTGTTACTCTCATGATTGGTTGTAGATCAGAATATCATCAAAGAAGACAACAACACATTTACGGAGTTGGTCACGAAAAAGATTGTTCATGCTTGCTTGAAATGTGCTTGGGGAATTCAAAAAGCCAAAGAGCATGAGTCATGATGAGGAACACGTAATGACCCTCGTGGGTACAGAAGGCAGTTTTGGGAATGTCAGGGGGATGGACACGGATTTGAAAATACCTAATCCGGAGATCCATTTTAGAAAAATATTTAGCACTATGCAACTCATCTAGTAGTTTGTCTACGGTAAGAATGGGAAAACCTTCTTTTATAGTGATGGCATTGAGGACACGGTAGTCAACACAAAAACATGACTTTGGGATCACTCACTAGACTCAATCATGGACATCAAAACTCCACGTTGAATAAACAGACTCCTATGCCTATGGATCCAATGCATTACAGTCTAAAACATTACATGACTCGAATGAATGACTAACACACTCAAACATGTAATTTCCATCCAAATGCAATTAAATGCATTATATGTCCAAAACTCCTCATCGAGCTAATAAAACTAGGCAAATGCCCCCAAAACTCCTTTGAGTCAAAACCGAGCCAAAAGGTCCACAAATCAATTAACCATTTGTCAAAAATCATAAAATACAATAAAACGCAATTGACCTACGTTTTACAAACACATGCTCCAAAATACATGATGTAACACCCTAATAATTCGGGTAATTTTAAAAATTGAAAATTTGGCAATATAACATTTGTATTTGGAGTGAACCACCCAAAAAGGGTAAAAGAGTATGCGTTTACAAAACATATATAATATGCATGGGAAATCGACAACAGACTAATCTAAACCAATTCTATCTAGATTACATAGGTTGTCAACCCAATACCAAAAATATGAATAAATTGTTTCAAATGCCAAAACTCCAAAATATCTAATCATCCAAAATTGCCCTCGAGATTCCACGCTCTTCTCTCAATCCCTCGATGACCCGCCGCTAAGGGAACCTGTTATACACATCATTTAAGAAAAATTGTTAGGCTTAAAGCATAGTGAGAACATACAGTTTATAATTTACAGAAATAATGACAATGTAACTAAAGGAAATCTTTTCAAGACAATAGAGTTTACAATTGAAATATTTGCCATGAAAGGGCCTTTCGATCCAAAACTCATCTTTCTATGACAAGGGGTATTCGATTTACCAAGGATTGTAACGGAACACAAAGTAGGCAACAATCCAAGTTATGAGTTAAACACTCTAAATCCATGGCCACGAACAACACCGGTCCATACTAAGATGTGAGGGAGGGTCCCCGAGGAATCCGAGTCAAACTCGTTCACTAGAATTACACTATGATCCATGGCTAGTAACCGGTCTCACATAACCGTACCAAATGGCCCCCGATGATCAAATGTCTCAACCAGCTACAAGGGGAATAACATCCCAAAAGTAAGCTGACTCAATACCTAGGGATCCACTAGTAATAGTCTAGACTTGTCACAATTTCATTTGTGACTAACATTAATAACACATAAAGTTCCCAATAACCTTTATTTCCAAATATACATTTCCAAGTTCAACTACCGATAAGAATGAAAATCATATATGAGATTATATACTTCTTTTTCAAGTACCTCACCCTAAAGAGTGCAAGTAGTACTTTATTTTACCACATATGAAAATAGAACTCTTCCCTTTAACAAAATAACAAGAACCCTAAAATCTCCAAAAATCCCATTTTTAGGTCAAAATGTAATAAATACCAATCGAAAGCCAAGGAGATATGTAGGAGTTTAAAATGCAAGTTTTGACATGTATAAGGTTTGTAGAAAGGTTATATTGTGGCCCAAGATTTACTAGCTTAAAACACATACAAATTATCACAAACACTTTGTTTATTAATCACAAGAATTACATCAAGCCATAGATCTAAAAGTGATTAACCTATCAAGATAGAATGTGTTTGTGTGTGTACTCAATGTGTGCAACTATGTGTGTTCTTACTCTCTCTCAATATCACCAAGATTACACCTTCACTTTTACACACTTACTATCACGTCTACTTAAAACAACGCAAGGACTTGCTTATATATAGGTCAACATGACCAAGCAAGGTCAAACCAACTAGAAACAATTACAACTCACACACAAACACTAATTACAACAATGACCCTCATTTAATCTTGAATACAATTACAGTCTAACAATCTCCCCCTTTGGATTCAAGATTAAAAAAAAAATTGGCAATAATCTTCAGGTCTTCATATCTTCAGAATTAACTTCAACTTCAAATCTTTTCTGGCTTTGACATCTCGAAAACTTTGACAATTCTTCAAAATTATCTCTCCCTTTGAAATAGCTTTTGCATAAATTCTGACTTTCTTTCAAACTCTGACTTTCTTTTTGATAAGCTTTCTTTAACCTTTGACTTTAAACATCTGAAAACTTTATCACCTCTGAAATCTTTAAAACTTCAATCTGATCTTGAACTTTGATTATTCTCCCCCTTTTTAATGATTTGTAAGAATCAACATCATTAAAACACTTCAAGGTCAGATCCGTCATTGAATGAACTTCCCACCATCTGATAAGCACAATCTTCATGAACTGTTATCTCCCCCTGATAGGAAAATTATTAATCTCCCCAATACATGATGTGATAAAATCTGTCATCTGATCTGAAAGAACCGTTGAACCATGAATGTATTTATCTGAATCTTTTCAAATTCAAACAAAATAAGAGTTGTAACCCTGAATCAACATATGAATCAGTTAGAAATGCCTGTCAGTAACACGAACTTACTGTGTACAACGAATGTACAATATAAGGAGCTTGTTTGATATTGAATCCCCAGGACTTCCATTCAATCATTGAAAAACACAAGGTAATTCTATGAATGTTCTGACAGAAAAACATATTCTCTGTGTGCTCGTGCTTGTGTATGAAAGAATTAGCACAATGATTGTGTTTCATAAGGCTCAAATTATGTAAATCACTGAGACAGCAATGATTATACATCGACTCAACGTGCATGAGAAAGGGTCGAAGGTGGGGCAACTTTCCTTCTTTTTCAATATCAGTATCTTCCAAATGAAGATCCGATAGATTATGTAATGCTTCCCCAGAAAATGTGAAACATTCTCTTTTTAAGAAAAGAATGAGTAGCTAGTGGGATTGTATGCAAGATATGGCATGGGCTATTTGCCTATTTCAATGATGGTCACCAAAGGAATGTGAACCAATCAGTAATGTGGTTGCCCGACTCAGAAAGATGTTTGGTGCAGAGTTCTAATATTCTTTTAACTCTGTTCTCACACCCTCTTTCTTTTAAACATTTAAGCTCACATCTAACCAATCTCTCATTTCCATTTTACCTCAATTCACTCCCACACTCAATTCTTTTAGACCCCTCTCCCCTCAATCACTCAAAGGATTTCTTCCGGGGTAGGAAACACTGGTTATTGTGAATCCATGGAAGATCTAATAAGCACTCACACTGAATCCCATGTTCCTAAAAGTAGATGTTGTTCAATGATTTTCTTGACATATAAAGCACAAGAAATCATATATCAGTGTTTGTATGCTCATTCAAAAATCAGAAATGAAAATTGAGCATTTTAAACATTTAAGATATCTCAAAACTTTATATGAATGAAAAGAATAGAAATGTTTTGAGAATCTGACAATGATTAAGATCAGATCAAATTATCATGAAGAAAAATATTTGGGAATTCAAAGACGTAAGTTGTTTATATGAACAATATATAAACATATTATCAATGAAAGCACAATAAAAATGAAATGACGTTTGATTCAAACAACAGTGAATACCAAACGGGAGTATTACCATAGAAAGATATATCATTTGATACATGGTAATAACATAATCAATTTGAAAATACTGAACCAGTGTGTGTATGAATACTTGACAAAGTATATAGAAAAGAAAATACACAAGTATTATTCTTTAAAGAACACACGGTCAGATAAACAATAAAATTCACAAGTAACTAAAAATCATTTAAAATTCACACTTCTCAAATCAGAAAAACATTTTAAGATCGTGAAGTGGTTTGAACATTTTTTAAAAAAAAAATCACAAGTGAAAGTTGTTCTTCTTTCACAAGTGTTAGAGTATAAGGATTAGAATGATATACCTGTAAATCAGAATCCTTAACTCCCCCTGGAATGAATATAGCAATTAAAATATCCTTGACTAGATATCCTCCCCCTTGATATCTGTAAAACGTCAATATTTTAGAAAAATTATTATAAAAGATATAGCAATATAATATCTAAACTCCCTTTCAAACAAAAACTTCTTGAAAAGATGTAATCTTGAAAGCATCCTTCAGAAGAAAACATTTGAATACGGGTTTTGAACTGAATTGTCCAAAAGCCAATGTCACATAAAATATCCTGCAAGAAAAAGATTTTGGTAATCATTATAAAAATGATTCCGCTTTAATCAGATAGCATATGATGAAATATCTAAAATATATGCAAATAAAGTACAAGATTAGAAAACTCCCCCTAGAATCATGAATTGGCGTTTAGCATACCAAGTTTACTAACTAAAAAGGTAAACCTCTTTTCATCCAACGGCTTGGTGAAAAGGTCAGCCAACTGGTAGTCTGTAGTCACGAAGTGCATCTCGATATCGCCCTTCTCAACATGATCCTTTATAAAATGATAACGCACGTCGATGTGTTTCGTCTTGGAATTTTGTACTGGATTAGCTGTTATCGCAATCGCACTCTTAGAATCACAGTAGATAGGAACTCGTTGGTAAGTATATCCGAAATCTTTTAACTGTGTTCGCATCCAGAGGACTTGTGAACAGCAGCTTGCGGCAGCTACGTATTCAGCCTCAGCGGTGGATGTAGAAACACAATTTTCTTTCTTAGATGTCCAACTAACCAACTTATCACCTAAGAACTGATAAGAACCAGAGGTGCTCTTTCTATCCAGTTTGCATCCTGCATGATCAGCATCAGTATAGGCAGTTAAATCAAAAGACGAACCCTTAGGATACCAAAGGCCTAACTCAGTAGAACCTTTAAGATACCTAAAAATCCGTTTTACAGCAACCAGGTGTGATTCCTTTGGATTAGCTTGATATCTCGCACAGAAACATGTAGCAAACATAATATCCGGTCTACTGGCAGTTAAGTACAGCAGTGACCCAATCATGCTATGGTACACTTTTTGATCTACTGATTTTCCAGAAAGATTTTCATCTAAAAGTGTGCCCGTTGCCATCGGTGTTTTCATCACTGAACTGTCAGTCATGTTAAATTTCTTTAAAATATCTCGAATATATTTTGACTGATTAATGAAAATGCCTTCGGGTAACTGTTTTACTTGAAGACCAAGGAAAAAATTCAGTTCGCCCATCATTGACATTTCAAAACGAGATTCCATGATTCTTGAAATTTTTTTACAAAACTTTGGATTTGTAGAACCGAAAATTATGTCATCTACATAAATCTGAATCAGAATCATATCATCACCTTGCTTTTTCAGAAAGAGAGTAGTATCAATTGTACCTTTCTTGAATCCTGAAGCGAGTAAAAATTGAGTTAAAGTTTCGTACCAAGCTCTTGGTGCCTGTTTGAGTCCATACAAGGCTTTGTCTAAGACATAGACATGATCAGGGTTCTTTGGATCAACGAATCCTTCTGGTTGAGCAACATATACTTCTTCATGCAATATCCCATTTAAGAATGCTGATTTTACGTCCATTTGGAAGACCGTAAAATTTTTATGCGCTGCATAGGATAAGAAGATTCGTATCGCTTCCAGTCGTGCCACAGGAGCAAATGTTTCTTCATAATCAATCCCCTCCTGTTGAGAATAACCCTTTGCAACAAGGTGAGCTTTGTTTCGAACTACAACTCCAGATTCATCTCTCTTATTTCTGAAAACCCACTTTGTTCCAATAACAGATTTTCCTTTTGGAAGTGGTATAAGTCGCCAAACTTTGTTCCTCTCAAATTGTAGAAGTTCATCTTACATCGCCAGTATCCAATCTGGATCGCTCAAGGCTTCTGAAGCTTTCTTCGGCTCGAGAGAACTTAAAAAACTTGAATATAGACAAAAATTAGCCGATGTTGCACGCGTTTGTACACCAGACTGTGCATCACCAATGATATTATGAAGTGGGTGATTTCTTGTCCATTTCATTGTACTTGGAATCGGATGAATTTCAGCTTGAGTATTATCTTCCTCATATTCATCATATACTGCAGGTAAGTCTTTATCAACCCCAGATGTGCTCGGGACATCTTGTACAGCCTCTTCTGAAGTAAATATTTCCGGAGCAATAGAAGAATCACTCGGAACTTCTATTGCAGAATTTGGATCTGCATGCATAGAATCAACATTAGTATCTTCATAATGTATATGTGTAGATGTACCTGATGTGATTGATATTGTGACATTTTCAGAAGGTCCTGAAATATCTGCGACTATAATTGGAACCTCTGAAGTTGATGCGGATATGTTTGTTTTTTCAAAATCTGCACATATATCCAGAAAAGCATCAAAAAATAATAAGTCTAATTCAGCTGTAATTTTATTTGAATTAGAAGACTTATTCTGTTTGACTTCAGGTTCTATTCCATCTTGAATAGAAAGTTTCTATTTAAGCTTGAGTTCTGAACTGTTGTGTTCAGAAGTCAACATTGATGATTCGTCGAATGACACATTAATGCTCTCCATGATCGTCTTGGTTCGTCTATTGTAGATCTGATAGGCTTTAGACGTTAACGAATAACCAATGAAATAGCCTTCGTCAGCCTTCTTGTCAAATTTACCAAGATTGTCTCGATCATTGAGAATATAACACCTGCAACCCAAAAGTACGAAAAAATTTAATATTCGGTTTTCGACTATTAATAAGTTCATACGCTGTCTTTTTATGTCTTTTGATGACAATCGTGCGGTTTTGTGTGAAACACGCAGTGGCTACGGCTTCAGCCCACAGAAACATTGGCAATTCGGAATAGGCTAACATTGTCCTTGCAGCTTCCACCAGTGTTCGATTCTTCCTTTCAACTACTCCGTTTTGTTGAGGAGTGTAGGCAGCAGAAAAGTTGTGAGAGATCCCAATAGATATGAGATAACTCTGAAGCTTTTCATTCTTTAATTCCGTGCCATTGTCACTTCTCAAAGATATAACCGGCAATTGTAGTCGAACCTGGATCTTCTTTAAAAACTCAATGATCAGCTCTGTTGCATCTGATTTGTTCCTTAAAAATTCCAGCCAAGTATATCTGGAGTACTCATCTATCATGACCAAAATATATTTCTTACCATTGATAGACTGAGTTCTCATCGGGCCACAAAGGTCCATATGTATCAATTCAAGAGGTGTTGAAGATGAGAATTATGTCTTTGCTTTATGAGATGTTCGCTTCATCTTTCCCATTTCACAAGCGGGACAAAGGGAATTCTTCTCAAACCTTAGTTCTGGTAGACCTTTGACAATGCCTTGTCTCGCCAACTGATTAATCGCATCAAAGTTTTGATGAGACAGACGCCGATGCCATATCCAACTTTCAGCTCGTGAAGCTTTTGCAATCAGACAAACAGGTCTTGATGCAGAAAGTGTTGGAAAATTCACAGAATAAAGATTTGCATTCCGCTTGGCTTTAAAAACTGCACGACCATCTTTATCTTCAACATAACAGCATTTATCAGTAAACCGAACTTGAAATTGACTATCGCAGAATTGACTTGTACTGAAAAGATTATGATCAAGTCCTTCCACGTATAGTACTCTTTTGATTGTCACGGTGCCATTTGTTAACGATCTGTGTCCTCGAATGTATCCTGTAACCTCAGAATTAGCATAACTTACAGTACCGGTAGATTCCTCAACATAATTGTGAAGTAGATGCTTAAATCCTATCATATGGCGCGAGCATCCTGAATCTATATACCATGTATGTGAGGCCTGCAAAAAGAACAACTCATTTCTGTTTAGGTACCCATATCTAGATGGGTCCTTCCTTGTTAGCTTTTCGCAACTTATCAACATCATCTACCTTAGCCTTAATTCGCCACTCATAGCGAGGCTTAGGTACCCATTTCCATACCATTTTAACATTAAGCTCATGAAATGTTTTCTTTTTCGAAAAATGATCAATCTTAGCATGAAAAATTTTAGCCTGATGAGTTAAGGAATTTAAAGCTGATTTGACATGAGATGTTTTTCTGGCAACTTTAGATTTAGGATGAATGGAAGGAATGATAAAAGCATTATCATGACAGTGTTTGCAGATAAAATTCTTACGTGCAAATGTCAAAAGCTTAGATTTATCCAATGAAGTACAATCATTCATACAACTTTGACATTTGGAAACGTTTGAATTTTTACACATCAAACTACCACTATCACTGATATTACATTTATTTTTAGCAACTTTATTTTCCTTCACATTCTTCATCATTTCTCCTTTACCATTTTGCCTTTTTACATCTGAAACAGGAAACAGAATCTTGTTAGTTTTCTTTGAAGAAAATGATTTTGGCTTTGAAGTACAAGAAGCTTCTCCTTTCTCAAAAACACTCGGAGGATATTCAGGAGTAGTAGTATAAACAACTGAAGTTTTAGAATTAACAGTATCAAACTCTGGATTAGAATGAACATTCCAGTTTTTAGAGTCAAACATCTTTTTCTCCTTTAAATTTTGTTGAAACAAATCATTTTTTAAAATATTTAACTCTCTAGAGAGTTCTTTGTTTTCTTCAAAAGACTTGTCAAGTTTGAATTTGAGATCAACATTCTCATCTTCTAACTCTTCAATTGTCTTTTGAAGATCTGTGATTTGTTTCTCAAAATTAGATGCTTGATTCACCTCAGAGTTTGATTCCATCTTTTCTATAATAGGAACAGGATCTGAAGCATTCATCATTTCTGTAAAGATCTCCTCAGTCATAATTTTTGAAAAATCAGAATTAAGGTTTTGATTCATGATATTTTCATCTTTTGATCCATTTGATGAATTAGACGTGAATAAATCAGATAATAACACTTGATTCTCAACATCAGTTTCTAAATCAGATTCATCAAACTGACACTGAGATTCAGTATTATTTTCATCAATCTTGGTTGATTCTGTTGGAGAAAATAGAGACGTAAAATCACTAAATTCTATTTTTCTTGTTTTGTAACTTTCATTTAAATCTTTATAAGCAAAACCAACAGATTTTAAACTTGAAATGGAATCAGCACAAGATAAAGTGTCATCATCATTCACAACTTTACCTTTTACAAAAGTATCATGAATATCAGGTTTTGTAGAAGTAGAGCCCATTTTATCAAAATTATACAAATTTTCTGGTGCTCTTTTCAAAACAGTATTTGGTTCAAAACCTAAACCTTTTTTAACATTATAAAATCTGACATCTTGGAGTTTGTTTGTTAAAAGATTTAATGTTTGCTCAGTCTGTCCTCTTTTCAGATTTAAATCCTCCAGTTGCTTGATTTTACAATATGCCTCGTTTCTTTCTTGGAAACATGCTTCAAATTTTAGTTGAAAATCACCTTTTTCAGCATTTAAGTTTACAAGATCTCTTTCAAGCTCAGATATTTTTGAATTTAACACATCTTTGTCCTTTTTCAAACAATCTTTCTCAGATTCTTTTTCCTTAACAACATCTTTCAACATTGAATTTTCATCACGAAAATTCAACATTGTTTGTCTTTCATGACTAAGTTTGCCTTTTAAAGTTTTAAACTCTTCTTTCATGAATTTAACTTGAGCCTTTAAGGATTGAATACGTACCTCGGAACCACAGTCGGAATGATCAGAAGATGATCCAATGTCCTCATCTACTTTGGCCATCATACACACCTGAGTAAAGTGTGCAGATTCATCATCAGAACTCTTGTAGAGCCAATTCTCTTCTTCCGCCATTAAGTTCTGACCATCTTCCACCTTCTTTGCTAACAAAGTTTTCCGAGCATAATATTCCGAATTCTTTGTTCGCTTGAACTTGCAATCCTTGGAAAAATGACCTGGTTTTCCACAGTTATAGCATCTTCCATATTTCGGCTCAGTCTCTTCTTTCTTTCCTTCTCTCTTCTCTTCTCGTTTCTCTTCTCGCTTTTCATCTCTTTTCTCTCCTCTTTTCTCATACTTCTTTTCAGATCTCGGTTTGAACTTGTCTTTCTTGTAACTCTCATATTTCGGCTTGTACTTGTTCTTTCCAAAGCTTTTAAACTGCTTTGTGAGAAGAGCCAGATTTTCAGCGAATCGTTGCATATCCTCATCTGAATATTCTTCACTTTCAGTAGAAGATTGATCAGTGCTTGAATCAGTAACTTCAGTGAGGAGAGCTCTGGATTTCCTTGACTTTGACTTGTAAGAAGAACTGGACTTGAAACTTGACCCTTTCTTACGTTCAGACATTAAGGTTAGAGAATCTTTGACCATCTTCTTTTCAGCACCAAGCTGCTTTACTTCATCCTCATGCTGAGATAAAGTTGTGAAGATATCATTGACGTCTTCTTGTGCCATGTCCTTAGTCATCTGAATGTTGATAGCATAGCTTTTCCATTCTGGGTTCAAGTTCTTGATGAACTTATAATTGATCTATGATTCTGACTTGTTCATTCCATTTCTCCTTAGATCATTCAATATCACATTGAAGCGATTGTATGTTTCCAACAAAGTATCTCCTTCTTTCGCATGAAAGCCTTCATATGCATTTATACTCTGATTCAGCTTTGTCTGAATTGACTTCTTTGATCCTTGAAACTGTTTCTCTAATTCATCCCATAACTCTTTTGCAGATTCCCTACTATCTACGCGATTGTAGATGTCATTAGGGATTGCCATAGTAAGATAGATAAGTGCCTCTTCATCTATCTTGTGTCTTGACTTTTCCACATCAGTAAAGAATTGATATGGTTTTGACACATATCGATCTGGGATAGCTGGAGATGTAGTTGTGGCTGCTTGTCCAGGTACAAACGATTGTGGATTTCCCGGACCATCTATGATAGATGTCATATAATCTCTGTTCTTTAGATTCAAGAACTGAATCATTCTTTTCTTCCATTGTGAATAATCTCCGACAGACAAGACCGGAGGCTTCAGATGAGATCCCATAGAAAGAAATTCATTTGCCATGGTTGAGATCTGTATATACCTACACAAGATGAAAAAATATTAGCTAGTAAAGATCTTTAAATCCAATCAAATCAAGAAAACTTAAAAAAAATTCATAGATTTTGATTACTCAAAGAACTTTTGTCCCCCTGCGCAGACTTAGCACGGGGGTCCCGCTATTAAAGGTCATATTACAGTTTTGAAAATTTCTCAGGAAATTTTTTTTTAAGTACAACTCAGTGTGAAACGCAAAAACGTGTGAATAGTGTGAAACGCAAACTACACTTCGCGTTTGTAGCAAGGAACGCAAACCTTAGCTTTGCGTTTGTAGTGAAGAGCGCAAACCAACACTTTGCATTTGTGCTAAGGAACGCAAACCTTAGCTTTGCGTTTGTAGAGTGAAGCGCAAACGCCACTCTGTGTTTATGCTGAGAAACGCAAACACTACTTTGCGTATGTAGTGTGAACCGCAAACCTTAGTTTGCGTGTGTACTGTGAAGCGCGAACTCTACTTTGCGTGTGTGCTAAGAAGCGCAAACGCCACTTTGCGTGTGTAGTGTGGAACGCAAATGCCACTTTGCGTTTGTGCCGTGAATCGCAAATCTTGTGAAATATTCTCAGTGAGTGAAACGCAAACAACACTTTGCGTTTGTGGAATGATACGCAAAAGAAACTGAAACAATTGAAACCACACTTTGCGATTCAAGTACAACACGCAAAGTTCAGATAAGCGCAAACCAGGATGAACATGCACAAATCTCAGATGAATGGAACGCAAACCTGGATGAATCAAACGCAAACCTTAATGAATGAAACGCAAACCTCTAAAACAAACAAATTTGCACCAAAAACTTATCTAGACCTCGAATTTCGATCTGAAAATTTGACAATTTACTCACCAACACATTTCGAACACAATTCTAACAAGTAATTTCGATTAAAAACACAAAACTCAACAAATTGATTCAAGAACAGTGCGTGAAACTCGTGAACTTGAAAAACACCAAATCTTCAAAATTAATGATCAAATCACATGCATTTCAAGAATTAAAAGATACTGAACCGATCGATTTCACAAAACGAACATAACCTAATCGATTTCAACTCAAAATTTCCACTGAAACTCAAAATCGATTTAGACTTCGTGAACAGTAACATGAACAGTATCAACTCAAAACATTTTCTTGATTTTCAAACGGATTTGGCTCTGATACCAATTGTGGCCCAAGATTTACTAGCTTAAAACACATACAGATTATCACAAACACTTTGTTTATTAATCACAAGAATTACATCAAGCCATAGATCTAAAAGTGATTAACCTATCAAGATAGAATGTGTTTGTGTGTGTACTCAATGTGTGCAACTATGTGTGTTCTTACTCTCTCTCAATATCACCAAGATTACACCTTCACTTTTACACACTTACTATCACGTCTACTTAAAACAACACAAGGACTTGCTTATATATAGGTCAACATGACCAAGCAAGGTCAAACCAACTAGAAACAATTACAACTCACACACAAACACTAATTACAACAATAACCCTCATTTAATCTTGAATACAATTACAGTCTAACATATATGAACTCACAATGGGTTTATTCTAAACCCTAGAAATTTTCCTAGATGAATAGATCTTGAACTTGAGAGCTTAAAGTCACCACACCAACACTTGATAACCTAGAATGAGTAATGAAGGATCTTAAGCTTCCATTAAAGAGAAATGAATGAAGAGAGAGGATGAAACTCACCTAGGTCCTTAGAAAATCGCCCAACACCAACATAAAAGTGAAATAAATGAGCTAAGGGTCGGATGAGGTATGTTTTAAGCCCTGCACCTCGCTCGCGACCTTGCCTGCGAGAGTGACAATTATCACAATCGCGGGGCACTATCACCCGCATCTAACCACCCACGGTACAATCTCAGTGATAGTGCCCAGGGATAGTGACAGTTGTCACTATCGCGGTCATAATCACGCCATTTTTACCGCGACCTCAAACCCACTCCAGTGATTATGCCGCGGCGATAGTGACACTGTCGCGTGAACCCTTCGGGCACCGAAAATTTGATTTCTGAGCATCGGCACATACAAGGTTATTGCCAAAAGTCGAAGATACTCATACAAAAAGGGTTCCATAACAAAAGGAGGGAAGTATGGGGAAGAAAGTAAAGGAAATAACATACCGAAATTCCGGGTGTTACACATGATTAACTGAAAAACTCTTCATTGGTTGGAACAAACCATTTTCCACGTGAAATAATACTCTTATATTTCCAAAATTACTCATAACACAAAAATGTGTATTTTCCAAACGGTTCATAAAACCAAATACACCAAAATGTATTAATAATCAAACACCCCCCATTTGTACAACAAATCACCAAAAGAACACATTATTGAGGTTTACTCGTCAAAACATTTAAAAACCCAAAGATAGATATTTTGCAAGATTTATCAACTCAGATTTACCGAATATGAAAAATTTGTCAAATACTCAACACATTGATAAATACCAAGTAAACACATCATTACTTCAAAATACACATTTTGCGATGTACATAGTTTTCACAAAGCAACTTGAACTCACCTTGCTAAAATTAGGCTAAATCTAGATTTTACCCCAATTTGAGCTTCCTTGAAGAAACTTGAATCCACAAGCAAATGCTCAAAAAACCTAGATTCACAAAATCCCAACACAAAACAAATAAATCCAAGTACTTAGAACCATTCCCCAAACATCTTATATCAAAATCTCCATTTTGGCAAAAATCTTAATTTTGACCTAACTTTCCCAAAATCATCTAAACCGAAAACTTGAGAAATAAAACACTAAGAAGTCATAAATGGAACATTTATAACTTGATTAAAGTGTTAGAAAAGAGAGGGATGAACTCACCACTTAGATTTTGAGTAAAACCCCAAAATCCTCGAATTACAAGAAAAGGAGATGAACTTTGATCTTGCCCCAAAGGTTGGGGCTCACTAGCATGGATGACGAAGGAACACTTGATTTTAGGAGAAAAGCCCCAAAATTGAGTAAGGGTTCATATGAGAGGGTGGGAGGTCGTTTTGGGAGAGAAAGGAAAGAGTATGAGAGGTGAGAATGAGAGAAGGGGTTGAAAATCACAAATTATAAACCTCTACCAGTTACACGCGATAGTGACCCTGGCACTCTCGTTGGGCACTATCGCTTAACTTGTACCGCAAGCCTTCAGCCCCACGCGATAGTGACACGCGATAGTGTCACTCTCACTCTCGTAGGGCACACTTGCTCCACTGTACCGAGACCCAAAACTCAACCCCCCCCCCCCCCGGTGAAACATTCTCGATCGTACAAGGGTCTAAAGTGATACATCATCCAATTCAATAATCAACTTTCCTTGCATAAAAATAAAAAGGAAGGAGGTTATTCTCTTACTAAAACTACGGGTGTTACATCGTCCCAGAGCAAAATTGGATGCCTGCTATCAGACCCATGAAACCTTGCTAGAGCCTCGCCTTCCATACAAATCCCTGTAGTTGTAACTTTTTCTTTCTCCTCAAAACGTTGAAGAGTGAAGTAACATTCAACGCGAAATATCCACCCATCAGGATCCATTCCTTCAAACATCGGTAAGTCCACCCGACACAATCTCGAATCGGCTGGAGAGAATCCCGAGTGCGGAGGTTTACCGGTTCCTCCCATATCTGAGTGGACCAAGAAAGGGAATTAACACCCCATTTGGGTTGTGATTATGGACCCTCCCGAACCAGAACCTTGAAACAAACCTCCAGTTTGAGTGGAAGTGTCGTATCTAGTTTGAAATAGCGAATCCAATTTGCCCATAATTGCTTGTATTCCATTGTCTAGATCGTCAATTCTTTTGGTGTTCCCTGCCTTGCAATTGCAGAATGCTTTCACATCGGCTCTTATTGCTTGAACAAATTCTTCCAACACCTCTATGCGTTCTCGTTCTCGTTCTCGTTGAGGCTTTGGTGCCATGGTCAATCAGGATCAAAGGGCTCTGATACCAATTGATAGAACTAATCAATTGTTTTGTATTGAAATTACTGAATTGGAAATCAATTACAAGAAAGAAAAAAAAGGATAATTCTGGGTTCGAGATCTCTTCTAAACTCACAAAATCACATGCCTCTCTATTCCTCTCCACACGCTCTTTATTGATTTTAATTTACCAAAATTATCGAATTTACCAAAAGTACTAGAATTACCAAAATTACCGCCCTCTATAATACACCTTTGAAATTTGTGGCTTATCAGTATGTTCAATTGTTTAATTTTAAAACCATGTTCTTACTTAGTTTATAGCTAATGATAATATTGGAGGAGCTTAGAAAGCAGAGGGACAGATAAGGGCATCAAACCTATGTAAGACCTTGAGTTGAAGTTTATCTTTTTTATGTTACGAGATGGCATTGTTTCATTTTAGTACTTGTATTAGACTTTGGTTGTAATAGATACTAGTATTAGATGCTCTAGATTGTATATATAGTTCAAATTGTTCAATTCTTTAAGTTTTCAACTTTGATTGGTCGTAAGATATTTGTGATTTCAGTTAGTATTTCTTGATGATCGGTATATGTCATGACATAGAAAAGTAGAGTATGATAGATGCAATAATTATTTTCATATGCAATCATGATATCGTTCATGTCATGATTAATTAATGTAACGAAACATGTTATTCGTGTTATATTTCATAGGTGCATAAATGCAATTTGTATACCTTGTTGTGTGTTGCATACTTTGAATCTCATGGTGGGAACATGATATCGTAGGACCATAGTAGTCTTATGGAAGTGTCTCTAAGAACATATAAGTGGGTATTTCGGGTTTATGAGGATTGACGGTAACTCTGTAAGAGCAGACAAGTGAGTCTATCTAGGCGTAAGAGCAAACAAGTGGGTTTGCCAAGGGTTACAGGAATAAACTCTAAGGGCGTGTTTGGTTTGCGGGATTGGAATGTATTTGGAGGGATTTGGATTTCAAATCCATTCCAATCATGCGTTTGGTTTGCAGGAAAGGATTTCGTTGATCGGATTTCAAATCCGTTGACCATTTTAAAATCCCTCATATGATGGATTTGGAAATCCTTGGCTTTGGGTCTGGATTTGAAATCCAAATCCGATGGATTCTAAAGCGTGATCCAGACCAATGTTTTAAAAACCGATTTTTTGATTGAACCGATGTGGTAACCGGGTCACGGTTCAACCGGTTCAACCCGGTTTCAATAATTTATTTGTATTTTTCATTTTCATGCATATATATATATATATATAACCAAAATATTGATGTCCACAAGTTAAAACATTAAAAAAACACATAACAACAAGTTTTACATCAATCCAAAAACATTAAATAAACACACATAAGCATAAGTTTTTCATCAATTCAAATACATCCAAACGAAATATAACGATCAAACCTAATCATGGATCTTGAGATATTGGAGTGTTGGTTTTTAACGCTAATACGTATTGCCTATTGGACTATTCGTTTTTAACTTTTGTTACTGGGTCAACCGGTTTGTTATGACCGGTTCAACCAGTTTTTTAATAGAACCGGCCGGTTCAATTCGGGTCATAAAATGGCATAAACCCGGTCTCTTCACCGGTTCGACCCGGTTTTTAAAACATTGATCCAGACGTAAAATTGTATCGATCCAAATCTGACGTTTACCAATAAAAATAAATTATTTATAAAACAAAAAAATAATTAAAAAAAACTCAATCCAAATCCTACAAACCAAACAAGACTTGTAAAGGAATGGATTTGAAATCCATTCCAAATCCTACAAACCAAACACATGAAGGGATTGCAAATCCCCCCAAATCCAAATCCCTCCTTGAAATCCAATCCATTACATTTCATTCCAATCCCGCAAACCAAACGCGCCCTAAGAGCAGACAAGTGGGTCTGTTAGGGCACTTCAAGTTGGACCTAGTGGCATGGAAATAGAGAATCCAAAGGTGCCTTTGGTTTGATATAATGGTTTTGAGGGATTTAGATTTCGTAGAAGGAATTTGAATCGAAAGGATGTGGAATCTTTGGTGTGTTTGGTTTATAGGATTTGAAATGGAATTGAATTCAATTCTTTATAAATAATTTATAAATATATATCGTAAATAATTATTAAAATAATTAAATTACGTTTTTATTAATTGATTATTAAAAAACTAATGTTTTGACCATATTTTAAAACATTATTACATACAAATCTTACAAAATCATGTGAAATACCAATCACCCCGTGGGATTTGAAAATCCTATGTTTGTGGGATTTTCAATGAAATCCCTAGATTTCAAATCCAGAAGGTCCTTCACACCAGATATCGTGATTGAAATGAAATTCAATTATAAATCACTTCAAATCCAATCCAATTCAATCTAATCCTGCAAACCAAATAGGACCTAAGACGTGAGACCAACCGGTATAAAAAGGAAGATCAAGATATGAGCACTGTATTGAATAAATTTTCTTAGTATGTATGACCTTATTTCGATGTATCAAGTGTAGCAACTTTTTTATTGGTAAAGGAGTATCCCAGACTACTTTGGGCCCGGACTAATCTCCTGGAAAACAGGCCTATGGCCCGCGGACATTCATTTCGTGGCCACAATGCTGCGAGTGGGGCTCGAACCCGGGCAACCGCTATGAAGTCCCCAGGCTCTTAACACCACGCCACAACCTTGTGGTTGTTTAGGGTTTTATGGATTTTTGTTTTATGTGTAGCAACTTTTATGGATTTCTGTTTTATGTATTTTATTATTTGTTGTAACTTTTAAAATTTGCTCTTGAGATGATTTATTATTCTATTTTGGAGCTCATAGATTTTTGGATAAGGGAGTGCTATTTGCACCAAAACGTTGTGGTGTTGAATGCATTATTTTTTGTACCAATCATTTTTAATGAAACATGTCATTTCACTTGACACACACACACACACACACACATATATATATATATATATAATATGGGGAGTGTTATTTGCACCAAAAAATTGTGGTGTTGAATGCATTGTTTTTCGTCCCAATCATTTTTAATGAAACATGTTATTTCACTTGACATATATATATATATATATATATATATATATATTATTTTTGTTTATATATATACACACATTTATATATATATATATATATATAGGGAGAGGTTCATTTGAGAAATGGTAAATATATGAGAAATAGAGAAGTAATCTTAGCCATTCATCTGATCAACATTTGCGGCTTTGACCGCGAAGCACCGGATAATTCATTGTGTGGTCTATAGAAGGTAGAGGGGTAATTTCATAAAATAGACGGGATGAGTTCATATATGAATCTGTATGAATCACAAAGATTCATATATGAATTTGTTAATTAGTCCAACTGATTCATATATGAATCTTTGTGATTCACAAAGGTTCATATATTAATCTTTGTGATTCATACAGAGTTCATATATGAATTTGTTAGTTAGTTCAACTGATTCATATATGAATCACAAAGGTTCATATATGAATCAGTTAAAAGAGTTCAGTTGTGAATTGCACTGGTTCATATATGAACATATAGTTTATATGTGAATTATACATGTTCATATATGAACACAGCCCGTGTGTTTTGTTAAATTTACGAAATTGTCCTTCTATTTTTGGGATAGCCGCAACTTTTGACCAGTCAAAGCCGTAACTTTTGACCGGTCAAAGCCGCAACATTTGACTAGTCAAATCCGATCTTGACCATATGAATGACTAAGATTAATTCTCTATTTCTCATATATTTACCATTTCTCAAATGAACCAAACACTTTCCATAAATATATATATATATATATATATATATATATATATATATATATATATATATATATATATTGTTTCCTAAAACAATGGTTTGCAGAGTTTCCACGAATTGATTGGTTTTCAAATGAAACGCACCCTATATATATATATATATATGTGTGTGTGTGTGTTTTGATTTTATAAATGGGGAATTCTAAGGCTACCTCCCTGCCAAATTGTATACCCCCTCCCCCTCACATCCTTTTTTTATTTTAGAGTAAACTACGATTTTCGTCCCTGTGGTTTGATGTTTATAACGATTTTCGTCCTTGGTCTTTCAAAACTGCTTTTTTAGTCCCTATGGTTTCTATTTACTTCTATTTTCATCCCTCCATCCAATGTTATTTAAAATTAAATGTTAATTCATTTAAAAATTGAATAAGCAAATTACATATTTGGTCCTTATGGTATATAAAGTTTTACATTTTTATTTTAGTTTACATTTTTTTTACTTTTTCTTTATTTATTGTATTTCATCAACACATTTATTTTTCTATTAATTATATTGTATACATTCCTAATTATTATAACTTTAATTATAAAAATAATCAAATAATTTCATTAAGAATATTGATAAATACATGATATTTTTTTCAAAGTTTTAGGTTTAAATCACTTAAAATTAATATTTTATATTTGTTGATTTATTAAAGATTTTTATTTATTTTAAATTACCATTGAAAAAAGTTTAATAAAATTCAAGAAAAAAATAATCTTATTTTATAACAACCGATTGTTTATTGTTAAATTCACTTTAGTCCCACTATTCTATATTTTCATTAAACTTTATTTTTATTAATTAATCAAATTTGTTTAATATTTAAAATAAACACACACACACACACATATATATATATATATATATATCAATGTTCTAAATAACATGAGATTTAAGACTTGTTTTTGACGTCACGTTAATTCTGTGGTACGTTATGGCTTGTTGCATTATTTTTGTAACACTATATTGAAATCTTTTTATCCTTGCATGATTTTTGTAACACCATATTGAAATCTTCTTATCCTTTTATTGTATTATTTTTTTGTTTTTAATATATAATCTAATTTAAAATGGTGTGTGTGTGTGTGTGTTTATGTGTGTGTATGTTTTATTTAAATATTAAACAAACTTGATTAATTAATAGAAAATAAAGATTAAATTAAAATTTAGAATAGTGAGAGTAAATTGCATTTAACAAAAAACAATCGGTTGTTATAAAATAATACTTTTTTTGTCGAATTTTATTAAACTTTTTTCGATGGTAATTTAAAATAAATAAAAAACTTAAATAAATCAATAGATAAAAAAATATAAATTTTAGGAGATTTAAACCTAAAGGTTTGAAAAAAATATCATGTATTTATCAGTATTTTTAACATAATTATTTGATTTTTTTATAATTAAAGTTATAATAATTATGAAAATATACAATATAAGTAATAAAAAAATAAATGTATTGATAAAATACAATAAATAAAGAAAAAAAAAATATAAACTAGGATAAAAATGTAAAAAATTATATACCTTAAGGACCAAATATGTAATTTGCTTATTCCATTTTTAAATGAATTAACATTTAATTTTAAAAAAATTAGATGGAGGGACGAAAATGGAAACAAATAGAAACCATAGGGACTAAAAAAGCAGTTTTAAAAGACCAGGGACGAAAATTGTTATAAACATCAAACCACAGGGACGAAAATCGTAGTTTACTCTTTATTTTATTTTAATTCATAGTTACAATTTTGGTCCCTGACTCTTTTAATTGATTTACTTTATACCTTTTTGTTTTACGTTTTACATTTACATTATATTAACACATATAATCGTATATTAACTAAAATACGTTAAAAAAATAATTTTTAATTTTAACAAGTTACACCATTATAATCGTCTCGTCAATACCTTCGAAATGAGCCTAATATTGAATATTTTTTTGATTTAATTATATTATTATATGTCATATATACGACTACGAGTACGATCTATATATTATTCATACACATCTAATCTACGTTTGTATGGAATAATCCATGACATTGCATCTGAAAGTACATGACGTGTCCAATGGTGTACACGACATTCTGTTTTCATTAATCGACACGTGATATCCCAAAATAATCGACATTTGTGATATCCACAATTAATCACATGTGATATCCACAATTAATCGATATTTGTGATATCCATAACTAATCACATGTAATATCCACAATTACCCGAAGAGATTCGGTCGGATTTCAGGGCTAGATTTCACCACCCGAAATCCTTGTAACTTATTTCTATGTTTTTTTATTGTTTTGTTAATCACATGACTTAATTAACTTAATCCTATTTTTATTTTGTTAACTACTAATTACTTCAATATTTGTTATATAATTACTAAAAGAATATATTACTATTAATTATTTGATTTAGATTGTTTGTTATTTATATGTACTATTGATTAACGGAAGTTAGAATACAAGTTGGATGGTTTCCAACTAAATATAGTTTCAGGGAAATTACTAAAATATTCAGGGAGTATTAAAATACGTTAAAAATATTTTTTAATTTTAACAAATTACACCATTATAATCGTCTCGTCGATACCTTCGAAACGAGCCCAATATTGAATATTTTTTTATTTAATTATATTATTATATGTTATATACTGTACCTTGGTTAATTGATTTAAAAAAAATAAAAAAAATAAAGCACATCAAACGTAAGTTTTTAACATAAATATAATAATCATAATAAATATATTGCGTATTTTTTTATTCCAACAGATTCCAACTTTGATTATTCATTTAAATCAACATTTTAACAAGTTACACCATGTTAAATAAATTAAAAACACGAATTAATAAACATATAATAGAAATTATATTAACCCATATTAAATTTTCAGACTCTCTTTTAAAAAACATGAAACACACAAAAACATGAACAATATTAGTTGGTTTTGGTGTCCAAAAAAGTGATGTGTTCCTTAAAAATGCATTCAAATGTTCAGATTTTGTTGACAATTTTTTTTTTCAAATTTATTAGTCGATATGTAGATGTATTTAGAGTATTAAATCAAAAAATATCCAATATTGGGCTTATTTCGAAGGTATCAAAAAGACGATTATAATGGTGTAATTTGTTAAAATTAAAAAGTGTTTTTTAACGTATTTTAGTTAATATACGATTATATGTGTTAATATGATAAAAATGTAAAATGAAAAATATAAAACTAAAAGGTATAAAGTAAACTAACTAAATAATTATAAGGGTATAAAGTGTAAATATATATTAAAAATCAATAAAAAAAATTACATTTTGGCATCTTGTTGCGTGTTGGTGTGAGTGAGGATGGAAATTAGAAGGGGGTAGGGTTAACAACACCCTTATAAATTTATTAAATTTGTTTATAAATTTATAAAATTTGTTTATAAATTTATAAAATTTGTTTATAAATTTATAAAATTTGTAACTTTTGATTTTATTATAACTTTGTAAAATGTATTTTTCTTCATGTTAATCACATTCCAATATTCTTTTGTAAGACTCGGTTTTAAAAACGTGTAATTATTTCTTATCCGAATTGAACCGTAATTAAAAATAGCAACCAAAGATAGTTGGGGAGTTAAACCCGCCAATTAAGTAAACTCGTTATAAATATAAAAAAATGTAAAGTATATATATATATATATATATATAGGGTCGGGTTCAAGGGAAAACCTCAAATAAACAGAAAACTGAAGAACACCATGGTAACCTTTCATCTGTGCGGTATGCACATGTGCATACAAGTAATTTGTAACATGCACATGTGCATAATGCATTTGTGCATAAGTACCAAAAAACAACATAATTTACCTATATGCACAAGTGCATACCGTCCAGATGGAAGACTACCAGAGTGTTCTTCAGTTTTCCATTTTTTTTGAGGTTTTCCCCTGAGCCTCCGTCTATATATATATACAAGACAGAGTACATCAACGCTTTTGGAGGTGAACATTGGGATATTACTTACAACACTTTAAACTTCTTTCGATCAGATCAATGTGCACCATTTGAACACTGGATGACAATGCCTGAAATAGGTGTCTTGATTGTTTCAAAATATAATGTGATATTACATGTTATAAGTATGACCGACAGTGAGACGTACTTGCCGCTTAGGTCCACTCCCCCAGTGTGATATGAACATGTTGTTTTTACAATTGGGTACGTTAATGGTAACCATTATGTGAAATTAGATATGGCAGAAGGATACCCGTTTCCGCAAATTGTAGGACATTTTTTCCATTACCGTTATTCGTGTGCTGCTGGATGGACTACCCCGTATTCAGAGCGAATACATAATTACATGCAGCTTTTAGGTGTTAATTGTACGACGGATAATGTTATTTTAGAATAATCGAATGTAATATAGATTATTTTATGTTCTATTTATATGTTAAATCGCAATATTTATGTTTTATTTTTTAATTATATAATTATAAAAAATTAGTAATATTTATATTTATAAATATTTATTTCTTTTTAAATCAAATCAAAAAGTAAAAAAAAAAACTTTTAAAACTATATAATACAAATAAATAAAAATATATAATAAAAAAAAGACAACAAAAAAACGAAAAAATACAATAATTTTTCCAATCATTAAGGTATAAATAGCATTTTTTTTTTGTGCAAATAGAACATAAAAAAGGTTTGCTTTGCCTGAAAAAGTGTGTTTCCGCCAATTTTGGACACATATGTTAATGTGTATTTGTGGGTTTTGCGTCAAGTATTTTATTAGGTTGTGTTCTTTTTTATAAGAGCTACACAGCAGCTCAAAATTTGTCCAAAATGAATAATAATAGATAACTTCCTATAATTTTGTTTTCCCTATTAAGGCTATGTTTGGCAAAAATAAGCTAGCTTATAAGCTAGTTGATAAGCTAACTTATTTTCTTAGTACATGTTATCAGCTAGCTTATAAGCTAGCTTTTTGTGATTATTCCAATTATGTCCCTCATTAATATTCATAATTATATATTAACTTTTAATTATAAATAAATAATTAATGTTTTTTTTGGTAATTTAAATGCTTATAAGCTAGTTTTTACCAAACGTGACTTTTTCATCAGCTAACTTATCAGCTACCAGCCAGCTTATCAGCCACCAGCTAGCTTATCAGCTAGTTTGCCAAACATAGCCTAAGACCATTTTTTTCTCATCCTACCCTTCTCATATCATTTACATCTACACAAACAACATTTATTCACAGAAAAGAGTCACTCTACTCTTTGAGACAAAAGTCATGTCTACTTACATATTACTTACCCTCCCCAGCCTCACCCCTAGAGCTGGGGTATACCGGTTTGGTTTGGTTTAACAAACAACAACTGTTAATTTACCGATTATTCCATAAATAACTATATGGGTATTCTTAATTTAAACAAAAATTTTAAGAACACCTCCAATTTCAAGAAACATCTAAGAAGCACCAAGTATAGGAATTTAATCTAATGTGGAAGATTGACTTGGGTGCAATTTCTAAACTTGATAGAGAAAGTTGACTAGTGATGATGACTATTGACTTTTATTGGTTTGTACTCCCAACTGTACAACTCCAAGACCATTCTAGAAGCTAACATGACAGTTTGGCAGTGTAAGATTTTTAAGAGATCTTTATACATCTTTTGTGGATTTCCTTCCTAGCAGCTGTTAGGTTTGTAGATAAGTTTTTCTACATCATCTATGGCTATGCTGTTCCCTCATAAAGAGTTATGGACCTGCTTTTCCAATTAGGCATATCCACATGACAACAAAAAACAGTTGATAGATATGTTTGCTAACCAACGGCTAGGATCGATCAATCGGAAACTCTAAAGCTTAAGTGAACTTTACTTGCCACAAATGAATAAGAACAAAAATTGATGAAACATTTGTGAGGCAAGGAAAAAAGGGGTTGAAATTGAAGTGGGGAAAGCAAAAAAGGCAACAAATGCCCATTTCCAAAGAAGTATAGATATGGCATTATGTACATTTTGGGTCCACAAAACAGCTCATGTTATAAAGAAATTGTGGCTTAAAATTGCTGAGGACATGAAAATATCTCAATGTTTTTAGATGGCCAGTTCTCATGGTACACATATTTCTTCTGATTTTGACTTGCCCACCAAGAGTTATCAAGATATATATTAATATATATATATATATATATATATATATATATTATATACTAGTTTTGGAAGATATACAATCCATTTCACTATCAGAAGTGGACAACTTTCTTTATTTCTGGTAAATGGATTTGAACTAATGGCCTGCATTAATTTATAGAACCCTAAAGTAGAGAAAAGATATGGTGTGATGTTCCTAAAAGTAAATGGGGTATCAGGCAATATCCTTACATTGGCTATGAATTTCCCATCCAGATTCTCACTTCTGTCAAGTATCTAGATTCCATTTTCTAGGTGGAGTTGATTAATGAAAAGAAGAACCTGTTATTGTCGCTGTTCATATCATCATAGAAATTGGAAAAACAGTCACTTCTCAGGAAAAAAAGAACTTGTATTAAACATAGCAAAAATCAAGAAAACTGGAACATCTAAAACTACATGATAATCAAAACACCTATCTCAAATAATGTAACAAACAGAGATATCGAACCTTTATAATCTGTACAAAACTGTGAAGAATTGAGTGATTGGCTCAAGAGAAGGGAGCATTTTTAGGCTCTTTCTTGAAAGCAGAGTGACCTAGACAAAGCAGCAGGATTGACATGTAAAACTGGAGAATTAGTATTGGCGGACTGTTGTTTGTTTTCTTCGTCCTTCGTTTGGAAGGCCTTAAAAAGCCCTCGTGTTCCCGAGTTTTCATCCTTGATTCCAAGTGTTGACCATATAGAACTTTTTGCAGCTTCATCAGGATCATCAATTCTAAGAGTTTTTGGAATCAAAACTGAACTTCTCTGTTTCTTTGGCTCTTCAGAACCATTTCGGTTTATCAATTCCGCATCTCTTGAATGCTTTCCTAAGATAAACGAGTTTAGATTGGAGGAGGGTTGCACATTTTGGTTTTGTGTAGGTGATGATAGGGGTAACCAAGGGATATAATTCCAATAGGGTGAAGGGTAGAAAGGCATTGGCATTGGAGAGTATCCTGCAGTGCAAACGGCTGGAATCGGAATGGCTGAATTCCAAGGATTATAAGACCATGAAACCCCTGGAATACAAGGTACATGAGAATGGAATCCATTTCTATCCTGCATTCTCTCAGCTACTGAATTAGAAGTTGTCACACTAGATCCAGTGGAGCAATCGTCTCCGGTTTCTCTGTCTCTACAAGAAACCGCACTTACACGAGCACTATCTACATGTGGCGAAACCGAGCCAAAAGAAATGACTTTAGGGGGAACACCATGAACTCCATTAGAAGCAGCAGCAGCAGCTTCAACCTGAGCTGCTTGGGAGATAGTTACAAAACCATAATGAGATGTTGGATTCTTGTTTTTCCGGCGACCTGCTCCCACCCGCATGTTCCTCATGGTGCCTCCGGCGGTCCAGTACCGCTGGCAGCTCTTGCAAAAATGGCGGGGCTGCTTGACATTGTAATTGTTGTAGTAACAGAATTTTGTGTCCATGCTATTACATCGAGGACATGGGACAGTCTTATCCGGCTTTTTCAGGTCTTCTGATTGCAAATCAGTTGCATCATCTAGGGTTCCGGTCTTTGCAGTATCTACATCTTCAGTTATAGGAGTTTTAGGGTTTCCATCTGACTTTGCAACTACCTTTGGAGAAGACTCGTTTTCTTGTTTCTTTTCGATTAGTTGATCCTGAAAAAGTGAGTTATGTTTTAGATTGCGTATCAAATTAAGAACCACAAATTTCTAGAACAATATAGGAAAACAGTGGAATGGTAAAGCGCAGCTTATACTAATAATCTTGAATTCTTCTTTTCTGCTACAGAATTTTAACAAAATCTTAGCCAGAATTGAATTATTTGTGTAATTTGTGACGGAATTTGAATTGCTCCGTGTGTCAAATTATTCAGAAGTTTGAAATTATTTCTCTCTAGACCTAAATTCAGAACGTTAGATTCACGATAACTATTAGGTTTAAATCGATAGTTCACATTTAAGAACACAATAGAATAGCCAACTGAATCGATAAACTTGGAGGATTATGAAGGCATAATCTCGACCGAATTCCATAATCTAGAACTACTGAAAGGTGAATAAAAAGCAAAACACAAATCGACACATCAATTTTCTAAGAATTAGATCAAAATCCTAAATGCCAACACGTACACGTTATGAATCCAGTGTTTGTGCATGTATCTATGAACTACATACCTCATCTGAGTGTTCTCTCTTTGCATCCTCTTCTTCCAAACAACTCTCTTCCCTCCTCAAACCATGATCATGCTTAAAACCACCGTGTTCATCATAACCACCATCACTAGACTCTGCGGCGGTGGCGGTGGCGGTGGAGAAGACTGGAAGATTAGTCGTAATCCTTCCCCTGTCTGGATACGCTATATTCATCCCAAACAATTTGATGCCGGTACCTTCCATCAATATGAATTTTCCGGTGAGAGGTGGCGGTTGTCGCCGGCGAAGAAAGGGAGAAAAAAGGTGGAGGAGTATTGTTGGCAGATGGCACACGCTTGAGTAACAGAACCAAAGGGCATGTTTTATAAGGGCCTGAATAATTGTGTAATAAATCGTTTGAATTTAATTTAAATAATAAATTCGCGCTTTTCAATTAAAAGTTGTACTTTTGACGTTGAATTTAGGATAAGTTGGTCCGTCTAAAAAATTATTTTTATTCAATTCTTATCTAGATAATATATTTTCAAATATATATTCAAAAGTGCGTATGAATTATTTTCAGTGTTTTAAAACCCGGTTTTTTGGTTGATCCGGTGTGCTGATTGGGTCACGGTTCAACCATCGAGTCAACCAAATAAATTAAAAAAACACACATAAACATAAGTTTTTCATAAATACATTAAAAAAACCGGTTCTACCACCGAGTCAACCGGTTTTTGATAAAACCGGTCAGTTCACTCCGGGCCATAAATTACCATAAACCCGGTCGCAATTGACCTATCCTCTTCCCCGGATCCCGATTCAACCGGCCAGGTCGACCTGGTTTTTAAAACATTGATTATTTTACTCAATTTACCTTCAAGTTTATAAACCAATAACCTTCAAAAATACTCATATAGGTCATAGTCATACTTTAATTAATAAATTACGTGACTCAATCTTAAAGGTCATTTATTAAATATTTATCTAATAAGTGTTTACCAAGTCACATTATTTTACTGGATGAATATGATAATGATTAAGAATCTTACCCAGTAAGAACAATGACAAGGACCGAAATTCTTATCTTGTAAGAGACGGGTGACAATCTTACCCGGTTAACACTTACCGGGTAAATTGTTGCATATGATGTAATTTTGATGGACTAAGGTGTCGTTTGTTTTTTAAGAGGTCTGAAGTCTTAATTTACTTATGATTAATAAGAGGTGATGTATAAAAAGGTCTGAATGATTCAGACTTAAGAGTCATTAAGAGATTTTTTTTAAAAAACAAACAACCTCTAAAAGTTTACTTGTTAAGGAAAGTGATAATGTTGAATCTTCTTGGTAAACACTTACCGGGTAAGTGTTTGTGTAAGGTATCTCAACTAGTCTTATTTTGGGTTTGTTCCTATTTGATATCAGCTTGAGTTCTCTTAGACCATTAGAGTTTTTCTAATGGTTAGCTTCAGGGTTTCAGAAAATTAGTTGATATGTGTACAAGTTGATCCAGACATCCATAATTATCAAAAAAGAAAAAAAATACATGACTCTATTAGAAGACCTATAAGATTATAATATTATATGTTTTTCTTGATATTTATGTTTACTCAAAATCTGGTCTCCTAGTTTTTTAATGCATTAAAAAGTCCCAATGTATGTGTATCCTTGATAGCATCGGTTCACGAGACAAAACTTGATCCAATTGATCATCTTCAACTTAATCGTCTTCCGTCAAGGTTTCCAAAGTTATCTCAAGGTTCCTTGTCCTGAACAGAACAGGGTGGGATAAAGAATAAACATAAAGAATAAACAAGAGATGACGTGCATACAAAGAGGATTCTTAATCATTCGTGAAGATAAGATAGTTGTTTTAGGCAAGGAAAAAAGCCAAACATAGCATAACGCAATCAATGAATCAAAGCTTTCGTTCTTGGCCTCTCCTTTAACTGATTTCATTCATTCATAAACTCGCTAGAATTCTGGAGGCGCATAAAGCGTTGGGTAACAAAAACTATTGTTTTCTAGTTTTAGCCAAGATAGATAGAGACAGTGGCGAGTTGTGGCCTATCAATCGTAAAAGTTTATTTGCATAACTTAATTATATATTGATACAGGGAGAATTCGAGCGTTAATAAAGATTTTTAATAATAATTGGGAAAAAGATAATCGAGCTCGAAGAGAAAAACGAGCTCGAAAGATGCTCGGAATTTGGTATCGAAAAAGAGGCAAATATAAAGCACCGAGTATAAAAAGGATTGTGACGGAAATTAAAGAACGGATCAAAAACCATAACAGTGTCTCAAGCGGCTTATTACGCGAGTTCAGCACACATGCTAACCGCAAATGTCACTGTTTTCCAACTTAATCATCACATGACAAGCCACCAATTCTCATCCATGATTTAATCATCCACGTGACATTATAATTCATCTGCTTTCCTTATTAGTTTTAGTTAATTAATAATTATATTAGATAATAATTTAGGATTATTTAGTTTCCTTTTATTAGTTATTTAAATAGCTTCTTAGTTAGTTTATAATTAGGATAGTTCTAATTTCCATAGTTATTTCTTAGTAGTTTAGCTATAAATAGGTTTATTGTTTTCATTGTTAATCAAGTTCAATTATTCAATAAAAGTTCAGCTTGTAAGAGTTTTCTCTTAATTTCGCGAGTTTTACAATTTGTAATCTCGTTATCAAAAGGGTTTAGACGTTTGTCGATCCTTCCGCAAACCTACGCTGCGTCAGTTGGTATCAAAGCAGGATTCACCTGTCTTTTCACTAATAATTGCAGATCGACAGCCGACTACCAAAGCGGGTCTAGTAGAGATGAATGTGGCCTTATCCACATCACATACTAATCTGACAGCGGCTGTTAACAGGCTTCAACCCAACATCGTCAACGACAACCGTCGGAGAAGAGATAGGTTTGAAGGACCGGTCATGGCGCCATGCAATGGCTACCATCATCGGGTCGATATTTCGAGTTCCAAATCCGAAGAGGAGGAGGAAGAAAATCACCAAGAAAAGATCAATATCGTACTTCAACAAATACTACTTTCGTCGAAGGAAGAAAGCCAACACGAAAATCTTTTCCGATCGCATTGTTCGGTGCACAGAAAGGTAGGTAACCTAGTTATCGATAACAGAAGTGGTATGAACCTCGTGTCCCAGAAATTGGTTGATTACTTTAATCTACCTACTCAACCCCATGAATGTCCTTATTCTCTTGGGTGGATCAAGAACGGTTTTCACATTAGAGTCACGCAAACTTGTCGGGTACCTATATCAATCGGAAAGTATTATCAAGAGGAAGTTATATGTGATGTTCTCGATATGGATGCATGTCATATTCTATTGGGCCGACCTTGGCAATTCGACAATAACGTCACTTACATGCGTCGAGACAACATCGTACTATTCCGTTGGGGCGACCGAAAGATCGCCATGACCGCGGTTGATAACTTCGATGCAAGCACCAACAAGAAGAGCAACATCAACAACCGTACTATCGGTTCGGTTACTTCTCTGGTCAGACAACCACCCATTCTGGTGGAGCCATCGAAACAAGACGACGAAGTCTTGCCGGACAAAGTTGAAGATGAAGTCGTGACCGAGTCACAACAAGAAATTGTTATCGAGGCCAAAGTGTCGGAACTAGATCTTGAACCAGTCACCGAAGACACCGAAAGCAAGATAGTGGAAGACATTCTCGAGCCAACGAAAGTGTTGTCACAAGAAGTCAAGAACAGTGATTCCGAAGGTGACACTTCAATTATTACCGCACCCAAAGCTCCGGTTCAAACCGAAACAATTCCCGGTAAAGTTACTTTAATCTCTTACCCTTTCGAATTTGATAAAATATCTCTCGTATGGAGACGATCACGACAACTTCAGTTGGGATTTGAAGATCGGTCAAATTTTTTGAATTTTGGAGGCCAAGTTATGAATTCAAACGTTTTGAAGAAACGATTGTTCTACGGGTTGGATGAATACGTTTTTCAAGTGAACTCGAGGACGAGTTCTTTTCAAGTGAGGGTGACTGATACAGGGAGAATTCGAGCGTTAATAAAGATTTTTAATAATAATTGGGAAAAAGATAATCGAGCTCGAAGAGAAAAACGAGCTTGAAAGAGGCTCGGAATTTGGTATCGAAAAAGAGGCAAATATAAAGCACCGAGTATAAAAAGGATTGTGACGGAAATTAAAGAATGGATCGAAAACCATAACAGTGTCTCAAGCGGCTTATTACGCGAGTTCAGCACACATGCTAACCGCAAATGTCACTGTTTTCCAACTTAATCATCACGTGACAAGCCACCAATTCTCATCCATGATTTAATCATCCACGTGACATTATAATTCATCTGCTTTCCTTATTAGTTTTAGTTAATTAATAATTATATTAGATAATAATTTAGGATTATTTAGTTTCCTTTTATTAGTTATTTAAATAGCTTCCTAGTTAGTTTATAATTAAGATAGTTCTAATTTCCATAGTTATTTCTTAGTAGTTTAGCTATAAATAGGTTTATTGTTTTCATTGTTAATCAAGTTCAATTATTCAATAAAAGTTCAGCTTTTAAGAGTTTTCTCTTAATTTCGCGAGTTTTACAATTTGTAATCTCGTTATCAAAAGGGTTTAGACGCTTGTCGATCCTTCCGCAAACCTACGATGCGTGATATATATATATAAATAACTTTTATAATTTCAATTCTTTTAACATCCAAATTTTCTAAAACCAGATTTTGATCACAAGAATACAATATATATAAGTCTTTCTCCCATGTGGATGGAGGTGGGATGTACCTAAATTCGATATATATGCTAAGAGGTAAAACGGTTGTTTTTTTGAAGATTATTGACTTGCAAAAAATATGCGGAAATAAATATAAAGTTTGCCCAAGAAAAATGAGAAAACGGAAAAAGAGAACATATTACTAAGGGGCTGTTTGTTTACCTCTTAATGGTTCCATTAAGAGGCAACCTCTGAATCGTTAAGAGGTAAATCTTGTTTGGCAAAAAAAAGTGTTGCCTCTTAATGGTTCCAAAATCCTCTTAATGATTTTGTATCCTGACCCTCCCTTAACCATTAAGAGCCCTGATTTCATTATGAACAATTAGCAAACAACCATATTTCATTTTACACTATATCATAAAAACCTCTTAATCATTCAGACCACTTAATCATTCTGCACTAAACCATTCAACAACTGCCAAACAGCCCCTAACTATTGTATAAATTAAGGGTCTTCGACGTGCGGTTTATGGCTACACTGCAAACTGCACCACATATGCAATTTGAGTGTTTTGTTTCAAACCACAAACTGCACCACATATTTTTTAGACTACATCACGATTTATGCAGTTTTCACCTAATGCATTTCAATCCTGTAGTTAAAAAATCATAACTTCAAATAAATTAAATGATAACATTCCATGTAATAGAAAATTCCAATACGTCCCAAATACATAAGTAAAAATCGTATAAAACATGCTAAATAGTTTCATAACCAATTCAAATAAATCTGAAAAATTAAAGTAAGTTTGACGATAACGTGTGACATGTCTATACATTGTCTTTCATCTAATTAAAGTCCCAACTCCCTATAATTTTTTTATTATTCTTTTAAGTACTCCCGATAATTTAATTAAAACAGAAAGAAATATCTAAACCTTCGGAAGGGTAAAACTTGAAAGAATATTGGAAAAGTATTGAATAATCAATAATGTGTAATATATATATATATATATATATTGGAAGGATATTTTGCAATCTTGAAAAAAGTTGCAATCCTTGCAACCCACATCTTAACCGTTGGATTCATGATCGACGGTTATTTTATTTTTATTTTTCTGTTTTTTTTAATTAAAAATATTGGGTCCCATATCTATTGTAACCGTCGATCATGAATCTGACGGTTAAGATGTGGGTTGCAAGGTTTGCAACCTTTTTAAGGGTTGCAAATGAAACAACCCCTATATATATATATATATATATATATACACTATATTATAAAGCACGGATAAAAAACTCTTAAATACAAATTATTAGGCACAAGGTACCATCATTTTATACAATATTTTAAAAATCTCTTAATTTACAAGTATCAAAACACAAAATACATATTATTACTGCAGGTTTCTAATACCCATCAATTTGGTATATGCAGGGTTTTCCTTTTATGCAAACATTTCCATGTATCACTATTAATTAATATATTATATTACTATAATTTTGTTTTAATTATATTATTAAATATATAATTGGTTATTTTTTCTAGATGTCATTAAAATATATAAGATAATCATTGAATTCTAACAAAATATTTAATTTTTTATATAAAAAACATTATTTAAGCCTAAATTAAACAAATTTATAAAAAAATCATTATCACTTTTTCAAAACCATCCAAAATCTTACTGTAAAGCGACAAAAAAATAAAATGAAACATTAAAATCGTGATGTATCTCGCTGCATTGAGCGATTACGCTTCTAGTATATATATATATAGGGGCCTAATCAAATGAGAACTTATGTAGTTTGTGGTAACTGTGAGATCCAATGTGAGCCACACGTTTAGAATAATTAATATTAATTTTAAATAAATAAAAAGGGTATTTTAGTAAATTTATTTAATTCCTAAAATATCTTCTTTTCTCTTATATGTATCATCTCTTTATCTCTCTACAATATAACTTAATTCCTAAAATTTCTCATTTTCTTTTACAAAAGGGTATCACAGTGTGCTATCACATATTTTTGATGTTATTTCGAAGTTTACAAAAGGGTATCATGGTATACTATCATGTATTTTCGATTTTACAAAGTGTATAATGGTGTGCATCACATATTTTCGATGTTTTTTCAATCTTTACAAAGTGTATCACGGTGTGTTATCACGTATTTTCGATGTTTACAAAAAGGTATCATAGTATGCTATCATGTATTTTCGATCTTTACAAAGTGTATCACAGTGTGCATCACGTATTTTCGATGTTTATAAAGTGTATCACAATGTGTATCATGTATTCACTGGAATAATTTTACTGGAGAGAGGAGAGGAGAGGAGAGAAGAGAGAGAAGATTTCTAAAATACCTAAAATACCCTTCAATTAAATTTTTAATTAAAATTACCAAAATTATTGATTTCCTAATTTTTCCCTTGATTTGTGGTTAAGATTGGATTTCACGGTTACCACATATAACCAAGTTCTCCCTTGAATGACCCTATATATATATATATATATATATATATATATATATATATATATATGAGAAAAGATCCGGAAAGAACTCTTAAAAACTGAAGAACAATACATCCAAACTGTTAGATTGATATGCTCAAATGAAAATATCTCCCCTGCTTTTCAAATCAAAAATCAAAGAAATGTAACCAAAAATGGAGCAAAAGAAATTACATAAAAAAACAATCACTTTATTATCTTTTATTCGACATCCATTTTGCTACATTTGTTCATCATTTTTTCCATGGTTCTCGGGTTATTTTTTAGATTTTCTCTCAATCACACCTATATATATATATATATATATATATATATATATATATATATATATAGCCTTAGATTCATTTGAGAAATGGTAAATATATGATAAATAGAGAAGTAATCTTAGTCATTCATATGATCAAGATCGGATTTGACTTATCAAATATTTCGGCTTTGACTGGTCAAAAGTTGCAGCTATTCCAAAAATAGAAGGACACTTTCGTAATTTTTATAAAATACGCGGGTTGTGTTCATATATGAACCTGTATAATTCACATATGAACTATATGTTCATAAGTGAATCAGTGTAATTTATATCTGAACTCTTTTAACTGATTCATATATGAACCTTTATGATTCATATATGAACTAATTAACTGTAAGTTCATATATGAATCAGTTGAACTAATTAACAGATTCATATATGAACTTTTGTGATTCATATATGAACTAATTAACTGATTCACATATGTGAATCATATAGGTTCATATATGAACTCATCCAACGTATTTTACGAAACTACCCCTCTACCATCTATAGACCATGCAAGAAATTATCCGGTGCTTTGCGGTCAAAACCGCAAATGTTGACCAGATGAATGACAAAGATTACTTCTCTATTTCTCATACATTTATCATTTCTCAAATGAACCTCTCCCTATATATGTATGTATATATATATATATATATATATATATATATATATATATATATAGAGAGAGAGAGAGAGAGAGAGAGAGAGAGAGAGATTCAGGATAAGGTAGGAACTTTAAAATCCATAGATACCACCCAAAACCATTAGATAAAGTGTTTCTTGATACGACAACGTTGATGAATGCGGTGATATTTTGGTAATTAAGAGGAATTTCAATGACATAGTTGTTGGCAGACATAGAGGTTAACATAGTTTAACCTCTACCACACAGTTTAACCTCTACCGCACAGTTTAACACACCTTAAACTGACCATTTTAACATAAGTTAAGATAAAAATATTCAATATTAATATACTTTAATATATCATGACAATTCTGAACGTTCTTGAGCATATGTTAGCATACCCTACAATTTTAACACATATTAACGTTTAAACATCAACACATATTAACCTGCAATCTTAACACATGTTAATACAAATTTAACACACCTTAACTCATGTTAACACACATTAGCCACGAAAAGATTTAACACACTTCAACATATAGTAAGGTGTTACTATGCCTATGGATTTTAGAGTCCTATCATATATATAGGGGCAGGTTCCGTTAGGAACCTAAAATTGGTTAGGAACCCGGGAACTCACCCGTAACACAAAACGTGACATATTTCATCAAGAATATGGATGTGTTATTTATCATGAATGTTGTAATATATTCATCACAAATGTTTGATTCATGATGAATAACACGTACACATGAAGAGGGACATAACACAAATGTTGTAATAAATGTTATTTATTCATGACAAATATTCATCATGAAGAGGGACAGGTGGTGCACTATGGATGGTTCTTGGGTTCCTAATCAATTTTAGGTTCCTAATGGAACTTCCCTATATATATGGTGCAATGTAGTTTTAAACCATAAGATACAATATGACACGGTGCAATGTGAACAGTTTATAGAACTTGACGTTTTAAACGAACAACCTTAATATAATGTTAACTTTCAATGCAACTTTGTGAATACAAGTCAACCACATAGAACATCTCTAGGTTCTCAAAACATACAAAGAACAACTATGGTGCTCTTCATATTCATATTAAGAGAATTATCAAAAGATTCCCTTAAATCAACAAGGCATTGCCTTATATCTAACCTACGCAAAAAGCTTCTAGACTACCCTAACAGATTGTTAAAGACCATTACCAATCCTACAGGTGGCAGATGGTGCCCACACTCGTGAAAAATAAATTATTATTGTAATAACTGAAATATGTAAAATTATGTCGTATCAATACCCTCCTCATCAACGTATCCTTGACCTCAAGGATAACATTAAGCCCACAAGCCAACTCTAGAAAGTGTCTCTGCAAATCATCAGTCTTTAAGTGTGCAATCTTCTGGATCCAAGTTTCTCCTATGCCTTCATGCTTCCGATGTTGTCTTGTTTTTTCTCTTGATCATTACCTTCATTAATTATGTCCTCTGCTATGTACTCATCCATATTTTATGGGTGAATCAACATGGACAACTTGTTGTATTTACACTTATGACTAGGCACATATTTTTCATTACAAAAAAACAATAATTATTCCTTCTTTTTTCTCCATACTCACTCCTTGACAGTTGTTTCAAAGGAGTGGTCTTATTATGGGTGTTTTGGAGTATTGAAGATTGAGATTCTACCAAAGGTTTCTAAGGTATTTGGCTCAGGGGTGGCTTCCTATAAGGACCTCTGGTAGAATTGGTAGAATATGGGGGCATAGATGGTAGAAAATTAGGGGTTGGAAGAGAAGTGGGAGTAGGGGAGTTTGAATGAGACGTGACTGAAGATTTATTTGTTACTGCCTTGGTTAATTTAGTGCTAGTGACATAGGATTTGGGTGGCTCTAAGCCCCACAAAGCATAATATGCCCCTTTTGGAATCCTAGCTAATTTCATTGCCTAATTCAAAGTCTTCGGGTCCATAAGTTATACCGTGTGCATGATCTCATTGCTAAGACCACCAATGTAAAGATTCAACAATACCTCTAAAGGAACATCCACTTGGTTCCTTAGAGCATTAAATTGAGAATTATAATCACTTATACTTGTGGTAAGCTTTAGGTTTTTGAGTCCTATGAGTGGTTTTGAAACAATACCTCCCACGAATTGTTATCTGAGTTCTACCACGTAACTTTTCCAACTGACCTCTTTTCCCTCCATCTCCTTCATGAACCCTTGATGCCATTGCAATGCTCTCCCCACCAAATGTATTGCTAATTTTCATTTTCTAAGGAGTGTTATCTAGTTCGAAAAATGGATTACATTTATAATGTCAATCTTTGAAATCATCACTTCCAAATGATGGGAACTCCAATTTGGTCATCTGATTAACAATTTGGTACACCTGATTGAGTAGGGGTGGAATGTTGTTTCATGTATCTTCCTTCGAGCCCGACTTCTCTTCACCAGAAGTGAATACATATGAATTTGCCTCCTTAATTTCCCGATTGGGATTTTTGCCTTGAGCCACCACCAGAAGTTTCATTGCCTCTGTTAAATCAGAGATGCTCTCTGCATCTGTTTGAGAACTTCATTGTGGCCTTCAAGCTTATGTCTTAGTTCTTCATATTTCCCCATGAGTTGAAAGTTGGTTAGCTTAACTATACATTACACAGGAGGCAGATGAAGCTCTGGTACCACTATTAACTCTCAAAGCAATTTTACTTGGTGAATAGAACTAAACCACAGACAACAACTATGGGTTCTCAAATTACACAGAAACTCTTCATATTCATATTAAGAGAATGATTAAAAAAGGCCATTACATCAACAAGACATTGCCTTATATCTAACACATGTAAGAAACTTCTAGATTACCCTAACAGATTGTTAAAAGAACCAATACCAACCCTATAAATGGCAACGGTTGGATCCCGGTGAGAAGTTGAGTTAATAGTGAGAAGCAAGAGAAGTGATTATCAACTGTTTGATGAGAAATGAACACACATTAGGATGAGATGCACCGAGGTGCACCCGATCAATTTCCTTATAAGCCGTAATTCATGGGAGGACTTGAGATTAAAAGAGATCAACGGTTCAGATTCACTTCTCATCGTTAACTCAACTTCTCACACGATCCTTCGTCTAAGTGGCAAATGGTGTCAATAGTTATAGAAAAACAAAATATTATTATAATAATTAAAATATATAAAACTCTGTCGTGTCATATAATCAATTAATCTGTAAAATAATAAACTCTAACAGTCCCGACATTATTAAGTTGTTTATACTGTCATATATTTTCAATTTTATGATTTAAAAATAATATATAATAATAAATATAAAAATATTATTAAACAAAATGAGGGAGGTGGAGGCCACGTAAGCATGCGTGTGAATTTTGTGAGCCACAAATATGTTGTGGCCTTGATACCGTTTGGACAAAGAGGGCCCTAGGATGGCTGGATACGTTAGGGTGCATACAAAATTGGTGCACCCACCCATAGGGGATTAAAAGTGTACAAACCTACAAAAGGGTGAAAAAGGTTTTTCCTTTTTGGTCTTGTGGCCTTGATATCGTAGTTTGTGTGCCACATTTATTGAAGGACACGTGTCTAAATCTTTAAGTAAATTACGTTTCTAGTCCTTATAATTTGTTGAAATTGATATTTTCATCTTAGTATTTTTAAAATTATGATTTTTATTTCTATTGGTTTATAATTAATTGTTGTTTTCGTTTATATGTTTTACTCTATAATTTATTGATATTTTTATTCACATGGTTTATAATCTATTATTGTTTTCACCTTTTATTTTTAATTGTATGAGTTCAATCTTATAAATGAAAAAAACAATGAATTGCAAACTGTATGAACAAAAACTACAGTTTCAAAACCACAAGGACGGAATCACACTTTTTAAAAAATTATAGTGACTAAAAAAGTAATTTACTTTATTTTTTTATATTTTAAATAGGATATCGTAAGACTTTAAACGTTTATAATGATTTTTATGAGTGGTTATAGAAGGTTATAATGCTTTTTTTTTTTCTTTTTTGTTGGGTTTATTATCTTAATTAAATACTCATTTTAAACAAAATTTTAAAATAATATTTAGATTTTAAAATTTTCAAAAAAATTATATAACTTGTGAAATGTCTTATTTAGGACATTTTACGACTAAAAGTGATATCAATTTTATTGATAATGTGACATTAACATTCATCTTAATGTAATATTATAGCTTTATTTTGACTTCATGTGTTCAAAGCAAGGTTCTAAATGGCGTGAGGCGTGGCGTGGGGGCGAGGCAAAGCCTCAAGCCTTAGGAGTCACGGCGAAGCCATGACGTTTTCAAGACGTGACTTATGGCGTCAAATTTCTAATTTATATATAATATTATACATAAAAACATATGTTTTGGTGTGTTACTCAATGAGTTAATAGTAATAAGCAAGTTTGATTAGGTTCTATATATTTAAAACATGCAAATAAAACATTAAAAACATAAAGAAAAACCAAATATCACATTACAAAAAATGCGCATTAGGGCATGGCGTGCCACGGGCTTAACGTGGCGTGAGACACAAGCCTTGGTGCCATGGCGTGCTATGGCGGCTGTGCGACGAGTTTTTTAGAACAGTGGTTCAAAGACATGTTTTATGCCTATGTACATATGTATATGTATATATGAATGCACACAATATGTCAAACATATAAAGTTGTACAATAAATTCGTCAAGTGCTTGTGTCGGTTACTTACAAAATTTCTTATCTGGAATTTTAGTGCAATACCATATTTTATATTGTTATCATATTTATATAAGTGTAATTACAATTGTTACGGTTAACGTTACTTTTAGGAATATGATACACATCACTTCCGATATGTTATTTTGTATCAACTTTTCAATGTATGCATTAAGATGTTCTTTGACAAATCTTGAATAATCGAGTCATATGATTCAAAGGTTCTATCTCGGTGTTCAAAATTAAAATAATTATTTGATAACTGTTTTAAACAAACAAAATCCATATTTTACTAGAAATCGTTATCTAAAATCATTTCTTTTCCTTTCTCTCTTTCTCTCCGCTACAAATAAAGAAATTTACAGTCTTGTATCTCTCATTTCCGGTGGATTTTGACTTAAAAAATCATTTATATTTTTTATTTTAAAATATACCAATTTTTGTAATAGGAAAAGGTCCAAAATATCTAGGTAAACTTTCTCATTTTAAATGATTAAATACTTAAACTTCTTTTTTAATAGATTAACCATTAAATTTTCTCATTTTGAATGATTAATTACTTGAACTTTTTTTTAAATAAATAAACCGTCGAACTTCTAAATATTGGGTACATACATCCTTTTAACAAAAAAAAAAACTATATGAAACCGGCTAGGAAAGTCTAAAAAAACTTAACTCAGTTTTATCATTCACAAATCCTACGTCATTCAAACCATTCGTCGCCTCATCGTCATCCGCTCTCTATCACCACACATCACCACTGTTCGCTTATACCATCGATCTCCCTCTTTTCGATTTTTTTATTCTCTTTTTTTTATATGTCTATACGTGCTTATCAAATTGTTGTAAAAGAGAGAGAATCGAAAGAAAAAACATATAGAAAAAGGAAGATCAATGGCAGTGGCCAACAACCGCAATGAGCGGTATAAAGAACGGAACAATGGAGCGACGAGAAGTGGCGAGGGGGAGCGATGTCGTTGTATACGAATGATTTGAATGTCGTAGGTTTGGAAACGGTAAAATTGATTCAATTTTTTTTACTTTAAAATTTTTTAGTAGGTTACATGTAACTTTTTTTGGGATAAAAAAATATAGATAACCAATTTTAAAAAATTTACGATTGTTTATTTATCCAAAAAATATTCATATCAAAATAGTAAAAAATAACATTTTTTTTTGTTAAAAAATAGCTCAGAAAATTTCATTCAAAATTGGAAGGTTCTTTACCTTTTCCATGATAATATTGGAAAACCCTGTACCATTAGAAAAATCTGTCACATAAGATACAACTCATCTTAGCAAGATGTCGCAATAAAAAGTAAAAAACCCTTCAAGTTTTAATAAATCAATGATCTAAAAAATTAATTATAAGAAAAAAAATTATGAAACCAAATAACCAATAATATTTTTACGGATTTTAACAATTTAAAAAAAAGGTTATGATAAATGCATTCCTCTTTAGAGCAACTCCAACCTTCACACAAAAAAAAACACCAAAAACACCAAATTTGATGGACCCATCAACACAAAAAAAACCTCAACTCCAACCATCCTCTAAAAAAAACATCAAATTTGTAGACCTCACATTAAAATAACTTATTTTATTTATTATTAAACTATTTTTAATAACAATAATTATAATTTATAAATATTATAAATAATAAATAATTAATTTAAAATGTTAAATTAAAAAACATAATTTTTAGTTAATATTATATTTAAAAAAAATTACACAAATTTAAAAAACAGATAATTAAATGTATATACAATTTAGATTATATAAATATGTGAATTTATTATATCATAATAAAATTAAATTAATGTTAAAATATAATTAAAAGGAGGTAGTGGTGGGCCCCCTCAAATATGTCGGTTGAAAATCACACGGCATTTTCAAGCAAATTTGACGGTCGAAATTGATGGCCGGCAAAAAAATTGAAAATTTACCGGACGGTTGGAGGCCGTAAAACGGCAAAAATTATAAAATGCCGTTTGATTGGAGATGCTCTTACTTGTAAATTCACTTAACCTATATATCCACTTGAACAACAATTTTTAAAAATTTAGTCACCTTAAAAAAAAGAGTACACATTTTTGTACGGAATTCTGTAACTCTGACACTATAAGCCAAATATTACTTGCGGTGTCAGACATTTTTGACAGAATCGAGATGTAAAAAACAAATCTGCAAGGGAAAAAATACAACCGCATCCGCAAGTTGCAGTTTTGTAATTTACTCTGTTGGTTGAACAAATGTGGGTGTAAGGGGCCGTTTACAAAACGTTTACCCGGTAAGCATTAACTGGGGCATTTACCTTAGCGGATGAACATGACAAGAGCATAAAATCTTACCCGGTAAGCGTGAGGATAAGGATGGAGAATCTTACCCGGTGTGTGAGAGTGACAACTCTTACCCGGGTAAGTGCTTACCGGGTAAATTATTGCGTATGATACCATCGTGATGATTACAATCTTACCCGGTAAAGTAAATTAGTGTGTTGAGTTTTATCGGTAAGTGCTTACCGGGTAAGCATTTGCGTAAACGGCCCCTAAGTTACATTTTGAGCTCATCAAAGATTTTGGCATTTATAATTTATTTCCCGTGGTTTTTCATTTTCTACCTTTGTCTTATTAATTAATTATCAACTGAAATACATTAAAAAAATAAGTATTTTCTTTTATAAATTACATCGTTAAAAAAGTCTCATTAATTTCAAAAAAAGTCTAATATTAAATATTTTTAAAAGTAATTATATTTTTAACGTAAAATAAAAATGCTTTAAACACAAACGTAACATTATTTTTAATGATTTTATATGTTATGTCGGCTTAAGAAATATTAAAGGGGACACCTCGCATAACTGAACCTGATGGCCTAAGGAAACATAACAAAAAAAGAATCCCTAACAAGAAATATGTTGAAGATTAAGCTACTCATATTAGGTTATATGCCTGAGAGGATATGGATTGATTTAGGTGGCGTTTGTTTTTTAAGAGGTCTGAAGTCTTATTTTACTTATGATTAATAAGAGGTGATGCTGAAGTTTGCGATTTGAATCAATAAGATTGTTGTTTTTGTAACGATTAGAGGCGTTTTGAAAGAAAGGAGAGCATATGAACTGAGGCGGCTATAAGAGGTTTTAAAAAGTTATGTCACCACTTCTTATTTCAGATGTATTTAAGAGTTAAGAGATTCTAAAAACTAGAAAGAAAAAAAAAACAGTCTGAATGTAAAAAGGTCTAAATGATTCAGACTTAAGAGCTATTAAGATTTTTTTTTTCAAAAAAACAAACATCCCCTTAGTATCTCCTTCCTCGTAATTCTCTTCTTCTATTGAATATGTGTTAGCCCCAAATCTGAACCAATGAAAGTATTGAAAATAACTAAGTCTTCATCTAAAGACTTTCAAGGGACATCAACAAGTCTGTCTCTGAAGTCAATTCAGAGTCAGTTTGAAGAAAGCAAGTCTGTCTCTGAAGTCAGTTCAGAGTCAGTCTGAAGAAAGCAAGTTTGTCTCTGAAGTCAGTTCAGAGTCAGTCTGAAGAAAGTATGTATGTCTCTGAAGTCAGTTTAGAGACAGTCTCTCAGAAAGACATCAGAGAGCCCCTCATCAGAGATCCTACTTCAGAGCTTTGAAGATGTTCATTCTGAATTGATGACAAAGAAGAACAGATGACACGTCACCTTGTGATAAGATTTACTTTCTAGAGTAGGTCACTGTTCAAGCATGTCTTGATCTTACCTCTTAGGTAAGACACTGTTCAATATCTTGATCTTACCTCTTATGTAAGATACTGTTCAAGCCATGCTTCTATTTGTCAGATAAGTACACTATTTACTTTATGGTCCTATAAAAAGGACCATTACCTTATTGTTCAAAGTGTGCTTAAGAAGTCTTATAACTGATAATATAAGTTGAATATTTTATTAAAGAATATCTTGTTTATCTATTATTTGCTTTATGAACTGTGATATTTGAATCTCCTTTGATATTAAACTGCTTCCGCTGTTATTACTCTTATTGTTTATATCATTGTTGTGAGATTAAATCTGGGATCCAACAATATGAAATTATGCTCTCATTACCTTTTCGCATTTAGCTTACCTAAGAAATGTCATTTCCATGTTCCTTTTCATTTTCTAAAAGTGTACTATGCAAAATAATCGATAGATTTACCTTTGAGTTCTCTTTATTGGTTTTGTAACTTGTTGTATATATCTTACATTTGGTGATTTCATCATCCCTCTAAAGCATGGCAGAGGCCACTAGATTAGATGATGTTCAGGCGGATCTAAAGTGAATTCTCGAATTGATGGATGAGAGACATTTGAAATACACTCGACATCGTGCAAATGATGAAGAGGGAATGCAACTAGGTGTAGGGAAATTGACACATCATGGAAGTACAGAATAACTCAATGCTAGATGATTTTTATTCAATCACTAGATAGCTTTTTATAGGCTTTACAAAAGAAACGATCAAAACATATAAAACCTAAAAATAAGGAAAGTAACCAGTAGAAAAACAGTCTTCCCATGATTCTAGCACCAAACTTTGAATTACTTTGACTTGACTTATTCTTCAACACTTCCCCTTGATTCAAAGTTGGTGATGAGCAATCGATCCCGAAATTCTTCAAACTTGGCTCTTCGAAGAGATTTGGTAAATAAGTCTGCTAGTTGTTCATCAGATCTGCAAGACTTCAGTTGCACCTTTTCTTTAGCAACCAAATCTCGTATGAAGTGATGTTTAATTTCAATGTGTTTAGTCTTGCCATGTAATACCGGATTTTTTTGTCATGGCAATCGCTGACCTGTTGTCACAGAATATTGTAGTGGCCTGATTCTGCGTCTGGTTCAAGTCACTTAGCACCCTTCTTATCCACAACGTTTGACAGGCAGTTGATGTTGAAGCCACGTATTCTGCTTCTGTTGAAGAGAGAGCCACAATAGCTTGCTTCTTTGATGCCCAAGTAACTATTCCTGAACCAAGAGTAAAACAATTTCCACTTATGTTCTTCATGTCTCCTTTTGCCCCTTCCCAATCACTATCAGAGTAGCCTAACAATTCAAAGTTTTCTTGCTTTGAATACCAGATTCCATATGATGGTGTAGCAGGAATATACCTAAGGGTTCTCTTCGTTGCTCCAAAGTGATGCTTACTTGGACAGTGCATAAACCTTGATACCAAACCAACTGCATATGACAAGTCAGGTCTTGTATGAGTGAGATATATCAAACGTCCCAGAAGACTTATAAACTCCCTTGCATCCGTCAACCCTGTACCATCATCAATAGTCAATTTCTCATTCACATTCATAGGTGTTTATGTTGTTTTACATCCTTCCATACTGAATTGCTTCAGTAGCTCCAAAGCATACTTTTGTTGGGACAAAAATATACCATTCCTTTTTTGTTGAACTTCAAGACCAAGAAAAAAGTTCAATTCCCCCTAGTATGTCATTTCAAACTTATCCATTATAGCCTTCTTAAAATCAGAGATAGGTGTAAATCATGCCGTCTACATACAAACTTACCAACATAATTTCATCAACTCCTTGTCGTTTCACATACAAGGTTGGCTCGTTAGGACTTCTTTCAAACCCATTTAGATGAAAGAAATCATCTATCTTACTGTACCACACTCTAAGGACCTGCCTTACCCCATATAGCGCTTTCTTAAGCTTGTACACTTTGTGCTCTTCTTCAAGGACTTCAAAAAATTCCAGTTGTTGCACATGTACTTCCTCCTTTAATTCTCCATTTAAGAAAGCGGACTTCACGTCAAACTGGAAAATTGTCCATTGCATTTGTGCAACTAATGCAAGGATAATTCTCACCGTTTCAAATCTTGTAACATGTGAAAACATTTCTTCGAAATATATCTGTTGGGTCATCTAAGATTTAAAGATAACCTCTCCTTAGTCTTTATAGATGTTTGAACCTTGTATTTTGATTTGTGGTTCTTTGTAATAGCTTAGTTAGTTAAACAGTTTGGTGAGTCGAAGACAAACCGAAATCAACATGAAGGAAGTCTACAATGCGGATTGAGATAAAGTTCAAAAGTGAAACTAAGCCCAGTCTGCCGATTCCTTTTCGGCAGACCCTATCCTTGCCGACTTTCCATTCGGCATGTCCTCCCTTTGTTGTCGAACCACCTGTGTTCGGCACATGCCTAATCTACCGAATTCCTCTTCGGTAGTTTTTCTCTTAGAGATTGCTTCTTTATCTAGTAAGAGCATTTATGTTAAACCCTCATGATTTGACATTTAGTCTTAATTTGATTAGATGTTTATTTTCTTTTTGATCTCAAAAAGATTACCCCTTGAAAATTTTATAATAGATATTGTACTTTCATAGCACAAAAGTTACCTTTTGTGTTATGACATGTCACATCAAATATCTTATAATTTATTGACAATATCTCAACCACCCATGCCTTTACTCCTATATGTCCTTTGTACTCATTACATTGGATAGTATATAAAGGATGGAGGTAGCACCTTGCTACTCACGCTTTTTAGCTCAAGATTTCATATTCAGAAGATATCAAGCAGGTTGAAAGCTTTCCTTGTATTTCTAAGATTAAGTCTTTGTGTTCTTAAATATCTTCTAAGTGTTAGATTGTTTAGAGTAGTTCTTAACTATTCTTTTTCCGCAACAGTCTTTATTTCTCTTTGTGTAATTCTTGATATTTCATATCAATAAAAGAATTAAAATTAAGTAATTTTGTGTATTGTATTCACCCCCCCTTCTTGTAACACACTGGATTTTCATTATATATATATCGTTGTAATCTTGTGTTTAACCGTTGTCGTTAACACCTCGTTTAGTATATCGTTCGAGTTTATGGTTTTTCGGTGAAATTGTGAACTTCCAGTGAGTTTCGCGACTTGCTCGCGACTTGGAGTCGCGGCATAGGTCGCGATGTCCACTGTTGGTTTTAGAGTTTGAGAACACGGGCGAGTTATGCCGCGAGTTGAGGTCGCGGCATAACCCGCGAAAGACCCTGGCCGACTTAAGGGTTTCAGTTTCCAATATCTCATTAGATCTTTTTTTCTCTCTCTCTATTCTCTCTCTAATTTTGGTTGGTTTTCTTTGGATCTTCGAGCTTCCGTTAATCGCTAGTATTAAGTGCATTGCTCGGGGTTTCGGAGTAGAAAGCTTCGTCTTCGTAAGGGGGTCGATATCTGGTTTTTCGGGTTTTTATCTAAAACCTATTTGGTGAGTTCCTACTACCATTTTACAAACTTTATACATGTCAAAACTCTTATTTGCGAAATCCGAAGTATTTCTACGGTATGATTTCATGTTCTCTACATTTTGATATAAATGAAGTTTTTGGTGATTTTCGGGGTTCCCGATCAGTTTTGACTAAAATGACTGGTTCCGCCTTATTAAAAGTAAAATGATGTTTACTTGCTTATGTTTGTGACTTATTGAAAGAATGTATATAAACTGGTTTTATGATTATCTTTCTTACTAGCAGTTGGTCTGGAAAATGGCATTTTGAAATATAAATGTGTTGAAGGCTGTTTATCTAGCTTTAAAATGGTCACATGAAATATTGTGACAAGTCATGACTATACTAGTGGATCCCTAGGTATCGAGTCGGCTTATGGCTGGGAAGGTTGTGCCCCTTCTATTGTAGTTAGATACATTTGATCTTCGGGGGCATTTGGTACGGTTATGTGAGACCGGTTACTAGCCATGGGTCAAATGTAGTCTAACGAAGAGTATGATTGGTTCCTTGGGGGCCTCCCTCACATCGTAGTACAGACCGAAGCGTTCGTGGCCATGGTTCCATGTATTTAGCTCATAACTCGGATTTGTGGCTTACTTTGTGTTCCACTATAATCCTTGGTAAATCGGGTAATCCCCGTCATCGGAAGATGTGTTTTGGACCGGTTGTCCGTATATTATCAAAGAACTGTATTTTGCATAACTAAACCTTTGGAAGGATTTACTTTGATGCATTTGATTATATTTCTTGAGATTTATGAACTGTATGTTCTCACTAGGATTTAAGCCTAACACTTTTTCTCAAATGATATGTATAACAGGTTTCCCTTAGCGGTGGGATGCACAGGGTTTTGAGAGACGAGTTTGGTCTCGAGGCATTTTTGAGATGACTAAAGTGTGTTGATAGTTGGGCATTGTTAAGTCCCATTCTTTTGATGAATTTTAGATTGTCAATTGATGTAATCTAGATAGTTATGTTTAGATTAGTTTGTTGATGAATTCTAAATCCGTACAGGTTTTTGTAAAGTCTAAAGGACTGATACACTTTTTTGAGGAGTTTGTGTCAATACAGATGTCATGTTACCTGCATTGAGAATTTTATTTTACTCTGATTTTTAGGATGTTACAAGTTGGTATCAAAGCTCTAGTTTAAGTGAACTAGGCATGAATGTAAGATGTCTAGACTTAGACCGAGTATGATAAGAATTGATCCGTGAGATTGGGTAGAGCTTCTAAGATGGGTTAGTCTTAGAGTCAACGGAAAGTACGTTTATCAGGTGTTGTGGCGATCGTGACGAGAACCTTTATGTGTTATATATTCATAATCTCATTTAGCTAATGTTATTATGAGGATATCGTACGTAAGTGTGCTTGAATTTCTATTGCTATGACGATTGATAGTGTGGTAGTACGTTTCCTTTGTGTTTATTCCAACTCTCTATTATCTCTTTTCCTGTTCTGTGAAGCAGTTTGGCATGGTGAATACGCGTGGTAGACCGCGTACGCATGTTGATGGTCTGGAAGCGACAACCTCTACCGCTGGTCAGCCGGAGGGAGTTGAGGTTGTTGTGCGACCATCTGTTCAGCAAGGGCTAGGTGGGGGGCCAGAGGTCATTCCGCGAGTAGACCTGGCTTCGTCCCACCCAGTCATCAGGGATGCTAGTTCCCCGTCTGAGTTGATGGCCAACATGATGTTGGCAATGAGGGAAGAGATGGCAAAGCAACAAGAGTTTCTGCTGAAAGTGATTGAGGACCGCGATGTGAACAATCGGAGGAGTGAGACGATTGTGGAAAACATTGTAGCGGGTCCTGGAGGCGTTGGTGCAGGGGTCAGGGCTGAGGAGCATGGGATTGTGGGTGCTCCGGGAAATAGGAAAAGTTGTTCCTACAAGTCCTTTCTGGGTTGCGGACCGCCAGAGTTCTCTGGTTCCGACGACCCAATCTTGTGTGTGAAGTGGATTCGAGCGGTCGAGCAAGCTTTTGGCTCTTCCGAATGCGGAGACGATCAGAGAGTGCGGTTCGGTACCCAACTGCTGAGGGATACTGCGCTCATTTGGTGGAATGTCATTCAATCCACCCTATCTCCTACTGTGTTGGCTCAGTTGTCTTGGGCCGAGTTCAAGAAAAAGTTGTTAGAAGAGTTCTGCAATGAAAGAACAATGGACCGAATCGAGAAAGAATTCCGGTCTCTGGTAAAGGGAAGCCTGACGGTGAGGGAGTACACCCGTCAGTTCATGGAGAAGCTTGATCTGGTGGGGCACGCTGCCCCAACAGATAAGGATAAGATGAAGTCCTATCTGAATGGTCTACCCGCGGACATGCAATCTATGGTCCACAATTCTAAAGCTTCTAACCTCCGCGAGATGGTTGAAGAAGCTCATTACATGGAAGAGATGTTCGCGAGGAACAAAGCTGAGAAAGTTGTGGTGGTGTCTGATAAGAGAAAGTGGGAGAGCAGTTCTATACCTCCCAAGAGAACCCGACCTTTTGTCGGAAACCGCAGCTTCAGCGGTTATCAAGAAGCCAGATGGTGCTCGAAGTGTCGAACAAAGCACCATGGTAACTGTAACCCCACTTCTAGATTCTGCTTCAAGTGTGGTAAAAATGATCACACCGCCCGCGACTGTTCTGTCGCGGGGATGGTCTGCTTCGAGTGTAAGGCACCGGGGCATGTGAAGAGAGATTGCCCAAAGCTCAAGACGGGTAGCGTGGCGGCAAAGAAGGAGAACCCTCCGAGGGTTCCGGGTCGAGCATTTCAGATGACGGCCGATGAGGCCAAGGCATCCGCTGATGTGGTATCAGGTATTTTTCTTATAAACTCTGTACCTGCTCGTATTTTATTCGATACGGGTGCCAGTTTCTCTTTCATATCTGAGTTGTTCCGTCAAAAGATTGCTATGCCCACTACTAGTCTCGAGGATGCATTAGTAGTAGAGATAGCTGATGGTAGACAAGTTCTGATCCGTGATGTTTTGAAGAAATGTGTTCTCGGAATCGAAGGGAAAGAATTCTCGATCGATTTGCTGCCGATGTTAATCGGAGGTTTCGACGCGGTCGTTGGTATGGATTGGTTGGCAAACAATCATGCTGAGATCATGTGTTCTAAGAAGCTGATTCGACTTCCCAACCCCTCTGGCGAAGCCGTTGTCATCTATGGTGAAAAGAGAAAAGGTGAAGTGGCAATAATCACAATGGCAAAGGCACGCAAGTGCTTAGTAAAAGGATGTTCGTCTTTCCTAGCCTATGTGATCTATGCCAAGTTAGAGAAATCAAAGCTGGAAGATGTGAAAATTGTGCGTGAGTTTACAGATGTCTTTCCAGACGACTTTCCCGGATTACCACCCGATCGTCAGTTAGAGTTTCGGATTGATCTTGTGCCTTAAGCAGCACCAATTGCTAAAGCTCCTTACCGTTTAGCGCCGTCAGAGATGCAAGAAATGATGGCACAACTCCAAGAACTTTTGGAGAAGGGCTTTATAAGACCGAGTTCGTCACCTTGGGAAGCTCCGGTCTTGTTTGTAAAGAAGAAAGATGGCACGATGAGAATGTGCATTGACTATCGTGAGTTGAACAAAGCTACAGTAAAGAACAGATATCCGCTTCCGAGAATAGACGACTTGTTCGATCAACTTCAAGGAGCGAGTTGTTTTTCCAAAATCGACTTACGTTCGGGTTATCACCAAGTGAAGGCGAGAGAAGAAGATGTTCCGAAGACAACTTTCAGAACGCGTTACGGCCATTACGAGTTTCTTGTGATGCCTTTTGGTCTAACAAACGCACCGGCGATATTTATGGACTTGATGAATAAAGTGTGCTGACCATTCCTCGACCAGTCGGTCATTGTATTCATTGATGACATACTCGTGTACTCCAAGAGCGAGTCAGAACACGAACAATATCTGCGGGAAGTGCTTGAAGTGTTGAGAAAGGAAAGATTGTACGCCAAGTTTTCCATGTGTGACTTTTGGCTTAAAGAGGTACAATTTCTGGGTCACGTTGTCACTCGAGACGGAGTGAAAGTGGATCCCTCCAAGATTGAAGCTATGATGAATTGGGAATCTCCCAAGAGTCCGTCAGAGATCTGAAGTTTCTTGGGTCTGGCAGGGAACTACCGGAGATTTATCCAAGACTTTTCGAAAATCGCTTCTTCCTTGACAGTTTTGACACGGAAGAATGTGAAGTTTGAATGGACCGAAACACAAGAGAAGGCTTTCCGTATCCTTCAAAAGAAGTTATGTGAATCTCCGATCTTATCGTTACCTGAAGGGTCAGAAGACTTTGTGGTTTATAGCGACGCTTCGAAGATGGGTTTAGGTTGTGTGTTGATGCAGCGGGGCAAGGTAATCGCTTACGCCTCGAGACAGCTTAAGATACACGAGAAGAACTATCCTACCCACGATTTGGAGCTAGCAGCGGTGGTGTTCGCCCTGAAACTTTGGCGACATTACCTCTATGGCACCAAATGTACACTCTATACTGATCACAAGAGTCTAAAGTATGTCTTTGATCAAAAGGAGTTGAATATGAGGCAACGGCGGTGGCTCGAGTTACTCAAGGATTACGATTGCGAGCTGCTTTACCATCCTGGTAAGGCAAACGTGGTAGCCGATGCGTTTAGTCGGATGGACTATAGCGGTTGTATTCGGGCTACCCATTCGAGAATCGAGTTGGTGTCTAGTCTTGTTGAAAAGATCAAAGCATCGCAAGTTGAAGCATTGTTAGAAGAGAATCTCAAAGAGGAAGTCATGACAAAACAACGTTTGCTCTTAACGGAAGATAGCCGTGGGGTAAAACTGTTCAACGGTCGCGTGTGGGTACCCAAGCTTGGGGGTAACCGTGATCTGTTGCTTGAAGATGCACACAAGTCCAAGTATTCCATTCATCCGGGGAGTACAAAGATGTACAGGGACTTGAAGCTGCACTATTGGTGGCCGATAATGAAACTTGACGTGGCGCGTTACGTTGAGCGTTGTGTGAAGTGTTCACAAATCAAGGTCGAACATCAACGACCATATGGGAGTCTTCAGTCTCTAGAGATTCCCGAGTGGAAGTGGGAGCATATCACTATGGACTTCGTGACAAAGTTACCTAAAACTCTTCGAGGTCACAATACCATTTGGGTGATAGTTGATAGATTGACAAAGAGCGCTCACTTCTTGGCCATGCGCGAGACATTACCGATGGACAAGCTAGCAAAACTGTACATCGATGAGGTGGTCTCGAGGCACGACATACCATTGTCGATCGTGTCGGATCGCGACAGTCGGTTCACTTCGAACTTTTGGGATGGGTTTTAGAAAGAGCTTGGTACATGAGTTAAGTTGAGTACGGCTTACCATACACAAACCGACGGGCAAAGCGAGAGAACGATCCAGACATTGGAAGACATGTTGAGGTCTTGTGTCATTGATTTCGGGGGTAGATGGGACTCTCACTTACCTTTGGTGGAGTTCGCTTACAACAATAGCTACCACTCGAGTATTGGAATGGCACCTTTTGAAGCATTGTACGGGCGAAAATGCCAAACTCCCGTGTGTTGGCTTGAAGCGGGAGAAAAGCAGTTCGCCGGACCTGAAATCGTGCAAGAGACGGCCGATAAGGTCAAATGTATTCGTGAAAGATTGAAAGCGGCTCAGGATCGGCAGAAGAGTTATGCCGATAAGAAGAAACGGCCGATGGAATTCCAAGTGGGCGATCGTGTGTTGCTTAAGGTATCGCCGTGGAAAGGTATTATACGATTCGGAAAGCGTGGGAAGTTGAGTCCCCGTTTACTTGAACCTTTCAAAGTTCTCAAGCGGGTAGGTTTGCAAGCGGCCAGAGTTGAGCAGAATCCACAACACGTTTCATATTTGTTATCTTCGGAAGTGTTTGGCGGAAGAGGAAAGCGTTATTCCTCTCTCCGAATTGACATTTGACGAGGGTAACCGTTGTGGGAAGAACCCGACGCTATTTTAGAGAGAAAGTCTAAGAAGTTGCGTCACAAAGAAGTCACATTGGTCAAGGTGCAGTGGAAGCATCACCGAGGAGCAAATGTGACGTGGGAATCCAAAGAGGATATGAAGCGAAGATATCCTCATCTTTTTGTATAGTTTGAATTTCGGGGACAAAATCATTCCCAAGTTGGGGAGGATTGTAACACCCTGGATTTTCATTATACATATATCGTTGTAATCTTGTGTTTAACCGTTGTCGTTAACACCCCGTTTAGTATATCGTTCGAGTTTATGGTTTTTCGGTGAAATTGTGAACTTCCAGTGAGTTTCGCGACTTGCTCGCGACTTGGAGTCGCGGCATAGGTCACGATGTCCACTGTTGGTTTTAGAGTTTGAGAACACGGGCGAGTTATGCCGCGAGTTGAGGTCGCGGCATAACCCGCGAAAGACCCTGGCCGACTTAAGGGTTTCAGTTTCCAATATCTCATTAGATCTTTTCTCTCTCTCTCTATTCTCTCTCTAAGTTTGGTTGGTTTTCTTTGGATCTTCGAGCTTCCGTTAATCGCTAGTATTAAGTGCATTGCTCGGGGTTTCGGAGTAGAAAGCTTCGTCTTCGTAAGGGGGTCGATATCTGGTTTTTCTGGTTTTTATCTAAAACCTATTTGGTGAGTTCCTACTACCATTTTACAAACTTTATACATGTCAAAACTCTTATTTGCGAAATCCGAAGTATTTCTACGGTATGATTTCATGTTCTCTACATTTTGATATAAATGAAGTTTTTGGTGATTTTCGAGGTTCCCGATCAGTTTTGACTAAAATAACTGGTTCCGCCTTATTAAAAGTAAAATGATGTTTACTTTCTTATGTTTGTGACTTATTGAAAGAATGTATATAAACTGGTTTTATGATTGTCTTTCTTACCAGCAGTTGGTCTGGAAAATGGCATTTTGAAATATAAATGTGTTGAAGGCTGTTTATCTAGCTTTAAAATGGTCACATGAAATATTGTGACAAGTCATGACTATACTAGTGGATCCCTAGGTATCGAGTCGGCTTATGGCTGGGAAGGTTGTGCCCCTTCTGTTGTAGTTAGATACATTTGATCTTCGGGGGCATTTGGTACGGTTATGTGAGACCGGTTACTAGCCATGGGTCAAATGTAGTCTAACGAAGAGTATGACTGGTTCCTTGGGGGCCTCCCTCACATCATAGTACGGATCGAAGCGTTCGTGGCCATGGTTCCATGTATTTAGCTCATAACTCGGATTTGTGGCTTACTTTGTGTTCCACTATAATCCTTGGTAAATCAGGTAATCCCCGTCATCGGAAGATGTGTTTTGGACCGGTTGTCCGTATATTATCAAAGAACTGTATTTTGCATAACTAAACCTTTAGAATGATTTACTTTGATGCATTTGATTATATTTCTTGAGATTTATGAACTGTATGTTCTCACTAGGCTTTAAGCCTAACACTTTTTCTCAAATGATATGTATAACAGGTTTCCCTTAGCAGTGGGATGCACAGGGTTTTGAGAGACGAGTTTGGTCTCGAGGCATTTTTGAGATGACTAAAGTGTGTTGATAGTTGGGCATTGTTAAGTCCCATTCTTTTGATGAATTTTGGATTGTCAACTGATGTAATCTAGATAGTTATGTTTAGATTAGTTTGTTGATGAATTCTAAATCCGTACAGGTTTTTGTAAAGTCTAAAGGACTGATACACTTTTTGAGGAGTTTGTGTCAATACAGATGTCATGTTGCCTGCATTGAGAATTTTATTTTACTCTGATTTTTAGGATGTTACACTTATACAATACTTGTTGTGCCATTTTGGGACTAACAAGTGGTATCAGAGCGGTTGGTTTAATCTAATAAACCAGATCCGTAATGGCATCTCCTTCTACAAAACCCGAGTCTTCTTCTCAAAACTCTTTCTACTCTGACAATGGATCTACTGTTAAACCTACTAAGTTCAACTCGAACAACTTCTCCTTATGGAAAAGTAGGATGATGCTCTTCTTAGAAGGAGCTAACAGTCGATATCTTACCATTCTTAGTGAAGGTCCTCTTATCCCAAAAGTCTGGGATAAATTTGTCAAAACTCCTAAGGATAAGGAAAAAGAAAAAGATGATCGTTTTCAAGTTTCCGATGACTCATCAAAGGAGGAAAGATCTTCTGCTACTGGTCGATATGTTCTGAAAAGGATAAAAGAGTACAATGATGAAGACAAACGCATTATTGGACTCGACTCCAAAGTACGAACCATTTTAGCCCAATCTCTTCTTGATGAAGTTTTCCAATCTCTTGTCGGTCTTAAAACCGCAAAAGATATGTGGTCAACTCTATGTGTTTTGTATGAAGGTACAACTGAAGTAAAGAAATCTAAGAAAATCTCTCTTGTTCGTAGATACGAATTCTTTGCTCATGAAAAAGGAGAATCTCTTCCCTCCTACTTCAACCGTTTTAACAGTCTTTTAAATGAGTTAAAACTTGTTGGAAAAACTTATGACAACGAGGAAGTCATATGCAAATTTATGGATGGCCTTCCAGATTTCTGGAATACCCTCTCCACTTGCATTAAGACAACCAGGGACTTGGAAAGCCTTCCTCTCACTTCTCTCTATGGTATGTTTCATAATCACGAACAAACCCATCTTCAAAGGAAGACCATCTACAAAGAAATAAGAGCTTCCTCTATGGCTCTTATCAGTGATGGCTCCAAGAAATATGTGTGTGTTTCGCGTATAACCTATCCTTCTGATGATTCAGATAGAGAAAGTCATGAAAATCTGAATCACTCCTCGGAGGCTTATCTAAGTGAAGCTGATGATGAAGGAGAAGCTCTCTCTGTCGATCATTTGACAGAAGAGATGGGTATGCTTGCAAATTTCTCTAAGTTCCGAAAGAACTCTTCTAATAAATTTCAAAGCAACAGAAATTTTTCTTCTTCTTCTAGAAACTCCCTAAACAAATCCAAGGAGGATTGCTATGCATGTGGTAAGAAAGGCCACTTTGCATCTGAGTGTAGAAGCAATCCTTCTAGGATTTCTAAATCTAATTCTTCTAACTCTTCTAAAAGAAGAAATCTTCGATCTAACTCTACAGGTAGATCACATCCAAGAAATCCTTCTCTGTCTTCATCATTCAAAGAGCTCTCCGACAAAGCAGACAAATACAAAGCCAAATACAGAAGAGAGAAAGAAAGAAATTTCAATACTCAATGAAAAGGCAAAGGCTTGATGGCAGAAACTCTAGACTGGGCAGACGAACTCACTTCCGACAGTGAGAAGGAAGTGTCGAGTATATGCCTTATGGCTAAACTCGATGAAGAACCAAAAGACTCCTGCTCAAGGATGGACTTCACTGCTGAGTGCTCTTCCTCTTCTTCTCAGGTACATCCCTTCCTCTCTCTCACTAATGAAGAAAAGATTGAGGATTTTAACTCTCTAACTGTACTTTTTCACAATAAAAAAGAAGCAAAGAAAAGAGCAAATGCTCAAGTCAAGTCTCTCTCCTCTCAACTTCATGATTCTCTATCCCAGCTAGAACAGTTTAACAAACTAAAAGCTGAGTTAGATGACTTGAAGACTTTAAACTATGTGCTTTCCAAGGAAAAGAACAAGCTTCTAAAGAAGCTTCAGAAGGAACAAGAAACCCTAAACAAATGGAACACCTCTTCCAAAAATCTTGAGAAATTTTTTCAAGATCAAGTTGTTGGTGAAACTTATGGATTAGGGTACTGGAAAGAGAATGTTGTGTGTACTCCTTCTGAAAACATTTCTTCTCCTACTCATAATATTCCTCTGTCTTCTAAACTACCCTCCTATTCTTCTGATTGGAATGATTCTAACTCAGAAGATTCTAAATCGGTTTATTCCATGGATCTTCGTGATTCAAGGAAGCTTGGTTATTTTGTTTCCGCCAAAGCTTCCAAGCCTATTCTTACAGAAGATCAAGACTCTAATGAGTTGGTTAAGCCTGTAAATGATCTTCTTATGTCTTTAAAACTAAAAGAAGTCTCTTCTTCTTCTTCTTCTTCTTCTTCTTCTTCTTTTTCTTCTTCTTCTTCTTCTTCTTCTTCTTCTTCTTCTTCTTCTTCTTCTTCTTCCCTTTCTTCGAAAAAACCTCCAATTCTTTCTAAAGGAAAATCTGTTGCTATTGACCTTCCAAATAAAAGAAAAATTACACCTTCTTCAAAAGGTAAATCTCCCATGCACGCAACATAATTCATTCCTAGAGCTTTAAAAATAAAGAAGTCCAAAGGAATTTCTATCAATTCTTCTTCTTTTGCTTACAAAGGAATCCTTGGATCTGCTCCTCTTAATCCTCATGCTCCTTACAACTATCCCATTCCCTCTCACCTTTCTAGTCCTCCTAAATCTAAACCTCAAGGAAAGGTAAAAGCTGCTTCTCTTGAACCAAAGAAGAAATTCATTTACCGAAAGTGTTACAACTGCGGTGACACATTTCATTTGGCCAAAGACTGTCCAAAGGACCGTATCGAAAGATATCGTCAGATCAATTCTTCTTCTTCTTCTTCTAACCCTAAAGGACCCACCTCAAAGCGGGTTCCAAAGGACTAATTTGCTTATGTCTACAGGTTTATGGGCATCATCAAACATGGTATCTTGATAGTGGATGCTCACGGCATATGACTGGGAACAAATCTCTTCTTCTATACTTTGTGAAAGAAAAAGGACCGTCTGTAACTTTTGGTGACAACTCTCGTGGTTCCACTAAAGGTTATGGGACCCTCTCAAATGGTTCCATTACTTTCAACAAAGTTGCCTATGTGGAAGGACTAATGCATAATCTTTTGAGCATTAGTCAACTATGTGATTTAGGATACTATGTGATTTTTAGAGAAAATGATTGCCTCATTACAAATAAAAGCTTTCACACTGTCCTATCTGGTGTTAGAAAGGACAATGTGTACGTCATCAACATGAGTGTCAAATCATCTGAAAGTGAAAGCATCTGTTTCATCTCTGAAGACTCTGACAAGAAGAACTGGCTCTGGCATAAACGTCTTTCCCATCTTAACTTCAAAACGTTAAATGCTCTCTCCAACAAAGAGCTAGTCGTCGACTTGCCGAAAATATCTTTTTCAAAAGAAAAGCTTTGTGCAGCTTGTGAGAAAGGCAAACTGACAAAATCTTCTTTGAAGTCAAAACAATGTTTTTCTATCTCTACCCCTCTTCAGATGCTGCATATGGATCTCTGTGGGCCTCTCAGCACACCCAGCCTAGGTGGAAAAAGGTACATTCTTGTAATTATTGATGAATACACACGTTATACTTGGGTATTCTTTCTCAGGTACAAAAGTGATACATCCGAAGAAATCATCAACTTCATCAAGAAATCTGAAGTTCTCAACGGTCAACTAGTCAGATCTATCAGAAGTGACAACGGGACCGAATTCAGAAATGCTACCTTGGATACCTTTCTCTGTGACAAAGGTATTTCTCAAAACTTTGCAGCTGTAAGAACTCCACAACAAAATAGTATTGTGGAAATGAAAGAATCGTACGCTATGTGAAGCTGCAAGATCCATGCTGAGTGAATCAAATCTTCCAACCTATTTTTGGGCTGAAGCTGTCAATACAACTTGTTTTCCTCAAAATCGGTCTATTATTGTGAAAAGACACAACAAGACTTCCTATGAAGTCTTCTATGGCCGAAAACCAAACATTGGTTTTCTTCATGTTTTCGGCTGTCAGTGTTTTATCTTGAATGATCGAGAGCATCTTGGGAAATTTGATCCCAAGGCTGATGAAGGTATTTTTATGGGTTATTCTCTCTCTTCTAAAGCCTACAGAGTATACAATCTAAGAATAAAATGTATTGATGAGTCAATACATGTGAAGTTTGATGATCATAAGACGTCTTCACTATCTTGTGATGACACTGAACTTCATGAATGGATTATTTCCTGTGTTGGAGACGAATCTCCAAATATTTTAACTTCAGGACCTCCTTATGTACCATTCTCAGTATCTTCTTCTTCTTCCCTACTACATGGTTCGGCAGATCCCTCTCCGGCTACCGAACCCATTGCCCCTACCGAACCCACATTTCCCACCGAACCTACCTTACATGCTTCACCTATTCTTCATACACATCCTATACCCACCGATCCTTCACCTTCAAACACTTTCCCTGAACCTCTTCCTCCAGCTCTAAAATGGACCAAAGATCATCCGATAAATCAAATTATCGGTGATCAGCAAGCCGGTGTCCAAACTAGAAGAGGTGTTGGAAATATTTGTCTCTATGTGAATTTTATCTCTATTATCGATCCCAAGAAAATTGAGGAAGCTCTAACAGATTCTTGTTGGGTCACTGCCATGCAAGAAGAGTTGTCTCAATTTGAGAGAAACAAAGTATGGAGACTTGTGCCACGACCTTTCGGTAAGACCATTATCGATACTAAGTGGGTTTTCCGAAACAAGATGGACGAAGTCGGTACTGTAATCCAGAATAAAGCTAGACTTGTTGCTCAAGGATATAGGCAGGAGGAAGGTATTGATTATGATGAAACCTTTGCTCCTGTTGCTAGACTTGAAGCAATAAGAATCTTTCTTGCTCATGTTGCTCACAAAAACTTCCGGGTCTTTCAAATGGATGTTAAGAGTGCATTTCTCAATGGAGAACTTGATGAAGAAGTCTATGTGAAACAACCACCCGGCTTTGAAGATCCAGCTCATCCGTACCATGTGTTCAGACTTGACAAGGCCCTCTATGGTCTGAAACAAGCTCCTCGTGCTTGGTATGACACCTTGTCTGACTTTCTTCTCTCTAACCGATATACCAGAAGTAAAATTGATAATACTCTTTTTCTCAAGAAAACAAAAGGTAATATCATTCTTGTTCAAATCTATGTGGATAATATCATTTTCGGTGCCACTGATGAAAATCTTTGTCAGGAGTTTGCCTCTCTCATGAAAAGTAAATATGAGATGAGCATGATGGGTGAACTTACCTTCTTTCTTGGTCTTCAAATTAAACAATCCTCTGAAGGTATTTTCATTTGTCAGAATAAATATATTCGTGATCTTTTGAAAAAGTTTGATTTTGAAAATTGTTCTTCCATGAAAACTCCAATGGCACCGCCTCTAAAGATTCATGCCGATTCTACCGGCAAGTCGGTGGATATCACGAATTATAGAGGAATGATAGGGTCTCTTCTTTATCTTACTGCTAGTAGACCTGACATCATGTATGCTATGTGTCTGTGTGCACGTTATCAAGCCAATAACAAGGAATCTCACTTAGCGGCTGTGAAACGTATTTTTCGGTACCTAAAAGGTACTATGAATCTGAGTCTTTGGTATCCCAAGGACTCAGGTTTTGATCTAATTGGCTATTCAGATTCTGACTTTGCAGGGTCTAAGGTTGACAGAAAAAGTACCACTGGCAGCTGTCAATTACTAGGTGGAAACTTAGTCAGTTGGTCCAGTAAGAAGCAGAATTCGGTATCCACCTCCACTGCCGAAGCCGAATATGTTGCAGCTGGAAGTTGTTGTGCTCAAATCTTGTGGATGAAAAACCAACTACAAGATTATGACAAGTTTTATTCTCATGTACCGATTCTATGTGACAATTCTAGTGCCATAGCCATTGCCAACAATCCGGTGCTGCATTCCAGATCTAAACACATTGATATTCGGTAACACTTTATAAGAGATCATATCTCTAAAGGTGATATTGAACTTCACTTCATTCCTACAGATCTTCAACTTGCAGACCTCTTTACAAAACCACTGGATGAGGCACGATTCAACTTCCTTGTGGGATCCTTAGGTATGTTAAATTTATGTTAAAAAAAAAAATTGGAAACGTTGACTATTGCCCAATAATTGACGGTACCTCCCTTACCGAAGCTTTGTTTCTTTCCCAAAATATCTTTCGGCATATAACTTCTGTACCTCTCTACTTCGGTACCTCTCTACTTCGGTACCTCTCTAGTTCGGTATCTATCTCCTTCGGTATCTCTCTCCTTCGGTAAAGTTTATGACGTGTCATCCTTATCCACATCTCACTTACCGAATACTTTCGGCACCGTTTCCTTACCCTATGAATATGTGACACGTGGTGCTTTGGGGTTCGTGCGTCAGTTGATGGGACGTCCACGACCTGACATTTAGCCGTTTTTCGGCTGTTCCACTTCCCAATTACGCACGTTTGCATCATAACATCATTAAAATTTTTTTTGGCTTTTGAATTCCCAACTACGCACGTTTTTCCCTCTTCTTTTCTAACCTATAAATACTTCTTTGTTTCGTTTCTATTCATTTTTTTTTCAACTCTCAAATATTCTTCATCTATATTCTCTCAAGAACCTGCAATTTTTTTTTCAACAATGGCATCCTCAAAATCCTCTAAAGCTTCCAAGGATACTCCTCTCACTCGAGAGTCTCTCATCTTTCATTCATGCAACCAAATTTCTCGTCTCTCGGCGGATGCTGATCACCCCGAGTTCAACCAAGTATCCATCTTCCTCCAACGATCTCTGATCTGTCATGCCCTTACTGAATCCACCAAGATGAGCAAAATGATCCTTGGTAACTTTTGGATGACCTGTAAGTATGATTCTACTACTCACCTGGTCTCTACATCTGTTCTATCCTCTGAAAACCACCCCGATCTTTCCTTTGGGGTGGATGACATTCACACTGTTCTCCGGATCCCGGAATTCAATGTTTATGCTCCTTTCCCTACTAACCAAGAGCATGATGAAGTTGTTGCTGCTCTTCAATATGTACATGAAGGGAAGTCCAAGGGTTATGGCACTCTCCTACGGAAGAATATGGGGGAACTCTGGAACTACTTCTTTTCTCATCTCCTCTACTGTCTTTCTCATAAGACTTCGGGGTGGGATCAATCCCCGACGGCCATTACTCGTTTGGCTCATGCCCTTATCTTCATGCGGAGAATAGACTTTGCTCAGGTATTCTTCGACTCTCTGGTCACTGCTATTTCTCCTCCCCGGACTCACAATGTGGCTCTTCTATGCTTTATCTCACTGATCATCAACCACAAGCTGTCTGCACCACTAAGTGCCGACGCCGCTCTGCCCGAGCCAACTATAAAGTTTGACTTGCCAATTTCTGAAATTAGCAAGCAAGCTATTTTCAAACCTGTGAATCCAACCGACTCGCTGCTCACCTCAGGTATGCTTTCTTTCATCTCCTCTCCCGATCCGATTTGGGGAACGCTTGCCGAAGATGAATCCGAAAGGCCTTCATCTTCTCCCAAGCCATCCAAATCGGTGGTTTCCTTTCCCCCAAAACCTTCTCGAGCTAAGTCGGTGGCTATTAAAAAGAAAAATACCACCGACAATGTCGCACTTTCTCTTATGACTCTGCCACCGACAAATCCTTCGGTGGCTACCCCAATCATAACCCCTTCTATTTATGTTAAGCGACGGGGCTCCAAATCCCCTCCTAAGTCTCGTTCTAAGAGACTTAGGAAACCTTCGGCCGAACCTCACACTCCATCTACCGATTCTCAAAAATCGGCAGATGTTGAACTTTCCCCTCCAGGGCCACAGGGATCTGCTAAAGCCTCTCCTACCTCCTCCAAACCCTCTCAACAGGATTTGGTTGTATAAATGGAGTGCCATCATATTCTTTCTCCTCCCTTTTCTATGGAGGTTGAAGATGATTTGGTGTCCTCTCCAGACCGACATTCTGTTTCCTCACAACGCAGCCTATCACCCGGGGTCAATCCCGACGATGTTGCACATTCTGGGGTTTTATACCAGAAGATGTATCAAAACCTCTTCTCTCCCCCGCCTTCCCCTCAACCCTCACCGAAGAAGACACCCTCACCAAAACCTTCACCGAAGAAGACCCCATCTCCACAACCTTCTCCGAAGAAAACCTCCTCACCGAAGAATACCTCTGACGACAGGGCTGGGCCTTCTACTCAGGTGCCGATCACCATACCTGCCGAATTTCTTGACGACATTGTAGACTCCAATCGGCAGGTACGGATGCTTGGTTCTCAGTCTGCACAACTACGCAAGTCTTTGCGTGAGCCGGAGGTCCTAAATTCTCTGGACGCCAACAACATCTGTATGGCCGAACTTCTGCAGCTCGTCAAAGAGCAAAATTCTGAGGTTGTCAGTCTTAATCGCGACATCTTTAAGTGTTTGGATGTGGTGCATCTGCAAATTGATGGTCTCTTTGCTCCTCTCTCTGCATCTATGGAATCTATTCTCAAGGAGGCGGTCCGACTCAATGACCAAAATACCTCATTGACCTTGTCGGTGGCTGCTCTCAAGGCCGCCTCGGATGCTCGGGATCAAGATCTTGTCCGTCTACGGCAGCAGACTTCGGCTCAGAAGTCTATTAATTCTGAAATTCTCAGTGCCTTGCAGCACTTAAATAGGCGTCTTGACTCTCTGCCTGCCGATATGGCTCAATACTGTGCTCAGTCTCTCGACATTGACATCATCGAGTCTGCCTTCACTCCTGTCGAGCGCACGGTTTTGGAGCGTATTGATCGCCGTGTGGGCCGTGTGTCGGCTAAAACTGGTGTTTCTTCCCCGACTCGTACTAAGGGGGAGAAAACGACTGAGGGGGAGCAACAAATTCAGGGGGAGCAACTCCTTTCTCAGGTTCATATCAGTACGAGTAAGGGAAAACCTTCTACCGAACCGACTACTGCTGCTACTGCCGAACCATCTCCTACTGAAGAGAAAGGAACCGATCACCCCTTGGTGGTCGAAGAGTCTGAGGGGGAGAAAAAACCCAAAAAGGATAAGGGCAAAGCTTTTATGTCACCAGATGAAGTAGCTGCTGAAGAAAAGCGTCGTAAAGATGCTTTAATAAAGAAAGCTGTAGATGGTACTGGTCTTCATCTTCCTCCTCCAAAGGCTACCTCTCCCTCCTCTGATCTGGGCTTATCTGAAGAGGAACTGAAAGCTGCAAAGCTTGCCCAGATTGCTCGTGACAGAGATGCCGAGCTAGCATTGAAGTTTGCTGCCGAAGAAGATCCTACCGACAAAATCAAAACTCAGATGAGCGCTCTAGAGGACGTGTCGAAGAAAATTGAGGAAATAAAGTCTTTGTGTATCGATTGGTACCACAAAACTCTCAATAGACGCCGGATCTCTGCCAAAATCACAGATGTCAAGATAATCAAACCGTCGGCAAGCTGCAAGGTTATTCGGCTAAAGATTACCAAGGATGATGCTTCAATGTCTATGGACAGACTGGACTCTCTTGTTCGGTTCGGAGTATCGGAATGGGTAGAAATTGGTATCTGCTTGTTAAAAAGCCAAAGCTCTGCAAAAGCTGAAGTTGATAAATTCATTGCAAATCTTCAAACCAAGTTCAGAACCTATCGAAAAAGATACAACATTGTCCATACTCCTGCCGAAGAGGAGATCATCAACAATTTAATGTATGGACGTCCTCCTTCCAAATCGAAGCCGAAATCCAAAAAGGAAGACGTGTTTGCCCAAATGGCTAGAGAAGGAAAGGTCCCGGATACTTCAAATCTGGATCTATCATTACCAATTCCGGTTCCTCATCCTTCAACCACTGTGATTTCTGAGCCTACTCATGGTATCTTCTTCAACAACGCGCTTGGGCAGATCTCCTTCTTCAGATCAAGCCAAATCCCTATTACCGACACAACCTTTCTCCACGGAATTATTCAAATAATTCCAATATCGGCTAGGGATCTCTATGTGGCTACTACCGATGAACTGAAGAATAGGGATGCTGAACCGCATTTTTCTTTTAAATAAACTCGGTGTAGTTTTATGTTTGTATTTATTTTGTTTTCCTCTGTATTGTAATCTTCCTAAAAAGATTAATACATTGAGTTTTTATTACTTATCGTAAATAGTTTGTACAAATCATTATTTCATTCCTTTATACTTGTAAATGTCGGATACTCTAAAAAAATGCAAAAAAAAACATTTCTCCTTAGAGCAAATCCAACCTTCACACCAAAAAAAACACCAAAAACACCAAATTTGATGGACCCAACAACACAAAAAAACCCCTCAACTCCAACCATCCTCTAAAAAACATCAAATTTGTAGACCTCACATTAAAATAACTTATTTTATTTATTATTAAACTATTTTTAATAACAATAATTATAATTTATAAATATTATAAATAATAAATAATTAATTTAAAATGTTAAATTAAAAAACATAATTTTTAGTTAATATTATATTTAAAAAAAATTACACAAATTTAAAAAACAAATAATTAAATGTATATATAATTTAGATTATATAAATATGTGAATTTATTATATCATAATAAAATTAAATTAATGTTAAAATATAATTAAAAGGAGGTAGTGGTGGGCCCCCTCAAATATGTCGGTTGAAAATCACACGACATTTTCAAGCAAATTTGACGGTCGAAATTTATGGCCGGCAAAAAAATTGAAAATTTACCGGACGGTTGGAGGCCGTAAAACGGCAAAAATTATAAAATGCCGTTTGATTGGAGATGCTCTTACTTGTAAATTCACTTAACCTATATATCCACTTGAACAACAATTTTTAAAAATTTAGTCACCTTAAAAAAAAAGAGTACACATTTTTGTACGGAATTCTGTAACTCTGACACTATAAGCCAAATATTACTTGCGGTGTCAGACATTTTTGACAGAATCGAGATGTAAAAAACAAATCCGCAAGGGAAAAAATACAACCGCATCCGCAAGTTGCAGTTTTGTAATTTACTCTGTTGGTTGAACAAATGTGGGTGTAAGGGGCCGTTTACAAAACGTTTACCCGGTAAGTGTTAACTGGGGCATTTACCTTAGCGGATGAACATGACAAGAGCATAAAATCTTACCCGGTAAGCGTGAGGATAAGGATGGAGAATCTTACCCGGTGTGTGAGAGTGACAACTCTTACCCGGGTAAGTGCTTACCGGGTAAATTATTGCGTATGATACCATCGTGATGATTACAATCTTACCCGGTAAAGTAAATTAGTGTGTCGAGTTTTATCGGTAAGTGCTTACCGGGTAAGCATTTGCGTAAACGGCCTCTAAGTTACATTTTGAGCTCATCAAAGATTTTGGCATTTATAATTTATTTCCCGTGGTTTTTCATTTTCTACCTTTGTCTTATTAATTAATTATCAACTGAAATACATTAAAAAAATAAGTATTTTCTTTTATAAATTACATCGTTAAAAAAGTCTCATTAATTTCAAAAAAAGTCTAATATTAAATATTTTTAAAAGTAATTATATTTTTAACGTAAAATAAAAATGCTTTAAACACAAACGTAACATTATTTTTAATGATTTTATATGTTATGTCGGCTTAAGAAATATTAAAGGGGACACCTCGCATAACTGAACCTGATGGCCTAAGGAAACGTAACAAAAAAAGAATCCCTAACAAGAAATATGTTGAAGATTAAGCTACTCATATTAGGTTATATGCCTGAGAGGATATGGATTGATTTAGGTGGCGTTTGTTTTTTAAGAGGTCTGAAGTCTTATTTTACTTATGATTAATAAGAGGTGATGCTGAAGTTTGCGATTTGAATCAATAAGATTGTTGTTTTTGTAACGATTAGAGGCGTTTTGAAAGAAAGGAGAGCATATGAACTGAGGCGGCTATAAGAGGTTTTAAAAAGTTATGTCACCACTTCTTATTTCAGATGTATTTAAGAGTTAAGAGATTCTAAAAACTAGAAAGAAAAAAAAAACAGTCTGAATGTAAAAAGGTCTAAATGATTCAGACTTAAGAGCTATTAAGATTTTTTTTTTCAAAAAAACAAACATCCCCTTAGTATCTCCTTCCTCGTAATTCTCTTCTTCTATTGAATATGAAATTATGCTCTCATTACCTTTTCGCATTTAGCTTACCTAAGAAATGTCATTTCCATGTTCCTTTTCATTTTCTAAAGGTGTACTATGCAAAATAATCGATAGATTTACCTTTGAGTTCTCTTTATTGGTTTCGTAACTTGTTGTATATATCTTACATTTGGTGATTTCATCATCCCTCTAAAAGCATGGCAGAGGCCACTAGATTAGATGATGTTCAGGCGGATCTAAAGTGAATTCTCGAATTGATGGATGAGAGACATTTGAAATACACTCGACATCGTGCAAATGATGAAGAGGGAATGCAACTAGGTGTAGGGAAATTGACACATCAAGGAAGTACAGAATAACTCAATGCTAGATGATTTTTATTCAATCACTTGATAGCCTTTTATAGGCTTTACAAAAGAAACGATCAAAACATATAAAACCTAAAAATAAGGAAAGTAACCAGTAGAAAAACAGTCTTCCCATGATTCTAGCACCAAACTTTGAATTACTTTGACTTGACTTATTCTTCAACACTTCCCCTTGATTCAAAGTTGGTGATGAGCAATCGATCCCGAAATTCTTCAAACTTGGCTCTTCGAAGAGATTTGGTAAATAAGTCTGCTAGTTGTTCATCGGATCTGCAAGACTTCAGTTGCACCTTTTCTTTAGCAACCAAATCCCGTATGAAGTGATGTTTAATTTCAATGTGTTTAGTCTTGCCATGTAATACGGAATTTTTTGTCATGGCAATCGTTGACCTGTTGTCACAGAATATTGTAGTGGCCTGATTCTACGTCTGGTTCAAGTCACTTAGCACCCTTCTTATCCACAACGCTTGACAGGCAGTTGATGTTGAAGCCACGTATTTTGCTTCTGTTGAAGAGAGAGCCACAATAGCTTGCTTCTTTGATGCCCAAGTAACTATTCCTGAACCAAGAGTAAAACAATTTCCACTTATGTTCTTCATGTCTCCTTTTGCCCCTTCCCAATCACTATCAGAGTAGCCTAACAATTCAAAGTTTTCTTGCTTTGAATACCAGATTCCATATGATGGTGTAGCAGGAATATACCTAAGGGTTCTCTTCGTTGCTCCAAAGTGATGCTTACTTGGACAGTGCATAAACCTTGATACCAGACCAACTGCATATGACAAGTCAGGTCTTGTATGAGTGAGATATATCAAACGTCCCACAAGACTTATAAACTCCCTTGAATCCGTCAACCCTGTACCATCATCAATAGTCAATTTCTCATTCACATTCATAGGTGTTTCTTTTGTTTTACATCCTTCCATACTGAATTGCTTCAGTAGCTCCAAAGCATACTTTTGTTGGGACAAAAATATACCATTCCTTTTTTGTTGAACTTCAAGACCAAGAAAAAAGTTCAATTCCCCCTAGTATGTCATTTCAAACTTATCCATCATAGCCTTCTTAAAATCAGAGATAAGGTGTAAATCATGTCGTCTGCATAGAAACTTACCAACATAATTTCATCAACTCCTTGTCGTTTCACATACAAGGTTGGCTTGTTAGGACTTCTTTCAAACCCATTTAGATGAAAGAAATCATCTATCTTGCTGTACCACACTCTAAGGACCTGCCTTACCCCATATAGCGCTTTCTTAAGCTTTTACACTTTGTGATCTTCTTCAAGGACTTCAAAAAATTCCAGGTGTTGCACATGTACTTCCTCCTTTAATTCTCCATTTAAGAAAGAGGACTTCACGTCAAACTGGAAAATTGTCCATTGCATTTGTGCAGCTAATGCAAGGATAATTCTCACCGTTTCAAATCTTGTAACATATGAAAACGTTTCTTCGAAATATATCTGTTGGGTCATCTAAGATTTAAAGATAACCTCTCCTTAGTCTTTATTGATGTTTGAACCTTGTATTTTGATTTGTGGTTCTTTGTAATAGCTTAGTTAGTTAAACAGTTTGGTGATTCGAAGACAAACCGAAATCAACATGAAGGAAGTCTACAATGCGGATTGAGATAAACTTCAAAAGTGAAACTAAGCCCAGTCTGCCGATTCCTTTTCGGCAGACCCTATCCTTGCCGACTTTCCATTCGGCATGTCCTCCCTTTGTTGCCGAACCACCTGTGTTCGACACATGCCTAATCTACCTAATTCCTCTTCGGTAGTTTTCCTCTTACAGATTGCTTCTTTATCTAGTAAGAGCATTTATGTTAAACCCTCATGATTTGACATACTTCCTCATTCCCAATGATCCTCTGAAAATGGGAATGGAAACCTCTTTCTCCCTTGAGAAGATTTACATTTAGTCTTAATTTGATTAGATGTTTATTTTCTTTTTGATCTCAAAAATATTATCCCTTGAATATTTTGTAATAGATATTGTACTTTCATAGCACAAAAGTTACCTTTTGTGTTATGACATGTCACATCAAATATCTTATAATTTATTGACAATATCTCTACCACCCATGCCTTTACTCCTATATGTCCTTTGCACTCATTACATTGGATAGTATATAAAGGATGGAGGTAGAACCTTGCTACTCATGCTTTTTTGCTCAAGATTTCAAATTCAGAAGATATCAGCAGGTTGAAAGCTTTCCTTGTATTTCTAAGATTAAGTCTTTGTGTTCTTAAATATCTTCTAAGTGTTAGATTGTTTAGAGTAGTTCTTAACTATTCTTTTTCCGCAACAGTCTTTATTTCTCTTTGTGTAATTCTTGATATTTCATATCAATAAAAGAATTAAAATTAAGTAATTTTGTGTATTGTATTCAACCCCCCCTTCTACAATACTTGTTGTGCCATTTTGGGACTAACAATATCCCGTGCTCTTGAACTTATCCACGTGCCACCAATCTGGCCTTGTGCTTTTGAATTGTTCCATCAGCATGAAATTTTGTCTTAAAGATCCATTTGAGACTGATTGCCTTCTTTTCTTTTGGTAGTTCAACTTGCTCCCAAGTTTCATTCCTCTCGATTGGATTGATTTCTTCCTGCATAGCTATCCTCCAGACTTTATTGTTTATTGCAAGTTCGACATTTGTTGGATCACCGGCAAATAGAGCAACATCACAGTCTTTTCCTTCGATGTTGAAATGTTTCTTTGGAATGTGGCCACACTTACTTCTTCTAGGTTGCACTTCTTCCTTATCTGTATCTTCTTGGGAAGATTTTGAGCTGCTGCTTCCATTTAAAGAATTACCTTGAGTGTCATTTGCAGATTTTGAGTTGGTGCTATTTGAAGAAATAACTTAATTGCTGGTCAGCGATGTGTCACTTTGAATATTAACCTGGTGCAAAATACCACTTTGGGTGTTACCTGGTTCTTCTCCATGAGGGTCTTCTAGCACTTCTATGATTATGGTTGCGTTGCCGGTGTCCTTGCTCCAAACTACTTGCTCATTAAACCTCACATCTCTATTGATAACAATAGATCTTTTATTCGGATCATAGAGTCTATATGCCTTGGAACTCGTAGAATAACCAACGGATATATATTTCTTTGTCTTTTGGTCTAACTTGCTTCTACCAGATGGAATCAAGGCATAACAAATGCATCCAAATATACGTAAATGACTAACAGAGGGTTTAGATTCATACCAGGCTTCATAGAGAGTGACATTCCATACCGACTTTGATGGAGATATATTGATCAGATACATAACCATTGCTACTGTTTCGGCCCATAATTCATCTTCCAGGTTCTTGGTTTTGAGCATAGATCTTGCCATCTCAACAATGGTGTGATTTTTACGCTCCGCTATACCATTTTGTTCTAGGGTATAGGGGGCTGCAAGTTCTCTCTTGATTCCATGCTCATCACAGAACCTACTGAACTCCTTTGATAGAAATTCGCCTCCTCTGTTCGTCCTCAATATTTTTATTTTTCTATTACTTTGGTTCTCTATGAGGGTTTTAAATTTTTTGAAGAACTCAAAAGCTTCTGACTTGCATTTGAGAAAATAAACCCAACACATTCTAGAGTGATCATCAATGAGAAGTAAGAAATACTTACTGCTTGAAAAGGATTCAGTTTTCATGGGACCACATATATCAGCATGGACCAATCCTAGTTTTTCTTCAGCTCTCTTTGCTTGTCCCACTGGAAATGACCTTCTTGTCTGCTTCCCCAAGGCACACCCTTCGCAAGGATGCCTTAGTTCCTTGATGACCAGCAACCCTTCTACCATATCCTTATTCGCAAGTAACTACAACCCTTTAACATACAAATGGCCATATCGTTGATGCCACACATCGGTATTCTCCTGTTGACAGCTCATCATCCTATAAACATTGTTGCTGGAGAAATCTACAGGGAACATTTGGTTCTCAGTCATTGTTGATTTGAGCAACACTTCACTGATATTTTTCTTAACGATACCTGCATTATCTTCAAAAATGATAGAAAAACCAAACCTTATTAGTTGTCCTACACTCAACAGGTTATGTGCGAGACCTGGAGCATAATGCACATTTTTAATTAATCTGTTCCTTCCTTGTATTTGGACAACTATAGTTCCTGTCCCTTCAATTTTGACTTGTTTATCATCTCCCAAGCGAACTTGTGATTTCAATGTTTCATCCAAATGTTCAAATTTCTCTTTGTCTCCTGTCATGTGATTTGAGCAGGCACTATCAAGAAACCAAACATATTTTGACACAATTTGAGGACTTACATATGTCATGAAGAGGTAGTCGTCTTCTTCTTGTTCAACATGTTGTGCCTGCTTATCTTTAAACCAACAATCATCTTCTCTGTGACCGTATTTCTTGCAGCATGTACATTGAACAATGCTCACTCTTGCACGTCCTCTTCCTCTAAAACTATCTCTTCCTCGACCACGGTTTTGTAGATGTCGTGCTTACTCCCCGTCAACTTGAAACACCTACTCATCTTCTTTAACATTATTTCTGTTTATTCTAGCCTCATGAGTTTGAAGAGATCCCATCAGTTCATCAATTGTGTAGGTAGATAGATCTTTTGATTCCTCTATAGCTGCGGCAACATGATCGAACTTGGGAGACATGCTTCGTAGAATCTTTGCAACAACAATCACATCGTCCACTTTATCACCATATGCTCTCATTTGGCTAACGATGCCTGAAATTCGAGCAAGATATGTTTGTACTGTTTCATTATTCTTAATGATTGTCGACTCAAAGTCTCTCCTCATAAACTGCAGTTTCATGGTGATTACCTTGGCAGAGCCTTGGTATTCGACTTTGAGTGTGTTCCATGCCTCCTTTGCTGAATTTGCGGCCGCAATCCTTGAAAATATAGTCTCATCCACTGCTTGTTGTATAAAGAACAGGGCCTTTGCATCTTTCTTTATAAGCTTCTTGTTTCTTGCCTCGTCCGAACCGGATTCTGTTTTTCCTTGTGCGACTAGATCCCACAAATATTGAGATCTGAAGAGTGTTTTCATTTTGATGCTCCAAAATTCATACGAGTCACCCTTGAATATTGGAATTTGGGGCTGTGAAATATTGACTGCAGAACTACTGGATGCCATTTTCTTGTTAGAGGGTATTTCTTGCTGCAAAAGAAATTAAGAGAATACAAAAGTCTTGGTTGAACCAAGGCTCTGATACCACAATGTAGGGAAATTAACACAAGGAAGTAGAGAATAACTTAATGCTAGATGATTTTTATTCAATCACTAGATAGCCTTTTATAGGCTTTACAAAAGAAACGATCAAAACAGATAAAACCTAAAAAATAAGGAAAGTAACCAGTAGAAAAACAGTCTTCCCACGATTGTAGCACCAAAATTTGAATTACTTTGACTTGACTTATTCTTCAACACTAGGCACCTCTATGTCCGGTACTTTTGTCAACAAGCGACCTCCTTTCATCCAACCCTTCCAGGTGCGGGATGTCAAACTTGATTTCCATCAATTTGATGGATCATTAGTGACGCGGTAGCTTTTCAAAGTAGAGCAGTTCTTTGATTGTCATCCAACCCCAGATATCCAAGCCTTACCATTGTCTTCGTTCACTTAAGTAAAAGTGTGGTTTTCCTGGTTTTGAATGATGAATAGGAACTCACCCTTTTAAATCTTGGGTTGCTTTCTATAGTTCCCTCAGTTGGAATTTAGACCATCACCATACAAGTCCCCTCACGCCAATCTTTTCAAGCAAGGTCCAAGGTCTCAATATCAAGGCCCTTTTGGATTGTTGTCTAAGTGAGTTAAAAGATGATATTTGTAGAGATGTTGTGGCTAAAAAGCCCACTTTCACTCTCTAAGGCTGTATCAATGGCAGTTGTTTGAGGAAAAATACAACTTAGTTTCCACTTATAATCCATTTATTCGTTCGTCTTTGTCAAAATCTATTTCATGAGTGCATTCTTTGTTAAACCCTAAGACAACCTTACCATTTTGTTACATACATGATCACATAAACCTTTTGCCCTAACCAACAAACCACACACCGTCAAACGTACGATTTTTTTCCAACAAATTGTATACACTTGTATGGTTTTTTTCTCTCAAAGTATTATATACACTTGAATGTTTTTTTCTTTCAACAATTTATATACAATTAATAATCTACATTATTTTGATTATTAACAAACAAATAAGTCGTTTACGGACTAACCACAAGGGTTGTGGCGTATTGGTTAAGGCCCTAGGGGATGTGGTGGAATATCCCATATGCTCAGGGTTCGAATCCATACGTACACAACAATTATGGCCACTGAGGTTTAATCAAGGCTGATGTCTTACAGTCATAATTTGCCAAGGGATTAGTCTAGGCATAGCCTAGGACACCCTTTGCAAAAAAAAAAGTCGTTTACGGACTACTGTTTCATTGGTCCGTTAGAAAATTAATGAATCGTAGTATAAAATGCAAGTGATGTGATAAAACACGCTCTCTTAGATTTGTGTTTGGCTCCAGTGGCGAATGCCTCTAAGGGGGCGTTTGGTTCGCAGAATGTGATGGAATCTGGTGGAATTGGAATGTTGAATTTCTTTGACCAGATTCCATTCCCTTATTTGGTTCAAGCTTTTCAATGGATGAAATATTTGAATTCCAATAAATTCCATATATATAGGATTTGAATATTCCATCATAAAACCCAATGATTTCAATGGAATGGAATATCATATTTTGATAATTCCAAAGTTACCCTTTACCCTAAACTAAACCCTACTGATATTGATTAGCAGCAGACACCAACTCTTTCTCTCTCTCTCTCTCTCCTCTCTCTCCCTCTCCCCTCTCTCTTCTCTCTCTCCTCTCTCTCTCTCTCTCTCTCTCCCTCTCTCCCTCTCCTCTCATCATTCATGTGCTAAAATAATCAAAGCAATTTTAGTTAAAAATTAAACTATTTAATGACTATTTCATTAAAGTAATTTTTGTGTGAAAAAATTAAAATAATCAAAAGGGGTATTTTGGTCATTTACCAAAATTTCATTCCAATTCCGAAGCTACAATCTGTGAACCAAACAGAAAAATTCAAATTCATTTAACATATTCCATTCTAATTTTGTCAACCAAACAGGTGGTCAAACCTGACAACATTCCATTCCAATTTCTTCAAAGTCAAATTATTTTGACATATTCTATTCCATCTAAAAACATTTTGCAAACCAAACGCCCCCTAAAGGGGAGTCGTGGTCCCAATGCCTTTGTTGCTTGCATAGAAGACCAACTTTAGGATAATATATGAGTTATTATTATTTCTTTACTTGGCCCTACACTTTAGTCCACCGGTCAACTAAAGTCCTTAATGATATTTCTATCTTTGTATTTTGTTTTCTATTTCTTCACGTTTTAGCTTCAATGTTATACTTTAACTTAATTTTCAATATCATTTTTATGATTTCTTGAATTCTTGATTTGGATTTTTAGTATGAATATTTGATTTTGTTTGTTCCTGATTTCTTGAATTCTTTTCTTGTGATTTAGATTTTAGTTCTAGGGATTTAAGCATTTAGGATTGATTTGATTTCTTATCTTTATGCTTTAGATTTTAGAAAACATGGTTGCTCCATCTAGCACGTTCTTGAAAAATAAAATTATGATATTATATCGTTTATGACTTAAATCAGAAAAGACAGTTCCATATTACTTAAGTTTATAGCACCAAACAATTATACAACGTATACAGAAGTGTTTATTTGGCGTTTTTAAACATCTTAACAAGTTTTTAGTACACTTTTGAGAAGTGTCTTATGAATACATATTTTTTATAAAACATTTGTTTTTCTATAAGACATGTTTTCAACTAATATCATATGGAAAAAAAAGTGAATATAACACTTTAGTACAAAAAATATGCTAATTTTTTCCGTTAAGATGTCCGAAAGAGCCGTATAAACTTAAAGTAGAACTTTTACACCAAACATTCAAATGTTTTGTCTTATAACTTAAGTACTATAAAACAATCTATTCAGACATCTAGACATTTTAAGGTCTTGTAAATCCAATTTTGTTTTAGTTTTGACATATATTATTCATGGTTTTTTTTTCTTTCAAAAAAGAACATGTTAATTTTTCTCAATATATCCCCTGAGTAGACTCATTTATGTTACGAACTTTCATAAGTAAGGGATTAAGTTCGGCCCTCGACGTTAGAAGGCTTGTGTTCTGCCGATGGTGTTTGGATTTGGATATGATAAGGAAGACTTAAAGATGTAAAAAACCTAACTTAAACTCTAAAACAAGTAAAGTGTGTGTGTATATATATATATATAGAAAGAGAGAGAGAGAGAGAGAGAGGTCACTTCAAATACAAAATGTTATACATCTTACAAACCAATCTCAACCGTCCGTACAGATTAACAAATCAATGTCGACGATGTGGGAATCAGTTCCAAAATTTCCTCTCACCCTTGCAACTAATTTGATAAGCGCCTAAAAATTTTAAAATACACAAAATCAAGGACTAAGATTGGTATGTAAGGTGTGTAAAGTTTACATGATTTGTATTTTATTTGTCATCTCTCTTTCTTTCTCTCTCTCTCTCTCTCTCTCTCTCTCTCTCTCTCTATATATATATATATATATATATATATATATATATATATATAGGGGCCTAATCAAATGAGAACTTTGTAAATTGTGATAACCGCAAGATTCGATGTTAGCCACTCATATGAGATAATTTAGGATATTTTTTAAATAAGTTAAAAAGGGTAGTTTAATAATTTTTTTTATTATAACTCAAGAAAATGTTTAATTAATTTATTTAAAAAGAAAATTTTAATTATTTTTAATTACCTAATATATATTACTTAGGGGCTGTTTGTTTACCATTTAATAGTTCCATTAAGAGACAACCTCTAAATCGCTAATAGGTGGATCTTGTTTGGCAAAAAAGAAGTCGACCTCTTAATGGTTCCAAAACCCTTAATGGTTTTGTATCTTAGGCCTCCCTTAACCATTAAACGCCTTGATTTTATTCTAAACAATTAACAAACAATCATATTTCATTTTACACTATATCATAAAAGTCTCTTAATCATTCTGCACTAAACCATTCAACAATTGCCGAACAACCCCTTACCTAATATATTACTTCCACCACCCAAACACCTACCCCTGAAAAAAAAGAACCATGATGCCCCCTCACTCATCAAAATATTGAATGTTTTTTGTTATTTTCGTTGGTACCACAGTGTGCATTTTGTATGTTTTTCGTTATTTTCATTTGCTTGATAAAGTGTATCACAATGTGCATCTTGTATGTATTTTGGGTATTACAGTGTGTATCATTTGCATAAAAAAATTTAGCAACGTCGATAATTTTTCAGATATCACAGTGTGTATCTTGTGTTCATATGACTCCATTCACCTATAGTTTTTCGTTATTTTACAAAGGATATCATAGTGTATAGTGTTAACATGGTGGTCACTGGAATAAGGTTCGTCGGAGAGAGAAAAGAGGAGGGAGGAGAGATAATATTTTTAAAATACTTAAAATTCCATTTAATTAAAATTTTAAGTCAATATTACCAAAATTATTAATTTTCTAATTTATCCGTTGATTTGTGGTTGAGATTGGATCTGACGGTTGTCACATATTATTGAGTTCTCCCATGAATGACCCTCTCTCTCTCTCTCTATATATATATATATATATAGAGAGAGAGAGAGAGAGAGGAGAAAGTTCAAATGAAAACTCAATTTTCATTGTGTACGTGAGTAGGGCTGAGCATCGGTCGGTCCAGGTCGGGCCGGGGCCCAAAACCCCAAACCCGATCGGATATCGGGTAACGAGGGAAAGACCCAAAAACCGACTGAAGAAAATTCGGGTTGATCGGATATCGGGGCATCGGGTGGCGAGGATTTCAGGTCGGGTCTCGGGTGACTTCGGGCCTATTTTCTTTTGGGTATCTTTTTCTTGAAACATATCATCCAAATTGAAGGCTTCCAAAAAGTTTCACAAATTCATGAATCCACGGAGGATCCCCATTTCAAAAAGATCAATAAAGATGAATTCAAGATGAGAGAGACATAAATAGATGTGGTCCTAATTAGATACAGAGATAGAGATAGAGATAGATATGTACCAACATCTTTTGAAAGAATCAAGACCCAAAAAAGTTGCACCTTTTCAATCAAAAGACCCAAATATCGAAGAAAACCCACATCAAATCGAGGATTTTTAGTGGGTATTTATGAGTGAGAAAACAGGAGCAAGTTGTGTCTAACCTTGAAATTGTGGTTCAAAATTTGGGGGTTTTTAATGGATTCAAGACTTCAAGATTTCATGAGAATTGATCGATGATCACCCTTCAGAATGATGGAGAAAAGAGAGAGTATTTTGAGTGTATACCTGGAGGAGTCGATTGATTTGAGAGATAAAGAGAGAGAGAGAGAGAGAGAGAGAGGTTTGGGAGTCGAGGGAAGGGATAAGCCGATAAGGGATTTATTTAGTTTAGGCGTTTAGGTTTAGTTTTATAAAACTGAAAATTTAAAAAACGTAAATACTTTTCGGATATTCGGGCGGGTCAGGTTTGGGATTTGGATACCCAACCTGATCTTGCTTTACCCAAGAATTTAAGTGGATCGGTTAGTTTGGGTTTCGGGTATCTCGGATATCGGATTTTGGGCTAAATTTCGGGTCGGGTGGGATTGGGTTAATCGGGTTTTGCTCTCCCCTACACGTGAGGACGAATCTCGGCCACTCCATCTCTATTGATCAAACAACTCATATTAAATAGAGCTTTTAATTTTAAGATGATTAGGGGTAAAAATTGAAGATAATTTAAATTAACGCCTACCATATTTGACTTTTTATTTTCTTTTTTAATTAAAGACTTTTACCCACTTAAAGTTTAAAATAAATTATTTTAAAAATTATTAATATTTTAATCAAACAAATTACATAAAAAAAACGAGAATTTCGTGCTCTTCGATATGACATCCATCTCGATAAAGTTTTTTTTGTTGTTTTAACCATTTTTTGACGTGAAATGCTATATATGTGTTATATTCATTATGAATATTTATGTACGTTCAAGTGTGTACAACACCTCGACACCGTAAGTCCGTAACTCAACATCACCTTCTTCAACACTTTCTTCAACGTCGTAAGACATCGTGTTCCTCATCACCATAACCCAACACCAATCGAGACGAATCGAGAATCTATCAAGTTTCGATTGTGAACCGGGGAACAAAAGAGAGTGCATCACGTCTCCACACCTTCACGGTCCATTCATATATTATTCATCATGAAAAATGTATCATTCAGGATGAATAACACAATATTCAGGGTGAATAATACATGATTCATGAATTCGTGTATTATTCATTCTGAATGTTGTATAATTCATCCTGAATATTGTATTATTCATCATGAATAATGAATGAACGTTCACATTTGTTATTCATACTGAACGTGGGACACCCGATGATGCGCATACATATTCATAATGAATTAAACCAAATTTCGGTTGTGAACCGGGAAACAAAAGAGAGTGTGTAACACCCTCAAATTTAGAAAGAGCAACTAATTTAAAATTTTCAATAATACCTCAAAGATGGATAAAATCTCTTACGGAAAGTCCATACTTGAAATACGGTTTTAGAATTAACCATCAACAAAATGAATAGAGTCTTACATAAAGACTAATGAAAGGTCGGGTGTTACTAAACTCAAATACAAATTGCTATTCCCAAGATAACTGCGAAATACTTCACCAAGCTACTCATCCTCGTGCATAAATCTAGTACTCATTTCTTCACAGTGTCGCTAGTACCATACCCCAACCGGGACCTGATGCACATGCCGACAAATAAAAAGGTTAGGCTAACGCCTACTGAGTTCAAGAGTTTTCAACATGAATAAATATATCTTTAAAATGAAGGAATGCAACTTAAATCATAATCTTTCAAAACGATTTACTTTAAATATGAAAATGACCTGTTTTTCAATAACATACATTTTTAAAGATGAACGCCCAAATACAAAACATTCCTTCATGAAGTGATGCAACCCAAAACTCACTCAAAATGTGAAAACGTATCAAACTTCCAAATAATGTAAACGGTAATAAGATTCTATTATGCAAGACAACCAAACACGGATGAGTCACAAAATGTAACCCATAAATCATGGGAAAATAATTCATATAAATATAATATGCCATCGAAAACATGGAACTAAAACCCAATACTCACTCGACCATAAAATGGAATGAAATCCAAATATCAAAGCTCAAACCTTATAATATCCAAGGTACTGTTCGCCGAAAACGGGGGAGACCCGTATCCATTGAGAGTGGAGGAACACAAAAGTATGTCACTTATACAACGTTAATCGTATGAAACTTCACGACATAAAAGCCCAAGTGTCTCCTACGACTCCTTTCAAGATATACCCAAAGAGACAACTGACCTTAGTGAATATTACCATGAATACCACCAAAGACCCGACACACTTAAGGACTACCTCCAAGGCATTAACTTCAAGAGGCGGAGGCCACAAACGGCCATCAACATGATAGCACAACTGAACTCAGCTCTCCTAGTGTACACTTGAAAGGTTCAGGTCATAAAACATGGGTCTTGGAGTCAAATCCCGTAACACCCAATTGACCATCAAATAAAGACTGACTTACGTGCCTATGGATCCAATGCAACACAGAGTAAAATTACATGACTACACAAGAATGACCAATGCATCGAGCATGTAATTATCATTAATATACAACAAGATGCATTAAGATTCAAATCATAATTGGGGCTCTAACTTGAGCGACACCACAAGGTCTGACACACCCGGGGGTACAACAAGGCATTGCCCCAAGTTGCAGAGGTCTAGGTACATACCAACATGGTGGCACCTAAGATTATGTCCTCCTAGTATCTATTTGACTTGGTTCATCCAACTCATTTGTGACCATTGAATCATAATAACTCTCACAATATGTATAACATAATATCTATTTGACTTAATGTTAAATCTGTTGGGTTATGGGATCTCAAGCACAACGGAAAATAAAACCGTAACTCTCCAAGGACCCATACGAACCGGAATAAATCGGGTGTTTCAAAATTATACCTCACAGTTAACGAGACTTTGAATCACAACAACAAAGCAAGCTTGATGCCTCCACGGTATCCACGCGAACAATCCAAATCCTTTGCCTTCTCGTGATGCTAGTCATGGTTTCAAAACTTAGAAAGGAAAGGGGGCATATAGTTGTAGGTGATTTTAGAGAGAATTGCAAGAACAACAATTGTATACAATGTCATACATTATATATGGTGATGGAAGTATGACCTAAAAGATCACCATCATCTCCACACCTTACTTGAGTGTAAGAGTGGCCATGTGTAACACCCTAAAATCAGAGTAAAATAAAACCTGGAGACATGGCAACATGACATTCGTATTGATATAAACCTCCCATAAAGGGGATCAGTCCTTAAGACTTTACAAAACCTGCACAGATATATGATTCATCAACAAACTAATCTAGACACCTCTATCAAGATTACATCAGTTGACAATCCATAATTCACCAAAAGAATGGGACTTAACAAATGACCAGTTACAATACTAGTCATCTCAAAATGCCTCGAGGCCAAACCCGTCTCTCAAAACCCTGGCAACCCACCGCTAAGGGAAACCTGTTATACACATCATTTGAGAAAAAGTGTTAGGCTTAAAGCCTAGTGAGAACATACAGTTCATAAATCTCAAGAGATATAATCAAATGCATCAAAGTAAATCCTTCCAAAGGTTTAGTTATGCAAATACAGTTCTTTGATAATATACGGACAACCGGTCCAAAACACATCTTTCGATGACGGGGATTACCCGATTTACCAAGGATTATAGTGGAACACAAAGTAAGCCACATATCTGAGTTATGAGCTAAATACATGGAACCATGGCCACGAACGCTTCGGTCCGTACTACGATGTGAGGGAGGCCCCCAAGGAACCAGTCATACTCTTTCGTTAGACTACATTTGACCCATGGCTAATAACCGGTCTCACATAACCTTACTAAGTGCCCCCGAAGATCAAATGTATCTAACTATGTATGTCCCTAAATCTAGTTTCTAATCACAATTAAACAAACAAAACACAAACAAGAATCAATTACCTGTTTGATTTCACTTTCAAATTCAAGATTACAAACTTTCTCTCTCTATAACTCTCTTTCTCTCTCTAACGTATTCTCTCTCAACTAGACAACTTCTTCCAATCTTACAACTGAATATTTTTCTTTGATGCTCCACTTCTGTTAACTACAAATTACAAAGGAAAGGAAACTATTTATACCTACAACTAAAACAAGGAAAAACAAATACAAATACAATACATTGACTTTTATTACAAAAGACTTTGACTTTGATGAGAGTTGACTTTCTTCAGATTTGACTTTCTTGAACTTCGACCTTTAGTCTTCTTGATCTTGTATCCAACATATTTATGCTCTAACAATCTCCCCCTTTGGATTCAAGATCACTGTTAAAAGATCTAGCAATTTAGTCTTCACTTTAAGCTCTGTCAGTACAATCTCCCCTTTTTCTTTGACGATATTCTTTCCAAAACTGTCTTCAAACGATTAACAATCTCCCCAAAACATTCATAACATACTTTCAGACTTTGGAAAGAAATTATCTTCAGAATCAGCTTGAATTGCTTTAGCAAATAATCTTCAAAGAAAATTTCCTCAAATCTTCAGAAATTCCTTGGTCTTCATCAAATCTTCAAATATTTACTTTGAACTTTTCTAACTTGGACATTTCTGAAAATCATCTCTCAAAACTTTATTATTTCTTGATACCATCTCCCCCAAACTTCAAAAATTTTAACATTTCTTGATATCATCTCCCCCTTTTTGATGATTTGAGCAACTATATCATCAAAACTTTTCTTCCAAGAAATGTCTTTGACCAATCTGATATGTCAGACTGAGCCTCTGATTCTGTGATCCATAACCAGGTATTCATCTAGATCTTTGCAAATCCAGACAAAATAAGAACAGGTAACTCCTGAATCAACAGATGAATTAGTTAAACTGCCCGTCAGTAACACGAAGTCACTGTGTGTAACGAATACACAATATAATGAGCTTTTTGATGTTCACTCCCCCAAGGCTTCCATCCAATCATCGAAACACCATAAAGGCAATTTCTAGGAATGTTATGACAAAGAAACAAATTCTTTGTGTGTTCGTGTATGTGTAGAAAGAATTAAGCATGAATGATTGATTTTATAAAGGCTCAACATAGTGTAAACCACTGAGACAACAGTAGATAAACACAGACTCAATGTGCATGATTGAAGTGCGAAGGTGGGGCAAACTTCCTTCTTTTTCAATATCCAGATTTTCCAAATGAAAACCAGATAGATTATATGTTGCGTCCCCTTGAAAATGTAAAACATTTTCTTTTTGAGAAGAAAATGAGTAGCTGGTGGGGTTTAGTCAAGAGTTGGCATGGGCTAGTTGCCTGTTTCAATAACATTCACCAAAGAATTGTGAAACGCTAGTAATGTGGCTGCCCGACTCAAAAAGTAGTTGGTGTAGAGTTTAATATTCTTTTACTCTGATCTCACACCCTCTTTCTTTTGATCATTAAGCTCACAACTAACCAAACTCTCTTTTCCATTTTACCTCAACGCACATCCCACACTCATTTCTTTTAGACTCCTCACACTCAATCTCTAAGGAATAACTTCTTGGGTAGAAATCACTGGTTAACGTGATTTCATAGAAGTTTCAATTAAGTCCTAGCACAAAGAACCCATATTTCCTATGAAAGCATAAAGTTGCTCAATATGGTTTAACTTTATCAGTTAAAGCTCATATACAAATGTCAGATGAATATATGCTCAGAAAATAATCATGAAGATATGAGCATTTTTAAACATGGAAGTATTTTCAAACAAGTATATTGAATGAATGAACATGAATGCAAAAAACTTGTTTGACAATCTGACATTGTATGAAAAATGATCAGAAATGAATGATATAACAATCAAAGCTTAAGGTCAAGAATAATGGATATTGTCTATACGAAACAAAAATATAGACATTCTTGAAATGACTATTTGAAATGAAATATCGCTCAAAATTATTTAAAGTACAAGCGGGGTGTCTTACCATCGAAAATATGTTTCAATATGAGACATGGTAAGAACAATTTGATCAACAAATTAAACCGATGTGTGTGAATACTTGAAAGTATGTAGAAAAGACAATACGCAAGTATTTATCTTTGGAAACACACGGTTTATTTATCAATTAAGCACAAAAATAAAATAAAAACATTTAAAATCACACTTCCAAATTAGAAAATCTGTTTAAGAATCGGGAAGTGGTTTGAACATTTCAGAACATGTTTTCTATATCTGAAAGTTGTCCTTCTTTCAGATATATTTGAGATTAAGATAAGAAATTTACCTTTTCGCCCAATCTTAATTCTCATAAAGTCAGCTGTAGTCATTAAGATATGATCGTGTCATCTTCTCTCATCCTGCATAAGTCTCAAAGTCTAGTCAAAACAAATTTATTCACAAAATTTATTCAAATGTAAATGACATAAAGCAATAAAACGATTAAAGTACGAGTTCTGATCTGAAATAATCAGAAATCATAGTCTTACTCCTTTTGATATTATATGCTCCCCCTAAAATCATGTATCACAAAAATTTGTAAGTTAAGCAAAATGCAGAAATTAGTTATGCTCCCCCTCAAAACAATGTAGATCATCTTAAATCTTCTCTTACTCCCCCTGAGATCATGAGCAAACAATTAAAGTGCAGATATCTTTCAGACATAAAGATAAAGAAAATGATGAAAAATAACAATACGTAACTTTATGAGGTAATAACCGATTATGTCTTAAGATTTAACATACCAAGCTTAGAGACAAGAAAATTAAATCTCTTTTCATCTAAGGGTTTGGTAAATAAATCTGCAAGCTGATAATCTGTTTTTACAAAATAAAGTTCAATTGTTCCTTTTTCGACATTATCTTTTATAAAATGATACCTGACGTCAATGTGAACTTTGGAAAGATTGATGGTATAGAGGTTTGTCTTGCGATGTCCACCTAAGAGTTCTGTGCCGTCTTCAGAACGAACCGAGCAACTCTTAGATTTGAAGTTGACCTCTAACCCTTTATCGCAGAATTGACCAATGCTAAATAAGTTGTGCCCCAACCCTTCGACATAACTCACCTTACTTATCGTTATGTTGTCTTGAATGATGTCACCATATCCTAAGATTGGTGAAAGCTGATCGTTTCCAAATCTGACATTTCCACTGAATTTCTCTGTATAGTTAAACAATAAAGCTTTTTGCCCAGTCATATGCTTGGAACATCCACTGTCCAAGTACCACATATGCCGAGTCTGCAAGAGAAATCAGGAAACAATAGATTTAGGTACCCATTTAAAAATGGGCCCTAACGGATTAGCACAAGATTTTGGTATCCACTTGAAAATGGACCCTTTGTTCTTTTGAAAACCTTTAAAAATATTTGTTCTTGAAGAATAAACATGATAAGATCCGAACCAATCAGAAGAATTATGAGAGTAAGCAAAATCATTTCTCCGATAATGATAAGATGTAGTAGAAATAGGAGATAATTGAATCAATTGCTTTATTGAATATCGCTTGTAAGAAGTTACAAGGTTTTGTTTATGTGAAGCAAGTTGATCAATTACATCATTATCACTACTAACTGATTAGTACAAGAATTATCAGAAACTGATCCAACTATCTCATCATCCTTCCTTTTTGGTCGCCATTCAGTTCGAGCTTTCGACCTTTTCTTGCTTATATCTGAAACAAAAAATTTAGATTTATTAGGAAAATCAGATTTCTGAGACTGAGTTTTCTTTTGTGTACCAGTGTATTTCTGTTTCTGTAATCGCTGTTTTTTATGTTTCTTACCTTGAGCATAGTAATCAGCAGTTACAGAAACTGATTCACCAACCTTAGTTGATGATTCATCAATATTAAAACCACTTGATAACACTTTTTCATTTGTAAGACAAGTAGAATGATCAGGAAGAGGAGCATTGAAGTCAAACATATCAATTTCTTCTATGCACCCATCATCAGAATTAAAAAAGTCATTTGCAGACTCAAATAAGTCATCAAAATTATCAGTCGAAGTTTGAGGTGCCTTTGAAACTTTGAAACACTTTGTAGATGCAGATTGAAAAACCGTGTTCTTTAATACTGTAGAAAATACACTTTGTTGAATATCAACCAAAAGTTTTTCATCAGATAAAACATTTTCAAGCTCAACTATTTTGCTTTCAAGAATGAGTGGAGGAACATAAACCTTTGCAACAACAGGTTTTGCCTTCATCTCAGAAACAGAGTAACTAGCAAAATAATCGTTTGAAAGAACTTTTGGTGTTTCTGAAAGATAACTATCATTTAACTTTGCATAGTTAAATGGTAGTTGCATTTTCTTTACATTCTTTCTATTTTCAGTTTCTTTGTCCTCAACTTCTTCCGGTAATTGGGTAACAAATTTGGGTTTTAAATGAGTATGTTTACCAGCACATGCAAGAAAATCAAAATTATAAAGTGCTGGTTGTTTTCTGATGGCTTTCTTTAAGTAATGGGGGTTTTTAAAACCAAGTCCCCATTTTTCCTTAACATCAGCCTCTTCATCAGGTGCATTAAGAAAAATGGTTTGATCTGTTTGTCCTCTTGCGTAAAGTTTGGCTTCCAGACCATTTACCTTCTTATTTAAAAGCTTGTTCTCAACCTGCAGTTTATGAATAGTTAGTGCAGATTCTTTCTTCTCAAACTCATACTTAGAAAATTTAACTTCAAAGTCAGAAATCTTCTTTTCAAAACAATCTACTTGAAGTTTAGAATCAGAAGCAGACTTGCGTAAAGAATCAATCAGATCTTTGTTCCCAATAACAGACGAATTAAGCTCAAAGATCTTCTTGTTCCTTTTAGCAACTCTTTCTTTTTCCTTTTTCAGTTTATTTTGTAAATCTTGAAGCTCAACCACCATGGCTTCCATTTTGGTAATGAAATCTTTTTGAGTTAAGTTTAATACCTCATCAGATGTCTCATCATCGGACTCATCATACTTTACTTCTTTGCCCATGAGACAGAGATGAGCTGTTTCTTCCTTCTCCTCATCTTCACCTTCGGAATGATCCAGCCAAAATTCATCCTCAGCCATTAAAGCTATTCCTGCTTCTTGCTGTTTTGCCAATAGCAATTTGTTATGATAATACTGAGAATTACGAACTTTTGGCTTTCTACAATCTTTTGCAAAATGACCAATCTTGCCACAGCTGTAGCATTTGACTGGATCACTTGCTGGCTTTACGGAAACAATGTAGTCATTCATGAACTTCTTCCTTTCATCAGGTTTCTTCTCAACATATATGTTGTCTTCGTATCGCTTTCCTTCCACCCTCTCTCGGTGTGCTCGTGGTTCTTAGAACTTGATAAAGATTATCGTAGAGAATTTGATCCCGGCTTTTGTAAAGTTTCTTTTGAAAGGCACGGGTCAGCAACAACATGGCTTGTTTCAGACTTTCTCCATCATCACCATCTGTCTCAGAATCCGACTCAGAACTCGTAAGCACTTTCTTCTTTTTCTTCTTTTCTGCCTTTTCTTTCTTTTCTTTCTTCTTCTCGCCAACAACCAAAGCAATCGGATCAGGAACCTTTTCAGCCTTCTTCTTTTCAGCTCTTTTCTCCTCAACTTCCTCTTCATTTTGCCTTAGTGTCTCATAGATTTCGTGAAGAGGTATTTCACTCAAGTCTTTCATCTGCTTCATCCTACGTGTATGTTTCTTCCATTCAGGTCGTAGGATACTCAGGAATTTGACATTGTTTTCCAGCTGCTTCTTTGTCACTTTGTTCTTCGTCAGTTCATTTAGAAGCAAAGTAAACCTTTCATATGTGTCTTCCAAACTCTCATTCTCTTTGGCTTTGAATTCCTCATAGCTATTGATGCAGTTAGCCACTTTCACTGATTCCGTATCTTGGATCCCATCATCATCTTTTGTAATTGATCCCACATCTTTTTAGCATCATCCTTGTAGCTATCAATCTTGATGTAAATCTCATTAGGAATGCTTTGAAGTAGAAGAGATCTTTCTTGCTTGTCTGCTTTGTAACGACTTTTCTGTTCTTCAGAATACTGTGAGACATCCACTTTAACTGGTTTTGTCTTTTGTTCTTTTTCCTCATCACCATGTCCACTATCAGATGAATCATCATCAGCAGGTACTTGAACTATGATTGGTTTCATAGGACCTTCTGTAATTGACAAAAGAATATTCTCCCCGTTTGCATGTCTGTCAGTAAAATCCAGAAACCTATCCTTCCATTGCTCGTACTCTCCTTTGAACAGAACAGGAGGCTTGACATCGGTGCCAATGGAAAGTGCATCTTTTGAAGTCATCTTGATTAAACATGTTTGAGAAATATTTGCAACAAGAAACTAGAACTGATCGTTAGTCCAAATGAAAAAAATAGGAAAAATATAGACAAAAGTAAACCACAAACAATAAAAAATCGAAATGCAAAAAAAAAAAAAAAATTTATAAGTCTTCCAAACTTTGCGTATCAAGAGTGATGCGCAAACCACACTTTGCGTCTCTAGTGTGGTGCGCAAACCACACTTTGCGTATTGCTCGACTTGCGCAAATGATACTTTGCGTGCCGAATTGGTTACGCAAACCTTCCTTGTGATGAGTAGCTTTGCGTGCTGAGAAGATTACACAGATCTGTCTTTGCGTATCGAGAAGTATACGCAAACCTTACTTTGCGTTTCAAGTGGTAAGTGCAAACCTTTACTTTGCGTTTCAAGAGGCGAACGCAAATTACACTTCGCGTATCAAGTTACTCGTGCAAGATACACTTTACATTTCTAGTTACTAACGCAAACCACAACTTGTCTCTGAACTCAATCGCTTCTACTTTGCGTTTGTCATTAAAAATGCAAATCCCACTTCTCGTTTCTCGTTGAAGACGCAAACATCACTTTGCGTTTCTCATTGAATACGCGAACCTCTAAAGAACTTACACAAATCTTGATGAATGAAACGCAAACCTTGATGAATGAAACGCAAACCTCTGAAACAAACAAATTTTCACCAAAAAGACATCTAGACCTCGAAATCTAACTCAAAACTTCGACAATTTGATCGTTTAACCATCTAGAACACAATCTTAACAACTAATTTCGATCAAATACACAAAAATGTATAAGTTGACTCAATTACAGTGCACAGGACTCGTGAACTTCGAACTCAACTAAAATAAAAAATAACGATCTATTACAGTGCAAATTGATCTAAAACTTATACAGACTCGATCGATAACACTTTTCTAACAAAACCTAATCATTTACAACTCCAAAAACACACTAAAACTCAAAATCAACCTGGACATCGAAGAAAACAGATACGAACATTCTGATTTTCTTGATTTTCGATTTGGATCTGCTCTGATACCAATTGTATGTCCCTGAATGTAGTTTCTAATCACAATTAAACAAACAAAACACAAACAAGAATCAATTACCTGTTTGATTTCACTTTCAAATTCAAGATTACAAACTTTCTCTCTCTATAACTCTCTTTCTCTCTCTAACGTATTCTCTCTCAACTAGACAACTTCTTCCAATCTTACAACTGAATATTCTCTTTGATGCTCCAATTCTGTTAACTACAAATTACAAAGGAAAGGAAACTATTTATACCTACAACTAAAACAAGGAAAAACAAATACAAATACAATACATTGACTTTTATTACAAAAGACTTTGACTTTGATGAGAGTTGACTTTCTTCAGATTTGACTTTCTTGAACTTTGACCTTTAGTCTTCTTGATCTTGTATCCAACATATTTATGCTCTAACAAACTACAACAGAAGGGGTGAAGCTTAAAACACCGACCCCTTGCTAGAAACACCGCAAATTAGCAACCAAACGAGACTCGAAGATCGAAAGAAGAAAAGGAAAAAGAAAGAGAGAGAGAGACTGAGAAAAGAGATATTTTAAGAAATATCTCACAAATGAGATATTTAAGGCAACTTCAAAAAGCAGTCTGACAGGTCGTGCGCCCTCAAAGAAGGAAATGCGCACGATCCGTGCGTAAGCCCCCTGCCTCACCGCTGTTTCTTACGTACGACCCATGCGTTTTCTCTGAAGGAGTCGTGCGCCCTGCAGAACAGTGCAAAAACCTCTATTTCCTTTCTTTTCCTCTTCGCAAATCGACCAAACGAAACTCGGGGTGTTACACCATGCACCATTACTTTCTTACATAACCATACCTAGTCAACTTATTTAATGTCCAACAAAATAATATCTGATTTTTATTTAATCAGATTAAACAATACAAATCAGATATAATAATTAAACATTTTAATTATTGAAACTCCTTATCCGGATATGTTCAAAGCGTGTGACCCAATGAGTTCTCGACATGTTGGTAATAAATATAAATCTCGCATTTATATTTATAAACGATGAGCGGTAGCAATACATCATCGTCACCCAAATGACGAGAATTGGTGATACAACAAATTATCGATTTGTAGTCAATTTTAGTTTACACATTTAATTCCTTTGTCCTTGATGTCTAGATTGAACACGAGACATTAAATGTGTCATTCTCGTTATGTCCAATCTATAGTTTCTTAATTCCCTAATATACTAATAAAAACAGAAATTGATATCTCATATCATTTATCTGAGAATGCATGCATTTCCTTAGTATATATTTATCAAGGGGCCCAGAGACATCACTCCCATCATAAAAGAGGGACAAATCCTATCTCTATACATGCTAGTTCTACCATGTGATTTATAACATACCCAACAATAATTCTGTCACCCAGTTACGGAATGATTAGAACAAATGTCAAAATATATTACTCACACATAGCAAACTCCATATTTCTCAAGTCAAAGAATTACATGTACATTGACCACATGAGAAACACTTATGACACTCACATGACATCCAATGAAGTGTTCTCATAGCAAGTCACGTCCGATACACAAAATCTCCATTTTGTACCCATATGTAGATTCAATATCTCTATATGAATCCCTACATATGCTAGTCATTATCATATTACTTCAACCTTAAAACCCAACATAATATTTAACTAGGGACATTTAGAATACATTATTCTAAGGTTATTTATTATGAATAATTAAAAACACAGAATATAACATAGACATAATAAATTGGGCAATGCCTTTTATTTATTTATTAATTTCATGAAACAAAACTCAAAATTACAATCATCTTATGATTAGCTTTTGGGCATTCACTAACAAAATCATATATGATTTTGTTGATTCTTATGTTCTTTTAAATAGGTAGTATTCTCGTTTGATCCTCCCACTATATATATAGAGGTTGATTCAATTGAAAACCGATTTTCGGTTGTGAACTGGAGGGACAAATGAGAGCTAGCCATGTGTCCACACCTTCACGAATCATTTATCAGGAATAATATATCATTCATTTTGAATAAATACATTCATCATAAATGTTGTATCATTTATCATGTGTAACACCTTAAAAATAGGGGTAAGTTTAAACCTGAATATTTGTGAAGTATGACATCTTAAATATAGGAAAATCACCCAAAAAGGGGAAGCAGTACTAGCGTTTACAAATTATATGAATGGACATTAAAGTCGACAACATACTAATCTAAACAGTTTATATCTAGATTATTAAAGTTGTCAACTCAATCTCCCAAAAGTATCTATCACTTTTCTATACGCCAAATCTCCAAAAGACTATCTCAAAAAGTTGTCGCTATCGACCCAACACTCGTCCCTCAATTCTTAGGAACTCCGCTGCTAACGGAACCTGATATACATGTCATTTAAGAAAAGTGTTAGGCTTTATGCCTAGTGAGGACAAACATTTTATATACTACAATAAAGCGTAAAATCGATAATAAATGACTTTTAAACGAACGAAGTAGTTTTGCTTTCCAAATATACCACATACGAACCATGCGGTCCAAAAGCATCTTACGATGATGGGGGAGACCTGATTTCCATGGATTGTAGCGGAACACGAAAGTAAGCGACTTTCCAAGTTAGTGAGCTCATACTAGTATCAAGGCCATGAGCTCATCGACTCGTACTTAGATGTGGGGGAAGGCACCCAATGATCCTAATCATACTCATTCACTAGGATTCCATTTACGGTCTATGGCTAGTATCCGGTCTCACATAACCGTACCAAGTTGCATTTCGAGGACCCAATGTCCCAACTAGTTACACACGGGAGTTATCCCACAATTTAGCTGACTCTATACATATGGATCCAATAGTTATAGTCTAAGGCTAGTCACAGTTATATTTGTGACATAACTACAATCACACATATAGTTCTCAAGTTTACCAAACATCACCATGAGAGGATTTCTTGCATAAACATTAACACATGAGATTGAATTCATAATAAGGTCCAACAATGACCATTTTCGATTTCCAACATAAAATGTTCACAAAACAGGTTCTCCAAAGACTTATAAGACTTTGAGATGACTTTAGTCTATACAACAATAATCCATTCATTTCTTTCCAAAACCACTTTTACCAAATAAGTTTCCCAATATAATAAAATACCAAAATGGATTATTCAAGTTTCAACCATAAATATGCTTATAAACTTCATTTCATAGCATTTATCATAAACTCCTTCCTTTTTCCATACAATGGTAAAAACCCTAAAACTTTTCAAAATAATCAAGTTAGGTCAAAATTCATCAAATGACAAAATATGGTTAGGAGAAGTTTAAGAGGCCAAAATACAAGGTTTTGACATGAATAGAGTTTAAAAGAATAGGCTGAACTCACCTTGTTGGTTGGGTCTCAAAACCTAAAACCAAATAAACCCTAGAAGGATGGAGAATGAGCTCTTGTACTTGATCCAACTTGAAGAACTCTTCTTTAGGAGTTAACAACCCTAGAATCAACAATAAATGCCCTAAGTGACCTTAGATTGACGTAAATGAAGAGGGGAGGGAGGTTGAGAGACTCACCTTAAATGCAGAGAGTAAAAAAATTGCACCTAACAAATCTGAAATGAGAGCATTTTGTCCAAAAATCGGGCTTTAACATTAAATACCCAACCTGACCCCTGACGACAGTGCCTAAGCGATAGTGACATTGTCACAGTCGCAGGGCACAATCGCCCCATATGTATCGCGGGTGCACCTACTCTCGTGAATTTGACACGACGACTGTGCCAATGTCAATATCGCTGGTCACAATCGCGTCACTCGTACATCGAACCCTTCCACGAAATTACCCAGGCGACAGTGACACTGTCACAGTCGCCGGGAACTATCTTCCTAGGCCTACAGAGTCCGAAGTCCTGTTTTGTAACATGCGCAAAGCTTTGGTTAGGTGAGGTTTTCAAGGTTTATAACTTCCACTACAATTTATCGGTTAAATCTTTATAGAAGGGAAAAGATTAAACTCACCAAAAACCCAGGTATTACATCGTGAATATTCCCGATGGGTTCTCGATCAATCTTTTTTTTTGGTAACCGTGGGTTTCCGGGCTAGCTTACGCGTACCGACTAATCCCTGGGCGACCACGAATGGCCTGGAGTCATCGCATGTGAACCTCCATGGCCACAAGAGTTTTGACTTCTCGATCAATCTTGATGTGTTCTTGATTGGTCGATAGGTTCCCAATCCGTCTCGATAAAAACTAAAAGTGATATACTATGGTTTTTCACACACAAACAAATAATAAATCAATCGATAGGTTCTTGATGGAAAATGAAGATGGTAGGTTATGGTTTAACACACATAAACATACACCAAGTCAATAAATGGATTCTCGATCTTTCTCGATAGGTTCTCGCTTGGTCTCGATGGATTGGGTTACGGTGATGAAGAACGAGGAGCCTTACGACCTTGAAGAAAGTGTTGAAGAAGGTGATGTCGAGTTATGAACTTACAGTGTCGAGTTGTTGTACACACTTGAACGTACATAAATATTCATAATGAATATAACACATATATAACATTTCATGTAAAAGACAGTTAAAACGAAAAAAAATATCGAGATGGATGTCATATCGAAGAGCAAGAAATTCTTGTTTTTTTTATGTAATTTGTTTGATTAAAATATTAGTAATTTTTAAGATAATTTATTTTAAACTTTAAGGGGGTAAAAAAATTTAATTAAAAAAAGAAATAAAAAGTCAAAGAAGGTAGACGTGAGATTGAAATTAACTTTCTTTATTACCCCTAATCACCTTAATTAATAGTTTTAATTAGAAACTCTATTTAATGTGGGTTGTTGGATCAATAGAGATGGAGGGTCGAGATCAGTCTTCACAATGAAATTGGAGTTTGCAATTGAAATTCTCTCTGTCTCTCTGTATATATATATATATATATATATATATATATATATATATATAGAGAGAGAGAGAGAGAGAGAGAGAGAGAGAGAGAGAGAGAGAGAGACTACAAAAAAGAGGCCTATCACCGACGGAAAAATCCGTCGGTAATCCGTCGGTGAAAGTCATATCCGCGGTGATCCGTCGGTAAATGGCCCTTGAAAATTCAATGGTCGACATTAATATTTCTGACGGATCACCGACGGCTACATTTTCTGACGGATCACCGACGGTCTCCATTTACCGACAGATATTTTTCAACAGAATTAGCGGCAGATTTCCTACGGAATTAGCGACGGATTTCCTTCGGATTATTAATAAATAAAAATTAAATTAAAATACACTCTCCGACGGATTATCCGTCGGTAATCCGTCGGTAATTTAGTTTTTTATTAAAAAGATAATTAAAATTTAATAAATGTCAGTTTATAACCTGTACAAAACCTGCCAATGTTTCATTTAATATCCAGTTTAAAATTGTACAAAACCTGCCCATTTTTCATTTAATATCTAGAAATTAAAATGTAATATCTAAAAATTAAAACGTAATACAAACTATCCTACATCGGGGGAGGAGGGGGGGGGGGAAGGGGTGATCTTGAAACTTCTTCATGAACGCCTCTAACTGGTCAAGTCGCTCCTGCATCTGGATCTTCTTTGCTTCCTCTCTCTCTAGTCGCTTCTGTATTTGGATCCTCTCTGCTTCCTCTCTCTCTAGCCTCTGTCTCAGCTCATCCAACTGAAATTAAACATTTGACAAACATATATATAACAATGTTAGACAACATTTAACAAACATATAATTAACAATGTTAAACAACATTTGACAAGCATACCTCCTCATCATGACGGTCGCGCGAGCTCCCTCTCGTACTGACACTTGAATCACCAGTCATAGCATAATAGGGATCCTGACAGGTCCCCCAACCAAAAATATGGCCTTTACGCCGTCCTCCGACACTGCGCTCCCACAACGCGGCATCATTGGGAGGTACAGTGCCGGGAGGTAAGTCCGGGTACTCCTCCTCCCTAATCCAATGGTAGTTATCCTACACTTTACCAAATTAGACATTGTCAAGTTAACTAACCAATAGAAAATTCAGCAGTATTTCAACTTTAATTTGAACATATATATCCATGACTTGCTTTTATCAAAACAATCCTATCATCTGTCCAAAAATGGCAGCCCAAACTAAGTTTGCTATAATTTCTATCTATCTTATAAAACAAACAAAAATCTAGACGTACATAACTGAACGTATAGCCATACGAGCTGCCTTTGGGTAAACGTAGATCGGAGGATCCGTGGGTGAACCAGTCACACCCGGAACAAGCTTCATGTTGGTGCAGTGTGTAGCCTCCAAAACCTCGTCACTAGTAGGCTCACGACCCATGTATCTCTCTACAATAGACAACTTAAATTGTTATTAGGTAACAAAATCATGTATATATATATATTCATCAATTATACACATTTAGTCTAGTGGATGATAAATTACCATGTGGTCCTGATGCATAGCGGTACTACCAGATCTGGTACAGTGTCTAGATGTCATCACCTCATACTCGGTGGCCCGATTGGTCGTATTGGCCGCAGATACACGCCTGAACGCATCGGTGTTCCATACCTGTTAAAAACAAGACATAAATTAATATAAATCCTTGTACAACCAGATACAAGTATTCAAAACAAAACAAACCTGATCAATCATCTCAACCCAAAAATCATGTCGGATCCACTATTGATTGTGTGTGCTAAGAACCGTGTAGTCATGTCCGTCGAACCGGACACCATCAATAGCTAAAGCCCTATCCCTGGCCGAATTACGGGCATCTCTCACATGTCCGCATACCTATTCGTCAGGGTACACCGGAATGCAAATAATACGTCGGCGTCCATCTCAGGAGGCTAACTATAAGACAACTGTATACACATTGTTTGGATTAAGTAAAAATAAATCCACTCAATTAGTTAAATAGAGTAAAATACATACCCGTAAACGATCCATCATCCGTGGATAGTGCTCCTCAGGGACATCCCCAATATGACCTCATGGACCAGCGAACATGGACCGAAAGATGGCAGTGGCCCTCTGGACCACTGACTGGTCCTTAAACCTTCACAATTGCAAAATATACAACATAAAAAACATTAGGGTTGGTTTATTATGTACTAGAATTATTAATATATCACATCTACTTACCCGTCGGCGGCATACAACACAAGCGTCGGTCGCTGACTCGGATGAGGCATCTGTGATGCAATATTGGGGCCTCTAACCCTCGAGCCCGCTCCAGGCGATGGAGTCCCAAGCCCGTCCTCAGGCTAGATCTGATCTAGTCCCTTGTCGCTAGCTGTAACAAAGGTGGACTCGTCCAAAGGCTCATCGACGTTGGGGTCACCACGCCCGGCGGAGCTACTACTGCCCCTGCTAGAGCCTCTACCCCTACCCCTAATGTTGCGTCCCACTATCTAAAAATAGAGAATGGTTCGCACACAATGATATAAGTGTACATAAATCATAAGACACAAAAATATGAGTGTACAAACATATAATAAGGATATAATTATTATGATCAGACGACTGATCATATAACATAAGTTCGTCTTCGTTATCTTCATCATCGTCCACGTCTTCAAATTCTTCTTCCTCGTTGCTAGCTTCGTGATCTGATGCATCTTCCTCGTTGCTAGATTCATCATTTGTGGCGACTACGTTGAGCTCCCTAGTGACAAGAAGGATGGAATCGAGGTTCTCATTTACCCAATTGTCTGTATTATGAGTTACCCGTTCGTTGATTTGAAAGAACGGTTCTCCATCCATGTTATCATCATCCAACTCATCAATATCTCTTTCTGCAACTTCATATATTCCACAGGCTTTGGTCTTCATAATTGCCCACCAGTCCTTTAAATCCTTACTGCCTGAAGGATAGAGTGTGTAATACACTTCTTCCGCTTGTGATGCTAGGATGTAATAGTCCTCACCTCTGAGTTTGCACTTGTATTTGATATCAACCAACCCATGTTTAGGGTCGACTGTAACTCCCTCTGGACTATCAAACCATGTACATTTGAACAAAACTACAACATAATAGCCCACACCGTAATACTCCACCTCTAACACGTCGTCCAACAAAATCCATAATAGTCAAACCCAGAGTCGTCATAACAAGATCCTCTCACACATACGCCACTATTATGTGTGACACGCCCAACAACATGTGTTACCGTATGAAACTTGTAACCATTGACAAAATATCCCTTATTCGATCAAGCATATTGGCCCGGTCCACGTACTAGGGATTTCAAATGATCGAAGGAATCGGATGATCCGAGCATGACGTATAAAACCACAAATAAGAAATAAATTACATATGTGTAACATTACATACATAAATTACATATTTCTGTACTCACGTGTTGTTTGAACCAAGTAGAAAACCTTTCATCCCGAGCTTTATCTCATGCAACTACATCAAGATAAGGTTCTCTTAGTCGTATCCACTCATCAAAGGTCCATTGAAAAGGTCGAACTTCTTTAAAATTCAACAACACATATGTGTAGATCTTGTGAATCTCGGCTTGAGTCAATATGGTCTTCCCCCCCCCCTTCTCGAAAAACCTACGAGATGGAACCTTGAATATGTTCAATCGATCGTCTATTCCTGAAGAACTAGGAATATCTGGGGCAAAGTTTCTTGATTCGCGATTATGCCGAGTTTCTATCTGTGGATCAAAATACAGGGAGCAATAGGTGGATTGTTCAATTACTAGATAAGACTCAACGATAGACCCCTCCACCCTTGCTTTGTTTCTAACATTCCTCTTCAATGACCCAAGTTTCCTAAACAATGATTTAAACACGTGTTAGAAAATAAATGGGTGAGTATTTGAATGAAAAAGTTCATTTACCTCTCATAAAGATAGGTCCACCTATATTGGACCAGCCCACCATTTATGGATTCTCGTGTCAAATGTATCACTAAGTGCTCCATAGAATCAAAGAATCCGGGCGGGAAGACTTTTTCCAACTTACACATGGTTTGAACAATATTTGTTTGCAATGGAATCAAGTCTTCTAAGTGTAACACCCTTGAGCAGATTGCACGAAAGAATGTGCATAACTACGTTATCGCATCCCATATGGGAGTCGGTATCATCCCTCGTAAGGCAATAGGGAGCAATCGTTTCATGAATACATGACAATCATGACTCTTGAAGCTATAAAAGTTGTAGTCTGCCATGTTTACACACCCCCAAATATTCGAAGCATACCCATCCGGAAACTTCAGTCTCTTCAACCATTCACATACTTGTTTTACTTGTTATTTGGTCAAAGTGTATGATGATTTCGGTTTCGCTACTTTATTGCCTGACGTGGCAATGTGCATCTGCGATCGATTGCAAAAAATCTTTACATACCTTCATTTTTAATTGAAACGAATCGACTGTACCCATGCATAACGGGCAGGCTAGCTTGCCGTATGTGCTCCAACCCGACAACATTGCATAGGCAGGGAAGTCGCTGACGATCCATCGAAGTATATCCCTCATCTCAAAATTATTCTGTAGATCCCAGTACAGTGCAATCAGCAACAGATAATATCAAAGTTGAACAATTATATGGCCACAACTACTAGTCATATGATTAATATGAAATCAAAGGGTTACAGGTTTACAGAAAGAATTTCTAATCTGAGAGAGTAAACCTATAGACTAGTGTTATGAGAATAATGAGACTAACTCGTAAAAGAAAGTAAATCAGCCTTTATATATCCAGGCTTTACAAGAAATGGGCTTATGGGCTTTTAGGCCCAACAAGCTAATACTACTTTCAAACAATTACAATTTACATCCTGAACTTCTATTTAACATATAAATTACCCTAACAATCTCCCCCTTTAAATAGAAGTTGAAAATCGCGCCAGTTTGGAACATAAATCTTTCGGAAACCAAAGTTGATCTCGAAATATCGAATTTGAGTCCTGTACTCCAGTCGCTCTTCAATTACGCCCAGTGCTTCAAGTACAAGTGATTTGTATTTAGGATCCAATGGTTGAACCCCTTTTTCATCTTGGTCAAGTGCATGATTCAACTTGTCTTTCAACAACATTAATGTACCGTCGCAGAATCTGGCAATCTGATTAAAACGAATGAACCGCATAATACCTTTGTTGTTCACATAAGACATGCCAAACTCTGGAAGCTTTATCACAGTAAATGCAGGTACACTCTGGGCATCAGACGGAATCTTCAGATCAGGCTTGAGCAGATTTATCTTTGGCTGGTCGCTTTCCAACCCAATCTGAATGTCTTCCACCGAGGCAAGTTTCATCGCACACTTCATATACATCTTTATAGTCTCGAGTGCATCAATGACTTCCCCGGGTCTGATGGTTCTGGTCTTTAAGTCTCGAAGAATGAACAACAGATCTTGTGGTTCAAGGCACGGAAAGTCAGCTTCAGAAAAACAATACTTCTGACCATCTTCTCTCGTTACCATGAAGTCTGAATACTTTACTTTCATGAAGAATGCAGATTGAATCCGGTCAACTGATGTAATCCTAAGCTTTGTCTTGGAGTGCTTGCCTTGAAACTTCTTATACACGAATACAAGCTCACCCTGCTTTCCCTTGTTTTTCACAGACTGTAGACCATGAAGTACAACTTCGTCATATGAACGAATCCAGTGGGCAAAGATCTTCTTTTGGCTTTCTTCAAGGAAAGGAACTTTGATTCTGACTCTTTCCCACTTGGATGGACGAACTGATGGAGTACTTTCTGTTTCCATAACTGGTGACGCTAGAGGAGATCTGGCGGGAATATCTGATTCAGGAAGATCAGGGTTATCAACAGAATAAGTCAAAAGTGGAACTGTGACAGATGTCTGATCATCTGGCTGATAATCCGGATGAAGAATCTCATCTATTTCGGCTTGCATGACTACCAGCGCTCATTCAGTGTTGGCACATTCGTCTGTCGGTTCAGAAACTTCATAAGGATCAAGAATTAACGCCCAGTCTTCAGGGACAATCGGAGAACCTTCATCAAATTCCTCAGGCTTTTCAACCCTTGGAATATCATACAGCACCAAATCCATACACTGTTCCCGTTCCTGTCCCTGCCCTTCTGATCGAGTACCAGAACCCGAACCCTGTTCCGTTCCCACTTGAACTGTTTCCACATACTGTATCTCCGGCTCAGTTAGGCGTTGGCGCTTCTCCCCCTCATGGTGATCAGGATCATCCTGATCATCATGCCGGCGCTTGAGCCTGTCTGCCTGTCTACGACAGGTGTCCTCCACGGCTAATACGAGTTCAGTCAATACAGTTACGGTTTGCTGTAGAGATTGAAGCATGGCTTGCTGGAGCTGGAAGGCTTCGGGAGATATAATGGGTTGGGGTTGTGTAGGATTGGATGCTTGGATACGTAGTAGCGATAGAAGATCGACATCCCGGGAGGGTTATGTTTGAGATTGGGCAAGAAGCTTGGCAAGGAGGATGGATTTCAGGTCCTCGATTGACATCTCGGTAGCGGGAATGAAACGTGGTGGTATAGGAGGTAGTGGTTCAGGCTCAGTCACAGGACCTTTGCCTTTGATCATACGTTTCAGAGAATCTACCTCCTCTCGTATCATGGTTTGGACAGCCTTTAGGGCGGCGTCCATATATTCCCTTGAGACGAACTCAGTTGGGGTAACTCTTGGGTCACTTAGACTTCCAGTTAAGGTTGCGACTGCAGAAGTCGAACCGCCTACGTTCACAGCTGGCGTGATGATAGCTGTGGTAGGACTTCCACCCAATCCTCGTAAACCAACCGAAGTTGGAGTTACTATAGGTGTTCCGGCTGGGCCACGAAGGCCTTCAGCAGTAGCCGAGAAAGGAACCCGTGTCCTAGGAATAGGAGAAATTATATGAAACGGCTATAGACTTTGTGCACCGAAAGATGTCGAGAACGGGGGTTGCTGTTCTCTTGTTTCAATACCGGAACTCTCCAAGTGAGAGACCGGTAGCTGTTGTGCAATATCCCCGTGTGAAGCTGAAACCACCATCTGTTGAGAGATGGCGGAGTGGCTGGGTGGGGTGTGCAGTTGCGCCGCTAGGTCCACGACGGCTTCTTCAATATCCTGTCTCAACACATGAGACTGGATAGTAGATGTGGCTACCTGGGTGGATGTGGCTAGGGGGGGTACAACCGTTGATGGTTACCCCGTCACTCGTGTACGCTCAAGATGCATCTTGGCCCTCCTTTCCTTCTCTCTACTCACCTCTAAATTTTCAACTGAAACTCCCTCCGCTCTCCTTGTCTCTCCAGGCGAAGGCTGATTATCGTCACCATCAGAGTCAGAAGACTCTTCATTTGATTCCCATACGTTGGTGGCTGGTTCCGACTGACTGCCGGATTGATCCGCTGCCTCCTCAAAGTTTATGGCAGCTTCCGACTGAGTGCCGGAAGTACTTGTTTCCTCCGCAGACTCGGTTGCGGTTTCAGCAGCTGTTTCCTCTTCCGATGCATTGGCAGAAGAGGACTGAACGTTAGCGGATTCAGTAGTTGTGTCCTCTTCTACCATCGGAGAGGTCGCCCGTGGCGGGGTGGGTGATCGTCGTGAAGTACTGGCTTGTCTCGATCCAACGGCACTTCCCTCTCCAGTTCCCCTCACAACGATTTCGCTCGTCACACCCGGTCCGGAAGCCCCAGCTATCCGGACTCTACCACCTCTCGTACGGGGACGCGGACCCTCACGCCTCTCAGGTCGTGATCCCTGAGCAGGTCCTACCGGTTCTGGTTGGATCATAGGAGTTGGAAGATTGTGTGTGTGCCTATACGCTATAACACTCAATGCCGAAGGACGAGCATAGGCCAACAACCCGACTGGGATTTGTCGGGCGACAATACCTTCTGGATCTGGGCGTGCTGGTATCTTGCGAGTCGGGTGATGCGGACAAGTAGGGTGCGTGGAACGGCGAGGTATCTCGGGATACTGATTCATGTAGCTTCTAATGATCAGCTGGAGAAACCTCATATAAGGTATGAAGTGCTGTCTCTTTGTCGCGTTCGACCGAACTTTCCTAACAAGGCCGTACCATAGGAAATCGGCGAAATCCGCGTGGCGGTGGAATGCCACTGAGTGGAATAGGCGGAGAATGTGAATACTCGTCTGGTCGATGCCTTTCGTGATAGCCGAAAGACATCGATTGAGGTAAGTAAACATGGTGTACCAGATAGTGGAAAGGTACTTGCGGTTGAAACTGGATGGAAGACGTAGATCTGCGCCGTATCCTAGGGACACGATGTCAGCACATAGAGTGGCGTCCGATACTAGCGGGTCAAAGCTATTTCTCCCCTGGACTGAACCGGCGATTGGTAGATGAAGAAATTGACGGAAAAGATCACAAGTGAGGAGCACAGGTGTGTGATCAATACGACCTTCCAGATGGAATTCACCGTCGACCTCCAAGGCATGTAGAGATTTCTAGAACTGTTGTAAGTATAATAGTGGCACTTCCGCTGTCTCCGCTAGAGCATATGATAGAGGATGCCCACTGAGGATCTCGATGATGACCTGATATTGAATGGAAGGTTGGGTTACATCGAGATGATAGTTGTTTGGTGTGAGCTGAATGAACTGATCCTCGGGGATCAGCTCAACATTGGCGATTGGATCAATCGTTGGAGGTGGAAGTTGCGCCATAGTACCTGGTAAGAAGAAATCGGTGAGAACGAAGGTACATTTAAAACAAGAATGTCGTTGGAGTTACATGGCCATGATTTAAACCACAAGCTACACTAACTCCAAAATACTGGAAAAACAAACCCAATTCGTAACATAGGGTCTGTGACCAATTCGCGCAACACCACTTAAAATTAATATCACCACAAAGGTGCCGAACCTCGAGCTCGCACAAACACCACATGCACAAACATGTATATATATAGATATTAGCAATTAAGACACAAACCCGTTAAACCAAAACACCAAGACTACACAGGGAGTTCCAAAGGGCCGGGATAGGGAAAAGACCGGTATTGTCCTCGACCGGTAAAGGTCTTAGACCGGGGTAGGAAATAGACCTTAGACCGGGAAGGGTCTTTGATCGATAGGGCTTTCAACCGGTAGGGTCATTCGACTGATATGGGCATTAGACCGATATGAACATTCGACCGGGAATTCTTTCGACCGGTATGAACATTTGACCGGTAGGGTCATTCGACCGGTATGGTCATTCGACCGGAAGGGTCATTCGACCGGTAGGGTCATTCGACCGGTAGGGTCATTCGACCGATGAAATCTAGGTCGAAGAAAAACAATCCCAAACGACCGGGGAAAACGAATCGACACATACAGATTAACATCAAACCCAAAATCGATTCAAACTAAAAAATCGATTGAACAATCACTTCTAAACATAACTCAAAACCTAGACGCGAGATCGAATCCAATGAAACCCTTTGCATAATGATACAAAAGTGAAAGGACACCTAGGGCTCCGTTCGATCGGAGGGCGAATCGACCGGAGTCGATTGACGGTCGATCGATTGGAATCGATGTAGACACAGGGGAAGAGAGAGAGGGATCGAGATCACACCTTGTTCGATCGAGATACGGGGACGATGAGGAAGGCGAGTACGATCGAAAGATCGAAAGCGAGAGAGATATCGAGAGAGATGATCGATAAGTATCGGTTGAATGAAAAAGATGAAGACCGGGGTTTGAAAATACCCCGGTCGAAGAGATTGGGTAGCAGGGATTGGGCCGAGGATGGGAGTTGGGTCGGGCCGAGGCTGGGGTGTGGGCCGGGCCGAATAGAAACAAACCAACCAAACCAACTATTTTTGGGATTTTACTTTTTTATAAAACAAATAACTGAAAATAAAAATATTTTTGTATTTTTATATTTATAAGGAAAACCAAGTTAAAAAAAACTTAACTAAAACAAAAAACTTTGAAGAAAGAAAAAAAAACGAACGGACACAACTAAGGAAGAACACATTTAAAAAAAATCCGAAGGAAAAGAAATTTCAACCTAAAAAAAACGACTCCTAAGAAAAAAATAAAACTGGGAAAGGAATTGCTCCACCTCGAACATGGAAACCCTTACGAGACAGAGCTCCCCCTCGACGATTACCGCGAGGAAATCGAAACGCGGGAAAGACCTTACCTGCTCCCCCTTGAATGGAGGACTAGAGAACCTTACCAAAACATCGTACACTCGTGCTCCCCCTGAACACATGAACATCTTCTAAAGACCACCACAAACGACTTACGCTTTCAGATAACAACCGGAGAAACTGCAAAAAATAAACACGAAAACACCACGAAGAAAAGAAAGCACACGAGAAAAAATAGAAACAAACGAAATCTACTTTATTGATACAGAAGTTTGAAATTGACACAGAACTTAGCGAGTAAAATTCAATAACCAAGGAGTGTGGATCGGAGCAACCAGAGACAAGTCACTGGGGCATTAGACACAGTCATTCGATATTGAATGAAACTCGATTAGGTCTGTGAAAGAATCAAACCTTCAGATTTAGCATACCTATCTTGGACACAAGATAATTAAAGTGTTTTTCTTCCAAGGCTTTGGTGAACAGGTCTGCTAACTGATGTTTTGTATTAACAAAGTAGAGTTAGATGGTACCTCGTTCCATGTGGTCTTTTATGAAGTGATATCGCACATCAATGTGCTTCGTCTTCGTGTGCTGGACTGTATTGCTATATATTGCAATGGCGCTCTTAGAGTCACAGTAGATGGGGATCCTCGAGTAGTTAAATCCATAGTCTTTCAGCTGGGTGCGCATCCAGATGACTTGAGAGCAGCAACTGGCGGCTGCTACATATTCGGCCTCGTTGGTCGAGGTGGACACGCAGTTTTGCTTCTTCGAATCCCAGCTGACGAGACGATCTCCCAGGAACTGGACATGACCGGATGTGCTTTTCCGGTCCAGCATGTTTCCAGCATGGTCAGCGTCCGAGTAGGCTGTCAATTCAAAACCTGTCTCTTTTGGGTACCACAAACCAAGATCAGCAGTACCTTTTAAATATCGGATAATATGCTTAACCGCAGCTAAGTGAGACTCTTTAGGTTTCGACTGAAATCGTACACATAGAAATGTCGAGAACATAATATCTGGCCGGCTCGCCGTCAAGTACATCAAAGAATCTCTATAAGTTGTAGCATTCACATCCTTTCCATCAGGATCGGTGTGTAGCTTTAAACTAGTAGACATGGGGGTTTTCATAGGTGAAGAGTTTTCCATCTGGTATTTCCAAAGAATATCCGAGATGTATTTAGATTGATTAATGAAAATTCCTGTTGCTAATTGTTTTACTTGAAGACCTAGGAAAAAATTCATTTGCCCCATCATGCTCATTTGGAAATGTTTACTCATTAAGGCTGAGAAGTTCTGACAGTACTTGGGGTTTATGGAGCCAAAGATTATGTCATCAACATAAATCTGTACAAGAATGATATCTTTCTTTTCTCTTTTTATAAATAAAGTAGTATCAATCTTACCTTTAGAGAACCCAGATTTAATCAAGAAGGATGAGAGAGCGTCATACCAGGTGCGAGGCGCTTGCTTAAGACCGTATAAGGCCTTGTCAAGAAAATAAACGTGATTCGGAGATTCAGAACTCACGAAGCCTTCGGGTTGCGAGACATACACTTCCTCTTTGAGAACTCCGTTCAAGAACGCAGATTTCACATCCATTTGAAAGACGATGAAATTCTTGTGGCGGCGTAGGCGAGGAATATGCGAATCGCTTCAATGCGTGCAACCGATGCAAACGTCTCCTCGTAATCTATACCTTCTTGCTGGCGATATCCTTTAGCCACGAGACGCGCTTTGTTCCGGACAATGATACCATTTTCGTCCTTCTTGTTCTTGAAAATCCATTTCGTCCCAATCACCGTCTTGTTCTTTGGCCGGGGAACAAGGCGCCACACTTTGAGGCTCTCAAATTGGCTGAGTTCCTCTTGCATAGCGATCACCCAGTCTGGATCATTCAACGCTTCGGAGACGGTGGAAGGTTCGATACGGCTGAGGAACGAAGAAAATAAGCAGTCGTTCGCAGTAGTAGATCGAGTCTGAACAGGCGTCTTGGGATCACCAATGATCTGATGAAGGGGGTGTGTTCGAGTCCATTTGGTGGTGTGTGGAAGAGGTTGATATGTCTGTTGAGAAGTATCGGAGTCCACATAACCACCGGGGGGTAAATCCTGAATTGATTCGAGTGATGACGGCCTGTGAGGTGGAAGTTCCTTAGTTGGAGTCGAGAGTGCAGCAGAGGACGACTCAACAGGAGAGACATATAAAGCAGGATTCGGAATTGCCGGAATGGGAACTACAGGAGTGCCTTCCACAGGTTTCGGTTCCGGAGGGCCTAGTATTTCCGGTGTGACAGTAGGGTCTTGGATAGGAGGAGGATCACTCGAGCTCGGGAATGCAGAATCATTGTCAGTAGATGATGGAGCACCAGGCGAGGATGGGCCACCGGAGACGGTTGGACCAGTGACTTGTGTTTCTTTTGGTGCTTGAGGAGCATTCCTTTTACAAGACATAGTATTAGACTTAATATTAAATAAGTCATCATAGAAATACTCAAATAGTAAATCCAAATCAGAAAGGTGTGCTCTTGACGTAGACGCATAATTTGGATCTCCGGGAGATTATGTAGCTCCTGAACGAACTTTTCCAGAAGCTAACACACCAGTTAAAGCGGGTTCTGAACTGAGGTGTTCAGAATCCATATCAGCGGCCTCGTCAAAAGTTACGTTCACACTCTCAACGACGGTCTTCGTTCGTTTGATGTAGACACGGTAAGCTTTGGCGTGCTGGGAATATCCAATGAACACTCCTTCGTCCGCTTTGGGGCTGAATTTTCCGAGATCATCCCTGTCATTCAGTACGAAGCATGTGCACCCGAATGCATGAAAATAGTTGATATTGGGAATGCGCTTGTTGATGATCTCGTACGGTGTCTTGTTGAACCGCTTGTTGATTATAGTGCGGTTTTAAGTGTAGCAAGCGGTAGCAACTTCTTCTGCCCATAAAAATAGCGGTAGTTTGGACTGAGATAACATCGTGCGAGCTGCTTCGACAAGAGTTCGATTACGGCGCTCTACTACCCCGTTTTGCTGAGGAGTGAGAGCAGCTGAGAAAGTATGCGTTATGCCCACTAAAGTCAAGTAACCGGTGAGCACTTGATTCTTGAACTCTGTACCGTTATCCGTCCTTATGGTCTGGACTGATAGGTTGAGACTGACTTGAATACTCTTCAGGAGAGAGATAATCAATTCGGGAGTTTGATCCTTTGATCGGAGGAATCGGACCCATGTGTAGCGAGAAAAATCGTCAACCATCACCAGGACATACTTCTTGTGATTAATGCTTTGAACGCACATCGGTCCACATAAATCCATGTGAATGAGTTCAAGGGACCGTGAAGTACTAGGAGTGACTTTAGGCTTGTGAGAAGCCTTCTTCATCTTTCCCATTTCGCATGCAGCACACAAATGATCTTTCTCGAACTTTAGATCAAGCATGCCCTTTACGTGACTACCGAGCACCAACTTGTTGATAGTCTTGAAGTTCAGGTGCGAGAGTCTACGATGCCATAACCAGCTTTGTTCGGTAGAGGCTTTAGACATTAAACAAACTTCCTTATCTGCTTTCAGAGACGAGAGGTCAATCGTGTAGAGGTTGGTGCGACGCATTCCAGCAAGGATTTCTTTTCCGTCTTCAGTCCGAACACTGCACCTGTTTGCTTTGAAGGTGACCTCTAGATCCTTGTCGCAGAATTGACCGATGCTGAAGAGATTGTGACCAAGTCCTTCGACGTAGGACACTTTCTTGATTGTCAGATTATCCTTGACAATATCTCCATACCCCATTATGGGAGAAGAGTGATCATTCCCAAACCGTACATTCCCACAAAACTTCTCGGTGAAGTTTGTGAGTAGCTCCTTTCTTCCGGTCATGTGCTTGGAGCAGCCTGAATCTAGATACCACACATGACCGTCCTGCAAAACAAGTTATTTCTTTTTAGGTACCCATTCGTAAATGTTGGGGTTAGATTTAACACACGTTTTGGATGCCCGTTTAGACTTGGGTCTTTTCCTATGACGGGTAATATCAAACTGATAATGATAATTATTAACATGATACGAGCCAAACCAATCAGATGCATAACGGCGATCAACAAAATCATTCGATCCACAATAAGAGCAACAAATACAATCATGAGACAGTTGAAGTAAATGAGGAATAAAATAAACTTTTAAAGGTAAAGTTCCATTACATTCAACTAAAGGTTTAGAATTAAAAACATCATGATTGTTATTGTTTTTCCTAGACTTTAAAACTGGATCAACTAATTCTGTTGTTGCCGTGCTCTCTTTAGGCTTCTTAGCTACCCAAGCATATCTTACTTCTTTGCGCCGACCAAAAGTATCTGAAAGACCGTTAAACTTATAGTCAGAAGATGTGAAACTTGAAGATTGTTGTCTTTTGGAGCGACCGGTCTTTTTCTTCTTTTGTGAACGTGTTTTGGAATTTGACTTTGAAGAATCGTTCACAAAAGGTTGTTGTGGGCGGATGTGGAACAGTCACCCTTATAAAATTTTACCGGAGGCTCACAAGAAGAGATTAAAAAATCAACGTGACTTGGTAGAGACGGATTAAAATCAAATTGGGTCAAATCACTGTCTAGACACACCTTGGAATTCAAGAATGCTGAAAATTCCATTTCCTCATCAGAAAGGACCTCATCGCTTGAGGAATGTAGGACATCGGAAGAATTTGTTGGAAGTGGATCATAGGCAGAAGCATGTTTAAAATCAGAACAATGATCCGTTTCTAAAACATGAGGCTCTTTTCCTTTATTTGAAAGATTTGGTGACGAGTCACCCAAAAAGGCTTTACAAGACGATGTATCGGAGGCAGGATAAGAATTGTCAGACAGGGTAGGTTTCTCACTTTGGAGAATTGTAGGCTTAGCTTGAGGCTCAGCCTTGTGAAATTGTTCCTTCAGACGATCTGCTGCCAAGGCAGACAGTTGTGAGTTTAACTTCTTTATTTCTGTCTGAAAGTATTCTCTTTCCTTGTCGGACACAGATTCCTCTTTATTGGAAGTGAGGCACTCAATTTGAGATAAAAGGTCGTGTTTTTCCTTTTGAAAATTGTCCCTCTCCTGTTCAAATGACGTTTCTAGCTGAACAATTTTCTTTTCTAAAATCAGAGGTGGAACATAAACTTTATGATCTAGAGATTCCTCCTCAGTTTTAACTTTGGATAGGGCCTTTTTCAGATAATATGGGTTATCGTAACCGATACCCGTATTCGCATACTTGGGTTCCTTTGGTGCAATTAGATTTAGCGTTTGATGAGATTGACCAATTCTATAAAGCTTCTTTTCAATCTCCTTTAACTAATTAGATAATCTTTGATTTTCATTTTTATAAGCCACGTTTTGAGACACAATATCAATTTTCTCATTCACGGACATGCGTAGCTCACTGGTCAGATCATCTACTTTGGTCTTTAGCTCTTGTGATTCTTTTGAACAACTCTCACACTCTTCTTTTAAATTAGAAATTGTGCACAGATTGCTTGAGATTTCTAAACTTTGATTTTCAATACATTCAGACTGTGCAGAAACTCGTTTTTCTAGAGATGAGATGAGTTGTTCTTTTTCTTTTATGAGTAGCTTGAAAGAGTCTAGTTTATTCATGGAAAGTTGCATCTGATCAAGTAAAGCTTCGTGATAAGGAGCACATACCTGACATGGAGAGTTTTGATCTTCATCATCAGTGTCAGAAGGTGATGAATGCTTGCCCATGAAACACAAGTGTGCTTCGGCATCTTCAGGTTCTTCATCAGAGACTTGTAGCCAGTAATCATCTTCGGCCATGAGAGCCTTACCTGTTTCTTTCTCTTTGGCCAGTAGAAGCTTGGCTCTGTAACAATCGGAATTGCGCACAATAGGTTTGCGATAATCCTTGGCAAAGTGGCCTAACCGACCACAGTTGTAGCATCTGATCGGCTCATCTTTTGGCTTTTCTTCGTGTCTCTTGTCAGACTTCTTTCCATCTTCAACACGTTTCTTACCTTCAGACTTCTCTTGATGGTCACGGCGAGTGGAAAACCTTTGCTTGTTGGAAGACTTGTTAAAGAACTTCCTTTTCTGGAATTGTTGAGTCAAGAAAACCATAGCTTCTTTCATCTTAGTGAGTTCAGGATCCGAATCACTATCAGGATCTTCGGATTCAGACTCACTTTGCACTGGCTTCTTTTCAGACGAAACACTGACATACTTCACTCTTTTCTCAAATACGAGTGCTAACGGATCAACTACCGGCTTTTCTTCAGCTTTCTGATTCCCCATTAGTTCCATAACTTCCTCTTCATCCTGGAGGAGCATTTCATAAAGTTCATGTAGAAAAAGCTTTTCCAGGGTCTGAGTATGACGAATATGAGAGACAAACGACTTCCATTCAGGCTGGATGTTGTTCATGAACTTGATGTTGTTCTCGGTGTTCGTCTTTGTGATCATATTCTTCTGGAGATCATTCAGAAGCAAGTTGAACCTTTCATATGTTTCTGTCAGTGTCTCGCCTTTTCTTGCTTTGAAGCCATCATATCTGGTGATGCAGTTTGTCACCTTGAGCTGATTGTTGATGTGGCTCCCCATCATCATCTTCTCAATCTGGTCCCACATTTTCTTTGCAGACCTTTTATAACTGTCGATGCAAGCATAGATGTCGTTGGGTAGACTTTGTAGAAGATATGTCTTTGCATGCTTTTCAGCATAATACATATCCTTTTCTTGAGTTGTAAAGTCAGTGATATTTTTTGGAACATTGCGTTCAGGTCGACCTTCTTCTGTGTTTCCCGGTACAACTTTCATTGGCCAGTCTTGCGACCCCTCTGTCAAACACTTGTAAATGGCTTCATAGTTTGATTTCGATTCAATGAAGTTCATGAAGCGATCATGCCACTGAGGATATTCCCCTCGATAGAGAACCGGGGGTTCTGATCCGAACCAATAGCTAACGCGTCTCTTGAATTCATCTTAAATCTCTTAACTTAAAAGCACTGTAACGATCGTGAGACAAGCAGGATGATCAAAACACAATAATAATAAAAAAAACAGAATAGGACAAGGACCCGGTCTAGCAAAAGTTCGGTCGAACTGGGTACCGGTCAAGCAAAGGACCGGTAAAGGCAATGTACCGGTCAAGCAAAGGACCGGTATTGACAGAGTACCGGTCAAACAAAGGACCGTTGTTGACAATGTACCGGTCAAAGCAAAGGACCGGTATTGACAATGTATTGGTCGAACCAAAAGGACCGGTATTAACAACTTACCGGTCAAAGGACAAAGACCGGTAATCAGGGTACCGATCGAATCAGTGTGTCGGTCGAACAAAGGACCGATATCAACAATACACCGGTCAAATGAAAGACCGATAATGTCAAAGCACCGGTCGAGTACTATCGGTCGATTACAGAAACTTAACAAACAGCAGATAAACCCAAAAAAAATAGATAAGACCGATAAACTCGAAGAACACGCCGATGAACTCGATGATTTCTGGAACTCGATCGAAATCAAACCCATAAATTGAAATCGATAAATCAAGTAAACCAATATGCAGATTAGAAGACCAATAACCAGATTCAATCACACACAAGTCGACCGAAGAACACTTCAAACACAACCCAGATCAATAATATTAGAACTTCGACCGATAAGCAATTAAACCCAGAAGAACCGATAAACTCAATTAAACAAGCTATTAGATTGATAATAACCCTTTTTTTTCAGTAAACAATAGACCGATAAACAATCACCCCAGATTGACAGAAATCAAACAGATCGATAAAACACAGAAACATATAATCACTTAAAGACAGATAAAAGCGATTAACACATATACTTGATTATAGGGTTTTAGACAAATCTTTTTATGGATCAAACCTTTAGTCTCTTTGCTCTGATACCAATTGTAGATCCCAGTACAGTGCAATCAGCAGCAGATAATATCAAAGTTGAACAATTATATGGCCACAACTACTAGTCATATGATTAATATGAAATCAAAGGGTTACAGGTTTACAGAAAGAATTTCTGATCTGAGAGAGTAAACCTATAGACTAGTGTTATGAGAATAATGAGACTAACTCGTAAAAGAAAGTAAATCAGCCTTTATATATCCAGGCTTTACAAGAAATGGGCTTATGGGCTTTTAGGCCCAACAAGCTAATACTACTTTCAAACAATTACAATTTACACCCTGAACTTCTATTTAACATATAAATTACCCTAACATATTCTTATGATAAGCATCATACGTAAGAGCACCCACTGTATACAACATCTTGAGATCATCTTTTAGCGGCCTAAGAAATACATCCAAATTCTGATCGGGGCTCTTTGTACCAAGAATGACCAATGCAAGTTTAACAAATGAATATTTCAAACTCAACCAATGAGGTAAATTGTAGATGGTAAGAAAACTGGCCATAGTGAATACGGATTCGAATTTGAATTATTCGGGTTGAAACCGTCGGTGCATAAGCCAAGACGCACATTCCGGACCTTAGAAGCGAAGTCAGGATGTACCATATCGAAATGCTTACAAGCCGCACCATCACTTGGATGTTCCATCACACCCGATTCTGTCTGATGATCCTTGTGCCAATTCATCTCTTTAGACGTCTTCTTTGACATATACAATCTTTGAAGTCTAGAAACAATATGCAAGTACGTCAACACCAAGTTTGGGACCTTGCTTTGTCCACTAGTCTTGTAACGACTTTCATCGCAATACCGACAATGAGCCAACTCAGAATCATGCTTGTAAAATAGCATGCAATGGTTTTTGCAAGCGTCAATCTTTACTTTTGGTAGAGCAAGCTTTTTCAAACTATTCTTCATCTTGTAGAAGTTACCGGATAGTTTGTCATCCTCGGGTAGCATCTCTTTAATTATAGGAACAACTCGATTATAAGTCGTCTCAGGTACATTACATTCTGCCTTCCATTTCAACAATCTCGTCGCAACTCCTAATTTCGAGTAATTTGGACACTCGTCCCATAATGGCTCGTCAGCAGCTTGTAACATGTCATAAAACCCTTGGGCAGAAGGATTAGGGGTTTCTTCTTCCCATGTCATGCCATCATGTATCATGTGATCATTCACCATTTCAAGACACCCTTCATTATGATCTTCTATCGGAGTAGAAGATTGACCCACGTCTTGAAGCCCTTCATCATGGTAATAGGTTTTACCATGTGCCCACCATGTGGTATAATCAGGCATGAAACCATACTTCATCAAATGCAGCCTCACGTCATCCCTTTATTTATAGCGTAAGTTTTGACACTTCTTACAAGGGTATCTGATACGAAGCACTATCCCAAACGTGTAGGTTTCCTTTCAACAGTCCCTTCATTGGCATAGACATAGTCTAAAAAACTGTCCATTGCAACAATATAGTAGACGCTAAGAAACCCCCGACTGTCGTTATTTCTATACATCCATCCTCTATCTGTCGACATATTCAACAACTACAACAAAGAAAGAAGTAGTTAGTTGACATAATCAAGATAGAGGTGGTGTAATGGTTTAGAAAAGCTTTGGATGACTTTAAAACTCTAAGTGTAATTGTTTCACTATTGGAAAGTCAAAACCGTAGGTTACAATCAAAGAAAGGTGTTTTGGAAAGTTTAAAACCCTACGTGTAATGGTTTGACTATTGAAAAGTCAAACCATAGGTGTCAATGAAGTTAGAAGTCTATTGAACACTACATGTAATGGTTTGACTACTTGAAAGTCAAACCGTAGGTTTAGAGGAACTTTGGATGACTTTAAAACTCTAAGTGTAATGGTTTGACTATTGGAAAGTCAAAACCATAGGTTACAATCAAAGAAAGATGTTTTGGAAAGTTTAAAACCCTACGTGTAATAGTTTGACTATTTAAAAGTCAAACCGTAGGTGTCAATGAAGTTAGAAGTTTATTGAACACTACATGTAATGGTTTGCCTACTTGAAAGTAAAACCGTAGGTTTAGAGGAGCTTTGGATGACATTAAAACTCTAAGTGTAATTGTTTGACTATTGGAAAATCAAAACCGTAGGTTACAATCAAAGAAAGGTGTTTTGGAAAGTTTAAAACCCTACGTGTAATGGTTTGACTATTTAAAAGTCAAACCATAGGTGTCAATGAAGTTAGAAGTCTATTGAACACTACATGTAATGGTTTGACTACTTGAAAGTCAAACCGTAGGTTTAGAGGAACTTTGGATGACTTTAAAACTCTAAGTGTAATGGTTTGACTATTGGAAAGTCAAAACCGTAGGTTACAATCAAAGAAAGGTGTTTTGGAAAGTTTAAAACCCTACGTGTAATGGTTTGACTATTTAAAAGTCAAACCGTAGGTGTCAATGAAGTTAGAAGTCTATTGAACACTACATGTAATGGTTTGCCTACATGAAAGTCAAACCGTAGGTTTAGAGGAGCTTTGGATGACTTTAAAACTCTAACTGTAATTGTTTGACTATTGGAAAATCAAAACCGTAGGTTACAATCAAAGAAAGGTGTTTTGGAAAGTTTAAAACCCTACGTGTAATGGTTTGACTATTTAAAAGTCAAACCATAGGTGTCAATGAAGTTAGAAGTCTATTGAACACTACATGTAATGGTTTGACTACTTGAAAGTCAAACCATAGGTTTAGAGGAACTTTGGATGACTTTAAAACTCTAAGTGTAATGGTTTGACTATTGGAAAGTCAAAACCGTAAGTTACAATCAAAGAAAGGTGTTTTGGAAAGTTTAAAACCCTACGTGTAATGGTTTGACTATTTAAAAGTCAAACCATAGGTAGGGGTGTAAGCGGGTTGGGTTGGGCGGGTTGGGACGTTTTTACAACCCAACCCAATTATGGCGGTTTGGAAAATATCAACCCAACCCAACCCATTCAAAAATATAACCCAACCCAACCCTTGCGGGTTATGGCGGGTTGGGTTGGCGGGTTAGTAATATACATAAATTTTCTGATTGAAATACGATAAATAATACTAAAATTATTTTCAACAAAGTTATTAGTTATTACAATTAGGGCTTGTTCGTGTTCGTTCGTTTAACTTAACCGAACAAACGAACGAACACGAACGGTAAACGAATGATTTTTTTTTCTTCACATTATATAAATATATTTATATAATAAACGAACATAAACAAATGTAAACAAACATAAATAAATGCAAATGAACGAACATTAACGAACATAAATGAACGAACGTTCACGAACATAAATGAACGAACGAGACCATTGTTCATGTTCGTTCATTTAACTAAACGAACAAAAAAATGTGTTCATGTTCGTTCATTTATTAAATGAACGGACATAAACGAACTTCCCGCCAAACGGTTCACTGAACGTTCGATTCGTTTACAACTCTAATTACAATCATGCAATTATAAATTAAAATCCATAAGTCTTAATGTTAATTTGGGCTGTGAATAAACTGCATATTATATATATATATATATATATATAATATAATTTTATAAAAAAAATAGCGGCGGGTTGGGTTGAGTTTTCCTAACCCAATTTCAACCTTTCTAATTAGCGGTTTGGCGGTTTGCGGGTTGGCGGTTTGCGGGTTGGCGGTTTTGCGGGTTGGGTTTAATTGGGTTGGGAGCGGGTTGGGTTGGTCGGGTTTCGCGGGTTGACGGTTTTATGTACACCCCTAACCGTAGGTGTCAATGAAGTTAGAAGTCTATTGAACACTACATGTAATGGTTTGCCTACTTGAAAGTCAAACTATAGGTTTAGAGGAGCTTTGGATGACTTTAAAACTCTAAGTGTAATGGTTTGACTATTGGAAAGGCAAAACCGTAGGTTACAATCAAAGAAAGGTGTTTTGGAAAGTTTAAAACTCTACATGTAATGGTTTGACTATTTAAAAGTCAAACCGTAGGTGTCAATGAAGTTAGAAGTCTATTGAATGACTTCAACATATGTTTTTCAAAATTTCAGCGACATAACGATTATAAAACAAATATTTCCGTATATCAACCTAATGTTTTCCCAACAATTGGCAACCCAACTAACATAAGAATATATCAAAGTAATATGTAAAGAAACAAAATTAGCAACATCGACATCAAACTTAGTAACCATGCTAATTCCATGTCCCATCTTACTAACCATAACATATACGACCGTACACTACAATGCCAATTCCATGTCACGTCTTACATATATGCCAATTTCAAATAGCCTAACCAATACCAAATCATACACCAAATCATACCAAGTAATCAAGTTTTTCTTAGTTAAACCTTAAACCAAAACAGAAAGTTTATTGGCCTCCATTATGATTCTAAAACTCAAACTAACAGTTTCACATCAAATTCCAGATTAATTCAAGCAACAATAACAAACTAACAGTTTCATCTTAAAAAGTTCCATTTGAAAATTTAACATCAAGATAAATGTGATGTCTTTTAACATATATAATTGCCTAAATATGAGGATTAGCTGAAGCATAACAACACAGCCTAGGTTGTTCATAAATAATGAGAAAATTTTAAAAAAGGTAAGTCAAATATGTTGAACATTGTACCCCAAAAGTGTTACTGCTGGTGACAACGAGGAAGAGCTCTGCTCAAGGAACTCACAAGCGCTAACTATAACAGGTTCAGAAAATATCACCTGCAAAAAAGTTGAAACTTTTGGTACAACTCTATTTTAATAGAAGAAGAACATATATATTTGAAACTCATCTCAAATATTAATAAGAAACACATCCACACTCATCTCAAGTACTAATCTGAAACAACATCCTAGCTATTGATCTTTAAAGTCCTTTAAGATCACAATCTTAAAACTGAGGCATTAATAATGTGTCCCATTGACCTTGACAAACAAAGCCTTTGGCCCTTGACTAATTATATTGTTCCAGCAAAGGAACTACTTAGTTAAAAATCAAAAACCTAGGATTGAATAAAAAACCAAAAACATCAAAAACCTAGGCTGGAATCAAAAACCAAAAACCAATCGAGCAATCATAGAGGCTGGAATCATAGGGGTTGTGGATGTTAGTACGTACCAACAGTAAGGTTTGCGATGGTGATGGTGTCACGACAGTGATGGAGACCGACAAGGTTGGCAATGGTGATGGTGTCCCGACAGTGAGGTTCGCCGGTGAGTGAGAGGAATGGAGGTCTCCGGAGAGGGAGGTCGCCGGTGAGTGAGAGGGATGGAGCAATGGAGTTGAGAGACGAGGTCGTCGACGATGGAGTTGAGAGATGGATGGTCGCCGGTGAGTGAGAGTCGAGAGAGGCGATCGAGTCGAGAGAGTCTAATTTAGGGGCTAATTATGCCCACCCTTATTTTTTAAGAAACTTCGGAAAATCACCGACGGATTTCCGATGGATATTCCGTCGGTAATTACCGAGGGAATATAACCGTCGGTGATTACCGACGGATTTCTGACGGATATCCTTTTTTTAAATTAAAATAATTACTTTTAAATTATTAATAACTATTAAATTATATTAAATTATTAAATTATTATATATTATTTAATATTAAAATTATCAAATACCCCTGAACTAAGGAAACAGTTAACGACCGTTATCTTTTTCCGTTAATTCCAGTTAGGTCAGGGACCAAAAGTGTTATACAGACATACATACATTTATAGACATACATACATATGTAACACCCTAAAAATTTACGTAATTTAAAATTCGGAAATTAGGCAATATGACATTTGTATTTGGTATAAACCTCCCAAAAAGGGGAAAAGTACTAAGCCTTTACAAAAACCTGTGAACGGATATGGAAATCAACAACAAACTAATCTAAATATAACTATCTAGATTACATCGGTTATCGACTCAAAATCACCAAAAATGGGACTTAAACAATTGTCCAACATCAAATACTAGTCATCTCAAAAATGCCTCAAAGACCATGCTCATCACTCACGACCTTGGAAACCCACCGCTAAGGGAACCTGTTATACATATCATTTGAGAAAAAGTGTTAGGCTTATAGCCTAGTGAGAACATACAGTTTATAATTTCAAGAGATATAAACAATTGCATCGAAAGGAAATATTTTCAAGAAAGTTTAGTGTACAATTGAAATCTTTGTCACATAAGGACCATTCGGTCTGAAAATTCATCTTGCGATGACGGGGGATACCCGATTTACCAAGGATTGTGGCGGAACACAAAAGTAGGCCACAATCCGAGTTGTGAGCTAAATACTTGGAATCCATGGCCACGGACAACATAGGTTCGTACTAAGATGTGAGGGAGGGCCCCCGAGGAAACCAAGTCATACTCGTTCACTAGGACTACATTATGACCCATGGCTAGTAACCGATCTCACATAACCGTACCAAATACCCCCGAGGGTCAAATGCATCCATAGCTACAAAAAGGGGGAAAGACATCCCAATAATATAAGTCGAGTCAATACCTAGGGATCCACTAGTAATAGTCTAGACTTGTCACAATTTCATTTGTGACCAACCATAGTTAGTTATATGGTTTCAATAACATTTATAACCCAAAATGCATTTTCAAGTTTAACTGCTGATAAGAATGAAAAATCATAAAATGAGATTATATACATTCCTTCAAATAACATGAAACCCTTTATTTTTCTTGAAAATGATTGGGAACCCTAAAATCTCCCAAAACTCAAGTTAGGTCAAAATGTAGTAACTAAAATCCAAAACCATGGAGATATATAGGAGTTCAAAATGTAATCTTTAACATGTATAAAGTTTAGAAAATGATAGTAGGAACTCACCAAGTAGGTTTTAGAAGAAAACCCAAAACCTAGATTTTAACCCTTTGGAGAAGATGAAGATGGAGGTGGTGGTGAAGCTTCAAAACCGAAACCTTGGATGATGCTCTTAACTCCAGCAATAAATGGTATGGATGGTGGTTGGACCAAACCCTAAGATGAAGTAAATGAAGAGGGAGAAGGTTGGGAGAGAAACTTGGAAGGAAAGAAAGGATGAAATGAGAAATAAATGAATTTGGGGCTGAAAACTCATTTAAGACGTTCAGGGCCTCCGCGCGGGTCATGGCGCGGGCTGAGCCGCGCGGTGACTCACGCCGAACACTGGATCCGCGAACAAACAGACCCCCGCGCGGGTCATGACATGGGCCAAGTCGCGCGACCACTCGCGCGGGCCACTGCTTTCAATTTTTTTCAAATCTGGCCAAACCAAAATTCGGGGTGTTACAATCCTCCCCAACTTGGAGATGATTCCGTCCCCGAAATCCCAACTACTCGAAAAGGTGAGGATATCTTCGCTTCATATCCTCTTCAGCTTCCCACGTCACATTGGCTCCCTGTTGATGCTTCCACTGCACCTTGACCATAGTGACCTCCTTGTGACGCAATTTCTTAGACTTTCTCTCTAAGATAGCATTGGGTTCTTCTACACACCGGTTACCCTCGTCCACTCTTAGCTCGGAAAGAGGAATGATGCTTTCTTCCTCCGCCAAACACTTCCGAAGGTAACATATATGGAACGTGTTGTGGATTCTGCTCAACTCTGGTGGCAGTTCCAATTGGTAGGCTTGCAAACCAACTCGTTTAAGCACTTTGAAAGGTCCAAGGAAACGGGGACTCAACGTCCCACGTTTTCTGAACCTGATAATTCCCTTCCATGGCGACACCTTAAGCATCACACGGTCGCCTACTTGAAACTCCATCGGCCGCCTCTTCTTATCGGCATAGCTCTTCTGCCGATCCTGAGCCACTTTCAATCTTTCCCGGATGCTTTTGACCTTATCGGCCGTCTCTTGCACGATTTCAGGTCCGACGAATTGCTTCTCTCCCGCTTCAAGCCAACACACGGGAGTTCGGCACTTCCGCCCGTACAAGCCTCAAAAGGTGCCATCGCAATACTCGAGTGGTAGCTATTGTTGTATGCAAACTCCACCAAAGGTAGGTGAGAGTCCCAATTACCCCCGAAATCGATGACACAAGACCTCAACATGTCTTCCAGCGTTTGGATCGTTCTCTCTCTTTGCCCGTCGGTTTGCGGATGGTAAGCCGTACTCAACTTTACTCGCGTACTAAGCTCTTTCTGAAAACCATCCCAAAAATTCGAAGTGAACCGACTGTCGTGATCCGACAGGATCGACAAGGGTATTCCATGCCTCGAGACCACTTCATCTATGTAAAGTTTTTCTAACTTGTCCATCGGTAAGGTCTCGCGCATAGCCAAGAAGTGAGCGCTCTTAGTCAATCTATCGACTATTACCCAGATGGTATCGTTACCTCGAAGAGTTTTAGGCAACTTCGTCACGAAGTCGATGGTAATATGTTCCCACTTCCACTTGGGAATCTCTATGGACTGAAGACTCCCATACGGTCGTTGATGTTCGGCTTTAACTTGCGAGCACGTCACACAACGCTCCACGTAACGCGCCACATCAAGTTTCATTACTGGCCACCAATAATGCAACTTCAAGTCTCGGTACATCTTTGTACTTCCCGGATGAATGGAAAACTTAGACTTGTGAGCATCCTCAAGCAATTGACCACGGTTACCCCCAGCCTTGGGCACCCACACACGACCGTTAAACAGTTTTACCCCACGGCTATCTTCCGTTAAGAGTAAACGCTGCTTCGCCATGACTTCCTCCTTGAGATTTTCTTCCAATAAAGTTTCTACCTGCGATGTCTTGATCTTTTCAACGAGACTAGACACGAACTCGATTTTCGAATGGGTAGCCCGAATACTTCTGCTAGAGTCCTTCCGACTTAACGCATCGGCCACCACGTTTGCTTTACCGGGATGGTAAAGCAACTCACAATCGTAGTCCTTGAGCAACTCGAGCCACCGCCTTTGCCTCATGTTCAACTCCTTTTGATCAAAAACTTACTTCAAACTCTTATGATCTGTGTAGAGCGTACATTTCGTTCCATAAAGGTAATGCCGCCAAAGCTTCAAGGCAAACACCATCGCCGCTAACTCCAAATCGTGGGTAGGATAGTTCTTTTCGTGGATTTTAAGTTTCCTCGAGGCATAAGCGATTACTTTGCCTCTTTGCATCAACATACATCCTAATCCCATATTCGAAGCGTCGCTATAGACCACGAAGTCCTCCGACCCTTCGGGCAACGACAATATTGGAGCTTCGCACAACTTCTTTTGTAGAATTCGAAACACCTTTTCTTGCATTTCGGTCCAATCGAACTTCACATTCTTCCGAGTTAAAGTCGTCAAGGAAGAAGCGATCTTCGAAAAGTCTTGAACAAAAATCTCCGGTAGTACCCCACCAGACCCAAGAAACTTTGGATCTCGGACGGATTCTTGTGTAACACCCGGGAATTTATAAGGTAAAATATTTGTCCTCTAATACTTTAATTGTGATTACCTGAAAATGTGAGTTTTATATATATGCATATGATCTTGATTTTGGGACTAAGATGCTATCTGAGTAATATAGTACTTGCATGTGTTTAGACCTCGTGTTCATTTTCGAAATTTGCTAAGTTTTCGGGCTGGCATAAGCTTGGCGCGATAGTGCCATCACGATAGTGACATTGTCACTATCGCCGGGCACAATCGCCAGGATTGTACCGAGAGGGGGAGGAGTCCCGCGATAGTGACATTGTCACTATCGCCAGACATACTCGCCGAAATTGTACCGTAGGTGTGTGGGTGTTCGCGATAGTGACTCGCGAGAGTGCCCTTGGCACTATCGCCGGGCACTCTCGCCGTCGGGGTGCAGTACCTTAAATGAGTCCTTATCAGATTTTAACCTCATTTCTCTCAAACCCTCTCTTCTCTTTGGCGATTTTGGAGACCTCCAAACCGAACTTTTCCTCTCAAAACCCTAACCCTCATAAATACAACTTTCCTTGGTGGTTGGATCTTCACACTTGCAATAACTCCTCTCAAGGACAAATTTCTAGGGTTCATAAAGCTCAACTTCTCCACTTCAAGTAACATCTCCTTAAATCTAGGGTTTTCATCTTTTCTAGGTTTTGGTACAAAACCTTGATTGTGAGTTTACTAAATCTTTGTTAAAACTAGATACACATCATAATCTTTTATCTGATATTTCATTCTCTATGTGTTCAAGTATTTGGGATTTCTTGATGAAAATGGTTGGAAATATGAATATTGGTTAGATGCTATGTTTTATGTTATGTGTACCATTAGTTGGGGCTTTTCCCATGGATATATATAAAATGGGTACCTTGATATGATAAATGTATGCATATATGTGTGTTATGATGGTTTTAGTTGGAATATCATTTTGGTGCCATATTTACATGCATGATGAGTATAATTGTCGTTTGGGACTTTTGTTGGACTCCATGAGGATAGGATGGTAACATTGTACCCGTAGTCGGTATGGAAATATGTTGGGTTGAAATATACCTAAGGACCTCCTATATGCATTATGTTGGATGAATCAAGGCAAGTTCACTAGGAGGATGTAGTCTTGGGGCACCACCGGGATGGTATGTGCCTAGACCTCCGCCACTCGGAAAGTTTCCTTTACGGTCTGATCTCCGGGTGTGCCGGGCCTTTGGGGTGTTCCTTGTTAAGGGCATCAAGGTGCATTGACTCTTTGGAGTGGAATTGATTGGTGCTTTGGGTCTCCCCTAATGACTCCACATATATTTGGACACTGGTTAACTGCTGATAAGAAATTGTGATTGTTCATGCATGCTTATTATTGTTCAACTCACTAGGCTTTTTGGCCTAACACTTGTTTGGTGTCGATGCGTATCTCAGGTGTTAGCGGCGCGGCTCCTAGGCAAGTTTAGATGCTTTGGGCAAGAGCTTGGGGATTTTGGCACTTGAACTATTCTTGGAACAATTTGGGTTTATAGATGACACCCCTTTTGTAATCTCTTTTCTAGATGTAGAAATTAGATTAGTTGGTTGTTGTTTATTTATCCGTTAAATTACATATTTGTGATTAAACAGGTTGTTTGTATATTACCCCTTTTTGGGAGGCTCTTGCTATGGCAAACTTTATACCACTTCTCCATTTATGGAAAGTTTTTGTAATCCCTATTTTTAGGGTGTTACAAGTTGGTATCAGAGCTTTAGTTTAAGTGAACTAGGTATTGTTTAGCATATCTAGACTTAAGCTTTAGACTTTATGACTTCAATGTCCACTTGGGGTAGGAATCCTAGGTGGGGAGAGCGTTAGGATTACGGAATTACTGTAATTGAAAGTTGTGATGATGGTGACAAGAATACTTGTGTATGGTTCGTTCATAATTTCACTTAGCTACTGCTATTATGAATGCATTGTTACGTGAGCATACTTGGTTTACTATTATTGTGATGATTGATGAAAGTAGTAGTACGTACAATGAGTTCAACTCGCTTAGTCTTTTCTCAATCTATTTCTCGTACGTGCATGACAGATTTTAATGGTAAACACTCGAAGTATATTACCGGACATGCCAGAAGGGAAACCAGAAGTGGAATCTGCAACAGTACGACCCCCGGTGGGAGCAATCTCCGATGACATACCTATACCCAGAATCTTGGCAGGAGGGCCTGAGCACATTCCATGCCGGAACCTCAACACATGTGACGCCATCATGGAGGAAGTTACCCTGGAGACCCGGCTTCGGGATAGCATGATGGTGGCCATGAATGCGGCTTTGGCTCAACAACAGTTGGCCATGACTTCGGCCATGACCCAACAGCAAGAGTTTTTCATGAAACTCCTAGAGGATCGAGACGCTAGCCACCGACAACTTGAGAAGATGGCTGAAAACATTATTGTGGGGTCGGGTGGACCAAATGTGGTAACGGTCGAGGAACCATCCGCTGAAGGGATTCGGACGAAGACTAAAGGGTGCACTTACAAGACGTTTCTGGGGTGCCACCCTAAGGAGTTTGCGGGTTCAGATAACCCGGTTGCTTGCATGTACTGGCTTAAAGAGGTAGAGATGGCCTTTGAGTCAAGTGAGTGTGATCCCTCTCAACGGGTCAAGTTTGCTTCTCAACTACTTCGGGGAGAGGCTTTGATTTGGTGGAATCTCACGCGATCGGTCCTCACTCCTGAAGTTTTGGCTAAGTTAACTTGGTCGGTGTTCAAAGAGAAGATTATGGACAAGTATTGTAGCGAGCGTTCGATGGACAAGTTGGAGCGGGAGTTCCGAGAGCTGAAGAAAGGGAACCTGTCTGTGGTTGGCTACTCCAAACTCTTTTTGGAGAAGTTAAACTTGGTGGGACATCTAGTCCCCGATGAAAGGTCAAAGATTAAAGCCTATCATCAAGGGTTACCGGCCGGGATGCGATCGGCGGTAAGGAATGCTAAGTGCTCGACGTTACAAGAGGTTATCGAGGAGTATTTGCTCGTTGAGGACGACATCAATGCCGAAAGGAAAGAGAAGAGGTTAGTTGGTGAGAATCGGAAGTGGGAAGGGCCATCTGGGCCCGTTCGCCAGTCGAGACCCTTTGTGAGTGGGAAAGCAGGTGATCAACGTCGAGAAGAACGATGGTGTTCCAAGTGCAGGTCAAAGCACTCGGGGCCATGTGCTACAAGAACTTACTCCAGTCCAACCAGGTGCGCCAAGTGTGGTAAGAAGAACCATACGACTCGAGAATGTTCCATCCAAGGATCGGTATGTTTCGAGTGCGGAGAACCGGGGCATATGAAAAGATTCTGCCCAAACCTAGTTGGAGGAAATGGGGGAAATTCGGTGGGTTCGACGGCTAGAGTCGAGCAACCACAAAGGGCACCAAGTCGAGCTTTCCGGATGTCTACCGAAGAGGCAAAGGAGACCGCGGATGTCATTTCGGGTACGTTCCTAGTAAACTCCTTGCCAGCTCGTGTTTTGTTTGATTCGGGTGCTACGTGTTCTTTTGTGTCGGATACCTTCTGTAAGCAATTCTCTATTCCTATTAGTGTTCTTCCCGATGCGTTAGTTGTAGAAATAGCTAATGGAGATCAAGTGATCATTCGTGACCGTTTTTGTGATTGCACTCTAGAGATCGACGGAATTTCTTTCGGAGTAGATTTACTACCTATGGCTATAGGAGGGTTTGATGTAGTCATAGGCATGGATTGGTTAGTGAGGCATAAGGCGGACATATTTTGATCCAAAAAGATGATCCAAGTACCATTGCGGGAAAATGGGGTGGCAACCATTTATGGAGAGAAAGGAAAGAGGAATAAGCCTATTATCTCATCTCTTAAGGCTCGCAAGTTTTTAGCGAAAGGCTACCCTTCGTACTTGGCCTACGTTGTGGACGCTAAGAAAGAAAAGAAGTCGGTAGAAGATGTGGAAGTGGTACAGGATTATCCGAACGTCTTTCCGGAAGACTTACCTGGATTACCACCGGAGGGACAAGTGGAGTTTCAGATTGATCTCACACCGGGAGCGGCTCCGATAGCTCGTGCTCCATATCGTTTGGTACCAACAGAAATGAAGGAGATGATGACGCAACTTCAAGAGTTGTTGGAGAAGGGTTTCATTCGACCAAGTTCGTCACCTTGGGGAGCACCGGTTTTGTTTGTGAAGAAGAAAGATGGATCCATGCGGATGTGCATAGATTATCGGGGGTTAAACAAAGTCACGGTGAAGAACAAGTACCCTCTACCTCGCATCGACGATCTCTTTGATCAACTCCAAGGGGCGGGATGTTTCTCGAAGATTGACCTTCGGTCCGGTTATCATCAAGTGAGAGTGAAGAACGAAGATATTCCGAAGACGGCTTTCCGAACGAGATACGGTCATTATGAGTTCTTGGTGATGCCGTTTGGCTTAACCAACGCTCCGGGCATATTCATGGATTTGATGAACCGTGTGTGTCGCCCATTTTTGGATAAATCCGTGATCGTCTTCATCGACGATATTTTAATATATTCAAGGGATGAGTCTGAGCATGGAAGACACTTACGGGAAGTATTAGAAGTTCTAAGAAGGGAGAAACTGTTCGCGAAGTTCTCGAAGTGCGAATTTTGGCTTCAAGAAGTGCAATTCTTGGGGCATGTGGTATCAAAGGACGGGGTAAAAGTGGATCCGGAAAAGATCGAAGCAATGATGAGTTGGGAACCCCCAACAAGTCCGACGGAGATCCGAAGCTTCTTGGGTTTAGTGGGATACTACCGACGTTTCATTCAAGACTTTTCCAAGATAGCTACACCGCTCACTTCTCTTACAAGGAAGAACGTCAAGTTTCTTTGGACCGATGCACAAGAGCAAGCGTTTCAGACGCTCAAGAGGAAGTTGTGCGAAGCCCCGATCATGTCCTTACCCGAAGGATCGAAAGACTTTGTGGTGTATAGTGACGCTTTCAAGATGGGACTTGGGTGCGTACTAATGCAAAGGGGGAAGGTAATAGCCTACGCGTCGCGACAATTAAAGGATCATGAGAAGAACTATCCGACTCATGATTTGGATTTGGCGGCGGTAGTTTTCGCATTAAAGTTGTGGCGACACTACTTGTATGGGACCAAGTGTACTCTTTTCACGGATCACAAGAGTCTCAAGTACATCTTCGATCAAAAGGAACTCAACATGCGACAAAGGAGATGGCTAGAGCTTTTAAAGGATTACGATTGTGACCTACTCTATCATCCCGGTAAGGCCAACGTGGTGGCGGATGCGTTGAGTCGAAGGAGTTATGATGGAGGTGTCAAAATGTCCCATACTAGGATCGAAGTGGTGTCGAGTTTGTTGGAAAGTATAAGAGCGAGCCAAGCGGAAGCACTTAAAGAAGAGAACCTCAAGGCCGAGGTTATGTCCAAACAAAAGGAACTCTTAACAGAAGATGGTCGTGGACTCAAACTCTTTCAAGGGCGAATTTGGGTGCCAAAGGTTGGGGGAAATCGTGACTTACTTCTCGAGGAAGCTCATAAGTCGAAATACTTTATACATCCCGGTAGCACCAAGATGTATAGAGACCTAAGGTTGAATTATTGGTGGCCGGTGATGAAGCTGGACGTGGCTAGCTATGTGGAAAGGTGTGTCACATGCCTTCAAGTCAAAGCGGAGCATCAAAGACCGTATGGGAGTTTGCAACCGTTGTCCATTCCCGAGTGGAAATGGTACAACATTACTATGGACTTCGTAACGAAGTTACCAAAGACCTTGCGAGGGCACGACACCATTTGGGTAATTGTTGACCGGTTGACAAAAAGTGCGCATTTCCTTGCAATGCGGGAGACTTTGCCAATGGAGAAGTTGGCCAAGCTTTATATTGACGAGGTGGTGTCGAGGCACGGAGTTCCTCAATCTATTGTATCGGATCGGGACAGCCGATTCACTTCGAACTTTTGGGCTAGTTTGCAAAAGGAGTTGGGTACTCGACTAAATTTGAGCACGGCGTATCATCCTCAAACGGATGGTCAAAGCGAGAGGACGATCCAGACATTAGAAGATATGTTGAGGTCGTGTGTAATAGACTTCGGGGGAAGTTGGGATTCACATCTACCCTTGGTAGAGTTCGCGTACAACAACAGTTACCATTCTAGCATTGGGATGGCACCGTTCGAGGCGTTGTACGAACGAAAGTGTAGAACCCCAGTTTGTTGGCTAGAAGCGGGCGAAAAGCAATTCGTCGGGCCGGAAATAGTGCAAGAGACGGCGGACAAGGTGAAAGAGATTCAGGAGAGGCTAAAAGCGGCACAAGACCGACAAAAGAGTTATGCGGACAAGAAGAGAAGGCCGGTTGAGTTTCAAGTGGGTGACCGGGTCATGTTGAAGGTGTCTCCGTTTAAGGGGATCATACGTTTCGGGAAGCGTGGGAAGCTCAGTCCTCGTTTCCTTGGGCCATTCGTTATCTTGGAAAAGATTGGGTTGCAAGCCTATCGGTTGGATTTACCGCCGGAGATGGATGGGATACATCCTACATTTCACGTGTGTTACCTTCGGAAGTGTCTAGCCGAAGAGGAAAGCGTGATTCCTTTGTCGGAAATTCGGGTGGACAATGGGAATCGTTGCGTGGAAGAACCGGAGTCGATCTTAGAATCGAAAGTGAAGAAGTTGAGGCATAAAGACGTAGTCATGGTTAAAGTCCAATGGAAGCACCATCGGGGTGCTAACATTACTTGGGAGTCAGAAGATGATATGAAGAAACGTTATCCTCACTTGTTTGCCTAGGGTAAGATTTCGGGGACGAAATCCCATTTAGGTGGGGAGGATTGTAACACCCGGGAATTTATAAGGTAAAATATTTGTCCTCTAATACTTTAATTGTGATTACCTGAAAATGTGAGTTTTATATATATGCATATGATCTTGATTTTGGGACTAAGATGCTATCTGAGTAATATAGTACTTGCATGTGTTTAGACCTCGTGTTCATTTTCGAAATTTGCTAAGTTTTCGGGCTGGGATAAGCTTGGCGCGATAGTGCCATCGCGATAGTGACATTGTCACTATCGTCGGGCACAATCGCCAGGATTGTACCGAGAGGGGGAGAAGTCCCGCGATAGTGACATTGTCACTATCGCCAGGCATACTCGCCGAAATTGTACCGTAGGTGTGTGGGTGTTCGCGATAGTGACTCGCGAGAGTGCCCTTGGCACTATCGCCGGGCACTCTCGCCGTCGGGGTGCAGTACCTTAAATGAGTCCTTATCAGATTTTAACCTCATTTCTCTCAAACCCTCTCTTCTCTTTAGCGATTTTGGAGACCTCCAAACCAAACTTTTCCTCTCAAAACCCTAACCCTCATAAATACAACTTTCCTTGGTGGTTGGATCTTCACACTTGCAATAACTCCTCTCAAGGACAAATTTCTAGGGTTCATAAAGCTCAACTTCTCCACTTCAAGTATCATCTCCTTAAATCTAGGGTTTTCATCTTTTCTAGGTTTTGTTACAAAACCTAGATTGTGAGTTTACTAAACCTTTGTTAAAACTAGATACACATCATAATCTTTTATCTGATATTTCATTCTCTATGTGTTCAAGTATTTGGGATTTCTTGATGAAAATGGTTGGAAATATGAATAGTGGTTAGATGCTATGTTTTATGTTATGTGTACCATTATTTGGGGCTTTTCCCATGGATATATATAAAATGGGTACCTTGATATGATAAATGTATGCATATATGTGTGTTATGATGGTTTTAGTTGGAATATCACTTTGGTGCCATATTTACATGCATGATGAGTATAATTGTCGTTTGGGACTTTTGTTGGACTCCATGAGGATAGGATGGTAACATTGTACCCGTAGTCGGTATGGAAATATGTTGGGTTGAAATATACCTAAGGACCTCCTATATGCATTATGTTGGATGAATCAAGGCAAGTTCACTAGGAGGATGTAGTCTTGGGGCACCACCGGGATGGTATGTGCCTAGACCTCCGCCACTCGGAAAGTTTCCTTTACGGTCTGATCTCCGGGTGTGCCGGGCCTTTGGGGTGTTCCTTGTTAAGGGCATCAAGGTGCATTGACTCTTTGGAGTGGAATTGATTGGTTCTTTGGGTCTCCCCTAATGACTCCACATATATTTGGACACTGGTTAACTGCTGATAAGAAATTGTGATTGTTCATGCATGCTTATTATTGTTCAACTCACTAGGCTTTTTGGCCTAACACTTGTTTGGTGTCGATGCGTATCTCAGGTGTTAGCGGCGCGGCTCCTAGGCAAGTTTAGATGCTTTGGGCAAGAGCTTGGGGATTTTGGCACTTGAACTATTCTTGGAACAATTTGGGTTTATAGATGACACCCCTTTTGTAATCTCTTTTCTAGATGTAGAAATTAGATTAGTTGGTTGTTGTTTATTTATCCGTTAAATTACATATTTGTGATTAAACAGGTTGTTTGTATATTACCCCTTTTTGGGAGGCTCTTGCTATGACAAACTTTATACCACTTCTCCATTTATGGAAAGTTTTTGTTATCCCTATTTTTAGGGTGTTACATCTTGGGAGGCTCCCAATTCATCATGGCTTCAATCTTGGAGGGATCCACTTTCACTCCGTCTCGAGTGACAACGTGACCCAAGAATTGCACTTCATTGAGCCAAAAGTCGCATTTGGAAAACTTGGCGTACAATCTTTCTTTGCTCAACACATCGAGGACTTCGCGAAGGTGTTGCTCGTTCTCTAACTCGCTCTTAGAGTACACGAGTATGTTATCAATGAATACAATTACCGACTTGTCGAGGAATGGTCGGCACACCCTATTCATCAAATCCATAAATACTGCTGGTGCGTTCGTTAGGCCAAAAGGCATCACAAAAAACTCATAATGGCCGTAACGCGTTCTAAAGGCTGTCTTCGGAACATCTTCTTCTCTCACCTTCACTTGGTGGTAACCCGAACGTAGGTCGATCTTGGAAAAACATCCAACTCCTTGGAGTTGATTGAACAAGTCATCTATCCTTGGAAGCGGATACGTGTTCTTCACTGTTGCTTTGTTCAACTCACGATAATCGATGGACATTCTCATTGTGCCATCCTTCTTCTTGACAAACAAGATCGGAGCTCCCCAAGGCGACGAGCTCGGTCTTATGAATCCCTTCTCCAATAGTTCTTGGAGTTGTGCCATCATCTCTTGCATCTCTGATGGTGCCAACCGGTAAGGAACTCTAGCAACAGGAGCCGCTCTCGACACGAGATCAATCCGAAACTCCACTTGACGATCGGGTGGTACCCCGGGCAAGTCGTCCGGAAAGACATCTGGAAACTCACGCACAATCTTCACATCAACAAGCTTTCACTTCTCTAACTTGGCGTCAATCACGTAGGCTAGGAAAGACGAGCATCCTTTCACCAAGCACTTGCGCGCCTTTGCCATGGTGATTATTGCCACTTCTCCCTTCCTCTTTTCACCATAAATCACAACAACTTCACCATTGGGATTGGGAAGTCGAATTAATTTCTTGGAACATACGATCTCGGCATGATTGTTTACTAACCAATCCATGCCGATCACAATATCAAAACCCCCGATTAACATCGGCATCAAATCGATCGGGAATTCTCTCCCTTCGATCCCGAGAGTACACTTTCTCATAACATCGCGGATCAGAACTTGACTACCATCTTCTATCTCTACCACTAACGCATTCTCAAGATTAGTAGTGGGCATAGAAATCTTTTGACGGAACAACTCAGATATAAAAGAGAAACTGGCACCCGTATCGAATAAAACACGAGCAGGTACGGAGTTTAGAAGAAATATACCCGATACCACATCAGCGGATGCCTTAGCCTCATCGGTCGTCATCTGAAAAGCTCGGCCCGGAACCCTAGATGGATTCTCTTTTTTCACCGACGCGCTACCCGACATGAGCTTCGGGCAATCTCTCTTTATGTGCCCCGGTGTCTTGCACTCATAACATACAAGCCCCCTGATCGGACAGTCATGGGTGATGTGATCAGATCTACCACACTTGTAGCAAGATTGAGGAGTGGTGCTACAGTTACCGTGGTGCTTGGTTCGGCACTTCTGACACCATCTAGCTTCTTGATAACCGCTGAAGCTTCGGTTTCCGACAAAAGGTCGGGTCCTCTTGGGAGGTACTGAACTGCTCTCCCACTTTCTTTTTTCAACAACTGCCACTGCCTTTTCCGGTTTACTCCTCGCGTAAACCTCTTCCATGAATTGCGCCTCTTCAATCGTCTCCCGAAGGTTAGAAGCCTTCGAGTTTCGGACCATGGTCATCATGTCCGACGGTAGACCTTTCAGATAGGCCTTAATCTTCTCCTTCTCAGTTGAGGCCACATGCCCCACTAACCCCAGCTTTTCCATGAATTGACGGGTATACTCCCTCACTGTCAAATTTCCTTTCTCAAGCGCTCGGAACTTTGCCTCGATCCGATCCATAGCCCTCTCATTGCAGTATTCTTCCAAAATCTTTACCTTGAATTCGCCCCAAGTCAGTTGGGCCAAAACAGTAGAAGAGAGGGTGGACTGGATAACATTCCACCACGTCAGCGTCGTATCCCTGAGCAGTTGAGTACCGAACCTCACCCTCTGGTCATCACCACACTCGGATGAACCGAAGGCCTGTTCGACCGCTCGGATCCACTTAACACACGCAACTGGGTCTTCGGAACCAGAGAACTCTGGTGCTCCGCAACCCAGAAAAGGCTTGTAGGAACAACTCTTCCCATTTTTTTGGAGCACCTACGACCCTTTGCTCCTCAGATCTGACCCTGATCTCGGTGCCCCCAGAGCCAACCAACACATTTTCCTCCACTGCCTCATGCCTTCTGAGGCTCGTGTCCCGGTCCTCCAACATCTTCTGAAAAGCCTCTTGCTGCTTCTCCATGGCCGACGTCTCCATTTGCATGACGCTGGCCATCATATCAGTTTGAGTGTTTGCCACTTGAACAACGGGGTTGGTGGATGCCAAATCCACTCTTGGCCCTAGCTCCACTTCCCAAGTAAATATCGGTGGCATGCCCGGAGGAACGACTGTTGGCACTCTAACCACCGGATTAAGCTCGTGCGAACTAACATCGCGATGATCTCCGTCGCCTAACGGACGACCACGTCTGTTCACCATACCTGAGTAATGGTTGCCACACAAGCACGAGAAAGAGTAAGAGACAGATCAACTGAATAACACAAGGAACATACTACTACATCATCAATTGTCACAGTAACGACACTTCAAGCACAATCACGTATAAATATTCTCATAATAACATTAGCTGAGTGAGATTATGAACATACAATACATAAAGGTTCTTGTTACCATCGCCACAACGTTCGATAACTATCATTTCCATCGACTCTAAGACTAACCCATCTTAGAAGTTCTACCCAAACTCACGAATCAATGCTTAGCATACTCAGTCTAAGTCTAGACATCTTGCATTCATGCCTAGTTCACTTAAACTAGAGCTCTAATACCAACTTGTAACACCCTAAAATTAGAGTAATTTAAAAATTCGGAAAATAGGCAACATGACATTTGTATTTGGTATAAACCTCCCAAAAAGGGGAAAAGTACATAGCCTTTACAAAACCTGCGAATGGATATGGAAATCAACAACAAACTAATCTAAACATGACTATCTAGATTACATCGGTTGTCAACCCAAAATCACCAAAATATGGGACTTAAACAATTGCCCAACATCCAATACTAGTCATCTCAAAAATGCCTCTAAGACCATGCTCGTTACTCACGACCTTGGCAACCCACCGTTAAGGGAACCTGTCATACATATCATTTGAGAAAAAGTGTTAGGCTTAAAGCCTAATGAGAACATACAGTTTATAATCTCAAGAAATATAAACAATTGCAGCATAAGGAAATCTTTTCAATAAAGTTCAGTTTACAATTGAAATCATTGTCACATAAGGACCATTCGGTCCAAAAATTCATCTTGTGATGACGGGGGATACCCGATTTACCAAGGATTGTAGCGGAACACAAAAGTAGACTACAATCCGAGTTGTGAGCTAAATACATGGAATCCATGGCCACGAACAACAAAGGTCCGTACTAAGATGTGAGGGAGGGCCCTCGAGGAAACCAGTCATACTCGTTCACTAGGACTACATTATGACCCATAGCTAGTAACCGGTCTTACATAACCGTACCAAATGTCCCCCGAGGATCAAATGCATCCATAGCTACAAAAAAGGGAATAGACATCCCAATAATATAAGTCGACTCAATACCTAGGGATCCACTAGTAATAGTCTAGACTTGTCACAATTTCATTTGTGACCAACCATAGTTAGTCATATGGGTCAAATAACATTTATAATCAAAATGCATTTTCAAGTTTAACTGCTGGTAAGAACGAAAATCATAAAAATGAACTTATATACATTCTTTCAAGTAACCCACATAAATGTGCAAGTAAAATATCATTTTACTTCAAATAAGATGGAACACATCGTTTTAGTTGAAAATGATCGGGAACCCTAAAATCTCTCAGAACTCAAGTTATGTCAAAAATGTAGTAAACTTAAATCCAAAACCATGGAGATATATAGGAGTTCAAAATGTAACCTTTGACATGTATAAAGTTTAGAAAATGATAGTAGGAACTCACCAAATAGGTTTTAGAAGAAAACTCGAAAACCAGATATCGACCTCAGGGAGAAGATGAAGCTTTCAATACCGAACCCTTGCTTGAAACACTTAATACTAGCAAAATATGAAAGATTGAAGGAACCTCAAACGAAATATGAAGAAAGAGAGAGAGAGAGAGAGAGAGAGAGAGAGAGAGAGAGAGATCTGGAGAAAAGAGAGATATTATGAGACTTTTCTTAAAATGAGATATTTTCCAGAAAAATGAATTTAAACCACTCAGGGCCACCGCGCGGGTTATGGCGCAGGCTAAGTCGCGTCGTGACTCGCGCCGCCCTCTGGAACTCGTAACCAAGCAGTGCACCGCGCGGGTTAGGGTGCGGGTACACTCGCGGCGAAACTCGCGCCGCTCACTGGAATTCCCAAACAGACAGTGCACCGCACAGGTTATGGCGCGGGCTAAGCCGCGCGGTAACTCGCGTCAGCTACTGCCTTTGCTTCTTCTTCCAAACTGGTCAAACGAAACTCGGGGTGTTACAACAACCCATTACTTTTGTCTTCATTTTTGGGTTGCATGCACATGCGATTAAGTCACCTTATTCACCGCCTTTCATTTTCTAGGATGCATGAACATGTGAATAAGTCCCTGAATTACTATTTTCGTTTTATTGGTAATATGCACATGTGAGTAAGTCACCGAATTCACTATTTTTCGTTTTCTAGGCTGTAAATGCATTCAAAAATTGAATTTCAAAAGATGAATGATTGGATATTGTTTCTTATGCACATGTGTATAAAACCCAGGAATGCGCAAGGCCACTAGAGATTTTCCTAGTTGTTCTCTAGGTCTCTGCGATTAGTTGAGGTGCACGCAATCTGGTCCAGACACCCATGATTAACAAAAAAACGAGGGAAAAAAGTAATTGAATATTATTACATATGCACATGTGCATAAAACTCAGAAAAATAAGAATATTTGAATATTGTTACTTATGCATATGTGCATGAAACTCAGAAAAAAGAGTAATTGAGAATTGTTACCTACGCATATGTGCATAAAACCTAGAAATATGGATTTTTAAAAGATGAATGATTGAATATTGTTATTATGCACATGTCATAAAACATTGTTATATGCATAAACGAGAAAAAAAAATTAATGATTTGATAAAATTCTCAAATATAAAACTAAAAACTCTCATTGATTTTCACTCTAGCATTTCATCAAACAATTGGTGGTCTTTTTTTTATTCACAATCCCAAAAAATGAAGAAAAATAAGAAATAGATCTTTGTCACATCCTCTAAAAACCCACAAAAACTTGGATGATTAAATAGAAGCTTGAATGAAGAACTAAAATCTAGAAAAGATTACAGTTTAAGATATTACCTTCTTTCGACATTTCAAGAATATGTGATTATGGTGTCAAGGCTTGAAGGCAATGAAGGTTTTGATTTAGTAGACTGGAGCCATGAACAGAATCATACGATGATGACGAGGATAAGAAGATGAAGAAACCTTTGCAATTAGAGAAGATAAAGATGACAACTTGAGAAATGGTTTGAATTGAAATCTTGAAAGGCATGAAATTAGGAAGGGTTGGATTGCCTTTAATACCTTGTGCCCCCTTGTTATTATTTACAAGTATGCCACTACCATATTTAAATTATTTACAAGTATGCCACTACCATATTGACCCATATATTTTTTTGATCTAAGGTGTGTAAAGGTGTTCCTTAGTTTTTCATTTTTTTGTAGTTTTTCCTTGAACCTCATATATATCCCTTCATTTTCTTTCCAAGTTAGTGACTAGCAACACAAGGTGAAGAACTGTTGGTCCCGAAGGTGCTTAACAAGTTTGTAGAAGGGGGGGGGGGGTTGAATACAAACACAGAAATTAAAGTTTAATAAATTGTTTATTGATAAATCAAAATACAATTTACAAGTTTGTTGCGGAATAAGATTAAGACAGACTCAATCTAAACAAACTTAAGAAACACTAAGATGGTTGCACAAGAAATTCAGAGAATGGGGGATTTTTAGAGAGATAGAAAACAAGGGTTTCTATTTTGGAGTTCAAAGGATTGAGCACTCCTTCAGATGAAGGAGTGAGCTTCCTATTTATACCCTATGCATTAAATGCATGGCAGGGTACTTTACACGTGGCATTCATAGATTGGCTTTGGTAGTCTCACTTTTGGAGACATGCTTTTGGCTACTTTATGAACAGTGTAGTTGACAGAGTTGGTGTACGATTTGTGGCAGAGACTTGTCCGTTCTGACACATCGTACTGGTTGTGCAAGGTAAGACAAAAGAAAACTTGAGGCATAAGCTTTGTGATCGTTGATCGCTGAGTATCTCTTCTTCCAGAGATAAAGTTCAGCTATCGCTGAAGCTTTTCCTCAGGCTTCTTCGCGTAAGTAGATTTGTCTGGTCTTCGCTGATATCCGCATCAGGTCACTAGTAGACTTATCTATTGTTCAGTGGCTTCGTCTTCGATTCAGCTATGAACTATGTTGACGCGAGACTTGTCTTCAGGGATTACGTTAACTGTGTTACATAGGAAACTATCAGTGATAACTGAACAGACTCAGTTTGATCGCTGAAAGTGAAACACTAATACATATTAAATGTTTACAGAAAGGTCATCAGCGATAACTGAACAGACTCAGTCTGATCGCTGATGATGAAACACTAATACATATAATAACGTAATTTTCACTAAGTATAAAAGAGGGTCGTTATCAAATCACTGAGAGAGTTTGGATCAACAATCTCCCCCTATTTGATAATGACAAAGTAACAAAAGAAAATTACTTTTTAATTCAAAATATAGGAATAAAAAGGACTCATAGAATGCATGTCCCAATTACTATTTTGAGGGATCTTTTACAGTACTGATAGGGTTAAGTACATCACTGCAATTTTCATTTAATTCAGGGATAGAATTACAAGATATGAAAATCATAAGTACAAGTGACTAACTAACTACTGTAAGTATAACTAACAGATTGCAGATAAGAAAACTAATCTATCAGCTATAAGAAGATTTGGGAGGATTGATCATATACTCAGGTATTTCTTCTCCTTTCTGTCTTCGTTCCAAAGATTCTTGACTGATAATTTCTTTAATTTTTTCAGCAGCAGGGAAGAAGTCACACCATAAGCATAAGAGATCCTTGAGATGATTCAGAGGACAGATAGGAATCTCAGAGATTCTTTGAAATCTGAGTTCCTCATCATCATCTCTGAAGAATATTCCATAAGGCTTGTCGATTACTTGACCAGCTTGGAAAGGACCACCAGGAGGCAGAGATAAGTCCAGAACTGAAAGATCAGGAGGAGGACCAAACAGTGCATCTCTTGAAAATTTGATAGAAGTTTCATTCCTGATGATGGCGACATCTTCAGAGGAGGAGGACCCAATTTTTCTCTTGAGTTTCAAAGATTTGGGAGGAAGAGGAGATGGCAGCTTTAGTACAGAAACGACTCTATTTATGAGGGCTTCAAGGAGTCCTTCAACGTAGCCTCTGTATGTAGATTTGGATTTCTTCAGCGCATCCCAGAACTCTAACCATTCCGTAAATCCGAAGCTTTCAAGTTTTGATACGTACATTGCTTTTTGGGTTCCATCCTCTCTGGTAATCTCCATGGTCACTGAGAGTTGATCTTTCTTCTTGCGACCAGAGATAGTCACGGCTGATATTGGAAGAAGATCAGAACGATAATCCATCTTTTGTTTGCACCATTCGATAGACTTATCGTTGATCTCTTGTTCTTTGAAGCGTTCCTCTTCAATTTCTTTCAGTAGTGCTGCTTGAACTTCCACAGGTTTGCTTTTCAGCTTTTTGTCCTTAACTTGAGAGGATTGAATCTTTAAAGCGAGTTGGGCATCTCGTTTGCATTCAGCGATCAGCTTCTCAGCTTTGGCAGATTCTTCTCTTTCAGCGTCAGTGAGGAAGTCGAGCTCTGTAGATATTTGAAGAGGGATTTTCAGCCGTTGACTTTCTAGTTGAGCGATCATTTCAACTCTTTTCTTCACCACTTCCTCTGACCAATGAGATGGTCGAGAGGGCCTTCCTGGATGGACCAGGGAATCTTCTTCTTCTTCTTCATCAATCTCAGCGATAGAGATTGGGATTATTTCTTCAGCGATAGTCGCTGGTATTATTTGTAGTTCAGAACCCTTAAGCAGGGGTGAGAACTGTCTGGTTAGAAAAAGAAGGAAAGAAGGGATAAGTGTATTTTTAGAACGAGAGAGATAAAGGCTAGAAAGACATAGGGGTTTGGAAAGAGTAGAAAAATGGTACAATTGAAAGACATACCTGAGAAGGATGCTCCCCCTCAGATTGTGATCCAGTCCTCAAGCATTCTTCAGCGATTGGTTGCTTGTCTTTGCTTTGCGAAGGAACACTTGAAGATGTATCACCTCTCACCCCTGTTTTGACAACCTCTTGCGAAGTTGTCCCTGATACGACGTTCGGCTTAGAGAACCACATAGATTGGTCTTCATCGTCGTCGTCGTCATCGGAGGGCTGATCCTTTTCTTGATCATCAAGATCTAGATCATCTTCCTCTTCATCGTCTTCTTCTTCATCCTCTTCAAAGAGAATGGAGTGAATCGATGAGGATTCTTTTGCCTTCTCCCCCTCAGATTGAGAGGGAGGTTCCTTAGCTTCCCCAGCAGCAATAGAGGTTTCTTCAGTTTTCTCCCCCACTTTGTCATTATCAGCGGTAGGGGATTGTTCAGCTGCTGGAGTAGCTGTTGAAGCTTTTAGCACTTGAACGTCAGCCTCCAGACGCTTTACTCGGTCTTCAACCGCAGGTATGTCGCATGTGGCATCATGAATGAATTCCACAGCGATGTTGAGGTTGGTACGATCATCTTCAGTGAAGGAGGGAGGCAGCGCTGGAGCTGGTTCATTCACTTTCTGTAGAACTTGCTGAAGAAGGGACGTGCAGAGGTCAACCTTGGAAGAGAGACCCTGAACTTCAGCTGTAAGAGACTCAAATCGTCCTTGAAAGAGTCGAGAGGACTCTCTGAGTTGGACGACTTGTTCTTCAAGAGCTGAAAGTTGAGAGTTCTCAGCTTTCGATGAGCAAGTGGCGGTCAACTTCTTCAGCTCCTCACCAGCCTGATTTACGGCGTTGGTGGTTTCATTGATGGTGGTGGTGAGAGCATCCACCTTTTCTCCTAGACTGTTGACATGCGTGTCAACAGTCGCCAAGCTAGGACCTGAAAATAATGTTAGTTCAGATATGGGCTTATTTGGAGAGGGGGGGAGAGAAGTGTTTAGGAGTATAGGTGTACCTGACGTATCAAACATTTTGTAGAACTGCATAGATTCCTCAAAAGTTTGATGCTCAGGTCCTATAGGGAAAGAAGAGGTGGCAGGTTCAGAGACCAAATGAGGAGAGAAGGGAAGAGTTTTGGGGATAGAAGTAGGGATGGGGTTAATCTCAGGGAATGAGATAGTAGGTGGGGTTACTGATGATGTGACAGCGAGAGAGATCGCTGACACGGTAGTATGAGTGACTGCTGAAGTTGTGGAGGAAAGACCCACAAAAGCATCTAAGGTAGCTTGTTGAGAAGCTCCCTCAGGTATAGTACTAGAAGGTGTACTTTCCTTAGTCTTTTTGGCCTTTTTGGAAGGACCAATTGGACTAGCTGATGGTCTTTTAGAAGTAGTGGTAGCGACAGGGATAGCAGACGAAGGAACCGTCTGCGTGGTCGCTGAAGATGAAGAAGAATGGAGAGAGAGACGAGAGCGAAGGAGAGAGATACTTACCTCGTCGGCGAGTGGCTTGACCTCCAGTGATCGTTGACCAACCCTGGCAAAGGTGCCATCATCTTTGGTAGGATAGGTGTTGGGATAGAGGAACTTGATGTACGTACATATGAAACGTACGTACGAGATCTTGGGATCTCGTTCAGGCTTCTCTAATCTCGACCTCAGATCTTCAAAGATGGCTGTGGCGTAGTCAAAGTTTTGACCAGCGATAACGGAGTATGCCATCTGCAGTTGTGTTTTGCTGGCTTGATCCAGCGAACCACTCTTCCCACTCATGCACTGAATTATGTGCGAGAAGATAAAGTTCAGTTGTGATGGCATCTGAGCTTTAAGAATCTTGGTGAGCTTCTTGTTAGGAATAGACGATCTTGGTTTGTTTTCCCAACAATAGCCCATTGCGTCCAGGAAGAATATCAGCTCATCATCAGTGGGGAGTGCGTCGAATCCACTCTTTGGTTTGTCAGGGAATCTTAAAGATTTCTTGAGGCTAAGAGCGGTCATGCTCCCTGGCCCTAATTCCGTGCTGAACGAGATAGCAGGGACTCGTTCGCCTTTCCTGTTGGTAAGTTCAGTTGCATCAGCAGTGAACCAGAACTGCTGAAGTAGAGTCTTGGAGGGCTTAGGATCCACAGTGATCGCGTAAGCTATGCAGGACTGCTTGAGGAAATTTGCAGCTTCCACCAGATGTGGGTATTTGTCAGCTTTGAAGTCGAGTCTGGCCAAATGATTACATTTAGTAATCTCAACTTCAGTGAGAGCGAATCGTACATGCTTGGAAGCAACGATTGAAGACTGTGTCATTTCTGTTATGGAAAGAGGCATAATAGAAGAAATGATTTAGATTAAAAATAATATGATTACCAGTTTCCATAGAAGAAGGGAAACTGGAAAATTATCAAGTTATTTTTAAGAGAAAAAAAATAGTGTTCTGGGTAGAAAGAATGAAGAACACTTTAAAACCAAAAGGTTTTTATTTAAAAACATAAAATCAGAAGGAATGATCTTTAGTTTTAAAAAACGTTTTATAAAATCCATAGAAAGCGAGTAGGATTTTAAAAGAATAAAAAGCATATGAACAAAGCATATAAACATGAAATAAACCTGTGTATCTTGAAGAAAAAGAGTTGCAGATTCAATATTCTGGGTTTACTTGCTTGAGTGTTCTTGAGAGAATGTTTCTTGCTTTGAAAGTTTTGAAAGCGTAAACCGTATAAAGGAGAGAAGAATTCCTTTTATACGAAGAGAGAGAAGAGAGATAAGAGAGAGAATGAAGCGGGAAAAGAAATCATCATGACATTGACACGTTCCACGAAGTTGATTGGATAGAAGGGCAACGGACGAACGTGTCAGAAAAGGCATGTCGTGGATTGTCGGTTCAAATGACGTCATAGAGGAGAGAGACTGTTCATTTGTCCGTTCAAATGATCACTGAAGAAAAGTCAGTGATAGATTTTCCTTTTTAAAAGTATCCCTGATTGTAAAGATAGGGATAGATTTTCCTTTTAAAAGATCACTGATTGGAAATATCAGTGATTAATGTATTTTTCAAAAAAAAAGCTTTTAATCATTTGAAGAAAGTTCAGTGATTAAAGTTTATATTTTGAAGAAAAACATCTTTGAGAGAGAGAGAACATACCTGAGAGTCAGAATGTTTATCAGAGAGAATGATGAGGGGAACTTTTGATTACTGACACAATACATGAACGCTGAAGAATTATTCTTCGAGGTTCAGCATTCCAAGCTCACTGATGAGAAAGTTGAACCTTGTCTCATCAAGAGGTTTGGTGAAAATATCAGCAAGCTGAAAGTCAGTAGGGATAAAGTGAAGTTCAATATCACCATTCATCACATGATCTCTGATAAAATGATATCTGATCTCTATGTGTTTTGTCTTTGAATGTAGCACTGGATTATTTGCTATAGCGATAGCACTAGTGCTGTCGCAATAGATAGGAATCTTTGACAGCTGAAGGTCATAATCTAATAGTTGATTTCTCATCCATAGGATTTGTGAACAACAGCTTCCAGCGGCTACGTATTCAGCTTCAGCTGTTGAAGTGGACACAGAATTTTGCTTCTTGCTTGTCCAGCTTACTAGCTTTCCTCCCAAGAGTTGACATCCACCAGTGGTACTTTTTCTGTCAAGTTTACAGCCTGCAAAATCACTATCAGAATAACCAGTTAGATCGAACCCTGAGTCTTTGGGATACCAAAGACCGAGGTTAGGAGTTCCTTTCAGATATCTGAAAATTCGCTTTACAGCGATCAGATGGGATTCCTTGGGTTCAGATTGATAGCGTGCACATAAACAAGTAGAGTACATGATGTCAGGTCGGCTTGCTGTAAGATACAACAATGAGCCTATCATTCCTCTATAGGCAGTGACATTAACAGGTTTTCCAGATGGATCCTTGTTAAGTGTCAGTGGTGGTGCCATAGGAGTTTTCATCGCTGAAGTTTGTGTTAAATCAAACTTCTTCAGCATGTCTTTAACATACTTACCTTGGCAGATAAAAGTACCTTTGTCAGATTGTTTAATCTGAAGACCAAGAAAATATGTCAGCTCACCCATCATACTCATTTTATATTCTTTCTTCATTCTTTCAGCGAAGCGAGTACATAGAGATGGGTTAGTAGAACCAAATATTATGTCATCGACATATATTTGTACAAGAATTATATGACCTTTTATCTTCCTGAAAAATAACGTATTATCAATCTTGCCACGTTCAAAATTTTCAGAGATAAGAAAAGATGAGAGAGTGTCATACCAAGCACGAGGGGCTTGTTTTAAACCATAGAGAGCCTTATCCAATTTATAAACATAATTTGGATGCTTAGGGTCATAGAACCCTGGTGGTTGTTCTACATAAACTTCTTCATTCAGTTTTCCATTCAGAAAAGCTGATTTTACGTCCATTTGATAAACGATGAAGTCTTTATAGACTGCATAAGCTAAGAATAGTCGAATTGCTTCGAGCCTGGCCACAGGGGCAAAGGTTTCATCATAGTCTATGCCTTCCTCTTGTCTGTATCCCTGAGCAACAAGTCGAGCCTTGTTGCGGGTTACAGTTCCATGTTCATCTAACTTGTTTCTAAACACCCATTTGGTGCCTATTACAGTTTTATCAGATGGTCTAGGAACGAGATTCCAAACTTTGTTTCGAGAGAATTCAGTCAGCTCTTCTTGCATAGCGCTGACCCAGTTTGGATCTCTGAGGGCATCATCAGTCTTCTTTGGTTCAATTAAGGAGAGAAAGTTTACAAAGAGACAGATATTACCTGAGCTTCGTCGTGTCTGAATACCTGCATCTGGATTACCAAGAATTTGATCTATGGGGTGATCTCTGGTCCATCGCTGAGCAGGAGCAAGATTGCTTATTTCAGCGATAGGATCAACAATAGGAGCAGTCACTGATGAAGATGCTTGAGGTTCATCAGCTAGTAATTGTTGAACATTAGATACACCAATGCTTTCAGAAGGGTTTTCAGACGTAGATGGATTTGATGGTAGAAGTGTGTTTAGAGGTTCAGCTGAAATCCATGAGTTGGATTCAGCGGTGGGAGGTATGATACTTGGTTCTTCATCAGCAGCTGGAGTTTCAGTGTGCTGTTGGTTTGAGAAGAAAGGTTCAGTTCCTTTATAGTGAGAGATCATCCAAGTATTCAGTTCTTCATTGTCAGCGATTGGTTTAGAGTTCGCTGAGCGCGTTTCATCAAACGTGACATGAATGGTTTCTTCTACGGTTTGTCTTCTTTTGTTGAAAACTCTGTAGGCTTTTGAGATGGAGGAATATCCTAAAAATATTCCATCATCGGCTTTTGGGTCGAACTTTCCAAGTTGATCTTTGTTGTTTAAGATAAAGCACTGACAACCAAAGATATGAAGAAAGCTGATAGAAGGCTTCCTTCCAAGAAAGAGTTCATAAGCTGTCTTCCCAAATCGCTTTATTATCAGCGATCTGTTTTGAGTAAAACATGCAGTGTTTACAGCTTCTGCCCAAAATTGAGTAGGGAGGTGAGAATCGCTGAGCATTGATCTAGCAGCTTCTATGATCGTTCTGTTTCTTCTTTCAGCGACTCCATTTTGCTGAGGTGTTCTTACTGAAGAGAAGTTGTGAGAGATTCCCTTGTTCTCAAAGAAATTGTTCAGGGAACTATTTTTGAATTCAGTTCCATGATCACTCCTTATTGATCGAACAGTAAGATTATTCAGCACTTCCATCTTTTTGACAAAAGATATTAGTTCTTCTGGAGTATCATTCTTGCAGCGAAGAAAAATAACCCAGGTGTAGCGAGAATATTCATCTACAATGACAAGCGTATATTTCTTTCCAGCTATTGATTGGATATTGACAGGGCCAAATAGATCCATATGCAAGAGCTGAAGAGGACTTGTTACTGAGGAAACTTGTTTCGACTTGAAACTAGCTCTTGTTTGTTTTCCTTTTTCACATGCTGAGCAGAGAGATTCTTTAGCATATGAGTGCTGAGGAAGACCAGAAACCAGTTCCTTAGATGAGAGAGAATTCAGGGTTTTGAAGTTTAGATGAGAGAGCCTTTTATGCCATAGCCAGTTGACATCAGAAGAGGCCTTAGAGAGAAAACATAAGTTATCAGTGATAGTAGAGTCCATATCTATTACATAGACATTTTCTCTTCTATAACCACAGAGCAAGTTTTCCTTTTTCATCTACCACTGAACATGCTTTCTTAGAAAAGCGAACTTCGTAGTCTTTGTCACATAGCTGACTGATGCTTAGAAGATTGTGCTTCAGTCCATCTACATAAGCGACTCTTCGAAAGGTAGTTGTCCCATTGCTGAGAACACCAAACCCTCGGGTAAATCCTTTTCCATTTCCACCAAAGGTCACAGAGGGACCTTTCTCTTCCTTGTATTCAGTGAGCAGGTCTCTTTGTCCTGTCATATGACGAGAACATCCGCTATCGAGATACCAGATGCCCTTTGATCCCTGCATACATAAGGAAGATTAAGCTTTGTTTGGTACCCACTTTTCAATGGGTCCTTCAGAGTTAGTGGATAAGGAAGATTCAGTTTCAGTGGTAATCTTCACTTTGGTTAATTTCTTAACCTTAGTGGTATTTTTCTTCACTTTGGCTGTTTTATCAGCTTCGGTGGTATTTGGACACTTGCTCGCAATATGGTCAGTGAATCCACAGTGATAACATTTTCTATATCTGATGGTGGATTTATAACCAAAAGGTTTTGAAAACTTAAGATGAGCAGGTCCAGCTCCAAGAATGCCTTTAGCACGAGATCTGGGAGGAATTTTTATTTCTTCAGATTTCACGGGCTTTAGATCAACTTTCAGCTTTGGAGGACAGATATCAAAGATTTCTGTCACTGAGCTAGAAGGTTTATCCACTGAAGGTTTGGAGGGAACTTTCAGTTTGGTTTTCTTGGAAGCCTTCTGAGGAGGGAGAATAGACTTTCCTTTATCTGCAGGCTTAGATCTTGCAGATATCTCCTCAGGGATGGAATTAGAAGAAGAACAGGGATAGAATTGATTATAAGAAGTGTCAAAGAAAGATGTGACAAAAGTTCCAAACTTAAGCGAGGAACTTTCTTCTTTAGGATCATCCTGTGGTGTCCAAAAACCAAGACCAGTTTTATCACTTTCAGGAGTTTGAGCATTTATTATCTCAGAGATCTTTGTTGATGATTTGCACCATTTTTCAACATGAGCCTTTTCTGCTTTTAGAGCAGCGATGGCTTGTTCGCGTTCAATGCTGATGATTTCATTTATAATGACTTGATCTTTTAGCTTTTCTTCTAAAAGATTTAGTTCACTGATCTTTTCATGACATTTCTCTAGCTCTTGTGTTAAATAAACATTTTTATTTTCAGCTTGAGTTTTGTCGTTTAGAGCATTATAAAGGTCAATCGTCAGCACATCAACAGCGCGACTTCTCTCAGATTCAGGCAGAGAGGGATTTGTAGAGATGGATACCTGAGATGATATGTAGCTCATAGAAGGTTCAGATGGTTCTTCTACTTCTTCTTTAATCTCAGCCATGAGGCAAAGATTAGCGACTTCTTCTTCATCAGAAGATGATTCTTCTGATTCAGCCCAGTCATGTTCTTCAGCGATGAGACCTTTACCTTTTTGCTGATAGCTTTTCAGCTTTTGATATTTGTTTTTCAGCTTATGGTATTTGTCATCACTGGATCTTCTTGAGGTAGAAGGTTTGAAGACCTTTTTAGACCTGCACTCACTAGCAAAATGTCCAATTTTTTCGCAGTTATAGCAAGTGGCTGTAGCCTTATCAACCGGAGTTGATTTTGGCTTTTCAGTAAGAGAGAGAGGTTTACTTCTTCGGAAGTTACTCTTTCTTGCAAATCTCTTAAAAGAGTTTGTCAAGAGTGCTAAGGACTCATTAAACTCTGAAAGATCAGGGTCTGATAAATCCTCAGATTCAGAATCTAACTCAGTGATGGTTAGAGTAGATCGCTGGGATGGAATTATCTCTGATGAGACTAAAGCAACAGCAGTGCTTTTGGAGTCTTTAGAATCTTTTACAAGATTCTTCTTCAGGAGATTAGATTGCTCATAGTTGAGCAATATTCCATACAGAGTGCTTAGAGAGAGAGTATGTAAGTCCTTTGTCAGCTTAAGACATATTGAATAACTGTCCCAGCTTTCAGGAAGACTTTCCAAGAATTTTGTTAGGACCTCAGAATTAGAATAGGTCCTTCCAACAGTTCTTAGGTCAATGATCAGGCAGTTAAACCGCTGATGAATGTCAGAAAGAGATTCATTCTTACCAGCGATAAAACTTTCATACTGTCTTACCAAGTTAATCTTTCGGGTCTCTTGGATTTCAGTGGTGCCCTCATATTGAACACATATGGTTTCCCACATTTCTTTAGAAGTTTTTAGATGCATGATGGAATGGAAAACTTCATCAGGCAGAGCCATTGATATAATGGTCTTTGCTCTTGCATCTATGCCTACCTTCTTTTTATCTTCATCACTCCACTGTCTTATTTCCTTAACGACATATCGTTCAGGGACAGCTTCAGTGGTGGCAGTAGCAGGAACAGCAGCTATAATTCTAACAGGTTCATAGGGTCCGTTTTCTATATATTCAGGTATAGTAGGATCCGCACCTTCAAGAAATAGCATCATTCGATTTTTCCATAGAGAAAAGTTATCTCTGCTAAATCGAGGAGGTTTAGAAAGTGAACCATTATCATAGTAGTTTGTGTTTGTGTTTAGTGCCATTTTAGAATAGCAAGGAAGAGTATACAGCAAGATCTTGTTTATTAGATTAAACAAACTGCTCTGATACCACTTGTTGGTCCCGAAGGTGCTTAACAAGTTTGTAGAAGGGGGGGGGTTGAATACAAACACAGAAATTAAAGTTTAATAAATTGTTTATTGATAAATCAAAATACAATTTACAAGTTTGTTGCGGAATAAGATTAAGACAGACTCAATCTAAACAAACTTAAGAAACACTAAGATGGTTGCACAAGAAATTCAGAGAATGGGGGATTTTTAGAGAGATAGAAAACAAGGGTTTCTATTTTGGAGTTCAAAGGATTGAGCACTCCTTCAGATGAAGGAGTGAGCTTCCTATTTATACCCTATGCATTAAATGCATGGCAGGGTACTTTACACGTGGCATTCATAGATTGGCTTTGGTAGTCTCACTTTTGGAGACATGCTTTTGGCTACTTTATGAACAGTGTAGTTGACAGAGTTGGTGTACGATTTGTGGCAGAGACTTGTCCGTTCTGACACATCGTACTGGTTGTGCAAGGTAAGACAAAAGAAAACTTGAGGCATAAGCTTTGTGATCGTTGATCGCTGAGTATCTCTTCTTCCAGAGATAAAGTTCAGCTATCGCTGAAGCTTTTCCTCAGGCTTCTTCGCGTAAGTAGATTTGTCTGGTCTTCGCTGATATCCGCATCAGGTCACTAGTAGACTTATCTATTGTTCAGTGGCTTCGTCTTCGATTCAGCTATGAACTATGTTGACGCGAGACTTGTCTTCAGGGATTACGTTAACTGTGTTACATAGGAAACTATCAGTGATAACTGAACAGACTCAGTTTGATCGCTGAAAGTGAAACACTAATACATATTAAATGTTTACAGAAAGGTCATCAGCGATAACTGAACAGACTCAGTCTGATCGCTGATGATGAAACACTAATACATATAATAACGTAATTTTCACTAAGTATAAAAGAGGGTCGTTATCAAATCACTGAGAGAGTTTGGATCAACAAGAACTCCTCTCTCAACATGGTACATTGTTTGGATTCAAATTGTAGAGTAGAAACTCAAAGCCGGTTTTTGTAGGTTTGATAACTTGTCTATACCTGTCCTATAGACGGGTTAGGCTTGCGCACACGCTAACAAGCCAAAAAATCTTTTACATTTAAAAGAACATAACTCACATAAAATCATAAGCTATGTAAAGCAATTCAAAATATATAACTTTTTTCCAACTTAAAATAAGCCATAAAAATATTATAATGTACATAACTTAAAAAAATATAGTTTCATAAAATATGAAGTATGTCCATTTACTCTTTAAAGATTTATCAACCTCTAGATTCTGAATTCTTCAACAACCAAATATTTCACCACCTAATATTGCAAGATCGAGATTAGAGATGTACTATATGACATATCACATATAAAATATACTTAGAAGACAATCGGTATTCAGTAGCGGGAGTCTTAAAGCCTCCTTTAATAAAATTAAATTGTAATTATATATAAATCTTAATTAATTATAAAAATATAAATCGATTTGTCAGGGTTGTCTGGACTATTTTTTTCATACCCCAATAGCACCCATTAACTTTTAGCGGTTAAGCCCAAGCCCACCCATTAATTTTAGCAGTGCAACCCAAGCCTACCCATTGTTTCAAGAATAGTTGTCTAAGCCCGATTTACTAAAGGGTCAGAACGGTCGGGTCTAAGGTTGTACTGTTCATGAACAACTTTACTATAGAGACATCAGGTGTAAATCTCAAGGAGAAAGATGTTGATGCACAACTAGAATCACTTCCAACTATTGCCATATAGAGATCATAATATATGTAGGTTAACAAGCCATTCTAACAGAGTTGGTCCGAGAAACGAAATAAAAACCACAGGGACCAAAGAAGAATTTTTTTGAGACCAGAGACGAAAATAGTAATAAACAACAAACCATAAGGACGAAAATCGCAATTTACTCTACATTAAAATTAAGAAGTGCCAAAATGAAACCAAATCACAAGAAATGATAATTAAACTAAACAAGAACATTTAAGCATTTATATAGTTATTCAAAAACACAAAACTGTAATTAATTATGTTATAAGGAAAAAAGCTTAATTAATCACCATTAAATTAATAAATCTAATAAAATAACATTTACTGAAATATAAAGCTAAATTAATAACAAACCAAAGATACCTCTAAAAAAACGAAAGATAATTAATAAAATTAAAGTGTGGTAAAATAATCTTACACTGGAAAACAAATAATAAATATTTAAACCAACGTTGTGTTCTCTAATCCGGAGAAAAAATAAAAGAAAAGAAATAGATGGAAAAGAAAAAGAAAATAATTTTTTCATTTGTATTCTCAAAATGGAAGGAAATAAAATAGTTTTTCATATTCTTGAACAGGAGAGAAAGGAAAGAAAATATGTTAATTATACAAACATACCCTTATAAAAATATATTGTTTATAATGAAAGATTGGGTAGTTTTTGTAATTTTAATAATTTCAGTAATTTTTTTAAATGGTTTTAATTTATTTCCTTTCCTTTCCTCCCACATGGCCACATTTGGGAGAAAAGTTATCAATTCTTTCTTTCCGTTTGCTTTCCTTTCTCTCCTAAAAAAGTTTCGAAAACACGAGTTTTTTTTACTTTCCTTCTCTTTCCCTCCCTTTCCTTTCCTTTCCTTTCTTTCGTTAAATGAGTTTCGAGAACTTTTTTCTTCCCCCCCCCCCCCCTCCCCAAAAAAAAAGACATGTAAAAATAAGTCTACATTAAAAAAATGTACAATTTAGAGTAAACTACAAATTTGGTCCTTGTGGTTTCTCGAAAATAACACTTTTCGTCCCTGCAGTTTCGAAATTACAGTTGGTCATCGTGGTATGCAAAAACAACTGGATTTGGACATTGCCTCTAAACGACCGTTAAATAATCTCGTTAGATAAGGGGTATTTTAATCTTTTTATACTTTTATTACATTTTTCTTTAATAAATAAACAAACTTGTAAAATAAATGCAAACTAAAAATCAAGTACAAATTGATTACACTAATGGGGCATTTGTTTTGATAGAATGGTTTTAAGTTATTTAGATTTTGTGAAAAGATTTGAAATTGGAGGGATTTGGATGTGAAAAGATTTAAAATCTTTGGTGTTTTTGGTTTGTAAGATTTGAAATGGAATTTTTTTTATAAATAACTAGAAGTGTACTCGTGCAATGCAGCGAAATACATCACGATTTTAATGTTTCATTGTATTTTTTTGTCGATTTACAGTACGATTTTGGATGGTTTTGAGAAACTGATAATGTTTTTTTTATAAATTTGTTTAATTTAGGCTTAATAATATAATGTTTTTTATATAAAAAATTAAGTATTTTGTTAGAATTCAATGATTATCTTATATATTTTGATGACATCTAGAAAAAAATAACCAATTACATATTTAATAATATAATTAAAACAAAATTATAGTAATATAATATATTAATTAATAGTGATACATGGAAAGGTCTGCATAAAAGAAAATGTCCTGCACATACCAAATTGGTGGGTGTTAGAATCCTGCAGTAGTAATATGTATTTTGTGCTTTGATACTTGTAAATTAAGATATTTTTAAAATCTTGCATAAAATGATGGTACCTTGTGTCTAATAATTTGTATTTAAGAGTTTTTTGTCCGTGCTTTATAATATAATATAGATATATAAAAATAATTGTAAAAGTAATAAAATTACCTTTTTTATTAAGAGTAATGTTATTTGCACCATTTGAATGGGTGTTTGATTGCAAAAAAATTTATGTCAATTATTTTTAAAGAATCATATGTCACTTCACTTGACATATATATATATTATTTTTGTTTATATATATACACATTATCTTTTTATATATATAATATTCCCAAGATCTATTACTAAGTCTAAAAGCCACCATTTAACGTAACACCCTAAAATTTGGAGTAATTTTGAAAATTGAAAATTTGGCAATATAACATTTGTAATTGGAGTAAACCACCCAAAAAGGGTAAAAGAGTATGCGTTTACAAAACCTGTATAATATGCATGGGAAATCGACAACAAACTAATTTAAACCAATTCTATCTAGATTACATAGGTTGTCATCCCAATACCAAAAATATGAATAAATTGTTCCAACGCCAAAACTCCAAATATCTAATCAACCAAAAATTGCCCTCAAGAGTCCACGCTCTTCTCTCAACCCCTCGACGACCCACCGCTAAGGGAACCTGTTATACACATCATTTGAAAAAAAGTGTTAGGCTTAAAGCCTATTGAGAACATACATTTTATATGAAAGATGGTAAGAAGAATTAAATGCAACATGAATAAACTGTTTTCGACAACCGTCTTTGTAAATGGTTTGATAAGCATATAGTGACCTTCCGGTCCAGACTTCATCTTGCGATGACGGGAAGAACCCGAATTCCAAGGATTGCGGCGAAACACAAAGTAAGCCACTTTCCAAGTTTTGAGCTCACCACACTAGGATCAGGGCCACGAACACGCCGGCTCGTACTAAGATGTGGGGGAGGGCACCCGATGATCCCTAGTCATTCTCATTCACTAGGATTTATATTTACGACCCACGACTAGTATCCGGTCCCACATAACCTTACCAAGTTGCAGTCTAGGGTCCAATGTCTCAACTAGCTACATACGGGAGTTATCCCCAAGTAATAAGTCAATTATATACCTATGGATCCACTAGTAATAGTCTAGACTTGTCACAATAACACTTGTGACCAACTATAATCAAACATATAGTTTATAATACCATTTAGTTCCCAAATCACATTTTTATGGTTATCTGCTGATAAGAAAATACAAAGCTCAAACATGAATCATAAACTATTTTCTCATTTCCAGATATATGTAAAACCATTTTAATGTAAACATGGACTTCCTCATTTTAAACCATTTATTTCCTTTTCCCGAAATACTACTTTCAACCAAAATACCCATAATATGTTTAAAACATAAACTTGACTAAAAAGCCATAAGTTAAACATTTACTCATCCAAATGTGAAAACAATCATATTTGTAGTTCCAAGACATGGGTTGTATCTATATTTTACAAAATGGTAAGAAACTCTAAAATCTCCCAAAACATCAAGTTAGGTCAAAATCTCATCAACAATGGAAATGTAAACAAGGAGATATTTAGAAGTTAGAAATGCATTTTGATATGTATAAGGTTTAATAAAAAGGAAGTATGTACTCACAATGGGGTTTAATCAAAACCCTAGCAAAACTTTAGAGTGGAAGATGAAGACTTGGATGGATGGATGCTTGATAACTTCTCCTAAGACTTAAAAAATCCTAGATAGCATTAAATAACCCTCCATTAGAGGTAGGTGGAAGGAGTAAATGAAGAATGAAGTTTAGCGTTGAAGACTTACCATAAAGAGGAGAGAAAACGAGCTCTTGGAAAACCTAAGTCTGATAAAATGAGAATTGGCCTGCTGAACTCCTGATTAAATCGACCAAGCACGCGGCGATAGTGACATGGTCACTATCGCGGGGTATAATCTCCCGAAGTGTACCGCGGCCTCAGGGGGTTGGCGCGAGAGTGACACGGCGATAGTGCCCGTGTCACAATCGTGGGGAACAACCGCGCTGCACGTACCGAGAGCCATCTACTCTCAGCGATAGTGACACCAGCGACAATGCCCTTGGCAAGGTCGTCGGGCAAGGTCGTCGGGCACTATCGCCTGGTTCCTTCGCAACCTCGAAAAAGCGATTTTTATCACCCGAACACAGGTTCTCGATAACAGAGTGATTGATAGGAAAATAATAAAAGCAAATTCCATCATAAGAAGATAGAGAGAGAGTTTGAGGGGATTTTCATTAGATCGAAAATTCAAGGTGTTACAATCCTCCCCAACTTGGAAATGGTTTCGTCCCCGAAATCCCAACTACTCGAACAGGTGAGAATATCTTCGCTTCATATCCTCCTCGGCTTCCCACGTAACATTGGCACTGCGGTGATGCTTCCATTGCACTTTGACCATAGTGACTTCCTTGTGGCGAAGTTTCTTTAACTGACTCTCCAAAATAGCTTCAGGTTCTTCAACGCAACGGTTACCCTCGTCCTCTTCCACCAAACATTTCCGAAGGTAACATATATGAAATGTTTTGTGGATCCCGTTCATTTTTGGAGGAAGTTCCAACTGGTATGCTTGTAAGCCCACACGCTTAAGCACTTTAAATGGTCCGAGGAAACGAGGGCTCAACTTCCCGCGTTTTCCGAACCGGATAATGCCCTTCCATGGCAACACTTTTAACATCTCATGGTCGCCCACATGGAATTCCATCGGTCTCCTCTTCTTATCGGCATAGCTCTTTTGCCGATCTTGGGCCGCTTTCAATCTTTATCGAAGGCCTTTGACCTTATCGGTCGTCTCTTGCATGATTTCAGGTCCGGCGAATTGCTTCTCTCCTGCTTCAAGACAACATACAGGAGTTCTACACTTCCGCCCGTATAAGGCCTCAAACGGAGCCATTCCGATACTTGAGTGGTAGCTATTATTGTAAGCAAACTCCACCAAAGGTATGTGAGAATCCCAACTACCCCTGAAGTCAATAATGCAAAACCTTAGTATGTCTTCTAGCGTTTTGATCGTTCTCGCTTTGACCGTCGGTTTGAGGGTGGTAAGTCGTACTCAACTTCACGCACGTACCAAGCTTCTTCTGCAAGCCGTCCCAAAAATTGGAAGTAAGTCGACTGTCACGATCCAAAACAATAGACAAGGGCACTCCATGCCTCGAAACCACCTCATCTATGTAAAGCTTCGCTAACTTGTCCATCGGTAGTGTCTCACGCATGGCCAAGAAATGAGCGCTCTTGGTCAGTCGATCAACTACCATCCATATGGTATCGTGTCTACGAAGAGTCTTTGGCAACTTAGTCACGAAATCCATGGTAATATGTTCCCATTTCCACTCGGGGATCTCCAAGGACTGAAGACTCCCGTACGGTCGTTGGTGCTCGGCCTTTACTTGCAAACACGTCACACAACGCTCTACGTAACGTGCCACGTCAAGCTTCATCACCGGCCACCAATAATGTAGCTTCAAGTCCCGGTACATCTTTGTACTACCCGGATGAATGGAATACTTGGACTTGTGAGCATCTTTAAGAAGAAGTTCCCGATTGCCTCCAACCTTGGGCACCCACACACTACCGTTGAACAATTTAACCCCACGGCTATCTTCCATTAAGAGTAACTGTTGTTTTGTCATGACTTCATCCTTGAGATTTTCTTCCAACAATGCTTCCACTTGAGATGCCTTGATCTTCTCAATAAGACTGGACCCTAACTCGATTCTCGATAGGGTAGCTCGAATGCTCCCACAATAGTCCTTCGAAATCAAAGCATCGGTCACCACGTTTGCCTTACCGGGATGGTAAAGCAACTCACAATCGTAATCTTTGAGTAACTCGAGCCACCGCCTTTGCCTCCTATTCAACTCCTTTTGATCAAAAACGTACTTCAAACTCTTATGATCCGTGTAGAGAGTACATTTCGTGCCATAGAGGTAGTGTCGCCAAAGCTTCAAAACGAACACCACCGCCGCCAACTCTAGATCATGGGTAGGGTAATTCTTTTCGTGAATCTTGAGTTCTCTCGATGCGTAAGCGATTACTTTGCCTCTTTGCATTAACACACATCCCAATCCCATTTTTGAAGCGTCGCTATAAACCACGAAGTCTTCCGACCCTTCGGGTAGCGATAAGATTGGAGCTTCACACAACTTCTTCTGTAAAGTCCGGAACGCCTTCTCTTGCGTTTCGGTCCAAACGAACTTCACATTCTTCCTAGTCAAGGCCGTCAAGGAAGAAGCGATGTTGGAGAAGTCTTGTATGAATCTCCGATAGTAGCCCGTCAAACCCAAGAAACTTCGGATTTCGGACGGACTCTTGGGAGGTTCCCAATTCATCATTGCTTCAATCTTTGAGGGGTCTACTTTCACTCCGTCTCGAGTGACAACGTGACCTAAGAATTGAACCTCTTCAAGCCAAAAGTCGCACTTGGAAAACTTGGCGTACAACCTCTCTTTTCTCAACACTTCTATAGCTTCGCGTAGGTGTTGCTCGTGTTCTGACTCGCTCTTGGAGTACACGAGTATGTCGTCAATGAATACAATGACCGACTGGTCGAGGAATGGTCGACACACTCTATTAATTAAATCCATAAACACCGATGTTGCGTTAGTTAGACCAAACAACATCACAAGGAATTCGTAAAGGCCGTAACGCGTTCTAAAAGCCGTCTTCGGAACGTCTTCCACTCTCACCTTCACTTGGTGATATCCCGAGCGCAAATCGATCTTCGATAAACAACCTGCTCCTTGGAGTTGGTCGAATAAATCGTTGATCCTCGGGAGTGGATACTTATTCTTCACAGTAGCCTTATTCAGTTCACGGTAATCGATGCACATTCTCATTGTGCCATCTTTCTTCTTGACAAACAAGACCGGAGCTCCCCAAGGCGACGAGCTCGGTCTTATAAATCCCTTCTCTAAGAGTTCTTGGAGTTGAGCCATCATCTCTTGCATCTCCGATGGAGCCAACCAGTAAGGAGCTCACGCAATTGGAGCTTCCCCCGGTATGAGATCAATCCGGAACTCCATTTGACGATCGGGTGGCAAACTGGGCAAATCGTTTGGAAAGACATCGGGAAATTCGCGCACCACCTTCACGACTTCGAGCTTCTTCTTCTCGAGTTTCGTGTCTATCACATAAGCTAGAAAGGACGAACATCCTTTCACCAAACACCTTCGCGCTTTAGCCATGGTGATAACCGCCACATCACCTTTCTTTCTTTCCTCATAAACGAACACCATTTCGCCATCCGATGTAGGGAGTCGGTTTAGTTTCTTGGAGCATAGGATTTCAGCTTGGTTGTCTGCCAACCAATCCATACCGACTACCACATCGAAGCCACCAATAACCATTGGCATCAAATTGATTGGGAACTTCTTCCCTTCAATACCAAGGGTACAATCTTTCAGGACGTCACGAATTAGCACTTGACTACCATTAGCTATCTCGACCACTAAAGCATTCTCTAGACTATTAGTGGGCATGGCAAGCTTTTCACGAAACGAATCAGATATGAAAGAGAAACTGGAACCCAAATCAAAAGGCACTCGAGCAGGTACGAAGTTTAGAAGAAACGTACCCGATACCACATCGATGGATGCCTTGGCCTCTTCGGCCGTCATCTGGAAAGCTCGGCCTGGAACCCTGGGAGTGTTCTCTTTCTTCTTCGGGGCACTCCCCGTCTTCCACTTCGGACAATCCTTTCGAAAATGGCCCGGCGTCTTGCACTCAAAAAAGATGATTCCCTTGATCGAACAATCCTTGGTAAGATGATCGGTCTTACCGCACCTGACACAAGCGGTGAAAGCAGGATTACAGTTTCCGTGGTGCTTTCTTCGGCACCTCTGGCACCACCATGCCTCTTTACGGTTGTTGAAATTCCGGTTCCCCACGGAATATCGATTTCTCTTAGGAGGTCCGGAATTGCCTTCCCACTTTCTCTTGTCTACTACCGCCACCGCTTTCTCTGGCTTGCCTCTTGCATAAACTTCTTCCATAAATTAAGCTTCCTCAATCGTCTCCCGAAGGTTAGAAGCTTTGGAGTTGCGGACCATTGACATCATGTCCGTCGGTAGGCCATTGAGATAAGCCTTTATCTTTTCTTTCTCCGTAGGGGCCACGTGACCCACCAATCCTAGCTTCTCCATAAACTGACGGGTGTACTCCCTCACCGTCAAGTTTCCTTTCATTAGAGACCGAAACTCAACTTCGATGCGCTCCATAGATCTTTCACTGCAGAACTCCTCCAAGATCTTCTTCTTAAACTCGGCCCAAGACAACTGAGCCAGAACGGTAGGAGAGAGAGTGAACTATGTGACATTCCACCAAGTGAGTGTTGAATCTCTAAGCAGTTGGGTACCAAACCTCACTCTCTAGTCGTCCCCACACTCGAACGAGCCAAAAGCTTGCTCAACAGCCTGAACCCACTTTACACATACAATCGGGTCGTCAGAACCGGAGAACTCCGGTGGTCCGCAACCCAGAAAGGATTTGTAGGAGCAGCTCCTCCCACTTTTCTGAGCACCCACAACTCTGTGCTCTTCCGTTCTGATCCCTTGGCCAGTACCACCCGAACCAACCACGACGTTCTCTGCAACCGCCTCATTTCTTTTGAGGCTGGCATCGTAATCTTCCAACAACTTCAGAAATGCTTCCTGCTGCTTTTCCATAACCGATGACACCATCTGCATAATGATGGCCATCATGTCGGCTTAAGGGTTTGCCTTCTGCACAACCGGGTTCGTGGATGCCAACTCCACTCTTGGAACTTGCTCCACTTCTCCCGTGAATATAGGCGGCATACCCGGAGGAACGACGGTCGCTGCCCTTACTACTAGGTTCCGCTCGGGCGAGTTGTCTTCTCGTACACTCCCATCGGCTAACGGTCGACTGCGAGTGTTCACCATACTAGAATAATGGCTGCCACACAAGCACGAGAAAGAGTAAGAAAGAGATTGACCGGAGTAAGCACGGAAGAAACGTACTACTACGTCTACCAATTGTCATAACATCAGCAAACCAAGTACACTCACGTAAAATATCTTCATAATAATCATTAGCTAAGTGAGATTATGAACATATAACACATAAGGGTTCTTGTTACCATCATCACAACGCTTGATGAACATAACTTCCGTCGACTCTAAGACTAACACATCTTAGAAATTCTACCCAACTCACAAATCATTGCCTAACATACTCAGTCTAAGTCTAGACATCTTACATTCATGCCTAGTTCACTTAAACTAGAGCTCTGATACCAACTTGTAACACCCTAAAATTTGGGGTAATTTTGAAAATTGAAATATTGGCGATATAACATTTGTAATTGGAGTGAACCACCCAAAAAGGGTAAAAGAATATGTGTTTACAATACCTGTATAATATGCATGGGAAATCGACAAAAAACTAATCTAAACCAATTCTATCTAGATTACATAGGTTGTCATCCCAATACCAAAAATATGAATAAATTGTTCCAACGCCAAAACTCCAAATATCTAATCAACCAAAAATTTCCCTCAAGAGTCCAAGCTCTTCTTTCAACCCCTCGACGATCCGTCGCTAAGGGAACCTGTTATACACATCATTTGTGAAAAAGTGTTAGGCTTAAAGCCTATTGAGAACATACAGTTTATATGAAAGATGGTAAGAAGAATTAAATGCAACATGAATAAACTGTTTTCGACAATCGTCTTTGTAAATGGTTTGATAAGCACATAGTGACCTTCCGGTCCAGACTTCATCTTGCGATGACGGGAAGAACCCGAATTCCAAGGATTGCGGCGAAACACAAAGTAAGCCACTTTCCAAGTTTTGAGCTCACCACACTAGGATCAAGGCCACGAACACGCCGACTCGTACTAAGATGTGGGGGAGGGCACCCGATGATCCCTAGTCTAGCTCATTCACTAGGATTTATATTTACGACCCACGGCTAGTATCCTGTCCCACATAACCGTACCAAGTTACTCTCTAGGGTCCAATGTCTCAACTAGCTACATACGGGAGTTATCCCCAAGTAATAAGTCAACTCTACACCTATGGATCCACTAGTAATAGTCTAGACTTGTCACAATAACACTTGTGACCAACTATAATCAAACATATAGTTCATAATACCATTTAGTTCCCAAATCACATTTTTATGGTTATCTGCTGATAAGAAAATACAAAGCTCAAACATGAATCATAAGCTATTTTCTCATTTCCAAATATATGTAAAACCATTTTAATGTAAACATGGACTTCCTCATTTTAAACCATTTATTTCCTTTTCCCGAAATACTACTTTCAACCAAAATACCCATAATATGTTTAAAACATAAACTTGACTAAAAAGCCATAAGTTAAACATTTACTCATCCAAATGTGACAACAATCATATTTGTAGTTCCAAGACATGGGTTGTATCTATATTTTACAAAATGGTAAGAAACCCTAAAATCTCCCAAAACATCAAGTTAGGTCAAAATCTCATCAACAATGGAAATGTAAACAAGGAGATATTTAGAAGTTAGAAATGCATTTTGATGTGTATAAGGTTTAATAAAAAGGAAGTATGTACTCACAATGGGGTTTAATCAAAACCCTAGCAAAACTTTAGATTGGAAGATGAAGACTTGGATGGATGGATGCTTGATAACTTCTCCCAAGACTTAAATAACCCTAGATAGCATTAAATAACCCTCCATTAGAGTTAGGTGGAAGGAGTAAATGAAGAATGAAGTTTAGGGTTGAAGACTTACCACAAAGAGAAGAGAAAACGAGCTCTTGGAAATTAAACCTAAGTCTGATAAAATGAGAATTGGCCCGCTGAACTCCTGATTAAATCGACCAGGCACGCGGCGATAGTGACATGGTCACTATCGCGGGGCATAATCGCCCGAAGTGTACCGCGACCTCAAGGGGTTGGCGCGAGAGTGACACGACGATAGTGCCTGTGTCACAATCGCAGGGCACAACCGCGATGCACGTACCGAGAGCCATCTACTCTCGGCGATAGTGACACCAGCGACAATGCCCTTGGCAAGGTCGTCGGGCACTGTCGCCTGGTTCCTTCGCAACCTCAAAAAAGCGATTTTATCACCCGAACACAGGTTCTCGATAACAGAGTGATTGATAGGAAAATAATAAAAGCAAATTCCATCATAAGAAGATAGAGAGAGAGTTTGAGGGGATTTTCATTAGATCGAAAATTCAAGGTGTTACATTTAACACCTTCAAAATGTTGACAAGAAAAACCCTATGAACAGCTCTGATGGCCTTGAGGGGGTAAATCAACCATGAAGTTGGCACTCGACTATAGACTTAGAAAATAGAATTATGAAATATAAGAAATATAGCCATGTAAATCTGTAGTTGTAAAAATAACAAGTATGTTTTAACACAAAATCTTAATTTAGCCTATCATTTAGGCTGATAGAAAGATAAAATAATAGAAATATAGAATTAAAAAGAAGAATAGGAATACTTACAAAAGTTCTTCAAGAACTTGAGCCGAATGTTAGCCGAATGTTTTTATTCTTCCAAAGGATTTATACAAATTGGTTACAAACTAGAAATCTTAAGAGAAAGAGAAAGGCTAAAGAGAAGCGTGCTTCCACCAAGGAAAGAGGGCTCCTAATAAGAAAAATAAGAGAAAAGAGGACAAACTAAAAAAAACAAGCAAACAAACAACTTTTTAAAAGTAAACGGGGAGATTCCCTGACAAATGCAAATAATGCATAAAGCAAAAGTATTTGTCGGTCATTATTGCTACAGAGAAGATTCTCTCAGTGCTGGAAGACTCAATTATTTGATGTTATCTTTCAGAGAGTCTTTCAAAGTTTCTTGAGCATCATCTAGTGAAAAACCAATTTGGTCTTCTTTAGGATCTTAAGCTTCCTGAGTTATCTGGTCAGATGTCATGGAGATATCGAATTTAGAGTCTGATCCTCCTATGTTTTTTATACAAATCTTTCTTCATTTCTGCAATGTACAGATCAATTATCTCTGCTTTTGAGTGAGTCTCAGCATATTTCTGAGAAATCTTCTGGAAAGGACTGAGTTCAAGAGTATCCTTCTTCTCTTCATCTTTCTGTTGCTCATAGAGCTCTATCTTTAGGCAAGGTGCCATAATCTCTGTATAGCCGAAAATTGGCTTCCATTTCCAAATCCAGGGAATATCGAATTCAATAAAGAACCAACAAGTATTTTGACCCTCAATAATATATTGGATTTTGCAGTTATGAACTTTTGGTGAGCAAGAAACCCATTGTTTTAAATAAAGTTTTAAGTCATCCGGAAGAATGTCTCCCATAGTGCCAAATATTTTCCACCAATTGAAAAACCAGTTTGGAACTGGTGAGTGAAAACAGTTTTCACAGATCTTCAAGAACCAAGAATGTTTCTTGTTTTCATTCTCATATAAAAAAATCTTTTCGAAACTTGAGATGTAATCCCAAAAATTGAATTTAAAATTACACTTATGAAGTGGAGAAAACCATTCTTTTTCAGCTAATGGAGATATACCCCATTCTTCAAAAGATATAATATTTTTAATAATGAATTTTGAGAAATTATAAACTTTTGTCCTATTCGAAGGAGAAAAATGAGTTATTTCTACAGAATTTATAGAAAGTAAAAAATCCTCATAGAATTATCTTTGTTTTAAAGATCCATGGATATAACAGGTCTTATTATATGTTTTGATTTTATAAATTTTATAAATTTGTTTATAAATTTATAAAATATGTAACTTTTGATTTTATTTTATTTTATTTTATAAATTTGTAACTTTTAATTTTATTATAACTTTGTAAAATGTATTTTTCTTTATGTTAGTCAAATGTCCCTTCCATGGTTGATCTTAAAATAATTTTCATTTAATTGAGTAAATTATCCTTGGTGGTATTCATATTTTCTAGTAGATGGTGTTTTTGTACAGTGATCATATATATCTTTTATAAATACCCTTTGTACACCTTAATATATGGGTGACATTAGTTGACTCGATAACGGATGAAACTTACATGTTTAATTTCTCACAACTTGAAGCAGTATTACGAATAAATACTCTTTATAAATACCCTTTGTACCCTTTTGGAGGTGAACATTTGAATATTACTTACAACACTTTAAACTTATTTCGATCAGATCAAGGTGCACCATTTGAACACTGGATGACAATGCCTGAAATAGGTGTCTTGATTGCTTCAAAATATAATGTGATATTACACGTTATAAGTATGACCGGCAGTGGGACGTACTTGTCGCTTAGGTCCACTCCACCAGTGTGGCCTGAACATGTTGTTTTTACAATTAGGTACGTTAATGGTAACCATTATGTGAAATTAGATATGACAGAAGGATACCCGTTTCCGCAAATTGTAGGACATTTTTTCCATTACAGTTATTCGTGTGTTGCTGGATGGGCTACCCCGTATTCAGAGCGAATACAGAAGTACATGCAGCTTTTACGTGTTAATTGTACTACGGATAATGTTATTTTAAAATAATCGAATGTAATATATATTATTTTATGTTCTATTTATATGTTAAATCGCAATATTTATGTTTATTTTTATAATTATATAATTATAAAAAATTAGTAATATTTATATTTATAAATATTTATTTATTTTTAAATAAAACAAAAAAGTAAAAGAAAAAAAACCTTTTTAAACTAAATAATACAAATAAATAAAAAATATAATACAAATAAATAAAATAGAAAAAGAAAAGACAACAAAAAAACAAAAAACATAAAAAAACAAAAAAACAAAAAAACAAAAAAGGAGCAATCATTATTTTCAATCATGAGGGTGCAAATAGCAATTAAAAGGGTGCAAATCTCACCAATCGGTTTGTAAATAAAACAAAACATTTTCTTTTCTACTTTTGGAAAAAAATAAAGAGAAGGAACTCATCTTATACGGAAAACTCTAAATAAATGGAAAACCGAAAAATCAAGAAAAAACGGATTAAAAAAATATATCAATATGTATGTCAAATTAATAGAAAAATATGATCAAACTTTTGAGGTAATTTGTTTCGTTCGAATTTTGATCATATTTCATACTTTTTCATTTTAAAAAATTAAGTGGTAGAAGATTTTTTAATTTAAAAATAAAATTATAATCGTCTCATTAATTACATCCATGTGGATCCCAGAAACAATGCAATCATGATAATAATCAATAATAAACAAAGATTTAATCACAACTGTTGGTCATATGATTAGATTTATCAATCAAAAGTTTAAGGTTTACAGAGAAAATTTCTGATGAATATGTGTAAATCTATGATGACCATTAACCTAGAAAATAGATTAAACTAACAAATATATATATATATATATATATATATATATATATATATATATGATGCGCCTAATGCAAAGGCCGAAAGTCCAAAGCCCAATAACAAAGAATAAAGAAATTACAATTTGTACCCCCAACTTCTATTCAACACAAAACACACCCTAACAATCTCCCCCCTTTAAATAGAAGTTCAAATTGCTGCCAGTTCGGAACATATCTCCTTCTGAATCCAAAGCTGATCTCGAAGTATCTTAGTGAAGTTATGTACTCCAACCTTTCTTCTATCTGACCCAAAGCCTTGAGAACAAGTCGCCTATAATATGGATCCAAAGATTGGACCCCTTTATCGTCTTGATCAATGAAGCATCTTAACTTGTCTCGAAGCAAAATCAGTGTACCGTCGCAGTATCGGGCAATCTGACTGAATCGAATGAAACATAGTTCACCTTTACCATTCAAGTATGTCATGCCGAATTCTGGATTGTTGATCAATGTATAAGCAGGTACATTCTGAACTTTGGGAGGAAGACTTTGATAAGGCTTGATCAGATTGGTCTTTGCTTGGTTGCTTGCTAACCCAATCTAGAAGTCTTTAACACATGCAATCTTCATGACACACTTCATATAACACTTGACAGCTTCAAGCGCATCAGTAATTGTTGTTGGCCGAATGGTTATGGTTTTCATGTCCTGTAGCAAAAACAGGAGGTCTGGCAGTTCTAGATTCGGGAAATCGACTTCAGTGAACTCCCATATATTGCCATATTCACTTGTCACAATGAAGTACGGAAACCAGGCTGTAGAAAGGTGGTCAGATGAGATTAGATCGACGGATTTAATTCTGGACTTTGTCTTCACATGACATCTCAATTGTTCTTTACATTTTCGCATGTAAATATATTCATGTCACTTCCTTTTGTCCGTCATTGATTGAATAGCATACACAGCAACCTGATCGTATTCAACTAATTGGCGGGTGAAAATCTTCTTTTCGGATTCTTCAAGAAATGGAACCTAGATTCTTACCCTTTCCCATTTAAGAGGATGATTAGGTCGAGTGATAATTGTTTCACGAACCGGTTTGACTGGAGGAGATCGGATGGGATGATCTGTCTGAGAATGACCTGTTGGATAGTAAAGTAGAGGTATACAGGCTGAAGACTGCTCGGCTGATTGATGATCTTGAACCACTTGCTCAAACAATCTGTTGTAGTCACCTTAATGCATATACTTTTCATCATCAAAAATGCATAATTCATCGACTTCAGCTTGGAAGACAACAATTTCTTTTTCTGTGACGAACGGTTCAGCCTCTGGATCAATCTATGAGAGTGGATCAACAATGATAGCCCATATATCTTGATCATCCGATGAACCTCTGTCCCACTCCTCGGGCTTTTCAACCGTTGGATTGGTGTCGTATAAAACTAAATCCATAACCTGGTCCTAAGCCTGACTCTGTCCTTCGTTCGGTGTATCTGTAACCATCTATGTCTGCCCCTCTACAGAAACCACTGCTTGTGTTGACTCGGGCTCGGATGTTCGTTGGCGCTTCTCCCCCTCATGTCAATCAAGATCATCCTGATCGTCATGCCTACACTTGAGCCCTTCTGTCGGACCTCTGCAAGTCGACTCCAAGGATGTAACCCTGTCAGTTAGTGTAGATAGAGATTGCTGCACAGACTGAAGGGTGGCGTTTAGGCTATGGAAGGCTTCAGGTAATATAGAGGGTGGGGGTGGGGGTGTAGGTGGTGATACTTGGGAGCGTGGAAGAGAGATTAGGTCGGCATCTTGGGAAGGTTCAGTTTGGGATTGGGATAATAGTTTGGCCAGTAACATGGATTTTAGGTCATCTATTGAATAATGGGTGGGTGGAGGTGGTGGTGGTAGTGATTCACGCTCAGTCATTAGAGCTTTGCCTTTCATCATTTTTCAATGCGTCCACCTGTTCTTGCATTTCCGCCCTCATGTAAGATTGGACAACCTTTAGGGGGCCGTCCAGAAAATCCCTTGAGACGAACTCTGGGAAACTAACACCTGGGTCACGTAGACTTCCAGTTGTGGTAACGAATGTTGAAGTCGTATCGACTATGGTCATAATTGGCATGATAATAGTTGTGGTAGGACTTCCACCTAATCCTCGTAATCCACCTGAAGGTAGAGTTACTATGGGTGTTCCGGCTGGGTCACTAAGAACTCCAGCAGTAGCCAAAAAATGTAAACGTGTCCTAGACAAAGAAATAGTATCATCGAGTGTCTCTAGACGTGCACTGAAAGAAGTCGAGGACTGGGGAAGTTGTCCTCTTGGTTCAATTCCGGAACTCTCCAAGTGAGAGACAGGTAGAATATGCGTTGAATCCTCGTGAGAATGTAAAACCAACATCTGTTGAGAGATGTCAGAGTGGCTAGGAGGGGTGTGTAATTGCATCGCTAGGTTCACGATGACTTCTTCAATACCCCGTCCCAACAAATGAGACTGGGTAGCAGATGTGGCTACCTGGCTAACACTAGGTTGGGGAAGGTCAACTTGATATGGTTGCCTTAACACACGTACACGCTCACAATCATTTTTTCTTTTCCTTTCTCTCTCTCTCTATGAATATTTTCTTTTTCAACTAAGTCTTCCTCCGCTCTCCTTATATCTCCAGATGAGGCTTGGTCATCGTCATCATCAGAGTCAGATGACTCGTCATTTGATGCCGGCGATGTGGGTTCGAATTCAGTTTGGTAGGCTGATTGGTCTATGGCAGCATCAGATTCGGTGTGGGAGGAGGAATGGACATGATCAGTCTCAGTCGCGGTGGCGGATGTAGAGTGGGTAGCGACAGTCTCAGTCGCGGTGTCCTCCTCCGAAATCTAAGGGTCTGCCTGAGGTGGGGTAGGCGGTATGCGTGAAGTACTAGCCTCGCTTTGTCGCACGGCACCACCCTCGACATTTCCCCTTACCAAATTTTCTCTCGTCTCACCCTATCCGGGAGCCCCAGCTCTCCGGATTCTCCCACCTCTCATGCATGGACCCTCACGCCGCTCAAGTCTTGCTCCCTGGGGAGGTACTTCCGGTGATGGATGGACCATGGGAGCAACTATGCATACGTGCGCCTATACGCTATCACACTCGGTGTCGTGGGACTAGCGTAGGCTAGTAAGCCATCCGGTATTCGCCTTGGTTCAATATTGGCGATTTCGGCTCTAGAATGAAGTTTGTGAGTGGAGTGGTGAGGGCATACCGGGTGTGAGGGTCGGCGAGCGATCGTGGGGTGAATTTCCATATAGCTCCGGATGAGTAGCTGAAGAAACCTCATAAACGGTATGAAGTTCCGTCGTTTTGATGCGTTGTCTCGGACCTTCTGAACTAGCTCGTACCATAGAATGTCGGCAAATTCGACGTGGCGATGGAAGGCTACACCATGAAAGAGTCGCAGGAAGTTGGCACTACTCTGATCGATGCCCTTGGTGATGGCAGATAGACACCTATTGAGAATAGTGAAAAGCGTGTACCATAGTTGTGTTAAGTGTCGATGGTTGAATGACGATGTGAATAGTAGAGGTACCACATATCCCAGTGAGTGGATGTTGGTGCACAATGTGGCATCTGAGACGATTGGATCAAAATTTAATCTGCCCGGTAAGGAGTCAGCGGTGGGTAGGCGGAGAAAATGTCGGAAGAGTTCCCGAGTGATTACTATGTGAGTGTCATCTATCCGAGACTCAAGATGAAATCCATCTTCTTCTTCGATGTGAGTGAGAGATCTCCAGAATTGTTGGAGATATATCTGAGGGACGTCCGCTGTTGCGGTGAGAGCATATGAGAGTGGGTGTCCTCTGAGGATCTCAACGACCACCTGGTGTTGGCATTGGAGAGTTGCAAAATCCAGGTGGAAGTTGTTCGGTGTGAGTGGGAGGAATTGATCGGGGTGGATCAGTGTCGTGTCAGCAACGGGATCAATTTTTGGATTCGGGTTCTGAGCCATTTTACCTGTTAAGATAAAAAAGTTAGAATGGAAGGCTAAAATTGATCGGGAGAATAAAAATTCCAACATAATCATTTAATAGAAGGTTAACAGGAATCCCGAAAATTGTCAACTTGTGAAGAATTTGACACCAAAGAATGTCTTATTCTTAACCAATTTACCAGAGAAATCAAGAAAAATTTACCAAAAGGCCGGGAAACGACTTGGCATGGAGTGAAGGTCAGGCCCGGGAAACATTACCAACCCGGTTGGTCAAAGACCCGGGAGTTTGCAAGGCCCCGGGAAACAAGTATCGGGAGTCGCTAACCCGGTATTCGGACAAAGTCGGGGGAATCCAGGAAACATAAAGTGTCGGGAATCGGCACATGTACCGGGAATCAGATTAATTCACACCCATGATCCCGGAAAACATCAGCCAGGAGTTAATCCCAGGAATGAACAAACCCGGTATGTACCGGGAGTCATTATGACCCTGGGAAACATCATAGTACCAGGAAAGTTCTTAAACCCGGGGATCCTTGCCCAAAACGAACAGTTAGCGAGCAACAAACAAAACCCACATAATCGATCTGGGAGTCGCTAAAATCAATTTAGAATCAGACCCATTAAACTGAATCCCAGTTAATCACCATAAGATTTCTCGATTCGTCAAAACAAATAATCAAGTTTAAGAACACAAGACGATCGAAGTCTAACCCAAATAACCAAACACTTACACTTAACTCATTATCAGGAGCAAACAAACAACTTTCAACTATTTTAAAATGAATCAAAAATCAATCGAGGAATCGAATCATGACCAAACACTCATATAAACCCTAATCGGTTTCACTGTGTACACCCAACAATTTCAAACAAAGAGGTCCAAAACAAACGAGACCCTAAATCAAACTCAAAATCAAATCAACATTTAATCAAGCTGTAAATCAAACTCAATATCGAATTATAAATTATATCATTCAATCAATTGAAATCACATAACCAAACTATTTATCACACACTTTATGGAAATCAACCACATAAGCTAACCATCAAAATTTGACTAACCAAAATCAAATCAACAGTAAACTTACAAAAACAAACCCTAGTCGAACTAAACCTAAATCGACATTGAGTCGACGTGGGTGGGTCGTCGTTTTGCATAAATCAAACCCTAATCATACAGGAAAACACATCGGCGATGGTAGCGGTGGGGAAACGAGACATCGACTGGGAGGGGTTTGGGATCGATTAACATTCACAAAACGAGATAGAGAGAGACGTACCTATGATTCGTCGATTTATCGAAAGCTAGAGAGATTGAGAGCTGAGACAGATAGATAGATAGATAGGGAGCCGGGAGAGAGAGATGGAGAACAGATAGAGAGTTCGAAGGGATCCGGGGTCTCTTTGAGCGAAACCCCGGTGTACTTGGTTTTAAAAGGAACAAACTGTCTAGGCGCTAGGGTGTAGACTGGGTGTCCCGGTTCCCGGGTGTCTGGGTTTCCCGGTTTTGAAAAAAACTTAAATTAATTTTTTTAAGAAAAAAATAAAACATAAAGAAAGACTTGAACAAACTAAACTAAAGAAAAAACTTGAAAATCTTAAACAAACTTACTTTAAAAATAAATTTGACGCTCCCCCTGAAAAGAAAAACACTTTCTGACCTTGAGAGTTCTTCCTGTTTAAATATAGGAAAAAATTACTTACCTGTGTGAGACATATCAAATTAACGAACCTTCTTACTGAGATAAAGGTCACGCTTCCCCTCGAATGAATAATAGATGTTTGGAACGCTTATCCCCCTTGACATATCCGATGAACAGAAGAACTAGTGAATTCAATGTTACACATTCATAAGACACTTACTTGCTCCCCCTTAAAGTAAGAACATTAAGTTGACAGATTACCACATGGTGGGACTCCCCCTGTACATTTAACACACGATTAAATATACCAAGAACGACACAAGTTAAGTGTCAAGCAAACGAGTAACGAAATTAAGATACGACACAATGAAATGAAACAAGGAAACAAACGAAAGAAGAAAAGTCGAACGAAATCTAACTTATTAATACAGAAGTTTGCAACTTCACTTAGACGAGTAAAATGCAATTGCCAATTTGTGTAAACTTAAACGACAGAGAGAACTCGTTGGAACATTTAGTGACAGTCATTCGTTATTGCATAGAACTCGTATAGGTCTGTCGAAAGCGTCAAACTTTCAGATTAAGCATTCCTATCTTGGACACTAGATATTGAAAGCGTTTTTCTTCCAAGGCTTTGGTAAATATGTCTGTTATATGATGTTCTGTATTAGCAAAGTAGAGTTCGATTGTACCTCTTTCGACATGATCCTTGATGAAATGATAACGCACGTCTATGTGTTTCATTTTCGTGTGTTGGACGGGATTGCTTGATATGGCAATTATGATCTTCGAGTCGCAGTAAATGGGGATTTTCGAGTAGTAGAATCCATAGTCCTTGAGTTGGGTTCGCATCCAAATCACTTGCGAGCAGCAACTGGCGGCCGCTACATATTCTGCCTCAGCGGTAGAGGTTGAGACGCAATTCTGTTTCTTCGATGACCAGCTGACTAGTCGATCTCCCAAGAACTAGACATGTCCCGATGTGCTTTTTTGATCCAGCATATTTCCGGCATGGTCAACGTCTGAATAAGTCGTCAGCTCAAAACTGGTCTCTTTCGGGTACTATAAGCCAAGATCAGCAGTACCTTTTAAATAACGAAATATACGTTTGACTGCAATTAAATGAGACTCTTTTGGTTTTGAATTGCACAAAAAAATGTTGAAAACATAATGTCAGCCCTACTTGTCGTCAAGTACATCAGAGAACCTATCATTCCCCTATATGTCTTAGCATCCACATTCTTTCCGTCCGGATCGGAGTGTAGCTTAGTAACTTTAGACATGGGCATTTTCATGGGTGCATAATTTTTCATCTGGTATTTCCAAAGAATATCTGAGATGTACTTAGATTGATTTATGAAAATTCATGTGGATAATTATTTAACTTGAAGACCCAGGAAAAAAATCATTTGACCCATCATACTCATTTGGAAATGCTTACTCATTAGGATTGAAAAGTTATGACAATACTTGGGGTTTGTTGAGCCAAAGATTATATCATTGACATAAATTTGTACAAGAATGATATCATGCTTTTCCTTTTTGATAAACAAGGTGGTATTGATCTTACCTTTGGAAAATCCAACTTTAACTAAAAATGAAGAGAGTGCATCATACCAGGTTCGTGGTACTTGCTTAAGACCATACATGGCCTTGTCAAGAATGTAGACGTGATATGGTTTGTCAGAACTCACGAAGCCTTCGGGTTACGACACATACACTTTTTCCTTGAGAACTTCATTGAGAAGCACGGTCTTCACATCCATTTGAAACACAATGAAGTTCTTGTGTGTGGCGTAGACAAGGAACATTCGAATAGCTTCAATGCGAGCAACTGGTGTGATCGTCTCATCGTAATCAATTCCTTCATGCTGGTGATATCCTTTGGCTACCAGACGCACTTTGTTTCGTACCATAATTCCATCTTCATGCTTTTTATTCTTGAAGACCCATTTTGTCCCAATCATCGTCTTGTTCTTTGGCCTGGGGACAAGTCGCCACACTTTGAGGCTCTCGAATTGATATAGCTCCTCTTGTATGGCTATCACCCAGTCTGGATCATTTAGCGCTTCGTAGACGGTTGAGGGTTCGATGCGACTAAGGAACGAAGAGAAGAGGCAGTCATTTGCGGTAACAGACTTGGTCTGAACAAGTGCATTCGCCTATGATCTGATGGAGGGGGTGAGATCGTGTCCACTTGGTGGTATGTGGTAGAGGTTTATATGTCTGTTAAGAAGTATCAGGGTCCACATAACCACCTGGGGGTAATCCTTGAACTGTTTCGAATGACGATGGCCTGTGAAGTGGAAGCTCTGGTGCTGATGTCGTGCGAGTAGCGGATGATGACTCAGTAGGTGATGTGTCTGGAATGGTTTCCGGGATTGCCGAAGGTGGAGCTTTTAGAGTAGTCTCATTCGTTGGTGAGGGATCACTCGAGCTTGGTGATTGATTCGGTGACAGTAGAGGTAGTAGCATCAGACGAGGTTGATTCACTTGATGTGGACGGGCCAATGACACTTGTCACGTCATGTACTTGAGCAGTTGCAATACTGTTGTATGAAAGATCATTAGACTTATGATTAAAATATTCATCATAAAAATGCTCAAAAAGTAAATCCAAATCAGAAATATGGGTTTGTGACATTGACGCTTGTTTTGAATTTACTGGAGATTGTGTAGATCCTGGACGAAGTTGTCCATAAGCTAGCACACCAGTTAAAGCGGGTTATGAACTGAGGTGTTTAGAAGCCATATCAGCGGTCTCGTCAAAAGTCACATTCACACTATCAACGACGGTCTTCTCTCGTTTGTTGTAGACTCTGTAGGCTTGGGCTTGAGATGAGTAGTCGATGAACACTCCTTTGTCCGCCTTTGGGATGAACTTGTCGAGATCGTCCTTGTCATTCAATACAAAGCACGTACACCCGAATTCATGGAAATACTTGATATTCGAGACACGATTGTTTATGACCTCGTATGGAATCTTGTTGAACCGCTTGTTGATGATAGAACGATTTTGAGTGTAGCATGCGGTTGCAGCTGCCTCTGCCCATAAGAAAAGCGGGAGCTTGGACTGGGATAACACCGTGTGTACTGCTTCCACAAGAGTTCGGTTGCGTTGCTCTATTACCCGTTTTGCTGAGGAGTACGAGCAGCTGAGAAGTTGTGGGTGATGCCCACTGAATTAAGATAATCGTCAAGCACTTAATTCTTGAACTTTGTGTCGTTATCCATCCTGATGGTCTGAACTGATTGATTGAGATTGACTTAAACGCTCTTCAGATGTGAGATGATAAGTTTGGGGGTCTCATCCTTGGATCTAAGGAATTTGACCCACGTGTATCAAGAGAAATCGTCGACCATGTTCAGAACGTACTTCTTGTGGTTGATACTATGAATGTGCATCGGTCCACACAAATCCATGTGGATGAGTTCGAGGGACCGTGAAGTACTCAGAGCGGCTTTCGGTTTGAGTAAAGCCTTTTTCATCTTACCAATTTCGCATGCGGCACATAGGTGATTCTTTTCGAACTTGAGATCTGGCATGCCTTTCACGTGTCCGCCGAGCACCAGCCTGTTGATGTTCTTGAAGTTCATGTGTGAGAGTCTACGATGCCATAGGCAACTTTGTTCGGTTTGTTAGAACATAAATGTTCTGTTTAGAAGTTTAGTAAAGTAATCAATTGTAATTGTAGTTGGGCCTTATACTTTGGGTTTGGGCTTAAATGTGTACAAGGGTGTGAGGGGTATAAATAGGACTCTGTTAGTTAGTTGTTTGTAACTTTTCATTCAGTCACAATATAATCATACGAGTTCTTGCTCTATGTAGTTTGTGTTTTAATATTGTGAATATAACTACAGTTTCCTCCCAAATCATCCTTGTTATCTATATCATCAATCAAACCTTGATCAATGTGACCTAACATGTGGTATCAGAGCCTAACGAAGAATCTTTCTACGTACGATCGAGATCAAGTTGATTGATGTTGAACAGTTCACTGTCGATACCTTCAATGTTCTGTGAATTTTGAATTTTGATGAATTAATGTGAATTTGGATGAGCTTTGATGTCAATTTGATTCAGAGGATATAGACGAATCATATGGAATCAATTACCAGATTTAATTTCAACAGATTTGGTTGAATTAGTCATTTTTGAGAAATTTTTGTTCGAAATTTTTTTTATCACTGTGTTGAGATCGATTGGACTATAGAGTTGTTTTTATACGAGATCATCAACAACAAATGTGCTCCATTGATTATTTTGAACTTGCTCACAAATTTCCAGACTCAAATTCGAAGTATTGAAGGAGAATTTGAAGTTTTTCAGAAAAACAATCGTAGATCCAAAGAATTCGCATGACTTTTGAAGAACTCGCATGAAGAATTCGCATGGAAGGTTTCGCATGTCAAGAATTCGCACGATGAAAAGCTTTGAAGATGAAATTTTTTTAAAGATAGAATTCACATGACAGTGATATGCGAAATCTGCAGAATTCGCATCGATACGAATTCTTTGTGGCTAAAGAAAATTCTAAGTAAAGAATTTGTATGTAGTCATATGCGAAATGTTAAGAACTCTCATCCTACCTTATGCGAATTGCGAGGAATTTGCACACAGGCTCATGCGAGAAGCAAGAATTCGCACATTGGTATATGCGAAAAGTAGGAATTCGCATATAAGCCTATGCGAATTGTGAGGATTTCAGCTAAGCTTCATGCGAATTGTACTTAAATGAACAGTGATCTGCGAATTGTGAAGTGTAATAACCGGACTTAAAGCAAACAAAAATAAAAGTTGGGTGAGAAATTAGAAAAGATGTTTTAAGGAGGGGTCTATTGTGAAAAGTTGGAAAAAAAGGGGTTTTAACCCTAGAGATATCAGTGTGTATGTGTGTGTGGCGGCTGAAGGTAGAGAGTGGGGTTCTTGCGATTTTGGATAGAGGCCGAGGAAGAAGGATTCTTCAAGAATTTCAAGTTTTGGTTGAATTCGTTTGCAGGTAAATCTTCTTGTGATTATACTCTTCAATTTATAAATGTTTTAATTATGGTAGTTGCGTTGTGGAGGTTGAGTTTTGGATCTGAGGTTGAGTTTTTGGGACTAGTCTGGTTTTGGCTCAGACTTACCCTTTTCGGTTAATGGCTTGTTTGATTGAATAGATTTCTGTATTTGGGAGTAAGTTTTTGAAGTTGATTTGTTATTAATTTTGGTAGTAAGTTTGGGTTTGTGAAATCTGTTGCTGGGTTTTGTTCGATAGTGCGTCTGAGGGACTCCGGTCGAAGAAGGTTGACACCGGTCGACTTTAGATATCGGTCCATCTCCTTAGGCTTCGGTCGAGTGAGAGAGAGAGGCCTCGGTCAAGTTGGTGAACCCGGTCGAGAGGTGGTGACCGGGGAGTGACAGTCCGGTCAAGACCATGGGAGCACCAGTCGCCTCCGGTCATGAAGGTACCCCGGTCGGCCTTTGGCCCCGGGCATGAAGCACACTGGCCAGCCCTGTTTGGCCCCGGTCCGTGAGTCAATCTAGTGGGCCGAAACCCATATCCTATTTAATACAAATAAAAATTAAGTTAGTTAATGATGTAGTTGGGCTTTGTTGTTTCTCTACAATTCGGTCCATTGTCTTTTGTTTTAAATTCGAGGATTTAAAGTAGTTAGTCTTTATTGAGATAGTGGTGGGTTAAATATTTAGAGATTATGGGGTGTTGGGGTTTCGATGTCAAGGTCAACCCTTTTATAATTTAGAAAGTTGAGAGAGTTCACCCATCAATATTTCCTTTATAAGTTTCAGTTCGAATCCTAAAGGTAGACGAAGAGCTTTGGGCTAAGGGACGTCAGGTGAGTTTTTCTGAACTAAATTCTGAACTAAATCCTTCTGTTAACGAAAGCATGTGAAAGTTTCCTTTAAACTTTGATTTATATGATGGCATGAGTATTATGAAAATTATATGAAAGCTTTGAAATGATGTTGCGTTAGTACTTACTTGCAAGATTTATTTAAATGTAAAGATGATTTTTATTATTGTTGTCAAAGTGGAAATGTGTGCATACATGGTCCTAAGTGTGAAGGCTCAAAATCGGGGGGTGTGGCCCACCTGTGCTCATACCGGGGGGTGTTCCGTTTATGTCGTTGGGGGGTGTCCCAACAAAGGCAGTGTGAGTCACAGACACGCTGTCACCTTAGGGTGGCGGTAGTGTGAGCGGAGAAGTTTGCTGAAAGTTAAAGGTTTCCTGGAAGCTGAAAATGGTTTATTTTTATGATAAATGCTGGAATGTTTTGTTGAGATAAAAACTGTTATTAGAGGGGACTCACTAGACCTTTCGGTCTAACCCTCGCTCTTTTCAAATCTAAAACCCTTTTCAGGAAAAGATTGGCAGTAGGAGGAACGGATAATATTTACGAGAAGATGCGAATTGGAGCTGATTTAGAGGACCTCTATTGTAGATTCTTGTCAGTGTATTCTCAGTTGTGTACTAGGTTGTCTTTCCACAAATCTCGGATCTTTGGGTGTTGTATTGTGTCGTTTGGCTTTATTATTTAATAAAGTTGCATCTGTCTTTTGTAGTGAGAGTTGGGCTGTTACATGAAGGTTATGCGAAAAGATTTTATCTTTATGCGAAAAGTGACTGTTCTGAGCCCATTTTGCTACAAGTTTGCCCAGTTCCCGAGATTTTTCGCGTAATGCATATATGACATCATTCCTATCTTCCGTTGGTCACATATTTTTAGCAACTGATCTAAATTTTCACGAGTGCTCATGCTTGTCAAGATTTTTCAGATACTGGATGTTTGGATTTAGTCTCTGATTGGATTGAATTAGCAGCTTGAGTATCTGCAATCATCAGTCTGGAGTGCTTCTTTATGTTTTTAGACCGTTGAGTGCTCTTAATCGTTCTTCTGACCTAATCAATGAAGAGTGTGAGCGACCGCAATCATTGTTCTGATGCTTTAGTTGTGATTCAGAATCCTGAGTGCTTATAATCATCCAGCTGATTCGTGAAGAAAGGAGGTTTGAGTTCGTTCGTTCAGTGTTCTGGAAAGCAATTAGAAAATGAGCGTCTTTCATCAGTTGTTGAACAGTTTTTGGAATTGTCCTATAACCTATGCATTGTAGTGTTTGCTACCGGATGCTTCCTCCTGCAAGCTGATCAGAATAAGTTCTTAAGTTGAATTCTTATTCAACTCGTGGTTCAAAGACAGATCAGATGTTATATACTGAAGATGCACTTTGGTTGTCACTCCATAATTCACACACTTCATTCTTGTGGGCGTAACGAATGTGTTGGATTTACTAGAGATAAATGTTGTCTTTATATGTACTCAGTCGAGGTTATGGTCTACATCATATCTGATATTAAAGTTGAAACTTCAAGGATAAGAGTTATATTCAAAGGGGAGCTGAGGATTCTTTGAAGTTTATGCAACACTAAGTTTTCTAAAGAAATCAAGGGGGAGAGGAGCCGAAGCTGAAAAGGATGATTACTTTACAAAACTTAGGGGGAGAATGTTAGAACATAAATGTTCTGTTTAGAAGTTTAGTAAAGTAATCAATTGTAATTGTAGTTTGGCCTTGTACTTTGGGTTTTGGCTTAAATGTGTACAAGGGTGTGAGGGGTATAAATAGGACTCTGTTAGTTAGTTGTTTGTAACTTTTCATTCAGTCACAATGTAATCATACGAGTTCTTGCTCTCTGTAGTTTGTGTTTTAATATTGTGAATAAAACTACAGTTTCCTACCAAATCATCCTTGTTATCTATATCATCAATCAAACCTTGATCAATGTGACCTAACATGTGGTATCAGAGCAAACTAAAATCATTCGGATTGTTGGATTTCAATTGATTTGGTCGATTTTATGTCTTCACGATGAACACGCAGAACATATTCTGAGATTTCACTGTTGCATCAAAGTTTTCATGTAAATCAACTTTATTGCAAGAAAATGAGTTCATAGGGTTCGATTACTGTTGTAGAACATTTCTTGTGTAGGTTGTTTCACGAAATTCGCATCGAATCATATCCAATTTTGAATTTTTATGGTTTTAAGTTTGAAAAAGTTTGAACAAGGTTTTTGATCGATTCTTAGTGATTTGGTTGTTTTTAATCAAAATCTTGTATTAGAAATATGTTCTAGTTGATATTTTGATCATACTTGTGCATTTTCAAGTCTTAATTGCAGGTTTTAAAGATTTTGGATCGAATCCGTGAATATAACTGAAGAACACGCAAGTTAAAAAAACGCGCAAGTTTCATAAGGGAAGAACACGCACGTCGAAAAACGGGCAAAAAGTGAAGAACACGCAGGCTAAAGAATCATGTCTTTTGCGAGTTCTTGACTAGAACGCGCAAAGAGTGATCTGTGAGAAGTGGAAACGCGCACGAATCTGCTTGCGAGTTCTTATGATGCCAAAAAGTTTCTAAGTATAAAAGGCACTAACACATTGCGAGAAGTTTATCTCAAGAATGCGTACGATACCTTTTGTGAGAAGCTAAAACACGCACGTTATTGTTTGCGCGAACAAAGAACGTGCACGTCTCTATCTGTGCGAACCTTGAACGTGCATGTTGTGTTCTGTGCGAAGTTAGTACGCGCAAAAGCTTGTTTGCGTGAAATGTATCCACAGTGTTTTGCGAGTTTCTGTGTTTTGCGAGTTTCTGTGTTTTGCGAGTTTGTGCCTTAGAAATTTTTCTGATCTTTTCAAATTTTTATCTAAATAGGGGACCCCCGTGCTAAGTCTGCGGAGGGGGACATATTTCTGATAGTGATCAAAATTTTCTAATTTTCGTTACCGATCATTTTGAAGTAAATTTTTTCAGATATCAAGATGTCTACTGTTTTGTCAGGGAGAGACTGTGTTATCATGTATATGCCTGAAATACCTGCCATAGAAGCTGAACGTGATAAATTGAAAATCAGAATTCAGTTCTTCTAAATCAGATTCAGGAATTTAAAGCTAAATTGTTAAATTCTGATAAAACTTCTGAATGTGCAAAATGTATTAACAATTCTAAATCTGATTTTTCAGGTATAATCAAGGCAAGAGAGAAAGAAATTAAAGTAAAAGAGAGAGAGATAAGCAAACTTCAAAGCCAACTAAAGACAACTGAACAGAAATCGTCAGAGCTGAAAGCTGGATCAGTTGATGTATATAGAAAGTTAAAGGCTTTTGAAGAGAAAATATTTGCACTAGAAGCAAAGAATGTTGATCTGATGAAAAATCTCAATGCAGATACAATTAAAGCTGATCTGGAGAAAATCTATGCTCAAAAGCTTTCTGACTTTTCTAAGAAAGCTTCTCAAGAGAAAAAGGATTTGGAGTTAAGATGTATAAAACTCTCTAAGCAAGTGTCAGAATTTGAAAAGATCTTAATAAATGAAAGAGACACGTTTGCAAAAGAGAGAAAAGTTTTTGATGATAAAGTTGTTGAATTTCCCAAACAAATTTCTATTTTACAAGACTTACTTGATAAGGAAAGAAAAAAAAATTCAAGAAAAGAAGAAGTCTTTTGAAACTGAAAAGAAAAACTATGAAAAGAGAAATACTGGGATTTTCAAGAAAATATCTGAGAAGAACAAGAACTTAGAAAATGATTTTAAGCAAGAACGACAAATTTTTGAATCTGAAATATATAAGCTCACATCCAAAATATTTGTTTTATCTTCAGACATTTTAAAAGAACAGATGGCAAAATTTGATTTGAAAAAGAAGTTTGACACACTTTCTGATGAAAGAAACATTTTGTTTAAAAAGATAAAGGACTTGGAAGCTGCAAATGTTGAATTGTCAGAAAACGTTTCTGCTGATGTGATTAGTCAATCACCTTTTGATAATTTAACAGAATCAGTTTGTTCTTTCAAAACTGCTTCAAGTTCAATTCAAGAAAATGTTTCAAAAAGGACAAGTGTCAAATCTAAAATTGTCAAATCAAATCAGATTTATCCATCTAATCTGTTTTATGATAAAACTGTTGATAGTCTAGCGAGCTTTTATGTTAAATCTCTTGATTCTTAAGAAGAACTTTTCTAAGAAAGGAAAGATGGTCTGGAGAGTGAAAGGTTCTCTTGATGACAAGAAGGACAAATCATCAGCATCCACATCTAAAGCCAAAAAGAACAATGTACACAAAGGTAAATCTTTTGGTAAACCTGATATGTTTTACTCTGCTAATCAATTGATCAGGATTGCTCAAAAGAAATTATGGTGTTCTTATTGTGGAGAGAATGATTTTGTTTAGAGAGAATCTTCTCATCACTGGTACACAACTTACAGGATTACTTCTCAGAAAAATGTAATTAAAAGTGTTCTTTGTAATCATTAGACTTGAAGTGTAATACGACTTGTGACTTTCTCTCTCTACTCTCTCTCTAGAATTTCATTGTCAAATCTTATTTTGATTAGTTGTGCTTGAAATCTTGGACCTACACGGTTGAAGCTTTGGACATTAAACAAACTTCCTTTTCTGCTTTCAGAGTCGAGAGATCAATCGTGTAGATATTTGTGCGACGTGTTCCAGCTAGCAAGTCTTTTCCATCTTCAGTCCGGACACTGCACTGTTTGGCTTTGAAGTTGAGCTCCAGATTCTTGTCGCAGAATTGACCGATGCTGAATAAGTTGTGACCAAGACCTTCGACGTAGGATACCTTTTTGATGGTAAGGTTGTCCTTAACAATGTATTCGTATCCCAAGATTGGAGAGTAGTGATCATTTCCAAAACGTACATTCCCACAAAATTTCTCGGTGAAGTTTGTGAGAAGCTCATTTCTTCCTGTCATATGTTTGGAGCAACCTCAATCTAAATACCACACATGACCGTTCTGCAAAACAAGTTAAGTCTTTTTAGGTACCCATTCGTAAATGGGTCCTTTGGGGTTAGGAGGAACAACCGTCTTGGAGACCCGTTTGGACTTGGGTCTATTTTGACGACGTGATGCATCAAACTTTGAACGATAATTAAAGACATGATAAGAACCAAACCAATCAGATGCATATCGACAATCAACAAAATCATTCAATCCATAGTTGGAACAACAAACACAATCATGAGACAGTTGAAGTAATTGTTGAATTTGTGTGTCCATGTTTCAAGTTTCTAATTCACAAATCAAATAACAAACAAGATTGATTAAACTACATGTTTGATTTCAATCCAAGAAACAAAGATTTACAAACTGTATTTTCACTTTCTCTCTCTAAACGTCTCTCTCTCTTTACAACTTTCTCTCTGAATTCAAACTCAATCTCTAGTCATCTATCTATTAACAAAAACAAAGACTATTTATACCTAGCAACTAAAACAAGGAAAACAAAACAAATACAAAGACTTTGACTTTATTAACACAAGACTTTGACTTCTTGTACTTTAACCTCTAGTCTTCATGATCTTGTATCCAACATATTTCTGCTCTAACAGAATTGAATAAACTTTCAAAGGAAACAATCCATTACGTCCAACCAAAGTATTAGATTAAAACATCATGACTGTTATAGTTTTTCCTAGAATTCAAAGCTAGATTAACTGATTTCGGCTTTGTTGTGATCTCCTTAAACTTCTTAGTTACCTACTCGTATTTGACTTCTTGCCTTCGACCAAAAGTATCTGAAATATCGTTAAACTCACAGTCAAAAGATTTGAGATTTGAGAATTGTCGCTTGTTTGAGCATCCAGTCTTTTTCTTCTTCTGTGAACGACCTTTTGATTTAGATTTAGAAGATTTGTTCACAGAAGTGTTTTGAGGGGCTGATGTGGAACACTCACCCTTGTAAAAATTTACCGGAGGCTCACAAGTGGAATTCAAAAGGTCAACATGACTGGGAAGTGAAGGATTGAAATCAAACTGGTCTAACTGATTATCTGTGCGCACTTCAGAATTCAGAAATGTTGAAAATTCCATTTCCTCATCAGATGAGACATTTTCACTTGTGGGAGTCGGGAAACTGGATGGATTTGTGCTTTTCAAAGGATCATTTATGGAAATATTTTGAAGATCAAAATGAGGACCTTTTCTTTTATCAGAAGATTTTGGGGAAGAATCACCCATAAAAGCTTTACATGAAGAGGTATCTGAGGGTAGAGAAGAATGTTCAGACAGATTGATTTTCTCCCCGTGGAGTAAGTCAAGCTTAGCTTTGTCAAGTTGCTTTTTCATCAAATCTGCTGCCAAGGCAGACAGTTGAAAAGTAAGCATGTTTATCTCTGTCTAAAGATATTCTTTTCCTTTCTAGATACAGATTCCTTGTGATTTGAATTGATCAGGCACTCAAGTTGGGATAATAAGTCTTGTTTTTCCTTTTGAAAATTAATTCTATCATGTTCAAATGACTCTTCTAGCTGAATAGTTTTCTTCTAAAATCAGAGGTGGAACATAGATTTTGAGATCCATCGATTCCTCCTTAAGTTCAACGGGTTTTGAATCGAGTTCAGCCTGGGAATAGCTTCAAAAATAGTCATTTGACAGAAAAGTGGGTTTAGCATTGTTATATGACGCATTCAATGAGTCATACACAAAAGGAAGTTGCATCGTGACAGTATTTTTCCTTCTCAAAGTTTCCAGTTTCGGATCCTCATTATCAAGTGGCTTGGTTCATCTGATTTTGTACTCTGGGTAAGTCTTGTCCAATCCCAAAAATTCGAAAGCATATAAAGTGGGTACCCTGGACAAGGCCTTTTTCAGATAATGTGGGTTATCGTAACCTAGACCCATCTCTGGATTGAAGAATTTGAATTCTTTTGGTGCCTTCATATGAATTGTTTGATCAGTTTGACCGATTTTATAAAGTTTCAGTTCGAGATCCTTTAACTTGTCAGTGAACCTTTTATTTTCATTTTTACAAGAAACACTTTTACTGACAATCACAATTTTCTCATTTTCTGACATATGAAGCTTGTTAGTAAGTTCATCTACTTTGGTATTTAACTCCTTAGACTCTTTTGAAAAGATCACACATTGTTCCTTTAGACTTGAAATTTCACACAAGTTTCCAACATTTCTACAAGTTGTTTATCAATAGTGTCATGTTGTGTGGACACTCATGTTTCTAAAGTGGAGATGAGACGAGATTTTTCTCTTATGGTTTGCTTGTAAGAGTCTAAGTTTTCCACAGTGATTTGCATCTGATCAATTAAGGTTTTATGGCTAGGGCACATACCTGACAAGTGGAATCGCGATCATCGTCGTCTATATCAGACTGTGTCGAGTGCTTACCCATGAAATACATGTGAGCTTCTGCATCATCTTCTTCTTCATCAGACAGGTTGAGCCAATGATCATCTTCAGCCATGAGAGCCTTACCAACTTCCTTTTGTTTGGCCAACAACATCTTGGCCTTGTAGTAGTTGGAGTTACGAACGACTGACTTTCGACATTCTTTGGCAAAGTGACCCAAACGGCCACAGTTATAACATTTGATCAGCTCATCCTTGGCTTTCTCATCATGCTTCTTCTCGACCTTCTTTCCTTCATCGAATCATTTCTTACCTTCATACTTCTCCTTATGATCATGTCGCTTGTGAGGAGTAGTGGAGTACCTTTGATTGTTTGATGATGGCTTTTTGAAGAACTTCTTTTCCTGAAAGGCTTGGGATAGGAACAACACAGCTTCCTTGATCTGGGCATATTCTGGATCCGAATCACTGTCAGTGTCTTCTGGTTCAGAATCACTCTTTAGTGGTTCCTTTTCAGAGGCACGATTGAAAGATCGATCTCTTTTGTCTAAGACGAGTGCTAAGGGATCAGCCACAGGCTTTTCGTCTATCTTTTGACTTCCCATCAGTTCAAGAACTTCATCTTCGTCCTGTAGAAGCATTTCAAACAGTTCGTGCAGGGGAATATTCTCCAGGGTATGATTGTGACGGATATAAAAGACAAACGTTTTCCATTCCGGTTGAAGGTTGTTCATGAACTTGATGTTATTCTCGGTGTTAGTCTTCCTGATGTTGTTTTTATGCCTCTCGTTTAGAAGTCGGTTGAAACGTTCGTATGTTTCCGTGAGCGTCTCGCCTTTTCTCGCTGTCATATCAGGAAATGCAGCTAGTGATCTTCAACTGAGTGCTTATTCGGCTGCCCATCATCATTTTCTCAAGCTGGTCCCACATTCCTTTCGCAGTGGCCTTGTAGTTGTTGATGCTTTCGTATATGTCGTTGGGCAAGCTTTAGAGAATGTATGCTTTTGCGAGTCATTCCCCATCATACAGTTTCTTTTCTGGAGGTGTCAGTTGAGAGACTGTCTTTGGGATTTGACGAGTTGGTGCACCGGTAGCCTCATTAGCATGTATTTCAGACATGGGAATAGGGACTTAATTATCTCGGGATAACTATCCTTTGATTCAATGAAGTTCATGAACCTATCGTGACATTGTTGGTATTCTCCCAGATAAAGCCGGGGAGTTTGTTATCAGAACCAATGGCCAAAACGTCTATGGAATTCATCTTCCATGCACTGTTGTGATCGTGAGATAATGTATTTGATCCGACAGATAGTCTTTATAGAACGACTGAAAAACGACTAAATTTGAGCTTTTAAAAGACACGGGAAAAAATCGACCGGGAAACTGCAAGGACCCCGGAGAGAGTTGCAAGGACCCGGGAGTTGCAAGGACCAGGGAGACTAAAGACCCAGGAGTTGCAAGGAGCCGAGAGAGTAAGGACCCGGGAGAGAAAGGACCTGGGAGTTGCAGGAACCCGGGAAGTAAACAAGGACCCGGGAGATGGTATGGCTCCAGGAAACTTCGTTCCGGGAAATGCAGGAACCCGGGAAACCAAGGTAGTACCGGGAAACCAACAAGGTACCGGGAAACCCAAATACAGGGATACCAATATCGAGAAAGTTAAGTAACAGGAGATGTCCGGGGAAGTAACGGGACCGGGAACTAGACTCGGGAGTTTCAAAAATCTGGGTTCTTATTGTTCTTCGAAAAAGTAGACGATAACTCAAACAATCGAACAAAATCAACCTTTTAACACATAAATTAATCAACGATTTTACTTAATAACCTCAAGCTCAGATTTAATTTCAAGAAAAACCACTAAAACCACAAACTTAACCACTTCAATTTGATGAACTAAGATGAACACAGCGTGAAAAACCAAAAATTCTATGGCGGCAATTAAACAGAAATCCACATAGAACCACTTTTTAAAAACCAAAAAATTGAACACAGATTTTGCTTATCAAACAAACACAAACACAGATTCAATTTATAGCTAAACAACTAAGACTCAAGAAATCAATTATGAAGAACACATATTATGATGAACACGATCCAAAGAAGCCAAAAATCGATTAAGTCGATTAAACATAAAATCAATAAGCAGAAGGGTTTTAGACAAACCTTTTGGATCAAAAAACATATCTCTTTGCTCTAATACCAATTGTGGATCCCAGAAACAGTGAAATTACGATAATAATCAATAATAAACAAAGATTTAATCACAATTGTTGGTCATATGATTAGATTTATCAATCAAGAGTTTAAGGTTTACAGAGAGAATTTCTGATGAATATGTATAAACCTATGATGACCATTAACCTAGAAAATAGGTTAAGCTAACAAATATATATGATGCGCCTAACGCTAAGGCCCAAAGTCCAAAGCCCAATAACAAGAATAAAGATATTACAATTTGTACCCCCAACTTCTATTCAACACAAAACACACCCTAACAATCCATTGGATCAATTAAGGGGTGATTTATATATTAATTGATTGACATTTGATGTATTAATACATTTTCAATTCTCAATGCATTCAACTAGGTATGAGAATTTGACCCGACCCGGTGGGGAACCTGGTTCACCCAACCCGACCGGGGTCGGGGATTCCCCGCTTAACCGGGTCCCGGGGCCGGGGATCCCCGTTTTTAGGAAACCGGGGATGGGGTCGGGGCCGGGTGCACCCCCGACCCGCCCCGTACCCGTACCCGGTATATATATATATAATTTGAGAATTGAGTTATATTCAGATAGTGTAATTAGGTTTCATATTCCTTCCCCCCATTTCACGAGTTTTCCTTTCCCGCTTGAAGTTTTCATCGAATCCACCCCACAAATCCAAGGTTCCAAGGACTACCGTCGGCGCCCTCTGCGTCTCAACTCTCACCGACCACCGTCGCTGACCACCGTCGCTGACCACCGTCGCTGACCACCGTCGCTGACCACCGTCGCTGGTCTGCCTCTCCTTCCGTCCTTCGCCTGCCTCTGCGTCTCAACTCTCACCTCTGCGTTTCACTTTTCGACCATTGTTGTAAGAAACTGATATGAAACGACCACTTTGAGTTTTAGGTAAGAAATTGATATAACCCTTTTTCTGGTCTTAATTTTGATTTCTCTTGACATTGGTTTGTTCAAGTGGTATTGTTCTTCAAAGAATCATTCTTGACAGTGGGATTTGGGGGTTTCAAGTCTCATTCTACAAAGTGGGTAAGTTGTCATTTTTTTCTTCTTAAAAACATTATCAAAAGTTGATTTGAGGAAGTTGAAGTGTCTTGACAGTTGGATTTAGCTACGGTGTCTATGATTTGAGGATGCTAGTATGTTACTGTGAATTTTTAGCTACTGTTTTCACTTTTCAAGCATCTACCCATGTACTGTTTTGTTGAGTTTGTGAAAGTTGGTCATTTATTTTTTTTTAGTTTGAGTTTATTAATGGCAGAAAATAGCTTCAAAATTGCAAGAAAATGGCTACAAAAATTTGCCCAAAAAAGTCGGGTCGGGGATCGGGGACCGGGGACGGGTCTCTGACCGGGGCTTTGACCACCCATTGACCGGGGATGGGGAATCAATCCCCGCACCCGCCCGGGGCCGAGGCCGGGGACGAGGCTCCCTACTACAAACCGGGGCCGGGGAATGTGAACCCCGCCCCGTTCCCATGCCTACATTCAACACCCCTACTAAGTGGTGTCATTAACAATGCCCTTTATTAATTGATTACTACAAAACAAATGTTTTTAATATATTTTAAAACATTATTATATATAAATTCTACGAAATCTTGTGAAATACCAACCACCCCCATCGGCTTTCAAAATCTTATGTTTATGGGATTTCAAATACAAAAAATATTTCAAACTAAATATGGAATTGTAATAAAATTCAAATTTTAAATCCCTTCAAATCCAGTCTAATTATGCAAACTAAATGGGACCTAAGAAGATATATAGATACAGAACTAGTCTAGAAAAATAAATGAAGAACAAGAAGCGAAATTGGTCTGGTAAAAATAAAAAGAATTGATTGAAGGTTAAAATAACATAAATAAATTATGCTAAACTAAAAAAAGTTGAGAAAAATGATATAAATACTTCACTAATTTGGACTCATAACTCATAAGCCTAATAAGCTTTGATGCTCATAAAATTATTATGAACATTAAAATTTTGAGCTAGGTTGGGTAGTATTACGAGAATCATTATCATTATTGTCGTGTATTAGATAGTGTTTTTTTTTCGGAAAAGATCGAAAAAGTACAACGGATTTTGTGATTTTAAGTGACTAAACTTCTAGACTTTTTTTAACAAATGAATTCATAGACTTTCTAAAACCGATTAAATAGTTTTTCTATAAGTTATATATAAAAATGAATTGTAACCTACTATGAGGGCCTGTTTGTTTTTTAAAAATCAGTACTTAATTAACACTTATCACTTATTCGGTCAGACGTTCCTAAAATAAGTGCGTTTATTTTTTCCACTAATTCAGATCCACTTATCACTTTATATGCACTGACCGAAAAAGTGATTAGGTTATCACTTATTCTCACTTATTTCCAAATCACCGCTTCTCTCGTATCAGACTCCATCGACGACTCTCTTCTCCTCTCTAAATCGACAGCTTCGACGGCTTCTTTTCTCCAAGTCGAACGACCTCTTCTCAAATCGGGACTTACAGGTTCGATTTTATGGTTCGATTTTATGCTTTTGCTCGATTTTATGGTTCGATTACATCATGTTTGCTTCTGTCGACATCAAAGCCTAATTTGCTTCTGTCGATTTCATCTCGATTTTATGGATTTCATGATTCTGTCGATTTCATTTCGATTTTATGGATTTCATGCTTCTGTTGATTTCATCTCGACTTCGTGGATTTCATCTCGATTTTATGGATTTCATGCTTCTGTTGATTTCATCTCGATTTTATGGATTTCATGCTTCTGTTGGATTATATCTTCTATTGGATTTCATCATATGTTTCTATTGGATTTCATCTTTTTTCTTGAATGGAAAAAGCTTTTGTTTGAAAAAGAAAAGAATTGGATTAAACAAGGAAAAAAGAGAACCATCTTGAATGGAAAAAACTTCTGTTTGAATGGAAAAAGCTATGTTACTGTTTTTGCATTTTTCATTGGACCAAAGAATGTTTTTAGAATTGGAATTGAACATAGATCGTTGTTATGGATGTTCTGTAACATGAGTTTGTAGGTTCATAGTGTTTTAAGTTGTTTTCATAACAGGATTATATAATGCATATACATGTCTAACATATACTTGATGGATTTAGTGTAGTTGTGTTGAATTTAAGTGTTCAAAACAAATACATATGGATTAAAATCTTGGAAATTTGGTTCGTAATCGTAGCAAATTGTTTAGATGTTTCATTCTCTTTAACCATAGATGGGTTCACCAATTGCTGAAAGAACGATGTAGCGAGGTAATAAATCTTGTGGAAGTAGAAATTAATGGATTATAAATTTAAAAGATCAAATGATCTTTGAAGGGATACTTGCATATAGGGAGGGATGTTTTCATGTGTATTTGTTACGCTTTCTTTATCCTCTTGTGTTTTGCTGTCCTTATGGAAGGTTAATATTAATGGCACCTGCTTGTTCATCTTTTTGAGTAGCATATTGTCTTTGCAAACCCTAAATGCCAAGCACAAAACAAGAACAAAGAAAAGAATGCTCTGCTTGTATGTGTTTACTTGCAATCGAGGGTTATATGTCATCCATGTTTGTATTGTAAAATAGGGTTCGATATATATTTTTATTTTTTAATTTATGTGGTTTACTTATCCGGGTAAGCGTTTGGTAAACGGCCCCTTAATTGCCAACGTTTCATCAATAATGTGGTTTATTTCTTTAGATTCTATTGTTCTATTATTTGAAACGATTGTTCTACTTTTTAGGGTAAAGATTACTTCTGCATGTCTTACGTTTGTTTGGTTATATTTTAATATTTATTTTGAGGTCTCATTTCATGACATTTTGATTCTTCTAACATGTTATAGAACATGAAAAAAAAAAGCTTGAAAGATCGAAACGAGTTGGGTGTTAGTAATTGTGAAATTTGAATACTTGTGCAGGTGAGATTAGTTTTAGAAGAGCCCGAGCCTGGAGTTACGGTTGTGAAGTTGACGCAGACTGATGTTTCGGAGGAAGACAGGTGTGTTTTTAGTTGCTAGATTTTGTGTGTGTGTGTGTGTGTTTTAGTATTCTTCGTGATGTGCATTCTTTCTGTACATATTTCAGTCATGTAATGTTTGTGAGATGCAGGTACGGGAATTCAACCGTTGTGGAGAACACAGAGAGAGGATGGACTTCAATTGGACTTCAATATGAATGAACTTGCTATCACTCTTTTGAGCAAATGATACATATCCTTTGTGCTTGTTTTGATGCAGTTTATGGTTTCAGACATGAGTATTTGTAAATACCATAATTTTAGTAGTATAATGTAATTAAATTCGACAATATCACATTTTCAGGGATAAAATAGACAATAGCATATATTCAGACGTTTTCAACTTACAAAAACAAACAGTCTTTTTTATTCAGATTTCAGACTTCAGCACCACCACTTAAAAAACAAACAGTCTTTTTTATTCAGATTTCAAATTTCAGCACCACCACTTAAAAATCAGAAGTGAAATCAGACTTCAGACTTCAGCACCACTTAAAAAACAAACGCCACCTGAGTCTATGATGATAAAATCGTTCTGCAGTTTGGAAGAAGTAAAAAAAAACTTAACGAACTTTCCGATATTGAACGCTTAAGTCCCTGAACAATTTTTTAAACAAATAAATATTTGGACTTTCTAAAACCGATTAAATAGATTCTTTTAGGTTGACTCTTAGTTCATTTTTTCTCTCCTACTTCGATTATCTATTATACTACAAAACAAATAGGTTTCACCGACGGAAAAATCCGTCGGTAATCCGTCGAAAAACAATCACAGACGGATCTCATCACCGGAAAAAGTGGTTGGTGATTGTGATTTGACATATTTTCAATCACTGATGAAAAAATCCGCCAGTGATGGTCGGTCCGTCGGTGATCCGCCACTCCGCCTGAAATATCGGTGAAAAAATCCGTCGGTATACCCTCTTTGTTTTGTAGTGGTAGATGTTCCATGTCGGCCAATTTTTTTGTCGAAAATTACAATACATTTTTTTGTGATGCTACATTTTTTTGTTACATGCTCACAGCCACCTTGTTACAATATATATTGTTTTTTTGCTTGTTAAATAGTTTTGTTGGGTTGTGTTTTCATTTGGGAATTATGATGAACATTGTAACTACAACTTTTGTTGTTTGGCTATTGAACTTTGAAATTAGAATATTTTACATTGTAATTTGAAATTAGAATATTTTACATTGTAATTTGAAATTGGTGTAAAACTAATACCAATATGTACCAATCATAAACATATGTTATCAAGTAAAGTTGATAGATACATGATATATGATTTTGCGTATAATTATATTTGGTTAATACACGGAACAAGTGAATTTTTTTTGGTATTTGTACCATGTTCATGCTTAAATAAAAATGTTATATTTCTTTTTTCTTATTGGTTCTAGTTAGGGTTCTATTTAATCACATTGTAGAGAGTTCATGTATTTATTCGTTCAACAAATGTTCAAGAGCTTAATCGTTCAAAATATGAATGTTCGTTGGGGTCTTTTGGACTTTTCTCATGATTTTCCACAATAATTGGTTTTATAGGTCAAAATGATATATTTAATCGGTTTTAGAAAATCCAAGAATTTACCTGTTCAAAAAAAATGTTGAAAAACTTAATAGCTCAAAATCAGAAGTTCGTTGACTTTTTCTGAACTTATCCCCTTTTCTTTTAATTCTTTGCCCAATTTTCTAGTGACATAGTAAAACAATTAACAAATAGCCATCAAACATTTGATAACAAATTAACAATTAACCATCAACTAAGAAACTCTAACTCTAACAATTATTAATTAAAAAAATTAACAATTGCTCATCAACAAAACAAATTCTAACCCCTAATAATTAACAAGTAACAAAAAAATTAATAATTAGGCATCAACTAACTAACAATAACCCTAAGAATAAACAATAAACTAATAAACATTAAATAATGTAAGTTAATCACAAACCCAAATAATAAAAAACAAGAATATACCTAAAGGCTAGAAGAAATGGTTGCACACAGTCATGTTAAAGAAAATAGGGTAATAAGGTCGATCAGGTAACCGGATTTCTTGAGAATCATGTGAGTTCACTTTTCGAATTGGTATTTTGACCCTATGCCTAGGTTACACGAAATCCAATATGGGATAAGACTCAAGACCACTATCGTTTTTAGGCACAAAAACGAGAGCTAAACTACTGGAGAGTATATGAAGTTTGATCAAGTTCGTAAGTTCTATAACGTAAGTATATAGGGTATATATACTAGTCTCATTCGTAAAATAAGAAAAATAACTGAAATAACAATAATGGCAAATTATTATCAATAATGGTCGGTTACAACCGTTTTAGCTAAGATCATGGATTGGAAATAACTGAGCAATAAATGTTCAGTAACTGCAGGTTCAGAGATAGCTAATCCAGAGATAGCTGATTAGAGCCTCTGGTCCAGAGATAGCCACCAGAGCCTCTACATAGATATTCACCAAAGTCTGGTTCAGAGATAGCCACCAGAGCCTCTGCAGAGATAGTCACTAGAGACTCTGGTTCAGAGATAGCCACCAGAGCCTCTGCAGAGATAGCCACTCAGCGGGACCACCGCCAGGGGCTTTGCCCCTTGACCCCGCAAAGGGGCGCGACCCCTTTGACCCCGTCATTTCGTCGTATCCGGGATCAAACTCGTCTTATAACAAGTGTGCACTCCGCACCGCCTGACTTGTATTAGATCACAGTTTAAAATCCATTATCACTCTGTGTTATATCCAATTACACTTAAATGCCTGGTGACACTAAAATCACCAAGTCACGCAGAAGCAGAGATCGGATGTCGACGTTGGTTAGTTGTTGGGCTAAAGGCCAAAGGGGTGAAGCTATTACCTATGTATGAGAAAGTGAAACTGAGAGTGATACAGTGAATTGGTGAAGGCCAAAGAATTTTATGGGCCTAATACTTAATAGAAAGATTGAACGGAATTAGGCTATAAAATTATAGGATCGAACCATTTTTTAAGAGTAAAAATAAAATATATTTTTATAGAAAGTAAAATTTATAATATAAGAACTTTTTTTTTGAAAATTTATGCGCCGTCAAGCCACCCCACCCCTAAAGCATACTTCCGCCTATGGCATTAGTGAAGCATTACCGACGTATTATGTCTTTGCTAATGTTAGAAATCCATCGATAACTTCGATGAATAATCGTGTGTGTATATATATATATATATGCGTTCAACGAATTCATTTGTCGGTGATAACCTGTGTTTTTAACAGTGTACCAGAAATACGAACATATAGTTTGAACTTAAAACCTTTTCATTGGTTTATAGTACGAGTTTCAACAATGAGTTAAGTAGATCAATTTAAACACAATAATATTTGTTAGAGAACCTTTATAGGGTAAAGAATGGTATCATGTTGTTTGCAAACAAAAGATAAGTATAATAATAGATGATCAAAGTGAACTTCACTAAAAAATTGTAGATAATCAGTAATTACTTCTCATAATTAAAAACAAATGCATGAAAAAAGAACTTGGAAAGGATATGCTATAGAGAATTACAACCATTAAAAATTCTTATAGTTGAAAAACAACATGGATAGAAAATGAAAGAATAAAAAAGCCAACTACTAAAAACACATGATTGACTTTTTTAAATGTCAAAAGTCAACCATTGTGTTGGGGTGTTGTTGCAAATTATATAATTACAAATATAAATACTATAAATTAATGGTTTGTTTTGTTGCATAATTTAATTAAAATTTTGCTAATATGTAAATATTTTATTCATCTCAAAAATGCAACATTTTCTTTATTTTGTATTATTAAAAGAATATAACGTTTTTCATAGAAAGAGTACGAACCAAGTTTATAGATTTGATTAAAAAAATGATAAGATGTTTATGAGATTGGTTATAAGAGGGAGTTTCATTAGGAATCCGGTAACCGTTACTATGTGTCATGTATCCCTCTTTAAGATGAACGTTTATTATGAATAACACATTCATGATGAATATGAACATGAGCGGACCTATGAGGGACTGAGCGAGGTCCTGTGCACCCGTTCAACCGATTTTCGCAAGTAAATTTTTTTGGGGGTATGAAAGGTGCACCCACTAAACTTTGTGGGGTGCTCCGAGATATTAGAAATTATAAAGAACATCAACCACAAAAAGGAAAAAAGTCCCTCAAAATTAAACCAAAAAAAGTCTAAAGCAACCACAAAAACTGAAAAAGTCACTCGAAATCAACCAAAACCTTCAAAAACCCCTCAAAATCAACCAAAAAAACTTACAAATCCCCTCAAACAATGGAAATTGGCTAAAAACGCATCGAAGGACTTTGTGGACCTTTGATCTACATTAAAGGTGCACACATTCGGCAAAAATCTTGGGTCTGGCAGTGAATATTAAGGTGTTAATTCATCATGAATCACATATTTATGATGAATATGTTACAACATTCATAATGAATAGCACGTCAATATTCCTGATGAATATGTTGTGTCGCACTGTTGTAACGAACCTGCCCTTGATTACGATAAACAAATGTTCTAAAGAGTAAATTACACTTTTGGTCCCTGTGGTTACCACTCATTATCAACTCTCGTCTCTATTTTGAAATAATTACATATTTGGTCATTTTGGTTGTCATTCAAATTTGCTCCCTCTGACTAAATTTCATTAAAAAGAGTATGTTAAGTCGAGGGTATTTTGGTCTTTTTATTATTTTTTTACTTCTATTAAAAATCTAAAACAATATATTCTATATATATATATATATATATACACACACAAAAATCAGTATGAAGGTGACCCTTTGTCGGAGATGGCGTTGGTGACGTTGGTATTCGAGATGAAGGCCACAATAAAGGGAGATAGCCATAGGCAATCAATCCATAGTGAACGGAGATGGAATTGCAGTCACGATTTAGGAGATGAACATCACCATGGAAAACCCACGTCTCACGGTTTTGGAGATGAACATCACGGTTTCCAGAAGCATCATCGAAAGCATAACAAAAGCTTCATCTGATATCTGAAGCAACACAAGCTCTTGGGTCTTGGCTTTGGCAAGAAAGAGACATGTGATCAAGAAGCCAACATTGAAAGAGAGAGACGTGAGCAAGAGGAAAGTCGTAGGTGTGACGATCAGACATATTTGATCACAGCTAAGGGGTTATTTGGCAGTTGTTGAATGGTTTGGTACATAATGATTTAGTGACTCTTATGATATAGTGCAAAACGAAATATGGTTGTTTGGTAATTGTTTAGAATGAAATTAGGGCGATGAATGGTTAAAGGAGGCCCAAGATACAAAATCATTCAGAAGGTTTTAGAACCATAAAGAGACAGATATTTTTTCTGCCAAACAAGATTCACCTCTTATTGATTCAGATATTTTAATGAAACTATTAAAAGGTAAACAAACAACCCTAAATACTCACTCAAAGGTGGCCATTTTTATTGTGCGGGTGGATTATCTTAAATATCCCCATTAATAAAGCAAAATTAGAAAGTAAATAAACTTGTGAACTACTAGAACAAATCTGGTTGATATCTTGCAGACCTGGCAAACGTGACGGGTCGGGTTCGGGTCGGATTCAAAGTTAAACGGGTCAGAAAATCTCAACCCTAACCCGACCCGCCTAACTCGTTTAATATTTATAAAACTAAAAATTAAAAATAAAAAATTCACAAAACAGTATAAATCCAAAATTCAAATGAAAGCATTATAAATCCAAATTTTATAGTTCAAATATATAAGTTCTAACCAAATCTAAAACATTAAAAATCCAAAGCATTAAAAAGAAAACTTTATATATATATATATATATATATGAATAAACGGGTTATTCGAGTCATTTTCGAGTTGAAATTTTTGACCCTGACCTTACCCGTTTAATTTTTGTGTCGTGTCTTGTCAACCCGTTTACTTAAACAGATTAAAATGTATTATTCAAACCTCTTTATTTCGTGTCGGGTTAGCGTGTCGTGTCAATTTTTGTCACGTCTAATATCTTGTAACCAAAAAAAGTTAGTTTATTTTGCCATGTGGGAATTTTAAATTAACTGGTCCACCACAAACGTCCTTCATTACATCATGTATATTAACTTTATACAGATTTAAGTATTGTTTCTATTAATTTTATAGAGTAAATTATATTTTTGGTCCCTATGGTTTACACGAAATTATATTGTGCATTCTTAAAAAAAATTATGGAAAAGGGCCCTTTCGTATGCATTTTGTAACACTTGGGTCCTTTGTCCTAATACCGTTAGAAAAGTTATGTTAAATGAGTTAAATCTAAGGCTATTATAGTCTTTTGATTACTTTTTAATTTTTTTTATCAAAAACTTATCTTTTGATTTAAAGACCACAAAAAAACGGATGAAAAAGTATATGAATATGGATGTCAAATTAACGAGAAAAATATGATTTTTTTTTTCTTTTGTGTAATTTGTTTTGTTCGAATTTTGATCATATTTCGTTTGCTTCTATCCCTTCTCTGGCAACATTGGGGCATTCTCTCGATATGCTCCTCTAGATCTTGTTCTCTCGTTCTGCCCTTCTCGTACACAAAAACCGGTTAATGGGGAGGAGGTGACAAGAACTCAGTCAAGGGGATATCTTGTTCTCTTGATTTGCCTTTCTCGCACACAAGGATGGGAACACGGTTAAGGTTCTCTCTATCGGCTCCTCCAGATCTAGCCAGATCATGCTCTTTAATTTTTTTGATTTTAGGTTTGATTTAGGTTTAGATTTAGATTTTATATTTCAGTTTCGTACACACCATTTTTTGAATGAACTTATACAAAAAAATGTTGTTTATGTCTATTCTTGTGATTGTATGTTGATGGTGACTATGGTCATGGATATGATTCTGACTACTTGTTGCAAGTGTTTATATAAATCGATGCTTTATGTTTGTAAACAGTATGTTGATTTGGTTGCTAGTTCATCATTAATGGTGGTTAATGTATGTTTTCTAGGATTATGAATATGTTCTTGAAATCAAGGGTTCTTTTAGGGCCCGTTTGTTTGTAGGATTTGGTGGATTTGAAATTAGATTCCATTTTAATTTTGTGTTTCGTTTAAAAAAAAGTCTGGAATTGAAATCACGAAATTTCAATGAAACCCCACAAACATGGGATTTAGAAAGCCCATGTGGGTAATTGGTATTTCGTAGGATTACATAGAATTTGTTTGTGATAATGTTCTAAAATATATTCAAAACACTTGTTTTGTAATAATCGATTGATAAAAATGTATTTTTTTTATTTTTTTATTTTTTATAATTTATTTTTATAAATTAGTTATAGAATTTCATCCCAAATCCTACAAATCAAACATACTAAGAGGGTGTTTGGTTCGTAGAATGTTTTTGAATGTAATAGAATATGTCAAATAAATTTGACTTTGAAGGAATCGGAATGAAATGTTATCAGGTTTGATCACTTGTTTGGTTTACAGGCATTGGAATGGAATATGTTAAAAGAATTGGAATCTCTTTGTTTGGTTCACATAATGTAGCTTTGGACTAAAATGAAATATTTGTAAATGACCAAAATACCTTTTTTTTGTAAATTTTGAAACCGAATTCCAACTATTGTGGTTGAGATCGGTGGCGGTCGACGGTGGTTTAGAACGATGGTTGAGATTGGTGGTGGTCGCTGGTGGTTTAGAACGGTGGTTGAGATAAGTGGTGGTTCAGAATGGTGGGCAGATCAGTCGTGGTCGACGGTTGGTTCAGAATGGTGGTTCAAATAGGTGGTGGTCGAAGGTGGTTCAGATTAGTGGTGGTCGGCAGTGGTTCAGATCGACGGTGGTCGACGGTGGTTGGTGGTCGGTGGTGGTTCAGAACGGTGGTGGTCAGCGATGGTTCAGAATGGTGGTTTAGATTAGTGGTGGTCAGTGGTGGTTCAGATCGGTGGTGGTTGGCGGTGGTTCAGATGATTAGTGGTCGGTGGTGGTTCATATCGGTGGTGTTTCAGATCGATGGTGGTCAGCGGTGGTTCAGGCCGGTGGTTGTCGGCGGCGATGGTCTGGGTAAATCAAGTAGGGAAGATGAGAATAATTGTCTTTTTGAGAAAATGGGATAAAATGGAATTGAATGCTTTCACGTTGTGATGGAATGGTCAAATCCATGAATGGTGGAATTCAATTCCATTTCATAGGTAAACCAAAACATATAAACATGGAATTTGGTTAATAAAATTGATCATTTTCAATTCATTCAAATTCCGTCGGAATTCTACGAATCAAACGCCCTCTAATGATTCCAAATCATTCCAATTCCAAATTCTTCCATAAAATCTGAATCTCTAAAATACATTTCGTCAAACGAAACGGACCCTTATAGATATGTGTTCTAGGTTCATGAATGATTGTTGATTAGAATTTGAATGAAGAATCTTGCATTTCACTTCAAAAAAAATGGGTGTTTGGTGGTGGTGGTCGTGGTGTATGTAATAATATTGTTATTTATTTTTAAAGAAAAAAGACGAAAAATGTATAAAGACCAAGCTATCCCTGACTTAACGGAAGTTCTCAAACAAAATTATTGGTAGAGACCCATGGTGTTAGAATTATAGAATGGAGGGACCTAGGGCATGAAAAAATGTAAACCACATGGCCCTTTCCCGTAAATATTTATTTCAGGGATGCATAGTGTGATTTCGTGTAAACTATAGGGACCAATAATGTAATTTACTCTTTTTTATATTAAAACATGTATAGAATAACTAAGGGGTTGTTTACCAAATTTTTCATTAAGTCCTGTATAGATAAATGTGTTTGTCTGGATAAATTTGTCTGTCTGGATAAATTGATGTTGTTATTTACTTTTTTATCTGAATTAACAGTATGAATAACAGAAATGACCAATTTACCCCTGAATATGAATTTTAAGTTGTTTTATAAATTGTTGTTTATTTTTTAAGCCATATATTCATAAATTCATTGATATAATGCAAAAATCAAACAAATATTCATTAAGTACTTAAACTTCCAAGTTCAAACAAAAAGTAGCAAGTATGAAACAAGTATTAAATCGACATTGTAGAAATCATGGTTACAAAAATCTACATTGCAGAAATGTCGAGCAGCTATGGAGAAGAAACAAGTATGAAACAAAAATCTACTGGAAAACCAAGTAAGGAACAACAATCGACTTAAGAAATAAGTATGGAACAACAATCGACTAAAGAAACAAGTATGGAACAACAATCGAGTATGGAGAAGAAACAAGTATCGAACAATCAGTAAAATCATTACCTTTGGTGAAATCGACCAAAGGAAATTATTGTCTAGGTTGAAATCGAACCAACAGTGAATTGAAATAGTGTAATCGAACCAACAATGAACTCGAAGCAGTAAAATTGAACGAGCGGTGAAGGTGAAATCGAAATCGAACAAGAATTGAAGGTGAAATCGAGCACCTAGGTTTTTATTGTGTGATTATTGAGTAGGAGGGTAGACATGTCTTTATTTTTAAAGGGTAGAAATGTCAAAAATGTGTCTTAATAGGGACAACACATCTTTCCCCTACTTAGTGAATAAGCCGGAAATGTCTGCGCGAATAAGCCGATTTTGTCATTAAGCCCCAAGTAAACATTCCAAACGTCTGCGCGAATAAGCCGGTTTTGTCATTAAGCTCATTAAGCCCCAAGTAAACACCCCCTAAATGTGTAGAGTTGATATATGATCACTTATTTAATTAATTCATTGCTTAAACAGTAAGTAAATAAACATAATTGCTTAATGCTTGAACAAATAAGCAATTAATGTAATCAAGGAATAAACCATTAGAAGTTAACATATCGTCCATCATTGTAGATATGAACCGATAACCCTAATAAGTCGAATACTATCATCATATAAGTTTTCTTTTTAATTCAAAATACTCGATATATATTTTACATTATAGAATAAATTATCTTTCAAGTATTTATACTATATTATAAAAGAGACATAAAAACTCTTAATTACAACATTTTAAGCACAAAATACAACTAATTAAAGTCAATTACTTAATTTACAATTTCATAATACTTTGGTACAACTTATATTTTATTATAAAGATGTAATTTATTTTACTTTTAGTTATGATCTGTTTATAAAGATAATGATAAATTATTTTGTTATGTTATTATATTTAAAATTATTGATAATATATTTTAATAAAAAATAAAACAGGTAGTTTATCTCATAATGTTTATCCTGTATTTAATATATTTATTTGTAGTTAGTTATACAAATAAAAGACTTTAATAAGTTATAATTATGTTTCATTAACTTGTAATTTTAAATTTTAACTAATATATCTATACTATATTATAAAGCATTTAAGCTAAATCTTAAAAACTAATTTTTATGCATTAGGTATCACTTATTAATGCATATTACTTAAAATTCAAAAGTACAAATTGATTAAACATAAGTACAGTTTATAAAAGCTCAATGTTTGAATTCGTGTAACTAACTGCAGATAAGCACTTATTTTTATTTTCTAAAATATCTAAAATTTTTAACTATTGATATAACTAACCGATAAATATAAGAAAATTCGAGATAAAACACCTTATTTTTATTTTTTTATTGAAGTATGTTATCTTTTTAATTTTAAATATAAAATATCTTAAATATAGTTATCATTTAAATTAAACATTTTTTGACCCGTAACAAAATACTTTATTATTATTTTTATAAAAAACCATAATTAAACTAAACTAAAATATATTTTTGTTTTAAATCTAGGTTTCTCAAAATCGTAAAATAAAATCAAAAAAGACTAACAAAAAGTATGAATAATGATCGAGGGTTTGAGTTCTAGATTTTAGAAACCCGCTGCATTGCGAGGGTACATTTCTAGTGTGTGTGTGTATATATATATATATATATTATAATTTATTAAAAATATACATATAATCAATTGCATGTGAACAAAATGAATATGCCCCTTAAACATGTTGCATTTTTCATGATGTAGGAGACTAGTTGACATTTTGTAAAAGCTCACCAACAACAAAAATAACAATATATAACGTGGGTGCTACTCATACCTTATATATATGTATGTATATATGATCTATATCAAGTGTATGTGTTCAAAGCAATGGCTTTAGGCACTCGTTTTCTTGTTTTTATGCTTGGGTTCTCTTTGCTTGTTTCCACCTTCGATGCCATTCCAATCTCAAGTACTCAAACTCAAATTTCCCTCTTCTTTCAGTTTATAGTTGATCATGTTTTAATAACCAACTAAAAACACATACACGTGTGCACGTAATTATCGGTTTGAATATAGTAGGATCAAAAGCATCGTGGATATTGATAAGTAGTAGTAACTAACAGGAGTATGTTTATGTTTGTGGTTTCAGGAATTAGGAATCTTTTTGGTGAAGAACCTTCACGTGATGTTTCAAGCAATATCCATTCGGTAATGAACTTGTTAACGTATATCTAATCATGAAAATACTTTAGTACGAAGTTACGGAGTTAAAATTTCTCTTTACTTTTATACATTTGAGGGTTTCAAGTCTGATTTTATTTTCTTTTCTAATAACATCAGGGAAGCTTGGAAGACAATTGGGATGAAAGCATGATAGCAAGAAGAATGGATCTAACAATGAATGATTATCCAGGATCGGGTGCGAACGATCGTCATACGCCAAGTCCGTAACAAGCTAGGGGGTGATATGTGATATGCAAGTATAACATTAACGATATCTGAAATAAAAATAGTTGGGCATTTGTAAATTGATTATACAACAACTTGATGTTAATTGTATGCATGAGGTTCTGAACGTAAGCATCAATTCGTCAGTTTGTAGTGTGAAAGATTAAATATATGTCTACAATGTGATTTCTCGGTTTCGTTCTTATCTTAATGTAATATACATATTTTTCACTGTCAATTTAACTTTTATATTAATTTATGTCATCATATTTAATTGATTATGCTAAATAGGAACAGATAGACAACACCTTTTGGTTATTATTGCCAATAAAAAGTTATATTAATTTTTTTGGTTCTCTATCTAATTTGTGTGTGTATTAATGGCCAAGCAAATATTTATGATATCTAAAGTCTAAACATATATAAGTGCAACATTTATATATGGGTACAATGGTATGGGGTGATGGTGTTGTTGTTTTTCTTTTTTTGGTCATTGTCATCTTCATTTATAAGGTAATATGACTTGATAAGCGCTTACTCGGGTAAGTGTTTAGTAAACAGCCCCTAATGTATTATAATGTATTATGTATTATAACGCTTATAATGTATTATGGATCATGATTCTTCGAAAACAAGTCTTAATGTATTATGGATTTTGATTATATGGTTACTTGAAGTTTGTGTTTTATTTTTGTACAATGGAATTGTGAGAATAGAAATAACATCGAGTTTTGGTTTGTCAATTATCAAAAAATGGAATGCTAAGTGTAACTAAAATAATGGAAAGTGACTTTCGTAAAATTGCAACAACACATGTGTACATTGGATAAATAAACATTCATTCGTTCATATTTATATCTATACATATAATAAATAAGTAACTAGCATGCCACGTGTCGTCTTGTGGTGAGCCAACTTTAGTATTTTCCCGCCTAAACATGTATTTGGACGCCGTTTAACATTATAAGTTCAATTAACACACACACATTCACTCCTCCTTAAATCTCTTCTTAATTCAATTTTTTTAATTTATACGTTACATTTACTACCCTTATAATTAGGTATGTAATTTACTTTTACTTTTTTTTTATTTTTCATTTTAGACTCTTATCATATAAACATAAATAATGTATATGAACTAAAATGCATTAAAAAACATTTCTACTTTTTACAAATTATACCATTGTAATTGTTTTTTCAATACATTCGAAATGAGCCCAATATTGAATATTTTTTGGATTTAATTATATTATTAAATATCATAAATATATGAATTAATGTGTCGTGATTAGTATGAGTTTTGTTGAAATTAGTATGGGATTTGATACAAATAATTACTAAATTGTCGTGATTTTCTTTTTACAATTTCATATCAATTTTACTTCAAAGTCGAATTCCTTCGACGAATTACAATTCAATCAAATTCTATTCTGTCAACGAAACACCCTTAGAATTATCATAAGAGATTTAATTACTTGTGAAAAAAAAGATATCACTTATCAACTGACTTTTGAATTATGAGTTCGAACTTTTTTCAAAAATATAAATATGCAAATATTTTAGTATAATATATTTAATTATTTATACTTTCTTAATCATGATTATATTATTTCCTCTAATTTTAATTGAACTATATAATATCAGTTATCAACAGATCGTTAGATAATGATATTTTCAAAGTCAAATTGTAATGCTTCCCGTCAATTCATTTTAAATTAATCTTTCATAATAGTTGATTTGGTTATAATTATATAAAAAAATTTATTGATATTATTATAAAATATAAGTATACGATTGATATAGATATTTAAGTAGTCACGCTTACCAAGTTACATAATCTTACTGGATGAATATAAAACGACCAAGAATCTTACCACGGTTAGCGCTTACTGAGTAAATTGTACATACAATGCCGTTTCGGTGGACTAAAATCCTACACGTTAAGTAAGTGATGTTGGATTTTATCGATAAGCGCTTAACAGGTAAGTGTTCAGGTAAACGACAACTTAATCAAGCGTTGTTATGTATTTTTGCTAATTTATGGATGATTAAATACCGAACTTATCGATTCAAGACTTAAAAACTCACAAGATTATGTATTTTTTTTTCTTATGATTGTCTTCTAGCAAATCTTTACATATAGTTACTTAAAAACCTTAACATGTAATCAATTAATCATCATATTCAACCAAATATATTCTCTTTGCGTTTAAAAAAAAAAGTTATTTTATAAAATTATTTTAAGCGGAATAACATATCCAACCTCATAGTTTATATTTTTTATTTTTCGAAAAAAATGTTTATTATAAATTTATAAACGTTTCCATTTTATCTAAATTAACTTATAATATATATCTATATCTATATCTATACTATATTATAAAGAAGACATAAAAAAAACTCTTAAAAACAAGTCTTAAAGCTTAATGTACCGCTATTTAATGCTAATTACTTAAAAAACAATCATTAAAGCTATATGTACTACATTTAATGTTATTTATTAATTTTCAATCATTATCTCTAACCATTTTAACTCCCTAAAATCATTTCCCACTTTAATTTTCCTAAAATAATTCTCAACATAATTAAATATAGAATAAAAATCAAGTTTTAAATATAAAAAATATAAAATATAATTAAAAAAATCTAACATAATCTTTTATAAAAAAAATTATATTATGAAACCAAAATAAATTACATTATATTATTAAGTCTAAATTAAACAAATTTATATAAAAAAAACATTATCACTCTCTCACAACCATCCAAAATTGTAATGTAAATCGACAAAAAACAGAAAATAAAATGAAACATTAAAATTGTGATGTATCTAGCAGCATTGCGCGAGTACACTTCTAGTATATATATATATATATATATATATATATATATATAGAGAGAGAGAGAGAGAGAGAGAGAGATAAGAATTAAAAATTAAGAATTAGATATGGTATATCCACCTCAAGAGTTATACTTTTACAATTATCTTTAGATACATACGTACATATCACAGCGGTTCAAAATAACTAAGGAGGTGTGTTTTTTGTATATGGTTATGGCGGAACAAGTAGAACATTTCTATGGAAGGCATTATATGCATCAATAAGATCTAGAGGAGAAATTGTTTTAAACGTTGCTTCGAGTGGTATTGCTTCTTTACTTCTTACAGGAGGTAAGACAACACACTCTCGCTTTTAAATTCCTCTAACTCTTAACGAATATTATCTTTGTTACATAAAGCCAAACAGTGATATTGCCAAGTTAATAAAGAAGACTAGGTTGATTATATGGATGAAGCACCAATGGTTCATTAGCATGCATTTGAAGCATTGGATAGAAGTATGAACGATATTTTTGGTAGTCAAGGCATTACAGACTCGGAAATGCTTTTTGGTGGCAAAGTAGTTGTTTTTGGAGGAGATTTCAGACAAATTCTGTCGGTTATTCCCAATGTAAGTAGACAAGACATTGTTAATGCGTCGTTAAGTTCATCTTACATTTGGGAAAAATGCAAAGTCCTAAGGTTAACTAAAAACTTGAGGTTAACTGTTGACAGTCAAGTTTCTGATATCGAACAAACAAGGATTCTTGCGAACTAGCTTTTGGATTTAGGAGAAGGCAATGTTGGTAGTGTGAATGATGGTGAGGCAATTATCGATATACCTGATGATCTTCTCAATACCGATTCAACGGATCCTATATCTGCATTAATTGAATTTGTCTATCCTTCTATTCTTGTAAATGTCAATAATTCATCCTATTTTCAGGAAAGAGCAATACTTGCACCCAAGCATGAAGTCGTTCAAGAAATAAATGATCATTTGCTATCATTGTTTACAGGAGACGAAAAGGAGTATCTAAGTTCAGATAGTCTGTGTGAATCAAAGCATCTTCACGAACAGTTTGATAAAACTTTACCTGATGTCTTAAATGGTCTGAAATTATCGGGTTTGTCAAACCATAAGATAGTACTAAAAGTCGGTTTTCCAGTTATGTTACTAAGGAATATTGATCAGAAATATGGGTTATGTAATGGAATAAGATTATGGGTGTTATCTTTGGGAAATCGGGTTATAGAAGCAGAGATCATATCTGGAAGCAATATTGGAAGCCGAACATTTATTCCAAGAATGTCTTTGACACCTACAGACAAAAGGATTTCTGTAACATCCCGAAATCCTGAGTGAATTTAAAATGCGGAAACTAGACAAATAAACATCAACACTTGGTATAAACCTCCCAAAAAGGGGAAATGTACTTAACCTTTACAAACCTGAATACTGATATTGAACTCAACAACAAACTAATCTAAACATAACCTATCAAGATTACATCGGTTGTTAATCCAATATCACCAAAAGAATGGGACTTAAACAATTGCCTAACATCAATACTAGTTATCTTAAAAATCCCCGAGACCAAGCTCGTCACTCAAGCCCTTAGCAACCCACCGCTAACGGGAACTTGTTATACACATCATTTGAGAAAAAGTGTTAGGCTTAAAGCCTAGTGAGAACATACAGTTTATAAATTTCAAGAGATATAAACAATTGTATCATAAGGAAATATTTTCAATAAGGTTTAATTTTCAATTGAAACCTTTGCCACAACCGGGCCTTATAAATGTAAACTCATCATATGATGACAAAGATAATCAGTTTTACCAAGGATTGTAGCGTAACACAAAGTAGGCCACAATCCGAGTTATGAGTCGAAACACTTGGAATCCTTGGCCACGAACTACAAAGGTCCGTACTACGATGTGAGGGAGGGCCCTCGAGGAAACCAAGTCAAACTCGTTCACTAGGACTACCATATGACCCTTAGCTAGTAACCGATCTCACATAATCGTACCAAATTGCCCCCGAGGATCATATGCATCCATAGCTACAAATAAGGGAAAATATGATCCATGGCTAGTAATCGGTCTTGCAAAACCGTACCAAATGGCCCTCGAGAATCATATACATCCATTTTTACAAACAGGGGAAAAGACATCCCAAATATAAGTCGACTCAATACCTAGGGATCCACTAGTAAAGGTACAGACTCGTCACAACAACATATGTGACCAACCATAGATAGTCATATGGTATAAAACAACATTTATAAACAGAAATGCGTTTTCAAGTTTAACTTCTGGTAAGAATGAAAATCATCAAAATGAACTTATAAACATTCTTTCAAGTAACCCACATAAATGTGCAAGTAAAACCTCCTTTTACTTCAAATAAGGCGGAACCCATCATTTTAGTCAAAACTGATCGGGAACCCCGAAATCTCCCAAAAACTCAAGTTATGTCAAAATGTAGAGAACTTAAATCCATACCGTAGAAATACTTTGGATTTCAAAAATATAAGTTTTGACATGTATAAAGTTTATAAAAGGTAGTAGGAACTCACCAAATAGGTTTTAGACGAAAACCCAAAAAACCAGATATCGACCACCGAGAGAAGACGAAGTTTTCTATACCGAACCCTTGCTAGAAACACTTAATACTAGCAACATATGGAAGATTGAAGCAACCAAGGAAAATAGATGAAGAGAAAAGAGAGAGAGAAAAGAGAGACTTGAGAGAGATTGAGATTTAAGATAAAACCAAATGAGATATTTTCCCTGAAAATATCTCTTTAAACCGCTCAGGTCACCACGCGGGTTATGGCGCGGGCTAAGTCGCGCCGTGACTCGCGCCGGCCTCTGGAACTCGCAACCAAACAGTGCACCGTGCGGGTTATGGCGCGGGCTAAGCCGCGCGGCAACTCGCGCCGACCACTGCCTTTGCTTCTTCTCCCAAACTGGTCAAACGAAACTCGGGGTGTTACAATTTCGTTTCAAGTTTGAAAGAGACAATTTCCAATTGATGTATGTTTTGCGATGACCATAAATAAAAGCCAGAGACAGTCATTATCGAATGTTGGTTTGTTTCTGAGACAACCAGTCTTCACCCATGGTAAGTTGTATGTTGCTTTATCTAGAGTAAAAAGTAGGCAAGGTTTAAAAATATTAATTATAGATTATAAAGGAATAATTAGCAATAAAACAAAGAATGTTGTATATAAATAAGTATTTGGTAATTTATGATATGTGGTTCTTACTTTATCAATATTTTAACTATGTACTTTTCATAATTTCATTTACGTTCAATTATAAATTTTGTTTTATAAATTCTTAATATTTATTCATATATCTTTTATTAATTATTTGCAAAACATCCTTTGTGAAAACTGTCTAAAACAAGGAAATTTTGTAACCAGCTGCAAAAAAACAACTCTGAAGGGAAAAAACTTGGAAAAGTAGCACCGTACTTTCAATTATCATTCATATCTATAAGATAAGTTTTCTGGCTGACTTTAATTTTTTTTTAAATTACCCTGTGTAATACATTCGAACCTAGTTTGTATATATATGAACAAAATATGTCAATAACTAAACATTGTTAAAAAAAATGTCAATCGCATGAACAGAATAAGGGCAATGGCTATAAATTGTAGTGTTTGCACCAACGGATGAAAGTATATCAACATCATTTAACAAGAGCTCGATTGAAGTTCAATGTTGTTCAACATTCCCTAAGAAGTCAAATTATTATTGTTGGAGAGTCTAATCAATCTTATGAGGTGGGGATATCCACATTCAACCATCAATTGAGGAAAGCTACTCCGTCACCCACATTCTACGTTGGAATGTGAGTGGGTGAGCAACTTGCCTTAATTAATGGTTGAATGTGTGTGATTTTATTAGACAAAACCCGACTAATTCGACCAACCCGGTCAATCCAACCCAATCCGGCCAACCCAACCTAACCTAACCCAACCTAACTTGAATCTACTAGATCCCTAATCGAGTTATGAAATCTTCAAACCGTATGTATTAGGTTAGGGACATTTGAACCCAACTAAACCTAATGAACCTGGTGCCTTTTTATACCGTGGATTTAATATTATTGTTAAGTCCTTAATTAATATATGTACATTAGATATTAGAGCAACCTGTAATTACCTATATTTGTAATTATATCACAATTTCAAACATAACTTTACTTTATTATTTGCATGAACTTTCAACTTTCTTCTTTGAGTTAGTTGCATGTTCAAACTTGTAACTTTAAGTGCACAAAATTGTATGTTGATTCTTGTTATTCTTCTTTGAACGTTGAGTTTGTTGTAACATGTTCTGCCAGTCTTAATAACCATGCCTATACACTACTACCACATAGGAAATGGAGTACATAACTCTGTATGTAATTGTTAGACTTAATAGAAAGCCTCATGTAAATATCTCTTATGTAATTGTTAGCCTTATTTGTATAATTTATAATTGATTTTACTTCGTTTAAAACACAAGCATTTAGTTAGATTGCAAATGATATACCAAGGTTTCAACTCGACCAACCCGATCAACCCAACCCGCATGATTTGGGTTGGCTTGGGTTGGACTTTTGTTTTGTTTGGGTTGGGTTGGGTGGGTTGAGATTCTCCAAACCATAACCATTGGGTTGGGTTGTTCAAATGCCTTCAACTCACCAAACCGCAAACATTGGGTATGCAAATATGGAGCAAGAAAACTCTATGAAAAGATGGTGGTTATTCAAATGTCTTCAACCCCACCAACCTAACCCATGTGTAACCTTATTTGTTACCCCTACCATATTAATTAGGTTATCCAAATGTAATATCAAACTTCAAGCATATTCTATCAGATGTCTATCAAGCCTTGGAATTAGAATAACGATAATGCAAAAGTGACGGTATATAAGCGGTGGAAAATATATTTTTGTCACTTTATTGCCATCATCTCTCGTTCCATTAAATATGTACTCAGTGGACATTTGATAAGAACTGGATTGAAGTTCGATATTGGTGAAGGTTCCTATGTATCTTATCTTGACTACTCATTTCCCCATAATATGACATCTTTTTTTTTAAATATATGACGTACCAACTAGAGTGAGTATCGAGCATGGAAACTTCTACTAATCTACTATCAAGCATGTATAGAGTACCATTAGAAAAACATACAAAAATCCCATATTTTAGTCCAAAATCCCAATGAATAAACCTTAGCCCCTAGCTCTATAGTCCATGTTAGTTGGTCTTTCAGAGACTGGGTGAGATGGGACGGGACAAAAATATAGTCCCATGTTTGTTCCACCAAAAACTAGCTTTCATGGGACAAACCTTAAGATTTATTGTTCCATCAAAATAGGTTGAATAACACAAGTATTAGGGAGCGTTTGGTTCGCAGAATGATTTCTGAAGGAATGAAATCTGTCAAAGGAATTGGAATTTAGAAGAAATTGAAATGGAATGTTATCAGGTTTGACCAAGTGTTTCAGGTTTGACCAAGTGTTTGGTTGGCAGGAATGAAATGTAATCAGTCAAATAAATTGGAATCTGTCTGTTTGGTTTGCAAATGAATTGGAATGGAGTTCTGAAAAATGACAAAAATACCCTTTCTTTGCTTTTTATTTTAGCTTTTTTTTAATTATAAGTAATTATAAAATTAACATTTAAGAAATGATCAAAAAGATTATTTATATAAAGTCTTTTATTTTATATATATATACACATCATCACCACACAAACAATTTACAAACACTTTCAGGAGGAAAAAAAATCAACAAAAATCGATACCCAGTACCCAACACAACCGATTGATCGATTGAAGCATATGGATAGATTGAATCGATTAAAGCAATACCCAGATGGAGTCGATTGAACCAGTACCCAGATGGATCGATTGAAGCAGTCGATTGAACGATATGAAGCAGATGGATCGATTGAACGAGTTGCTATCGATGGAAAATCAGATGGATCGATATGAAGCAGATGGAGCGATGGCTAGGGTTTTAATTTTGTTATGAGGGTATTTTTGTCATTTTCAAAATATTAGATGGAATGGACTTCAATTCCATCAATTTTAAGAAGGAATAATCAAATCCATGTTTGATGGAATCTTTGGAATTCAATTCCATTCCATGAGTAACCAAACATCAGGATGGAATTTGGTCAACGAAATTGACCATTCCAATTCCATCAGATTCCGGCGGAATCCAGCGAGCCAAACTCCCCCTTAGGGGTGTGCATTAGGTGGGTTTGGGTGGGCAAACCAAAAATCCAATCGGATTTCGGATATGTAAACCAACCCGGATTTTGGGTTTCAGATTTCAAATTGCTTATGGTTTAGGTTGGTCGGATTTCGGATTGAGCTCGGTCGGTTCAAGTATAGTTATATGCAATATATATATATATAATTGATTTTGAGGATGGATTCAATCGATTCGGAGGATTGATGAAATCGTTAATAGGTTTAGATATTAGAAAAAAGTACGACCGATTATGAGATTTAGAATTTTCAAAAGATAATTAGATAAATAAATATAATTTATTAAATATTTGAAAAATATTATACATATATTCGGGCTTTCGAAGGGGTAGGGTGGCCAAAAATCAAACCCTAGCTGAACCCAAATATCCCAAAAGTAAAGTTTTGGTTTTCCAGATTTCGAGACATTCCAATTTTGCACAAACAACTTATTTCCGATTCGGTTTTTAGATCATTGTGGCTTTGCACACCTGTAACGAGCTTTACTATATTACCCTTTTTTACAACATCTTACACTACACTAAAATCATCGCCTCCATCCTAATAAAAAAGGCACTTCTTCTTCGAGGCTATCGCTTCTTCCCCAACTTCGATCTCGATCTCTCCAGGTACAATTTTTCCAACCATGGTTTTCGATTTTGATTTCTCAGCTTCTTCAATTTCGACTTCCATGCTCTTCGATTTCGATTTCCATGGTCTTCGATTTCGACTTCCATGGTTTTCAATTTCCACTGGACCAACACTATATGGGTGAGATGGAACCCAAAGATATATGATGCTACTATGAACTTTGAGATGATGCTAATGTGAATTTTGTTTTCCATGGTTTTTGATTTCCATGCTACTGTGAATTTTATTTCTATTTCATTATTGAATATATAATGCCAACATTGAGATGGAACTCAAAGATAGTTCCTCCTGAAAATCCTTGTCTAAGTGTTACTAGAAAATGAACATTGTAGTGATGGTTTTCCAAATATAGTGTTATTTTCTTGTTGTTTTTACTAAGGCTTAAACTTCATGTTTTTGCTACTTTCTATTATATGTGTTACTTTTATGTATTTTAACTATTGTTTGTTTTGTGAATTTTGTAATGATGGATTGGAATCACTTGGTTACTCGTTAATCTATAGCATATTCACATTCAAATGCTGGTGTATTTGTTCTCCCTTAATGATTTGGTTATTGAATTGGAGAATAAATAATGAAAGAGAAACTTTGGACCAAAGAACATTCACTAGACTTCAAATTAGATCAACAGAAATACAATGTATTACACATGAAAGGGATGTAAAATGTATAAATGAATACAACATCTTTAATATAACCTTAGTATAACCTCCGGCGGGGCATCTCCAACAAATTCTATATAATTTCTCTAAAATAAATAATTAAAAGTCAAAATCTCTAAAATCGTTTACATTTAACTCCAACAGATTCTTTATTTTAAATATTTAGACGTTCATTATATTATTAAAATATTCTATAAATTTATTATCTCAATGCACTTTTTAACAAAAATTTTTATAGAAAATAATAATAAATAATTCAATCTTATTGATAGAAATAAAAAGAATCAATTTATCTTTTCATACATCAAATTTTAAAGAATTCTTAGAACTTTTTCTAATTTTCTATATTTTAAAGAACTATATATAAAAAAAAGGGAAAAGTTAATAAAAACCCAACAAACTATTCCATTTTGAATGATTAAGTCCCTGAACTAATTTTTTGAATGAAAAAACTATTAAACATTTTCATTTTGAATGATTAAGTCACTGAACTATTTTTTTGAATGAAAAAAACCATTAAACTTTCTAATTTTGAATGAAAAAAACATTAATTTTTCCTATTTTAAATGATTAAGTCCATGAACATTTTTTTTTCCAATAAATTAAATCATCAAAATTTTTAAAAATTGGTTACTTACATCATTTTAACCCAAAAAACTAGCTGTAACCAGTTATCTTTTGATTCTTTCTTTTTTATAGATAAAAAATAGATTAAAAAGAGGGAGATCGATGGTAGGGCAACAACGTGTTAGACGATATGGAGAACGAACAACGTTCTGGCAACCGAGAATGGTGAGACGGAGCGATACGATTGTTTGTGAGGGGTTTTAATGACATAGAATTTGAGAACGATATTTAGATTTGTTTTAAATTTAAAACTTTCATAATCAGTTCCAGATAGCTTGAAGAAAAAGGTAACCAATTTTTAGAAGTTTGATGGTTTATTTATTCAAAAAAAAATGTTTATGGACTTAATCATTCAAAATTAGAAAGTTTAATGATTTTTTCATTTGAAAAAATAGTTGAGGGACTTAATCATTCAAAATGAGAAAGTTTTAATAATTTTTTCATTCAAAAAATTAGTTTAAGGACTTAATCATTCAAAATAGAATAGTTTATTGGGTTTTTTTTAAATTTTTCCCTTAAAAAAAACTATCAGAGTAAAATATAAAACAAAAGTCTGATTTCTCTGTTGTAGAGAATATCCCCGGATATAACCCCCCAAGGAATTTAATTGAATATAACATCATATATGGCAAAGAAATAGTGATAAAATCAGGGCCGTTCATAGTGGTCATCTAAACCAACGGTCAAGATCAAATTAATACATGGAATCAGTGGTACCTGAGATTCAGATGGTTCCACGCCAGCAGTAGATTGCTTCTATGCTCGACGGCGGAGAAACCTAAATACCCGATAGTCATCACCACACCTCCCAGGACGCTCATCGCACACAATCCTTACTCCACCTACTATTTAAACCCAATTCTACACACACATTTCTCTCATCGAGAGATCTACAGCTGCTTAGAATACAATACAGGTACGTATATACGTACAACTTTGTTGTATCTATAGAATGCCGTTTTCTTCATTCTTTTGTTGATTTTATACGATCTCTTTTGGATCTAATACTTGTAGCGTTATCAAGTTTTATTCACCTGTATGCGAGATCTTTAAAAAAAAATTATGTGTTTTATGCTGCAATGATAATTTGAAGTTTCTAGATGCATTAGAACAGGCGATTAAGCTGATGATATGGATTATTGTGTAATGTAATTTTTACGCGAATGGTTGTGGATTGTGTGTAATTGATATGTAGATGTTTATATGTGTTTAGTCTTCTTAGATCAGGAAGTTCACAAATTCTGGTTTTGGATCCGGAGTTTCGTGTGAATGTATGCAATTACGAGCTTATAGACAATTATTTATTTGCCAACTTGATCTATAATCTTCATTTGCGCACTAGTTATGAAAATTTTTTAATGGTAAAAAGTTAATCTGGCTTTGCTGCCACTTTATGGATTTGGAGGAAGAATGTGTAATGTTGAAGTTGAAGTCAATAGGTGTGTTTAAATCCATCGAATTTGAGGCACGAGATTGAAACTAAGGCCCGAGTAGTTAAATATTTCAGAATTCAGAACCTTCTTATCGTGATCTTCTAGTCTAGTCCCTTGGTCGAGTTTTGAATGTACAATAAATCATCCGGTAATAGTTTCATTAAGATTCTTCCTTGGTGTTTGCCTTTTACATATGCTATTTTTGCTTGGTATTTGATGAGTGTCATTTGCATCAATTAGTTATCTGTCATAAAAAATTCCAAACAATTTTGGAGCCCCTGAACTGAATTAATTTTTGATTTCCTTTGTAATTTATGTTTTTCAATGTCCTTTCACGCTCAATTCTAGGGGTTTCTTACTTTATTGTCCTGATTTGATGTTCTTAATTTATATATATATATAGAGAGAGAGGAAGGATCATGCGAGAAGTTAAACATTTTGCGAGAAGGCGAGAAGTGTGATATCATATATGATTACACGACCTGTATGTGTGTTTAATCATATACGTCTATGTATTGCCAATATAACATGTGTTTAATCATATATTATTAAGCTTGTGTATCATATATGATTAAACACTTCTCGCAAAATGTTTAGCTTCTTGTTTAAACCTGCCCCTATATATATATATGTATGTATATTTACACACACAACACACACACCCCTTTGAAGTATTTTTCTCTTTAGATTTGTGATTTTGTACACTACTTCTTGGCGATATAGCCGGTCCTTGTCATTGTGGGAATTTGGAAGAAATTAGACCAGTAAAGTTAACAATTTTATGTCTTTTTAAAGTATGTTTAATTTTTATTAATCATGTCTTTCATAACCCTAGACTATAGAAAACTTGAATGTGACTGTAGACTTCATTGATAATTCATAATTGCAATTGGTTTGGTTAAGAAAATAGCAACGTGTGTGGAAATCAAACTTGTTAAATTGTTAGTGATGTATTCGACTTGTTTCAAGTCTACCATTTCAATTTGCGTCATTTTAGATTTTTAGTCTTGGTATCAGGTAGGGTGATTTCTCATAAAAGTATATATCTCTTAGTTATTATCAAGGCTAACTGTCTCTAGAACAACTATCCTCGCCATTTTGGCATGGCTCCCGTCATCATCATTTTGTTATGATTCCCTTTTCTGTATATATATGTCAACAATCACATGTCTGTTGCATTCCTGTTTTTCATTTTTTATTAGTTTTAATTCAGTCAATTCACCAAATTAGTTCGAATGTTGTACATCATAATTATTGGCTTAATGTGATGGTAACCAGGACACTTGCCCAGACACTATAAATATCTGTTAGGATTACCTATGCTGATTGGCACCTACGTCATTTTTTGAGCTTCTGTGAAACAAGTGGAGGCTAGAAGGGTTTAGGAAAGCTAAATACATGGCACCGACTTATGTTGCTATGAATTCAAATGGCTTATTGTTTGCTGCATGATGTGAAGGTTGATCCCCATTTGCTTATATTGTGATAATCCTTTAGCAATTGCAATAGTGTCATGTTTTTTTCTTTCCAAAAAAACATCAGTTACAGATCTTTTCGCCCAGGGTTTGGGCACATTATTTTCTCAGCAAGTTCGGTGTTCTAAACCTTCTCTTCACCTTTCAGCTTGTAGTGGGTGGAGCCGTGAAGGGGTTCTAAACCATTTTCAGATATCTTTTGGTAGTTGTTGTGGTTATTTTGGAACCCGTTGTTTGTTGTGAATAGCTTTCCCCTGCACATCTGTGTACATATTCTTTTCTATCATCCAAGTCTGAACGAGTTCATATCTCCCACTTCATTTCCTGTCTACTGCTCATTTTCTGTCTCTATTTGCCATTCTGATCGGTAGTCTTCATCTACACACTAGTTATGAAATCTTTTGAATAGTAAAAAGTTTATCTGGCTTAACTGTCACTTTATGAATTTGGAGGAAGAATGTGTAATGTTGAGTCAATAGGTGTGTTTAAATCCATTGGATCTGAGGCATGGATTGAAACTAAGGCCCATTTCAGAACCTTGTCGTGATTTTGTAGTCTAGTCCCTTAGTTCAGTTTTGAATGTACAATGAATCATCCTGTAATAGTTTCATTAAGATTCCTTCTTGGTGTTGGCCTTTTGCATATGCTATTTTTGCTTGGTCTATGATTAATGTCATTTGCATCAATTAGTTATCTGTCATCAAAAATTTCAATCAGTTATAGAGACCCTGAACTGAATGTGAATCAGATATGTGTATATGATATTTATCCTTGAATATGTAATCTTTGTATTGAAGGTGTCAACATAAAGACATACACATGTAGTCATTGAGATAGTTACCTGCTTTTCAAACTAATAGGATATATATGTTTGCTTGGAATTTGACCTACGTTAGCTCGATGTTTGAACAAACATGTTCCAAAAATCCAGTTCCAAACTTCAAATTACATGCTCATTGCATTTGCACCCTAACTAACACTATGGTAAATACACTTGTCATAACTAGGAATTGAGTATCAAAACTGGATTCAGCAAGACTTGATATACTCTTCTACATGAATGCACATTTTCTTCCCTTTCTTACATTCTTTCAATCTTCTTGCTGAAATACTATTTATACCTAAATTTGACCCCTTCTATCTCTAGCCAATTTTATCTGCATATAGTGTACATTTGGTGCCATGCAGTTCACTGCAACTATGAGTAGCCAATTATCTGCAGCTGATCTGTTCTCCATGTTCGTCATTTAATATACTTTTCATCTGTGTTCTTCAGGGTCTAAGATGGCAGCAACATCAGCAAGTGCCCTTTCCATTGGATCAACAATATCCAATGGCTCCAAAGCTACCCCACTTTCGCAATCAAAAGCATTTGGTGTGACTTTCAACTCCCAAAACCATATTAAGAGTTTCACTGGCCTCAAGGCAGCCGCTTCTGTAAGCTGCGAATCATCTTTCCTGGGCAAAGAAAGTGCTGCAGCACTTCATTACTCTTTTGCTCGGAAATCCCAAAACCAGCATCAGATATCACGAAACGTTCTTCAGGTTAAGGCCTCTTTCAAAGTGGCCATTCTTGGAGCCGCTGGTGGTATCGGCCAGCCACTGGCTCTTTTGGTGAAGATGTCACCATTAGTTTCCGACCTCCACCTTTATGATATAGCAAATGTGAAGGGAGTGGCAGCTGATCTCAGTCACTGCAACACTCCCTCCCGAGTTCGGGATTTCACCGGAAACGACGAACTCGCCAACTGTTTGAAAGATGTGGATGTGGTCGTGATTCCTGCTGGTGTTCCAAGAAAACCCGGTATGACCCGCGATGACCTTTTTAACATTAATGCCGGAATCGTGAAGACATTGATCGAGGCTGTGGCTGATAACTGTCCTGATGCCTTCATCCATATTATCAGCAACCCCGTTAACTCAACCGTCCCGATTGCTGCCGAGGTGTTGAAGCAGAAAGGCGTCTATGATCCAAAGAAGCTCTTCGGTGTCACTACCCTTGACGTGGTACGAGCCAACACATTTGTGGCTCAGAAGAAGAACGTGAAACTCATTGACGTTGACGTCCCAGTTGTCGGAGGGCACGCGGGAATCACGATCCTACCGTTGCTGTCGAAAACAAAACCGTCCGTTGCATTCACGGACGAGGAAGTGCATGATCTGACGGTCAGGATTCAAAATGGTGGAACGGAGGTGGTTGAGGCAAAGGCGGGTGCAGGGTCCGCCACACTCTCGATGGCATACGCAGCTGCGAGATTCTTGGAATCATCTCTTCGTGCGCTTGATGGAGACAGTGATGTTTACGAGTGTGCGTTTGTTGAGTCGGAAGTGACGGATCTTCCGTTCTTTGCATCGAGGATTAAGCTCGGAAAGAAAGGAGTGGAGGCGGTGGTGGCTTCGGATCTCGAAGGATTAACAGAGTATGAGAAGAAGGGTTTGGAAGCCTTAAAAGTAGAGCTGAAGGGAAGCATAGAGAAGGGTGTAGCATTTGCACAAAAGCAAACAGTGAGTGCTTGAAGTTGGATGTAGAAGGAGGTTTGAGAAGAGGCAATAATAACAATTCAACTCCAATTAATTCTCAGTTTTGTAGAACTCAAGTAAGTTGGTTGTTGTAGAATTTGGTTAACAAAAGCATTCAATAACTTTCCTCATGTTCTTTAAACACAAAAGGAACATGATATTGGATGCCATATGCAACTTCTGTTTGGTGTTGTGAAACAGATTACAGAGGTCGATCACTTGCAAATTGCTAAACAATACTTGTTGCATAGGTTGCGTTTCGGTTTGTGAGACAAGATAGCACAAAATCTTTATCATCTTGTGTTGATGCGATATTATACTGAGACATGATTGAATGAGACAAAAATGCACTTTTTTTGTCTGAATAAGATAGGTGGAACAATTGTGGTTGAGGGCCTAGGGGGGGTGATAGAAATATCTCATCTACCCCGGTTTCGATTCCAGACGCCTATGAAATTAAAATCCTAAAACCTTCAAAAACAATTCTTTTATTAGTTTACCTTATTCTTGCCCTTCCAATTTTATCACTGTCTACATGATAAACGCACCTTTGGTGGACAATCAAAAAGCTTTACTTGGAGATGAGGGAGTTACCTTTTCCATCATCCTAAAAACTTTTTCTTGTGGTATATGGGTTTTTACAAAATTGATTTCTAAACTTCATTCGCTACGTAAATTACCTGGTAGCATGCATTTTTCATGGTTTTGGTTCTTTGTCCTAGTGACCTTCTATTATGTCCGTTAAACTCGAGATGAAAATGATCTTTTTGCCATTTTTCTTTATTTTAACAATTTATTAATTAAGCTTTCTTAAATCAAGGACCAAAAAGTATACATTTAAACTTGGAGGACCAACACAAACACCATTTATTTTCTTCATCCCTCCCATCGACACCACCGATGCCTCCCATCCATTTCTACTGAACCCCGCTTCTCCCAGCTCCAACACCGTTAAACAATCACAAGTACAGTATTGTCTGGAGACAAAAACTTCATCATATTTGATGTTGGAGTGGTCGCAACTCTACAACTGTGTCCTATTGCTCAAACATACACTCTCTCTGCAACTCCCTCTCAAAGCGTACACACATGTATATCCACACAGTCACACACACATATATATAATATTAAATATACTTTAAAATATAATATATTTTTTATTTTTATTAGGAAAAGACAAAAAAAAAAACACGAAATCCCCCCCCCCTGCGGCACGTGCGCGGAGCTAACTGGACTTAACAAAAAAAGTAGACGGACATTAGGATGAGGGACCAAAACTGTGAAAAGCACATATCCCTAATGTTCTACGTAATAAATGAAGCTTCAAGACCAACTCCATAAAAATCAGCATAGTACAGGGATCTAATCCGTAATTTACTCTAATAATTGACTAAACATAACCCACATATTAGATCCTTCATCTTTTCTCATTGTACGCAAACAAGACGAGACAAATGAGATTGAGGTATGCACACCACATGTGAGAACTATTCCGTCCTAATCATGTCTAGCGTACCAAATACACCTTCAAAATATTCAACTTTGTGTAAAAAAAGATCCACCATAAAATAAGTGAAGTCACGTTACCATATAAAAAGCACATCGATCGAAAGCCGTGTTCAAACAAAATCCGACATGCTAGTGTAACTTCCCAAATTCAATCATAACAAATAAATAAAAAACCATGCAGACATTCAAGAAAGAAAAACAGTGCATACTACTACTGCATCTCTTCTATATATTAATTATGTCTTAGTTTATCACAAGTGACTCAAATAGGAAGACTTGATCAATTCCTTGGCTTACCCCCTCTACCACGTCCACGCCAATTTCCACGACCACCACCCCTGCCCCTGCCACCGCCACCACCACCACCACCCAGTGCCTTGTTGACATCAGATTTTACTATCATGTTTTCCGGCAAGGGAAGAATGTGATCCACACACTTACGGAAACTGAAATCATCAGCAGACGCATCCTCTCTCACAAGAAAGAAGCATCGGCTTTTCCACTGTGGATGGTACCGCACTTGGAATGCATCGATGCCTGCACCAATTTTTTTCTCTGCTTCTAGGTGACCTTTCTTTAGCAAGTCCAACAACATTGCATGTTCATACTGCAGTAACACCAATACAAATCAACCACATGTTAGCACTAGCGTCCAATTAAGCCTTGACACGTGTAACACATCAATCAAATTATAGTTGCATCGCATTGCTTTTAAAAGGAACTGAGGGTGAAAATAAAATGCTAAAAAAAGAAACAGACAACTTTGCCATTAACTCATAAGCAAGTGAAATAACAATAATGGTTAAAAAGCAAACACATAGCAAAGCCATGGAAGCCAAAAGGGCATGCCACAATTCATGTGTGCCTTTTAAGTTGTTTGAGCGTGGTTGTCTTTCAGAACATGCGATCATTGACACCATTCAGGATACCATATAGAAGCTATAAAAATAAGCAACGAGAGCTAAAAGTCTACCAAGTGCTATAAGCCTATAACAGTTTATTCTGAGCATGAACTCAATTCCAAGAGAAAAAAGAGTACCGCATCAGTTAATAGTTGTTGACTCGGTAGCAAAGTTATTTATACTAATAGAAAACGCCGACTACCATACCATAGGGAATGTAAGACAGTATTTGACATTGTTGGTTGCTGCATATACGAGATTTGTATTAGCCCCTTTGCAGACCTCAATGTGATACAGTTTTTCATACTCCTCTTGATTAGAGATGTGAAACAGTAGCGATAACATGATCTAAATTCAGGACTAAAAGGTGAACCCCCTCTAACTGTTTTCTGAGTATCAAATTACACAATGCAATTGACTTCTACCACGAGGAATCTAATCCATTCTTCGAAAACCAAATAACATAAAACTTAAGATACATAGGTTTTTTTACATCTGCATTTGTTGGTCTTACCCTTTCCAAAACCTTTTAGCAACTTCACATGGGATTTACTGATTCAATTGGTTTGGTTTGGCTTACATAGGTTTTTATATCCATATCCCCAAAAATTGCAAAGGTTGATAGAACATTAAAGAAAGTATGTAACATTGAGGATCAATATCAATGTCAATCCCTCTTTTTGGTATCTATTTTAAATTCAAAAACATTATTCAATAGCCAAATCTTGGTATTACATTCTCCCTAAACTCACTTTTAGGTTATATAGTCAATGATTCTTCAGTGAACTTGTAAACAATACCGTTTCTATTATTCAATCAACCAAAATATGAACCATTATTCCAAGAAAACGATACTACAACAATGTTTCAAACAAACAAATATAGATTACGAACTTGATAAAGTAAAATAACGTCAGAGATGAAACCAGATACCTTATTGACATTCAGATTGGGAGGCCAGAAGTGAAGAAATTTGAAGAAGTAATCAAAAATTTGCACAGAGGTCTCGAAACTCTTATAGCCAACAGCCACTGGACCAGTCTTTGCTGCTGCTGCTTCTTCTTTCTCCAGCCTCTGCTCTTCCACAGACTTCTCCTCATCGACCTTCGCTTTTTTCGCATCGTTTCCGTTATCCGTCGATTCAGTGGTCACTTCTTCCTCTCTCCCTCGTTTACCGCCGTTAGTCGCCTCAACAGTTTCCAGATCCATCTCTTGTGGCGCTGCAGATGAATCGTCTTTGACTGTTTCAACGACGGTGGTCTCCGGTGCTGGTGCTGGTGCTTCGTCGGCCATTAATGGAGGCTGATTGATAGATCGTGTCTCTGTGGTAATGGCGGAACGAAAAACCCAAACCTTTAAACCCTGATTCTTATAACAGCAGTTTTATAGGGAGGGACAAATTCAAGTGGTTTTTAACTTTATGAGTAAGCAAATCGTCCCTTTGGTTTAATAATAATTACGATTTTGGTCCTTATGCTTTCGAATTTGTAGTTTTCATCCCTGTGGTTTGTGATTTATTGTTTTTTTTTTATTGTTGGTTTCGTCATCGGGGGTTTAACGTTAAGGCTATGGGGGTGTTTGGGATTGCTTATTTGAGGTGTTTATTAACTTATTGTGTTTTCAAACAGCAAATAAGTTGTTTTGAGTGTTAGGATTGGAAACTGCTTATGACTTCTCCACTCCGCTAATAAGCAGTTTTTGATAAGTCATTCTCAACTGACTTATTTGAAACTCCTTATTAACTTATTTAACCAAATTACATATTTGCTCCTCCTTCTTATAAGTTAATAAACACTTTACAAATAACCATAAGTTAATAAGCACTTTTGCAAATAAGCATAAGTTGTTTTAAATAAGCAATCCCAAACACCTCCTATGTTTGGCAAAAAAAAGCTAGCTTATAAACTAGCGTACACGTTTGGATGACCATAAGCTAGCTTATTGAAACGCTACTCAAAGTAGCGTTTTGAAAAGCTAGCTTATCAGCTACAAGCTAGCTTATAAGCTAGTTTACCAAACAAAGCGTATGAAGAACGGAAAGAACAATGTATTGTAAGCCATAGAGATGAAAAAAACGATGAATTGTAAGTTGTAACCATAGCCTATAGGGACCAAAAAAACAATGAATTGTAAACGATGAGGACGAAAATCGTTATTTCAAAAAAAACATAAATGAAAATAAAAAAGAGTAAATTACACAGCAGGTCCCTATGGTTTGATCATAATTTGGATACAATTCCTCTTTCAAAATAAGTACATTGAGCATTCTCATGATTTGCATTTTATTTCGTAATGGGTCCCTGACACTAACACCGTTAAAAAGATATATGTTAATTAAGAGGCAACATAGTCATATCACCTATTAATTATAGGGGTGAACATGGTACGGTACCATGTTTTTTTCTCAATACCGTGTACCAACCAATTATAATTGGTACGCTAAAAATTATACCGTGTACCAACCAACTCTACTTGGTACCAACATTTTTCGGTTGGTACATGTTGGTACGGTTTTGCACCAACATATCAAACTTTGAAGTTACAATTACAAACATGTTGTTCAAAGATGCTGCGCAAAATTTGAAGTTACAATCTGCTGTTCAAAGCTGATGTTCAAAGTTGCTGCTCAAATTTTGAAGTTACAATTACAAATCTGCTGTTCAAAATTTATACCAACATCCCAAACTGATAATACAAATGTTTAAAGCTTCAAATTGATAATACAAACTACAAAGTTCAAACATATTGTCCAAATTGATAACACAACTGACAAACTTGTTGTACGCACTCCATAGTAGCAAGTAACAACCAAAATATTTATAGTCTAACAAAAAGTAATACAACAAGTCAAAAATAGTAACAAAATGCATGCATTAAAATTTTAAAATAGTGTCGTGCTTCGTGGGATCTTCACAAACCAAGTACCAAAGAAGGTAGACACTTGAGATTTTAGTCTTCTAGACATTTGTTTGGCCTGAAATATTGCTTGTAGTCTCGTACCCTTGATTGTAAGCATTCTCTACAAACAATTAACAAACAAAAATTGTGTTAAAAATATATAAAAAACTAATGCAACTCTTGTATTAAAATTTAAAACAATATATCTTACGCCGCTCAAGTTCCTCCAAGTCACTATAAATCTTTAAGGCTTCTTCCGTCGGATCTTCATATAAGTTGAAGTTTGGGGGAGAGGCCCTTAACCAATCAGCTGTGCAAACAAGTGCCTCAACTGTTTTTGGTGTCAAGGAAGCTCTAAAAGGATCCACCACTCTTGACCCCAAACTAAACGCATTTTCCGAAGCAACTGTTGAACAAGGAATAGCAAAAATATCTTTTGCTAGTTTCGATAAAACTGGATAAGTTGATTCATTACCTTTCCACCATTTATGAATTTCAAAATTCTTCGCGATAAGGCTCACATACCTATTTGGATTCAATCAATGATTCAAAATCATATGCATGTGAACAAATAATAAATAAAATAAATATTACGAAAAGTAAATGAATGTAAAGTAAATAAAATGACAAATACCTATCTGATAGATACTGATCGAATTCATTCCGTATGCATCCCGATTGTTGAGACATCCTTTCCCTTGCTATCTCCCTGCTTACTTCATCAAGTCCCTCCAACTCGTTCCCTTCCATTTCCAAATCCTCTAAAATGGTGTGATCATGTTGGTCCCCGTTCTCAATTCTTTTATACTTTTCATACATTCTCATAAGTAATCGTTTCAACTCCCCTTCTATTGACTGAATTGTTTCATAACTTGCATCAACCTTTTGCATAGCTACTTTAGCCCATTGTAGCTTGTATCTTGGATCAAGAACATTAGCTATCATGACAATCTTGTTGGTTTTCTCAAAACTTCCCTAATACTTGTTAAACTTGGATTTCATGGAACTTTCAACCCTCTTCAAGACATTATCACTTGAATACAAAGCCTTATCAATCTCGGTCTGTAAGGTAATCATTTCAACAAACAAAATTTTTGTAGTGATAGATTTCCACGTGCTAAGTTTCAAAGTAGCTTCATAAAACTTCTTTAAGAACACACAAAATGCTTCGGCATTCCTCCAATCATCATTCGATGGAGGACCAACCCTATCTTTTTCTTGAAAGTAATTCTTGAATGAAACATCTTCTTCAGCCATTCTATTAAAAGTCCCCTCATACTTGAGTGCAGCTTCAAGCATAAGGTATGTGTTATTCCATCTAGTAATAACATCTAATGGAACATTGGCATTTGCCTTGCATTGTTCCAAAATAGCAAACTCCCTAAACTTGTCAAGTCTTTGTGATGAACTTCTTACATGCTTGGCACAATTCCATATGGCAGCAACCACATCTTCTAACTCTTTCAGACCATCCTTCACTATCAAATTGATAATATGACATGAACATCTCAAATGAAGAAACTCTCCATCAAACATCAAAGTCTTGTAACTAGTAAGTCTCCTCTTCATGTATGCTACAGCCACATCATTAGCACTAGCTTTGTCTACAGTTTTTGTGAAAACCTTGGTAATCTCCCATTGCCTCAAACACTGTTCTATTGCCCTCCCAATGTCCTCTCCTTTGTGACTAGGCATAGTACAAAAGTTAATGATCCTTTTATGCAAAATCCAATCTTTGTCAAGAAAATGTGCAATTAAAACCATGTAGTTTATATTTTGAATAGATGTCCAAGTGTCAGTGGTGATAGAGACTCTCGTATTATTTTCCTTCAACTGACTTAACAAAAGTGCTTTCTCATAATTGAACTTATGTAACACACCTTTAGCAACTAGCCTTCTATCCAAAGGGGTCCAATTAGGCTATAATTCTTTGCAAAAGGCTCTAAATCCATCCTTCTCCACAAACCTAAACAGGAGTTCATCCATGATAATCATATCAATGCACCTATCATCACACCTTTTCTTACTAAATTTGTGGTACCCAGACCTCCTCCACTCATAGTTGAACCACACAACTTGGATTGTTTGGGATCAACTTCACGAACATCACGACGTAATGGATGGGTAACACATTTTCTAGTATGTGCCCACATTGAGCTAGTCCCATTCTGTTTTGTTTCACATAAAACTTTTTCATCGCAAACATTACATTTGCACCATGTTGGATCTAAAACATTCGTACCTGGAATTTGGAACATAGTAAAATATGCCCAAAGAGAACTTTTGTTGGAAGGGTTTTCCTTTTCTTTTCACTTGAAGAAGTATCAGGACCACCGGATGCAAGAGGTGGTAAACCACAACGAGATCTTTCTGTTGTTGTTCCCTCTAGATTCAGAGCACCAAGAGAAGGACTTGAGCTACTAGTTTAACTACCACTTGAGCTATATCCCTGTGCACTTTCTGTAGCCGTTTTCTAAAATAGGACAATAATCAAGTAATAAGTAATTACACAAACACCTCTATTAAGAAAAAAATGTTTCATAAAGTTAAAATATATAATCTAACAGTATCTTAAGAATTAACAATAATCAGATAATCTAAGCATGTTCATTAATCAACCTAAACTAAACAGACAAAATGGTTTGCACCTGTATTGTGAATTCTACATGTTCATCTTAACTAACAACATCTAAGCATGTTCATCTTAACTAACAGTATCTAACATGTTCATTAATCAACCTAAACTAAACAAACAAAATGAGAAAAGAACAGTTATGTCATTCTGTGAATTCAATAAACAGAAGTGAACTACATCAAAGTGGCATAAATGGTTTGCACCTGTATTGTGAACTACATCAAAGAAACAAAAGTGAACTACATCAAAGAAACTGAAGTGAACTACATCAAAGAAAGTAAGAAACAAAAGTGAATAGAATCTAACAGAAGAGAACTACATCAAATAAAGTAAGAAACAGAAGTAACATTTACTTGTATTGCTTGACACTCTCTTTCAATAATGGCAATAATAGAAGAGAGGATACAAGGAGTTAGGGTTCATATTCATATTTCAGTTATGGCAATAATAGAAGAGATGAAACCTATCAATTGCAAATACAAACCTGGATTGTCGATTGCAAAGAGAGGAGCAGACTGGAGGCGTGAGACAGAGACTTAGGGTTCGTAACTCGTAAGTAGACTGAACTTTGAAGAGAAGAAAAAAAAAACTAAAAAAGGGGTTTGCATTCGTTGACTCACACTGTTATGTGAAGACGCTAATTTAGTCGGCAAACATATCCAAATTCTAAAGTCTCAGTCCACTAACTTGTAACTAACTAGGCCCACTAAAGTCCACTCACTATATAATGTATATATATGGGCCATTAAAAGAAAAACAATCAAATGATTTAAAATTTTAAATTATAAGAATTAAATATATATATATATATATATATATATATTATTTCATTTTCTATTTAATAATTAATTAAAAATAATATATATATATATATATAAGTCGGTACGGTACGGTATTACCGTGGTACACGATTTTCAATACCACGTGCGAACCAAGTTATTGAAGTTGGTACGGTAGTACCAACCAATTTAATTTGTACCAATTAAATTGATACGGTTGGTAAGGAGTTGGTTGGTTTGTCATGGTACAAATTTGACACTCCTAATTAATTAGAAAAAGCCTATTGAAAACACCAATCATATTGTCCCACATGTTCCATCCTTCTCTTCTTTTGACCATTTCTCTTTCTTTGACCGCCTCACCACACACGATGCAACACGTGCAATATATATATATATATATATATATAGAGAGAGAGAGAGAGTTAAACGAGAATGGAACCTATTTAAAAGATCACGAAAATGATGCAACGTTTTTTTTTGAACACCCCTAACGGGTCAGGCGCACTTTCAGGGCCCAAAGGAATAGAGGCCCAATTTTTTTAGTATACACTATATATTAGTAATTAAAAAAATTGTAAATAAAAAAGACAAAGAATTTAGTATATAATAGGACCCAAAAAGAATTTAACATTATATTAATAGCCCCAACATGTATTAATTAACAACATTGGACAAGAAAATTTGTAAAAGTTATTTAGTCTTTCATTTTATAGAATTGTTTATTGTTTCTATAAGTTTTTTTTATCTAGTAGTAATATCTAAAAACTATTTTTGTCTATAATCCTTGATATATACTCCATTACTCATCTTCACATACTCTTTTCATTATTTCATCCGCATGAATCTTATTATTGTATTAGAATATAGTAGATTTCTTGTTATTAACTAAAAAAACTCATACATTTTAAAAACAATTACCAAACTATATGAGACGACCCAACATATATCTATATTTAGGATTTCAAATATATTTTTTTTCCATACATTATTGACTTCTTATTACCTAATATTGAGTGCATGAATCTTAAGTACTCTTCTATCTCTAAAACAAGAATAAGATTTCAAACTATAACCAACATAAACTTTTGATTGTAAGATTCATGGTTCTTAAAAAGTTTGTTTCAACACTAAAAGTTTAAAATGATGATGAAAAACATTAACATCAGGTAACATGTGGAATATCAACTTATTTATGTTGATTTACTTAAAGAGTTACTCCAAATGGTCAAGATAGTGACGTCAAATGATTTCAATCTATATATTAAAGGTATATCATAAGATGCCTTTGATGGAGAACTGATTGATGAAGTTATGTAAAAATGATATGGTAGATAATATTAATTTAGAAATAATATTGACTGATCTTGTGCTAGGAATACGGGAAAAGACGATTTTATATGAATTATTATTTTTTATTGAATTCAATGTTATTTTTGATGATATAAACAATATATTGAAAATAATTTCGTAGTTATTAAGGGCCCATTTTTACATCTCATCCAGGGCCTATCAAATGTCAGGAACGAACCTGTATATATGGGAGTTTATTTTATAAACCATACAAACCAATCATAGTCGTCCATCTAATCTAATAAATGTATAATTCCATTTTGTTTCCTATTCTAAAGCCATGATAATAATGAATGAACCTTATCATCTTCCATATATAGCTCAACCATAATTAATGAATCATGATAATCGTCTACAAATATCTTGATTGTTTTCTAATATAAGCATTGATTATGGTTTGTAAAAATTACACGGTTTGTATTTGAAACCACCCCTATATATAACCCACCCGCAACATCATAATCATACAAATCTCATAGTCATAAATCACACACATACAACAAACGCAAAAAAAAAAAAAAAAAAAACACCTCCACCTTCTTCCCCCCAAAAGAAACCACTTACCCCCTTCCCTCGCCACACACCACACCTATATGTGTGTGTGTATATATATGAGATATAAACCCACCTGCAACTCTTTATCTAAAAAAACATAGATACACACACCATAAACACATATATATAGACATGCACACCAAACACAAGAGTGTCTCGAGTTTAAATCCTTGAGCATTCACATAGAAATCTCGATTTGTACATCAATGGAGATTTTAGGTGTGTTTTTACTGTTGTTGGAGGAGGGAGGACGTGGGTTTTCACTGTGGCCATAGGTTTAGGTTGCAGGTTGGGCGTCTTTTGTGTGTTTCATGGATGCTACCAATGTTGAGGGTGCTTTGGGAGAGAGGAACTGAGAAGGAAGCGATGGTAGGTTGGTAAACCGAAGAAAGAGGCTGGCCATGGGGGAGGTGTTCTGAGGTGGATTATCAACATGGGGGTGAGGGAAGAGAATAGTTTTTTTTTTTTTGTGTGTATATATATATATATATATCTGTTAGTCCCAAAATAGTAATGACAATAGAAAGCTAGTATTGTAGGGGGGTTGAATACAATACTCACAAATTTTTACTTTAATTTAATTCTTTATTGATAAAAATCAAGAATTACACCCAAAAACTTTTAAGATTGTTGCGAAAAGAACAGATAAATCTATTCTAACAATCTATCGCTAAGAAACAAGAACACAACTTAAAACACAAAGATTAAAGCTACGAAAATGAGAGAGAACAAATTTGTCAACTTTTTGCTTGAGTGCACTAAGGTCTCTTTTCAAAAGTGTAACCTTGCATGGGAGAAGTCTTCACCTTTTATACTACCATCTGCATTAAATGTTGAGGACACTTGTCACTTTGGGATTGAATGTCAGAGATGTCATTCAGAAAGACAAAAGCCTTTTTTGTCTCAACATGGAACGGAGTTGACCTTAGGACCTTGTTGTAGTCAACACCTGAAAATGATGTAAACGACAAACATCCTTTTTTCTGAATCTTTAGAGAATGTCCCAATCATTCCATGATTTGGTGAAGATCTTCTGTACAAGACGACAAAGTTCCTACCTTTTTTCAGAAGGAAGTTGGCAAATATAGGTCCAACCGATTTGCTAAGATGAAATCAGCAGGAGGGAGTCCTACCGATTTGACAAGAGTAAATCGGCTGGAAGAGGGTCCTGCCGATTTGGAGAGGTGCAATTTGGCAGGTAGGATACCAGCCGACTGGTGAGAGGTAAAACGGTCGATGGAAGCTAGCTTAGTGAGTGTAGGAAGTTTATCTTGATTTGTATCTGAAGATTTACTTCTCGTTGATTTCGGTTGGTCTTCGACTTCACCGATCTTTTAAAGCATGACTAAGCTATTACAAAGAATCCTTAAATTTTCTAAGTATAAAAAATGTTCAAATAATACAAGTAGGAGATGGGAGTACATTCTTTGAGTTGATGATCCAAGGAGGAGGTCATCTTCAAATCTTTGATGACCCAACAATCTCCCCCTATTTAATGATGACATTCAATACTTAGAAAAAGTGAGTAAGTTAATGAATAGTGCATTTTGACCCTATTTTACTCTTCTGGGTTCTTTTTTCACATAGACCATTCTTTTTGTTTATTTTTGGATTTTTTTAAAAGTATCCGACTGTAACGCCTCGAAAATCAGAGTAAATTAAAACCTGGAAACCTGACAATAAGACGAATGTAAAACCATTAACTTCCCATAAATGGGATCAGTCCTTAAGACTATACAATCCTATACAAGGATTTTATCAAAAGAATGGGACTTAACAATGCCCAGCAACAACAGTAAACAACTCCAAAAAAACCTCGAGACTCAAAACTCGTCTCTCCAAAAACCCCGGCAACCCACCGCTAATGGAAACCTGATACACATACCATTTGAGAAAAAAAGTGTCAGACTTAAAGCCTGGTGAGAACATACAGTTTATGAAGCTCAAAAGATAAAACATTTGCATCAAGATAGTATTTCCAAAGCGATTAAATTTACACATTAGGTCCTTGCCACAAACGGGCTTTTTCGTTATAAACACGCCATAAAAGGACCGAAAACAAAACATTTTACCAAGGATTGTGGCGTAACACAAAGTTAGGCCAAAAATCCGAGTTACGAGCTAAACCAATTGGAGTCCTCGGATACGAATCACAAAGTCCGTGCTACAATGTGAGATCAAGCCCCAAGCGCAAAACCAAGGTATACTCCTTCGCTAGGATCACTATGAACCATGGCTAGTATCCGGCCTCACATAACCGTACCAAGTTGCCCTCAAGGAACAAGTGATCCCTAGCTACAATTCTGGGGAATGTAACATCCCAACAATACAGTCTACTCAAAACCTAGGGATCCACTAGTAATGGTAAGGACTCGTCACAACAACGTATGTGACCAACCATAAATAAACATATGGTTACAAACACATTTTTATAAACAAAATGCTATTCCCAGTTCAACTTCTGGTAAGAATGAAAAGCATTTAAAAGAAGTTCCTTTGAATATTTCTTTTGCATAAACGCACAGGTAAAACATCATTTTACTTTTAAAATACGATAAGATCAAAAAGGTAACTTTTGATATGTATACAGTTTAAAATGATGGTAGGAACTCACCTCTGTTTCCTTCTTCTTAACAAGCGCTACCTATGATAACACCGAAAGAATCGGTAAGTCGAAATACAGATAAACCTCCCGTTACTTGAATAGGACTCAAAGACACAGAAGCTAACAACTTAACAGAACCTAAACCGGTCAAAGGACAACTTCGGTCTACAACAACATCGGTCGAACGACCTCCGGTCGAACGACCTCCGGTCGGGCACAACCATTCGGTCGAACACCCTCGATCGAACAGGCTTCGGTCGAACACAACCATTCGGTCGAACACCCTCGATCGAACAGGCTTCGGTCGAACGACCGTCCGGTCGAACGACCGTCCGGTCGAACGACCGTCCGGTCGAACAACCTCCGGTCGATCGACCATCGCCTTGTTCATCAAGAACAGCGATGCAGAACCCAGATTCAACGCAGATCCAAATGAGAAAATACTCAGATCTCAAAATGGAACGGTTCAAAACCTTCACAACGAGATTCTACACGGCTAAAAGCATTCAGATCAAAGCATTAAGCTAGATTCGTACCTCGATTTGCCCGAAATGATCGACCCAAGAAAACCAAGCTTCTCCTGCTCTCTTCCTTTCTCTCTGACTTCTCAAAACCAAGAAACTGATATTTGTGATATAAATCAAAATATCTAATTTGATTTGTATTTATATAGCCCAAGTTACAGAATACCCCCTTGAACTTTGGGTAAAGGTCAACTTCTCACCCAATCCCAAAAATTCAGGGTGTTACAATCCTCCCCAACTTGGGAATGATTTCGTCCCCGAAATCCAACTATATAAAGAGATGAGGATATCTACGCTTCATATCCTCTTCAGATTCCCAAGTCACATTTGCTCCTCGGTGATGCTTCCACTGCACCTTGACCAAAGTGACTTCTTTATGACGCAACTTCTTAGACTTTTTCTCCAAGATGGCGTCGGGTTCTTCCACACAACGGTTACCTTCGTCTACCCTTAGCTCTGAAAGGGGAATGACGCTGTCTTCTACCGCCAAACACTTCCGGAGGTAGCAGACATGAAACGTGTTGTGTATTCTACTCAACTCCGGTGGCAGTTCCAACTGGTAGGCCTGCAACCCTACACGCTTAAGTACTTTGAAAGGTCCGAGGAAACGAGGACTCAGCTTCCCACGTTTTCCGAACCGTATAATGCCTTTCCATGGCGATACCTTAAGCATAACGCGGTCGCCTACTTGGAATTCCATCGGTCGCTTCTTCTTATCGGCATAGATCTTCTGACGATCTTGAGCCGCTTTCATCCTCTCTCTAATACACTTGACCTTATCGGCAGTCTCTTGCACGATTTCAGGTCCGGCGAACTGCTTCTCTCCCGCTTCTAGCCAACACACGGGAGTCCGACACTTTCGCCCATACAGTGCTTCAAAAGGTGCCATCCCAATACTCGAGTGGTAGCTATTGTTGTAAGCGAACTCCACCAAAGGCAGGTGAGAGTCCCAATTACCCCCGAAATCGATGACACAAGACCTCAACATGTCTTCCAAGGTTTGGATTGTTCGTTCGCTCTGCCCGTCAGTCTGCGGATGGTAAGCCGTACTCAACTTAACTCGCGTACCAAGCTCTTTCTGAAACCCATCCCAGAAGTTCGAAGTGAACCGACTGTCGCGATCCGACACGATCGACAAAGGTATTCCATGCCTCGAGACCACTTCATCGATATAAAGCTTCGCCAACTTATCCATCGGTAAAGTCTCGCGCATAGGCAGAAAGTGAGCGCTCTTCGTCAATCTATCCACTATCACCCAGATGGTATCGTGTCCCCGAAGAGTTTTAGGCAACTTCATCACGAAGTCCATGGTGATATGCTCCCACTTCCACTCGGGAATCTCTAAGGACTGAAGACTCCCATACGGTCGCTGATGTTCGGCTTTGACTTGCGAACACGTCACACAACGCTCAATGTAACGCGCCACATCAAGCTTCATCACCGGCCACCAATAGTGCAACTTCAAGTCCCTGTACATCTTCGTACTTCCCGGGTGAATGGAATACTTGGACTTGTGTGCGTCTTCTAGCAACAGCTCACGGTTTCCCCCAACCTTGGGCACCCACACACGACCGCTGAACAGTTTCACCCCACGGCTATCTTCCGTTAAGAGTAAACGCTGTTTTGTCATGACTTCCTCTTTGAGATTCTCTTCTAACAATGCTTCCATCTGAGATGTCTTGATCTTCTCAACAAGACTAGACACTAGCTCGATTCTTGAATGGGTAGCCCAAATACTCCCGCTATAGTCCTTCCGACTTAGCGCATCGGCCACCACGTTTGCCTTACCGGGATGGTAAAGCAATTCACAGTCGTAATCTTTCAACAACTTGAGCCACCGCCTTTGCCTCATATTCAGCTCTTTCTGACCAAAGACATACTTCAGGCTCTTGTGATCCGTGTAAAGAGTACACTTCGTGCCGTAGAGGTAGTGTCGCCAAAGCTTCAAAGCGAACACCACTGCTGCTAACTCCAGATCATGAGTTGGATAATTCTGCTCGTGTATTTTGAGCTGCCTCGAGGCATAAGCGATTACCTTGCCTCGTTGCATCAACACACAACCCAATCCCATCTTTGAAGCGTCGCTGTAAACCACGAAATCTTCCGACCCTTCAGGCAAAGATAAGATCGGAGCTTCACACAATTTCTTCTGAAGAATCCGGAATGCCTTCTCTTGGGCCTCTGCCCATTCAAACTTCACATTCTTCCGAGTCAGAACTGTCAAGGAAGAAGCGATCTTCGAAAAGTCTTGAATGAATCTCCTGTAGTATCCCGCCAGACCCAAGAAACTTCGAATCTCTGACGGACTCTTAGGAGGCTCCCAATTCATCATTGCTTCAATCTTGGAGGGGTCCACTTTCACTCCGTCCCGAGTGACTACGTGCCCCAGAAATTGTACTTCTTTAAGCCAAAAGTCGCACTTGGAAAACTTGGCGTACAACCTCTCTTTTCTCAACACTTCCAGAACTTCACGCAAGTGCTGCTCGTGCTCTGTCTCACTCTTGGAGTACACGAGTATGTCGTCAATGAATACAATGACCGACTTGTCGAGGAATGGTCGGCACACTCTATTCATCAAGTCCATAAACACCGCTGGTGCGTTCGTCAGGCCAAAAGGCATTACAAGGAACTCGTAATGGCCGTAACGCGTTCTGAAAGCCGTCTTCGGAACATCTTCTTCTCTCACCTTCACTTGGTGATAGCCTGATCGTAAGTCGACTTTGGAAAAACAACCCGCTCCTTGAAGTTGATCGAACAAGTCGTCTATTCTCGGAAGCGGATACCTGTTCTTCACTGTAGCTTTGTTCAACTCACGATAGTCGATGCACATTCTCATTGTGCCATCCTTCTTCTTAACAAATAAGACCGGAGCTCCCCAAGGTGACGAACTCGGTCTTATGAATCCCTTCTCAAAAAGCTCTTGGAGTTGTGCTACCATCTCTTGCATCTCCGATGGCGCTAAACGGTAAGGTGCTTTAGCGATCGGTGCAACGCCTGGCACAAGATCAATCCGAAACTCTACCTGACGATCGGGCGGCAACCCGGGCAAGTTGTCCGGAAAGACATATGGATACTCACGCACGATCTTCACATCTTCCATCTTGGACTTCTCTAACTTGGCATCGATCACATAGGCTAGGAAAGACGAACATCCTTTTACTAGACACTTGCGTGCTCTTGCCATTGTGATTATTGCCATTTCACCCTTTCTCTTTTCACCATAGATGACCACGACCTCTCCAGAGGGGTTGGGAAGTCGAATCATCTTCTTGGAACACACGAACTCGGCCTGATTGTTTGACAACCAATCCATACCGATTACAACATCAAAACCCCCGATTGACATTGGTAGCAGATCGATCGGGAATTCTCTTCCCTCGATGCTAAGAGCACACTGCTTCAGAACTTCGTGGATCAGAACTTGCCTACCATCTGCTATTTATACCACTAATGCATCCTCAAGACTAGTAGTGGGCATAGCAAATTTCTGACGGAACAATTCAGATACGAAAGAGAAACTAGCACCCGTATCGAATAAAATACGAGCAGGTACAGAGTTTATAAGAAAAGTACTCGATACCACATCAGCGGATGCCCTAGCCTCTTCGGCCGTCATCTGAAAAGCTCGGCCCTGAACCTTCGGAGGGTTCTCCTTCCTTGCTGGCGCACTACCCGACGCAAGCTTCGGGCAATCTTTCCTCACGTGCCCCGGTGCCTTGCACTCATAACAGATGGGTCCCCTGACCGGGCAATATCTGACCGTATGCCCAGGCTTCCCACACTTATAGCAAGTTTGAGAACTGTTACTGCAGTTACCGTGATGCTTGGTCCGACACCTCGGGCACCACCTTGCTTCCTGGTAACTGCCGAAATTGCGGTTTCCAACAGAAGGTCTGGTCCGCTTGGGAGGTACTGAACTGCTCTCCCACTTTCTTTTATCAGACACCACCACCGAACTCTCAGACTTGCTTTTCGCGAACATCTCTTCCATGAACTGAGCTTCTTCCACCATCTCTCGGAGGTTAGAAGCTTTGAAATTATGCACCATTGATTGCATATCCGCTGGCAAGCCGTTGAGATAAGCTTTCATCTTGTCTTTCTCTGTTGGGGCAGCATGCCCCACCAGACCCAGTTTCTCCATAAATTGACGGGTGTACTCCCTCACCGTCAGGCTTCCCTTCACCAAGGACCGGAATTCTTTCTCAATTCGGTCCATCGTTCTCTCGTTGCAAAACTCTTCTAGCAGCTTCTTCTTGAACTCGGCCCAAGACAACTGAGCCAACACTTCAGGAGATAGAGTGGATTGGATGATATTCCACCAGATGAGTGTAGTGTCCCTCAGCAGTTGAGTACCAAACCGCACCCTCTGATCATCACCACATTTGGAAGAGCCAAAAGCTTGCTCGACCGCTCGGATCCACTTAACGCACACCACCGGGTCATCAGAACCGAAGAATTCTGGCGGTCCGCAGCCTAGAAAGGACTTATAGGAACAACTCTTCCTGTTCCCCTGAGCTCCAGAAATCCCCCGCTCTATCGACACGACCCTTATACCATCACCTCCAGAACCTGCTACGATGTTCTCCACAACCGTCTCACTTCTCCGATTGTTTATGTCGCGGTCCTCCATTGCTTTCAGCAGAAACTCTTGCTGCTTCGCCATCTCTTCTCTCATTGCCAACATCACGCTGGCCAACAACTCTGACTGGGGATTAGCATCCCCGATTACTGGGTGGGACGAAGCCAGGTCTACTCTCGGAATGACCTCTGGCCCCCCTCCTAGTACTTGCTGAACGGGTGATCGAACGATAACCTCAACTCCTTCCGGCTGACCCGCTGTAGAGGCTGTCGCTTCCTGACCATCAACACGAGCACGCGGTCTTCCACGCGTACCTACCATTCTGAACTGCTACACGGAGCAGTGGAAGAGATAAGAAAAGATAGAAAAACACGAAAGGAAAACGTACTACCACATTACCAAATGTCATATTAATAGCAATTCAAGGACTCTTACGTACAATATCCTCATAATAACATTAGCTAAGTGAAATTATGAACATACAACACATAATGGTTCTTGTCACCACTACTACAACGCCTGATAAACGTACTTTCCGTCGACTCTAAGACTAACCCAACTTAGGAGCTCTACCCAATTCTCGCGGATCAATTCTTAGTATACGCAGTCTAAGTCTAGACATCTTACATTCATGCCTAGTTCGCTTAAACTAGAGCTCTGATACCAACTTGTAACGCCTCGAAAATCAGAGTAAATTAAAACCTGGAAACCTGACAATAAGACGAATGTAAAACCATTAACTTCCCATAAATGGGATCAGTCCTTAAGACTATACAATCCTATACAAGGATTTTATCAAAAGAATGGGACTTAACAATGCCCAGCAACAACAGTAAACAACTCCAAAAAAACCTCGAGACTCAAAACTCGTCTCTCCAAAAACCCCGGCAACCCACCGCTAATGGAAACCTGATACACATACCATTTGAGAAAAAAAGTGTCAGACTTAAAGCCTGGTGAGAACATACAGTTTATGAAGCTCAAAAGATAAAACATTTGCATCAAGATAGTATTTCCAAAGCGATTAAATTTACACATTAGGTCCTTGCCACAAACGGGCTTTTTCGTTATAAACACGCCATAAAAGGACCGAAAACAAAACATTTTACCAAGGATTGTGGCGTAACACAAAGTTAGGCCAAAAATCCGAGTTACGAGCTAAACCAATTGGAGTCCGCGGATACGAATCACAAAGTCCGTGCTACAATGTGAGATCAAGCCCCAAGCGCAAAACCAAGGTATACTCCTTCGCTAGGATCACTATGAACCATGGCTAGTATCCGGCCTCACATAACCGTACCAAGTTGCCCTCAAGGAACAAGAGATCCCTAGCTACAATTCTGGGGAATGTAACATCCCAACAATACAGTCTACTCAAAACCTAGGGATCCACTAGTAATGGTAAGGACTCGTCACAACAACGTATGTGACCAACCATAAATAAACATATGGTTACAAACACATTTTTATAAACAAAATGCTATTCCCAGTTCAACTTCTGGTAAGAATGAAAAGCATTTAAAAGAAGTTCCTTTGATTATTTCTTTTGCATAAACGCACAGGTAAAACATCATTTTACTTTTAAAATACGATAAGAGCAAAAAGGTAACTTTTGATATGTATACAGTTTAAAATGATGGTAGGAACTCACCTCTGTTTCCTTCTTCTTAACAAGCGCTACCTATGATAACACCGAAAGAATCGGTAAGTCGAAATACAGATAAACCTCCCGTTACTTGAATAGGACTCAAAGACACAGAAGCTAACAACTTAACAGAACCTAAACCGGTCAAAGGACAACTTCGGTCTACAACAACACCGGTCGAACAACCTCCGGTCGGGCACAACCATTCGGTCGAACACCCTCGATCGAACAGGCTTCGGTCGAACACAACCATTCGTTCGAACACCCTCGATCGAACAGGCTTCGGTCGAACACAACCATTCGGTCGAACACCCTCGATCGAACAGGCTTCGGTCGAACACACCATTCGGTCGAACGACCACCCGGTCGAACGACCGTCCGGTCAAACAACCTCCGGTCGATCGACCATCGCCTTGTTCATCAAGAACAGCGATGCAGAACCCAGATTCAACCCAGATCCAAATGAGAAAATACTCAGATCTCAAAATGGAACGGTTCTAAACCTTCACAACGAGATTCTACACGGCTAAAAGCATTCAGATCAAAGCATTAAGCTAGATTCGTACCTCGATTTGCCCGAAATGATCGACCCAAGAAAACCGAGCTTCTCCTGCTCTCTTCCTTTCTCTCTGACTTCTCAAAACCAAGAAACTGATATTTGTGATATAAATCAAAATATCTAATTTGATTTGTATTTATATAGCCCAAGTTACAGAATACCCCCTTGAACTTTGGGTAAAGGTCAACTTCTCACCCAATCCCAAAAATTCAGGGTGTTACACCGACATTTACAAGTATAAATGAATGAAAGAATAAGCTATTAACAATATATATTAAAGGAAAATTGCACTTGTATAAATCTCAAAAAGTTTGAGTACGAGTCAAAGAAAATTACAAGTACAATATAAAAGAAAGAGAAAAGAAACTAAGATTCTTTAAAAGGATCATCCAGAATGTAGTCCATTTTTTCAACTCATCAGTGACCGCCTTGAAGAGAGGAACAACATGAGGCCCAATAGGAATGATCTAAAGGATCCCAGTAAGAAAGAGGTTGTCGACCATATGTATCCGTTCGGCTCTAAAGAAGTTGATGTGACTGAAGCCATCATTGAAGAATATTCCATAGGTCGGATGGGTGATGATTATGGTGGAAGGTTGAGCCATAAGAGTAGGCAAGGAAAGGTCAAGGTTGGAGACATTCAGGACCATTCCTTCCTTTTCCATTTCCTAAAATATGGATTCTTTCTTCACCGATATGGACTTGGACTTGGACTTGGACTTGGAGGAGGAGAAGGAGAGATGTTCAAATTTGAGCTTTTGGATGAACTCTCCTTTGGCAGCCGAGTGTTGTATCTTGTACTTGTTTTGGTAAGTCTTCATCTTGTTTTGAAGAAAGTTGATGTGATCCAAAACATTGTCCTTGAAGACACTCCTACTCTTCTTCAAAAGGTTGATGATTTCAAACAAGTCATTGAGACCATAAGCCCTCAACCATTCCATCTTGTCGGTTCGGCTCATCCTTATAGGTCCCAAAAAGTAAGGTAATAGTAACAAGTATTGTAGAAGGGGGGTTGAATAAATACACAATTTTTTTCACTTAATTTAATTCTTTATTGATATAAAATCAAGAATTACACATAGAAAACTTTTAAAGATTATTGCGGAAAGAACATGTAAAACTATTCTAACAATCTTTCACCAAGGAACAAGAACACAACTTAAAAACACAAAGATTAATGCTATGGAGATGAGAGAATAAGTTTGACAACTTTTTGCTTTAGTGCACTAAGATCTCTTTCACAAAAGCATGTCTTGCATGGAAGGAGCCTTCACCTTTAAATACCACCATGTGCATTAAATGTTGAGGACACTTGTCATCTTGGTATTGGATGTCAGGTATTTCTTCAAAAAGGATAAATTAACTGATGTGACTTATCATGGAGCAAAGTTGACCTTTGAACCTTGAGAAGACAACACCTGAAAATATTATATGTGACAGACATCCTTTTTCTAAACATTTGGAGAATGCCTTCATCATTCCATAATTCAGGTGAAAATCTTCTGTGCAATAAAAGGTTCATACCTTTTTGTCAGAAGAAGGTTGGCAAAATAGTGGACTAGCCTGTTTATGAAGATCAAATCAGCTGGAGAGGGTTCCTCCGATTTGATAGAGACAAATCGTCTAGATGGGGTTCAGCAGAATTGTAGAGATACAATTCGGCAGGTGAATAGCTTAGTGAGATTGGAAGTTTATCTTGATCTGCATCTGAAGATTTACTTCTTGTTGATTTCGGTTGGTCTTCAACTTTACCGATCTTTTGAAGCATGACTAAGTTATTACAAAGAACCTTAAAATGTTCTAAGTACAAAGGATGTTCAAATAATACAAGTAGGAATTGATGATCCGAAATGATCTCATCTTCAAATCCTTGATGACCCAACAATCCCATTCTCCCGAGTTCTGATCAGCCAGATAGGATCCTTTGCAGATTTTGGCCCTGAGATCCTAACACTTGAGATTGGGGAGCTGTCATATCGGTCGATCAGGGTCTTCTTGTACCATCAGATACATTTTTCTTTTTGCTCATCTATCTCTATGGCTGATTTCTCCATGCTCCCGAGCTCCAATTTCTGAGCCTCGATCGGATCATCAAAAAGTTGTGCCTTTTTGGCTTCCTTCTCAGCTAACTTTTAGATAAGCTCTTGATTGTCGTCGAATGTCGTTTGAGCAATTTCGGCAGCCTTAAGCTCGTCAGCATTCATCCCCAGCTGGGATACAATCTTTGGGGGAGGTTGAAGCTTTAGAACATCTGACCCTGAAGCACGTTTGTTCCTTTCTTCTTTTCTCTTTTTCATGTCAGTTTCCTCTTCTTCAAGAGTCATTAGCAACTTTCCTTTATCCTTTGGAGCCCCCCCCCTTCAGATGCTTCGGCCCGATCGGTAGGAGCCAATCGACCGGTGCCCTCAGCTTCACCTTAAACGCTGGTAATTATGACTTGAGGGTTTGATTTTTCCGCCTCAACTGATTTCTCCCCCTCAGCGGCCGAAGGGGAAGAAACACCAAGAAGGTCGACACACGACCCATTCGCCAATCAACACGACGAAGACGATCTCGGTCCTCATCACCAAAAACAGCATCCCGAAGATCAATGTCCCAGTCCTCAGTCTGAGTCTTGGGGAAGGAAGCAGGGAGATCATTGATCTTTTGGTGAAGTTGGTTGAGAGATTCCAAGATCTGAGAATTGACCAAGACGGAGAGTACCTTGGCCTTTAAGGACTGAACCTCCTTATCCCTTGCATTAGAGGATGCTTTGAGAGCAGAAACTGAAAGGGGGGTGTTTTTGGTGAAGATCTGGAGAGATCTGATCATCTCAAAAGAGAATTCTGCTCCAAGACGGTCACCCGATGACCAGTAGTAGCAGTAAACCGATCAAAGTCGGCAGTACGGGTGACCAACTGTGAGCCAAGCAACTAGTGCTGCCGATTGGTGTCAAGAATATCGGCCATAACTTCACCAAGGATGGCAACCGGGGGTTGGAAGGTAGGGATCGGTAGGGCGCTGAAGAGGTAGAGGGGTGAGTTGGGGTCAGCGGGTGGTGAGGTAGAATTTGGATTGGGGAAGGAGGTCGGTGGGTAGGAAGGAAATTGGGGGAAGAGTTTTGATGAGGAGGTGTCGGATGGTGAGGCATTGGGTGTTGGGGTAGGTTTTGGCAAAGTTCCGGAGAGGGTACAGATTTCGGGGTGGGGGGTTCGGTGATTTGGGTGGGGTGATTTTCCGAGAGTGGTGAGGGGAAGGTGTTAGCGACTTGGGTGAGGTTGTTTTCGGAAAGGTTGTAGGGGTGAGTTTCGGTTTCAGTGAGGATTTAGGTTTTGGGGTGGGGGTTTGGGAGAAACAACCTCTTTTCATTTAGCCGAGGAGGGATCCCGTTCTTGAAGAAGACTCTAAGCAAGATGGGGAGAGGGCTTCGAGCCTATATCAAGAAGTAAAAACTCCATAAATGATTTTTGACCCTCCGAATCAGCCCCTGAGCTGGCCGATCCTTCCTTGGACCGTGTAAAATCATCGAGTCTATTAATCCCGGGTGATAGGTTGTGCAGTGGTGAAGAGGGACCCTGGAGTATGGAGGTATCCAGGTCATACTCATCGACTAAGGAGTAAGTCGAAGAAAGTTTTGTGGGGGTCCCTGTTTTTACTATCGTATCCTTTTGAGAGGATACGAAGGAGGAAGGCTTGGGCTTAGCAAATTCCCTTGGCCCGATAGGGACAATTTCAACACCCACCGAATTTTGAGAATCAGTTGGTGGATTGGAGGGCTTGGCTACAAAGGGTTTCCTAAGTCTCTTCAGATGAGACTTAGGAGGGGATTTAGATGACATCCGCTTAAGAGAAAGGGTTTTGACCTGGGTAGCCATCAAAGGTTTCTTCAGTGGCAGAGTCATGGAAGCGAGAGCGGAGGCATCGGGTTTTTTCGATTTCCTTTTGGAAGTCCCCAATTTTACTTTGGTGGGGGAGGAAGGGACCACCGAAGGAAGAGCAGTCGATGAATCCACCAACTTTGCAGCCGATGAGCTCGTAGCTTCTCCCCACTTCGGATTGGGAGTCTGAGTGAAGGAGATCATACCTGATGGAAGTGGTCAATCTATGGAAGAGGGTTCCTTCTTCAGAATTTGCTTCCCAACCTTGGGAACAGTAAAGTCAAAGATGATCTTTGGTACTGGCAGCTGAGAATCAGCCAGAAGAGCATCTTCGAGTTTATAGTTGATGATGAGGGAGAGGAACCGAGGAAGGGCCACTTGTGGACGCCGAGGAGGAGAAATGACGGAGATAATGTCATTGAAAATTTACCGAGCAAAGTCGATTTTCCGCTGAAATATCAATGCATGTGCCAGTTGTGTGACATAGGAGGGAGATTGGTCCAGACCTCCAGTCTTCCGGGAGAAGCGGTGGATGGTATGAGAGAAAAAGAAGTTCCAAACTACCTCCATGTGCTTGCGAAGAAGAGTTCCAGAGCCCATTTCCTTGCCCTCGGAAAGGTAGTTGAGAGCGGCAATAACTTCTTCGTATTCATTTCCGATGGGGAAATCATCATAAGATTGGAATGTAGGGAGTTTGAGAGCCTCCCTAACATCCTCACACCCAAATGTGAGATCATGATCCTTCTCATCATGAGTACAAAAACAGAAACGGAGTCGCTGGATGGATCCTAGACGCAAGTCAACCAAAAATTACCAAGGAGCAGTTTGCTCATCTTGGGGGTGGCGGTGAAAGCATATTGAAGAGGAGATCTTTAAAGGAAAATAGAAACCTGGTTGAACTCCGAGTGTGCAGGATCGAGCTCGAAACGAGCCGTGTGATTGCATGTGTTGAACACTAGTGAGTCTCATGAAAGAGGCTCACTCTTGTTGGACCTTGAAGCCTTAGTGGGGGTGTTGGAAGCCATTGAAAGAGTGTGAAAGTTTGAGAAATAGTTGCAGGTTGCAGAGAGTTCTTGAGGTTGAAGATGGTGGTAAAAAAAAATGAGGAGGGTGAAAAGAAGTATATATATGGTTGAAATGGGAAAGGTTAATAGGGGGTTATAGGGTTTTATCGAAAAGACAAACAATAATGAAAGAAGGTGAAAGGGTGGCGATTCTGGCGAAAAACGAGGGTGAAGGGTGTTAGAGCATAAATATGTTGGATACAAGATCAAGAAGACTGAAGGTCAAAGTTCAAGAAAGTCAAATCTGAAGAAAGTCAACTCTCATCAAAGTCAAAGTCTTTTGTAATAAAAGTCAATGTATTGTTTTTGTATTTGTTTTTCCTTGTATTAGTTGTAGGTATAAATAGTTTCTTTTTCTGTTTTTAATAGAAGCAACAAACAAAAGAGAAGAGTTTCAGTTGTACATTTTATCAGTTACATTTTAGAGAGAGAAAGAGAGAGAGAATCTAGAGAGAGAAAGTGTAATCTTGTGGTTTATTGAATCGAATCAAACAGGTAATTGTGATATGTTGTTTGTTTGATTGTTTGTGTGTGATTAGAAACTAGATTCAGGGACACACAATTGGTATCAGAGCAGATCCAAATTGAAAATCAAGAAAAATCAGAATGTTCGTATCTGTGTTCTTCGATGTCCATGTTGATTTTGAGTTTTAGTGTGTTTTTGGAGTTGTAAATGATTAGGTTTTGTTAGAAAAGTGTTATCGATCGAGTCTGTATAAGTTTTAGATCAATTTGAACTGTAATCGATCGTTAATTTTGATTTTAGTTGAGTTCGAAGTTCACGAGTCCTGTGCACTGTAATTGAGTCGATTTATACATTTTTGTGTATTTGATCGAAATTAGTTGTTAAGATTGTGTTCTAGATGGTTAAACGATCAAATTGTCGAAGTTTTGAGTTAGATTTCGAGGTCTAGATGTCTTTTTGGTGAAAATTTGTTTGTTTCAGAGGTTTGCGTTTCATTCATCAAGGTTTGCGTTTCATTCATCAAGATTTGTGTAAGTTCTTCAGATACGCAAAGTAATGTTTCATTCATCAGAGGTTCGCGTATTCAATGAGAAACGCAAAGTTATGTTTGCGTCTTCAACGAGACACGAGAAGTGAGATTTGCGTCTTCAACGAGAACCGTGAAGCGAGCTTTGCGTCTTTAACTACAAACGCAAAGTTGGGTTTGCGTCTTTAACTACACACGCAAAGTTGGGTCTGTAACGGGAAACGTGAAGTTCATCGTTATGCCTTTTTCACGACACGCAAAGTCTGGTTTGCGTTAGCTTCTTGTCACACAAAGTGTGTCTTGCGCCTCACACTAGTAACACAAACTACCATCTTGTGCCAGTAACGTGTAACGCAAACAGTGCTGCGATTTTTCAGGACTTAGACAAATTAGCGGGACCCCCGTGCTAAGTCTGCGAAGGGGGACATATTTCTGGTTGTGATCAAAATTTCTGATTTTATATTTCAAGTTTTCTGTATTTTCTTGATTGTTTCATTTGGACTAACGATCAGTTTCTAGTTTCTTATTGCATATATTTTTCAAACAGGTTTAAACAAGATGACTTCCAAAGATGCTCTTTCCATTGGCACTGATGTCAAGCCTCCTGTTTTGTTTAAAGGAGAGTATGAACAGTGGAAAGACAGATTCCTTGATTTTATAGACAGACATGCAAATGGAGAAAATATTATGTTGTCAATCACAGAAGGTCCTATGGTACCAATCACGGTTCAAATACCTGATGATGATTCGTCTGATAGTGAAGATGGTACTGAGGAAAGAGATCAAAAGATGAAAACAGTGGCAGTGGATATCTCTCAGTATTCTGAAGAACAGAAAAGCCGATACAAAGCAGATAAACAAGCAAGATCCTTACTTCTTCAGAGCATTCCTAATAAGATCTACATCAAGATTGATAGTTACAAAGCAAATGCTAAGAAGATGTGGGATCAATTGTAAAAGATGATGATGGGATCCAAGGTCGGGAATCAGATGAAAGTGGCTAACTGCATCAACAGTTATGAAGAATTTAAAGCCAAAGAGAATGAAAGCCTGGAAGATACTTATGAACGGTTTGTCTTGCTTCTGAATGAACTGACAAAGAACAAAGTGAAAAAGAAGCAGCTGGAGAATAATGTCAAATTCCTAAGTATCCTACAACCTGAATGGAAGAAGCATACGCGTAGGATTAAACAAATGAAGGATCTGAATGACATACCGTTACATGAGGTTTATGAGACTTTGAGGCAGAATGAAGAAGAAGTGGAAGAGAAAAGAGCTGAGAAAAATAAGGCAGAAAAGGTTCCCGATCCTATTGCATTGGTAGCCGGAGAGAAAAAGAAAGAAAAGAAAGAGAAGAAGAAAAAGAAGAAAGTGCTTACAAGTTCTGAGTCTGAATCTGAATCAGATGGTGATAATGGAGAAAGTCTGAAACAAGCCATGTTTTTACTGACCCGTGCATTTCAAAAGAAATTCTACAAGAAGCCGGGATCAAATTCTCAAAGGTATTCTTCATCAAGTTCAAAGAATCATGAGCACCGAGAAAGGGTGGAAGGAAGGAGATATGAAGAGAACAGATATGTTGAGAAGAAACCTGATGAAAAGAAGAAGTTCATGAATGACTACACTGTTGCAGAAAAGCCAGCAAGTGATCCAGTCAAATGCTACAACTGTGGCAAGATTGGTCATTTTGAAAAAGATTGTCGAAAGCCAAAAGTTCGTAATTTTCAGTACTATCATAACAAACTGCTACTGGCCAAACAGCAAGAAGCAGGCATAGCTTTAATGGCTGAGGACGAATTTTGGCTGGATCATTCAGAAGGTGAAGAGGAAGAGAAGGAAGAAACTGCTCATCTCTGTCTTATGGGAAAAGAGGTCAAGTATGATGAATCAGATGACGAGACAGCTGATGAGGTATTAAACTTAACTCAAAAAGATTTTATTACCAAAATGGAAGCTATGATGGTTGAGCTTCAAGACTTACAAAATAAATTGAAAAAGGAAAAAGAAAGAGTTGCTAAAAGAAACAATAAGATATTTGAACTCAATAAGTCGGTTATTGGGAACAAAGATCTGATTGATTCTTTACGCAAGTCTGCTTCTGATTCTAAATCTCAAGTAGATTGTTTTGAAAAGAAGATTTCTGATTTTGAAGTTAAATTTTCTAAGTATGAGTTTGAGAAGAAAGAATCTGCACTAACTGTTTATAAATTGCAGGTTGAAAACAAGCTTTTTAATAAGAAGGTAAATGGTCTGGAAGCCAAACTTTATACGAGAGGCCAAACAGATCAAACCATTTTTCTCAATGCACCTAATGAAGAGGCTGATGTTAAAGAAAAATGGGGACTTGGTTTTGAAAACCCCCATTATCTTAAGAAAGCCGTCAGAAAACAACCAGGATTATATAATTTTGATTTTCTTGCTTGTGCTGGTAAACATACTCATTTAAAACCCAAATTTGTTACCAAATTACCGGAAGAAGTTGAGACCAAAGAAACTGAAAATAGAAAGAATGTAAAGAAAATGCAACTACCATTTAACTATGCAAAGTTAAATGATAGTTATCTTTTAGAAACACCAAAAGTTCTTTCAAATGATTATTTTGCTAGTTATTATGTTTCTGAGATGAAGGCAAAACCTGCAATTGCAAAGGTTTATGTTCCTCCACTCATTCTTGAAAGCAAAATAGTTGAGTTGGAAAATGTTTTATCTGATGAAAAACTTTTGGTTGATATTCAACAAAGTATATTTTCTACTGTATTAAAGAACACGATTTTTCAATCTACATCTACAAAGTGTTCTAAAGTTTCAAAGGCACCTCAAGCTTTGACTGATAATTTTGATGACTTATTTGAGTCTGCAAATGACTTTCTTAATTCTGATGATGGGTGCATAGAAGAAATTGATATGTTTGACTTCAATGCTTCTCTTCCTGATCATTCTACTTGTCTTATAACTGAAAAAGTGTCACCAAGTGATTTTAATATTGGTGAATCATCAGCTAAGGTTGGTGAATCAGTTTCTGTAACTGCTGATTACTATACTCAAGGTAAGAAACATAAGAAACAACGATTACAGAAGCAGAAATACACTGGTACACAAAAGAAAACTCAATCTCATAAGTCTGATTTTCCTAATAAATCTACATCTTATGTTTCAGATATAAGCAAGAAAAGGTCAAAAGCTTGAACCGAATGGCGACCAAAAAGGAAGGGTGATGAGAAAGCTGAATCAGTTTCTGATAATTCTTGTAATAGATCAGTTAGTAGTGATACTGATGTAGTTGATCAATTTGCTTCAAATAAACAAAACCTTGTAACTTCTTACAAGCGGTATTCAATAACGCAATTGATTCAATTATCTCCTATTTCTACTACATCTTATTATTATCGGAGAAATGATTTTGCTTACTCTCATAATTCTTCTGATTGGTTCGGATCTTATCATGTGTATTCTTCAAGATCAAATATTTTTAAAGGTTTTCAAAAGAACAGAGGGTCCATTTTCAAATGGATACCAAAATATTGTGCTAATCTGTTAGGACCCGTTTTTAAATGGGTACCTAAAGTTATTGTTTCCTGATTTCTCTTGCAGACCCGGCATATGTGGTACTTGGACAGTGGATGTTCCAAGCATATGACTGGGCAAAAAGCTTTATTGTCTAATTATACAGAGAAATTCAGTGGAAATGTCAGATTTGGAAACGATCAGCTTTCACCAATCTTAGGATATGGTGACATCATTCAAGACAACATAACGATCAGTAAGGTGAGTTATGTCGAAGGCTTAGGGCACAACCTATTTAGCATTGGTCAATTCTGCGATAAAGGGTTAGAGGTCAACTTCAAATCTAAGAGTTGCTCGGTTCGTACTGAAGACGGTACAGAACTCTTAGGTGGACATCGCAAGACAAACCTCTATACCATCAACCTGTCCAAAGTTCAGATTGACAATCAAGTTTGCTTAATGACAAAAGCTTCAATGCAGCAAAGTTGGCTCTGGCACAAATGGTTATCACACCTGAAATTTTGTTATATCAACAAGCTGGTTAGTGGGAAATTGGTAAAAGGACTTCCTGAGCTGAAATATGAGAAAGAACACTTATGTGTTGCATGTGAGAAGGGTAAGATGAAGAGAGCTCCGCATAAATCGAAGCCTGAACCAAGCACCAGTTCTCCACTAGAGTTACTGCATATGGATTTGTGTGGTACGATGAGAACACAAAGCTTAGGTGGAAAGAAATACGTGTTGGTTATTGTGGACGATTACTCAAGATACACGTGGGTCAAATTTCTTCGATCAAAAGATGAGACGCCTGAAGTTCTCATTACTTTCTTAAAAACGACCCAGGTGAAAATGCAGCGACAAGTCAAGTTTCTTCGTACTGACAACGACACAGAGTTCAAGAACAAGATTGTTGACGACTATCTTGAATCGATCGGGATTTCACATCAGTACTCTGTTGCTCGTATGCCTGAACAAAATGGAGTAGTCGAAAGGCGAAATCGGACGCTAGTCGAGGCCGCTCGGACTATGCTTAGCCAATCGGACTTACCTCTATTTTTGTGGGCAGAAGCTGTGTCAACTGCATGCCATACTCAAAATCGGTCCATGATACACCGCCGTTTTCAAAAGACTCCATATGAGCTGATCAACAACAGAACACCAACAATCAAGTATTTTCACATATTTGGGTGTAAATGTTTTGTGCTTAACGACAGGGAGAGTCTGAATAAATTCAGTGTTAAGGCGGACAAGGGTATTTTCATTGGTTATTCTTCCACATCTGCAGCATACCGTGTTTATCTGAAGGAGTCAAAGACAGTTGTCGAGAGCGTGAATGTAACATTCGATGAAGAAATGGCTTCTGATCAACTCAGTTCAGAACCCGTTATCACTGGAGTATTAGCTTCTGGGCAGATCAGTCCAGAACCTGCTTCTACAACCAATAATTCGAATAATGCTTCTACATCTATTTCACATTTAACTGATTTAGATTTGTTATTTGAATTCTTTTATGATGAGTTTCTAGGTTCTAATATACCTAAATCTGTTGTGACTGACAGGTCTGAAGATACAAGTTGCAATCATCCAGTAACTTCAGATGTCATAACTGAACAAGCATCCCCTGTTCAGTCAGAAACTCACATTTCTACAATTACTCCTATAGTTGAAGATGTACAAGTAAATGTTGAGCCAGAAATAAATGTTTCAGTTGGGTGTAATACAATGTCTACTCAACAGCTAGAGTCTGTTGTTCCAACTGATGCTTCTGCACCTGAAACTTCAACTGCAAACCCCCTCCTGTTATTCAAACTGAAGATTCTGATAGTGGATTTCTAGATGATGATCATGTTCAATCAGTATCTACTCCACTTCCTTATGAGCATCGCTGGACCAAAGATCATCCATTACATCAAGTAATTGGAGATTTTGACAAGCCTGTACAAACGAGGTCAGCGACTCTTAATCAATGCATGCATGACTCATTTCTCAGTAAGATTGAGCCAACGCGAGTATCAGAGGCTCTTGTTGATTCGGACTGGGTATCTGCTATGCAAGAAGAAATCAATCAGTTTGAAGCCCTAAAGGTTTGGAGATTAGTTCCAAAACCAGAAGGTAAAACAGTGATAGGAACTAAATGGGTATTCAAGAATAAAAAGAATGAAGATGGTATCGTCATAAGGAACAAAGCTAGACTTGTTGCCAAAGGTTACCAGCAAGAGGAAGGCATAGACTACGATGAGACGTATGCTCCAGTAGCGCGTATAGAAGCAATCCGCATGTTTCTAGCCTACGCAGCTCATAAGAATTTCACAGCCTTTCAGATGGATGTGAAAACAGCCTTTCTGAATGGCATTCTTAAAGAGGAAGTGTACGTGTCTCAACCAGAAGGGTTCGTCAATCCAGATAAGCCAGATCATGTCTACATCTTGGACAAAGCCCTGTATGGTTTGAAACAAGCCCCTCGAGCATGGTATGATGTTCTATCTAAATTTTTGGTCAAATCCGGTTTTTCTAAAGGTAAGGTTGATACCACTTTGTTCATTAAAAAGGAAAAATCTGATATTATTCTTATTCAAATATATGTTGATGATATAATATTTGGTTCTACTAATCCTAAATTTTGCAAAAACTTTTCTAACCTCATGGTGTCACGTTTTCAAATGAGTATGATGGGAGAGATGAATTTCTTTCTCGGATTACAAGTTAAACAGTTTTCAACGGGGATTTTCATTAATCAATCTAAGTACATTTTGGATATTCTTCGGAAGTTCAATATGGAAAATTGTAAACCAATTGGAACCCCGATGGCACCAGGTACTAAGATTAGCACTGATCCTTCGGGTAAAAGTGTTGATGTTAGGACTTATAGAGGTATGATAGGATCGTTAATGTATCTTACATCTAGTAGACCAGATATTATGTTTTCAACATGCTTATGTTCTAGATATCAGGCTGCTCCTAAAGAATCCCATTTGGCTGCTGTCAAACGGATTTTTAGATATCTGAAGGGGACTGCAGATCTTGGTCTGTGGTATCCTAAGGATACTGGGTTTCAACTGACTGCCTATTCAGATGCAGATCATGCAGGTTGCATGTTGGACAAAAAGAGTACTTCTGGTCATGTTCAATTTCTTGGAGACAAGCTCGTTAGCTGGGCATCAAAGAAACAATTATGCGTTTCCACATTGACTGCTGAAGCAGAGTACGTAGCTGCTGTCAGTTGCTGCTCTCAAGTCTTGTGGATGCGAACACAGCTGCGAGACTATGGATTCAAGTTTGATAAAATTCCAATCTATTGTGACTCGAAGAGTGCAATCGCGATATCTGCTAATCCTGTCCAGCATACGAAAACCAAACACATTGATGTCAGGTATCATTTTATTAAAGATAATGTAGAAAAAGGAACAATTGAACTTTATTTTGTAAAAACAGATTATCAACTTGCAGATTTATTTACCAAACCATTAGATGAAAAAAGATTTAATTTTCTTGTCTCTAAGCTTGGTATGTTAAATCTTAAGACATAATCGGTTGTTACCTAATAAAGTTACGTATTGTTATTTTTCATCATTTTCTTTATTTTTATGTCTGAAGGATATCTGTACTTTAATTGTTTGCTCATGATCTCAGGGGGAGTAAGAGAAGATTTTAGAAGATCTACATTATTTTGAGGGGGAGCATAACTAATTTCTGCATTTTACTTAACTGACAATTTTTTTTTGTGATGCATGATTTTAGGGGGAGAATATAAGTCAAGTCAAAAGGAGTAAGACTATGATTTATGATTACTTCAAATCAGAACTCGTTCTTTAATCGTTTTACTGTTTTACGTCTTTTATTTTCGAATAAATTTTGTGAATAAATTTTGACTATACTTTGAGACCTATGCAGGATGAGAGAGGATGACACGATCATATCATTTTTGACTTCAGCTGACTTTATGAGTATTAAGATTGAGAGAAAAGGTAAATTTCTTATCTTAATCTCAAATGTATATGAAAGAAGGACAACTTTCAGATATAGAAAACATGTTCTTAAATGTTCAAACCACTTCTCGAATTTTAAACAGATTTTATAATTTGGAAGTGTGATTTTAAATGTTTTCATTTTATTTTTGTGCTTCATTGATAAACAAACCGTGTGTTATCCAAAGATTAATACTTGTGTATTGTATTTTCTATATACTTTTAAATATTCACACACATCGGTTTGACTTTGTTCAAAATGATCTTACCATGTCTCATATTGTAACCAATTTTTTCGATGGTAAGACACCCCGTTTGTACTTCAAAGAATTTTGAGTGTTATTTCATTTCTAAACGTTCATTTCAAGAATGTCTATATCTTGGTTCGTATAGACAATATCCGTTATTCTTGACCATAAGCCTTGATTATTATATCATTCATTTCTGATCATTTTCATACAATGTCAGATTTTCAAACAAGTCTCTTGCATTCATGTTCATTCATTCAATTAACTTGTTTGAAATATCTTCAATGTTTTAAAATGCTCATCTCTTCATGATTATATTCTGAGCATACATTCATCTGACATTTGTATATGAGCTTTAACTGATAAAGTTAAACCATATTGAGCAACTTTATGCTTTCATAGGAAATATGGGTTCTTTGTGCTAGGACTTCAATGAACTTCTATGAAATCACGTTAACCAGTGATTTCTACCCAAGAAGTTAATCCATAGAGATTGAGTGTGAGGAGTCTAAAAGAAATGAGTGTGGGTGTGATGAGGTAAAATTGTTGGGAACTGAAGAATTTATCAAGTATGGTTAATGCTGCTGGTTCAAAGTTACTACTGCTAGAAGACTTAAAAGTTAATACTGCTGAGTGTTACTACTGCTAGTACTATTAATACTGCTAGTCAAAGTTAGTGTTGCTTGAACAAAGTTAGTACTGCTTAGCTAGTTAGTACTGCTAGTGGTTAGTGCTGCTTAGTAGTTAATGCTGCTAGAAGAAGTTAATGCTGCTGATCATGGTTAGTGCTGCTTAAGAGATTTGGATGGAAAGAATGACAGCTGGATAATCTGAAGTTTATGGAAGCTTTGAGATATACATGGAAGATATACTGAAGATTTGTTTAATTATTGTAATTATCTTTTGACTAGTATATGTATAGAATAAATAGAAAAGAACTTAAAAAAAATTAATTCATTCTTAGAGATAAAATCAACCTCAAGGCATAGATCCTAATTCTAGAGAAGTAGAATTCGTATTGGTGAGCCTGTTCATCAATATTGAGGTTGAGTGTGTAATCTTGTACATTCAAAGCATTCAATATAAGTTTACAATTTGTTCTTCATATCTACTGTGTTGATTTTCTGTTTGATTAAATATCAAAGTGTTATTCCGCAAACTTCTTTGATATTGTTTCTGAGAATTAATTCTTGTTGAGAATTCGATCCTGACAAGTGGTATCAGAGCCTAACTCTCTCAGAAACAGTTATTCATCATGGAAAATCTTACATAATCAAGCAGTACTTTGGTTTCTAAGGTTCCAATGCTCAAACCAAGTGAGTTTGACATGTGGAAGATCAGAATCAGACAATATATTCTTCTCACTGACTACTCAATGTGGGATATCATTGAGAATGGTCCTTCTGAAGCTGGAAGGATAGGACCAGATGGGAAAAGACCTCCACCAAAGACAGATGGTGAGAGGAAGATCAGACAAACAGAGATGAAGGCCTTGAGCACTCTGCTCTTGGCCATTCCCAATGAATATCAGCATCAATTTTGCAACTGCACTGATGCTCAGATTCTCTGGAATGCTCTAGAGAAAAGATTTGCTGGAACTAAGAGCATCAAAAGAAATCAAAGAGATGTTCTAAAGCAGCATTATGAGAACTTCACTTCCACAAAGAATGAGTCTATGACTCAAACTTTTGATAGGTTCAATAAACTCATTGGTGAACTGGCTACTGTAGGGGTGAAGATGGAACAAGATGATATCAACAGAAAGTTCCTCAGATCTCTTGGGGATGAATGGACTATGTACACTGTCTCATATAGACAGAGTGACAATCTGGAAGAGAAAGAACTTGATGATTTATACAATGATCTAAGAGTTTTTGAAACTGAGGTAGAAACCAAGAAGAAGCCCTCTGGTTATATTCACAATGCTGCTCTTCTTTCAGCATCCACTGATACTACTGCCAACCCTGAAGCAGTTAGTACTGCCAGTGGAGTAAGTTCAGAAAAAGGCACTGAAACTATCTTTGAAGCCTTTTTGTCCAGTCATAGCAGCAATTCTCTGATTAATGATGATCTTGATCAAATTCACCCTGATGATCTGGAGGAGATGGATATTAAATGGCAGATGGCCATGTTATCCATGAGGGTGAAAAAGTTCATTAAAAGAACTGGAAGAAATAACTTCTCTCAAAGAAGAGAAGATGGAGCTGGTTTTGACAAAACCAAGGTGGAATGTTTTAAGTGTCACAAGAAAGGACACTTTGCTAGAGAATGCAGGAGTGCTGTTCCAAACAACAACCATCAACAAGCTCAGAATGGAGGATACAATCTGAACAAGAATCCTGCTCAAGCCCTTGTTTCTCAACAAGGAATGGGATTTGACTGGAGTGATCAAGCAGAGGAAGCCATTCAGAACCAAGCTCTTATGGCAGAAGTGTCTGATCTCCCCACTGAGGTAAGTTCTAATCTTTGCACTAAATCTTGCATTGACACTGTTACAAGATACAGGGATCACAATCAAAGTATGTGTGATGACCTCAAAAGATTAGAAAAGGACAGAAGAGATTATGTGTTGATAGTAGAGAGATTTGAAGAGCAAATCAAAGGCTTTCAAGTTAATGAACTTCAACACTCTTATGACACAAACTATTGGAAGTGGGAAAAGAATGAGTTAGAAACCAAACTATCTAAGTCCTTAGAAGAGAATGATAGACTGAAAGAGGAACTGTCAAAAGTTAAGCTTGACATAGACAAGTTTTCTTATGCTTCAAAAGCAATGGACTCTCTTCTAAAGGCTCAGATACATGATAAGATGAAGCCTGGTATTGGATACAACAATACACCCCCTCCTTACAATAACAACTATATTTCTCCTACATCAGACTTGTTAGAAACTAAGGAGAAAAAGGACTTGTCTGAAGAAGCTTTTAAGATAGATCCTTTGGATGAGGTAGTAGTTAAGGATTTGACTGAGAAAGGAGCCAGAGAGAACAGGGATAATAATGTGAGTAAAAAGATACCATTAGAAAACAATATTATCACCAATGAGGGATGTGGAAAGACTTGGGTCAAATCTAAGGACATAGAAAAGACAGAGGGAAAGTCTGGTAAGGTCCACTACAAACAGACAACAGTTGTGAATCCTGTCCCTTGTAAACAGTGTGATTGCAATAAAGCAAAGAGCCTAAACTCTGGTTTAAAAAGAGGAAATCAAAGAAACTGGAATAATCAATGGGCTCAGAAACAAGGAGTTGATCTGAATAAAATAAATAGATCAAAACCTTGTTTTATATGTGGCAAGTTGAATCATTTGGCTAAGTATTGTTACTTTAACCCTATTAACCAACAGATGAACTTTCAAAGATTTGTGCAAAAATCTGTGGGTTATAGGAAGGCTGGAAAGATACATGTGATAAAGAAATCTATTGAAAGTAAAGGCACTTTAAAGAAAAAGATTTTAAAAGAAAGTGTCAAAATGTGGGTACCTAGAAGTACTAACAGTGTTAGTACTGCTAACAATATTAGTACTGCTAACACAGTTACTACTGCTAACAGTGTTAGTACTGCTGAAAATATTAATGCTGCTAATACTGTTAATACCTCTTCAAAGGTTAATACTGCCAACACAGTTACTGCTGCTAACACAGTTACTACTGCTAACAAGGTTAGTACTGCTAAGCATGCAAGTGCTGCCAAGGCAGTTAGTACTTCTAAAACCAGTACTGATTCTAGCAAAAACATTTCCAAGCCTATTATTGTAACAAAGTACTCCAAGAATGAGGAATTAAAGTTCAAAAATATTGTCAAGAAAGAATGCAAGTATTTTGATGAGAAAGGGGTACCCAAGACCACTTTGGCTTGGGTTCCTAATTCATACTAATTGATTTATTTAATGTGCAGGGCAACCAACAGCTCAAGGGAAAGAGCATTTGGCATGTTGATAGTGGTTGCTCTAGGCACATGACAGGCAACATGTCATGCCTTCAAGACTTCAAGCATATCAATGGAGGACATGTTGCATTTGGAGATAATCTTACTGGTGGTAAGATAAGTGGAAAAGGTAATGTCACCAAAGGTAAGATGACATTTGAGGATGTCTACTATGTTGATCAATTAAAGTACAACCTGTTAAGTGTATCACAGGTTTGTGACAAACAACATAGTATATTATTTACTAATACTGAGTGTATGATCCTTGCTCCAGGGTTCAAGGTAGTTGATGAAAGCATGATACTACTTAGAACTCCAAGAAAGGACAATGTTTACTGTCTGGATATGGACAATGTTGATAGTGATTCATCTCTAAATTGTCTTGTTTCAAAAGCTTCTGTAGATGAATCCTCTCTATGGCACAGAAGGATGTGTCACATGAATTTCAAGACTATGAACAATCTTGTTAAAAACAACCTTGTAAGAGGTTTACCTTCAAAAGTCTTTTCATGTGATGATCATTGTGTTGCTTGTCTTAAAGGCAAACAGCACAAAACTTCTCATAAGACCAAAGAGTTAAATTCTGTTTCTTCTTGTCTCCAGTTACTGCATATGGATCTGTTTGGTCCTACAAATGTTATGAGTATAGGCAAGAAATCTTACTGCTTGGTTATTGTTGATGATTACTCCAGATTTACTTGGGTATATTTTCTAAGGACTAAGGATGAAACAAGTGGTCTTATCAAATCCTTTATTCTAAGAATTGAAAACCAAACTAATCAAAGAGTAAAAGTCATTAGATCAGATAATGGAACTGAGTTTAAAAATCATGATCTAAACACCTTTTGTGAAGAAAAAGGTATTGAGAAGCAATATAGTGCTCCTAGGACTCCTCAACAGAATGGTGTTGCTGAAAGGAGAAATAGAACACTAATAGAGGCTGCTAGATCTCTGTTGGCTGATTCAAAATTGCCAATTACCTTCTGGGCTGAAGCAGTTAATACTGCTTGTTATGTCCAAAACAGAGTTCTAGTGGTCAAGCAAAAGAACAAGACCCCTTATGAGCTTTTAAATCAAAGAAAACCCTTCATTGGTTTCTTCAAACCTTTTGGGTGTCCTTGTACAATTCTCAATACCAAATATCACTTAGGTAAATTTGATAGCAAAGCAGATGATGGATTTCTTGTTGGATATTCATCTCAGAGTAAGGCATACAGAGTATTTAACTCTTCTTCTAGAATAATTGAAGAAAGTGACAATGTCAAATGCAATGAGAACACACCAAATCCTGTTGGGTCTGGACCTCCGTGGCTATTTGACATTGATTCACTAACTAACTCTTTTGGTTTCAGTAATGAGTATACAGGAACAGGAAGTGGAGGATCAGGAATCACACAAGTTCAAGAAAGTATATCTAAATCTGTGATTTTTCCCATACCCATAGTAAATTCTGTTGAAGACTGTGAAAAGGAATCATTTTCTGGACCAAGTCAGAGTGAAGAAGAAACTAGAGATGAGGAGACTCAAGAAAATAATGAAGTGGCATCTGAAAACACTTCAGTTGAGTTGCATGAATCCAATCTTGAGGCTGGACTAAATGGAGAACCTAGTCATAACACCAGAGTTCAAAAGAATCATCCTCCACAGCTGGTAATAGGAGATATCTCTTCTCCTATGATGACTAGACATCAAAGCAGGCTTCAGGAAATGCAAGATCAACAGCATACAGTGCTTTCTTGTTTTCTATCACAGCTTGAGCCTAAAAAGGCACATGATGCTATGAAAGAATCTAGCTGGATAGAAGCAATGCAAGAGGAAATGTTACAGTTCAAGCTACAAGATGTATGGGATCTAGTAGACCTTCCTAAAGGTCACAGAGCAATTGGCACAAAGTGGATTTTCAGAAACAAGAGAGATGAAAGAGGTATTGTCATAAGGAACAAAGCAAGGCTGGTGGCTCAAGGATATACTCAAGAAGAGGGTATAGATTATGAAGAAGTTTTTGCACCTGTGGCTAGAATAGAAGCAATCAGACTATTTCTAGCCTATGCTTCTTACATGAATTTCAAAGTATATCAAATGGATGTAAAAAGTGCTTTTCTCTATGGGTCAATTGAAGAAGAAGTATATGTATGTCAACCACCAGGGGTTGAAAACCCAAGCTATCCAGACAGGGTATACAAATTAAAGAAAGCACTTTATGGACTACATCAAGCTCTAAGAGCATGGTATGACACTCTGTCATCCTATCTCTTGGAAAATGACTTTGAAAGAGGAGTCATTGATAAGACTCTATTTATCAAGAGAAAGAAAAAGGATATCTTGCTAGTCCAAATCTATGTTGATGACATTATCTTTGGATCTACAAGAAACAACATGTGCAAGGAGTTTGAAGATTTAATGCATCAAAGGTTCAAAATGAGTTCCATGGGGGAACTTACTTTCTTCCTTGGACTCCAAGTTCAACAGAAGTCAGATGGCATTTTCATCTGTCAATCCAAGTATGTGCAGGATATTCTAACCAAGTTTGGTTTCTCAGAATCAAAACCTGCCAGCACACCTATGGAAACACACAAGCAGATCACAGCAGATCTTGAGGGGGAGGATATGGATGTGCATCATTATAGATCCATGATTGTCTCTCTCATGTATCTCACAACATCAAGGCCAGATATAATGTTTCCAGTCTGTGTATGTGCAAGATTCCAAGTTAGGCCAAAGCAATCTCACTTTCAAGCTGTTAAGAGGATATTCAGATATCTCAAAGGGCAACCCAGATTGGGACTTTGGTATCCTCATGACTCACCCTTTGACCTAATAGCATACTCAGACAGTGATCTAGGTGGGGCAAACTTGGACAGAAAATCTACTTCTGGAGGATGTCAGTTTTTGGGTGCTAGACTAGTCTCATGGCAGTGCAAGAAACAAACCACAGTATCCACATCTACAACAGAGGCAGAGTACATAGCAGCTGCAAGTTGCTGTTCTCAAGTCTTATGGATTCAGAATCAAATGTTGGATTATGGGGTAACCTTTCTACACACTCCAATCTTTATTGACAACAGCAGTGCTATTAGCATTGTGAATAATCCTGTCAAGCACTCAAAAACAAAGCACATTGAGATCAGGTATCACTTTATAAGAGATTGTAATGAAAAGAAGCTTATTCAAGTTGTCAAAGTTCACACTGATAATCAGTTTGCAGATCTATTCACTAAAGCTTTTGATGTGGGTAGATTCACTTTCTTGGTAACAAGTGTGGGAATGATCAACTCTGAATAATCCCCTTCTCAAAAAGTGGCTTTATACCTGTATATTATTCTTGGAGTTACTAATCTTCTTTTTCAGGATATGCATAGCAGTACTCAGTGTTTAGCAAGTTTAAAAGGAGTATTTCAGTTAATACTGCTAGCTAGTTAATACTGCTTTCAGTGGTTAATACTGCTTTCAGTTAATACTGCCAGCTAGTTAATACTGCTTTCAGTGGTTAATACTGCTAGTGGTTAATACTGCTTTCAGTTAATACTGCTAGCTAGTTAATACTGCTTTCAGTGGTTAATACTGCTAGTGGTTAATACTGCTTTCAGTTAATACTGCTAGTAGTTAATACTGCTTTCAGTTAATACTGCTAGTTAGTTAATACTGCTCGTAGTTAATACTGCTAGTTAGTTAATACTGCTCGTAGTTAATACTGCTTTCAGTTAATACTGCTAGTTAGTTAATACCGCTCGTAGTTAATACTGCTAGTTAGTTAATACTGCTAGTAGTTAATACTGCTCTAGGTTAATACTGCTTATGTTCCGAATACTATAAATACTCTTTGCCCGCCTAAAAGTTCATAACGACTCTTTGCATACTGTTCTCCTGTGCTCTAAACCTTTTCTCTCTCAAGTTCGAAGTCTTCAGGCAAGCTTTTCACTAAGATCAATGGCATCAATGACTTTCATTGACGAGCACAATGAGATTGCGATGCTACAAAAACCAAAGCAAGCTGCAGGATTTCATCAGATTGTGGATTTCCTCAAGTCAAGCCACATTGCTCATGCTCTTATTGTATCTCCTACAATCTATATCGAGCATCAAAGGCAGTTCTGGGCTAATGCAACCATTGTTGTTGAGAATGGTGTGCAGATGATCAAGACAAGAATCTGTGATCAATCACTAACGGTTACTGAAGAGGTTATTCGCATCTGTCTACGTCTAGACGATGCCTCTGGTATAACCTCTATCCCAAATGATGAACTGTTTTCAAATCTTACAAGAATGGGGTATGGAGGCCCATTGGGAGTTTTCAAATTCTCTAAAGCAAAATTTTCACCCCAATGGCGTTTCTTTGTCCATACTCTTATGCATTGTATCTCCAAAAAGACTACTGGATGGAGTGAGTTCAGCAGCACTATTGCTTATGCTTTGGTGTGCTTGGCCACTGCCAGAAAGTATAATTTTTCTAAAATGATTTTCAGTGATCTTGTCTCAAACATGGGAAACAAAAAGAGCTTCTTTATGTATCCCAGGTTTGTTCAAGAAGTCATTACTCATGAATTGACGGATATACCTCAACCTGTTGGGGTATATGTACCTAAACCCCCCAAAGGCAAGGTTTTCTCAAATATGAGAAGATCTGCTGGGGACTCTGAAGGAGTTGACACCCCATTGTTCTCTACAATGATGGTGGTGTCCCAAACCAATGAAGGTATGGCAGCAGGGTCAAGGCCCCCATTAGACCAACCCACTGCTAGCCAAGCCCAACCTTCCCTCTCAAAATCAATTCCCCAGTCCCTTCTTGAAAAACCAACCTCTCCTATCACCCAAACTTACAAGAGAAAACAGGTAAATAAGGCTCCTTCCCTTCTTGTACCATTACCCTCTCAGCCTTTAAGCCCTCTAAGGGAGAATTCTCCCCTAGAGAATATACAAAGGGAAACCACAAGGGTGTCTCCCAACCCAAAGGAGGTGCTCTCTGAGGAGGAGGTAGAGCATATGGGTGATGAGGCTGCCACTACTCCTGCTAGCACAGAGGAGGAAAGTGGTAACATCAATAAGACCTCCCCCATGGCAACTTTGAATGAGCAATCATTTGAAGGTCCCTGGTGCCAAGAAACCACAGGGGTGGACAGGGCTTCTGCTAGGCAGAAGACTTCCACTAATAAAAGATCCCATGATCCTTCAATAGGGGGTAACACTCCTGGAGAAGGTGAGGACAGATATAACTATGATGAATTGATGGAGGCAATGTGTAACATCAACCTAGATGTTCTGAAACAAGGAAAAGAAATAGAGGAGATGAAGCTGGTCATTCTGTCCCAACAAGTACAGATTGCTAAGCTGAAGAAGATGGTGCTAAGTCTGGTACAGAGGAAGAAGAGAAAGCAATTCCAACTAAGGAGAAGGATCACTGAGAATGATGCTCCCAAAAAGGGGGAGATCAACATGGAAGAAGTCACAAGAAAGGGGGAGATTGATGGAGAGAAGCTTGATGTTGAGGGGGAGCAGCAAGCAGAAACAGTTACTACTGCAGACATTAATAAAGCAGCAGAAACTGTGAAAGAAGTTTTAACAGATCTTGAGATTGCATAAACCTTACTTAAAGCCAAGAATGATACTCCCAAGGTCACTTCAAAGACCAAAGGAGTAATCATCAAAGAACAAGGTGATGTGATCAAGAAAGATAACAGTAAGAAGGCAATGAGCAAAGACAAAGGAAAAGCAAAGATGGTGGAATCTGATCAACCAATCAAAAAGCAAAGGTTGGTTGAATCAGATGAAGCCCTAGCTAGAAAGATGCAAGATGACATTGAAAAGGAAGAAAGAGTTCAGATGGAAAAGGACAGGGAAATGGCAAAAGCTCTAGCTGTTGAACTGAATGAAGCTTATCAACTGAGTATGGCAACTGAAATTGCACAGAAGAAAGCTGCAAGTATGAATAAATCAGTGGTGAAAACAGTTGCAAAGAAGAGAAAACCCTCAAAGACATTCCTAGGTACCCAAGAGAGGAACAAGATGATTATATTTCTCAAAGGTGCTGTAGGAGTCAAAAAGGAGATGTTCTCCAAAATGTCTTTTGAGAAGATCAAAGAGCTGTATGATTCAGAGATGGAGAAGAGGATAAAAGAAAGTAATGACTTTGATTGTCAAAAGCCATTTCCAGATGAGCAAGAAACACCTCCTAAGAAAGAGTCCACTCTGGGAGAAAGTCTAAGGACTTTAAAGAGAACAAAGATGATGGCAAGAAGAAAGCCAATCAAGAAGCCTAGAGTATCTGAAGAAGAGGCTGAGAAGGTAGCTGAAGAAGAAGGGGCACCTGAGTCATCTAAACAGAAAGAGCCATCAAACACTGATGATGTAAATTTGTATATGGTAGTGATGGACAAAGTGCCTGAACCAATTTCAGCAGAACCTGTAGGAGTTAAGCCTCCTGAGGTCATTCACTGGGATACATTGACAGTGGATGGAAAGGAATACATAAGGCTGAAAAGAAAGGATGAAAAGTATGAAGTGTTCAACACATGGGCAAAAATTGTCAGAACATGCTCTAGATCAGATATTGAAGAGATGTTTGAGATAGGAATGAAGTTGTATGCAGATATTCTAAAGGCTCCAGGGATTTCAATTACAAAACTGGTAATGGAGTATCTGTTTATGATGTTCAAACCTGAAGAAGTAGAGCATTTGATCAAGGATGTCTTCAAATCAGTAAACAGTTGGACTCTATATGAAATTAGTGGAGTATATACAGTGACTTTGGATTTAAATCACACTGAATACTTCCTAGTGGATAGAGTGTATAATCATAGCAGATTGAAGCTACATGCCATGCTGAAGAAAAAGTTAAGGTGTGTTCCAGATTCAGAAATGGATAAATACTTGATTCAAAGAACCATCAATCAGAGTTTGGGATTGGATGCAAACACTGGAATTTAGGCCATGATAAAGTTTTGGGAGCATCTTGAAGAAAATTTGAAGAACTTGACTTCTCTTCCTAAAAGTCAAGTTAGGGGGAGATTGTTGGGAACTGAAGAATTTATCAAGTATGGTTAATGCTGCTGGTTCAAAGTTACTACTGCTAGAAGACTTAAAAGTTAATACTGCTGAGTGTTACTACTGCTAGTACTATTAATACTGCTAGTCAAAGTTAGTGCTGCTTGAACAAAGTTAGTATTGCTTAGCTAGTTAGTACTGCTAGTGGTTAGTGCTGCTTAGTAGTTAATGCTGCTAGAAGAAGTTAATGCTGCTGATCATGGTTAGTGCTGCTTAAGAGATTTGGATGGAAAGAATGACAGCTGGATAATCTGAAGTTTATGGAAGCTTTGAGATATACATGGAAGATATACTGAAGATTTGTTTAATTATTGTAATTATCTTTTGACTAGTATATGTATAGAATAGATAGAAAAGAACTTAAAAAAAAAAATTAATTCATTCTTAGAGATAAAATCAACCTCAAGGCATAGATCCTAATTCTAGAGAAGTAGAATTCGTATTGGTGAGCCTGTTCATCAATATTGAGGTTGAGTGTGTAATCTTGTAAATTCAAAGCATTCAATATAAGTTTACAGTTTGTTCTTCATATCTACTGTGTTGATTTTCTGTTTGATTAAATATCAAAGTGTTATTCCGCAAACTTCTTTGATATTGTTTCTGAGAATTAATTCTTGTTGAGAATTCGATCCTGACAAAAATGTAAAGGAGAGTTTGGTTAGTAGTGAGCTTAATGATCAAAAGAAAGAGGGTGTGAGATCAGAGTAAAAGAATATCAAACTCTGCACCAACTACTTTCTGAGCCGGGCAGCCACATTACTAATGTTTCACAACTCTTTGGTGAACGTTATTGAAACAGGCAACTAGCCCATGCCAACTCTTGTCTAAACCCCACCAACCACTCATTTTCTTCTCAAAAAGAAAATGTTTCATATTTTTCTGGGGACGCAGCATATAATCTATCTGGTTTTCATTTGGAAAATCTGGATATTGAAAAAGAAGGAAGTTTGCCCCACCTTCGCACTTCAATCATGCACATTGAGTCTGTGTTTATCTACTGTTTTCTCAGTGGTTTACACAATGTTGAGCCTTATTTATAAGCAATTATTCGTGCTTAATTCTTTCTACACATGCACGAACACACAAAGAATTTGTTTCTTTGTCATAACATTCATAGAAATTTCCTTTGTGGTGTTTCGATGATTGGATGGAAGCCCTGGGGGAGTGAACATCAAAAAGCTCCTTTATATTGTGTATTCGTTACACACAGTGACTTCGTGTTACTGACAGGCAGTTTAACTGATTCATCTGTTGATTCAGGAGTTACCTGTTTTTTATTTTGTCTGGATTTGCAAAGATCTAGATGAATACCTGGTTATGGATCACAGAATCAGAGGCTCAGTTTGACATATCAGATTGGTCAAAGACATTTCTTGGAAGAAAAGTTTTGATGATATAGTTGCTCAAATCATCAAAAAGGGGGAGATGATATCAAGAAATGTTAAAATTTTGAAGTTTGGGGGAGATGGTATCAAGAAATAATAAAGTTTTGAGAGATGATTTTCAGAAATGTCCAAGTTAGAAAAGTTCAAAGTAAAGATTTGAAGATTTGATGAAGATCAAAGAATTTTTGAAGATGTGCTGATTTTTGAGGAAATTTTCTTTGAAGATTTTTTGCTAAAGCAATTCGAGCTGATTCTGAAAATAATTTCTTTTCAAAGTATGAAAGTATGTTGTGAATGTTTTGGGGAGATTGTTAATCGTTTGAAGATAGTTTTGGAAAGAATACCGTCAAAGAAAAAGGGGAGATTGTACTGACAGAGCTTAAAGTGAAGACTGAATTGCTAGATCTTTCAACAGTGATCTTGAATCCAAAGGGGGAGATTGTTAGAGCATAAATATGTTGGATACAAGATCAAGAAGACTGAAGGTCAAAGTTCAAGAAAGTCAAATCTGAAGAAAGTCAACTCTCATTAAAGTCAAAGTCTTTTGTAATAAAATTCAATGTATTATTTTTGTATTTGTTTTTCCTTGTATTAGTTGTAGGTATAAATAGTTTCTTTTTCTGTTTTTAATAAAAGCAACAAACAAAAGAGAAGAGTTTCAGTTGTACGTTTTATCAGTTACATTTTAGAGAGAGAAAGAGAGAGAGAATCTAGAGAGAGAAAGTGTAATCTTGTGGTTTATTGAATCGAATCAAACAGGTAATTGTGATATGTTGTTTGTTTGATTGTTTGTGTGTGATTAGAAACTAGAATCAGGGACACACAAAGGGGTAGTGGAAAGGTCACGTCCCTGACACATGACGTGGTTGACGTCATGATTTAACCGCGAAAGGATAAGGACAAAGAAGTTTGACAATCAGATAGCGGACTAGCCGAAAGACAATCGAAGAGAATAGACTAGCCGATTGAAAAATCATCGAAACAAGAGTCGGATAGTGGGTACTAGCCGAAAGGATAGTGGCTGAAAGATATAGTCGCCGATTGAAGGTAGCCGAAAGAAGGATGGCCAAAAGATGGGCTACTCGAGAAGTGGCCGAAGGAAGACTAGCCGAAGGAGGACTAGTCGAATGAGAACTAGCCGAAGGACCTACTCGCCGATTAATGGATGACTAGCCGATAGGTGGCCAAACCGAAAAAGGAAATTAGATTAGTCGGAGTAGTCGATGATTGGCCTAGCCAAATGTGTAGCCGGTATTTTTTAAAGATCAAGGTTTAATGTAACACTCTAAAATTTTGCGGAAAATAAAATTTGAAAATTCGGCAATATGACGTTTGGAAATAGAATAATTCCATCACCCTAAAATAGGGGATAATTTAAACCTGTGAAAATAGGGTAAAACATTTCGAAACCCAAGAGTATCATCCCAAACGGGGTATAGTGTGTGATAATTACAACCCAATAAATGAAGCATACGACGACAACCTACTAATCTACAATAAGAAACTAGATTATGGTCGGGTGTCGCTATACTTCCAAAATGTGTATCTTCAAAATAATCTTTATGTTGGTTACTACGTATCTTCCAAAAAGACCACTCACGACACCAAGGTCGTTCCCTCAATCCCGATGTGCCCCACCGCTAGGGTGGCCTGCCAAACATGACAATAAGAACAAGCGTTAGGCTAAAGCCTAGTGAGGATAAATCAAACAAGGATTAAATAACTAAACCCATTCGAAGTCTCGCGGAGTATATAGCCATGAGCTAAAATCAACAAACCAAATAAACCATTAGTGATTAGATACGATACAAATAACACCAATCACATATTGAGCTCAACTCCTCTAAGTCTATTGCTCGAAAACATCAAGTTAACCCCTCTGGGTCTATTCTTGAGAGTTCCAAAACGGGGAACTCTAGCACAAGGGAATTACACCTTACTGCACATGAGACGCTGCCCGACCGTATAGGTCCACACCTTACTTATCATGGTGACCCGATGTCTATTCCGTGCTAAGTGGTAATCCCAATGCCCAAAGCGGGGACATAGGGACACCGTGCCTATTGATCCATTGCACTAATACTAAATACCCACAATTAGCATGTACAATGCTCATATAAAACATAGGTATAGATAAATCACATTTGAGAGGTCACCAACATACAAAGCTTAACACCCAAATGGGTGAGCTTTCGATAATAGTAATTTACCTTGAAACATTATTCTTGTTCTACATACAAACCAACATTTGGTCATTTCACCCAGATACTTGTTTTTCCCAAATATAGTCCAATATTCCATTTAATACCCCACAACCCAAGAAATCATAGTTATTAGTCAAAAGAGTGGATGTTAAGGCACCACCTCTTTTACATTTGAAATACTCTCATTACCATTCCACTTTGAATAGTAAACCCTAATATTTTCCCAAAATCCACCATTAGGTCTAAAAATCATGAAAGATCAAAATACAAGAAATACTCATATATATTAAGGTTAGAAGAGGAGAAACAACTCACCTTGCAAATATTATGTAAAACCCTAGATGAGAAATGGACAAGAAAATGATGAGGATCACTTGAAGCTTCAACCCTTAGTCACTTGAGGTCAAGCTTAACCCAAAACCTAGATTGAATCACCAATAAGCATTCAATGCTCCAACTAAGAGGGATTTAATGAAGAGAGGAGAGGAATGTTACCTTACACCATAAAAATCGCCCAAAGTAGCTCCCAAGTCAAAATAATGAGTTTTAGGTCGTGAAAATGAGATTTAATGGGTCTGCCCCCGACCGCGACTATGCCTCGCGAGAGTGACAATGTCACTCTCGCGTGTCACTTTCGCCCGAGAAAATGACCTGCGGTACCAATTCGGCGATTGTGCCCCGCGAGAGTGACACTGTCACAATCGCGAGGGCACTCTCGCAGCACCACCCCCAACTCTCGGTACCAAATGGGCGATTGTGCCCCGCGAGAGTGACAATGTCACAATCGCGAGGGCACTCTCGCTTGGATCGTACCGAAGCCCAAAAGTGGCCGTTTTCAGCCTGAACGTTCTCCCTCTCAACGATAAACTATGCTTTAGGGTAAAATACCAAATTAGGGACGTACCGAAAACACGGGTGTTACATTTAACATACCTAGTTCTACGATCAGAAAGTTGAATTAAGCTTCATATATAGGTTTAGTGAATAGATCAGCTAACTGAAGATCAGTTGGGATAAAGTGGAGTTCCACATCACCTTTGGAGATGTGATCTCTGAAGTGATACCGGATGTCAATATGCTTGGAGTGAGAGTGAAGCACAGGATCGTTGGCAACGACTGTTGCACATGAGTTATCACATAGTATGGGTACACTAGAGTAGAGTTGATTATAATCTTCAAGTTGATTCTTTATCCACAATATTTAAGCACAACAACTTCCAGCAGCAACATATTCAACTTCAACAGTAGAGGTGGAAACTGAGTGTTGTTTCTTACTGGACCAAGTGACCAATTTGCCACCAAGTAATTGGCAGCTTCCTGTAGTGCTCTTTCTATCAACCTTAGATCCTGCAAAGTCAGAATCTGAATACCCAATTAAATCAAAATTAGAGTCTTTGGGATACCAAAGACCCAGATTCAAGGTACCTTTAAGATACCTAAAAATGCGTTTTGCTGCAGCCAAATGAGATTATTTAGGATCGGTTTGATAACGCGTACATAAACAAGTAGCAAACATGATATCGGGTCTGCTAGCAGTAAGATAAAGAAGAGAGCCTATCATCCCTCGAAAATTCGTTACATCAACCGATTTACCATCGGGGTCAGCATGAATTTTCAAAGGTGGTATCATTGGAGTTTTCATGGGAGAACAATTTTCAAAATTAAATTTCTTGAGGAGATCACAAATATATTTTCTTTTATTTATAAAGATCCCCTCAGAAGTTTGTTTTATTTGAAGACCTAAGAAAAAGGTGAGTTCTCCCATCATGCTCATCTCATATTTGCTTTTCATGAGAGAGGCAAACTCCTGACAAAGAGATTCATCGGTGGCACCGAAAATGTAACACCCTAAATTTTATCCCAATTGAAGAAAAGTGTTGAACTGGGTGAATCGGTAAAGGAAGAACCACATATGGAGTATGGCTACAGTGCCATTTGGTTGTGACGCCTGTTACAATAGCACCAATGGTACTAAGAGTATGGTCGTCTCGGCTATAGTTCCATGTGGTTGTGACACCTGTCACAATAGCACCAATGGTACAAAGAGTATGGTCGTGTTGGCTATAGTGACATATGGTTGTGACATCTGTCACAATAACACCAATGGTACTAAAAGTGTAGCAGTCTCGGCTATAATGCCATGCAGTTGTGACATATATCACAATAGCAACGGTGATTACCAAGTGGTTGGTCATCCCAAAGAATGTGCCATGTAATTATGACAATGGTGTAACACCCAGAATTTTTGGGTAAATACTATTTCAAGCTAGTGTAGAAATCGATCTTTTAAGAGAAATAGAGAAAATGGGATTTTGGGATTAAATACTAGATTTTATAGTCTTGATAGATTAGAATTCAAATACGAGTCCAACTGTTCTTTTCGGAGCAAAATCGGAGCTAAAACGAAGAAGTTATGGCCAAAACAGTGTTCGGTGCATTCTCGGTTATTGTGCCAGCGATTGTGACACTGTCACTATAGCATGTCACAATCTCTGAAGGCCAAAAATCTCGGTAAAATCTTAGCTATTGTGCCCGCGATTGTGACATTGTCACTATAGCATGGCACAATCGCATGGGGGTACCAATGTGCATAAAGTTGCGATTTTCAACCCCATTCTTCATTTCTTAATATCTGTCTCATTTCTACTCCGTTTTTAGTGATTCAAAGTGATATGGTTTCGTATTTGAAAGATTTTCAAGGATAGATTGTTATTTTTGGTAATATCCAATAGTATTTGGTGGTGGAGTGGAAGTTGTTAGCTCCAAATCTTCTGTTTGTTAAAGTGTTGAAAATACCCAAGTCCTATTTCAGAGGACCTCCAAAGATAGACTTCAGAGGACATAGACTTCACAGGACAAAGACTTCAGAGGACAAACCTGCCTCTGAAGTACTTATCAGAGATTGCAGCTTTCAGCAGAAGACATCAGAGATGGCTTCATCAGAGGCTCTGAAGACAACATCAGAGCTCTGAAGACATTCTCCCTGAAGAAGGCGCTGAAGACTTTCCTGAAGTATCAGAACATATAACCAATCACTTAGTGATAAGATTTACTTTATAGAGTAGGTTACTGTTCAAGCGTATTGAACTTACCTTTTAGGTAAGACACTGTTCAAGCATGCTTCTATTTGTCAGAATAGTACACTGTTTACTTTATGGTCTTATAAATAGGACCATCACTCCTTTGACAAAAGCGTGCTTTTTGATATCTTGTATAAGAAGAATCAACTGAATATATCTCACGAAGATCTTGTTCTTTCTACTTGCTTTATATATGAACTGTGATATTTGAATCTGCTTTTGATATTAAACTATATTGCTTCCGCTGTTTATACTCTTGTTGTTTATATCATTATTGTTATAAGATTAAATCTGGGATCCAACAATTGGTATCAGAGCCTCCTTTGTTTTCTAAAACAAAGAAAGATCATATCTGCATACTCGGATAGATTTATTTCTTATTGATTCAAGCTTTTAACATCTGTGCATGCTTATATAAACCATGGTTTATTAAACTTCATATGTTCCAGATTTAAAAGTAAATCACAGTTACATCATTTAATAGAAATATCTTCATAGAAAAGCATCAGTTCTTCAAATCTTCATTTTTTCTTCACAAAAATGGCAAACTCAAGTATAAGTGCCATTTATACAGCCGGATCATTAACCAAACCTCCTACACTTCTAAGGGATGAATATCCTCAATGGAAGATAAGGATGGTAAATTTCTTAGAAGTCATGGACAGGGATCTGTTAAGATCAGTGAACGATGGACCTCACCAACCAATGGTGTTGGTACCAAGAGTTCCAGCAACAGCAGATACTGCTGAAATCCCTGCTTACTATGAAAAGAAAACTTTAAACTTCACGGATGAAGAAACTAACATGATGGATAATGATTCAAAAGCTGTTAGATTACTTATAATGGCCATTCCCAATGATATTTTCCAAGAACTTGATTCTTGTGTAACTGCAAAAGAGATATGGGATCAGTTGTTAAATCAACTTGAAGGAGGCCTACAAACTCAAAAGAACAGGTGAAATCTTTGTATCAATGAATATCATGATTTTCATGCATCACCCGAAGAAACCTTACATCAAACATACTCAAGGTTTAACATCCTCATCAACAAATGCAGAAAATTTGGGGTCATGAGAACAAAAGAAGAAAACAATGTTCTCTTTCTTAAAAGTTTAAATGAGGAATGGTCACAACTGTCAATGTCAATACAAGCCAATCAAAATCTTGAATCATGGTCATTGACTGACATTTATGGCACCCTGGTTGCACAAGAAAAAGAAGTAGTTAAACAAAAAGCAAAAACTTCTTTAGGTGGACCACTTGCACTCATGTCAAAATAAAAGGGTGTATCACAAGAATGCAGAAATCCAGAAAAAGACAACTGTTCAAAGAAAGAATCTAAAAGAAAATCCAAGAAGGTTCTGATGTCTAAAGAAGTTGAACACTCAAATTCTGACTCAGATGATGACATCAATGCCTTTGCCAAATCTCTTGCATTAATCACCCATCAATTTAACAAGAAGTTTGGCAAGAAAGTTTTTGAAGAAAGAAGAGGAAATCCAGAAAGGAGATTTCAAAAAACTGACTATCAACAAGAGCCCAGATCTACTCTGCATAGTGATCAGAAGGGCGTTCATTTCACCAATCATGATTCTACTCAACAATCAAGATCTCAACAATCATTTCAGCCAAGCTATCCTCAACCTCAGAGGTACTTCAAACCACAACCACAACCACAAGCACAGAAGACAGAATCAGACACTGCTCTTCCCTCAAACCAAAATGATGGAAGATGTTTTAGATGCGGAAAGCCAGGCCATTACTCTGCAAACTGCAGAGGCAGACTCATCAAAGATGAAGACTACTACAAAAACAAGTACAAATACAATGTCAAAGAAAGAGTACTTGTAGCTGAGATGGAAGACTGGTTGTCAGACTCAACAGGCGATGGAGAAGAAGAACCTACCAATCTCTGTGGTATGGCTTTCACAGATGATCAGAATGATGAGTCATCAGAGGACTACTCTGAACAGGTAAACTCTCCTTCCACCTCTGACAGTGAACTTGAATTGGATGTTATTAAGCTAACAGATGAATTTCAAATCTTAAAGCAAAAACTTGATGATGAAAAAGAAAAAAGGAAACAATTGACAAAAGATCTTAATTTTTACAAAAGAGAAAAAGATCTTCTTGAGTCAGAAAAGAGAGAGATTTCTGTTGAGAAATCTGAACTTGAAGAGAATCAGAAACAAAAAGAAAAATCCTTCTTATCAAAATTCAAAGAACTTGAGAAAGTCTTAAAAGTTAAAGAGGAAGAAGTAAAAAAATCTGAGTATGAAAGACTCAATTCAATTGCCTTAAGCAAGTTTTTTCAAAAGGAAAGATAAATCCTTCATCAAACACTGGAAAAAAAGAACTAAAAATAAAAAAATTTCTTGATGCTCAAGATGTACACATAAAGATAAACTCTCAAATGGATACTCAAGGGGTTGGATTCAATGAATTGGATCCATTCACTGGATTGAAGAAAACTTCACTTTCTTCCACTTTCTGTAAAGGAAAGGTCCAAAGCTCTGACTGTCCATCTCTGAACAATTTCAAGAGAATAAAAACCTCAGAGAGATCAAAAACTAGGGCTCTGAACTTTAAAAATGTTGCATACTCTGAAGTTCAAAACTTTCCAAATTCTATCTTAAAAATAGAAAAAGAAACTTCAGAGGTATTTTTCACAAAACCTCAGAGCAATGATCCTAAAGAGATTTTCAAGTTCAATGCATTTATCAAAGATGAGTCAGAGACATCTGAACAAAGTACCTCTGAAGCAAGTATTTCTGAAGATGAACCTCAGAGTTCACTTAATCCAGATGCCCCTCTGTATTCACCATTCTTCGATGAATGCATCAGAACTACATTCGAGGAAGACATCAAGAGAGTAAATCAAGAAAATATCATAGCTGATTTAAAAAGGAAAAAAAGCATGAAAAGAATCATCAAAGTCTCAAGACCCAAGAAAATTGAGAAACCATCAGAGGTAGTTATCTCTGGTAAGGCTGAACGAGACTTTCTTGACTCTGATTCTGAATCTGATCCAGAGGTAGATGAACAGATTTTCTACAGACCAGAGGAAGTAATTCATAAAAAGATAAATACTATTGGTTCTGGAATTTTGAACATTCCTATTTCTGTTTTGAAAAATAAACCCAGAATACCAATATGTCCTAACTTTGCAGAAATGTGTCTTAAAGCAAAAACTTCTCTGGATCTTGAAAAAGAATTACAAGAAAAGGCAAAGAATAAAACTATCACTTCTCACCTTTATACTTATAAACCAATCAAGTTTACTCCTGGACAAAAGTGAAAATGACAAGAAATTAACCATTCTAATCCTGTTTGTGCAGTGAGCAACAACGAGAAGAGGATGTTTCTGAACAAGAGAAGACAACTTGAAAAGAAGGTTGTCTCTCAAGCTAGAAGAAAAGAAGTAGTTAGGAATACTTGTAATATTCCTAGTACTAATTCAAAACGGAATCATAATGTATCGAATGCATTTAATGAAATGAATTCCTTTGCTTCTACTTCTTCTTGTTCTGTAAAGTCCAATTGCATCCAACTATTGATAAAACTAAAAAATCACTTCAGAGGTTCTCACTGTTTTCTTAATCAATCTCTGAATAAAAATTCAGAGACAAAGCCTCAAAAGAAAAAGGACAACTCTGCCAAAACATCAAAAGATGAGAAGGCAAAATTTCAAAGAGATAATAAGAAGTCTAACAAAATAGGACCCATAATGAGATGGGTACCTAAGAAAATCTAATTTGTCTTGCAGAAACAGTCTATGTCGATCTGGTACTTAGATTCTGGATGTTCAAGGCATATGACTGGAGATAAAAAGTTACTATCCTCTTTCAAAGCCAAATCTGGGGGAGCAATAACTTTTGGAGACAATATGCAAGGTCAGATTAAAGGTTACGGTGAGCTATCAAGAGGTAATATTTCTGTATCAAAGGTTGCTTATGTTGACGGGTTAAAGCATAACTTAATCAGCATAAGTCAACTTTGTGACCATGGTTTTGATGTGAAATTTCAAGAAACACATTGTTCTTTACTTCACTCAAAAACAGGTCAGGAAATGCTTAGAGCTGACAGAAAGGAAAATTTATACAGAATGAATTTTTCCAAACACATAAAAACTGACTCAGAGAAACTGTCTTGTATCTCTGAACAGTGAAGATGTTTGGCTCTGGCATAAAAAGTTCTCACATCTGAACTTTTCTTCACTTGATAAATTGGTCAAACTAAATCTGGTCAAGGGATTACCATCTCTAAAGTTTAACAAAGATCATCTTTGTTTTGCTTGTGAAATGGGAAAAATGAAAAGATCTTCCCACAAGACCAAAAGTGATAATAATTGTCCAAAACCTCTGCATATGCTTCATGTGGACCTCTGTGGTCCTATCTCTGTGCAGAGTTTGTCAGGTAAAAAGTATATCCTCGTCTTGATTGACGAATACTCTAGATATACTTGGATAGAATTCATCAGAGCCAAGTCTGATGTCCCTGATATTTTAATAAGATTGTTAAAAAGATTGCAGGTTCTGTTTGATACCAAAGTTCAGAAGCTGAGAAGTGATAATGGAACAGAGTTCAGAAATGCAAAAATCAACTCATATCTTTCAGAGGAAGGCATAACTCTGAACTTTTCTGCAGCTAGAACACCTCAACAAAATGGTGTTGTTGAGAGGAAAAACAGAACACTGGTTGAAGCTGCAAGAACTATGCTTGCAGGATCAGATCTTCCCACAAACTTTTGGGCAAAGGCAGTGGCAACAACCTGTTTCACTCAAAACAAAGCTACAATTGTCAAAAGATTCAAGAAAACATCTTATGAACTCATTAACAATAGGAAACCTAATGTTAAATATTTCCATGTTTTTGGATGCAGATGTTTTATTCTAAATGATAGAGAGTCTCTCGGAAAGTTTGACAAGAAAGCAGATGAAGGCAAATTCATTGGATATTCACTAGCCTCAAAAGCTTTCAGAGTGTTCACTCAGAGAACAAGAACAATCCAAGAGAGTATCAATGTGTCTTTTGATGATGACAGAAAACTTGCCACCAATAATGTCAATCCAAATGCTAAAAATATCTCTGAATCATCAAGGACAAGAGAATCTGAACTAAACAAAATATTCGAAGATTTCTTTGATGATGAAAATACATAGTTTCTTTTCAGAGATATTCACAGAGCAACTTCAGAGGAACCACAAACGTCAGGTACAAATCTCTCTGGTCCCTCTGAAGTCACAACTTCTGCTTCCTTGAATGCAGGTTCAAGAAATGAATCCACTTCAGTGCCTCTGGAATCAAATCCTGCGCCTCTGGAATCAACTTCAGAGCCTTTGGAATCAACTTCAGAGCCTCTGGAATCAATTTCAGAGCCTCTACTCAGCACAACAGAGATGTCTCCCGCTGTCATCTCTGAAGCTCAAACTCTACCTCATGTTCATGCTCCACTCACAAGATGGACAAAGGATCATCCCCATGATCAGATCATTGGATCACCTTCAGAGGGTGTCAAAACCAGATCAGCCACAATCAATGAATGTTTTTTTGTAAATTTTTTAAGCATCATTGAACCAAAGAAGGTAAATGAAGCTCTTGAAGATCCTCATTGGATCACTGCAATGCAAAATGAGCTTCAAGAGTTTGAAAGAAACAAAGTCTGGACCTTAGTTCCCCTTCCTAAAGGAAAATTTGCAATTGGAACTAAGTGGGTCTTCAGAAATAAAAAGGATGAGGATGGCATTATAATCAGAAACAAAGCAAGGTTGGTTGCTAAGGGATATTGCCAAGAAGAAGGTATTGATTATGATGAAACCTTTGCACCTGTAGCTAGGCTAGAAGCAATTAGAATCTTCTTAGCCTATGCTGCACACAAAGGGTTCAAAGTATATCAGATGGATGTTAAATCTACCTTTCTAAATGGTAAATTAAATGAAAAAGTTTATGTCCAGCAACCACCTGGATTTGAAAATACAGAGTTTCCTAACCATGTTTATTATCTTGATAAAGCTCTATACGGACTTAAACAAGCTCCAAGAGCATGGTATGCTACTCTGTCCACATTTCTGATAAATAATGGTTTTGAAAAAGGTACCATAGATACAACCTTGTTCATAAAAAGGTACAAAAATGAGATGCTTTTAGTACAAATATATGTTGATGACATTATATTTGGCTCTACAAATCAAAAGTATTGTGATAAGTTTTCAGAGTTGATGAAGAGTAATTTTGAGATGAGTCTTATGGGAGAATTAACATTCTTTCTAGGCTTACAAGTAAAGCAAACATCAGAGGGTACTTTTATAACTCAATCTAAGTATGTCTCTGACATTTTAAAAAAATACAGACTCAATGATTCAACCTCTATGAAAACCCCTATTGCCACAGGAGTCAAGCTTGACTCTGATCTTTCGGGAAAATCTGTAGATGTCAAAACCTACAGAGGCATGATAGGATCACTTCTATACTTAACTACAAGCAGGCCTGATATAATGTTCGCAACATGTCTCTGTGCTCGATATCAAGCTAATCCAAAAGAATCTCATTTGTCAGCAGTTAAAAGGATTTTTAGATACCTAAGAGGCACACCTTATTTAGGTCTATGGTATCCAAAACTGTCTAGCTTTGATTTAACAGCATACACTGATGCAGATCATGCAGGATGCAAGCTAGACAGAAAGAGTACATCAGGATGCTGTCAATTGTTGGGAAATAAGCTGGTAAGTTGGACATCCAAGAAGCAAAACTGTGTTTCAACTTCCACAGCAGAGGCAGAATATGTTGTTGCTGCTAGATGTTGCTCTCAAGTCATATGGATGCAAACTCAGCTCCGAGACTATGGCTTACAATATGACAGAATTCCAATTCTGTGTGATTCAAAAAGTGCCATAGCCATCTCTACCAATCCAGTACAGCACTCCAAAACAAAGCACATTGATGTAAGGTACCACTTTCTGAAAGATCATGTTGAAAAGGGAACAATAGAGATGTATTTTGTACCAACTGAACTTCAACTTGCTGATATTTTCACAAAAGCTTTAGATGAACGAAGGTTCAATTTCTTAATTAGCAAGTTGGGTATGTTGATCATGTCTGCCTAACACAGGAAAACATCAGAGTCTCTGATCAATTCATCAGAGCCTCTGACATGCGTAGCATGTTCAACCAGAACTTCTGAAACTAATTTCAGAGCCTCTGGACTTTTTCACAAATGGTAAAAATCTTTCTTTTGTATCTCCAAGCATGTGTCAAGGGGGAGAAGATAAAGACATTATTCTTTGGTCAAGGGGGAGACAAAGAACCTTTCATCTTTCAAGGGGGAGAAAGTGAGCTTCTCTGATACTCATATCAGAGCCTCTGATCTTGTCTCTGATACTCATATCAGAGACTCTGATCTTGTCTCTGATATTTATATCAGAGCCTCTGATCTTTTCTCATTAAACGAATATTCCAGGACATTCTTTTAATAATAAATCTTTTGAATAACCATTCGTTTCTTTTCAAAAACCCAACTGACGGTTTTCTGACACCAAGCGGCTCTTCCCTACACCCCTCAAAGTGTCACCTATTAATTAGGGGATGATGGAACGTCCTTTCTGACATTGGAACACTCAATCGTCGTTTCCATAACCTCTCCCTCTACCTTTTTCTGTCTATAAAAATCCTTTTTCTCTTCTCATTATTCTTTACGCTCTCAGAATCCAAAATCCCAAATCTCTCTTTCTAAGCTCTCATCTTTCTCAAAAACCTACAACAATGGCGACTCATTCCCAAACCTCAGATAACTCCAGCAAACTTGTTCCAAGCTTGAATATGGCGCAGTTTGACGTTCCAGTGAAAGGTAACAACTACTTTTTGGACGTCACCCCTACCAAATACGATGAGCAGTTTCGCCCAATACTAGACTTTTTGACCAACTGCGAACTCAACGATGTCCTCACCAAACATGCTTCAGATATTCCTCTACGCTTTGTCCAACAATGGTGGTATTCAAGTGAATACGATGATGAAAAGGAAGGACTAGTTGGGTACATTGACCTAGGTGAACAAAGCATGAACATAAGAATCACCCCACAAACCCTAACTCGCCGATTCAACCTGCTCACGAAAACTGATCTTCAAATAGAAACCTTTGAGAAACCACCAACTCAAGAAGTCCTTCTTCAGTTCCTCCACCACTTAGGCTACAACAGGGAGATCACACGCCTAAGTCAATTCAGACGTCAGTACCTGCCTCCCAAGTGGAACTTTATGTTTAGTGTTCTCAACCGAACAATTACCTGGAAGATTGGAAGCCAGGATCAGACCCATCCAGCGATTCTAGCCATAATGTATGCTCTCATCTTCAACATAAGCATAAATATGGCTCACCTTCTCTTCTGTGAGATGCTCACGGCGGTGGACAAGAAGAACAAAGACTTGGCCAAAGGAAAACAACCAATTTCGGTACTGTTTCCCATATTCATCTCTGTGGTCATTCAACGAGCAATGGAGAATTTCTCCATCACTGAGGAGGGTCCAAGGACACCTCTGTTTATCATGAACTAGTTCAAAGCAACAGAGGTTCCTCCTTATCCAAATGACCGACGTTTCCCACACACCATGATTGAGGTAATTCCTGCTGACTCTACTACCCACCTCCTAATTAGTCATGTTGCCCAATCATCAGAACCGATGATGGTATCCCCAACACACTTAGGTTCTGAGCCTGAGCCTGAATCAGAGAGTGACATCTCTGATACTGCTCAAAACATTAACAGAGCGCAACCAGAAGGTGGCTCTGTAAGAGTAAGGGAGAGAAGACAAGAGAACCCTCCCTCTAACGAAGAGAATAACTCTGTCAGAGCAGAGGAAGGTGAGGAAGAGAGAATTCCAGAGGGTGAGTTTCTAAACTTAGAATCCGAGGGCGGCGAGGTAGAAAAAGATGTCTTTGTTGGCACACATGCGCGATTCCAAAGCCCACATCCCTGTGCAAACACATTTACTGTCCAAAGTGGTCCAGCATCAGTGGACATTGAAACAGAGGTGCATACCTCGAACCCTTCCCATCCTAGCCGCTCAGAGGCATATTCTTCTGCCTCTGAAGCACGCACCAAAGGGGAAACCTCTGATACGGCTAAGTCCTCCCAACAGGACTTAGACCAAGATAAAAATACTCATTCACCCCAGAGTATGTCACCTCCTCACACACATGATGCCTTTGTGGCTCATAAAAAGTTGGACCGTCCCTTAGATTAGGAGAGACCTAAGATCTCTCGTAAGGATTGCCTGTCAGAAAAAGAATGGCACGACCTTCTTGCACATGGACTCCTTAGCCTGGACAGCAAGGTTTCCACCCACATTCGGTTCTCATCATCATTAGATTCTGACTCTGATGATCAGAGACCAATCTAAACCATTATAGGGAAATCCTTGAAAAAGGGTCCCCAAGGACTAATGGGAAGTCCTTCCGGAGTCAATATCAAGCCAACTCCGAAAGAAGGCCCCTCTGAACTCGAGGGAAACTTAGAATCATGTGTTGATCCTATGGTCACCCCCTCTGATTACGTTACCAAAGAGGAGTTCAGAATCTTTGGTGATGAAATCAGAGAATCTCTGAAGGAGATTAAACTTCAAATAAAGAAGACCTCAGAGCCCTCTGCCTCTCACTCTGAAGTTGCAAAGCTCACTTCAGAGGTCTCTGAGCTACGCACGACCATTATCTCTCAGAACGATAAACTGGATGCTCTGGAAAGCCTGGTCATCAAAAATGACTCGGTTCTATCCAGAGAAATTCATAACTCCACAACAGAGCTCCTCAAGGCGATTCCAACTCCCTCTGCCCCCACTCCAACACATGCAGACTTTTCTCAATTCAAAGAGGAAGTCTTGCGTTCTTTGGCATAGGTGATTGCAAAGATCCCTACTTCCTCTGCTGCTGCTCCTACTACATCCGAATTTGTTACAAAGGCTGACCTCACCAACTTCTCCAAGAAGATCACCATCAATGTAATGAATATCTCCAGCAAGTTCGTCTCCAAAACCACTCAGCAGAACAAAAAGATTGAAGACCTTCTGAAGAATGTCAAATCTTCAGAGGGATCATTGAAGAGGAAGGAACCAGAGGTCGCATGCTCTGAGGAGGCCCGGAAGAAGGTCATATATGAAGACTCTGATGACCATGATGACCAACCTCAGGGGTCATCCGATCTTCATAAGGGGGAGAAGACTCCTACACCAAAAACTGTTGAAACACAAAAGGAGTCCACTCCCTCTGAAACAAACCAAAGCAAGGAAAAAGGAACAGAGAGACGTTCAACCTCAACCTCTGTTGAAGATAACCAGGCCACTCTAAAGTCGCCAGTACCTGTTATCTTTCTAGCACCATCTACTTCGAGTGCTCCAATAGTTCCAATAATAGCTGCAACTCCAGAAACTATTGGAGCTCTGGAAGAAGATGAAGACGAGCAGCTAGTAGACTTCTCTACATCAGAAGATGCATTCTCATCACCAGAAAGACCAACTTATGTGATGAGAGATGCTTACGAATCAGAGGCTGAAAGAGCAGAACCAGAATCTGAAAAAGAAGAAAAATCAGATTCTGGAAAAGAAGCTGCTGAAGAACAGATTGAAGTAATTGATGTTGAAGAGTATGTATTCAAGAATGCTCAACCACATCATACTTCAACAGCAACAGAGCTGAGGGATTCACCAGAGATAGATGGCTACATCTCTGAACCTACAACAGAAGATCCTCCACAGACAAAGGAACCAGAGACCATGGTTGCTGATGAACAGGCTCCTTCAGAGAATCCTGTTCAGAAGGCAAGCATTGGTTTACCAGCCAAAGTGTTTACTTAACCTCCTACATTCCTTGCATCCAATCCCGAAGCTTCCATAGAAGACCACTTCAGATACATCTACTGTGAGTTCAATATGGCAGACACTCTAGTCATTCCTCTGAATCCAAGGATCAAAGAGAACATGCCGGACTATGAGCGAAGATTTGTCAGAGATAAAACCTCACCCAGAGCACAAGTCCTCTTTGATGATCCAATCATCAAAATCAACAAAATCTCATAGAAGACCTTTGCTTACAACAAGATCATTTATAGGCATTATGTGGTAACTCGATCTGATCAGAAGATTTACGAGTTCAATGATAATGATCTCGTAAATCTAAATCCATATGATTTACCTCATTTGTATGCCTATTGCTCTGCCAGATATGATCAGGGAAGAAGAGAAATCAGGATGGGCATGGTTGAAGTCAGACGGGCAATTGAGGCCTATGTCAAACACAGAGCAAAACGTGACTTCCAAATTGCTCTGAACCTGGGGGAAGAAAAGTTGGAGGTAACTGAACCTGTGGAGTCGATCGTTAATCTTGAGGCAAAGAAGACTGGATCAATCATTGCAGAACCTCTGGGTTTCGTCTACAGAGTAAACCAAGTAAAGAAGATCTTTCTCGCTTTGGAAGTTTCGAAGTACTCTGATGAAACCTTGAGAGGTATAAAGAAAATGATCCATGTGAAGGAAGAAAGGCACAAAGCAGATTTACTTGCAAAGCTTGACTTAGAGATTGACTCGATGATCAACTTTAGAGCTCTAATCATGAAGTTCCATGGAATTTGTTCAAGTGACAAATTTTAGTTTGTTTCTTTATTTTTGAATATTACTCTCTCTGTATTAAACTTTCAAATGTTTAAGAAGTAATATTTAAGAGGATGATTTTCTCCTCTATGCTTTCTAGTTTAAATCTTCTGTTCTCTGCTATTTTTGTATCTTTTATTTTCAACACTTAGGGGAGATTGTTAGCTCCAAATCTTCTGTTTGTTAAAGTGTTGAAAATACCCAAGTCCTATTTCAGAGGACCTCCAAAGATAGACTTCAGAGGACATAGACTTCAGAGGACATAGACTTCAGAGGACAAACCTGCCTCTGAAGTACTTATCAGAGATTGCAGCTTTCAGCAGAAGACATCAGAGATGGCTTCATCAGAGGCTCTGAAGACAACATCAGAGCTCTGAAGACATTCTCTCTGAAGAAGGCGCTGAAGAATTTCCTGAAGTATCAGAACAGATAACCAATCACTTAGTGATAAGATTTACTTTATAGAGTAGGTTACTGTTCAAGCGTCTTGAACTTACCTTTTAGGTAAGACACTGTTCAAGCATGCTTCTATTTGTCAGAATAGTACACTGTTTACTTTATGGTCCTATAAATAGGACCATCACTTCTTTGACAAAAGTGTGCTTTTTGATATCTTGTATAAGAAGAATCAACTGAATATATCTGACGAAGATCTTGTTCTTTCTACTTGCTTTATATATGAACTGTGATATTTGAATCTGCTTTTGATATTAAACTATATTGCTTCCGATGTTTATACTCTTGTTGTTTATATCATTATTGTTATAAGATTAAATCTGGGATCCAACAGAAGCAAAGATCAAGAGCTCATCATCATCACCTTCATCTTCAAGAAATTTAGGGTTTTCTAGGTTTTCACCAAAACCTAAATGGTGAGTTCATCCTCCTAGTTTCTAAAGTTTATTATAAGTTATAAATTCTCCATTTCTAATAGTCAATACTTGAACACCTATTATGGCAATCTAAGATCTAACATCAACAATAAATAATTCAGACCTTACAAATAAATCTAAATTAAGGGCGGGTGTTACTAAACTCCAACAACAGTCGTTATCTCCAAATGCGGAAGACATGTCCAATATGCTAATTACTCCTTGTGCCTATAACTAGCACTCATTTCTTCATATCGTCTACCATTCCCCAACGAGGACCTGGTGCACATGCCGACAAATAAAAAGGGTTAGGCTTAACGCCCAATTAATTCAAGAGTTTCATCATTTATATAAAACGGTAAACTGAAATAATGTTATTTAAATCCAATTTCTAAAATGGAAAGTATAAAATATGAATGCAACATTTTTCCTCAAACCCACCATTTTTGTGATGAAAATTCCAATAGAAAACATTAATTCAAATACGAATTCGAAACTTAATACTCACCTAAAACGTGAATAATAATTAATGCTCAATTACCGAAATTCAGATAAAACTTTATTGTCCAAAATACCAAAATAGAAGTAAGACTCAATACTCAAAATCTTAACTTATGGAGAACACTCCATACTCAAAACGTCACCGAAAATATGGATAAAACTCAATACCCAAAATAACACCTTTCGGTGACGGGGGAGACCCGATTTCCATGGTTAGTGGCGGAACACAAAAGTAGACCACCGTTCCACATTATAGAGCTCATCCTAAGGATCAATGATCCCATTGGGATAAATTATTCGCGATTTATACACAAGGCCCCCAATGATCCTAGGTACACTCATTCACTAGAAATTACACCATGTGACCAATGGCTTGTATCCGGCTCCCATAAGACCGTACAAAGTTGCCCCCGATGACCCAATGCCTATTTCTAGCTACAATATAAAAACTGACTCAAAAATTACACCATATGGTCAATGGCAGATGCTTGACTACAAGAGCCCACACCATAGTTCCCCCGACGACCCGATGCCTATTCCTGGCCACAACACGGGAACGACCATCCCATTTAAAACAATAAAGACTGTCTCATATGCCTATGGATCCATTGCATTACAGTCTAAATTTACATGACCCCAAATGAATGACAACACACTCAAAGCATGTAACGTTTTAAATAAATATGACATAAATGCATATAATTCAAAAAGCCCGATATAGAGCAAGATTAAATCGTACAAATGTCCACCAAGACTCATCTCAAGTTAAAGCCGAGTCAATAGCTCAAAAACACCATTGATTATAAAATAAAAGTCGTCATAAACAATAAAATGTATTTAACCAACATTTATGCAATTAAATGCCCCAAAGTATGATTAACTAAAAGAAAACATTGCGAGTTGGGATGAATCGTTTTCCAAATGAAATTATACTATTTATAATTCCAAAATGTTTTATAACTCAATAATATACATTTTTCATACGACTTATAAAACCAAATACACTAAAAATACATTTACGTCAAAGGACCTCCATTTATACAATAAATTACCAAATCAACATATTAATTGGATTTCCTAATCAAAATGACCCAAAAACCCAAATGTGACATTTTACAATATTTATAAAATTAAATGCATCCAAAATGTAAACTTCATCGAATAAACAACACATTTGATAAACACTAAGTAAAACATTTTAATACTTCAAAACAAACATTTTTTGGCATGTACAACGTTTTCACAAATCAACTTGAATTCACCTTGCTAGGTTATGTTAAACCTAGTTTTTATCCAACTTGCCCAATCTACTTGCTTCCTAGATAAACCATTTGTAATCAACAAATCAATAAAAACTCTAAACAAAATATCTAGAACACCTTTTGAACTTTCCAACCTATTAAGGACCACCCTTAACGGATTTAAAACTATCCAAGTCTTACTTCACATAAAACAATCCATCTAAAAGCTATAAACTTTCAAATTTGAAATCCTTAAACCCCAAATAAATTTATCAACAAAAGTTAATACCTCGTTTAAATTTATTTGCAAAATATTAAACAACCCCATCATTTTTCTATATGAAAGATTTCCTCTAGCAAGGAACTTTAATAAACATCAAAAATCATAATATCTTAAGAACCCTAAATTTCTACCCAATAATTAGAAAAGTCGTAGATTAATGGATTAAAGAGTTCATACCTTCCAACTTCTAGAAACCACAAATTATCAAGAAACTCCAATCCTCTTCAATAATTGTTACCATTGAATCAAAATCAATTATATATTTGAGGGGTATATATATATATATATATATATATATATATATATTTAAACAATACAGCAGCCTCCGACGGCTCTAGCCGCCGGCCTCCCTCAATTTCATTACTTCCCTTCATATGGATGGTTGCTTCCTTTTTATTTATACTATATAAAGAAAATTCTAAAACGGTTATACGGTTATTGTACAATCTTTTGTACAATAACATTTACCATCCTTAATCTTTTGTACAATAACATTTACTACCCTTATAATGTTACATTTACCACCCTTACAATTATTTATTTAATTTATTTTATATCCCTAACTTTTTCATTTTTCATTTTACACCGTTATCATATTAACACAAATAATCGTATATGAACAAAAATACAATGAAAAAATGCGTTCCTTTTTTTTTACAAATTATACCATTATAATCGTCTCGTCAATATCTTCAAAACGAGCCCAATATTGAATATTTTTTAATTTAACCATACTATTAAATATCAGAATATATACGAATTATCTATACTACTAAAATGGTTATTGTACAATAACATTTACCACCCTTACAATGTTACATTTACCACCCTTATAATTACTTATTTAATTTACTTTATATCTCTTACTTTTTCATTTTTTATTTTTCACCATTATCGTATTAACACAAATAATCGTATATGAACAAAAATGCGATGAAAAATACGTTCATTTTTCTACAAATTATACCATTATAATCGTCTCGTCTGACCTTCAAAACGAGCCCAATATTGAATATTTTTTAATTTAACCGTACTATTAAATATCATGAATATCTACGAATTAATTTGTTTTCTATCCATACGTTTTATTTATTTTTCCACCATTAGCACATTAAAAATATATAATCGTAAAATACGTTTAATTCTTATTATAAATTATATCATTATAATTTTTTTCGTCAATAATTGTAATATAAACTAATTATTGAATATCTTTATAGGTTTAGGGTTTTATAAATTGTAATTCTTAGGTTATGATTGATTGTTGATGACATATCTATAAGAAAGTAACATTAATTGTTCGTTCTTTACTTACATTACGCTGCATTGCGCGGGTATATGTCTAACTATATAATGAAAATTCTAAAACGGTTATAAGGTTATTGTACAATCTTTTGTACAATAACATTTACCACCCTTAATATTTTGTACAATAACATTTACTACCCTTGTACAATGTTACATTTACCACCCTTACAATTACTTATTTAATTTACTTTATATCCTTACTTTTTCATTTTTCATTTTACACCGTTATCAGATTAACACAAATAATCGTATATGAACAAAAATGCAATGAAAAAATACGTTCTTTTTTTTACAAATTATACCATTATAATCGTTTCGTCAATACCTTCAAAACGAGCCCAATATTGAATATTTTTTACTTTAACCGTACTATTAAATATCAGAATTTATACTATATAATGAAAAAACTAAAACGGTTATTGTACAAACGGTTATTGTACAAACTTTTGTACAATTACATTTACCACCCTTACAATGTTATATTTATCACCTTTACAATTACTTATTTAATTTACTTTATATCCCTTATTTTTTCATTTTTCATTTTACACCATTATCATATTAACACAAATAATCATATATTAACAAAAATGCAATGAAAAAATACGTTCATTTTTCTACAAATTATATCATTATAAGCGTCTCCTCAATATCTTCAAAACGAGCCCAATATTGAATATTTTTTTAATTTAACCGTACTATTAAATATCATGAATATCTACGAAATAATTTTGTTTTTCTATCCATACGTTTTATTTTTTTTCCACCGTTAGCACGTTAAAAATACATAATCGTAAAATACGTTTCATTCTTATTATAAATAATATCATTATAATTTTTTTCGTCAATAATTGTAATATAAACTAATTATTGAATATCTTTATGGGTTTAGGTTTAATAAGTTGTGATTCTTAGGTCATGGTTGATTATTGATGAAATGTATATAAGAAAATAGCATTAATTGTTCGTTCTTTACTTACATTCTGCTGCATCGCGTGGGTATATGCCTAGTATATATTAAAAAAAGTCACTTACAACCCTAATAATAAATAAATGAACTGGGCTATGGCTAGATGGGTTTCCAAGTTGAGCCATGAGGGCTACAATAACAAATGCACTCTATAAGGCTTGATCACCAAACCAACAACTTGGAGGTAGACACCCTTACCAACCTACCACACCTTCTTTTTTTGTCATAGTAGTTTTTTTTAATTCTTTTGTTCTTTCTTCCAACAGATCCAATTTTTCTCTCAACTTCGGCATTGGTTTCGGCCTTTCGGGTCTTATGCGGCTCAAATTTGTAAAAACTCAAAACACGAAGATTTTAGTTATGAGTGTTAATTTTCCATAGAAATTTGAATCACTTAAATTGGGGCTAAGACGAGTGAGATATGATCGAAATGACACAATGTCGCAAAAATATGAAATGTCTCTTTTTTATCTATTTTTCGCTCCAAAATGCTCCGAACCAAAAGTCCGGGTGTTACATTATGTTTCTCAAATTTCGGTTTGGATGATTTTGGAGAATTTAGGTCAAAATTAGGGTTTTGGCCAAAATGGAGATTTTGATATAAGGTGTTTGGGGGAATGATTTTAAGTGCTTGTATATGTTTATTTACGTTTGGAACTTGTGGATCTAGGTTTTTGGAAGGATTTGCTTGTGGATTCAAGTTTCTTCAAGGAAACTCAGATTGGGGTAAAATCTAGATTTAGCCTAAATCTAGCAAGGTGAGTTCAAGTTGATTTGTGAAAACGTTGTACATGCCAAAATGTCCATTTTAAGATGATTATGTGTTTACATCATTTTTACTAAATGTTGGAACATTTGAAGAGTTTTACTTACTTGGGTTATTTAGTTTATAAATCTCGTGAAACATCCACATTTGGGATTCTTGGTAATATAAATAAATAAATAAATCATAAGTATAAGTATTTTATGAATGGAAATATTTTGGTATAAGTTCACTTTTAGTATGTGTTTTGAAGAAATACTTGTTCTTGGGTTATTGGACGTTTTGAAAGGATAATGGTATAAATAATGTTTTTGAAAAATGATTTGTCCCAGTCTAAAATTGTGTTTTGTGTTTTTCACGTCTTTGGAGCATGTGGTTAATCGTGGGTTACTTATGTTTTATTGCATTTTTTAGCTTTTAACAATTGGTCTTTTGACTAGTTGAGCCTATGGCTTGGTATTGACCTTGTTGGGTCTTGGGGACAATTGTCCGATTTTGATAACTCAACATAGAACATTTGGTTATGATTTGCATTTACTGCATCTTATTTGAGAATTACATGTTTTGAATGCGTTAGTTCATTCGTTTGGAGTTATGTAATGTTTTTGACTATAATGCAATAGATCCATAGGCACTTGAGTCTTTACGTTCAATGATGGGACGTTAGTTTCCCTCATTGTAGCACGAAATAGGCATCGGGTCTCATGGTAAGTAAGATGTGGACCCATATGGTCGGGCATTGTCCCATGAGTAGTAAGGTGTAATTTCAATATGTGAATAGGCATCGGGTCTCATGATAAGTAAGATGTGGACCCGTATGGTCGAGCATTGTCCCATGAACAGTAAGGTGTAATTTCAATATGTGAATAGGCATCGGGTCTCATGGTAATTAAGATGTGGACCCGTATGGTCGGGCATTGTACCATTAGCAGTAAGGTGTAATTCCAATGTGCTTGTATGCTTTTCTTGGATTTGGATATCTCAACGTATAGACCTAAAAGGGTTAAAATTGAGACTCCACGAACAATAGACTTAGAGGAGTTGAGTTCGATATATCATATGATTATGATCCAAGTGTTTGATTTTATTAACGTAGATATGTGACCTACTTTTGTGTTCCGTCACATTCTATGAAATCGAGTCTCCCAAGTCACCGAAAGGTGTTGTTTTGGGTATTGAGTTTTAGTATCCATGTTTTCGATGACGTTTTATATATATATATATATGTGTGTGTGTGTGTGTGTGTGTGTGTGTGTGTGTGTGTGTGGATTTTTATCCATGATTTATGGGTTGACTATTAAGCCTCACCCGTGTTTGGGTGTTTCGGGATATAAAGTTTTATCAGTGCTTTCATAAATTGGGAATTCGATTTCTATTCATCTTTTGAGTGAGTTTTGAGTTGCGTTACTTCATGAAGGAATGTTTTGTATTGGGCGTTCATTTTTAAAAAAATGTGCGTTATACTGTTATTGGAAGACGGGTCACTTTCATATTTAAAGTAAATCATTTTGAAAGATTACGATTTAAGTTGCGTTCTTTCCTTTTAGCGATATATTATTCATGTTGAAAACTCTTGAACTCACTAGGCGTTAGTCTAACCTTTTTATTTGTCGGCATGTGCATCAGGATCCGGTTGAGGAATGGTACTAGTGACATTGTGAAGAAATAAATGCTAGCTAGATACACGAGAAGTGAGTAGCTATTGGGTGAAGTCTTCCGCACTTTGGGATTAGCAACGTGTTTGGGTTTTAGTAACACCCGACCTTTATTCGATGTATTTATTTAAAGTTTTAATTAGTTGTTGTTTCCAAATTTGAGGGTGTTACAGAAAATGATATCATCCACATAGATTTGAACAAGAATAATATAACTTGTTGTCTTTTTGAGGAAAAGAGTGTTATCAATTTTACCTCTTGAGTTCATGATAAACTATGTTATTATCGGTTTGTTATTATGATTGAATCTTCAAATGGATGTCATTAGTTTAGAGAAGGATCGTTCAAAATATAAATTCTCATATTTTACGTAACATGTGAAAATAGTTGATATCATTTATCACAAAAATAAAAGCTCAGTGTTATTGAGACAAGTCAAGATGAATAAGATTCAAGGATGGAAATGTGTTTTGGTGAAGAAAAATCAAAATGACACCCCTCCTATTTGAAGCTAAACAAACCTTTTTTTAAGTAGTTGCACTCTCTTTTTTGTCAAAGGCAAGACGACTACAAAATGCTATGTTTCTTAGCCCACCTTGAGAACACTATTGATGAAGACGTTTATTATCCTCAAAACTTCACCCAAAAACATGGATAAAACTAAATATCCAAAACAACACCTTTCGGTGACGGGGGAGACCCGATTTCCAAGATTAGGGGCAAAACACAAAAGTAGGTCATTTTCCAAGTTATTGAGCTCATCATACTAGAACACATGGCCACGAGCTCGTCGACTCGTACTGAGATGTGGATGAGGGCACTCGAGGATCCTAATGATACTCATTCACTAAGATTACATTTATGACCCATGACTAGTATCCGACTCCACATAACCGTACCAAGTAGCCTCCGAGGACCCAATGTATCAACTAGTTACAAATGAAAAATAACTAACCCATAAAAACTGACTCAGAAATCACATCACATGGTTAATGGCAGATGTTTGACTCCAAGAGCCCGCACCATAAGACCCTCGATGACCCCATGACTAATCTTGGTCCCAACATGGAAACAATCGTCCCATTTAAAATAATATATACTAACTCATATGCTTATGGATCCATTGTAATACAGTCTATAACATTATATGACTCTAATTGAATGACCAAAACACTTAAAACATGTAATTTCTCAAATGATATGTATTAATACAACAACATACTCAAACTCCACAATTGGGCTATTAAAATTGGACAAATGTCCCCAAGACTTATCTTAGTCAAAACCAAGCCAAAAGCTCAACAATTTACTAGACCGTACAATAAAAGTCAGTGTCAACAATAAACACGTTTAACCAACGATTATGCAAACACAAAGACCAAAAATATGTTAACCAAAACTTATTATTGGTTGAGACAAACCATTTTCCAAATGAATTCAACCGTTATATTTTCCAAAATGCCTCATAACACAATAATATGCATTTTCCAACGGTCTATAAGATCAAATACACTAAAAGGACATTTACGGAAAATGACTTCCATTTATACATTAATTCATCAAATGAACCTATTAAAATGTTTTCCTTATTAAAATGTCCCAAAAATCCAAATGTGACATTTTACATTATTTATAAAATCAAATGTATCTAAAATCTAAATTTCATCAACTAATTTTTTTTTTTGATAAACACCAAGTAAAACACTTTAATACTTCAAAATGGACATTTTTGGCATGTACAAAGTTTTCACAAATAAACTTGAACTCACCTTTCTAGATTTAGGCTAAATCTAGGTTTTACCCCCAAAATTTGAATCTCCTTTGACGAAAACTTGAAATCTCCAAGCAATCTCCCTAGATCTTAGATCCAACACATCCACAAGGTTTCCTTCACCACACAAGTCATCAAAAATCACACCAATGTTGAAAGATGAATAGGAAAGATGAAAACATCAAACCCTAGCTTAACAATAAGAAAGATGAGGAGCTTACCACCACAAAGTACTCTTGGATCTTCTAATAGACTTCCATTATCTTGTAATAATCTTGAAAAGATCTTAAAAATGAGATCATAGCAAAAAGAATCACCCAAGTCGGAGTTGAGATGAAGAAGTTATGAGGAAATGAAGAAAACCCAAGAAAATCGCGTATTTTGTAGTTCCAGTCGCCAACGCTCGTTCCACATTAGTTCAACTAGCATGAAACTCGCCTTAGAGACTTTTGGTTTTGCATCAAGGCAGCCCCTAATGCGAGTTTGATGGTCGTTTGGGGCTAAGAAACTCACGTGAAAGTCATATGGTCACTGTTTTGGGCTTTTGGCCATAACTTCTTCGTTTTAGCTCCAATTTTGCTCCTCGGACTCGTTTTTGAATTCTTTATCCAACAAGACCATAAAACCTAAGCCCAAAATCCGGTTTCTTCTATTTCTCTTGAAAGATCGATTTCTGTATTAATTTAAAATTATACTTACCCAAAAATCTGAGTGTTATAAAATCTAGTAACAAATCATTAAAGAATTTCAAACCCACATCCAACTGGTTTTCGATTTTCCAAAACTTGATTCAACTATCAATCTTACAAAACCCAGATTCATCTGATTATCTATTTTTTAGACCCCTAGGTTTTTCAAGACCTTAGGCTTCATCTGTTTTTTTATTCCTCAGGACCTATGTAACACCCGTAAATCTCAGTAAGTCAAAGCTACCTAATTTTACCCGAATTATGAATTATATCTATTTTTAATGTACCTTTGTTACTTAATCTTCCAATAAAATGGTATCAGGTGCGCTTCGGGTGTAAAATTAGGGTTTTCGGACTTCGGTACTAGGGTGACGACTGTGCCCGGTGACTATGACACTGTCACTATCGCTCGGGCACTATCTCGAAGGGGGGAGTCCCCATGGTACATACCATGCGAGATTTCCCACGACTGTGACATATGTCACTATCGTTGTGGCATTGTCGCAAAGGGTCGGGGATCCACGATACATGTGTCGCGACTATGAACGGCAATTGTGATATTGTCACTGTCGTCAGGTTACTGTCGCCAGCGGGTGTCAGGAGGGCATTGATTTTTGGGAGCCTTTTTGCCATAACTTCTCATCCTATTTCTCTAAAACTCCCTCAACTCCCTCTCCCCACATTTATATCAATCTTGGTTGCATTTAAGGATCATATCTACCTCAACCCTTTTAGTTAAAGTCATCTTTAAGGTTTGAGATCTAGGAGTGGAAAGGCTCATTTATTTCTCACCATCTCCATCAAGTTCCAAGTTTTGGGGTGTTTCTATGTAACACCCTAAAATTTAGACAACAATAATAGGAAAAATCCGGAGAAATGGATAAAATAAAACTTCCAATATACGACAACTAAAACCTAAATCTGTTGGGATAGTTTGCACAATTTATAAACTAGCGAAATAATGAGATATACAATACAACAACCTATTTAATCTACACCATTTAAAACTAGATTAATGTGGGTGTCGTTATATCTCCAAAAATCCCTCTTCTCAAAATTTCCCAAAAAGCCCGACCCTTCAAGAATTCCTAGGTGCACCGTCGGCGAGTCAAGTTGCCCTATGCGTACCGCTAGTGGACCTATGAACCAACAAAATACCAAGACAAGTGTTAGACTAAAATTCTAGTGAGATCATAAAGATTAAACAGTTCAAGAATAAGATATTAACAGCTTAATTAAATGTTACTGATATCCACAATGGTTGAACAAATGCCAACACTAAACCTTGCAATGGTGTTCCATACCTGAATATGAACACACAAGAGATACCTCTTAAAATACGGGGGAGACCCGTTTCCATCGGGGTGACGATAACACGCGAGTGGAGTCACCCGTGATGTTATTGGATTACACCTTATGTCCCGGTTCTAGTTCTCATGCCATCAAGACATCACAACCTCAAACCATTATATGCCTTTATTGCATACTCCGTCGAGTTACACCTCAAGGACTTATGGGACGTTATTGCCTATCCAATCTAGACGAACTACACCTCAAGGAATTACGTCCCCCATTGCCTACTCACTAGAGACCCAAAATGGCCAACAATTATGAATACATAATCCATACAATCTAAATCCTCGTGCACAAGGAGTTAGACAATAAAGACAATATATAAGATCAGATATGAATTCTCTTAGTCGATAAGTATGATACTTATACTATTAGAATTTCCCCATGTAGTGATCACACATACTCATGTTCCATGCTCATTAACTCATACAACAATTATTCATTCATATTATACAATAATGAATTCATGTAATCATAAGTATTTCCATAACATGAGTTTAGGCCATATTTCCCCCATTTTGGTCAAATCTCTCCAAGTTTAACACATCTAACTAAAGATAAGTATATTTGTAAACATATATATATATACACATGTGTATAAATACCATATTGCCCAAGTTTATCTTCCAAACAAGAGATAAAAACATATAATCCTCCACCACATACTCATTTTGTTTGTAAATCAAAAGTTACCAAACCCTAGTTTAGGTCACCACCCACAAATGAGAGTAAATGCATATATTTATCATATAACAATAGTTAATGGTGATGTAGTGATAAAGAACTCACCTATAGGGTTTTGTAGGTGAAAACCCTAGAAATGGAGGAAACCTTAGAAATGATGATATGAAGCTTAAGACTTGATGACACCTAGTAGACTTCAATTGAGGAGGGTGGATCTTAAATCACTTGGATTGATCTTAGATCTTTGAAGTAAATGAGATGAGAGTAGTTAGGAGGGTGAAAATCGCCATAGAGGTTGAGAGGAACAAAGAAATGAGCCTTCTCCCTTAATAAATCAGCCCTGCATTAAAAACCCCCACATCCGTGCGGTGATTGTGACCCGCGAGAGTGCCATTGGAACAATTGCCAGACACTTTCACCTAGCACGTACCGAGGGCGGGCTCCTTCCCGCGAGATTGCCCACACGAGAGTGACCCGGGCACAACTTTCGGGCACTCTCACTCAAAGTGTACTGAGGCTTATGGACTAACCGCGACAATGTCATGCGAGAGTGACCATGGCACTCTCGCCGAAACACCCCAAAACCCAAAATTTTCCCTTTTTGCCCTCCGAGTCCCGATGCCAACTATGGTTTACCCAAAAACAGATTATTTATGCAAGGATTCCTTTAGGAACGTCATGCATAGAATATGTATGAGTCTAAGGTTCAAATAAAAATATATCTTGCATTCAATGAAGATGTACGAAGGAACATACCCTAAATTTGGGGTGTTACATTCTAGGTTTTTGACAAAACCTAAATTGTGAGTTCATTCATACATTTTAAACTTTATATATGTCAAAACAATATTTTTGAACCTATAATCATCTCCTTGTTTACCTTCTCATTATTTGTAAGATTTTGACCTAAAAATGGATTTTTGAAGATTTCTAGGGTTTTTATCATTTTATGGAAAAATGAAGAGTTTATGCTAAATTCTATGAAAGGAAGTTTATATTTATGGTTGGACACTCGAAGAATCCATTTTGGTTATATTTAGGATTTTTCTTTGGAAAACTTATTTGGTGATTATGGGTTTTTGAAAGAAATGAATGGATTATTATTTGGTTAGACCAAAGTTATCTCAAAGTCTCATAAATACCCCTTTGTGAACATATTATGTTGAAAATGGAAATGGTCAATTGTTAGACCTCTGCTTGGGTTTACCTTCACATGGTGTTGTTTATGCAAGAAAAGCATCTTATAGAAATGTTGATAATTTGAGAACTATAAGTGTGATTATAGTTGGTCACAAATGTAATCGTGACAAGTCTAGACTTTTACTAATGGATCCATAGGCATTGAGTCGACTTAATTGTGGGATAACTCCCGTTTGTAACTAGTTGAGACATTGGGTCCTCGGAAGACAACTTGGTATATGTGGGACCGGATACAAGTCATGGACCGTAAATGTAATCCTAGTTAATGAGTATGATTAGGATCATTGGGTGCCCTCCCCCACATCTAAGTATGAGTCGATGAGCTCATGGCCTTGATCCTAATATTGAGCTCACAACTTGGAAAGTGGCCTACTTTTGTGTTCCACCACGATCCTTGGAAAATTGAGTTTCCCCCGTCATCGCAAGATGTTTTTGGGCTCTTTGGGTCAAATGTGATGTTTTGGGAAATAGTAAATTGTTTATTGAAATTGTAACTATTCCTTTATCAAATTGTACTCTTATTGGTTTATATAAATTGTTTGATCTCATTAGGCGTAAAGCCTAACACTTGTTTTCTTAAATGACATGTATAACAGGTTCCCTTAGCGGTGGGTCGCATATGGTTTGAGGGAAGAGCGTTGGGCCATTATGGAATTTTTGGGATAGATATTTTTGGAGACATGGCGTACAGAAAGATAGAATATTTTGGGAAATTGGATTGACAACCGATATAATCTATATGTGTAATTGTTTAGATTAGTTTGTTGTCAATTTTAATATCCATTTACAGGAATTGTAAACGCTATTATTCATTCCCCTATTTTGGGTGGTTTCCAACTATTATAGACGTCATATTGCATAAATTTTTATGGTTTAAATTTACCCCTATTTTTAGGGTGTTACAACCTGTTTTTTTTTTTAATACCGATCTGGGCTCAAGAACCCTATATTTCAAGTTATTTTTCGAGTTTTCAGAAGAAGGCAAGAGGAAGTAAGGGGGACAACAGTAAGGATGAGAAGATAAGAAGGCGATGGCGTAGAGGATGGAGGGGGAGGTAGTGGGAAGTGATAACAAGGGAGAGGATGATTGGGTTTTTCTATTAAGAAGGTGTGCTTGAGGAGGAACATGATTTTCACAGGGGTAGGAATGGGAAATATTTTTGTATATATAAAAGTCCCTCCTAACAACATATTCGGTAAGCCCTTTTATATATCTTTCAACCATTTTCAAACAGTTCCACATGGCTTAACAAATAAGCTACGAGCCTTATTAAGCTCTTTCCAAATAGGCCCTTAGTCATTTTGTAGTCGTGGTATATTGACCAATATATAGTATTTTCTATTGATCAATATATTAAAATTAATTGTTTTGATACAATTTATCCATAAGAAAATGTAGCAATATCCAAATATACATGGCCAACATGGGTAGTTTTATCTTTAACTAATACACAATTTTATTAATAGTTTTATCTTTAACTGATACACAATTTTATTAAAATTATAGTGAATTATGGATTTGGTCCATGTGTTTTTTTATGTTTATTATGATTAGGGTTCATATACTATGTTTATTATGGATTTGGTTCCCTTGGTATTCAATTTTTTTATGACCGTGGTCCCTCTGGCTAACACTGTTAGAAAAACATTGTTAACTCAATTAAATCATAAGACATTTTGGTCTTTTTACACTTCTTTTTTGTCCTTTTCCTCTTATATATAGAGTAGGTTACTAAATTGATCCCTATTGTTGTAAATTTGTTTTGGATGTGGTCCCCATAATTTGTTTATCTAGGATAGTCCCTAGAATTTGCATTTTCGTAACACATGAGCTCCTGCCATTAACAGTCGTTAACTCCCATCCGTTAAGAAAGGGCAAATATATTACTTTCTCATTTTTACCATTTTCTCATTTAAATAAATATATTATATTAAATATACAATATATTAATTATAATAATATATTACATATTATATATATATAATACATCATATATATAAATATATAACACTGTCTCACAATCAACGACTTCGTCGGCCACTACACAATCAATCTCACCTTAACCAACTTTCGTGGGCCCCCAACCTCACCTCCGGCGTCCCAACACCTACAACGACCCAACCTCAACTCACCTTCAACTTCCCCACTCTCCCCGACCACCTATTTCTTCAACCTAAGGCCTCACCTCCGGCGAACCAGTTCTCGGCCCCTTACCTCAACATTCGACTTCCCGTTTTCCAATTGCCACTCTAAGAAAATCGCTCACCATACCACCCACCACTATATCACCTTACCCTTCCTATTTGCACCAACAACCACCAACATGAGGCTGGACCCAAATGAGAACTAAGAACCATAAACGTAGATGTAGATTTGGTGATGTTTTGTTCATGTTTCATCTCGATTTGGTCCCTGTTCATCTCGACTAAAATACCCCCATCAAATTAGACTTAAAGGAAAAAGTTAACGACCGTTAGTGGGAGGGACCAAAACCAAAGTGAAATGACAAACGTGAGGGACCAAATCCGAGTTTCGATAGTTTAAGGACGATATCCATTGAAAATGACAAACGGGACCAAAAATGAACTTTACTAAAAAATGAATTGTAAACAATAAGGACGAAAACCGTTGTTTCAAAAACACATGATTGAAAATAAAAGGAGTAAATTACACTGTAGGTCCCTATGGTTTGTTCAGAATTTGGATACAATCCCTCTTTCAAAATAAGTACATTGAGCATCCTCGTTGTTTGCATTTTGTGTCGTACTGGGTCCCTAATACTAACATCTTAAAAGACATCCATTAATTAAGAGGCAACATAGTCATTTAACCTGTTAATTGGAAAAGGCCTATTTAAAACACCAATCATATTGTCCTACATGTTCCGTCTTTCTCTTCTTTTGACCATCTTTCTTACTTGACCACCACAACAATCCCTCACCACACAAGATGCAACACTTGCAATATATATATATATATATATATATATATATAGCCTTAGGTTCATTTGAGAAATGGTAAATATATGAGAAATAGAGAAGTAATCCTAGTCATTCATATGGTCAAGATCGGATTTGACTGGTCAAATATTGCGGCTTTGACTGGTCAAAAGTTGCAGCTTTGACTGGTCAAAAGTTACGGCTATTCCAAAAATAGAAGGACACTTTCGTATTTTTTACAAAATACACGGGTTGTGTTCATATATGAACATGTATAATTCACATATGAACTATATGTTCATATATGAATCGGTGTAATTCACATATGAACTCTTTTAACTGATTCATATATGAACCTTTGTGATTCATATATGAACTAATTAACTGATTCACATATGAACTAATTAACTGTAAGTTCATATATGAATCAGTTGAACTAATTAACAGATTCATATATGAACTTTTGTGATTCATATATAAACTAATTAACTGATTCATATATGAACGTATAGTTCATATGTGAATCATATAGGTTCATTTATGAACTCATCCCACGTATTTTACGAAACTACCCCTCTACCTTCTATAGACCATGCAAGGAATTATCCGGTGTTTCGCGGTCAAAGTCGCAAATGTTGACCAGATGAATGACTAAGGGGCTGTTCGGTTCATTTTTCATTAAGAGTTGTGTGGATAAAGTTGTCTGTGTTGATAAAGTTGTCTGTCTGATAACAGATAAGTTTTTGTTCGGTTGTTATGCTGAATAAACGGTCTGAATATAAAAAATGACCTTTTTACCCTTAATCTATATTTTAAATTATAAACAATATGATACAAACATTTCTTTTATAATATTATAAAAACTTCACATGAGTTCATATTTCCAACGAGTTCAGGTCCAAAGTTTGACCAGTGGTACTCTTCAACATTTTTTATATATATTTCCAACCAGATTCCACCGCCACCACCATTATCACCTTCCATCTGCTGCGTATCGCCACCGACGGAGATGTTATCGAGTGTTGCTAGATTCACATCGTGGACATTTGAGACGCTCGTGCTCTCGGAATTTAGGGTTCATATCCATCGATGTTGATGCTGATGAAATCGTGGATGGGTCTGGATGGATCGATTTCTCTTTAATGGTTTTTGCTTCCAAAATCAAATTTCTGGTAGCGTTTGAAGATGGGAAGAGGCGGAAAGATGAGAAAACAGAAATGGGAAAAAAAAATGGAGGAAGATTGATGGATGATATTTGAAGATGAAGTCTGCGTGAAAATGGAGAACTTATTTTCAGGTCCTAACGAAGGAAAAGAGGAATGGAGATGGAAAGAATGGAGATGGAAGGAGTAATGCAGATCGAGTGATGGGAGGCAGAGTTGTTTCGTGGGTTGAAAATGAAAGGTTGAAGACAAGGGTAGTTTGGGAATTAATTAAAAATTAAATGGTTGAGTCTAAAGGGGTATGGTTTATGTTAGACCACAGTCTCATTGGATTCAAGATCATCCAATCTGAAGATCGCAATCTGAAACTTTATCTAAAGTTTAGTTTTCCATATTATTGATGTTAAATCTAGATTTGCTTTTTGTGAAATCAAGTATTGATTATTATATGGAAATTTATCCTTCATTTGACATTTTATCCACAAAAAAAAAGTTGTTCTTTCAAGGTTTGAGGGTGTTGCATAATTATCATTGTTTATTAAATAAAAATTAATGCATTTTTTTAAAATTTCATATATATCTCTTATTTTCTCCCTCTCCTCTCTTTGTAACATACAGAGACGTAAAATTAATGTATGCATAAAGTAAAGACATAGTGAACATGATATAAATAAGCTTAAGAAAATTTTACTAGTGTTCATAATGTATTTACAAGGTTCATATAGTATTACTAGTGTTTATAATGTATTTACAAGGTTCATATGTTACTCATAAGTGATGGATTTAGTTGTATTGATGTAGTTGGTGTTCCAATATGTTCATAATCTATACCAAATCTAGATTTATAGTGTGTTCACAAACTACAATAATAATTTCAAGAAAGTGTTTAGAATGTGTTCATTAATTGTGTATATTCAATTATATGTTTACGTATTTGTTATGGAGAGAGGATAGAGAAAAATAGGAAAGCGAAGATTAGAGAGATGAGAGAAAAAATGAAGATATATATATATATATATATATATATATATAGAGAGAGAGAGAGAGAGAGAGAAAATTTATTTTATATTAAATTTGTTTTCACCTAATTTTTTATGGTTGAAATTGGATCTCATCTCACAAATTGTATGGATCTCAAAAGAAGACCCTCATGTATATGTATATATATATATATATATATATATAGGGAGAGGTTCATTTGAGAAATAATAAATGTATGAGAAATAAAGAAGTAATCTTAGGGGTTGTTCGGTTGTGGCTTAATGAGCTGTATAGCCTATATGGCTTATTCGCTCAGCCATAAATAACCGTTCGGTTGTGGCTTATTCGGTCAGCCCATGACTTAATCGCTCAGCTGATAAACTGTCGGTCCAACAATAATGTTTATATCAAGTTTATAGAAACGGTCCAACAATAATGTTTATATCAAGTTTATAGAAACGACACAATAAGATTACCAACCTGTATTGATTATAACAAATGGTTACAAGGTTGATCGATTTAAGCTCTAGTTTGTGTTCTCTGTTTTTCTCTCTTTTTACACCTTTTAGTGTGTGTTTGTGTGTGTCGATTATATCTGATCTTTTTGGAGAGAGTTCAGAGATATACCTAATATCTAATCTACCTAACATACATAATATCTAAACTAGATATTATGTAAATAAACATAATATCTATTTTAGATATTATGTAAACTAACTAAACTAAATAACTAACTTTATCTAACTAAGTTACTAGATCTAATATCTATTAGAAATAGATATTTAAACTAAGTTAACTAATATAATAAACAAACAATTACATTGACATTTATTACAAACGACATTGACTTTAATATCGAGAGTCGACGTTTCGGTTTTAGCATCAAGACCGGGTGATACTAAAACCCAATTACAACCGCTATTTCGAACTACGAAAGACATTCCCGAATAGCTAAATTCTTCTCGTGCGTCTAATTAGCACTCCACTCTTCACGGTGTTGCTAATATTATTCCCCAACAAGGACCTGATGCACATGTCGACAAATAAAAAGGTTAGGCTTAACGCCTAGTGAGTTCAAGCAGTTTTCATCTTTAATATAAAATGGTAAAGATTGAAACTATGTTATTTAAATCACATATCCTCAAATGAAGTGTATATAATATGAAAGCAACATTCTTTTTAATACCCATTATTTTCGTGATGAAAACTCATAAGTCAAACACTCATTTAATATGAGACCAAAACCAAAATACTCACCCAAAACGTGAATAAGTGTAAAAATTCCAATACTGAAATACGGATAAAACTCTATTATCCAAAACACCCAAAGACTATGAGTAAGGTGCAATACCCGAAACAATTAAATATGGGTAAGTTCTAATATACTAAGACAAAATATGGATAGACTATATGGGTAAGTTCTAATATACTAAGACAAAATATGGATAGACTATGTACCCAAAATGACATCGAAAACATGGATAACACAACATCCAAAAATAACACCTTTCGGTGACGGGGGAGACATGTTTCCATCAAGTGGCGGAACACTAAGTAAGTCATATGGAGATGTTGACGAGCAAATCACCCCTAACATACAAGCCTTGATAATTACTCTTATTGGGGCTAAGATAAGAACATCAAAACTCCTTACTTAGTCAATCCCAAGTTACAAGATGAGAACATCAAAACTCCTCCTTGACAAAACCCAATGGCTCAAGACGAGAACATCAAAACTCCTCGCTTGGCAAACACGACTGACACATATGCCTATGAATCCAATGCATTTACAGTCTAAATTACATGACTCCAATTGAATGACTAACACACTTATAACACATGTAAACCTTAAATAAAGATGCAATAAATGCAAACACATACCCAAACTCATTATTGAGTAATTTAACTCAGACAATTATCCCCAAAAGTTGAATGGACTAAAATCAAGCCAATAAACTCTATATTTATTTGACTATACATAAAAGTCAACATAAACCATTAAGTTACCAATACTCGTCACTTAAACAACTTATAAGTCAAAAGGTTTGAAAATCGTTATTACGACTCAAAAGTCGGGCAAAATCAACAAACGAGGATTTATCCAAATTCGAGTCCATAAGCTCTTCCACTTGCTTTAATAATCCAAAATGAATAATTACAAACTCCGCAACTCATTCAAAGAGTTTAATAAATCTCATGACCCGAAATAACACAAAGCCCAACAAACTCAAATCATATTTATTCCTAATGATACATAAAATCAATATATCAATAATGCGTTAACATAAATAATCCACACATGCACAATAAATCATCAAAATCCACTTTCTTTATGATTTGATATTAAAATGTCCAAAATCCTCAAACGTATGCATTACTCAAGATTTTATAAAATCAACAACAATTGATAAATCTTAGGGAAAACACTTTAAGACTCCAAAATACACCTTTTTGGCATGTACAAAGTTTTCACAAAGTAACTTAAACTCATATTGCTAGGTTAGGTTAAACCTAGGTTTCAAACACATCTCTAGCTTCCAAAATGGCGAAGGCTTTAGTCCACAAACACCCACCTCTAGAAACTTTATATGAGATACAACCAAGCCTAGAATTGCACCAAAAGTATCCCCAAAACCAGATCTATACAAATCTTTGTCAAATCCTTAAACCACCCAAAATACCTAAAATTGGCCAAAACTTCAAAATATGGAAGATACGTCAAAAAGGATGTTCTAGTAGGTTAAAATGAATAGTTTTAACAAGAATAAAGGTTTAGAATGTTAAGATTGACTTACAATTCGTTTTTAGGAAAAAAAAGCCCAAAAAACTAGGTAACAATAGTAGAAAGCTTGATAAAAAAGATGAAGATCTTGAGTTTCAACCCACAAGACTTGAATCTATAGTTGCGATAACAAAAGTGAAACTACAAAGAAATTTTTGCAATTTTTAAATTGAAGGGACTAAAGTGATAAAGTCACATACTCCGAAACCCATGGACACAAAGTGTAATTTACTCCATCAAGAAATAATAAATGTTGCACTTTTAAAACAAATATTATTGTAAAAGAGATTAGGTATATTTTAAAAAATAACATTTGTCTTGTTAAAGACATTATCAAAGAAGATGTAAAGTTGGGAGTAATAATGAATGTGTTTTTTTTTTTTTTTTTTTTTTCTTTTTTTTTTGTATTTTATCCATAACTCCATGATATCAACATAGAAAGAGAACCCACCCCTCTTTGCAATTTCAAGCTCACGACTTTTCTCTCCAAGACTCGTTCATCTCCAAGCTCTCCTCATCGATCATATCCATCACACTGCTTTAGAGGTATTCAATTCATTCCAGTTTCATTTATTCTTGATTTCCATTCTAATTTATGTGTTTCAATGTCCTTTCGCTCTCAATTTCTAGGGTTTTCTTACTTTATTCTCCTGATTTGATGTTCTCGATTTCTATATATATGTACCTTTGAAGTATTTTTCTTTTTAGCTTTGCGATTTTGTTGACTACTTCTTGGCGATATAGCCGGTCGTTGTCATTGTGGAATTTGGAAGAAATTAGACCAGCAAGGTTAACAATTTGATGCCTTTTTAATGCGAATTTAGTTTTTATTAATCATGGGTTCATCTGAAATTTCCCAGAAATTGATCTGAGCTTCTTTCTTTCATAACCCTAGATTTAAGAAAACTTGAACGTGACTGTAGACTTTATTGATAATTCATAATTGCAATTGGTTTGGTTAAGAAAATAGCAATGTGTGTGGAAATCAAACTTGTTATATAGTTATTGGTATATTCGACTTATTTCATGCATACCATTTCAATTTTTGTCATTTTAGATTTTTAGTTTCGGTATCAGGTAGGGTGATTTCTCATAGAAGCATACAATTTATAGTTATTATCACTACCTGTTTGTATATATATTTCTTTGTTATTATCAAGGCTAACTGTCTGTAGAACAATTATCCTTGCCATTTTGGCATGGCTCCCGTTCTTCATCATCATTTTGGCATGACTCCTGTTCATCATCTGTTTGTATATGTCAGCTGTCTCTTGTGTGTCGCATTCCTGTTTTTCATTTTTATTAGTTTTATTGTGAAACAAGTGGAGGCTAGAGGCTTTTAGGAAAGCTAAATACATCACATTGGCTTATGTTTGCTATGAATTCAAGTGGCTTATTGAATGCTGCATGTTGTAAAGATTGATACCCATTTGCCCATTGTGATAGTTCTTTACCATTTGCAATAGCACCATATTTTTTCTTTCCAAAAAAACATCAGTTAGCAGATCTTTTGGCCCAGGGTTTTGGGCACATTATTTTCTCAGCAAGTTCGGGGTTCTAAACCGTTTCTTCACCTCTTCCACTTGTAGTGGGTGGAGTCCTGAATGTGTTATCTAGTTTTTTCTTTCTTAATAATGGCATAGTTCAGGGGCTAACTTGTAACTATCTTCTGATATCTTATGGTAGTTATTGTGGTTATGTTGGAACCCACCGTTTGTTGTGAATAGCTTTCCCCTGCACATTTGTGTGCATATTCTTTTGTTTCATCCTATAATCTGAATGAGTTTGTATCATCCACTTGATTTTGCGTCTCTATTTTACATTTGATAGTTGTAACTGCCCAAAATCTTCCATGTCAATTGTCACGGGAACTTGATAATATTTGTTACTAACGAGGGTATGCTTTTGCAGATGGAAGACCACCTGGTTTTGCGTGTTGATCATCTAGTGACTAATAAATCGTTGCATTCATCAGAACCGGTGGATGCTCCAGGACTATCTCCAGATGCTTCCAGCAGTCATGCTACTATTCCCGTTACTGACACGAAGGAAGATGGAGACTACGATGAAGCTGATGAAGAAGAGCCACTTATTCAGTCGATTGAATGTCGCATATGCCAGGAGGAGGATAGCATTAAAAACCTCGAGGTTCCTTGTGCTTGTAGTGGCAGCCTCAAGGTGCTTTAAGGGCATTGTTTCCTTCTAAGGCCTCTTTAAATTTGTTAAGTTTCATAGATTATACAAATATGTTTTTCAGTTGGTACATTTAATTGGCGATGACCATTTTCTACGTATATTTATCCTACGCATGCTTTTTATTGTAGCTAACTGCTCTTTTATATAAGATATGAATTCTAAAGCACCACATTTATTGCAGTTTGCTCATAGGAAGTGTGTTCAACGATGGTGCAATGAAAAAGGAGATATAATTTGTGAAATCTGTCATCAGGTATCTCACTGACTGCCTACTATTTTTTTTTTCCTGTCAATTCCACTCTTCTGTTCCATGTCCCAACATACAGAATGTCTGGTGTCACTTGTTTAATCACTGTGAATATAACATTTATCTTTTGACAGTTGTATATGAGTCATGATCAAAATCACTGTTTACATGTTGAATTTTGGTCCTGTTTTTGGAAGGATAAGAAGGGTATCTTCTTTTCATCTGGAAGCTCCATTTGAAAAAAATATAAACACTTGATTCTATTAAATTGTAGAAACTTTTGAAGGTAGGATATACATGCTGTAAATGAATAAACCTTTAATTATTTTCAATCAAAGAATAAGATTGATTTATGTTGGTAAATACTTTTATTTTGCTTAAAGCCTTGACTGAAGTCTATATAGTTTTTAACAATGATGGGCAACCATGTTATTTTTGGGTCAGAAAGCCTCAAATGCTACCCTTTTCTCTCAGACACTCTAGTTGGAAAGCTTCTTAAACATAGTTGTTGGATATACCAATATTTTGAGGTGGGGTTCATTTAAAAATCTTTCTTATGTTAATAGTTGGGTTCACTAAAAGCTTTGCTAGTTGATGTTTATTTATGTAGTTTGTAAGACTGAAAGGATGTTTATAATATGTAAAAGCCATTTGTTTGTTTGTCATAGAGGACTACAAGATCCATGTGTGTTTTTCACTAAAAGCAAGTCATTGAGACATAGATGGAGCAGTTAAAGCCGTTTAATTGCGTTTATTGTCTCTCACTCAGATCTGGTGTTGTAACTGATACTTTGGTGGTATTTCTTATTCCCTCTATCCCATGGAAGTTGCATTCTTTCACTTGGTACACAGTCTAAGTGTTGGACTAGATGTGTAAATACCCTTCAAGAATGACCGAACTAGAGGAAGCTTGTGGACCCATATCATTGTTTTCAATTTGATGCAATGGGAGAGCACGTAACCACCTCAAATCTTGCTACTGCAATTTTCACGGGATATTTATAAATTAAAATCATGCCTTGTTTTATCTGACAAGGGTGAGTATGTGTTTTTGTGCACTGATGATTGCAAAGTAATATGTGTCCTTATTTGGGCATGTCGAATGAGATGATGGTTCAAACATGATGTGCACTATGGTTTTGTCATGTTAATTGAAGATACTTCAATCCCCTTAGGATTTTGAATTGGTAGGATTTGGAATTTTTGGTGTGTAGGATTTGGAATGGAATTGATAGATAGTTTATAAAAACAAATTATAAATAATTTTAAAAATAATTAAATTACCTTTTATTAATTGATTATTTCAAAAAACGAATGTTTTTAACATATTTTAGAACATTATTACAAACAAATCTTACAAAAATCTCGTGAAGTACCAACCACCCCCATGAGATTTCTAATTTCTTTCAAACCAAACATGGGATTGGAATGGAATCCAATTCCAAATCCTACCAAATCCCGCAAACCAAATCCATTGTCTGAGACTTTTTTATTCTATGAGATGTGCTATAGTTTGTAGTTATTCGAGATGTGCTACAGTTTGTAATTATTCGAGATGTGCTACAGTTTGTAATTCTTTTATTTTTCCGGAATGGTTTCAAGGGGTTTGATAAGATCAATCAGAATAAGTGCATATAACAAAAAGGTGACCCTAGAGAAGAAAGGCTCCTTGGTTTTGTGAGGGTCGGGGGGAGAGTATTTGTATGTATGCTCTAGTGATTGATTCAGGTTCTTGGATTTTATCCCATTTATCTTGTTGACCTGCTTTTATGCATGTAATTACTGCATACTTGGCCCCTCGTCCACTGTTAGTGTCACTATGATTATGTGATTGAGTTTTGACAGCATACTCCTCAACATCTCTTGCTCTGATACCATTTGATGTACATTCATCGTTCAACTAACAAGTCAGAGGTAGATTTAGGGTTTTACTGCCGAATGGGTCGAATGATTCTCGCTTTCGAGAGGCCAATGCTTTCCCAAGGTTGTCGCCGAAGTGTTTACAAAACTGATCGATAACCCTAATGACCAAACCCACCCTTATTTATACTACGCCACTAAGTACAACTCTTGTACTAGTGCATTAGGCACATGTATCTTTAGCCTACCATATATGACTATTTGACCCACTACTTAGGGTATAACATTGAGCTATTCTATTTCTATGTTATGTTGGGATGGGTGGTCATAACGTGCAATTTCCACATGATATTTGTAAGCTGAACTAAGCCTCATCTGAGGAGGAAAGTTTGCTGCTGACGATAACCATTAATGTCTCATGATTTCATTTTTCCTTTGTAAAATTTTACGCATGCTATGGATATAATGGAAGAATGTTCATTACACAGGCTTACTCACCTGGGTATACAGCACCTCCTCAATCAGAAGACACTGTCCTCGATATCAGGCATTTTAACCTCTCTATGCTTATTTCTTTCTTATCCTTTTTTTTTCTTTTTTTTCTTTTTGTAGTTTAGTGTTGAATGCCTGCAATTTTAAATGCTCTTGCTCTAGAATTTTAATAGTTGGTTTTTCTTGCAGTACAAGTTGGACACTTGCTGGTACTCCTTTAGACCTGAATGATCCTCGACTTTTGGCTATGGCAGCTGCTGAGCGCAGTCTTCTGGATGCCGATTACGATGAATATGAAGACACTAGTGCCAATGGAGCTTCATTTTGCCGCTCAGCTGCTCTCATAGTAAGCCATTTCGCAGTTATTTGTGTTGGATGGCATTTCGTAGAATTTGAATTTTATTTTTAAGAATTGATGAATTTTTTAATTGAAATTGTAATTTGTAATGCCGTGGTGGTGCCTATATCAAACACCTGTGATTGTATAGAATCTCCAGGCTCTCATTAGGTCTCTTTGTTGCATTTTCTTTGCCCTATACTAAATTTCACATGTACTAAGATTTGGATCATTTTGTGGGCAGTTGATGGCTCTTCTGCTCTTGAGGCATGCTCTCGCACTCGGAGATGGTGATGATGATGGTGATGATGCTTCTGCTTTTTTTGCTGTAAGTGAAGTTTCTTGTTTACTATTACTCCCTCCGTCCCAAAATCAATGTCCAATTCTACCCTTGATTATGAGATGGAGAAATTCATTACTCCAATTATTAAGGCTAAAATTGTTATTTAGTTGTTCAGTAAAAGGTGTAACAATTACACATTTCTAAAATCATTTCTTTTCATTGAGGGCATTTATTTTGGGAGGGAGGGAGTATTATAACAATCATTGCATGCTTGGCACAACGCTATACTTACTCAACTTGACGATTTGGTTATCGACAGCTTTTCATGCTTCGGGCAGCTGGTTTTCTCCTTCCTTGCTACATCATGGCCTGGGCAATCAGCATCTTGCAGCGTCGTAGGCAAGCACAGGTAAAGGCTTCAATACTGTTGTTATTCAAGTCACCTCAGGGCCACTGGGGATTTTCCTGTATGTTATCTCCACGGACCCACGGCGATCAGTCGAGTTGTATGTAAGCTGGTCTGGACACCCACGGTAACAGAGGCGGACCTAGGAATTTTTTCAAGTGGTGGCACCATTTGACTATAAGAAACAAGGCTATAGATATTTTTCAAAAAATCGTCAGGGGTCTGTTGGTTAGTCCCTTGTTTTTCGTATGTGAGGTTATGTGTTCGAGTCTCTTATCTCAAAAAATTTCATAAGCATAATAAATCTCAAATTAAAAGCTAAAAACTAAGAAAATGATACAAACGAGATTCGAACCCGTGCCTGGAATGAGAGAAAAGGCATGCAAACCAACTTTGCCAAGAGAAATTTGTGTTACCATTGTAGTTTCAAAATATATATCGTTGTACCCAACAAAATAATATCATGGCACCTTTCACGACCCTAAAAGAATTTACACTACGACGGAAGAACGAAAAGGTGGCTCGTGTCACCGTGTGCACCATAGTGGGTCCGCCCATGTCTTGATGTGGTAGTCAGTGAGGCAGGGTCAGGTCTGTGTACATCTAACTCCCTGGTTTGGTTCGGTTCGGTTCGGTTCCATGTCCTGATTTTGTGGAAATGTATTCACAATGTTAATGAAACCACAATAAACAGGAAGCTGAGAGACTGGCGGGACTGGCGGCAGCCGCTGATGTTGCATTCATGATGCAGGCAGGGCAGCATAGAGGTTTGCAGGTCACAATTGCACCAGGGCCTGCTGTGCCACCAACACCTGCAGTGATACCGGCTCCGGTAGTGGGACCTACCCACGGACCATTTCAATAGTGTGTATATATATATATATATATATATATATGCTTCCCGAGGTTGGACTACGCTTAAAATATGCAGACAACCACGACTGAATTGTTGTCCTGTTGTTTTTCTTACCACACAATTTGCAGTATGACGAAAACTAAGAGGGTTGTATCTTCTCCCTGCTTCCCAATACGTCGCTAAAATTTTTTACCTACTCAATCGTGTTTTGTAAACCAATCTTAACCGTCTATTTGTGCATATATTGTGGAAATTTGTGGCTTCTTTTAAAGCTTCAGTGATTTATCTTCAATTTGCTGTTGATTTCTTTTTGATACTTGCAGTCTATAATACTTTTAGAGCTCTTGATCAATTACTACTTTAGCCCATCTGGTTATATCTGTTGTTAATCACATTATAAGGTTTTTTGGTTGCTTTTAATGGGGTTTCTAGCATGATTGCTTTATTCTGACACAAAAAGAAAAGGAAAAAAAACAAAGGATCAAAAGAATATGGGAAAAGAAGTGTTCCAAGTTTAGAAGTTTGAATAGATGGATTTTGGAATGCCCATTGCTTTATACTCTCTGTTGGTCTGCCCCAAAACATTGTTTACATATCTATTTTAGTTTATTTCAATCATGGTTTTAAGTGACTTGTTATGGTGTCAAGACTTGGCTTTGCTGTCACGTTAATCCCTGTGCCTTCACTCTAAGACTTGGCTTGCATTGTATCACGTTATGGCATGTTATGACGCGTTATTTTGTAAGACGTGGGCCTTTTTTTACTTCTATCTCATATATAACTTGGGGCACAAATTATAATTATGTATGAAATCCAATATTTAAATAAACATAAAAATGAAACTTAAAAACTAAAACCTTTAATAGGTAAACCTTTACTCCGTTCCCGTACACAGAGAGTTGAACACGACACGGATTCCTTGAAGATTGAAGAAAGTAATGAATAAAAACTCCAAGAGATTTAGTCCTATTTACATTCTTGATATCATTTTCTTATAAGCTCTATATATTTGATATAAATGATTCTTTCTTATTTAGTTTTATAACTTTAAATTATATTGTTATATAGTATTATTCAAAAACACTAACACACAAGTGTACACACACACATATATATGGTTGGGTTCTGGTGAGAAGTTGAGTTAACGTAAGAAGCGTGAGAAGTGATTATCAACCATTGGATGGACATTAGGATGAGATGCACGAGATCAATTCCCTTATGAATCATAATTCGTGGACGGGTTTGAGATTATAAGTGATCAAGGGTTCAGATCCATTTCTCATGTTAACTTAACTTCTCACACGATCCTTCACATATATATATATATACACACACACATATACATATATACATATACATATATATATATATATATATAGGTGGGGGTTCAAACGAGAACACCCCTGTTTTGCGAAAATGCGAGAACAATTTTGGGCCCCCAAATTACTTAACCCAAAATTAAAATAAAGTAAATAATTAAGGATATTATGCGATTTTGTACTTATCTGTAAAATAAAATAAAGTAAGTAATTTCCTTATCCCTAAAATCACGTACAAATAATATAATCATCTATTACAATGTATCAAATCATTATTACAATAAAATCACATGTTGAACAAGCAGAGTGATGTTACTGGTTTTCGATTATCACATCGTTATCACAGCAAAATCACGTAATTACCATATCATTATCACAATAAAATCACATCAAGTCCTAGATTCATCAATACATTATCACATTATTATGATATCATTATCGACAACGGAGACATCGGCATAAGAAGTTTCTGATGACAACATTTTATGGATAAGAACAAATCCATAATAACAGAAATTTAATGATAAATACTAATTTAATTTCCTTATTCTAAATTTTATTATATGTTAATTGATTTGGAGGTCTAGAAGTGTTCTCACATTTTCGTAAAATAGGGACGTTCTCATTTGAACATTTCCCTATATATATGTGTGTTATATATATATATATATATATAGGCTAATTCATTTATAAACCAAAAAAATGTTATAAACCACCTTATTGCCTTAGATGAATCTTTTGAACGTCCCTGATTAAAGCGGTTCCTGCTATCCTTATTGCCTAAAGAAAATTGGGAGAAAAAAAATATTCTTATCGCCTAAATCAATGTTCTAGATTGGTTTACAAGGTTTACAACCTTTGTAAGATTTACAAAAGAATACCCCTATATACATACATACACCTTGAAAAATGTGGCATCACCGTAACTCGTAAGGCTTGACCTTGCTGCCACGCCACGTCTCACGTCATTTAGAACCTTGATCCCAATATATACAATTCTAACCTCAATTATGCGATACGAAATCTATTTCTCTCTATTGTTGAGGATAAAATTATTACACATTTTAAAAACTATGAGCCTTTTTCGTTGTATATAGATTTTAATTAAGTAAATAGAGAAAAGCATAAAGAAAATGTACATTAAACACAAGAAATCAAGACTCAGATTTATGTTTGTATGGATATAAGAGCTTGGAATTCTAAAGTTAGTTGATCATCTCTCTCTCTGCTTTTTCTTTATCTGGCTTGCTTTCTTGCATCCGTAGCAATCTCCATAGCTTTAGTTGCCAACCCACCCTTCAATCTTTCTTTTCTGTTTTTTTTTTACAAAATTTTGAACACTTATCCTCTATGACGAAGGATCGTGTGAGAATAAGAGTTAAGACGAGAAGTGTAAGAAGTGATTTGGACCCTTGATCACCTCTACTGTTGGTCTAATGTTTCAGATTAAGTCCCAAAATAACCCATGAATTAGCTTAAAAGGGATTTTTCAATTGATCTTCGATTAGAATTGATCCAAGGGTGAAGATCCATTCTTACCCTTCTAAGTATAACTACTATTCTTACCGCAAACCAACTCTATCCTCCATTCCCAATATTTCTTGATGACATAAGTTTTTGGATAGAAATGTGATGTTTGGTTAAAAACAGGTGTGTAAAAACAGGGGACATTCTATAAAGATTCACTGAATGGATGCTTTACATTCAAACCTTGGATACATTTCCCTTTTTGCTTCTATGATTATGACTGAATGAATCTAAGATGTGACCCTTCTTTCTGCTTTTTTCTACCTTTAATTCATCCAATTCCCATAAAAGATGCAAATATAACAGTAATCCCACAAGCAATCTTCATCTTCATTTTCAAGATCATGGGCAGGCTGGTGATGATCCTTATGGTTATATCTATCGTGGTTGTATCTGTTCGATCAGAAAGAGTTTCTGGGCTTAGAAGCGTAGATCTTGCTTTGAGACGTGTTCTTGATGGCGTCTCAGTTGAAGAAGGCTTGAATATGGTGGCGCCAACGCCTTCGGTGATGTTTGATCCAAATGAATCGAACAAAAGAAGAGTTCGGAAAGGGTCGGATCCTATTCATAACAAGTGTTGATGATGATGATGATGCCAAAAAGGAAGTTGCCAAGATTTGTTTCTTCTGAATATAGGTTGGTTTGTTTATTTCATTTGCTGCCATGGGTAAGTAAATACTTTAGGATATAGATTGTAAAGCGTAATTTTCTTATAGTTTAGCGGTTCGTTTTGACGGTTTTAGAATCATCTGCTTCTCACGTAACGTATAATATTTTATACAAAATGTGGTATTTATGAAATTGTTTTGAGAAAAGAATGTTAAGGCTTTCGACTAGCGGGCATGGTGTTTAGCTTAAGAGGATCTCCAATAGATTATCGATAACAGTTTGGAACAAAAGTAATAGTTTATAATAAAAATTACTCAATTTCGACCCTTTTCTATTTTACAGATTTCAACATTAATTATATTTATTAAAATATTCAATAGTATAACATGAATATCGATTTTTCATTTAATTTAATCAATGAATAAGATTGACGATGACAATAAGATAATAAATCACAAAGTCGCCGGCATCCACTTTTTGCCATTGATGTAAAATCACATGTGATTTTGCAAGTGATTTTGTTGTTTTTTGTTTTCTTAAATAGTTAACGTTCTCGTTTGAACTTTTCTCTTAAATCATAAAAGTGACAAACTGATCATCAAGGGAGATTCAAACGAGAACAAGATTCAAATAAGAAAACGCGAGAACTCAGATATCACATATGATTTTACACTAAAATCACACGTAAATACGGGAGACCTAGGTAGTCGCCCACGCATCCTTGCGTTGACCGTGTTCGATAATCATATGTAATTTTACACTGAAATCACATGTAACATAGTATTTTTCTTATTTTAACCCTATTCTTGTTTGAACAGAGTCCAATTAACCATTTATTTCTCAAAATCTATCCAACAGTTGGGTTCTAAAAATCAAAAACTTAACCAAGGTACAATCTTGAATGTATGATTTTATAACTTGGGTAACATTATTGGTCCTGAAAAAAGGACCAATCTATCATTCATATACATCCCTAATCTTCTCCCCATAACCATCCACATTAATTAGGATTTCAAACTCATCCTCTTTTATACCCATTTAAGAACTTCTGTGACATCTGGTACCTATTTCTTCTATGAATTTTATCATTTACAGAAGACACCTTCCGAAAAACCGCCTGCCAAATCATATCGACAGCATCACCATCACGCGATGGATACTCATACTCGAAATGTGGTGCAATTTGCTTCAATCTTCCCCACATTTCGTTCCATTTTTCTCTTCGAACCCCTCTAAGAAGTTTAATAAGATACCCCTTTTTAGCAGCATCTGATCCGCGAACAAAAATGGCGAATTTCGAGTAATCAAGAACGTCTTCAAATGGCAGCTCGATATCGTCACTGATTATAACAGGGATACAATGACTAGCAATAGCATCGAACAAACGGTTTGATGAAGGAGTGTCTCCTGCAATATTGAGGCAGAATTTGGAGGAAGCCATCCCTCGGGACGCCTTGCGGACCCCATATGAGGATGCGCTTCCGAACGTAAAGTGCACGTCTTTTTCGTCTTTCAGTAGGTAGTAGAGTTTTTGACGAATCATTCCACCCTGTTCAGATAAATACTCGAAACATGTAAATACCGACAACAATTTAGCTTGATCTATACAGACAACTTAATTCATACAGGGTTTAATAGCATCTCCAACCGCTTCTCCTAATTATTTTCTCCAAACTCAAAATCACCAAAAAGAAATTGTATCCAACTTCTATATTTTCTCCATTTTGAAGATTTTAGTATTAATAATATTATAAAAACGTTCAATATATTTAATATTACAATAAACTTAATAAATATTAATTTTTTTTCCTCCATTCTGTTGAAGAAAAACCCCCAAAATCTCAATTTTCTTCTTTTTGGAGATTCTGTTGAGATGCTCTAATGAAAAAACAATCGAACAATCCCTGAAACAGACAACAACAATGGAAATAACAACAAGAATGCAAAAAAGCTCACATCTTTCCGGTAAATTGCTCCTTGGAAATACACCAACACGGGCCGGTCATCAAAAGAAGGCGAATCGCTAGCATTAAGACGTCGAACGACATGCTTGTAAGGTGCAACGATATCCTTATCGATATTCGCAATCTGAGCCGGGTACCTTCCGAAATCGGCAAGCACCAACATGGCCGAACCCAAGTGTTTCCTAGCTAAAAGCATACTATTTGGATGGTGAGCCATGATCAAATGATCTCTCCCTCCTGATCTTCTCCATTCATCCCTACCTTTCAAATATCCCACCAATCTCTCTTGCAAAACCTTGTCCACACTCTTCTTTTCGGTCCCATGAATCTTGGAATGCCGATTGTAACTCAAAGACGAGAAAAACGGCACGAAAACGACATCCGCTTGGGTCGAGTTTCGAACAAGAATTGCGGTACAAGGTCTAGCCACATTTGGAGCAATTGAAGATAGAAGATCAAGAGTGAGCCAATACTCTATACTGTGTTGTAAGTTTAATCCACCTGGGTATGAAGGGATTTCACTCAAATTACTAACATTAGGCCATATTCGATTTCGATCCCCTTTCCAACCTAATAATCCAAAGTGAAACTCAGGGGGTAAATCGTACATAAAGACTTTGAGTCGAGCTCGATTTCGATCGCAAGAAGTGGCTGGTTCAATAGGGTTCGATTTAAAACACGATTCTTTACAAGATTTGGGCACAAAAGGGGGAGATTTAGGCTCAATCGGCACACTGGTTTCATCTAGTTTGATGTTTTTAGCAAGAATTAGGTTGTAAATTGATCTGGGTACTAAAGAATTGTCACCAAATTGAAATAAAATTGATGAAGAAAGGATTAAGAACAATATTGAAACTGCAAATAAACATGCAATTGATCTAGAAATAAACACACCCTTTTCAGGAATTGATGTCATTACTAAAAGGGTGAAATTTGCAGAAGCTGAACTAATTGAAGAATTTAAATTAAAAAAAAAAAAAAAACCCAAATCAAGTTGTTATTTTTTTCAATCTGAAATTTTTGTAAAGGGTAAAGAACAAAAACCCATCAAGAAGAACAAGCTAACTTTCAAGATTTCAAATGAAAAAAAGTTACTGTCTTGAAATTTGAAACCCTAACTTTGCAAGTTCCGCCATTGATAACCAAACAAAAACCCTTTACAGATTAAACTTCGAACCCTTGATTTCCCAAGATTAAAAGCAGGAATCTTTTGAAGATTCCCAGATGGAAAGATTCAAGAACAGGGTAAAAAGAACCTGGAAAACAGAGAATTAATGGCCATAAGAAGAGCTTCAACTTTCATTCAAACAAATTGAAGAAAAGATAAGCATAAAAATCAAATGTATGATAAATATTCTCAGAAATTACAGTCAAAACATAGTTTGAAACAAGGGATTAAAGTTTAAAGAAAGAGTGAGAATGAGAATCTTACTTACAGATTGATGAGCTAACATCCAAGAATTTGTCTGAGAAGATCAAAAGAGAATACTGGGTGTATTAGACTATTATACTTAATTTTAATTTTAATATTATTTTATTACTATTTTTGTTATTTAGGAAGAAGACATTTAATAACGTATGGATGCAGAAAGGGTTGGGTGTAAGTGTGATTAATGAAGATTTGGAAGTTACTTTTATTTCTTTTTCCTCCTTTAAATCCATATTTAATTAATTTTAAATTGAATTAATGTAAGCGATAAAAGAATTAAATATTATAATATATTTTGTAATTATTAAATAAAATTTAAGTTAAGATTAATAATTAGAATTTTTTTTGATCGATATAATTAATATTTATAAATATTATATTATAGGAGGATATAGTGGATATTTATTGAAAGGAATGGAGGCAAAATTTGAAGTATTATTTAAGGGGACCCTTACGTGGAGATGTGTTGGTCGTTGGCTCATGCATAGGGAGAGCTCTACACCTGTAAAGACTTAAAAGTACCCTTTTCCCATCAAAAGTTTTTCTCAATCGGATAAATTTTTTATATGAATCAAATAAATTATATATGTATTATAGGTAAATGATCGTGTGAAAAGTTGAGTTAACGGTAAGAAGTGAATCTTAACTGTTGATCTCTTTTAAATCTCAAGTCCTCCAATGAATTGTGACTTAAAAGGAAATTGATCTGATGTATTTCGGTACATCTCATCCTAATGTGCGTTCATTTCTCATCCAACGGTCGATAATCACTTCTCACGCTTCTCACCATTAACTCAACTTCTCACCGGAACGCAACCCTATATATATTAATCTAATAAAATAATTTTTAAAAAGACTAAGGGGTTGTATGTTTAAAAAAAAAAAAAACCTTAATGGCTCTTAAGTCCAAATCGGTTAGACCTTTTTACATTCAAACTGTTTTTTTTGGTTTTCAGAACCTCTCAACTCTTATATACATCTGAAATAAAAAGTGACGACCTAACTTCTTAAAGCATCTTATGGCGCCTCATTTCATATGTTTTCCTTTCTCTCAAGATGCCTCCAGATATTACAAAAACAAACAGTCTTACTAATTCATATTTTAGGCTTCAACACTACCTCTTATTAATGAGACGCCTCTAACCCATTTTTGTGTTTTTTTGGTCAATCCTCTTTCTCAAATATTCCTAACATAATTCTTAGAGTGAATTGTGGCTTTGGTTCATGTGGTTTTGTGATTTCTTTGACCATGGTCCTCATCCTATGTTTATTGTGGATTTGATCCTTATGGTATTCAATTTGTCTTGACATCTCCGTTAACTTCGTTAAATCAAGGACCATTTTCGCCATTTGCAATTTTTTTGTCCTTTGATGATAAGAAAAAAACAATACTTTTATACACACACATATAACGATATCAAAATAAATAAAATAGAATATTATTGTATAATTTGATTGTTTAACTTTTTTTTAAAAGATTAACTATATTAATACGATTTAATTTTATTATTAAATTATAGCATAAATAATGTAAATAATGTTAAAGGAAAAGCAAAATAGAACAACAATATACGGAGAGAATGAATCTGTAATTCTCATTAATCAAATGCCCTTTAAATAGGGATGAGTTACAAGTAGATAACCACGAGATATTTCAGTTCTAATCTAACTTTGATATATTTATCTCTATCTCTATCTTTATCGTCATATCCTTTAGACGATGACACACTTATCCTACAACACTCCCCCTTGTGCCGAGTTAAAGGAGTGGTGGTGCACAGTTGTTGCCTCGTTAAAACCTTACGCCAAAATAAAACCCAGTGGGAAAAAATAAAAATATGACGAAGGAAAGAGTACAACACACCAGCTTCTTTGCAATACATAGACTTATCCTTCAGTCTAGTTTTCTCTTAGATTCATACTTTAATCTTGAGAGTTAAGAAAACATGATGGTATATAAACAGTTGCCTCACTAAAACCTTACACCAAGGAACAAAACCCAATGGGAAAAATAAAACCTTGGTTGAAGGAAAGAGCACAACATACCAATATCACAAATATAGTAGACTCCCCCTTTTGTCTACTACTCCCCCTGATTCGTGCATTAACCAAGGGAATTTGGAAAATATTTCCATTTACTTTCTACACGTTTCCCAATATATGGTTTTAGGTAATAACTTGGTAAAATATGTCACATTCTTTTGACACCTTACTTGATTCACTTGAATCTAAAGGAGAGTCTTTTATTGCTGATTGTATAGAAACTTAAGCAGAATATGCTTTGTGTTATTACCCCTGATGTATCTTATGTTCATTTCTTCGATACATGATACATTATTTCCATATATGCAAGTAGGATACTGGTTGAACCCAGAATTACTAACTCCTATAATATATGTAATGATAGTCCTTAATCATATACATTATTTTATTATCTCATGGAGAGTAATATTCTTGGATTAATTCAAGGAGGTAGTTACAAAGGATCGCTTAGTTTACTTCCAAGTAATCGACGTGTTCCTTGTGGTAATTCTTTATTCAGTTTGGGAACATCATTTGTATGGGTCAGACAGATACCTAATATCAGCAAACACATACCAATACATTATTTGGTGTTTTTCTATAAGAGCTAGCTAGTACTTTTGCTGCTTACATTCTAAGTAGGTATTGAAGTTCCATTATCAATCCCATTTTTCTTTCTATAGGGAAAGTATAAACCATGTCAATGGTTCCAAAAGATTAATTTAATATCATTCCAATGATTTTGCGTTGGCGCTGAGCTAAATCTAGCTAACAAGTTCACTGAGAAATATAATGTATGGTCAAGTGTATTATGCTAAGTACGATAATGCGCATATTGTACTTAGATAGGGAATTCCAGCTCCCAACATTTTTTGTCATCATCCTTTAGACGAAATGGATCTTTCCTTATATCCGACACTTCGACCGATCATGGGAGTGCTAACCGGATGCGCTTTGTCCATATTAAATTGCCTGATTATTTTCTGGACATATGCGATCGGTGAATTAATATTTCACAAACTCGGTGTCCTAGCTCAAATATCTAGACAAAACCAAGTTTTCCCAAGATCTTTCCTCTCAAAATCAGATTTCAAGTAGCTTGTGGTTCCTCTATTTCATCAAGAGTGCCTATTATGTTCACAACATTGACATATAGGGCTACTTTGAAAATCTGGAACTTGTTTTCCATAATAAATAAGCAAGAGAACATTTCATCGTTCTTATATATCCTTTCCCAATCAATTATTCCATTAGGCGGGTATACCACATCCACTTATATTGTTTTAATCTATAAAGTGGGCGTTTCAATTTATTGCAAACGCATTTCGTGGTTTAGAGTTGCTTGATTTTGGTAATGTAATATCATTAAGCACTTTTATATATCTCTAAATCTAGATCCCCATAGAGATATGTGGTAACCACATTCATGAGTTGCATTTCCAGTCCTTCGGAAACTACTAGGCTAGTAAATTATACGGATGTCATAACATCCATCATTAGAGAGTAAGTCTCCTCGTGGTCAATCCAGGGTGTTGTGAGAAACCTTGTGCCAAAGGAGAGTCTCATACATTATGACTTAATTATTCTCATTACGCTTTAGGACAAATGATTTATCTATGTCTTACAGGCTTTACACTTGGTGGGTTAGCACTACCAAACCAAATACCTGTTCATTTGTCAAATAATATGATTATCCTAGATTGCTTATTTAGGCCAGTTTGCTCTTTGTTGATATTTTCCAACTGAGCATGGTTCGATGTCAATGTGCTCTATCACCTCATAAACAATAATATATGCGAAATATATCATCAATAATTATATATGATCTGTCCATCGACTCATATGTGCTCTCATAATTCATTTGAGATTAATATTCATCTCTAGAATCAATATTAACTTCGGAGCGTCCTCTAGTGATGATTCATAGACATAGTTTAATCAGAGACAATCTCATGAGAGGTTTATGTATTGATGACAAATAGTTGTGCCTTACTCTTCTCTTCCTTTAGATGAGTATCTATCGAACCAAGTAGCTTCCCCCATTTCCGTTTGGGAGCTACGACCTCAACCACACCTCCACTATGTGTGATTGCAACGCACTTTCCAATGGCGTTGTGCCCCTGTTGGGGACTTTTTAACCTTGCAAGTATATTTGCAGCTCGTATATGTGATCTTGTCACTTTTGGAATATTAAACGTATCAGGTATCGAGTCTGATTCGTTTGACTTCAACATTACGTTGTGAAGTTTTGGGGATCGAAGTGAGACAGAGTGGGAATATTCAATGACACTTCATGTCGTTCCCATGGAAAATCCTTTTTCCTATCTCCCCCTAACGACGGGAAGACTGTCTCATGAAAGTGACAACCCGCAAATCTAGCGGTAAAGAGATTACTAGTCAAATATTGTAATTAGCGGATAATTGTTGGGGATTCATATCCAACATATACCAAATTCGTCTTTAAGGACCCATTTTGATGCGCTGTGGGGGCGCAATTGGCACATATAATCAAACATGCGTAAATGTAAAGTATCAGGCTTATATCCAGTTACCAACTGGTACGCATGAGCAAGTAGTGGGTCTAAAAACGAAAAAAAAACTGCATATAATAATTCCATAACCCCAGGTAGATGTGGGTAAATTGGTGCGCATTACTAATACCCTAGATGTCATCATATTCTTTTGATAACAACTTCTATGAGACCGTTTTATATATACACATGGGGTATAGGAATCTTTACATTGATCCTAATACATATGCAATTAACATCAAATCCTTATGATGTAAATTCTCCAGCATTCAAAGTCATGTTGACTTGATGAAATAATCAGGGTGGTGAGACCTTAAATGTATAGTTAGTGCTAGGAGTGCAGTATTTCATGTGGACAATAATACGACATGCGTTCATCGTGTCGAAACCAGAACCATAAAGTACTTTAATGGCCCGCATTCTGGATGTTTATGTCCATAAATATCACCTTGTATTCGTTGTAACAATGGAATATTTTTGTATTATGTCCTTAGCTTTAGGATGGTCTCAATCCTGTCTTGGCTAAGGAGTAGGTTATATACAAAAGTTTTAGGTATTCGAGAGGGCATATAGCAATGTTGTTTCTTATGCTACAGAAGTCAACATTTGCAATTTTTCTCATTCTGCCTTTCACTCGAAAGAGAATGTGTCTATGTGTATTTTGCAATACACGGATCACTATGTCATAACCACGGTGTCCCGCATGGTCATGCCAAAACATATATGTGTTATTGCCCCCAAAAATTCTTTATTGGTGACAAAATATGTTCCGATGACCCAATAATCTACTAGTTTGACACATTAGTTTCCATGATATATGTTTGCTTTCATATTCATTGGAATTTATGTATATATGCTCATTTTCATTTCCATTTGATACGAATATCTTTACAAGGTTCCTATTAAACTTGTTCCACCAAAAAAAGTGACAGTCCATCGTCTAAGTATTTGGTTGGAGGAAATTTATTAATTCAATGAATAATAATCTATTTCTTGTATGAGATGTCATAAAAAAATCAAGTTCTCCTCGATACATTCCTACACGGAACGAAGAACATTGAGAGTTTTGTTTTGTTTTTTATGTATTTCTTTACATGTATAATGGTTATAAACTCGAGTGTATATTTTGCAGAATCAATTAATTTGATAATTAAAGCACATTCAAATGTAATTATATTCAACTAATAATATATTTCATTTTCAATTTGTTCCCTTTTCGAAAGAAACACTCTTTAGTGCATTTTGATTGTCCATTATCACCTGGGACAATAGTTATATCTTTACTCCAGATGTTGAAAAATCATTCCCGACTCTTACCAAGACCCTGACCCTTTCTAGGGTCTCGTCCACATGGTGCAGAAATGTCACATGTGTGAAATTGTTTTTAACTCACAATCATTTGGAGTTGTTTCCACCTCTAACACTTTCATTATTGATATCGGGAATTTTCTTTATCCCGACATATGTGGTGTTATTTGAAAGAACCTTGTTATGTCTCTCAACCACTTGCGGTAGGTTGATGAGTTTGTCTAAAGGTTGCATTCCAACTTATATTTATATTTACTTATATATGAAAGGTGGAAATCATGTCATCTTCTGTGAGTTCCTTGCCACAGAGATTGAGACGCGTTTTGGATGTAACATTTCTTTGTTGACATCAGTTAGCTTTTTGTAATCGAGTAAGTGGGTTTCATTCCACTGTACGATTAGTTCGGGAAGTACATATTCATGAGTACTCCCGATTATCCCTTTCGGGACATCCCACATTTCTTTGGGGGTTTCTAGTAAAGGTATTCCTATGAAGTTTAGGATTTCTATGTCGCCTCAAAACATGAAGGTATTTGCTTGTACCTTTTCAAGAGGTTGGTTTTAAAGTCAATAGAGAATTGATGGACTTTAGGTATTTTCTTGTACCTTTTCAAAAGTAGGTTCATATACTCATTTACGATACTCATATTCTTTTGAGTTTACGACGTTGATTTTGGGATAAGTTGTTTCAACCATTTACATATATAAAAGATAATATATGATTTTCTTTTTGATAAGAAAATGGATTATGGTTATGAAATTTCATTATCATAACAATATTGGATTTTTGTATGCGTATATTTTATTGATAATACTTCATCAATATTTTAATTTGTGAAAAAGAAATCACTCAATCTATTGGATTTCCAGGTAGTAGGGGAATCACATGGATTTCTTAAATCCCTACAAACCTTAGGGCTATTTACACCCGTTTGACAAAATCCTTTCGATGTATTGCGATTAATTCATCAATGAAATACATAGATAACATTTGTTATTTGGTAAATTTTGACATGAGGTCAAAAAAGATCTTTTGGCAAGAGGCCAAAGTGACAATGAGTTTGGCATATGAAGCAATTTTAATACCTTAATAGCATTTTTTTTTTTGAGCTTTTGGAAGTGTAACTTCCAAAAATTAATTATAAGATTATGAATAAAGATAAACATTTAAATATTAACATAATCAAATAATAAATAAATAAATAATTAATATTGTAAACTAATTGGATAAACATCTAAATATTACCAATATTAAGATGAACATTTAAATTAACAATCTAAATATATATAAATATTGTAATCTAATTTAATAAACATTAATAATAATAGTGCAAAACGATAAATATTATCATATCCATAATCAAACGGTAATTGATCAAAATAAAATAATATTAACATAATTAAATTAATCAACTAAACATGTCAAAATTGTGATTAATTGAGGATGTATATATAAAGAACGTTATGTCCAAAGCATAAAAAAATTATACTAAACCAATTAAATTAAATTAGGTAGAGCCAATAATGAAATAAGTAATACTCCAATTCATTATTTGGACCGTGTTAAAAAAATAGGTTTAATAGATTCAATTAAATAAAAGTAAGTAAGCACATTTTAAAACGAGTCAAAATCAAATCATATAAGTAAATAATAATGATATGATTAAATTTACCGATTATTCATAAATAAATAACAATAATCAAAAACTATAAAAAAAAAACTATAATACCATTGCAATCAAATTAGACTAAATCGAAACTGAATTAATTTAATATCTTATTTGCCAATACAATGAATATTTAATAAATAATTGAGAGGCTAACGAAATTGTCTTTTATTTATTTATTTATTATTTAAAGGTTGGTAAGAAAAAAATAAACCCATGGTTTTATTCCAAGAAAAAGTTGGATTCCCTTGTATCTCTAAAACCTTAGCAGCAAAAGACATTTCTTTCCTTTCTTCTCTCACAACAATTCACTTCAATCGTCAATGTGGATAATAAAAGGAAAAACAGAAGATTGCCTAAACCACTGGCCTAAAACAAATCCAATACTATTTATCTCTCAAATTTATTTTCAACTCACAACAAGAAGCCAATCGATGCAAATTTATTTGTTGTGGTATTAATTCTCAAGAATTATGTTGATTTTTCTCAATTTATTTGCAACATGGTTCATTACAAATAAAACAAATTTCTTTTATTTATTCTTATACATGGATCAAAAAAACATTAGTACATAACATATCTTTATTCAATTCATAAAGATCAAACGTAAAAGGACCATACCTGATTTCAACGGTAACGATTATTTTTGAGCTTTACGTGCTGATAACGTGTTAAAGAAAAAGCAGAATAGAACAACAATATACGGAGAGAATGAATCTGTAATTCTCATTAATCAAATGCCCTTTAAATAGGGATGAGTTACAAGTAGATAACCACGAGATATTTCAGTTCTAATCTAACTTTGATATATTTATCTCTATCTCTATCTTTATCGTCATATCCTTTAGACGATGACACACTTATCCTACAACAAATACTTTAATTTATAAAATTACTAGATTGTTGTTGACTTTTATATATTAGGCTAATATAAAATTTGTCAAAGATTATATTTCAAAAAAGGGGTGGGTGAGGCAATTACACACCTACCTATTATTTTTCTCCTTTTATATATTTACATCAAATTTTATTTTTTACATTTTCAATATAATTTGATTTGATTCGAACATTTAAAAAAAAAGGGAGGAAGAAGGTGCATATAACATTTGTGATATCATTCCCCTTATAAAAAAGATTGAAGAAAAAGAAATATAGCATGTACGGCGGTGAGAAAATGTGTAAGTTGTCGTTATTGGTTCAATAATTATAAACATTCAATCGATCGATGGAATGAATAGAATTCTCTAGCATTTGTGACAACTATGGTTTATTTTATATTTACAAAAAATGTACAATGATGAATATATCATTTGATTTAATTTTATATTTTAAAAAATAAAATTCAGTCTAATAAAGAAAAAGAAAATATCACCTGTAGCTTTTGTCGTTGTCAAATAGGAAAATTGAATTGAAAATAAACTAACTTTGAACTTGGACTTCCGAACTAAATTTCGAAGAATAGTATTTCTCAAAAGAAGACATGAAAAAGAATTGAAATTCCTTACTACAATGCAAGGAATTTAAGTTCCACTATATGCGGAATTGGACTTCCGAACTAAATTTCGAAGAATGAACTAAGTGCATATATGTAATTTGGTCAATTTTCAAATCTTTAAAATCTCACCGGATTCCAACCAACCAAATACTACGATAAAGTTCGCTACATATTGAATCCCAATACAAGATCTCCATCCTAAACAACCTGGGTTTTTCATCACCCCCCATCATAGGGATGGACCGAGAAATTTTTTCATACAGTAGAACCATATAATATAGAATTTTTTTTACAAAAAACACGGTTTTAATCGACGTGTGTTCATCTTTTTACCGACGTTCAATATTGGTTGATGTGTTTTTAGCCTAATTCCATGATTTCGAGAGATTTTTAAAGTTTTTTGCTTGATTTCGAGGTATTTTTAAGTTTTTGTTATCGATTTCCATTATTTATGCTATAAAATCGTATTAATAAAATTAAATCGTATTACTATAGTTAATCTTTTAAGAAAGTTAAACAATCAAATCATACAATTATATTCTATTTTATTTATTTTGATATCGTTATATGTGTGTGTATACAAGTATTGTTTTTTTTTCTTATCGTAAAAGAACAAAAAAATGACAAATGGCGAAAATGGTCATTGATTTAACGAAGTTAACGGAGATGTTAGTCAGAAGGACCATGGCCATGACAAATTGAATACCACTGAAACAACCCAACCTTAAACAACAAGATAGCAACTAAGATCCTAGATAATAAAGTCAAACGACCCAAAACTAATACCGACTTATACAAGATTTGCGGAAGAACCACATAATACATAACTGAGAATACACTGACAAGAATCTACAATGGAGGTCCTCTAATTCAGCTCCAACTCGCATCATCTCCAAAAACTTAACCGCTCCTTCTACCGCCACTCTTTACCTGAAAAAAGGGTTTTAGATTTAAAAGAACGAGGGTTAGACCGAAAGGTCTAGTGAGCCCCCTCTTGCAACAACTTTTAATTCAACGAAAACATTCAATAATTCAACATTAAAATAAACCATTTTCAGCTTTCAGGAAACTCTTAACTTTCAGTGAAACTTCTTCGCTCACACTACCGCCACCTTAAGGTGACAGCGTGTCTGTGACTCACACTGCCTTTGTTGGGACACCCCCCCCCAATGGCATAAACGGAACACCCCCCCCCCCCCCGGTATGAGCACAGGCGGGCCACACCCCCCGACTTTGAGCCTTCTCACTTAGGACCATGTATGCATACATTCCCACTTGAACAAAAATAATAAAAAAAAACATCTTTAGCATTTAAATAATTCTCGCAAGTAAGTACTAAAGCAACATCATATCAAAGCTTGCATACAATTTTCATAATACTCTTGCCATCATATAAAATCAAAGTTTAAAATGAAACTTTCACATGCTTTGGTTAGCAGAAGAATTTAGTTCAGAAAACTCACCTGGCGTCCTTAGCTCGGAACTCGCGACTACTTCTATAATTCGGTCTGAAACCTATAAAGGAAACATTGACCGGTAAACACCCAATTCCATCTATTTTATAATAAGGTTGACTCTAGCTCTTAATCTTAACGGTTTTCCTAATTTTAAGAGAAACCCCGATTCACAAAAATCCACTCCTTGAATTAAACTGGAAATGGGCCGATTTTCTAACCAAACTGAAACCCAATAATCCTACTTAAATAATCACAAGAATCCCAAATATGAAAATAATATGAATGGCCTACCAAACTAAGCCCAAACTCCACCCAAACTACATCTTTCAACGTAATGGGCTTCGGCCCACTGTGCAACAAAACGGGGACCGAGGCCTGCCAAGGCCGCCCGGTGCTACTCTTGACCGGAGCCTCCCTTCAACAGCCGACCGGTGCCATGACCGGTGCCAAGTGGTCGACCGGTGTGCACCAGTGTGATGACTCGACCGGGGCGTTGACCCCCCCAAACCGACCGGTGTCATCCTCACTCGACCGGTGACATTCTCGACCGGTGCCAACGGAATCTAGTGACCGGAGTCACTCGAACAGATTTCGAAGGAAACCCAGAACCCCATTGTAGATACAACGAATCGCCGTTAAACCCCATTAATCAAAACCATCGAACCCAAAAACACAAAATCAGATGCAAAGCTCGATTCAAAATAAGCAATCCAAAACCCGCATATAAATTTCTATGATGACATCCCAATCTCAAACCCAGAAAACTTCAACATCAGATTTAAGAGCACAACCCCCAAACACAACCACTAGAAATTAACATTCATAATTTAAAGAGTTCTAAACACGATGAGATTTACCTTCGCAAGACTCATCAAAGCTTAAATTTCTTGTTGAACCTCTTCTTCTTCGGTCTTTCTCAAAATCGCCCAAAGCTCTACACAAAAGAAATCAGCCGCCACATGGTAACCCTTAACACCTAGGGTTAAAATTCCACTTTTCCCCCACTTTACACAATAGATCCCTCATTAAAACGACTTTTCAAATTCTTACCCACTTTTATAATGTTTGCTTTAAATTCCGGTTATTACAATTGTAAGATCCCACATTGGTTGGGGAGGGGAACAAAGGTTGCCTTATAAAGGGACTTGATACCTCCTCTATCAGACGCGTTTTAAAAACCGTGAGTCCGGGTGTGTGGATAAAGCGGACAATATTTGGTACGATTGGTCTGGGATGTTACAACCACAAGGACCAAATCCACAATAAACATAGAATGAGAACCATGGTTAAAGAAATCACAAAATCACAGGGACCAAATCCACAATTCACTCTAATTCTTATAAAAAACATCACGCCTTTAATTTATTTTTATTGGATAATTTATTTTATGTTAAAAATGAAATTTAATAAAAATGAAAATATAAATTATTTTATTATATATTTGGTCGACGAAACATAAACAAATTATTAATTAATTAAAAAATTTGTCTTTTATTAAAGAAGTTATTTTTTAAATTAATTATAGTTTTTTATTAATTATATAATATAATTATTATGTTTTAAATAAATAGTATAATAATAAAAGAGTAAGTTACAATTTTCGTCCTTGTGGTTTGTTGTTTGTAAAAAACCAAAATGTTCTAATTAGCAAGTCACATGGGTGGTTTTAAGACAACCTAACAGTGTTACTCCTTAAGGGCCAAAACGGAGCATTTTTATATAGCACAGGATTTTCTTGCAATAAAAATTTTGTAGAGATCAAAAGTAAGAAAAACAACAAACCACATGAACCAAAATTGCAATTTACTCTTTTAGAAATTTAACATTGCATTATAAGATAACAAATTTAAATAAAAACTAAAAAGGAAATCTACTTTTATTTACTTTGAGAAATATAGGTATGGTTGCGTTCACGAAATTAAAACCGTCAATTTATTGGACCAATTTCTATTTGTTTGAGTCTTTATGTAAGACTCGGTTTAAAAACATATAATTATTTCTTACCCGAAATGAACCGTAATTAAAAATAACAACTAATGATAGTTGAGGGGTTAAACTCGTAAATTAACTAAACTTATATTATATATATATATATATATATATGTATAAAACTAAAAAAAAAAAAAACAAACAAACAAGATCCATCGTCTTCAAACCGCCATTTTTTTCTCTCATAGCTTTCTCTCTATAATCTCAATTTTCTCTCTAAATTTCTGTCAATTTCGTAAAGCAAATCAACGAAATAATTACGTATTTGGAATCTACACGACGAACCCTTCTTAAAGGTATAAATTTCTTATTAAGTTATTTAAGTTGGTAAGTTAGGGTAGTTGAAGTTGATTGGTAGATTATGACATGTTATTGCAAAGTTATGATCAAATACATATTTAGGAATGTTTAAGCTTGTCAAAATTACAAATGGGTAAAGTTTAGAATTAAAATGGTGACATTTGTATTTAGATGTTTAACCGCACACCAAGTGTTCGGTTTAATGTCTAAGAGAATACAATTTCGTGATTAAGCTTAGGATGATAACCTTTGAGTTTTATGTCATGCGAGTAATAGTAATTTATGGTTTAAATAGGCAATCGATCGGGTTAAGCTTCGTCGTGAGTCTCGGTTGATCGCTTTTTACGTCTCAATTTGGTTAAGGTATGAATTTCATTTCTTTTGAATCGTGGGCAACTATTTGTTATAGTTGACCCTTCCGAAAGGTGGTTCACCGCCTTGTGATTGATCAATTGAATGTGATCAACAAATGCGAAATTGTACACACACTTACACATTGATTTTGGTTTATTGAATCGATTGTTTGAACATTTTGATGTTTTATTAAAATGTGTCTCGTATGAGATTGTTTATGAAAAAAACGTGAAGTATATAGATTATAATTTCTATGATCGTCATTTGGGTAAGTGGCATATGTTTAGTTTTCGTTGATTTTAGAAGAACCCAATAAATGGGCACATTATTTGGGATGCCTTCTATGGCGACTTTGTTTTCATAGCGTCCTGCAAATGACGGTCCACCAGAGTTAAGCCTATGTGGCTTACGTGAACCCATTCTGGGGGGACTTGGCTAACTTTGTTGGCTCCAGGGCGGATGAATCGATTCTAGAAATTTACCCACAGAATATGTGACCGTGGTTAAATTCACGGGGGACTCGTTGTGTGTGCCCGCATGGCGACCCAGTTCGTGTGGCTGATCACCCCACGAACATGACTGGAATTGACGGACTTTATTTATATTACGTTTTGAAGTTAAAGTGTGAAATGTTCTTGAGATTATTGCTTTTGATTATATTACCAAACGTTTCTCTTGATTTAAATGAACTATGAACTTCAGTCTCAAAGAACTTTCTTCGAATCGAATTTTTATGTCTTCCGCTTCGTTATCGATGTTTTCATTATTATTTACGAATTTATATTATAATCCATTCACTGAGCCCTGTGCTCAACCGTGTTTTTGTTTTCTGACACGGCAGGTTCGAAGTGACGTTTACGGGGACGGGACTTGAGATCGAGCGTAAAAATTTTGGAGTTCTTAGACTCGCATTATTATATAAACGTTCTAAGTTTATAAACACTTTTTGAAGTATAAGATTTTGGATTGTAATATATGTTTGGAGTTTATTAGTAGCTCTGATTTAGTTGTGTAATTATGTTAAGTCCCGTTCGTGACATCACCCGTTCCGGACCACGGGGACGGGGGATGTTACAAATATGGTATCAGAGCATAGGTTTCGACTTGTAGATTAAATAGGTTTGACCTGTGAGGATTGGGTAGACATTAGAATGGGTAGATTAGAATTTAATTCTATTTACCGATTTTTAATCCGTAACTGTTTTGAATTCCGATCTTGATCTTGTTATGTGTTAGAATGTCGAGACGTGGTCGCCCACGCAAATCCAGATGTTAACCTGAGGGTTACCCAAACCAATCCAGTGAGGGGTACAAGTGAGCCAAATATTGTTGATGTGGTCCGTCAGACCATGTCAATTATGATGCATATATACATTAAGCAGACCATGTTAACTTAATCGATTTATCTGCGTATGCCTTGTTTGATACCGAGGCAACACACTCTGTTGTTTCTGAACAAATATAATCCCAGTTAAAAACCTTTTGAGCAAACCACCTAAATTACAGTCGTGATATCTACCCCAATGGGTGGTTCAATTTGTTTGTTAACTCCATTTTCAAACTGTCCATTATTTATTGGAGACTGCATACGGGAGGTCACTCTACTTCCAATGCATATGTCCCACTTTCAATTAATATTGGGTATGGACTGGTTGTCACACCACTGTGCAACTATAGACTGTAATGCCAAATAAATATTATGTGGGGATATTGACAAAGCAGAGGCAATCTTCCAAGGAGGTACTCCAAAAGTAGATGTTAGCGTTGTAGCCTCTATTACTATGAAGCGGTATACTTGGCAAAGTAACGAAGGTTTTCTGTCCTCGTTACAAGATCGCTAACAGGTATTCCCTACTTCTGCACCCACACTTGTTGTTTCTGAATATCTTGATGTCTTTCCCGACGATCTACCGGGTATACCACTAGTCCGGGAAGTCGAATTTACCATTGATCTAGTTCCGGGAGTTTCTCCTATTTCCAAGGCTCCCTATCAAATGGATCCAACTAAAATGAAGGAACTCAAAACTCAACTCGATGATTTATTGAAGAAAAGTTTTATTAGACCCAGTGTCTCACCCTGGGGAGCTCCGGTTCTCTTTGTCAAAAAGAAAGGCGGTACAATGCGTCTTTGTATTGATTACTGCAAGCTTAATAAATTAACGATCCATAACAAGTATCTGTTTCCGAGAATCGACAATCTGTTCGATCAATTACAAGGGGCACGATACTTTTCCAAAATTGATCTTCAGTCCGGGTACCATCAACTTCGTATCCGAGATTGTGATATTTCGAAAACCGCATTCAAAACTCGCTATGGGCACTACGAATTCTTAGTAATGCCTTTCGAGCTAACTAATGCTCCAGCGGTCTTTATGGATCTAATGAATCGGGTTTTCAAAGATTATCTCGACGACTTTGTTATCGTGTTTATTGATGACATATTGATATACTCAAAGTCAAGAGAACAACATGATCAACATCTTCACATCGTTTTGGAAACTCTTCGAACGAAAAATTTATATGCAAAATGTTCCAAATGTGAATTCTGACTTGATTAAGTATCTTTTCTCGGACACGTAATCTCTGCGGAAGGTATTAAAGTCGATCCAACGAAAATTGAAACCGTCACTAAATGGCCTCGACCTACGAATGTATCTGAAGTTCGTGATTTTCTGGGTCCGGCTGGTTATTATAGACGATTTGTTGACAACTCTCTAAAATATCTCTACCATTAACCAATTACTCCGAAAAGGAGTCAAATTCAATTGGAGTTCCGAACAATAACCTAGTTTCGAGGAACTGAAAAATCGGTTGGTTACCGCGCCTATTCTTGTATTACCGTCTGGCACCGACGGGTTTCAAGTTTACAGTGATGCTTCAAAGAAAGGTCTCGATTGTGTTCTTATGCAAAACGGTAGAGTGATCACATATGCATCACGTCAATTAAACCCTTATGAGGTATATTATCCGACTCACGATCTCGAATTGGTTGTGGTTATCTTCGTACTTAAAATTTGGCATCATTATTTGTACGGTGAGATATGTGAAGTTTTCACCGACCACAAGAGCCTTAAATAGATATTTACTCAAAAAGAGTTAAATATGCGTCAGGGGAGGTGGCTCGAACTTCTAAAGGATTATGATGTTCATATACATTATCATCCAGGTAAGACTAATGTAGTTGCCGACGCCTTAAGTCGTAAAGTCGTGGAAGAGGTTTCTTCTTTACTTGTTCCTACAGAGTTGGCTTTGGAAATCGAACGGTTCGGACTGGAAATCTATCCGAGTTCGCAAACGGAAATTCTATCGAATCTAATGGTAGAACCGACTCTAATTTCTCGGATAAAAGAAGCCCAACAAGACGACGGTGAATTGTGGGCGAACTTCCAGCAAGCAAAAGATAATGTTAGTTCGGAATTTAGGATCGATGATGATCATATGTTGTGGTTTCGGGATCGTCTTTGTGTTCCGAATAACTCGGAGCTTAAAGATCAAATTCTGACCAAAGCTCATAAATCTATGTTTTCTGTTCACCTGGGTACAACAAAAAAATGTATCGCAATTTAAAGACCCATTACTTGGTGGGTTGGAATGAAGCGAGATATCGCCGATTTTGTAGCTCGTTGTCTCCCTTTTCAACAAGTTAAAAGCGAACATCAACATCCGGGTGGTCTTCTCCAATCGCTGAACATTCCCGTAAGGAAATGGGAACATGTAACTATGGATTTTGTAGTCGGACTACCCTGCACAACCTTGAAACACGATGCAATTTGGGTAGTGGTTGACCGACTGACGAAATCGGCTCATTTTCTTCCTATCTGACAAACTTGGTCAATTGATAAATTAACGGAAGTATTCCAACGTGAGATTGTACGTCTCCATGGCACTCCTGTATCGATTACCTCCGATCGAGACCCACGTTTTACATCTCAGTTTTGGGAAGGTTTACATAAAGCTTGGGGCACACGTTTGAATTTTAGTACAACCTTACATCCGCAAACTGATGGGCAATCTGAACGTACAATTTAAACATTGAAGGATATGCTCCGAGCATGTGTGTTGGAATGGCATGGAAGTTGGGATAATTACTTGTACCTAATAGAGTTCTCCTATAATAATAGCTGGCAGTCGAGTTTCGGCATGGCCTCTTATGAAGCTCTTTATGGCCAAAAATGTCGAACACCGACTTGTTGGAATGAAGTTGGAGAACGTATTCTCGAAGGTCCAGAATTGGTACAAGTTACTACCGAGAAGGTCGAAATTGCACGTCAATTGATGAAAGAGGCTCAGGCTCGTCAAAAGAGTTACGCCGACAAGCGACGACGACCTATCGAGTTCCAACCGGGAGATAAAATTTTCTTAAAGGTTTCCCCAACTCGTGGTATCATACTTTTTGGTCTCAAAGGAAACTTGAGCCCGAAGTATATTGATCCCTTTGAAATTATGGAAAGGGTTGGAATTGTGGCATACCGGTTAGCTTTACAGCCGCAATTATCTCACGTACATAATGTGTTCCATGCCTCTTCACTTCGAGGGTAGAACTATCATCCCCTACATGTTATTGATTATTCTTTAAAACGTATAGAACCTGATCTTTCTTATCGTGAGGAACCTGAAGCGATTATTGATCGTGATGAGAGAGTTACACGGAAGAGAGTGATTCCTTTTGTAAAAGTTCTTTGGAAAAATCACTCTGAACGTGAGGCGACGTGGAGAAACTGAGGAACATATGGGACGAAAATACCCCGAGTTCTTTAATCAATGTAAGTTTCCTGTCTAAATTCGATTTCGGAGACGAAATCTCTTTTAAGGAGGGGAATAATTGTAAGACTCGGTTTAAAAACATATAATTATTTCTTACCCGAAATAAACCGTAATTAAAAATAACAACTAATGATAGTTGAGGGGTTAAACTCGTAAATTAACTAAACTTATATTATATATATATATATGTATAAAACTAAAAAAAAAAAAAAAAACCAAACAAGATCCATCGTCTTCAAACCGCCATTTTTTCTCTCTCATAGCTTTCTCTCTCTAATCTCAATTTTCTCTCTAAATTTCTGTCAATTTTGTATAGCAAATCAACGAAATAATTACGTATTTGGAATCTACACGACGAACCCTTCTTAAAGGTATAAATTTCTTATTAAGTTATTTAAGTTGGTAAGTTAGGGTAGTTGAAGTTGGTTGGTAGATTATGACATGTTATTGCAAAGTTATGATCAAATACATATTTAGGAATGTTTAAGTTTGTCAAAATTACAAATGGGTAAAGTTTAGAATTAAAATGGTGACATTTGTATTTAGATGTTTAACCGCACACCAAGTGTTCGGTTTAATGTCTAAGAGAATACAATTTCGTGATTAAGCTTAGGATGATAACCTTTGAGTTTTATGTCATGCGAGTAATAGTAATTTATGGTTTAAATAGGCAATCGATTGGGTTAAGCTTCGTCGTGAGTCTCGGTTGATCGCTTTTTACGTCTCAATTTGGTTAAGGTATGGATTTCATTTCTTTTGAATCGTGGGCAACTATTTGTTATAGTTGACCCTTCCGAAAGGTGGTTCACCGCCTTGTGATTGATCAATTGAATGTGATCAACAAATGCGAAATTGTACACACACTTACACATTGATTTTGGTTTATTGAATCGATTGTTTGAACATTTTGATGTTTTATTAAAATGTGTCTCGTATGAGATTGTTTATGAAAAAAACGTGAAGTATATAGATTATAATTTCTATGATCGTCATTTGGGTAAGTGGCATATGTTTAGTATTCGTTGATTTTAGAAGAACCCAATAAATGGGCACATTATTTGGGATGCCTTCTATGGCGGCTTTGTTGTCATAGCGTCCTGCAGATGACGGTCCACCAGAGTTAAGCCTATGTGGCTTACGTGAACCCACTCTGGGGGGACTTGGCTAACTTTGTTGGCTCCAGGGCGGATGAATCGATTCTAGAAATTTACCCACAGAATATGTGACCGTGGTTAAATTCACGGGGGACTCGTTGTGTGTGCCCGCATGGCGACCCAGTTCGTGTGGCTGATCACCCCACGAACATGACTGGAATTGACGGACTTTATTTATATTACGTTTTGAAGTTAAAGTGTGAAATGTTCTTGAGATTATTGCTTTTGATTATATTACCAAACGTTTCTCTTGATTTAAATGAACTATGAACTTCAGTCTCAAAGAACTTTCTTCGAATCGAATTTTTATGTCTTCCGCTTCGTTATCGATGTTTTCATTATTATTTACGAATTTATATTATAATCCATTCACTGAGCCCTGTGCTCAGCCGTGTTTTTGTTTTCTGACACGGCAGGTTCGAAGTGACGTTTACGGGGACGGGACTTGAGATCGAGCGTAAAAATTTTGGAGTTCTTAGACTTGAATTATTATATAAACATTCTAAGTTTATAAACACTTTTTGAAGTGTAAGATTTTGGATTGTAATATATGTTTGGAGTTTATTAGTAGCTCTGATTTAGTTGTGTAATTATGTTAAGTCCCGTTCGTGACATCACCCGTTCCGGACCACGGGGACGGGGGATGTTACACTTTAAAATCCCTAAGATTGTCTGATTTTTTTTTTCAATAGGTAATGATATTTATAAATTACAACCCGTCAAGTTAAATCATGTATTGAGAATATTATGAAATAAATATACAATTAATTAGGGGTGTTCATCTAAATCGTATAAACCGTCCACACCGTACCGCACCGTAAAACACGGTTTAGAACTTTCGCGGTACGGTTTACGATTTGCATTTTTATCAAACCGCACTATGCGGTGCGGTTTGCGGTTTTAAGTTATCAAACTGCGATTCAAATCGCATTTCACCACACATTATATATATATATATATATATATATATATATAGAGAGAGAGAGAGAGAGAGAGAGAGGGGGGGAGGATCATGCGAGAAACAAACTAATTTGCGAGAAGGCGAGAAGGAATGTGGGCCACATAATTTATTAATTAAAAAAACCATAAATAAAAAATAGTTTTAAAAATTAGGATAATTATTATTTTAAATTGGATAAATCCTTAAAATTCTCATTATATCTTTTAGATTTATTTATTTTGTAATTTCAATTATTTATTAGTTTTTTATTAGTTTTTTTTTCTAAATATACTTTTAATAATAAAAATTCACAATTTTAACCAAATATCACACGTGATATCATTATATGAATATTTATGCATATCACATATCATATTATTACATATGATAATTGTATAATTTTAGTTAATCATATGTGATTATGTATACTTCTATTTATAAATCTTTTTGTGATGTACATATTATCACATGTGATAATTGTATATATTTTAGTTAATCATATGTGATTATGTATACTTCTATTTATAGATCTTTTTGTGCTGTAAATATTATCACATGTGATAAATGTATATATTTTAGTTAATCATATGCGATTATGTATATTTATATTTATAGATCTTTTGTGATGTAAATATTATCACATGTGATTATACGTCATTTATATTCAGACATATATTATCATATGTGATATTTACAAAAATCCTCCTAGTGGGATCATATGTGATACATAATAATATATCACATATTAAACGAAGTTAATCACATGTGATTCAAAACGTAAATCTAAAAAGAGAGAAAAAAATGGTGAAATAAATAATGAATTAGTTATGGATGTCACATGTGGTGATATTTGATGAAAAGTATGATTTTATCTAGAAAATAATAATATAAATTTGATAAAAAAAATTATGAATTTATTAAAATTAAAAAATAAATAAATTTAAAAGATATTATGAGATTTTTAAGGATTTATTCAATTCAAATTGTAATTATCCTAATTTAAAAAAAATTATTTATGCTATTTTTTAATTAATAAATTATGTGGCTCTTATTCCTTCTCGCTTTCTCACAAATTGACTACCTTCTCGTTTGAACCTGTCCCTATATATATATATATATATATATATATATATATATATATATATATATATATATATATATATATATAGTGGAAGGATATTTTGTAACCCTGAAAAAGGTTGCAACCCTTGCAATCTACATCTTAACTGTTAGATTCATGATCGGCGGTTATTTTATTTTTATTTTTCTGTTTTTTTTAATTAAAAATATTGGGCCCCATATCTATTGTAACCGTCGATCATGAATCCGACGGTTAAGATGTGGGTTGCAAGGTTTGCAACCTTTTTAAGGGTTGCAAATAAAACAACCCCTATATATATATATATATGGGTGGGTTCAAATGAAACTCATTTTTCATTGTGCACATGAGAACAAATCTTAATCATTGATCAAAACTTAGAAAACTAATCAATGGTTAATACATAATAAGGTTAATTGGGAAGTGATTAAGGACAAAATTGTAATTTTGAATCAACGTCTACCTTCTTTGACTTTTTATTTTTATTTTTAATTAAAACAAATTTACCCCCTTAAACTTTAAAATAATTTATCTTAAAAATTACTAATATTTGAATCAAACAAATTACATCAAAAAAACGAGAATTTCGTGTTCTTCGATATGACATCCATCTCGATATAGTTTTTTTTTTTTTCTTCGTTTTAACCGTTTTTTACGTGAAATTCTATATACGTGTTATATTCATTATGAATATGCATGCACGTCTTCGGGTGTCCACATTCAATATGAATAACAAAGATGAACATTCATTCACTATTCATGATGAATAATACCGTACGTTAGATGAATAATACAATATTCTGGATTTTTTCGTTTTAACCGTTTTTTACGTGAAATTCTATATATGTGTTATATTCATTATGAATATGCATGCACGTCCTCGGGTGTCCACATTCAGTATGAATAATAAAAGTGAACGTTCATTCACTATTCATGATGAATAATACAATATTCAGGATGAATAATACAATATTCAAGATGAATAATACACGAATCCATGATTCATGTATTATTTATCATGAATCGTGTATTATTTACCCTGAATGTTCTATTATTCATCCTTAATGATACATTATTCATAATGAGTAATATATGAATAACCCGTGAAGGTGTAGACACATGGTGCACTCTCTTTTGTTTCCCAATTCACAACCGAAATTTGGTTTAATTCATTATGAATATGTATGCGCGTCACCGGATGTCCCACATTCAATATGAATAACAAATGTGAACGTTCATTCATTATTCATGATGAATAATATAGTATTCAGGATGAATTACACAACATTCACGACGAATAATACACGAATTCATGAATCGTGAATTATTCAACCTGAATGTTGTATTATTCATCCTGAATGATACATTATTCATCATGAATAACACATGAATGACCTATGAAGATATGAAGACGTGACGCACTCTCTTTTGTTCCCCGGTTCACTATAGAATTACTCGATAGGTTTTCGATTCGTCTTGATGGGTGTTGGGTTACGATGCTGAAGAAACGTGATGTCTTACGACGTTGAAGAAAGTGTTGAAGAAGGTGATGTCGAGTTACATACTTACGGTGTCGAGACGTTGTACAAACTTGAACGTACATAAATATTCATATTGAATATAACACATATATAACATTTCACGTAAAAAACGGTTAAAACGACAAAAAACCTATATCAAGATGGATGATATATCGAAGAGCACGAAATTCTCGTTTTTTTGATATAATTTGTTTGATTAAAATATTAGTAATTTTTAAGATAATTTATTTTAAACTTTAATTGGGTAAAAATTTTTTAATTAAAAAGGAAAATAAAAAGTCAAATATGGTAGGCGTGTGTTTAAAATTTCTTCCATTTTTACCCCTAAGCATTTTAAAATTAGAAACTCTATTTAATATGAGTTGTTGGATCAAAAGAGATCGAGTGACTGAGATTTGTCCTCACGTGCACAATGAAAAATGAGTTTTCATTTGAACTTCCCCCCTCTCTCTCTTCATGGGAGAACTGATTATTTTGTGATAACCGTGAGATCCAATTTTAACCACAAATCAAAGAATAATTTTGGAAATATATAAATTTGGTAATTTTGATTTAAAATTATAGTTAAAGGACATTTTAGGTATTTTTAAAAATCTCCTCTCTCCTCTCTCCGACATCCGATGAAACTAATACCCGCGAAATACAATGTGATACCCTTTTTGATACAAAATAGACTATGATATCCACTGTGATACAAAATACATTGTGATACCCACTGTGATACAAAATGCAATGTCATACATACAATACATATAAGACCCAATGCGATACCCACTTTTATACCAATGTGATACCCACTATAATACCATTGTGATACGCATCGTGATACCACTGTGATACCTGTTGTGACACCAAGAACTTTAAAAGGTAACCCACTTTGATAACCACTGTACTACCACTGTGATACCCATCGCGATACCACTGTGATACTGTTCTGAGCATGGGCTGAGACTAGATCGGTGCCGATGACGTCCACTGCCGAGATCCACCGTCAACACCACCATTGTAGGCTCGATTTAGAGAAGTTACCTGTTGTGATCAGGGTGGCGAAGAGTGGATGGTTTCCACTGTAGTGACTATCAATGGTGATGCATATAAATATGAAGGGGAGGAAGAGATAATGGTTTAGAAATGCTATGATTTTTCAGCCGACGAATTTTTTTCAAGGTTTAGAAAGAAATGGAGGGAGAGAAAAAGAGACATACCAGTCTATCCTAAAATTATGGGATTGGAATAAATGAAATTATTTATGAGTTGTCTTTATATATCAATTTACTAAATCAACCTTTAGTATTTAATTAATAATAAAATAAATAATTTTAAATGATTGACTCACATTGGATCTCACAGTTACTACAAAATACCTAGTTCTCATTTGATTAGACCCCTATATTATTTAATTTTATATATTACACACATATATGTATATATAGAATAATTGCAATATTTATATAATATGTATTTAGGAGTCAGACGTATTGAATATTTTTATTTTTTGGATTACGATCATGTTATTGTTAATTTTAAAATGAAGTTTTGATTTTATAATTATTGAATTGTAGGTATAAAGTGCGTAAGGTACAAACAACATAAACTGCACCGCATTTCGCGGTACGGTTTGAGGTATATGCAGTGTGATTTGTGGTTTGGAAAAATGCTCAAACCGCATATACGATACGGTTTACGATTTTAACTCAAACCGCGCCACAAACACCCCTGCAATTAACCTCCCCCTTATTCAATCCGTGCGCTTAAGGAGAGATTTCAAATCAAATCCATTCATTGAGCAAAAGACAAAAGTAACCTCTAAACCTAATCAAGTGAACTAGGGGTGCTCACGAGTTGGGTTGGTCGGGTTGAAGACACTTGAACAACCCAACCCTATGTTTGCGGTTTGAAAAATCTCAATCCAACCCAACCCAATCAAAAGTGCAACCCAACCCAACCCAAACCGTGTGGGTTGGATTGAGTTGGGTTGGTCAGGTTGAAACTTTAATACATCATTTTACAATCTAACTAAGTGATTATGTTTAAAAAAATTAAAATCAAAGTCGAAATATAAAATTAAGGTTAATAAGAGAAGAGAATAGTAGAAGAAGAGTATCTTTTGCCTCTTATTCTATCGATATTAAAGATTTTTAAAGACTTGAAGGTTAGATTCGTACGATTTTAATCGGCATGGTCTTGTAGACATATCTAAACTACGGCTAAGATAGGAAGACTTGAGAATTGATAGAAAGAAGGGCCGCTAAAAATCTAAAACCATTAATTTCAGGTTGGATTGGCTGAGTTAGTCGGGTTGGTCGGAAGTTTGATCACCCTTAAAGTGAACACCACCCTTTCAATATATAAATCCCCGACTTTCTTCTTCTTCTTCTTCCATTTTTGGTTATATTTATGTTGTATCGGTTTGTGTCTATATTTAATTTCATAAATGGTCATTTATAAAATTTTACATATTAAATGGTAATTTTATTAACATTTATGATTTAAGCAACATATTACAAAAATAAAATTATAAAAAAGTATTTTGATCATTTATAGTTATTTCATTTTAATTTCGAAACTAAATGTTACAAATAAAAGAAACAGATTCCATTCAAATCATTCCAACTAAAAACATGATTAAATTTGATTATATTTCATTCTATTTCTTTCATATTACAATTCTTTTAACAAATTTTATTCATTTAAAAAAGATTGCAAACCAAACATCACCATATTTTGAAAAGACATTTAAAAATGTATAGGTAAAAAATCTAATTAAAGGTTTATAGCATGAAAAATATTTATCTTAGGGAATGTACTTATTTAAATAGAAGTCAAGTTTTACATATGTCACATCACCATTGAGTATTAAAACAAACATATATTTAACTATAGATTTTTAGGCATTGTTTGACAAACTAGCTTATAAACTAGCTTTTTAAAACACTACTATGAATAGCTTTTCAATAAGCTAGTTTATGGTCATCCAAACATGTACCAGGAAAAAAACATAGCCTTAATGTGTGTTTTAAAAATATATTTTTCTATGTACTTTTTTTTATTGGAGAACTATATGGGCTCGTCTGAATTGCATTTGAATTACATTTCAATCCTATATTTAATAAAAGGAAAGCTTGGATTTTTGAAATCTCATAACTGACGGATTTAGAAATCTTTTTGAAGATGATTGTCATTTTAAATACAAGTCCCATGGATTCTAATGGTTTCCATCGCATCTCTATCCAGCCTCTTTCAGCAAATCTGCTTTAATATCTTCATTGCCTCCAACAAACAAATTATTTATAAAATAAACAAATATTTACAAAAAATTAAATTCTATTTTAAATTCTACAAATCAAACTAGATTTTCAAAAGAATGAAACTCAATTTAGTTTCAAATTCTATAATCAAACACACACAAAGATTTCAAATCATTCCAATTGCAAATCCTTCAATTAAATCCAAATCCCTCAAATTAAAACATTCCGTCAAACCAAAAGCATTATACTAAACCAAGCCTTATACTCTTTTATTTCAAAGAATGCAACGGTTTCGATTTCAGGTTGTTTGTACACTCTCGATCCTAATTTATTATTAACTAGGTTCGAACCCATGTATTACACGGGGTAATTTAAAAAATTTAAATCATGCCAGAAAACTTATCTTACAGATATGAATAATCATCGAAAATACGATGCTACTTTTCCAAGCTTTTTTTCCCTTCAAAGTTGTTTTTTTATAACTATTTACAAAATGTCCTTATTTTAGGCAGTTTTCACAAAAGATGTTTTGCAAAAAAAGAAATAATAAAAAATATGAATAACTATTAAGAATTTGTAAAACAAAATTTATAATAGAACGTAAATGAAATTATGGAAAATTACATAGTTAAAATATTAATAAAATAAGAACCACGTATCATAAATTACCAAATACTTCTTTATATACAACATTTTTTGTTCTATTGCTAGTTATACTTTCACCATCTATAATTAATATTTTTAAACATTGTCTACTTTTTACTCTAGATAAAGCAACATACAACTAACTAAGGGTGAAGACTGGTTGTCTCAAAAACAAACCAACCTTCGATAATGACTGTCCCTGACTTTTATTTATGGTCATGGCAAAACATACAACAATTGGAAATCGTCTTCTTTGAAACTTGAACGGAATCCTTTTGTCTGTAGGTGTCAAAGACATTATTGGAATAAATGTTCGGCTTCCAATATTGTTTCCAGACATGATCTCTGCTTCTATAACCTGATTTCCCAAAGATAACACCCGTAGTCTAATTCCATTACATAACCCATATTTCTGATCAATATTCCTTAGTGACATAATAACTGGAATACCGACTTTTAGTACTATCTTATGGTTTGGCAACCCCGATAAATTAAGACCATTTAAGACATCAAGTGAGTAACAAGTTTCATCAAACTGTTTGTGAAGATGCTCTGATTCACACAGATTATCTGAACTTAGGTACTCCTTTTCATCTCCAGGAAACAATGATAACAAACGATCATTTATTTCTTGAACGACTTCATGCTTGGGGTGCAAATATTGCTCTTTCTTAAAAATATGATGAATTATTGACATTTACAAGAATAATAGGATAGACAAATTCATTTAATGCATATATAGGATCCGTTTAATCGGTAATAAGAAGATCATTAGGTATATCGATAATTGTCTCACCATCATTCACACAACCAACCTTGCAATTTCCTAAATCCAAAAGCCAGTTTGCAAAAATCCTTATTTGTTCGATATCAGAAGCTTGACTGTCAACAGTTAACCTCATGTTTGATATCTAATTCTTAATTTTTAATTCTTATCTCTCTCTCTCTCTCTCTCTATATATATATATATATATATATATATATATATATATTAGTTAATCTAGATAAAATGGAAACATTTATAAATTTATAATAAACATTTATTTTCGCAAAATGAAAAATATAAACTATGAGGTTGGATATGTTATTTCGCTTAAAATAACTTTATAAAATAACTTTTTTTTAAAAAAGAAAAAAGAATATATTTGGTTGAATATGATGATTAATTGATTATGTGTCAAGGTTTTTAAGTAACTATATGTAAAGATTTGCTAGAAAACAATCATAAGAAAATAAAATACAAAATCTTGTGAGTTTTTAAGTTTTGAATTGATAAGGTCGATATTTAATCATCCACAAATTAGCAAAATTACATAAAAACGCTTGATTAAGGTGTCGTTTACCCGAACACTTACCCGTTAAGCGTTTATCGATAAAATCCAACATCACTTACTTAACGGGTAAGATTTTAGTTCATTAAAACGGCATTGTATGTACAATTTACCCGGTAAGCGCTAAACGTGGTAAGATTCTTGGTCATTTTATATTCATCCAGTAAGATGATGTGACTTGGTAAGCGTGACGCCTTAAATATCTATATCAATCGTATACTTATACTTTATAATAATATCAATCAAATTTTTTTATATAATTATAACCAAATCAACTATTATGAAAGATTAATTTAAAGTGAATTGCGGGAAACATAACAATTTGACTTTGAAAATATCATTACCTAACCATCTGTTGATAACTGATATTATGTAGTTCAATTAAAATTAGAGGAAAATAATATAATCATGATTAAGAAAGTATAAATAATTAAATACTAGTTGTGTGCCCGTGCAATGCATAGGGTGAGCAAGTTGTGAAATTTTTATCGTAAATGAAAAATGAAAAACCCTCGAGCGTGTAGATGAGTTGGCACAGGGTTGAGCGATTTTGCTCAAATACATAATAGGTTCAAGTTCCAATCATACAGGAGGGGGGCTTGAATCCTTCCGCTAACATCGGGGTTGCGAAATCAACTTATTTGCTCAAAATTGGAAAATGAAAAATTAATGTAATTCTTTGTTAAAAAGTTGTTTTATCGAGTAAATGTATACTTATTAAGCATTAGTAGAGGTAGATGTGTATGAGTTAGTTTTTTTCAAGAGTGAAATTTTAAAAAGTTATACAAAAGTGATTATAACATGTACCTTTAAATTTGAAGAAACATGCACTAATCAGTGGTACCAGAATGGGTATATGTTTTCAAGACCTTGACCACAGGTTCGCAATGTCCACTGCTAAAGATGGTCGTATGGAAAAAGTAACCAAGGAAGAGGATGTTTCAAGAATTTCTATAACACATAAATAGGTAACCCACACCTATATAGAACGAAATACGTCCATGAGAAGCATGTCAACTTCAAACTTCAAAAGCATGATCTTGCGAAGTGATTTATATACAGTTACAAGAAGAGTGATATAAAGAGTGGAGTTTCATGGGATTGTTCTAACAAATGATTGGCATAAATATTCCGAAAAAATATCCGCTAAATGCATGTCAAACCGAATATGAGAAACCCAAATAACCAACTCTTTTATGAAAAGAAAAGAGATACAAGGGTATCAATCCCAAAATTTATTCTCGGAAAGCTTTTGGTATCGATAGAGCAAGTCATCCTGCACATATTTGTTCCCCTCTAAGTCTAGCAGATCATGGCACATTACATCACAAGTCCATTCATGAAGATGGGTGCAATTTCAACCTGTACATTGTTATACCCACAATAAGAAGTGAACAAACATGTCCAAGCAATCAAATAACCAATTTTGACATAATGCAATATTAATGCTCTAAAACTTGTTCAGTTTTGCAAACTTACTTTCTTCATTAACACATGAATCATCTAAAACACCCTTGACGAACCTGAAACTCGAGAGAAACAAAAGAAATATGATAAAAGAATATTCACATCCATCAGAAAGAGATAAACTTGAAAGTATGATTCTTCCTTACAATTGAAATCACATGAGTTGATAGATAAATATTTTATTTGCATGGTGATAAAAGGAATTTGCTCTCCTACGACAGTTCGAACCACAGATGAAGTAGCAAATTTCAAGATTGTGTTATATATTTGGGACATGAACTATATGACATCAATGTGCGTCTTTAGGTGATCTAGAAAGCGGTCGAAGACCTTGCAAAGCGTGATCTATGTTTTGTAATTTGGATGTAGACATGTAGTACGGAAGTTTTGGTTCCAATTTGAACTACCGTTTTTACAAGAGGCTAAATGATCATAAAAGTTGAATAAACCTTGTGATAACTTGATTCAGTATTAACCTAGAATATTATTACAAAATGGAGTCAAGAAAAGATAAAAAAGAGACTGAAGACAATAATCAATTTGACAAATTTGCCAATAACTTATAAGAAACTTATTCCTAGCTGTCTTTTGTATTTAAGTTTCATGAGATTGTTTTGTATCTAAAACATACAAAAATATAAAAGATATACATTAAAAAAAAATCGATGTCCTAATAATACTATCACCATGAACAAGCATCAAGAATTAAATTGCCACTAATATTAACTTGAAAAGTAAAACCAATCGAATGAAAAAGAAAAAAGAACAAATGACTTCAGAAAATAAAAAAGAAGAGTGAACTAAAGCAATTACCAATTGATTATTCTCATTGAAATGTAAGCCTACCTTTGGAATCAAAATCACCAAACAGATCAGTAATCAGATTTTCTAGTCGATCTTTACACAAAAACCTAAACAATAAGAAAACAGATAAAACCCGAACATGTAGAAAATAATAAAAAATCAAACAGCAATACAATAGAAGTATAGAACCCTAACTCGAGAAATTGAAAGAGTCAAACCCTAAGTCGTTACCTGTGCATTCTTGAAGGAATTGTTGAAGAAGATGAATTAATATATCTATGCGTCTGCCTCGAGTATATGATTAAGAACATGCAAATGACCGATTAAGATGAAAAAAATCGATAAAAAAACTTACATGAGAAAGAGCGAGGGAGAAGATGGTGATAAAAACTTACAAGATGATGGAAACCCTTTTATCTTTCTGATGATGTACAACGATTATCAAGCATCATTTGAAATTTGAAATTGTAGAGTAGAAAGAGAGAAATGCAGGGAATCGTTCGAGAAGAAAACAAAGCTGCAATGAAAGCTATTGAAATTGTTTTGGAAGAAAGGAGAGTTCAGAGCGGCCATCTGAAAACTCACATTAATCCATTAATTGTTCAACACCCACTAAAGTGAAATTTCATACAAGTCAAGCTGATCAAGAATTCGACCTAAAACCTTACTTGCTCCATTAAAAGAGGTAGACCCATATTCAAATTAAATTTTACAATCACAAGTAAATTCATCTCATTAGATCTATTTCAAAAAAAGCAAAAGGAAACTAACCGATTTCAGTGCAAAAGGATCGATGGAAGTAGAAAAGCTTGAATCGTCAATCTTGGAGCGTATATGAAGCAATTGAGTGATGAATCGTTTTCCCAAAATCAATCTATCTATATGAAAGAGAAGGTGAGAGTATGAGGCACGTAAGAAACGGGATTTCATCCACATCCCCAATTCAAATTTCATAATTTTAGGGTTTTGGGGGATTATAGATAAGGATTTTGGGGAGTTAGAAAAAGAAGGTGAGAGTATGAGACACATATTCAAATTTCATAAGGGTTTTGGGGATAAGGATAGAAATTTATTAATTAGGGTTAAAAACATTTAAGGTTTTGGGGATAAGGATGGAAATTTATTAATTAAGGTTAAAAGCATTTAATAGTAGTACATATTGCTTCATTAGTTGTTTTTTAAAAGATTTTAAGTAGGTTAGCATTAAATAACTGTACATAATGCTTAATGGGTTGTAATTAAGAGTTTTTCCGGGAATTTAATTAAAATACTCTTTTTTGAAAAATCAGTACCCAAAATGCCCCAAATCTTGTAATTTTTGCCAAAATATCCCCTAGGTCCGCGTTTTGGCCGCGTTTTTTCAAAAAAACGCGGACTGGTACTGTTTGGGTCCGCGTGTGGGTCAAAACGCGGGGTGGGTACGCGTTTACACTGTTGCACGCGGGGTTGGTCCGCGTTTCAGCCATTATGTCCGCGTCTTGCGGTGATTGAATTGTCAAATTTAATATATATTTACAGTTTATACCCCTATAATTATTTAGTTAGTTTACTTTATACCTTTTACTTTTCTATTATTCATTTTATACTTTTATCATATTAACACACATAATCGTATATTAACTAAAATACGTTAAAAAAATACGTTTTAATTTTAACAAGTTACACCATTATAATCGTCTCCTCGAAACCTTCGAAATGAGCCCAATATTGAATATTTTTGAATTTAATTATTTTATTATATATCATATGTACTAACATAAAACGTATGAAACGTATGCATATATTATTTTTTTTTTACCATAAAACATAAAACGTATTATATATCATATATACTACATATTATTGGACAAATTATTCATAATTTATGTTATTCTTCTTTTTACCATTTTACTAATAACGATATTTTTAGTCCAATGGGTAGGATATCGTTATTTTTAAAAATAACGATATTTTAGTAAAAATAACGATATCCTACCATTGGACTAAAAATACCGATATTTTAGTAAAAATAACGATATCCTACCATTGGACTAAAAATAACGATATTTTAGTAAAAATAACGATATCCTACCATTGGACTAAATATAACGATATTTTAGTAAAAATAACGATATCCTACCATTGGACTAAAAATAACGATATCCTACCATTGGACTAAAAATACCGATATTTTAGTAAAAATAACGATATCCTACCATTGGACTAAAAATAACGATATTTTAGTAAAAATAACGATATCCTACCATTGGACTAAATATAACGATATTTTAGTAAAAATAACGATATCCTACCATTGGACTAAAAATAACGATATTTTAGTAAAAATAACGATATCCTACCATTGGACTAAAAATAACGATATCCTACCATTGGACTAAAAATACCGATATTTTAGTAAAAATAACGATATCCTACCATTGGACTAAAAATAACGATATTTTAGTAAAAATAACGATATTCTTCCATTGGACTAGAAATAACGATATTTTAGTAAAAATAACGATATCCTTCCATTGGACTAAACTAGAAATAACGATATTTTAGTAAAAATAACGATATCCTTCCATTGGACTAGAAATAACGATATTTTAGTAAAAATAACGATATCCTACCATTGGACTAGAAATAACGATATTTTAGTAAAAATAACGATATCCTACCATTGGACTAGAAATAACGATATTTTAGTAAAAATAACGATATCCTACCATTGGACTAAAAATAACGATATTTTAGTAAAAATAACGATATCCTACCATTGGACTAAATATAACGATATTTTAGTAAAAATAACGATATTTTAGTAAAAATAACGATATCCTACCATTGGACTAAAAATACCGATATTTTAGTAAAAATAACGATATCCTACCATTGGACTAGAAATAACGATATTTTAGTAGAAATAACGATATTTTAGTAAAAATAACGATATCCTACCATTGGACTAAAAATACCGATATTTTAGTAAAAATAACGATATCCTACCATTGGACTAGAAATAACGATATTTTAGTAAAAATAACGATATCCTTCCATTGGACTAGAAATAACGATATTTTAGTAAAAATAACGATATCCTTCCATTGGACTAGAAATAACGATATTTTAGTAAAAATAACGATATCCTACCATTGGACTAAAAATAACGATATTTTAGTAAAAATAACGATATCCTACCCATTGGACTAAAAATATCGTTATTAGTAAAATGGTAAAAAGAAGAATAACATAAATTATGAATAATTTGTCCAAAAATATGTAGTATATATGATATATAATACGTTTTATGTTTTATGGTAAAAAAAATAATAATATATGCATACGTTTCATACGTTTTATGTTAGTACATATGATATATAATAAAATAATTAAATCCAAAAATATTCAATATTGGGCTCATTTCGAAGGTTTCGAGGAGACGATTATAATGGTGTAACTTGTTAAAATTAAAACGTATTTTTTTAACGTATTTTAGTTAATATACGATTATGTGTGTTAATATGATAAAAGTATAAAATGAATAATAGAAAAGTAAAAGGTATAAAGTAAACTAACTAAATAATTATAGGGGTATAAACTGTAAATATATATTAAATTTGACAATTCAATCACCGCAAGACGCGGACATAATGGCTGAAACGCGGACCAACCCCGCGTGCAACAGTGTAAACGCGTACCCACCCCGCGTTTTGACCCACACGCGGACCCAAACAGTACCAGTCCGCGTTTTTTTGAAAAAACGCGGCCAAAACGCGGACCTAGGGGGTATTTTGGCAAAAATTACAAGATTTGGGGCATTTTGGGTACTGATTTTTCAAAAAAGGGTATTTTAATTAAATTCCCTTTTTTATATCTACTTTTTAATATAGTATAGATACTATACTAAAATATTTGCATATTTATATTTTTGAAAAAGATTCGAACTCATAATCCAAAAGTCAGTTGATAAGTGATATTTTTTTTCCAAGTAATTAAATTTTTTATGATAATTCTCAGGGTGTTTCGTTGACAGAATGTAATTTGATAGAACTGTAATTCGTCAAAAGAATTCGACTTTGAAGTAAAAATATGAAATTGCAAAAAAAAATCACAACAATTTAGTGATTATTTGTATCAAATCCCATACTAATTTCAATAAATCTCATAATAATCACGGCACATTAATTCATATATATTTATGACATTTAATAATATAATTAAATCTAAAAATATTCAATATTAGGCTCATTTCGAAGGTATTGACTAAGCAATTACAATGGTATAATTTGTAAAAAAATAGAAATGTTTTTTAATGCATTTTATTTCATATACATTATTTATGTTTATATGATAAGAGTCTAAAATGAAAAATAAAAAAAAGTAAGGGATTAAAAGTGTAACAACCCAACTAGAAACAATAAGACAACAATCTAAAATTTAATAATAGAATAAAATTCATACCGAAATGCCCCAAGCTTACACTTTTAAATTCAAGGTTTTCAAAGTGTAACAACCCAACTAGAAACAACAAGACAACAATCTAAAATTTAATAATAGAAAAAAATTCATACCGAAACGGCTCCAAGCTTACACTTTTAAATTCAAGGTTTTCAAAGCCAACCTATACACAACTGAGATATGAACAAACATAATCTATAAAGACAGTCCTCCATCACTCGCCGCAACATCTTCTCATTTTCTTTATCTGCTCTCTCTAATTCACGCCTGCCTGAAAAGATTTTTAGTTTTGAAAGAGCGAGGGTTAGACCAAAGGTGTAGTGAGTCCCCTCTAACAGATAAGTAATAAAATAACTTTCCAACAAATTTAAACCAACAGCTTTATAAGCACATAAAGATAAAACACGCTACTGACCACACGACCGTTAAAGACGATGTGTCTAACTCGCACTGCCTTAATTTTGGGACACACCCCCAATGGCATAAACGGGCCACACTCCCCGACTTAGGTCACAAATTCCACATAAGAGTAATTCACACTACTGACCACACTACCGTCAAAGACGATGTGTCTAACTCACACTGCCTTAATTTTGGGACACACCCCAGTGGCATAAACGGGCCACACTCTCCGGCACGAGTAGGCGGGCTACACTCCCCGACTTAGGTCACAATCTCCATAAATAATGTGTGCATACATTTAACAACAACAATTTATAACACACTTAAAACATTTCATAATAAACATGCCATCGTAATTAAATTAAAGTTTAAAATTTAAACTTCACATGCTTTCGCTAACCAAAAGGTTTAGTTCAGAAAAACTCACGTGACGTCCTTAGCTCGAATCTCGCGTCTACTCCTATAATTCGGTCTGAAACCTATAAAGGAAATATTGATTGGTGAACTCTCTCAACTTTCTAATTTATAAAAGGGTTGACCTTGACATCGAAACCCCAACGTCACTTAAACTTTAAATATTTAACCCACCATTTATTAACTAAAAACATGGTAATTGGAATTGATTTACAAACGGGCCAGCAAATCAATACTACCCAGCCCAAACTAAACTTAAATCATTAAATGGTATGTGGGCTGGGGCCCACCACAGAAATCATTAATTGGCAAAAGATTTCGGCCCACCAATGAAGCCGGGGACCGGGGCTTTAAGGGTCGCCCGGTGTGTAACTTGAGACCGGGGTCTCCCCCCACCGACCGAGGTCTCCCCCCTTGCGCCGACCGGTGTCCCATCGAATGAACTGAACCAAGGAATCGATAAACCAAAATAGCAGCTCCCATCTTATTTCTTGAAAATCAATGCAACTCAACCTAGAATCCAAAATCAGATGCAGAAACTTAATTTCAACAAAATTTCCATTAACTACATAATTAATCCTATATCGACTTCCAAAAATCTCAACCCAGATAACTCAACTTTAGGAACTATCAAAGATACAAAACCCAACTCAAAGACTTTTGAAATCAATTGTTAAACTCTTACTAATAAAGAATAGGATTAGAAATTTACCTTAGAAGATTTGTAACAACCTAAAAATTTTCATACCAAAATATAGCATAATATAAATCCAAAGACAAAGGTTTACAATCTCAAATCGAAAATTTAAACGGCTAAATTCTTAATTACAACCGAGAGTTACTAAATTTAAGCTAATATTAAACTGAACTAATTCCTCTCTCTCGAGCTGCTAAAACTCTAAGCCTTCTCCTTTCCTTTCCCTGAAGCACTACGATCACCTTTCCCTGAAAATGGGTTTTTAAGATTTGAAAATGAGGGTTAGACCGTAAGGTCTAGTGAATTTCTGACAAATAATGATAATTTGCAAAGATAACAGTTACACGGATTATGATAATTAGCAAACCCCAAACTGAATGCAATACGATAATTTAACGATTAAATTACTTTATATAACTTCCCAAACGGGTATCACAATGATCAGTTGTGCCCAATTTAAAATTACCATGCGCGCAATCACGATCGGGGCCCAAGCATACTCCCCTCTCGTATCGGGGCCCAAGCAGACTCCCCGCTCACACCGGGTCCCAAGCAGAGTCCCCGTCCTCATGTGAAGGAAACGAATTCCATACACATAGGTGGTGTGAGATTTCCGTAATCGTCACAAGTTCGATAGTTCCCATATCGACAAAATTAACGTAGAAGTTAATATTTATAAACTCAGAATAATCAGATAACTTGCTAGAATGATGTTAAACACAACATTAGTAAATAACAAGATCTCATGCAATCCCAAATTCAGTTTTCTCTTAAAATCAACATAAAAGAAAAGTTATAAGGTTAAGGAGTCAGAAACTCACTTGCTTGAAATGGTGATCGCTTAGTTAAAATACTGCTTCCCTATAATATCGAAAGAATAACGAGGTTACATAATGAACAGACTCAGATACAAAATACTTACTAAACCTACGCTGCCCTGAGCCCTCCCCAGGCCCGACTCGACCAAACACTACCTTTGACCGAACTACCCCCAACCGGGGCCTCCCCCTGATGACCGGGTTCTAACTGACCGGGGTCTCCCCCTGGTTGACCGGACCCTAACTGACCGGGGTCTTCCCCTGGTCGACCGGTCTGAAACTGCCCGGGGTCTCCCCTTCGGTCGACCGGACTTAAACTGAACGGGGTATCCCCTTTGGTCGACCGGACTTTAATTGACCGGGGTCTCCCCCTGGTTCCTGGTTTGAACATCGACCGAACCCAACAAAATAGCGATACATAACCCACAACTCAAAATTTACCAGAACAATTTATTCGATCCAGATTAAAATCATCTTAATACTAAATTGATATTATGATAGAACTAAACATCCATTCTCCGCATCCAAATCTATTTACCAAAACTACAACAATAGATTGATTTTAAACCCAACTCAAACGTAGTTGTTCTTAAGGGTTTAAAACCCCTATACAGCTTCAAACTATAGTCATAACTAATAAAGAGACCTCAATAAAGCGATCATTAAGCATTAAATAAGAAGACTAACCTGCGATTTCAATTTCTTCCAAGATCCTAAGCTTTTCTCCAAAACCCCTCCCTGATCTTCTCTCTGGCACCGCACCCAAAACAGAAATGAAATGGACAATTGGGTTTTACCCTATTTGTTAATTATCAACCAAGTTACATTCTAGCCCCTCAAGTATCAACATTCGACCAAAACCCCAAAATTAACATAAGACTATCACTAAACTCATGGTCATTACAACCTCCCCCCCCTTTAAAAGGATTCCGTCCCCGGAATCTCCTCTTCGAACAGGTGAGGATATTTGGCTCGCATATCTGACTCAACCTCCCAGGTAGCATCCTCCTCTTTATGATAACGCCAATAAACTTTCACTAAAACAATCTTTTTACTCCTTAACTTTCTGACCTTTGGTCCGTAATAGATTCAGGCTCTTCTATAAATTTCAGACGTTCATCAATCTGCACATCATGCAATGGCACCACCAGACTTACATCCGCTAGACACTTCCTTAAATTGGAGACATGAAACGTATTATGAATACCCCGCAATTCTTCAGGAACCTCAAGCTTATACGCCACCACCCCAATGCGATCCACTATCGCAAACAACCCAACATAACGTGGGCTTAACTTTCCTTTCTTACCGAACCACATTACTCCTTTCCATGGGGACACCTTTAGCATAGCTCGATCTCCAATATGGAATTCTATGTCTTTTCGCCGATGGTCTGCATAACTCTTTTGCCGATCCCGAGCCACTTTTAGATTTTCTCGAATCTGCACTACCTTATCTGCTGTGAGTTGCACTAAGTCCGACCCGACTAACTGTCGCTCCCTAACTTCATTCCAGCACAAAGGGTTCTACATTTTCGTCCGTACAAGGCTTCATAAGGGGCCGCCTTAATGCTGGCATGATAACTATTATTATACAAAAATTCAATCAAAGGAAGATGACTTTCCCATGAACCCCGAAAATCTAAGACACAAGCTCTCAACATGTCCTCCAGGGTCTGGATTGTTCGTTCACTCTGACCGTCAGTTTGAGGATGATATGCTGTACTCATCTTTAAACGGGACCCCATCTCTCGCTGAAAACTGTTCCAAAAAGATGAAGTAAAATGACTGTCCCTATCCGAGATTATCGACAGTGGTACTCCATGACGCGCTACAATTTCATCTATATACAACTTTGCTAATCTCTCCAGAGAATAGGTCTCCTTTATGGGTAAAAAGTGCGCCAATTTCGTTAATCGGTCCACAATTACCCAGATAGCATCGTAACCCTTCGGCGTCTTTGGCAGTTTGGTCACAAAGTCCATGATGATTTGATCCCATTTCCAGACTGGAATTTCCAATGGTTGCAACTTCCCGTACGGTCTTTGATGTCCCACCTTTACTTGCAGGCAAGTAAGGCAACGCTCCACAAAATAAGCTACATCCTTCTTCATACCCGACCACCAAAAATTTGGTTTTAAATCTCCATGCATTTTACTCGTTCCTGGATGGATCGAATATTTTGACTTATGAGCTTCCTCTAAAATTTCCCGCCTAAGCTCTCTAAATTTTGGAACCCAAACTCTACCCTTGAAACACTTCAATCCCCGACTATCTTCAGATAAAGCGGTTACGATTCCGAGCATTTGCTCCTGCTTTATGTTTTCGGGTAACAATGCTTTCGCTTGCGTCTTCTTTATTTCGTCCATCAGATTGAACGACACTTCTGTTCGCATGGACACCACCTTTGTAGTTTCGCCTCTCTCCTTGCGGCTCAGGGCATCTGCCACCACGTTGGCCTTTCCCGGATGATACTCGATTTTACAGTCATAATCTAACAATAATTCCATCCATCTTCTCTGGCGCATGTTCAACTCTTTCTGATCAAAGAGGTGACATAGGCTCTTGTGGTCCGTGAAGATCAGGAATTTCGTCCCATAAAGGTAGGGCCGCCAAATCTTCAATGCAAACACCACAACTGCCAATTCCAAATCATGGGTAGGATAGCATGTCTCATGGTCCTTCAGCTGACGAGACGCGTAAGCTATCACCTTACCTCGCTGCATAAGGACACATCCCAATCCTAGCCTCGACGCGTCGCTATACACCACAAAATCCTCGGAGCCCTCTGGTAAGGTCAAAATCGGTGCCGAACTCAACATCAACTTTAACTTCTGGAACGCTTCTTCTTGAGCTTCCGGCCACGAAAACTTCACATTTTTCTTCGTGAGGGAAATCAATGGCATAGCGATGCGGGAGAAATCCTTAATGAACTTCCGGTAGTAGCCTGCCAACCCTAAGAAACTCCTCACCTCTGACGGATTCCTCGGTTGCTCCCAGTCTTGAATTGCCTCAACCTTTGATGGGTCCACCTTGATCCCTTCTCGAGATACCACATGCCAAAGAAATTGAACTTCCTTTAACCAAAATTCACACTTGGAGAATTTGGCAAAAAGTTTCTCTCGCTTCAGCAATTCCAAAATGACACGCAAGTGCTCCTCATGCTCTTCCTCAGACCTTGAATAAATCAGGATATCGTCTATGAATATGATCAAAAACTTATCTAGGTAGAGTTGACATACTCTATTCATTAAATCCATAAACGTTGCTGGCGCGTTGGTTAGGCCAAAAGGCATCACCAAAAATTCATAGTGCCCATACCTTGTTCGAAATGCCGTTTTCGGAATATCATCCTCTCTTACTTTGAGCTGATGGTATCCTGACCGCAAATCAATCTTGGAAAAGTAGCTAGCTCCTTCCAGCTGATCGAACAAATCATCTATTCTCGGAAGCGGATACTTATTTTTAACTGTTACCTTATTAAGTTCACGGTAATCAATGCACATCCGTATTGTACCGTCTTTCTTTTTCACAAAAAGTACTGGTGCACCCCAAGGTGAGGTAATCGGTCTCACAAACCCTTTGTCTAGCAGTTCTTGCAACTGCGACATCATTTCCTTCATTTCCGAAGGCGCTAACCAATATGGAGCACGCACGATTGGTGCCGCCCCTGGCACCAAATCTATGCGAAATTCCACTTGACGATCTGGAGGTAAGGTAGTCAAGTCCTCCGGAAATACCTCCGGATACTCGCTCACCACCTTTACGTCCCCGATCCCCCGTTTCTCCTTTTTAGCATCAATTACATAAGCCAAAAACCCCACACAACCCTTTTTTAAACTATTGGCGGTCTTGATCATAGACATAAGACTAACCCTCTTATTCCGTCGACTCCCGTACAAGATTACCGTCCCCTTGCCCGGTATCTGTACTCGAATTAACTTCTTATTGCAGACTATGTTGGCGCTATTTTCAGCTAACCAGTCCATTCCCAACACTATATTGAACTCTCCCATTGCCATAGGATATAACCGCAGAGACACCAAACTTCCTTCTATATCTATGACACAACCCTCGACAACTTCTTTAATAAACACCCGGTTATCATCGCCCGTTTCTACCTCTAACACCTTCTCTAGACCTTTAGGTTTCACATTCAGATATTTCAAGAACTCAAGAGATACAAAGGAACGATCTGCCCCCGAATCAAATAACACATTGGCAGGAAAAAAATTCACCAGAAATGTACCTGACACAACTTCCGGTATTTCTTCTGCCTCAGCCGCCGTCATATGAAAAGCACGACCCTTCGCCCGTTCTGGCTCCAATCTTTTCTCCTCCCCTTTGTATCCCTGCTTTCTGCTGTACTGGGCCACCCCACCCTTCTTCAACTGTGGACAGTCTGGCCTTAAATGGTCAAGAGATCCACATTGAAAACACGATCGACTCTTCGGACAATCCTTAGCAACATGACCAGACACCCCGCAACGGTAACAGGATCTCGGATCAATCACACATTCACCCCTATGAACTCGGTGACACGTACCACATGGCGGAGGCATTACCCCACGATTTCCACGACCATCCGATCTGAACATTTTCCCTTTCTTTCCGTCTGCTCCCGACCCGTCCCATTTCCGTTTTTCATTCCCTCTCTCGGACGCTTGGTGGTTCTTTTCTTTTTTCTCTCATCTCCGCTGCATTAATTGCTGATTGAAAAGTGGCCGGTTCCTTGTTTGCAACAAATTCACGAATGTCACTCCTCAACCCAAAGATGTATCGTTCCACGTGCCTCTACTTATTGGGCACATAGATTTCCGTGAAACGTGATTTTTTGATGAACTTTGAAGTGTACTCCCGCACGGTCATCTCTCTTTGTTTCAGTCCCAAAAATTCCTCTTCCAGCTTTTTAATTGTCTCTAGAGGGCAGAATTGAGCCTTGAACCTGCTCACAAAAGTTTCCCAAGACATACCCTTGGCTGCCGACGAGCCCTGACCTCCGGATTCCGCGTCCCACCACATTATAGCTTCATCTCTCAGCATTGACAAGGCATAAACCACTTTATCTTCACTCGCACATTTGCTGGTGTCGAACGCCAGCTCTATACCCTTAACCCACTTCAGTGCCAAAACCGGATCACATTCACCTTTATAAGTAGGAGGCTTGCAGGTAGCAAATTCTTTGTAACTATACCCTTTAGCTGCCGACTCATTCACCACCAAAGTGGTCGATTGACGATGACTACCCTCTACCGAAAACGGTGGACTAGATATTTCAGTTCCTTCCTTACCCTCAGACTTGTCTTTGTTTCCCGATGCCGACCCCTCCCACGACCCTGACCTCGCTGCTGACCCCTTCCCCGAACAGAAATAGAACTCTCCTGCTGCGATGCTTCTTTATTCTCGGGAATTTCTGCACTCCTGGCCCGTCGACCCGACTGAGTCGCCCCATGCCCCCTATTCGCAACATTCGGTTCCATTTGAGTAGAAGTCTTTCGAGTCGGCCTTACCGTCTTCTTTGCCCGACCCCTGGCCCTTCCACGAGCAACAGGTTGTCTTACCGGTGCTGCTCGCTCATTTGCCGGAGTCTCGTTAACTGGATTAATCTCCTCAACTGGCACTGATCTACTTCTCAACGACCTTCCCGACATGACGAAACTGCTTGAACCACAAAAGAACCAAAACTTAGAAACCTAGTATGACAAGGTTAATTTAAGCACATACATGTACCTGTAAATTCGTGATTACACTGGCAAGGTGGAATCCCAAATTTACCTTACATGACAGTCCTCACTACCTTATCATTAACGCACCTAAAGTAAACTTACACAGGCATCCTAGCTCTCGGTTGAGTTCCCTAAGTTCTCAGTTTAAGTTTAGGCCCATCCGGTCACCTAAATCTCTTAAACTATGGCTCTGATACCAAATGTAACAACCCAAAAATTTTCAAACCAAAATATAGCATAATATAAATCCAAAGCCAAAGGTTTACAATCTCAAATCGAAAATTTAAACGGCTAAATTCTTAATTACAACCGAGAGTTACTAAATTTAAGCTAATAATAAACTGAACTAATTCCTCTCTCTCGAGCTGCTAAAACTCTAAGCCTTCTCCTTTCCTTTTCCTGAAGCACTACGATCACCTTTCCCTGAAAATGGGTTTTTAAGATTTGAAAACAAGGGTTAGACCGTAAGGTCTAGTGAATTTCTGACAAATAATGATAATTTGCAAAGATAACAGTTACACGGATTATGATAATTAGCAAACCCCAAACTGAATGCAATACGATAATTTAACGATTAAATTACTTTATATAACTTCCCAAACGGGTATCACAATGATCAGTTGTGCCCAATTTAACATTACCATGCGCGCAATCACGATCGGGGCCCAAGCAGACTCCCCTCTCGTATCGGCGCCCAAGCAGACTCCCCGCTCACACCGGGGCCCAAGCAGAGTCCCCGTCCTCATGTGAAGGAAACGAATTCCATACACATAGGTGGTGTGAGATTTTCGTAATCGTCACAAGTTCGACAGTTCCCATATCGACAAAATTAACGTAGAAGTTCATATTTATAAACTCAGAATAATCAGATAACTTGCTAGAACGATGTTAAACACAACATTAGTAAATAACAAGATCTCATGCAATCCCAAATTCATTTTTCTCTTAAAATCAACATAAAAGAAAAGTTATAAGGTTAAGGAGTCAGAAACTCACTTGCTTGAAATGGTGATCGCTTAGTTAAAATACTGCTTCCCTATAATATCGAAAGAATAACGAGGTTACATAATGAACAAACTCAGATACAAAATACTTACTAAACCTACGCTGCTCTGAGCCCCCCGGCCCGACTCGACCAAACACTCCCTTTGACCGAACTACCCTCGACCGGGGCCTCCCCCTGATGACCGGGTTCTAAACGACCTGGGTCTCCCCCTGGTCGACCGGTCTTAAACTGCCCGGGGTCTCCCCCTTGGTCGACCGGACCTAAACTGACAGGGGTCTCCCCTTCGGTCGACCGAACTTAAACTGACCGGGGTCTCCCCTTCGGTCGACCGGACTTTAATTGACCGGGGTCTCCCCCTGGTTCCTGGTTTGAACATCGACTGAACCCAACAAAATAGCGATACATAACCCACAGCTCAAAAGTTTACCAGAACAATTTCTTCGATCCAGATTAAAATCATCTTAATACTAAATTGATATTATGATAGAACTAAACATCCATTCTCCGCATCCAAATCTATTTACCAAAACTACAACAATAGATTGATTTTAAACCCAACTCAAACGTAGTCGTTCTTAAGGGTTTAAAACCCCTCTACAGCTTCAAACTATAGTCATAACTAATAAAGAGACCTCAATAAAGCGATCATTAAGCATTGAATAAGAAGACTAACCTGTGATTTCAATTTCTTCCAAGATCCTAAGCTTTTCTCCAAAACCCCTCCCTGATCTTCTCTCTGGCGCCACACCCAAAACAGAAATGAAAAGGACAATTGGGTTTTACCCTATTTGTTAATTATCAACCAAGTTACATTCTAGCCCCTCAAGTATCAACATTCGACCAAAAACCCAAAATTAACATAAGACTATCACTAAACTCATGGGCATTACAAGATTGAAGAACACAAATTCTCTTCTTCTTTTCTTCCCTTCCGATTGAGTCGTTCCACCCTCTTTCTCCCTTCCAAAATTAGCAGCTGCCTCACCAAAACACTAAGAGTCTAGGGTTAAATCCCTCCTTTCCCCATTTTTCACTCTAAACCCCTCTATTTAGGCTTTTTTACTTTCTTCCCCAAACTTTTACATTAATTGCTTTAAACCCGGTTATTACAAAAAGTAAACTACATACCTAATTATAAGGGTAGTAAATGTAATGTATAAATTAAAAAAATTGAATTAAGGAGAGATTTAAGGAGGAGTGAATGTGGGTGTGCTAATTGAACTTATAATGTAAACTGCGTCTTAACAACAATATTAAAACAAGAATAATAAAACTCAGAAACAATATTAAAGAAGTTGCGGAAAAACACTTTAATATTCAAACTATCAATGTAACAGTAAAATATAAATCACAACTTGTAAACTTTATTGAATGATTAAAGTTACAAGCTTTCACACAAATGATGAACAGGCTCACCAAGACGAATTCTACTTCTCTAGAACTAGGGATGTAAACCTTGAGGTTAATTCTCTTTCTAAACAAAAACTCAGAATACTCGTATATCAAAACTATTCTGAAAACATCTATACATATACTGAAAATAAAAGATAATTACAAAACATAAACGATCTTCAGTATATTCTTCCATAATTATTTTCAACCTTCCATGATTATCTTCAAACCTTGATCTGCGCATATCTTGATTATCACATAAGCAGTATTAAATCATAGCATCATTAATACTCTAAGCAGTATTAATCTTCAACAGTACTAACTATCTTCAACAGCATTAACCAATCAACAGTACTAACTACTAGCAGTACTAACTCTTTAAGCAGTATTAATTCTACTAGCAGTAGTAATCTTGAAAGCCTGGCAGTAGTAATCACTTAGACAAATCTTCAGTTCCCAACAATCTCCCCCTAACTTGACTTTTAGAGAAAAGAAGTCAAGTTCTTCAGATGCTCCCAAAACTCCATTGCTCATAAACCTATATCAGGATTCAGCCCCAAACTCTGATTAAGAGTTCTCTGAATCAAGTATCTTGCCATTGTAGAATCTGGTGCACAACCTAGCTTTTTCTTCAACATAGCATGCAGCTTTAACCTGCTATGGTTGTATACTCTATCCACTAGGAAGTATTCAAAGTGACTTGTATCCATAGCTAGTGCATATACTCTACTTCTTTCATACAGAGTCCAGTTGTTGATGGTTTTGAAAACATTTCTGATAACATGCTGAACTTCCTCTGGCTTGAACAACATGCATAGATATTCCATCACAAGTTTTGTAACTGGTATCCCTGAAGTTTTCAGTTTATCAGCATATTGTTTCATCCCCACCTCAAACATTTCCTCTAAATCAGATCTGGAGCATACTCTTACAATCTTGGCCCAAGTAGGATACACTTCAAATTTGTCATCTTTCCTCTTTAGCCTGATATACTCCTTTCCATCTACTTCCATAGTATCCCAGTGAATAATCTCAGGAGGCTTGACACCAACTGGTTCAGCTGTTATAGGCTCAGGCACTTTCTCCATCACCACCATGTACATATTTACATCATAAGTACTGGATGGTTCTTCCTGAGATTGAGCTTTCTTTTCATCAGACTTAGGTGCCTCTTCTTCTTCAGCTACCTTTTGTTCTTTCTCAGCTTCTTCCTCATCCACTCTAGGTTTCTTAGCTGGTTTCCTTCTAGCCATCATTTTAGTTCTTTTCAGAGTCCTCAAACTTTCACCTAGAGTAGCTTCCTTCCTTGGTGATTCTTGATCATCAGGAAAGGGTTTTTGAATTTGAAGGTCATGACTCTCTTTCATCCTCTTTTCCACTTCAACTCTGGCTTTGTCATTTCCTTGAAGCTTAGTCATCTCTGCATCATACAACCCTTTGATTTGTTCAAATGACATTTTAGTGAACATTTCCTTTTTGACTCCCACAACACCTTTGAGAAAAGTGATCATCTTCTTTCTCTCTTGAGTGCCAAGGTAGGTCTTTGAAGGTTGCCTCTTCTTTGCATCCAATTTGATCATTACAGGCTTCTTTGGAATTGCAGATCTCTTTTGTTCCATCTCTGTTGCCAAACTCTTTTGATAAACTTCATTCAGCTCTGCAGCTAGAGCTTTTGCCATCTCCCTATCTTTCTTCACTTGAACTGTTTCTGCTTGCTCAAGTTCTGCTTGAATCTTCTTAGCCAAAGCTTCATCTGACTCAATCAACTTTTGCTTTTTAATTGGTTGGTCAGATTCCACTATCTTCTTTTTGCCTTTGTCCTTGCTTGCTACCTTATCAACACTAGCTTTCTTGATAACCTCAGCATTGTCTTTGATGACAATTCCTTTGGCCTTTGAAGTGACCTTAGAAGTATCATGTTTAGCTTTGATTAATGCTTCAGCTACCTCAATTTCTTCTAAATTGCTGCTAAGGAGGCCTGTTAATATCTCTTTAACAATTTCTGTTGCTTCATTTATTTCAGCAGCATTAACTGTTTCTGCTGCTATGTTTGCTTCAGCAACATTAACTGTTTCTGCTGCTTTCTCAAACTCTGTTTCATTTAAGCAAACTCCCCCTCATCTCCATGTTTCTCCCCCTTATTCTTAGCATTATCCATGTTAACCTCAACTTCTGACTCCCCCTTTTTGGGAGCATCATCCACTGGGTTCCTTCTTCTGAGCACAAATCTTTGCTTCTTCTTCTTTTGAACCACCTTCTGAACCAACTTCTTTAAGCTGCTGATCTCTTCTTGTTGGTTGATGATGACTTTCTTGAGTTCATTGACAACCTTCTTTTGAGCATCCAGTTTAGTTGCCATTTTGGACATGGCAGAAATCAATTCATGGTATTCATATCTATCCTCACCTTCTCCAGGAGTGTTACCCCCTTTTGAGGGATCATTGGAATGTTTAATAGGGATCTCCAGCCATGCTGAAGCACCACCTATTCCCTTGGTTTCTTGGCACCCGGGACCTTTGGATGATTGCTCACCCAAAGTTGCCATGGGGAAGGTCTTAGTGATGTTACCACTGGCCTCCTCTGTGCTAGCAGGAGTAGTGGCAACCTTCTCACCCACATGCTCATGCATCTCCTTAGTGAGCACCTCCTTGGGGTTGGGAGACACCCCAGTGGTTTCCCTATGGATATTCTCTAATGGAGAATGCTTCATTAGAGGGCTTTGAGGTTCTGGGTTTGTAGGAGGTACAACAAGGGAAGGAGCCTTGTGTACCTTTCTCTTAATATAAGTTTTGGCTATAACTGGTGTTGGCTTAAGAACAAGAGACTGAGGAAGTGATATAGAGGTTGAAGGTTGGGTTTGGCTCTCAGTGGGATGGTCTAGTGAGGGCCTTGACCCTGATGCCATACCTTCTAGGTTGTGGGACACCACCATCATTGTAGAGAACAATGGGGTGTCAACTCCTTCCGATTCCTTGGAAAATCTTTTCATATTTGAAAAGACCTTGCCCTTAGGGATTTTAGGTACATATACCTCATTAAACTGAGGTATATCCGTCAATTCAGTGGTGATAACTGCCTGTATAAATCTTGGATACATATAGAAACTCTTTTTATTATCCAAGTTTGACACAAGGTCATTGAAAATCATTTTTGAGAAATTATACTTTCTGGCAGTGGACAAGCAGACCAAAGCAAAAGCAATGGTACTACTGAACTGACTCCATCCAGTAGTTTTTCTAGAAATACAGTGCATAAGAGTATGAACAAAGAAACGCCATTGGGGAGAAAAGTTAGCTTTGTAAAATTTGAAAACACCCATTTGGCCTTCATACCCCATTCTTGTGAGATTGGAAAACAAATCCTCATTAGGGATATAGGTAATACCCGAGGCATCGTCTAGACGTAGACTGATGCGAATGACCTCTTCAGTGACTATCAAGGGTTTGTCACACACCCTTGTCTTGATGAACTGCACACCGTTTTCAGTAACAACGGTGGCATTGGCCCAAAATTGCTTCTGGTGCTCGATGAAGATTGGTGGTGACACAGTAAGAGCATACGCTATATGACTGGTCTTGAGAAAATCAACTATTTGATGGAATCCATCAGCCTGCTTTGGCTTTTGAAGCATTGCGATCTCATTGTGTTCATCAATAAACGCCATGGATGCCATCGGTCTTGAGGATTCTTGACTGAAACACACTGGTTACTTGAGAGAAAAGAGTTAGAGAGAAGATGAACAGTATTCAAAGAGTCGTTGTGAGCTTTTAGGCGGGCAAAGAGAGTATTTATATGATTCAGGAAAGAAGCAGTATTAACCCTAATTTCAGTTAAAGCAGTACTAACCACTCGCAGTATTAACTGAGAGCAGTAGTAACTAACTAGCAGCATTAACTAACTAGCAGTATTAACTTTGCACTGGCAGCATGAACAATACTTACACTTTTTAAGCTTGAGTTAGTCTGAGCAAGACAATAAACTTCCTGAGAAAGATGATTAGTAGCACCAAACAAAATAAACAAATAACAGGTATACAACCACTTTTTAAACACGAGCTCATTCAGAGTTGATCATGCCCACACTTGTGACCTACCCACATCAAAAGCTTTAGTGAATAGATCAGCAAACTGGTTATCAGTATGAACTTTAGCAACTTGAATAAGCTTCTTTTCATTGCAGTCTCTAATAAAGTGATACCTGATTTCAATGTGCTTTGTTTTGGAGTGCTTGACTGGATTGTTAACAATGCTAATAGCACTGCTATTGTCAATGAAGATTGGAGTGTGAAGAAAGGTTACCCCATAGTCCAACATTTGATTCTGAATCCATAGAACCTGAGAACAGCAACTTGCAGCAGCAATGTACTCAGCTTTTGTTGTGGATAAGGACACTGTGGTTTGCTTCTTACACTGCCAAGATACTAGTCTTGCACCCAAAAGTTGACATCCCCCTGAAGTAGACTTTCTATCCATATTAGCACCACCCAAGTCACTCTCTGAATATGCAATCAAATCAAAATAGATTCATAAGTATACCAAAGACCTAATCTAGGTTGCCCTCTTAAGTATCTGAAAATCTTCTTAACAGCTTGAAGATGTGACTGCTTTGGCTTGACTTGTAATCTAGCACACACACACACACTGGAAACATGATATCTGGTCTTGAGGCTGTGAGATACATGAGAGATCCAATCATTGATCTATAAAGATGGACATCAACATCCTCCCCCTCAAGATCAGCAGTGATCTGTTTGTGTGTTTCCATTGGTGTGCTTCCTGGCTTTGAGTATGATAAACCATACTTATCTAGGATGTCTTTCACATACTTTGATTGACTTATGAAAATCCCATCTTTCTGCTGTTTCACTTGAAGCCCAAGGAAGAAGGTGAGTTCACCCATTGAACTCATTTTGAAGCTCTTGTGCATCAACTCTTCAAAGTCTCTACACATCTGATCTTTTGTGGATCCAAATATGATGTCATCCACATAGATCTGAACAAGTAGGGTGTCCTTCTTACTTCTTTTAATGAAAAGGGTCTTGTCAATGATTCCCCTTTCAAACCCATTTTCCAAGAGATAGGTAGACAGAGTATCATACCATGCTCTTGGGGCTTGATGTAAACCATAGAGTGCTTTCTTAAGTTTGTATACTCTGTCAGGATATGATGGATTCTCAAATCCAGGGGGCTGACAGACATATACTTCCTCATCAATTGTTCCATATAAAAAGGCACTCTTCACATCCATCTGATATACCTTGAACTTCATATATGAGGCATAGGCTAGAAACAACCTAATTGCCTCTACCCGTGCCACTGGAGCAAAAACTTCCTCATAGTCTATGCCTTCTTCCTGAGTGTACCCTTGTGCCACTAGCCTTGCTTTGTTCCTGATTACTATTCCTCTCTCATCCTTTTTATTTCTGAAAATCCACTTGGTGCCAATTGCTCTATGACCTTTTGGAAGGTCCACCAAGTCCTAAACATCTTGCAATTTAAACTGTAGCAACTCTTCTTGAATGGCTTCTATCCAACTTGAATCTTTCATTGCATCATAAGCCTTCTTAGGCTCAATCTGAGATAGAAAGCAAGAGAGTACTGTATGCTACTGATCCTGCAAAACTTGAAGTCTTCTTTGATTCCTAGTTATCATAGGAGAAGTAATGTCTCCTATTACCAGCTCAGGAGGATGATTCTTCTGAGTTCTTGTCTGATTACTAGGTTCTTCATTAATTCCCACATCTAAATTGGAATCATTTAAGTCAGCTGAGGGGATCTCATCAGCTACTTCTGGCTCTTCATGCTCTAAATTCTCCTCATCTCTTCTTTCTTCTTCACTCTGATTTGGTTCAGTAACAGCCTCCCTTTCACAGTTCAACATGGGTCATTGTAGGTATGGGAAAGATCACAGACTTAGGAATAATATCTTGTACTTGTTCATCCCCTGATCCTCTACTTCCTGATCCTGCATGATCATCACTATTGAAACCCAAAGAGTTAGTTAGTGAATCAATGTCAAATAACCACTGAGGACCTGAACCAATAGGATTTGGTGAGTTCTCATTGCATTTGACATTGTCACTTTCCTCAATTATTCTAGAAGAAGAATTAAATACTCTGTAGGCCTTACTCTGAGATGAGTAACCAACAAGAAAACCATCATCTGCTTTGCTATCAAACTTTCCTAAGTGAGTTTTGGTATTGAGAATGGTACAAGGACAACCAAAAGGTTTAAAAAATCCAATAAATGGTTTTCTTTTATTAAAAAGCTCATATTGTGTCTTGTTCTTAGGCTTTACTACAAGAACTCTGTTTTGGACATAGCAAGCAGTATTTACTGCTTCAGCCCAGAAAGTAATTGGAAGTTTTGAATCAGCTAACAGAGATCTAGCAGCCTCAATCAGTGTCCTATTCCTTCTCTCAGCAACACCATTTTGTTGTGGAGTCCTAAGAGCACTGTATTGCCTCTCAATTCCTTTTTCCTCACAAAAGGTGTTTAGGTCGATATTTTTAAATTCAGTACCATTATCTGACCTAATGACTTTTACCTTTTGATTTGTTTGGTTTTCAATTCTTAGAATGAAGGATTTGATCAATCCACTTGTCTCATCCTTAGTCCTTAGAAAATATACCCAAGTAAATCTTGAGTAATCATCAACAATAACTAAGCAGTATGATTTCTTACCTATACTCATGACATTTGTAGGACCAAACAGATCCATATGCAACAACTGAAGAGAAGAAGAAATTGTGTTCAACTCTTTGGACTTATGAGAAGTTTTGTGTTGTTTGCCTTTGAGACAAACAACACAATGATCATCACATGAAAAGACTTTTGAAGGCAGACCTCTTACAAGGTTGTTTTTAACAAGTTTATTCATTGTTTTAAAGTTCATGTGACACATCCTTCTGTGCCAAAGTGATGATTCATCCAAAGAGGCTTTTGAAACAAGACAGGTTAGGGATGAATCATTTCAAACATTTTCCATATCCAAACAATAGACATTATCCTTTCTAGGAGTTCTTAGTAGTATCATCTTTTCATCAACTACCTTGAATCCAGGAGCAAGGATAATGCATTATGAATCAGTGAATAATATACTATGCTTTTTGTCACAAACCTGTGATACACTTAACAGGTTGTACCTTAACTGCTCAACATAGAAAACATCTTCAAAGGTCATCTTACCTTTTGTTACATCACCCTTACCACTAATCTTACCTCCATCTGGAGTATTACCAAAGGCAACATGCCCTCCATCAATTTTCTTGAAATTCTTGAGGCAAGCCATGTTCCCTGTCATGTGCCTAGAGCAACCACTATCAACATGCCAGATGCTCTTTCCTTTGAGCTGCTGATTGTCCTGCACATAAGATAAATCAATTAGTATTGACTGGGAACCCAAGCCAAAGTGGTCTTGGGCCTCCCTTTCTCTTCAAAGTACTTGCACTCCTTTTTGATGAGATTTTTAAAATTAGAACACTCTTTACTGGAGTACTTTGTCAAGATGATTGGTCTAGAAGCACAAACACTAGAAGCAGTACTGATTTTAAAAGTACTAACAAAGTTAGCAGTACTAACAGGTTTAGCAGTACTAACCTTGTTAGAAGCACTAACAGAGTTAGCAGTATTAACATCTGATGAAGTACTAACAATGTTAGGTTTAGAAGTACTAATACTCTCAGCAGCACTAACATTGATAGCAACAGTATTGCTTCTGGCAGCACTATCTTTGTCAGCAGTACTATTTGTGGTAGTAGTACTAACAGTTTTAGTGCTTTTAGGAACCAACATCTTGACACTCTCTTTTACAGTCTTTTTCTTTATGTGGCTTTTAGATTTAACAGGTTTCTTAGCCACATGATTCCTTTCATCCTTCCTATAACCAAAGGGTTTTTGCATAGAGCTTTGAAAATTTATCCTTTGGTTAATTGGATTAAAATAACAGTGCTTGGCAAGATGGTTCATTTTTCCACATATGAAACAAGGTTTTGGTCTGATGATTTTACTCAAGTCAACTCCTTGTTTCTGAGCCCACTGATTATTCCAATTTCTTTGATTGCCCCTCCTTTTATCATGTTTTAGGGGCTCAGACTTATTACCTGCACACTGTTTGCAAGGACCAGGATTCACAACTGTAGTCTGCTTGTAATGGACCTTTTTAGACTTTCCCTCAGTATTCTCTACACCATCATATTTGACCCAATCCCTTCCACTACCCTCATTGGTAAGAATGTTATTTTCTAAGGGAATCTCACCACTCACAGTGTTATCCTTACTCTTACCAGCTTCTTTCTCAGTCTTGTCCTCAACAACTACTTCATCTAAAGGATCTATCTTAGTGGCTCCTTGATGCAAGTCCTTCCTATCCTTGGTCTCTAGCAAATCTGATTTAGGAGGGATGTAGTTGTTGTTGTATGGTGGTGGTGTGGTATTGTACCCAATTCCTGGTTTAAGCTTATCATGTATTTGGACTTTTAGAATAGAATCCGTGGCTTTAGAAACATATGAAAACTTTTCCACATCCAACTTAACCTTGGCTAGCTCTCCTTTCAACTTTTCATTCTCCTCTCTAGACTTTGTCAGTTGGATTTCTAGATCATTTTTCTCCCACTTCCAGTAATTTGTATCATATGTGTGTTGAAGTTCATTGGCTTGGAACCCTTTAATTTGTTCCTCAAACCTTTCAACAATTTTCACATAGTCTTTTCTATCCTTTTCTAACCTCTTAAGGTCATCACTCATACTCTGGTTGTGATCCCTGTACCTTTTCACAGTATCTATGCAAGTTTGAGAACAGAGATTAGACAGTACCTCAGTTGGGAGATCTGATACCTCTGCCATGAGAGCTTGATTATGAATGGCCTCTTCTGCTTGATCACTCCAGTCAAACCCCATTCCTTGTTGAGAAACAAGAGCTTGAGCAGAGTTTCTGTTCTGGTTGAAGCTTCCAGTCTGAGCTTGTTGGTGGTTGTTGTGAGGCAATCCACTTCTGCATTCCCTGGCAAAGTGTCCCTTCATGTGACACTTGTAGCACTCCACCTTTGACTTATCAAAGCCTGCTCCATCTTCTCTTCTTTGGGAGAAGTTGTTCCTCCCAGTCCTCTTGATAAACTTCTTCACCCTCATAGAAAGCATGGCCATCTGCCATTTAATATCCATCTCTTCAAGATCATCAGGATGGAGCTGTTCCAAGTCATCATTGATTAAAGAAGAGTTACCATGGCTGGAAAGAAAGGCTTCAAAAACAGATTCATTCCCTTTTTCTTGATTTACTCCACTGGCAGCATTAACTGATTCAGGGTTAGCAGTAGAATCAGTTGATGCTGATAGGAGTGCAGCATTATGAACATATCCAGTAGGCTTCTTCTTTGCTTCCACCTCAGATTCAAACACTCTCAGATCATTATACAGATCATCCAGTTCCTTTTCTTCCAACATGTCATTCTGTCTGAATGAGACAGTGTACATGGTCCATTCATCTCCAAGAGATCTGAGGAACTTTCGGTTGACATCATCTTGTTCCATCTGAACTCCAACAGTAGCCAACTCACCAATTAACTTATTGAATCTATCAAAAGTTTGAGTAATAGACTCATTCTTTGAAGATGTAAAATTCTCATATTGCTGCTTGAGAATATCCCTTTGATTCCTCTTAGTGCTCTTGGTGCCAACAAATCTCTTCTCTAAAGCATTCCATAGAATCTGAGCATCAGTGCAGTGATGAAACTGATGTTGATACTCATTAGGGATGGCTAAAAGCAGGGTGCTTAAAGCTTTCATCTCCAATTGTCTCACTTTCTTCTCAACATCAGTTTTTGGAGGCGGTCTTCTTCCATCTTGTCCAATTTTACCTTCAGCAGAGGGACCATTCTCAACAATGTCCCGCATAGAAAAGTCTGTAAGGAGAATGTACTGCTTGATCCTAATTTTCCACATGTCAAACTCATTAGGTTTGAGCATGGGAACCTTTGAAACAAGAGTACTGGTTGATTCAACTGTGTTGTCCATGATGAATGAAGGTTTATGAGAATACTAGGCTCTGATACAACTTGTAAGGATCTGATTCTTAACAAGAATAATAAAACTCAGAAACAATATTAAAGAAGTTGCGGAAAAACACTTTAATATTCAAACTATCAATGTAACAGTAAAATATAAATCACAACTTGTAAACTTTATTGAATGATTAAAGTTACAAGCTTTCACACAAAACCTCAATCTTGATAAACAGGCTCACCAAGACGAATTCTACTTCTCTAGAACTAGGGTTGTAAACCTTGAGGTTAATTCTTTCTCTAAACAAAAACTCAGAATACTCGTATATCAAAACTATTCTGAAAACATCTATACATATACTGAAAATAAAAGATAATTACAAAACATAAAATATCTTCAGTATATTCTTCCATAATTATCTTCAACCTTCCATGATTATCTTCAAACCTTGATCTGCGCGTATCTTGATTATCACATAAGCAGTATTAAATCATAGCAGCATTAATACTCTGAGCAGTATTAATCTTCAGCAGTACTAACTATCTTCAGCAGCATTAACCAATCAGCAGTACTAACTACTAGCAGTACTAACTCTTTAAGCAGTATTAATTCTACTAGCAGTAGTAATCTTGAAAGCTTGGCAGTAGTAATCACATAGACAAATCTTCAGTTCCCAACAAGATACATGTTTAGGTAGAAAAATACCGAAGTCGGTTCAGTAGAAGACGACACGTGACTTGCTAGTTGTTTATTTATTAGATGTATAGATTATGATGTTGTTGGTATTACTTTAAATATATTTTTAGTTAATTAATGGGATGTAAATAAAGCACTATACTTTTTTTTGTATAATAATTAGTACCTAAGGTATTTCTTGTCTAAAAGTTGTTAGATCATCACTTTGATTCTTGCTTAAACTTTATGGTCAAGCAAAAGTATTTTTGGTGTGTGTTCCCCACCTAATTTCCCATTTTGTCAAATTTTAAGTTAATAAGAATGTTAGGCATATAGGTAATTTTATTTTGTTTATATAAAAATAATTTAATAGATATTATATATTATTAGAGGCTTAAGCACGTAAATTTGAAAAGATATATAAAGAAGAAACGGTTTAAACGGTTTAAAAATTGTTTAAGGTACATTCAAGTGTTTACAAGATTTTATATTGATGCTTTTTTTAATGATTACTAGTGTTGGGCCCGTGCATTGTACGAGAGGAAATTTTTTTTGTTGGAATATTGAACCGAGTTAAAATGAAACGTAATTTCTCTGTTAACAGTTAATGAAATACAATGTGAAAAACGAATGTATTTTCATAAGTGGTTAACTTGCATATATTCTTAATCGTTTGTTGTTATGAGTTTGTGCTATGATTGTGGGTTTTGAAAAATATAAACAAATCCTCAGTAAATAAAATAAAATATAAAAAAGTAGTTTTTCAAAGAAACAAAAATATTGTGTAATACCTTTTGTTCAGTTGCAGGTTCCGCCATTGACACCCGACCGTTCGTCTTCTTCTTGTACTCGGATGATACATAGAGAAACTATATATATTTATAGTGAATGTAGAGAATATTTTAAAATCTTTTATTTTCATTTACAATTTTACATTTAAATGTAAATATATTAAAAATATGGAAGAATATTTTTATATCTACATCGTTTCTATTTTATTTTCTTTACACTTGGTTAATTTGGAAAGTATTGCGGAATATTTTTATTTTAAAGAATACGATAATTTATTAGTGTATCTCGTTATTTTTTATTTTTAATTCATATCAACCTTCTTTTTTCTTCTTTTAATGTTCGTGAAAAAAAAATACGTGTAGATTTTATATTATGCTAATATAAAATACGTGTAGATTTTATAAAATAAAATAGATTTTATAAAATAAAATAGATTTTATATTAGCAAAAAAAATACGGAAGAAAAAAGAGTTTATATTACATCTCATTATGTAAAAAGATTTTATAAAATAAAATATGGAAAAATCATTATGAGATGTAATATAAAAAAATACGGAAGAAAAAGATTTTATATTACATCTCATTAATATAGATTTAAATGTAAAATCTACATTTAAAATAGATTATGCTAATATAAAATTTATTTTATAAAATCCTCCACCAAAAAAACAAATAGTTATATTAATAAATGAGTATTCATTCCACAAATAGATGATTATGTGAGATACTGTGCTTGGAAAGGTTGTACCAAAGCATTAAGAAGTTGTAAATTAAGTAATTGGCTTTAATTAGTTGTAACTTGTGCTTAAAATGTTGTAATTAAGAGTTTTTTATACCGTTTTTATAATATAGTATATATTATTTTAATAATTAGTTTTGTAACCATATTTAATATATTAATTACTTAAAAAATTTTAAAAATATAGACAAAAAAGTATTGAAGATCAACCTAATTTTGACATAAATTAAAAATATTTTAACTAATTATGATAAATTGTCCAACCTCTCTATTCTCGTCTATTTTTTTGTTTATGTTTAAATCTTACACATGTACTTTGCTTGGTGAAGACAAACGTTTGGGATTTGTATCCGTAATCCACGATTACGGTTGTTTGAATTAGAGTTTGTTTGAATCTTGGAAGAAGACATTTTTTTAATATGTAATATTTATCAACGAACAACAAGAATTGATGAGGTTGGCATATTTGAATCTCGTCGATTAAATTAAATCCGATTTTTTTAATTCAACTGCCAAAGTTTTTTTTCTCATCATAATGATTTACTCTGTTAAAATAAGGGTTTTAATTTTCAACAAAAAAAAAGTATGTCGAAAATGAGGTTGGCATATTTGGACTAATTGCAAAGGTTGACATTTATTCGTTATATTTCTTTCTTATTAAAATTTATCAGGAAAAAAAACCTATGTTTTGATAAAAATATTTGTCTAATAAATGATAACTCATTATTTATTTTCTTTGTTCAAGAAATAATTGAATGATTAATACTACAATAAAATTGGGTTTATTAGACGTCAATAATATTTAAGTGTCCTAATAGACTGTTGTATAAAATTAAGTTTATAGGACCAAACAATAAAACATCCTATATAAAGGTGTTGTAATAAATTTATACGATATTTTTAGGGCATCGTGACGAGTTTTTTAGGACATTTTTACACAAAAACGTCGTATTAGCTATTTTATATGACACTATTGAAAAAATGTCTTATAAAAACAAATGTCCCATATATAAAAAGATGTGTTCAAATGACACTTATCAAAGTATTCTATAAAATAACTAATATGCTATTTTATATTAAAAATGTCCTAAAAAACTTGTTAAGACGCCTAGAAGAGTCCTATAAAATTATTACAACACATTTAGATAAAACACTTTATTGTTTGGTTTTATAAACTTAGGCATAGTTTGGTAAGCTAGTTTTTTGATAAGCTACTTGGAGTAGCTTATGAGAAGTTTTTTGTGATTATTCCAATTATGTCCTCATTAATATTAATTATTATATATTAATTATTAATTATAACTAAATATTAATTATTAAAACTTATTATTAATTAATTAATAATTATTATCTGAAAATTATAACATAAATTTTAATTATACATTGATATTAATTTTAATTATTTAGAATTATTGATAATTATATCAATTTTTTTAATATTGATCAATTATTATTATTTTTATAATTATTATTTGATTATTTTTTTCCATATTAGTTGTAACGGTTATTTAAAATCATAAGTTAATGTAGATTTTTATAACAAAATTGGTTTAAAATTCAAAATTTATGATATATATAATAAGAAATTTCAAATTCTTTTAATTAACATATTATACTAGTTACTACCTTATTTGTATTAATTAATATATTATATTACTATAAATTCGTTTTAATTATATTGTTAAATATTATAATTGATTAATTTTTCTATTTGTCCTTTTTGGTAATTTTACATGCTTATAAGTTAGCTTTTGCCAAACGTGACTTTTCCATCAGCTAGTTTATCAACTACCAGCTAGTTTATCAGTCACCAGCTAACTTATCAGTCACCAGCTATCTTATCAACTACCAGCTAGCTTATCAGTCATAAGCTAACTTATCAGTCATAAGCTAGCTTATCATTGATATAAGGTTTATGCAACCCTCCAAATGTACCGTAAGTGTACGGTGTCAATCAAGTAATACTATTAAGTACGAGTATCGATCCAAGGAACTACGAGTTTAAGTACCATAAGGCTATCACAACTTTTAACTGGATTGTTGATAAAATGGTTTGAGTATGATTAATTAACTATTTATCAAGGGAAATGGAAGCAAGCACGAAAATACTATTCAAACACCACAAAGACAATACTAAAATGATTAGGAAAGGCTAGGGGTTGGATTTCATTTGGATTCCACCAACAAATAAATAATACACGTTCAAATAATCAATACACAAGGTTAAATTTAGCATTTCCAAAAATACTTTACTACTCTCTCTCAAGAAATAGCAAGAATGTATCATGCAATATATATTAAAGTCTCTCAACCAATACACATAAACATTCAACTCATTAAGCATAAGAATCGCAAACACAAAACTAGGGTTTACTTGGTATATCTCTATCAAATATCTCACCATAGGTTTATCTAACTTTTATCAAGTTATAGAACCAATATTTCAATAGGAAATATAACCAAAAGATGAACAAGATGACCAATCTCATAAACAATAAGAACAAGGAAGATAAACTTCAACCAACAAGTATAATGACTAAATAAATGCAATAATCATATATTCAACGGTATAAAACTAAAATCCATCCTTCCCCCAACATCAAAATGTTTAGCTCATGTTACTAGTAGCAAATAACACCATAGAGAAGAAGATGACAACACCCAAATACATTGTTTCTCAACAAAATACAAATGGAATGATAAAACTCCCTCAATGATTGATACACACTACCAATTTTAAGCTCCAAATGTTGTTTCCAGCTTCCCAATCAATGCAAGGACTCTTTTCAACTCCAAAAACGGTCTCAACAGCTCCTCTACAAGCCTAGCCTCCAACAATCCCGAGATAACCCTAAAAAATGAGTTTCAACAACTTTTTATACCCTCAGACCCCGACTGCGATAGTGCCCGGTTATAGTGACAATGTCACAATCGCCTAGCTCCACATGCTCGCGATACAAGTTTGGTGATTGTGCCAGCAATTGTGGCATATGCCACTATCGCATGGCACAATAGCCAATGGTGAAATCTTGATTTTTCTTCGCTCGTTCACTTGGTTCGATACCTTATTCAATCGAGATGTCAAAATGGAGTATAAATAAGCAATTTTCTTCCATTTGACATCTTGTATGTCTACACAACACTTGCATAAAATATTAGTCCGAAATACCAATTATTACTTCAAGACGAACCGTAAACTTATGATTCGGAGGGTAAAAACCCGTCAGATAACGAAGTTATCAATCAGCTAGTTTGCCAAACATAACCTTAAGTCCTATAAATCTATTAGGACGCCTAGAAATTGTTGGTGTCTATAAACATGATTTTGTTGTAGACTAACCAAGAGCCTAATGTTGATAAAAAATGTTTGTTTGATAAATGCTATTTATGAACATTCTAAAAGACAAAAAATACTATCAATTTATGAGTTATTTAAATAAAAAGAAATATTTGATCTAAGATGATATAAATTCAAATGATATAAATTCAATGATTGTATCCAACATCATTAATAATTTAAATTACAATTAAAACATCGAACAAAATAGTTTGATGTAAATTATGTATCACTACTAGACAATGGAATGCCATTGTTATTTGATATCTATAATCATTATAAGCAGGTTATAAGAATGTTATATTTACAACCGTTATATTGCTAAAATTTATAGAAATTACTAACGTGATTACAAAATGTAGGACGCTTATCAGCATACTGTGCAGGAGAGGTATAGATATGAGCCTAGCACTCCACCTGCAGATGATCCACAATTGTGGGAGCAAAATGTTGAAGGTCGGAAGAAAGGATGCCTCTTCGGCTTTGGGACGACCCAAGATCCCGTTTATACTATGACCACTGTCAATTGCAGCACTGGGAGATAGTATGTTACTGGTCCGCCACCGGAGGTATGCTATTTCTATAATAATGTCATTATTTTTCATCACCAGCGGATTACTGATCATGTACGTCAAATATTTAATATTTGTATATACTTGAATTACAACCAAAACTGTAAAAAATGAAGGTAAACCAACAGGTACATGAGAGAGCAGGCAGAGCAAGAGGCCGAGCTGGAGGCGGAGAGAGTAGTGCGTGCAGCAGAGCTGGATATCAGCGAAGAGAGCAGAGAGTTCTGGAGATGTCACATGTCGCTCTATAGGAACATTTCAACAAATTTATGTGTAGATTCTCCCCTCCCCCCTCCCCCTCCCAGCTAGTTATTTGTATGAACATAATATGGATTCATTTTATATATTCTGCGCATTTTATATACACGTTATGAGCTTTTATGTACATGTTATGCATATGAATAGAACAAAATATCAATGCTTGATTTAATTTTTTTTTAAATAAACTAATTTCAACACGAAATGAGTATTATATTAGACTTTCAGTTAAAATTTTATAGTTGTATATCATCATTGGCAGAGCCAAAAATTGGTATGTGGGGGCACCAAGTAAAATAAATAAATATTAATTTTCTAAAAATGACAAAAAGAACAATATCATATTGATTAAATACCAATCTTTACAAATTCAACAGTGAATTGATGTTCATACGACTTTGTTTACAACTATCAGAAAATGGAAACCGTAAACAAGAAGCTAAAGTTTCAACATGAGAAAACCATAGGAATAACAAATGCTAAAAAGTATCTGAAAAGGAAACGGGTAAAATGCTAAATAAGGCAGTCAAAGTACAACAAAAGAAAAAAAAAGAATATAAAAGTAAAAAAGGTTTGAAGTGGTAAGGGGTCGTAGTGAAAGCACAGGAGATTCAGAAGGAAATGATCTTATAAGTCAAAAGAGGCCCCAAAACCTATTGCAAGAAGACCTGATCAAAGAAAGGGAGTATGTAGTAGTTGATGCTTCTACAACTAAAGCTAAGGTCATTTGCTATAATTGTGAGAAACTATAACACTTTGTTTCAGAATGCATATCAAAACCCTAGATGTCAAAGTCCGTAGAGAAATAAACTACATACAATAAAACCAAATATTTGAAGTTCAAAACTAAATCGTAGAAAGGATTAGTAGCAGAAGAAACATATTGGACTGCAACATCATTTGATGATGATGATGAAAAAATGGCATCCAACTTCTACTTAATGGCTTCAATCACTAATCTAGTTGATGCTGCCACTTCCTTATCTCTTCCGATACAAAGTCATCCATTAATAAAGTTGAGTAGGTGTTTTAACTTTCAAGATTTTACTATTTCTGTAGAAAAGTCTTGCAAACACTATCCATGATGTCAGTTGATTAGTTTGTCACTCTTAAACTCAATGATGTATTGGGCTCACATCTTACTACACTTAAGGCTCTTAAAAATGTGAAACATGAGGCCAAAAATTTGCTAGATGTTGCTGACATACCGAACAAAGAAAGAGAAAAGCTTAATGTTTAGTTTGATGCTAAGAGGTCTATTCTAATGGAATACACACAATTGGCTAAAGGAAAGTATAACCCTTAAAAGAGCTATAACAACTAGCAAATCATGCAAGTATACATGTCTTACTAGTGTCGTCAAAAGCAAATAATAATGGTAAATATTACCAAGTATTGTACCTTAGGGATAAATGAAATCAAGGATTGTGGAAGCCACTCTTAAATGAGGATTTCATATGAAAAATTCAAAGAAATTGTTTTGGTGAGAGTTGACAACTAAATGAGATAAAACAATATTTAAAGAAAAGAATGGGTGTAAGATTTGTTAGTGTATAAATTGTATCCAAGATTTAATGTTGAAAAGTCAAAGTCTAAGTATGTAAAGTCAACAATGTCAACTTTAGTTGTTTGAGAGTTTCTATACTTTGAGAGTTTAGTTTTGTGAGAGTTTAGTATTCTTTTATAAATAGGGATTTGTGTTGTAAGTGTTGGAAGGAATTCATATTGTAAGATCTATGATACATACGCTTTCTCTCTCTACTCTCTCTCTCTAGAATCTTGATTGTCAAATTAATCTTGTTTGATTGTGCTTGAATATTAGGGATCATACAATTTCAATTGGTATCAGAGCCAGACCAAACAAATTCAGAAAGATTAGATTACCGAATTGGATCAATTTCTTGAATTTTTAGATCGCAAAGTCGACTTTTTTGAATTTTTAAATTTTGACCAAATTCATCTTAATCTGTTGTTTTTAGATTGATAAATTGGATTAGGATTGACCGATTAGAGTCAAAGATCATTTGTTGTTTACACTTGCATTCGAATTAACTACTGATTTGTTGTTAATTTGGATTTTATTGAATTTCAAAAAACACAAACTCATACGCACTGTATTGAATGGATCACACTGTAATTTGTTGTTTTTAGCTACTTTGAATTGATAGAAATGTGCTTAGAATTGAATTTCGATTGTATTGGTGTATTTTCAAGAATCAATTTGCAGGTTGAACTGATTTTTGGATCAATTTGTGCCATCAAGTGAAGAACACGCTAAGATCTTGAAGAACACGCAAACAAAGCATGCGAGTTCATGGTCATTTGATCTATGAGTTTTAAATCATTTGATTTGCGAGTTCATGAGAAACACGCAAACAAAGATCGACGAGTTCATGAGAAACACTCAAGCAATGATCTGCGAGTTTCAAGCTCATGTGATCTGTGAGTTTCAGTTAAAGTGGTTTGCGAGTTCTATAAACTCTCAAACCATGGTCTGCAAATTCTAGAGTTTCAAAATCATTTGGTCTGCGAGTTTCAAAATCTATTTGATTTGCGAGTTTCAGTTCATGTGATATGCGAGTTTCAGTTCAAGTGATCTGCGAGTTTCAATTTAAGTAGTCTGCGAGTTCCAATTCACTTGGTCTGCGAGTTCAAATTCATGTGGTCTGCGAGTTCTAGTTCATGTGATCTGAGAGTTCTCTGAAACATTCAAACCCTTGTCTACGAGTTCCAGAGTTAAAATTTTTCTGAGAGTATTTTTCAAGTGGTGATCTAAGTTTGACTTCCAGTCAACTTTTCTGAATTGTTTGGGAACGATCATTCATTCAAGCTCATCTATCTTTCAAAATGACAATTACAGATGAGAAAGGAAATATTTTATTGTCAGCTAGAGACATGGCTGTCTTATACATGCCTGAGATACCTGTTATAGAAGCAGAAAGAGAGAAACTGAAAAATCAGAATTCAAAGCTTCTCAAACAGATTCAGGAGTTGAAGTCAAATTTGTCAAATTCTGATAAAACTCCTGTTTGTGCAAAATGTACTGATAATGCTAAATCTGATTTTGCAGGTATCATCAGTGCAAGAGAGAAAATGATGACTATAAAAGAAAATACCATTCAGTCTATTGAGAAAGTAATCAAAGTCAAAGAGTCCATAATTACAAAACTTCAAATCCAACTGAAGACAACTGAACATAAATCATCAGAACTACAAGATGAATCAGTTAACCTTCAACAGAAGTTTAAGGCTTTTGAAGATCAGATATCTGCTTTGGAGTTAAAGAATGCTGAATTGAAGAAAAGCCTCCAAGCAGATAAAGATAAAGTTAAAGTTGATTCATAGAAATCTTTAGCTCAAAAACTGTCTGATATTTCTAAGAAAGCTAACCAAGAAAAGAAGGATCTTAGGCTAAGATGTTTAAAACTCTCAAAGCAAGTGTCAGAATTTGAAAAAAATTTAATTACTGAAAGAGACACTTTTTCCAAAGAGAGAAAAGTTCTTGAAGATAAAACTGTTGAACTTCCCAAACAGATCTCTGTTTTACAAGACTTACTTGAGAAAGAAAGAAAAGCTTTTCAAGAAAAGAAAAAGTCTTTTGAGATTGAAAAGAAGAAATCTGAAAAGAGAAATGTTGGGATCTTCAATGAAATTTCTGATAAAACCAAGAACTTGGAAAAAGATTTTGAGCAAGAACGTTTACATTTTGAATCTGAAATATCTAAGCTCACATCCAAGATAACTGTTCTGTCATCAGATATTCTTAAAGAACAGATGGCAAGAAATGATTTGAAACATAAGTTTGACACACTAACTTCTGAAAGAAACATTTTATCCAAAAAGATAAAAGACTTGGAAGCTGCAAATGTTAATTTGTCAGATAAAGTTTCAGCTGATGTGATTGATCAATCACCTGTTGATATCTCAATATAATCAGTCTGTTCTTTCAAAACAACTTCAAGTTCTATTAATGAAAATGTTTTCAAAAAGAAAAGTGTCAAACCAAACAATGTCAAATCAAATCAGATCAGACCATCAAATCTATTTTATGACAAATCTGTTGATGGTTCAGCAAGCTTTTGTGTAAAATCTCTTGGGAAGCAATCAAAGAAACAACAGATGGTCTGGAGAGTTAAAGATTCTTCTAAGGGTGAGAAGAAGAATGACAAAGCATCTGCATCCACAACCAATGCCAAAAAGAACAGAGTGCATAAAGGTAAATCTTTTGGTAATTATTATATGTTTTATTCTACTTATCATTTGATCAGGGTTGCTCAAAAGAAGATTTGTTGTTCTTACTGTGGAGCACATGACTTTGTAAGTAAGAATTTTGTCAATTACTGGTATGGTTCTTATTATGTAAACCCCACAAGAATTGCAACTAATACATCAGGACCCAAATACCAGTGGGTACCAAAAGCTAAATCTGTGTTGCAGGCACCCAAGGTTTAAGGGGGAGCATATAACTTAGGCTTTTGAACAGAGCAGTTCAAAACCAGGACTTCAAAGTCATAGTGAATGACTCTTGAATAATTCAGTTCAAGACCCGAACTTCAAAGTTAAAGGACTACGACTTCTAAGTAAAACAACTTAGAACTCGTTCTTTAATGTTTAAGAACAAGGATATTATGAAAATATCCAGGGGGAGCTTATTAGAATTTAAATCATTCTATCTTGATTTGAGGAGGAGCTTAAATGTAAGTATCTTCTAATCTAGATATCTGATTGTTTGAAAGAAGAACAACTTTCGAACATGAAAAACGTTTTCTGAAATGTTCAAACCACTTCTGGTTCTCAAAAGATTTCATGAATTAAGAAGTGTGATTTTAAATGTTTTTCATTATGGAGCTTTAATGTTTAACTGACCGTGTGTTTCCAAAGATCAATACTTGCGTATTATCTTGTCTATATACTGTAAAATATTCATACACATCGGTTCAATCCTTTATTTGAAATTGTTATTATCATGTCTCTATATAAAACAATTTTCGATGGTAATACCCTCGTTTGATTTCACTGTTGTTGAGCATCATTCATCATTTCAATCTTTGTGCGTTCATTGCTAAATTGTTTATATTAGTTCATATAAACAAACTATCAAATTCTTTGATACCCTAACCATTTTGTTTGATCTGATTGATACATTGTCAGATTCTCAAAACAATTCTCTTGATTTCATTTCATTCATTAAATATCCTTGTTTTGAAAGATCTTCATTGTTCAAATGCTCAAATCTCATTCATATTTTTAATGAGCATACATTTTGCAAATGTTATCATTTTTGTGCTTAACTGTTCAAGTTAAATTGTTGAGCAACCATTCTTTTTAGGACTTACATGGGATTCATGTGTGAGCTTAAACAGAACTTCCATGGATTCACGTTAACTAGTGTTTCCTACCCAGGAAGTTATCCTTGAGTGATTGAGGGGTGAGGGGTCAAAATCAAAGAGTGGGGGAGATAACTCATCCGGTTGAGTTTTTCTCATTGTGCTGAGCAGTAAAATGGTAAAGAGAGTTTGGTTAGAAGTGATCTTCAATGATAAAAAGAAAGAGGGTGTGAGATCAGAGTTAAAAAAATATCAAAACTCTGCACCAACCACTTTCTGAGCCGGGCAACCACATCTTCTGATTGGTTCACATTCTTCGGTGACCATCATTGAAAAACACAACTAGCCCATGCCAACTCTTGCAATTACCCCACCAACCACTCGTTTCTTTCTTAACAAAGAAATGTTTCATTTTCTTTGGGGACGCAACATATCTGCTATCTAGTCTTCACTCGGAAGATTTAGATATTGAAAAATAAGGAAAGTTGCCCCACCTTCGCACCTCTTTCATGCACATTGAGTCCGTGGAATACTTGTTGCTGTCTCAACATTTTACACACTTTGAGCCTGTTAAAATCTTAAGTAGCTTCAGTCATTCTACACTTTCACATACACACAAGGAATGTGTTTTCTTGTCATAACATTCATAGAAAATTTCTTTGTGATTTTTCGATGATTGAATGGAAGCCCTAGGGGAGTGAACATCACAAAAGCTCTTTTCCAATGTACATTTGTTGTACAAAGTGGCTCCGTGCTACTTACAGGCATACTAACTGTATCATTTGTTGATTTAGGGTTACAACGTTTAATATATCTGAATTTGAAAAGATTCGGGTATATACATTTCTTATAAATTGACAGATACTCAGATCAAAGAGCGAAGATTGTCAACATGAATATAAAGAAGGAGAATGTTAGTTTATCATAAAGGGGGAGAATCAAAGACAGTGATGAAATTGAAGAAGTTTTGATGATAATGATGCTCATAATCATCAAAAAGGGGGAGAAATTTACAAAGTTCAATTTCAAAGTCATGAAGAAATATCAAAGTGAAAAGACTTGTGGAGAAATTCATAAAGTTTAATTTATTCAATATTGATGAAAAGAAATCATTCCGAGATGATTCAAAGACAAATCAAGATGTTTGAGAAAGTTTGTGTTTTGAAGATGATTTAGAGATTACAGAGATGAAGATATGAGATCAAAATTCCTCAAAGCTGTTTTAAAGTTCAAAGATGAAAATTTTAAAGAAGCTTCAAAAGTTTCAAGAATTCAGATTCGTGTTCAAGACATGTTAACTTTCCAAAGATGCTAAATGTGAATGACTTTTCAAGATTCTTCAACAACTTCTGAGATTAATGACTGTCAGAGTTGCAAAGGACAAAGCTGTCAGAGTCAAAGATTGAAGAATCAAGCGCTGAAGATGATTGTCAATTTTTTTTTAAATCTTGAATACAAAGGAGGAGAATGTTAGTGTATAAATTGTATCCAAGATTTAATGTTGAAAAGTCAAAGTCTAAGTATGTAAAGTCAACAATGTCAACTTTAGTTGTTTGAGAGTTTCTACACTTTGAGAGTTTAGTTTTGTGAGAGTTTAGTATTCTTGTATAAATAAGGATTTGTGTTGTAAATGTTGGAAGGAATTCATATTGTAAGATCTATGATACATACACTTTCTCTCTCTAGAATCTTGATTGTCAAGTTAATCTTGTTTGATTGTGCTTGAATATTAGGGATCATAGAATTTCAAGATTCGGTTGAGATTTCAACGCAAGTGCAGCAGAACCTTGCTACAACATAACATGAGGTTGTTGCAACAATAGTTCTCAACATCACACTATTGGATTGAACGACCTTCTTTCGAAGTGCATTCAGACACTCAATGGCGGTATCCTTATCATATCAATTATGAGTACAAATCCAAGCATGATACTAGACTTATCCTTCTTTCCATATAAGTATACCTGTATCAGTTGCTGCAACAAGCTGCAACATTCTACAACTCTCTACTTTTCTTTGTTTACGTTGTCTTCTATATAAGCTCAACTCATCTTAATGAAATAACATGTGTCAATTTGTCAAAAATCATTTAGATGAAACATCAAAAAGTGAAGTAAATAATGGAGTTGATAGCTATTGTGAAAGCAATTATCCACATGTACAGTTGGCTTAATCTCCCAACCTTCACTTACACCCAAGCTAGGGTGATTAGCCCATCATCGCTTTGCTATAAAAGTAAGACATAAATGTAAATAACATAAATATAAAGTTCTTGAAAGTAAATGACTGGAATGTGAAAATTTTAAAAGAAATAGTGTTGTAAATACTAAGGAACTTGCTGTAGCAAGTTTGAGACAAGAACTCATAACTCAAAAGCTTAGAAATTCATTCCCAAATAAACATAAACAAGGACTCAATATCTGACTTTGGAACCTGCTGTAGCAACATGTTGCACCAACTTTGAGCATATTACTAATATTATAAACTTAAAACAAAACAAATACAAATATTCAATCCTAGCTCCAGACTTAGTAACATGTATATTAATTAATAAAAGGACTCAATATCCGGCTTTGTGTAACACCCGTAATTTTCAGGTAAATATAATTTCAAGTCAGCGTAGAAACCGATCTTTCAAGAGAAATATAAGAAATAGAATTTTGGATTGAATCCTATATTTTATAGTTTTACTAGATGCAAAATTCAAATACGAGTCCGACGGTCTTTTCCGGAGCTAAAACGAATAACTTATGACCAAAATAGTGATCGGGCAATAAATCGGGTGACCAATGTCAAGTGGACTTCCGCATAGGGAATCAAATGGACGTCCACATAGGATCTTCCGTGGAAGCAGCAAAATTTTAGTCAGTTTTCTTCTTGATGCAAGTGGACGTCCGCATAAGGCTCTAAGTGGACGTCCGCATAAGGCTCCAAGTGGACGTCCACATTGAGTCTGACGAAATTTTCACCCTTTTTCACCTTCAACTTTCCCTCCTCTCTCTCCTACTTTTACCCCCATATATAGATCTAATATCCCTCTCCTTCATTTCAAGTTTCTCGTCCAAAAATCCCAAATCCTTCTCATTTCTCCATCTTTATCTCCGAAATCAAACCCCACACCATTTTTATAAACCTTAACCTTTCTAGAACCCATTTCACTTCATCTTCTTCATCAAGATTCTAGGGTTTCTGTTAGGTCCAATGAGATCATGATTGAATGATAAACATAAACAAGAGATTGGGATTGGAAATCTATAGATTTATTCATACGAAAAGTAAAACTACAACTACTAGAGAGCAAAGGAGCCGTATGTCTACATTGCAAATGAAAACTTACCCTAAACACTACAAGATTCCTATTTATACCCCCAAGTCCCTTGTACACATTTAAGCCCTAACCCATATACAAGGCCCAATACATTTATGTTGATTACTTTACTAAACTTCTAAATAGAACATATTTATGTTCTAACATTCTCCCCCTAAGTTTTGTAAAGTAATCATTCTCTAATCAGCTCCAGCTTCAGCTCCTCTCCCCCTTGATTTCTTTATAAAACTTAGTGTTGCATAAACTTCAAAGCTCCTCTAGCTCCCCCTTGAAAGTAGCTCTTATCCTTGGAGTTTCAACTGAAATACCAGATCTGATGTAGACCATAACCTCGACTGAGTGCAAATAAAGACAACTTTTATCTCTAGTAAATCCAACACATTTCTTAATGCCTACAAGAATGATATGTGCGGATTATGGAATGACAACCAAGTGCATCTTCAGTTTATAACATCTGATCTGTCTTTGAACCGCGAGTTGAAATAAGAATTCAACTTAAGAACTTCATCTGATCAGCTTACGGGCGGTAGCATCTGGTAGCAACACTATAATGGCAAGGGTTAGAAGACTAGTAAATGTTCAACAACTGATGAAAGACGCTCATTTTCTGACTACTTTCCAGAATACTGAACAATCAAACCCATAACTCTTTTCTTCACGAATTAGCTGGATGATTATAAGCACTCAAGATTCTGAATCACAACTCAAGCATCAGAACAATGATTGCAGTCGCTCATACTACTGAGTGATCAGTTCAGAAGAATGATAAAGTGCTCTCAATGGTCTAACCACAAAAGAAGCTCTCCATACTAATGATTGCAGATGCTCAGACAGCTAACTCAATCCAAACAGAGACTAAATTATCAAATCCAGAATCTGAAAATCTTGAAAGACATGAGCACTCGTGAAAGATTTGATCAGTTGCTAAAAATATGTGACCAACGTATGATAGGAGTGATGTCACATATGCATTCCGCATAAAAAGCTCAGGAACAGGGAAAACTTGTATCAAACTGGGTTTAGAACAGTCAAAATTCTCAAAAACATCAAACTTTTCGCATATCACCATCGATTCGCATATCACTATTGACATTGAAGCACAATTCGCATGATAGACTAAGTTGAACACCACAATTCGCAAAAGACTTTCATGCGAATCCTTACTTTTCGCAAGAGCCTATATATGAAATCCTCGCATTTCGTAGACCTCATATCTACGAATCCTCAGAATTCGCTTCATACTAACTTGCGAATCCTTAACTTTTCGCAATACTCTCTTCTGCGAAATCTCTACTTTTCGCAACATACATACGTACGAATTCCACACTTACGAAAATTTCATCTTCAAGGAGTATAGTCATGTGAATCCTTCAACATTTCGCATAAGACTATTGTGAGAATTCTGTACTTAGCAAAAAATGTCATCTTCAAGGGCTATACGAATTCTGACATGCGAATTCTTAAACACTTCAGCATGCGAATTCTCTGTGGTGAATTCTTTCAAAAAACCTTAATTCTGCGAATTCTTTCAATACCTTGCGAGTTCTTCATCTGAATCATGCAAGTTCCATAGATCTCGAATGATTTTTCACATTTCTTCCAATAAAACCTTCAATACATTGAATTTTGAGTTGAGCTTTTGACAGTAGGTTCGAAAACACCTTTTGAGCACAATTGTAGTTGATGACCAAGTCCAATTTCAACTCTAAAATCCAATTTGATCCAACCACAGTGAATGAAAAAGTTTCGAACAAAAGAACTCAAAATCGATCAATTTGACTTTCTGAAATGAGATTAGAACATGTTATTGATTCAATAATGATCAATTGTAACAACAGAATCAATTTATCAACATAGAACATCCAATCTAATCATCAATTTCAGAAATCGAAAATTTTAACATCGACTGTTCTATTCAATCAAACAGATCTCGATCATGCAAAGATTAATTTTTCTGTTAGGCTCTGATACCACTTGTTAGGTCCAATGAGATCATGATTGAATGATAAACATAAACAAGAGATTGGGATTGGAAATCTGTAGATTTATTCATACGAAAAGTAACACTACAACTACTAGAGAGCAAAGGAGCCGTATGTCTACATTGCAAATGAAAACTTACCCTAAACACACTACAAGATTCCTATTTATACCCCCAAGTCCCTTGTACACATTTAATCCCTAACCCATATACAAGGCCCAATACATTTATGTTGATTACAAATCTTCTAAATAGAACATATTTATGTTGTAACAGTTTCATCTAACCCTTGTTCTCCATTTCGAAGATTGGGAGTTTGTGGTTCATTATTTGTGACCCTAGAGGTATTTTGGTTGGTGGATTCAAGTTATGGTTAAGGTAATCTTCTATTTTCTTCATCAGTTCGAGGTTTTTAATTAGTTGCTCTTACCAAATTTGAGGGTGTTACAAGTTGGTATCAGAACTTAAGTTTGAGAGAATTAGGTGTTGATTTTGGATGCCTAGATTCAAACTGGTGTTCTTTTAGGTAATTGAGAGAGAAAAATTCACCAATAGGCACTTTAATATAGGATGTTTTGAGGCTGATGGAGTCATTAGGAACGGAAATCACGTCGAGTGTATCAAGGATGATCATGTATAATACGTTCATAATTGAACCTGGCCAGTGTTATGGTGAACCTACGAGTTACATGTGCATACTTGGACTACTTTGATGTGACGACCGTTGGGGTAGCGAAGAAGTTTCTAAGTGGGTGGTCATTAGAGAAGTTGATGATTTCATTAAGTGGACCATTTTGGGTTGGAATTATTGGTTGGAATAAAACCATAGACTTATGGAATCGACGTTATTCGAGGAGAAATGGTAAGTTGAACCGATGAAACCTTCGACTGTTGCCTTAAGATGTTTAAGCATCCGGATGACGGTAGTGGGACTGGGAAAATTGAAGAGCGTGGTTTCGAGACGCTGAGTGTCGATCAAATTTATGCACAAAATTTATTTCTAAAATAAATTGCATCAATTATTTCTCATGTTTCCAAATCATCACGTGAATTATATTACGAAATACTAGATAAATGTTTAGCACACAAAAGATTTTAAACCACGCTGTTAAACATGCATAAAATTATTTTATGGCATGTGGTTGCAAAACACGTCGAGAATTTCTTTATTCTCGTTGTTATCCAACACTATTTTCGGATATTGCGATGTCCGTATTTTGATGTTATTTAGGTTTTTGAACAAGTAACTGCGACCTATGACTTTAACATTGGATCTCCTCCACATACGTTAAGGCTCTGGACGAAGAGTTACTTTCCATTATTTTGGTGTTTGAGTTTTATTGAAAATTTTATTCCATGCAATTTTGTGGATTTGACGTTAATGGCGTCCAATTGTATTGTTTTCCCTCGAGTCCTGTGCAGACAGTTTGGTTGCATATAGTATGCATACATGTTCTATTTGGAATTTACGTCATAGTGTTTTAGCCAACGTTTTAGAGCGATGAAAGCATATTGTTGATTTGGCTTTGAACTTGAACCCGACATAAATTATTTCATGTTTTTTAACCAAAGCGCATGCACATATCACCTTACTAGTTTTGTGGAATAAACTGACGCATACGGGTTTTGTTGTGGAATCTTATTCTGCATCGTGTTGTGGCTAAAAAAGAGAAAACTTTTGGAGTTGATACCATGAAAATTATGTTTTGAGGCTTCTACAAACATTTTGTTGTACACTGATTAGTACACGAAGTAATCTACACCCATAGCGTGAGTCACCGTATGTTGGGACTGAGATGGTCTGTGTTCATGTTTTATTTTGTGCATCTTCAACTATTGTTGTTCTTGCTATTGGTCGACATAGATATGTTATATTGGTTTCTTATTGTGCATGACGTTTTAACCACTATTATGGGACAAAGAACATTTTATTTGTGCGACCTAAAGTTGAAATCAATCTAAATTACTTTTACGTTGGTCAGATCGCATGCATCTATCGTTTTACTAAGTTTGAGAAATAAACTGGTGTATGTGGGTCTTTTTGGAAATTTTATTCCATGCATTTTATGGTTAAAGGTGCGAATTTTGGAGCTTAAAAATGTGAAGTTCCTCTTTTGAAGTTTGTACAAACATAACATAAAATATTTTTCGAACACAACATAAATTGATGCCTGTTAGAACCATAGTGGTCCATTTGAAAATTTTGTTGCGCATCTTTTGTTACTACCATTATTAGCTCGGATAATAATCAAATGGTTTTCGAAATGGTTTTATCACTTTGGCATTTGTGACCACTTTGCACAACTACAGAGTTGTAGCATTCTAAAATTTAGAGTAATTTAAAATTTTGAAAATTCGGCAATATAACGTTTGAAATTGGAGTAAACCACTCAAATGGGCAAATGTATAAGAGCGTTTACAAAACCTGTGAATGAACATGAAAATAAACAACAAACTAATCTAAATAAATTATATCTAGATTACATTGGTTGTCAACCCAAATTCCCAAAATAATAAAGTTGTTTAATGTCAAGACTCCAAATATCTATCATCTCAAAAATGTCACGAGCTCCCACACTCATCACTCAAACCTTCGGCAACCCACCGCTAAGAGAACCTATTATACACATCATTTGAGAAAAAATGTTAGGCTTAAAGTCTAGTGAGAACATACAGTTTATATAATAATTGGGAAATAATTTAATTGCAACGTTAAGTAATCTTTTCCAAAAAGTTGAGTTTACAAATGAAATAACAACCACATAGTGACCTTTCACTCCAAACTACATCTTGCGATGACGGGGGAGACCCGATTTCCAAGGATCGCGGCGGAACACAAAAGTAAACCACTTTCCGAGTTGTGAGCTCAATACTTGGACCCATGGCCACGAACAACGACGGTCCGTACTCAGATGTGGGGGAGGGCACCCGAGGATCTAAGTCATACTCATTCACTAGGATTACATTTACGTCCCATGGCTAGTAACCGGTCCCACATAACCGTACCAAATTTCCTCCGAGGACCCAATGCTCAACTAGTTACAAAGGGGAAAACGTCCCAAAATAAGCCGACTCAATACCTATGGATTGTCACAGTTGCACTTGTGACTAGAACTATAATCACACATATAGTTCATACAAATATTTCCATAGAATGGTTTACTTGCTTTCTCAAAAGTCGGTCCACCATTTATTTTAAACTTGACAATAATCATAAATAAAATGATTCACTTTTCATAGGTTCCATTTTCATCAAAATAGTTCTTCATCCAAAAACATCTCATAATCATGTGAAAATCATGAACATGGCTAAAATGCCTTTAGTTGGATATTTACCCATAAATATGTAAAGACATTCACCTTTTATAGTTCAAGATATAGAATATTACATCATATTTCAAAATGGTGTGAAACCCTAAAAATCTACAAAAAGCAAAGTTAGGTCAAATCATTTATACAAGAACTGAAGAACAAGGAGATGGTTAGGAGTCTAAAATCATGGTTTTGATATGTATAACGTTTTTAAAGAGTAAAGATGTACTCACAGTATGGGTTTTATCAAACCCTAGCAAAACTCTATAATGAGAAGGTTGAGAACAAGATAACACTTGAAGCTTTACACTACCTTGAGACTCTTCTTAAATGAGGTAGATGAAGGTAGATCTTGATGATTTAATTCACTTTAGGGTTGGAGGTGAAGAAATAAATGAAAAGGGAGGAGGGAGGCTGGAAAATCGTCCAAGCAAAGAGAGAAAATCAGATAATGAAATCAGATCCCATTTCTCTCTTTTTAACCTTCATTAAAACAACCCCTGGGTCCGTCGGTGAGAATGACTCGGCGACTATGGCCTTGTCATTCTCGCGGTGCATAATCGCCGCCGCGTACCGTGAGTGACCCAAGCTCGGCGAGAGTGACACGACGAGAATGCCTGTGTCACAATCGCGGGTCAAACTCGCACCGAATGTATCGTAGGTACTAAACTCTTCGTGACTGTGCCCTGCGACTTTGACCTCTGGCATTGTCATCGGGCATTGTCGCCCTGGCGGTACCGAAGCCGAAATTCGACCAGATTCACCCAAAATCCTCACGACTCGAACTGAAGTTTATGGTAAACCTTTTTCTAAGGATTTACAAATACAAAACAATGCAAGAATTAGATGGAGTAACGAATTAAGCTTACCAAAACTTTGGGGTGTTACATTCCTCCCCAACTTGAGAATGATTTCGTCCCCGAAATCCAAGTTACACGAAGAGATAAGGATATCTCTACTTCAAGTCCTCCTCGGCTTCCCACGTCACATTGGCACCCTAGTGGTGCTTCGACTGTATCTTGACCATTGTGACTTCCTTGTGGCGAAGTTTCTTTGTCTTTCGCTCTAGAATGGCTTCGGGTTCCTCAACACAACGGTTACCCTCGTCCACTCTTATCTCCGAGAGTGGGATGACGCTTTCGTCTTCCGCCAAACACTTCCGGAGGTAACAAATGTGAAAGGTGTTGTGGATCCCGCTCATCTACGGTGAGAGTCCCAACTACCACCGAAGTCGATAACGCAAGACCTTAACATATCTTCAAGCGTTTGGATCGTTCTTTTGCTTTGGCCGTCGGTTTGCGGATGGTAAGTCGTACTCAACTTTACTCGCATACCAAGCTCTTTCTGCAAGCCATCCCAAAAGTTCGAAGTGAACCGACTATCGTGATCTGACACAATAGACAAGGGCACACCATGCCTCGATACCACCTCATCGATGTAAAGCTTTGCCAAGTTGTCCATCGGTAGTGTCTCACGCATAGCCAAAAAGTGTGTGCTCTTGGTCAACCGATCAACTATCACCCATATGGTATCGTGACCTCGAGGAGTTTTGGGCAACTTAGTCACGAAGTCCATGGTAATGTGTTCCCACTTCCGTTCGGGGATCTCCAAGGATTGAAGACTCCCATACGGTCGTTGATGCTCAACTTTCACTTATAAGCACGCCACACAACGTTCCACGTAACGCGCCACATCAAGTTTCATTACCGGCCACCAATAGTGTAGCTTCAAGTCCCGATACATCTTTGTACTCCCCGGATGGATGGAGTACTTGGACTTATGGGCATCCTCAAGAAGTAGTTCTCGATTGCCTCCAACCTTGGGTACCCATACACCGTTGAACAATTTCACCCGACGACTATCTTTCGTTAAGAGTAACCGTTGCTTTGTCATGACTTCCTCCTTGAGATTCTCTTCCAACAAGGCTTGTACTTGAGATAACTTGATTCTCTCAATAAGGCTCAACACTATCTCGATTCTCGAAAGGGTAGGACGAATACTTCCGTTATAGTCCTTCCGACTCAAAGCATCAGCCATCACATTCGCTTTACCGGGGTGGTAAAGCAACTCACAATCGTAATCCTTGAGTAATTCGAGCCATCGTCTTTGCCTTATGTTCAACTCTTTTTGATCAAAGACGTATTTCAAACTCTTATGATCCGTGTAAAGTGTACATTTCGTGCCATAGAGGTAATGTCTCCAAAGCTTCAATACGAAAACCATCGCCGCTAACTCCAAGTCATGGGTAGGATAATTCTTCTCGTGAACCTTGAGTTGTCTCGATGCATAAGCAATCACCTTGCCCCTTTGCATCAAAACGCAACCCAAACCCATTTTGGAGGCGTCACTATAGACCACGAAGTCTTCCGATCTTTCGGGTAGCGACAAAATTGGAGCTTCACACAACTTCTTTTGTAAAGTCCGGAACGACCTCTCTTGCGCTTCCGTCCAAACGAACTTCACATTCTACCGAGTCAAAACCGTCAAGGAAGAAGCGATTTTGGAGAAGTCTTGAATAAGTCTTCGGTAATAGCCCGCCAAACCCAAGAAACTTTGGATCTCGGACGGACTCTTGGGAGGGTCCCAATTCATCATGGCTTCAATTTTAGAGGGGTCCACCTTCAATCTGTCTCGAGTGACAACGTGACTCAAGAATGGAACCTCTTCAAGCCAAAAGTCGCACTTGGAGAATTTGGCGTACAACCTCTCATTTCTTAACACTTCTAGAACTTCACGGAGGTGTTGCTCATGTTTCGACTCACTCTTGGAATACACGAGTATGTCGTCAATAAATACAATGACCCACTTATCGAGGAATGGTTGGCACACTCTATTTATCAAATCCATAAACACCACTGGTGCGTTCGTTAGGCCAAACGACATCACAAGAAATTCGTAATGGCCGTAACGCGTTCTAAAGGCCATCTTCGGGACGTCTTATCCTCTCACCTTCACTTGGCGGTATCCCGAACGTAAATAGATCTTTGAGAAACACCCCTCTCCTTGGAGTTGGTCGAACAGATTGTCGATCCTTGGAAACGGATACTTGTTCTTCACCATTGCCTTGTTTAGTTCACGGTAATCGATGCACATTCTCATTGTGCCATCCTTCTTCTTGAAAAACAAGACCGGAGCTCCCCAAGGTGACAAGCTCGATCTTATAAAACCCTTCTCTAGAAGCTTTTGGAGTTGAGCCATCATTTCTTGCATATCTGATGGCGCTAACTGTTAAGGGGCTCGGGCGATCGGAGTTGCCCCCGGTATAAGATCAATCCTGAACTCCATTTGACGATTGGGTGGTAAATCAGGCAAGTCTCTGGAAAGATGTCGGGAAACTCGCGCACCACTTTCACGTTTTCAAGCTTCTTTTTCTCGAGCTTAGCGTCTATCACTTATGCCAAAAAGGACGAACATACTTTCACCAAGAACTTTCGTGTCTTAGCCATGGTGATAACCGCCACATCGCCCTTTCTCCTTTCGCCATAAACTATCACCATTTCACCATACGATATAGGAAGTCGGATAAGTTTCTTGAAGCATAGGATTTCGGCATGATTGTTTGCCAACTAATCCATGCTGACAACTACATCAAATCCTCCAACGACTATCGACATCAAGTCAATCGGGAATTCCTTCCTTTCGATTCCAAGAGTACACTCCCTCAAGACATCGCGGATTAATACTTGGCTACCATTTGCTCTCTCTACCACTAAAGCATTCTCTAGACTATTAGTGGGCATAGAAAGTTTTTGACGAAACGATTCAGATATAAAAGAGAAACTAACACCCGAATCGAAAAGTACACGAGTAGGTAAGGAGTTTAGGAGAAACGTACCCGATACCACGTCGATGGATGTCTTGGCCTCATCGGCCGTCATCTAAAAAGCTCGACCCGGAACCCTAGATGGGTTCTTCCTCTTCTCTGGCTCGCTACCCGACTTGAGCTTTGGGAAATCCATCTTCACATGCCTCGGTGCCTTGCACTCGAAACAAATAATTCTTGAAATAAATAATTCCTCTCACCAGGTAGTCTCTGGTGGGGTGATCAACTTTCCCACACTTAGCACAAGGGTGAGGAGTGGTGTTATAGTTGCCATGGTGCTTGCTTCGGCACTTATGGCACCATCTAGCTTCTTGTCGGTTGTCAAAATTTCGATTCCCAACGAAAGGTCGAGGTCTGTTGGGAGGTATTGAATTACTCTCCCACTTTCGTTTCTCTCCCACCACCACAACTTTCTCCACCTTATCTCTAGCATAAACATCTTCTGAGATCTGTGCCTCCTCTATGGTCTCACGGAGATTAGAGGCCTTAGAGTTGCGAACCATCAACATCATATCCGTCGGTAGGCCTTTATCTTCTCCTTCTCTATTGGAGCCACATACCCTACTATCCCCAATTTCTCCATGAATCGACAGGTGTACTCCCTCACCGTCAAGTTCCCCTTATTGAGAGACCGGAAATCTTCTTTAATGTGATCCAAGGCCCTCTTATTGCAGTACTCCTCCAAAATTTTCTTCTTGAATCCGACCCAAGTCAGTTGAGCCAAAACAGTAGGGGAGAAGGTGGACTTAGTGACATTCCACCATGAGAGCGTCGTGTCCCTAAGCATTTGGGAACCGAACTTCACTCTCTGATCTACCCCCCACTCAGATGAGTCAAAGTCCTGTTCGATCCCTTGAATCCACTTCATGCAAGCAACAGGATCTTCAGAACCAGAGAACTCCAGTAGCCTGCAACCTAGGAAGGACTTATACGCGCAAGCCCTGTTGTCTTGCCTCACTTCGGTAATTATTGGTTCGTCAGTCCGGTTCACGTGACCCGTACCACCGGACCCAATCACCTCAACTTTCTCCGCAACTGTTTCATTCCTCCGGTTGCTCACATCGCGGTCCTCAAACATCTTCAGAAGAGACTATTGCTTCTTGGACATTGCCTCATTCGTCATCAACATCAAGTTGGCCATCATCTCAGATTGGGGAGTTGCCTCCCGCATAATCGGATTGGACGGAGCCAAGTCTACCCGAGGAATGATCTCAGGCCCTCCGCCTAGCAATGTTTGGGTAGGTGGGAGTACAACGGCCTCAACCCTCTCCGGTTGATCAGCCGTTGAAGCGGTCGCCTCTACACCATCCACTCGAGTACACTACCTACCGTGCGTACTAACCATCTTGATTTGTCAAGCACGACAAGGAAAGAAGTAAGAAAGAGATTAACAGGATTAAGCACGAAGGAAACGTACTACTACATTCATCAATTGTCATAATCACAGTAAGCCAAGCACACTCACGTAAAATATCCTCATAATAACGTTAGCTAAGTGAAATTATGAACATATGATACGTAATGATTCTCGTTATCGTCACCACAATGCTCGATTAACATAATTTCTGTTGACTCTAAGACCAACCCATTTTAGATGTTCTACCCAATCTCACAAATCTTTACTTAATAATCTCAACTTAAGTCTAGACATCTTACATTCATGCCTAGTTCACTTAAACTAGAGCTCTGATACCAACTTGTAGCACCCTAAAATTTAGAGTAATTTAAAATTTTGAAAATTCGGCAATATAACGTTTGAAATTGGAGTAAACCACCCAAATGGGCAAATGTATAAGAGCGTTTACAAAACCTGTGAATGAACATGAAAATCAACAACAAACTATTCTAAGTAAATTCTATCTAGATTACATTGGTTGTCAACAAAATTCCCAAAATAATAAAGTTGTTTAAACGCCAAGACTCCAAATATCTATCATCTTAAAAATGCCACGAGCTCCCACGATCATCACTTAAACCTTCGGCAATCCACCGCTAAGGGAACCTGTTATACACGTCATTTGAGAAAAAGTGTTAGGCTTAAAGTGTAGTCAAAACATACAATTTATATAATAATTGGGAAATAACTTAATTGCAACATTAAGTAATCTTTTCCAAAAAGTTGAGTTTACAAATGAAATAAAAACCACATAGTGACATTTCGGTCCAAACTACATCTTGCGATGATGGGGGAGATCCGATTTCCAAGGATCATGGCGGAACACAAAAGTAAACCACTTTCCGAGTTGTGAGCTCAATACTTGGACCCATGCCACGAATAACCCCGGTCCATACTCAGATGTGGGGGAGGGCACCCGAGGATCTAAGTCATACTCATTCACTAGGATTACATTTATGGCCCATGGCTAGTAACCGGTCCCACATAACCGTACCAAATTGCCTCCAAGGACCCAATGTCTCAACTAGTTACAAAGGGGAAAACGTCCCAAAATAAGCCGACTCAATACCTATGGATTGTCACAGTTGCACTTGTGACTAGAACTATAATCACACATATAGTTCATACAAATATTTCCATAGAATGGTTTACTTGCTTTCTCAAAAATCGGTCCACCATTTATTATAAACTTGACAATAATCATATATAAAATGATTCACTTTTCATAGGTTCCATTTTCATCAAAATAGTTCTTCATCGAAAAACATCTCATATTCATGTGAAAATCATTAACATGGCTAAAATGCCTTTAGTTGGATATTTACCCATAAATATATAAAGACATTCACCTTTTATAGTTCAAAATATAAAATATTATATCATATTTCAAAATGGTGTGAAACCCTAAAAATCTCCAAAAAACAAAGTTAGGTCAAAATCATTTATACAAGAACTGAAGAACAAGGAGATGGTTAGAAGTCTAAAATCATGGTTTTGACATGTATAAGGTTTTTAAAGAGTGAAGATGTACTCACAATATGGGTTTTATCAAACCCTAGCAAAACTCTAGAATGAGAAGGTTGAGAACAAGATGACACTTGAAGCTTTACACCACCTTGAGACTTTTCTTAAATGAGGTAGATGAAGGTAGATCTTGATGATTTAATGCACTTTTGGGTTGGAGGTGAAGAAATAAATGAAAAGGGAGGAGGGAGGCTGGAAAATCATCCAAGCAAAGAGAGAAAATCAGATAATGAAATCAGATCCCATTTCTCTCTTTTTAACCCTCATTAAAACAACCCCTGGCCCGTCGACAAGAATGAGTCGGCGACTATGCCCTTATCATTCTCGTGGGGCATAATCCTCACCTGCGTACCGTGAGTGACCCAAGCTCGGGGCGAGTGACACAGCGAGAATGCCCGTGTCACAATCGCGGGTCAAACTCGCGCCGAATGTACCGTAGGTACTAAACTCTCCGCGATTGTGCCCTACGACTTTGCCCTCTGGCATTGTCACCGAGCATTGTCGCCCTGGCGGTACCGAAGCCGAAATTCGACCAAATTCACCTGAAATCCTCACGACTCGAACTGAAGTTTAAGGTAAACCTTTTTCTAAGGATTTACAAATACAAAAAAAATGCAAGAATTAGATGAAGTAACGAATTAAGCTTACCAAAAATTCGGGGTGTTACATGAGTAGGTGTAGTGAATTTTTACACGTACGATTAATTGTTATAAAGATTTTGCGTTTGAAAGTATTATAAAATTTCAATTGGCATATTTGTTGAGTCCTATTGTTGAAAAACTTTGAACTCATTAGAGCTATAGATTTAAACCCGTGTTGTGAAAGGAGTTGTAATTAGAGACTAAAGAAATCCTTGGGAATTGAAATGACGAATGATCTATTTGAGAACAAATTTGAATTTTGTGGAGTTGACCTCATGTAGTTTGTTTATGTAAGTATAATTAAGGTAGTAGTGTTATGTTATTATCTCAGTTGTGTATGTGGCAATTTTTCCCCTTTCAGTAAAATCTTCGGGTTAATGCCTGGTGTGATTGCTTGCGTATGGTTGGATCTAAATCGATGGATTGTTTGTTCGATAGCATGTTATGTGTTAGTGGTGTACCATCTTATTGGGTCTTCATGAATAAAGGATATGTTGTGATTCGTTTGCTAAGCGGTAAGATTTGAGGTTTTATTTCCATATCGGGTGTAACTTTACGTCGTTATTAGGGATCGAATCAGTGCAAACAAGGAAGGAATAATTCTTGGCATAACCATGTTCACAGTGTGGTCATTCTGATGTTAGGCGTCAACTCATTCTTTTGAGGTCAATGGTCTTTGGAATGGTTGGAAGTACCTCCGTACCATAAGAAGTATTAGCCTTGGGACTTCAAGAAGATTAGATGTTTGTAATTAAGTATCGATGATTAAGATTTCCTTGATGTGGTAAGGATCTATATCGACTGTATGTTTGAGGTTTAAGAATAGTTCAAAGTTGCGCAATAACCTAACTGGAACTAACCAACTCCCTGGGAAGCATATTGGTGCGTCCTTGGAAGGAAGGCTTTACTAATATCAATGGTGATAAAGAATTTTGGGAATTCTTTGGGTTGGTTTTGGTCATTATAACACGGATTCAGAATTGTGTAGAGCTGGAATGGATTAGTCAATAAGAAGGTGAGGTCACTAGCTAACCTAAAGGGTAGTACGTGTAACACCTGAAATTTTCGGTAAGATTTAATACTATATCTTAATCCTCAATTACCTTCGTATGCCAATTTTGTGTATCGTGTAGGTTGGTTGTAATTCGCACACGTCGGGACTTGTTTTGTATTCGAAATCAGTGAGAATCCGAAGCCTGAGAGGTCTGGGCGATAGTGCCATGCGACAGTGACATGGTCATTGTTGCCAGTGTCACAATCACCATCATCCTTCAGTATACGGTACGTGTGGGGCGACAGTGCCCAACGATTATGCCCAGGTCACTGTCGCGGTGGCAATGTAGAAACATCTGTACCGCAAGCCCACTTTAGTGGGTGACTATGCCCGACGATTATGCCATGGGCATAGTCGCGAGGCATTGTCGCGGACGGGTGCAGGGTGTTAAGACTGAAAGTCCTAGTACGTTGAAAGTCGTATAACACATTTATAGAGTTTAATTGATTTATTAACAGAGTTGTAATAAGCCTTAATTATTGTAATTGGGCTTTGTATGGTTGTGTTGGGCCTTTAGGGTTTTAACCTTAAGTATTTAAAGTATTGTTTTGGTGAGTTTAGGGTTAAGAAGAGAGGTTAATGGTCATTAGAAGGTTTACTCGTATTACTCAGTATTGTTTATTGATTATTATATGTGACTGCACTGTTTATGGGATCTACAATTGGTATCAGAGCCAAATCGAATTAATTTTCATTCGATACGATCAAAAGGTTTGTCTAAAATCCTTTTTTTATCGACCTCTGTTTTGTGTTTCGATGCCATACATCAAAATCAAAGGTTTTAGTTTGTGTTTTTAGTTGTTATTTTGGCTAATTAAAGTTAGGTTTGTGGGGTTTTAAGCCAAAGGATCGATAAATTTTTAAGTTTAAAAAGTATTTTGGGTGGATTTTAAGCTTATCGTCGCGTTTATCGAAGGAGATTGAAGAAACCCAGAAATCCTTCGATCTCCTAGGTCTTTGTCTACAGGTTCTTATGTTTCCCGGCTCTTCCCCCGACATCACTCAAGTTTCCCGGGTCCCTCCGGTTTCCCGGGTCCTTCATATATATCGGGAATTAATTTTCCCTGGGAATCAACAATCTCCCGGAAATTAATTTTCCAAGCGCCTCTCTCTTGGGTCTTTACCGGGTTCTATGTTCCCAAGGTACACTACCGGGAGTAATTTTTCTCGGTCCATCCCGGTGCTAACTCCTTGTCCTTGTCGATTGTTTTACTCCCGGGTGCATATCTTCATACCGGGAATTGCATAAAACTATTTTCACTCAGTGTTTGTCCCAAAAATTTTCATATCCAAAATCATTGTCAAATAGTCTGGAGCTCTTTCTTTGTTCAAGTCATATGTTCACGTCGCTCCACAACCTGATCACTGAACCCAGCATTACGAGACATGACAACACCCCAACGAGTACCCGCGGTTGCCATGGAGGTCACTGAGTTACAATGGTTGTCCTAATTTTTTTTCTAAGTCTTGATTCCACAATCACAGATTGTCGCAGGGTTATCAAGTCATGAAGCTTCAATTTTGTAGCATGAGTCTGTCTTTTTATCAAGTTGTCGCCTGAGTATATCACCGGAAGTAGTCAACAAGTTTTTTTTTCTAGTTTCGTTTGTCGAAAAGTTTTTCGGTTGATTCGGTAGTGATCTTGGACGAAGCTTATCGATTTTAAATTGTTAAGGATTATTTACAAAGCTTAAACGAACATTCTTGATCGAAAAAATTCAACCCATGTTGAGTTTTTAAGCTTTCGTTCGTTCACCGAAAAAAAATTTGTTTGCTTCGTTTCTTTATCGTGGGTTGATCATTTGAGCTATAAGTTGTTAATACGTGTTCACGAAGCTTAAACGATCGATTTTGGACGAAATTTTTTAACTCACGTCGTGCTTTTGAGTTTTTGACCGTTTTCCGAAAATTTTTCAGTTGGTTCGTTTATGACCGTGAGTTGACCGTTTGAGTTTTAATCTATTAAGGTGTGATCAGGAAGCTTCAACGATTGTTTTGCATTGAATTTTTCTAACTGTTTCGAAGTTTTTGCAGGTTTGTCTCAACGAAGGAGATGATGAATAGTGTTTTAACCGGATTCCGTTAAGTTGCCGTTAAATGCTTTACATTTTAGTCCTTTTCGTTAAGTCTCCGTTAGTGTGTTAGTTTGTTACTTTTATTTCCTTTTTAGTCCATTTTCAGTTAGTGTCCAGTTAAATCCGTTAGAAGTTTCAAGTTTTACACTTTTAGTCCCTCTAGTTGGAAGTTTCACTTTCTGTCATTTTTAGTCCATCTAGTTTTGAGTTTTAAATTCTTTCTCTTTTAGTCCTTGTAGTTTTAAGTTTCTATTTGTGACACTTTTGGTCCTTGCACTTTGAATCTTTAACATATTGACAAGTTTAGTCCCTGGACTTCAATCTTTGCAAGTAACAATGCCTTATATACCCATGTCTGAACACAAAGCAATGATTGCAGCTCTCGAAAAGAATTTGGAAAACAGGTTAAAGATCGTTAACACACTGATGGAAGAGAAAGTAGGTCTTCATCTAGAGTTGAACAATGTGAAAATGGAAAGCGAATCGTATAAACAAATTTGTTGGCTACAGAGAGGCAATGACAGGCTCAAACGCAGGAATTCTAAACTTGAACAGGCAACAGAAAATTGTGAATATTACACTATGTATCGTGTCCAAATAGAGTCTCTTAACAAAGAGATTTCAGATCTTGAAAGGGAAGATGATATAAAGAAAAGGGATCTACATGAAAATTCAAAGAAAATATCTGAATTTGAACGAAAATTTGCAGATTTTGAAGCCAAAGAAGAGAAGAACATGGCGCTTGAAGAAAGAGGAAATGTGTTGGAGAGTGAAAATCTCGACCTGAAGAAAATACTTTCTATTTTTGAACAAGAAAAAGTCGATTTCTCAAATGAAAGGAAGAATCTTGAAAGAAAGTTTTCGATGAAAGAAAGGTTTTTGAGGCTCAAAATGCGAAACTTTCAAAACAGATATCAGATTTGAAAATGTTTTGATAATTGAGAGAGATTCTTTTTAGAAAGAGCAAAAAGGTTTTGAGAGTGAAAAGACAATGCTTGAAAAGAAAAATGTTGCGGTTTTTAAAGAGATATCTGATAAACACAACAATATAGAAAAGGATTTTGAAAGTGAAAGAAAGATTTTCGAAACTGAGATTCATAAGCTTTCAAAGAAATTATTTGGATTAGCAACAGAGATTTTGAAAGAACAAAATGTAAAATCCGATTTTCAAAAACAATTTGACTTGATTCTAGAAAAAAGAAATGTTTTATCCACAAAAGTCAAGAAACTTGAAGAAATAAATCTTAAGGCCGATTTATCTAAACAAGCCAGTCCCGATACTGTTGTTCGGTCTCCTTATTCTTCAAGTTCACCTTCTACAACTAACTCTTCGAAGAAGTTTGTCAAATAAAATGAATTTTCAAAAGATCGTATTCTCCCTTCAAATATTTTCTATAATTCTCTTGTTGATGATTCAAATAACCAAGTGTTTCGAAAAGTCAAGATGGTTTGGAAAAAGAAATCGACTACAGAAAGTAGTAATAGAAATAAGTCTCATGATTCTCCTGTAGTTGATACAAAGTCAATTATTTTTAAGACTGATTCACCTACTTATGTCTATGGTACAACGAAGTTGATCAGTCTTATAAACCCAACAAAGATCTATTGCACTCACTATGGAAAGAGTGACTTTGTCCATCCAAGGTATGTTAATAGTTTGTATGGTACTTATAGCATCCCCAATCCTCAGTTTAATAGCTTCAAAGCCAAGACAACTAACCATCAAGGATCCATCACAACATGGATACCAAAACCAAAATCTTCCTAATCTGTTTTGTAGGAATGTCATGTGTGATTTAATTCAAATTATTCACATCGCATGACTACAATCAAGGGTTATGCCACTTTTGAGGGGGAGTACCATGTTTTTTTTTAATTTTGATATTGACTTCTGAACAAATCAGTTCAGGACTCATAGTTCAATATTTTGACTCGTACTTCAATGTTTACTTGAATGTTACATTTTGGCGAGTTAAAGGAGTGTTAGGTTTTATACAGTTTCTATGGTCTATCTAGAACCGGAAGGACCTACCCAAGAAAGACATCCCATTCATAGATATCAGTGAGGGGTCTAGCTTGATAGATGAGTTCAGAGCGAAAAGAATATGGTGAGGATGTGACAGGATTTAAAAGAATTATTGGTCCTTACCAAACCTAGTCAGTTATCCAGGTTTCCACATAATCTATTCATTCTCGTTCTTTGGAGATGGATATTGAAACATACATGGACCCAATGTCGATAACTCGTGTCACCCCACCCATCCACTTAAGTATCTCACAAAAGATACTTGTTTCATATATGCACGAAGATTTAGCACATATTCTATCTATTCCCCACTCAGTGGTATTAGATATTGAAAAAGGAAGACATCAGCTCCGGTCTCTGAACTTCATATTCATCTAACTATGTCTATTGATTTCTTAACCTGCGTCCCAGGTTGAATCAATCTTTGAGCCTAATCGATATGATTTATACTTCTTTCACACACACACGAATCTTTGTGATTTCCCTTGCATATCTTTGTGATATTGCCGGAACAGTTTGAGAAGTAAGTTTTAATATTCTACTTCGGTGATAACTGGAAGTCCTATCAGAGATACCCCCTTTCCAACTCTGAAAATAGGCCACACAATTATTTTTAAATTGGTGTGATAACAGTTACTATTGTGTTTATGTGTTAGCTATTACCCTTGGTTACTAAATCATTTTATCTAATCTTTTGCTACTCATCCGGTTAGTCTTTGAAGATACATGATGCTCAGGATGTTCCTAATCATCATGAGGTGGAGAATGTCACACAATTCAAAGACAGATCATTATGTTGAAAGGGAGCTAGCAAAAGTTGAGGGGGAGTAAATCATTATGTTGAAGGGGAGCTAGCAAAAGTTGAGGGGGAGTAACAAAATTTCTTAAATATGAGGTTGAAAAGCCATTGGATTTCAAGATTGCATTTCTGCAATTGATGTGATTGTTTCTTCTTATCCCTTATCATATGGTGCTTGCTACAAGTTGATTCCTCCTATGAGCTGATTGAAACAAGTTCTTAAGCTGAAAACATATTCAACTCGTGGTTCAAAGGCAAATTCTTTGTTTTTAAACTGAAGTTGCACTGTGAATGTCACATAACTCACACATTATATTTCTTTTGTGCTGATCCGATGTGTTGAGTTTCTACAATTGAAAACTTCTCAATAGTGCGCTCAGTCGAGGCTATTGTACATTGAATCTGGTTACAAAGTTGAAATATGAAGACCAAGAGCTTTATTCAAGGGGGAGCTTGGAAAGACATGTAACACGAAAGTTTTTCAAAGATTCAAGAGGGAGAGAAGATCAAGCCTGAAGGTTTCTAGATGATAAATGCCTTATTCAACATTAGGGGGAGATTGTTAGGACTGAAAGTCCTAGTGCGTTGAAAGTTGTATGACGCATTTATAGAGTTTAATTGTTTTATTAAAAGCGTTGTAATAAGCCATAATTATTGTAATTGGACTTTGTTTGGTTGTGTTGGGCCTTGGGCCTTTAGGGTTTTAACCCTAAGTATTTAAAGTATTGTTTTGGTGAATTTTGGATTAAGAAGAGAGGTTAATGGTCATTAGAAGGTTTACTCGTATTACTCAGAAATTCTCTCTGTAAACCTTAAACCCTTTATTGATAAATCTAATCATATGACCGACATTTGTGATTCAATCAATATTGTTTATTGATTATTATCTGTGATTGCACTGTTTCTGGGATCTACACAGGGCTTTAGTAAGTCGATTTCCAGCTACCCTCCTTATTTACCACTTTTACCTACTCACTTTTCTTTTCCTCCAAATCGTTTTCCCTCATTAATATAGCAAATCCTAGGTTCCTTTGAGCATTTATTACTTGGATTTCAAAAGTTCATCCACCAACCCCATCAAAGTTTGTTAACCTAGAGTTCAAGGTCAAGGAAGTCTTCATCTATAGAAGGTTCTTGGTTTCTAAGGTTTCCTTAGACCAAGCCATCGTGAGTTCATCTTTCATACTAAGTGTTTATATGTTCTATGAAAACCTTTTCTTAACACTACTTTAGTTTCTTTTACACTATTTCTCCATTATTTGAATCTTATGAAATATTAGGTCAAAATCTAGGGTTTTGACCTATTTGGGATATTTTGAGATATGATGACATGAGATGCTAGAGTGATTATATTCATGGTTTATACAAGTATTATGAAATATTGGAACCCATATAGGTGATATGGCTTATTTGGGGTTCATGATTGTGAAGTTAGATTTGAGAATCTATAATCTTTATAGGTTATTGTTACTTATGTATGTGGAATAAAATGTTAATATGTATTACATTTTGGGTAAGCTTAACTTATGTGAATATGACGATATTATGGTAGTTGGATTTGTATTGTAATGGTATAATGATTCAAGATATGACATGATTGGGATTGATGTCAAGGTCATGGTAATAAAATGATAAATCATTAAACATGGAGAATGGTGAGAGTTTAAGGTAAAGATCTGGATAGGGTTAAACTTGGATTTCTTTGGGTTAAAGACTTGGATAGAGTTGATCCCGCATTTGCATTGAATTAAAGACTTGGATAGAGTTGATGTTCTAACGACTAAAGACTTGGATAGAGTTGACGCCGGTAAATGACCATTCTTAAATTGTGTACCATATGCATTGTAGCTTACTTTTGTGTTCCGTCACAACCTATGGTGGAACGGGTCTCCCCCGTCTTGCATAAAGGTTCGCTCATGGAACACTAATTGGTTATGGACACCCGGAGTTTTATAATTAAAATTCATCAATGCATTGTATTACTTCATATTTATATTTTGGATGTTCTCACTAGGATCCAAGCATAACACTTGTTTGCTTTGGTGTATTTATCAGGTTCCATTAGTGGTGTATTTTGAAGCTATTAAACTGAGGATCGGATCAATCTAGTTCCGAGAGCGGGTCCAATTGCTAGAGCTCCTTTCCGATTGGACCCTTCCGAAATGCAGGAGATGTTGTCTCAACTCCAAGACCTCCTTGAGAAGGGCTTTGTAAGACCGAGTTCCTCGCTGGGGGGAGCCCCAGTCTTATTCGTCAAAAATAAAGATGACACGATGAGAATGTGCATCGACTACCGGGAGTTGAACAAGGCAATTGTGAAGAACAAGTACCCACTCCCAAGGATCGACGACTTGTTTGATCAACTTCAAGGAGCGGGTTGCTTTTCGAAAATCGATCTTCGATCTGGATATCACCAAGTGAGGGTGAAGAACGAAGATATCACGAAGACGGGGTTTAGGACCCGGTACGGGCACTATGAATTCTTAGTCATGCCTTTCGGGTTGACCAATGTGCCAACGATGTTCATGGACCTAATGAATTGAGTGTGTCAACCATTTCTCGACAAATCGGTGATAGTGTTCATCGACGATATTCTTGTCTATTCTAAGGACGAGCTCAAGCATGATCGACACCTTTGTGAAGTTCTAGAAGTTTTGAGGAAAGAGCAACTCTATGCCAAGTTCTCAAAATGCGATTTCTAGTTGAATGAGGTCCAATTCTTGGGGCACGTGGTCACCCAAGATGGTGTGAAAGTGGACCCTTCCAAGATCGAGGCCATGATGAATTGGGAACCTCTAAGAAGTCCGTCCGAGATCCGGAGCTTCTTGGGTCTAGTGGGTTATTACCGACGATTTATCTAAGATTTCTCTAAGCTCGCTTCCTCCTTGACATATCTTACTCGGAAGAACGTCAAATTTGTTTGGACGGAGACCTAAGAAAAATCTTTCCTAACTCTTCAGAAGAAGCTTTGTGAGGCACCGATCTTATCCTTACCCGAAGGAACCGAAGATTTCGTGGTCTTTAGCAATGCCTCGAAGATGGGATTGGGTTGTGTCTTGATGCAACGGGGGAAGGTGATTGCCTATGCGTCGAGACAAATCAAAGTGCACGAAAAGAACTACCCTACTCACGACTTAGAGTTGGCAGAGGTAGTTTTTGTGCTAAAGCTTTGGCGACACAATCTCTATGGCACTAAGTGCACCCTCTATACCGATCACAAAAGTCTAAAGCACATCTTTGACCAAAAAGAGTTGAATATGAGGCAAAGGAGATGGTTAGAACTTCTAAAAGACTACGACTGTGAACTACTCTACCACCCTGATAAGGCAAATGCGGTAGCCTCCAAGTTTCTCTCTATCGAATCGAACTAGTTTCAAGTTTGATCGAAAAGATCAAGGCGTCCCAATCTGAGGCACTTCGTGAAGAGAATCTTAAGATTGAAGTGATGGTAAAACAACTCCTACTTTTAACCGAAGATGGACGTGGGGTGAAGCTCTTCAACGGGCGAGTATGGGTACCCAAATTCGGGGGTAATCATGAATTACTCCTCGAAGACGCCCCTAAGTCCAAATATTCCATTCACCCGGGGAGCACAAAGATGTACCGGGATTTAAAACTCAACTATTGGTGGTCCGTCATGAAGTTGGATGTGGAAAATTACGTGGAGCGATGTTTAACATGCCTTTAAGTCAAGGTCAAGCATCAACGACCATACAAAAGTCTCTAATCCTTGGAAATTCCGGAATGGAAGTGGGAACATATTACCATGGACTTCGTGACTAAGCTACCGAAGACTCTAAGGGGCCATGATACCATATGGGTAGTAGTGGACCGTCTCACCAAGAGTACACATTTCCTTGCTATGAGAGGGACTCTCCCAATGGACAAGTTGGCCAAACTTTACATCGACGAAGTCATTTTGAGACACGGAGTACCTTTGTCCATCGTATTGGATCGTGATAGCCGATTCACTTCAAACTTTTGGGAAGACCTTCAGAAAGAGTTGGGCACTAGGGTGAAGCTGAGCACGACTTATCATCCCCAAACCGACGGTCAAAGCGATCGAACCATCCTAACTCTTGAGGATATGTTACGGTCGTGTGTCATTGACTTCGCAGAAAATTGGGATTCTCATCTACTTCTAGGGGAATTCGCCTACAACAACAGTAACCATTTGAGCATTGGCATGGCCCCATTCGAGGCCTCGTATGGCCGGAAATGTCGAATTCCGGTTTTTTGGCTAGAGGCGGGTGAGAAGCAATTTGCCGGACCTGAGATTGTCCAAGAGGCCGCGGACAAGGTCAAGGGTATCCGAGAACGCTTAAAAGCGGCCCAAGACCGGCAAAAGGGTTATGTGGATAAAAAGAGACGACCGGTGGAATTCGAAGTTGGTGATCGAGTCATGCTCCAGGTATCACCTTGGAAGGGAATCATACGGTTTGGAAAGCAGGGAAAGTTGAGTCCTCTATTTCTTGGACCATTCATCATAACCAAACGGTTTGGACTCCAAGCTTACAAATTGGAGCTTCCTCCCGAGATGAATGGGATTCACAACACATTTCACGTGTGGTATCTCTGGAAATGTTTGGTGGAAGAGGAAAGTGTCATTCCCTTTTCAGAGATAAGAGTGGATGAGAGTAATCGTTGCATTGAGGAACCCGACGCCATTCTGGAAAGGAAGTTAAAAAAGCTTCACCATAAGGACGTCACGATGGTTAAGGTTCAGTGGAAGCACCACCGGGGGGCCAACGTGACTTGGGATGCGGACGAGGACATGAAGAGGAGGTACCCCGACCTCTTTGTGTGAACATCGATTTCAAGGACGAAATCCTTTTCAAGTTGGGGAGGATTGTAACCCCTGGAATCTTCGATAAGATTTAATACTATATCTTAATCCTCAGTTACCTTCGTATGCCAATTTTATGTATCGTGTGGGTTGGCTGTAATTCGTACACGTCGGGACTTGTTTCGTATTTGAAATCAGTGAGAATCCGAAGCCCAAGAGGTATGTGTGATAGTGCCATGCGACAGTGACACCAGTGTCAAAATCGCCATCATCCTTCAGTATACGGTACGTGTGTGGCGACAATGCCCGACGATTATTCCCGGGTCACTGTCGCGGTGGCAATGTCGTGACATGTATACCGCAAGCTCACTTTAGCGGGCGACTATGCCCGGAGATTATGCCAGGGGCATAGTCGTGAGGCATTGTCCCGGATGGGTGCATGGCTTTAATAAGTCGATTTCCAGCTACCCTCCTCATTTACCACTTTCACCTTCTCACTTCTCTTTTCCTCCAAATCATTTTCTCTCATTAATATAGCAAACCCTAGGTTCCTTTGAGCATTTATTACTTGGATTTCAAGAGTTCATCCACCAATCCCATCAAAATTTGTTAACTTAGAGTTTAAGGTCAAGGGAGTCTTCATCTATAGAAGGTTCTTGGTTTCTAGGGTTTCCTTAGACCAAGCCATCATGAGTTCATATTTCATACTAAGTGTTTATATGCTATATGAAGACCTTTTCTTTACACTACTTTATATTCTTTTACACTATTTCTCCATTATTTGAATCTTATGAAATATTAGGTCAAAATCTAGGGTTTTGACATATTCGAGATATTTTGAGATACGATGACATGAGATGCTAGAGTGATTATATTCATGGTTTATACAAGTATTATGAAATATTGGAACCCATATAGGTGATATAGCTTATTTGGGGTTCATGATTGTGAAGTTAGATTTGAGAATCTATAATCTTTATGTGCTATTGTTACTTGTGTATGTGGAATAAAATGTTAATATGTATTACATTTTGGGTAAGCTTAACTTATGTGAAGATGAAGATATTATGGTAGTTGGATTTGTATTGTAATGGTATAATGATACAAGATATGAGATGTTTGGGATTGATGTCAAGGACATGGTAATAAAATGATAAATCATTAAACATGGAGAATGGTGAGAGTTCAAGGTAAAGATCTGGATAGGGTTGAACCTGGATTTCTTTGGGGTAAAGACTTGGATAGAGTTGAACCCACATTTACATTGAACTAAAGACTTGGATAGAGTTAATGTTCTAACGGCTAAAGACTTGGATAGAGTTGACGCCAGTAAATGACCATTCTTAAATTGTGTGTCGTATGCGTTGTCGCTTACTTTTGTGTTCTATCACAACCTATGGTGGAACGGGTCTCCCCATCTTGCATAAAGGTTCGCTCATGGAACACTAATTGGTTATGGACACCCGAAGTTTTACAATTAAAATTCATCAGTGCATTGTATTACTTCATATTTATATTTTGGATGTTCTCACTAGGCTCCAAGCCTAACACTTGTTTGCTTTGGTGTATTTATCAGGTTCCATTAGTGGTGGGGTGGCGAAACCTTGAGCGGAGAGTTGGGTCAACATTTTGGGAACATAGCATTTGATGAGATATAGAGCGTGCATTATACTTGCCGATATTTTGGGAAATGATGACGACACCCAATTATAATCTAAATTAGAATGTTTTAGATTAAGTAGATTGTTGGTCCTCATTTCTATTACATTTCTAAATTTGTAAACGCTTATACTCTTCCCCTTTTTGGGGTGATGTCATTTTGTGAAGTTTATTTCATATCAAATGTTCCAGGTTTAAATTCTCTTCAATTTATAAACGTTATATTGCGAAAGTTTCGAATTTTAAAGTCACTCAATTTTTTAGGGTGTTACAATACGTGTCACCTAACGTTGGGAGGCGACCGAGATCCTATGGTAGAAATTACTCTAGTAAGGTTCGATGTTCTCTCTTGTATGAGGGTGACGTATCAAGGTGGATGTTGAATGTGAGAGCCTCGATATGGCAGTTCCGTCAGAAGGCTAACGGGTTTTAGCTCGTAGATGAAATGGGTTAGAGACAACCTTTGGGAAGGGGGACAGTCATTTTGGGATAATGACATCGTTGAATTCTATGATTGGTTTGTTACCTTTCGGGGATCGAGGAAACCCAATAAGCGGTGAGAGGTGTAACGAAATATTGGGTATAGGAACTAGATTTCGAGGACGAAATAATTTTAAGGTTGGGAGGATTGTAACACCCGTAATTTTTTGGGTAAATATAATTTCAAGTCAGCGTAGAAACCGATCTTTCAAGAGAAATAGAAGAAAAGGATTTTGGATTGAATCCTATATTTTATAGTCATGCGAGATGCGAAATTCAAATACGAGTCCAACGGTCCTTTTTGGAGCGAAAACGGAGCTAAAACGAAGAACTTATGACCAAAACAGTGATCGGGCAATAAATCGGGCGACCAGTGTCAATTGTACGTCCGCATAGGGAATCAAGTGGACGTCCTCATAGGATCTTCCGTGGAAGCAGCAGAAGTTTCGTCAGTTTTCGTCTTGATGCAAATGGACGTCCGCATTGAGTCTGACGAAATTTTCACCATTTTTCATCTTCAACTTTTCGCTCCTCTCTCTCCTACATTTACCCCCATATCTATATCTGATATCCCTCTCCCTCATTTCAAGTTTCTCATCCAAAAATCCGAAATCCTTCCCCTCTCTCCATCTTTCTCTCCCAAATCGAACCCCACACCATTATTATAAACTTTAACCTTTCTAGAACCCGTTTCACTTCATCTTCTTCATCAAGCTTTTAGGGGTTCATCCAACCCTTGTTCTCCATTTCGAAGATTAAGATTTGTGGTTCATTTTGGTGACCCTAGAGGTATTTTGGTTGGTGGATTCAAGTTATGGTTAAGGTAATCTTCTATTTTCTTCATCTATAGAAATTAGGGTTTTGGTATAAGTTGAGATTTTCATGTAAAATGTTTGCGGAACGATTCTAAGTGGTTGGATATGAATATTTATGGTTGGAAACTTACGGATCTAGGTTTTTGGAAGATTTGGCTTGAGGAATCAAATTTCTTCAAAGGAGCTCAAGTTGGGAAAAATCTAGATTTAGCCTAAATCTAGCAAGGTGAGTTCAAGTTGATTTGTGAAAACATTGTACATGCCAAAAATGTCCATTTTAAGGTGATTATGTGTTGACATAATTTTTTTATTAAAAGTTGGAATATTTGAAAAGTTTTACTCATTTGAGTTATTTGGTTTTATAAATCTTGTGAAACACACACATTTGGGATTTTTGGACATTTTGATAAATAAATCATGTTGATATATTTTCTTGATGATTTAATATATAAACGGAGATAATTTGATGTGAATACCCTTTTTGTGTGTTTGATCTTATAAACTGTTTGAAAAATTCATATTATTGTGTTATGAGTCATTTTGGAAATATAAGGGTATGAGTTCATTTGGAAAACAGTTTGTCTCAACCAATGAGGAGTTTTAGGTTGATTATACTTTTGGTCGTTGTGTTTACATAACCGTTGGTTAAATGCGTTTTATTGTTTACACTGACTTTTATGGTACGATAAAGTAATTTTTTTTGCTTTTGGATCAGTTTTGACTAAGTTGAGTCTTGGGGACATTTGTCCAGTTTTAATAGCCTGTTGTGAAGTTTTGAGTATGATTGTGTTTATTGCATATCATTTGAGAATTACATGTTTTGAGTGCTTTTGTCTTTCAATTGGAGTCATGTAATGTTATAGACTGTAATGTAATGGATCCATTGGCATATGAGTCGGTCTTTAATATTTTAAAAAGGACTATTGTTTCCATGATGGGGCCAAGATTAGTCATGGGGTCATCGAGAGGGCCTTATGGTGCGGGCTCGTGGAGTCAAGCATCTGGCATTGGCCCCGTGATGTAATTTCTGAGCCTGTTTTTTTATGGGATAGTTAATTCTCGTTTGTAACTAGTTGAGACAATAGACCCTAGAAAGGGAAACTTGGTACGGTTATGTGGGACCAGATACTAGCCATGGGTCGTAAATGTAATCATAGTGAATGAGCATGACTAGGAATCATTGGGTGCCCTCCCCCATATTTGAGTACGAGCTGGCTAGTTCATGGCCTTGATCCTAGTATGATGAGCTCAATAACTTGGAGTGTGGCCTACTTTTGTGTTCCGCTACTAGCCATGGAATTCGGGTCTCCCCTGTCACCGAAAGGTGTTGTTTTGGGTATTTAGTCTTCTCCATGTTTTTGGTGACGTTTTGAGTATAGAGTTTTCTCCATACGTTATAGTTTTGGGGTTTGAGCCTTATTCGTATTTCTGTAGTTGAACAATAAAGTTTTACTCGTGTCTTCATAAATTAGGAGTTTGATTTCTATTCATGTTTTGAGTGGCATCACCTTATGAAAGAAAGTTTTGGGGCGTTCATCTTTAAAATTTGTGATTACTGGAAAAGGGTCGCCATCATAATTAAAGTAAATCATTTTGAAAGATTTTGATTTAAGTCGCGTCCTTTCCTTTTACAACATATTTTATCCATGTTGAAAACTCTTGAACTCACTAGGCGTTAGTCTAACATTTTTATTTGTCGGCATGTGCAACATGTTCCGGTTGGGAATAGTTCTAGTGACACTGTGAAGAGAGGAATGCTAGTTGTGTGCTTGAGAAGTGAATATCTTAGTGAAGTCTCCACATTGTTTTGGGAAAAGCGACTGGTATTTGGGTTAAGTAACACTTGACTTCGGTTTAGTCCTTGTATATAAGACTGGAGTTTATAATGGTTGTGGTTAATGATAGAATTTTAAATTAAGGTATATGGAGTTTTGATTTATAAGTGGAAGTTTTGTCCTTTATTTGATATTATATCGAGATTTTTAATTAGTTGTTCTTACCAAATTTGAGGGTGTTACACTTTGGAAGTAAAAAGATAGTAACATAATTTTCTAAATAGGTGCTAAAGTGTATATTGCTATATCACTTACCACACCAACATTTAAATTGTTGCTTGTACCCAAGCAACTTAAAAGACTCAATTTTTTAACATAAGAAAAAAATTGAGCAAGGACAAGTGATAGTTGATCAACTCATTTAGTTCTTTAACAATCCCATATCCTTTTATAAGTTGGTGTATCCTATCTGTCAATCTCCTCAAAATCATAAGCCCAAGCTCATGTTTCTATTGTTAGGTACTCTTTATCTGACAAACCAGGACCACAAGTGCTTTTTATGGGTTTTTCTTTTGGGCTCTTTTCTAATCTTTCAAACAATATTCAAAAGTGTTTATGATATGGTCTAACAAGTATTTATGTTGCTACAACATTTTATGTCTTTTACTTTGACTACTTTTCAGCCTTTACTCCTTTTTGAGCTATTTTTCTTCTCTGTACTTTGATAACGCCAATTTTCGACGTTATTCTGATACCGTGATTCGGGTGGTTTTGGCTTGTTTTCAAGTAAACAAGCGTTGATCTTATGATTTCGTTGAGATTTTTACAACATTCCAAGAGGGAAATCGATCGTGAAGAAGTGTTGCTTTCATTATAAAAATTCAGCAAATCATGGCTCGATCAGAATACCCGAGGAGGACCAAACAACAACTTGCGCGACATATCCCGCGACCTCCAAGCCGCGACCACTTTAGGACACGTGTGACTTCTCCCACGGCTTCAAAGCCACGGGGAAAGCCGTGGAACTCGCTGTTTGAGTTCTGGTGCACTTAATCAATTTAGATCTAGGGTTAAAGGGGTTACATTGTTTTTTGGTGACTGACGGCTGGCAAGGGACGATTTTTGGAGTTTTTGGGAGGATTTTGAAGGAGTAGAAAGAAGATTTCATCTGGGAATCGGAGATTGTAGCTATCATCGAGTACGTATGCTTGGAGAATTAATACCTCAAGGAGTTTACAACAATTACCGTTCCCAAATCTACGCCATTTAAACCCCATGCAGACAACTACATCGCTCCCCCTTGCCAGTCCTCGCGCCCCATCATTGTCCGTTCTCAGTATCGTCCATCACCGTTGGCGCTTGCCATCGATCTCCATCTTTTTCATTTTTTTTCCCATTGTCCATCTTTTACAACAATTTAATGGAGTAGGTATAGACATATAAAAAAGATTGATAAACGAAAAACAAAAAAACAATCAAAAATAGGGATATCTATGGCAGGGCCCAACGGTGATGATCGAGAGCGGATGACGATGAGGCGACGAGGGTGACTAGGGGTTTGAATGAAGTAGGGGTTTGAAACGGTAAAACTGATTTAGGTTACTTTAAAATCTTCCTAGCAATTTTTAGGTGGTTTTTTTTTTTGGTTTAAAATGATACATGTAACCAATTTTTAGAAGCATGATGATTTAATTATCCACAAGGAAAAAATTCAGATATTTAAACATTCGAAAAAAAAATTAATGGTTTTCTCATTCAAGAAAATAATTTAGAGATTTAATCATTCAAAATAGAAAAGTTCATTGGATTTTTCTGGACTTCTCTTTTTCTTAAAAATTTGGTCTTTATGTCAAACATCATTAATTCTTGTATGTTAAGTAAATACTATTGTATGCTTGTTTAACATCATCTTGAGGTTATAATTTTAAACTCACAACTCAAATGAAATGATTTTTAATCAACTTATTTTCCTGAGATCTATATGCTGGAAAAGTTTGGTCATGTATCGAGTTTAAAAACAGAATTGTTGAAGAATATCTCGAATCGGTAGGGATATCACATCAATACTCTACTGCTCGTATGCCAGAACATAATGGAGTAGTCGAAAGGCGAAATCGAACGCTAGTCAAGGCCGCTCGCACTATGCTTAGCCAATCAGATCTACCTCTGTTTCTGTAGGCAGAAGTTGTTTCGACTGCGTGCTACACTCAAAACCGTTCCATGATACACCGCAGATTTCAAAAGACTTCGTATGCTTTGATCAACAACCGAACACCAACCATAAAATATTTTCATATTTTTCGTTGTAAGTGTTTTGTGCTAAACGACAGAGAGAGTCTGAACAAGTTTAGTGCTAAAGCAGACGAGGGCATCTTCATTGGATATTCTTCTACATCTGCTGCATACTGAGTGTACTTGAAGAAGTCGAAGACTGTTATCGAGAGCGTAAACGTCACATTCGATGAGGAAATGGCTTCTGAACAAGTCAGTTCAGAACTCGTGATAACCGGAGTGCTAGCTTCTGGACAGATCAGTTCAGAACTTGTACCTACAGTGAATAAATCAGATGTTGCATCATCGTCTACTACTCATTTATATGATTTAGATCTTTTATTTGAACTGTTTTATGATGAATTTCTTGGATCTAAAGTGACTAAACCTGTTGTGGTTGACAGGATGGAAGATTCAACGACTAATCATCCAACCACATCAGATGTTTCCACTAAATCAAATTCCCCGATTCAGTAAGAAATTCCAGTTCATATGCCTACTCCGATAGTTGAAGCTGTAACTACTAACGAAGATCCAGAAGTTGCTGAGTCAGTAGGGTGTACTGTAAGGATAGATCAATAGTTTGAACACATTGTACCTACTAAAATTTCTGCACCAATTACTTCAATTGAACTCCTCCCTCATACTGTACAAACAGAAGAAGCTGATAGTGGATTTTTAGATGACAACCATGATCAATCTTCATCTAATCCACTTCCTCATGAACATCGTTGGACCAAAGAGCACCCTCTTCACCAAATCATTGGAGATCTAGACAAACCGGTGCAAACTAGGTCAACAACTTTAAATCAATGTCTGCATGACTCATTCCTGAGTAAGATAGAGCCCACTCGCGTAAAAAAGGCTCTAGCTGACTCAGATTGGGTATCTACTAGTGCCAAAACCAGTTCGAAGCCCTAAAGGTTTGGAGACTAGTGCCAAAACCGGAAGGAAAGACCATTATCGGCACTAAATGGGTATTTAAGAATAAAAAGGATGAAGATGGTATTGTTATAAGAAACAAAGCACGACTTTTTGCCAAGGGATATAGGAAAGAGGAAGGCATCGATTATACCAATCCGCATGTTTCTAGCCTACACTGCTCACAAGAACTTCACAGTCTATCAGATGGACGTAAAGACTGCCTTTCTGAACGGCATTCTTAAGGAGGAAGTCTACGTATCTCAGCCAGAAAGAAATAATTCTCAGAAACAATATCAAAGAAGTTTGCGGAATAACACTTTGATATTCAATGAAATAGTAAATCAACACAGAAAATATGAAGAACAAACTGTAAACTTGTATTGAATGCTTTGAAGTTACAAGGTTACACACTCAACGTCAATATTGATGAACAGACTCACCAATACGAATTCTACTTCTCTAGAATTAGGATCTATGCCTTGAGGTTGATTTCTCTCTATCACTTCGAATGAATTATTATTGAAAAAAAATTATGTCTATTCTATACATTCTATACATATACTAATCAAAAGATAATTACAATAATTAAACAAATCTTCAGTATATCTTCCATGTATATCTCTAAGCTTCCATAATCTTCAGATTATCTAGCTGTCATTCTTTCCATCTGAATCTCTTAAGCAGCACTAATCATGCTCAGCAGCATTAACTTCTTCTAGCAGCATTAACTACTAAGCAGTACTAACCACTAGCAGTACTAACTAGCTAAGCAGTACTAACTTTGTTCAAGCAACACTAACTTTAACTAGCAGTATTAACCACTAGCAGTAGTAACACTTAGCAGTATTAAACTTTAAGTCTTCTAGCAGTAGTAACTTTGAATCAGCAGCATTAACCATACTTGATGAATTCTTCAGTTCCCAACAATCTCCCCCTAACTTGACTTTTAGAAAGAGAAGTCAAGTTCTTCAAATGCTTCCAAAATCTTCATTGATCTACTCCAATGTTAGGATCCAGTCCCATGCTCTGATTAATAGTTCTCTGAATTAGGTACTTTGCCATTTCTGAATTTGGTGCACAACCCAACTTCTTATTCAACATGGCATGAAGCTTTAGATTTGTGTGATTGTAGACCCTATCCACCAAGTAATACTCCATGTGAAAAGTATCCAATGCCAGTTCATAAACTCCACTCCTTTCATATAAAGTCCATCCTCTAACAGCTTTGAATACATCTTTTATCAAATGCTTCACTGCTCCTGGTTTGAACAACATGCACAAATATTCCATAACTAGCTTCACAACTGGTAACCCTGGAGCTGTCAACTGATCTGCATGGACTTTCATTCCCACTTCAAACATTTCTTCCAAATCAGATCTTGAACACTCTCTGACAATTTTGTTCCAGGTGCTATAAACTTCATACTTCTCATCCTTTCTTTTTAATCTGATATACTCCTTGCCATCCACCTCCATAATATCCCAATGAATAACTTCAGGAGGTTTGAATCCAATAGGTTCAGCTGAGATAGGCTTTGGAATTTTATCCATTATTACCATGTACATGTTTGCATCTGAACTCTGTGGTACTTCTTCCTGAGTTTCAGCTTTCTTTTCTTTTTCTACTCTGGGCTTCTTGTCATCTCTCTTTCTGTTTGCCATCATCTTGGTTCTCTTCAGTATCCTTTGCCCTTGTTCTATAGTAGTTTCCTTCTTCTTTTCTTCCTTGGTCCTTTCTTCTGATCTAGGACCTTTAGAAGCAATAGACTTAACTCTTTTTATCTTCTTAATCTTCTGGGCTAGAGTCTCTTCTTCTTTAATATCTGCTTTTTCCTTTGTTGGAGTTCCCTCTTCACTTTCAGGAAAGGGTTTATTGATATTCACATCATGCCTCTCCTTAGCTTTCTTTTCAAACTCCACTCTGTCCTTTTCATTATTCTTCAGCTTTCCCATTTCTTTCTCATACAGTCCCTTGACTTGATCAAAAGTCATCTTTATGAACATTTCTTTCTTCACACCAATTGCACTCCTCATGAAAGTTATCATCTTGTTCCTTTCCTGAGTTGCAAGGTAAGTTTGTGAAGGTCTTCTCTTCTTTGCACTTGATCTGGACATCATAGCCTTTCTCAAGGTTATTGCTCTTTGCTTGGCTTTTTCTGTTTCCAACCCTTTCTGAAATGCTTCATTTAGTTCATTGGCTAGTGCTCTGGCTATCTCTCTGTCTTTCTCAACCTGCTCTTTTTCTGCTTTATCTAACTCTTGTTGCAGTTTCTTTGCTAATGCTTCATCTGACTCAATCATCTTTTGCTTTTTAGATGGTTGATCAGATTCTATCATCTTTTCTTTCCCTTTTCTTTTTACATCTGCAGCCATGTCTTTCTGCTCTGATTTCTTGTCTCCCCCTTCATTTATGACCACTCCCTTTGCTTTGGGAGTGTCATTCTTTGCTTTTACCAGCATCTCTGCTACTTCAACCTCTTCAGATGTTAATCCTATTACTGATGCTTGTGTAATTTCAGCAGCACTAACAGTTTCTGCTGCTTGTTTTGGCTTAGCAGTAGTAACAGTTTCTGCTGCTGGGGTTGTTACTGCTGCTGGTGTTGTTTCTGCAGATCTCTTTTCTTCAACAAACTCCCCCTCAAACTGTTGATCTATCTGTTCTGAGCTAAAATTCTCCCCCTTTTTGGAAGCATTTTCCTCCTTCTTTTTGTTTGCCCCTTTTCTTCTCTTTAGTACGAACTGCTTTCTCCTTTTCTTGACAATGAGTTTTCCTACCAATCGCTTGAGTTTGGAAATCTGCTCTTGTTGGGAGATGACCACTTGTTGCAATTCTTGAATTTCCTTTCCTTGTTTAACCACATCAACATTGATGTTGGCTAAAGCTTCAATCAATTCCCAGTAAGTATATCTATCCTCACCTTCTTTAGGTGTTTTACCCACCCTTGAAGGATCCTTGGAAAGTTTTTCCATCAATTCATCAGTTTCAATTCTGTCCTCACCCTTTGTGGATGTTTTTCCCATCCTTGAGGGATCCTTGGAGCTTTTAGTAGTGGCCTTCTGCCTAGTAGAAGCACCAACTACCCCCTTGGTTTCTTGGCACCAGGGTCCTTTGGTTGATTTATCACCCAAAGTTGCCATGGGGAAGGACTTAGAGATGTTACCACTGGCCTTCTCTGTGCTAGCAGAAGTAGTGGCAGCCTTCTCACCCATATGCTCATTCATCTCCTTTGAGAGCACCTCCTCAGGGTTGGGAGACACCCTAGGGGATTCCCTTTGGATATTCTCTACTGGAGAGTGCTCCAATAAAAGGCTTTGAGGCTCTTGGTTAATAGTAGGTACATCAAGGGAAGGAGCCTTGTGTACCTTTCTCTTGACATAAGTCTTGGATATTATGGGAGTGGGTTTAACAGCAAAGGACTGAGGAAAAATTTGAGAGAGAGAAGGTTGGGATTGGCTAGCAGTGGGTTGGTCTAATGGGGGCATTGACTCTGCTACCATACCTTCATTGGTTTGGGACACCACCATCATTGTAGAGAACAATGGGGTGTCTACTCCTTCCGAGTCCCCAGCAGATCTTCTCATATTTGAGAAAACCTTGCCTTTAGGGGGTTTTGGTACATATATCCCTTCAGATTGAGTAATATCCGTCAATTCGTGGTTGATTACTTCTTGAACAAACCTGGGATACATGTAAAAGCTCTTTTTGTTTCCCATGTTTGAGACAAGATCATTGAAAATCATTTGTGAAAAATTGTACCTTCTGGCAGTGGCCAAACAGACCAAAGCATAAGCAATGGGACTGCTGAACTCACTCCATCCAGTAGTCTTTTTAGAAATGCAGTGCATCAAGGTATGAACAAGAAAACGCCATTGGGGTGAGAATTTAGCTTTTGAGAACTTAAAAATACCCAATGGGCCTCCATACCCCATTCTTGTAAGAGAAGAAAATAGTTCATCATTAGGGATAGTATTTATACCAGAGGCATCGTCTAGACGTAGACTGATACGAATTACCTCTTCAGTAACTGTCAATGGCTTGCCACATACTGTAGTTTTGATCATTTGTACACCATCCTCAGTAACAATGGTGGCATTTGCCCAGAATTGCCTTTGATGCTCGATATAGATTGGAGGCGATACAATAAGAGCATGGGCAATATGGCTTGACTTGAGAAAATCCACAATCTGGTGGAACCCAGCGGCCTGTTTGGGCTTCTGTAGCATCGCGATTTCATTGTGTTCATCTATGAATGCCATTGATGCCATTGAGCTTTGAGAACAACTTGCCTGAAAGCTTTGAACTTGAGAGAGAAAGGGTTTAGAGCGCAAGTGAGCAGTATGCAAAGAGTCGTTATGAACTTTTAGGCAGGCAAAGAGTATTTATTGTATTCGGGATATAAGCAGTATTAACCTAGAGCAGTATTAACTACAAGCAGTATTAACTGAAAGCAGTATTAACTACAAGCAGTATTAACCACTAGCAGTATTAACTACAAGCAGTATTAACTGAAAGCAGTATTAACTACAAGCAGTATTAACCACTAGCAGTATTAACTGAGAGCAGTATTAACTGAACTAGCAGTATTAACTGAAAGCAGTATTAACTACAAGCAGTATTAACTACAAGCAGTATTAACCACTAGCAGTATTAACTGAGAGCAGTATTAACTGAAAGCAGTATTAACCACTATCAGTATTAACTGAGAGCAGTATTAACTGAAAGCAGTATTAACTACAAGCAGTATTAACCACTAGCAGTATTAACTGAGAGCAGTATTAACTGAACTAGCAGTATTAACTGAAAGCAGTATTAACTACAAGCAGTATTAACCACTAGCAGTATTAACTACAAGCAGTATTAACCACTCGCAGTATTAACTACAAGCAGTATTAAATACACTTACACCTTTTAAGCTTGTGTTGCCCAAAACCTTTCATTTGTACCTCACACTTTTATTCCATCTCTTAATTTTCCAATTGTCTTACCTTTGAACTTACCTCCATCTGGAGTTTTATACAAAGAGCAACATGTCCTCCATCAAACCTTTTGAAGCTTTGAAGGCAGTCCATGTTACTTGATATGTGCCAAGAGCAACCACTATCTACATGTCAAATGCCCTTCCTCTTGAGATGTTGGTTGCCCTGCACACTTAATAAATCACTTAGTCTTGGTTGGAACCCAGGTCAAAGTGGTCTTGGGTTGTCCTTTCTCATTTATATAATTTGTCATTTTGGTCTGTATGAGTTGTTTAGGAACCTCATGGCTGGAATACTTTGTCAAGATTATAGGTTTGGCTACATTACTACTAGAAGCAGTACTAGCCTTGTTCGCAGTACTAACTTGGTTAGCAGTACTAACTGGGTTAGCAGTACTAATCAAGTTAGCAACACTATTCTTGTTAGCAGTACTATCTGGGATAGCATTACTAACAGGTTTCTTTGCAATTGGAACCCAAACTTGAACAAAGTTGTTTGCTTTCTTTGTCTTTAAAGTACTCCTTGGCTTATTTGGAGTATTTTTCTTTGTTTTAGCAAACTTGTTTTGAACATGAGACTTTTTATGTGCTCTGTTCTCAGCCATTTGATTTCTTCTTTTATTCCTATAACCAAAAGAGTTTTGTGGTTTTCTTTGAAAAGTGACTCTTTGGTTGATAGGGTTGAAATAACAGTGTTTGGCAAGATGATTCAATTTGCCACAGATAAAACAAGGTTTTGGTCTATTGATTTTACTCAAATCAACCCCTTGTTTTTGTGCCCACTGATTATTCCAGTTTCTCTGATTTCCCCTTGGTTTATCATGTTTTTGGGGCTCAGATTTATTGCAAGAACACTGTTTACAAGGGACAGGATTCACAACTGTGGTTTGCTTATAATGGACCTTCTCAGACTTTCCCTCAGTCTTTTCTATGTCCTTAGACTTGATCCAAGCCTTTCCACATCCCTCATTGGTGATAATGTTATTTTCTAGAGGAATCTCACCACTCACAGTGTTCTCCTTACTCTTATTATTAGAGTACTCTTCTTCAGAGTCTGTTTCAACCACCACTTTGTCTAATGGATCTACCTTAGTGGCTTCATCAGACAATTCCTTCCTATTCTTGGTCTCTAGCAAGTTTGATATAGGAGGGATGTAATTGTTGTTGTATGGTGGTGGTGTGGTGTTATAACATATTCCTCTTCTAAGTTTGTCATGGATTTGAGTTTGGAGCAAAGAGTCCATTGCTTTAGAAGCATTGGAAAATTTCTCAATATCCAGCTTTGCTTTCTCAAACTCACTCTTTATCTTCTCATTCTCCTCTTCTTTCTGTTTAAGCTTAGACTCATACTGATCTTTCTCCCACTTCCAGTAGTTTGAGTCATAAGAGTGTTGAAGCTCATTGGCTTGGAAACTCTTGATCTGTTCCTCAAAACTCTCAACAATTCTTACATAGTCTTTTATATCTCTCTCTAATCTTTGAAGGTCATCACTCATTGTCTGGTTGTGATCCCTGTACCTTTTAACAGTTTCCATACAAGTTTTAGAGCAAAGATTAGACATTACCTCTGTGGGGATTTCTGTGCTTGAAGAATCTGAAACTTTAGCCATTGATGATTTCTGATTTCAAGGAAGAATGATGATTGCAGGTTTCTGAGAATACTAGCTCTGATACCAATTGTCAGGATCGAATTCTCAACAAGAAATAATTCTCAGAAACAATATCAAAGAAGTTTGCGGAATAACACTTTGATATTCAATGAAATAGTAAATCAACACAGAAAATATGAAGAACAAACTGTAAACTTGTATTGAATGCTTTGAAGTTACAAGGTTACACACTCAACCTCAATATTGATGAACAGACTCACCAATACGAATTCTACTTCTCTAGAATTAGGATCTATGCCTTGAGGTTGATTTCTCTCTATCACTTCGAATGAATTATTATTGAAAAAAAAAATTCTGTCTATTCTATACATTCTATACATATACTAATCAAAAGATAATTACAATAATTAAACAAATCTTCGGTATATCTTCCATGTATATCTCTAAGCTTCCATAATCTTCAGATTATCTAGCTGTCATTCTTTCCATCTGAATCTCTTAAGCAGCACTAATCATGCTCAGCAGCATTAACTTCTTCTAGCAGCATTAACTACTAAGCAGTACTAACCACTAGCAGTACTAACTAGCTAAGCAGTACTAACTTTGTTCAAGCAGCACTATCTTTGACTAGCAGTATTAACCACTAGCAGTAGTAACACTTAGCAGTATTAACCTTTAAGTCTTCTAGCAGTAGTAACTTTGAATCAGCAGCATTAACCATACTTGATGAATTCTTCAGTTCCCAACAGTTTGTAAATCCAGATAATCCAAATCACGTCTACATCTTGGATAAAGCTTCTTATGGTCAGAAACAAGTACCTCGCGCCTGGTATGATGTTTTATCTCAATTCTTGGTCAAGTCAGGCTTCTCAAAAGGTAAAGTTGATACCACTTTGTTTATCAAAAAGGAAAAAGCTGATATCATTCTTATTCAGTTATATGTGGATGATATTATATTTGGATCAACTAATCCCAAATATTGTAAGAATTTTTCAAACCTCGTGGTGTCTAGATTTCAAATGAGTATGATGGGACAGATGAATTTCTTTCTTGGATTACAAGTAAAACAATTTTCAACGGGGATTTTCATTAATCAATCTAAGTACATTTTTGATATTCTTTGGAAATTCAAAATGGAAAATTGCAAACCTATTGGAACCCCAATGGCACCAAGTACTAAGATTGGCACTGATCCATCGGGAAAAGCTGTTGATGTTAGGACTTATAGAGGAATGATAGGTTCTTTAATGTATCTTACTTCAAGTAGGCAGATATAATGTTTTCAACATGCTTGTGTGCTATATATCAGGCCGATCCTAAAGAATCCCATTTATCTGCTGTAAAACGAATTTTTAGATATCTGAAGGGAACTGCAGATCTTGGTCTGTGGTATCCTAAGGATACAGGGTTTGAACAAACTGCTTATTCAGACGCATATCATGCTAGATGTATGTTAGACAGGAAGATCACATCGGGTCATATTCAATTATTAGGCGATAAACTCGTAAGTTGGGCATCAAAGAAGCAATTATGTGTTTCCACATCGACGGCTGAAGCAGAATATGTAGCTGCTGCAAGCTGCTGTTCTCAAGTCCTGTGGATGCGAACACAGTTGCGAGATTATGGCTATCAGTACAACAAGATCCCGATCTATTGTGACTCGAAGAGCGCTATAGCAATATCCGCTAATCCTGTGCAGCATATTAAAACAAAGCACATTGATGTCAGGTATCATTTTGTTAAAGAAAATGTAGAAAAATGTACAATAGAACTTTACTTTGTAAAAACTGATTATCATCTTGCAGATTTGTTTACCAAACCTTTAGATGAAAAGAGATTCAATTTTCTTGTATCTAAGCTTGGTATGCTAAATCTCAAGACCTAATCAGCGATTACCTATTAAAGTTTCTTTTATTGTAATTTTTCATCATTTCTTTATCATTAATTCTGAATGGATATCTGCACTTTAATATTTTGTTCATGATCTCAGGGGGAGTGAGACAAGACTTTAAGATGATCAACATTATTTTGAGGGGGAGTTTATAGAATTTTTGCATTTACTTAACTGCCAAATTTTTTTGTGATGCATGAATTTAGGGGGAGTATATGAGTACAACAAAAGGAGTAAGGATATGATTTCTGATTACTTCATATCAGAACTCGTTCACTCAATGTTTTACTGCTTTCTATTGTTTACTTTTCAATAAAGTTTTGTGAATAAAGTTGCTTTGACATGACTTGGAGACTTTTGCAGATTGAGAGAAGCTATCAAGATCATATCATTATGATTTTAATCTTGACTTCATGAGATTTAAGATTGAACGAAAAAGGTTAAATTTCTTATCTTAATCTCATATATGGTTGAAAGAAGGACGACTTTCAATCATAGAAATCATATTCTTAAATGATCAAACTACTTCCCGATTCTTAAACAGATTTCATGAATTGGAAGTGTGATTTTAAATGTATTCATTTTATTTGAGTTTGAATGTTTTACAAACCGTGTGTTTCCAAAGATAAATACTTGTGTATTGTCTTTTCTATATACTTTCAAGTATTCGCACACACCGGTTTGACTTATTGTTCAAAATGTTCTTACCATGTCTCAAATTTTTGAAACTTATTTTTCGATGGTAAGACACCCCGCTTGAACTTCAATGAATATTGAGCGTTAATTTCATTTCTAAAACGTTCCATTCAAGAATGTCTATATTTTGTTTCATATACACAATATCCATTATTTTTTACCATAAACCTAAACAGCTATATCATTTCTTTCTGATCATTTTTCATACAATGTCAGATTTTCAAACAAGTCTCTTGCATTCATGTTTATTCTTTCAATATATTTGTTTGAAAATACTTCAATGTTTAAAAATGTTCAAATCTTCATGATTATATTATGAGCATACAAACATCTGACTTGTATTTGAGCTTTAACTGTTCAAGTTAAACCATTTTGAGCAACGTATGCTTCATAGGACAATATGGGTTCTTTGTGCTAGGACTTAAATGAAACTTCTATGGATTCACGTTAACCAGTGTTTCCTACCCAAGAAGTTAATCCATAGTGATTGAGTGTGAGGAGTCGAAAAGAACTGAGTGTGGGTTGTGCGTTGAGATAAAAAAGAAGAAAATCTACCCCACCTTCGCACTTCAATCATGCACATTGAGTCTGTGTTTATCTACTGTTGTCTTAGTGGTTTACACAATGTTGAGTCTTTTATAAACGCAATCATCATATGCTTTATTGTTTCTACACTTGCACGAACACACAAGGAATTTGTTTTCTTGTCCTAACATTCATAGAAATTTCCTTTGTGGTGTTTCGATGATTGGATGGAAGCCCTGGGGGAGTGAACATCACAAAAACTCCTTTCTAATGTGTATTTGTTACACACAGTGACTTCGTGTTACTGAAAGGCATACTAACTGATTCATTTGTTGATTCAGGTGTTACTTTCATAGTTTGTCTAGATTTGAAAAGATCTAGATGAATACTTTGTTCGAATTGGCAACGAATCAGAGGCTCCGTTTGTAAGATCAGTGGTCAGAACATATAAAGACGTTTCTTGTGAAAGTTTTGTGTAACACCCGCAAATTTCTATCTGTGTAAGCCAATCCTTTGAGGAATCCTTGAGTTCCGATCTCAGAATTTCATCCCCTACGCCTTATCTTTTAGCCTTATTGCATCGTGGGCACTCCGGGTGAAAAATAGAGGAAATCGGGGCGAGGTATACTCTGGGCGATAGTGCCCTGGGCACAATCGCCGGCGACCCCTGGTCGTTTTAAAATCGATTTTTGAGCAACCTTTCCCATTATTTTTCAACCATTTCACCCTTTTCTCTCTAGAAACCGAACCCAAACCCTAAAATTGGTTTCTATGCATCCAAGTCATCAAACCTATCATGTTCCAAGTGTTCTCCTCCAACCAACAAAAATTTGAAGCTCCATCTTCATCTTCCTCATCAAGTTCAATGGTTGGGAGTTCGGGATGAAGTGTTGGATTGGGTTTTCTAGGAAGTCTCATCGTCTTCAAGGGTAAGTTTTCTTGTATTAAGGTTATAAATGCTCCATTGTTGGTTTCTTAGTGTTTGGTTTCTCAATCTCGGATTTGGTAAGTTTTGGAGAAACTAGGGTTTTGATCTCGTTTGGGATTCTTGGTATATTGTTTGGGGGAAATGCTTCTAGATGGTTGAGTATGGGTATTTATGGGTTGAAATGTATGGATCTAGGTTTTTGGATGCTTGAGTTGAAGAGTTGGAATGGATGTCTTCGGAAAGCTTTGGGTGGGAGCTATGCTTGGAAGGCCAATGGTTGTGGATTGAAAACTAGGTTTAACTTAACCTAGAAAGGTGAGTTCAAGTTGATTTGTGAAAACGGTGTACATGCCAAAATGGTTATTCTTAAAATGTTTATGTTTTGCACCAAATTGTTAACTGCTGATAAGTTTGAGTATTTGGTTGTATTTACCTTTATAAACTCATGAAACATGCATCTTGGTGATTTTAAGCATATTGACAAATAAAACTTATTGACATGTTTCTTGGACGTATTTTATATAAATGGAATCCATTTGATGTAAATGCCATTTACATGATTTTGTTCTTACGTCTAGTTGGAAAATGTGCTTAACTGTGTCACGAAGTATTTTGGGAAATAAGAGTAAAGAGTTTATTTGAGAAAATGGTTTGTCTCAAACAATGTTGAGTTGGTGTTATTTTACACTTTTGGGTTGTTGTGTCTTCGTTAGTCGGTTAAACGTGTTTTTAATGTTTACAAAGGCTTCGTTGGTGATTTACGTAAAGTGTTGGGCCTTTGGCTCGGCTTTGACTAAATGAGTCGTGTGGACACTTGTCCGGATTTATAACCGTCGTGGGTTTTGAGTATGATGGCGCTTAATTTTGTGTCATTGGTGAGTTACATGCTTTGGGTACGTTGGTCATTCTTTTGGAGTCATGTAATGATAGATAGTGTCGTAATGGATCCATAGGCACTTAAGTCTGTCGGTTATGTAAGGCCTGAGGTTTTGGGTTACTTTTAGTGACCGCTCGGGTTTGCTAGCGAGTAGGAATATGTGGTTTGAGCCGCAGAGTTGGAACTCGTCTAGATTGGATTAGGCACCCGGTTGCTCGTAAGACTGCGGGGCGGAACTCGACGGAGTATGGCAAGGGGCAGCAACAGGTTCGAGGATTGTGATGTCTGCTATGGCATGGGAACTAGAACCGGGGCACGTTGGTGAAATCCAATAACATCCCGGGTGGCCCCATTCACGTGTTCTCGCCACCCAAGATGGAAACGTTTAGATGACATACAAGGAAGTCGCGTGAACGGCCTACTTGCGTGTTACTCTATTCTCAGTGTATACGGGTCTCTTCATCGTTGATTCGTGGTATTTTATATGGTAATGTCGTATTTTACCAAATTGGGTTTTTATGTGGTCGACGATAAATGATGACTTTAATATTGGGTTTCCCCCACGTATATTAAGGCTTGAATGGAATGCGTCATTCCTACGTTTTCAGTATTTGGTTTCCTTTCATTTTATGGTTGCGTGAGTTTTGAGTTAAATATAAGTTTACGAAAGACGTTTTATATTGGAATCTTTCTGTAAAACATCTTGGTTTGGTTAGCGATCAACGTGGTGTCTCTTTCGTTTAAAATATATACTTATTGGTAAATGAGTTGTTTCATAAGCAAAACATATCATTTTGAAAGATGAAGACTTTAATTGCATTCTTACATTTTAAACGATTTATTTATATATGTTGAAAACTCTTGAGCTCACTAGGCGTTAAGCCTAACCTTTTTATTTGTCGGCATGTGCATCAGGTTCCAGAAGGGGGTTCGGTTCTAGCAGTCGTATGAAGGGATGTGCTTAGTGGTTCACGAGTGTAAGCATTTGATGAAGTCTTCCGCAGTTTGGAGATAGCGATACTTTTGTGTTTTAGTAGCACCCGTCTTTATTATAGACTGTTCATATAGAAAGAATGTGTGTATTGAGGTTAAATATTAAATTGTAGTGGTAGATGATTTATTTATTGGTGTATTTAGAAATTTTTTTAAATTAGTTGTTATTTCCAGAATTTAGGGTGTTACATTTTGATACTATAGATGCTCTATTCATAAAAAATGGGGAGATGAATTAAAGAAATGTCTGTGTCAGAAATTTCAAAGTTAAAGAATTGTTTGAGATCAAAGGTTAATTGTGAAAGAAGGATGCAAAGTTGAAGATTTCTGAAGATGTGCTGAGACTTTACAGAAATTTTCTTTGATGGTTACTTGCTAAAGCAATCCGAGCTAAATCTGAAGATAATTTCTTTCCGAAGTCTGAAAGAGTTTTGTGATAGTTTTGGGGAGATTGTTGAAGAGAATTTCTACCATATTTGGGGGAGATTGTTAATTTTTTTTAAAGACAGACTTGGGAAGAATACAATCAAAGAAAGGAGAGTTTACAATGTTTGTGTCTAAAGAAGAAAATTTGTTGCAAAGGAGGAGATTGTACTTTTTGAGCTTAAATAGAAGAATCAATTGCTAAATCTTTCAAACATGATCTTGAATCCAAAGGGGGAGATTGTTAGAGCATAAATATGTTGGATACAAGATCATAGAAGACTGAATACTGAAGGTCAAAGCTAAAGTCAACTCTCAGGATCAAAGTCAAAGTCTTGTGTAATAAAAGTCAAAGTCAAAGTTGTAATTTTACTTTCTTTATAGTGTTGTGCGTGTTTTAGTGTCGTGAGAGTTTGTGGTGTGTGTATAAATAGGTATATGGTACCTTGTTGTGCGTGTAATTTCAGGGTGTGTCAGATTCATTGTATTGAGTGTGTTCTTGAGTTAGTGAGAGAAATATTGTACTGTGAATTTGATATCAATAAAGAGTGTTTGAATTGAAAATCTATTGTATATATCTTGATCTATACACATTGTGGGACACACAAAGACCCGTGATTCCATAAAAAGACATCACAATTCTCGTTAATTCTTTCAAAGTTATTGAGTCGTTTTTAACAAATTGTTCATATTTTAATTGATTATGTCTTTTGAACTTTTTGAACAAATAAATTCTTGAATTTTTTTAAATCGAACATAAAAATCCTTACTTTTTTTAAATAAAAGAAACCCAACAAACCTTTTTTGAATAAAGTCTTTACACTTATATATTATGAAAGAAATATACCACTTCTCTATTGATTTATTAACATAAGTAATAAAGTACAATAAACTAATAAAAAGATGATTAAATATTATTTTCATTTTCATTTTTAATTTCATTATCCTTCATTTATTTTTCTGATTCTAATGAGAATCATTTGACAATGTAATAATTAATTAGTTATATATTTTTCAAATTCAAATGAGAATTAATGGATAATGAATATATTTGATTGTTATTTGAATATGGAAAGTAAATTATGGTTAATAAAACTTGTGTATTTTTTTCCATTTTATTGTTCATTGTACTCTTTTACTGATTTGTGACAAATAGAAAGATAATTGATATATTTCTTTAGTTTTATATATGTAACGATTTAATTATTCAAAATGTTCTCCAAACACTTAATTACTTAAAATAAGATATTCTATTTCATTTTAATAAGTTCAGGCATTTATTTATTCCATTTTATAAAGATTGAGAATTCATTTATAAAAAATAAAGGGAAAAGTTCATAAAAACCCAACAAACTATTTCATTTTGAATGATTTAAGTCTTTAAACAATTTTTTTAAATGAAAAAACAATTAAACTTTCTCATTTTGAATAATTAAGTCTCTCAACTATTTTTTTGAATTAAAAAAACCATTAAATTTTCCCATTTTTAATGATTAAGTCCATGAACATTCTTTTTCATTAAATTATCTAAACTTCTAAAAATTGGTTACTTACATCATTTTAACCCAAAAAAACTACCTTTAACCGGTTATATTTTGATTATTCCTTTTTTGATAGATAAAAAATAGATCAAAAAGAGAGATTGATGGAAGGGGCAACAACGTGTTAGGCGATATGGAGAACGGACGATACAATTGTTTGTGAGGTGAAACGATACGATTGTTTGTGAGGGGTTTTAATGGCGTAGAGTTTGAGAATCGTAAAATTGATTTAGAATTGTTTTTAATTTAAAACTTTCATAGTTAGTTCCGGTTACTTGTACAAAAAAGGTAACCGAATTTTAGAATTTCGATGGTTTATTTATTCAAAAAATGTGTAAGGACTTATTCATTCAAATTTAGAAAGGTTAATGTTTTTTCATTCGAAAAATTAATTGATGGACTTAATCATTCAAAATAAGTAAGTTTAATGGTTTTTTTCATTCAAAAAAATAGTTTAGAATTCAAAATTAGATAGTTTCACTACAAGAAAATTGCTAATCAGTGACGAAAAAAATTTGGTCACTAACAACACAAAATTGGTCACTAAGGCACTTTAGTGACTAAAATTTCGGTGGTCACTTTTTATCACTAAAGGTCCGTCACTAATTTGTGTTAGTGACCAAAAACGAAAATGGTCACTAAAAAAAAGGTTTAATGGCAGGGACCCAAGGCCCTGTGGTCCACTTTTGTGGACCCTACATACCCTAGCCCCTTAGATATGCACCGAAAAAGTCCTCCTGTCCCCCCCATGATTCGAACACTAGGCCTCTTCACATGTAGGAGGCATTTACGGAGTAGAGCTGACCACCAGGCCAAAGACCTGATTAGTGACAAAAATAGAGTGGTCACTATGTTTGTGACGACTAATTTGATCACTAAATATCGTCACTAAACGGTGAAAGTCGTCACTAACTTGACTAAATTAGTGACCAAGTTAGTGACCACCACGACCACGAAGTACGTCACTAGTAGGGTTCAAGATAATGATTTCGTTAACGTCCGTTAATACCATTAGTGACCAAATATGTGGTCACTGGCATTAATTAATATTAGTGACAAAAAAAAGTGGTCACTAATTATAAGATGTGAACAAAAAAAATTGTCACTAATTTCTATTACAATTATATTGCAACAAAATTAAAACCTACTAATTTGCAATAATAAAAATCTAAATTCCATTCACGTGACATAAAATTCTTTGATCCAAACAAAAATCAAACACTGTCACTATCATGTATTATCGCGTGACAAAGTAAAGTGGTAACGTCTTCTGCTATTGTTGTCCGTTACCCGACTTAACTATATAGCAAGCCTCCTTGTAAGTTGTCATAAACTCATAATTGAGAGAATGAAAATAGCCTGCCAAACTTTAAAATGTAATTTAAAAGAAGAGATGTTACCTCAGAGCATCCTCGGCTGATAGCCTCTATGCCAACAGATCTTGTACTGCTATATAAGTCTAACCATCTACCAGGCCTCAAGGATGTAGGACAACCACCACCAGCCTAATAAAAGTAGACATTTTTCTTATCTTAATACAAAATTTATAAAAGAAAACTGTCTTTTCTCATATCAAGACAAAAGGCAGATTAGAAGCAGCCAATGTTCTAACACCTTATGATCCAGGGTAAAATTTAATTACAAACAACAAATCATTACCTGCAAAATACCAAATGTGGCACCTTTGACTACGTCCATCATTGGGCGGACATCCATGCTCTTTGGTGAGAGACTGGGAGTAATTTCTTCCTTCGTGCCTTCCCTCCAAGAACCTACCATCCATAATGTCATTACGCAGTGTTCTAAAAAGTTAAGTAGAGTTAGGCGGTTGAGTAACCTAGTGCTTAATCACCTAAGCTGGGAATAAGGGGACACCTAAGCATGACCTTGTGCTCTAATTCTCTAAGCTACAGCAGAACCATAAGTAGTTCAAGAACCATAAGTATTTCATTGTATATTAAAAATAATTATTTTTAGATTATGTAAACATATAAAAATAGATTTCAATGTGTTATCATTTTTGTACAATCAACGAATGAGAGGATTTCCAATTGACGAGCACAAGTTCAGAAACATTGACCGACTGTACCTAAAATTTTGAACACTTGGTTAGATGATTTGTTGCTAATAGAAGTCGTAGAGGATGCTTATGTCATATGTGGCCAATTAAACGACTTTCACTAATCGATGTGGTGATGGGCAGCTTAATGCCTAGGTGACTACTTAAGCGGTTCTAATCAGGGATTTTTTCAACTAAAGTTATTCTTCTCTATAACAGGAGATACACTCTTCTCAATCTTCGTGATTGAGAAGATTTCATCGGTTCCACTACAAACAATCAGAATCATAAGAAAACATATAATATCCAAAAACAAAGTCTAAAGCCAATTACTTGAAAGTATGTTGAAGAATCAACTTGTTCAACTGACCTTTTTTTCTTTCTTCATTTGGGCACAGAAAACAGAACCAACTCAAATGCTAAAGAAGAAGGTGGCTTTCATTTTTTGAACTTTTCTCAATAACCCAAACAATAGTTACAATAATTAACTTGCAAAAACGTTAATTTGACATCGAAACGTCAATTGTGGGGTTCTCTTTGAAACTTCAGGAGTAATCAAAATGTGCTATATAATAAATTGAAGCATTCCTTCTATTTGCAGAACTTCTTACTTTTGTTAGTCGTTAGTCGAGATTTCACAATCTTCCCATTTGTAGAAAACTAAATTCTGATTAATCCTCTAGATTCTACCCTTTGTGGCAGATTTTTCTACTTTTTAGGTTTATTATTTTATGGAATATCCCTTCATCAAAATAACAATTTCTTTGTTAGGGTTTGGTGCATTATCATATAGAAAAAACAAGCAATTACAATTTAAAATACAAGTAATCCTATTAACTTCTATGCTAAATAATTATATATACTTCAAGATGCTTAATGTATAATTGAAGTGTATAGCCAAATAACTGATAATACAATACAACTAAGGAAAGCAACATATTCGACACACCTGAAGCAATTTTTGAGTCTCTGATACAAATTGGAATAAATCGAACCGAATGCTTAATGATTGAACATAAATCGAAAGTTTAACATTACCAGCTTCCGAGAGGCTGGATCTCTCCCTCAGAGCAAAAACTCGTAAACCAAATGTCAAAACAGAATGAAAAATCCTCTAACTAACTTTCCCCCACCATATAAGAGGCTCCTGTTCAATTATTAACATGAGGAAATTTACCAAACTAACCTTCCTCTTATTACACTACTAAAGTCAATACTTCCCTACTTTGACCTTCTTTTATATGTGAACCGAATAGTGGGTTTATCAATACCTCCCCCCAAAGCTTTCACCTTGTCCTCAAGGTGACAATTAGGAAACTGTTGAAGTAGAACCTCCAAATTTTCCCATGTGGACTCAAAATCTGACAGTCCCTTCCATTTGACCAACACCTCCAATTGACCAGAATCATCCTTCCCCACTTTTCTCACTTCCAACAAATCTTCAGGTTCAACTTGTAATACCATATCGTTAGTCACTTGGATAGGTATGTTTTTTGAAACCATACAATTCCCCACTGATCTTCTGAGTTGAGAGACGTGAAAAACTGGGTGTATTTGCACCCCATCCGGTAGCTCCAATCGATATGTCACTTTGCCAATCTTCTCAATTATTTTGTAAGGACCATAGAATCTAGCGATCAGCTTCATGTTGTTACCTTTCACCAATGATTTTTGTCTATAAGGTCTGAGTTTAAGAAAGACCCAATCACCTGTGATAAAATCAATTTCGATCCTTTTTAAATCTGCATTTTGCTTCATACGACACTGGGCTTTCAATAGATGCATCTTTACCTCATCCCAAATTTCATCCCGGTCTGCCAATTCCATGCCTACAGAGTGTACCACTGCTGATCCTTCCTTGTATCTCAACAAAGGAGGAGGTTCACGCCCATACAACACTCGAAATGGGGAGCTCTTAAGAGAAGAATGGTAAGCTGTATTGTAAGAAAATTCTGCCCAAGGCAGCCATTTACTCCATTGACGAGGCCTGTCCAAAACCCAGCACCTCAAATATTGTTCCAAGCATCTATTCACCACTTCAGTTTGACCATCCGATTGAGGATGATACGCCGAACTAAATTTCAAAGTGGTACCTTGTAATTTAAACAACTCCTTCCAAAAATTACTTTGAAATATCTTGTCCCGATCAGAGACGATGGATTTTGGAATTCCATGTAATCGAACAATTTCCTTGACAAAAACTTCGGCCACGGATTGCGCTGAAAAAGGATGTTTCAAACCCACAAAATAGGCATATTTGCTGAATCTATCCACCACCACCATAATTGAATTGAATCCACCCGAACTGGGTAACCCTTCTATGAAATCCACTGACAACTCACTCCAAACAGTATCTGGTAACGACAATGGTTGAAGCAATCCCTGCGGTGATCCATTCAACACCTTATTTCTTTGACAGATTTCGCACTCTTTCACCATATTAATGACATCCGATTTCATACCAACCCAGAATAACTCCATCGCCATCCTTTGATATGTTCTTTCTTCACCATTATGACCCCCAACTGTCGTCGCATGAAATTCTTCGAACAACTTTGGGATTATCTCCGATCTCCTTGGTATCACCAATCTTTCTTTGAAAAACAACAACCCTTGTCGCACCTCAAAACCTTTGTGCGCACTAGCATCTATCAACAAATCAACTCTTAATTTCACCAAAAAGGCATCTTTTTCCAACTCTGCTTTTAAACTTTCCCATTGCCTTCAAATTGGAACACTCAAATTCGACAATTCCAATTCTTCGTGTTTTCGAGAAAGTGCATCTGCTGCCTTATTTGCACTTCCTTGTTTGTACACAATTGAGAAATTATACCCCATAAGTTTGCTCATCCAATTTTGATAATCTGGTTCGACCACTCGCTGTTCCAACAAGTAGCGTAAGCTCTGTTGATCACTCCGAACTGTGAAGTGCCTCCCGAGCAAATAGGGTCTCCATTTCTTCACCGCTAACACTATAGCCATTAATTCTTTCTCGTATGTAGATTTCAACTTTGCTTTTGTGCCCAAAACTTGGCTAAAATAAGCCATAGGCTGCTCATTCTGCATCAAAACAGCACCTAAACCTGTCCCCGAAGCATCCATTTCCACAACGAATTCATAGTTAAAATATGGTAGTTTCAGCACTGGGGGTGATGATAAAATTTCTTTTAATCTATCAAATGCAGCTTGCGCCTCCTTATTCCATCCAAATTGATTTTTCTTTAACAAATCCGTAAGAGGACTAGGTATTACTCCATATCCTCTTACAAATTTTCGATAATTCCCCGACAAACCCAAAAATCCTCTCAATTCCGTTATGTTCTTTGGCACCTTCCATTCTAAAATCGATTTGATCTTAGAACCATCCACCTCCACCCCTTTATTGGATATAGTATGACCCAAGTATCCCAATCTTTCTCTTCCAAACTCACACTTCTTTTTGTTAGCATATAGCTTGTACTTAGTTAACAATTCAAACACTACTCGTAAATGAGTAATGTGCTCTTCCTCCGTTCTACTATATACTAGTATATCATCAAAAAATACTAGCACGAACTTTCTCAGGCAACTTTTAAAAACATCATTCATCAATGCTTGAAATGTAGAAGGTGCATTAACAAGGACAAAAGGCATTACCTTAAACTCATAGTGTCCCTGGTGCGTTCTAAAGGTTGTCTTATGAACATCATCATCCTTCATACGAATTTGATGATATCCCGATTTGAGATTGAGCTTTGAAAACACTTTAGCGCCATACAATTCATCCAAGAGTTCATCAATCACGGGAATTGGAAACTTATCCACCACCGTAGCCTTATTGAGAGCCCTATAGTCTATGCAAAACCTCCAACTGCCGTCCTTTTTTTTAACCAACAAAACAGGGCTCGAAAATGGACTGTTGCTTGGTTGAATTACCTCAGCCTCTAGCATTTCCTTCACCGGCTTTTCTATTTCATCTTTCTGGTAATGGGGATAACGATAAGGCCTTACATTAATTGCATCCATACCTTCTTTAAACACAATTCCATGCTCTTTTCCCCTTATCGGAGGTAATCCATTCGGCATGTTAAACACATGATCGAACTCCTCTAATACCCGTCGTATACTTGAGGACACCTCTTGTACTTCATCGTTCATCAATATACAAGCACCCAACTCTACCAAAACTGCTTGGCCTTCTTGCTGGATTATCTTACCCATTGCTTTCAATGAAACCAACGATTTGCCTAAAGAAGGATCCCCTTTCAGCACTACGGATCTTCCTCCCAGAGTGAATTTCATCGTCTGTTGTCTCCAGTTAGTATAAGTTGCACCCAGCGTCTCCAACCATTGAATGCCCAGAATCACATCACTATTACCGAGTTGAATCGGAAAATAATCTTCGATAATCTCCAATCTTTGTACATTCAACACCACATGCTTACAAATCCCTTCACTCTTCACTTTGTTTCCCATACCCATCGTGGTTGTATACTCTTTTGTTTTCTCGACTTTTAAACCCAACTTTTCCACTATCTCTCTGGAAATAAAGTTGTGAGTCACTCCACTGTCGATGAGAATAACCACTTTCAGCTCTTCTATGAATCCTTCCATCTTCATCGTTTTAGGATTCGATAGACCAACCACAGAATTAAGATGCACTTCTACATCTTTATTCACTTCAATCACATCAGCTGCGTCCAATACCTTCTCCGCTTCGTCTTTGTTATCTGGTTCTGTATCTCATCCTTCTGGTCCAACAACACGTTCAATTCCTTCTTCTTACATTTATGGCCTGGCGCGTACTTTTCATCACATCGATAACATAATCCCAAGGCTCTTCTCTGCTGCACCTCTTGATCCGATAGTCGTCTATACTCCGATCCTGACTTATTAAACGAATTAGCCGTCGAATTGGAGCCGCTATTGGAATGGTTTATCGAAATAGAACTTTCTGCCTCATTCTTATTTCCAGAGAATATCGGAAATGATTTTTTTGGAACCGATATCGATTTCGCCTTGGCCACAGCTGCATTTTTTACCTCAATTTTCACTGATACTTCCATCGCTTCTTCAAGTGTAACAGGATTAAGAAGTCTCACCTCTGCTCTAATGGAGTTCTCTAAGCCATTGATAAACTGACTCATGAACACCTCTTCTGGAATGCCTTCTAATGGAGCTGCCAATTCGATGAATGTCATTCTGAATTCGTCCACCGTTCCTTCCTGTTTTACTGTCAAGAATTGTTCACACAAAGTTCCCGCTGCTGCCGATCTGAATTGTCTTAATATCAATCGACGTAAATCCTCCCATCGTGAGATCAGATGTCGTCGATTCTCCCATTGGAACCATTTCAGATCCGATCCTTCGAAAGCGATAAAAGAAACGTCAATCCTCTCCTCTTACGATAACCGATTCAAAGTGAAATAGTGTTCTGCTCTTAGAATCCATCCATCTGGATCAGATCCGTCGAATGACGGAATTTCTAAATTCCTCCCTTTTACGGCTAGGAATCGATTCGATTCCTGATTATCGAAATTTCTTCTCTTCGATTTCGCCGACTCCTCCTCTTCTTCTCTGTCCGACGATCCTGATGAATTCTTCTTAGACGCCATCTCGTTGATTAGTTTCTCCAATTGTTGATAAATTTTCTCCAAATTCTTCTCCATCGTCTGCTGACCTTTCTCGATCGAACTGACGTTCTTCTCCAAGAGTTGTTGATTCTTCTCAATCGATCCGATGCTACTTTCCAAATCATCTAGTCTCACCGTCGCGCTTCTCGTTCCCATGATTGAATCGAAACGACTCTGATACCAATTTGATACAAATTGGAAGAAATCGAACCGAATGCTTAATGATTGAACAGAAATCGAAAGTTTACATTACCAGCTTTCGAGAGGCTGGATCTCTCCCTCAGAGCAAAAGCTCGTAAACCAAATGTCAAAACAGAATGAAAAATCCTCTAACTAACTTTCCCCCGCCATATAAGAGGCTCCTGTTTTCAATTATTAACATGAGGAAATTTACCAAACTAAACGTCCTCTTATTACACTACTAAAGTCAATACTTCCCTACTTTGACCTTCTTTTATACGTGAACCGAATAGTGGGTTTATCAGTCTCCCTAGGCTTACCTTTCTCCTGTGGTGGTGAGACCTACTTCCCTCTTATTCCACTCTTTTGCATCTCCTTATTCCTTCTCATCTGAGTAAAATTCCTCATTCAATTATCCAATTCAATACCTGATAATCAAATGCAAATGCAAAATAACACAACCTACATTTTAACTTTTAGACAAATTAACGAACCTTCAAAGGCGTAGGATCAGAGAGGAATTCATCGAGATCTAGACTGTACTTAACAAATAATGTATCAAATGATGTTACATATTAATGTATTACAAGAATAAGAAACTAAAAACAAGAATCCACACAATACTATATCAAAAAATCAGAACGATAAACTTATTTCGTTGAACCATACAAAATTCATCTAAAACAAAAACAAAATCATGAAGGAAGAAAATGATTACGTTAGACTTTTTCAGAGATCTCAAGAGAGATCAATAAGATGATCACCGTAGGTGGTATACGAGGTAGTCGACAAAAACGCATTCACGGGTGGTCGATGTGAACTTGGTCCAAAGAACCTAGGGTTTGCTTCGGGTTAGAGTTTGAAGAGAAAATGAACCTAATAAGTATTTAAAAACCCACTTGTATTTTATATGCTTTATATTAATATGATCTGGATCTTACTCACTACCTTATGACAAGATCTTATCTCATGATCTAATTTATTGTCTCATATAGCAAGATATTATGCTCGGGATCTAATTTATTGCCACAGTCCAAAACCATAAACGTAAAATAAGAGCAGTACAGAGCATGTTCACTACTGAATCACAACTCTCTTTAACCTCATGATTGTTTTCCCTCCACATCCCCAAATTAAGAAACTTCTCGATCAAATTGGTGATACAACCATCAAATTTCTCTCATCATGTTTCACCATTCAGTTTTTTTTTGGGTTCCAACGCAAACTATGAGGAATTACTTCATATCATAACTTACCATAACATTAATATGAGTAAAAAAGTGAAAATCACAATCACAGGAGATGAGAAGATGACAATTGTGGATAAATGACAATATATCATCACAAAAGTAGCATTAAAACATTAGTTTATATCTGCAATCCTTTAACCTATGAACTATGTATGTTCATCCAAGACTTGTCCATTACCTGAAACGTCAAACTTGTTATTGGTAGAAGATATTTTAATTTGTAACCGATAATATATTATTAACTTCAATATAAACCAAACCAAACAAGTCCAGTATATCGAGGTGGGTTCTGGGGTTGTGATGTACTCAACTCTGACCCCCATCCCAAAGAGTACAGCGGATGTTTCTACGAAAACCTTCGAATTGTGAAAAGTGTGTAAAAGAGAGACACAAATATCATAAACTTTTATCCTTCAACTCTACTAAACAACTAGACTACATTTTCATAAGTATTTCACATTATTCTCCATATGGCATTTGATTGTGCAGCAAATGAGTGAAATCAGTATTCTGTAGGTCAAGAGCTAAAAGAAAATAACATACAGGTATGTAAAAGGAATTGGCATAAATGCCCCTTGAAAGGCACATATTAACCCAAAGAAATTGAACTATTTTGAATTATTAAAGGTATTTTGTACTAAATAATACTCCCTCCTTTCTGTAAAGATTGCAACTATTCCGTTTTGGGATGTGTCATTAAAACATTTCGTTTTCTGGAAAACATTCAAGCATAAATTACTTATTTTCCCCTTGTCATCGCTACAAAGTATTGATGGTTTTGATTTTGATCAACAAAATTCTCCTAAATTGTCGATATTAGAAGGCGTTCTAGACATTTAATTGTAACACTTTTTCTTGACCAGGTGTGTGTCAAAGGGTGCATTTTTTTGGGACGAAGGAAGTATCTGTATCACTTGGTTTCCAATTACTATAAACATCTTTACATCAGATTATTTGAACTGTGAATAGAGATTTTCAAAATATAAACACGTCCGTTTAAATCAAGGAGATAAGCAGATTTGCCAAAAAAAGACCCGGAGATTCTCGTTCGACAGAAGACAGGTATAATCAATAAAAAAAACAAACCAGATACACCCAGTATGTAAAGTCCCTTGGGGGGGGGTACGCAGACCTGACTTCTACCCCACAGAGTAAAACGATTTTTTTCCGTAAAGACCCCGCTTGCAAAGAAGTGTTTTAAACAAGATTTTGGTGAAAAACCGAGTTCATCAAAGGGGTTGTTAAAATAGACGGTATAATCAATGTGTTCTAGATAGTAAATCACAAAGAGACTAAAAACATCATACCATATATTCATCCTCATCAGAAAGTACAGTCTCAGTAACCTCTGGTTCAGCTGTTACCCCAGGCTTCAGATCGTCATCACCAATGGACCTTGTAACCTGTTAAAATGATAACAGTTGCATGCATTTAGACTTTAGACTGCTTCCAAGAAAAGAGAAGTGTACTAATAGCATGTCTCTAAATAGATGCATACAACATTGTAGATAGCTTGTAGTCCATTTGTAAATCACTCAACAAATACTCGAGTTGAGTAATAGATGAAAGGTTCTCTCAATCCACTTTATCAAGAGTTGACAAAAACATAAATGGCACTGAGACTGGCAGCAGAGGTTGTAATTTGAGGAATGATGTAAGGTGGCTGCTACTTGAGTGATTGGAGATATAATGGTTTGTCTGTATTTCAGACAAAAAAATTTGTAAGAAAAAATAGTGTTATCAAGTTTGAATAATTTATCAAGGAACAAGAGGAAGAGGGTTGTCTTGAAAAGCGGGTGTGCTGGAATTTAACTAGTAAAAATTTCTTTACCGTTTTATTGTTTCTTGATTTAGAATAATTATCTATGTAGCAAAGAATAACTATTGTTTGTTAAAATTGATCAAGAAGAAGCATCCTCCAAGATAACAAGAAAACATCAGCCCAACATTTCCCTGTACCATCCACTTCAACACAATACTTTGCAAACTGAAAATTCAGCCTCAATCCCATGTCCAAATCAGATATAAACTAGTAAGAGACATAAGCAGAACCACAGTAATGGATTTGATGAACTTGGTATAACCATGGAAACATCTTCTTATCTAATTCTGGCCCAAAAACAACAGCAAAAATAGAATTCTGCCCAAAAAGACTACAAACAGCAGTCTCAATATATTCATGGACCAGAATAATAGGACTAGGAGTATCAAAAACAAATTGGCCCATCCATAGTAGAATTTGATGATTGCAATACCAAATCCAAAATTGTCTCAACAGAACAGAAAAAACATAATATCAAACTATCTTTTTTTTTTCTTTTCTTATGTACATAAATACTCACACCTAACCTAATGATATCTCCAATGAGACTTACACACCTGATGAGTATCAAGGAATTGAAAAGAAATACTGAATGTCATTGTGATTGAATTGATATAGTGAATAATTGAATGGCAACTCGGCTAACTTTGAAGGCTACAATGATCTCAAAAATGAAATGTAACTGTTTTCAGACAAAAGGAAGTAGCAATCGGTGGTCATTCATTCAATAAAGCACAAGTCAAAAGCCAACAGTATAACTAATTCAACATTAGAACAATTTCAAGCATACAAAATCTAGGTATTGAAGAGAAACTGACCTTCTGATCAACAAATTAACTTGAGGACCTCCACAGGAACTAATATAACTTGAAGACCTCCACAAGAACATTATCAGGAGATTCGTTGATCTCGATGCCTTGTCTCTGATCTATATTTTGAGCTCGGGTTCGTTGAGCACCTACGGTTTGCTTCGGGTCAGATGCGGGTTGAATCTTATGTAGCGAGGTCCGCGTGTTTTTAAAGTTAGAATAGAAGGTTGGTAGTTTTAACCCCTGGACTTCGGATTCTTATATTTATGCCACGATTTTACTACTTAATTACCATTTTATTGGGATACCATTTAGTGACCATTATTTTTTGTTACAAACATTTTCAAACTAATGACCACTATTAATGGAGCAAAAGAAGTAAGGTCTGTTGATGTACGCCAAGAATCGAAAATGGGAGCGATGAGTCGATGACTGATGTTGTGCGAAGAACGATGGTTGATACTGTGTAGAAGGGCGGTAGAAATAGGGAAGAAAGGGATAAAATCGGAAAAAATCAAGCGATTGATTCTCTGACCGCGGTAAGTGTGGAAATCGTTACTGACCGTATATGGGCCGGTAAGAGGAACGGTCAGAGCGTTTTTTAAATAAGTGATTGAGGTAAACAACCCTATCTCTTAATGGGGTAAGAGCTCTTGTTGGGTCAGTCTCGATAAGAGGCAAGTAAACATAGCCTAACACTTACAATTTAGTGATCACTATTTATTTGGTCACTAACACTTCAACGCTATAAAATACCATTTAGTGACTATTTTTTGTTGGTCGTTAACACCTTAAATTTGGTGACCACCTTTTTTTGTCACTAACATATCCAACTCAATTAAAACTAATAAATCAAACTTAGTGACCACTATTTTTTGGTCACTAACACATTCAATTTAGTGATCACGTTTTTTTGTCACCAATCCTTCCAATCTATAATTAATGAATACCTTTTAATGAATACCTTTTGTTGGTCACTAACATTTTTCAATTTAGTTACCACTTTTTTTGTCACTAACCCAATACAATTTTATAACTAATGAATCCTACTTAGTGACCACTATTTTTGGTCACAAACACATTTTATTTAATGACTATCATTTTCTAGTCACTAACCCTTCCAACTCTATGTTTAGTGAATACCATTTAGTGACTAATTTGTGTTGGTCATTAACACTTTAAATTTAGTGACCACCTTTTTTGTCACTAACTCATCCAACTCAATTACCACTAATGAATCACACCCAGTGACCACTTTTTTTTGGTCACTAACACATTTAACACTTTCAATTTAGTGACCATATTTTTGGTCATTAACTCATCCAACTCAATTACAGGTAATGAATCACACTTAGTGACCACTATTTTTTGTAACTAACCCATCCAACTCTACAATCATCAACTAATGAATCTCATTTAGTGACCATTATTTTTTGGTCACAACATATAATGAATTTAGTGACCACCATATTTTGGTCACTAATCCTTTCAATGTAATGACCACTACTTTTTGTGATGAAACATAATGTCGTAAAAGAGATTCCATGAGAATTAGTGACCACTTAGTGACCGAATTCATTTTTTGTCACTAAAATTCATATTAGTGACCAAAAATCAATGACGACCTTTGTCATCGTCACTAACGTTATAGTTAGTGATCAAAATATAAGTAGTCACTAAAATTTTGGTCACTAACTAAACTTTTTCTTGTAGTGTTTATTGGGTTTTTTTGAACTTTTCCCAAAAAATAATTTAAAAACTTAAGAATTCAAAATGAGATGACTCTACCAACCATGTTCATTCATTTCATGGAGGTCCTCACATTGGATTCTTGATCCTAAAATCATCACAATCCCAACATGGAAACATGAGGTTTGACTTGAAATCTCTTTTCTTTCTGTTCTTGAATCTTATTCTGCTTCCAATCTCAAGAAATTACAAGTTTGAATGTTTATGCGTACAAGGAAAAGTCAGGGTCGGCCCTGGGCCTAGGCCTGGGGCGACGGCCCAGGGCATCATAAATCAATGGGGCATCAAATTTTTATCCCAATCCATTATATATAGGTATATTTTTGGGCCTTAAAAATTACCGTTACAAGCCCAAAGGCCAAAACAAGCCTAAGTCGAATGGATATACACGCACGCTCAGACGCTCGTCGCTCGCCTAATTCTAATCGACATCACACACGCTCGACGCTCACTCTCTCTCTCTCTCTCTCTCTCAATCCACGCTCTCAAGTCTCAGCGACTCAGCCTCTCACGATTGACGATCGATTCTCGACTGGGGCAGCACCGCTAATACTTTCGATTTCTTGGTCACTCACGACTCAAGAAATCGACGCAGAACAGAGGCTTTCATCTGGGGGCACTGGCAGCACCGCAGTCCGCAGCAACCAGTCGTTTAGGGTATTATTTAGTTACATTCTCATTCTGTAATTTTGTTTAGTGTTTACTATTTGTGAATTGTGATTCACTGATTTTTCTCTATTTAGGGTTATATCATGGTTAGGCAATAAATAATCATAAATCAGTTTAATGGGTTTTTTTTAAAGATCAATTTAAGGTATTTACATTATGTTTAGTGTTTACTATTTGTGAATTGTGAATTTATGATTCACTGATTTGTCTCTATTTAGGGTTAAATCATGGTTAGGCAATAAATAATCATAAATCAGTTTAATGGTTTTTTCTAAGATCAGTTTAATGGATTATTTTACAGTTTAATGGGTTTTTCGTTTACTTGTTGTTTGCTTGTTTTGTTGTTATTTTGTGATGAATGATTGAATGTTAACTTGTTATTTGTTAATGGTTGCAGTCTTGCAGAACGTATATTAATTCAGGCTTCAAATATTCATTATTCAACTTCTAAGTTTCAACTTTCAACAAGTTTGGCAATTTCAACGACTAAATCAGGTACTATCCTTCTAATCTCTATTAATATTGTTTTAACTGTTTAAGATATGTATGCTCGATCACAACCCTCAGGTGCTCAAAATAGAAAACGAAAAAAAAGACAAGAAGAAATTGCTCAATCTATGTGGGGTTCTTTAAATAAGTTTATTGTTAGACAACCAAATGCTTGTGATCATAACGAGAACATAGTTGATGAAAATGTTTGTGATGCAAATGCTTTTGATGCGAATGCTTGTGATAAAGTCATTGATATTTTTGCTTCAAAGAACGCATGAAGGCATCGTTTTAGGTAATATATTTTAAGTTTTATTATACGGGGTTTCGGTTTATGTCCCCCCTATATCATTTTTGTTTTATTTAATAAATATCCGGCATGGAGATGATCCCCTAGCTTGACTAGGTTCCAAACCCCTTTAAATTGTTTTTCGTTTGCGTAATAAAGGGGCATTTTTTTGGCTTTCGCCATGGGCATCCAAAATCTCAGGACCGGCCCTAGGAAAATTCAACAAGTTTTTCTTTTGATTCTTGAAAATTAAGTTGTTGTTCTTGATGGGTATTTGTTGTTTGACCAATTTGAGTTGGATTTAAACTTTTTTCCATTTGAAATCTTCAAATAGTTCTTCCTTTTTCGACCATTTCTACTCTTTTTTGGCAATGGCTTTCTTTCTTTTGAGATTGATTTCATGCCTATTTGTTGTCTCATTATTATTCATAATCCTTTCTTCATTACTCCTATATCAATTTGGTCACACTTCTTTAGTACCCACATCGATTTACAACCTAATTCTTGCTACAAACATCACCATTCAACCTAAATCTTCCCCTTTTGTGCCTTCTTCTTGTAAAGAATCTCATCTCGGAACCAATATGACGCAGCGTAGGTTTGTGGAAGGATCGACAAGCGTCTAAACCCTTTAATGGTTGAGAATTACGGAACGTAAAACTCAGATTCAAGAGAAAACTCTCTAAAAAGATATTTTATTGATTAAAACTAGATTACAACTGAAAACGAATAAACCTATTTATAATCTAAATTAGAAAAAAGATAATTAAGAAAACTAAACTATTCCTAAACATAATTAAAAGGAAAAAAGCTAATCCTAAAAAAATAGTAAAGATAATTATCAATAAAATAAAGCATGGGATAATTGCATCGTGGGTGCATGAAAAAAATAGAGTTTGGTGATGCTTGGGATTCCATGGTTTCCACGCACGCCAATACAGTGTCTTAGGCAGGTTTCATGCGACCCAAGTCGCATCGAACCCGCATTCGGTTCTGTTTGCCTCTTTTTTGATGCCAAATTCCGAGTCTCTTGCGAGCTCGTTTTTTCTTTCGATCCCGTTTTCCTCTTTTCCAATTACTTTCGAAAATTCTTATTAACTCCCGAATTCTCCCTGTATCAGTCACCCTCACTTGAAAAGAACTCGTCCTCGAGTTCACTTGAAAAACATCATTTGATTTTTGATGCAATGTATCATAGAACATTCTTGTCTTCAACATATTTGGCTCCATAACTTGATCTTCAAAAATGGAAAAGGTTTCAAGTTCCAAAGGATATTGTCCTAATCGTCTCTATACAAGCGATACCCTATCAAACTTGAAGGGGTAAGAAGCGACAAGATTTTTAGTAGGAATTGTTTCAATTTGATTCGGAACCTTAGTTGATGGAATAATGGAAACATTATAATCGGGCTCAACCTTCTTGACTTCTTCTGAGAACAGTTTCATTGGCTCGGGAATGTCTTTAATTATCTCACCTTTGGTTTCTTTGACTGCTAATCCGAAATCTGTTGCCGACTCTTCAGGATCGGTATAGATCTCGGGTTGTGATTCTGTTTCCACAAAAACGACTTTATCTTCAACCTTCTCCTGCAATACTTCATCTTTTTCGGGTGGCTTCTTCGGAACAGGTGGTTGTTTGATGAGAGAAGAAACAGGATGCATAATAGAGTCGTTGTTGTTGTCATGTTTGGGATATAACTTGTTAAGGATCCGTTCATAATCTTCTGGTAAGAATCGTTCCATCATAAGTTGCTTCATTCTCCTCCAAGATCGAACAGGTCTCATTCGTTTTCATTGTCTTTGCATGATCAATTTATCCTACCAAATAACGGCGACACTCTTTAGACGGAAAGAAACCAACTTTACCTGTATGTATTTGGGAACATCCATAATGTCAAAGAATCGGTCGACTTCGATTTGCCAATCTAAAAATTCTTCTACTCCTTTGGTTCCATAGAAGTACGTAATGTCTTTTTTCATACGGTAATCGGATTTGAAACTCGAAAAATTAACTCGATTACGGTTGCCATTGCGTGGCTCCCCAATCGGTTCTTCAAACCTGTCTTTTCTCCGACGATTGTCGTTGACGGAATTGGGTTGAAGTTTGTTGACAACCGCTGTCAGGTTAGCGAGTGTTGTGGATAAGGCCACATTCATCTCTACTAAACCTGCTTTGGTAGCGGGTTATTGATCTGCCATGTTAGTGAAAAGACAGGCGAATCCTGCTCTGATACCAACTGACGCAGCATAGGTTTGCGGAAGGATCGACAAGCGTCTAAACCCTTTAACGGTTGAGAATTACGGAACGTAAAACTCAGATTCAAGAGAAAACTCTCTAAAAAGCTAAACTTTTATTGATTAAAACTTGATTACAACTGAAAACGAATAAACCTATTTATAATCTAAATTAGAAAAAAAGATAATTAAGAAAACTAAACTAATCCTAAACATAATTAAAAGGAATAAAGCTAATCCTAAAAAAATAGTAAAGATAATTATCAATAAAATAAAGCATGGGATAATTGCATCATGGGTGCATGAAAAAAATAGAGTTTGGTGATGCTTGGGATTCCATGGTTTCCACGCACGCCAACACAGTGTCTTGGGCGGGTTTCATGAGACCCAAGTCGCATCGAACCCGCATTCGGTTCTGTTTGCCTCTTTTTTGATGCCAAATTCCGAGTCTCTCGTGAGCTCGTTTTTTCTTTCGATCGCGTTTTCCTCTTTTCCAATTACTTTCGAAAATTCTTATTAACTCCCGAATTCTCCCTGTATCACAATCCCATCAAACCAACCACTTTTTGTGATCGAGATCGAGCTTTACTCAAAGTGTTCATGTACGATTTAGCTCCCGAGTTTCACATTGGATTAATCGGTTGGAAACCGAAAAGAGATTGGACCCGAATCTGGCCAAATGTTAGTGATTTGAGCGAAATCCCATCGTACCCTCGTGCGATAAACATTCAACATAGTATGGAGTATTGGCTCACTCTTCATCTTTTATCTTCAATTGCTCCAAATGTGACTACATCTTGTATCACAATTTTTGTGCCAAACTCGATGCAATCAGACGTCATTTTCGTGTCTTTTTCTTGTCATGGAGTTACAATCGGCAATGCAAGATTCGTGGCGATAGAGCGAAGAGTGAAGACAGTATTTTGCAAGAGAGATTTGTGGGGTATTTGAAGGGTAGAGATGAATGGAGAAGATATGGAGGGAAAGATCATTTGATCATGTGTAACACCCTAAAAATAGGGATAACAAAATTTCCGGAAAATGGAAACATAGTATATAAATTTGCCAAAGCAATCGAGCCTCCCAAAAATGGGGAATAAATAAACCTGTTTAATTACAGTTGTAATTTATCGGAAAATAGACAACAACCAACTAATCTAATTTCTAAACTAGAAAGAAGATTACAAAAAGGATGTCATCTATAGACCCAAACGTCTTCACAAAAAGTGTGTCCAAGTGCACCTTCCCCAAGCTCTCACCCACGGGCAACTATACAAAAAGTGTGTCCAACTATACCTGCTTAGAAGTGGCACCACTAGAACCTGAGATACACATCGACACCAAATAAGTGTTAGGACAAAAAGCCTAGGGAGTTTGTACAAGAAATAGCATGTAAGTCTAATTACAATTCTTATCAGGAGTTAACCAAAGTTCATTAAATGTGGAGTCAATAGGGGAGACCCATAACACCAATCAAGTTCCACCCAAAGAGTCGATATACCTTGATGCCAACTACCACGAGTGACATCCGAAAGGCCCGACACTACAACCATGGCATTACCCCGAATGGCGGAGGTCTAGGTACATACCATTACGGTGGCACCCAAGACTACATCCTCCTACTGTCTACTGACTTGGTTCGTCCAACATAAATTTATATAAGGTCTCAAGGCACATTATAACCAAGAATATCTCCATACCAACCATGGGTACAATATTACTATCCCCATTTAATATAATGTCCATAACAAGACTAGCACAATCACCATTTTAATCATGTAGTTGTGTTACCACCAAATGGTGTCTCAAGCAAGAAATCATCTCAATAATAAGATATGTATCCCATCTAGTCATGGAAAGTTACATATAAACAAGTCTTTATAGAGAAAAACCCCAAATACTTAAGCATTAGAAATGAACATTTCAAGTTAAGATGCAAGCTAGTAACAAGTAGTAGATTATGATGTGTATCTAGTGTTAACAAAGGTTTAGTAAACTCACAATCTAGGTTTTGGTTAAAACCTAGAAAATAGAAACCCTAGAAAATACCAAGGGAAGACTTGATGGAGAAGAGTGAGGATCCTTGACAAATACTTCAATAAATACTCTTGAATGAGTGTGGATGATCAATAAATGGATATACCTACCCAAAACCCTAGAGATAAGTGTGGATGGTCATGAGTTACCCAAAAATCGCCCCAAGATACCGTTTTCAAAGTGATAAGTATGGAAATGAGGGTCAGATTAGAATTTAAATCAGAAGATTGGGCCACGCGGGCGACATTGCCCAGCGACTTTGCCCATGGGCATTGTCGCCGGGGCATTGTTTTAGGGGTTCCCCATCCTTCTAGATGGCTTTAGGCGATATTGCCCAGCGACTTTGCCCATGGCATTGTCGTCGGGGCATTGTCGCATAAACACCCCCCGTTGCTGTGGTTTTCAGGTTTTGCACGAAAAGGTCTCCAATCAACACCTAAAATAAGACCTTTATTAAAAGTAGCAATTAACAGATATATCCTACTTCATTAGGCATATAATTATTAGATTAAAGAAGTCCCTAGACTTACCTGAAATTCCGAGTGTTACAATCCTCCCCACCTAATTTGGAATTCGGTCCCGAAATCTCATTCTGATATAAACAATCGGGGATAACGGTTTTTCATGTCCTCCTCGAACTCCCACGTGATGTTAGCACCACGATGGTGCTTCCATAGAACCTTGACCATGACCACGTCTTTATCTCGTAGCCTCTTCGTCTTTGATTCCAGGATTGCCTCCGGTTCTTCCATGCAACGATTCCCATTATCCACACGTATTTCCGACAAAGGAATCACACTCTCTTCTTCGGATAGACACTTCCAAAGATAACACACGTGGAAGGTAGGATGTATTCCATCCATCTTGGGTGGCAGATCCAACCGGTAATCTTGTAGCCCAATTTTCTCTAAGATGACGAAGGGTTCAAGAAAACGGGGACTAAGCTTCCCCCTCTTCCCAAACCGAATAATTCCTTTCCATTGAGACACTTTCAACATGACACGATCGCCCACTTGGAATTTGATTGGTCTTCTCTTCTTATCCGCATAACTTTTCTATCGGTCTTGAGCCGCCTTCAATCGTTCTCGAATTTCTTTCACTTTGTTCGCCGTTTCTTGAACTATTTTCGGTCTGGCGAATTGCTTTTCGCCCGCTTCGAGCCAACAAACCGGGGTTCTACACTTCCGTCCATACAACGCCTCAAACGGTTCCATTCCGATACTAGAATGGTAACTGTTATTATAAGCGAACTCCACCAAAGGTAGGTGCGAGTCCCAACTTCCTCTGAAATCTATGACACACGACCTCAACATGTCCTCGAGTGTCTGAATCGTTCTCTCGCTTTGACCATCCATTTGAGGATGGTACGCCATGCTCAGATTTAATCTGGTGCCCAACTCTTTTTGTAAGCTAGCCCAAAAGTTCGATGTGAACCGACTATACCGATCCGACACGATAGATTGCGGGAATCCATGCCTCGACACCACCTCATCGATATAGAGCTTGGCCAATTTCTCCATTGGCAAGGTCTCTCGCATAGAAAGGAAATGCGCACTCTTGGTTAAACGATCTTTGATCACCCATATGGTATCATGACCTCGCAAGGTCTTCGGTAGCTTTGTTACGAAGTCCATGGTGACGTTGTCCCACTTCCATTCGGGAATGGACAACAGTTGTAAAATTCCGTACGGTCTTTGATGTTCCGCCTTGACTTGAAGACACGTGACACACCTCTCCACGTAGTTGGCCACGTCTAGTTTCATCCCCAGCCACTAATAGTTTAACTTTAAGTCTCTATACATCTTGGTGCTACCGGGATGTATAGAATATTTCGACTTATGCGCTTCTTCTAGAAGTAAATCCCGATTTCCACCAAACTTTGGTACCCAAATTCAACCTTGAAAGAGTTTAAGTCCACGACCGTCTTCCGTCAAAATTTCCCTCTACTTCATCATAATCTCGGATTTGAGATTTTCTTCTTTGAGTGCTTCCATTTGACACGTCTTGATGCTCTCCAACAGACTCGATACTACATTGATTCTAGTGAGGGATAATTTGACACCACCATCATAGCTTCTTCAACTCAATGCATCCGCCACCACGTTGGCCTTACCGGGATGGTAGAGCAAATCACAATCGTAGTCCTTTTGTAGCTCAAGCCACCTTCTTTGCCGCATGTTGAGTTCTTTTTGATCGAAAATGTACCTAAGACTCTTATGTTCGGTAAAGAGAGTACACTTCATCTCATACAAACAGTGCTGCCATAATTTCAATGCAAAGACCACCGCCACCAATTCCAAGTCATGAGTCAGGTCGTTCTTTTCGTGGTCTTTTAGTTGCCGCGACGCATAAACTATCACTTTTCCCCGTTGCATTAGCACACACCCTAGACCCATCTTGGAAGCATCGTTATACACTACGAAGTCATCCGATCCTTCAGGCAGGGATAGAATAGGGGCTTCAAATAGCCTTTTCTTTAGCGTTTGGAAGGCTTGATCTTGCTCATCGGTCCAAAGAAACTTGACATTCTTTCTTGTGAGTGAGGTGAGCGGCGAAGCTATCTTGGAGAAGTCTTGAATGAAACGCCTGTAGTAACCCGCCAACCCCAAGAAACTTCGAATTTCCGTTGGATTCGTTAGCGGTTCCCAACTTATCATCACCTCTATCTTTGTCGGGTCTACCTTCACCCCGTCTTCAGACACCACGTGGCCCAAGAATTGCACTTCTTGGAGCCAAAACTCGCACTTTGAGAAATTCGCGTACAACTTCTCTTTTCAGAGAACTTCTAGCACCTCTCGTAGATGTTTCTCGTGTTCAGCCTCATCCTTTGAGTAGATCAGGATGTCGTCGATGAAGACAATCACAGACTTGTCCAAGAATGGGCGACACACACGGTTCATCAAATCCATGAATACGGCTGGAGCATTGGTCAAGCCAAAGGGCATCACCAAAAACTCGTAGTGTCTGTAGCGCGTTCGAAAAGTCGTCTTCATAATGTCCTCCTTTTTCACCCTTACTTGGTGGTAACCGGACCTAAGGTCAATCTTTGAAAAGAATCCCGCACCTTGGAGTTGATCAAAAAGGTCATCGATGCGAGGTAAAGGGTATTTGTTCTTTACCGTGACTTTGTTCAATTCTCGATAGTCAATGCACATCCGTATGGACCCATCCTTATTCTTCACGAATAGAACTGGAGCTCCCCAAGGTGACGATCTCGGTCGAATGAATCCCTTCTTAAGAAGCTCTTGAATTTGCGTCATCATCTCCCGCATTTCTGTCGGGGTCAAACGATAGGGTGCACGAGCTATCGGAGCCGCTCCCGGAGTGAGGTCAATTTGGAACTCCACTTGTCGTTCCGGCGGTAACCTAGGTAAATCTTCCGGGAACACGTCCAGATAGTCTTGTACAATCTTCACGTCCCCCACCGACTTCTTCTCCTTCTTCGTGTCCACTACGTAAGCCAAATATGAAGGGTAACCCTTTGCTAGAAATTTGCGAGCCTTAAGAGAGGAGATGATAGGGTTACTTCCCTTCCCTTTCTCCCCGTAGATGGTGACCACACTGTTTCCCGACAAAGGTACTTGGATCATGTTTTTGGAGCAAAAGATGTTGGGCTTATACCTTGACAAACAATCCATACCTACGACTACGTTGAATCCCCCTATAGCCATAGGTAGCAAGTCTACTCCAAAGGAATTCCCATCGATCTCTAGAGTATAATTATAAAAACGATCCCGGATGATCACATGATCCCCATTAGCTACTTCTACTACTAATGCATCGGGAAGAATACTAATAGGAGTAACGAATTGTTTACAGAAATTATTCGATACAAAGGAACACGTAGCACCCGAATCAAACAACACACGAGTGGGCAAGGAGTTTACTAGGAACGTACCCGAAACAACAACGGCGGTCTCCTTCGCCTCCTCGTTAGTCATCCAGAAAGCTCGGCTTGGCGCTCTCGACGGTTGCTCGACTCGTGTCGTCGACCCAAAAGAACTTCCACGGTTTCCACACACAAGCTTTGGGTAATCCTTCTTCATGTGTCCCGGTTCCCGACATTTGAAGCATACCGGCCCCCGGATAGGGCACTCCCGAATGGCATGACCCTTCTTGCCGCACTTGGCACATTTGGCGTGACCCGAGTGAGATCTTGGATTGCATGGGCCAGAGTACTTGGTCTTGCACTTCTGGCACCATCGATCTTCACGCCGATTGTCTCCAACTCTCCCACTTACAAATAGCTTAGATTGACGAACGGGCCCAGATGGCCCTTCCCACTTTCGTTTATCCCCCACTTGTCCTCTCTCTTCTTTCTTTGCCACCAAGTCGTCTTCTACCAGTAAAGACTCCTCGATTACATCCTGAAGTGTCAACCCTCTAGCATTCCTTACTGCCGTCCTCATTTCGGTCGGCAACCCATGCTGGTAGGCCTTGATCTTTGACCTCTCATCAGGGACCATGTGTCCCACCAGATTTAGCTTTTCCAAGAAAATCTTGGAGTAGTCAGCGATAGACAGAGTCCCTTTTCTCAACCCTCTGAACTCTTCTTCCAGTTTGTCCAACGATCTCTCACTACAGTACTTGTCCATGATTTTCTGTTTGAGAAAATCGTCCAAGTTAGCTTAGCTAGAACTTCGGGAGTGAGGGCGGACCATGTAAGATTCCACCAGATCAAAGCCTCACCCCTAAGTAGTTGGGAAGCGAACTTAACCCGTTGTGAGACATCACATTCACTAGACTCAAAAGCCATCTCCACTTCTTTGAGCCAATACATACAAACAACCGGATTGGCGGAACCTGCAAACTCCTTCGGGTTGCATCCAAGAAAAGCTTTGTAGGTGCATCCCTTGACCTTTCCTTTGCTTTCATTCTCTAGTTGATCCTCAGTTATCACAATGGTCAGTCCACCGCCCGACCCATTCACGATATTCTCTGCCATCGTCTTAGGTTGTCGGTGACTAGCATCTCTATCCTCCAGTAGCTTCATAAAGAACTCTTGTTGTTGTGCCATGGCCGAATTCATGGCTTGCATCATGATATCCCTTATCCTTGTTTCCATAGTCACTTCCTCCATGACTTGATCAACGGGTTCGAGATTCCGTCGCGGTATGTGTTCGGGTCCCCCGCCCAGGACATTGGCCAGGGGTGGCCCTTCAGTAGCCACGATCAAAGCAGGATGATCGGCAGTAGACTCATCTTCAACATGACCATCCGTTGGGTTTTTTGCAGTCTACTCCGTGTGTTTACCATGGTTATCTGCCACACACGCACGAGAAAGGAGTTGAGAAAAGACTAAGTGAGTTAAACTCATGGTACGTACTACTACACATTTCAATCATCATAATTACAGTAATTCAAGCATGCTCACGTAACAACACATTCATAATAGCAGTAGCTAAGTGAAATTATGAACGAATTATACACAAGGATTCTTGTCACCATCATTACAACTCTTAAATAGTGTAATTCCGTGAATCCTAATGCTCTCCCCACCTAAGACTTTTACCCCAAGGTAGATAACTTAACTCTATCCTTAAAGCTTAAGTCTAGGTATACTCAGGTCAATACCTAGTTCACTTAAACTAAAGCTCTGATACCAACTTGTAACACCCTAAAAATAGGGATAACAAAATTTCCGGAAAATGGAAACATAGTATATAAATTTGCCAAAGCAATCGAGCCTCCCAAAAATGGGGAATAAATAAACCTGTTTAATTACAGTTGTAATTTATCGAAAAATAGACAACAACCAACTAATCTAATTTCTAAACTAGAAAGAAGATTACAAAAAGGGTGTCATCTATAGACCCAAACGTCTTCACAAAAAGTGTGTTCAAATGCACCTTCCCCAAGCTCTCACCCACGGGAAACTATACCTGCTTAGAAGCGGCACCACTAGAACCTGAGATACACATCAACACCAAACAAGAGTTAGGCCAAAAATCCTAGTGAGTTTGTACAAGAAATAACATGTAAGTCCAATTACAATTCTTATCAGCAGTTAATCAAAGTTCATTAAATGTGGAGTCAATAGGGGAGACCCATAGCACCAATCAAGTTCCACCCAAAGAGTCGATATACCTTGATGCCAACTACCATGAGTGACATCCGAAAGACCCGACACATTCGAGGACTACAACCATGGCATTACCCCGAATGGCGGAGGTCTACGTACATACCATTACGGTGGCACCTAAGACTACATCCTCCTAGTGTCTACTAACTTGGTTCGTCCAACATAAATTTATAGAAGGTCTCAAGGCACATTATAACCAAGAATATCTCCATACCAACCACGGGTATAATGTTACTATCCCCATTTAATATAATGTCCATAACAAGACTAGCACAATCACCATTTTAATCATGTAGTTGTGATACCACCAAATGGTGTCTCAAGCAAGAAATCATCTCAATAATAAGATATGTATCCCATCTAGTCATGGAAAGTTACATATAAACAAGTCTTTATAGAGAAAAACCCCAAATACTTAAGCATTAGAAATGAACATTTCAAGTTAAGATGCAAGCTAGTAACAAGTAGTAGATTATGATGTGTATCTAGTTTTAACAAAGGTTTAGTAAACTCATAATCTAGGTTTTGGTTAAAACCTAGAAAATATAAACCCTAGAAAATGCCAAGGGAAGACTTGATGGAGAAGAGTGAGGATCCTTGACAAATACTTCAATAAATGCTCTTGAATGAGTGTGGGTGATCAATAAATGGAACTACCAACCCAAAACCCTAGAGATAAGTGTGGAGGGTGTTGAGTTACCCAAAAATCGCCCCAAGATAAGCTCTCCCGTTTTCAAAGTGATAAGTGTGAAAATGAGGGTCAAATTGGAATTTAAATCAGAAGATTGGGCCACGCGGGCAACATTGCCCAACGACTTTGCCCATGGGCGTTGTCGCCGAGGCATTGTCACAGGGGTTCCCCATCCTTTTGGATGGCTTTAGGCGACATTGCCCTGCGACTTTGCCCATGGCATTGTCGTCGGGGCATTGTCGCACAAACACCCCCCGCTGCTGTGGTTTTCAGGCTTTGCACGAAAAGGTCTCCAATCAACACCTAAAATAAGACCTTTATTAAAAGTAGCAATTAACAGATATATCCTACTTCATTAGGCACATAACTATAAGATTAAAGAAGTCCCTAGACTTACCTGAAATTCCGAGTGTTACATCATAGCTCACCATCCCAATAGTTTGCTTTTTGCAAGAAGACATTTGGGTTCTGCTATCTTCCTTCTTGCTGATTTCGGAAGATACCCGTCTTGGATTGCAAATGTCAGTAAAGACGTCGTTGCGCCTTACAAGCATGTCGTTAAACAGATTAATGCTAGTGATTCGCCTTCGTTTGAAGAGTGGCTCGTGTTGGTGTACTTTCGAGGAGGAATTCGACAGAAAGATGTGAGTTTTACGTGTCATTTTCGTTCTTTTTAATTGTATTCCTTTTACGAGGGTTCCAATGTGAGAAATGGAACAGGGCCTCAAAACATTTGATGTCCGGTTATACATTTTTTTAAGTATTGGATCAAAATGAGAATTAAAAATATTGTGAAAACCGGTGCATCATGTATTATTTTACATAGAGAAAATTCATCCGAAAATATGATTTAAAGTACTAATCAACATATATTTGTTTCACAATGTGAAACTTGTTTACGTGTTTGTATGCACTTATATACATGTAAAAAATCATATTGTGAAACAAGTACATGTAAAACAAACACATTGTGAAATAAATACATGTTAATTAATACCTTAGTTAAGTTCTAGCATTAGAAACCACAAGGGTTGTGGCCTACTGGTTAAGGCCATGGGGGATGTGGTGGAATATCCCATCTGCCCAGGGTTCGAATCCAGCTGTACACAACAATTGTGACCACTGAGGTTTAATCAGGGCTGATGTCTTGCAAAGCCTAGGACACCCTTTCAAAAAAAAAGTTCTAGCGTTAGATGGAAAAAAAGTGTGAAACAATACCTTAAAGTACAAATTCTCACGGTTATCAAAGTATTCTCATTTGATGACTCCCGTTTAGTATTTACTCAATTATATATGTTTTAACCTTTAACCAAATTATACATGTTAATATCCCAATTACAATATTTTAGGCTTTTACTCAATTATATATGTTTTAACTTTTAATCTAAGTATACATGTTTTTGTCCCAATTACAATATTTTACACTTTACCCTTTTAGCCGATTTGACAATTCTAGATCGAGGTTTTCAAATAATATTAGAAGTATTATTGTATCTAAGTGAATTTCATATGTTAATTTGTCATTTGAAGACATGTTTGTTATTTTAATTTGTAATTTTTTTAATATATTATACTATATGAACTATTTTTTTTTTTTGTTTATTACTCGTTTAGTCAATTTATAGTCTTGATATAGGTGATAGGGCCTTCAAAAAGATTGGAACATTATGCTTATTCTGTATTGATGTATGTGATAGTTATATGAACAGGGTGGAATGATTCGTCAGAAATTTTATGATCTAATGAAAGATGAAAAAGACGTGAACTTTACATTCGGAAGGTCGTCTTCCGATGGAGTCCGTGAGGCGTCCGCCAATTTCTGTCTCAATCTGGCGGGAGACACTCCTTCGTCTAACCGCTTGTTCGATGCCATTGCTAGTCATTGTGTCCCTGTTATAATCAGTGACGAGATCGAGCTGCCATTTGAAGACGTTCTTGATTACTCGAAATTTGCCATTTTTGTTTGTGGATCAGATGCGGTGAAAAAGGGGTACCTCATGAGACTTTTTAGAGGGGTTCGGAGAGAAAAATGGAGCGAAATGTGGGAGAGATTGAAGCAAATTTCACCACATTTCGAGTATCAGTATCTGTCGCAGCCCGGTGATGCTGTCGACATGACTTGGCAAGCGGTTTATCGGAAGGTGTATTTTGTATGCAATAAATTTCGTAGAAAAAATAGATACGAGATGTCAAGAAAGTTCTTAAATGCTCGAAAAATGGCTCGAGTTTTCACCTTTCCGAAGATCCCTGTTTTTTTAACTTCATAAATTTGATGGTTATGGAGAATATCGAGATTTTCTAAAGAAATCAAATATCTTGTACCGCTTCGAACCACAAAGGGGTTCTCAATGCCTATAAATATAATATTTATATACGGTCTCGTTAAAACGGTCCTAAAAACGTCGGGATTTGTCGATATGGTCAGGGGCGGATGTAGTTTAAAGGTAGGAGGGGGGATGGGCCTCCATTAAAAAGGAAAAGAATAAAATTTTTAGGGTAAAAACTTGGATTTTTTAGCTTTCTATCTTAATGCCCCCCAAGTAATTTTTTGTCCGGGACCTCATCAACCAAAATTAACTCTCGAAATCGATTAAAAAACCAAAAAAGTCCTCAAAATGGACAAAAAAACTTAAAAATCTCTTAAAATCAACCATAGAAACTTTAAAAAACCCTCTAAAGATTGTATTTAGGCTAAAAATACATCGGACAACTTTACGAGCATTTAAGTTACCTTAAAGGTGCCCCCACCAGGAAAAAATTCCGGATCCGCCACCGGATATGGTATACTACAAATTGATTAGGGACCAGTAGTTCAAACTGTTCTTGATGCAGGCGAATGGCGACAAGGTTAGAAGAGAAGATTCACCAGCTGTCTGACAAAATCCGGTTTTCGGTAGAAGTGAATATTTAACAAGATATCACGTCTTCTCTTCTAATGAGTCCTTATTTTTCACCATGGCCACGCATCATAATCTTCTCTACGAAAATTGTGATGAATAAGAATACAAGTTCTTTTTTCCAGAAATTAATTATATTTCAATAATTTCAAGGGGATAGTTATTTTTTGTCTTCTTACACTACAGGGGAGGTGAACGGAGTGAGTGCAAGCCCCTCGCCTTTATAAGCGTATGGGTTTATTATAATCTTGAGGATTATTACAACCCTTTTATTTGTTAATATTTCAATAATTACTCCATGAATTCTATATTTGCATTTTGTTATTGTTTTCGTCTGTGATCCTAACGTTCGTTAACATCTTTGTGTGAAATGCCCCACTTGCAAGTGATGTTAGGGGGAATTTTGTCATTTTTCATTTTTTACAAATTTCTTTATCATACAAGTGCTTAGAGCTTATGTACAAGTAATTTATTGAAAGAAAACAAACACAAACCCCTATAAACAACATCTTTAAGATCTTTGTATGACATATACAGCAACACCATGGTCTCCAGTTTGAACCCTAATAAACACCGTTTAGTTTCTGAGATTTGATGGGATTTTGGATTAGCTTCCATTTTAATTTCGTGTTTGGTTTAAAAAAATCCAGTAATGAAATTCCAGTTTTAATGAAATCCTACAAACATGGGATAATGGGATTAAGAAATCACATGGGATAGCCAGGTAGTAAGTATTTCGCTGGTGTAATAATATTTTAAAATATGTTAAAAGCACGTGTTTTATAATAAACAAGAAATAAAAAGGTAATTTAATTTAGTTTCATAATTTTTCATAATTTGTTTTTATAAGTTTTTTATAAAGAATGGAATCCGATTCCATTCCAAATCCTACAAACCAAACACACAAAAGATTACAAATTCTTTAACAAAATCCAAACCCCTAAAAAATATTCCATTAAACCAAATGAGCCATAACTTTATTTTTCTCTTGTTCTTTTGATCTCCCGTTCAAACATTGACGGCACAACTCCAACAAGAGTGACCAACCGGAATGATTCAAGGTTGAGCAATGATGGGACGTTGCACCGAAACTGAACTAAATAACGACACACTGTAGCCACTCGAATAAATAACAACATACCAAAGCTAGCAGAACACATAAACTTCAAAGTTTGAGTTCGAAAGTCGATAGGTTAAGATTTCTATTATGTCGTACATCAGTGGGTTTTCTTACTTCAGTTGAACCACAATATGGGATATTGCACTTGCTTTTCCATCTGTATCACCCGTTCGAGTTCTTGCAAGGTCACTGAAGATTATATATCCTGACAATTTTCACGATCCTATATGATTATTCGAGGTGCACGGAAGTTAAACCGGACACCCTCGTTATGGTGCGTTATGCCATTGAGGCTTGGCTTCACTGTCACATGAACCCCTGTGACAACACTCTTAGGCTTGGCTCCCGTTGTAACTTATTATGACATGTTATGACGCGTTATTTTGTTAGACATTGAGTTTGTTTTTCCTTTTTTTAAACATATAACTTGAGGGATAAATAATAATTGTGTACGACATCTAAGACTTTAATAAACATTAAATGGGAACTTTTTCCAAAAAAAAAACATTAAATGGGAAACAGAAAAACTAAAACTATAGATAGGTAAATCCTTACTCTGATTCCCGTACACAGGGAGCCGAATATGTATTATTTGAATATTCAAGAAAGTAGTGAATAAAGACTCAAGAGATCTAATCCCGATTTTGCACTATAGATATCATTTTCTTATAAGCTTGACAAGTTTGCTATAAATGGTGCTTCTTTCCTTTTTAATTTTATAACTTTACATTAAATTGTTGTACGGGATTATTCAAAACATTAACGCACAATATCTACATACATATATGTATTACATATGTCGTCTTAGGGCACACCTTGGAAATCGATGTATCCCCTCCGTAACTCGTAAGACTTGAGGCTTGACCTCCTCGCCATGCCAAGTCTCACGTTATTTAGAGCCTTGATTTTATTTATGCGATCTTGAAAAGTGATTCACCTTTTGCGGTCGAATATAATATCTAGTCCTAGAAACAATTACTTGTTTTTAAACATCACAATCGATGCACGTATACATCATGTTGTGTTTCTTTCTTTCATATGAAACCCTTATTCAACAATTCTTGTAACTGATTCATACAAATGCTAACTATTGGTTGCATGTACAAAGGAAGGTCGTAGCCTTATGCCCATGAAAGGCAATGAGTTTTTTAAACTTTATATTTATATTTGATTATAAAACAATTATTATAAACATAAAATAAAAATATATTCGTGTATGTAGAATCAACCAATTTGCCGTAGGCATATCATAATATAAAAATCTATTAAAAGGAGTAAAACCTCAGTAAGATAATGGGCCTTTATTTTATTGGTTGGGTCGTTGGGCTATAATACGTGTGCAATATGGCCCATAACTTTTTGTATTCTTTTACATTTTATAATACTCCAATGTCTTTTTAAGCAAAATGATTTAAGAGTATTATTAGCATTTCAATACAAGTTATCAACCTTATATCAATACTATATTATAAAGCATATAGGGTAAAATTTTAAAAGCTAATTTTTATGCATCGAGTATTGCTTATCAATGCATATTACTTAAAATTCAAAATTACAAATTGATAAAACATAAATACAACTTATTAAAGTTTCATGTTTGTATTCGTATGATTAACTACAGATTAACATAATAAATACAAAATATCGAGATAAAACACCTATTTTAATTTTTTTTTATCAAAATATAATTATTCATTTATTTTTAAATATAGTTAACATTTATTCTTATATTTTTTTTTATCGTTATCTTTATAAAAAAAACATAATTAAAACTAAAATAAATTAGTATTTTTATAATAAAAGTTTAAATTAAACTAGAAAATGATTTATAATTTTTAGTTTGAAACCCGGATCGATTTATATTTTAGGATAAAATAATAACCAATCAATCTCTAGCTCAACCTATTATTTAAAATTCAATATTACAAGTTAATGATGCATGAGTACAACTTGTTAAAACTTCATCTTTGAATTCGTATACCTAATAGATAAAAATAATCAAATACATAATAAACACTTTATTTTAAATCTAAAATATCTAAAATTTTAAAACTCAATATTTAAATTCATAACTAACTGATAAAGACAAGCAAATACGAGATAAAAGACCTTATTTTTATTTATTTATTAAAATATTTTTTCTTTTTAGTTTTGAATATAAAATATTTAAAATATAAATATCATTTAAATTAAATGATCCCAACAAAAATACTTCATCATTTTTTATATAAAAAAATATAATTAAACTAAAATAAATTACATTTTTATTTTATATATAAATTATAATAAAACTTCAAATTAAATAAATTAAAGCAGAAAATTAGGAATTTTTAGTTTGAAACCTATATTAATACATCCACACACACACCTACACCCCCCCCCCCCCCCACACACACAAATATATATATATATATATATATATATATATATATATATAATAATAATAATAACCAATCAATCTCTAACTCTATATAAACCATAAAATAAAATCAAGAGATACAAATAACATAACAAAGTATGAATCATGATTAAAGGTTTAAATTCTAGATTTCAAAAACCACACTACATTGCGTGGGTACACTTCTAGTATGAGTGTGTGTATACACACACACACACATATATATATATATATATATATATATATATATATACATATATATATAGAGAGAGAGAGAGGGGGGGATTCATTTGTTAACCAATCTATTGGTGCTAATCATGCTAACCCATTTTCGGCCAATCAGAATGCTCCTAGAGATTAGATAATGATTTTGTTTATTTTAAACTTACAAGGGTAATAAAGGAATTTATATAAAATCGAAATATTCAAATTAAGTAATCATTATCGCCTATTTAATGTGTACCATAATTATAACAATGTTTGTTATGGTAATGATATACCATATTAAATATAAAAGTTTGAAATTTTAAATTATTCAAGATTATCTTAAATCTTAATATATCCTTTACATATATTTTTCATTATATCACAATGAGCGATATATATGGATTTTATGTTATAAAGAGTTAAATCTAATATTTTTAAACGTAACTTTGATATTGTTCCAGATTTTATGTTATTAAGCTTGCACATATGCATATGTGCATATCTTAAACCATTTTTCATATGCATATACAAAAGGCTCATAGTGTACATAAAAACTTATTAATGTGAACAATGCACATATGCACTGAAAGAGCAAATAATTTAATTATTTTGATATGCATATTCAAATTGCACATATGCACATCAAGACTTATTAGTGTAGACAATGCACATATGTACAACACATAAATCATGCACATATGTATTTTTGAAAATGTACATTAAGAATTATTAGTTTAAAAAATGCACATATTTACTTGACAATGAACAAATGTCCAAGTGAGCACATATGCATTTTCCGGATTTTATGCTATTAAGTTTGCACATATGCATATGTGCATATCTTAAACCATTTTCCGTATTTATATACAAAAGGCTCATAGTGTACATCAAAACTTATTAACGTGAACAATGCACATATGCACTAAAAGAGCAAATAATCTAATCATTTTGATATGCATATTTAAAATTGTACATATGCACATCAAGACTTATTAGTGTAGACAATGCCCATATGCACAACACAAAAATCATGCACATATGTTTGTTTTGAAAATGTACATTAGGAATTATTAGTTTAAAAAATGCACATATTCACATAAATAGCAAACACTTAAAACTGTGTGGCCCTCTCTTTTTTTTTCTTTTTTTTTTTTGGTTTAAAAACAAGAATTATTAGTTTTAAAAATCCCTACTTTTGCGCCTCTTTTTTTGGTAACGTGTTAATATGATTTTGGAAGGCTATTTGCATTTTTACATTTTGGAGAAGTCTTGTATGAACCTTCGGTAATAACCCGCCAAGCCTAGAAAGCTTCGGATCTCAGATGGGATTTTGGGAGGTTCCCAATTCATCATAGCTTCTATCTTTACCGGATCCACCTTCACTCCGTCTTTCGTGACTACGTGCCCCAAGAACTTCACTTCCTTCAACCAAAACTCGCACTTGGAAAATTTTGCATAAAGTTTCTCCTTCCTCAAGACCTCCAAAACGTCCCGGAGGTGACGCGCACGATCAGCTTCGTCCCTTGAGTATATGAGAATGTCATCAATGAACACAATGACCGACTTGTCAAGGAAGGGTCGGCACACGCGGTTCATTAAGTACATAAATACCGCTGGAGCATTCGTCAAGCCGAAGGTCATCACTAAAAACTCGTAGTGACCATACCGCGTCCTAAAAGTTGTTTTTGGTATGTCCTTGTGTGTCCCAATAAGCAATCATTCAATCAAGTAAACATATATTCAACACAATAAAGCAAACCTAATATTGATTAACCAAACGATTCAACAGGTTACAAGCTTGAAATCGATATCTCTCTTTCTTGTTCACGGCGCACCAACAGCTAGCACCAATCTCTCTCAATAATTATTTTCTAATTAAGATCTCTAACTTCTCTCTAACCTAATTAGCATAAACAAAGCTAATTTATACATAGGCTAACTAAGCCTAATGGGCTTGGCAGCTTGGCCCAACAACTAAAACTAAACTTATTTAATAATAAAAGACTAATAATAAAATACGGAAAATAAACTTTGACTATTATTACAAAAAGAACCCTAGACTATTTGTTGAGACAACTTTTCCAGCTTTGACTTCAGATTTCCATCTTCAGTATTTGATGATCTTGAATCCAATAAAACTGTGCTTTAACAATCTCCCCCTTTGGATCAAGATCATTACTAAACAAATTCAGCAATTCAGTCCTTCTCTTTTAAGATCAGAAGATGTAATCTTCCTCTTTGTCTTCAGAATGTAGCAATCTCCCCAATCGATGAGAATATCTTTTGGAAAGAAATTATCTCCAGTTTCAGCTCGGAATGCTTTCGCAAATCATCTTCAAGGAAAATATCTTCATTTCAGCATATCTTCAGAATATCTTCCATTTCTTGATTGACGCTTCTCCCCCTTTTTGATGAAAAGAGCAAAGAGTTCATCAAAACGTGTCTTCAAGAAATTTCTTCCACCATTGATCTTGCAAACAGAACCACTGATTATCCGTCAATTCATTAAGATGTTCATCCAGATCTTTGCAAATCTAGACAATTTAGAAAATGAAGTGTAACACCTGAATCAACAAATGAATTAGTTAAAATTGCCTGTCAGTAACACAAAGTCACTGTGTGTAACAAATACACAATATAAAGGAGCTTTTATGATGTTCACTCCCCTAGGGCTTCCATTCAATCATCGAAACACCACAAAGGTAATTTCTATGAACGTTATGACAAAGAAACAAATTCTTTGTGTGTTCGTGCAAGTGATAGAAAGAAATAAAGCATATGATGTTTGCTTATAAGGCTCAAAAAGTGTAAACCACTGAGACAAGTAGTTAAACACAGACTCAATGTGCATGAATGAAGTGTGAAGGTGGGGCAAACTTCCTTCTTTTCAATATCCAGATTTTCCAAATGAAAATCAGATAGCATATGTGTTGCGTCCCCTTTGAAAATGAAACATTTTCTTGTTGAGAAGAAAATGAGTAGCTGGTGGGGTAATGTCAAGAGTTGGCATGGGCTAGGTACCTGTTTCAATAATGTTCACCAAAGAAATGTGAAGCATTAGAAATGTGGCTACCCGGCTCAGAAAGTAGTTGGTGCAGAGTTTGAAAATTCTTTTACTCTGATCCCACACCCTCTTTCTTTTAATCTTGAAGCTCACAGCTAACCAAACTCTCTTTTAACAATTTACCGCTCAGCACAATGAGAAAAACTCAACTGGATGAGTTATCTCCCCCACTCTTTGATTTAAGACCCCTCACCCCTCAATCACTCAAGGATAACTTCCGGGGTAGGAAACACTGGTTTACGTGAATCCATGGAAGTTCTTTTAAGTTCTCACACAAATCCCATGTAAGTCCTAAAAAAATAGTTGTTCAACAGTTTAACTTGAGCAGTTAAGCACAAAATGTATGATAACACTGTCAAAATATATGCTCATAAGATTTGAGCAATTGTACTTTGAAGATTTCTCAAAACAAAGATATTGAAGGAATGAAATGAAGTCAAGAGAATTATTTTGAGAATCTGACAATGTATAAATCAGATCAAATAAAAAATGGTTAGGGTATCAAAGAACTGGATATTTTGTTTATATGAACAAATATAAACAATTTAGCAATGAAATCACAACATTAGAAATTATGATTGATGCTTAACAACATTGAATTTCAAACGGGGGTATTACCATCGAAAAATTGTTTCGTTATGAGACATGGTAATAACAAATTCAAACGAAATACTGAACCGATGTGTGTGAATACCTGACAGTATATGGACAAGATAATACACGAGTATTGATCTTTGGAAACACACGGTCAGTTAAACATTAAAGCTCAAAAATTGAAAAACATTTAAAAACACACTTCTAAATTCATAAAATCTTTTGAGAACCAGAAGTGGTTTGAACATTTCAGAAAACGTTTTTCATGTTTGAAAGTTGTTCTTCTTTCAAATAATCAGAGATCTAGATCAGAAGATATTTACCTTTAAGCTCCCCCTCAAATCATGATAGAATGATTTATGTATTTTTAAGCTCCCCCTAGATATTTGCAAAATATCCAAGTCTGAATGTTTGAAGAACGGGTCCTGATCTGTCATGTGATCAGAAGCCAAATCCTCATCAAATGTAACATTGATGCTCTCGATCACAGTCTTCGAGTTCTTCAAGTAAACCCGATATGCAGTAGATGTAGAGGAATAACCAACGAAGATGCCTTCATCCGCCTTAGCACTAAACTTGTTCAGATTCTCTCTGTCGTTTAAAACAAAACACTTACAACCAAAAACATGAAAATATTTAATGGTTGGTGTTCGGTTGTTGATCAACGCATACGGAGTCTTCTGAAATCGGCGATGTATCATGGAGCGATTCTGAGTGTGACACGCAGTCGATACAGCTTCAGCAGACAAAAATAAGGGTAAGTCAGATTGGCTGACCATTGTCCGAGCGACCTCTACAAGTGTACGATTTCGCCTTTCGACGACTCCGTTCTGTTGAGGCGTGCGAGCAGCAGAGTATTGATGTGATATCTCGACCGATTTGAGATATTCTTCAACGATCTTGTTCTTGAACTTTGTAACGTTGTCAGTTCTGAGAATCTTGACATGTTTTTGCAGATTGACTTGGGTCGTCTTCAGAAATGTAACGAGAACTTCGGGTGTCTCATCTTTAGAACGTAGAAACTTGACCCAAGTGTATCGCGTATAATCATCCACAATAACTAGCACATACTTATTTCCTCCTAAACTTTGCGTTCGCATAGGACCACATAAATCCATATGCAACAACTCTAGTGGAGAACTGGTACTTAGTTCAGGCTTTGGTTTGTGTGGAGCTCTCTTCATCTTTCCCTTTTCACATGCTGCACACAGATGTTCCTTTTCATACTTCAGCTCTGGAAGTCCTTTCACTAACTTTCCACTGACCAGCTTGTTGATGTATCGAAAGTTGAGGTTAGAAAGCCGTCGATGCCATAACCAGCTTTGTTGCATCGAGGCCTTTGATAGTAGACAGACCTGATTGTCAGCCTGGACCTTTGACAAGTTGATGGTGTAGAGGTTTGACTTGCGAGTGCCGACCAAGAGTTCTTTTCCTTCTTCAGTGCGAACTGAACATGTCTTGGCCTTGAAATTAACCTCTAAGTCTTTGTCACAGAACTGACCAATGCTGAATAGGTTGTGTCCTAAGCCTTCAACGTAGCTCACCTTCTTGATCGTGAGATTTTCTTGTATAACATCACCATACCCCAGAATTGGTGAAAACTGATCGTTTCCAAAACGAACTGTGCCGCAGTATTTGTCCGTAAAATTAGACAACATACTCTTCTGCCCGGTCATATGCTTGGAACACCCGCTATCCAAGTACCACATATGACGGGTCTCTATACAGAAATCTGTTTGAACATTTAAAAACATATATTCAACACAATAAAGCAAACCTGATATTGATTAACCAAACGATTCAACATGTTACAAGCTTGAAATCGATATATCTCTGTCTTGTTCACGGCGCACCAACAGCTAGCACCAATCTCTCTCAGTAATTATTTTCTAATTAAGATCTCTAACTTCTCTCTCATCACACATCCCACACTCATTTCTTTTTGAACTCCTCACATTCAATCACTACAGGATTAACTTCTTGGGTAGGAAACACTGGTTAACGTGAATCCATAGAAGTTTCTTTGAAGTCCTAGGACACTGATCCCATGTTTACCTATGAAGCATATGATGCTCAGATGGTTTAACTTTGTCAGTTAAAGCTCAACGACGAAACAGAAAACATTTAAAATCACACTTCCAATTCAAGAAATCTGTTTGAGAATCGGGAAGTGGTTTGAACATTTAAAAACATGTTTTCGTATGATTGAAAGTTTTCCTTCTTTCAACCATAAAGGAGATGAAGATTAAGAATTATACCTTTTGAGTACAGTCTGTCAGGATCGATTTCTTAACAAGAATAAAGTCTCAGAAACAATATCAAAGAAGTTGCGAAATAACACTTTGATATTCAATGTAACAGTAAACAAACAGTATATGATTAACAACTTATATACTTGTATTGAATGATTAAAATCACAAGATTACACACTCAACCTCAATCTTGAAGAACAAGCTCTTTTCAAGACGAATTCTACTTCTCTAGAATTAGGATCTATGCCTTGAGGTTGATTCTCTCTAGAACAAAAACTTAGAATTAAATCTCTCTCTAAACTATTCTGTCCAATCTATACAAATACTGAACAAAAAGATAATTACAAAAAATAGAATATCTTCAGTATATCCTTATTTATCTTTAACCACGATCTCTTCATCATTATCTTCACATTATCTTAGAAGCAGCATTAACTGAGTCTTGGCAGCATTAACTACTAAGCAGCACTAACTTCTAGCAGTACTAACTAGCTAAGCAGTACTAACTTTGTTCAAGCAGCACTAACTTTGACTAGCAGTATTAATTCTACTAGCAGTAGTAATACTCAGCAGTATTAACTTTGAAGTCCTCTGGCAGTAGTAATTCTGAACTAGCAGCATTAAAGACTTGTTCACATCTTCAGTTCCCAACAATCTCCCCCTAACTTGACTTTTAGAAAGAGAAGTCAAGTTCTTCAAATGCTTCCAAAATCTTCATTGATCTACTCCAATGTTAGGATCCAGTCCCATACTCTGATTTATAGTTCTCTGAATTAAGTACTTTGCCATTTCTGAATTTGGTGCACAACCCAACTTTTTATTTAACATGGCATGAAGCTTTAGATTTGTATGGTTGTATACCCTATCTACCAAGTAATACTCCATGTGAAAAGTATCCAATGCCAGTTCATAGACTCCACTCCTTTCATATAGAGTCCATCCTCTAACAGCTTTAAATACATCTTTTATCAAATGCTTTACTGCTTCTGGTTTGAACAACATGCACAAATATTCCATAACTAACTTCACAATTGGTAACCCTGGAGCTGTCAACTGATCTGCATGAACTTTCATCCCCACTTCAAACATTTCTTCCAAATCAGATCTTGAACACTCTCTGACAATTTTGTTCCAGGTGCTGTAGACTTCATACTTCTCATCCTTTCTTTTCAATCTAATGTACTCTTTGCCATCTACATCCATAGTGTCCCAGTGGATAACTTCAGGAGGTTTGAATCCAACAGGTTCAGCTGAAATAGGCTTTGGAATTTTATCCATTACCACCATGTACATGTTTACATCTGAACTCTGTGATACTTCCTGAGTTTCAGCCTCATTCTTAGGTGCCCCTTCTTCTTCAGCAACCTTTTGCTCTTCTTCTACCCTAGGCTTCTTTACAATCTTCTTTCTTTTAGCCATCATTTTAGTTCTCTTCAGAGTCTTTTGAACTTGCCCTAAAGTAGCTTCCTTCTTCTTTTCTTCCTTTTGCTCTGCCTTTTCTTTGGTAGGAGTTCCCTCTTCACTTTCAGGGAATGGTTGATTCATATTCACATCATGTCTCTCCTTGGCCTTCTTTTCAAACTCCACTCTATCCTTTTCATTACTCTTCAGCTTCCCCATTTCTTTCTCATAGAGATCCCTGATTTGATCAAAAGTCATCTTCACAAACATTTCTTTCTTTACCCCAATTGCACTCCTCAAGAAAGTTATCATTTTGTTTCTTTCCTGAGTGGCAAGGTAAGTTTGTGAAGGTCTTCTCTTCTTAGCACTTGTTCTGGCCATCATAGCCTTTCTCAAGCTCATTGCTCTTTGCTTTGCCTTCTCTGTTTCCAGCCCTTTCTGGAATGCTTCATTTAACTCATTTGGAAGTGCTCTGGCCATTTCTCTGTCTTTTTCAACCTGCTCCTTTTCTGCTTGATCTAACTCTTCTTGTACTTTCTTTGCTAATGCTTCATCTGACTCAATCATCTTTTGATTTTTAGATGGTTGATCAGATTCTATCATCTTTGCTTTTCCCTTTTTCCTTGCATCTGCAGCCATTTCTTTCTTCTCTATTTTCTTTGCTCCCCCTTCATTTATGACCACTCCCTTTGCTTTGGGAGTGTCATTCTTTGCTTTGATGAGCATTTCAGCTACTTCAATTTCTGTTGGTGTTAACTCTGTTACTGCTGCTTGTGAAGTTTCAGCAGCACTAACAGTTTCTGCTGCTTGTTTTGGCTCAGCAGTAGTAACCATTTCTGCTTCTTTAGTTGTAACTGCTGCTGGTGAAGTTTCAGCAGATTTCTTTTCTTCAACAAACTCCCCCTCAAACTGTTGATCTATCTGCTCTGAGCTAGAATTCTCCCCCTTTTTGGAAGCATCTTTATTATTTGACCTCTTCTTCAAAACAAACTGCTTTCTCCTCTTCTTATGCACCAACCTTGTCACCATTTTCTTTAATTTGGCAATCTGTATTTGTTGGGACAAGATTACCAATTTCATTTCCTCTATCTCTTTGCCTTGTTTAATAACATCCAGGTTGATGTTACCCATTGTTTCCATCAATTCATCATAGTCATATATGTCCTCACCTTCTCCAGAAGTGTTACCCTCTTTTGAAGGATCATAGGATCTTTTTGTAGTGGAAGTCTTCTGCCTAGCAGAAGCACTATCCACCCCCTTGGTTTCTTGGCACCGGGGACCTTTGAATGATTGCTCATTCAAAGTTGCCATGGGGGAGGTCTTATTTATGTTACCACTGTCCTTCTCTGTGTTAGCAGGAGTAGTGGCAGCCTGCTCACCCATATGCTCAACCTCCTCCTCAGAGAGCACCTCCTTGGGGTTGGGAGACACCCTTGTGGTTTCCCTGTAGATATTCTCTAAGGGAGAATCCTCCCTTAGAGGGCTTAAAGGCTTAGGGGTTGATGGTACAAGAAGGGAAGGAGCCTTCTTTACCTGTTTCCTTTTGTATGTTTGGGTGATTGGTGAAGTTGGTTTATCAAGAAGAGACTGGGGAATTGATTTAGAGTGGGAAGGTTGGGATTGGCTAGCAGTGGGTTGGTCTAATGGGGGCCTTGACCCTGCTGCCATACCTTCATCAGTGTGGGACACCACCATCATTGTAGAGAACAATGGGGTGTCAACTCCTTCCGAGTCCAGAGGGGATCTTTTCATGTTTGAAAAGACCTTACCTTTGGGAATTTTTGGTACATATACCCCATCAAAATGAGGTATATCCATCAATTCATGGGTAATTACTTTTTGGACAAACCTGGGGTACATATAAAAACTCTTTTTACTTCCCAGGTTTGAGAGAAGATCATTAAAAATCATTTGGGAAAAATTATACTTTCTGGCAGTGGCTAAGCATACCAAAGCATAAGCAATGGTGCTACTGAACTCACTCCATCCAGTAGTCTTTTTAGAGATACAATGCATAAGGGTATGGACAAAGAAACGCCATTGAGGTGAAAATTTTGCTTTTGAGAACTTGAACACACCCGATGGGCCTCCATACCCCATTCTTTTAAGAGTAGAAAACAGTTCATCATTAGAGATAGAAGTTATACCAGAGGCATCGTCTAGACGTAGACTGATGCGAAGTACCTCTTCAGTAACTGTCAAGGGTTTGTCACACACCCTTGTGTTGATCATTTGGAACTCGAGAGAGAAAGGGTTTAGAGCGCAAGTGAACAGTATGCAAAGAGTCGTTATGAACTTTTAGGCGGGCAAAGGGTATTTATAGTATTCGGAACATAAGCAGTATTAACCTAGAGCAATATTAACTGAAAGCAGTATTAACTGAAAGCAGTATTAACTGAATGCAGTATTAACTGAAAGCAGTATTAACTGAAAGCAGTATTAACTGAAAGCAGTATTAACTGAAAGCAGTATTAACTGAAAGCAGTATTAACCACTAGCAGTATTAACTAAAAGCAGTATTAACTGAAATCAGTATTAACCACTAGCAGTATTAACTAAAAGCAGTATTCACCACTAGCAGTATTAACTGAAAGCAGTATTAACTGAAAGCAGTATTAACCACTAGCAGTATTAACTGAAAGCAGTATTAACAATACACTGGCAGTACTAACAATGCACTGCAGTATTAACAATGCACTGGCATCATTAAAAATGCACTGGCAGTATTAACAATGCACTGGCAGTATTAACAATGCACTGGCAGCATTAAAAATGCACTGGCAGTATTAACAATGCACTGGCAGCATTAAAAATGCTTACACTTTTAAGCTTTGTGAAGGATTGAGTACTGCTATACTTTTCCTGAAAAAGAAGATTAGGACCACCAAGAATAAACAATATACAGGTATTGAACCACTTTTTAAGTAGGAGCTTATTCAGAGTTGATCATTCCCACACTTGTTACCAAGAAAGTAAATCTACCCACATCAAATGCTTTGGTGAATAGATCAGCAAACTGGTTGTCAGTATGAACCTATACAACTTGAATAAGTTTCTTTTCATTACAGTCTCTTATGAAGTGATACCTGATCTCAATGTGCTTTGTCTTTGAGTGCTTGACAGGATTATTCACAATGCTAATAGCACTGCTATTATCAATAAAAATTGGAGTGTGTAGAAAGGTTACCCCATAGTCCAGCATTTGATTCTGAATCCATAAGACTTGAGAACAGCAACTTGCAGCTGCTATGTACTCTGCTTCTGTTGTAGATGTGGACACTGTGGTTTGTTTCTTGCACTGCCATGACACTAGTCTTGCACCCAAAAACTGACATCCTCCAGAAGTAGATTTTCTGTCCAAGTTTGCTCCACCTAGATCACTATCTGAGTATGCAAGTAGGTCAAAGGATGAGTCATGAGGATACCAAAGTCCCAATCTGGGTTGCCCTTTGAGATATCTGAATATCCTCTTAACAGCTTGATAGTGAGATTGTTTTGGCCTAACTTGGAATCTTGCACATACACAGACTGGAAACATTATATCTGGCCTAGATGCGGTAAGATACATGAGAGAGCCAATCATGGATCTATAGTGATGAACATCCATATCCTCCCCCTCAAGATCTGCTGTTATCTGCTTGTGTGTCTCCATAGGTGTGCTGGCAGGTTTTGAATCTGAGAAACCAAACTTGGTTAGAATGTCCTGCACATACTTGGACTGGCAGATAACTATTCCATCTGACTTCTGTTGAACTTGGAGGCCAAGGAAGAAAGTAAGTTCCCCCATGGAACTCATTTTGAACCTTTGATGCATTAGTTCCTCAAACTCCTTGCACATGTTGTCTCTTGTAGATCCAAAGATGATATCATCTACATAGATTTTGACCAACAAGATATCCTTCTTCTTTCTCTTGATAAATAGAGTCTTATCAATGACTCCTCTTTCAAATCCATTTTCCAAGAGATAGGATGACAGAGTGTCATACCATGCTCTTGGAGCTTGATGCAGTCCATAAAGTGCTTTCTTCAATTTGTATACCCTGTCTGGATAGCTTGGGTTTTCAAACCCTGGTGGTTGACAGACATATACTTCTTCTTCAATTGAGCCATAAAGAAATGCACTTTTCACATCCATTTGATAGACTTTGAATTTCATATAAAAAGCATAAGCCAGGAATAATCTAATTGCTTCTATCCTGGCCACAGGTGCAAATACTTCATCATAGTCTATTCCCTCTTCTTGTGTATACCCTTGAGCCACCAACCTTGCTTTGTTCCTTATTACTATGCCTCTTTCATCTCTCTTATTTCTGAAGACCCATTTTGTTCCTATTGCCCTTTGGCCTTTAGGAAGGTCTACAAGATCCCAAACATCTTGCAGCTTAAATTGCAGTAGCTCTTCTTGCATTGCTTCTATCCAACTGGACTCTTTCATAGCATTATGTGCCTTCTTAGGCTCAAGCTGGGATAGAAAGCAAGAAAGCACTGTATGTTGTTGATCTTGCATTTCTTGCAGCCTGCTTTGATTTCTAGTCATCATAGGAGAGGATATGTCTCCTATTACCAGTTGTGGAGGATGATTCTTTTGAATTCTGGTGTGATGATTAGGTTCTTCATTAAGTCCCACCTCTAGATTGGAGTCATTCAACTCAACTGAGGTGTTTTCAGCAGCTACTTCTGATTCTTTATTGTCTTGAGTCTCCTCATCTCTACTTTCTTCTTCACTCTGACTTGGTCGAGTAGATGGTTCCTTTTCACAGTCTTCAACAGAATCCACTGTTGGTATGGGAAAGATCACATATTTAGACAGACTGTCTTGGACTTGGGTAGTTCTTGATTCTCCACTCCCTGAACCTGCATAATCATCACTACTGAAACCAAAAGAGTTAGTTAGTGAATCAATGTCAAATAGCCACTGAGGACCAGACCCAATTGGATTTGGTGTGTTCTCATTGCATTTGACATTGTCACTTTCTTCAATTATTCTAAAAGAAGAGTTAAAGACTCTGTAAGCCTTACTCTGAGATGAGTAACCAACAAGAAATCCATCATCTGCTTTGCTATCAAACTTACCTAAGTGAGATTTGGTATTGAGAATAGTACAAGGACACCCAAAAGGTTTGAAAAATCCAATAAATGGTTTTCTTTTATTTAAAAGCTCATATGGGGTCTTGTTCTTTGGCTTGACCACTAGAACTCTGTTTTGGACATAACAGGCAGTATTAACTGCTTCAGCCCAGAAGGTAATTGGCAGTTTTGAATAAGCCAACAGAGATCTAGCAGCCTCTATTAGTGTCCTATTTCTCCTCTCAGCAACTCCATTCTGTTGAGGAGTCCTAGGGGCACTATATTGTCTCTCAATGCCTTTCTCTTCACAAAAGGTGTTTAGATCAAGATTTTTAAATTCAGTCCCATTATCTGATCTAATGATACCAAAGTCAAGCTTAAAGTCATAAAGATATGATCTTTGAAGCATCTCTCAACCTGCAAAAATCTAAAAGTCTAGTCAAAGTAACTTTATTCACTGAAATTAAAATGACATAAAGCAGTAAAACAATTAAAATACGAGTTCTGATCAAAAGTAATCAGAAGTCATAGCCATACTCTTTACTTGTATGCTCCCCCTAAAATCATGCATCACTAACAAATTATCAGTAATCACAATGCATTTAAATATGCTCCCCCTCAAACGAACATTGACCATCAATGAAATCCTTCTCATACTCCCCCTGAGATCATGAACAAACTATTAAAGAGCAGATATATTGCGAAAATAAAGATAAAGAAATGATGAAAAGATACAATAGGAAACTTTAATAGGTAACCACAAATTAGGTCTTAAGATTTAGCATACCAAGCCTAGAGACAAGAAAATTGAATCTCTTTTCGTCTAAAGGGTTGGTGAACAAATCTGCAAGCTGAAAATCAGTTTTTACAAAGTAAAGTTTAATTGTTCCCTTTTCCACATTATCTTTTATAAAGTGATACCCGACATCTATGTGTTTAGTCTTAGTATGCTGAACAGGGTTAGCGGTAATCGCAATAGCGCTCTTCGAGTCACAATAGATCGGAATTCTATTGAACTGAAACCCATAATCTCGCAGTTGAGTTCTCATCCACAAGACTTGAGAACAGCAGCTAGCAGTAGCTACATATTCTGCTTCGGTCGTTGATGTGGAGACACATAATTGCTTCTTCGAAGCCCAACTGACGAGTTTATCTCCGAGAAATTGGATATGACCCGAGGTGCTCTTCCTGTCTAACATGCAACCAACATGATCTGCGTCTGAATAAGATGTTAGTTCAAAGCTTGTATCCTTAGGATACCACAGACCAAGATCTGCAGTCCCTTTCAGATACCTAAAAATCCGCTTAACAGCAGACAAATGGGATTCTTTAGGATTGGCCTGATATCTAGCACATAAGCATGTAGAAAACATTATATCCGGCCTACTAGAAGTAAGATACATTAAAGAACCTATCATCCCTCTATAAGTCCTAACATCGACAGTCTTTCCCGAAGGATCGGTGCCAATCTTAGTACCAGGTGCCATCGAGGTACCAATCGGTTTACAATTTTCCATTTTGAATTTCCGAAGAATATCAAGAATGTATTTAGATTGATTGATAAAAATCCCTGTTGAAAATTGTTTGACTTGCAATCGAGAAAGAAATTCATCTCTCCCATCATACTCATCTGAAAACGTGACACCATGAGGTTTGCAAAGTTCTTACAGTACTTAGGATTTGTAGAGCCAAAAATAATATCATCCACATATATTTGAATAAGAATGATATCGCCTTTATCCTTTTTAATGAAAAGAGTGGTATCGACCGTACCTCTAGTAAAACCTGACTTGACCAAGAATTGAGATAGAATATCATAACAGACGCGAGGAACTTGTTTCAGTCCATAAAGAGCTTTATCCAGGATGTAGACATGGTTCGACTTATCTGGATTTACAAACCCTTCTGGCTGTGAGACGTAGACTTCTTCCTTGAGTACTCCATTCAGAAAAGCGGTCTTCACGTCCATTTGATAGACGGTGAAGTTCTTGTGGGTTGCGTAGGCTAAGAACATCCGAATTGCCTCTATCCGCGCCACTGGAGCATAAGTCTCATCGTAGTCTATCCCTTCCTCTTGCCTATATCCCTTGGCAACAAGTCGTGCTTTGTTTCGGATAACGGTACCATCTTCATCTTTCTTGTTTTTGAACACCCATTTCGTACCAATGATGGTTTTACCTTGCGGTTTGGGTACGAGTCTCCAGACTTTCAGTGCTTCAAACTGATTCAGCTCATCTTGCATCGCAGTTACCCAATCTAAATCGGCAAAGGCCTCAGATACGCGAGTAGGCTCGATCTTGCTCAGAAAGGATTCATACATACATAGATTTGATGTTGCAGACCTAGTTTGCACCGGTGCAGAAGGACTCCAATAATTTGATGTACCGGGTGCTCTTTGGTCCACTTATGTTCATGAGGGAGTGGATTAGATGCCTGTTGATCATTGTCAGCATCTAGGAATCCACTGTTAACGCCTTCAGATGGTTCAGAATTAACGGGGGTTTCAGTTGAAGTAGTCGTTGCAGAAGTTGCAGTAGGTACAGCTTGGGTAGTCTGTTGATCAGTCCTTACAGTACATTCTACAGAGTCAACCACTTCTGTCTCATTAGTCTTGGTCACAACTTCAACTGTCGGAGTAGGCTTTTGAACTGAAACTTCTTGCCGAATCGGGGAATTTGATTCAGTAGAGATATCGGAAGTGGTCAGATGAGTAGTCATCGAGTCTTCTATCCTGTCAACCACAACAGAGTTAGGCATGCGAGATCCAAGAAATTCATCATAATTTAAAAACTTTTTATTAGATGGTGTTAACTGGAATAATTGCTTTATAGATTACTTCTTGCGAGAATCAACAAGATTAGATTTAAAAGTAGCAACATTCACAATCACATCATCTTTACTAGAAGTCTTTTTATTCAAAATAAAACTAGAACAAGATTTAGCTTTCTCGTCTATCTTCTGTTTCGGTATCCATGCAGTCTTAACTCCAACCCTTTGCTTTCTCAAATCTGAAACATTTGAAACTTTAGAGTTAGAATGATGAGAATTAAGAGAATGCTTCTTCTTTGGCTTATCAGTGGGGATCGGTTTTTGTGAAAGCTGAGATTTTTGTTTCTTACCTTTTGCTTTCTTTGATTTCACAGAAACTGATTTATCAACTTTTGTTGATGTTTCACCTTTGTCCAAAACACTGGGTAATCCAAAGGAATTAACAACACAAGATGAATGATCAGGAAGTTTAGAAGAAAAATCAAACTAAGAAACACAATCATTTAAAACACCTTCAGAGTTTAAGAAATTAAGCTCATTATCAAGTGAACTAGACCTGTCATCAGAATTTAAAGCCTTGGAGAATTTAGGAAAATTAGTATTTTTGAACACTGTTGAAAAAACAGTTTGTTCTAAGTCCATCAAAATTCTTTCTTCTGTAAGAGTATTTTCGAGTTCAGAAATTTTACTTTCCAAAACTAGAGGAGGTACGTAAATCTTACCTTCGATGGGTTTAGCCTCCAACTCTTTTACAGAATAACTCTCAAAATAATCATTTGAAAGAAATTTTGATTTATTAGAACTATAACTGTTATTCAACTTTTCATAGCGAAATGGAAGTTGAACTTTGGTTGTGTTCTTTCTTTTATCATATTCCTTGGCTTTATCTTTTTCAGACAGACTAGTCCAAAAGGGTTTGAGTTCCTGATGTTGAGGAGCCAACAACATGAACCCAAAGTCATAAAGTGCAGGCACTTCAGATATACCCTTTTTGAGATGATGTGGGTTCTTGTAACTAAGTCCCCAAATATCAGGTTTCTCTTTAGGTTTGTTCAAATGAATAGTGTGTTCAGTTTGACCTAAAGAATGTAATTTCTCTTCCAAAGCATTCACCTTGTCTATTAAAGAATTCTTTTCTTTTGAAGTAGTAAAATACCTTTTAGAAATCTCTATAGACTTAGGTAGGGGTTGTTTGTTTTTTTAAAAAAATCTCTTAATCTCTCTTAAGTCTAAATCGTTCAGACCTTTTTATACACCACCTCTTATAAATCATAACTAAATTAAGACTTCGGACTTTAGACCTCTTAAAAAACAAACGGCACCTTAAACTCACATTCTCTATACTTAGAAACAGTTTCAGATAACTCTTTATGAATTATAGTCTTTTCTTTAGCGCATGTGTCTATATTTTTGTGCAAAGTTTCAATTAATACATTCTTCTCAGCAATATCATTACTAAGTTTATGTATAGATTGATTTTTCTCATTGATGACACATTTCTTACGCTTCAGTTTAGACTCTAATTCTTGGAGTTTAGACATCATGGCATGCATTTGGTTCAGAAAATCAGATTCAGTTAAGTTACATACCTCATCATTGTCTCTATCATCAGAATCAGCTTCAGCTTATGACTGGTTTTTCCCCATCAAGCATAGGTGTGTTGTCTTGTCCTTCTCTCCTTCTTCATATTCTTGGTCTGAATGGTCGAGCCAGTATTCATCCTCGGCCATCAATGCTTTTCCAGCCTCTTGTTGCTTGTCTAGAAGCATCTTGTTCTTGTAATATTCGGAGTTTCAGACTTTTGGTTTGCGACAGTCCTTGGCAAAGTGACCGAGTCTGCCACAGTTGTAGCACTTCATCGGTTCTTCCTTCTTGAACTCTTCGGCTCCATCCTTCTTCTTGTCTTCTGGTCTCTTTTCTTCAACTTTCTCCTTATGCTTGTAGTTATTCGGACCAGACGAGTACCTCTGACTGTTGGAGTTTGGCTTTTTATAGAACTTCTTTTGGAAAGTCTTGGTTAACATTAGCATGACTTCCTTCAGTTGTTCACAATCATCAGAGTCAGACTTTGCCTCACTATCAGCTTCTTCAGATTCAGATTCTATCACCTTCTTCTTCTTGGACTTTTTCTTGACCATAAAGGCAACTGGATCATCAACTTCTTTGTCAGCCTTCTTCATCTCAGCCTTGATTTCATCCACCTCTTCCTCATTCTGTTTAAGGATTTCATAAACTTCATGAAGTGGAATGTCGTTCAGATCTTTCAACTGCCTCATCTGTCTGATGAATCTCTTCCACTCTGGCTGAAGGTTGCTGAGAAATTTCACATTCAGCTCAACTTGAGATTTGTTGATCTTGTTCTTGCTGAGCTCATTCAGCAATGTGACAAATCTGTCATAAGTGGCTTCGAGTGATTCTCCAGCTTTGGCTTTGAATTCTTCATAATTATTCAAGCAGTTGGAAACTTTAAGCTGGTTGCCGACTTTTGATCCAATCATCATCTTCTCCAACTGATCCCACATTTGCTTTCCGGTAGCATTGTAGCTATCAATCTTGACGTATATTTCATTTGGTATGCCTTGGAGAATAAATGATCTTGCCAGCTTGTCACCCTTGTGTCTCTTCAGCTGATCTTCAGAATATTCACCAATCGGTAATTTATACTTTGTCTCTTCTTCTTCACCATTTTCTCCGGCTACAGTGAGAACTTTGATCGAAGGTGTCATGATTCCTTCTTTCAGAGATTTTCTGATATAATCTCCCAAATCATGTCTATCGATGAAGTCCAAGAATCTGTCCTTCCATTGTTCGTACTCCCCCTTGAAGAGTACTGGTGGCTTCACATCTGTTCCAATAGCAAGAGCTTCCCGAGACATCTTTACTTATACGATTAGTAATCAAACTTATCTGATATTGAAACAATCAACTGGATGAGATCGTTAGAAATCAAGATAAAAACCACACTCAAATTTTTTTCAGAAAAATAAATTTCCAAAAATAATTAAATGCAGTCCTCTTACACAGTATAAAGCACAAATAGATTAAACATAGTTAAAACTGGTGCAAAAATTAGATATTTGTCAAGGACAGAGATACAAAGGACGGTTTGCGCTAGAGGCAGGTCGCGCAAAGAGAGGTTTGCACGATGAACGGGTGACGCAAAGACTGAGTTTTCGCGAGCAGAGAGTGGCGCGAAGAAGAGGTTTGCGTGACAAGCAGGTCGTGTAAAGTGAGATTCTCGTGAATAGAGGGTCACGCAAAGTGTGATTTGCGTGAGACTTGGATGGCGCAAATAAAGGTTTGCGTTTCACTTGAGTGGCACAAAGCTTGCTTTGCGTGAGAAGAGTGTCGCGCAAAGTGAGAGATGACCGGACACTTGTTCGATCGGACACTTGTTCGATCAGATACTTGATTACACCGATAAAGTACTTAGACCGGGGTGTGCTTTGACCGATAGAATGCTTAGACCGGGGTGTGCTTAGACCGATAATGTGATGTTCGACCGATAGATTATGGACCGGTATTGGCTTCAACCGGTATAAGATTTCGATCGGTATAGACTTTGACCGATAATAGCTTGGACCGATAGAGGTCTTCGACCGATATTAGCCTTGACCGATAGACTTTAAGGTATTCGATCGGGGTGGACTGTGTGTGTACCGGTCGAACGATAAGGTGTGGTCGACCGATAGTGAAAGACCGATAATAGGAGAGATATTCGACCGATAAAGTTCGACCGATATTGTTCGACCGATATAGGCTTAGACCGATATGTTCTTGATACTTATCGACCCAGAAACCAAAATCAACCCAGAAAACACTCGATTTCTCGAACTAAACAACCAAACTTTGCCAATACGATCAAATTACCAACTAGAACAGATTGCAATCAGTTAATTTCAACAAAAACCATTAACAATGAATTTTGATTTATGAAACAGTGGCTTCACGAGAACGAACCCAGAATTTCCAAAAACACCAAATTGATAATCAAAATCGATGTAATATTCAAATCAACCAATACCCAATCACGATAATATGCTAAACAAACACAATCCAATCAATAACAACTTGAATGAATAATCACACAATAAAAATTATGAATCTTTGACAGAAAACAGAACCGAAAAAAAATATTTCAATTCAATCTGTAACGTGCTCTGATACCAATTGTGTGTCCCAATAAGCAATCATTCAATCAAGTAAACATATATTCAACACAATAAAGCAAACCTAATATTGATTAACCAAACGATTCAACATGTTACAAGCTTGAAATCGATATCTCTCTTTCTCTCTGTCTTGTTCACGGCGCACCAACAGCTAGCACCAATCTCTCTCAATAATTATTTTCTAATTAAGATCTCTAACTTCTCTCTAACCTAATTAGCATAAACAAAGCTAATTTATACATAGGCTAACTAAGCCTAATGGGCTTGGCAGCTTGGCCCAACAACTAAAACTAAACTTATTTAATAATAAAAGACTAATAATAAAATACGGAAAATAAACTTTGACTATTATTACAAAAAGAACCCTAGACTATTTGTTGAGACAACTTTTCCAACTTTGACTTCAGATTTCCATCTTCAGTATTTGATGATCTTGAATCCAATAAAACTATGCTTTAACAGTCCTCTTCTTTGACTTTCACTTGATGATAGCCCGAACGTAGATCAATCTTAGAAAAGCAACCCGCTCCTTGAAGTTGGTCGAACAAAACATCGATTCTAGGGAGTGGATATTTATTCTTCACGGTCACCTTATTCAATTCTCTATAATCGATACATATCCGCATGGTGCCATCCTTCTCCTTCACAAACAGGACCGGTGCTCCCCAAGGCGAGGAACTCGTTCTCACGAACCCCTTCTCCAAAAGGTCTTGCAACTGACCCATCATTTCCTTAATCTCTGACGGAGCCAAGCAGTATGGAGCTCTGGCTATTGGAGCCGCTCCCGGTGTTAGATCAATCTTGAACTCTACTTGACGGTTGGGTGGTAAACCAGGCAAGTCATCCGGGAATACATCGGGGAATTCCCTTACCACCTCGACATCTTCTAGCTTCTTCTTCTTGAGTTTGGCATCTACAACGTATGCCAAAAAGGATGAGCATCCTTTCGATAAACACTTTCGTGCCTTCGCCATGCTAATGATTGCTACTTCGCCCTTCCGTCTCTCACCGTACACGGTCACCGACCCACCATCCGAAATCGGGATTCAAATTAACTTCTTAGCACATAGGATTTCAGCGTGGTTATTCGACAACCAATCCATACCGATAACAACATCAAAACCTCCGATGACCATTGGCATTAGGTCAACCAGGAATTCTCTTCCTTCAATTTCGAGCTTGCAATTTCTTAGAACATCCCGAACCACTACTTGATCACCATTCGCTAGTTCTACTACTAACGCATCCTCTAAACGAGTAGTGGGCATGGATAGCTTTGGGCAAAAAGAACTCGACACAAACAAAAAGCTAGCTCCCGAATCAAATAATACACGTGTAGGTACGGAGTTTAGGAGAAACGTACCCGACACTACATCCGTCGAAGCCTTCGCCTCCTCGGTGGTCATCTGGAATGCTCTTCCCGTCGCTTTCAGAGTATCCACCTTCTTTCCTCCGTTAAAGCTCGCCTTCGCCTTCAGGAAATCACTTCTGATATGACCCAGTTCCTTGCATCTGAAACAAATATGTCCTTTGATGGGGGCATTCACGGAAATTGTGACCAGGCTTGCCACATTTAAAACACGGTTCCGACCCCGAATTACAAGGGTTGGTGTGCTTGCTTTGGCACCTTGAATACCACGGAACATCCCGCCTAGGGCCGGATCCCCTTTGATTGTTGTTGAATGATCTGGACCTCTTGGAGGGTATGAAACTCCCCTCCCATTTTCTTTTCACTACTCCTCCACTTCTCTCGATCCTGTTCGGCTCGTAAGAATCCTCCACTAACTGTGCTTCCTCGATTATCGCTTGAATGGTTGCGACCTTGGATACCCGTACCAAATTCCTCGTCCCTGATGGTAAGCCTTTGGTGTAGGCTTTGATTTTCTCCTTCTCGGTCGGAACCAAGTGTCCCACCAAGCCCAACTTGTCCATGAATAGACGATTGTACTCCTTCACGGACAGATCACCCTTCCTCAGGTTTTGGAATTCTTCTTTGATTCGATCCATCGACCACTCGTTACAGTACTCCTCTAGTAGTTTCTCTTTGAAGGTTGCCCATGACAGTTTATCCAGAACAGTCGCCTCAACAGAAGCGGAGTACACGTCCCACCAAGTGAGAGCCGAACCCCTTAACATGCAAGAACCAAAGATCACCTTCTGATCCTCCCCACATTCACTCGAGCGAAAATCTTGTTCCATCTCCCTGATCCAACTCACACAAGCCGCCGGGTCATCCGAGCCCTTGAACTCCAATGGTCGGCACCTGAGAAACGCCTTGAAAGTACAAGTCCTTGTTGCTTGTCTTGCGATCGGGGTTGTAGTTTCATTAATGGGAATTGCGGGTCCCGTACCCCCAGATCCCGCCACTAGAATGTTTTTTGCTACCGCTTCATGCCTGCGGTGGGTAGTATCTCGGTCTTCCAATAATTTCAGGAACACTTCTTGCTGCTGAGCCATTGCTGCATTCATAGCTTGCATCATTTGTTCCATCATCCTTGTCTCCGGAGTCACCTCCTCTATAATCGGATGGGTTGAAGGTATGTTACGTTGGGGTATGTGTTATGGTCCTCCGCCCAACACGTTTATAAATGGTGGGGGCAAGTCAATATTGGTCAGTCTAGGTAGGTCGGCTGTGGACGCCACTGTATCTTGACCTTCCGGCCGATTACGAGTATTTACCATAGTCTACCATACAACGCGATAATATAGGTGAGATAAAGCTTATACTAATTATAAACAAGGAAACGTACTACTACCTTCATTAATCGTCATAACAATGGAAAACAAGCATAATCACGTAAAACATCCTCATAATGACGTTAGCTAAGCGAAATTATGAACATGCGATACATAAAAATTTTCATCACCATTACCATAATTCTCAACTTATGTAGTTTCCATCAACTCTAAGACCATCCTATCTTAGAAGCTCTACCCAATCTCACTCAATCATAACTTAAATTCACAGCTTAAGTCTAGGTATTCTACAACCATGCCTAGTTCACTTAAACTAATGCTCTGATACCAACTTGTAACACCCTAAAATTTAAGAAAATAAAATTCAAAATTTCGGCAATAGGACAGCTGTAAAATGGGTAACCTGAATAGATATAACCTGATAAACATCCCAAAGCATCATCCCGAAAACGGGGAAAAGAAGTTATAACATATACAGAACTGATCAAATGAAGAATAAATTTCAACAACCTAATAATCTAACTTAGACAAGAAAGATTAGGGTCGGGTGTTACTATTCTTCCAAATGTATGCCCACTATCACTATGCACCGGTCAATACATCTCCCAAAAAGACCGCTCTTGACCCCGAGGCCGCCTACTCAATCCCGAAGAATCCCACCGGTAGCCTGACCTGTTATACATGTCGTTTTAAGAAAAAGTGTTAGGCTAAAGCCTAGTGAGATCAACATTTGCAGTTAGAAAAAATCAAATATGAGTGTAAAGAAAAGAATTGAATTTATGGTAATAATTGATAAGATTCTTTAATATAGCAAATACCTCTTGGGTTAAGGGGGAGACCCGCTTACTAATACAAGTGACGAAACACGTAAGTAAGCCACTTGACAAGTCAGTAAAGCCAATACACAAATAAAGTACACGCAAGGGATGTCAGGCTCAGTGGCTTTAAATGTACACCCACGGAAAGTCAACTTCAACCCCGAAGGGTCCTTACGTTGAGATCCTCATCCAATATCGTAATACTTAGCACGTAGGAATTATAACCCAATTCGATACCTAAATGTGCCTCAACGTGGAAAACTAACGTCCCAACGTCTGACCAATGTTACAACAATTATGGGGTCATGACTCCCAAATGCAAGCAATTAAGCCACATAATGCCCGTAAGGCCAAAAGCGTAAACCGACATTTGATAATATGCATAAGATAATATGAGAGGTGGTTTTCATAAAGGTATTCCACATTGTTTACCAAAGATCAATAGTTGACACATAAGTAACCTTTACATGTCTCAATTCCAAAATATGCTCAATACCCAATATACAAACTTATCAGCAGTTAACTATAAGTTCATTTCTCCAAATCCATAATTTTATACGATCAAGGCCATCCATTTAAATACATTTCCCAAGTATAAATATGCTAATAGAAACATTATCAAGGCTTATTAACCTCCAATCCATACCATCATCATAAACCCTAAAATCTCCAAAAGTTAGATTTGATACAAAGTTTTCACAAATCAAGTATATGAAAAAGGAGATGTTTAGGTATTTAAAATCCACATTTGACATGTATAAAGTTTTATAAAGTGGATGAACTCACCTTGTAGGGTTTGTAGCTAAAACCCTAAAACCAAAGGACTAGTGAAGAGATAAGAGGAAGCTTGAGGGAGAGACAAGATTTGGCTAATAAATGATCAATAAACCCTAAAACATCATAAACGATTAAGACTTGAGGTTGGTGGAAATCATAAATGGCAAGAGGGGGTAGAGAAGGGACTTACCAGCTCTTCTAGAGAGAAAACGTGACCTAGCTTTTCCAAAATCAGCTACAAATGAGATTAAAATCGCTGAGAAGGGTTTTAACCCCCTGGAGGCCGTGTGCGACATTGACACGACGACTATGCCAGGGGCATAGTCGTTCGTCATTGTCGCCCAACACCAGCCCCATTCTGTTTTTTGTCCAGTGAGCCTCCTCTCAGCCACGACTATGACACCTGCGACTATGCCCTGTGGCATAGTCGCCTAATGCTCTTCTCGCACGATTTCGACCCGAAACGATCCTTTTTGTCGACCAGAAGTTCAACCAGATCTCGAGATTAAATCCAACCAATAACCTACCGACGTAAGTTAACCAATGACTAACAAAAAATGAAATACATAAGATCACCCGATAATTACGGGTGTTACAGAAAAGTAACGTGATGCCAGATTACAGACTTACGGTGTTGAACAAAGTGTTTTCGGGTTACAAACTTACGATGTTGAAGAAAGTGATGTTTGTGTGTCCCTTTGATCAAAGGATCTTTACCAGATAAATCAAACAACAAACACATTTATTGATTACCAACCTGTTTGATAGATAAACAAATAACGATTACAAGGTATGGTTTTTGGTTTGAAGCTCTCAATGTTTTTCACCATGGAAAGCTCTTAACTATATGTTTCTTAACAAACACACCTAATATCTAAAACCAAACAAAATATAATATCTAGATATTATCTAGATATTATTACAAAACAAATATCTAATAAATAGATATTTAGGATAACTAACTTAAACTTAAAACACAATTAAAACTAACTTTGACATATTTATTACAAACGACTTTAGACTAATATTTAAGAGTCGACTTTTCTGCATTAGCTTCAGATTGCGATCTTCAGTTTGGATGATCTTGAATCCAATAGATATGTGATCTAACAATCTCCCCCTTTGGATCAAGATCATTACTAAAAAGATTTTAGCAATTCAGTCTTCTTTTTCAGCTCAGAAGATGCAATCTCTTTCTCTAACTCAGAATGCTTTAGCAAAGTATCTTTAAAGAAAATTTATCTGAAATCAGCATGTCTTCAGAATTCTTTGATCTCGCATTTCTTTGTTAGTTTTTCTCTTCTTTCATCTTGTGATGTAATGGACATTTCTTCAAGCTTTAGATTCTCCCCCTTTTTGAGGAAAAGAGCAACGCTTTCATCAAAACTTGTAGTAAGAAATGTATTTCACTTGGAGCCTCTGATCCGTCAACTCAAAAGATATTCATCCAGATCTTTGCAAATCCAGATAAAATAGTCGTGTAACACCTGAATCAACAAATGATCAGTTAGTGTGCCTGTCAGTAACACTAAGTCACTGTGTGTAACGAATACACAATGGAAAGGAGCTGTTTGATGTTGACTCCCCCAGGGCTTCCATTTAATCATCGAAACACCACAAAGGCAATTTCTATAAACGTTATGACAAAGAAACAAATTCCTCGTGTGTTCGTGCTTGTGATAGAAAGAATTAAGCACGGATGATTGCTTATAGGCTCAAAATTGTGTAAACCACTGAGACAACAGTAAGATAAACACAGACTCAATGTGCATGATTGAAGTGCGAAGGTGGGGCAGACTTCCTTCTTTTCAATATCCATATTTTCCAAATGAAAATCAGATAGCAAATGTGTTGCTTCCCCTTTGAAAATGTGAAACACTTTCTTGTTAAGAAGAAAATGAGTAGTTGGTGAGGTTTGATCAAGAGTTGGCATGGGTTAGTTGTCTGTTTCAATAATGATCACCAAAGAATTGTGAAACATTAGAATTGTGGCTGCCCAACTCAGAAAAAGTTGGTGCAGAGTTGTGATATTCTTTTAACTTTGTTCTCACACGCTATTTCTTTTAAACATTTAGCTCACTCTAACCAAACTTTCTTTCTCTGTTTGACACACTCATTTCTTTTGACTTTGCACACTCAATCACTATGGATTAACTTCGTGGGTAGAAATCACTGGTTAGGGTGATTCCATAGAAGTTGTGTTAATTCCTAGCACAATGAAATCCTTGTTTTCCTATGATGCATATGATGCTCAAAGTGGTTTAACTATTTCAGTTAAAGCACATAATTGATCTTGAAAACATTTAAAGTCACACTTCCAAATGATGAAATTAGTTTAAGATTCGGGAAGTGGTTTGAACATTTAGAACAATGTTTTCTATGATTGAAAGTTGTCCTTCTTTCAACCAGTTATGAGATTAAGAAAAAGGATTGTACCTTTACGTGCGATCTTACATCTCATGAAGCTAAGCGTAAAGTCATAACCATATGAACTTCTAAGCTTCTCTCAAAAATTCTGCAAAAGTCTTATGTCAAGTCAAAGTAAAATTTATTCACTTAAATTGAAAAGACAAAAAGCAGTAAAACTTTTAAAGTACGAGTTCTGATCAGAAATAATCAGAAGTCATCACCTTCTTTACTCCCCCTGAAATTATGCATCTAAAATATGTCAGTGAAAAAGTACATGATAGAGATCTACAACTTACTTTTTGAAGTGCAATTCATCATGTCTATCCAATGCATAAATTTCAGAAAAGTATGTACTCCCCTTGAAGGTTGATTTCCTCTTTTGAGTATCTGATTACAATTTCTCATATCAGTACAGGAGTAAGGTCTTTTGATCATTGAAGTGTGAGTCCTAAACTGTTGTGTTTAGAAGTCAAACTTCGTTGAAGTACGGGTTCTAAGCTGATGTACTTAGAAGCCATTGTTCTCCTACTCCCCCTTGACAGTAGGTGCCTGCAACACAGGTTTAGTTTTCTTTGGTACCCACTGGTATTTGGGTCCATGAGTGTTAGTTGCAGTTCTTATGGGGGTGACAGAGTAAGAACCATACCAGTAATGGTCACTCGTCTTGTGAACAGGATCATGTGTACGACAATAAGAACAATAGAGTTTCTTACCTAACATACTGATTAATTGATCTCTCGTGTAGACAAAATCAGGTTTACCTTTACGCGCATTGTTCTTTTTGGCATTCTGCGTATGTACACATGACTTCTTACTTTTCTGCTCATTTTTAATTGGTTTCCTTTTCCAGGCCAGTTCAGCTTTTTTGAAGTTGTTTCTCCTTCTATGTGTACCTGAACAATCTATATTTCTGTCATAGAAAAGATTAGTAGAATGAATCTGATTAGAAGATTTAACTGACCTTCTGAAAAGAGCAGATTTCTGATGTGAGCTTATGGCTGGTTTGTTAGAACCAACTGAATTATTTCTAGGTGAGTGGATTTTTGACTCTGGAGTCGTTCGCTCAGTCACCACCACCATCTTTGAAATAATATCTTGAAGCTCTTTTACCTTTGAAGAATAACTGTCTCTTTCTTTGATAAGGAGGTCAATCTTTGTCTCAAACTCACACTTCTTTTTCTTCTCTTTCTGTGCAAATTTAGACAATTCATATAGCTTTGCATTAAGCTTCCTAATTGCAGCTTCAAAGGTGCTTCTTTCTTCTTCGAATCCCTTCTTAGCACCCTTCTGATCATTTGTCTTCCTCTCTTTGGCAAACTGATCTCTTTCCAATATGATTACTTTCTCAAAGTCTTCAACTTTTTGAGAAAGCATTAAACATTTAAGCTCGAGAGTCTTCTTCTCTTCACCACTTTTCTTGGAAAATAATGAGAACTTTAGTGCAAACTTTGAACTTTCCTGTTCAAACTCAGATTTGTCCTTGACAAACTCTTGATTTAAGTCTGATAGTTTCTGTTGAAGATTAGTATTTGCACTCTCCAAGCTCATGAACTTCTCCCCGTTCATCTTTACAGACTCTTGCTTCTGTATTTGAGCTTCTAAATTAGAAATCTTTCTTTTAAGTTCAAAGTTCTCAGCTTCCAAATCTTTTCCTTTTAAGAAAACCTTTCAGTCTGAGTTAATCCATTCAGAGTTTAATGCAAGATAGTCCCAAATCTCTTTCCCTGAAGCTTCGGGAATATCCATTAAATCATATATTTCTTTAGAAATACTCTTTCTCAGATAAACTCTAGCTCTATAATCAGCAAAATCTCTTTGCACCTGTGCTCCCTCAGATAATGATAATCTCATGTTTTGACCCAGATCATCATTATCTATGAAGCTGAAAAAATTCCTTTTCCACTTTTCGTATTCTCCTTTATTCAACATTGGAAAATAGGAAGACATACTGTTTTAGATTAAGAGAAAACTTGACAGATATGTTCGTTAAAGCAAACTAAAATCAGATTAAAATTCAGAAATAAAAATTTCCAAAAATTTCCAAATTTAACCAAGTCTGGAAATGGAGGAAAAAGTCAAACTTTGCGTTTGAAGAAGCTGGCGCAAATGTGATTTGGGCTTTGCGTGAAGAGTTGATCGCGCGAACTGAGGTTTGCGCGAGTTGTTGGAAGCGCAAAGTAAGGTTTGCGCGAGACGTTGGTAGCGCAAAGTGGGGTTTGCGCAAGACGTTGGTTGCGCAAAGTGGGGTTTTGCACGAGACGTTGATTGCGCAAAGTAGACTTTGCGTGTTCAGTGTGTTGCGCAAAGTGTGTCACGCAAAGTTCTATTTGCGTGAGTTCTTCCCTGTGTTTGCGCTAGTTCGTCCCTGTTCTTCGAAAAATCGATCTGATTTCGAAAAATCGACCTGTTTGGCACCGATTAGTAGTCCCAAATTGTAATAAAATGACCACTAATAGTTCTAGAACAGATTGTAACTCTTTGATCTCGAAAACAAACACGTTTTGAAAATCCAATCGATGGAACAATACAGTTTATAAAATGTGAACTCAGACACAATTTTCACAAATTGGGACTCGATATTAGTGCAATAATGAAATTAAAGTATAACAAGACGATCTAATACACTTATCGATCCAAACCTGATCGATTTCAAGCCCAATAACAACCTAAATCTCGAAAATGATTTTTCAAATGAAGAACACAGTGTCGAGTTTGAAAATTTGATTTTGATCTGGATCAGCTCTGATACCAATTGTGTGTCCCTTTGATCAAAGGATCTTTACCAGATAAATCAAACAACAAACACATATATTGATTACCAACCTGTTTGATAGATAAACAAATAACGATTACAAGGTATGATTTTCGGTTTGAAGCTCTCAATGTTTTTCACCGTGGAAAGCTCTTAACTATATGTTTCTTAACAAACAAAATATAATATCTAGATATTATCTAGATATTATTACAAAACAAATATCTAATAAATAGATATTTAGGATAACAAACTTAAACTTAAAACGCAATTAAAACTAACTTTGACATATTTATTACAAACGACTTTAGACTAATATTTAAGAGTCGACTTTTCTGCATTAGCTTCAGATTGCGATCTTCAGTTTGGATGATTTTGAATCCAATAGATATGTGATCTAACAATGTTGAATTACGGGCTTACGGTGTCAAGTTTTTGTATACGCATGAACATACATAGATATTCATAATGAATATTACACATATATATACCATTTCACGTAAAAAACAGTTAAAACGAAGAAAAAAAAGTATATTGAGATGGATGTCATATTAAAGAGAATGAAATGCTCATTTTTTGATATAATTTATTTGATTAAAATATTAGTAATTTTTAAGATAATTTAGTTTAAAAATTAAAGGGGTAAACGTTTTTAATTAAAAAATAAAACAAAAAACCATATAGTAAATCGTGGAAACAAAAAATAAACTTCTTTTTTGTCCCTAATCACCTAAATTAACCATTTTAATTAAAAAAAACCAATTTAATGTGAGTTGTTGGATCAAATAGAGATGGAAGTCCAAGATTTGTGTTGGATCCCAGATTTAATCTTATAACAATGATATAAACAATAATAATAATGACAGCGGAAGCAATACAGTTTAATATCAAAGCAGATTCAAATCACAGTTAATAAGAAGATATCCAATAGGGTAAATATAAAAACAAGCTTAATATTTACTGGATAAATCAGAAGTACACCAAAAGATGGATAAATCGTACAAGATCTTCTTAGAATACTTTTCAGTATATTAATGATAATTCAAATACAAGATATAAGGAAAAGCACACTTCAAGCAATGGGGTGATGGTCCTATTTATAGGACCATAAAGTGAACAGTGTATTATCCTGACATAAGAAGCATCCTTGAACAGTGTTTTACCTAATAGGTAAACTCAAGACATGCTTGAACAGTAACCTACTCTAAAAAGTAAATCTTATCACTATGTGATGTGTCATCTGTTCTTCCGTCAATACTTACAGATATCATCAGCATATTCTTCAGAGAGGAGGTCTTCAGAGCTCTGATGTAGGAACATCTAATGAAGCCATCTCTAATGTTCTTCTACTGAATCTCTATCTCTGAAATGTACTTAAGAGGAAGGCATGTCCTCTGAAGTCTATCTTTGGAAGTCCTCTGAAATAGGACTTACAATATTTTCAATACTTTTACATTCCAGAATTGGAGCTAACAATCCCCCCCTAAGTATTGAAAATAAAAAAATTGCAAAATAGCAGAGATAAAAAATTTAATCTAGAAAGCATAGAGGAGAAAATCATCCTTTTAAATGTTACTTATCAAATGATAAGAATTACAAACGGAGAAGATAACAAACCAAAAAAATACAAGGAAAGAACTAAAGTCTATCTCCAGAGCAGATCCAATGAAACTTCATTATCAGCTCTCTGAAACCCATCATTGATCTAATCTCTAGATCTAGCTTTTCTAAAAGGTCGACTCTGTGACGTTCTTCCTTAGTATGTATCATCTTCAGCACACCTTTAAACGTTTCATCTGAATACTTGCACACCTCTGAAGCCAGGAATATTTTCTTGATAAGATTGACTCTGTAGACGAATCCCAGAGGCTCAGCAATTATTGAATCAGTCTTGTACTTCTCTAGATCTGTAATTGTCTCCACTGGTTCAGTAACTCCAAGTATTTCTTCTCCCAAGTTCAGAGCTATCTGAAAATCCAATCTTGCCCTTAGTTTAACATGTGCAATCATAGCTCTCTGAACCTCATATTGACCCATTCTGAATGTCCTCCCATGTTCATATTTTGCAGAACAAAAGGCATAGAGGTGAAATAAGTCATAAGGGTTCAGATTGACAAGGTCATTGTCATTAAATTCATACACTTTTCCATCAGTGCGAATGACCTTGTACTCCCTATAGATGATTTTGTTGTAGGCAAAGCTCTTTTCAGATATACTGTGAACTGCAATTATTGCTTCTTGTGAGAGAACCTTTGTTCTGGGGCTTGTATTGCTTTGAATGAATCTATTTTCATAGTGTTCCATGTTATCCCTTATTCTTGGATTCAGAGGGAGTATTTGGATGTCTTCCAAGTTGAATTCGCAGTAGAGATGTCTGAAGTGGTCTTCTATTGATATCTCTGGCTCATAAGCAAGAAAAATTGGAGGTTGAGTAAATCTGTAAAGAGCAGGGATACCAATGCTTGTCTTTTAAACAGGTTCCTCTGGAGGGGTCTGTTCATCAATAACCATGGTATTATCTTCAGCAGACAACTGGGTTGTCTTTGGTTCCTTTGGTTGTGCATAGGGTGATTGTGAAGGTGTTTCGTTGATGGCAGAGGAGAATAGAGTTTCCAAATTTGTAGTGTCTTCAACTCTATGTTCTACCTATGATGCAAGAGGATAATGAGCATGAGCATTCTTGTAGACATACTCTTCAACTTCAACTACCTCATCTTCTTCTGCTTCTTCCACATCAGCAGCTTCTTTTTCAGACTCTGACCCAAATGCATCTCTCATTATTATAGTTGGCCTTTCAGGTGATGAGAATGCGTCTTCAGAGCTGGAGAAGTCAATCACTTGCTCATCTTCTTCTTCTTCCAGAGTACCTATAGTCTCTAGAATAGCATTTACTACCTAGATGACATGTGCCTTTGAAGTTGATGGTGCTAGAAATACAACAGGTACTGGAGATTTCAAGATTGTTTGGTTGTCTTCAACAGAGGTGGAGTTCCTCTCTGGTTCACTCTCTTGTACTCCTTTATCTTTGTTGGTGGAAGGGGATGGAGCAAAGTCACTGTTATTCTCTGCTACTCTTGGTGGACTCTTTTCCCCCTTTTGAGGACCTGATGATCCCTGTGGTTGGTCATCATCACCCTTGTCATCAGAGTCATCAAATCTTCGCATCTTCTTAGCCTTGTCAGAGCAAGCAGTCTCTGGAATCTTTCTGTTGAACATCCATTCTTCTGAAGTGCTCTCTTCAGAAGATCTTGAACTGTCTTGGTCTGATAACATGCTTTGGCAACAAACTTACTCGAAATAGTCATCATTTTGTTAGTGACAGATTTTGAGAAGTCTTGTAGATCTGCCTTGGTGATCAAATTATGTGGCTCTGAAGGCTGAGGAGTGGTCGATGGAGCAGCAATAGGAATGGGAAGATTAGCAAGTGATTCTATGAGAACCTTGAGTAGTTCCCCTTTGAAGTTGGAAAAATCTTCAGTGGTTACTGAAGGTGCAGAGTGTGTTGGTATGGCTTTGAGCTACTCCCCTTTGGCTTCTGCAATATCTTTTGACAAGACCGAGGAATTGCTAATCACCAGCTTTTCCAGAGAATCCAGTCTAGAGTTGTTGGTGTGTAATGCAACACGTAGCTCAGAGACATCTGAAGCTAATTTTGTAACTTCAGAATTTGAGGCAGAGGCCTCTGAGGTCTTTTCCATTTGAAGTTTTAGATCCTTTAGAGATCCTCTGATTTCATCAACAAAAACTTTGAACTCTTCCTTGGTGACATAATCAGAGAGGGAAACCTTAGGATCAACACATGATTCTAATTTTCCCTCGAGAACAGAGGGGCCTTCTTTCAGAACTGGTTTGACTTTTGTTCCAGAAGGACTTCCCATTAATCCTTGAGGGTCCTTTTACAAGGACTTCTCTATAATGGTTCTGATTAGTTTCCCATCATCTGAATCAGAGTCAGAGGAGGAGAACCGAATGTGAGTAGACACCTTGCTGTTCAGGCAAAGGAGTCCTTGTGCTACTAAGTCATGCCATTGTCTCTCTAATAGACAATCCCTACGAGAGATATTAAGTCTTTCTTGGACTAAAGGATGATCACCTAATGCATAAGCCACAGAGGCATCAAGTGTGGATTTGGGTATCGTAATCTGGGGCAACTGAGTACTTTTATCTTTAGCCAAGTCCTTTTGGGAGGACTTAGCAATTTCAGAGGGTTCCTATTGGGTGCGTGTGTCAGAGGCAGAAGGAGGGGCCTCTGAGCGGATGGCTTGGGAAGGGTTCGAGGTGTGCACCTCTTGTTCAATATCCATTGGTTCTAGACAACCGAGGATAGGAGATGTGGTAGCACTGGCAATTTAGCTGTGGAATCTCTCATTCGTGCCTTCAGAGGCATCTTTTTCTACCTTACTCCTCTTGGCTTCTAAGTTCAGAAACTCACCCTCTGAAATACTCTCAACCTTACACGCCTCAACTCTGACAGAGCTAATCTCTTCGTCAGAGGGAGGGTTCTCTTTTCTTTCCTCACTTCTCACAACAGAGCCACCCTCTGGTTGCTCTCTGTTATCATGGTGAGCTGTTTCAGATATTTCACTCTTTGACTCAAGTTTAGACTTAGAGCCTAAATGTGTTGGGGATCCCACCATCAGCTCTAATGGTTGGGCAACACGACTAAGGTAGAGGCGGGTTTCCGAGTCAGCAGGGATGTATTCGAGCATTGTGTTAGGAAATCGTATTTCATTGGGGTAAGGAGGAGCAGTAGTGGGTTTAAACGAATTCATTACAAAAAGAGGTGTTCTTTGGCCCTCCTCTATAAAAGACTTCCTTTCCATCGCTCGTTGAATTACCAAAGAAATAAACCTAGGAAACAACACTAAGATTGGTTGTTTCCCCTTTTTGAGATCCTTATTCTTTCTGTCCACAGCAGTCAATAGTTCACATAATAGAATGTTAGCAATGTTGATACTTCGATTGAAGAAAAGGGCGTACATGATGGCTAAAATGGTTGGATGTGTCTGATCTTGACTGCCAATCTTACATGTCAGTGTGCGATTTAACACACTGAACATAAAATTCCATGTGGGAGGAAGATGTTGTCGTCTGACCTAGCTTAAACGTGTAATCTCTTTGTTGTATCCCAGATGATGAAGAAACTGTAGAAGAACTTGAGGGGATGGAGGTTTTTCAAATTGTTGGATTTGAAGTTCTCTTGTAGTTAGTAGGCATAAGCGTCGAGTTAATGTGTCAGGAGTGATACGAATGTGGATTCCTTGATCACTTAGGTCAATGTAACCAACCAGTCCTCCTTGTTCTTCACTGTATTCAGATGAATAGCACTATTGTTGAACATACCTGAGAGGAACGTCTTGAGCATATGCAATTAGGGCAACGATTAGTTTACACTTGCTGAAGAACTCAAGAACGGGACGAAACTGTTCTTCGTACTTGGAAGGGGTTATGTCCAAGTAGTAGTTGTTCCCATTAACTGGAACATCGAATTGTACCAGGCTTACACTTGGAACGATTCAACTAGTCTTCAGAGTTTTGTTCTTGGTTCGCCATTGTTGCAGGTTTCTTGCTTGAATGCTTAGATAGAGAGAATGGTGTTGAGGGAAATTTTGAGAGTGTAATGAATGAAATGATGATGAAATGGGTTTTTATGGGCATGGGTAATGGGATGGAGATTATGGAAACGGCGATTGTGAGTTCCCATGTCAGAAAACGTTCCATCAACCCTCTAATCAATAGTGTACACGTGTAGAGGAAGGATGAAAGGACGCTTGATGTGATATAATCGTCAGATAGGGTTATTTTAATTTAAATTTGATAGTTATCCAAGAAAATAACCCACACACACACCATTTCTTAAAAAAAACTTTTAATTATTTTTTTTTGTTTTCCTTTAAAAAAGAAATCACAATTTATTAAAAAAATTATTTACAAAAGAATTTAAACTTGATTAAAAGGATATCCAAGAATATTGAGATTAAGTGTTCGGATATTGCTTCAGAGTATAGTATACCAGAGGCTCTGAAAACAATATCAGAGACGAAATGATAATCTCTTGGATATTTGAATTTTGAAAAGAATCAAGTTTGATTTTTAGAAAAAGAAGGTTAAAATATAAGAATGAGAAACATACCTTTTCTTCAGAAATGATTAGAGACTCTGATTTGAGTATCAGAGATAAGATCAGAGGCTCTGATATGAAGAGCAGAGACTCTGAAACGGATCTCAGAGGCTCTGAGTTCTAGCTCCCCTTGACAAATGATGGGTACTTTTCTTTGCTCCTTCTTGATTTATGCTTAGACGTACACATTTTGATGGTTTTGACCATGCTTGTTTAGAAGTCCAGAGTCTTTAAAATGGATCTCAGAGGCTCTGAGTTCTAATATGTTACTCTAGTATGTCAGAGGCTCTGATGTAAGGATCAGAGACTCTGAAGTGCATTTGGAATTAAGTAGACATATTTAGCATTCCCAACTTGCTAATCAAGAAATTGAACCTTCGTTCATCTAAAGTTTTTGTGAAAATGTCAGCAAATTGGAGATCAGTTGGTACAAAATACATCTCAATTGTACCTTTTTCAACATGATCTTTAAGGAAATGATACCTTACATCAATATGCTTTGTCTTGGAATGTTGCACTGGATTTGCAGAGATGGCAATGGCACTTCTGGAGTCGCACAAAATGGGAATTCTATCAAACTGTAAGTCATAGTCTCTGAGTTGAGTTCTCATCGAAATGACTTGTGAACAACAACTACCAGCAGCAACATATTCTGCTTCTGTAGTAGAAGTTGATACACAATTTTGCTTCTTTGATGACCAACTCACTACCTTATTTCCCAGAGGTGCTCTTTCTGTCTAATTTGCATCCTGCATGATCTGTATCAGTGTATGATGTTAGCTCAAAACCAGAGAGTTTAGGATACCAGAGACCCAGGGTTGGTGTGCCTTTGAGGTATCTAAACACTCTCTTGACTGCAGATAAGTGAGATTCCTTTGGATTTGCTTGATATCTAGCACAAAGACATGTTGCAAACATTATATCAGGCCTACTTGCAGTTAAGTATAATAGTTAACCTATCATTCCTCTGTAGGTTTTAACATCCACAGATTTTCATGAAGGATCAGAGTCAAGTTTGACTCCAGTGGCTATGGGTGTTTTCATAGAAGTTGAATCATTGAGTTTGTACTCTTTCAAAATATCAGAGACATAATTGGATTGATTTATAAAAGTTCCCTCTAATGTTTGTTTTACTTGTAGTCCTAGAAAGAATGTTAATCTCCCATAAGACTCATCTTAAATTCACTTTTCATCAACTCTGAAAACTTATCACAATACTTCTGATTTGTAGAGCCAAAGATAATGTCATCAACATATATCTGTACTAAAAGCATTTCAATTTTATATCTCTTGATGAAAAGTGTGGTATCAATTGTTCCTTTGTCAAATCCATTATCAATCAGAAAGGAGGACAGAGTTGCATACCATGCTCTGGGAGCTTGTTTAAGGCCATACAGAGTTTTATCAAGGTGATAAACATGGTTTGGAAACTATGCACTTTCAAATCCAGGTGGTTGATGGACATATACTTCTTCATTAATTTTACCATTAAGAAATGCAGATTTAACATCCATTTAATAGACTTTGAACCCTTTGTGTGCAGCATAGGCTAAGAAGATTATGATTGCTTCTAGCCTAGCCACAGGTGCAAAGGTTTCATCATAATCAATGCCTTCTTCTTGGCAATATCCCTTAGCAACCAATCTAGCTTTGTTTCTGATTATAATGTCATTTTCATCCTTTTTGTTTCTGAAAACCCACTTAGTTCCAATAGCAAATTTTTCTTTAGGAAGGGGAACTAGGGTCCAGACCTTATTTCTTTCAAATTCTTGAAGCTCATCCTCCATGGCATTGATCCAATTAGGATCTTCAAGAGCTTCATTTACCTTTTTGGGTTCAATTATGCTCAAGAAATTTACCAAAAGGCATTCATTTGCAGTAGTTGATCTTGTCTTGACACCTTCTAAGGGAGATCCTATGATTTGATCATGGGGTGGTCTCTTGTCCATCTTGACATGGGAGCATGAATTTGGGGTGCAGTTTGAGCTTCAGAGATGACAAGTGGTGACACCTCTATTGTGCTATTCAGAGGCTCTGAAGTGGGTTCCAGAGATGGTGAGGCAGGCTTTGGAGTCTCTTCAACAGATGTCTCTGGAGCTTCTTCAGATGTCTCTTGTTCACCTTCTGCTTCTGAAGATTCTTTTTCTTCAACTTGTCTTGATTCATTACTTGGACCTGTATTGAAAGAAGTAGAAGGTGCAGTATCAAAGGGACCAGAAAAACTTGTACCTGTAGTCTGTGGTTCCTCTGAAGTAGCTCTGTGAACATCTATGAAAATAAATTCAGAGTTCTCATCATCATCAAAGAAATCTTCAAATATGTTGTTTAGCTCAGATTCTCTTAATTTTGATAATTCAGAGGCATTCTTGGTTGTGATTTTGACAGTTTTCTTGTTAGAGCTTCTAGTATCATCAAAGGAGACATTGATACTCTCTTGGATGGTCCTTGTTTTCAGATTGAACACTCTGAAGGCTTTTAAAGCTAAAGAATAACCAATGAATTTGCCTTCATCTACCTTTTTATCAAATTTGCCAAGAGATTATCTATCATTCAATATGTAACACCTGCAACCAAAAACATGAAAATATTTGACATTTAGTTTTCTGTTGTTAATGAGTTCATATGATGTTTTCTTGAATCTTTTGACAATTGTAGCTCTATTTTGGGTAAAACATATTGTTGCCACTACTTCTGCCTAAAAGTTGGTTGGAAGATCAGATCCTGCAAGCATTGTTCTTGCAGCTTCAACAAGTGTTCTGTTCTTCCTTTCAACAACACCATTTTGTTAAGGTGTTCTTGTTGCAGAGATGTTGGGAGTTATGCCTTCTTCTGAAAGATAGGAGTTGATTCTGGCATTTCTAAACTCTGTTCCATTATCACTTCTCAGCTTCTGGATTTTTCTCTTGAACATAACCTGCAATCTTCTTACCTACTTTATCAAAATTTCAGGTACATCAGACTTGGCTCTGATGAATTCTATCCATGTATATCTTGAGTATTCATCAATTAAAACAAGAATATACTTTTTACCTGACAGACTCTACACAGAGATAGGACCATAGAGATCCACATGAAGCATATGTAGAGGTCTGGGACAATTATTATCACTTTTGGTTTTGTGGGAAGATCTTTTCATTTTTCCAATTTCACAAGCAGAACAAAGATGATCTTTGTTGAACTTTAGAGATGGTAATCCCTTAACCAGATTTAGTTTGACTAACTTATCAAGTGATGAGAAGTTCAAATGAGAGAACTTCTTATGCCAGAGCCAGACATCTTCACTGTTCAGAGATACTATACAGAGCTTCTCTGAACCAGTGTCTATATGCTTGGTAAAATTCGTTCTATAATAGTTACCTTTTATGTCTGCTCTTAGCATTTCTTGACCTGTTTTTTAGTGAAGAAGTGAACAGTGTTTTTCTTGAAATTTCACATCAAAACCATGATAACAAAATTGACTTATGCTAATTAAGTTGTGTTTGAGTCCATCAACATAAGCAACTTTGGAAACAAATACATTACCTCTTGTTAACTCACTATAACCTTTAATATGACCTTGCATATTGTCCCTAATAGTTACTGCTCCTCCAGATTTTGCTTTGAAAGAGGATAGCAACTTCTTATCTCCAGTCATATGCCTTGAACATCCAGAATCTAAGTACCAGATAGGCATATACTGTTTCTGCAAGACAGATTAGAGAGTTTTAGGTACCCATCTCATTATGGGTCCTTTCTTGTTAGGCTTTGGAGGATTTTTATCAACATTTGGCATTCCATCTTTTGATGTTTTGCCAGAATGGTTTTTCTCTTGCTTCTAAGGCTTTGTCTCTAAAGTCTTTGTCAGAGACTGATTCAGAAAGCAATGAGAACCTCTGAAATGATTTTTCAGCTTAATCATGAGTTGAATGCAATTGCAATTAACAAAGCAAGATGAAGTAGGAGCAAAGTTTTTCATTTCATTTAAAACATTTGGTACATGTTTCTTTTGAACCATCTTAAAACTAGCACTATGAATATTACAAGTATTCATAACTACTTCTGACTTTTTAGCTTGGAAATTGGCCTTCTTATCAATTTTCTTTTTCTTGGCCCAAAACATATTCTTCTCTTTCTTGCTCACTACACAAACAGGATCAGAATGGTTAATTTATTGCCATTTGCTTTTTTGTTCAGGAGTGAATTTGATGGGTTTGTAGGTGTATAATTGAGAAGTGTTAGTTTTATTCTTAGTCTTTTCCTTTAACTCTTTCTCTAACTCCAGAGAGGTTTTTGCTTGTAGACACATGTCTACAAAATCAGGACATATTGGAATTCAGGGTTTTCTTGTGAAATAGAAATAGGAATGTTCAAAATTCCAGAACCAACAGTCTGTTTTGTTTTATGAATTACCTTCTCTAGTGTATATAAAATTTGTTCATCTACCTCTGTGTCAGATTCAGAACCAAAATCAAGAAAGTCACTTTTAACCTTATCAGAGACGACTACCTCTGAAGTTTTCACAATATCTTTAGGTTTGGAGACATTGATTATCCTTTTCTTGCATGATTCTTTGATAAAATCAGATATGACATTTTCTTTATAAATTCTTCTAATGGCATCTTCAAAAGTAGTTCTGATGCATTCATCTGTTTCAGGAGAATACAGAGGTGCTTCTGGATTCAGTAAGCTCTGAGGTTTTACTTCAGAGGTACAAGCTTCAGAGACCTCTGGTTCTTTAGTGATGAATGAATCAAATTTAAAGATCTCTTTGGGATCATTGCTCTGAGGTTTTGTAAAATGAATCTCTGAAGTTTCTTTTTCTATCTTTAAGATAAGTTTTGAAACAACTTTTACTTCAGAGTATGAGATATTTTTGAAATTTAGAGTTCTGACTTTTAATCCTTTTGAGGTTCTTATCCTTTTGAAAATGTTAGAATTATCCAGAGATGGAAAGTCAGGCCTCTGGACCTTTCCTATACAGAAAGTGGAAGAAAGTGAAGTTTTCTTCAATCCAGTGAATGGATCCAATTCATTGAATCCCAGCCCTTGAGTATCCATCTGAGAATTGATTTTAATGTGCATAGCTTGTGCATCTTGATAACTCTTGATCTGAAGTTACTTTCTTTCCAGAGATTGATGTAATATTTCTCTTTCCTTTTGAAAGAAATTAGTTAAGGCAACAGAATTGACCCTTTCATACTCAGATTTTCTCACTTCTTCTTCTTTTGCCTTGAAGACCTTTTCAAGTTTTTTGAATTTCTCAGAAAAAGAATTTTCCTTTTGTCTCTGAGATTTTTCAAGTTCAGATTTTTCAATAAAAATTTCTTTCTTTTCTGACTCAAGAAGATCTTTCTCTTTTATAAAATTTTAGGTCTTTTGTCATTTGCTTTCTCTTTTCTTTTTCTTCAATGAGTTTTTGCTTTAAACTCTGAAACTCATATGTTAATTTAAGAACATACATTTCAAATTCACTTTCAGAGGTGGATGGAGAATTTACCTTTTCAGAGCAGTCCTCTAATGATCCATCAGTTTGATCACCATCTGGAATAGCCATACCACAGAGGTTGGTAGGCTCTTCCTCTCCATCACTTGGTGAGTCTGACATCCAGTCTTCCATTTTTGCAACAAGTACTCTCTCTCTCTCTCTGATATTGTACTTGTACTTGTTTTTGTAGTAGTCTTGATCCTTGATCAGTCTACCTCTACAGTTTGCAGAAAAATGGCCTGGTTTCCCACATCTAAAGCATCTCCTATCATTTTGATTTGGTGGAAGAGTAGCAACTATTTCAGTATTTTGAGCTTGAGGTTGGGGTTGGAAGTACCTCTGAGGTTGAGGATACTTTGGTTGAAATGGTTGATGAGTTCTTGATTGTTTAGCAGCTTCATGATTGTTGAAATGATCACCCTTTTAATCACTATGCAGAGTAGATCTGGGTTCTTGTTGATATTCAGCTTTCTGAAATCTTCTTTCTGGATTTCCTCTCCTTTCTTCATCATCTCTTCTTCCTTCAAAAACTTTTTTACCAAATTTCTTGTTGAATTGATGGGTAATCAAAGCAAGAGATTTGGCAAAAGCATTAATGTCTTCATCTGAGTCTGAGTCTGAATGATCATCTTCTTCAGCTATCAAGGCCTTATTGGATTTCCTTTTTGACTCTCTTCTTAATGACTTTTCTTTTGAGTTTATTGATTCTTCATTATGACTTTCTTTTGAACCACCTTTTTGTTTTGAAATGGGGGCAAGTGGTCCACCTAAAGAGGTTTTTGACTTTTGTTTAACAACTTCTTTTTCCTGGGCAACCAGGGTGCCATAAATGTCAGTTAATGATCAAGATTCAAGATTTTGATTGGCTTGAATAGACATGGACAGTTGTGACCATTCTTCATTTAAGCTTTTAAGGAAAAGAACATTGTATTCCTCTTTTGTCGTAATAACTCCAAACTTTTTGCATTTATTGATCAAGATGTTAAATCTGGAATAAGTTTGATGCAGGGTTTCTTCAAGTAGTGCATGAAAGTCATGGTACTCATTAATGCAAAGGGTTCTCCTGTTTTTCTGGGTATGAATGCCACCTTCCAGTTGGTTTAATAATTGATCCCAGATTTCTTTTGTTGTTACACAAGAATCTAGTTCTTGAAAGATATCAATGAGGATGACCATAATCAACAGTCTAACTGCTTTAGAGATATTTTCCATCATGTTCTTTTCTTCATCAGTGAAGTTTGATGTTTTCTTTTCCTAATATGCAGGTATTTCAGTAGTATTTGCTATTGCAGGAACTGTAGGCACTAACACCATTGGTTGGTGTGGTCCTTCAGTTACAGATCTCATTAGATCCTTGTCCATACCTTCCAAAAAGTTGACCATCCTGATCTTCCATTGGGGATATTCATCCCTCAGAAGAGTAGAAGGTTTTGTCAAAGATCCAGCTGAATAAATGACACTTATACTGGAGTTTGCCATATTTTAAAAAAAATGAAGATTTGAAGAATTGATGCTTTAAAGAAGATCTTTTACCAACAAGTAATAATGTGAGTGTTTTTCAAACCTGGAGCATATGAAGTTCTTTAAATAAACCAGAGTTTATATGAACATGCACAGATTATGAAGGCTTGAATCAAAAAGATATAAATCTATCCGAGTATACAAATATGATCTTGATCTTATATGAACATTTCAAGGTCATACCTAAATTTGGTTTTTGATTGAATTTTCATATATATATATATATAGGGGCCTAATCAAATGAGACCCTATTAGATTGTGGTAACTGTGAGATCCAATCTCAACCATCCATTTATATGTTTTTTTTAAATTAATAATGAAGGATATTTTAGTCATTTACTAAATTACTTAACATTAAAATCAAAATTGTAACAGAAAGATATCAATCAATGTTAAATTAAATATTTTGTTTCCTTCATTATCTCAACCAACTAATTAGAAGATATTCTGAATTTGATAATTTGATTTGGTTTTAAACATGGTATCGACTGCATCATCCCTTCCACCGTGACATTGTTTTTTTATAGTATCCTGCTATTCGATTTCTTCTTTATTCTTCTCGTTTCATCCATTCCGTCGTTGACAGTGTGTTTTTTTTATATTAGCCTGCAACACTGTGTCTTCTTTATTCATCTCGTTTCATCCCTTCCATGTTTGTCATTGTTTTTTTTTTACATTAGCCTGCAATTTTATTTATTCTTTATTAATCTCGTTCTATTTCATTCAATGGATAATGAAAATTCTATAGATTCCGATCGATCTTCGTCCGTTAGTCCCAATGAATTGGAATACAACAAGGTGAAAACGATGGGTGCTATCTCCCGTATTCCAACAAGGTGAACGATGAAACTACAGGTGATATGATATGTGTAGAAAATAGATGTATCACAGAGTCACACATTCTGATACATTGTGAAACTTATGGGATACTGCAGTTGTGTTGCAAATATGATTTGTGATAGTCTGTGGTACACCGGGTTATACATGGTGATATGTTACAACTAAAACAATTCCATTGGATGATGTTTTTTGAATTTGTATTCATAATGTAATCAAAACAATTTCATGATACCCAAATAGGTAGACGTGATACAATACGTAACACACAAACTTACTTCCTTCGTTATTGTCCTCCATATCAAAGTACCCAAATAGGTAGACGTGATACAATATGTAATCAAAGTACCCAAATAGGTAGACGTGATACACAATGTAATCAAAACAATTTCGTGATACAATATGTAACACACAAAATAATGACAAATTATCCCTTCCTAAGTTATCGCTTGCCGCCTAAATCAGATAAAGACAAATTGTAATGTTATTTGACAAATTTACCCTTTTTTCCTTATTTAGTGGCATAAAATCATTTTTTAAATATTATTTTATATTAGGTATTTTAGACCATTGATTAATTAAATGGATAGATGAGATTGGATCTCACAGTTACCACAAAATACTAGGGTCTCCCATGAAAGGCCCCCTATATATATATATATATATATATATATATATATATATATATATATATATATATATATATATATAGGGGAGCGATCAATTGGAAACCAGTATTACATTGGAAACTTTGGAAACCGAAATCAACCAATCAGTGAATTTCTTTTTTTTAATTGAAAAGGTTATTTTTGTCTTTTACATTATTTCATAATATATATGGTAACTGTTATTATTATTATATTAATAATTATTTAATTTTAATTTAGCTTATATATGGTAATAATGATCATTGGTTAATTTAAAAATGAGATATTAATTTAGGTAAATTATTTAATTTTAATTTAGCTTATATATGGTAATAATGAAACAATAATGCTAACACGATGAACCTGATGAATCTATTTTCATTATGAAACAATAATGCTAACACGATAAAACAATAATGCAAACAAGTAATGAAACAAAAATGTGAAGTTAACAAAAATGGCACAAATTCATAATGTTTCATTATGAAACAATAATGCTAACACGATGAACCTGATGAATCTATTTTCATTATGAAACAATAATGCTAACACGATGAACCTGATGAATCTATTTTCAAATACGGAAATGCAACTGAACAGGTAATGAAACAAAAATGGGAAGTTAACAAAAATGGCACAAATTCATCGTGTTTCATCACAAAAATGTAATCCAATGAAATCTGTTATCCACAAATTCATTCTGTTTCATCACAATATTAGATTGCGTGGGAAATTTTATAATAAAATGAAATTAAAAAAATATTTTCTTACATTTTAAAAGAAAAATAAAATTTTTCTTATCGATGTGGAAATTCATGGGCGTGGGAAATTTTATTTTTGTTTTGCGTGGTAAAGTTTTTTTTACTTGAAACCAAAATATAATCTAATTTTATATTTTCTTATTTTGCGTGGGAAATTTTATTTTGGTTTCAAGTAATCTAAATAAAATAAACATTTCTTGTCATATTTGAGACACAAAATCAAAAGACATATTTACCCTTTTCATCTATTATTTTTATTTATTATTAATAAATTAATTAATTTACTACCATATATAATTCAAATAAATCTTAACCATTGATTATAAAGATCAGTGGCTGAAATTTGGTTTCCAAAGTTTTCAATGAAACTTGGTTTCCAATTGATACCACCCCTATATATATATATATACACATATATAGGGCCTTTTTTGAGAACTCATGAGATTGTGATAACCTTAAGAACTAATGCATCATATGCTATTTCATTTTATTTCTTTTCATCTAAGACTAACATTTAGAATATTGATGAACATATATTTGTTTCATAATGTGTTTGGTTCACATGTATTTGTTTCATAATGTGAACATTTTTAGCATGTTTGTGAAACATAAGTTATACGTAGAAAAGTTTCACATTGTAAACCGAAAACATATTGAATCAAACTCATTGTGAAACAAATATAATATTCATCAGTACATTAATTGTTACCTTAGATAAAAAAAAGCATATGAAACAATACCGTAAGTTAAAAAGTTCCCACAAATCTCATAAATAGAGTTCTCAAAGGATTAAGCCTCTATATATGTCTAATATGTGTAATATATGTATATGTAACGTCCCAATTTTTTTTATATTAAAACATCCATATATATATATATATATATAAACAAAGCCATAAGGTCTAAATAGTTTAACGCAACGGAATATGTCAAATAATAAAACTTAAAGGAAAAGTTGTCTAAATCATGATCACTTAAAATCTCGAACAACATTCTTCGTCATGCCTTTATTCCAACAATAATCTGACTCTAGACTTTCTCCTTCCCTTTGCTACTACTCCCGATTGAGTGACGACCTGGTTGCATAATTATTTTGAAAATGAGTTGGGTGAGCCTAGGGCCCAGTGAATTCACGATTTTTATGCATAAATAATACCAATAATAAATTTCACAAAGCATCATAATTTATCATACATGTGGAAAACAATTTAAATCACAAAGCTAACAGCAAATTGGGAGGTATTTAATTCACACAGCTTTACCTGGCAAACTCACATAGCATGTTCGCACTTACGGCTTAGACGAGCTCACACAACATGCTCGCCTTACAGTCTTACACCGTAATACGCCCCCATTGCCACACAAATCACAAACACATATCATGGAAATATTTCACGTTTAATGCATAAACGACATTTAAAAATATCAATAAGTTTGTAAATAACTTTTAATAAAACATGCAACCATTTATTAAAAAATCACGTATAACTCACAGTATTAATCGTTGTCCAAATCGTTCCTTGAAGTGGATAGCGTCTCCCATACAATTCCAAAACCATAATTTTAATTCTAATACGACACCTTAGAGATAATCGAGTAGTCATGTTGGGAACTGAAGAATTGCACAAGTACAACACAAGTAAAGTTAATGCTGCTAGAAGAAAATAGTTACTACTTCTAGTTAGTACTTTTGTGATTAATGCTGCTAGTTGCAGATTAATGTTGCTCAACAAGTTTAGTACTGCTAGTTCAAAGTTAGTACTGCTTGAAGAGATTAATACTGCCGAGCATGGTTAGTACTGCTGGAGTTAATACTGCTCAGAGTATTAATGCTGCTGAAGAATAATGCTGCTTATGTGATAAAGAATTCGCATGGAAGGATGACAGCTGGATGGACTGAAGATATTCATGGAAGTTGGAGATAAAGATGGAAGTTTATATTGAAGATCTTTTTATGTTTAGTAATTATCTTTTATTCTGCAATATATATATATATATAGATTTGTTTAGAATAGCTAAGTAACTTTTGTGAAAATAATTCTGAGTTTTTGTTCTAGAGAGAATCAACCTCAAGGCATCGTTCCTAATTCTAGAGAAGTAGAATTCGTCTTGAAAGAGCCTGTTCTTCAAGATTGAGGTTGTGAGTGAAAAGCTTGTAACTTGAATCATTAAATAAAGTTTACAAGTTGATTGTGATTCACTGTTTCATTGTTTTTCTGCTTATTGAATATTAAAGTGCTATTCCGCAGCTTCTTTAATATTGTTTCTGAGTATTCATAATTCTTGTTGAGAATTTGATCCTGACAAGTGGTATCAGAGCCAGTATTCTCAGAAACCTACATTCAAAATCACATCATCATGGCTAAAGGTTCAGAGTCTTCAAGCTCAGAAATTCCTACAGAGGTAACATCTAATCTTTGTTCTAAATCCTGTATTGAAACTGTTAAAAGGTATAGGGATCACAACCAGACAATGGGTGATGACCTTAAAAGATTAGAGAGAGATATAAAAGACTATGCAAAAATTGTTGAGAGTTTTGAGGAACAGATTAAGAGTTTCCAAGCCAATGAACTCCAACACTCATATGACACCAACTACTGGAAGTAGGAGAAAGATCAGTATGAGTTGAAGCTGAAACAGAAAGAATAGGAGAATGAGAAAATAAAGAGTGAGTTTGAGAAAGCCAAGCTGGATATTGAGAAATTTTCCAATGCTTCAAAACCAATGGACTCTTTGCTCCAAACTCAAATCCATGACAAACTTAGAAGAGGAATAGGCTATAATACCACACCACCACCATACAACAACAATTACATCCCTCCTATATCAGACTTGCTAGAGACCAAGAATAGGAAGGAATTGTCTGATGAAGCCACTAAGGTAGATCCATTAGACAAAGTGGTGGTTGAAACAGATTCTGAAGAAAAAAACTCTAATGATAAGAGTAAGGAGAACACTGTGAGTGGTGAGATTCCCCTAGAAAATCACATTATCACCAATGAGGGATGTGGAAAAACTTGGGTCAAATATAAGGACATAGAGAAGACAGAGGGAAAGTCTGGTAAGGTACATTACAAACAGACCACAGTTGTGAATCCTGTCCCTTGCAAGCAGTGTACATGCAATAAATCTGAGCCCCAAAAACATGATAAACCAAGGGGAAATCAGAGAAACTGGAATAATCAGTGGGCACAAAAACAAGGGATTGATCTGTGTAAAATCAACAGGCCAAAACCTTGTTTTATCTGTGGCAAATTGAATCATCTTGCCAAATACTGTTATTTCAATCCTATTAACCAAAGAGTCACTTTTCAAAGACAACCACAAAACTCTTCTGGTTATAGGAATCAAAGAAGGAATCAAATGGCTGAGAAAAGAGCACCCATAAAAAGTTTCATGCTCAGAACAAGTTTGCTAATATAAAGAAAAATACTACAAATAAGCCAAGAATTAATTTAAAGACAAAGAAAGCAAACAACTTTGTTCAGGTTTGGGTTCCAATTGTAAAGAAACCTGTTAGTACTGCTAACAGAAATAGTGCTGCTAACTCAGTTAGTACTACTAACCAAGTTAGTACTGCTAACAAGGCTAGTGTTGCTTCTAGTAGTAATGCTGCCAAGCCTATAATCTTGACAAAGTATTCCAGCCATGAGATTCCTAAACAACTCATCCAGACTAAACTTACAGATTATATTGATGAGAAAGGACAACCCAAGACCACTTTGGCTTGGGTTCCCTCCAAGACTAACTGATTTATCAAGTGTGCAGGGCAACCAAAAGCTCAAGAGGAAGAGCATTTGGAATGCAGATAGTGGTTGCTCTTGGCACACAACAGGTAACATGGACTGCCTTCAAATTCTTCAAAAGATTTGATGGAGGACATGTTGCATTTGATTCAGAGGGAAGTAATAATAAATGCTCAGGGCTTGAGTTAAAAGATAAGTTGCCTTTGGAAGATTTCATTGAGCATGATACTACTAACCTGTGTGTTTAAGTGTTTCAGGTTGAAGTTAGTAATACTCCAGAGGGAGTAATGATCATGAAGGATCAAGAAGAAAAGGATCAGGGGATGAACAAAGTAGTAAAAAGTATGAGTAAAAGGATGGTGTCAAAAAGTGTAAGTGTAATAAATGCTGCCAGTGCAGTTTTAATACTGCCAGTGCATTTTTAATACTGCCAGTGCATTTTTAATACTGCCAGTGCACAGTTAATACTGCTAAGTAGTTAATACTGCTAGTTAATTAATACTGCTAGTGGTTAATACTGCTCTCAGTTAATACTGCTAGTTAGTTAATACTGCTAGTGGTTAATACTGCTCTCAGTTAATACTGCTTTCAGTTAATAATGCTCTCAGTTAATACTGCTCTCAGTTAATACTGCTTTCAGTTAATACTGCTCACTGTTAATACTACTTTCACTAAATTTTTAGGGTTAATACTGCTTATAATCCACAAGCTATAAATACCCTTTCCCCGCCTAAAAGATCATAACGACTCTTTGTCTACTGTTCATCTTCTCTCTCACTCTTTTCTCTCAAGTATCCAGTGCTCGCTAGTCAAGAATCCTTGCGTACAGATGGCTTCAATGGTGTTTATTGACGAGCACAACGAGATTGCAATGCTAAAGAAGCCGAAACAAGCCGATGGATTCCACCAAATTATGGACTTTCTCAGGTCAAGCCACATTGCCCATGCTCTCACTGTATCACCAACTATCTACATAGAGCATCAAAGGCAATTTTGGGCTAATGCCACCATTGTTACTAAAGATGGTGTCCAAATGATCAAGACAAGGGTATGTGAAAAACCCCTAACAGTTACTGAAGAGGTGATACGCATCTGTCTACGTCTAGACGATGCTGCAGGTATAACCTCTATTCCTAATGAGGAATTATTCTCAACTCTTACTAGAATGGGGTATGGAGGCCCATTGGGTGTGTTCAAGTTCTCAAAAGCTAAATTTTCACCCCAATGGCGTTTCTTTGTCCATACCCTTATGCATTGTATCTCTAAAAAGACTACTGGATGGAGTGAGTTCAGTAGCACCATTGCTTATGCTTTGGTGTGCTTGGCCACTGCCAGAAAGTACAATTTTTCTCAAATGCTTTTTAATGATCTTGTCTCAAACCTGGGAAGTAAAAAGAGTTTTTATATGTACCCCAGGTTTGTACAAGAAGTAATAACCCATGAATTGACGGATATACCTCATTTTGATGGGGGTATATGTACCAAAAATTCCCAAAGGTAAGGTCTTTTCAAACATGAAAAGATCCCCTCTGGACTCGGAAGGAGTTGACACCCCATTGTTCTCTACAATGATGGTGGTGTCCCACACTGAAGAAGGTATGGCAGCAGGGTCAAGGACCTCATTAGACCATCCCACTGCTAGCCAATCCCAACCTTTCCACTCTATATCTATCCCACAGTCCCTACTTCATAAGCCTACTTCTCCAATTACCCAAACTTATACAAGGAAATAGGTAAAGAAGGCTCCTTCCCTTCTTGTATCATCACCCACTAAGCCTTCTAGCCCTCTAAGGGAGAATTCTCCCTTAGAGAATATCAATAGGGAAACCAAAGGGGTGTCTCCCAACCCCAAGGAGGTGCTCATTGAGGTGGAGGTTGAGCATATGGGTGCTAAGGCTGCCACTACTCCTGCTAGCACAGAGGAGGTCAGTGGTAACATACATAAGACCTTCCCCATGGCAACTTTGGGTGAGCAATCATCCAAAGGTCCCAGGTGCCAAGAAACCAAGGGGGTGGATAGTGCTTCTGCTAGGCAGAAGACTTCCACTACAAAAAGATCCAATGATCCATCAAAAGAGGGTAACACTTATGGAGAAGGTGAGGACAGATATAACTATTATGAATTGATGGAAACCATGGGAAACATCAACATGGATGTACTCAAACAGGGCAAAGATATAGAAGAACTTAAACTTATAGTTCTGTCCCAACAAGTCCAGATTGCCAAGCTAAAGAAAATCCTGACAAGTGGTATCCTGACAAGGTTATTGCAAAAGAAGAGGAGAAAGCAGTTTGTTCTAAAGAAGAGGAACAATGCTCAAGATGCTTCCAACAAGGGGGAGAAGCAAGAAAGGGAAACATAAAAAGAAAGTTCAGCTGAAAAGAGAGTTGAAGTTGAGGGGGAGACAGAGGATGCAATAGAAGCAGAAACAGAAGTTGCTCAAGCAGCAGAAACTGTTAATGCTGCTGAAACAGCAGAAATAGTTAATGCTGCTGAAACAAAAGAAGCAGCAGAAACAGAAGAAGCAGTAACAGGGCTCTCTGTAGAGGAACTGGAGATTGCAGAGACATTGGTTAAAGCCAAGAATGACACTCCTAAGGCTAGTCAAAAGGCCAAGGGAGTGATCATTAATGAAGGAGGAGGCTCAAAGAAAAGAAAAGAATCAAGTAAAGAAACTTTGAAAGATACAAAGGGAAAAGGAAAGGAAAAGCTTATTGAAACTGAACTGCCTTCAAAGAAGAGGAGTCAGATTGAAATGGATGAGGAGATGGCAAAGCAGCTTCAAGAGCAAATGGAAAAGGAGGAACAGATTCAAACATAAACAGATAGAGAGCTTGCAAAGATAATGGCCAGAAAACTAAATGCTGAGTATCAAGAAAGTTTAAAAGCAGAAACTGAAGCCAAGAAAAGCTCTGTGAAAGTGTCTAAGCAGAGAATGCCAGTAATGAAGCAGAAAAGACAACCTTCTAAGACCTTTTTAGCCAATCAGGAAAGAAGAAGAATGATTAACTTCCTGAGAGGTGCAATTGGTGTCAAAGGGGAAATGTTTACCAACATAGCATACAACAAGGTTGAGGAGCTGTACAAGAAAGAAATGGCCAAGCTTCAAGGGGACTCATCTCAAAGGGAAAAGGCTGAAAGAAGAATGAAGGAAATGCATGACCTAAATATTCAACAACCATTCCCTGAGGAGACCACACCTTCAAAGGACAATTATGAAGAAATGAAGGAAGAACAAGAGAATGCTGGTATAGAAATTAAATCTGCAAAGAAGGTGAAGACAATTGCTTCCAAAAGGCAGTCTAAAAGGCCAAGAGTGGAAGAAAGAGCAGAAACTGAAGCAGAGCCTTCAGTTACACCTTCAGCAGAACCTGTGCAGAACCCAGAACAGTCCAAAGAGCAATCAGATGAGCATGTGGGGCTGTATATGACTGTAGTAAAACCTGTACAGGCTGTTCCAATTTCCATGAAGGCTCCAGAGATCATCTTTTGGGATATCCTAGGAGACAATGGAAAGGATTTCTTTAGACTCAAAAGAAATGGTGGTGCATTTGAAGCATATTCAACCTGGGGAAGAGTAATCAGAGATTGTTCAAGAGCAGACATAGAGGAAATGTACAAAGTGGGAATGAAACTCTATGAGCCTGTGTTGAAAGGGACTGAAGAAAATCTTCTCAAAGTGGCAATGGAATACTTATGTATGATGTTTGATCCAGAGAAAGTGGTGCATAGGATTAAAGATCTTCATCATGAGTATGTGTTCAAAAAGATTGATCATTGGATACTTTTTGAAAATTGTGGTGTGTACATGATTACAATTGATAAATGTTATCATGAATACTACCTAGTTGACAAAATATATGATCATAGCAAGCAGAAACTTGAAGGAATGCTGAAAGCTAAGCTAGTATGTACTAAGGATTCAGAAATGGCCAGAATTGTGGTGAGAAGAACTATCAATCAAAGTCTGGGCCTAGATCCAAATTTGGGCAACTGAATGTGAGGTGTTGAAAGCATCTTGAAGATCAGATCTGAAGAACTTGACTTCTCTTCCTAAAAGTCAAGTTAGGGGGAGATTGTTGGGAACTGAAGAATTGCACAAGTACAACACAAGTAAAGTTAATGCTGCTAGAAGAAAATAGTTACTACTTCTAGTTAGTACTTTTGTGATTAATGCTGCTAGTTGCAGATTAATGCTGCTCAACAAGTTTAGTACTGCTAGTTCAAAGTTAGTACTGCTTGAAGAGATTAATACTGCTGAGCATGGTTAGTACTGCTGGAGTTAATACTGCTCAGAGTATTAATGCTGCTGAAGAATAATGTTGCTTATGTGATAAAGAATTCGCATGGAAGGATGACAGCTGGATGGACTGAAGATATTTATGGAAGTTGGAGATAAAGATGGAAGTTTATATTGAACATCTTTTTATGTTTAGTAATTATCTTCTATTCTGCAATATATATATATATATATAGATTTGTTTAGAATAGCTAAGTAACTTTTGTGAAAATAATTCTGAGTTTTTGTTCTAGAGAGAATCAACCTCAAGGCATCGTTCCTAATTCTAGAGAAGTAGAATTCGTCTTGAAAGAGCCTGTTCTTCAAGATTGAGGTTGTGAGTGAAAAACTTGTAACTTGAATCATTAAATAAAGTTTACAAGTTGATTGTGATTCACTGTTTCATTGTTTTTCTGCTTATTGAATATTAAAGTGCTATTCCGCAGCTTCTTTAATATTGTTTCTGAGTATTCATAATTCTTGTTGAGAATTCGATCCTGACAAGTCATCTCGACACCCTTTTTTTTTCTTTTTATAATCCATGAAACCTATCTTTACATATATACATGGGTGTATACGTATTCACGCACTCCAACCATCCACGATTATCTATATGCACCCTTCTTTTCTCTAACTAATTCATGAGATATAACATATATATATATATAGCCATCCATAGCTTGTATATGCAAACCATAACATGACTATTAATGCATGAAATCCATACAATGTAAGAACCTCATGCAACGTGACAACTGGTAGCTATATATATATACATGTATACACATATATCAATCTGTGTGTGAGTTTTCTAAACAATCGAAAAAATTTCGATTAACAGAAGCCATACTTGGACTTCTCAAATTCCAGAAAACCAACATGGTGACCCAATAAAACTCATCAAAACGAGTTCCGACACCTTCTATTTATCACAACGGCGAAACATCGGCCATCCGTTGACGAGACCCACATGAATCATAAGTTCTATCGTTTCGAACTGAAACGAGCGCATGGTTTGACAAAGCGGTGTTACTGTGATTACGATTGTGAAAAACGGTGAGGGTGTTAGCGGTGGTCGTTGGCCACTGTTACCCTATGGGAACCCATCCGAATAACCGAATTACTAATGTAACTATCTAATAAACATAATTTAGAGACGACGGGTACGAAACACTTACCGAAGTTACGTCGAACTCTTTACGTTTCACCAAACCGTCGCCGTCCTTTGCATCGTTTATATGAGCTTCTTCTCTTGGTTGCTTACTTCTCTCGGTTGCTTATGCTTACGAGGCTAACCCCCCTTTTATATACATGATGAACCAACCGTTTTGACTATATGAAGAGCCACGGTCATAGTAACTTCTCCGACCGTTTAAAGGCGTTTCTCATTTCGGTCGTTGGAGGCCTTTCCCATACATTCCAAAAATTGCAACCATGAATCTCTTATTTCTTCCACTTGACAAACTAGGACCCTAAACATGTACAAGATTATTTTTTTATTTTTATTTTGGTTATATATCTAGGTTGGGGGTGCAAACGAGAACACCCTTTTGTTTTACAAACGAGAACACTTCTAGGCCTCCAAATTATTTAACTCATAATAAAAATTAGAACAAATGAAAATAAATTAGTATTTATCAACAATTTTCTATTATCTTAAATTTGTCTTTATCCCTTAAACGTTGCTAGTATTATCAAAGACATCTTATACCGATGCCTCCGTTGTCGATAATGATTAGAGATGGAAATTTTATCCACTGAGGCAACGACCCTAAATATAACACCTTAAAAATATTACAATAAAATAAGGGTCTACCGGAAATGAATAAGATAAAAATTTCAAAATGTTATAAACAACTTTAACTCACAATGGGGAAGTTTGTATAGACAATATCAATAATGAAATGAGACATATGATCAACAACCTACTTAATCTAGTAATTACACGACTAGATTAGAACGGGTGTCACTAATGTCTCCAAAAGAATAGATCATCCCAAAATATTCCCAAAAAGCTCGATTCCTTATGTGCTCCTAACTGCACCGGTCGACAACTCAATTTATCCTAGATCCGCCACTAGTGGGACCTATGAACCTTAAACACACAAGAAGTGTTAGGCTAAAAGAAGCCCAGTGATATCATATACAAAAGATTTATACATTGAAATGCATTAACATATATAATTTAAATGTTACCCACTTCGTAATGGTAGCACATTACCAAAATTCCAATTTCACACGATGTTCCACGCCTAGACATATACAACCAAAGACAACTCTTGAATTACGGGGGAGATCCGTTTCCATCAAGGTGGCGAGAACACGTGAGTGGAGTCACCTAATGATGTTATTGGGACAACACCTTAGGTTCTTAGTTTTAGTGCACGTACCATGATGGTGTCACCTCAAACTCTCTCATACCTTTAGTGCTTACCCAACGAGTTACACCTCAAGGATTTATTGAACCTTAGTATTTACCCAATCTAGATGAGTTCCACCTCAAGGACATCGATATCATTTAGTGTATAATCTCTAGTAACCCAAAGTTTGGCCTACACAATGTTAATGCCAAAAATCACCCAAAGTTAAGGTCGTTGTGGAGCTTTATCCAACTAAATAAAGTAACCAGATGACAATATGTGCAATAATAAACAAAATAAGGAGACAAGAGATTTGATGACATGGAAAAACCTCAACGAGGAAAAACCGCGGACGATAGGGTGAGGTCGTTGTGCACTATGATCGCCAAACAGGGGCGATATCCTTATGTATTACAATCTTTTACATGATGAATACTGAAAATAAGTGTATAAACTAATAACAAATATGGATCATGTATGAAAACACTTATGTCGTGTGTGTAGTATTGTTTTCGTGTACTGCGAAAGAAAGATTTTGATTGTTCTTCATATCACTTATAAATTATGGAATTCCGATATCAGATGTTTTTTTGAAGTGTGTATATCTTCGGTATTTATAGTCTTGGATCTTCATAAATGTGTCTTTGTAACGGTCGAGTCTTCATAATGGCTTTGATGGCTCTAATCAGTTATAGTCGTTGGCATTTATGATTATTAAACCTGCATTAAATGAACAAGAGAAGAACTTTTGAGTCGTTCGTTAGTATGATCGTGGTCGAGAGTAAATCCTTGTGACGGTCGTACGACGTTTGACCGACCTTCGAGATAGTGCCGACGAGTGTCGTAGTTATGCTTGGTCGACAGGACCTTATCTTAATACAAAAAAGTCGCGTGAAATAATAACATTTGTCGTGGTCGTGGATTTTTACCCAAACAGTTTGCCCCCAAAATTTGAAATTAAGCGGCAATTTTGAATTTTAAATTTTAAGTCTATCGAAAATTTTGGCAGTTGCCACGTGTCACTTGGCGAGAGGCTCTCGTCGCGGTGGAACCAAAGCAGTTCATTTCTAACTAGACCTATGATGGTCTGTCTGACACACGTGATGTCATGGTGGCGTGGGAACATGCGTGACAGTTGTCTGGACAGGTGTCGAAGATCTGTTCGATGCTCACGAAGAGTCGATCGACACGTGTCGATCATCGAGCGATTCTTCTTGATACGAATTTTGCATATAAATAGAGATATATGTGGATAACTTTCTTTTATTCTTTCAGAATTTTTAGAGAGATATTTCCCAGTAATTCTTTGCCAAACTTACGAAACCTTGCCTGATTTAGCTTTGATCGAGGTTTTAGAGCGATTATATAAGGTACGATCTCCTTCACCTCTTTATATGTGTTTTAAGACTCAAGTTAGAAAACCTAGAAAGAACTGGGATATTTTAGGCCTGAGCGAGCTAAAAATCAGCTTAGTCGGTTTATCTATGTCGAGCAAACCCATAAGTTCAATCCAGAGTCAAGATGATCTGGACGACCTTAGGCGCTTATCGCAGATTCCTTCAAGTGTTACTCTTAACTCCCCCGACCAAGTGTGCCCGGACATGTGTCCAGAGGGATACTTTGTTGATATACGAGTATCCCTTCAAGATAGGGTTTAAGTGGCCCTATTCGCCATTGTCGAGGTTGTTCATGATCACGTTCAACCTCGCGCCAGGGAAGCTCATGCCCCAATTCTGGAGGGTTGTCTCGGTGATCAAGCGATTAACATCGGAGTGGGGGTCACCGTTCAATGTGAACGACCTCCTCACGGCGTACGTCATGAAGACTGACGGTTTTCACCGTTACAGTCTTTTCTCTAAGTATCGGGGTGATCACACCCTGGTACTTAACACTGCGGTTAATGACCGTGGGTGGAAGTCTAGATACGCCTTTGTACGTATGGCCTCACTGAGTCCAGACAGTGACTGGATTGAGCCTGACTAGAACACGTCGAGTGAGTTTTAATCTTTTGTCTTCGTCGTTTGTATTTTATTTTGATTTGTTTACTAATGTTTACTTTCGTTGATTTCAGCAATCAAGTTCGATGAGGTAAAACCGAACAGCGATTCGGTGTACAAGATAACCCGTTTTTTGGGTTATAGTGTGGTCGACCGATCGTACTCTCCCCTTTCGTCGACAGGCACCGATGACAACGTGACCATCGTCGAGCCCTCTGAGGTCGAGGAGGACGAGGAGGAGGAGAAGGAAGAAGAAGAGGAAGAGAAAGAGGAAGAAGAAGAGATGGCAGGTAATGTGCTCGATCTCTCTTGTCTTTTCCCTTAATTTTCTTCGTTTATTCCTTCGTTTTTAACTTTGTCGTGCGTTTCTGCGTTTTCAGGCAGATCACCTGCGAAGACCACCAACGCGACCGATCGGAGGAGGGCCCAGCTGGAGTTGGTCCGTAAGGGCAAAGAGAAGAGGAAGGCGGCTGCGACTACTGGGTCGAGCCTGCCCAAACGTACACGAATGTCGATTACGAGGGAACCGTCATCGAGGGGTGGCGATGTATTGAGCGTCGCTAGTCCTGAGAAGGCGAAGATGTACGATGCCATACCGGCGGTCCCCATAAGCGTTGCACCTCCGGTGATGGAGTCTCTGGAGGAACCTGGCGTCGAGCGACCTCCTCTAGAGAAAGTTCAGGAGATTGAGGCCTCTGCTTCTGCCCCCTCGTCCAACAAGGGGAAGGGACCTGCTGAGGTTCATACGGTAAAATTTACATTGCTGTCTGACTTCATGGAAGACGATGTCCTTGATCGTGTGAGGATATTTCCCCATCTGGGGAAGTATCTGCTTCCGCACTTCAAGGACAAGTTCAAGGCGATGACGATCGACGACATAAGATCCCACATCTCTAGACTTTCCTTCATCGTAAGGGTCGACACTTACTTTTCTTTCTTTCTATTTGTTTGTTATTTTCTATGTCACATGTTAATGTCGTGTGTTCTTATTTTGTAGACGTTCCAAGCCTCTCTCGGTCTTTACGGGGAGATGGAGAGGATTCGGAGCCTTTTGCCCACTGCTCTCGATAGAGAGAAAGCAGTACTGGAGAGAGAGAAGGTTGCTCTAGCCAGGGAGAAGGAGGTCACGTCTTGAGTGGAATCCTTGACCATGAGGCTCAAGGAGGCTCACAAGATCACGAAGGTCTCCAATCGCTAGGTGGATGATCTACAGGCACGTCTTCACGTGTCGTGTGAGATCCTGAAAGGGACCCGGGAGGAGCTGGAGAGGGTTCGAGTAACCCTGGTCGAGAATGAAAAAGAGACTAGGGTTATGAGAGTGAGGGAGGCTGAACAAAAGGCTAGAGTCACGGAGCTCGAAGAAAAGTTCAAGTCCATCGAGGCTTTCACTCGGTGGATGACAAAGGTCGCGATCATGAGGCGCCATCTTGCTGGGAAGAATCCCCTGGCCAATGTTGCCGAAGACCTTAGGACCTACCTTGCAGACGTCGAGAATGAAAATGAATTGGATTCCGAAGATGAAAAAGACGTCGAGGTGGACGAGGTCGATGAGACCCAAGCTGGTGATGTTTCTACGTCGCAGCCTATTGAAGATGCTCCTTCGGCCTAAGTCTTTTGTTTTTATGTTTTTATTTATCTTTTTGTACTTTCCATGGTCAACCATTGGTGGTCGAGCCTTCTAAGTGTAACCATTAACTTTGGTAAATAGAAATGGTTTTTATCTTACCTTGTCGAGCAAACATACATTAAATAAGCATACACGACATAAGAGGATAAAGATATAGTACTTAGGATTTTTCAAACCTGTGAATCGTGCGACCAAACCTGTGAATCATGTGAAGAATCAATAATTCAATCCAAAGATAATTTAAGGATACTTGCAACTAAGGCATTTCAAACAATTTTAACCCAAGGATACTTGCGACTAAAGCAATCTAAGTAGTTCAATCTCAAAATCTTGCGACTAAGGCATTCATTCATAGAAAATTGTTCTAAGTTAGACCTAGATTATAAATCTTGAAGTTTTTACAAGACTAAGTCGTGTGAAAGACTTATGGTCTTGTGTCGTGCGATCCTACGAGAAAACAATGTCAAGGGTTGGTCGTAACGACCCTCCGATGCTTAAGTCAGTATTGGTCATGAGAAATAATCGTAAGGAAAAAATTATAACATACTTAGAAAAAATACGTCTTGACATGTGTTGCATTTCAACTACGTGGGATTTCTTGGTCGTCGAGAGTTTGGAGTCTGTAGGCACCTTTTCCTACGACCTCAGATATACGATATGGACCTTCCCACTTGGTGAAAAGCTTACCTGCGTTTGGCTCTTGAGTATTTTGAAATACTCGACGTAAGACGTGGTCACCTTCTTGGAAAACTTTAGTCTTTACGTTTTTGTTGAAATAACGTTCAACTGATTGTCTCTGGGATGCCATTCCATCAACGCTGATTCTCTCATTTCTTCAAGAGCATCAAGATCGTAACTCAAATTGTCTAAGTTATGGTCGACTAAGTTATGTCTCGATGTTGGTAGATGGACCTCGACGGGTAGAACCACCTCACAACCATAGACTAAGGAGAATGGGGTTTGTCCAGTGGACGTACGTGGAGTCGTACGATTTGTCCATAAGACTGAAGGAAGTTCTTCGACCTATTTTCCCTTTGCTGCTTTCAAGCGTTTCTTGATCGAGTTTATAATAGTCTTATTGCTCGATTCTGCAAGTCCATTCGATTGAGGATATCGTGGCATCAACGTCGTGAGTTTTATGCCACGATCCTTGCAAAATTGTTGAGTTTTTTCGCTGATAAACTGAGATCCATTGTCGCAAACAATTTCGGATGGTATTCCAAACTTGCATATAATGTTAGTCTAGATAAAGGATATGACTTCTTTGTCCTGAACTTGGGAGAAAGCGGCTGCCTCTATCCACTTAGAGAAATAATCCGTAAGGACAACTAAAAATACCTTTTTCCCAGGGGCAGGTGGTAACTTACCGAAGATGTCCATACCCCACCTCATGAAAGGCCAGGGAACTAACGTCGAGTGTAAAGTTTCAGAAGCTTTATGCGTCGTACCTGAGTGTCGTTGGCAGGCGTCGTAGTTTTGTACATACCTGATGGCGTCCTGCCGTAGTGTTGGCCAATAGTAGCCCTGTCGCGATATTCGATTGGCTAAACTACGACCGCCTCAGTGATTACCACACTCGTCGTCGTGCATTTCTTGTAGGATGTTTTGGACTTGGGTTTTACTAGTAATGCATCATAGATTAAGTCCAGTGGACGATCGTCGATAGAGTCTATCTTGTATCATGACATATCTGGATGCTTTGAATCTAATCTTTCGAGCTTCCATTTTGTCTTCAGGAATTTGGTCGTGTGTTAAATAGTTCATTATTTCGCTTGACCAATTTTCTTCTTCATTATCGATCTGAACAATGTCGTCGTGATCGATAGATGATTTCGTGAGATGTACCATGGGTATTGTGTGGAACAGTGGTTTACTAAGTGTCGATCCAAGATTGGCTAAAGCATTAGCTTGAGTATTCATATCTCTTGGGATTTGTTCGATCGAGAAAGGCTTAAAATTTTCTGATTTTGTCTTGGCTATTCTGAGATATGATGTCATCTTTGAGTCTTTAGCCTCGAACTCACCATTCATTTGGTTCACGACAAGGAGGGAGTCGTTATTGACGTGCAACTCTTTTGCCCCCAAGTCGCGTGCCATGTTCATTCCTACGATCAGGGCTTCATATTCTGCTTCGTTTTTGGTTGCCTTGAAATCGCATCGTATGGAGTACACCATTTTGCCCCCTTGTGGCAACTTTAAGACGACGCCCAGTCCTCTACCTCTAGCGTTGGACGATCCGTCGACATGTAGAGTCCAGGGTTTGTCGTCGTGAGTCCCCACAGAACAAACTTTGTGTTGTGCTTCTTTCTCTAGTTCAGGACTAAAGTCGGAGACAAAGTCTGCTAGGACTTGCGATTTGATCGCGGACCTGGGTTTGAAATCGTTGTCGTAACCGCTGAGATATATACTCCATTTCGCCAGTCGACCTGTCAATTCTGGTTTTCTCAAGACAGACTTAAGTGGAAAGTTAGTAATGACAGTTATAGGATGTGATTCGAAATAATGTCGCAGCTGTTACTAATGATAATAGTAATTTTTCCATCGACGAGTACCTGGTTTCAGCATCAAGTAGGGACTTACTTACATATTAGATAGGTAGTTAATGTTTGTCGTCCTCTCTTACCAGGACTGCACTTACCGCATTAGGACTAACGGCTAGGTAAAGTTGCAAGACCTCATTGTCCTTTGGTTTTGATAACAGTGGAGGCGACGTCATGTATTCTTTCAATTTTTGCAATGCTCGTTCGTGGTCGTCCGTCCACTGGAAGCCTTTCTTTTTTCATAAGACGTTGTAGAATAGGTGACATTTATCTGAGGATCGAGATATGAACCTGTTTAAGGCTGCTACTCGACCAGTCAAATGTTGCACCTCTTTGAAGTTCCTTGGCGATTTGATCTCGATTATGGCTTTAATCTGATCAGGATTAGCTTCAATGCCTCGTCGCGTCACCATCTACCCTAGAAATTTCCCGGCGCTTACTCCAAAGGAACATTTTGTTGGGTTAAGTTTCATGTGGTATTTCCTGAGAATGTCGAACGATTGTCGTAGATGTTCGACGTGGTCGATAGCTTGTCATGACTTGACAAGCACGTCGTCGATATATACTTCCATGGTATCGCCCAGTCGATCCTTAAACATTTTGTTGACCAATCGCTGGTACGTGGAACCTGCATTTTTTAAACCAAAAGGCATAACCTTATAGCAATAAATACCTCGATCTGTCATGAAGGCTGTCTTTTCTTGGTCATCGACGTGCATAAGTATTTGGTTGTAGCCTGAGTACGCATCTATGAAGGTCAAGAGTTCATGTCCAGCATTCGCGTCGACTAGAGCGTCAATATGTGGTAAAGGAAATGGATCTTTAGGACATGCTTTGTTCAGGTCTGTGAAATCAATGCATACCCTCCACTTGCCGTTTTTCTTTTGTACGACCACAACATTGGCTAACTAATCAGGGTACTTTACTTCTCGGATCTTCCCAGTCGTGAGGAGGTTGTCGACTTCATCGTTGATCACCTTGTTTCACTCTAGAGTGAACTTTCGACGTTTTTGCTTTATTCGTTTGAATGATGGATCCATATTCAATTTGTGTGAAATAACATTAGGGTCAATGCCGACCATGTCTTCGTGCGTCCAAGTGAAACAGTCAGCATGTTCCTGCAAAAAAGATATTAGCTCTTTTTTAATGAAGGGATCGAGAGACGAACCTACTAAGACAACTTGGTCCATTTTGTTTTGGTCTAAGATAGCTTCCTCCAAACGATAGTCATCGACAGTATCGGGAGCATCCTGGTTCTGTAATTGCTAGATGGACTGCTTTCGGGGTTTCATCATGGTCTTGTAACAGTCTCGAGCAACTTTTGGTTCACTCTTGATCTCTTGAATCCCCCACGGTGATGGAAAATTCATTGTTTGATGATACGTCGAAGGGTCTGCCTTCATGTCATGGATCCAGGGTCGACCAAGGATAACATTGTATGCTGATGAACAATCAATGACGCTGAATCTAGTCTTCTTGTTGATTCATTTGGCATTGATTGGTAAAGTGATCTCTCTAAAGGTATTCGTCGCGTCCCTATTGAAACCAACTAGGGTCGTCGAACTCCGAACGATCTCTGACTTTTCGAGTCCTATAGCCTTGATGGTGTTGAGAAAGATTATATTCGTTGAGCTTCCTCCATCGACCAACACTCTTCGGGTCAAACAGTTGCCAATTTTGAGCTGAATGATTAACCTATCGTGGTGTTTTTTATGCATGTCACCTAGGTCATCTTGATCGAATGTTATCTTCATTGACTGTAAATACAACTCTTCCTTCGGTCGTAAGGATCGAGGGATTGGTTGGTTATTTGCCCCCTGACTGGTATGCCTTTTCGCTGCAGAGTATGTCAAACTACAGACGTCGGACCCTCCCGTAACACAATTCACGACTTTCTCATGGACAAGAGATGGTGGTCGAACGTTGTTATCGAGTGTTGTTGGTTTATCGAAAATATCCTTGAGGATTCCCTTCGGAACATGCCAGGAAAGCTCTTTCTTAAGAGCTATGCAGTCGTCCGTTGTATGACCATGGTCGTCGTGGAAGTCGCACCATTTAGTCTTGTCCTTCTTGTCATCAACTTTGTCATTTTTCTTTGGCCATCTAATAGTTGTTTGTGCATTTCTCAATGCTTAGACCAAGTGTTTAGAAGTCCCTCTGAATCCATAGGAGGAAATCTTAGGGTATTAAGGAAACTTGGTCGTGGTCGAGATCTTTTCCTTGTCGAACCTAACGTTCGATATTTGTCGTGACGGCGATGCTTTAACTACTGCTTTGGCCTTGAACTCAGGTTTTTTTTTCACAATTCACTACTTTTTGTCGCTAGAGTGTTTACGCCGAAAGGCAACGTCATCTTCGACCCTCATATAGGCCAAAGTCCTTGCTCATATATCTTCGAAGTTCTCTGGGGGGTACATTGTCAGATCGGTGTATAGACCTGAACTTTCGTCTAGACCACGTTTGTATGCCTCGATCGCGGTCTTGATATCGTAGTTTCGGACACTAATCATTTATGCATTGAAGCGATTGAAATAACTTTGGATGGACTCTCCCATCTTTTGTACGATATAGTACAAATCACTAGTCTGCTATTCCATCTTGCGACTACTGGAGAATTGTTGGGAGAATTGATTCACCAATTCGGAAAATGAACCGATAGACTTTGGTTTAAGGCCAATCAACCATTGGAGGGCTGCTCCTGTGAGTGTCGCCCCAAAACTCTTGTACATACACACCTCTTGATACTGGTGTGGGATCGACACTGTCCACATCAACTGTTTGTACTGGGCAACGTGTTCGGTGGGATCCGTGATACCAAAATATTTTGGTGTGAACGTCGGGATGCTTTATTTATTTGGGATGTCGACCATAGCGATCTCGTCGACAAAGGGCGACGCTTGAAACCCGGTGTGAGGCTCGACGTCGACAGGTACTGCGACTTCTGGAAGCTTGGCAAGTAGCGACAACACGCGTTCGTTTTGCTCTTCCAACATCTTCAATCGCTGAGCGACAGGGTCATCTTGAGTATTCCCATGAGTAACCATTGGGACGTGTCCAGAATTTTGGAAACCATTCCGCTACGATGAGTCGGAAGCATCCATTGTAATGAAAAGTCGGCATTGGCATTGTGGGAATAGGCGTTGTCGAGTGGAAGAAAGGTGGAGGTGGCGGTGGTATCACCGGCATAGGTTGATTGGGAATGCCAGGGAAAGAAGGTCTTAGATAATCCACCTAGACCATGTGAAGGCCCTGCTGCGTTGCTAGCATCCCGATTTCTCAAAGATGCAATCTATTCCATTGCTTGCCTATGTTGATTTGTCAAGGCATCAATACGAGCACGGGTAGCGTTCAGTTCCATGTTCATTTGAGCCATTATTTGATCTTGGGTTCCTTGAGGAGCTGACATTATCCTGTAAAAGAAAGAATGCTCGAAGAAATTGTTAGTACGACGCACGATTATCGAGGATTTTGTTTAGATGGGGCCCCACGGTGGGCGCCAAACTGTTAATGCCAAAAATCACCCAAAGGATAATTTAAGGTCAATATGGAGCTTTATCCAACTAAAGAAAGTAACCAGACGACAATATGCACAATAATAAACAAAATAAGGAGACAAGAGATTTGGTGACGCGGAAAAACCTCAACAAGGAAAAAAACGCGGACGACAGGGAGAGGTCGTTGTGCACTACCTCTAAGTTTTCCGGAAAATGTCACTTCTCACAACTTCATGGTAAGAACCAAGGTTCTTATTTAAGAACCTAAATGAGTTTGGATTTTTATAAAAACTCCCCACAATGGTAGTCCCTTATTTTCTATCAATCAGATGAATACACATCATAGAAAGAAAAAAAATATAAATTAAATAGGATTATACCTTGTATTAAATCAAAGAATTGCATGTTTTTGTTTTGATTTGATTGATGAGATAGAGAGAAAACAATTAATTTTAAGACAAGATAATTCTAATCAACATTGGCCTACACCATACCATAATTTTAATCAACATTGGCTTACACCATACCATAATTTTAACGGAAGGAAATCTGACGGAGTTAGTTTGAAGGACCCAAACCAAGGACTTTTGCATATCACGAGGGTTTTCTTGCAATAAGAATTTTGTAGGGACGAAAACCAAGAAAAACAACAAACCACAGGGACCATATTTGCAATTTACTCAATTAGTTAATATATTTCCAGCGGATTTCCAGTGGACACCCTATTGGTCGGAAATCTGTCGAAAATATATTAATTATTATTTTTTTTTGGTTTTTTAATATAATCTTAATAAATGGATCGAAAGGAAAAAAATTAATTAAATTTTAATCTACTATTTTCAACGGATTTCCGATGGAATTTAATTAAATTACGTTGGAAATCTGTCGGAAATAATAATTAATATGTTAAATTAATTGTTAATTAGTTTAATTAAGTATTTTAATTTAACAATTTTAAATATTTGTGACAAATTTTGCGGCGGATAGCAATTTCGTCACAAACCCGTCACAATATTCACCAAGATATACATTTATTTTTAAGAAAAAAATCCACTGACTGATTTGTGGCGGATTTCCGACGGAATTATGCGGTGTTGACTATTTTTTACTCTTCTTCAATCCGCCGGTGATGTTTCTGATGGAAAATCCGTCGGAAACGGCCGTCGGTATTGTTGCATTATTTGGTAGTATATATATATGTATATATATATACATACATCGGGAAAGGTTCATTTGAAAAATAGTAAATATATGAGAAATTGATAAGTAATCCTAGCCTTTCATCCTGTCAAGATCGGATTTGACTGGTCAACAATTGCGGCTTTGACTGGTCAAAAGTTGCGGTTATTCCAAAAAATAGAAGGACAACTTCATAATTTTTACAAATACACGGGACAAGTTCATATATGAACCTGTATAATTCACATATGAATTATATGAACCAGTGTAATTAACATATGAACTTTTTTAACTGATTCATATATGAATCTTAGCTGATTCACATATATGAATCTTAGCTGATTCACATATGAACTAATTAATTGTAGGTTCATATGTGAATCAGTTGAACTAATTAACATATTCACATATGAACCTTTGTGATTAACATATGAAAATTGATTCATATATAAACGTATAGTTCATATATGAATCAGTTAAAATAATTCACATGTGAATCATACATGTTCATATATGAACTCGTCCCGCGTATTTTACAAAACTCCTCCTCTATCTTCTACAGACCACATAAGGAATTATCCGGTGCTTTACAGTCAAAGCCGCAAATGTTGACCAGATAAAGGGCTAGGATAATTTTTTAATTTCTCATATTTTTACTATTTACCAAATGAACCTAATCATACATACATATATGTATATATATATATATATATATACATATATATGTCGCCTTAGGGCTCGTCTTTAAAAACATCATGGCATCTCCATAACTTGTAAGGCTTGAGACTTGATCTTGCATGCTGTTACGTAACGTCTCACGTCATTTAGAACCTTGTATGTGAGTATGAGTGTGTATTTCATCTATAAACGTATTTTTGTATTTTTTTTTTCATATGCAAAATATCTATTGACATTTCATCTATAGTACAAAACTGTATGAACAATGCATGTTGTTTCTTTTATAAACAACACACACAAACTGGTTTACACGATTTTTACATTACGAACTCCCAAATTGTTGGAATGTTATGATTAGTTGAATTGAGTTGGGTCCCGTGAGAATGAATCTTATGGTGAGAAGAGTAAGAAGGGATCTCAACCCTTAGATGCACATTAGGATGAGATGTACGGAGATGAGATATACCAGATCAACTCCTGTATCAAGCGTGATTCATGGATGAATTTGAGATTAAAAGTGATCAAGAGTTCAGATCCCTTCTTACTCTTCTCACCTCAACTTTTCTTCTTACAGAAACCGGTTGAACATTTACTAAAGTTCTTGGCCCTTACAAAAGAACATTAAACCACTCAATAGGACAACCAACATGGAAGAAAACCCTTAAAAGCTTTACACGAACACTTTCTCCATAATCACAACTTTTTTGTTTTTAGGAAAATGAAATGTTTGTATGTGGTCACAAAGGTATATGCTTCCCTTCACTTGAGAAAGAAGCGATGTTTTTTATTTTATATTTCATTTTACTAGTGATAGGCACCGCACGCTGCATGCTGACAAAAAAATATTTATTTAATAAATATGTTAGTTAAAATTATCATATTTTGTTAATGATAAATACTTAAATGCAATTTAATAAAATGATTGTCTTGGACACATTTTAGATGTAAATTATTTTAAACGATTAGCCCAAAAGTTTCTTAAATCGGGGCAAAACTAATTGTAGTATCACACAAAACAACTAGTTGTAAATTGATACCAAAGATTTAAGACTGCATAAGGTGACAATATATATTATAACAATATCATAAGCAACATTGCTAATGAAACTCAAAATGGTATTGATATAAACACCATTTGTTGGCATAAAAAAACTACAATTAACTGATCAATAAAATATTGTCTTTTATAATTACATGACTTCCTCCCAAATATCAATTTGAGAATTGGGAATAATGTGTTGATCAAGGCGTTATGTTCCAAAGCAGCATCAACGAAATCTCCTTGTAAAGCAATCGAATGAAGCATCCGGTAGCAAATCCATGGTTGATTTAAGCAAGAATGTGAATAAGTGACAATAATATAATAATTATTACATTTAACATTAGTGCCAAAAGTAAAAAATGAGATTGTTTATACATGTTTATTAATTTAACACCAAGACATGTCAAAAAGAGAAAATAACACCACTGGTTGGTGATCTCAATCACTTCAACCAAGATTGTCAATAGTAACAAAAAAAAATCATGGACTAAATTTATATCATTTCAACTCAACTCAATTCGATTTTTTTGGGAGAGAAATACTTGGTTTCCATGCGATTATCACGTTGAAGCCATGAGACTCATGAGACCACAAAAATAACACTAAACCTTCGCAGCAAAAGCTTGTGATGGTTTTGTAAAGGTAAACCTTCACATTGTTTTAATTGTGAAGGTTTGCTGTTTTTTCGTACCTTCACAATGAATCGCTATAGAGTTCTAGTGTTATTTTATGGTCTCACGGGTTTCACGAAAACAGGCTGGTCTCACGTGATCCCAAGTCTATATATGTATGTATGTATGTATTCATATAAATAAAAATTTATTTAGTTTCATATATTTGTGGGTTCTAATTTCATATATATAATAGATTCAAATTTCTTTTATAAAAAAATGAAAAGAAAGTTCAAAGTAGGAAAATGAAAGGATTAACAATTAATGTGGTGATTATATATTAAAAATAAATCAAAATAAGGAGAAAATAGATAGTTTCATATATTTGTGGGTTCTAATTTCATATATATAATAGATTCAAATTTCTTTTATAAAAAAATGAAAAGAAAGTTCAAAGTAGGAAAATGAAAGGATTAACAATTAATGTGGTGATTATATATTAAAAATAAATCAAAATAAGGAGAAAATAGATAGTTTCATATATTTGTGGGTTCTAATTTCATATATATAATAGATTCAAATTTCTTTTATAAAAAAATGAAAAGAAAGTTCAAAGTAGGAAAATGAAAGGATTAACAATTAATGTGGTGATTATATATTAAAAATAAATCAAAATAAGGAGAAAATAGATAGTTTCATATATTTGTGGGTTCTAATTTCATATATATAATAGATTCAAATTTCTTTTATAAAAAAATGAAAAGAAAGTTCAAAGTAGGAAAATGAAAGGATTAACAATTAATGTGGTGATTATATATTAAAAATAAATCAAAATAAGGAGAAAATAGATAAATAGGATGAAAAACTTCTCATAGAACAACCTTTTGGTTGTTACTTTAATATATAAGATATAATAGATAGATAGATAGATTTATTAACAACAAAAACTATACATCATATTATTTTACCGAGCTATGAATAGGTCATTCATATCCGCACATATTTTTTTATCAATTGTTTACATATTTTGATATATACATGTTAAAGGCTGTTTGGTTCATGGTTCATGGAATTCAAAGGAATTTAATGGAATTGGAATGACAAATTTATTTGACTAAATTCCTTAGTGATGTTTGGTTCACGGAATGAATTGATTGTATTCCATTGGATTCCAACGAATTCCATGGTTGAGAGATTTGATCATTCCTTGGCATATATAAAGAATTTGAAGTCCATTTTGTGGCAAAATGTAACATAATTTATACTTTTGTTTTACAAAGACAAAAAATAACCTTTGCATCCAATTTAACCACCACCCCACCTGCCCCACCCTGCCCTCACCACTTCCGCTGGCAACATATCCGCCGCCACCTCCACCACCACCACCACCAATTAATATTATCATTCCTCCATCGCCAACCGACCCGACGCCACCCACCATACCTACCCCTTTCATCACCACCATGCCATTATTTTTTGTCCTCATACTCGCCACCCACCCCACCCCACTCCACCTACCCGCCCCCAACACCACCACATCACTATTTCCGTCGTCACAACCATCACCTCTACCAATGACAGATGCATATTTCTATTCTTTTACGAGATTTCGTTCCAATTCCTCTCGACCAAACGCATGGTCAAATTCCAATCTAATCTGTTAGAAGATGATGATGATTGAAAGAGACGATGAATATGTTGAAGGCTTGATGACTTCAATATATTGATTGAGAGAAAACATACAATACGACAAAAGTAATAATACAAAACTTAACCTAGACTAGAAGATACAAGGGATTTATATACATAGACTATATGAGCCCATGGGCATGGGCCTTATACACATATATACACTAACATCCCCCCTCAAACTCAATCGGGAGAAGAATGAGCCAGATGGAGTTTGGAAACCAGATCACGAAACCGTCCTGGTAGATGAGCTTTAGTGAAAATGTCGTCCGGTTGATCAATAGTTGAAATAGGAAGAAGCTGGATAGTCTGATGAGTCACGTGTTGACGAACAAAGTGACAGTCAATTTCAATATGCTTCGTCCGCTCGTGAAAGACATCATTGTGAGCGATCTGAATCGCACTGTTGTTGTCGCACTACAATGGAGTTGGAGAAGGTTAAGGAGCCCCCATGTCAGAGAGTAGCTAGCGTAACCACACAAGTTCTTGAGTCGTGTCAGCTAGTGCTCGATACTCAGCTTCAGTACTGGATCGAGCTGTGAGAGATTGTTTCTGGCTCCTCCAAGATATGAGTGAGTCTCCAAGAAAGAAACAGTAGCCGGTAGTGGAGCGACGATCAGTCATGTCACTGTCCCAATCAACATCAGAAAATCCTCGCAAAGTCAATGATGATGGAGATGTAAAATGAAGACCGTGAAACATGGTCCCTTTTAAATATCGAGAAGAGTGCGAACCGTATCAAGAATATGACGATGTTTGCGTTCGACACGACCATTTTGAGGAGATGTGCCGGGACAGGAGTACTGAGAGAGAGTCCCCTGAGATTGAAGAAAGGAGAGAAGAGAGGACTCTTTGTATTCCATAGCATTGTCAGCTCTAAGAATCTTTATAGATTTTGAGAATTGGGTGTGAATCATCCGAGCAAACATAATATAAATTTTAGGTAGTTCCGAACGATGTTTCATGAGATATATTCATGTGAAACGTGTATGGTCATCAATAAAAATAACAATATATCGAGCACCCCCCATGGATGGATGTGGTGCTGGTCCCCATACATCAGAATGAATAAGATCAAAAGGAGAAGTAGAATTAAACTCATTTGTTTCAAAAGATAAAGCATGATGTTTGCCAAGTTTGCATGATAAACAAGAAATATTGTCAGTTGACACACAATTTCCTAACACCCCTAAATTAGCTAATGATTTTATTCTGGCTAGAGATAAGTGACCTAGCCGGGCATGCCACAAGTCAAAGGAAGAAGTGTTGGAAACTGAGTCAACAAGACTTGAAGATGGTAATGGAAGACGAAGGTAGACCACTTCAATCACCCATCCAACTTTACGGCCGAGTCCAAGGATCTGCTTGGTCTTTGGATCCTGTACAACACAACCAGAAGAATGAAATAAAATGATCAGATTAGATTCTAGAAGCTGCGCAATCGAAACTAAGCTCATATATAGTTTCAGAACATTTAGAACATCCGGTAATTGTATATGAGGAGTGGAGACATTTCCACTAAAAGATACCGGGAGGCCAGTGTTGTCAGCAGTTCGTACTGACGTAAAATGCTGAGGTGGTTTCTTAGAAACAAAACCATCAGTGCAGGGAGTCATATGATTGCAACACCCAGAGTCAAAAAGCCACGAGTTACCTGATGCAGTTGAGTGTTGAGAATTCATATCCATAGCACCAGACATGATCTGCTCCATGAGTTCCTGATTGCGACACATTAGTTCTATGAGGTCAGGTGAGGACACTGGAGAAACCTCGTTATCAGCGATAGTAGACCCAACAACAGCGTGAGTCTGGTTCTGAGGGACAGTGTTCTTTGAGTTCTTAGGACAATCAGACTCATTATGGCGCGGATGAGTGATGCCACACCTACGGCACTTGCGAATAGGACAATCAAGAAGAAGATGAGCAGTAGAATGGCAAAAGACACACTCAGATGTGTTCGTCTTTCCCACAGATTTGGAATGGTTGTTGTTGGTCCATTTACCTTTGGACTTGGGATGAGACGTGTAGAGAACTCTATCAGTAGCGGGCATAGGTGAGCGCATGTGAAGACGGGTTTCTTCACTTAACAATTCTGATATGGCTTCTTCAAGAGTTGGTAGGGGCTGCCTATGAAGAAGAGAAGCACGAACATTCTCAAATTTATCAGTAAGACCCATCAGAATGGTGATCAAATGTAGCTGGTTGAAGTAGGTTGTGAATTGTTGAGCCATTTCATCAAAAATTTGTGGTGCTCCAAGATTTATATGATCTCTAAGAGACTGCATTTCAGAGATATAAGAGTTTACGGATTGATCAGGAAGCTGACATTTGTTCTGAAAGGTGGTCCACAGTTGATACTGATGAGATAGGCCCTAAGACGTGTACCGCTTGGCGAGAAAATCCCAGAGACTTTTGGCGGTGACATAGCCAAGAAACTGTTGATTGATCTCAGGAGTAGTGGAGGCATTAATGAAACCCAGAATACGAGCATTATTGATGTCCCACTCATTCATGCGTTTTGCAAAATCAACAGCATTCTCAGTTGCTGCCTGAACTGGAAGTTTGGATGAACCAGTAACATAGGTGTAAAGCCCATGGGATTTCAGCAGAATTGTCATATGGTGATGCCATAGGATGTAGTTGCTACCATTGAAAACAACCGAAATGGGATTTAAGTGACTAAGATTGGCAGCCATGGATGTGACGAGAAACAGTTCAGATTTGCGCTACGAGTGTCTGGCGCAAACTTCAGATTTGCGCTACAAGAGTCTGGCGCAAACTACAGTTTTGCGCTGTGTAACACCCCGAATTTCCGTTATGTATTTTGGTATTCTTGTGGTTAAGCTTTTATCGTTAGCACCGTGTTTGGTTTGAAGTTGAGTTGGATTTTGAGAATTTTGGGGACAAGCAGTGAACTACGCGAGTTGCACCACGACTAGAGGTCGCGGCACAACCCGCATAACCCTCTGTTTGATATGAGATTTTTGGAACTACGCGAGTTGCACCGCGACTTAAGGTCGCGGCACAACCCGCGAAACCCACTGGATGATTTTGGGTTTTGGACACGGGCGAGTTATGCCGCGAGTTGAAGTCGCGGCATAACCCGCGTAGTTGCCTGGCCGACTTAAGGGGTTTTAACCCAAAATATCTTCATTTTCTGAGAATCTTTCTCTCTCTCTCTCTTCAAATCTTTTTCTCTCTCTCTCTCTCTGGAATTTCTTTGGATCTTCAAGGGTTCGTTAATCGCTAGTATTAAGTGCATTGCCCGGGGTTTTGGTGTATAAAACTTCACCTATTCGTCGTGATCGATATCTGGTTTTCCGGGTTTTGTCCTAAAACCTACTGGTGAGTTCCTACTATCATTTTAAACTTTATACATATCAAAAGTTACCTTTTGGAACTTCTACATATCTCAATGGTTTCAGATTTAAGTTTTCTACATATTTGATGTAACTTGAGTTTTGGGAGATTTTAGGGTTCCCGATCATTGTGTTTACTAAAATGATGGATCTTATCTTAATGTAGTAAAATGATGTTTTACATGTACATTATGTGGATATATGAAAAGAATGTTTAAGAACTCATTTTAATAATTTTCATTCTTACCAGAAGTTGAACTGGAAATGACATTTTGTTTATAAAATGTGTTTATACCATATGTTTATTTATGGTTGGTCACATATGTTGTTGTGACGAGTCTGTACCATTACTAGCGGATCCCTAGGTTTTGAGTCGACTGTATTGTTGGGATGTCACATTCCCCATTTTGTAGCTATGGATGCATATGATCCTCGGGGGCAACTTGGTACGGTTATGTGAGGCCGGATACTAGCCATGGTTCATAGTGATCCTAGTGAAAGAGTATACATTGATTTTTCTTGGGTCTAGATCTCACGTTGTAGCACAGACTTATGTGTTCGTATCCTTGGATTCCAATTGTTTAGCTCATAACTCGGATTTTGGCCTACTTTGTGTTACGCCACAATCCTTGGTAAAATGTTTTATCGTTGGTCATTTGATGACATGTTTATAACGGAAAAGCCCGGTTGTGGCAAAGGTTTCAATTGTAATATTTAACCTCTTTGGAAATATTATTTTATGATACAAATGTTTATATCTTTTGAACTTTATAAACTGTATGTTCTCACCAGACTTTAAGTCTGACACTTTTTCTCAAATGATATGTATAACAGGTTTCCCTTAGCGGTGGGATGCACTGAGTTTTGAGAGACGAGTTGGGTCTCGAGGCATTTTGAGATGACTAAAGTGTTGATAGTTGGGCATTGTTAATTACCATTCTTTTGATGAAATTCGGATTGTCAACTGATGTAATCTAGATAGTTATGTTTAGATTAGTTTGTTGATGAATTCTAAATCCGTACAGGTTTTTGTAAAGTCTTAAGGATTGATACACTTTTTGAGAAGTTTATAGCAATACAGAAGTTATATTGCCTTATTTTTTTTTAAGTTTAAATTTACTCTGAATTTTAGGATGTTACAAGTTGGTATCAGAGCTCTAGTTTAAGTGAACTAGGCATGAATGTAAGATGTCTAGACTTAGACCGAGTATGATAAGAAAAGATCCGTGAGATCGGGTAGAGCTTCTAAGATGGGTTAGTCTTAGAGTCAACGGAAAGTGCGTTTATCAGGCGTTGTGGCAATCGTGACGAGAACCTTTATGTGTTATATGTTCATAATCTCACTTAGCTAATGTTATTATTATGAGGATATCGTACGTAAGTGTACTTTAATTTCTATTGCTATGACGATTGGTAATGTGGTAATACGTTTCCTTTGTGTTTATTCCAACTCTCTTATCTCTTTTCCTGTTCTGTGAAGCAGTTTGGCATGGTGAATACGCGTGATAGACCGCGTACGCGTGTTGATGGTTTGGAAGCGACAGCCTCCACCGCTGGTCAGCCGGAGGGAGTTGAGGTTGTTGTGCGACCACCTGTTCAGCAAGGGCTAGGTGGGGGGACAGAGGTCATTCCGCGAGTAGACCTGGCTTCGTCCCACCCAGTCATCAGGGATGCTAGTTCCCCATCTGAGTTGATGGCCAGCATGATGTTGGCAATGAGGGAAGAGATGGCAAAGCAGCAAGAGTTTCTGCTGAAAGTGATTGAGGACCGCAATGTGAACAATCGGAGGAGTGAGACGGTTGTGAAAAACATTGTAGCGGGTCCTGGAGACGCTGGTGCAGGAGTCAGGGCTGAGGAGCACGGGATTGTTGGTGCTCCGGGAAATAGGAAAAGTTGTTCCTACAAGTCCTTTCTGGGTTGCGGACCGCCAGAGTTCTCTGGTTCCGATGACCCAATCTTGTGTGTAAAGTGGATTCGAGCGGTCGAGCAAGCTTTTGGCTCTTCCGAATGCGGAGATGATCAGAGAGTGCGGTTCGTTACCCAACTGCTGAGGGATACCACGCTCATTTGGTGGAATGTCATTCAATCCACCCTATCTCCTGCTGTGTTGACTCAGTTATCTTGGACCGAATTCAAGAAAAAATTATTAGAAGAGTTCTGCAATGAAAGAACAATGGATCGAATTGAGAAAGAATTCCGGTCTCTGGTAAAAGGAAGCCTGACGGTGAGGGAGTAAACCCGTCAGTTCATGGAGAAGCTTGATCTGGTGGGGCACGCTGCCCCAACAGAGAAGGATAAGATGAAGGCCTATCTGAATGGCCTACCCGCGGACATGCAATCTATGGTCTACAATTCTAAAGCTTCTAACCTCCGCGAGATGGTTGAAGAAGCTCAGTACATGGAAGAGATGTTCGCAAGGAACAAAGCTGAGAAAGCTGTAGTGGTGGCTGATAAGAGAAAGTGGGAGAGCAATTCTGCTCATCCCAAGAGATCACGACCTTTTGGCGGAAACTGAAACTTCGGCAATCAGCAGGAAGCTAGGTGGTACCACAAGTGTCGAACTAAACACCACGGTGACTGTAACACCACTTCTCAAACTTGTTATAAGTGTGGGAAGCCTGGTCACACTATCAGAGATTGCCCGGTCAGAGGACTTGTCTGTTATGAGTTCAAGGCACCGGGGCACGTGAGAAGAGATTGCCCGAAGCTTGTGTCGGGTAGCACGCCAGCAAGGAAAGAGAACCCTCCTAGGGTTCCGGGACGAGCATTTCAGATGATGGCCGATGAGGCCAAGGCATCCGCTGATGTGGTATCGGGTACTTTTCTTATAAACTCTGTACCTGCTCGTATTTTATTCGATACAGGTGCCAGTTTCTCTTTCGTATCTGATTTGTTCTGTCAGAAGATTTCTATGCCCACTACTAGTCTTGAGGATGCATTAGTGGTAGAAATAGCCGATGGTAGTCAAGTTCTGATCCACGATGTTCTGAAGCAGTGTACTCTTAGTATCGAAGGGAGAGAATTCTCGATCGATCTACTGCTGATGTTAATCAGGGGTTTTGATGTTGTGGTCGGCATGGATTGGTTGTCAAACAATCACGCCGAAATCGTATGTTCCAAGAAGTTGATTCAACTTCCCAACCCCTCTGGCGAAGTCATTGTCATCTATGGTGAAAATAGAAAAGGTGAAGTGGAAATAATCACAATGGCAAAGGAACGCAAGTGCTTAGTAAAAGGATGTTCGTCTTTCCTAGCCTATGTGATCGATGCCAAGTTAGAGAAATCAAAGCTGGAAGATGTGAAGATTGTGCGTGAGTTTCCAGATGTCTTTCCGGACGACTTGCCCGGGTTACCACCCGATCGTCAGTTAGAGTTTCAGATTGATCTTGTGTCTGGAGCAGCACCAATTGCTAAAGCTCCTTACCGTTTAGCGCCGTCAGAGATGCAAGAAATGATGGCACAACTCCAAGAGCTTTTAGAGAAGGGATTTATAAGACCGAGTTCGTCGCCCTGGGGAGCTCCGGTCTTGTTTTTAAAGAAGAAAGATGGCATGATGAGAATGTGCATTGACTATCGTGAGTTGAACAAAGCTACAGTAAAGAACAGATATCCGCTTCCGAGAATAGACGACTTGTTCGATCAACTTCAGGGAGCGGGTTGTTTTTCCAAAATCAACTTACGTTCTGGTTATTACCAAGTGAAGGTGAGTGAAGAAGATGTTCCGAAGACAGCTTTCAGAACGCGTTACGGCCATTACGAGTTTCTTGTAATGCCTTTTGGTCTAACGAATGCACCGGCGATATTTATGGACTTGATGAATAGAGTGTGCCAACCATTCCTCGACCAGTCGGTCATTGTATTCATTGATGACATACTCGTGTACTCCAAGAGCGAGTCAGAACACGAAGAACATTTGTGGGAAGTGCTTGAAGTGTTGAGAAAGGAAAGATTGTACGCCAAGTTTTCCAAGTGTGACTTTTGGCTTAAGGAGGTACAATTTCTGGGTCACGTTGTCACTCGAGACGGAGTGAAAGTGGATCCCTCCAATATTGAAGCTATGATGAATTGGGAATCTCCCAAGAGTCCGTCAGAGATCCGAAGTTTCTTGGGTCTGGCAGGGTACTACCGGAGATTTATCCAAGACTTTTCGAAAATCGCTTCTTCCTTGACAGTTTTGACTCGGAATAATGTGAAGTTTGAATGGACCGAAACACAAGAGAAGGCTTTCCGTATCCTTCAAAAGAAGTTATGTGAAGCTCCGATCTTATCGTTACCTGAAGGGTCAGAAGACTTCGTGGTTTATAGCGACGCTTCGAAAATGGGTTTAGGTTGTGTGTTGATGCAACGGGGCAAGGTAATCGCTTACGCCTCGAGGCAACTTAAAATACACGAGGAGAACTATCCTACCCACGATTTGGAGTTAGCAGCGGTGGTGTTCACCCTGAAGCTTTGGCGACACTATCTCTATGGCACGAAGTGTACACTCTTCACAGATCATAAAAGTCTGAAATATGTCTTTGATCAAAAGGAGTTGAATATTAGGAAACGGCGGTGGCTCGAGTTACTCAAGGACTACGATTGCGAGCTGCTTTACCATCCTGGTAAGGCAAATGTGGTAGCCGATGCGTTGAGTCGGAAGGACTATAGTGGTTGTATTCGGGCTACCCATTCGAGAATCAAGTTGGCGTCTAGTCTTGTTGAAAAGATCAAAGCATCGCAAGTTGAAGCACTGCTAGAAGAGAATCTCAAAGAAGAAGTTATGAAAAAGCAGCGTTTACTCTTAACGGAAGATAGCCGTGGGGTAAAACTGTTCAACGGTCGCGTGTGGGTACCCAAGCTTGGGGGTAACCGGGATCTGTTGCTTGAAGATGCACACAAGTCCAAGTATTCCATTCATCCGGGGAGTACAAAGATGTACAGGGACTTGAAACTGCACTATTGGTGGCCGGTAATGAAACTTGACGTGGCGCGTTACGTTGAGCGTTGTGTGACGTGTGACGTGTTCGCAAGTTAAGACCGAACATCAGCGACCGTATGTGAGTCTTCAGTCTCTAGATATTCCCGAGTGGAAGTGGGAGCATATCACTATGGACTTCGTGACAAAGTTACCTAAAACTCTTCGAGGTCACGATACCATTTGGGTGATAGTTGATAGATTAACAAAGAGCGCTCACTTCTTGGCCATGCGCGAGACATTACCGATGGACAAACTAGCGAAACTGTACATCGATGAGGTGGTCTCGAGGAACGGCATACCATTGTCGATCGTGTCGGATCGCGACAGTCGGTTCACTTCGAACTTTTGGGATGGGTTTCAGAAAGAGCTTGGTACGCGAGTTAAGTTGAGTACGACTTACCATCCACAGACCGACGGGCAAAGCGAGAGAACGATCCAGACATTGGAAGACATGTTGAGGTCTTGTGTCATCGATTTCGGGGGTAGCTGGGACTCTCACTTACCTTTGGTGGAGTTCGCTTACAACAATAGCTACCACTCGAGTATTGGAATGGCACCTTTTGAAGCATTGTACGGTCGAAAGTACCGAACTCCCGTGTGTTGTCTTGAAGCAGGAGAAAAGCAGTTCGCCGGACCTGAAATCGTGCAAGATACGACCGATAAGGTCAAATGTATTCGTGAAAGATTGAAAGCGGCTCAGGATCGGCAGAAGAGTTATGCCGATAAAAAGAGACGACTGATGGAGTTCCAAGTGGGCGATCGTGTGTTGCTTAAAGTATCGTCGTGGAAGGGCATTATTCGGTTCGGAAAGCGAGGAAAGCTGAGTCCCCGTTTCCTCGGACCTTTCAAAGTGCTCAAGCGGGTGGGTTTGCAAGCCTACCAATTGTAACTGCCGCCAGAGTTGAGCAGAATACACAACACGTTTCATATTTGTTATCTTCGGAAGTGTTTAGCAGAAGAGGAAAGCGTCATTCCTCTCTCCGAGTTAACAGTAGACGAGGGTAACCGTTGTGTAGAAGAGCCCGACGCCATCTTAGAGAGAAAGTCTAAGAAGTTGTGTCACAAAGAGGTCACTATGGTCAAGGTGCAGTGGAAACATCATCGGGGAGCCAATGTGACGTGGGAAGCTGAAGAGGATATGAAGCGAAGATATCCTCATCTTTTCGAATAGTTAGGATTTCGGGGACGAAATCATTCCCAAGTTGGGGAGGATTGTAACACCCCGAATTTCCGTTATGTATTTTGGTATTCTTGTGGTTAAGCTTTTATCGTTAGCACCGTGTTTGGTTTGAAGTTGAGTTGGATTTTGAGAGTTTTGGGGACAAGCAGTGAACTACGCGAGTTGCACCGCGACTAGAGGTCGCGGCACAACCCGCGTAACCCTCTGTTTGATATGAGATTTTTGGAACTACGCGAGTTGCACCGCGACTTAAGGTCGCGGCACAACCCGCGAATCCCACTGGATGATTTTGGGTTTTGGACACGGGCGAGTTATGCCGCGAGTTGAAGTCGCGGCATAACCCGCGTAGTTGCCTGACCGACTTAAGGGTTTTTAACCCAAAATATCTTCATTTTCTGAGAATCTTTCTCTCTCTCTCTTCAAATCTTTCTCTCTCTCTCTCTCTAGAGTTTCTTTGGATCTTCAAGGGTTCGTTAATCGCTAGTATTAAGTGCATTGCCCGGGGTTTTGGTGTATAAAGCTTCACCTCTTCGTCGTGATCGATATCTGGTTTTCCGGGTTTTAAACTTTATACATAACAAAAGTTACCTTTTGGAACTTCTACATATCTCAATGGTTTCAGATTTAAATTTTCTACATATTTGATATAACTTGAGTTTTGGGAGATTTTAGGGTTCCCGATCATTGTTTTTACTAAAATGATGGATGTTATCTTAATGTAGTAAAATGATGTTTTACTTGTACATTATGTGGATATATGAAAAGAATGTTTAAGAACTCATTTTAATGATTTTCATTCTTACCAGAAGTTGAACTGGAAATGACATTTTGTTTACAAAATGTGTTTATACCATATGTTTATTTATGGTTGGTCACATATGTTGTTGTGACGAGTCTGTACCATTACTAGCGGATCCCTATGTTTTGAGTCGATTGTATTGTTGGGATGTCACATTCCCCATTTTGTAGCTATGGATGCATATGATCCTCGGGGGAACTTGGTACGGTTATGTGAGGCTGGATACTAGCCATGGTTCATAGTGATCCTAGTGAAGGAGTATACATTGGTTTTGCTTGGGGCTAGATCCCACGTTGTAGCACGGACTTATGTGTTCGTATCCTTGGATTCCAATTGTTTAGCTCATAACTCGGATTTTGGCCTACTTTGTGTTACGCCACAATCCTTGGTAAAATGTTTTATCGTTGGTCATTTGATGACATGTTTATAACGGAAAAGCCCGGTTGTGGCAAAGGTTTCAATTGTAATATTTAACCTCTTTGGAAATATTATTTTATGATACAAATGTTTATATCTTTTGAACTTTATAAACTGTATGTTCTCACCAGGCTTTAAGTCTGACACTTTTTCTCAAATGATATGTATAACAAGTTTCCATTAGCGGTGGGATGCACTGGGTTTTGAGAGACGAGTTGGGTCTCGAGGCATTTTGAGATGACTAAAGTGTTGATAGTTGGGCATTGTTAATTCCCATTCTTTTGATGAAATTCGGATTGTCAACTGATGTAATCTAGATAGTTATGTTTAGATTAGTCTGTTGATGAATTCTAAATCCGTACAGGTTTTTGTAAAGTCTTAAGGACTGATACACTTTTTGAGAAGTTTATAGCAATACAGAAATCATATTGCCTTATTTTTTTTGAAGTTTAAATTTACTCTGAATTTAGGATGTTACACGCTGTGAGTGACTGGCGCAAAGAGATGGTTCATGCTAAGAGTGTCTGGCGCAAAGTAACACTTTGCGCTAAGAGCTAATGGCGCAAAACTAGCTTTGCGCGAGATGATGGTAGCGCAAAAGAGACTTTGCTCTAGGAGGCAATGGCGCAAAAACCAACTTTGCGCGAGATGATGGTAGCGCAAAAGAGACTTTGCGCTAGAAGGCAATGGCGCAAACTACCTTTGCGCGATATGATGTTAGCGCAAAAGATACTTTGCGCTAGGGGGCAATGGCGCAAAAAGTTGACTGCTAAACACGGAGACTTGAAACTGGCGCAAACCTGATGAACTGGCGCAAACTTGCGCCGTGTGATGAGAGATAAAGAGGGCGGCGACGGCGATGAGAGACAGAGAGGGCAGCGACGAGAGACAGAGAGGGCGGCGACGGCGAGAGTCTCAGAGGTTGTCTGCGGCTAGGGTTTCGGTTGTGGGCGGCGGCGACGGCGAGAGAAGAATGGTGACGGTGAGGGTGAGAAAGAAAGCAAACCTACAGTTCTGATACCATGTTAGAAGATGATGATGATTGAAAGAGACGATGAATATGCTGAAGGCTTGATGACTTCGATGAATATGCTGAAAACATACAATACGGCAAAAGTAATAATACAAAACTTAACATAGACTAGAAGATACAAGGGATTTATACACAAAGACTATATGGGCCCATGGGCATGGGCCTTATACACATATATACACTAACACAATCATTCAAAGTTAAATTTCTTTGATGAATTCCAATTCTTCCAAATTTCATTCCGTGAACCAAATGCTCCTTAGTTTTAGATAATAGTATTTTAAAGATAGTGAAATTAGCTTTTGTTTTCACTCTTTACTATTTAGGACATCAAAACGACAAATGTACTTTAACAAGTGGGTAAAGTAAAACTAGCACACACACACAAACATACATATATACACATACATACATACATACACGTACAAATGAAAGTTTTTAGTATCATGCGAATAATGAAATACGAAAAGTTATTCTTTCGCATGAATATGTAATGTATAATTTTGATATTAGAATTCCTCCATCTCATAGATGGAGTGTAGATTAAGCATACAAAGTATATAAAAAAATAACAAGACTGGAAAAAGGATAAGATTATAAACAATAGTTATTTAAAGATAAAATTAAAATTTGTCTTCTTGGTCCTTAACGAGCCATTTAATGGTCTAACTACTTATTAAGATGGTTTTTTCATCGACATTAAAAATGAGTGCGAAAATGTCGTGTTTTGGGGACCATAAATTTGACAAAAGTGTGAACCTTACTCAAAACTCGAATTATTTCCATGTGAAAGTATTTTATTTTCGATTTCTTATCTATTACATGCCAAATTGAGTTGAATGATGGTTGAAATCATGATCAAACCATCCATCATTGTCGTTGCAAGGACAATATGCGGTTAAGGATGGCAACAGGACAACCACAAGAGTTGTGGCGTACTGTTTAAGGCCCTGGGGATATGGTGGAATATCCCATCTGTCCAAAGCTCAAATCCAAACGTACACAACAATTGTGGCCACTAAAGTTTAATCAGGGCTGATGTCTTATAATCATAATTTGCGAATGGATTAGTCTAAGTATAGCTTAGGATACCGTTCCCTTAATAAATAAAAAAAGGATGGTAACAGGACGTGATAATTAGAAAGTTTAGTCTCATTTTGTGTTAGATGGAATAGCGTGACTAGAAATAAATACAAAGTTGATGGTCATTTTGAAATATAGTAATGTTTTTATATCTTCCTAAAATATTACTAAAAATTCTGTAATTGACACTTGCAAGTGTCATTGAAGAGATTCCTTTTAAAAAGTTTAAAAGAATACTAGCAGTGTACCCGTGCAATGCATCGGGGTGAGCAATTGTAAATGGAAATAAAAAATTAATGTAATAGCTTATCAGAAAAAAAAGAAAAAAGATATATATGGAGTAAATCATATATTTATAATTTATGTAGCATTAATAGTGATAAACGCATAACTTGAGTTTTTTCAATCATGAAACATTAAGAAATTATATTAAAGTAATCGTTAAATGTATATTTGAATTTTAAAAACATGTATTAATCAGCGATATCTAACGAATGATAATATTTTTTCAAAATACTGAAATATAGAATATGTAAAAATAACAAATATAATGTTGGATAGTATTATTTTGTATCTAAACGTATATATAGGTTCATTATTAGTTTTATAGAATTCAAAAGGCTTTAAAAACTTGTATACATGAAGAAAATACATGTTAGCATTAGTAGTGATGAACGCATAACTTGAGTTTTTTCAATCATGAAGCATTAAGAAATTATATTAAAGTAATCGTTAAATGTATATTTGAATTTTAAAAACATGTATTAATCAGGGATATCTAATGAATGATAATATTTTTTCAAAATACTGAAATATAGAATAGGTAAAAATAACAAATATAATGTTGGATAGTATTATTTTGTATCTAAACGTATATATAGGATCATTAGTAGTTAGTTTTTATAGAATTCAAAAGCCTTAAAAACTTGTATACATGAAGAAAATACATGTACTATCATAGTTAAAGAAATATGTTAATTTGAGCAAATAAATAACTTTTCTTCTTTTGGAGAAACCCCAAATGGAAGGGAAAAAACTTGAATATGGAAGGTAGTGAAAAAGTAAAGTTTGAATTTTTTTCAAATGAGTTGTACCTTATGCATATTAAGTTGTGATTAAGAGATTTTTGAAATGTATGCATAAAATGGTAGTACCTTATCTTTTATAAGTAGTAATTAAGAGTTTTTTATTCCGTCTTTATAATATAGTATAGAAGATAAAAATATATATTCTTTTAAATACAACTTGAATTTAGATAAATATATATAGGTTGTAACATAATACCTCATATTTCTTGTATGCTTCGTTTGTGTCGTATACAACATTAGGCGCATACTCAAAATATGTAGACGCATAATCATTTACAAACCCCATAAATCATACAAACTTACAAACCATGAAAAGATTTTCATGTGTTATTTCACATATGAAATTAACAATACGAGTGAATGCAATATTTATATAATAATGTTTCATATGTGGAGCAGTCGGGATTGTTTTATGTGTGAGAAAAACAGTTATGAACGTTTCACATATGAAACAACAATGTATAAACACTGTCTTTCATATATGAAACAACACATGAAAATTGGTTTATAAGTTTGTATGAATTATTGGGTTTATAAAAGAAGAGCATCTATATTAAACATATGCATGTATTTTTATTTGTAAGTGTATTCAATATTTTGTTTTTTGGTACATTCACCTTTTATTGTCTCAACTAAATATATGTGTACCAATTAACTGTAGAAGTTATGGGTGCTAGGTTGGGGATAATATATATGGGGTGGAAAACAAAAATGAAAATCATTAAATTAATGATGTTTGATTTGATACAATAAAATGGCTTGCTACCAAATACTTGTTAACAAATTGTGCCTGCTTTTTTCCCTTGTTCCTAGCATTGTCCCTCTTTTTCTTTTATCAATTTTCCTTCTCTCACACAGATACGACAGTAAATGATGACGGCAGCCACGACCATCAAATACAAAATATACGAAACACACCACCAAAATCAAATATCGAAATCCAAAACAAAATATCAAAATCATCAATAAATCAAACAAATCAAATGTGAAACTCAAATAAAACAATACCAAAACCTAAACCCATATTTATGATGAAGAAATTTTGAACCAAAATCGAAACACAAACCTAGAAAAAAAAAACACATCAAATTGTAAAAATAAAAAATAAAAAATTGTAACCCAAGACCAAAATATTGAATACAAATGGGCATGTAACTTCTTTTATAATCCAACGCCATAAATATAATAATGATAATAGTTCGCTTGTATTAACTATTAACCACATCGAATGCAATGGACAATTTCATCCTCACTTTCACGTCTAATAAAGAACCAAACACCCGTAAAATTGATTAGAACAATTGAAATCGGGAAAAATATTAGATGAAGCAATGTAAGACATAAAAGTGGGGTCACAACATGTGAGAAGTTGCATAGGATTCAAAGCGAGAGCAGGTACAAGAGAATTGTTATCGTCCAATCCCCATATGTTATCACCTCTAGAAAATGAAATATTATTCATAAAATTTACTATATTAGTAAAATTGATTATGATTTATATGGAACATGTAACAAAATATGTATTCTTAGGGTATATCAAATAAAGTATTTGTATATCTATAAAATGCAACACTTTCTATTTTGCATTATCGTATGAAGAAGTATCAAGTGATGAACATCTAAAAGCAAGATTGAACCAACTCTGAAGCAAAGTAAATCCATTAAGCATTCACTTGAGCATTAATCGCTTGTTTCTTTAATTCGGGCATTTATTCTTTGATATCTTGTACGAGTTTGTTTGATTTATGTAGGAAAGTGAACCAATTGAAATCATGAATGCTTAAGTTGCAATGCATGAAACATCATATGCGGGGTGCAAATGAAGTAGCTATGGATGATGATGAAAATGATACAATGTAATTGAACAAACAATAATGAGCGACCTAACTGATAATTATCACTGTTAATTATGGGACTAAATGTGATATGTTAGATCTCCTTTTTGTTCACAAAATCACAGTTTGTTCTCATATCAAATACATAGTATTTACCCTAACTGAATCAAAGATATAGGGGTTGTTTACTTATAACTTAATGAGTTTAATGGTATGGGAGGCTTAATTGCTTAGAAAAGTGCTTCTTTATGTCTTAATCGTTAAGCCAAAATGGCTATATGGAATAAGTCGACATCCCTCCCTTGTCCCCATTAAGTTAATACCAAAAATGTACTAGAAATAACCCAACCCTCTCTCTTTGCATCCCTCAAACAATAATGCGTTTTCATCCAAACAGACAAATTTATCAAACAAACAACTTAACTCATATAGGTTTCACTTTGATGAATTTGTCCCTTTACATAACAACTAAATATAAAAAACATTCGGTATTTAAAATGTAGAGAAAGTAATACTCGAATAGAGCTTGAATAAAGGCATATGTTAGACAGTGTTTATAACGATTTTATTTGTCCTCGAAAGGGTTTAACACGAGTAATCTTACAAGATACAATTGTCCAATAAAAAGACACATTAAACGAACCAAGCTAAAACAAAACTCTTTAATAAGATGAGTAATTAAACTCAGATGATTTTTTCATACATCGCATACATTTTCTGTCCCCAATTGAACTGAGTTGGGTGGATATTGCTAATAGATAACTGTTAATTGATCTTATTGTCACTTTTGAAAACCAAAAGGGCATGATTGTTAATTCTCGAAACATAAAGGTCTTAATGGACACATATCAAACTTAAAGGACACAACCGCAAAATATACTTGGTTATCAAATAAATTGTTACTAAAACTAAACAAATCATTAAACCACCACTGCAAGCTGCCTCAAACCGATCTAGCTGGATGGACGGTGACGGTCTAAACATGTGTCATAATGAATCCTCATTCGTTAAAACGAGAAAAAGGTGGTAGGCCGAAGAACTGTTGAACACTTCAACTTTATAGGCCATTAATTGAAGGTTATAAATGACGTGAGACATGACGTGGCGTTAATTGAGATCAAACTTTAAGACTTAAGAGTCATAATGTTTTTTAAGGTGTGACTTATGACGGTAAATATGTATGTCATATATATATAGGAGGCAGTTCATATGAGAACCACAAACAATTTGAGAACCGGAGAACCTAGCTATACATTCATTGATATATCTATATACTCTAATTAATGAATTTTAGTCAGTAAATGCATCGATGTATATATACTTGCATACATAGTAGATATGTATTGGAAATATTTATTGATAAATATATATTTATATATATATATATATATATTGATAGTGTTTGTGCATCAATAAATATACAAGTTATTCCGTTCTCTAATTTTTGTGGTTCTCTGTAACACCCTGAATTTCGAAAAACATCATTTCAAGTTAATACAGAAATCAGTAACTTTAAAGGGAAAAATAAGATATATGATTTTGGACTTGAATCCTAGATTTTATAGTCTTGATGAATAAAGGATTCAATTACGAGTCCAACGGTCCTTTCCGGAGCGAAAACAGAGCTATAACGAAGAAGTTATGGCCAAAACGGTGAACGAGAAGAAAACCGGCCGAACAGTGCAGTGCATCTCGCGACTTACGCCGCAACTTAGGAATTATGCCGCAACTTAGGGAAGCGGGCAACTTATGACGCGACTTGCAGTAGCGGCATAAGTCGCGAAACACTCTGGTCGAGCTTAAAACCCGATTTTCAGCCACCAAACTTCATTTCTTCATATCTTCTTCATCACAACTCCGATTTGAGTGATTCAAGTTGCCATGGTTTCGTTTTTGAGAGATCTTCAAGGATATGGCAAGGTATTTTAAGTATATTGGAAGATCCATGGGTATTTTGTGGTGGTAAGTTCCTCATCTCTCTCAATGTTAAGCTAGGGTTTGATGATTTCACCCTTTTCCCTTTCATCCTTCAACTTGGGTTTGATTTTGATGTCTTGTGTGTTAAAGGAAATCTTGTAGATGTGTTGGATCTAAGATCTAAGGAGATTGTTTGGAGATTTCAAGCCTTCATCAATGGTGGTTCATGTTTTGGGGGTAAAATCTAGATTTAGCCTAAATCTAGCAAGGTGAGTTCAAGTTGATTTGTGAAAACGTTGTACATGCCAAAATGTTTATTTTAAAGCATTTATGTGTTTTACATTAAATTATCAACTGTTGAGTTATTTGATAACTTTTTGTTATTTGAAGTATTTGGCTTATTAAACACTGTAAAATACCACATTTGAGATTTTTGGACATTTTGATAAATAAGTCATAAACGATAGTGTTTTAATGATTTATTGTGTAAATGGATTTTTGGTCACAAATGCATTTTAGTGCTTGTTGGGTTTTTATGCATCATTCATATAAATGGACAATTTGAAAATAAGAGTACGTGAGTCCTTGGGATGAGTTATTCCCAACCTTGGGAACATTTTGGAAATAATAACCTTTTTGGGTTTTGGGCCGAAGGCCATTGATGATTTGAGAAATAAAGATTTTGGGAAAAGATTTAATTTGGTTTACGTAACCATGTGGGCTCTCATGGTTTAGACAATCGTATGTTAAGCCTTTTGGGGCTTGATTTGTACTCTATTGAGTCTTTGGAATATTTGTTCCGTTTTGTTAGCTCGTTAAGGAGCCTTGGACGTATGGTGTACTTAGTTGCATCTTATTTGAGAGTTACATGTTTTGAACGCGTTAGTTCATTCTTTTGAGTCATGTAACGTTTTAGACTGCATTGCATTGGATCCATAGGCATATGAGTCAGTCGGTTGGTTAGTTGGGGACTTTATCCCCGTTTGGGGACTAGACATTATTTATGGCTAGCGGGAGCTCGAGGTACAGATCGTGGGTGGTTGAACTCGATAACCGTGTAACCTTTATTGAAGGGCTCGAGGTAGAGATCGTGGGTGGTTGAACTCGATGCTCGTTTGTCGTCCAATCTGGTTACTCATCGTGGAATTTAGTGTCCGCGTTTGAATTCTAGTGAGTGGTCCCCAAGTCATGTTGTTGTTATGTAAGCTTGCGGTGGTGCTCTGCAGAGCCGTATACGGAGCTAAGTCTTGCGGTGGTGCCCAGTGTGAGCTGGATACGGAGACTTGTGGCTTTGGTTGTGACACTCATTAGAGGTCGAGTAGACACTAGGATCAGTGGTGTCTTACGGTGGTAGCTCAGAGGAGCCGGATACGGGGAACCATGGTCTTATGTGAAGCTCGAGAACATTGATAAGTGGCTTAACTTTGTGTGCCCGCCACATTCGATGGAATTCGGGTATCCCCTGTCACTGAAAGGTGTAGTTTTTGGGTATTGAGTTTTATTATCCAAGTTTTCGGTGGCGTCTTGTATAAGTGGATTTTACTCTTGAGTTATGGGTTAAGTATTATGCCCCACCCGTGTTTTGGGTGTTTCGGGATATAAAGTTTTAACCGCATTTTCATAAATGGAGAGTTCGATTTCTATTCACGTTTTGAGTAAGTGTTGGATTTCATTACTTCATGAAATAACGTTAGGCGTTGAAGCGTCCAATTATAAATTGCATAATATTGGAAACGGGTCGCACTCATATTTAAAGTAATTCATTTTAAAGGATAATGATTTAAGTTGCATCATTTCCGTTTAATGGTTTTATAATCATGATGAAAACTCTTCAACTCACTAGGCGTTAGCCTAACCCTTTTTATTTGTCGGCATGTGCAACAGGTTTCGGTTGGGAATAACTCTAGTAACACTGTGCTGAGAGGAGTGCTAGTTGTGAGCTCAAGAAGTGGTTATCTTAGTGAAGTCTTCCGCGCTTGTTTTGGGAAGAGCAACTTATAGTTGGGATTAAGTAACACCCGACTTCGGTCTAGTGCTTGTATAAGACTAGAGTTTATATTTGTTTGAGGTTGAATAGAAAGTCTTATTTTGAAGATTTATCTTTTAATTGATGTAATACCAAAATTTTTAATTAGTTGCTCTTACCAAATTTGAGGGTGTTACATTCTCACATGAGCCTGATCCTATATATACACACATATGTTTTCAATTATTACTTAATTAATGAGTCAATAATATTGAACAATTTAAATTTGGATATATATTAAAAACAAAAAAGTAAGTCACTAGAAAGGTAAAAGAAATCAAATAACGTCATACAAAAACCACGCATCAGGCAGGCACATGCTTAACGTGGCATCATAGACGAGCTTTGAGTCACGACATACTACAATGACTATTGCGACAAGCCTTTTAGAACACTCATTAAAACTAATGCGTACCTCTACAAAGGCATAATTATGATTTCTCACATCCAATTTATTAGAACGATTCGAATTTGTTGTGCGCCTAAGGTTAGTATCTAGGTACCATCTTATTGGTACAATTTCGAACTCAATTTTCTCATTTAATTATTTTTAGACTATATTACACGATTAGTCCCTGTCGTTTATATAAAATTGTACTGTGCATCCCTAAATTAAAATAATCAGGGAAAACGTCCTTGTGGTTTACATTTTCACCCACCTTTGGTCCCTGTGTGTCAGGATCGAAATTCTAAACAAGAATTTAAACTAAACACTCAGAAACTATGTTAAAGAAGTCGCGGAAAAACACTTTAACAATAAATCAATCAAACAGTGTATAAACTCAAATCACAACTTATATTGATTAACTTAATGATTACAAGCAAACCATCAATCTGTTGAACAAGCTCAACAGACGTTCAATACTTCTCTATTGAAAGGACTACAAAGAACCTTGAGGTTAATTCTCTCTAAACGTATTCTATGTGAATTATGTATTAATTCTATCTCTCTATCAAAAACTTCTAAACTATATATACAGAACTAATTACAAGATAATTACAAAAGAAATATTTATCTTCAGCATCCATTCCATAGTTATCTTCATCTTTATCTCCAGCTTCTATTCTTTCGTTCAAAGTCTTCTTTATCTTCACGATCCTCATAAGCAGTATTAATCATCCAGCAGCATTAATCTTCTCAGCAGTACTAACCATGTTTGCAGTATTAACTCCCCTATAGCAGTAGTAATCTTCAAGCAGTAATAACTACTAGCAGTATTAACTTTCAAGCAGTATTAATATCTCTAGCAGTAGTAATTCTTCAACTAGCAGTATTAACTTTAAGTAGCAGCATTAACCATACTTAGCATATTTCTGACCCAACAATATCCCCCTAACTTAACTTTTCAAACTGAGAAGTTAAGTTCTTCAGCATAGAGTCTTCATGATGCTTTCAAAACTCCAATTCAATTCCCAAGATTTGGATTGAGTCCCAGACTTTGATTAATTGTTCTTCTAACCACAATCCTTGCCATTTCTGAATTTTTAGAGCAGACCAACTTTGCATTCAACATTCCTTGTAGCTTTGCTCTGCTATGGTCATACACTTTGTCCACCAGGTAATACTCATGATAACTTTTATCTATAGTAAGCACAAAGACTCCACAGTTTTCAAACAACATCCAATTATCTATTCTTTTGAATCCATTCTCAAGATGCAAGTCTTTGATAACATACTGCACTCTCTCAGGCTCAAACATCATACACAAGTATTCCATGGCCATTTTTGTTAGACTCATCCCAGCTTCTTCCAACACTTTACCATATAAGCTCAGCCTAACTTTGTGCATTTCTTCCAAATCAGACCTGGAACAACTTCTGATAATTTTACCTCATGTTGCATACACTTCATGATGATCACCCATTCTCTTGATCCTGAAGTATTCTTTGCCTTGGTCTTTCAGAATATCCCAATGAATGATTCCAGGAACATTCACTGAAATAGGATCAACCTTCAGAGGTTCTTTATCAGATACTGTCATGTACAAATCAAATTGCACATCAGATTGTCTTGGTTGACTTGTAGGATCTTGATTCTGCTTTAGCACATGTTCTGCTGATTCTGCTTCTGCTCTTTCACTTTCATTCTCTTTTTCAACTTCTTCAATTCTTGGCCTCTTTGCCTGTTTCTTTGTAGCAATAGATTTCTTTCTTTTTATAGCTCCAATTTTCTGAGCTAAGGTCTCTTCTTCCTTCACTTTTGCCTTTTCTTTGATAGGAGTGCCTTCTTGACTGTCAGGGAATGGTTGTTGAATATTCAAATCATGCCTTTCTTTCATCTTTCTTTCAACCTCTACCCTTTGAGTGAAATCCCCTTTCAGCTTGGCCATCTCCTTCTTGTATAGCTCTTCTATCCTTCCAAAAGACATACTGGTAAACATTCCTTCAGGAACTCCAATAGCTCCTTTTAGAAAGTTTATCATTTTCCTTCTTTCTTGATTGGCTAGGAATGTTTTAGAAGGTTGTCTTTGTCTTGTCTTTAATAACAGCCTTTGCCTTGATGCCTTCTTTGTAACTTTCTTAGCAGCAGCAGCAGTTTTCATACTCCTTTGAAATTCCTCATTAAGCTTTGTAGACAATTCCAAAGCAATCTCTCTATCTTTTGTAGATTGGATTTCTTCCTCCCTTGCCATCTCTTCTTGCAGCTTCTTTGTTAACTCTTCATCTAGAGCTATTTGAGATGATTTCTTTGATGGCTTCACAGATTCAACCACCTTTTCTTTCCCTTTCCTCTTGATCTCTGCCTCACTGATCTTCTTCTTCTTCTGTTCTGATCCTCCTTCTTTGATTACCACTCCTTTAGCCTTTTGAGTGGCTTTAGGAGTGTCATGTTTTGCTTTAACTAGAGTTTCTTCAATTTCTAGTTCTTCTACTGTCAGATCCGTTTCTGCTGCTGGTTGTTCTGTTTCTGCTTCTGGTGTAGTTACTGCTGCTGACTCTGTTACTGCTTCTTTCATACTTGTTTCTGCTGCTTTACCTATTTCTGCTGCTTTGACAAAGGTTTCTGCTTCTGTACCAATATCCTTTTCTTTTTCAGCATCAGTCTCCCCCTCAAACTGAAATTCCATCTCACTTGTACTCTCCTTTTCTATTTCAGCTTCTGATCTCTCCCCCTTTTTGGAAGCATCATTAGTCCTTCTCTTCTGTAATACAAACCGAGTTTTCTTCTTCTTGTGCACCAATTTGAGCACCATCTTCTTGAGATGGGCTATCTGCTATTGTTGAGACAAAATCACCTTTTGCATATCTTTTATCTCCAAGTTTTGATTGTGAACTTCCAGACTTAATGTACCAAGAGTATCCATCAATTCTTCGTAGTTATATCTGTCCTCACCTCCTTTAGGTGTGTTTACCACCTTTGAAGGATCCTTGGATCTCTTAGTAGAGGCCTTCTGCCTAGCAGAAGCACCTTCTACCCCCGTGGTTTCTTGGCACCTGGGACCTTTAGATGATTGCTCATCTAAAGTTGTCGTGGGGAAGGTCTTAGGGATGTTCACACTGTCCTGTCCTACACCTTGTGCAGAAACAGTAGTGTGAGCCTTGCTGCCCACATGCTCATCCTTCTCCTTAGAGAGCACCTTCTTGGGGTTGCAAGACACCCCTGTAGTTTCCCTTTGGATATTCTCTAATGGAGAATGCTCCATTAGAGGGTTTGCAGGCTGTTGGGGTGAAGATACAAACAAGGAAGGAACCTTCTGTACCTTTTTCCTTTGATATGTTTTGGTGTTGGGGGAAGTTGGCTTGACAATAGGGATCTGAGGAGTATCAATTGAACTGAATGGTGTGGGTAGGTCATCAGTTAGGTGGTCAGATGTGGGCTTTGACACTGATGCCTCACCATGGGAATGAGACATAACCATCATTGTAGAGAATAATGGTGTCTCTTGTCCAGAAAAGTCCTTACTTGGTCTTTTCATGTTTGAGAATACCTTCCCTTTGGGAGGTTTTGGTACATACACCTCTTGAAAAGAGGGTAGATCCATCAATTCATTTAGTAGAATCTCTTGTACAAACCTAGGATACATATAAAAGCTTTTTGTTTTGGTATCCAGGTTTGACATTAAATCATTGAAAATCATTTGAGAAAAATTAAACTTTCTAGAGGTGGCTAAGCAGACTAGAGCATAATCTAAGGTACTACTGAACTCACTCCAACCAGTTGTTTTTCTAGAAATACAATGCAGAAGGGTATGAACAAAGAATCTCCACTGAGGTGAAAATTTGCTCTTGAAGAACTTGTAAACCTCAGTGGGACCTTCATACCCCATACGACTAATAGACTGGAAGAGATCTTCCTTGGACAGAGAAGTAATACCTGAGGCATCATCTAGTCGTAGATGGATGCGAATACATCCTTCTGTGATGGTTAGAGGTTTATCACAGACCCTTGATTTGATGACCTGATTGCCATCTTCAGTGTGAATGGAGGCATTGGCCCAGAACTGATGCATGTGCTCCACATAGATTGTGGGATTGACAGTTAATGCGTAGGCGATGTGTGAGGATTTTAGGAAATCCACAATTTGATGAAACCCTTCTGCTTGCATGGGTTTCTGTAGCATTGCCAACTCATTGTGATCATCAATAAACATCAGTCCTGCCATCTTCTTGATCGAAACTAGGGTTACGCACTGGAAGGAGTCGAGAGAAAGAGAGAGAAATAACACTCGTAGGAAATTCAAAGAGTCGTTTGGATTTTGGAGGTCAAAGAGGGTATTTATAGGTGGAGGGTTTCAGTTAGAAGCAGTACTAAGTACCCTAGCAGCATTAACAAGCCCGCAGTACTAACCATATAAGCAGTAGTAACACATACTAGCAGTATTAACACAAACTAGAAGTAGTAACACATACCAGCAGTATTAACACAGACTAGCAGTATTAACACATACTAGCAGTAGTAACACTGTCTGGCAGTAGAAATAAGGTAAGCAGTAGTAACTTTGCATTAGCAGTATAAACCACCAAGCAGTAGTAACCATACTTAACCATTTTTGAACTGGCAGCAGGATTAATAGTGAGAGCAGTATTAACTTAACTAGATGTACCAAGTTTCCAATTCAGCAGAGTAATCTGAAACACTTAAACACACATAGTTAGAAGCACCATGCACTATATATTATGAGAAAGTAAACATGAAGGAATTTATATAGAAATGGTACATAAAGAAAATCAACAGATGCTTATTCAGTGTTTATCATGCCCACACTTGTGACCAAGAATGTGAATCTACCAACATCAAAAGCTTTGGTGAATAGATCAGCAAATTGGTTACTTGTGTGTACCTTCAAAACTTGAATTAGCTTCTTTTCATTGCAATCTCTAATAAAATGATACCTGATTTCTATATGTTTGGTTTTAGAGTGCTTGACTGGATTATTAACAATGCTAATAGCACTGTTGTTGTCAATGAAGATTGGAGTGTGAAGAAAAGTAAAACCATAGTCCAACATCTGATTCTGAATCCATAGCACTTGAGAGCAGCAGCTTGCAGCAGCTATGTACTCTGCTTCTGTTGTCGAAGTGGACACGGTGGTTTGCTTTTTACACTGCCATGAAACTAGTCTTGCTCCCAGAAACTGACAACCTCCTGAAGTAGACTTTCTATCCAAGTTTGCATCACCCAAGTCACTATCAGAATATGCAAGTAAATCAAATGGTGAGTCATGAGGATACCAAAGACCCAACCTAGGTTGTCCTTTGAGATATCTGAAGATCCTCTTGACTGCTTGAAAATGAGATTGCTTAGGTCTTACTTGAAATCTGGCACACACACAGACAACAAACATAATATATGGCCTTGAAGCTGTTAGATACATGAGGGAGCCTATCATAGATCTATAGTGATGAACATCTACATCCTCCCCCTCAAGATCTTCAGTGATCTGTTTGTGTGTTTCCATGGGTGTGCTTGCAGGCTTTGAATATGAAAATCCAAATTTGGTAAGTATATCTTGCACATACTTGGATTGGCTGATGAAGATACGATCTTTCTTCTGTTTAACCTGTAGCCCAAGGAAGAATGTAAGTTCACCCATGGAGCTCATCTTGAATCTTTTATGCATCAGCTCCTCAAACTCTTTGCACAAATAATCTTTTGTGGATCCAAAGATGATGTCATCCACATAGATTTGCACAAGCATGATGTCCTTCTTCTTCCTTCTGATGAACAGAGTCTTGTCTATTATTCCTCTTTCAAAATCATTTTCCAAGAGATAGGTAGATAGAGTGTCATACCATGCTCTTGGTGCTTGATGTAGCCCATAGAGTGCCTTCTTTAATTTGTATACTCTGTCAGGAAAGTTGGGATTTTCAAACCCTGGAGGCTGACAAACATATACTTCTTCATCAATTGTCCCATATAGGAATGCACTCTTGACATCCATCTGATAAACTCTGAACTTCATGAAAGAAGCATAGGCTAGAAACAGCCTAATTGCCTCAATTCTGGCTACTGGAGCAAATACTTCTTCATAGTCTATTCCGTCTTTTTGTATGTACCCTTATGCCACAAGTCTGGCCTTATTCTTTATTACAATTCCTCTCTCATCTTTCTTATTCCTGAAGATCCATCTTGTGCCAATTGCTCTGTGTCCTTTTGGAAGATCAACCAGATTCCATACATCTTGCAACACAAACTGCAGTAGCTCCTCTTCCATTGCTTCTATCCATCTTGGGTCTTTCATTGCATCATAGGCCTTCTTGGGTTCAATCTGGGACAGAAAGCAAGATAACAAGCCTGTTTGTATGTCTTTCAATCCCCCTAACTTGCTTTGTTGCCTTGTGATCATTGGGGAATTGATGTCACCAATCACCAATTGAGGAGGATGATTCTTCTGAGTTCTTGTATGATTGACAGCCTCCTCATTAAGATTTGCTTCGAGATTGGAGTCATTCTTCTCTGGAGTGCTTCCACCATACACTGAAGAATTTTCTTCATCAGTATCATCTTCTGACAGTATGGGCATCTCAGGTCCTGTGTTTCCTGGATTATGATCATCCTCTTTATCACTCTTATTCTCTTCATCACCTTTGTCCTCTTCATCTGGATCAGAATCTTCTGAATCATCTTTCTTTTCTTGCTGGCAAAATTCAACAGGATCAGCAGTAGGTATGGGGAACATCACAAACTCTTGTTTCTGTGCTTGTACCTGTTCTGAAGTTGTTCCTACAGTTTGCACATTACTAAAACCCAAAGCATTAGTTAGTGAATCAATGTCAAACAACCAATCAGGACCTGTACCAATTTGATTTGGTGTGTTCTCATTGCATTTGACATTGTCACTTTCCTCTATAATTCTTGAAGAACTATTAAAAACTCTATATGCCTTACTCTGAGATGAGTATCCAAAAAGAAATCCATCTTCGGCTTTGCTTTCAAACTTGCCTAAGTGGGATTTGGTGTTGAGAATAGTGCAAGGACACCCAAAAGGTTTGAAAAAGCCAATAAACGGTTTCCTCTTGTTAAAAAGTTCACAAGGTGTCTTGCCTTGAGATTTGACTACTAGAACCCTGTTTTGGACATAACAGGCAGTATTAACTGCTTCTTCCCAGAAAGTAATTGGTAACTTTGAATATGCCAACAGAGATCTAGCAGCCTCAATTAGTGTCCTATTTCTCCTCTCAGCTACACCATTTTGTTGAGGAGTTCTAGGAGCACTGTATTGTTTCTCAATACCTTTAGCCTCACAAAAGCTGTTTAAGTCATTGTTTTTAAATTCAGTTCCATTATCAGATCTGATGACTTTAACCCTTAGATTAGTTTGGTTTTCAATCCTAAGAACAAAGGATTTGATCAGTCCACTTGTCTCATCCTTAGTCCTCAGAAAATATACCCAAGTAAATCTAGAGAAATCATCAACAACGACTAAGCAATAGGATTTCTTTCCAATACTCATCACATTTCTAGGACCAAAAAGATCCATATGTAATAATTGAAGAGGTGAAGAGATAGTATTTATTTCTTTGGACTTATGAGAAGTTTTGTGCTGCTTGCCTTTAAGACAAGCAACACAGTGATCATCACATGAAAACACTTTTTGAGGTAAACCTCTTACAAGGTTGTTTTTCACAAGAATGTTCATTGTTTTAAAATTCATGTGACACATCCTTCTGTGCCAAAGAGATGATTCATCTACAGAAGCCTTTGAAAATAGAAAGTTTAATGATGAAACAGATGATATATTCTCTAAGTCCAAACAATAAACATTATCCTTCCTAGGAGTTCTAAGTAGTATCATACTTTCATCAACTACCTTGAATCCTGGAGCAAGGATAATACATTCAGTCTCAGTAAATAATATACTATGTTTCTTGTCACAGACCTGTGATACACTTAACAGGTTGTATCTCAATTGCTCAACATAGTATACATCTTCAAAGGACATCTTACCTTTTGATACCATACCTTTTCCACTGATCTTACCACCAGCTGGATTGTCACCAAAAGCAACATGTCCTCCATCAAACTTTTTAAAGTTTTGAAGGCAGGCCATGTTACCTGTCATGTGCCTAGAGCAACCACTGTCTACATGCCAAATGGTCTTCTTCTTGAGCTGTTGGTTGCCCTGCACATAAGATAAAACAGTTAGTTTTTAAAGGGAACCCAAGACAAAGTGGTCTTGGGTTGGCCTTTCTCATCAACATATTTATAATCAGTAATCTTAGTCTGGATGAGATGATCAGATTTAGGAATCTTATGGCTGGAATACTTTGTCAAAATTATGGGCTTGGCAGCATTAACACTGGTAGCAGCACTATCCTTGTTAGCAGTACTAACATGGTTACAAGTACTAACTTGGTTAGCAGTACTAACTTGGTTAGCAGTACTAACTTGGTTAGCAGTACTAACTTGGTCAGCAGTAGTATTGCTATCAACAACACTATTTCTGTTAGCAATACTATTTGAGGTAGCAGTACTAACAGGTTTATTGACTTTTGGAACCCAAATCTTGACAGAGGTGTTTGCTTTCTTGTTCTGAGAGTTACTCCTTGACTTGATTGGAGTATTTTCTTTTGATTTAGCAAACTTATTCTGAATATGAGATTTTGCAGTCCCAATTTTCATTGGTACTGTTCTCATATTAGCAGCCATGTGATTTCTTGATTGCTTCCTATAACCAACTGAATTTTGTGTTTGTCTTTGAAAAGAAAATCTTTGGTTAATAGGATTGAAATAACAGTGTTTGACTAGATGATTCAATTTGCCACAGATAAAACAGGGCTTTGGTCTATTGATTTTGCTTAGATCAATTCTCTGTTTTGAGCCCACTGATTATTTCTGTTTCTCTGATTTCCCCTTATTTTATCATGTTTATGGGGCTTGTTCTGTTGACAAGTACAGGGATTTATAACAGAGGTTTGCATGTAGTGAATTCCCTGTACCTTTTCCTTTCCTTTCCTGGAGGTCTCAGCTTTCTCACTCTTAACAGTCTCTTTCACTGTCTTGGTCATCTCCACTTTATCACTTTTGATAAACGGTTTACCTCCCTTCTCATTTGTCAGAATGTGGTTTTCTAAGGGAATATCTTTATGGTCTTCCTCATTCTTACTCTCAGAATTCTCTTCTTCAGAGTCTGCCCCAACCACTACTTTGTCTAATGGATCTACTTCTGTGGCTCTTGCAGGTAAGTCATTCCTATCCTGTCTTTCTAAGAAGTCTGAGGTGGGAGGAATGTAGTTATTGTTGTATGGTGGAGGGGTGTTGTTGTAACCTATACCTCTCTTTAGTTTGTCATGAATTTGAGATTTAAGTAAAGAGTCCATTGCTTTAGAAGCATTGGAATATTTCTCAATGTCTAGTTTGGCCTTCTCAAATTCATTCTTAACTTTTTCACACTCCTCTCTAGACTTTTCTAGCTCAATCTCTAACTGATTCTTCTCCCACTGCCAGTAGTTGAGATCATATGAATGTTGAAGTTCATTAGCTTGGTATTCCTTTATTTGTTCTTCAAACTTCTCAACAATCACAACATACTCTCTTCTATCTTTCTCTTACCTTTTAAGGTCATCACACATGCTCTGATTGTGATCCCTGTACTTTTTAACAGTTTCAAGACATACTTTAGAGCAAAGGTTAGATTTTACCTCAGTTGGGATTGCAGTGCTTGATAACTCTGAAACTTCAGCCATCAATGCTTGGTTCTGTATTGCCTCCTCTGCTTGATCACTCCAATCAAAGCCCATCCCTTCTTGTGAAACAAGATTTAATATGGTTGATGTTAAGTCTAAATATTGTATCCAAGATTTAATATGGAAAGTCAAACTTGTAAAAGTCAATAATGTCAATATTGCCTTAGTCATAGCTTGTTTAGTTTCCTTAGCCTTTAAGGCTTTGTAATAAATAGGTAGTATATATAGGGTTTGTCTTGTTATCTTGTGACAACGTCTAGAGAACACTACATTGTAATATTCAGAGACATGTGATTTGTAATTGAAGATCTACTTTCTCTCTCTAGACTCTCTCTCTAGTTCTTGATCTTATTGTCTAAATCTTGAGTAATTGCTTGATAAATTGGGATTTTATGATTAACAATTGGTATCAGAGCTGAACCAAACTTTTTAGGAAAGATTTGATCATGATTTGAATTGAAATCTGTGTGTTTTGGATTGAAAATTTGAATTTTTCGAAAGTTTTTCAAGAAAACAAGTTTGGGTACTGTTCATCCGAATTTCATGTGAAAAATCGTTATTGGTGCATGAAAATGGTTTCTTTAGATGCGATTTATATTTGTAATTGATTCTTGTTTGTATTACATCTAGTAATTCGAACAAAATTGGTTTCAATTTTTCGAATTTTGAGTTTTTCTTGAACTCGAGTTCGGTGTCTGTTCTTGATTGAAAATATATGATTTGATGTTTTTAATCGAAATTTGATTGTATTTTTGTGTTTCGTATTGTTTGTTGTTGATGCTGATAAATTCTTGAGTTCAATTGTGCAGGTTTGAATCGAATTGAGAAAGAAACAGTCAAGAACACGGTTTGCGCAACATTTATACACTTTGCGCAACATTCATAGGAGTTTGCGTCTTCAAAAGAAAGTCAGTTTGCGCATCAAGACCAATACGCAAACCTCGACTTTGCGTATCCAGCGTGTTCCACGAACCCAGCTTTGCGTATCTCATTGAATACGCAAACCTACTTTGCGCATCAAGGCCATTGCGCAAAGCTCATCTTGCGCTTCAAGACCGATACGCAAACCTACTTTGCGTATCACGTTGCTTGCGCAAAGCTCCATTTGCGCAACTCTCTGCTTACGAGAAATTCAACTTTGCGCATCCTGTGACTTACGCAAACCTTCTTTGCGTATTCAGTGTGACACGAGATTCATTCTTTGCGCCTTATCTTTCTGTTTAAAAAAAAAGTGTTGTTCATAACAAGTGTTGTTCAAATTTTTAGTGTGTCATCTATATGTTTTTTAAACTTTGTGTCATAACAAGTGTTGTTCAAATTTTCAATTTTTAATATTTTTTTCGAAAATTTTTCTATTCAATCTGATTTTTGATTTTTTGATATATAGTTTGGAACGATCTTTCACATCAAGCTAATTTCTTTTTCAAAATGGGATTTTTTACAGATCTTGAAGTAAAGATCAGAAAGGTGGAATTAGAGAAGATTAATCTGGGTCATCAAGTTGACTTTCATTCTCAGAAGTCAATAGAATAATTTAATGAAATCATATCTTTGAAAGAAGAACTCTGTGCTTTAAAGGTTCTTAATTAAGATCTTCTGAAAAAATCTTCTGGACACTCTGATGAGAAAATAAAAAATTTGGAATCTAAGAATGCTGAGCTTAGAAAGAATATATCTGATTTGGAGCAAAAGATTACTGAAGATAAAGCTGATTTTGAAAAAGAAAAAAGAAAAGTTTTTCAAAGAAATTCTCAGATTTCTCAAAGAAGTGTTATGAAGAGAAGAAGTCAGTGGAGCTTAAATGCATCAAGCTTTCTCAACAAATCTCTGATTTTGAGAAAGTACTGATTTTGGAAAGAGAGAAGTTTGATAAAGAGAAGAAGGCCATAGAACAGAAAAATGTGGGATTCTTTAAAGAATTATCTGGCTAGAGAAATGAGTCAGAGAAAGGATTTGAAGAAGAACGTTTAATCTTTGAATCTGAAATCAAGAAACTGACTTCCAAATTGTCTGAACTGTCTGCCAATGCGCTGAAAGAGCAAAGAACGAAGTCTGTTTTCTCAAAGAAGATTGACCAGCTTGTGAAAGAAAGAGATAACTTTGCGTCAAAGATCAAAGAGCTTGAAAAGTCTGTTTCAAGTCAGAAAGTTGTCTCTTCACAAAGGCAAGTCAAATCATTTAATCAGATTCGTCACACTAACCTTTTCTATGATGAATTTTTAGATGGTTCAGATACTTATCCGAGGAGAAAAAGTTTCAAGAAAGAGACACTGGTTTGGCAAAAGAAACCAGTAAAAGATGATAAGGAAAAAGAGCTGAATGAGAAGAAATCATGTGTACCTATACACAAAGCAAAGAAGAACAAAGCATCTAACGGTAAGAAATATTATTGTTCTATTTGTTATACACATGATCATATCCATAAGACCAGTGATCATTTCTGGTATGGTTCTTACTCTGTTACCCCCACACGAACTGCAACTAACATTTTTGGACCCAAATACCAGTGGGTACCAAAGAAGAAAAATGATTCTGTGTTGCAGGCACCTCAAGCCAAGGGGGAGTAAGAGAACAATGGCTTTTGAACATAGCAGTTCAAAACCCGGACTTCAATGTCAAGTTTATGGCTCTTGAGTAAATCAGCTCAAGACCCGGACTTCAAAGTTGAAAGATTATGGCTTCTAAGTACACAGCTTAAGACCCGTACTTCAACGGAGTTTGACTTCTAAATACAACAGTTTAGGACTCGGACCTCAGCGATCAAAAAGACCTTACTCCTGTGTTTTTGCATCCGATGGATATTGATGGTCTCCATCCCAAGTGAATTGATCTGATCTCTATCCTATACTTTTCACTGCTAGATTTTTCTGATATTGATGGTCTAACAATTCAAAAGGGAGTGTTTTATCTCTATCCTGCTTTAATTGACATATTTCAGATGCCTAATTTAAGGGGGAGTAAAGGTGATGACTTCTGATTACTTCAGATCAGAACTCACTCTATAAACCGTTTTACTGCTTTCTGTCTTTTATTTTTTAAATAATGTGAATAAAGTGGCTTCTGATCACATGACAGATCAGGACCCGTTCATCAATGATCAAAGATGGATATTGTGCTAATATCCAGGGGGAGCTTAAAAGATTAAAATCTTTATATCATGATTTTAGGGGGAGCTAAAAAGGTAAAAAATTTCTGATCCTAGATCTCTGATTGTTTGGAAGAAGAACAACTTTCAAGCATGAAAAACATTTTCTTAAATGTTCAAACCACTTCTCTATTCTCAAAAGTTTTATGAATTTAGAAGTGTACTTTTAAATGTTTTTCTAAAAATTTTGAGCTTATTGTTTAACTGACCGTGTGTTTCCAAAGATCAATACTTGTGTATTATCTTGTCCATATACTGTCAAGTATTCATACACACCGGTTCAGTATTTTATTTGAAATTGTTATTACCATGTCTCAAATTCAAACAATTTTTCGATGGTAATACCCCCGTTTGAAATTCAAAGTTGTTAAGCATCATTCATCTAGTTCATATTTGTGCTTTCATTGATAAATTGTTTATATTCGTTCATATAAACAAAATTTCCAATTCTTTGATACCCTAACCATTTGATTTGATCTGTTTAATTCATTGTCAGATTCTCAAAACAATTCTCTTGACTTCATTTCATTCATTCAATATTCTTGTTTTGAGAAATCTTCAAAGTTCAAATGCTCAAATTTCATTTCTGATTTTTGATGAGCATACATACACTGACATATAATTTCTTGTGATTTACATGTCAAGAAATTCATTGACTAGCATGTACTTTTAGGAACATGGGATTCAGTGTGAGTGCTTAATAGATCTTCTATGGATTCACGATAACCAGTGTTTCCTACCTCGGAAGAAATCCTTTGAGTGATTAAGGGGAGAGGGGTCTAAAAGAATTGAGTGTGGGAGTGAGCAGAGGTAAAATGGAAATGAGAGATTGGTTAGATGTGAGCTTATATGTTTAAAAGAAAGAGGATGTGAGAACAGAGTTAAAAGAAGATCAGAACTCTGCACCAAACATCTTTCTGATGCGGGCAGCAACATTACTGATTGGTTCACATTTCTTTGGTGACCATCATTGAAATAGGCAAATAGCCCATGCCATCTCTTGTATACAACCCCACCATCTACTCATTCTTTTCTTAAAAAGAGAATGTTTCACATTTTCTAGGGAAGCAGCATATAATCTATCAGATCTTCTTTTGGAAGATACTGATATTGAAAAAGAAGGAAAGTTGCCCCACCTTCGACCCTTTCTCATGCACATTGAGTCCATGTATAATCATTGTTGTCTCAGTGATTTACATACTTTGAGCCTTAATGAAACACAATCATTGTGCCTGAATTCTTTCATACACAAGCACGAGCACACAGAAAAATTGTTTTTCTGTCAGAACATTCATAGATAAACCTTGTGTTTTTCAATGATTGAATGGAAGTCCTGGGGAGTCATCATCAAACAAGCTCCTTATATTGTACATTCGTTGTACACAGTAACTTTGTGTTGCTGACAGGCATTCCTAACTATTTCATATGTTGAATCAGGATTACCACGTCCATTATGTCTGAATTTGAAAAGATTCGGATATATACTGTTCATGATTCGGCTCTTCAGATCAAAGCGCGCCTATTGTCAAAGGGGAGATTGTTATTTGGTTACAAAAGGGGTGATCAAAGTCTATGCTGAAATTGAAGAAATTTTGATGATTATGATGCTCTCAATCATCAAAAAGGGGGAGAATTATACAAAGATCAATTTCAAAGTCTGATGAAGAATTTCTGAAAGTTCAAAATGCTTTCGTTGTTTCAAAGACAAGTCAGAAATTCGAATTGCTTCTGCTGATTTAAAGTTCAAGTCTGATAAAAGCCAAAAGATTCTGAAGGAAGAATGTTCAAAGTTTATTCAAGATGATTCGTGAAAGTTTGTTCTTCCAAAGATGGTTCAGAGATCAAAGTGATGAAGATACTTGTTTGTCTGTTACCGTCAACATTTCAAAGATGTTTCAAAGATGAAGTTTCATGTTCAAAGATGTTTCATGTATTATAATTTTCGTTCATGACTTGTTGACTTTTAAAGCTTCAAAGATAAAAAGACTTTCCAAGATTCTTCAAGAGCTGAAAGATTAAAGATTGTGAAAGCTTCAAAGAGACAAAAGCTGAAGAATCAAGAGCTGAAGATCAGTATCATTTTTTTTATTAAATCTTGAATACAAAGGGGGAGATTGTTAAGTCTAAATATTGTATCCAAGATTTAATATGGAAAGTCAAACTTGTAAAAGTCAATAATGTCAATATTGTCTTAGTCATAGCTTGTTTAGTTTCCTTAGCCTCTAAGGCTTTGTAATAGATAGGTAGTATATATAGGGTTTGTCTTGTTATCTTGTGACAACGTCTAGAGAACACTACATTGTAATATTCAGAGACATGTGATTTGTAATTGAAGATCTACTTTCTCTCTCTAGACTCTCTCTCCAGTTCTTGATCTTATTGTCTAAATCTTGAGTAATTGCTTGATAAATTGGGATTTTATGATTAACAGTTGATTATTGCTTCCATGCTGTTGAGCAGTTCCTCCTCTGCACTCTCTTGCAAAGTGTCCCAAATTATGGCATTTATAGCATTCCACTTTGGAGTTATCAAAGCCAGCACCATCTTCTCTTCTCATGGCAAAATTGTTTCTACCTGTTCTCTTGATGAATCTTTTGACTCTCATGGTGAGCATTGCCATCTGCCATTTGATATCCATATCTTCAAGGTCATCTACATTGATCTGCTCCAGATCATCATTGATAAGAGAAGATTTAGCATGACTAGCAAGGAATGCTTCCAAAACAGAATCATTGGACCCATCCTGTTTTGAGCCATAAGAAGTACTAACTGATTCTGTATTAGCAATAGAATCAGTAGTGGATGATAGGAGGGCAACATTATGAGAGTATCCAGATGGCCTTTTCTTAGATTCAACTTCTGCTTCAAACACCCTTAGATCATTGTAGAGATCATCAAGCTCCTTATCCTCCAGATTATCATTCTGTCTAAAGGATACAGTGTACATCACCCATTCTTCACCAAGAGATCTTAGAAATTTTCTGTTGACATCATCCTGGTCCATCTTGACACCAACAGTGGCCAACTCTCCAATCAACTTGTTAAATCTATCAAAGGTTTGAGTCATGGACTCATTCTTTGTAGACATAAAATTCTCATACTGTTGTTTGAGAATAGCCTTCTGATTTCTCTTAGTGCTTTTAGTACCTGAAAATCTCTTCTCCAATGCATTCCACAGGATTTGAGCATCAGAACAGTTGAAGAATTGATGTTGGTATTCATTAGGAATTGCCAAGAGCAGAGTGCTCAAGGCTTTCATCTCAGTCTGCCTCATATTTCTTTCTCCATCAGTCTTTGGTGGAGTTCTCTTTCCATCTGCTCCCATCTTTCCTCCATCTGAGGGGCCATTCTTAATGATGTCCCACATTGAGTAGTCTGTAAGAAGAATGTACTGCCTGATTCTGATTTTCCACATGTCAAACTTATTGGGTTTGAGCATGGGAACTTTTGAAACTAGAACACTGTCATAAGATCCGTCCATGATGATTTTTTATTTCTGAGTTGAAGGCTCTGATACCACTTGTCAGGATCGAAATTCTAAACAAGAATTTAAACTAAACACTCAGAAACTATGTTAAAGAAGTCGCAGAAAAAAACTTTAACAATAAATCAATCAAACAGTGTATAAACTCAAATCACAAGTTATATTGATTAACTTAATGATTACAAACAAAACCTCAATCTGTTGAACAAGCTCAACAGACGTTCAATACTTCTCTATTGAAAGGACTACAAAGAACCTTGAGGTTAATTCTCTCTAAACGTATTCTATGTGAATTATGTATTAATTCTATCTCTCTATCAAAGACTTCTAAACTATATATATAGAACTAATTACAAGATACTTACAAAAGAAATATTTATCTTCAGCATCCATTCCATAGTTATCTTCATCTTTATCTCCAGCTCATATTCTTTCGTTCAAAGTCTTCTTTATCTTCACGATCCTCATAAGCAGTACTAACCATGTTTGCAGTATTAACTCCCCTATAGCAGTAGTAATCTTCAAGCAGTACTAACTACTAGTAGTATTAACTTTCACGCAGTATTAATACCTCTAGCAGTAGTAATTCTTCAACTAGCAGTATTAACTTTAAGTAGCAGCATTAACCATACTTAGCATATTTCTGACCCAACACTGTGCCCTAACACCGTTAAATGATTCAGTTAGAGTGAGTTAACTCTAAGGGTATTTTAGTCTTTTTAATGTTTTTTATTTTCTATTAAAATTTATCCTTTGATTTAAAAACCACAAGGACAATAATATATTTTACTCTATCTTCATCTTTATCCCTCCACCAACAGTCTTCATCTTCAACACTTCATCTTCCTTATTTCTCCGGCCACATGTCACCACCCCCATCGTCTTACACATTTCTCCGATCACAGGTTATACATCTCTGACCTCCCCACTATATTCCATCTCCGTACTTATAGTGACCCCCTTAACATTTATGGTCACTGCTCCTCACCTTTTTCACCCAAGTTCCGCACCCTTTTTACCCATGGTCGGCCATCGACCTGTAACTTCGGTTGTCCCATCGTTAACAAGAAATACCACCAACACAATCCACCTACCATTTATCACCAACCACCAATTTGAAAACAATACTATAAAATTTCAATAACATTAACATAAAACATAAACAACAATTTTTCATATATTAATTCATTAAAAAAAGTGTGATACAAGATTTCATCAAGACCTATAATCGAAAACCCAAATCAAAACTCCCAAATAAACTCTAAATCACAAACCGAGAGTTCAAGACTTAAATAAAACCCTAAATCAATACTCAAGTAAACCCTAAATAGAAAAACCTATGGTTGGGGAAGGTGTTCCTGTGGAGATTGAGAGAATGTTCATGTGTTGATGGAGAAGGGAGAGGAACAGATCGATAGGGATGGAGGAGCAGATCGATATGGAGTGTGAGATCGTCCCTATATTCAGAGGGTAATGAATCCATGTCCTCTTCATCAACATCTACTCAAAAGCCCCATCAAAAAGAAATCCCATCAGAGATAAAGGTCATGGATCGTAGATCTGGATGAAGGCCAACAAGAAGATTGTGGTTCATGAATTTGGATGAAGTTGAGATCGAGGGGGTTTCATCGGAGATGAAAGCTGATGTGTTATTTGCAATGAAGAAGAGGAGGAGGTTGAATAGGGAAGGAGAGGGTCGCTGGTGATGGGGAGGTCGGAGATGTCTTCTGGTGTGTTAGGGATGCCGGAATCTTCCTGGGGATTTCATGAACAGTTTTGTATATATATATATATATGTATATATATATATATTATATGTGTGTTATATATAAATGAATAATATATAGATAGATATAGCAAATTACATTATTGGTCCTCGTGATTTTTAAATCAAGAGTTTCTAATAAAATAATTAAAAAGTTATGAAATGACTAAATTGCCTTCCTAGTTAACCTAATTAACAGATGTCTTTAACGGTGTTAGGGTAAAGGGACCAAAGGTGTGTGAAAATGTAGACCATAGGGACGTTTTCCATAATTATTTTGATTTAGGGACGCACAGTGCAATTTTATGTAAACGCCAGGGACTAATCGTATAGTTTACTCTATTTTTTATTTATTTATTAAGTAAATATATCGCATTCAACTATTCAGTAATGTGAATATTTCCATATGCTCGTTACTACATTCCAACGAATGGATCTCACTCAGTTATTTGAGTAACAATTGACCAACTAGTAAAAACATAAAATTGAAGAAATCTAAATAAATGATACGTTGAATATATACTTGGTTTCCGTTAATAATAGTAGTTGGTTTCTGGTTAGAATAGTGAGATCGGGAAATCACCTTAAAAACCCGAAGAATCACGGATAAACATATGAAAAGATGTATAAAAGTAAATGTCAAATTCAAGATAATAAGTGATTGTATTTTTGGTTGTTTCTCTCTATATTTTCTTATATTTTCTTGATTTTTGATTTACAAAATACGGGGAGATATTTTTATTATTTAAAAAATTTGGTTATAACCATCTTTTTAACTGCATCTGTTATATCATCTCAATCAACGATTTAGATGGGTTAATTTTTTGATTCTTTTATTTTTCAGGGTACGTTCCGTTTGGATCTCTTCCGTTAGGAACCTTAAATTCATTAAGATCTTAATAACACATCATGTCTATACCTTTCAGTTTAATCCAACAACTCTAATTAAGTAACAATTTCCAATTAAATATAATAAAGATGGGTAATATCTTTTGCAAAACGTATATATACGAACATTATGCCATCTTGTAAACACTCCTCTCCTGGAAAACAAAACACAATCCTAAGGTAATATTATTTTTCTTCTTTGTTGTCACAACCATTAACAAAATCAGATGCTCCAATCTTCCTATGGTGTTGTTTAGATTTATTTATCCCCTATCGTACACATGTTCACCGAGACCATTGTAGTCATCTTCCGTCATGTTTGAGTCGTCTTTCATCGAAACCAACTAAGAACCCATCGATACCGTCATTGATATCCCTTTCCATCGAGACCAATTAAGACCGTCATTGATGTTATCTTTCATTGAGACTATCGAGGACCCATCGAAAACCTAATAAAGAAAAAGTATAGTTTGTAGGGTTGAAATTATAGTATATCCATAATAGATATTAAAGTGAAAACGTACATTTATGACTAATATCATATTAATGTATGGATATTGGTTCGGGATCGATTAGCACTAGGAGAGACCGATTATGGCATGACGATGCAGGATCGATTATGTTAGTCCATGTGATTGAACACGATCGTTACCATATAATCAAACAACAAAGATAATAGATAAACCAACCTGTTTAGATTAATAATAATCGATTACAAGGTTTGGTGTTCTTGAAGCTCTTTCTCTCTTTTTCTCTCTGGATCTTACTTGATCAATATGTGTTGTGTGATTCTCACCTAACTTAAACAAACTAATATCTAAACTAAGATATTATGAAAACTTAATATCTAGATATTATTTAAACTAATATAATATCTAAAACTAATATCTAAACTAAATATCTATTAATTAGATATTTAGGACTAATAGTAAAATACTAAAAACATACTTTGACTTTTATTACAAAGGACATTAGACTATGTTGAGAGCGACTTTTCAGCATTAGCTTCAGATTGCAAACTTCAGATTGGATAATCTTAAATCCAATAAATCTGTGATCTAACAATCTCCCCCTTTGGATCAAGATCATTACTAAAATGATTTAGCAATTTGGTTTTCTCTTTCAGCTCAGAAGATGCAATCTTTTTCTCTTTCTCCAAGTTTAGATCAGAATGCTTTAGGAAAGTATCTTCAAAGAAAATTTATCTGAAATTAGCATGTCTTCAGAATACTTTGATCTCGCATTTCTTGGTCTTGTAATGTAATGGACTGGACATTTCTTCAAGCTTTAGATTCTCTTTCATCAAAACATGTAGGAAGAAATGTATGTCATATGGAGCCTCTGATCCGTCAATTCAAAAGATATTCATCCAGATCTTTGCAAATCCAGACAAAAGAATCGTGTAACACCTGAATCAACAAATGAATCAGTTAGAATGCCTGTCAGTAACACTAAGTCACTGTGTGTACTGAGTACACAATAGAAAGGAGCTTTTGTGATGTTCACTCCCCCAGGGCTTCCATTCAATCATCGAAACACCACAAAGGTAATTTATATGAACGTTAGGACAAAGAAACTAATTCCTTGTATGTTCGTGCTTGTGTTGAAAGAATTAAGCACTTGATGATTGCTTATAGGCTCAAAATTGTGTAAACCACTGAGACAACAGTAAGTTAAACACAGACTCAATATGCATGATTGAAGTGCGAAGGTGAGGCAGACTTCTTTCTTTTCAATATCCAGCTTTTCCAAATGAAAATTAGATAGCAAATGTGTTGCTTCCCCTTTGAAAATGTGAAATACTTTCTATTTGAGTAGAAAATGAGTAGTTGGTGAGGTTTGATCAAGAGTTGGCATGGGCTAGTTGCCTGTTTCAATAATGTTCACCAAAGAGTTGTGAAACACTAGTAATGTGGCTGCCCGGCTCAGAAAAAGTTGGTGCAGAGTTCTGATATTCTTTTAACTATGTTCTCACACGTTCCTTCTTTTAAACATTTAGCTTACTCTAACCAAACTTTCTTTCTTTGTTTGACACACTCATTTCTTTTGACTTCTCACACTCAATCACTATGGATTAACTTCGTGGGTAGAAATCACTGGTTAAAGTGATTCCATAGAAGTTGTGTTAAGTCCTAGCACAATGAAATCATGTTTTCCTATGATGCATATGATGCTCAATTTGGTTTAACTATTTCAGTTAAAGCACAATGTAGATCTTGAAAACATTTAAAAACACACTTCCAAATTATGAAATCAGAATAAGACTCGGGAAGTGGTTTGAACATTTAAGAACAATGTTTTCAATGATTGAAAGTTATCCTTCTTTCAACCATATATGAGATTAAGATAAAGGATTATACCTTTACGTGCGATCTTACATCTCATGAAGCTAAGCTTAAAGTCATAAACATATGATCTTGTAAGCATCTCTCAAAAAATATGCAAAAGTCTTATGTCTATGTCAAAGCAAAATTTATTCACTTATATTGAAAAGACAAAAAGCAGTAAAACTATGAAAGTACGAGTTCTGATCAGAAATAATCAGAAGTCATCACCTTTTTACTCCCCCTGAAATTATGCATTTGAATATTATCATTGAAAAAGATATGCATTTAAAATTTTAGAGAAAATATGTACTCTCCCTTGATGGTTGATTTCCTCATTCGAGTATTGGAGTACAATCTCTTATCAGCTCGGAGTAAGGTCTTTTGATCATTGAAGTGCGAGTCCTAAACTGTTGTGTTTAGAAGTCATTCTTCATTGAAGTACGGGTCTTGAACTGCATTATTCAAGAGCCTTTGTTCTTTGAGGTACGAGTCCTAGACTGTTTTGTCTAGAAGTCATATCTCGTTGAAGTACGGGTTCTAAGCTGAAATTGCTTAGAAGCCACCATCTTGACATTTAAGTCCGGGTTTTGAACTGATTTGTTCAAAAGCCTATTTTCTATGCTCCCTCTTAAACGTTTGGTGCCTGCAACACAGATTTAGCTTTTGGTACCCACTGGTATTTGGGTCCAACTGTGTTAGCACAAGATTTTGGTACCCATTTAAATTTGGGTCCTCTTTGTTTTTCAGAATCAAGTGAAGAATATGAATTATAAGAATGAACATGATAATTTCCAAACCAAACATCAGAATCTTGACAAGAAGTAGAAACATGTTTATCATAAAAACAAGACTTTCTAGCAGATAAAGATAACTGGAATAATTGCTTAATAGAATATTGTTTGCGAGAAACAACTAGTTTTGGTTTCCAAATAGCAACATCAGCAATTAAAACATCTTTACTAGGCGAAGTCTTATTACAATCAACAGTACAAAAAGATTTAACAGTCTTTTCAGTCTCCTGTTTTGGTTTCCATTGAGATTTAACTTCTGGCCTTTTCTTGCTCAGATCTGAAACAGTTGAAACTTGTGAGTTAGATCTTTGATCAACAACTGAATGCATCTTCTTCGGGTTACTAGTAGTGTTCGGTTTTTGTGAATGCTGAGATTTATTCTTGCCTTTAGCATTCTTAGATTTCACAGAAACTGTTTTATCAACTTTCGTTGATGATTTGCCTTTCTCAGACATACTGGTTTTTCCGATGGATTTTACAACAAAAGATGAATGGTTAGGAAGTTTCGCATTAAAGTCAAATTGATCAAAACAACCATCCAAACCACCGTCAGAGTTTAGAAAATCAAACCCTCCAATAGCTAGACCAAAACTATCGTTAGATTTTGAAGCCTTAGTAAGAACAGTATTTTTTAACACAGTTGAAAAAACTTTTTGTTCAATATTCATCAAAAGTCTTTCATTTGTTAAAGAATTCTCAAGTTCAAAAATTTTACTTTCCAAAACGAGAGGAGGGACATATAGTTTACCTTTAATAGGTTTCGCCTCCATTTCTTTGACAGAATAACTCTGAAAGAAGTCATTTGAAAGAGTTTTCTTTTGATATATTGGATCATCATTATAACTATTATTCAACTTCGCATAACGAAATGGAAGTTGAACTTTAGTTGTGTTCTTTCGATTTTCCGTTTCCTTGGCTTCATCCTCTTTTGACAATCCGGTCCAGAAAACTTTAAGCTCAAGGATTCTTCGAGCTAGTTTTAAAAATGTTAAATCATAAAGTGCAGGCACTTCAGATTTACCCTTTTTCAGGTAGTGAGGATTTTCATAACCAATTCCCCAATTATCTTTATTCTCTTTGGGTTTGTTAAGATGAATGGTTTGCTCAGTTTGACCCAATTTGTATAACTTCTCTTCCATTGCTTTTAATTTTACAATTAAAGATTCGTTTTCTTTGGAAGTTGAAGAATGCAATTTAGTAAGCTCGTTGAAATCAAACTCACTTTTTCTCAATTTAGTCTTTGTTTCAGTAACTTCTTGAAGAATTATAGTATGTTCTTTGGCGCTGGTGTCAATGTTTTTGTGTAAGGTCTCAACCAATACTTTCTTCTCAGCAACAACATTGCTAAGTTTCTGTATTGATTGGTTTTGTTCAAGAATGACACCCTTTTCTCGCTTAAGCTTTGACTCTAACTCTTCGAGTTTAGTCAACATGCCATGCATTTTACTTAAGAAATCTGAATGAGTTAAATCACATACCTCATTTTCCTCATCATCTGAATCAACTTCAGCATCTGTTTCCATCTTGCTCATGAAGCATAGATGTGCTTTCTCATCCTTCTCTTCATCCTCCTTTTCTTCGTCAGAGTGATCAATCCAGTACTCATCTTCTGCCATTAATGCCTTTCCAGCGTCTTGTTGCTTGGCTAGAAGAATTTTGTTTTTGTAGTAGTCTGAGTTCCTGACTTTAGGTCTTCGACAGTCCTTTGCAAAATGTCCAGGTCTACCACAGTTGTAGCACGTTGGTGGTTCTGGATGCTGGATCTCTTCTGCCTTATACCTTCTCTCTTCTGGTTTCCTCTCCTCTATTCTCTTCCCTTCAAATCGATTTCCTTCAACCCTCTCCTTGTGAATATAATTGCTCGGACCAGATGTATATCTCTGACTGTTTGAGCTCGGATTTGTGTAGAACTTCTTCTGAAAATCCTTTGTCAACATAAGCATAGCCTGCTTTAGTTGTTCACAGTCGTCAGAGTCTGAATTTGCTTCAGCATCATCTAATTCAGTCATTATCAACTTCTTCTTCTTCTTCTGCTTCACAACAAGAGCAGTTGAGTCAGCACTTGTCTTCTCAGCCTGTTTCTTTTCATCCAAGATTTCATCCACCTCTTCTTCATTTTGTTTGAGGGTTTCATACACCTCATGAAGTGGAATCTCGTTTAAATCCTTGATTTGCTTCATTTGTCTGGCAAACCTCTTCCATTCAGGCTGGAGAATGCTGAGGAATTTAACATTCAGCTCTATCTGAGATTTAGTGACCTTGTTCTTGCTTAACTCGTTCAGCAAGGTCACGAATCTATCGTAAGTTTCTTCTAGAGACTCTCCAACTATGCCTTTAAATTCTTCATAGTTGTTTAGGCAGTTGGATATCTTCAGTTGGTTCCCAACCTTTGAACCTAGCATCATCTTCTCTAGTTGATCCCACATCTGCTTGCCAGAGGCTTTATAGCTGTCTATCTTCACGTATATTTCATTTGGAATGCCTTGAAGAATATAAGACTTTGCTAATTTATCGACTTTAGCTCTCTTGAAGTTATCACCTTCGAGCTCTTCATACTTAAGTTCAATATTTGTCACCACAGTTCCCTCCGTACGAGTCTCATAAACTGGTGCCATAACTCCCTCTTCTATTGATTTCCTTATATATACCCCCAAATCATGTCTTTCAATAAAGTCCATGAACTGATCCTTCCACTGTTCATACTCTCCCTTGAAGAGTACTGGTGGTTTAGACTCAGTTCCGATCGCTAGGGCTTCTCTTGAAGTCATTCTGATTGAATAATGAGTCTAAGTCTGAAGGTGGCGCAAAAATTAGTTTTGCGTGAAAAGCGAGTCGCGCGAACTGAAGGTTTGCGCTATAGATGTGGTTGGCGCAAAACTGAGATTTGCGTGAGGTGAGGTTGGCGCAAAACAGAGATTTGCGTATTAAGTGGGTCGCGCGAAAGGAACTTTGCGCTAGTAGAAGGTCGCGCAAACTGAAGTTTGCGTGAGACGTGTATGGCGCAAAAGTGGTGTTCGACCGGGGCCTTGACCGGTATGATGTTCGACCGGACTATTGTTGCGACCGGAGAGATGTTGACCGATAGATGTTATCGACCGGGACCGGTATTAAGGTATTGACCGGATTATGCACGACCGGTATAGAGTGGTGAACCGGGGTAGTGTAGGACCGGATGAAAGTTATCGACCGGGGTGGAGAAGAGATTTTCGACCGGATGAACAGTGAAATTTTCGACCAGATGAACAGTGAAATCGTGAATAGTGAACAGTGAATAGTGACCGGGATGAACAGTGACCGGAGTATTTCGACCGATATTGAGTTTTTCGACCGGTAAGGTGTGTCGACCGGTAAGGATTTTCGACTATGGAGTATTCGACTGGTACCTCGTATGGACCGGTATCTGCGACCGGTATTGACCGATATGTGCTTCTCGATGATCGGCCCTGTTTATCCCAAAATACACCAATCTAGAAATCGAGTTACAACCCAATACTTTAACACAATGATCGAATTATCAACTACAACAACTTGCAACCTTTTGATTTTGAAAACAACCACTATTTGAGAATTTGATCGATGGTACAGTGGGTTTACGATGAAGAACATAGAGAGTTTTAAAATTTTGATTTTGATCTGGTTTCAACTCTGATACCAATTGTTAGTCCGTGTGATTGAACACGGTCGTTACCATATAATCAAACAACAAAGATAATAGATAAACCAACCTGTTTAGATTAATAACAATCGATTACAAGGTTTGGTGTTCTTGAAGCTCTTTCTCTCTTTTTCTCTCTGGATCTTACTTGATCGATATGTGTTGTGTGATTCTCACCTAACTTAAACAAACTAATATCTAAACTAAGATATTATGAAAACTTAATATCTAGATATTATTTAAACTAATATAATATCTAAAACTAATATATAAACTAAATATCTATTAATTAGATATTTAGGACTAATAGTAAAATACTAAAAACATACTTTGACTTTTATTACAAAGGACATTAGACTATGTTGAGAGCGACTTTTCAGCATTAGCTTCAGATTGCAAACTTCAGATTGGATGATCTTGAATACAATAAATCTGTGATCTAACAGGTTACGTATTTTATAGAATTTCAAGGGCCTCAAATTGTCAATTTTCTTAAGTTTTAATAAATTACGATACCAAATATTTCAAGATTTTCAAGTTTCTATTTTAATTTTCAAGATTTTATCTACTTAATCTATTATTTAAAGTGTATTTCAATATTAAATTTCAAAAATCGTAATTGTAAGAACATGTATAACATTTTTGTGTAAAAAAGATTTTAAAAATATTTTTTTTTAAAACATGGCCAGGCTGGTAGGCTTGGGACTAGATTTAGGACCTAGACCAGTAACCAGACCTAGATTGGTCCTGAATTTTTTTCGGTCAAAACCAATCGACCCAGTTTCGGCGAAACCGATTTAAGGTCTGAAAATTTTTGGCCCATCTTATGTGATTAGTTAAATAATTAAAGGGTTTCCATCGACCAAACTACGATAGTTGAGGAACTTGATTAGCTCGTTATTACATCATATTTAATTTATAATTTATTTTAGCATAATTTCGAAATCCCTAAATTTATTGTTAAGTGTTCGGTTCATAGAAACTTTTTGAAATAAACAATAACTTGATTAATCTACAATATTGGTGAGTTTTCATGACTCATTTCCCCGATGGGAGGATAGACGACTAGATTTATTTACAGTTATGCATTTTATGGTAAATGGTTTAACCTCCTAGCCATCATCTCCCTAAATTTACTGAAATATCCCATACGTTCGTGAAAAAACTCGCAAATACGAACTCATTCAAAGAATCCTTAAAAAATTTACATTTTTGGCCCCTGTTTGTGAATACCCAGGTTCGCAACACACATAGCCCCTGAAGTTTGGAAACTTACCTTTTTAGACCCTGTTCGTGAAAAGTACCCATCTCATTTACGAACATAAATTTACCTTTTTGGCCCAACCTTGCAATTGCGAGGTTGTCGCTTTTGTGAACATACAGATGTCGGGCAGGGGTAAAACCCTGACATCTTTGTTTCTTACGAACCTCTATTTGACCATAATATGCCCCCCACCCAACCCTACTCGCATTTACGACCCACAACCATCCCCTCCCCTTTCTTTTGTACAAATAGAGGAGTTGCGGGGACCAAATTTTCACCCTAAACTCTTCCCAACTCGCTCCCTTTTTTCGTGCTCTCCACGCGATCAAAACGCACGTGAATCTCGTGAGTCTCTTTCGACATCAGTAACCTTTCTCAGTGGCTCGTGAAGTAAGTTTTTTGTAACCCCTTGTTGTTATAGATATTTTTTTCGTTAAATAATTTGGTTTATGTTTTTATGCTTTCTTGTTATGTATCTTTATTTTAAATATCTGTTAAGTCAAAAAATTTAGTTGACAATAGTTGTTGTGGTTAAATAATGTGGATGATGTTTTATGTTTTGTTGTTATATATTTACATAATTACATATTAAGCCCCTATAATTTGCATATTTATGGATAAGGTCCCTATGCTTTAAATATTTACAGATTAGGTCCTTGTAGTTTGCATAATGACAGCTTAGGTCCCCGTACTTTTCATATTTAAATATTAGGTCCTTGTACTTTATATATTAATAGATTAGGTCCCCGTACTTTGCATATTTACACATAGGTCCTGTACTTTATATCTTAATATATTAGGTCCATGTAGTTTGCATAATGACAGCTTAGATCCCTGTACTTTGCATATTTAAAGAATAGGTCCTCGTACTTATAGATTAGGTCCCTGTACTTTATATATTTACAGCTTAGGTCCCTTAGTTTGCATAATGACAACTTAGGTCCCTGTATTTTGTATATATAAAGATTAGGTCCCCATGCTTTGCATATTTATAGATTAGGTCCCCGTACTTTGCTAATTTACATATTTGATCCATGTACTTTATATATTAACATATTAGGTCCATGTAGTTTGCATAATGACAGCTTAGGTCCCTATACTTTGCATATTTAAAGATTAGGTCTCTATACTTTGCATATACAACTTCTAAAGAAAAGAGGACAACTTAAGTCCTCAGACATATATGAAATAGAATAAATATGCTTTCACTCTAAGCCGACCATCCAAAAAGGATGTGCACAATTGATCTTCTTAGCAGTTTCACAAGTGAATGGAATGATTTTTCCCCCGAGGGTGACTTCGCTACCTGGGTCCTCATCTCAATCAACCAATCCCCTATTTTAGGGACATCTGTGTTAGGTTCCATGTACTTTATATATTTACATATTATGTCCTTGTAGTTTGCAAAATGATAACTTAGATCCCTGTACTTTGGATATTTACAGATTAGGTCGATGTAGTTTGTATAATGACAACTTAGGTCCCTATACTTTGCATATTTAAAGACTAGGTCCCCGTACTTTGCATATTTACAGATTATGTCCATGTACTTTATATATTAATAGATTAGGTCTTGTAGTTTACATAATGATAGCTTAGGTCCCTATAGTTTGCATAATGATAGCTTAGGTCCCTATACTTTGCATATTTACATATTAGGTCCCTGTAGTTTTGCATAATGACAGCTTAGGTCCCTTAACAACATGTCTTCATTACTATGTAGGAGGATTTTTACTTTCCCACTTTGACGCTTAAGTGTCTAGTAAGTTTAGTAGAATATATCAGGTTGCCTTTGAGTGTAGACAGGTTGAGGATTATTAGGGACACTCCTTTCGGTCCATGGTTGGATGTTACCATGCCAGGTGACGACCCTATGTTGGTTGCTATGTTTCTGCAGAGGGAGATCTTTCGTCGAAATGGCAGAGGCAGAGGAGCTATGGTTCGACATATATGGGCATGTTCGCCGCTTCGAGCGAGAGGAGTCATGTCTTTTGACATGACTCCATTTCGGATTGCCACCCATCCTCCGTACCCTACCATGCGATAGCTTCCTTTGTAGGGTTTTTCCAGCTGTAGAGGGACCTGGAGATGTGTACAGATTTCAGACGTACTTGAGCGGTTTGATGACATGAGCAGCCTATCTGACGCCGATGTTGTTCGGGTATGTCTGGTGCTGATGGTGGAGATGGTTTTTCTGGGTCGTCAGCCTCAGCATTGTGTTGGTGATATAGTGATTAGGGTCGTCGAGGATTTACGGGCATTTAACCGTTATCCATGGGGATACTACATCTGGGCACCCACCTTCAAACAAATGGATGGTGCTATCAGGAAATGCATCGACAATAAAAAGAAGATAATGATGACGGGGTTTTTATACGCCTTCAAGGTTAGATAAGTACTATAAAATAAATACTTATTCATTTGAGGTTGGTTTCCTTTTTTAACTCCATGTACCTGTTTTATTGTGTACTTCCATATATGGATCTTGGAGATGTTTCCCGTCTCCCGCTCGTACTTCATCAGGTACACCGACCGGTCTCCAAGGGGAGTTTGTTGGGATAGGGGTGTGATCCTGACTAAGGCTCATTGCCTTGATCTTTTTTGGTTTTCGGAGGTAAGTTTTTTACTATCTTTCCAATTCGAGTTCTTAAACATTATTGATTAAATTAGTCGTGCAATTTTAATGTGATATATTTTTCAATATATTTAGGAGAGGTGTCACCCACTCGAGCACCTTGTGGCGGAGCCTGAAGAGGAGCGGCAGTCTTGGTATCGTGAGAGCCACACATTTTTTCAGAGTGAGGAGGGCAGGCGACTGTCGAAGAGGCCCCGACGGCCACCACCGGTCGCACAGCCCTCTCCCTCCCCATATGGCTCCAGTTCTTCCATGGGGTCCTCGTCAAACCACGACCATGAAGATGACATGGACCCCTAGCACGATGTAGGGGTGAGCGAGGCATATGACCCCCTCCCCCATCACCATATGCCATACGCCGACCCCCTCCTCCCATTTCCGAATGCCAAACCCCAACCCATATCAATCAAGGTGGGACCAAATGGTCAAGGTCCGGACAAATTTCTATGATCACCGGAAGGATTACGAGAGAGGCATGAAAGCGATGGAGGACATATGCACTAAGTTTATGAGTATTTAGGTAAGTGTTTAACCTTGTCTATCGTCCATGTTGTTTTAGTTTGTGTATTGATAGACCGTTACATATTTTTATTTGGTGTCAGGTGGCCGCCAACCTCTCCCATCCCGCCAACATATGACTGTTATGTTGGAAAACATGAAGGACAAATGTCCCCAACCTTTCCCGTCAGGCCTACAAACCCAAACCCTGCAACTTCTCAAATCATTCGGCGAGTATGAAGGAATCCATACGGTAGACACAAATATATATCAAGGAGCTAGTTGACCTATGAGGGAAGAACAGGGACGAGCATCTAGCGATGGAGGTGGTTATTGAGGGAAAGAAGAACCAGGTTTAGATACTACAGAGAGAGATCAGGGAAGAAGAGAAAAAAGTAAAATATATCAAAGAAAACTATCCCGGTCTAGAGGACATGATCAATGAAAAGGCTGATTGGATCAAGAGTGTCAGGCTCTCTATCCGGAGGGATGCTAGATTTCTCCAAGGGTTTCTTGTTTAGTTTAGATGCACCGTATCCATTCCATGTTCAAGAAAATGTGCGTCTTAATAAAATGATGCTTTAATTTAATATAAAGCCTTAACACACACTTATATTTATTTAATTTAACATAAACAATAAACAAACACTTATGTTTATTTAATTTAACAAGGAGAACTTAACATACATGATTTACTTGTTAAAAATCAACATTGAGGTCAATACTATCATATCTTAAAGTTCCATGTGGTTCTAGCTCCAATGATGCCTGTGATCGACTTCTTTGGCTACCTGATGCTTACTCGCTTGATTCAACAGGACTTCGACATTTTGCACGAGTATCTCCTACGGATCCACACCTACCACATTTTCTCTATATGGGACCTTCACCACGAGATGGACGTCGGTCATTGTTACTCGATCTCTAGACACATCTCTTAGTTATTGGGGGTAGATATCATGGCATAAGGGGGACATATGGAGACAACCATGATTGAGGAGGTCCAGATGGCACGATTACCTCCTGATATGTTGCCCGGTAATTTTTGGACGTGAAGTAATTTATAGCCAAATTGCTACAATCTCTAGAACCGAAATGTCTTGCAACAGCGATGACATGACCGCAAGGTAAACCACAAACTTTCCATTTCAGACATTCACAAGTACAGCGAGGCATCTCGACCTTCGCGTTCCTACAGTGATCCCGAACCTCATACACACTATAGCCAATTCTGCGTACGGTCCATGTGGCAAACTTGCCCGCCCTTTTCTGAATCTTGGCATCCACCCACAGTGTGAGTTTATTTTGCATTTGATCTAATATGTGTTAATTGTGTTACAATATAAAAAGAACACGAACATACAAATATATATATATATATATAAGTTCAAATTTTAAGAGTTTTTTAACCTCCTTTATTGTAACACCCGTAATTTTCGGTAAGTAGATGTCACCCGGACGTTTCTGTGACTTGTAAACAATGGGGTTTTGTTGGGAAAAGCATTATTTAATGTCCCTTGGAGTATCAGGAGTGTTGGCATTGAAAAACTTAAGTTTCGGGGCCCCGGAAAGGTCCCCCTACAATACCCGGTCATAGTTGCACTGTCACAGTCGTAGAGAAGGACCAGAGGCCAAGGGAGCTTGGCGACATTGCCAGGCAACATTGCCCTGGTCAATGTCGCTGGTCAATGTCGCCCCAGGGTGCAGAGGTCTGTTAAATCGCGAATTTCAACCTTTTTCTCATTTCTCACTTCTCAAATTCCATCCTTTCTCTCCCAAACCGATTCCCACCTCCTTGGTTCAAACCCTAGCCATTCCTATGGCCATTCACTTTTATTTTGAAGCATTTCCACAACCATCTAATTCTTGGAAGTCTAGGATTCAAGAAGCTACCATTCCACTATCTCCATTGAAGTCTTCTTCAAGAAAATCTAAGGTTTTGAGTTCTATCAAAACCCATTATTGTAAGTTCATTCATTTTCTTTCTAACACTTTAATCAAGTTACAAATGTTCCATCTTTGACCTCATAGTGTTTCTATTTATCAACTTTGGGTTGGTTGATTTTGGGGTGGTTAGGTCAAATTAGGGTTTTTTGGCCAAAATAGAGATTTTGATATAAGATATTTGGAGATCGATTATATATGGTTGAAGATGCATATTTATGGTTGGAAATTTATGGATCTAGGTTTTTGAAGGATTTTGCTTGTGTACTCGGATTTCTTCAAGGAAACTTAAAGCGGGGTAAAATCTAGATTTAGCCTAAATCTAGCAAGGTGAGTTCAAGTGGATTTGTGAAAACGTTGTACATGCCAAAATGTTCATTTTAAAGTATTTATGTGTTTTACATAAAAATTGTCAACTGTTGAGTTATTTGGTAACTTTTGATTATTTGAAGTGTTTAGCTTACTAAGCTTGTAAAACACCCGCATTTGGGATTTTTGGGCATTTTGCTAAATGTGTCATAAATGAATGTGTTTTGATAATTTATTGCATAAATAGATATTTGGTCAAAAATACACTTTTAAGTGTCTGTCTGGTTTTATGCATCATTCATGAAATGAGATGTTTTGAAAAGTACGAATGTGTGAGTTCTTTGGTTTTGGGTCATTCCCGACTTTGGGAACATTTTAGAAATGGTAAACCTTTTGGTTTGGGCCGAAGGCCAATTGTGATTTGGGAAACAAAGTTTTGGGGAAAGATATAATTTGGTTGTGTAACCATAATGGCTCTCGTGTTTTAGCCAAACGTCTATTAAGCCTTTTGGGGCTTGATTTGTACTCGGTTGAGTCTTTGGAACACTTATTCAGTTTTGGTAGCTCGTTAAGGAGCCTTGGACGTACGGTGTACTTAGTTGCATCTTAATTGAGAGTTACATGTTTTGAATGCGTTAGTTCATTCGTTTGAGTCATGTAACGTTTTAGACTGTAATGCATTGGATACATAGGCATATGAGTCAGTCGGTTGGTTTAGTGGGGACTTTATCCCCGTTTTGGGACTGGATATTGTTTATGGCTAGCGGGAGCTCGAGGTATAGATCATGGGTGGTTAAACTCGATAACCGCGTAACCTCTATTGAAGGGCTCGAGGTATATATCGTAGGTGGTTAAACTCGATGCCCGTTTGTAATCCAGTCTAGTTACTCATCGTAAAATTTAGTGTCCGCGTTTGAAGTCTCGTGAGTGGTCCCCAAGTCATGTTTTTATGTAAGCTTGTGGTGGTGCTCTGCAGAGCCGTATACAGAGCTAAGCCTTACGGTGGAGCCCATTGTGAGCCGGATACGGGGACTTGTGGCTTTTGTGGTGACACTCGTGTAGAGATCGAGTAGACACTAGAGGCATTTGGGTATCTTGCGGTGGTTGCTCGGTTGGGATCCGTATACTGGGATCCATGGCTATATGTGAAGCTCGAGAACATAGATAAGTGGCTTAACTTTGTGTGCCCGCCACTTTCGATGGAATTCGGGTATCCCCCGTCACCGAACGGTGTTGTTTTTGGGTTTGAGTTTATTATCCAAGTTTTCGGTGATGTTTTGTATAAATGGATTTTATCCTTGATTTATGGGTTGAGTATTATGCCCCACCCTTGTTTTGGGTGTTTCGGGATATAAAGTATTAACCGTATTTCATAAACGGAGAGTTCAATTTTTGTTCTCGTTTTGGGTGAGTTTGGGATTAAAGTGGTTTTACGAAAGAAGGTTCATGTGGGTTCCTTGTTTTGAAGGTGTACTTTTGGAAAATGGTGTCGTTTGAATTATTAAAGTAAATCTTTCTGAAGGTCTGTGATTTAAACTACTTTCTATCCCTTTAGCAAATGTATTTATTTCATGTTGTAAACTCTTGAACTCACTAGGCGTTAGCCTAACCTTTTATTTGTCGGCGTGTGCATCAAGTTTCGGTTGGGGGAAGAGGTTCTAGCTTTTTGGTGAAGTGTTGAGTGCTAAGAGTTTGTGAAATAGTGAGTGGCTTGATGAAGTCTTCCGTTTATTCGTTGAGAAGAGTAACTGTCCCTTTTGGGTTTTAGTAACACCCGACCTTGATTAGCCTTTATTCGAGACTAGACCTTTTATTTGTTGAAGTTAAATCTAGTATTCTTATATGTAACACCCGTGATTTTCGGTAAGTAAATGTCACCCGGACATTTCTGTGGCTTGTAAACAGTGGGGTTTTGTTGGGAAATGTATTGTTTAAAGTCCCTCGGAGTATCGGGAGTTCAGGAATTGAAAAAGTCAGATTTTTGGAGTTCGGGAGCACCCGGGCGACCATGCCAGCGATTGTGCCAGAGGGCACAATAGCCTAGCACTATCGCCGAAGCTGAAGAGCTCACGGTACATGCTTGGCGATTGTGCCAAGCGATTGTGCCACTGGCATAATCGCCAGGCACTATAGCCTGCGTGTACCAGTGGGTTAAATGTGTGATTTTCACCCATTTCTCTCATTTCTCATTTCTATCTTCTCCCCTTTTCTCTCCCAAACCCCAAAACCGAACCCTAACCTATTTTGGGGGTTTTTCCCTCCCCAAACCACATGATTCTAAATCATCTAGCTAGTTGGGAGCTTGAGCCACTAAACCTCCTTTTTTCATCTTCCTCGTCAAGTGCAACGGTTGGGAGCTCGGGTTGAAGTGTTGGATTGGGTGTTCTCGGAAGCCTCTTTGTCTTCAAGGGTAAGTTTTCTTGTAATAAGGTTATAAATGCTCCATTGGTGGTTTCTTAAGGTTCGATATCTCAAATCTTGGATTTGATGGTTTTAGAGAAATTAGGGTTTTGATCTTGTTTGGGATCTTGGTATTTTTAAGTTTGGAGAATGTTTCCTTGTGGTTGATTATGGGTATTTATGGGTTGAAATGTTCGGATCTAGGTTTTAGAAGATTTCGGCTTGAGGATTCAAGCGGCCTTCAAAAGAGCTCGTTGGGTGAAATCTAGATTTAGCCTAAATCCAGCAAGGTGAGTTCAAGTTGATTTGTGAAAACGTTGTACATGCCAAAATGTCTATTTTAAAGTGTTTTATGTGTTTTACATGAAATTATTAAATGTTGGGTTATTTGCTAATCTTTGATTATTTGAATTATCTAACTTTACAAACCTTGTATAACACCCACATTTGGGGATTTTTGGGCATTTGATATGTGTGTCACAAATGAATGGGTTTTGAGGTCTTATTGCATGAATGAATCTTTGGTCAAAGAAATACACTTTTAAATGTATGTCGGGTTTTATGCATCATCATGAAATGGAGTGTTTTATAAAGTATTACTTGCACTTTTATGTGAGGTACTTGAAAGAATGCTTATAGTCTCATTTTACGATTTTCATTCTTATCAGCAGTCAAGTTTGGAAAACGCATGTCATTTGTGTTATGAGGCATTTTGGAAATATAAGGGTATAAGTCATTTGGAAAATTGATTGCCTCAACTAATGTGGAGTTTTGTAATTATTACACTTTTAGTCGCGGTGTTTACATATCCGTGGGTCGAGTGAGTTTTATTGTATTTTATTTCATTTACCAATGGGTCAATGGGTTGCTAAGCCTGCGGCTTGGCATTTTTATTTGATTTGGAGTCTTTGGAAAATTGTCCAGTTTTGGTAGCTCAACTTCGAGCCTTGTTGGCAATTTTGGATGAAGCTCGTTAGGTATCGGGTGAGATGTAAGTCCTACGAGCTGTACGTTAGGTGTCGGGTGAGATGTAAGTCCTACGTGCTGCACGTTAAGGTACCGGGTGAGGTATAAGTCCTTCGTGCTCAAGTATTACGATATTGGATGAGGGGCTCGACATAGGAACCCGACGAGGTTGAACTCGAGTTTCCGTGGGTGTACGTTTAAAGCTACTGAGCCTGACATCCCTTGCGTGTACTTTTGTTTATATGACTAGTCATAACAACATAAAATGGGTTTACTTTGTGGACCGTCACATTTTATGGAATCGGGAATCCCCCGTCACCGGAAGGTGTTGTTTTTGGGTATTGAGTTTTATTATCCAAGTCTTCGGTGACGTTTTGTATATTTGGGTTTTACCCTTGATTTATGGGTTGAGTATTATGCCCCACCCGTGTTTTGGGTGTTTTGAGATATAAGGTTTAACCGTATCTTCTTAAATGGAGAGTTCAATTTATATTTACGTTTTGCGTTAGTTTTGGATTAAGGCTAATTTATGAATGGGCGGCTTACATTGGTGTCATTATCTTCGAAGTAGTTGATTTTGGAAAATGTCTAAATTGATGTTCTTTGTCTAAATTGCATATTATTGGAAAATGAGTCGTTTTCTCTTGTAAGACGTATCATATTGAAGGTCTATAACTTTAACCGCATTCTTTCTCTTTTAAACGATTATTTTATATATGTTGAAAAACTCTTGAGCTCACTAGGCGTTAAGCCTAACCTTTTTATTTGTCAGCATGTGCATCAGGTTTCAAGGTTGGGAGTTGGTCGTAGCAATCCTATGAAGAGTTAAGTTTTAGCTTTGTGCAAATGTAAGTAGTTGGTGAAGTCTTCCGCAACGTTGGAGATAGTAACTATGATGGGATTTTAGTAGCACCCGTCCTTATCATAGACTTTTGTATATAATGAATGGTTGTATTGAGGTTAAGTCATAATTTGTGGTTGAAGATGATTTATTTATTGATGTATTTAGTAAATTTTTAATAAGTTGCTATTTCCAGATTTGAGGGTGTTACAAGTTGGTATCAGAGCTTAAGTTTGAGAGATTTAGGTATTGATTTTAGGATGCCTAGACTCAAACTAGCGTTCTTATAAGCGAAGATAAGTGAAGTTACACATTAGGTACCATAAGATAAGATGCTTTGAGGATGACTAGTCGCTAGAAACGGGAAAATTGTCGGGGGTCGCAAGGATGGTCATATACGGTACGTTCATAATAGCACCTGGCCAATGTTATGGTGAACCTACATGCTACATATATGCACTTGCGCTACCTCGAAATGATGACCGTTGGGGTAGTGAGAAAGTTTCTAAGTGAGTTAGCTAAGGAAGGATTGATGTTTATATCAAGGTCTCCTGGGAGTGATAGCTAAGTGTGAGGAGGTCACTAAGTTGATCCTCTTGGGTCGGAAATCTTGGTTGGATTAGATTCGTGAGTTTGTTAGACCGATTCTATTTCAAGGAGAATTCGTAAGTTTATCAAATTATTGAGTTTGTGGCTTTAAGATGTTTGATGCATCCGGATGACAATAGTATGTTGGGTTATTGGGAAGTGTAGTCCTATGATGTCGAGTGTCGATCAAAATCATGCACTAAATTTATTTCTGAAATAAATTTGCATAAATTGTTTCTTATGTTCGTAAAACAAAAAGTGGTTTATATTATAAAGTTTTGGTAGAGCATTTAACACGCACCAGATTTTAAATTGTGAGCTTAAGCATTCATGAAAATGTTTTGTTGCACGTAATTGCAAATTGTTATCAAATATCTCTTTATTCACGTCTCTTGTTTAACGCTATTTGCGGATATTGTAATATCCATGTTTTAATGTCATTTGAGTATTGGGCAAGTAGCTATGAGATTTCAACCTAGGCATTGGATCTCCTCCACATATGTCAATGGTTTAAAAGGAAAAGTTATTCCCACGTGTTGAGTCGGAATTTCTTGAGAATTTTAGTTTGTGAGAATTTTGTTGAAATTTCATGGAGTATTGTTTTATGTGATGTCTTTTCATACGTGAGTTTTAATTTTGCTTCTTTTAAGCTTACGAGTTATTTGGCGTCGTGTCCCATGTGAATTTTGTTAAAGATGTCATTTTACCTTTCATTACATTAAAGGAGGAAACTCTTAGAGGATTAATATTTTAAGCATATAGTCGTCTTGCACACTTTGTTGAGAGATGAAAATTTGACACTTCATGATTTTAACATTGATGAGTTTCGCGAAAAATTCAGTTGGGTCCATGGTGTCTCATCGTACGTCATTTTGCGTTACATAAATGACGTTGAAGCATGTGTTCATACATTTCTGCATACGTCTAAATGTAGATTTACTAATCGGTGTCATCCCACATGTTGTTTTGGGGAAATTCCCGTATCATGCAATTTATCTTTGGGCTTTATACAAATGTCAATCGTTGCATACCATTTGCATTTGGATTTAATTATAGCGTTGGTATGAGTAAATGTATAAAAGATTTACATAATATTTGAGGTCATAATATTTGGGACATTGCATTCACCGACTATGCACTATTTGAGGTCATAATATTGTACTGTATACCAGGAAAATGGATCCTTGACCACCTATTCTTGCTAACCTGGTCGATCGTTTGAGCTCCGGTAAGTACACTAACTCGTAGTACCATCATGTACCAGTCAAACTTCTGCACCGTATACACTTTGCATGCCTTCCTGTATGTCGTCTTATATATTTTAATCCATTTGTCCCTGCTTTTCCCGTTCATCTCCACATGTCGACAACATAGAGCATGATGGATGTTTGTCCACAATCAAGTCAATTCAATGCAAGATATACAAATATGATGAAGGTCTAAGAACAAGATTTCTCCAAGTCACAAGTATATTGATGAAAGAGAAATACAATACTTGGAAATGGAAAGTAAGAAAGTTACATGTAAATGAAAGAAACACAAACTATTTATACTCAAGAGTATTTACAAAACAAACCCTTCTACTTTGATACAGTTATAAAATTCAGCACTAACATTCTCCCTCTTTGTATCAAAGTTGAATAAGCAATCAAGGAGCAATATACTTCTTTATGATTCCAAACAAACATCCAAACCTTCTCAAGGCATTTTTGTAGTCAAATTTGCTCTCAATCCTTTCAAGTGCTTGCTCAATCAACTTTCTATCATTCACATCCATCTTGTTCTCTTATTTATCATCTGCATTCAACTTACTTCTCAAATTCAATATGATTAACTTCAAAGTTTCATCACAAAACTTTGTTATCTCATCAAACCTTAGAAAACATTTGCTCCCAGTCTAATTCTTGTACACAATCCTAAAAACTAGTTGCTCCAATATCATGAATGCAGGATAGTTCTCTATGTCAACAAGCTTTTGATTAGGTTTTAAAAGATTGATTTTAGGCTGATTAGACTCCAATCACATCTACAAGTCTGAAACATAGGAAAACTTAATACAATTTCTCATGGACCTCTTCACGGAAAGATAAGTTGCATTCCATTCCACATTTTGTTCAACCTCCTTGACATAATCTCATAGAGTGACTTAAAATCTTCAATATCAAGACTTTTGCAATCAGCTTTAGTAAAGAACCATTCCTTCCCATCTTGTCTCACCACTGTGAATTCTAGATACTAGACTTTAACTAACTTGTTTGATTCAATATTCTTGATTCCCACAATTTTCTTGTATGTTTTCACCAACTTTGGATCTCTTTCTTTTGATTGCATCATATGAATGTACTCAATCTGTTGAATTATGGTAAAGGAATTGATGTTGTACAACTTAACAAGATCTAGTTCTCTGATCTGGTGCACATATAACTTTTTCTCTGAATCTTCAAGATATGGAACCAAGTTCCTTGATCTATCCCATCTTTGGACTGCTTTTGGATTAGACTGAGTAGCTGTAGGTATTTGAACACTTGAAGGAACAGATTGTACTGGTTGTAGATCTTGTGAATCAGGAGTAGACTGAAATGCTTCATTAAGCTGTAAAATCATGTCAAAATCCCTAACTTCCTCTCTTTCATCATCTGAGTAATGGAACATCCTTAATCTCCTCTTTAATTCTCAACTCAATAATTTTTGCTTTATTTCCTTCCTCTCCATCTGAATCAACATCAATAATCTCAGCCAATAAAACTGTCAGCCAACTTGTCCTCCTCGGTCCTTTTATCACTTGCCTCGGGCTTTTCAACCGTTGGTGTAATAATATCAGGTACTAGTTCCTCCTCTCTAACCATATCATCAGATTGTCTCTCACCTTGTCTCCCCTGTTTCTGATCATCTGATACAAGTACCACATCAAAATAAAATCAAACTTACAAACTTCATCATCCAAATATTCCGCAGAGTTAAAAAAATCAACATCAAAATCAGATAGTTCAGACTCATTTAATGACTTTGATTTACAGGAAGACTGAGGATAGATAAAATCATTATACACTTTATCACACTCTTTTTGATAATCAGTTTTATCAAAATCTGTTGACTTTCCTTTAAAACATAAATTTCCCATAAAATCTTTACAAGAAGATACATCTTAATCAGTAGAGTTGTTTTCACATACTCCATCCGACTCAGATTTCTCATCAACTTTAGTCACAAATTTTGAATCAACATTTAAACACAGTTAACAATACATCTTTTTCCATATCAAACATGATTTCTTTCATCTTTAACATCATTTTCAAGTTGAGTTGTTTTGCTTTCTAAAATCAGAGGCGGAATATAAATCTTTCCGTCAACAGGTTTTGCCTCCATCTCAGCATCTAAATAACTCTTGAAATAATCCTTGGAAAGAAAGTTTGATTCAGTTATAGAATAATTGTCATTTAATTTTTCATAGGAGAAAGGAAACTGCATTTTAACTTTGTTTTTCCTATTCAAATCCTCCTGTGCCTCAACTTCCTCAAATGATTTAGTCCATCTGATTTTGTATTTGGGGTTTTTCTTGACAAGATCCAAAAAGTCAAATTCATAAAGAGTTGGCCTTTTTGAAATACCTTTTGCCAAATAATGGGGATTATCATAGCCAATACCCCATTTTGAATTAAAATATGTGAACTCTTTTGGTTTGTTGAGATGAATGGTTTGTTCGGTTTGACCTCTCGTATATAATTTTTCTTCCAAACCATTGATCTTTTTTACTAAATTCTTGTTCACATTTTTTATAGAATTAAATTTACGAACAAACTCTTTCCTTTCAATTTCAGATTTATCAAACTTCTCAGTTATCTCAGATAATTGTTTGTTGAAAAATTATTCTTTCTTTGTCAAACTTTTTTTCCACATTCAAATAATCAATCAACTCACACTTTTTAGTGGCTTCTTTGTGCAATCTTAAAATTATTTGATGTTTCTTTTCAACAACTACTTTTTCTCTTTCAAGTTTAGTTTGTAGTTCTTGGAGTTCAAGCATCATGGATTGCATTTGTTCATGAAATCAGATTCAGTGAAAGAATTTACCTCAGACCCTGTCTCAGATGCACTGTCATTATCAGTCATATCTTCTTCCACATATTTTCCCATCAAACACATGTGAGCAAACTCATCCTTATCATCTTCATCATTTGTAAGATGTAACCAGTGATCGTCCTCAGCCATCAAATCCTTACTTGTTTCCTTTTGTTTAGCTAGGAGCATTTTGTTCTTGTAGTGTTTCGAGTTCTGAACTGCAGGCTTGCGACAGTCTTTGGCATAGTGACCTGGTTTCCCACAATTGTAGCATTTGACTGTATCATCTGTCTTTTTCTCCTCAAACTTCTTCACATACTCCTTCTCATCATTTCTTTTCTCAACAAACTTCTTATCCTCAAACCTTCTTCTACCTTCAACTATGTCCTTGTGTTCATAATTTTTAGACCCTGATGAGTATCTCTGACTGTTAGAACTAGGCTTCTTTTAAAACTTCTTCTGAAAGGATCTAGTCAATAGAATCATTGCCTTTTAGATTCTCACCATCATCACAATCAATATATTCTAACTCTTCCATATCTGACTCGCTAACTTCTTTATCCCTCCGAGAACTAACAGATCTTCCTCTGGTAGAATGCTTCTCTCTTTTCTTATCTGCTACAAGTGTTATTGTAGCAACATTTGGTTATTCAATATTTTTCTTCTCCTTTCTCATTTCCTCAACCTATTCTTCATTTTGTTTCAAGGTCTCATACACCTCATGCAATTGTATCTCACCCAGATCTTTGTGTTGTTTCATTTGCCTTGTAAACTTCTTCCATTCAGGCTGCAGAATACTAAGAAACTTCACATTATTCTATATCAATTGCTTCTTTATCTTTTTCTTGATTAACTCATTCAATAAAGTCACAAACCTATTATAGGTTTCCTCTAAGTTTTCACCTTCCTTTGCTATAAACTCTTCATAGTTGTTTATGTAATTGGTAACTTTCATCTGATTCCCGACTTTGGAACCCATCATCATGTTTTCCAGTTGAGCCCACATCATCTTTCCAGTTGCTTTGAAACTGTCTATCTTGATGTAAATTTCATTTGGTATACTTTGCATTAATAGAGATTTAGCTTGATGATCAGCTTTGTATTTATTTTTCTTCTCATCATTGTAGATTTTAGGATCTTTAAATTCAACATACTCTTCCACTTCATCATCTGAATTTGCAGAAACAACAATTTTAATCCTTTCCATCAAACCTTTGACCAAATATTCTATGATGTTTACACCATTATCATGTCTTTCCAAAAAGTCAAGGAATTTGTCTCTCCACACTGTTCATACTAGGGGTGAGCAAAGCGGGTACCCGCCTAAATTTCCTGGAACCGGAACCGGCGATTCCTGGAATGAAGGAACCGAAACCGGTTACACCAGTTCTTTATATTTGAGAATCGGAACCAGAACCGCCGGTTCCGGTTCCGTTACCGGGTACCCACTGTCTAATTTTTAATTTTTTTTATTATTCATATTATAAAAAGGTAAAATATTAATTATATTACAAAGTCCAAAAATAAAGAAAAAAATACCATAAACGTAAAAACTAATAAGATAAAAACTAAAAACTAATAAATACTACAAACGATGCTTACAAAATAAATAAATACTACAAATGGTGCTTCCAAAACACTTCATGTCAGTAAAATTAGTTGATGCTAATATATACTACAAACGATGATTCACTAAAAGGTAGTTTATTAAAATTTTATAAATAAATAAAATATATTTTATTAAAAAATAGTGGGTACCTGCCGGTTCCGGTTCTGGGTACCCAGCAAGACCGGGTACCCGGTCTCGGCAGGTACCCAGCGGGTAACGGTTCCAGAAAAATGAGAACCGGAACCGGTCCCGATCGGTTCCATATTTTAGGAACCGAAACCAATCACATCAGTTCCGGTTCCGGAACCGGCAGTTCCGAAGCGGTTCCGGTTCCAAAGGCGGGTACCCGCTTCCAATGCTCACCCCTAGTTCATACTCGCCTCTAAACAGAACAGGAGGTTTTGTATCTATACCAATTGCGAGAACATCTCTGGAAGTTCACTTGTAAGATCTAAGATCACTGAATTTGAAATAGTCCAACACACCCTTCTCAAAAGTCAGACTTTATAAATTTTGTCGCATACCAAAGTTTACCGCACACTCGGATTTTATCGCACATTATACCACGTGATAACAAGTTTTATCGCAGAAAACACACGAGATAACTTGACTTTATCGCGCAAGACACACACGAAACAGGACTTTGTCACGCAAGAGTCACGCGACAAAACATTGTTCATCCCACGTATCGTGAGATAACGTCTCTTTGTCACACACGTACTGTGGGATAACAAACTGTTCACGCGACAAAAATTTACTTAGTCGCACACAACACCATGCGATAACTTTGAATGTCTGTATCGTTGCGATAAAGATGAATGTCAGGCAATTTTCAACGCGCGACAGCTAAGAACATCTTCACAAAAATTCAGATTTCGATCCAAACTTCACCAAAACCTTTGAAACTTTGAACGAAGGTTCGTGAATGCAATTTAAACAACTTTTCTACAATGTTTTTCACCAAGATCAATCAAAATATACACCTTTTGATCCCAAAACAGTAGCAAGTTTTCACGAACTCAAAACCAAGAAATCCACTGAATTTCAATTGAAACATGTTTAGCTCAAATCAAATGATTCAGACTTGATCTAGTATAAAAAATGAATCAGATGAGTGCAAAACTTTGGTTCAATTCGTCCAAAAATCAAGATTTAAACATTTCACAGTCGACTTTTTCAAAACTTTCTAAAAATGGTAGTGAACGATTTCAAATTCGTATGATCTTCCTACTCTGATACCAATTGTGTGTCCACAATCAAGTGAATTCAATGCAATATATATAAATATGATCAAGATCTAAGTACAAGATTGCTTCGAGTCACAGGTATATTGATAAGAGGGAATTACAATACATGGAAATGGAAAGTATGAAAGTTACATGTAAATGAAAGAAACATAAACTATTTATACTCAAGAGTATATACAAAACAAACCCTTCTACTTTGATACAATTATAAAATTCAGCACAAACAATGGGTCGTTGGGAACATAGCGGAAATTGCAGCGCTTATGGAAGCAGCCATGTCGGACATAAACACCAAGACTTCCGGTTCTCTGATGCATTCTCTCAACATGGAAAAAAACCAAGTCCACTCCTCCCCGATCTCGAACCTATCTACTCTGAAAGCAATGGGCACAATGTTGTTATTTGCGTCCATGGCAACCACCATGAACATTGTACCCAAGAAACGTCCCTTTAAATGAGTGGTGTCTATTATAAGGACACGACGCAAGTTTGTCAAAAAAAGTCACGATCTGCAAAAAAGTAGATGGTTTACGTTTGTAAAGGTTATAGTTTATAGTTTTTAAACGTGTGACATAGCTATACGTATCGCGCAACCAAGGGCAGCAAAACACATCTCAAAACACCCACTATAATTTATCCTTATTCTGATACGTGTACCTGGATTTTGTAGCTCCATATTACATAAAAACGTACGGAGCTGGGTGAACGACTCCTCAAGACAGCCCCTCACCAATAGTAGTGCACTACATCTCGCACACCAACCTTGATGGTAACCAATAGTAATACCTTTATATCATGTACGATGTCATATGGCCAAAGTGCCCTACTAGCATCTAAAAATTTTCCTTTGAGTAGATGGACCAAAACCTTTTTGTTTGCTTGGTGGTGGTTGGGAATCAATTGGGTCTTCGAACAAGTCTGTACGTCCACCAACTTTCGAATGTGAAACATAGTGTCTTTTCCCACGGTGGCCGCCGTCATACGCCAACCATAATTCTTCTGACACATACAACCTCGTATCTAGTTTTGTTAGATCTCTTCGTTCTAAACTCGAACCCTCTTCAAGAAACTTAGTTCCAAGCTCTATAATCATTTCCTCATTCGTATCAAATATCTGACCGAAAACTCTTCTTGCACTACGATTATAAGGTGTAGGTTGGTTGGTTGTTATATACGGCTCTGGGTTGGAACGGGATGAGACATATGAAAATAATCATTTTACCCACCAAATGATTTATTAGAAGGGGTTATTGTTTCTACTTCTTCTTCATCTTCATCTTTATCTGTTTCTGATAATTCAACATCAAACATTCCCAATGAGATAACATGGGCTTCGTCATCATCAAATCCAATAAACCGTCTTTATTCTTCTTCTTCTTCTTTTAAGACCATATGTATGCTCTTGAATAAAGGTGGGGTCTTAGGAGGGCTGAAATTGAGACTCAAACTCGAGTTGAGGAATATATATTCCTTGAGTCTGATATTGATCTTCAGTTTCATGGTTTTCAGTGTTGGAACTACCACCGACATCACCTCCACCGCACATCGAATAATCGACATAAAGAAAAAATGCAGGCGGTTTATTTGACTCGACTGCGAATTGAATTCCATGAAACCATAAACATCTTCATCGTCAGTTAACTCAAAAAGTGAACCATCATTCTTGTATACTAACTTGGTTACACCAGCGAAACGTTCGATTCCAAATTTTTTCTCAACATAACCACTCAAGCTTTGATGTGTATTGTTTACTCGCAATCATACATTATGCTACACGAAATCATCAGAACGACCATAATCCCACCAATTGTTGTCTTGCACCAATTGTCCACCGTAATAAAGATATAACTTAACTTTTTCGGCACCGTAACTCATTTTCAAATGAATTGAAGAAGGAAAAAAATTTATGATGAACAAAGAAAGCAAGAAGTAGTTGATATCTAGTCAGGGATATTTTCATCGTTCGTCTTTCTTTGCTTTTTATAGATGGCATGCATTAAACTCATCAAAAAATAGTGTACATCTGTAAAAAATGCAAAAAACACATGAAAATACATAAATCTTGAAAAAATGCGAAGATACAAAGTCAAAAACTTGGGTTTCCACGAACAGGGTCTAAAACTGCAACATTTTAAACTTTAGGGGTGAGGTGGGCCAGGTTCGCAATTGCGATGGGTGGTTTTCACGAACAGGGTCTAAAACTGCAACATTTTAAACTTTAGGGGTGAGGTGGGCCAGGTTCGCAATTGCGATGGGTGGTTTTCACGAACAGGGGCCAAAAAGGTAAATTTTCAAACTTCAGGGGCTAAGTGGTCCAGGTTTGCAATTGTGATGTGTACTTTTCGGTAGCGTTTGGTACGTAGACTCGATGGGACGGGATGGGACGGGACGGGACGGGACGGGACTAACTGTCTGTCCCACATTTAGTTTAGGTTTAAAATCATATGTTTGAAAGAGGGTAATATTGTAATTTTACATTTAGTCTCATGTTGTTCCACCTATTTTGATGGAACTAAAAAACTTAAGTTTTGTCCCATAAAATTTGATTTTTGTCCCATGTTGTCCCATGTGATTTTTGTCCCATGGCATACCAAACATGGGACTATTTTTTTTGTTCCGTCCTGTCTCACCCAGTCTGCGTACCAAACGCACACGAACAAGGGCCAAAAAGCTAATTTTTTCAAACTTTAGGGGCCAAGTGGGCCAAGTTCGCAACTGCAAACCTGGGTTTTCACGAACAGGGGCAAAAAATGTAAAAAAAAATTAAGGATTCTTTGAATGAGTTTGTATTTGAGATTTTTTTCACGAACGTGTGGGCTATTTCAGTAAATTTAGGGATATGATGGCTAGGAGGTTAAACCATTTACCAAATATTGGCTCAATTAATTTCCCTTTTATTTATTATGCATTAGTTATTTAGATCGCTTAACATGTTACAAGTTTATTATCGATTTGCATGTAACATATATTCACATGTGATTGATAATTAGTATGTAAGATGCAATCAGCCTAGCAGTGTTTGGTGTTCCATTTCGAGAACTGTTAAGAAATATTAGTTTAGTAGGTGCATTTTACACGAGTTGCTCAGTGAACAGTTGGTAGCTACTAGCTAATAATTACTTGATTATCACTTTTATGCTTCGTTATTAATTTTTATTTTCTTAATATATGCATTGCTTCTTGTTATAGTGCTTTAGTTTATCATGATCTCAATTAGCTTCATAAAGTTAATTGTGATGTATCTTAGAAGGAACTCGTGCGAAACTAGCAAATAGGGGTGCAAACCGCTAGTGGCGGTCTTTTGATTTTTCAAACCGAGCGGTTTGACATCAAATGTCCAGACCGGTCAAGTCGGACCGCGGTTTAGGCGGTTTGGTCGACCGGTTTAGACGGTTTGGGCCTTTTAGTGGACTTTAAAGTTTAAACATAAAAAAACATATAAAAATTTGAATTTTAAAGGTTCGCTTGAGATCATTTGAAAAAAAAAAGTCTACAACGATGTTAACAAAGTCCACAAAAGTTAACAAAATATCTCAAGACAAAACACTAAAAAATGTAATATGCAAAGTGCAAATAAAATCCACGGCGATTTAAAATTATCTTTGGACCTTTTTGTATATATTTAAATCTAAAGATAAATTAGATATTTGGGCTAAATAATAGATGATAAAAAGATGTATATAGATATATTTGGCGGTCGGTTTGGTCTAAACCGCCCAAAAAAACCTCCAAACCACAGACCGGACCGTCCGGTTTTGCGATTTTTCAGATCAGACCAGACCAGACCGTCTAAACCGCCAAAAACGGTCCGGTTTAACTTTGTTCGACCGGTTTGAACGGTCCAACGGTTTTTTTGAACACCCCTACTAGCAAAGGAAAAGGCTTGGCGTAGTTCACCTTAGCATTTTGTTAGGTTGTGTTTATTTGTTTATACTATAATAAACAGTTTGATATAGAACAAACTAGTTTCATTGACATCTATTAATCAATTACGACTTTCGTTGTTTAGATTTGAATTAATGTAATAGTTTAGATGATTTAGAGTAACTTGTAGTTCTTTTTAGGTTGAATAATTGAAGTTTATTCCATTAGCATTGCTTTTAATTTAGCTTATTTTTCTTCCAAGGGTTTAGGGATGGTGTTACATTTTACCAATCACCATCATCCTTCCCTGATCTTAGTGTTTATTAGAATGAAAATAAAAATAAAAATAATAGCTCTATGACTGATCAAGAACCAGACAACAAAAAAGAACAAACAAATAACTCGTTTTTCAATTTTCATTTGCCATAACCATTTTTGTTTGTTAGGGGGCATTCGGGATTGCTTATTTAAAGAGCTTATTTACTTCTTTCGTTTTGTCACCGTTGATAAGCAGTTTTCAGTGTTTTGATAGGAGAAAAAACAAACTGCTTATACCGTTTTGTCAGCCCTGATAAGGAGTTTTTAATAAGTCATTTCATTCTAACTTATTAACTTATTTGAAACAACTTATGAATTTTTTTGGTTATTTTACATATATAAGCAATCCCAAATACCTGAAAATAACAAATTCTTAACTTATTACGTTTTGATTCCACCATAAGTTAATGCAAACACCTTTTATAAAATTTCGATTTAATATCACATAAGTTAATAAGCACTTTTTTATAACATCATAAGTTATTTTAAATAAGCAATCCCTTAGATATTATATCAAAGTCGAATGTTATTTCTTTTAATTTCTATTTTATATAATTTTTGTATAAAAGCTTTAATTTAGAACATAATATGTTTTTATTTTGTGAGGGATAAACATATTAGAACTTTGTAAACAAAATACTTTCTTTAAAAAAATTATTACACTTTTTTATAGTAAACACCAAATCGGAGCTTTCGAAATACTTTTCTAAAATAAGATCCAAAATCTAATATGTTCCATTTATACAATTTCGAAAATGAGAAATAGAGAAGTAATCCTAGTCATTCATATGGTCAAGATCGGATTTGACTAGTCAAATATTGCGGTTTTGACCAGTCAAAAGTTGCGGCTATCCCAAAAATAGAAAGACAATTTCGTAAATTTTACAAAACATACGGGTTATGTTCATATATGAACATGTATAATTCACATATGAACTATATGTTCATATATGAACCAGTGCAATTCACAACTGAATCTTTTAACTGATTCATATATGAACCTTTGTGATTCATATATGAATCAGTTGAACTAACTAACAGATTCATATATGAACATTTGTGATTTATATATGAATCTGTATGAATCACAAAGATTCATATATGAATCTGTATGTATCACAAAGATTCATATATGAACCTTTGTGAATCACAAAGATTCATATATGAATCTGTATGCATCACAAAGGTTCATATATGAATCTGTATGATTGTGATTCATATATGAATCAGTTGAACTAATTAATAGATTCATATATGAATCTTTGTGATTCATATATGAACCCATCCCGTGTATTTTACAAAATTACTCCTCTACCTTCTATAGACCACACAAGGAATTATCCGCTTCGCGGTCAAAGCCGCAAATGTTGACCAGATGAATGGTTAAGATTACTTCTTTATTTCTCATATATTTACCATTTCTCAAATGAACATCTCCCTATATATATATATAAATGTTTGGGCTTGCACTATAACCCATCCACATATATATATATATATATATATATATATATATATATATATATATATATATATATGTATAAACCATACAAACCATCATTAGGAAATAATTTAGATATTTATGGATAATAATCATGATTTATTAAATCCGAAGAGGATAAAGTTCATTTATTATGATCATGACATTGGTTAAGGAAACAAAATAAAATTAGATATTCATAAGACTAAATGGGCGGCTGAGATTAGTTTGTAAATTTGTACAAATAGAGATGGTTTGCATTTGATCGCTCCTATTTATATATATATATATATAGAGAGAGAGAGAGAGAGAGAAAGAGAGAGAAAAAAAGTTCAAATGAAAACTTAATTTTCATTGTGTACGTAAGGACAAATCTCAGTCACTCTATTTCTTTTGATCCAACAACTCATATTAAATAAAGTTTTTAATTTTAAGATTTTTAGGGGTAAAAATGGAAGATAATTTAAACTCATTCCTACCATATTTGACTTTTTATTTTCTATTTTAATCAAAAACTTTTACCCAATTAAAGTTTAAAATAAATTATCTTAAAAATTACTAATATTTTAATCAAACAAATTACATCAAAAAAACGAGAATTTCGTACTCTTCGATATGACATCCATCTCGATATAGTTTTTTTTTTGTTTTAACCGTTTTTTTACGTGAAATGCTATATTTCTGTTATATTCACTATGAATATTTATGTACGTTCAATTCTATACAACACCTCGACACCGTAAGTATGTAACTCGACATCCTTCATCAACATTTTCTTCAACGTCGTAAGGCATCGCGTTTCTTCAGCCTCGTAACCCAACACCATCAAGACGAATTGAGAACCTATCGAATAGTTTTGTTGTGAACCGGAGAACAAAAGAGAGTGTGTCACGTCTCCACATCTTCACGGATCATTCATGTATTATTCATCATGAATAATTTATCATTCATGATGAATAATACAACATGCAGGGTGAATAATTCACGATTCATGAATTCGTGTATTATTCATCATGAATGTTGTGTAATTCATCCTGAATACTGTATTATTCATCATGAATAATGAATGAACGTTCACATTTGTTATTCATACTGAATGTGAGACATCCGGGGATGCACATACATATTCATAATGAATTAAATCAAATTTCGGTTGTGAATTGGGAAACAAAAGAGAGTGCATCATGTGTCTGCACCATCACTGGTCATTCATATATTATTCATCATGAATAATATATCATTCAGGATGAATAATACAACATTCAGGGTGAATAATACACGATTCATGATAAGTAATACATGAATCATGAATTCGTGTATTATTTATCTTGAATGTTGTATTATTCATCCTGAATACTGTATTATTCATTATGAATAGTGAATGAACGTTCACCTTTGTTATTCATACTGAATGTTGACACCCGGGGACATGCATGCATATTCATAATGAATATAAAACATATATAGAATTTCACGTAAAAACGGTTAAAACTAAAGAAAAAAAAAACTATATCGAGATGGATGTCATATCGATGAAAATGAAATTCTCGTTTTTTGATGTAATTTGTTTGGTAAAAATATTAGTAATTTTTAAGATAATTTATTTTAAAGTTTAAGGGTGTAAAAAAATTTAATTAAAAAATAAAATAAAAAGTCAAACAAGCTAGACGCTGATTCAAATTTCCAATTTTGTTGTTAATCACTTCTCAATTAACCTTATTATGTATTAACCATTGATTAACTTTATAAGTTTTGATCAATGGTTAAGATTTATCCTCATTTACGCAATGAAAGATGAGTTTTTATTTGAACCCACCACTATATATATATATATAGGGGTTGTTTCATTTGCAACCCTTAAAAAGGTTGCAACCCTTTCAACCCACATCTTAACGTTGAATTCATGATCGACGGTTACAATAGATATGGGGCCCAATATTTTTAATTAAAAAAACAGAAAAATAAAAATAAAATAACCGTCGATCATGAATCCAACGGTTAAGATGTGGGTTGCAACCTTTTTCAGGGTTGCAAAATATCCTTCCACTATATATATATATATATATAATTATCAATTTATCTCATTTCCCACAAATCATTTATTTTTTAGTTTATTTTCTGTAAAATCAGAAACACAATATCCGATGTTGTCCATTTAGGTTTTGTTTAAATTTTTAAACATTATCCATGAACAAACAAGTATTTAGTTTATCCGAATCCAAGTCATAATTAGAATAACAATTTAAAATTTTGAGTTAGAACTATAACATAATTTAATAATATTAAATATATAGTAAGCCGTACATAAATTCTTGGAGTTAAATACAAATTTGGTCCCTGTGGTTTACAAATATTAACGACTAAGGTCCCTCAAAGAAATATTTAACGAATAACGTCCCTCTACTTTTCATTTTATAACACGTAGGGTCCCTCTTAGTAATACTATTAAATAATGTGTATTTAAGTAGGGGTAAATTTGTCCATTCCTCTTTTCTAGGTTTGGTAACATATTTGGTCCCTCCTAAAATTTAGGGATTAAAAAACCTTTTTATAGTTTGTAACATATTTGGTCCCTCTATGAATTTAAATAAGAAATTAAATGCAAAATTGATCCCTATGGTTTGCAAAAAATAACAAGTAGCATCCCTTAAAAATTAAATTTCATTAATCTTCAAACCTAGCAGTAGCACTAGCATTTTTTGGATATATGCATGAAGACAAGTCTTAAACTCACAAGTCACAACCACTACTTGGTTAACTTAAAAGAAGACGATTAATAAAAACAAGGTAAATAAAAAGTATCACACCATAAAATATAAATATTTGGTCAACATAAAATAAGACGTTGGATGGTGACAACCAAGTGGTGATTTTATATGTTCTCTAAATTAAAAACTACTACAAAAATGACCCCAAATCAGCAACTACAAAACCAACATGAAAGCTGCTACAAAAAATAATGCCAAAATAGCAGCAATTAGCTACAAAAAAGTTAAGAAGGGATAATTACACCAAGTTTTGAACAAAAGAAAATCAAACTTCACAAGTTAAGGTTACCGTCCTTTGCATGTACCTGAGTTATGGCCTTGTATATGTGCATGATTTTATTTAGTTTGTCTTTATTAATCATTTTTTTAAGTTAACCAAACAGTAGTTGTGACTTGTGTCCAAAAAATGCTAGTACAGGTTTGGAGATTAATGAAATTTAATTTTTAAGGGATGTTACTTGTTAGTTTTTGTAAACCATAGGGATCAATTTTGCATTTAACTTCTTATTTAAATTCATAGAGGAACCAAATATGTTACAAACTATAAAAGAGTTTTTTAATCCCTAAATTTTAGGAGGAACCAAATATGTTAACAAACCTAGAATAGAGGAATGGACAAATTTACCCCTACTTAAATACACATTATTTAATAGTATTACTAAGAGGGACCCTACGTGTTATAAAATGAAAAGTAGAGGGACGTTATTCGTTAAATATTTCTTTGAGGGACCTTAGTCGTTAATATTTGTAAACCACAGGGACCAAATTTGTATTTAACTCTAAATTCTTGTCTTTTTAAACTCTTCATTTTTATTTATAAATGACAAAATGATCACGTACTAAATAACAAGTCAAAAGGAAACAATGTATACAATGTGTCATTTTTTTTAATGTGTACGTAACTCAACTAATTTCAAGAACATTAAAAATAATAAAAAGAAAAAAATCTTTAATATAAAAATAAATTGGGTTGAAGGGTAGGTCAATTTGGCAACGACTTTTGTCAATTAATTTTTTAATTTAATAAGTTTGATGTAAGCATTATTAATAATTAATGATCCGAATTTTTGAAATAAAATAATTGAAAAAGTTATAACATTAATGTTAATATATTTTGTACAATTTTTATATTATTTAAATTTTTTTCTCCAATGAAATTTATATATAATTTTATCGGTTTGACCTTTAATGGTAAAATTTATCTACATTTATATAAATTATTCTAAATTGCTGGAATCCAGATGGCAGGCAAAAGAAGGTAAGGGAAAGGGTCCTGCTGAAATAAAAACTATGGAGACTACAAGAATGTGGAATTAATTTGAGAGATGGGGACAACACATATGCATCAAACTCATTATTGATTGAAGCTGTAAAGTTGGTATATATATATATATATATATATATATATATAGAGAGAGAGAGAGAGAGAGAGAGGAAGGATCATGGGAGAAGTTAAACATTTTGCAAGAAGGCGAGAAGTGTTTAATCATATATGATTACAAGGCCTGTAGATGTGTTTAATCATATATGATTAAACGTCTATATATTGCTAATATAACATGTGTTTAATCATATATGATTAAGCTTGTGTATCATATGTGATTAAACACTTCTCGTCTTCTCGCAAAATGTTTAGCTTCTCGTTTGAACCTGCCCCTATATATATATATATATATATATATATATATATATATATATATATATATATATATATATACACACACATATGTAGACAAAGAGGCTCATGATCAAACGAGAAGACGTTGAGAAATGTGATCAACTTACAAGGAATGTGATCAACTTACAAGGAATGTGATCAAAATGGTCAAATCACATGTGATTTACAACATGTTGAGAAGGAAAGGGCGATATGTCAACACGACCACTTAAGATCTCGTATAACTCATGCATAATGGCTTTATTGGCTTCTGGACGTGTTGTAAATCACATGTGATAGCTCGACGGGTTAACACAACCACTAAACCAAGATCCCGTAAAACTCGCACGTACAATGGTTGTTCAATGCGACCTTTGGGAATGTGTTGTAAGTTACCTGTGATTTACTATGAAATTACATGTGACTTGGTCGTTTTTTGATTATATAATCTTTGAACCTGTTCATATATATATATATATCACCAGAGTACTTCTCGATATGAGTAAAGTACAACCATATATAGCCATAAGCAAATATCCTATATCTAATAATTAAAGTCTAATTTCAATTGAATTTCATTACATATGATCTAAAACTAAAAAAAAAAAAGTAAAGACTTTAAAGAGAAATTAATGAAGTGTTAATCAATACGATAAATTCAAGAAAATATGTTTTTTTTTTTCTAATACCAATAACAAATATAAGTAAATATCTATTCACAAAATCACAGAGAAGATGAAATCAATATCTTTTGCATATTTCTCCATTAATTGTCAGAAGTTGAAGAACACTCACAAGCAACCTCATCTACATCTCTCCGGTGGAAATTCCGGTGGCAGCCACAGGCGGCGCACGACAGCGCACCTCTTGTTCCTTCGTCTCCGTTTGCCATGAACTCTCTGCACCCGTCTACCGCATACCGGCCTATGCTAGCCGCATGGTTCTTTAAACATTGTCCGTAATGAACCGTTCGAATCACCGATGGACTTGAAGTACTTCTGTTCTTCTTTATCACTACTTGTTGTTTCTTCATTGCTTTCCTTTCTCTCTTTAAAGAAATCTTGAGAGATGAGAAAGTAAAAGAGAGAATGAGAGATGTCTATTTGAAGAAACCCTAGCAATGGAGGGTTGGAAGAATGAGTTTCCTACTTGGGAAAAAACGATTTGAAATGCCATGGAGGAGCATTTATATATGGTTTGGAATATATATATATATAGAGAGGGAGAGAGAGGGGAAGAATCATGCGAGAAGTTAAACATTTTGCGAGAAGGCGAGAAGTGTGGTATCATATATGATTACATGGCATGTATGTGTGTTTAATCATATATGATTAAACGTCTATGTATTGTCAATATAACATGTGTTTAATCATATATGATTAAGCTTGTGTATCATATATGATTAAACACTTCTCGCCTTCTCCCAAAATGTTTAGCTTCTCGTTTGAACATGACCCTATATATATATATATATATATATATATATATATATATATATAGGACGATAATCAAATGAGAACCACAAAAAGGTTGAAAACTGTGATAACCGATCTAAACCTTAATTTAGTTTTGATCATATGGTTTTAATTGAAAACTGTTTCACCACATGAAAAAAACATAATTGTCATTTTGCTAACAAAGATTCACCATATGAAACACATACTCACCAATTGAATCATAATGAAAATTATTATTTTTTATAAGGTTAATATATATTGACAGTATTTCATCTTTATGCTATTTCACTGGATGAAACACATTATTCACCATATGAAGCAGATGAAACACATAATTCACCATATGAACCAAATGGAACACGTAGATTCACCATATCAAAACATGTCTAGCCCAGTGGTAAGGTAACATCCTTGGGGGGGGGGGTCAGTGGATGGTATCCCTAACTACCCAGGTTCGAACCCCGTGGTGAACATGTGGCGATATCCAGATCATGGGTCTGCCACTTAGTGGTACCCTTAACTGGGTCGGGTCGTGGTCGACGGGGATTAGTCGGGTGGCACCCTTAAGTGGGAGCCCGGATACTATACCCCAAGAACGTGTGTGTGTGTTATCTGTCGTTCAAAAAAAAAGATTCACCAGATGAAACACACGGATTCACCACATGAAACACACAGATTTACCACATAAAACACATGGATTCACCATATTAAACGCACAAATTCATCATATGAAACACACAAATTCACCAAATCTGGGAAATCAAACACAAAAACCCCCAAATCTGGGAAGATAATTTCAATCTTGAAAAAACCTTAAAAAACAAGAATTGTGATATTAATCAACTAAAAACTCCATTGTTATTGCTAACAATCTTCTTTGCAATGAAGAGAAAATCAAAAATTGAGAAGAGCTTGTTGTATTGACTCCTCATTCGATAAAGAGCTTCTATCATTCTCTCACCAGATGGGTTTAGAGAGAGAAATCAAAGTTTCTGAGTAGAAATCGAGGAATGATTTGGAGATTTTTCAATTGGAAACGGTAGATGTTGTTTTCGCTCACTTCCTTTTTTTTTTGTTCTTCATCGTCAACGACAGTGAATCTTGTTTCCTCTACCAACTGCAGATCAAGAAATCGATTTCAACTCCTATTAAAACCATAAATTTTAAACGTTAAATATTTTAGTAAAAACGTTACCTTTGATCCTTATATTCTGCAGTGAATGATCTTTATCAGTTGACATTGACGATTAAAATTATGAATCGAACTTCCAGTGAATGATCTTTATCATTAATGGAGATGAAATTGTGAAACTCGACGGAGACGATGAAATGAATGAGATGAATAGGAACTAATGAATTATTAATTTTATTTGGAGTCCGTGTATTTGAATTTAATAATATAATTTCAATTATATCCCTAAAAATCATTACAAAATGTCAAAAATACCCTTATGTTATCATTTTATTACAAATAAGCTTTTTTTTGTTATTGACCCTTGATTTATTCTAATCAAGGGATTAGATTAGTCCTTAAGTTTGTAACATTTTTATGGTCCTTACTAGATTTAACCCATATATATATATATATATATATATATATATATGTGTGTGTGTGTGTGTGTGTGTATGTGTGGATTAATCATTTGAGAACTCCAAATTTATGAGATCCGTAAGTTCAATCCTAAGAGCATCTCCAATAGATTCTCCAAAATTTCTCTAAAATGGAGAACCAAAATTTAATATCTCCAAAATAATTTACATTCATCTCCAACATATTCCCATTTTGAAGAATCCAACATTAATTATAATAATAAAATATTTCATTCATCTATTAAAATATTATTTTATCTCTAAATATCTATTTTCAAAAAAATTTATTGGTGCTCTCATTTAGTAATCATTTTTGGGGTTATTTCCATATTTGGAAAAAAACTTTTTCTCTCTTTCTCAATTTTGGGGATAGTTTTGGGAAAGCTGTTGGAGCAAAATGATAGCTCAAAATCTCTATTTTCTCCTTTTCTCCATTTTGGAGATGCTTTAAGCCACCAATTTATGATAATTAATGATATAATTAAGAAAATAATTATCATTATTTATTAAATAAAGATTAATGCATTTTTAAAGTTTTCATGTATATATATACATATATATATATATATATATATATATATATGTTGTAAAACGGAAATGAGATAATGCTAACTTAATCCCAAATTAGAGAGTTTAACCAAAGTCAAACAAGGGATAAGTTAGTGATCCCAATGAATCTCTAGCTTGAACACTCAAGGGTGTTCTTAGTGTACAAGACAAAATTCTCAAAACATACAAATATGATGATTCTGAATATGCATCCAACACAAAGTAAAGAGATAGAGTTAGAAGACAACACCAAGATTTACGTGGAAACCCAAATCGGGAGAAAACCACGGGTGGAGGAGACCACCGAGAAAAATCCACTAGTGAAAGATGAATATTACAATGCTCTTGAAGGAGAAGAATCACAACTATAGTGAGTGTGTGTATTTGGAGATAGAAATGATAAAATGGGATGATCTCTAAACATATTCTTAGCTGGGTTTTTATGCTTGAAGCTCAACCCAAATTGGAAAACACTCAAGTGAGATAATTTGAGTGTGATCTTGTATAACCCAATTTTGGGGAAGTTTAAAAAAGGAAAAGTTGAGTCTTACATGCAACATTGATCAAATTTTGTGGCCCAAGAAAAGAGATTTCAAAGGGGACACAATCCCTTAAAATAGGGAAAAAGAAAATCTGATGAAAAAGCAACTTTTGAGAAAAGTGAACAGTGCTCGGGCTCGCGAGCAAATAGGGGAGTGGCCGCGAGCAACCCTTCTGCCTCCAAAACACATGTTTGGCGCGTCCGCGAGCAAATAAAAGAGTGGCCGCGAGCAGACCAAAAATTTGAGGCACCATTTAACAATCTCCACCTTGACTCAAATTTCACTTTCGAAGAACATAACCCAATCAAAATCATCCAAGAATAAAGCTCCACAAAGCATAAACCATCATCACTAGCAAACATATTGACTTCTCCGAAAATGATTATCAGAAAACTAGTGTCCTCCACCATAGCCCCTTACGGGATACTTCAAACCACGAGCACCGACCAAGCTCGAAAATAAATCGAACTTAGCCGTAGGAAGAACCTTCGTCATCATATGTCAGGATCGATTTCTTAACAAGAATAAAGTCTCAGAAACAATATCAAAGAAGTTGCGGAATAACACTTTGATAATCAATGTAACAGTAAACAAACAGTATATGATTAACAACTTGTAAACTTGTATTGAATGATTAAAATCACAAGATTACACACTCAACCTCAATCTTGAAGAACAAGCTATTTCAAGACGAATACTACTTCTCTAGTATTAGGAACTAAGCCTTGAGGTGTTTTTTTCTCTAAAACAAAAACTTAGAATTAAATCTCTATCTAAACTATTCTGTCAAATCTATACAAATACTGAACAAAAAGATAATTACATAAAAATAGAATATCTTCAGTATATCTTCCATTAATATCTTCAGGATATCCTTGTTTATCTTTAACCACGATCTCTTCATCATTATCTTCACATTATCTTAGAAGCAGCATTAACTGAGTCTTGGCAGCATTAACTACTAAGCAGCACTAACTTCTAGCAGTACTAACTAGCTAAGCAGTACTAACTTTGTTCAAGCAACACTAACTTTGACTAGCAGTATTAATTCTACTAGCAGTAGTAATACTCAGCAGTATTAACTTTGAAGTCCTCTGGCAGTAGTAATTCTGAACTAGCAGCATTAAAGACTTATTCACATCTTCAGTTCCCAACAATCTCCCCCTAACTTGACTTTTAGAAAGAGAAGTCAAGTTCTTCAAATGCTTCCAAAATCTTCATTGATCTACTCCAATGTTAGGATCCAGTCCCATACTCTGATTTATAGTTCTCTGAATTAAGTACTTTGCCATTTCTGAATTTGGTGCACAACCCAACTTTTTATTTAACATGGCATGAAGCTTTAGATTTGTATGGTTGTATACCCTATCTACCAAGTAATACTCCATGTGAAAAGTATCCAATGCCAGTTCGTAGACTCCACTCCTTTCATATAGAGTCCATCCTCTAACAGCTTTAAATACATCTTTTATCAAATGCTTTACTGCTTCTGGTTTGAACAACATGCACAAATATTCCATAACTAACTTCACAATTGGTAACCCTGGAGCTGTCAACTGATCTGCATGAACTTTCATCCCCACTTCAAACATTTCTTCCAAATCAGATCTTGAACATTCTCTGACAATTTTATTCCAGGTGCTGTAGACTTCATACTTCTCATCCTTTCTTTTCAATCTAATGTACTCTTTGCCATCTACATCCATAGTGTCCCAGTGGATAACTTCAGGAGGTTTTAATCCAACAGGTTCAGCTGAAATAGGCTTTGGAATTTTATCCATTACCACCATGTACATGTTTACATCTGAACTCTGTGATACTTCCTGAGTTTCAGCCTCATTCTTAGGTGCCTCTTCTTCTTCAGCAACCTTTTGCTCTTCTTCTACTCTAGGCTTCTTTACAATCTTCTTTCTTTTAGCCATCATTTTAGTTCTCTTCAGAGTCTTTTGAACTTGCCCTAAAGTAGCTTCCTTCTTCTTTTCTTCCTTTTGCTCTGCCTTTTCTTTGGTAGGAGTTCCCTCTTCACTTTCAGGGAATGGTTGATTCATATTCACATCATGTCTCTCCTTGGCCTTCTTTTCAAACTCCACTCTATCCTTTTCATTACTCTTCAGCTTCCCCATTTCTTTCTCATAGAGATCCCTGATTTGATCAAAAGTCATCTTCACAAACATTTCTTTCTTTACCCCAATTGCACTCCTCAAGAAAGTTATCATTTTGTTTCTTTACTGAGTGGCAAGGTAAGTTTGTGAAGGTCTTCTCTTCTTAGCACTTGTTCTGGCCATCATAGCCTTTCTCAAGCTCATTGCTCTTTGCTTTGCCTTCTCTGTTTCCAGCCCTTTCTGGAATGCTTCATTTAACTCATTTGCAAGTGCTCTGGCCATTTCTCTGTCTTTTTCAACCTGCTCCTTTTCTGCTTGATCTAACTCTTCTTGTACTTTCTTTGCTAATGCTTCATCTGACTCAATCATCTTTTGCTTTTTAGATGGTTGATCAGATTCTATCATCTTTGCTTTTCCCTTTTTCCTTGCATCTGCAGCCATTTCTTTCTTCTCTATTTTCTTTGCTCCCCCTTCATTTATGACCACTCCCTTTGCTTTGGGAGTGTCATTCTTTGCTTTGATGAGCATTTCAGCTACTTCAATTTCTGTTGGTGTTAACTCTGTTACTACTGCTTGTGAAGTTTCAGCAGCACTAACAATTTCTGCTGCTTGTTTTGACTCAGCAGTAGTAACCATTTCTGCTTCTTTAGTTGTAACTGCTGCTGGTGAAGTTTCAGCAGATTTCTTTTCTTCAACAAACTCCCCCTCAAACTGTTGATCTATCTGTTCTGAGCTAGAATTCTCCCCCTTTTTGGAAGCATCTTTATTATTTGACCTCTTCTTCAAAACAAACTGCTTTCTCCTCTTCTTATGCACCAACCTTGTCACCATTTTCTTTAATTTGGTAATCTGTATTTGTTGGGACAAGATTACCAATTTCATTTCCTCTATCTCTTTGCCTTGTTTAATAACATCCAGGTTGATGTTACCCATTGTTTCCATCAATTCATCATAGTCATATCTGTCCTCACCTTCTCTAGAAGTGTTACCCTCTTTTGAAGGATCATAGGATCTTTTTGTAGTGGAAGTCTTCTGCCTAGCAGAAGCACTATCCACCCCCTTGGTTTCTTGGCATCGGGGACCTTTGAATGATTGCTCATTCAAAGTTGCCATGGGGGAGGTCTTATTTATGTTACCACTGTCCTCCTCTGTGTTAGCAGGAGTAGTGGCAGCCTGCTCACCCATATGCTCAACCTCCTCCTCAGAGAGCACCTCCTTGGGGTTGGGAGACACCCTTGTGGTTTCCCTGTAGATATTCTCTAAGGGAGAATCCTCCCTTAGAGGGCTTAAAGGCTTAGGGGTTGATGGTACAAGAAGGGAAGGAGCCTTCTTTACGTGTTTCCTTTTGTATGTTTGGGTGATTGGTGAAGTTGGTTTATCAAAAAGAGACTGGGGAATTGATTTAGAGTGGGAAGGTTGGGATTGGCTAGCAGTGGGTTGGTTTAATGGGGGCCTTGACCCTGCTGCCATACCTTCATCAGTGTGGGACACCACCATCATTGTAGAGAACAATGGGGTGTCAACTCCTTTCGAGTCCAGAGGGGATCTTTTCATGTTTGAAAAGACCTTACCTTTGGGAATTTTTGGTACATATACCCCATCAAAATGAGGTATATCCATCAATTCATGGGTAATAACTTCTTGGACAAACCTGGGGTATATATAAAAACTCTTTTTACTTCCCAGGTTTGAGACAAGATCATTAAAAATCATTTGGGAAAAATTATACTTTCTGGCAGTGGCTAAGCATACCAAAGCATAAACAATGGTGCTACTGAACTCACTCCATCCAGTAGTCTTTTTAGAGATACAATGCATAAGGGTATGGACAAAGAAACGCCATTGAGGTGAAAATTTTGCTTTTGAGAACTTGAACACACCCAATGGGCCTCCATACCCCATTCTTGTAAGAGTAGAAAACAGTTCATCATTAGAGATAGAAGTTATACCAGAGGCATCGTCTAGACGTAGACTGATGCGAAGTACCTCTTCAGTAACTGTCAAGGGTTTGTCACACACCCTTGTTTTGATCATTTGCACACCATTCTCAGTAACAATGGTGGCATTTGCCCAGAATTGCCTCTGATGCTCTATGAAGATGGTAGGAGATATAGTGAGAGCATGGGCAATGTGGCTGGACTTCAGAAAGTCGACTATCTGGTGAAAACCTTCAGCTTGTTTTGGCTTTTGGAGCATCGTGATTTCATTGTGCTCGTCAATGAACGCCATGGATGCCATTGACCTTGAAGGTTCTTGCTTGAAAACTTGGAACTCGAGAGAGAAAGGGTTTAGAGCGCAAGTGAACAGTATGCAAAGAGTCGTTATGAACTTTTAGGCGGGCAAAGGGTATTTATAGTATTCGGGACATAAGCAGTATTAACCTAGAGCAGTATTAACTGAAAGCAGTATTAACTGAAAGCAGTATTAACTGAAAGCAGTATTAACTGAAAGCAGTATTAACTGAAAGCAGTATTAACCACTAGCAGTATTAATTAAAAGCAGTATTAACCACTAGCAGTATTAACTGAAAGCAGTATTAACTGAAAGCAGTATTAACCACTAGCAGTATTAACTAAAAGCAGTATTAACCACTAGCAGTATTAACTGAAAGCAGTATTAACCACTAGCAGTATTAACTGAAAGCAGTATTAACCAGTAGCAGTATTAACCACTAGCAGTATTAACTAACTAGCAGTATTAACTACTTAGCAGTATTAACTGTGCACTGGCAGTATTAAAAATGCACTGGCAGTATTAACAATGCACTGGAAGTATTAACAATGCACTGGCAGTATTAACAATGCACTGGCAGTATTAAAAATACTTACACTTTTAAGCTTTGTGAAGGACTGAGTACTGTTATACTTTTCCTGAAAAAGAAGATTAGGACCACCAAGAATAAACAATATACAGGTATTGAACCACTTTTTAAGTAGGAGCTTATTCAGAGTTGATCATTCCCACACTTGTTACCAAGAAAGTGAATCTACCCACATCAAATGCTTTGGTGAATAGATCAGCAAACTGGTTGTCAGTATGAACCTTTACAACTTGAATAAGTTTCTTTTCATTACAGTCTCTTATGAAGTGATACCTGATCTCAATGTGCTTTGTCTTTGAGTGCTTGACAGGATTATTCACAATGCTAATAGCACTGCTATTATCAATAAAAATTGGAGTGTGTAGAAAGGTTACCCCATAGTCCAGCATTTGATTCTGAATCCATAAGACTTGAGAACAGCAACTTGCAGCTGCTATGTACTCTGCTTCTGTTGTAGATGTGGACATTGTGGTTTGTTTCTTGCACTGCCATGACACTAGTCTTGCACCCAAAAACTGACATCCTCCAGAAGTAGATTTCCTGTCCAAGTTTGCTCCACCTAGATCACTGTCTGAGTATGCAAGTAGGTCAAATGATGAGTCATGAGGATACCAAAGTCCCAATCTGGGTTGCCCTTTGAGATATCTGAATATCCTCTTAACAGCTTGATAGTGAGATTGCTTTGGCCTAACTTGGAATCTTGCACATACACAGACTGGAAACATTATATCTGACCTAGATGCTGTAAGATACATGAGAGAGCCAATCATGGATCTATAGTGATGAACATCCATATCCTCCCCCTCAAGATCTGCTGTTATCTGCTTGTGTGTCTCCATAGGTGTGCTGGCAGGTTTTGAATCTGAGAAACCAAACTTGGTTAGAATGTCCTGCACATACTTGGATTGGCAGATAACTATTCCATCTGACTTCTGTTGAACTTGGAGGCCAAGGAAGAAAGTAAGTTCCCCCATGGAACTCATTTTGAACCTTTGATGCATTAGTTCCTCAAACTCCTTGCACATGTTGTCTCTTGTAGATCCAAAGATGATATCATCTACATAGATTTGGACCAGCAAGATATCCTTCTTCTTTCTCTTGATAAATAGAGTCTTATCAATGACTCCTCTTTCAAATCCATTTTCCAAGAGATAGGATGACAGAGTGTCATACCATGCTCTTAGAGCTTGATGCAGTCCATAAAGTGCTTTCTTCAATTTGTATACCCTGTCTGGATAGCTTGGGTTTTCAAACCCTGGTGGTTGACAGACATATACTTCTTCTTCAATTGAGCCATAAAGAAATGCACTTTTCACATCCATTTGATAGATTTTGAATTTCATATAAGAAGCATAAGCCATGAATAATCTAATTGCTTCTATCCTGGCCACAGGTGCAAATACTTCATCATAGTCTATTCCCTCTTCTTGTGTATACCCTTGAGCCACCAGCCTTGCTTTATTCCTTATCACTATACCTCTTTCATCTCTCTTATTCCTGAAGACCCATTTTGTTCCTATTGCTCTTTGGCCTTTAGGAAGGTCTACCAGATCCCAAACATCTTGCAACTTGAATTGCAGTAGCTCTTCTTGCATTGCTTCTATCCAACTGGACTCTTTCATAGCATCATGTGCCTTCTTAGGCTCAAGCTGGGATAAAAAGCAAGAAAGCACTGTATGCTGTTGGTCTTGCATTTCTTGCAGCCTGCTTTGATTTCTAGTCATCATAGGAGAGGATATATCTCCTATTACCAGTTGTGGAGGATGATTCTTTTGAATTCTGGTGTGATGATTAGGTTCTTCATTAAGTCCCACCTCTAGATTGGAGTCATTCAACTCAACTGGGGTGTTTTCAGCAGCTACTTCTGATTCTTTATTGTCTTGAGTCTCCTCATCTCTACTTTCTTCTTCACTCTGACTTGGTCCAGTAGATGGTTCCTTTTCACAGTCTTCAACAGGATCCACTGTGGGTATGGGAAAGATCACAGATTTAGACATACTGTCTTGGACTTGGGTAGTTCTTGATTCTCCACTCCCTGAACCTGCATAATCATCACTACTGAAACCAAAAGATTTAGTTAGTGAATCAATGTCAAATAGCCACTGAGGACCAGACCCAATTGGATTTGGTGTGTTCTCATTGCATTTGACATTGTCACTTTCTTCAATTATTCTAGAAGAAGAGTTAAAGACTCTGTAAGCCTTACTCTGAGATGAGTAACCAACAAGAAATCCATCATCTGCTTTGCTATCAAACTTACCTAAGTGAGATTTGGTATTGAGAATAGTACAAGGACACCCAAAAGGTTTGAAAAATCCAATAAATGGTTTTCTTTTATTTAACAGCTCATATGGGGTCTTGTTCTTTGGCTTGACCACTAGAACTCTGTTTTGGACATAACAGGCAGTATTAACTGCTTCATCCCAGAAGGTAATTGGCAGTTTTGAATAAGCCAACAGAGATCTAGCAGCCTCTATTAGTGTCCTATTTCTCCTCTCAGCAACTCCATTCTGTTGAGGAGTCCTAGGGACACTATATTGTCTCTCAATGCCTTTCTCTTCACAAAAGGTGTTTAGATCAAGATTTTTAAATTCAGTCCCATTATCTGATCTAATGACTTTTACTTTTTGATTAGTTTGGTTTTCAATTCTTAGGATAAAGGATTTGATCAGTCCACTTGTCTCATCCTTAGTCCTTAGAAAATATACCCAAGTAAATCTGGAGTAATCATCAACAATAACCAAGCAGTAAGATTTCTTGCCTATACTCATAACATTTGTAGGACCAAACAGATCCATATGCAGTAATTGGAGACAAGAAGAAATAGTGTTTAACTCTTTGGTCTTATGAGAAGTTTTGTGTTGTTTGCCTTTAAGACAAGCAACACAATGATCATCACATGAAAAGACTTTTGATGGTAAACCTCTTACAAGGTTGTTTTTAACAAGTTTGTTCATAGTTTTGAAGTTCATGTGACACATCCTTCTGTGCCAAAGAGAGGATTCATCCACAGAAGCTTTTGAAACAAGACAGTTCAGGGATGAATCACTATCAACATTGTCCATATCTAGACAATAAACATTGTCCTTTCTTGGAGTTCTAAGTAGTATCATGCTTTCATCAACTACTTTGAACCCTGGAGCAAGGATCATACACTCTGTATTTGTAAATAATATGCTATGTTGTTTGTCACAAACCTGTGATACACTTAACAGGTTGTACTTCAACTGATCAACATAGTAGACATCCTCAAATGTCATCTTACCTTTTGTAACATTACCTTTTCCACTTATTTTACCACCAGTAAGATTATCTCCAAAAGCAACATGTCCTCCATTGATATGCTTGAAATCCTGAAGGCATGACATGTTGCCTGTCATGTGCCTAGAGCAACCACTATCAACATGCCATATGCTCTTCCCCTTGAGCTGTTGGTTGCCCTGCACATAAGATAAATCAGTTAGTATGAATTGGGAACCCAAGCCAAAGTGGTCTTAGGTACCCCTTTCTCATCAAAATACTTGCATTCTTTCTTGACAAGATTTTTAAACTTTGACTCCTCATTTCTGGAGTACTTTGTCACAATGATAGGCTTGGAAACACTTTTGCTAGAAGCAGTACTGGTTTTAGAAGTACTAACTGCCTTAGCAACACTTGCATGCTTAGCAGTACTAACCTTGTTAGAAGTAGTAACTGTGTTAGCAGCAGTAACTGTGTTGGCAGTATTAACCTTTGAAGAGGTACTAACAGTATTAGCAGCATTAATATTTTCAGCAGTACTAACACTGGTAGCAGCAATAATGCTTCCAGCAGCACTATCCCTGTCAGCAGTACTAACAGTTTTAGTGCTTCTAGGCACCCACATTTTAATACTTTCTTTTAAAACCTTTTTCCTCATGGGGCCCTTACTTTCAACAGATTTCTTCATCACATGTTTCTTTCCAGCCTTCCTATAACCAACAGGTTTTTGCACAAATCTTTGAAAGTTCATCTATTGGTTAATAGGGTTAAAGAAACAATGCTTAGCCAAATGGTTTAACTTTCCACATATGAAACAAGGTTTTGGTCTATTGATTTTACTTAGATCAATGCCTTGTTTTTGTGCCCATTGGTTATTCCAGTTTCTCTGATTTCCCCTTGGTTTATCATGTTTTTGGGGCTTAGATTTATTGTATGCACACTGCTTGCAAGGGATAGGGTTCACAACAGTGGTCTGCTTATAGTGAACCTTCTTGTTCTTTCCCTCAGTCTTCTCTATCTCATTGGACTTGATCCAATGCTTTCCACATCCCTCATTGGTGATTATGTGGTTTTCTATAGGAATCTCACCACTCACAGTGTTGTCTTTATCCTTGACAACTTCTTTCTCAGTTTTATCCTTAACAACTACTTCATCTAAGGGATCTATCTCAGTGGCTCCCTTAGGTAGGTCCTTCCTATCCTTTGTTTCTAACAAATCTGAACTAGGAGGGATGTAGTTGTTGTTATAGGGTGGTGGTGTGGTATTGTACCCTATTCCTCTTCTTAGTTTATCATGAATCTGAGATTGTAGTAAAGAATCCATAGCTTTAGAGGCATTGGAAAACTTTTCTACATCTAGCTTGACTTTAGCTAGTTCTACTCTTAGCTTTTCACTCTCCTCTTTGGATCTGGTCAGTTGAAGTTCTAAGTCATTCTTCTCCCACTTCCAGTAGTTTGTGTCATAAGAGTGTTGAAGCTCATTGTCTTGAAAACCCTTAATCTGCTCTTCAAATCTCTCAACTATCCTCACATAATCTTTTATGTCCTTTTCCAATCTCTTAAGGTCATCACTCATGTTCTGATTGTGATCCCTATACCTTTTAACAGTGTTAATGCAATTTTGAGAACAAAGATTGGAAGTTACCTTTGTTGGGAGATCAGACACCTCTGCCATTAGAGCTTGGTTCTGGATGGCCTCTTCAGCTTGATCACTCCAATCAAACCCCATGCCTTGTTGAGAGACAAGGGCTTGTGCAGAGTTTCTGTTATTATTGAAGCTTCCAGATTGAGCTTGTTGGTGGTTATTGTTTTGAGGCATTCCACTTCTTCATTCTCTAGCAAAGTGTCCCTTCTGATGGCATTTATAGCATTCCACCTTTGACTTGTCAAAACCTGCTCCATCTTATCTTCTTTGTGAGAAGTTGTTCCTTCCAGTTCTTTTGATGAACTTCTTAACTCTCATAGAGAGCATGGCCATCTGCCATTTAATGTCCATCTCTTCAAGATCATCTGGATGGAGTTGTTCCAAGTCATCATTAATGAGAGAAGAGTTTCCATGACTTGCCAGAAAGGCTTCAAATACAGTTTCATTGCCTTTCTCTAGATTTGCTCCATTGGTAGCACTAACTGATTCAGGGTTGGAAGTAGAATCAGTTGATGCTGAAAGGAGTGCAGCATTGTGAACATACCCAGAAGGCCTCTTCTTAGCCTCTACCTCAGATTCAAAAACTCTTAGATCATTATATAGATCATCAAGTTCCTTTTCTTCCAGTTGATCATTCTGTCTGAAAGACACAGTATACATGGTCCATTCATCACTCAGGGACCTTAGAAACTTTCTGTTCAGATCATCTTGATCAATTTGTACTCCCACTGTAGCAAGTTCACCAATAAGCTTGTTGAACCTGTCAAAAGTTTGAGTCATGGACTCATTCTTGGTTGACATAAAGTTCTCATATTGTTGCTTCAGAATGGCTTTCTGATTTCTCTTGGTACTTTTGGTACCTGAGAATCTCTTCTCTAGAGCATTCCAGAGCATCTCTGCATCAATGCAGTTGCAGAACTGATGTTGATATTCATTGGGGATAGCCAAGAGCAAAGTGCTCAAGGCTTTCATCTCTGTCTGTCTAGTCTTTCTTTCAGCATCAGTTTTTGGTGGAGTTCTCTTTCCATCTGCACCAATCTTTCCTGCTTCAGAAGGACCATTCTCTATGATATCCCACATAGAATAGTCAGTGAGGAGTATGTACTGCTTGATTCTGATCTTCCACATATCGAATTCATTGGGTCTGAGCATTGGAACCTTTGAGACCAGAGTACTGTTTGATTCTGCAAAGTTTTCCATGATGAATGAATAGATGTTTCTGAGAGAACAGGCTCTGATACCACTTGTCAGGATCGATTTCTTAACAAGAATAAAGTCTCAGAAACAATATCAAAGAAGTTGCGGAATAACACTTTGATATTCAATGTAACAGTAAACAAACAGTATATGATTAACAACTTGTAAACTTGTATTGAATGATTAAAATCACAAGATTACACACTCAACCTCAATCTTGAAGAACAAGCTCTTTCAAGACGAATACTACTTCTCTAGTATTAGGAACTATGCCTTGAGGTTTTTTTTTTCTCTAAAACAAAAACTTAGAATTAAATCTCTATCTAAACTATTCTGTCAAATCTATACAAATACTGAACAAAAAGATAATTACATAAAAATAGAATATCTTCAGTATATCTTCCATGAATATCTTCAGAATATCCTTGTTTATCTTTAACCACGATCTCTTCATCATTATCTTCACATTATCTTAGAAGCAGCATTAACTGAGTCTTGGCAGCATTAACTACTAAGCAGCACTAACTTCTAGCAGTACTAACTAGCTAAGCAGTACTAACTTTGTTCAAGCAGCACTAACTTTGACTAGCAGTATTAATTCTACTAGCAGTAGTAATACTCAGCAGTATTAACTTTGAAGTCCTCTGGCAGTAGTAATTCTGAACTAGCAATATTAAAGACTTGTTCACATCTTCAGTTCCCAACATCATATCTGTCGGATTGTCATGAGTGAAAATTTTATTCACCTTGAAGTCGCCTTTAGCAATGACTTCACGCACAAAATGATAACGCACATCAATGTGCTTTGTGCGCTCATGGAACATTTGGTCTTTCGCTAAGAAAATAGCACTTTGATTATCGCAATAGACCGAGTCCACAACCAAATCATTTCTAAGCTCACCAAATAAGCCTTTGAGCCACATCACTTCTTTAAACGCTTCCGTTATAGCCATATACTCCGCTTTGGTGGTAGATAAAGCAACCGTAGGTTGCAAAATGGCCTTCCAACTAAGTGCACACGAGCCAATAGTAAACACATAGCCTGTAAGAGAACGACGTCCATCCAAGTCTTTCCCATAGTCCGAGTCAACGTACCTAACGACACCATCTCTAGATGTTCCATAATGCAAATAAGTATCTCTAGTACCGGATAGGTATCTAAAGATCCATTGCACCGCCTTCCAATGCTCCTTTCCCGGGTTGGCCATAAAACGACTTACCATGCTTACGGCATAGGCCAAATCGGGGCGTGTACATATCATTGTATACATCAATGATCCCACAGCACTTAAATAAGGAACACGTGACATAAAATCCTTCTCGGAACTTGAAACGGGACATAATCTTGAAGATAGCTTGAAGTGCGGAGCTAACGGAGTAGAGACCGCTTTGGCACTAATCATGTTGAATCTCTTCAACACCTTCTCAATGTAGCCTCTTTGACTTAGAATCAAAGTGCCCGCCTTTCGATCTCTAATGATCTCCATTCCTAGAATCTTTCGTGCATGCCCCAAATCCTTCATTTCAAACTCTTCATTCAATTGATCTTTAACAACTTGAATTTCTTCTTTGCTCTTGGCTGCAATAAGCATATCATCGACATACAATAAAAGGTACAAAATCGATTGATCTTCACCTCTCCTTATGTAGACGCAACTGTCATACAAACAACGAGAAAAACCATGTGAGATCATAAAAGAATCAAATTTCTTATACCATTGCCTCGGTGATTGCTTTAGGCCATATAGTGACTTCTTCAAGTGGCACACCATGTCTTCCTTTCCAACGGTGACAAACCCTTCAGGTTGGTCCATAAAGATGTCTTCTTCCAACTCTCCATGTAAAAACGTTGTTTGGCGTCTAGTTGCTCAAGCTCCAAATCTTCCAAAGCGACAATGCCTAACAAGGCACGGATAGAAGTATGCTTGACAACGGGAGAGAAAACGTCTGTGAAATCTATACCCTGGATTTGACTAAATCCCTTGGCCACAAGTCTTGCCTTGAAACGAGAGTCTTCGACATCCGGTATCCCATCCTTCCTCTTATATACCCATTTACAACGAACGGGTTTCTTTCCAATTGGAAGAGGAACAAGCTCCCAAGTGCCATTCTTTTGTAGAGACTCCATCTCGTCATTCATAGCCACAATCCATTTCTCCGAATCCGGAGAAACAATAGCTTCATCATAAGTAGAAGGTTCCTCAACCGAATCGATCTTCGAGGCGGCACTAAAAGCATACGCCATAAAATCCGCTTCCACATACCTTCTAGGAGGTACAATAACTCTCCAACTTCGGTCTCTAGCAATGCATTATGGTGGTTCCAATGATGGTGCATTAGATTGGGAATCACCTTCATTATCACCATAAGAAATTGAGATTGACGGTTGATCGGGAACATATGGATGAGATGGAGTAGATGCACCATTGGTGCTAATTGGAATCTCCACCTCCACTTGAGATCGCCTAGTTTGTTTTTCTTTCGAAATACCCTTCTCTTGAGAAATAGGATCGGATGGCTTGTCGAGCATTGATTCTTCATCAAATGTTAGATCTCTACTAATCATGGTCTTCCGGGTCTCCGGACACCATAAACGAAAACCTTTGACTCCGGCTTGAAACCCAAGAAACATGCACTTCACGTCACGTGGGTCAAGCTTTCCGTTATCAACTTTGGCATAAGCGAGACAACTAAATATCTTCAATAGAGAATAATCCGCGGGTTTGTCGGACCACACCTCAATAGGTGTCTTCTTGTCAATGGCAAAAGATGGAGAGCGATTAATGATGTAGCAAGCATATGAAGCGGCTTCGGCCCAAAAAGTCTTTGTCATTCCGGAATTAGACAACATGCAACGAACCTTCTCCATAATTGTACGATTCATGCATTTGGCCACACCGTTTTGTTGAGGAGTATGAACCACAGTATGGTGTCTAGTAATACCATGAGCTCGACAATAGGCATTAAACTCCTCCGAGCAAAACTCCAACCCATTATCGGTACGGAGGTACTTGACTTGCTTGCCGATTTGCTTTTCAATCATAATTTTCCAATCACGGAAAGAAGCAAACACATCACTCTTATTCTTCAAGAAAACGCCCAAACTTTGCACGAGAAATCGTCAATAATAGTCAACATGTACAAAGCACCACCGTGTGATTGTACCTTTGTCGGTCCCCAAAGATCCGAATGCACATAGTCGAGTATACCCTTGGTTGAATGAGTGGCACTTGGAAATGAAACTTTCTTTTGCTTCCCGAAAACACAATGTTCACAAAAGGGAAGTTTATCGATACTTTGACCGCATAGCAAGTTTCTTTTGCTCAACTCCGTCATACCATTTTCGCTCATATGGCCCAACCTCATGTGCCACAACCTCGACTTGTCGGAAAGGGATGATGATAATGATGATGCTACCTTGGAATCGCCAAGAATGGTAGTGCCCTCCAAAACATAAAGATCGTTATCCTTTCGTTTGCCTCTCATGAACACAAGAGAACCTCTTGTAACTTTGAGAACTCCACCTTCACCGGAAAAACGATAGCCCTTTTGATCAAGAGAGCTAAGAGATATCAAGTTCCTCTTCAAATTAGGAATATGCTTGACATTTCCCAAAGTACGAATGACGACATCGAACATTTTTGATCTGAATGTTGCCTTGTCCCACAACCTTGCATAAGGCTCCATTACCAACTCGGACCAACCCCGTACAAGGATCGTATGAGGAGAACCAATCACGGTTAGGGCACATATGATAAGTGCAATCGGAATCAAGAATCCAATCGGATGAAGACATATTGTCCTCATCCAAGATCACCATGAGGTCACCCGCAAGCTCTTCGACCACTTCGGATTCACCGGAATCATTTGGATTTCATTTGACATTAGCTTTGTTCTTGTTTTGAAGCTTGAAACAATCATAGATCACATGACTCTTCTTCTTGCAATAGTTACAAAACTTGCCTTTATCTTTGGCTTTTGATTTTGACCGGTGACGCGTCGGGCTCTTGAAACTTCTATCAAAAGATCTCCCACGAACACTAAGACCTTCGGCCTTAGAATCTCCAACCACCATTATCTCCTTCATCTTTTCCTTGGAACTCAAAGAACTTAGGACATCATCTAATGCAAGAAAATCACGGCTATAGAGAATAGTCTCCCTGAAATTGGCATAAGAGTTAGGCAAATAGCATAATAAGAACAAGCCCAAATCCTCCTCATCATACTTAACATCCATGTTCTCTAAGTCACAAATAATTTCCTTAAACTTAGAGACATGCTCGGTTATGGAACCGCCTTCATTAAGCTTGTGAGTGAACAAACGTTGCTTCAAGTGCAACTTGTTAGGAAGGCTATTTGTCAACAACAATTGCTCCAACTTAGCCCAAAGAGCCGCGGTTGTTTTTTCTTTCAAAACATCTTGCAAAATATTATTAGATAGATGTAAACGAATTTGAGAAGATGCCTTTAAATCTTTCAACTTTTTTTCGGGTAGAGTCCAAATATAAGGCATTTGCTCAAAACCATTCAAGGTTTGATGCAAATCCATTTGAATGAGAATATCTTTCATCTTCACTTGCCACAAAGAAAATCTAGTGTTTCTATCTAACAAAGGAATATCATATCTCATAGATGCCATAATCACCACAAATAATGAGAACCTAAACAAAGTCTTCTACACCAAAATAACCAAAGATGCTCTAATACCAATTGTTGTAAAACGGAAAGGAGATAATGCTAACTTAATCCCAAATTAGAGAGTTTAACCAAAATCAAACAAGGGATAAGTTAGTGATCCCAATGAATCTCTAGCTTAAACACTCAAGGGTGTTCTTAGTGTACAAGACAAAATTCTCAAAACATACAAATATGATGATTCTAAATATGCATCCAACACAAAGTAAAGAGATAGAGTTAGAAGACAACACCAAGATTTACATGGAAACCCAAATCGGGAGAAAACCACGGGTGGAGGAGACTATCGAGAGAAATCCACTAGTGAAAGATGAATATTACAATGCTCTTGAAGGAGAAGAATCACAACTATAGTGAGTATGTGTATTTGGAGATAGAAATGATAAAATGGGACGATCTCTAAACATATTCTCAGCTGGATTTTTATGCTTGAAGCTCAACCCAAATTGGAAAAACACTCAAGTGAGATAATTTGAGTGTGATCTTGTATAACCCAATTTTGGGGAAGTTTAAAAAAGGAAAAGTTGAGTCTTGCAAGCAACATTGATCAGATTTTGTGGCCCAAGAAAAGAGATTTCAAAGGGGACATAATCCCTTAAAATAGGGAAAAAGAACATTTGATGAAAAAGCAACTTTTGAGAAAAGTGAACAGTGCTCGCGCCCGCGAGCAAATAGGGGAGTGGCCGCGAGCAACCCTTCTGCCTCCAAAACACATGTTTGGCGCGCCCGCGAGCAAATAAGGGAGTGGCCGCGAGCAGACCAAAAATTTGAGGCACCCTTTAACAATATATATATATATATATATATATATATATATATATATATATATATATATATATATATATCCTCTCCGCTCTCTGTAACATACATAAAGGTATAATTAAATGGGCACATAAAGTGAACACATAATGAGAGCAATATAAACAAGCTTAATTTTTACTAGTGTTTTCATGATGTATTTATATAAGGTTCATATGGTGTTCACAAGTGATAGATTTAGTTTTATTGATGTAAATGGTGTTTACAATATGTTTACAATCTATCAAATCTAGATTTATAATGTGTTTACAAATTATAATAATACTTTTAGGAAAATGTTCACAATGTGTTCACCTTTTGTATATATTTAATTATGTATGTACGTGTATAATTTGGAAAAAGGAAAGAGAAAAATTGGAGAAATAAGATAAGAGAGATGAGAGAAACCGTGGAGATAGAAGAAAGAGATGTTTTTTTTTCTTATATTAAATTTTATAATTCAACTAATTTTTCGTCTCTCTCTATATATATATTTGTAAAGTACTATTGTAAAATTAAGTTTATGAAATCAACAACCATGTAATTTATATACACAATGGTGTTACCTAATATAACAATAAATAAATACTCTATTAGTGTCTTTATAAAACACTTTGAAATTTGTTCTATATAACAAGTTTTATGAAAAAAAAAAACTAATTGGCCCCTTTTTGAAGGTCTTATAAAAGAAATTAGAGTAAATTATAGATTTGATCCATGTAATATGTAGATTTTTATGGAATTAATCCCTAAACTTCGTTTATTACGTAGAGCACTGGTAATATGCATTTTTCACGGATTTGATCCTTGGACCAAACGACTGTCTATCAGGTTCATTAAAATTGAGGGCATAATGGTCTTTTTGACATTTTTCTCTACTCTAACATATTTTTGAAGAACAAATTGCCTAAAATGTAAAGTACATTGTTTCGATTTCTATTTTTAGTAACGTATTTTCTGAATGTTCATTTTGTTATCTGAAATGTGACATCTCGAACATTCAAGTACCTGAATGAATAACATGTTGAAACATTAAACAGGTTACATTGCTGACGTGACAAATGATGTGGCATATACTTCAATATTATTTCCTAACATGGGCAATGAGAGGCATTCCTTAATATAAAAACAAATATACAAAGTTTTATTATTTTTAATTAGATTGTAAATTTATAAATCTGAAATTTGGATTTGGGAGGAAGAGGAAGAAGAAAAAGTATCAATTTTTGATATTTTCCTTACATTAAATTTGGGTTCTTATTCAACAAGCTAGGATTTGATTACATAAATGTTCCTTAAAGCTTCCATTAAAGCAATGGCTCAATGAAGAAAAATAAAGCGGAACTGGGTGTTCTCAAAAAATCCCAAATTGATAATGTTGCAAAGGAAACAACACATCTCACCTACTTCTTCTTTCTCTTCCATTCGAATTTTTTGGTTGAGTTACTATTTTCTCACAAGAAAAATGTGTCCATTGTGACGATTTCGATAAATGGAAACCATGTTTTTAATTAGAAAATCATCTGGGATTTTAAGCATGCCGTAAAAAGGACTTGCTCATCTCATATTTGAAACCATATTTAGATGTTGATGGTTTCGATGTTGGAGACCATGTCGTAGAAAGGACTCACTATTTGACCTTGGAACATAATATGTCGATGGTTTTGATGGAATGAAGAACAGATGGATAGATGAGAGGTAGTCGTACCTGGAGCAGAAGGCGTGGGAGAAGACCAGATCAGGAGATGAATTGAACAGGTAGGGATCCTTTCAGTTTCACGGGCTAGTTATTTGGTGGAGGTAATTTGGTGGGTCGGGTAATTAATATTTTACATATTATAAATAAACCAAAAGGTTGGAAAAAATGAGGATTCAGGGATTGTGAAATGCTGAAATCTGGAGGTGCCACGTAGGATACCCAACTTCCTACTTTTATATATATATATATTTCTTGTTGGTTAGACTGTATTTTACCGGAAAATACTTATTTATGGAGGTCGATTTTAGGTTTAAAACTAATCAAAAGATATATACTTTTTAATCCTATAAACTTAGGGGGTGTTTGGGATTGCTTATTTAAAATAACTTATGCTTGTTTGTAAAAGTGCTTATTAACTAATGTTTATTTGTAAAGTGTTTATTAACTTATAGAAAGAAGAGGCAAATATGTAATTTGGTTAAATAAGTTAATATGGAGTTTCAAATAAGTCAGTTGTGAATGACTTATCAAAAAATGCTTATTAACGGGATGGAAAAGTCATAAGTTTTTTTTTTCTTTTTTCCAATCCAAACACTCAAAACAACTTATTTGCTGTTTGAAAACACAATAAGTTAATAAGCAGTTTTAATAAGCAATTTCAAACACCCCCTTAAAGTTGCCTTAACAACTATATTAGTACGGCTAAGGAAAGCTAAAGGCTCATCCAATTTGTTGTACTTGTAGCTTGATTAATCTTGTTAAGGACCACATGAAGACGTAATTTGTTAAAGAGGAGTTCTGTATGTAGCCTCTTTTAATGGGCTAGCTGCTTAGGCATTTATGATTAATATTATTGATTGCGGCCTTTCAACCTATCCTTTGTGGTGTTAAGTATCAAACATCAAATCCAAATCTCGTCAAGTATCTTAAGTTAATATAAATGGACGGTACAACTTTAAAATAATCTACTCGAGATATTATGAGTCTTCTATGTCATTTTAAAAGCGGGCAAAGAGTGGTTTCAACGCATCTTGATGAGTATCTAATCATGGTTCGAAACGTTAAGTTTGTCGACCAAGATCGAATTGAAATCACATCAGTATGCCAAGAACTCATATATACAAGATGTAACATCCATGGCCCTATGTTTTGGTGCAATAAATACATGATCAACCATCTATTTCTTTCTCTTTAATGTTTATTTTATATATGAGAAGACAATCAACATACAAAAAGTGAAAGAAGTGTCAAATCACATGTGATTTTATAGTGAATTACTTATTATTTACAACCTGTCTGAAAAGGTTAAGCCTTAAGGAGATGTAGTGGAAAATCTCATCTATCCAGGGTTCGAATCCAGGTGTTGTCAAAGCCCTTGAGGCTACGGGTTCACCTGCGATGATTCCAGGTCATTCGTGGTCCCCCAGGGATTAGTTGGTGCGCTTAAGCTGACCCGGAAACTCACGTTATCAAAAAAAGAAAGGAGGTTGTGTTGACTAGTTGTCTGCATCCTTCTGAACGTGTTGTAAATTACATGTGATTACTATATAATTACTATGATTTGACATTTCTTGTAAGTTGACCGTTTTTTATATTATCTCCCTCTCTTTATATATATATATATATATATATATATATATATATATATATAGAGAGAGAGAGAGAGAGAGAGAGAGAGAGAGAGAGAGAGAGAGAAAGAAAGGGGGGGAGGTTTAAGGGAAAAACTCAAAAAACGAAAAACTGAGGAACACCCTGATAGCCATTAATCTGGACGGTATGCACTTGTGCATACAAGTAAATTAAGGTGTTTTTTGGTTTTATGCACGTGTGCATGTTACAAATTACTTGTATGCACAAGTGCATACCATCCAGATTAATGGCTATCAGGGTGTTCCTCAGTTTTCCGTTTTTTTGAGGTTTTCCTTGAACCTGACCCTATATATATATATATAGGCGAAGAATCGTGTGAGAAGTTGAATTAACACTGAGAAGCGTGAGAAGTGTTACAATCTTTATTTTTTTAAAACTGTTAGATTAATTGATCCAATGGTCAATGGATGTGATTAAAGTGAAGGTCACAACTTTACTTTTCAATTAAAATATCTCCCACCCCCTACTTTTTAAATCGAAAAAAATACGAAATATGGTAAAAATTCAAACGAACCAAATTACATAAAAAATCGATCATATTTTTCTCGTTAATTTCACATCCATATTAATAAACTTTTTCATATGTTTTTTCTTGGTTTTTCCGATTTTTGATTTATTTAGGGTTTTCCTTTAAACTCCATATATATATATATATATATATTATTTTTTCTCTCTCTATATATATATATTGGAATTTTCGTATTTTTGAATATTTAATTTGAACGTGATTTGATTGATTTTAGTTGGTTTGAATAGCCCTGTGAGTCTGTGATGGCTGTATTTATGTTGGGCCCCAAGCATGCTTATAGCCCATCTGGCCCTCCAATTCAACTTTCTACCTAATTTTCACTACTATTAAGTAAAGTAATGTTCTAAGATAAGGGTATTTTTGTGTTTTCTCATCGATATTATTGAATATATAAAATACATGCGTCTTGTCAAGAATATTAATGTTGTTCATTGATGCTTATCTTATAAGTATTTACGGACTAACTTTATCTTAATGGGATGAATATGACAAAAATTGAGAATTTTACTAGGTAAGAGTGATGTTAAGAACCAAAAGTCTTACCTGATTAGTGAGAGTGATGACTTTTACCTGGTAACCGCTTACCGAATAAAAATCTTGCATACTATGCTATTTTAATGGATTTAAATGAAAGTGTTGACTACCGATAAACGTAAGTTCGTTGGGTAAACGACTCCTTAGAATATATGCACAATCTTACGATTTTCAAAACATCAATGTGAATCATACACTTTCAACTCAATTTCAATAGATTATTTAATTAATATGACTATGTTTTATTTTATTATTGTAGTGATACCTAGGGGTGGCAAAAAGTGACCCAACCCGTCAACTCAACCCGAACCCAACCCAAAATTAGCAGGTTGAGTTGAGATTTTTAACCCATTTAAGTTAAATGGGTCAACCCGTCTAACCCATTTATGTAAATGGGTTGGGTTGGGTTGAAATTTATATCTTGATTTCAACCCATTTATAATACTACATAATTTTATTTTATTTTTAATCAATTATCATTATTTAATTATAATTAATAATTTAATAATTAAAAATTAATAGAAAAAAATATGCTTCCTAAATTATAAGTATATCCGGCGGCACATTGACAATTTGACACACTGACCAACCCAAATTCTTTCTCTTTTGTTCATAAGACTCGTTGACTCCTCAAAACCCTAGTCGATCACCGATGTCCGACGTCCTGCCATGAATCTTAGATATTATGGTTGTGCTTTATTGAAACTTTGAATAATTTATTTGACTTTGCAGTTGTGTATTTGTTATGAAATTAAGTAGTTTAATCCTTTTTATATTTACAATTTTAAAATTAAATGGGACAACCTAGGTTCAACCCATATATTTAACAGGTTAGGTTGATAAAATAATAAACAGGTCAACTCGTTACCAACCCATTTAATAGCCTCGGGGCCGAAAAATAATATTACAAAAATATTTAGTAACACAAAAAATAATAATATAAAATTATTGATTTTTTTATCATGATCTACTAATAAAATCTTATCAAATATAGAAATAAAAACAAAACTTGACTAATGTAAACTAGAACACAAACTTTATCTATACTATATTATTATGCAATTGAGGCAAAAACCATATTTATGTATCAAGTACTATTTATTGATACATATTACTTAATTAAAATTCAGGATTCCAAGTAAATGGTGTACAACTTTTTAAAGTTGCATGGTTAAATTCATATAACAAGGATAATCATCTCATGTTAAATATAAATAATTTAAAATATAATTAGAATAATCAATGAGTTCTAACATAATATGTAATTATAGTCTTTATGAATTTTTTTTTTTACATTATTAAACCTAAAATAAACAAATTATACAAAAAAACAAGAACCTTTAAGTTGTTAATTTGATAATAATATCGATATACTTTTTCTAAATTTATATGGTGTCTTCAAATTATATTTTATTCAAACATAAAAACATTATTGCTTTCTCAAAACTTCACGAAACCGTATTATAAAATCGACAAAAACAATGAATAAAAAATCATTAAATATGAGATGTATCGTGTTATATTGCACGAGTACACTTCTATGTTATAAACATAGGTGTTCCTCAGGGTTTTTTTTTTAGATTTTCCCTTAAACCTCCCTCTATAAACATAACACTTTCACAAATTTTAAAAAAAGTTTTCATACTATTGTAAAAAAGTAAATATATAATTAATAGATATTTAGAAGAAAATTGGTTTTTAATTAATAAAAAAAGTTGTAGGAAGGTAGAGAAAAACAAGTTTTATAGTATTGTAAAAAAGTAAATAATACAATAAATAGGGAAATGGTTTGTTTTTCAATCAATAAAATTTTTTGTAGGAAGGTCTGCAAACAAGGCTTAAACCCGAATCTCTTAGGGGTGGCCAAGGAGTATTAACCAACTGAGCTAAGTTGCTTTTGTTTAACCTTTTCATAATATATTCTACTTGGACCTTAAATCATAGTGGCCCTCCATAGCCCCAACAGTGTTCCGCCATTGCTCGAATCCAATCCAACCTGATCCATTGCCAACCCTACTGATACCATTTTCGTGGACTATAATCTTATCCAATAAAGTAAGTTAGAGTATTGACTCTTACTTATAAACTCTTACAACGTAAGCGCCTGGATAAATACCCCTAAGATTATGAACCAAAGAGCTTCCAGCCTAGTGGTAAGATTTGGGGAGTGCATAGCATTCAACCCAAGTTCGAGCCCTGGGAGGGGAGTTTGGCGGTACCAGACTTTGGTCCTGGGCCTTCGGGTCTTGGGTCGGGCCAACTATAGCTTGCGTGCTCAAAGAGCCCAGTGCGCTGGTCGGGCCGACTCATAGAGTCGGTCGGGTCGACGGGGATTAGTCGGCCTGCCCTTGGATGCTCCGGATACCCCGGGAACATGTAGTGTGCCTGTGTACTAACTACTAACCCCTCTGTCGTTCAAAAAAAAAAATACCCCTAAGATTATGGAAAATTTGTTATGGTGGTCGATGCCTCTTTTTAGTAAATTCAATGAGCTACCACCTAAATAAACTTCGAGATTGTAGGGTATGTGCAAATATATATATATATATATATATATATATGTCGGATACTTTTTAAAGAAAATAATTTTAGTTAAAAACACATTAATATTGGATACTTTAAAAAAAAATACCATAATTAACTGATTCACATTTAAAGTTATTCAAAAATAACCGCTCAATAAAACTACCATATATATATATATATACGGATTAAATAGAAAAAGACCTACTTGCCTTTATAATTTAAATAAATTAAAAATCAAAAGAAATTCTCTCATTGGTTGAAAATGTTGTGCAAAGTTTGTAATATAATAGTGGTTTTCTCATGATCGCTCCCCTATATATATATATATATATATATATATATATATATATATATATATATATATATAAAGGCAATGTTTGATAAAACTAAACAAATTAGTGAATGATTAATAGGTTTTAAATTGACAAAATCATTGTATGTATCAACTAGACATGCATAAATGAGATTCGAACCGGGGGACCAACTCTAGCCTACGTCTGGTCTATAAAGAACCAGTTAGGGTAAGGACCAAGCCAACCAATTAGGGTAAGGATCAAGCCAAGCCTAAAGGCTAGGTCAGTGTTCTTGTTTGGAAAAAGCTTTGTTATAACCGATCCTCATTTAGACCGAATAAAAGTTTGGATCCAAAAACTATGCATATCAAGTATTAACAGGTCCGTTCTTGATATTTTATAGGTCCTGGACGAGGTGTAGAAAAGGCCCCTCGATAATTATGGAAAAAAAATAATCTTTAATACATTGTTTTTATCATAAGAAATAAAACTAAATTCAAAAAATACTAAATTCATATTGAATCGTTTTTCCGAGTACTCCTAGACGTAAAATCAATCAATAATTATTTTTATATTAATATTATCTGACATATGAATTTTACATAGCATCGTTAATTTGTTCAACTGTCAAAAACATCCGTATGATGTGGATTTAATATATAAAATCACATGATTTTGGTACAAAATGTTGACTATTTGGAGTAATACTCTATGTAAATCAATATAAATCAATTGGGTTAAAATCTCATGTTAGGTTAATGTTTTTCATCATCGTTTTTAACTTTTAGGGTTGAAACAAACTTTTTCGGAACCAGCAAAGAATCAAAACTGATGTTGGTTATTGCTTAAGATTTTAAATTGTTTTAGAGATTAGATAGTACTTAAGATTTATGCACTTAATATTAGGTAATTATAAATAATCAATAATATTTGAAAAACAAAGGTATAACCATAAGTTGAACCGTCTCATATGGGTGGTGATTTTTTTCAAAAGTTAGAAGTGTGATCTCTTAGTTAATAACAATAAATCTACTATATTCTATTTCAAATATAAAATTCATGAGGATTGAATAATTAAAGGAGTTAGTGCGGAATGAATAATAGATAATATATCAATATTTTTTAGGTAAATAGTTTTAGACTTTGATACTAGATTAAAAAACCCTTAGAGAAACAATAAGTAATACTATAAAATGAACTACCAAATTTTCCAATGTAATTAATTAATACATGTTTGTGCCTTAATATAATACAAATTTTTGGGTCCCATTAGACATTGAATTTCTAATAGGCCAAGTAGGAGATAAATGATGGAGAATACATCAAAGTTTTTTAGACATGTAGTTTTAGACTTTGATACTAAATAAAAAAAACTTACAGAAATAATAAACAATACTATAAAATGTACAACCAATTAACTTTTAACATATTTTTTTCCAATGTAATTAATTAATACATGTTTGGGTCGCCCTAATATAATATAAATTTTTTTGGGTCCTATTAGCTACTAAAAGAAGTTATCTCTTTTATTTACTTTTTTTTAATACTATTATATACTAAAAAAAATTGGACCCTTATTTTTTTTTTGAACAACAGGGAATTTTTTATTACCAAACCACAAAGGACACATAGTCCTTACAACATAAAACACCACTCTTACCTGAGCATCGAAAAAACGCACAACACCTTACAACCAATAATTGCATCACCAAGAAGAAAAAGAACAAAATAGGCTCGGGTTTGTGAGAAGCAACCCCTCAAAACCAGCAGCAGACAACATCAAATAAACAGTCCGCACTCCCTTCGTAGCATCACGGCGCCTCTGTCCATAAATCACACCGAATCAGCAACAAAAACAGCAACGAGACAGTACCGAAACAACATCGAAACAGCAGTGAAACAGAACAAAACAACAGCGACAAACTCCTGATCAAGCCAGCATCGAACCCGCGTCGAAATAGCTGCGAACGACAACGAACAATATCTAAATCTCAGCAGTAACATCACCAAATCTGCGCAGAATCGCCCAACACCGAGTGATCCAGCTTCACAATCGATCCCATACCTGTTTGAAACTTTCAGACCTGCAACCATCTCGATCACGTCTGTCCACTTCAAAATTATCGATCCTCACTATCCGCCCTTTTCCTCGTTACCCGACGATTTGGTCGTTTCCTGCGTTTATGTTACCCGCCAACCACATGAACCAGTCTGCTCTTTGTTGCCTCGATCTTCTACTTATCCATTCAAACACGATCCTTTGCCACTCGAAAAAATTTTCGTCCAGCCGACTCTTCTCCGTTTTAAATACGATTTTGTTCCTGTGATTCCAAATAAGGTATAAGAATGACCACTTCACCCCCTTCCAAACTGTGCTTTCATTTATCCCCCCACCCCCACCCGAATCCCCTTGCAACAACTCTTGGAGAGAATCAATTCCTTCTAACGATTTATTCCACCATCTCCCAACTCTCACCCACAGTCTTTTCACCTCTTCACACTTTACTAATGCGTGATCCCTACTTTCCGTTGCATTCCCACATCGAGGACATAGGATGAGCTTGGGAGTACGTCCGACCCACCCTCCCCAGGCACCTGACGTACATTTAGGGTTCACGAGAATTTTCTTTTAGTATATAGTATTAGTAAAAAAATAGTAAATAAAGGAGACAAAATATTTTAGTATCTAATATGACCCAAATAATTTCATATTATACTAGAAGCGTACTCGCGCAATGCAGCGAGATACATCATGATTTTAATGTTTCATTTTATTTTTTTGTCGATTTACAGTACGATTTTTGATTGTTTTGAGAAAGTGATAATATTTTTTTTATAAATTTGTTTAATTTATGCTTAATAATATAATGTTTTTTATATAAAAAAATTAAGTATTTTATTAGAATTCAATGATTATCTTATATATTTTAATGACATCTAGAAAAAATAATCAATTACATATTTAATAACATAATTAAAACAAAATTATAGTAATATAATATATTAATTAATAGTGATACATGGAAATGTATGCATAAAAGGAAGACCGTGCACATCCTAAATTGGTGGGTGTTAGAAGTCTGCAGTAGTAATATGTATCTTGTGTTTTGATACTTGTAAATTAAGAGATTTTTAAAATCTTGCATAAAATGATGGTACCTTATGCCTAATAATTTGTATTTAAAAGTTTTTTATTCGTGCTTTATAATATAGTATAGATTAATTAGGCTCAAACATTTATTAATTAATTTTATTGGAAAAGAAAATATGTTAAAAGTTAATTAGCCATACATTTTATGGTATTGTTTATCTAAGTTTTTTATCAAGTAACAAAGTCTAAAACTACTTGCCTAAAAAACTTTGAAATATTTTTCATCATTCATCTCTCACTTGTCCTGTAAGAAACCCGAAGTCTAATGAGACCCAAAAAATTAGTATTATATTAAGGCTCAAACATGTGTAAATTAATTACATTGAAAAATTGATTGGTCATTTTATAGTAATACCTATTGTTTCTTTAAGATTTTTTTTATCTAATATTAAAGTCTAAAACTACTTACCTAGGAAATATTGTTATATTATCCATCATTCATCCCCACTGATTTTTTTTTAATTATTCAATCCTCATTAATTCTATATTTGAATTAGAATATAGTAGATTTCTTGTTATTAAATAAGAGAACACACTCCTACCTTTTGAAAAGAAAATAACCAACCATATGATACGGTTTAACTTACAGTTATAACCTTGTTTTTTCAAACTTTATTGACTCTTTATTATCTAAAAATGAGTGCATGAATCTTAAGTACTCTCATATCTCTACAACAATAATAAAATCTTAAGCGATAACCAACATCGGTTTTGATTCTAAGATTGGTGGTTCCGAAAAAGTTTGTTTCAACCCTAAAAGTTTAAAACGGTGACGGAAAATATTAACCTAACATGAGATGGAAACCCAACTGATTTATATCGATTTACATAGAGTATTCTCCGAATAATCAACATTTTGACACAAAATTATGCCATTTTATATATGAAATATACATCATAAGGATGTTTTTTGATGGCTGAACAAATTAACGATGTTATGTAACATTGATATGACAGATAATATTAATTTAGAAGTAATTATTGTTTGATTTTGCGTCTAGGAGTACTCGGAAAAACGATTTAATATGAATTATTCATATTTCTTGAATTTAATTTTATTTGTTATGATAAAAACATATATATAAAAAAAATTAATAATTATCGAGGGTCTTTTTCTACATCTCCACCAGAGCCTATAAAATGTCAGAAACGAACCTGCTTATTTGCTAATTTTTGTCTCACTCGATTCCATCCCAGTCTAATATCGCGTAAAACATGAGATAACAAGTTTTTATTCTGTCATGTCCCAAATCGAATCATTTTTCGACTAATTTTCTTTGTTATTTTTGCATTAATCTACTACTAGCAATTAATTACATTACTAAGCATAAAGATTTGTCATTTAACTCTACGTATTAACTCGTATTATGTGTTTTAGTTTTGGTTTCATTGAACCATCGCCATGTTCGGCCATTTTGGTCAAACTGGTGACTTTCGAGCCACCGTTTCATCATATCTAGGACATATTACTATAAGCAATTTGTTGTCCCCCCAAAATAAGTAGCACAAAAATTTTGATATGAAAAAACTGATAAATTACTAAACTACCCATGTTAAATTAAAACCCTAAAATTATTAACATATTTTCATTCACTTACCTCATTCTCGTACTAGTCTAGTCCTATTCAACCAGTCTAGTTCCATCAAATCCAATTCGCGTACCAAACACATCTTCGCAAAATTGCTACCGGTGGGACCCGGTCAAAACCCAGGTATGTGACTAGGCATGACAATGGGGCAGGGAATGCAATCCCAATCCCCGTCCCTCGTTCCACCATCTCATCCCGGCCCTCGGCGGGTACGGGGAATCGCATCCCCTCCCCGAGTTTTTTGGGCCTATCGCCGGTCCACCCTTGGTTTATCCCCAAATCAAGAATAAATTGTTCAAAAAATGGTCAAAATTGGTTGAAAAATATAATATATTATATAGCACATATTAAAAAAATATAATTTTAATTAGAGTAAATTACATATTTGGTCCTTGTAGTTTATGTGTTTTAATAGTCTGAGTCCCTACTTTGAAATAACTATGAATTGCATCCTTGTGGTTTGCATTTTATAATGCCTTGGGTCCCTATCACTAACTTTGTTAGATTTTTTCTGTTAAGTAGGTTAATTAAGAGGGCATTTTGGTTATTTTAATCATAAGGACCAAATATGTAATAAAAAAACACAGGTCCAAACATGTAATTTAATCTCTAGCTTTTAACCGTTAATAAAAAACAGAAAAAAGAAAAACCAAAAATCATTTAAAAACCCAAAAATATCTCCAAATCTTCATCACCGGAGAACCATACACTAGCCTCTATCTTTCCAAATCTTCATCTTCTGTCGCTCCCCCTCCCCTCTTCGGCGTACCCCTCCCCCTTATGTTCTCCTTCGCACAAACACCTTATGTTCTCCTTCGCACAAACACAGAGGTCATTCCCCTTTTGAAGTGGCGTACCCCTCTCCCTTATGTTCTCCTTATGCAACGGGGTACCCCTTCCCCTTTTATAACGATGAAGATCGTTTTTGCCGGTGGACCAGGGGTCTCAACCCCTTGATGTCGGCGACCCCTAACGTCATTTCCGGGTCTGCTTAGGGGGTGTCAAACGGAGAGATTTCAAACGGATGAACACAGATTTGCTTAGGGGGTGCCAAATTCCATTCTCTCGATAAGCATTTCTCTTACACTACAGGAACGATTTCCACAACACAGGTCTACGGTTCCAGCGATGAACCCCCTCCATTTCCTGTTTTTATTTTTGAAGATATGGCCTACCTATTTTTGAAGCAGGGTAACAAGTTTTGTTAGGTTTTTGAAAATCTTGTATATCAAGATCTGTGTTTCTATTTTGTTTCTCAAAATTAGGATATAAATATATACATACATAGGTTTAGGGTTTTGGGGTTTCTTGTAAAAACTTGTTGTGTATCTTGTGTTTTGTATAATGTTTTTAACGAAAACTAATATACACTGATTTATTGTGTTTGTATTTGAGTTGAAGGGTTATGTTATGTTCTTGATTGAGGATTTGATGAGGAAGAGGGACAGACGGCAATATGATTTCTTGATTCATCTGATATCTTGGTGTTCATGAAGATTTGGCTTTTTGTACATATAATTTCTTGGTGTTCATGAAGATCTGGTTTTTTTACATATAATTTCTTGGTGTTTGTTTTTGTTGTTTTTATTTTTTAATGTAAAATGAGAAAAATGCATAAAATGACCAAACTTCGGAGAGATTTTAAACGGAGTTAGTGATAGGGACCAAAGACGTTATAAAATGCAAACCAATGCAGTTCATAGATATTTCAAAGTAGGGACCTATATTGTTAAAACACATAAACCACAGGGACCAAATATGTAATTTACTCTTTTAATATATATATACACATACACACACATATGGGGACGAGGCTGGTTGGGGAATACATTACACGACCCTGGCCTCGGTTTTCAACATCTTGTGGATCCCCAACCCCGGACATGGTACCTATTTTTTTCTGGGAAATCCCTGATCACGAACAAGACGGGTGAACTAGGTTCTCCAATAGGACTAAGGAAATCACCATGCCTATATGTGAGGGCATAGATGGACCGAGTCCTGTTGATCCGGGCCATTGATTCTTTCTGTTGGGCTTCTAATATTTTTAATGGGCCGTTAGTTTATTTATTGTGGGCTAAAAGAATGGAAGGCCATCCCAAAATTTTTCGGTACCGGCTTTTAGTCCCAAAAATTTTCGATGTCGGTCCGGTCCCGATCTCATCCCTAGATTTCATTGTTTAGTGTTCTAATTTACAACTAAATGTACGAAATAGCAATCTTATTTTATAAATTCTTTTATTATAATATTGCATTTTTATTACAATAATGTATTTAGAAATTACCTTTTATTCATTGTATCTTGAAAGTTTTATTAATTATGTAATGGATAACATTTTGATATGAATTAGGATAACATGACACATGTCATCAAGTTCCAATGTCATGTCATTGTTTAAGTGGGATGTCCACATATAACTATTTTTGACGTGACATTTTTAATTACAATGTTATACTTTGAAAAAAAATGAGTTGGCATATTAATTAATAAATATATTAAAAGGGTTAGAAAATAACTAAATTATTCATTAATATTACAAATTAAGAGGATTAGTAAAGTAAAAGATACAAAAAATTGCATTAAAATGAAAATAACTTTCACCTGATTTTTATTTTGGGGAATCAGTTTTCAAAATCATTATTTAAGGGTTTGGAGCAAAGTTTTTGTTTATGTAAGAAACTAGGTGGTTTGTTGACCTTTTAACGATGACATGGATCAAGTGTTTTACCAACTAAGAAATCCATGTCATACTTAAGTATTTAAATACTAGAAGCGTACTCGTGCAATGCAGCGAGATACATCACGATTTTAATGTTTCATTTTATTTTTTGTGTTTTTGTCGATTTACAGTACGATTTTGGATTTTGATAAAATGATAATGTTTTTTTTATAAATTTGTTTAATTTAGGCTTAATAATATAATATTTTTCAAAATAAGATAAAACCAGAAAAAAATAAAATTACCAGGGACGAATGATAAAGACATGAAACGGGATCAAGGGTTCGAATAATGTTTGAACTTGAGACTTATGAATTATTGATTATTGTTCCATTCGAGAAATTTACAAACACGTATATATATATGAAACATATTTAATTAATATTCTTTTGATGAAATAGCCTTGTATTTTTTATGTTGGTTTCTTATATTAAGATGTTTAAAACGATTGCATGTTTATAAATTAGAATTAGTATTTTGATTTGATGTATTAACTTATTTTGCTTAAATTTATGTTTGTAAGTTACAATTTCAATGATTATTTTAGGATCACTAAAACAAGACAGTTTTCGTGGAACCGTGAAACATACTATGACCCTTTAGATGAATTAGTCTTTTTATCACATTGAACTTTCAACAGAAAAACACTGAATTTTCATATAATTGAATCCTAAAAAAACACAACGAATATTCAGATAAATATAGTTGGTGATTTTAGAGAAATCATGAGTTCATTTTATGTAATTGGATTCACAAAAGAATATGAGATTAGTAGTTAAACTAACTAGAAACCGGGATAGGAGGTGAAGAGTGCATACTCGTGTAAACTAACTAGAAACTGGGATTACTATTCACTAGATGCAATGTTTTAAAAATCGGGTCGACCCGACTGGTTGAACTGGGACCCGGGGAAGAGGGCGGGTCAATTACGACATGGTTTATGGCAATTTATGGCCCGGAGTGAACCGGGCGGTTTTATTAAAAAACCGGTTGAACCGGTCATAATGAACTGGTAAAAACCCGGTTTACAAGTTATGTTTTATTTTTTTTGTGAATGTTTTTGTAGACTCAAGGTTGATAAGAGGTCTTATGATCCTATTGATTACGAATGCATCGATAAGACGGACTTTTGGGTGGTTGAAGAAGAGCCGGAAGGAGAACTTGATTACAATGATTTAGAAAATATGCTTGACGAGAAAGAGCACGAACCGGTTTCTCAAACGCAAGGTGACATTTTTTTATTTCTATATATATTAATTTGGTGTTGTAATTTTAGTTTATTATTAGCTTTTTACGTGACAATAATATTTTGTTTATTTGATATTGTAGAAAGTGATCATGTTGTTGATGACAATGAAGTTGATAGTGAATTTCAATTATTAAGCGATCGTGAGCTTGATGCATTTAACACTCCAACGTCTCAAGATCCATGATTTAGTTTGATTGTTATGTTTAGTTTCGATGTATTTGGATTGATGAAAAAATTATGCTTATGTGTTTTTTTTAATGTATTTGGTTGACCCGGTTGAACCGTGACCCGGTTACCATACCTGGTCAAGGAATGGAGGAGAAATTTGTTTGGAAATGGGAAGATTTTTGGACAAATTCCATGGAAGGTAAATCCACCGTGATTATGTCTGTAACACCCCGAAATTCTCAATGTCACTCCGTAACCATTTTTGAACACTTGCTCTAAATATATATATTTATATGTATAAATATGGCTCGTTGAGTCGCTCTCCGTTTAACTCACGTTTTCGTTTAAGACCGTCACATCGTATGAATAGATGTGTATAGCGTAATGCTTCGGGTGTGCGTGCATGGTTATGTCATTTATAAAAAGGCTAATGCGGCAAAGAAGATGTATTCGATCACCCGAGCAAGGCTAATGTTGTGGCGGACGCGTTAAGCCGGAAAGAGTATAGTGAACGGTGAAAACCACTTTAGCAAGGATCGAGATCATCTCAAACCTTATAGACATGATAAAGACCGCTCAAGCCGAAGCAAATCTCAAAGATGAATCGATGACAAAACGACACCTTAACTTGACGGAAGATGGTAGAGGATTGAAACTCTTCGAAGGACGAGTTTGGGTACCCAAGTTGGGAGGATGCCGGAAGTGATTATTGGAGGAGGCGCACAAATCAAGATATTCTATTCACCCCGGGAGCACGAAAATGTATAGAGATCTGAAGTTGATTTACTGGTGGCCGGTGATGAAGCTTGATCTGGCGAACTATGTGGAGAAATGACTTACTTGTTCGTTGGTCAAGGCCGAGCATCAACGACCGTATGGGAGTCTGTAATCTTTAGAAATACTAGAGTGGAAGTGGGATCATATCATGATGGACTTCGTGACGAAATTGCCAAAGATGTTGAAAGGGCACCATTTCGGTGATAGTGGATTGATTGACGAAGAGCGCTCATTTTCTGGCCATGAGGGAGACGTTACCGTTGGACAAGATAGCAAGACTCTACATCGATGAAGTGGTATCGAGGCATGGAGTGCCATTATCCATTGTGTCCGATCGGGATAGTCGTTTCACTTCCCACTTCTGGGGTGCGTTTCAAAGAGAATTGGGAACAAAGGTGAAGTTAAGCACGACATACCACCCTCAAACGGATGGACAAAGCGAACGGATAATTCAAACGTTAGAAGACATGTTACGATCGTGTGTCATTGATTTTGGGGGAAATTGGGACTCCCATCTTCCATTGGTAGAATTCGCCTACAACAATAGTTATCACTCGAGCTTGGGTATGGCACCGTTCGAGGCTTTATATGGGCGAAAATGTAGAACGCCAACTTGTTGGCTTGAAGCAGGTGAGAAACAATTCACTGGACCGGAAATAGTACAAGAGACGGCGGGCAAAGTCAAGGGGATACGAGAGTGTTTGAAGGGAGCTCAAGATCGCTAAAAGAGTTACGCGGACAAAAAGCGGCGACCGATGGAATTCCAAGTGGGCGACCGATTCATGTTGAAAGTGTCACCTTGGAAGGGGATTATAAGATTCGAAAAGCAAGGAAAACTTAGTCCTCGTTTTCTCGGGCCTTTTCCTATCATTGAACGTGTGGGACTCCAAGCCTACAAGCTTGACTTACCGGTCGAGATGAGTGGAATTCATCCTATATTCCACATTTTCTACCTACAGAAGTGTTTAGCGGAAGAGGAAAATGTTATACCATTATCAGAGATTCACATAGAAAACGATCGATGCGTCGAAGAACCGGCTACTATTTTAGAGAAGGAAACGAAAAGGCTTTGCCATAGGGAAGTAGTGATGGTGAAGGTGCAATGTAAACATCATCGAGGTGCGAACGTGACTTGGGAGGCGGAAAAAGACATGAAGAGGCGTTATCCCCATCTGTTTGAATGATAGGAGATTTCGGGGACGAAATCTTTTCTAAGGAGAGGAGGATTGTAACACCCCGAAATTCTCAATGTCACCCCGTAACCATTTTTGAACACTCGCTCTAAATATATATTTATATGTATAAATATGGCTCGTTGAGTCGCTCTCCGTTTAACTCGCATTTTCGTTTAAGACCGTCACACCGTATGAATAGATGTGTCTAGTGTAATGCTTCGGGTGTGCGTGCATGGTTATGTCATTTATAAAAAGGGGTTCAGGGTATTTTACGTATGTTATATATGTAGGTGTAATGTCCAAGCTAAGTGTTTAAGACTTAGAGTTGGTTGGCAAACAGGAGCTTGCGCGGGCTGCATCGCGACTTGGAAACCACGGCCAAAGTCGTGGGACTCACTGGAGTCTTGGGGCCAAAGGAACGCGCAGCCTACGACGCGACTTCCTGGCCGCGACCAAAGCCGCGAGAAGGCCTCTGCAGGCCAAATACGTGATTTTCCCTTTCTCCCATTTTGTTTTGGCATTTGGAGCTTAGGGTTGCGATTTTTGAAGGGTTCAAAGGTAGAGTTCCATCTCTCCTCATTCATTGCTAGTTAGAGAGATCCTTGCATTGTATTTATGGAGCTAACATAGAGTTGTTGGTCATTAATTTTGGTCCCTAGGGGTTGAGCATTCAAGTCTTTATTCTTTTCTCTCAAGTTTAATCATCTAGGGCTTGCGTATAACTTCACAAGGTGAGTTTCTACCCCTTAAATACCCTATTACTTATTTGTTACTTGCATTAAACCTACAATGTACATATGTGTTATTCATTTGGATTTGTGACCTAACTTGTAGAGTTTTAAACTGTATGAACCCTAAAAGGGTGAGCATGTCTAGTAAACCTTAATAATCTCTTTTATGATGACTAAATGAATATGGATCTTTGATTTCATGCTTGTATGATGAGTTCATGAGGAAAACCTTGTTTGTGTGGTTTTAGTCTAACTGCTGATAACTTTAAGAAGATATAGCATGAGTAAATTAAACATTTGTGTCTACATGTATGAGATTATGAGGAATGTGATACTTTGAGAAGTAAAGAGGGGCTTATATTTGCATGTAGAAAAGTGGTGTTTATGTGATTATAAATGTTTATCAAATGTCGATCACCTGATAAGAACGTGAATACTACTCCTTGTGCACGAGGTGGTTGTTCAATATATGGATCTTGTAATAATCATTGTGGGTTACTAGCGAGTAGGAAATAAGGGGTCATGGACCCTTGAGGTGTAACTCGTCTAGATATGGATAGACAATAATGTTCCGTAAGACCTTGAGGTGTAACTCGACGGAGTAGGCAATAAAGGCAGTAAATACGGTCTGAGGTTGTGATGTCGTTATGGCATGTGAACTAAGACCGGGGCATGAGGTGTAATCCATTAACATCATGGGTGACTCCACTTCCGTGTAAACGTCACCCCGATGGAAACGGGCCTCCCCCGCATTTCAAGGGTATTCTCTTGTATATTTGTGTCAGGTACGAGATTGTGGTTGCGGTGGAAACAGTAATTGTGAGACGATGGAGATCGGTAACCCAAATCTTGTTTTATTTAAAATATGATAATATTTCTTATGAATTGCTTAACTCATGAAATCTCACTAGGCTACGTCCTAACACTTGTTGTGGTTGTTGCTCCCTCACAGATCTTACTCGTGGAGGAAACTAGGATGTCGGGCTTTGTCCACCGGGCACATAGGAGTACTCGAAGTGCCGTCTTTTGGGGGAATTTTTGTGAAGAGAGTATATAGTGAACTCGCAACACCCATATTAATCTAGATTTGAATCGATCATAGATTAAGTAGCTTGTTGTAATATTGATGTCCCATTCTTTGTTGCAATCCTTATAGTGCAAACTAACCCCTTGCTATGGGTTTTTAGTTGTCTTGAATATTGGAATTAACTTTTTGGAAATTCATATTTACAGGATGTTTTGGGCCCTTATATTTTAGTCGTCATATAGCCGAATTTTCATCAAAGAAGTGCTAGCCTAGTGGTAAGGCCCTGGGGGGATAGTGCATGGTATGCCTATCTACCAGGGTTCGAATCATGGGGGACGCACTTCGGCGATACCCAGACCTTGGGTCGGCCTTCGGGTCCAGGTTTACGAGCATACCAGTCTATGGGTATGCGAGTTCGGTCTTGACCGGACTTAGTCGTACCTGGGCGGGTTCAGTCAATTGAGGCTGGACCGGGTCGCCGCGGATTAGTCGGTGCTGCCCAATTGGATGCGCGGATACCGCAGGTGCGTGTGTGTGGGTATAGCCCAAGTTGCCGTACAAAAAAAAAATATAGCCGAATTTTCGAATTTTTATTCGTCAATTTTTTAGAGTGTTACAATGTCGTCGACCATAATTACAGTATAAAAGAAAGGGTATCAACCCTCGGTTGGGACAAAAAGAAAGGAAATTTAATTAATATAGTCAATTCCCCGACTTCAATTCACTTTATAGCCATCTTTTTAATGCAATTCTCAAAATAGCTTAATTTTACTCATATGTCTTATGCATTGAATAGACTACCTTTTTCTTTAAAACCAATATGGTTTGCGACCATGTTAGTTCCAGATTCAAGCACAATCAATCTAGATGTAGCAAATGTGACAATTGAGATCAATCTAGAGAGATAGTGTAGAGAGAGAAAGTTCCTTAGTCATTGATCTTACAAATCTTACAAGTCTTAGCAACTACACAATGACTCCAACCACCACTACACAAGGCATACAAGACTATTTATATGGTCAAAGGTGTACAATCACAAGTAAACTAAACAAACTTTGAATATGTTTAACTTTACACATCTTGACTTTTACACTTAAATCTTGGATACAATAATACACTAACAATCTCCCCCTTTGTATTCAAGATTTAAAAAAAAATTGACAGCAGTTTTCAACTCTTGATTCTTCAACACTTTAAACTCTGATAGCTTTAAACATTGAAGCTTTGACAGTATTTAAACTTTGATGCTTTGAAGAATCTTAAGAAGTCAATCATTTTACTTTGAAAAGTCATCAAGTCTTGAACAAGAATTTGAAATCTTTGAAACATTGATCTTTAAACTTTGCATCTTTGAGGGATCTTTGAATAGTTTGTAACTTCAGTCTTTGTGATCTCTGAACAATCTTTGAAAAAACGAACTTTCTCAAATCATCTCAGGACATTTTCTTGACGTTTACAATTCTTTTCACAGTTATGTATCTCCCATTTTTCTTCAGAATTCTTTTGAAACTCCCCCTTTTTTTATGAGTTCATCTCTTTTCAAGAATATATCTTGAAATAACTTTCAAAACATTCATCTGACTTGAAAATATTCATTTGACTTGAAAATTCCAGATTATCTCCCCCTTTTTGATGAGTTGTGAGCAACAAAATCATCAAAACTTTTTCAAGTCATCACTGTCTTTGAATATCAATCTCCCCCTTTATGATAAAATGACAATCTTCGTGATCTGTGTATCCGTCAATTCATAAAATGTATTCATCTGAATCTTTTCAAATTCAGACAAAGTAAGAATTGTAACCCTGAATCAACAAATGATAAAGTTAGTATGCCTGTAAGTAGCACATAGTCACTTTGTACAACGGATGTACTTTGGAAATGAGCTTTTTGATGTTCACTCCCCCAGGGCTTCCATTCAATCATTGAAAAACCACAAAAGAATTTTCTATGAATGTAATGACAAGAAAACATATTCCTTGTGTGTACGTGCATGTGTAGAAATGATTGAAGCTACTTAGGCTTTTTTCAGGCTCAAATTGTGTAAATTGTTGAGACAACAACAAGTTTTCCACGGACTCAATGTGCATGAAAGAAGTGCGAAGGTGGGGCAACTTTCCTTCTTTTTCAATATCTAAATCTTTCGAGTGAAGATCAGATAGCAGATATGCTGCATCCCCAAAGAAAATGAAACATGTCTTTGTCGGGAAAGAAATGAGTGGTTAGTGGGGTTAATGCAAGAGTTGACATGGACTAGTGCCTGTTTCAATCAAGGTTCAAAATGGCGTGAGGCATGGCGTGGCGGCGAAATCAAGCCTTACAATCCATGACGAGGACGCGGCGTTTTTCAAGGCGTGACATAAGGCGGCAAATTTGTATGTCATATTCAAATTTATATATATACGTATATGTTTTATATATATTATTCCAATCAAATAATGATATTAAAGAATGTACATTCATATTAGAAGAAGAAAAATCATATAAATTACTAGTATAAAAATAGTTTTTGATTGAATATTTAAAATAAAACTTAGAAAAATAATTTTACAACTTTGTTTTAATCGTGAGTCCATAACGTTTATGACTTCGTGAAACTATGAGTGATGTGATTGGATAAATCTATAAAATTGTTAAATCTAAAGTTAAAAATGTAAAAACACAAAAGATAAAAAAATCAAAAATAAAAAAAAATATTTTTTTTGAAAAAAAATCACGTCTTAGAAAAAACGCGCGCCGCGACGCGCCATGGCGCGCCTTTTTGAACACTGGTTTCAATGAAGGTCACCAAAGAATGTGAACTAACAGTAATGTGGCTGCCCGACTCAGAAAGTAGTTGGTGCAGAGTTTTTATATTCTTTTAACTCTGATCTCACACCCTCTTTCTTTTGAACATTTAAGCTCACTTCTAACCAATCTCTCTTTTTCATTTTTCCGCTCAGTACAATGAGAAAAACTCAACCGGATGAGTTATCTCCCCCACTCTTTGATTTTGACCCCTCACCCCTCAATGGATAACTTCTTGGGTAGGAAACACTAGTTAACGTGAATCCATAGAAGTTCTGTTTAAGTTCTCACACTGATCCTATGAAAATATATCCTAAAAACATGTGATGTTCAACAGTTTAGCTTGAACAAATAAAGCTCAAAATATGATAATATTGTCACATGAATGTATGCTCATCAAGAATAGGAATGATAATTGAGTATTTGATCGTTGAAGATCTCTCAAAACAAAGATATTGAATGAATGAAATGAAATCAAGAGAATTGTTTTGGGAATCTGACAATGTATCAATCAGATCAAATATCATGAGAGTGAACATTTAAGGTTAAGGTATCAAAGAACTTGATAGTTTGTTTATAGAAACAAATATAAACAATTTAATAATGAATGCACAAAGATTGAAATGATGACTGATGCTCAACAATAGTGAAATCAAACGAGGGTATTACCATCGAAAAATTGTTTCGTTTTGAGACATGGTAATAACTAATTCAAATAAAGTACTGAACCGGTGTGTATGAATACTTGACAATATATAGATAAGATAATACACAAGTAATTATCTTTGGAAACACACGATCAGTTAAACATTAACGCTCTAGTATGAAAAACATTTGAAAATCACACTTGTAAATTCATAAAATCTTTTGAGAATAGAGAAGTGGTTTGAACATTTAAGAAAAACATTTTTCATGTTCGAAAGGTGTTCTTCTTTCAAACAATCAGAGATCTAGATCAGAAGATACTTACAAACGATTTAATCTCCCCCTCAAATCATGATAGAATTATTTAGATTCAGATAAGCTCCCCCTTGATATTTGCAAAATATCTTTATCTGAACAAGATATTCTTTGACATTTAAGACGGGGTTCTGATCTGTCGTATTCAGAAACCTATATTCTTTAACATTGAAGAACGAGTCCTAAACTGAGGTGTTTACAAGTCTATCTCTTTGACTTTGAAGTCCGAGTCCTGAGCAGATTTACTCAGAAGTCTATAATCTTTGAAGTTCGGGTTCTGAACTGAAGTATTCAGAAGCCTATGCTCTTACTCCCCCTTAACTTGTGGTGCCTGTAAAACAGATTGAGTCGCTTTTGGTACCCATTGGTATTTGGGTCCATATTTGTTAATTGCAGTTCTTTTGGGAGTAATATAGTATGAGCCATACCAGTAATTAACAAAATTTTTACTTACAAAATTATTTGCTCCACAGTAAGAACAACAAATCTTCTTTTGAGCCAACCTGATAAGATGATTAGCAGAATAAATCGTATCAGGTTTGCCAAAATATTTACCTTTATGTACATTGTTCTTGTTGGCATTTTTTGTGGGTACATATGATTTCTGAACATTCTTTTCATCTGAAGCACCTTTAACTATCCAGGCCATCTTTTGCTGAGAATTGTGCTTTCTAAAATTGCCTGAACCATCAATAGATTTAACATAGAAAAGATTAGTAGGACGAATCTGATCTTTAGGCTTAGAAATATTATCATCTGAATTATCAAACAATGGATTATTAGAAACATTTGCAAAATGTGAACTTGAAGCTGTTTTGAATGAACATTCTGAAGCAACTGAATCATTCATGGGTGATTGAGCAATTGTATCTGGACTTCTTTGTTCTCTCAAATCCACCTTGAATAATATCCCTTCAAGTTCTGTAATCTTGTTTGACAAACTATCTCTTTCTTCAGATACTAGATCAAATTTCTTATGCAATTCAGACTTCGCATTCTTCTCCTTTAGAACATTAGTTGACAGCTCAGATGATTTCCTTGTAAGTTTATTTATTTCAGCCTCAAACACTTTTCTTTCCTCTTCAAAATCTTTCTCCATAAATTTTCCCTGATAAGATATTTCTTTAAATATTTCAACATTCTTTTGCTCAGTTTTCTTCTTTTCTTTTTCAAATTTGTCTCTTTCCATGATAATCACTTTCTCAAAATCTGTTACTTGTTGAGAAAGTTTTGAACACTTGAGCTCAACAGATTTCTTCTCTTCAAAATACTTTTTGGAAAACTCAGAAAACATTTGAGCAAAAGTTTTTCTTTCTTTTTCAAAATCTTCTCTTTCTTTGGAAATCTGCTTTTCCAAGACTGATATTTTCTTTCTCAAATCAGTATTTTGTCTTTCTAATAATCTTCTTTTCTCTTCAACCTTCTTCAGATCAACATTTGTAATATCCATATCAACTTTGTCTTTATCTGCATGAAGCTTTTTCTTCAGATCAGCATTCATTGATTCAAGTGCAAATATTTTCTCTTCAAAAGCTTTGAACTTTTGTTGAAGATCAACTGATTCAGCTTTCAGCTATGTTGAATTCTTTTCTGTTGTCTTCAATTTTCTTTGAAGATTTATTATCTCTCTCTCTTTTGACTCAATGATGCTTGTAAAATCAGATTTTGAATCATTAGGGCATTTTGAACATTTAAAATTTTTATGTTAAAATACAGCTTTTTAAGCAGGTATTTCTGGCATATATGCGATTGCACAATCTCTCCTTGATATTACAGTAGACATCTTGATATCTGAAAAAAAAATGCTTGAAAATGATCGTTAACAAAAATAAAAAAAACTTTGATCACTATCAGAAATATGTCCCCCTCCGCAGACTTAGCACGGGGGTCCCGCTAAGTATAGAAGTCGCAAAAAAAAAGCAGTATCAACTTGTCAAAAAAAATGACTAAGTATAGAAGTCGCAAAGCACTGTGATGAACTTGTCACAAAATGAAGACTTATCGCAAAGGTTCAAGAAGTCGCAAAGCACGGTGTGCGAGTTCTTAGTTGTCGCAAGCTTTGGTCTGCGAGTTCTCAGTTGTCGCAGGCTTTGGTCTGTGAGTTCTGAAAGAATTACTTGTCGCAATGCGTTTGCGAGTTCTCTTACTTAGAAATTTTTTCAAGAAATAACTTGTCGCAGAAGGGAGCTTGTCGCAGAGAAGAAGTTGCAAACCAAACAAATCAAATCCAGAGAAGTCGCAAATAGGGTCCTGCGAGTTCTCACTTGACGCACGCTGAACCCTGCGAGTTCTTTACTTGTCGCAAACAACGATCTGCGAGTTCCTGCTTGTCGCAACCTTCAGTCTGTGAGTTCTTCATTCAGATGACTCTTGCGAGTTCTTCATACGATGCTTGCGAGTTCTATGGATCTTGCGAGTTCTTCACTTTATCGAGTCTGAGTTCACTTTTTCGATCAAAAACCCTTCAAAACTTTGAATTAGAGCACCAAACTTTGCAGATTTATCCTCAATTACAAAACGAACACTTTACAAACACATGATGTCAAACAAAAACAACAAAGATTACTAATTTGACCACAACACAGTACGTTTACAAACTCGAATGAAAATCAACCAAAAATCTAAAATTAACACAATCTATTGTGAATTGGATTAAACAATACAAACAAAGATTGTTCTAGATCAAAATCCGAATCCAAAGCTATCAAATTCCAATCCAAAACACTTCAAAATTACAAAATCAATTTTGTACAGTTGCGATTTTCGAGTTCTTCAAACAATGATCAAATCTTTAAATCTTGAATCACTTTTCAGATTTTTGTCTGCTTTGATACCAAATGTTAGTTCCAGATTCAAGCACAATCAATCAAGATGTAGCAAATGTGACAATTGAGATCAATTTAGAGAGATAGTGTAGAGAGAGAAAGTTCCTTAGTCATTGATCTTACAAATCTTACAAGTCTTAACAACTACACAATGACTCCAACCACCACTACACAAGGCATACAAGACTATTTATATGGTCAAAGGACCATGTACAATCACAAGTAAACTAAACAAACTTTGACTATGTTTGACTTTACACATCTTGACTTTTACACTTAAATCTTGGATACAATAATACACTAACAGACCACTTGCGTAAAGATAGTTAATTACACTTTATACCGTTATAATTAGTTATTTAATTTATTTTATATCTCTTACTATAAATGAAGTGGAGTGGTAGGATTGGCTATTTTAATCAGTTTTCCCTGCAAAGATATGAGAAAGGATTAAAGAGCCATTGGAGGAGAAGGAGACAGAAGCATTCAAGGTTTCTACACGATCATAAGGTATAATCATCTTATCTAATCTATTGCTCTTGATATAAGGAAACATCGTCTTAATAATGGTGTAATTAGCATCGTTTTACAATATCGTTAAACAACCTGTGGTCTTAAGGTTAAAGGAACTGGTCAACAATAGATTGAATCCACCATGAACATGATGGTATTTAGACCAAAAAAGAAAACAAGGGGATATTATAGATGTTAATCAATCGTTTTTGAGTTCTAAAAGATTTAAAGGGGCATGAAGTATAAATTCAAGCCTGATACTTGAAACAAAAATAAAAATATAGCTAGCTGTATGGATGCAAGTTAAGATATTTAAAAAAAACTATTAAAAGTTTGGAGTCAAGACGACTCAATATCGTATACCAAGGAGGGGGAGCTATAGCTGTTGGATGACAGCCAGGGGAGGGTTGTGGGTGAGCACAAAGATGGCTAGTCATATTTTATACTTATTTGATAATTGTTAATGTCCCTAATTCAAGTTCTAATCAAACAAACAATCAAGATGAACAATTAACCAAATCATATGTCATTGATTCAATCACAGATTACAATCAATCTCACTTTCTCTCTCTACACACACACTCTCTCTCTAGAATGATATTCCATGAATGTCTTCTCTAATTTGCTCCATTTCTACAATGACTTACAATCTCACTTCAACTACTCTTACAAAGACAAGGCTAGAACTATTTATACTAGCAACAACAAGGAAACAAAACAACTACTTTGACTTTGATATTTATTACAAAGACTTTGACTTTGATGCTTGAGAGTTGACTTCAGCTTTGACTTCAATCTTCAGTCTTCTATGATCTTGTATCCAACATATTTATGCTCTAACAATCTCCCCCTTTGGATTCAAGATCATCTCAAAAAGATTTTTCAATTTAAACTTTCTCTTTAAGCTCAGTAAGTGTAATCTCCCTTTTTGTAAAACTTTATCTCCCCCTTTGTTGATTTCTTGTCAATTAAGAACATCTTCAGAAATAAACATAATCAATGATAAACAATCTTCCCTTTTCTACTTAAAACATTCTCCCATTTCTTTGATAAACTTTGTCTTCAAACTTTCAGAAATTTTCCCAAAGTTTGTTCTTCAAAATTAGTAGCATTCTCCCCCAAGGTAGTAAACAAACCTCTTTCAGACTTGAAAAGAAATTATCTTCAGATTTTAGCAGAATTTGCTTTAGCAAATTTATCTTCAACAATTCTAACAACTTAGAACTCTTGCTTTCAGCTTTCAACAATCTTGAATATCTCTCCCCATATACGATACAAATTGTTCTTTCCTGACATTTCTTTAACATTGTTTTCTCCCCCTTTTTGATGATTGCGGCATCGAGATCATCAAAACTTTCAACAAGAAATGTATTTGATATAATCTGACCACTGATCTTTTATCACTGAGCCTCTGATCATTCATCGATTCAAAAGATATTCATCTGAATCTTTGCAAATTCAGACAAATTATTAGTGTAACACCTGAATCAACAAATGAATCTGTTAAAAATGTCTGTCGGTAACACAAAGTCACTGTGTGTAACAAATACACATTGGAAAGGAGCTTTTGTGATGTTCACTCCCCCAGGGCTTTCATTCAATCATCGAAACACCACAAATATATTTCTATGAACGTTATGACAAGAAAAACAAATTTCCTTGTGTGTTCGTGCAAGTGTTAGAAAGAATTAAGCACATGATGATTGCTTGTATAAGGCTCAAAATTGTGTAAACCACTGAGACAACAATAATTAAACACAGACTCAATTGTGCATGATCGATGTGCGAAGGTGGGGCAGAGTTCCTTCTTTTTCAATATCCAGATTTTCTAAATGAAAACCAGATAGATTATGTGTTGCGTGCCCTTGAAATATGAAACATTTTCTTGTTGAGAAGAAAATGAGTAGCTGGTGGGGTTTTTAGCAAGAGTTGGCATGGGCTAGTAATGTTCACGAAGAAATGTGAAACACTAGTAATGTGGCTGCCCGACTCAGAAAAAGTTGATGCAGAGTTTGATATTCTTTTACTCTGATGTCACACCCTCTTTCTTTTTAAACATTGAGCTCGCTTCTAACCAAACTCTCTTTTTCATTTTACCTCTTCATACAACCCACACTCATTTATTTTTGACTCCTCACACTCGATCACTAAGGATTAACTTCTTGGGTAGGAAACACTGGTTAACGTGAATCCATAGAAGTTTCATTTAAATCCTACATAATGAACCCATGTATTTTCCTAAAACAACATTTTGCTCAACTGGTTTAACTTGTCAGTTAAAGCACAAAATATGAAATACAAGTCAGATATATGTATGCTCAGAGATATAATCATGAAGATTTGAGCATTTTTAAACATTAAAGATTTTTCAAACAAGAAAATTGAATGAATGAAATGAATATAAGAAACTTGTTTGAAAATCTGACATTGTATAACAAAGATCAAATATAAAGATATATCAAATAAGACTTAGGTCAGCAAAAATTGGAATATGTCTATACGAATCAAAATATAGGCAAGTCTTGAAAGAACGTTTAGAAATGAAATCACGCTCAAACTTTGAATAACAATCGGGGTGTCTTACCATCGAAAATTTGTTTCAATTTAGAGACATGGTAAGAACGAATTCAACAAAAGTTAAACTGGTGTGTGTGAATACTTGAAAGTATATGGAAAAGACAATACACAAGTATTTATCTTTGGAAACACACATTTTGTATATCATGAAAGCACAAATAAAATGAAAACATTTAAAATCATACTTCTATATTCATGAAATCGTTTAAGAATCAGAAGTGGTTTGAACATTTAAGAACATGTTTTCTATGATTGAAAGTCGTCCTTCTTTCAACCATATATGAGATTAAGAACATAAATAAACCTTTTCAATCTGTCTTAAATCTCATGTAGTCAGCTTAAAGTCATAATGATATGATCATTAAGTATCCTCTAAATCTGCAAAAGTCATAAAGTCCGTCAAAATACAAAATTTATTCACAACTTTGTTGAAAAGTAAAAGACATAAAGCAGTAAAACATGTAAAAATACGAGTTTTGATCTGAAGTAATCAGAAATCATAACCTTTACTCCTCTTGAAATTATGCATCTAAAATATGTCAGTGAAAAAGCACATGATAGAGATCAGATACAACTCCCTTTTGAATTGTAGATCGTCATATCTTCCGAATGCATATTTCCATAAAAAATATGTATGTACTCCCCCTTGAAGGTTGATTTCCTCAGTTAAGTATAGAAGTACAATCTCTTATCATCCCGGGAGTATCATTACTTTTGATCATTGAAGAGCGAGTCCTAAACTGTTGTGTTTAGATGTCAAACTCCGTTGAAGTACGAGTCCTGAACTAATTTATTCAGAAGTCACGGTTCTCTTACACCCCCTTGACATTAGGTGTCTGCAACACATAATCATCTTTCGGCTTTGGTACCCACTGATATTTGGGTCCATATTTGTGAGTTGCAGTTCTATTGGGAGTAATAGAATAAGAACCATACCAGTAATGATCACTCGATTTATGAACAAAATCATATGTATGACAGTAAGAACAATACCTTTTTCTAGACAACCTGAACAATTGATCTCTCGAATAAGCAAGATCAGGTTTACCTTTCAGCACTTTGTTCTTCTTTGAATTTGATGCACGTACAAATGATTTGTTACTTGTCTTCTCTTCCTTCTTTCCTTTCTTTTCTTCCTTCTTCTCATCATTCTTGTCATCATTCTTTTCATCATCAGCTGGTTTTAGTTTCCGGATCAACTTTTCTTCTTCATATCTCCTTCTTCTCCTTCTTTGTGTACTTGAACCATCTATTTTTCGATCATAGAAAATGTTAGTAGAGCGAAGCTGATCAAATGAGTAAACTGGCCTTCTAGTAGAAACAATTTTATGATGTGAGCTTGAGGCGGTCTTGTTAGAACCAACTGAACTATTTCTACGTGTGTGGATTTGTGACTCTGGAGTCGTGTGCTAAGTCACCACCACCTTTGAAACAATTTCTTCAAGCTCTTTTATCTTTGAAGAATAACTGTCTTTTTCTTTGACAAGTAGGTCAATCTTTTCTTGGAATTCAGACTTCGTTTTCTGCTCTTTCTGTACACTTTCAGATAATTCAGATAACTTTTCTGTAAGCTTCTTGATCTCTGCTTCAAATAAGCTTCTTTCTTCTTCAAAGTCCTTCTCCACATTCTTTCTTCCATCGGATATCTCTGTTAATCATAAAATCCCAAACATATCAAGCAATTACTCAAAATATATCAATTAAGATCAAGAATTAGAGAGAGAAACTTAGAGAGAGAAAGTAGATCTTGCATTAGTCACAAATCTCACACATACAATACGTGAATAGTTCTCTAGCATCGTTACAAGATTATGAAAGCCAAACCTATATATACTACCAAACTATAAGAAGACTTAACCACTAAGTAAAACAAAACAAAGACTAATACAACTTTGACAATTTTGACTTTGACAAAGTTGACTTCTAACTTTGACTTTCCTAATTAAATCTGGGATACAATATTTGGACTTAACAATCTCCCCCTTTGTATTCAAGATTTAATAAAAAAAAAAATTGACACTAGTCTTTAGCACTTGATTCTTCAGCTTTTGTCTCTGACAACTTTCACAAACTTTACTCTTTCAGCTTTTTGAAGAATCATGAAAAGTCTTTTTAAACTTTGAAGCTTTGAAAGTCAACATGCCTTGAACACGAAACGGAATTCTTGCAACACCTTTTGAACTTGAAACTTCATTCTTTGATCACTTGAAACTTCATTCTTTGAAAACTGCCTTTGAACAATGAAACATCTTTGAGAAATCTCTGAAATTGTATCTTCATCACTTTGATCTCTGAACCATCTTTGGAAGAACAAACTTTCTTGCCTTTGAGCATTGAAATTTTTTAACAGACTTGAACTTTAAAAAACAGCGGAAGCAATTTGAATTTCTGACTTAAACATAGAACTTGAACTTTGAAATTGATCTTTGTAACATTCTCCCCCTTTTTGATGATGTGAGCATCATGATCATCAAAACTTCATCAATTTCAGCACAATCTTTGATTTCCCCCTTTTTTTGTGATCAAATAACAATCTCCCCTTTGACAGTTTCCGCACTTTGATCTGAAGAGCTGAATCATGAACTGTATATATCCGAATCTTTTCAAATTCAGACATAACGAACGTGTAACCCTGATTCAACAAATGAAACAGTTAGGAATGCCTGTCAGTAACACAAAGTTACTGTGTACAACGAATGTACAATTTAAGGAGCTGGTTTGATGATGACTCCCCAGGACTTCCATTCAATCATTGAAAACACAAGGTTTATCTATGAATGTTCTGACAGAAAAACAAATTTTCTGTGTGCTCGTGCTTGTGTATGAAAGAATTTTAGCACAATGATTGTGTTTCATAAGGCTCAAATTGTGTAAACTGTTGAGACAGCAACAAATATTACACGGACTCAATGTGCATGAAAGAGGTGCGAAGGTGGGGCAACTTTCCTTCTTTTTCAATATCTAAATCTTCCGATTGAAGATTAGATAGCATATATGCTGCGTCCCCAAAGAAAATGAAACATTTCTTTGTTAAGAAAGAAACGAGTGGTTGGTGGGGTAATAGCAAGAGTTGGCATGGGCTCACTGCCTTTTTCAATGATGGTCACCAAAGAATGTGAACCAATCAGTAGATGTGGCTGCCCGACTCAGAAAGTGGTTGGTGCAGAGTTATGATATTCTTTTAACTCTGTTCTCACACCCTCTTTCTTTTTATCATTATGCTCACTTCTAACCAAACTCTCATTTCCATTTTTCTGCTCCACACAATGAGAATAACTCAACCGGATGAGTTATCTTCCCCACTCTTTGATTTTGACCCCTCACACCTCAATCACTCAAGGATAACTTCCTGGGTAGGAAACACTGGTTTACGTGAATCCATGGAAGTTCTGTTTAAGCTCACACACGAATCCCATGTAAGTCCTAAAAAGCATGGTTGCTCAATAATTTAACTAAGCAGTTAAGCACAAAGAATTATGATAACAATGTCAGAATGTATGCTCATTTAAAATTATGAATGAAATTTGAGCATTTGAACGTTGAAGATTTCTCAAAACAAAGATATTGAATGAATGAAATGAAATCAAGAAAATTGTTTTGAGAATCTGACAATGTATCAAACAGATCAAATCAAATGATTAGGGTATCAAAGAATTGGACATTTTGTTTATATGAACGAATATAAACAATTTTGCAATGAAAGCACAAATATGAAAAAGATGAATGATGCTCAACAACTTTGAACGCAAACGGGGGTATTACCATCGAAAAATTGGTTGATTTTGAGACATGGTACTAACAAATCAAATGAAATACTGAACCGGTGTGTGTGAATACTTGACAGTATATGGACAATGATAATACACAAGTATTGATCTTTGGAAACACACGGTCAGTTAAACATTAAGCTCAGAATTTGAAAAACATTTAAAAGTCACACTTCTAAATTCATGAAATCTTTTGAGAATAAGAAGTGGTTTGAACATTTAAGAAATTGTTTTTCATGTTCGAAAGTTGTTCATCTTTCAAACAATCAGAGATCTAGGACAGAAGATATTTACCTTTTCAGCTCCCCCTCAAATCATGATATAATGATTTAGGTCTTTTGAGCTCCCCCTGGATATTAGCAGAATATCCTTCTTTGATCATTGAAAAACGGGTCCTGATCTGTCATGTGATCAGAAGCCACCACCTTTACTCCCCCTTAAATTAAGCATCTGAAATATGTCAGTTAAAACAGGATAGAGATCAGACACTCCCTTTTGAATTGTAGACCATCATATCAGTAAAATCTATCAGTGAAAAAGTATAGGATAAAGATCAGATCAATTCTTTTGGGAGGAAGACCATCATATCCATCGGATGCAAAAATAGGAGTAAGGTCTTTTGATTGTTGAGGTCCGAGTCCTAAACTGTTGTGTTTAGAAGTCAAACTCCTTTGAAGAACGGGTCCTAAGCTGATGTGCTTAGAATCCATAATCTTTCAGCTTTGAAGTTCGGGTTTTGAACTGTTGTGTTCAAAAGCCATAATCTTTGAAGTCCGGGTCTTGAGCTGATTTACTCAAGAGCCATTATCTTCTTACTCCCCCTTGACGTGAGGTGCCTGCAACAAAGAATCAGTTTTCTTCTTTGGTACCTACTGGTATTTGGGTCCAGAAATGTTAGTTGCAGTTCGTGTGGGGGTAATGGAGTAAGAACCATACCAGAAATGATCACTGGTCTTGTGGATATGATCATGTGTACAACATTAAGAACAATAAAATTTATTACCTGAAAACCTAAGTAATTGGTCTCTTGAGTATATAAGGTCAGGTTTACCTTTATGCTCTTTGTTCTTCTTTGCTTTGTGAGAATGTACACATGATGTCTTCTTTTTCAGCTCATCTTTCTTGTCACCTTTGACAGATTTCTTCATCCAGACCAGTTTCTCTGACTTGTAACTTCTTCTCCTTGGATATGTATCTGAACCATCTAAATATTCATCAAAGAAAATGTTAGATCGACGAATTTGATCAAAATATTTAACTGACCTTTGTGAAGAGACAGATTTCTGATTTGAACTTGAAGCAGACTTTTCAAGTTCTTTGATCTTTGATGCAAAGTTGTCTCTTTCTTTCACAAGTTGGTCAATCTTCTTTGAAAACTCAGACTTCGTCTTTTGCTCTTTTAGCGCAGTAGCAGATAGTTCAGATAGCTTTGAAGTCAGTCTTATGATTTCAGTTTCAAAGATTGAATGTTCTTCTTCAAATCCTTTCTCTGACTCATTTCTCTGGCCGGATAATTCTTTAAAGAATCCCACATTCTTCTGTTCTGTGGCCTTCTTTTCTTTATCAAATTTCTCTCTTTCCAAAATCAGCACTTTCTCAAAATCAGATACTTGTTGAGAAAGTTTTAAGCATTTAAGATCTATTGACTTTTTCTCTTCAAAACATTTCTTTGAGAAATTTGAGAATTTCTTTGAAAATTTTTTCTTTTCAACATCAAAATCAACTTTATCTTCAACAAGCTTTTTCTCAAAATCAGATAAATTCTTTCTAAGTTCCGCATTCTCATATTCCAATTTCAGAATCTTCTCATCATTTTGCCCAGAAGATCTTTCCAGAAGATCTTCATTAAGAATCTTTAAAGCACTGATTTCTTCTTTTAAAGATATGGTTTCAGCAAAATACTCTCTTGACTTCTGAGAATGAAAGTCAACAGCATGACCCAGATTAATGTTCTCTAGTTTCAGCTTTCTATTCTTCTCTTCAAGATCTGAAAGAAATCCCATGATTAAAGAGTAATCAGCTTAATGTGAATGATCGTTCCAAACTATATATCAGAAAATCAAAAATCAAATTGAATTGAAATCTTGCACAAAAAGAACTTTTGTAATGAGTTGCGCAAACCAAGCTTTTCGGAATCAACTTGATGCGCAAAGACAGGTTCTCGTAAGTAGAGAGTTGCGCAAAGTAAGTTTGCGTAGGAGCCTTGATGCGCAAAGTGAACTTTGCGTGTTAGCCTTGATGCGCAAAGTGAGCTTTGCGTACGTCGAAGGATGCGCAAATGTGACTTTGCGTATTTGCCTTGAAACGCAAAGTAGCTTTTCGTGAAGAGTACAAGACACAAAGTGAAATTCTCTTGATCAATGTATTGCGCAAAGTACACTTTTCCGAACCCGTGGAATACGCAAACTGGACTTTTCGTAATAACATAGATGGCACTCGATGATTCTTGCGCAAACCAGATGAACTTGCGCAAACCAAAGATGAACTTGCGCAAATCAAGTTCTTGACTGATTCTTTCTCAAATCGATTCAATCCTACAAATTTGAACTCAAAAACTTATAAGTAACAACGATAAACAGTACTAAACACGTGAAAACAATCAATTTTTGATTAAAACAACAATTCACATGAATTCGAACAAGAACAGAGTTCGAAGTCGTTATTTCAAGAAAATTCAAAAATCGAAAATTGACATTGAAAATGAACGAATTACGATATGAAATCAAAACAAGAATCAATCACCAACATAAATCGAAATCAATGATTCCATTTTCTTGCACTAAAAACGATTTTACACACAAAATTCAGATGAACAGTATCAATCACCAACATAAATCGAAATCAATGATTCCATTTTCTTGCACTAAAAACGATTTTACACACAAAATTCAGATGAACAGTACCAATACTCGTTTTCTTGAAAAAATTTCGAAAATATTGATTTTCGATCCAAAAATACTCAGATTTCAATTCAAATCATGATCAGATCATTCCTGAAAAGTTTGGTTCAACTCTGATACCAATTGTTAATCATAAAATCCCAAACATATCAAGCAATTACTCAAAATATATCAATTAAGATCAAGAATTAGAGAGAGAAACTTAGAGAGAGAAAGTAGATCTTGCATTTGTCACAAATCTCATACATACAATACGTGAATAGTTCTCTAGCATCCTTACAAGATTATGAAATCCAAACCTATATATACTACCAAACTATAAGAAGACTTAACCACTAAGTAATACAAAACAAAGACTAATACAACTTTGACAATTTTGACTTTGACAAAGTTGACTTCTAACTTTGACTTTCCTAATTAAATCTTGGATACAATATTTGGACTTAACAATCTCTGTAAAGAATCCAACATTCTTTTGTTCTATAGCCTTTCTTTCCTTTGCAAACTTTTCTCTTTCCAAAATAATAACTTTCTCAAAATCAGAAATTTGTTGAGAAAACTTTGCACATTTCAGCTCCAAACCTTTCTTTTCTTCAAAACTTTTTCTTGAAAATTCTGAGAACTTCTTGGCAAATGTTTTCTTTTCATTCTCAAAGTCATCTTTATCTTTGACCATCTTTTGTTCTAAATCAGAAATCTTCTTTTGAAGCTCAAGATTAGCATCTTCCAGACTCTTAATCTTCTCCTCATAACTTTCAACAGATGCTTGCTGGATTTGAACAATTTGATTTTCCAAGACAGAGATCTTTCTAATTAGCTCAGCATTCTCAGCCTCCAAAAACTTTACTCTTGATGACATCTTTGGTCCTACCATCATCTTCTTAAGTTGTTACCACAACTGTTTTCGTGTTGCCTTTTTTACTCTCTAATTTGATAGAAATCTCTTTTGAAATCTCATCTGAAAAACTTTGCAATATAAAAGATTTGTCTAATTTATCAGCTTCATATCTCTTTTTCTGCTCATCTGTGTACTGATCAAGTGATATTGGAATTTCTCTTTGGTCTATTATCTTATTTGGACATCTAAAAGTATAAGTCCGTGTTGGAATTTTCGTTTTTCCTTCCCTCAGACATAATCGTATATAATCACCCAACTCATGTTGGTCAATAAAGTCATGTAAATGATTTTCCAATTGTTCATACTCTCCTCTAAAAAGGACCAGTGGTTTCACATCCGTACCGATTACAAGAGCTTATCTGGAAATCATCCTGTTATCACAAAAATAACTTGAATTTGATCGTTAGTCCAAAAGAAATCAAGTAAAACAGAAAAACTCAGATAGAAAATCAGAAATGAAATTTCCAAAATTCTCCAAGTCTGGAATTCGCAATCTACACAGAGATACAAGGAATTCGCAAGTCAAAAAGAATTACAAAGAATTCGCAAGCTATAGTGACACACACAGAATTCGCACCAAGAATTCGTAAACACTTAGAATTCGTAAGCACACAACACTTCAGAATTCACAAGCCAAGATACTCAGAATTCGCATATAAGACAAATCAAACAAGAATTCGCACATCACACACATGATTCGCAAATAAGCACAACCAAGAATTCGCAGATAGAACAAAATCAGAATTTTCAAGAAAAATCAAGACAAGAATTCGCAGGCTACAAATTTTCACAAATTCTACTTCAGAATTCGCAAGTAAGATCAAGTAAAATCAGAATTCGCAAGAGACACATTTTCGAAATCTTTACAATTCGTAACACACACATTTGCGAATCCTTTACTTAGAAAATATTTCAGAATCAAATCCTAATACTCTGCGAAACCCATCAAATTTACGAATTCTTTCTGCGAGTTCTTTAGATCTGAGATGAAAAACACCTCTGGATTTCCTCAAAAACACATCTAAACTCCAAATTTCAATCTGAGATTTTGACAATTAAATCCCTAGAACATCTAGAACATATTACATTCAATGATTTTCAATATCGAACACTAATACTCACAATTCGAATCATTAACAGTGCAAAGAACTTGTGAACTTCGAAAATGAACAAAAATTCAAAAATCATGAAAATTACAGTGCAATACTCGAATTAACCTATAAAAATTTGATCTAAACCCTAAAACGAACCAACTCTAATCAATTAAACTCACAAATTCGCTCAAAAAATCAAAATTGATCTTCGACTCAAGAACACAGTGCAAACTTTCCAACTTTCTTGATTTCAATCTGGATCTGCTCTGATACCAATTGTTAATGTCCCTAATTCAAGTTCTAATCAAACAAACAATCAAGATGAACAATTAACCAAATCATATGTCATTGATTCAATCACAGATTACAATCAATCTCACTTTCTCTCTCTACACACACTCTCTCTCTAGAATGATATTCCATGAATGTCTTCTCTAATCTGCTCCATTTCTACAATGACTTACAATCTCACTTCAACTACTCTTACAAAGACAAGGCTAGAACTATTTATACTAGCAACAACAAGGAAACAAAACAACTACTTTGACTTTGATGCTTGAGAGTTGATTTTAGCTTTGACTTCAATCTTCAGTCTTCTATGATCTTGTATCCAACATATTTATGCTCTAACAGTAATTATTTTGTAGCTGAAGCAGAAACCAAAACCAAATCCATGTTATCTTTATTGGTTATGAAAGGCAAGGTAATCATGTCGTTTCAGAATCCAAATTGGGTCTGCAGGGAGTGGTGGATTCAGATATTTAGATGATTGGAAGCACATCTAAAGGTGTAAAAAATTCTGAAGTATAATAACCCATCCAAACCAAAACGACTTTTGGTTATTCAGTTTTCTGGTTAAATAATTTATTTTTTCAATCATTTTTTATAAGTATTTTGGTTAAATAGAACAATACATTATACTATTATTTTATTTATTTTACTTGTATATGAGTTTATTGATTGTTGGAGACTCTTGGAGATGAGGCAGTAGAGGATACAAGTTCAAAAAGATGGGGCCTGAGGTAACTAAAGAAAAAATATAAAGGTAATTTTTTATACTTTTCCTTAAATTTTGGTTTCAGGGACTCCCCCTAACCCCAAAGAAGTATGCCCACATGTGTATGCAAGTGAGACAAATTAAATCATAGGTGATATATATATATATATATATATATATATAGAGAGAGAGAGAGAGAGAGAGAAAGAAAGAGAGGTGGGTTCATACGAGAATAATATATATTTAAGAAAACCCGAGAACAATAGAGTAGATACAAAATAATATACGATTCACGTACAAAATCATATATGATTCACGCAACTTTGCCTCGCGACTTAAGTCGCGGCCAAAGTCGTCTGCGTCCAGTTTTTGCCGGTTAATGTAAAATCACATATGATTTTGTACATGATTTGTTGTTTTCTTAAATTGTTGATGTTCTCGTTTAAACCTTTCTCTCTCTCTCTCTCTATATATATATATATATATATATATATACATAGTCATGGGTTGGGTTCCGATGAGAAGTTGAGGTTAACGTAAGAAGCATGAGAATTGGTTATCAACCGTTAGATGGGAAATGGATGCACATTAGGATGAGATGCACCGTGATAAGATGTATCGAGATGCACTAGATTTTCAATTCTCTTCTAAGGCGAATTCATGGGAGGGCATGAGATTAAAAGTGATCAACGGTTCAGATCCACTTCTCACGTTTCTCACGTTAACCTCAACTTCTTACACGATCTTTTGCCTATACAGTCATAGGTTCAAATGAAAAGTACTAAATATATGAGAAGTATAGAAGTAATCCTAGCCCTTCATACGGTCAAGATTGGATTTGACTGATTAAGAAGTGCGGCTTTGATTGGTCAAAATTTGCGGCTATGCCAAAAATAGTGGGTAGTTTCATAACTTTTACAAATAGGCGGCAAACGGGTTCATATGTGAACCCGTGTGATTAACATATGAACTATATGTTCATATGTGAACCCGTGTGATTCACATATGAACTATTTTAACTAATTCATATATGAACTAATTAACTATATCACATATGAATTAATTAACAGATTCACATATGAACTAATTAATTGATTCTCAAATGAACCATATGAACCCGTAGGTTCAAATATGAATCAGTTAAATAGTTCACATGTGAACTAATTAATAGGTGCACCTATGAACATATAGTTCATATGTGAATCACACGGGTTCACATATGAACTTGTTTGTCGTCTATTTGTAAAAGGTATGAAGCTACCATTTATTTTCTTCAGACCATGCGAGAAATTATCCGGTGCTTCACAGTCAAAGCCGCAAATGTTGACCAAATGAAGGGCTAGGATCACTTCTTTACTTCTCATACATTTATCACTTCTCATTTGTACCTTGTTATGGAAAGAAATAAAGGGGAGATGAAAATATAAAATGTTAACACATAATTAATGGGAAACTGAGACACACTATAGACCATATGTAAGAGTTTTAGGAATTTAGTGATTTTTATTAATGAACGAGTACTTAGTAAGAAAAATGTTACAATTTGTGTAGGTTTGAGAAATTATCAACTAATGAGTAAACCACTAAACCAAGGTAAGTTTCAAGTGTTCTTTTTTTTCTTTTTCCTATGGATGCTTGCTATGTGATAGCTATATTTTTATGTTTCAAAATCGGAACTAAAAGCCAACTTTTTTTTATATCATCTTGTTCTTAAAATATATCTACTAAAGCCATTATTTATTTTATAAATCCAAATCGAAAAGATGAAAAACAAAGCCAAAGAGCGGGAGTCCATCACGTTCGCCCATCCAAAGAGCGGGCATCTTTCTCTGTGGCCAAAATTGTCGGTGAACCCATTTAGCTTACTGTTTCGATGACATCCAACCCCCACGTGACTCCATATGCGGCAAAAGCCGCCCGGATACTCGCGTTAGATAATGTGGTCAACGGCTATGTGAAGGATCGATGTGGACGACTTCATCTGCGGCTGAAGTCGCAACCTAAGTTGAGTCGTTCTGAAATCAGGGACCAAATATGTGATTTTTTCTATTTGGAAAGGTTTTCTTCCCTTGGGCTCATATAAAAGCTGGATGGTAATTTCTTGCACATTTCAGTTTAGGATTTTAATTTAGTCATGTGTGGCTAAATCTTTTCATTCCAATATTAGTTCACTTTAGATTTTGATGTTTTTCTACCTTGAGATTTCATTGTAATTGTTTGGGTCAAGTTTATTTGTTAGATTTATAGGTTTAATGTCAATTTCATTTGAATGTTAACTGATTTGGCCAATTGTTTGATAATCTTGTGAATGATTGTTAGTCAAAACCCTAGGTACATAATAATATAATATGGAAAAAGTTATTGAAATTATATTACTATTACAAAGGCTAAAAATAATCCAAGTTTCTACGTAATCAAGAAAGAGATTGTCAAGTGATTTTGATAGAGTAACAATTGAACTATTTTGATTTCAATAAGGTTTTTGAAATGAGTTCTTGAAATCTTACCATCAAAGTTATATTAAGCCGACTTTACGAGCTTATTTCTTTGACTCGATGTTTTCTTAATTCGTTAAGGCTAACTACACTTGGATGTTGAGGACTTGTTCATTGTTCCTAGGGGAAAGCATCGGAATTGGGTACCCGCCTTTGGAACCGGAACCGCTCCGGAACTGCCGGAACCGATGTAATACGGAACCGATTAAAACTATTTCGGGGTTCTGGTTCTCATTTTTTTGGAACCGTTACCCGTCGGGACCAGTTCGGGGACCGGTACCTAACAGGTACCCACTATTTTTTTCTTTTAAATAATTTTATATATTTAAAAAAAAACTATTACCCGTTTACCATTTAGGGTTACTTTCACAATTAACAATTTAACATTACACTTTACACGACCACTTTGTAGTTTTGGAAGTCATTATGTTGTTGTCAAGACTCGAGAGTGTCTAATTTGTTTATGTAATAGTTAGTTTTTATCGGATTAGTTTTCACCATTTGTTTATTTATTACTTTAAGTTGGTACTTTGTTGGTTGCACTAGACTTAAAAAGTTAAAACTACCTTTTATATTGTATGAAATGTTAAAATTTTATAAAAAATGAAACCGGGTACCAAGAACCGGAACCGGTTCCAGTGATTCCGAGACCGGTTCCAAAATATAGAGAACCGATGTAAGCGGTTCCGGTTCCTTCGTTCCAGGAACCGTCGGTTCCTATTCCGGTTCCATGAAATTTAGGCGGGTACCCGGTTATGCTCACCCTAATTGTTCCATTTGTAGTTAAGATTTAGGTAAAAAACTTATTTTAGCTAATGTCTTATTAAGTGAAAATCTAGGTTGCCAAAGCTCGCTGACAACAATAACCGACTTAAGTTTGTCTTATCATTTCACATTTTCGAAATCGGTGATAGGTGTTTACATCCTCATCGAAAGTGGTATGATGTTGGGTTTTTAATTTATTGCCATTTCACAATCATTAAAATTGTATGTTTAGTTATTAATCAATCAAATCCCCCTTTTGCATTTCAATTTTAATTTTAATTAATGGTATTCGTCCTTGAATGACCGACATTGATTGTTGAACTGAGTCTCTGTGGATTTGACCTCACTTATCGTTATTGCAATTTTAATTGTTAACAAAGGGATAGTCATTTAATTATTATTAGTGTATGCACCGCGCGTTGCACGGTAACAATTTTTTTTCCGAGAAACATGGTAAAATGTAATATAAGAAACATAATTTGTTAATTGACTAATAAAATACAATATAAAACAATGAATGTACTCAAATGTTTTATATAAATTATTTTTAATGATTAGATTTTTAAATGTTAAATTTATTAGGTTTTTTTGTCTAAACCACTAACATCCCTTATTCATGGATAGACACTTATCCATCGATTTAATCTTCACCGTAATATGAACTTTATTGGTTGATAGATCATAATAAAACATTTTTTTTCATTCATTATATTAATTTGTCTTAATAACAAACTGGAATTTTATAAGTTCTTTTATTTTTTTCATTAAATAAATTAATATTCCGATGAGAGATATTTTTGGGATAAAGGACATACCCAATATTCTTTTATCTTAAACAAAGAAGGACAATTACAAAAGAAAAATATACATCCTCAAGTAAAATACATGTCTTTCGAAAACATAGTTTGAATGAGCAATCCTCTAAACGTACACCACTTTATAATTTTATAAATCCGACCATCCATATATAAAATCATAATTTTTTTAAGAGGCCTATATATCACCAATTGAGCCAAATAATTTAAAGTTAGAAAATGTATTCACAGCCGACCATTGTTTATCAATTCCTTGTAATAATATCTTATGCCTACTATGACCATTTTCGACAAAACTTTTCCAGAACAAACCTACTACTTGAATTAAAATTCTTAGTTTGCTCCCAAATAGACCTCATGCATTAGCCCAAAAGACCAATTATCACCAAATTAAATATTTCAACGAAAGAATAAACATCAAATCTTTGAGGCACTCTATATCCGATCATTTTTAATACTCCAACCATCAAAGCATTTAATATGCAAAATTTCCAGTTATTAATCCTAACAGAAAAAAAAACATCTAACTCATCATTGATCAAATACAATAAATCTCAACTCATGATGCAACTCAAAACACAAAATCAATAAGAATAACTTTTCGAAGTTCATAAAATGGAACAAATCTCAGTTCATGATTCATCATAAGAACAAACTTCAATTTATAAAATCTGAAAAAAATAATATAAGAATTATAGAATAGACAATAAGTTTGTTCTTATAAGTAGCGATAAAGGTCTTTCATTGCAACCTGAATTGTTCTCAAGTAGAAACTCAACTTGATTATAGCCCTATAAAACATATATGTATATAATAAGAATTTGGATCATAGCCCTATAAAACATATATGTATATAATAAGAATTTGGTGTAATAATCTAGTTAAACAATTAAAAATCTGCAATCAAATTAGCAAAGGGATGAATGACGTCAAGGCATTGCAAAGCAAATAATATGAAGTTAAATAATGGTAGAAACAAAAATGATAGAAAGCATGGAAGCAATTACTACTAAACATGGACAAATAAGCTATGGAAGAAATCATTGAACTCCAATGGACTAATGAAATGATTTTTTATATTGAGGGAAACAAACAAACTAGATTAAGTACTCTTATTAATAGAAATTTGACCATCATAAAATTGCATTATGCTCTCAAGGTTTGTATGAAGATAAATTACTGCACATGGAGATTTTAAGTGAAAGGATGGGCATCGTTGTAGTTTGTCTCAAAACCAAAGGCAAGAGATTGAGAGATAAGAGGAAGAGTGCAAAATAAGAAAACCTACCAGGGGTAATCAAAAAGTTTGGAGTCAAGCCTAGAAATAGATTGTTGGTAGTGAAATTACAAAAAAAGTCTCACTCATTGTGAGACATACATTCTCAATATAGGACAAAAAAGCCTTTCAACATTTTAAATATTTTATAAAATTGAAAAACTCGGAAAATTTCTACAAAGAATGGCACTTTCTCAATTCACCACCTCATCATCCGCAGGTCTTGGTTTTATATAGATATAGATATATAGATTATTTGGAAATTTATGATGTAGGAAAAACAATAGTACCTATAGGGAAGAAACATACACACATCAACAACATATAATTTACAAAAGTATAAAAGGTGTTATCTAATTTTATGCAGGAAGAACATCTATACCGATAGGAAAGAAATTCTACAAAGGTGAAACAATAAAAAACATATAAACCCATTCAAGCATAAGATAGAACTAAAAGTTGTTAAATCCATTTTAATGGAACATTCCATTGCAACTTACCATTAAATAAATTTAAAAAGATTTAGTGGAGAAAAGATGAAAGGTTTAAAGAATATAAACATAAAACCAAGGAAACCAAAATGTTAGACACATTCATGACATGATAAATGAGATCCAGTGAAATAAATAAATCACATTATAAAATCATTAAGTAATTAAAAAATACTTATAATCTAACAATTTAAGAAAAAAGGATATGAGTAGTACTTTTTATACATTATGCCACGTAAGCAACTCCACATTTTGCTTATATATATATATATATATATATTGATGATGTTACGTTACCAAGTGACAAAAATAAAAATTATAATCCTATAAATTTAATTAAAAAATTTTGGGTTCATTAAATAAAACGTTTGATTAAATTAAAAAATGTAAGACAAATAAAAATTATACTTATTGATGTATTTATGTTGTGCAAATAAAAATAATAAAGAAATGAGAGGTTAAATGAAAAGTTAAACTCATTTAATTAGAAACTTTTTATTTAAAAGAAATTCCAAATTATAAGAAAATAGAAAAAGGTGAATGAAGACTTCTTATTGTGTCACCTAAGCAACTCCAAGTTTTGTTTTTATATAGATATAGATTTGGTGGACTTGGTATCCGTCACTATGTATGTATAATATATGTTTACCTCATACTATGCAGTATATACTGGGTAAGGATTAGTATGTTTATACATGTGTTGTGTTGTTTCATATGTATGACATAAATGTTTAGGACATATATGCTATGTGATTTAAGTTATTCATTTAATTGGCATAAGCATTTGGTTAGTATGTTTACGAAAAATGTTTTGGGGTATGTGTGGTTCCACAACCGGGACACTGGGATTTAAGCAGACAAAGGTGAGTTGCGAGGATCAAAACGTTCCCGCCCAAACCACAAGAAAATTTTGTGGACCATATTACACGTAAACACTTTTGAGGTCTCCATTTTCTTGTACTTCTTGAACAAGGAGCATGCTAAATTATTATATTTGAAATGCATGTGAAATATGTGTTACTTTTTGCTTAAAAAGCATGATCCTACTAAGCTTTTTAGCTAACCCAAGACACATACATCTTAGGAGCAGGAACATGGGCTTAGACAAGGTTAAGGGGCATGTCTAGACACCTGGAAGACATGTTATTCCGATTATCGAAATTTGCTTTTATACATGTCCTAGCTTGGTATGAGATGACCTTGTTATGGACATATGGTTTTTTTATTTTTGGTTCTTCTTAGGCTTCCATAGTAAGGGTTAAATGTTGGTTTGAGGTTTGGAATTCTCCGGTTGTTGGTTTATATTTTGTAACACCTTCGGATTTGGATAGAGCGACAATTTAAATTTGTCAATAATATATCAAATAAAGGATAAATCCCTTTCTATAAATTGATACTTGATAATCTCAAATAGTGAAACTAAACTTTGACATCCACAAATGGTAAACCAAACCTTACATAAAGTCTAAGCTAAGGTCGGGTGTTACTAAAACCCAATAACAGTCGTTATCTCTAAGGTGCGGAAGACATCACCCGATCACTACATCCTTCTCGTGCCTCTAACTAGTACTCAACTCTTCACGGTGTCGCTATTTCCCAACACGGACCTGATGCACATGCCGACAAATAAAAAAGTTAGGCTTAACGCCTAGTGAGTTCAAGAGTTTAAATCATTTATATGAAATAGTAAACTATAAGAATGCTATTTCAATTCACAGTTTCTATAGTGATATGTATAAAATATGAAAGCAACATCTTTCTCAAAACCCACCATTTTCGTGATGAAAAACACCAATACAAAACATTCATTTAAATATAACTTCGAAACCCAATACTCACCCAAAACATGAATAAGGATTAATATTCAAATACATAAAACGTGGGTAAAACACTTTTATCCAAAATATCCAAAAACATGGATAACCTTTAATAATTAAAACCACAAATCATGGATTAAAAATCCATACTGAAAACGTCACCAAAAATATGGATAATACTCAATACCCAAAACAACACATTTCGATGACGGGGGAGACCCGATTCCATCGAATGTGGTGGGAACACAAAGTTAAGCCACTTATCAACATTAATCACATAACACTTTACGACTTAAAGTCCAAATGTCCCTACGACTCCTTAACAAGTTTCAACTCAAGAGTCGGTTAACCTTAGTATCTATTCTTACGAATTCCACCTCAATGTCCGACACACTTATTGACTACCTCCAAGGCATTACCTCAAGCAGTGAGGATCCTAGTGCCTACCTCCAAGGTAGCACCTTAAGACTTAACCCTCCTACTCCATACTTAGAAAGTTTAAGGTAATGAAACATGGGTCCAAAGTCCAACCCTGCAATACCCAGTCGACAATCAATATAAGGCTGGTTCACATGCCTATGAATCCAATGCATCACAGTCTAAAATACATGACTCCAAAAGAATGTCCAACACCCTCAAAACATGTAATTTACAAATAAATATGTCTCAAATGCATATAACTACAAAAGCCCAACATAGAGCAATTTAAATCATACTAATGTCCCCAAGACTCTTTTAAGTCAAAACCGAGCCAAAAGCTCAACAAATCAACTAACTATTTGATAACATTCATAATATGCGATAATACTTAATTGACCCATGTTTATGCAGACACATGCTCCAAAGACATGAATAACTCACAAACACAAGTTTAGATCTAGGACAAATTATTTTCCAAATGAAATTATATCATTTATATATTTTCAAATTGCCCCATAAAACAAGAATATGCATTTCCCCAAACCACACACTAAAAATACATTTTTACCAAATGATCCCCATTAATAAGATATATCATTAAAATATATATTCTTATGATTTATTATCAAATTACCCAAGAATCCAACATATGGGTGTTTCACAAGATTTATAAAATCAGATACTCTAAATAAGCAAAACCCGTCAAAGATTCCAACATTTGATAATTATCAAGTAAAACAAATAAATACTTCAAAATTGACATTTTTGGTATGTACAAAGTTTTCATAAATCAAATTGAACCCACCTTACTAGATTTAGGCTAAAATCTAGGTTTTACCCCAAACTTGAGTTTTCTTGAATAAAACTTGAATCCACAAGCAAAATCTCCTAACTCTTAAATCCAACACTTCCAAATAGGCTCATCCACTTTCAAAGACCCAATACCTAAGGAAAAATGGAAGGAGAGAAGAGATAATGAAGAACACATCAAACCCTAACTTTAAACTTGAGAGAGATAAGAAGATTACCCATACCAAATGTTTTTTGAATCCACCAAATACTTCAACTCTCTTGATCTAGTCATGAAGAGCTTCAAAAATCAAGCTCATAGCAAAACGAATCGCCAAAATCAGAGACAAAATGAGGAAAATACGACAAAAATGAAGAAAACCCTAGAAAATCGGATTTTTAAGGTCTGCACCTGCTCGCGACTATGCCAAGCGACAATGGCATTGTCGCTCTGGATGTACCGAAGCTGGTACACTCCCTGCGACATTGCTATTGGGCACTGTCGCCGGACAATGTATCCCCAACCATACCGAGAGTTTTTCGATCGTTTTCCCGACCGTTCCTCGATCGTGATCCCAACCGTTCCTTGATCGTCTTCCCGGCCATTCCACGATTGTAACACCCGGAATTTTCATTAAATAAAAGATATCCTTTATGACTTTCGATGGTTTTAATTGGTGGTTATGGTTGAAAAATTTTATGCTTAACGCACCTATCAGATCGGGAGCATTTTGGGGTTGGAAGACCGATTTTTGGAGCTCGACACAGTGAGGGCAACTGTGCTCGACGACTGTGACATTGTCACTATCGCCGAGGGCATAGTCGTGGAGAGGGGTGTGTCTGCGGTACACATCAGGCGAGAATGCCCCGCGACTATGAGTTGGTCACTATCACGGGGGCATAGTCACGGAAGGCCCCGAGTCTGCGGTACATATGCCGCGATTATGACCGGAGATTGTGACAATGTCACTGTCGCCTGGTCACTATCGCTCGCGGGTACCAGGAGTCTTTAAGGCCCGATTTTGGGTGGCTTTTCTCCACAATTCCTCACCCTTTTTACCCTAAACTCTCTCTACTCTTCAAACCTCCCAAATGTTGGTTTAGGTTGCATCCAAGGCTCCATCTACCCTACCTTTTTATGTTGGGACCTTATCAGTGGTGCGATTTGGAAGCTACTCCTAGAAGTTCTTCAACTTCATCCCCATTTCAAGGATTCTTAAGTTTTAGGGTTTTACCAAACCCTTTATCCATTCTTTTGGTGCTTTAGGATTTTGGGGTCATAATAGTGACCTAGAAGTATTTTGTTGGTGGATTCAAGTTATGTTAAGGTAATCTTCTCTTTTCTTCATCTATGGAAATTAGGGTTTCGATATGAGTTGAGATCTTCATATAAAATGTTTGGGGAACTATTCAAGTTATGATTATTTATTCAAAGGAGCTCAAGATGAGGGAAAATCTAGATTTAGCCTAAATCTAACAAGGTGAGTTCAAGTTGATTTGTGAAAACGGTGTACATTCCAAAATGTCTATTTTAAACTGTTTATATGTTTTACATGAAATTATTAATTGTTGAGTTATTTGATGAATTTTGATTATTTGAAGTGTCTAACTTTATAAACTTGTAAAACACCCACCTTTGGGATTTTGGGCATTTTGATAAATAAATCATATATTTTGGTATCTTAATGATTTATTTCGTGGAAGTAGATTTTTGAGTATACATGTATTTCATTGTGTATTTTGGAGATATGCTTGATTTTGTGTTATAGGACGTTTTGAAAGGATAAATGTTATAAACTCACTTGAAAAATGTTTTGTCCCAATCTAAATTATGTTGGAGTTATCTCCATATTTTGGAGCATGGGTTTTCATAAATGTGGGTTGTTTATGTTCGATTCCATTTTATGATTTTCTTACAATTGGTCTTTTGATTTGTTGAGCCTATGGCTCGCTTTGGACCTCGTCGGGTCTTGGGGACAGTTGTCTGATTTTAATAGCTCACTGTAAAGCTTTGGTTATGATTTGCATTTATTGCATTTTATTTGAGAATTACATGTTTTGGATGCACTAGTTAATTCATTTTGAGTCATGTTAAGTTCTAGACTGTAGTGCAATGGATCCATAGGCACAGTGTTCTTAATGTCCCGTTTTGGACAAGTTCACCACTTTGGCACGAAATAGGCATCGGGTCACCATGGTAAGTAAGGTGTGTGGACCTATATGGTTTGGCAGCGTCCCATAGGCAGTAAGGTGTAATAGCATTGTGCATAAGTTCCCATTTTGGAACTCTCAAGTATAGACTCAGAGGGGTTGACTTGATGTTTTCGAACAACAGACTTAGAGGAGTTGAGCTCGATATGTTTTATGAGTATAATCCATTCGTTTCGGTTTTCTACATAGTTATGTGACCTACTTTTGTGTTCCGTCACGTGCAATGTAATCGGGTCTCCCCTGTCATCGAAAGGTGTTATTTTGGGTATGGAGTTTTATAATCCATGTTTTCGGTGACGTTTTGAATATGGGTTGTCATCCATATTCTAAAGTTTTGAATATTGAATCTTATCCATGTTTTTGGATGTTTTGAATGATAGAGTTTATCCACGTTTTTTAGTATTTAGTTGTTAAAGTATAAGTTATGTTTTGCGTGAGTTTTGGGTTTTGGATTTATATTCGAAGGAACGCTTTGTATCGTGGTTTTAATCACGAAGATGATGAATGTTGGAAAAGAGATTGCTATCAGACTTAATGTATTTTATTTTGGGAAATCATGTTTTAAATAACACTCTTAAAGTTTATTGTTTTACATATCTATGGTGAAAACTCTTGAGCTCACTAGGCGTCAAGCCTAACCTTTTATTTGTCGGCATGTGCATCAGGTCCAGTTGGGGAATGGTTCTAGCAATACTGTGAAGAGATGAGCATTAGTTTTACACAAGGGTAAGTAGTTCGGTGAAGTCTTCCGCAGTTTGGAGATAGTGATTGTTATTGGGTTTTAGTAATATCCGTCCCTATTATAGATCGTGTATAAAGATTGGAATGTGTTTGTTGAAGTTAAACCTTAAATTGTTGTTGTAGATGACTCAGTTATCGATGTATTTAGAAAATTTTAAATTAGTTGTTGTTTCCATATTTGAGGGTGTTACATCTACCGTTTTCCCGGTCGTTCACCGATCGTTTGTAGAAAATTTGGGTGTTAGATATTTGATATGGGAGTTTTATATTAATTAATGATGTAACACCTTTTGACAAAACAAGGGTGTTACACCAAACGCTTGAGCAGTTTAATTATGTTCTATGATTGTTAACTAGTCACAGTCTGGAAAATGCGATGTGACATAATACATTCATTATCACATGCATATGTGTGGGACGTCATTTTGATTTCGAGACATTGATTTTAGTTGTTTTTGTATGAGAAATTGATTTGTTAGATCTTGTAACTATGATAGTTGTTACAAACAAGGATTAATGAACCATAAATCACATGGTGTTTATTGACGATATTAGACCTTTGAGGAGGGGTTTCGAAAACGCCTGTAACGAAGTAGGTGTGCTCATATTGTTATATGAATAGATGAATATTGAAAAAGTATGATTACTGAAGAATGGCATTGAAATGGTTATTTAAATATTAAAAATGTAAAATGTATGATCCCCTAACATGTTTTGCCGTAAAATGTATTCATATTTTGTATTTTGAGATATCATCATTAGTAGCGGTCCTAGTACAATGTTAAGCTAGGGAGAAGGTTGGATAGTGTGCCGACAAAGGAAACCATCAGTACATATATTGTTTAATAGTTATTAATATGTTTAATTGAATATGTTGTAAAGCGACTATCTGTCAGTCATGTTGGGTCTACTGCTCAGTTGAAAACTATGAAACAAGTCTGCGGTAGTTCAAAACTGGAATTGGCACAATTACGTGGTATGTTTATACTTGTTAAACAAAAAAGTTGTTTCCACTTATTCTAAACCTTCATGATAAAAAAAAAATTAATAAGGTTTTGAAAACCAACACTTTGACATACTAGTAATCAAAGGTGTCAAGCATCTTTAATAAACTCCCTACGTTGACTTTTTAATTACTGTAGGAAGTTAAATACGAAAAAACCTCACTCCAATGCATGTTTTACATTTTCTTCCTACTTTAATTTTCATTTTCTCACTTTCTATATGTAAGGAGCTCCCTAAACAAATTCTATATTTTTATATTATTATTTATTTATAAATAATTTTTTTTATTGATAATTATAAAATATAAATTGCATTTGGTCATTGAATTTAATGTACACCTACACTTTTATTTATTTACAAAAATTCCCTTATTTTACACCAACTTCTTTATTTGCAATTGAGTTTTCTAGCAAATGTTTCTTGGTAGTTGGAAAAAGCAGGAACATTTGAAGATGAGTTGTATAATATAGAAAAACATTATCGACTAATATAAATTAAATATAAAAAAAATAAAAAAAATATTATTAAATTAATGTATAATTAATGAAATAAAGAGATGTAATTAGAACAACTATGTTAAAAACAACTTAATATATATACTAATTTATAGGGGAAAAAACTTTCCTACATTAACTTAAATATATAAAGTGTGATTAAAGATGTTCTCACAAAGAGACAAACTATATGTTAGGCGGAAAATTGTTCAGAATTTACAATAAAATTATCTACCTTTATAAATGAAGGAGCAGTAATTTAGACTTATTAGTTCAAAATAAAAAAAATTAAAACTTCAGGACTGTTTGGTTAGTTTTTTTTTAGAATTGTATAGATAAAATTGTCTATGTAGAATTAATCTATCTGTATAGATTAAGAATTTTTTTGTTTGGATGGGTTTTTTCAAATATGGAAGGGGTGTGTTTTTAAATAGAAGGGCATGTTTGAAAAAAACTTAACTTTCTACATAAAACTATATCCGAAAAATATACTAAATAAGTCACTTTCTATATCATTAAGCCCCTAACAAACAGTTATAAATAATTGACCAAATAAGTTATGAGTTTAATTAAAGTCATTAAGCTGTTAACAAATGAACTCTGTATCTTTATGATAATATTTGATTATTAATAAAAAATTCAAACTTTTCTTAATAAAAACAAAATTAAAAGAATTGTGTGCGGACCAACCTAAATATTAAAATCTTTTGATTGTTGTTAATTGACTAGAAATGTACCATTGCAATGCAGCGGGTTTCTGAAATCTAGACCTCGAACCCTCTTCATACTTTTTGTTAGTTTTTTTTTTATTTTATTTTACGATTTTGAGAAACCTAGATTTAAAACAAAAATATATTTAGTTTAGTTTAATTATGGTTTTTTATAAAAAATAATAATTAAAAATTTTGTTACGGGTCAAAAAATGTTTAATTTAAATGATAACTATATTTAAGATATTTTATATTTAAAATTAAAAAGATAATATACTTCAATAAAAAATAAAAATAAGGTGCTTTATCTCGAATTTTCTTATATTTATCGGTTTGTTATATTAATAGTTAAAATTTTTAGATATTTTAGAAAATAAAAATAAGTGTTTATCTGCAGTTAGTTAAACAAATTCAAACATTGAGCTTTTATAAGATGTACTTATGTTTAATCAATTTGTACTTTTGGATTTTAAGTAATATGCATTAATAAGTGGTACCTAATGCATAAAAATTAGTTTTTAAGAGTTTAGCTTAAATGCTTTATAATATAGTATAGATTATATTAGTTAAAATTCAAAATTACAAGTTAATGAAACATAATTATAACTTATTAAAGTCCCATGTTTTATTTGTATAACTAACTGCAAATAAACATATTAAATACATGATAAACACTATGAGATAAACTACCTGTTTTATTTATTTTTTAATATATTTATTAGATCAATGCATGTTTTTATAATATAGTATATAGATATATTAGTTATGAGATTATAACTAATATAGATATAGATATATTAAGAGCAAATCATAAAATAAAAAATAAATATTGATAATAGTAATATTGATCAAATCGTCCAATAAATATAAAAAATAAATATTGATGATAGTAGATAATATTGATCAAATCGTACATTAAATATAAAAAACAAATATTTATATTAATATATGAGTATCTATTCCACAAATAGATGATAAAAAAAATATTGATAATAGTATATAATATTGATCAAATCGTCCATTAAATATAAAAAACAAATATTTATATTAATAAATGAGTATTCATTCCACAAATAGATGATGATGTGAGATACTGTGCTTGGATAAGTTGTACCAATGTATTATGAAATTGTAAATTAAGTAATTGACTTTAATTAGTTGTATTGTATGCTTAAAATGTTGTAATTAATAGTTTTTATGTCTCATTTATAATATAGTATAGATTAAAAAATTAAGAACACTTCAAATGTAATGTATTATTTTGGTTTGTTAAAAAATTCGGGTGGCTTTTGTTTCACGTTTGCAAATTATATTGTAGAGGTTTTAAATTGACTTTTTGGACCTTTGTACAATGCCATTTTGTGTATCGTATCCAAGAATAATTAACATGGTCTATTTTTAGACATTAGACCTCCTAATAAAATATAAAGTAAATTACATCATTGGTCCTTATGGTTATGCTCATAATCTGGATATGGTTCTTATTTTAAAATAAGTACATCAGGAGTCCTTGTGGTTTACATTTCGTTTCAAGCTGGGTCTCTTGTACTAATACCGTTAAGTCTTATCCGTTAACTGAGGCGCAAATTGGTCAAATTACGCTTTTTATCTATCATTGATTAAAAAAATAAAAAATAAAAAGTTATATATATATATATATATAGGGGAGCGATCAATTGAAAACCAGTATTACATTGAAAACTTTGGAAACCGAAATCAACCAATCAGTGAATTTCTTTTTTTTATTTTTATTTTTAATTGAAAATGTTATTTTTGTCTTTTACATTATTTCATAATATATATGGTAACTGTTATTATTATTATATTAATAATTATTTAATTTTAATTTAGCTTATATATGGTAATAATGATCATTGATTAATTTAAAAATGAGATATTTAATTTAGGTAAATTATTTAATTTTAATTTAGCTTATATATGGTAATAATCAAACAATAATGCTAACACGATAAACCTGATGAATCTATTTTTATTATGAAACAATAATGCTAACACGATAAAATAATAATGCTAACAGGTAATGAAACAAAAATGAGAAGTTAACAAAAATGACACAAATTCATCATGTTTCATTATGAAACAATAATACTAACACGATGAACCTGATTAATCTATTTTCATTATGAAACAATAATGCTAACACGATGAACCTGATGAATCTATTTTCATATACGGATATGCAACTGAACAGGTAATGAAACAAAAATGGGAAGTTAACAAAAATGGCACAAATTCATCCTGTTTCATCACGAAATGTAATCCAATGAAATCTGTAATCCACAAATTCATTCTATTTCATCACAATATTATATTGCGTGGGAAAAATTTTATAATAAAATGAAATTAAAAAAAATATTTTCTTACATTTTAAAAGAAAAATAATTTTTTTTATTGATGTGGAAATTCATGGGCGTGGGAAATTTTATTTTGGTTTCAAGTAATCTAAATAAAATAAACCTTTCTTGCCATATTTGAGACACAAAATCAAAAGATATATTTACCCTTTTCATCTATTATTTTTATTTATTATTAATAAATTAATTAATTTACTACCATATATAATTCAAATGAATCTTAACCATTGATTATAAAGATCAATGGCTGAAATTTGGTTTCCAAAGTTTCCAATGAAACTTGGTTTCCAATTGATACCACCCCTATATATATATATATATATATATATATATATATATATATATATATATATATATATATATATATATATATATATATATATAAGGGTGGTTTATTTTGCAACCCAGTAAAAGGCTACAACACCGTACAATCCTCCCAACCTTAAAAGAGATTTCGTCCTCGAAATCTAAATCTCTCCGAAGCGTTGCCCGAGGGATAGATTGCCTCTACACCACCTGCCAGTATTACCACCATAATCTTATGTCCGAACGAACAGTCATCTTACTAATGTAGCTTTTAACCGTGCGACTCCAGTTGTCTCCCAACCTTAGGTGACATGTACTACCTCACGGGTAGCTTGTGATCTCTACATCTCACCGGCCAAATCACCTCAAATCCACATGATTCAGAACCCAAAGCCAAAGATCGACACCAAGTTCCCATGAATCCTCAGATTCCTACTGATCCATTCTTAATATTGATAAAGATGTCCTTCCAAGACGCACTAACGCGTCCTTCAGGTAACCGGTTAACACAAATCCGGCTATCACTCAACTCCGTTCTAACGCCAACCTCAAAACATTCCCTTAGTAAGACCTTTATCACAACGGAAAACCTATACACATCGATGCTTAATCAACAACATCTAACCTTCTTCTAAGTTCCACCTCAGAGAGGTCGACATTCCTAAGACCCAACGGGGTACTTCCAAGCATTCCCAGATTCATAGACTTCAAGAAAACAAGTCGACGCCTAAAACCCAACTGTGATAACGAAACGTAGGCATCCCGTCCGATATTTCATTCCAGAGGTATTGTCGCTTTAAGGTTGACACCTAAGAACGGCTATTATTCTCGATCTTACATTCCTAACAATCCGGACCACCATAATTCCTTTAATCACGGAACCCACTAAGACGGTACACCATCAACATACACCATGATGTCCAACAGACAAGTAATTCATTAAATCGAACCCAACCAGGCGCCGATAATCACCCAAGACCTTTTCCCGCAGGTTTACCGAAGAATAGAAGTCACCACTAAGATAACGGGGAAGGCATGGATCTATTACTTCAACTATTCAAACGTGAACCGATTCAAAATTGAAACCCAAATTCCAGATTGACTACAAGTCGGATCACCCGACGCTTCAAATCCCAGGGACGCCTCTAGTCCCTAATTATAACTCCTTTCACGACAGGGGTTTAAATCTATAGGCCTAATGAGTTCAAGATTTTCAACTAATATGCAATTTAAACTTTTATAAAACTTTCAAATACATATGCTTTATAACAACTAATTGTGCGGTAAAAATCCACTACCGATCACTCGATAGGTTGCAAGTTGATCACCGACGCTACACACATAAAACCATTTCCAAAATTCGTTTGATCAGTTATTTACGTTAATAAAACGATAACAAAAGATGCGCAATAAAATTTTCGAACGGATTACCATGGTCCTAACATGCATCAATTTATATTATGCATATAAAAATAATTTTCCGCACTATAACAGGTGCAATTAAAGTTTGTACAACTCCCTAAAGAGAATTTCACAACTTCAACTTCAAAATCTTTTCCTTAAAAAAACACAAAGCATTGGAGGATAAACCCCCCAATAAGGCTCATATATGTCCGTTTATTTCCCAAATATAGCAACACGATAGGAACGTAAATAAAATTTTAAATCGAGTTCAAATGTTGGGCCGCACAGATAAGACGCACGTGCCCAAAGCGGTAACTACGACGTCATGCAAACCGATAATTTGTAACACCCGCAATTTTAAATAAACACTTAGGCATCCCTCATCTTAAAGCATCGCTCGCGCTTGAAAAACGAGATTTTTGGACTTCGGCAGGGGTGGTGCGACTATGCGCGGCGACTGTGACAGTGTCACTGTCGCCAAGGGCAATGTCGCGGGGGTCAAGAAGACCTTCGGTACGTTCAGGGCGAGGGTGCCCCGCGATTGTGACATTGTCACTCTCGCCGTGGCACAATCGCGGAAGGGGTTGGGGCCGCGATACAGGTGCCGCGATAGTGACCAGCGACAGTGCCATGGTCACTATCGCATGGCACAATCGACGACGGGGTGCAGACTCCCTTAAATCCGATTTTTGGGAAATCTTCTCATTTCTCTTCCAACCATTTCCTCCTAAAACTCTCTCAACCTAAACCCTCTTCTAAATCGGTCCAGAGAATACCCAATGCATTCTTCCCCTATTTATTCCAAGATTTGGGCTTCATCTTCTAGATTTGGAAGCTTGGAGCTAAATGATCTTCACCCCCACCTTCATATCCTTCAAAGGAATTTCTAGGGTTTTGTGGGTATCAAAACCTAATATTGTAAGTTTATCCTTCCTCTCCTTTCAACACCTTATTTGAGTTGTAAACCTTTATTTGTGATCAATTTTGGGTTGGATGATTTTGGTTATTGAAGGTCAAAAATAGGGTTTTGCCCAAATTTAGAGATTTTGATATAAATGACTTGGGGAAAGATTCTAGATGGTTGAATATGGTTATTTACGGTTGAAAATGTTTGGATCTAGGTTTTGGAGGTTTTGGCTTGGAGGATTCAAGTTTCGTCAAGGAAGCTCAAATGGGGTAAAATCTAGATTTAGCCTAAATCTAGCAAGGTGAGTTCAAGTTGATTTGTGAAAACGGTGTACATGCCAAAATGTTTGTTTTAAAGTGTTTTGTGTCTTACACGAAATTGTTAACTGTTGATAAGTTTTGTTAACTGTTGATAAGTTTTGTTAACTGCTGATAAGTTGGTTATTTTTTAAAGGTGTTTAACTTTATGAACCCATGTAACACACATCTTTGGGATTTTGGGCATTATGATAAATAAATCATGTATTTTGGTATTTTAATGATTTATTTATGGAAGTAGATTTTGAGTAAAGACGTATCTCATTTTGTGTTTTGGAAAAATGCATGGTTTTGTGTTACGGGACGTTTTGAAAGGATAAATGTTGTAAATTCACTTGGAAAATGATTTGTCCCAATCTAAACTACGTGGGAGTCAATTATATGTTTTGGAGCATGGGTTTATATAAGTACGGGTTGTTTATATTTGATTTCATTTGATGAATTTCGATGTTGGGTCTTTGGATTTGTTGAGCTTATGGCTCGGTTTAGATTTTGTTGGGTTTTGAGGGCACTTGTCCGTTTTAATTGCTCGATGTTGAGCGTTTGGTTATGATTTGCATTTACTGCATCTTAGTTGAGCATGTCATGTTTTGAATGCTTTGGTTCACTCGTTTTGAGTCATGTAATGGTTTAGTTAGTGCAATGGATCCATAGGCACAATGTTCCTCTGTCCCCGTTTGGGAAGTTGGTTCACCATTTGGCACGGAATAGGCATCGGGATCCATGGTAAGTAGGGTGTGGGCCTATACGGTCGGGCAGCGTCCCATGGACAGTAAGGTGTAATTCCATTGTGCTCGAGTTGCCCAGTTTTGGGGACTCTCAAGAATAGACCTGAAGTGGTTGACTTGATGTTTTCGGGCGATAGACTTGGAGTAGTTGAGCTCGGTGGGTGTTTTATGTGTAACCCACATGTTTTGAATGACTACATAACTATGAGGTTTACTTTGTGTTCCGTTATGTACAATGTAATCGTGTCTCCCCCGTCACCAATAGGTGTGGTTTGGTTATGGAGTTTTATAATCCATGTTTTCGAAGACGTTGGTATATGGGTATTTATCTATGTTTTAAGGTTTTGGTTATTGAAACTCATTCAAGTTATTGAGATGTTTTGGGAAGATGGAGTTAACTACGTTTTTGGTGTTTGATCATTATGAGGTCAGTTATATTTTACGAGCACTTTGGGTTTCGGATTTATTTAAAGAGGTGTGTGTTTTATGATCTTAATCACAAAAAGGGGTGAACGTTGAAAGGAGATTGTTTTAAGATTTAATGTATTTCAGTTTTGGTCGCTTTTAAACCAAACGTATGGGATTGTGGAAATCATGATTTTAAATAACATTTTAAAGTTATTGTTTTATATTTACATCCCTAATGTAAAACTCTTGAGCTCACTAGGCGTTAAGCCTAACCTTTTTATTTGTCGGCATGTGCATCAGGTTCCAGAAGGGGGTTCAGTTCTAGTAGTCGTATGAAGGGATGTGCTTAGTGGTTCACAAGTGTAAGCATTTGATGAAGTCTTCCGCAGTTTGGAGATAGCGATACTTTTGGGTTTTAGTAGCACCCGTCTTTATTATAGACTGTTCATATAGAAATAATGTGTGTATTGAGGTTAAATATTAAGTTGTGGTGGTTGATGATTTATTTATTGGTGTATTTAGAAAATTTTGAATTAGCTGCTATTTCCATATTTGAGGGTGTTATATAATTCATTTAATGCATTGCAGAAAATTTCTAACAGTAAAATCAATAACTGAAATAACATAAATCATTTATATGCTTACTTACACCAACAACACTATTTAATCTAAATGCGAATAGTATATAACGAGTAACAATTGTGTAAAACCCGAAAGAGAAAAACACAAGATTTTGAAACCTCCCAAAATAGCACATGGGATGACATTTATTAGCAAAACCCATAAATTAACAGACACAATAATGCATGTACACATGTTCCAAAATTTATCCACGCGACGCATAAGTCGTACGATAAGACACCATAAAACTCAACTGAATTTTCATAAAACACATTAATGCTAAAATCAAGCGGTGTCAAAATTTTCATTTCCCAACATAAAAATATAAAATGACAACAAGTCTAAAAGTGTTAAAATTCTAAAACCACTACGTACGATAAAATGACCCTTTTCAACAAAACTATCATGAGGCATGATGCCCAATAAGCCCGTGAATGCACACGCAATAAAATTAAAACCCACGCATTTCCAAGTACACTTACGCGCCCAAAACATCGCAAAACAATATTCCATAAAATTCAACACGACTCGTACATGCTAAAATTCCCAAGAAAATTCGGACTCAAAAACATGGGAATAACTCTTCCTTTAAAACCTTAACATACGTGGAAGAGATCCAATGTCAAGGTCAAAATTCTACAGTTTCTTGCCCAATACCCCAAATAATATTAAAACACGGATATTACAAGATCTGCAAATAGTGTTAGACACGAAACAGGGACGGAGAGATTTTTCAATATAAATTTGCAATCACATGCAACAAAACAATTCCATGCATGCTTAAGCTCACGGTTTAAAATCTGATGAGTGTCAAATGTTTTACCAAGACTTCATAGTATAACACACTTTATGCTTCGAAAACATGAGAAACCATTGATGCAAACTTATTTTAAAAAAAATAAATTCCGTGCATGAGTTAGGTCGGCACTCAGCATCTTAGGACTACACTCCTCCATTTGCCGTCCTACTATTGTCATCCGGATGCATCAAACACCTTAGAGCCACAATTCCATTAATTTGGTTAACTTACAATTTCCTCGAAACAAAATCAGTCTATCAAATTGATAGTTCTAATCCAACCAATAATTCTGACTTAAGATGGTCAACTTAATACATTCATCGCACTTAACTATCACTCAAAAGTGACATTGCTATAAACACCAACTCTCCTTTCGAATACTCGCCTAGAAACTTCCTCACTACCCCAACAGTCACCATACCAAGGCAGTTCAAGTATACACACGTAACACGTAGGTTCATCATAACACTGGCCAGGTGCCATTATGAACGTACCGTACATGATCATACTTGCGATCCTCGACAAGTTTCCCATTTCTAGCGACTCGGTCAATTCCAAAATATCGTATCTTAAGGTTCCTAATGTGCAACTTCACTTACAATCACTTATAAGAACACTAGTTTGAGTCTAGGCATCCAAAGATCAATACCTAGTTCTCTCAAACTTAAGCTCTGATACCAACTTGTAACACCCTCAAATCTGGAAATAGCAACTAATTTAAAATTTTCTAAATACACCAATAAATGAATCATCTACAATCACAATTTAAGATTTAACCTCAATACACACATTCATTCTATACATACAGTCTATAATAAGGACGGGTGTTACTAAAACCTAATAATGGTCACTATCTCCATACTGCGGAAGACTTCACCAAAACTTACACTTGCGGAAAACTAAGCACGTCTCTTCACAGTACTGCTAGAACCAAACCCCCATCTGGAACCTGATGCACATGCCGACAAATAAAAATGTTGGCCTTAACGCCTAGTGGGCTCAAGAGTTTTCAACATATATAAATTAATCGTTTAAAAAGAAATAATGCGGTTAAAGTCATAATCCTTCAATTTGATATGTCTTACATATGAAAACGACTCATTTCCAATAATATGCAGTTTAGGCAAAGAACACACCAATTTAAACGTTTTCCAATCCAAACTACTTCAAGGATGATGATACCAATATAAACCGCTCATTCATAAATTAGATTTAACCCAAAACTCACTCAAAACGTGAATAGAAATTGAACTCTCCATTTATGAGAATACGGTTAAAACTTTACATCCCGAAACACCCAAAACACGGGTGGGGCATAATACTCAACCTATAAATCAAGGATAAAACCCAATTATACAAAACGCCACCGAAAACTTGGATAATAAAACTCAATACCCAAAAACAACACCTTTCGGTGATGGGGGATACCCAAATTCCATCGAAAGTGACGGGCACACAAAGTTAAGCCACTTATCAATGTTCTCGAGCTTCACATAGGCCATGGATCCCCGTATTCGGCTCCCAACCGAGCTACCACCGCAAGATACCCAAATGAACCTAGTGCCTACTCGACCTCTAAATGAGTCTCACCACAAAGTCACAAGTCCCCGTGTCTGGCTTTCCAAGAGCACCACCGCAAAACTTATATCCGTTTACGGCTCCCAAACTGAGCTACCACCGCAAGATTACATAAAAACATGACTTGGGAACCACTCACTAGACTTCAAACGCGGACACTAAATTCCAAGATGAGTAGCCAGACTGAATTACAAACGAGCATCGAGTTCAACCACCCACGATATCTACCTCGAGCCCTTCAACAAAGGTTACGCAGTTATCGAGTTCAACCACCCACGATCTGTACCTCGAGCTCCCGCTAGCCATAAACAATATACAATCCCAAAACGGGGATAAGGTCCCCAACTAGACCAACTGACTGACTCGTATGCCTATGGATCCAATGCATTACAGTCTAAAATGTTGCATGACTCAAAAGAATGAACTAACGCATTCAAAACATGTAACTCTAAATTAAGATGCAACTAAGTACACCATACGTCCAAGGATCCACAACGAGCTACCAAAACCGAACAAATGTTCCAAAGCCTCCACCGAGTACGAATCAAGCCCCAAGATGCTTAATAGACGTTTGGCTAAAACACGAGAGCCAATATGGTTACACAAACCAAAATACACATTTTCCCAAAATCTTTGATTCTCAAATCATTATTGGCTTTCGGCCCAAAACCCAAAAAAATTTCCATTTTAAAAATGTTCCCCAAGGTCGGGAATGACCCAAACCCAAAAGACTCACACATTCATGCTTTTCCAAATATCCCATTTCATGAAAGATGCATAAAACCCGACAAACACTTAAAAGTGCATTTTTGACCAAACACCCATTTATGAAATAAATCATCAAATCGCATTCCTTTGTGACACATTTATCAAAATGTCCAAAAATCCCAAAATGTGTGTTATATAAGTTTATAAAGTTAAACACTTTCAAAATAACCAAACTTATCAGCAGTTAACAATTTCATGTAAGACACATAACACTTTAAAATAAACATTTTGGCATATACACCGTTTTCACAAATCAACTTGAACTCACTTTGCTAGATTTAGGCTAAATCTAGATTTTACCCCACTTTGAGCTTCCTTGACGAAACTTAAATCCTCCAAGCCAAAACCTCTAAAACCTAGATCCAAACATTTTCAACCATAAATAATTATATTCAAGTGTTTAGAACCATTTGCCAAACACCTTATATCCAAATCCGTATTTTGGCCAAAAACCCTAATTTGACCTAACTTTTCTCAAAATCTTCCAAACCGAAATTAGAGAAATCAAACACTAGGAAGCCATCAATGGATCATTTATATCTTAACATAAGGTTTAGAAATGGATCGGATAAACTTACCACTTAGGTTTTTGGTGAAAACCTAGAAAACCCAAAATAAAGCTTGAGGTTGAAGGTGAAGATGGAGGTTCTTGGAGTCTAGCTTTTACTCTTAAGCTTGATGCCGGTTTACCACCAAGATATCCAAGGATTTGAGCCAAAATACCCCAAAACATCAAAGTGTGGTGCTAGGTCGTTCTTGAGAGGTTTGGAGAGGGTTTGGAACTGATTTGGGTGAGAAAGAATGAGAAGAACACTGAAAATCGCGGTTTTAAGAAGCTTGGCACACCCTGGCGACATTGCCAGGTGACAATGCCAGTGGCATAGTCGTTAGGCATAGTCGCTGGAGTGTACCAGCATTCGGTACCTCCTCAGCGATTGTGGCATGCGACTATGACACTGTCATAGTCGCCGGTCACTGTCGCGGAACCCCTCCCAAGTCCCGAAACTCGACTTTTCCAATGCCAATACTCCCGATACTCTGAGGGGCATTAAATAAAGGTTTCCCAACAAAAATACCACCATTTACAAGTCACAAAAACATTTGGTTGACCTTAACTCACCGAAAATTACAGGTGTTACATAGATCTGATAAGGCCAAATGAAATCCTTTAAAGTCCAATGAAACCCTTTAAACTCCGATAGATCCATTAAGGCCTAAAGAAACCCTTTAAAGCCCAATAGAACCCTTTGAAACCCAATGAAACCCTTTAAATCCCAATAGAACCCCTTAAAGCCCGATAGATCCATTAAGGTCCAATGAAACCCTCTAAATCCCGATAGATCCATTAAGGCCCAATTAAATCATTTTTAGCACAATAGAACTCTTTAAATTCCGATATATCCATTAAGGCCTAATGAAACCCTTTAAAACCCAATATAACCCTTTAAATTCTGATAGATCCATTAAGGCCCAATGAAACTCTTTAAAGCCCAAAAGAACCTTTTAAAACCCAATAGATCCATTAAGACCTAATGAAACCATTTAAAGCCCGATGAATGGCAACGTTTATGTACCTGTCCACCAAAAAAATTTCTTGGGAGAGAGAGAGAGAGAGAGTCGTGCAAGCAAGAGCAGCGAAGGATCTTCAAATGCAACGGAGTCGAGAGAAATCGAGAGGGTTAGAGTCGGAGGAGGAGGAGGTGGTGGTGGTGGTGGTGGTGGTGGTGTGGCGTGGTCGATAACGGAGTGGTGGGAAGACGACAAGATTAGAACTGTATACATATAAGCAACATATACAAACATACATACACATATAAACATGTACACATGACTTACAAACATATATGTAATATACATACGTGTACATATACTATCATCCACATATACAATCATCCATATATACATAACCAAATAAGACAAATATCATCCGTAAAACCTCATATGCGTACTAGAATTGAAAAAAAAACAAAAACAAAAATAAATTCCGTCGGTAATCTGTCGGTGATTTGTGACGGATTACCGACGGTTTTTAATATTTTAAAAAAAATGATTTAATTATTTACCGATGGAATATATAATAAAAATAAATCAAAATTAAAATATTAAAGTATCCGTAAGTAATCCGTCGTAAACCATTATTTTTACCGACGACAAAGTTTTTCATCGCTAAAATCCAGAATCCGTCGGTATTCCGTTGCTATTCACCGACGGTTTGTGTCCGTCGGTAATTTTCGTTGGAATTAACGAATTTTCTAGTAGTGAACAATGGGTAAAACTCCATTATCCAAAGCATCAAAATGTGGGTAAGGTTCAATTCCCAAAACCACAAATAATGGATAAGTTCCAATATCTCAAACCATAAATAATGGATACACTCTATACCCATAATCAACACCTAAAACAGGGATAATACACTACACTATCCATAAAAACACATTCGGTGACGGGGGAGACCCGTATCCATAGAATGTGGGACGAACACAAAAGTAAGCCACATGTCTATGTTAATGAGATCCATTACGAATCACACGATCATCAAGTTCAACCACCCATGGTCTAGAACTTGAGTCCTCCGTTGATTTTAGATATACTCGTTCACTAGAAATAATAATCATTGAGGCCTAACGGTCATCAAGTTCAACCACGCATAATCTATAGCTTGAGTCTTCTGTTACGGCTCATGTAGTCATCAAGTTCAACCACCCACGGTATGTACCTTGAGTCATCCACTGATCCTAAATAATTTTAGCTACATGGCAGGGATAAAGATCCCATTTAAAAACCAACAAATTGACTCCTACGCCTATGAATCCATCACATTACAATCTACCTTACTCAAATTGAATGACGACGTACTCAAAGCATGCAATGTTTCAAATTAATATGTCATAACTACATATAGCACCAAAGGCTCATCATAGAGCAAAATAAACCGGACAAATGTCCATAAGGCTCATCTGAATCAAAACCGAGCCAAAAGCTAAACAACTCAATTGACTATACAATAAAAGTTATCATAAGCAATAAAACATATTTAACCAACATTTATGCAGATACACGCTCCAAGGCATGATTAACTCAGAAACTCATAGTTGGTTAGGACAAATCATTCTCAAATCAAAATCATAACATTTATATTTCCAAAATATACCATAACACAACGATATGCATTTTCCAAACGAAACACTAAAAATGAATTTTATCACAAAATAATCTCCATTTATAAGATCGATCATCAAAAGAATCCACACTTATGTTCTATTGATCAAAAGGTCAAAACCCCCAAATATATATACTTCTCAAGATTTTATAAAACCAAATGGTGAAGGCTTTAGACCAAATGATTTTATAAATGATGGCATGTGCAAGGTTTCACAAAGCAACTTGAACGTTAAACCTAGGTTCCAAATCCATCTCAAGCTTCGAAAATGGTGAAGGCTTTAGATCCATCAACATCCACCTATTGAAACTTTATCTGGGTCACAACCAAAGCCTAGAGATATACCAAAAAAAACCCAAACTCAGATTCATAACAAACCTTAGTAAAATCATCTAATAATCCAAAATTAGTCAAAACTTGAAAACATGGATGATACCTCAAAACAAATGTTCTAGGAGGTTAAAATGAGAGGTTTTAACAAGAATAAATGTTTAGAAGGTTAAGATGGACTTATAATTCGTTTTTAGGAAGAAACCCTAAAACGAGGTCATCAAGGGTGAATAAAGTTTGTCCTGGGGTTCTGTCCCCTTTTTCCAAAAAAAAAAGGGTCAAAATGGTCATTGGATAATATGAACTTTGAATCTTGGATAGACTTGGAATACTGATGTTTGAGAGCTCGTAAATGCTTGAAGATGAGAAATAAAAACACTTTCAAGTCCTCTAATCGAGTTTAAATGAAGAAACTAGGAGGTAGGTATGAGAACTAATGGAGAAGATGAAGATGATGATGATAAGCCTTAATCATAATTCATAGCTCTTGATCTCACAAAAACTCTTGAAGAAATCGACTGGGTGAAATAATAGTGTTAGGACCAAAGTTTATGTGGTGAGAGAGAATGAGGATGAAGATAAAGGAGTTTAGAATGAGAAAATGAAGTAAAAGGAAATGGAGGAAAAGGGGTGTTAAATCCCGTGTTTTAAAAGTATCAGCTCAAATTTCGGCCAAACTCCCTGGGCGTGAAGGCGATCTCCTTGGGCGTGAAGATTTCTCCCCAAGCATGAAACTTCTCCGGAAAATAAATTACTTGATTTTCACCCCAAAACATTATCCAACTCAAAATACATACCAAAGGTTATTATAGGGTCGAAATATAAATATGGAACTCAAAATTAACATACCGAAAATCCGGATGTTACATTTATGATCAGTTTCTCCGTCACCGATCAACACCACACCCCTTCGTTTTGTTTGTTCTGTAACCCCCCTTCTTCAGCCCACTAGTTGTTTCCGTTATCTTCTTCCTCTCATCACCACACACAGTTCTTCATTTAATAAAATTGGCCACCCTAAGAACCTATTTTGTTACCGGTAACACAAGTATGTGATTTAAATTTAAAACTCTCTATATATTTCTTTTTACTTTCTATTATATATCTCTACATATATATACATACACTTAACTCCTACCCTATACTTACCACTATTATAAACTTGCACTTTCTTTCAAGTAATTCTAGAAAATAAAGAGAAATTAAGAAGAAAAATTAACCCTGATGACTTGTAGACCCAAAACACTTGATAGAACCCAAAAGTTAAAACAAGGCATCGCTTTCTTCTAAACACATGTTCATAAGACCTTCATGCCCTTGTGCAGCAGCATCATCAACCAGACATTTCTCCAAGAAACTAAGTGATGGCATTTGAGCTTCCATTTCTGGTTTACTTTCATCCTGAAAAAAGCTTGTTGTCTCCGAAACCTCCGAATTGCTGCAGTTTTTGAAGCCATGATGATCACTTGCAGGAGGACTCGGAAACCGGTGGTTCAAAGTTCCGATGCTCTCGGAGCTCGTCTGTGAAGATTTAGGGGAGTTTTTCTGCCAGTTTGGGAGCAATCGAGCGATGTTTTCAGCGCTCAAAGCGTAAGTGGTGGCGGTGAAATTCACCGGTGGTGGAGGAAGCACCACCGGTTGGTGTTGGATGGGTGGAATAGTGGTGGTTTTTGGCGGTGGCTGCTGCCATGAAGTGGTGGATTTGTTGTCAAGTGAGAGGGCTTCCGTAAGGGCTTGTTTAGCCATGTGGATATCAGTTTGGAGCTTTCTTTCCCATTGACCTTTGGCAATGGTGGTGGCTTCGGAGGATGATGATGATGTTGAAGCACCATGATGATGATGATGATGGTTTTCTTGGTTGGAATTGTTGTTGAGTTTCTTTTTAAGATGAGTGTTCCAGTAATTCTTGATATCGTTATCGGTTCTCTGGGGAAGGTATGAAGCTATTGCTGCCCATCTGAAAAATCAAAGCGTTTTGTCCCCCATCAATATCACATTAAATATATACAATTAAACTTCTTTCATATAGAGAGAGAAATAGGGGATAGATCAAACGGAAACATTGTCAAAATAAGAGAGCACGAGAATGATCAAAATTATATGTGATTTTGCACTAAAATTACATGCGGAACACGATCAACTTAGTCCACGACCTATGTCGTGCATAATCACATGTGATTTTACACACAATATATTGTAAAATCACATATAATTTGCCGTTCTTGTATTCTTTTTATTTTTGTCACCATTTTAATTAAGTTGAACCTGACTATATATATATATATATATATATATATATATTATTCAAATGAGAAAAATAAATATTTTGAAAACCTATAAATCAACTATTTATAAATTATTTGTGATCAATATTTATGATAAATATGATGAATAATAAAGATATGTAATATTCATAAATATTTTAGAAATATTAATCATTAAGAATAATTCAAGAAATATTTAGTTCCGTGGTTCTTATTAGAACCGACCTATTTCTCTTTATATATATATATATAAAGAGAAAGAGGCCGGTTCTAATAAGATATATTTCATTTGAGAAATGGTAAATATATGAGAAATAGATAAGTAATCCTAGCCATTCATATGATCAAAATCGGATTTGACTAGTCAAATATTGCGGCTTTGACTAGTCAAATATTGCGGCTTTGACTGGTCAAAAGTTGCGGCTATCCCAAAAATAGAAGAACACTTTCGTAATTTTTACAAAATACACGGGCTGTGTTCATATATGAACATGTATAATTCACATATGAACTATATGTTCATATATGAATCAGTGTAATTCACATCTGAACTCTTTTAACTGATTCACATATGAACTATATGTTCATATATGAATCAGTGTAATTCACATCTGAACTCTTTTAACTGATTCATATATCAACCTTTGTGATTCATATATGAACTAATTAACTGATTCACATATGAATTAATTAACTGTAAGTTCATATATGAATCAGTTGAACTAATTAACAGATTCATATATGAACTTTTGTGATTCATATATGAATTAATTAATTGATTCATATATGAACGTATAGTTCATATATGAACGTATAGTTCATATATGAACTCATCCTGCGTATTTTACGAAACTACCCCCCTACCTTCTATAGATCATGCAAGGAATTATCCGGTGTTTCGCGGTCAAAGCCGCAAATGTTGACCAGATGAATGACTAAGATTACTTCTCTATTTCTCATATATTTACCATTTCTTAAATGAACCTCTCCCTATATATGTTAATATATATGTATGTACCTATTGCCAAGAAGGGCTTGGAGATGTATGATCATGTTGTCCTCTTGATCAGTGAAATTGCCACGCTTGATACCAGGTCGAAGATAATTGGTCCATCTCAGTCTGCAACTCTTACTGCATCTCATCAAACCTGAACAACCACATATTAATTAAATTACAGTAATTAACTACAAAACAAATATTTGTAAATTAATACCCACAAAAGAAAATATTTTTTTTCTTTCAAAACCCCAAAGTTTAAACTCAAAATCTCTAAGCATATAATTTCTGATTCTATAAATCGAATTGAAGAACAACTAATTGAAGAATATAATATATGTATAATATATACCAGTGTTGGTAGGAACAGATCTCCAATTGCCAGGACCATTTTGTTGGATATAAGAAACAAGAATTATATCTTCTTCTGGTGTCCATGGCCCTTTCTTCACTCCAATCTTATCACAGCATGGTGGTCTTCCCATTTCGATCGATCAATCGATCACTTCACCTTAATTCTTGATTGATTGATTGAGATATATATATAATATATATATAGATACAGATGGACTGTCTCTCTATATATATTTTATTGAATTCACACTGAATAGTGTGTGTGGTTGTTTTGGAGTTGAAAGGAAGAGTGTAAGATAAACATTATAGCAAGACTATATATAGAGATATAGAGGTATATGTGGTGGCGGTGGTGATGAATTTGAAGGTTGACCGGAGAAATGGGTTGAAAATTAGTCAAAATGATGACACCAAGCAGCATTTACTCTTCCCTTTGGCTCATTCCAAAAAGTCAACTGTGATTCATGCTTTAAAAGAAAAAAAAAACAATTTCTTTTTATTTTAATTTTACATTAAAAATAAATAAATTAACCTTTAGGTAAGTTTATATATATCTTGACTGATTTGGAAACACGGAAATCCCCAATGATCATGAATGGTTTAAACCAGTGACCTTTACGAAGAAGCCTTCAAAGGTTCGAGCCTGTCAATTGAATTAACCCTTTAATGGTTTGGTGTATAATGATTAAGAGATTCTTATGATATAGTGCAAAATGAAATATGGTTGTTTGGTAATTATTTAGAATGAAATTAGAGTGTTGAATAGTTGAGAGAAGCCTATGATACAAAACCATTCAGAAAGTTTTAGAACCATTAAGAGACATTTGTTTTTTGCCAAACAAGATTCATCTCTTATTGATTCAGATGTTGCATCTTAATTGAACTATTAAGAGGTAAACAAACAACTCTTACTTCTTGTTGTTAATGTTTTGTCTGATTATTAACTTTTAGGAACTAATAATATTAATGAAGAGATGCATAAGTTAGTTTGAACGCTTAATTATGGTTGTTAAAAAAGGTATTGTGACAAACTATTTTTTTAATTCCTTATGCTTTTAAGTGTAGATTGTTTTCAGTTTGTATTGATTATTATTTTACAGTGATTTTTTTTTTTTATAATTTTAGACATTTATGTGAGTTGGTATTTTTACTTTCGTTATTATTTTGACACTTTATGAGTGTGAACTTTTTTTTTCTGAAAGAAATGAGTGTGAACTTATTTATGTACGTATAGATGTGACATATATATAATGCATCTAAAACATAAATTTTGTATTAGTTTATTGCAAAAAAATTATATAAATAATAAATCGTCTTTGGTGTATTATATTATTTTTATATTAAAATAAAATAATTTACATTAATTTTTTATATAAATTTTCAATGCTACCTTATCTATACTATATTATAAAGCATTTATAAAAAAAACTATTAAAAACAATTGATAAAGCTTAATGTAGAGTTATTTAATGTTAATTACTTAAAATATCTTAAAAACAACCATTTAAGCTTTATGTTGGTCCCTAATAAGCAAAACAAGTATTCTAGAAAGAGGCGGGGGGTTGAATACAATACACAAAATTTTACTTAATTTTTAATTTTTTTATTGATAAAAATATCAAGAATTACACAAAGAGAAATAAAGATTGTTGTGGAAAAGAACAGTTAAAAACTATTCTAACAATCTAACACAAAGAAGAATATTTATCGCAAAGACAAACTTAGAAAGAAAAAGCTTGTTGACAACTTGCTAAAATCTTGCACTTTAGAAAACTTGAGCTAAAAGCGTGAGTTGCATGGAGCCATATTCATCCTTTAAATATTATCCAAAGCAATGAGTGCAAAGGACATGAGACATTTAATGCTTGGGTGATTGAGATATTGTCAATAAATTATAAGATATTTGAGGTGACTTATCACAATACAAAAGGTAACCTTTGTACTATAAAAGTACAATATCTTAATAAAATATATCTGGTACAAATCTTTTTGAAATCTTTTATAAAATAAAATGTCTCAATCAGATTAGAACTCAAGTGAATATCTTCTAAGAGAAGGAAACTTCCATTCCCTTTGTCAGAAGATCATTGGGAAAGATGAAGTATGTCAAATCGAGAGGGTTTGACATAAAAAGGTGTTGCCGAAAGGAAAGGATCGACAAGGAGTTATTCTGCCGAAAGGAGAGGCAGTGGGATGCCGAAAAAGGAAATTCGGCAGAGGAGATGTCTGCCGAATATGATTTCGGCAGAGATGGCTTAGTCTTCTTGAAGTTCATCTAAATCCGCAGTAGACTTGTTTCATGTTGAATTCGGTTGGTCTTTGACTGACCAATCTGTTTAGGCATAACTAAGCTATTACAAAGAACCATACTACATCTAAGATGTACAATCATTTACAGAAGAGCAAACACAAACTAAAGGAGAGGTCATCTTCAAATCTTAGATGACCCAACAATCTCCCCCTATTTGATGATGACATCTCATACTTAGATTTAAAGAGATAGAACATGAATAATGCATTTTGACCCTTGTTCATACTCTTTTGGGTTCTTTTTCACATAGACCATTCTTTTTGTTTCTTTTTGGGATTTTTTAGAGTATCCGACATTTACAAGTATAAAATAATGAAAGAATGAAAATTTACAAGGTATTTACTTCAAACAAAAGTTACATGCTGTATTAATCTGTTAAAAAGATTACAATACAAGATCAACAAGAAGAAATACAAAAGATTAACTAATCTAAGGAGCAACACTTCTTCTCTTCATTTCTTCGATAACAGCTACATACATATCCTTTGTTGAAATAGTAATTATTTGAGCAATTCCTTCAAGAAAGATGAGATCGGTAATAGGTATGTCCCTTGATCTGAAGAAGCTGATTTGACCGAAGGCATTATTGAAGAAAATTCCTTCGATCGGCTCTCTTAGAACAGTAGTAGAAGGATGAGGGACCATAGTCGGAAGTGAAAGATCAAGGTTGGAAACGTCTGCAACTTTTCCTTCCCTGGCCATTTGAACAAACACATCTTCCTTCTTGGATCTGGACTTCGGTTTAGAGGGAGGAAGACCGGATTTTAAATTCTTGATTAGCTCTTCTTCGGCTGGAGTGTGCACGATTTTGTAAGATTTTCGGTAGGTCCTGAATTTAGTTTGGAGATCGGCAAGAAATTTGTCAATAACAGACTTGAGGGTATTTCTGCTATTCTCTAAGCAAATATCGATCTCCATCCATTCAGATACACCGAACCGAAGCAGTGAGTCCAGCCTATCAATTGATCTTCCAACATCCTCCCTTGTTATAGATAACCGAATATCCTTGCAGCTAGAAGAAGGTTTGATTATTTTTACATCAATTATTTTGGAGAAGCTTCGGCGGGTGTTGAGGACTTTGTGATACCAATCAATACACATAGTTTTGATTTCCTCACACTTTTTAGCCGACTCCTCCAGGGCACTAAGTTGAGCATTAATAGCATCGGCAGGAGATTTGTTAATTTCAGCCTCTTCCTTAGCTAACTTTAAGGCTAGCTCAGAATCTTTGTCTCGTGCCATTTGAGCTATTTTTGCAGCCTTAATCTCTTCTTCAGATAAGCCCAGATTTGGAGAAGTAATCTTCGGGGGAGGAAGATGGATCCCACCACCGTCGACAACTTTCTTTATGTTAGCATATTTACGACGCTTTTCTTCTGCATCTACTTCCTCCGGTGTCATTTTCTTTTTGCCCTTGTCAATCTTCGGCACTTGCTCCCCTTCGGATTCTTCGACCACTTTAGAGTGATCGGTGCCCTCCTTTTTGGCAGATGTCGAATCTTTTTCCTTTTCGGCTTCAACATGTTCAGCAGTAGAGATTTCTCCCTGACTCGTACCAGTAATAATGATTTGAGGGGTAATTTTCTCCCACTCAGTTTGTTTCTCCCCCTCGGTACGTGCCGGGGAAGAAAGACTAGCCTTAGCCGACACACGACCAAGACGTCGGTCAACCCGATCGAGAGTTCGACGGTCATCAAGAGTAAAAGCCGACTCCGTGATGTCAATATCAAGAGACCCAGCGCAGTACTGAGCCACATCGGCAGGAAGAGAATCAAGACATTGATTGATATTCTGCAACGCACCCAGAATCTGAGAATTGATATAAGTTTGTTCCGAAGCTTGTTGTCGAAGTCTGATAAGCTCCTGGTCCCTAGCATCGGATGCGGCCTTGAGAGCGGTCGTAGAAAGAGTTAAAGAGGTATTGTTATCAATTAACTTGATAACCTCTTTTAGAACCGCATCAAGAGCATCACCGAGAGTGGTACGAATACTGTCGATTTCATGATGCATGACATCCAAGCATCGAAAGATGTCTCTGTTCAGATCGATGCATTCAGAATTCTGCTCCCTAATCAGCTGAAGAAGATCGGTAAGAAGAACATTTTGGTCAGCAAGAGAAGCCAAAATATCTGGAGTCCGCATGGATTGTCTTAGCAACTCATATTGAGTTCCAAGAAAGCGGACATGAGGGGAGATCAGGAGAGATCAGAATCGGTTGCTGAGGAGGGGGAGGTGCCGAAGGTCCAGGCTGGTCGACAGATGGGGAAGGAGAAGCATGAGGTAAGGTTCGGTGAGGTGGAGGGGATTACCTCTTCGGTAGAAAATCAGGATGAAAATCATCCGAAGAGGAATCCGTGTTTGGGGTTTGGGAGATGGGGATTTCTTTGGTGAGGGTATCGGTGAAGGAAATGGTTCGTCGGTAGGAGACGGAAAATCGTCCCCTACATCAGAAAAGAGATGATCAAAGAGATCATCGGTATTTCTACCGACATGTGCAATAACTTCGGGTGTGACCCCGGGTGATAGGTTGTGCGGTGTGGAAGAGGGTCGTTGGTCTGGAGAGGAAACCAACTCATCTTCATCTCTCAATTTAAATTGAGGAGAAGGAAGAACAAGGGTCTCCGATTGTACAACCAAACCCTTTGGAGAAGATTTGGAGGATGTAGGATGGGTTTCAGCAGATCCCCGTGGCCCAAATGGGGGAATTTCAACTTCCTCCGATTTTTGAATATCGGTAGAAGGCGAGTGTGGTTCGGCCAAAGGTTTCCTAAGTCTTTTAGGACGAGACTTAGGTGGGGAAGTTGAGCCCCGTCGCTTTTGAGAAGAGGGAGAAGGAATGACTGGGGTATCCACCAAAGGTTGTGTCGGTGGCATAGTCATAGAAGCTAGTGCGACGTTACCGGTGGCCTTTTTCTTTTTAATAGCCACCGATTTGGCTTGGGTAGATTTGGGGATAATGGGGACCACCGATTTGGGAGAACTTTGAGAAAATTGAGGCCTTTCGATACCACTCTCAGAAAGAGTACCCCAAATCAGATTGGGAGATGTAAGAAAAGAAATCATACTTGTAGTGATGGGGACGTCGGTAGGCTTCACTGGTTTGAAAATGGTCTGCTTGCTTATTTGAGAAATAGGCAAGTCGTACACCACTGTCAGTTCGGCACGTAGCTGTCCAGAGAGCTTCTCATTGATGATGAGAGAGAGAAATCTTGGAAGGGCCACGTTGTGAGTCCGAGGTGGCGTAATTGCGGTGACAAGAGAATCAAAAATCACATGGGCAAAGTCAATGCGCCTCATAAAGATGAGAACATGTGTCAACCTGGTGATAATAGCAGGTGATTGATCCCACCCAGACGTCTTGTGGGAAATACAGTAGAGCAAGTGTGAGAAGAAGAAGTTCCAGATGGCACCCATGTTCTTGCGAAGAAGGGTGCCGAAACCCTTGGTTTTCCCTTCATGAATGTAGTTGAGTGTAGCAACTACCTCATCATGTTCCCGTCCAGTGGGAAAAGTGGCATAAGCATCAAACTCTGGAATCCGAAGAATAGATCGAACATCCTTGACCCCAAAAGTAAGGTCGGGGTGTTCCTCAGAAGAAAGGATTGAAGCAGATACCTGATGAGTTTCAGAGTCATACTTGCAGGTGAGCCAAAAGCTTCCAAGAAGCATTTTGCTCATTTTGGTAGAAGCCGTGAGATCATATTGGAGTGGAGTTTTCTGAAGAAAAAGAGAGACTTGATTGAACTCCGGATGATCCACATCAGCAGAAAGTCGAGCAATCTGATTGAATGCGGGGAATGCAAGAGTTTCCCGAGAGAGAGTGGTCGTCTTGGAGGACTTGGATGACTTTGAGGATGCCATTGTTGAATAAAGAGAGAAGATCGAGAGATTGAAATCGTAGTTGCAGGTTGCAAGTGAGGGAGAAAATCGAGATAGTGAAAATGTAGGAAATGAAGAAGATGAAGTAATATATATATATAGGTAAGAAACTTGGAGGGAAAGTTTGGTTTCAAAAAGAATTTAATAATATAAATGGTAATGATGGTACTCGAAACGTGCGAAAATAGGGAAGTGGAATGGCCGAAAACGGCTAATGTCATAATCGTGGGGGTGTCAAAACGCCCCATTATCTGACACACGAACCCTGAGATGCCATGTGTCATGATTTGAGAGGGTAAATGATGGGTGCCGAAAAGATTTCGGCAAGGTAGATGTGGATAAGGATGACACATCATCATTAATACCGAAAAGTGAATAAGAATGAGTTCGGTAATTAATGTTCGACAAACAAGGTTCGGAAGCCAAAACCCGTCCAAGTTTCGGTATGATAGTAAGAGGACTTCGGTAAGTGAGATATGTTGGGAACTGAAGAATTTACCAAGTATGGTTAATGCTGCTAGTACAAGATTACTGCTGCCAGAGGACTTTAATAGTTAATACTGCTGAGTATTACTACTGCTAGTAGAATTAATACTGCTAGTCAAAGTTAGTGCTGCTTGAACAAAGTTAGTACTGCTTAGCTAGTTAGTGCTGCTAGTGGTTAGTGCTGCTTAGTAGTTAATACTGCCAAGCTGATTAGTGCTGCTTATAAGATGAAGATTCGAATTAGAAGAATGACAGCTGGATATTCTGAAGATATTCATGGAAGATATACTGAAGATATTCTATTTATTGTAATTATCTTTTTGTTCAGTATATGTATAGATTTGACAGAATAGTTTTAATTAAGAAATTTTTCATTCTAAGTTTATGTACTAGAGAGAATCAACCTCAAGATATAAATCCTAATTCTAGAGAAGTAGAATTCGTCTTGAAAGAGTCTGTTCTTCAAGATTGAGGTTGAGTGTGTAATCTTGTGATTTGATCATCGAATACAAGTTTACAAGTTGTTAATCATATACTGTTTGTTTACTATTATATTGAATATCAAAGTGTTATTCCGCAACTTCTTTGATATTGTTTCTGAGACTTTATTCTTGTTAAGAATTCGATCCTGACAAGTGGTATCAGAGCCTGTTCTCTCAGAAACATCTATTCATTCATCATGGAAAACTTTGCAGAATCAAACAGTACTCTGGTCTCAAAGGTTCCAATGCTCAGACCCAATGAATTCGATATGTGGAAGATCAGAATCAAGCAGTACATACTCCTCACTGACTATTCTATGTGGGATATCATAGAGAATGGTCCTTCTGAAGCAAGAAAGATTGGTGCAGATGGAAAGAGAACTCCACCAAAAACTGATGTTGAAAGAAAGACTAGACAGACAGAGATGAAAGCCTTGAGCACTTTGCTCTTGGCTATCCCCAATCAATATCAACATCAGTTCTGCAACTGCACTGATGCAGAGATGCTCTGGAATGCTCTAGAGAAGAGATTCTCAGGTACCAAAAGTACCAAGAGAAATCAGAAAGCCATTCTGAAGCAACAATATGAGAACTTTATGTCAACCAAGAATGAGTCCATGACTCAAACTTTTGACAGGTTCAACAAGCTTATTGGTGAACTAGCTACAGTGGGAGTACAAATAGATCAAGATGATCTAAACAGGAAGTTCCTAAGGTCCCTGAGTGATGAATGGACCATGTATACTGTGTCTTTCAGACAGAATGATCAACTGGAAGAAAAGGAACTTGATGATCTATATAATGATCTAAAAGTTTTTGAATCTGAGGTAGAGGCTAAGAAGAGGCCTTCTGGGTATGTTCACAATGCTGCACTCCTTTCAGCATCAACTGATTCTACTTCCAACCCTGAATCAGTTAGTGCTGCCAATGGAGCAAATTTTGAGAAAGGCAATGAAACTGTATTTGAAGCCTTTCTGGCAAGTCATGGAAACTCTTCTCTCATTAATGATGACTTGGAACAACTCCATCCAGATGATCTTGAAGAGATGGACATTAAATGGCAGATGGCCATGCTCTCTATGAGATTTAAGAAGTTCATCAAAAGAACTGGAAGGAACAACTTCTCACAAAGAAGAGAAGATGGAGCAGGTTTTGACAAGTCAAAGGTGGAATGCTATAAATGCCATCAGAAGGGACACTTTGCTAGAGAATGCAGAAGTGGAATGCCTCAAAACAATAACCACCAACAAGCTCAATCTGGAAGCTTCAATAATAACAGAAACTCTGCACAAGCCCTTGTCTCTCAACAAGGCATGGGGTTTGATTGGAGTGATCAAGCTGAAGAGGCCATCCAGAACCAAGCTCTAATGGCAGAGGTGTCTGATCTCCCAACAGAGGTAACTTCCAATCTTTGTTCTCAAAATTGCATTAACACTGTTAAAAGGTATAGGGATCACAATCAGAACATGAGTGATGACCTTAAGAGATTGGAAAAGGACATAAAAGATTATGTGAGGATAGTTGAGAGATTTGAAGAGCAGATTAAGGGTTTTCAAGACAATGAGCTTCAACACTCTTATGACACAAACTACTGGAAGTGGGAGAAGAATGACTTAGAACTTCAACTGACCAGATCCAAAGAGGAGAGTGAAAAGCTAAGAGTAGAACTAGCTAAAGTCAAGCTAGATGTAGAAAAGTTTTCCAATGCCTCTAAAGCTATGGATTCTTTACTACAATCTCAGATTCATGATAAACTGAGAAGAGGAATAGGGTACAATACCACACCACCACCCTATAACAACAACTACATCCTTCCTAGTTCAGATTTGTTAGAAACAAAGGATAGGAAGGACCTACCTAAGGGAGCCACTGAGATAGATCCCTTAGATGAAGTAGTTGTTAAGGATAAAACTGAGAAAGAAGTTGTCAAGGATAAAGACAACACTGTGAGTGGTGAGATTCCTATAGAAAACCACATAATCACCAATGAGGGATGTGGAAAGCATTGGATCAAGTCCAATGAGATAGAGAAGACTGAGGGAAAGAACAAGAAGGTTCACTATAAGCAGACCACTGTTGTGAACCCTATCCCTTGCAAGCAGTGTGCATGCAATAAATCTAAGCCCCAAAAACATGATAAACCAAGGGGAAATCAGAGAAACTGGAATAACCAATGGGCACAAAAACAAGGCATTGATCTGAGTAAAATCAATAGACCAAAGCCTTGTTTCATATGTGGAAAGTTAAACCATTTGGCTAAGTACTGTTTCTTTAATCCTATTAACCAACAGATGAACTTTCAAAGATTTGTGCAAAAACCTATTGGTTATAGGAAGGCTGGAAAGAAACATGTGATGAAGAAATCTGTTGAAACTAATGGCCCCATAAAGAAAAAGGTTTTAAAAGAAAGTATTAAAATGTGGGTGCCTAGAAGCACTAAAATTGTTAGTACTGCTGACAGGGATAGTGCTGCTGGAAGCATTACTGCTGCTACCAGTGTTAGTACTGCTGAAAATATTAATGTTGCTAATACTGTTAGTACCTCTTCAAAGGTTAATACTGCCAACACAGTTACTGCTGCTAACACAGTTACTACTTCTAACAAGGTTAGTACTGCTAAGCATGCAAGTGCTGCTAAGGCAGTTAGTACTTCTAAAACCAGTACTGCTTCTAGGAAAAGTGTTTCCAAACCCATCATTATGACAAAGTACTCCAGATATGAGGAGTCAAAGTTTAAAAATCTTGTCAAGAAAGAATGCAAGTATTTTGATGAGAAAGGGGTACCCAAGACCACTTTGGCTTGGGTTCCTAATTCATACTAACTGATTTATCTTATGTGCAGGGCAACCAACAGCTCAAGGGAAGGAGCATATGGCATGTTGATAGTGGTTGCTCTAGGCACATGACAGGCAACATGTCATGTCTTCAGGATTTCAAGCATATCAATGGAGGACATGTTGCATTTGGAGATAATCTTACTGGTGGTAAAATAAGTGGAAAAGGTAAGGTTACAAAAGGTAAGATGACATTTGAGAATGTCTACTATGTTGATCAATTGAAGTACAACCTGTTAAGTGTATCACAGGTTTGTGACAAACAACATAGCATATTATTTACTAATACATAATGTATGATCCTTGCTCCAGGGTTCAAGGTAGTTGATGAAAGCATGATACTACTTAGAACTCCAAGAAAGGACAATGTTTATTGTCTAGATATGGACAATGTTGATAGTGATTCATCCCTGAACTGTCTGGTTTCAAAAGCTTCTGTGGATGAATCCTCTCTATGGCACAGAAGAATGTGTCACATGAATTTCAAGACTATGAACAAACTTGTTAAAAACAACCTTGTAAGAGATTTACCATCAAAAGTCTTTTCATGTGATGATCATTGTGTTGCTTGTCTTAAAGGCAAACAGCACAAAACTTCTCATAAGACCAAAGAGTTAAATACAATTTCTTCTTGTCTCCAGTTATTGCATATGGATCTGTTTGGTCCTACAAATGTCATGAGTATAGGCAAGAAATCTTACTGCTTAGTTATTGTTGATGATTACTCTAGATTTACCTGGGTATATTTTCTAAGGACTAAGGATGAGACAAGTGGACTGATCAAATCCTTTATTCTAAGAATTGAAAACCAAACTAATCAAAAAGTAAAAGTCATTAGATCAGATAATGGGACTGAATTTAAAAATCTTGATCTAAACACCTTTTGTGAAGAAAAAGGAATTGGGAGACAATATAGTGCTCCTAGGACTCCTCAACAGAATGGAGTTGCTGAAAGGAGAAATAGGACACTAATAGAGGCTGCTAGATCTCTGTTGGCTGATTCAAAACTGCCAATTACCTTCTGGGCTGAAGCAGTTAATACTGCCTGTTATGTCCAAAACAGAGTTCTAGTGGTCAAGCCAAAGAACAAGACCCCATATGAGCTTTTAAATAAAAGAAAACCCTTTATTGGATTTTTCAAACCTTTTGGGTGTCCTTGTACAATTCTCAATACTAAATCTCACTTAGGTAAGTTTGATAGCAAAGCAGATGATGGATTTCTTGTTGGTTACTCATCTCAGAGTAAGGCTTACAGAGTTTTTAACTCTTCTTCTAGAATAATTGAAGAAAGTGACAATGTCAAATGCAATGAGAACACACCAAATCCTATTGGGTCTGGTCCTCAGTGGCTATTTGACATTGATTCACTAACTAACTCTTTTGGTTTCAGTAGTGATGATTCTGCAGGTTCAGGGAGTGGAGGATCAGGAACTACCCAAGTCCAAGACAATATATCTAAATCTATGATCTTTCCCATACCCACAGTGGATCCTGTTGAAAACTGTGAAAAGAAACCATCTACAAGACCAAACCAGAGTGAAGAAGAAAGTAGAGATGAGAAGACTCAAGACAATAAAGAATCAGAAGTAGCTGCTGAAAACACCTCAGTTGAGTTGAATGACTCCAATCTAGAGGTGGGACTTAATGAAGAACCTAATCATCACACCAGAATTCAAAAGAATCATCCTCCACAGCTGGTAATAGGAGACATATCCTCTCCTTTGATGACTAGAAATCAAAGCAGGCTGCAAGAAATGCAAGACCAACAGCACACAGTGCTTTCTTGCTTTTTATCCCAGCTTGAGCCTAAGAAGGCACATGATGCTATGAAAGAGTCCAGTTGGATAGAAGCAATGCAAGAAGAGCTACTGCAATTCAAGCTGCAAGATGTTTGGGATCTGGTAGACCTTCCTAAAGGCCAAAGAGCAATAGGAACAAAATGGGTCTTCAGGAATAAGAGAGATGAAAGAGGCATAGTGATAAGGAATAAAGCAAGGCTGGTGGCTCAAGGGTATACACAAGAAGAGGGAATAGATTATGAAGAAGTATTTGCACCTGTATCCAGGATAGAAGCAATTAGATTATTCCTGGCTTATGCTTCTTATATGAAATTCAAAGTCTATCAAATGGATGTAAAAAGTGCATTTCTCTATGGCTCAATTGAAGAAGAGGTATATGTCTGTCAACCACCAGGGTTTGAAAACCCAAGCTATCCAGACAGGGTATACAAATTGAAGAAAGCACTTTATGGACTGCATCAAGCTCCAAGAGCATGGTATGACACTCTGTCATCCTATCTCTTGGAAAATGGCTTTGAAAGAGGAGTCATTGATAAGACTCTATTTATCAAGAGAAAGAAGAAGGATATCTTGCTGGTACAAATCTATGTTGATGATATCATCTTTGGATCTACAAGAGACAACATGTGCAAGGAGTTTGAGGAACTAATGCATCAAAGGTTCAAAATGAGTTCCATGGGGGAACTTACTTTCTTCCTTGGCCTCCAAGTTCAACAGAAGTCAGATGGAATATTTATCTGTCAGTCCAAGTATGTGCAGGACATTCTAACCAAGTTTGGTTTCTCAGATTCAAAACCTGCCAGCACACCTATGGAGACACACAAGCAAATAACAGCAGATCTTGAGGGGGAGGATATGGATGTTCATCATTATAGATCCATGATTGGCTCTCTCATGTATCTTACAGCCTCTAGGCCAGATATAATGTTTCCAGTCTGTGTATGTGCAAGATTCCAAGTTAGGCCAAAGCAATCTCACTATCAAGCTGTTAAGAGGATATTCAGATACCTCAAAGGGCAACCCAGATTGGGACTTTGGTATCCTCATGACTCATCCTTTGACCTACTTGCATACTCAGATAGTGATCTAGGTGGAGCAAACTTGGACAGAAAATCTACTTCTGGAGGATGTCAGTTTTTGGGTGCAAGACTAGTTTCATGGCAGTGCAAGAAACAAACCACAGTGTCCACATCTACAACAGAGGCAGAGTACATAGCAGCTGCAAGTTGCTGTTCTCCAGTCTTATGGATTCAGAATCAAATGATGGACTATGGGGTAACCTTTCTACACACTCCAATTTTTATTGATAATAGCAGTGCTATTAGCATTGTGAATAATCCTGTCAAGCACTCAAAGACAAAGCACATTGAGATCAGGTATCACTTCATAAGAGACTGTAATGAAAAGAAACTTATTCAAGTTGTAAAGGTTCATACTGACAACCAGTTTGCTGATCTATTCACCAAAGCATTTGATGTGGGTAGATTAACTTTCTTGGTAACAAGTGTGGGAATGATAAACTCTGAATAAGCTCCTTGGTGTTACTAATCTTCCTTTTCAGGGAATACATAGCAGTACTCAGTTCATCACAAGCTTAAAAGAGTAAGTATTGTTAATACTGCCAGTGCATTGTTAATACTGCCAGTGCAATGTTAATACTGCCAGTGCACAGTTAATACTGCTAAGTAGTTAATACTGCTAGTTGGTTAATACTGCTAGTGGTTAATACTGCTAGTTAGTTAATACTGCTAGTTAGTTAATACTGCTAGTGGTTAATACTGCTTTCAGTTTGAATTCGGTTGGTCTTTGACTCACTGATCTATTCAGGCATAACTAAGTTATTACAAAGAACCATACTATATCTAAGATATACAATCATTTACAGAAGAGCAAACGCAAACTAAAGGAGAGGTAGTCTTCAAATCTTAGATGACACAACACTTTATGTACTACATTTAATGATATTTATTAACTTTTAATCCTTATCTCTAACCACTTTAACTCCCCTAAAATCACTCACCACTTCAACTCCCCTAAAATCACTTACCACTTAACTAAATACAAGATAAAAATCAAAATTTAAATACAAAATTTTAAAATATAATTAAGAAAATCTAACAGAATATTTAATGTTTATTTTATAAAAAAAACATTATATTATTAAACCTAAAATAAATTACATTATTATTGAACTATCGAAAAAACTCTTAAAAACAAATTTTTATGCATTAAGTACTGTTTATTGATACACATTATTTAAAGTTCAAGATTATAAGTCATGATTTATGAGTACAAATTTTTAAAGCTATATGTTTGAATTCATAACTAACTGATAAACATAATCAAAACAGGATAAACATCTCAATTTAAATATAAATAATTTAAAATATATAAGATAATCATTGAATTTTAACAAAATACTTAATTTTTTTATATAAAAAACATTATATTATTAAGCCTAAATTAAACAAATTTATAAAAAAAAAGCTATTATCACTATCTCAAAATCATCCAAAATCGTACTGTAAATCAATAAAAAACAAAAAATAAAAGGAAACATTAAATTGTGATGTATCTCGTTGCATTGTGCGAGTATGTTTCTAGTATTGATTTTACAATAATTATGTCCATATATTTCCATGATAACTTAGGAAATTATATTATTTAAAACCATAGTACATACTTGTTCTAAATTTGTGGCATGCTTCAATTAAATATGTTATTGTGTTGATATCTATACTATATTATAAAGCACGGATAAAAAACTTTTAAATACAAATTATTAAGCAGAAGTTACTATCATTTTATGCAAGATTTTAAAAATCTTTTAATTTACAAGTATCAAAGCACAAGATACATATTACTACTGCACACTTCTAACACCCACCAATTTGGTATGTGCAAGATCTTTCTTTTATCCAGACCTTTCCATGTATCACTATTAATTAATATATTATATTACTATAAATTTGTTTTAATTATATTATTAAATATGTAATTGATTATTTTTTCTAGATATCATTAAAATATATAAGATAATCGTAGAATTCTAACAAAATATTTTTTTTATATAAAAAACATTATATTATTAAGTCTAAATTAAACAAATTAAAAAAAAACAATATCACTTTCTCAAAACCATCCAAAATCGTACTGTAAATCGACAAAAAAAACAAAAAATAAAATGAAACATTAAAATTGTGATATATCTTGCTCCATTGCGCGAATACGCTTCTAGTTACTTATAAAAATTAAAACTTTTTAAAAATTATTGGATTTAAAAATTAGATTTTTTAAAAACTTACAAATTAATATAATTCTAATTTATTAAAATGTATTAGACAAATTATGATATTTATTTAAAATTACAAAATTAAATTTATTGAATATTATAATTATTTATGTAAATATTTTAACTTCAACTTAATACTATTAATTTTACAAAACGTAAAGGGAACATGTATGAAATACCATATATTTATATGTATATCAACTTCTCATACGATCATTCGTTATATATATATATATATATATATATATATATATATATATATATACTAGTTGTGTACCCGAGCGATGCAGCACGGGTGAATCACAATTCTGAAGCAATAACTTAGCCCTCGATCTTGTTTTTTTGTTTCGTTCTATTTTCCATCCCTCTCGATAAATAAATAAAAAAGTCATCTAAACATCACTCTATAACCACCTTGTATTTTACCATTAACTATGTACTTGGTAATACCCAAAGGAATTTATATGTTTAACTTGGCCAATACTTCAACTCTACACCATGGATTTTCGCCATTTAGAATTTATCATTAGCGTGAAAAGAAATATAGATTATAATGATGGAAAATAAGCACAAAAGTCTTGTGAATTAGCTAGAACCAATATATTATCAATGCATTTAATCCACATTAACAGCAAGTTGGACTAAACCATAATCATTGTATAAAGCTCTTGAACACATCCCAAATAAGAAACAAAGGCTTTTGCATGTAGTTAGAAGTACAATTATAGCCAATTCTAATTTCACAAAAACCAAAGCAATAACTTGTTCAAAAAGCTGGATCACATCTGATAAGGATACAAACTTCAAACACCTGGTAGACATCAATACACAACAAATAGATTAACAGAAAAAATATTAATGCAAGACATTAAACCACGAAAACAAGCAAGAAAATCGATTGAAACCAAACCATCCAAAATGGAACATTAGGCCTAGAAAAACATAAAGGAAAAAGGTTACTTGAATGAACTTGTTAATAAAATTGGCTCGAAACAGGATTTGAATGTTTCTAGAAACAGTCCTAGATCACCAAAAGAACAACCCTTAAATGGCTCGACAACAGCTTAAAGTTGCTGTTGTTGGAACTGGTTTAATGGCTGAAAAATATTCAGCCCTCGACTCGGTTATACAACTCTCTAGATAGCATAAAAATGGCCCTGAAATGACAGCTAGACAACCCCTAAGAGATGCTACTTGATGGACAACGCTAACAAGGTTTGTTTCCATCGATCCTGCACTCAAAAACAACCCCTTAGCTGTTGTCGTTAAGCCTACACAGATCGTGAACCAAAACTGCTCCTAGATGTTGTTTCATGGACTCTAGAACAGGTCTAAGTTGTCCCCATCCATCGATGATAACAGGTAAGGCCAAGGTTGCACACATCCCCCAAACTGTAGCCCTTAATGGCTATATCTCAATTGGTTTATTGGGTTTCCACCACAAAAAAATAAAACTAAAATCTTTAGTTGCTTATGTTTAATCTGCTGTAAAAGCTTCTGAAATGGGTTCTTACTCAACTAAGAGAACCCAAGTAACTCACATAGTTAAGACTCTTAGAGATTAAATGGTTAACATGTCATTACTAAATAGGACAATGACAATGAAATATAATGCTTAAACCTAAAAGATGTCAAAGTAGAGTACCGTGTCTATCTATACGACAATGAAGAATTAAGAGCATATTATTTTAGCAGAAGAAGAATACCCAAATCGAAGAAGAACAAAAGCTCCGCTAAGAAGAGTATCGACCAATACCGCCGTAAGAAGCTGTGGGGAAGAACCTGTGAGTTATAAGGTTCAAGTCGTGGCCAAAATCCCTTCTAGCTTAGGCTTGCCAAACATACATGAAAATATTGTCATCTGTTTTTTTTCTTGGAGACACTACGATCTGATCCGATCAAAAGCAAGAAATCTGAAATTACTAAAATCCCACAATCTGCAAGTGCCCACGAGGATTTTTTGATCCATAAGCAACCAAACATATATACAAAAAAATGTCAAAATAACAAACAAAAGTAACATGTATGGAAACTTCCTTCCTCAGTCCCGGTCCCTCGCAAAGCCAAGTCTTGGTACAACCAGAGAAAAAATAAGTTCATATTATGCAAAGGGCAAAGGTTCTAAATTCACATATTTTCTTATCATTCGTATCGTTGATGCACCTGGTATTTAACCAAGGATCAGAACCACAACATAAAATCATCAATGTTACTACATTTTTGGTCACAAAACATCACAATTTGCGATTGTTGGGGCTAATAAATTGACCAAATTCATTAAGATAACCTCACAAATTCTATAACATCTTTTAATATGATCATTACTTCCAGTTTACGTGATAAAACAGTCTCAAATACCCGATTTAAGTCTGAAACTTTTCAACATTTTCAACATATACCAATCTAAATACACGTAAATTTATGGTTTTGAATACCAATTTTGTGTTCAGAAAGTAGTAGTTCGACATCAAATAATCAAAGCATAGCTTCTTCTCTCGAAAGAGGGTCCAATAATTTGCACTAAAGTATGCATATTATGCAACAATAGTCTTGCTACAGACGCAAGATATCACTGGTACGAGTGAACCTAAGTTCAGTTTGTAAACTCATTTAGTGATTTCATCAAACAGATGGCATACAAACATGTAATGACATGAAAACCATTAGATATCATTCTAAAACCCAGAAAGGCAGAAACTCCCTGGACGAAATCAATAATTTATCGGAGATGCTAGAACTAAAATTAAAGAAAATAGATAAAAACTTCAAGAACATCATTTACTCACAAGAACATTAGCTACTTGGTTTTGATCACAACGTTAATACTTCCATTTCATTGGAAGTCATAAAAGGATAAGCTAGAAGGCAAAGTTCAACAGCAATGAACAAGGTAAAAGAGAATGGGGTACTTGAACACAAGCTTGATTTTAGAGAATGGAAAAAAGAAATCAAATAACACTGAATTCATCTGAATGTTACTGAGTTCTTCCCACATTTTGAAGAATCCAGAATCAAAATCGAAATAAGATGTTGTGATGTTTTGAAGAATCCTTAATCAAAAACAAAAACAAAAACAAAAATCAAGAGTTAGGTTTTTCGTACGCTACCTCAAGGCTCAAATCAAAACCGATCGGGAGAAGCTTGCGATGCATTGTGATTGAGAGAGAGGGATCGATGCAATACGGTGTGATGTAGGTAACAACTTCAATAGATTTATTAAATGCAGCAAGTGAGGACTATGAATGGTGGTTTAGAAAAAAGAAAAAGCTGAAACATTTTTGCAGATAAGAGCAGAATTCAGGAGAAAAAAAAGATGAAAATAAGAAAGAAGGGTTTGAACTAACTAAATGGGAGGATAAAAGCTCTAAACATGGGAGAAGGAAAGCTGAAAGGAAAAAGTGAAAAGAAAGTTTCAATTTCGGTGGTCAAAGTTGTACATTATGCTTTCTTAAAATATGTGAAAACAGATAACAACAAATATTAGATAAAGCTGAAAAGACAAAAGGGTGTAAGAGTTTGCATTGACAATTTGTATATCTTAAATGCAAACCTGATTATGGGAGGAAACACTTTTTCCTTTTAAGAAAGCATGTTTGTTCCATTCCAATTCAATGGTAGTGTTGGGATTCAAATCAACGCATTAATAAGTTGTATACCATGCTTAAACACTTGTAATTCATAGATTTTCAAGTTTTATGCTTAAAAAGGTGGTACACCATGCTTAAACATTTGTAATTCGTATATTTTCAAGTTTTATGCTTAAAATGGTTGTACATCATGCCTTAAGAGTTGTATTTAAGAGTTTAGATGTATATGCATTATAAGGTAGTAATATATATATATAGCCTTAGGTTCATTTGCGAAATGGTAAATATATGAGAAATAGAGAAGTAATCCTAGTCATTCATACGGTAAAGATCGGATTTGACTGATCAAATATTTCGGCTTTGACTGGTCAAAAGTTGCGGCTATTCCAAAAATAGAAGGACACTTTTGTAATTTTTACAAAATACACGGGTTGTGTTCATATATGAACCTGTATAATTCACATATGAACTATATGTTCATATGTGAATCAGTTTAATTCACATCTGAACTCTTTTAACTGATTCATATATGAACCTTTGTGATTCATATATGAATCACAAAGGCTCATATATGAATCTGTTGAACTAATTAACAGATTCATATATGAACTAATTAACTGATTCACATATGAACTAATTAACTGTAAGCTCATATATGAATCAGTTGAACTAATTAACAGATTCATATATGAACTTTTGTGATTCATATATGAACTAATTAACTGATTCACATATTATTCATATGTGAATCATATAGGTTCATATATGAACTCATTCTGTGTATTTTACGAAACTACCCCTCTACCTTCTATAGACCATGTAAGGAATTATCCGGTGCTTCGCGGTCAAAGCCGCAAATGTTGACCAGATGAATGGCTAAGATTACTTCTCTATTTCTCATACATTTACCATTTCTCAAATGAACCTCTCCCTATATATATATATATATATATATATATATATAGGCAAAGGATCGTGTGAGAAGTTGAGGTAATGGTGAGAAGCGTGAGAAGTGGATCTGAACCGTTGATCTCTTTTAATCTCAAGCCCTCCCACGAATTGCGGCTTAGAAAGGAATTGATCCGGTGCATCTCATCCTAATGTGCGTCCATTTCTCATCCAACGGTCGATAACCACTTCTCACGCTTCTCACCATTAACTCCACTTCTCACCGGAACACAATCCTATATATATATATATATATATATATATTCTCTGTTAATATACTATCCGACAAGTCCAAGAAAATCTAGAGTTTTAGCATCCACCATGTAAATATATAACACCCCACTCCTCAAAGTAACATTCATTAAATAGTTTTGTTTCAAGTTAAAATTATGATAAAAATTATTAATAGCCCATCATTGCAGATTATATAAAGTTTATAAATTTCATTTTTTATCCATATGGAAAAATTATCAAAATTCATAACCCCATTCTCCACCCCACTTAAACGAGTTTACAAGATTACCAATCTTATTTTCCATCATTGAGAGACAAGTTACAAACCCATTCACTTAAACTTCTAATGTCCTCATCAAGATCAAACCTACCTAACATGCACCGTTCTTGTTTATTAGGCGATGTGGATTTGCCCGAGATGTTACAAACACCCTTCTTCATGAACTCGTAGTGCTCGATGAGATTTGTCCCACTATCCTAATGATACAAGGATCAACTCTGATATCATTTTTAACACACAAAGCAACAAGATGACTCAATAACTTTTAGATCAACTTATAATCATGATTGTAATACCTTCATATCCGGAAAAAGCGATTAATTTAAAGCTTTTGTAATATATCAATTGAATGATAAATTATTTTCTATCAGACAATAATTGAATTACTTAAAATGGTAATTTAAGGTTTTAAGATCAACAAATAATAATCCAAGCCACACACAAAACCTAGATTAGGGACGAGTATTACTAAAACTCATTAATTGTCAATATCTCCAAGTTATGGAAGACGTCTCCAATTAGCCAATTCTTCTCGTGCCTCTAACTAACACTCAACTCTTTATAGTATTGTTAGTACCATTCGTCAACGAGGACCTGATGCACACGCTGACAAATAAAAAGGGTTTAAGCTTAATGAGTTCAAGCAGTTTCATCTTTATTATAAAACGGTAAAACTGAAAAAAAATGTTATTTAAAATCATAATTTCTCAAATGAAATGTGTTTTATATAAAAACAACTTCTTTCCCAAAACTATCATTTTCACGACGAAAACTCAAGACCAAAGCACCCATTTTAACATGAAATCATAACGTGAATAGGGTTTAATAATCAAATACATAAAATTATGGATAATACTCTATTATCCAAAACACCCAAAACATGGATAAATTCCAATATATCAAAATCATAAATTATGGATACACTTCATACCCCAAAACAACTTAACACCAAAAACATGAATAATACACTATCAAAAAATGACACATTTCGGTAACAGGGGAGTTCCATATCCATCATATGTGGCGAACACAAAAGTAAGCCACGTATCTATGTTAATGAGTTCCATTACGTATAGGGATGGATCGGTTGATTGAGAGTCGTGCTGAAATCTTCTGCTCCAAGAAGATGATATGGATATTGTTGTCAAGCGGAGAGTCAGTGACCGTTTATGGAGAAAGGAGTGGAAGTGTCTATACATGGGTTTTCTCTCGTACTTAGATGCAAAGTTGGAAAAGAAATAGATCGAAGATATCAAGGTAGCTTGCGAGTACCCGGGCGTCTTTCCGGATGAATTACCTGGACTACCGCCAGAGCAACAAGTGGAATTACGTGTCGACGTTGACCTTGTTCCAGGTGCGGTGCCAATTTCTCGTGCTTCCACTACGATATGCAGGAAATGATGACTTAATTGTAGGAGTTGCTCGAGAAGGGATTCATAAGGTTGATATCTTCACCTCAGGGAGCTTCGGTTCTTTTCGTGAAGAAGTACGACTCAACGCGAATGTACATAGACTATAGAGAATTGAACAAGGTGACAGTGAATAACAAATACCAACTCTCCAGAATTGAAGATCTCTTTGATCAATTGCAAGGAACGGGGTGTTTCTCCAAAATCGATCTTCATTCTAGATACCATCAAATGCGGGTTAGAGATGAAGATGTTCCAAAGACGGCCTTTCAGAAAAAATACGGACACTATGAGTTTTTAGTGATGCCTTTTGGCTTAACAAATGCTTCAACCGTGTTTATGGACTTGATGAACCAAGTCTGTCGTCCTCTCTTATACAGGTTGGTAATAGTATTCATTGACAATATCCTCGTTACTCAAAGAATGAAGTCTACGAATGCCATCTCCGGGAAGTTCCTGAAGTCCTACGAAAGAAGAAATTGTTCGTTAAGTATTCCAAATGCGAGTTTTGGATTCAATAAGTCCAATTTTTGGGACATGTAGTAACTAGAGATAGAGTAAAGTTGGACTGGTCCAAGATTGAAGCAGTGACGAACTGGGAACCACCAACGAGCCCAACGGAAATAAGAAGTACGTTGGGGTTAGCCGACTACTATCAGAGGTTCATTCAAGACTTTTCAAAGATCGCTCCGCCATTAATGGCCATGAAAAGTAAGAACACCAAGTTTGTGTGGTCCAGATCTCAAGATCAAGCTTTCAGAATTCTTCAGTAGAAGTTGTGTGAGGTGCCAGTTCTAGCTCTATATGAAGGATCATAAAACTTCGTGGTCTTTAGTGACGCCTCTAAGATGGGCTTAGGGTGTATGTTAATATAAAGAGGGAATGTGATCGCGTATGTGTCCCGTAAACTCAAAGAACACGAGAAGAACTACCCAACTCAGTGACTCACGACTTGGAATTAGCGACATTAATGTTCACCTTGAAGCTATGACTACACTATCTCTATGGCATAAAGTGTACTCTCATCACTAACTATAAAAACGTGAAATACATTTTAGGCCATAAGGAGTTGAATATATTGAAAGAAGGAGGTTGGATTTATTGAAAGAATATGATTGTGAGCTCCTTTACCACCCTGGTAAGGTGAACGTAGTAGCGGATGCCCTAAGCCGAAAAGACCATAGTAGGAGTTTACAAGTATCACCCTCAAGAATCGATGTAACGTTTAGCTTGATCAAGAAGATCAAAACATGCCAAGCCAAGGCACTTCTAGAAGAGAACCTTCAGGCGGAGGTTATGGATAAGCAAGGGGACTTGTTGACGAAAGATGGTCGGAGTCATAAACTCTTCTAAGGTCGAGTGTGGGTACCCAAACTTAGAGGAAAGTAGGAGTTTCTTTTAGAAGACGCCCATAAATCCAAGTATTTTATACATCCAGAAGCACGAAAATGTACGAAGATCTAAAATTAAATTATTGGTAGCCCGTCATGAAGCTCGATGTAGCCAAGTACGTGGAAAGATGTGTCACGGAGCATCAATGGCCATATGGAAATCTCCATTCCTTGGAAATTCTGGAATGGAAATGGGAACACATCACCATGGATTTTGTGAAAAAACTGTCGAGAACATTGAGAAGCCATCACACGAGATGGGTGGTGGTGGACCGATTGACTAAGAGTGCACATTTCTTGGCAATGCGGGAGACATTGCCGATGGATAAGTTGGCAAAACTATATATTGATGAAGTAATCTCAACACACAAAGTACCGCTATCTATCATCTTAGATAGCGATAGTAGATTTACTTTCAACTTTGGGGATGACTTACAAAAGGAGTTGGGCATGAAGATAAGTTTGAGCACGTCATACCACCCTCAAACAGATGGTCAAAGTGAAAGGACCATCCAAACAATTGAAGACATGTTGAGATTGTGCGTTATCAATTTCGGTGGTAACTAGGATTCTAACCTACCATTAGTGGAGTTTTCCTAAAACAATAGTTATCACTCCAGCATCGGGATGGCACCATTCGAGGCTGTTTATAGTTGGAAGTGTAGAACTCTCGTGTATTGGCTTTAAGCGGGAGAGACAGTTTTCCGGACCCGAAATTATGCAAGAGACTACTAATAAGGTGAAAGGCATTTGGGAATTCTAAAAGTAGCTCAAGATCGGCAAAAGAGCTATGCCGAAAAGAAAAGAAGACCGATAGAATTCCAAGTGGGAGAGACCAAGTTATGTTGAAGGTATCCCCATGGAAGGGCATCATCCCGTTAGGGAACTGTGGGAAACTTAGTTCCTGATTCCTCGGACCCTTTACAACATAAGCCAAGTCAGACTTGAAGCATACAAGTTGGAATTTCCATCAGAAATCGAGGGAATCCACAATATGTTCTACGTATGTTATTTACATAAATGCTTGGCAAAAGAGGAGAGCGTTATCCCTTTATCAAAAATACGAGTAGATAATAGCAACTGTTATGTAAAAGAACCTGAAGCAATTTTGGAAAGAAAGTCAAAAAAGCATCGCCACTAGGAAGTGGTTATGATCAAAGTTCAATGAAAGCATCATCGGGGTGCAAACGTAACTTGGGAAGTCGAAGAAGATATGAAAAAGTGATATCCCTGTTTATTCGCATAGGGTGAGATTTCGAGGACGAAATTTTTTCCAAGGTGAGGAGGATTTTAACACCCAAGATTTTCCTAAGTAAAATTCTCAGATTTTCTAATCATTCTCCCATTAAATTAGTTGTCTTTGATTATTTTGAAATTAGAATATGAGTGGGTATCTTTTTTGGCAAGAAAAACCCGAGCATGTGAACTTTGTTCTACTCTATCCTAGCCGGAGATAGTGCCACCAGGCATAATAGCAAGTCAGGATCAACATTGGGGGAGGGGCCTAGGTACATTTTCGATGACAGTGTCTGACGATAGTTAGTGCCACTAGGCACAATTTCCTGTCACGATCATATTGGAAGGACTAGTCTCAGTACACTTCATGCAATTGTCCCTTATAGTGCCAAGGGCACACTCGCTTGGCAGGGTCACCATCGCCCAGATTGGGTATAAAAACCCTTGTCCCAATTTCTTTTCCACTCAGAGAAACCATATCAGTTCCAAGAGCGATTTTGGACCCATTTGAGCGACTTTCTCATCTCCCTCTTCCCCTCCTCATTAATTTTGACTAAGGGGTCTTCAAAAACATTTATTGAGTATCTCTAAGCATTTATTGTCTTCCAAGTATGAAGATTCAATCTATGATCAAGGATCAAGGCACAAGCCACAAGTTTATCATCTTCTACATGTCTTGGGTTTTGCCAAGTTTTTCTAGGTCTTCTCAAAAACCTTGCAATTGAGTTCTTTAAATGTTTTTGTAAAAACTAGATACATGCCAAATGAGTATTTTGAATGCATTTCCAAGTCTTATTTCAAATACCTTTTTACTATTTGGAAACTTGACTATATGCTTAAGCTTGTGAAATTAGATGGTTATTTGAGTATGATTTCTTATGTAGAATGCGAATGAGTCATCTTGAGTACTATATGCATATTAAAATGGTTTGTATGGATTTGAACCAAAATATTGGGTTTACTTGTTATTCATGCTTGGTTGGGTTGGTGACCTAAATTGGATAAGTACCCCATGGAAACTAGGAGGCACTAGAAGGGTTGAGTATTGAGGTGCTATCCGGAAAGGTAGGCACTAAGAACCATTATGCTTGAGGTGCTACCTTGAAGGTAGGCACTAAGGTCAACCGAATCTTGAGGTGAAACTTGTTAGAAGTCGTTGGGCATATGGGCACTATGTCTAGAAGCTCTACACGACAACATTGGATGAGAGGCATACTTTTGTGTTCCCACCACTGCCATTGAATACGGGTCTTCCCCATGGTTTCCAATAATGGGTATCCGTGGGCTTATGATCAACATATAATGTTCTATAAGTTTATAAATTGTTATTATTTCTCCACTTATGATTATTTATGTTTTTCCAGGCTCACTAGGCTTTTTGGCATAACACTTATTTTCTTGTCGGTGAGTATCTCAGGTTCTAGTGGTGGGGTTACTAGGGAAGTTTGACCGTCCGTTTTAGAGAGCTTTTGGGAAGCATTTTGGGATGCCAAGTATTGAATAATTTATAAAATCAATGTACCAAAAAGGCATTAATCATCAAACAATCCCATATGAGGAATAAATCATCAAAATCCACACATTTTATGATTTACTAAAAAAATATCCAAAAACCACAAATATATGTACTTCTCAAGATTTTATAAAACTAAAGGTGCAAAAGATGCAATTTTATCAAATAACCAACAACATTTAATAAATCTCAAGGAAACCACTTTAAGACTCCAAAATACATATTTTTACTTCTGCAAAGTTTTCATAAAACAACTTAAAACTCACCTTGCTAGGTTATGTTAACCTAGATTCCAAACAAAGCTAGATTTCTAGATATATGGTGCAAAGCTTTCAAGAACACTATTTTGAACTCCCAAGCTCTAGCAAAACACCCAAAGAGGGTAAGGAGGTTGGAGATGCAAAATGACCAAACCCTAGGTTAATAGATAAAGATTTTGGTCTTACCTTTCAAATTCTAGGAACCTCAAATCATCAAGGAAACTTTAATCCTTCTCAATATCCCCTTGAATACCTTCAAAGGATGAGTCTATAGCCTCAAGAATCGCCAAAATTGAATGAGAAATGAAGAAAACCCGCGAAAATTGGGGTTTTAACCCCAGGTGATCCACGCGACTCTTGCCCATGAACTTGGGGTCGCATCGCAAGTCGCCCACTATGGATTTTCCCCAAAACATAGGATCTCATGGTTTTAGCAGTGGCTAAACCGCTTAGACCGTTTCTTGCTCATTTTCCTCAACCGTTCTCCGACCATTTTCCCAACCTTTCTCTTACCGTTTACCTGCCCATTCTCTGACCGTTTCGTTGGCCGTTCTGTGATTGCCTTCCTGACCGTTTCTCCGGTCGTTCTCTAACTGTCTCCACGGTCGTTCTCCGATCGTTTCCCCGGTCGCTCTCCGACCTTTTCCTCAGCCTTTTTCTAACTGTTTTCCAAAATTATATTTTAAATGGTGATAACAAAAATACGGGTGTTACGATGATGCAAGTTATTGGTAATCCACAAGTTGGGCTTATAAAGAGCTTACAAATCTATTTCCATCAATATGGGACGAGTTATCACAAACTCCTTATTTAAATTCGTAATGTTCTCGTCAGGCCGACCCAACGTACAACTTCTTTGTTTTTATCAATGATGTGAAACTAAGCCTCAAAAACCTAAATGGTGATAACAAAATACGGATGCTAATACCATTTGTAATGCCTCAAAAACCTAAAACTAAGCTAATAAAGTTTAAATCATCTTAAAACAATGGTGGAAGTTATTAGTAGCCCACAACTTACGCGTATAAGGAAAATACAAATGTCATTTTTTATGTATATGTGGGACGGATTGTTACAACTCCCCCCCCCCCCCCTTCACTTAAATGAGTTCACAAACTAAGAAAATCCCATTCTTCATCAATGTGGAACAAGTTTCACATAAAATCAAGTCTTCTCTTTCTTTTTCGTATTATATAGACGAGTCACCATGAATCGTAAGAATTTCTTTTAATGAAAATTTTATACTACATTTAGATATATGAAAAGAGAACTTTGAAACAACACGACATATAGATATACTTTTGAACTTTTGTTTTATCTGGACGTAAGGTTACGCTCGACATAAGGTAGGACTATACCGTTACGTATATAATGTATGTGTATTTATACAAAATTCTAGTATTTCTATGTATACTTATCTCTTTATGTGTATATGTGTACATCTATATTTATGCATGTGTGTATTATATATGTGTATATATGAACATAGTGTGGACTTGTGTACTACATATTTGAATTAGCAAACATGACTTTATATAGAATTTTTATAATTAAAAAAAGGCGTTACTAGAATTTTTATAATTAAAATCATATTTCTCTAAAACGGAGCAAACATGACTTTATATTTGACATAACACGTACTTACCAAAAGACTTTATTTTTTATCTTAAAATGTTAGGTGTGGTTTGCTTTTTAAGAGGTCTAAAGTCTGAAGTCTTATTTTAGTTATGATTAATAAGAAGTGGTGTGTAAAAATGTCTGAACGATTCAGACTTAAAAGTCATTAAGAGGTTTTTTAAAAAAAACAAACAACCCCTTAGTGTTCCATTGGTTAAATTGGAAAATAGGAAAATGAAATATTTAGGATCGTTTACCAGGTAAGCGCTTATTGGCAAGAGTCACCACTCTCATTTACCTTATGGAAGTAACATATTTTTGGCCATCATAATGGATAGATGGTAAGGGTTTATAACCCGATAAGCGTCTACCCATTAAGAGTCATCACCCTCACTTACAGGGTAAGACTCTCGATCCTTGTCTTCCATCTTACAGGGTAAGATTCTCGGTTCTTTTATGTTCACCAGGTAAGGTAATTAAATCTGTAAGCGCTTACCAAGGTAAGGGTTTAATAAATTACCCTTTGTTATTTAAATGTAAAGTTTGAGATTGTGGTTTTAATATGTTGTATTACTACATTAACATAATTCATATTGGTTTTAGTTAGAAGAAAGCATTTAAATATCTACATGTTAAAAATTAACATTTTAAGACAAATCGAAAATATAAATTTTCAATACTTGAAGAAATGAACTTGTTAAAAGACATGTATAATACGCAAATGATGGATTCCGTCATCTAAAACAGTTGTCACTTGTTATTGACACGTATACATGTCTAGATATCCTTTTAATACACAACTTCATTTTTTGTGTTGTTGATGTGACTACTAGAACACATATTTGTATTAACATTCATACCTGTTTGGCTGTTTCTCATGACAATATGATTTTTTAACTTGGGCATGTCTTGTCATAACAAATTTTCTTTAAAGATACCAAATCATATCGCACCGAATGAATCTAGTATATCATATTAATTCGAAAGTAGGGTCTAAGGCTGAGATGTACACATACTTGTTCTCTACCCAAATGGTAAAGCAGTCCATGAATACCCTAGACTTGTATGAACGTTGTAATAGAAAAGGTTTTGACAAAAAATATATATATTAAACAATAGTACACTCTAATCCTCCCCCATCCCACCCTCAACCTATCCAAGTACTACTCCCTTCCATGCTAGCCACAGGTCCTTACACCTAATATGTTACCTTATCTATGCACCAACAAATACTTTTATCAGATGTCATGTTTTCGAAAATTTTAAAACCGATATATCCATCATCAAATGCTCATCTGACATCTTACTCGGCTTGCAATAATGGTTTTCTTATACTACAAGATTTTTCACAGATCCATTTTCAGATCTAGATGAACTCCATACTATTAACAGAAAATAAATTAAATCAGCTTGTTTGTTGATCAAATTTTAAGAAGGAAATTTAGAGTAATGATTTTATTAAATTAATTAAAATAAAAATCTTGGACCATTAAATTAAATAATTTTTGGACTCCACAAATATAAACATCAACACATGGCCTTCCTTTGATGTTACATGGCCTTCATGACCCAATAATTAATTATTTTGAATAAATACTTCACATTTTTTTCCTAAAACAAAGGGCACATTATATTAAATTTTGATAATGATTGTATATTAATATATATAGTTTTAATAGACTTAATATATTTATATACCGACTTTGATATTTAAATACTTTTGGACCATCAATATATTAATTGTAAATTTAATATAAACATATATGAGTTGTATGTTTATGTTACATTGCTTTCATGTTTTATATTACAAGATTTAGTGGTGAGGCAAGGATTCCGGAATTCTCACTAAATGTCCAACATTAGAATTGAAGCCAGATTAGATAATCGATATTAGTTTTATGCTCAATAGTAGAGATAGATAGAAGATGAACTATCTTGCCAACCATATATTGACGCACGAAATGACAATCGATCTTAATATATTTTTGTACGCTCATGAAAAAACATCATTGTGAGCGCTTTGAATATTATTCTTGCTGCATAATAGAGAACGGTGGCAGACAATTGAGGAGACACCATATTAGAATGAAGCCATTGAAGCCAAGTCAACTCTTAAGTACTATCAGCAAGTGCATGATATGCGACTTCAATCCTGAATCAAGTTGTCAAGGACTGTTTGTTTTTTGGTATGCCAAGAGATAAGAGATCTTCACCAGTGTTGAAACAGTAGCCGTTAATGAAGTGACAATATGTACATATATTTTATATAATATGGTATACAAGTTAAGGATTATATTATACCAGTTAAAGCTTAGTTGTGTGATTGTGGTCTAGGACCGGGGACCGATTGTAACTAGTTACAGGACTAGTTAAATCTCAGTTTTGTGCATCTCTAATTGTTGTTGCAATTATTTGATTATTTTTCCCATTACGGCAATATTGTCTATAACTTGCTTCTGTTCTATTTAACATTAATGTAATTTGAGTAATGAAAATTATATGATTTCTTATTTCATCACTTTGTTGTTATTTTCTTCATATGCCAAAGAACATCTTTTGCATAAGCCTTTTTCTTTAACTAAGTTGGAAATTTAGCTCAAATGTGTTCAGATCGTTCACACTCATGGCATTGAATACCCCTTTTCGTTAATATTTTCATCATATGACAACACGTTTCTGTGACTCGTTCCATTATTGGGTAAAATCATGATGTGCTTCTACTCTTTGTTGTATTAGATTTGTTTCAGACTTCATTTAGAGTAGAGTAAAATTCAAGCAATGACACTATTTGACTATAAGATATAAATCTAAAGAAACTTTTTGCAAAATCATTACAGATTTATTGGTTGGATCATTCTCTCTGCAAGGAGAGGTCTTGTGTTCAACTCTTTTCGCTACTTTTTCTTCCGAATATTCAAATTAAAAGCTGGAAAAAGAAATATTTACCAAATGCAAGATCTAAACCCTCATCATTTCGAAGGAACGACTTTAACACGACAACATACAACAACCATGCCACCACAAACTTGTGTTTTTAGTTCAATTTCAAGAAATATTATAGGTCAAACAAAAGTAAAGCGGGTGCACCCCTTCTTCTCTATGTTGTCCCCACCAATCGTTGAATATATTTTCATTCGTATAAATTTATTAAGATTTTAAATCTACTGAATATTTTAATCATAGAATTAATTTTAAAGTCTTGATCAAAATACATAATATATTAGAATTGAATGCAATCTTTTTACACGATTTTAACTTTTAATTGATCATTTTAATTATAGAAAAACAATTAAACATGTTCTTATATATAAGTTTTAACTAGATTTCATATATTCTAGTATCAATTGCATTTAACTTTGTTGTCGCAACTTGTATTTTCTAAGGTATAAATTAGTTTCGGCTAAAAATTTTCAATTGCATTCACAATTGTCGTGATTAAGGGTGTACCAATGTGAAATATGAAGCTTGACCTGTAAAATTTTTGGGGTCCATTTTTATATAACATAATTATACATGTTTTAGCCTTTAACTCAATTATACATTTTTTAGCACAATTTGTAAGACTTTTAAGAAATTTTTGTTGTTGTAACGTATAATACTTTTAATATCATATATGGTATGGATTTTTTATGTTTTGTTTTATTTATTATTCGTCTGGTCGGTCTATAGTCTTGGTACACGTGTAACAAGCTAAGGCCCCTAAAAATGCTGGAACAACCCTGACAAATACTACTTCTACTACAGACCAAAAACAAGAAACGCAAGATAAGCTTATGGAATTCGATCAACATACCTACAATGTAGGCAGCGGCTTTAACGAGACGAGTCGGTTCGAGTTGCACGTTATTCAAACCCAGCTCGTAAAAATATTACCAAGCTCAAGCTCGAATAACTTTTTCTCAGTATGGCCCAAGCTCGAACTCGAATATTTTTTCAATGTTCGAACTCGAGCTCGATACTAGTTTGCGAGCTCGAACTCGAGATTGATTAGCTAGTTTATTAGCTTGACCTAAATCATTTTATACGTTGATAATATGATTTATGAACATATGAACATGTTTGGCTCGAAAAGTGTCTAATCGAATAGCTAATCTCGACTTTACTCGAGTCAAAAAATACAATCAAACTTTCGACGAGCCAATTCGAACATTAGTATTATGAAGCTCAACTTTGTAAATTGAACGAGTTTTAGTGTGTATTCGAGATCGACTCGAGCTTAATAATTATTAAGCTTGAGCTCGAGGTCTAATAGCTCGACTCGTTAACATTTCTTAATATAGCCAAACCCTAGGAACAATCGTTCATTATTTTTCAAAAGGTAACAAAACCGACATCCATGAACCACTTTTCTTTACATGAAAGACAAATCATAAACAGAGGCTTTGGATTTCAACATATATATAACAACAGAACCTACATTCCGCCAGAAAATAAGATAATACAACTGGTAATCATTTTTTATTTGTATGCATTTTTAAATGTCTTCTATTAACCAATCAAAACCAAACGAACCCAGTATATCCTACTTGAAGTAAGGTTTAGCTTTGTAGTTTAACACAAATAAACATACACCAAGTTAATGAATGGATTCTTGACCTTTCTCGATAGGTTCTCGCTCGATCTTGATGGGTTCTCGATTGGTCTAAATGGGTGTTGGGTTACAGTGATGAAGAACATGGTGCATTACGACGTCGAAGAAAGTGTCGAAGAAGGTGATGTCGAGTTATGGACTTACGGTTTCGAGTTGTTGTACACACTTGAACATACATAAATATTCATTATGAATATAACACATATATAGCATTTCACGTAAAAAAACGTTTAAAACGAGAAAAAAAACTATATCGAGATGGATGTCATGTCGAACAGCACAAAATTCTCGTTTTTTTATGTAATTTGTTTGATTAACATATTATTAATTTTTAAGATAATTTATTTTAAACTTTAAGGGATAAAAGTTTTTAATTAAAAAAATAAAAAGTCAAATAAGGTAGGTATGAGATTTAAATTAACTTCCTTTTTTTTACCCTAATCACCTTAATAATTTTAATTAAAATCTTTATGTAATGTGAGTTGTTGGATCAATATAGAAGCAAGATCAATCCTCACGTTCACTATGAAAATGGAGTTTGCAATTGAACTTTCTTCTCTCTCTACACACACACACACACACATATATATATATATATATTCACTATGAGGATGAATTCAACAATTGATAGGATTGGTGAAATCGATAGTAGATTTAGAAATTAGAAATACACTACAAGAAAATTGTTATTCAGTGACCAAAAAAATTTGGTCACTAACAACATAAAATTGGTCACTGATGTATTTTAGTGACCAAAATTTGGGTGGTCACTTTTCGTCACTAAACATTGATTTTTTCATATTTTGTCAAGTTTAGTCCCTAGACTTCAAGTTTTTCAAACAACAATGTCTCATCCAACTTATTCTGAGTTAGAAGAGAAAGTTTCTTGTTTAGAAGCTAGAATTGAAAGACTGTTTGACAAAGATGATAATCAACGCATAGAAATTGTTGGAAACTTGTAATTTCAAATCTAAAGGAAGAGTGTGAGAGTTTTTCAAAAGAGTCTGAAGAGTTAAAGACCAAAGTAGATGATCTTACGTATAAGCTCCGTATGTCAGAAAATGAGAAAATTGATATTGTGACTAAAAGTGTGGCTTATAAAAATGAAAATCAAAGGTTATCTACCCAGTTAAAGGATCTCGAACTGAAACTTTACAAAATTGGACAATCTAAACAAACGATGCATCTGAATGCACCCAAAGAATTCAAATATTCAGAGACGGGTCTCGGTTACGATAACCCACATTATCTGAAAAAGGCCTTGACCAAAGTTCCCACGCTATATGCGTTCGAATTTTTTGGAATAGACAAAACCTACCTAGAGTACAAAATCAATTGGACCAAACCACTTGTTGATGAGGATCCGGAACAGGAAACTTTGAGAAGGAAAACCACTACCACGATGCAACTTCCTTTTGTTTATGACTCATTAAATGCGTCATACAACACCGACAAACATTGATTTCTGTCAAATGACTATTTTCAAAGCTATACTCAAGCTGAACTTGATTCAAAAACCGTTGAAACTGAGGAGGAACCAATGGACCATAAAATCTATGTTCCACCTCTGATTTTAGAAAAGAAAATTGTTCAGCTAGAAGAGTCATTTGCACAGGAAAGACTCATTTTTCAAAAGGAAAAACAAGAGTTATCATCCAAACTTGAGTGTCTCAATTCCGATAAAAAGGAAACTAGGTCGAGGGAGGAAATAGAATATCTTCAGACAGAGATAAATAAGCTTAATTCACAATTGTCTACCTTGGCAACAGATCTGATGAAAGAGCAACTTCACAAAGCTGAGCTTCAAGCTAAGCTTGACTCACTCCAAGTTGAGAAAATCAATCTGTCAGAACATTCTTCTCCACCCTCAGATACCTCTTCTTGTAAAGCTTTTCTGGGTGATGTTTCACCAAATTCTTCTAACAAAGGAAAAGAGCCTCAAATTTTTGTCATGGATCATCATTCTGATTTTCAAAATGCTTCCCCTAATGATCCGCTTCAAGGCACAAATCCTTCCAGTTTCCTGAATCCTTCAAGTGATAAGGTTCCTTCTGATGAGGAAATGGAATTCTCAACCTTTCTGAATTCTGAGGTGTGTCCAGACAGTCAGCTAGACCAATTTGATTCCGATCCTAAACTTCCAATTCATGTTGATTTTTTGGATTCAACTGGTGAGCCACCGGTCAAATTTTATAAAGGCGAATGTTCAACATCTGCCTCTCAAAAGGTTTCTGTTAACAAATCTTCAAAGAAAAAATCTAAAAGACATTCACAGAAACAAAGAAAGACCGACACCTCTAACAAAAGACATACTTACCACTCCAGTTCTTCTGATTGCGAACTTAATGATTCTTCAGATAATCATTTCTCCAGAAAAGTAAAGATGGTTTGGAGAAAGAAACCAACTACAGAAAACAGTGAAGGAAACAAGTCTCATGATTCTCCTGTAGTTGATACAAAGTCATCTATTTTCAAGACTGATTCACCTACTTATGTTTATTCTACAGGAAAGTTGATCAGTATAAACCGAGCAAAGAAATGTTGCACTCACTGTGGAAGTAGTGACTTTGTGGATTCAAGGTATGTTAATAATTGGTATGGTACTTATAGCATCCCCAATCCTCAGTTTAATCGCTTCAAAGGCAAGGCAACTAACCATCAAGGATCCATCACAGCATGAATACCAAAACCAAAATCTTCTTAATCTGTTTTGCAGGAATGTCATATGTGATTTAATTCAGATTATTCATATCACATGACTACAATCAAGGGTTATGCCACTTTTTAGGGGGAGTACCATGTTTGTTTAAATTTTCATATCGACTTCTGAACACTTCAGTTCAGGACTCGTACTTCAATGTTTTGACTTGTACTTCAATGTTCTATTTTGGTGAGTTAAACGAGTGTTAGGGCTTTTAATGTTTCTATGGTCCATCCAGAACCGGAAGGACCTACCCAAGAAACACGTCTTACATAGATATCAGTGAGGGGTCTAGATTTATAGATGAGTTCGGAGTGTTTAAAAAAAAGGTGAGAATGTGACAGGACTTAAAAGAATTATTGGTCCTTACCAAACCGAGTCAGTTATCCGGGTTACCACATAATCTATTCATTCTCGTTCTTTGGAGATGGATATTGAAACAGACATGGACCCAGTGTCGATAACTCGTGTCACCCCACCCAGCCACTCAAGTGTCTCTCAAAAGATACTTGTTTCATATATGCACGGAGATTTAGCACATAATCTATCTATTCCTCACTCGGAGGTCTTAGATATTGAAAAAGGAAGACATTAGCTCCGGTCTCCGAACTTCATATTCATCTCACTGTGTCTATTGATTTCTAACCTGCATCCCAGGTTGAATCAATCTTTGAGCCTAATCGATATGATTTATACTTCTTTCACACACGCATGAATCTTTGTGATTCCCCTTGCTTATTTTTGTGATATTGCCGGAACAGTTTGAGAAGTATTTTTTTAATATTTTACTTCAATGATAACTGGAAGTCCTATCAGAGATACCCCATTGCCAACTCTGAAAATAGGCCACACAATTATTTTAATTGTTGTGATAACAGTTACTATTGTGTTTCTGTGTTAGCTGTTACCCTTGGTTACTAAATCGCTTTATCTGATATTTTGCTACTCATCCGGTTAGTCTTTGAAGTTAAATGATGCTCAGGATTCTTCTAATCATCATGAGGGGGAGAACGACACACAATTCAAAGACACAGATTATCATGTTGAGGGGGAGTTAGCAAAATCTGAGGGGGAGTAACAAAATTTCTTAAATCTGAGGTTGAAAAGCTTTGGATTCAAAGATTGCAGCTGAGCAGAAAATATTTTATTGGTTCTTCTATCCCGTATCATATGGTGTCTACTACAAGTTTGTTCCTCCAACGAGCTGATTGAAACAAGTTCTTAAGCTGAAAGCATATTCAACTCGCAGTTCAAAGACAGATTCTTTGTTTTTAAACTGAAGTTGCCCTGTGGAATGTCATGTAACTCGCACATTATCTTTCTTGTGTGTTGATCCGATGTGTTGAGTTTCTACAGTTGAAAGTTGCTTGATAGTGCATTCAGTCGAGGCTATTGTACATTGAATCTGGTTACAAAGTTGAAATATGAAGACCAAGAGCTTTATTCAAGGGGGAGTTTGGAAAGACATAAAGACATGCAACACCAAAGTTCTTCAAAGATTTAAGAGGGAAAGAAGATCAAGGCCTGAAGTTTTCAAGAAGATAAATGTCTTATTCAACTTTAGGGGGAGATTGTTAGGACTGAAATTCCTTGTACGTTGAAAGTTGTATAACACATTTATAAGGGGTCGAATTGTAATTGTTCAAAGTTATTGTAATTGGGCCTCAAGCCCATTAGGCTTATACGCCTCATATTAAAGGTTTGTTTAACCTAATTTTAGAGTTTAGAAAAAAGACGTCATTATTCTAGTCAATAGGTTTACATTTTCTTATCAGAAATTCTCTCTGTAAACCTAAAATCTTTATTGAGTATTAATCATATGACTAGAAGTTGTGGCTCATTCATTGTTCTTCATTGATTACTATTGATTGTTGATTGCACTGTATCTGAAGATCAAGGCCTGAAGTTTTCAAGAAGATAAATGTTTTATTCAACTTTAGGGGGAGATTGTTAGGACTGAAAGTCCTTGTGCGTTGAAAGTTGTATAACGCATTTATAAGGGGTCGAATTGTAATTGTTTGATGTTGTGTTGTAAATGGGCCTCAAGCCCATTAGGCCTACTCGCTTCATATATAAAGGTTTTCTAAACCTAGTTTTAGGTTAGTAGAACAGGAGAGGTTTAGACGTCATTATTATAGTCAGAAGGTTTACATTCCCGTATCAGAAATTCTCTCTGTAAACCTAAACCTTTATTGTTTATCAATCATATAACTAGAAGTTGTGACTCAATCATTATTGTTCTTCATTGATTTTTATCTCGTGATTGCACTGTATCTGGGATCTACAGATAGACTTAACGTGAGGTTCAATCGACTTTTTCATCTTGAAACGAAAAAAAAAGTGACAGTTAGGGATAGATGGGAACATCAGGGCGAAGATTGGGTTTGGAAATGGGGGTGAAGAAGGGAACCGAGGGGAAGGGAAATAGGCGAGATAGAGGAGTTACGAAATGTGATCTTGGAGCGCACACCAAAGGAAGGACTGGAGGATGGGGCACTTGGTCGTTAGATACTCAAGGGGGGTTCACGGTGAAAAAACTATGTGGTTTGCTAGAGGAAAAAAGATCATTGGGAGTCGGAACTACAGCGGCAACTACTTGGATAAGAGTTATTCTGAAGAAAATTTGTATTTTTTCATGGAGAGCAAAGCTTGGGAGAATCTCGGTCCGATCGGTCTTGGACAAGATGATTATTGATTCAGATTCCATCCTTTGTCCGAGATGCGGTAGGGAGGTCAAAACGGTAGACCATGCACTTTTCGATTGTGAAGCGGTGAGGAAGCTGTGGACATTAATGGGGAGATGGTGGAGTATCAATTTGGACTCAGTGAGATCTTTGAACGATCTTCTCGGGGCCGAAGTGTAACACCCTAAATTCTGGGAATAGCAACTAATTTAAAATTTTCTAAATACACCAATAAAAGAATCATCTACAACCACAATTTAAGATTTAACCTCATTACAAACATTCATTCTATACAAAAGTCAATGATAAGTACGGGTGCTACTAAACCTCCATGCATAGTCACTATCTCCATAAAGCGGAAGACTTTGCCGAATACTTACTTTCGGATCTAGCTAAGGCTCTACTCTTAATAGGACTGCTAGAACCAACTCCCAACCTTGAAACCTGATGCACATGCCGACAAATAAAATGTTAGGCTTAACGCCTAGTGAGCTCAAGAGTTTTTCAACATATATAAAATAATCGTTTAAAAAGAAAGGATGCGGTTAAAGTTATAGTCCTTCAATATGATACGTCTTACATGTGAAAACAACTCATTTTCCAATAATATGCATTTTAGGCAAAGAACACCAATTTGGACATTTTCCAAAACCAAACTACTTCAAAGATGATGATACCAATGTAAGCTGCCCATTCATAAATTATCTTTAACCAAAAACTCACTCAAAGCGTAAATATAAATTGAACTCTCCATTTATGAAGATACGGATAAACCTTATATCCCAAAACACCCAAAACACGGGTGGGGCATAATACTCAACCCATAAATCAAGGGTAAAACCCAATTATACAAAACGTCACCGAAAACTTGGATAATAAAACTCAATACCCAAAAACAACACCTTTCGGTGACGGGGGAGACCCGATTCCATAAAATGTGACGGTCCACAAAGTAAGCCCATTTTATGTTGTTAAGACTAGTCATAAAAACAAAGTACACACAAGGGATGTCAGACTCAGTGCCTTTGAACGTACACCCACGGAAACTCAAGTTCAACCCCGAAGGGTTCCTACGTCGAGCTCCTCATCCAATATCGTAATACTTGAGCACGAAAGACTTATACCTCATCCTCGGACGTAATAATTCCAAGCGCAAGGGATGTCAAGCTCAGTGGCTTTAAACGTACACCCACGGGATATCGAGTTCAACCGCGAACGATCCTTACGTCGAGTCCCTCATCCAATATCGCAACCAAGGCTCTAAATCGAGCTACCAAATCTGGACAATTGTCCTAAAACCCAATCAAAATAAAAATACCAAGCTGTTGGCTTAGCAACCCATTGACTCATTGGTAAATGAAATAAAAATACGATAAAACACACTCGACCAACGGATATGCAAACACAATGACCAAAAGTAAGATTAGTTCAAAACTCAACATTAGTTGAGACAACCCATTTTCCAAATGAACTTATACCCTTATATTTTTCCAAATGCCTCATAACACAAAAATATGCATTTTCCAACTTTAATTGTTGATAAGAATGAAAATCATAAAATGAGACTATAAACATTCTTTCAAGTACCTCGCATAAATGTGCAAGTAATACTTTATAAAACATTCCATTTCATGAATGATGCATAAAACCCGACAAACATTTAAAAGTGTATTTCTTTGACCAGATATCTATTTATGCAATAAGACCTCAAAACACATTCATTTGTGACACATATATTAAATGCCCAAAAATCCCAAATGTAGGTATTATACAAAGTTTGTAAAGTTAAATACTTCAAATAATCAAATATTAGCAAATAACCCAACATTTGATAATTTCATGTAGAACACATAAACACTTTAAAATAGACATTTTGGCATGTACAACGTTTTCACAAATCAACTTGAACACACCTTGCTAGATTTAGGCTAAATCTAGATTTCATCCAACGAGCTCTTTTGAAGGCCACCTGAATCCTCAAGCCGAAGACTTCCAAAATCTAAATCCATACATACCATACCAATTAGAAACATTCCCCAAACATTAATTACTAAAATCCTCAACGAGGTCAAAACCCTAGTTTCCCCAAAACCGTCAAATCCGAGATTTGAGAAATCAAACACTAAAAACCCATTAATGGAGCATTTATAACATTATTTCAAGAAAACTTACCATTCTAGGTGATGAGACTTTCCGAGGACACCCAATCCAACTTTTCAACCCGAGCTCCCAAACGATGAACTTGAGGAGAAAGATGAAGATGGAGGTTTTGTGGTTCAAGGTTCCGCTAGCTAGATGGTGAGGAATCATATGGTTCAAGGGAAATATCCTCAAAAATGGGCTAGGGTTCGGTTCTTGGGAGGGAGAGATCGAGAGGGAGAGAACTTAGATGAAATGGGTGAGTTAGAAATGAGAAAGGGGCTAAAATCCGAATTTTAACCAAACAGACCCCGACGGCGACCTTGCCACGCGATAGTGACATTGTCACTATCGCGAGGGCACTCTCGTGGAGATTGTACCGCGGGTGGTACGCCTCCGGCGATTGTGCCACGCGATAGTGACACATGTCACTATCACTATCGCGAGTCACTCTCGCGCCACATGTACCGAAGCCCAAAAATGTCCAAAACTCGAGATTTTCGCATGGGTTGATTTAAGGTTTGAAAGTACAACTCATTTCACCACAAAAGACAGACGAAAGGTGAGGAGATGGCTGGGGATGAACGGAAACTTACTAGGCAAAAATCCGGGTGTTACACGAAGGCCAAATGAGAAATAACACCAAAGGTATGAAGAGATGGACAACGGTGTTATGGGGTGTTCTTTACCTCATTTGGGCAAATCGAACAAAGTTATTTTTGAAAAAGGTAGTAGCTCCGTAGAAGGTCTATTTTTTGAGTTTCAATTAAAAACGTTCGAGTGGATAACAAGGAGGGATATCGAGTTAGCAATGGACTGGGCTTCATGGAGGTCGGATCCTTCCGGTTCGTGATGATTGGTGCTCTCGGGATGGTGCAGGTTGTGCGGCATGAGGGGCTGTGTTTTGCTCTTAGATTGTAGTTCGACTGGGCTATTTGTTACTTGTAGTTTGCTGCTTGCAAACCTCATTTTTTCCCTGGCTTTTCTTATCTTCTGGACTCGGTTGGGTGATGTTTTGGTTTGTTTTGTTTCTGTCTTGGGTCTTGTAATATACCTCGGTATTGTTGGGTAATAAAAGTGTTGTTTTTCTACTGCTCAATATATATATATATATATGGGTCCCCCTTCATTTGCTAACCACAGCATTGGTGCTAACCGTGCTAACCAATTTTCGACCAATCTGAAGCTTTCTAGAGTTTATGTAATTCGATCAATGCTATTAAATCACCAAGGGTATTATGGGAATTTTATAATTTTCGGCCATTTAAAATGTTTCCATATTTCAAGGAGTTTTTTAATATGGTAGTTATCTAAATATTAAATGTAATAATTTAAAATTAAACTTTGATTTGCATGTGATTAACTTGGAAGTTACCTTTTACCTTTTTTTAAGCAAATCATATCTTTCTTAATCCACAACCATTTACATCGAACTGTGAATATATGAATATACTATTTCATATGCATTTACATCGAACTGCATATATGTACAGACTACATATATGAATATACCATTTATATCGAACTGTATATATGTACAAACTGCATATATGCACAGGTTGCATATGCATATATGCACAAACTGCATATATGCACAAATTCACTGTTCTAAATAATTATAGAAAATCACTTCTCTATATTTGAAGCTTCCACTGGAATTCCACCATCTCCGATTCAATGTTCTAAATAATTATAGAAAATCACTTCTCTTTTCTAAATAATTATATTTGAAGAGTTCTTCAAATTTGGAGAATTTGACCTTCTCCCTCCTTTTTTTTCTTCATTTTAGAAAAGGTTTTGAAGAATGAGGTAAAGAAAAAATCATTCACAAAAATTGGATATGTTCTTATTTTTTTAAACATACCGTAAGATTAGGGATGGTGAGTTGACCCGACCCGTTGGGGAACCCGGTTCACCTGACCCGGCTGGGACCGGCGAATACCCGCAAAAACGGGTCCGGGGATACCCGGTACTCTCAAACCGGGGTCGAGGCCGGGTAGCCTACCCCCCGACCCGCCCGGTACCTGGATATATTATATAAGTATTTTTTTTAAAAATATATATATTAATAATTTTATATTCCTATTAGTTTTCCCAAATTAGTGTTAATGTTTTGTAATTGTTCATGAATGTCAAAAATTAGTGGTGTTGGATGATGTGGTTTACTGTGTCAAAACAACTCAAAAAACAGTAGCAAACTTGCAAAAAAAAAAGCAATACAAAAACCAACCAATTATATAATATATATTGTATATAAACTTAATAAATTATATTACATCATATAAAAAATGTCAAAAAAAAATTAAAAAACCGGGTATAAATCGGGCAGGGTAAACGGGTTCCAACCGGGTACGGGGGCGGGGTTGACCGGGTATTAACAGGGGAATTGAACGGGGCCGGTTATTCAATTCCCGTACCCGCCGGGGACCGAGTTCGGGTCCATGCTTACTAAACCGGGGCCGGGTGAGGGGATACCTGTAACACCCCGAGTTTCGAGAGGTATCAATTCAAGTTAATACAGAAACCGATATATAAAGGAAAAATAAGATATTTGATTTTGGACTTGAATCCTAGATTTTATAGTATATATGGATGAAGGATTCAATTACGAGTCCAACGGTTCTTTCTGGAGCGAAATCGGAGCTAAAACGAAGAAGTTATGGCCAAAACAGTGTTCGGTACGTGCTCGGCTATAGTGCCCGGCGATTGTGACACTGTCACTATAGCCTGTCACAATCGCCAGAGTCCAAACACTATCGGTACAATCTCGGCGATTGTTCCCGGAGATTGTGACATTGTCACTATAGCCTGGCACAATAGCCTACGGGTACCAGAGTGTTAAAAGTCGCGATTTTCAGCCTCATTCTTCATTTCTTCATAACTCTCTCATTTCAACTCCGATTTTAGTGATTCAAGTTGCCATGGTTTCGTATTTGAGAGCTTTTCAATGTTATATTGTTAGTTTTGGGAAGATTCAAGAGTATTTGGTGGTGAATTGGAAGCAAAGGTCAAGAGTTCATCATCATCACCTCCATCTTCAAGAATTTTTGGGTTTTCTAGGTTTTCATCAAAACCTAAATGAAATTATCAAATTTTGTACATGCCAAAATGTCTATTTTAAAGAGTTTTATGTGTTTTACATGAAATTATCAAATTTTGGGTTATTTGTTAATCTTTGATTATTTGAATTATCTAACTTTACAAACCTTGTATAACACCCACATTGGAGATTTTTGGGCGTTTGATATATGTGTCACAAATGAATGTGTTTTGAAGTCTTATTACATGAATGGATCTTTGGTCAAAGAAATACACTTTTAAATGTTTGTCGGGTTTTATGCATCATAATGAAATAGAGTGTTTTATAAAGTATCACTTGCACTTTTATGTGAGGTACTTGAGAAAGTGTTTATAGTCTCATTTCATGATCTTCATTCCTATCAGCAGTCAAGTTTGGGAAAATGCATGTCATTTGTGTTATGAGGTATTTTGGAAAATATAAGAGTATAAGTTCATTTGGGAAAATGGGTGCCTCAACTAATGTTGAGTTTTGAACTAATCTTACTTTTGGTCGTGGTGTTTGCATATCCGTTGGGTGAGTGCGTTTTATCGTGTTTTTATTTCATTTATCAATGAGTCAATGGGTTGCTAAGTCTGCGGCTTGGCATTGTTATTTTGATGGGGTTTTTGGACAATAGTCCAGTTTTGGTAGCTCGACTTCGAGCCTTGTTGGGCCTTATACGCATTATTTGGCTTATTTGATGCATTTGGGAGTCATGACCCCGTATTTGGTTTATTATTGTTCCGGCGTTGGGACGATTAGTTTTCCACGTCGAGGCACGTTAAGGTATCGGATTGAGATGTAAGTCCTTCGTGCTGCATGTTAAGGTACCGGATGTGGGTATAAGTCCTTCGTTCTCAAGTATTACGATATTGGATGAGGGGCTCTACATATCACATGTGTATACTTGAACTACCTTAGCATGATGATCGTTGGGGTAGTGAGGAAGTTTCTAAGCGGGTAATCTAAGGAAAGGTTGATATCTATAGCGACGTGACGTCGAAGTGATAGTTAAATACGTTGACTGCATTAAGTTGATCATCTTGAGTAAGAATTATTGGTTGGATTAGAACTATAAGTTCGTTAGACCAATTTTATTTTGAGGAGAAATTGTAAGTTGACCCAATTAGTGGGTTCGTGGCTCTAAGATGTTTGATGTATCAGAATGGCAATAGTATGTCGGGATGATGAAGGAGTGTAGTCCTGAGATGCTGAGTGCCGACCAAATTCATGCACGAAATTTATTTCTAAAATAAGTTTACATCAATTGTTTCTCATGTATTCGAAGCATAAAGTGTGTGATACTTTGTAGTCTTGGTAAAACATTTAACACTCATCGGATTTTAAACCGTGAGCTTAAGCATGCATGGAGTTGTTTGGTTGCAAGTTATCGCAATTTTTTTTGGAAAAAAATCTCCCCGTCCCTGTTTTGTGTTTAACGCTATCTTTGGACATCTTAAGATCCGCGTTTTAATGCCATATGTGGTATTGGGCAAGTAACTGTAGAATTTTTAACCTTGACATTGGATCTCCTCCACGTATGTTAAGGTTTTAAAGGAAGAGTTGTCCTACTGTTTTTGAGTCTGAACTTTCTTGAGAATTTTAGTCTGTACGAGTCGCGTTGAATTTTATGGAATATTGTTTTTCGACGTTTGGACGCGTGAGTGTATTTTGAGATGCGTGAGTTTTAATTTACGACGTATAATTTTCGAGCTTTTTGGGCGTCGTGCATCATGAGAGTTTTGTGAAAAAGAGTCACTTTATCGTACGTTATGGTCTTGGAGTTTTAACATTCTCAGACTTATTGTTGTCTTATGTTTCATGTTGGCAAATGAAAATTTTGACGCCGCTTGGTTTTAGCATTTATTAGTTTTATGAAAGTTCAATGGGATTTTATGGTATCATATCGTATGACTTTTACATCGTGTAATTAAATTTTGGAATTAGTGTACCCGCATTATTGCATGCATTAACTTAAGAGTTTTGCTAAAGATGTCACCTTCCATGTTGTTTTGATAAATGTCAGTTGTTAATCTTACTAATGAAAATTATGCGATTTATCTCTGGGCTTTATACAAACGCCAGTTGTTGTACGCTAATTGCATTTGGATTAAATTATGCCGTTGGAGTGAGTAAACGTCTAAAAAGATTTATGTTATTTCAGATAAAACTTTTGTTCTGAGCATAATTCAGTTATTGATTTTACTACTAGGAATTTTCAGCGATGCACATAAATGAGTTATCAGCATTCATGTTGTCATAATTACTATTTTGGTCAAATGTGTTTTATCTGTGCGACTCAAAGTTTTAAGTTCGATTTAAGGATTTACTTGCGTTCCCATCGTCCTATCGAGCTTTGGGGAATAAACTGATGCAAAAAGGGGTTGTTGAAAATTTGATGCCACAACGTTTTTGGTTAAAGGAGGAAAAGTTTAAAGTTAAAGGTTGTGAAGTTCTCTGTTAGAGTAGTACAAACATTTATTTCACGTGTTTGGGGTACCGGAATTTATTTTCATGGTTATAGTATGAATTTTGCTACACACCTTTTGTTACTGTTTTGTTTACGTAAATTTTGATCAAAAGAATTTTGTAAATGGTTTTATATGTGTAGCGTCGGTGATCAATTTTCAACCTATCGAGTGATCGATAGTGGATTTTACTGCACGACCAATTATCGTTATAAAGCGTACGTATTTAAAAGTTCTTATGAAAGTTTAAATTGGTCTGTTAGTTGAAAACCTTGAACTCATTAGGCATATAGATTTAAACCCTGTAGTGAAAGAAGTTGTAAATAGGGACTAATGGAGTCCTTGTGATTTGAAGCGTCAGATGATCTGACTTGCGGTCAGCCTTGAATTGTAGGTTTCAGTTTTGAATTGGTACGCACATGTATAATGGAAATAGTAGATTTGAGTCTCTCCAGGTATTTAAGGAGTGATTCTATACTTCGGTAATCATGCGGGATAAGGTCTTATGTGATTATCTGCGCTTTTATGAAGTTCATTTGGTGGGTTGCTCGTCGGTGCGACATCATGATATATGTTGATGGTGTATCGTCTTAGTGGATTTCGCGATCAAAGGAAATTTTTATGGTCCGTTTGTTAGAAATGTAAGAATTGGATTTTAGCACTCTGTTAGGTGTCAACCCTAGTACGACCTTCCATCTTGAATGAAATCTTGGGCGGGATGTCCACGTTTTCGAAGTCATCGTTTAGTCCTAGGCGTCGACTTGTTTTCTTGGAGTCAATGGATCTGGGAATGTTTGGGAGGTATCCCGGTTGGATCATGGGAAATATTGACATTTCGGCGATGGAATTTAAAAGAAGGTTAGATGGTGATGATTAAGTACCGATGTGCATAAGCATTCCCGTAGTGATAAAGATTTCATTATAGGAATGTTGTGAGGTTGGTGTTGGAATGGAGTTGAGTGTTAACCGGATCTGGGTTAACCAGCTACCTGAAGGACGCATTGGGACGCTTTGGAAGGACATCTTGTTCAATATTAGGAATGGATCTGTAGGAATCTGAGGATTCATGGGATTTGGGATAATCGACTATCTGTAGAGCGTAATGGTATGTTTCTGGTGGAAACACAATTCTTGGGTCTATAGAAGTGTGGGAGCACTTGCAGACATTGTGTCCGGGTCAGCTTTGAGGAACGGATTTAAAGGTTGCGATGGTTCAGACCAAACTAGTCGTTAGGAAATTTCGTCAAAGGACAATAACTCTTTAGTGATGATGAGTTTGGAGACATTTGGTAGGAATGTCGAGGTGGACTTTAAGTACAAATGAATTTTGAGGAGACCTTGATGCGTCGTAATCAAAAGTATCTAAGGGAATAGTTCGGATTGGGGTATTCTTGATGGAAATGACTAGATAAGGTCGTAAGTTGCTTTCGGGGTATTATGAGAAATCTAAGGTTGGGAGGCAAACGAGAGTGAACGATTTAGAAAATGATTAATCAAGGACTCAACTTTCATCCTGACGTCGGTAAAATATATTGAACGTTGAGATTTAGTTTGTAACGACACGTTATGAGAAACTCAGCGAAAACCTCAACCGGAATGTAATCGGGTCCGTATATAAGGTGAAGTTTTATGAAGGCATCCCTTTGGGATAGGGAATCAATCGATCTTTCAAATGTGAATGTTGGGTGCTTGGTGATTCCAGATTTCGAGGACGAAATCTCTTTTAAGGTTGGGAGGATTGTAACACCCCAAGTTTCGAGAGGTATCAATTCAAGTTAATACAGAAACCGATATATAAAGGAAAAATAAGATATTTGATTTTGGACTTGAATCCTAGATTTTATAGTCTAGATGGATGAAGGATTCAATTACGAGTCCAACGGTTTTTTCCGGAGCGAAATCGGAGCTAAAACGAATAAGTTATGGCCAAAACAGTGTTCGGTACGTGCTCGGCTATAGTGCCCGGCGATTGTGACACTGTCACTATAGCCTGTCACAATCGCCAGAGTCCAAACACTATCGGTAAAATCTCATCGATTGTGCCCGGCGATTGTGACATTGTCACTATAGCCTGACACAATAGCCTACGGGTACCAGAGTGTTAAAAGTCGCGATTTTCAGCCTCATTCTTCATTTCTTCATAACTCTCTCATTTCAACTCCGATTTTGGTGATTCAAGTTGCCATGGTTTCGTATTTGAGAAATTTTCAAGGTTATATTTTTATTTTTGGGAAGATTCAAGAGTATTTGGTGGTGTATTGGATGCAAAGGTCAAGAGTTCATCATCATCACCTCCATCTTCAAGAATTTTTGGGTTTTCTAGGTTTTCATCAAAACCTAAATGGTAAGTGTATCTCTTCCATTTCTAAACCTTAAAATAAGTTATAAATGCTCCATTGATGATTATCCTAGTGTGTGGTTTATCAATTTCGGGTTTGATGGTTTTGGAGAAATCTAGGTCGAAATTGGGGTTTAGACAAAAATGGAGATTTTGATGTGTAATGTTTGGATAATGTTTCTATATGGTTGAATGTGGTTATTTACGGTTGGAATGTATGGATATAGGTTTTTGGAGATTGGTTTGAAGAATCAAGTTTCTTCAATGAAGCTCTAAGTGGGTGAAATCTAGATTTAGCCTAAATCTAGCAAGGTGAGTTCAAGTTGATTTGTGAAAACGTTGTACATGCCAAAATGTCTATTTTAAAGTGTTTTATGTGTTTTACATGAAATTATCAAATTTTGGGTTATTTGTTAATCTTTGATTATTTGAATTATCTAACTTTACAAACCTTGTATAACACCCACATTGGAGATTTTTGGGCGTTTGATATATGTGTCACAAATGAATGTGTTTTGAATTCTTATTACATGAATGGATCTTTGGTCAAAGAAATACACTTTTAAATGTTTGTCGGGTTTTATGCATCATCATGAAATGGAGTGTTTTATAAAGTATCACTTGCACTTTTATGTGAGGTGCTTGAGAAAGTGTTTATAGTCTCATTTCATGATCTTCATTCCTATCAGCAGTCAAGTTTGGGAAAATGCATGTCATTTGTGTTATGAGGTATTTTGGAAAATATAAGAGTATAAGTTCATTTGGGAAAATGGGTGCCTCAACTAATGTTGAGTTTTGAACTAATCTTACTTTTGGTCGTGGTGTTTGCATATCCGTTGGGTGAGTGCGTTTTATCATGTTTTTATTTCATTTATCAATGAGTCAATGGGTTGCTAAGTCTGGGGCTTGGCATTGTTATTTTGATGGGGGTTTTGGACAATAGTCCAGTTTTGGTAGCTCGACTTCGAGCCTTGTTGGGCCTTATACGCATTATTTGGCTTATTTGATGCATTTGGGAGTCATGACCCCGTATTTGGTTTATTATTGTTCCGGTGTTGGGACGATTAGTTTTCCACGTCGAGGCACGTTAAGGTATCGGATTGAGATGTAAGTCCTTCGTGCTGCACGTTAAGGTACCGGATGTGGGTATAAGTCCTTCGTGCTCAAGTATTACGATATTGGATGAGGGGCTCGACATAGGAACCCGACGGGGTTGAACTCGAGTTTCCATGGGTGTACGTTTAAAGCTACTGAGCCTGACATCCCTTGCGTGTACTTTTGTTTATATGACTAGTCATAACAACATAAAATGGGCTTATTTTGTGGACCGCCACATTTTATGGAATCGGGAATCCCCCGTCACCGAAAGGTGTTGTTTTTGGGTATTGAGTTTTATTATCCAAGTTTTCGGTGACGTTTTGTATAATTGGGTTTTACCCTTGATTTATGGGTTGAGTATTATTCCCCACCCGTGTTTTGGGGTGTTTTGGGATATAAGGTTTAACCGTATCTTCATAAATGGATAGTTCAATTTATACTTACGCTTTGAGTGAGTTTTGAGTTAAAAACTAATTTATGAATGGGCGGCTTATGTTGGTATCATTATCTTTGAAGTAGTTGGTTTGGAAAATGTTTTAATTGGTGTTCTTTACCTAAAATGCATATTGTTGGAAATGAGTCGTTTTCACTTGTAAGACGTATCATATTGAAGGACTATAACTTTTAACCGCATTCTTTCCTTTAAACTATTATTTCATATATGTTGAAAAAACTCTTGAGCTCACTAGGCGTTAAGCCTAACCTTTTTATTTGTCGGCATGTGCATCAGGTTCCAGTTGGGGTTGGTTCTAGCAGCCATGAAGAGTTGAGCCTTAGCTTTGTACGAATGGGAGTAGTTGGTGAAGTCTTTCGCAATTTTGGAGATAGTGACTATTATGGGGTTTTAGTAGCACCCGTTCTTATCATAGGCTTTTGTATAGAATGAATGTTTGTATTGAGGTGAAATCTTAATTTGTGGTTGTAGATAATTCCTTTATCGGTGTATTTAGAAAATTTTAAATAAGTTGCTATTTCCAGATTTGAGGGTGTTAAAAGTTGGTATCAGAGCTTAAGTTTGAGAGATTTATGTATTGATTTTTGGATGCCTAGACTCAAACTAGCGTACTTGTAGGTGATTGAAAGTGAAGTTGCACATTAGACGCCTTAAGATAAGATATCATGGAGTTGATCGGGTCGCTAGAAACGGGAAATTGGCAAGGGTCACAAGGATGATCATGTATGGTACGTTCATAATAACACCTGGCCAGTGTTATGGTGAACCTACATATCACATGTGTATACTTGAACTACCTTAGCACGATGACCGTTGGGGTAGTGAGGAAGTTTCTACGCGGGTAATCTAAGGAAAGGTTGATGTTTATAGCGACGTGACGTCGAAGTGATAGTTAAATACGTTGAGTGCATTAAGTTGATCATCTTGAGTAAGAATTATTGGTTGGATTAGAACTATAAGTTCGTTAGATCAATTTTATTTTGAGGAGAAATTGTAAGTTGACCCAATTAGTGGGTTCGTGGCTCTAAGATGTTTGATGTATCAGAATGGCAATAGTATGTCGGGATGATGGAGGAGTGTAGTCCTGAGATGCTGAGTGCCGACCAAATTCATGCACGAAATTTATTTCTAAAATAAGTTTACATCGATTGTTTTTCTGTTCACTTAGTTGGTGATGTTCCATGGAAGTAAGTCTGCAACAAATTCATCTCACACTTTCGTTTTCATGAAGAAATTAATCAACAATTTTGCAGGATGCTTGTTGAATCCTGCAAGCGAATAAGATTAATGGATAAATCGACTTTGTGGGATCAAATCCCTAATTATTTGGGGGTTTTGATTTGGTAAGCGTATGTTACCAAATTAAAAGGAAATGTATTTTGACCGAAATACCCCTGTGCATACATACATTTTCTTTTTATTAACCATTTTTTATATTTTATTTTAATTAAAATTCTAATTAATTGTGAATCATTGATCTAAATAACCAACGGTCCAGATTGGTTAACAAGGTTAGCACTAATGACGTGGTTAACAAATAAATGGAGCTCCCTCTCTCTCTCTATATATAAAGCATTAACATTTTTTTGTTAATTTAATTCATTTATTAATTTGTTTGAACAATAATTTTTAGTATTTTTATTAAAATTTCTATCCACAAATTATTTTAAATAAATAATATTTTTATGGAATGTTTTTTATTTATAGTATAATTTACTATATTATAATTATTTATTTATTTATATTATAAATAAATCATATTTAGTATTTTTTTGTAATACTAGGCATATACCCGCGCACGATGTGGCGCAAAAAATCGTGGAATCGAAGGAACAATTGACAAAGGTATGTATCCGTTCGCGAAACATCTTGAAATCAAAATGACAACCACGTTTCATTTTAAGTTTGTATTTCTTCGTCCTTATCGATATTTTAGTCTATGATTCACATATAAGTGCATCAAACGAAGAACGAAATGAAAACTAATGTATTTAGTCTATGATTCATAGACTAAAGTATCGATAAGAACGAAGAATACAAACTTAAAATGAAAACGTTGTTGTCATTTTGATTTCGAGATGTTTTGCGAGCGGATACATACCTTTGCCAATTGTTCCTTCGATTGCACGATTTTTCACGCCGCATCATGTGCGGGTATGTCTATATAATACTTCCTCCGTCCTAAAATAAGTGTCCACATTTCTATTTATGTTTGTCCCAAAATAAGAGTCCACTTTCAAAAAGTAGATAAGTAAATTATCACATTTACCCTTAATTAATGCACAAATATATAAGAGTTGTGAAGAAAGAGAAACATTAAATAAGGATAAAGATGTCATTTGGTGACAAAAATGTGTAATAATTATGCATGTCTAAAACTGTGTGTCAAGTCAATTGTGGACACTTATTTTGGGACGGAGTAATATAGATAAAAATTCTAAAACGATTATTGTACAATCTTTTGTACAATAACATTTACCACCCTTACAATGTTACATTTACCACCTTACACTTACTTATTTAATTTACTTTATATCCATTGTTTTTTCATTTTTCATTTTACACTATTATCATATTAACACAAATAATCGTATATGAACAAAAATGCAATGAAAAAAAATATGTTCATTTTTCTACAAATTATACCATAATAATCGTTTCGTCAATACCTTCAAAACGAGCCCAATATTGAATGTTTTTTTAATTTAACCGTACTATTAAATATCATGAATATCTACGAATTAATTTGTTTTCTATCCATACGTTTTATTTTTTTTCCACCGTTAGCACATTAAAAATACATAATCGTAAAATACCTTTCATTCTTATTATAAATTATATCATTATAATTTTTTCGTCAATAATTGTAATATAAACTAATTATTGAATATCTTTATGGGTTTAGGGTTTAGTGTTTCATAAGTTGTGATTCTTAAGTCATGGTTTATTGTTGATGACATGTCTATAAGAAAGTAGCATTAATTGTTCGTTATTTATTCACATTCCGCTGCACCGCGCGGGTATATGCCTAGTATATATATAATGTTACATATTTATTAAACCCATAAAAATATTCAATAATTAGTTTATATTAAAATTATTGACCAAAAAATTATAATATTAGAATTTATAATACTAATGAAACATACTTTTAATATATTTTAGTTGATCTACAATTATGTATTTTTAATACATTAACGGTGAAAAAAAATAAAACGTATGGATAGAAAACACACTAATTCACATATATTCATAGTTTTTAATAGTACGGTTAAATTAAAAAATATTCAATATTGGGCTCGTTTTGAAGGTATTGAGGAGACGATTATAATGGTATAATTTGTAAAAAAAGAAACGTATTTTTTCATTACATTTTTTTCTATATACGGTTATTTGTGTTAAAATGATAAGAGTGTAAAATGAAAAATGAAAAAACAAGGGATATAAAGTAAATTAAATAATTAATTATAAGGGTGGTAAATGTAACATTTAATTTTAATGGATTTCCAATTCCCTCTCACATCACATCTTATTTTATTTTTAATTCATAGTTACAGTTTTTGTCCCTGAACTTTTTTGATAGATTTACTTTATATCTTTTAGTTTTACATTTTACATTTTACATTTTACATTTTCATTATATTAACACATATAAGCATATATTAACTAAAATACGTTAAAAAAATAATTTTTAATTTTAACAAGTTACACCATTATAATCGTCTCGTCGATACCTTCGAAATGAACCCAATATTGAATATTTTTTGATTTAATTATATTATTATATGTTAAAAATTACGAATTTGAGCTTTTAATGATGTTGGAGATGTAATTGTAAAGCTGTTGTGAGACTTTAAAATTGGGTTTGTGCTTTTATTGATGATCCGAACAGATACAAGATACTGTCGAAAAATACAATTTTCAAAAAAGAAAAATAAGAAAAAACTTTTATTTAGCATTCAAAAGGAAAGGAAGAGGTTTCTGCAGGAAGGTTTGAGGGTTTGGATATTTGGAGTGAAAGACAGAAGCCAATTAGCCAACTGTATTTCACATAGTTGGTCGTACGAATCTGAGATTGTTGGACACTTTCCCGCCGACCTGCTGTTGCCATGTTCAGTGCTTCCAGTTGCATAAGAAAACCCAAATGAAAGCTCTCATTTGTCATCATTTCGATTTCAAGTTCTCAGTTTACGCCACTAAATTTCTTTCATCGCTTGTTACCCCATCGATTCTCCCCGCAAAACCACACAATCCATCAAATTTCTCTCTTACATTCGATCCTTACCAGTACCTCAATGGATCATCCAAATCACGAAACTTTACACTCCAAGAAACCAAAATCATACATACCCAATTCCTCAAAACCAATGACTTCCATGAAAATCCGGAGTTTTCGAATTTTTTATTGCGCAGTTATTGTAAAGCTTCGGCGTTTGTCTATGCACTCAGGCTGTTCGACGAAATTCCTCACCCAGACACTAGTTCTTGGAATCTAGTTATCACGTGTCAAAATCAAAACCTTATGTATGAGGATTCTTGGGGAACCTTTTGTAGGATGCATTCTTCGGGCTTTGTTCCCAATGAGTTTACATATGGGAGTGCTCTTTCTGCTTGTATATCTTTGAATTTTGTTAATTGTGGGAAACTGCTTTACTCACTTGCATTGAAACATGGTTTTTCTTTGGATGGTTATGTTCGAAGTGGGATGATAGATTTGTTCTTAAAGAGTTACAATTTCAATGATGCTTTGAGGGTCTTTTATGATGAATCTTGTGGGAATGTGGTATGTTGGAATGCTATAATTTCTGGCGCCATTAAACATAATGAGGATGATTTGGGTTTGAATCTTTTTCAGCAGATGCATCGTGGATTTCCTTCACCAAATAAGTTTACATTTCCTAGTGTTTTCGGTGCTTGCGCTAAATGTGAAGAGCTTAAGCTTGGTAGAGGATTTCATGGATTGGTGGTCAAATATGGCGAAGAAGAAGACGTATATGTAGGGACTGCTATAGTTGATTTCTACACTAAATGTGGCCAAGTAGATGAAGCTTTAAACAAATTTTCACGGATGTCTGTTCGCAATGTGGTCTCTTGGACTGCTATCATCACAGGTTTTGTTCAGAAGTCCGAGTTTCAATCAGCCCTCCAACTATTCAGAGAAATGATAATCTTGAAGGAAGAAATCAACAATTACACTGTTACTAGTGTGCTTTCGGCTTGTGCTAACCCAGCCTTGTTTAGAGAAGCATTGCAAATTCATTCTTGGATCTATAAAACTGGATTTTATTCCGATTCATCAGTGAAGAATTCTTTGATAAACTTGTACTCTAAAACAGGAGCAACAGAATCATCTGAACAGGTATTCAGAGACGCGAAAGATTTGATGAATCCAGGTACGTGGGCAGCGATGATAACGGCTTTCTGTCAAAATGGGACATTGGAGAAAGCATTTGGTTTCTTACAGAAAATGTTTCAGGAAGGTTTGACACCAGATAAGTCTTGTATACCAAGTGTCGTAAGTATTATCGATCGTCTAGAATTAGGCAAACAGATTCACTGCTACACTCTTAAGACCAACATATGCTATGATCCGTTAGTGGGTTGCTCTCTTTTCACGATGTACTCCAAATGTGGCAGTTTAAAGGACTCGTATGAAATTTTTCAGCGAATCCCAGATAAGGACAATGTCTCTTGGGGGTCGATGATTGCAGGATTTACAGAGCATGGGTGTCCATATCAGGCTATAGAGTTATTCAGAGAAATGCTTCTGCAAGATGTTATTTTAGATGAAACAACGCTAACAGCTGTTCTTGCAGCATGCTCTTCTCTTCGTTCCTTAAAGATTGGCAAAGAAATCCATGGCTTTTTTATTCGACAACAAGATAGTAAGGCCATATATGGTGGTAGTCCAATAGTTAATATGTACTCAAGATGTGGTGCTTTAAAATTGGCTCAAAGGGTATTCAGTATGATGCCTTCTAAAGACCAGATATCATGTTCTTCATTAGTTTCAGGCTATGCACAAAATGGGCACATCAAAGAGGCACTTCATCTGTTCCTTGAGCTGATAACATCTGGTTTAGAGGTTGATTCCTTCACAATATCTTCTATTTTAGGTGCTGTTGGAGATCTAAACCATTCAAACGTTGGAATTCAGTTGCATGCTCGTATCCTGAAACTCGGGTTCGAATCAGAGGCTTCTGTTGGCAGTTCGTTGGTCAAGATGTACTCAAAATGTGGAAGCATTGATGATTGTCGAAAAGGGTTTGAGCAGATTGATAAACCAGATGTAATCAGCTGGACAGCCATGATTCAAAGCTATGCTCAACATGGAAAAGGATTAGAAGCTTTAAAAGTCTATGAACTCATGATAAAATCAGGAACCAAACCAGATCCCGTGACTTTTGTGGGCGTGTTAACCGCGTGTAGCCATAGCGGTTTGATTGAAGAAGGGTATTCATATATGAATTCGATGGTGAAAGACTATGGAATTCAACCTGGTCAACGGCATTACGCTTGTATGGTGGATGTTCTTGGGCGGTCTGGAAGATTGAAAGAAGCTGAAAGATTTATCAGCAGCATGGGTATCGAACCGGATGCGTTAGTTTGGGGGACGTTGCTTGCCGCTTGTAAAGTGCACGGTGAGGTTGAGATCGGGAGAATAGCGGCCGAGAAGTTTATGGAGTTGGAACCATCTTCAGATGGAGGTTATGTAGCTTTGTCAAACATATGTGCTGATTTGGGGCAATGGGAACAAGTCTTGAAGATCAGAAACGAGATGAAAGGAACCGGGATAAAGAAACAGCCGGGATGGAGTTACATATGACATGAGGCTTAGGTTAATTACCTTACCCAGTAAGATTGTCTGTCAACAAATTACCATAGTATAAGCCACCACCCTCATTTACCGGCTAAGATTCTCAGTTAGCAAATGCCAGATTGTTGGTAAAGACCATCATCTCTTACCAGGTAAAAGTTAACTCGGCAAGTTTTTCAGTAAACAACCCCTTTAGAGCTTGTTTGCCTATCATACGCTATTTTATTTTTTAAACTTATAGAAAAAAAAAAGCTTATTTGATAAGTCATAAGTTAGCTTTTTGAAAAACGTACTTACATATATATCGTTTCAACAAGTTTTAGGGATTTAATCATTATTGAATTACCACCACTATCACAAATGCAAACAACAAATTCAATTACTTCTAATCAAATACATAACCTAAGTAAATTCAAAAACAAAACTCATAATACAAACCCTAACTTATTACGAAAACCCTAGATCTTCAAAGGAAAAAACCTATTTCAAATAAACCATGTAAAAGATCATGTTTTATTTCTAATAATCCATCAATTTTTCCACTCTAAATGGTAAAGCACAAAATGATATATACTTGTGCGTTCTAATTTCTATCAAGAATATATGGACATGGCAGCAATTACTATCCTCACTTACCAGGTAAGATTCTCGAATGTCATGTAAAATTGTTGGTAAAGACCATATAGCCCTAGACCCCTTGGTCTAAATTAAGCAATCGAGCAGCCGGGAAAAAATATGAGAGAGAGAGGAGTAGGGTTTTTTTAAATGACAATTTTGCCCTTGTACATCATGGGAAGGGATTGATGGAGTTGGGGAAAAAGACTAAAACCAAACCAAAACGCATGGTACAAGTTTTCTTTTTTCTTGTAATAAATGAAGCCGATGGATGGAAAAAAAAACCCATAATACTACACAACAGAAACCATAAGTTACTCTAAAATTTACATGGTTCACCTCTCAACTTTACACTTGGAAATATAATGAAATTCCAAGTATTTTGCAACTAAAATTGCACAACGATTGCACCAAAGTTGAACAACACTTTGGATTTCTAATTCAAGTTCTCTTAATTGGAACCCTTTTCTTTAGCATCTTCTTATCTCTTATACCATCATACAATAGTTCATATGCATAATAAGTAATATGACTCCTCCTTAACAAATCTTCCACAACAATCTTTGGAGCTGCAACCACCCTTTTATCTGCTTCAAATATGGTTTTTACAGTATCTGGAACCACGTCCTTCTGCACCATTAGATGGATGATGCCTACTGCCTCATGCACTTTATGTTTCACACAAAGACAATTTATCACCTGCCCAAATGTTGCAACTGATGGTATAAATCCATGGTTCATCTTGTCAAGAAGGAATTTGTAGCCCAAATCGACGTCTCCTATTCTGCAAAACCCATCAATCATGCATCGAAAAGTGTAGTCATCTGGTGCGCAGCCACAGTCAGGCATTTCATCGAACAGCTTCCCTGCATCTTCCATCTTGAGCTTCTCACTGAAACCCTTTATCATGATATTGAATGTAGGAGTTGTGTGGCAGAGATTACGTTCGCTCTCCTTGTTTCGAAAGAGTTCAGAGGCTCTTTCAAGATCGCCATTCTCGCAAAGCCCGTTTATCAACGTGCCATAGCTAACTTCATCTGGAGTTAAGCCAGTTTTCTCCATTTCCCCGAAAACTTCCATGGCTTTATCCAGTTTTCGAGCTTTACATAGGCTTTCGATCAATGTGTTGTAAGTAATTACGTTAGGAACGAACCCCTTGTCCACCATTTCACGAAAAGTTTCAATCACGTCTTCAGACTTTGTCGTCTTACAAAGACCGTTTAACACGGTGTTATTGGTGATGGCATCGGGCTTCACATCATGGTCCCACATGTTATTCACGACTTCAAGGGCGTTGTTCATCTTCAACTGCTTACAGTAACCGTCTATCAGAATGTTGAACGTGTAAATATCGGGAATGAAACCTTTAGACAGAGCATCGTTCATGAGGTTATTGGCATCCGATACACAACCCATCTTGCACAAACCATCTATCAACAAATTATACGTCCATGTATCGGCAAAACAACCATTTTTCGGCATTTCATCCATTAGCTCCAAAGCCTGCAAAATAAGCCCCTGCTTAGCCAAACCTTTGATCAAGGTGTTGTACATAATTGTGGTCGGCTTCACACCTTTACGCAAACCATCTCTAAAAACCGCCATGGCTCTATCTATGTCATCATCTTGGCAAGATCCATAGATCAAAGAGCAATAAGTGAACTTATCTGGCTTAAACCCCTTGAAGACAGCATCATTCAAGATCGCAAACGCTTTTTCTACCATACCCAGTTTGCAATACCCATCAATGATCGTGTTGTATGTGAAATCATCAGGCTCGAGTCCCTTATTTACCATGCTTTTCAAGTAACTTTCGGCCTCCACGACCTTCAAGTTCTTGCATAAACCCCATATAAGTGTATTAAATGTAACAGCATCAGGAGCTAGATTTTCTCGACCCGCACAGCCCAAAATCCTGGCGGCCTCGGTTAGCCGTTTAGTTTTACACAGGCCTTGAATGAAGATATTGAACGTAAACACGTTTGGAGACATACCCCTCTTTAACACCTTGTCGAAAAGCTGCTCGCTTTCTTGAACATCCCCCTTCTTGCAAAGTGTGTGTATAAGCTTATTAAAAGTGACAACATTAGGAAAGATGCTTCTCATAAGCATTTCATCGAACAGGTTATGTGCATCAGCTTGATTGTTTTCCTCATAGAATCCACCTATCACTGTACAATAAGCAACCGCATTAAACTCACACCCTAACACAGGCATGTTCTCAAGAAGCCTAAGAGCAGCAAAAGATCTTCTTGTCCTACAAAAAGATTTGATCCTAATAGTAAAAGTATATACATCAGGAACAATTCCTTTATCTTTCATTCTCATATAAACTTTATGAGCTTGATTAAAATACCCATTCTCAACCAATATATTCATGATTGCATTATACGAATGAACACCTGGTTCGCAGTTATAGAAATCCATTCTTTCGAATACATTAACAGCTTCTTGAACCTTTCGTTTTCGACCATAACTCTTCATCGCAGATACATAAGCTCCTTCTAACAAACAATTATCGAGATCCGTTCTCATCTCGGCAAATACACCTTCCATTGCTTCAAACTCTCCATGATGACCGAGGTTTTCGATCATACACTTGTAAGTTATCAGGTTATGCTTGAACCCATCTTCATGTTTTGCAGAATTGAACATTTGTAGCGCTCGAAGTGGGTCTTTTTGGTATTTGATAACAGCAGCTACATGTCTTGTAAGTAAATTGCGACTCATTGCATATGATAAAGATTCATATACATTATTAATTAATGGTAGTAAAGATGGAAATTGAATCACCTAATCAACCTCAAATAGGTGCAGAGTTAATCTCTTGGTTTGTGAATTTGAAGTTCCCTGGTTCCCTCAATCTCTTCGTCTCACGAATCAAAGTGATTTGAAGAACAACAAACTAATGGATTGTTCCTGATGGCGAGTTCACCAAATTTTGACGTAGAGATGGTGATATCTCTGATGGAATATAAAAAACTTTGGGGGCTATTTGGTTGGTTAGCGGAATTTAAAAGGATTTTAATAAGGGGATTGATGAATTTTTTTAACCAAATTATAATTTCATTGTTTGGTTCATATATTAAAAAGAGTAAACTACTATTTCCGTTCCTATGGTTTGTTGTTTATAACTATTTTCGTCTCTAATCTTTAAAAATTACTTTTTTAGTTCTTGTGGTTTGCAACTGCTTTCGCTTTTAGTTCATGAGAATATTAGTTTTAGGTACAAAAATGGAAAGGAATTGCAAACCAAAATGACCAAAAAAACAACTTTCAAAGTCAGGGACGAAAATGGTATAAACAACAAACCACAAGGATGAAAATCGTAGGTTACTCTATTAAAAAATGTAGAAATTCATTGAATTTAGACAAATTAATGAATTCATAATTCCTCGTCATAACTATAGGAATTGAACTTAACACTATCCACCCCTTGTCCCACCACGACCATGCTATTGTTGTCACTTTCACACCCCCACCCCGCACCACCACACCACTATTGTCGTTGTTACAACCGCCACCCACCCCCATCCCATCCTACCCCAATCCCTAACCTACCAATGACCACCATGTCACTATTGTTGTCGTCATAGCTACCACCCCACCCCATCACCCACCCCGTCACCCACCACCCCCACTCTCCCTCCCCCGCCACCTGACCACCATGTTACCGTTGTCATCATCGTAGCTACCACCCACGTCATCGACCACCTGACCACCACGTTACCGTTGTCATCATCATAGCTACCACCTACCCCATCGGCCACCATGTCACTACTGTCATCATCACAACTACCACCCCTAACCCTAACCCACCAACCACCATGCCATTATTTTCGTACCGCCACCACCCTCGTGGTATTGGTGGTGGGTGGCCTAACCCACGCCTTCCCCACACCCCATCCTACCTACCCCCCCCCCCCAACCACCTTCATCTTTGTTTTGGGGATGGTGGTAGTTGTGACGACGACAATAGTGGCACAGTGGTCGGTGGGGGTAGGGGTAGAGGTGGTTGTCGTCGTTCATAGCTACCACCTTCCCCTCAAACAAATATGGAGATTACAATTCTTTTGAGATATTCCATTTCAATTCCTACCAACCAAACGCGCAGTCAAATTCCATTATGATTACTTCAATGTCAAATCCATCGATGGATTCTAATTCCAACAAATTACATTATGTGAACGAAATCCCCCCTTAAGTTTCAAGAGAAACCATGTGAGGGGGCGTTTTTCATGTACTACTAATTTTGTGTTTAATAATTTGGGAATTGGACAACTGGGCTTTACCTATAAAAACAGACTAAGGCCTAGTAGTGATGAATACTAAATGCGCATCGTGAACCTGTGAAAGTCAACATTTCAACAACTCAAGCTGATTTTTATTTAGCATCTTAACGAACAAACACAATCAAACAAATTTTCTTAATGAACGAATATGATCACAAAAAGTTTCGTTCGTTTACGTTCGTTCATTTAGCATCTTAACAAACGAACACATTTTCTCTTACGAATGAACAAGAATACAAAAAATTCCGTTTTTGTACCGTTCGAACGAACACGAACAAACCTCCATTCGTGTTTGTTCGGTTCATTTTGCATATTGAAATTTGCAATGCACATGAGCATATCACTGTATCAGCACAGTTGGAGCACATTGCACAACTATAACAATATATTATGATATTGCCTTATTAGGCACTTGTTCTTTACAATGCACAGTAGCATAGATTATGAAACTTACAATTTATCATTTTTTTTACTTTTGTTTACTTTGAGATTTGACATTACCACATTAGATGTAGACTTTAGTCTTTAGACCTCTAACTTTGTAAGTTTTGCTCTTTGCTTATTATGATATTAACTTCGGTGCAATTTACCATATTAATTAAAAACATATTATAGTTTTCCTTATCTTTTAGTTTTAAGTTCCATATATTGAAGTAGAGGTTCTACTGTGCTGGAAGCATAATCTTAAATCTGGTTTATCCTTTTATCATTCTATATTTTGTAATTCGGGGTTTTGGTTTTTATATCCCCCTTTGTATTTTTCTTAATTTTAATTAACAAAAATCAACGTGAGGATGCGCCACCTAACTTGACTAGGTTCCAAACCCTTTAAAAATCGAATGTTTCGTCGTTTCATTTGATTAAAAAATAGGCATAGGGGAATTTTTTAGTATTTTCGCACAGGGCATCAAAAACCCTAAACCGGCCCTGTGACCTGCTACCTTTTTTTATTTTTTTTTCAAAGTTGTTAATTCGTTCTTAATATCATTTAATTTATAAAATCGAATAATTCATAACATTTGGGTTATTCGGTTTTCATGTTAAACTATTCAGTCATTGAATAAGGATAACTTTATTTGGTTCAATTATATTTTAATGGTTTCCATAAACTAAAAAGACAATTATATTATTATTTGGTTTTTGTGTTAAACTGTTAAGCAGAGGGGGACGACTTCTTAGAAGGATAGAAACTTTGGCATTCTTGTTCAAAGAGATAGGACGAGGTTCAAACACCGGAGCCGATTGGATTACAAGTGTCAAGTTATTTTTCTCAGCTTCTTACCCTTCAGCTTGAGTATCGGTTTATCTGAACTTTTCGGATTGTGCTTTTCGATCGACTGGTCCACATACTTGTATTTCTTAGCATTAAAAACTACGGGTCTTCAGTTATTTGAATGCGTTAGAAGATTTTGACTTAGAAGAGGAAGCAATTGGTTCTTTCCCAAGAAAGTTGTGTTGAGTCAAATATTGTATTCAAGATTAAATGAGGGGTCAATGTGTAAATGTTGTAAAAGTGTAAGGAGTTGTTTTGTAATTTGAGTTGTAAGGTCAGTGTGTTGACCATATAAATAGGTTATGTCTTTGTAATTAGAATAGAGAGACACGCATATTCATAGATCATACACACAGAGAGAACACGGAGAGCTTAAGAGAGAATTGCACTAAATAGGTATATTGAGTTGATGCAATTCGTGTGATGTTAATAAAAGATCGATTATTACAATCCAGTGTTTTGATAATACGAGCTTGGATCTGTGACTTACAAGTGGTATCAGAGCCTAAATCGAAGAATCAATCATTGATACGATCAAGATCGCAATTTTTTCAATGGAACAGTGACTTACGCATGAATTGTAAACTGAGATTTTTTTTTGTGTTCGATTTGATGCTGAATTGGATGAACTATGATGTTAAATTGACTCTATGCTCATAGTTGAATCATAGAGAGTCAATTACAAGATTCAGTTTCAACAGATGTGGAAAAATTGATCGAATTTAAGGATTTTAGTTTGAAAATCAATTTTCATTGTGTTGAGATCGATTTCAATCGTAGAGCAATTATTGTTGAAAATCATCAACTACAAATGTGCTCAGAAGTGATTTTCGAATATGCATACAAAGTTTTACCTCTCAATTCGAAGATTTGATGAAGATTTGGAGATTTGAAAATTTTCCAGATTTTGAAATTCGCATGATCTACAAAATTCGCATGATAATGAAGAACTCGCATGATTAAGTATTGATGAGGAATTCGCATGATACATCATCCTTGGACACAACATTTTTTTAAGTACAGAATTCGCAAGTAGCTAGGTGCGAAAAGTGAAGAATTCGCATGCTACGGTGCTTTGTTGTGTGCGAAAAGATGGAATTCGCAAGCCACATGGTGCGAAAAGCTAGAAACTTGTATGACGTTGTATGCGAAAAGTGAGAAACTCGCATGACGTTGTATGCGAAAAGTGGTTTCCAGGATGAAATATTTTATAAGTATAGAATTCGCATCGATACGAAAAGCTTTGAAGATGAATTTTTCTAAGTTCAGAATTTGCATGAAGTACCCTGCGAAAAGCGAGAAATTCACATGTTGTTATATGCGAAAAGTAAGGAATTCGCATATAGGCTTATGCGAAAAGCTAAAATTCGCATACAAGCTTATGCGAGAAGTGGGATTTCGGCTTATGCCTCATGCGAATTGTGCCTTTAAATGTTATATGGTCTGTGAATTGTTGTTATGCGAAAAGTTTGTTCATGTGGGATGCGAAAAGTTGTTGTTCAGAACCCATTTTGCGACAAGTTGCCTTATGAGATTTAATTGTCAAAATTTTTCTAAGTCTGCGGATGGGGACAATCTGTTCATGAGATTTTCGCTGAACGCATATGTGACATCATTCTTATCCTCAGTTGGTCACATATCTTTAGCAACTGATCAGATTTTCACGGAGCTCATGCAAGTCAAGATTTTCAGACATTGGGTGTTTAGATTTAGTCTCTAATTGGATTAGCAACCTGAGTATCTACAATCATTATTCCGGTGTTTTGAGTGCTTATAATCATCCAACTGATTCGTGAAGAAAAGAGGTCTGAATTTATTCGTTCAGTGATCTAGAAAGCAGTTAGAAAATGAGCATCTTTCTTCAGTTGTTGAACAAATATCATAATTTTCTTCTAACCCTTGACTAGTAGTGTTTGCTACAAGATGCTTCCTCCTACAAGCTGATCAGATTAAGTTCTTAAGATGAATTCCTATTCAACTCGCGGTTCAAAGACAGATCTGGTGTTATAAACTGAAGAGGCACTTTGGTTGTCACGTCATAATTCACACATTTCTTTCTTGTGGGCATAACGAATGTGTTGAATTTACAAGAGATAAAAGTTGTCTTTTATGGACTCAGTCAAGGTTATTGTTTACATCAGATCGGTATTAAAGTTGAAACCTCAAAGGATAAGAGCTATTTTCAAGGGGAAGCCGGAGTTGTTTTGAAGTTTAAGCAACACTAAGTTTCTAAAGAAATCAAGGGGGAGAAGAGCTGAAGCTTGAAGAGGATGATTCCTTTACAAAACTTAGGGGGAGAATGTTAGAACATAAAATGTTCTAAGTATTAGAAGTTTTGTAAAGTCATCATATTTTATATTTGGGCCTTGTATTATAGCATTGGGTTTGGGCTTAAATGTAAACAAGAGTGATGAGGGTATAAATAGGGATTGTATTGTACTTTGTATTGTAAGTTTCATTTTCAAAATGTAGCCTTACGCATTCTGGGTGTTTCTAGAGAGAGAAACATTTCCTCTCTCTAGAGTTTGTGAATAAAACAATCAATTCCTCCCCAATCATCTCTTGTTCTTTATCTTACATTGATTTAATTGTGATCAATGGACCTCACAAGTTGAGAAGCCAAGGACAAAATCATAGAGTTAATTATCTGAGTTAGAAAGTTGAACTTTGGCAGTGATGAGAGGTTCGGTGCTTCTAGCCTTCATGAAAACTCTGAACTTGGGTTTTTCGCCATCATAGGAAGATCTTGGAGAGAATGATCCATCATAGTTTGAGGATGAGGAGGAAAGGTAGATGTGAGTAGAAACACACAGAGAGTTGAAGGTTGGTTTATATAATCAATATCATAATCTAGACTAGTTTTTACTTCAGAAGGAATTTGAGAATTGATTAACTCTCTTTCTTAACTCTCTTTCTTAAGAACATCATTAATGATTTTCTCTTCATCCAGTACATTATTGTAACACCCTTAATTCTGGAAATAGCAACTTATTTAAAATTTTCTAATTACATCGATAAATGATTCGTCTATAATCACAAGTTAAGATTTAACCTCAATACACACACATTCATTCTATACATATAGTCTATAATAAGGACGGGTGCTACTAAAACCCAATAAAGTCACTATCTCCAAACTGCGGAAGACTTCACCAAATGCTTATACTTGCACAAGCTAAGGCTCAACTCTTCATAACTGCTAGAACCAAACCCCAACGGGAACCTGATGCACATGCCGACAATAAAAAGGGTTAGGCTTAACGCCTAGTGAGCTCAAGAGTTTTAACATGACTGAATAAATCTTTAAAAGCCAAGAAACCAGTTTAAAGCGAGATCCTTCGAAATAATATACTTTAAAATGGAAACGACACATTTTCCCACAATATGCACTTTTAAAGACAATGTTCCCAAACACACGTTTCATATAAAAATGATGCAATCCGGAACTCACCCAAGATGGGGTCATAGTTCGACATTCTAATTCATGGAAATGTAAATAATACCTTATATCCCAAAACACCCAAAACACGGGCGGAACATAATACTCGACCCTTAAGTAAAGGAAAACGATTCATAAAAATATGGTGCGCCATTGGAAATATGTAACTCGAATTAATACTCACGCGACCATGAAATAGAATGAAATCCAAATACCGAAACGTGGAAACGACGCGGTCCAGTCGAACTTTAATATACGTGGGAAGAACCCAATATTAGAGCCAACATTTACCGTCAACCACTAAGACTCACATTGGTAAAATACCACATTACTATGAAAAATACCACGAATCAACGATGAAGAGATCCGTATACACCGAGAATAGAAAACACGCAAGTAGGCCGTTCACGCGACTTCCTTGCATATAATCTAAACGTTTCCATCTTGGGTGGCGAGAACACGTGAATGGGGCCACCCGCGATGTTTGTTGGATTTCACTACACATCCCGACATCCTGGACCGCATGTCCTTCACGACATCTCCCACAGACCGTTTAATGCCTCTGGCCTTACTCTATCGGAGTTCCACTTTCGATGGCTTACAGACATGGATGCCTATCCAACCTAGACGAGTTCCAACTCTGTGGCCCGAGCCACATATTCCTACTCGCTAGCAAACCCGAGAGGTCACTAAATGTAACCCAAAACCTCAGGCCTTACCAAACCGACAGACTTACGTGCCTATGGATCCAATACAACACTGTCTAACATTACATGACTCCAATTGAATGACCAACGCACTCAAAACATGTAACTCACCAACGATACGAAATTAATCGTCATCCTATTCAAAATTCCCGCTGATTATAAATTCGGACAAATGTCCACACGACTCATTTTAAGCCAACACCGAGCTAAGATGCTCAAAATCCATTTGACCAATAATGAAATGTCTTTAAAATAACGTTTATGAAGACACACACTACAAAGACGTATTTAACCCAAAACTCAACACATAATGGGACCAAAGATTACCAAAGGGTTTATGAATTCAAAAGTACCCAAAATGCATTTAACATGAAATAGACTTCATTCGTACAAAATCACCATGAATGTGAAAACCATGTTATTTACTTGTTAGAACATTCAAAACCCAAATATGAGCATTTTATGAGGTTAACACAACCCAAGTTCACCAAATATGGAAACTTATCAAAATACTCACCCTTTGACAAATAATCAAGTAAAACATAATTTACTTCAAAATATTCCAAACTTATCAGCAGTTAACCATTTCGTATAAAACACTTTAAAATAACCATTTTGGCATGTACACCGTTTTCACAAATCAACTTGAACTCACCTTGCTAGATTTAGGCTAAATCTAGATTTTCCCCCAACGAGCTCTTTTGAAGGCCACTTGAATCCTCAAGCCGAAAACCTCCAAAACCTAGATCCATACATTTCCAACCATAAATACCCATAACTAAACATTTAGAAACATTCCTCAAACATTACATACCAAAATTCCTAAACAAGATCAAAACCCTAGTTTCTCCCAAAACTAACAAATCCGAGATTTGAGATACCAACACTAAGAAACCATCAATGAAGCATTTATAACATTAATTCAAGAAAGCTTACCATTGGAGATAACGAGACTTTCCGAGAACACCCAATCCAACTCTTCAACCCGGGCTCCCAACCGAACTTGGTGAAGAAGATGAAGATGGTGGTTTTGTGGTTCAAGATCTCACAAGCTAGATGGTGGAGAATCGTTTGGTTTAAGGAGGAAACCCTTCAAAATGGGTTAGGGTTCGACATTTGGGTTTGGGAGAGAAAAGGGAAGAAGGTTTTAGGGTTTGGGTTAAGAGAATGAAGTTTGGTGGCTGAAAAATCGGTTTTAATCTCGACAGACGATTACGCGGGTTATGCCGCGACCTCCACTCGCGGCATAAGTCGCCCGTTTCCCTAAGACTCACATCCAGTGAGTTTCGCGACTTGTGTCACGACCCCAAGTCGCGTCACAACTCGCGATGGTCCAAAATCCCCGTTTCTCGCCTGATTCAATCCTCGATAATCCAATAGTAAAACTTATCGAAAATCACGGGTGTTACAGTTCTTTAGCTTATCAAACTCTTTTGGTTGATCTAAACACTCAATTAGTTGAATACATAACAACCAAAAGAGGTTTATAGGACGCTTTTAGAAGCGTCCTATAAAAAACATAATCCGATATATTAATTTAATAGAACACTTTTCAAAAAGTGTCATATATTTGTAAAGTCTATTGGAACATTTTTCAAAAAGTGTCATATATTGTAAAGTCAAATAGAATGTTTTTCAAAAATATGTTACCTTTCTTAGCTTTGTAATTTCCTTAGCATCTAGAGGCGGTTTAGGTATCTCAGAATCATACATGTCCTAGATCTTAGCATAACATACAAATATGCTATATCACCTACACCATCACTAGAAGAGGAAGTGGGTTCAATAATCCAATCACAAGTCTCTGTCATGAGGCCATTTGTAACACCCTCAATTTGGAAAGAGCAACTAATTAAAATTTTCGATATTACGTCAAACAAATGATGAATCTTCTTCCTATAAATAGAAACTTGATACACTTCCAAAATAAAATTCTACATTTAACCTCATAAAACAAAAACTCCAGTCTTATACAAGGACTGAAACCTAAGTCGGTGTTACTTAACCCCAAACATAAGTCACTCTTCTCAAAACAGATGCTGAAGACTTCAACAAGCTAAGCACTCCTCGAGCACACAACTAGCTCCTCTCTCTTCATGAAGTCACTAAGACTATTCCCAACCGAACCTGTTGCACATGCCGACAAATAAAAAGGTTAGACTAACATCTAGTGAGTTCAAGAGTTTTCAACGTGAATAAATATATCGTTGAAAGGAAGGGATGCAATTAAAAATATACTCTTTCAAAATAATAAGCTTCGATTATGAAAACGACTCGTTGTCCAATAATATGCATTTTAGACGGAGGAACCACTAATATAAACGTTTTCCAATCCAAACTATTTTAAGGGCGAAGATCCAAAATCTGAAACGTTCTTTCGTAAATTAAATTCAACCCAAAACTCACTCCAAATGAGAATAGAACTCAAACTCCCAAGTTATTAAAAGCAGATAAAACTTTACATCCCGAAACACCCAAACACGGGTGGGGCGTAATATTCAACCCATAAATCACATATATAATCCTCCAATGTAAAACGTCACCGAAAACATGGAAACTAAACACAATACCCAAAACAACACTTTTCAGTGATGGGGGAGACCCGATTCCATAAAATGTGACGGTACACAAAGTAAGCCCTATTTCATGTTGTTAAGACTAGTCATATAAACAAGCACACGCAATGGATGTCAGGCTCGGTAGCTTTAAACGTACACCCACGAGATATCAACTTCAACCATAAAAGGCCCTTACGTTGAGTCCCTCATCTAATATCGTGTACTAGCACGTAAGACTTATAGCCCAATCTGATGCCTAAACGTGCTCAATGTAGAAAACTAGCGTTCCATCATTGGACGTAATGATTCCAAGCGCAAGGGATGTCAGGCTCGGTAGCTTTAAACGTACACCCACGGGATATCAACTTCAACCATAAAAGGCCCTTACGTTGAGTCCCTCATCTAATATCGCAACCAAAGCTCGAAGTCGAGCTATCAAAACTGGACAAATGTCCTAAAACCCAATCATAATAAAATACCGAGCCACAGGCTCAAACAACCAAATGACTCATTGTCAAAGGAAATAAACTACAATAAAACGCACTCTACCAACATTTATGAAAACACGTGCTCCAAAGTACATGACCAACTCCAACACAACTTAGAACAAGATAGATCATTTCCCAAACAAGATTATACCATAGACACGTGCTCAATTGCTCGGAATTTACTCTTTGAAATACTTAAAATGCATCTTTTCCCCAAAACAAAGATTTGAAGTTTCCAAAATGATCACAAGGTCGGAAATGACCAAAACCCAAGGACTCATCCACTGTTGTTTTCAAACCTCTCATAACCCAAATTATGCCTATTTCCAACCAAACAGAAATGCACTTTACCAAATAATCTTCATACATGAAATGAGTTAATAAAACACTTTAGTTTATGACTTATTTATCAAAATGCCCAAAAGTCCCAAATGGGGGTGTTTTATAGGTTTATAAAGTTGAACACTTCCAAATAACAAAAACTTATCAAGTGATCAGCAGTTAACAATTTCATATAAAACACAAACACTTTAAAATGAACATTTTGGCATGTACAACGTTTTCACAAATCAACTTGAACTCACCTTGCTAGATATAGGCTAAATCTAGATTTTACCCAACTTGAGATTTCTTGAAGAAACTTGAATCCACAAGCACAATCCTTCCAAAACCTAGATCCACATATTTCCAACCAAAAATAATCATATTCAAGTGTTTAGAACCATTCCCAAACATCTTATATCAAAATCCCCATTTTGGCCAAAAACCCTAATTTAACCTAACTTTTCTCAAAATCTTCCAAACCGAAATTGGAGTAATAAAACACTAGATTATCACCAATGAAGCATTTATATCTTACAAATAAGGTTTAAAAGTGGAAGGGATAAACTTACCACTTAGGTTTTGATGAAAACCTAGGAATCCCTAAAATGAAGCTTGAGGTTGAAGATGAAGATGGAGATGGTGAACTCTTGATCATAGCTTCCAATTCTACCACTTGGTGATGGTTTACCTCCATAATACCCAAGGATTTGAGCCAAGGATGACCCAAAATCACCATATATGCTTTAGGTTGGTTCTAGAGAATGTTTGGGGATGAATGGGAAATGAGGGGTGAAGAAATGGCTTAAAATTCGTATTTAACAGCAATCAACCCCCTATGAGCGACATTGCCAGGCGACAATGCCATGGCAACGTCGCAGGGCATTGTCGCAGCATTGCTCCAGCATTCAGTACCTTTTACGCGATTGTGACAGTGCGACTATGACACTGTCATAGTCGCCGGGCATTGTCGCGAGACCCTTCCCAAGCCCCGAAACTCAACTTTTTCAACGCCAACACTCACGATATTCCAAGGGACTTTAAATAATGCTTTTCCCAACACAACCCCACTGTTTACAAATCACAGAAACGTCCGGGTGACATTTACTTACCGAAAATTACGGGTGTTACAATCCTCCCAACCTTAAAAGTGATTTCGTCCTCGAAATCTAGATTTCAATAAAACGTTGCCCGCAGGATCGATTGTCCCTAATCCATATTTCAGAACCACTACCATAATCCTTATGCCGATACTCACGACAGTCGTCCCCTTGGGCACATTACCCTTATGTCCGAGTGAACACTTAACTCACTAAAGTAGTCTTTACCCACAAGACTACGGTTGTCTCCCAACCTTGGGTGACACTTACTACCTCAAGAGTAGTTTGTGATCCCAACTTCACATCGGCCAATTCTCCTCATCTCAACATACTTCTGAACCCAACCAAAGTTCAACATCAACCTCCAAAGGATCCTCTAAATTCTTAATGCTTGGTTTTTGATATTGATCATGTCGTCCTTCCGAGGCATACCAATACGCTCTCCAGGTAGCTGGTTAATGCAGATCCGGCTATCACGCAACTCCGATCTACTTCCAACCTCAAACATTCCATCATAAGATATTTACCATGTCCGGAAAGCTTATACACATCGATACTTAATTACCAACATCTAATCTTCCTTTAAATTCCACCACCGAGAGGTCAACTTTTCTCATGATCTAACCAGGATACTTACAAACATTCCAAGACTCATTGATTTCAAGAAACGAGTCGACGCCTAATACCAAAATGGTGACATCAAAAACGTGGACATCCCGCCCGATACCTCATTCTAGAAGTATTGTCGCATTAACGTTGACACCTAACGGAGGACTAATATTCCAAAATCTTACATCCCTAACAAACGGGCCACAAAATTCTTTTGTTTCCAGAACCCATAAAGATGGAACACCGCCAATAAGTAGCGTGACATCAAACGAACAAGTAACCCATCAAGTTGAACCTAACCAGACGCAGATACTCACACAAGGCCTTACCCCGCCAGTTTTCCGAAACATAGGGATCACCGTTTAGTTAACTGGAAAGACATAAATCTATTACCTCAATTATTCATGCATGCACAGATCCAAAACTGAAACCCAACAATCAAGGCTGACCACAAGTCTGATCGTCCGACGCGTCAAATTCCAAGGACTCCTCTAGTCCCTAATCACAACTCTTTTCAAAATAGGGTCTTAAATCTATAGCCCTAATGAGTACAAGGTTTTTCAATTAATATGTCAATCGAAATTTTATAAAACTTCTGAATACACAAGCTTTATTACGATTAATCGTATGAGTAAAATCCACTACCGATTTCTCGATAGGTGTCCAAAAGGTCATCAATAGCACACATGTAAAGCAATTCTGAAATTCGTTTGGTCTTTACTCACATTAATAAAGGCAATTAACAAAAGATGCGCAACAAAATTTCAAACGGATTACCATGGTCCTAACATGCATCAATTTATATTATGCATAAAAAAATAATTTTTCGCACTATAACATGTGCAATAAAAGTTTGTATAACTCCCAAAAGAGAATTTCACAACTTCAACTTTAAAATTTTTTCCTTTAAAAACACAAAACGTCGGCGAATAGAATCCCCAACAAGGCCCATACACGTCCGTTTATTTCCCCAAATTTAGCAACACGATAGGAACGTATATAAATTTTAAAGCGAGTTCAAATTTTGGGCCACACAGATAAAACGCACTTGTTCAAAGCGGTAAGTACAACAACATGTAAACCGATAATTCATTTAATGCATTGCGGAAAACTTATGACAGCAAAGTCAACAATTGAAGCACGTTTAGATCAACAGTTCTATCTGAAGCAACATAAATCTTTTATATATTTACTCACACCAATCGTATAACTTAATCCAAATACAAATAGTATATAACGATTGACACTTGTATAAAGCCCAAAGATAAATCACATGGTAATGAAACTTTCCAAAAACAACATGTGGGATGACATCTATTAACAAAACCTATAAATTAACGCACACAATAATGCATGTATACACGTTCCAAAATTTATCTATGCGACGCAAAATGTCGTAAGATAAGACACCATAAAACCCAACTGAATTTTCATAAAACTCATTAACTCTAAAATCAAGCGGAGTCAAAATTTTCATTTCCCAACATAAAAAAAATAAGACGAAAATAAGTCTAAAAATGTTAAAATTCTAAAACCACAACGTAAGATAAAGTGACCCTATTCAACAAAACTTTCATGAGACACAACGCCCAATAAGCTCGTAAAGTTACATGCAATAAAATTAAAATCCATGCATCTCAAAGTACACTCACACGCCCAAAACGTCGCAAAACTGTACTCCATAAAATTAAACACGACTCATATAGACCAAAATTCTCCAGAAAATTCCGACTCAAGAACATGGGGGCAACTCTTCCTTTAAAACCTTAACATACGTGGAGGAGATCCAATGTGAAGGTTAAAAATTCCACAATTACTTGCCCAATACCCCAAATGACATTAAAACACATATCTTATAATATCCAAAAATAGCGTTAGACACAAAACGGGGATGAAGAGATTTTCAATAAAAATATTTGCAACCACGTGCAACAAAACAATTTCATGCATTCTTAAACTCACGGTTTAAAATATGATATGTGCTAAATGCTTTACCAAGACTTCGTAACATAACTCACTTTATGCTTTGAAAACATGAGAAACAATTGATGCAAACTTATTCTAGAAATAGATTTCATGCATAGATGTGGTCGACACTCAACATCTTAGGACTACGCTTCTCAATTTTCCTAGCCACACTATCGACATCCGGATGCATCAAACATCTCAAAGCAATAATCACGCTAATTTGATTAACTTACAATTTCTCCTTGAAATAAAGTCAATTTATCAAGCCTATGATTCTAATTCATCCAATAATTCTGACCCAAAAGGGTCAACTTAGTGTATTCATCGTACTTAACCATCACTCCAAGGTGACAATACTATAAGCACCAACTCTTCTATTGACTACACGCTTAGAAACTCATTTACTTCCCCAACGGTTATCATACCAAGGCAGTTCGAGTGTACACATGTAACATGTAGGTTCACCATAACACTGGCCAAGTGCCATTATGAACGTACCACACGTGCTCATCCTGGCTATCCTCGACAAGTTTCCCGTTTCTAGCGACTATCAACCCCAAAGTATCTTATCTTAAGGTACCTAATGGTACAACTTCACTTTCGATCACTTAAAAGAATACTAGTTTCAGTCTAGGCGCTAAAAATCAACACCTAATTCTCTCAAACTTATGCTCTGATACCAACTTGTAACACCCGCAATTTGGAAAGAGCAACTAATTAAAATTTTCGATATTACGTCAAACAAAGGATGAATCTTCTTCTTATAAATCGAAACTTGATACACTTCCAAAATAAAATTCTACATTTAACCTCATAAAACAAAAACTTCAGTCTTATACAAGGACTAAAACCCAAGTCGGTGTTACTTAACCCCAAACATAAGTCACTCTTCTCAAAACAGATGCGGAAGATTTCAACAAGCTAAGCACTCCTCGAGCACACAACTAGCTCCCCTCTCTTCACGAAGTCACTAAGACTATTCCCAACCGAACCCGTTGCATATGCCGACAAATAAAAAGGTTAGGCTAACGCCTAATGAGTTCAAGAGTTTTCAACATGAATAAATATATCGTTGAAAGGAAGGGATTCAATTAAAATTATACTCTTTCAAAATAATAAGCTTCGATTATGAAAACGACTCGTTGTCCAATAATATGCATTTTAGACGGAGGAACCACTAATATAAACGTTTTCCAATCCAAACTATTTTAAGGGCGAAGATCCCAATCTGAAACGTTCTTTCGTAAATTAAATTCAACCTAAAACCCACTCCAAATGAGAATAGAACTCAAACTCCCAAGTTATTAAAAGCAGATAAAACTTTACATCCCGAAACACCCAAACACAAGTGGGGCGTAATACTCAACCCATAAATCATATATATAATCCTCAAATGTAAAACGTCACCGAAAACATGGATACTAAACACAATACCCAAAACAACACTTTTCAATGATGGGGGAGACCCGATTCCATAAAATGTGACGGTACACAAAGTAAGCCCTATTTCATGTTGTTAAGACTAGTCATATAAACAAGCACACGCAAGGGATGTCAGGCTCGGTAGCTTTAACGTACACCCACGAGATATCAACTTCAACCATAAAAGGCCCTTACGTTGAGTCCCTCATCCAATATCGTGTACTAGCACGTAAGACTTATAGCCCAATCTGATGCCTAAACGTGCCTCAATGTGGAAAACTAGCGTTCCATCATTGGACGTAATGATTCCAAGCGCAAATGTCAGGCTCGGTAGCTTTAAACGTACACCCACGGGATATCAACTTCAACCATAAAAGGCCCTTACGTTGAGTCCCTCATCCAATATCGCAACCAAAGCTTGAAGTCGAACTATCAAAACTGGACAAATGTACTAAAACCCAATCATAATAAAATACCGAGCCACAGGCTCAAACAACCAAATGACTTATTGTCAAAGGAAATAAACTACAATAAAACGCACTCCACCAACATTTATGAAAACACGTGCTCCAAAGTACATGACCAACTCCAACACAACTTAGAACAAGATAGATCATTTCCCAAACAATATTATACTATAGACACGTGCTCAATTGCTCGGAATTTACTCTTTGAAATACTTAAAATGCATCTTTTCCCTAAAACAAAGATTTGAAGTTTCCAAAATGATCACAAGGTCGGAAATGACCAAAACCCAAGGACTCATCCACTGTTGTTTTCAAACCTCTCATAACCAAAATTATGCCTATTTCCAGCCAACACAGAAATGCACTTTACCAAATAATCTTCATACATGAAATGAGTTAATAACACATTTTAGTTTATGACTTATTTATTAAAATGCCCAAAAGTCCCAAATGGGGGTGTTTTATAAGTTTATAAAGTTGAACACTTCCAAATAACCAAAACTTATCAAGTGATCAGCAGTTAACAATTTTATATAAAACACAAACACTTTAAAATGAACATTTTGGCATATACAACGTTTTCACAAATCAACCTGAACTCACCTTGCTAGATTTAGGCTAAATTTAGATTTTACCCCAACTTGAGATTTCTTGAAGAAACTTGAATCCACAAACACAATCCTTCCAAAACCTAGATCCACACATTTCCAACCAAAAATAATCATATTCAAGTGTTTAGAACCATTCTCAAACATCTTATATCAAAATCCCCATTTTGGCCAAAAACCCTAATTTGACCTAACTTTTCTCAAAATCTTCCAAACCGAAATTGGAGTAACAAAACACTAGATTATCACCAATGAAGCATTTATATCTTACAAATAAGGTTTAAAAGTGGAAGGAATAAACTTACCACTTAGGTTTTGATGAAAACCTAGGAATCCCTAAAATGAAGCTTGAGGTTGAAGATGAAGATGAAGATGGAGATGGTGAACTCTTGATCATAGCTTCCAATTCTACCACTTGGTGATGGTCTACCTCCATAATACCCAAGGATTTGAGCCAAGAATGACCCAAAATCACCATATATGATTTAGGTTGGTTCTAGAGAGTGTTTGGGGATGAATGGGAAATGAGGGGTGAAGAAATGACTTAAAATTCGTATTTAACAACAATCAGTCCTCTGGGAGCGATATTGTCAGGCGACAATGCCATGGCAATGTCGCAGGGCATTGTCGCAACATTGCTCCAGCATTTGGTACCTTTTACGCGATTGTGACAGTGCGACTATGACACTGTCATAGTCGTCGGGCATTGTCGTGAGACCCTTCCCAAGCCCCGAAACTCAACTTTTTCAACGCCAACACTCCCGATACTCCAAGGGATTTTAAATAATGTTTTTGCCAATACAACCCCACTGTTTACAAATCACAAAACGTCCGGGTGACATTTATTTACCAAAAATTACGGGTGTTACACCATTTCCCTTCCTTTGAAGGTTTGATCATTTCTCTTTTGTACTTGGCTTTCTACTTGTCATGTTTGGAGTCACGAAGAAGAGGTTGAAAAGATTGATGCTTGGTGACTTTTCATGTTTCGACACTCAACAACAAAGTGGTATTTCTTGCTATAGTTGTAACACTCTTTATTTGCCCTGTCACAGTCAGGTGGTTTATGTAACACCCTCAAATTTGATAAAAACAACTAATTTAAAATTTTCAATATTACATCAAATAAAGGATAAAACTTCTTGCTACAAATCAAAACTTGAAATACATCAAAATAAATTATATAATTAGCCTCAATAATTATTAACTCAAGTTTTATACAAAGACTAAATCGAGGTGGGGTGTTGTGTTACTAAAACCTCATATTAGTCGTTATCTCCGAATGCGGAAACATCATCAATTGCTACATCCTTCTCGTATATCTAACTAGCACTCAACTCTTCACGGTGCCGCTAGTATCGTTTCCCCAACAAAGACCTGATGCACATGCCGAAAAATAAAAAGGTTAGGCTTAACGCCTAGTGAGTTCAAGAGTTTTCATCACTATATAATCAATAAAACGAAAATAATATTATTTAAATCACAATTTCCATTATGCAAAATGTTTATAATAAATAGTGATATCTTTTCCAAAAATCCCATCTTTCGTGATAAACCGCTTAAATAGAAATACTCTGAAAACATGGAACTAAATCCAATACTCACGTGAAACATAAATAGGATAAAAATCCAAATACCAAAGCATGAAAATAACTACTTCATTCAAACATTAATATATATGGAGGGGATCCAATATTAAAGTCATCAATCGTAATTACTCGCACAAGACTAAACAATATTGAAACATTGATATTACAACATCCGAATACAATGTTTGACAACAACGTTAATCATATAACACTTCACGACAAGACATCCAAATGTTCCTACGACTCCTTAGCAAGTTTCACCTCAAGAGTCGGTTGACCTTAGTGTCTATTCCCACGAATTCCACCTCAAGGCCTGACACACTTAAGGACTACCTCCAAGGCATTACCTTCAAGCTGCGGAGGTCCTAGTGCCTACCTCCAAGGTAGCATCTCCAGACTCAACCCTCCTAGTACCTACTTGAAAAGTTTAAGGTCACAAAACATGGGTCCCGGAGTCCAACCCCGCATACCCATTCGACCATCAAATAAAGACTGACTTACGTGCCTATGAATTCAATAAAACACAATCTAAATTGCATGACTCCAAAAGGGTATCCAACATCCTCAAAACATGTAATTAATAATTAAATATTTCTTAACGCATAAAACTCCAAGAAAATGTCCCACACTCTAAAAAATATATAGCCAACAATAAAATATGCTTCAAATGCATATAATTTTAAAAGCTCGATATAGAGCAATTTATAATCGGATTAAAGTCGCCAAGACTCATTAAAGTCAGTCAAGTTCAACAATTCATTTGACCATTCAATAAATGTCATTAAAACAATAAAACGCATTAAATCGACGTTTACACAAATACACTATTCAAATGCATCATCAACTTAAAAACATAAATTGTTGGGACAAATCATTTTCCAAATTCAAATCCTCATTATATTCCCAAAATATTCCATGACACAATGACGTGCATATTCCAAATGGTTTATAAACCAAATACACCAAAATTGCGTTAACGTCAAATAACTTTGTCAAATACTCAACACATTTGATAAATATCAAGTAAACACATTATTACTTCAAAATACATATTTTGTCATGTACATAGTTTTCACAAAGCAACTTGAACTCACCTTGCTAGGTTAAGTTAAACCTAGATTTCAAACCAAGCTCTAGCTTCCCAAAGGTGAGGATTTGAGATCTCCAAGCAAAATATTTCTAAAAGAAATCTTCAATACCACCAATCAAGCTAGAAGATATCAAATATTAATGTAAAATCTCAATCTACCAAGATCCTCAAAACATTACATTCCCCAAGTGTTAGTAATTTTTCTCCCAAAATGTGACTATTTTACATAAAACTCTTCCTAAGATGAACAAAATCAAATGTACTTGAATCATAAGATTCAAGTTCTAAAATACATTTTTGTACTTAGAACACCCTTTTTATACACACATTCTAAAAGATAAAACATTTACTAGCAAAAAGGGTAAAAACCCTCAAATCTCCCAAAAAGCCCTAAATTGGTCAAAATCCATGGATGTGCAAAATACACCAAGAGAAATGTTCTAGGATACTAAAATGAAGCTTTTTAATATGAATAAAAGTTTAGAAATCGTTGGGATAACTTACAAATCGGTTTTTAGAAAAAAAAAACCCAAAATATGGTCATCTTAATGAGGAGATGATGAAGAAGATGAAGATGTTGAGCTTCCACCCATAAGGCTTGAAGATTTTGATTTGGTGAAATAAATGGGTTTGGACCGATTTGGAAGAGAGGGGAGAAGGGTTGGTGAAGAAACAAATGAAGAAATAAGAGGAAAAGTCGGATTTAAAGGGCTGCAACTTTCTACCCACTTTTTGCCCAAATCTTGCGGGCATGAGCAAATGGCAGTATGGGCGCAAGCAATGGTCGCGGGCGTGAGCAATTGACTGCACGGGCGCGAGCACTGAAACTTTCGATCAAAGATTGATTTTTTTTTCCAAAAGCGATATCCAACCCAACCAACACTCCTAATACTTCCAAAAGACCAATTTAAGGTTAAATTACCTATTAAACTTGAAATTATACTTACCCCAAAATATCCGGGTGTTACAGCTTAGGCTGATCCATAACTCTTTGATTTGAGGCTTTCAAGTTCAAATTGTATTTGGACATACCTTTCTTAGCAAACCATTTATAGGTTGTAGTCATCATAGTCATCTTTTCAGTTAGATCATTTATGGACATCACATCACCTTTATCATCAACGTCGTCCATGTAACTTTCAGTGGCATCATTAGTTTTTTTGTCTTCTTCTTCAGAGTCAGATAAGTAGTTGATTTGTGACTTACAGACATATTTATTTGATTCATTACTAAGAAGAGCTACAAGATTACTCTTTGGGTCATTCGGGATATATTTTCTTTGGATTTTGGTCCGCTCATAATTATAGAGACTACCATACAGAGCAGTGAGAGACATATGATCAAGATCTTTGGTGGTATTGGTACATGTAGAAGTATTTTCCTAGAAATCGGGTAAATAGTCCAAGAACTTGCACAATACTTCTTTATTCTCAAAGACTCTTCCATGCAACTTTAGATTATTGAGAGACCTTTAAATTTATTACAATACTTAGTGAGAGATTTTTCCCATGTACAAAGAGCTCATATTGCCTTTCTTGCTCTTATTCACTTCATGTCCTTAGTAGTAATGAAATTTTCAAGAGAGTGATAAACATTGGTAGGAAGAGACAGACAATGATGATCCTCACCTTGGTATTAAATGTAACGTATTTGTTGTCATCTATGTTGTATTGACTGAGATCCTTGATAATGTACTTACCAGGGGTGTTAGTTTCATCATTATCAATTTTTCCACCATAAAGCTAGACTTTTGGAAAAACAAGGTTGTCCTTGAGGATGTTGAGATATTGATTGTCAACACCCTTAAGAAAAAGAGTCATACGACTTTTCACAAAGCAAATATATTATTCTTAAAGTTCGGAGGTTTGGAAAGAGAGACATTGTTAAGAAACCATTCACAAATCTAGTTTATGAGATTAAAATATGTGCTCTGATATCACTTTGTTGATCACGAATAGGATGCCAAACACAAGCACTTGTAGAAAGAAAGGGGTTGAATCAAAACTTATCAATTTAAATTCTTATTGATAAAGAATTAAATAATTACAGATTATTTGCGAAAAAATGAATGGTAAACCTATCCTAAAACAATGTATTGAAGTGAAAATTAATGTCTCATATAGAACTTACAAGATGACTCACTAAAAATACTTGTAAGAAACGAAAAACACAAAGTTTTCTTCCCCTGTTTGGTTAGCCAAATTGCCTTGAGAATCAACTAAGAAAAATCATTTTGGAAATCATGGTCTGCATGAGAGATGCACTATCTGCTCTGATAACTATCTACTCTAATATCACTTTGTTGGTCACGAATAAGATGCCAAGCACAAGCACTTGTAGAAAGAAGGGGGTTGAATCAAAACTTTTCAATTTAAATTCTTATTGATAAATAATTAAATAGTTACAGATTGTTTGTGAAAAAATGAATGGTAAACTTATCCTAAAACAATCTATTGAAGTGAAAATTAATGTCTCACATAGAACTTACAAGATGACTCACTATAAATACTTGTAAGAAATGAAAAACACAAAGTTTTCTTCTCCTGTTTGGTTAGCCAAATTGCCGTGAGAATCCACTAAGAAAAATCATTTTGGAAATCAAATATGCATGAGAGATGCACTATGCCTTTTATACCATCCCATGTGATAAATGCATGACCATCTTGAAAACACTTGTCACCTTATAACTTGACCAACGTTAACCTGGCCACATTTGCGGTCTCATTTTTAACGTACATCCAGATTTGGACCCAATACTCTGCCAATTTGTATTTCTTAGGATAAAAACAGTGAAGTGTTAGTCCTAAAAGGGAAATTACAAACTCACTAGATATTGTAGGGGGAGGGGGGTTAAATACAATACTCACAAAATTTTACTTAATTTTAATTCTTATAGATTTTTCTAATCAAGAATTACACTTAGATAACAAGATTGTAGAAGAAAAGAACAAATTTAATCTATCCTAACAATCTTTCACAAAGCAAAACTGAAACAAAACACAACTTGAAAACACTGAGCTAAAAGTTATGTAAGTTATGAGAGAGAATATGGAGCTGCCGATTTCTGCTTGATCACTTAGTAAATTCTTGAAAACGTAACCTTGCATTGAAAGGGTCTTCAGCCTTAAATACTACCATATACAATAAATGCATGGGACACTTGTCACTTTGGGATTGAAACACATAGTTGACCTTGAATAGGACATAATTTCCTTTTTGTCTTATCATGGGACAAAGACGTGTTGCAGACCTTAATGTAGACCATTTCTGAAAAAGATGTAAAAGACAAATATCCTTTCTTCATGTTTATCAGAGAATGTCTCCATTAGGTACAAAATGAGGAGTACTTTGTCGAAGACTTTCTCAGCAAGAAACAAAGGAACAGTTCCCTCGATGAGCTGGGTGAATGTCCGATTTGTCAAAAATCGGCATGGTATAACTTAGTTGTATATCCGGAAATTCATCTTCTGATCTGTAACGGTAGATTAACTTCTTATTGAGACCGACTAGGCTTCAATTTTGCCGATCAAGTTTAGTATCACTAAGCTATTACATAGAACTACTTTATCTTTAAAGAGAAGATGTATCCCAAAAGCTAAGGGAAGATGGGGAGGTCATCTTCAAATTATCGGTGACCCAACAGAAAGTATATGGGGACAAACCCATTTTTCTGACAAGTTTAGGGAATGTCTTTATCAAAATATAAGGGTTAATCAGGATTGGTGAACCGAAGACTTAAACCATACATCTTCTTCAAATCGACTGTCTGGAAGTCATTACTGGTACTGATAATTAGATAGTTGGAATGTTGAACTGCTTCAAATTCCTTTTATCCTCGCTTCGGCTAGTCTTCAATTTTGCCAAAGGCCTTGTGTTTATACGAGGTGAATCCGAAAATAAAGATCAAAGTAAATACATGTGGTTGATCATCAAAACTGAGGACACAAAAGCTATTTTACACATACAAATCGGAGCATGAGGATGTTCAATGTCTAACAAACAATAAGAACCTATTATACTAAGTGTTTGAATCAAATGGAAGATCAGATCAGAGGATAGTCATGTCTAAATCCAATAGGTGAGACCAACAATTGATGTTTTTATGCTTCAAATAAAAAAGTATAATTTATAAATGATTTAAATTATAAAGAGTTTAATACAAAATAAAAAATATATTTGAAAATTAATTTTATATAAATAAAATTCATGTTATTAGCCACATCAACAAATAATATTAACTTATATGTCTTGTCATTTGCCTTATCAATATGGTAGCCGATTATCCAAATATTTAAATGTTTGAGATGTCAAATCTAATGTACTAAAAGTTTTGAAACTACATTACGTAAAATAGCATTCAAGTTCATTTTAACTATATTTTTTTACCCATTTGATCTAAAATTTGCATGCAAGTTCCGGTGAAATGTTCAAAAAAAATGGTAAAATGCATCAAAATAAAATAAAGTTTGTTTTAGTTTTTATATAGTATAATGATTAAATTTTTTTTTCTCAAACAATGTACTCACTTCGTCTTAAATAAGTGTCTACATTACTATTTTAGTTTGTCCGAAAATAAATGTTAATCTTTAAAGGTAAATGTCTACTTTCTCATTCCACCCTTAATTATGAGATTGAGAAAATTTCTCTCTATATAATAAAGGGTAAAATTGTTCTTTTGTTAACTAAAAAGTGTAATAGTTAAACTTTTCTAAAACTTTGTGCCTTTTCACCATAGACATTTATTTTGGGATGGAGGAAGTAACAAATGTTTTCAACCCATGTGATATCATTTGGTTTTGATGCGACATTTTTTCACGTAACCAAAAAATTACCATATAACTTAACAACTTGACATACTTTCGGGAAAAAAAAACTTAACAACTTGACATATATCGATAATTACAAAATCTATTGTTAACAAGTCAAAATGTGTAGGTAATACGAAGAAGTAGACGTTTGTGACACTAAGGGGCTCTCTGTTTTAAAAAAAAACCCTTTTAATGGCTCTTAAGTCTGAATCAATCAGACCTTTTTACATTCAAACTGTTTTTTTTTTTTCTAGTTTTCAGAACCTCTTAACTCTAACGTACATCTGAAATAAGAAGTGGTGACCTAACTTCTTAAAACCTCTTGTCGTCGCCTCATTTCATATGCTCCACTTTCTCTCAAGACGCCTCCAAACGTTAAAAACAAACAATCGTATTGATTTAGATTTCAGACTTCAACACCACCTCTTAACAAACAATGGTTGTTGCATTTTGATCGCATGATTAAATTTGAACAAATTGTGAAAGTGGAGGATCATATCCGTTAACATGCCAAAGTAAATGGACTAAAGTGTATAAACCTAGAAATTGGCAATTCCTCCTCTTTTGGCTGAATTGCCCCACATCTCGATCGGTGGCGCAAATGGAGACGGCGGGACAGTGGTTGGAGAAGGCGTTACTGGACCTTTGCCGGAAGACGGAGGGTTTGGATTTGGACGGTGATCTCATCTCAGGTCTAGTTTCTTACTGTGACCTTGCTCCTCCTCTTGACGCCAAGGAGTACCTCGACGTAATTTCTCAGATTTCATCTCACTACATAAATTCAATTCTTATTTTTGGTTTTTTAGTTTTTTAGTTTTATATTATCGTTGTACAACTTGATCTTTTGGTTTAGTCAATTTAGTAGGGGGTTGCACGATGATTTTGATTATTGTTTTGCTGAATCAATTGCTGCATTAGTCGTCGTGATGATTGAATTTATTTAAGGGTAAGGGTTAGGGTTTATCAAGTTTATGCATTGCCGTGAATCGATATGTCATATGATGTGCAAAAAAAATCAAATTATTAGTTCAATTGGGAATAGTGAAGGTGTTTGATGACGGTCGAATAGAACTGATACATCGTGATATTGGTTATGTGATAAAAAGCCACGTGAATGAAAGCATAAGAATCTAATTAATGGTGTTATTGGAGTGCCACATTCTCTATGTATTTGGCTTCCAGTTTATGCTTTCAGAGCACCAGAGGATCTCTCTGAAATTGTATTTTGTAGATAATAGGTCTATGGTGGGTACTTTATCTTGTTTTGTTTCTGCATTCACATGAATATGAAACAGTAGGTTTGGGAGTGTGGATTCTAATTGAAGTGTAGTTGCTGGCATTTAAATGTGCTGCAGATCGTGCCATAAGTTGCAAAGCAGGTTCTTTGTATTATTGGTCCTACGGACTATCTTATTTGTGTCTTAACATAATGGTAGAAAAGGCAGGGAGTGAATCTTCATGCATAACTTGTTGGATATCTCAAAAGATTTCTTTAATCGTAGTTTAGTTAAGTGGCCATGAAGATTATATGTAAATAAAAAATTATGTGTTCTGGGATATTTCACACATACGAATTCGAAGGTTGTTTCGAATTGTGATAGATATGTTTCTGTTGATGTCTTTCATTTGATATGCAGATAGTGACGGTAGAATGTTAGATAATTGTTCAGATTTTGTAAAACATGAGTTGTGTTTTTGTTCTCTGCAAGCATAACAGAAGATTTTTACCATTTATATTTTCATTTTGTGTTTACAGCGGTGAGATGAAAAGATGTTATGGTCGATCCCATATACTAGGGTTATGTTTGGCAAGCTAGTTGTCGGTTAATAAGCAGTTGTTAGCCGATAAACTAGTCATGTTTGGTAAAAAAGCTAGATGACAATGTAAAAGGACCTAAAAGGATATGTTGAAAAGTTAATTGGAAATATATAAGGGTCATAATTGGAAAAAAAAAACCTTGGAGGTTATTGAAACGCACTTGAAGTAGCTTTTCAAAAAGCTAGCTTATGGATAACCAAACAGGGCATTTTCTGAAAACTATAAAAAAGTTTATTTCTTACCATACTCTCAATTAGTGTTATTGTGGTGTATAAAGATGTAATTGACTTTCTAATAAAGTTGGTACTATATTAGCTTCTATCTTCAATATTTGTAGTTATTCGCTACCGTAGCTTTCGTCTCTCAGTGTCAATGTTGGCCCAGCAGAATGAAATCTTGTTGGAACTGTCCATATCCTGTTCATCCTTTGGAACCATATCACATCCCGAATGCTTTTATAGAATCTTTTTATTATTTGATTGATCCTCAAAAATCGAAAATGGCATTACTTGCAACCGGTAGCTTATGGTTGCAAACATGGCCTAGATGTAAGGAGAACGTGTTAGACTCTATAACCTCAACACACCTGACTGTAGTTGCAGGAGAATAATTGGGGAAGGTATTTACATGGTTTACCAATTTGTCTATATCCATAATCGTTGTTAGGATTATTGCATCCCATGATTTCTCTGTAGTCCATGGATTGAAGGAAGGCTGCCTCTATATGTAAGAAGAAAGAGAGGAGATACTAAATGGATAAAACCAAAAAATGTCTCATAAGTCATAACTACTAAACTTCATGTCTGTCAAACCTTCATATAGTATATTGCATCTTTTTCGCACACTTTGCACAAGCCGGGGTCTTCACATAAACAAGTGCTCTAGACTTTGAGGTAGAGGTTAGGTCTATGTACACCCCCGGACCCCAACTCCGTGTGGGATATACCGGGCTTGTTTTGTTTGGTTATTCAACACAAGAGGAGAGCGATGAGAAATGGTATAAACGAACAAAACCTTAACATATTTTGTTTTTTTTTTCTTTTATGTATACAGAATATCGTTGGTGAGGATGCTGGCCGACATGTGATTGTTGAATATTTGAAGCGAAGAGGTTATACAGATACTACCAGCACCTTGCTAGATGATCCAACTTCCCAATTACGCGAGTATGTCAAACCACCAGCAAAAGAACCTATTAGTGTGACTAAAAAACCAGTAAAAGCTCCAAAAGAGGCTGCACCGTCCACTTCCAAGGAGAAAAACGTCCAATCTCAGATCACGCAGCCACAAAACCAACAGAAGGGAAATCAAAGCAAGTCAAAGAAGAAAAAATCTGGGAAAGTCGTATCTCTTGCAGAGGCTTCCAAGGGCTCTATCATCTTTCAACAAGGAAAACCATGTTCATGTGAAGCCCGTAGGCACAGACTGGTTAGTAATTGTTTGTCTTGTGGGAAGATTGTGTGTGAACAGGAAGGAGAAGGACCTTGCAGCTTTTGTGGGGCCCTTGTTCTGAGAGAAGGAAGCACGTATGCTGGGCTAGAGGAAGAATTTGGTCCCTTATCGGATGCTGAGGCAGCAGCCGAAGCGTATGCAAAGAGGCTTGTTGATTATGATCGCAACTCTGCTGCACGTACAACTGTGATAGATGATCAAAGTGACTACTATGAGATTGAAGGGAATAGTTGGCTGTCAATGGAGGTATCTTGTTGGTGAATGTTCCAACTTAAATATGCATCAGATATGTGGTCACTTTTTCTTTTCGAACACTTTGCACAAGCCGGGTCTTCATAGAAACAATCTCTCTACTCTTCGGGGTAGAGGTCAGGTGTGCGTACACGGTACATCCTGGCCCAGACCCCACCCCTGGGTGGAACTTGCTGGGTTTGTTTGGTTTGGTTTTGTATGCCATTGCTTTAAACTTTAACTCTCACACAGGAAAAGGAACTTTTGAGAAAGAAAAAAGAGGAGATAGAGGAGGCTGAACGTGCTAATCGCAACAAAGTTGTCATCTCTTTTGATTTGGTTGGGCGTAAGGTATCTCTCTTTGACTTCTTCACATTAAATGTTGTTTTTGCATCCTTCCTTTTCTCTTGAATATTTTATGTGTGTATAAAATTAGTGCACACTCTTATGATTTGGATTTTTAACATATTCATCATATTATTATGCATACGAGTCGGTAGCACTCTAAGGATCCCACCTTTACCTTTTGTTTGGATTTCCTTGATCGGATTCAGCTACTCCATGACATTAACACAATTAATTTTGAGGAAATTGACAACATAGCATATATGCCAAGGTGGCAAGGTGCATGTTGAAACTCGCGGCTCTCATGCTTGGATGTGACGATGAATCATGAAATATGCCCAAAGTTCACCGTTTAAAATTTTCATTTTGTGAGGAGAAATATAGACCGACCCTCAAAACTAAGTGCGGAAAGCAGTACAAATGGATGGGACCTTGATATCTTACTAATTCGTATAAGTTTCTCTCTTAAAACAAAGCCTCATCTATCTTTTTGAGGGAGGATCATGCGAGAAGTTAAACATTTTGCGAGAAGGCGAGAAGTGTTTAATCATATATGATTACACGACTTGTAAGTGTGTTTAATCATGAATGATTAAACGTCTATGTATTGTCAATATAACATGTGTTTAATCATATATGATTAAGCTTGTGTATCATATATGATTAAACACTTCTCTCCTTCTCGCAAAATGTTTAGCTTCTCGTTTGAACCTGCCCCCTATCTTTTTCTCTGTAAGTAGATAATAATCTTCATAGGTTGTTACCCCCTCCAGCCTCCACCCCACAGGTAAATTAGGAGAATAACCTTTCAAAATATTTTTTAGATGCATGACCTTCTGATAGATATAAGAACGCCTCTACTTATCAGAAAAATGCCTGAAAAATTGTGGGAAGGTTATTTCTCTAAATAAACCCAACACCCACTCCCATCCCAAGCCCATATCATTATTTACTTGTTTTCAACTGTTAAAACTTCATTTTTCAAGCCGGGTTGGTCTTTACAAAGGTAGATGTAAGGTGTGCATACATCTTGCTCTCCCCAGACCCTACTTCGTGTGGGACTCACTGGATTAGTGTTTTAACTGTTAGAAGTTTACTGTAGGTGCTTCTGAATGAAGATGAAGCCTCGGAACAACTCCAGAAGAGCATCTTGCTTAGACCTGCTGATGATCGAGAAGCTAACCGGTTCAAGCCCAACCCAAGCCTTGAAATACAACCAATCTTCATCGACCCTGGGTCCAGCAAGAAAAATGCCGATGGCAAGGCCAAACATGTGAACAAAGGGCTAGCTAAAGGCTTGTGCCTGGAAATCAGTGGGAGAGTGCAGCATGATACCACTGAACTAAAACATCATGACCATTTGGATATTAGCAGCTTCTAAATTGGGGTTTGTTTGGTGATCTTTTTGTACAAAAATTTCCTTTTCTTTGAGTGGTTTCGTTTTGTATACTAGAGCTTGATAACATTGGAGTCGATGCTGGTTGTTGTTTCTCGTACGATATAACCGAGAACGGGGTGATTTTCGAGGACAATCTGGTTGTTTAATGGCTGTCACTGGTTACTGATCATGAGGTTACATTTGGGAAACTAGGGTTCTTTAATGATTTTGGGGCTTTGGGAAATTAGGTTCTTTGAAGTTGGTGGAAGGAAAAGGTCCAAAATTTTGGTATCTTAGAAGTAAACAAACAAGTTCTTAAACGTGTTTTACAATTTTTTATTTGATGGTTATTGATTGAAAAATCATCAAATAATTTTAGTAGGTATATTTTGTATTTTATCTGTATTTTAGATATTTGGTTTAATAATTAAATACTTTTATGACGTATATGTTCAATCAAATATTGCAATTTGAAAATGGCAATTATATTTATTAGATTTATTTAAACATATTAGTTAGTTATTAGTTGTTTTTATACCGTTTAAATGTGTACCTATGCAGTAATCTATACTATATTATAAAGCATTTGACTACCAAATTTTTAAAAACAGATTCTGATGTATAAAGTATTATCTTTTAATGCATATTACTTAAAATTCATCTTTATAAGGAATTCATGCACCATGTACAACTTGTTAAGGCTAGGTTTGAGGTTTTTCTTTCCCTACACCGACCCTTTTGGCGACCGTTCACACATCCATGTTCCTGGATGACATTGAAGCTCCCAATATATTAGATTGGGTCTTATTATTTACATCTTTTTAAGGGTGTAAATTACCTTGGAAATGACAAATAAAAAAAAGTCAACTATTTATAAGTCCTATTATTTACCTTGGAAATGACAAAAATAAAAAGGGTCTTATTATTTACCCTAACACTCTAGTCAATCATTGTTTTTTTTGTTTGTTTTTTTGTCTTTTGTTTTCATTTATTTTTTGTTTTAATTTATTTCTATTAAATTTAATTAATATAGATTATAAATATTGTAAACACTAATTTTAGAGTAAATTACATTCCCGGTCCCTATGGTTTGGTGATATTTTGGATATAGTCTCTAATTCGCGTTTATTACACTGGGCGTCCTTGTGGTACGCATAAGCGCATGCAGAAGGTCCCTCCCTCTAACGGAATCCAAAATATTCTGTCAACCCAGTTAAGTGTAAGGGTATTTTTGTCTTTTATCCTCTCTTTTTGTATTTTATCACAAGGACCAAAACCGTAACCGATTAGGCAATTATAATATACTCATTTTTTTGTCTTTTATCACAAACAATCCACATGGACCAATCATATAATTTACTCTTTTTTTATTTATTTTCATTAGAATATATATATATATATATATATATATCATCTTCTTACCCATGAACAATGCTAACACCGCCCTCTACACCATCTTCACCATCTTCGGTATCCTCGGCGGCGGTATCGACAACATCCTTGGTCCACGTCTCACCCTCTTCGCCGGCTGCTCCACTGACATCCTCTACGTCGGTTCTTTCCTGTACTACAACCACCACAAACACCAAGCCTTCGCCATCGTCGTCGGCGCCATACTCGGAATCGGCGTCGGAAAGGAAATTACATCTCTATGTTCTGGAGCATATTTAACATAGGTGGTGTCATCGGCGGTCTCATACCGTTTATGATGAATTACAACTGTGATGAGGCGGTTTCCGTCAACGACGACACGCATATCGGGTTCATGATTTTTATGATGATCGGTACTGTACTCGCTTTATCGATTCTACACCCGAGTAAAGTAATTCAAAATGATGGATCTCGTTGCACCAACATGAAGTATTCAAACGTGTTCACAGAAGCCATCGAGACCGGAAAACTTTTCACGAACTAGAAAATGTTGTTGATCGTGCCGGCGGCATGGGCGAGTAACTTTTTTTTTTGCAGTAATCAATTCAATAATGTGACTGGAGCTCCTTTTACTGTTAGAACCAGAGGATGAAACAACGTGTAGGTGATGATGTCGGAGTTCGACGACGAAGACGTGGGTGGTGATCGATGGTGAAGGTCGTGGTTGCAGGAGTTGGGTTGTAGTTCATGGGGATTATGATTCATTTTCAAGCTCGAGTAGAGCTTTAATGGCGGGCGAAGGTGTAACACCCTAAAATTTAGATTTAAATTCTGAAAATTTGGCAATATGACGTTTATAAATGGAGCAAACCACCCAAACGGGTAAATGTAAACTAGCGTTTACAAAACCTATAGAAGAATATAAAATCGACAACAAACTAATCTAAACTAGTTACATCTAGATTACATTAGTTGTCAACCCAATTCCCAAAAATAGTAAGTCTTTCGTATGCCATGACTCCAAAGTTTCTATCATCTCAAAAATGCCTCAAGCACCCACGCTCATCCCTCAAACCTTGGGCGACCCACCGCCAAGGGAACCTGCTATACACGTCATTTGAGAAAAAGTGTTAGGCTTAACGCCTAGTGAGAACATACAATTTATATCAAAATTTAGAAATAAATTAAATAAGACAATAGGTAGCCTTTCAAAGAGTTAGATTTATAAATTGCAACAACAACCACATTGCGACCTTACGTTCCAAATACATCTTGCGATGACGGGGGAGACCCGATTTCCAAGGATCATGGCGGAATACAGAAGTAAGCCATTTTCCGAGTTATTGATCTCATCATACTAGGATCAAGGCCACGAGCTCGCCGACTCGTACTCAGATGTGGGGGAGGGCACCCAATAATCCTAATCATACTCATTCTCTAGGATTTACATTTACGACCTATGGCTAGTATCCGGTCCCACATAACCGTACCAAGTTGCCTTCCGAGAGTCCAATGTCTCAACTAGCTACAAAGGGAAAGTTAATTCCCAAAAATTAAATCGACTCTCTACCTATGGATCCATCAGTATTAGTCTAGACTTGTCACAATTTCATTTGTAACCAACTATAATCAAACATATAGTTTCAACACAAGCATGACCATAAAAATGTGTCTCTTGATTCATCTTTACCTTTTCAAAGGTCATTTACTTTTATAACAAATATTTCCAAATAGTCATTCCTCAAAACTTACATTTGATAGATAATTTCTCAAAGGAAGTAAATAGTACAAATGTACCGAAAATGAATATTTTCAACTTCCCAAATACATTTATTAACTTAAATTATCTTTAGTAGCACATACTATGAAACCCTTTTATTATTTCACAAAAGCATCATAAACCCTAAAATATCTCAACTTTGAAAGTTAGGTCAAAATCCACCAAAACCCACCAAAACCAAGAATATTGATAGAAAGTGTACAAGTATTTGAAATAATAATATTTTGACATGTATGAAGTTTTAAATAAGTAGAATGAGCTCACAATGCTTGGTTTAGGTAAACCATAGAAACCAAGAAACCTTCAAAAATAGAAGCAACCTTGACCTTGAACCCTAGGGTAACAAATCTTAAAGGAGGAGATAAGATAGCTTCTTAAAATCCAAGTATTTAATGTTTTAGAAGAGCCTAGGGTTTGCATTCAATGGAAGAAAAACGAGAGAGAATATGAGGGTTTTTGGTAGGTGGAAGTGATAAATGAGAAAAGATTGGAAAATGAGCATTTAACTCACTGGTGCCCGTCGGCGAGAGTGACTCGGCGACTATGCCCTTGTTACTCTCGCGGGGCATACTCACCCATATTGTACCACGGCCACCCAGAGCTCGGAGATAGTGACACGACGAGAATGCTCGTGTCACAATCGCTTGGTATACTCGCGCCAAGCGTACCGAGGGCCATGAGCTCCCCTCGACTGTGCCTCGGCGAAAGTGATGCTGGGCAAGGTCGCTCATCCCATCCGACACTCCGAAATTTGATTCTTTTGACATACGAGCTGACCATGCTCTAAAGAAAGCCAATAATCGAAAGCTTAAGCAAACAGAGCTAGATAGATCATTCGGGAAGGTATTAGGAATTTGACATACCGAAAATACAGGTGTTACAATCCTCCCCAACTTGGAAACGATTTTGTCCTCAAAATCTGGGTTACACGAACAGGTGAGGATATCTCCGCTTCAAATCCTCCTCGGATTCCCACGTCACATTGGCCCCACGATGATGCTTCCATTTCACTTTGACCATAGTGACCTCCTTGTGGCGAAGTTTCTTGGATTTCTTATTGAGGATAACTTAGGGTTCCTCTACACAACGATTCCCTTCGTCCACTCTTATCTCCGAAAGAGGAACGACGCTCTCCTCTTCTGCCAAACATTTTAGGAGATAACAAATATGGAAAGTGTTGTAGATCCCGCTCATTTCCGGTGGAAGTTCTAATTGGTAGGCTTGCAAACCTACCCGTTTAAGCATTGTGATGGTCTAAGGAAACGAGGGCTCAACTTCTCGTGCTTTCCGAACTGGATAATGTCCTTCCAAGGTGACACCTTAAGCATCACACGGTTACCCACTTGAAACTCCATCAGTCGCCTCTTCTTTTCGGCATCGCTCTTTTGCCAATCTTGAGCTACTTTCAACCGTTCCCGAATGCCCTTCACTTTATCGGCCGTTTCTTGCACAATTTCAGGTCCGACGAATTGTTTCTCGCCCGCTTCAAGCCATCACACGGGGGATCTGCACTTCCGCCCGTACAAGGCCTCAAACGGCGCCATTCCAATGCTCGAGTGGTAGCTATTATTGTAAGCGAACTCAACCAAATGTAGGCGAGAGTCCCAACTACCCCCGAAGTCGATAACGCAAGATCTTAACATGTCTTCTAGCATTTGGATCGTTCTCTTGCTTTGACCGTCAGTTTGAGGATGGTAAGCCGTACTCAACTTCACCCGCGTACCGAGCTCTTTCTGCAAGCCATCCCAAAAGTTCAAAGTAAACCGACTATCTCGATCCGATACAATAGATAAGGGCACCCCATGTCTCGAAACCACTTCATCGATATAAAGTTTTACCAACTTGTCCATCGGTAGGGTCTCGCGCATGGCCAAGAAATGAGCACTCTTGGTCAACCGGTCTACTATTACCTAAATGGTATCGTGACCTTACAAGGTTTTAGGCAGCTTAGTCACGAAGTCCATGGTAATGTGCTCCCATTTCCATTCGGGGATCTCCAAGGATTGAAGACTCCCATATGGTCGTTGGTGCTCGGCCTTCACTTGCAAGCAAGTCACACAACGCTCCACGTAATGTGCTACATCAAATTTCATCACTGGCCACCAATAATGTAGCTTCAAGTCCCTATACATTTTTGTACTCCCTCGGTGGATGGAATACTTGGACTTATGGGCATCTTCAAGAAGAAGTTCCTGATTGCCTCCAACTTTGGGCACCCACACACGACCGGTGAACAATATTACTCCACGACTATCTTCCGTCATGAGAAATCATTGCCTCGACATCATCTCATTCTTGAGATTTTCTTCCAACAAGGCCTCCACTTGAGATGTCTTAATTTTCTCAATGAGGCTTGACACTAACTTGATTATTGAAAGGGTAGCCTGAATACCTCCTCTATAGTCCTTCCGACTCAAAGCATCGGCCACCACGTTTGCCTTACTGGGGTGGTAAAGCAACTCACAATCATAATCTTTGAGTAACTCGAGCCACCGTATTTGCCTCATGTTTAACTCCTTTTGATCAAAGACGTACTTCAAACTCTTGTGATCCATGTATAACATACATTTAGTGTCGTAAAGGTAATGTCGCCACAACTTCAAGGTGAACACCACCACCGCCAACTCCAAATCATGGGTAGGATAGTTCTTCTCATGAACTTTGAGCTGCCTTGAGGCGTAGGCAATCACTTTGCCTCTTTGCATCAATACACAACCTAATCCCATCTTGGAGGCGTCACTATAGACTACGAAGTCTTCCAACCCTTCGGGTAGCGACAAGATTGGAGTTTCACACAACTTCTTTTGTAAAGTCCGGAACGCCTTCTCTTGCGCTTCGGTCCATACAAACTTGACATTCTTTCGGGTTAGAGCAAACAATCTTGGATAAGTTTTGGATAAATCTCTGGTAGTAGCCCGCCAAACCCAAGAAGCTTTGTATCTCTGATGGACTTTTGGGAGGTTCCCAATTCATTATTGCTTCAATTTTGGAAGGTCCACCTTCACACTGTCTCGAGTGACAACATGACCCCAAGAATTGAACCTCTTCAAGCCAAAAGTCACACTTTGAGAATTTGGCGTACAATCTCTCCTTTCTCAACACCTCTAGACCTTCACAAAGGTGTTGTTCATGTTCTGACTTGCTCTTGGAATACACGAGTATGTCATCAATAAATACAATGACCGACTTGTCGAGGAATGGTCGACACACTCTATTCATCAAATCCATGAACACCGCCGATGCGTTAGTTAGACCAAACGGTATCACGAGAAATTCGTAATGGCCTTTACGCGTTCTAAAGGCCATCTTCGGGATGTCCTTTCCTCTCACCTTCACTTGATGATATCTCGAGAGTAAGTTAATATTTGAGAAACAACCCGCTCCTTGGAGTTGATCGAACAAGTCGTCGATCATCGGAAGCGGATATTTGTTTTTCACAGTTGCCTTATTCAGTTCACGGTAATCGATGCACATTCTCATTGTTCCATCCTTCTTCTTGACAAACAAGACCAGAGCTCCCTAAGGCGACGAGATCGACCTTATAAAACCCTTCTCCAGAAGCTCTTAGAGTTGAGCCATCATTTCTTGCATCTCTGATGGCGCCAACCGGTAAAAAACTCGAGCAATCAGAGCCGCTCCCGATACAAGGTCAATTCAAAACTCTACTTGACGATCGGGTGGTAATCCAGGCAAGTCGTCTGGGAAAATGCCAGGGAACTCGCGTACCACCTTCACATCCTCCAATTTCCTCTTCTCCAGCTTGGCATCGATCACGTATGCTAGGAAGGATGAACATCCCTTCACTAAACATTTCCGCGCTTTAGCCATGGTGATAATCGCTACATCACCCTTCCTCTTTTCGCCATAAATAACCATTATCTCACCACTTGAAACGGGTAGCCGGATTAATTTCTTAGAGAACACAATCTCGGCTTGATTCTCTGCTAACCAATCCATACCGACTAGCACATCGAAACCGCCAATAACCATAGGCATTAAGTTGATCGAGAATTCCTTCCCTTCAATATCAAGTGTGCAACCCTTCAAGACGTTGTGGATCACTACTTGACTACCGTTCGCTATTTCTACCACTAGAGTCTCTTCTAAACTACTAGTGAGCATGGAAAGTTTATGACAGAAAACATCGGACACAAAAGAGAAATTGGCACCCGAGTCAAATAACACACGTGCAGGTACGGAGTTTAGGATAAACGTACCCAATACCACATCGTTGGATGTCTTGTCCCTATCGGCCGTCATCTGGAAAGCTTGTCCAGGAATCCTTGGAGGGTTCTCCTTCTTCTCCGGGGCACTCCCCTTCTTCCACTTCGGACAGTCCTTCCAGAAATGTCCCAACATCTTACATTCAAAGTAGACAATTCCCTTGACCGGGCAATCCTTGGTAGCATGATCGGGTTTCCCACATTTAGCACAAGAGGTGGGGTTGGAGTTACAGTTGTCGTGGTGCTTGCTTCGGTATCTTGGGCACTACCGCGCCTCCCTGCAGTTATCAAAGCTTCTTCCCCCGTTGAAGGGTCTCGACCTCTTGAGAGGCCCGGGGTTGCTTTCCCATCTCCTCTTGTCTCCCACCACCACTGACTTCTCCACTTTGTCTCTTGCGTAGACATCTTTCATGATTTACGCCTCTTTTATTGTCTCACGTAGGTTAGAGGCTTTAGAGTTGCGAACCATAGACATCATGTCTGCAGGTAGGCCTTTGAGGTAGGCCTTTATCTTCTCTTTCTCCGTCGGGGTCACATACGCCACTAGCCCCAATTTCTCCATGAATTGACGGGTGTACTCTTTTACCATCAAGTTCCCCTTCTTGAGAGTCTGGAACTCTTCTTCAATACGGTCCATAACCCTCTCATTACAGTACTCATCCAAGACCTATTCTTGAATCCGACCCAAGACAGTTGAGCCAAAACGGTAGGGGGGAAGGTGGACTTGGTGACATTCCACCATGTGAGTGTCGGACCCCTAAGCATTTAGGAACCAAACCTCACTCTCTGACCTTCCTCACACTCGAATGAGTCGAAGGCCTGTTCGATCTATTGAATCCACTTCATACAAGCAATTGGGTCTTCAGAACCGGAGAACTCCGGTGGCTTACAACATAGGAAGGACTTAAAAAAAACGAGCAAGCTCTCTTAACTTGCCTCACCTCAGTAATTATTGGTTCCTCAGTTCGGTTCACATGACCCGTACCACCGGACCCAATCACCTATATGTTCTCCGCAACTGTCTCATTCCTACGGTTGCTCACATCACGATCCTCAAACATTTTCAGAAGGGATTCTTGCTGCTTGGCCATCGCTTCATTCATCATCTGCATCAGATTGGCCATCATCTCAGATTGGGGAGTTACCTCCTGAATAACCGGGTTGGACGAATCCAGGCCCACCCGTGGAATGATCTCAGGTCCTCTGCCCAGTAATGGTTGGATAGGTGCGCGTGTAGCGGCCTCAACCCTCTCCGGTTGATCAGCCATCGAAGCGGTCGCCTCGCCACCATCTGCTCGTGTACACGGTCTACCACGCGTACTAACCATCTTTGATCTGCCACACACGACAAGGAATAAAGATAAGAGAGATTAACAAAATTAAACACGAATGAAACATACTACTACATTCATCAATTGTCACAACAATAGTAGACAAGCCTACTCACGTAAAACATCTTCATAATAACGTTAGCTAAGCGAAATTATGAATATATAATACGTAAGAATCCTCGTTACCGTCACCACAACGCTTAATTAACGTAATTTCCGTCGACTCTAAGACCGACCCATCTTAGTCATTCTACCCAATCTCACCAATCATAGCTTAACGTCTCAGCTTAAGTATAGAAATCTTACATTCATGCCTAGTTCGCTTAAACTAGAGATCTGATACCAACTTGTAACACCCTAAAATTTAGAGTAAATTTAAAATTTGAAAATTTGGCAATATGACGTTTATAAATGGAGCAAACCACCCAAATGGGTAAATGTAAAATAGCGTTTACAAAACATGTAGAAGAATATAAAATCGACAACAAACTAATCTAAACAAGTTACATCTAGATTACATTAATTGTCAACCCAATTCATAAAAATACTACGTCTTTCTTACGCCATGACTCCAAAGTTTCTATCATCTCAAAAATGCCTCAAGCACCCACGCTCATCCCTTAAACCTTGTGCGACCCACCACTAAGGAAACCTGCTATACACGTCATTTGAGAAAAAGTGTTAAGTTTAACGCCTAGTGAGAACATACAGTTTATATCAAAATTTAGAAAATAAATTAAATAAGCCAATAGGTAGCCTTTCAAAGAGTTGGGTTTATAAATTGCAACAACAACCACATTGCGACCTTATGTTCTAAATACATCTTGCGATAACGGGGAAGACCCGGTTTCCAAGGATCATGGCGGAACACAAAAGTAAGCCACTTTCCGAGTTATTGATCTCATCATACTAGGATCAAGGCCACGAGCTCGCCGACTCGTACTCAGATGTGGGGGAGGGCACCCAATGATCCTAATCATACTCATTCTCTAAGATTTACATTTACGACCTATGGCTAGTATCCGGTCCCACATAACCGTACCAAGTTGCCTTCCGAGAGTCCAATGTCTCAACTAGCTACAAAGGGAAAGTTAATTCCCAAAAATTAAGTCGACTCTCTACCTATGGATCCATCAGTATTAGTCTAGACTTGTTAATTTCATTTGTGACCAACTATAATCAAACATATAGTTTCAACACAAGCATGACCATAAGAATGTGCCTCTTGATTCATCTTTACCTTTTCAAAGGTCATTTACTTTTATAACAAAGATTTCCAAATAGTCATTCCTCAAAACTTACATTTGACAGATAATTTCTCAAAGGAAGTAAATAGTACAAATGCACCCAAAAATGAATATTTTCAACTTCCCAAATACATTTATGAACTTAAATTATCTTTAGCAGCACATACTATGAAACCCTTTTATTATTTTACAAAATCATGATAAACCCTAAAATCTTTCAACTTTGAAAGTTTGGTCAAAACCCACCAATACCAAGAATATTGATAGAAAGTGTACAAGTATTTGAAATAATAATATTTTGACATGTATAAAGTTTTAAAGAAGTAGAATGAACTCACAATGCTTGGTTTAGTTAAACCCTAGAAATCAAGAAACCTTCAAAAATAGAAGCAACCTTGACCTTGAACCCTAGGTTAACAAATCTTGAAGGAGGAGATAAGATAACTTCTTAAAATCCAAGTATTTAATGTTTTAGAGAAGTCTAGGGTTTGCATTCAATGGAAGAAAAACGAGAGAGAATATAAAGGTTTTTGGTAGGTGGAAGTGATAAATGAGAAAAGATTGGAAAATGAGCATTTAACTTACGGGAGCCCGTCGGCGAGAGTGACTCGGCGACTTTGCCCTTGTCACTCTCGCGGGGCATACTCGCCCATATTGTACCGCGGCCACCCAGAGCTCGGCGAGAGTGACACGGCGAGAATGCTCGTGTCACAATCGCTTGGCATACTCGCGCCAAGCGTACCAAGGGCCATGAGCTCCCTGCGTCTGTGCCTCGGCGACAGTGACGCTGTCACAGTCGCTGGGCAAGGTTGCTCATCCCATCCGACACTCCAAAATTTGATTCTTTTAACATACGAGCTGACCGTGTTCTAAAGAAAGCCAATAATCGAAAGCTTAAGCAAACGAAGCTAGATAGATCATTGGGGAAGGTATTAGGAATTTGACATACCGAAAATACGGGTGTTACAGAATGACTAATTCATTTTCAAGCTCGAGTAGAGCTTTAATGACGGGCGAAGGAGAAAAGGTTGTTTCACCATTGGTCTTCTTAGAATCATGGTTTTTCTGCAAGTGTGAAGCTTGTTTGAGAGCTTGAAGCTTTAATGGCGGGCAAAGGCTTGGTTATTTACTTCGTTCCTGACTCCATTAATGTTTATCGAGATGGCTTTTAACATTTAATAAGGGAATCACCATTCTTGTTGAATATGTGTCTGACAACTTCCTCTCTCCCTTCCATATCAAACCCAATCGACTTACCCAACATAACTGTTTCCTCTACTTCGTTTTTGTGCTCTTCGACGGTTTTCAGTGAAGAAGGAGAAGAAGAAAGTGTGGGGGTAGGGGTATGGGTATCTTTAATTAATTTTTTTATTTTTTAATAGGAAAAAGAAAAAACAGGTGTAGAAAGACAAAAATACCCCTTCAATTAACTGTGTTAACAGACTTCATTAGCCGGAGGGACCTTCTGCGTGCGCTTATGCATACGACAAGGACGCACAATGTAATAAACGTGAATTAGCGACTATATCCAAAATATCACCAAACCATAGGGACCGGAAATGTAATTTACTCTTGATTTTTTTCTAATATAAATTTTTTTTCATAATTATTGTATAATTATCAAAATGAAAAAAATAATACAAAAAAAATATTTGATGTATACGATGTCTTTTTTTTTTTTAACTTTTATGCTTTTATTTAATTATAAATAAATTCTTACTTTTATTTTTTTAATAATTATATAATTATAAAAAATATAAATATTGAGATTTAACATATACTTTTATGATTATAATTAGACGTATAATGTATAAAACAATTAAAAATCTTATTGTTAATTTTATGATCAATTTTTTATAATAATTATATAAGTATTATTTTGGGGACTCTTTTTAAGTACTTTCTAATTATTAAGATTCAAGATATCCGATTTAGACCATAAAAAGTAAGTTAAAAAATAAAATATAATTTAATTTTAAAAACACTCTCTCTCTCTTATCTCTAGCCTTTTATCTATTCTCAAATCTTTTTCCTCCGTACTTGTCAACACCATTGTATTAAAAAGTCTTAAGATTGTTTTCATTGTATTCATAATGTGTTCACCTAGTGTACATATTTAATTGTGAATACATGTGTGTGTATGTTACTGGAGAGAACGGAGAGATATTTATGGAATTTGATTTTTTCTTAAAAAATCATTAATTATCTCACTAATTATAAAATTAATCATCTCATTAATTATATTAAATTAGTGGTTTACAATTGAGTCTCGTTCTATTTATATAATATATAAATAAAACATAATCCCCTTAGAGCATCCACATCAGTGTATTGTGAGAGGTCCATGGACCGATAGAGGAAAAAAGGTAACCGCTGAGAAGAATCGGTCCATATGCCACGTAGGAGAACCGCTTCTTACAGAAGGAGCGGTTCTTGGATGACAAAAAATATTTATTTATTTCTTTTGAAGGGACCCACAACCCACTAGTCTAAAACAATACCTTATATAAACATAACATTTTATATATGTTTATTTATTTATTGGTTTTTTTATGTAAAATGTAATAAAATATGATTTAAAATAAAATAAATAGCTGCTATTATTTTCTCTATTTTATAAAAATATTATACTTTATTTTATCGTTGTTGATTTTATTAAATATTTTTTAACTATTATAACTTTTAAATAACGTCTTTTAAAAATAATATGTAATTTTTAACTATTATAATTTTAATATTGTAGTTTTCTATTATATAAACCATGAACCGGTCCATGATTGAGAGTGAAAGGTTTATAAATTGAGTATGAAAGAGAAAACTGATGTGATAAAGAGAGAAAACTGATTTGACAAAGTTATGAACCTCTATAGAGGTTCATGACTGTAGATGCTCTTAGTTGAAGGCCATTTAAAATGCAAATGTAATCGTACTCTGGATTTTATTTCCCATGATTGAGTTGTAATATTTTTAGGTTTTTTGTATTTTTTTTGTTAATTTATCAATTAAGTTATTTTGATGATTTTTTATATTAAATTAGTTTATCTTTGTAGTTTTAAAAATAATATATAATCAAATAACTATTGTTAAAAATAAAATATTCATAAAATAAAACATAATTATATTAAAGTAAAATATAATTGATGTGGGTAAGATGTGGAGTGGGGTGTATTTAAGAATGAGCAAAGCATCCACAATGCATTAGTCTTTAAAGACTTTCTGCTTTTGTCACATCAACTTTTCACTATAAAAACCTATTTTTACAAATCTTCTCAAATGCAAAAACCTTTTCAAAAGCTTTTTCATCAATTACATTTAATAATCTATCATTGTCTATTGAAATGTTTTATAAAGACCCCTTATTTAATTTGTCGTTTTAAGATCCACATGATAATATTTGAAAACCATAATTCAAATATTTAAAAGCATTACATTAAACGATATTTAAAAAAGTAGTTCTAAATCTAAATATTTAAAAACGTTACATTAAACGATATTTAAAAACATTACATTAAACGATATTTAAAAAAGTAGTTCTAAATCTAAATTCCATATCTGCTTCATCTCGGGATTCTTTCTCTGCAAGCATCAACAATAATTTTTCCTCGGTATCGTATGCCAATTCATTGATCATAACTTAATTCACTTGTATCAAAAGTTGCTCGATGATGTCGTCGGACATAGTTGGAATTATGAAAAAGCAAGTTGTAAGTTTATAAAAGTGAAAGAGAAAGTTATACGTTTATATGAGAAATAGGGTTATATATAGAGGATATATTTTCTTAAAAAACATTTTACTTCAATTTAATAAATTAGATTAATTAATATATATTAAAAAAGGTTTAAATTGAAAATAACATTGAATAAATGGAGCAATGTGATATTTTAATTGAAAAGGTAGAATTGAATAGGGTATAAAGTGAAACTTCAAGGGGTAAAATGAATTTTTAAAAATCTTCAATAAACGTCGAGGAGTAATGACCTTTTCATTAAAAGCTTTTTAATAAGTTATCATCTCCAATGCAAATAACCTAGTTACAAAGACTTTTTAGTTTTTAACAAGTCTTTTCCATTGGAGATGCTAATGGCACCCCTTAGAGCATCCACAATGGTTAAGTCATTTGATGACTTTTAATTTAGCCACATCATATTTCCACTACTTCTATTTAAGAAAAACATATCTTTAAAAAGCCTCTCCAATGCAACCAACCCTCTCCAAAGACTTTTTGTATTTAATAATTAATTTTTTATACATATAAACTTGGAAAAAGCTATAATATCAAAAACTTATTGGAGAGCAAGTCATTTTTCAAAAACCTTTTAAAAAGTCTTCATGCCCAATGCTATCAAGTCATTGTAAAGACTTTTTGTCAATAGTAAAAAGTCTTAATAGCTTATGCATTCATTGGAGATGCTCTTAATAGGGGTGTTGAATTTGTTGGAATTTGTACCCATCAACTCAATGACAATCCATCACTTCAATTATATATATATATATATATATATATATATATATGTAACACCCTTAAATTTGGTAAGAACAACTAATTAAAATTTCAATATAATATCAATACAAATAAAAAGGTTCTTCATACCTCAAATATAAAATTCTACAATTAACCTCAAAACAATGGTAAACCCCAACTATTATCAAGGGTTATACTGAAGTCGGGTGCTACCTAATCCCCAAAGCTAGCTGCTCTTCACAAACCCAAGCGGAAACTTCACCAATGTTAAACGCATCACGAGCACACTACTAGCACTCCTCTCTTCATAGTGTTACTAAGACCAATCCCAACCAGAACCTGATGCACATGCCGACAAATAAAAAGGGTTATGCTAACGCCTAGTGTGTTCAAGAGTTTTCAACATGAATAACTATTACGTTAAAAGGAAAGGATACAGTTAAAATGATAAACTTTCAAAATGATTTCCCTTAACTATGAAAACGACTCGTTTTCCAATAACATACGTTTTTAAGGACGAATGTCCCAATACAAAACTTCCTTTATAAAATGATGCCGCCCAAAACTCACTTAAACGTGAATAGAAAACGGACTCCCAATTATAAAAACGCGGATAAAACTTTATATCCCGAAACACCCGAAACACGGGTGGGGCATACTACTCAACTCTTAAATGATGGGAACAATCCACATAAATATAATATGCCATCAGAAATATGGAACTGAAATTCAATACTCACGCGACCATAAAATGGAATGAAATCCAAATATTAAAGCATGGACAATTAAATATCCAAAATACTGCTGGCCGACAACGGGGGAGACCCGTATCCATTGAGAGTGGAGGAACACAAAAGTATGCCACTCATACCACGTTAGTCGTATGACACTTCACGACACGCAAGCCCAAGTGCCCCTACGACACCCTTCAAGCTACACCAAAAGAGACAGCTGACCTTAGCGAATATTACCATGAATACCGCCAAAGGCCCGACAACATCCGAGGACTACAACCATGGCATTACCCCGAATGGCGGAGGTCCCAAACGCCCATCATGAAATGCCCATCATGAAACGCCCATCATCATAATAGCACAACCGGACTCAGCCCTCCTAGTGTACACTTGAAGGGTCAAGGTCATAAAACATGGGTCTCAGAGTCCAACCCCATAATACCTAGTTGACCATCAAATAAAGACTGACTTACGTGCCTATGGATCCAATGCAACACAGTCTAACATTACATGACTACACATGAATGACCAACGCACTCGAGCATGTAATTATCATAAATATGCAATAAAATGCATTAAGATGTATATCGAACATGGTCTCTTCAAAGATCCATTAAAACTGGGACAAATGTCCACGAGACTCTTTTAAGTCAAAACCGAGTTTAAATGCTCAAAAACCATTTGACCAACAAATAACGTTTCCCCAAATAATACAACGTATCTAAACAACGTTTATGCAGACACATACATCAGAGATGTGATTAACTCAAACTCAATACGGATCGAGACATATCATTTTCCAAATGGGTTTGTACCCTTATGTTTCCAAAATATCTCATAACACGGAGACATGCATTTTCCAAATGGTTTATGACATCAAAAATCACCAAAGATGCATAAGACATAAAATAGACTTTATTTGTACGAAATCACCAAAAATGCATCAATCCTGCTATTACTTACCAAAATATTCAAATCCCAAATATGGACATTTTATGAGACTAAAACAACCCATTTTTTATCAAATGTGAAAACTTATCAAAATACCCATCATGTTGACAATTACCAAGTAAAACATATTTTTACTTCAAAATACTCATGTTGGCATGTACATAGTTTTCACAAAGCAACTTGAACTCACCTCGCTAGGTTAAGTTAAACCTAGGTTCCAAACCTAAATCCTTAGCCTCCAAGGATGAAGCTTTCACCATCCACAAGTCATCTTCAATATTGAGCTAGGGTTTCCAACTAACCCATTTCTCCAAATCTAAAAGAGATGAACCACCAACAAATAGAACCTTTAGATCTATAAAGACCCTTACACTAAAGCTTGGTTTAGACAAGAGATTTACCTTACCCGAAACTTGAAGTCATCCAACCACCTTTCCAACGAAATCCTTCATTGCTTCCATAGTTAAGCCTCAAATCACCCAATCCTTGATGTTTTATTGTAGATTCATACCATATCAAGCGCCCAAAACTGATGCATAGTCTCCCAAAATCGACCTAAGGAAGAGATAAATGGAGAAGGGAGGTAACAATAAGAGAAACCCTAAAAATTGGGTTTAAATTCGATCAGACAGCTCCCGCGACCTTGGCCGCGACCTCAAGTCACGGGCTAAGTTGCGCGTGTCCCTGAGTCGTGGACAATGGTGAGTTACGCTGGTTTAGTCGCGGCTTTGAAGCCGCGGGCCAAGCCGCGCGTGTCACCTGATGCATCTTCTCACCCTTCGTGTTAAACCATTAGCCGAACGTTTCTCTCGGCCGATCGCAGACTATTTCCTTTGAATGATCATAAACTGTTCATTAGGAATTTACGGATGTTACAATATATATAGGGGTTAAATCATGTGAGAACCAAAAAAAAGGTTGAGAATCGATCTAAGCCCTAATTTGGTTTTGATCTGATGGTTTTGATTGATTGAAAGTTGTTTTTAATTAGAAAAAGGGTACAATCGTCATTTTGGTAAGAGAGATTCACCAAGTGAAACACATAACATTTCACCAAATGAAACACATACAATTTCACCAAATGAAACACATACCATGCTATTTCACCTCATGAAGTAAAACACATTTTTCATAAATATGTTATTTCACCTCATGAATAGAACACAATTTTTATCTATATGCTATTTCATCTCATGAAAAAGAAAAACACAATTTTTATTTATATACTATTTCATCTCATGAAATCAAATACAATTTTCGTCTATGTGTTATTTCACCACATGAAATCAAACATAATTTTACACAATTTTAGGAAACAAAAAACCTCAAATCTATTACAAAGTTAGACTTGTAGATTTCTGCAATGACCATTCCTGTTATTGTCTTCTCTCTTCTTTTTTGTGATCCCTGTTACCGTCTTCTTCTTTTTGTGCCATCCTTGTTGACCTTTACCACATTTTTTTTGCAACCCCCGTTAAATATGTTACTTTATTCTATCTAATCAAGTACTCAACCATCAATCAACTCCACAATGAGGTCAAAAACTAAAGAATTCGATAAAAAAATGTATGAAATTTACTCCACAACAGGAATCATATATAAAACAGACGCTTGAGAGTGAAATTAGGGCTTGTACCTAAATAACAATTTCAAAGATTAAAGTACGAAATGACGCTTACAAACTTTGAATACCAAATCGAAAAAGAATTCACCGGAATATATGAAAGAAAACAAACAGAATTTGCAGTAAACAAAGGATAAACAATGAATGAAAAGCCTAAAAATAAATCTGGGAGATTGATTGTTTTACCAGATTTGAGATCTCTTGAATATTGATAGAGAGATCTCTTTAGTTTATAAGTTTGATTTTAGTTGTTGAGTTGGGGTTTTGGTTGTCCACGGAAGAGTCTAGAGTTTTAATTCTTTGACTAAGTTGGGTTTTAGTTTTATCATCTTAAGATTTGTTTTGAGTTCAGTATTAAGTTTCCCTTGTTTTTATTAAGTTTGAGTTTAAACTCTTAAATGTTCTTTTGATATAGGTTAATCTTGATCCAGCTATTTGATTTTATGAGTTTTATGGTTGCATCTATGTTGATAAATCATTTTTGAATGTTTAGAATAGGTTGGATCAAGTTGGTTAGGTTTTTGATGCTAAAAATCGTTGGTTTCAGTTTTGTGTTCAGAGGGGTGGTGCAGGGGAGAGTTGCAGGTTGAAAAAATCACATCCAACGAGTCTCGCGGGTTATCCCGCGACTTGAAGTCGCATGGGAAAACGCGCAAGGTGTTGTGGTTTTTAGTTTAGTGTTTTGCTTTGTTGTACTCTCGTGTCGTTTAGGGTTGTATGTCACTGTAAATGAGCTTTAGAATAAAATGGAATGACTTAGATCATATTATTATATGTTTAATACAAATCTAAATACTCGTGTGTGACACTTATTGTCGGTTGTGATCAATTATTTGGTTAAGTTGTCATTACGTGAATTCTTATCGAGGTGAATTTTCTTTTAACCATTTCGAACTGGTATACTTACATTTTCTATTATGAAGTTAATGTGGGCAATAGTATGAATTGCATGAATTTGTGAATGGTTAATTATATATTGTATTGTGCTAAAAGGCATGGGGTGTATTGTGTTTAAAGGCACGTAGTGTATTGTGCTTTAAAGTACGAAGTGAGATATTGTGCTCAAACGCACGGAGTGAGATTTTGTGCTTGAATGCTTGAAATGTACTGATCAATGTTTTATATCAATGATTGCTTGATATCATATATATAAAATGTCCGATATCTCACTAGACTAATTGGTCTAACCCTCATTTTTGTTTCAAATATTTATTTCAGGGTAGGTACGATTAACTGATAAAGAAAAAAAGAAAGATATGATCTATTGTATTGGATTGATTTAATTGCAAATAGAATATGCTAAGTGATGTTGTTTTTAGATCTTTGTATAAATAGATCTTGTGTAATTATATGTTTAGAACGAAAAGTTTGTAATGTTTTTGTAACTATTTTGTAGTTTTTAGACTTTGGGACCCAACATGTAATCAATATGGTTTGTATTGTATGAAATATATGTTATGTGTTATATGATAAGGTGGGTTGTTACAGTTGGTATCAGTGCCTATGTTTAAGATATTTAGGTATTCGGATCATAACCTAGACTTAAACTGCATGATTTTATGTGAACTTTAGATGTCCCTGTTATGTCTATAACGTTGGGATATTATGTAATAGGTAGAAAGAACAATATGTAGGTAAATTCAAATTACAGTTGGCCAATGTAATGTTGAGCTTACAGGTGCATGTTTGAACTAGAATACCTTATTATTATATTGGGTACGTGATTAAATGTATATAAATATTATGTGAATTAACAGGATGGCCAACAATTCTCGACGGGTTGTGAGAAATGAAGTAGATAACCCAGATGGGGCCAACCATCGGACTGGTAATGTCAATGAAATGACTTTAGATGTTAGAGGAAGAATTCGGGGCCGAAGAAGGGGATCTAGCCGAGGGATACAATTGGAACAGGACCGTTCAGTTCAAGCCGCGGTCGAACTAGAGGTCGAGGTAGAGTCAGAGACCGGGGTCGAGTTCAAAATACTTAATATGTCACACGAGCAGATTTAACTGCAGAACTGGTTAAACTCCAATCCAATTTATAATCTTTGTTTGGACAACCTCAAGAAATTGTAAATGAAGAACCAAATGAATATGAACCTATTCCAGAAGTTGAGGTAAACATTCCAACTGTTATTGTTCCAAAAAGATGTGACTACAAAATGTTTTTGGACTGTAAACCTCCAACGTATTCTGGAGAGCATGATCCTGTTAAAGCCATGCATTAGTTGACAGAAGTAGAATCAAATTTTCAAAACAAGTAATTGTGCGGATGAAGGTAGGTTATTGTTTGGGCCTGTGGTACTTAAATCTGATGCTTTGTATTGGTGGGAAGTTTTAGCATCTTCTAAAGGACCCAATGTTTTTGCAGTAGTTACTTGGGAAGAAGTTTCAAAGGCATTCAAAGGTTAGTTTTGCCTACAAACTGCCATAAGACAGTTAGAAGAGAAGTTTATGAATTTAGAACAAGGTAACATGAATGTTCGGGACTATAGTGCAAAATTTCTAAAAAAGTCCCGATTTGCAAAATACTATGTTGCTACTGAAACAAGAAAGTTGGAGAGACACATTTTTGGATTGAACTCTTCAATCCGAGGATTGGTGATAACTATGCATCAATAAACGTTTACGGTCGCCGTTGACGATGCAGAAATGATCGAAAGAGATAGAGGACGAGATTTGAGTGACAAAAGTATATGAAAAAGGAAGTGGGAAGGACCATCTTTTGAAACCAATTTAAGTCTGTAAAGAATGTTGTGACAACAAGTTCTTTAATCTATTCATGCTCAGAATTTGCAAACTTGCTGTCCATTCGAAATATGTAGCAGATTTTACTGTTGCTTTGTTCAACTTATGCAGAAATTGAAAGGCTCAACATTTTCTAGAAGTAATGATTGATCAAGGCCTCTATGACAAATCACAGAACCTCTGTGGCTGTCCAGATCAAGCTCTTGATAGAAGCAACAGATTATGACAGATTCAATGTCTATCCAGAAGCAGACGTCTGTCTAGAGGTGATGATAAAGTTGTCCAGATTTCAGTGTATGTGCAGAAGCAGATCAAATAAGCTACTATACAGAGCCTTTATGCTTGATTAATGGCAGTCCAAAGCTCTCTAAAGAGATGTGTGAATAAACATGAGTCTTAAAGTTGTTGTGTTAAGCAGATAAAGCTCGTTGTCCAGATACAACCTGTCAAATCAGAAAGCAACAGAAGTCTTCAAAATATACAGATATTTAGAACTTAACTGGTTATGTGCAGAAGGCATATGTAGAAGGTGTTTCTGTATATCCAGATACTTGCCATGTGCTGTAGGTTTTTGTATTCCAGAGCTCTATTGCAAATAAAATATGCAAACATGAAGAATATGGCAAATAAGCAAGCCAGAGATATGGAACAATCAAACTCCACTCAGATACATTCAATGCAGCAGAAGCAAATCACAGAGGTTATCCAGAAGATGTGCATTTACAGAGGATTCATATTTGATGTAGTCTGATGGAGTTTAAAGAGAATTGACTGAGGCAAATCACAGAGCCTCTGTACTGATGTGCAGGGCCTCTGTGCGCAATAGACCCCCATAGCCCGAATCTTTTGAATTTTCTGACAACATTGCGCTGTTTCAGAAACACACACACAACTTTTTACTCAGAGCTCCAAATGACATGAGTCCAGTTGCGTTGGATTTATAAAACACAGACGCATGACTTTGATGTTTTGAGTTTTCTCAAATTCTGTGTGTTGATATCCCAAAATTAGTGTCAAAGTCTGCATTAGGAAGCTGGACCGAAAGCATTGCATTTCACTTGTGTTTTTTCTGCTTTCAAGAACGGTATTATCTCGATGGTTCTTCATGGTTTTAAGCTGATATTGTGATACATTGTTTGTCATTCCCTCCTCTGTTATTCAAGTCTAAGGCTTGGAGCTAAATGCTTACTCAACGGGGTTTATAGAGTCAAATTTTCTGTTTTAACGACCGTTCTGCGCAGCTGAGGGAAAACTTACACAACTCACTCATTTTTCATCCAAAATAGATGAATCAAAGCTCGTTGGAAAGATAAGAGGCTGGAGTTTAATGTGCATGCTTTATGTTTTATCTCAATCAAGATCCTTGATGGTCAAAAACAGCAGTGAAGTTGAGTCATGAAAGCTGGACAAAAAAAGGGGTAAATTGTCTCGTTCTTTCAAGGATATGAGCCTACATTTGAGGGGGGGGGGGGGTTTGTGACGCTTTGAAAACTCAAAGAATGGAACACCAAAGCTTCTAAAGAAAGCAAGGGGGAGTTTTTAAGATGATTCTTTTTTTATAAAACATTAGGGGATATTGTTAGCTCAAATTAGCCCCCAATTTGATGAACGTTTTTTAAAGAATTGTATTTTGGGCTTTTGGGTAGTTTATGGGCTTTGGATAATTGTTTTGTAAATGAGATGCCTATAGGTTCATTTCTCATTTGTGACTTGGGAGAGAATACACTTTACACACACAGACTAGGTGAGTCTAATGAGAATCGTTCAAATGTTTAGTGTGGTATTCTCTACAATTTCCCCTCCATTGATCATCAATCAAAACATATGTGATGAGTTTTTCATGATTATTGTTGCTAACTTCTATCTTATATCTAATTTCTATGGATTATCTTCAATTTGTTGTCTATAATGGGATCTAACAATATCAAAAGAAAAATGCAGGATATTGAGGCGACTTCATATGAAATGTAATATCGATTACTTTTAGTTTAACATATGATATGCGATCAACGTAACTATTTAACTTAACCACTTGGGTTGTGGAGGTAAAACCTTTAGGGAGTAGTGGAAAATCTCATCTACCCAGGTTTCAATTTCAGCCCTGCCAAAACCCTTGTGTCCATGGAGGTTCACTCATGGTCGCCTAAGAATTACTCGGTGCGCGTTAGCAGGCCCGGAAACCCACAGTTACCAAAAAAGCTCTTTAACTTCAATATTTTTTAAAGAATTTATCGTCACTGCGCAACACACGGTGCATAACACTAGTTAGACCTAATTTATAAACAAAGGTATATTACCTTATTATTTTTTGATCTAAATATTTAAGTTCCAATAAAAATTTGAATAACAAAGTATATTAAAAAAACGAGCGCTTATGGTAAGATTGTTGTGATACCATTGTATAAAAATCATATTAAATTTACACGAGGTCAAAATGATGCAATTAAAAATTCTATGGAAATCTAACAGAGAGAACTACACATGTCATATTTTGAGTTTTTAAAAGATATAAAACATTTCTGGGTCGAAATTAATGTTGAATATGGAGTGGGTTCCTCTCTTGAGCACCTTTACGACACTTCAGTATAAAACTCATATTAAATCCATAAGATGTCGCAGTTTTGGTCTCGAATGTGCAAATAATAACACAAATATTTGTAGAAGAGGTGTTGAATACAAAATTTCAAGTTTAAAATAATTTTTATTGATAAAATTTGCACAAATAATCACAATCTTGTGTGGAATATAAACTTTAAATCACAAATGATTTGAAGCCTAAAAAAACAAATTATGAAATCCTCATAGTTCACTCGAAGTCTATTATCTCTAAGTTTGTAAAATAAAAGGCTCTCACGAGAACGAAGTCTTGAATGTTAAATTTAGATCTATTGAAAGGTTGTTTGAACACTTGTCTGAAAACCTCTCTCTAGTATTTATACTTTGAAGAGAGGAAATTAAGGTATATCCACACCATTGTTTGTTTAACTGGTCGTGACAACAAATCATCTTTCAAGGATTTTCTTAGTTATTAGAATAGTTGTCCCACACGATGTGTTTAATACACCCATAATGTAAGGGTCGGTGGTAGTTACAAAATCGTATTTCAAGTGATTTACGGTCCCAAAAATGATAACAATAAATCACGTGCAACTGACCTGTTACAACAAATGCGGAATAACGAGATCTAAATATTGTATATTTTGGTCTATTGATTCATACCGATCCACAAACATAAATATAGCAGTTATCGAATATACGATAAAATATAACGAAACAGCAAATAAATCGAGACAACAAGATTTAACGTGGTTCCACTATCAGAGTGATAGTGTACATCCACAGGGAGAGAGAGATCTTTATATTACCAACCGGGAGAAAATTACAACGTGTTTACGAGATCCTTGGATCAACAAATCAACCACCTAAATGTTCCTCCAAAAACAAGATATATATATATATATATATATATATATCAACAAAGAGGAACAAGGAAGAAGAAGAAGAAAAATAGAAAGAAGACTTCTAATTTCTTGTTGGTGTATTTTGGGATGAAATGGATGCATGTATATATAGGGAAGAAATGGAGGATGACAACCAAGCATATAGAGGATGACATATGGAGGATGACAACCAAGTCTTCCAATGTAAAATATGTGGTCCAAATTAAACCACACATCCATGCATCAAGCACTTGTACATAGTGCTTGGTGAGTTGCACAACACCAATAAAAACTTATCTGGTTTAAGTTTTTCAACAATCCACCATGATGTGCAAATCACCCGACGAAACCAAAGTACAAACCAATCCCCCGAATACGGACAAATAGCTGATAGAGATTGACACGAGGTAACATAATGCATTTTGACCGTGACGAGCTTCGGCTCGGCCATCACCCGTCAAAATCAAAAGCAAAAAAAAACCCTCAAGTGAGCAATCTCAATAGACGAACGATTTAAGCAACCTAAAAAACACGTAACAAGTAATAACTCCCCAAAGATGTCGCTATGTCATCTGTAGCAATATTCTCATCTCTCCCATAAGGTGTCAAACGACACTAACACAATCTGAGCTGGATCAAATTCGAGCAATGCTTGAACGCGGCTAGCGGTAACGACTTGGTGAACATATCGGCAGCATTATCTTCAGATAATATTTTCTTCAAGTACACAACCTTTGTGTCGTGTAAAGCTACCAGAAATGCATCACGCACATTAATGTGCTTCGTTCGCGAGCTGAACGCCAAATTTGTTGCCAAGTGAATAACACTCTGGCTATCACAATTAATACGGACAGTAGTCTGCTTCAGGATCAATCCAAACAAGAGTTCCTGAAAATGAACTGTTTCTTTAGCAGACTCGACCGCTGCAATGAGTTCAGCTTTGGTAGTCGATAATGCAACAACAGACTGTAATCGAGATCTCCAACTGACAGCTGTTCCACCTAATGTAAAAACATTAACAGAAGTGGATTTCCAACTGACACGATCACCTACGTAATCTGAATCGCAGTAACCAAGAATATCACAGTTGTTTTGCATACCATAAATCAGGCCGTGAGTTTCCGTACCTTTCAAGTAACGAAATACAGTTTTCACTGCATTCCAATGTGACTTACCCGGGTTTGATAGAAACCGACTAATCACACCAACGAAATGTGCAAGATCGTGACGGGTGCATACCATAGCATACATGAGGCTCCCGACTGCACTGGCATATGGAATCGTTGCCATCTCAGCCTTTCCAATATCGTCTACCGGACAATCGTCTCTTGTAATCTTGTTATGTCTTGGAAGTGGCGTAGACACCGACTTTGCTCCATCAAGATTAAACCGCTTCAGAATCTTCTGAATATAGCCCTTCTGTGTTAATCTGAGAGTACGGGATTTTCTGTCCCGGACAATTTCCATGTCGAGAATAATACGAGCTTCACCGAGATCTTTCATTTCAAATTCTGATTTCAACCTATCTTTCAAACGGTTGATTTCAGAACGATCCCTGCAAGCTATCAAAATGTCATCAACATAAAGAATTAGATAAATAGAAATGCCACCGCTTGATCTATGATAGACACAAGCGTCTTTCTCACTACGCTCAAAACCCAACGAGAGCATAAATAAATCAAACTTCTTGTACCATTGTCGAGGCGACTGTTGAAGTCCATAAAGGGACTTTTTCAACTTACAGACTCAATCAGGTTTGTTGTCGGAGATGAAACCTTCTGGTTGCTTCATATAGATGGTTTCTTCAAGATCTCCATGCACAAAAGCTATTTTCACATCTAATTGTTCGAGCTCCATATCAAGAATTGCCACAAGGGCCAGAAGGACCCGCATAGATGTGTATCGAACCACAGGCGCGAAGATATCGTCATACTCGATATCCTTCCGCTGTGCAAAGACTTTCGCAACCAGGCGAGCTTTATACGCTTATCATCTTTGACTTTATAGACCCATTTGCAGCCAATTGCACGACTGCCTTTCGGTAATGGACAAAGCTCCCAAGTGTTATTTTTAGATAGAGCTTCCATTTCCTCATGCATAGATCCTAACCACTTATCATAGTGGCTCGAAGCTAGGGTCTCCGAATAGTCAAATGACTCATCCTGTACAACATGCAAAACATACTCAAGCTGGTCAGTAAAACTCATATTTGCAAAATCCCAATCACCATACCTATTAAGAGGACGGATAGTTCTCTGGCTCTGCCTCGCAGGTACTGATACTGGAATTGTATCGCCTTGACCTCCACCATCATTCAGAATTTCTTCCTGAACTGAGCTAACTGGATCAGAAGTAGATGTATCTGGTGGACTAACATCTTCTTTAGATTCTGATCCCAAAATAAAACCACGAGTAGATCAGCTGGGTACAATAGAATTGACAATTATCTCATCTCCATAGGCTGTTGGAGAAACAGAAGAGATAATTTCCGGTTCTGAAGCAGGCTGTCGATTATGATTAGGCTTGAATAAAATCGACTCATCGAAGGTCACATGTCGAGAATGAATCACCTTTCGGGTGACCGGGTTCCAGATCTGGTAACCCTTGATTCCATTTGTATAGCCGAGTAGGAATCCCTTGGTGGCTCTGGGATCTAACTTGTCCTGACCTGTGACATGAATATACATAGGACATCCAAATACACATATGTATTTCAAACAGATACAACCCTTACCCCTCCAAATTTCTTCCGGAATTTTCCCCCCAATTGTTGAACACGGTAACCGATTCACAATGTGTACAGCAGTGTGAAGTGCTTCAGCCCAAAACATTTTAGGGAAACCAGATGTAACTAACATACATCAGACTTTTTCTAACAAAGTCCTATTCATCCGCTCGACGACTTAATTTGATTGTGGATCGCCAGGTGTGGTGTAGTGTCAGTGAATACCTCTACATGAACAAAAGTCTTTAAAGTTACCACTAGTGTATTCACCACCATTGTCAGATCTAAGCACTTTTAATTTTCTAACAGTCTCGACTTCGACTAGTGCTAACCAAGTTTTGAATATTTCAAAAACATCTGACTTTAACTTAATCACATACACCCAAAGTTTGTGCGAGAAATCATCAATAAAAGTAACATAGTACTTATCTTCACTGAGGGATTGTGTCGAAGATGGTCCCCAGACGTCGGTATGAACATAATCGAGGATCCTTTTGGTGTTGTGTTTTCCAACACCAAAGGAAACACACGTCAGTTTACCCGAGACACATTCTAAACAAAAGTCCAGACTCGTAGGCATATCAACTGCAATGAGTTTCCGCTTGCGCAGAATCTCCAAATTCTTTTCTGAAGTGTGTCCCAACCTAAGATGCCACAAACGCGTAGCATCTAAGTTTTTCGGACTAATGGCGACACACGCATCAGAACTGACTGTTTTGCCTACCAGATGAAACAGGTTATTTTCTGTCTGCTCACCTTTCATCACAACAAAGTTCCTTCTGGAGATGCGCATACTCCCATTCTCTATTCGAATCTTACAGCCAAGTTTGGACAGTTGTCCAACAGAAATCAAAGACCGAGTCATAGATGGTACAAATTTAATATTTGATAAAGTTCGAATAGTACTGTCAAACATTTTTATTATGACCGAACCGATGCCCCGAGTGACACACGATGTACTGTTTCCCATATAAATATGGTTACCTTCGAACTTCTCGAAAGTAGTGAAACAATCCCGAAATGGTGTCATATGGCACGAAGCTCCGGTATTCAACACCTAACGCCTGTCGCCTTGCAGTGCAGTAACCGTTGCTGAGAAGCCTGTATCTTGTTCGGTTGCAACTGCAAAAGATTCTGCTTTGTTCTTGTTCTTGTTTTTCAAAATCGGACAATCTCTGACCCAATGACCTGGTTTGTGACAATAATTACAATTGCCACGTTGCTTAGATTTCCCGCGATGATCAGGTTTACGAGATTGGGAGTGGCCACGAGTTCTTCCCCTGAGCTGATCGTCTTGGTCTTTTTCGGAAAATAGACCATGACTTTTGTGGTTGTTCTCCCGCGAACTGTTACCGATTTTCATCTAAATTCTCTGTTCTTCACAGATCATCCCTGCTTTCACGTCAGATAAAGATATAGAATCTCTTCCATAAATAAAACTATTAGTGAACTGGGAATATTTTTCGGGAAATGAATACAACAGAATCAAAGCGAGTGCCTCATTATCAGTGGCAAAAATAGAATTTGTTGCCTTCAACTTCGTTATGATGTCTTCGAATTCAGTCATGTGGGCCTGAATGGTAGTGCCTTCCTTCATTTTGAAGAACAAACACGACCTCATCAATAACAGTCGGTTAGTCAAGGTTTTCTTGAGATAAAGATTCTCAAGTCTTTTCCAAATCCCTGCGGCTGTCTTTTCAGAAACGATTTCAGAAATTACATTTGGACCCATAGCCATTTGTAAGGTAGTGAAGGCCCAAGCCTCCATTTCCTTAGCTTCTAAGGTGGACATATCCGAATCTATTTCTTCCGGAGCAAAGACTACGGGGTGAACATCGTTTTTCCTATGTGTTGTTGCTATAGTAAACTTCCATTTACCAAAATCACCATCCCCGTTCCATTTTTCTATTCTAATCCCGGCCCCCGATAATTTAAAAGCACCTTTTTGATAAAAATTTGGGTCCCAGTTGGAAACGGAACCGGCGAACGGATTTCCTGAATCAACAGACATTTTTAACGAGCACTTATCGTGCGACTAAAATATACAATGTAAGTCAAATTTAGATCTAGATGCTCTGATACCAATTGTAAGGGTTGGTGGCAGTTACAAAATCGTATTTCAAGTGATTTACGGTCCCAAAAATGATAACAATAAATCACATGCAACTGACCCGTTACAACAAATGCGGAATAACGAGATCTAAATATTATATATTTTGGTCTATTGATTCATACCGATCCACAAACGTAAATATAGCAGTTATCGAATATACGATAAAATATAACGAAACAACAAATAAATCGAGACAACAAGATTTAACGTGGTTCTACTATCAGAGTGATAGTGTACATCCACAGGGAGAGAGAGATCTTTATATTACCAACCGGGAGAAAATTACAACGTGTTTACGAGATCCTTGGATCAACAAATCAGCCACCCAAATGTTCCTCCAAAAACAAGATATATATATATATATATATATATATATCAACAAAGAGGAACAAGGAAGAAGAAGAAAAATAGAAAGAAGACTTATAATTTCTTGTTGGTGTATTTTGGGATGGAATGGATGCATGTATATATATAGGGAAGAAATGGAGGATGACAACCAAGCATATGGAGGATGACAACGAAGTCTTCCAATGTAAAATATGTGGTCCAAATTAAACCACACATCCATGCATCAAGAACTTGTACATAGTGCTTGGTGAGTTGCACAACACCAATAAAAACTTATCTGATTTAAGTTTTTCAACACATAATGCATTGCAAGCCATATTGTATCTAATGCATGTCATGATGCATTAAATGTTGATTTAGGGGTGTGCATACTTTATTAAGATTCAAATAATGGTGCTATCACAACCAGAATTAGACATATATAGTCTAATTGAGCATTGCATGTATTAATTATCTAGTACATGAAATTCTAATGCATAACTAGGTGAAAATTGGAATGAAGTTGTTTACAAGTCTTGAGGATATATGGCCATGTAAATCACTCGACATATGCGCTTAAAAATGTATGTTGCTCGTGTTGTTTTCAAGAAAAACGCCAATTCAACAATCATGACATCGTAGATTTTGTAACTCGTTTATTAGTTTATTTGGTTAAGAAATAAAAAGGTTATAAATTTACTTAAAATTTTAATGATCTAGATTCACATATATCCATAATAGGTGAAAAGTTTGTTGAATTCAATCACTACTACAGAAATGACATTTTTAAACGCACTATTTTACACGGTTTTTAAAAAACTCGAAAAAAACGTTTAAAAAGGTGGTCATGTTTTTTTAAGTTAATTTTTCAACGGTTCTGTGGTTGTGGCTGAAAAACCCAGATTCTATTAAGTAATCATCATGAATTTCATTGATCTTGAGAATTCTAGAATCAATATGAATGGTAAGCTTTCTCTCTCTAGACTCTCTTACTTTCTCTCACTAGAATATTACAAAATGAGCTCCTTTACCTTATACTTAAACTCTAAGCAAACTATTTAAACCTATGAATTACAAAGCTTAAAACTAATTACAATGACTTTCAACTAAAACTACTTTGACTTTACAAGACTTAAGCAAGACTTTGACTTTACACATCATTGACTTTTACATAAATCTTGAATACAATTTTATGCTATAACATTCTCCCCCTTTGGATTCAAGATTTAAAAAAAATGACAGCAGTCCTCAACTCTTGATCTTCAGAACTTTGATACTCTTCAGCTCTTCAGTTCTTGATATCTGGAAATCCATTAAACAAACGTTATTTTCATTTTGAATTTTGAAGCTTTGACAATCTTCAAATTTTCAGCTTTTGAAGCAAACTTTTTCAAATTTTCATCAAGTCTTGAAACATGAACTTCATATATTTGTAGCTTTGATCTTTGCAACTCTGAACTCTTTGAAGCTTTAACTCAAACTCTTTTAAGCAACTTCTTGGAGCTTTGTATCTTCATCTATTAGAACTTTGAATTTCTTGAATCATCTCGAAACATCTTTTTGACATATATCTTTCTTTCTTAGAAATTTCATCATTGAAATTATCTCCCCTTTAATTCTAGTATTCTATTTCTCCTCTTTTTTGATGATTGTGAGCATCATGATCATCAAAACTCTTTTCAATCTCAACACTGTCTTTGAATACCAGTATCATTCTCCTCCTTTTGATCTGAATAACCATCAATTCCAAAATATATTTATCCGAATCTTTTCAAATTCAGATAGAATAAAAGTTGTAACCCTGAATCTACATATGAAACAATTAAAATGTCTGTAAGTAGCACAAAGTCACTTAGTATAACAGATGTACTTTGGAAAGGAGCTTTTTGATGTTCACTCCCCCAATGCTTCCATTCAATCATTGAAAAACACAAAGGAATTTTTATGAACGTTATGACAAGAAAACATATTCCTTGTGTGTACGTGCATGTGTAGAAATGATTGAAGCAACTTATGCTTTATCAAGCTCAAATTGTGTAAATTGTTGAGACAGCAACAAGTTTTCCATGGACTCAATGTGCATGATTGAAGTGCGAAGGTGGGGCAGACTTCTTTCTTTTTCAATATCTAAATCTTCTGAATGAAGATTAGATAGCATATGTGCTGCGTCCCCATCAAAAAATGAAATATTTCTTTGTTAAGAAAGAAACTAGTGGCTAGTGGGATTAAAATTAAGAGTTGGTATGGGCTCACTGCCTGTTTCAATGATGGTCACCAAAGAGATGTGAACCAATCAGTTGATGTGGATACCCGGCTCAGAAGTGGTTGGTACAGAGTTCTCTTTTTATTTTAACTCTATTCTCTGATGCTCTGTCTATTTTCAATATGCCCACTTCTAACCAAACTCTCATTTACATTTTACCGCTCAACATTATGAGGTTGTTCACCCGGATGAACTTCCTCCCCCACTCTTTGATGTTGACCCCTTACCCCTCAATCACTCAAGGATAACTTCTTGGGTAGAAAACACTAGTTAACGTGAATCCATAGAAGTTTTTAAGCTCACACATTGTTCCCATTAATATTTTGTCCTAAAAGGATGTGTTGTTCAACAGTTTAGCTTGAACAATTATGTATCTCAGCAATTGAATCAGATTGTCATATGAATGTATTCTCCACAAAAATATCCTCATTATTTGAGCATTTGAACTTTGAAGATTTCTCACAACAAGTGTAACAACCCAAAACCATGGCAACACCATAATATAACATATAAATAAACTCCCAATCTAGTCCCAACCTTAACAATGCGGAAAGTGAAATTAAATCTATGATACGAGAAATTAATCTATTTCAACCGAGAATCTACTAAAGCGACTAACACCTCCACTAAGGCATAGACTTCAACCAAGAGCTCTTAGCACTTCTCATTCCCTTTCGACGAACCACCAACACTTCCCTTACCTGAAAATGGGTTTTAAGAATTTTGAAAGCGAGGGTCAGGCCGAGAGGTCTAGTGAATTCCCAAAATTTAACGTTTAGAAATAATAAAGAAAACATAATCCCTTATTGGGTTTCATTTCGTACAATCATTCCACAATAAGTAATCAGTTGTATACATCCGGGGCCCCCAGTCGATCCCTATTCGGCCCCTAAGTCGATGTCGTGCCCGCACGTAAGGAAACAGATTCCATACATGAGGCCCAATCATCCCCGATGATTGTTAACAAACCATGGTTTCCGAAATATCAAATACATTTCCTCATAAATAATAAAAGTACGAAGACTTATAAACACAAGTTAATAATAATCGACAACTGATTTCACGGTTACCAATTCTCAAACTCGTATAGAAATATCATGATGAAAACAATGACATACCAACCATTTCCAGTTATAAAATATTAACATCAGGGAACTCACCTGGATCTGTGAAATTAAACACGCAACCGATCTTACTCCAACACAATGCGAGTTCCTACAAAAGATGTATTCTCGACATAAGTCTCTAGCATGAAATTAAAGTTTTGCCCAAGATGGAATCCCAAGTACAAGATTTGGAATTACTCGGTGACTAACAGTAAAACTCGACCCGGTCGTGAAATCTACCTCTCTAGGTTCGGTCGAGAGGTCCCTAATCTGCCCTAAATCGGCGTTGGGTAAAATTTGAGTGGTCTGGTCGCAGGTTACCCAATCGATTAAGGTTGCACAAGTTTGACAGAGTTTAAGATTTACCTTCAGCAGGAGAATATCTACTAGAAGTGATTGCTTAAAAGTCCCAAGAACAGTCTTTAATAAATCAAAAATTCATATCAGCTCTAGGGGTGAGCAAAACCCGCCCAACTCGAAAACCCCGACCCGACCCGACCCGAAAAGAGGGAAACAGCTGAACCCGAAAAACCCGAACCCGATATGGTCCGAACCGAAATATATGTTCGGATAATATAGGATCGGGTTGGGTACCCAAAACCCAAACCCGACCCGACCCGAATATCCGAAAGGTATCTGATTCCATTTGAATTCCATTTTTTTATTTATAATTAATTCTAAATACCTAAATTAAATGATATCTCATATCTCATATCTGATTCCATTTTATTTTCCAATTTCCATCGCCATCGACCTAAATACCTAAATCGAATCGACTGTCTTCTCCAATCTCCAATCCATCGACCGTCGTTCCATTCCATCGCCACCATCGACCATCGTTCATCGACTCCCGCATCCCCTTCGTCGTCCATTCCATCGCCATTCCATCAACCATCGACGAATGCTCACTAAATCACCACTGCACACGATTGACGCCACGACGGGCCGACGACCTCTCTCTCGATTACTCTCCAGCCACTGGCGTCTGGCGGCCTCTCTCTCGACTCCAACCACTTCTTCATCGCTTCTTCTTGATTTCTGTAAGTTCTACTTCTGAGTTTTCGGGTTTTAAGCTTTTGATAATTGATAGTATTAAAAATCTATTGAGTTCTTTTTGATGGGTTTTAAGTTTTTGATGAAAAATCACTAATGGGTTTTAAGCTTATGAGTTTTCTAGGTTTTAATTTTAAGCTTCTGATGAGAATGAGAAATCAAACAAATGATTTCCAGTTTTTGTTTCTCTCCCACCCGAATACCCGACCCGAGCCACCCGAACCCGAGCCACCCCGAACCCGATATATCCGAAGTTCAAACGGACGGATTTCGGGGGTTCCACACACAACGAGAATTTGAACTACTCAGACGAATTATTTTGCCAACATCTTAACGAGAATTTGCATTATCCCCCTTTCCGCTTATTCCAACATACCGTAATAGCTTGCTCACACCAACATGAAATGTTGATGCCCTACTAATTATCAATTACCTAATTTTCACCAATTAAAAAAAAGCCATAACCATACTGTAACACCCTAAAATTTAGAGTAATATAAAAATTCGACAATTTGGAAAAATGACGTTGTATTTGGAATAAACCACCCAATAAGGGCAATGTATAAGGCATTTTCAAAAAAACTGCGTACGGATATAGAAATCAACAACAAACTAATCTAAACATGCACTATCTAGATTACATTGGTTGTCAACCCATAATCACCAAAAATATAGGGACTTAATCAATGCCCAACATAAAATACTAATCATCTCAAAAATGCCTCAAGCCCTCACTCATCGCTCAAACCTTTGGCAACCCACCGCTAAAGGAACCTGTTATACACATCATTTGAGAAAAAGTGTTAGGCTTAAAGCCTAGTGAGAACGTACATTTTATAAATTAAAGAATTATAGAGAATTGCAATTAAAAGAGATCCTTTCAAAAAAAGTTTAGTTTACAATTGAAATCTTTGCCACATAAGGACTGTTCGGTCCAAAGTTCATCTTGTGATGACGGAGGATACCCGATTTACCAAGGATTGTAGTGGAACACAAAAGTAGGTTACAATCCGAGTTGTGAGATAAATACTTGGAATCCATGGCCACGAACAACGTCGGTCCGTACTAAGATGTGGGGGAGGGCACCCGAGGAAACCAAGTCATACTCGTTCACTTGGACTACATTATGATCCATGGCTAGTAACCGGTCCCACATAACCGTACCAAAGGGCCTCCGAGGATCAAATGCATCCATAGCTACAAAGTGGAAAAACATTCCAAAATATAAGCCGAATCACATACCTATGGATCCACTAGGAATAGTCTAGACTTGTCACAATTTCATTTGTGACCAACTATAGTCAATCATATAGTCCTCAATAACATTTATTTTCAAATATGTCTTTCCAAGTTTAACTGCTGATAAGAATGAAAATCATAAAATGAGATTATATACATTCCTTCAAGTAACTCATGTAAATGTGCAAGTAATACTCAATTTTTACTTCATATAAGATGGAACCCTTTACTTTAGTTGAAAATGATTAGGAACCATAAAATCTCCCAAAACTCAAGTTAGGTAAAAAAATGTGATAAACTTAAATCCAAAATCAAGGAGATATATAGGAGTTCAAAATGTAAGCTTTGATATGTATAAAGTTTCGAAAATGATAATAGGAACTCACCAAGTGGGTTTTTTGAAGAAAACCCAAAACCCTAGATTTTGAACCTTTGTAGAAGATGACAATGGAGGTGATGATTTAAAGCCCAAAACTTGAATCTTTGGTTGCTACACCCAACTAGCAATAACTATGGAGGATTTGGTTGGTAGAACCCTAGTTTTCGGATGTGAGATTTATGAGGGTTGAGAGAGGGGCTAAAGAGGGTAGATGAGAAGTAAATGAGGATAAAGGGGGAAGAAACCCGTATTTGGGAGTCCAAGAGAACCCCGCGGGTTATTCCGCGACCTTAAATCGCGGCATAAGCCACCCGTGTCTCTGAAATGGTAGACAACTAGTGAGTTACGCGACTTGTGCCGCGACCTGCAAGTCGCATAGCAAGTCTCGGGAACCACTGTCCCACTTTTCCAATAACCAGATCATTAACAAACGAACATGGCTAAACACACGATCCACACAAGAGGGGTAGACGCAATATAACTAAGATTTAATATATCACAGGCTAGAAGTCTTAACACAAGAATTAACACAACGAAAATCCGGGGTGTTACAATCCTTCCCAACTTGGAGATGATTTCGTCCCCGAAATCCCAACTACTCAAAAAAATTAGGATATCTACGCTTCATATCCTCCTCGAGCTTCCCACGTCACATTGACTCCCCGATGATGCTTCCATTGCACCTTGACCATCGTGACCTCTTTGTGACGAAGATTCTTTGACTTTCGCTCCAAAATAGCTTCGGGTTCCTCGACACAACGATTACCTTCGTCCACTCTTATCTCGGAAAGGGGAATGACTCTTTCCTCATCTGCCAAACACTTCCGAAGATAACAAATATGGAACGTGTTCTGGATCCCGTTCATTTCTGGTGGAAGTTCTAATTGGTAGGCTTGCAAACCCACACACTTTAGCACCTTGAATGGGCCAAGGAAACGAGGACTCAACTTCCTACGTTTTGCGAACCGGATAATGCCCTTCCATGGCGACACCTTAAGCATCACACAATCGCCCACTTGAAACTCCATCAGCCATCTTTTCTTATCGGCGTAACTCTTCTGCCGATCTTGAGCTGCCTTCAACCGTTCCCGAATGCCTTTAACTTTATCGGCCGTCTCTTGCACAACTTTAGGTCGGGAAAACTTTTTCTCTCCTGCTTCTAGCCAACACACGGGAGTTCTGCACTTTCGCCCGTATAAGGCCTCAAACGGTGCCATTCCAATACTCGAGTAGTAGCTATTATTGTAAGCAAACTCCACCAAAGGTATGTGAGAGTCCCAACTACCCCCAAAGTCGTTAACACAAGACCTTAGCATGTCTTCAAGCGTTTGGATTGTTCTCTTGCTCTGACCGTCGGTTTGTGGATGGTAAGCCGTACTCAACTTTACTCGGGTACCAAGCTCCTTCTGAAAACCATCCCAAAACTTTGAAGTGAACCGACTGTCACGATCCGAAATGATTGATAAGGGTACACCATGCCTCGAGACCACCTCATCAATGTAGAGTTTTGCTAACATGTCCATCGGTAAGGTCTCGCGCATAGCCAAAAAGTGAGCGCTCTTAGTCAACCGATCGACTATTACCCAAATGGTATCGTGACCTCGAAGAGTTTTAGGCAACTTCGTCACGAAGTCCATGGTAATATGCTCTCACTTCCACTCGGGGATCTCTAAGGACTAAAGACTCCTATACGGTCGTTGATGTTCGACCTTCACTTGTAAGCACGTCACACAACGCTCCACGTAACGCGCCACATCAAGTTTCATTACCGGCCACCAATAATGTAACTTCAAGTCCCGGTACATCTATGTACTTCCCGGATGAATGGAATACTTGAACTTGTAGACATCCTCAAGAAGTAGTTCATGGTTACCCCTAACCTTGGGTACCCACACACGACCATTGAACAGTTTTACCCCACGACTATCTTCCGTTAAGAGCAAACGTTGCTTTGTCATGACTTCGTCCTTGAGATTTTCTTCCAACAAGGCTTCTACTTGAGATGTCTTGATTTTCTCAACAAGACTTGACACCAACTCGATTTTCGAAAGGGTAGCCCGAATACTTCCGCTATATTCTTTTCGACTTAATGGATCGGCCACTACGTTCACCTTACCGGGATGGTAAAACAACTCACAATCGTAATCCTTGAGTAACTCGAGACACCGCCTTTGCCTCATGTGTAACTCCTTTTGATCAAAGACATATTTTAGGCTCTTATGATCCGTTTAGAGTTTACATTTCGTGCCATAAAGGTAATGCCAACAAAGATTAATGGCGAACACCACCGCTGCTAACTCCAAGTCATGGGTAGGATAACTCTTCTCGTGAATTTTGAGTTGTCTCGAGGCGTAGGCGATCACCTTGCCTCTTTGCATCAACACGCATCCTAATCCCATTTTCGAAGCGTCGCTATAGACCACGAAGTCTTCCGACCCTTTGGGTAGCGACAAGATTGGAGCTTCACACAACTTCCTTTGCAAAGTCCGGAATGCTTTCTCTTGCGCTTCGGTCCAAACGAACTTCACATTATTCCAAGTCAACGCCGTCAAGGAAGAAGCGATTTTCAAAAAGTCTTGAATAAATCTCCGGTAATATCCTACCAATCCCAAGAAACTTCGGATTTCAGACGGGCTCTTGGGAGGCTCCCAATTCATCATGGATTCAATTTTGGAGGGGTCCACTTTTACTCCGTCTCGAGTGACAAGGTGACCCAAGAATTGCACCTCTTCAAGACAAAAATCACACTTGGAAAATTTGACGTACAATCTCTCTTTTCTCAATACTTCTAGAACTTCACGAAGATGTTGCTCGTGTTCCAACTCGCTCTTGGAATATAAGAGTATGTCATCAATGAATACGATGACCGACTTGTCAAGGAATGGTCGGCATACCCTATTCATCAAATCCATAAACACCGCTAGTGCGTTTGTTAGGCCAAAAGGCATTACAAGGAACTCGCAATGGCCGTAACGCGTTCTAAAGGTCGTCTTCGAGACGTCTTCTCCCCTCACCTTCACTTGGTGGTAACCCGAACGTAAGTCGATCTTGGAGAAACACCCCACTCCTTGGAGTTGATCGAACAGGTCGTCTATCCTCGGAAGCGGGTACTTGTTCTTCACCGTTGCCTAGTTCAACTCACGGTAGTCGATGCACATTCTCATTGTGCCATACTTCTTCTTGAAAAACAAGACCGGAGCTCCCCAAGGCGACGAAATCGGTCTTATGAAACCCTTCTCCAAAAGCTCTTGAAGTTGAGCCATCATCTCTTGCATCTCCGATGACGCCAACCGGTAAGGAGCTCTAGTAATAGGTGTCGCTCCCAGCACGAGATCAATCCGAAACTCCACTTGTCGATCGGGTGGTAATCTGGGCAAGTCATCCAGAAAGACATCGGGAAACTCCCGGACTATCTTCACATCTTCAAGATTTGACTTCTCTAGCTTGGCGTCGATTACGTAGGCTAGGAAGGACGAACATCCTTTCACCAAGCATTTGCGTGCTTTAGCCATGGTGATGATTGCTACATCACCTTTCCTTTTCTCACCATAGACCATGATGACTTCACCACTAGGATTGGGAATTCGGATCAATTTCTTGGAACATTCGATCTCGGCATGATTGTTCGCTAACCAATCCATGCCGACCACCACATCAAAACCTCCAATAATCATTGGCATCAAATCGATCGGAAAATCTCTCCCTTCGATTCTGAGAGTACACTTCCTCAGAACATCGCAGATTAGAACATGACTACCATCTGCTATCTCTACCACTAACGCATTCTCTAGACTATTAGTGGGCATAGCAAACTTTTGACGAAACAACTCAGATATAAAAGAGAAACTGGCACCCGAATCGAACAGTACACGAGCAGGTACAGAGTTTAGAAGAAACGTACCCGATACCACATCGGCGGATGTCTTGGCCTCATCAGCCGTCATCTGAAAGGCTCGACCCGAAACCCTAGGTGGGTTCTCTTTCTTCTCCGGCGCGCTACCCGACTTGAGCTTCGGGCAATCTCTCTTCATATGCCCCGGTGCCTTGCACTCGAAGTAGATAAGCCCTCTGATCGGGCAATATTTGGTGGCGTGATCAGATTTCCCACACTTGCTGCAAGGTTGAGAAGTGGGGTTACAGTTGCCATGGTGCTTGCTATGGCACCTCTGGCACCATCTAGCTTCTTGATAACCACTGAAGCTTCGGTTTCCGACAAAAGGTCGGGATCTCTTGGGAGGTACGAAATTGCTCTCCCACTTTCTCTTGTCTACAGTCACCACAACTTTCTCCGGTTTACCCCTCGCGTAAACCTCTTCCATAAACTGTGCCTCTTCAATTGTCTCACGAAGGTTAGAAGCCTTCGAGTTGCGGACCATGGACATCATGTCCGCCGACAGACCCATTAGATAGGCCTTTATCTTCTCCTTTTCAGTTGAGGCCACGTGCCCCACTAACCCCATCTTCTCCATAAATTGACGGGTGTACTCCTTCAGCGTCAAGTTTCCTTTCACAAGCGACCGAAACTTCGCTTCAATTCGATCCATGGCTCTCTCGCTGCAGTACTCCTCCAAGAGCTTCTTCTTGAACTCGGCCCAAGATAGTTGAGCCAACACAGTAGAAGAGAGGGTGGACTGGGTGACATTCCACCATGAGAGTGCCATATCTCTGAGTAGCTGAGAACCAACCTCACTTTGTGATCGTCCCCACATTCAGAGGAGCCGAAAGCCTGTTCGACTGCTTGGATCCATTTCACACACGCGACTGGTCTTCGAAACCAGAGAACTCTGGTGGTCCAAAACCAGAAAGGATTTATAGGAGCAACTCTTTCCACTTCTCGGATCCCCAACAACTCTGTGCTCTTCAGTTCTGATTCTGTTCCCGGTGCCTCCAGAACCAACCAACACATTCTCTTCCACCACCTCGTGCCTTCTGAGGCTCACATCACGGTCCTCCAACAACTTCAGAAACGCCTCTTGCTGCTTTTCCATAGCCGAAGCCATCATTTGCATGACGCTGGCCATCATATCAGCTTGAGGGTTTGCCTCTTGAACAACTAGGTTTATGGATGCCAATTCTACTCTAGGCACTTGCTCCACCTCCCCAGTGAATATCGGCGGCATACCGGGAGGAAGGACTGTCGGCGCTCTAACTACCGGGTTTCGCTCGGGCGAACTAACATCGCGAATGTCTCCGTCGCCTAACGGACGACTACGTGTGTTCACCATAACGGAGTAATGGCTGCCACACAAGCACGAGAAAGAGTAAGAGAGAGATCAACAGAATAAGCACAAAAGAACGTACTACTACATTACCAATTGTCATAGTAACGACACTTCAAGCACACTCACGTAAAACATCCTCATAATAACATTAGCTAAGTGAGATTATGAACATATAATACATAAAAGTTCTCGCTACCATTGCCACAACGCTTGATAAACATAATTTCCGTCGACTCTAAGACTAACCCATCTTAGAAGTTCTACCTAAATTCACAATCAATACTTAACATACTCAGTCTAAGTCTAGACATCTTACATTAATTCCTAGTTCACTTAAACTAGAGCTCTGATACCAACTTGTAACACCCTAAAATTTAGAGTAATATAAAAATTCAAAAAATTGGCAAAATGACGTTGTATTTGGAATAAACCACCCAATAAGGGCAATGTATAAGGCATTTACAAAAAAATTGCGTACGGATATAGAAATCGACAACAAACTAATCTAAACATGCACTATCTAGATTACATTGGTTGTCAACCCATAATCACCAAAAATATAGGGACTTAATCAATGCCCAACATCAAATACTAATCATTCAAAAATGCCTCAAGCCCTCGCTCGTCGCTCCAACCTTTGGCAACCCACCGCTAAAGGAACCTGTTATACACATCATTTGAGAAAAAGTGTTAGGCTTAAAGCCTAGTGAGAACGTACAGTTTATAAATTAAAGAATTATAGACAATTGCAATGAAAAGAGATATTTTCAAGAAAGTTTAGTTTACAATTGAAATTGTTGGGAACTGAAAGAATTGCTTAAGTACAGTTAATGCTGCTAGTACAACTTGGTTACTACTTCTGAAGTTAATGCTGTTGATACAGGTTAATGCTGCTAACCAAGATTAATACTGCTAGATGAAGTTACTACTACTAAGCAATTTTAGTACTGCTAGTAGTGAGTACTGCTGAACTTAATACTGCTCAAAGTATTAATGTTGTTGAAGACTTAATACTGCTTATGAGATGAAGACTTCATATGGCAAGGATGACAGCTGTACTGAATGGAGATATTCATGGAAAGCTTGGAGATAACTTTGAAAGATTATACTGAAGATCTTTTATTCTTTGTAATTATCTTTTATCTTCAGTATATGTATAGAATAGTTTGTATCTTTATAAAAGAGAATTAATTCTGAGTTTTTAGTTTTCTTAGAGAGAATCAACCTCAAGGTTTATAATCCTAGTTCTAGAGAAGTAGAATTCGTATTGGTGAGTCTGTTCATCAATATTGAGGTTGTGTGTGAAATCTTGTAGCTTTATAACCATTCAATAAAGCTTACAAGTTGTTATTATGATTCACTGTTTCATTGATCTTTGAATATTAAAGTGTTATTCCGCAAACTCCTTTAATATTGTTTCTGAGTGTTTATTCTTGTTAAGAATTCCGATCCTGACAAGTGGTATCAGAGCAAGTATTCTCAGAAATCTTATTCATCATGGAAAACACAGTTGAATCAAACAGCACTCTGGTCTCAAAGGTTCCAATGCTCAGATCTAATGAATTTGACATGTGGAAGATTAGAATCAAGCAATACATTCTCCTCACAGATTACTCCATGTGGGACATCATTGAGAATGGCCCATCTGATGCAAAAAAGATTGGTGAAGATGGAAAAAGAACCCCACCAAAGACGGATGCAGAAAGAAAGACAAGGCAGACAGAGATGAAAGCCTTGAGCACACTGCTCTTGGCCATTCCCAATGAGTATCAACACCAATTCTGTAATTGCACTGATGCACAGATGCTTAGGAATGCTCTAGAAAAGAGATTCTCTGGTACCAAAAGTACCAAGAGAAATCAGAAGGCAATTTTGAAGCAACAGTATGAAAACTTTATGTCAACTAAGAATGAGTCAATGACTCAAACTTTTGACAGGTTTAACAAGCTAATTGGTGAACTAGCTACTATGGGAGTACAGATTGATCAAGATGATGTAAACATAAAGTTCTTAAGGCCCTTGGAGATGAATGGACCATGTACACTGTTTCATTCAGACAGAATGAACAATTGGAAGAGAAAGAACTTGATGATCTGTACAATGATCTTAGAGTATTTGAAGCTGAGGTATAGGCAAAGAAGAAGCCTTTTGGATATGTCCATAATGTTGCACTCCTATCAGCATCAATTGATTCTACTGCTAACCCTGAATCAGTTAATGCTGCTAATGGAACAAATCAAGAAAAAGGCACTGAATATGTGTTTGAAGCCTTTATTTCCAGCCATGGAAACTCCTCTTTAATCAATGATGATTTGGAACAACTTCACCCTGATGATCTTGAAGAGATGGATATTAAATGGCAGATGGCCATGCTTTCCATGAGGGTGAAGAAGTTCATCAACAGAACTGAGAGGAACAACTTCTCCCAAAGAAGAGAAGATGGAGCAGGCTTTGATAAATCAAAGGTGGAGTGCTATAAATGTCATCTGAAGGGACACTTTGCCAGGGAATGCAGAAGTGGAGTGTCTCACAACAACAACCACCAACAAGCACAGTCTGGAAACCTCAACCATAACAGAAACTCTGCTCAAGCCCTTGTTTCTCAACAAGGAATGGGGTTTGACTGGAGTGATCAAGTAGAAGAGGCTATCCAAAATCAAGCTCTTATGGCAGAAGTATCTGATCTCCCAACTGAGGTAAGTTCTAATCTCTGTTCTAAAACTTGCATAGACACTGTTAAAAGGTATAGGGATCACAACCAGAAGATGAGTGATGACCTTAAGAGGTTAGCAAAAGATATAAAAGACTGTGAGAATTGTTGAGAGGTTTGAGGAACAGATTAAAGGTTTTCAAGCCAATGAACTTCAACAATCATATGATACCAATTACTGGAAGTGGGAGAAAAAGGATCTAGAACTCCAACTGACCAAATCTAAAGAAGAGAGTGAAAAGTTGAGAGAGGAGCTAACCAAGGTTAAGCTTGATGTGGAAAAGTTTTCCAATGCTTCTAAAGGAATGGACTCTTTACTACAAACTCAGATTCATGATAAATTGAGAAGAGGAATTGGGTACAATACCACACCACCACCATACAACAACAACTACATTCCTCCTACATCAGACTTACTAGAAACCAAAGATAGGAAGGACTTGCCTAAGGGAGCCACTGAGATAGATCCCTTAGATAAGGTAGTTGTTGAGGATAAGACTGAGAAAGAGATTGGTAAGAGTAAGGAGAACAATGTGAGTGGTGAGATTCCCCTAGAGAATCACATCATTACCAATGAGGGGTGTGGAAAGATTTGGGTCAAATCAAAGGACATAGAGAAGATAGAGGGAAAGTCTGGTAAGGTCCATTACAAACAGACCACAGTTGTGAATCCAGTTCCTTGCAAACAGTGTGCATGCAAGAAATCTGAGCCCCTAAAACATGATAAAAAGAGGGGAAATCAAAGAAACTGGAATAATCAGTGGGCACAAAAACAAGGGGTTTATTTGAGTAAAATCAATAGACCAAAACCTTGTTTTATCTGTGGCAAATTGAATCATCTTGCCAAATACTGTTATTTCAATCCTATAAACCAAAGGATGAATTTTCAAAGATCTATGCAAAAACCCTTGGGTTATAGGAAGAAGGAAAGGAACCATGTGGCTAAGAAATCTGTTAAATCTAAAAGCCACATGAAGAAAAAGACTGTTAAAGAAAGTGTCAATATGTGGGTTCCTAAAAGCACTAAAACTGTTAGTACTGCTACCCCAAATAGTATTGCTGACAATGATAGTGCTGCTAGAAGCAATACTATTGCTACCAATGTTAGTGCTGCCAAGAGTATTAGTACTGCTAAAACTAACATGGTTAGTACTTCCTCAAATGTTAATACTGCTAACTCTGTTAGTGCTTCTAACAAGGTTAGTACTGCTAAACCTGTTAGTGCTGCTAACTCTGTTAGTACTTCTAAAGTTAGTACTGCTCCTAGTGTTTGTGCTGCTAGACCAATCATATTGACAAAGTACTCCAATAAAGAGTGCTCTGATTTCAAAAATCTCATCAAAAAGGAATGTAAATACTTTGATGAGAAAGGGAGACCCAAGACCACTTTGGCTTGGGTTCCCAATCAATACTAATTGTTTAATCTTATGTGCAGGGCAACCAGCAGCTCAAGGGGAAGAGCATCTGGCATGTTGATAGTGGTTGCTCTAGGCACATGACAGGGAACATGTCATGCCTGAAGAATTTCAAGAAAATTGATGGTGGGCATGTTGCCTTTGGTAATACTCCAGATGGAGGTAAGATCAGTGGTAAGGGGGATGTAACCAAAGGTAAAATGACCTTTCAAGATGTATTCTATGTTGAGCAGTTAAGGTACGACCTGTTAAGTGTATCACAGGTTTGTGACAAACAGCATAGTATATTATTTACTGATTCTGAATGCATTATCCTTGCTCCTGGATTCAAGGTAGTTGATGAAAAGATGATACTACTAAGAACTCCAAGAAAGGATAATGTATATTGCTTAGATATGGAAAGTGTTTCAACTGATTCATCCCTAAACTGTCTTGTTTCAAAAGCTTCTTTGGATGAATCATCACTTTGGCACAGAAGGATGTGTCACATGAACTTTAAAACAATGAATAAACTTGTTAAAAACAACCTTGTAAGAGGTTTAACTTCCAAAGTCTTTTCATGTGATGATCATTGTGTTGCCTGTCTTAAAGGCAAACAACACAAAACTTCTCATAAGTCCAAAGAGTTGAACACAATCTCTAATTCTCTTCAGTTGTTGCATATGGATCTGTTTGATCCTACAAATGTTATGAGTATAGGTAAGAAATCATACTGCCTAGTTATTGTTGATGATTACTCTAGATTTACTTGGGTATATTTTCTAAGGACTAAGGATGAGACAAATGAACTGATCAAATCCTTTATTCTAAGAATTGAAAACCAAACTAATCAAAAGGTAAAAGTCATTAGGTCAGACAATGGTACTGAATTTAAAAATCATGACCTAAACACCTTTTGTGAGGAAAAAGGAATTGAGAGGCAATACAGTGCTCCTAGGACTCCACAACAAAATGGTGTTGCTGAGAGAAGGAATAGGACACTGATTGAGGCTGCTAGATATCTGTTAGCTGATTCCAAACTTCCAATTACTTTCTGGGCTGAAGCAGTTAATACTGCTTGCTATGTCCAAAACAGAGTTCTAGTAGTCAATCCTAAAAACAAGACACCATATGAGCTTTTAAATAACAGAAAACCATTTATTGGATTTTTCAAACCTTTTGGGTGTCCTTGTACCATTCTCAATACCAAAACTCACTTAGGAAAGTTTGATAGCAAGGCAGATGATGGTTTTCTTGTTGGTTACTCATCTCAGAGTAAGGCTTACAGAGTGTTTAATTCTTCTTCTAGAATAATTGAGGAAAGTGACAATGTCAAATGCAATGAGAACACACCAAATCCTATTGGGTCTGGTCCTCAGTGGTTATTTGACATTGATTCACTAACTAACTCTTTGGGTTTCAGTAGTGATTATCATGCAGGTTCAGGAAGTGGAGGATCAGGGGATGAACAAGTACAAGTACAAGACATTATTCCTCAGTCTGTGATCTTTCCCATACCTACAATAGAGCCTGTTGATGTCTGTGCAAAGGAAATTATGACTGAACTGATTCAGAGTGAAGAAGAAGGAAGAGATGAGGAGAATCTAGTGCATGAAGAGCCAGAAGCAGCTGATGAGATCCCTTCAGCTGACTTAAATGATTCCAATCTAGATGTGGGAATCAATGAAGAACCTAGTCATCAGACTAGAACTCAAAAGAACCATCCTCCAGAGCTGGTCATAGGAGACATCTCTTCTCCTATGATAACAAGGAATCAAAGCAAACTTCAAGAGCTGCAGGATCAGCATCACACAGTACTCTCTTGCTTTCTATCTCAGATTGAGCCTAAGAAGGTTTATGATGCAATGAAAGATTCCAGTTGGATAGAAGCTATGCAAGAAGAGTTACTGCAGTTCAAATTGCAAGAAGTTTGGGACTTGGTGGACCTTCCAAAAGGTCATAGAGCTATTGGAACCAAGTGGATTTTCAGAAATAAAAAGGATGAGAGAGGAATTGTGATCAGGAACAAAGCAAGGCTTGTGGCACAAGGGTACACTTAAGAAGAAGGCATAGAATATGAAGAAGTGTTCGCTCCAGTGGCAAGGGTAGAGGAAATTAGGCTATTTCTAGCCTATGCCTCATACATGAAGTTCAAGGTATACCAAATGGATGTGAATAGTGTCTTTCTTTATGGTACAATTGATGAAGAATTATATGTCTGTCAGCCCCCTGGATTTGAAAATCCATCATATCCAGACAGAGTATACAAACTGAAGAAAGCACTTTATGGTCTTCATCAAGCCCCAAGAGCATGGTATGATACACTGTCTACCTATCTCTTGGAGAATGGGTTTGAAAGAGGAATAATTGACAAGACCCTCTTCATTAAAAGAAGTAAGAAGGACATCCTACTTGTTCAGATCTATGTGGATGATATCATCTTTGGATCCACAAAAGATCAGATGTGTAGAGACTTTGAAAAGTTGATGCACAAGAGCTTTAAAATGAGTTCAATGGGTGAACTTACTTTCTTCCTTGGGCTTCAAGTGAAACAGAAGAAAGATGGGATCTTCATAAGTCAATCAAAATATGTGAAAGACATCCTGGATAAGTATGGTTTAACAGACTCAAAGCCAGCAAGACTAGGGTGGTGCTAATATGGATAGAAAGTCTACTTCAGGTGGATGTCAACTTTTGGGTGCAAGACTAGTATCTTGGCAGTGTAAGAAACAAACCACAGTGTCCTTATCAACAACAGAAGCTGAGTATATTGCTGCTGCAAGTTGCTGCTCTCAGGTTCTATGGATTCAGAATCAAATGCTGGACTATGGGGTAACCTTTCTTCACACTCCGATCTTCATTGACAATAGCAGTGCTATAAGCATTGTTAACAATCCAGTCAAGCACTCCAAAACAAAGCACATTGAGATTAGGTATCACTTTATTAGAGATTGTAATGAAAAGAAGCTAATTCAAGTTGCTAAAGTTCATACTGACAACCAGTTTGCTGATCTATTCACTAAATCTTTTGATATGGGTAGATTCGCTTTCTTGGTCACAAATGTGGGCATGATCAACTCTGAATGAGCTCATGTTTTAAAAAAAAAGTGTTTACATACCTGGTATTGGTTTATTCTTTGGCGCTACTAACTTCTTTCTCAGGAAGTTATTACCTTGCTCAGAGTACCTCAAGCTTCAAAAAGTGTAAGTATAGTTAATACTGCCAGTACAAAGTTAATACTGCTAATTAGTTAATACTGCTAGTGGTTAATACTGCTCTCAGTTAATACTGCTAGTTAGTTAATACTGCTAGTGGTTAATACTGCTCTTAGTTAATACTGCTAGTGGTTAATACTGCTCTCAGTTAATACTGCTAGTTAGTTAATACTGCTAGTGGTTAATACTGCTCTCAGTTAATACTGCTAGTTAGTTAATACTGCTTATGTCCCGAATCGTATAAATACCCTTTTTGCCCGCCTAAAAGTTCATAACGACTCTTTGATTTCTATTCATCTGCTCTCTAACCCTTTCTCTCAAGCACCAAGTGTTTCAGTCCAGAATTCTCAAGCTCGATGGCAGCTATGGCGTTCATTGATGAACATAATGAGATTGCAATGCTACAAAAGCCGAAGCAAGCCGCTGGATTCCATCAAATTGTGGATTTTCTCAAGTCCAGCCACATTGCCCATGCTCTTACAGTGTCGCCAACAATCTACATAGAGCATCAAAGACAATTTTGGGCGAATGCCACTATAGTCACAGAAAATGGTGTGCAGATAATCAAGACAAGGGTGTGTGACAAACCCTTGTCAGTTTCTGAAGAGGTGATTCGCATTTGTCTATGTCTAGACGATGCTGCAGGTATTACTTCTATTCCTAATGAGGACTTGTTCTCTAACCTTTCAAGAATGGGGTATGGAGGCCAATTGGGTGGTTTCAAATTCTCAAAAGCTAAATTTTATACCCAATGGCGTTTTCTTGTTCATACCCTGATGCACTGTATTTCCAAAAAGACTACTGGATGGAGTGAGTTCAGCAGTACTATTGCTTATGCTTTGGTCTGCTTGGCCACTGCCAGAAAGTACAATTTTTCTAAAATGATTTTCAATGATCTTGTGTCAAACTTGGGAAACAAAAAGAGTTTTTATATGTACCCAAGATTTGTCCAGGTAGTTATAACCAATGAATTGACGGATATGCCTCACTTTGATGAGGTATATGTACCAAAAATCCCCAAAGGTAAGGTCTTTTCAAATATGAAGAGATCTCCATTGGACTCGGAAGGAGTTGACACCCCATTGTTCTCTACAATGATGGTGGTGTCCCACAATGAAGAAGGTATGGCTTCAGGGTCAAAGCCCTCATTAGACCATCCCACTGAAAGCCAATCCCAACCTTCAATCACCATATCAATCCCACAGTCCCTTGTTCAAAAACCAATTTCACCAATCACCAATACATACATCAGGAAAAAGGTAAAGAAGGCTCCTTCTCTTCTTGTACCTTCACCCACAGAGCCTTTAAGCCCTCTATGGAGAATTCTCCATTAGAGAATATCTATAGGGAAACCACAGGGGTGTCTCCCAACCCCAAGGAGGTGCTCACTGAGGAGATGAATGAGCATATGGGTGCAAAGGCTGCCACTACTCCTGCTAGCACAGAGGAGGTCAGTGGTAACATCAATAAGACTTTCCCCATGGAAACTTTGGGTGAGCAATCATCCAAAGGTCCCAAGTGCCAAGAAACCATGGGGGCAGCAGGTGCTTCTTCTAGGCAGAAGACCTCTACTACAAAAAGATCCCATGATCCTTCAAAAGGGGGTCACACTCCTGGAGAAGGTGAGGACATATATGACTATCTTGAATTGATGGAAACAATGGGCAACATCAATATGGATGTAATCAAGCAGGGAAAAGACATAGAAGAGCTGAAACTGATAATTCTGTCTCAACAAGTACAGATTACCAACCTGAAGAAAATGGTGAAGAGATTGGTCCAGAAAAAGAAGAAGAAACAGTTTGTGCTCAGAAGAAGGAAACCAGTGACTGATGCTCCCAAAAAGGGGGAGTCAGAAGCTGATGCCAACATGGAAGATGTTAAAGTTGAGGGGGAGTTTGATGGGGTTAGTGGAGATAATGTACAAGCAGCAGAAACAGAAAGCATAGCAGCAGTAAAAGAGAAAGCAGTAGAAACAGAAAGTGTGTTTGATCAAGCAGCAGAAACTGTTAATACTACTGAATTGAATGAAGCAACAGAACTAGTACAAGAGGTATTAACAGATCTTGAGATAGCAGAAACTTTGATCAAGGCTAAACATGATACTCCCAAGGTCACCTCAAAGGCCAAAGGAGTTATCATCAAAGAAAAAGGTGAAGTGATCAAGAAAGCAAGTATTGAGAAGGTAGTAAGCAAAGACAAAGGCAAAGCAAAGTTAGTGGAATCTGATCAACCAATTAAAAAGCAAAAGTTAGTTGAGTCAAATGAAGCTTTGGCCAAAAAGATTCAGGCTGAACTTGAGCAAGAAGAAAAGGCTCAAGTGGACAAATATAGAGAGATGGCTAAGGCTCTAGCTGCAGAGTTAAATGAAGCTTATCAACAAAGCTTGGAAACTGAGTTAGCACAGAAGAAAGCTGCAACCCTAAAGAAGTCTGTGTTAGTCAAAATGGATGCAAAGAAGAGACAACCTTCAAAGACCTACCTTGGTACTCAAGAGAGAAAGAAGATGATTACTTTTCTCAAGAAAGGAGATGTTCTCAAAGATGACTTTTGAACAGATCAAAGGGTTGTATGATTCAGAGATGACAAAGCTTCAAGGGAATGAAACAGCCAGAGTTGAAATGGAAAAAAGGATGAAAGAAAGTAATGATTTTCTGATAGAAAAACCTTTCCCTGATGAGCAAGAAACACCAAAGAAAGAAGCCACACTAGGTCAAAGTCTGAGGACTTTAAAAAGAACTAAAATGATGGCAAGAAGAAAATCAACCAAGAAACCTAGAGTGGATAAAGAAGAAGCTGAGAAGGTTGCTGAAGAAGAAGGGGCACCTAAGGCAATTGAACAGAAAGAACCATCAAGTACTGATGATGTGAATCTGTACATGGTAGTGATGGACAAAGTTCCTGAACCTATAACAGTTGAACCTGTTGGTGTTAAGCCTCCTGAGGTCATTCTCTGGGATACAATGAAGGTTGATGGAAAAGAGTATATCAGGCTCAAAAGAAAAGATGAGAAGTTTGAAGTGTATAATACTTGGGCCAAGATTGTCAGAACATGTTCCAGGTCTGATTTAGAGGAGATGTTTGAAATAGGAATGAAGTTGTATGCTGATCAATTGAAAGCTTCAGAGATTTCAATCACAAAACTTGTGATGGAGTATCTTTGTATGTTGTTCAAGCCTGAAGAAGTGAAGGACATCATCAGAAATGTGTTTCAAAAAGTCACCAACTGGACTCTATATGAAACTAGTGGAGTATATGCTTTAACTATGGATTCAAATCACATAGAATACTTCCTAGTGGATAGAGTGTACAACCACAGTAGATTGAAGCTACATGCAATGTTGAAAAAGAAGCTTGGATGTGTTCCAGATTCAGAAATGGCAAAGTACTTGATTCAGAGGATTATCAATCAGAGTTTGGGGTTGAATCCAAATACAGGTGTATGAGCTATGAAGTTTTGGGAGCATCTTAAAGACCATCTGAAGAACTTGACTTCTCTTCCTAAAAGTCAAGTTAGGGACAGATTGTTGGGAATTGAAAGAATTGCTTAAGTACATTTAATGCTGCTAGTACAACTTGGTTACTACTTCTGAAGTTAATGCTGCTGATACAGGTTAATGCTGCTAACCAAGATTAATACTGCTAGATGAAGTTACTACTACTAAGCAATTTTAGTACTGCTAGTAGTGAGTACTGCTGAACTTAATACTGCTCAAAGTATTAATGCTGTTGAAGACTTAATACTGCTTATGAGATGAAGACTTCATATGGCAAGGATGACAGCTGTACTGAATGGAGATATTCATGGAAAGCTTGGAGATAACTTTGAAAGATTATACTGAAGATCTTTTATTCTTTGTAATTATCTTTTATCTTCAGTATATGTATAGAATAGTTTGTATCTTTATAAAAGAGAATTAATTCTGAGTTTTTAGTTTTCTTAGAGAGAATCAACCTCAAGGTTTATAATCCTAGGTCTAGAGAAGTAGAATTCGTATTGGTGAGCCTGTTCATCAATATTGAAGTTGTGTGTGAAATCTTGTAGCTTTATAACCATTCAATAAAGCTTACAAGTTGTTATTATGATTCACTGTTTCATTGATCTTTGAATATTAAAGTGTTATTCCGCAAACTCCTTTAATATTGTTTCTGAGTGTTTATTCTTGTTAAGAATTCCGATCCTGACAGAAATCTTTGCCACATAAGGACTGTTCGGTCCAAAATTCATCTTGCGATGATAGGGGATACCCGATTTACCAAGGATTGTAGCGGAACACAAAAGTAGGTTACTGTAACACCTTGAATTTTCAATCTTATGAAAAACCCTCGTATCTCTCTATATTCTTTTTAGGGTTTTTTTGAGAGAAGTCGTTGAAGAAGAAGAAAGAAAGGAAGAAAATGGCTTATATTCTGGTCTGCAGGGCGCACGGCCCGTGCACCGTTCCTCATTAATTTGGCACGGGTCGTGCCTAGACACAAAATCATTGGCACGGGTCGTGTCCTTTTCTTTACAAAAGTGGCATGGGTCGTGCTTGGCATCAGAAGGAACAACACGGGTTAAATGAGATTTTTCCCCAAAATTCATTTACTTCTCATTTCTATCTCCCATTTCTTCTCTCCCAAACCCCCCCAAACCCCAAAATCAAACCCTAACTCATTCTTGGGTGTTCTTCTCCTAAAATCAAGTAATCCTTCTTCATCTAGCAAGCTTGGAGGTTGGAACCATAATATCCCATCTTCATCTTCTCCACCTTTGTTTCTAGGGTTTCATCCAACTTTTTCACCATCTTGAAGATTAGAGGTTTGAGGTTTATTTTGGAAGATCTAGAAGAGTATTGTTGAAGGGTTCAAGCTTTGGTAAAGGTAATCTTCTCTTCTCTTCAACTATGGAAATTAGGTTTTTGGTATATATTGAGATCTTCAAGTATAATGTTTAGGGAATGACCTCTTATGGTTAAATATGGGTATTTATGGTCGGAAATGTGTGGATCTAGGTTTTAGATGCTTGAGTTGAAGGGTTGGAATGGATGTCTTCGGAAAGCTTTGGGTGGGAGCTATGCTTGGAAGGCCAATGGTTGGGGATTGAAAACTAGGTTTAACTTAACCTAGCAAGGTGAGTTCAAGTGATTTGTGAAAACGGTGTACATACCAAAATGTCTATTTTAAAGTGTTTACATGTTTTACGTGGAATTGTTAACTGCTAATCATCTAATAAGTTTTGGTTATTTGGAAGTATTCAGCTTTATAAACTTATAAAACACCCACATTTGGGATTTTGGCATTTTGATAAACAAATCATATATTTTGGGTATTTAAATGATTTATTGTATGGAGCATATTTTTTAGTATAAATGCATTCTATTGGGTGTCATGGGATGGTTTGAAAGGATAAAAGGTATAAACCCACTTTGGAAAATGTTTTGTCCCGATCTAAATCATGTTGAAGTTATTTGGGTGTGTTGAAGCATGGGTTGTATTATTACGGGTCGTTTACGTTTGATTTCCTTGTATGATTTTCAACGTTAGGTCTTTGGATTTGTTGAGCTTATGGCTTAGTTTAGATTTTGTTGGGTCTTAGGGGCACTTGTCCGGTTTTGATAGCTCAATGTAGAGCGTTTGGTTCTGATTTGCATTTATTGCTTCTTATTTGGGAATTACATGTTTTGAATGCTTTAGTTCATTCGTTTTGAGTCATGTAATGTTTCAGCCCCGTCTGCTATGGATCCATTAGCACTTTTGTTATTTTGGACGATGTTGGGACTACTAGCCTCCTGCGTCGTGGCACGTTAGGCACCGGATTGGGTTATAAGTCCTTCGTGCGGCACGTTAGGCATCGGTTTGGGTTATAAGTCCTTAGTGCAGTATCTATGGGTGTATGCTGAAAGATGTTGAGCTCAATACTCTTATTATTTGTCCAATGGTGGAACGCTAGTTAACCCCCATTGCGGCGCGGTTTGGCTTCTTCGGTATGGTGTAAGTCCTCCGTGCAAGTATCTATGGGTGTATTCTAAAAGATGTTGAGCCCGATACTTAATACCAGTTTAACGTAATGTGTGGCTTACTCTGTGCACGTCATATTATGCGGAATCGGGTTTCCCCCGTCACCGAAAGGTGTTGTCTTTGGGCTGAGTCTTTTATATATTTGTTTTCAGTGACATTTTGCATACATTAATTTATTCCATGTTTTATGGGTTGAATATTAATCCCCGCCCGTGTTTTAGGGTGTTTTGGAATATGAAGCGTTATTTACATTATTATAAATTGAGAGTCGATTTATATTCTCACCTTGAGCAAGTTTTGGGTTAAATCTAAGTTCACGAAAGAACGATTTATATTCGGATCTCAGTCTTTGAAAACAGTTTGGTTTGGTTAACGATTAACTCGGTGTCTCTTTCGTTTAAAATGCATAATTATTGATAAACGAGTCGTTTTCATAAGTGAAGCACATCATTTTGAGAGATTATGATTTTAATTGCATCCTTCTTTTTAAACAATTAAGTTACATATGTTGAAAACTCTTGAGCTCACTAGGCGTTAAGCCTAACCTTTTTATTTTGTCGGCATGTGCATCAGGTACCGTTTTGGGTTAGTGCTAGCGACACTTTGAAGAGACGAGTGTTGGTTGTAAGCTCGAGAAGCGTTTTGCTTGGTGAAGTCTTCCGCGTTGGTTTAGGAAAGAGCAGCTTACTTTTGGGTTAAGTGACACCCGACCTCGATTTAGTCCCTGTATATAAGACTGTAGTTTTATAATTGTTGTGGTTAATTATAGAATTTTAAATTGAGGCACATGGAGATTGATGTATAAGTGGAAGTTTTGTCCTTTAGTTGATATTATATCGAGATTTTTTATTAGTTGCTCTTACCAAATTTGAGGGTGTTACAGTTACAACCGAGTTGTGAGCTAAATACTTGGAATCCATGGCCACGAACAACGTCGGTCCGTACTAAGATGTGGGGGAGGGCACCCGAAGAAACTAAGTCATACTCATTCGCTACGACTACATTATAATCCATGGCTAGTAACCGGTCCCACATAACCGTACCAAAGGGCCTCCGAGGATCAAATGCATCCATAGCTACAAAGGGAAAAACATCCCAAAATATAAGCTGACTCACATACCTATGGATCCACTAGGAATAGTCTAGACTTGTCACAATTTCATTTGTGACCAACTATAGTCAATCATATAATCCTCAATAACATTTATTTTCAACTATGTCTTTTCCAAGTTTAACTGCTGATAAGAATGAAAATCATAAAATGAGATTATATACATTCCTTCAAGTAACTCATGTAAATGTGCAAGTAATACTCCATTTTACTTCATATAAGATGGAACCCTTTATTTTAGTTGAAAATGATTGGGAACCCTAAAATCTCCCAAAACTCAAGTTAGGTAAAAAAACGTGATAAACTTAAATCCAAAATCAAGGAGATATATAGGTTCAAAATGTAAGCTTTGATATGTATAAAGTTTATAAAATGATAGTAGGAACTCACCAAGTAGGTTTTTTGAAGAAAACCCAAAACCCTAGATTTTGAACCTTTGGAGAAGATGACAATGGAGGTGATGATTTAAAGCCCAAAACTTGAATCTTTGGTTGCTACACCTAACTTCTAGCAATAACTATGGAGGATTTGGTTGGTAGAACCCTAATTTTCGGATGAGAGATTTATGAGGGTTGAGAGAGAGAGTAAAATGGGTAGATGAGAAGTAAATGAGGATAAAGGGGGAAGAAACCCGTATTTGGGTGTCTAGGAGAACCCCACGGGTTATATCGCGACCTTAAGTCGCGGCATAAGCCGCCCGTGTCTCTGAAATGGTAGACAACCAGTCGGTTACGCGGCTTTTGCCGCGACCTGCAAGTCGCGTAGCAAGTCACAGGAGCCACTGTCCCACTTTTCCAATAACCAGATCATTAACACACGAACATGGCTAAACATGCGATCCATACAAGAGGGGTAGACGCAAGATGACTAAGATTTAATATAACACAGGCTAGAAGTCTTAACACAAGAATTAACACAACGAAAATCCGGGGTGTTACACATACATTACATTTGCAAGACTAAATCTAGTAGAACGGTTCTACCACAACCCTCAATCAATATTCTCAATTCTTCTAGCACACAATGTCGTCGAGAAACAATACATAATACTCCATAATCCAATATACTCCCACGTTTCTAAATGGAGTTAACTGAACCACTCGAATTGCCTTACACGCAAGGTATATTTCAACAATTTTTAATTCAAATTCTTAAATCCACTACTAAGTACGCCTTAACCAAACAAAATATGGCATTTTCATCAATGTCCAACCAAGACAAAGTAAACTCATCCCTCGCTACATCCCGATCAAAGCGGTGTAAGTAAGAAGTCATTGAATTCCACCAAATAATCTCTTCTCACTCCAACATGAGCATATATTTGCCTAATAATCTCGACATTTTAATCAGTTTTACTTATCACATCGCACCTGACTGAAAACACATAATGTCATCATGTATCATAATGAGAGGACCCATAGCAAATCAATGACTCCCACAACTACCTTGTTGTAAAACTGCCACTAACTTATTCACACAACTACCACACCACAATATCACACTACAAACAAAATCTTCACGATTCCTTCACATATACCATGGACACCACCTTCTTTTCACACCAATATAATTGTAATAAAGTCATGTTATGACTAAATTTTCTCAAATTTAGACGAACCACAAAATCATAATCACTTAATCCACTTAAATAGGTTTAGAATCCTTTCCAGCTCATCGCAATCTACAACAAACAAGTTCTAGTAACCCAAAAATATAAGGCACCCTCTCTTGTAGACCATTATGACCTATGTGCACCCACTTCAAATGTGCTAAATAATCCATTCCCCTACGAATCACCAAAACCTCATAGGAAGTCATCTGTCCAACCTAGCGATCTTCCGCTTTCAAAATACCCACACGAGGTGGTTTAGCATAACGCCAAAATATAAATCTTAATTACCCCAAACGACCACTTACGCCATTATATACTCACAAAACCATGTCTGAACTAGTTTCTCAACTTGAAACCTCCATCACATCATACCCGACAATAAAGACCCCAAGTCTTCTCTTGGCAATGTGTAATACCACACTGTCTCATGAGCTAACTACAAGTCTACCTTAACATTCTTGCACGACTTTGATGTATAATCCCCTTTTCTTCCTTACTAACAACATTTCAATAAAACACGACATGTGGCTTTACTTAAGGTATCAGGTACTTACAAATTATTCCCAACTGTAACGTTCACCACCAACCGCGTCTCGACCGCATCGAGACAAAATTAAAATTAAATTCTAGCCAACTATAGCCTATCCGAATACAATACCCCATATTTCTGAATTGCACTAACCATACTCAATTCGAAGCTAAGGTCATAAATCAACATCAACGATCCAACCGACGTATTCATGACTCTTGAAACTTATCCTTGTCCTTAATTGTGATTTCCTTTTAGTGGGAGGTTAGTCCATAAGTCCGACGAGTTCATAACATTCATGCATGTTGACACAAAAAAAACGTTTGGCCTTATAAAATTTAAAGAAGTAATCACCGCATAACAAACTCGTGCATGCAAGACAAGACATTACTACAACATAGATAATCATGCAAAAATCTAACTCATATATGGCTAAAAAGGTAAAACACCGATTAGTCGGTCGAAAAGTTGTCGATAATAAGCAAAATACTCACAATAAAATCTTATCTTGATTTTGGTTATTAGCATTCTTGAGGCTTTCGCCACCACTGCTGAGTCAACAAACTCTCCCGCCAATCAACGCAATGACAACATCATTTAAGTTTCAATAATAGAACGATGTAACAACATATTTTTAACACTTACATCATAAAGGTTAGACCAGCAAGATATATATATATATATATATATATATATATATATATATCCAAATGAAAAGGAAATGCTTTACCTTTGCAAAGGAAACACACTCATACATTTTAAAACGTAAACTACATTGTTTACATGAGTCAATTTATTTAGTAAACACAAACTTAACATGCTCACGCTACATGCAGTTATGAACATAGTATAAAGTAACTTGTGAAACCCGTTTTAAAACATCATGATGCATGAAACTCGTCATACGATTTAGGGCGATTCTCTCCAACCGTATCACAATTTAACAAAAACTTGCTACCTCTCACAGTTATTGACCAACGAGTGAGTTTTTCACACTCGTAGAAGATTCTCGGTACAAGTCTCTAACCCTGCTCAGTTACTCATAACATATTGTTTCCATTATGATCATTAACCGGTGCTTTTAAAATCTTCTTGTCCTTACTCCACTCTCCAATTGACGATTCTACCATATTCAAATAATCTTTTCCGTATGCACTACTAACTGAAAATTCAAGAGATTCCCTGATATTTTCTCATATTTCAACAGGAGTTTTCAAACCCCCGGTGTACCGCTCATCCTAAGCAATTCAATCAATCGATATGACTCCGATAATGGAGGCTCCTCGTAAAATTAAGAGTATGCTCTTAAACTGTCCTACTTCCCTCTTTGAGTCTTGATGATTCTACCTTTAGTTGATTCGCTGATACTCGATGAAAACTTCTCATAGATCAAACACTTTACTTCATAAACATTCTCTAAATCACCACTGAGATGACACCTTTAATCGACACTTAGACCAACAACTCATGGGTTATAGGGTAAAATGCTTACACCCATGTACCTGTAAATTCACAATTACATTGGCCAGATGTAATTGTAAATTTACCTTACATGGTAGTCCTCACTACCCTATCAAATATGTCTCTATTGCGGTCCTTCCTAGAGGCTTTCCTATTTCTCAGTTGTGTTTCGCCTACTCCACAGTTTAAGTTTAGGCCCATCTGATCACCTAAATCTCTTAAACTATGGCTCTGATACCAATTTGTAACAACCAAAAACTAAGGCAACACCATAATATAACATATAAATAAACTTCCAATCCAGTCCCAACCTTAAAAATGCAGAAAGTGAAATTAAATCTATGATACGAGAAATTAATCTATTTCAACCGAGAATCTATTAAAGCGACTAACACCGCCACTAAGGCATAGACTTCAACCAAGAGCTCTTAGCACTTCTCATTCCCTTTCGACGAACCACCAACACCCTTAACAATGCGGAAAGTGAAATTAAATCTATGATACAAGAAATTAATCTATTTCAACCGAGAATCTACTAAAGCGACTAACACCGCCACTAAGGCATAGACTTCAACCAAGATCCTTAGCACTTCTCATTCCCTTTTGACGAACCACCAACACTTCCCTTACCTGAAAATGGGTTTTAAGAATTTTGAAAGCGAGGGTTAGGCCGAGAGGTCTAGTGAATTCCCAAAATTTAACGTTTAGAAATAATAAAGAAAACATAATCCCTTATTGTGTTTCATTTCGTACAATCATTCCACAATAAGTAATCAGTTGTATACAATCGGGGCCCCCAGTCGATCCCCATTCGGCCCCCAAGTCGATGTTGTGCCCGCACGTAAGGAAACAGATTCCATACATGAGGCCTAATCATCCCCGATGATTGTTAACAAACCATGGTTTCCGCAATATCAATACATTTCCTCATAAATAATAAAAGTACGAAGACTTATAAACACAAGTTAATAATAATCGACAACTGATTTCACGGTTACCAATTCTCAAACTCGTATAGAAATATCATGATGAAAACAATGACATACCAACCATTTCTAGTTACAAAATATTAACATCAGGGAACTCACCAGGATCTGTGAAATTAAACACGCAGTCGATCTTACTCCAACACAATGCGAGTTCCTACAAAAGATATATTCTCGACATAAGTCTCTAGCCTGACATCGAAGTTTTGCCCAAGATGGAATCCCAAGTACAAGATTTGAAATTATTCAGTGATTAGCAGTAAAACTCGACCCAGTCGTGAAATCTACCTCTCTAGGTTCGGTCGAGAGCTCCCTAATCTGCCCTAAATCGACGTTGGGTAAAATTCGAGTGGCCTGGTCGCAGGTTACCCCCGGTTTGAAGGCTCTCGAGTTAGAACCTCCAGGTGATCTCGGCTCCAAGCTGATCGGGTAATCCCAGCTCTTACATACTGGTTGATCCTGGGTCCGGCGACATCCCTGGGTCGTGGGTTCTCAGCGACGAACACAGTCCAACGATTAAGATTCTAACAGATTGCTAATTCGATTATCAAACCCTTAATCAGATAGTTTTCTCCGAAATCCAAGACTAAGGTGGGTTTAACATTAGTCCCTTAACCAAAACAGATTTTCTACATAACTGACTTCTTAGGAAGAAGATAATCAAATCAAAGAATTTACCTAATCGATTAAGGTTGCACAAGTTTGACAGAGTTTAAGATTTACCTTCAGCAAGAGAATATCTACTAGAAGCGATTGCTTAAAAGTCCCAAGAATAGTCTTTAATAAATCAAAAATTCATATCAGCTCCTTCCCCTCTCACTCCAATCGCCGCACACATCCAATCTCTGCCCAAAAATGGAGAGGTTTTAGGTTTTGTGCCTTATTAAGTTTAATTTTCCCAATAGTCCCCCAACTTCCTTTTATTTACTCAAACGACCCAAAATTTAACTTACAATAGTGAAAGGGATTTACGGTTGTTACAACAAGGATATTAAATGAATGAAATAAATTCGAAAGACTTGTTTCAGAATCTGACAATATATCAATTAGATCAAATATCTTGAAATATAAACGTGTAAGGTAAGGGTATCAAAGAAGCCGGTGGTGTTTATATGAACAAACATAAATAATCTTGAAATAAACACTCAAGTTGAAAGAATATATGATGCTCAACAATTTGGAATACAAACGGGAGTACTACCATCGAAAAATTGTTTCGTTTTGAGTCATGGTAATAACAAAGACAATAATAAGCTGAAGCGGTGTGTATGAATACTAGAAAGTATACAAAAGATAATATGCAAGTATTAATCTTTGGAAACACGCAGTCAGAAATGATGTTATGATTAGAGACCGATATGAAAAACATTTAAAATCACATTTCTAAATTTATAAAATTCGTTTGAAATAAAGAAGTGGTTTGAACATTTAGAAAAACATTTTTCATTTTCGAAAGTCGTTCTTTTTTTCAAACAATCTGAGATTAAGATCAGAAGATACTTACATTCAGAAATGTTTGAGCTCCCCCTCAAATCATGATAAAATGATTTAAAATAAGATAAGCTCCCCCTTAACTTGTGCAAAAGATCATTATCTGGACAAAATCTGCACATATAACAAGACTTGGATTAAAATATCCTTAATTAGTCAAACGAGTTCTGAATTACTAGGATAAAAGTAAAGTCAGAAATCATAGTCGTTGAAGACCGAGTTCTGAACTGTTCTATTCAGAAGCCAAACATCTTGTTAAACCAGGTTCTAAACTTAATTATTCAGAAGCCAAATTCATTGAAGTATGAGTCCCGAGCTGATTTACTAGATTCTATTAGGTAATCATCATGAATTTCATTGATCTTGATAATTCTAGAATTACAACAAGACTTTGACTTTACACATCATTGACTTTTACATAAATCTTGAATACAATTTTATGCTATAACAGTGGCACTGTTTAAAAACAAGTCATATAACCTTTTTATACGGTTGTTCTAAAAAACCATGTAAAAAGGTGCACGTATTTCACACAGATAAAAGGAAAAAAAACCTATAAAAAACCACCTAACATTTTTACACGGTTTTTTCATGTAACCGTGTAAAATACATACATCTTTTTAAATGGTTCTCTCGGAACAACCGTGTAAAAAATTCGGATATTTTTTCAAACGCTTTCACAATCACAAAACCGTTTAAAAAAAACTTTAAAAATATAGGGTTTTCCTTATATTCATCGGCTGCCTTTTTTGCCTTATAGCCTCTCCATCTTCTTTATTTACTTTTTACACACAAATTGGGGAGCTAATATAAATCAACTGAAAGCTATTAGATATTGCAAGATATGTATTAACTAAATATCATTGATTATAACCAATCAATGTATTATTAACAATTGCATTGATGTTTAGATTTCATTTATCAACCAACCATATATTAATGATGTTTTTTATGTTTTTCTCATTAATGTTATCATATTTGGTTATATATATATATATATATATATATGCATATGAGGAAGGTTCAAACGAGAACACTAAGTATTTAAGAAAACAAGAAAACAACGAATCATGTGCAAAATCATATATGATTCGGCATTAGCGGCCAAAACAATGAATGTGGGCGGCTTGCCGTCGACTTAAGTCGCGAGCAAAGTCGCGTGAATCATATATGATTTTGTACGTGAATCATATACGATTTTGTATGTACTCGGCTATTCTCGTGTTTTCTTAAATAGACTTGTAACACCTCCTCCCCGTGTAACCTGAGACGGGAGGTGTACAATCCGATAATCGGATCAAAATTCAAAACACCACAATGCAGAGTTGTACTAAGTTTCCCAATAATAAGAGTTAACTTAAATCGAAACTTAAACATAATTATAAACCCAGAATGTTATAGACTGAAATGATCCCAAAAGATTATACAAACCTGATATACAAAAGTTGATCTTAATTAAGTTCTTTTTACTTCCAGTGATATCTCGATCATTCAACCCGTCCCTGGAGTGGAACCTGAACCTGCCGAGGAAACAGAAGAAACCTTGGCTGAGCAAAGTTGCTCAGTGGGCGGATAATGTGCATAACTGTGTGAACATAATATAAGTTCAAATAAAATTTAATGTAAAACAATCGTAGTGAAACTATTTTGAACATGAATAAAGAATGTACAAATCATTTTCTGTAAAAAAATCAACAAGTCACCCGTATTGCAATAATACGTTGTCTAATCGGATGAACAATCCAATCAGACTTGGAATGTTAATGTCGAGCACAACACCACCCATTCCCCGATAACCAGTTTAGGGCTCTATCCGGTAATTGGTTCTCTCTGGTAACCATTTTAGTTCTGCTATTCGACTCTATCAGGTAATCGGTTCTATCCGGTAACAAGACATTTTCTGGTATTCGGCTCTTGGATGCATCCTACGTCCCCTATTTGGCTTGGCCTTAGCCTTTACGAGAACGTCATGGTCATTAATAGCCACCACGGAAGGCATCTCAACACCCGTGGCCCAAGTGTTGAGTCTAATTCAAAATCAAGAAAACTCGTGTCGTTAAATATTATTGTTTCAATATATGATAAAACCACATTTCATAATAATCTAAACAACCGAAAACAGATTCGTTTAATATATCCAAATCGACCGAAAATGGATCATATCTTTAAAAATCAATTCATTCTAAAATCATGCAATTTTCGTAAAACATGAAGTCAATAATCAAAAAGTAAAAATCTTTCAACAATGTGTTCGAATTAGGAATCGTATTCAAATGATTAACATATACTCAACATTGAAACAAAAGAATTGTTTCCTATGCAAGTACTCAAAACCATGAGGTTCAGAGCCACTTCTATCAAGATGGATGAAATTTTAGGAATGTAATCGGTTACCCTCGAGTCAAGGAAATAAAATATTCGTACCATAGTTATCCCTTTCCTTACTTCCGATCACCTACAATCATTTAATAATACATTTAACTAATGATTAACACAATCATTAAGATCCTAGACACCATTTTCAAAATCTCATTTTCGACTTGAAAACAGAAATTGACAACTCCTATATGCCGTAAATTACGATATATTTCTTCCATTTAGAAGACAAATTGGACACTATCATCTAAATGAAAGTTGTACATTGATATAATACTATTCTACAGCAACTGGATTCATGCAATTCGGAGCTACGTGTAGACCGGTACAACCTTACAAAAATAGTGCGCAGGTTCTTGTGTACACTGTGAGCTAATTCGGAAACTCAGTGTTTTGACACATTTAAACTCATAATTAGGACTTCATAATAGTTTTGAAGGACATTATAAGCTTTACAACGGTATATCGTACACCTCATTTGGACCAACGGTTGATTTTCTACGAATTTTTTATAACATGACAGAAACTTTAAACTACAAAAGTCTCTCAAACATTTCATCAAACACTTGTTGAGCAACCTAACATTGAAGCTCAAATCCATTTTTTATGGTTCAATGCTTAATCCATGACCTTATTAAGGTATTCTAACCACAATTTAATAACCTAAGCATGTTCATTACCAATTATACACCATATAGCTCAAAACCATAACTTCCAACATAATTGAACTCTAACCTTAATTGCATGAAGAATGTTTACCTCAAATAACCAAAATTTCTTCAATTTGATTTCTTCAAGCCCTAATTGAACTAACTCAACCCCTACACATCATAATACAAAGATTTAACATAAGTTTAATCAACCCAAAACAAGAATCAAAGTCTAAAATGAAATTATCTAGACAATCTAGCTCTAATCTTCAAAAACCAACTAATTTGATGATTTCTTCACTTGATTTAGCTTTGATGGAGTAATCACTTGAAGAGATGAGAGAAAGCGTACATGAAGAAATAAATATTAAGGTTCAAAAATGAATTTCATGAATTTTTGGGAGTATTTATATTTTCCAATATTTCATTTTGGTCCCTCACGTCTAGTTTCTCAACTTTGTGCCCTAATAGGGATTTATTTGACATTTTAAGTTAATTTTAGTTCTACTTTGTAAGCGTATGACCCTTTATATGACCATGTGTCACAAAATTAGTCCGAAGTACAAGTCGGTTAAGCATAGGGTACAAATATGTTATGCACAGTTGCACCCAAAATTTACTAAACATAACTTGTACGAGTTAACGGAACCCAGGTGTTATAATTCTCCCCTCCTAAAAAGAAAATTTCTTCCCCGAAATTGAGATAGGTTAGAGGACTTTCATGAATAGAAGATATACGGGTACTCCTTTCGCATAGATTCTCCCTTTCCCATGTAGTTTCCCGCTCGAAAAGATTTTGCCATAACACTTTCATAAACGGTATTGTCCTTTGTCGCACTTATCTCTCTTCTCAATTAGTTATCGCCTCTGGTTCTTCAATATAAGATAAATCTCTTTCGATTTTGTCTAACAGATAATCAATCACATGAAGGGGTGATAATGATACCCGCGGAGCAACGATACGTGGAAAATGTTGTGGATGTGTGATAGTTGAGGAGATAACGTGATAGTTGAGAAGGTAACGCTAGGAGATACACCACCTCTCCAACTCGTTCAAGTATTTCAAAGGGTCTGATATATCTCGGATTGAGTTTACCTTTGATTCTGAATCTACGAATACCCCGCATTGGTGAAACTTTTAGGAAGACGTGATCACCCATTTGGAACTCTAATTGTTTTCGATGCTTGTCCATGTAACTTTTCTGTTGAGATTGAGCCTCTTTTATTTTCTTCCTGGAGATCTCGACTTGTTCAGTAATACTTCGAACAAATTTGGGTCCTTCGATAGCTCGTTCCCCAACTTCATTCCAACAGGTTGGAGTTCTACATTTCCGACCATATAAAGATTTGTACGAAGACATGTCGATACTGGTCTGCCAGCTATTGTTATACGCGAACTCCACGAGATGTAAATACTCATCCCAGAGCACAGGCCTGCAACATATCTTTTAGGGTATAAATTATTCATCCAATCTGATCATCTGTTTGTGGATGATAAGTTGAACTCATAGTCAATCGCGTACCCTAAGTCTGGTGCAGAATTTTCCAGAATCGAGAAGTGAATCGCGGATCTCGATCCAATGTGATAGAAATTGGCGTGTTGTGTGATCTCACGATTTCCTGCTGGAATAGCTCGAACAATTTACTAACTGGGTATGTCCCTTGAATAGGTAGGAAATGAGTCAACTTTGTGAAACAGTCAACTACTACCCATATAGCATCAGGTCGTCTATGAGTTTTTGGCAATCCTGTCACAAAATCCATAGAAATATGCTTCCATTTCCAAACCAGAATCTCTAGTGGTTGTAACAATCAGCTAGCTCGTTGTTGTTCAATCTTCACTTTGCCAAGTAAGACACTTTGCCATGTATTCAGCTATATCCCGTTTCATACCTTTCCATCCAAAGTACTATTTCAGATCTCGATATATTTTAGTAGATTCGGGATGAATTGAGAAAAGTGAATTATGGGCTTCACTCAAAACTACTTCATTGAGTTCGGGATTGTCGTGTACACAAAGTCGATTACCAAACCAGATAATACCTTTACCATCAATTTGGAAATCTGATTGCGAATCATCTTTAGTTTTTTGTAATATAGCCCAAAGTTCTCCATCCTGCTGTTGAGCCTCTTTGATTCGAGAAACAAGAGTTGATTGAACCGTGAGACTGGCCAAAACTTCGTCTCCACCACGATAGTAAAAAGTGACACCCATATGTTCCAAATCTGAAGTAATATGGGTTGAACGGATAAAGACGATTTATTACCAATTCTTTTACGGCTAAGGTCATCGGCGACTACATTTGCTTTGGCTAAATGATATTGAATTTGAAATTGTAGTCCTTAAGAAGTCTGAGTCACATTCGTTGTCGCATATTCAACTCTTTTCTATGTAAAGATGCACTTCAAGCTTTTGTGATCAGTAAAGTTATCACAAATCTCTCTGTACAGATAGTGAGGCCATATTTAGAGTGCAAAAAAATGACTCTTGCCAACTCAAATCATTGAGTAGGGTAGTTTACCTCACAGGGTTTGAGCTGGCGTATGCAATCACTTTTCCTTGTCGCATTAGAATACAACCAAGACCACTTTGAGAAACATCACTATAAACTTGGAAACCTCCTGACAAGATGGCAATGTAAGAACTGGTGTTGTAATTAATCTCTTTCTCAATCCTAAAAAAATCTTGTTCTTTACCCCAAACAAATTTAACTCATTTTTTATGATCTTTAGTCATAGGGAGGGCGATCCTGCCAAACCCAAGAAACTACGGACTTCTGAAACATTTGTTGGTTTCAGCCAATTAGTTATGGCATCAACCTTGGTGAGATCGACTTTAATGCCTTCATCGAAGATAATATGGCTCAAAACTGCCACCTGCTCTAACCATAATTCACATTTAGAAAACTTTACATACAACTTCTTATTTTGGGGAGTTTCTAAAGCAATACGCAAATGAGGTTCATGATCTTCTTTTGACTTAGAATAAATCAAATGTCGTCAATAAAGATAATTATGATTCAACCAAATAATCTATGAAAAAAGTACCAGTGTTTTTGTGAACCTGAATGGCATATCAAGAAACTTATAATAACCATAAAACGGGTTCGAAAAGCAGTCTTTGGGATATCCTGCTATTTATATTATGAGTTGATGAGACCTCAAATCGAAATTTGAGAAGTATTTTGTCTCATGTAGTTGATTGAACAAAATGTCAATTCGGGGCAATGGATATATATTACACATCGTAATTCGATTTAACTCACGATAATCAATACATAATCTCTGAGTCGTCTATCACTTTTACAAAAAGGACTGGTGCACCCTATGGAAACACACTCGGCCGAATATAACCCTTATTTACTAAATTATATTTTCTCTTTTAGTTCCTACATTTCAGATGGGGCAATATGATACGGAGCTTTAGATATCGAAGCAGCTTCCGTAATTAAATCAATAGAAATTGACAACAAATAGATCATCCAGGAAGATATCCGGATTTATTAACTATGGGAAAGTTTTCAAGTTTAGGAAGTACTTCATCCAAGTCTTACTATGAGGCAAGAACCCCTTCACAACCCTGCCATACGAACATTTCCACTGTAAAGATGATATGATCTGAGTGCCTCATTTAGGTTCGGTCCCCTAGAACAAACTGTTGGGTTGATTTGTATCCCTGAAAATTACTTGTTTGGATTCACAATCAATTGTCGTTTGATGTTTAGATAACTAAACCATTTTGAGGATGGTATCGAAGTGGTCCATTTCCATCGAAAGTAAAGTAAAGTAACCTCCTGAATCTGACTACCAATATATAACATACATAATATACAAAATTACAATAAATTAATCATGTATTTCCTAAAGCAACCTTTCCTAGTTCTACACATTCCTCACGAATCAAACTTAAGGTTACTACAAGATCAATGCCTATAGCTCTGATACCATAATTTGTAACACACCCTCCCCGTGTAACCTGAGACGGAAGGTGTACAATCCGATAATCGGATCAAAATTCAAAACACCACAATTCAGAGTTGTACTAAGTTTCCCAATAATAAGAGTTAACTTAAATCGAAACTTAAACATAATTATAAACCCAGAATGTTATCGACTGAAATGATCCCAAAAGATTATACAAACCCGATATACAAAAGTTGATCTTAATTAAGTTCTTTTTACTCCCAGTGATATCTCGATCATTCAACCCGTCCCTGGAGTGGAACCTGAACCTACCGAGGAAATAGAAGAAACCTCGGCAGAGCAAAGTTGCTCAGTGGGCGGATAATGTGCATAACCGAGTGAACATAATATAAGTTCAAATAAAAGTTAACGTAAAACAATCGTAGTGAAACTATTTTGAACATGAATAAAGAATGTACAAATCATTTTCTTTAAAAAAAATAACAAGTCACCTGTATTGCAATAATATGTTGTCTAATTGGATGATCAGTCCAATCAGACTTGGAATGTCAATGTCGGGCACAACACCACCCATTCCCCGATAACCAGTTATGTTCTGGCATTCGGCTCTATCCGGTAATCAGTTCTATCCGGTAACCAGTTTAGTTCTGCTATTCGGCTCTTTCAGGTAATCGGTTCTATCTGGTAACTAGACATTTTCTGGTATTCGACTCTTGGATGCATCCAACTTTCCATATTTGGCTTGGCTTTAGCCTTTATGAGAATGTCATGGTCATTAATAGCCACCATGGAAGGCATCTCAACACCCGTGGCCCAAGTGTTGAGTCTAATTCAAAATCAAGAAAACTCGTGTCGTTAAAAATAATGTTTCAATATATGATAAAAACCGCATTTCATAATAATCAAAACAACCGGAAACATATTCGTTCAATATATCCAAATCGATCGAAAATGGATAATATCTTTAAAAATCAATTCATTCTAAAATCATGCAATTTTCGTAAAACATGAAGTCAATAATCAAAAAGTAAAACTCTTTCAACAATGTGTTCGAATTAGGAATCGTATTCAAATGATTAACATATACTCATTTTTGAAACAAAAGAATTGTTTCCTATGCAAGTACTCAAAACCATGAGGTTCAGAGCCACTTCTATCATGATGGATGAAATTTTAGGAAAGTAATCGGTTACCCTCGAGTCAAGGAAATAGAATATCCGTACTTTAGTTATCCCTTTCCTTACTTCCGATCACCTACAATCATTTAATAAGACATTTAACTAATGCTTAAAACAATCATTAAGATCCTAGACACCATTTCCAAAATCTCATTTTCGACTTGAAAACAGAAATTGATAGCTCCTATATGCCTTAAATTACGATATATTTCTTCCATTTAGAATCCAAATTGTGTTAGAGCACAGATTGTTGTCTTCAAGATCATCTAGATGGAAAGTCCAAAGCTCAAGTCAAACCTTCAAGCAAAACTCAAAGTCTCTTGTAATAAGTCAAAGTCAAAGTCAGTTTGTTTTAGTTTTTGTCTTTGTAATTGTACCTTACTATAAATAGTTTTTCTTTCTTGTAAGCATCTAAGTGGTTCTAGTGAGACATTGAGAGACTTTGCATCCTAGAAAGAGAAAGTAGAGAGAGAAATCATCCTGTGTTCGTATCTTGTAAACTGTGAAATTCGATTAATGACATATGACGATTTGAACTGAGTTTCTTGTTGTTAATCTTGATTAGAACTTGTATTGTGGGACACACAATTGGTATCAGAGAAGAATTCGAAATAAATTATCAAGAAAACTATTCGCACACTGTTTACTATGGATTGGTCGAAATTTATGATTTTCTGTGTAATTTTGAGTCTAATTGATAGTATCATGATCGATTGATGTAATAGATTAGAAGTGTATCAATTAGAAATTCAATTGCTCTGTATTTGTTGTTTGATTTTGAGATTTTGTAAGTTTTTGGTTGCACGAGTTTTTACGCACTGTATTGAGTCTGAAATGTATGTTTAAGTAAATTTCTTTGAAATTCATTGTTTGTAATAGGTTCGTTTATAGTTCTGGATCAAATTGGTGAAGTTTCGAATTCAGAATCGAAGATTTGTGGGATTTTTGGTCGAATTAAAGTGATTTTGGTCTGAAATACGAAGAATTCGCATGGGATACTGAAGAACTCGCAAGATCTACAGAATTCGTATCTAGAACTTGCATAGTTGGAAGAATTCGCATTGCTTTTCATTTTAAATTTCATAAGTATGAAATTCGCATGAGAGTGTTGTACGAAATCCTAAGAATTCGCATAACTCTCATATACGAAAAGTTGGTGAATAATCTTTCTAAGGACAGAATTCACACATGTCTGTATGCGAAAAGTGCAGAATTCGCATATAGAGGGATACAAATTTCTAACAATTCGCATAATCAATTCATACGAATTTTTTGAACATTTCGCATGAAAACTTTGAAATTTTTTCTAAGTATAGATTTCGCATCTTTTTGTGATACGAAAAGTTCATAAGAAAAGCTTATATGATCAAAATTTTCTTAAGTCAAGAATTCGCATAAAGTCATATGCGAATTGTTAAGAATTCACATATAGCAACGTGCGAATTCATAAGATTTTGCATATAGTTCCATGCGAATTGTGTAGAATTTGTATATCATTGCATGCGAATTGTTTGTTTTGTGCGAATTCTGATCTAAGTGGTGTATGAATTCCTCTGTTTTGCGAATTGTGGTGATTTTCTTTGTGTGCAAATTGTTTTAAGCTTAGTGGTGTGAGGATTCTTGTCTTAGGAAATTTTTGGAAATTTATTTCTGAAAATTTTTCTAAGATTTTCGGGTTATGGATTTCTTTTGAACTAACGATCATTTGTGCAAGTGTTATCAAGATGGGATATTTTGATGATGAAGAAGATCAGATTATTAAACTCAAAAATGAGAATGAAAATCTCACTTCATCATTTGATTATTATTCAAAGAGATCAAAGAAATATAATACTGAAAAGAGGTTGCTACATGAAGAAGTCAATGTGTTAAAGAAGATAAATGAAGATCTTCAGAAGCAAATTTCTGGTTTGGAAGAAGAAAAGGTACATAGTTTAGAAACTAAGAATATTGAGTTGAAAAGAAAGATCTCAGACTTGGAAGCTCAAATTGTCAAAATCCAGCAAGAAGATTCTGTCAATAAGAATGAAGAGATAGCTAAGAGTTTAGAAAGTGCTAATGTGGAGCTGAAAAAGAAGGTTTCAGAGTTGGAACAACAGATTACCAAAGACAGAGATGAATTTGAAAAAGAAAATAAAGGGTTTGCACATAAATTTTCTGAATTCTCACGTAAGACTTTTGAAGAGAAGAAAGATATTGAACTTAAATGTGCAAAACTTTCTCAACAAGTGTTAGATTTTGAGAAAGTGATTATTATGGAAAGGGACAAGTTTGCAAAGGAGAAGAAGGTAATTAAACAGAAAATGTTGGATTTTTCAAAGAAATATCTGATCAAAGAAAGAATGTGGAGAAGGATTTTGAAGAAGAAAGAAAGATATTTGAGACTAAGATTGAAAAGCTTACAAAGAACCTGTCTGAACTGTCAACAAAGGCCATGAAAGAGCAGAACACGAAGTCTAAATTTCAGAAAAAGATTGACTTACTCACTAAGGAAAGGAACAATTTATCTTCCAAGATAACATAACTTAAAGATATTGTCTCTAAGGTGGTTTTGACTGAGCAGAAGACTCCAGATTCAATTATTCAAACACCTAGAGATGAGACATCAAGTTCACATCATACAACTGTTTCCACAAAAGGTCAGTCAATTCAAAAGATCAGATTCGTACTACTAACCTATTCTATGATCGGAATGTGGATGGTTTAGGTACATTTACAAGAAGAAGAAATGGTAATGAGAAGTTAGTTTGGAGAGTGAAAGAAGATTCTGATGAGAAAAATGATAAGAAATCATTTATGCATACACTCAATGCCAAAAAGAACATTGTGCATAAAGGTAAACCCGATCTTATTTATTCGATAGATCAATTAATCAGGTTGTTTAAAAAGTTTCTGATCATTACTGGTATGGTTCTTATTATATTACTCCTAACATAACCGCAACTAACAAACATGGACTCAAATACCAGTGGGTACCAAAACCAAAAGATCCATCTGTGTTGCAGGCACCTCATGTCTAAGGGGAGTAAAGGAACCATGGCTCTTGGATAACACATTTCAAGACCCGTTTTTCAATGTTGAGAAGTTTGACTTCTAAGTACATCTGATCAGAACTCGTTCTTAAAAAGTTTTACTGCTTTTAAGTCTTTATTTTTCAATAAAGTTGTTGAATAAGACTTTGTACTTTGACGACTTTTGACTATTTTGTAGTTTTTGAGGGGGAGCTTACATGATCAAATCTATCATGACTTTGGAGCTGACTCCATGAGATTAATGTTGAGTGTAAGGATTACTCTATTCTTACTCTCATACATGTTTGAAAGAAGGACAACTTTCAGACATGAAAACATGCTCTTAAATGTTCAAACCACTTCTTGATTCTTAAACAGATTTTATGAATACATAAGTGTGATTTTAAATGTTTTTCATATTATGAGCTTTAATGTTTAACAAACCGTGTGTTTCCAAAGACAAATACTTGTGTATTATCTTTTCCTTATACTGTCAAGTATTCATACACACCGGTTTCGTACTTTTATTGACTAGTTCTTACCATGTCTCATAATTGAACATAATTCTCGATGGTAAGACACCCCGTTTGAAATTCAATGTTTATTGAGTGTTAATTCATTCAAAACGTTTCTTTTAAGAATGCCTATATTTGATTTGTATTGACAACATCCAATTTTCATGACCTAAGCTTTTAATGATAAATCATTCATATTTGATCTTTTTCATACATTGTCAGATTCTCAAACAAGCAATTTGTATTCATTTCCTTCATTCAATATACTTATTTTGAGAAAATCTTCCATGATTAAAATCCTCAAATCTTCATGATTATCTTACTGAGCATATATATATATATATATATATATATATATATATAAATTTGACATGTATTTCATTTTGTGCTTTAACTGACAAGTTAAACCAATTGAGCAACGTTTTGCTTATAGGACAAATACATGGAATTGCGTGAGCTTAGTTAAACTTCTATAGATTCACGATAACCAGTGTTTCCTACCCAAGAAGTTATTCTTGAGTGATCGAGAGGCGATGGGTCAATATCTGAGTGTGGGTGTGTGCTTAGATAAAATGAAAAGAGAGTTTGGTTGGCAGTGAGCTTAAATGTTAAAAAGATTGACAGCCACATTACTGTTGAAAAGAGAGATCAGAGTAAAAGAATATCAAACTCTGCACCAACTACTTTCTGAGTCGGGCGGCCACATTACTGTTGTTTCACAATTCATTCGTGAACATCAATGAAACAGGCAACTAGCCCATGCCAACTCTTGCTTTAAACCCCACCAGCTACTCATTTCTTTATTAACAAAGAGATGTTTCAATTTTTCTTGGGGATGCAGCACATAATTTATCTTGTCTTCATTCGGAAGATATGGATATTGAAAAAGAAGGAAGTCTGCTCCACCTTCGCACTTCGATTATGCATAATTGAGTTTGTGTATTACTGTTGTTGTCTCAATGGTTTACACATTTTGATTCCTATTATACACATTCATGTTTAAATTCTTTCATACACAAGCGCGAACACATAGAATTTTTTTTTCTGTTGGAACGTTCATAGAATAATCTTGTGTTATTCGATGATTGAATGGAAGACTTGGGGAGTGAACATCAATAAAACTCCTTGTACAGTACATTCGTTGTACTAAATGACTTCGTGTTACTTACAGGCATATTAACTGATTCATTTATTGATTTAGGGTTACATTCTTATTTGTCTAAATTTGAAAAGATTCAGGTGAATATATTATGAATTGACGGATCTTCAGTGACTCATTTGGAAGGATCATGGTCAGAAACTAATGACATTTCTTGAAGAAGTTTTGATGATTTCTCTGCTCTACATCATCAAAAAGGAGGAGAAATAATTTCAAGAAATGTTGTTTAAAGAAAAGCTTGTAACAGTTACGGGAGAAGTTATTTCAAGAAATGATGACTAGAAGTTCAGATGGTGAAAGTTTGAAAGATTTGTTGTTCGAATTATGGGGAGAATGGTCAGAATAATTTCAAAAGTTCAAGGAATTCTGAAAGTTTAATGAAATTTGCTGAAATTTTCTTTGAAGTTTGATTGCTGAGGAAAAGTGAGCTAAATATGAAGATAACTTTTTTTTTCTCCTGAAGTCTGGGAAGAGGTTTTATTACCTTGGGGGAGATTGTTATAGTTCTTGATGAGCATATTCACAAACTTTGGAGGAGATTACAGAAGGTCTGAAGACAGTTAAAAGAAAAGACAGATTGTTTTTGAACAGATTTACCCAAAGGGGGAGATTGACTTTCAAAGCAAAATTCTTTGTCAGAAACTTAAAGAAATATAATGTTCTTGAAAAGGGAGAACGTGCTTTAAAGATGAAATTCATTTGAAGAGAAGTACAAGTTTATCCGAAAGGGGAGATTGTTTTTTGGTGCTGAAATTTAATTTGTATCAAAAGGGGGAGTTTCAATGCATATCTTTTTGGAGATTATCTTGAATCCAAAGGGAGAGAATGTTAGAACACAGATTGTTGTCTTCAAGATCATCTAGATGGAAAGTCCAAAGCTCAAGTCAAACCTTCAAGCAAAATTCAAAGTCTCTTGCAATAAGTCAAAGTCAAAGTCAACTTGTTTTAGTTTTTGTCTTTGTAATTGTACCTTAGTATAAATAGTTTTTCTTTCTTGTAAGTGTCTAAGTGGTTCTAGTGAGACATTGAGAGACTTTGCATCCTAGAGAGAGAAAGTAGAGAGAGAAATCATCCTGTGTTCGTATCTTGTAAACTGTGAAATTCGATTAATGACATATGACGATCTGAACTGAGTTTCTTGTTGTTAATCTTGATTATAACTTGTATTGTGGGATACACAAATTGGACACTATCACCTAAATGAAAGTTGTACATTGAGTTGATTCGGAAACTCGGTGTTTTGACACATTTAAACTCATAATTAGGACTTGCACTCCTCATAACAGTTTTGAAGGACATTATAAGCTTTCCAACGGTATATCGTACACCTCATTTGGACCAACGGTTGATTTTCTACGAATTTTTTTATAACATGACAGAAACTTTAAACTACAAAAGTCTCTCAAACATTTCGTCAAGCACTTGTTGAGCAACCTAACATTGAAGCTCAAATCCGTTTTTTTATGGTTCCATTCCTTAATCCATGACCTTATTAAGGTATTCTAACCACAATTTAATAACACCAAACATGTTCATTACAAATTATACACCATATAGCTCAAAACCATAACTTCCAACATAATTGAACTCTAACCTCAATTGCATGAAGAATGTTTACCTCAAATAACCAAAATTTCTTCAATTTGATTCCTTCAAGCCCTAACTGAACTAACTCAACCCCTACACATCATAATACAAAGATTTAACATAAGTTTAATCAACCCAAAACAAGAATCAAAGTCTAAAATGAAATTACCTTGACAATCTAGCTCTAATCTTCAAAAACCAACTAATTTGACGATTTCTTCATTTGATTTAGCTTTAATGGAGTTATCTCTTGAAGATATGAGAGAAAGCGTACAAGAAGAAATAAATATTAGGGTTCAAAAATGAATTTCATGAATTTTTGGGAGTATTTATATTTTCCAATATTTCATTTTGGCCCCTCACGTCTAGTTTCTCAACTTTGTGCCCTAATAGGGATTTATTTGACATTTTAAGTTAGGTTTAGTTCAACTTTATATGCCTATGACCCTTTATATGACCATGTGTCACAAAATTAGTTCGAAGTACAAGTCGGTTAAACATAGGGTACAAATATGTTATGTACAGCTGCACCCAAAATTTACTAAACATAACTTGTACGAGTTAACGGAACCCAAGTGTTATAAGACTGTTCTCGTATGAACCCACCTCATGTATATATATACACAATTGTATCAATTTATAATTAATAAACAACTTAAAATGTTTAATTTTAGGACGACGTACCACTTAATCAAGAGATTTACGTAGAGGTGTACGACGACTATTATACGTTAAACTTTTCATTAGTTGATCTGTGGAGATTTTTTGTAAGGTACGTTTTTTCATTACTTTACAATCTTTTCAATTTTTTTGTCAACCAGGGGCGGAACACAAGCTTTAAAACCGCAGGGCTAGGCCTAATATATTATATAATTTCAAAAATACAAAAAATGCATTATCCAAAGTTATAACGTAGTAAAAACTCTAAAACTAGACATTAAATATGAAAATATTAAACATCGTCCATCAAAGTGGAACCCTTCGATCTTTCGCGGCCTTGAAGTCTTCCACAATTTCCTCCAAACTGATCTTTTCAGCAATTTCCCTTTCGATAAACAAAACCAACGAGTTGTTTAGAAACTCATCATCCATTTTATTATGTATTCTTATTTTCACAATATTCATGGCTGAAAATGATCTCTCGGTTTCCGCGGTAGAACTGGGCGAGTAAGTAGTAGACTGATTAATCGATAAATAAGATCAACAGTGGTTTCTCTTCTAGTCCTTACTAACCATTGACACAATTTCGCAATAGATGTCAATTGCTTATAATCTTCATGTTAAACGACATCGATAACATAATGTTGAGGTTGCATCTTCAAAAGTATTTTCTCATGATCACTAAGATCTACAGGGTAGAACTGCTCTACTAGTTGACGTACATCAAGAATTTTAAAAGTCTCATACGCATTTTTAGGATCCAGAGTTGAAGCAAGACGAAGCACTCCATGGAACTACCACTGAAACGAGGATCTAGTTCCATTAATTGACAAGTAATCGCTTCATAAAAAATATCTACTCGGTAATGATGCTCAAGTGTATGATCACTATGCTCATTACGAGCCCGAGCCCCTCTGTTGTAGTAGGAAGAAGACAGGTCAGGAATATCTATGTTGCGTACCTGACAAGAAAACAAGTCAAAAAGAAGACAAGTTAGGAAGATTTACTTGATAACGATGTTTGAGTGTAGGATAACTGTGTTACGTACCTGACAAAATGACTTAACAAGGCAAAGTAAATCATCCCAACCTTCATCTTTCATCTTTTGCAATAACACTTTGGTAGATTCAACTAACCTCAATGCGTTAAAAATATCTTGATTTTGTCTTTGTAAAGCCTGACAAAGTAAATAAGTGATCTCCATGATTTCTTTTTCGACATGCAAGACGAATATGAACTCAAATGTCGTCATAGCCTCATATGTTGAATATGCATCTCTTTTAATTGAACTAGTTCCTTCCTCAACAATTTTGAGCAAAACCTCACAAATGGGACTAAACATCTTAATTAGGCTAGAACTGATCTGAGATGAGAACTCCATCTAGTATCTTCGGCTCGTTGTAATGTACCAATTTGATTGATACCTCTACCGGTATCCAATTCATCAATAGAAATCAAGTATGCAATTTGCTCGACTTGTGCATCTCGTAGTTGGTCAGTGCGTTTGGAAGAAGCACTAACAACATTGACAACAAAAGTCAAGTGTGTAAAAACTTACGCAATGCTATAACTCCTTGAGAGGAGGCCATCAATGCCAATTGTAACCGATGAGCATGACAATGAACATAATATGCGTATTTACAATCTTCTAAATTCAAGGCTTGTAAACCTTTGAACTGACCTCGCATATTGCTTGTAAACCTTCTAAATTCATACTTTTGTCCACGAATAGACTTGACATCAAGGTTGTAATGTGACAATAAGAAGTATATTCCATCCTTGAGCATTTGTGTTGTAGTGTCACGTACATTAACAAGTCCAAAGAAACGCTCTATAATGAAGTCCTCTTTATTAACAAATCTCAAAACAATAGACATTTGCTCTTTCTGAGACTCATCCTATGCTTTGTCAACAAGTAAAAAAAAATTTCGACCACTAATCTCCTCATAAACCATTCTTCGCACCCTACTTGATATCATATTAAATATTTCCTTTTGAATACATGTGATGTATATGATGCATATTTGGGAGCACGAAAAAATAACTCTTTAAGCTCGGTGCTAAACTCACCAAGTGCCTCCAACATTTCAAGAAAATTCCCCCTGTTAATGGCATCTAGTTTTTCATTATGGCCTCTAAATGCAACTGCTTGAATGGCGCACCAACGGACACAATAAATAGAAGCCATCAATCTCAATCTGTTTTTCTTCCACCCACTTTTTTCCAATTACGAAACCCATATATAGTAAATGCTTGTTGACTGTAGTATCCGAGTCCAGTTGGTTTGTTAAATAGAAAACATGGGAAGCAAAATGTTGCATCCAAAGTCTTTAAATTTTCAAGCCAAGGATATAATCTAAACCAAGAAGCTTGAAAGCTACGTTTATGAGTTTCTAATCCAGATTTTGGAAACATAGAAAGTGTAGGTTGAAGAGGACCAAGATTCATATAAGCTCGTCGAATTGTATCTTATTGATTGATAGAATAATCATAAACTTGAGGGCCCAAACCAGGGTCTCGTTCTAGTGTACTAAGATCGATATCATTACTTCCCATTTGAGCTTTTCTGCAAGGTTTTTCGGTAGTCGGAACACTAGATGTAGGGGTATTATCTACATTTGTTGTTTCTTCGGGATCTTGAGATTGATAAGAAGAACTAACATGTTTTCTTTTAAAAAAACCATGAATAGTAGATTGGGTTTTCATCTTCATCTACATGTGAAACAAATTTGAACAATTCAATCAAACAAGTAAGTTTCATTGCCAAAAAATGTACTTCTAATTTCGAAATGTCTAATTGTCTATGTTCTACAAAAAATTCAAACAAGTGAACAATGGGAAGTAATGAAACAATTTCAATTCAAATGAAACAATTTCAAACCTAACTAATTCAAACAAGTGAGCATAAGAGGCATAGAGATGCATCAACAAATTAAAATCCAACCAAAGTAAAGTAAATTAAGTAATCAAACAATTTCAAATAAAGTTAAACTAATCAATTAATCAAACAATTTCAAATAAAGTTAATTAGTTAAACCTAGCTAATCAAACAATTTCAAACTCAAACAAGTAATGAAATTATGAGATTACGGGCAATGACACTTCAAAATTAAAACTTGAATAAAATGAAAAAAAGACCTGTGATTTAGGGGCTATTGGAACATTATTTGATAAAGATGAAGTTAAATTCATTGGGATTTCTTTTGTATTCGGAGAATTTAGCTTTAGCCCTAATCTGATTGTTGTTCTTCCTCTGCCATTGACTATTCCTCCCAACGGAAGTTAATCTCTGCCTACGTCTGCCTTTATCAAAGACTTAACTGTTGCTGGCTTGCAGCCGTGCAATGCCTGTTGCTACTTACTGGAGATGGATGATCGTCGATGGAGATGAACAAAACAACAGAACCGAAACATGCTGCTACTTATTGTCGCACCTTTTGATTTTGAGAGTTGGACGACGGACAAAGTCATGGAGATGGAGACCGACTAAGTGTTGGACGAATGGACAATCGTGTAATATTTTTGGACTAAGTGGATTGGACTTACTGAAAGGGGGGGGGGAATATATATATTTTTTTACACTTGAAAATTTTTGGACTACTATTTAGGACTTTAAAAAGACCAGGGCCCTGGCCCCTAGTAGCCCTCATGGGCCTCCGCCCTTGTTATCAACTATACATGTTTTTGTCTTATAACTTTTGAACATCTTATTAAGTGCAAATAGAATTATAGAAACATGCATGCCTTTATTATATAAGTTCATATGCATTTAGGTTACCCGTCCGAAATTGATTTAATAGAGATTAATTTCGGATAGTCCCTAGTTTGGGGACTGTTTTTTGAATACTGACGTGAATTCTATAACAAATTGATAATTTAAGTAAAATTCGATAGACATTTCTCTTTGCTCCTACGAATATGTGTTTTAATTATACACATATTTGGAGAGTTAAGGGGAAATGTTGTCGAATTTTTTCTTAAAATAATTAATTTGTTATAGGATTCACATGTGAGACAAAGTATTCAAAAAATGAGTTAGGTTGGCCACCTACAATCTTTTGTTCTCCACTCATGTCACGTATACATTGCTTAATAATTTATTTTCAAAATTATAGATTGGTCGCGTTGAATGGATGTACGAAATACCACGTGCTACACAAGAATATTTAGCCGGTCTCAATGAATTTATGGAAGCTACTAAAAACTACCAGTTGAATAGCGGAGAAAGTAGAATTTGTTGTCCTTGTCGAAAATGTAGAATTTTTTTGAAACATAGTGATCATAATATAGTTAAAGAACATCTAATTTGTCATAAGTTTATGCAATGGTACATTTGTTGGATACGACATGGAGAGGATTTTGATGATTGTAGTCAGTGGGTTGATCGTTATTGTAATAAGAGGGTTGGTCATGATTGTAATGACGATCATAATAACTATGAATCGGACAATGACATATGTGATAATATTGATCAAATGTTACATGATATGGAGGGTGATATTGCTGATAAGGACTATGATAAATTTGAACAACGGTTTATCGACTCTGCAAAATCATTGTATGTTGGGTGTGCAAAGTTAACCAAACTTTCGGTTGTGTTGAAATTATTTAACTTAAAAGCAAACAATGGTTGGAGCGATACAAGTTTCACAAGCTTACAAGAGCTTTTGCATGAAATGCTTCCAGAGGACAATAAGTTACCAGTTTCACTGTACCAAGCCAAAAAACTGATGTGTCTAATGGGTTTGGAAATAGAAAGAATATATGCATGAGCGAATGATGTTATACAGGAGTGAGTATGTTGACCTAAATGAGTGCCTTATATGTGGTACGTCGAGGTATAAGTGAGAAAACCAAATGGAAGAAAATAGTGATGTGAATCGAACGGTTGGCCAGCCCGCAAAAATGTTGTGGTAGTTGTCTATCATTCCAGGATTGAAACGATTATTTGCAAGCATCAAGGATGCGAAGTTGTTGTGTTGGCATGCTGAAGAGTGTAAAATAGATTGTAAAATTAGACATGTGGTTGATTCTCCTCAAAGGAGAAATATCGATCGCATTTTTGAAGAATTTGGAAAGGAAAGTATAAATATTCGGTTGGGACTTAGTTCAGACGGAATTAATCCATTCAAAAACATGAGTAGTCGTCATAGCACTTGGTCAGTGCTTCTTTCCATTTACAATCTTGCACCCTGGTTATGCATGAAATGCAAATACATTATGATGTCATTGCTAATTCAGGGTCCCAAATAACCCGAGAATGACATTGATGTGTATTTGGCTCCGCTAATTGAGGATTTGGAAGAACTGTGGAGTCCAGGTATTCAAGTGTATGATGCATATGGGAAGGAACGTTTCCTACTACGAGCCATGATTTTTTACACCATAAATGATTTTCCATCTTGTGGCCATTTGTCGGGATACAACACAAAAGAGAAAAAGCATGTCCTATATGTGTGAAGATGACACATATGCTCTGAGGTTGAGGAATTGTGGAAAACATGTGTACATGGGCCATCAGATGTATCTTCCAAAGAACCACCACTATCGCAAACTAAAGTCAGTGTTCGATGGGAAAACTGAGTATCGAGTAGCAAAGCAACCATTAGATGGAAGAAATGTATATTTTCGAGTTAAATATCTAAACATTGTGTTCGGGAAAAGTCGTCCAGCTCCTCCCAAAAATATTTGGAAAGTAAATCTATTTTCTAGGATTTACCATACTGGGAGAATTTGACCATTCAACACTGTCTTGATGTAATGCATATAGAAAAAAATGTATGTGATAGCTTGATAGGGTTATTGTTGAACATTTCGAGAAAATCAAAAGTTGGAGTTAGAGTTAGAAAGAACATGGAAGAAATGGGGATTCGACCAGAGCTTGCTCCTGTTGATAATGGAAAGGGCACGTACCTGCCACCTCCTTGTTATATCTTGTTGAAGGTTGAGAAGACCAAATTTTAACAATGCTTACATGGTATTAAGATTCCATCCGACTATTCTGCTCACATTAAGAAATTAGTGTCAATGAAAGACTTGAAGTTGCTTGGTATGAAGTCCCACGATTGTGATGTTCTAATGACATATATGATTCCTATTACAATTCGTGGAATATTGTCGGATCACATCTGACACACAATTACAAAACTTAGTCAACAACAAGCCAGCGAAGGCGAGCGATCAACTCTACTAGGTCTAAGGCGATGTCCCCTTTTCCTCTCGACAAAACAGAAAGTATCATGCTTGTTCTTTAACATGATTCATTCAAAAGTGCTCGATCCTGAGGTGTTGGATTCATGGGAAAGTGATATTATCCTCACTTTATGCCATATAGAGATGTATTTCTCGCCTTCATTTTTTTTGATGTGATGGTACACCTGATATCTCATATTGTTAGAGAAATAAAGTTTTGTGGTCCTGTCTTTCTACGATACATGTAGTCGTTCGAAATATAAATGGGATTTTTAAAAGGATATGTAGGAACCGATCAAGACCCGAAGACAGTATTGTTGAAGGATATGCTTCCGAGGAGGTGATTGATTTCTGCACAGACTATCGGGCCGGTGTAAAAATTATTAGCATCCTACAATCTCGACATAAAGGTAGACTTGGAGGGGTTGGGATAGTTGGAATGAAATTTATCACTCCAGATTATGATGAACTACAAAATGCACATTTTTTTGTCCTACAAAACATGACATCAGTTGGTCCCCATGTACATGAGCATATGGCAATGTTGCAACAAATGCACCGATCGAAGAGCGGCAAATGGTTGGTTACTGAGCATAATAAAATGTTTTCATAATGGCAACGATGGTTTCACAGTGGTAGATCTTTCCAAGGGGGTTACGCATCCGAACCATTCATTCTGGTGATAAAGCCTCACAGGTCTTCTTCGTTGAGGATCCAAAAGATTCTAAATGGCACATCATCCTCCACAGTAAAAAACATATAGTTGGTGTTGAAAATGTTGTTAACGAAGAAGAATATGACCGGTTCGACGAGCTACCTTCCTTTTCTATCGGAATTTCCTCCCCAGATCAGCGAATTGATGATAACACTTACTTGAGAACCGACCATGCTGAAGGATTATAGGTCAATGAAACCCGTAATACACAATCAAACAAGGTATGTAGATATTTTCACTTTAATTTTTATTTTATTTTTTATCTAGAAATTGCTATAAATTTACATTCTCGATATGATTTACAATAAAATGTAATAATAATTAATAGTAATATAAATAATTATTTGTAGTAATAGGCAAATAAAATAAATAAAATGATAATTATAATAAGTAATTATACCATTTTTTAATTATAATTTTACGTAACAAGTAATAATAACTAATAAGATTTATAATTATAATAATTCATATTTACAATATAATAATATAATGATAAGATTTATAATTATAATAATTAGAACTTCACTCCTCAAAAGTTCTTTAAACTTTAAAAATATAGAGCAAAAATAAGGAGGGAAAGACTAACCACGTACTGCTTCAAAATTCACAAACTTCACTTCAAAATTCACAAAATTCACGTATGACTTCTCCATCTTCCCCAGCAGGACAGGGTCGATGGACGATGAACTTGACAATGGTGAGGATGACCTTTTCTTTGATGATGCACTTGGCAATGACGATGATGCACGACAAATTCTCCATCTTCTCCACCAAGTTCGATTATTCTTTATTTTTCTAGGGTTTATTTGAAGTTATTTTTGGGGACTAAATATAAATGGTTCAAATGTTGGTTTATTGCTAGGGTTTATTTGAAGTTATTTGGCATTTTGTTTTGATAGGGTTTATTTCTATTGATTCTGCAATCTGCTAGTTTCAAGTCATCTCTTGTGTTTATGAAAATTGATTTCTGGAAAATTTCTTGTGTTTATATAATGGTTCATCGCCCCTGTTCTTGCAATTATACTCACCTGGTTAGCTAGTCTAATAATATTTGTAATAAATTACCTCTTCTTGAATTTATTTTTTCTATTAGACAGTGCTTGAGATCTTCCCAAAACCTTCTTGGTTAATCTAATATCCATGGCATCTGTAGAATAATTTTGTCAATGTTATTTGCTGGATTTTAAATTCGAATATAATTTATGTTTATAATGTTTTTGCTTTGTGAAAATCAAATTATCTTAGCCTTTGTTCCCACTTCCCATCATCATTAGTAAGATAGAGAAGAGCTGAACATGAAGAAGAACCTTCCAAAATGGGTTGGATTGCATGGAATCGTAGCTGGAAAACCACTTTTGAATGTTGGAAACATGGATGATTATACCCATTATTGAATATTGAATACCTATTTCGTATGCTTTTGTTGTAGTTCTTCCTGAGGTTTGGCTTTGACCACATGCCTATATTGTTGAACCCAAAGAAAGGGTATGCAAGGTCGAAGATATGAAAGTGTAGATTTGATTTTTTTTTCCTGAAGAAATGGATAGATGAAATTCAGAAACGATTAATCTACAAGTTAAGGTTAAAGTTCGAAGTAAAATTTATAAGTGGTATGCCTCCCAGAGAGAGAAAGGAGACAAGGTGATGTGGAGGCAAGGGGGCACAACATCTTCCTTCGGTCCTCAATACTTTTGAGTTTAGACTAATATGAGCGCAACAAGTAAAATCACAACAACACTTAGACTTAAGTATATACTTGATTCTTGTAAGTACACATGTACCATCTGCTATATAATATTTAATCACGGGTCTAGCGCACTTTGGACTTAAGTATATACTTAATTTTTGCTTTTGGTAATATATGCTACCTCCATCCCAAATTAAAGTTCACATTTTATACTTAATACGTAATGGTTGAACTTTGAAGATAACTTGTTTCTTCTGTTACTTTAATCAGATGATAAAATCCAACATCCAACAGATGATTGAATTAAAACAAATTAGGTGGATTTCCACTGATGAGCACCGTTACGTATTTTAAAGACACATTAATTTTCACATATTACCATGTCAAAGCAATGTAACATTGGTAATAAAATAAATATTTTCCAAAATATAAATGTCTAAATGTTCTTTTCTAAAATACGAACCATACCAAAATATATTCGGTTTTCATACATTGTCCAATATATAATTGTAAAAAAGATATTATATATCTATATTGTCAAACAATTTCTAAAATGCTATTTAATATTACTAATTAAACATTTTTTAAAATTCAAATGCAAATTTTATGCCTACTTTCAAAAACATCTTCAACTCATCACTAAAATGGAGATAAAACACCTTTATTTTTGTGTTTTTAGTACTGGATCGAGAACGCCTATTAAAAAAATTGAGGTCACCAAACTTGGCCTCTATATTTAAAGGTAAATATCAATACTATATTGAGTTTTTATAATTATATATGCTAATTAATAGTTTGATATATCAAGTAATATTTTGAATTAACTTTATAACTTAATTATTTTGGGTTTTCAAATTGTGAATTATATTTAAATAATTTAATTTTTTTAACTAAAAAGGAAAATTAGTAATTTTATTATAATTTTGGTCGACGAAACTTAAACATATATAAAAAACATTTGTATAATCATAAACCGTTTAACAAAATGAAATTTCATTAGCAATTTATTTAAGAAAAACCTAATATTGGCTACAGTTTTGTGCCAAAAATGTTACATTATTAATTTAATTTGCCTTGATCTCGAACTATTGTAATTTAAGTTTCTTTGTAACGTAATATTTATTAATTGTCATTTTAATTTTAACGATGTTTCATTAAATAAATTATTTTAATTTCAAGTGCTAATTGTTTATTGATTAAAAAATTAATGATGCATTATAATTATTATGTTTTAATAAAATGGTATAATAAAATATAAATATATTAATTTGTTATTATTATAACATTAAAAATATTTTTTAGTGTTTTATGTAACATTCAGGGTGCGTTTGGTATGCAGGCAGGACATGACAAGACAAGATGGAACAGGACAGGACAGTTGTCCAGCATTTGGCAAGACATGACAGAACATGACTAGACTGGTTAAATAACGAATTTACCCCTGATGAAAAGTCATAGATTACATCACATAAAACTAATTTACATCACTAATACATAGTGCAATGGATTATCAAAAACATAAAACTAACTTATCACGATTGGATTTTGGATATGGAAATCAAAACCCAAATTTTAAGTTTCGGATTTTAGGTTGTTTCGGGTTTGGGTTGGTCGGGTTTCAGATTGATGTCGGTCGGGTTCGAGTATTATATAATGCAAAAGTTATATATAAATTCAATCATTTTTTAGGATGAATACAATCGATTGAAAGATTGATGAAATAGATAACAAGTTTAAAATTTAGAAAATATTTCAACAGACTATAATTTACGATTTTCAAAAAATAATTAGATAAATATATACATATATATAGTATTTAAAATATAGATTTATGCTATTTCGGGTTTTCAGACGGGTTGGGTGGCCAACGATGAAACCCAATCTGAACCCAGATATCCTTCCAAATGTCGGGTTTCGGATTATCGGATTATCGGATTTCGGGGTATTCGGGTTTTGCAAAAACATCTTATTTTCGGTTCGGATGTGGATTCGGATTTCGGACTATTCTGGTTTTGCACACCCCTACCTTGGAGGGGTAGATGATGAGAAGACATGTTTTTGTTTTTAACAAATGATATATTAGTCAAAATATTGTTGTTCTACTTAGTTACAGGGGGTTGGAATGGGACAAGTGTGTCCCATGCTTGTTCCACTTAGTTCTAGCGTATCTCACATACGATCACGCCAAACATGGGACAAGTCTGTTATGTTCTGTCTTGTTCCACTCTGTTCTGCATACCAAACGCACCCTCAAAGATTTTGTCATTTTTAGTATTTTTTTTACTAGTTGGGTTAGAAATGATCTAAACTACATAAAACTTTTATCAAACAATTATTTATTAGTTTACATAATGTTATTATGTAATCTTTACCTTTTCTAAGTAACATATGATAAAAAAAACTAGTAAACATCAAATTATAATTATTCATCTTGAAATGTTAATACCACATGTCAATTTTTTTTTAAAAGAAGGATTATAAATGAATTGATAGGGTGCATGCTACCAAACCACATGGGGATGTCATTGAGGGCGCAGGTAGAGCCTCGAAGCAGAGGATTATAAACTCCCCCAAAACCCTAACTCTCCTGTGTTGCGTTTTTCCTTAACCTCCCAAAACCCTAAAACAACACAACACAACACAACACAACACACTTCCTTCCTGTTTTCTTTCAAAACAGATTTCTCTCTCCGACGAGAGCAAGAACAATTTGGGGCTTTCATCACTTCATTACGGGTTTCTAAAATGGTGGCCGACAAAGGTAAGAAGCCCAAGATCGGAGAGAAAATCGTGGAGGAGAACGCCGACCAAATCGACGGTGACCTTATTCTATCCATTGAAAAGTTGCAGGAGGTCCAAGATGAACTTGAAAAGGTACTTGCTCTTTTTCTTGTGGATTTTCGATTTTTATGTTAGGTTTTCAGGAAACCCAATTCATTAATTTTGAAAAAACATCTGCAACATTCTTACTTAATTTAGTATTTGGAATACCACATGGCAATTCGTCTTTAATTCTTCAAATTTTAATGAGCGTTTATCAGAAATTTGTCACTTTTGAACTTGATTTTGTGTTTTGGTTAATCAATTGACTTAACTACAGTTTTATATAATTGGGCATAAGTTCCCTCTTTTTGCTATTTGATGAATCTTTCTTGTTAAAAGAGTGGCTTTATTGTTGATTGCCCTTTACACACTATGCCATGAAAAGCTATTCTGGATTGCTTGCTTCCTCAGTGGGGCCAGGGTTGTGGTTTGTTTGTGAATTTGTTTTTATGGGGTTTGAGTACTCTGTATATTACAAGGTTGGCTGTTATCACTTTTTGTGGGATACGGTCACAAAGTAGTGTGTTATCGAAGTCTTACTATAAAAAGATCTCAATTTGGGGTTTTGGTTAGGTTAGGTTAGTTTATAGGGTTGTATACTGGTCCCCTGCTGCAGAACTGGAAGCACATAGTTAGTGTATCATAGGTCGGGCGATGCGTTATTTGCTGTTTTGCGATTGTTATAATATCCAAAAGTGGTTAAGGATACACACTTAAATGAAAAATATTAAGTTTGCCCTCTTAATCGTTGAATGAAACAGACACATTGAATTAAGTTGTGAATTTTGGAACCCGTTTTATATTTAATTGTTATTGTCGTCGTTTTATCTCAGATCAATGAGGAGGCAAGTGATAAAGTCTTGGAAGTGGAACAGAAATACAATGAGGTTCGGAAGCCGGTGTATGATAAGCGTAGTGATATCATCAAATCGATTCCTGATTTTTGGCTAACTGCTGTGAGTGATTCGTCTTGATCAACTTTGACTATTGCAAGCAAAGTTTTCTTAACCCAAATCTAATCTCTACTACTTGTTGATGCAGTTCTTGAGTCACCCTGTTCTTTCTGATCTTCTCAGTGAAGAAGACCAAAAGGTTGGACCTTTAACTCATCATTTAAAGAAATATATGTATTAAAAACTGAAAACACTATGATAAGGTTTTTCTGTGGTTGTACCCGAATGCTAATCTGTTAAGTGATAATCTTGTTGCTTTTTAGATCTTCAAGCATCTAACATCACTGGAAGTGGAAGATTGCAAAGATGTGAAGTTGGGTTACTCCATCTCATTTGTGAGTAATATGTCAAGATCCATTTTTTGTAAATTGCATCACATCCATGGCTTTGAGAAGAGATATCCAGTGGCTAACCGTTGTTTTGAGTACATTTTCGTATGACTTATTATGCAATCTTCTACTTCTTTTTTCAGAACTTTAGTCCCAACCCGTACTTTGAAGACACAAAACTCACCAAGACTTTTACTTTCCTTGATGATGGTACCACAAAAATTACGGCTACCTCAATAAAGTGGAAAGAGGGCATGGTAACTTTTTCGTTACTTTTCTTGCTCATGTGCTTAGCAACAAGTGTTTTTGTAGCTCGACGCTAATTTTAATTGCGTTCTTTTTAAAGGGTGTTCCTAATGGGGTTGCCCATGAGCACCATGACCACAAGAAGAAAGGAAACAAACGGTGCCATGAGGAGGATAGGTTATTAACGTTCATGTGTTTGTTTATAGTTTTACTTTTACCACCGTGTTTCTTACTTACTTTTGCATATACCCTTGGATATCTCGATGCAGCTTCTTTTGCTGGTTCAGTGGGACTCAACAGAAAGATGTGATGGATGAAATTCATGATGAAGTACGGTTTTTATTTATTTATATAAATTGATTGATTTTAACCTTTAATCATCCAACTGTTACAATGATTTACTTTTCACCATGTCTGTTTTACAGGTTGCTGAAATAATTAGGGAGGATTTGTGGACCAATCCTCTTGCGTATTTCAACAATGTATCCCCTCTTTACCTTTTTACTTTTTATTTTGAGTTTCTTTGATCAATGGAGGTTTTGTCAGCTTGATCTTCTTGTTTACTGATTACATGTTACACAATTTTTTTGTTCAAGGATGCTGACGAAGAAGATGGTGAAGAAGGTGATGAAGAGGTAAAAAAGGCCTTCTTTCTTTCCTCTCTTTTTGCACAACCCCCTCCCGGTTCTTCACAAAAACAACTACTCTGTCATTTTAGGGTAGAGGACAGGTCTACATACATGTCACCCACCATTTTGCTCTTGAGAGGGATATACTGGGTTCATTTTGTTTGGTTTGGTATAAAATGGAATCATACTTTGATAATCGTTCTCCTTTAATATCGAGTTTATCGTTACTATGAACTGAAATGGACCACTAGCACCAAAAGGAAATTTGATTAAACCCTTGCAAGATTTAATTATCTCGTTTGTGATCAAAAGATTATGTCTAAAGACATTCATCCTGAATCATCAAAAGCAGATGAGCCTTTGTTCACTTAGATCTCACGTTAATTGCATTTCTTTTTAATTTCAAAAAGGATAGCGATAGGCTTTTTGTTTGGTTTGCCGGTAATCAACTGTTCTTGCATATATATATATATATATATATATATATATGCAAGAAAGATTATGTCTAAAGACATTCATCCTGAATCATCAAAAGCAGATGAGCCTTTGTTCACGTTAATTGCATTTCTTTTTAATTTCAAAAAGGATAGCGATAGGCTTTTTGTTTGGTTTGCCGGTAATCAACTGTTCTTGCATATATATATATATATATATATGTATGCATGTATCTAGCAAATGAATTTTTCATTACTTCTATGAATACCTGAACATGACCATTTGGTTTTGGTGGTTAACCAACAGGAAAATGGCACAGATGACTCTGAAGAAGATGATGAGGATCAAGAAGACGATGGTGAGGATGAAGGGAACTGAATGAGTTTTGTGTAAAGTGGTTTATAACAGTCGAAAAGGTTTCATGTTTAGGGCTAGATTTTTATCTATAACTGTGTGGACGTAAGAGGCGGATCTTTTATCCGTTCATAGATCTATAGTTCTTTATTTTGCAGTTTTTCTGGGAACTACAATTGCATCATCATGCATGTAAACCAAAACAAACAAGAAAAGAGGAGCTTCCTGAATCTAAAAATGTTGGTTTGCCTTTGCTGATATCTAACAATCTGACTTGTGTTCTATGGGCTATGGAGGATGGAAATCTTCAGGGTTAGATTTTGGAAAGTGGTCATTTGCTGCATGATATGCAACATCTAGTAGGTTTTTCTTTGGTAGTAATTTATGATGGAAACTTTGTGTGGTACGGGTGAGTTTGGTATGCAGACAGGTTGTTTGAGATAGGCGGGTGAAAATTGTGGAAGGTTTTAGAGTTTTAATTTGACATGGTTAGTTTAGTCTAATCTTATTCTATGCTCCTAACTTTTGTTTCACTTATTTTGGTGGGGCATTAAAATTGCATTTTTTTTCCCATTCAGTGTTGTCTTGGTTTTAATGCTGCACCAAATGTGGGACAAGCAGGGGCAGACCTATGAAGGCTCAAGCGGTCAAGCGGAGTCCTGAGCATCTGCTCAACCAATTTTCGTTAGGACAGGTCTTTGCTCTGTACAGTCCCGTGTTCCTATCACACCCTAGGTGCGCAAGTGCGACCTGCTTGTCCCGTTAACGATCCGTGTCCTGTTACCGACCCGTGTTCATACAGTATAGTTACTGGTTCAGAGTAGCAGTAGTGCTTTAGATGAAGTTATGATCAGGTCTTTTATGGTTGGGAACAAAAGGTGGTACACGCAAGAGGAGTTGGACAACCCAGTTTTCAGAAAAAAAAAAACGAAGGGTTTGAATCAACTTATAGGGTTAAGGGCAACTTATGATCAGAGTCTGTAATAGTTGGCAATCGTTGTAACTTTCGGTCATTAAGCCCTATGTTTGTAAACTCCATAAACTAATTTATTGTTTGAGCTTATTGTAAAAACCCTCTGTAGATAGCTATAAACTAACGTTACTTGAAATAGTATTTCAATAAATTGCAAGAATTTTTTGTCACTTTATTCCATTATACCCTTGATTAATATGAATTACTATTAATTATAATCATTAATATTGAAGTAAACTACATTTTTGGTCCTTGTAGTTGAAATCACTATCAACTCTAATCCTTATTTTAAACTAATTATAACTTTGGTTATTGTGGTTGTCAATCTCGTTTACTTTTGGTCCGACTAACTTTTGTTAAAAAAAGTCTATTAGCTTAAGGACCTTTTGGTCTTTTTATCATTTTTTAATTTTCAATTAAAAATAAAATAAATATATTGTATGTGATTATTATATTAGAATATATTATTATTTATAATATATATACATAACCTTATATAAATATAACGTTATTATTATTATTATATAATATATATATATATATATATATATATATTTAAAACATGATCTCCACACTCATCAAGAAGACAAACCATTGCAGTTCTACTTCCAAGTGGATATTGTCATATAGTTTGAATCAAAGTGAGTATTTGTCAAGATCCGTAAAATGGAGGGAAAGAGGAGGGTAGGGTAGGGTAGGGTGGGGGGTGGGGGGTGGGGTGGTGAGATTGTCACCGAAGATGGTCAGCCCAAAGATGGCGGAGGAGGAGTCATCAGAGATGGTCACTACCGTGAGAAATGTTTTCGGATTTTGTATGTTTATATTATGTTATATATAATATATATTATAATAACATTATATATTATAATATAATAATAAAATAATAATATATGTTTTTAATATTTTAATTGAAAATTTAAAGAAAATAGTAAATAGACCAAAAGATCCATAAATTAATGGACTTTTTGAACAAAAGTTAACGAGGGAGAAAAAAGTGAAACAAACTGACAATCAAGGTGACTAAAACTGCAATTCTTTCAAAATTGGGACTAGAAAGTTGACAATGAGGGGAAACCATATGATCGAAAAAGTAATTTACTCTTCATACTAAAGTAAAATTCAGTTTTGGTCCCTAATGTTTGCACTTTTCAACGTATATTGTCCCTAAACTTCATAAACTCAGTTATAGTCCCTCAGGTTTGCCATTTACAACGTATTTCGTCCCTCCCACTAAGGGACGCCAACTTTTCCCGTAAAATCCAATCTAATGAGGGTATTTTAGTAATTTTTATTTCCCTTTGTAAATATTTAACGCCCGCAATTTTCAGTAAGTAAAATGTATCCTCGTTGCCTTCAATAATGCTTAGTGATTAGTTACATTTGGAAGAATTTTACTTTTGTATCTTGGTGCACATTGAGATCATTTCGAATATGAAAGAACTCAAATTTTTGGTCGGAAGGGACTTGGGGCGGTAGTGCCCGACGAGTATGCCCGGTGTCACTATCGTCGAGTCACTCTCACGGGAAGTCGGTAGCTTACGGTACCATTTGGGCGATTATGCCCTACGATATTGACAAATGTCACTATTGCGTATCAATCTTTTAGGCTTCTCCTAACTATATTTTACCATTGATAGATTTTGACCTAACTTGGTTATTTTGAGAAGTTTTAGGGTTTCCATCTTTTATGAAAAATGAAGAGTCTTGTATTATGAACTATAAAATGTATTTCTATATGCATATTTAGAGTTGTATACCTGAAAACCCATCATGGACACATTTATGGAATTATTATGATGGATGAACTTTGTGATAAAAGTGAGATCTTTGGGATGAGATGAGTGGATCACTCCATGTATAATTATATGTTCTTTTAGGCCTTATAAACTTTTGGAATCCCATGTTGTAAACATAATGTTGAAAAAAGGATATGATTACTTGCTAGGCCTTTATGTGGGATTGATTTCATATGGTACAATTTTATGCAAGAAAAGTTTTTTATGTAATGATATAATTATGAAAACTATGTGTGATTATTGTTTTGTCACAATGAGAATGTGGCAAGCCTTAGACTAATACCGTTGGATCCATAGGTATAGGAGTCAACTTATTTTGGGATGTTTTCCCGTTTGTAACTAATTGAGATATTGGGTCATCGGAGGCAACTTGGTACGGTTATGTGGGACCGGATACTAGCCATGGGCCGTAAATGTAATCCTAGTGAATGAGTATGGCTAGGTACATCGGGTGCCCTCCCCCACATCTATGTACGATCTGATGAGCTCGTGGCCATTGATCCTAGTATGAGCTCACTAACTTGGAAAGTATGTCACTTTTGTGTTCCGCTACAATCCTTGGAAATCGGGTCTCCCCCGTCATCTTAAGATGCTTTTTGGATTGTATGGTTCCTACGTGATTTATATGAAAACAAAACTTACTTCATATTCTTGGGAAAACAATATTGTTGATTTATGCTTCTTTGAATATATATATATATATATATGTATATATATATATGTATATATATATATATATATAAATGTTTGTTCTCACTAGGCGTAAAGCCTAAAAATTTTCTGACATGACATGTATATCAGGTTCCATTAGCAGTGGGGCTCACAAGGTTTGAGGGATGAGCGTTTTGGCCAATAGTGACAAATTTTGGAGATAATCTTTTGGGAGCTTGGTGTACATAAATGGATAGTTACCTTTTGGGAAATTGTTTGACAATTGTTTTAATCTAGACGCAAATAGTTTAGATTAGTGAGTTGTCATTTATAATTTCCATTCTTAAAATTGTAAATGCTACTACTTATTTCGTTTTGGGTGATTCCAATTATATAGATGCCATATTTACGTCATTATTCAGGTTTAAATTTACCTCTATTTTTAGGGGTGTTACAAGTTGGTATCAGAACTCTAACTTAAGTGAACTAGGTATGAATGTAAGATGCCTAGAATTAAAATGAGAAATTAAGTTGTGATTTGTGAGATTTGGGTAGAAGTCCTAAGATAGGATGGTTTTAGAGTCGACGGAATTATGCTAATTGAGAGTTGTAATGACAGTAACGAGAATTCTTGTGTATAATGTGTTTATAATTTCACTTAGCTAATGCTATTATGAATGTGTTGGTACGTGAGCATGCTTGACTTACTATTGCTATGATGATTGATTAATGTAATAGTAAATTTCCTTGGTTTTAATTATGTTCATAGATAAGCATTCTTATCCTCCTTCTCGTGTGTGGAAGTTTGAAATGGTTCGTGGACAACTGGAGCCTCGACAATATGGTCATGAGGCGAGTGTGTCAACGCCTAACATGACAAAAAGGGTTGAGACGACTGTAAATCCATCCATACCTAACCTGTTGGGCAGAGGGCCATAGCATGTGCCAAGAGTTGAGTTTGTCTTCCTCTAACCCTGTAATATAAGAGGTGACCCCTCAAACCAAAATGATGTCTAGTATAATGCAGATGATGAACTCGGCCATGGCAAAGCAACATGAGTTCCTCGTTAAGATGCTTGAGGACAGAGATGCCAACAACCGTAGGAATGAGACGGTTTCCGAGAATGTGGTGATTGTTGGATCCGGGGATACTGGAAATGCGATTCCAACCAAAGAGTTCGTGACAATTAACACGAGATGAGGTGGGAGAATTTGCTTCTACAAATATTTCTTATGTAGCAAGCCACCGGAGTTAGTCGGATCAGATGATCCAGTTCCTTGTATGAACTGATCTGAGAGATTAAACAAGTCTTCGGTGCTAGCGGGTGATGAAAACCAGAAAGTAAGATTTGGCTCCCAAATGCTTCGATGACCAGCACTCGTTTGGTGGAATATCACCATGTCCACCCTTACGTCCACTATTCTAGCATAGTTGACTTGGACCATATTCAAGAAGAAAGTTATGGACAAGTATTGCAATAAACGGGAGATGGACCACATCGAGGAAGAGTTTCGAGCTCTAAGGAAGGGAAATATGTTGGTGAGAGATTACACCCGACGATTCATGGAGAAACTGGGTTTGGTGGGACATGTGGCCCCAACCGAGAAAGAGAAGATCAAGGACTATCTCAAGGGCCTACTGATAGACATGATGGTTATGGTTTGCAACCCTAAAGCCTCTACTCTCCGTGAGACAATAGAGGAAGCCCAAATTATGGAGGATATTTACGCGAGAGGCAAAGAGGAGAGAGCTAATGTAGGAGAGAAGAGGAAGTGGGAAAGCAACTCCAGACCTCACAAGAGGTCCTGTCTATTTGTTGGAGGATGGAACTTTGATAATCGTCGAGAGACAAGGTGGTGCCAGAAATACCGGAGCAAGCACCACGATACTTGAAATTCTAGACCCACTCTTTGCTCCAAATGTGGAAAGATGAACCACCCCACAAGAGATTGCCCGGTGAAGCAAATTGTTTGTTTCGAGTACAAGACACCAGGACACGTCAAGAGAGTTTGGCTGAAGTTGAAGATGGGTAGTGTGCCCTCCGAGGGTTCTGAGTCAAGCTTTTCAGATGTTGATCGAAGAGGCAAAAACTTCAATTGATATGGTATCGGGTACGTTTCTCCTAAACTCCTTACCTGCGCGTGTGTTGTTTGATTAAGGTGCAACTTTCTCGTTTATATCGGATCCCTTTTGCCAAAAGTTTCATGCCCCCACTAGTGTGTTAGAAGATGCCTTAGTAGTAAGGATAACTAATGGCAACCATGTAGTAATTCATGAAGTTTTGAATGGTTGTACCATCGGGATTGAAGGGAAGGAGTTTCCAATCAAATTGTTGCCCATGGAAATTGGCAGGTTCGACATAGTGATCAGAATGGATTGGTTGGTAGAAAATCAAGTTGAGATCTTGTGCTCAAAGAAGGTGATCGGAATCCCAATTTTGGATGGTGATGTATTATTCTGATACGGATGTTTGCATACCTCTAAGACTTGTGATAATTGAATCTCAAAGCAAGTATATAATGGGATCCAATATCGTCTTTTCAAGTAATACAACGGTAAGATACTGAATATCGTCCCACAGAGATTGGTGTAAAAGTATAATAAAAGTGTAATAAAAGAAGAGATTTCAGATGGCGATTTTGAAGACTTTGTTTGAGTTGGTTAACACAGTAATATGATTAACAAGATATATAAAGGTAGTATGGGTGTAAGACTTGAGGTGAGGAGTAAACACAAATTCTGGAGGCCAATGCTATAAGGATGCTATAGCATTAGTTCGACAACAACAAGTTCCACCATGTACTTTAAAGAGAATCCTTCCAGACATTCACCATTGCACTATTGTTTAGCCTTCAATCAACATATGCCTATGCAATATCCGGACCAATGTGAGTCTCAAATGATATATTTAAAGTATATGGATAAACAAATGTCTTTGTCAAAAATCACCCTTCCGAGTCGATTCCCATATCATTCAAGTTGATGTGTTCTTAGTGGCTCATTCCTGAGTCCACCACACTTTAACACTTTGACTAGTGATCAACCAGTCAAGAATCAATCGGTTTGAAAAACATAGATAGCAAGTTCCCTTGATAGCAACTCTTCCAAGTGTACTTCCCGTATCATTCAAATTGACGTGCTTATTCATGGCTTATTCCTAAGACCATGGCACTTTAAGAAATGATCAATTCGTCAATAAGTGCCTTAGATTTTATAAAACTTAAAATGACATAGTAGAACAATGTTATTGAATAACAAAGTCCACTAGTTTTTTGTTTACAACCTCCCCTTTTGTCTCACACCAAATCTATAAAATTTAGCTACTCATTACATAAAGTAAATGACATAAAGTAAAGACATAATTAAATGACGGAATGTAAATGACGGTAATATAAATTGCAATAAGTAAATAAGGAATTTAAAGACAAATTTTCTACCTAGCAATGCTATAGCAATCACTAATAAAGAGCAAGCATTCTAAAAACTTAAATACTTAATATTAATTTGCAAGTTTCAAAAGAGAGACTATCAATAAGCTTTAGAAACTGATTGAAAACATATCACAAAACACAAGACCATCCATACCTATTTATACAAAAGAAGGATGACAAACTTGTACATAAAAAAACATAAATAATAATAAAAGTACAACTACTAAAATTTTATCCAAGATTACACACAAAAGAGGTCATCTATTTCCCTTTTTTCAATCCAACAAGTCTAGTTCCAATTCAACAAAAAGTTGGGTGTAAAGTAATCTGGTTAGCTCTCTTGTTCAAAAATCCTCCATAGTTTCTTCCAAAAGCATACTTGGATGCTGCAACATCAACTGGCAGCAAAGAGATTATCATGACCTTAAGTTAGACTTCACAAAATAGAAAAATACAGACAAATCATAAACTTAGCTCCATGAAATAAAAAAAATGGAAAATAAGATAAAAAAAATGACTCAATTTGTTGGGATAAAAAGAAAGTATAATCCTAAAAGATTAGAAAAGGTGAATTATGCATTGAATTCTCAATGCATATCACATCCCCAAACTTAAAGTTTTGTTTGTCCTCAAGCAATTAAAATAAAATAAGAAAATGACTCAATGTTTGAAAAATATTGCAAGATAATGGGAATAAGTGCACACATCATGTAGAGCATATCACATACAATTCATAGCCTTTCATAAATCCAAAGTGAGACATTCATAGCCTAGTTATATGTATGGACCATATGCTAGTATCACACTTTTCTTTGTCAAATATCACACAATCTGCATTTAGGATCATTAGGGCTTGTAGGGTCACTCTTTTGTGGCATATCTTTTTCTCACAAAGCCTTTTCTCACACCAATATTTCAACAAATTTTAAATTTTTTGGCACTTTGTGCTCTTTTGTTGCTTTTATGCACCTTACCCCTATGGGGTATTTTTGGCGTCCTTGTCATATTAGAGCTTTGCTCTTTTGTATTGACATGCGTATTCCTTTTTTGGGTATATTGTAACCCCCTCATCCCCAAACTTAAAAGTTGACAATGTCCTCATTGTCATAGAATGAATGTACATGATTGTGTCAAGGGTTACAAATGGCTAAAATGTGATACATGAAAAGAAAGCCTAGATCATCCCCTAAATGTGTGTAGGTTGTGTGAGTTAGGTTGTATCCCAAAAAGAGAAATGCTAGTTCTAGCAAGAACACAACACTAGGTGAAAGTCATGCAACTATAGAATTATTAGGGCTATGTACTCAAAGATATTTTAAGCTCTACACATGCAATATTGCAAAGAAAGTAAACCTAAAAATGGTAAAAATTATCCCAGACTCAGAAATAAAAAAATAAAAGTCATGGAGACTAAAGAAGATGATTAAATCTGCCTTACTCATGAGGAGTAGGCTGTGAAGTCCCAACTCCTCATGTTGCTGCCAATGCTATAGCATCAGCCTCTGCCATTTTCTTCAACAGCTCTGCATTTTCCTTCAGCAACTGTTGGTTCTCTCCAGCAAGCTTTTGATTCTCCTCCTGGATGCCTCTGAGTGTCTGTTCCATCCTCTTCTTCTCACCTTTTCTCTTTGCCATCAAATTAGCCTTTAGAAGGATAAGCTCCATCTTTCTCTTGCTTTCAGCCTTCTTGAATTTCTGCTCCAAAATAGTCTGCATCTCATCAAGCCTCTTCATAACTTCATTCCTTTGATGTAGTAGACTGTCCATCAGATCACTATTCTGTCCAAGCAAGTATTGGAGCATGCCCATGATATCACCTCCTCCACCTCTCTCTTGCCTCATCCTTACCACTGCTTTCATATCAATACTCCACTTCTCCTCTCCCTCCTTTTCTTTTAGTATCTCATCCTCATCATACTGAGGAACTCCAGTCTGTATCAAGAAATTATGGAGCAAACCAGGGAAAAAAAGTTTCCCCTGGTTCCTCCCATCACAGTAAAGTATAGATTTTGAAATGATATCCCCAACATTCATGGTTTTGCCAGCCATTATGCAATATAGCATGAGCATTCTTTCTAATGTGATTGAGGTGTCATGGGTGGTAGGGCTTAGTGAACATCTTATAAAGTTCACCAGACATTCACATAAGGTAATAGGCTTGAAGCCTTGAAATTCCTAAGCATAATTGGCATGAGGTTCCCATGAAGTTCCAGGTTTCCCTAAAACTCTAGCAACTTCCTCAAGATGTGCCTCAGTGGCTGTGCTTAGTAGTGTGTCATAATCAGTGTGTTGGAGATGTGAGGCCCAAAAGATTATTGATGGCCTCACCATAGACGGTAATCTCTATCCCTCTCACTGTCAAAAGTGTGTTTTTGGTCACATAAGCCTCTGCATAGAATTATCTTATGAGAGTAATGTTGTACAGAGGCTTGACCTTACAAAAATGTACCCAATTCCTCTGGTTTATTACAGCCTTGATAAAACTAAGTTCACTCATACTCCTTACATCAAATCCTTTATCTAAAATGCACAACTTACCCTTTAATCTGTCATACATGTTGTATGCATATTTGCTACTGAAACCATCAAAAGGCACCGATGGCCTTGGGTGAATTCATTGTTTTGAGAATCTGCCACAGGTTGCTCTGAGGATGCTGTAGCATCAGTTTTTGACTTCCTTGGTGATTTCCTGGATGGTTTTGATGCATCCAACTTCTGCTTTCCTTTTTTCTTTGGTGGTTCTGGCCCTGCAGTGTTAGTTCTAGAGGCATGCCTCTTACCCAAAGCTTTCTTTTTTCCTTTTTGAAACAACACCCTCACAAGAAGGGTTTCCAGTGGCCTCAACAGTTTCTGCCACTAGATGTTGTAGAGATGCTACAACATCATCTTCTTCTCCAACTTGGATGCCCAACCTTTCCAAATATGTATCCACTATGTCCATGGGATCTCCCTTCCTATTCTCACCCGTGGCCAAGTTTTGGTTTGGGTGAGAGGCTAGAGAGATCTGTTCAATATCATACCAAGTTAATAACATAAGTGTTTTAGGAGGTGAAACCTTGGCTATGTTCTCCTCTTTATCTTTGGATTCAGAGGAGATTTCATCATCTATATTAGTGTCAAAGTCAGAAAATACCTCACTAGAAACTTTGAGCTTGAGGTCAGGGACTCTAGTGGCTTGTATCAGTGCATCATCATCTCTTATTGTCTCATTCAGGGCTGCATTCTCATCTTTATTGTGTTCCACATTTGGTTCATCAAGTGAGAGGTTGGATTGAGAGACAGAGGGGTGCTCTATGGGATCATCAACAGAAAGGGATGATTTAGAGGTTTCAGTAAGTGAAGGGAGTGTTGGTTCTTTTACAGAGCGGTTTTGTAATAGTTCAATCGATGGGAGTGTTTCAAGAGAGGGTTTTTCAAGAAGGGTCATCGGTGGGTTTTCAGAGGGTGAAATAAAAGGGGGTTTTTCCATAGAAGGGTTTGAGGGGGTGTTCGGAGTAGTAGCAGCCGGTGAGTGCACCACCGGCGACAATGGTGGTGTGGTTTCCTTCGCGACAACCGCCGATGATTCCCCCTGGTTTGTTGGTGGAACGACAGTGGGTCTTCTTCTTGTACTCTGGCGAGGGTTTCCCTCCGGTGGGTCTCTCACCGCCGACCTCTTGACTCTTACCATTGTTGAGAATGGTGGTGGTTTACGGTGGTGGTATTGAAGAGAGGGTGACCGAAAAAGGTTTTTGAAAAGAAAAAGAGTGGAAACGTTTTGTGGGTGGTTTTTGAGAGAAAAACAAGATGGGGTGGTTTAATGAGAGGGTTTTCCTAAAGGAGATAAGTCTCAAACTTATTAAGGAAGTTTCAAAATAAAAGATATTTTATAACCAATTTAGGAAAATGGAAAATATAAAATAAGAAGAAATTAGTACTAAAGCATGGTGTCCTTTACAAAAGCATGGTGCCCTTTACAAAAACATGGTGTCCTTTTCACCAACTAGTCACTTTCACCAAAAAGTTTTTGAAAGGTAGAGTTGAAAAAGTACCATGTTATCTTTTTGAAAAAGCAACCATCAAATACTTTTTGTACCTGATAAAGCCATACTTTTTCCTCAAATTTTATCTTATCTTTTGAAAAGAATTCAACTTTTTCCCTCTCAAAAACAAGAATGTCCTACAACACTCAATGCTGTAGCATTCTTAAAACTTCTGAACTGCTGCAGAGAAACTGTCAAATGAAAATTATTTACATAATTGAAATAACTAGAAAAAAACTATTTACAAACTTTGGTGTACTCCAAAGAGTCCACAATCCTCATTGGTTCTTTTTAGAGGGTGCTAGCCAAATCCACAAAGCAATGCTCTAGGATTGCTACAACATCATGATAGAGTTTCACTCTCTGTCCATTTACCTTGAACACATTATTTTTCTCTAGATTCACAAGGTCAACAGAACCATAGGGATAGACTTTGTGGATGGTGAAAGGACCAGACCATCTAGATTTTAATTTTCCTGGAAACAGTCTTAGTCTGGAATTGAACAACAGAACCTGTTGTCCCTCTTTGAGTTCTCCGTGATGGATTCTTTTGTCATGATATTTTTTGGTCTTCTCTTTATAGAGCTTGGCATTCTCATAAGACATATTTCTATGTTTCTCCATTTCACACAGTTGTAATTTTCTCTTGTTTCCAGCACTATCTAAAGACATGTTCAGTTCTTTAATGACCCAGTATGCTTTATGCTCAAGTTCTAGAGGAAGATGACAAACCTTTCCAAAGACTAACTTATATGGGAACATACCAATTGGAGTTTTAAAAGCAGTGCGGTATGCCCATAAAGCATCATCTAGTTTGAAAGCCCAATCCTTCCGGTTGGGTTTGACAACTTTCTCTAGAATTCCTTTTATTTCCCTATTTGAGAGTTCAACTAATCCATTTGTCTGTGGGTGGTAGGCAGTTGCAACACTGTGATTAATGTTATATTTTGCAAGAACTCCTTGTAACAAATTGTTCACAAAGTGGGTACCCTCATCACTAATCAGTGCTCTGGGGTACCAAACCTTGTAAAGATTTGCTTTTGGAGGAACTTAACCACAATCTTTGCATCATTTGAAGTACAAGCCAAGGCCTTTACCCATTTTGACACATAGTCAACAACAATAAGAATATATTGGCAATTTTTGGATGGTGGAAAGGGTCCCATAAAATCAATTCCCCACACATCAAACAACTCAACTTCCAAGATCCCGTTTAAAGTCATTTCATTTTTCTGAGAAATGGAACCACTTCATTGACATTTGTTAGAGTAGAAATATGTTGGATACAAGATCATGAAGACCAGAGGTCAAAGTACAAGAAGTCAAAAGCTGGAAAGTCAACTCTCAGTAAAAGTCAAAGTCAAAGTGTAATAAAAGTCAAAGTGTAATAAAAGTCAAAGTCAACTTTGTATTTTCTATTTTTTTAGTGTTTGCGGGTTTTAATCTTGTTGTTGTTGTTTGTGCGTTTCTGTTGTGCGTGAACAGTGTTTTGAGAGAAGTAGTTTTCTTGTATAAATAGTGGTGTGCGTGTTATAAACTAGTAATATTCAGAGAGTTCTTGGTTAGTTCATTGTGCGTATTCTTGAGTATTACTGTACATTGAATCTGAAATCAATAAAAGAGAATTTCAATTGGAAATTTGTTGTTGTAATCTTGATATATACTGATTGTGGGACACACAATTGGTATCAGAGCAGAGAAATTCGGAGAAACATGGATCGATTTGATGATTTTTAGACCATTTTTTTTACGAACTCACTGTAGCATTGAATTTCTTGTTTCAGTATTGATTTGGTTGTAAATTTGATTGAAATAGACTCGGTTTGTTGTTTAGAATGGATTGTATTTGATTCACTTAGGCTAATTCACATTGTTTTAGGGTGAATTTTGGATTTTAGTGCGATTTTTTTTCTTCGACTTTGTACGAACTGTTCTAGGATAAAAAAGCTTAGATTTGTGTTTGTTTTGTAAAAAATCAAGTTTTGTAATATGTTTGTATATTAATTTCGAGGAGCACTGCAAAGAATCAAGTCAATTGGTCAAGTGGTTAATCGAATCAGAGGGAAAAATCGAGCAAACTGAAGAACTCGCTAGATCTCCAGTTCTCGCAAACGAAGAACTCACAAAGACAAAGAACTCGCAAGTGTAGAACTCGCTAGTAGACAAAGAACCAGGAAATCCTACACGACAGCGTCCGGAGATCATCCTTTCATTCCGATCGTACACATGTTACCGCAAGTGACTAGGCTATGTTATGGAAAGTGGTTTCTATAGCATAAATCCAGTAAACAGAAAATGCTTATGAAAATCACGCGGCTGATAATTGATAGGAAACTGAAGAGAAAGTTTTCTGCAAACAAGAAGAAGCAAAAAAACAGAACATTCATCCGGTTTGGGTGATCAAGTGGGTCACAGAAAGAAGTTGAACATACAAAATCTTGATGGCATAGAAAAAGGAAGCGAGACTTTGATCTCTGGATCATGTCAGAAAGGTAGTTCAAGTAATCAGGCATTCGCAACTAATCGGAAGTTAAAGACACGACGTTCGTCCATTTTAAGGAAAGAGATCAGGGGTAGAAAGAAGCGAAAGATGGAAAATGTGGTTAAAGTGGACGAAGTAGTTGAACCAAAGGATCTAATCTCAGAATTGCCCGTACCCGTTATCCACCACATCCTTTCGTTTCTTCGTTGCCCAAGAGATGTTGTTCGAACCACTGTGTTATCAAAGAAGTGGAGATCAATATCGGCTTCATTCTTCACTCTTGAGTTTGACCAGAAAAGGTTCAAAACGTCAGGAGGAGATCGTACCGAGAAATTTATCACTTTTGTTGATAACCCCTTAGCAACCAAACTTGAGCCGATAACATACAGAAATTCAAGCTTTCTTTGTCCCAAGTTAGTCCCAAAATAAAACTGCGCATGAATGATTGGATCAGTGCTGCTATAAATAAGGACGTCAAAGAACTAGAGATTCATGTGGAAGAGAAGAAAAGAAGACACTATATGTTACCTAATACCGTCCTCAATTCCAAAACAGTAACTTCACTAAAGTTGTATGGCTGCAAGTTTGATGGTAAGGGTGTCATTGATCTACCGAATCTAAAAGAGTTGTCGATAAAAAAATGCTTATGTAAATGGAGATGATGGAGAGAATCTTAAGCAGACAATGCTGTTACTGACCCGAGCATTTCAAAAGAAGTTCTACAAGAAGCCGGGATCTAATTCTCAGAGGTAATCTTCATCAAGCTTAAAGAACCATGAGCATAGAGAAAGGGTGGAAGGAAATAGATTTGTTGAGAGGAAGCCTGAACAGAAGAAGTATGTGAATGATTACACTAGTACTGAAAGGACAACTAATGATCTGATCAAGTGCTACAACTGTGGCAAGGTTGGACATTATGCAAAAGATTGTCGGAAGCCGAAGGTTCGCAATTCGGAGTATTATAAGAACAAAATGCTCTTGGCCAAACAACAAGAAGCTGGCAAGGCATTAATGGATGAAGACGAATTCTGGTTGGATCATTTGGATGCTGAGGTAGAAAAAGAAGAGATAACCCACTTATGTTTGATGGGAAAAGAGGTGAAATATGATGATTCTGATGAAGAAACTGCTGATGAGGTAATCAACTTAACTGAAAATGATTTCATGACCAAAATGGAAGCCGTGATGGTCGAACTTCAAGACCATCAAACCAAACTGAAGAAGGAAAAAGACAGATTTGCTAAAAGAAATAAAAAGATCTTTGAGCTTAATAAATCAGTTATTGGGAACAAAGATCTAATTGATTCTTTACGCAAATCTGCTTCTGATTCTAAACTTGAAATAGATTGTTTTGAAAAGAAGATTTCTGATTTTGAAGCTAAACTTTCGTAGTATGATTTAGAGAAGAAAGAATCTGTACTAACTGTTCATAAATTGCAGGTTGAGAATAAGAGATTAAATAAGAAGGTAAATGGTCTGGAAGCCAAACTTTATGCAAGAGGACAAACAGATCAAACTATTTTTCTTAATACACCTAAAGAGGAGGCTGATGTTAAGGAAAAATGGGGACTTGGTTATGAAAACCTCCATTACTTAAAGAAAGCCATCAGAAAACAACCAGCATTATATAACTTTGATTTTCTTGTTGCTGCTGGTAAACATACTCATTTAAAACTCAAATTTGTTACCAAATTCCCAGAAGAGGTTGAGGCTAGAGAAACTGAAAATAGAAAGAGTGTAAAGAAAATGCAACTACCATTTAACTATGAAAAGCTAAATGATAGTTACCTGTCTGAAACACCAAAATTACTTTCAAATGACTATTTTGCTAGTTATTCTGTTCCTGAGATGGAGGCAAAACCTGCAATTACAAAAGTTTATGTTCCTCCACTCTTTCTAGAAAGCAAAATAGTTGAGCTTGAAAATGTTTTATCTGATGAAAGACTTTTGGTAGAAATAGAACAAAGTGTATTTTCTACAGTTTTAAAGAACACAGTTTTTCAATCTAAATCTATAGAATGTTCTAAAGTTTCAAAGGCACCTCAAACTTCAACTGCTAATTTTGATGACTTATTTGCGTCTGCAAATGATTTTCTCAATTCTGATGATGGCTGTATAGAAGTAATTGATATGTTTGATTTTAATGCTCCACTTCCATATCATTCTACTTTTCTTATAAATGGATAAGCTTTACCAAGTGTTTATGAAATTGGTGAATCATCAACTAAGGTTGGTGAACCAGTTTTTGTGAATGCTGATTATTATGCTAAAGGTAAGAAACATAAGAAACAACGCTCACAGAAACAGAACAACACTGGTAAACACAAGAAAAGCCAATCTCAGAAATCTGATTTTCCTAATAAACCTATATCTTATGTTTCAGTTTTAAGAACGCAAAGGTCGGAAGCAAGAACTGAATGGCGACCAAAAAGAAAGAATGATGAGACGGCTGAATCTTTTCCTTATAATTCTTGTAATAGATCTGATAGTAGTATTACTGATGTAATTGGTTCTGTTGCTTCTCATAATAAAAACCTTGTAACTTCTTACAAGAGATATTCAATAAAGCAATTGTTCCAATTATCTCCATCTACTACTAAATCTTATAATTATCGGTGGAATGATTTTGCTTATCATCATAATTCTAATGATTGGTTTGGATCTTATCACGTTTATTCTTCTAAAAAAAATGTTTTCAAAGGTTTTCAAAAGAAAAGAGGATCCATATTCAAATGGATACCAAAATCTTATGCTAATTTGTTAGGACCCGTTTTTAAATGGGTACCTAAATCTGTTGTTTCCTGATTTCTCTTGCAGACCCGGCATATGTGGTACTTAAATAGCGGCTGTTCTAAGCATATGACTGGGAAGAAAGCTTTATTGTCTAATTATACAGAGAAATTCAGCGGCAATGTACGATTTGGGAACGACCAGTTTTCACCGATCTTAGGATTTGGTGACATCAATCAAGACAACATAACGATTACGAAGGTGAGATATGTCGAAGGCTTAGGGCACAACCTGTTTAGTATCGGTCAATTCTGCGACAAAGGGTTAGAGGTAAATTTCAAAGTTAAGAGCTGTTCGGTACGTACTGAAGACGACAAAGAACTCTTAGTTGGTACTCGCAAGTCAAACCTCTACACCATCAATCTCTCAAAGGTTCAGACTGATAATCAGGTTTGCTTACTGACAAAAGCTTCGATGCAGCAAAGTTGGCTATGGCACCGACGGCTATCACATATGAATTTTCGTTACATAAACAAGCTGGTTAAAGGCAGATTGGTGAATGGACTTCCTGAGCTGAGATACGAGAAGGAATACTTGTGTGTAGCATGTGAAAAGGGGAAGATTAAGAGAGCTCCACATAAACCGAAGCCTGAACCTAGTACCAGTTCTCCATTAGAGTTGTTGCATATGGATCTTTGTGGTCAGATGCGAACACAAAGCTTAGGTGGAAATAAATATGTTCTTGTTATCGTGGACGATTATTCGCGATACACGTGGGTCAAATTTCTACGTTCAAAAGATGTGATGCCCGAAGTTCTCATTACATTTCTGAAGACGACCCAGGTGAATTTGCAGAAACCAGTCAAACTTCTCAGAACTGATAATGGCACAGAGTTCAAAAACAGAACTGTTGAAGAGTATCTCGAATCGGTCGGGATATCACATCAATACTCTGCTGCTCGTACACCCGAACTGAATGGAGTAGTCGAAAAGGGAAATCGAACGCTAGTCGAGGCCGCTCGCACTATGCTCAGCCAATCAGACTTACCTCTATTTCTGTAGGCAGAAGCTATTTCGACTGCGTGCTACACTCAGAACTGTTCCATGATACATCGCAGATTTCAAAAGACTCCATATACGTTGATCAACAACCGAACACCAACCATCAAATATTTTCATATATTTGGGTGTAAGTGTTTTGTGCTCAACGACAGAGAGAGTCTGAACAAGTTCAGTGCTAAGGCATATGAGGGAATCTTCATTGGATATTCTTCTACATCTGCTGCATATCGAGTTTATTTGAAAAGGTCGAAGACTGTTATCGAGAGCGTAAACGTCACATTCGATGAGGAAATGGCTTCTGAACAAGTCAGTTCAGAACCCGTGTTAACTGGAGTGTTAGCTTCTGGACAATTCCGTTCAGAACCTGTACCTGAAAAGGACAAATCAGATGAAGAATCATGCTCCACTACTCATTTATCTGATTTAGATCTTTTATTTGAACTATTTTATGATGAATATCTTAGGTCTAATGTGTATAAACCTGTTGTGGTTGACAGGATAGAAGATTCAACGGCTAATCATCTAACCGCTTCAGAAGTTTCTACTGAATCAAATTCCCAGATTCAGCAAGATATTCCAGTTCAAATGCATACTCCGATAGTTGAAGTTGTATCTACTAATGATGAGCCAGAAGTTGCTGAGACAGTAGGATGTGATGTAAGGACAAATCAACAAATTGAACAAGTTGTACCTACTGAAGCTTCTTCACCAATTACTTCAATTGAATCCCTCCCTCATGATGTACAAACTGAAGAAGTTGATAGTGGATTTTTAGATGATAATCATGATCAATCTTCATCTATTCCACTCCCTCATGAACATCGCTGGACCAAAGAGTACCCTCTACACCAAGTAATTGGAGATCTCAACAAACCGGTGCAAACTAGGTCAACAACTTTAAACCAGTGTCTGCATGACTCATTCCTCAGCAAAATAGAGCCTACTCGAGTATCAGAAGCTCTAGATGATTCGGATTGGGTGTCTTCTATGCAAGAAAAGTTAAACCAGTTCGAAGCCCTGAAGGTCTGGAGATTAGTGCCAAAACCAGAAGGAAAAACCGTTATCGACACTAAATGGGTATTCAAAAATAAAAAGGACGAAGATGGTATTGTTATAAGGAACAAAGCAAGACTTGTTGCCAAGGGATATAGGCAAGATGAAGGCATCGATTATGACGAGACTTATGCTCCAGTAGCGCGTATAGAGGCAATCCGCATGTTTCTTGCCTACGCAGCTCACAAGAACTTCACTGTCTATCAAATGGACGTGAATACTGCCTTTCTAAATGGCATTCTTAAGGAGGAAGTCTACGTCTCGCAACCAGAAGGCTTTGTTAATCCAGATAAGCTAAATCACGTTTACATCTTGGATAAAGCCCTGTATGGTCTGGAACAAGCACCTCGCGCCTGGTATGATGTTTTATCTCAATTCTTAGTCAAGTCAGGTTTTTCAAAAGGTAAAGTTGATACCACTTTGTTTATTAAGAAGGAAAAAGCCGATATCATCCTTATTCAAATATATGTAGATGATATTATATTTGGTCTACAAATCCTAAATACTGTAAGAACTTTTCAAATATCATGGTGTCACGTTTTCAGACGAGTATGATGGGAGAGATGAATTTCTTTCTCGGATTACAAGTCAAACAGTTTTCAACGGGGATTTTCATTAATCAATCTAAGTACATTTTTGATATTCTTCGGAAATTCAAAATGGAAAATTGCAAACCAATTGGAACCCCAATGGCACCAGGTACTAAGATTAACACCGATCCTTCGGGAAAAGCTGTTGATGTTAGGACTTATAGAGGTATGATAGGTTCTTTAATGTATCTTACTTCAAGTAGACCAGATATTATGTTCTCAACATGTTTATGTGCAAAATATCAGGCTGATCCTAAAGAATCCCATTTGGCTGCTGTCAAACGGATTTTTAGATATCTGAAGGGGACTGCAGATCTTGGTCTGTGGTATCCTAAGGATACAAGATTTGAACTGACTGCTTATTCAGACGCAGATCATGCTGGATGCATGTTGGACAGGAAGAGCACTTCAGGTCATATTCAATTTCTTGGAGATAAACTCGTCAGTTGGGCATCGAAGAAGCAAATATGTGTTTCCACTTCGACGACCAAAGCAGAATATGTAGCTGCTGCTAGCTGCTGTTCTCAGGTCTTGTGGATGAGAACACAACTGCGATATTATGGCTATCAGTATGAAAAGATTCCGATCTATTGTGACTCGAAGAGCGCTATCGCGATATCAGCTAATCCTGTACAACATACTAAAACGAAGCATATTGATGTCAGGTATCATTTTATCAAAGATAATGTAGAAAAAAGTACAATAGAACTTTACTTTGTAAAAACTGATTATCAGCTTGCTGATTTGTTCACCAAACCTTTAGACGAAAAGAGATTCAATTTTCTTGTCTCTAAGCTTGGTATGCTAAATCTCAAGACATAATCAGTGCTTACCTGTTAAAGTTTCTATATTGTCATTTTTCATCATTTCTTTATCATTATTTCTGAAAAGATATCTGCACTTTAATATTCTGTTCATGATCTCAGGGGGAGTGTGAGAAGAACTTTAAAGATGATCAATATTTTTTGAGGGGGAACGTATATAATTTATGCATTTACTTAACTGACAATTTTTGTGATGCATGAATTTAGGGGGAGTTTACAAGTCAAAGGAATAAGACTATGACTTCTGATTACTTCAGATCAGAACTCGTACACTGAATGTTTTATTGCTTTATGTCATTTTAATTTTTGAATAAATTTGTGAATAAAGTTGCTTTGACATGACTTTGAGACTTGTGCAGAATGAGAGAAGCTATCAAGATCATATCTTTATGACTTCAGCTGACTTCATGAGATTTCAGACTGCATAGAAAGGTTAATTTCTTATCTTAATCTCATATATGGTTGAAAGGACAACTTTCAATCATAAAAAACATATTCTTAAATGTTCAAACCACTTCCCGATTCTTAAACAGATTTCATGAATTGGAAGTGTGATTTTTTAAATGTTTTCATTTTACTTGTGCTTCAACGATTAACAAACCGTGTGTTTCCAAAGATAAATACTTGTGTATTGTCTTTTCTATATACTTTCAAGTATTCACACACACCGGTTTGAATTTTTCTTCAATATGTTCTTACCATGTCTCAAATTTGAAACATATTTTTCGATGGTAAGACACCCCGCTTGTACTTCAAAGAATTTTGAGCGTCATTTCATTTCGAAACGTTCATTTCAAGAATGTCTATATTTTTTATTCATATGGACAATATCCATTATTCTTGACCATAAGCTTTGATTGTTATATCATTCATTTCTGATCATTTTCATACAATGTCAGATTTTTCAAACAACTCTTTTGCATTCATATTCATTCATTCAATTTACTTGTTTGAAAAATACTTCAATGTTTAAAAATGCTCATATCATCATGATTATATTCTGAGCATAAATACATCTGACATTTGTATATTTGTGCTTTAACTGATAAAGTTAAACTATTTTTGAGCAACATATGATTAATAGGAATATAGGTTCTTTGTGCTAGGACTTAAATGAACTTCTATGGATTCACGATTACCAGTGTCTCCTACCCAAGAAGTTAATCCATAGTGATTGAGTGTGAGGAATCAAAAAGAAATGAGTGTGGGTTGTGTGACGAGGTAAAATGGAAATGAGAGTTTGGTTAGATGTGAGCTAAATGATTAAAAGAAAGAGGGTGAGAGAACAGAGTTAAAGATTATCAAACTCTGCACCAACTACTTTCTGAGTCGGGCAGCCACATTACTAATGTTTCACATTTCTTCGTGAACATTATTAAAACAGGCAACTAGCCCATGCCAACTCTTGATATAACCCCACCAGCCACTCATTTTCTTCTTAACAAGAAAATGTTTCATATTTTTCTGGGGACGCAACATATAATCTATCTGATTTTCATTTGGAAAATCTGGATATTAAAGAAGAAGGAAGTTTGCCCCACCTTCGCACTTTAATCATGCACATCGAGTCTGTGTTTATCTACTGTTGTCTCAGTGGTTTACACAATGTTGAGCCTTATTAAAAGCAATCATCAGACGCTTAATTCTTTCTATCACTTGCACGAACACACAAAGAATTTGTTTCTTTGTCATAACATTCATAGAAATTTCCTTTATGGTGTTTCGATGATTGGATGGAATCCCTGGGGGAGTGAACATCAAAAAGCTCCTTTCCTATGTGTATTCGTTACACACAGTGACTTAGTGTTACTGACAGGCATATTAACTGATTCATTTGTTGATTCAGGAGTTACACAAATATTTTGTCTGGATTTGAAAAGATCTAGATGCAGACTTGGTTACGGATCAACGAATCAGTGGCTCTTGGACATATCAGATTGGTCAAAGACATTTCTTGCTTAAAGTTTTGATGATATCGATGCTCTATTCATCAAAAAGGGGGAGATGATTTTAAAGAAATGTCCAAGTCAGAAATTGCAAAATTCAAGGCTTGAAGAAGTTACAATTCAAAGATTCAAAGGGTGAAAGATTGTTCAAAAAATGATTAAAGATTTTTGAAGATATGCTGATTTTGCTGAAATTTTATTTGAAGATTATTTGCTAAAGCAATCTGAGCTAAACGTGTAGATAATCTCTTTCTGAAGACTGAAAGAGGTTTGAGACAATTTTGAGAAGATTATTAAAGAATGTTTCTATCATCTTTGGGAGAGATTGTTGGTATTTCTTGAAGATAGACTTTGGGGAAATTGTACTCAGACTGAGCTTAAAGGGGAGATTTAACGTTCTTCAATGCAACTAAAGGGGGAGATTGTTTTGCTAAATCTTTTTTGGTGATCTTGAATCCAAAGGGGGAGATTGTTAGAGCAGAAATATGTTGGATACAAGATCATGAAGACCAGAGGTCAAAGTACAAGAAGTCAAAAGCTGGAAAGTCAACTCTCAGTAAGTCAAAGTCAAAGTGTAATAAAAGTCAAAGTCAACTTTGTATTTTCTGTTTTTTTAGTGTTTGTGCATTTTAATCTTGTTGTTGTTGTTTGTGCGTTTCTGTTGTGCATGAATAGTGTTTTGAGAGAAGTAGTTTTCTTGTTTAAATAGTGGTGTGCGTGTTATAGTCTTGTAAGAAATATTCAGAGAGTTCTTGGTTAGTTCATTGTGCGTATTCTTGAGTATTACTGTACATTAAATCTGAAATCAATAAAAGAGAATTTCAATTGGAAATTTGTTGTTGTAATCTTTATATATACTGATTGTGGGACACACAACATTCATTACACCTTTTTGAAAAGTTGTGGGAATCTTGGAAGAGAGTGGGCCAAATAAAAACCATATTGTAATACTTTTGCTTCTATTCTTTGTCTACCAAAATGACCTCCATAAGCTGACTGGTGGCATTGTTGTAGTATTGATGCCACCTCAACTTCTGGAATGCATCTTCTCAAGATTTGATCTGTTCCAATTTTAAACAGATAAGGATCATCCCACAGATAGTATTTGGTGTCATGGATGAATTTCTTAAGCATATGACTGGTGTAATCATATGATTTGATACCATAAGCCAGATAATTGGCAATATCAGCATACCAAGGGATAGCTGAATGTTGTAGCATCAAGATTCTTTCATCTGGGAAGGACTCAATGATATTTCCCTCCTCTATATTTTTTTCAAGGTTTTCTAGCTTGGACAAATGTTGTTCTACTTGGTTGTCTACTCCCTTTATGTCCACTATCTCAAGGTCAAATTCTTGCAACAACAAAACCCATCTTATCAATCTAGGTTTAGCATCCTTTTTTGAGATCAAGTATTTAATGGTAGCATGGTCTGTATGTACAATCACTTTTGTTCCCGTTAAATATGATCTAAATCTCTCAAAGGCAAACACTAGTGCTAAGAGTTATTTTTCTGTTGTTGTGTAGTTAATTTGTGCTTCATTCAAAGTCTTACTTGCATAATAAATTGAATGAAAGATCTTTTCTGTTCTTTAACCTAGGACAACTCCTACAGCCCAATCACTTGCATCACACATGGTTTCAAATGGTTTGTTCTAGTCGAGAGCAACAACTACTGGTGTAGTTACCAAAGCTTTCTTTAGAGTAAGGAATACATTTCTACACTCATTGAAATCAAATTTGTGGTCATGCTGTAATAGTAGACATAAGGGTTTTGAGATTTTTGAAAAATCCTTGATAAATCTCCTATAAAATCCAGCATGGCCAAGAAAGCTTCTGATTCCTTTAACAGTGGTTGGTTCATGTAGTTTTTCAATGACTTCCAATTTGGCTTTATCTACCTCAACTCCTCTTTTTGAAATTAAGTGTCCAAGAACAATTCCTTCTTTAACAATGAAATGACATTTTTCCCAATTTAGGACCAAATCATTTTCCTCACATCTTTCAAGACATTTTTTCAAGTTTTCCAAACAATTGTCAAAGGATGACCCATAAACAGAAAAATCATCTATAAATATTTCAACGGATTTTTCAAGCATGTCGGAAAATATGGACATCATGCATCTTTGAAAAGTTGCTGGAGCATTACAGAGTCCAAATGGCATTTTCTTGAAAGCAAAAGTGCCATACGGACAAGTAAATGTAGTATTTTCTTGGTCCTTTGGTGAGGTGGCTATTTGATTATACCCGGAGTATCCATCCAAAAAATAATAGTACTCCTTACCGGCTAGTCTGTCTAACATTTGGTCAACAAAAGGTAATGGAAAATGATCCTTTTGTGTATCCTTATTTAGTCTACGGTAGTCCATGCAAATTCTCCATCCGGAGACTACTCTAGTGGGTATGAATTCATTTTTATCATTGGCAATGACTGTAATTGTAATATCCGGATCCGAATTTTTTTATTAATTTTGGAAGTTGGGTGAAAATTTAAGCGAGAACCAAAGTTCAGGGGGTTATTTGAAACTTTGGTTATATTTATATAACCTTAACCTTAAGTAAAGTTATCATATTTCATACTGATAACTTTACAGACCTACTCAAGAGAAAGAGAGCAGAGCGAGAGCAGGGCAAAGAAGAACAAGGTTTTGAAGAATCGATCAGTTTTTGTCAAATAGAGGTATGATTCTAGCTTAATACTTCTATCTGCATGTTATAGTCGGTAAATAGTCTTGTTATTCAATCTTTTAACCGTATATTATGATCGATTCATGGATTTGAAGTTTTCTGGGTTCTTCTGTAAAGTAGCCGACTTAGTATGAACGTCGACCGGAACGAAGGTATTGACCAGTAGAGTTGTTGACCGGTAAAGGTCGACCGGTATAGCTATCGACCGGAACCCAAGGCGACCGGTATATCTCGTCGACCAATATGTTATGTTGACCGGTATGTTGCGACCGACCAATATATTGCAACCGACCGGTATCATACTCGACCGATATATAATTAGCGACCAGTAAGGTGCACCGGGGTGTGTCGACCGAAGGAGTCTTGATCGGGTGCACAGTGTGTTGATTTGTTTAGAGAAGGAAAGAATGTTAGTAGCGAGTTAGCTTACCTTTGTATTTTGATACCATCGTAGGTGGTGTTAATAGTTAGAAGACAGAGTTTAAGCAAGAAGAATCAGAGGTGAGTCTTTCAAACTAAATCTTTTATGATTTTGACAGTTATTTGATAAATGTGGGTTTTATAAACTGCACATTTATAGTATTGAAAGTTATGCAGATTTATTGAAAAAAGGTTGATTTAATCAGTTTGGCATGTTTATGCTCAGTTTATATAAACTTGTTTTATATATAGTCAGGACTAAGTGTATGCATACATTTGAGTCAGAAGTCTGACCTAAGTCGGGAAGTGTGACCCGCCTGCTCGTACCGGGGAGTGTGGCCCATTTATGCCATTAGGGTGTGTCCCTAAAATAAGGCAGTACGAGACAGACATACCGTCTTTGACGGCAGTGTTGGTCAGTAGCTTAAGGTACGCTTGCGAAGCGTAAAAAGTGGTCAGTGATGGCCAGTAGATTGAGTTATGCTTGCGAAGCATAAAATATTTTAATGTTTGATTAAAAGAGCAAGTTATGTTTTTGAGATATCAAGCTTAGTTTAAATGTTTTAAATAATATTTGAACTGTTGCAGTAGTGATTGGAGGGGACTCACTAGACCATTGGTCTAACCCTCGCTCTTTCAAAATTATAATCCTGTTTCAGGTTATCGAAAGGTAACAGGTACAGATAAGGGTAAAGAGAAGATGTGAGCTATTTTCAGGAACTAGAAGACTTCCTGCAATAATTTACTTTTTGACTCAGTTGTGTAATAGATGATAGTTGTAAACCTTGTACTCTGAAATGTAAGCTTGGGCAGTTTTTAGACATAAATGTTATTTTATTGTATATATAAAGGTACATGTTGCTACAGTAATCCCTCTTTTCTATGGAACACACTGGGCTGGACTAACCCAAGAACTACTGGCTATTGGGAGAATGATTCCTACGTCTAACCATTTCAAAATTTCCCTTTTCACGACATCTTTCATGACAGGGTTCAACCTTCTTTGAGGTTCTATGGATGTGAAGTTTTTGTCTTCTAGGATGATCTTGTGTTGACAAATGGAGGGACTAATCCCTTTAAGGTCAACAATTGTCCATCCTAAGGCTTTAGTGTGCAACTTCAACATGTTGATTAATTTATTTTCTTAATGCAATTCTAGGGTGGATGAAATTATTAATTATGACAGGCAACTTGCCTTCTTCACCTAGAAAAACATATTTGAGATGAGATGAGAGTTGTTTTAACTCCAGGTCAGGTGGTAAAACAATGGATGGGGTGAAAGGCTTTTGCTCAGTATTTTCCAATTGTTCAAATGCTACAACATTGACAGGGACAATCTCTTCTTCTCCTAAGGAAAACTCATCAACTTTATTTAATCCTCATCATCCTTTCCCTCCAACTTACAGGCTCTTCTAACTCCATCCTTATGACACAATGATTCAATCACACTTAAGCTTAAACAATCCTCAATATCATCTGGGTATTTTAAAGAATTGAAAACATTAAATGTGATTTTTTGGTCTTGGAGTCTCATGATTAACTCTCCCTTATGGACATCTATCAAAGTTCTTCCGGTAGCCAGAAAAGGTCTTCTCAAATAGATGGGAATATCCTTATCAACTTCAAAATCCAAGATAATAAATCTACCGAAAAGATGAACTTATCAACCTTAACCAAAACATCCTCAATTTTTCCCTTAGGGTAGGTAATGGTTTTGTCAGCCAGTTGGAGTGTGATTATGGTAGGTTTGGCTTCTCTCATTCCTAAGTTGTTGAATACAGATAAAGGCATGAGATTGATACTGGATCCTAAATCACACAAGGCTTTTCCAACCACTTTCCCACATATTAAACTAGGAATGGTAAAACTCGATGGATCTTTCAGCTTAGGGGTATTCTATTGGTCAAAAGAGCACTACATCCTTCAGTGAGGGCAATAGTTTCATATTCATTCAACTTCTTCTTCTTACTTAAGATGTCTTTAAGGAATTTGGCATAACTGGGCATTTTCCCAATTGCTTTAACAAGGGGTATGTTGATATGAAATTCTTTGAACACATCCAAGAATTATTTAAATTGCAATTTTTCCTTTTGATTTCTTAACCTTTGGGGATAAGGTACATAGGGAGGAACTGGTTTTATGACAACTTTGCTTAACTGTGTTGAGCAAGATGGGTCCTTTATGCCTTTTGATGCACTCTCTCGAGGGATGGTTGGAATTCCTCTCTCCAAAGTTTTTGTCTTAGAGTCTTCTTCTGGAAATAATAAAGGGTAGTCATTCCTAAGAGGGATATGATTTATGATATCAGGCCCTTGGTCTCCTAGTGGCTTGGGGGGTATTTCATCAACAGGGGGCAATGCTGTAGCATTGGGTTCTGACTGTATGGTTTTTTCAAATTCTGATTTAGTCATTGGTCCAAATTCTTTTAGCACTGTCTTTGTTAATTCCTTACCACTCCTAAGGGTCATAGCCTTCACATGTTATTTTCCTTGGGCTCTTGGGACTTCTATGTCACTAGGTAAGGTGCCCATGGTTCTATTGTTCTGGTTTAGTGCAATTTGACTAACCCGAGTCTCCAAATTCCGGAGCACAGTTTGGGTTTGAGCCATGAAACCCCTCATCATAGCTTCCAAAGAAGATGACGAGTCAACCTGTAGAGTTTATTTGTTTTGAAAAGGTGGTTGGGTATTTTGAAAACTTTGGTTTTGATGATGATGAGAACCCTGGTTCTGATGATGCTGTGAACTTTGGTTCTGATGATGATGAGAACCTTGGTTCTGATGATGCTAAGAACTACTAGCATGATTTTGAAAATTTGAAGTTCCTTATAGCTTTTGTCTAGGTGAATTTAAACATTGACTGTTCTAAGAGAAATTTGGGTATTGCCTCCAACTAGCATTGTAATTGTTGCCATAGGGAGCATTTGTTATGAATATAGTTTACAGATTCAGAATTTTGAGGATAATGTTCATAAGAATGTTCCCCACCACAACAAACACACTGCACTGAGAGGACTTCTCAAATAGGTGTAGTAGCAGTTGGCTGAACTCCTGGCCAGAAGATACATTTTTAAGCATGGTGGCCATTGAAGTGAGCTGTGCTGTTAAGGCAGTGTATGCATCTACATCATGAATTCCAGCGGTCTCCTTTTGAGGTTGAGCACGTGGATCAGCCCAATGTACATTATTTTGTTGAAAATTTTTCAAGAGTTTCATATCCTTTATTGTAGGTATTGGCTGTAAAGGCCCCTCCTGATGTCGCGTCGAGCAATTGTTTAGCCATGGGGTTTAACCCATTATAAATCGTCTTGAGTTGAATACAGTAGGGAATGCCATGGTGAGGGAATTTCGTTAACAACTCCATAAACCTTTCCCAAGCATCGAGAATTGCTTCATCGTCCAGTTGTTTAAACATGCAAATTTCGTTTATGGACTTAGCATTTCGGGTAGGTGGAAAATACTTTCTTAAAAAAATTTCAGCCATGTTGCTCCATGATGGTATAGAACCAGGAGCCAATGAGTTGAACCATGACTTTGCCCTATCCCTTAGAGAGAATGGAAATTAAGTGAGTCTCAAGGCATCATTAGATAACCCAGGGATCAGGAATGCATCAGTGATCTCCATAAAAGATTTTAAATGGGAATGAGGATCCTCAGATGGCATTCCGGCAAATTGTTCGTTTGTTTGCAACATATGGAACATGATAGGTTTGAGTTCAAAATGGAGAGCGGTCATATGGGGTCTAACTATCCTTGAGTTTTATTGCTCAAAATCGGGGATTGCGTAGTCCATAATTTTTTTCTCTTTGGAATTTGCAAGATTAATAATATTTGGAACTTTCCCTATGCTCATTGTTACCATTTGATTCTGTATCATCATCACCATTAATAACTCCATGATTTGGTGCATTTTGTTGAAAAGGGTGTTCAGGTGGATTTCTAAAATTGGGTGGTGCATCATGAAATATTGGTTGCCGTCTTTGCGTATTTTCTAGCCTAGGTATCCTATTTTCAAAACCTGGTGGGGATGGTTCCATGATGGGAGGTTCTATGATTAATGAAATTCTTTGTATCCTCCTTCTATTACAAAACGTTCTTTCAATATATGGGTCAAATTCGAACAATTCCCCACGTGGTATTCTTGGCATACACCACCTCCAAATTGAGATCCAAAAGGTGTTAGAAAAATCAAATCTTTTAAGAAACTTTTAAAAACTTTTAGCGAGCCAATCCCCAGCAACGACGCCAAAAACATGATACATATGTTTGCACACATCTAAGACATGTGATAATTGAATCTCAAAGCAAGTATACGATGGGATCCAATATCATCTTTTCAAGTAATACAATGGTAAGATACCGAATATCGTCCTACAGAGATTGGTGTAAAAGTATAATAAAAGCGTAATAAAAGAAGAGATTTTGAAGACTTTGTTTGAGTTGGTTAACACAATAATATGATTAACAATATATATAAAGGTAGTATGGGTGTAAGACTTCAGGTGAGGAGTAAACACAAATTCTGGAGGCCAATGCTATAGGGATGCTATAGCAATAGTTAGACAACAATAAGTTCCACTATGTATTTTAAAGAGTATCCTTCTGGACATTCACCATTGCACTATTGTTTAGCCTTCAATCAACATATGCCTATGCGATATCCGGACCAGTGTGAGTGTCAAATGATGTTTTTAAAGTATATGGATAAACAAATGCCTTTGTTAAAAATCACCCTTCTGAGTCGATTCCCATATCATTCAAGTGGACGTGTTCTTAGTAGCTCATTCCTGAGTCCACCACACTTTAACTAGTGATCAACTCGTCAAAAATCAATCGTTTAAAAAACATAGATAGCAAGTTCCCTTGCTAGCAACTCTTCCAAGTGTACTTCCCGTATCATTCAAACTAACGTGCTTATTCATGGCTTATTTCCAAGACCATGGCACTTTAACACTTTAAGAAGTGATCAATTCGTCAAGAATTTCCTTAGATTTTATAAAACTTAAAATGACATAGTGGAACAATGTTATTAAAGAACAAAGTCCACTACTTTTTGGTTTACAACCTCCCCTTTTGTCTCACACCCAAACTATAAAATTTAGCTACTCAATAGATAAAGTAAATTGCGAGAAATGTAAATGACATAACGTAAAGACATAATGTAAATGACGGAATGTAAATAATGGAAATATAAATTGCAATAAGTAAAGACAATAAGTAAATAAGAAATTTAAAGACAAATTTCCTGCCTAGCAATGCTATAGCAACCACTAATAAAGAACAAGAATTCTAAAAACTTAAAGACTTAATATTAATTTGCAAGTTTCAAAAGAGAGACTATCAACCAGCTTTAGAAACTGATTGAAAACATATCAGAAAACACAAGACCATCCATACCTATTTATACAAAAGAAGGATGGCAAACTTGTAAATAAAAAGCTTAAAATAATAATAAAAGTACAACTACTAAAAGTTTTATCCAAGATTACACACAAAAGAGGTCATTCGTTTTTATTTTTCCAGCCAACAAGTCTAGTTCCAATTCAACAAAAAGTTGGGTGTAAAGTAATCTGGTTAGCTCTCTTCTTCAAAAATCCTCCATAGTTTCTTCCAAAAGCAGACTTGGATGCTGTAACATCAACTGCAGCAAAGAGATTACATGAACTTAAGTTAGACTTCACAAAATAGCAAAATACAGGCAAATCATAAACTTAGCTTCATGAAATAAAAAAATGGAAAATAAGATAACAAAAGGACTCAATTTGTTAGGATAAAAAGAAAATTATAATCCTAAAAGATAAGAAAAGGTGAATTATGCATTGAATTCTCAATGCATATCGTATTCGCTTATGGAGAGCGGAGGAAAGAAGACGCCACTGTCATTACAATGGCTAAAGCACGTAAGTGCATGGTAAAAGGATTTTTGTCCTTCTTAGCATATGTGATAGATGACATACTCGAGAAGAAGAGGCTTGAGGACGTAGACGTGGTGTGTAGGTTTTACAATGTATTTCCCAATGACTTTCCCGATTTACCACCCGATCGACAAGTGGAATTTCGGCGTGACCTTTTCCGGGGGCGACCCTGATCGCTAGTTCTCCTAATCGGTTGGCTCCTTCTGTGATGCAAGAGATGATGGATCAGCTTCAAGATATTCTCGAGAAGGGTTCGTGAGACTGAGCTCTTCACCTTGGGGAGCTCCGGTGTTGTTCGTCAAGAAGAAGGATGGCACAATGAGGATGTGCATTGACTATAGAGAACTAAACAAGGCAACCGTGAAGAACAAGTGTCCGCTCTCAAGAATCGAAGACTTGTTTGATCGAATTCAAGGAGCGGGTTGTTTCTCGAAGATCTATCTACATTCAGCATATCACCAAGTGAGGGTGAAGGTAAACGACATCCCAAAGACGACTTTTAAGACGCGTTATGGTCATTTCGAGTGTTTGGTAATGCCATTTGGTTTAACTTACGCACCACCGGTGTTCATGGATTTGATGAATAGGGTATGTTGACCGTTCCTTGATCATTCGGTAATTGTGTTCATTTATGACATACTCGTGTATTAAAAGAATGAGAAGGATCACGATAAACACCTTCAAGAAGTCTTAGAAGTGTTGAGAAGGGATAGATTGTATTCAAATTTCTCTAAGTGTGACTTTTGGTTAGATGAGGTCTAATTCTTGGGGCACGTAGTCACTCGAGATGGAGTGAAAGTGGACCTATCAAATATTGAGGTGACGATGAATTGGGAACCTCCCAAGAGTCCATCGGAGATCCGCAGCTTCTTGGGTTTGGCTGGCTATTATCGGAGATTTATTCAAGACTTCTCCAAGATTGCCTCTTCCCTAACGACCTTAACCCGAAAGAATGTGAAGTTTGTTTAGACCGAAGCGCAAGAGAAGGCGTTCCAGACTTTACAATTGAAGCTTTGTGAAGCACCAATCTTATCCCTACCCGAGGGATCGGAAGACTTCATGGTTTATAGTGACGCTTCGATTATGGGTTTGGATTATGTGTTGATGCAACGAGGCAAGGTGATCGCCTACGCATTGAGGTAACTCAAGGTGCACGAAAAGAACTACCCTAATCATGACTTGGAGTTAGCGGCAGTAGTGTTTGCCTTGAAGATGTGTCAACGCTATCTCTACGACACAAAGTATACGCTTTACACCTGTTACAAGAGCTTGAAATACGCCTTTGATAAAAAAGAATTGAACATGAGGCAAAGGAGATGGCTTGAGCTACTCAAGGACTACGATTGTAAATTGCTTTACCACCCCGGTAAAGCAAACGTAGTAGGCAATGCTTTAAGTCGAAGGACTATAGTGGAAGCATTTGAGCCACCTTTTCGAGAATTGTGTTGGTGTCAAGACTCATCGAGCAGATCAAGACATCACAAGACGAAGCCTTGTTAGAGGAAAATCTCAAAGATGAAGTTATGATAAAACAACATTTACTCTTGAGGAGGATAGCCGTAGAGTGAATATGTTCAACCGGTGTGTGGGGGTGTCCAAGATTGGGGCAACCAAGAGTTACTTTTAGAAGATGCTCACAAATCCCGGTACTCCATCCATCCGGGAAGTACGAAAATGTATAAAGACTTGAAACTACACTATTGGTAGCAGAGTATGAAGTTAGACGTACCACACTATGTAGAGAGGTGTGTGACTTGTCTACAAGTGAAAGCCGAGCACCAACGACCTTACGGAAGTCTTCAATCACTAGAGATACCCGAATGGAAATGGGAGCATATCACTATGAATTTTGTGACTAAGTTGCCGAGAACCTTAAGAAGTCACGATACCATTAGGGTAGTAGTCGACCGATTGAACAAGAGTGTTCATTTTCTAGCCAGGAGAGAAACACTACCAATGGAAAAGTTGGCAAAGCTATATATTGACGAAGTGGTTTCTAGGCATGGCGTGCATTTGTCTATTGTCTCGGATCATGATAGTCGGTTCACATCAAATTTTTGGAATGACCTACAAAAAGAGTTGGGTACAAGGGTAAAATTGAGTACGACTTACCACCTCCAAACTAATGGTCAAAGTGAAAGAATAATACAAATGTTAGAAGACATGTTAAGATCTTGTGTGATTGACTTTGGTGGTAGTTGGGACTCTCACCTACCAATGGTAGAGTTAGCGTGTAATAATAGTTATCACTCAAGTATTGGCATGGCACCATATGAAACGTTGTATGGACAAAAGTGTAGAACTCCTATGTGATGGCTGGAGATGGGAGAGAAACAATTTGCCGGTCCAGAAATCGTTCAAGAGACGACCGACAAGGTTGAAGGTATACGGGAATGCTTAAAGGCAGCCCAAGATCGCAAAAGGATTATGCCGAAAAGAGAAGTCGACCGATGGAATTCAAAGTGGGAGATTGTGTGACGTTGAAGGTGTCTCCTTGGAAGGGAATAATCCGGTTCAGAAAGTGTAGGAAGTTAAGTCCCCGATTTTTTGGACCGTTTACCGTGATTAAGCATGTGGGACTCCAAGCTTATCAATTGGAGTTACCACCAGAAATGAATGAAATTCATAACACCTTTCATGTTTTCTATCTTCAAAATTGTCTAGCGGAAGAAGAAAGTGTTGTGCCCCTCTCAAAGATAAGAGTGGATGAGGGTAACCGTTGTGTTAAAGAACCTGATTCTATTCTCGAAAGGAAGTCAAAGAAGTTTTGTCATACGGAAATAACAATGGTCAAGGTACAATGGAAACATCATCGGGGCGCCAACGTGACTTGGGAAGGCGAAGAGGATATGAAGTGGAGATATCCCCATTTATTTGCATAGTTAAGATGACGAAACCATTTCCAGGTTGGGGAGGATCATAATGCCAACAATTTTCCGTAAGTAAATTGTATCCTTGTTGCCTTTAATAATGCCTAGTGGTCAATTACATTTGGAAGAATTTTACTTTTGGATCATGGTGTACATCGAGAGCATTTCGAATGTGAAAGAAATCAAATTTTCGGTCAAAAGGGACTTGGGGCAATAGTGCTCGACAAGTATTCCCGGTGTCACTATCTCCAGAGGCATTCTGACTAAAGAGGGAAGCCTCTCCGTACATTTGGGGCGATAGTGCCAGGAAAAAATGCCAGGTCACTATCGCCGAGTCACTCTTGCTGGAAGTTAGCAACTCACGGTACCATTTGGGCGATTATGCCCTGCGATAGTGACAAATGTCACTATTGCGTATCAATCTTGTCGTTGGGTATATGACAATTTCGACCTTTAGGCAGACTATCACTTTGGGTTTGAACTTGTGCGATTTCTCTTAGAATTTAAGGCATTCCTTCATCTCATTTCACCTCACTCTTCATTGATTTATCCTTGAATCCACCATGAACATTTATTGTTCCTTCTAGGGTTTCTTAAGCATTAACTGTGAAGAGTTCAAAGTCTCAAGGAAGCTTCAAGTATTCAACCATTTCTAGGGTTTTATAGGTTTTCATCAAAAACCTAAGTAGTGAGTTCATTCTACCTTTCCTAAATTTTATACATGTCGAAACCTTACATTTTAATCTCCTAAGCTTCTCCGAACTATATTTTACCATTGATGGATTTTGACCTAACTTGGTTATTTTGAGAAGTTTTAGGGTTTCCATCTTTTTATGAAAAATGAAGAGTCTTGTATTATGAACTATAAAATGTATTTCTATATGCATATTTATAGTTATATACCTGGAAAAACTATCATGGACACATTTATGGAATTATTATGATGGATGAACTTTTTTTATAAAAGTGAGATCTTTGGGATAAAATGAGTGGATCACTCCATGTACAATTATAAGTTCTTTTAGGCCTTATGAACTTTTGGAATCCCATGTTGTAAACATTATGTTAGAAAAAGGATATGATTACTTGCTAGGACTTTATATGGGATTGATTGCATATGGTACAATTTATGCAAGAAAAGTGTTTATGTAATGATATAATTATGAAAACTATATGTGTGATTATAGTTTTGTCATAATGAGAATGTGGAAAGCCTTAGACTAATACTGTTGGATCTATAGGTATAGGAGTCGGCTTATTTTGGAATGTTTTCTCATTTGTAACTAGTTGAGAAATTGGGTCCTTGGAGGGAACTTGGTACGATTATGTGGGACCGGATACTAGCCATGGGCCGTAAATGTAATTCTAGTGAATAAATATGACTAGGATCATCGGGTACCCTCCACATCTATGTACGACCCGGTGAGCTCGTGGCCATTGATCCTCGTATGACCTCACTAACTTGGAAAGTAGCTTACTTTTATGTTCCTCTACAACAATGGAAATCGGGTCTCCCCCGTCATCGTAAGATTATTTTTGGACCGTATGGTACTTACATGATTTATATGTAAACAAAACTTACGTCATATGCTTGGGAAAACAATTATTGTTTATTTGTGCTTCTTTGAATATATATATATATATATATATATATATATATATAAATGTTTGTTCTCACTAGGCGTAAAACCTAACACTTTTCTTAAATGACATGTATATCAGGTTCGGTTAGCGACAGGGCTCACAAGGTTTGAGGGATGATCGTTTTGGCCAATAGTGAGAACTTTTGGAGATAATCTTTTGGGAGCTTGGCGTACAGAAATAGATAGTTACCTTTTAGGAAATCGTTTGACAATTGTTTTAGTCTAGAAGCAAATAGTTTAGATTAGTGAGTTGTGATTTATAGTTTCCATTCTTAGAATTGTAAATGCTACTACTTATTCCCCTTTTGGGTGACTCCAATTTTATAGATGTACGTCATTATTCAAGTTTAAATGTACCTCTATTTTGAGGGGTGTTACAAAATAAATACAAGATATATTTCTATATTATTAAATTAATTATTATTAGAATTATAATGCATATTATATAAGATGAAGGATCGTGTGAGAATAAGAGTTAACGTAAGAAGTGTAAGAAGAGATTTGGACCCTTGATAACTTTTAATCTCAAAACAAACCATGATTGGAGTTTTAGAAGGGAGTTGATCCAGTGTATCTCATTATTGTTGATCTTCAATTCGAATTGATTCAAAGGTGAGATCCCTTATTACCCATCTCACCAAAACTTTCATTCTCACCGGAACCCAACCCTATTATACAAACAATTAAAAATAAAAATAAAAAATATTAACCCTTCCCTTGCTGTGAAACCATAGTCCTACCCCTTTCATGCCCTACCCCCTTCACATCTCCTTCTCGGGGAAGCAGGAGCGTCCACCCCCACCCAACTCCTCGATGAGAAATAGAAGCATTGATATGATTAAGAAGGGCCATGAAACCCCTCGTCGAGCTCCATCTCTAAGAAACGCCAACCATCCCACCTAAATCCAACGTCGAATATGGATTCTAGGACACGTCTGACATCTACAATCAAAACATGAGATGAATCCTTGTGTGAGATCTACAATTAAAATGAAGGTTTCAAGATCTTTGATCAAAGGAAAAGATTAACCCACTCCGATTGCACCACCCCAACTAAACTTCCATCGATCTCTCCTTCCCATCTTCATCTCCATCTTTATTTGATTTAGATTTGATTTTAGGTTTAGGGTTTTATGGTATTGATTTTAGGATTTCACTATGTTTTTTGAATGATTTACGTTAGGTTTCTATATCTATGATTGTTTGTGTTTAATATATTGATGAGACTTTTGAGTTTGAAATCGTGTGTGATTTAGGATTTTGAAACCCTCCAATTTATGTTTTTTATACGGTGGTCAATGGTGGTGTATGGTGATTGGCCGTTGTCAACTAGGGTAGTGGGTGGTAGAGTTTGGATTTGATTTAGGTTTATGCTTTTATTTTTTTATTTGTTTTTATAATGTATATAATCAGAGGGTGGGATTTAATAGAAAGTTAAGAAAATATGCGTGAAGACTAAAATTACTAAAATATGCAAAATTACTAATATATGCTTATTTATTTTAAACTAGTAATAAAATATATTATATAAATATCTTTTTATTAAAGGAAAAACTAAACAGAACAACAATAGAATGGAGATAATGAATATGTAATTCTCAATAATCAAAAGCCCTTTAAATAGGGATGAGTTACAAGTAGATAGCTATGAGATATTTCAGTTCTAATCTATCTCTGGTATATTTATCTCTATCTCTATCTCTATCGTTATATCCTTTAAACGATGGCACATTTATCCTACAACACTCCCTCTTGTGCCGAGTCAAAGGAGTGGTGGTGCACAGTTGTTGCCTCGTTAAAACCTTACACCAAAATAAAAACCTTGTGGGAAAAAATAAAAGTATGACGAAGGAAAGATTACAACGCACCAACTTCTTTGCAATATATAGACTTTTCCTTCAGTCTAGTTTTCTCTTAGATTCGTACATCAATCATGAGAGTTAGGAAAGCATGATGGTATATAGATTGTGGCCTCACTAAAACCTTACACCAAGGAACAAAACCCAATGGGAAAAATAAAACCTTGGTTGAAGGAAAGAGCACAACATACCAATATCACATTTATAGTAGACTCCCCCTTTTTTCTACTACTCCCCTTGATTCTTACATCAATCAAGGGAGTTTGGAAAACATTTGCATTTACTTTCTACATGTTTCCCAAAATATGGTTTTAGGTAATGATTTGGTAAAATGTGTCATGTTCTCCTGACATCTTACTTGATTCACTTGAATCTAGAGGAGAGTTTTCTTATTGCTGATTGTATAAGACTTAAGCAGAATATGCTTTGTGTTATCACCTTTGATGTATCTTAGGTTCATTTATTTGATACATGATACGTTATTTCCATATATGCAAGTAAGATACTGGTTGAACCCAAAACTATTAGCTCCTCTAATATATGTAATGATAGTCCTTAATCATATATATTCTTTAATTATCTTATGGAGATTAATATTCTTGGATTAGTTCAAAGAGGTAGTTACTAGAGTTTGCTTAGCTTACTTTCAAGCAATTGTCATGTTCTCTGTGATAATTCCTTATCCAGTTTGGGAACAACATTTATATAGGTCAGGTAGATACCTAATATCATAAAAGACATATCAAGAAATTGTTTGGTGTTTTTCTATAAGAGCTAGTACTTTTGTTGCTTAGATTCCAAGTAGGTATTGAAATTCTATTATCAATCCCATTTTTCTTTCTATAAGGAAACTATAAGCCCATGTAAATGGTTCAAAAAGATTATCTTGATATCATTCTAATGACGTTGCATTGGCGCTGAGCTAAATCTAGCTAACAAGTTCACTGAGAAATACAATATATGATCAAGTGTATTATGCTAAGTACGATAATGCGCATGTGATACTTTTTGTATCGGGAATTCCAGCTCCCAACACTTTTTCATCATCATCCTTTAGACAAAAATGGATCATTCCTTATATCCAACACATTGACCGATCGATCATGGGAGTGCTAACCATATGCGCTTTGTCCATATTAAATTGCTTGATTAATTTCTGGACATATGCGATTGGTAAATTAATATTTCACAAACTCAGTGTTTAAGCTCAAATAGCTAGACAAAACCAAGTTTTCCCAAGATTTTTCATCTCAAATTTAGATTTCAAGTAGCTTGTGGTTTCTCTTATTTCATCAAGAGTGTCTATTATGTTCATAACATCGACATATAAAGCTGTTTTGAAAATCTAGTACTTGTTTTCCTAAAATAAATACGTAAGGGCACAATTCATCGTTCTTATATATCCTTTCTCAATCAAGTATTAACTTAGGCGGGTGTACCACATCTGCATAGATTTCTTTAATCTATAAAGTGAGCGTTTCAATTTTATTGCAAACACATTTCGTGGTTTATAGTTACTTGATTTTGGTAATGTAATATCAACAAGAACTTTTATATATCTCTGAATCTAGATCCCCGTAGAGATATGTGGTAACCACATTCATGAGCTACATTCCAGTCCTTCGGAAACTACTAGGCTAATTAATTAGCATAACGTTATAACGTCTATCACGGGAGAGTAAATCTTCTTGTGGTCAATTCAGGGCATTTTAAGAAACCTTGCACCAAAGGAGAGCCTCATACATTATGGCTTAATTATTCTCATTACGCTTTATGACAAATGATTTATCTATGTCTTACAGGCTTTACACTTGGTCGGTTAGCACTACCAAACCAAATACCTGTTCATTTGTCAAATAATATAATTCTCCTGGATTACTTCTTTTCATGTAGGTCAATATGCTCTTTGTTGACATTCTTCAACTGAGCATGGTTCGATGTCAATATGCTCTATCGTCTCATGAGCAATAGTATATACGGATATATCATCAATGAGTATTGTATGATCTGTCTATTGACTCATATGCACTCTCATAACTCATTTGAGATTTCTTTGATCTCTGGAATCAATATTAACTTCGGAGCGTCCTCCAGCGATGATTCATAGACATAGTTATAAACAAAGACAATCTCATGAGAGGTTTAAGTATTGATGATAAATAGTTGTGTCTTACTCTTCTCTTCCTTTAAATGAGTATCTATTGAACCAAATAACTTCCCCCATTTCCTTTTGGGAGCTATGACCTCAACCACACTTCTACCATGTGTGATTGCAACACACTTTCCAGCGACGTTGTGCCCTTGTTTGGGGACTTTTGACCTCGCGAGTATATTTGCAGCTCGTACATGTGATATTGTCACTTTTTGAATAACATTAAACGTTTAAGGTATCGAGTCTGATTCGTTTGCCTTCAACATTACATTGTGAAGTTTTGGGGATCAAAATGAGACAGAGTGTGAATATTCAATGACACTTCCTGTCGTTCCCATGGAAAATCATTTTTCCTATCTCCACCTAACGACGAGAAGACTGTCTTATGAAAGTGACAACCCGCAAATCTAGCGTAAAGAGATCACTAGTCAAGGCTAATTAGCGGATAATTGTTGGGGATTTATATCCAACATATACCAAATCGTCTTTATAGACCCATTTTGACGCGTTGTAAGGGCGCAATTGGCACATATACTACACAACCAAACATGCGTAAATGTAAAATATCAGGCTTATATCCAGTTACCAACTGGTACGCATGAGGCTGGTTAGCTGGTAGTGGGTCTAAAAACGAAAAAAAACCGCATATAATAATTGCATAACCCAAGGTAGATCTGGGTAAATTGGTGCACATTACTAATACCTTAGATATCATCATATCTTTTGATAACAACTTATGTGAGACCATTTTATATATACACATGGGCTATAGGAAACTCTACATTGATCCTAATACATATGCAATAATCATCAAATCCTTATGACATAAATTCTCCAGCATTCCAAGTCATGTAGACTTGATGAAATAATCAGGGTGGTGAGCCCTTAAACGTATAGCTAGTGTTAGAAGTGCAATATTTCATGTGGACAATAATATGACAAGTGTTTATCGTGTGAAAACCAGAACCATAAAGTACTTTATATGTCCCGCATTCTGTATGTTTATGTCCATAAATATCGCCTTATATTAGTTGTAACAATGGAACATTTTTATATTATGTCCTTAGCTTTAGGATGGTCTCATTCCTGTCTTGGCTAAGGATCAGGGTATACAAAATTTTTAGATATTCGAGAGGGCATATTATGATGGTGGTGTTGGTTCTTATGCCGCAGAAGTAAACAGTTGGAATTTGCCTCTTTTTGCCTTTCAAAAGAGAATGCATCTATGTGTATTTGGCAATACATGGATCACTAATGTCATAACCATGGTGTCCTACATGGTCATGTCAAAACATATATGTGTCACTGCCCCAAAGTTCTTTATTTGTGACAAAAAAATGTTTCGATGACCCAATAATCTACTAGTGTGACACATTAGTTTCCATGATATATGTTTCCTTTCATATTCATTACTACTTATGTATATATGCTCATTTCCATTTGATACGAATATCTTTACAATGTTCCTATTAATCTCGTACCAACAAGAACATGACAGTCCATCGTCTAAGTATTTTGGTTGGATGAATTATAAAATAAGTATTAGTCTATCTTTTTTTAATTGTGTGAGAGGTCAAAAAAAATCAATGCTCCTCGATATATTCCTACATGGAACGGAGAACATTGAAAGTTTTGTATTTGTTATGATGTATTTCTTTACATCTATAATGGTTACATATTCAATTTTACTTTAGCAAAGAAATTAATTTTGATACTTAAAATAAATATCAAAGAAACATATGTTTAATCGATATTAATATGATATAGTTCATTTTAATTTGTTCCCTTTTTTATAGGAGCACTCTTTAGTGCATTTCTTATTTGATTATCCATTATCACCTGGGCTAGTAGTTGTATCTCTATCCAGGTGTTGAGAAATTCTTCCAGACTCTTACCAAGACCCTGACCCTTTCTAGGGTCTCGTCCACATGTTGCATAAATGTCACATGTGTGAAATTGTTTTTAACTCACAATCCTTTGGAGTTGTTTCCACCTTAACACTTTCATTATTGATATCAGGAATTTCCTTTGTCATGACATATGTGGTGTTAGCTTTATCAAATAACTGAGGATTCGAACTGAATAAGAGAGAGCGAAAGACTTTCCGCGTAAGAGCTCTTCAAACCTTGTCCTATCGAAGCTGCGCTGATACTCCTGGAAGTGTAAATGGTTTTAAAGAAGAATCATATATGAGAGAGAAAAGATTTGGCCAAAAGGATAGCCAAGAAAGATGCCTGCTTCGGCACGGGGATCCTCTCATAAGATAAGTAAGAAAGCGTTGGTGGGATCGGCGGGATGATGATGAGTATATAAATCAATAAAGACAAAAAAGAAGAAATGGCAAGATAAATTGAATATCGATGGAGGTGCATTGCCGATGTGGAAAACAGGGCGCAAGATGCGGGAAAGATTGCATGAAGGAGATAAGAGAGACTTCTTTTTCCGGGGTTTCAATTAAAAAGGCTAAAAGAAAAGTCGTTTACTTAGACGATTCTTTTTTATCATCAAAAGAAGATTGCTGGAAGAATAGAGATCCGGTCTTTCGTTCGCAACAAGGTAGCCATAGGGAGAACCTGTGGCTGGATTGAATCCTATGCCCTCAAGTTCTTCAAGTCCGGATTCATGGATAAGCCTATTGGAAACATATGCTCCCTAACGGTTTGGGCCCTTCCTTTCGTTTGATGGCATGGGCCTTCTTAGAATAAGGCTAGGAGCTATTCTCCAGTGATGGCTGCCTTCACCCTATGAGTGGGGTCTTTGCCTGGAAAAAGGCTTTCACTATAGAAAATTATCAAGACAGATGTCCCATGCCACGTTTCGTGAACAACTATGCCCGAGAATGCGACTCAGGCATTACTCAATAGAGGTGCAAGGCTTACAGAAGTACCGAAACAACCACAATATGCACCACTTCCAATTATTATTCGAAAGAACCTTGTTATGTGTCTCAACCATTTGTAGTAGGTTGATGAGTTTGTCTAAAGGTTACATTCCAACTTATGTTGTTTCATTAATATTTTCTAAAGAAATATGGAAATAATGTTATGAATCATGACATCTTCGATCAGTTCTTTGCCATGAAGATTGAGATGCATTTTGAGATATAACATTTTTTTTTGTTGAAATCAATTATCTTCTTGTAATCGAGTAAATGGGTTTCATTCCACTGTATGATTAGTTTAGGAAATACATGGTAATGAATATTCCAATTTTTTTTGGGACGTCCCGCGGTTCTTGGGTACTTTCAATTAATGCTATTTCCTCCGAAAGTTGGGACTGGTGTGTCGTGTCAAAAAATTCAAGGTATTTGCTTGAACCTTTTCAGATGATTGGTTTTAGGGTCAATAGAAAGTTAATGATTTTTAGGTATTTTCTTGTACCTTTCCAACTACATTGGATACTCATATTTGTACTCAAGTTCCTTTGAGTTTAGGACATCAAATCACGGATGAGTTATTTCAACCATTTAAGTATATAAGGGATAATATATGAATTTTTGTTTGGTAAGACGATGGATTATGGTTATAATTATTATTTTATGTATGAAATTTCATTATCATAACAATATTAGATTTTTGTATGCTTACATTTTGTTGATAATAGTTCATCAATATTTCAATTTGCAAAGGGAAACAACTCAATCTAATGGATTTCTAGGTAGTAGGGGAATCACATGGATTTCTTAAGTCCCTACAAACCTTAGGGCTATTTACACTCATTTGAAAAAATCCAATCTAATATCTTGTGATTTATTTAATTTGAAGATAATATTGTTAGTTATAGAACTTTTGGCATGAGGCCAATATGAATATGTGTTTGGCATATGAAACCAATTTCAATGTTTAAATATTTTAATAGTATTTTAAGAGATTACCCTTAGACAAATAAATATTATTTTGATATAAACTCAACTTCAAACTTTTAGCATCTTAATAGTATATTTGGAGCTTTTAGTAAAGACAAAAATATATGGGGTTAGAAGTGTAACTTCCAAAAATTTATTATATAATTTAAAATTATGAGTAGCAACTCACAATTAAGACAAACATTTGAATAATATTTTAACATTTTCATGCTATTTGGAACTATCAAAATAACAAAAAGTTATGAGGGTTGGAAGTGTAACTTGAAAAAAATAATTATAAGATTATGAATTATAATTAAAATAAATATTTAAATATTAACATAAATAAATAATAAATAATTGATATTGTAAACTAATTTGATAAACATCTAAATATACGAATATTAAGATAAACATGAGAACATCTATATTAACCATCTATACATATATGAATATTGTAAACTAACTGGATAAACAATAATAAATAATAATAATATTTCAAAATGATAAATACTATCATATCCATAAAAAACTATCATACCCACATGAAATTAAAATATGTTGAATTAAAATTAATGTAATATAACAACCTAATACTACAATAAATAAATTTTGATGAAACAAACAAATAATATTTTTTGGTCAAATATCAATAACAATCCTAATCAACCCAGAATAAAAAGATTATAAGAGTAAATCTCGAAATAATTAAATATCGTTAACAAATATATACAAAACAAATTATAAGTAAAACTTTAATTAATTATAGTTTGTTAAAACCAAATAACCATGAACCATTTTTTTTCTTTTTTTTTAGCACGGTGAAGCAAATATGCAATATAATGAATAAATTAATAATAATTTGAGAAAAATAAATGACGTTTTAATTTTATATTAAAAAATTAAATTGGGCAACCACATAATTAATAATAATATTAATAACAAAAATAATTTAATAATAAAAGACATATGGTATTTAAATCATCCTGAAGGTGGAAAAAAACTTAATTTATCTCTTATTGATGCCTAACAACCGCGGCTTCCAACTCAACAAAAATAACGATAAAGGAAAATTCTGGCCAAACGTCGCCTAAGCCCAATATTTTAAGGTTTGCTAATATTAGATTTAGGGTTCTAATATGTCTTTGAACTTCATGTATTTATTTATAGGGAATTTAATTAAAATACCCTTTTTTGAAAAATCAGTACCCAAAATGCCCTAAATCTTGTAATTTTTGCCAAAATACCCCCTAGGTCCGCGTTTTGGGTCAAAACGCGGGTTGGATCCGCGTTTCCACTGTTGAACGCGGACATGTGACAAAAAACGCAGACATGGCTCAATTGAATTGTGAAATTTAATATATATTTACACTTTATACCCCTATAATTATTTAGTTAGTTTATTTATACCTTTTACTTTTCAATTTTTCATTTTTCATTTTTATCATATTAACACATAAAATCGTATATTAACTAAAATACGTTAAAATAATACGTTTTAATTTTAAAAAGTTACACCATTATAATCGTCTCTTCGAAACCTTCGAAATGAGCCTAATATTGAATATTATTGGATTTAATTATTTAATTATATATCGTATGTACTACATAAAACGTATGAAACATATGCATATGCTATTTTTCTTTTTACCATAAAACGCAAAACGTATTATATATCACATCTACTACATATTTTTGGACAAAGTATTTATAATTTATGTTATTCTTCTTTTTATCATTTACTAATAACGATATGTTTAGTCCAATGGTAGAATATCGTTATTTTTACTAAAATATCGTTATTTTTAATCCAATGGTAGAATATCGTTATTTTTACTAAAATATCGTTATTTTTAGTCCAATGGTATAATATCGTTATTTTTACTAAAATATCGTTATTTTTAGTCCAATGGTATAATATCGTTATTTTTACTAAAATATCGTTATTTTTACTAAAATATCGTTATTTTTAGTCCAATGGTATAATATCGTTATTTTTACCATAAAACGTATTTGGACAAATTATTTATAATTTATGTTATTCTTCTTTTTACCATTTTACTAATAACGATATTTTAGTAAAAATAACGATATTCTACCATTGGACTAAAAATATCGTTATTCTACTAAAAATATCGCTATTCTACCATTTTAGTAAAAATAACGATATTATACCATTGGGCTAAAAATAACGATATTTTAGTAAAAATAACGATATTATACCATTGGACTAAAAATAACGATATTTTAGTAAAAATAACGATATTATACCATTGGACTAAAAATAACGATATTTTACCATTGGACTAAAAATAACGATATTTTAGTAAAAATAACGATATTCTACCATTGGACTAAACATATCGTTATTAGTAAATGGTAAAAAGAAGAATAACATAAATTATAAATACTTTGTCCAAAAATATGTAGTAGATGTGATATATAATACGTTTTGCGTTTTATGGTAAAAAGAAAAATAACATATGCATATGTTTCATACGTTTTATGTAGTACATATGATATATAATTAAATAATTAAATCCAAAAATATTCAATATTGGGCTCATTTCGAAGGTTTCGAAGAGACGATTATAATGGTATAACTTGTTAAAATTAAAACGTATTTTTTTAATGCATTTTAGTTAATATACGATTATATGTGTTAATATAATAAAAATATAAAATGAAAAATAGAAAAGTAGAAGGTATAAAGTAAACTAACTAAATAATTATAGGGGTATAAACTGTAAATTTATAATAAAATCAACAATTCAATAATGGGTATGTCCACCTTTTTGTGTGGAACGCGGGTTGTGTCCACGTTTTTGTGTGGAACGCGGCTTGTGTCCGCGTTTTTTGGGTTGGACGAGTGGTATGTCCGCGTTTCAAGCAATACGAGGACCCAAATAGTATGTCCGCGTTTTTTCAAAAACGAGGACAAAAAACGCGGACATATGGGGTATTTTGGCAAAAATAACAAGATTTGGGGCATATTGAGTATTGATTTTTCAACTTTGGGCATTTTAATTAAATTCCCTTATTTATATCCACTTATCCATATCTTGATTCACTTGGTATAAAGCATAGAATATAACCAACAAAACACAACACACATAGCAAATTACTAGAGAAATCAAAAGCGAACACTTTTAAAAATAAGTTAACATGCATATAAATTCTTCAAAACAGAAAGTTAACCGAGACAGATTTATGGTTCATGACATGAATATTACGCCACATAAATATTATACGTGTGTAAGATTTCTTACTTAGAATATAGCATCGACGGAGGGATAGATTTATGAAGTTGGAAACCCGAAATTTGATCGACGAACTGACCGATTGAGCTTACGTGCTGATAACGTGTTAAATGAAAAACTAAACAAAACAACAATAGAATGGAGAAAATGAATCTATAATTCTCATTAATCAAAAACTCTTTAAATAGGAATGAGTTACAAGTAGATAGCTATAAGATATTTAAGTTCTCATCTATCTCTGGTATATTTATCTCTATCTCCATCTCTATCGTCATATCCTTTAAACGATGACACATTTATCCTACAACGTTTTTTAGTTTTTCCAAAAGAAAATTAAGAAAATTGATAAAATACCAAAATATCCTTCATTTAATTAGACTTAACAAAAAAAGTAACGACTGTTAAACTGAGGGACAAAATACATTTATATTGACAACGTGAGGGACCAAAACCGAGTTTATAAAGGTTTGAAACTTATATCCGTTAAAAAGTGTAAACATTAATTCACACTAAAATTGAACTTTACTCTTAATACTAATAGTAAATTATTAATTAATATTAATTTTAATAATTATACTAATCATAAAGTATCAATCAATATTAATTATTTAGAGTTGTTATTAATTATTATTATTATTCAATATATTTATTATTCAATATATTTATCGTCAAAAGACAACTACTAATTTTAAATTTTTAATAGTTATATTTATTCTGTTTCGGAAATAATGAAACTTTAATAAATGGTTTAAAATATCTATCATTTCAAACTCTGTTTTAACTCATTTCCTTCTTTCTATCCTTGATTGATTTTATGAATCTCTTTAGATCTGAAAATGATGAAACTGTTCATAACAGTACAACTGAGGAATATGATATTCCCCAGAATTTAGAACTTCTAAATAATTGGACTATTCCAAAAGTAGAACCCAAGCTTATTTATAAAATTGGGACTTTTGAGAAATTAGGTTTTAAACATATTGTTAAAACTACTGAATCTTCAGTACCCCTTCATGAGGATGAGATGATGATTCGTCTTTTAAATAAACAAGACCTTTTTCCTTATTTAAAAACTCATAAGTTTTTGCATATTGGTCTTGTTCAAATTGCTTTCAGACCCCTCACTCTTGAAGGATTACCTGAAAGTTTTCTTCCAGCTCTTAGAGATGAAAGAAATCTTGATTGGCAACAATCTTTAATTGGCATGATCCAATCCAGTCTGTCCCATGGACCAGTCTATTTTGATGTTTATCCGAATTTATGTTTATCTTTGTCTGATATAAATATTCTTGACTCTTTAACATTAAATGTTAAAACTCATGGTTATAATTATGCGGCAGACACTGAAGTTATTTGTATTTGTTATCGCATATATTTTAAACCTCTTTTTATGCTTAATCCTAGGTGTAAAAGAATTGATAAAGATATAAATGAAACGATTCTTATAGAAACAAATTTTAATAGATCTAATATCACTACTCGTAGGTCTATAAAATGGAATGAGATAAATTTTCCTGAAAATTGGACTTTGACTAGGAATATTCCTAAAAATCCAATTATTCAGAGTGATTTTAGTAATATCACTCAAACCAATGAAAGAATTGTAAATATACAATTCAATGATATTCAGAGAAAAATTTGCTCTGGAAAAGGATCTCTCTTAAGATCCAATTCTTTGGCTCATAATCATATTTCTCCTTTCGGATATATGGTTGATCAGCCCCAACCTTCTAGAGCTTCTACCTCTTATATAAGAGAAAATGAGGCTTTTTCTTCTCCTCAAGAGGAGGAAGGACAAGGTTCTTCCTTGGAAGATCATATGAATGATCTTAAAATTCACAGGAATGGTATTGTTCATAATAATACCAGTGAACCTAGTGTTCCTAGAAATAAACAAATTGAGACTATGTCTGATTTTAGTATCTGATTCTATGATTAATACAACCTAAAGAAATTGGCTTTTGAAAAATGGCAAGATTGACTTTTCCACAGGGTCACCTGCTAGACAGGTTGTTTGTAATGATTATTATGGTGATATCAAATGGGTTCCTTTTAGGACTTGGTATATTGATAATTTTGTTTATGATGAAATTAAAAGTTTTTCAAAAGAATTTTATAAATTCTGTGAAAAGGAGAATGAAGTTTTTTCCTTTATCCCTTCGTTTATAAATACCCATATAAAACATTATATTAATGTTATTGAAAGAGATTATCAATTAATGACAGGGGAAATCAAAACTGCTATCTTTCCTCCCCAAATAACAAAAAATGATTCAGCCATTAAGTTTTCGGCTTTTTCAAAACTTATTAAAGATGATACTCTTTCTATTACTTCATCTCATATTAATGAATTACTGGAAAAACAGAATTATTCTAATTTATTACTTCGTATTCTTGGAGAACAAATTTCTTTTCTAGAGGATCATATTTCTACTATATATCTAAAAATTTGTCAAATTGAACAAAATCAGAAAAAAACTGACAATATTAATGTCTCTTCTTCTGAAAAAATTATTCTTACTTCAAGTTTTATTCAGCCTCCCCCTGAAATCAAAGATTTTAAGTTGAAAAACAAATCTGAAGATTTTATGGAACAACTTGATGTTAAGTTATCCAGCCTTTACATTTCTAAACCTTCTGTGTCTATTCTTGATAAGAATAGTGATTCGGAAAACTCTGATATTAGTCAAGGTATTAATCATACTATTGACAATAATCAAGATTTTGATCAAATTCATAAAATGAAATGGGCAAGCAAACCTACTTTAAATAAATATTATTATAACCGTCCTACTCCCATGGATGTTCTTCATGAAGAACAGGAGTATATTATTAATAATAGTTATAATGGTAAATGTATTTACGAATGGAGTCTTGATGGTTTTACTGATAAGCATATTTATAATATGGCTCATCGCATGCTTATGTATAGCATTGTTTGTAAAAATACTGGTAATAATGATAAAAATATTGCCAAAATGATTATTGCTGGTTTTACTGGTCAGTTAAAAGGCTGGTGGGATAATTACATCCCTCATGACCAAAAAGAACAGATTTATAGTTCTGTTAAAACCGAAGAAGGAGGAGAGGTAACAACAAATGTTGTTTATCCTCTTATTCTTACTATTATTGAGCATTTTACTGGTAGATTCTCTTATGATAGTGAGAATATTCGAACTCTTATTAGTAATCTAAGATGTAAAACTTTAACTGAGTTCAGATGGTATAAAGATACCTTTCTTTCCAGGATCTTTGAACTCAAAGACTGTAATAACAGTTATTGGAAAGCCAAATTTATTGATGGTCTTCCTCATCTTTTTGCTGAAAAAATTAGAAAAACTCTCAAAAAGGATAACATATCTGTTAATTATGATCATTTTACTTATGGTCAATTAATCAGTACCTGCGTTGCTGAAGGTCTTTCTTTGTGTAATGATTTAAAATTAAATCACCAAATTAAGAAACAAAATCTTTTGGAGAGAAAACAGTTAGGTGATTTTTGTGACCAATTTGGCATGGAGGTTCCTTATAAGAAACCTAAAAAGAATTTTTATAGAAACTTAGATAGGGAAAAAGATTTCCGTCCTTATAAAAAACGTTTTAAAAAGAAACAATATATTGATAATAAAAATTTTGAGTCAAAGTATTTCAAATCAAATTATTTTAAAAATAAGTATTTCAAAAAGAATAATATCTTAAAAAAAGACAAAATCATTTGTCAAAATTGTGAAAAAATTGGCCATACTTCAGCAAATTGTTGGACCAAAAAGAAAATCAATAGTTTGAATATTGATCAAACTATAAAAGACACTCTTTTAAACATTTTTCTTAATTATAAAGATGAGAATCAGAGTGACACTAATAGTGATCCTGATTTAAATAATAGTGAGTCTATTATTTCCTCTAGCTCTGAAGAGTCTTCTTCAAATTGTGATGTTTGTGTTATAGGAAAACCTTGTTCTAATTGTTCTAAAGATATTAATAATATTAATAAAGAAAATGAAAAAGAGGAGTTTTATAAACTCTATTCTCAATATCAATATTTAAATATAAATGTTTTATCTAATGATTATGTTTTAAAGCTTTTAAAGAAAATTAAAGATCCAGTTATTTGTGCTGAGATTTTAGAAAATCTTGATGTTGGTACTACATCTAAAAATCTTAATAGTACTTCGAATAATATTGATTATTCTATGAAAGAAGTTAATAGACTTCTTCAAAATAAACATTTCAAAGGAAAAAAGATTTCTCTTCAAGACCTTAATAAAGAGGTGGATATTTTAAAAGATGAAATAAATTTTTTAAAAACTGATAATCTTCTTCTTCATAAACATATTTCTTTAATTCTTGATAAGAAAGATTCAGAAAACTTTGAAAATACTAATGATTTTCATGATTCTTCCTCCAAAAAACCACCTGACGAGGCAGTTCTTTCCACTCTTAGCAGGATAATATCCCAGAAATGGTTTACTAAAATAACTCTTCTTATAGGAGGACATTTTAAAAAAGATTTTACGGCCATGATTGATAGTGGTGCTGACTTAAATGTCATACAAGAGGGTCTTATCCCTAGTAGGTATTTCGAAAAACCTCTTGTTCTCTTTCCCATGCTGGAGGAGGTCCTTTAAATATCAGATATAAGCTTTCAAATGCAAAAATTTGCAATCAAGCTAGTTGTATTTCTACTAGTTTCCTCTTGGCCAAGGATATTTGTCATGAAATAATTCTTGGCTTACCTTTTTTATATAATATATATCCTGTAACTAGGATTGATGAAGTTGGTCTTACAGGTACTTATAATAACAAATTTATCAAATTTGACTTCATAAACAAACCTATTAAAAGATTTTTAGATAATCTTCAAGAAAAGATTGATAGAAAGACTTTTCATTTATATTCTCTTAAAGATGAAATAAATTCTTTAACCATTGAGGAAAAGATTTCCAATCCTCGGATAAAAACTAAGATTGATTTCATTCATAATGATTTTTCTCTAAAAATTTGTAATGAACATCCTAATGCTTTTTGGGATAAAAAGAAGCATATTGTTTCTCTTCCTTATGAAGAAGGATTCAATGAATCCAGCATCCCGACTAAGGCTAGACCTTGTCAAATGAATTCAGAGTATATTGTTTTATGTAAAAATGAGATTTCTAGTCTCATTGCTAAGGGCCTTATTCGTCCTTCTCAGTCACCTTGGTCTTGTACTGCTTTTTATGTTAATAAACATTCAGAACAAGAAAGAGGCGTTCCTAGGCTTGTAATTAAGTATAAGCCTCTTAATAAAGTTTTAAAATGGATTAGGCATCCTATTCCAAACAAGAAAGATATTCTTGATAGGCTTTTCCAAGCCTTAATCTTTTCCAAATTTGATTTAAAATCAGGTTATTGGCAAATACAGATTTCTGAATCTGATATTTATAAATCGATTAAAAGATCTCAGTAATTATACTTCAATTCTTTATAATCGTCTTAAAAAAGATTCTTGCAGTTGGACAGATGATCACACTCTTGCTGTCCAAAAAATTAAGAAAAAGGATTTTATTGATTAATTAAGATACATGAGGTTGACAAAGTATATTTTTATTCATATAATATGTAACAGTTATTTAAAGTAATCAACTAATGTGATTTTTTTTAAATTCATATATGATTACATAAATCCATATATTGTTATTATTATTATAATTATTAATCAAATTGAAATTCAATTAGTTACATATTATATTATTAGTGAATTGTTTTTGTTATATCAAAAAATATTATAATCGATTTATCTTTTAACATATCCTTTTTGGTCATTTAAGATTTCTCAACTAGTTTATCAACTAGTATTTGCTAAATGTAATTACGTTATCAGTTAACTTATCAATTATCAACTAGTTTAATAAATAGGTTTCTTTATGTAGATGAACTATGTTGTCGGATACATTTTTCAAAAGAGTGAAAATGTGTAAAATGCTCTTTCTTCAAAAAACGTGTAAAATGCTAACATAAAAAGAGATAAAAAAACACAAGAAAAATGTGCAAATAATCATTTTAGTATGTAAAATGTTAAGATATGCATGAAAATGATTTGATACGTATGAGGGGCCATGTGTCGGGACACTAGTAGTATCGGGTGGTGCCTTGTGAAAATGCACAAGGTTTAGTACATGTATGATGTATCACAAGGGCACCTTTATATTTAGTTAAGTCAACTATTGGTAGTATATATTGTGGTAATTGAACTCAATTGGTTCAGATATGACAGATGACTCCATATCCCGATTTAGTTGTGAGATCTCATATGTGTTTAATTGTTTCCAGTTCCTTGCATGCAATAGTTTAGCTTATCTATATTTATTCATAACAACCTTTGTTATTTTGTAAGAACTATGTACAGTAGTTAATCTTTGTTCAATTTTTACTATTTTAGAAAGCATGTTGGCATCTCAAATACCATTATTTGAAATGAAATGTTTTTAGCTATTGTTTGATATGAAAATTGTGAACTCACTTAATAAACAATAACTTAAGTGGAAAAAGGGTAAGGAGAAGGTGTAGTATTGTTGTTTCAAGCTTTGTCATGTCATGATGTTTTCATGGATGAATTTATGTTAGACCACAAATGTTCAATCTCAGTCTGTGTTAGTTTAATTTAGAATATCTCAATTTATTTTAAGTATTTCAATTTTAGTTGCTCAGTGATTTAAGACGTTCTAATTAAGACTTTCAATACAATTGATAGTAGTTTGATTATGTAATTGTTCAATATCTATTATGATTTAGTACTCGTCACAACTCTAAAAAAAATAGTGTGTGGCACTTCTGAAAGCCGAACAAATATAAAATAAGAAAAAAAATAATCCAAAACTAACTATTATTATAGAACTTGAATTGTTTTAGATGAATGGAGAAAGATGTTATTACCTCATATGAACTCAAACTATGTACGGATATTTAAACCCATTAAACATACCACTCTAATGCTAAACTACACCACTAACCAACAAATAGAAGCCAGCCGTAACAAACTCAACTAAAACTAACCTATATATCTATAGGGTTGGGTTTTGGGGAGAAGTTGAGTTAACGGTGAGAAGCATGAGAAGTAGTTATTAACCGTTGGATGAGAAATGGACGCACATTAGGATGAGATGCACCGAGATAAGATACACCAAGATGCACCAGATCAATTCCTTTTTAAGCCGCAATTCATGGGAAGGCTTGAGATTAAAAGAGATCAACGGTTCAAATCCACTTCTCACGCTTCTCACCGTTAACTCAACTTCTCACACGATTCTTCGCCTATATCTATCTATCTATCTATATATATATATATTAAAGGAGAAACTAAGGTTGATGACATGGCACAATGAGGATGAAGTATTTGTCAAATGGTGAATTATGGTGAAATCTTGATTGTCCCACATTTGTCAAATGGTGAATTGTCATGTAATGTTTTTGACTATAATGCAATGGATCCATAGGCACTTGAGTCTTTACGTTCAATGATGGGGCGTTAGTTTCCCTCATTGTAGCACGAAATAGACATTGGGTCTCATGGTAAGTAAGATGTGGACCCGTATGGTCGGGCATTGTCCCATGAGCAGTAAGGTGTAATTTCAATATGCGAATAGGCATCGGGTCTTATGGTAAGTAAGATGTTGACTCGTATGGTCGGACATTTTCCCATGAGCAGTAAGGTGTAATTCCAGTGTGCTTGTATGTTTTCCTTGGATTTGGATATCTCAACGGATAGACCTAGAGGGGTTGAAATTGAGACTCCACGAGCAATAGACTTAGAGGAGTTGAGTTCGATATATCATATGATTATAATCCAAGTGTTTGATTTTATTAAATTAGATATGTGACCTACTTTTGTGTTCCATCACATTTTATGTAATCGGGTCTCCCCCGTCTCCGAAAGGTATTGTTTTGGTATTGAGTTTTAGTATCCATGTTTTCGGTAACATTTTATATATATGGATTATTATCCATGATTTCTGGGTTGAGTATTATGCCCCACCCATGTTTTGGGTGTTTCGAGATATAAAGTTTTATCCACATTTTTATAAATTGGGAGTTCGATTTGTATTCACGTTTTTAGTGAGTTTTGGGTTGCATCCTTTTATGAGGAATGTTTTTTATTGGGGTTCATCTTTAAAAATGCATGTTTTTGGAAAACAAGTCGTTTCCATATTTAAAGTAAATCATTTTGAAAGATTATGATTTGAATTGCATTCTTTCCTTTTAACAATATATTTATTCGTGTTGAAAACTCTTGAACTCACTAGGCGTTAGCCTAACCTTTTATTTGTCGGCAAAGTTCTAAAAAACGCGCCTTGACGCCGCCATGGCGTCGAGGCGTGGCCTTGCCACCACGTTTTACCCCTTGGGGTCGATATAAGGCGTCGAGCTCGTTATGGCGTTACAAATTCTCGATGACGAGCTCGTTATGGCGCGCCATGGCGTTATGGCGTTACAAATTTGTGTACTTTCGATTCTTCGAATTTGTGTACTTCGAAATTCGATTGGAATTTACCCATTAGTATCGATTATACTTTAAAAATTTCTTTGTTTATCGTTTATATTAATTTAAATTGTTAATAACTTGTTCATTATTGTTCATGACACTGATAAAAACACACACATACACATATATACATATAAATTACATACAAATTTGCCACCTTAATCCACGCCTTGGAAAACGCCATGGCCTCGCCATAACACGTAAGGCTTGAGGCTTGACCTGTCCGCCACGCCACGACTCACACCATTTAGAACCTTGTTTGTTGGCATGTGCATCAGGTCCCGGTTAACAGACATTGTGAAGAGATGAGTGCTAGTCATATGCACGAGAAAGAATATCTTGGTGAAGTCTTCCACATTTATCTTGGGAATAACAACTTGTATTTAGGTTAAGTAACACCCGACCTTATTTAGTCTTAGTGTGTGTCTTAAGTTATTGAATGTTGGTGTTAATTTTATGTTTTTAAAGTTGAAGTGTTTTTAAGGATGGATTTGTATAAAAGGATTTTATCCATTAATCGGTTATTTATTGAAGTTTTTGTTTAGTTGCTCTTTCCAAATTTAAGGGTGTTACACCACAGGCCGCCCAAGTCGCTGTGGTCGACACCAGAGGACATGCGCGGCTTATCGCGCGACCTCAAGTCGCGGGAATGGCCACGGGAGTGGTATGGAAACTTAAAATTGGGATTTTTAGGGCTTTCTTCATTTGGTTGCATCTTCTTCACCATAGGTCTGATTTTGGCGATTTTGGAACCTAGAGACTCGATTTTTGGAGCCTTCCAAGTAGAAGTAGAAGAGGATTGAATATCTTGGGTGGATCAAAGGGTTTTGGTCAAGGTAACCTCCTCATCCTTTCATTTAGAGGCTAGGGTTTGATGTTTTATCCTCTTCCTTACATCTTTCATTATTGGTGTATTTTTGGTAGCTTTGTGGTAAAGGAAACTTTGTGGGAGTGTGGATCTAATATCTAAGGAGATCCCTTGAAGATTTCTAGTCTTCATCAAAGGAGACACACATTTTGGGGTAAAACCTAGATTTCGCTAAATCTAGCAAGGTGAGTTCTAGTTGCTTCAAAAAACTATATACATGTCAAAATGCACATATTTTGGGGTTTTGAAAGTATATCCATAAGTTTACTTCATTTTGATAAGATTTGTGAATATTTATACACGTACACTTATTTGAGTTATAAAATTTTTGAAAATGGTTTTACAATATTTTATGAGGTTCTTGAATCACCAAAAAGGGGATTTTGATCCACCATACAAGTTTCTTGAACATTTAGAGAATTTGGGTATTATGTTGCTTTGGTTCATAATATAGGAAAATTTGGGGCACAAATGGTTTTAAAAGGAATTATAGTGTGAGTTGGGGTGTTTTATGGACGATTATTGTTTAATGGGGTTTTACTCAACTTATGAGTTTTGATATTGGAAACTTTAAGTTCTTTGGTTTTAAAAGTGTAAGTGTTGAGAACGGGAAATCTTTGACTTTTGAATATTTGGAAAAGTGTGGACCTTATGATTCGGGCCTTTGGCCATTTATTCTTGGAGGAGATACCAATTTTGGGAAAGTTGTACATCGTCTTACGTAGCCATATTGGCTTTATTTTATTGCCAAAACGTTTTATGATGCCTTATGGCTTGATTCATACTCTAATGAGTTTTGGGACGTTGTCCGGTTTAAATGGCTCAATATGGAGCATTTTATGGAAGTGCAATTATTGCACAAATGTTGGTTATTACATGTTTTGGATGCATTAGTTCATTCATATGGAGTCATGTAATGTTTATACTGTAATGCAATGGATCCATAGGCATAGGAGTCGGTTTGTTCATCATGGAGTTTTTAACGTCCATTTTTTAAGTCTAGTATAACACCCTAAATTTTGCAATAAAAGGATGTTACATCATTCATACTCCGAGAATAAAATATCTTAAATAAAATAAGGAAATAAGCTCCAAACCACAGTGGAATATTTTCAATCAACACAACTTCTACTACTATAGTTCGTCCCATACCGAACTAGATAAAAGAAAACTAAATAAAACTAAAGGTTCCCAACAATAAATAAAGTACTTAAAAGAATAATTAAACTTCTAAGTTGGTCCCTTGCCTTTGTCCACACCTGAACCTCCCGCTCCTGAGATGTATACTAATAGTCAGCTAAAAAGCTCAGTTAGTTCATTGTTTTCATGCATGGAATCACACATAATCAAGCAAATAAATATTTAAGCATCAGCGAAATAAAATATCATGCATTTATTTGCCAACATATTGACACCAAGAAAATCTCCTGACTGGTCTTAGTATGGTAGGAATTACCTCCTTGTGATCTCCTTTATTTGGCTCTGGTGGGCGCGACCCACATCTGGCCGTTCTCCTTCACGGGACTAAGGTCGTTTGTTTTTACCGGCAAACCGGTTGTAATCCCGACACACACTAAAACACGTTTCATAAACCACCAAAATTAAATGAATAACATAACATGCGAGTAACTTTAAAATAGTAAAATAATTGCATGTAAATCAACAAAACACCAACACCTCATACATGTCATGGCCACATATAATAACATGTAAATAACTCCAAAATATAACATGCATATCAATAATATTTTCAAACATTGAAACATGCTCCAAAATAATGTATAAGATACATATGCATACATCCCAGGGTAAATCACATGAAAACTCACCTGATTGCGTAGATCGGTTAGATTTAACTTCTGACCCACGACCCACGACCTACAAATTACACATTCATCCTATTAATGACCCAACTCACCAAATGTCAACTAAAGTCAATTACGAATTAACTCTCACGCTTATAAGTCTACCCCCGTTTTATAATTGTAGACTTGATCTTTTATTTTGTAATTCTCCACTCCTAGATTCAAGTGGTCACAAAATAATTAATAACCCAACATGTTAAACATAAATTCCCAAATACAACAAACAATTACTCAAGATTTATCATAAAAGCTCAAGAACTAGAGAGAGAAAGTCTAGAGAGAGAAAGTAGATCTCGTATTCATCAATCTCTGAATTACAATACACACATAGCTCTCTAGAATGTTACTACAAGATTACAAAGACAACACTATATATACTACCTAACTATTACAAAGCCTTAAAGGCTAAGGAAACTAAACAAGCTTTGACTTTCCTAATACATTGACAATATTGACTTCTAAGATTGACTTTCCTAATTAAATCTTGGGTACAATATTTAGACTTAACAATCTCCCCTTTGTATTCAAGATTTAATAAAAAATTTGACACTAGTCTTCAGCACTTGATTCTTCAGCTTTTGTCCCTTTGAAGCTTTCACAATCTTTACTCTTTCAGCTCTTGAAGAATCTTGGAAAGTCTTTTTCTCTTTGAAGCTTTGAAAGTCAACAAGTCATGAACGCGCATTTTGATCTCTGAATTCTTTGTTTATCTTTGAAACATCTTTGAAATGTTGACGGTAAAGTAATCTTTGAGAAACAAGTATCTTCATCACTTTGATCTCGAAACCATCTTTGGAAGAACAAACATTCACGAATCATCTTGATTTAACTTTGAACATTCTTCCTTCAGAATCTTTTGGCTTTGAATTTCTTTATCAGACTTGAACTTTAAAACAGCGGAAGCAATTCAAATTTCTGACTTGTCTTCGAAACAGCGGAAGCATTCAGAAATTCTTCATCAGACTTTGAAATTGATCTTTGTATAATTCTCCCCCTTTTTGATGATGTGAGCATCATAATCATCAAAATATCATCAATTTCAGCACAAGCTTTGATTTCCCCCTTTGATAACAACAAACAATCTCCCCTTCGACAATTTCCGCACTTTGATCTGAAGAGCCGAATCATAAACTGAATATATCCGAATCTTTTCAAATTCAGACATAATTAGCGTGTAACCCTGATTCAACATATGAAACAGTTAGGAATGCCTGTCAGTAACACAAAGTTACTGTGTACAACGAATGTACAATATAAGGAGCTGGTTTGATGATGACTCCCCAGGACTTCCATTCAATCATTGAAAAACACAAGGTAATTCTATGAATGTTCTGACAGAAAAACAGATTTTCTATGTGCTCGTGCTTGTGTTTTGAAAGAATTAGCATAATGATTATGTTTCATAAGGCTCAAAATATGTAAATCACTGAGACAACAATGATAATACATGGACTCAATGTGCATGAGAAAGGGTGCGAAGGTGGGGGAACTTTCCTTCTTTTTCAATATCAGTATCTTCCAAAAGAAGATTCTATAGATTATATGCTGCTTCCCCAGAAAATGTGAAACATTCTCTTTTTAAGAAAAGAATGAGTATCTAGTGGGATTATATGCAAGAGATGGCATGGGCTATTTGCCTATTTCAATGATGGTCACCAAAGGAATGTGAACCAATCAGTAATGTGACTGTCCGGCTCAGAAAGATGTTTGGTGCAGAGTTCTGATATTCTTTTAACTCTGTTCTCACACCCTCTTTCTTTTAAACATATAAGCTCACATCTAACCAATCTCTCATTTCCATTTTACCTCTGCTCACTCCCACACTCAATTCTTTTAGACCCCTCTCCCCTCAATCACTCAAAGGATTTCTTCCGGGGTAGGAAACACTGGTTATCGTGAATCCATGGAAGATCTATTAAGCACTCACACTGAATCCCATGTTCCTAAAAGTACATGTTGGTCAATTATTTTCTTGACATGTAAAGCACAAGAAATCATATGTCAGTGTATGCATGCTCATCAAAAATCAGAAATGAAATTTGAGCATTTGAACTTTGAAGATTTCTCAAAACAAGAATATTGAATGAATGAAATGAAGTCAAGAGAATTGTTTTGAGAATCTGACAATGAATTAAACAGATCAAATCAAATGGTTAGGGTATCAAAGAATTGGATATTTGTTTATATGAACAAATATAAACAATTTATCAATGAAGGCACAAATATGTAAAAAATGAATGATGCTCAACAACTTTGAATTTCAAACGAGGGTATTACCATCGAAAAATTTGTTCATTTTGAGACATAGTAATAACAAATTCAAATAAAATACTGAACCGGTGTGTACGAATACTTGACAGTATATGGACAAGATAATACACAAGTATTGATCTTTGGAAACACACGGTCAGTTAAACAATAAGCTCAAAAATTTGAAAAACATTTAAAATCACACTTCTAAATTCATAAAATCTTTTGAGAATAAGAAGTGGTTTGAACATTTAAGAAACTGTTTTTCATGTTCGAAAATCAGTTAAACAATGTTTTTCATGTTCGAAAGTTGTTCTTCTTTCAAAAAATCCGAGATCTAGGATCAGAAGATATTTACCTTTTCAGCTCCCCCTCAAATCATGATTAAATGATTTATATCTTTTAAGCTCCCCCTGGATATTGGCTCAATATCCGTCTTTAATCATTGATGAACGGGTCCTGATCTGTCATGTGATCAGAAGCCACCACCTTTACTCCCCCTTAAATTAAGCATCTGAAATATTACAAGTAAAACAGGATAGAGATCAAACACTCCCTTTTGAATTGTTAGACCATCAATATCAGAAAAATCTAGCAAAGAAAAAGTATAGGATAGAGATTATATCAATTCTCTTGGGATGAAGACCATCAATATCCTTCTGATGCAAGCATACAGAAGTAAGGTCTTTTTGAACGCTGAGGTCCGAGTCCTAAACTGTTGTGTTTAGAAGTTAAACTCCTTTGAATTTCGGGTTCTAAGCTGATGTGCTTAGAAGCCATATTCTTGACATTGAGGTGCGGGTCTTGAACTGTGTTATTCAAGAGCCATTGTTCTCTTACTCCCCCTTTGCTTGAGGTGCCTGCAACACAAAATCAATTTTCTTCTTTGGTACCCACTGGTATTTGGGTCCATAAATGTTAGTTGCAGTTCGTGTGGGGGTTATGGAGTAAGAACCATACCAGAAATGATCACTGGTCTTGTGAATATGATCATGTGTACAGCAGTAAGAACAATAAAATTTATTACCTGAAAACCTGAGTAATTGGTCTCTTGAGTATATGAGGTCAGGTTTACCTTTATGCTCTTTGTTCTTCTTTGCTTTGTGAGCATGTACACATGATGTCTTCTTTTTCAGCTCATCAGTCTTGTCATCAGCTCATCAGTCTTGTCATCATTGACTGATTTCTTCATCCAGACCAGTTTTTCTTTCTTGAAACTTTTTCTCCTTGGATAAGAATCTGAACCATCTAAATATTCATCAAAGAAAAGGTTAGTGCGACGAATCTGATTAAATGATTTGACTGACCTGTTTGAAGAGACAAATTTATGATTTGAACTTGAAACAGATTTTTCAAGCTCTTTGATCTTTGACGCAAAGACGTCTCTTTCTTTCTCAAGCAGGTCAATCTTTGTCTTGAATTCAGACTTCGTTCTTTGTTCTTTCAGCGCAGTGGCAGACAATTCAGACAATTTGGAAGTCAGCCTTTTGATTTCAGTTTCAAATATTGACCGTTCTTCTTCAAATCCTTTTTCTGACTCAGTTCTCTGGCCGGATAATTCTTTAAAGAATCCCACACTCTTCTGTTTTATGGCCTTCTTTTCCTGAGCAAATTTCTCTCTATCCAATATCAGTACTTTCTCAAAATCGGAGATTTATTGAGAAAGCTTGATGCATTTAAGCTCTACTGACTTCTTCTCTTCAAAACATTTCTTTGAAATTTTTTTCTTTTCAGCAATAAAATTAGCTTTATTATCATCAAGCTGTTTTTCAAAATCAGATAAACTCTTTCTTAGCTCAGAATACTCAGATTCCAATCTCTTTATCTTCTCTTCATTCTGCCCAACACTGATATTCTTTAAGGTACTGACTTCTTCTTTCAGTAATATGACTTTAGTAAAATACTCTCTTGACTTTTGTGAATGAAAGTCAACTGTATGAGCCAGATTAATGTTCTCTAGTTTCAGCTTTCTATTATTCTCTTCAAGATCTGAAAGAAATCCCATGATTAATGAGTAATTGGCTTAATATGAATGATCGTTCCAAGCTATATATCAGAAACTCAAAAATCAGATCAAATTGAAATCTTAAAAAAATATTTCGTAAAAATTGAAAATTTGAACAACACGAGTTATGGCGCAAAGTTGTTTTTTTTTTTAAACTAAGTCTGGAACAAGCGCAAAGTAGATCTTTTGCGTGTCAGGAAGAGAATGCAAACAAGAGGTTTGCGTGTGAGCCTTGAAGCGCAAAGTGAGGTTTGTGTGTCAGCCTTGAAGCGCAAAGTGAGGTTTGCGGGTCTTGCTTGAAACGCAAAGTAGGGTTTGCGTGTCCCACTGGAAACGCAAAGTAAGCTTTGCGTGTTGAACTTGATGCGCAAGATGAGCTTTGCGTTTCCAACGTGAAGCGCAATATGAGCTTTGCGATTCCAACGTGAAGCGCAAGATGAGCTTTGCGATTCCAACGTGAAGTGCAAGATGAGCTTTGCGTTTCCAACGTGAAGCGCAAGATGAGCTTTGCGATTCCAACTAGACCTTCATGTATGAAGCGCAAACTGTATGATAGAAGCGCAAACCGTATGATAGAAGCGCAAAGTCGATTTCTTGGCTGTTTCAAACTCAAATTAATTCAAACCTGCGAATTTGATCTCAAAGACTTGTCAGCATCATCGAAAAACAAATCTAAATACAAATTCACTATCAATTTTAGATTAAAAACACCAATTAGCACAATTTCAATCAAGAACAGAAACTGAGCTCCTTTTCATGAAAATCTCAAAAATCAAAAATTGAAACCGATTTTGTTCGAATTTCGAGATGGAATCAGAACAACAATCAATCATCAACATAAATCGAACACAATGAATCCATTTTCTTGCATTAAAACCAATTTTTCACAAAAATTCAGATGAAACAGTAACAAACTCGTTTCTTGAATTTTTTTTTTCGAAAATAACGATTTTCAATCCAAAAACACACAAATTTCAATTCAAATCATGATCTAATCATTCCTGAAAAGTTTGGTACGACTCTGATACCAAATGTTAAACATAAATTCCCAAATACAACAAACAATTACTCAAGATTTATCATAAAAGCTCAAGAACTAGAGAGAGAAAGTCTAGAGAGAGAAAGTAGATCTCGTATTCATCAATCTCTGAATTACAATACACACATAGCTCTCTAGAATGTTACTACAAGATTATAAAGACAACACTATATATACTACCTAACTATTACAAAGCCTTAAAGGCTAAGGAAACTAAACAAGCTTTGACTTTCCTAATACATTGACAATATTGACTTCTAAGATTGACTTTCCTAATTAAATCTTGGATACAATATTTAGACTTAACACAACACATGATAAGTTATAAATTCAAGCCATTTATTAGATAATATAGTCATAATACCTCAAAAAGTTGAATAATAAATAAATAAATAAATAAATTAAATTATATATATTTATTATATGCAAGTCCATCCAACAGTTGATGTGAAAGTTGAGTTTAATCTGACACTTTGAAAACATATACATACAGAGTACTATATATATATAATACAAATATGTTTATTTAAAAAAATTTCCCAACCAAAATCCATATATCACATTACTTGGTTTCCTCATCCATGCAGAGCTTTAAGAGTACATATATATATATATATATATATATATATATTATATCTTACATATGCATGCATTTATCTCTCCACACCTGCATACATACATATATATAGAGAGAGAGATGAGTTCAAATGAAAACTCATCTTTTATTGTGCACATGAAGACAAATATTAACCATTGATCAAAACTTAGAAAACTAATCAATGGTTAATATATAATAAGGTTAATTGATAAGTGATTAAGGACAAAATTGTAATTTTGAATCAACGCCTATCTTCTTTGACTTTTTATTTTTATTTTTAATTAAAAAAAATGACCCCCTTAAACTTTAAAATAATTTATCTTAAAAATTACTAATATTTTAATCAAACAAATTACATCAAAAAAACGAGAATTTCATGCTCTTCGATATGACATCCATCTCGATTTTTTTTTCGTTTTAACCGTTTTTTACGTGAAATTCTATATACGTGTTATATTCATTATGAATATGCATGCACGTCTTCGGGTGTCCATATTCGGTATGAATAATAAAGGTGAACGTTCATTCACTATTCATGATGAATAATATTGTATGCAGGATGAATAATACAATATTCAGGATTTTTTCGTTTTAACAATTTTTTACGTAAAATTCTATATATGTGTTATATTCATTATGAATATGCATTCACGTCCTCGGGTGTTCACATTCAGTATGAATAACAAAGGTGAACGTTCATTCACTATTCATGATGAATAATACAGTATTCATGATGAATAATACAGTATTCAGGATGAATAATACGCAAATCCATGATTCATGTATTTTTTATCATGAATCGTGTATTATTCATCCTGAATAATACATTATTCATGATGAATAATATATGAATGACCCGTGAAGGTGTAGACACATGGCACACTCTCTTTCGTTTTCCAATTCATAACCGAATTTTGGTTTAATTCATTATGAATATGTATGCGCATCCCCGGATGTCCCACATTCAGTATGAATAACAAATGTGAACGTTCATTCATTATTCATGATGAATAATATAGTATTCGGGATGAACTACACAACATTCATGATGAATAATACACGAATTCATGAATCGTGAATTATTCACCCTGAATGTTGTATTATTCATCCTGAATGATACATTATTCATGATGAATAACACATGAATGACTTGTGAAGATGTGGAGACATGACACACTCTCTTTTGTTCCTCGATTCACAATAGAATTACTTGATAGGTTATCGATTCGTCTTGATGGGTGTTGGGTTACAGTGCTGAAGAAACGTGATGTCTGACGACGTTGAAGAAAGTGTTGAAGAAGGTGATGTCGAGTTACATGCTTACGGTGTCGAGGCGTTGTACAAACTTGAACGTACATAAATATTCATAATGAATATAACACATATATAACATTTCACGTAAAAAACGGTTAAAACAACAAAAAAAACTATATCGAGATGGATGTCATATCGAAGTGCACAAAATTATCGTTTTTTTGATGTAATTTGTTTGATTAAAATATTAGTAATTTTCAAGATAATTTATTTTAAACTTTAATTGGGTAAAAAGTTTTTAATTAAAAAAGAAAATAAAAAGTCAAATATGGTAGGCGTGTGTTTAAATTTTCTTCCATTATTACCCCTAAGCATTTTAAAATTAAAAACTCTATTTAATATGAGTTGTTGGATCAAAAGAGATCGAGTAGCTGAGATTTGTCCTCACGTGCATAATGAAAAATGAGTTTTCATTTGAATTTTCCTCTCTCTCTCTCTCTCTCTCTCTCTCTCTCTATATATATATATATATATATATATATATATATATATATATATATATACACACACACACACACATATTTGTATGCGTGGTTTTCAGCCTCAACGAAGCCTTCATTAACCCGTTTTCAAAACCGTTTTTTTCTTTTTCATGCACCAACCGAACATGGCCTTCCACGGATGATCTGTTTCGGTTTCTACCGACGACATCAAACTCACCTTTGTTTACGTTTTCTTTGGTATCAGAGCAGTGGTTTAAGAGAATTAGGTTGTGATCATGGCCTAAGCTTAAACTAGATAGATTGGTGGAAGCAGAAGGAAATATTTTATAGTTGGTTGTGTTATGACATTGTTTCGTATTAAGTTTGATATTATATTGGGATTTGACATAGTGTTTCCTTGCGGTTTTGTAGGAAAATGGTGATGGATGATAGGGAATTGCATAGGGTCATGAGGCGTGGACGTGGATGTGGAGGTCGTGGTCCGCCGAAGAGGACTAGGTCCGAGAGGAGGGTCAGTGGATAGTCATGCTAGCTCGAGTAGGGTAAGTCGTCGTAACCCAGGTGTGTCGGTTTCTATCCGGGAGGCGCCATCTCAGCCAGTGGCCGAGAGAAGTATCTTGTACGATCGTTCAGAGGATTATACGCCTAGCCCCGAGGATATCGAGGAGTAGTTGGAAACACTAAAAGGAGAGAACGCAGAGCTGGAATGGAAGAATGCTTAGTTACAAGAGGATTTAGAGCGATTGCAAAGAGAATATCTTAGAGACGGAAAGAAGTTGAACCTTTTGCAAGATAATAATGGTGGCCTGATAGACAAGATTTCTGCCCTAGAATAGGATAAGGTGGCTTTGGAGCAAGAACGGATGATCGCCATTAGGACCTGGAGGACCCGAGTGAGGGATCGTGTCCGATACTTTCAAGGGGCGGTTCAGGAGTATTCAGGGGTGGCACGTAAGTACATATCTGCTTGGGCTCAATGCTATCAGAAGGGACCGAGGAGGTTCGTTCTTTGGCGATTCCGTCCATCCAAGGGTTATGAGCAATGGTTAAGAGACACATACTACCTGTTAAACATAAAATCCCAATCAATCAAGCTAATTACTCAAAATATGAACATTAAGATCAAGAACTAGAGAGAGAAAGTCTAGAGAGAGAAAGTAGATCTTGAATTAGTCACAAATCTGATCTTACAATACAATGCACTCTAGTTCGTTACCACATGATTACAAACACAAACCCTTATATACTCACTATCTAAAACAAAGCCTTAACTATTAAGGAAAGTAAACTTACTTTGACTAACTATTACAATGTCAAAGTTGACTTTTACATATTTGACTTTCCTATTAAATCTTGGATACAATATTTAGACTTAACAATCTCCCCCTTTGTATTCAAGATTTAATAAAAATTTGATGCAGATCTTCAACTCTTGATTCTTCATCTTTTGTCTCTTGAAGCTTTCAAAAACTTTGCTCTTTTGCAGCTTTTGAAGAATCTTGGAAAGTCTTTTCAATCTTTGAAGCTTTGGAAAGTCAACATGCCTTGAACAAAACAGGAAATTCTTGAAACTTCTTTGAAACTTGAAACTTCATTTCTGAAAAAACTTTCGTCTTCAAACAAAATTGTATCTTCATCACTTTGATCTCTGAATCATCTTTGGAAGAAACAAACTTTCTTGAATCATCAAATTTTCTTTGAACATTCTTCCTTCAGAATCTTTTGGCTTTGAATTTCTTTATCAGACTTGAACTTTAAATCAGCGGAAGCAATTTGAAATTCTGACTTGAACTTTGACAAACTTTGACAACTCTTCATCTTAGAAATTGATCTTTGTAACATTCTCCCCCTTTTTGATGATGTGAGCATCATTATCATCAAAACTTCATCAATTTCAGCTCAGACTTTGATTTTACCTTTTTAGATCAACTAACAATCTCCCCTTTTGACAATTTTCGCACTTTGATCTGAAGAGTCGAATCATGAACTGTATATATCCGAATCTTTGCAAATTCAGACATAATGAGCGTGTAACCCTGATTCAACAAATGAAACAGTTAGAAATGCCTGTCAGTAACACGAAGTTACTGTGTACAACGGATGTACAATGTAAGGAGCTGGTTTGATGTTGACTCCCCAGGACTTCCATTCAATCATTGAAAAACACAAGGTTTATCTATGAATGTTCTGACAGAAAAACAAAATTTCTGTGTGCTCGTGGTTGTGTGTGAAAGAATTTTAGCACAATGATTGTGTTTCATAAAGGCTCAAAGTATGTAAATCACTGAGACAACAATGATTATACATGGACTCAATGTGCATGAGAAAGGGTCGAAGGTGGGGGAACTTTCCTTCTTTTTCAATATCAGTATCTTCCAAGAGAAGATCCGATAGATTATGTGCTACTTCCCCAGAAAATGTGAAACATTCTCTTTTTAAGAAAAGAATGAGTAGCTGGTAGGGTTATATGCAAGAGATGGCATGGGCTATTTGCCTATTTCAATTATGGTCACCAAAGAAATGTGAACCAATCAGTAATGTGGATGCCCGACTCAGAAAGATGTTTGGTGCAGAGTTCTGATATTCTTTTAACTCTGTTATCACACCCTCTTTCTTTTAAACATATAAGCTCACGTCTAACCAATCTCTCATTTCCATTTTACCTCTGCTCACTCCCACACTCAATTCTTTTAAACCCCTCTCCCCACAATCACTCAAAGGATTTCTTCCGGGGTAGGAAACACTGGTTATCGTGAATCCATGGAAGATCTATTAAGCACTTATACTGAATCCCATGTTCCTAAAAGTACATGCTGGTCAATGATTTTCTTGAAATTAAGCACAAGAAATCATATGTCAGTGTATGTATGCTCATCAAAAAATCAGAAATGAAATTTGAGCATTTTGAACTTTGAAGATTTCTCAAAACAAAGATATTGAAAGAATGGAATGAAATCAAGAGAATTGTTTTGAGAATCTGACAATGATTAAAAGCAGATCAAATGAAATAGCTAGGGTATCAAAGAATTGGATATTTGTTTATATGAACAAATATAAACAATTTATCAATGAAAACACAAATATGAAAAAGATGAATGATGCTCAACAACTTTGAATTTCAAACGTGGGTATTACCATCGAAAAATTGTTTGAATTTGAGACATGGTAATAACAATTTCAAATAAAATACTGAACCGGTGTGTATGAATACTTGACAGTATATGGACAAGATAATACACAAGTATTGATCTTTGGAAACACACGGTCAGTTAAACATTAAAGCACAAAAATTGAAAAACATTTAAAAATCACACTACTAAATTCATAAAATCGATTGAGAATAAGAAGTGGTTTGAACATTTAAGAAAAAGTTTTTTTCATGTTCGAAAGTTGTCCTTTCAAACAATCAGAGATCTAGGATCAGAAGATTTTTACCTTTTCGGCTCCCCCTCAAATCAAGATATAAAGATTTTAATCTTTTAAGCTCCCCCTGGATATTAGCACAATATCCGTCTTTGATCATTGATGAACGGGTCCTGATCTGTCATGTGATCAGAAGCCATCACCTTTACTCCCCCTTAAATTAAGCATCTGAAATATTACAAGTAAAACAGGATAGAGATCAAACACTCCCTTTTGAATTGTTAGACCATCAATATCAGAAAAATCTATCAAAGAAAAAGTATAGGATAGAGATCAGATCAATTCTCTTGGGATGAAGACCATCAATATCCATCGGATGCAAGCATACAGGAGTAAGGTCTTTTTGATCACTGAGGTACGGGTCCTAAGCTGTTGTGCTTAGAAGCCAAACTCCGTTGAAGACCGGGTCCTAAGCTGATGTGCTTAGAAACCATAATCTTTTATCCTTGAAATCCGGGTTTTGAACTGTTGTGTTCAAAAGCCATTGTTCTCTTACTCCCCCTTGGATTGAGGTGTCTGCAACACAATATCAATTTTCTTCTTTGGTACCCACTGGTATTTGGGTCCAGAAATGTTAGTTGCAGTGTGTGTGGGGGATATGGAGTAAGAACCATACCAGTAATGATCATTTGTTTTGTGAAAATGATCATGTGTACAACAAATAGAACAATAAAATTTCTTACCGTTAGATGCTTTGTTCTTCTTTGCTTTGTGTACAGGTACACATGATTTCTTCTTTTCAGCTCATTTTCCTTATCATCTTGGACTGATTTCCTTTTCCACACCAGTTTCTCTTTCTTGAAACTTGTTCTCGGATAAGTATCTGAACCATCTAAGAATTCATCGTAGAAAAGGTTAGTGCGACGAATTTGCTTTAAGGATTTGACTGACCTTTGTGAAGAGATAAAATTCTGACTTGAACTTGAAACATATTTTTCAAGTTGTTTGATCTTTGATGCAAAGTTATCTCTTTCTATCACCAGCTGGTCAATCTTCTTTGAAAGTTCAGATTTCGTCTTTTGCTCTTTTAGCGCAGAAGCAGACAGTTCAGACAATTTTGAAGTTAGCTTCTTGATTTCAGATTCAAAAATGGATCTTTCTTCCTCAAATCCTTTTTCTGACTCTGTTCTCTGGCCAGATAACTCTTTAAAGAATTCTACATTCTTCTGTTCTATGGCTTTCTTCTCTTTATCAAACTTCTCTCTTTCTAAAATCAGTACTTTCTCAAAATCAGAGATTTGTTGAGAAAGCTTGATGCATTTAAGCTCTACTGACTCCTTCTCTTCAAAACATTTCTTTGAAAAATCTGAGAACTTCTTTGAAAAACTTTTCTTTTCTCTTTCAAAATCAGCTTTATTTGCAACAAGCTGTTTTTCCAAATCAGATAAATTCTTTCGAAGCTCAGCATTCTCAGATTCCAATTTCTTAATTTTATGCTCATTGCTCTTAACAGAGACTGTCTGCTGAATTTTAGCTTCCAACTCAGAAATCTTTCCTTTTAGATCTGACACAACTGTTGGCCCTATCATCGTCCATTCAAGATAGTCCCATATCTCCTTTCCTGTTGATTTGTACAAATCTTTTCCTGTCAACTGATATGTATCTATGTGACCTTTAAACTCATGACGAATACTATTCAACAGAAAAGCTCGAGCCATATTATCAGCATTCTTTCTTTTCTCTTGATCCTCAGTACAATCTTCTGTTGGAGTATGAGGTGTCATCTCTCCTTCAGTCAATGACAATCTGATATAACAACTCAGCTCATTTGTATCTACAAATTTGAGAAAATCAGCTTTCCACTGCTCGTATCTTCCTCTGAGCAAAATTGGTGAACTCATCTCTCTCTCTCAGAAAATATTGAATGAGAAATCAGCTTGATGATAATGATCGTTCCTAAACTGTATATCAGAAAAACAACAATCAGATCAAATTGAAATCTTAAAAAAAAATATTTCGTGAAAATTGAAATTTGAACAATACTTGATATTTTTTTAAAGAAAAGAGGTTTGCGTGTGTTGACCGAAACGCAAAGCTAGGTGTGCGGGTCCTTGGTGAAACGCATAGCTAAGAATGTGGGTTGTTGAGGAAAAGCATAGTGAGGTATGCGGGTCCTTGAGGAAACGCATAGTGAGGTATGCGGGTCCTTAAGGAAACGCGTAGTGAGGTATGCGGGTCCTTAAGGAAACGCATAGTATAGAATGCGGTTCCTTCTTGAAATGCTATGCGTGTTCAACGAGGCACGCACTTGAAGTTATGCGTGTGCAGAATGACACGCACTTGATGCTATGCGGGTTCAACCTGAGACAAACACTAACACCCAAAAGTTAGTTATATGATAGAATATATGATAGACCCGCACAATCATATGAATGACTCGCACAATCATATGAATGACACGCATACTAATATGAATGACCCGCATACTAAAACTCGATCAAAATCACACCAAAAACTCATCTAGACTTCAAATTTCGATCTGAAACTTTTGACAATTCACTCACCTACACAATTCGAACACAATTCTAGCAAACAAATTCGATTAAAAACACAGAAATTACAAATTTGAATCAAGAACAGTGTCAAGAACTCGATATTTCCAGAAAACTCAAATTTCGAAAATTGATATCGAAATTGATAGAATTATGAAATGTAATCAGAACAAAAATCAATCCTACATATAAAACGAATCCAATGAATCCATTTTCTTGCATTAAAAACAATTTTTCACTCAAAATTCGTATGAACAGTAACAAACTCGTTTTCTTGAAAAACTTTTGAAAAGATCAAATTTTCGATCAAAAACACCAAATTTCAATTCAAATCATGATAAAATCTTTTCTGAAAAGTTTGGTTCAGCTCTGATACCAATTGTTAAACATAAAATCTCAATCAATCAAGCTAATTACTCAAAATATGAACATTAAGATCAAGAACTAGAGAGAGAAAGTCTAGAGAGAGAAAGTAGATATTGAATTAGTCACAAATATGATCTTACAATACAATGCACTCTAGTTCATTACCACATGATTACAAACACAAACCCTTATATACTCACTATCTAAAACAAAGCCTTAACTATTAAGGAAAGTAAACTTACTTTGACTAACTATTACTGTCAAAGTTGACTTTTACATATTTGACTTTCCTATTAAATCTTGGATACAATATTTAGACTTAACACTACCCACTTTGAATGGGGGTAGGACCATCTAAGGAGAGAGAGATTTCATTCAGTTCATATGTTAGGATATTTTCTTTATGTGTGTTAGGATTGCTTTATTATTAGGAGTTTTATTTGGAGATGCATTGTTAGGTTTTATTTGATTATGTAAAGACTCCCTCTTTCTATGATTAAATGAAGTGCTAGTTTTTTTTATATAATTGGTGCATTGTTGTTGTTATTATTATTATTATTACTACTACTATTATTATTTTGGAAATAAATGTATGTTGTATGATGTGGGATGGTGATAAGTCATTCATGGAGAATGACGATGTTTTATCATGGCAGAATGGTCTCTCGAAGGTCAGTAAGGACTTCCACCCCGAGTGGAGAGGACATTAATGTTGAGGTACCGCCCACAAGACGAGGTCGAGGCCGAGGGCGTACCACTAGCATAGATGCAACTCCGTCTGCTCAAGCCAGTCCAGCTGTAGGTAGAGCCAACAGAAGGCAACCACAAGGTTGTGGCGTGGTGGTAAGCGCTTGGGGACTTCATAGCGGTTTCCTGGGTTCGAGCCCCACTCGCAGCATTGTGGCCATGTGATGAATGTTCGCGGGCCATAGGCCTGTTTTTTCAGAGATTAGTCCGGGCCCAAAGTGGTCTGGGATACTCCTTTACCAAAAAAAAAAGAGCCAACAGAAGGCCTGAAGCTACTAGTCAGGGTGAGAATCCATTTAATGAGGAAGTGTTGACTGAAAGGATGACCCCGGTCCTTTAGAACACGTTGCCGACTATGCCTGAGGCAATGTTGGAGAACTGACACAAGCAAGAGGAGTAGAAAACATGTGAAAAGGAAGACGAAGTGGTGGTGACTTCACCACCTAAAGAGAAAGGATGTAGCTACAAGACTTTTAGCAGCACCCATCCTAAAGAACTCAAGGGAGTCGAGGGTCCTGTTGCTTTGATGAACTGGATTACGAAGATGCAAAGTTGTTTCAATATTTTCAAATGCACTGAAGAGCAGAAGGTAATATATGCGGCAACAACCCTCGACGACTCGACTCTCCATTGGTGGGAGGTCGAGTGTGCAATCATCGGTGATGAGGGTATGGCCACCATGACCTGGGAGAAGATGAAAAAGTTACTCATGGACAAGTATTGTACTAAGTCTGAAGTGAAGAAATTGGAGTCTGAGTTCCTGAGGCTAGAGCAAGGGTCGTCGTCAGTGGGGAAGTCATGGATGGGTTGAGAGTGGAGATCAAACAATATGTGGACATGACTTCCTCGTAAGTATCACGTTCTATGCATATATATAAATATATTCTTTTTTTAACTCCAACAACCTTTTTGGTGAAACTCGAGTAACCCCACTCTGTTTTTCTTTTTTCTTTTTTTTTTAATTTCTTAATAATGCTATTATTATTATTATTATTATACACCATAAATCCTATAAATAAATAAGAGTAATAATAATAATAATAGTAAAATTTGGGATATTACAACTAGTGAGTGGTCCACAAGTCATGATTTTATGTAAGTTTGCGGTGGTGCTCATGGAGAACCGTAATACGGAGCTAAGTCTTGCGGTGGTACCCATTGTGAGCCGGATACATGGACTTCTGACTTGTGTAACGACACTCATCTAGAGGTCGAGTAGACACTAGGGTCATTTGGTTATCTTGCGGTGGTTGCTCAGAGGAGCCGTATACGGGGATCCATGACCCGAAGTAAATCTCGAGAACGTTGATAAGTGGCTTAACTTTGTGTTCCCACCACATTCAATGGAATCGGGTCTCCCCCCGTCACCGAAAGGTGTTATTTTCGGGTATTCCCTTACCCATGATTTTGGTGTTCAAACGTACCATTTTGTTTATACAAATGGTATTTTGGTGAAATATCTCGTAGGTGCGTTTTGGGGAAAATTGGTTGTTGAATAATTATTTAAAAAGGGTGTTCGATATTGGAAGTATTATGAATTGAAAATAAAGCCTCCCTATAACTTACATGTCAGGCACGATCGTATTTGGAGTAAATATTCATTTTAAATGTTTCATGATTTATATGATGATAACTGCTTTAACTCACTAGGCGTTAAGCCTAACACTTTTTCTTTTCGACATGTATATCTGGTATTAGATAGATCTGAGTGCCGAGTGGAGCTTGGTAGAAATTCCGGTAGGATTGATTTAGTGACGTCATCCGGTTTTGAGAAGATAGCAGATTTGGTGGTTTTAGTAACACCCGACTGATTTTGTCCCTGTTTGTGGGACTAGATAGTTTCGTTATAACTCTGATACATGTTGTAGTGATTCTTCCTTTGTAAACTTTAGATGCTTGTTATTTCGAGCTATGTATTTAAGGGATTTTTGGATGTTTTAAATTGTCTGCTATTTTCCAATTTTAGGGGTGTTAGATGACTAACCCTCTAAACTCACGGGGTTGGTTCATTTTGGCCAGCCCTCCTTTTGCAAAAAATTAACCTATATAAAAGAATCAATATATCAATAAAAAATAAAGCTATAAAATAATGAGGCGGTACCATTAAAATTGAGGATTATAAAGTTCTTGCATTGTCATTAGATTTTGGGTATCCCATATCGATGATAAATTAATATGTCAAAAGAGGAAGATAGGTATATAAGAGAAGGATGAATGAACAATTTTATCCATATAAGATTTAATAGAAAAAGAACCAAACAATCAATAATGTTGGTTCCCAATGTTGAACTGTTGTTGGGTTTAGTTAACCCAAATTGATGGGGAGATGAAATATTAACAAATGACGTTATTCACACTAAGAATTAAGTATTCTCCAATCTTCTACTATTTCCTGTACAAATCTTTATATATATATATATATATATATATAGAGAGAGAGAGAGAGAGGGAGGATCAAACGAGAACAATAACTATTTAAAAGAATACGAGAACTAACAAAATCATTAGTGATTTTACATTAACACGCAAAAAATCCACATTGACCTGAAGCCGCGACCAAAGTCCCTTTTTCGTGTGTTAATGTAAAATCACTAATGATTTTGTTAGTTCTCGTGTTCTTTTAAATAGTTGTCGATCTCGTTTGAAGCTGACTCTCTTTCTCTCTCTCTCTCTCTCTCTCTCTATATATATATATATATATAAGTAACAACCAAGAAGAATGATGTGGCGCTCGAAGAATTGTGTACTATACATTTTCTTGAATTGTGTTTAAGTTTTATCCATCCCACATTGATGGAGAGATGAAAGATTGATAATAGATGGTGGGTACACAAAAAGAGTTTGAGATGTATTTGTGGCAACTCATAGGGTTGGCTCCTCTTGGCCAATCCTCTAAACTCACATCGTTGACTCATTTTGGTCGATCATCCAAACTCATTGATCGACTCATTTTGTCCAACTCTATTTTTTACAAAAAAAATTAATCCATATAAAAACCGTTATCCATATATATATATATATAGAGAGAGGGGTGTTCAAATGCAACCCTTTATATGGTGCAACTCCATGCAACCCCTATATCCACCACTCATTTTATTTTCACTTTTTAATTAAAAAAATGTGAAAATAAAATGAGTGGCGGATAGAGGGGTTGCATGGGTTGCACCATGTAAAAGGATGCATAATAACCTACCCCTATATATATATATATATATATATATATGGAAAATCAAATACAAACCGTATATTTGTTGCACCCCTTACCCCTTGATATTATGGACAATTTTCATATATGCATCAATCAAATGGGTTTCTTCACAATTTCATATATGCATATGGACAAGAAATATATAGTTGCATATGAAGAAATTGCATTTTCACATATGCAATTCCATAAATGGGAATAACATAGGTGAATAATATGTATAGTCGTAAGTTGAAAAATGTGAATAATGCATGTATGAAACCTTTGAAGATATATATATCAAGGGTTGAGATTGGTTTGTAAGGGGTACAACATATGCACGGTTTATATTTGAAGGGTCCTATATATATATATATATATAGTAATAATCAAGAAGAATAATGTGGCACTCTAAGAATTGAGTATTATTCATTTCTTGAATTATGGATGAGGTTTTGTCTATCCCACATTGATGGAGAGATGAAATATTGACAATGAATGGTGGGTGTATGAAAGGAGGTTGAGATGTATTTGTGACAACTTATGGGATTGGCTCCTCTTAGCAGATCCTCTAAAGTCACATCGTTGGCTCATTTTGGCCGATCCTTCGAACTCATTGGTTGACTCATTTTGTCCAACCCCTTTTTTTTCAAAAGAAATTTATGTATATAAAAAAAATCTTTATTTTATGAAAGCAACAACCACAACCAATAATGTGTTACCATGAGATTTGAGTGGAAAGATGCCATCATAGAAGAAGGGGTGAGTATATAAAAGAAAGATGGGATGCTTTACAAGTATAAAAGAGTTTGTAGCAATATATTAGGTTGGCCTTTTCTGGCCGACCTCTTTTTGCAATAATTTTTCCCTTTTTTTAATAGTTATAAAAGACACAACCACAATTAATGAGTTGGCACCATAGAATTTGAGTATTCATAAATCTTGAATTGTGGTGTTATTTGGTTATCCGACATCGGTTGGATAGACGATTGATTGTAAGAAGGGGTTTAGTATATGAAAGGAGGATGTGATGTCTTTATGACAACTTATTGTGTTGGTTTCTTTTGCCCGACCTCTTTTGCAATAAATCAATCCTTATAAAATATTTACATAAAATTGACATAAATGACATAAAGTTGACAAATAAACTTTTATATGTTTATATATATCTTAAAAGAACAAACAACCACAAGCAATGATATGGCACCATGAGATCAACATATTCTCAAATCTTCAATCGTGGTGTTATTTGGTTATACCACATAGGTGGAAAGATGATGTTGGAAGAAAGGGCAAAGTATACTAGTACAAAGACTCGCAATGTCCACGGTTAAAAACTGCCACGGAAAATAACTGTCACAACATAAAGTCATTGTTTAGGCAAAAAATGTGACTATATGTCAATATATGGCCACGATTTTTAGTTGTTACTTGCCACAGAAAAAAAAATTGTGACCATAAAGAACCATTTAGTCACGTTTTTGTCTAAAGCATGACATTATGTTTAAACATGATTTGTAATGGTCACATTTATTGAGTTAAATCGTGGCTAACCTAATACTCAAATTTTATTTATGACTTTCAGCCATGGTTTTAAACCCAACCGTGACTAACTTGAATTTTCAAAACTGTGGCAAAAAAGCATTTTTGTACTAGTGGTATAAGAATGATATAGATGGCATATGTTAAAAAATATCGTCTGTTTTATAAAATCAACAAAACACAACCAATATAACATGACACCATGAGATTTGAGTATTCTCAAATATTGAATTGTGGTGTTATTTGGTTATTCCATGTCAGAGGGAAAATGATATATGGAATAAGGATCGAGTGTATAAAAGGAGGATGAGATTACCATGAGATTTAAGTATTCTTAAATCCTGAATTGTAGTGTTATTTGGTTATATCACATTGGTGCAATGACGATAGATTGGAAGAAAGGGGTGGGTATATGAAAAAGAGATGGATGTTTTTTAAAGGTATCCCCTCCCCTTTTTTTTATCCACTACCTCTTCCAATATTTCACTTTCTTATTAGTGTAAGATAAACTAACACTCAACCACAATGCAAGATTTGAGAATACTCATATCTCATGATGTCACATTAAATTTTATTGGTTGTTCCTTTAATATTTAGTGGTCTATGCTTATAACTAGGGTTGCTCATGGGTTAGGTTGGCTGGGTTGAAGGCATTTGAATAATCTAACCCAATGTTTACGGTTTGAAAAATCTCAACCCAATCCAACTCAAGCAAAACTACAACATCACTCAACCAAAACCCTACGGGCTGGTCAGGTTGACATTTTGATACATCATATCACAATTTAGCTAAGCGTTGATGTTTAAACAAAGTAAAATCAAAACAAGAACATACAAAAAAGACTAACAAAGTAAAAAAATGTTGAAAGTTCTTGCAAAAAAGAAATTAAATTATAGATGAAATTGTAATATAATTTTGAATATAGCTAATTACGGGTTGATATAATGTGTTATGTACATATCTTAATCAAATACTAAACAATCATATTAAATCCATAGTATATAAAAAGGCATCGGGTTGGGTTAGGTTCAAATTATCCTAAACCTAATTCCAACCCAATATATGTGGTTTGGCCTAATTTTGTATCAACTATGTGTCGGGTTATCTCGGGTTGAATTCTTTTGAGTTTCTTCGGGTTAGGTTGGCTGGGTTGGTCGGTAATTTGAGCACCCCTACTTACAAAAATAGTTTCATAATTATTTTACGCTATTATTTACCAAGTAGACAAACCATACTTCTTTAACTGATATATCTCATGTTATTGCTTATAATTGCATCGTACAATTTCTTCATATTTAATGGATATTACATTCTGTTAAGCAATTAACAATATACTCTTATTTCATTTTATGTTGTTTAATTGTAGTACGACTTTAACTATTCAACTACACTTCTCATCATTTATTCTGACAATATGACTCATAATTTATAAACAACATTTTGGTTATAATATATTGTTTTTTCATGTTTAATTATCTTTTCCATTTATTTATTTATATGACATTTCATTAATTATCAATTAACATAATATTTTTTTAACCTTCATTTAGACAATGTGTACATTACTCACGCTACCACGTAACGCATGGTTCGCACACTAGATGTACATAAATACAATTCTAATAACTATTGAGCTCCATCTTTTAACTTTCATCAAACTATCAAGTCTGAACAATCTATTTAGGATCCACAACTAAAATAACGAGTGCGTTGCACTGTGACAATTTTTTTTCCTAAGAAAATGCATAACTAAGTTTATGATGAAACACAATTTGTGAATGGCAAACTAATGAAATGTAGTATGAAATAATAAATGTATTCAAATTTTTTTAGAAATAAATTATTTTTATTGATATTATGTCCATTAACAGTAAAAGAGGGAATCTGATACATATCTTCTTATTTTTTGTAAAAGACATAACCCAAAAGGCATTGTAAATGAGAATGTAAAATACTTAGTAAATTGATTGTTATAAGCATATACCATAGAGTATTGAGGCATTGTTTGTTTTTTTAGTTTTAAGCTTTTAATCATCAGTTATGTCTGATTTGGTCAGTCGTTTTATAGTTGAGATCATTTGTTTTTTTAAAATATATTCAGAGCCTCCTATCTCTTAATATGGCCTGGACAAAAACGTGGTAACCCTATTTCTTAAATCTCCTCTTATTTCCGTCCAACACAATTCTTTCAATTTCAACATCAGTTTTGGCCCAATGCTCCCCGAATTTGCAAACACGCAAAACATGAAGATTGTAGAACTATGTGTTGGATTTCTAGAACATCTTGAATCGCTTAAATCAGAGTTTCGGTGTGTGAGATATGATTAAAACTCCATAGCCACAAATCTGCCAACATTATTTTTTTGTTTCTTTTTTTGTTCAGTTACTTCGAACATCGGTGCTCACTTCAATTGACGTATTTAAGTTGAATTTTTGAGGGATAAAATAGATAATTATACATATTCATACGTTGTCGGTTTGCAAAAACAAACAATCTTATTTATTTAGATTTCAGACTTCATCACCACCTCTTAAAAATCAAAAACGAAATCAGACTTCAGATTTCAGCACCTCTTAAAAAACAAACGACACATAAGTAATGTCATCTTGAGTCAAATGTGACAATGAATTATGTTGCTAAAAGTTTTGTGGTTTGTGGTAAAAATTAGTATATTGGGTCTTCCATGTCTTCGTTAGCATTAAGCACACGACATGCCACGTCACATAGCAAAGACATGCTTGTAATAACTATTGATAATTAATTATATAATGTGAAAGTTAAATGGAATGATATTCATGTAAATACATGTCATTAGAATTTTCTACATAATGGAACAATCAAATTAATTACATGTGTACGGACAAAGTATGTACATAATTATACAAACATCAAGCATACGACGAAAAATAACACGCTTTTTCATCAATCATAACCAAATTCAATTTAATCAACTCTCTATTTCTCTTTCTATTTAGTGACTCCCATAACCTATATTATAAAATTATTGTAGACATTAAGCCAACAAAGTCATATGATAAGAAGGTTGTATTTTAATTCAAAATAACTCAAAAGTGAAGAAAATAAAAAACTTGAAGCACTCTCTCATATATTCATTAGATGACCGGTTAGATATATAAAAGCTCTATCTTAAAAGCGATTAATGAGTATTTAAGTTTAACAAATACAATATTACACTAATTACTCCACTATGCTTACATGAAACCATGTACTATTTAGACATCTCGAATATTATGTAAACTAACTTGGAAATTTGGTACATGAAGCCCACATTCGAGAGACTTACTATAGATGAAATAAATATTTTAAAATTTTATGTGTATTTTCAAAGTTTTAAGCTCTTTTAGTTTAAACATACTAGACTTTTGTTATGGATTTATGTCCACTTTTATATAAAATTGGAAAAAGGTTATCACAAATAGCAAAAGAGTATATGTCGACGTTCATATATATTGAAAATTAATAAATAAAAAAAAGACACAATTCAACAATTAAGATTAAAAAAACTATCTTCCATATTCAAAATTATCTTCGATATGAATTATGAAAAAGAAATACTCTAATCACATTGAACCTTATAGAAAGCAATATGTGTACATTTGTTAAACCATTAATAACCAAAGTTTTTTTTTTGTGTGTGGAGAAAGAGGGATTGGTAAAAGATAATGAAACCCCTTGTAAAAAATTGATATAAAAAATTATAGTCCATCAAGATTTAAGAGTGTAAAAACACCCCTCTTTAAATCTCAATACAATTATAATAATAAAGAGCATCAAAGTTATAATTTAAATTAGTGTAATACTACATGTTGGCTCCTCAATGGTTTTAAGTACAAAAAAAAATAAGAAAAACAATCACTCGAAAAATATGAAGAAATGGCGTAAGAATAATATCCAACTAATTATGAATAAATCTCATGTAACCAATAACATTGATATTGATGACAACTTGAATAGCCAGTATACCCAACACTCTAATATTAACAATTGAATGAAAAAAAAAGAATGTTATGTATAACTATTGTAAAAGAAACAGATCAAATCACACCTCTGGTTTTCTCCGAAGTATGGTTGGAGAAAATGAGTAGTTATTCACCGAAATTTGATACCAATTGTGGATAGAAGTTGATAGACCAAGAAACAAAAATAATTCCTCCCAATACACTCTAAAAAACCTCAAAATACCCTGTCGTCGTGGGGCAAATGAGAGTAGAATTCCACTCTACCCTTGGAGGTGATTATAACCTGTGAATAAAGTTAGAGAAACTAATGCTTGCATCTTTAAAGTACAAAGTGATATAAAATGGAGAGTAAAAGGAACACCTACCTAGGAAGAAATTGAGAGTAAATGACTTACAAACATGGATGGTTTAAGAGATAGGGAGAGTAAAAGACTTGTAGGAATATTGATGGTTAGGATATTAAAAGTTAATTAAAGTGATCGAAAAATTACGAAAGTAGTCGGGTTGCTATGAAAAACTACAATTTTCATTGAGGGGCACAAAAGTTTTTAACTTAATTAGCATTATAAAAAATTGGAAAAATGAGAAAAAAGATGAAGGATGTTTTAAGCTTGAGAAGATGCCAAGTCATACATCGAGGTTTCTCCTTTAATATATATATATATATATATATATATATATATAGAGAGAGAGAGAGAGAGTCGGGTTCAAACGAGAACAATACCTATTTAAAAGAACACGAGAACTAACAAAATCATTAGTGATTTTACATTAACACATAAAAAAATGATTTTGGCCGCGGCTTCAAGTTCGCGTGGTTTTTTTGCACATTAATATAAAATCACTAATGATTTTGTTAGTCCTCGTGTTATTTTAAATAATTATTGTTCTCGTTTGATCCTCTCTCTCTCTCTCTCTCTCTCTCTATATATATATATATATATATATATATATATATATTGATGATTACTAAGCTATTTAAATTAATTATTTTTTATGTAATAAAAATATATTGTGTATATATATATGTGTGTGTATAAAATAACTAATAAATGTTAATATGTGGTATGGTGTGGTTTGAATCGTGGGTTGGGTTATTGAAAACCGTAAACCAAACTGTCACTACAAGAAAATTAGATTATAGGACCCTAAAATTGTGTGTGTTCCAATAGATTGTTTTATAGGACATAAGTTTTCAGGATCAAATGTTAAAGTGTCCAATCTAAATGTGTTGCAATAGGTTTATAAGACGCTTTTGGACGTCTTAACAAGTTTTGTAAGACACTTTTAAAATAAAGTATCCTATTAGCTATTTATATGACACTATTTGAAAAAGTGTCATATAAAAACAAATGTCTTATAAAAAGATGTGTTTATAGAAGTGTCCTATAAAATAGCTAATATGACGATTTATTTTTAAAAGTATCCTGAAAAACTTGTTAAGACGCATAAAGCGACCTATAAACCTATTGCAACACCTTTAGATTGGACACTTCAACGTTCAGTCCCAAAAACTTATGTTATATACAATAGTCTATTGAGACACTTGCACAATTTTGGCAATAGATAAACCCATTTTTCTTGTAGTGTGCGCATAGTGTGATATAAAAGAATACAAATTGATTGGCCCTATTGAACCTAAACTAGGATCTCCGATGGTCCGTATCCCACTCATGTTAAAAATATAACACATAAGTCGGTATAAAACAAAGGTAATGCACAAAGCTCACAATAAAGATAAAAACCTGATCAATCATCCTAAGCCAAAACTCGTCTAGGATCCATGGACGGTGGTGTCCTCTAAAGCATGTGAAGTCCTCACCGTCCCAACTCACCCCATTCACCCCCGGGCCCATTCCATGGCCCATTCATGTGCACCCGTTATTCAATCCTCGTACCTTTTGCATGGTATAGACCCATGCATCATAAACTTCTACCTCCTGCATTGGGTGCCACTAAAACTTACACTACATACACAAGATCTGTATCAAGGTAAAAATAATAATTTGATATGTACAATTACTTTAAAATGGATTCATGTACACCAACCAGAAATCTCTCGAACATGTAGTTGCGGTTACCTGCGAGACCTCCTTCCAACGATACTACGAACCATGAAATGAAGACCTGAATATGGACGTGATCTCCCAGACAGCATGGCGTGTAGAAACCTGCACAATTAAGAAATATATACACCACGAAAGAAATTCATATCATTTTATTATGTAATATAAAACATTATACCACATCTACTTACCCACCGCCTCCCAGCTCTTCCAGCTCCGGTGGTTAACTCGGATGACGTGGCATCAACATCGAATAGTTGGGCCCTCTCCTTGACCTCAAACCACTCGAATGTTGGACCTCCCAATCATTCTTTTTATCTTGACCTTCAAGGCCGATGGTGTGGATGTCATCATAAAAAAACTCGTTATAGTCATCAGTGAGTGAGTCACCACCCCCGACAGTAGATCTGTGGCCCTACTGGAGCAGGGGATACATCTTCCGGGACCTCTATTACTCATTTGACGACATAACATGGCCTGAAAAAATAAAAATTATATTTTATCCAAAAAAGATAATGACAAATCACAATTATACAATTATGAAATAAACATATAGAAGACAAACTATCCATAAAAAGAATGATCAGATAACATTAGTTCATATTTGTTATCTGAATCATCATCTATGTCTTAAAATTCTGCTTCATTGTCATTGTCTTCATTTTCTAGTCCATCAGTGCTATCATCGTCAGATTCGTCATCATTTTCATTAATAGTATCGAGTATGTTTACCTCCTTTGTGGCAAGACGAACGATGTCGAGGTCCTTATTTAATTCTGTAGGGGTTGTATGAGTTACTCTTTTGTTGATTTGAAAAAATTGTTCCCCATCCACTTTATCATTGTCTTCGACATCGTTAATCCTGTCTGCTACTTCATATATGTCACGAGGCTTTGTCTTGACAACTACCTACCAATCTTTCAAATCCTTTGTCATTGAATAATATGAAGTATATTAGACTTGTTCTTCTTGTGATGCTAGGACAGACGGGTCGTTGATCTTAGTCTAGACTTGTATTTAATATCCACTAAACTATGTTTAGGGTCAACTCTAACCCTTAAAGGAGTATCAAACCAAATGCATATATTGAACGAGTTTTGGAAAGATTTGCAATGGGAACATGTTTTACATCTAATTCAAAAGGAGGATAAGTGTAGTCTCTATCAATGTCCTAAAATTGAATCGGAACGTAAACAAACAAGGAACATTCCCTATGCCTCATTGGTAGGAAGCTTGATATAAGCACAAGTTTGTACAAGGCTAGACATCAACTTTGTTTTAAGCATGTTGGGAAGATGTCAAATTAATCGAGGAAAGGATCATTGGAGAGCTGCAAATAAAGTTTTGAGATACCTACTAGGTATGAAAAACATTTGTCTTACATACCAAAAATCTGAACAAGAAGAGTTGGTTAGATATTTAGATTTTCGTTATGCCAATAGCGTAAACATGATGAAAAACACTTCTAGTTACGTATTTGTAACGTCCTGCTTTAAGGATATATTTATATGTTTGGGTCTATAGGTGTATATATAGAGATCAAAACGATACAAATATATCATTAAAACGGGAGGTTACACTATTCTTACTCGTTGGTGCAGCAATATCATGGAAGCTGAATTTGTAGCTTGTTATGAAACTACTAATCAATATTGCTTATGGTTGCGAAATTTCATGTCAAGATTTTAAGACTTCAATTTTTTTCCCCGAACTACTGAACCTTTACTATGATAATAAGGCAGCCATATTTTTTCTCCCAACACGATAGATATTCCAAAGGAACAAGACGCATGAACCTTAAATATTTATTGGTGAAGCAAACAATTAAGAGTTACTGATTATTCATCACATATATAAGTACAAATTTCATGGAATTGGCCCTGCAACTCTTCATCTTTTGGAATTGGCTAATTACATCATCATTTGTTACATTGAGAAATGCTTCTTTTTCTACGGTACATATCAAAACCAAAGCTAGCTTCAATAACCGATATACTAGAGGAAATGTTGTATGCTTTTTTGTTTCCATCATCAATCTAGCAAGCTCCGCAATACCACTCAAATCGACAAATCTTTTATCTTGATATGCAATCACATAGTACATGTTAAGTTGTTTCTCAAGACCAATCCTTTCCATACGACTAAAGTCATAAGGATACAACTCACTCAACTTCAATAAATCTGATACATTGAATTACAAAATGAATCACATGGACTCAAAGCTGCTATATTTTTAAGCAATTTAATGCTTACCTCACTAAATTGATCTCCAAACTAAATCACTAAATAGATTATTATTAATTTGTTATTGGATATTTGGAATTATTTAGTGGGCCAAAGAGGCAAATACCATGACACTTATATTTATTTTTAGTGGACCGCATAAATGGATTGTCACTGGATTGTAGTTGGTAGTTGGGGTCCCTTAGCATTCCATGTTGAGGGCCCAATAGATAACATAATTATATAAAAAAAAAATTTAGTCTTCATCTGCCACTGAGTAAAGTATGGAATCGCTATGACTTGCATGAACAACGTTTTTTATGAAGGTACTATGGATCATTGATTTATTATTTATGCGCGCTTTATGTTTCTAAACTAGTGTTGGGTCCGTGCATTGCACGGGAGGATAATTTTTTTGTTGGAATATTGAACCGAGTTAAAATGAAACATAATTTCTCTGTTAACAGTTAATGAAATACAATATGAAAAACGAATGTATTTTAATAAGTGGTTAACTTGCATATATTCTTAATCATTTGTTGTTATGAGTTTATGCAATAATATTGGTAATAGTTTTGTATTATATTATTTAAAACTCAAACGACATGTCTCACAACATATCACTATTATTGAAATAATTATAAATATGAACATACGTTTTTACAGATTTTGCAATTTTTCTGAAACCTCCTCGACAACACTTGACAATCACTTTGAACGTATAAATCTGTAGATTAATTAACAACATTCAACCCACATCAAATATGACAAAGAAAATAAATGATTTCTATTTTTTGTAACCGGCAACTCAATTGGTATAGTTCAAATTCACTCAGTACCATTTGAAAATTTATCTGACTATTGACTTCAAGACCTCATAGTATTAGTCGATAAAAATAAAGATATGTATATATATCTTATTCCCCTACTTCGAAAAATATGATTGTGGGTTTTGAAAAATATAAACAAATCCTCAGTAAATAAAATAAAATATAAAAAAGTAGTTTTTCAAAGAAACAAAAATATAGTGGAATACCTTTTGTTCAGTTGCACGTTCCGCCATTGACACCCGACCGTTCGTCTTCTTCTTGTACTCGGATGATACATAGAGAAGTTATATATATTTATAGTGAATGTAGAGAATATTTTAAAATCTTTTATTTTCATTTTCGATTTTACATTTAAATATAAATATATTAAAAATATGGAAGAATATTTTTATATCTACATCGTTTCTATTTTATTTTCTTTACACTTGGTTAATTTGGAAAATATTGTGGAATATTTTTATTTTAAAAAATACGATAATTTATTAGTGTATCTCGTTATTTTTTATATTTAATTCATATCAACCTTATTTTTTCTTCTTTTAATGCTCGTGAAAAAAAATATGTGTAGATTTTATATTAGCAAAAAACATACGTGTAGATTTTATATTATGCTAATATAAAATACGTGTAGATTTTATAAAATAAAATAGATTTTATATTAGCAAAAAAAATACGGAAGAAAAAAAGAGTTTATATTACATCTCATTATGTAAAAAGATTTTATAAAATAAAATATGGAAAAAGATTTTATAAAATAAAATATAAAAAAATCATTATGAGATGTAATATAAAAAAATACGGAAGAAAAAAGATTTTATATTACATCTCATTAATATAGATTTAAATGTAAAATCTACATTTAAAATAGATTATGCTAATATAAAATCTATTTTATAAAATCCTCCACCAAAAAAACAAATATTTATATTAATAAATGAGTATCCATTCCACAAATAGATGATTATGTGAGATACTGTGCTTGAAAATGTTGTACCAAAGAATTAAGAAATTGTAAATTAAGGAATTGACTTTAATTAGTTGTACCTTGTGCTTAAAATGTTGTAATTAAGAGTTTTTTATGTCGTTTTTATAATATAGTATAGATAATGACATTTTATAAGTTTATCACTCTTGACTACTGGAAGACCGTAAAATAATTATATCTCATTTATCTATCTTAATATGATCAATGGTAATTATCTTTATTAGGGATATACTAAATTATATTATCATTATTTGATGAGAGATAAATCATAACATCAAAGTGTTTTAGACAGGGTTGTTCCTAAGGTTTTTGATGCCCTGTGCGAAAATGCTAAAAAAATGCCCCTGTGCCTATTTTTTTAAGAAAATGAAACGACGAAACATACGATTTTTTAAAAGGTTTGAAACTTAGTTAAGCTAGATGACTCATCCTCACACTGATTTTTATTAATTATAATTAAAAAAATTCAAACAGGAGATATAAAAACCAAAACCCTAAATTACAAAATATAGAATGATAAAATGATAAAACCTGAATTAAGATTATGCTTCATTCTATTTTAATTTTCACGTTTCCAAATTGAAATTAGCACAATAGAACCTTTACTTCAATATATGAAACTTAAAACTAAAAGATAAGGAAAACTATAATTAGTTTTAACTTAAATAGTAAATTAAATTGAAGTTAATATTATAGTAACCAAAAACCAAAACTCAGAAAGTTACATGTCTAAAATCTAAAGTATAAGGTGCCGTTTGTTTTTTAAGACGTCTAAAGTCTGAAGTCTTATTTTAGTTATGATTAATAAGAGGTAGTGTGTAAAAAGGTCTGAACGATTCAGACTTAAGAGCCATTAAGAGTTTTTAAAAAAAAAAAAAACCACCCCTAAATCTAATGTGGTAATGTCAAACCTTAAATTAGACAAAAGTAAAAAGAACAATGAGAAATTATAAAATTCGTAATCTATGCTATTGTGCATTGCAAAAAACAAGAGCCCAATGAGGCAATACCATAATATGTTGTTATTGTTGTGCAATATGCTCCAACTGTGCTGATATAGTGATGTGTTCATGTGCATTAATTGCAATTTTCAATATGTAAAACGAACCGAACGAACATGAAGGAGGTTTGTTCGTTCGTTTAACTTAACTGAACAAATAACAAACACGAATGGTAAAAGAACAAAAGTTTTTGAGTTCTTGTTCGTTCGTTTAACTTAACCGAACAAACGAACGAACAATAAACAAATGAGATTTTATGTATTCTTATTCATTCGTAAAGAAAATGTGTTCGTTAATGTTCGTTCATTAAGATGTAACGAACGAACGTAAAAGAGAATGAAAGTTTTTGTGATCATATTCGTTCATTAAGAAAACTTGTTTGTTCATGTTTGTTCGTTAAGATGCTAAATAAAAATCAGCTTGAGTTGTTGAAATGTTGGGCTTTCATCGGTTCACGATGCACATTCAGTATCCAAAACTACCAGGCCTTGGTCTGTTTTTATAGTTAAAGCCCAATTGTCCAATTCCTAAATTATTAAACCAAAACTAGTAATAGATGACAACTTGATGCTCCCTCGAGCTTTTATGCCCTGTGCGGTGGCACGGGCTGCACGTGGCCACGGCTGGCCCTGGTTTTAGGTTTGGTCCTCTCTTTGCCTATATAAAATATTAAATTCCATCAATTCATCCCAAAATCACAACTCATAAGATATAAAAGGCAAAAGTGAGAAATTAAATGCCACTAGAAGGTTTCATCAATCTTCCTACAGTATGTATAAAGATAGCGGCTTTATAAGGTATGTTCATGTGATGTTCATACATGTTATTATCATTTTTTTCCAAACAATATGGGTTTAAGCAATATATGATTTACAAAGTCTAGCCGAATTATTCAAACATTATTTATATAAGAAATTATTGTTTATCAGGGCGTTCTTAACTTTTTGGGGGCCTTGTTACACATTGGACGATAAAACGAGTGATAAAGAAATAAATTATAATATAAAAGTTCATACCGTACTAATTGTCTTACAAATTAAAAGGACAAAAAAAATGTTTAAAGTAATATAGTAACATGCGAAATTCACTTAAACAAGATTATTCTTCTAGTATTTTTCGAAATGAAGTCTTCAATCAAATCTTCATAATCAACGTTCTCCAAGAGTCTACTTTCAATAGCTATCATGGCAAGTCCGTTAAGTCTTTCTTGTGTCATCGTGGAGCGCAAATACGGCTTCAACAACTTCAACTTCGAGAAACTTCTTTTTGCAGATGCAAAAGTTATAGGAATAGTCAACAAAACTCTATAAGCAATAATAGCATTAGGAAAGCATCCAACATGTTTCAAATACTCTAAAATATCAACAGATCCCATCTTTTGATTTGCTAAATAATCTTAAAGTAACTTCAATTCCACATACAAGTCATTCCCATCAACATCATATTGGTCTTGTTTCTTAAGTGCAATTTCAAAATTTGTACAAGAAGACTTCAAACACGCATTATCTAAAGAACACAACTTATCGGAAGTAAATAAAAACCCAAACACACTTTCATATTCTTGATATTGTTCAAATCTCCTATTCAGTGAAGCAATTGCATGATCAACAACACATAAGAAATAATTAACTCTAAATGACTCCTTTGCAGATTGTGAAGTAATTTCAGATGCATCACTCGGATTTTCATCAAAATGTCTTTTTTCTTCAAATTTCACGTCTTTGAGGAAACAATGGATCAATATTCAATTCGGTAGCAATTTCCTTTGCGGATTCTATAGCATCTAAAAAGTCGGTTTCTCTATATTTCTCAAAAAAAAAAAAGGAAATCAACCCCTTGACTTGTTCGATAGCAACATCAATAAGTATATTTTTTGACTGTAAATGCTTACTAACCAAATTTACGGCATATAATATTTCATACCAAATCACTATAGACACTAGAAACTCAAAATCACCAAGCTCGTTGTGTGCTAAAGATTTTGCTTCACTTCTTATCTTTGAATCGTTATCGGTTTCATCTACTTGAAGTAAAGCTTCTCTTATATCTAACACTTGAAATCTTATAACTTTTACAATATCAATACGACTCTCCCAACGTGTCGTTGACAATGACTTGGCTGTCCACCCCTTCACATTATCTTTAAAAACTTGCCATCTCTTAGTAGAATTAGCAAATATTGTATAAATACGCTGAATAATTCCAAAAAAATCTCTAGCTTTACCACAAGTGTTGGCTATGTCACACAAAGTCAAATTAAGACTGTGAGAAGCACAAGAGGTGTAAAAAGCTCTAGGATTTATATCTAATAACTTCTTTTGCACTCCTTGATGTTTTCCCTTCATATTCGAACCATAATCGTAACCTTGTCCTCACACATCATCTATATCTAGACCAAGACACTTTAGTTCATTTTGTAAGACGTCAAACAAACCTTGGCCTGTTGTATTATTAACCTCCAAAAATCCTAGAAAAGACTCCTCAATGCTAACATTTTTAGAATAGACATCTACATACCTTAATATTAAAGACATTTGTTCTTGATGACTTATATCGGGAGTGCAATCAAGTATAACGGAGAAATACTTTGCCTCTTTTACTTTTTTAACAATTTCAGATTTGATTCTCCTAGCAAGCAAATCTATTAACTCATTTTGAATTTTATTGCCAAGATAATGAAAATGCATATCATCGTTAGTTATACGTTGAACATGATCTTGAACAATTGGGTCAAATTCGGCCAACATTTCAATCAAGCCTAAAAAGTTACCATTGCCGTTCTCATACAATCTTGAATTAGTGCCACAAAATGCAAGGTTATGTTTTGCAAGAAACTTCACAATAGCAACAATTCTTGCCAAGACTTTTTTCCAATGACTTTTTTCTTTCTCAATTTGGCTTTGAGCAACTTTGTCAATGGTTTGATTCTTTTAAAGTCTTAGGAGAAAATCATACCAAGTTTTCATATTCATTACATGATCTATACCTGTTTCATGTTCCTTAAGTCTAGTGCTAAGGTGTGACCAATCGCCAAATCCATCATTTGTTAGTTGACCTTTTACATGCCTTTTTTAAAAATTTTACAACAAAAACAAAATACCTTATCGAGCTCTACCGAATAGACAAGACAATCTCTATCACACTTCTCCCCATTTGATAAAATTCTAGTGTACCACGTGGCAGAAAATCGTTTAGAAAATTTGTCTTTAGGACTTTTTTTAACAGACAAGTCTCTTTTAGGACCTTTTGCAACTGGCACATCAATCATTTTAGAATCCAAAGGATCCCAATTTCTTGGATCAAATATATCAATATTATTAAACACATCATTAACATTAGTAGCATCATCAATATTTGTATCATCAAGAACATCATTAGAAGCATTAGCATTAACATTGGTATCATCAAGAACATCATTAGAAGCATTAACGTTAGTGGCATCATCAACATTAGTATCATCAAGAACATCATTAGAAGCATTTGCATTAACATTAGTAGGATCATCAACATTAATATCATCATTCGAGTCATTTTGATTGCCAACAAAATTCTCCAAATTAGGATTTTCATCACAAGTATCAACATGTTGATTATCAAGAGAAGATTGTGATTCTTTAGTGACAAACTTATCAAGAGATCCTCTTTGAGGCTTTATTATTTCTTCAATTCTTTTTTTCTTTTTACGTTTTTCACATCCAGAATCATACTTTCTAACCCTAGAAGACATAATGAGACTGAAATAAGCAAAAGGGTATAAAGGAACAAAACAACCTGGCTTGAAGATTGAGAATAAAGTCCCAAACAGTAAGTGTCAAAGTCCCAAAGCTTTTGAATGTACTGCAGTCTGCAAAATGAGATAAACAACATCAAATTTCTGATTTATGAGAATAATGTCATTAGTCGTAATCAGTAAGTTAATTTTGATATCCTAACCTATACAATATGAACATTACTAGTATCTTAATTTCTAAATCAATTAACCTAAACAAGTTAAAACCAAAATGACAAAATCTAATTGACTAATTTACACAAAACTAACAACTAGAGAGATAAAAAAATCAAATTTAAGATATTAGAACTGAATTTACCTATTATGTTGTTCACTGTCCTGTCTGTCCAATGAATGATTTATCAAGCACCAAAAGTTCAATGTCCAAATCTGCAAATCGGTTATTGATGTTCAGAAATAAGATGATAGAGATTGAAGAATGAAAAATGAAGATTCTTAGATTCACATTCACCGATTGTAATTTACAGATGAAGGTGGAGATCGAACCTGTTGTATTATTATACAGAGGAAGAAGAGGGAGTCGTTTGCCATTACCCGTTGTCTTTGCCGTTGAAGAACCGAATCGTCCATCTTAGGGACTTTCAATCGTCGATTATTAGTTGGGAATAGACAATAGTAGATATAGTAGATATGTAGATGGTCGCTATCGAAGGGAGAGGCGCCGACCGAGACGAGAAGGAGACTGATGATGATGGTCGCTATCGAAAATTGGACCAAAAATTAGATTTTAGGCGGTGAGGTAATACTTATTTGGGCTTGGGGCTTTGGGCTACAGCCTACACCGCCTCTAGTGAACTGCTAAACAAGATAAATATTGGGTCCCATATTTTTTTGGGGGCCCTGTTCTAGTGAACCTATTTAACAGGCCACAACACGACCCTGTTGTTTATAAAAATATAATAGATCGGGTGGCCAAGGCAAACCCGTGCTTCTGAAAATTGTTGTTTAAACTCGCTTTTGAAAATATATATATCATTGATTCAATTGTTATATCTTTGATATATTAAAGGGATGTTCTATAAATTTGTGGATATGAATAAAACATTTTACAACTTTATAAATTAGAAAACAAAAAAAATATTAAACTTTCTTACATAACTATTTAATCGAAACTTTTGAAAATAGATTCTTCAAAAAAATACATTTCAATTGAATTCAATTTACTAATTTGTATATAGAATTTAAGCATTTATTTGTTGGGTTTTATTTAATTATTTATTGCCCATGAGGAATAGTTAAAATGGTCCAACAATATTGGCCTAATACAATTTATATATTGTCTTGTATCCTAGGGTTTAATAATAAGGGAAAGTTCACAAAATATAAAAAGTGAGAGATAAAGAGAAGAAAAATCGGCTACCCTTTTCGGGCAAGCGCAACCGTGCTGTTTTTCTTATTCACGGAGATTGAACCGTCGGATCGTCGTGATTTATGGACAGAGGCTTCACAACATAGGTTTCTACATTTTCAATGATTGAGACCTGGTTCGAAGGTCCGGAAGTCGTTCTTTTGTTGTTCGACAGAGAGTAGTTTTTTTTTCTAGGTGATATTTCTTCCTCTTTCCTTTTAGTTTTATTCCATACTTCTTGATGATTTGTTCCAAAAGTATGTTGATTGTTGTGTGCCTCTAATTTTATCTAGAGAAAACTTTTATATTGTTTATTGGGGCTAGTGGACTTTAAGATGCCTATTCTCGTTGAGAGGTTTCCACGCTAAAATATATGTTACGTGTGTGCTATTATTTGTTGTTTATTTATGATTTGACATATGATTATCATTGCATTTAGTATGCCCTATTTGTTTTCATCCTCATTGGTGCATACAAATTAAGAAAGTGTAGTCAAACGAAGGTTATTCTACAATTTATTTTGACCATTGTGACACATTTTTCCCATCAGAGTGGTATTGGAGCTTTTGGTTGATGTTATTAGGTTTGACTTATTTGAACGATTGAAGCTAACATAAGTAGGATGATAAGTCCAGAGGGTTCTAATTAGTATTGTTAGGACCATTTTATTTGTGTATTCAAGTTTGAGGGTTTGTTTTGTAAATACCCCTTGGGGTATATAAGCTTATGATTAGGGTTTAATTGTTTGGTTGATCATTCATTCATAGGTGTGAGTATTGTGTAAGCTCTCTCAATATTCTTGACCAATACACATATGACTTGTGGTTCAGTTATTTTTGTTATTGCTAATACTTGATACTGGGATTCACAATTGGTATCAGAGCAAAGGGACAAGTGATTTGGTCCAGAAGATTGAAGACTGTCGACTATTGTTTTTGGTTTATCGCAGAAACGGCGCTGGTGTTTTTCTTAAGATTCAAGAAATCAAGGTTTTGAAGAGTTAAAGTCAGATAAGTACAATTTTTGATTCAATATCATTGTTAAAACAACCCCATATAGTTTGATGTATGCATAATAGTTGTTTTGGGTATCAATATTATGCAAAATTTGAATCTGCTCGACAAAACCAATATATCGCAAGTTCGTAACATATCGCAAGTTCTTGAAGGTTAGCGTTACTGAATTTTTATCGTACAACACATATATCGCATAAATTTCTTGCAATACATTAAAGTATTGCACACCTCTCCTGCGATATTCAAGTTTATCGCACACATCTAGTGTGATACTTGAATATATCGCATGACAAAGGGTGCGATAAATTGAAATATCACACACATACCTGCGATATTTTGTGTGTACTGTGCGATAATTTTCTTCAAGAATTCAGTTCTCTGCGATACTTCATTCCAAAAGGATAGTTGTCTGCTATAGTTGAGTTTATCGCAGACAACAATGTGCGATAGTTGTTTATATTGCACAACACACTCTGCGATACTTTGGTATTCTCTTCGATATCTTGCTATTGTCAGTGTTCTGCACAGTCCGTGTTCTTGGGATCATATCAGTTTATTGTCTTAGATCATACAAGTGTTTGCAAACATGTCTACACGAGAAATATTAGCTATAGGAACAGATGTTAGACCTCCAGTATTGTTCAGAGGTGATTATCCGTAATGGTGGGACAAGTTTTTGGATTTCATTGAGAGGCATGACTATTGTGATCACATTCTTGCCTCCCTCATAGATGGGCCTGCTGTTTTCTACACTGATACTGCAGCATTGCCAAACAATGATCCACCTCTTGCATCTAGTAGAAAGATCGGAGAAAAGGACAAGTACACAGAAGATGAAAAGAGACGGGTCAGAGGAGATCAACTTGCTAAGTCATACCTTCTTCAGAGCCTTCCAAATAGCATCTATAATACCATTGATAATTACAAGGAAACTGCCAAAGGGATGTGGGAACATATTGAAAAGATGATGGTGGGCACTAAAGTTGGGAATCAACTAAAGGTAACCAACTGCATCAACAGTTATGAAGATTTCAAGGCCAGGGAAGGTGTGTCACTTGAAGAGACTTATGACTAGTTATGTATTCTTCTAAATGATCTGATCAAGAATAAGAGAAACAAGTCACTAATAGAGAACAATATGAAGTTTCTCAACAACCTCCAACACCGGAATGGAAGAGGTTTACTGGTCAGATAAGGCAAAAGAAGGCCTTAGCTGAAATTAGGTTGCATGAGGTGTACGAGATCCGGAAACAAAATGAAGAAGATGTGATGGAACTTATTGAAGCTAAGAGGAAAGTCGAGAAACCTGCAGATCCGCTTGCCTTGGTTGTTGAAAGAAGAGAGAGGCCTTCTTCTCGTAGGTCCAGAAAATAAAGGGAAATCAGTGAATCTAATGGAGACGAGAATGATAGTGACATAGATCCCGAGCTTCAAGGCATCAAACAAGCCATAGTACTTCTCACTAAGGTTGTTCAGAAGAAATTCTACAAGAATCCCGCTTCAAACAATCAGAGGTATGCATCTGGGGGTAAGAATTTTTTACTACAAAAACAAGTTCGAGGGAAAGAAACGATTTGACAGTAAGAGGCCATGTGAAGAAAAGCAGGAAACTAAAAAGTGACGAGCCTATCAAATGCTACAGCTGTGGGCAAGATGGGCCACTTCGCCAGAGAATGCAAAAAACCGGTGTTTAGGAACTCAGAATACTACAAGAATAAGATGTTGCTTGTCAAGCAGGCAAGGAAAGCATTGATGGTTGAGGTTGATCATTGGCTGACTCTCACTGTTGGGTCTGAAATGTGCTAAGTCTGGATAATTCTGCTAAGTATTGAAGATTACTACTGCTGAAGACATTAGTACTGCTACTTGAAGAAATTACTACTGCTAGTAGTATTAATACTGCTTGAAAGGTTAGTACTGCTAGAAGAATATTTAGTACTGCTTGAAGAGTTAGTACTACAAGATGGAAACTACTGCTAGTATGTTAGTACTGCTGAAGATAAAGATACTGCTGGAAGATTAATGCTACTAATGTTGATAAGGATGATTTGTGTGAAAGACAAGGAGATGAAGATAATTATGGAATGAAAACTGAAGATCAACGTTTCTTTAATAATTATCTTATAATATGTTTTGTATATATAGTCTAGATGTATTAGATTATAGAAGCGATATCTTTTGTTTTCTAAGAGAGAATTAGCCTCAAGATTATTAGTAATCCTTTCATTAGAGAAGTATTGAACGTCATGTTGAGTCTGTTCAACAGATTGAGGCTTTGGTTGTAATCATTAAGTTAATTCAATATAACTTGTGATTTGAGTTCATACACTGTTTCATTGATTATTGTTAAAGTGTTATTCCGCAACTTTTTTAACAAAGCTTCTGAGTGTTTATTTAAATTCTTGTTTTGAATTTCGATCCTGACAGATGATGAAGACGAAGAAGATGCACAAGCTCACTTATGCTTCATGGCTGACAACTCAGAGATTTACAATTCAGACAATGACGACCGTGCATCTTGCTTCCCCGAATCTGCCTCTAAGGTAAGTCACTTTACTTATAATGCTTTACTTGATCATATGCAAACCATGATGCTTAAGCTACAAGACCTGAAAAATAGACTGAAAGCCAAACAAATCCTTATTGCCACCTTAGAAGCACGTTTGGAATACAATCAAAATGTTCTTTTACAAGTAAATGGTGAATGTGCTGACAATATAAGTTGGGCAAAGAGTTTACAAAAGGAAAAAGACAAGCTTTCCAAAAGAAATGAGTTCTTGAAAAAGCAATTATCTGATTTATCAGCTAAATTGACAAAATCAGAGAGTGAAAACATAGAGTATGTGAACAAATATGAATTCGTCCTTACTCAGAAAAATGACTTGCTTGAAAAGTTAAAGGACCTTGAACTAAAACTGTACAAACTTGGTCAATTCGATCACACCATTCATTTAAACAAGCCGAAAGAATTCAAATTTTATAATCCAAAAGAGGGTTTAGGATATGATAATCTTGGATACCTTGCAAAGGCTATGTTAGAAACTCCTACACTGTATAAAGATGATTTTCTAGATCTTGTTCTGGAATATCAAATACAGTTCATGAAATCTCCTGAGGAGATTGAGGCACAAGAAGACTTCAACAGAAAACGGACTAATAAAATGCAAGTCCCCTATGTGTATGAAGAACCCAATGCGAGTTATCGTATGAGAGAGCCAACTCTTTCTAAAGATTACTTTCATAGCTACTCAAATGAAGAAATTTATTCAAAACCTGCTAAATTCAAAATTTATGTTCCATCTTTGGTATTAGAAAAGAAAATAGTTCAACTTGAAAAGGATTTTCAAGTAGCTAAGATTTCTTTTGATGAAAAGAGTAGATTGTTGTTTTCCAAAACTGAGGAACTTCAGTTTAAAAACCCCAGCTAAGTGTAAGGATAAATCTGAACCAGAAGTGAATTTTTCTGAAACTTCTTCAATGAAATCAGAAGCATCCTCATGTAAATCCTTTATGGGGGTCACAAATATCTCTTTTGAATGCATCCAAAGGATTTTAAAAAATCTGATAATCAGAGAGAATGTGACAAATGCTTCAATGAGTTTATGAAAGTTCCTCAAACCTCCTGTGACTCACCAACCTCAGCTGAGAACATGAAATTTGATGAAGAGCTTGAATTTTCTGCTTTAATGAATTCTAAGGAATGTTTCAATGAAGAGGTGAACAAGTTTGATTTTGAACCTAAACTTCCAAGTCACGTTGAGTTTCTGGACAAAGGTAAGGACAAATTGATACCAGACTTATTTTATGAGGACGAATGCTCAAAATCTGTTTCCCAAAACGTTCCTGTGAATACTTCTCACTCAGAGACTAAATCCAAAAGGTATTCATAGAAACGAAGAGAAGCTGGTAACTCACACAAAACACGTACTTCTAAGTTCTAGTCTTCTGATTCGAGGTTTACTGATTTTTCAGATAATCATTTCCAACAAAAGGGAGTTACGCAAGTCTGGGTAGCAAAACAATCATTGAAAAACAAGATGAAGTCATTTAATTCAGCTTCGAATGTTAGGAAAACTAAATTTTATCATGGTGTTTTTAATAAGGTTGCTACAAATGGACAAAGCTTTCCTTTTCCTTGCAAAGTTAAACCAATTCATCACTTTATTAATCTGGCCTATGATAATATTTGTTGTTGTGCATGTGGAATGAATGAATTTGTTGACAAATATTATGCGTCTGATTGGTTTGGCATGTATGATGATTCTTATTATTATTTAAACCATTTTGCACCACCAAAATGCAAAGGACCTATTTTTAATCGGGTGCCAAAATTTGGTGTCTCACCTAACCCAAAAGGAACCATTTACAAATGGGTACCTAAATCTGCTTAATCTGTTTCACAGACCAGTCATGTGTGGTATTTAGATTCTGGTTGCTCCAAACACATGACTGGAAGAAAGGAACTTCTTACCAACTTCACTCATAAATATTGTGGGACTGTTCGTTTTGGTAATGATCACTTCTCTCAGATCATGGGATGTGGTGACATATTGCGAGAGAACATCACGATCAAGAAGGTATCGTATGTTTGTGGGATTAGAACACAACTTGTTCAACATTGGTCAGTTTTGTGATAGGAATCTAGAGGTCAACTTCAAGGCCATAACGTGTAGTGTCCGAATGAAATATGGCAGGTACATGTCGTTCCAACCTTTACACTATTGATTTGGCATGGTATGGAGTCGCGTCGTTCGTTGGCGTGCTAATGAGGGGCCTTTAAAGTTTTATAAGAAAGGTTCATTGGTCACTTAGGTAAATCATCTATGAAGTCTAAAAGGCCGTGTATCTACTTTCCAAAGCCTCAATGCAACTTAATTGGTTATGGCATAGGTGACTCTCCCACCTAAATTTCAAGAATATCAACAAGATGGTCATTGGAGGGTTAGTCAAAGGCCTGCCAGAGCTCAAATTTGAAAAGGAACATCGATCTGTGTGCGACATGTGAAATGGGGAATATGAATAAAGTGTCTCATAAGCCGAAGGTTGTTCCAAGCACAATGAGATCGCTCGAACATATGGATCTGTGTGGCCCAATGCGTATTCAGAGCATCAACAACAAGAAATGCGTTCTTTTCATGGTTGATGATTTCTCCCGGTATACTTAGGTCAAGTTTCTTTAAACCAAAGACGAGACCCCGGAGCTAATCATATCATTTATCAAGAGTGTTCAGGTCAACCTACAGTTGATCGCTCAGTCTATTCGAACCGACAACGACTCTGAGTTCAAGAACAAGGTATTGGGTACATACCTAGACTCTATAGGTATTACTCACACCTATTCAGTGGCTCGCACTCCTCAACAGAATGGAGTCGTAGAAAGACGAAATAGTACCTTAGTGGAAGATGCTCATACCATGCTCACTCAATCCAAGCATCCATTGTTTCTATGGGCCGAAGCCGTTGCAACCGCCTATTTCACTCAGAATCGGTCAATCGTCCACAAACGGTTTGGTAAAACCCCATATGAGATTATCAATAACCGTGTCCCTAACATCACATTCTTTCATGATTTTGGATGCAGGTGCTTTGTACCGAATGACAAAGAAGATTCCGAAAAGTTCAACCCCAAAGGAGATAAAGCTATCTTCATCGGATATTTCTCAAAATCAGCCGCCTACCAAGTCTACAATAGAAGAACCAAATCTGTTACTAAGAGCGTAAACATATCCTTTGATGAATGTGCGAATTTGGCTTCTGAACACATCAGTTTAGAACCCGCTTTAACTGGTGTATTAGCTTCTGAACAAGTTAGTTCAGGACCTATACGAAACCTATCACACCAAATCAGGCTTCTACATCAAAATCTTCTTCTAATGATTTGGATTTATTATTTGAAATTTTTATGATGAGTACGTTGGATCTTCTAAACTGAAATCTTTTGTTCCAAACAGTGTCGGAGAAGCACGAGTGGAAGTAGATGTCTCTTTATCAGGACATTCCAACTCACAAGGAATGACTACAACTGAAAGCTCTCCAATCACTACAACTCCCCCACCAGATGATCAAGAAACTTCTTCCTCAAGTGTTGGCTCACCTATTTTCGAGTCAGATGGTCAAGGGAATTCATTCCAAAATGATGAATCACCCATCTCAATGTCCCCGAAAGTCACAACAACCACTTCTACTTCCGACACCTCTACGGTACAACCAACCACAACACAATATAAGGTTCCTTCCCCTGTACATCTTATATCCGTCACTTCAGGTTCACAACCCACACTGGAATCTATTCAAGACATCCTCTAAGGAAGCTACATAGATCCTACTCAAAATCAAGCCACATATCAACCGCTTCCTCACACTCATGAATGGATAAAGGACCATCCTCTATACCAAATCATTCGTGATCCATCTAACCTCGTTCGCACAGGGTATGCCTCCGCCAATGAATTCATTTTCTTGAGTAAGATCGAACCAACGTTAGTATCAGAATCTTTTGAGGATCCCGACTAAGTGACAGCCATGCAAGAGGAGTTAAATCAATTCGAAAGTCTCAATGTATGGATCCTCGTACCCCGACCAAGGAACAAGACAGTTATTGGTACCAAATGGGTGTTCAAGAACAAAAAAGATGATGACGACATTGTGGTTCGAAACAAAGCTCGACTGGTGGCTAAGGGATACATACATCAAGAAGGCATTGACTATGACGAGACGTTTGCACCAGTTTCCCGGATTGAAGCCATTCGGAAGTTCCTTGAATATGTCGCTCACAAGATCTTCATAGTCTTTAATATGTGAAGACATCATTTTTGAATGGCATCCTGAAAGAAGAAGTATACGTCTCGCAACCAGAAGGATTTATAGATGAAGTCAAGACCGATCACATCTACATAATTGAGAAAGCCTTTCACGGTCTCAATCAAGCGCCACGTGCCTGGTATGATGTCTTATCCACATTCTTAGTCAAATCCGGTTTCTCGATAGGTAAGATCGATACCACTTTGTTTATCAAGAAAGAAAAGGAAGATATAATTCTTATACAGATTAATGTAGATGATATAATATTTGGATCTATAACCCTCAATACTGTAAAAACTTTTCTGCCCTCATGATGTCTAAATTTTAAAGGAGTATGATGGGAGAAATGAATTTTTTTCTGGGTCGTCAAGTTAAACAACTTTCACCAGGATTTTTCATTAATCAATCTATATATATTTCCGACATTTTAAAGAAATATAAGTTGGAAAACAATACTCCCATGAAAAATCTAATGGCATCGGGTTCTAAGCGCCACTCTGATCCTAACGGAAAAGATGTGGATCCTAATACCTATAGAGGAATGATTGAATCTTTGATGTACTTGACGACCAGTAGACCAAATATTATGTTATCAACATGTCTATGTGCAAGGTATCAGTCCAAGCCAAAAGAGTCTCATCTCATTGCGGTCAAAAGGATTTTTCATTACTTGAAAGTTACTACTGATCTTGACTTGTGGTAGAAAATAGGGTATGAGCTAGTTTCTTACTCAGACACGGATCATTCGGGATGCATGTTGGACAACACGATGTGTGATGTGCAGTTCTTAGGTGATAAGCTCGTCAGTTGGGCATCTAAGAAACAAAGATGTGTGTCCACATCTACAGCTGAGGCAGAATATGTAGCTTCTGCGTGTTGCTGCTCCCAAGTCATTTGGATGTGCTCACAACTAAAGGACTACGACTTTCACTAGAAAAAGATTTCCATCTACTGTGACTCGAAGAGCGCAATTGCCATATCCAGCAATCCTGTTCAGCACACGAACACCAAACACATCGATGTTTGGTATCATTTTATCAAAGACCATGTCGAGAGAGGTACGATAGAAATATACTTTGGCAATACAAACCTTCAGATAGCAGACCTATTTACCAAAGTTTTGGACAAAAAATGCTTTAATTTCTTCATGTCCAAGCTAGGTATGCTAAATCTAAAAATTTGAATTTCAAAAGTTGCATGAATTTTGCATAAGGCTCATTCAGTCGGTTGAAAATGTCACTACCTTGTCTGAGTCAGTGACAATATTCAACCCACCTGAATCTTCCTTATGCTTCATTCATTCAGCCTTCTGTTTCTGTATTTTCGTTGTATACTTCTATTTACTTTCCCTTCTGCATGTTTCTTTTTTTAGATACCTATCTACTAATGGTTCTTCGTGATTCCAAGGGGAGTTTCCTTCATGCTCTTAAAATCTGATATTTGTGTTTGATTTTTGATCTCTGTGCTGGTTATCTGCTTTTATTCGTGCACAGGTTAAGGGGGAGAAAAGGCCAAGGTTAGTGAATTCATGCATTTTTCTAGGGGGTAAAGGTCAAAACTTTTCACTTAGTGAATTTGAAGTTTTTCTAGAAAAATAGTTGAGTTTATTGCACAACACTGTCTGCGATGCGATAAACTCAACTATCGCAGGACTCTATGCGATAAGTGCCTTAAACAATAATCTATCGCAGGACACTACTGCGATAAATAGCCTTCATGTATATTGCACACATTCGTCTGCGATAGTTTGCGATATCCCAGGCTATATGTTGCGATAGTTTGACTTTTTAGAATCAACATTTTTCAAATTAGGGGAGGTCCAATCATTTCTTTCCACGTAGCTTTTCAGTGCACCATAATTACCTCCCTAGAGGTTTTTGGGTTTTTACTCTATCTAAAGCATAGGATTTTTCCTCCCAACTTTCTCACTATTCTTCGTACCTTTGGATGACTATGCTCGAACCCACTCAGTATTTTGTTCGATCTTCATATTTCTTCACCACATTATCACAAATGGATGTCGTTGAACAAAATGAATCAAACCACCTTTCCAATAACGAGAGGCTCGTGCCATCTGCCTACACTCCACTCCCAATAAATTTACACTATGTGAATGCCTAAAACCCAGATGAGCTACTCATTCACCCGACTAAGTATCTGTTGCTGCGACCCAACAACCACCACCTCGATTATGATCATATGTGGTTCAAGCACCCGATAATCCTTTAGATCCTCAAGGGTCACCCACTGATCTACGCACTCTCTGCTACAGCAAAACGTCCCCGTCCTCTACATACAACAAGTCTTGAACACTATCACGTATGTACCGGAGGAACGTGACTACAGATTTGAAGAGTTTATCGACCACTACACCTTTCTCCTGACAAAGAAGTGTCTACGACTAATCCTATAACATCCATTAGCCGATGTTATCCTCGTCCACACCACCTACGAAGACTTCATCCCCGAAGCTGAGCTCTGTGCTGATATCCTCTCTTTTGAGTATACTGCAACCCTTCCCCGCACTATTGACTTCAAACGAGTGCACCCCACCCCTATCTGGCACATGTTGTTCTCCATACTCAATAGGTGTCTCACATCATAGACAACAGGCATAGATCGTTGCAACCTGGGAGTTCTCCATTCGTTTCATGGCGTCACATTCAACAAGCACTACGATTACTGTTCCATCTTCTAGAACGAGCTCACTGAGGTTGTCTGCAATAAGTCCAAATCGAACAAAGCATGGAACTTTGTTTCCTTCCAGACATTTCTGTAGCTCACAATTCACAGGGCAATGAAATCAAACAAGTAGATTCTGAAATGACGAAGAGCAGAGACTTGCCCCGAGTACCCGATGAAATATCTTCGCAACAAAGCTGAATACTCACACATTGTCGCTAAGGTACTTCCCGAATACCTGTTGGCTTATGCGAGTCACAGAGCATATAGTGTTCTAGCTTACCGACACCTACATGCTCTAATGGTCCGGCCAAATCCGGCAGGACCTGCCCAAAGATCCATCCAGTCTAGGAGTGAGGGTTTAGGTTCAAGTAGTTGGGGCTCCTGAATGGGTTGAGCAGAAAGAAAATGATGAGGTACGGGGAAACGAAGGGGTTGGTGCTCCTGACTCTACCGCTATTGCCAACGAGGTACGCTCTCCTGAGCTTATGGAAGTCCCTATAGTATTTGAAGCAAAACGATCAGCGACTCCTGTTACTCCACTTTCTCCACATCATGTCGAGTCTACAGATGACTCAGGTAACTCCGACTCCGAATCCGATGACACCCCACAGGATGATTCTTTATGTATCCCTTGTTACATTGGCCTTCACCCACCTGTGGTTGAAGACGACACCATGGTGACAAAGACAATCGACTTAGGTGACATAAGGAAAGCGGAGGGAGAAGAATAAAGAGTGAGCTTGAGTGAAAGGGGGCTGAAAAAGTTAATGAGAGTGAGCATATATTAACAACATTTAGCCGGGTAGCCACGTCCACTGTCAAGTGCATTTGTTAGGACAAGACATTGAACAAGACGTCGTGGACCCAATGACGCATACACTTACCCCTCTCAACCACTCAACCATCTCCCAACAGATGGTTGTTCCATCACTACACGGGGATATAGCTCATATTCTACCGGGCTCTCATTTGGAGAGTCAAGGTATTGAAATAGATCGGCCTCATCCCTGACCATCGACTTCATTTCAGTGCACTTCAAGTCTAGAGCCGATACACATTAGGACATTTATCAAGTCAAATGTTGCGAGTCTGTGTGGCCCAACTAGAACAACCATAGTGATACCCACAAGTGGTATATCACGAGGATTGGTTGGAAATCCTACCAGCACAAACACTATGCCAACGTCGAACTTAGGTCTCACGGTTGACTCAACCGTGATGTCAACTGAAAACCTAGGTGATCTAGGTACTGTTACTCACAGTACTTTCAGAACTCAAGAGTTGTTGAGGCAGGCTCTATATGCCATCAATAACTCAATCTCGAAGCAGCAAGCAATACACCTCAAGTCAGTTCAGCAGTTCCAGGATAATGTTCTAGGAATGCTAAAAGGAAAACATGTCGTTGTCGAAACCCCCATATCTACACCACCTACACTACCACCTCCAACTCAACTGAAACCCAACATAGACGAACTCAAGTCTATGTTGTATGTCGAACTATTATCCCAGGGTTCCTAAGAAGATGCAAATTTGATTTGGACTTCTACACCTACAATCTGAGGCCTAAAGGTAAACTGTCACCTGAACAAAATTCCTCGCCTTCCAAGATGAAATCAGATCCAGTTTCCGAGACATCACTCAGCAGTCCACTGCCACAGATATACAGTCTTCGATCTCGTCCCTTTCCAATAGGGTTTGAGTTCTGGAGACACTTATCGATCCCAAGCTGGTACATCCAAAAGACGTCATGACGATCAAGATGATCCCAATCTACATGAGGGGGAGAATAGGCAAAGGGTATTAGAATGGAATGTCAGTACGGCTAAACCACAGACAGTTGAAGGACAGGAAACAGAACAAGGGACTGGATTAGGAGTCCTCCAAAAACAGGAACAGATTTAGGATATGGTACAGGATATGGAGATAGACACTGACGACCTATTTGGTATCAGCTTAATGGGCTTAATAGCCTTTATGGCTTATTCGCTAAGCTATGTATAAGTGTTTGGTTGTGGCTTATTTGATAAAAATAGAGCTTATTCGCTCAGCTTTTGAAACCTCCTTGTCTACATTCAGTCATGAAAAAGACTCACCTACCCTTCTCTCAAATAGATGTTGTTTTCTCTCTCAAAAGGACTACCAATGCCTCCCTTTATCTGCTTCATCGATTGTGCCTCCCTCTGCTCTGCTTCATCAACCGTGCCTCCCTCTGCTCTGCTTCATGGATGCCATCAGCCAACGCCTCTCTCTCTCCTCGTCGATTTCTCCTCTGCACTGCTCATCGATTTCTCCTCTCCGATGTGGGTTTTCTTCTTCAGTTAAATGATTTTGAACATATTATGTGGGTTAAATGATTTCTCTTCTCCTATGTGGGTTTTCTCCTCTCCTATATTTAAGGTTAGGTTCCTAGAGTTTGATTTGGTAGAACGTTTAGGGTTCATGGGGATTGATTCCTGTTAATTTTGGGTTCTTAAAGCTTGAAAAGCAACAAAACCTGTTTTGGTCATTTGAGAAGCAACAACAGCAGCTTTGATTTCAGTTTCTAGTCATCTGGGATTCAAATAAAAACCCTAATTTGGTCATTTGAGAAGCAGCAACACCTGTTTCGGTTTGGTGTTATCATTCTTCAATATTGTTTAATGAATTTTGTTAACCTGCTTGTATTAGGAGATCAATAGACCAAATATAAATAGATGGGTAAAATGGTCATTTTAATCGTTCAGACAGATTATTCAGTAAAACTAACAAACAACAATTTTATTAATCCATACAGACAACTTTATCAATACAACTAACTTTATCTATATAGGACTTAATGAAAAACCAACCAAACAGCCCCTAAGACTTCACCAATGGTTGAAAAGTCTGAGGTTAGTCAAATCCAGGAAGAAGTGGTCAAGGTCATCAGAGATGTGATAGAGATTGACTCTGATACCGAAAGAGAATAGAGATCTGAGTCATCTAGAATTCAGATAAAGGTTGAGGTCGAGGACTTGTTGACTTCTCATATAACGAGTATTTGGAAGAAAGCGACTTTAATATGCTTAGAGTGATCAATGAAACCGTTCCGGCTTCTACGGAAAGGGTACAACCTCAACCTTTTCAGACCAAGACGGTAGAACCGTCTACAACAGAGAAACCCAAGTCAGTCCAGAATGTACAAGAAGCAAAATGGGAACGTACCAGAATGAGAGTATCGTTTTTGGAAGAGACATAGAAGAAAATCTTTGTCAAGTCATTGAATGAGCTGAATATGCTAAAGATATATGGGGTTATGGAGTTTAGTCACAAAAGATAGGTGGAATACCTACATATGATGAGGGCCATGAGACAAAACCAAAGAGACGTGAACACGAAGAAGCACATAGTCTCTATCGTCCAGATCTATACAAAGAAACTGCGAGTAATATGGTATCCATTTTTTCACGTCACCAAACAAGATGGAAAATTATGGATGCTTACGAAAGCTGACTTTCCAAATCTAGAGCTGCAAGATCTTGATGATTTGTACATTGACCTTCACACATTGACGATTAGACCACTTGGTATTCATATTTCCTAAGCAACAGTGATCTGGTTCATGAAAGGAAGGGTAAAGCTATCGTACGTCGGTGACTTACAAATGGGACTAGCGAGCAATCAAAGAAAGGTGAATTTGTTGAAACCTGACCAGAGTTTGACAGATGTTGAAAGTTTTCTATTGTTTATGATCTTGGAACAACCGGAGTTGGGAGTTGTGATTTAGAATAGTAAAGGAGAAAATAAGTTTATGAACGAAAGAGATAGCTATATATTCAGATGGAACACTGAAGATAGTCCGACTTTAGATGGACCGCAAACTGAAGAATGATTCGAATGCAAGCACAAAGTTGGAAGACAAAGAAAGGGAGTTGATTATCAAAGTATTGGAGCTGATTGAAGACAAGTTGGAGTACAAAAACATGTTCAGAAGATTTGAGCTGAAATTTAGACTGAGAAAGAGATACATTCAACCGGATGAAACTTGAGTACGAGGGGGAGACTGTTAGGACCATTTTGTTTGTGTATTCAAGTTTGAGGGTTTGTTTTCTAAATATCCATTGGGGTATATAAACTTGTGATTAGGGTTTAATTGTTTGGTTGATCATTCATTCATAGGTGTGTGTATTATGTAAACTCTCTCAATATTCTTGATCAATACACATATGACTTGTGGTTCAATTATTCTTGTTATTGCTTGGTTATTGCTTACACTTGATAAAAGCTGGGATTCACAATCATATTTGGAAAGGAAAGATGGAAGACCTTCGTTATATGAAGGATTTTTTACTTGCCTGCTTTTTCAACCGACAAACATGAGAACAAAATAGATGCAAAATAGAATATTTTGCTTAGACATGTTTGTGGTTATATTCGGAAATGGGTAGATAATAATGTTTTGAACCATATTAGTGGGGAGAGTCATACTCGTAATCTGTGCAACAAGCTCGAGTGGTTATATGCTTGAAAGACTGGGAATAATAAGTAGTTTTTTTTATTAAAAAGATGATCCAACTTAAGTACCATGATGGACCTTTTATCACATAGTGTTTGAATTTTTGAGGAAATATTAATCAATTTGCAGGAAAGGGTATCAAGTTTGAAGATGAAATCGTAGGCTTTTGGATCCTTCGAACTCCACTAGATTCTTGGGAGACTTTTAGGTCCAACTCCGCACCTGATGGTGTTATTTCCATAAAGTTTGCTAAAGACAATAATCTAAATGAAAATATGAGAAAAAAGTCACATGGTTCCTCTTCATAATCAGATGTCTTGGTCATAGAGATAATCATCAAGCGAATTAAAGGAAAGTTTCTTAGTGCTACCATTGTGAAAGAAAATGGTACACAATACGGTTCTCCAGACAGTTGAAAAGGGAGAACAAAAGGCAACCACAACAATTAAAAGAACAACTATAAGAAAGAGGATGGTGGTAATGACAATGTTGAAATTAATACCACCATTAAGGAGTTCTTTATTTGTTTTGATGACGGTATGGTCAACCTTGCACATGATGATTCGGGTTGGATTGTTGATAGTGGTGCTTCCTGTCATGTACATAACGGAGAGACTTTTATTCATCTTATATACTAGGTGACTATGGCAAAGTTAAGATGGGCAATAATGATTTATCAAAGATTATTAGAATTGATGATGTTTGTTTGAAATTTGACATTGGAATGGAATTGGTTTTGTGAAATGTAAAACATGTCCCAAATATGAGATTTAATGTGACTTATAGAGGCTTAGTTGATGATGATGGTTACAACAATGGTTTGTGGAAATTCACTCGTGGTTCTTTAATCATGGCAAGAGGTAAGAAATGTCCAAAATAATATATGACACGTCCGAAGATCTCCAACAACATTGTTAATGTTGTGGAGAATATTGACATGACTGATTTATGGCATAAGAGACTTGGTCACATGAGTGAAAAATGGATGCCTCTATTATTGAAGAGAAATGTGTTATTCAGTGTGCATGATGTTCATTTTGAAGAAGTGTCATCACTGTTTGGCACAAAAGCAGACTTGAGTTACTTTCAAGAGGCAGTATCCTTCTTACACCATGTTTGTGGATCCTATGAAGACTAGTACACTTGGTGGTTGATCATATTTTTTTCATATTCATCGATGATCACTCGAGGAAGGTATGGATTATACCTTGAAATCTAAAGATCAAGTATCATATGTGTTTAAGAAGTTGCATACCCCAGTAGAGAGATAGACTGGGAAGAAGCTCAAGTGTATTTGAACATATAATGAAAGTGAATACATAAGGTCTTTTGATGCTTATTGCAGAGAACAAGGTATTCGACACCAAAAGAGTTATCCAAAGCTACCACAACTGAATGATTTAGTAGATCAGATGAACTGAACATTGGTTGAGCGAGTCAAATGTTTGCTCTCATATGCAGGGTTGCCAAGTTCTCTTTGGTGTGAACCTTTGAATACGTCGATACATGTAATTGATCAAACCCCTTTTGTTTCTTTGGATTGTAATGTTGCTGACAGGCTTTGGAGCGTCAAAGATGTTTCATATCGTCATTTACGGATCTTTGGAGGCTTTTGTGCACATTTCTAGAGTTGAAATGTCAAAGCTTAATGAGAAGACTAAGACATGTGTGTACCTTGGTTATGGCCAATATGGGGGTGGTTATATACTATATGATCCGATTAAGAAGAAAGTTGCTTGAAGCTAAAATGTTGTTTTCATAGAAAATCAGACTTTGAAAGATGTTGAGAAAGAAGAGACCATTCCTTAACATAATTATGATCTTATAAATTTGGACCCAAATCCTCCTAAATTTGGTAGTCAAAGATTGAGTTAAAAATAGATATCGACTTTGATGAGATTTTCTCTCTGGTCGTGAAGATGGGATCTACCCAAGTGGTTCTTGGCTTAGCAGCTAGCCTTGATCTTCAGGTTAAGCAAATGAATGTCAGGATAGTTTTTCTTCATGTTGACTTGGACGAGGAAATCTATATGGATCAAGCTGAAGGCTTTCAAGTTAAAGGCAAATAATGTAACACCCTCATTTTTGCCGTGAGTTGTGTCACGACATTCTCATAAAATAAAAATAAATAACCTAAATACATAACGGCTAATAAAGCCTTGTCACAACGGAAGCCTTACAAAATTTAGTTACAATTAATATCCCAAAGCTAATTCGTTTCATACCGGGATACATTACAAATTAAGTTCAAACATAAAGTCTAACATCCCAAAATCTAATAGAAATATGATTCTCTAAGCGAAAACCTTGCTCTTGTCCACCCTTGAACCTCTTGCTCCTGAGATGTGTCATAATAGTCAGCTTTTATAAAGCTCCGTGAGTTCATGGTTTTTGTTCATAAAACATACATATTCCATGTAAATAAAAACATACAGAAATAATAATATGTACATTTGTTCAAAACCCTTTAAATAGTAATGAGATCTCTTAAACTGAACCGTTGGGTTAGGATCTTAGCGTCGTTGGCGTTTCTCCGGTTTATAAGGCTCTCCTTTGTCCGATCAGCCAGACCTAGGAAATGCGATCCCTTATGACACATCGACCCATTCCAATACCCAACTAAAAATCATAACCCATTCATGACATGCTAATACATGTTTAAAAAGAAACCCGTAATAATTTACATACATGTATCAACCTATAAATATTTATATAAAAATAAGATAATGAGCAAATACATTTTGACGTAAGCATACATCCTAGTTTATAGTCTCATGAAAAATCACCTGACTGTGTTAGTTGCCTAACAATCATCCCTAACTGATAACCTACAATTATAAACCAAAATAGCCAATGAAAGACTATATTTTCATCAAAAATTGACCCAAAAGTCAAAACTATGTCAATAAGGTCAAACCTAGTGCTTTAATAAAGTCACCCCTTATTCAATTTGGTCAATCTATGTCGAATGCAGTTAAACCTCAAGCCTTGAGCTATACGAGGTCATATAACGTCAATTTAATATTTTATAGCATTCCCCGCTCTTAATTATAGTAATCCAAATAATTATCAATTACGATACTTCATTCCCATCATAAAATTCCATTAGCAACGGTTTATCCTTTATAACTAGATAAACTTCGTAACTCGATTTAAAGTGTCTTTATAGTCATCAACGCCTTTTACAACACTTTAATCTATTTATTAAATTGTTTAACTTAAATATTTATTAAGACAACCCTTCTTAAATTAAATAGCTAGAAGAGTAAAAGTTATAAACTTTTAACTCCATGGCCTTAATCAATTCTTCCTTCCCTAAGGGACCGTCCATTAACTTTAAATATATATTTATATATCTATCGAGGTGGGTTCAAATGAAAAATCATCTTTCATTGTGCACATAAGGACAAATTTTAACCATTGATCAAAACTTAGAAAACTAATCAATGGTTAATACATAATAAGGTTAATTGAGAAGTGATTAAGGACAAAATTGGAAATTTGAATCAGAGTCTACCTTGTTTGACTTTTTATTTTATTTTTTAATTAAAAAACTTTTACCCCCTTAAACTTTAAAATAAATTACTAATATTTTAATCAAACAAATTACACAAAAAAAAAAAGAATTTTTCGTGCTCTTCGATATGACATCCATCTCGATATAATTTTTTTTCGTTTTAACCGTTTTTTACGTAAAATTCTATATATGTTTTATATATTCATTATGAATATGCATGCACGTCTTCGGGTGTCCACATTCAATATGGATAACAAAGGTGAACGTTCATTTACTATTCATGATGAATAATACAATATTCAGGATGAATAATACACGAATTCATGATTCATGTATTATTTATCATGAATCGTGTATTATTACATTATTCATGATGAATAATATATGAATGACCTGTGAAGGTGTAGACACATGGTGCACTCTCTTTTGTTTCCCAATTCACAACCGAAATTTGGTTTAATTCATTATGAATGTGTATGTGTATCTCAGGATGTCCCACATTCAGTATGAATAACAAATGTGAACGTTCATTCATTATTCATGATGAATAATATAATATTCAGGATGAATTACACAACATTCATGATGAATAATACACAAATTCATGAATCGTGAATTATTCACCCTGAATGTTGTATTATTCATCCTGAATGATACATTATTCATGATGAATAATACATGAATGACCTATGAAGATGTGGAGACGTGACGCGCTATCTCTTGTTCCCCGGTTCACAACAGAATTGCTCGATAGGTTATTGATTCGTCTTGATGGGTGTTGGGTTACGGCGCTGAAGAAACGCGATGTCTTACGACGTTGAAGAAAGTGTTGAAGAAGGTGATATCGATGTACATACTTACGGTGTCGAGGTGTTGTACAGACTTGAACGTACATAAATATTCATAATGAATATAACACATGTATAGCGTTTCACGTAAAAAACGGTTAAAACAACAAAAAAAACCTATATCGAGATGGATGTCATATCGAAGAGCACAAAATTCTCGTTTTTTTGATGTAATTAGTTTGATTAAAATATTAGTAATTTTTAAGATAATTTATTTTAAACTTAAATTGAATAAAAATTTTTAATTAAAAAAGAAAATAAAAAGTCAAATATGGTAGGCGTGATTTTAAATTATCTTCCATTTTTACCCCTAAGCATCTTAAAAATAAAAACTCTATTTAATATGAGTTGTTGGATCAATAGAGATAGAGTGACTGAGATTTGTACTCACGTGTACAATGAAAATAGAGTTTTCATTTGAACTTTCCTTTATATCTATATATCTATATGCACTAAACTCAAATTTTATATATACATATATATATATATATACATATATATATATATATATAATCTTCCAATCTTCCATGCAAAGACCACACATGCCATGTAGTTACATACATGTGTGAACAAGGCATGCATATGACCCAAACAAAAGGTTTTCGCGTTGAACAACCATCCATGGCGATTTCTACTTTTACCCAAGATCACAATTGTATCTAAATTTATGCTTACAACCACACAGTGGTACCCTTTTCAAAACCGAGTCGCACATACCCTTTTCATGTTTTCGAATCGTTAAGACTCCGAACATTATTGTATTTAACCGTAACATACGTTTTCCTTTTTGAATCGAAAGACTATCCATTATCAATCAACTAATTGACTCAATAAAAAACGTATTGTAACACCCTAAAATTTAAACAATTAAAATCTGGAATTTTCTGGAAAACGGGTAACATAAAACTTCCTAGTGTCCAAACAAATATGACCTACTAAGGGGGAAGTTTGTACAATTAGTTATATCAATGTAAAATGACATAATAATAACAACCTACTTAATCTAGACGATTAACAACTAGATTAAAATGGGTGTCACTATGTCATTAAAAAATGTCGCTCTTCTCAAAATCCCAAAAATTGCCCGACTCCACGAGTGCTCCTAACCGCACCGGTTGGAATTTCAACCCGTCCTAGATCCATCACTAGTGGGACCTGTAAACCAAAGTACACCATAACAAGTGTTAGGCTATAAGCCTAGTAAGACGTCATGTAAATACATTTATACATAAACGACATTAAAGTGCAATATAATTGTTACAGGATCCGAATGGGTAGCTCATTACCATGAGTCCCAAACTTTCATAGAATGTTCCACAGCTGAAAATACATACGAGACATAACTCTTGAAACACGGGGGAGACCCGTTTCCATCAAGGTGACAAGAACACGTGAGTGGGGTCACCTAATAACGTTATTAGGTTACACCTCAGGTTCAGGTCTTAGTGCATATACCACATAGGTATCACAACCTCAAACCATTTCATACCTTTATTGCTTACTCCATAGAGTTACACCTCAAGGAGTTATGGATCCTTATTGCATACCTAAACTAGACGAGTTCCACCTCAAGGACATCGTTATCCTTTATTGTATACGCTCTAGTGACCCAATGATTGGCCTACGGTATCCCAATTCTAATCACATATTCTAAATCCTCATGCATAAGGATTTAGGCAATTCTCATATATGAACATGTACAAGGTTAAAGTACAACAACATTTCACATCATGGTGTATATTTCACATTGTCCACATTTGCTAATTCACATCTTTACCCCCCCCCATTTACCACTTCATGAAATTCAAGCATTTAATAATATAACTCCATATATTTGCCTTCTCATATTGGAGTTCTAACAAGTATAAACACATAAGTAAGCAAAAGTTCCTCATTATCATATTTAGAGACCATATAATTCACTCATTTACAAAACCTCACTATTTCCTCTTTTAGGCTAGGTATTTCTCCCAAAACCCAAAATATTTGTTAGGACTGAAAGTCCTAGTGCATGGAAAGTTGTATAACGCATTTATAGAGTTTAATTGTTTTATTTACATGCGTTGTAAAAGCCTTTTATTGTTATTGGGCTTAGGTTTGGTTGTAATGGGCCTTGGGCTTTTAGACCCAAGCCACTAGTATTTATAGTTTGTTTTGTTTGAGTTTAGGGTTAGAAAAAGAGGTTGGTCGATATAGGTTTACTTACACTTATCAGAAATTCTTTCTGTAAACATTAAACCCTTTACTGATAAATATAATCATATGACCAACAGTTGTGATTAAAGGTTTATTGTTTATTGATTTATTACTGTGATTGCACTGTTTCTGGGATCTACAATTGGTATCAGAGCAGGATCGAATTAATTTTTATTCGATACGATAAAAAAGGTTTGTCTAAATCTATGCTTACTATAGACTCTTTTTGTTTATCACTTTGAGTTTATCGACATTGGGTTTTTCAGCCGCTTACTGTGTTCATAAAATCAAAGTTCTTGTTTTGAGTTTAGTTGGTTTTTTATGTTAAATTGAATCTGGGGTTGTGATTGATAAGAAAAATCAGTGTTTAATTTTGGTTTTAAAAGGTGTTCTTAGTCGATTGTTTTGAGTTATCGCCGACTATGTCGAAGAACAATTTCGAAACAACCAGGTTTAGATCTCCCGGTACTGTGCTCTACCGGTACCCTGTCTCACGATACCCTACATCTCTCGGTACCACCCTCTCCCGGTACCACATCTTTCCCCGGTGTGCAACTCCAGGGACCTTGTCAATCTCCCGGGTCACAATTGATGTCGGCGGCTATTTGTGATTTAAAGTCTTGCCATCCATAAGCTTGGTTAACTGTGATTGGTTGCAACAAATTAATGGGTTTCAACATTCAAATGTGATTGTGAAGAAAATCTTGTGATTATAGCGGTTGTGAGTTTTTGATTTTAATGTTTAATTTTGATTGGATGATACACATCATGCGACGGTGAACTTAAAATTGTAATATATGATTTTCCATTGCAATTCGTGTTTTCAAATCAAAGCAACACGGAGTTACAGCTTAAACCGGGACTTGAGTCTGCTATCCAGAAATTGGTATTGACAATCGATTGGCAGTTCGATTTACAGCAGTCCGAGATTTGTGTTAAGTGGGTTTCAGGTTCTTTAATCTGCATCCGGGACTTGATACCCAAGCCGTGTATCCCGGGTGTTTGAGATCTCTTTCACCGGATTTCTTTTGTAAATTCTATGTGAAACAAAATTTGAAGCTTGCAATAATCATCATCATCATTCATTTGATCAGTTCATTGAGGACTTTGTTACCATTCAAGTGCTCGAGTTTTCAATCGGTTTTTCGAAAAAGCTTTTCGGTTGATTCGGTAGTGATCGTAGACGAACCATTTGGATTTGAAACTGTTAATGGTTGTTACCGAAGCATATACGAACTTTTTTGATTGAAAAATTTTCAACCCAGGTTGAATTTTTAAGTTTTCGTTCGGTTTCCGAAAAAATTTCGGTTGTTTCGTTCGAGAGTTTGAGAGATTGTTTCGGGTTCTAATCAGTTGAGGGAGCTTAAGGGAACATAAACGATCAATTTTGTTCGAAAAGTTTTAACCCATACCGAGTTTTTGAGTTTTTGATCGTTTTCCGAAAAAGTTTTCGGTTGGTTCATTTGTGATCGTGGGTCAACCATTTGAGTTTTAATCAGTTGACAAGTGATCAGGGAACTCTAACGATCGTTTTGCATTAAATATTTCTAACTGTTTCGAAGTTTTGCAGGTTGGCTCAACAAAGAAGATGATGAATAGTGTTTCCGTTAAGTGATGGTTAAATTTATTACATTTTAGTCCTTTTCCGTTAAGTGTCTGTTAGTGTTCGTTAGTTTGTTAGTTTTGTTAGTTTTCTTTCATTTCTAGTCCATTTTCAGTCAGTGTCCAGTTAAGTCTGTTAGAAGTTTCACTTGATACACTTTTAGTCCCTCTAGTTAGTAGTTTTAACTTATGTCATCTTTGGCCCTTCTAGTTTTAAGTTTTGATTTCTTTCACTTTTAGTCCTTGTAGTTTTAAGTTTCAGTTTGTGTCACTTTTGGTCCTCGTACTTCAAAGGTTTCAAAGTTTGTCAAGTTTAATCCCTAAACTTTCAAGTTTCACTCGTTGTCACTTTTGGTCCTTGCACTTTAAAGTTTCATCTTTCGTCAAGTTTAACCCCTAGACTTTAAGCTTTCCAAGTAACAATGACTTATCAACAAATTTTCCGGTTATAGGAAGAGAATAACTGGCTCAAGCGCAAGATTTCAGAACTTGAAAACACAATAACATATAGTTCAAATTACTCTATGTTTTCTGTCCGAATAGAGTCTCTTAACCAAGATATTTCAGATCTTGAAAGAGAAGCTAATATAAAGAAAAGGGATCTACATGAAAATTCAAAGAAAATATCTGAACTTGAACGAAAAGTTGCAGATTTTGAAGCCAAAGAAGAGTAGAACCTGACGCTTGAAGAAAGAGGAAACATGTTGGAGAGTGAAAATCTCGACGTGAAGAAAAGATTTGTTGTTTTTTAACAAGAAAAAGTCGATTTCTCAAATGAAAGGAAGAATCTTGAAAGAAAGATTCTAGAGCTTTCAAAGAAAGTTTTCGATGAAAGAATGGTTTTTGAGGCTCAAAATGCGAAACTTTCAAAACAGATTTCTGATTTTGAAAACGTTTTGATAATTGAGAGAGATTCTTTTGAGAAAGAGCGAAAAGTTTTTGAGAGTGAAAAGAAAATGCTTGAAAAAAAAATGTTGCGGTTTTTAAAGAGATATCTGATAAACGCAACAGTATAGAAAATGATTTTGAAAGTGAAAGAAATATTTTTTGAAACTGAGATTCATAAGCTTTCAAAGAAATTATTTGGATTAGCAACATAGATTTTGAAAGAACAGAAGGTAAAATCCGATTTACAAAAACAATTTGATTTAATTCTAGAAGAAAGAAATGTTTTATCTGCAAAAGTCAAGAAACTTGAAGAAATAAATCCTAAAGTTGATTTATCTGAACAAGCTAGTCCCGATAGTGTTGTTTTGTCTCCTTATTCTTCAAGTTCACCTTCTACATCAAATTCTTCAAAGAAGTTTGTCAAATCAAATAAATTTTCTAAAGATCAGATTCGTCCTTCAAATATTTTCTATAATTCTTTTGTTGATGATTCAAATAATAAAGTGTTTCGAAAAGTCAAGATGGTTTGGAGAAAGAAACCAACTACAGAAAGTAGTTATGAAAACAAGTCTCATTATTCTCCTGTAGTTGATACAAAGTCATTTATTTCCAAGACTGATTCACCTACTTATGTCTATTCTATTGGAAAGTTAATCAGTCTACACTGGAAAACGATCTGTTGCACTTACTGTGGAAAGAGTGACTTTGTGCATCCAAGGTACGTTAATAGTTGGTATGGTACTTATAGCATCCCCAATCCTCAGTTTCATAGCTTCAAAGCCAAGGCAACTAACCATCAAGGATCCATCACAACATGGATACCAAAACCAAAATCTTCCTAATCTGTTTTGCAGGAATGTCATGTGTGATTTAATTCAGATGATTCATGTCACATGACTACAATAAAGGGTTATGCCATTTTTTAGGGGGAGTACCATGTTGTTTATTTTTCATATTGACTTTTGAACACTTCAGTTCTGGACTCGATCTTAAATGTTTTTGACTTCTGATTATCTCAAATCAGAAATTTTACTTCAATGTTTTATCTTGGTGAGTTATAGGAGTGTTAGGGCTTTTAAGGTTTCTACGGTCAATCCAGAACCGGAAGGACCTACCTAAGAAACACATCAAATTCATAGATATCAGTGAGGGGTCTAGATTGATAGATGAGTTCGGAGAGAAAAGAATTTGGTGAGGATGTGTCAGGACTTAAAAGAATTATTGGTCCTTACCAAACCGAGTCAGTTATCCGGGTTACCACATAATCTATTCATTCTCGTTCTTTGGAGATGGATATTGAAACAGAGATAGACCCAGTGTCGATAACTCGTGTCACCCCACCCAACCACTCAAGTATCTCACAAAAAATACTTGTTTCATATATGCATGGAGATTTAGCACATAATCTATCTATTCCTCACTCGAAGGTCTTAGATATTGAAAAAGGAAGACATCAGCTCCGGTCTCCGAACTTCATATTCTACTCACTGTGTCTATTGATTTATCAACCTGTGTCCCAAGTTGAATCAATCTTTGAGCCTAATCGATATGATTTATATTTATTTCACACACGAACGAATCTTTGTGATTCCCCTTGCATATCTTTGTGATATTTCCAGAACAGTTTGAGAAGTAATTTTTTAATATTTTACTTCGGTGATAACTGGAAGTCCTATCAGAGATACCCCTTTGCCAACTCTGAAAATAGGACACACAATTACTTTAACTGTTGTGATAACAGTTACTATATTGTGTTTCTGTGTTAGCTGTTACCCTTGGTTACTGAATCGCTTTATCTGATCTTTTGCTACTCATTCGGTTAGTCTTTGAAGTTACATGATGCTCAGGATTCTCCTAATCAACATGAGGGGGAGAACGACACAAAATTCAAAGACACAGATTATCGTGTTGAGGGGGAGTAACAAAATTTTATTATCTGAGGTTGAAAAGCCTTTGGATACAAAGATTGCAGCTGAGCAGAAAAGATTTTATTGGTTCTTCTATCCCTATCATGTGGTGTCTGCTACAAGTTTGTTCCTCCTACGAGCTGATTGAAACAAGTTCTTAAACTGAAAGCAAATTCAAGTTGCGGTTCAAAGACAAATTCTTTGTTTTTAAACTGAAGTTGCACTGTGGAATGTCACGTAACTCGCATGTTATCTTTCTTGTATGCTGATCCGGTGTGTTGAGTTTCTACAGTTGAAAGTTGCTCAGTACTGGATTCAGTCGAGGCTAATGTACATTGAATTTGGTTACAAAGTTGAAACTATGAAGACCAAGAGCTTTATTCAAGGGGGAGATTGAAAAGACATGAAGACAAGCAACACCAAAGTTTTTCAGAGATTCAAGAGGGAGAGAAGATCAAGTCTGAAGTTTCAAATTGATAAATGCTTTATTCAACTTTAGGGGGAGATTGTTAGGACTAAAAGTCCTAGTGCATGGAAATTCGTATAACGCATTTATAGAGTTTAATTGTTTTATTAATATGCGTTGTAAAAGCCTTTTATTATTATTGGGCTTATTATTATTGGGCTTAGGTTTGGTTGTAATGGGCCTTGGGCTTTTAGACCCAAGCCACTAGTATTTATAGTTTGTTTTGTTTGAGTTTAGGGTTAGAAAAAGAGGTTGGTCGATATAGGTTTACTTACACTTATCAGAAATTCTCTCTGTAAACCTTAAACCCTTTTCTGCTAAATCTAATCATATGACCCGCAGTTGTGATTAAAAGTTTATTGTGTATTGATTTATTAGTTTGATTGCACTGTTTCTGGGATCTAGAATATTCATTTTAGGTCAAAGTATCACAATGTCATCACAAATGTTAAATAATCAAGACTTTACACATTTAAGGAAATAAAAGTGAAACAAGCTCCCATACCACATTTTTAGGTCAAACCACCAAATCATTAACACATTGTCAAAAAAAAAATCATAAGTTAACATATTTAGAGAAGATTGATGGTAGAAAACTCACCTAGAAGGTTTGTGATGTGAAAACCTAAAATGGGGAAAACCCTAGAAATGGAGTTGGTGACTTGAAGCTTCTCAAATGGAACTAGGACCTTCGTTTGAGCTCTAGAACTCTAGAAAGAGCATTAACTACACTTGGTGTTGCATTGAATACCTTGGATCTTTAAGTTGCAATCAATGAAGAGAAAGGGAGGAGAAAGTGGTCAAAATCGCCTCTTATCTTGAGAGAAAACAAAATGAGGACTAAAAGAAATCTAATGAGAAAAGTCTCCAAAATCGGGTTAAGTGCGAAAAGTCCCAGGGGCGCATGGCGATAATGGAATGCTAGTGTCACTCTCGCCCCCGTTGTACCGTGGCTCTGCCCAGCCCCGCGACAGTTCCTTGTGAGTATGCCCTTGGCATTCTCGCCCGGCATACTCGCTCAGAGTGTACCGAGAGCGGGGTCACCCCCGCGATAATGACCTTGTGAGAATGCCCTTGGCATTCTAGCCGGGCAATCTCGCCCAGAACGCCAAAAAAATCTATGTTCCAACCTGATTCGGCCTTGAACACTTTGGCTTGCGATAAAACTCATAACCTCATACTTCCATATGCATATAATCATAAATACCTATATATAACTAGTGGTCACCAAGGTTCAACAATAACTTGAGTTAATAAATAAATAAGGTGAATTACTTGCACAAAAATTTCGGGGTGCTACACGTATATAAATCTCAAATCACTAGTGTAATAATGAACCGAGAATTATAAGGATTCTCACCTCAAAGTCACTGCAATCTATTCATGATTTCGAACACCGATCTGTTCCCATTTCTCATTCTTCGTTGCCTTTTCTGTTCCCATTTCTCATTCTTCGTTGCCTTTTCTCTCAGATTCTTGTATCTCAATCGGCTTCTCATTGAGAACAACCCGAATGCAAAATGACGGTCACTTATGCCATCTTACCTTCTCCATCGGCGCTTCCCACCATGTATATATGTTCCTACCCAAAAGAAAAACTAAAATATTCTCTATCCCTTTTCAACAATTGCCACGATTAGTTTTAAAATAATTCTCTCTTCACAAAAAAAAAAAAAATTATAATAATTCTCCAACACTCCATTTTTCTTTCTCCACTTTATCTTTGATAAACTAAATTCAAGGCTTAGTTTTGGGTTAATATACACCTAAATGGAAATGAGATCAACTATAACCAAATTGACAATTTCCTTTCTTTGTTAAACGAGATTCAAATATAAAGAAATAAAACTCTCTTTTTTTATATTTTATTTCTCCATATTTTTTATTTAAAAAAAATAATATTTACCTTTTAAAACTTGACATTGTAAATTCCTTCTTATAACGGAAAATACAAATTACCCCTAATTTGGGGTGTTACAAGTCTTTACTTCCAGAAAGGATTATGTCCCCATAATCAACTCGCCGAACTTGAGGGTTCTTGGTTCTCATCCCTTCTTGAGGTTTCTAAGACACTTATATCTTCAAGAAATTCTTCTTTGACTTATCATCATTACTTGCACTTTCGATCCTTAAATTCTTTTTATTTCATGTCCTACCCTAGACTGGATCTTCAATGTCGGACATTTTTCCTTAAGTTTAACCTCATCCAATTCACCACAGTTGACTCATCGCTAAACATTTTCTCAAACATGACACATAAAAGTGTCAAGCATACATCTTCGCTTTATTAGTAAAGTTACTTGTATAAGCTAATTCTGCTACCCTTTGCAATAGATTTTGAATGGTCTGACATATGTCTCGGACTGAACTTACCTTTCTTTCCAGAATGAACCACCTGTTTCATTTTGATATTTTATAGTCATCCCGACCCAACCTATAAACGATCTTTGTTTCTTACAGGTGTAGTTCTCATTTTTATTAAGTACATTTTTCAACCTCTTGTGTACCTGTGCGATCTTAATTCACATATGTAAATCTATCCATGTCCTAATTCCTTCATATGATAGTTAAACGTACTAGCTTCATGCATGTCCTAATACAAATGCCTCAACGGTTGTGCTCTCACCTTTTACTTGATAACTGATGTTGTAGACCAACTCTTCTACTGACATTTTATCATGCCGACTACCTCGAAATCCAAACATCAGATCATCTAATCAATCTCCCAGTTTTAAAACTCTCTCTCTTTGATCCTATATCCAAGATATTTACAAATTACCCCTAATTTGGGGTGTTACAAGTCTTTCCTCCCAGAAAGGATTGTGTCCCCAAAATCAACTCTGTCGAACTTGACGGTTCTTGGTTCTCATCCCTTCTTGAGGTTTCTAAGACACTTATATCTTCAAGAAATTCTTCTTTGACTTATCATCGTTACTTGCACTTTTGACACTTAAATTCTTTTTATTTCATGTCCTACCCTAGACTGGATCTTTAATGTCAGACATGTTTTCCTTAAGTTTAACCTCATCCAATTCACCACAGTTGACTCATCGCCAAACATTTTCTCAAACATGACACATAAAAGTGTCAAGCATACATCTTCGCTTTATTAGTAAAGTTACTTGTATAAGCTAATTCTGCTACCCTTTGCAATAGATTTTGAATGGTTTGACATATGTCTCAGACTGAACTTACCTTTCTTTCCAGAATGAACCACCTGTTCCATCTTGATATTTTAGAGTCATCCCGACCCAACCGATAAACGATCTTTGTTTCTTACAAGTGTAGTTCTCATTTTTATTAAGTACTTTTTCAACCTCTCGTGTACCTGTGCGATCTTAATTCACATATGTAAATCTATCCATGTCTTATATCTTTCATATGATAGTTAAACGTACTAGCGTCATGCATGTCCTAATACAAATGCCTCAACGGTTGTGCTCACACCTTTAACTTGATAACTGATGTTGTAGACCAACTCTTCTACTGACATTTTATCATGCCGACTATCTCGAAGTCCAAACATATGATCTTCTAATCCATCTCCCAGTTTTAAAACTTTCTCTCTCTTTGAACCTATATCCAAGTATGTTATGATTCGCTCAAGTTCAACCTTATTTACATCTCTTATCGAAGATTCGTCCGGACCCTTGACATAACTGATATTGCTAATGATGGTGCTCTAAGCATCATCACTGATCGACAACTTTTCGATGTAATTCTCATACACCTATATTTGCGGTAACTTTTCGATGTTCAATTTCCCCTAATCGGTAAAAAGTGAGTGTACCAATCTATGATTGCTCATTTGACTCAATTTCTTTCTTTTGTCGTTATTAACAATTCTCATTGCCATGCTATTGCATTCGTTTATGAGAGTTTCTACCTGTTTAAGCATAACTGATGGTTTCTAACATCCCTTCTCCCATCGTAGGCATGATTGATAACTCCCTACGTAGCTCACTATTACTTTTGCTAATACCCGAATACCCATAGTTCTCTGTCAACCCTTGCATTAAAATACCATTATCTCTGTCTTTATATTAGAGGATCTGACGCTTCCACCCATGCTCCTTTAGTTGGAATGATGAGTCAGCAATCACCTTTGCATATTGCATTAATATACCTCCATACCAACTTAAATGCACCATTATATACCAAATTGTGTCCCACTTGATGATACCAACATAGATATGATGCTCAATATCTTCCTTAGTATCTACAACACTCCATTATGGCTTTAACCAATTCAAACTTATTTGACTCCCTAGTTAAAGATCGCATTAGTGTTGGTTGAAGCCTTTAAAATCTCCCTCCCCTGACCCATAAAATATGTTTCCCACGACTAAATGCACGCTTAGAAGACTAGTGCAAAATTTTATTGCAAACAACTGTAACGATCGTTATTTATTGAAGATAATTGGGTAAATTTGTAAAAAAGGGGTAAAAATTTGAAAATAAAGAAGTTGAGGGATTTGTGGGTAAATAAGGCCATATCAGGGCTCAAAACCCTAGGTTACCCATTATTGAATCAACCTTGGATGTGTTTTGTGTGTGGGTGCGGCGACTCAAAGGAGAAAGGAAGGACCGATTGAAGCTGAGACTTGGAGAGCAGAATCGAAATCACGTGGGGATTTATCTTCTGGAGTTAAGCATCAAATTAAAATCCTTGTTTATGTTTATTGATTTAGGTTTGGGAGGTTTAATCGTTTTAAGTGTTGAGGATTAGAGTGAATAGAATATTGGTTTTGAGTCTGGACTGGGTTGGGAAAGAGGTAAAATGGGTGAGAAACGTTAATCAATGATTAATGAGGATGGGGATTAATGTATTTGTTTAAATAATGATAAGTTGGAAAGAAAATAGAGAGTTCTTTCGGTTGGGTCGTCTCCGAAGAGTTGAAAAACTCAGTGCTGCATATGTTAAGGCTCAAGCATGTTGACCGGAGTGTGCATGTCGACCGGGGTGGGCATGTCGACCGGGGTGGGCATGTCGACCGGGGTGGGCATGTCGACCGGGGTGGGCACGCCAACCGAGGTTGACCGGTGTCCTCCCGACCGGTGTCTTCTTGACTGATGTCCTCTCGACCGATGCCCTCTTGACCGAGGTCACCCGGTATGTAGTCGACCAGGGTCACCCGGTGAGGGTTCGACCGGGGTCACCCGGTTATAGAGGTGGCGACCGGGTTCCCTGTTCGACCGGGGTCGACCGGGGGGATTTCAACCCTATAGCTTCTGTTAATCGATTGTTGATATAGGAAATCTCCGAATTAGGATTTCATGTTTTAGTGACCGTATGTCTGGATTGTAGGAAGTCGATTTTTGCAAGGCTAGTGTTCATGTGAGAACCGGAACCTTCCAATCAGGTGAGTTCCTTTATTCGAAAACCCTTGTAAACTGGAAATGGCTTCTCTTAACAATGGTTATGTATTTATTGCGTTCAGACTATCATGATTTTGAACTGTGAACGTTTTGGTTTAATTCATTGTTATGCATGTGTATTGTATCACCGTTTATAATGTGGATCTTGGAATTGCTATATGAACTGAGCGTATGGTTTATATTCAATCATCGGGGATGGTTGAAACCGGGTGTATGGAATTCGTTTCCTTACACTTCGGTAACGGCATCGACGAGGGTGCCGTATGGGGATCTACTGGGGGCCCCGAGGACGAGTGGTCCTGTTTCTTGGCGAAGGTATGTGATGTGAGCTTGGTCATTTCCAGTGACCTTATGCGGTGAAATTAATCTTGTGAACTTATCTGTATTATGTTGTTATAAAATGGACGAGTTTGGGAGCTCACTAGACCATTCGGTCTAACCCTCGTTTCCATTTTCTTAAAACCCATTTTCAGGTAATAGGGTTGTTGCTGGAGCTTCAAAGAGTAAGGATAAATGTTAGAGAGTAGCATGCGTGGAGAGCGGGCCTTAGTTGCGGCATAGATGCAACTTTATTAATAGTTCTCGGTTGTATTAAATGATGTTGAACCATGTTGATCTCTTATTTTAAAACTTTGTATTGGGACCCGATTCTTGGGAATTTGATCTTACCTTGTGTTTTGTCAAATTTTAGGTTGTTACATTTGGTATCAGAGCCATAGTTTAAGGGATTTAAGCGACCGGTTGGGCCTAAACATAAACTGTAGGACATGGGACACAATCGAGAAATAGGACGTCATAGGGGTTACCGCTTTAGGAATGTGTGTTTTGAGGGATGGGGACTAACATGTAAGGTAAATTTGGAATTACATCTGGCCAATGTAATAGCGAATTTACAGGTACATGTACGTGCTCGAGTTACCTCTCTATATATAAGTGTCAATAGAACGTTGGTTATGAGTAGATAGTTTAGTCTTCGCCGTGATCGGAAGAATATTATGAAGGAGGTGATGGAAGGGAATAAAGGTCTAGCCTTGTGTTGTTGACAATAATTTGATGTGGTGTGTGAGTCTCTTGTAGTGAAATTGATGATAAACCCTATAAGGAGTATTACTTTAAGCAATAACAGACCGACCAGGGTAGAACTTTATGTGTTCGAAATGGACGAAGGATTGATTAAAGGGAACTTTCAGTGTCAAGTAAGTCCCTGTGATGGTAGTTGGTGGGTTGATCTGTCCGAACAGGGGAAAAATGTTTGGGTTAGGATTTCAAAAGGCTTAAATTCAAGGTTGGGAGAAAGATGGGATCTCATGACTCCCCAATCGGGATTGAAATAAAGTATTGGAGGGACCAATTGAGGAGAAAATGTGACTGGTTTATCGATCTGTAAGGGTCAAAGACTAAAAACGAACGAATTATACATCAGGGCTCAAGGCGAGAACTTGGTGGCGGTAATCAATTAAATAGGGGTGAAACCCCTGAATTGCAAGTTGTTGTTAGAACGAGAAAGTGATCACTAGCCAAGGGTTGAATGCCATAATAATTGGGTGTATGCAACAGGGGACCTCGATTGAGTGAATAGCCTTCAATTGCAACTGAGTTCATGCTTTGTGATTGTAAAGGTATCTCGAGAGCTTATTCGAGATTAAAAGTAGATGCATACATATCGAATTTCATATCTTTTGGAAACAAGTCGACGAGCGCAAGTATGTGTTTAAAGAAGAATGACAAACCTATTTTTCCATTGCATAATAAAATATTGAGTTTACCGATTTGTGAATTATATCATTTTCTTTATGTTAAGTAAACTTCATTGTGAAAATCACGAAGACATTTGACTGCAAATTGTGTAACCAAAATGGGTTTTGACTCGTTGATATCTTATAACCGCATGCAGGAACCGACTGTTTTCATTTGAACAAGCGGTTTCGTTCAAAACTTTCCTATTGTTTAGGGAAGATTTCTTTCTACAACACGATTATCATGACATTGTTTTATCTGGTCAAGGTGATATTTTATCGAAAGTTGCATGCGAATTATTCTCGAGATCTTGGTGCATGACTTTAAAGTGATGAGGGTTTTGGGTCATGTGCTTCCAAAATATATATATATATATATATATATATATATATATATGTTTTCAAGTTGTGTTCCCTTTAAAATGTTCAATATGAGAAATAACTTTTAATTATCCTGATGTCATGCATGAAGGCTATGAACTCAATAGGTCGTGTAAGTAGTGTATGGAAGTACAATGAAAGGATCTGTGAGAAGGGGATGTGTCAGTCAAGCCAGTGATGGGTGAATTATGCTTCAGGTATTTATTAGGGAAAAGAAGGAAGATTGGTAATGTCGAAAAAGGGAATTCTGGCATTAATGGTATTACGGCAGATTGAGCCTTGTTCAGAAATTCAACATATTGTTATTAGTGTATTGTCGTACTTCAAGTACAGATAAAAAGGGAATGGATCCTGAGTTATTGGAATGGTTTTGTAAGTTAGACCCCGCTTCAAGTAAACCGTGAACCTCTTTCAAGTGGGGACGTCGAAGTGTTAAGCTGAAAGAGATTCGTTGGCAAAGTAAGTTTTGTTATAAGTTATGGCGGTTGAGGACGTTATGGAAGCAACATCTTGTCGTTTTTTTTCTTTATTGATCAAAGTAAGCAACTGTTTAAGATGTTGCCGGAGGACTGGAATTCAAAAATTTATCAGGGGGTACATAGACGTGGTGGGACGTTCAGAGAAGGTGTATGAGTGTCGGATGCAGGGTAACCGTGTGGAAACGCTATGGAAATGGAAGGTGGTTACTTGGAGGGAGTGTTTCCTCTGTGAGGTTCTAGCAGTTCGTAAAGGGATGAAGTGTATAGTGCCATTAAAGGGAGTGTATAGATTCGTTCAGGAAATTAGGAAATATGATTAATTTGGATTTGAGAAGGTATGAAACCGGGTAGGTGTATATCAGGAGATCGATTGGGTCTTACATGCGAGTAGGTGTATATGAAGGCAAGTTTGGTTATGTATACGGATGACTGGCAGGACCCGGTCTCGCCTCCCAATAAATTCAAGTGTAACTGTGTTATGTTGGTGAGAGGAAGGGGTGTCTAGGTTATATAAAGAGGATCGCGAAGGGCGCGTTAAAGGTATAATCAAGTGGGTAATATTTTATGCCATATTAGACTTGTAAGTCTGTGATGTACTAATGGATTGTCGTTATGTTGGATGATGAATTTATGGCGTATAGAGGGTCAAGGGTAAGAGTAAATATTGGTTTAGAGATTTTGAAGAAAGATCCAGACACGAAAAGTACGCTTGATATAGGTGTTGTGACAGGTTGGGTGATAAATGATGACCGCCCAAAAGAAGAACTAATGAGGACGTCTTATGTGGTTGGTAGTAGTGCCTTGTTGTAGATTGAAGTTCGTCCGAGGATGTGAAGTATTCTTGGAGATAAGTAGATCCTGGTCTTCAGATCAAATCCGTTTGTTGATGAAATGAGGCTAAGCTGAAACCGAGGAGTTTGCCCGGTGGAACAGAAGAACGTAGAGTATGGCTAAGAGGGTCATCTTTGCGAGCATATGAGTGTCACGCGAGAATATGAGGAAGATTATGCTTATGGTTATGGGTTATTATTAATCCAGATGTGTCTGGTCTAAAGCTTGCAACCTTTAGTAAGCCTTTCCTTGAAAGAAGGTGATCTATGTTTTCGTAGAAGTAAAGTAAAGTGGTTGATCGAGATACTCGAAGGGAAAGATTGGCGGAAGTGAGTAAGTATTAGTATGATAAGCATTCTGAGTGAGCATTGAGTTTGATGTCGGGCAAATTAAACCTGTACTGTGAGAAAATATTACTCCCCTGGTAAGGAAAGTGAAATCGGAATAAAACTAGGAGAGTTATGAGTTATAGATGGGTTCAGTGGTACGGTTATGTGTGGGGAGAGCTAAACTCTTCGGTGGACTATTAGAACGATGAACATGTGGAAAGTATACGTCCTTAAGTACATATGCAAATGTGCAAAGGAATATGTGGAAATGATATTTCGGTCGAGATGTGCATAGTATGAATAAATTGGTTATCATAAAAGTATTAGTAATCGATGTGGAGATGGGAGTAAGTACTAATGCGATGTATATTTCCAGTGAGTATTGTGTTTTATATTGTAAAGATTGGGAATGATAGATTCATGGTGTTCTGCCTTGTGCCTTGGGTTTGACTTAGCTTGACAGGGGAATAAATGGGCAATAGATCGAAGGGTGGTGTATGGTGAAATATAAATGTATGGGTATTCAAAGGATTAGTGATCGGCGTTGCGTCATTAATGTTGGATGCAATCATAGATGGATCTACCAATAATTGTATTGTGAATAAAAGGAAATTTTTTACCTGTGGCCTTGAAATTGAGATTTAAGGGTGACTCTGCGTCAAGTTGGCGTTTTGAGGAGTTATTTTGTTGTTCTGAAAAGATTGAAGGTGGCATGAGTCCGGCAAAAGATCTACGCGGATAAACGACGAAAGGTTATCGAATTCTCAGTGGGGGATAAGGTGATGTTGAAAATATCACCATGGAAGGGAGTGATTCTCTTTGGAAAGAAGGGAAAGTTAAGTCCACGATATATTGGCCCTTTTGAAATCATTAAGCGGGTTGGAGAGGTGGCGTACAAATTGGAATTACCCGAGGAATTGAAGGGTGTTCACAACACATTTCATGTCTCAAATTTGAGGAAGTGCCTCGTAGATATCGATATGGCGGTACCCTTACAGGATGTACGGATGGATGAGAAATTGAACCTTATCGAAGAACCAGAAGCCATTGTGGATCGTAAGGTTAAGCGATTGAGGACAAATAACATCAATTTAGTGAAGATCCAATGGAAATTTCACAAGGGGCGAGAAGCCACGTGGGAATTAGAATCGGAGATGAAATCCAAATATCCAAACTTGTTCGGTAATGAGATCTCGAGGACGGAATCCCTTTAAGGGGGGGAGTGTTGTAACGATCGTTATTTCTTGAAGATAATTGGGTAAATTTGTAAAAAAGGGGTAAAAGTTTGAAAATAAAGAAGTTGAGGGATTTGTGTGTAAATAAGGCCATATCAGGGCTCAAAACCCTAGGTTACCCATTATTGAATCAACCTTGGATGTGTGTTGTGTGTGGGTGCGGCGACTCAAAGGAGAAAGGAAGGACCGATTGAAGCCGAGACTTGGAGAGCAGAACCGAAATCGCATGGGGATTTATCTTCTGGAGGTAAGCATCGAATTAAAATCCTTATTTCTGTTTATTAATTTAGGTTTGGGAGGTTTAATCGTTTTAAGTGTTGAGGATTAGAGTGAATAGAGTATTGGTTTTGAGTCTTGACTGGGTTGGGAAAGAGGTAAAATGGGTGAGAAACGTTAATCAATGATTAATGAGGATGGGGATTAATGTATCTTTTAAATAATGATAAGTTGGAAAGAAAATCGAGAGTTCTTTCGGTTATGTCGTCTCCGAAGAGTTGAAAAACTCAGTGCTGCATATGTTAAGGCTCAAGCATGTCGACCGGGGTGGGCATGTCGACCGGGGTGTGCATGTCGACCGGGGTGGGCATGTCGACCGGAGTGGGCATGTCTATCGGAGTGGACCGGTGTCTTCCCGACCGGTGTCTTCTTGACCGATGTCCTCTCGACCGATGTCCTCTTGACCGAGGTCACCCGATATGTAGTCGACCGGGGTCACCCGATTATAGAGGTGGCGACCGGGTTCCCTGTCCGACCGGGGGGGGGGGGGGTTCAACCCTATAGCTTCTGTTAATCGATTGTTGATATAGGAAATCTCCGAATTAGGACTTCATGTTTTAGTGACCGTATGTATGGATTGTAGGAAGTCGCTTTTTGCAAGGCTAGTGTTCGTGTGAGAACCGGAACCTTCCAATCAGGTGAGTTTCTTTATTCTAAAACCCTTGTAAACTGGAAATGGCTTCTCTTAACAATGGTTATGTATTTACTACGTTCAGACTATCATGATTTTGAACTGTGAACGTTTTGGTTTAATTCATTGTTATGCATGTGTATTGTATCACCATTTATAATGTGGATCTTGGAATTACTATATGAACTGAGCGTATGGTTTATATTCAATCATCGGGGATGGTTGAAACCGGGTGTATTGAATTCGTTTCCATACGCTTCGGTAACGGCATCGACGAGGGGGCCTTATGGGGATCTACTGGGGGGCACCGAGGACGAGTGGTCCTGTTTCTTGGCGAAGGTCTGTGATGTGAGCTTGGTCATTTCCGGTGACCTTATGCGGTGAAATTTATCTTGTGAACTTATCTGTATTATGTTGTTATAAAACGGACGAGTTTGGGAGCTCACTAGACCATTCGGTCTAACCCTCGTTTCCATTTTCTTAAAACCCATTTTCAGGTAATAGGGTTGTTGCTGGAGCTTCAAAGAGTGAAGAGAAATGTTAGAGAGTAGCATGCGTGGAGAGCGGGCCTTAGTTGCGGCATAGATGCAACTTTATTAATAGTTCTCGGTTGTATTAAATGATGTTGAACCATGTTGATCTCTTATTTTAAAACTTTGTATTGGGACCCGATTCTTGGGAATTTGATGTTACCTTGTGTTTTGTCAAATTTTGGGTTGTTACACAACCCTCACACAAAACTTATGTGTTGCTTATGCTTCCCTTTGCATGTTTAAATTCGATCGAACCAATCATCGTCCCTGTACTGACATCCCTCTCGGCCCCACGACCCTTGTCGCAACCTGCTGAAGTATTAAGTGACGATGCCATATGTGTGTCCGCTTAGCTCCTAGAGTTGCAGTGTCGATCCCCTAGTATTCATACTAGAAATGGAAACATGATATTTTCCCGTAGCAAGTTTCTAAATATAGCACTTACTTTAAACCTTATTGTGATTATAGTATCCATAATAATCTATTCACTTGTTAAACCATCCCATATTCTACACCCTACAAGATTGATCTCATCACGAGCACATCTAACATCTAATTAGACCTTATAGATATTATGGACAATGATGCCAAATCTGACTAGTTTTTAGTCATTCCCAATACCACTTCCTCCAATGTCTCTAGTACTTTGTCCCTTAAATTATAATACATTCTAGTTAATTTTATATGGAACTCCCACTTGTACCATGGTCTCATGCCTTATGATGTGGTAGCAACATATAGACCTCTATTGAATTGACCTATCAGATATATGACCCGATCATTAACCCAAACCCCTCACATATAGTCTATGACTCCCTTTTATTACTTAGATTTATCATCATCATAAATAAATTCTCAATATCCCACCACCCTTGGTGTATCTTGGCTGATTATCATTCTTATCATGCTAGTGTATGATATCAACATCTTGTGGCATCTAACCCATACAATGCCTTCATTAAGCACTCTGACTTCTACCCTTGTCTTTCTACTAGAGTAATCATCAAGGAGACACTCAGATCTTGTTACCTTTATTAACATTTTCACCTATAAGAATATCATCACATGATTTATTGATCGAATATTTCTTAATCCCATCACCTTTAACATCTCGTACATTCAATCATACATAATATCTTGACATATGTTGTCTCCAAGAATCATAACAATCTTAATACCCAGACTGACATTGGACTCATGCTCTTTCTAAATCACTTATGTTTGTCCCCAAGAACACCATTACATTTTGGGATGTTTCTTGTCAACCCTTACAGTCCCAATTTTCTTAAGCTCACTATTTTTCAAGCCCTATAACCATATATGTTGTGTGCCTCGTTGACTAGCTTAATCTCTAACCCTTTTCATGCTTTACCGGTCTATGGCATAATCCCTCATCGATCCAATCATGCCTTACATGAACCATCGTCTTTTTCCTCCCGTTTCCTAGAAAGAAAATACATAAATCATCGGAACTTAGTCATGATTTTTTTTTACAATAGATGACATCTCTTTTACTTTTATTTTGATTCCATACTTCTTGATGATTTGTTCCAAGAGTAGGATGATTGTTGTGTGCCTCTAACTTTATCTAAAGAAGACATGTATATTGTTTAGTGGTGGTAGTGGACTTTAAGCGGCCTAACGGTCCATGGTTTTACTCTCGCATTGGAAGGTTTCCATGCTAAAATATGTGTGTTACGCGCATGATATTGTTTTGTTGCTTATTTCTGATTCGGGGGAAGAGGGGTTATCATTACATTTAGTATAAGGGGAAAAGTTTTATGAAACAAAGATTATTACACATTTATTGTTTATTGTTGTGACATTTTCCTCTTCAAAATTTTCTAACTACAATATATATTAGGATTGTTTTTAACAAAAGTTTAACCACGGTCTCCAAAAGAATACGAATATTTGACATGACTTTATGATTTAATAAGAAACTTTTTAATCGAATTTTTAAATATGTTTTATAAAATAAGATTCTTGAAACCTAATTAAGATACTTCACCGGTATATTATTTTTATTCTTGATCAACAAAACTATAACGAAGAAAAAAAAATAATAAAAAAAAATGAAAAGGTGTTTCAAACAAAAACATTTTTAAAGGAATTATATCCTTTGAAAATGACATCAGCCCTAAAGTCCAAAGATTCCAACTGTCTCCTTGCCGACTTCTCTCTCTCTCTCTCTCTCTCTCTCTCTCTCTCTCTCTCTCTCTCTCTCTCTCTCTCAAATATATATCATCCATGATTAATGTAGCAATTTTCAAAGTGTCCAATTCTTCCCCTTCATTTTCAAGATCTTGATCATTGAAATCGTAAAGAAGTTTATACGTCTTGTTTTTTAATTTGCAAAATTTATTTTAAAAAACAATATCTGTGGAGACATATATTAATGTTTTGAATACGATTAAGAGAATAAATAAGTTGTATACGATTATTTGTGTATTACTTTTGCCTATACCTCACCATTTGTTAGTAAAAGCCATTGTTCTAAAAAATTCGTCGCACAGCCGTCCATGACTCATTGAGTAACACATCAAAACATATGTTTTTATATATAATATTATATTTAAAATAAAATTTAACGTCATAAGTCACGTCTTGAAAACGCCATGGCTCCTAAGGCTTGAGGCTTGGCCTCGCCGCCACGCCACACCCCACGCCATTTAAAACCTTGGTAAAACCTAACATTTTTTTTTTAAAATCAATGCTTAAGTCACTTTTTTACCATTGAAACCCATGTAGATTTTTTTTTAATATTTATATATTTTAGCATAAAAATTTTAATTAACTAATGGCAAATGCTACAAATTAAGATTTTAACCAAACTCTCATATGGAATTTCAATAGATATCGAATGATTATAATTTAAACTTATTGATGTTTTTATGATAATACATTGACTTTAAATTTATAAATGTGGAAGTTCATCTTTTATTAAAAAAAACAATACTTTAAAGAAAGGAAAACGACATACCAACAAATAACCCTACTAAAAATGATAAAGACTAATCGATCACATTGGAAAAGCCATGTTTAACAATGGGGAACCAAAGTAATTAATAATTAAATTATATATGTAGACGAAAGATCGTGTGAGAAAGAGTTATAGATGAGAATGTAATAAGGGATCTGTACTCCTGATCATTTTTAATCTCAAACGCATCCATGAATCGTGTTTGATACGGGGGCACGATGCATCTAATCCTGATGTGCATCCAAGGGTGGAGATCACCATTCTCACCATAACTTTCAATGTCATTAGAACTCATATATATATATACACACACGTACACCTTCATTTGTTAACCGATGATTTAGTATCCCCATTCATCATGATAATGAACGTGAACTTTTTATGACATTCATGATAAATGATAAATCATTCATGATAAATTTCATTAATCCCCTAGTTCCAACGAAAAATAAGGTTCTCAACCGAATTTGCCCTATTATACACTACAAAATATAAAGCCTTCACCGACAATAAAAAGACCATCGGTAAAAGCCTATCCGTGACAAAATGGAAGGTAAAGCTATCACCGAGGACGACCAATTTCACCGACAAATCACTGACGGTCAAAAGTCACCGACGAATATAACTATGAATGGTTTTCCAATGGCTACCATTACCGAGGGATTTCCCCAACGTATTGCCGATTACCCATCCTAGAATTACTGATGGATTTCCGTCAGTGATCCGTCGGTAAATCTAATCTTTTTTTTAAATAATTAAAAATACAGTACTTATTGTAAAAACAAACATGCCAAATCCAATAAAAATACATAATACGTTCTTTACAATTGGAATTGAAACTCTTGCTCCCGACATTCGCAAACCTTCTCAAACTTCACCAACTTTTTATCTAACGCTACTACTAGAAAAACTGGTATTAATGATGAACATTAGCGATGGAATAAGGTTGTCAGTAATTAGCGATAGATTAGCGTCGGAATGACACAAACTCAATTCGTAGCTAATTATTGACAGATTAGCGATGTAATCCATGATTTTCTATTTGAAAAAAAAATGAAAATGAAATTCCACGTGTCAGTCGCTAATCGTTCGGATTATTTATTTTTCTTGTTCTCTCTTGTGTATGTGGTATATGTACACATGTTATGTGTTATATGTATATATGTGTATGTGTTATATGTATGCATGTTTTTTTGTACAAAAGTGTTTGTGTTATTATATATTTATATGTATATACATGTTTTAGTATATGTATGCATGTATGGTGATACATGTGTATATGTGTGCTTGTATGTCTATATTTGTATGTGCCTATACGTATATGTGCATGTATGTAAGTGTGTTGCTCCGCGATGGATCTATGTATATATTGTATATATGTCATGTATATGTGTTGTATATATGCATATTTGCATGTATATATGTGAATGTATAGATAATGTGTCTGCATGTGTTGTTTAGTAACCACATATGATGTATATATATACTTGTGTGTGTGTAGTGTGTGTATATATATATATATGCATGTGTATACATATGTTGTATGTGTAAATGATATATCTATGTATGTATATATATCTATGTGTGTGTATGTGTATGTCTATATGTTTATATATATATATATACATATATGAATGTACAAATATCATCACCAAAAATATGGATTTAGTCTATTACGTACGTCATTTCATAACGGTTTTGGTCCATCCTCCTAACACCGTTAATTTTTTTCGTTAATTTTAATTAAATCAGGGGTACTTTAGTCATTTTAAACATTTTTATGTTAATTGAATTTATTACCACACGGTTAAATCAGAGGTATTTTAGTCATTAGTTATAGACAAACATTAAAAATGACTAAAATACCCCTGATTTAATCGAACTTAATAGAATAAGTTAACGACCGCTAGGAAGAGGGACCAAAACCATTAACTTTAATCGTTTTAATAACTTAATGAATTAATGAATAGAAAATATTTAATAATTTATAATTAATTATTTTTTAATAATTTATAATTAAAAATTATTTTTTAATAGTTTTATAAATAATAAATAATAAATATTGAATAATTTATAATTAATTATTATGCAATGATTTATATTTTATAAATTAATTAATATTTCATTGGTTATTAATTAAAAAATAATTTGGTAATTTAATAAATAATAAAATTTTAATAATTTATTATTAGTTATTCTTTTATAAATTATAAGTAAAGATTATTTAATATTTATTGATTATTATTAAAAAAATTAATTTTTGTAAGGAGATAATTTGCTAGACCTATTTAAGGATATGCGGCTATGATGTCTACAATAAGTATAAAAGAAAATTATAAACTTTATGAATGTATGAAAATGATCCGATTAATCGATTTGGAATATATATTTAGATCTAGATTGTATTAGTAATACTGAAGTAGCAATTGATAAATGGGAAGCATCTTTTAGAATAACAGTTTTAGTAAATATATAATAACTTGAAAATTTAAACTGTATTATTTTAAAAATGCAAGGGTGTTTGGCAAAAGCATTTTATCTCTAAGTACCATATGTGTAAGTAATCATCTATTTGGGGTTTGGAAGTACAACACCCATTTGTGAATTCTTTTTTTGAAGGTTTTAAAGGAATTTGGAGTTTTTAGCTATGGTTGATTTATTTTGTTAAATGCTTCTAATTATTTAAATCTCTAAAGTTTTGGAGATCAATTATGGCTTTCAAGATGGAACAATTTGGATTTTTGAATTAGATGGCCTTGGGTTTCGATGTTCTTCAATTTTGAATGGTTTTAATCAGTTTTGAGATTGAGTGATTGATACTTGGATGAAGTTAAATATTTGCAGTTTTATTTGAGAATCATTGCATTTTTGTGATTAATCCTTGCCGTTGAATGCTTCATCTAGATTTTTGGGGTGGAGTTCTTAAAAAGAGAGTGATCCATGGTTTTGATTTAGGAAAATGAGTATTATATTGTGTTTGTTGACTAGGTTAGTTTAGAATTGTTTTGGGAAGTTCAGTTAGGCTGATAATATAATGGTTTGATCATTGATTCAAGTATTTTGATAATGGATTTGTGTTTTTGATTCATACCTGCGTTTTCGGAAGGGAATAACGCAAAAAGGGGTTGGCACAACTTGGTGACGCAAGTTTCGTATCCCACTGTTTTGGCGTGTTCTCATTTGTTCATCTGTTGATTCGAGGCAGGGTTGGGGTATTGTTTAGAGGTTCTAAAAGGTGCTTTGGGGGATAATTAAGATTGTTTAACTCCTTTAATTTCTTAACCCGATTAATTCAGGTGATCGATTTGGGCATTTTTTTCCGTTAGAGCCTTAGTGGAGCGTTGGACGATAAGTGAATCCTCTTACCTTGATTTTATAATCATGTGATCATTTGTAGCGTTTTTATAGTATTGATTATGGTTTTCTTGCATTGATGTCTTTATTATGCAAATTACCATTTTGTACATTTGATTTTTATTAGATAATATGTGGGTATGTGGGGTGTTGGATTTGCACAGTGGGAGTAAGGTATCTTGAGACAATGGTATCTCTTGGGAGTGAAAAGTCGTGTGCCTTGATTTTGTTTCTTGTGCACAATAAATAGGCATTTACTGGGAGCCTTGATTGTGAATGTCACGATGGTGTGACGGTGTGGCTACAAACGGTGTGCAAGGTATGCATATCTACATGGTTATAGTGTTTCCATATTGATTTTCTACTTTAAAAGTTTTAACTGTTGAAAAGTGAAACTAAGGAAATTCACTAGAATTTTTGATCTAACCCTAATTTTTCAAAACTAAACCATTTTTAGGAAAGTTCCTTGTGGAGAGTTCTTCTAAGGAGAAAGAGTGAGTTGAGATTCTTCTATTATTGAAGGCATGGTTGTTCAATCCTAGCCTCTAGAATTTGTAATAATTTTTTGTCGTGGACGTTGTTTCCGTTGCAGATTCATGAGGTGAAAAGGTGAAATTCTTTTACTTGTAAAACCTTGGTGCCAGTTTGGCTATTTATGTTATTTGTCATTAATTCATATTTTGGGTTCTTACAAAATAAAATTAATATTAAAACTATAAAAGGTTTTCTAGAAAGAACCTTATTAAACTGCACCTTAAGATATTGGAAAAAATTAGATCCAGAGATCAATAAAGTTATATTTGGAACTCTTGATATAGTAACAAATATAATAACAAGATTTGTAGAAGCTTTTAGATTATAATTTTGTGGTGAAGGAAAATATCTTAAAAGATCTAGCCATTGTTAAAAAGTATTCTACAACTTTGTTAAGATTACAATTATGTGATATCTACGAAATAGATAGATATTTAATAATTTATCATTCGTTATTTACTAATTTTTTATAAAATATTTCAAATTAGCTAGGGATTTTCGACGGAAACTCCGTCGGTAATTAGCAACGGGATTTCTGACCTGATTTAAAATATATTATAAAAAACGGGCTCCGAATAGGAGCCTTAACGCATTCAATCTGCACAAACCTAAACAGAAAGAGAAATAAAGACAAGAGCGCCCGAAAGAGAAGAAGACACTGTAACACCCAGAACTCTGACATTTGTTTTTATGATGAACCCATTTATTTTAGATATGAATTTTAATTTATGGTATATATGTCTCTCATATCGTGGAATTTCTAAGTATTGAAGTTACGGGGTATTGATTGTGCTCGAAAAACAGGACCAGGATGAAAAGCGAGCATCGGTACCATCTGGGCGATTGTGCCCGCGAAAATGACAGGGTGTCACTATCGTGGAGGCAGAATCGTGAGGGAGGAGGAACCCTAGGTACCATCTCGGCGATAATGCCCTGGTCACTATCGCAGGGCACTTCCGCGTGGAAAATACCGCAGACAGGGGGTGTGGGCGATTGTGCCGGCGAAAGTGACAAGTGTCAAAATCGCCGGGCACTTTCGCCGAAAAGGGAATCCAAGTATAAATTAAGCAGGTCGCGATTTTTAGTCATTTTATCTGATTTTCGAGAGCTTAGGTCGACTTCTCTCTGTAGAATTGGTAAGCCTTCTTCCCAATCATCTCACTTCATTTATTGTGATGCTTTGGTCATTAATTGTGGTCTTTTCTGCATCTAGGAAGTGGTTATAGGAAACCCTCAAGTGATCTAGACTCCAAGTGCTCATCTCCTTCATTCTTAAGGTTGGTTCCTTTTGTTTCAACCATCAAGGTGAGTACATTCTCATTTTCCAAACTTTATACATATTAAAATGTAGGTTTTAACCTTCTAAACATCTCCATTTTGACTACTTCTTGATTTAGATTAGTTTTCAAAAAAACCTAATTTTGGAGATTTTAGAGTTTACTTGGATGAATATGATTGCAAGGTCGAATAACTAATATTTTGGGTTATTTGTGGTTTACACATTTGTAGAACATGCTTTCTTCAAATTTTAAGTTTAAGCACTTTGGGTCAAAACTAGGTTTTTGAAATGTTGGGATATTTTGAGTGAGAAGTTATGGAAAATTGAGTTATTATGTGGAAAGACACTCAAATGGATATTTTGGGAACTATGAAACTTTAAAAGGATTTAATTGAAAACTTGGTTATATCATTGATGACATCTTATATGTTTTGAGAATTTGGATGGGAGATTGATTATAGAAATTTAATGGTATTTGATTTAAATAGAATTTGTTGTTTGGTTGGTATTGAGTGTAATGGATCCATAAGCACTAGAGTCATTATGTCCGATGATGGAACGTAAGTTTTCCACATTGAGGCACAGTTAGGCATCGACGGTATGATATTAGTCCTATGTGCTAGTACATTTCATTGGATGAGGATAACTCAACGTAAGGACCTAGAGTGGTTGAAGTTGACATTCGATGAGTGTACGATTTAAGTAGCCGAGTTCGATATCCAATACGTGTATTGTTATGTGATTTGGTTTTACTAACATGTTAAGTGGCTTACTTTTGTGTTCCGTCACTTATGTTAGTAAGCGGGACTCCCCCATCAACCCAAGAGGTATTTGTATAAAAGCGATATTTTATTCATACTTATTTCATTTACTTATCCACACTTATTGCATTTATAACTTACTGTTTTTTCCAATATAACTATTTGTTCTCACTAGGATTTCGCCTAACACTTTTTCTTAAAATGATATGTATAACAGGTCATTCAAGCAGTCGGACTTCTCGGGTTTGAGTGGAGAGTCTTTAAAGGAAGTAGTTTTGGAAGCATATAGAGGCGTACATTTGGTATAGTAATAGCATACTTTTGGAAGTGAGATAACAACGCCCGTTCATAATCTAGATTTAGTTGGTCTAGATTAGTAGGTTGTTGAGTTTTATTTCACTTGGTCATTTGTGATGTAAACGCTATACAATTGTTCCCCTTTTTGGGTGATTTGTTTATGATAACTTTGTCTTATTCCGCAAAAATTCAGGTTTAAATTAACCCCTATTTTTAGGGTGTTAAAAGTTGGTATCAGAGCAGTATTTTAAGTGAATTAGGTATTAATGTAAGATGCCTAGACTTAAGCTTAGATCGATTAAGTTACGAATTGTGAGATTGGGTAGAACTCTTAAGATAGGATTAGTCTTAGAGTCGGTGGAATTACACAAGTTGAGAATTGTGATGGTGGTACTAAGGATTCTTATATGCGATGTGTTCATAACTTCAATTAGCTACTGCTATTATGAATGTGTTGTTACATAAGTATGTTTAGATTATTGTTGTTATGATGATTGATGAATGTCGTGGTACGTTTTCTTATGTATAATTCTTATAATCTATTCCTCACCTCCATTCTCTCATGCGTGTGGCAGACAACAGACTGCAATGGTTACTACTCCTAATAGGCCGGAAGGCCATGAAGCGACAACATCCACGACCGATCAACCCCGAGTAACTGCGGTAGGAATGCCTACACCCTTGAACGATGTGTTGGGGGGAAGAATCGAGCATATACCGCATCGCAATCCGGAAACATCTGAACCCGTTATGGAGGAAGTATCGACGGAAACAAGGATGATAGACCAGATGATGATGGCCATGAATAAGGCCATGGCCCATCAACAAGAGAAGTTCCTAAAACTTTTGGAGGACAGGGACACTAACAACCATAGGCATGAAACGACTGCGAAAAATGTGATTCCAGTGGGATCCGGGGGTATCGAAAATGAAATTCCCACGGTCGGGATAGGGACATTGGAGGCAAGGCAAGGTGTTGGGTCTGAAATAGACTAAGTCTGGATAGTGCTGCTAAGTATTGAAGATTACTACTGCTGAAAACATTAGTACTGCTACTTGAAAAATTACTACTGCTAGTAGTATTAATACTGCTAGTATGTTAGTACTGCTGGAAGATTAATGTTGCTACTGATTGATAAGGATGATTTGTGCGAAAGACAAGGAGATGAAGATAATTATGGAATAAATACTGAAGATCAACGTTTCTTTAGTAATTATCTTGTAATCTGTTTTTGTATATAAAGTCTAGGAGTCTTAAATTATTAGATATGCAGAGATACATACGTCTTTTGTTTTCAAAGAGAGAATTAGCCTCAAGATTGTTAGTGATCCTTTCATTAGAGAAGTATTGAACGTCTGTTGAGCCTGTTCAACAGATTGAGGCTTTGGTTGTAATCATTAAGTTAATTCAATATAACTTGTGATTTGAGTTCATACACTGTTTCATTGATTATTGTGAAAGTGTTATTCCGCAACTTCTTTAACAAAGTTTCTGAGTGTTATTTAAATTCTTGTTTTGAATTTCGATCCTGACAAGTGGTATCAGAGCCAAGGAACTCAGAAATCAATAATCATCATGGATGGATCACACGATAGTGTTCTTGTTTCAAAGGTTTCCATGCTCAAACCTAATGAATTTGACATGTGGAAAATCAGGATCTGGTAGTACATTCTTCTTACAGTGGGACATCATTGAGAATGGTCCTTCCAATTTAGGAGAGATTGGAGCAGATGTCAAGAGACCTCCACCAAAGACTGATGAATAAAGAAAGATGAGGCATACTGAGATGAAAGCCTTGAGCACTCTGTTCTTGGCAATTCCTAATGAATATCAACATCAGTTTTGCAACTGTGCTGATGCCAAAATCTTGTGGAATGTTTTGGAAAAGAGATTTTCAGGTACCAAAAGCACTAAGAGAAATCAGAAAGCAATTCTCAAGCAACAATATGAAAATTTTATGTCTACAAATAATGAGTCTATGACTCAAACCTTTGATAGATTCAACAAGTTGATTAGAGAATTGGCCATTGTTGGTGTCAAGATAAACCAGGATGATGTCAACAGAAAATTTCTAAGATCTCTTGGTGAAGAATGGATAATGTATACAATATCCTTCAGGCAGAATGATAATCTGGAGGATAAGGAACTTGATGACCTCTACAATGATCTCAGGGTGTTTGAAGCAGAGGTTGAATCAAAGAAGAAACCATCTGGTTATTCTCACAATGCTGCTCTTCTATCATCTACTACTGATTCTTCTGCTAATACAGAATCAGTTAGTGCTGCCTATGGCTTAAAACAGGATGAACCCAATGATTCTGTTTTGGAAGCCTTCCTTGCTAGTCATGCTAAATCTTCTCTTATAAATGATGATCTGGAGCAGATTAATGTTGATGATCTTGAAGAGATGATCATCAAATGGCAAATGGCAATGCTCACAATGAGAATCAAAAGATTCATTAAAAGAACAGGAAGAAACAACTTTGCCATGAGAAGAGAAGATGGTACTAGATTTGACAAATCCAAGGTGGAATGCTACAAGTGTCATAAACTGGGGCACTTTGCAAGAGAATGCAGAGGAGGAATCTCTCAACAGCATGGGAGAAATAATCAACAATCAAAGTCAACAAACTACAACAACAACAGGAACTCATCTCAAGCACTTGTCTCACAAGATGGAATGGGATTTTATTGGAGTGATCAAGTTGATGAGGCAATCCAGAATCAAGCATTGATGGCTGAGGTTTCAGAGTCTTCAAGCACAACAATCCCCACAGAGGTAAAATCTAAACTTTGCTCTAAATCCTGTCTTGAAACTGTTAGAAAGTACAGGGATCACAATCAAAGCATGTGTGATGATCTTAAAAGGTTGGAGAAACACAGGAGAGAGTCTAATTTGATCATTGTGAATTTTGAAGAACAAATTAAGGCATATCAGGCCAATGAACTTCAACATTCATATGATCACAACTATTGGAAGTGGGAGAAGGAGTTAGAGATTAAGCTAGAGAAGGCTAGAGAAGAATGTGAGAAAGTTAGGAGTGAATTTTGAGAAGGCCAAATTAGACATTGAAAAATTTTCCAATGCTTCTAAAGCAATGGACACTTTACTCAAATCTCAAGTTCATGACAAACTGAAGAGAGGTATAGGCTACAACAACACCCCTCCACCTTACAATAACAACTATATTCCACCCACCTCAGATCTCTTAGAAAGGCAAGATAAGAATGACTTACCTGTAGGAGCCACAGAAGTAGATCCACTAGACAATGTAGTGGTTGAAGAAGAGAACACTAAGGATAAGAATAAGGAAGACCAGAAAGAAATTCCCTAAGAAAACCATATTCTTACAAATGAGAAGGGGGGTAAACCATTTGTCAAGAGTGAGAAAGCTGAGACCTCTAAGACATAGAAGGAAAAGGTACATGGAGTTCACTATATGCAAACTACCGTTCTAAATCCCTGTACTTGTCAACAGAATAAACCCCATCAACATGATAAAATTAGGGGAAATCAGAGAAACAAAAATAATCAGTGGGCTCAAAAACAAGGAAATTATCTGAGCAAAATCAATAGACCAAAGCCTTGTTTTATTTGTGGCAAGTTGAATCATTTAGCCAAACACTGTTATTTCACTCCTGTTAACCAAAGAATTACTTTTCAAAGACAAACACGAAATTCTGTTGGTTATAGGAAGAAATCAAAACAATCAAGGAACCACATGGCTGCTAATGTGAGAACAACACCAATAAAAACTGGTATTGTAAAATCTCATATTCAGAATATGTTTGAAAATACTCCAAGAAAATCAAGGAGTAACTCAAAGAATAGGAAAACAAACAACTTTGTCAAAATTTGGGTTCCAAAAGGCATTAAACCTGTTAGTACTGCTACCTCAAATAGTACTGCTAACAGAAATAATGCTGCTGATAGCAATACTACTGCTGACCAAGTTAGTACTGCTAATAAAGTTATTACTGCTAACAAAGTTAGTACTGCTGACCAAGTTAGTACTGCCAACAAGGATAGTACTGCTACCAGTGTTAATACTGACAATCCTATAATTAAGACAAAGTATTCCATCCATGAGATTCCTAACTCTGATCATCTCATCAAGACTAAGCAAAATGAATATGAGTATGTTGATGAGAAAGGGCAACCTAAGACCATTTTGGCTTAGGTTCCCTAAAGACACTAACTGTTTTATCCTATGTGCAGGGCAACCAACAGATCAAGGGGAAGAGTATTTGGCATGTAGATAGTGGTTGCTCTAGGAACATGACAGGTAACATGTCCTACCTTCAAAATTTCAAAAGGTTTGATGGAGGACGTGTTGCTTTTGGTGACAATCCAGCAGGAGGTAAGATAAGTGGTAAAGGTATGGTTTCAAATGGTAAGATGACTTTTGCAGATGTCTACTATGTGAGAAATTGAGATACAACCTGTTAAGTGTATTACAGGTTTGTGACAAGAAACATAGTATATTATTTAGTGATACTGAATGTATTATCCTTGCTCTAGGATTCAAGGTAGTTGATGAAAATATGATACTACTTAGAACTCCTAGAAAGGATAATGTTTATTGTTTAGACTTAGAGAGTGTTTCATCTGATTCATCACTAAACTGTCTGTTTTCAAAAGCTTCTTTAGATGAATCATCTCTTTGGCACAGAAGGATGTGTCACATGAATTTTAAAACTATGAACAAACTTGTGAAAAACAACCTTGTGAGAGGTTTGCCTCAAAAAGTGTTTTCATGTGATGATCATTGTGTTGCATGTCTTAAAGGCAAACAGCACAAAACTTCTCATAAGTCCAAGGAAATAAACACAATCTCTTCACCCCTTCAGTTATTGCATATGGATCTTTTTGGTCCTACAAATGTGATGAGTATTGGTAAGAAATCCTATTGCTTAGTCATTTTTGATGACTTCTCTAGATTTACTTGGGTATATTTTCTGAGGAATAAGGATGAGACAAGTGGACTGATCAAATTCTTTGTCCTTAGGATTGAAAACCAAACAAATCTAAGAGTTAAAGTCATCAGATCTGATAATGGAACTGAGTTTAAAAACAGTGCTTTAAATAGCTTTTGTGAGACTAAAGGTATTGAGAGACAATTCAGTGCTCCTAGGACTCCTCAACAAAATAGTGTTGCAGAGAGGAGAAATAGGACATTGATTGAGGCTGCTAGATCTCTGTTGGCAGATTCAAAGCTACCCATTACTTTCTGGGCAGAAGTAGTAAATACTGCTTGTTATGTCCAATTAAAACCCAAGGAAAGACACCTTATGAACTTTTCAAAAAGAAGAAACCTTTTGGGTATCCTTGCACAATTCTCAACACCAAATCTCATTTAGGCAAGTTTGAAAGAAAAGCTGAGGATGGATTTCTTGTTGGATACTCCTCTCAGAGCAAGGCATACAGAGTATTCAACAATTCTTCCAGGATTATAGAGGAAAGTGACAATGTCAAATGCAATGAGAACACACCAAATCAAATTGGTACATGTCCTGATTGGCTGTTTGACATTGATTCACTCACTAATTCTTTGGGTTTTAGTAATGTGCAAATTGCAGGAACAAGTTTAGAAAAGGCACAAGAACATAAACAAGAGTTTGTGCTAATCCCAATACCTACAGTTGATCCTATCGAATTTTGTCAACAAGAAAAGAAAGATGATTCAGAAACAGAGGATGCTGAACCAGAACAGGATGAAGAGGATAAAGGTGAAAAAGAGGATGATACTGATGATGAAAACTCTTCAGTTTCTGGTGGCAACACACCTGAAAAGAATGACTCCAATCTTGATGCAAATATTAATGAGGAGGTTGTTCATCAAACAAGAACTCAGAAAAATCATCCTCCTCAGTTGGTGATTGGTGATATCAATTCCCCCAGGATCACAAGGCATCAAAGTAAGTTAGGAGGATTGAAAGACTTGCAGTCAGCTTTGTTATCTTGTTTTCTATCTCAGATTGAACCCAAGAAGGCCTATGATGCAATGAAAGACCCAAGATGGATAGAAGCAATGCAAGAGGAACTGCTGCAGTTTGAGCTACAAAATGTGTGGGATCTGGTTGACCTTCCACAAGGACAAAGGGCAATTGGAACTAAATGGGTTTTCAGGAATAAGAAAGATGAGAGAGGGATAGTGATAAAGAATAAGGCCAGACTTGTGGCACAAGGGTACACACAAGAAGAGGGGATAGATTATGAAGAAGTGTTTGCACCAGTAGCCAGAATTGAGGCAATTCGGTTGTTTCTAGCCTATGCTTCTTTCATGAAGTTCAGAGTATTTCAGATGGATGTTAAGAGTGCATTTCTATATGGGAAAATCGATGAAGAGGTGTATGTTTGTCAGCCTCCAGGGTTTGAGAATCCTAACTTTCCTGACAAAGTATACAAACTAAAGAAGGCACTCTATGGGCTACATCAAGCACCAAGAGCATGGTATGACACTCTGTCTACCTATCTCTTGGAAAATAGTTTTGAAAGGGGAATCAATGACAAAACCCTTTTCATTCAAAAGAAGAAGAAGGACATCCTGCTTGTTCAAATATATGTCGATGATATCATCTTTGGATCCACAAAAGCCTATATGTGTAAGGAGTTTGAGGAGTTGATGCACAAAAGATTCATGATGAGCTCTATGGGTGAACTCACATTATTCCTTGGGCTATAGGTTAAACAAAAGGAAGATGGCATTTTCATAAGTCAATCCAAGTATGTGTAGGATATCCTTACAAAGTTTGGATTTTCAGAAGCATAGTCTGCAAGCACACCTATGGAAACACACAAGCAAATCACTGCAAATCTTGAGGGGGAGGATGTGGATGTTCACCATTATAGATCCATGATAGGATCCCTCATGTATCTAACAGCTTCAAGACCAGACATTATGTTTGTTGTATGTGTGTGTGCCAGATTTCAAGTGAGGCCTAAGCAATCTCACTTTCAAGCAGTCAAAAGGATATTCAGATATCTCAAAGGACAACCTAGGTTGGGTCTTTGGTATCCTCATGACTCACCATTTGATCTGCTTGCATATTCTGATAGTGATTTGGGTGGTGCAAACTTGGATAGAAAGTCTACATCAGGAGGATGTCAGTTTTTGGGTACAAGACTAGTTTCATGGCAGTGTAAAAAGCAAACCACAGTGTTCACCTCTACAACAGAAGCAGAGTATATAGCTGCTGCAAGATGTTGCTCACAAGTGCTATGGATTCAGAATCAGATGTTGGACTATGGTATTACTTTTTTTCACACTCCCATCTTCATTGATAACAACAATACTATAATCATATCTAATAATCTAGTGAAGCACTCAAAAACCAAGCATATAGAAATCAGGTACCATTTTATTAGAGATTGCAATGAAAAGAAGTTAATTCAGGTTTTGAAAGTACACACAAGTAACCAATTTGCTGATCTATTCACCAAAGCTTTTGATGTGGGTAGATTCACATTTTTGGTCACAAGTGTAGGCATGATAAACACTGAATAAGCCTCTTTTGATTTCCTTTATGTACCATTTCTGTATAGATTCTTTACTGCTTATTTTCTCATATTTCATTGTGCATGGTGCTGCTAACCATTTATGTTTAAGTGTTTCAGATTACTTTGCTGATTAGATACTTGGTATTTCTGGTTAAGTTAATACTGCTCTCACTATTACTCCTGCTGACAGTTCAAATATGGTTAAGTATGGTTACTACTGCTAGGTAGTTTATACTACCAGTGCAAAGTTACTACTGTTTTCCTTATTTCTACTGCCAGACATTGTTAATACTGCTGGTATGTGTTAATACTGCTAGTCTGTGTTAATACTGTTGGTATGTGTTACTACTGCTTATATGGGTTAATATTGCGGGTTTGTTAATGCTGCTAGGGTACATAGTACTGCTTTTAACTGAAATCCTTAACCTATAAATACCCTCTCTGACCGCCAAAACCCAAACGGCTCTTTGAATTTCCATTAAGCTCTCATCCTCTCTCTTTCACTCTAGAATTCTTGATTACCAGTGTGTAAACCCTTGTTGTGTTTCGAACCCTAGAATCGATCAGAAAGATGGCAGAACTTGATTTCGTTGATGACCACAATGAGCTTGCAATGTTACAAAAACCCAAACAAGCTGAGGGTTTTCATGAAATTGTGGATTTCTTATCCCAATCACATATTGCTTATGCGCTAACGGTAAATCCTACCATCTATGTGGAGCACATGCGACAGTTCTGGGCAAATGCTTCCATTCAGAATGTTGATGGCAATCAGGTCATTCACTCAAGGGTCTGTGATAAACCTATCACAATCACAGAAGGTTGCATTCGCACTCATCTACGTCTAGATGATGCCTCAGGTATTTCTACTCTTTCAAAAGAAGATCTGTTTCAAGAAATTGGTAGAATTAGGTATGAAGGTCCTACTGATGTTTACAAATTTTACAAAAGCAAATTTTCAACTCAGTGGAGATTCTTTGTTCATACTCTTCCACATTGTATATCTCGCAAGACAACTGGATGGAGTGAGTTTAGTAGTACAATAGCTTATGCTCTTGTCTGCTTAGCTACCTTCAGACAGTTCAATTTTTCACAAATGATCTTAAATGATTTGCTGTCAAACCTGGATACCAAAACCAAAACCAAAACCAAAAGATTTTATATGTATCCAAGGTTTGTACAAGAAGTACTAAATAAGGAATTGACGGATTAACCCTCTTCTAAAGAGGTGTATGTACCTAAGCCTCCCAAAGGGAAGGTGTTTTCTAATATGAGAAGGCCTAGTAAGGACTTTTCTGGAAAAGACACACCATTGTTCTCTACAATGATGGTTGTGTCCCACCCACATGGTGAGGCATCAGGGTCACAGCCCATATCTGACCAACCCACTGATGACCTACCCACACCATTCACTTCAAATATTCCTCAGACCACTGTTGATAAGCCAAATCCCCCAATCATTCAAAAATATGCAAGGAAAAAGGTACAGAAGGTTCCTTCCCTTCATGTACCTACACCCCAAAAGCCTACAAGCCCTCTGATGGAGCATTCTCCATCAGAGAATATCTAAAGGGAATCCATAGGGGTGTCTCCCAACCCCAAGAAGGTTCTATCTAAGGAGAAGGATGAGCATGTGGGCAGCAAGGCTCACACTACTGATTCTGCACAAGGTGTGGATCAGGACAGTGTGAACACGACTAAGACCTTCCCCACGACAACTTTGGATGAGAAATCATCTAAGGGTCCGAGGTGCCAAGAAACCAAGGGGGTAGTAGGTGCTTCTGCTAGGCAGAAGGCCTCTACTAAAAGATCCCATGATCCTTCAAGGGTGGTCAACACACCTAAAGGAGGTGAGGATAGATATAACTATGATGAATTGATGGAAACCATTGGCAATGTGAACTTCGATGTAATCAATCAGGGCTTGGAGATAAAGGAGTTGAAAAAGGTGATCACTTCTCAACAAGTGCAGATAACCAAACTCAAGAAGATGGTACTCAGTTTGGTACACAACAAGAAGAGAAAGCAATATGTTTTGAAGAAACGGGGAAGTGCTCATGATGCTTCCAAAAAGGGGGAAAATCAAAATGAAGTTGAGAAGGAAAGCTCAGTTGGAATGGAATTCAAATTTGAGGGGGAGATTAGTGGTAAAGCTGAAAAGAAGGTTGAGGAAGATCAGAGTATGAAAGCAGCAGAAACAATGATGAAAGAAGCAGAAACTAAAGCAGCAGTAACTACTGAACCAACAGTAGAAACTGCTAAAGCAGTAGAAACAGAGTAAGCAGCAGCAGAAACTGGAATGTCTATAGATGAAATAGAGATTGCAGAGACTCTGGTGAAGGCAAAGAATGACACTCCTAAGGCCACTCAAAAGGCTAAGGGAGTGGTGATTAAAGAAGGAGACTCAGAGAACAAAAAGGAAGAGGTTTGTGTGTCAGAGGCCAAGAAGAAAGGGAAAGAGAAGATGGTTGAGCCTGTGAAACCATTAAAGAAGCAGAAGCTAATAGATTTGGAAGCAGAATTGGCAAAGGAGTTAAATGCACAGTTTAAAAAGGAGTTTGAAAAGGAGGATGATATTCAAAAGGCCAAAGACAGAAAGATTGCAAGAGATTTGGCAACAAGGCTTAATGAAGAATATCAGAAAAGTTTGAAGACTACTGCAAAGAGGGTTACAATGAAAGCAACCAGACAAAGGCATCCTTCAAAGAAAAGGCAGCCTTCAAAGAAAAGACAGCCTTCAAAGACCTTTCTAGCTACACAGGAAAGAAGAAAAATTATAAACTTCTTGAAAGGATCTGTTGGAGTTCCTGAAGGGATGTTTACAAAAATGTCTTTCAGCAGGATAGAAGACTTGTACAAAAAGGATATGGCCAAGCTGCAAGGAGACTTCAATCAGAGGGTTGAATTTGAAAGAAAGGTGAAAGAAAGACATGATCTGAACATTCAACAACCTTTTCCTGAAAGTGAAGAAGGCACACCATCTAAAGAAAAGGTAGAAGTGAAGAAAGAAGAGACCCTAGCTCAGAAGACTGGAGCTGTCAAGAAAATGAAATCAATTGCTACAAAGAGAAAGGCAAAAAGGCCTAGAACTGAGGAAGGTGAGACAGAGCAGAAACAAGCAGAGCATGTTCAAACTCAAGAGCAGAGTCAAGAGCAATCAAGTCAACAGTCTTCAAAACAGTCAAGACAATGTGATGAGCAGTTTGACTTGTATATGACTGTGACAGATGAAGAACCTTTGAAAGCGAATCCTATCTCACTGAAAGCCCCAGAGATCATTCATTGGGATACTTTGATGGATAAAGGCAAAAAATACTTCAGAATCAAAAGAATGGGTGACAAGTTTGAGGTTTATTCAACCTGGGGTAAGATAATCAGAAGTTGTACCAGATCTGATTTGGAAGAAATGTACAAGGTTGGATTGAATCTGTATGGTGACTTGTTAAAAGGAGCAAGGATGATCATAACAAAGATGGATCTAGAATATTTGTGCATGATGTTTGACCCTGCCAAAGTTGAATATCTTATCAAAGACGTGCACAGAGAAGGTTTTAAAAGCATTGATCACTGGATGCTTATTGAAAGATCTGGAGTATATGTCCTAACTATTGATAAAAGCTTTCATGAATACTATCTGGTTGATAAGGTGTATGACCACAGCAAAGTAAAGTTGCAAGGGATGCTGAAAGCTAAGTTGGTCTGTCCTATAGGTTCAGAAATGGCCAGAATTGTGATTAAAAGAACAATCAATCAAAGTGTAGGTTTGGATCCTAATCTAGGAATTTGAGCAGTAGTTTTGAAAGCATCATGAAGTTTCTATTTTGAAGAACTTAACTTCTTGATTTCAAAAGTTAAGTTAGGGGAGATTGTTGGGTCTGAAATAGACTAAGTCTGGATAGTGCTGCTAAGTATTGAAGATTACTACTACTGAAAACATTAGTACTTCTACTTGAAGAAATTACTACTGCTAGTAGTATTAATACTGCTAGTATGTTAGTACTGCTGGAAGATTAATGCTGCTAATCATTGATAAGGATGATTTGTGCGAAAGACAAGGAGATGAAGATAATTATGGAATGAATACTGAAGATCAACGTTTCTTTAGTAATTATCTTGTAATCTGTTTTTGTATATAAAGTCTAGGAGTCTTAGATTATTAGATATACAGAGATACATACGTCTTTTGTTTTCAAAGAGAGAATTAGCCTCAAGATTGTTAGTGATTCTTTCATTAGAGAAGTATTGAACGTCTGTTGAGCCTGTTCAACAGATTGAGGCTTTGGTTGTAATCATTAAGTTAATTCAATATAACTTGCGATTTGAGTTCATACATTGTTTCATTGATTATTGTTAAAGTGTTATTCCGCAACTTCTTTAACAAAGTTTCTGAGTGTTATTTAAATTCTTGTTTTGAATTTCGATCCTGACACTAGGAGTAAGGACTTGCTCCTTCAAAACTTTCTTGAGCTGCAAGCCACCCGAATTCAAGGGAAATGATGATCCGATAGTTTGTATGAATTGGATCCACAAGATGGAGCAGGCTTTCCGTACAAGTGAATGTGGTAAGGGACAGAAAGCGAAATTCGGCTCTCAGATATTGCAGGGTGCGGCTCTCACATGGTGGAACATCTAATCCATGTCCCTAGAAGCCCCCGTGTTAGCCAAACTGGATTGGGAAACCTTCAAGAGAAAAATGTTAGAAGAATACTGCAATGAGAGGGTTGTGGACTAGATCATAGACAAGTTCCGGAACTTGAAGAAAGGGAATTCAACCGTGAATGAGTACAACCAACTATTTATTAACAAGATGGGATTGGTGGGACACTTGGTCCCTAACGAGAAAGGGAAGATTAAGGCTTAAATCAAAAGTTTGTCGACGGATATGATGAACATGGTGCAAGTGTCCAAGGCCTCTACCCACAGGGAGGTAATTGAGGAGGCACAGTTAGTGGAGGATTCTTAGGGACGAGGTAGAGAGGAAAGAAGTGGGATAGTAGAGAAGATAAAATGGAAGGGAAGTTATGTACCCTCCAATAAGTCGAGACCGTTCAACAACAACCAACGAGGGTCTGGTTTTAGAAGAAGGACCCATGGCGTTCCAAATGCCAAAGAAAGCACTTTGGCCCATGCAATTTTGTGCCTAGAAACTACTTTAAGCGTGTCAAGGCCGGCCACAATTTCAAGGATTGCCCGATTAGAGGGCAAATATCTTTCGAATGTAAGGAACCAGATCACTTTTGAGGCGATTGCCTGAAGTTGAAAACGAGGAGTAGCGGAGGAAAGAAGGTGGATCCTCCAAGAGCAACAGAAAGGGATTTCCAAATGACAACATAGGAGGCGAAGGCTTCGACAGATGTAGTGTCGGGTACGTGTCTCCTAAACTTCGTACCTACACGTGTATTATTTGATTCTAGTGCAAGTTTTTCGTTTGCGTCAAATTCTTTCTGCCAAAGTTGTCTATACCCACCTGTAGCTTAGAGGATGCCTTAGTGGTAGAGCTAGCGGACGGTGATCAAGTAGTGATCGGGATATTCTAAGGGGTGGCATGATGGAAATCGTGGGAAACAAATGTTCGGTTGATTTGATGCCAATGGTTATTGAAGGATTTGATGTCCTCATAGGGATGGATTGGTTAGCGAATAACCATGCTGAAATCCTTGGTGAAAAGAAGTTGATTCGAATTCCAATTTTGGGTGGTAAAGTGGTGATCGTGTACGGGGAAAGAAGAAAGGCGAGTTAGCGATTATCACTATGGAGAAGGCACGTAAATGCTTAGTGAAAGGATGCTCATCCTTTTTAGCATACTTCATAGACGCCAAGCTCGAGAAGAAAAGACTTGAAGATGTGAAAGTGGTGAGCGAATTCCCTGATGTGTTCCCGTACGACTTGCCGGGATTGCCGCTCGATCGCCAAGTGGAGTTCAAGATAGACTTAACTCCAGGAGCGTCTCCGATAGCTAGAGATACTTACCGTTTAGTCCCATCCGAGATGAAAGAAATGATGGAAGAACTCCAAGATATTCTAGAGAAGGGATTCGTGAGGCCGAGCTCGTCGCCTTGGGGAGCACCGACCTTGTTCATGAAAAAGAAAGACGGCACGATGAGGATGTGTATAGACTACAGTGAGTTGAATAAGGTGACCGTGAAGAATAAGTATCCTCTCCCTAGGATCGATGACTTATTTGACCAACTTCAAAAGGCAGGATGCTTCTCAAAAATCGATCTACTTTCGGGTTACCATCAAGTAAAGGTCAAGAAGGATGATGTTCAAGGGGCACTATGAATTTTTGGTAATGCCCTTCGATCTAATAAACACATCGGCGATATTCATAGACTTGATGAACCGAGTGTGTCGGACATTCCTTGATAAGTCGGTTATTGTGTTCATTGATGACATTCTGGTATACTCTAAGGATGAATCCGACCATGAGCAACGGCTTCGAGAGTTTTTATAAGTTCTAAGAAAAGAGAAATTATATGCAACATTTTCTAAGTATGATTTTTGGTTGAAAGAGGTGCAATTTTGGGACACGTAGTCACTAGAGATGGTGTGAAAGTGGATCCCGCCAAGATTGAAGCCATGATGAATTGGTAACCTCCTAAGAATCCATCCGAAATTCGAAGCTTTTTGGTTTTGGTGGGTTATTACCGAAGATCTATCCAAGACTTCTTCCTCCTTGATGGCGCTGACTAGGAAGAACGTGAAGTTTGTGTGGACCGAAACCCAAAAGAAGTTATTTCAGACACTACAAAAGAAACTGTGTGAAGCTCCGATCTTATCCTTACCCGAGGGATTGGAGGATTTTGTGGTTTATAGTGATGCGTCCAAGATGGTCATAGGTTGTGTTTTGATGCAACGAGGAAAGGTGATCGCCTACGCATCAAGGCAATTAAAGGTGCACGAAAAGAATTGTCCCACTCATGACTTGGACCTGGCGGTTGTAGTATTTGCATTGAAGTTGTAGCGACATTACCTTTACGGCACGAAATGCACACTATATACGGACCATAAGAGCTTAAAATATGTGTTTGACCAAAAAGAGTTGAACATGAGGCAAATAAGGTGGTTGGAACTACTCAAGGACTACGATTGTGAGTTTCTCTACCATTCGGGTAAAGCAAACGTAGTATCCGATGCCTTTAGTCGAAAAGAGTATAGTGGGAGCCGTCGGGCCAAGCTCTAGAGAATTGAACTAGTGTCGAGTCTCATGGAATAGATTAAAGTGGCACAAACTGAAGCCTTATTGGAGGAGAACCCTAAAGAAGAAGTGATGGAAAAGCAACAACTACTTTTGACGGAAGATAGCCACGGGATTAAATGCTTTGAGGGGTGTGCGTGAGTGCCAAAGATTGGGAGAAATCGGGAGCTACTTATGGAAGACGCTCACAAGTCCAAGTACTCCATCCACCTGGGAAGCACGAATATGTAAAGATATTTAAAGTTACACTATTGGTGCCCGTTTATGAAGTTAGACGTGGCACACTATGTAGAGAGATGTGTGACTTGTTCACAAGTAAAGGCCGAGCATCAACGACCATACGGGAGCCTACAGTCTTTGGAGATACCCGAATGGAAGTGGGATAAGATTACCCGAATGAAACCTCTCCTTCATGATGATTACGAAGAGGGGGGTGAGAGACCAAAGCTACAGTTCAGGGGGAGATCGTTGAGACTAACACCATCTCTGAGGGGGAGCAAGGTCAAACAGTGAACGCCCCTCAGACCTCTGATGCTGAAAATCGGCCTTCTCACGCAATGAGAACGGCTGAGGAATAGGATGAATACTCTAACAATGTTGAGCTTACACCAATTGTCTCTTCCATATCTGAAAAAATACCAGCTCCCATCGTCAATGAGGTCAACGATGGGGAAGAAGAAGCTGAAGATGATGAAGAACTCAAAATTTTTGACACTGGTGCTGATCGTGGTGGAGATGATGACGATCATGATGATGATGATGATGATGCATTCTTCATCTAGCATACTCCAAGCACTGTTGTCAAAGGCGTATCTATCAACCAGCCTCAACAAGGAGTGAGGACCTCTGAAAGGAACCAACAATCTTACACCCACAAGGGTAAAGAACTGGTTGAAGACAACATGGCCATATTCTACAAACCTAAGGAGAGTTATTCATACCTGAGTTAACCTACGCTATAACCCTCTTCCGCCCTCCTATCCCTGAGCCTAATTATATAAATCCCCTACCCCAATCTACTTCTTTTCCATCCTTACCTTCAACTATTCTTTATATAGTTGACTTACCACCTTCTCCCTCACCTTCTTCCAGCTCATCCTCTCCCATGCATGAATCCCCAACAATGCCATCAGATAAACCTTCAGAAGCTATGGACGAGCTCCTTGTGTATAAACCTGAATCTGATGTTGAAGAAGAGGATGCATATTTGATACCTCGAGGACCTTAAAACACTAAATTTACAGTCTATTATGAAGTTGAAAAGAAGAAGAGGATGGCTCAGCTAATAGCCCAACTTGATCAGTCCAGGATAAAAATTCCTCTTCGTACCCCTTGAGATGAGTTTGGGTTCCTTACTGAATCTGAAAGAGAAGAAGACCTAAAAGCTGAGCAACAGATAGAAAAGCACAAGCAACAAATGAAATAAAGTATAGAGGTGGAAAATGCTCTTGATATCGAAGCTCACGCTAAAAGGAAGTTCAAGAAAATAATCCTATCAGCACTCAAGCTCTCTTACTCAAAGAAGCTGAAAAATTGATACTGAAAGAGAAAGATATAAGTTGGTGCAAATACATGATAGAGCATAGACTGAATGACATAATATCATAAATGTTACTATCTCTGGATGCATAAAGGATGGAGGTATTCTCGTCTCAGTAGTCATCTTCAGAGATGATCAAAATGCAGTCACTGAATATCTTTCATTCTTATGCCAATATGGTTTCTACGAATGACTGGAGATTTGACATGTCATTCGGAAGTCTAAGTTAAAACACAAGGAATATATCAGAGAAGATCTGAACAAATTATTCAACATAATTTCTAAGGTCATCGAAACTCCTCATTTACCATTGAAGATTTCTCGCTGAAGAAAGACCATCCGTGACGCTGATGAACTTTTCCGCAAGAACGAACATGACGCCAAGTTCTCTGTGGATGAACTCTTCAAGCATGTCAAGTTCCTTGATTTGTCAATGTTGAGCTTGTCCTTGCCAGCGAAAGGTTCATACACTCCCAACACGATACATGTCAAACCTGAATATGGACTTATGTTCATAGATTATGAAGGACAATATCGCTTTCAACGAATTTCAGAACTTCATCTCTGCCCTATCGACCATTTAGACTATCTTCGATCATGGATTAATTAATATATACATGGAGAGTTTATGTATGTAAAGATCATAAGGGAACTGTTGAATCAAATCAAGGAGAAAAAGTCCCTGATTGTATTCCTTTTCATGATCTTAGCTGATAGGTTTTCTTTCTTTGTAACTTATCAGGTTTTTACTATCAATTATGTACTTCTCATCTATTGTAATTTCATTTCATACTTATAATCTCTCCATATTTGAATGAAATTTCAGTAAAGTACGTCACTCCATCTATGTGTTGAAAAATATCCCTCAAAACAATAAATGGGATAAGTATTTATAAGTTTCATTTCGTTACTGTTTTACTTAAGCAATTTTCTTAATGTTGCTTTCGCATCATCAAATAGGGGGATATTGTTGATCCAAACTCTATTAATGATTTGATGATGATCCGATGTACTTAGTGAAATGTACTTAAGTTTGTTTAAATTATTTGCTTCAGTTTCAGCGATCGTCACTGACTCTGTTCAACGATCACTGACCATGTATTGTAACAGAATAAACTTAACTATTCCTCAAAGACAAAACTCACACCAAAGAAACCTTCAGCGATGTCAAAGATGTAACCGAAGAAATACACCAATCACTAGCGATATGGAGTGGCATTCAATTATATATAGACTGTCTACAACGAGTGTGAAGTATGACCAATACTTAGCGATAGCTGATGAATTCTCAACTATTCAACTTTATCACTGATCAAGAGTCTTGATCTATAAGATTAGTTTTTGTCTTACTCACTTGCACAAATGGACAAAAGGACATAGTATGATTGCTTTTCCGTCCCTAATCATGCTAACCAAATACCTAGCCTTATTGTTCCTATGCGGCCAAAAGTATGCTACATCAAACGGTCAAGGACATGCATTCCAATCATCTCTTGACACGTGGACTGTACCTTTTGAGGTACATTCAATGCACTAGGTTAAATAGCAAAGAATACCCTTCTTCTCTGCTAAGCTTTCTAAGCCTTCATCTTCATCCTTATCTTATATTCTCTCTTGTTCTTATTTCTCCTTGTGCAAGAAAACTTAATGATTCTCAAGATTGTTTAGATTAGGTTTTTCCTAATCTATTTCAGCAACAATATGTAAGTTCTATATTGGTTCTTTCTTAATCAATAAAGAACTTAAAAAGTAAAAATTGTGTGATTGGATTCACCCTCCCTTCTTCCACAAACTGTTCACTGTTATAGAACCCCTTTGGGACCAACAAAAGCAAACAGGCTCAAGTACCACACATTAGAATCCTTGCAACGCTGATAACTGACAAATTGGAAGACAAAAGTACTTCGGAGCCCAAACTCTTTGATTTGACTCCAAATTTTCTGTAATTTCAATCCATGAAAACCGATGTGCTTTTATCGGAAACCGAGATTCCCCTGAAGTATGATTACTTTTGCCCATTCTCATGATCTATCGTGGAATGATTCTACAACCAGAAATCTACTAGGATATTTCTTCAAGCTAAAATGAGTCTTTAGCTAAAAAACACTCTAGAAAGATTCTTTATTCAAGTTCTAGAAGGCCAATAAAGAAATCCAAGACAAGACCCGAAACTTCTGAGACTGATTCTCAGGTTAAAGAAGTGTCTCCTCCTGTTTTCACTTCGGATATCGGGGTCTCTGTTTTGTCTCTGATTTTGAGACTCTGATAGCATTACAACCATTAGTATCGTACCCGGTCTCATAGTCATCTAAAATAAGAAACAAACAAAGACTTTCATACAGAGACAACGAGAAGCTTTACCAAAGCTATCATCTAGTCAAAGGGTCATTAGCTGTTATTCCCAGATAACAATGCGATTACAAAATGACAATTAATTCCATAAAATCTCACTTTGATTAATCATGAATTTGATTTACAACGTACTCTCACAACACACTTTCTCTCTCTACTCTGAAAGTCTCACGATGCTATCTGTTGTTGTTACAAGATTACACGCACAACACCTATATATATCAACAATCACAAACACGCTAAACACTGTTCACACACAACATTAAAACGCGCAAACAACTAGAAAACAGATAAATACAATGTTTGACTTTGACATTTATTACACTAGACTTTGACTTTGATGCTGAGAGTTGACTTTAGCTTTGACCTTCAGTCTTCATTCTTCTATGATCTTGTATCCAACATATTTATGCTCTAACAATCTCCCCCTTTGGATTCAAGATCATCTCAAAAAGATTTGCAATACAATCTTCTCTTTTTAAGCTCAGTAAAATTAATCTCCTCCTTTAATCATCTTTAGCAATCTTCAGAATCTTCAACAAAATCTTTCTTTAAACAAAATAACAATCTCCTCCAAGAATGGTATAAATGCTCTTCAACAATCTTCTCAAAATTATCTCAAACATCTTTCAATCTTCAGAAAGAAATTATCTTCATAATCTGCTTAGACTGCTTCAACAAATAATCTTCAAAGAAAATTTATGTACATCTTCAGAAATCTTTGAGTTTGCACTTTTGAACTTTCAATCTTTGTCAATCTTCAAGCAAATAACTCTTGAACACAAATATTTCTTGATCTTCTCACACATTTATTGAACCTCTCTCCCCCTTTTTGATGATTACAGCATGGAGATCATCAAAACTTTCAACAAGAAATGTCTTTATCTGACCACTGATCTTTTAACACATAGCCTTTGATTATCTGGCGATTCAACGAATAAGATATTCATCTAGATCTTTTCAAATCCTAGACAAATTAGAGTTGTAACACCTGAATCAACAAATGAATCAGTTAATATGTCTGTCAGTAACACAAAGTCACTGTGTGTAAAAAATACACATTATAAAGGAGTTTTTTGATGTTCACTCCCCCAAGGCTTCCATTCAATCATCGAAACACCACAAAGATATTTCTATGAACGTTATGACAAGAAAACGAATTCCTTGTGTGTTCGTGCAAGTATTAGAAAGAATTAAGCACATGATGATTGTTTTTTATAAGGCTCAACATTGTGTAAACCACTAAGACAACAGTAATTAAACACAGACTCAATTAGGCATGATCGATGTGCGAAGGTGGGGCAGACTTCCTTCTTTTCAATATCCAGATTTTCCAAATGAAAATCAGGTAGATTATATGTTGTGTTCCCTTGAAATATGAAAAATTTTCTTATTGAGAAGAAAATGAGTAGCTGATGGGGTTTGTATAAAGAGTTTGCATGGGCTAGTTGCCTGTTTCAATAATGTTCACGAGGAATTGTGAAACACTAGTAATGTGACTGCCCGGCTCACAAAGTAGTTGGTGCAGAGTTTGATATTCTTTTACTCTGTTCTCACACCCTCTTTCTTTTTAATCATTGAGCTCGCATCTAACCAAGCTCTCTTTTTCATTTTACCTCGTCACACAATCCCACACTCATATCTTTTTGACTCCTCACACTCGATCACTAAGGATTAACTTCTTGGGTAGGAAACACTAGTTAACGTGAATCCATAGAAGTTTCGTTTAAGCCCTACACAATGAACCCATATTTTCCTATGAAAGCATAATGTTGGTCAAAAATTGGTTTAACTTTATCTATTAAAGCACAAAGTATGAAATACAAGTCAGATATATGTGTGCTCAGAAATGTCATCATGAAGATTTGAGCATTTTTAAACATTGAAGACTTTTCAAACAAGATAATTGAATGAATAAAATGAATACAAGAAACTTGTTTGAAAATCTGACATTGTATTAAAAAGATCAATATCGAAAGATTTATCACTTAAGGCTTAGGTCAACAAAAATTGATATTGTCTATACGAAACAAAAATATAGACATTATTGAAAGAACATTTAGAAATGAAATCACGCTCAAACTTTGAATAACAATCGGGGTGTCTTACCATCGAAAAATTTGTTTCAATTTAGAGACATGGTAAGAACAAATTCAAGAAAAATTAAACTAGTGTTTGTTAATACTTGACAGTATATAGACAAGATAATACACAAGTATTAATCTTTGGAAACACACGGTTTATATATCATGAAAGCACAAATATCATGAAAACATTTAAAATCGCACTTCTATATTCATGAAATCGTTTAAGAATCAGAAGTGGTTTGAACATTTAAGAACATGTTTTCTATGATTGAAAGTTGTCCTTCTTTCAACCATATATGAGATTAAGAATAGAAATAAACCTTTCGCTCTGTCTTAAATCTCATGAAGTCATCTTAAAATCATAATGATATGATCATGTACATCCTCTCAATCTGCATCAGTAAAAAAATCTGTCAAAACAACTTCATTCACAACATTTATTGAAAAATAAAATGACATAAAGCAATAAAACGTTGAATGTACGAGTTCTGATATGAAGTAATCAGAAGTCATAATTCATACTCCTTTTCTTCACTCTTACTCCCCCTGCATTTATGCATCATAAAAAAATTATCTGTTAAACATATGCAGAAATATAGGAACTCCCCCCTCAAATGAATATAGATAATCTTGTCATCTTCTCTCACTCCCCCTGAAAACATGAACACACCTTAAAATGCAGATATCTTTTTCATAATAAAGATAAAGAAATGAAGAAAAATAACAATAAGAAAACTTTAATAGGTAATCACATATTATGTATTGAGATTAAGCATACCAAGTTTCGAGATAAGAAAATTAAATCTCTTCTCGTCGAGAGGCTTGGTAAACAAATCAGCAAGCTGATAATCAGTGTTTACAAAATAAAGTTCTATTGTACCTTTTTCAACATTGTCTTTTATAAAATGATACCGTACGTCTATGTGTTTTGTCTTGGTATGTTGTACAGGATTTGCAGATATTGCAATGGCGCTCTTCGAGTCACAATAAATCGGGATTTTGTTGAATTGGAAACCATAGTCTCGAAGCTGTGTCCTCATCCACAATACCTGAGAGCAGCAACTGGCAGCAGCTACATACTCTGCTTCAGCAGTCGAAGTGGAAACACAAAGTTGTTTCTTTGACGCCCAACTTACCAGCTTGTCTCCAAGAAATTGAATGTGACCCGATGTGCTCTTCCTGTCTAACATACAGCCAGCATGATCTGCATCTGAGTAAGCCGTCAGTTCAAAACCAGTATCTTTAGGATACCACAGACCAAGATCTGCAGTTCTCTTCAGATATCTAAATATGCGTTTTACTGCAGACATATGGGATTCTTTCGGACTAGCCTGATATCTTGCACAGAGACATGTAGAGAACATAATATCTGGCCTACTTGAGGTTAAATACATTAAAGAACCAATCATTCCTCTATAGGTTCTAACATCGAAAGATTTTCCCGAAGGATCCATGTCGATCTTAGTTCCCGGTGCCATCGGGGTACCAATTGGTTTACAAGTTTCCATTTTGAATTTCCGAAGAATATCAAAAATGTACTTAGCTTGATTTATAAAAATCCCCGTAGAAAACTGTTTTACTTGTAATCCGAGAAAGAAGTTCATCTCTCCCATCATACTCATTTGAAATCTGGACACCATGAGGTTTGAAAAATTCTTACAAAATTTAGAATTTGTAGAGCCAAATATAATGTCATACACATATATTTGAATAAGAATAATATCAGCCTTTTCCTTTTTGATGAATAAAGTAGTATCGATTTTACCTTTAGTGAAGGCCGACTTGACCAAAAACTTTGATAGTACCTCATACCAGGCTCGAGGTGCTTGTTTAAGACCATAAAGATCTTTATCCAAGATGTAAACATGATCTGGTATATCTGGATTCACAAGGCCTTCAGGTTGTGAGACATATACTTCCTCCTTAAGAATGTCGTTCAGAAAGGCAGTATTCACGTGCATCTGGTAGACAGTGAAGTTTTTGTGAGCAGTGTATTGTAGAAACATGCGGATTGCTTCTATACGTGCTACTGGAGCGTAAGTCTCATCATAATCTATGCCCTCCTTTTGCCTATATCCTTTTGCGACAAGTCGTGCTTTGTTTCGAATTACGATACCATCTTCATCTTTCTTGTTTTTGAATACCCATTTTGTACCAATAATAGATTTTCCTTCAGGACGTGGTATAAGTCTCCATACTTTTAAGGCTTCAAACTGATTTAGCTCCTCTTGCATAGTAGTAACCCAATCAGAGTTAGCTAGAGATTGAGATACTTGAGTAGGCTCTATCTTGATTAGAAAGGAATCATGCATACACATGTTCAAAGTTGCAGACCTAGTTTGCACCGGTTTTGATATATCTCCAATTATCTGGCTAATCGGATGATCTTTGGTCCACTTGTGTTCGTGAGGGAGTGGATTCGATGTAGATTGATCACAATTCTCCTCTAAATATCCACTATCAGCTTCTTCTTGTTCAACATTATTTGGGGGTGAAGTTGAAGTCTCTTGTTCAGAAGTTTCAGTTGGGACAACTTGTTCAGTCTGTTGATTATCCATTACAGTGCATCCAACTGAAGTAGTAACTTCTGGTTCAACATGATCAGGTGCAACTTCAACTGAAGGAGTATTTGTTTGAATTTGAGTTTCTATCTGAAATGGGGGAACAAGTTCAGTTGACACATCTGAAGTAGTTGGATGATTAGGTATTGAATTCTCTGACCTGTCAACCACAACAGACTTAGGAAGTTTAGATCCTAGAAACTCATCATAGAAAAATTCAAACAATAAATCTAATTCAGATAAATGAGATGTAGAAGTTGAAGCTTTATCCGAATTAGTTGCATTAGATACATGTTCGGACTGAGTTGTCCAGAAGCTAACACTCCGGTAATTACGGGTTCTGAACTGCTTTGTTCAGAAGACACTTCCTCATCAAATGTTATGTTGACACTTTCAATCATAATTTTTGAGCTCTTCAGATAAATTCTATATGCAATAGATGTCTGGGAGTATCCAATGAAGATGCCTTCTTCAGCCTTTGGTGAGAACTTATTCAAGTTCTCTCTATCATTAAGCACAAAACACCTGCAACCAAAAATATGAAAATGCTTAATACTTGGTGTACGATTGTTAATCAATGCATAAAGAGTTTTACCAAACTGTCTGTGAATAATGGATCGATTCTGCGTATAACATGCAGTAGAGACAGCTTATGCCCACATAAATAGAGGTAGATCGGACTGACTGAGCATAGTATGAGCGACCTCGACTAGCGTTCGATTATGTCGTTCGACTACTCCATTCTGTTCTGGCGTTCGAGCAACAGAGAATTGATGCGTTATCCCGACATATTCGAGATAATCTTCAACAGTTTTGTTCTTAAACTCTGTGCCGTTATCAGCCCTTAGAAACTTAACTGTCTTCTGCAAGTTCACCTGGGTAGTCTTTACAAAATTGATGAGTACTTCGGGTGTCTCATCTTTTGTCCTTAAAAACTTTACCCATGTGTAACGCGAATAATCATCCACTATTACTAAAACATACTTCTTTCGTCCTATGCTTTGAGTTCTCATAGGACCACAAAGATCCATGTGTAACAACTCAAGTGTAGAATTTGTACTTGGTTCGGGTTTAGGCTTGTGAGCTGCCCTCTTTATTTTACGCTTTTCACATGCTGCACATAGATGTTCTTTTTCATAACGAAGCTCAGGAAGACCTTTCACCAATCTGCCTTTGACCAATTTGTTTATGTACCGAAAATTAAGGTGTGACAACATTCTGTGCCAAAGCCAACTTTGTTGCATCGAGGCTTTTGTCAATAAGCAAACCTGATTGTCAGTCTGGACCTTTGACAAATTTATCGTGTAGAGGTTGGACTTTCGAGTACCGACTAAGAGTTTTTTGCCATCTTCATAATGTACTGAGCAACTCTTGGCTTTGAAATTTACCTCTAATCCTTTGTCGCAGAACTGGCCAATACTAAATAGATTATGCCCCAAACATTCTACATAGCTCACCTTCGTTATCATTACATTATCTTGAACCACGTCACCATATCCGAGAATCGGTGAAAATTGGTCGTTGCCGAAACGAACATTCCCGCAGAATTTCTCTGTATAATTAGACAATAAATCCTTTTGCCCAGTCATATGTTTGGAACACCCGCTATTCAAGTACCACATATGGACGGGTCTGCATAAGAGAAATCAGGGAATAACAGATTTAGGTACCCATTTAAAAACGGGTCCTTTCAGTTTGGCACAAGATTTTGGTATCCATTTATAGATGGGTCCTCTGACCTTTTGAAAAACGTTTGAAACATATGAATTATAAGAACAAACATGATAAGTACCAATCCAATCATCAGAAAATCGGTGAGAACTAAAATCATTCCGTCTATAATTAGATGACTTAGTAGTAGAATGAGATAATCGGAGTAATTGCTTTATTGAATATCGCTTGTAAGCAATTACAAGGTTTTGTTTATTAGAAGCAAGACTACCAACTACATCAGAAAAACTACTAGTATATCTATTACAATCCATATCAGGAGATGATTCAGAACTCTCATCGATCTTCCTTTTTGGTCGCCATTCCTTTCGTTCTTCGGATCTTTTACGTTTTACTGAAACATAAGATTTAGATCTGTTAGGAAAATCAGATTTCAGAGATTGTCTTTGTTTAAGCTTACCAGTGTTGTTCTGTTTCTGTGAGCGCCGTTTCTTTTGCTTCTTACCTTTTGAATAGTAATCAGCATTCACAGAAACTGATTCACCAACCTTCGTTGATGATTCACCAAATCCATGCACACCAGGTAAAGCTTGACCATTAATGACAAAAGTAGAATGATCTGGAAGTTTAGCATTGAAGTCAAACAAATCAAGCTCATCTACACAACCTTCATCAGAATTTAGAAAATCATTTGCAGAAGCAAATAAGTCATCAATATCAACTTCAGAAGTATGAGAAACTTTAGAAGATGTAGAACACTCTTGTAATTCAACTTTGAAAACAGTGTTCTTTTTTTTGTAAAGGGTGTCCTGGGCCTATGGCCCAGACTAATCCCTTGGCAAAGCAACCGACTGTGAAATCATGCAGCCTTGAGATTAAACCCAGTGGCTACAGGATGCGTACACCTGGATTCGAACCTGGGGTGGATGGGATATCCCTCCACATCCCCCACAGGCCTTAACCAGTACGCCACAAAAGAAAATTACATTTTGTTCAATATCAACCAAGATTCTCTCATCAGATAAAACATTTTCAAGCTCAATTATTTTGCTTTCTAGAATGAGTGGAGGAACATAAATCTTAGCTTTAACAGGTTTTGCCTCCATTTCAGAAATAAAATAGCTAGCAAGATAATCATTTGAAAAAGATCTTGGTTTATCTGAAATATAACTATCATTCAGTCTTTGATAACAGAATGGTAGTTGCATTTTCTTTAAATTCTGTCTTTTATCATCTTCTTTCGCCTCAACCTCATCAGAAGATTTGGTAACAAATTTGGGTTTCAAATGAGAATATTCAGCAGCAACATTCAAAAAATTAAAGTTATATAAAGCTGGCTGTTTTCTGATGGCTTTCTTAAGATAGTGAGGGTTTTCGTAACCGAGACCCCACTTCTCTTTAACATCAATGTCCTCATTAGGGGTGTTTAGAAAAATGGTTTGATCTGTTTGTCCTCGTGTGTACAATTTAGCTTCCAAACCATTTACCTTCTTTGTTAAGATCTTGTTTTCTACCTGCAATTTGTAGGTTTTTAGTACACATTTTTGCTTTTCTAAATCAGACTTAGACAATTTAGATTCAAAATCAGAAATCTTACTTTCAAAAAGATCTTTTTCATTTTTAAAAACATAAACAGATTTGCGAAGAGAATCAATCAGATCTTTGTTTTCAATAACTGCTTTGTTATGGTCAAAGATCTTTTGATTTTTCTTCTCAACTCTGCACTTTTCCTTTTTCAGCTTCTTTTGAAGATCTTGAAGTTCGACCATCTTGGTTTCCATTTTGGTCATAAAATCAGATTCAGATAAGTTCATTACCTCATCAGATGTCTCGTCTTCAGAATCAACATCTTTCACCTCTTTGCCCATCAAGCACATGTGTGATGTCTCTTCTTGTTCATCCTCAGAATGGTCTAGCCAAAATTCGTCTTCCCCCATCAGTACTTTCCCTGCTTCCTTTTGAGTAGCAAGCAACATCTTCTACTTATAGTATTCAGCATTCCTAACAATTGGCTTTCGACGGTCTTTTGCAAAATGGCCAACCTTCCCGCAATTGTAGCACTTAATCAGCTCTTCAGTCTTTTTCTCAGATCCATATTCATTCACATATCTATTCTTCTCCTCGGGCTTTCTGTCACCAAATCTCTTCTCCTCAAATCTCCTACCTTCAACTATTTCCTTGTGTTCGTAGTTCTTTGATCCAGAAGAATATATCTGCGAATTTGACCACGGTTTCTTGTAGAACTTTTTCTGAAAATCTTGGGTCAGTAGCAACATAGCCTACTTGAGATTTTCACCATCATCACTATCCGGATCAGATTCAGAATCCGAACTGGGAATCACTATCTTCTTCTTCTTTTTCTTCTCTTTTTCTTTCTCTACTGCTACTAAGGCAATAGGATCCGACACTTTCTCAGTTTTCTTTTTCTCATTTCTTTTCTCTTCAACCACTTCCTCATTCTGTCGCAATGTCTCATATACTTCATGAAGGGGTATCTCACTTAAGTCCTTCATCTGTTTCATCCTTCAGGTATGCTTCTTCCATTCAGGTTGCAGAATACTAAGAAATTTGACATTGTTCTCAATCTAGTTCTTTGTGACTTTATTCTTGGAGAGTTCATTCAATAGAAGCACAAATCGATCATAAGTATCTTCAAGGCTCTCATCTTCCTTAGCCTTAAATTCTTCATAACTATTTATACAGTTTGCCACTTTCATCTGATTTCCCGCCTTGGAACCCATCATCATTTCTGTAGCTGATCCCACATTGATTTAGCAGTTTCGTTGTAGTTGTCTATTTTGATGTAGACTTCATTAGTTACACATTGCAAAAGTAGAGATCTAGCTTGTTTGTCTGCTTTGTATCGGTTCTTTTCCTCTTCAGTAAACCGAGAAATATTCTTTTTAACAATCTTTGTCTTCTGAACTCTATCATCATCTGACTCATTATCCTCATCAGGAATATCTTCAGTAGGAAATTTCATAGGACCTTCTGTAATCGATAACCAAATATTCTCTCCCTGATTGTCGGTCAACAAAATCATGAAAACGGTCCTTCCACTGTTCATATTCTCCCTTGAATAGAACAGGAGGTTTGACATCAGTGCCAATTGAGAGAGCGTCTCTGGAAGTCATCTTGATCTACACTGCTTACTGATCGTCAAAATTTAGAAAAACACACTTGATCTACAAAAATTAAACTCAGCTAAATTTCAGATAAAATCAGAAAATTTTACTAAAGTATGAAACGCTTATACCAAAGAAATCAAATAAAACGCGCAAAAGACTATGTGCGAGTTTAAGAAACGCGCACACCAAAGGATGCGTAAACTGCACTTCTCGCACAAAGAGTTGTGCGAGTTTCAGCTTCGTGCACAACAAGGCTTGCGTTAATCAAGGTTCGCGCAGAAAGCTTATGCGAGTTCTAAGATACGCGCACAATACTGTGAGCGAGTTTTGGAACTTCGCGCTAAAGCCTTGCAAGATCGAGACTTAGTAAAATTTTAGAAATATGGTTCTCGCTAAATGCAAACGCGCAAGATCAGGGCTTGCGAGTTTTAGACTTAGATAAAATTTTGACAAGGAAAACTTCGCGCAAAAGACAAACGCGCACGACACACACTTCTCACAAGGAAGTGTTTGAACAGTAACAACTCGCACCTAGTGATGTGTGAGTTCTAGCTTCCCGCACGACACTATTAGCGAGTTCTTTAACTTCGCGCACACACAACAACTTGCGAGTTCTTCACTTTGCAAATCCAATCAGTGTTTCTGCGAGTTCTTGAGTTTGCGAGTTCTTGACTAGCGCGAACTACAGATCTAGCAAGTTCTTTCCTTTTCAGTTCCGAAAACTCGAGTTCACCTTGAATTCGTCTCAAAACTTCTTCAATTTGCTCGAAAATTTGCAGGTTGTGTCTATTCCATCTTACGAACAAATTACAAACCAAAAATTTGGGATTAAAACAACAAAATTTGAAAATCGATCTCTACCAGTTCGTTTTCAGACTTCAAACAAAAATTGCAATACAATCCAAAATTCACACAATCTAATGTGAATTGAACAAAGTTACTCAAATCAAATCTATTCTATATACTAAAACGATTACACATGAGTCAGATTCAAAACAAAAACGTCACAAAACAACAAAATCGAATCTGTCATAGAAGCTTTGAAAGTTCTTGAAAATGTCGATAAAAAATTCTTCAAATTGAATCTTGATTTCTGAATTTTGTATGCTCTGATACCAACTGTTATTTCCAGATAACAATGCGATTACAAAATGACAATTAATTCCATAAAATCTCACTTTGATTAATCATGAATTTGATTAACAACGTACTCTCATAATACACTTTCTCTCTCTACTCTGAAACTCTCACGATGCTATCTGTTGTTGTTACAAGATTACACGCACAACACCTATATATATCAACAATCACAAACACGCTAAACACTGTTCACGCACAACACTAAAACGCGCAAACAACTAGAAAACAAAAAAAATACATTGTTTGACTTTGACATTTATTACACTAGACTTTGACTTTGATGCTGAGAGTTGACTTTAGCTTTGACCTTCAGTCTTCAGTCTTCTATGATCTTGTATCCAACATATTTATGCTCTAACATCAGCATACTCTAGTTGACAGATCTTAACAGTCTACTGCTATTGACTTTGGCCTTTCCAGACCCATGGTATCCGAACCTCAAACCACCTCTTTAATGCCCTCTCAAAAGGACATTGTTGTAAAAATGGTTTCAGCCCCGTAGACAATTATTGCATCTTTCAGTGCAGCTAGTGGTGATTCGGACACCTTTGAAGTCCTCCAAATTAAAGATATCCTTTGAAGCTCCTCCAATATAGATTTACTTGATCAAAGTGGTGGAGACATTCATATATTCATCACCATTAATCTGACGGCTCATTTGCATGCTCCTATTCATCCGCATACTTTATCTCCCATTCCTTCATATTCCATTGATCAACTTCTTCAAATGTTGCAAAGGCAATTCAGTGATCTTCAAGCTGCTCAAAACTCATCCGACAAGATTCTTGAAAAAAGTTACAAACTCCAAGAAGAAATGGAAACTAATCTTGTCCACTGCTTTGTCAACTCATTAGAACAACTTCACTCCAAAATCAACTCTCAGTCTACCATGGTATAAATGTTGCTCCAAGATCAGTGGCGGATCCAGGATTTTTTTTCCTAGTGATGGCACCTTTAAGATAGATTAAAGGCCCGCAAAGTCGTTCGATATATTTTCAGCTTAGTTCCACCGTTTCGAGGGTTTTTTAAGGTTTTATTGATTGATTTCAGGGGATTTCAAAGTCTTTTTGGTGATTTCGAGGGACTTTTCGGTTTTGTTGGTTGATTTCGAGAGTTTTTTTTTTGTTTTTTGATTGATTTTGAAATACATTTTTTGGTTGGTGGGGTCCCATAAGATAAGAAAAATCGGTGGGGAGAACTATGGTAGAAATTAAAAAAAAAATTTGTTTTTTACCTTTAAAAGTTGGTTTTTGACTTTTTGACTGGGTTCCTCCTTTTTTACTCCACATCCGCTCTTGTCCAAGATAATCCAACAACTTCACATCTTATTTCTATGACACTTGAGAATTGTTCCCAAATGATCCGACTTGAAGAGCATCAAGAACGAATTGTTATATCTCTTCATGTTATTGCTACCCAACTTGGAAAAATCCTTGCCTGTTCATGCATAGCTGCTGAGTTGGAGAAATAAGATTCTAACATTTCTAGTAGCTCGGACAAAAAAAAAAAAGAACGACCGCTTCAGAGGGGGAGTTTCAAAGGCAACTTATTGAGGGTGAGCAATAGCAACAAAGGGAAATGAGATTCGAAGACCACAATGTGAATCCCAATCTCAATTTTGTTGACAAACGAAAAGGAGAGATAACTCACGAGGATGAACTAGCTGAAGAAAAAACTAAGAAATATGCTCTATGGAAATCAAAGTTTGTTGATTTAGACACTCTAAAAACTCCAACTTTTGAAGAAAAAAAAAAGATTTCTCGAATGAATCTTGAGACGCTTAACCTTTAAAAATGTAAAGTTTTTTTTTTAATCCTTCAATTATGCCTACTTTGAATGGTAGTTTACATTTCAGTATTAGTATATGTAATCGAAAAAGGAAAAAATAAGGATATAAAAAAAGAAAAGACCATTAAAAGTATTTGAAAAACATAAAATAACAAAAAGAAAAAGGCAAATAGAATAAACGAACCATTGAATCTATGTGTCTGAATGTTTGATATCTTATGAGTTTCGGTACCATTTTTAATTCCAAGTGTTTTTATAATATCTATCAATTTTTGTGTTAACAACAAATAGGGGGAGATTGTTGGTCTCAACCATTTAATTTGATGATAATAGAAATATATTCGATTTAACCAATTACAAATATTCTTGGAATTATGCCTTAAAATCGGATTTGTTGTTGTCGGATACAATCTAAATCCGGAATGATCCATGATCCGTAAAATACATAATCTGATATGCTTGTCAGATTTAATCTTAGTTGTATATGAGACATCAGTCTATAATCCAAAAGGGATGAGGATCCGAATCTTAATTGGATTGAATCATGGTTTTGACCCTAAAATATTTGTAGGATCAGGAAGATATATATTCTTGTTGGAATCCGAATATGGTTTTTTTGTTGTATGTAACACCCTCAATTCTGTAAATAGCAACTAATTTAAAATTTTCTAAATACACCAATAAATGATTCATCTACGATCACAATTTAAGATTTAACCTCAATACACACATTCATTCTATACATACAGTCTATAATAAGGACGGGTGCTACTAAAACCCACTAATAGTCACTATCTCCAAACTACGGAAGACTTCACCAAATACTTACTCTTGTCAGAAACTAAGCACATCTTTTCATAGTACTGCTTGAACCAAACCCCCATCTGGAACCTGATGCACATGCCGACAAATAAAAAGGTTAGGCTTAACGCCTAGTGAGCTCAAGAATTTTCAACATATATAAATTAATCGTTTAAAAATGAAGAATACAATTGAAATCATAATCTTTCAAAATGATATGCTTCAAATGTGAAAACGACTCATTTTCCAATAATATGCATTTTAGACGAATGAGGCACCATAATAAACGTTTTCCAAACCAAACGGTTATAAGAACTAAGACCCCAAAATAACATGTTTCTTTGTAAATTAATTTCAACACATAACTCACTCAAAAGGAGAAGAGAAAGCAGATTTCCAATTTATGAAACGTGGATAAAACTTTATATCCCGAAACACCCAAACACGGGTGGGGTATAATACTCAACCCAGAAATCATGGATAAGATCCATATATACAAAACGTCACTGAAAACTTGGATAATAAAACTCAATATCCAAAAACAACACCTTTCGGTGACGAGGGATACCCGAATTCCATCGGAAGTGGCGGGCACACAAAGTTAAGCCACTTATCAATGTTCTCGAGCTTCACATAGAGCCATGGATCCCCGTATACGGATCCCAACCGAGCTACCACCGTAAGATACGTAAATGACCCTAGTGTCTACTCGACCTCTAATGAGTGTCACCACAAAGTCACAAGTCCCCGTATCCGGCTCTCCAAGAGCACCACCGCAAGACTTAGCTCCGTATACGGCTCACAAACCGAGCTACCACCGCAATCTTACATAAGAACATGACTTGGGGACCACTCACTAGACTTCAAACGTGGACACTAAATTCCACGATGAGTAACCAGACTGTATCACAAACGGGCATCGAGTTCAACCACCCACGATATATACCTCGAGCCCTTCAATAGAGGTTACGCAGTTATCGAGTTCAACCACCCACGATCTATACCTCGAGCTCCCACTAGCCATAAACAATATCCAGTCCCAACACGAGGACAAAGTCCCCAACTAAACCAACCGACTGACTCATATGCCTATGGATCCAATGCATTATAGTCTAAAACGTTACATGACTCAAACGAATGAACTAACACATTCAAAACATGTAACTCTCAATTAAGATGCAACTAAGTACACCATACGTCCAAGGCTCCTCAACGAGGTACCAAAACCGAATAAATGTTCCAAAGACTCCACCGAGTAACAATCATGCCCCAAGAGGCTTAATAGACGTTTGGCTAAAACACGAGAGCCAATATGGTTAGACAAACCAAAATACACATTTTCCCAAAATCTTTGATTCTCAAATTACCATTGGCCTTCGGCCTAAAACCCAAAAGGTTTTCCATTTCTAAAATGTTCCCCAAAGTCGGGAATGACCCAAACCCAAAGGGCTCACACATTCGTACTTTTCAAAACATCCCATTCCATGAATGATGCATGAAACCCGACAAACCCTTAAAAGTGCATTTTTGACCAAATACGTATTTATGCAATAATTCATCAAAACCCATTTATTTATGACACATTTATCGAAATGCCCAAAAATCACAAAGATGCGTGTTATATAAGTTTACAAAGTTAAACACTTTCAGAATAACCAAACTTATCAGCAGTTAACAATTTCATGTAAGACGCAAAACACTTTAAAATAAACATTTTGGCATGTACACCGTTTTCACAAATCAACTTGAACTCACCTTGCTAGATTTAGGCTAAATCTATATTTTACCCCACTTTGAGCTTCTCTGACGAAACTTGAATCCTCCAAGCCAAAACCTCCAAAACCTAAATCCAAACATTTTCAACCGTAAATAACCATATTCAACCATATAGAAACATTCCCCAAACATTTTACATCAAAACCTCAACTTATACCCAAAACCTTAATTTTGACCTAAATCCTCTAAAATCTTCCAAACCGAAAATGGAGAAACATAATACTTAGGAAATCATCAATGGATCATGTATATCACCTAATAGGGTTTAGAGATGGAGGAAGTAAACTTACCTCATAGGTTTTGGTGAAAACCTAGAAACCCCAAAATTTCTAATGCTGGAGGTGAGAACTCAATCTTGCATCAAGGGAGGAAGCAATCGATCATAATATGGAGAGGGAGCACCTTGATATTAATGGGAAACCCCAAAATAGGTTAGGGTTTATGAGGAAGAAAGGGGAACCGATTTGGGAGAGAATAGGAGAAGTTAGAAGTGATAAAATGAAGAGAATGGCTGAAAATCGGGTTTTAATCAACATCAGGGCTTTTTCGGCGACATTGGGCATAGTCGCGGGGCATAGTCGCCTGCTCCCACAAGCCCACAGTACCATTCCCGCGATTGTGACACGGCGACAATGACACTTGTCACTGTCGCGGGCACTGTTGCCCAAACTCCCTCGAGCCTCGAAATTCGACCTATTTCAACCGCAAAGCCTCGACAATAATAGGGATCAAAGGCATTACGCCCCAAAGCACAATTTCATAAATGGGAAACCTCGAGAGGCCACAGAGTGACTTCTGCTAACCAAGAATTATGGGTGTTACAATCCTCCCAACCTTGAAACGATTTCGTCCTCGAAATCTAGATTCCCATGAAACGTTGACCGCATGAAGGATCGTCCATACACCGCTTGCTAGAAGTATCACCATAACCTTATGCTGGTCCTCATGATAAATGTCCCATTGGGCACATCACACTTATATCCGAATGAATAATTATCTTACTAACGTGGCCTTTAACCATGAGGCTGCGGTTGTCTCCCAACCTTGAGTGACACGTACTACCTCAAGGGTAGTTTGTGATCTCAACTCCTCACCGGCCAATTCGCCTCAGATCCACATGTTTCTGAACCCAAAACCAATGATTGACATTAAACCTTAAAGAATTGTCGATATTCCTAATGATCTATTCTTGATTTTGGTAAGGCCGTCCCTCCAGGGGAGCACTACGCGTCCTTCAGGTAACCGGTTAACACATACCCGACTATCCCTCAACTCCGTTCCAACCCCAACCTCAAAACATTCCCTTAGTAAGACCTTTATCACAACGGAAAACTTATACACATTGATGCTTAATCAACAACATCTAACCTTCCGCTACGTTCCCCTCAGAGAGGTCAACATTCCCAAGACCCAACGGGGCACTTCCAAGCATTCCCAGATTCATGGACCTCAAGGCAACAAGTCGACTCCTAAAACCAAACGGTGATAACGAAAATGTAGGCATCCCGCCCGATATTTCATTCCGGAGGTATGGTCGCGTTAAAGTTGTCACCTAACAGGGTACTAAGATTCCCAATCTTACATTTCTAACCAACGGACCACAATATTTCCCCTTGCTCATGCAAGCCCACCAAGACGATATACTAGCAACGTATAACATGATGTCTAACGGTCCATCGACCCGACAAATCCAATCCAACCTTACCTAGAATCATACAAGACCTCATCCCGCAGGTTTGCCAAAGCACAAAGATCACCCCTTAGTTAACTGGGAAGGCATGAATCTATTACATCCACTATTAAAACGTGAACCGATTCAAAAGTTGAAACCCAATTTCAAGGTTGACCACAAGTCGGACCATCCGACGCTTCAAATCCCAAGGACTCCTTAGTTACTTAATTACAACTCCTTTCACTACAAGGTTTAAATCTATAGGCCGAATGAGTTCAAAGCTTTCAACTAATATGCCGATTTAAACTTTTATAAAACTTTCAAATACATAAGCTTTATAACAATTGATCGTGCGGTAAAATCCATTACCGATCACTCAATAGGTTGAAAATGAGTCACCGACGCTACACATATAAAACCATTTCCAAAATTCGTTTGATCAATATTTACGTAAATAAAACGGTAACAAAAGGTGTGTAGCAAAATTTACACTATAAATATGAAAATAATTTCCTGCACCCCAACACGTGTAATAAATGTTTGTACAACTCCAAAAGAGAACTTCACAATTTTAACTTTAAAATTTTCCCTTTTTAACCAAAAATGTTGTGGCATAAAATTTTCAACAAGTCCCATATGCATCAGTTTATTCCCCAAAAACCGGTAAAACGATAGGGACGTACATAAATATCAAATCATGTTCAACTTTGGGTCACACAGGTAAAACACACTTGTCCAAAATAGTAACTACCACGACATGTAAACTGATACTCATTTAGTGCATTGAGGAAAATTTCTAACAGTAAAATCAATAACTGAAATATGTTCAGAACAAAAGTTCTATCTGAAATAACATAGATCTTTTATATGTTTACTCACACCAACTGTATAATTTCATCCAAATACGAATAGTGTACAACGATTATTACATGTATAAATCCCAAAGATAAATCACATGATATTGAAACTTCTCCAAAATAATCATATGGGGCGACATCTATTAACAAAACCCACAAATTAACCCACTCAATAATGCATGTACACACGTTCCCAAAATTTATCTATGCAACGCAAAAGTCGTACGATAAGACACCATAAAACCCAACTGAATTTTCATAAAACTCATTAACGCTAAAATCAAGTCATGTCAAAATTTTCATTTCCCAGCATAAAAGCATAAAACGACAATAAGTCTAAAAAGTTAAAAATCTAAAACCACAACGTAAGATAAAGTGACTCTTATTAACAAAACTTTCATGAGACACGACGCCCAAAAAGCTCGTAAATTTACACGCAATAAAATTAAGACTTACGCATCTCAAAGTACACTCACGCGCCCAAAACGTCGCAAAACTATACTCCATAAAATTAAGCACGACTCAAGAACAGGGGGACAACTCTTCCTTTAAAACCTTAACATATGTGGAGGAGATCCAATGTCAAGGTTAAAAATTCCACAGTTACTTGTCCAATACCCCAAATAACATTAAAACACGGATCTTTATAATATCCAAAAATAGTGTTAGACACAAAACGGGGATAAAAAGATTTTCAATGAGATATTTGCATCCACGTGCAACAATCATGCATGTTTGAGCTCACGGTTTAAAATCTGATGAGTACAAAATGTTTTACCAAGACTGCGTAACATAACTCACTTTATACTTTGAAAATGTGAGAAACAATTTATGCAAACTTATATAGAAATAAATTTTGTGCATGAGTTGGGTCGGCACTCAGCATCTTAGGACTACATTCCTACGTTTTCCGACATACTATTGCCATCCGGATGCATCAAACACCTTAGAGGCACAATCCCACTAATTTAGTTAACTTACAATTTTTCCTTGAAACAGAATCGGCCTATCAAACTGATAGTTCTAATCCAACCAATAATTCTGACTCAAGATGATCAACTTAATGCATTCATCGCACTTAACTATCACTCAAAAATGACATTGCTATAAACATCAACCCTACCTTAGATCACTCGCTTAGAAACTTTCTCGCTACCCCAACGGTAATCATACCAAGGTAGTTCAAGTACACACATGTAGCATGTATGTTCACCATAACACTGGCCAGGTGCCATTATGAACGTACCGTACATGCTCATCCTTGCGATCCTTGACAAGTTTCCCGTTCCTAGCGACTAGATCAACTCCAAAATATCCTATCTTAAGGTTCCTAATGTGCAACTTCACATACAATCACTTATAAGAACGCTAGTTTGAGTCTAGGCATCCAAAAATCAATACCTAATTCTCTCAAACTTAAGCTCTGATACCAACTTGTAACACTCTCAATTCTGGATATAGCAACTAATTTAAAATTTTCTAAATACACTAATAAATGATTCATCTACGATCACAATTTAAGATTTAACCTCAATACACACATTCATTCTATACATACAGTCTATAATAAGGACGAGTGCTACTAAAACCAAATAATAGTCACTATCTCCAAACTGCGGAAGACTTCACCAAATACTTACTCTTGTCAGAAACTAAGCACATCTCTTCATAGTACTGCTAGAACGAAACCCCCATCTGGAACCTGATGCACATGCCGACAAATAAAAAGGTTAGGCTTAATGCCTAGTGAGCTCAAGAATTTTCAACATATATAAATTAATCGTTTAAAAAGGAAAAATACAATTGAAATCATAATCTTACAAAATGTTATGCTTCAAATATGAAAACGACTCGTATTCCAATAATATGCATTTTAGACGAATGAGGCACCATAATAAACGTTTTCCAAACCAAACGGTTTTAAGAACTAAGACCCCAAAATAACACGTTTCTTTGTAAATTAATTTCAACACATAACTCACTCAAAAGGAGAAGAGAAATCAGATTCCCAATTTATGAAACGTGGATAAAACTTTATATCCCGAAACACCCAAACACGGGTGGGGTATAATACTCAACCCAGAAATCATGGATAAGATCCATATATACAAAACGTCACCAAAAACTTTGATAATAAAACTCAATACCCAAAAACAACACCTTTCGGTGATGGGGGATACCCGAATTCCATCGGAAGTGGCGGGCACACAAAGTTAAGCCACTTATCAATGTTCTCGAGCTTCACATAGAGCCATGGATCCCCGTATACGGCTCCCAACCGAGCTACCACCGCAAAATAACCAAATGACCCTACTCGACCTCTAATGAGTGTCACCACAAAGTCACAAGTCCCCGTATCCGGCTCTCCAAGAGCACCACCGCAAGACTTAGCTCCGTATACGGCTCACAAACCGAGCTACCACCGCAAGCTTACATAAAAACATGAATTGGGGACCACTCACTAGACTTCAAACGCGGACACTAAATTCCACGATGAGTAACCAGACTGGATCACAAATGGGCATCGAGTTCAACCACCCACGATATATACCTCGAGCCCTTCAATAGAGGTTACACAGTTATCGAGTTCAACCACCCACGATCTATACCTCGAGCTCCCACTAGCCATAAACAATATCCAGTCCCAACACGAGGACAAAGTCCCCAACTAAACCAACCGACTGACTCATATGCCTATGGATCCAATGCATTATAGTCTAAAACGTTACATGACTCAAACGAATGAACTAACACATTTAAAACATGTAACTCTCAATTAAGATGCAACTAAGTACACCATACGTCCAAGGCTCCTCAACGAGGTACCAAAACCGAATAAATGTTCCAAAGACTCCACCGAGTACCAATCATGCCCCAAGAGGCTTAATAGACGTTTGGCTAAAACACGAGAGCCAATATGGTTAGACAAACCAAAATACACATTTTCCCAAAATCTTTGATTCTCAAATTACCATTGGCCTTCGGCCTAAAACCCAAAAGGTTTTCCATTTCTAAAATGTTCACCAAAGTCGGGAATGACCCAAACCCAAAGGGCTCACACATTCGTACTTTTCAAAACATCCCATTTCATGAATGATCCATGAAATCCGACAAACCCTTAAAAGTGCATTTTTGACCAAATACGTATTTATGCAATAATTCATCAAAACCCATTTATTTATGACACATTTATCGAAATGCCCAAAAATCACAAAGATGCGTGCTATATAAGTTTACAAAGTTAAACACTTTCAGAATAACCAAACTTATCAGCAGTTAACAATTTCATGTAAGACGCAAAACACTTTAAAATAAACATTTTGGCATGTACACCGTTTTCACAAATCAACTTGAACTCACCTTGTTAGATTTAGGCTAAATCTATATTTTACCCCACTATGAGCTTCCCTAACGAAACTTGAATCCACCAAGCCAAAACCTCCAAAACCTAAATCCAAATATTTTGAAACGTAAATAACCATATTCAACCATATAGAAACATTCCCCAAACATTTTACATCAAAACCTCAACTTATACCCAAAACCCTAATTTTGACCTAACTCCTCCAAAATCTCCCAAACCGAAAATGGAGAAACATAATACTTAGGAAATCATCAATGGAGCATGTATATCACCTAATAGGGTTTAGAGATGGAGGAAGTAAACTTACAACATAGGTTTTGGTGAAAACCTAGAATCCCCAAAATTTCTAATGCTGGAGATGAGAACTTAACCTTGCATCAAGGGATGAAGCAATCGATCATAATATGGAGAGGGAGCACCTTGATATTCATGGGAAAGCCCCAAAATCGGTTAGGGTTTATGAGGAAGAGAGGGGAACCGATTTGGGAGAGAATGGGAGAAGTTAGAAGTGATAAAATGAAGAGAATGGCTGAAAATCGGGTTTTAATCAACATCAGGGCTTTTTCAAGGGCATAGTCGCCCGCTCCCACAAGCCCGCGGTGCCATTCCCGCGATTGTGACACGGCAACAGTGACACTTGTCATTGTCGCGGGCGCTGTCACCCAAACTCCCTCGAGCCTCGAAATTCGACCTCTTTCAACCGCAAAGCTCTGGACACTGATAGGGATCAAAGGCAATACGTCCCAAAGCACAATTTCATAAATGGGAAACCACCAGAGACCACAGAGTGACTTCTTCTTACCAAGAATTACGGGTGTTACATTGTAAAAATCTTATTATTAATAATATTGGTCCAAAAGCAAAATGTATTGCACAAAATTGAAGAGAGCTCAAGATAGACAAGAAAGTGGATTGGATTGTTATGTAGATGATTGAAAACCTGTATGAGATAAAGTCAAAAATAGTTTGGCAAATACTATTTTTTGTGCTCTGATTTTTGGGTGCAAACTTAACTAGGAAGTTTGGCTCACCAACTCTACCATATCTTGTCCTAGTAAGGGAACATGCTCAGCATGTCAGACAAAGTAAGTTCAAAGTACTATTTTATCAGTATCATACTTCCTTTATTGTTCCCTCTACATACAAAAGAATGGGTTGTATTAACAAACGTGTACATCATATCTTCAGGATATTCATAGACTAACATGAAGAGTACAATCATGCACTAAGAAGCGAATCAGATGAAGACATGCATTAAAGTTGATATTTAAAAAAGTTAACCTTTGACAATGTTGTTACTCACTTGTTTTGATAGAGAGTCTGACTGATAGTTTCTAAGGCAACATCGGAAGACTATCTCAGTTCTTCATATCTGAAAGAGTACCTCCTTCTATTCTTTCAGTCTCTTCTTTGTGAGCAAATGTCACCTGGCAGATGGTTTAGGATCAGGTCTTACCTCTCTACCTTCTGCAACAAATCTGCAATTCTTGTTTTTATAAACATACAAAATTAAAAAGTGAAAATCTGATGTGTTTGTATTCAACTCCCTCTACAAACACTTTTGTGTTAGTCATTCCCCTTTCAAGACCAACAATATATGATAATCAAAATGGGTAGAAGTAGTATAATTGAGTTTGCATAGGAGAGAACAATCTCATCAGGTAATGATTCAAATTGATCAAATCTTCTTCTTCCATGATATCTCCTCTTTCTCGTAGATTTTTCTTCATTAATTTTTGTTTCACTCTCTAAAATAAGATTTCATAATTTATATATCATTTTTATGCATATTCATTTTTGTGTGTATCTATCCCTAAATGTTTGGGATTGATTCATCGTTAGATAACAACTTTGATAATTGACATTTATGCCATTTTTAGTTGAATTTTAGATTATTTTATTTATAGTATTAATTTAATGAGATAGGTGGTCTAAAATCATTTTCGTGTGACTCTTCCCCCCCCCCCCTCTCTCTCTCTCTTTGTGTGTGTCTATATATATATATATATATATATATATATATATATATAAGGTCAGGTTCTTTTGTTAACCACTTTTTGTTATTAACTATGTTAACCATATCACATCCATTGATTGTATAACAATGGTCAAGATGAAACAACACACAACATTAATAATTAAGATTGATTGCAATTGTGAACATTGATGATCAAGGGTAAATTAGAAAAATATCACAAAATATTTTTTAGATTTTATTGAATCCCCATCAATTTCTCGCCTAAAATTTGTAACCGACATCCCAACTCCCAATCGAATCGAAACACAAAGGTTCACGAATGAACACACAAGATTGATGCATATATGTGAACACACAATATTGGCGAAGAAACAAGATTGATTTTCCATGATGTGGTCAGGAACATGTATGAACATATGAACACACAAGATTGATGAATGAAGGACATAGGGATCTGAATGATCAAAGCTCGTGAACACTTATGAACATTGATATCCCAATAGTTCATCAACACTTATTAACACTCAATTTCATAACACTTATTAACACTCAATTTCATACACATAATTAACTTATTGTCAAGCTCATATAATCGTATGTTGTTATGAACAAATATCATTGATGCATGGACAAACTACGAGCATATGAACACAATGGTTCACGAATGAACACACAAGATTATGCATGCATGTTAACACAAGATTGATGCATATATGTGTGAACATGTCCATACACAACATAACAACCTGTCGTGTTCATAAATTCCTATTTGTTATGAACAAATTTCATTGATTTATGAAAACCTGCGAGATTATGAACACAAATGTTCAGAAATGGTGTATATGAAAGTAATGAAATACTATATCATATAAAATATCGTTTTAACAACACTCTCTTGATCACATGTTTCGGTAATAACGGTTATGACCATAGGGATAAACATGGTTACTTATGACATATAATACCTACACAAATATGATAAACATGAACCTAACTATGAAAATAGATATTTCTAACACATACAAAAACCTTACCCATACAATCATTTTGATTGGATTCAACGTTTTCAACTCTACATTTATCCCTGTTGGCAATCTAATCTGGTTTATATAATCTTCACCTTGATTGAGTTGTGTTTCATCATCTTCATCCATCGTTGTTGTTATCATTGTCGAACGATCATCTACATCGACTCTCACAAAGTCATCGTTAAAAACCCTCGGATTCATAACACCGTTCGTATAATCTTGTTGGCTATGTTCATGCTGCAAAACCATTTTCATTCACTAATTTGCTACACATCGAACATGAATCTTACCAAGTTTTTAAAGATTAAACCTATAGCTAAAATCAAGGATAATAAAAGATTTGTAACTCCTCACTAAATGAATGTTACAAATAACTAAATATAAAATTCCATTCATATCCCTATTTATTTATTGCACATACATGTCAAACCAATAATCAAGATGACTTCTTTATTGGTTAAACAAGGTTAATAAAGTTAACAAGAATTATATGATTAACAAAATAACCTTCCTCTATATATATAAAAAATATATATATGTATATATATATATATATTAAGGTGCGGGTTCAAACCAAGACACTCCTATTTTTACGAAAATACAAGAACACTTCCGGGCTTCAAAATTATTTAACCCATAATAAAAATTAGAATAAAGTCGTAGTATTTATCAATATTTTTTTTGTTATCTTAAAATTGTCTTTATCTCTTAAATGTTGCTAGTATCATCGAAGACTTCCTATATTGTTGCATTTGTTGTTGATAACGATGTGATAATACTGTGATAATGATATCATTTTGCCTTGATAATAATGTTTTAATGCTCGAATAAATCTACGACTTCTTATAATGTGTTTTTGTGATAATGATGTGATAACATTGTGATAAACCGAAAACAGTGATGATCACATCCACATTCATTGGCTTTATCTATTCATTATGTGATTTGTAATTTTTTTTTCCTTTTTTTACCCTTGTATGTCTTTGATATTCCTAAAAAAAGGTAAATATTTATTTAATATCTTACTGCTCCCTCAATCCTTCTAAAACTACGTACGACTTAAAACATAATGTTGATCTTACAAGTGTTCTCCGATTTACATAAATCGTAGATGTCACTCGTTTAAATCCTTTCCTGTATATTAATAGTGTAAGTGTGATGGTTGAGGAGTCGTTATCAAAAGAGGCAGTGCTGTTAAGAGAGGCAGCACAGCAAGGTTTAGAAAGGGCGGGCGAGCCACCACCACCACAAGCAGCCGTGGGATCTGAGCATGGTCCATGAACGAATTAACTGGGGCCCTATATGTCGCACAACACATCACATGTATTCTCTTATTTCCATTCTTCAATTCCTTCCTTCCCTATCATTGGAATTTCATATCATATTTCCCATCACATTCACCCCATTCATTACTTTAATTGTACCGTACAAATAATTCAAAATTAATTCCCCATTTTAAATATATCTTTTCTAATATTAATTTTAAATTAAAAACTAAAATTTAAATCACCCTTTACAAAATACTTAAATCTTAAAAGCTAGATCAACTCGCAAACACTATAAGAAAATTAGGCTTATGAAACGTTTAAAACGTCTCAAGTATCCTAATAACATACTTTGTAGGACCATACTATAAAGTGTATTATGTAAAAATGTTAAAACAAGTTTATATAACGTTTTTAGGTGTTTTAATAAGTGTTTTAAAACATTTTAAAAATAATGTAATAGCTATTTTAAATAACAATTTTGAGAAATGTTCTATAAACCAATCTTTTATAGGACATTCATGTTTTTATAGGATGTTTTTTCAAATAGTGTCCTATAAAATAGCTAATACGACACTTTATTTTAAATTGTCCTAAAAACACTTGTTAAAACATCTAAAAGCTTCCTACAAAACTATTGCAACACTATTAAATATGATGTTTTATAGTTTACGCTTAAACATTTTAAGCGTTCTATAAACCTTTTTTTTTGTAGTGAGAAATTGAGGTACATCTCGTTAGGGTCATTGGTAATTATCCTAAGAGTGAATTACATTGATGGTCTCTATGGTTTGTTTAAATTTTGGATTTGGTCCATAAAACAAATTATCTATATTGATCGCCCCTAACTTTTCAATTTTATAACACTCAAGGTCCTTTAAGTTAAAGTCAGTTAGTAACCATTGGAAGGGATAAATCATTATTTGGGTACACTACAAAGATCAAAAGTATAATTCACTCTAAAATTAATTATAATCCACATACTTTATTTAAAAATATTATTTATTAAAAGTATTTTGATTACGGTTAACATAAAAAACATTTTGATTATTATACATGAATAATTTTTTTAAATAAATACATGAATAATTTTTTAAATAGATATACGAATAATAATATTTGAAGTATGGTTAAAAAAATATTTTGATTATTATATTCGAATAATTATTTAAAATAAATATGTGAATAAAAGTACGTTAAGTAAAATATCTTAATCACAATCAATTTGAATCACAATTAATTTTAGAGTGTATTACACTTTTGGTTCCTTTAGTTTGCCCAAAAAATGATTTGTTCCTTCTAACGGTTACTAACTGACCGTGTTAACTCGATGGACCTTGAATATTATGAAATTGAAAAGTTAGAGACCATCAATGTAATAGTTTATTTTAGAGACTAAATCCAAAATTTGAGTAAACCATATGGACCACAAATGTTATTCACTCGAAAGTCTACTTTTGAGATTAGTGGAGATTCAGCCAAGTTGATTTAGACTCTTACAGTTAACAAAAAAAAATATACATGACGTTGTTACAAACTTTCTTTTAGTGACGGATATATTAAATTTACTTTTGAAACATTCTATCAATTACATAACTTTTTTCAGAAGGGATAATTACATATAAACATTAGTTATTTTAGCTCTGTCACACAAAAAAAATTAATTTATATTCATAAAAACTGCGGTTCTACTTTTTTAAAATTTAAACCCCAGGGGCTGTTTTGCAGTTGATTAATGGTTTGGTGCAGAATGATTAAGTGGTCAGAATGATTAAGAGGCTCTTATGATACAGTGCGAAATGAAATATGGTTGTTCACGAATTGTGTAGAATGAAATCATGGTTCTTAATGGTTAAGGCAAGGTCAAGATACAAAATCATTCAGAGGGTTTTGGAACCATTAAGAGGCATAATTTTTTTTTTGGCAAACAGGATTTACCTCTTAAAAATTCAGAAGTTGTCTCTTAATGGAACCATTAAGAGGTAAACAAATAGCGCCCACTTTATAATGAAATCTATTGAACAAATTCCAAATCACTTTTGGGCTTGTCTTATTTCCAGTAATTTTTGGGTCGAGCACATCGTAGAAGTTTTGTTTTGCTGTTTTGATAACATCATTATGAGAATTTAAAAAATTAATACAAAAAAAATTAAAATTAAATTAAAAGGAGCAAAAAAGATGAAGAATGGATAGACTGTCAGCTTTGACAGAAAATGAATGTGTTTCTGTTTCTTGCAGGAGATGAGGTGGCAAACTATAACTGGAAGAAACTAAGCAGGCACCCTACGTGGCATAATTAGCAAGTAATTAATCCGACCTTTTATGATTAATTACTAAAGAAAAATATATTGTCTTATTTATTTATTTAGTAGTTATTAGAAACGTACTCGCGTAATACAGCGAGATACATTAAGATTTTAATGTTTTATTTTATTTTTTGTTTTTTTGTCGATTTACAGTACGATTTTGGATGGTTTTGAGAAAGTGATAATGTTTTTTCTATAAATTTGTTTAATTTAGGCTTAAAAATATAATGTTTTTTATATAAAAAAATAAGTATTTTGTTAGATTTCAATAATTATCTTATATATTTTAATGACATCTAGAAAAAATAATCAATTACATATTTAATAATATAATTAAAACAAATTTATAGTAATATAATATATTAATTAATAGTAATACATGAAAATATCTGCATAAAAGGAAGACTCTGAACATACCAAATTGGTGGGTGTTAGAATCCTGCAGTAGTAATATGTATCTTGTGCTTTGATACTTTAAATTAAGAGATTTTTAAAATCTTGCATAAAATGATGGTATCTTATGCCTAATAATCTATATTTAAGAGTTTTTATCGGTGCTTTGTAATATAGTATAGATATAGATAGTTAGGATGAAGGGTTTCATATCTATCATTCCCCACAGCCTGGATCCATTGATGATAATGGTTTTTATTATATAGTAATATAGACGGACGGTGCATGTATAAAAACTTTTTATACATTTTACTTGAGTAAACTAAACAAATTTGGTCCCTATAGTTTACACCAATCTTTAAAAGTGGTTTCCAGACTTTAATAAGAGTGAATTGCAAATTTGGTCCCTATAGTTTGTTGTTTTTCTTACATTTAGTTCCTACAAAATTTTTATTGCAAGAAAATCCCTGGGGTATGCAAAAGTGCTCGGATTTGATCCCTGAGACTAACTCCGTTAGATTCTCTCCGGTTAAAACCCCTCATGTGCCTTGCACATGAGGGCATTTTGCCTTTTTTTAATTTTTCACTAAAAACCAAAAATCACAAGGACCAAATCCTATCCTTCCCGTGAACCACATGTGGTTGTGGAAACGTAGAAGAAGGAACAAAACCCTAAGTAAATCAAGAACAAAAAGCATAGAAGAAGAAACAGAAAAGAAGCAGGTCGGGGGAGGGGAGTCTGAAGATGGGAAGTAGAAGGAGAAGTCGTCCGGCGGATGGGGTGTTCGACGATGAGCAGTCCGGCGATGGGGTAGAGAGTCTGACGATAAGTAGTCCAATGATGGATGGTTTTGTGGATAAAGGAGGTCACGACGGGATTTGGTCGTCAGGATCTCTCCAGATCCGACCATCTTCCCCCTTCACTCTCATTGTCTTTTATTTTCCAAATCCAACCATGAAAAAGGATGAGATATACAAAAAATCGCACACACAGATTTGGAGGCGATGATGGAGATGATGGTGAAGAACATCCATCGAGATTATGGAGATGGTGGGCGGGTGATGGTCAGATTATGGTAATATGAAAAAGTAACATGTGTTTGGATTTAGATTTGGGTTTGAGCATGTGTTTAGACTTCGATTTTGGGTTTGAATCTTTTTGGATTTTTGTTTTTAGTTTCTAATATGGGTTTCAATTTTGGGTATGAATCTTCTTTTGTTTCTTTTCTAGGTTTGATTCTCAGTTTCTGTAACGCACCACCTTTTCACATAACATATTTACATGCAATATCTACAAACCAACTACATAAGTCTGCATATTGGGTCTTCATTACTATATTACACAACACTACAAATACCACTTCTAAGTTTTTCCTTCTACTCAACATATTTACATATTCACATATATACTTACACCAAACAATTACACATAGTTGATACCAACAAACACATAATATTCTCCACTTCCACGTAAAGCAATCCCACACATACTGTAATAACCCAAAAAAACACATAAACAAAGATGGCATTAATGAACCAAGATCCAAACATTACAATTACGAAATTAGAAATAAACAGCGGAAGTCTTTACTACAACCGAGAGTTACTAAATGAAAATAATCTAAATATTATCTTCTTCTGCATCCTCTACAACTCTAAACTTTCTCCTTTCCCTTTACCGAAGCATCTCCCGCACCTTTTCTAGAAATTGGTTTTTAGGATTTGAAAACGAGGGTTAGACCGTAAGGTCTAGTGAATTCCTGACAAGAACGATAATTCGCAAATATAATAATTGCATAGTCTATAATAATTAATAAATCCTAACCATTTGGATTACAAAATCAAAAGAGTAAATCCCTTTATATAACTTTTCAAATGGGTATCACAATGATCAGTTGTGCCCAATTTAACGTTACTATGCGCGCAACCACGATCGGGGCCCAAGTAGACTCCCCTCTCGTATCGGGGCCCAAGCAGACTCCCCGCTCACACCGGGGTCCAAGCAGACTCCCCGTCCTCATGTGAAGGAAACGAATTCCATACACATAGGTGGTATGAGATTTCCGTAATCGTCACCGGCTCAAGACAATTTCCCACATCGACAAAATTAACGTGATAGTTCATGTTCATAAACTCACAATAATCTGATAACTTGTTAGAACGATAATAACACAACTGTATCAATAATAAAATCTCATCCAAATCCCAGTTTTAGTTTTTCTTTAAGTTCAACATAAAAGAAAAGTGGTAAAAATTTAGAAGCCAGAAACTCACCTGCTAGACTCTTAATTCGAGGTATTGCTTCCCTATAAGAATAATGGAAGAACAACAAGGTAACTCAATGTACAAATCTCAGATACACAGTATATACTTAACTTAAAGTACCCTGAATCCTCAGCTTCACTCGACCAAACTACCCTCAACCGGGCTTTCCCTTCGATGACCGAACTCTAACAGACCGGGGCCTCCCCCTGGTCGACCGGTGTCCATGTGACCGGGGTACCACCCTCTCGACCGGTGTTCATGTGACCGGGGTGCCACCCTCTCGACCGGGGCCTCCCCCTGGTCGATCGGTGTCCACACGACCGGGGCCTCCCCCTGGTCAACCGGTGTCCACACGACCGGGGTCTCCCCTAGGTCGACCGGTGACCACACCGATCGGTGCTATCGCAAAGAATATCGACCGGATTGAACGTGGACTGGACATGAAGGGAGGTTGCGATACAGAAACCCACAAATCATACGTTTCACCAAAACAAATCCTCAATTGAAAATAAACATTCTGATGCTAACAAAAATACCAAGATAAAGCTAACACCAAAATTCAATATCTCAATCTGGTTACCCGGACTACTTAAATTAAATGATTTCAGACTCAACTTAATCATATACAGACTTAAGGGTTTACGATCCCATACATCTATAATCCATATCCTAAACCAGAAAGAGATGCGAATAAATGATTACTTAGCTTTTGAGAAGAAAAACTAACCTGAGAATTTAATTTCTTCAAGGATCCCAAGCTTCTTCTCCAAGTCTCCCAAACTTTCTCTCTGGCGCCGCTCAACACAATGAAATGAGGAAGAATTGGGTCTTTACCCTATTTGACAAATAATTAACCAATTTTACTCTTTTGCCCTTCCAACTCAAAATCCAATCTCAAGCCCAAACTTAACAAAAGCCCATAATAATTATAATAACAAAACATGGGTCTTACAACTTTCCCCCCTTGAAAGGATTCCGTCCCCGGAATTCCCTCTTCGAATAAATGAGGGTATTTGGCTCGCATCTCAGATTCCACTTCCCAGGTAGCATCCTGCCCTTTATGATATCGCCATTGCACTTTTACTAACCCAATCTCTTTACTCCTTAACTTTCTGACCTTTCGGTCGGTGATAGCTTCAGGCTCTTCTATAAAATTCAAACGTTCATCAATCTGCACATCATGCATTGGTACCGTCAAACTCACGTCCGCTAGGAACTTCCGTAAATTTGAGACGTGAAACGTATTATGAATACTTCGCAATTCGTCGGGAAGATCTAGTTTATATGCCACCCCTCCAATGCGCTCCATTATATCAAACAGACCAATATAACGGGGACTTAGCTTCCCTTTCTTACCAAACCGCATTACTCCTTTCCATGGAGACACCTTGAGCATCACTCGATCTTCGATCTGGAATTCTATGTCCTTTCTCCGGTGGTCCGCGTAGCTCTTTTGCCGATCCCGAGCCACTTTTAGATTTTCCCGAATCTATACCACTTTATCCGCTGTGAGTTGCACTAACTCCGGTCCCGCCAGCTGCCGCTCTCCGACTTCATTCCAGTACAAAGGGGTTCTGCATTTCCGACCATACAAGGCCTCGAACGGTGCCGCCTTTATGCTGGCATGATAGCTGTTGTTATACGCAAATTCAATCAAAGGAAGGTGACTTTTCCACGAACCCCGAAAGTCTAGAACACAAGCTCTCAACATGTCTTCCAAGGTCTGGATGGTTCGTTCACTCTGACCATCAGTCTGAGGGTGATATGCAGTACTCATCTTTATACGCGAACCCATCTCCCGCTGGAAACTTTTCCAAAATGCTGACGTAAAACAGCTGTCTCTATCCGAGATGATTGACAACGGCACCCCATGACGGGTTACAATTTCGTCTATATACAACTTTGCTAATCTTTCTAAGGTATACGTCTCTTTTATGGGCAAGAAGTGTGTCGATTACGTCAACCGGTCTACAATTACCCAGATAACATCATAACCCTTCGGAGTCCTTGGCAATTTAGTCACGAAATCCATAGTAATTTGATCCCATTTCCAGACTGGAATTTCCAAAGGTTGCAACTTCCCGTATGGCCGCTGATGTTCCACCTTTACTTGCAGACAAGTAAGACAACGCTCCACAAAGTGAGCTATATCCTTATTCATACCCGACCACCAAAAATTTGGTTTTAAATCTCCATACATTTTATTCATTCCAGGATGGATCGAATATTTTGACTTATGAGCTTCCTCCAAAATTTCTCGCCTAAGATCTCCCAACTTCGGAACCCAAACTCTGGCCTTAAAACATTTCAAACCCCGACTATCTTCAGTTAACACAGTTACCATACCGAGCATTCGCTCCTGCTTTAAATTTTCAGGCATCACTGCTTTTCGACTGCGACTTCTTTATCTTCTCCATAAGGTCAGACGCTACTTCAGTTCGCATGGCCACCACTTTTGTAGCTTCACTTCTCTCTTTGCGGCTCAGGGCATCTGCCACCACATTGGCCTTTCCCGGGTGGCAATCGATTTTGCAGTCGTAATCTAGCAATAAATCCATCCACCTTCTTTGGCGCATGTTCAACTCTTTTTGATCAAAGAGATGACATAGACTCTTATGATCTGTAAAGATCCGACACTTCGTCCCGTACAGGTAATGTCGCCAAATCTTCAGTGCGAACACCACTGCTGCTAGTTCTAGGTCATGGGTAGGATAACGTGACTCGTGGTCCTTCAATTGACGAGATGCATAGGCGATCACCTTACCTCTTTGCATCAGGACACAACCCAACCCCCAACCTTGACGCGTCACTGTATACTGGCGCAGAACTCAGCATGGTCTTCAACTTCTGAAATGCTTCCTCTTGAGCTTCCGTCCACGAAAACTTCACGCTTTTCTTCGTAAGGGTTGTCAATGGCGTTGCGATACGCGAGAAATCTTTGATGAATTTCCGATAGTATCCCGCCAACCCTAAGAAACTTCTCACCTCCGACGGATTTTTCGGCTGCTCCCAATCTCGAATAGCTTCTATTTTGGATGGGTCTACTTTAATTCCTTCCCGGGATACTACGTGCCCAAGAAATTGCACCTCTTTCAGCCAAAATTCACATTTAGAAAATTTGGCAAAAAGTTTCTCTCGCTTTAGCAACTCCAAAATGACGCGTAAATGCTCCTCATGCTCCTCCTCAGACTTTGAGTAAATCAGGATATCGTCTATGAATACAATCACAAACTTGTCCAGGTAGGGTTGACATAACCTATTCATTAAGTCCATAAATGCTGCAGGCGCGTTGGTTAGGCCGAAAGGCATCACCAAAAATTCATAATGCCCATACCTGGTTCGGAATGTTGTTTCCGGAATGTCCTCCTCTCTTACTTTAAGCTGGTGATAGCCCGACCGCATATCAATCTTGGAGAAGTAACTAGATCCTTCTAGCTGATCAAACAAATCGTCTATCCTCGGAAGCGGATACTTATTTTTAACTGTGACCTTATTAAGTTCACGGTAATCAATGCACATTCGCATTGTACCGTCTTTCTTTTTCACAAACAATACCGGAGCACCCTAGGGTGAGGTACTCGGTCTCACAAACCCCTTGTCTAACAGTTCCTGCAACCGAGACATCATTTCCTTCATCTCCGAAGGCGCTAACCGATAAGGGGAACGCGCGATTGGTGCCGCCCCCGGCACCAAATCTATACGAAATTCCACCTGACGATCTGGGGGTAAGGTAGTCAAGTCCTCCGGAATTACCTCCGGATACTCGTTCACCATTCTTACATCCCTGATTTTTCGTTTCACTTTCTTGGCATCAACGACATAAGCTAAAAACCCCGAACATCCCTTCTTTAGACATTTGGCAGTTTTGACCATAGACATAAGACTAACTTTCTTATTCCGCCGACTCCCATACAAGATTACCGTTCCCTTGCCCGGTATCTGTACTCGTATTAACTTCTTATTACAGACTATGTTGCCATTGTTTTCAGCCAACCAGTCCATTCCCAACACTATATCGAACTCTCCCATTTGCATAGGATATAACCGCAGAGACACCAAACTCCCTTCTATATCTATAACACAACCCTCGACAACTTCCTTAATAAACACCCGGTTATCATCGGCCGTTTCTACTTCTAACGCCCTCTCTAGACATTTAGGTTTTACGTTCAGGTATTTCAAGAACCCCAGAGATACAAAGGAACGATCCGCCCCCGAGTCAAATAATACAATGGCAGGTAAAGAATTCACCAGAAATGTACCTGACACAACTTTTGGTGTTTCCTCTGCCTTTATTCCTGTCATATGAAAAGCACGCCCCTTCGCACGTGCTGGCTTCGATCTTTTCTCTTCCACTTTATATCCCTGTTTTCCACCGTACTGCACCATCCCACCCTTTTTCAGCTGTGGACAATCTGGCCTGATATGGTCAGACGACCCACATTGGAAATAGGATCGACTCTTCGGACAATCCTTAGCAATGTGACCAGCCACTCCAGATCGGTAAGAAGACCGCGAATCGATCACACAATCACCCCGATGAACTCGGTGACACTTACCACACGGCTTTGGCATTGCCCCACGCTCCCCACGCACATCGGATCTGAATACTTTCCCTTTCCTTCCATCTTCCCCTGAACCGTCCCATTTCCGCTTTTCACTCCCTCTCGCAGTCGCTTGGCGGTTCTTTTCCTTTTCTCTCATCTCTGCTGCATTAATTGCTGATTGAAAAGTGGCTGGTTCCTTGTTTCCAACAAATTCACGAATGTCGCTCCTCAGACCTAAGATGTAGCGTTCCACCCGCCTTTCCTCACTTGGCACATAGATTTCCGCGAAACGAGACTTTTCGATAAACTTTGAAGTATACTCCCGCATGGTCATCTCTTTTTGTTCCAGACCCAAAAACTCTTCTTCCAGCTTTTTAACTGCCGCCAGAGGGCATAATTGATCTTTGAACCTGCTCACAAAAGTTTCCCACGACATCCCCTTGGCTGCTGAGGAACCTTGACCTCCCGATTCCGCATCCCACCACATCACAGCTTCATCTCTCAGCATTGACAAAGCATAAACCACTTTATCCTCACTTGCACATTTGCTGGTGTCGAATGCCAGCTCCATACCCTTAACCCATTTTAGTGCTAAAACCGGATCACATTCCCCCTTATAGGTAGGAGGCTTGCAGTAAGCAAATTCTTTGTAACTGCACCCTTTAGCTGCCAACTCATTCACCACCAGAGTAGTCGATTGACGATGACTACCCTCTACTGAGACCGGTGGACTAGATATTTCAGTTCCCTCTTTACCCTCAGATTTCTCTTTGTTTCCAAATGCTGACCCCTCCCGCTGCACCAGAATAGCGTTCAGGGTCTCCTGCAATTTGGCCATTTCCGCAGCAAAGGCTGCATGGGTCACAAAAGCTTGATTCCGACCACGACCCCGTCCTCCCTGCTGACCCCTACCCCGAACAGAAATAGAGCTCTCCTGCTGCGACGTTTCCCTATTCTCGGCTTCTGCACTCCTGGCCCGCCGACCCGAATGGGATGCCCCGTGCCCCCTATTCGCAGCATTCAGTTCCACCTGAGTAGCAACCTTTCGAGACGACCCTACCGTCTTCTTTGCCCGACCCCTGGCCCTTCCTCGAGCAACTGGTTTCCTTAAAGGTACTGCTCGCTCATTGACCTGAGTCTCGTTAACTGGATTAATCCCCTCAGCTGGCACTGATCTACTTCTCAATCACCTTCCCGACATGACGACACTGATAATAGCACAAAATAATCCAAATTTAGAAATCTAATATGACAAGGTTACTTAAGCACATACATGTACCTGTAAATTCGCGATTACACTGGCCAGGTGAAATCCCAAATTTACCTTACATGACAGTCCTCACTACCTTATCATTAACGCACCTAGAGTGAACTTATACATGCATCCTAACTCTCGGTTGAATTTCTTAGGTTCCCAGTTTAAGTTTAGGCCCATCCGGTCACCTAAATCCCTTAAACTACGGCTCTGATACCAAATGTAATAACCCAAAAAAAACACATAAACAAAGATGGCATAAATCAACCAAGATCCAAACATTACAATTACGAAATTAGAAATAAACAGCGGAAGTCTTTACTACAACCGAGAGTTACTAAATGAAAATAATCTAAATATTATCTTCTTCTGCATCCTCTACAACTCTAAACTTTCTCCTTTCCCTTTACCGAAGCATCTCCCGCACCTTTTCTAGAAATTGGTTTTTAGGATTTGAAAACGAGGGTTAGACCGTAAGGTCTAGTGAATTCCTGACAAGAACGATAATTCGCAAATATAATAATTGCATAGTCTATAATAATTAATAAATCCTAACCATTTGGATTACAAAATCAAAAGAGTAAATCCCTTTATATAACTTTTCAAATGGGTATCACAATGATCAGTTGTGCCCAATTTAACGTTACTATGCGCACAACCACGATCGGGGCCCAAGCAGACTCCCCGCTCACACCGGGGCCCAAGCAGACTCCCCGTCCTCATGTGAAGGAAACGAATTCCATACACATAGGTGGTATGAGATTTCCGTAATCGTCACCGGCTCAAGACAATTTCCCACATCGACAAAATTAACGTGATAGTTCATGTTCATAAACTCATAATAATCTGATAACTTGTTAGAACGATAATAACACAACTGTATCAATAATAAAATCTCATTCAAATCCCAGTTTTAGTTTTTCTTTAAGTTCAACATAAAAGAAAAGTGGTAAAAATTTAGAAGCCAGAAACTCACCTGCTAGACTCTTAATTCGAGGTATTGCTTCCCTATAAGAATAATGGAGGAACAACAAGGTTACTCAATGTACAGATCTCAGATACACAGTATATACTCAACTTAAAGTACCCTGAATCGTCAGCTTCACTCGACCAAACTACCCCCGACCGGGCTTTCCCTTCGATGACCGAACTCTAACAGACCGGGGCCTCCGCTTGGTCGACCTGGGCCTTCGACCGGGGTCTCCCCATGGTAGACTGGTGTGCATGTGACCGGGGTGCCACCTTCTCGACCGGTGTCCATGTGACCGGGGTGCCACCCTCTCAATCGGTGTCCATGACCGAGGCCTCCCCCTGGTCGACCGGTGTCCACATGACCGGGGCCTCCCCCTGGTCGACCGGTGTCCACACGACCGGGGTCTCCCCTGGATCGACCGGTGACCACACCGACCGGTGTTATCACAAAGAATATCGACCGGATTGAACGTGGACTGGACATGAAGGGAGGTTGCGATACAGAAACCCACAAATCATACGTTTCACCAAAACAAATCCTCAATTGAAAATAAACATTCTTATACTAACAAAAATACCAAGATAGAGCTAACACCAAAATTCAATATCTCAATCTGGTTACCCGGACTACTTAAATCAAATGATTTCAGACTCAACTTAATCATATACAGACTTAAGGGTTTACGATCCCATACATCTATAATCCATATCCTAAACCAGAAAGAGATGCGAATAAACGATTACTTAGCTTTTGAGAAGAAAAACTAACCTGAGAATTTAATTTCTTCAAGGATCCCAAGCTTCTTCTCCAAGTCTCCCAAACTTTCTCTCTGGCACCGCTCAACACAATGAAATGAGGAAGAATTGGGTCTTTACCCTATTTGACAAATAATTAACCAATTTTACTCTCTTGCCCTTCCAACTCAAAATCCAATCTCAAGCCCAAACTTAACAAAAGCCCACAATAATTATAATAACAAAACATGGGTCTTACACATACACATCAAGCCTTATCCTTTTCTTTATCAGTTATACAAACCTGTCCTGAAATACATATTTGAAAACAAAATGAGGGTTAGACCAATTGGTCTAAGTGAGAAAACCCCTATCTTTATCATACATTAGTATGATCATTTTATGTCAAAACCATACAGTAAACCATTCATATTAAACCTCTTATGTCAAATCTCTGATTAATTTACCCAAAAACTTTGGCACTCTTCTTTCTCAATCATTTGGCACTAAGGCCCTTTCGATGTACCTTTAAGTACAACCAACCCCGTTGACCTTCAAGTACAACCAAAGTGTAATAATTGTGAAACTGACAATTCTTATGTACATCGCGATATGTATAATTCTAGAGCAGCCGATAGTGTCACCGTTGGCTTATTAACCTTAACTCCGTTGTAATAGTGCCAACAAAACATGTACATTCATCCTCACCCATTTCATATCATGAAATACTTTTTATCCAATTAATATTATATGTATTATAGTTGGAAAATAGTTAAATAAAAACTCACCTTGATGTGAGATTGAACAACACATGCGTAAACGAGCAAAACCGGCAATTAACGCCACAACAGAACACCACGCAAGCCACACTTCCCCGATGAGTAACCGGGTTTGTAATATATACACAAAGATTATATGCTTATAAGACTCATTACGAAGATTTAGGACCTTAAACGACCTACCGGACGCCCCCGAATTGCAACCGAGCTAGAAATCGAACAACCGACATCAAACACAAGACTTGGAGTTGTGATATGCACATAACATGTTCAAAGTGTTCAAAACGAGTACCCATACCCCTATATTACGCCTATAAACGACACAAGTATGCAATAAACAAAAATTGGAAAATGTTGAAACAGTGCTTGGCGCGACTTTGATGCGACCAAAACCGCGCCAAAGGTCGCGCATACCTCTGTGGACAGTAAACAACCCCTGTTTCGTCCCCTTGACACCCCAACTCTAACCCAACTCAATTTGGGTCATTTCTATGGAGGTTTTAGCATCAAAAATGAAGTTCTAACATCAAATAACATGGAGGAACTCATATACAACTCTATACACATGTGAACTCAATTCAATCCATGATCAAGAATAGCCATGAAAGGAGCTCCACATCACCATCCATGGCAAAGTGTCAAACTCAATCTTAAACAAGCAATATGAGCCATAGAAGGAAGAAACCTCATACTTCATGACTTTTATACACAAGATAAACTTCTAAAACTATAGAATCATCCATGGAATAACCCAATTACATAAACCCTTAAAACCTTAAACCAACACTAACATGAAGAAGAAGAAGAAGAAGAAGAAGAAGAAGAAGAAGAAGAAGAAGAAGAAGAAGAAGAAGAAGAAGAAGCCAAGACATCAAAACCATCACATACCTTCAGCAAAACTCCTTGAGGAAATACTTGGATTTACAAGATGAGACAAACCCTAGATTTTTCTCTTCCTTTGGCTTTCTTTCTCCCTTTCACGACACACACACCTTCACACACTTTATCTTCTTTCAATTTCCAGCCAAAAGAGTCTATAACTCATCAACATACACCATGACTCACTATATAAATTAACTATTTACACTAAGAACCCTTATCTAACCACTAATGACCATCCATACCCTTAACTAATAATTCACATAACATTATAAAGTAATTTATGAGGGTTATTACAGTTTCAACTTTGGGTTTGAGAGTATGATCCAGATTTTGGGTTTCTATTTGGATTTCGATTTCATTTCTGGGTTTGTACCTATTACGATTTCATTTATGGTAGAGGGTTTCTGTTTGAATATGATTTAGTGTTTGTTTTTTGAATTTGAGGTGGGTTTTTGATTTATATGGATATGTGTCACAAGATTTTCAATGAAGATGTTCATAGTGTTCTTGAAGCTTTCAGGAAGATATTCATAGTATTCATGAAGATGTTTATATATACAGGTGTTGGTGTGTATAAATATATGCATATATACACAAAAAAAGCAAAATAGGATAAAAACAAGAAAAAGGTTTAAAAGACTAAAATACCCTTGCAATTTTGGCACTGTAATTTATATTTTTTAGTGAAAAATGAAAAAAAAGGAAAAATGTTCAAAATGCCCTCATGTGCAAGGCACATGAGGGGTTTAACGGGAGGGAATCTAACGGAGTTAGCCTCAGGGATCAAATCCGAGCACTTTTGCATGCCACAAGGATTTTCTTACAATAAAAATTTTGTGAAGACCAAATGTGAGAGAAAAAAACAAACCACGGGGACCAAATTTGTAATTCATTCCTTTAATAATTACAATTACCTTTCTTACTGATTACATTTTGTTTTGAAAATGGTCCAAGGTCACTAACTCTATTAAATATGTCTATTAACTAAAGGACATTTATGTCCTTTTATCCCTTTTTTTATTCACTCAAAGAACCAAAATTGTAGTTTACCTTTTATATATTTATATTTATATTCATATTCATATTTTATTTTCAAAAAATGGTTATAACCATAGCCATAAGGTCATCTCAATCTAAAGGTATTGGACGGGTTCTTCGGTTCCTTTTGTCAAGGTTCTCTCTTGATCGCATCCCAATATTTAGGGAAAAGATCAAGGGAGAACCACAAAAAAATGGATGAAAGAAATATAATAAAATTGATATCAAATTATATATAATAAGGTGATAGTTTTTTGGTGTAATTTGTTTCGCTCAAAATTTTGTTATATTTCGTCGATTTTCGATTTTAAAAGTTGGTGTGATATTTTTTGAAATTTCGGCATGACTTCTTCGTAAATTCGTTATATGCCTGTGTTATATCCGGTGATTCGTGTGTACATACACTAGACAAATCCCAAACCTCAAATATGAATTTACACCACGTATATTAACTATTACTTAGAAACATATTCCAAATGCGTTGATGTAAAATCTTCTAAATATTATCTTGAACTAATCTTTGTCCCAACCAATACGATAATCAAAACACCTATTTAACCAATAGTGTTGTCCAACAATGTTTACCTCTATTAACACCATCAATAATACCATATGATCTTGATCCTAGGATACACATCGACAAATTTTAAAAAAATCTGGATACACCCCTGGTGAGTTCAAGAGTTTATATAATAAAACATTACTTCAAAAATCAAACTGATTCAAATATCCAAAACAATGCATGATTTGCAAAAATTAATAATATGCAAACCAACACATTACTTTAATCGAAATGAATAAAAAAAATGTGGTTATAAATTTCAAAAAGATGTAACAACCATCGCACCATGTAGGGGAGACCCACAACATAATCGGAATCAGTGAAGGAGCACTACCCAGCAGTTAACTTATCCATTAGACTAATTTCGACATAATCATCATGTGCACGTTGTGTCCTACAGACACTATGCCTATTAGTCGAATTATCTGGCACAATACCGTGCACGGTACTCCAATACAACACCAGATAGGAGCAACTCATCAACTGTAAAGGGAGCGAACCCATTTATAAACACAACTAGGGGGTGACCCTAAGTCGCCATATCCGGATCTAATACATTACCATCATAGCACACGGATAGCTCAAAATGTCTAAATTATACAGAGTACTTTTCCCAATAGTTTAAATAAATAACATGCTAAAGAAACATCAAATTACGATACATCAAAATGCATTTTATATAGTTCTTCAAAACATTTTAGCATGCTCGTTTCACCTTCAAATTTACTTTGTATAAAACATTAATTAACCACATTTCATAAGACCATTTAAATCATGTATTTTTTTTTCATGACACACATTGATACACAATCAACATGAATCAACTATGTAAAATACGTATGTTTGACGTGTACTAATTTTAAGACTATTTGAACTCACCTTTGCTAGATTAAGTTAAATCTAGTTTTCACCCAACTTGCACATTCAACTTGCTACCTAGACAAACAAGGTATGATCACCAAATCAATATAATCGCTCTAAACAAAATATTTACCAACCCTTTTACCTTTCCAATCTATTAAGAAACACCCAAACAAATTTAAGATCAATTTTATACGAATATTTGAAGATTGATTTTCTATTCCCTCCATAAAACCGACAAGCTCCGTTAAATTCAATTTTGACCTGTTTATAGCCCAAATTACCTTATACTTTATACATATCGATTGTAATACACCTTTCAATTGTTTTAAGAAAGAGGTTACATGTCTAAATCCGAGTTAAGAGTGATTCTATACAACTTTTACAATTTCCAGCACCAATTCAACTTAATATGGTCAATTGCTCTTATTTGTTTTAAAACTATTGATTTGCATTATATTCTTCAAAACATAGTTAATACACATTTTAAATTATGTTTAGAAGGTTCATATATTCATAATCACTTAAACTCTAGATAATACTTATATTTTCCAAATTTTGATTCAACCCGAAAATATACATTCTTTAACTTTGAAAATCCATTATAATCCATTTGAAATGTTGACTAGATCATTGAAATACGTTTATATATCTATATTAACTATATCCCTTGAATTTCCAGCTTTAATTAAAAAATCAGTTTGACATCTAAGGAAACAATTGACTTTTTTTTTAAAAAAGTGGTTATAATGGCCTTTTTAATCATGTACATAGTATCATCTCAATCTAAAGGTTTGGATTGGTTCTCCAGTTCTTTTCTTTTTCAAGATACTCTCGTGATCTCTATAACACCCCTAAAAAAGGAAAATAGCAATTAATTTCAAATTAGATGAGAATCGATATTTTAAATACAAAATATGGTAATTTGTCCAAAATACATAAGCGTTTACAAGATAGTGAATAATAAGTTTGAATATCAAATTTCTAGACTTTTATCTAATTCTATCAGACCTAGATTTAAGCCAGGGATTAAGTTAACCACCAAAGCTTGCCATCTCCCAAAAGAATAATAACTCTCCAAAAATCTTTCCTCGCTTGCGCCTCTAAATGGCACTCCAGGCTCTCTATATCATCGACCCTTGGGCCTGTCGCCACTAAGACCAGTTATACACATCTTCAAGAAGAAATGTTAGGCTTTACGCCTACTGAGTACAAACACTTTATTCCAAATTACAAACGCATAAGGATTTAAGTGACAAGTATGGTTGGCCCTTTTTAGGGAAGAGGTGAGCGTCAAAGCAAGACATAATACTTAATAATTTATCTTGCGATAACGGGGGAGATCCGATTCCATCAAGTCGCAGAACACAAAGTAAACCACATAAAGATGTTGGCAAGTAATTCACTCTAGGCATACAAGCCGTCACTTTTACTCTTCTTAGTTAGTTGAATGCCAAGATTACAAGGTGATAACCTCAAAACTCCTCACTTGTTTAACATCAGAGGTCCCAGGGCGATATGTCAGGATCTTAATTCTAAACAAGAATAAACTCTCAGAAAACAATATCAAAGAAGTTTGCGGAATAACACTTTGATATTCAATGAAACAGTAAACAAACAGTAAATCTGATGAACAACTTGCAAACTCTTATTGAATGATTGAAAGTCACAAGCTTTTACACACAACCTCAATATTGATGAACAGACTCACCAATACGAATTCTACTTCTCTAGAATTAGGGTTCTAACCTTGAGGTTGATTCTCTCTATGAAAGCTAAAAAACTCAGAATTATTGTCCCTACTAAAGAAACAAACTATTCTATACATATAATGAAGATAAAAGATAATTACAAAATAATAAAAGATCTTCAGTATAATCTTCCATCATTATCTCCAAGCTTCCATGAATATCTTCACACCAGCTGTCATCCTTGCCATATAATCTTCATCTCATAAGCAGCATTAATTCTTCAGCAGCATTAATACTCTGAGCAGTATTAAGTTCAGCAGTACTAACTATGCTCAGCAGTATTAAATTTGTTCTAGCAGTACTAACTCCAGCAGTACTAACTACTAGCAGTAGTAAAATCTACTAGCAGTAGTAATCATGATGTACTGGCAGTAGTAACTCTGTTGTAGCAGCATTAACCATACTCAATCATTTCTGAATTTCCCAACAATCTCCCCCTAACTTGACTTTTAGGAAGAGAAGTCAAGTTCTTCAGATGCTCCCAAAATACCATTCTTCAGATCCCTGTATCAACATTTAGCCCCAAACTTTGATTGATCATTCTCTGAATCAGATACTTTGCCATTTCTGAGTTTTCAACACATCCAAGCTTCTTCTTCAACATTGCATGAAGCTTCAGTCTGCTATGGTTGTATACTCTATCCATTAGGAAGTATTCTATGTGATTTCTATCCAAAGTCACTGCATATACTCCACTAGTTTCATATAGAGTCCAATTGTTGACTGTTTGAAACACATTTTTTATCACATGCTCCACTTCTTCAGATTTGAACATCATACACAGATACTCCATCACCAGTTTTGTAATTGAAATCCCTGGAGCTTTTAACTGATCTGCATACAACTTCATCCCTATTTGAAACATTTCTTCTATATCAGACCTGGAGCATGTTCTGACAATCTTTGCCCAAGTGTTGAATACCTCATACTTTTCATCCTTCCTATTGAGCCTGATGTATTCCTTTCCATCCACTATCAATGTATCCCAGTGAATAACTTCAGGAGGCTTAACACCAACAGGTTCAGCTGATCTGGAAAAGGTTTTTCTAGCATGAAATCATTGCTTTCTTTCATTCTCTTCTCCATCTCCACCTTGGCAGTTTCATTCCCTTGAAGCTTGGCCATTTCAGAATTATATAGCTCTTTGATCTGCTCAAATGTCATCTTGGAGAACCTATCCTTTCTGACTCCTACAGCACCCTTGAGAAAAGTTATCATCTTGTTTCTCTCTTGAGTACCAAGGAAAGCCTTTGAGGGTTGTCTCTTCTTTGCAGCTTTCTTGACCACCACAGACTTCTTAAGGGTTGCAGCTTTCTTCTGAGCTGTTTCAGTTTCCAGGATTTGTTGATAAGCTTTATTCAATTCTACAGCTAAAGTCGTAGCCATTTCCCTGTCTTTCTCAACTTGGACTCTTTCTTCTTGCTCAATATTTGCTTGTATCTTTCTGGCCAAAGCTTCATCTGACTCAACCAACCTTTGCTTTTTGATTGGTTGATCAGATTCCACCATCTTAGCTTTGCCTTTGTCCTTGCTTTTTGCTTTATCAACACTGACTTTCTTGACAACTTCAACATTTTCTTTGATGACAACTCCTTTGGCCTTTGAAGTGACCTTGGGAGTATCATGCTTGGCTTTGATTAATGCTTCAGCTGTCTCAAGTTCTTCCAAATTTCTGCTCTGAAGATCACTTAACACTTCTTTCACCATTTCTGCTGCTTCTTTCAGTTCAGCAGCATTAACAGTTTCTGCTTCTTTATTTGCTTGAGCAACATTAACTGTTTCTGCTGCTATTGATTCTGTTACTGCTTCTTGTACAACATTTTCTGCAGTTATTTGCTCCCCCTTAAACTCAACTTTCTCTTGCTCCCCCTTAGCTTTGGCATCTTCCATATTGATATTTGCTTCTGACTCCCCCTTTTTGGGACCATCAGGCACTGGTTTCCTCCTTCTTAGTACAAATTGTTTCTTCTTCTTTTGCAGAATCAATTTCTTCACCATTTGCTTCAGGTTGACAATCTGTTCTTGTTGTGACAGAACTATCATTTTCAGCTCTTCTATATCTTTGCCCTGTTTGATCACATCCATGTTGATGTTTCCCATGGTTTCCATCAATTCAAAATAGTTATATCTGTCCTCACCTTCTCCAGAAGTGTTACCTTCTTTTGAAGGATCATTGGATCTTTATGTAGTGGGAGCCTTCTACCTAACAGAAGCACTCTCCACCCCCGTGGGTTCTTGGCACCTGGGACCTTTGGATGATTACTCACCCAAAGTTGCGATAGGGAAGGTCTTATTGATGTTACCACTGTCCTCCTCTGTGTTAGCAGGAGTAGTGGCAGCCTGCTCACCCATATGCTCAACCATCTCCTCAGTGAGCACCTCCTTGGGGTTGGGAGACACCCCTGTGGTTTCCCTGTAGATATTCTCTAAAGGAGAATTCTCCCTTAGAGGGCTTAAAGGCTCTGTGGGTGATGGTACAAGAAGGGAATGAGCCTTCTTTACCTTTTTTCTTATATAAGTTTGGGTAATTGGAGAGGTTGGCTTTTGAAGTAGAGACTGGGGGATTGATATAGAGTTGGAAGGTTGGGATTGGCTAGCAGTGGGATGGTCTAATGAGGGCCTTGACCCTGCTGCCATACCTTCTTCAGTGTGGGACACCACCATCATTGTAGAGAATAATGGGGTGTCAACTCCTTCCGTGTCCAATAGGGATCACTTCATGTTTGAAAAGACCTTACCTTTGGGAATTTTTGGTACATATACCTCATCAAAGTGAGGCATATCCGTCAATTCGTGGGTTATAACTTCTTGTACAAACCTGGGGTACATATAAAAGCTCTTTTTGCTTCCCAAGTTTGAGACAAGATCACTGAAAATCATTCTGGAAAAATTGTACCTTCTGGCAATGGCCAAACAGACCAAAGCATAAGCAATGTTACTGCTAAACTCACTCCATCCAGTAGTCTTTTTGGAAATGCAGTGCATAAGGGTATGAACAAGAAAACGCCATTGGGTATAAAGTTTTGCTTTTGAGAATTTAAAACCACCCAATAGGCCTCCATACCCCATTCTTGATAAATTGGAGAACAAGTCCTCATTAGGAAGAGAAGTAATACCTTCAGCATCGTCTAGACGTAGACAGATGTGTATCACCTCTTCAGTAACTGACAAGGGTTTGTCACACACCCTTGTTTTCAGAATCTGCACACCATTCTCTGTGACTATGGTGGCATTTGCCCAGAATTGCCTTTGATGCTCAATGTAGATAGTTGGAGACACAGTTAGAGCATGGGCAATGTGGCTAGACTTCAGAAAATCCACAATCTGATGAAATCCTGCAGCTTGCTTTGGCTTTTGTAGCATCGCGATTTCATTGTGCTCGTCGATGAATGCCATGGATGCCATTGAACTTGAATGTTCTTGCCTAAAATACTTGGTACTTGAGAGAAAAGGGTTAGAGAGAAAGTGAACAGTATTCAAAGAGTCGTTATGAACTTTTAGGCGGGCAAAGAGTATTTATAGTGTATGGGACATAAGAAATATTAACCTAGAGTAGTATTAAATAATAGCAGTATTAACTGAGAGCAGTATTAACCACTAGCAGTATTAACTAGCTAGCAGTATTAACTGAGAGCAGTATTAACCACTAGCAGTATTAACTAACTAGCAGTATTAACTGAGAGCAGTATTAACCACTAGCAGTATTAAAACTGTATTGGCAATATTAACTATACTTACTCTTTTTGAAGCTTATGAAGGTCTGATCAAGGCAATAACTTCCTGTGACAGATGATTAGCAGTACACAAATAACCAAAATAGCAGGTATAGGAACACTTTTTAAAACCATGAGCTCATTCAGAGTTGATCATGCCCACACTTGAGACCAAGAAAGTGAATCTACCCACATCAAAAGCTTTAGTGAATAGATCTGCAAACTGGTTGTCAGTATGAACTTTAGCAACTTGAATGAGCTTCTTTTCATTGCAATCTCTGATAAAGTGATACCTGATCTCAATGTGCTTTGTTTTGGAGTGCTTGACTTGATTATTAACAATGCTTATAGCACTGCTATTGTCAATAAAAATTGAAGTGTGCAGAAAGGTTACCCCATAGTCCAGCATCTGATTCTGAATCCATAGAACCTGAGAGCAACAACTTGCAGCAGCAATATACTTAGCTTCTGTTGTTGATAAGGACACTGTGGTTTGTTTCTTGCACTGCCAAGATACCAGTCTTGCACCCAAAAGTTGACATCCCCCTGAAGTAGACTTTCTGTCCATGTTAGCACCACCCAAGTCACTATCTGAATATGCAATCAAGTCAAATGAAGATTCATATGGATACCAAAGACCTAATCTAGGTTGCCCTCTTAAGTATCTGAAAATCCTCTTCACAACTTGAAGATGTGATTGTTTTGGCTTGACTTGGAATCTGGCACATACACATACTGGAAACATGATATTTGGTCTTGAGGCTGTGAGATACATTAGAGATCCAATCATTGATCTATATAGATGGACATCAACATCCTCCCCCTCAAGATCAGCAGTGATCTGTTTGTGAGTTTCCATTGGTGTGCTTGCTGGCTTTGAGTCTTTTAAACCATATTTATCCAGGATGTCTTGCACATATTTTGATTGACTAATGAAGATTCCATCTATCTGCTGTTTCACCTGAAGTCCAAGGAAGAAGTTAAGTTCACCCATTGAACTCATTTTAAAGCTCTTGTGGATCAACTCTTCAAAGTCTCTACACATCTGATCTTTTGTGGATCCAAAAATGATATCATCCACATAGATCTGAACTAGTAGGATGTCCTTCTTACTTCTTTTAATGAAAAGGGTCTTGTCAATTATGCCCCTTTCAAACCCATTTTCCAAGAGATAGGTAGGCAGAGTGTCATACCATGCTCTTGGGGCTTGATGTAGACCATAGAGTACTTTCTTCAGCTTGTATACTCTGTCAGGATATGTAGGATTTTCAAAACCAGGTGGCTGACATACATATACTTCTTCATCAATTGTACCATATAGAAAGGCACTCTTTACATCCATTTGATAGACCTTGAACTTCATGTATGAGGCATAGGCTAGGAACAGCCTAATTGCCTCTACCCTTGCCACTGGAGCAAACACTTCATCATAATCTATGCCCTCTTCTTAAGTGTACCCTTGAGCCACAAGCCTTGCTTTGTTCCTGATCACAATTCCTCTCTCATCCTTTTTATTCCTGAAGATCCACTTGGTGCCAATAGCTCTATGACCTTTTGGAAGGTCCACCAAGTACTAAACATCCTGTAGTTTGAATTGAAGTAACTTTTCTTGCATGGCTTCTATCCAACTTGAGTCTTTCATTGCATCATAGGCCTTCTTAGGCTCAATCTGGGATAGGAAGCAGGAGAGTACTGTGTGTTGTTGATCATGCAGCTCTTGAAGTCTGCTTTGATTCCTTGTTATCATAGGAGAAGACATGTCTCCTATGATCAGCTCTGGAGGATGATTCTTTTGAGTTCTAGTCTGAAGACTAGGTTCTTCATGGACTCCCACCTCTAGATTGGAATCATTTAAGTCATCTGAGGGGATCACCTCAGCTACCTCTAGCTCTTTATGCACTGAAGATTCCTCTTCTCTTCTTTCTTCTTCCCTCTGTATTGGCTCAGTTATAGTTTCTTTTTCACAGAATTCAACAGGTTCTTTTGTAGGCATAGGAAAGATCACAGACTGAGGAATAATGTCTTGAACTTGTGTGTCCCCTGATCCTCCACTTCCTGAACCTGCATAATCATCACTACTGAAACTAAAAGAATTAGTTAGTGAATCAATGTCAAACAGCCACTGAGGACCAGACCCAATAGGATTTGGTGTGTTCTCATTGCATTTGACATTGTCACTTTCCTCAATTATTCTAGAAGAAGTATTAAAAACTCTGTAATCCTTGCTCTAAGATGAGTAACCAACAAGGAAACCATCATCTGCCTTGCTATCAAACTTTCCCAAGTGAGATTTAGTATTGATAATAGTACAAGGACACCCAAAAGGTTTGAAAAATCCAATAAAGGGTTTTCTTTTATTAAAAAGCTTATAAGGTGTCTTGTTCTTAGGCTTGACTACTAGTACTCTGTTTTGGACATAGCAAGCAGTATTAACTACTTCAGCCCAAAAAGTAATTGGAAGTTTTGAATCTGCTAACAGAGATCTAGCATCCTCAATCAGTGTCCTATTCCTTCTCTCAGTAACACCATTTTGTTGTGGAGTCCTAGGAGCACTGTATTGCCTCTCAATTCCTTTTTCCTCACAAAAGGTGTTTAGGTCATGATTTTTAATTTCAGTACCATTGTCTGACCTAATGACTTTTACTTTCTGATTTGTTTGGTTTTCAATTCTTAGAACAAAGGATTTGATAAGTCCACTTGTCTCATCCTTAGTCCTTAGAAAATATACCCAAGTAAATCTAGAGTAATCATCAATAATAACTAGGCAATATGACTTCTTACCAATACTCATAACATTTGTAGGGCCAAACAGATCCATATGCAATAAATGAAGAGAATTAGAGATTGTGTTCACCTCTTTGGACTTATGAGAAGTTTTGTGTTGTTTGCCTTTGAGACAAGCAACACAATGATCATCACATGAATATACTTTAGAAGGCAAACCTCTTACAAGGTTGTTTTTAACAAGCTTATTTATTGTTTTAAAGTTCATGTGACACATCCTTCTGTGCCAAAGTGATGATTCATCCAGAGAAGCTTTTGAAACAAGACAATTTAGGGATGAATCAGATGAAACACTTTCCATATCTAAACAATATACATTATCCTTTCTGGGGGTTCTTAGTAGTATCATCTTTTCATCAACTACCTTGAATCCAGGAGCAAGGATAATGCATTCAGAATCAGTAAATAATATACTATGTTGTTTGTCACAGACCTGTGATACACTTAACAGGTTGTACCTTAACTGCTCAACATAGAATACATATTCAAAGGTCATTTTACCTTTGGTCACATCACCTTTACCACTGATTTTACCTCCATCTGGAGTATTACCAAAAGCAACATGTCCACCATCAATCTTCTTGAAATTCTTGAGGAATGACATGTTCCCTGTCATGTGCCTAGAGCAACCACTATCAACATGCCAGATGCTCTTACCCTTGAGCTGCTGGTTGCCCTGCACATAAGATTAGACAATTAGTATTGATTGGGAACCCAAGCCAAAGTGGTCTTGGGTCTCCCTTTCTCATCAAAATACTTACATTCCTTTTTGATGAGGTTTTTAAAATCAGAACACTTATTATTTGAGTACTTTGTCAAGATTATTGGTCTAGAAGCACTAATACTAGAAGCAGCACTATCTTTAGAAGTACTAACAAGGTTAGCGGTACTAACAGGTTTGGCAGTATTAACCTTGTTGGCAGTACTAACAGAGTTAGCAGTATTAACATTTGCAGAAGTACTAACAATGTTAGCAGCACTAACATTGGTAGCAGTATTATTGCTTCTAGCAGCACTATCACTGTCAGTAGCACTATTTGTGGTAGCAATACTAACAGCTTTAGTGCTTTTAGGTATCCAGATCTTGACACTGTCTTCCACATTCTTTTTCTTCATGTGGCTTTTAGATTTAACAACTTTCTTAGCCACATGGTTCTTTTCTTTCTTCCTATAACCAAAAGGTTTCTTTATTCCAAATAAAACAGGGTTTTGGTCTATTGATTTTACTCAGATCAATCCCTTGTTTTTGTGCCCACTGATTATTCTAGTTTCTCTGATTTCCCCTTGGTTTATCATGTTTTTGGGGCTCAGATTTATTGCATGCACACTGTTTACAAGGGATAGGGTTCACAACAGTGGTCTGCTTATAATGAACCTTCTTGGTCTTTCCCTCAGTCTTCTTTATCTCATTGGACTTGACCCAATGCTTTCCACATCCCTCATTGGTAATTATGTGGTTTTCTATAGGAATCTCACCACTCACAGTGTTGTCCTTATTCTTGACAGTTTCTTTCTCAGTTTTATCCTCAACAACCACTTCATCTAAGGGATCTATCTCAGTGGCTCCCTCAGACAGATCCTTCCTATCCTTTGTCTCTAACAAGTCTGAACTAGGAGGGATGTAGTTGTTGTTGTAGGGTGGTGGTGTGGTATTGTACCCTATTCTTCTTCTCATTTTATCATGAATCTGAGTTTGTAGTAAAGAGTCCATTGCTTTAGAAGCATTGGAAAACTTTTCTACATCTAACTTGACTTTAGCTAACTCTCCTCTTAACTTATCACTCTCCTCTTTAGATTTGGTCAGTTGGAGTTCTAGGTCATTCTTCTCCCACTTCCAGTAGTTTTTGTCATATGAATGTTGAAGCTCATTGGCTTGAAAACTCTTAATCTGATCTTCAAACCTCTCAACAATCCTCACATAATCTTTTATGTCCTTTTCTAATCTCTTAAGGTCATCACTCATGTTCTGGTTGTGATCCCTGTACCTTTTAATAGTGTTAATGCAATTTTGAGAACAAAGATTAGAAGTTACCTCTGTTGGGAGATCAGACACCTCTGCCATTAGAGCTTGTTTTTGGATAGCCTCTTCTGCTTGATCACTCCAATCAAACCCCATACCTTGTTGAGAGACTAGGGCTTGTGCAGAGTTTCTGTTATTATTGAAGCTTCCAGACTGTGCTTGTTGGTGGTTGTTGTTGTGAGACACTCCACTTCTGCATTCCCTAGCAAAGTGTCCCTTTTGATGACATTTATAACATTCCACCTTTGACTTGTCAAAACCTGCTCCATCTTCTCTTCTTTGGGAGAAGTTGTTTCTCCCAGTTCTCTTGATGAACTTCTTTACTCTCATAGAGAGCATGGCCATCTGCCATTTAATGTCCATCTCTTCAATATCATCTGGATGGAGTTGTTCCAAGTCATCATTAATCAGAGAAGAGTTTCCATGACTGGACAGAAAGGCTTCAAACACAGATTCAGTGCTTTTCTCTTGATTTGCTCCATTGGCAGCACTAACTGATTCAGAGTTAGAAATAGAATCAATTGATGCTGATAGGAGTGCAGCATTGTGAACATACCCAGGAGGGTTCTTCTTAGCCTCTACCTCAGATTCAAAAACTCTTAGATCATTGTATAGATCATCAAGTTCCTTCCAGTTGATCATTCTGTCTGAAAGAGACAGTATACATGGTCCATTCATCACCCAGGGACCTTAAGAACTTCCTGTTTAGATCATCTTGATCAATTTGTACTCCAATTGTAGCTAGTTCACCAATTAGCTTGTTAAACCTGTCAAAAGTTTGAGTCATGGACTCATTCTTGGTTGACATAAAGTTCTCATATTGTTGCTTCAATATAGCCTTCTGATTTCTCTTGGTACTTTTGGTACCTGAGAATCTCTTCTCTAGAGCATTCCAGAGCATCTGTGCATCAGTGCAACTGCAGAATTGGTGTTGATATTCATTGGGAATGGCCAAGAGCAGAGTGCTTAAGGCTTTCATCTCAGTCTGCCTTGTCTTTCTTTCTGCATCTGTCTTTGGTGGAGTTCTCTTTCCATCTGCATCAATCTTTCCTGCATCAGATGGGCCATTCTCAATGATGTCCCACATAGAGTAATCAGTGAGAAGAATGTATTGCTTTATTCTAATCTTCCACATGTCGAATTCATTGGATCTAAGCATTGGGACCTTTGAGACCAGGGTACTGTTTGATTCAACTGCGTTTTCCATGATGAATAAGATTTCTGAGACTACAAGCTCTGATACCACTTGTCAGGATCTTAATTCTAAACAAGAATAAACTCTCAGAAAACAATATCAAAGAAGTTTCGGAATAACACTTTGATATTCAATAAAACAGTAAACAAACAGTAAATCTGATGAACAACTTGCAAACTCTTATTGAATGATTGAAAGTCACAAGCTTTTACACACAACCTCAATATTGATGATCAGACTCACCAATACGAATTCTACTTCTCTAGAATTAGGGTTCTAACCTTGAGGTTGATTCTCTCTATGAAAGCTAAAAAACTCAGAATTATTGTCCCTACTAAAGAAACAAACTATTCTATACATATAATGAAGATAAAAGATAATTACAAAATAATAAAAGATCTTCAATATAATCTTCCATCATTATCTCCAAGCTTCCATGAATATCTTCACACCAGCTGTCATCCTTGCCATATAATCTTCATCTCATAAGCAACATTAATTCTTCAGCAGCATTAATACTCTGAGCAGTATTAAGTTCAGCAGTACTAACTATGCTCAGCAGTATTAACTTTGTTCTAGCAGTACTAACTCCAGCAGTACTAACTACTAGCAGTAGTAAAATCTACTAGCAGTAGTAACCATGATGTACTGGCAGTAGTAACTCTGTTGTAGTAGCATTAACCATACTCAATCATTTCTGAATTTCCCAACACGATAACATCAAAACTCCTCCCCTATCCCAAACCAATGACATTCAGAAGAGGACATCAAAACTCCTCTTTTGACATAATTATGAATAATGCATATGGATTCAATAAGACAAGGCCCTAATGGTAAAACATGCATACTTGAGGAATTTACCAAGTTCCACTTACCATAAAATGTCAATGCACCATAGTTCCAAGAGTTAGTAGGCAAAAACCACCAATAAGGACAATTAGCATAATTAAACCATAAGAGGGAAAAATCCATAGCTACATTACCATTAAACAATGCTTACCCAATATTTGAGTAAAATCCTCTAAGTTATTTGTACCCAACAGTGAAACCATAAAATTCGAGTTTACTTTTTTTTAAAGGCGATAAATTCGAGTTTACTTGTGCACAACAATCTTCCGTTTCAAATAAATACACGTTCTTAGATTTACCCAAAGGAGCCTTATGACAATACTAGTTTCGAAACCTCCATGCAAGAGGCAAAAATCCATTTTCTCAAATAAAGGTGCCATTGGTGAAACCAAAACCTTGTATATAAGGGTTCCATAAAGATGGTTGAAATACACAAATTAAATTGATTTAGACATATATAAACCTTTAAAATGGAGAAGGAACTCACCTTGGTGGATGTCTAGTCAAAACCTAGAAAATAGATTTTAGGTGTAGAGGATGAACTAGCAACCTTGGACCATGCTTGATTCTCAAGCTTTAAAGTTCTCTAAAAGCTCTTCAATGGAGAAATAAATGTCCCTAAATCGCCTTCAATGAGGAGAGAGGTAGAATGAGGTGAAGAATGGGAACCCTAGCTTAAAACTGGATCAAACGTTTATTTAAAAATCATAATTATTTTAGGAGTAAACTTTATTTTTGGATTTTGTATTTTTATGATTTTCTTGAGTGTGCTTTCTCGAATTTTGTTTTGGTCATTGCATTTTGCTGTATGTTGATCCTTGTTGTAACTGGTATTTATTAAAAGAAAACAATTAAATAAAGGACAATTTGATATGTTCTTTCTATTCTCTTGTCATTTTTTAAAAGAAAAAAATAATTATTACGAATGATATTATAAGCATTATCATGCATACATACAAAGAACAAGATACCTCCAACTTCACCCTGATTGGTATATCCTTCCATCTACACACCGTCATTATAAGCATTATCATGCATACATACAAAGAACAAGATACCTCCAACTTCACCCTGATTGGTATATCCTTCCATCTACACACCGTCATATGGTTGTGATGGTTCAACAATGATCTCAACCTTAGCATCTCCTTCCAGTGAACCTCAACGTGTGACTCATCGAAGGAAATTTTGGAGGGTTCCAAGAAGTGTCCAAATAGTTGCTTCAACGTGTGACTCACCGAAGACGGAAGACATGGGAAATTTTGGAGGGGTTCCAAAAAGAATACCAAATACTTGTCTTACTTTTTTTTTGGGGATCATATTACACCATATGTTAAGTTTTTTGTTTCAACTTAGAATAACCTAACATAAGAACCAAAAATGAAGTTTACTCATATTTTAGTAAATATAAATACCAATTATTAATATCAATATTAATCATAAGTATTTATCGTGATTTTTGTTTATGCCAAAAATTTCACAAGTATAATTTAAGGTTTGGATTGCAAGACTAATCACTAAAGAATAATCGCTCAACTAAACAAGACGAACAACATAGACAAGTCATATGTTTTCAGCCAAGGAATATGGGAATTTTGGACGATGAAATCATTAGAAGATCCACGATCTTAGTCGGATTTAACGGCGACGCCATTAATACCCTTGGGGAAATAACACTCTCGATCTTTGCTAAGAGGATCAACAAGCAGAAGATATATAACGCCATTGATTGTTCTTCAGCTTACAACGTTATCCTCGGGCGACCGCGGATATACAACATGAAAGTCGTTCCCTCAACATATCATCAGACCATCAAGAATACCAAAGTTACTATTTGAATCGCTCTCTGAAGCACTCTCAGTCGTTCGCACGACAATTGCTCACAATTAGCCACTACAGACTAGTTTATTCTACTTTATTTTACGTTTATTCACGTTTTTAATAGCAATCATTGTTATTAAAGACGACATCCCTGATTAACGTTCATAGAGCATCGACGATTTCTGCGACCGTCCCTGGTTTTTACTCTCGACTAGGGGTTTTCCACGACACCAAATCTCCATCTCTTTTAATTTTTCCTATTTTGTCTTGTTTATCTCGAAGGATTGTCCATAGTTGATTAGGCTCCAAAATTCATACCTTAGATCGTCTTTAGTGTGATTTTTGGTATAAATAAAAACAATGGAAAAACCAAAGAATTATGTGGAATGAATTACGAATAGATAGTCCTGCAACATTTACAGAAGTAGATACTACTCTTCGCATGAGGTTGGCATTTTGCTCCACTAACTGAGCCATTTGTTGGTGATTGGCTTCCAACTCATTTTGTAAACGAGCAATCATATCGTGCTCATTTCCTAAAAAAGTCAAACCTACACAAAAAACAAAGATGTGAGCCCGAAAAATGCTTATTTGTTTTGAACGAGAACCTTTAGTTGTGCCCCATGCTGGGCACCAAAATGTTTATACCATAAATTATACAAGTATAATTTAAGGTTTGGATTGCGAGACTATTCAACTAACGAATAATCGCTCAAACCAAATAAGACGAACAACACAGATTATGTATGTGAGACAAGTGATTTAGTGATGCGGAAAACCCCTTTGAGGGTAAACATCACAGACAACATGAAAGATCGCCGGTGCACTATAGACGTCAAACATGGACATCGTCCTTAATATTGAATATTACAAGGATGATTCATGGGAAACCACGACGTGTCGTATGAAAACTAAGAAAATAACAGTTAAGTTTTTGAATGTTGCTTGAGGATTGATTCTTCGTGGCTTGAGTGCTAATAGGAGTAATTATCTATGAACATATTGTGTTCGTTTGTAACCAGGCCCCATTCGAATGTTCTTGATCCTTTTTATAGTGTCATGAGTAACGGTTGTGCATTGCTTGAATAGTCTTTAATGATGTAACTATCATGTCACTGAATAGGTCTGATATCCGTGATTCATTGATGAGCCAAATTAATTATGTATCATGACCTGCATTAAATAATGTGAAACAATACGTCAAGATAAAAGTTCTCACGATTCTTACAATATATGAGGTTCTCATGTGATTATGATTCTACATATAAGGTTGGATTGCTGTGAGAAATCAAAATTTCGTGAGAGGCGTAAGAAACACTATGTTAGCAAAGGTTCACATAAGTTAACAAGTTAAGATATGTTAATATATGCTAATTTATTTTAACGTGCTAACTTATAAAAACATTTCCATGTTAATATATGTTCATATTTTATTATTTAGTTTTGGTCCCTAACATTTGTAATTTTCAACAAATCTTGTCTGTAAACTTCATTAACTCTATTTTAGTCCTTCACATTTGTTCATTTTCAACGAATTTCGTCCCTTAGCTAAGCTTAATGACCGTTAACTTTTTTTTTTAAGTTTAAATGAGGGATATTTTAGTCATTTTAAACAATTTTCTTATTTCCTAATAAATTATAAAAACCAAAAAAAGCATAATATATATTCATAGTTACATTTTACACACAAACGTATATATTATATAAATACATATACGTACATATAATGAAAACAAAAATATTCCACCACCACCATTCATCGTCCTCCATTGTTCTTCCACCATCATCTACCACCATTCACCAAGCTAAACACAATTCAAGATCTAAAAAACATTAAATGCCTCAAGAAAATCAAAAAGCCCTAAATCAAATTCTAAAAATCAAAATCCTAAGGTGCCGTTTGATTCACAGATTTCTGAAGGAATCTGATAGAATTGAAATGTTAAATTTCTTTGACCGAATTACATTCCTCATTGGTTCATTCTCTTTTAAGGAAGGAATCTTCAAATTCCAACAAATTCCACAAATATAGGATTTAAACATTCCATGGCAATTAGGTGGTATTTTAATGGAATGGAAATATTACATGTCCAAAATTTCAAATACACCCTTAACCTAAATATACGTAGGGGTGAGTAAAGGCGGATACCCGCTTAAAATTCCTGGAACCGGTACCGGGACCGGAACCGACGGTTCCTGGAATGAAGGAACGGAACCATAACCGGTTACACCGGTTCTTTATATTTGGGAACCGATTCTGGAACCGCCGGTTCCGGTACCGGGTACCTGCTGTCTAATTTTTTAATTTTTTTTAACATTCATATTATAGAAAAGTAAATATTAATATATTATAAAGTCCCAACGTAAATAAATAAATACCACAAACGTGAAAACTAATACGATAAAGACTAAAAGCTAATAAATACTACAAACAATGTTTAGAAAACAAAAAAATATTACAAATGGTGCTTCTAAAATAAATAAATATTACAAACGGTGCTTCCAAAACATCTTACGTCATTAAAATTAGTGATGCTAATAAAAACTACAAACGGTGTTTCCCTAAAAAGTAGTTTTTTAAAATTTTATAAATAAATAAAATATATTTTACGAAAAATATAGCGGGTACCGGTCGGTTCTGGTTCTGGGTATCCAACGGCACTGGGTACCCGATCTCGGAACCGGTCCCGACGAGTACCCAGCGGTTAACGGTTCCAAAAAAATAAGAACCGGAACCAGTCCCGATCGGTTCCATATTTTAAGAACCGGAACCTATCACATCGGTTCCGGTTCCGGAATCGGCAGTTCCGAAGCGGTTCCGGTTCCAAAGGTGGGTACCTGCTTCTGATGTTCACCCCAAAATATACCCTAATCTCATTAAACATAAGAGCGGACACCATCACTTTCTAATCTTGTTGATCTTGTTGATCGCTTTCTGCAGTTCTCCTCTCTCGTCTTCTCCATTGAGACACCAACTCACAATTTCAATTTCTCAATTTGTCTATGCATCGGTTTCTCGTCTTCTCCATTGCAACACCATCCCTTAAGCATTTGCTGGATTTCTTCTCGGTTTCTGCTCGGTTTCTACTCAAAACAATCGATGGTTATGGTTTCCGTTGATTTATGTTTAAAAATAAGTTTTCTGCTCGATTTCTATTACAAATAAGTTTTCTGCTCGGTTTCTACTCGAAACGGAGATGATAAGGTTTCTACTCGGTCTTTGTTTACAAATACGTTTTTGCTTGGTTTTTGGTATATTGTTATATTTGTGTTGTGTATAAACTTTTTCGCATTAAATGATTATTTTATTAAAGTATTTTTAGTTTAAAATTAGAATTATCAAAAAAGGGTAATTTGGTTATTTACTAACATTTCATTCCAATTTCAAAGATATATATTATGTGAACTAAACAAACAGATTCCAATTCATTTAAGAACGGATTCCATTTCAAATTTGCCAACCAAACAGGTAGTCAAACCTGACAAGATTATATTCCAATCCTTCAAAGTTAAATTCCTTAGACATATTTCATTCTATCCAAAATCATTTTTGCAACACGAAACGCCACCTAAAACTTAAATTCCTAAATTAAGAACCCAAAATCCGATAAAGAGCCTAAATCAAACCTTAACCGAAAACCAAAACCTTCATATTCACTTTCGGAATTTAACTTTTGTTAGTGGGAGGGACTAAAATCAAGCATTTTTGCTTACCATACAGGTTTTCTTGCAATAAAAATTCAATAAAGACTTAATCCAAGATAAACAACAAACCATAGGGACCAAAATTGCAATTTACTTTTTAATTTATGTTTTTTGCTTTCATTAGCTTTACACACTTGTACAAACTGAAATAAGACACATAAAATAAAAATATAATAATGTTATGTGTAAAAAGACCAAAATACCCCTTACATCAGCGACACATGGCACACTTAATGGAGCTTCCTCTAATGGTGCTAACTCGAGGGCTAGTTTGGGTTTCACAACATGGAAAATTGACCACTAATATTATGAATTTTTCGAGATCAAATCAAAAAGCAACCATAAGATAGAGATCATAAATTTATTCACTCTTATAATAATTTATAGATTTTTAAAAGAAAATGAAATATAAGCAAAAAAAGACCAAAGTGTCCCTTACTTAACTCAAATCCATTAGCGAGAGGAATCAAATCAAGCAATTGTACATACCATGGACTTTTTTGCAACAAAAATTTTGTAGTGACCCAATCCTAGAAAAATAAATCAACAAATCATAAAGATCAAAAATGCAATTTTCTCTATACTACACTATAAAGTATTTGAGTTTTTGTTCTTAAAAACTCCTATTTTAAAAAAAAATAAAATTATTAAAATATTAGGTATAAATCAATAATGTATACAAAAAAGAATGAAAACATGCATAGTTTTTGGAAACTCATATTTCTCATTCCAAATAAACGGATCAAGTTTAGGAACCAACTCAATTTATTAAATCTTATTTTTTTAAAATCTAAATCGTCTTAATATATCGATATATATATATATATATGTATATATATATAGAGTCGGATTCAAACGGAAACAATACATATTTAAAAGAACACAAGAACTAACAAAATCATTAATGATTTTACATTAACACACGAAAAAATGACTTTGGCCGCGGCTTCAGATCTGCATGGCTTTTTTGCGCGTTAATGTAAAATCATTAATGATTTTGTTAGTTCTCGTGTACTTTTAAATAGTTATTGTTCTCGTTTGATCCTCCCTATATATATATATATATATATATATAGAGAGAGAGAGAGAGAGAGGGAGGTTCAAGAGAAAACCTCAAAAAAATGAAAAACTGAAGAACACTCTGGTAATCATTCATCTGGACGGTATGCACTTGTGCATACAATTAACTTATAACATGCGCATGTGCATATGCACAAGTGCATAATATACACATGTTGTTAATCATTAAATCCCAATCAATCAAGCTAATTACACAAGATATATCTAATATGCTCAAGAACTAGAGAGAGAGTCTAGAGAGAGAAAGTAGATCTTGAATTACACCCTCTAGAATTACAATATGCAAAAGCTCTAGTTCGTTATTACATGATTTCTAACAAAACCTATATATACTCACTAACTAATACAAAGCCTTAATGGCTAAGAAAACTAAACAAGCTTTGACTAACTATTACAAGGTCAATGTTGACTTTTACATATTCGACTTTCCTATTAAATCTTGGATACAATATTTAGACTTAACAATCTCCCCATTTGTATTCAAGATTTAATAAAAATTTGATGCAGATCTTCAGCTCTTGATTCTTCATCTTTCATCTCTTGAAGCTTTCACAAACTTTGCTCTTTTGCTGCTTTTGAAGAATCTTGGAAAGTCTTTTTAAACTTTGAAGCTTTGGAAATTAAACATGCCTTGAACAAAACATGAAATTCTTGAAACTGCTTTGAAACTTGAAACTTCATTTCTGAAAAATCTTTCGTCTTTAAACAAAATTGTATCTTCATCACTTTGATCACTGAATCGTCTTCGGAAGAACAAACCTTCTTGAAACTTGAAATTCTTTATCAGAAACTTTTGACTTTGAATCAGTCTTTGAAACAGCAGCGGAAACATTTTGAATTTAAGACTTGAACTTTGAACTCGAACTCTAAAATTGAATCTTTATATCGTTCTCCCCCTTTTTGATGATGTGAGCATCAGATCATCAAAATTTCTTCAATTTCAGCTCAGACTTTGATAACCCCTTTGAAACAATCTCCCCTTTGATAAATGTCGTACTTTGATCTGAAAGAGCCGAATCATGAACAGTATATATCCGAATCTTTTCAAATTCAGACATAATGAGCGTGTAACCCTGATTCAACAAATGAAACAGTTAGAAATGCCTGTCAGTAACACTAAGTTACTGTGTACAACGGATGTACAATGTAAGGAGCTGGTTTGATGTTGACTCCCCAGGACTTCCATTCAATCATTGAAAGACACAAGGTAATTCTATGAATGTTCTGACAGAAAAACATATTCTCTGTGTGCTCGTGCTTGTGTTTTGAAAGAATTAGCACAATGATTGTGTTTCATAAAGCTCAAAGTATGTAAATCACTGAGACAACAATGATTATACATGGACTCAATGTGCATGAGAAAGGGTCGAAGGTGGGGCAACTTTCCTTCTTTTTCAATATCAGTATCTTCCAAATGAAGATCCGATAGATTATGTGTTGCTTCCCCAGAACATGTGAAACATTCTCTTTTTAAGAAAAGAATGAGTAGCTGGTGAGGTTGTATGCAAGAGATGGCATGGGCTATTTGCCTATTTCAATGATGGTCACCAAAGAAATGTAAACCAATCAGTAATGTGGCTGCCCGGCTCAGAAAGTGGTAGGTGCAGAGTTTTGATATTCTTTTAACTCTGATCTCACACCCTCTTTCTTTTAATCATATAAGCTCACATCTAACCAATCTCTCATTTCCATTTCACCTCTGCTCACTCCCACACTCAATTATTTTAGACCCCTCTCCCCTCAATCACTCAAAGGATTTCTTCCGGGGTAGGAAACACTGGTTATCGTGAATCCATGGAAGATCTATTAAGCACTCACACTGAATCCCATGTTCCTAAAAGTGCATGCTGGTCAATGATTATTCTTGACATGTAAAGCACAAGAAATCATATGTCAGTGTATGTATGCTCATTGAAAAATATGAATGAGATTTGAGCATTTGATCTTTGAAGATTTCTCAAAACAAGGATATTGAATAAATGAATATGAAGTCAAGAGAATTGTTTTGAGAATCTGACAATGAATCAATCAGATAAAATCAAATGGTTAGGGTATCAAAGAATTGGATATTTGTTTATATGAACAAATATAAACAATTTATCAATGAAAGTACAAATATGAAAAAGATGTATGATGCTCATCAACTTTGAACTTCAAACGGGGGTATTACCATCGAAAAATTGTTTGAATTTGAGACATGGTAATAACAATTTCAAATAAAATACTGAACCGGTGTGTATGAATACTTGACAGTATATGGACAAGATAATACACAAGTATTGATCTTTGGAAACACACGGTCAGTTAAACATTAAGCTCAAAATTTTAGAAAAACATTTAAAAGCACACTTCTAAATTCATAAAACTTTTGAGAATAAGAAGTGGTTTGAACATTTCAGAAATTGTTTTTCATGTTCGAAAGTTGTCCTTCTTTCAAACAATCTGAGATCTAGATCAGAACATTTTTACCTTTTTCAGCTCCCCCTCAAATCATGATCAAATGATTTAAATCTTTTGAGCTCCCCCTGGATATTAGCACAATATCCATCTTTGATCATTGAAGAACGGGTCCTGATCTGTCATGTGATCAGAAGCCACTTTATTCATATTATTTATTCAAAAATAAAAGACAGAAAGCAGTAAAACGGTTTATAGAATGAGTTCTGATCTGAAATAACCAGAAGTCATCACCTTTACTCCCCCTTAAATTAAGCATCTGAAATATATCATTTAAAACAGGATAGAAATCAAACACTCCCTTTGAATTGTTAGACCATCAATATCAGAAAAATCTAGCATTGAAAAAGTATAGGATAGAGATCAGATCAATTCACTTGGGATGGAGACCATCAATATCCATCGGATGCAAAAACACAGGAGTAAGGTCTTTTTGATCTCTGAGGTACGAGTCCTAAACTGTTTTGTTTAGAAGTCAAACTCCTTTGAAGACCGGGTCCTAAGCTGATGTGCTTAGAAACCATATTCTTGACATTGAGGTCCGGATTTTGAACTGCTGTGTTCAAAAGCCATTTTGACATTGAAGTTCGGGTCTTGAGCTGATTTACTCAAGAGCCATTTTGACATTGAAGTCCGGGTCTTGAGCTGATTTACTCAAGAGCCATTGTCTTTCTTACTCCCCCTTGGAGTGAGGTGCCTGCAACACAGAATCAGATTTCGGTTTTGGTACCCACTGGTATTTGGGCCCATAAATGTTAGTTGCAGTGCATGTGGGGGATACAGAGTAAGAACCATACCAGTAATGATCATTTGTTTTATGAAAATGATCATGTGTACAACAAATAGAACAATAAAATTTCTTACCGTTAGGTGCTTTGTTCTTCTGTGCTTTGTGTACAGGTACACATGATTTCATCTCTTTCAGCTCATTTTCCTTATCATCTTTGACTGGTTTCTTTTGCCAAACCAGTTTCTCTTTCTTGAAACTTCTTCTTGGATAAGTATCTGATCCATCTAAAAATTCATCATAGAAAAGGTTAGTGTGACAAATCTGATTAAATGATTTGACTGACCTTTTTGAAGAGACAGATTTATGATTTGAACTTGAAACAGATTTTTCAAGCTCTTTGATCTTTGAGGCGAAGTTGTCTCTTTCTTTCACAAGCTTGTCAATCTTTGACTTGAATTCAGACTTCGTCTTCTGCTCTTTCAGCGCATCTGCAGACAGTTCAGACAATTTTGAAGTTAGCTTCTTGATTTCATTCTCAAAAATTAACCTTTCTTCTTCAAACCCTTTTTCTGACTCATTTCGCTGGCCAGATAATTCTTTAAAGAACCCTACATTCTTTTGTTCTATGGCCTTCTTCTCCTGAGCAAATTTCTCTCTTTCCAATATCAGTACTTTCTCAAAATCTGAGATTTGTTGAGAAAGCTTAAGGCATTTAATCTCCACTGACTTCTTTTCTTCATAACTCTTCTTTGAGAAATCTGAGAACTTCTTTGAAAAAATTTTCTTTTCATTTTCAAGATCAGCTTTATTTGCATCAAGCTGTTTTTCCAAATCAGATAAATTCTTTCTCAGCTCAATGTTCTCAGATTCCAATCTCTTTATCTTCTCTTCATTCTGCCCAACACTGATATTCTTTAAGGTACTGAGTTCTTCTTTCAGTCTGATGCTTTCTTCATAATGCTCTTTTGACTTTTGTGAGTGAAAGTCAACCGCATAATTCAGATTAATCTTCTCTAATTCCACCTTTCTAATCTTCTCTTCAAGTTCAGCAAAATATCCCATCTTGAATGAGTACATCAGCTTGATATGAATGATCGTTCCAAACTGTATATCAGAAAATCAGAAATCAGATTGAATTGAAATCTTAAAAAAAATATTTCGTGAAAATTGAAATTTGAACAATACTTGTTATTTCGTGATGTAGAAAAAAAAATATTTCCAAAGATGACCAAAAAAAATTTCCAGACTCGCACAACTCAAGGTATTCGGGTCACAGAAGAATTCGGATCACAGAGGAATTCGGGTCACAGAGTTTCAAGAAATGTATAGGAAGGAATGCGTGTCAAGAAGGATACGCATTATGAGGAATGCGTGTCAAGAAGGAAACGCATTATGAGGAATGCGTGTCCTGAAGCTTGAAGCTATGCGTGTTCAGAGAGATCCGCACTTTGATGAAATGCGTGTATAGAATGACCCGCATTCTAACATGAATGACCCGCATATTCTATGAATGACACGCATTCTAACATGAATGACACGCATTCTAACACTCGACTTAAAATTCTGCAATATCAAACAAAACAATGAAATAAATCCAAACAAATTGCACAAGAATGATCGAAAACAAGTTTTTAATACAATTCAATTGCTAATTTTGATCAAAACACACTAAATCGAATAATCTTGATCAAGAACAGTGACAGAACACGTTTTTCATGAAAATTTCAAAAACCAAAAATTGAAACCGATTTTGTTTGAATTTCAAGATGAAATCAAAACAACAATCAATCACCAACATAAATCGATCACAATGAAACCAATTTCTTGCATTAAAAATGATTTTTCACTGAAAATTCGAATGAACAGTAACAAACTTGTTTTCTTGAAAAACTTTTGAAAAATTCAAATTTTCGATCCAAAAACACCAAATTTCAATTAAAATCATGATAAAATCTTTTCTGAAAAGTTTGGTTCAACTCTGATACCAATTGTTAATCATTAAATCCCAATCAATCAAGCTAATTACACAAGATTTATCTAATATGCTCAAGAACTAGAGAGAGAGTCTAGAGAGAGAAAGTAGATCTTGAATTACACCCTCTAGAATTACAATATGCAAAAGCTCTAGTTCGTTATTACATGATTTCTAACAAAACCTATATATACTCACTAACTAATACAAAGCCTTAATGGCTAAGAAAACTAAACAAGCTTTGACTAACTATTACAAGGTCAATGTTGACTTTTACATATTCGACTTTCCTATTAAATCTTGGATACAATATTTAGACTTAACACATGTGCATAAAAACCAAAAAACTATCAGGGTGTTCCTCAGTTTTCCGTTTTTTTGAGGTTTTCCCCTGAACCTGATCCTATATATATATATATATATATATATATATATATGAGCCTAATCAAATGAAAACTGTATAATTTATGATAACCATGAGATCTAATATGGACCAATCATTTAAGATAATTATTGTTATTTACTAAAATAGAATAAAAGGTAAATTGGTAATGTAAGTTGGTTTGACAACTCTAAAACCCTAAATTTTTGTCGGGTGCCGCTGCATATGTGTTTTACATTCATTTTCTTTTCCATAACCATATTCAACCATTTCACCATTTCTTGACTCAAACATTCAAATCTTTCCCGTTTCTTGATTTTCGATCATCATAATCTTGAACTTTTTGTTCCTTTCTCTTCATCTATCACTGTTTCTTGATCGTGTTTTCTAGGTTAATCTGTTTGAGATGAAACAGTTCACGATGGGGAAACCCCACACGCCGCCATCCTAGAAGAATCCACCGCCGCTGCACAGAAGCAGCAAGATCATCACATAAGATCCATGGCTATATTCTAAGATGTTCAGGTCATTTGTTTTAGTATCTGGAGATGTACAAGAGTTTTTTCACACTCTGGAGATGTGCATCCTGTTTGTTGAAAACTCCATTGAAACGAGGTATGTAAGATCCAGATCTCTAACCTCTCCATTAAACCCATATCTGAAGTATCAAAGTTTCTGCATCAAAGAAAAGTTCTGATATTGAAGGTCAGCATGATTTCTTTTTGGGTATAAAAGTGCCATCACATTTGTTATCACAGTGGATCACATTTGGTATCATAGTGGTATCACGTTTGGTCTTGTTTGTATTTTTGGTATCACACTGAGGATAGATATCTGTATATTTTATGTATTTTGGGTATCACATTTGGTCTTGTATGTATTATGGGTGGTCTTGTATGTATTTTGGATATCAAAGTCTGCATCGTTTCTTTAATTTTGGGTATCATGGTGCATCACATTTGGTATCACACTAAAGATAGAGGTATGTATCTTGTATGTATTTTGGACATCACATTCGGTATTGTATGTATTATGGTGGTCTTGTATTTTTTTTTTGGATATCGAAGTCTGCATCGTTTCTTTCTGGGTATCATAGTGCATCACATTTGGTATCACATTGGTATCACATTTGGTCTTGTATGTGTTACTTGATGTTCGTCGGAATAAGGTTTACAATAGAGAAGAGAGAGGAGTGAGGAGAGGGGAGAGAGAACATTTTTAGAATACCTAAAACGCCCTTTGATTAAAAATTGAAGTCAAATTACCAAAAATATTAATTTCCTAATTTATCCATTGATTTGTGCTTGAGATTGGATCTCAAGGTTATCACAGATAACCGAGTTCTCCTTGAATGACCCCTATATATATATATATATATATATATATATATATATATATATATATAGAGAGAGAGAGAGAGAGAGAGAGAGAGAGAGAGAGAAAGGTTCATATGAGAACCATAACAATTTAAGAAAACATGAGGACAATCCTCAACCAACCATTTGAGTTATTAACGGAAATAATTAAAAAGGGTATATAGGTCATTTTCCATTTTTTATTATATTTTTGTTGGGTCTGAAATGAACTAAGTCTGGTTAGTGCTGCTCTGTATTGAAGGATTACTACTGTTGATTACATTACTACTGCTGAATACATTAGTACTGCTACTTGAAAGAATTACTACTGCTAGTAGTATTACTACTGCTTGAAGAGTTAGTACTGCTAGAAGAATAGTTAGTACTGCTTGGAGAGTTAGTACTGCTAGTAGTTAGTACTGCTTGAAGATTAATGTTGCTGGATGATTAATACTGCTTATGATGATGATGTTGATAATGATGACTTGGAACGAAAGACTAGAAGCTGAAGATAATGATGAAGATAATTATGGAATGGATGCTGAAGATCAATATTTCTTTAGTAATTATCTTGTAATCAGTTCTGTATATATAGTCTAGTAGTTTTTGATAGATTAACAAGTTTTTAACAAGTTTTTAACAAGTTTTTTATATACGTTTAGAGAGAATTAACCTCAAGATTAGTTTTAATCCTTTTCTTTAGAGAAGTATAGAACGTCTGTTGAGTCTGTTCAACAGATCGAGGTTTTGTTTGTAGTCATTAAGTTAATTCAATATAACTTGTGATTTGAGTTCATACACTGTTTGATTGATTTATTGTTAAAGTGTTATTTCGCGACTTCTTTAACATAGTTTCTGAGTGTTTAGTTTAAATTCTTGTTTAGAATTTCGATCCTGACAAGTGGTATCAGAGCTTAAGGAACTCAGAAATCAATAATCATCATGGACGGATTACATGACAGTGTTCTTGTTTCAAAGGTCCCCATGCTCAAACCCAATGAGTTTGACATGTGGAAAATCAGAATCAGACAGTACATTCTTCTCACAGACTTCTCAATGTGGGACATCATTGAGAATAGTCCCTCCAATGAAGGAAAGATGGGAGCAGATGGCAAGAGACCTCCACCAAAAACTGATGGAGAAAGAAAGATGAGGCGGACTGAGATGAAAGCCTTGAGCACTCTGCTCTTGGCAATACCTAATGAATACCAACATCAGTTTTGCAACTGTTCTGATGCTCAAATCCTGTGGAATGCATTAGAGAAGAGATTTTTTGGTATTAAAAGCACTAAGAGAAATCAAAAAGCTATTCTCAAGCAACAATATGAAAACTTTATGTCTACAAAGAATGAGTCTATGACTCAAACTTTTGATAGATTCAACAAGTTGATTGGAGAATTGGCCACTGTTGGTGTCAAGATGGACCAGGATGATGTCAACAGAAAGTTTCTAAGATCTCTTGGAGAAGAATGGGTGATGTATACAGTATCATTCAGAAAGAATGATAATCTGGAGGACAAGGAACTTGATGATCTCTACAATGATCTCAGGGTGTTTGAAGCAGAGGTTGAATCTAAGAAGAAGCCATCTGGATACTCTAATAATGATGCTCTCTTATCATCTACTACTGATTCTTCTGCTAATACAGAATCAGTTAGTACTTCTTATGGCTCAAAACAGGATGGATCCAATGATTCTGTTTTGGAAGCCTTCCTTGCTAGTCATGCTAAATCTGCCCTTATCAATGATGATCTGGAGCAGATCAAAGTTGATGACCTTGAAGAGATGGATATCAAGTGACAAATGGCAATGCTCACCATGAGAGTCAAGAGATTCATTAAAAGAACAGGTAGAAACAACTTTGCCATGAGAAGAGAAGATGGTGTTGGATTTGATAAATCCAAGGTAGATTGCTACAAATGCCATAATCTGGGACACTTTGATAGAGAATGTAGAGGAGGAATTGCTCAACAACATGGAAGCAATAATCAACAATCAAATTCCATTAACTATAACAGGAATACATCTCAAGCTCTTGTCTCACAAGAAGGAATGGGCTTTGATTGGAATGATCAAGAAGAGGAGGCAATTCAGAACCACGCATTAATGGCTGAGGTTTCAGAGTCATCAAGCACTGAAATTCCCACAGAGGTAAAATCTAACCTTTGCTCTAAAATATGTCTTCAAACTGTTAAAAAGTACATGGATCACAATCAGAGCATGTGTGATGACTTTAAAAGGTTGGAAAAAGATAGAAGAGAGTATAGTTTGATCATTGAGAATTTTGAAGAAAAAATTAAGTCATACCAGGCCAATGAACTTCAACATTCATATGATACCAACTACTGGAAGTGGGAGAAGAATCAGTTAGAGATTGAGCTAGAAAAGTCTAGAGAGGAATGTGAGAAAATTAGGAGTGAATTTGAGAAGGCCAAACTAGACATTGAGAAATATTCCAATGCTTCTAAAGCAATGGACTCTTTACTCAAAACTCAAGTTCATGAAAAACTAAGAAGAGGAATAGGCTACAACAGCACCCCTCCACCTTACAATAAAGGAGCCACTGAAGTAGATCCACTAGATACAGTAGTGGTTGAGACAGAGTCTGAATAAGAGAATACTGAGGGTAAGAATAAGGAAGACCATAAAGAAACTCCCTTAGAAAACCACATTCTTACAAATGAGAGGGGGGGGGGGGGTAAACCATTTGTTAAGAGTGAGAAAGTGGAGATGTCCAAGACAGAGAAAGAGAATGGTAAGAGTGAGAAAGCTGAGACCTCTAGGAAAGGAAAGGAAAAGGTACAGGGAAATCATTATATGCAAACTACTGTTGTAAATCCCTGTACTTGTCAACAGAACAAGCCCCATCAACATGATAAAATAAGGGGAAATCAGAGAAACAGAAATAATTAGTGGGCTCAAAAACAGGGAATTGATCTAAGCAAAATCAATAAACCAAAGCCTTGTTTTATTTGTGCAAATTGAATCATTTAGCCAAACACTGTTATTTCAATCCTATTAACCAAAGATTTACTTTTCAAAGACAAACACAAAATTCTTTTGGTTATAGGAAGAAATCAAAAAGGAACCACATGGCTGAGAATGTGAAAACAACACCTTTGAAATCTCATATTCAGAATAAGTTTGCTAAATCAAAAGAAAACACTCCAAGAAAATCAAGGAGTAACTCACAGAATAAGAAAGCAAACAACTTTGTCAAGATTTGGGTTTCAAAAGTCAAGAAACCTGTTAGTACTGCTACTTCAAATAGTACTGCTAACAAAAATAATACTGCTGAAAGCAATAGTACTTCTAACCAAGTTAGTACTGCTAACAAGGATAGTGCTGCTACCAGTGTTAATACTGTCAAGCCTATAATTTTGACAAAGTATTCCAGCCATGAGATTCCTAAATCTGATCACCTCATCAAGACCAATCTGACTGATTATTAATATGTTGATGAGAAAGGGCAACCCAAGACCACTTTGGCTTAGGTTCTCTCTAAAAACTAACTGTTTTATCTTATGTGCAGGGCAACCAACAGCTCAAGAAGAAGAGCATTTGGCATATAGAGAGTGGTTGCTCTAGGCACATGACAGGTAACATGGTCTGCCTTCAAAATTTCAAAAAGTTTGATGGAGGACGTGTTGCTTTTGGTGACAATCCAGCAGGAGGTAAGATCAGTGGAAAAGGTATGGTTTCAAAAGGTAAGATGTCTTTTAAAGATGTGTACTATGTTGAGCAATTGAGATACAACTTGTTAAGTGTATCACAGGTCTATGACAAGAAACATAGTATATTATTTACTGAGACTGAATGTATTGTCCTTGCTCCAGGATTCAAGGTAGTTGATGAAAATATGATACTACTTAGACCTCCTAGAAAGGATAATGTTTATTGTTTGGACTTAGAGAATGTTTCATCTGATTCATCATTAAACTGTCTGTTTTCAAAAGCTTCTTTGGATGAATCATCTCTTTGGCACAGAAGGATATGTCACATGAATTTTAAAACAATGAACATTCTTGTGAAAAACAACCTTGTAAGAGGTTTACCTCAAAAAGTGTTTTCTTGTGATGATCATTGTGTTGCTTGTCTTAAAGGCAAGCAACACAAAACTTCTCATAAGTCCAAAGAAATAAATACAATCTATTCACCTCTTCAATTATTGCATATGGATCTCTTTGTTCCTACTAATGTGATGAGTATTGGTAAGAAATCCTACTGCTTAGTCATTGTTGATGACTTCTCTAGATTCACTTGGGTATATTTTCTAAGGACTAAGGATGAGACAAGTGGACTGATCAAATCCTTTGTCCTTAGGGTTGAAAACTAAACAAATCAAAGAGTTAAAGTCATCAGATCTGATAATGGAACTGAATTTAAAAACAGTGACTTAAACAACTTTTGTGAGACTAAAGGTATTGAGAGACAATTCAGTGCTCCTAGAACTCCTCAACAGAATGGTGTTGCTGAGAGGAGAAATAGGACATTGATTGAGGCTGCTAGATCTCTGTTGGCAGATTCAAAGTTACCAATTACTTTTTGGGCAGAAGCAGTTAATACCTCTCTGTTATGTCCAAAACAGAGTTCTAGTAGTCAAATCCCAAGAAAAAACACCTTATGAACTTTTTAACAAGAAGAAACCTTTTATTGGATTTTTCAAACCTTTTGGGTGTCCTTTCATAATTCTCAACACCAAATCTCACTTAGGCAAGTTTGAAAGCAAAGCTGAGGATGGATTTCTTGTTGGATACTCCTCTCAGAGTAAGGCATATAGAGTATTTAATAGTTCTTCAAGGATTATAGAGGAAAGTGACAATGTCAAATGCAATGAGAACACACCAAATCAAATTGGTACAGGTCCTGATTGGTTGTTTGACATTGATTCACTAACAAATGCTTTGGGTTTTAGGAATGTGCAAACTACAGGAACAAACTCAGAATAGGTACAAAAAAAGAAACAAGAGTTTGTGTTGTTCCCCATACCTACTGTTGATCTTGTTGAATTTTGCCAGCAAGATAAGAAAGATGATTCAGACACAGGTGACTCTGAATCAGAACAGGATGCAACTGATAAAGGTGATGAAAAGAATAAGAGTGATAAAGAGGATGCTCATCCTTCAGGAAACACAGGTCCTGAGATGCCCATACTGTCAGAAGATGATACTGATGAAGAAAATTCTTCAGTATTTGGTGGAAGCACTCCTGAGAAGAATGACTATAATCTGGATGCAAATATCAATGAGGAGGCTGGACATCAAACAAGAACTCATAAAAATCATCCTCCTCAGTTGGTGATTGGTGACATCAATTCTCCTAGGATCACAAGGCATCAAAGTAAGATAGGAGGTTTGAAAGACTTGCAGTTAGGGTTGTTATCTTGTTTTCTATCTCAGATTGAACCCAAGAAGGCCTATGATGCAATGAAAGAACCAAGTTGTATAGAAGTAATGCAAGAGGAGCTGCTGCAGTTTAAGCTGCAAGATGTGTGGGATCTAGTTGACCTTCCATAAGGACAAAGGGCTGTTTCTAGCCTATGCTAAAGAATAAGGCCAGACTTATGGCACAAGGGTATACACAAGAAGAGGGGATAGATTATGAAGAAGTATTTGCACCAGTAGCCAGAATTGAGGCAATTAGGCTGTTTCTAGCCTATGCTTCTTTCATGCAGTTCATAGTATTTCAGATGGATGTCAAGAGTGCATTTCTATATGGGACAATTGATGAAGAGGTGTATGTGTTAGACCACAGTCTCATTGGATTCAAGATCATCCAAACTGAAGATCGCAATCTGAAGCTAAAGCCGGAACGTCGACTCTCGATATTAAAGTCTAATGTTTATTTGTAATAAATGTCAATGTAATTGTTTGTTATTGTATTAGTTAAGTTAATATCTAGTTTGTTAGATATTAGTTAACTTAGTTAGTTATTAGATTTAGTTTAGTTAGTTATATTATTTAGTTAGAAATAATATCTAGATATTAAATCTAGATATTATGGAAGTGTGTTAGACACACTTTAGATAAGATATTGTATCTCTAACAACTCTCATAGATCAGATCAAAATCAACACACAAAAACACACACTTAAAGGTGTAAATCAGAGAGAAAAACAAAGAACACAATCTAGAGCTTAAATCAATCAATCCTGTAACCGTTGTTATAATCCATACAGGTTGGTAATCGTTATTGTCTCGTATTCTACAAACTTGATAAACATTGTTGGACCGACAATTGGTATCAGAGCCAGATTAAGATCAAAATCAAGTTTTTTTTTTAAGAAAAACGACTTTGTGTTCTTATTTGAAAATCGATTTCGAGATTTTAAGTGTTTTAAGTGTTAAAATCGATCAAGTTGTGATCGATTAGGTTGCTAGATCGAGTTGTTGTTGTTTGATTTCACTATAAATCTTTAATCGAGTTCCATTTTGTGATTTTTGTGAGAAAACAGTCGAGTTTAGAAAGTCACTGTGCGATCAAATTTATTTTCAAAAAGTGTGTTTTATCGAGATCGAGTGATAACATTCAGTTCTAGAAGTGTTTCTAGACATATTGGTAGAGCTTGGGTCTGTTAATCTTGGAAAAACAGGTTGAAAAGTCGAAATTATTGAAGTACAGACGAACTTGCGCAAACCAGAAGACGAACACACGCAAAGCTTACTTTGCGCAACACGCCTGATACGCAAACCCAACTTTGCGCATCCAACCTGATACGCAAACCCAACTTTGCGCAACCAACGTGAAACGAAAAGTCCACTTTGCGCATCTCAAGCAACACGCAAAGCATACTTCACGCATCCAACGACTTACGCAAACTCCACTTCTTGATACACTCTTGATACGCAAACCTTGAACTTCACTTCTCGCAACAAGAAGGATACGCAAAGATCAAGGCCAGTTTGCGCAACCCTCTCAAAACGTAAAGTTCACTTTGCGCATCTAACGTGATACGCAAAACTTCACTTTGCGCAACCCGCTTGATACGCAAACCTCAGTTTGCGCAACCCGCTTGACACGCAAACCTCCATTTGCGCACGCAAACCTTGATACGCAAACCTCTCTTTGCTCCAATCCAGACTTAGAATTTTCTTCAAAATGACATCCAGAGAAGCCCTTGCAATCGGAACTGACACCAAGCCACCAGTTCTCTTTAAAGGAGAATACGAACAGTGGAATGATCGGTTTCTGAACTTTATTGACAGACATGAGGTGGGTGAATTCATCAGGAAATCTATAGAAGAAGGGGTTATGAAACCAGTCATGACGACTCGTTTGGTTGGAACCGTGCCGACTCAGGTTGAACTTAAGTATCATGAGCTTGAAGATGATAACCTCAGAAGAGCTAAAGGCGACAGATTAGCTAAGTCATACATTCTACAAGGAATTCCAAATGAAATCTATGTAAAGATTGACAGCTACAAGGCCTTCGGCAAAGAAATGTGGGATCAACTTGAGAAGATGATGTTGGGTTCAAAGGTTGGGAATCAGCTTAAAATCTCCAACTGCCTAAATAATTATGAAGAATTTAGAGGCAGAGTGGGAGAATCTTTAGAAGAAACCTATGACAGGTTTGTGACTTTGCTGAACGAACTAAGCAAGAATAAGGTCCACAAATCTCAAATTGAGCTGAACGTCAAATTCCTGAGTATTCTACAACCGGAATGGAAAAGACTTGCCAGACAGATGAAGCAGATCAAGGATCTGAATGAGATTCCACTTCATGAGGTGTATGAAACCCTCAGACAAAATGAAGAAGAGGTGGATGAAATTCTAGATGAGAAAAGGCAGAAAGGAAAGACAGTTGAAGACACATTTGCTCTTGTTGTCAGGAAGAAGAAGAACAAGACGATTGTGTATGATTCAGAAGAAGATGAAGGTTATGCAAACTCTGACATGGATGAAAATGAACAACTGAAGCAAGCAATGATTCTGCTGTCAAATGCTTTTCAGAAAAACTTCTACACGAAGCCAAGTTCAAACAGTCAGAGATATTCTTCTGGTCCGAATAACTACATCCATAAGGAAAAGGTTGAAGGAAGTAGATATGAAGGAAAAAGATTTGAAGGGAAAAGAACAGAGGAGAGGAAACCTGAAGAGAGAAGATATCAGTCTGAAGGAAAGAGAATAGAGGAGAGAAAACCAGAAGAGAGAAAGTTTAAAGCTGAAGGATCCAGTCAGTCAGAACCACCAACGTGCTACAACTGTGGCAAAACAAGTCACTAAGCCAGAGACTGCCGAAGGCCAAAAGTCAGAAACTCCGATTATTACAAGAACAAGATGCTTGTTGGGAACTGAAGATTCTACTAAGTGTAGTTACTACTGCTAGTATAAATGTAGTTACTACTGCCAGAACAAGTTGAAGATTAATACTGCTAAGTGTTACTACTGCTAGTAGAATTACTACTGCTAGTTAAAGTTAGTACTGCTTGAACAAAGTTAGTACTGCTTAGCTAGTTAGTACTGCTAGTGGTTAGTACTGCTTGCAGTTAATGCTGCTAGATGAAGTTAATGCTGCTGAGCATTATTAGTGCTGCTAAAGAGATCCGGATGGAAAATACTACAGCTGGATATACTGAAGATATACTTAGAAGATATACATGGAAGATATACTGAAGATTTGTTTATTCTTTGTAATTATCTTTTTATCAGTATATGTATAGAATGTTTAGAATAGATAGAAAGAACTTTTGATAATTATTTTTCAAGAGAGAAATCAACCTCAAGGCATAGATCCTAATTCTAGAGAAGTAGAATTCGTATTGGTGAGCCTGTTCATCAATATTGAGGTTGAGTGTGTAATTCTGTAACTTCAAAGCATTCAATACAAATTTACAGTTTGTTCCTCATATTTTCTGTATTGATTTACTATTTCATTGAATATCAAAGTGTTATTCCGCAAACTTCTTTGATATTGTTTCTGAGAATTAATTCTTGTTGAGAATTCGATCCTGACAAATGGTATCAGAGCTAAATTCTCTCAGAAACAGTTATTCATCATGGAAAATCTTACAGAATCAAGCAGTACTTTGGTCTCAAAAGTTCCAATGCTCAGATCCAATGAATTTGACATGTGGAAAATCAGAATCAAGCAATATATTCTCCTCACAGATTACTCCATGTGGGACATCATTGAGAATGGCCCATCTGATGGAGGAAAGATTGGTGAAGATGGCAAAAGAACTCCTCCAAAGACAGATACAGACAGGAAATCAAGACAGACAGAGATGAAAGCCTTGAGCACACTGCTCTTGGCCATTCCAAATGAGTATCAACACCAATTCTGCAATTGTACTGATGCACAGATGCTCTGGAATGCTCTAGAGAAGAGATTCTCAGGTACTAAAAGTACCAAGAGAAATCAAAAGGCAATCTTAAAACAACAGTATGAAAACTTCATCTCAACTAAGAATGAGTCCATGACTCAAACTTTTGACAGGTTTAATAAACTAATTGGTGAACTAGCTACTATGGGAGTACAGATTGATCAAGATGATGTGAACAGAAAGTTCTTAAGGTCCCTTGGAGATGAATGGACCATGTACACTGTGTCATTCAGACAGAATGATCAGTTGGAAGACAAAGAACTTGATGATCTGTACAATGATCTTAGAGTATTTGAAGCTGAGGTGGAGGCAAAGAAGAAGCCTTCTGGATATGTTCATAATGCTGCACTCCTATCAGCATCAATTGATTCTACTGCTAACCCTGAATCAGTTAATGCTGCTAATAGATCAAATTTAGATAAAGGCACTGATTATGTATTTGAAGCTCTTCTTTCTAATCATGGAAATTCTTCTCTGATCAATGATGACTTAGATCAACTTCATCCTGATGATCTGGAAGAGATGGATATTAAATGGCAGATGGCCATGCTCTCCATGAGGGTTAAAAAGTTTATTAAGAGGACTGGAAGAAACAACTTCTCACAAAGAAGAGAAGATGGAGCAGGGTTTGATAAATCAAAGGTAGAATGCTACAAATGCCATCTGAAGGGACATTTTGCTAGAGAATGCAGAAGTGGAATGTCTCACAACAACAACCATCAACAAGCTCAATCTGGAAGCTTCAATAACAACAGAAACTCTGCTCAAGCCCTTGTTTCTCAACAAGGAATGGGGTTTGATTGGAGTGATCAAGCAGAAGAAGCTATTCAGAATCAAGCTCTTATGGCTAAAGTATCTGATCTCCCATCTGAGGTAAGTTCTAATCTCTGCTCTAAAACTTGCATAGACACTGTTAAAAGGTACAGGGATCACAATCAGAAGATGAGTGATGACCTGAAGAGACTAGAAAAGGATATAAAAGACTATGTGAGGATAGTAGAGAGATTTGAAGATCAAATCAAAGGTTTTCAAGCCAATGAACTACAACACTCATATGACACTAATTACTTGCAGTGGGAGAAAAAGGATTTAGAACTTAAACTGACCAAATCTAAAGAGGAGAGTGAAAAACTGAAAGAGGAGTTAACCAAGGTTAAGCTTGATGTAGAAAAGTTTTCCAATGCTTCTAAAGCAATGGACTCCTTACTGCAAAATCAGATTCATGATAAATTAAGAAGAGGAATTGGGTATAATGCCACACCTCCACCATATAACAACAATTACATTCCTCCTACTTCAGACCTGTTAGACACCAAAGATAGGAAGGACTTGCCTGAGGGAGCCACTGAAATAGATCCCTTAGATGAGGTAATTGTTGAGGATAAGACTAAGAAAGAGGTTGGCAAGAGTAAGAAGAACAAGGTGAGTGGTGAGACTTCTATAGAAAACAACATTATCACCAATGAGGATTGTGGAAGGGCTTGGATCAAATCCAAGAACATAGAGAAGACAGAGGAAAAGTCTGGTAAGGTCCATTATAAACAGACCACAGTTGTGAATCCAGGTCCTTGCAAACAGTGTACTTGTAAGAAGAATGAGCCCCAAAAACAGGACAAAAAGAGAGGAAATCAAAGAAACTGGAATAATCAATGGGCACATAAACAAGGGGTTGATCTGAGTAAAATCAATAGACCAAAACCTTGCTTTATCTGTGGCAAATTGAATCATCTTGCAAAATTATGTTATTTCAATCCTATGAACCAAAGAATGAATTTCCAAAGATCCATGCAAAAACCCTTTGGTTATAAGAAAATTGAAAAGAACCATGTGGCTAAGAAAACTGTTAAAACTAAAAGCCATATGAAGAAAAAGTATTCTGTTAAAGAAAGTGTCAATATGTGGATTCCTAAAAGCACTAAAACTGTTAGTACTGCTATCGCAAATAGTGCTGCTGACAATGATAGTGCTGCTAGAAGTAATACTACTGCTAAACCTGTTAGTACTGCTACACCTGTTAGTACTGCTACACCTGTTAGTACTGCTAACTCTGTTAGTACTTCTAAGGTTAGTGTTGCTTCCAGTGTTGATTCTGCTAAGCCAATCATATTGACAAAGTACTCTAATAAAGAGTGCTCTGAGTTTAAAAACCTCATTAAAAAGGAATGTAAATACTTTGATGAGAAAGGAAGACCCAAGATCACTTTGGCTTGGGTCCCCAATCATACTAATTGATTTATTTAATGTGCAGGGCAACCAACAGCTCAAGGGAAAGAGCATATGGCATGTTGATAGTGGTTGCTCTAGGCACATGACTGGCAACATGTCATGCCTTCAGGATTTCAAGCAAATTAATGGAGGACATGTTGCATTTGGAGACAATCTTACTGGTGGTAAGATAAGTGGAAAGGGTAATGTCACCAAAGGTAAGATGACATTTGAGGATGTCTACTATGTTGATCAATTAAAGTACAACCTGTTAAGTGTATCACAGGTTTGTGACAAACAACATAGTATATTATTTACTAATTCTGAGTGTATGATTCTTGCTCCAGGGTTCAAGGTAGTTGATGAAAGCATGATACTACTTAGAACTCCAAGGAAGGACAATGTATACTGTCTTGATTTGGACAATGTTGATAGTGATTCATCTTTAAATTGTCTTGTTTCAAAAGCTTCTATAGATGAATCCTCCCTTTGGCACAGAAGGATGTGTCACATGAATTTCAAGACTATGAACAATCTTGTTAAAAATAACCTTGTAAGAGGTTTACCTTCAAAAGTCTTTTCATGTGATGATCATTGTGTTGCTTGTCTTAAAGGCAAACAACACAAAACTTCTCATAAGACCAAAGAGTTAAATTTTGTTTCTTCTTGTCTCCAGTTATTGCATATGGATCTGTTTGGTCCTACAAATGTTATGAGTATAGGCAAGAAATCTTACTGCTTGGTTATTGTTGATGATTACTCCAGATTTACTTGGGTATATTTTCTAAGGACTAAGGATGAAACAAGTGGTCTTATCAAATCCTTTATTCTAAGAATTGAAAACCAAACTAATCAAAGAGTAAAAGTCATTAGATCAGATAATGGAACTGAATTTAAAAATCATGATTTAAACACTTTTTGTGAAGGAAAAGGTATTGAGAGACAATATAGTGCTCCTAGGACTCCTCAACAGAATGGTGTTGCTGAAAGGAGAAATAGGACACTAATAGAGGCTGCTAGATCTCTGTTGGCTGATTCAAAATTGCCAATTACATTCTGGGCTGAAGCAGTTAATACTGCCTGTTATGTCCAAAACAGAGTTCTAGTGGTCAAGCAAAAGAACAAGACCCCATATGAGCTTTTAAATCAAAGAAAACCTTTTATTGGTTTCTTCAAATCTTTTGGGTGTCCTTGTACAATTCTAAATACCAAATCTCACTTAGGTAAGTTTGATAGCAAAGCAGATGATGGATTTCTTGTTGGATATTCATCTCAGAGTAAGGCCTACAGAGTTTTTAACTCTTCTTCTAGAATAATTGAAGAAAGTGACAATGTCAAATGCAATGAGAACACACCAAATCCTGTTGGGTCTGGACCTCAGTGGCTATTTGACATTGATTCACTAACTAACTCTTTTGGATTTAGTAATGAGTATACAGGAACAGGTGGTGGAGAATCAGAGATCACACAAGTTCAAGAAAGTATATCTAAATCTGTGATTTTTCCCATACCCACAGTAATTGAAGACTGTGAAAAGGAATCATTTACTGAACCAAGTCAGAGTGAAGAAGACACTAGAGATGAGGAGACTCAAGAATCAGAAGTGACATCTGAAGACACTTCAGTTGAATTGCATGACTCTAATCTAGAGGATGGACTGAATGTAGAACCTAGTCATAACACAAGAGTTCAAAAGAATCATCCTCCACAGTTGATAATAGGTGATGTCTCTTCTCCCATGATGACTAGACATCAAAGCAGGCTTCAGGAAATGCAAGATCAACAGCATACAGTGCTCTCATGTTTTCTATCCCAGCTTGAGCCTAAAAAGGCACATGATGCTATGAAAGAATCTAGCTGGATAGAAGCAATGCAAGAAGAATTGTTACAGTTCAAGCTACAAGATGTGTGGGATCTAGTAGACCTTCCTAAAGGTCACAGAGCAATTGGCACAAAATGGATCTTCAGAAACAAGAGAGATGAAAGAGGTATTGTTATAAGAAACAAAGCAAGGCTGGTAGCTCAAGGCTACACTCAAGAAGAGGGCATAGATTATGAAGAAGTTTTTGCACCTGTAGCTAGGATAGAAGCAATCAGACTATTCCTAGCCTATGCTTCTTACATGAACTTCAAAGTCTACCAAATGGATGTAAAAAGTGCTTTTCTCTATGGGTCAATTGAAGAAGAAGTATATGTCTGTCAACCACCAGGGTTTGAAAACCCAAGCTATCCAGACAGAGTATACAAATTAAAGAAAGCACTTTATGGACTACATCAAGCCCCAAGAGCATGGTATGACACCCTGTCATCCTATCTCTTGGAAAATGACTTTGAAAGAGGAGTTATTGATAAGACTCTATTTATCAAAAAAAAAGAAGAAGGATATCTTGCTGGTCCAAATCTATGTTGATGACATTATTTTTGGGTCTACAAGAAACAACATGTGCAAGGAGCTTGAGGATTTAATGCATCAAAGGTTCAAAATGAGTTCCATGGGGGAACTTACTTTCTTCCTTGGACTCCAAGTTCAACAGAAGTCAGATGGCATTTTTATATGTCAATCCAAGTATGTGCAGGATATTCTAACCAAGTTTGGTTTCTCAGAATCAAAACCTGCCAGCACACCTATGGAAACACACAAGCAGATCACAGCAGATCTTGAGGGGGAGGATATGGATGTGCATCTTTATAGATCCATGATTGGCTCTCTCATGTATCTCACAGCATCAAGGCCAGATATTATGTTTCCAGTCTGTGTATGTGCAAGATTTCAAGTTAGGCCAAAGCAATCTCACTTTCAAGCTGTTAAGAGGATATTCAGATATCTCAAAGGGCAACCCAGATTGGGACTTTGGTATCCTCATAACTCACCTTTTGACCTAATAGCATACTCAGACAGTGATCTAGGTGGGGCAAACTTGGACAGAAAATCTACTTCTGGAGGATGTCAGTTTTTGGGTGCTAGACTAGTCTCATGGCAGTGCAAGAAACAAACCACAGTATCCACATCTACAACAGAGGCAGAGTACATAGCAGCTGCAAGTTGCTGTTCTCAAGTCTTATGGATTCAGAATCAAATGCTGGATTATGGGGTAACCTTTCTACACACTCCAATCTTTATTGACAACAGCAGTGCTATTAGCATTGTAAATAATCCAGTCAAGCACTCAAAGACAAAGCACATTGAAATCAGGTATCACTTTATAAGAGATTGTAATGAAAAGAAACTTATTCAAGTTGTCAAAGTTCACACTGATAATCAGTTTGCTGATCTATTCACTAAAGCTTTTGATGTGGGTAGATTCACTTTCTTGGTAACAAGTGTGGGAATGATAAACTCTGAATAATCTTCTTCTCAAAAAGTGGTTTTATACCTGTATATTTTTATTCTTGGTGTTACTAATCTTCTTTTCAGGATATGCATAGTAGTACTCAGTATTTAGCAAGTTTAAAAGGAGTAAGTATAGTTAATACTGCTCGCGGTTAATACTGCTAGTTAGTTAATACTGCTAGTAGTTAATACTGCTAGTTCAGTTAATACTGCTCGCGGTTAATACTGCTAGTTAGTTAATACTGCTAGTAGTTAATACTGCTAGTTCAGTTAATACTGCTCGTGGTTAATACTGCTCGCGGTTAATACTGCTAGTTAGTTAATACTGCTCTAGGTTAATACTGCTTATATTCCGAATACTATAAATACTTTTTGCCCGCCTAAAAGTTCATAACGACTCTTTGCATACTGTTCTCTTGCGCTCAAACCTTTTCTCTCTCAAGTTCGAAGTTTTCAGGCAAGTGTTCACTAAGATCAATGGCATCCATGACATTCATCGACGAGCACAACGAGATTGCGATGCTACAAAAGCCAAAGCAAGCTTCAGGATTTCATCAGATTGTGGATTTCCTCAAGTCAAGTCACATTGCTCATGCTCTTACTGTATCACCTACAATCTACATTGAGCACCAAAGGCAGTTCTGGGCTAATGCCACCATTGTTGTGGAAAATGGTGTGCAAATGATCAAGACAAGAATCTGTGATCACTCACTTACAGTTACTGAAGAAGTCATTCGCATCAGTCTACGTCTAGACGATGCCTCTGGTATAATGTCTATCTCTAATGATGAACTGTTTTCTAATCTTACTAGAATGGGGTATGGAGGCCCATTGGGTGTTTTCAAATTCTCAAAAGCAAAGTTTTCACCCCAATGGCGTTTTCTTGTTCATACCCTGATGCATTGCATCTCCAAAAAGACCACTGGATGGAGTGAGTTCAGCAGTCCAATTGCATATGCTTTGGTATGCTTGGCTACATCCAGAAGGTACAATTTCTCAAAGATGATTTTCAGTGATCTTGTATCAAATATGGGAAACAAAAAGAGTTTCTTTATGTATCACAGATTTGTTCAGGAAGTAATTAACCATGAATTGACGGATATACCTCAACCTGTTGGGGTGTATGTACCTAAACCCCCAAAAGGCAAAGTTTTCTCAAATATGAGAAGATCTGCTGGGGACTCGGAAGGAGTTGACACCCCATTGTTCTCTACAATGATGGTGGTGTCCCAAAACACTGAAGGTATGGCAGCAGGGTCAAGGCCCTCATTAGACCATCCCACTGCGAGCCAAGCCCAACCTTCTCACTCAAAAACAATTCCCCAGTCCATTCTTACAAAACCAACCTCTCCAATTACCCAAACTTATCAAAGAAAACAGGTAAAGAAGGCTCCTTCCCTTCTTGTACCATCACCCACACAGCCTTTAAGCACTCTAAGGGAGAATTCTTCCCAAAGGGAAACCACAAGGGTGTCTCCCAACCCAAAGGAGGTGCTCTCTGAGGAGGAGGTAGAGCATATGGGTGATGAGGCTGCCACTACTCCTGCTAACACAGAGGAGGAAAGTGGTAACATCAATAAGACCTCCCCCATGGCAACTTTGAATGAGCAATCATTTGAAGGTCCCTGGTGCCAAGAAACCACAGGGGTGGATAGTGCTTCTGCTAGGCAGAAGACTTCCACTACTAAAAGATCCAATGATCCTTCAATAGGGGGTAACACTCCTGGAGAAGGTGAGGACAGATATAACTATGATGAATTGATGGAGGCAATGGGCAACATCAACATGGATGTACTCAAACAGGGCAAAGATATAGAAGAGCTAAAACTCATTGTACTGTCACAACAAGAACAAATCATCAAGTTGAAACAAATGGTAAGGAAACTGATTCTGCAAAAGAAGAAGAAACAATTTGTGCTCAGAAGGAGGCAACCAGTGACTGATGCTCCCAAAAAGGGGGAGATCAACATGGAAGAAGCATCAAGGGAAGGGGAGATTGATAAAGAAAGAGTTGAAGTTGAGGGGGAGAAGGAAGCAGAAACTGTTAATGCTGCTGAAACCTCACAAGCAGCAGTAACAGAGTTAACACCAACAGAAATTGAAGTAGCTGAAGTGCTAATCAAAGCTAAGAATGACACTCCCAAAGCAAAGGGAGTGGTCATAAATGAAGGGAGAGACAGAAAATCAGAACAGAAAGACAAAGCTGCAGAATCAAAGAATAAGGGAAAAGAAAAGATAGTGGAATCTGATCAACCAATCAAGAAGCAAAGGTTGGTTGAATCAGATGAAGCTTTAGCAAGGAAAATGCAGAAGGAGATGGAAAAAGAAGAAAGAGCTCAGGTGGAGAAGGACAGGGAAATGGCAAAGGCTTTAGCTGCTGAGCTAAATAAAGCTTATCAAAAGGGGCTTGAAACTGAAAAGGCTAAACAAAGGGCTATAAGTCTGAGAAAGGCTATGATGGCTAATACAAGTCTAAAGAAAAGAAGACCTTCACAAACTTACCTTGCCACTCAGGAAAGAAACAAAATGATAACTTTCTTGAGGAGTGCAATTGGGGTAAAGAAAGAAATGTTTGTGAAGATGAGTTTTGATCAAATCAGAGAGCTCTATGAAAAGGAAATGGGGAATCTGAAGAGCAATGAAAAGAAAAGAGTAGAGTTTGAAAAGAAGGCCAAGGAGAGTAATGATATAGATATGAATCAACCATTTCCTGAAAGTGAAGAGGGAACTCCTATCAAAGAAATGGCAAAGGAAAAGGAAGAAAAGAAGAAGGAAGCTACTCTAGTACAGGTTCAAAAGACTTTGAAAAGAACCAAGATGATGGCCAAAAGAAAGAAAGATAAGAAGTCTAGAGTAGAAGAAGAACAAAATGTTGCTGAAGAAGAAGTGGCACCTGAGTCATCAAGCCAGCAAGGGTCATCAATCAAAGATGATGTAAGCTTATATATGGTAGTGATGGACAAAGTGCCTGAACCAATTTCTGCAGAACCTGTTGGAGTTAAGCCACCTGAGATCATTCACTGGGATGTACTGACAATGGATGGGAAAGATTACATCAGACTCAAGAGGAAGGGTGATAAGTATGAAGTATTCAACACTTGGGTCAAGATTGTCAGAACATGCTCTAGATCTGATATAGAAGAGATGTTTGACATAGGAATTAAGCTGTATGCAGATCATCTGAATACTCCAGGAATTTCTCTTACAAGACTGGTGATGGAGTATCTATGCATGATGTTCAAACCTGAAGAAGTGGACCAGGTCATCAAGAGTGTGTTTAAAGAAGTCACAAGTTGGACTCTATATGAAACTAGTGGAGTATATGCAGTGACTTTGGATAGAAATCACACAGAATACTTCCTAGTGGATAGAGTATATAATCACACCAGACTGAAGGTTCATGCCATGCTAAAGAAGAAGTTGGGTTGTGCACCAAATTCAGAAATGGCCAAGTATCTAATTCAGAGGATAATCAATCAGAGTTTGGGACTGAATCCAGACTTAGGAGCATGATTTTGAAAGTTTTGGGAGCATTAAAAAGAGAATCTGGAAGAATATCTGAAGAACTTGACTTCTCTTCTAAAAGTCAAGTTAGGGGGAGATTGTTGGGAACTGAAGATTCTACTAAGTGTAGTTACTACTGCTAGTATAAATGTAGTTACTACTGCCAGAACAAGTTGAAGATTAATACTGCTAAGTGTTACTACTGCTAGTAGAATTACTACTGCTAGTTAAAGTTAGTACTGCTTGAACAAAGTTAGTACTGCTTAGCTAGTTAGTATTGCTAGTGGTTAGTACTGCTTGCAGTTAATGCTGCTAGATGAAGTTAATGCTGCTGAGCATTATTAGTGCTGCTAAAGAGATCCGGATGGAAAATACTACAGCTGGATATACTGAAGATATACTTAGAAGATATACATGGAAGATATACTGAAGATTTGTTTATTCTTTGTAATTATCTTTTTATCAGTATGTGTATAGAATGTTTAGAATAGATAGAAAGAACTTTTGATAATTATTTTTCAAGAGAGAAATCAACCTCAAGGCATAGATCCTAATTCTAGAGAAGTAGAATTCGTATTGGTGAGCCTGTTCATCAATATTGAGGTTGAGTGTGTAATTCTGTAACTTCAAAGCATTCAATACAAATTTACAGTTTGTTCCTCATATTTTCTGTATTGATTTACTATTTCATTGAATATCAAAGTGTTATTCCGCAAACTTCTTTGATATTGTTTCTGAGAATTAATTCTTGTTGAGAATTCGATCCTGACAATGCTTCTTGCAAAGCAACAGGAGGATGGTAAGGCACTGATGGCTGAAGATGAATACTGGCTTGATCATTCAGACGAGGAAGAAGAGGAAGAAGAAAGAGATGAATCCATCAACATGTTCTTGATCGGAAAGCAAGAATCAGATGCTGAAGCTGATTCAAATGATGAAGAAGATGAGGTATGTGATTTATCGTATTCAGATTTCATGAATAAAATGCATGCCATGGTTTTAAAACAACAAGAGTTAGAGTCGAATCTTGAGCGAGAAATTGGTGTTATAACTGACAAAAACCAACTGATACAGAAACTTAGCAATGAAATTGCTGAGAAGAAAGTATTGGTTGAGGTTTTACATAGAGATAATGACACCAACGCAAAGGTAAAGACAATAATTCTTAAAGAGAATTCTGAACTCAAGTCTAAACTGACAAAAAGTGAGATTGATATTTATGAGCTTACAAAATTGCATTCTTCATGTACCAAAGAAAATTTTCTTTACTTGGTAAATTAAAAAGTTTGGAAGAGAAGTTATACAAAATGGGTCAAACTGAATAGACTATTCATCTGAACAAACCCAAAGAGGAAATAGAGAGATGGGGAATCGGTTATAAGAATCCTCACTGTCTTCAAAAAGGAATGCCTGAAGTGCCTGCACTTTATGATCATCTTTCTATGAAATTAGCTCGACGAATCCCTGGGTTTAAAACTTTTTGGACTAAACTATCAGAAGAGGATGAAACCAACGAAACTGAAAAACGGTTGAAATCATCTAAAGTTCATCTTCCATTTTATTATGTGAAGATGAATAATAGTTATAATGAAAATCCAATATATCAAAAGAAGAAAACTCTTTCAAGTGATTTATTTCAAAGTTATTCTGAAAAAGAAATGGAGGCGAAGCCTATTCAAGGTAAACTATATGTCCCTCCTCTCGTTTTAGAAAGTAAAATTTCTGAACTCGAGAATTATTTAACAGATGAAAGACTTTTGATGAATATTGAACAAAATATTTTTTCATCTGTGTCCAAAAATGTTATTATTTCTAAGGCTTCAAACTCTGAGGATATGTTTGGTTTAGCAAATAAAAGGTTTGATTTTCTGAACGCTGACGGTGGTTTAGATGATGGTTCTAATCAATTTGACTTGAATGCAAAACTTCCTAACCATTCATCTTTTGTTAAGAAATCTTTAGAAAAAACCAGTATGGCTGTTAACAGTGCAAAATCAACGAAAGTTGATAACTCAGTCTCTGTGAAAGCTAAAAATGCTAAAGGTAAGATTACATCTAAGCATTCACATAAACCGAACACTACTGGTCATCCGAAGAAGAAGTATTCGTTTGTTGCTCCAAAGTCTAACTCCACAGTTTCACATGTTTCAAATCTGAGCAAACAAAGGCCAGAAGTTAAATCTCTGTGGCAACCGAAACAGAAGCTTGACAAGACCGTTAAATCGTTTAGTAGTGTTAATTGTAGTAATACTTCGCTTAGTAAAGATGTTTTAATTGCTGATGTTGTGATTTTGAACTCAAAACATGCTGTTTCTTGTAAACAATATTCAATGAAGCAATTATTTCAGTTATCTTTATCTGCTAGAAAGTCTTCTATTTATAATAAACATGTTTCTATCTCTTGTCAATATTCTGACGATTGGTTTGGCAATTATCATGTACATTCATCTCATTCTAATTCTTCAAATGCATTTCAAAAGAAAAGAGGACCCAATTTGAAATAGGTACCAAAATCTTGTGCTAACACAGTAGGACCCAAATTCTAGTGGGTACCTAAGGCTATATCTGTGTTGCAGGCACATCAAGTTTAAAAAGGGAGCTTACAGATATGACTTCTAGACAAAACAGTCTAGGACTCGTTCCTCAAAGAAAATAGGTTCTTGAATACATCAGTTCAAGACCCGCTCCTCAATGCTCAAGAGTCTTAATTCCATCTTTGTTTTAAGTCTATTTTAAATCAATTGTTTCATTATTTCTCTTGTGCAGATCCGTCATATGTGGTACTTGGATAGCGGATACTCCAAGCATATGACTGGACAAAAAGATATGTTGTCCAATTTTAAAGAGAAATATTGTCGATCAGTCAGATTCGGCAACGACCAGTTTTCTCCAATCATGGGATATGGTGATGTACAACATGACAATGTCACGATCAAGAAGGTGAGCTATGTTAAAGGCTTACGGCACAACCTGTTCAGTATTGGTCAGTTCTGTGACAAAAGCTTAGAGGTCAATTTCAAAGCCAAGACGTGTTCAGTTCGCACTGAAGAAGGCGAGGAACTCTTGGTCGGCACAAGAAAGTCAGACCTCTACACAATTAACTTGTCAAAAATCCAGAATGACACCCAGGTTTGTCTATTGACGAAAGCCTCGAAGCAACCAAGTTGGCTATGGCATCGAAGGCTCTCTCACCTCAACTTCAGGTACATCAACAATATGGTCAGTGGAAAACTCGTCAAAGGACTTCCAGTGCTTAAATATGAAAGAGAACATCTTTGTGCAGCATGTGAAAAGGGAAAGATGAAGAGGGCACCTCACAAACCAAAGCCTGAACCAAGTACAAGCGCTCCGTTAGAGTTATTGCATATGAACTTATGCGGTCCGATGCGAACTCAGAGTCTAGGCGGAAAGAAGTACATACTCGTGATCGTGGACGATTACTCGCGATACACATGGGTCAAGTTTCTACGTTTAAAGGATGAGACACCAGATGTTCTCATCACATTCCTAAAGACGACCCAGGTGAATCTACAGAAACCGGTCAAGTTTCTACGAACAGACAACGACACAGAGTTCAAGAACAACAAGGTTGAAGAATATCTCGAATCTATCGGTATTTCACATCAATACTCTGCTGCTCGTACGCCTCAACAAAATGGAGTGGTCGAAAGAAGAAATCGAACGCTAGTCGAGGTTGCTCGTACTATGCTAAGTCAATCAGACTTACCTCTATTCTTGTGGGCTGAAGCTGTATCGACCGCGTGTTATACACATAATCGCTCCATGATACATCGTAGATTCAAGAAGACTCCTTATGCTTTAATCAACAACCGAACACCGACAATCAAATATTTCCATATATTTGGGTGTAAGTGTTTCGTGCTAAACGATAGGGAGAGTCTCAACAAGTTCTGTGCCAAGGCGGACGAAGGGATCATCATTGGTTATTCCTCGACATCAAATGCATTCCGTGTTTATCTGAAGAAGTCAAAAACGTTGATTGAAAGCATCAACGTCACGTTTGATGAAGAGATGGCTTCTGAACATCAAAGTTCAGAACCCGCTATAACAGGAATACTAGCTTCTGGGCAACTTCGTCCAGAACCTTCGTCTCAACAGAATAAATCAGATGAAGCATCAACGTCAACTAATAATATATCTGATTTAGACTTATTATTTGAATTGTTTGATGATGAATTTCTTGGATCTAATGTAAAGAAATATGTTATGGTTGACAGGATGGAAGACTTAACGACTACTCATCCAACTAGATCAGATGTTCCTATTGAATCCAATGCCCTGATTCAACAAGAAGTTCCAATTCAAATGCCGACTCCAACAGTTGAAGAAGTTCCATGTAATGAAGAGACAGAAGTAGCTGAACCAGTAGGATGTTCTGTACAGATCCATCCACAGCCGGAACAAGTTGTACCTGTTGAGCCTTCTGAACCTATCACTTCAACTACAATCATCATTCCTCCTGAACAAGCTGAAGTAGGTACAAGTGGATTTATAGATGATTCAACTGACATACATTCATATAATCCACTGCCTCATGAACATAAATGGACCAAAGAACACCCGATAAGCCAGATCATTGGTGATCCATCAAAACCGATGCAAACTAGGTCAGCATCATTGAATATGTGCATGCATGACTCCTTTCTGAGCAAGTTCGAGCCAACATGCGTATCAGAGGCGTTTGATGATCCAGAATGGGTGATCTCAATGCAAGAAGAGCTGAATCAGTTCGATGCACTTCAAGTCTGGAGACTCGTACCAAATCCTCAAGGTAAAACCATTATAGGTACGAAATGGGTTTTCAAGATAAAGAAAGACGAAGAGGGTACCGTTATCCGAAACAAGGCAAGACTAGTAGCCAAAGGATACATACAAGAGGAAGGAATCGACTATGACGAGACATATGCTCCTGTGGCGCGATTAGAGGCAATTAGAATGTTTCTAGCCTATGCAGCCCACAAGAACTTCACGGTCTTTCAAATGGACGTGAAGACATCATTCCTGAATGGAATTCTCAAGGAAGAAGTCTACGTCTCTCAGCCAGAAGGTTTTGTCAATCAAGAGAAGCCGAATCACGTCTACATTCTCGACAAAGCACTATACGGTCTGAAACAAGCACCTCGAGCCTGGTATGATGTCCTTTCCAATTTTCTAGTCAAGTCTGGTTTTTCAAAAGGAACGGTGGATACCACTTTGTTTATCAAAAAGGAAAAAGCTGATATCATTTTAATTCAAATCTATGTTGATGATATTATCTTTGGCTCTACAAATACTAAGTACTGTAAGAATTTTGCAAACCTTATGGTGTCTAGATTTCAGATAAACATGATGGGAGAGATGAATTTCTTTCTCGATTTACAAGTAAAACAATTTTCATCGGGTATTTTTATCAATCAATCAAAATACATTTTGGATATTCTTCGGAAGTTCCAAATGGAAAATTCAAAACCGATTGGTACCCCAATGGCACCAGGTACTAAAATTGGCACCGATCCTTCGGGAAAGGCTGTTGATGTTAGGACTTATCGAGGGATGATAGGTTCTTTAATGTATCTTACTTCTAGTAGGCCAGATATGTGCACGATATCAGGCCAATCCTAAAGAAATCCATATGTCTGCTGTGAAGCGCATATTTAGGTATCTAAAGGGCACTGCAGATCTTGGTCTGTGTATCCTAAAGATACTAGTTTTGAACTAACAGCCTACACAGATGCAGATCATGCAGGTTGTATGTTAGACAGGAAGAGCATGTCGGGACATGTACAGTTCCTCGGTGACAAGCTAGTAAGTTGGGCATCGAAGAAGCAACTTTGTGTTTCAACCTCCACGGCCGAAGCAAAATATGTAGTTGCTGCTAGCTGTTGTTCTCAGGTCTTATGGATGAGAACTCAATTGCGCGACTACGGTTTCCACTTCAATAAGATCCTGATATACTGTGACTCCAATAGCGCAATCGCAATATCAGCGAATCATGTTCAACACACCAAGACTAAGCACATAGACGTCAGGTATCATTTTATTAAAGATCATGTTGAAAAAGGAACAATCGAACTTTTCTTTGTAAAAACTGATTATCAACTTGCCGATTTGTTTACCAAACCTTTAGACGAAAAGAGGTTTACCTTTCTTGTATCTAAGCTGGGTATGCTAAATCTAAAGATTTAATCAGTAGTTACCTATCAAAGTTTTCTAATTGTATACTTTTTCATCATTTCTTCATTTTAACTCTGATTGATATCTACACTTCTCTATTCTATTCATGAACCAAGGGGGAGTATGAGAAGAAATTGACAAGTGGTCAATATTACTTCGAGGGGGAGCTCATAAAATTTTACATGTACCTTTTAATGCAAATTTTTTTTGTAATGCAAGAATTTAGGGGGAGCTCTTCAAGACAAAAGGGGAGTACGGATATGACTTCTGATTATTTCTTATCAGAACTCGTACTTTAAAAAGTTTTACTGCTTTTTGTATTTTCAATTTAAGTGAATAAATTTTACTTTGACTTTGACTTAAGACTTTTGCAGAAGTTTGAGAGAAGCTTACAAGTTCATATGTTTATGAATTAAAGCTTAGCTTCATGAGATGGAAGATCGTACGTAAAGGTATAATTCTATATCTTCATCTCATATATGGTTGAAAGAAGGACAACTTTCAATCATAGAAAACATTGTTTTCAATGTTCAAACCACTTCCCGATTCTCAAAACGAATTCATGAATTGGAAGTGGGACTTTAAATGTTTTCAAGAAATATTGTGCTTTAACTGAAATAGTTAAACCAATTTGAGCATCATATGCATCATAAGAAAACAAGGATTTCTTTGTGCTAGGACTTAACACAACTTCAATGGAATCACCTTAACCAGTGATTTCTACCCAAGAAGTCCATCCTTAGTGATTGAGTGTGAGAAGTCAAAAAGAAATGAGTGTGATTAGAGAAAGCAAAATGTTTAAAAGAAAGAGCGTGTGAGAACGGAGTTAAAAGAATATCACAACTCTGCACCAACTTTTTCTGAGCCGGGCAGCCACATTACTAGTGTTTCACAATTCTTTGGTGAACATTATTGAAACAGGCAACTAGCCCATGCCAACTCTTGATCAAACCTCACTATCTACTCATTTTCTTCTCAACAAGAAAGTGTTTCACATTTTCTAAAAGGATGCAACACATTTGCTATCTGATTTTCATTTGGAAAATATGGATATTGAAAAGAAGGAAGTCTGCCCCACCTTCGCACTTCAATCATGCACATTGAGTATGTGTTTAACTTACTGTTGTCTCAGTGGTTTACATAAATTTTGAGCCTAATAAGCAATCATCAAGTGCTTAATTCTTTCAAACACAAGCACGAACACACAAGGAATTAGTTTCTTTGTCATAATGTTTATAGAAATAACCTTTGTGGTGTTTCGATGATTAAATGGAAGCCCTGGGGGAGTCAACATCAAACAACTCCTTTCCATTGTGTATTTGTTACACACAGTGACTTAGTGTTACTGACAGGCATGTTAACTGATTCATTAGTTGATTCAGGTGTTACATGATTATTTTGTCTGGATTTGCAAAGATCTGGATGAATAACTATTGAATTGACGGATCAGTAGCTCCAAGTGGTTGACATTTCTTACTCAAAGTTTTGATGAAGTCGTTGCACTTAACATCAAAAAGGGGGAGAATGACTACACAATAAATGGCAAAGATCACATGTTTCAAGAATCACGTCAAAGATTGAACTCTTCAAAAGCAAGTATTCTGAAGACATGCTGATTTTAGAGCTAGAGAAAGAGATTGCATCTTCTGAGCTAAAGAAGAAGACTGAATTGCTAAAATCTTTTTAGTAATGATCTTGATCCAAAGGGGGAGATTGTTAGACCACAGTCTCATTGGATTCAAGATAATCCAAACTGAAGATCGCAATCTGAAGCTAAAGCCGGAACGTCGACTCTCGATATTAAAGTCTAATGTTTATTTGTAATAAATGTCAATGTAATTGTTTGTTATTGTATTAGTTAAGTTAATATCTAGTTTGTTAGATATTAGTTAACTTAGTTAGTTATTAGATTTAGTTTAGTTAGTTATATTATTTAGTTAGAAATAATATCTAGATATTAAATCTAGATATTATGGAAGTGTGTTAGACACACTTTAGATAAGATATTGTATCTCTAATAACTCTCATAGATCAGATCAAAATCAACACACAAAAACACACACTTAAAGGTGTAAATCAGAGAGAAAAACAGAGAACACAATCTAGAGCTTAAATCGATAATCCTGTAACCGTTGTTATAATCAATACAGGTTGGTAATCGTTATTGTGTCGTATTCTATAAACTTGATAAACATTGTTGGACCGACAGTATGTTTGTCAGCCTCCAGGGTTTGAGAATCCTACCTTTCTTGACAAAGTATACAAACTAAATAAGGCACTCTATGGACTACATCAAGCACCAAGAGCATGGTATGACACTCTGTCTACCTATCTCTTGGAAAATGGTTTTGAAAGGGGAATCATTGACAAGACTCTATTCATTAAAAAGAAGAATAAGGACATCCTACTTGTTCAAATCTATGTGGATGATATCATCTTTGGATCCACAAAAGATTATCTGTGCAAGGAGTTTGAGGAGCTGATGCATAAAAGATTCAAGATGAGCTCTATGGGTGAACTTACATTCTTCCTTAGGCCACAGGTTACACAGAAGAAAGATGGTATCTTCATCAGTCAATCCTAGTATGTACAGGATATCCTTACAAAGTTTGGATTTTCAAATTCAAAGCCTGCTAGCACACCCATGGAAACATACAAAGAGATCACTGCAAACCTTGAGGGGGAGGATGTGGATGTTCATCATTATAGATCTATGATAGGCTCCCTCATGTATCTAACAGCTTCAAGGCCAGATATTGTGTTTGCTGTCTGTGTGTGTGCCAGATTTCAAGTAAGACCTAAGCAATCTCATTTTCAAGCAGTCAAGAGGATCTTCAGATATCTCAAAGGACAACCAAGGTTGGGTCTTTCGTATCCTCATGACTCACCATTTGATCTACTTGCATATTCTGATAGTGATTTAGGTGGTGCAAACTTGGATAGAAAGTCTACATCAGGAGGATGTCAGTTTTTGGGTGCAAGACTAGTTTCATGGCAGTGTAAAAAGCAAACCACAATGTCCACCTCTACAACAGAAGCAGAGTATATAGCTGTTGCAAGTTGCTGCTCTCAAGTTCTATGGATTCAGAATCAAATGTTGGACTATGGTGTTACTTTTCTTCACACTCCAATCTTCATTGACAACAATAGTGCTATAAGCATTGTTAATAATCCAGTCAAGCACTCTAAAACCAAGCATATAGAAATCAGGTACCATTTCATTAGAGATTGCAATGAAAAGAAGCTAATTCAGGTTTTGAAAGTACACACAAGTAACCAATTTGCTGATCTATTCACCAAAGCTTTTGATGTGGGTAGATTCACATTCTTGGTCACAAGTCTAGGCATGATAAACACTGAATAAAACCTCTTTTGATTTTCTTTATGTACCATTTATGTATAGATTCCTTCATGCTTACTTTCTCATATTGTATTGTGCATGGTGCTGCTAACTATGTGTGTTTAAGTGTTTCAGATTACATTGCTGAATTGGATACTTAGTACTTCTAGTTCAGTTAATAATGCTCTCACTATTACTCTTTCTGACAGTTCAAATATGGCTAAGTATGGTTACTACTGCTAGGTGGTTTATACTGCCAGTACAAAGTTACTACTGCTTGCCTTACTTCTACTGCTAATCAGTGTTACTACTGCTGCTGGTATGTGTTAATACTGCTAGTCTGTGTTAATACTGCCAGTATGCGTTACTACTGCTAATATGAGTTAATACTGCGGGTATGTGTTAATGCTGCTAAGGTACTTAGTACTGCTTCTAACTGAAACCCTCCACCTATAAATACCCTTTCTGACCGCCAAAATCCAAATGGATCTTTGAATTTCCTACGAGTATTCTCTCTCTCTCTCGAATTCTAGCTTCCCAGTGCATAAACCCTAGTGTTGATTCGATTCCAAGAACGATGGCAGGACTGGTGTTTGTTGATGATCACAATGAGTTGGAAATGCTACAGAAACCCAAGCAAGCAGAGGGTTTTCATCAAATTGTGGATTTCCTAAAATCCTCACACATCGCCTACGCATTAACTGTCAACCCCACAATCTATGTGGAACATCTGCGATAATTATGGGCCAATGCTTCCATTCACACTGACGATGGCAATTAGGTCATCTAATCAAGGGTTTGTGATAAACCTTTAACCATCACAGAAGGTTGTATTCGCATTCATCTACGACTAGATGATGCCTCAGGTATTACCTCTCTTTCCAAGGAAGATCTCTTCCAAGCAATTGGTTGAATGGGGTATGAAGGTCCAACTGAGGTCTATAAGTTTTTCAAAAACAGATTTTCACCTCAGTGGAGATTTTTGGTTCATACTCTGCAACATTGTATTTCTATAAAATAACTGGATGAAGTGAGTTTAGAAGTACCTTAACTTATGCTCTAGTCTGCTTAGCTACCTCTAGAAAGTTTAATTTTTCTCAAATGATTTTCAATGATTTAATGTCAAATTTGGATACCAAAACCAAAAGCTTTTATATGTATCCAAGGTTTGTGCAAGAAGTACTAAATAATGAATTGACGGATTTACCCTCTTTTAATGAGGTGTATGTACCAAAACCTCCCAAAGGGAAGGTATTCTCCAACATGAAAAAACCAAGTAAGGACTTTTCTGGACAAGAGACACCATTGTTCTCTACAATGATGGTTATGTCTCATTCCCATGGTGAGGCATCAGGGTCAAAGCCCACATCTGACCACCCAACTGATGACCTACCCACACCATTCATTTCAATCGATACTCCTCAGATCCCTATTGTCAAGCCAAAATCCCCCATCACCAAAACATATATAAGGAAAAAGGTACAGAAGGTTCCTTCCCTTCTTGTATCTTCACCCCCAATGCCTACAAGCCCTCTGATGGAGCATTCTCCATTAGGGAATATCGAAAGGGAAACCACAGGGGTGTCTCCCAACCCCAAGAAGGTGCTCTATAAGGAGAAGGATGAGCATGTAGGCAGTAAGGATCACACTACTGACTCTGCACAAGGTGTGGATCAGGACAGTGTGAATATCTCTAAGACCTTCCCCACGGAAACTTTAGATCAGAAATCATCTAAAGGTCCCAGGTGCCAAGAAACCACGGGGGTAGAAGGTGTTTCTTCTAGGCAGAAGGCCTCTACTAAAATATCCAAGGATCCTTCAATGGTGGTAAAAACACCTAAAGGAGGTGAGGACAGATATAACTATGAAGAATTGATGGATACTCTTGGTACAATAAGTCTGGAAATTCACAATCAAGATTTGGAGATAAAAAAATAGAAAAGGGTGATTACTTCTCAACAAGTGCAGATTTCCAAACTCAAGAGATGGTACTCAGATTGGTGCACAAAAAGAAGAAAACCAAATTTGTTTTGAAGAAGAGGAACATTGATCATGATGATTCCAAAAAGGGGGAGACTCAAGAGGATGAAAGTGAAAAGAAAAGCCCTGTTGGCATGGAATCTCAATTTGAGGGGGATATTGGTGCCGAAATAGAGAAAGAAGCAGTAGAAACTGCTCAAGCAGCAGAAACAGAATTAGGAGCAGAAACAATGGAGGAAGCAGAAACTGAACCAGCAACAGTAACTACACCAGAAGTAGAAACTGCAAAAGCAGTAGAAACAGAGAAAGTTGCAGCAGAAAATGGTATGTCTGTAGAGAAAATAGAGATAGCAGAGACTCTATTGAAGGCAAAGACTGACACTCCCAAGGCTGCTCAAAAGGCCAAGGGAGTGGTAATCAAAGAAGGTGGCTCAGAGAAGAAAAGAAAAGAAGTCAGTGAGACAGATGTCAAAAGGAAAGGGAAAGAAAAAGTGGCTGAACATGTGAAACCATCAAAGAAATCCTCACAAATAGAACTGGATGAAGAGTTAGCTAAGAAGCTGCAAGAAGAGATTGAAAAGGAGGAAGAGAGCCAAACATCTAAAGACACACAGATTGCCTTAGATTTGTCTACAAAGCTAAATGAAGAATATCATAAGAGTTTAAAGCTTGATTCTAAGAAAGTTACTATGAAAGCTTCTAGGCAAAGACAGCCATCAAAGACAAGATAAAGACAACCTTCTAAGACATTTCTGGCTGCACAGGAAAGGAGAAAGATGATAAACTTCCTGAAAGGGTCCATTGGAGTCCCTGAAGGAATGTTTACTAACATGTCCTTCAGCAGAATAGAGGACTTGTACAAGAAGAAGATGGCCAAGCTTCAAGGAGACTTTAGTCAGAGGGTTGAGGTTGAAAGAAAATTGAAAGAGAGACATGATCTGAATATTCAACAGCCCTTCCCTGACAGTAAAGAAGGCACTCCTACAAAATAAAAGATTGAAGTCAAGAAGGAAGAGTCTCTAGCACAGAAAATTGGAGCTATAAAAAGAAAGAAGTTTATTGCTACCAAGAAACAGGCAAAGAGGCCAAGAATTGAAGAAGTTGGGAAGGAGAAGGAAAGTGAAAGAACAGAAGAAGAACCATCAGAACATATTGTTGCACCTTCATCAGAGCAAGAGCAGAATCAAGAGCCAACAAGTCAACAATCAGAACAGCCAAGACAACCTGAGGAACAGTTTGAGTTGTACATGACAATAACAGATGAAGAACCAGTGAAAGCTAATCCCATTTCTGTGGAAGCCCTAGAGATTATCCATTGGGATACTCTAGTGGATAAAAGAACAGAGTATTTCAGAATAAAGAGAATGGGTGATCATTATGAAGTGTATGCTACATGGGGTAAAATAATCAGAAGCTGTAACAGGGTGTATCTGGAAGAAATGTACAAGGTTGGTTTGAACTTGTATGGGGATTTACTGAAAGGAGCAGGGATGAGCATTAAAAAGATGGCCATGGAGTACTTGTGCATGATGTTTGATCCTGAAAGAGTGCAGTATGTTATCAAAGACTTGCATCTTGAGAATGGATTTAAAAGAATAGATAATTGGATGTTATTTGAAAGATGTGGAGTCTATGCCATTACAATTGACAAATGTTATCATGAGTATTATCTGGTTGACAAGGTGTATGACCACAGCAAGGCAAAGCTGCAAGGGATGTTGAGAGCAAAGCTGGTATGTTCTAAAGGTTCAAAAATGGCTAGAATAGTGATCAGAAGAACTATCAATCAAAGTCTAGGTCTGGATCCTAATCTTGGAAATTGAGCTAGAGTTTTGAAAGCATCATGAAGACCACATTTTGAAGAACTTAACTTCTGGATTTCAAAAGTTAAGTTAGGGGGAGATTGTTGGGTTTGAAATGAACTAAGTCTGGTTAGTGTTGCTCTGTATTGAAGGATTACTACTGTTGATTACATTACTACTGCTGAATACATTAATACTGCTACTTGAAAGAATTACTACTGCTAGTAGTATTACTACTGCTTGAAGAGTTAGTACAGCTAGAAGAATAGTTAGTACTGCTTGGAGAGTTAGTACTGCTTGAAGATTAATGCTGCTGGATGATTAATACTGCTTATGATGATGATGTTGATAACGATGACTTGGAACGAAAGACTAGGAGCTAAAGATAATGATGAAGATAATTATGGAATGGATGTTGAAGATCAATATTTCTTTAGTAATTATCTTGTAATCAGTTCTGTATATATAGTCTAGTAGTTTTTGATAGATTAACAAGTTTTTAACAAGTTTTTTATATACGTTTAGAGAGAATTAACCTCAAGATTAGTTTTAATCCTTTCTTTAGAGAAGTATAGAACGTCTGTTGAGTCTGTTCAACAGATTGAGGTTTTGTTTGTAGTCATTAAGTTAATTCAATATAACTTGTGTTTTGAGTTCATACACTGTTTGATTGATTTATTGTTAAAGTGTTATTCCGCGACTTCTTTAACATAGTTTCTGAGTGTTTAGTTTAAATTCTTGTTTAGAATTTCGATCCTAACAATTTTCAAATAATACTCTTCTTTTCAAACGTGATCAGTGTATACCCATCTATATATCAGCTTGTTCCTTCTTGGAAGATGATTGATTGGCAAATTGTTCTTTCAATGGGTGCTTTTCTTAGGGATTCACAGATTCAGAATAGGAAGATTGTAGTCAACGAAATCAGTTCAAATTCTTCAATCGTTGATCTATCAAAGTCATGTGATAGGTTTGAAATTCTCAATCCAGATAGTGTAGTCGATCCATCAATCCAATCTACTAGGATCGAAATTCCATTGACAGCTAAAAATAAACCCCGATTTTGGAATTGATTCTTCAAAACAAGATTCTAGGTCACGATTATCCATTAATAGTGAAGATGTTGATTCAATTTCTGATATAGTGATGGAAGAAGTTCATGGTAACATAGTTATTTTACTTTTCTATTTTGTTCCCCTTATTGATTTCAATTGTTATTTTCGTTTATAAGTTTGATGTTAATTGCAAAGTTGCTTCCAGTACTCTTTCTACTTTATGTTAATTTATTTGATTCCAGACATTGATTTAATCATATGTGATTTTTATGCTTCATTGGTAAATATCATCCCTTCCTATTTAAGTTTTGTTTAGATGGTAGGTCTTATATATGATCACATTTGATTTTGTTTTTAGTCTTAATGATTATTATATGAGTATATGATATCTGTTCTATTTAGGTTCTTAGAGTTATGTTATTTTAAACTTTTTTGTAGATGATAGTAGTATTAAAATCATATGTGATGTAGTTTGCAACAGTTATGATTATTGTCTTTTTTGTATGTGCCATCACATGTTTGCAGTCCCTTTTGAGATGATTCACAAAATTGGATGCTTGGATGTATCGATGAAGGATAGATATAGTGCATTTATAAATGTCATACCGAATGTCCCCGAAGGAGTTACCCCGATTGTTGGTTCAAAGTTTCCAACCGTTAGACATTGTATCGAGATGTATAAGAAGTATGCAGATTATGTCGGTTCTGATATACATCGTTCTACGGAAAGGAATTTTAGGGATAATTATGTGAGGTTGAAATATATGGTATGTCATAGATATGGACATCCTAACAAATGCTCTGTTGATAGCATTAATGTTGATGAACGCCGAAAGGTGCTTCTTAACTCCAATTTTAAAGTTACTGGTTGCCAAGCGCAGGTTCGTTTTCATAGGGTTAACTGCACGTCAATGTTTACATTATATTATTTCAACCCCAACCACAATCATCCCTTGTTAGATGAGGATGAAAAAATGTTATCCCCAAGTAGAAGACAAATGAAGTTTTTGGATAAGAGGATGGTATATCGTGTAGCAAGGGCAAATATCGAGGCATCCAAGGCGCATCGAATTCAAGTTTGTTTGAAGGGTGGTTATGAGGAAGTAGGTTGTATAAAACACCCCGATTTTAGGAAGGTATAATTTCGAGTTAATGCAAATGGGTATTTTAAGGGGAAAAAGAAGAAATAGGATTTTAGACTCGAATCCTATGAGTCCAACGGTTCTTTCCAGAGCAAATCGGAGTTAAAACGAAGAAGTTATGACCAAATATGTGATCGAACAAGAAAAATGAAGAAAATTGGGGGGGGGGGGAGGGGCAGTGCTTCGTGCAGATCTCCGTGCCGATGGATCAGCGCCACCATCAGCATGGGACTCTGTTCCCATGCTCCGCATGGATGGATTAGCGCCACCATCCGTGCGCATTTAAAAGGGATGTACCGGCCCCAAACCTCATTTTTCACATAAACCTTCAAATCTCTTCCCCTTTCTCTCCCAAACCGACCACCATCCTCCCCAATCGAACCCTAACTCATTTTTGGGGGATTTCCTCCTAAAATCACATGATTCCTCATCATCTAGCTAGTTTGGAGGTGAGAAACATAACCCTTCATCTTCATCTTCATCTTCTTCATCAAGTTATCTAGGGTTTCATCCACCCTTGTTCTCCCTTTCGTAGATTGGAAGTTTGTGACCATTTTGGTGACCTAGAGGTCTTTTGGTCGTGGATTCAATCCATTGGTTAAGGTAAGCCTCTATTTTCTTCATTTATGGAAATTAGGGTTTTGGGTATAGATGAGATCTTCATGTAAAATGTTGGGGAACGATTCTATACGGTTGAATATCTATGTTTATGGTAGGAATCTTGTGGATCTAGGTTTTAGCTTTGAGGATTCAAGTTTCTTCAAGGAATCTCTAAGTGGGTAAAATCAAGATTTAGCCTAAATCTGGCAAGGTGAGTTCAAGCTGCTTTGTGAAAACTATGTACATGCCAAAATATATATTTTAAAGTAAAAATATGTTTTGCTTGGTGATTGTCAATGTGATTAGTATCTTGAAAAGTTTTCATATTTAGTAAACTTGGGTTATTTGAATCTCATGAAATGCCCATATTTGGGATTTGGATATTTTGATTAATAAATAGCATGATTTATGCATTTGGTGATTTTGTACAAATGAAGTCTATTTTATGATTTATACATTTTTGGTGATTTTTGTAAATATGAAGTATAATGTATAATTTATGCATTTTTGGTGTATTTGATTCCATAAATCATTTGGAAAATACATGTCTCAATGTTATGAGACATTTTGGAAAACATAAGAGTATGAGCCCATTTGGAATATCTTTTGTCCTAATACGTGATGAGTTTTGGGTTAGTCACATCTTTGAGGTATGTATCTGCATAGACGCCGTTTAAATGTGTTTTTCTATGTGGGGACTGTTATTTGTTGGTCAAAAGGTTTTTGAGCATTTTAGCTCGATTTTGACTTAGGACGTTTGTCCGGTTTTAATGTCTCAATGTGGAGCCGCAATTACGATTTACATCTTAATGCATCTTATTGCATATTAATGTTAATTACATGCTCGAGTGCGTTGGTCATTCATGTGTAGTCATGTAATGTTAAATTGTGTTGTATTGGATCTATAGGCACGTAAGTCAGTCTTTATGTGTTGGTCAATTGGGTATTACGGGGTCGGACTCCGGGACCCATATTTTATGACCTTAACCTTTCAAGTGTACACTAAGAGGGCTGAGTCCGGTTGTGTTATCGTGTTGATAGGCATTTGGGGCCTCCGACATGTCGGGGCAATGCCATGGTTGTAACCCCCGCCTGTGTCGGGCCTTTGGCGGTATTCATGGTAATATTCACTAAGGTCAGCTGTATCTTTTGGTGTAGCTTGAAGGGAGTCGTAGGGACACTTGGGCTTTCATGTCGTAAAGTGTCATACGATTAACGTTGTATGAGTGGAATACTTTTGTGTTCCTCGACTCTCAATGGATATAGGTCTCCCCCGTTGTCGGCCATGAAGTATTTTGGATATTTAATTGTCCATGCTTTAACATTTGGATTTCATTCCATTTTATGGTCGCGTGAGTATTGAATTTTAGTTCCATGTTTTCAATGGCATATTATATTTATATGGATGGTTTTCCATGATTTATGAGTTGAGTATTATGCCCCACTCGTGTTTTGGGTGTTTCGGGATATAAAGTTTTATCCGCGTTTGTATAATTGGGAGTCCGTTTTCTATTCACGTTGGATGAGTTTTTGGGCGGCATCATTTTAGAAAGAATGTTTTGTATTGGGACATTCGTCCTTAAAAATGCATGATATTGGAAAACGAGCCTTTTCATATTTAAGGTAAATCATTTTGAAAGATCTTGATTTAAATTGCATTCATTCCTTTTAATGAAATATTTATTCATGTTGAAAAATTTTGAACTCACTAGGCGTTAGCCTAACCTTTTTATTTGTCTGCATGTGCATGAAGTCCCGGCTGGGTATGGTACGAGCGACATTGTGAAGAGATGAGAACTAGATTTATGCTTGAGGGTGAGTAGTTGGTGAAACCTTCCCTTGTTATCTTGGGTTATAGCAATTTGTATTTGGGTTTAGTAACACCCGACCTTTAATTAGTCTATGTGTAAGACTTTATTTATTTTTGTTGATGATTAAATCTAGAATAGTATGTCAAGAATGGACTTGTCGTAAGATATTTTATCTTTCTTTGAGGCATTATTGAAAATTTTAAATTAGTTGCTCCTTCCAAATTTGAGGGCGTTACAAGTTGGTATCGGAGCTTAAGTTTGAGAGAATTAGGTGTTGATTTCGGATGCCTAGACTCAAACTAGCGTACTTTTAAGTGATTGAAAGTGAAATTGCACCATTAGGCACTTTAAGATAGGATATTTTAAGATCGATCGAGTCGCTAGAAACGGGAAACTCGTCGAGGGTAGCAAGGATGATCATGTACGGTATGTTCATAATTGCACCTGGTCAGTGTTATGGTTAACCTACATGTTACATGGGTATGTTTGAACTGCCTTGGTGTGATGACCGTTGGGGTACTAAAGTAGTTTTTAAGCGAGTACCCGATAGAAGAATTGATGTTTATAGCATCGTCATTTGGAGTGATGGATAAGCATGATAAATACATTAAGTTGACCATTTTCGGTCGGGGTTTTTGGTTGGTTTATAATCATAGACTTAGGGAATCGACATTATTCGAGGAGAAATTGTAAAGTGAACCTATAAAGTCCTTGATTTTTGTCTTGAGATGTTTGAGCATCCGGGTGACGATAGTGTGGCTGGAAATTGAGGAGCGTAGTTTTGAAACGTTGAGTGCTGATCAAATTCATGCACGAAATTTATTTCTAAAATTAATTGCATCAATTATTTCTCATGTTTCCAAAAGCATTATGTGGATTATATTACCAGGTCTTTGAAAAATGCTTAGCATACACAAGATTTTAAACCATTATTTTAAACATGCATAAAATTAGTTGATTGCATGAGGTTGCAAACTTTAACTTTCTTTATTCTCATTGTTGTCCAATGCTATTTCGGATATTGCGATGTGCGTATTTTGATGTTGATTAGGGTCTTGGACAAGTAACTACGGTTTATGACTTTAACATTGGATCTCCTCCACATATGTTAAGGTTTTGGACGAAGAGTTATCTTCCATTATTTTGATGTTTGAGTTTTATTGAGAATTCTATTTTTGAGGTTTTACGGATTTGATATGGTGACTTTAATGGCGTCCAGGGGTATTGTTTTCCCTTAAGTTTTGTGTGGGTTGTTTGTTTTCATGTAGTATACATACAAGTTTATTTGGAACTTCCGTCATAGTGTTTTTAACCAACATTTTAGAACAATGAGAGCATGTCATTGTTTGGCTTTGAACTTGAAACCGACATAGATTACTTCATGTTTTTTTACCAGAGCGCATACATGTATCACTTTACTAGTTTTGTAAAATAAACCGTCTCATGCAATTTTTGTTGTGGAATCTTATTTCGCGTCCTGTTGTGACTAAAGAAAGAAAACTTTGGGAGTTTGACATCATGAAAATTCTGTTTTGAGTTTTGCAAGCATTTTGGCGTATGCTATTTAGTGCACATATAAATTTACACCATGGAGTGAGTAAACGTACGAGGAGTCTGTGATGTCTCATACTAAGGGTTGTTTTGTGCGTTGCGGTTGTTGACACCACTTTTAAAGGTTCATGCAAATACGTTATATTGATTTGCTAGTATGCATGGCTTCGTAGCCACTATTATTGGTCAAGAGCAATTTATTCACGCGGCCTAAAATTTGAAATCGATTTAATAGTTATCAACGTTTGATAAATCGTATGTACTTATCGTTTTACTAAGTTTGAGAAATTGACGTATCTGGGTCTTGTTGGAATATTTATTTCATGTCATTATATGGTTAATTGAGATATTTGGGACTTAATTACGTGAATTTTCCCTTTGGGGAGTTTTGTACAAACGCCTTGTCATACACTGTTTTAGTACGTAAAATTATTCCTCATCTATGGCATAAATTGATGCATGCTAGAACCATAGTGGTTCATTTGAAATGTTTGTATTGTATCCTTGTTTATTGTCGTTATTGGCTTGAGTAATGACCAAACGTTTTTCGAAGTGATTTTATGTGTGAGGCGTTTGAGGCTACTTTGTACACCTACCGAGTAAACGGTAGTGGATTTTTATTCGTACGACTAAGAGTTATAAAGTTTTTGCTTCTAGAAGTTTATAAAACTTCAAATCTGCATAGTAGTTTGAAAAACCTTGAACTCATTAGAAGTATAGATGCAAACCCTCTTGTGATAGAGGTCGTGTTTAAGGACTAAAGGAGTCATCGGAGGTTGAAGTGTCGGAGGACTTGACCTATGTTTAGTTTTGAATTTGAGATTTCGGTTTCATGGACTGGTTCACGTAGATGTAATTGAGGCGTTAGATTTATGCTTTCTCCCAACGAATTAAGTGACGATCTTTCCGCTTTGGAAAATCTTCGGGATAGAACCATGTGCAGTTGTTTATGTATGGTTGGGTTGGAATTAGCGGATTAATTGTGTGGCAGCATGTTGCGTGTCTGTGGTGTGTTACCTTAATGGGTATTGGTGAATATTGATGATATTATGGTTGGCTAATAAAGCAGTATGATTTGGGGTTTAATTTCCATGAGTAGGTGTCAACTTATATTAGACATTGCAAATCTGGAAACGAAATTTTTGGTGGTATGTCCACATTGCAGATAGTTGTCTTGAGGATAGGTGTCGACCCTCTATTTTGAGGACAAAAACCATTAAAGAAATTAGATGAAGGAAATTAGGAATCGATCATTGGTAATTATGTAATCATCGAGGTTCTCGTTGATTGACAACCGATGCTTGAATGCATTATGATAATTGTGTAACCGTGGAGTTTAGAGTGATCCGCTATCTGCAGCTGTTGTGCTTGTGTCAGTTTGGGGGAAACAGATTTATTGTGAATTGGATCAGACCAAACTAGTGTTAGGAACTTCATTAGGGAAAGGACGATAAATCTTTGGTGGTATTGATTAATGGAGAAATCTGGCGAGAATGCCAAGGTAGACTTTAAGTATAAATCGATTATTGAGGAGACCGTGATGTGTTGGAATTAAAAGTATCGTTTCTATAACAACAGTAGGCGATCAACTCAGCAGTTGTACGCGGATTCCTTCATCACTCGGGTAGAGTCAACCTGGTTGTGGATACTAGGGATTGAAAGGACTATGGGCAAGTGATGGTTGGATCCTTTCTGTAAAGGTTGTTGTGTTCTTGAAGGCAAGAAAAGAGTGTAACATAATTCCATGAAGGACTATTAGAAGCATTTATGGGTAAAGCTCGCCTTGAGGAATCCTTGGTGGAAGTAGTTAATTAAGATTGTACGCTGCTCTTGAGGTGATAAGGGCAACCTAAGGTTGAGAGGCAACAAAGATCCTAATGATAGGAAATGATTCGATAACGACTCGATGTTTATTCCATCATCTGTAAGGTATATCGAACGTTGGGATCGGGTGTATGGCGACCTGTTATGAGAAATATAGTGAGAACCTTAACAGGTATGTAATTGGTTTCATATATGAGGCAAGGAATCGTGAACGTATCCCTTTTTGGATAGAGAGCCAATTGACCTCGCTTAACGCGACGGTGGGTGTTTGGCCAGAGTTAGATTTCGAGGACGAAATCTCTTTTAATGTTGGGAGGATTGTAACACCCCGATTTTTGAAAGATATAATTTCGAGTTAATGCAAATGGGTATTTTAAGGGGAAAAAGAAGAAATGAAAGTATCCCTTTTTTCTTTTGCTTTGTTAGACGAAGGGTTTAATTACGAGTCCAATGGTTCTTTCCAGAGCAAAATCGGAGTTAAAACGAATAACCAAATATGTGATCGGGCAAGAAAAATGAAGAAAATCGGGGGGGGGGGGGGAGTGCTCCGAACAGATGGATCAGCGCCACCATCAGCGCGGGACTCTGTTCCCAGTGCTCCACGCGGATGGATCAGCGCCTCCATCCGTGCAGATCCACTGTGCACATTTAAAAGGGAGGAATCGACCCCAAACCTCATTTTTCACATAAACCTTCAAATCTCTTCCCCTTTCTCTCCCAAACCGACCCCCATCCTCCCCAATCGAACCCTAAGTCATTTTTGTGGGATTTCCTCCTAAAATCACATAATCCTTCATCATCTAGCCAGTTTAGAGGTGAGAAACATAACCCTTCATCTTCATCTTCATCTTCATCTTCTTCATCAAGTTATCTAGGGTTTCATCCACCCTTGTTCTCCCTTTCGTAGATTGGAAGTTTGTGACCATTTTGGTGACCTAGAGGTGTGTTGGTGGTGGATTCAAGCCATTGGTTAAAGTAAGCCTCTATTTTCTTCATTTATGGAAATTAGGGTTTTGGGTATAGATGATATTTTCATGTAAAATGTTCGGGAACGATTCTATATGGTTGAATATCTATGTTTATAGTTGGAATCTTGTGGATCTAGGTTTTAAGGGTTTTGGCTTTGAGGATTCAAGTTTCTTCAAGGAAGCTCTAAGTGGGTAAAATCTAGATTTAGCCTAAATTTGGCAAGGTGAGTTCAAGCTGCTTTGTGAAAACTATGTACATGCCAAAATATATATTTTAAAGTAAAAATATGTTTTGCTTTGTGATTGTCAATGTGTTGAGTATCTTGAGAAGTTTTCATATTTAGTAAATTTGGGTTATTTGAATATCATGAAATGCCCATATTTGGGATCTGGATATTTTGATAAATAAATAGCATGATTTATGCATTTGGTGATTTTGTACAAATGAAGTCTATTTTATGATTTATGCATTTTTGGTGATTTTTGTACATATGAAGTATAATGTATAATTTATGCATTTTTGGTGTATTTGAATCCATAAATCATTTGGAAAAAACATGTCTCAATGTTATGAGACATTTTGGAAAACATAAGAGTATGAGCCCATTTGGAAAATCTTTTGTCCTAATACGTGATGAGTTTTGGGTTAGTCACATCTTTGAGGTATGTATCTGCATAGACGTCGTTTAAATGTGTTTTTCTATGTGGGGACTGTTATTTGTTGGTCAAAAGGGTTTTGAGCATTTTAACTCGATTTTGACTTAAAAGAGTCTTGAGGACATTTGTCCGGTTTTAATGTCTCAATGTGTAGCCCCAATTACGATTTACATCTTAATGCATCTTATTGCATATTAATGTTAATTACATGCTCGAGTGCGTTGGTCATTCATGTGTAGTCATGTAATGTTAGACTGTGTTGCATTGGATCTATAGGCATGTAAGTTAGTCTTTATGTGTTGGTCAATTGGGTATTACGGGGTTGGACTCCGGGACCCGTGTTTTATGACCTTAACCTTTCAAGTGTACACTAAGAGGGCTGAGTCCGGTTGTGTTATCGTGTTGATCGGCGTTTGGGGCCTCTGCCATGTCGGAGCCATGCCATGGTTGTAACCCCCGATTGTGTCGGGCCTTTGGCGGTATTCATGGTAATATTCACTAAGGTAGCCGTCTCTTTTGGTGTAGCTTGAAGGGAGTCGTAGGGACACTTGGGCTTTCATGTCGTGAAGTGTCATACGATTAACGTTGTATGAGTGCCATACTTTTGTGTTCCTACACTCTCAATGGATATGGGTCTCCCTCGTTGTCGGCCATGCAGTATTTTGTATATTTAATTGTCCATGCTTTAACATTTGGATTTCATTCCATTTTATGGTTGCGTGAGTATTGATTTTTAGTTCCATGTTTTCGATGGCATATTATATTTATATGGATGGTTTTCCATGATTTATGAGTTGAGTATTATGCCCCACTCGTGTTTTGGGTGTTTCGGGATATAATGTTTTATCCGCGTTTGTATAATTGGGAGTCCGTTTTCTATTCACGTTTGGGTGAGTTTTTGGGCGTCATCATTTCAGAAAGAATGTTTTGTATTGGGACGTTCGTCCTTAAAAATGCATGTTTTTGGAAAACGAGTCGTTTTTATATTTAAGGTAAATCATTTTGAAAGATCTTGATTTAAATTGCATTCATTCCTTTTAATGATATATTTATTCATGCTGAAAATTTTTGAACAAACTAGGTGTTAGTCTAACCTTTTTATTTGTCGGCATGTGTATTAGGTCCCGGCTGGGTATGGTATGAGCGACACTGTGAAGAGATGAGAATTAGATTTATGCTCGAGGGTGAGTTGTTGGTGAAACTTCCCCTGTTATCTTGGGTTATAGCAATTTGTATTTGGGTTTAATAAGACCCGAACTTTAATTAGTCTATGTGTAAGACTTTATTTATTTTTGTTGATGGTTAAATCTAGAATAGTATTTCAAGAATGGACTTGTCGTATGATATTTTATCTTTCTTTGAGACATTATTGAAAAATTTAAATTAGTTGCTCCTTCCAAATTTGAGGGTGTTACATTGTAGTTGGAGTGATTATAAAGATTTTAAAAGATATTTGGATACTTTTGTTGGTGATGGTGATGTTTAAATGGTATTGAACATGTTCAATGAGCGTGTTGTTAATGGGACAAACTTTTCCTTTGAGTTTAAAGTATCTGAAGGAAAACTTGAAGGTCTATTTTGGGTTGATGAGCTTTCAAGGTTTAATTACAAAGAATTTGGTCATGTTATATCATTTTACGCCACGTATCGTTCAAACAAGTAAGTTATTATTTTTATATTATTTGTTCACCTGCTATGTTTCATTGTTATTATTTTTTTATCTCTTACACTTACTATTGCAGGCATTGTATGGTTTTTGTCCCATTCCTTGCTATTGATAACAATAGGAGTTCTGTTGTTGTTGGTTCTGGCCTATTGTGTGACGAAAATCTTCCATTGTACACTTGGTTACTTGAAGCATTTTTAAAAATACATGGTTCTCAACCCAAGCTTGTATTGACCGATCAAGATGTTGCTATTAGAGAGGCGTTTCCAACTGTTTGGAATGAATCAAAACATAGATTGTGTATATGGCATATCATGGCCAAGTTGCCTAATAGGGTATGATTTATTTGATGTTTTACTTTTCATTCGAATTATGTATTTTGTAATTTCTAGCCTTTAGGTCATTGACTTCATGTTTTGAGTTATCATATATGATTTATTTAGGTTAGCACAAACCTGTTGGTTAATACGGATTGTAGGAAACGTCTTTTGAAGCTTGTTTAGAGTGTGTATTTGGGTCCACAAGAGTTTGAAGTTAAATGGAATGCATTATTGGATGAATTTAATATGGAAGGTCACCCATCGCTCTCAAAGGTGTTTAATATTCGGTCTAAATGGATTCCTGGATATTTTAAGGATCTTCCCATGTGTGGTCTAATGAAGACAACATCGCGGTCCGAGAGTTTAAATTCATTTTTCAAGAGTTTTGCGCACCATGGGAATGATGTGTTGGCCTTTGTTTTATCTCACGATGCTGCAATGGATAACCAAAGAAATAGGCAACGTATTGACGAACATGAGACCAACACAATCAACCATGATTTCAAGACTCTAAGGTTGATTGAGAAACAAGTTGCCATGGTTTATACCAGGACTGTCTTTTTTGATGTTCAAAAGGAGACACTTAAAGGAGATCGTTATTGTTCTTAATGGAATGTCGTTATCGAAGATGGGCGCCAAGTATTCACCATAAGGAAAAAGGACAAAATGTTTAAAACAAAAGCAGAGTTTAAGGTATTCTTATTATTTACTTGAGTTCTCACTTATTTTAACATCCATGTTGATTACATAATCATATGTGATTTTTGTTTCTCAAGTTGTCCAATTGCTAGCCGATGGATCGTTGTCATGTTCTTGTCAACATTTTGAGTATTTTGGCATTCTGTGTTGCCATATATTCAAGGTCTTGTTCATCAATTAATATTGATGTTGATGAGATTCCCAGCCAATACATTGAAAGAAGATGGATGAGAGGTGTTATTCCTATTGATGTTCTTCGTACTCGACGTATGAATTTTGGAAGCTACCAACATTCTGACAAATTGACTAATGACATCCAGTATGAATTTGATCAAATTCTTAGTAGAATTTATGGTGACGATGATAAACTTGCATTGGTTTTGGAAAAGATGCGGTCGATAAAAGATGAAGTTGCCCCTAAAACATTTTCCCATATTGGTGTGGTTAACAAGGATGTTGAATTTGAGAAGTTGTTGGGGGTGTCAAAGCCTATGACCATTGAAGTACGTGTACCTGAAGGTATCAGAAACAAAGGATGTGGGACCAGTAAGCGTTTGATTGGTGGTGGCGAGAGAGCTATAAAAAAATTCTCAAAACAAGAGAAAATGTAGAGGTTGTGGTGAACTTACAAACCACGACTCTCGCAATTGTCCAGTGAAGAAAAGAATTACTGAGTAGATTGGTTATTATACCTGTAGTCTTGATTAAACTTGATTACTGATTGCATAGTATTGATTTAGACAATTTAAATGTTTGTTTTGGTTATGGTTCATTTAAAATAATATTTGCTTTACTTAATCTACGATTTTAAGTTTAAGGTTATTTTAGGATCAGTAGCTAAAATCCTTGGAAGTTGTATAAAAACATATTCCAAAATAAAGACAAACAAGATCATATATGATTATTTATACTAAAATTGGGCAGAATGCATATGAGTAGTATGCATATTAACAAAATCACATGTGATCGTCTATAATCACATATGCTTTTTGTATATTAATTGTGTTCATAAAACAATGTGCATTATCCATACTAACATGATCCCAGATGATTATTGATACTAAAATTTATCATGATCCCTCTTGTATAAAATTTATACATGATCCCTCTTGTATGATTTTTGCATTATTTATACATGATACCTCTTGTATAAAACATATTCCAAAATAAAGACCAACAAGATCATATATGATTATTTATACTAAAATTTGGACATAATGCATATTAGTATGCACATATGATTTTTGTATATTCATTGTGTTCATAAAACAATGTGCATTATCCATACTAACATGATCCCAGATGATCACATTTGTGCATTATATATCCTCACATGATCACATATGTGAACTATGCTTACTAGCAACATCCCAAATCAAATGATCACATATGCAAACTATGTATACTAACAATATCCCCAATGACCATCAAAATTCCCATATACCATTCAATTATCAAAATCATCCAACAAAGTATTAACAATTACCTAAAAAGTATCCAACAATATTCCTGAAACCATAATCCCTACATCAAGTTTTGCTAGAACAAAAGAAACATCCCAACAGTTATAGTATCAACGACGAGTCATAAACAACAACTACGCCAAACGTACTTCTTTGGTTTTCACTGCATCTTGTATCATCTTTTTTGTCAGATTAGCATCTATCTTTGAAAACTCTGTAGCTTGGTTTATCACTTTATACTTCAAAGTGTTGACGCTTGAAAGAAGTATCATAGAAAGGGATTTCTTCCTCAACTTTCTTATTTGACCGTCTTGTGCTCCATATTCCTTCTCAAATCCACAATCATACCTGCTTACAGTCTCCCATTTGTATGTCTCCATGTGGCGCATGACAAATATTCCACAATCGATGAAGTTGTCTACTGTTCTCCACTTCATTTTGTATGTGTTTGCTTTCACCTTTGACATGTTGTTCACACGAGGATGTTTCACCATTTTTAAGTATTCAACCAATGTTCTTTTCTGCAACATATAATACATCAGATATAAGTTGTCAAATATTTTGTTTGTAGATGTAGATTAGTTTTTGTAATATTTAACTTTGACCAAGACATTCAGAAGCTCCCCATATTTTTCATCAATTGTCACATTTGTTGCACTATTATCCAATATGACAAAACTGGGATCTTTTGGGTTGAGAACAATCAAATAGAAATGTGTTGACTGCTTTATTGGAAAGAATATCTGTGGAAAAAGAATACATAAGTAGTTAGTGTATTTAAACATCATTGTACCAAATTTAGTCAAGTAACAAAAAAATTTAATCATAGATTTGTCATGCATACCATATCAACATGTCGGAGTGAAACCATTTGATTCACATTTGTCATGAAAACCTTCAAACTTGATGTAAACGACTCGAGCATATATTTTTTCTCCATCTTTGGTGGTAGCATGTTGTCGGTCTACATAGTTAAACATACATATTCATATTTGTAATATTTTCTAAATAAGGGTTAATCGATTTGATAATTTTAAGTGTACATACCATCGTTGTTGTTGTGCAATATAATCGATGTGGTGATGCGTTGTTTCAGAATTGCTCTTCATTGTTCAGGATGTATGACCATACATCAATAACTGAGGCACATATTGTAGTTTCGGGTGCCATGCTTTCAAAAATGACTTTCGGTGCCTCTGCTCCATTAATAGTCCTAAACACTCCGTCCCTTACATTTTGAAGATAACCAAGTGTTAGTATAAGTTTATTCAAGAATCATTTGTGATATTAAAAAACCCTGTTCAATTTTCATCAAGTAGTTCTTTCACATTTACAGTAAGTGAATATTGGTGTATGACTTTATTAATCATATGTGATTTAAATTAATTGTGTGTCCTTATTAATCATATGTGATTAAATCAAAAGTGTGAGCATATTCAACGTTATCAATAACTAAAAGACTTTATGGTTCACTTACATCTTATCTCCTTGCATTGCAAACATCCAATTAGCCACCATTTTTTTCTTTTTTGTTACTTGTGTATTAACGTCCACCTTTCTATTCGCATACAGGGAGCAGATTGGGAGTGCAACCTTTGTAACACATTTTCTCGCTTGATTTTGTACTGGCAGATATGTGGATTGAATGGCATTTGGTGTTTCACATTCTTTTTTTGTCGCTTTCAAATTTTCCTTATTCAGTTTCAACTTTATGTTGATTTTGTTTAGAGGGATCTTGTCCCTTTTGTTGTTCCCTCACAACCTGTCCCGTCACAACCTCTCCCGTCACAACCTTTTCCGTCATATGTTGTTCCGTCATAACCTCTCCCATCACAGGAATGTCTTCATCGAATTCTTGTGTTAAACCAAGGCTGAAACTTGACATTGAAGATATTATTGGTGGTTCATTCATTACCATCGTTGACTTTATCGTGTCATCAATCTTCTTTTCTACCATTCGTTTGTTTACTAGATCATCACAAGTTTGAATAACATTTTCATTCTCCAAAAATTGCGTATCTGTCTCCAACTCAGTTTGCACATCTCCTGTCATTATTGATTGCACTATAACCATTGTACTCTGCATACTCACATCTTCATCATTGGCAGTTGTCTTCTGTTGCACGTCCTCTGTTTGTATTGTGTTGACTTGTGTGGCTGTCTCAATCTCAGGTTCCATATCTTTGTTGCTATTATGTCAAATATAGGAGTTATATCAGCAATACTCAAATCTTCGACATGTATTCTCACATCTTCAACATGTGTGGTTGTTTCAACCTCACCTTTTGCATCTTTTGTTTGTACTCTGTCCACTGTAGCAGTTTCACTCCCTTCTACATTTTCAGCAACATCTTTTTGAACAACAATCATCTCAACTTGCTTTTCTCTCCATGCATCAAGCTCTGCCTTTCCCGGAAACTTAGTTAATGCTTTTTCCAAACTTCTATTGAATAACATTTTCAATGATGTCACCTTCTTGTTTGTCTCGTCCAATAAATTCAAATATCCCTATTAAAAAATTCCCAATATCATATTAGTATATGTTTCCACTGAAAATCACATAAGATTATTAACACTATCAATTGGTAAAATAATGTTCATAAGTTAAATCATATATGATTATTAAGACTACCACATCGATCTTACCATAAAAGACTAACCATACTAGTATAGGTTGCCACTGTAAATCACAAATGATTATTAACACTATCATTTGGTAAAATAATGTTCATAAGTTAAATCACATATTATTGTTAACACTACCACATTGTTGTTACCATAAAAGACAAACCATACTAGTATAGGTTGCCACTGTAAATCACATATGATTATTAACACTATCATTTGGTAAAATAATGTTCATAAGTTAAATCATATATGATTATTAACACTACCACATTGATCTTACCATAATAGATGAACCATACTAGTATAGGTTGCCACTGTAAATTACAAATGATTGTTAACACTATCATTTGGGAAAATAATGTTCATAAGTTAAATCACATATGATTGTTAACACTACCACCTTGTTATTACCATAAAAGACAAACCATGCTAGTATAGGTTGCCACTGTAAATCACGTATGATTATTAACACTATCATTTGGTAAAATAATGTTCATAAGTTAAATCATATATGATTATTAACACTACCACATTGATCATACCATAAAAGACAAACCATACTAGTATAGGTTGCCACTATAAATCACAAATGATTATTAACACTATCATTTGGTAAAATAATGTTCATAAGTTAAATCATATATGATTATTAACACTACCACATTGATCTTACCATAAAACAAAAATCATACTAGTATATGTGACTATGTACCTTGAAATCAGATGGCGACGAAGGTGGTACTTCATTGATAATGTTGCCTGCCCCACGGTTATTTTCATTTTCAATTCCTTGGTTTCCATGGTATGGTTCCTCAAAATCTCCAATTCCTAGACCTTCTTATTCCATTTCCTCTTCTACCCTCAGTCCCAACAGGTAAAAAGACCATGATTTGATTGCAGGTCTTTGTCTTATAATATGAGGAATGACACATTTGATGTTGTCCACATAGAGTAACTGTAATGTTTTGTTAAATATTATTAACAATTGGAAATAAATATTTGTGATTGAAGCTTATTAAGAATGTCAAAAACGTACCACTAGTGTTGTTAATGGACTACAGAAGAATGCATTATCATCATGTCCGCTCCAGGTGTTCCTGTAATACCTCAAACAAGTAACTACATACTCACACCAGTTGATGTCATGAAACCTCCTTTCTTGTGACACTCGGGACATGACGTTCAAGTCACACAGTCCATTATATTTACATTGTCCCATGGTGTTGCAAAAAAGAACAAAGAAGTTCAACTTAAAGTTCTAATCGGCATCATTTGATAATACAATTTGTATACTCACATCGTTTGGTAGTATACCCTCTCTGTTGAACTGCCTTATCCATTATGCTTTAATGCCAGCACCATAATCTTCTGTGATGCACTAGTCGTAGTTCATATGGCCCATTGGTGCTCCAATCATGTCCCGTATTGATTCTTCGGTTACGTGAATTGCACCATTTGAAGATTCAAGGTCATTGTGTACGAATCAAAATTGAGTGCGACATGAAGCCCATTGTTTTATGGTATTCCATCCATCTTTATTCCAATTATCCCTCTGAACCCCATTTCTCTTACGCCTTTCTTCTGCTCAATTGATAGTGATCTCACAGCATTGAAGATAGGGTTTGGTGTTGTCCTCAATCTTATCATAGTTATTGTAACACCCCAAAAATGGGACAAACAAAAATTTCCGGAAAATGGAAATATGGTAATCATTTCAATGCCAAGGCATGAGCTCGCCTCAAAAGGAACAATAAATACCTGTTTAATTACAAGTTTGTAATAATAAGCAATGGTAAATGACAACTTCCTAATCTAACATCTAACTAGAAATAAGATTACAGTCAGTTGTCATCTACGTCTAAAAATGAATATCTTTTACAATGGCATCCCAAAAATGCTCCCAAGCTCACATCTAGAGGTCGGCTAAACCTTCTCGTAGTTCGTGCCGCTCGAACCTGAGATACATATCAATCCAACAAGTGTTAGGCCAAACAAGAAATCAATGGGGGAGACCCATCACACCAATGAGTTTTACCACAAGTCAATGTACCTTGATGTTCACTCATATGAACAACATCCCGAAGGCCCGACACACTTGAAGACTACCTCCCAGGCATTACTCCAAATGGCGGAGGTCTAGGTTCATACCGTCATGGTGGCACCTAAGACTACATCCTCCTAGCACTTACTCATGGTTCATCCAACGTACGTACGATATCCATCTCTATATATAATTCCATATCAACAAGATACATGTATAAGACCGCATATAATCCCAAGCATATTTTAGGTACAGAACTCCAAAATGTGCAATTCCCAACATGATGCCCATGGCTCACCAAAATAACATGGCACCAAGCTTAAACATCCTAAATAATAACCTCATCAAGGTCCACATGAATAGCCATGACTACATTTCCAACAATCCCAAAGGTAGCAGTTAGGTCAAACTTATCAGGTGATTTGGAGGCTCCTTGAATCGATCTTGAGAAGTAAATAGAGAAGAGAGAGATTTTAGAGGAAGTAGATGGAAGAATAAATGCAAGAATGGTTGAAATCCCCTTTTTAACTCGTCAGGGCGCGCGCGCGGTTCATGGCGCGGGATGACCCGTGCGGTCATCCGCGCTGCCCACTGGATGATTCCACGGACAGTGCTCCGCGCTGCCTAACCCGCGTGGCTACCCGCGCGGGGCACTGCTTTCCTGCTAACTTCTTCTTAAGCTGAAATTCAGAGTGTTACAGTTATTTGTTTCACCGTTTTCTTCTCTTTCTCGACATCTTTCTTTTTCAATGTTCTTGTCCACTTTTATGCTTTTTTTGTTTTGTCGGTTTCCTTTTCCTTCTTCTCACGTTCTCTACATACTCTTTTTGCTTTTGTTGCCATTGTTGTATTTGGTGTTGCTTTCCTTTTTCCAGAGGAAGCATCTAAAATCCCAATGAACAATATACACAAATGGTAAATCATATATGATCTTAAATGGTTAAACTTAGATAACTGTTACATTTAAAAAAACAGTAGTATTACATCACATATGATTTACTAATGTTATGGAAATGCTTTATACCATATATGATTTTAAATGGCTAAGATAACTATTATATTTTAAAAAAATCATTACTATTACATCACATATGATTTTCTAATATGAAACTAACAGTGTTATGAACATGCTTCATATCACATATGATTTACTAAATCAATATTACAGTCCTACTAAATCACATATGATTCAACCAGATCATCTTAACTTTGTTTTGACATCAAAATGTTTCATCACATATGATCAAAAGGTAAATCAATATAACAGTCCTACTAAATCATATATGATTCAACCATATCAACTTAACTTTATTATGGCATCAAAATGGTTTATCATATATGATCAAATGGTAAATCAATATTAAAGTCGTAATAAATCACATATGATTCAACCATATCAACTTAACTTTGTTATGGCATCAAAATGTTTCATCATATATGATCAAATGGTAAATCAATATTACTATCCTACTAAATCACATATGATTCAACCAGATCACCTTAACTTTGTTATGGCATCAAAATGTTTCATCATATATGATTAAATGCTAAATCAATATAACAATCCTACTAAATCATATATGATTCAACCATATCAACTTTACTTTGTTATGGCATCAAAATGGTTTATCATATATGATCAAATAGAAAATCAATATTACAGTCCTACTAAATCACATATGATTCAACCATATCAACTTAACTTTGTTATGGCATCAAAATGTTTCATCATATATGATCAAATGGTAAATCAATATTACAGTCCTACTAAATCAAATATGATTCAACTAGATCACCTTAACTTTGTTATGGCATCAAAATGTTTCATCATATATGATCAAATGCTAAATCAATATTACATTCCTAACCATGTACAACTTTTAATACATAATGTACAAATCATCGAAGCATGGTTGCTCTAGGTTTGGCTATCATGTTCTAAGCCATGGGAAAAGGGATTTACTTTCAATTTTGATCGACAAAACCAATAAACATAAGAGAAATGTACAAATTTCACCACAAAATGCTCAAAATGCTCAACTTGACTTTCTACCCAACTCTCTTTGCAACCCATCCCAAAACTTGGAAGTGAACCGACTATCTCTATCCGAGACTATGGATTACGAAACACCGTGACGTGACACCACTTCGTCGATATAGAGTTTAGAAAGTTTGTCCATCGGTAGCGTCTCCCTCATTGCCAAGAAATGCGCACTCTTGGTAACCCTATCCACTACCACCCAAATAGTGTCATGTCCTTGCAAGGTCTTCGGTAGTTAAGTGACGAAGTCCATCGTGATGTGTTCCCACTTCCACTCCGGAATGGTTAACGGTTGCAAGCTCCCGGAAGGTCTTTGATGCTCCGCTTTAACTTGAAGGCATGTGACACACCTTTCCACATAACTGGCCACATCGAGCTTCATCACCGGCCACCAATAGTGCAAATTTAAATCTCTATACATCTTGGTGCTACCGGGATGTATAGAGTACTTGGACTTGTGCGCTTTCGCCAAAAGCAACTCATGGTTTCCCCCAATCTTCGGTACCCAAATCCTTCCTTGGAACAACTTAAGGTCGCGACTGTCTTACGTTAGCGCTTCCTGTTGCTTCACTATGATTTCTTCTTTAAGGTTTTCTTCCCAAAGTGCCTCCTCTTGACTTTACTTGATGTCCTCCACTAAGTTTGATATTACATCAATCCTAGTTAGAGTCACCATGATTTCGCTTCCGTAATTCTTTCGACTCAAAGCATCCGCCAGCACATTGGCTTTATCCGGATGGTACCACAACTCACAATCGTAATCCTTCAAGAGTTCTAACCACCTTCGTTGCCGCATGTTGAGATCTTTTTGGTCAAAAATGTACTTTAAACTTTTATGGTCAGTGAATAAAGTACATTTTGTCCCGTAAAGGTAATGTCGCCATAACTTCAAGCCAAATACCACCGCCACTAGCTCCAAGTCGTGCGTAGGGTAATTCTTCTCGTGATCCTTGAGTTGTCGCGATGCATACGCGATCACCTTTCTCGTTTGCATCAGAACGCATCCTAAACCCAACTTAGAGGTGTCACTATACACCACGAAATCTTCGGATCCTTCGGGTAAGGATAGTATCGGTGTTTCGCATAACTTCTTTTGAAGAGTTCGGAAGGCGTTCTCTTGTGTCTCGGTCCATGCGAACTTGACGTTCTTCTTTGTCAACGATGTGAGTGGAGAGGCGATCTTTGAAAAATCTTGAATAAACCGCCGGTAGTAACCGGCCAAGACCAAGAAACTCCTGATCTCCGTTGGACTCGTCAGTGGCTCCCAGTTCATCATCGCCTCTATCTTCGCCGGATCCACTTTCACTCCGTCCTTGGACACTACGTGGCCCAATAATTGAACCTCTCGAAGCCAAAACTCGCATTTTGAGAACATTGCAAACAACTTCTCCTTCCTAAGGATTTCCAAGACCTCTCGTAAATGTGGTCGATGTTCTAACTCATCACGAGAGTAGATGAGGATATCGTTGATGAATACTATAACCGACTTGTCCAATAAGGGTCGACATACTCGGTTCATCAAATCCATAAACACGGTCGGAGCATTAGTCAATCCAAACGGCATGACTAGTAACCCATAATGACCGTACCTCATTCGGAATGCCATCTTCGGTATATCTCTCTCCTTCACCCGCACTTTATGATAACCGGATTGCAAGTCTATTTTAGAGAAGCATCCCGCTCCTTGAAGTTGATCGAAGAGGTCGTCGATCCGAGGAAGTGGATACTTATTCTTCACGGTGACTTTGTTGAGATCGCGGTTGTCTACACACATATTCATAGACCCGTCCTTCTTCTTCACAAATAACACCAAAGCTCCCTAAGGTGACGAGCTCTGTAACACCCCGAATTTCGAAAGCATCATTTCAAGATAATACTGAAATCTGTAGCCTTAAAAGGAAAAATAAGATTTTTGATTTTGGACTTGAATTTTAGATTTTATAGTCTTGTTGGATAAATTATTCAATTACGAGTCCAACGGTTCTTTCCGGAGCGAAAACGGAGCTATAACGAAGAAGTTATGGCCAAAACAGTGATCAGACGCGAGAATTGGGGTTTTCGGAGGCCCGCGGGTTGGTGGGCGACCCTAGGCCGCGACCTATCTGCGGGACCCTTTGTATGGGTGCTAGGGAATCGCTCGGCTTACCCCCGCGGCTTCCAAGTCGCGGGCCAAACCGCGGGAAGGCATCTGAGGGTTTTATTCGCGATTTTGGAGGCCAAACTTCATTTCTTCATAACTTCTTCATCCCAACTCCGATTTCAGTGATTCAAGTTGTTATGGTTTTGTTTTTGAGAGCTTTTCAAGGTTAGATGGTTAGTTTTGTGAAATTATAATGGTGTATTGGAATCTAAGACCAAGAGCTCATCATCATCACCTCCATCTTCAAGAATTTTGGGGTTTTCTAGGTTTTTGTCAAAACCTAAATGGTAAGTTCATCCTTTCCACTTCCAAACTTCTTTATGGGTTATAAATTCTCTATTGATGTCAACCTAGTGTTTGATTTCTCTAATTTTGGTTTGGAAGATTTTGGGAGTCTTGGGTCAAAATTAGGGTTTTGCCCAAAATAGAAATTTTGATGATTAAGTGTTTATGGAATGTTTCTATGTTGTTGGTTATGGTTATTTACAGTTGGAAATGTATGGATCTATGTTTTGGAAGTTTTCGGCTTGAGGGTTCAAATGGCCGTCAAAAGAGCTCGTTGGGTGAAATCTAGATTTAGCCTAGATCTAGCAAGGTGAGTTCAAGTTGATTTGTGAAAACGGTGTACATGCCAAAATGTCTATTTTTAAACATTTATGTGTTTACATTAAATTATCAATTGTTGGGTTATTTGGTAACTTTTGTTTATGTTAAGTCTAAATATTGTAACTTTTGTTTACTTAAAGTGTTTAGCTTATTAAACCTTGTAAAACATCATATTCGGGATGTTGGGATATTTTGATAAATGTGTCACAAAGGAACATGTTTTGGTGATTATTTCATAAATGGATATTTGGTCAAAAAGGTACTTTTACGTGTTTGTCGAGTTTTATGCATCATTCATGAAATGGGGTATTTTGGAAATGGAAAACCATTTGGGTTTTGGGCTGAAGGCCAATAGTAATTTGAGAATCAAAGATTTTGGAAAAAAGGGTATTTTGGTCTATGTAACCAAGTTGGCTCTCGTATTTTAGCCAAACGTTCATTATGCCTTTTGGGGCTCGGTTTACACTCAAATGAGTCTTTGGAACATTTGTTCAGTTTTGGTTGCTCGTTAAGGAGCTTTTGATGTATGATGTACTTAGTTGCATCTTATTTGATAGTTACATGTTTTGAATGCGTTAGTTCATTCTTTTGAGTCATGTAACATTTTAGACTGTAATGTATTGGATCCATAAGCATACGAGTCAGTTGGTTAGTGGGGACCTTGTCCCCGTTTTGGGACTGGATATTGTTATGGCCAACGGGATGACTCGAGGTAGATATCGTGGGTGGTTGAACTCGACGACGGCGTAACCTTTATTCAGGGATCGAGGTAGATATCGTGTGTGGTTGAACTCGAGGTAGATATCGTGGGAGCTAAGTCTTGCGGTGGTGCCCATGGTGAGCCGGATACGGGGACTTGTGGTCTTTGGTTGTGACACTCATTAGAGGTCGAGTAGACACTAGGATCAGTGGTGTCTTGCGGTGGTAGCTCAGAGGAGCCGTATATGGGGAACCATGGTCTTATGTGAAGCTCGAGAACATTGATAAGTGGCTTAACTTTGTGTGCCCACCGCTTTCGATGGAATTCGGGTATCCCCCGTCACCGAAAGGTGTTGTTTTTGGGTATTGAGTTTTATTATCCAAGTTTTCGGTGGCGTTTTGTATATTTGGGTTTATCCTAGACTTTATGGGTTGAGTATTATGTCTCACCCGAGTTTTGGGTGTTTTGGGACATGAAGTGTTATTTACATTTTTATAAATTTAAGTATCGAACTATGACCCCGTTTTGGGCGAGTTTTGGGTTTGCATCGTTTTATAAGAAATGTGTGTTTGGGAGCATTGTCTTTAAAAGTGCATATTGTGGAAAATGTGTCGTTTCCATTTTAAAGTATATTATTTCGAAAGATCTCGCTTTAAACTACTTTCCCTGCTTTTAAAGATATAGTTGTTCATGTTAAAACTCTTGAGCTCACTAGGCGTTAAGCCTAACTTTTTTATTTGTCGGCATGTGCATCAGGTTCCTAGCGGGGGTTCAGTTCTAGCGGTGCTATGAAGAGTTGAGCCTTAGCCTTTAAGAGTGAGTAGTCGGCGAAGCCTTCCGCAGGATGGAGTTAGTATATGATATTGGGTTTAGTAACACCCATCCTTTTCATAGAATGTATGAATAGGATGAATGGGAGCATTGAGGTTGCTGCTCAATTTATGTTTGTAGTTCGAAGTATCTGTTGATGTATTTAGAAAATTTTAATAAGTTGCTATTTCCAGATTTCAGGGTGTTACAAGTTGGTATCAGAGCTTAAGTTTGAGAGAATTAGGTATTGATTCTTGGATGCCTAGACTCAAACTAGCGTCTTATAAGTAATTGTAAGCGAAGTTGCACATTAGGTACCTTAAGATAAGATATTTTGAGGTTGACTAGTCGCTAGAAACGGGAAAATTGTCGAGGGTCACAAGGATGGTCATGTACGGTACGTTCATAATAGCACCTGGCCAGTGTTATGGTGAATCTACATGCTACATGTGTGCACTTGCGTTACCTTGATATGATGACTGTTGGGGTAGTGAGAAAGCCTTTAAGCGAGTTAACTAATGAATGATTGATGCTTATATCGAGGTCACCTGGGAGTGATATCTAAGTGCGAGGAGGTCACTAAGTTGATCCTTTTGGGTCGGAAATCTTGGTTGGAGTAGATTCGTGAGTTTGTTAGACCGATTCTATCTCAAGGAGAATTCATAAGTTTATCAAATTATTGAGATTGTGGCTTTAAGATGTTTGATACATCCGGATGACAATAGTATGTCGGGTTATTGGGAAATGTAGTCCTATGATGCCAAGTGCCGATCAATTCCATGCACTAAATTTATTTCTGAAATAAATTTGCATAAATTGTTTCTTATGTTCGTAAAACATAAAGTGTTTTGCATTATAAGGTTTTGGTAAAGCATGTAGCATTCATCAGATTTTGAACTATGAGCTTAAGCATGCATGAAATTGTTTTGTTGCACATACCTGCAAATTGTTATCAAAAATCTATTTATTTACGTCTCGTGTTTAACGCTATTTTCGGGTATTGTAATATCCATGTTTTAATGTCATTTGGGGTACTGGGCAAGTAACTATGAGATTTTAACCTAGGAATTGGATCTCCTCCACGTATGTCAATGGTTTTAAAGGAAAGGTTATTCCCATATTTTGAGTCGGAATTTCTTGAGAATTTTTTTTTTGTTGTTGTGCTAGTTTGCTAAATTTCATGGAGTGTTGTTCTGCGGCGTCCCTTTTGCGTGAGTTTTAATTTTTGCTCCATGATAACTTGCGAGTTATTTGGCGTCGTGTCCCATGTGAATTTTGTTAAGGGTGTCATTTTACCTTTCATTGCATTAAAAGAGGGAACTCTTAAAGGCTTAATGTTTTAGCCATATTGTCGTCTTACATTCTTGTTGAGAAATGAAAATTTGTCACTGTATGATTTTAGCATTATTGAGTTTTGCGAAAATTCAGTTGGGTTTAGGGTGCCTCGTCTTACGTCATTTTGCGTTGCGTAAAATAATTTTGTGAACATGTGCATATGCATCATTGTGTGCGATAAATGTTGGATCTTATACAAATGTCAATCGTTGCATACTATTTGCATTTGGATTTAATTATAACGTTGGTATGAGTAAATATATAAAGATTTACATCATTTCAAACAGGACTTTTGTTCTGTTCATATTTCATCAATTACTTTTACCGTTAGAAATATCCGCAATGCATTTATTGAGTTAGCAATGTTTATGTCGTTGCAGTTACTTTTTGGTCAAAGGTGTTTATCTGTACGATCTGAAGCTTTAAACTCAATTTGAAACTTTATTTGTATTCCCACTATTTAACCAAGCTTTGAGGATTAAACTGATGCATTTGGGATTGTTGATAATTTTAGGCCACAACGTCTTTTGGTTAAAGAGGAAGGATTTTAAAATTAAAGTTGTGAATTTCTCTTTTGGAATTGTACAAACCTTTATTGCACGTGTTGTGGTGCATGAATCTATTTTCTCTTATATGGTGTAAATTGTTGCGCATGTTTTATTGTTGTCTCTACTAACGTAAGTATTGAACAAACGAGTTTTTGGAAATGTTTTCATATGCACTGTGTGGTTAATCAATTTTGAAACCTATCGCATGGACGGTAGTGTATTTTTGCCGCACGTCTAATCGTTAAGAGCCCTTTGTATTTGAAAGTTTTTGTTGGGTCTGAAATATGCCAAACATGGTTACTACTTCTAGTTCAACATGGTTACTACTTCTGAAGTTAATATTCAACATGGTTACTACTTCTGAAGTTAATGCTGCTAGAAGAACTTGGTTAATACTTCTGAGGTTACTACTTCTGTGGTTAATGTTGTCAGTTGTAGTTAATGTTGCTGGAACAAAGTTAATGTTGCTGGAACAAAGTTAATGCTGCTAGAAGAAAACAGTTAATACTTCTAGTTAGTACTTATGTTATTAATGCTGCTAGTTGATGATTAATGTTGCTCAACAAGATTAGTACTGCTAGTTCAAAGTTAGTACTGCTTGAAGAGATTAATGTTGCTGAGCATGGTTAGTACTGCTAGAGTTAATACTGCTCAGAGTATTAATGCTGCTTATGATTAATACTGCTTATAAGATGGAGATCTGTATGGAAAGGATGACAGCTGGATAAACTGAAGATATTCATGGAAGCTTAGAGATAATGATAGAAGATATTCTGAAGATATTTTATTAATTGTAATTAGATTTTATCTTCAGTATATATATTGTATAGTTTAGAGAGTGATTATTATTAATTCATTCTAAGTTTTAGTTCTAGAGAGAAAATCAACCTCAAGGCATAGATCCTAATTCTAGAGAAGTAGAATTCGTATTGGTGAGCCTGTTCATCAATATTGAGGTTGTGTGTTTAATCTTGTAACTTCAAGCATTCAATACAAGTTTACAAGTTGTTGATTATATACTGTTTTGGTTTACTGTTTTAGTGAATATCAAAGTGTTATTCCGCAAACTTCTTTGATATTAGTTTCTGAGAATTTATTCTTGTTAAGAATTCGATCCTGACAAGTGGTATCAGAGCAAGTATTCTCAGAAACCTGCAATCATCATTCTTCCTTGAAATCAGAAATCATCAATGGCTAAAGTTTCAGAATCTTCAAGCACAGAAATCCCCACAGAGGTAATGTCTAGTCTTTGCTCTAAAACTTGTATGGAAACTGTTAAAAGGTACAGGGATCACAACCAGACAATGAGTGATGACCTTAAAAGATTAGAGAGAGATATAAAAGACTATGTAAGAATTGTTGAGAGTTTTGAGGAACAGATCAAAGTTTTCCAAGCCAATGAACTTCAACATTCTTATGATACAAATTACTGGAAGTGGGAGAAGAATGACCTAGAACTTCAGCTGAAAAAGTCTAAAGAGGAGAATGAGAAGATAAAGAGTGAGTTTGAGAAAGCCAAGCTGGATATTGAGAAATTTTCCAATGCTTCTAAAGCAATGGACTCTTTGCTCCAAACTCAAATCCATGACAAACTTAGAAGAGGAATAGGCTATAACACCACACCACCACCATACAACAACAATTACATCCCTCCTATATCAGACTTGCTAGAGACAAAGGATAGGAAGGAATTATCTAATGGAGCCACTAAGGTAGATCCATTAGAAAAAGTGGTGGTTGAAACAGACTCTGAAGAAGAGAACTCTATTGAAAAAAATAAGGAGAACAATGTGAGTGGTGATATCCCTATAGAAAACCACATAATCACCAATGAGGGATGTGGAAAGACTTGGGTCAAATCTAAGGACATAGAGAAGACTGAGAGAAAGTCTGAGAAGGTCCATTATAAGCAGACCACAGTTGTGAATTCTGTCCCTTGCAAACAGTGTGCTTGCAATAAGTCTGAGCCCCAAAAACATGATAAACCAAGGGGAAATCAGAGAAATTGGAATAATCAGTGGGCACAAAAACAAGGGGTTGATCTAAGTAAAATCAATAGACCAAAACCTTGTTTTATTTGTGGAAAGCTTAATCATGTTGCCAAATACTGTTATTTCAATCCTATAAACCAAAGAGTAAATTTTCAAAGACAAACTCAAAACTCCTTTGGTTATAGGAAGCAAGGAAGGAATCAAATGGCTGAGAACAGAGCACCTAAAAAGTCTCATGTTCAAAACAAGTTTGCTAAAACTAAGAAAAATACTTCAAATAAACAAAGGAGTAACTTAAAGACAAAGAAAGCAAACAAATTTGCTCAAGTTTGGGTTCCAATTGCAAAGAAACCTGTTAGTACTGCTATCCCAGATAGTACTGCTAACAAGAATAGTGCTGCTAACTTGATTAGTACTGCTAACCAAGTTAGTACTGCTAACAAGGCTAGTGCTGCTTCTAGTAGTAATGCAGCCAAGCCTATAATCTTGACAAAGTACTCCAGTCATGAGATTCCTAAACAACTCATTCAGACCAAATTGACAGATTATATTAATGAGAAAGGTCAACCCAAGACCACTTTGGCTTGGGTTCCATCAAAGACTAACTGATTTATCAAGTGTGCAGGGCAATCAAAAGCTCAAGAGGAAGAGCATTTGGAATGAAGATAATGGTTGCTCTTGGCACATAACAAGGAACATGGATTGCCTTCAAATTCTTCAAAAGATTTGATGGAGGACATGTTACTTTTGATCCAGAAGAAGGTAAGAAAAGTGAAAAAGGTATAGTTTCAAAAGATAAAGTAATTTTTGAAAATTTTATGGTATATGGTACTACTAACCTTGTGTCTGTAAGTGTTTCAGGTTGCTAATACTGAAAGGTAGTTAGTACTTCTAGTTCAGTGAATACTGTCAGACTGTGTTAATTCTGCTGGTATGTGTTACTACTGCCAGTCTGTGTTAATGCTGCTGATAAGTGTTACTACTGCTAATGTATATGTACCTAAACCCCCTAAAGGCAAGGTTTTCTCAAACATGAGAAGATCTGCTAGGGACTCTGAAGGAGTTGACACCCCATTGTTCTCAAAAATGATGGTGGTGTCCCAACCACAAGAAGGTATGGCAGCAGGGTCAAGGTCCCCATTAGACCAACCCACTGCTAGCCAATCCCAACCTTCCCACTCTAAATCAATTCCCTAGTCTCTACTTCATAAGCCAACTTCACCAATAAAACAGGTAAAGAAAACAGGTAAAGAAGGCTCCTTCTCTTCTTGTACCATCACCCACTAAGCCTTTAAGCCCTCTAAGGGATGATTCTCCTTTAGAGAGTACCATAGGGAAACCACAGGGGTGTCTCCCAACCTCAAGAAGGTGCTCTCTAAGGAGATGCAAGAGCATATGGGTTGTAAGGCTCACACTACTGACTTTGCACAAAGTGCAGGACAGGACAGTGTGAACATTACTAAGACCTTCCCCATGGCAACTTTAGATGAGAAATTATCTAAAGGTCCCAGGTGCCAAGAAACCAAGGGAGTAGAAGGTGCTTCTGCTAGGCAGAAGATCTCTACTAAAAGATCCAATGATCATTCAAAAGGGGGTAACACTCCTGGAGAAGGTGAGGACAGATATAACTACAAAGAATTGATGGATACACTTGGTACAATTAGTCTGAAAGTTCATAATCAAATTATGGAGATAAAAGAGATGAAAAGGTGATCAATTCTTATCACTAGCAGATAGATCATTTCAAGAAGTTGGTACTGAAAAAGAAGAAAATTAAAGTTTGTATGAAATCTTATTTTGAGGGGGAGATAAATGAAGAAGCTGAAATAAAGCAGTAACAACATCAGAAACAGAAAAGAAGATAACAGCAGAAACTGAATCAAGAAGAACTAGTAATTGCAGAAAGTTTTGAAATTATCATAAAGACCTTTTGTTGAAGAACTTAACTTCTCAGTTTTGAAAAGTTAAGTTAGGGGGAGATTGTTGGGTCTGAAATATGCCAAACATGGTTACTACTTCTAGTTCAACATGGTTACTACTTCTGAAGTTAATATTCAACATGGTTACTACTTCTGAAGTTAATGCTGCTAGAAGAACTTGGTTAATACTTCTGAGGTTACTACTTCTGTGGTTAATGTTGTCAGTTGTAGTTAATGTTGTTGGAACAAAGTTAATGTTGTTGGAACAAAGTTAATGCTGCTAGAAGAAAACAGTTAATACTTCTAGTTAGTACTTCTGTTATTAATGCTGCTAGTTGATGATTAATGTTGCTCAACAAGATTAGTACTGCTAGTTCAAAGTTAGTACTGCTTGAAGAGATTAATGTTGCTGAGCATGGTTAGTACTGCTAGAGTTAATACTGCTCAGAGTATTAATGCTGCTTATGATTAATACTGCTTATAAGATGGAGATCTGTATGGAAAGGATGACAGCTGGATAAACTGAAGATATTCATGGAAGCTTAGAGATAATGATGGAAGATATTCTGAAGATATTTTATTAATTGTAATTAGCTTTTATCTTCAGTATATATATTGTATAGTTTAGAGAGTGATTATTATTAATTCATTCTAAGTTTTAGTTCTAGAGAGAAAATCAACCTCAAGGCATAGATCCTAATTCTAGAGAAGTAGAATTCGTATTGGTGAGCCTGTTCATCAATATTGAGGTTGTGTGTTTAATCTTGTAACTTCAAGCATTCAATACAAGTTTACAAGTTGTTGATTATATACTGTTTTGGTTTACTGTTTTAGTGAATATCAAAGTGTTATTCCGCAAACTTCTTTGATATTAGTTTCTGAGAATTTATTCTTGTTAAGAATTCGATCCTGACAGTTTTATAAACTCAAATTGGCATACTAGTTGAAAAACCTTAAACTCATTAGGCCTATAGATTTTAACCCTGGCGTAAGAGCAGTTGTAATTAGGGACTAAGGGAATCCTTGGAATTGGAAGCGTCGGATGTTCCGACTTACGGTCAGTCGTGAAAGTTTGAGTTTCAGTTTTAAATCTGTGCGCATTTGTTTTATGGAAGTAGTAGATTTAAGTCTTCTCAGCTAGTTAAAGGGTGATTTTATACTTCGGTAATCATGCGAGATAAGGTCTTATGTGACTATGTGCGCTTATTTTGGGATTCTTTTTTATGGATTGCTAGTCGGTGTCACATCATGGGATGTGTTATCGGCATACCATCTTAGTGGGTTCCGCGATTAAAATGAAATTTTGGTGATCTGTTTGTTAGAAATGTAAGATTTGGGATTTTTAGCACTCTGTTTGGTGTCATCCTTAGTGCGACCATCCGTTTGGATTGGGATGCCCACATTTTCGAGGTCACGGTTTGGTCCTAGGCGTCGACTTGTTTGCTTGAGGTCAATGGATCTTGGAATGTTTGGGATGTATCCCGGTTGGATCATGGGAATTATTGACCTTTCGGTGTTGGAAATTAAAAGAAGGTTAAGTGTTGATGTTTAAGTATCGATGTGTGTAAGCATCCCCATGGTAATAAAGATTTTATTAAAGGGATGTTGTGAGATTGGGGTTGGAACTGAGTTGAGTGTCGGTCGAACCTGTGTTAACCAGTTACCTGAAGGACGCTTTGGTGCGCCTTATAAGGACAACTCTATCAATACTAGGATTGGATCAGTAGGAATCCGAGGATTGATGGGAGAGTTGGTTATGATCTTGGACTTTGGGTTTGGAACCTTGTAGATCAGAAGGGTGTTGGTCGGTGAGAAGTTGAGGTCATGAATTACCTGGAGGTAGTAATTGTCACCCAAGGTTGGGAGACGACCGTAACCTTGTGGGTAAAGGTTACTTTGGAGAGTTAAATGTTTGCTCAGTTGTGAGTGTAATGTGCCCAAGAGGGACAGCTGATGTGAGTATCAGTATAAGGGTCATGATGATGATTATGGCAGATGGGTTAAGTACAATCTATTCTGCTGGCAACGTTCCATTGCGAAGAGTAGATTTCGAGGACGAAATCTCTTTTAAGGTTGGGAGGATTGTAACACCTCGAATTTCGAAAGCATCATTTCAAGTTAATACTAAAATCAGTAGTCTTAAAAAGAAAAATAAGATTTTTGATTTTGGACTTTAATTCTAGATTTTATAGTCTTGTTGGATAAATGATTCAATTACGAGTCCAACGGTTCTTTCCGGAGCGAAAACAGAGCTATAACGAAGAAGTTATGGCCAAAACAGTGATCAGACGCGAGAATTGGGGTTTTCGGAGGCCCGCGGGTTGGTGGGCGACCCTAGGCCGTGACCTAGGCTGCGGGCCCCTCTGGATGGGTGCTAGGGAAGCGCGCGGATTACCCCGTGTCTTCCAAGTCGCGGGCCAAACCGCGGGAAGGCATCTGAGGGTTTTATTCGCGATTTTGGAGGCCAAACTTCATTTCTTCATAACTTCTTCATCCCAACTCCGATTTCAGTGATTCAAGTTGCTATGGTTTCGTTTTTGAGATATTGTCAAGGTTATATGGTTATAATATGGAAATTATAATGGTTTATTGGAAGCTAAGACCAAGAGCTCATCATCATCACCTCCATCTTCAAGAATTTTGGGGTTTTCTAGGTTTTTGTCAAAACCTAAATGGTAAGTTCATCCTTTCCACTTCCAAACTTCTTTATGGGTTATAAATTCTCTATTTATGTCAACCTAGTGTTTGATTTCTCTAATTTCAGTTTGGAAGATTTTGGGAGTCTTGGGTCAAAATTAGGGTTTTGCCCAAAATAGAGATTTTGATGATTAAGTGTTTGGGGAATGTTTCTATGTGGTTGGTTATGGTTATTTACGGTTGGAAATGTATGGATCTAGGTTTTGGAAGTTTTCGGCTTGAGGGTTCAAATGGCCGTCAAAAGAGCTCATTGGGTGAAATCTAGATTTAGCCTAAATCTAGCAAGGTGAGTTCAAGTTGATTTGTGAAAACGGTGTACATGCCAAAATGTCTATTTTTAAACATTTATGTGTTTACATTAAATTATCAATTGTTGGGTTATTTGGTAACTTTTGTTTATGTTAAGTCTAAATATTGTAACTTTTGTTTACTTAAAGTGTTTAGCTTATTAAACCTTGTAAAACATCATATTCGGGATGTTGGGATATTTTGATAAATGTGTCACAAAGGAACATGTTTTGGTGATTATTGCATAAATGGATATTTGGTCAAAAAGGTACTTTTACGTGTTTGTCGAGTTTTATGCATCATTCATGAAATGGGGTATTTTGGAAATGGAAAACCTTTTGGGTTTTGGGCCGAAGGCCAATAGTAATTTGAGAATCAAAGATTTTGGAAAAAAGGGTATTTTGGTCTATGTAACCAAGTTGGCTCTCGTATTTTAGCCAAACGTTCATTATGCCTTTTTGGGCTCGGTTTACACTCAAATGAGTCTTTGGAACATTTGTTCAGTTTTGGTTGCTCGTTAAGGAGCCTTGGACGTATGATGTACTTAGTTGCATCTTATTTGAGAGTTACATGTTTTGAATGTGTTAGTTCATTCTTTTGAGTCATGTAACGTTTTAGACTGTAATGCATTGGATCCATAGGCATACGAGTCAGTTGGTTAGTGGGGACCTTGTCCCCGTTTTGGGACTGGATATTGTTATGGCCAGCGGGATGACTCGAGGTAGATATCGTGGGTGGTTGAACTCGACGACCACGTAACCTTTATTGAGGGCTCGAGGTAGATATCGTGGGTGGTAGAACTCGATGCCCGTTTGTAATCCAGTCCGCGTTTGAAGTCTAGTGAGTGGTCCCCAAGTCACGTTTTTATGTAAGCTTGCGGTGGTAGCTCTGCAGAGCCGGATACGGAGCTAAGTCTTGCGGTGGTGCCCATGGTGAGCCGAATACGGGGACTTGTGGTCTTTGGTTGTGACACTCATTAGAGGTCGAGTAGACACTAGGATCAGTGGTGTCTTGCGGTGGTAGGTCAGAGGAGCCGTATACGGGGAACCATGGTCTTATGTGAAGCTCGAGAACATTGATAAGTGGCTTAACTTTGTGTGCCCACCACTTTCGATGGAATTCGGGTATCCCCCGTCATCGAAATGTGTTATTTTTGGGTATTGAGTTTTATTATCCAAGTTTTCGGTGGCGTTGTGTATATCTGGGTTTATCCTAGACTTTATGGGTTGAGTATTATGTCTCACCCGAGTTTTGGGTGTTTTGGGACATGAAGTGTTATTTACATTTTTATAAATTTAAGTATCGAACTATGACCCCGTTTTGGGCGAGTTTTGGGTTGCATCGTTTTATAAGAAATGTGTGTTTGGGAGCATTGTCTTTAAAAGTGTATATTGTGGAAAATGTGTCGTTTCCATTTTAAAGTATATTATTTCGAAAGATCTCGCTTTAAACTGGTTTCCTGTTTTTAAAGATATAGTTGTTCATGTTAAAACTCTTGAGCTCACTAGGCGTTAAGTCTAACCTTTTTATTTGTCGGCATGTGCATCAGGTTCCTAGCGGGGGTTCAGTTCTAGCGGTGCTATGAAGAGTTGAGCCTTAGCCTTCAAGAGTGAGTAGTCGGTGAAGCCTTCCACAGGACGGAGTTAGTATATGGTATTGGGTTTAGTAACACCCATCCTTTTCATAGAATGTATGTATAGGATGAATGGGAGCATTGAGGTTGCTTCTCAATTTATGTTTGTAGTTCAAGGTATTTATTGATGTATTTAGAAAAATTTAATAAGTTGCTATTTTCATATTTGAGGGTGTTACAAGCTTGGTCGTATAAATCCTTTCTCGAGGAGTTCTTGAAGGTGCGTCATCATCTCTTGCATTTCTGTCGGTGCTAGACGATAGGAAGCACGAGCAATTGGAGCGGCTCCCGGAGTGAGGTCGATGTGGAACTCTACTTGTCGTTCCGGTGGAAGTCCGGGTAGATCCTCCGGAAAGACATCCGGGTAGTCGCACACTACGTCCACATCCTCCAATTTCTTCTTTTCAATCTTCGCGTCGATCACGTAGGCTAAATACGAACCATACCCTTTCACTAGGCTCTTACGTGCTTTGAGTGACAAGATAATCATGTTGGTCCTCCGGTTCTTCTCCCCGTAGATTATTACCTCAACACCCTCAGGCAAGGGTACTCGAATTAATTTCGTAGAGCAAAATATACCGGCATCATTCTTAGCTAGCCAATCCATCCCCACGATCACATTGAACCCTCCGATATTGATTGGTAACAAATCTATAGCAAAGGACTATCCATCTAATTCTAAGGTACACCCTACATAACAATCCCGAACTACCATTTGCTCCCCATTGGCTACCACTACCACTAGAGCATCATTCAACAAACTACAAGGAGTGGTGAAATTCTTGCAAAACGAGGTGGATATGAAAGATCGGTTTGCACCGGAATCGAACAAAACAAGGGTAGGTACAAAGTTCACTAGAAACGTACCCGATACTACGTCCGCCGTCTCCCTTGCTTCATCATCCGTCATGTGGAAGGCCCGACTCGGCGCCTTCGGTTGAACTTCTTTCCTCGACATTGCCCCACTTGACACCCCTTGATTACCCTTGGCTAACTTAGGGCAATCCCTCTTGATGTGCCCCGGTTCCCGACACTCATAACAAACTCCCTGCGAGGGGCAATCCCGACTCATGTGGTCCTTTCACCCACAATTAAAACATTCCATTGCTCCAGAAAACGGTTTCGGATTGCAAGGCCCGAAGTTCTTGCTCTTGCACTTGGAGCACCATCTTGTCTCTCGTCACTGATCAATGTTCCTCCCCCGTTAAAGGGTTTGGAAGGTCGTGCGGGCCAGGTTGGCCCTTCCCATTTGCGCTTCTCACCTTGTTGTTTCTTTTCCTCCCTCTCTTGTAGTATGTCGTCCTCTACTAGTTGAGCAACCTCGATCACTTCTTACAAGGTAGTCCTTTGAGCATTCCTCACGCCCGTCTTCATTTCCGCCGGCAAGCCTTTCAAGAAAGCCTTTATCTTTGACCCCTCATCGGTCGCCAAATGCTCGACTAGGCTAAGTTTATCCATGAATTGCTTAGCGTAGTCGGCAATAGTTAGGTTGCCCTTCTTCAGATTCCGGAAATCGTCTTCGATTTTGTCGAGTGCCCTGTCATTGCAATATTTCTCCATTAACTTCTTCTTGAAAGTTGGCCAAGTGAGCTTGGCCAAAACTTCCGGTGTAAGTGCTCTTTGGGTAACGTTCCACCAGCTTAACGCATCCCCTCTTAGCAGTTGGGATGCAAATTTGACCCGCTGCGAGTCCGCGCATTCATTTGACTCGAACGCCATTTCCACGTCTTGGATCCATTTCATGTATACCAGTGGGTTGGTCGTCCCGGAGAATTCTGGAGCCCGACAGCATAGAAAAGTTTTGAAGGAGCAACCCCCATCCTTCTTCTTGTCGGTCCTAACTGCATGTTTCTCCATTCCGACGACTACCGGTCCGCCACCTGACCCATTCACAGCATTCTCCGCCATTGCCTCGGTTCTTCGGTGTCTGGCATCACGGTTCTCTAATAGTTTCAAGAAAAATTCTTGTTGTTGTGCCATGTCCGAATTCATGGCTTGCATCACATTGTCTTGGATCCTTGTCTCCATGGTCACCTCTTCTACAATCGGTGGCCCGGTCTCACGATTCACCCTTGGTACTTGTTCCGGTCCTCCACCCACGACGTCGGTTACGGGTGGCCTTTCAGCATCTGTTAAAGGATGTTGATCGGCAGTAGACTCAACTTCAATGTGACCATCCCGCGGATTTTGGAGCATGTTTCGGGTGTTTACCATTGTGAACTGTCACACATGATAAAGATCATACCGGTTAATCCTTTGAAAGATAAACGGTTCAATATGTACTACTACAACGATTAACCATTACAATAACAATTTCAAGTACGCTCACGTAATCATAAATTCAGAACAACACTGGCCAAGTCAGATTGTGAACATATTTTACATAAGAATCCTCGTTGTCGTCATTATAAGTCTTAATCAATGCAAATCCGTAATCCTAATACTCTACCCACCTAGGAATATTTTACCCATGTGGACAGTGATCCTATAAGCACAACTAGTCTAGGTATACTAAAGTCAATACCTAGTTCACTTAAACTAGAGCTCTGATACCAACTTGAAACACCCCAAAAATGGGACAAACAAAAATTTCCGGAAAATGGAAATGTGGTAATCATTTCAATGCCAAGGCATGAGCTCACCTCAAAAGGAACAATAAATGTCTGTTTAATTACAAGTTTGTAATAATAAGCGATGGTAAATGACAACTTCCTAATCTAACATCTAACTAGAAATAAGATTACAGTCAGTTGTCATCTACGTCCAAAAATGAATGTCTTCTACAATGGCATCCCAAAAATGCTCCTAATCTCACATCTAGAGGCCGACTAAACCTTCTCGGCATTCACGCCTTTCGAACCTGAGATACATATCAAACCAACAAGTGTTAGGCCAAACGGAAAATCAATGGGGGAGACCCATCACACCAATGAGTTTTACCACAAGTCAATGTACCTTGATGTTCACTCGTACGAGCAACATCCCGAAGGCCCGACACACTTGAAGACTACCTCCCAGGCATTACTCCAAATGCCGGAGGTCTAGATGCATACCGTCATGGTGGCACATAAGACTACATCCTCCTAGCACTTACTCATGGTTCATCCTACGTACATACGATATCCATCTCTATACATAATTCCATATCAACAAGATACATGTATAAGACAGCATATAATCCCAAGCATATTTTAGGTATAAAACTCCAAAATGTGCAATTCCCAACATGATGCCCATGGCTTACCAAAATAACATGGCACCAAGCTTAAACATCCTAAATAATAACCTCATCAAGGTCCACATGAATAGCCATGACTACATTTCCAACAATCCTAAAGGTAGCAGTTAGGTCAAACTTATCAGGTGATCAGTTTTCCACATAAATATGAAATGCTAAGTAAGTAAACACACAAGATATGCATCTCATTTGAAAATACTAGTAGAAGACTCACAAATCTAGGTTTTATAGCAAAACCCTAGAAACTTGAGATGAACCCTAGAAATGGATGAAGGAAGAAGATGATCTTGAGATTTGAAACCCTTGGGTAAGATCCTTGATTGTGTGTGGATTGATTCTTGCAATAAATGTTGGGGATGATGATTTGGAGGCTCCATGAATCGATCTTGAAAAGTAAATAGAGAAGAGAGAGCTTTTGGAGGAAGTATATGGAAGAATAAATGCACGAATGGCTGAAATCCCCTTTTTAACTCGTCAGGGCGCGCGCACAGTTCATGGCGCGGGTTGACCCGCGCGGTCATCCGTGTCGGCCACTGGATGATTCCACAGACAGTGCTCCGCGCGGCTCATGGCACGGCCTAACCCGTGCGGCTACCCGCGCGAGGCACTGCTTTCCTACTGACTTCTTCTTAAGCTGAAATTCAGAGTGTTACAGTTATTTGTTTCACCGTTTTCTTCTCTTTCTCAACATCTTTCTTTTTCAATGTTCTTGTCCACTTTTATGCTTTTTTTGTTTTGTCGGTTTCCTTTTCCTTCTTCTCACGTTCTCTGCATACTCTTTTTGCTTTTGTTGCCATTGTTGTATTTGGTGTTTCTTTCTTTTTTCCAGAGGAAGCATCTAAAATCCCAATGAACAATACACACAAATGGTAAATCATATATGATCTTAAATGGTTAAACTTAGATAACTGTTACATTTAAAAAAAACAGTAGTATTTCATCACATATGATTTACTAATGTTATGGAAATGCTTTATACCATATATGATTTTAAATGGCTAAGATAACTATTATATTTTAAAAAAATCATTACTATTAAATCACATATGATTTTCTAATATGAAACTAACAGTGTTATGAACATGCTTCATATCACATATGATTTACTAAATCAATATTATAGTCCTACTAAATCACATATGATTCAACCAGATTGTAGATCCCAGTACAGTGCAATCAATAGTAAATATTCAATGTAGAACAATAATCCGGCCACAACTGCTAGTCATAAGATTACTATGAAATCAAAGGGTTTAGGTTTACAGAGAGAATATCTGATCAGAATATGTAAACCTATAGACTAGCAATCTAACAAATGACTTGTGTAAAACTCTCTAATGAAAAATGTCTAACCTGAATAATGAACTAATAATGCCTTTATATACTTAGGCTTACAAACCTAATAGGCTTATGGGCTTGGGCCCATCTAACTAAATAAACTATTAAGTAATTACAGAATGAACCCTTATAAATACTTTATTCCACTTTCAACACATAGGACTTTCAGTCCTAACAATCTCCCCCTAAAGTTGAATAAAGCATTTAACAACTTGAAAAACTTCAGGCCTTGATCTTCTTTCCCTCTTGAATCTTTGAAGAACTTTGGTGTTTCATGTCTTCACGACTTTCCATGCTCCCCCTTGAATAAAGCTCTTGGTCTTCATAGTATCAACTTTGTAACCAGATTCAATGTACAGTAGCATCGACTGAATGCACTATCACGCAGCTTTTAACTGTAGAAACTCAATCACATCGGATCAGTACACAAGAAAAATAATGTGAGAGTAACGTGACTTTCCACGGTGCATCTTCAGTTTAAAACAAAGAATCTGTCTTTGAACCGCGAGTTGAATATGCTTTCAGCTTAAGAACTTGTTTCAATCAGCGCATAGGAGGAATGATAAACAAACTTGTAGCAGACACCACATGATACGGGAAAGAAGAAATAAAATCTTTGAAATCTCTTTGAAAAATTGTAACATCATCTTCATCTCTTTGATCTCTAGACTGTCTTCAGAAATAACTTTCTTTCTTTTAACTGTGAAATTGAACTTTTTCTCCCCCTTTTTGATGATTGTGAGCATTATGATCATCAAAACTTCTTCAATGTCAGCACTTTCTTTGATCTCCCCTTTTATGATAATTTGACTTTCTCCCACCTGTGATCTGAGTATCCGTCAATTCATGAAATGTATATATACGAATCTTTTCAAATTCAGACATAATGAGCAAGGTAACCTTGATTCAACAGATGAAACAGTTAGTATGCCTGTAAGTAGCACAGAGCCACTTTGTACAACAGATGTACATTGTAAAGGAGCTTTTGTGATGTTCACTCCCCCAAGGCTTCCATTCAATCATCGAAAAACCACAAAGAAATTTTCTATGAATGTTATGACAAGAAAACTTATTCCTTGTGTGCTCGTGCAAATATATGAATGATTGAAGCTACTTAGCTTGATCAGGCTCAAATTGTGTAAACTGTTGAGACAGCAACAGATATTACACGGACTCAATGTGCATGAAAGACGTGCAAAGGTGGGACAACTTTCCTTCTTTTTCAATATCTAAATCTTCCAAGTGAAGACTAGATAGCAGATATGCTGCGTCCCCAAGGAAAATGAAACATTTCTTTGTTAAGAAAGAAACGAGTGGTTGGGGGGGTTATATGCAAGAGTTGGCATGGGCTCACTGCCTGTTTCAATGATGGTCACCAAAGAATGTGAAACAATCAGAATATGTGGTTCCCGACTCAGAAAGTGGTTGGTGCAGAGTTCTGATATTCTATTAACTCTGTTATCACACTCTCTTTCTTTTTGACATTAAAGCTCACTTCTAACCAAACTCTCTTTTCCATTTTTTTTTCCGCTCCACGCAATGAGAAAAACTCAACCCGATGAGTTATCTCCCTCACTCTTTGATTTATGACCCCTCACTTCCGAGGTAGGAAACACTGGTTTACGTGAATCCATGGAAGTTCTGTTTAAGCTCTCACACGATTCCCATGTAATTCCTAAAAAAATGATTGCTCAACAGTTTAACTTGAACAATTAAGCTCAAAATGTATGTTTAACATTGTCAAAATGTATGCTCATGAAATTCGAGCAATTAAACTTTGAGAATATGACAATGTATCAATCAGATCAACTAAACTGGTTAGGGTATCAAAGAATTGGATATTTTGTTTATATGAACAAATATAAACAATTTAGCAATGAAAGCACACATTTAGAAATAATGATAGATGCTCAACAACATTGAATTTCAAGCGGGGGTATTACCATCGAAAAAATTGTTTCGCTATGAGACATGGTAATAACAAATACAAATGAAGTACTGAACCTGTGTGTGTGAATACGTTACAGTATAAGGATAAGATAATACTCAAGTATTGATCTTTAGAAACACACAGTCAGTTAAACATTAAAGCTCAAAAAAATGAAAAACATTTAAATTCACACTTCTAGATTCATGAAACCTTTTGAGAATCAGAAGTGGTTTGAACATTTCAGAAACTGTTTTTCATGCTTGAAAGTTGTTCTTCTTTCAAACACTTAGAGATCTAGTTCAGAAGATGTTTACCTTTTAAGCTCCCCTTCAAATCATGATAGAACGATATAGATCTATTAATCTCCCCCTGGATATTTGCAACATATCCAAGTCTGAACGTTGAAGAACGGGTCCTGATCTGTCATGTGATCAGAATCCAAACTTCGTTGAATTCCAGGTTCTAAGCTGATTTACTTAGAAGCCATTGTTCTTCTACTCCCCCTTGACAATAGGTGCCTGCAACACAGAATCAGTTTTCGGCTTTGGTACCCACTGGTATTTGGGTCCATGAATGTTAGTTGCAGTTCTTGTGGGGGCAATAGAATAAGAACCATACCAGAAATGATCACTGGTTTTGTGAATGTGATCATGTGTACGACAATAAGAACAATAGTATTTCTTACCTGACAACTTGAGTAATTGATCTCTCGAGTAGATATGATCAGGTTTACCTTTACTCGCTTTGTCCTTCTTGGCAATAGACGCATGTACACATGATTCTTTTTCTTTCAGCTCATCTTCAACTGGTTTCTTCTTCCAGACCAGTTTCTCTTCTTTGTATCTCCTTCTTCTTGGATGTGTACCTGAACCATCTATATTGCCATCATAGAAAATGTTAGTCTTACGAATCTGATCAAAAGATTTAACTGACCTTTGTGAAGAGACAGGTTTCTGATGTTAACTTGATACAGTCTTTTCAAGCACTTTAATCGTTGAAGCAAAGTTGTCTCTTTCTTTAACAAGCAGGTCAATCTTCTTCGTGAACTCAGACTTCGTTTTCTGCTCTTTCAGTGCCTTCTCAGATAGTTCAGATAACTTGACAGTAAGTTTTTTGATCTCAGTCTCAAACATGCTTCTCTCTTCTTCAAATCCCTTCTCAGCATTGTTTCTTTGGCCAGATATTTCTTTGAAGAAACCAACATTCTTTTGTTCAATGGCCTTCTTCTCTTTGGCAAACTTCTCTCTTTCAAGAATGATTACTTTCTGAAAATCAGAAACTTGCTGAGAAAGTTTTATGCATTTCAGCTCAACTTCTTTCTTCTCATCAGCGCATTTTCTCGAAAATTCTGAGAACTTCTTTGCGAAAGATTTCTCTTTAGTCTCAAAATCATATTTGTGTTTAGCAAGCTGTTGCTCCAAATCAGATGAACGCTTTTGAAGTTCTGCATTTGCATCTTTCAGATCAGAGATCTTTTCCTCATAACTTTCAACCGAGACTGGTTACTGAGGTTTAGCTTCCAAAATGGAGATCTTTCCTTTTAGCTCATAGTTCTCAGCTTCCAATTCTCTTCCTTTTAATAAACCCTTTGGCCCTAGCATCAACCATTCAGTGCAATCCCACAACTCTTTTCCTGTCATTTTGTAAGTATTTATTTGACCATAAATTTCACTCAAAATGTCACGTAAAAGGTCACAAGAGATACTACTTGTCATATAATTTTGAGCTAAATTATTATCCCTCTCTCTTTTCTCCTGTTCCACAGGCGAAGCTTCTGTCATAATTTGGGATTGCATTTCTCCTTCAGTCAAAGATTATCTGATATAATTGCCCACCTCGTGTTCGTCCACAAAGTTCAAAAAATGAACTTTCCACTCTTCATATTCTCCTTTGGACCACAGCCTTGGTGGGTTCACCATTTTGATCGTATCGAATAGACTGTATTCGATCCGGCTTTGAGAGGCTTGACAAGAGATGAAACTCAAAAGTGCAAGGACCAAAAGTGACAAAGTCTGAAACTTGAAAGTTTAGAGTCACAAATGACACACTACTGAAACCTTGAAGTACGGGGGCTGAAAGAAACACAAACAAAAACTTAAAAACACGAGGGACTAAAAAAGACACAAACTAAAACTAAAAACTAGAAGGACTAAAAATGACACAAACTAAAACTACTAACTAGAGGGACTAAAAGTGTAAAAATTAAAACTTCTAACGGACTTAACTAAAACTAACGGAAAAAGGACTAACACTGAAATAAAACTAACCAAACTAACAAACTAACCGGACTAACTGAGACTTAACGGAAAAGGACCAAAATGTAAGAAAATTAACCGTCACTTAACGGAAACACTATTCATCGTCTTCCTCGTTGAGCCAACCTGCAAATCTTCGAAATGGTTAGAAATTTTCAATGCAAAACGATCGTTAAAGCTCCCTGATCAGTCCTTAACAAATTAAAACTCAAACGGTCAACCCACGATCACAAACGAACCAACCGAAAACTTTTCGGAAAACGATCGAAACTTTTAGAAAATCAGTATGAGTTAAAACTTTTCGATCAAAAATGATCGTTTATGTTCCCTTAAGCTCTCTCAACTGATTAAATCTCGAAACAGTCGCTCAAACTCTCGAACGAAGCAACCGAAATTTTTTCGGAAACCGACCGTTTCGACTTTATAAGCAACTCTTAACAATTTTAAATCGAAAAAGTTCACGATCGCTACCGAGTCAACCGAAATGAATTCGAAAAACTCAAGAACTTGTTCTTGACGTGAGAAGTTGGTTCGATGAACACCACATATGATCAAATGTTTCATCTTAACTTTGTTTTCGCATCAAAATGTTTCATCACATATGATCAAATGGTAAATCAATATAACAGTCCTACTAAATCATATATGATTAAACCATATCAACTTAACTTTGTTATGGCATTAAAATGGTTTATCATATATGATCAAATGGTAAATCAATATTACAGTCGTAATAAATCACATATGATTCAACCATATCAACTTAACTTTGTTATGGCATCAAAATGTTTCATCATATATGATCAAATGATAAATCAATATTACTATCCTACTAAATCACATATGATTCAACCAGATCACCTTAACTTTGTTATGGCATCAAAATGTTTCATCATATATGATTAAATGGTAAATCAATATAACAGTCCTACTAAATCATATATGATTCAACCATATCAACTTAACTTTGTTATGGCATCAAAATGTTTCATCATATATGATCAAATGGTAAATCAATATTACAGTCCTACTAAATCACATATGATTCAACCAGATCACCTTAACTTTGTTATGGCATCAAAATGTTTTATCATATATGATCAAATGGTAAATCAATATTGCAGTCCTAACCCATGTACAACTTTTAATACATAATGTACAAATCATCGAAGCATGGTTGCTCTAGGTTTGGCTATCATGTTCTAAGCCATGGGAAAAGGGATTTACCTTTAATTTTGATCGACAAAACCAGTAAACATAAGAGAAATGTACAACTTTCACCACAAAATGCACAAATCACCACAACATAATTGCTTTTCTAGCCAATAATTGTCATATGAAAAAAAACAACTCTAATCACATATGATTCAGTACGTTTAATCATATGGGATATATCTATAAATCATAATGTAACTATATTTTTGTACTTTACAAAATCCCTATTGTGTTAAAACAAACTATCTCTTTAATATAGATTATATCTTCAATCAAAACAACATAAAAGAACTTCAAATTAAGGAACGGAAATGAACCCCACAAATTCTTTTTATTCTAAATGTAGGTATACTTGAAATCACAGATGATTAATAACAATTTCAATGATTTTAGTATTTAACAATTAAAAATGCTAATACATACGACTATGTTTATAATGTAATACCACCTGTGATTTCCTCTATCAAGTCCTCAATCCCAGATTTCCTTGCTATTCGATTACTTTTTCGACGCTCTTCAACCATAAACAAACAAAAAAATTCATTAGGAACCTTTTCAATACATTTAAAACCCTAAAATCAAACATGCAATAAAATCTCAAATATGTCGATTCCATTGATTTTGCTATCGGAATGTTGTTTGTTTTCAGATCCTTGACCTCGTTTGAAGTTTGAACTGAGTTTGAGTATTGATCTTCAAAGATATCCCGATTTCAGGTTGAAGGTTTTGAAACTTTTTGGGAGAGATGAAGTTTGTAGTTCCTCGGATTTTTTGTTAATGATTCTCTTTTTCCTATTTGATAGGGATGATGATCTCCTACTGATATCACGTATCTTGTTTCAGTTTTAAGTTTTCTAATTTTGCCCCTAAATTTCCTTTATCCCACGTCCATCTCATTTATTTTGTTTATTATTTAATTTTTTATAATTATTTTTTAAATTTTTTCATCTTCTAATCACAGCCATTGATTTAATATAATAAGGGCAAAGATTGATCCCTTTATATTTTCTTATTTATGTCCCATCCTCGTATGAACCTCTCTCTCTCTCTCTCTCTCTCTCTCTCTCTCTCTCTCTCTCTCTATATATATATATATATATATATATATATATAGGGGTGCTTTAAATTGCAACCCTAAAAAAGTTGCAACCCTTGCAACCTTCCTCCTAGCCCTTGATTAAGAAACCTATGGTCAAAATGATTAGCCATCATAATTAATTTCAATAATAATAATAATTTAATTTTTGATGTAAAAAACTATCGCCAAAGGGTAAAATAGGAAGAATAGGAAAAGGAAAATAGAAAGTAATCGTATCAACATATCTTCATCACGATCAAATCCCGAAAAATCCTCATCAATAATTCAGTTTCCAATTACTCTTCAATAACAATTCACAAACAATTTTGGGAGGCAAATCTTGAAGTTGGCTTATGGAAATCAAGATGAGTTTAAGAAATATGATATTCATACAGCCCCAAAACCCCTTGATTAATTCATATCTAGGGTTTTTTTTCTGGTTTTAGTTCAAAAAAGAAGCAAGCAAATCATGCTCAAATAATCCTTCTCCCGCTTCAAGAACACTCCTTCTTCCCCAATTCTCCTAGATTTTGATGATGAGCCTCCTGTTGCACCACTAGAAAACAATGACATTGAAGTCGATAATTCGCCTGAGCATAACCGAGTGGAGACCGTGGAAGAGATGATCAACCATTTATTCTTTGATATTGTTATTATTAAATTGAAAAAAGTAATCATTAATAAGGTGGTGGTGTATGTAGAATACAGAGGAGGTAGATCGAGGTGTACCTATATACAACAGATACAAGGTGGTGCTAGTATTTTAAGCAGATTCATAATAAGAGGAATTGATGAGTACCAAAATACTGTATCTGAATATAAATTCATGAAAACATATGCATGAAACTATTATTACTTAACTGTATGTATGCAGGAAACAATTTGCATGTATATGTGCTGGTATAAGAATAGTGTGTCATGACTACTTGATCATATATTACATGTACATGAATAACAATTCATGCAAACAATATTCATTAAACTATAAAAAAGTGACCGTATAGAGTTGGGAAAATACTTACAGGTTTCATTAAGGCAATGAAAGACATTTCATGGGATATGCTTCAATAGTTAGTCGAACATTTTTCATCGTTGCATATTACTTTCAACAGTTCATGGTATATGAGGGGTGTGTCATGCATACTTAATCATGAAAGGTATTATATATGAATTGTGTGTCATGACTAGTTGATCGTAAATAACGAGTCTCATGCATACATAATCCTAAATATCCTATATATGCCTATAATTTCGTTTGATTGATTGAAACCATCTTCGGCATCATCGAAACCATCATGTTGATTTTGAATGAGAGTTTGGTTTGGAACGAAGCAAACGATGAACATCATGCATCTGCAGAAGTAGTCATGCATCCTACTCGAAGGCAGACTAGTTCATGCGATGAAGACGACGATGGCATGAAGACGATGAATAAGTGAATGTTGGTCCATTGAATACTTCTGATGAACAACTGGATGAACAATTCTGGAAGACGACAAAGATGAAGGCAATAACGACAATGCTTAGAACTGATGATGATCAAGATGAAGAGGAAGATTGAATTTTGGAAAATAATAACTACCATAAAAAACTTCCATTATGTCATTAAAATTCAAACCCCGTAAAATCAGGATTACAATGATAAGCATGATTAATAAAAAAATTTAAAAAATTATTGTAAATACAATTTGACATATTTACCCTTTATTCGATTAAATTAAAAAAATGAAAAAAAAAACTAATCCAAAATGGATGGTGATGATGAAGGTTGCACAAGTTGCAACCTTTTTAAGGGTTGCAAAATATCCTTCCTCTCTCTCTCTCTCTCCCTCCCTCTCTCTCTATATATATATAGGAGAGGATTATTTGAGAAATAGAGAAACGATCCTAGCCCTTTATCTGGTCAACATTTGCGGCTTTGACCGTGAAGCACCGGATAATTCCTTGTGTGATCTCTAGAAGATAGAAGGGTAGTTTCGTAAAATACGTTGGACGTTCATATGTGAACCTATGTGATTCATATATGAACTATACGTTCATATGTGAATCAGTTAATTAGTTCATATGAGAATCAGTTAATTAGTTCATATATGAATCACAAAGGTTCATATGTGAATCTGTTAATTAGTTCAACTTATTCACATATGAACCTACAGTTAATTAGTTAATATGTGAATCAGTTAATTAGTTCATATATGAATCACAAAGGTTCACATATGAATCAGTTAAAAGAGTTCATATGTAAATTGCACTGGTTCATATATGAATCACGAAGGTTCATATATGAATCAGTTAAAAGAGTTTCATATGTGAATTGCATTGCTTCAAATATGAACATATAGTTTATATGCGAATCATACAGGTTCATATATGAACTCGTCTCGTGTATTTGTAAAAATTACGAAATCGTCCTTCTATTTTTGGAATAGCCGCAACTTTTGACCAGTCAAAACCGCAATTGTTGCCCAGTCAAAGATGCAATATTTGACCGGACAAATCCGATCTTGACCGTATGAAAGGCTATGATTACTTCTTTATTTCATATATTTACCATTTCTCAAATTAATCTAAGGTTATATATATATATATAGGGGTGGTATCAATTGGAAACCAAGTTTCATTGGAAACTTTGGAAACCAAATTTCAACCATTAATTTACTACACAATCCAAATTTTGTTATTTTTTTACTATGAAAATGTGGAGCATTTGTCTTTTCATCAAAAAAATTATTTTTCTTTTAAAATGTAAGATTTTTTTTTTAATTTCATTTTATTATAAAATTTCCCACGCAATCTAATATTGTGATGAAACAGAATGAATTTGTGGATTACATATTTCATTGGATTACAGATTTCATCAGGTTCATCGTGTTAGCATTATTGTTTCATAATGAAAATAGATTCATCAGGTTCATCGTATTAGCATTATTGTTTCATAATGAAACATGATGAATTTGTGTCATTTTTGTTAACTTCCCATTTTTGTTTCATTACCTGTTCAGTTGCATATTCGTATATGAAAATAGATTCATCAGGTTCATCGTGTTAGCATTATTGTTTAATAATGAAAATAGATTCATCGGGTTCATCGTGTTAGCATTATTGTTTCATTATTACCATAAGCTAAATTAAAATTAAATAATTTACCTAAACTAAATATCTCATTTTTAAATTAATCAATGATTATTATTACCATATATAAGCTAAATTAAAACTAAATAATTATTAATATAATAATAATAACAGTTACCATATATATTATGAATAATGTAAAAGACAAAAATAACCTTTTCAATTAAAAAAAAAAAAAAAAAAAGAAATTCACTGATTGGTTGATTTCGGTTTCCAAAGTTTCCAATTTAATACTGGTTTCCAATTGATCGCTCCCCTATATATATATATATATATATATATATATATATATATATATTGAGTTGATTTATCGAATCCGATTTAAAACATGGTTACAACTACTTTTTTTTAGAGTAAGTTACAGATTTGGCCCTCACGTTTGATGATTGTTACAAAATTGGTCCTTTATCTTCATTTATTACATGATAACCCTCCAGGTTTGCATTTTGTTATGGAAATGGTCCCTCGAGCTAACAGACATCTAATTTATCCGTTAAGCATGAGGGTATTATGGTTATTTTACCTTATTTCATTTATTTTACCATTTTTTATTTGAATATAACTTTTTTTCCTTGAACATTCATCTTCTTGAATGCTCATCTTCATCACCATTGAACATTCGTCTTCTTGAATGCTCATCATTATCACCAAGAACCCTAAATCAAGAACCACTAAATTAAGAACCAAATCAAGAACTCTAAATCATAAATCTAAATCAAGAATCTGAATGTCAATCAAAACCCAAAATCATAAACCTAAATCAACCCTAAATTAAAATAACCTAAATCAAATCTAGATTAAAAAATAAGGATTATACTTGATTAGGAATTCATTATAGGTTTTCTTATCTAATAGATAAGAATCAGATCTGAAAGAGAGAGAGAGATAGAGAGAGAGAGAGAGAAGCCACAGACCACACGGAGAAGACAGAAGTCGCCGAAGAAGATGAAGTCGTCGGCCGGAGAAGACGAAATCGCCAGATCTCTTAGATCTCCGTCCATCACCGTCCCTCGTATCTCCTCTCTTGATCTCCTATCTCAGATATCCTCTCTTTATCTCTTCTCTTGATCTCGATCTCTTTCTCTTCTCTCTCTCTCTCTCATTCTCTCTTCTCTCGATCTTTATCTCTTCTCTCGATCTCTATCTATCTCATCCCTCAGTTTATTACTTGGAATCACTTGATTTCTGAGGTTTTTGAGGATCCATTTCGTATCACAAATCACAGGGAGAAGATGAGGTCGCCGCCCAAGGGTTCAACGGTTTTTGTCCCTGTGTTCAACGGTTCTCTCTCTCTCTCTTCTCTCGATCTCCTCTCTCTTCTCTCAGATATGTTCTCTCTCTCTCTCTTCTCTCAGATCTCTATCCCTTCCTTTCTCTCTCTTTTCTCTCAAATCTCGTCCCTTTGTTTGTTTACCCAGGAATGTGTAAACACCCACAAAGATCAGATCTCTATTTGCTTGTTTGATTAGGAATTCCAAATGGATTTTTTTTGGAGTTGGTTATCATTTGTGCACAATTTGCAGGCAAGTAATCAATGGCATATGTAGTTGACTGCTATATGCTGTAAGTGTTTCGATTCGTTTATTGGGTATGAGTTTGATTTAGGTTTAGGTTTTAAATATATATTTGATTTAAGTTTCTAGATTTGGGTTCATGTTCTTGGTGTTCATCATGTTCATCATGTAGAAGATGAATATTCAAGAAAAATAATTATATTTAATTAAAAAATGGTAAATAAATTAAATAAGGAAATGACCATAATACCCTCGTGCTTAACGGAGGAATTAGACATCTGTTAGCTCGAGGGACCAATTCCGTAATAATTTGTATACCTAGAGGGTTATCATGTAATAAATGAAGATAAATGACCAATTTCATAACAATCGTCAAACGTGAGGGACCAAATCCGTAATTTACTCTTTTTTTTAAATATCTCTCATTTTTAAACAAAAATGGGTAGAAATATAATCAAAATTGGAGTGAAACAAATCATACAAAAATGATCATTTTAATTTGACATCAATTTAATATGACATTCATATTGATATATTACTGTTTTCATTCATTTTTCAGTATTCTTCGTCTTTTTTTTTTGGGTTCTTTCATTGTTATACATATATATATATATATATATATATATATATATATATATATATATATACTTGGGATCATTTAACAACACACAGTTTTCTTGAGCCTTGTTGGACTACCTCATAGTCGTCAGATCACTAGATCTTCGAAGAACTTTTAAAGAAAAACTTTTGCTTTTTCACATCAAAACATCGAATTTTTACGTAAAAATCGAAAAAAAAATCCAAACATTTACATAAAAGAACATAATAGATCATATAAAAAAAACACATCAAACCTTATAGTGTTAGGTCCATTGATAATAAGACTTGAATCTTTGAGAATTCTTCTTAGAGATCATCGGTTCAAGTTCTTTAAAACCACAAATGATTTTTCTGACTGTTCTTCAAGACACTTGAGATTAGTCAAGGCTTGTGATGTAGCGGTAATCACCCGGGGAGTTCATAGCGCTCAACCCGGGTTCGATTCCCTGCATTCGCAACTTTGTGGCCACTGGGTATAACCTCAGGGCTGCAATATGCTTTAACAGTCGGTTTTATTGCCAAGGGATTAATCTGGGCCAAAGGCCCAGGACACCCTTTCAAAAAAAAAAGAAAAAAGATCTACACATCCACAATTAATTGAATAATAATAATCATAATAATAAAAGAAAAAAGAAAAACTTGGCATTGATTTTATGGGTTTTACAAACATTAAATGTTTTGAATGGGGTCCATGGGGTTGGATGAGAGTAGTAGGCTTTCCTACAGTTTTTTATGACTAGGGGAGGGAGGTGGGATCCGCCATCGTCCTTGTGGATTGAATGATAAAAAAGAGCACCTCACGTGGACTCTGAACCAAACCCTTCTGTCCAACCACAAGTAAAAGGAACCATCTCTCTCTTTCCCTTTCACTTCCATTATTTTTAAATCCCTATTTATTTGGATTAGGCTAAATACACATCATATATATTTTTATCTATTAATTTTTTTCTTATTAGTCACAATTAACATTAATACCTACTTTTTTTAATTTATTAGACATGACTTGATTTAATTTTGATGTTAAAAAGAGTGCAAATAACAATCCCCATATTTAATTTTGTGTTATTGATAAGATTTGATATATTTTTTAATCTAAATGTGTTAATAGACTGTTTTACACGATCTAAAATTATATAACTAAACAATTATACATCATATGTAAAAGTGTGCAGTAAGTTGATACGTTGCTTTTGAACGTCCTAACAAGTTTTTAGGACACGTTGGACATAAAATGTCTTATTTGCCTATGGCGTGTAGCTCAGTTGGCAATTGGGCGGAGAGACTTGCCCAATAACTAGCAAGTCCTGGGTTCGAGCCCAGTCCCCCTCGGTAGCCACAACCGCTAAGTGAGCCTAAAAAATGTCCCCTCATAAGAATGCCCGAGTAGGCAGGGTCAGGTATGGAGCCGGTCAGGGTTGCCAGTATCAACCTTTTGCCCAATAAAATGTCTTATTAACTTTTTTACAACGCACATTTGATAAGTGTTCGATGAATATACTTTATAAAACAAGTTTTCACAAGTAAGCTACGCAACCGTCTTTATTGGCCTCAAAAGATCTTAGCACCTTCTCCGCCCCTACGAGTTGTCCGTCAGAAAAGACTTTTTGAATGGGGTAAAAGAACTTGAGGCTTTGGATGCAAGGAACGAAAAAAGAGCACTTTGTTTCACTCCTTTCATTTATACTTTAAGCGCCTTCGGGGTCAACCCGGCTGCTTCTATTAGGAAGGCGGTGCAAAGGAGGATAATGTCATATAAAAAACTAATAAAATGTTTTATTTCAAAAATGTTTTAAAAAATCCTATGAGGGCATCCAAGAGTCGTACCAACTTATATATTTACATAAGACACACAATTGTTTGATCCTATAAATAATTAGTAAATATTTAAATATATTTAGCGTTCTATAAAAACCATTTTATTTTGTTGTAAATTATTTAAAGAGATATTTATCAAATTATATCATTTTAATTATCCTTTTCTTAAAATTATGTTCATTAAAATCTAAATGGTATAACAACATATTATTCTTGTGTATTTTTGCGCTTACTTAAACGAATACAATATCTAATTTGGTTAAATAGTTTAAAATATATTGTTTTTTTTTTCGGAAAGGGTATCCTGGGCCTATGGCCCAAACTAATCCCTGGCAATTAGGGCCTTTGGCCCAGCTGCTAAAGCGTGCAGTCCTGAGTTTATCCTCAGTGGCCACAAGTGCTGCTAGTGGGGATCGAACCCGGGTTGAGCACTATGAACTCCCCAAGCCTTTACCACCACACCACAACCTTTTCTTTCTTTCATTATGTGTTTAAAAAGATCGTTTTTTTGTTTGTTCATCACTCCAAGATTCGATTTTTAACAATCTTTCTGGCTTTTTTAAAATATATTGTTGGTGGATAAAATATTGAGAATATTGTTTTTAATAATAACTAATGACGAAAACTTATAGACCAAAATTAAAGCTATTAATGTAAAATAATCTATATCTATATCTATATTATATTATAAAAACGATATAAAAAACTCTTAATTACAACATTTTAAGCATAAGTTACAACTAATTAAAGTCAATTACTTAATTTACAATTTCTTAATGCTTTGGTATAACATTTCCAAGCACAGTATCTCATATAATCATCTATTTGTGGAATGGATACTCATTTATTATATCTCATAATGATTTTTATATTACATCTCATAATGATTTTTCCATATTTTATTTTATAAAATCTTTTTACATAATGAGATGTAATATAAACTCTTTTTTCTTCCGTATTTTTTTTGCTAATATAAAATCTATTTTATTTTATAAAATCTACACGTATTTTATATTAGCATAATATAAAATCTACATGTATTTTTTTTCACGAGCATTAAAAGAAGAAAAAAGAAGGTTGATATGAGTTAAAAATAAAAAATAACGAGATACACTAATAAATTTTCGTATTCTTTAAAATAAAAATATTCCGCAATACTTTCCAAATTAACCAAGTGTAAAGAAAATAAAATAGAAACGATGTAGATATAAAAATATTCTTCCATATTTTTAATATATTTACATTTAAATGTAAAATCGAAAATAAAAACAAAAGATTTTAAAATATTCTCTACATTCACTATAAATATATATAGCTTCTCTATGTATCATCCGAGTACAAGAAGAAGACGAACGGTCGGGTGTCAATGGCGGAACCTGACTGAACAAAAGATATTACACTATATTTTTGTTTTTTGAAAAACTACTTTTTTATATTTTATTTTATTTACTGAGAATTTGTTTATATTTTTCAAAACCCACAATCATATTTTTCGAAGTAGGGGAATAAGATATATATACATATCTTTATTTTTATCGACTAATACTATGAGGTCTTGAAGTCAATAGTCAGATAAATATGTTGTGAGACATGTCGTTTGAGTTTTAAATAATATAATACAAAACTATTACCAATATTATTGCACAAAGTCATAACAACAAACGATTAAGAATATATGCAAGTTAACCACTTATGAAAATACATTCGTTTTTCATATTGTATTTCATTAATTGTTAACAGAGAAATTACGTTTCATTTTAACTCGGTTCAATATTCCAACAAAAAATTTATCCTCCCGTGCAATGCACGGGCCCAACACTAGTTATATTATAAAACACGGATTAAAAACTCTTAAATACAAATTATTAGGCACAAGGTACCATCATTTTATGCAATATTTTAAAAATCTCTTAATTTACATGTTTCAAAGCACAAGATACATATTACTACTGCAGACTTCTAACACCCACCAATTTAGTATGTGCAAGATCTTTCTTTTATACAGATCTTTCTATATATCACTATTAATTAATATATTATATTACTATAAATTTGTTTTAATTATATTATTAAATAAGTAATTGGTTATTTTTTTCTACATGTCATTAAATATATAAGATAATCATTGAATTCTAACAAAATACTTAATTTTTTTATATAAAAAACATTATATTATTAAGCCTAAATTAAACAAATTTATAAAAAAAACATTATCACTTTCTCAAAACCATCCAAAATCATACTGTAAATCAACAAAAAAACAAAAACTAAAATGAAACATTAAAATCGTAATGTATCTCGCTGCATTGCGCGAGTACGCTTCTAGTGATTCGTAATTGATAAACAAATAAATTAAGAACAAAAGCCACTACAAGACAGGCAACTATTTCAGGCGGAAAAATCTATTGGAAATTCGTTGAAATTAGTGATTTTAGATGGATTTTGGGCGGATTAGACTGCTGGAATAAAACTCGCAGAAACAGTAATTTTCTGGCGGACTTTTCAGCGGATCTGAAAATTCCGGTGGATATATCCGCCGAAAATCCGTCAGAACAATTTTTCTAATTATTAGACAAGTTAATTAATTAATTAAGAAAAACCTTTCCGACGACTTTCCGGCGGATATATCCGTAGAAAATCCTATTTTTTATTTAATTTTTTATTAATTAATTAATTTATTTATTTACTCAATTTCCGGCGGATTAATCCATCGAAAAAATGGTAAAACCAAAAATTGGAAAACCTGTTTTTTTTTAATTTAAAAACCTGCTAAAAGCTATAAAAAGTGATAAAAGTTGTAAAAATATGCTAAAAACATAAACTACAACTAAATTATCATAAATTAATATTCTAATGCCCAATACATTGTTCCGGGCGGAATTACCAAAACAAATTGTTTAAATACCGTCCAACACATTCGACAAAAACAATTCAATGTATAAGTTCCAACACTAACAGCTAACAAGACAATTCTATCACATATCTGGAGATGGTGGCTGCTAGGACTGAGTGAGACGCCTTACCAATTCACACATCTCATCGTATTGGGCATTACGTCTCGCTTCTTCTGCCCGACGTGCCTTGTCCTCCGCCTGACGTCTCCCATCCCGCTCCCTCAACTCCTGAACTTGGGACCTTAGATCCTCAAGTTCCTATAAAATAAAAAAGACGTTAGAATATTTAATATGAATTATAAATGAAACTGATAAACCTCATTTAATGAAATGTGGTACACACCTGTCGGGAAGAAGAAGAAGCACCACCCTGTGAGGTTGTCCTAGATAAGATCAAATTGGGATCTGGGTGGTACCCGAACCCAATTCGGATTGGTGACATGTCGAATGAATCCTAAATTGGATGATAAGTTGGATTGGATCGGAGCTACTAAGATAAGGACCAAATTGGATTCTGTATCAAATGAGTTTTGATGGTCCTTATAGGATAGAGCTTTTAGATGAAGAATTATATGGGTATGTGTATATTGGATTGAATGAGTATAAAATGGGAGAACCTGTTCAGATGAATATCAAATTCGATGGATTTGGAGAATTAGATCAGATTGATATAAAAATTGATAGATTGAGAGAATTTGATTGGATCATATTGAATGACATTGGCACGAATGAGGAGATGTATGATCCAAATGGACAACCGGATATTATATGAAGTGAAGATATTAAACTAGATCAGATGGATAATCCGAATGGTGTTATAATGTAATAAAAGATGAAATTCATAACCAAATCGAAAGAGGTGATTAAGATTAAGAATATGATTAGAGATTAGAATTTAATACCTGACATTTATCTGATGTTCTATCTTGACTGCTTCATTTTGCTTGGATTATGAACATTAGATGGTGTAAAGTCTATGTTATTCTTTTGAAATATAAAATTAAACATGTTGAGGTTTACAATAGAAATTGATATGGTAAGTTAACATATAACTTTGGCATACAATTTAACTTAATTTTCAACATTAAACATTCTGAATTCATAGATTAAAAACTTAAATCTTGACTCGTCAAGAAGTTTGGTAAATCAATCAGCTAATTGATAGTGTGTTTGAATAAAATGTAGTTCTACATCACATTTTGTCACATGGTATCGGAGGAAATGATATCTGATATCAATATGCTTTGACCTAGACTGTAAGGCAAGATTGTTGGCAATTGCTATGATTTCTTCAGCAAGTTGGAAATTCCATGTCATAATCAGCAAGTTGATTTCTCATCTACAACATTTGAGTAGTACAACTTCTAGTGGCCACATATTCAACTTATGCAGTAGAAATCGAGATTGAATTTTGTTTCTTGCTTGACCAACTTACAAGATTACCACCAAGGAGCTTATAACTTCCAATACTACTTTTCCTGTCTAATTGACATATGCATAATCATAATCTGAATACCAAATTACTTTAAAACTAGAGTCTTTGGGGTACCAAATATCTAGGTTTGGAGTACCTTTTAGGTATCTAAAAGTCTGTTTAATAGCAATCAAATGAGACTGTTTTGGATTAGCTTGATATATGGTACAATGGTATGTAGAAAGCATAATATCTGGGTGACTACCATTGAGATAGAAAAGAGAATCAATAATTCCCCTATAATTAGTTACATCAATTGATTTTCCATTCAGATTTGCATGCAACTTGAGAGGAGGAGCCATTAGTGTTTTAATGGGGGAACATTGATCCAAATCAAATTTCTTTAAAAGATCCTTAACATATTTTATTTGGTTTAGAAAAATTCTATCATTTGCTTGTTTAACTTATAAATTATAACACCTGCAATTTCGGTGTTATTAATAAAATAAATTTAGAGGAGCAACCTAGAAAACGGTCGAGGAATGGTCGAGAAAACAGTCGGTGAACGGCCTAGAGAACTTTTGAGGAACGTCCTAGAGAACGTTTGAGGAACGGCCGAGAGAACAGTCAGTAAACAACCGAAAGAACGGTTGAGGAACGACCGAGAAAACGGTCGGTAAATGGTTGAGGAACGGTCTGTGAACGACCTAGAAAACGGTCGAGGAACGACCGAGAAAACGGTCGGTGAACGGCCGGGACAACGATCGAGGAACGACCAGGGAAAACGGTCAAGGAACGGTCGGGGAAAATGGTCGAGAAGCGGTCGGGCGATTGTGTCGGATATTGTGACAGATGTCACTATAGCATGGCACTATTGCACAAAAAAAATTCTTGATTCAAATGGACCGATTATGCCCGCGATTATGCCCCATGACACAATCGCGGTCGGGGTCCAGAGGGTTAAATGCCCAATTTTCTTAGGTTTTCTTCATTTGCACATATCTCCCTCATTTTAACTCCGATTTTGGTGATTCTTTTCTTTATGGATTCATTTTTAAGATCTCTTCAAGGATAGATTGGGAGTGTTGAAGTTTATTTGAAGATTCAAGAGTATTTTGTGGTGGTAAGCTTCTCATCTCTCTCGATGTTAAGCTAGGTTTGATGTGTTCTTCATTTTCTCTCCTCTTCTTTCCATTTTGTCTTAGGTTTTGGATATTTGGAGGTGAATGAAACACTTGGCAAGTGTTGAATCTAAAAGTTATGAGGTGTTGCTTGTGGACTCAACTTTTTACCAAGAAAACTCAAAGTTTGGGGTAGAAACCTAGATTAGCCTAAATCTAGCAATGTGAGTTCAAGTTGCTCTGTGGAAACTATGTACATGCCAAAATGTGTATTTTGAAGTAATAATGAGTTTACTTGGTATTTATCAATGTTTTGAGTATTTGACAAAGTTTTCATATTTGGTAAATTTGGGTTCATAAATCTTATGAATAGCCTATATTTGGAATTTTGAACATTTTGATGAGTACACCTCAAAAATATGTCCTTTTCATGATTTATTGTATAAATGGAGTCTATTTGATGATTGATGCATTTTTGGTGTAATTGGTTTCATAAACCATTTGGAAAATGCATGTTATAGTCTTATGAGGCATTTTGGAAATATAAGGGTATGATTTCATTTGGAAAATGGTTTGTCTCAACCAATGATGAGTTTTTGGGTTAATCATATCTTTGAGATATGTTTTTGCATAAATTCGGTTAAACACACCTTATTGTTTTAAGGATCTTTAATTATTGGTCCATTGACTTGTTGAGCTTTTGGCTCGGTTCTGACTCTGAAGAGTCTTGGGGACATTTGTTCGGTTTTGATAACTCGATGTAGAGCCTTGGATATGGTTTGCATTTATTGCATTTTATTGGAGAATACATGTTTTGAGTGTGTGTGTCATTTAATTGGAGTCATGTATTTTAGACTGTAATGCATTGGATCCAGAGGAATATGAGTCGGTCATATTTGATCACTTTGGGAAAAATGCCCAAGTTGGCATTGTTGTCGTCCCGATATTGTAGAGATGAACCTTTAGTGGTTGGACTCCGAGTCCGTGGGATTTGTGGTTTTGATACTCTAACTCTTATGCATGAGAGTTAGACGTCTTGGGTTATCTATTAAGGAGTTGAGACTCCTATCTTGAATGCTAGTGAGTATACACTAATGGTCAAATGGGAATCTTGAGGTTGTAACTCCACTAGAGAACATGCAATAAGATCGGGTATCCTTGAGGTGGATCCTGGAAAGGCGTGCACACTAGAGGTACTATGTCCTTGAGGTGACACCCATGGGTGCACTAAAGGAAATTGGGGACTTAAGGTGTAGCTTATTAAAGCATGCAATAAAGTCATGATCTGAGGTGTAGTTCGATAACATAGATACATGGCTTAACTTTGTGTTCCACCACGTTTAATGGAAACAGGTATCCCCCGTCACCGAAAGGTGTTATTTTGGGTATTGAGTATTATCCATGTTTTCGGTGACGTTTTGAGTACGAATTGATAGCCATGATTTGTGGTTTTGTATTATTGAGTTTCATACATGTTTTTGTATTATTTGGATAATAGAGTTTTTTCTTCGTTTTCAGGATTTGGTTATTTAACTCCATTGTGTTTTGGAGCGAGTGTTGGGTTTTGAATTCATATTAAATGGGTATTTTGATTTAGTGTTTTTCATCATGAAAATAGTGGGTTTTGGAAAGGTGTTGCTTTTACGATAAATGTGATTCATAATGAGTTATCATTTAAATAAGCAGTCTTTTAGTTTTACTATTTATAAATATGATAAAAAGTGCTTGAACTCACTAGGTGTTAAGCCTAATCTTTTTATTTTCGGCATGTGCATCGGGTCTTTGTTGGGGAAAAGGTGCTAGTGACACCGTGAAGAGTTCAGTGCTAGTTAAATTGCACAAGAAGGATGTAGCTATTGGGTGATGTTTTCTGCATTCGGAGATAGCGACTATTATGAAGTTTTAGTAACACCCGACTTTGACTTAGTCATGATGTAAGGCTTAATTACCATTTGTTGATGTTAAATCCAACTTTGTACTCAAAGTTAATATAGGTGTTGAGTTGTAGAAAGGGGATTAACCTTAATTTGACGTATTATTGAAAATTTTAATTTAGTCGTTCTTTCCAAATTAGAGGGTATTACAAGTTGCTATCAGAGCATAAGTTTGAGAGATTCGGTAATGATTTAGGATACTTAGACTCAGACTAGCGTGAAATCTAAGTTAATGAAAGTGATAATGTACGATTAGGTACTTTAAGATAGGATATTCTGAGGTCGATAGAGACACAAGCATCGGGAATTATGATGACGATGGTAAGGATCCTCAAGTATGGTACGTTCATAATTGCACCTGGCTAGTGTTATCATGAATCTACGGTTACATGTGGATGCTTGAATTGCTTTTCTGTGATGATCGATGGGGGTAGAGAGTAAATTCTCAGTAGATAATCATTAGAAGAATTGATGTTTATTGCGGTGTCACTTGGGTGACATTTAAGTATGGTGAGTTCGTTAAGTCGACCATTTTGGGTTCGAGTTATTGGTTGAATTAGAACCATAGGCTTATCGAATCGACATTGTTTTGAAAAGAATTTGTAAGGTAATAGATTTAGTTGCCGAATATTTGCTTAAGATGTTTAAGAATTCGAATGTCGGTAGTCTGAATGGTGGACTTGGTGAGCTTGTTTCTAGGACTTCGAGTCTCGACCAAATTCATGCAAAAATTGTAACACCCTCAAATTTGGAAAGAGCAGCTAAATTAAAATTTCAAAATTTCATCAAGAAAAGATAAATCTCCAAACTAGAATTCTATATTTAACTTCAACGATTATAAACTCCAGTCTTATACAAGGATTAAACTAATGACGGGTGTTACTTAATCTAAAAACAAGCTGCTAATCCCATAATAAGTGTGGAAGACTTCTCCAAGCTACACACTCCTGGAACACACAACTAGCACTCTTCTCTTCGCAAGCCACTAGAACTATTCCCAACCGGAACCTGATGCACATGCCGACAAATAAAAAGGTTAGGCTAACGCCTAGTGAGTTCAAAATTTTTCAATATGAATAAATATATCATCAAAAGGAAGAATGCAATTTAATTCATAATCTTTCAAAGTTATATGCTTCAAATATGAAAACGACTTGTTTTCCAACAATATGCATTTTAGACGAAAGAAACACCAATATAAAGGTTTTCCAAACCAAACTGTTGTTGGTCCCGAAGGTGCTTAACAAGTTTGTAGAGGGGGGGGGGTGAATACAAACACACATAATTTTAAAGTTTAATAAATTGTTTATTGATAAATCAAATCACAGTTTACAAGTTTGTTGCAGAATAAGATTAAGTAAAACCTAATCTAAACAAACTTAAGAATCACTAAGATGGTTGCACTAGAAATAGAGAATGGGGGATTGGGAGAGTATAGAAAACAAGGGTTTCTATATATTTAGAAAGATGAAGGATACCCCCAGATGGAGTGTTAATCTTTCTATTTATACCCTATGCATTAAATGCATGGTAGAGCACTTTACAGGTATCCTTCATTGGTTGGTTGCATGGGTCTGACTTTAGGAGACATGCTTTTCGCCGTATGATGAACAGTGTAGTTGACAGAGTTGTTGTATGAGTTTCTACAGAGGTATGTCTATTCTGACAATCGTACGATGTGTGCAAGGGTAAGACAAAAGAGACTTGAGGCATAACCTAATTGATCATCAATCGCTGAATATCTCTTCCTTCAGAGATATAAAGAAGTTTAGCTATCGCTGAAGCTTTTCCTAGGGTTTCTTCGCGTGTGTAGACTTGTCTTGGCTTCACTGATATCCGCATCAGGTCATGAGTAGACTTGTCTGTAAGATCCCACATTGGTTGGGGAGGGGAACAAAAGTTTCCTTATAAGGAACTGAGATACCTCCTCTACCAGACGCGTTTTAAAACCGTGAGTCCTGGTGTGTGGACAAAGCGGACAATATCTGGTACAGGTGGTCTCGGATGTTACAGATGGTATCAGAGCCGGGAGCCGGACTAATGTGCCAGCGAGGACGCTGGGCTCCCAAGGGGGGTGGATTGTAAGATCCCACTTTGGTTGGGGAGGGGAACAAAAGTTGCCTTATAAGGGACTGAGATAGCTCCTCTACCAGACGCGTTTTAAAACCATGAGTCCGGGTGTATGGACAAAGCGAACAATATCTGGTACGGTTGGCCCGGATGTTTCAGTCGCTCCTCCACGTCAGCTACAACAACAACCATGTCAGTGACGTCACACCGGTGAGAACCCCACTCTTCTCAGTTCCTCAATAACAACCAACTGTGGTATTTTCTACTATCACCAGTTCTCCATCTACTTCTATCCCCATTACTCCTTCTTCTTCTACTATTTCTTTGGTCATTAACCCTGCCAACATTTCGCAGCAACCTTTTCACGTTGCGTCTATAGGACCTGGTACTCAAACAACTCCTTCTAACTGTGAAGGAGACATGCAATTTTTTAATATGTTTGATCTATCAAGTATTCCTAAACCCATATACACTTCCCCCGCCTCTCCATATAAGCTTGAGCATCCTTTTGCTCAACCACTAACTTTTGTTTCAGGTCCTACTTTGGGAACTGTTGACGCCAGCGTCAATAAACTCACTGACAAGGTGGACTCTCTCTCCTCCTCCATCAACACCACCACCAGCGCTGTCAACCAAGCTGGTGAGGAGCTGAAAAGGCTTACCGCTGCTTCTACTTCTAAGGCTAAAGCTTCTCAAGTCACGACTCTTCAAGGAGAGATTGTCAAAATGAAGGAGGACTTGGTTGTAAATCATCAACAAGTTCAACTTCTACAGGGAAGAATTGGCTCACTCACGATTGAGGTTCGTGGTGTCTTTTCAAAGATTGACTCCTGCATAGACCTGCTCACTCAGGTCCTGACAAAGCTGAATGAACCAGCTCCTGCACCGACGACTTCTTTCACGGAAAATGATCGTACATTGCTGAATATCGGCGTTGAATTTATTCATCAGGCCACTTCCGAGATCCCTGATATTGAAGGTCGTCTAGAACAATTGGAGGCTGAAGTCCGTTCTAAGCCTGCTGCCGAGGCAATAACCAACGCCGCTGAACTCTCCCAAGCTGATGATGATAAATAGGGGGAAATATCAAATGAAGAAAATTTAGATGCAGTTGCGGTTCAGGCAACGGAAGAACCTCCCTCTCAAGTTGAGGGGGAGAAGGTCGCTAAGGTTTCAGCAACAGAAGATCAAGCCCCTCCCTCTTCTTTACTTGCTCTTGTTGATGAAGAAGGAGAGGAGGAGGAAGAGGAAGAAGATGATGAAGATCTTGATCTTCATGATCAAGAGAACAACGATACCGCTGACGCTGATGATGATGACGATGATGAAGAGGATCAGTCTCTTTGGTTCTCAGCCACAAACGTCTCATCAATGCCAGCTATGAAAGGCGTTGTTATCTCTGAAGCAGGGGGGAGACAGAAAGATAAAGCTTCAGGTACTCCATCCCAAGGCAAGCAAAAGGGAATAGCTACCGAGGGAAACCTAAAACTTATACAACCATCTGCAGGGGAGCATCCTTCTCAGTTATGCCTATCCATTGTCCCTCTCTCCTTCTTTTCCTGCCATACCCCTCTATCATTCTAGCCTTTATCTTTCTTCTTCAATAACAAACACTAAGGGGTTGTTTACCAAATTTTTTATTAAGAGCTGTATGGATAAATTTGTCTGTCTGGATAAATTTGTCTGTCCACATAAAAACGTGTTGGTGTTTACTTTTTTCCTGAATGAACTGTCTGAAGGATGTAAATGACCGTTTTACCCTTGAGTATAAATTACACTTGTTTAGTTGAAATTTTACATATAACATCCATTCATCAAATACATGGTGTGCACAATATAATCCAAAAGATAAATTTCAAAAACAATATATCAATTTATATTTTATACACCCAGAAAATTGCTTGAGAGTTGATACAATACAAGAATCATTGAATACAACAAAGTGGAAGAGAAATTGAAAAAAAAGGAGATGAAAAAAATCAAAGACAAGAGAAGAGAAAAAGAGGACCTACAACTAAAATCAACAGACCTTCTTAAAAAATCAAACTTGTAGACCTTTTTAAATTGCAGAACTAAAATCATCGAATAACCCCCCTTTGCTCGAATTCTCAAACCCTAAAATCAGTGACCAGAGAGGACAGGGGAGCAAGAGGTTAGGAAGTGACGAGGTGACTGAAATCCATCGCAAGTAGTGGTCGGAGCACAGGGAGCGAGAAGTATGGAGAGGAGGGTCACCATCGAGGCTGGGATCCGATGAAGAAAGGGGGCGGTGATGTAAGATGTCGTTGAAGGAAAACCGTTGAAGGGGACTATCTCCGGAGCAGGGACGTCGTCGCCTCGCCGGAGCAGGGACATCGCCGGAGATAAGATGTTTTGATGGAGAGTATCGCCGGGAAAAGAGGATCGATGGAGGGGAGAAGCATGGATGGGAGAGCGATGGAGATAAGATGCTTTGAAGGAGACCACCGTTTCTTTTTAATTGAAGGGTAAAAATGTCCATATTTTGGCTTAATGGGGACAACATGGTTCCTAGGTACTGTGCCAATAAGTCATTTTTGTCTGTGCGAATAAGCCATTAAGCCACAAGTAAACACCCCAATCGTCTGTGCGAATAAGCCTTTTTTGTGATTAAGCTCATTAAGCCACAAGTAAACACACCCTAACTCCCTTTTTCATTTTTTGGTCAGTCATTTCTCTCCCCTGCTTAAGGGAACTTCATTGAAAATAATCCCAACCTCCTTCAATGAGGTTGATGAAGAAGAAGAAGAAGAAAAAGATGAAACCCTGCTCCATCCAGGAAGGCCCTCTCGACTAGCTCAATGGTCAGAGGATGAACTCAAAAGAAGAACAGAGATGATCTATTTCCTAGAGAGTCAACGACTACCGATCCCTCCTCAATCCTCAACAAAAGAGCTTGACTTCCTGACCCAAGCTGAAATCGAAGAATCTGTTAGAGATGAGAAGTTGATTGCTGAATGCCAAAAAGATGCTAATCTAGTTCTTGAGGTTCATTCATCTCTTTTCAAGGATGACAAGATGAAGAAAAATCCAGTGAAGGTTCAAGCTGCTTTGCTAAAGGAGATTGAAGAGGAGCACTTAAAAGAAAAGGAGGTCAGCGATAAAACACTTGAATGGTGCAAACAGAAGATCGATTATCGCTCTGACCCAATGAAGATCGTCGTTGTCATCATCTCTAGGAGAAAGAAGAAGGACCGAACGTCAGTGACAATGGAGATAACCAGAGAGGATGGAAGCTCAAAGGCCATGTTCGTATCAAGAATTGAAAGCTTTGGCTACGTTAAATGGTTAGAGTTTAAGGAAGCACTGAAGAAATAAAAATCAACCTACAGAGGCTATGTTGAAGGTATCGTTGGATCCCTCATCAACAAAGTCACTTTTGTATTAAAGGTGCCCTCTACTCTTCCTCCAAAGCTAAGGCAATCCAAAAGAAAGCCTACCTCCTCCTCACCTGATAATACCGTTGCAATCAAGAACGCCACCTCCATCAAAGTCTCAAAAGAAGCACTATTCGGGCCTCCTCCTGATCTATCGGTTATTGATATATCCCTGCATCCAGGTGGACCATTCATTCCAGGACAAGTCCTGAAGAATCTTTTTGGAATCTTCTTCAACAATGATGAAGGTCAGCTCAAATTCCATAGAGTCTCTGAGATCCCTATCTGTCCTCTGAATCATCTCAATGATCTTCTGTGCTTATGGTGTACCTACTCCCCTTTAGTTGAACCGATCAAGACAATCATTATACAAGAATCAGCTGATCGAAGGCAAAAAGGAGAAGAAGTACCTGATTACATGATCAAGGTCCTGAAATCCTATCTAGATAGCTAATAGATTTTTTTTCTTCTTGTAATCTGTTAGTTAGACTTACAGTAGATAGTTTTTCACTTGTACTTAAAATTTTCATCTATCTTGTAATTCTTTCTTTGAATTAATGAAAATTCAGTGAAGTACTTAACTCTATCAGCACTGTAAAAGATCCCTCAAAATAGTAATTGGGACGTGTATGTTATGAGTCCTGATTATCCTCTATTTTGACATTAAAGTAATTTTCTTCATAGTTACTTTGTCATCATCAAATAGGGGGAGATTTTTGATCCATACTCTCTCAGTGATTTGATAATGACCCTTTTCTATACTTAGTGAAAATTACGTTTAACATTATGTATTAGTGTTTCATCATCATCGATCATACTGAGTTTTTTCAGCTATCGATGATGATCTCTTATAAACATTCATATGTATTAGTGTTTCACGATCAACGATCAAATACTGAGTATGTTCAGTATCGCTGATGATTTCTCTTGTAAACAGTAAGACATAATCCCTGAAGACAAGTTTCGTGACAAAAGATGTTCACTGCTGAATCGAAGACTAAGCTGCTGAACAAAGACAATGTAACATCCGCAATTTTTGGTATGTGATCTCGATATTGTGTGACCTCTAAATCCTCTGTATAACTCTTCTTTTGGTATTGTTAGAGTCGATTTAAATACCTCAGATGTTGAATCACCTTCGTATGAAATTAGGACCGAATTTCAGTCATGTGCAGGTGGGGGGCGATTGTGACAATGTCACTCTTGCCGTGGCACTGTCACGGGGATCCATGGGCTCACGGTACCAAGTGTGTGATTATGCACGGCGATTGTGACATTGTCATTCTCGCCATGGCAATGTCGCGGGGAAGCAAGTGGTCGCGGGCGATAGTGCCCAACGACTATGACCCGGGCATAATCGTCGGTCATGGTCGTTGACGGGGTAATGGGCAGATTTAAATGCCTTTGCTCTTTGTAGAATTCATTTATCACAAATCAGTTTTGGGCATCGACTCTCTCTCTCATTTAAGGAGATTTCACCAACCAAAACCCTAACCCTCTTTACTCTCAACCTCAAATCACTCAAGATCTTCTTTAGCCTCTCTTCTAGGGCTTGCTAACATCTAGAGGTCAAGGATTCAAGTTTTTATCAAGATTGGTGTCTTCCTTCTACACTTATTTTGGTGATTTCTAGGGTTTTAACCAAAACCCTAGTATTTGTGAGTCAATCCATAACTTTCTTACATTTGATACATGTATTAATCAGTGTTCAAAAAGGCGCCCCATGACGTGCGCCATGGCGCGATATGGCGCAAGACGCGTCTCCGCCGTTACGAAATAGCCCATAACGTTTCTGTAAGGCCTGACTCACGCTATGGCGCCTTAAGGCGCGCCATAGCGCGCCGCGGTGCGCGTTTTTTCTAAGATGTGATTTTTTTTTTCAAAAAAAAATATATTTTTAAAATTTTTATTTTTTTTTATCTTTTGTGCTTTTACATTTTTAACTTTAGATTTAACATTTTTATAAATTTATCTAATCAATCACTCACAGTTTCACGAAATCATAAACGTTATGGACTCACGATTAAAACGATGTTGTAAAATTATCTTTCTATGTTCTATTTTAAATATTAAATCAAAAAATATTTTTATACTATTAATTTATATGATTTTTTTTCTTCCAATATGAATGTACATACTTTAATATTATTATTTGATTAGAATATATATATAAAACATATATGTATATATATAATTTTGAATATGACATACAAATTTGCCGTCTTATGTCACACCTTGAAAAACGCTGCGTCCTCGCCATGGCTTATAAGGCTTAAGGTTTGACCTTGCCGCCACGCCACGCCTCACGCTATTTTGAACCTTGGTATTAATTGCTCATAAATGTTTAAAATGAATCATTGTCACATGAACACTTTGAAAAGATTTTTGGGAATTTTAGGGCAACAATCTAGGGTTTTGCCCAAACCTTGTGTTTGGATTTAAAAGGGTTATGGAGAAGTGTTTTGTACAAGTAAAGGATGAACTCCCGGTGATTTTGAGGACTTTGGAACAAACAACACTAACTTGACCATTTTATTATGAACTGCTGATAAGAATGAATTTTTCCTTATGTAGGAAACTTATAACCGGAGATGGTATATGGTAAATATTGCTTGAAATATTTGGTTTACTTGTTAAGTACAAATAGTGTAATGGATCCATAGGCAGTAGTGGTAATTTGTATTTTGTTGGTAATTACCTTTGAGCTAGATGGGTACCTTGGGAACCCGTGCTATAGACCGTGGGGGGTTGAATACGATAACCTCGTGTCTCGTGTCATGTATGATATAGCGAGTGAGTCCTTCTTAGACCATATGGGAACTCGAACTAAAGATCGTGGGTGGTTGAACTCGATAACCTTTGGTGCTATAATAGAAGCTCCACAACATTGGTGTGTGACCTACTTTTGTGTTCCGTCACCACAATGGTAAACACGGGTCTCCCCCGGTAAATTGTAAGAGTTACCCTTTCCCAAGGAAGAGTTAAGCAATGCATAAACGGAACTCTTATGAACCATCTTTTAATACTGTTGTTTATTATGCAAATATATACATATGATTTGTCTCACTAGGCGTAAGTCGAACACTTATTTCTTGAATGTACCACTTCTACAGATTCCATTAGCGGTGGGGCTCGTAAAGACTGAGTCTCGGGGGTTGAGCGAATAGCGAAGACTTTTTGGAAGAAATGCTAAGGGAATTGGCGTACAAAAGTGAACGTATAGAATATTTTGGGAGATTTGTGACGTGGTCTAATCTAGATAACTATGTCTTAGATTAGCTAGTTGTCATGGTTGATTTCCAATTCTTTAGTGTAAATGCCTCAAATATTATTCCACATCTTTTGGGTGATCTTCGTCTATGTAACTGTGTCGTCTTTTTGTGATGAAATGTTCTATCACAGGTTTTGGTTCTTTGATTTATAGCCGTTATATTGCAAAAATTTTTATTAAATTTTCAGTCAAATTTTAGGGTGTTACAAGTTGGTATCAGAGCATTAGTTTAAGCGAACTAGGCATGATTGTAAGATGTCTAGACTTAAGTTGTCATCGTTAGGCTATGATTGGCGAGGATTGGGTAGAACTATTGGTATAGGACGTCTTAGGATTGACGGAATTGCATGAGTTAAGAGTTATGATAATGGTAATGAGAGTCCTTGTGTATAATGTGTTCATAATTGCACGTATCTAATGCTATTATGAACATATTGTTACGTGAGTATGCTTGAATTGCTAAATGTCATGACAATTGATGAATGTATTCTTACGTTTCTTTCTACCTCAACCAGTCTCTTATTTTCTTTTCTTTCGTGCTTATGTGGCAGCCGTGTGCTACATGGTGAATACTCGGAGCCGACCGTTGATGAAAGGAGAAGATCAAGAAGATAACACCTCCAACCCAAATCCATTGGTTAGAGCAGCAAATGTTGTTCCTCCCAATATGCCGCCAATATTCACTGGGTGGTAGAGCACATACCCAGGATGGAGTTGGCATCCTCGAACCCAGTCGTCCATGAGGCAAACCCTCAAACTGACATGATGGCCAGCGTCATGCAGATGGTGACGTCGGTTATGGAGAAACATCAGGAAGTCTTTCTGAAGATGTTGGAAGACCGGGATACCAGTCTCGGGGGTTGAGCGAATAACGAAGACTTTTTGGAAGAAATGCTAAGGGAATTGGCGTACAAAAGTGAAAGTATAGAATATTTTGGGAGATTTGTGACATGGTCTAATCTAGATAACTGTGTCTTATATTAGCTAGTGTCATGGTTGATTTCCAATTCTTTGGTGTAAATGCCTCAACTATTATTCCCCATCTTTTGGGTGATCTTCGTCTATGTAACTGTGTCGTCTTTTTGGGATGAAATGTTCTATCACAAGTTTTGGTTCTTCGATTTATAGCCGTTATATTGCGAAATTTTTTATTAAATTTTCAGTCAAATTTTAGGGTGTTACAGCGACCCACAAATGCATCTAAAATAGTTTGTTGAGAAACTACTTCAGGTAAGATTCTAGAGGGGTTGACTCTTGGTCTTTTTAGCCTTTTTAGCAGGGCCAGAAAAAGAAGTAGATTGTCGCATTGAAGAGGTTGTAAGGACAGAGATAGCAGAAAAAGGAACCTCCTGCATGGCCAGTGAAGTCGAAGAGTAGAGGGAGAGACGAGAGCGGAGAGTAGAGAGACTTACCTCATTGTCAGCCGGTTTGATTTCCAGCGCTCGTTGGCCAACCCTTGAGAAAGTACCATCATTGGAGGTGGGGTACTTCTCAGCTAGAAGAAATTGGAGATAGGCACAGATGAAATGAACGTAGGGAATATTGGGATCCCTTTCAGGATTCTCGATTTTTGGCACGAGATCGTCAAATATCTCTCCAGCGTAGTCATAGTGCTTTCCAGCAAGCACTGAATATCCCATTTGTAGCTGCATCTTGCTGGCATGGTCCAGCGATCCTATCTTGCCACTCATACACTGAATAATATGAGTGAAGATGTAGTTGATCCCTGAAGGCATGTTTGCCTTAAGGATTTTAGTCAGCTTTTTGTTGGGAATCTGAGAGCGAGGCTTGTTGTCCTATGTGTATTCCATGTTATCCAGAAAGCGGATGAGTTCAGCATCAGTGGGAAGAGAGTCTAAACCAATGGTGGTCTTGGCAGGGAATCGAAAATCCTTGAGAATACCAAAGACAGTAAGAATTCTGGGGCCATTTCTGAATAGAAAGAAGTAGAGTAGAATAAAGAGTTTAGAGTCTAAAAACAATGAAAATATTTTACCAGTTTCTCTTTTTAGAAAGAAACATAGACAAATGAAGTTGTTTTTAGAGTAAAACAATGTTCTTTAGGGAAAAGAAAGAACAATCTTAAAAACCAAATGTTTTTGAACAGGTTAAAATCAAAAGAAATGATTTTAATGTAAGAAACACTTTTTAAATCCAAAATAAGATGATATTTAAGATTCAAGAGTGTTTTGAAGAGAAAAGAATGTGAAGAACAAAAACCTAATGTTCTTGAGGATTTGAAGATTAGAGGGTTTTTGTCTGGTTGAATGCCTTGAATGCTTTTTCTTTCCTTAGAAGTTTGTGTGAGCGTAAAAGATAAGAATTGAAAAAGACATTCCTTATATATGAGGAGAGAGAAAGGAATGAGGCGGGAAAACAAATGCTCATCATGACATGGACACGTCCCACGAAGTTGATTTGATAGAAGTGTAACGGACGAACGTGTCAGAGGAAAAAACATGTCATGGATTGTTGGTTCAAATGACGTCATAGGAGAGAGAAAAAAAAAGTTTCGTTTTTAGAAAGTATCACTGATAGAAATTCAGAGATAATTTTTCTTTTTAAAAGATCACTGACGAGAAGTATCAGTGATAAGATTTGTTTATCAAAAAGCTTTTAACCACTTGAAGAAATTCAGTGATTGAAGATTTAATTTTTAGAAAGACGTCTTACTGAATGAGATATTCAGTGATAAAGAATGAGAAAACATACCTGAGAGTTAGAATATTTAGTCATAGATTACATGATGAAGTGTAACATATTATTACTGACATAATGCATGAAAGCTGAAGAGTTAATCTTCAAGATTCAGCATTCCAAGCTCACTGATGAGAAAGTTAAATCTTGTCTCATCAAGAGGTTTGGCAAAAAGATCAGCGAGATGAGAGTCAGTTGGAATAAAATGAAGTTCTATGTCACCATTTATCACATGATCTCTGATAAAATGATATCTGATCTCTATGTGTTTCATCTTTGAATGTAGTACTGGATTGTTTGATATAGCGATGGCACTAGTGCTGTCGCAATAGATTAGAATATTTGATAGCAGAAGGTCATAGTCTAATAGTTGATTTCTCATCCATAAGACTTGAGCACAACAACTTCCAGCGGCTACGTACTCAGCTTCAGCTGTGGAAGTGGACACTGAATTTTGCTTTTTACTTGTCCAACTTACCAGTTTTCCTCCTAGAAGTTGACATCCACTAGTGGTGCTTTTTCTATCGAGTTTGCAACCTGCAAAATCACTATCTGAATATCCAGTTAGATCGAACCCTGAATCTTTGGGATACCAAAGACCTAGGTTAGGAGTTCCTTTCAGATATCTGAAGATTCGCCTTACATCGATCAGATGGGATTCCTTGCGTTCATATTGATAGCATGCACAAAGACAAGTAGAGTACATGATGTCAGGTCGGATCGCTATAAGATACAACAGGGAGCCTATCATTCCTCTATAGGCAGTGACATTAATCGTTTTCCTGTTGGATCCTTGTTTAATGCCAGAGGAGGTGCCATAGGAGTTTTCATCACTGAAGTTTGAGTAAGATCAAACTTCTTCAGCATATCTATAACATACTTACCTTGGCTGTTAAAAGTACCTTTTTCAGTTTGCTTGCTCTGAAGTCCAAGGAAGTAAGTTAGTTCACCCATCATACTCATTTTATATTCTTTCTTCATTCTATGAGCGAAACAAGTACACATAGATGGGTTAGTAGAACCAAATATAATGTCATCAACATATATTTGCACAAGAATAATGTAACCTTTTATCTTTCTAAAAAACAAGGTATTATCAATTTTACTGCGTTCAAATTTTTCAGAGATAAGAAAAGATAAGAGAGTGGCATACCAAGCATGAGGGGCTTGTTTTAGACCATAGAGAGCCTTATCCAACTTATATAGATAATTTGGATGCATAGGGTCAGAGAACCCTGGGGGTTGTTCAACATAGACTTCCTCATTCACCTTTCTATTCTGGAATGCCGATTTTACATCCATTTGATATACTTTGAAGTCTTTGTAAACTACATAAGCTAAGAAGAGTCGAATTGATTTGAGCCTAGCCACAGGGGCAAAGGTTTCATCATAATCTATGCATGCCTCTTGTCTATATCCCTGAGCAACAAGTCTAGCCTTATTGCGAGTTACAGTCCTATGTTCATCTAATTTGTTTCTAAACACCCATTTAGTGCATATAACAGTCTTATCAGATGGTTTGGGAACAAGATTCCAAACTTTGTTTTGAGAAAACTCAGTTAGCTCTTCTTGCATAGTGTTGACCCAGTTTGGATCTCTAAGGGCGTCATCAGTCTTTTTTGGCTCTAATAAAGAAATAAAGTTGACAAAGAGACATATATTACCTGTACTTCGTCGAGTCTGAATACCTGCATCGGGATCACCAAGAATTTGATCAATGGGGTGATCTTTGGTCCATCGCCGGAGCAGGAGCATAATCGCTCACTTCAGGAGTTGGATCAACAATAGGAATGTTCACTGATGAAGAAGCTTGAGGTTCATCAGCTATTAATTGTTGAGTGTTAGACAGATTATTGTTCACTGAGATGTTATCAGACGAGGGAAGATCTGATGGAGGGAGTGTGTTTAGAGGCTCAGCTGAAACCCTTGAGGTGGATTCAGCAGTAGGTGGAATGATGTTTGGATCATTATCAGCGACATAATGATTTATGTGTTGATGGTTTGTGAAGAAGGGTTATGTTTCTCTATAATGAGAGAACATCCAAACATTTAGTTCTTCATTATTAGCGATAGGTTTAGAATTCGTTGAACGGGATTCGTCAAAGGTGACATGAATTATTTCTTCTACAGTTTGTCTTCTCTTGTTGAAGACTCCGTAGGCCTTAGAGATAGAGGAATATCCAAGAAATATTCCATCATCAGCCTTTGGGTCGAACTTTCCAAGAGAATCTTTGTTGTTTAGAATATAACATTGACAACCAAAGATGTGAAGAAAACTGATAGAGGGTTTCCTTCCATGAAATAGTTCATAAGCGGTCTTTTCAAATCGCTTTACTATCAGAGATCTGTTTTGAGTAAAACAAGCAGTGTTTACAGCTTCAGCCCAGAACTGAGTTGGGAGACAAGAATCACTGAGCATTGATCTGGCAGCTTCAATGATCGTTCTATTTATTCTTTCAGCGACACCGTTCTGCCGAGGAGTTCTTACAGAGGAGAAATTGTGAGAAATTCCCTTACTCTCAAAGAAACTGTTCAAAGAACTATTTTTGAATTCAGTTCCATGATCACTTCTTATTGATCACAATAAGATTATTCAGCACTTCCATCTTTCTAACAAAAGATATCAGTTCTTCTGGAGTGTCATTTTTGCAGTGAAGAAAGATAACCCAGGTGTAGCGAGAGTATTCATCTACAATGACAAGTGTATATTTCTTTCCAGCTATGGATTGGATATTAATAGGGCCAAACAAATCCATATGCAATATTTGAAGAGGACTTGTCACTGAGGAAACTTGTTTAGATTTGAAGCTAGCTTTAGTCTGTTTTCCTTTCTCACATGTTGAACATAGAGATTCCTTGGCATATGAGTGCTGAGGAAGACCAGAGACCAGTTCCTTAGTAGAGAGAGAATTCAGGGTTTTGAAATTTAGACGAGAAAGCCTTTTGTACCATAGCCAGTTGACATCAGAGGAGGCTTTAGAAAGAAAACACACATTTTCAGTGGTAGCAGAGTCAATGTATATTACATAGACATTTTCCATACTGTAACTATTGAGAGCAAGTTTTCCATTTTCACTCATCACTGAACATGCTTTCTTATTGAAGCGAACTTCGTAGTCTTTTCACATAGCTGACTGATGCTTAGAAGATTGTGCTTCAGTCCATTTACCTAAGCGACTCTTCTTAAGGTAGTTGTCCCATAGCTGAGGACACCAAAATCTCAGGTATATCCTTTTCCATTTCCACCAAAGGTCACTAAAGGACCTTTCTCTTCCTTGTATTCAGTAAACAGGTCTTTTTGTCCAGTCTTGTGTCGAGAGCATCCGCTATCTAGATACCAGATACCCTTCGACCCCTGCAAACATAAGGAAGATTAAGTTTTGATTGGTACCCACTTTTCAATGGGTCCAATGGGGTTAGTGGAGATGGAAGGCTCAACAATCTTCACGACAGTTGAAGATTCAGCTTCAGTGGTAACCTTCACTTTGGTTAATTTTTTAACCTTAGTGGTATTTTTCACCTTGGTAGATTTCTCAGCTTTGGTGACCTTCTCAGCCTTGGGGGCATTCATCTTCACTTTAGCTATCTTATCAAATTTTGTGGCATTAGGACATTTACTGGCAATATGGTCAGTGAGTCCACAATGATAGCATTTTCTATATTTAATGGTGGATTTAGGACCATAAGCAGTAAGATTTGAAAACTTTAGATGAGCAGGGCCAACTCTAAGAATACCTTTAGCATAAGATCTGAGAGGAACTTTCAGTTCTTCAGATTTCTTAGGCTTAAGATCAATTTTCAGCTTTGGAGGACATATATCAAAGATTTCTGTTTCAAAGCTAGAAGATCGATTTACTGAAGATTTGAAAGGAACCTTCAGTTTTGCTTTCTTTGTAGCCTTCTGAGGATGGGAAATGGATTTCCCTTTATCAGCGAGCTTAGAGCCTTTTGATAATTCCTCAGGAATAGGATTAGAGGAAGAAAAGCACTGAGTAGAAGAGGTGTCAGGGATAGAAGAGACAAACATTCCAAACTTAAGCATGTAACTGTCTTCTTTAGGTTCATCCTGTTCTTTCCAAAAACCAAGACCAGTTTTATCACTGGCAGGGATTTGAGACCTGATGATTTCAGTGATTTTGGTAGAAGAGTTACACCATCCCTCAACAGTTGCCTTTTATGCTTTTAAAGGAGTTATGGTTTGTTCGCGTTCAATGCTGATAATTTCATTGACAATGACTTGATCTTTTAAACTTTCCTCTAAAAGAGTTAGTTCTCTGATCTTTTCATGACATTTTTCTAGTTGTTCGGTTAAATCAATATTTTTGTTTTTAGCTAGAGTTTTTCCATTCAGTGCATTGTACAGATCAATTGTCAGCACATCTATAGCGCGACTTCTCTCAGCTTCAGAAAGAGAGGGATTGGTAAAGATAGATACCTGAGAGGAGATATAGCTCATGGAAGTTCCTGTTGGTTCTTCCACTTCTTCTTTAATGTCAGCCGTAAGACAAATATTAGCAACTTCTTCTTCATCAGAACTAGATTCTTCTGATTCAGCCCAGTCATGCTCTTCAGCGATAAGACCTTTACCTTTTCTTTTAAAGTTTTTCAACTTTTGATATTTCTCTTCCAGCTTAAGATATTTGTTTTCACTGGTTTTCCTGGAGGTAGAAGGTTTGAAGACTTTCTTTGACCTACACTCACTTGCAAAATGTCCAATCTTTTCACAGTTATAGCAAGTAGTCGTAGCCTTGTCAACAGGGGTTGATTTTGGCTTGTCAGTTATAGAGAGAGGCTTATTTCTTCTGAAATTGCTCTTTATTGCAAACCTTTTGAATGAGTTTGTCAAGAGTGCTAAGGATTTATCAAAATCTGAAAGATCGGTGTCTGATAATTCCTCAGAGTCAGAATCTAACTCAGTGATAGTGAGAGTAGATCGCTGAGATGGAATGATCTCTGCAGAGACTAAAGCAACAAGAATGCTTTTGGAATCTTTAGAATCTTTTACAAGATTCTTCTTCAAGAGATTTGATTGCTCATAGTTGAGCAATATTTTATATAAGGAGCTAAGAGAGAGAGAGAATTTAAGTCTTTTGTAAGCTTAAGATACATTGAGTAACTGTCCCAACTTTTAGGAAGACATTCCAAGAATTTAGTTAAGACCTCAGAGTTAGAATAGGTCCTACCAGTAGTTCTTAGATCAATGATTAGATAGTTAAATCTCTGGTGAACATCAGATAAGGATTCATTCTTACCAGCGATAAAACTTACATACTGTCTTACCAAGTTAATCTTTCGAGTTTCTTAGACTTAAGTGGTACCTTCATATTGAACACATATAGTGTCCCACATTTCTTTAGCAGTTTTAAGATGCATGATGGAATGGAAATCTTCATTAGGCAAAGCCATAGAGATAATGGTCTTTGCCTTTGCATCTAAGCCAACCTTCTTTTTATCTTCATCACTCCATTGTCTTATTTCCTTAATAGCATAACGTTCAGGGACAACAGGAGTGGTAGCAGTAGCTGGAACGACAGCTATGATTGTGAAAGGTTCATAAGGTCCATTTTCTACATATTCAGGTATAGTGGGATCTACACCTTCTAGAAATAGCATCATTCGATTTTTCTAGAGAGCAAAGTTATCTCTGCTAAACCAAGGAGGTTTTGAGAGTGAACCATTATCATAGTAGTTTGTGTTTGTATTGAGTGCCATGTTGAGAATAACAAGGAAGAGAATAAAGCAAGATCTTGTTTATGAGTTTAAACAATCTGCTCAGATACCACTTGTTGGTCCCGAAGGTGATTAACAAGTTTGTAGAAGGGGGGGTTTGAATACATACAAACATAATTTTAAAGTTTAATAAATTGTTTATTGATAAATCAAATCACAATATACAAGTTTGTTGCGGAATAAGATTAAGTAAAACCTAATCTAAAGAAACTTAAGAATCACTAAGATGGTTGCACTAGAAATAGAGAATGGGGGATTGGGAGAGTATAGAAAACAAGGGTTTCTATATATTTAGAAAGATGAAGGCTACCCTTAGATGGAGTGTTGATCTTTCTATTTATACCCTATGCATTAAATGCATGGAAGAACACTTTACACATGTCCTTCATTGGTTGGTTGCATGGGTCTGAGTTTAGGAAACATGCTTTCGGCCGTATGATGAACAATGTAGTTGACAAAGTTTTTGTACGAATTGTTGTAGATGTATGTCTATTCTGACAATCGTACGATGTGTGCAAGGGTAAGATAAAAGAGACTTGAGGCATAAGCTAAGTGATCATCAATCGCTGAATATCTCTTCCTTCAGAGATATAAAGAAGTTCAGCTATCGCTGAAGCTTTTCCTCAGGTTTTTTCGCATGTGTAGACTTGTCTTGGCTTTACTGATATCCGCATCAGGTCATGAGTAGACTTGTCTTTGTTCAGCAACTTAGTCTTCGATTCAGCAGTGAACATCTTTTGTCGCGAAACTTGTCTTCAGGGATTACGTCTTACTGTTTACAAGAGAAATCATCAGCGATACTGAACATACTCAGTATTTGATCGCTGATGGTGAAACACTAATACATATGAATGTTTATAAGAGATCATCATCGATAGTTGAACCGACTTAGTATGATCACTGATGATGAAACACTAATACATAATGTTAAACGTAATTTTCACTAAGTATAGAAAAGGGTCATTATCAAATCACTGAGAGAGTATGGATCAACAACTGTTTTAAGGACTAAGATCCCAATATAAAACGTTCCTTCGTAAATTAATTTCAACCCAAAACTCACTCAAAATGAGAATAGGAAGTGGACTCCAAATTTATGAAACACGGATAAACTCTATATCCCGAAACACCCAAAACACAGGTGAGGCATAATACTTAACCCATAAATTATGGATAAAATCCATATATACAAAATGTCACAGAAAACATGGATAATAAAACTCAATACCCAAAACAACGCCTTTCGGTGACGGAGAGACCCGAATTCCATCGAATGTGGCGGGCACACAAAGTTAAGCCACTTCTCAATGTTGTCGAGATTCACATTGAGCCATGAATCCCCGTATACGACTCCCTACCGAGCAACCACCGCAAGATACCAAAATGACCAAATAACTCAACAGTTGACAATTTCATGTAAAACACATAAGTACTTTAAAATGGACATTTTGGCATGTACAACGTTTTCACAAATCAACTTGAACTCACCTTGCTAGATTTAGGCTAAATCTAGATTTTACCCCAACTTGAACTTCCTTGAAAAAACTTGAATCCACAAGAAAATCCTTCCAAAAACCTAGATTCACAAGTTTCCAACCATAAACATTCATATTCAACCATTTAGAATCGATCCCCAAACATTTTACATCAAAATCCCCAATTTGGCCAAAACCCTTATTTTGACCTAATTTATCCAAAATCACCCAAACCGAAATTTGAGAAACATAAATACTGGGAAGTCATCAATAGATAATTTATGACTCGTAATAAATATTTCAAACTAGGAGGATCAACTCACCACTTAGGTTTTGGTGAAAACCTACAAAACCCCAAATTTCTTGAAGATGAAGGTGGTGATGATGAGCTATTGACCTTTGCTTCCAATCCACCACCAAATATTCTTGGATATTCCCAAAACTAACAATCTAACCTTGAAAATCTCTCAAAAATTAAACCATTGCAACTTGAATTCGCCAAAAACGGAGTTGAAATGAGAAAGTTATGACCAAATGAAGAAAATCCCGATTTTATGCATTACATGTCTGGAGCGATTGTGACATGTGACTGTGCCATGTCACAATCGCATGGAACGTAAATCAGTGCACGAGCCTATGCAAACTGGGTTAAAAGCGGTAGATAGTCTGGTTCTTATAGTTCGTGGTCAACGAGAACTTATAATCGGGTCGCCCCAAGTGTACCGAAAGCCATTTTACCCCCTTAGATACCTTGACATGCTATAGTGCCACTAGCACAGTCGTCGGACACTATATCCTGGCCCGTAACGCGAGTTTTTCGGTCGTTCTTCGACCGTTTTCTCGACCGCTTTTTTGACGGCTTCCCCGACCGTTTTTTGATCGTTTTCCCGATCGTTCCTCAACCATTCTATCAGAACAATTGATGCTATTATGCCAGTTATCATGCCAATTGTCATAATTTCATGGCACATTCGTTGAGACGACCGAACACTCGGTAACGTCGGTGCTATTGTGACATATGTCACAACTGCATGGCACTGTAGTCGGGACTACCACACTTTTAGTACCATTGGTGCTATTGTGACAGATGTCACAACAACATGTCACTATAGCCAAGACGACCATACTTTTAGTACCTTTGGTGCTATTATGATAAATGTCACAACCACATGGCACTATAGCCATACTCCATATGTGTTTCTTCCTTTACCGATTCACCCAGTTCAACACTCTTCTTCAATTAGGATAAAAATTCAGGGTGTTACAGAAATCTATTTCTAAAATAAGTTGCATGAATTCTTTCATACTTTTCAAAATCATTGTGCAGGTTGTATTACGAGATTTTGGAAAGTCGTTTTAGCATGCATAAGATTTTAAACCATGATCCTAAACACGTATAACATTGTTTTATTGCATGTGGTTGCAAGCTTTGTTGAGATTTTTCTCATGTTATTTTAGCGACCAAAGAATGAAATTTTGAAAGACCATGAACTTGATTTATTGCGTGAGTTTTTATTTATTGAGAAAATTTATGATACTTTATTCATAACTTTGTTTTATGTGATTTGATTTTTGGAAACAAGAATTTTGGCACAATTTGATTGTTTAGATGTCCTTGAGTTTCATTGAGTTTTAATGAGTCTAATGGAGTTTTATTTTATGTTGCCTTGTGACGCATTGATGAAACTTTGAAATGCATAGGCTTGATTTATTGCCTGAGTTGGTTTACGGGTTTTATTGAGAATTTTATCATATGCGAGTTTTGTTGATAAATGTTACTCTATGTCGTATAACAACCAAAAGGAAATTTTTTGGAATTTTGATATCGTATGATTTATGTGTTGACTTTTGTGCTAATACATTTCATTGCACACTATATAGCGCACGCATTGATTTATGCTCATGGCGAGTGAGTGCATAATGGGACTTCGATGGTTCATATTAGCGTTTTGTTTTGTGCACTTTCGATTGTTGTACCATTGTTATTGGTTCACGTAAATTCGTTATATTGATTGATTGGTATGCATGGCATATAGTCACTATTTTAGAACAAGGAGCATACCGATTATTTGGCTTTAGGTTGAAACCGACCTAAATTATTTTATGTTTCAACCAAATCGCATCCACATACCGTTTTACCAAGTTTTTGAGAAATAAACTGATGCATGCAAGTCTTGTTGGGGAATTTTATTCTGTGTTGTTTTATTGTTAAATTAGAGAATATTTGGAACATGAGGCAAATAGATACATGCTAGGACCATAGTGGTTCATTTGCAAAGTTGTTGAGCATACTTTCGTGTTTCCATTATTATTTTGAATGATGATGAAGTATCTTTCAAGATGGTTTTAATATGTGTGGCAAGTGTGGCCACTTTGCACGACCAGCTAGTAAGTGGTAGTAAATTTTACACCTACTTATAAGTAATAAAAATTTGTGTTTAAAAAATTCTTATAAAGTTGTGAACTCTCATATTTTTTGAGTCTTATGATTGAAAAACCTTGAACTCGTAAGACCCATAGACCAAAACCCTTTTTTGAAAATTATGGTGTTTGAGGAATAGGGGAGTCCTTAAGGGTTGGGATTGTGGAAGAACCGATTTGCAGTTGGTGTTGTATTCCGATATTTTATTGTGAAAAATTGGTGCATGTTTAAATTTTGAGGTATTAGATTTATGTGATATACCGATCATTAAGGTAGTAGTCTTTATCGCCTCGGTGCCTACGGTTGAAGCCTTGTATGGTTGCTTACTCATGGTTGGTTTTGAATTGGTCAGTTATTTAGGTGGTATCATGTTGAGTGTTAGTGGTGCATCATTTTGGTGGGTCTTTGTGAATGAAGAAGGTTTTGTGGTATGCTTAGGTTGTGACCTTAGAAGTTGACTTTTGATTTTGAGGTCAAGAACCATTGGAGTACTTGGGATACATCAGTTAAACTCGAGGAAGTGTTCACAAGTTACATGTGGTGATCATGAGGAGATTAGATTGTTAGTGATTAGTGATTAATGACTGTAACCAATTGAGTCGTTAAGGAATTTTGAGAATCTTTTCGGGTGGTGTGTCTTGTGATAGTTGAAATATTCAGAGTTGTGTTTGAACCGGATCAATCTAGTGGTTAAAGGATGTCATTAAGGAAAGAGTGATAAACCTTTTATGGTAATGATTCAGAGGAATTCAGTGTGAATGTTTGAGGTAAACTTTAAGTGAGAACCGTTTCATGGAGGAGACTTTGAGTATTCAAGGTTAAAACATCGGTGTAGCGGTGACAATGGGTGAACTATTCAAGATTACTTATGTGGATTCCTTTACCACCTGGGTACAGTCAACCTATGGTAATAAGTGATCTTAATTGGAAAAAGTATAGCGGTTTATGAACGGATCAATTTTTGCAAGAATCATCTTAGTTTTGAAAGGGAAATGGAGGGTGTAACACAATTTGATAGAGATTAGTTAGAAGCATTTTAAGAGTGAATTTATTTGGGCAACAATAGTAGAATTGAGTAGTTGAAGTTGTGAGCTGCTCTTGAGATAGTATGGGTCACCTAAGGTTGGGAGGCAACCGAAGTCATATGGTTAGGAATTACTCCAACATGGTTTGATGTTCACTTTGGTATGAGTGTAACGTATCAAAATAGAAATTATATGTAAGTGTCAACATGAAAATCGACACGACAATTTTGACAAGAAGTTATCGAGTTTCAGTTTGAGGTTGAACTAGGTTAGAGACACTTCCTTCGAAAGGGAAAATATTGTCTTATGAATGTGACGTTATTTGAGGTCTACATCATTTGATTGTTACCTTCTTTGACATGGGTGGATGGCAACTATATTACAGGTAGTGTGGTGGTTTGAATCGTTTTATGTGCCTCTTAAGGTTCAAAAGCAATTTGATATTAGGAAAGTATAATATCAATGAAGGAAGGGCCCTCTGGCTATTGTTTGTTTGGTTCAGAGAATGATCAAATAATTGAGAATCAATCCCTCTGTGGATGATGGCATTCGATTTTTGATGACATGAGATTTCGAGGACAAAATCATTCTAAGGTAGGGAAGATTGTAACACCCGAGATTTTTCGGTGTTATTTATAAAATAAACTTAGAGGAACGACCGTGAAAACGGTCGAGGAATGGTCGAGAAAAGGGTCGGTGAACGGTCGAGAGAACGGTCAAGGAACGACCGAGAGAACGGTCAGTGAACGGTCGAGCAGAAGGTCGAAGAACGGCCGAGAAAACAGCCGGTGAACGACTGGGAAAATGGTTTAGGAACGGCTGTAAAAACGGTCGAGGAACGGCCGAGTAAAACGGTCGAGGAGCGGTCGGGCGATTGTGTCCGCGATTGTGATAGATGTCACTATAGCATGACACTATCGAACAAAAATAAAACTTAAATTCTTGATACAGACTGTCGGGGTCGTGAGGGTAAATGCCCGATTTCTTAGGTTTTCTTCATTTGCTCATATCTCCCTCATTTTAACCCCAATTTGGGTAATTCTTTTTGCTATGTATCCTTTTTTGAGATCCCTTCAAGGATATATTGTGAGCGTTGAAGTTTATTGTAAGATTCAAGAGTATTTTGTGGTGGTAAGGTTCTTATGTCTCTCGATTTGAAGCAAGGATTGATGCGTTCTTCATTTTCTCTCATCTTTTTTCCATTTTGTCTTAGGTTTTGGATATTTGGAGGTGAATGAAACACTTGGCAAGTGTTAGATCTAAAAGTTATGAGGTGTTGCTTGTGGATTCAAGTTTTCAGCAAGAAAACCCAAAGTTTGGGGTAAAAACCTAGATTTTGCCTAAATGTAGCAAGGTGAGTTCAAGTTGCTTTGTGAAAACTATGTACATGCCAAAATGTGTATTTTGATGTAATAATGAGTTTACTTGGTATTTATCAATGTGTTGAGTATTTGACAAAGTTTTCATATTTGGTAAATTTGGGTTGATAAATCTTATGAAATGTCTATATTTGGAGTTTTGGACATTTTGATGAGTACATCTCAAAAATGTGTCATTCTCATGATTTATTGTTCAAATGGAGTCTATTTGATGATTTATGCCTTTTTGGTATAATTGGTTACATAAACCATTTGGAAAATGGACGTTGTAGTCTTATGAGGCATTTTAGAAATATAAGAGTATGATTTCATTTGGAAATGGTTTGTCTGAACCAATGATGAGTTTTTGGGTTAATCATATCTTTGAGATATGTTTTTGAATAAACGTCGATTAAACGCGTCTTATTGTTTTAAGGATCTTTAATTATTCGTCCATTGAATTGTTGAGCTTTTGGCTCGGTTTTGACTCCGAAGTGTATTGGGGACATTTGTTTGGTTTTGATAACTCAATGTAGAGCCTTGGATATGGTTCGCATTTATTGCATTTTATTGGAGAATACATGTTTTGAGTGCGCGTGTCATTCAATTGGAGTCATGTATTTTAGACTGTAATGCCTTGGATCCAGAGGAATATGAGTTGGTCATATTTGATCATTGTGGGAAAAATGCCCGAACTGGCATTGTTGTCGTCCCGGTATTGTGGAGATGAATCTTTAGGGGTTGGACTCCTATATCGTGGGATTTGTGGTTTTGGTCAAGAGTTGTTTTTGTACTTATTCGCTCTGGTGGAAGTAGTGAGCCCACCATGAGCACGCCAATCGAACGACGTGGCTCCATACTCTGTAGCTTCGGCAAGGTGGAGGATTAATTTAAATTAACTTCCACCTTACCTACAGGGGAGGTGAACTGAGTAAGAGCAGGTCCTCGCCCTTTATCAAGAATGGATTGGTGTGCAACCCTTTGGGACTTTATAGGTATGAGTTCAACCAATGTTGTCTTGTCTATCTTGGTTTTCCTCAATTTCGAAGGCCTGATTGTTGCGATCAGGAGCTGCTTACTCTAACTCTTATGCATGAGAGTTAGGGGTTGTTTACCAAATTTTCTATTAAGTCCTGAATGGATAAATTTGTCAGTCTAGATAAATTTATCTGTCTGGGTAAAAATGTGTTGTTGTTTACTTTCTTACCTGAATCAATGGTCTGAATGATAAAAATGACAGATCTACCCCTCAAACAAAAATGTTGTGTTGAAAATATGTTTGGAATCGATACATGAGAATCCACACAAACACAACAATATGTTTGGAAATCAAAACAAAAAAGGCACTGTTCATCAGAATAAATGAAAACCGAACATCAAAATCATGAAAAATCCGACAGAAAATCGATATATTTTTAATCAAATGATGAATCTAAATAGAAACATTCAAATCTCCAGATGATGGACCCAAATATCGAAAACAAAACCAAAGTCCAGATAAAAACTCTCCCAATTTCATACTCCTTCAACAATCTGGAACGAAAATCACTGAAGACCCGTGAAATCTGAAACGAGATCGAACTTCAGAAACGAAATCAAAGTTCAGAAATGAAATCGAACATCAAAACGAGACCAAATTTCAGAAACGAGACCAAATTTTAGAAACGAGACCAAATTTCAAAAATGAAATCGGACTTCAAAACAAGACCAAACTTCAGAAACTTCAAAGAAAATCTGGAACCAAATCGAAAACGGAATCTCCTTCAGGAACTTCAAACGAGATTTGGAATGTAATCGAAGTTCAAGGAAGGAGATGCAGGGTCTCGGGGGAAAATAGATACGCCGATGAGGAAGAAAACGGTCGTCGCGGGAAAGAGAGACGTCGATGAGGAAGAAAACGGTCGCCGAGGGAAAGAGAGACGCCGATAAGGAAGAAGACGGTCGCCAAGGAAATGATTGCTAGGATTCTGATAAAATGATACTGTCTCACAAAACACAGTAGAAGAGGAGATGTAGGAAGGTGTTAGGGTCTTGAAGAGAATCTGAAAAAAGGAGGCGTGTTTGTAAAGGGTAGGGGTGTCTTTTTTTTGTCTTAATGGGGACAACACACCATCTCCATCTGTGTGAATAAGACATGTTCTGTACGAATAAGCCTTAAGTAAACAACCCAAAAGAGTTGTGTGAATAAGCCATATGGACCATTAAGCCCCATTAAGCTCCAAGTAAACAACCCCTTAGACATCTTGGATTAACAAGTAAGGAGTTGAGGCTATATCTTGAATGCTAGTGAGTATGCACTAAAGGTCAAATGGGAACCTTGAGGTTGTAACTTCACTAGAAAACAAACATGCAATAAGATCGGGTATCAATGAGGTGGAGCTTGTCAAGGCATGCGCACTAGAGGTACTATGTCCTTGAGGTGACACCCATGGCTGTACTAAAGGAAATTGGGGACTTGAGTTGTAGCTTATTAAAGCATGCAATAAAGTCATGATCTGAGGTGTATTTCGATAACATAGATACATGGCTTAACTTTGTGTTCAGCCACGTTCAATGGAAACGGGTCTCCCCATCACCGAAAGGTGTTATTTTGGGTATTGAGCATTATCCATGTTTTCGATGATGTTTTGAGTACGAATTGATATCCATGAGTTGTGGTTTTGTATTATTGAGTTTCATACATGTTTCTGGATTATTTGGATCATAGAGTTTTATCTTAGTTTTTAGGATTTGGTTATTTAACTCCATTGTGGTTTGGAGTGAGTGTTGGGTTTTGAATTCATATTAAATGGGTATTTTGATTTAGTATTTTTCATCATGAAAATAGTGGGTTTTGGAAAGGTGTGCTTTTACGATAAATGTGTTTCATAATGAGTTATCTTTTAAATAATCAGTCTTTCGGTTTTATTATTTATAAATATGATAAAAACTGCTTGAACTCACTAGGCGTTAAGCCTAACCTTATTATTTTCGGCATGTGCATCAGTTACTTGTTGAGGAAAAGGTACTAGCGACACCGTGAAGAGTTTAGTGCTAGTTAGATTGTACAAGAAGGATGTAGCTATGGGGTGATGTTTTCCGCATTCGGAGATAGAGACTATTATGAAGTTTTAGTAACACCCGACTTTGACTTAGTCATGATATAAGGGTTAATTACGATTTGTTCATGTTAAATCCAACTTTGTATTCGAATTTAATATAAGTGTTGAGTTGTAGAAAGGGAATTAACCTTCATTTGATGTATGATTGAAAATTTTAATATAATTGCTATTCCATATTTGAGGGTGTTACATAAACCTAGAAAAAAATGTTAACTCACCCATCATACTTATTTCACATCTATTCTATATGACTTTTGAATTTTTTTTGCAAAGTGAAATATTTGTCGCTCCAAATATGATATCATTCACATATATTTGTAATAGAATGACATCACATTTATATTTCCTATGAAAGAGAATGTTGTCAATCTTATAATGTGAAAGTTCATTTTCAAGAAGAAATGTAGAGAGAGTGTCATACATGTCCTTATAAAGGTATTTTGTCAAATTAATCATAACCATAAGATCTAATAAGGTGAAATGTTGAGATTCATTATAGTTTATTCGTAACTTGATCACTTTCTCGTTTAATCATCTCTCTCTCTCTCTCTCTCTCTATATATATATATATATATATATAGAGAGAGAGAGAGAGAGAGAGAGAGAAAGAGCAAAGATCATTTGTTAACCAAGTATTTCTTGTTAACTATGTGAACCTTGCTCAACCAATAGGAATACAAGGTTATTTGATGTTTAATTAATTAATTTATTTAATCCAAAATGGCATAAATGTCATAACAGTAGTAATCTTTTGTCATTAATTTCATGGAAGTTACAAAAAATGAAGATTCCAAAATTACTTTGTAGGTTACGATTTTTGAAGATCATCCTTATTCATATTACTTTTTTGAATCATTTCAATATTATAATAAAAGTTTTAGTTCATGATTGGATAAAACCGTATATCGTATAGTCATTCTTCTCGAAAATGTGAACAGATGTGAACTTATATGCATAACACGAACAGAGGTGTACTTATATGTTTGGTGTTAAAAGATATGAACATATATGCATATCATGAACAAATATGTTAACATATTTGCACATGAACGTTGCTGTTAAAACATATTTTAATTTCACATAAAGGTAAACAATCATCAACTACTAAAAGGTGAATAGAGGTGAACTTATATGCAATGAGAAAAGTCATGAAATTAAATTCTGGAAAATGTGTTTTCATTGCCATTTTATTAAATTGTGGAATGACCATTAAAATGATAATTAATGAGCCCTTTTAATATTACGTTTATGGCTTAGGGAAAATTAATGAGCCCTTTTAATGTGGTCCCCAAAAGAGTAAACGATTTAATCCCAAAATACCCTTGACCACAAATGTTCATATATCTATTTAATAAATAAACCCTATTTAATTGTTTAAAAATCTAGTTTTAATCTTAACCATCCATTACAAAGATTGATGGTCTAGATTGGTTTATATAGTTAACAAAAAAATTAAGGTTAACAAAAGAACCTAACCCTATATATATATATATATAGGGGCCTAATCAAATGAGACCCTGTTAGATTGTGGTAACTGTGAGATCCAATCTCAACCATCCATTTATATGTTTTTTTGAAATTAATAATGAAGGATATTTTAGTCATTTACTAAATTACTTAACATTAAAATCAAAATTGTAACAGAAAGATATCAATCAATGTTAAATTAAATATTTTGTTTCCTTCATTATCTCAACCAACTAATTAGAAGATATTCTGATTTTGATAATTTGATTTGGTTTTAAACATGGTATCGACTGCATCATCCCTTCCACCGTGACATTGTTTTTTTACAGTATCCTGCTATTCGATTTCTTCTTTATTCTTCTCGTTTCATCCATTCCGTCGTTGACAGTGTTTTTTTTATATTAGCCTGCAACACTGTGTCTTCTTTATTCATCTCGTTTCATCCCTTCCATGTTTGTCATTGTTTTTTTTACATTAGTCTGCAATTTTATTTATTCTTTATTAATCCCGTTCTATTTCATTCAAAGGATAATGAAAATTCTATAGATTCCGATCGATCTTCGTCCGTTAGTCCCAATGAATTGGAATACAACAAGGTGAAAACGATGGGTGCTATCTCCCGTATTCCAACAAGGTGAACGATGAAACTACAGGTGATATGATATGTGTAGAAAATAGATGTATCACAGAGTCACACATTGTGATACATTGTGAAACTTATGTGATACTGCAGTTGTGTTGCAAATATGATTTCTGATAGTCTGTGGTACACCGGGTTATACATGGTGATATGTTACAACTAAAACAATTCAATTGGATGATGTTTTTTGAATTTGTACTCATAATGTAATCAAAACAATTTCATGATACCTAAATAGGTAGACGTGATAGAATATGTAACACACAAACTTACCTCATTCGTTATTGTCCTCCATATCAAAGTACCCAAATAGGTAGACGTGATACAATATGTAATCAAAGTACCCAAATAGGTAGACGTGATACACAATATAATCAAAACAATTTCGTGATACAATATGTAACACACAAAATAATGACAAATTATCCCTTCCTAAATTATCGCTTGCCGCCTAAATCAGATAAAGACAAATTGTAATGTTATTTGACAAATTTACCCTTTTTTCCTTATTTAGTGGCATAAAATCATTTTTTAAATATTATTTTATATTAGGTATTTTAGACCATTGATTAATTAAATGGATGGATGAGATTGGATCTCACAGTTACCACGAAATACTAGGGTTTCCCATGAAAGACCCCCCCTATATCTATATCTATATATATATATATATATATATATATATATATATATATATATATATATATATATATATATATGCAGTGGTGGAGCCAGGAATTGTTATGAGGGAGTGCACCCAAAAAAATAAATATTAAAATTTTGAAATTTGGAAAAACAACGATATTAATCATATTGATTTCCATAAGACCCATGCTTATTAATATTAGAATTATTCTTCTCTAGCATATACAAATGATGATGAATCATTGGTTGTTTTTCTTTTTGCAAGATATTTTTTAATAGTAAAACGATAAACTTGGTGTAACATTGTACACCAACGTACTTTTTTTGTTAAGTTTTAGTATTTGCAAAATAATCTCTAAAGTCTATATTTTTACATATTTTTTGCTTTATTTGATTGTCATATAACATTTTAACTAATTAACATATATGTTTTAAATTAGATTTTATTATATACAACTAATTTTAAAAAATATTAATTTTTATATATTTACAACATGGTAACATATTCAATTAAAGCATAATGGATAGTTTAATTTGGTTCAAATAGTAATATTAGAAAATTATCACGACAATATAAAATATATTACGTGAATACATAAATGAATTATTATTGTAAATCTATGTACAATATAAAAAGTATATTTGAATATTTACTTTTAGTTCAAAAAACAAGTAATACATTTTGTATTAAAATAGTGTAATTTGGTGTGTTTGATGTCCTCATTTTATTAGAATAATTATTTACTTTTTATTATAATAAACTTTTAGATGAAATAAATATTTTAGTATATATTTTGGGTTAAATTGTAAAATTTGCTTTTAGAAATTTGAGGGTCATTTTAGAAATTCATAAAAATACAAGAGGTTTAATGTAAATTTGTAAATTTGACTCATAATAACCACTTCATCCATGATTTTACCCACTCACTCTTCCCATCGCCTCAACTGGAAATTTTCTTATTCCCATATCAGACATGTGTACCTTCTTTCTCTTTTACATCTCTGAGTTTACTATATCAAAGTTCTTTTTAAAAATTTCAGGGGGTACATCTCCACCCTCTGGTTCCAACGTGGCTCCGCTAGTGTATATAGGGGAATGTTCCTTTAGAAACCTAAAGTAGATTAGAAACACGGGAACCGCCCACAGCGACACGTGGCATGTTTATCAAGAATATACGTATTATCATTATGAATGTTGTAACATATTCATTGTTATTATTTAATTATGATAAATAACACGTCCATAATATGTTCATATTCATCACGAATATGTGATTTATGATGAATCACACTTCCATATTTGATCATGAATGTGTTATTCATGATGAATATTCATCATGAAGAGGGACACTAACATGTTGTGAGCAGTTTACGAGTTTCGAATAATTTTGGGTTTCTAGCGAAACCTCCCTATATGCGCGTGTGTGTGTGTGTTTTATGATTTTCTGCAAAGAAGTAAATAACTGCCATTGTGAGGAAAAACTTTAGTTCTAAAGAGATTTTATTTTATGATATTATTGTTTATTTATTACAGTCCTAACGTTTGAAATATACAATACTTTTTATTGTGATTTTGAAATATAAAATAAATATATAATCGTTATCTAAGAAAGATTTAAATATAAACTTACTTATTTGTTATATAACTAATATTTTTTTATAATAAATTAAAAATATTGATTGTTATTCATAATTTTCTTAATTATGTTTTACTAGTTTGATACGTCAAAGATTTAATTATTAATTGAAATGTATAATAAACGAATTATTATATTTGATAGATCATAGATGAAACAATATTTGTTGTTATTTCATTATTTAAGAGAAGGGTTTAAAATTACCATCCTTACAAACAATCTGTAAAATAAATTCCTTTTCTGATCGATTTTAATCAATTTCAAAAGATAATACAAAAGATGTCAACAAAGTTATTTCTAACTTTAGCTTATTTTACATATTGGTCCATGAACTATTCCTAGACCAAGAGGAATAACCCCATAATACAAAACCATCTATTTTAAGTCCATTAAACCCCTAAAATGTCTTGGTCTCGCTAAATCTAATCGATTGAAGAGGATAGTTACTCTAAAATATTATAATCTATTAGGGTTTGTTTGGTTTGCAGACAAAAGTACAAATTAAATACACCACAGATTTCAAAATTCCTAATCCTTCAATGAAATACAAATATTTCAAAAACATTCCAGTATAGAATGTTTTATATTGAGGTACATCATTATAGATTAGATTAATCTTTATGATGGATATCCTTAATGGGGCAAGTTCATACGAGAAGCTAAACATTTTACGAGAAGGCGAGAAGTGTTTAATCATATATGATACATAAGTTTAATCATAAATGATTAAACATATGTTATATTGACAATACATATATGTTTAATAATATATGATTAAACACACCCACATGCCGTGTAATCATATATGATATAACACTTCTCGCCTTCTCGCAAAACGTTTAACTTCTCGCATGATCCTTCCTCTATCTTTAATTCACTCGTCTCTTGAATCTATTGTCCTAGATTGAAAACCGAAATTATCCCCTGAATTGTTCTTGCTTTGTGAGCTCACAAGAAAAATCGAGACACATGAAACACCCCCTTAGTTCATTCTTTATTTTATGTGACACGTTTACTTTAGGGTTTTTGGTTTGCATAATTCCGACAAAATAGAAATAAGATATTCTATTGAACTGAATCAAATGGCTTATTTGGTTCCCAAAATTTGAGGAGGTTGAATTATATTTGAATTAACAAAATCCATTTAGGTACGATAATTGATTATTCCATTATTTTTCTAATGCAATTCAATCATTAATACTTTTATTGTATTAATATTGTTAGGGTTTCTACATGACGGTTTCTCTGTGGACCCAGTTAGGGTTGTTGATAATCAACTTTTTATTTAAATATTATTATTATTATTAATGTTATCTTCGTCGTCGTCATCGTCATCGTCATTATATAAAGAGTAGTTATATGATATATCATTATTTATGTTTCAATTTCAAAACTAAATTCTTCATATCATATAAAAAATCAAATGAATGAAATTGAATTCCATTCAATGTGAACAAACCACGTGGTCAAATGATATTCAATTACATCTGAATTTTTTCAAATTTCAATTTATGTAACAGATTTAATTTCATTTCTTATAAAAAGATTCAAGAAATCTAACATCTGAACATTCCACATGATCATAATCAAACTTGTATCTACTATACCTTGTACCAATTATTGAGCACTATTAGCAACAATACACACATTTTTCATGCACATGCTAATTAGTAGAACGTAGACTTGTGTGTGAGATTTGACATAATTAAATATTATCATTAAGGGGTTATTTGTTTATCTCTTAGGGGGCGTTTGGTTCGCAGAATGATTTATGAAGGAATGAAATCTGTCTAAGCAATTGGAATGAAATGTTATCAGATTTGACCAAGTATTTGGTTGGCATGAATTGAATGTAATCAGTCAAATGAATTGGAATATGTCTGTTTGGTTTGCAAATGAATTGGAATGGAATTCTGAAAAATGACAAAAATACCCTTTCTTTTATTTTTATTTTTTTAAATGCAGAGAGAGAGAGAGAGGAGAGAGGGGAGAGAGGAGAGAGAGATTGTGAGAGAGGGAGCGGGTAGAGAGAGGGGAGAGAGAGGAGTGGGAAAGGGGAAGGAGAGGAAAGAGATAGAGAGAGGAGAGAGAGATTGTGAGAGAGGGAGTGGGTAGAGAGAGGGGAGAGAGAGGAGAGAGAGAAGGGAAGGAAAGGAGAGAGATAGAGAGAGGAGAGAGAGGAGAGAGAGAGGAAGGAGAGAAGAGGATAGAAAGGAGAGAGAGAAGAGAGAGGGAGAGGAAGGAGAGTAGAGAGAGAGAAGAGAGAGGAGAGAGAGAGGAGAGAGGAGAGGGAGAGGAAGGATAGGAGAGAGATGAGAGAGAGAAAAAGAGAAGAGAGAGAGAGGAGAGAGAGGATAGAGAGATAGAGGAGAGAGAGAGGAGAGAGGAGAGAGAGAGGAGAGAGAGGGGAGAGAGGAGAGAGAGGAGAGGGAGAGGAAGGATAGGAGAGAGATGACAGAGAGAGAGAAGAGAGAGAGAGAGGAGAGAGAGGTGAGAGAGGAGAGAGAGAGGAGAGAGGGGAGAGAGAGAAGAGAGAGAGAGAGAGGAGAGATAGGAGAGGAAGAGGAGAGAGAGGAGAGAGAGGAGAGAGAGGAGAGAGAGAGGAGAGAGGTTTTTAGAAGCGGCTAGGGTTTTTAGAAAAGGTAAGGAGGGTATTTGTGTCATTTTGAGAAATTCTGATGGAATGGAATTCAATTCCATCTATGTTAAGAAGGAATGACCAAATCCATGATTAAAGGAATTCATGAAATTCAATTCCATTCCATTGGTAACCAAACAGCAGGATGAAATTTGGTCAATGGAATTGACCATTCCAATTCCATCAAATTCCGACGAAATCCAGTGAACCAAACGCCCCCTTAATGTTCTATTAAGAGAATAAGAGGCAACATCTGAATCGCTAAGAGGTGAATCTTGTTTGACAAAAAAAGTCCGTCTCTTAATGGTTCCAAAAACCCTCTGAATGATTTTGTATTCTGGTCCTCCTTTAACCATTCAGAGCCCTAATTTCATTCTAAACAATTAAAAAACAAATATATTTCATTTTGTACTATATCATAATGGTGACCACTTAATCATTCTGTACCAAACCATTCAGCAGGAAGTTTCAAACGAGAATACTAACTATTTAAGAAAATAAGAAAAAAGCAAATCATGTACAAAATTATATGGGATTTATATTTACATTAACCCGGAAACAAAGGACGTGTGCGACTTTGGCCGCAGCCTAAAGTCGTAGGCAAAGTTGCATGAATCATATATGATTTTGTAAGTACTCGGCTATTTTTATGTTTTCTTAAATATTCTTCTCGTATAAACCCACCCCCATTAAGTTAACCATGTATAATATTTATAAAGTTGATAATTTAGTTATATTAGACTTGTCACCAAATACCGAATTAAAACCATTATAAGCTATAAGTTTTTATACAAAATGCATCAATGATTTACAATTTTATCAAACTAAAACCTTATATAACATTAAACTAACTAAAACCTTGTATATTAGATTATTTTGAAGGAAATGCATTATTTTCTAGAATTGTTAATGAGATAAAATCCAACGGTTTTAGATAGAACCAATCAAATTATCTATCTGAATTTGGAACAAATCAAATTATCTATGTAGATTAGGATTTAAATTTAGATTTAGATTTGGATTTAATTGCATTTTTGGTCCCCCATACATAGTTTGTCGATTTTCTTGAATTAAGTTGCTACAACTTTTTTATTGTAAGAAAACTCGTATGATATGCAATATTGCTTGTTTCTTTGGTATGTCGTGTTAAAAAACCCGTTAAATGAGAGGTATTTTAGATTTTTTTAAATGTAAACATTACATAATATATAAAGAGTAAATTACATATTTGGTCTCTGTGATTCACACTCTTTAACTATAGTGGTCTCAAAATCAAAAAAAAAAAAAAAAAAAAAAAAAATACAAATATGGGACTCGTGGTTTACATTTTCGCACTCTCAGGGACTCGTGGTGTACATTTTCGCTTATCTTAAGTACCTGCCACTAATGGAATCAAAAAAATACTTGTTAACTTAGTTAAATAAGGGGGTATTTTAGTCTTTTTATCCTTAATTTTGTCCTTTTTGTATATATGTACACACATCTATCTATATATATATATATGTGTGTGTGTGTGTGTGTGTATATAGACGGAGGTTCAAGGGAAAACCTCAAAAAAAAGGGAAAAATGAAGAACACTCTGGAAGTCTTTCATCTGGAAAGTATGCACTTGTGCATACAGGTAAATTATGTTGTTTTTTTGGTTTTTATGCACAAGTGCATTATCCACTTGTGCATATGCACGTGTGCATGTTACAAATTACTTGTATGCACAAGTGCATACCGTCCAAATGGAGGGCTACCAGGGTGTTCTTCAGTTTTCCCTTGAACTTGACCCTATATATATAGGGGTTAAATCATGTGAGAACCAAAAAAAGATTGAGAACTGTGAGAAAACTGATATAAGCCGTAATTTGGTTTTGATCATATGGTTTTAATTAAAAGTTGTTTCATCACATGAAAAGGGCATAATCATCATTTTGATAACATGATTCACCACATGAAACATATAAATTCATTCATCAGATGAAACACACATATTCATCATATGAAACACACAAATTTACCACACGAAAATACAATTTTCATCTCTAATCTATTTCACCTCATGTAATCAAACGAAATTTCAGTCTATATATTATTTCATCTCGTGAAATCAAACACTATGTTATTTCACCCCATGAAATTAAACAGAATTTTTGGAAACAAAAATGCCCAAATCAATCGCAACCAAAGAAGGTTTTTCCTAATCTATTCTTCGCCATTGCACACCTTCTTTGAGCGAGCCAGTTTCCACGATCGTTGCTCTTCCGGTTTCTTAGCGATCTGGATCTGAAAAAAAAACCCCAAATCAATCAGAATCCGGATTATAAACCTTGAATGAAGGTAATCCCAAGTTAATGAGCCTAATTTAATACCACAATAGTTCATTCCCGTCGATTTAAAACTCAGGAAAACTGTTGGGTCATCAAAGATTTGAAGATGACCTCCCCTTTTTCGGCTTGTAACTATATGTGTAGTATGTTGTACATCCTCATACTTAGATTATTTTATGGTTCTTTGTAATAGCTTAGTTGTGCTTTGAAAAGATCGGTGAATCAAAGACTAACCGAATTCAGCATGAAGTGAATCTATTGATGCAGATCAAGATAAACTTTACAAGTACAGAGCTACCCTTGCCGAAAAGAAGTATAGTCTTCGGCAGACTCCTCTCTTGCCGATACTTCCTTGATTGGTCGGCAGGAGTCACCTCTGCCGATCTCCCTCAATCGACAATCCCCTTCCGAATCTTCGGCAGACTATCTCGTTGCCGAATTGTCTCTTAATTCGGTGATATCCTTTATAGAAAATCCTCATGATTTGACTATACCTCTTCATTCCCAACATCCTTCTGACAAAATGAATGGAACCTTTTATTGCACAGAGGATATTCACTCAAGTTCTGATCTGATAGAGACTTTCTTCTTAAAGATCTCAAAAATATTTGTACCATGTATATTTTATTGGGATATTGTCTTATCATAGTACAAAATTCCCTTTTGTATATTGATAAGTCACTTCAAATATCTAATATTTTATTGAAGAAAATCTGAAGATCCAATATACATTTGACAAGTGTCATTTGCATTCAATGCATTGGCTAGTATAAAAGAGTGAAGACCTCCTCCATGCAATGCACGCTTTCAACTCAAGAGATTCAACATTCTCAAGAAAAGTTGACAATTATCTCTCTCATCTTCATAGATTTTTAATTTTTGTGCTTTCAAAGTTGTGTTCTAAAGTTTCTAAGTGCTAGATTGTTAGAATAGTTTACTGTTCTTTTCCACAACAATCTTTTGTTTTTCTAAGTGTAATTCTTGATATTTTATATCAATAAAAGAATTAAAATTAAGTGAAATATTTGTGTATTGTATTCAACCCCCCCTTCTACAATACTGTTTTACTTATTAGGGACCAACAAGTGGTATTAGAGCAGGTTGGTTTAATCTATTAAAGCAGATATGCGATGGCATCATCATCTTCTGCTAAGGTTGAGTCCTCTTCTCAAAAACTCTTTTCCTATTGACAATGGCTCTATAGCCAAACCTCCGGAGTTCAAACCTAACAACTTTTCCCTTTGGAAAAGTCGCATGATGCTGTTTTTTGAGGGTCTTGATAGTCATTTTCTTACTGTACTTCGTGAGGGACCCATAATCCCTAATGTCTGGGATCGTTTTCAAAAATCATCCAAAGATAAGGAAAAAGAAAAAGATAAAGACAAAGATACCTTGTACAAAGATTCTGATGATTCTTTGGATGAAGAACGAACTTCTGCCACTGGAAGGTACATTTTCAAAAAACCCAAAACCTACACTGAGGAAGACAAGCGTCTTATTGGCCTTGACTCTAGGGTCAGAGCAATCATTTCTCTCTCTCTCTCTCTCTCTCTCTCTTCCCGTTGATGTGTACCACTCTTTGGTAAATCTGTCTACTGCCAAAGAAATGTGGACCACCCTAGGTGTTCTGTACGAAGGTACAGAAGAGGTCAAGAAAAGCAAAAAGATTTCTCTTGTTCGTAAGTACCAACTCTTCTCCCATGAAAAGGGAGAATCTCTTTCTAACTATTACAATCACTTCATTAGTCTTCTAAATGATCTTAAGCTTCTAGGAAGATTATATGAAAATGAGGAAGTTTTGTGCAAGTTTATGTATGGTCTTCCTGACTTCTGGGAAAACATCAGTACTTGCATCAAGACAACCAAGGATCTTGACAATCTTCCCCTCACTGTTCTTTATGGATCCCTTTTTAACTATGAGCAAACAAGGATCCAACGAAAAACTATCATCAAAGAGATAAAAAGCCCTTCTATGGATCTTATCGGTGATACTTCCAAGAAATCTATGTGCATTCCTCGAATCACCTATCCTTCTGATGAGTCTGACTGAGAAAGTCATGATGACTCAGCTCACCAATCAGAAGCCTATCTTAGTGAGGCTGATGATAAGGGTGAAGACAACTCGGTTGAACAAATGACGGAGGAGATAGGTATGCTTGCCAACTTCTCAAAGTTAAAAAACAACTTTCCTTCTAACCGTTTTAGAACTAACCGGAAATCTTCCTTCTCTTCTAAATATTCTATGGATAAATCCCATGAGGAATGTTATGCTTGTGGCAAGAAAGGCCACATTGCATCTGAGTGCAGAAGCAATCCTCTAGGGAGATCCAAATCTAACTCTTCTAACTCCTCTAAAGGGAGAAAAATGAGATCTAATTCTGCAGGCCGATCCTTCTCCTGAAAATCATTTTCATCCTCTTACAAAGAAAACACTGATCGAGTTGAAAAATACAAAGCTAAATACAAACGAGAGAAAGAGAGAAACGAAAACACTCATCGAAGAGGAAAGGGGTTAATGGCCGAGTCTCATGACTGGGCTGATGAACCAACCTCTGAAAGTGAAAAGGGGATAACAAGTAAGTGTCTCATGGCCAAACTAGATGATATGGCCGAAGCCAAGGATACCGACATGACCATGGCGTTGGTCTCTACTGAGTGTTCATCCTCCTTATCTCAGGAACATCCCTTTCATTCTCTCTCCAATGATGAAAATATCGAAACATATGACTCATTGACTGTTGAATACTATAATGAAAAAGATGCTAAGAAAAAGGCATATGCTCAGGTCAAATCTCTCTCCTCTCAATTACAAGTCTGTCTAACTCAACTAAAACACTTTGATAAACTTAAAGTTGAGTTAGAAGACTTAAAAACCATCAACTTTGTTCTTGCAAAAGAGAAAAATAAGATGTTCAAACGTCTTCAAAAGGAACAAGAAATTGTAAACAAATGGACTACCTCTTCCAAAAATCTTGATAGAATCTTTCAAGACCAGGTAATTGGTGATGATAAATGTGGACTTGGTTTTGTCAAGATGGATATTGATGGTTCCTCTTCTTATGTTCCTTCTTCTTATTCTAAATTACCTTCTTACTATCATGAGTACACCGAATCGGACTCGGAGGACTCTCATTATGTTCATTCTATGGATCTTTGTGATTCTAGAAAAATTGGAGTCTTTGTTAAAGCTAAATAAACCAAACTTCAACATGAGGAAGATCAAGATTCAAATGATGTTGTCAAACCCATAAACGATCTTTTCAAAACTTCAAATCTTGATGAAGCCTCTTCCTCTTCTTCCTCTAAAAAGCCTTCTTTTCTTGAAAAGGAAAATTAGTTGTCTATGATCTTCATTTAAAAAGAAAGATGTCACCGTCTTCCAAAGGTGAATCTCTTGTTCCTACAAATAAGTTCATCCCAAGATCTGTCAACTTAAAGAAATCTATAGGATCTCCAAACTTCTATATCCCTTCTCCTGAAAAGGGAATTCATAGACCTATGCCTTGTCCTCCTTCAACTTCCTCTAAATCTCATAAAGCTAAACGTAAAGAAAAAAAGAAGGAGTTGAGCGAAAAAACCCAAAAAGATATTTATTTATAGAAAATGTTACAACTATGAGGACACTTTTCACCTTGCAAAAGATTGTCCAAAGGAACGGATTGAAAGAAGTAATCCGAATGTCTCTTCCTCTACCTCTTCTAGCCCTAAAGGACCCACTCCAAAATGGGTACCAAAGGACTGATTTCTCTGTGATTGCAGGTCATTGAACATCAACATACATGATATCTAGACAGTGGATGCTCACGACATATGACCGGCAGTAAATCTCTCTTAATTAACTATGTGACTGAAAAAGGACCTACTGTGACTTTTGGTGATAACTCTCGAGGTTCCACCAAAGGTTATGGAACTCTCTCAAATGGTTCTATTACCTTCAAAAAAGTTTCCTATATAGAGGGACTGGTGCACAATCTTCTTAGCATCAGTCAGTTATGTGATCTGGGATACTATGTGGTTTTCAGGATTGATGACTGTCTCATCACTGACAAAAACTATCACATTGTTTTATCGGGTTCTCGAAAGGACAATGTGTATGTTATCAACATGAGTCATAAATCGGCTGAGGAAGAAAGCATATGCTTTATTTCAGAAGATTCTGTCAAGAAAAACTGGCTCTGGAATAAACGTCTTTCTCATCTTAACTGTAAGACGTTGAATGTTCTTTCCAATAAAGATCTGGTGGTTGGAATGCCGAAATTATCTTTTGTCAAAGAAAAGTTGGGTGCAGCCTGTGAAAAAGACAAATTGACAATGTCTTCTTTCAAAACCAAACAGTGTTTCTCCATAACTACTCCTCTTCAGATGCTTCATATGGATCTGTGTGGACCAGTCAGTACTCCAAGTCTTGGAGGAAAAAGGTACATTCTTATGATAGTTGATGAATATACACGTTACATTTTGGTACCTTTTCTCAGGTACAAAAATGATACATCTGAAGAAATCATCCACTTTATCAAGAAGTCTGAAGTGTTTAATGGTCAACTTGTGAGATCTATCATAAGTGACAATGGTACATAATTCAGAAATGCCACCTTGGAAGCCTTTTTCAATGATCAAGGGATCTATCAAAACTTTGCGCTGTTAGAACACCACAACAAAATGGTGTTGTGGAAAGGAAAAATAGAACTCTATGTGAAGATGCTCGTTCCATGCTAAGTGAATCCAACCTTCCTGACTATTTTTGGGCTGAAGCTATCAATACCGCTTGCTTAATTTACCCAAAATACGTCTGTCATTGTGAAGAAGCATAATAAAACTCCCTATGAAGTATTTTATGGCTGAAAACCAAACATCAGCTTTCTCCATGTTTTCGGTTGTGTGTGCTTCATTCTTAAAGACCGAGAACACATTGGGAAATTTGATCCTAAGGCTGATGAAGGGATCTTTATGGGCTACTCTCTCCTCTAAAGCCTACATAGTTTATAACCTAGGAAGGAAATGTACTGATGAGTCAGTACATGTGAAATTTGATGATCAAAAGTCACCTTCTCTCACATGTGATTGCAATGAATTATATCAATGGATAATCTCTTGTGTAGGAGAAGACACTCAAGATCAAAATTCGGCAGGACCTTCATCTGTTCCCTTTTCGGCAGGTTATCCCTCTCAAAATAACCAACCTTCTTTTTCATCTCCTACCGAACCGAATCTCCAGATTGTAGTATCTGAAAACCCTGTCGAACCCACATCTCACATCATTCCCACTCATAATGTTCCTCATTAACCCACCTATTATTTTCCTGTCGAAACCTCTTCTTCTCACGCTCCTAAACTAGTTCCTTCACCTCTTCCTCCAGCCACTAAGTGGACCAAAGATCATCCCATTGAACAAATTATCGGTGATCAACAAACAGGTGTTCAAACTAGATGAGGGATTGGCAATATCTGTCTCTATGTGAACTTTCTTTCCATCATATAACCCAAGAAAACTGAAGAAGCTCTTGCTGATCCATGTTGGATAACTGCCATGCAAGAAGAGCATTCCTAGTTTGAAAGAAACAAGGTCTGGAGACTTGTTCCTCGCCCTTCAGGAAATACTATCATTGGAACTAAGTGGGTCTTTAGAAACAAGATGGATGATAAGGGAACTGTCATCTGAAACAAGGCTAGACTTGTTGCTCAAGGATATCGACAGGAGGAAGGAATTGACTATGATGAAACCTTCGCTCCTATTGCTAGACTTGAAGCAATAAGAATCTTCCTAGCTCATGATGCTCATAAAAACTTTAGAGTTTTTCAGATGGATGTTAAAAGTGCTTTCCTAAATGGAGAGCTTGCTGAAGAAGTCTATGTGAAGCAACCTCCTGGTTTTGAAGATCCTACTCATCCAGACTATGTGTACAAGCTGGACAAGGCCCTCTATGGTCTTAAACAGGCTCCTCGTGCATGGTATGATACTTTGTCTGACTCTCTTCTCTCCAACAAATATACCCGAGGTAAGATTGATAACACTCTCTTCATCAAGAAGACCAAAGGTAATATTATTCTTGTTCAGATTTATGTGGACGATATCATTTTTGGTGCTACTGACGAATCTCTTTGTAAGGAGTTTGCCTTTCTCATGAAAAGTAAGTATGAGATGAGCATGATTGGTGAGCTTACATTCTTTTAAGGTATTCAAATTAAACAAACTTCTGAGGGAATTTTTGTAAATCAAAACAAATATATTTGTGACCTCCTCAAGAAGTTCAACTTTGAAAATTGCTCTCCCATGAAAACTCCCATGGCACCACCTCTCAAAATTCATGTTGATCCTGATGGAAAATCAGTTGACATCACTAATTATAGAGGAATTATTGGTTCTCTTCTTTATTTTACTGCTAGCAGACTAGATATTAGGCTAATCCTAAAGAATCCTATATGGCCGCTGTAAAACGCATCTTCTGGTATCTAAAAGGTACCATGAATCTGGGTCTTTGGTATTCCAAAGACTCGGGTTTTGATCTAATTGGCTATTTAGATTCTGACTTTGTAGGATCTAAATTAGACAGGAAGAGCACAATAGGAAGTTGCCAATTACTAGGTGGAAATTTGGTCAGCTGGTCAAGCAAGAAACAACATTCAGTCTCCGCTTCTACTGCTGAGGTTGAATATGTTGCATCTGGAAGCTGCTGTGCTCAAATCTTGTGGATGAAGAATCAACTACAAGATTATGATCAGTTCTACTCAAGGGTGCCCATCTTGTGTGATAATTCAAATGCAATAGCCATTGTAAACAACCCGATGCTTCACTCCGGATCCAAGCACATAGACATCAGATATCACTTTATCAGAGATCATATCTCTAAATGTGATATTGAACTACACTTCATCCCCACCGACTTTCAGTTGGCAGATCTCTTCACTAAACCTCTGGATGAAGCAAGGTTCAACTTTCTGACTGGCTCATTATGTATGTTAAATTTTGAGTTAAAAAAAATTAAAGTCTATGTCTATCGAAAACATTCTTCGGGAGGTTTATTCTTTACTGAAAATCATTTTTGGGCAAAGGTTTTTCTCTCTACCGAAGTTTACCTTTTCGGTAGGTTTGTTCTATTCCCTTTTGGCATTTTTCTTACCCTTGTCGAACCTTTAGGTGGGACCTTGTCTGCCGAGTTGTCTTCCCACTTCGGTAAGACTGTTTACCAAAAACACTTTACTCTTCAATATTTCGGCAACAATCATACCTGCCGAAACTCCTTGCTGATGTGGTAGTTCTTATCCTTTTCTACCGGAATCCTTTTGGCACCCCTGTCTTCCTCACTACCTTCATTCCACGTGTCATGATTTGACATGACGTGTCAGCGACACGACGTTTCACCCCCTACGTCCCTAACAAGGCCGTTTTGAGCCTATTCCACTTCCTGATGAACCTACAAACCTCTACCCGTCATTACCTTTTTAAATTTAATTAAACTTCATTAAATTTCTTTTGAAATCCGGGTTTCCCTACCCTTATATATATTTTAACCCGTGAGTCACTATTTTCTTTTACAATCACCTTCATTCTCTCGACATCTCTTCCAAACCTTCAACCTGTGACTTCATCTTCGAATCTTCATCAATGGCATCCTCAAGAACTTCCAAGGCTAGCAAGAACACCCCCTCTCTAGGGAATCTCTCCACTTTCCCTCTCGCAACCACATTGCAAGACTTGGTGCGGATATCGACCATTTAGAGTTCAATTAGGTTTCCATTTTCCTTCAACAATCGCCTCTATAACATGCTCTTACTGCCTCCCCCAAGATGAGCCAAATGCTCATTGGGAACTTCTGCCTCACATGTGCCTATGACGAGACGAGACACACTGTCTCCGCTTCTATCTTATCTGATTCTGAACACCCTGATCTCAAGTTTGGAGTTGAAGATGTTCAAGAAATTCTTCAACTTCCTATCTTTACTCCTATGAAAATTTACGTACTGGGCACAAGCAAGAAGAGGTTATCGATGCTCTGAACTACATTCACAACGGAAAGAACAAAGGCTCTGGAACTCTCCTCCGCAAGAACATGGGAGGAGTGTGGAACTTCTTTTTCTCCCATCTCATCTACTGCATCTCTCACAAGACTTCCGGTTGGGATCAATCACTATCCCATGTGACCAGATTGGCCCATGCACTAATGTTTTTCAGGCCAATCGACATTGCTCAGGTAATCTTCTACTCTATTACCACGGTGATCTCTCCTCCTCGCTCCCCATATGTGGCTTTACCACGATTCCTGTCCTTAATCATCAACAACAACCTTATGTATTTTCTTGATGCCGGTGCCAAGCATCCTGAGTCGACCATCTCGTATGATCTACCGATCAATCAAGTCGGCAGGCAAGTTCTGAACAAGGGAGTTAATGATATGGACAAGCCATTAATTCGAGGTATGATTTCTTTTTGCTACTACTCCCAATCCGGTATGGGGTACCCCTGCGGAGTTGGATGCCGAAAGGCCCCCTCAACCGCTGGGCCCCAACATCTTAGTGGCCCCTATTCCCTCTTCTCGAGCAAAATCTGTAGCCATTAAAAAAAAAACAAAGGCTATCGATGTCGCCGCCCTTGCTTCTTTGACTCTTCCTCTAAAACAACCTTTAGAGGTTACCCATGTCACACCCTCTTCTTCTTCTCTTAAGCGGAAGGGCTCTAAATCCCCTCCTAAGTCTCGTTCTAAGAGGCTTAGGAAACCCCATATGGCCAAGCCACACACTCCCCCTACCGATTCTCCACAATCGATAGAGGTTGAAGTTGTGCCATTTGGGGCACGGGAATCTGATCTCACCAAAACCACCTCCTCCATTCCTTCTCAAAAAGGTTTGGTTAAACCATCGGGGACCCTCAGTAAAGCTCATCAACTTTTTGTTTGGTTGATGAGGATGAGTTGGCCTCCTCCCCGGACCAACAACTTTCTTCTCCACCGCACGACCTTTCACCCGGGACCAGTCCTGATGATATTTCACGATTCGATGAAGAATAGGCCATTCCAGAGGTCGGTTCTAAGGATCAAAATGATTTTCTAGAAATGCTATTCATAGACACTACGTCCTTTGATGCCCCCAAGAAAGATGCTTCTTCCCCTCTACCAACAAAGATTCGACAGTCCTTCAAACTGCCAAAAAATCCTCTCCCTCAAAGAACCAAAACTCGGATGTACTTCACTTTTCCGACAAACCACCTTCGCCGAAGAATCCCTCACCAAAGAAACCCTCACCGAAAAAGCCAACCCCTACCCAAAAATCCTCTCCTAAACACTCCCCTCACCACTCATCCTCATCCTCAACCGATTCATCACCTGACCTTCACCATAAACGACAACCTTTTTCCCCCACCGAATTCTTCCTCACTACCCACCGACCCCACCTGCCGATAGACCAATCACTTCGGCACCACCACCCTCACCCCTCCTCCACCTTATGTTCCCGATTCCTCTCAGCCTTATCTATCCATTCCCTCTGAGGTGATTGCCGACATTCTAAACACAAATCGGCAGCACCGCCTGCTTGGTACTCAATTTGCCATCCTACATGGGGAGTTTGATCGCTTTACTGCTATGACGGGTCATCGTGTTACAATCCTTGAGCAGGATTCTATTCAGCACAAGCAGTTGTCCCGTGATATGGAAGTTCTCAACCAATCTCTTGCAGAATTTCTCTGCATTATCAAGGAGCAAAATACTAAACTCTTCCATGTTTATTCTTCTTTGTTCACTTGCATGGACTCCATACAAAAGGATTTGCATGATATGGCCTCTGGGTGATTCCTTGGCTTCCGTTATTCAACACTTGGAGCAACTCATTCAAGAGAATGTTAATCTCACTATTTCTATTGCCGCTCTTAAGGCCTCTTCAGATGCTCGTGATTAGGAGCTTCTCTCTCTTCGCCGAAGGGTAGATTCTCAGGATGCCGTTAATGAAAAAAATTATGGAGACCTTGTCCAATGTTAGATCTCAGATTTACTGGATTCAAGATCATCTAATCTGAAGTTTGGAATCTGAAGCTAAAGCTGAAAAGTCGCTCTCAAGATTAGTCTAATGTTAAGTTTGTAATAATTGTCAAAGTTAATTATTGTGTTAATTATAGTATTTAATATTTGTCCTAAATATCTAGTAATAGATATTTAGTTTAGGATATTTTGTTTTACATAATATCTAGTTTAGATATTATGTATGTTAGTGTGTTAGAGAAGTTAGATATCATATCTCAACACAACTAACAATCAGAACACTGTTCACAGGGAGAAACAGTGAGAGAGCTTAAACAGAGAAACAATATCAACCTTTGTAATCCGCGTTTGTAATCTAAACAGGTTGGTAATCGTATCTTGTTTGTTGTTTGATTATTTGGTAAACGATCGTGTTCAATCATAAAAGGACCCACAATTGGTATCAGAGCAAATACCAGATTCAAATCAAATTTAGAACGTGTTCTTCATCGACTCTGTGTTCTTCATTTCAAAATCATTTTCGAGTTTTAGAGTGTTTTTGGTGTTGAAATCGATCAAGCAAGGATCGATTAGTGTGCTAGATCGTTTGGGTAGTGTTTAATTTAAGTATTACACTTCAACCGATTCAAATTTTGTGATTTTGTTGCAAAACTTTTCACTAGTTCAACTCACTGTTCCATCGATCTAATTTTCAAAAAGTGATTTTTATTGAGATCAAGTGTTTATAATCTGTTCTAAAACTGTTAGTGGTCAATTTGTTAGAATTTGGGGCTGCTAATCGTTGACAAACAGGTTTATTTGAGCAAACAAAGCCTATTTTCGAAGAACAGAGACGAACTCGCGAGAAACGAAGTTTGCGGCAGTTCATAGTGACTTTTGCGCCACGTACTATTCGCGCAAAACTCTTTTGCTCCAGCTTCGTCTCGCGCAAATCTACCTTTGCACCACACAAGATTCCGGTCAGAACAGTATATCGGTCGACAACTCCGGTTTGCACCATCAACTATTCGCGTAAAACTCAAAACGTGCAACCCATTCCTCGCGCAAATATATATTTTGCGCTAACCACTTCTCACGCAAACTTTGCTTTGCGCCATATAAGTCTCGCACAAAACTTCCAGTTCGCGCGACCCGCCTCTCACGCAAATCCTCTTTTTGTGCCAGACCCTTCTAGCGCAAAGTTGACATTTGCGCCACCTTCTCTTAGCGCAAAATTGTACTTTTACGACAGTTCTATACTTGGTTAAAATTGGGAAATTGTATTTCTGAATTTTATTTGATTTTATTTAGATTAACTATCATATCTGTCAAGTTCTTTTGTTACAGGAATCATGGATGATGATTTCTTTGCTCCACCTAGAGAGAAAAGTTTGTCTCAGTAAATTTCAGATCTTCAAGGACAGAAGGGATGATAAAGTTCCAATAATGTTCAATACTTTTCGAGGAGCTTATGGATTTATGTAAATGAAAGAGGTTCCCATATACCATAATGTATACACAGATGAGCAGAGAAGGAGACATGAAGCTGATAAATTTGCCAAAATTCTTATCTTGAAAGGAATTTCAGAAGAGATTACTATTCAAATGAATAGCAGACGTAGCAAATGGGCTTCAGCAAAACAATTATGGGATCAACTTGAAGAGATATCAAAATTGTATCCAAAAGAAAAGGTAATGGTTTTGGAACCTGAGAATGATGAGTTGAAAAGAAAGATCTTAGATTTAGAAGATCAAAGTGTCCAGATCCTGCAAGCAGCTTCTGTTGAAGGCTATGAAGAAAAGATAAAGGATTTGGTGAGCACTGAGCTTCAAAAGAAAATATCTGAGTTTGAGAAGAAGTTCTCAGATCTTTCCAAGAAGAGTATTGAAGAGAAGAAGGTGATTGAGCTTAAAAGTATAAAGCTTTCTCAACAAGTTAGTAACTTTGAGAAAGTAATCATTTTGGAAAGAGATCAGTTTGCCAAAGAGAAGAAGGAAATTGAAAAGAAGAACGTTGGATTCTTAAAAGAGATATCAGATGGAAGAAAGGGTGCAAAGAAGGAATTTGAAAAAGAAAGAAGCACCTTTGAAGCTGCAATTCGAAAGCTGAATGCAAAGCTATCTGAACTTTCTAAAAGTGCACTGAAGGAGAAGAAAAAGAAGTGTGAGCTTGAGACGAAGATTGACCTTCTTGTCAAAGAAAGAAACAATTATTCTTCAAAGATTAACGAGGTTGAAAATATTATTTCAATGGTGGTGGTGACTGAGCACAAGACTCCAGAGTCAATTGTCCACTCACCTAGAGATGATTCAGCTGATTCGGAATGCTCTTTCAAGTCAGCTGCAAGTTCCACATCCAAATCTGTTTCTTCAAAAAGGTCAGTTAAATCTTCTGATCAATTTCGTAATTATAACCTTTTCTTTGATAGAAATACAGATGGTTCAGGTACACATCAAAGAAGGAGAAGCAGCTACAAAGAAGCTGAACTGGTCTGGAACAGGAAACCAATTGAAGGTATAATCCTTTATCTTAATCTCATATATGATTGAAAGAAGGACAACTTTCAATCATAGAAAACATTGTTCTTAAAAGTTCAAACCACTTCCCGAATCTCAAAACGATTTCATGAATTGGAAGTGTACCTTTAAATGTTTTCAAGATATAATTTGTACTTTAACTGATATAGTTAAACCATTTTGAGCATCATATGCTTTCTAGGAAAACATCGGATTTCATTGTGCTAGGACTTAACACAACTTCTATGGATACGCTTTAACCAGTGTTTCCTACCCAAGAGGTTAATCCATAGTGATTGAGTGTGAGAAATCAAAAGAAATGAGTGTGGGATGTGTGATGAGATATAATGCAAAAGAGAGTTCGGTTAGAAGTAAACTAAATGTTTAAAAGAAAGAGGGTGTGAGAACAGAGTTAAAAGAATATCAGAACTCTGCACCAACTACTTTCTGAGCCGGGCAGCCACATTTCTAATGTTTCACAATTCTTTGGTGATCATTATTGAAATAGGCAACTAGTCCATGCCAACTCTTGATTAACCCCACCAGCTACTCATTTTCTTCTTAAAAGGAAAATGTTTCACATTTTCAAAGGGGAAGCAGCACATTTACTATCTTATTTTCATTTGGAAAATCTGGATATTGAAAAGAAGGAAGTCTGCCCCACCTTCGCACTTCACTCATGCACATTGAGTCTGTGTTTAACTTTCTGTTGTCTCAGTGGTTTACACAATTTTTGAGCCTATAAAAAGCAATCATCAATTGCTTAATTCTTTCTATCACTTGCACGAACACACAAAGAATTTGTTTCTTTGTCATAACGTTCATAGAATTTACCTTTGTGATGTTTTGATGATTGAATGGAATCCCTGGGGGAGTGAACATCATAAAAGCTCATTTCCAATGTGTATTCGTTATACACAGTGACTTAGTGTTACTGACAGGCATTTTAACTGATTCATTTGTTGATTCAGGTGTTACACGATTATTTTGTCTGGATTTGCAAAGATCTGGATGAATATCTTTTGAATTGATGAATCAGATGCTCCAAATGAAAGACATTTCTTACTCAGAGTTTTGATAAAATCGTTTCTCTATTCATCAAAAAGGGGGAGAACCTGAAGCTTGAAGAAATGTCCATTACATTACAAGATTGGAAAAGAGAAGAGCTAACCAAGGAATGCGAGAGATCAAAGTATTCTGAAAACATGCTGATTTTAGATAAATTTTTCTTTGAAGATATTTTGCTAAAGCATTCTGAGCTAAAACCTGGAGATTATTACATATTAAAGACAGAGAAGGAGATTCCATCTTCTGAGCTTAAAGAGAAGACATAATTGCTAAATCTTTTTAGTAATGATCTTGATCCAAAGGGGGAGATTGTTAGATCTCAGATTTATTGGATTCAAGATCATCCAATCTGAAGTTTGGAATCTGAAGTTAAAGCTGAAAAGTCGCTCTCAAGATTAGTCTAATGTTAAGTTTGTAATAATTGTCAAAGTTAGTTATTGTGTTAATTATAGTATTTAATATTAGTCCTAAATATCTAATAATAGATATTTAGTTTAGGATATTTTGTTTTACATAATATCTAGTTTAGATATTATGTATGTTAGTGTGTTAGAGAAGTTAGATATCATATCTCAAGACAACTAACAATCAGAACACTGTTCACAGAGAGAAACAGTGAGATAGCTTAAACAGAGAAACAATATTAACCTTTGTAATCCGCGTTTGTAATCTAAACAGGTTGGTAATCGTATCTTGTTTGTTGTTTGATTATCTGGTAAACGATCGTGTTCAATCACAAAAGGACCCACATCCAAGCTCCACAAAAGACTTGATGATCTCCCAGAGGCGGTTGCTAAGTGCCGAATCGAGGAGTGGGATATTGATCTTGGCGACGTTGTGTTTGGAGGTGATGACCACACTTGCCTTTGTCGAATTGATTGACGTGTGGGTCGTGTGTTTGCCAAAGCAGGTCTATCTTCTCCGGCACACATTGAGGGGGAAAAAGGCTGAGGGAGAGCAAAATACTCCCAAGGTTAAAATATCTACTGTGCACCAAGAAGAAGTTGTTCAAAATTCTTCCAAGGAAATTCGGCAGGAAGAACCACAGGTTGAGGGGGATGAATCTGAAAAAGAGGGACCCGATGAAGCGACTACTACCGATCCCATCGAAGTTGAGGGAACCGACTTTCTTCTAAGAAAGTCAATGAGTCTGAAAGAGAGGAGCCGAAGAACGACAAAGGCAAACAAAAACTCACACCAGAAGAGGAAGTTGTCGAAATCAAGCGTCTTAAGGAAGCTAGAACGAAGAACTTTGCCGATGGTGGTGGTTTGAATCTTGCTCCCCCTTCAAAAACTACTTCTGATCTTGGGCATACGACTGATGAGCTCAAGAAGGCTGAGATAACTCAAATTGAATTTGACAAAACAAAAGAGCTATCTTGGAAGATGGCTGAAGAGGAAGCTGGGATAGCCAAGGTTTCGACTGATGCCATTGGAGCTCAGTAAATGGAGCTTGGAGCTTTGGAGAAATCGGCTAAGAAATCTGTAGAAATCAAGGAGAAGTGCATCAAATGGTATCACTCTACCATCTCCAACCAAAGATCCTCCTCTAAGATTATTGATGTCAAAATCATTAAACCTTCAAAAGATGGCGACTTTATTCGTCTAAATATCATAAAGGAGGATCTATCAAAACGAACTGAGAGTCTTGAATGGCACAAAATGTTCGGTCTTACCGAATAGTTGGAAATCATGGATTGTATGCACAAGAGTAGGAATGCTCTCAAACTCGAAGTGGAGAAGTGTATTATTGAACTTCAAAACAAATTCAACTCCTACCGAAGGAAATACCAAATTCTGCACACTTCTGCCGAAGAGGAATTTATTGCTAAACATAGGGCCAAAAATCCTTCTTCGTCCTACTCCAAGCCGAAGTCCACGTCCTCCAAGAAAGAAGGAGTATTTCAATAGATGGCCAAGGAAGGAAAAGTTCCAAACATTTCCAACCTTGACCTATTTATATCGACTTTCGTTCCTCAGCCCTCTACTACTATCATTCTTGAGCCTACCATTGGGATCTTATTCAATGATGGCTTTAGCCAAGTTTGCTTCTTCAGAGCAAACCAGATCCCCATCGCCGACAACATCCTTCTCTCTAGGATTCTCCAAATCATCTCTATCGGTGAGCATGGCATAACTCTCTATCAAGCCGTAACCGACGAACTGAAGAAAAGAGATGCCATCTCTCGTGATCCTTTTGAAGAACTTAGTTCTTCCTTTCTATCTTTAATTTTATTGTACTTGTTTTAATTTTGATTCGTATTGTAATCTTCTTACAAGATTAATACAAGTACAATTTAATTTCAAAATAAATAGTTTGTATAGCTCATTATTTCATTCTTTTATACTTGTAAAAGTCGGATACTCGAAAAAATCCAAACAGAAACAAAAAGAATGGTCTATCTCAAAAAGAACCCAAAAGAATAAGTATAGGGTTAAAATGAACTATTCATGTAACTCTTTTTTTTTTAAGTATGGGATCTCATCATCAAATAGGGGGAGATTGTTGGGTCATCAAATATTTGAAGATGACCTCCCCTTTTTCGGGTTGTAACTATATGTGTAATATGTTGTACATCATCATACTTAGATTATTTTATAGTTCTTTGTAATAGCTTAGTTGTGCTTTGAAAAGATCGGTGAATCAAAGACTAACCAAATTCAGCATGAAGTGAATCTACTGATGTGGATTAAGATAAACTTTACAAGTACTGAGCCACCACTGCCGAAGAGAAGTATAGTCTTCGGCAGACTCCTCTCCTGCCGATACTTCCTTGATTGGTCGGCAGGAGTCACCTCTGCCGATCTCCCTCAATCGGCAATCCCCTGTAGAATCTTTGGCAGACTATCTCGTTGCCGAATTGTCTCTTAATTCGGTGATATCCTTTATAGCAAATCCTCATGATTTAACTATATCTCTTCATTCCCAACATCCTTCTAACAAAAGGAATGTAACCTACTATTGCAAAGAGGATATTCACTCAAGTTTTGATCTGATAGAGACTTTCTTCTTAAAGATCTCAAAAAGATTTGTACCAGGTATATTTTATTGGGATATTGTCTTATCATAGTACAAAAGTCCCTTTTGTATATTGATAAGTCATTTCAAATATCTAATATTTTATTGAAGAAAATCTGAAGATCCAATCAACATTTGACAAGTGTCCTTTCCATTCAATGCATTGGGTAGTATAAAATAGTGAAGACCTCCTCCATGCAATGCACGCTTTTAGCTCAAGAGATTTCAATATTCTCAAGAAAAGTTGGCAATTATCTCTCTCATCTTCATAGCATTATAATCTTTGTGCTTTCAAAGTTGTGTTGTAAAGTTTCTAAGTGCTACATTGTTAGAATAGTTTATTGTTCTTTTCCGCAACAATCTTTTGTTTTTGTAAGTGTACTTCTTGATATTTTATATCAATAAAAGAATTAAAATTAAGAGAAATATTTGTGTATAATATTCCCCCCCCTTCTACAATAATGTTTTACTTATTAGGGACCAACAAAATCACCTCCAATGTCACAAACCAAAAACCCTATAGTTGGTTGAGACCAAATGAAGCCACATAGAACTAAAACACCACAAACTCTCTCATAAATGTACACACATATTTCAAAACCAACATCAAATTACAAAAAAAAAACGCCCAAACTCATAACAGAAACACACAGAAACCATACACACTTGGTCAAAACCCTCGATTCGATTATTCCAGATGTTATCGCGAATATAATTATCATTTTCAAAATTCGTCCCTTACAGTTACTTACCTGATGAATGAGAACAGATAGATCGGAGTGAACAAGGAGAAGCCGATCGAGCGAAACGCCTCCGTCGCAAGTGGTCAAAGGATCTTGCTGTTTGATATCAAAATTATATTTCTTCATTTACGAAATTAGTATATGGCTCTAATCAAATGAGAAATGTTTATTTTGTGATAAATGTGAGATCCAATGTAAGTCACTCATTTTAGGTAATTAATGTAAATTTTAAATAAATATAAAAGGGTATTTTAGTAAATTTCTTTTTAAAACTAATTACTTTAATCCATTAATATGCTCTCATATGTATCTCCTCTCTATACCCTGATTCTAAAAGTGCCCCTCTTCTTTCTCTAGATCAGAGCCATCGCCCATACTCTCTAGACTCCCATATTATCTTCTTCAGCAAGTCTGGTTATTTGGCTTCTTTCATATATCTTATGGTTCGAATCAAACCCATAATATGAAATCATGGTCTTCGTCGACACTGTTTTGGTCTCTGCAACACGACTGTTAGTAGCTCTGCCACCATCAATGCCCCTTCCCATCCCCCTCCCGCGACCACCACCATCGCGGTACGTGTTAGGGTCAAATTAGTATTGTATTAAAGTTTAGGGATGATTTTGCAAATACCATCATGGTATAAATACTTTGATAATCTAGGGTTAACCTAATTTAGAGAGCCTAATCATTTTTTAACTTTCACGTGTAATCCTTTCTCTCTATTCAATCATATGACCAGTTTTATTGAGCAATTCATTGTGTGTTGATTGATTATTATTTGTTACTGCACTTGTTCTGGAATCACAATTGGTATCAGAGCAAAGATACAGACGACTGGATCCAAAAGAAAATCGATTTCTGAGTTTTGTTCCTCAATCCCACAGAAGTTGTGCCTCACTGGTTTGCTATAAAAATCTTGATTTTGTTCAAATTATATTGCTTGTGTCTACTCATTATATTTGATTCATATAGCTTCTTAAGATTGTTTCGTAGAGTTTTCTTGATCAAAATCTGAGTTTTTGAATCATTACTTTGAAAATTATAAGTCGCACTACTCGGGTTGTCATCACTGTGTTTTTGCAAATTAATCAATTTTGTTGCATTAAATCTTCTTGGGTTTGTGTTTTTCTGTGTTCCTACACTAATATCATTGCCCAGGAGTCATTAAATATCCATCGTGCTTGAGTTTCTGATCTGGAAATTCAATCAGTTAGGAATAGCTCACGTTCATCTGTTCCCGCATGTTCTTCTGGATTACCGCTCAAAAGGTTAGTACTTATCTCTTACCATACATAGCATTGGGCGGGAGTTTGTCTTACCGCACACTAATTGTGCGAGAACTTCTCCTTACCGCATAAGGCCTGCGCGGGAACTTCAGTTTACCACATAAGACTTGTGCGGGAATCTTTCTTACTGCATATGACTTATGTGGAAAACCATCTTACCACACAACATCTGTGCAGGTCTTTCCAAAGGGTAGTGCGGTAGTTAATCCACTTCAGTGTTAATAGGTACTTCCACCACTAGTTCCTGGGGTAGTTTTCACTCAGATCAGTATTTTCTGTTATTTTCTTTGGATTAACTCTGAATTGTCTCACAATCGCACAAGTGCTTTTACAATGAATACATGCGATGCTTTAGCAACAGGGACTAAGTCCAAACCCCCAGTCCTTTATAGAACTTATTACCAACAATGGAGAGATCGCTTTTTGGATTTTATCGAATCCAAAAACAGATACCTAGACATTAAAGCCTCCTTAGAAGAACCAACAAAGTTTACCATGACAGTCCCATCACAAAAGGAAACAGGCCAACCAGAATGAACTGTTCCCAAGACGCTTGAAAGGATGGATGAAAAAGAGAAGAAAAGAGTCAAAGGAGATTAGATAGCAAAAACCTACTAACTTATCCGTCTACCTAATGATATATACACCAACATAGATAGTTACAAAGACATTGCCAAGGGTATGCGGGAGCAAATTGAAAAAATGATGATGGGTTGCCAAGTGGGTAATCAGCTGAAGATAACAAACTGCATCACTCGTTATGCGGGTTCAAGGCAAGACAAGGGGAATCTCTCACCGAGACCTATGAGCGGTTCTACATGCTTGTGAAAGATCTGCTGAAGAACAAGATCGAGAAGACCCACACGAAGAACAACATCAAGTTCAAATGAACAATCTTCATCCTGAATGGAAGAGGTTTTCTTCACACATCTGGCCCAATCACATTCTGGAGAATGTTCCTCTTCATGAGTTGTACGAGATGTTAAATGAAGATGAAGAAGAGGTGATGAAACTAATGGAAGAAAAGAAGCAAATCGATAATCCCGAAGCTGATCCACTTGCACTAGTCTCAGACAAAAGAGAAAGACACTCCAGTCATACCTTAAGAAGAGAGCAAGAGAAGAGTGAGTCAAAGGATGAAGAAGAGAATATATGCGAGTCTAACTGAGAACTTCAAGACATCAAGAATGCGGTCGCTCTTCTAACCAGAGCGGTACAAAAGAAGTTCCACAAGAAGCCATCTTCAAATGGTCAGTGATACTCCACCAATAACAATCATGACTATAAGGACAGGTATGAGAACAAGAAGAGGTTTGATGATAGGAAGCAACTTGACAATAAGCCCGAACAGAAAGAGAGAGATGAGTTGATAAAATGATACAATTGTGTCAAGATAGGACACTTTGCTAAAGATTGCAGGAAGCCAGTGGTACACAATTCAGAGTACTACAAGAACAAGATGCTTCTGGCTAAGCAGAAGGAAGCTGGAAAAGCACTGATGGTAGAAGACTATCACTGGAAAAATCTGTCAGACAAGGAGGAAGAAGAAGATGTCAATGCTCTTATGTGTTTGATGGGCAATCACTCCAAATGGATTACTCGGACGATGATGATCATGGCTCATCCCACTATGAAGCAGCTTGTCAGGTATGTCTAGCAACTCATAATGCTCTAATTAATCAGATGCAAATTATGGTGCGTAAACTGGAAGACTATAAATTCAATCTTAAAGAAAAGACAAACTAAGTGTCCGACTTGAAAGTAATGGTAGAATAACAGAACAAAGTATTCAATAACATCGGCTTGGAGAATGCTGGTAATCTGTGCTTGGTAAACAATTTTAAGAGTAAAAATGATGCCATTTCTAAGGAAAGTGTTGGGTAATCTGAAGATTTGAAGATGACCTTTCGATCTTACGTTTTGTATTATCATACTTAGAATATTTTGAGGTTCTTACAAGAAGTTTGGTTTCAATACAAATGTTCGGTGAAGTCGAAGATCAGCCGAAAAAGATAAAGAAGAAGTATATCTCTCAAAGCGGATTGAAGATTGACTTATCAGCCTAAAGCCAAGCATGCCTATTTGATCAACACCATCGGCCAGGATGGTGCCAATCTCAAATCTTCAAAATCCCGAAGATTTCCCAATCTTCAGAAGCCCCGATGATCTCTCACATCTTCAGGAGGCCGAAGATCTCTCAATCATCAGAAGCCCGAAGATTTCTCAAATCTTCAAGAGCCCAAAGATTTCTCAATATTTAGGAGCCCAAAGATTTCTCACATCTTCAGGAGCCCGAAGATTTCTCTCCTATGCCGACTAGTGTCTTTACTCACCAAACTTGTCTTTGATAAGTTTTGGTGGGAAAATGTCATCGGCACAAACACATTGTACTTTTCTGAGAAAGTATATTTTTGATATCTTGCATTGACGTGGACCTCATTTGAAGATCAGAAAAAGTGAGCTTTGTCTCCAACACTCTTTTGAGGAAAGGTCTACACCATCCTCTGCAGGTCAACACTTCAAGACAAAATCACCTCAAGACAAAAGGAACATCCTGTACCATGTTGAAGACCTATGTCCATCCTTTGCTTAACAGGTGTCTCATGCATTAAATGCATGAGGCACTATAAATATGGAGGATGGTTCAACATGCAAGATAACCAACTTTACAAGCCTTCAAGCTCTCTAAGTGCACTGGTAATTTTCTCTCTACGAAGTTCTTTTATTTTTTAAGTGTTTTACAATTGTTCTTCATTTTCTAAGTGTAAGATTGTTTGAACAGATTCATTTGTTCTCTTCCGCAACAATCAAAAGTTTTCTATGTGTAATTTTTTATTTCAAATCAATAAGAATTAAAATTAAGTGAATAATTGTGTGTATTGCATTCAACCCCCCCCCCCCTTCTATAATACTTGTCTTATTTATTTACTGCTATCTGGGATCAACAAGTGGTATCAGAGCAGGTTAGTTTAACTCAATAAACTACCAGTCTGGCAAATGTTTCATCATAGTCAATGTCTTCCTCTTGCCTATAGCCTTGAGCTACCAGTCTGGCTTTGTTTCTGATCAATGTGCCTTCCTCATCCATTTTGTTCTGAAAGACCCACTTGGTTCTTATGATAGTTTTCTGTAAGGACGAGGAACCAATATCCAGAGTTTATACCTTTCAAACTGAGAAATTTCTTCTTGCATGGCGGTGATCGAACATGGATCAGCTAGAGCTTCTTCAAATTTCTTCGGTTCAGTGAGTGAAAGAAAGTTCACATAGAGACATATGTTTCCAAAACCTCTTCTGGTCTGAACACCAGCTTGTTGATCACCAATGATTTGATCAATGGGGTGATTTTTTGTCCACTTTATGGTAGGAGGTAAAGGAGGATGGAAGGAAATTTGTAGAGGAGAGTCAGAAGGGAAATTTTCAGGAGAGAGAGATGGAAGATCGGCAGAAATAGGTGAAGAAGGAATGTCAGGTTGAGAGACTAGGATGATTTGAAGTGTATTTTGAGGTTGGGTAGGCTGAGGATTGTCTTCTTGAAAAGAGGAGGGGTTGACAGATGTAGATGGATCATTGTTTTGGTAGAGAGAAGTGGGAACTGTTTAAGGAATATCTGGTGATGTGGAATGAGGACCATCACCAACACAGGATGATATACATCGGCTTAGTTCATCATCATCACAAGAGAGTGAAGATGTCTTGAGGTCATCAAACTTGACATGGATAGATTCATCAATGAATTTCCTTATATGGTTGTTGACTTTGAAGGCTTTGGAGGTGAGAGAATATCCTACAAAGATTCCTTCATCATCTTTGGGATCAAGTTTTCCCAAGTTTTCTGTATCATTGAGAATGTAGCAGACACACCCAAAGACATGAAGAAAGCCAATGTTGGGTTTTCTACCATAAAAGACTTCATAAGGAGTCTTGTTATGTCTTTTTACAATGATAGACCTATTTTGGGTAAAACATGCAGTGTTGATTGCTTCAGCCCAAAAGTAGGTAGGAAGGTGAGATTCACTCAGCATAGATCGGACAACTTCACATAGTGTTCTGTTCTTTCTCTCCACTACACCATTTTGTTGTGGGGTTCTGACAACAGAAAAGTTCTGAGAGATGCCTTTATCATTGAAAAAGTCATCCAACATACTATTCTTGAATTATGTTCCGTTGTCACTTCTTACAGATCTTACCAGCTGCCCATTTAGCACTTCAGACTTCTGATGAATTTTATAATTTCTTCCGTGGTGTCACTTTTATACCTGAGAAAAAATACCCAAGTGTAACGAGTGAATTCATCAATAATGACAATAATGTACCTTCGACCACCAAGGCTTGGGGTGCTGACTGGTCTACACAGATCCATGTGGAGCATCTGAAGAGGTTGGGAGATAGAGAAGCATTGCTTGGACATGAAGGAAGATTTTGTGAGTTTTCTTTTCTCACATGCAGCACACAACTTTTCTTTCACAAAGGATAATTTTCGCATACCCGTGACAAGCTCTTGGTTTGAGATGACATTCAAGGTTTTGAAGTTGAGGTGAGAGAGACAATTTTGCCAGAGCCAACATCTTTTTGCAGAATTTTCAGAGACAAAGCAAATGTTTGTTCCGAAGGATGAGCTATGCCCCATGTTTATGACATAGAATTTTCTTTACGGTATCCATAAAGTACAGTTTCCATGTTTTTCTTGAAAATAATGCATAAAGATAATTGAAACATCACTTTGTACCCCAGATCACACAGTTGGATTATGCTTAGGAGATTGTGCATCAAGCCTTCAACATATGTAACTTTGTTAAAGGTGATGGAACCATTTGAGAGTGTTTCATAACCTTTAGTACTTCTTCTAGAATTGTCACCAAAGGTAACAGAAGGACCTTTGGTAGTCACGAAGTCAACAAGAAGAGATTTGATGTCGATCATGTGACGTGAACACCCACTATCAAGATACCAGATTTGTTGGTATCCTAGACCTTGCAATCACAAAGAAATCAGTTCTTTGGTACACATATGAAAATGGGTCCTTTTGAGTTAGAAGAAGAAGGAGAATCCTTGGAAGCATTTCTATCAGTTCTTTCCACAGGACAACCCTTTGCAAGATGGAAGGTATCACCACAGTTATAGCATTTTCTATATATAAAAACCTTTTTGAAGCTTTGATCAGCTTCCTTGTGATGACTGGTAACATTGACTTTTCTGGCTTTTGAGAAAAGAGAAGAATCAAGAGGTTTGGGACCCAAGGTACCTTTGTCAGAGTTAGCTAAAGGAGTAGAAGAGGGTATCTTGGTATTTATCTTTTTCAACAGCATAGATCTGGGAATAGGAAGAGAGGAGGATTTCTTAGAATATTTCGTGGGAAACTTTCTTTTGGAAGGAAGATCGGCAGTCGATTTTCCTTTTTCAGAGGAAGAGAATTTCTTTGAAGGTGAATGAGATTCTTTGGATTGAATATTAGAGGGTTTGAGTTTAGAAGAAGAACAGTCATTAATTTTCAAATATGTCATAGATTTAAGAATGGGTTTGGGAGGGTCATTTGAGCCTTGGGCTTCCTCACTTTCATGAGGTGAACCAATGCTTTAGGTTTTAATGAACATCCCAAACTTGAGATTTTTAGAGAGATCAGAAAAGTCCAAGGGTTCACAGTTGTCAGAGTTCTCTTCGGAAGATTCATAAAATGAAGGAAGAGAGAAAGGAGCATGGGTATCAGAAGGAGGGTCAAGGTCATAATTCCCAAAGCCTAGTCCAGACTTGTCATCACAAGGCATTTGATCCTGAAAAATTCTTTCTAAATTTTTAGAGGAACTTGTCCACCTTTTCACAATTTCTTGCTCCTTTTTGAACTTTTTAAGAAGTTTATTTTTCTCTTTAGCAAAAGTGAAATTATTGGTTTTCAAATCTTCAAGCTCAGCCTTAATTTTGTCAAAATGTTTTTGCTGAGAAAAACAAATTTGCAGTGGAGAAGAGAGAGATTTTATCTGAGCATTTGCCTTTTTCTTTGCATCTTTGGCTTCCTCCACATCCTCTCCCTCCAAGGATCCTAAGAAAAATGTGAGTGCTCTTCCTACCTCCCTTGACGATCTCGTCTTCAACCCATGCAACCATGTTGCACGTTTGGAGAATGATCTAAACCATACGGAGTTCACTCCCATCTCCTACTTTCTTCAAAAATCCCTCTTCAGTATGCTTTGACGAGGAACCCGCCAAAAATGAGCAAAATGCTCATTGGTAACTTTTGGCTCACATGTGTTTATGATGATGAAACAAAGCAAATTTCAACTTCTATTTTCTTGGACCCGACCTCACCGGATATCACATACGGTGTAGACGACGTTAGACGGGCTCTTCAAATTCTGTCTTACCCCTCCTATGACAAGTTCCCGCTGGGCAATGAGCATGATAAGGTTGTTGACACATTGAACTACATCCATGGCGACAATGATTGTGGTCGAGGCACACTTCTTCGAAAAAACATGGGAGGTATATGAAACTTTTTCTTCTATCGTGTTCTTTTTTGCCTATGTAGGAAAACTGGTGGGCATGATCAATGTCCTTCCTACATTATCCAACGTAAAATAGATTATGCCCAGTATTTCTTTCAAGAATTGATAATTGTGACTACCCCTCCTAAGCAAACGCATGTTGCTTACCCACGGTTCATCTGGCTCATCCTTAAAAATCTTCTCGCTGTCAAGATCGATGCTTCTCATCGGATCATATATGACTACCATGCACCAGTTGTGGCCAAAACCCCCCTCAAACGGGGACGTTTGAAGACTGACAACCCACTTCTTCCAGGTATGGTTTCTTTCATCAACTCTCCCAATCTATAGTGGGGTGATTCTAAAGACACTCCAGTGTCCAAAGGTCCCTCATCTGTAATGGCCCCTTCCCTCCCTTCCCCAGTGAAGCCGGTTAGCAAGAAAAAATCATCAAAAGCCACCGACCTCGTCGCACTAGCCAAAATGACCCTACCACCGAATGAACCTTCGGTGGTTGCCCAGGTCACTCACCACTCCTAAAAGTGGCGGCACTCCACCTCTTCTCCTCCCTCTTCTCCGAAAAGGATGAGGAAGGTTTCTAGGGCCAAGCCACTTACTCCAACCACCGATTCTCCACAATCGGAAGGTGTTGAAATTCTCCCATCCGGGCCTGGGGAATCTACAAAACCCACTACCACCTCCTTTGTATACTCACAAAGGATGCAATTGAAAATTTAGGGGACCCTCAGCCTCCCTCATCCCCCTTCTCCATGGTGGTTGAGGATGACTTGGACTTCTCCCCAGTCCAAGGTTCTGCATTCTCACTACACAGTCTATCATCCGACCACTTCATGGTAGATGTTTATGCACTACCTGGTGAAACATCAGTCTTACCCAAGGCTGATGTTGAGGGTTTTTCACATTTTATGGATTATCTGATACAGGGAATCGACAAGGTGAACCAATCAATAGGGCCCTCTCTCTTTCTCTCTTCAGCAACCCTTTCCTACCGATCTCCTCCACATTCCACAGAGAGCTTTAATCCTAGTTCGGCTAGCAGATCAGCAGAGTCACCCAATGGCTCCTCTAAGCATAGTTCTACTGATGACTCATCTTCTTCACCCAGTCCAGCCGACGCTTCTCTCAACCGGTGCCATGTACCATTCGATGATCCTTCTCAAATACTCCCCCATCATCCACCGACACCTACGCGTGTCCAGGACTGTGCTCCTAAAACTAGAGACCCACCTCCTACTGCTACGTCTACAGCTTTTCTCGAAGACCTCCTAGAAGATATTCGGGATGCCAACCGTCAACATAGAATGGTTGGTTCCCAGTTTGGAGCCCTCAAAGTTGTTCTGGCCTCTTTTGTCAAGGCCACTCTCGAACAGTTGAAATCTCTTCAGGACTCAAATCATCACCACACTATCTCAGTTACTGCCCTTAAAGCAGCCTCTGATGCTCGTGATGATGAAGTCCGACGTCTTCAGACATCATCTCAATCACAATAGGAGATAAACTCTCAACTTCTTCAATCTATTTAGTCTTTGCATCAAAAGATTGATTCTCTTCAAGTCACTCCCCCGCCAGCCGCTGAGGGGGAGAAATAGCAGGTACCACACTCCTTAGACAATGGCCGTCAGGGCCTCACCTCTGATACTGGTGCTATATCTGAGGGGGAGCATTTGGAAGAAACCGGCGGTCCAACTAAGGGGGAGCTATCCGGACCGGCAGAAGATAAGTCAGAACCAAAAGACAAAGGAAAGAAAAAGCTATCTGCTCATGAAGAGGCCCTGTTATCCAAACAAGAAAAGGCTGCTAAACTTAAAGCCTTTGTCTTTGATACTAATCGGCTCAAGCTTCAACCACCTCCCATGATCAACTCTGACCTTGGTCTTCCTGAAGATGAAATCAAGTAGGCAACTGAGCTTCATAAAGAGTTTGAAAATGATAAGGCTATCAAAGATGCATCTGCAGATTCCTATGACATTCTATGGTACAAGAAAGCACTGATGGGAAGGAGACATAAATAAAAAATTATCAATGTAAAATTTGGCACTTCCAAGATTTCAGATACGGATGTTCGGATGGTCATCACTCAGGAAGACAAAACTCATCATAATATTAGATTCTGCAACCTTGACGATTTTGGGCTTTCAGAATGGTATGAAATTTCTGATCTCATATCTAAATCTTTTAGTCGTCACAGGGGTATGGCCAACAAGTTCCTCAATGTCCTTCTAGAAAAAATGAAAGATATTGGAAAGGAGCATAAGCACACTCCTGAAGAAGAAGCTCAAGTTCAACGTCTCAAAAAGGTGTGCCTCTCCAAACCTCCCCCTTCTCTACCTCCATCTTCTTCTAACAAGAAAACCCTCTTGAAGGACCTGGCTGCTAAAGGAATAATTCCTAATGTACGAAATCTAAATCCGAAGATTCCCGACACTCCGCCTTGTCCTCCAGGCTCTGTGGTGCATCAGCCATGTAGAGGAATTTACTTCTTCAATGAAAGGGAAATTCTCATGTTCTTTGGGCATGAGGAGATCTCCATAGCTGACAAAAAGTTTCTTGTAGCTATCCTCTCCCTTGTCCCTATGAGTTTTGAAGCTTCCTCCTTCCGTCATGATATTCTTGCTGAGCTCTAGAAAAGACAGAAGAAGGAATGATCTACCTCTGTATATCTTATTTATGTACTTGTAACTTGTGTTTTGCTAGTCATCGTATTTAATACAAGTGCATGTCTTTTTACTTAGTTTGTACAGCTATACTCAATTCTTTTATTCCTTTATTCTTTTGTAATTGATGGATATACTTAAAAAAATCCAAAAAGTTAAAAAAATGGACTATGTGAAAAGAACCCAAAAAAAGTAAATATTGGACAAAATGAATTATTCAGTATACTCTTAGTTTTATTCTTTAGTATGGATGTCATCCTCAAATAGGGGGAGATTGTTGGGTCATCTGAAGATTTGAAGACGACCTTCTGATCTTCCATTTTGTATCATCATACTTTGAATATTTTGAGGGTCTTACAAGCAGCTTGGTTTCAATACAAATGTTCGGTGAAGTTGAAGATCAGCTGAAAAAAGACAAAGAAGAAGTATATCTCTCAAAGCGGATTGAAGATAGACTTCTCAGCCTAAAGCCAAGCATGCCTATTTGATCAACACCATCGACCAGGATGGTGCCCATCTCACATCTTCAGAAGCCCGAAGATTTCTCAATCTTCAGAAGCCTAAAGATTTCTCAAATCTTCAAGACCCGAAGATTTGTCAATCTTCAGGAGCCCAAAGATTTGTCACATCGTCAAGAGCCCGAAGATTTCTCTCCTATGCCGACTAGTCTCTTTACTCACCAAACTTGTCTCTGATAAGTTTTGGTTGGAAAATATCATCGGGACAAACACATTGTACTTTTATGATAAAGTATATTTATGATATCTTGCATTGACGTGGACCTCATTTGAAGATCAGAAAAACTGAGTGTTAGGACTGAAAGTCTTGTGCGTTGAAAGTTGATTAAAACATTTATAAGGGGTTAATTTGTTATTATTTGATAGTCAAGTTATTAATGGGCCTAAAGCCCATTAGGCCTTGTGCGCCACATATATAAGGCGTATTTCGTTTCATTATTCAGTTTTTTAGAGAAAGAAAAGTCTCATTATTCATAATTCTCTAGTCAATAGGTTTACTTTCTCTGATCAGATATTCTCTTTGTAAACCTAAACCTTTTCATTGAATATTAATCATATGACTAGAGGTTGTGGCTATATTATTGTTCTTCATTGATATTATTATTTGTTGATTGCACTGTGCTGGGATCTACAATTGGTATCAAAGCAGGTTCGAATTATTTTTATTCGATACGATCAAAAAGGTTTGTCTAATACCCTTTAAATCGCTTATCTGTTTTAATCGCGTTTATGTGGTTGATCTGTTTCTGAATTGATTTCTGCGATATTCAATTGATTTTGTGACTATTCGAAGAAATTGTTTTTCTGCATCAACTGAGTTTTCAGGGTTAGTTCGATAAAAGTTTTCTGCATCGATTAAATTTTCTTGGTTAAATTGATTATTGATTTTTGGTCGATTAGTTGGAGTTCAGTCGATCAATTTTCTGGGTCGATTAATTTTTTGTTCTTCAAAGTTTGTTTTTGATCGATTTTATCTGTGATTATCTGTTATCGATCGCTTATCTGTTCATCGAAGTACTTATCTGTTAATCGATTTGCTGCGAATTATCGATTGCTTTTCGACCGGACCCGTCCCTTCGTCCGAACTCATTCGACCGGTCTCTTGTTGACCGGTGTTCTGCGACCGGAGCTTTGTGACCGGGGTCCTTGACCTGTGCTGTTGACCGGTGTCCTTGACCGGACCATAGAACTCACACCGGTCCCCGGGTTGAGAAACACCGATCGTGAGTTTCTTTTTAATGTTTGCATCTTAAATCAGTAGTGCATTCAGTGGATGACAGGTTGAATAAAACTCAATTGAGAATAAATACGACAGCCTGGCAACAAATTGATTTCTCTCTCTCTCTCTGCGTCTCATATATATACATATATCATCCTGCATCCTCCATCTCATACATATATATATATATATATATATATATATATATATATATATATATATATCGCAAGCATACATATATATAGATACACATCGCATACATATATAATTACCGACCGGTACCTTGTTGTTGACCGGTGCTATCATCGGTCGACCGGTGCCTTGTTGTTGACCGGTACTATCATCCGCCCGGTATATCGACCGGTACTATCATCCGTCCGGTATCTCGACCGGTACTATCATTCGACCGGTGTCTCGACCGGACCATCTCCCCGACCGGTGCCTCGTCGCCCGACCCCTCCATCGACCGGTGTCTCCCCGACCGGTACCTTGCGGCTCCCGCTGTCCAGCGAACCAACATCTCACGGTTTTGAGTTTTTCGAATTGTTTTCCGAAATCATTTCGGGTGACTCGGTAGAGATCGTGGATGAACTTTTTCGGTTTTAAATTGTTAAGGGTTGCTTACAAAGTCTAAACGATCGATTTCTATCGAAAAATTTCATCCCATATCAAGTTTTTAAATTCTCGTTCGGTTTCCGAAAAATCTTCGGTTGCTTCGTTCGAGAGTGTGAGAGATTGTTTTGGGATTTAATCAGTTGAGGGAGCTTAAGGGAACCTAAACGATCACTTTTGGTCGAAAAGTTTTATCCCATACTGACTTTTTAATTTTTCGACCATTTTCCGAAAAGTTTTCGGTTGGTTCGTTTGTGATCGTGGGTTGACCGGTTGAGTTTTAATCTGTTAAGGACTGATCAGGGTGCTTTAACGATCGTCTTGCATTGAAAATTTCTAACCGTTTTTGAGTTTTGCAGGCGTGTCTCGTTGGAGAAGCTGATGAATAGTGTTTCCGTTAAGTGACGGTTAATTTTCTTACTTTTTGGTCCTTTTCCGTTAAGTCTCAGTTAGTCCGGTTAGTTTGTTAGTTTGGTTAGTTTTACTTCAGTTTTAGTCCTTTTTCCGTTAGTTTTAGTTAATTCCGTTAGAAGTTTTAATTTTTACACTTTTAGTCCCTCTAGTTAGTAGTTTTAGTATATGTCATTTTTAGTCCTTCTAGTTTTAAGTTTCAGTTTGTGTCATTTTTAGTTCTTCTAGTTTTAAGTTTCTGTTTGTGTCGCTTTCAGCCCCCGTACTTCAAAGTTTCAGTCATTTGTCATTTGTGACCCTAAACTTTCAAGTTTCACACGGTGTCACTTTTGGTCCTTGCACTTTAGAGTTTCATCTCTTGTCAAGTTCAACCCCTGGACTTTAAGCTTTCCAAGTAACAATGAGTTATCTTCAAGTTTTTCGGTTACTAGATGACAATCACTGGCTCAAGAAAAGGAATAAAGATCTTGAAATGGAGTTAGAATCCCATTCATATCACCCTTTGTTTTTTAAATAAATAGACTCTCTTAACCAAGAGATTTCAGATCTTAACAGAGCAGCTGATAAAAAGGACAACGATCTATATGAAGCTTTAAAGAAAATATCTGAACTTGAATGAAAAGTTGCAGATTTTGAAGCCAAAGAAGAGAAGTACCTGATGCTTGAAGAAAGAAGAAACATGTTGAAGAATGAAAATCTCGATTTGACAAAAAGGCTTGCTGTTTTTGAAAAAAGAAAAAGTTGATTTTTCAAATGAAAGAAAGAATTTTGAAAGAAAAATTCTTGATATTTCAACGAGAGTTTTTGATGAAAGAAAGGTTTTTGAGCTTCAAAATGCAAAACTTTCTCAGCAAGTTTCTGATTTTGAGAAAGTAATAATCTTGGAAAGAGAAAAGTTTGCCACAGAGAAAAAGGCTATTGAACAAAAGAATGTGGGATTCTTCAAATAAATATCCAGCCAAAGCAAGGATGTTGAGAAGGGATTTGAAGAAAACGAAGTATGTTTGAGGCTGAGATCAAAAAGCTTACTGAGAAGCTATCTGGACTATCTAAAAGTGTGCTGAAAGAGAAGAAAACGAAGTTTGAATGCGAAATGAAGATTGACCTTCTTGTCAAAGAGAGAGACAGATTTGCTTCAAAGATTAAAGAGCTTGAAAAGAGAGCATCAAGTTCAATTCAGAAAATTGTTTCTTCCAAGAGGTCAGTTAAATCTTCTGATCAGATTCGGAGTACTAACCTTTTCTATGATAGAAATATAGATGGTTCAGGTACACATCAAAAAAGAAGAAGATACAAAGAAGAAGAATTGGTCTGGAGAAAGAAACCAGTTGAAGATGAGAAGAAAGATGAGCTGAAAGGAAAGAAATCATGTGTACATACACACAAAGCCAAGAAGAACAATGCGCGTAAAGGTAAACCTGATCATATCTACTCGAGAGATCAATTAATCAGGTTGTCAGGTAAGAAATACTATTGTTCTTATTGCTGTAGACATGATCTTATTCACAAAACCAGTGATTATTTCTCGTATGGTTCTTATTCAATTACCCCCACAAGAACTGCAACTAACACATTAGGACCCAAATACCAGTGGGTACCAAAGCCGAAAACTGATTCTGTGTTGCAGGCACCTCAAGTCAAGGGGGAGTAAGAGAACCAAGACTTCTAAGTAAATCAGCTTAGAGCCCATACTTCAACGGAGTTCGACTTCTGAACACTTCAGTTTAGGACTCGTTTTTAAATGCTTATTTGACCTAAATCATTTTATCATGATTTGAGGGGAGCTTAAAGGTAAAAATCTTCTGATCTAGATCTCCAATTGTTTGAAAGAAGAACAACTTTCGAACATGAAAAACGTTTTCTGAAATGTTCAAACCACTTCTGGTTCTCAAAAGATTTTATGAATTTAGAAGTGTGATTTTAAATGTTTTTCAATTTTTGAGCATTAATGTTTAACTGACCGTGTGTTTCCAAAGATAAATACTTGTGTATTATCTTTTCAATATACTGTCAAGTATTCATACACACCAGTTCAGTACTTCGTTTAAATTTTTTATTACCATATCTCATAACGAAACAATTTTTCGATGGTAATACCCCCGTTCGAAATTCAATGTTGTTGAGCATTAATCATAATTTCTAATCTTGTGCTTTCATTGCAAAATTGTTTATATTTGTTCATATAAACAAAATATCCAGTTCTATGATACCCTAACCATTTTATTTGATCTGATTGATACATTGTCATATTCTCAAAACAATTCTCTTGATTTCATTTCGTTCTTTCAATATCTTTGTTTTGAGAAATCTTCAAAGTTCAATTGCTCAAATCATATGAGCATACATTTTGACAGTGTTATCATACACTTTGTACTTAACTGTTTAGTTAAATTGTTGAACATCTATTATTTATAGGACTTACATGGGATTTGTGTGGGAACTTAAACAAAACTTCCATGGATTCACGTTAACCAGTGTTTCCTACCCCGGAAGTTATCCTTGAGTGATTGAGGGGTGAGGGGTCTTAAATCAAAGAGTGGGGGAGATAACTCATCCGGTTGAGTTTTTCTCGTTGTGCTGAGCAGTCAAATGTAAATGAGAGTTTGGTTAGAAGTGAGCTTTAATGACAAAAAGAAAGAGGGTGTGAGAACAGAGTTAAAAGAATATGAAAACTCTGCAACAAACACTTTCTGAGCCGGGCAGCCACATCAACTGTTTGGTTCACATTCTTTGATGACCATCATTGAATCAAGAAGTGAGCCCATGTAAACTCTTGCTTTTACCCCACCAACCACTCGTTTCTTTCTTAACAAAGAAATGTTTCATTTTCTTTGGGGACGCAACATATCTGCTATCTAGTCTTCATTCGGAAGATTTAGATATTGAAAAAGAAGGAAGGTTGCCCCACCTTCGCACCTCTTTCATGCACATTGAGTCCGTGTAATATATGTTGCTGTCTCAACAGTTTACACATTTTTTAGCCTGAGAAAGCTAAGTAGCTTTAATCATTTTACACTTGCACGTACACACAAGGAATGAGTTTTCTTGTCATAATATTCATAGAAAATTCCTTTGTGGATTTTCGATGATTGAATGGAAGCCCTGGGGGAGTGAATATCACAAAAGCTCCTTTCAAAAGTACATCCGTTGTACAAAGTGGCTTCGTGCTACTTGCAGGCATACTAACTGTTTCATCTATTGAATAAGGGTTACATTGTTCAGTATGTCTGAATTTGAAAAGATTCGGTTATATACATTTCATGAATTGACGGATACTCAGAACAAAGGGCGGAGAATGTCAAATTATCATAAAGGGGAGATCAAAGAATGTGTTGAAATTGAATAGTTTTGATGATCATGATGTTCACAATCATCAAAAAGGGGAGAGTTTTACAAAGTTCAATTTCAATGTTATAAAGAAAGAAAGTTTTGTGGAGAAAGGTTGCTTTTCTTAAGACAGTCTAGAGTTCAAAGAGATGAAGATATGAGTTCAATGTTGTTTCAATATTCAAAGATGAAGATTTCAAAGATTGTATTTCTTTTTTCCCGTATCATGTGGTGTCTGCTACAAGTTTGTTCCTCCTATACGTTGATTGAAACAAGTTCTTAAGCTGAAATCTATTCAATTCGCGGTTCAAAGACAGATTCTTTGTTATTAAACTGAAGATGCACCATGGAATGTCAAGTAACTCGCATTTTATCTTTCTTGTGTGCTGATCCGATGTGTTGAGTTTCTACAGTGGAATGTTGCTTGATAGTGCATTCAGTCGAGGCTATTGTATATTGAATCTGGTTACAAAGTTGAAACTATGAAGACAAGAGCTTTATTCAAGGGGGAGCGTGGAAACAAATGAAGACATGCAACACCAAAGTTCTTCAAAGATTCAAGAGGGAAAGAAGATCAATCCTGATGATTTAAAGAATATCAATGCCTAAAGGTTTCAAGATGATAAATGCCTTATTCAGCTTTAGGGGGAGATTGTTAGGACTGAAAGTCCTGTGCGTTGAAAGTTGATTAAAGCATTTATAAGGGGTTAATTTGTTATTATTTGATAGTTAAGTTATTAATGGGCCTAAAGCCCATTAGGCCTTGTGCGCCACATATATAAGGCGTATTTCGTTTCATTATTCAGTTTTTTAGAGAAAGAAAAGTCTCATTATTCATAATTCTCTAGTCAATAGGTTTACTTTCTCTGATCAGATATTCTCTTTGTAAACCTAAACCCTTTAATTGAATATTAATCATATGACTAGAGGTTGTGGCTATATTATTGTTCTTCATTGATATTATTATTTGTTGATTGCACTGTACTGGGATCTACAGTGAGCTTTGTCTCCTACACTCTTTTGAGGAAAGGTCTACACCATCCTCTACAGGTCAACACTTCAAGACAAAATCACCTCAAGACAAAAGGTACATCCTGTACCATGCTGAAGACTTGTGTCCATCCCTTGCTCAACAGGTGTCCTATGAATTAAATGCATGAGGCACTATAAATATGGAGGATAGTTCAACATGCAAGATAACCAGCTTTACAAGCCTTCAAGCTCTCTAAGTGCACTGGCAATTTTCTCTTTACGAAGTTCTTTTGTTTTCTAAGTGTTTTACAATTGTTCTTCAATCCCTAAGTGTAAGATTGTTTGAACAGATTCATCTGTTCTCTTCCGCAACAATCAAAAGTTTTCTATCTGTAATTCTTGATTTCAAATCAATAAGAATTAAAATTAAGAGAAAAGTTGTATGTATTGTATTCAACCCCCCCCCCTTCTACAATACTTGTCTTATTTATTTACTGCTATCTGGGACCAACAGAAAGTGAGTCCTTAAAGGTCAAATTATATGAACTTTCTGAAAAACTCAAACTGTCAGATAACGAGAAAACTAAGTTTGTTAATAAAAGTAACTCACTTATTTCTGAAAACATGGAGTTAATAGAAAGACTAAAGGATTTTGAATTGAAACTCTATAAACGAGATGAAACAGATCAATCGATCCATTTGAATAAACCTAAGGAATTCAAGTATTTTAATGCAAACTGAGGAATTGGATACGATAATCTTCATTACCTAGAGGACGTCTTATCAAAGGTTCCTACCTTGTATGCCTATGATTTTCTAGGCATTGATAAGACATATCCTGAGTACAAAATCAGATGGACAAAATCTTCTAATGAAGTTGAGGAACAGGAGGACTTAAAAGGGAAAAAGACAGTTAAAATGCAACTTCCTTTTGCTTACGAGCAACTAAATGCATGTTATAAGAAAAATAAGTCTGATTACCTCTCAAATGACTACTTTCGCAGTTATTCCAATGTTGAACATGAAACACTACCAGCCGAGGCAAAATCTTCAGAGTACAAACTCTATGTTACCCTTTTGATTTTAGAAAATAAAATAGTTGAGCTTGAGGAGTCATTTGAACTAGTATGGATCTCTTTTGAAAAGGAAAGGAAAAAAACGTTTAACTAAGATTAAGGATCTTGAAAATATCAAAACAGAAAAGCTCTTTGATAGTGAAAGACAAGTGTTTCAGATGGAAATTCAGAACCTATCATCTAAATTATCTGGACTAGCGACAGATATTTTGAAAGAGCATGTCACCAAGGCAGATTTACGAAAGAATCTTGACCTCCTCCTTGAAGAAAGAATTGTCTTATCTTAACCTTCCTCTTCCACTTCAAATACCTCTTCATGCAAAGCCCTCTTAGGTGATATATCTCCGGTTTGTAAAAACAAGGCGTTGAATCACACTGATAAGGGAAAGAAACCTAAGCTTGATTTTTTCAAAAAAAATATTGACTCTGATTTTGTAAAGCTTCCGCTAATCATTTTTTGAAAACTCCAAGTCTGACCTATCCCCCAACCGAAACATTCGATAATCACAAATATAATGAAGAACTCAAGTTTTCCGCATTCACGAATTCCAGTGTGTGTTCAAATGATGATCTTGATAAGTTTGATTTCACACCTAAACTTACTAGTCATACTTAGTTTCTTGATCACTAGAAAGAGAAACGGTCATATTTTATAAGGGCGAATGTTCTACATCTGCTCCTTAAAGAGTCTCTGTGAATAATTCTTCAAAACCAAAATCTAAAAGACAATCACAGAAACAAAGAAAGAGCGATAACTCTAATAAAAGACACTCTTACTACTCCAGTTCATCTAATGGTGAGTTTAATGATGTTTCAGATAATCACAATCAAAGAAAAGGCGTCAAACAGGTTTAGATAGAAAAGAAGTCTAAGCAAGGCACCACGAAGACAAACTCGTTTAATTCTTTTTCGCATGTTAGGACAGATAATATTGATCATGATGTTTTTCATTTAAGTACCTCTGTTGAACAAAGTTTGATGTTTCTTTTAAAACTTTATTCCATTCAGCAGTTGATTCAGTTTTCTCAAGATAATATTTGTTGTTCTGTGTGTGGTTTAAATGATTTTGTTGATTGTAAATATGCATCTGATTGGTTTGGCACTTATCATGTCTATAACTCTTGTCTTACTTCTTATTCACCGTCAAAAAGACTAGGATCCATTCTTAAATGGGCTCCAAAGTCTGGTGGTACACCTAACCCTAGATGACCTATTTTCAAATGGGTACCTAAATCTACTTAATTGTTTTTCCAGACCGGTCATGTGTGGTATTTAGATTTTGGTTGCTCCAAACACATGACCGATAGGAAGGATCTTCTCACGAACTACAACGACAAATTCTACGGAAAGGTGAGATTCGGGATATCGTTCAAGACAACATCACTATCAAGAAAGTCTCATGTGTTGAAGAATTAGAGCACAATCTGTTTAGTATCGGCAAATTATGTGATAAGAATCTAGAGGTGAATTTCAAGGCCAAAATATGCAACATCAAGATTGAAGATGGTGAGGACCTTCAAGCTAGGATGTGACGCACCAAACTCTACATCATTGATCTTGCCAATATGAAAAGTAAAAAGGCAGTCTGTCTCTTGTCCAAAGCCACTATGCAACAGAACTGGTTATGGCATAGAAGACTTTCACACCTAAACTTCAAGAACATCAACAGGATGGTGATCGGAGGATTACTTAAAGGAATGTCCGACATGAAATTTGAAAAGGAGCACTTATGTGCGACGTGCGAGATGGGGAAGATGAAAAGAACACCTCACAAGCCTAAGGTTATTCCAAGCACATCGAGATCACTACTCGAGGTACACTTGGGTCAAATTCCTTCGTTCAAAGGATGAGACCCTAGAGCTAATCATAGTACACCTTAAAAGTGTACAAGTCAACCTACAACTAACTGTTCAGTCCATCCGAACAGACAACGGTACAAAATTCAAGAACAAGGCATTTGGAAGATACTTAGAATCAACTGGTATTACCCATACTTTCTCAGCGGCTTGCAATGCTTAGCAAAATTGAGTTGGCGAACGGCGGAATCGTACCCTAGTGGAAGCAGCTCGGACGATGCTCACTCAATCAAATCTCCCATTGTTCCTTTGGGCTGAAGTAGTTGCTACCGCGTGTTTCACACAAACCGCTCTATCATCAACAAGGGGTTTAGCCAAACCCTGTGCTAAGTCCTCAATAACTGCATCCCTAACATCAAATACTTCAATGCTTATGGATGCAAGTGCTTCGTACTAAATGATGAAGAAGATATCGGCAAGTTCACTCCGAAGGAGGACGAAGCAATCTTCATCGGATATTCTGCCAGCTCAATCGCCTATCACATCTACAACAAGCGGACAAAATTCGTCATTGAGGGTGTAAATGTGACTTTTGAAGAATTGGATTATTTAGCTTCTAAATATCTCAATTCAGAAATTGTACTATCTGGTGTGTTAGCTTCTAAACAAGTCAGTTCAGGACCTGAGCAAAATCCAGTAAATCTGAATCATGTCTCTATCTCAAAAGCACATTGTTCTGATTTAGATTTATTATTTGAAAACTTCTATGATGAGTACTTTGGTCAATCTAACCCTACTTTTATTGTGTCTAACTGGGATGGAGCTGCCAGAATAGAGGACTTAATATTATCCAATCCAGTCCTCCGTCTCCAGCATTTGATTCATCTGCATCTCAATCTTCTCCTCCACTTGATCAAGATACTCCTACTCCAAAAGAAGATGAACCGAACTCGAAACCATTGGAAGTTACTGCCGTCGAGTCATCTTTGGCAACCCGTACTGATCAACCTTCACGAAGTACGGAGACTGCTTCATCTACTGATCTGGCTTCAGCTTTACCTTCCAACATATTACCTTCACTTGAATATGTGCAAGAGATTCCCCAAGTGGTTATGTGGATCCAGTTGATGACCAATCCATATTCAATAGCTCCCTCACTCCCACAGGCGGACGAAGGCACATCCCTTACATTATATAATCGGCGACCCCTCGACACCGGTTCAAACAAGGGTCGCCTCAACCAATAATTGCCTCTTCTCTACTTTTCTGAGCCGCATAGAACCTTTCAATGTCTCGGAGGCCCTCAACGATCCCGACTAGGTTATTGCTATGCAAGAGGAACTGAACTAGTTCGAGAGCCTCAAGGTGTGATGGTTAGTGCGAAGACCATAGAACAAAACGACGGTTGGTATTAACTGGGTCTTCAAGAACAAGAAAGACGAAGAAAACATAGTTGTTCGTAACAAGGCAAAACTCATACCCAAAGGATATCGACAGCAAAGAAGGGGCTGACTATGATGAGACATTCGCCCCGATTGCTCGTATTGAATCTATCAGGATGTTCCTCGCCTACGCCATACACAAGAACTTCACTGTGTTCCAGATGGACGTAAAGACTGCCTTTCTAAACGGTGTTCTGAAGGAGAAAGTCTATGTCTTGCAACCTGAAGGCTTCATAAGTGATACCAAGCCCAATCATGACTACATTTTAGACAAGGCCTTGTATGGTCTCAAACAAGCACCAGGAGCCTGGTTTGACGCCTTATCTACCTTTCTAATCAAAGTTGGCTTTTCCAAAGGTAAGATTGATACTACTTTATTCATTAAGAAGAAAAAAAGATACCATTCTTATGCAAATATATGTAGACGATATAATCTTTGGCTCGACAAATTAAACAACTTTTAACTGGAATATTCATTAATCAGTCTAAGTACATCTCGGGTATTCTTCGAAAATTAAAGATTGAAAACTGCGCACCCATGAAAACTCGAATGGCACCGGGTTCTAAGTTACATGTCGATCCTAGTGGAAAGGATGTGGCCGTTAAAACCTATAGAAGAATGATAGGTTCATCGATGTATCTGACGCCAAGTAGGCCAAACATTATGTTTTCCACATTTCTTTGTGCAAGGTTCCAGTCTAAACCTAAAGAGTCTCACTTAATAGTTGTTAAGTGTATACTTCGATATATAAAAGGTACTATTGATCATGGTTTGTGGTACCCGAAAGAGACAGGTTTCAAACTGACGGCTTTTTCTGATGCCGACAATGTCGGGAGTATGCTGGATAGGAAGAGTACTTCGGGTCACGTCCAGTTCTTGGGAGACAAGTTCGTCAGCTGGGCGTCGAATAAGCAGAACTGCGTGTCCACATCTACAGCTGAAGCGGAGTACGTTGCCGCTGCAAGTTGTTGCTTACAAGTGATCTGGATGCGCACCCAACTAAAGGATTACATATTTAATTACTCGAAGATACCAATCTATTGTGACTCAAAGAGCGTCATCGCAATATCAAGTAATCCAGTCCAGCATACGAAGACCAAATATATAGATGTCCGATATCACTTTATCAAGGATCACGTAGAACGTGGTACAATAGAACTTTATTTTGTAAATATTGAACATCAAATAACCGACCTATTTACGAAAGCCTTGTACGAAAATTGGTTCAATTATCTAGTGTCAAAGCTCGGTATGCTCAATCTGAAAGTTTAACGCCTATATGAATCTGGTACAAAGTTTCTTCAGTAAAATGGGACTTTAACCTTCTCACACAGAGCTTATTATCTGTGTTATCAGGCTCAAATTCCCCTTTCACTGAACTCTCTTTTTCTCGTATTCATACTGTATTTTCAAAATTCCTTTATGTTACTTTCTTTCTTTCTTTGTGTATTTGCGTTTGTCTCATTCTCATTCTCATTTTCATTTCATGGTATTCTACAATTCTTTACAGTTTATCTATCTAAGGGGGAACTTTCAATTTATTTTATCTTTATCAATGTTTGTCTGTGAACTCTTCCGCTATTGTGTCAATTTTTTTCCTTTGACAAGTTTTTTTATGCACAAATTGAGGGGAGAGTTGATGCATCATGTAGAGTGAATACGAACCCTTACAGGTAAATTCTACTCTATCATGCACCAGTTAAGGGGGAGTAAATGAGTTTTTGAAACATATTTTTCTATGTGGTGAAAGTCCCTCATGATTTATGAGGGCGTTGTATTTCCTGCACAAAGCTTACGCCGAAGGCTCTACTTACCGCACAAAGCTTGTCTGGGAGTTGAACTTCCCGCACAAAGCCTGTGGGAACAGTAACTACCACATACCTCTTATGCGGTAGCTTATCCGGTAACTACTGCCTCTTGTTCGATGTGGGAGTTTTGACCATATGGTCAAACATTTGACTTTTTAAAAGTCAAACTTTTTGGTTTTAAAAGGTTCCCTCTAAAAAACTCCCTTACACTATTTCTTTTGCCATCGACTCTTCCTCTCCCTCTCTCTAAAACCTTTTTCCACTATGTGCGATTACCTTCACTACTTTCAATTTCGATTCGATTGCCCATCTAATCGCACTAGGTATGTTCTCATTGAGTAGATTCGAACTTTAAATCGATTGATTGATTAGGGTTCTTCATCACCCGACTGTTAATAATTCAATGTATCGATTAGGGTTTGGTCGCACACTAGGGCAGAGTTGATATTAGATATAAACCCCTATATCGAGTCATTCTAATCGTTTAATGCTTATATTTAATCGAGTATATAAGTTTATTGGTAAAATCGATCAACTTTGTGTTCCCATTAAAAGGTTAAGTTCATGTCCCGCATGACATATAACTCCCTCATAACACTTAAGTCCCGCATGATACTAAACTCTGTTAGAGCACAGTCTCATTGGATTCAAGATCATCCAATCTGAAGATCCAATCTGAAGCTAATGCCGAAAAGTCGACTCTCGATATTAAGTCTAATGTTACTTTGTAACAAATGTCGAAGTTAGTTAATGTTTATTATAATTTAGTATTTAGTTTAACTTAGTTTAAATATCTAGTTATTAGATATTAGTTAGTTTTAGATATTAGTTAGTTAATATCTAAATTAGATATTTGTTTTAATATCTAAGTTTAGATATTATAGCAAAGTGTGTTTGAGAAGCTAACACTTAGAAATCAGAAAACACATACACAACACACACACTAAAGGTGTAAAACAGAGAGAACACATAAAAAGCTTCAATCGATCAAACCTGTAATCGTTGTTATTAATCTAAACAGGTTGGTTAATCGTTTATGTGTATGAGTCGATATTTTGATAAGAACTTGATAAGTATTGTGAACCGACAATTGGTATCAGAGCCTGATAATTGATTCAAATCAATTTTTGGAAAAACGACTCTGTGTTCTTCATTTCAAAATCGATTTCGAGTTTAAGTGTGTTTTAGGTGTTGAAATCGATCAGGCACTGATCGATAGGTGTTTTAGAACGATTTGGTGGTGATTAATTTCAGTTTATCACATCAATCGAGTCCCAAGTTTGTGAAAATTGTGTCTGAGTTCACGTTCTAAAAACAGCACCGTTCCATCGATCAATTTTTCAAAAAGTGATGTTTATTGCGATCGAGTGTTTGTAATATGTTATAGAACTATTAGTGGTCATTTTATTACAATTTGGGACTACTAATTGGTGCCAAACAGGTCGATTTATCGAAATCGGATCAATTTTTCGAACACAGGGACGAACTCGCGCAAACCAGAATTTTGCGCCAACCTCAAGTCGCGAGAATTCGAGTTTTGCGCCAGCCACTTATCGCGAGAACTTAAATTTTTCGCCAACCTCGTGTAGCGCAAGTTGAGTTTTGCGCCAGACACTAGTCACGCAAAGTTCTGTTTCACGCCATCAACTTCTCGCGCAAACCGTGTTTCGCGCCAGACACTGCTCGCACAAACCACCATTTTGCGCCACCCTCTGCAATCTCAAACCACCCTTTTGCGCCAGCCTCAGCTCGCACAAACCATCCTTTTGCACCACTGCCTTTAGCGCATTTCTGGGTTTTGCGCCAATCACTGTTCTATACTTAGAATTTTTTTTATGAGAATTTTTCAAAACTGTAATAGCGGGACCCCCGTGCTAAGTCTGCCTAGGGGGACAAAATTTCTTGTGTGATCAAATTTTATCTGGACTAACGGTCAAATCCAAGTTCTTATTGCACTTATTAATCTAAACAGGATGACCTCAAGAGAAGCTCTAGCTATCGGAACCGACATGAAGCCACCAGTACTCTTCAGGGGAGAGTACGAACAGTGGAAAGATCGGTTCCTGAACTTCATTGAAAGACAAGATTTGGGTAATTATATCAGGAAATCCTTAGAAGAAGGACTTATGGCATCAGTTTATAGGGAACCTCCAGAGGGAACTAATGAGCAAAGAATTGAACTTAAGTATGAGGATCTAGGAGGTGATGACCAGAAGAGAGCAAAAGGAGACAGATTAGCTAAGTCTTATATTCTTCAAGGCATTCCAAACGAAATATATGTGAAGATAGACACCTATAAAGCCTCTGGCAAACAGATGTGGGATCAACTAGAGAAGATGATGCTAGGTTCAAAGGTTGGGAACCAACTCAAAATTTCCAACTGCCTAAACAATTATGAAGAATTTAAAGGCAGGGTTGGAGAGTCTCTAGAAGGAACTTATGACAGATTCGTGACCTTGCTGAACGAACTAAGCAAGAACAAGGTCAACAAATCACAAATCGAGCTAAACGTCAAATTCCTAAGTATTCTACAGCCTGAATGGAAGAGGTTTGCCAGGCAAATGAAGCAGATCAAGGATCTGAATGAGATTCCACTTCATGAAGTGTATGAAACCCTCAAACAAAATGAAGAAGAGGTGGATGAAATTCTAGATGAGAAGAGGCAGACAGTGAAGACAGTTGATGACACAGTTGCTCTTGTTGTCAAAAAGAAGAAGAAGAAGACAATTGTGTATGAATCAGAAGAAATTGAAGCTGAAGCAAACTCTGACTTGGATGACTGTGAACAACTGAAGCAAGCAATGCTTATGCTAACTAAGGCTTTTCAGAAGAAGTTCTACAAGAAGCCAAGTTCAAACAGTCAGAGGTATTCTTCTGGTCCGAATAACTATGTTCATAAGGAGAGGGTTGAAGGAAAAAGATTTGAAGGAAAAAGAATAGAGGAGAGGAAGCCTGAAGAGAGAAGATTTAAAGCTGAAAGATCCAGCCAGTCAGAACCACCAACGTGCTACAACTGTGGCAAAATAGGTCATTTTGCCAAAGACTACCGAAGACCCAAAGTCAGAAACTCCGATTACTACAAGAACAAAATGCTTCTTGCAAAGCAACAGAAGGCGGGTAAGGCATTGATGGTTGAAGATGAGTACTGGCTTGACCATTCAGACCAGGAAGAAGACAATGAAGAAGAGGATGAGGCAGCCAACATGTGCTTGATGGGAAAGAAGGAATCAGAAGCTGAAGCTGACTCAGATGATGGGGAAAGAAGGAATCAGAAGCTGAAGCTGACTCAGATGATGAGGAGAATGAGGTATGTGATTTATCTTATTCCAATTTCTTAAATCAAATGCATGCCATGAATATAAAACTCCAAGAATTAGATTCAAATCTTAAGCGGGAAAAGGGTGTTATAACTGACAAAAACCAATCGATACAGAAACTTAGCAATGAAATTGCTGAGAAGAAAGTATTGATTGATGTTTTACATAAAAACATTGACATCAACGCAAAAGAACATACAATAATTCTTAAGGAGAATTCTGAAATCAAGTCTAAACTGAAAAAGAGTGAGTTTGATTTAAAAGAGCTTACGAAAATGTATTCTTCATGTACTGAAGAAAACAAATCTTTAATTGCAAAATTAGATGCTTTGGAAAAGAAGTTATACTCACTAGGTCAAACTGAGAAAACCATTAATCTTAACAAACCAAAAGAGAATAAAGACAATTGGGGAATTGGTTATGAGAAAGCTCACTGCCTTAAAAAAGGTATATCTGAAGTACCTGCACTTTATGATTTTACTTTTATGAATCTTTCTCACCGATACCCTAAACTTCAAGTTTTCAATATTGGACTATCAAAAGAGGATGAAGCCAAGGAAACAGAAAAACGGAGGAAATCATCTAAAGTTCACCTTCCATTTTATTATGCGAAGTTAAATAATAGTTATAATGATGATCCAATTTATCACAAGAAATCTCTTTCAAATGACTTTTTTCAAAGTTATTCTGTCAAAGAAATGGAGGCGAAGCCTGTTAAAGGTAAACTTTATGTCCTTCCCCTCGTTTTAGAAAGTAAAATTTCTGAACTCGAGAACTCTTTAACATATGAAAGACTTTTGATTGAGATTCAACAAAAAGTTTTTTCAACTGTGCTGAAAAATGTTGTTATTTCAAAGGCTTCAAAATCTGATGACATGTTTGGTTTAACAAACAGAGGGTTTGATTTTCTTAACTCTGACGGTAGTTTGGATGATTGTTTTGAACAATTTGATTTTAATGCGAAACTTCCTAACCATTCATCTTTTATTGTGAAATCATTGGGAAAAACCAGTACGTCTGTTAACAGTGCAAAATCAATGAAAGTTGATAAATTAGTCTCTGTGAAAGCTAAGAATGCTATAGGTAAGATTAAATCTCAGCATTCACAAAAACCGATCACTACTGGTAAGCCGAAGAAGAAACATTCGTTTGTTGCTTAAAAGTCTAACTCACGAGTTTCAAATGTTTCAGATCTGAGCAAGCAAAAGCCAGAAGTTAAATCTCAATGGCAACCGAAACAGAAGCTTGACAAGGCTGATAAATCGTTTTGTAGTATTAATTGTAGTAAGACTTTAACTAGTAACGATGTTTTGAAAGCGAGTGTTGCTACTTTTTTGAAACCAAAACTTGTTGTTTCTCGCAAGCAATATTCTTTTAAGCAATTATTCCAGTTATCTTTATCTGCTATAAAGTCTTCTTTTTATGATAACATGTTTCTACTTCTTGTCAAGATTCTGAGGTTTGGCTTGGAAATTATCATGTGCATTCATATCATTATAATGCTTCAAATGATTTTCAAATGAAAAAAGGACCCAATTTCAAATGGGTACCAAAATCTAGTGCTAACACAGTTGGACCCAAATTCCAGTGGGTACCAAAAGATAAATATGTGTTGCAGGCACCCAACGTTTAAGAAGGAGCATAGAATTGGTTCTTGAGTAAATCAACTCAAGACCCGGACATCAATGTCAATTAGGCTTTTGAACAAATCAGTTCAAGACCCGCACTTCAATGCTCAAAGTCTTCAATTTTGTTTTATGACTATCTAAATCTGTTGTATCATAATTTCTCTTGTGTAGATCCGTCATATGTGGTACTTGGATAGCGGATGTTTCAAGCATATGACTGGATAAAAATAGATGATGTCCAACTTTACAGAGAAGTATTGCGGAACAGATAGATTCGACAACGACCAATTTTCACCAATAATGGGATATGATGATGTAGTACATGACAATGTCACGATCAAGAAGGTGAGCTATGTTGAAGGCCAAAGGCACAACCTGTTCAGTATCATCCAGTTCTGTGACAAAGACTTAGAGGTCAATTTCAAAGCCAAGAGGTGTTCAGTTCGCACTGAAGAAGGCGAGGAACTCTTGGTCGGCACGAGAAAGTCCGACCTCTACATAATTAAATTGTGTGAGTCCGTGATCGTTACCAGATAATCAAAACAACAAACAATAGATAATAAACCAACCTGATTCGATAACAAACGATGATTACACGGTTGATTTCTTGATATTGAGTTCTCTGTTTGTTTTTCTCTCTTTACACCTTTGTGTGTGTGTATTGTGTGTGATTGTTGTGTTCGATAGATGATAGAGAGAAAGAAATAATATCTGATAAAGATATTATCAAAACTTAATAAACTAATAATAAAACTTAATATCTAAAACTATAATATCTAGATATTAAAAACAACTTTGACTTTATTACAGAATAGACCCAAGACTTTGGTTGAGAGTAACTTTCAGCATTAACTTCATATTGCGATCTTCGTTTTGGATGATCTTGAATCCAATGAGACTGTGTCATAACAATCTCCCCCTTTGGATCAAGATCATTACGAAAATGATTTGGCAATACGATCTTCTTTTTCAGCACAGAAGATGCAATCTCTTTCTCTAGCTCAGAATGCTTTAGCAAAGTATCTTCAAAGAAAATTTATCTGAAATCAACATGTCTTCAGAATACTTTGATCTCGCAGTTCTTGGTCTTGTAATGTAATGGACTGAACATTTCTTCAAGCTTTAGATTCTCCCCCTTTTTGATGGAAAGTGCGACGACTTCATCAAAACTTTGAGTAAGAAATGTCAACCACTTGGAGTCTCTGATCCGTCAATTCAATAGTTATTCATCCTGATCTTTGCAAATCTAGACAAAATAATCATGTAACACCTGAATCAACTAATGAATCAGTTAGAATGCCTGTCAGTAACACTAAGTCACTGTGTGTAACGAATACACATTGGAAAGGAGCTGTTTGATGTTGACTCCCCCAGGGCTTCCATTTAATCATCGAATCACCATGAGATGAAGATATAGAATTATACCTTTACGTATGATCTTCCATCTCATGAAGCTAAGCTTAAAGTCATAAAGATATGATCTTTTAAGCTTCTCTCAAACTTCTGCAAAAGTCTTAAGTCAAAGTCAAAGCAAATTTATTCACTTAAATTGAAAAGACAAAAAGCAGTAAAACTTTTTAAAGTACGAGTTCTGATCTGAATTGATCAGAAGTCATATCCGAACTCCTTTGACGTGAAGAGCTCCCCCTAAAATCTTGCATTACAAAAAAAATTTGGTATTATAAGGTACATGCAAAATTTTATGAGCTCCCCTCGAAGTAATATTGACCAGATGTCAATTTCTTCTCATTCTCCCCCTTGGATCATGAACATTTGATAGAAGTGCAGATATCAATCAGAGTTAAGAATGAAGAAATGATGAAAAAGTATACAATTTAGATCACTTTTATAGGTAACTACTGATTAGATTTTAAGATTTAACATACCAAGCATAGAGATAAGAAAGTTGAACCTCTTTTCGCCTATGGGTTTGGTGAACAAATCGGCAAGTTGATAATCAGTTTTTACAAAGAAAAGTTCAATTGTTCCCTTTTCAACATGATCTTTAATAAAGTGATACCTGACGTCTATGTGCTTAGTCTTGGTGTGTTGAACAGGATTCGCTGATATTGCGATGGCGCTCTTGGAGTCACAGTATATCGGGATTTTGTTGAAGTGGAAACCGTAGTCGCGCAATTGAGTTCTCATCCATAAGACCTGAGAACAGCAGCTAGCAGCAGCTACATATTCTGCTTCGGCCGTGGACGTTGAAACACAAAGTTGCTTCTTCGATGCCCAACTTACGAGTTTGTCACCGAGGAACTGTACGTGTCCTGACGTGCTCTTCCTGTCTAACATACAACCTGCATGATCTGCATCTGTGTAGGCTGTTAGTTCAAAACTAGTATCTTTAGGATACCACAGACCAAGAGCTACAGTGCCCTTCAGATATCTAAAAATGCGCTTTACAGCAGACATATGGATTTCTTTAGGATTGGCCTGATATCGTGCATATAAGCATGTTGAAAACATTATATCTGGCCTACTAGAAGTAAGATACATTAAAGAACCTATCATCCCTCGATAAGTCCTAACATCAACAGCCTTTCCCGAAGGATCGCTGCCAATCTTAGTACCTGGTGCCATTGGGGTACCAATCGGTTTTGAATTTTCCATTTTGAACTTCCAAATAATATCCATAATGTATTTTGATTGATTGATAAAAATACAGACCAATTGTTAGGTCACAAGGCTTGAGCTTCCCAGGAGGTCACCCATCCTAGGATTGCTCTCGCCCGAGCACGCTTAACTTGTTAGGATCAAGCGCTTACCACTACACCAAAATCAATTGCTTATGGTGAAGGCGCAACTTTATTTCCTTAAACCATGGTAGCGCAAAGCCCCGTACTAAGCGACAGGCGGACATGAGGGGCTGCACCACTTTCGTGGAGCCAGCGGGTCGGGCTGTTAGTCCCGGCCAGTTACGTACTCCCGAGTCGAAGGTGAGGGCGCTGGATGCTTGTGGCATTCCCAGCAAATGTTGGGATTTCTCCTCAACAATCCCCCCCCCCCCAGCATTTGCACACTGGGAGACTCGAACCCGCGACCTCGCTCTGATACCAATTGTGAGTCCGTGATCGTTACCAGATAATCAAAACAACAAACAATAGATAATAAACCAACCTGATTCGATAACAAACGATGATTACACGGTTGATTTCTTGAGATTGAGTTCTCTGTTTGTTTTTCTCTCTTTACACCTTTGTGTGTGTGTATTGTGTGTGATTGTTGTGTTCGATAGATGATAGAGAGAAAGAAATAATATCTGATAAAGATATTATCAAAACTTAATAAACTAATAATAAAACTTAATATCTAAAACTATAATATCTAGATATTAAAAACAACTTTGACTTTATTACAGAATAGACCCTAGACTTTGGTTGAGAGTAACTTTCAGCATTAACTTCAGATTGCGATCTTCGTTTTGGATGATCTTGAATCCAATGAGACTGTGTCTTAACAATTTGTCAAGTGTCCAGACGGAAAAGCAGGTTTGTCTACTCTCGAAAGCCTCGATGCAGCAAAGCTGGTTATGGCATCGACGACTCTCTCACCTCAACTTTAGGTACATCAACAAGCTGGTCAGTGGAAAACTAGTCAAAGGACTTCCCGATCTGAAGTATGAAAAAGAACATCTTTGTGCAACATGTGAAAAGGGAAAGATAAAGAGGGCTCCACATAAACCAAAGCCTGAACCGAGTACAAGAGCTCCATTAGAGTTGTTGCATATGGATCTCTGTGGTCCGATGCGAACACAAAGTCTAGGCAGAAAGAAGTACATACTAGTTATCGTGGACGATTACTCGCGATACACTTGGGTCAAGTTTCTACGTTCAAAGGATGAGACACCTGATGTTCTCATTACATTCCTGAAGAGGACCCAGGTGAATCTGCAGAAATCGGTCAAGCTTCTACGAACAGACAACGGCACAGAGTTCAAGAACAAAAAGGTTGAAGAATATCTCGAATCTGTCGGGATTTCACATCAATAATCTGTTGCTCGTACACCTCAACAGAATGGAATGGTCGAAAGAAGAAATTGTACGCTAGTCAAGGCTGCTCGTACTATGCTAAGTCAATTTGACTTACCTCTATTTCTATGGGTTGAAGTTGTATCGACTGCGTGCTACACTCAGAATCGATCCATGATACACCGCAAATTCAAGAAGACTCCTTATGCGTTAATCAACAACCGAACACCGACAATCAAATATTTCCATATATTTGGGTGTAAGTGTTTCGTTCTAAACGATAGAGAGAGTCTGAACAAGTTTAGCGCCAAGGCGGACGAAGGCATCTTCATTGGTTATTCCTCTACATCAACTGCATACCGTGTATATCTGAAGAATTCAAAGACGGTTATTGAAAGCATCAACGTCACGTTTGATGAAGAGATGGCTTTCGAACAACACAATTCAGAACCCGTGATAACCGGCGTACTAGCTTCTGGGCAAATCAGTTCAAAACCTGCGTCTCAACAGAACAAATCAGATGAAGCATCAACGTCATCTAATAATTTATCTGATTTAGATTTATTATTTGAACTGTTTTATGATGAATTTCTTGGATCTAATGTAAAGACATCTGTTGTGGTTGACAGGATGGAAGACTCAACGACTACTCATCCAACCAGTTCAGATATCTCTACTGAATCCAACGCCCCGATTCAGCAAGAAATTCCAGTTCAAATGCCGACTCCAACAGTTGAAGCTGTGACAAATGATGAAGAGACAAAAGTAGCTGAAATAGTAGGATGTTCTGTACAGACTAATCTACAGCCGGACCAAGTTGTACCTGCTGAGCCTTCTGCACCTATTACTTCAACTACAATCATAATTCCTCCTGAACAAACTGAAGAAGGTACAAGTGGATTTATAGATGATAATATTGATATATATTCATATAATCCATTGCCTTATGAACACAAATGGACCAAAGAGCACCCGATAAGCCAGATCATTGGCGATCCAACAAAACCGGTGCAAACTCGGTCAGCGTCAATGAATATGTGTATGCATGACTCCTTTCTGAGCAAGTTCGAGCCAACTCGAGTATCAGAGGCACTTGCTGATCCAGAATGGGTGACTTCAATGCAAGAAGAGCTGAATCAGTTCGACGCACTTCAAGTCTGGAGACTCGTACCAAAACCTCAAGGTAAAACCATTATAGGTACGAAATGGGTTATCAAGATCAAGAAAGACGAAGAAGGTACCGTTATTAGAAACAAGGCAAGACTGGTTGCCAAAGGATACAGAAAGAGGAAGGAATCGACTACGACGAGACTTATGCTCCTGTGGCGCGTTTAGAGGCAATACGAATGTTTCTAGCCTACGCAACCCATAAGAACTTCACGGTCTTTTAAATGGACGTGAATACTGCCTTTCTGAATGAGATTCTAAAGGAGGAAGTCTACGTCTCTCAGCCAGAAGGCTTTGTCAATCAAGAGAATCCGAATCACGTCTACATTCTCGACAAAGCACTCTATGGACTTAAACAAGCTCCTTGTGCCTGGTACGATGTCCTTTCACAATTCCTAGTCAAGTCTAGTTTTTCAAAAGGTATGGTAGATACCACTTTGTTTATCAAAAAGGAAAAAGCCGATATCATTCTAATTCAAATCTATGTAGATGATATTATTTTTGGCTCTACAAATCCTAAGTACTGTAAGAATTTTTCTAACCTTATGGTGTCAAGATTTCAGATGAATATGATGGGAGAGATGAATTTCTTTCTCGGATTACATGTCAAACAATTTTCATCGGATATTTTTATCAATCAATCAAAATACATTCTTGAAATTCTTCGGAAGTTCAAAATGGAAAATTCAAAACCGATTGGTACCCCAAGGGCACCAGGTACTAAGATTGGCACCGATCCTTCGGGAAAGGCTGTTGATGTTAGGACTTATAGAGGAATGATAGGTTCTTTAATGTATCTTATTTCTAGTAGGCCAGATATAATGTTTTCAACATGCTTATGTTCAAGATATCAGGCAATCCTAAAGAAATCCATATGTCTGCAGTTAAGCGCATATTTAGGTATCTGAAGGGGACTGCAGATCTTGGTTTGTGGTATCCTAAAGATACTAGCTTTGAACTAACAGCGTATACAGATGCAGATCATGCTGGTTGTATGTTAGACAGGAAGAGCACGTCAGGACATGTATAGTTCCTCGGTGATAAACTCGTAAGTTGGGCATCGAAGAAGCAACTTTGTGTTTCAACTTCAACGGCCGAAGCAGAATATGTAGCTACTGCTAGCTACTGTTCTCAGGTCTTATGGATGAGAACACAATTGCGCGACTACGGTTTTCACTTCAACAAAATCCCGATCTACTGTGAATCCAAGAGCGCCATCGCAATAACAGCGAATCCTGTTCAGCATACCAAGACCAAACACATAGATGTCATGTATCATTTTATCAAAGATAATGTAGAGAAAGGAACAATTGAACTTTTCTTTGTAAAAACTGATTATCAGTTTGCCGATTTGTTTACCAAACCTTTAGACGAAAAGAGGTTTACCTTTCTTGTCTCTAAGCTTGGTATGCTAAATCTTAAGGTATAATCAGTAGTTACCTATCAAAGTTTTCTAATTGTATATTTTTTCATCATTTCTTCATTCTTAATTCTGATTGATATCTGCACTTCTATATTCTGTTCATAATCCAAGGGGGAGTACAAGAAGAAATTGACAGATGGTCAATGTTATTTTGAGGGGGAGCTCATAAGATTTATGCATTTACCTTTTATGTCAATTTTTTTTTTGTAATGCATAATCTTAGGGGGAGCTCTTCAAGTCAAAGAAGTATGAATATGACTTCTGATTATTTCTGATCAGAACTCGTACTTTCATAGTTTTACTGCTTTTTGTCTTTTAAATTTAAGTGAATAAATTTGCTTTGACCTAACATAAGACTTTTGCAGAATTTTTGAGAGAAGCTTACAAGTTCATATGTTTATGACTTTAAGCTTAGCTTCATGAGATGTAAGATCGCATGTAAAGGTACAATCCTTTATCTTAATCTCATAAATGGTTGAAAGAAGGATAACTTTCAATCATTTGAAAACATTGTTCTTAAATGTTCAAACCACTTCTCGAGTCTTAAACCAATTTCATGAATTGGAAGTGTGATTTTAAATGTTTTCAAGATCAATTTTGTGCTTTAACTGAAATAGTTAAACCATTTTGAGCATCATATGCATCATAGGAAAACAAGGATTTCATTGTGCTAGAAATTAACACAACTTTTATGGAATCACCTTAACCAATGATTTCTACCCACGAAGTTAATCCATAGTGATTGAGTGTGAGAAGTCAAAAGAAATGAGTGTGTTAAACAGAAAAAGAAAGTTTGGTTAGAGTGATCTAAATGTTTAAAAGAAAGAGGGTGTGACAACAGAGTTAAAAGAATATCACAACTCTGCACCAACTTTTTCTGAGTCGGGCAGCCACAATTCTAATGTTTCACAATTCTTTGGTGATCATTATTGAAACAGGCAAGTAGCCCATGCCAACTCTTGATCAAACCTCACCATCTACTCATTTTCTACTCAAATAGAAAGTGTTTCACATTTTCTAAGGGGAAGCAACACATTTGCTATCTGATTTTCATTTGGAAAATCTGGATATTGAAATGAAGGTAGTCCGCCCCACCTTCGCACTTCAATCATGCACATTGAGTCTGTGTTTAACTTACTGTTGTCTCAGTGGTTTACACAACTTTGAGCCAATAAGCAATCATCACGTGCTTAATTCTTTCTATCACAAGCACAAACACACAAGGAATTTGTTTCTTTGTCATAACGTTTATAAAAATTACCTTTGTGGTGTTTCGATGATTGAATGGAAGTGCTGGAGGAGTCAACATCAAACAGCTCCTTTCCAATGTGTATTCGTTACACACAGTGACTTAGTGTTACTGACAGACATGTTAACTGATTCATTAGTTGATTCAGGTGTTACACGACTATTTTGTCTAGATTTGAAAAGATCTGGATGAATATCTTTTGAATTGACGGATCAGAGGCTCCAAATGATTTACATTTCTTATTCAAAGTTTTGATGAAGTCGTTGCACTTTTCATCAAAAAGGGAGAGAATATATAGCTTGAAGAAATGTCCATTACATTATAAGACATTAAAGAAGATAAAAGCTAACCAAGAAATGCGAGATCAAAGTATTCTGAAGACATGCTGATTTCAGATAAATTTTCTTTGAAGATACTTTGCTAAAGCATTCTGAGCTAGAGAAAGATATTGCATCTTCTGAGCTGAAAAAGAAGACTGAATTGCTAAAATTTTTTTAGTAATGATCTTGATCCAAAGGGGGAGATTGTTAGAGCACAGTCTTATTGGATTCAAGATCATCCAATCTGAAGATCCAATCTGAAGCTAATGCCGAAAAGTCGACTCTCGATATTAAGTCTAATGTTACTTTGTAACAAATGTCGAAGTTAATTAATGTTTATTATAATTTAGTATTTAGTTTAACTTAGTTTAAATATCTAGTTATTAGATATTAGTTAGTTTTAGATATTAGTTAGTTAATATCTAAATTAGATATTTGTTTTAATATCTAAGTTTAGATATTATAGCAAAGTGTGTTTGAGAAGCTAACACTTAGAAATCAGAAAACACATACACAACACACACACTAAAGGTGTAAAACAGAGAGAACACATCAAAAGCTTCAATCGATCAAACCTGTAATCGTTGTTATTAATCTAAACAGGTTGGTTAATCGTTTATGTGTATGAGTCGATATTTTGATAAGAACTTGATAAGTATTGTGGACCGACAAACTCCCGCATATCACTAAGTCTCGCACACATCTTATGCGGGAGTTGAATATACCGCATATGTCTTGTGTGGTAAACCTCAATCCCGCATAAAGCTATGTGGGACCTATCACTGTTGTGTGCGAGACTTGTCAGGTTCATCCGGGAGTCTATCACTTAGAATCTTTCTAAGTGTTCCTCTTACTGTGTGTCAGTACCATTGTACTAATTTTACTTTTTCGGGTACTCAAATGGCACAAGAAGAGTGTAACGACTCCCATCATCCCTCTGCTGAGGAGAATCCCATTTCAGTCGTCTGAGCCCCGCTACCTTCGCAATCTCACTCTTCAAATGCATAGAACCACAATGAGGTACTCATACATCCGGCGACTACATGCCTCTCCAACCTAACAACTTTCATCTCGACATTGAGGCATTCAATACCCAACATCAGATCATTGTGGAGATCCTCAACGGCCATCCCCTCCTCTATGCACTAACAACTACCGCTAACGTCCCACTCATTTACTTGCAACAAGTGTAGGCCAACATTCACTTCATATCGATGGGACGGGAAAATCGGCTAGAAAGCTTTCTGGATCATTACAACTTCCAATTGACTCGAAAACTTCTGGGGAGGATACTCGACCTTCCAGCTCCCGACGGGTTTCCAGGATGCGTCGAATATGATCCCATGGTGCCTGAAGACTAATTGTGTGTCGACGTCCGATCCCTCGGGTATTCCAGAACGCTAGCAAAGGCATTTGATTTCAAGCGCATGTACCTCACTCCCTTATGGTCCACGCTCTTCTCAATCCTTAACAAGTGTTTCTTTTCCAACACCAAAGCAATAGATAGGTTCAGCATCGGTTTTCTAAGTCTATCCCACTGTGTGGCCTTCCATCACCACATAGAACACATCGGGATCCTTTGGAATGAGCTGGTTGAGAATGTTCAAGACAACTTCACCTCGAAGAAGCGCAACTTCATACTTTTCCATAATTTTCTACAACTCATGATTCGACGCACATTGCGAAGTAACCGTAAAATCCCACGTCGATGACACCACCAGGTTTGTCCCGAATACCGAATGCACGACCTTCCTAATAAGGCAGAGATCGAAAATGTCATCCCCATGTGCATCCCTAATGGCCTGCTAGCATACGCGAGTCCAACGACACCGAGTATGTTAATATATAAACACCAGCACGAGATTCCTGCTCCTATGGTCCAGCCAGAACCGGCTGGGCTTCCCATAAATCATAACCCGAGAGACGTGAGGGTCACTTAGGTCTAGATAAGCAGGTCCAAGATGTTGGGATTCCTGGACGGGGAGAGGAGAGGGAAAATTCTGAGAGGGGAACTGAAGTTGGTGGTGTCATTGACTCTGATGCTACAGCTAGCGACTTACCACATCACGGTGAATTTGCTCAGATGGGGATAGAGTTTCCTGACACTGATGCCTCTAATGCTGCAACTGAGAGTGACGATGAGGCTATCGATGAAGGAGTCGCGGGTGACAGAGATGACAACAGAAACTCTGACAGTTCCGACGATCAATTCCGTCTCATCCCAACTCGGATCGGTCGTCGGCCACCTATGATCAAAATAGACTCACCATCAGCAACCCCTTCTACTTCATATGAACCACTAGCCAATATTAGAGAAATAAGGAAAGCGGAGGGAGAAACAGTCGAAAATACAAATTATGTGAGATTGAGAGAAGGGAGAACCAAAAGAAGACAAGAGCATGAGACAAGGTCGCAAAATGCGAGGGTCCTTACTGTTGGGTTACGGGATCTGAAGCACAGAGGAAAATAAAACCGTAACCCTCCAAGGACCCATACGAACCGGAATATATTGGGTGTTTCAAAATTATACCTCACAGTTAACGAGACTTTGAATCACAGCAACAAAGCAAACTTGATGCCTCCACGGTATCCACGCGAACAATCTAAATCCTTTGCCTTCTCGTGATGCTAGTCACGGTTTCAAAACATAGAAAGGAAAGGGAGCATATAGTTGTAGGTGATTTTTAGAGATACTTGCAAGAACAACTCTTGTATAAAATGTCATACATTTATATGGATATGAAAGGCATGGCATGAAAGCACCACCATCCCTACACCTTACTTAAGTGTAGAAGTATCCATGCTTGAGTGTAAGACTTTCCATACACCATCACTCCCTTACAAAGGTCATCCCTAGTCAACTTTGTTTATGTCCAACACAAATAATATCTGGTTTTATTTAATCAGATTAAATCAATACAAATCAGATATAATAATTAAACGTTTTAATTATTTAAACTCCTTATTCGAATATGTCCAAAGCGTGTGACCCAATGGGTTCTCGACATGTTGGTAATAATTATAAATCTCGTATTTATATTTATAAACAATGAGCGGTATCTAGCAATACATCATCGTCACCCAAATGACGAGAATCGGTGATACAACAAATTATCGGTTTGTAGTCAATTTTAGTTTACACATTTAATTCATTTGTCCTTGATGTCTAGATTGAACACAAGACATTGAATGTGTCATTCTCGTTATGTCCAATCTCTAGTTTCTTGATTCCCTAATATACTAATAAAACAGATCATGATATCTCATATCAATTATCTGAGCATGCATGCATTTCCTTAGTATATATATTTATCAAGGGGCCTAGAGACATCACTCCCGTCATAAAGGATGGACAAATCCTATCTCGATATATGCTAGTTCTACCATGTGATTTATAACATACCCAACAATAATTCTGTCATCTAGTTACGGAATGATTAGAACAAATGTAAAAATATATTACTCACACATAGCAAACTCCATATTTCTCAAGTCAAAGAATTACATGTACATTGATCACATGAGAAACACTTATGACACTCACATGACATCCGATGAAGTGTTCTCATAGCGAGTCACGTCCGATACACAAAATCTCCATTTTGTACCCATATGCAGATTCAATATCTCTATATGAATCCCTACATATGCTAGTCATTACCATATTACTTCCACCTTAAAACCCAAAATAATATTTAACTAGGGACATTTAGAATACATTATTCTAAGGTTATTTATTATGAATAATTAAAACACAGAATATAACATAGATATAATAAATTGGGCAATGCCTTTTATTTATTTATTAATTTCATGAAACAAAACTCAAAATTACAATCATCGTATGATTAGCTTTTGGGCATTCACTAACAATCTCCCACTTGCACTAAAGCCAATTATCCATGCATCGTATACCAATGGATCTACAGTGGTCATCATGCTTCTGCTGTGTTAACGGCTTGGTTAGTGGATCAACAACATTGCTGTCAGTTGACACTCTGCTTATACTAACATCGCCTCTTTCAATAATCTCTCTAATGAGATGATATCTTCTAAGAATATGTTTGGATCTTTGGTAAGATCTAGGTTCCTTGGCTTGTGTTATAGCTCCATTGTTGTCGCATAACAACTCTATAGGACAATCACTGCTAGGAACAACTACAAGTTGAGAAATAAATTTCTTAATCCAAACGGATTTCATGGCTGCATCTGATGCTGCGATCTCAGCTTCCATTGTAGAATCAGCTACTGTTTCTTGCTTGGAACTCTTCCAGCTCATAGCACCACCATTAAGACAAAACACAAAACCCGACTGCGATCGAAAATCATCTTTATCCGTTTGGAAACTTGCATCAGTGTAACCCTTTACACTTAACTCTTCTTCACCGCCATATACCAAGAATCAATCCTTTGTTCTTCTTAAGTATTTTAGGATATTCTTGACGGCAATCCAGTGACCATCACCTGGATTGGATTGGTATCTACTCGTCATGCTTAAAGCATACGATACATCAGGTCGAGTACATATCATAGCATACATGATAGATCCAATTGCCGAAGCATATGGAATCTTACTCATTCGTTCACTCTTTTGAGATGTAGTAGGTCACTGCGTCTTAGAAAGTGATATGCCATGAGACATTGGTAAGAACCCTTTCTTGCTATCAAACATGTTGAACCGTTTCAACACTTTGTCTATATATGTACTATGACTTAAGCCAAGTAATTTTTGCGATCTATCTCTATAGATCCGAACGCCTAATACATAGGCAGCTTCACCAAAGTCTTTCATTGAAAAACATTTTCCTAACCAAGCCTTTACAGACTCAAGCGTCGGAATATCATTTCCAATGAGTAATATGTCATCTACATACAATAAAAGAAATGATACGGTGCTCCCACTAACCCTTTTGTAGACACAATGTTCATCCTCATTTTTTAAGAAGCCAAACTCTTTGATCGCTTCATCAAAACGATGATTCCAACTCCTTGAAGCTTGCTTCAATCCATAAATAGATCGTTGCAACTTGCATACCATATGAGATTTTTTAGGAGCAACAAAACCTTCGGGTTGTATCATATATACATCCTCAAGTAGCTTTCCGTTAAGGAAAGTTGTTTTGACATCCATTTTCCAAATATCATAATCGTGATATGCTGCAATGGCTAGTAAATTTCTAATAGACTTAATCATTGCGACTGGAGAGAAAGTTTCATCATAATCAACACCTTGAATTTGTTTGAAACCTTTTTAACCAATTGTGCTTTATAGGTAATCACATTACCATACATGTCATTCTTTTTCTTAAAAACCCATTTGCACCCTATAGGTCGTACCTCGTTGGGTGGGTCAATTAAGTTCCAAACCTGGTTTTCATACATGGAGTCCATTTCTATTCTCATAGCTTCTAGCCATTTCTTAGAGTCAGTGCTCGCCATAGCATCTTGGTAACTAGTGGGCTCATCATCCATGAGCATCACATCCCCGGTATGAGTGATGAGAAATCCATCTCACTGAGGCTCATTCCGTTTTCTACTAGATCTACGAGCACTTTGTGTTACGACATCAGAATGCCTTTCCACATCGCTTTGTGGATCCACAATTACTTGTGGTGTCTGTGTTAGTTCCATATGTGTTGAAATATTTTGATCTTGAACAACTTGAAGTTCTACATTCCTCCCACTAATACCTTTGGAAATAAATTCCTTTTCCATGAAGACACCAGTACGCCCAACAAACACTTTATTGTTGTGAGGATGATAGAAGTAGTATCCCATAGTTTCTTTGGGATATCCTACAAATATGCATTTATCAGATTTTGGTTCTAATTTAGTTGTGATTAGACGTCGTACGTAAACCTCACAACCCCAAATCTTCATAAAAGATAATTTAGGACTCTTCCCAGTCCATATCTCATATGGTGTCTTTTCAACAAATTTTGATGGAACTCGGTTTAGTGTGAAAGTCGCTGTCTCTAGAGCATATCCCCAAAAGGATGTCGGAAGGTTAGATTGACTCATCATAGATCGTACCATGTCCAACAGTGTACGATTCCTCCTTTCGGAGACACCATTCCATTGTGGTGTTCCAGGTGGAGTGAGTTGTGATGCAATACCACAATTTCTAAGATGATCAAGAAAAACATGGTCTAAGTATTCGCCACCTCGATCAGATCGAAGAATCTTAATAGTCTTCCCAAGTTGGTTTTGTACTTCATTTTGAAATTCTTTAAACATTTCAAAGGACTCGGACTTATGTTGCATTAAATATACATAGCCGAACCTACTGAGATCATCAATAAATGTAATGAAGTATCTATAACCACCTCTAGCATGTATGTTCATTGGACCACATACATCGTTATGTATGATTCCCAATACATCACTTGCTCTCTCACTTTGTCCAACAAAAGGAGCCTTTGTCATCTTTCCAATTAAACAAGCTTCACACGTCCCATATGATTGAAAATCTAATTTGTTCAATAATCCGTCTTTATGGAGTTTGGAAATGCGAGTTTCGTTTATATGACCAAGACGACAATGCCAGAGATAGGTTAAATTTGAACTATTCGATTTGACATCCCTTTTATCTATGTCATAAATCGGATTATCCATATTAAGAACATAAAGACCGTTAATCAAACTTGCGTCACCATAATATATATTACCAAAAGAGAATGAACAACATTTGTTTCCAATACTAAAGGTAAAACCTTTCTTATCCAAACAAGATACAGAAATCAAATTTCTAGAAATAGATGGTACACAATAACAATCATCAAGTTCTAATAATAATTCGGTCGGTAAAGTTAACAAAATATATCCTACGGCTATAGCAGCAACCTTTGCCCCATTTCCAACACGCAGATCAACTTCACCTTTACTCAACCTTCTAGTCCTTTTGAGTTCCTGCACATTTCTACAAATATGAGAACCATATCCAGTATCTAATACCCATGATGTATAAGAAGTAGAAAGATTAGCTTCTATCACATAGATACCTGAAGTGAAAGTTACAGTTCTTTTCTTCTTTTCCTGAAGGTAGAGAGGACAATTCCTCTTCCAATGCCCGGGTTTGTTGCAATGAAAGCACTCACCCTCCTTAGGTACAGTTACCTTGGGTTTCTTAATGCCTCCTTTTGGCTTCAAAGATTTAGAAGTGGGTTTGGCAATGGACTTTCCTTTGCCTTTCCCTTTCTTGTCTTTACGGACCATCAAAATGGTGGACTTGTTCTTTGCAAGCTCTTGCTCGGCTGTTCGTAACATATTGAGCAATTCTGGAAGGGATTTGTCAAAGTCATGCATGTTGTAGTTCATCACGAATTGACTGTAGCTATTTGGCAACGATTGCAAAACTACATCAATGGCCAACTCCTTTCGAAATGAAAAACCTAGTCCTTCAAGACGCTCAATATGCCCAATCATTTTAAGCATATGAGTACCAACAGGACTACCTTCGGACATTCTACAACGGAACAGTTCCTTGGATGTTTCGTACCTCTCATGTCTAGATTGCTCTTGGAATAGCAATTTTAGGTGTTCGATCATATCGAACACCCCCATGTTTTCATGTTGCTTCTGAAACTCAGGTTCCATGGTTATTAGCATTAGACATGAGACGTCCAAAGCATCTTCATCATGTTTTTTAAAAGTGTCCCTTTCAGTTCTAGGAGCACTAGAATTAGGTTCTTCAGGGATTTGTTGCTCCAAGACATACAGTTTCTTTTCAGCTTTGAGGACAATTCTCAAATTACAATACCCGTTGATGAAATTTGTTCCATTTAGTTTTTCCTTCTCAAGAATCGATCGCAAAGTGTTTTTGTTTCCATTATTGGTTTGTGCCATTAGCTAACCGATCAACCAATAATGTTTTAGGTAAGCAATAATATTGCTAATTACATCTCTATGTAACTCTTGGATAGTTAGGTGAATAACTTTTATTTAAATTCATCAAATGAATGTTCCTAACACATGCCTCCAAATCCCCAATCCTATTAGGCTTAATTTGGTTAAGTCTGACACAAAATGGCTTGTAGGAATCCTATGCTTACCTTATCTTACTAAGATTAAAGAGAGTACCCAACTTTAGCATCGCCCACCCTCAATGATCAAAGTCTTGACAAGTGCCATGTTTGGAAGGCATCTTAAACTTAATATTTTGGTGAGAGATTTTAGTTAGTTTGATATTACCATTCTTTCTTTTGTAATAGATCGTTTCCTCATAGTTTGATTTAACCGGAGTCCAGATTGGAGGAGGATCACGATGATCACTTAAATACCTTCCTTTCTTGGGTGGTTTAGGCCTTTATGACAAAACCGGTTGAAATTTTACTATGATGTACTAAGACCTTATCACTCAAGATCGACGGTCCACTTTATATCTTATATAAATATCAATTTTTATTTTATCAAAACTCATTTTGATTTGTAAAACTCCTTTTACTTATATATTTTAAAATCATATTTGTTTTTAAATGTTGTAACAAATATCACATACATACAACCACGCATAATATATCAAAATATATAAAGTGTAAAATAAAGCATAAAATAAATGTGAGATGGTTATAGCCCCCCTATGCGATATTCATAGAGCCAAGTATGAATATCATTACATAAAATAAACTCTTATAGTTCTAAGTCTTCTCATCTTCATCATTTCATAACGCCTCCATCTCTTGCTTTCTTTTATACAAAATATTTTACATTTCAAACAAAAAAACCTCGAGTTACATTCGAGGGGATTGGATGAGAGGAGAATGTACAAAGAGAGTATATAGAGAAAGGCACGACATGAAAGTCGTATTTACCAAATATAATACATCCATGACTAAGGGCTATAACCATTCACCAAGAAAATCACATTATACATATTCAATCATATTGAAACATAAAGCCGATTTGCAACACCACCGTATAAAATTAATACAAAATTCATATGATATCGAAAAAGGGTGATTCAAAGTTCTTTGGAAAACTAACAAAAAGATACACATCTTTTATGTTTTAGGATTTCAAAGATCTAGAACCCTTATGGGTTAAAAATCAAGTCAAACCGTAACCCTCCAAGGACCAATACGAACCGGAATAAATCGGGTGTTTCGAAATTATACCTCACAGTTAACGAGACTTTGAATCACAACAACAAAGCAAGTTTGATGCCACCACGATATCCACGCAAACAATCCGAACCCTTTGCCTTCTCGTCATGCTAGTCACGGTTTCAAAACTTAGAAAGGAAAGGGAGCATACAGTTGTAGGTGATTTTTAGAGAGATTTGCAAGAACAACTCTTGTATAAAATGTCATACATTTATATGGATATGAAAGGCATGGCATGAAAGTACCACAATCCCTACACCTTACTTGAGTGTAGAAGTATCCATGCTTGAGTGTAAGACTTTCCATACACCATCACTCCCTTACAAAGGTCATCCCTAGTCAACTATGTTTATGTCCAACACAAATAATATATGGTTTTATTTAATCAGATTAAATCAATACAAATCAGATATAATAATTAAATGTTTTAATTATTTAAACTCCTTATTCGAATATGTCCAAAGCGTGTGACCCAATGGGTTCTCGACATGTTGGTAATAATTATAAATCTCGTATTTATATTTATAAACAATGAGCGGTATCTAGCAATACATCATCGTCACCCAAATGACGAGAATCGGTGATACAACAAATTATCGGTTTGTAGTCAATTTTAGTTTACACATTTAATTCATTTGTCCTTGATGTCTAGATTGAACACAAGACATTGAATGTGTCATTCTCGTTATGTCCAATCTCTAGTTTCTTGATTCCCTAATATACTAATAAAACAGATCATGATATCTCTTATCAATTATCCGAGCATGCATGCATTTCCTTAGTATATATATTTATCAAGGGGCCTAGAGACATCACTCCCGTCATAAAGGATGGACAAATCCTATCTCGATATATGCTAGTTCTACCATGTGATTTATAACATACCCAACAATAATTCTGTCATCTAGTTACGAAATGATTAGAACAAATGTAAAAATATATTACTCACACATAGCAAACTCCATATTTCTCAAGTCAAAGAATTACATGTACATTGATCACATGAGAAACACTTATGACACTCACATGACATCCGATGAAGTGTTCTCATAGCGAGTCACGTCCGATACACAAAATCTCCATTTTGTACCCATATGCAGATTCAATATCTCTATATGAATCCCTACATATGCTAGTCATTATCATATTACTTCCACCTTAAAACCCAAAATAATATTTATCTAGGGACATTTAGAATACATTATTCTAAGGTTATTTATTATGAATAATTAAAACACAGAATATAACATAGATATAATAAATTGGGCAATGCCTTTTATTTATTTATTAATTTCATGAAACAAAACTCAAAATTACAATCATCGTATGATTAGATTTTGGGCATTCACTAACACTTACCTACACCAGACAAAGCCAGGTAGCCACATCATCTATCCCGTCTCATTCAATGAGACAGGGTATTGAAACAGACATCGTGGACCCAGCTATGCATGCACAACTCCCCCCCAACCATTCAACCATCTCTTAAAAGATGGTTGTCTTATTTTTCACAGGGATTTACCACATAATCTACTGGTGTCTCACTCGGAGACGGATGGTAATGAAATAGATAGGCCACATCTCTCGCCATCTACTTTGATTCCTCTCATGTTGAGGCTAGTGCCCCCACAAACTAGGATAATATCTTAGTCTGTCTCTAAGAGCCTTAGTGGCCCAGACGGAACAACTATAGTGGTACCACTAATAGGTACTTCACGAGGATTGGTTGGAAGTCCTACCTGCACTACATCTTTGCCAAAGCTAAGCGTAAGCCCCACATTTTTTAATGTGGTGACAACGGGCAATCTACGTGATCCTGGGTTTACTCACCCCCATCTTATTTCCAAGAAAAAGTTCACTGCAGCGATGAAGGTGATTCACAACACCTTTGTCCTGAACTACACTGTAACCAAAGACTCGCTTGCTCAACTGCGATCCAAAGTTCACATTCTTAGCAGGCTCAACTATCAAAGGGTAAGCAAGTCATTGATGACTCCTAGTCTTAGCAGACTCCATTTCCTACACCTGAACCGAGAGTCTAATCCGTGGACAAGCTAAAATCCCTTCTGCTGGTTCAACTATTATTCCAAGTCGATCCATCTTAATCAGCCGATGTATATCTCATTTCTCTTTTGCAGCAACAACAGCCATCTGTCCCTTCATCTGATATTGTTTCGTGCTCAGAATTTCATGCCTTCCAGTGAGAAATCAGATATAGCTCCCGGGGGTGTTACAAAACTAATCCAATCCTCGATAACCACTCTTCAGAACTCAATGTCAGATTTGTCAAGTTGGGTTCGGGTACTAGAGGAAACCTACAGGTCTCAGGTGGGCACTTCAAAATGTAAACATGATGATCAGAATGATCTGGATCATCATGACGGGGAGAACAAACGCCTGAGGATCACTGAAACTGAAGTAGTACATGTTGAGTCGGAAATCGAAGAATGAGCAGGCCAAGATGAAAATGTACAAGGATCTGGATAGGAATAAGTACAGGAGATGGACATAAGTGAAGAAGAGGAAATTGGCATTCTTGCTGATGTCAACCCAACAGCTGAAAAGCCCAAGGGTAAAGACAAAAGAATGGCCGAGGATACTTTATCTGATAAATAGGCAATGGACATATTTGACTTAGACTTAGATACAGATCCAGAAAGAGAAAGATAGAGGACAGAGCGAGCAACACAAGCAATTAACGCTGAAGCGATGAATTGTTCGAATTCTCTAATAATGAATTCCAAGAACAAGGAGACTTTGATTTGATCATTTTGTAGAATGAACAGGTAGTTGAATCTTCGGAATAGGAACCTGCCGTTCAACCGTCGACAGCTACCAAAGTAGAATATTCTACTAGAGCGAAAACCGATCAATGAAAAATTGAAACTGCTCCGGCTCAACAAAATCCACCTGTATGATGGGAACGAGTCAGAATTCTAGTTCCATACTAAGAGGATTTAAAGAATCTCTAGCTCAGATTAAGTATGTGCAGATGATGAGTATGAAGGATAAACCAATTGATTTAGTCAAGACCAAGAAAAGAATCGTAGCGATTCAGGAGAGTTCTTCCAAAAGACTCCTAAAAGTTTGGTATCCGGTCTTTACTGTCACACGACAAGATTGAAATGATTGGACTTTCTCTAAAGTTGACTTCAATAATTTGGAGTTAGATGATTTTGTAGATATCTTACAGGATCTAAAGACTAGAACCATCAGGCCAATTGAAATCACTTTTGCTCTGAACGTCGTCAAAATATTTATGAAGAGTGTGATCAAGTTATCTTACATCCCTGATCTTCAAATGGGTGTTGAGAGTAACCAGTTGAAGATCAATTTATTGGAGCCAAATCAGAAATTGACGAATATAGAAGAGTTAACCGAGCACGTACTGTTAGAAAAGCATGAGTTTGGTATGGTGTACAAGAACGACACTGCTGAAAAGTGCTTTCTTAGATTCAGCCAGATTGCACGATATTCCGATGGTGCTTTAAAGATTCTTCGTATGCAGCTAAGAAGTAGAGTCGTTTTGGATGACAAGGGTACTAAGAAGATGGATACTAAAGAATGATACTTGGTGAATGGAGCTTTGGAGTTGATCGAGGAAAGACTAGAATATCATAATGCTATTAGACGCTTTGAGATTCTGTTCGCTATTCGAAGAAAGTATGTTTCGAACTGGCATCTTTTCAAACTTTAATTCAAAGGGGGGAGATTGTGGAGGTGAAATTAGTATTTTATTAAAGTATGGGGCCAATTTTGTAAATACCTTCATGGTAGGGGTGCTCACGGGTTGGGTTGATCGGGTTGAAGGTGTTTTAACAACCCAACCTAATGTTAGCGGTTGAGAATTTTCAACTCAACCCAACCCAAAGAAAAGTTCATCCCAACCCATTCGGGTTGGTCGGGTTGTGTTTAAGCAAAGTAAAAACAATATTCAAAACATAAAAATAAGGAAATTTTTCTTTGAAATATGATCCATCATTCAAAAGAATATACGATTTAATCAAATATTTAGGTATTACATATAACTTTCAAATAATGTCCTCTTATGAGTTCCATTGCTCGTTATTGACGAGTTGTTTTTGGTAACTTATACATGTTAAATAGAAATATAAATAATTTTAGAGAAGTAGCAAAAACATTTATCGAGTTATCGGGTTGGTCGGGTTACTTTGAGCCTAACCCAATATCAACCCAATAGATTCGGGTTGTCCTAATTTTATATCGATTATATGTCGGGTTACCTCGGGTTGATCGGGTTGGTCGGTTTTTTGAGCACCCCTACTTCATGGTATAAATATTTTGATAATCTAGGTTAACCTAGTTTAGAGAGCCTAATCATTGTTCAACTTTAACGTGTAATCTGAAATTGTATTCCCAATCAAGCAATCTAACAATTAAACCCAATCAAGATTTGACAATGTATATTTCTAGAGAGAGAGTGTAGTGAGAGAAAGCGTATCCATCATATATCTGACAATGTGATACAATGGATCTAGTTACAAGATTATACAAGACTAAAGGTATATATACCACAAGTCTAAAACCACATGCTTAACAACAAAGTAAACTCTAAGATTGACTAAACACACTTTGACTTTGTTGACTAATATTGACTTGACTTTTCCTATTAAATCTTGGATACAATAACACACTAACAATCTCCCCCTTTTGTATTCAAGATTTAAAAAAATTTGACACTAGTCTTCAGCGCTTGATTCTTCAACTTTTGTCTCTGACATCTTTAAAACTTTGAAGCTTTAACAGTCTTCAGTCTTTCAATCTTTGAAGAATCTTGAAAACTCTTTAATACTTTGCAGCTTTGGAAAATCAACAAGTCTTGAAAAACGAATCATATGAAGTTTTGAAACAAAACTTTGAAAATTTCTTTAATCTTCTTTGAAAAACTTCATCTTTGAAACTTCGAGGGATCTTTGAACTTTTTATCTTCATCTCTTTGATCTCTTGACCGTCTTCATTTAAACAAACTTTCACGAATCATCTTAACTTTGACTTGTCTTCAGAAATCTTTGAGAATGATTTCTTTTCATCAGATTTGAATTTTCAGAAATACTCCACAAATCTTGACTTTGAACATTCTTCAGTACTTTGAAATTGTTTTGAAATTGATCTTTGTATATTTCTCCCCCTTTTTGATGATTGTGAGCACCATAATCATCAAAATATCTTTCAATTTCAACATTCCCTTTGATCATCCCCCTTTGTATTCAACGTCACAATCTCCTCCTTTATGATAATTTGACATTTCCATCCTTTGATCTGAGTATCTAAATCATGAACTGTATATACCCGAATCTTTTCAAATTCAGATATAATGAACTTGGTAACCCTGATTCAACAAATGAAACAGTTAGAAGTGTCTGTCAGTAACACGGAGTTACTGTGTACAACGAATGTACAATTTAAGGAGTTGGTTTGATGATGACTCCCCAGGACTTCCATTCAATCATTGAAAAACACAAGGTTTATCTATGAATGTTCTGACAGAAAAACAAATTTTCTGTGTGCTCGTGCTTGTGTATGAAAAAAATTTAGCACAATGATTGTATTTAATAAGGCTCAAATTGTGTAAACTGTTGAGACAGCAAAAAGTATTACACGGACTCAATGTGCATGAAAGAGGTGTGAAGGTGGGGCAACTTTCCTTCTTGTTCAATATCAAAATCTTCCGAGTGAAGACCAGATAGCAGATATGCTGCGTCCCCAAAGAAAATGAAACATTTCTTTGTTAAGAAAGAAACAAGTGGCTGGTGGGGTAATTGCAAGAGTTGGCATGGGCTCACTGCCTGTTTCAATGATGATCACCAAAGAATGTGAACAATCAGAAGATGTGGCTGCCCGGCTCAGAAAATGGTTGATGCATAGTTCTGATATTCTTTTAACTCTGTTCTCACACCCTCTTTCTTTTTAAACATTTAAGCTCACTTCTAACCAATCTCTCTTTTACATTTTACCGCTCCACACAATGAGAAAAACTCAACTGGATGAGTTATCTCCCCCACTCTTTGATTTATGACCCCTCACCCCTCAATCACTCTAGGATAACTTCCAGTGTTGGAAACACTGGTTTTCGTGAATCCATGGAAGTTCTGTTTAAGCTCACACATGAATCCCATGTAAGTTTAACTGAACAGTTAAGCTCAAAATGATAATATTGTCAGAATGTATGCTCATTTAAAACTAAGAATGAAATTTGAGCATTTGAACATTGAAGATCTCTCAAAACAAGAATATTGAATGAATGAAATGAAATCAAGAGAATTGTTTTGAGAATCTGACAATGTATCAATCAGATCAAATGAAATTTGTTAGGGTATCAAATAATTGGATAGTTTGTTTATATGAACGAATATAAACAATTATAGCATTGAAAGCACAAATATTGAAATGATGAATGATGCTCAACAACATTTGAAAGCAAACGAGGGTATTACCATCGAAAAATTGTTCGTTATGAGACATGGTAATAACAATTTCAAATGAAGTATTGAACCGGTGTGTATGAATACTTTACAGTATATAGAGAAGATAATACGCAAGTATTGATCTTTGGAAACACACGGTCAGTTAAACATTGAAGTTCAAAATTTGAAAAACATTTAAAATCACACTTCTAAATTCATGAAATCTTTTAAGAATAGAGAAGTGGTTTGAACATTTAAGAAACTGTTTTTCATGCTTCAAAGTTGTTCTTCTTCCAAACAATCAAAGATCTAGATCAGAAGATATTTACCTTTAAGCTCCCCCTCAAATCGTTATATCATGATTTAAGTCTATTAAGCCCCCCTGGATATTTGCAAAATATCCATGTATGAACATTAAGAACGGGTCCTGATCTGTCATGTGATCAGAAGTCACAATCTTGACACTTAAGTTCGGGTTTTGAACTGTTGTGTTCAAAAGCCATAATCTTTGACTTTGAAGTCCGAGTCCTGAGTTGATTTACTCATAAGTCATAATTTTGTACTTTGAAGTACGAGTCCTGATCTGTACATGATCAGAAGTCAAACATCATGTTCTCCCTATACCTGTGGTACTTGCGAAACAGATTTAACAGGTTTTGGTACCCACTGGTATTTGGGTCCTAGTATGTTAGATTTAAGAAACCACTTCTCATTAGATGTATATCTTTTAAATCCATAATTCTGAGAAGTTATTCTATAAGAACCATACCAGTTATGAGCAGTTTCTCTCTGAACAAAGTCATTCTCTCCACAGTAAGAATAGCAGATTTTCCTTTGAGCAATCCTGATCAAATGATTAGTAGAGTAATATGTATCAGAATTACCAAAAGATTTACCTTTATGCACACTGTTCTTTTTGGCATTGGTTGTGGAATTGAATGCTTTGTCCTTCATCTTCTCATCATCTGAAGAACTCTTCACCCTCCAGACCATCTGATTTTTCTTTGAATTCTTTCCAACAGATTTAACGTAAAAATTTGTTGAACCATCAACAGATTTGTCATAAAATAGATTAGATGGTCTGATCTGATTTGATTTGACAGTTTGTGATTTGACACTTTTGTTTTTGAAAACATTTTTATCATGAATAGAACTCGAAGCTGTTTTGAAAGAACAGACTGATTTTGTTGAAAGATCAACAGGTGATTGATTAATCACATCAGCTGAAATCTTTTCTGATAAATTGACGTTTGCAGCTTCTAAGTTCTTTATCTTTTCAGATAAAATATTTCTTTCAAAAATAAGTGTGTCAAACTTCTTTTTCAAATCAGATCTAGCCATCTGTTCTTTAAGAATATCTGATGATATAACAGATAATTTGGATGTGAGCTTAGATATTTCAGATTCAAAATATGAACGTTCTTGTTCAAAATCTGTTTCCAAGTTCTTGTTTTTCTCAGAAATATCTTTGAAAATCCCAGCATTTTTCTTTTCAAATAATTTCTTTTCTTGCTCAAAAGACTGCTTCTTTTCTTTGAAAATATTTCTTTCCTTTTCTAGCAAGTCTTGTAAAGTAGAAATTTGCTTGGGAAATTCAGTGTCTTTATCTTCAAGAAATTTTCTTTCCTTAGCAAATGTGTCTCTTTCAGTAATGATTATCTTTTCAAAATCAGACACTTTCTTGGAAAGTTTAATGCATCTCAGCTCAAGATCCTTCTTCTCTTGTAAAGTTTTCTTGGAAATTTCAGATGTTTGTTGAGTTGAAGATGTCTTCACATTTGATTTTTCTTTTTCTGCTTCAAAATCAGACACTTTTTTTTCTGCTTAGAAATGTCAGATTGAGAATTATTAGCACATTTTGCACAAACAGGAGTTTTATCATAATTTGACAAATTTAATTTCAACTCCTGAATCTGCTTTTGAAGCTTTGAATTCTGATTTTTCAGATTGTCTCTTTCTGCTTCTATTTTCGGTATCTCAGGCATGTACAAGCCTGCCATATCTCTTGCGGACAATATAGTATTCCCTTTATCATCAGTAGTAGGCATCTTGACAGATTAGCTTAAAAAAATGATCGTAAAAAAATCAAACAATTATGACTGTTGATCCAAACTCTCTCAGTGATTTGATAACGACCCTTTTCTATACTTAGTGAAAATTACGTTTAATATGTATTAGTATTTCACCATCAGCGATCAGACTGAGTCTGTTCAGTTATCGCTGATAGTCTTCTTATAAACATTTAGTATGTATTACTGTTTCACTATCAGTGATCAAACTGATTCTGTTCAGTATCGTTGATAGTTTCTGATGTAAACAGTAACGTAATCCCTGAAGACAAGTCTCGCGTCAACGGATGTTCATAGCTGAATCGAAGACGAAGCTGCTGAACAAAGAGAAGTCTACTAGTGACCTGATGCGGATATCAGTGAAGCAAAGACAACTCTACTTATACGCGAAGGAACATGAGTAAAGCTTTAGCGATCGCTGAACTCTTGATATCTCTGCAGAATGAGATATTCAGCGATTGAATGATCACAAAGCTTATACCTCAAGTTTCTATTTGTCTTACCTTGCACAACTCAGTACGATGTGTCAGACAGGACATGCCTCTGCCATAATTCGTACAACAACTCTGTCAACTAAACTGTTCATGATCCGACCGAAAGCATGTCTCCCAAAGTCAGATTTCCAAAGCCAATCAGTGAACGCCACGTGTAAAGTGCCCTGCCATGCATTTAATGCATAGGGTATAAATAAGAAGTTCACCCCTCCATCTGAGGGTGTGCTCAATCCTTGAATTCCAAATAGAAACCTTTGTTTTCTATATTCTAAATCCCCGATTCTCTGAAATTCTTGTGCAACCATCTTAGTGTTTTCTTAAGTTTGTTTAGATTGAGTCTTACTTAATCTTATTCCGCAACAAATTTGTAAATTGTGTTTGATTTATCAATAAACAATTTATTAAACTTTAAATTATGTGTTTGTATTCAACCCCCCCCCCCCTTCTACAAACTTGTTAAGCACCTTAGGGACCAACAAGTGGTATCAGAGCAGTTTGTTTAATCTAATAAACAAGATCTTGCTTTATTCTCTTCTTTGCTATTCTAAATGGCACTTAACACAAACACAAATTACTATGATAATGGTTCACTTTCTAAACCTCCTCGATTTAGCAGAGATAACTTTTCTCTATGGAAAAATCAAATGATGCTATTTCTTGAAGGTGCTTATCCTACTATATCTGAATATATAGAAAATGGACCCTATGAACCTGTTAGAATTATAGTTGCAGTTCCCGCTACTGCCACCACTGAAGTTGTCCCTGAACGCTATGTCGTTAAGGAAATAAGACAGTGGAGTGATGAAGACAAAAAGAAGGTAGGTATAGATGCAAGAGCAAAGACCATTATCTCAATGGCTCTGCCTGATGAAATTTTCCATTCCATCATGCATCTGAAAACTTCTAAAGAAATGTGGGAAACCATATGTGTTCAATATGAGGGCACCACTGAAATCCAAGAGACTCGAAAGATTAACTTGGTAAGACAGTATGAAAGTTTCATCGCTGGTAAGAATGAATCTCTTTCTGACGTTCATCAGAGGTTTAACTGCTTAATCATTGATCTAAGAACTGTTGGTAGGACCTATTCTAATTCTGAGGTCTTGACTAAATTCTTAGAATGTCTTCCTAAAAGCTGGGACAGTTATTCAATGTGTCTTAAGCTGACAAAAGACTTAAATTCTCTCTCTCTAAGCACTTTGTATGGAATATTGCTCAACTATGAGCAATCGAATCTCTTGAAAAAGAATCTTGTAAAAGATTCTAAAGACTCCAAAAAACTCCTGTTGCTTTAGTCTCTTCAGAGATAATTCCATCTCAGCGATCTACTCTCACCATCACTGAGTTAGATTCTGAATCTGAGGATCTATCAGACCCTGATCTTTCAGAGTTCGATGAGTCCTTAGCACTCTTGACAAACTCTTTTAAGAGATTTGCAAGAAAGAGCAATTTCCGAAGAAATAAGCCTCTCTCTCTTACTGAAAAGCCAAAATCAACTCTTGTTGATAAGGCTACTGCCACTTGCTATAACTGTGAAAAGATTGGACACTTTGCTAGTGAGTGCAGGTCTAAAAAGGTCTTCAAGCCTTCTACCTCAAGAAGATCCAGTGATGACAAATACCTAAAGCTGAAGAACAAATATCAATAGCTGAAAAGCTACAAGCGAAAAGGTAAAGGTCTCATCGCTGAAGAACACGACTGGGCTGAATCAGAAGAATCAAGTTCTGATGAAGAAGAAGTCGCTAATCTATGCCTCATGACCAAGATTAAAGAAGAAGTGGAAGAACCATCTGAACCTTCTATGAGCTACATATCATCTCAGGTATCTATCTCTACAAATCCCTCTCTGCCTGAAGCTGAGAGAAGTCGCGCTGTTGATGTGCTGACGATTGACCTTTATAATGCTCTAAACGACAAAACTCAAGCTGAGAATAAAAATGTTCATTTAACTCAAGAGCTAGAGAAATGTCATGAAAAGATCAGAGAACTAAATCTTTTAGAAGAAAAGTTGAAAGATCAAATCATTATAAATGAAATCATCAGCATTGAACGCGAACAAGCCATCGCTGCTCTAAAAGCAGAAAAAGCTCATGTTGAAAAATGGCGCAAATCATCAACAAAGATCTATGAGATAATAAATTCTCAAACTCCTGAAAGTGATAAAACTGGTCTTGGCTTTTGGACACCACAGGATGAGCCTAAAGAAGAAAATTCCATGCTTAAGTTTTGTCAGGATCTTAATTCTAAACAAGAATAAACACTCAGAAACAATATCAAAGGAGTTTGCGGAATAACACTTTGATATTCAATAAATAATGGAACAGTGAATCAAAAGAACAACTTGTAACTTTATTTAATGATTATAAAGTTACAAGATTCAACACTCAACCTCAATATTGATGAACAGGCTCACCAATACGAATTCTACTTCTCTAGAATTAGGATTACAAACCTTGAGGTTGATTCTCTCTATGAAAACAAAAACTCAGAATTCTAAAGTTATCTCTAAACTATTCTGACTAATTCTATATATACTGAAGATAAAAGATAATTACAAATAATAAAAGATCTTCAAAATAGTCTTCCATATTTATCTTCAAGCTTTCCATATTATCTTCAAATAATCTAGCTGTCATCCTTGCCATGCGAAGTCTTCATCATCTCATAAGCAGCACTAAGTTCAAGAGCAGTACTAATAACATTCAGCAGCATTAAGTTGATCCAGCAACATTAATTCTTTAGCAGTACTAACTCAGCAGTACTAACTACTAGCAGTACTAACTCTTCAAGAAGTACTAACTATTTAAGTAGCAGTACTAACTTGTCAAGCAGTATTAAAATCTACTAGCAGTAGTAATCATGATGTACTGCAGTAGTAATTCTGTTGTAGCAGCATTAACCATACTTAAGCATTTCTGAATTTCCCAACAATCTCCCCCTAACTTGACTTTTAGCAAGATAAGTCAAGTTCTTCAGTTAGTCTTCAAGATGATTTCAACACTTCAGTTTACACCCCTAGATTAGGATCCAAATCCAAGCTTTGATTTATGATTCTGCTAACCACAACCTTTGCCATTGCTGAATCTTTTGAACAAATAAGCTTGGCATTCAACATTGCTTGTAGTTTACCCTTGCTGTGCTCATATATCTTGTCCACCAAGTAGTACTCATGATAAGCTCCATTCACAGTGATAACATAGACTCCACATCTTTCAAATATCCTCTAGTTTTCTATTCTTAGGAATTTATTCTCCAGATGCAAATCCCTGATCACATGTTGAACTTTGCTTGGATCAAACATCATGCACAAGTACTCCATGGCTAATCTGATTAAGCTCATTTCTTCTCCTGTCAGCTCCTTTTCATACAGTCTCATTCCAACTTCAAACATCTCTTCTAGATCTGATCTTGTACAATTTCTGATGAAACTTCCCCAAGTAGGATACACCTCACAGATGTCCCCTAGTCTCTTAATCCTGAATAATTTCTTTCTTTGATCTTCCAAGATATCCCAAAAGATGATTTCAGGAGCTTGAATAGAGATGGGGTCTGCTTGTACTGGATCATCATTTGTTAATGTCATGAACAATTCAACCTGCTCATTTGATTGCTTGTTGGATGATTCTGGATTTTGATTTGGTTCTGCTGAAGGAGTCACATGAGGTTCTGCTTCAGTTTCTGCTCTTTCTTCAACTCTTGGCCTTTTGGACTGCCTTTTGGAAGCCATAGTCTTCACCCTTTTTGCAGATTTAACTTCCATGTCAACATTTTCTGGCTCTTCCTTCTTTTCTTTTGTAGGTGTGACTTCCTCAGAAAATGGTTGTTGAATGTTGAGATCATGCCTCTCTTTCATTCTTCTTTCAGCCTCTTCCCTTTGTGAGGAGTCCCCTTGCAGCTTAGCCATTTCTTTCTTATACAGCTCCTTCACTTGACTGTATGCCATATTAGTAAACATTTCCCCTTTGACACCAATTGAACCTTTCAGGAAATTTATCATTTTTCATCTTTCCTGATTGGCCAAAAAGGTCTTGGAGGGTTGTCTCTTCTACTTTTTGAGTGGCATTCTTGTGACTGGTAATTTCTTGGCCTGTTGTGCTGCAGCTTTCATACTCTTCTGATATTCTTCATTTAGCTTTCTGGCCATTATCAGTGCAAGTTCTCTATCTGTTTCAGTTTGGAGTTGTTCCTCCTTTTCCATCTGTTCTTGAAGCTGCTTTGCCACCTCTTCATCTAGCTCAATCTGACTTTTCTTCTTTAAAGGTTGTTCAGTTTCAACCAACTTTGCTTTTCCCTTAGCATCCTTCAAACATGCCTTACTTGTTTCTTTTCTTTTCTTTGAGAGTCCTCCTTCATTGATGACCACTCCCTTGGCCTTTTGACTAGCCTTAGGAGTGACATTCTTGGCTTTTACCAATGTCTCTGCAATCTCCAATTCTTCTACAGAGAGCCCTGTTACTGTTACTTCTGTTACTGTTGCTTCTTTTACTTCAGCAGTATTAACTGTTTCTGCTGCTTCAGCAGAATTAACAGTTTCTGCTGCTTTCTCTTCTGTTACTGCTGCTACTTGAGATTCTGTTTCTTTCTCTATTTCTGGTTCTTTCTCCCCTTCAACATCAAGTCTCATCTCAGATTTGCTTTCCTTCTCTTTGCCACCTTTATTCTCCCCCTTGTTGGAAGCATCTTTAACACTGTCCCTCTTCTTTAACACAAATTGCTTTCTTCTCCTTTTCTGTACCAATCTTGTCACCAATTTCTTCAGTTTGGTAATCTGTACTTGTTGAGACAGAATCACCATTTTCATCTCTTCAATATCTTTCCCTTGATTGATGACATCCATGTTTATGTTACCCATAGCTTCCATCAATTCTTGATAGTTATATCTGTCCTCACCTTCTCCAGAAGTGTTACCCTCTTTTGAAGGATCATATGATCTTTTTGTAGTGGGAGCCTTCTGCCTAACATAAGCACTCTCCACCCCCTTGGGTTCAAAGTGGCCATGGGGAAGGTCTTATTTATGTTACCACTGACCTCCTCTGTGCTAGCAAGAGTAGTGGCAGCCTTAGCACCCATATGCTCATTCATCTCCTTGTTGATCACCTCCCTGGGATTGGGAGACACCCCTGTGGTTTCCCTGTGGATATTCTTGAATGGAGAATTCTCCATTAGAGGGCTTAAAGGCTCAGTGGGTGATGGTACAAGAAGGAAAGGAGCCTTCTTTACCTTTTTCCTTGTATAAGTTTGGGTGATTGGTGAAGTTGGCTTATGAAGTAGGTACTGAGGGATTGATATAGAGGGTAAAGGTTGGGATTGGCTAGCAGTGGGATGGTCTAATGAGGGCCTTGACCCTGCTGCCATACCTTCTTCAGTTTGGGACACCACCATCATTGTAGAGAACAATGGGGTGTCAACTCCTTCCGAGTCCAATGGAGATCTTTTCATGTTTGAAAAGACCTTACCTTTGGGGATTTTTGGTACATATACCTCATCAAAGTGAGGCATATCCGTCAATTCGTGGGTTATAACTTCTTGTACAAATCTTGGGTACATATAAAAACTCTTTTTGCTTCCCAAGTTTGATACAAGATCACTGAAAATCATTGTTGAAAATTTGTACTTTCTGGCAGTGGCCAAACAGACCAAAGCATAAGTAATGGTACTGCTAAACTCACTTCATCCAGTAGTCTTTTTGGAAATGCAGTGCATAAGGGTATGGACAAAGAAACGCCATTGGGGTGAAAATTTAGCTTTTGAGAACTTGAAAACACCCAATGGGCCTCCATACCCCATTCTTGTAAGAGTGGAAAACAGTTCATCATTAGAGATAGATGAGATACCAGAGGCATCGTCTAGACGTAGACTGATCAGTAACTGTCAAGGGTTTGCCACACACCCTTGTCTTGATCACTTGCACACCATTCTCAGTAACAATGGTGGCATTAGCCCAAAATTGTTGTTGGTGCTCAATATAGATTGATGGAGACACTGTCAGAGCATAGGCGATATGGCTAGATTTCAGAAAATCCACTATCTGATGAAATCCTGCAGCTTGCTTTGGCTTTTGTAGCATCGCGATTTCATTATGCTCGTCAATAAATGCCATAGACGCCATTGAGCTTGAATAATCAGTACTGGAACACTTGGTTCTTGAGAGAAAAGGTTAGAGAGCAGATGAATAGAAAGCAAAGAGTCGTTATGAACTTTTGGGCGGGAAAAAAGGGTATTTATACGATTCGGGACATAAGCAGTATTAACACCTAGCAGTATTAACTAACTAGCAGTATTAACTGAGAGCAGTATTAACCACTAGCAGTATTAACTGAGAGCAGTATTAACCACTAGCCGTATTAACTAACTAGCAGTATTAACTGAGAGCAGTATTAACCACTAGCAGTATTAACTAACTAGCAGTATTAATTGAGAGCAGTATTAACCACTAGCAGTATTAACTGTGCACTGGCAGTATTAAAACTGCTCTGGCAGCATTAACTATACTTACACTTCTTGAAGCTTGAGGAGCTCTGAGCAAGGTAATAACTTCCTGAAAAAGATGTTAGTAATACCAAAGAATAAACCAATAACAGGTATGAAAACACTTTTTAACATATGAGCTCATTCAGAGTTGATCATGCCCACACTTGTGACCAAGAAAGTGAATCTACCCACATCAAAAGCTTTAGTGAATAGATCAGCAAACTGGTTGTCAGTATGAACCTTAGCAACTTGAATTAGCTTCTTTTCATTACAATCTCTGTTAAAGTGATACCTGATCTCAATGTGTTTGGTTTTGGAGTGCTTGACTGGATTGTTAACAATGCTTATAGCACTGCTATTGTCAATGAAGATTGGTGTGTGAAGAAAGGTTACCCCATAGTCCAGCATCTGATTCTGAATCCATAGAACCTGAGAGCAGCAACTTGCAGCAGCAATATACTCAGCTTCTGTTGTTGATAAGGACACTGTGGTTTGTTTCTTACACTGCCAAGATACTAGTCTTGCACCCAAAAGTTGACATCCACCTGAAGTAGATTTTCTGTCCATGTTAGCACCTCCCAAGTCACTATCTGAATAGGCAATCAAGTCAAAGTTGGATTCATGAGGATACCAAAGACCTAATCTAGGTTGCCCTCTTAAGTATCTGAAAATCCTTTTAACAGCTTATAGATGTGATTGCTTTGGCTTAACTTGGAATCTGGCACACAAACACACTGGAAACATGATGTCTGGTCTTGAGGTTGTGAGATACAGGAGAGATCCTATCATTGATCTGTATAGATGGACATCAACATCCTCCTCCTCAAGATCAACAGTGATCTGTTTATGAGTCTCCATAGGTGTGCTTGCTGGCTTTGAGTCAGTTAGACCATACTTATTCAGGATGTCTTTCACATATTTTGATTGGCTTATGAAGATCCCATCTTTCTTTTGTTTCACTTGAAGCCAAAGGAAGAAGGCAAGTTCACCCATTGAACTCATTTTAAAGCTCTTGTGCATCAACTTTTCAAAGTCTCTACACATTTGATCTTTTGTGGATCCAAAGATGATATCATCCACATAAATCTGAACCAATAGGATGTCCTTCTTACTTCTTTTAATGAAGAGGGTCTTGTCAATTATTCCTCTTTCAAATCCATTCTCCAAGAGATAGGTAGACAGAGTATCATACCATGCTCTTGGGGCTTGATGAAGACCATACAGTGCTTTCTTCAGTTTGTATACTCTGTCTGGATATGATGGATTTTCAAATCCATGGGGCTGACATACATATACTTCTTCATCAATTGTACCATAAAGAAAGGCACTCTTCATATCCATTTGGTATACCTTGAACTTCATGTATGAGGCATAGGCTAGAAATAGCCTAATTGCCTCTACCCTTACCACTGGAGCAAACACTTCTTCATAGTCAATGCCTTCTTCTTGAGTGTACCCTTGTGCCACCAGCATTGCATTGTTTCTTATCACAATGCCTCTCTCATCCTTTTTGTTCCTGAAAATCCACTTGGTGCCTATAGCTCTATGACCTTTTGGAAGGTCCACCAAGTCCCAAACTTCTTGCAACTTGAACTGCAGTAACTCTTCTTGCATAGCTTCTATCCAACTGGAATCTTTCATAGCATCATAAACCTTATTAGGCTCAATTTGAGATAGAAAGCAGGAGAGTACTGTGTGTTGTTGATCCTGCAGCTCTTGAAGTCTGCTTTGATTCCTTGTTATCATAGGAGAAGAGATGTCTCCTATGACCAGCTCTGGAGGATGATTCTTTTGAGTTCTAGTCTGATGACTAGGTTCTTCATTGATTCCCACATCCAGATTGGAATCATTTAAGTCAGCTGAGGGGATCTCATCAGCTGTTTCTAGCTCTTCATGCACTTGATTCTCTTCATCTCTTCTTTCTTCTTCACTCTGAATTGGTTCAGTAGCCTTCTCCTTTTCACAAACCTCAACAGACTCTATCATAGGTATGGGAAAGATCACAGACTGAGGCAAAATGTCTTGTACTTGTACTTGTTCATCCCCTGATCCTCCACTTCCTGAACCTGCATGATAATCACTACTGAAACCCAAAGAGTTAGTTAGTGAATCAATGTCAAATAGCCACTGAGGACCAAACCCAATAGGATTTGGTGTGTTCTCATTGCACTTGACATTGTCACTTTCCTCAATTATTCTAGAAGAATTATTAAAAACTCTGTAAGCCTTACTCTGAGATGAGTAACCAACAAGAAAACCATCATCAGCCTTTCTATCAAACTTTCCTAAGTGAGTTTTGGTATTGAGAATGGTACAAGGACACCCAAAAGGTTTGAAAAATCCTATAAAAGGTTTTCTGTTATTTAAAAGCTCATAAGGTGTCTTGTTTTTAGGCTTGACTACTAGAACTCTGTTTTGGACATAGCAAGCAGTATTAACTGCTTCAGCCCAGAAAGTAATTGGAAGTTCTGAATCTGCCAACAGAGATCTAGCAGCCTCAATCAGTGTCCTATTCCTTTTCTCAGCAACACCATTTTGTTGTGGAGTCCTAGGAGCACTGTATTGCCTCTCAATTCCTTTTTCCTCACAAAAGGTGTTTAGGTCATGATTTTTAAATTCAGTACCATTGTCTGACCTCTTGACTTTTACCTTTTGATTAGTTTGGTTTTCAATTCTTAGAATAAAGGATTTGATCAGTCCACTTGTCTCATCCTTAGTTCTTAGAAAATATACCCAAGTAAATCTAGAGTAATCATCAACAATAACTAGGCAGTATGATTTCTTACCAATACTCATAACATTTGTAGGACCAAACAGATCCAAATGCAACAACTGAAGAGAATTAGAGATTGTGTTCAACTCTTTGGTCTTATGAGAAGTTTTGTGTTGTTTGCCTTTGAGACAAGCAACACAATGATCATCACATGAAAAGACTTTGGAAGGTAAACCTCTTACAAGGTTGTTTTTAACAAGTTTATTCATTGTTTTAAAGTTCATGTGACACATCCTTCTGTGCCAAAGTGACGATTCATCCAAAGAGGATTTTGACACAAGACAGTTTAGGGATGAATCAGTTGAAACACTTTCCATGTCTAAGCAATAAACATTATCCTTTCTGGGAGTTCTTAGTAGTATCATCTTTTCATCAACTACCTTGAATCCAGGAGCAAGGATAATACATTCAAAATTTGTAAATAATATACTATGTTGTTTGTCACAAACCTGTGATACACTTAACAGGTTGTACCTTAACTGCTCAACATAGAATACATCTTCAAAGGTCATTTTACCTTTGGTTACATCCCCCTTACCACTTATCTTACCTCCATCTGGAGTATTACCAAAGGCAACATGTCCATCATCAATTTTCTTGAAATTCTTGAGGCATGACATGTTCCCTGTCATGTGCCTAGAGCAACCACTATCAACATGCCAGATGCTCTTCCCCTTGAGCTGTTGGTTGCCCTGCACATAAGATTAAACAATTAGTATTGATTGGGGACCCAAGCCAAAGTGGTCTTGGGTCTCCCTTTCTCATCAAAGTATTTACATTCCTTTTTGATGAGGTTTTTGAACTCAGAGCACTCTTTATTAGAGTACTTTGTTAATATGATTGGCTTAGCAGCACAAACACTAGAAGCAGTACAAACCTTAGCAGTACTAACAGGTTTAGCAGTACTAACCTTGTTAGTAGCACTAATAGAGTTAGCAGTATTAACTTTTGAAGAAGTACTAACAATGTCAACAGTACTAACATTGTTAGCAGTAGTATTACTTCTAGCAGCACTATCATTTTTAGTGCTTTTAGGAACCCACATATTGACAATTTCTTTAACAGACTTTTTCTTCATGTGGCTTTTAGTTTTAACAGATTTCTTAGCCACATGGTTCTTTTCAATCTTCCCATAACCAAAGGGTTTTTGCATGGATCTTTGAAAATTCATTCTTTGGTTCATAGGATTGAAATAACAGTATTTGGCAAGATGATTCAATTTGCCACAGATAAAACAAGGTTTTGGTATATTGATTTTACTTAGATCAACCCCTTGTTTTCGTGCCCACTGATTATTCTAGTTTTTTTTATTTCCCCTCTTTTTATCATGTTTTAGGGGCTCATTCTTCTTACATGCACACTGTTTGCAAGGACCTAGATTTACAACTATGGTCTGTTTGTAATGGATCTTACCAGACTTTCCCTCTGTCTTCTCTATGTCCTTAGATTTGATCCAAGCCCTTCCACAGTCCTCATTGGGGATAATGTTATTCTCTAGAGGACTCTCACCACTCACCTTGTTCTCCTTACTCTTGCCAACCTCTTTCTCAGTCTTATCCTCAACAACTACCTCATCTAAGGGATCTACTTCAGTGGCTCCCTCAGGCAAGTCTTTCCTATCTTTGGTGTCTAATAGGTCTGAAGTAGGAGGGATGTAATTATTGTTATATGGTGGAGGTGTGGCATTGTATCCAATTCCTCTTCTTAGCTTATCATGAATCTAAGTTTGTAGTAAAGAGTCCATTGCTTTAGAAGCATTGGAAAACTTTTCTACATCAAGCTTGACCTTGGTTAGTTCATCTCTCAATTTCTCACTCTTCTCTTTAGATTTGGTCAATTTAAGCTCTAGATCCTTTTTCTCCCACTTCCAGTAATTGGTGTCATATGAGTGTTGGAGTTCATTGGCCTGAAAACCTTTAATCTGTTCCTCAAACCTCTCAACATTTCTCACATAATCTTTGATATCCTTTTCTAATCTCTTAAGGTCATCACTCATCTTCTGATTGTGATCCCTGTACCTTTTAACAGTGTCTATGCAAGTTTTAGAGCAGAGATTAGAACTTACCTCAGATGGGAGATCAGATACTTCAGCCATAAGAGCTTGATTCTGGATAGCCTCTTCTGCTTGATCACTCCAATCAAACCCCATTCCTTGTTGAGAAACAAGGGCTTGAGCAGAGTTTCTTTTGTTATTGAAGCTTCCAGATTGAGCTTGTTGGTGGTTGTTGTTGTGAGACACTCCACTTCTGCATTCTCTAGCAAAGTGTCTCTTCAGATGGAATTTGTAGCATTCCACCTTTGATTTATCAAACCCTGCTCCATGTTCTCTTCTTTGGGAGAAGTTGTTCCTCCCAGTCCTCTTTATGAACTTCTTTACCCTCATGGATAGCATGGCCATCTGCCATTTAATATCCATCTCTTCCAGATCATCAGGATGAAGTTGTTCTAAGTCATCATTAATCAAAGAGGAATTTCCATGACTGGAAAGAAAGGCTTCAAACACAGACTCAGTGCCTTTTTCTGGATTGTCTCCATTGGCAGCATTAACTGATTCAGGGTTAGCAGTAGAATCAATTGATGCTGAAAGGAGTGCAACATTATGAATATATCCAGAAGGCTTCTTCTTTGACTCCACCTCAGCTTCAAATACTCTAAGATCATTGTACAGATCATCAAGTTCTTTCTCTTCCAACTGATCATTCTGTCTGAATGACACAGTGTACATGGTCCATTCATCTCCAAGGGACCTTAAGAACTTTCTGTTCACATCATCTTGATCAATCTGTACTCCCATAGTAGCTAGTTCACCAATTAGTTTATTAAACCTGTCAAAAGTTTGAGTCATGGACTCATTCTTAGTTGACATGAAGTTTTCATACTGTTGCTTCAAAATTGCCTTTTGATTTCTCTTGGTACTTTTGGTACCAGAGAATCTCTTCTCTAGAGCATTCCAGAGCATCTGTGCATCAGTACAATTGCAGAATTGGTGCTGATATTCATTGGGAATGGCCAAGAGCAGTGTGCTCAAGGCTTTCATCTCTGTCTGCCTTGTTTTTCTTTCAGCATCTGTCTTTGGAGGAGTTATTTTTCCATCTTCACCAATCTTTCCTGCATCAGATGGGCCATTCTCAATGATGTCCCACATAGAGTAATCTGTGAGGAGAATGTATTGCTTGACTCTGATCTTCCACATGTCAAATTCATTGGATCTAAGCATTGGAACCTTTGAGACCAGAGTACTATTTGATTCAGCTGTGTTTTCCATGATGAATGAGATTTCTGAGAATACTAGCTCTGATACCACTTGTCAGGATCTTAATTCTAAACAAGAATAAACACTCAGAAACAATATCAAAGGAGTTTGCGGAATAACACTTTGATATTCAATAATTAATGGAACAGTGAATCAAAAGAACAACTTGTAAACTTTATTTAATGATTATAAAGTTACAAGATTCAACACTCAACCTCAATATTGATGAACAGGCTCACCAATACGAATTCTACTTCTCTAGAATTAGGATTACAAACCTTGAGGTTGATTCTCTCTATGAAAACAAAAACTCAGAATTATAAAGTTATCTCTAAACTATTCTGACTAATTCTATGTATACTGAAGATAAAAGATAATTACAAATAATAAAAGATCTTCAAAATAGTCTTCCATATTTATCTTCAAGCTTTCCATATTATCTTCAAATAATCCAGCTGTCATCCTTGCCATGCGAAGTCTTCATCATCTCATAAGCAGCACTAAGTTCAAGAGCAGTACTAATAACATTCAGCAGCATTAAGTTGATCCAGCAGCATTAATTCTTTAGCAGTACTAACTCAGCAGTACTAACTACTAGCAGTACTAACTCTTCAAGCAGTACTAACTATTTAAGTAGTAGTAATAACTTGTCACGCAGTATTAAAATCTACTAGCAGTAGTAATCATGATGTACTGGCAGTAGTAATTCTATTGTAGCAGCATTAACCATACTTAAGCATTTCTGAATTTCCCAACAAGTTTGGAACATTTGTCACTCCTATCTCTGACACTTCTTATGATCAATTTTATCCTTCTTCTTCTAATTCTATCCCTGAGGAAAAATCCAAAGACACTAAGTCTGCGGATAAAGGAAAATCCATTCTTCGTCCTCAGAAGGCTACCAAGAAAGCAAAACTGAAAGTTCCTTCTAAACCTTTAGTTAATCAATCCTCTAGCTCAATGATAGAAATCTTCGATCTTTGTCCTCCAAAGCTAAAGATTGATCTTAGACCCATGAAATCTGAAGAAATGAAAATTCCTCCCAGATCTCATGAGAAAAGTCTTCTTGGACCTGGACCTGCTCATCTTAAACTTGCAAAACCTTCTACTTCTGGTCCTAAAACCACTTTCAAATACATAAAATGTTATCATTGTGGTTTTACTGACCATATTGCAAGCAAATGTCCGACTGCCACCAAAGCTGATAAAACAGCTAAAGTAAAGATAAATGCATCTAAGGCTGAGAAGGTCACAAAAGTTTAAAAATCAACCAAGGTGAAGAATACCACTAAGGTTAAGAAATTAACCAAACTGAAGATCACCACTGAAGCTAAATCTTCATCTGCTGTGAAGATTGTTGAATCTTCCACATCCACTAACTCTAAAGGACCCATTGAAAAGTGGGTACCAAACAACGCTTAATCTTCCTTATGTGTGCAGGGATCAAAGGGCATCTGGTATCTCGATAGTGGATGTTCTCGTCATATGACTGGACAAAAAGACTTGCTCACTGAATACAAGGAAGAGAAAGGTCCCTCTGTGACCTTCGGTGGAAATGGAAAAGGATTTACCCGAGGGTTTGGTGTCCTCAGCAATGGGACAACTACCTTTCGAAGAGTCTCTTATGTAGATGGATTGAAGCACAACCTTCTAAGCATCAGTCAGCTATGTGACAAAGACTACGAAGTTCGCTTTTCTAAGAAAGCATGTTCAGTGGTGGATAAGAAAGGAAAACTTGCTCTCAGTGGTTATCGCAGAGAAAATGTCTATGTAATAGATATGGACTCTACAACCACTGAAAACTTATGTTTTCTCTATAAGGCCTCTTCTGATGTCAACTGGCTATGGCGCAAAAGGCTCTCTCATCTAAACTTCAAAACCCTGAATTCTCTCTCTACTAAGGAACTGGTTTTTGGTCTTCCTCAGCACTCATATGCTAAAGAATCTCTCTGCTCAGCATGTGAAAAAGGAAAACAAACAAAAGCTAGTTTCAAGTCTAAACAAGTCTCTTCAGTGACAAGTCCTCTTCAGCTCTTACATATGGATCTATTTGGCCCTGTCAATATCCAATCAATTGCTGGAAAGAAATATACGCTTGTTATTGTAGATGAATTCTCTCTCTATACCTGGGTTATCTTTCTTCGTTGTAAGAGTGATACTCCAGAAGAACTAATATCCTTTGTTAAAAAGATGGAAGAGCTGAATAATCTTACTGTTCGTTCAATAAGAAGTGATCATGGAACTGAATTCAAAAACAGTTCCCTAAATAATTTCTTTGAGAATAAAGGAATTTCTCATAACTTTTCCTCAGTAAGAACACCTCAGCAAAACGGAGTCGCTGAAAGAAGAAACAGAACGATCATTGAAGCTGCTAGATCAATGCTCAGCGATTCTCATCTCCCTACTCAATTTTGGGCAGAAGCTGTAAACACTGCATGTTATAGTAAAGCGATTTGGAAAACAGCTAATGAACTTTTTCATAGAAGGAAGCCTTCTATCAGCTTTCTTCATATCTTTGGTTGTCAGTGCTTTATCTTAAACAACAAAGATCAGCTTGGAAAGTTCGACCCAAAAGCTGATGATGGAATATTTCTAGGATATTCCTCCATCTCAAAAGCCTACAGAGTTTTCAACAAACGAAGACAATCTGTGGAAGAAACAATTCATGTCACTTTTGATGAAACTCGCTCGGCTAACTCTAAACCAATCGCTGACAATGAAGAGTTAAATGCTTGGATGTTTTCTTACTACAGAGAAACTGAACCTTTCTTCTCAAACCATCAGCACACAGATTCACCTACTGCTGATGATGATCCAAACATCATACATCCTAACTCTGAATCCAACTCATGGGATTCATCTGAACCTCTAAACACCTTACTACCATCAGATCTACCTCTGTCTGAAAACCTCTCTCATAGCAACAGTCTGTCCACTACTCAACAGTTAATTGTTGATGAACCTCAAACGTCCTCATCAGTAAACATCCCAATTGTTGATCCAACCCCTGAGTTGAGCGATCATGCTACTGCTCAGCGATGGACCAGAGATCATCCAATAGATCAAATTTTTGGTGATCCAGATGCAGGTATTCAGACACGATGAAGCTCAGGTAATATCTGTCTCTTTGTCAACTTTCTCTCTTTAATAGAACCAAAGAAGACTGATGATGCCCTCAGAGATTCAAACTGGGTCAGCGCTATACAAGAAGAGCTGACTGAGTTCTCTCGCAACAAAGTTTGGAATCTCGTTCCTAGACCATCTGATAAAACTGTTATACGCACCAAATGGGTGTTTAGAAACAAGTTAGATGAACATGGAACTGTAACCCGCAACAAGGCTCGACTTGTTGCTCAGGGATACACACAAGAGGAAGGCATAGACAATGATGAAACCTTTGCCCCTGTGGCTAGGCTCGAAGCAATTCGACTATTCTTAGCTTATGCAGTTTACAAAGACTTCATTGTGTATCAAATGGATGTAAAATCAGCGTTCCTCAATGGAAAGCTGAATGAAGAAGTCTATGTAGAACAACATCCAGGGTTCTATGACCCTAAGTATCCAAATTATGTTTATAAATTGGATAAGGCTCTCTATGGTCTAAAACAAGCCCCTCGTGCTTGGTATGACACTCTCTCATCTTTTCTTATCTCTGAAAATTTTGAACGTGGCAAGATTGATAATACGTTATTTTTCAGAAAAATAAAAGGTCGTATAATTCTTGTACAAATATATGTCGATGACATAATATTTGGTTCTACTAACCCATCTCTATGTACTCGCTTCGCTAAACGAATGAAGAAAGAATACAAAATGAGTATGATGGGTGAGCTGACATATTTTCTTGGTCTTCAGATTAAACAATCTGACAAGGGTACTTTTATAAGCCAAGGTAAGTATGTTAAAGATATGTTGAAGAAGTTTGATCTAACACAAACTTCAACAATGAAAACTCATATGGCACCTCCTCTGACACTTAACAAAGATCCTTCTGGAAAACCTGTTAATGTCACTGCCTATAGAGGAATGATAGGCTCCCTGCTGTATCTTACGGCGAGCCGACCTGACATCATGTACTCCACTTGTTTATGTGCACGCTACCAATCTGAACCCAAGGAATCCCATCTGATTGCTGTTAAGTGCATATTCAGATATCTGAAAGGAACTCCTAACCTCGGTCTTTGGTATCCCAAAGACTCAGGGTTCGATCTAATTGGTTATTCTGATAGTGATTTTGCAGGTTGTAAACTTGACAGAAAGAGTACCACTGGTGGATATCAACTCCTAGGAGGAAAGCTGGTAAGTTGGACAAGCAAAAAGCAAAATTCATTGTCCACTTCCACAGCTGAAGCTGAATACGTAGCCGCTGGAAGCTGTTGTTCTCAGATCTTATGGATGAGAAATCAACTATTAGACTATGACCTTCAGCTATCAAAGATTCCACTCTATTGCGACAGCACTAGTGCTATCGCTATAGCAAATAATCCAGTGCTACATTCAAAGACAAAACACATAGAGATCAGATATCACTTTATCAGAGATCATGTGATGAACGGTGATATTGAACTTCATTTTATCCCTACTGACTTTCAGCTTGCTGATTTATTCACCAAACCTCTCGATGAGACAAGGTTCAACTTTCTCATCAGTGAGCTTGGAATGCTGAATCTCGAAGAATAATTCTTCAGTGTTCATGCATTGTGTCAGTAATCATAACTTCCCCTTTTATCATTTTTTTCTGATAAACATTCTGACTCTCAGGTATGTTCTCTCCATCCCTACAACTGAATCTTCATTCAGTTAAGATGTTTTTCAAAATATAAACCTTAATCACTAAACTTTCTTCAAATGATTAAAAGATTTTTGAAAAATAAATTTATCACTGATATTTCTAGTCAGTGATCCTTCTTAAAAAGAAAATCTATCGCTGACTTTTCTTCAGCGATAATTTCAAAACGGACAAATGAACAGTCTCTCTCTTCTATGACGTCATTTGAACCGATAATCCACGACATGCTTTTTTCTGGCACGTTCGTCCGTTGCCCTTCCATCCAATCAACTTCGTGGGACGTGTCCATGTCATGATGAGCATTTGTTTTCCCGCCTCTCACACTCTCTCTCTCTCTCTCACACGTATAAAAGGAATGTTTTTCCATTTTTCTCATTTTACGCTTTCTGGAAATACTTTCTAAGCAAGAATTCTCTCTCAAGCATTCTAGCATTCTCAAGCATTTGCATCATCCTCTTCAAAGATTAACAGGTTATTCTTGATCTTTTTCTTATTCTTATCTTAAATCTTTTTACATAAAACTCCATTTATGGACTGCCATTATGGGTTTATAAGATTCTTATCACATAAAATCATTTTCATTTTTGATTTTATTCGTTAAAAACCATTTTATTTTGATTTTTCTTCATTCAAAATCTTTGGTTTTTCTTCTTGTTCTTATATTAAGAACACCTTTTTAATCTTCAAATATGTTGATTTTTCTATGTTTCTTTCCCAAAATAGAAACTGGACAAATCTTCTTTATTTTTTAGACTAAAACCTTTCTTCTATTCTTCTATCTGTTTACTCTCAGAATGTCTCAATCTGCACTTGTTGCCTCTAAGAACATCAAGTTCGCCATCTCTGACTCGGAGCTTCCCAAAAACAATCATCTTGCTCGCCTTGACTTTGATGGTGTCAAATACCCACATCTGAAAGAAGCCGCAAAGTTTCTAAAGCAATCATGCATTGATTACGCTATCACTGTGGATCCCACTCCTTCCAAAGCTCTACTCCAACAATTCTGGTTTACCGCTGAAGAAACCTCTATCACCAACAAAAAGGGTGAACAGGTTCCTGCTATCTCCTTCAGCACTGAACTTGGATCAAGGATGATGACTGCCTTAGGTCTGAGGAAAGCTCTGCGTTTTCCTGACAAACCCAGGAATGGATTCGATGCCTTGCCAACTGATGTTGAATTCATCCAATTCCTGGATGCATTGGAATACTCTTGGGAACCCAAGCCAAGGACGACGATTCCAAACAAGAAGCTGACTCTTGTGAAAAGGCACCGATGCCTTCTCATCTTAACTACATCTTCTCACACTTCATTCAGTGTATTAGTGGGAAGAGTGGGTCACTGGACCAAGCCAGCAAGGTTCAGGTCCATATGGCTTACTCAGTGATCGTTGGACGAAACATCGACTACGCAACAGCTATCTTTGATGATCTAAAGTTAAAGATAGAGAAGACCGAGAGGGATCCCAAGGTCCCCTACGTACGCTTCATTTGCGCGTACCTAAAGTTCCTCTACCCTGCTACTTACCCCACTAACTCGGATGCAACTTTTCCAAAAGTGGGTCAGCGCTCCCTGGAGGTCAAGACGCTCCCCAACGAGGTAAGTATCTCTGAACTTCGCTCCCGACTCTCTCTCCTCACTTCTTCGTCTTCAGCGGCCACGCAGGAGGTTCCTTCTTATGTTATCCCTGCCGCTACCCCTTCCAAACGACCATCAACTGGCTCCCTTTGTTCCAGCAAACTCTGCACAAGCCCTTGTCTCTCAACAAGGTATGGGGTTTGACTGGAGTGATCAAGCTGAAGAGGCCATTCAAAACCAAGCTCTAATGGCAGAGGTGTCTGATCTCCCAACAGAGGTAACCTCCAATCTTTGTTCTCCAAATTGCATTAACACTGTTAAAAGGTATAGGGATCACAACAAGAACATGAGTGATGACCTTAAGAGATTGGAAAAGGACATAAAAGATTATGTGAGGATTGTTGAGAGATTTGAAGAGCAAATTAAGGGTTTTCAAGCCAATGAGCTTCAACACTCTTATGACACAAACTACTGGAAGTGGGAGAAGAATGACTTAGAAATTCAACTGACCAGATCCAAAGAGGAGAGTGAAAAGTTAAGAGGAGAACTAGCTAAAGTCAAGCTAGATGTAGAAAAGTTTTCCAATGCCTCTAAAGCAATGGATTCTTTACTACAATCTCAGATTCATGATAAACTGAGAAGAGGAATAGGGTACAATACCACACCACCACACTATAACAACAACTACATTCCTCCTAGTTCAGATTTGTTAGAAACAAAGGATAGGAAGGACCTACCTGAGGGAGCCACTGAGATTGATCCCTTAGATGAAGTAGTTGTTAAAGATAAATCTGAGAAAGAAGTTGTCAAGAATAAGAACAACACTGTGAGTGGTGAGATTCCTATAGAAAACCACATAATCACCAATGAGGGATGTGGAAAGAATTGGGTCAAGTCCAATGAGATAGAGAAGACTGAGGGAAAGAACAAGAAGGTTTACTATAAGCAGACCACTGTTGTGAACCCTATTTCTTGCAAACAGTGTGCATGTAATAAATCTGAGCCCCAAAAACATGATAAACCAAGGGGAAATCAGAGAAACTGGAACAATCAATGGGCTCAGAAACAAGGAGTTGATCTAAATAAAATAATCAGACCAAAACCTTGTTTCATATGTGGTAAATTAAACCATTTGGCTAAGCATTGTTTCTTTAACCCTATCAACCAACAGATGAACTTTCAAAGATTTGTGCAAAAACCTGTTGGTTATAGGAAGGCTGGAAAGAAACATGTGGTTAAGAAATCTGTTGAAACCAAAGGCCCCATGAGGAAAAAGGTTTTAAAAGAAAGTATTAAAATGTGGGTGCCTAGAAGCACTAAAACTGTTAGTACTGCTGACAGGGATAGTGCTGCTGGAAGCATTACTGCTGCTACCAGTGTTAGTACTGCTGAAAATATTAATGTTGCTAATACTGTTAGTACCTCTTCAAAGGTTAATACTGCCAACACAGTTACTGCTGCTAACACAGTTACTACTTCTAACAAGGTTAGTACTGCTAAGCATGCAAGTGCTGCTAAGGCAGTTAGTACTTCTAAAACCAGTACTGCTTCTAGCAAAAGTGTTTCCAAACCCATCATTGTGACAAAGTACTCTAGAAATGAGGAGTCAAAGTTTAAAAATCTTGTCAAGAAAGAATGTAAATATTTTGATGAGAAAGGGGTACCCCAAGACCACTTTGGCTTGGGTTCCTATTTCATACTAACTAATTTATCTTATGTGCAGGGCAACCAACAGCTCAAGGGGAAGAGCATATGGCATGTTGATAGTGGTTGCTCTAGACACATGACAGGCAACATGACATGCCTTCAGGATTTCAAGCATATCAATGGAGGACATGTTGCTTTTGGAGATAATCTTACTGGTGGTAAAATAAGTGGAAAAGGTAATGTTACAAAAGGTAAGATAACATTTGAGGATGTCTACTATGTTGATCAGTTGAAGTACAACCTGTTAAGTGTATCACAGGTTTGTGACAAACAACATAGCATATTATTTACTAATACAGAGTGTATGATCCTTGCTCCAGGGTTCAAAGTAGTTGATGAAAGCATGATACTACTTAGAACTCCAAGAAAGGACAATGTTTATTGTCTAGATATGGACAATGTTTCTAGTGATTCATCCCTGAACTGTCTTGTTTCTAAAGCTTCTGTGGATGAATCCTCTCTTTGGCACAGAAGGATGTGTCACATGAACTTCAAGACAATGAACAAACTTGTTAAAAACAACCTTGTAAGAGGTCTACCATCAAAAGTCTTTTCATGTGATGATCATTGTGTTGCTTGTCTTAAAGGCAAACAGCACAAAACTTCTCATAAGACCAAAGAGTTAAATACTATTTCTTCTTGCCTCCAATTATTACATATGGATCTGTTTGGTCCAACAAATGTTATGAGTATAGGCAAGAAATCTTACTGCTTAGTTATTGTTGATGATTACTCTAGATTTACCTGGGTATATTTTCTAAGGACCAAGGATGAGACAAGTGGACTGATCAAATCCTTTATCCTAAGAATTGAAAACCAAACTAATCAAAAAGTAAAAGTCATTAGATCAGACAATGGGACTGAATTTAAAAATCTTGATCTAAACACCTTTTGTGAAGAGAAAGGCATTGAGAGACAATATAGTGCCCCTAGGACTCCTCAACAGAATGGAGTTGCTGAGAGGAGAAATAGGACACTAATAGAGGCTGCTAGATCTCTGTTGGCTTATTCAAAACTGCCAATTACCTTCTGGGCTGAAGCAGTTAATACTGCCTGTTATGTCCAAAACAGAGTTCTAGTGGTCAAGCTAAAGAATAAGACCCCATATGAGCTTTTAAATAAAAGAAAACCATTTATTGGTTTTTTCAAACCTTTTGGGTGTCCTTGTACTATTCTCAATACCAAATCTCACTTAGGTAAGTTTGATAGCAAAGCAGATGATGGATTTCTTGTTTGTTACTCATCTCAGAGTAAGGCTTACAGAGTTTTTAACTCTTCTTCTAGAATAATTGAAGAAAGTGACAATGTCAAATGCAATGAGAACACACCAAATCCTATTGGGTCTGGTCCTCAGTGGTTGTTTGACATTGATTCACTAACTAACTCTTTTGGTTTCAGTAGTAATGACTATGCAGGTTCAGGGTGTGAAGGATCAGGAACTACACAAGTCCAAGACAGTTTATCTCAATCCGTGATATTTCCCATACCTACAGTGGATTCTATTGAAGACTGTGAAAAGGAACCATCTACTAGACCAAATCAGAGTGAAGAAGAAAGTAGAGAAGAGGAGAGTCAAGAAGATAAAGACCCAGAAGTAGCTGCTGAAAACACCTCAGTGGAGTTGAATGACTCCAATCTAGAGGTGGGACTTAATGAAGAACCTAGTCATCACACCAGAACTCAAAAGAATCATCGTCCACAGTTGGTAATAGGAGATCTATCTTCTCCTATGATGACTAGAAATCAAAGCAGGCTGCAAGAAATGCAAGACCAACAACATACAGTGCTCTCTTGTTTTTTATCCCAGCTTGAACCTAAGAAGGCACATGATGCTATGAAAGAGTCCAGTTGGATAGAAGCCATGCAAGAAGAGCTACTGCAATTCAAGCTGCAAGATGTTTGGGATCTGGTAGACCTCCCTAAAGGCCAAAGAGCAATAGGAACAAAATGGGTCTTCAGGAATAAGAGAGCTGAAAGAGGCATAGTAATAAGGAATAAAGCAAGGTTGGTGGCTCAAGGGTATACACAAGAAGAGGGAATAGATTATGAAGAAGTATTTGCTCCTGTAGCTAGGATAGAAGGAATTAGATTATTCCTGGCTTATGCTTCTTATATGAAATTCAAAGTCTATCAAATGGATGTCAAAAGTGCATTTCTATATGGATCAATTGAAGAAGAAGTATATGTCTGTCAACCACCAGGGTTTGAGAACCCAAGCTATCCAGACAAAGTATACAAACTAAAGAAAGCACTTTATGGATTGCATCAAGCACCAAGAGCATGGTATGACACTCTGTCATCCTATCTCTTGGGAAATGGCTTTGAAAGAGGAGTCATTGATAAGACTTTATTCATCAAGAAAAAGAAGAAGGATATCTTGCTGGTCCAAATCTATGTCGATGATATTATCTTTGGATCCACAAGAGACAACATGTGCAAGGAGTTTGAGGAACTAATGCATCAAAGGTTCAAAATGAGTTCCATGGGGGAACTTACTTTCTTCCTTGGACTCCAAGTTCAGCAGAAGTCAGATGGAATCTTTATCTGTCAGTCCAAGTATGTGCAGGATATTCTAACCAAGTTTGGTTTCTCAGATTCAAAACCTGCCAGCACACCTATGGACACACACAAGCAAATAACAGCAGATCTTGAGGGGGAGGATATGGATGTTCATCACTATAGATCCATGATTGGCTCTCTCATGTATCTTACAGCATCTAGGCCAGATATAATGTTTCCAGTCTGTGTATGTGCAAGATTCCAAGTTAGGCCAAAGCAATCTCACTATCAAGCTGTTAAGAGGATATTCAGATATCTCAAAGGGCAACCCAGATTGGGGCTTTGGTATCCTCATGACTCATCTTTTGACTTGCTTGCATACTCAGACAGTGATCTAGGTGGAGCAAACTTGGACAGAAAATCTACTTCTGGAGGATGTCAGTTTTTGGGTGCAAGACTAGTGTCATGGCAGTGCAAGAAACAAACCACAGTGTCCACATCTACAACAGAGGCAGAGTACATAGCAGCTGCAAGTTGCTGTTCTCAAGTCTTATGGATTCAGAATCAAATGCTGGACTATGGGGTAACCTTTCTACACACTCCAATTTTTATTGATAATAGCAGTGCTATTAGCATTGTTAATAATCCTGTCAAGCACTCAAAGACAAAGCACATTGAAATCAGGTACCACTTTATAAGAGACTGCAATGAAAAGTTTCTTTTCACCAAAGCATTTGATGTGGGTAGATTCACTTTCTTGGTAACAAGTGTGGGAATGATCAACTCTGAATATGCTCCTACTTAAAAAGTGGTTCAATACCTGTATATTGTTTATTCTTGGTGGTCCTAATCTTCTTTTTCAGGAAAAGTATAGCAGTACTCAGTCCTTCACAAAGCTAAAAGTGTAAGTATGATTAATACTGCCAGTACAGTTTTAGTACTGCCAGTACAATTTTACTACTGCCAGTGTTCAGTTAATACTGCTAGTTAGTTAATACTGCTAGTGGTTAATATTGCTAGTTAGTTAATACTGCTAGTGGTTAATACTGCTTTCAGTTAATACTGCTTTCAGTTAATACTGCTCTCAGTTAATACTGCTCTCAGTTAATACTGCTTTCAGTTAATACTGCTAGTTAGTTAATACTGCTAGTGGTTAATACTGCTTTCAGTTAATACTGCCTCCAGTTAATACTGCTCACTGTTAATACTGCTTTCACTAAATTTTTAGGGTTAGTACTGCTTATAATCCACAAGCTATAAATACCCTTTCCCCGCCTAAAAAGTTCATAACGACTCTTTGCATACTGTTCACTTGCGCTCTAACCCTTTTCTCTCAAGTACCAAGTTTTCAGGCAAGAACACTCAAGTTCAATGGCATCCATGGCGTTCATTGACGAGCACAATGAAATCGCGATGCTCCAAAAGCCAAAACAAGCTGAAGGTTTTCACCAGATAGTCGACTTTCTGAAGTCCAGCCACATCGCTCATACTCTCACTGTGTCTCCTACAATCTTCATAGAGCATCAGAGGCAATTCTGGGCCAATGCCACCATCGTTACTGAAGATGGTGTCCAAATGATCAAGACAAGGGTGTGTGAAAAACCCCTAACAGTTACTGAAGAGGTGATACGCATCTGTCTACGTCTAGACGATGCTGCAGGTATAACCTCTATTCCTAATGAGGAGTTATTCTCAACTCTTACAAGAATGGGGTATGGAGGCCCATTGGGTGTGTTTAAGTTCTCAAAAGCTAAATTTTCACCCCAATGGCGTTTCTTTGTCCATACCCTTATGCATTGTATCTCTAAAAAGACTACTGGATGGAGTGAGTTCAGTAGCACCATTGTTTATGCTTTGGTGTGCTTGGCCACTACCAGAAAGTACAATTTTTCTCAACTGCTTTTTAATGATCTTGTCTCAAACCTGGGAAGTAAAAAGAGTTTTTATATGTACCCCAGGTTTGTACAAGAAGTAATAACCCATGAATTGACGGATATACCTCATTTTGATGGGGTATATGTACCAAAAATTCCCAAAGGTAAGGTCTTTTCAAACATGAAAAGATCCCCTCTGGACTCGGAAGGAGTTGACACCCCATTGTTCTCTACAATGATGGTGGTGTCCCACACTGAAGAAGGTATGGCAGCAGGGTCAAGGCCCTCATTAGATCATCCCACGCTAGCCAATCCCAACCTTCCCACTCTATATCTATCCCACAGTCCCTACTTCATAAGCCCACTTCTCCAATTACCCAAACTTATACAAGGAAACAGGTAAAGAAGGCTACTTCCCTTCTTGTACCATCACCCACTAAGCCTTCTAGCCCTCTAAGGGAGAATTCTCCCTTAGAGAATATCAATAGGGAAACCAAAGGGGTGTCTCCCAACCCCAAGGAGGTGCTCACTGAGGTGGAGGTTGAGCATATGGGGGCTAAGGCTGCCACTACTCCTGCTAGCACAGAGGAGGTCAGTGGTAACATACATAAGACCTTCCCCATGGCAACTTTGGGTGAGCAATCATCCAAAGGTCCCAGGTGCCAAGAAACCAAGGGGGTGGATAGTGCTTCTGCTAGGCAGAAGACTTCCACTACAAAAAGATCCAATGATCCATCAAAAGAGGGTAACACTTCTGGAGAAGGTGAGGACATGTATAACTATTATGAATTGATGGAAACCATGGGAAACATCAACATGGATGTACTCAAGCAGGGCAAAGATATAGAAGAACTTAAACTTGTAGTTCTGTCCCAACAAGTCCAGATTGCCAAGCTAAAGAAAATGGTGACAAGGTTATTGCAAAAGAAGAGGAGAAAGCAATTTGTTCTAAAGAAGAGGAACAATGCTCAAGATGCTTCCAACAAGGGGGAGAAGCAAGAAAGGGAAACAGAAAAAGAAAGTTAAGTTGAAAAGAGAGTTGAAGTTGAGGGGGAGACTGAAGTTGAGAGGGAGACAGAGGAAGTAATAGAGGCAGAAACTGAAGTTGCTCAAGCAGCAGAAACTGTTAATGCTGCTGAAACAGCAGAAACAGAAGAAGCAGTAACAGGGCTCTCTGTAGAGGAACTGGAGATTGCAGAGACTTTGGTTAAAGCCAAGAATGACACTGACACTCCTAAGGCTAGTCAAAAGGCCAAGGGAGTGATCATTAATGAAGGAGGAGGCTCAAAGAAGAGAAAAGAAACAAGTCAAGCAACTTTGAAGGGAAAGGGAAAGGAAAAGATAGTTGAAACTGAACTACCTTCAAAGAAAAAGACTCAGATTGAAATGGATGAGGAGATGGCAAAGCAGCTTCAAGAGCAAATGGAAAAGGAGGAACAAATTCAAACTCAAACAGATAGGGAACTTGCAAAGATAATGGCCAGAAAGCTAAATGCAGAATATCAAAAGAGTTTAAAAGAAGCAGCTGAGGTCAAGAAGTTACCTGTCAAAAGAATGCAAATTCAAAAGCAGAAAAGACAACCCTCCAAGACCTTTTTGGCCAATCAGGAAAGAAGAAGAATGATTAACTTCCTGAGAGGTGCAATTGGTGTCAAAGGGGAAATGTTTACCAACATGGCATACAGTCAGGTTGAGGATCTGTACAAGAAAGAGATGGCTAAGCTTCAAGGGGACTCCTCACAAAGGGAAGAGGCAGAAAGAAGAATGAAGGAAAGAAATGATCTAAACATTCAGCAACCATTTCCTGAGAAAGTTACACCTACAAAAGAAAAGAAGGAAGAGCCTGAGTTTGTAAGTGTAGAGGCAAAATCTACTAAAAGGGTGAAGACAATTGCTTCCAAAAGGCAGTCTAAAAGGACAAGGGTGGAAGAAGCTGAAAAGGAAGCAGAACCTTCAGTCACACCTTCAACAGAACCTGTGCAGAACCTAGAACAGTCCAAAGAGCAATCAGATGAGCATATGGGGCTGTATATGACTACAGTAAAACCTGTACAGGTTGTTCCAATCTCCATGAAGGCTCCAAAGATCATCTTTTGGGATATTCTAAAAGACAATGGAAAGGATTTCTTTAGACTCAAAAGAGAAGGTGGTGCATTTGAAGCATATTCAACATGGGGGAGAGTAATCAGAGGTTGTTCAAGAGCAGACATAGAGGAAATGTACAAAGTGGGAATGAAACTCTATGAGCCTGTGTTGAAAGGTACTGAAGAGAATCTTCTTAAAGTAGCAATGGAATACTTATGTATGATGTTTGATCCAAAGAAGGTGGTGCATAGGATTAAAGATCTTCATCATGAGTATGTGTTCAAAAAGATTGATAATTGGATACTCTTTGAAAACTGTGGTGTGTACATGATTACAATTGATAAATGTTATCATGAATACTACCTAGTTGACAAAATATATGATCATAGCAAGCAGAAACTTGAAGGGATGTTGAAAGCTAAGCTAGTATGTGCTAAGGATTCTGAAATGGCCAAAATTGTGGTGAGAAGAACTATCAATCAAAGTATGGGCCTAGATCCAAATTTGGGCAACTGAATGAGAGGTGTTGAAAGCATCTTGAAGATCAGATCTGAAGAACTTGACTTCTCTTCCTAAAAGTCAAGTTAGGGGGAGATTGTTAGGAACTGAAGAATTGCACAAGTACAGCATAAGTAAAGTTAATGCTGCTAGAAGAAAATAATTACTACTTCTAGTTGAAAATTAATGCTGCTAGTTGAAGATTAATGCTGCTAGTTGAAGATTAATGCTGCTCAACAAGTTTAGTACTGCTAGTTCAAAGTTAGTACTGCTTGAAGAGATTAATACTGTTGAGCATGGTTAGTACTGTTGGAGTTAATACTGCTCAGAGTATTAATGCTGCTGAAGAATAATACTGCTTATGAGATGGAGATCAGAATTACAAGGATGACAGCTGGATAGACTGAAGATTATGGAAAGCTTGGAGATAATGATGGAAGATATTCTGAAGATATTGTATTAATTGTAATTATCTTTTGTCTTCAGTATATATATACAGTATTGTTTAGAATAGTGAGATAACTTTTTTTTTAAATTATTTTATTCTACGTTTTTGTTCTAGAGAGAAAATCAACCTCAAGGCATAGTTCCTAATTCTAGAGAAGTAGAATTCGTCTTGAAAGAGTTTGTTCTTCAAGATTGAGGTTGTGTGTGTAATCTTGTGATTTTAATCATTCAATACAAGTTTACAAGTTGTTAATCATACTCACTGTTTGTTTACTGTTACATTGAATATCAAAGTGTTATTCTGCAACTTCTTTGATATTGTTTCTGAGTATTCATAATTCTTGTTGAGAATTCGATCCTGACACCCTTGGTCCTTCGAAGAAGGCCAAGGTGACCAAGGAGAACGCTACCTCTAGCTCTATACCTAAGGATGTTTATCAACAAACTTCCTTGGATGCATTCGTGGGTCTCTCCTCCACATCCTCAACGATACCCACTTCAACCGTGCCAGCGATCTTGGTCGCTGTCACAACAACAGTGACGCAACCTACGATCTCAGTTCAGCAACAAACTGAGGTAACTACCCTATCCCTACATCTTCAATCCCCATCTCTAGTCCTTCTATTTCTTTGATCTCTAACCCTCCATCTATTTCTACTCAACCACAGTTTGGACCCATAGGACCTGAACATCAATCTTTTGAGGAATCGTTATAATTCTACAAAATGTTTGATAATTCAGGTATCCCTATAACCTTAAACACTTCTCCTAACTCACCATATAAGCTTGTTTCTCAAAAATTAACTTATATTTCAGGTCCTAGTTTGGCGACTGTTGAAACCAATGTCAACAGTTTGAGTGCAAAGGTAGAATCTCTGATTGCCTCTCTCAACACCACCACCAACGCTGTTCAATCAGCTGGTGAAACACTGAAGACACTGACAGCCAACTGTGCCTCCAAAGCTGACGTTTCTCAAATCGCTACTCTCCAAGAAGCGATTGTCAAAGTCAGGGAAGAATCACAGCAACAGTTTGCAGCCCTGGCTACAAAGGTTGATTCCTGTGAAGTTCTTCTTCAGCAAATCCTGACTCACCTGAAGGCACCAGCTCCGACTCCTACTCCCTCATTCACAGAGAACAATCGTACTTCGCTGAACATTGTCGTGGAGTTCATTCATCTGGATACGTCAGATTTCCTGCGTTTGAAGGTCGTCTGGATAGTTTGGAGGTTGAAGTTCAGGTGTTGGCCGCTGCAAAAGCTTCATCTCCTTCCAAAGATCCCTCCCTCAATGATAATGACAAAGAGGGGGAGAAGGCAGTTGAAGAAAAAACGGAGTTTGAAGTCGCTGGTGAGGTCCAACAGAAGGAAACTCCCTCTCAGGTTGAGGGGGAGATAGCTGTTGAAAAAGCCCCTCCTTCTCTCGAAGATTTAATCGATGAAGAAGAAGAGGACGATGAAGATGAAGCCCTTGATCTTGAAGATCAAGTAGAAGAACCTCATCAAGATGATGATGATGACGATGAAGAAGATCCATCGCTATGGTGTTTTTCAGCTGTCACTTCATCAGCGATAGCTTCGAAAGAAGTTATCAAAGCAGGGGGTAGCCATGGAACTTCTTCAGGAACCCCTTCCCAAAGCAAAGGTGCTACTGCTGAGGGAAACCTAAAGAAGACTTCACTATCTGAGGAGAATCCTTCTCAGGTATGCCTTTCCCTCGTTCCCTTATCCTTCTATAAAAATCCCACCCCTGTTTTTTTCTAGCCTTTATCTCTCTTCTTCCATAAAAACAAACTAACCTTTTTTATTTTCTGACCAGAGAGTTCTCTCCCCTGCTTAAGGGTAAAGAGCTCCAAATAATCCCAGCTGCTGAAGCTGATGACCAACCAATCCCAATCTCTGTAAGAGAGATTGATGAAGAGGAAGAAGAAGAAGAAGAAGAAGAAGAAGAAGAAGAAGAAGAAGAAGAAGAAGAAGAAGAAGAAGAAGAAGAAGAAGAAGAAGAAGAGTCCCTGCAACATCATGGAAGGCCCTCTAGACCATCTCACTGGTCAGAGGAAGAGATGAAGAAAAGAACAGAGATGATCTCTCATCTGGAGAGTCAACGGCTAAAGATCCCCTCTCAATCAACAGATCTAGAGTTCCTGACTGAAGCTGAAATTGAAGAATCCGTCAGGGCTGAGAAGCTGATTGCTGACTGTCAAAGAGATGCCTCTCTGGCTCTCAAAATTCAGTCCTCTCAAGTCAAAGACAAGAAGCTGAAAAGCAAACCAGTGGAAGTCCATGCAGCTATTTTGAAAGAGATTGAAGAGGAACGCTCCAAAGAAAAAGCGGTCAGCGATATTACAGTCGATTGGTGCAAGCACAAAATTGACTATCGCTCTGACCCAATGAAGATCGTAGTTGTCGCTATCTCTGGAAGAAAGAAGAAGGACAAAGTTTCTGTCAGTATGGAGATTACCAGAGAGGATGGAAGCTGCAAGGCAACGTTTGTTTCAAAGTTGGAAAGCCTCGGCTATATGGAATGGCTTGAGTTCAAAGACGCACTGAAGAAATCAAAGTCAATCTACAGAGGCTATGTTGAAGGGATAAATGATGCTCTCATCAACAGAGTCACTGCAATTTTAAAGGTGTCTTCTTCTCTTCCTTCTAAGTCAAAGCAGATCAGAAGAAATCATGTCTCCTCCTCCTCTGAAAATGTCGCGGTGATCAGGAATGAAACCTCCATCAAATTTTTAAGAGAAGCTCTGTTCGGTCCTCCTCCTGATCTTTCAGTTCTGGATCTATCTCTGCCTCCTGGTGGACCATATTCTGCGGGACAAGTTCTTGAAGAACCTTTTGGAATCTTCTTCAGAGATGACGAGGAACAGCTCAGATTTCAAAAAGTCTCTGAAATCCCTATATGTCCCCTCGCTCTTCTCAAGGATCTCATGTGCCTATGGTGTACTCTATCTCCTACTGCTGAGCCAATCATAGCTATCATCTGCAAAGAATCTTTAGAGCGAAGACAAAAAGGAGAAGAAATACCTGAGTATTTGATCAATCCTCCTAAACCCTCTTTAGATAGCTGATATATTAGTTTTCTTTCTTGTAATCTATTAGTTTAAACTTACAGTAGTTAGTACATCACTTGTACTTGTAATTTTCATACCATGTAATTCTTTTCTTGGATTAATGAAAATTTCAGTGAAGTACTTAACTCTATCAGTACTGTAAAAGATCCCTCAAAATAGTAATTGGGACATGTATGTTATGAGTCCTGATTATTCCATCATTTTGAATTATAAAGTAATTTTCTTCAGTTACTTTGTCATTATCAAATAGGGGGAGATTGTTGATCCAAACTCTCTCAGTGATTTGATAACGACCCTTTTCTATACTTAGTGAAAATTACGTTTAATATGTATTAGTGTTTCACCATTAGCGATCAGACTGAGTCTGTTCAGTTATCACTGATAGTCTTCTTATAAACATTTAGTATGTATTAGTGTTTCACTATCAGTGATCAAACTGATTCTGTTCAGTATCGCTGATAGTTTCTGATGTAAACAGTAACGTAATCCCTGAAGACAAGTCTCGCGTCAACAGATGTTCATAGCTGAATCGAAGACGAAGCTGCTGAACAAAGAGAAGTCTACTAGTGACCTGATGCGGATATCAGTGAAGCAAAGACAACTCTACTTATACGCGAAGGAACATGAGTAAAGCTTTAGCGATTGCTGAACTCTTGATATCTCTGCAGAATGAGATATTCAGCGATTGAATGATCACAAAGCTTATACCTCAAGTTTCTATTTGTCTTACCTTGCACAACTCAGTACGATGTGTCAGACAGAACATGCCTCTTCCATAATTCGTACAACAACTCTGTCAACTACACTGTTCATGATCCGGCCGAAAGCATGTCTCCCAAAGTTAGATTTCCAAAGCCAATCAGTGAACGCCACGTGTAAAGTGCCCTACCATGCATTTAATGCATAGGGTATAAATAGGAAGTTCACCCCTCCATTTGAGGGTGTGCTCAATCCTTGAACTCCAAATAGAAACCTTTGTTTTCTATATTCTAAATCCCCCATTCTCTGAAATTCTTGTGCAACCATCTTAGTGTTTTCTTAAGTTTGTTTAGATTGAGTCTTACTTAATCTTATTCCGCAACAGACTTGTAAATTGTGTTTGATTTATCAATAAACAATTTATTAAACTTTAAATTCTATGTTTGTATTCAACCCCCCCCCCCTTCTACAAACTTGTTAAGCACCTTAGGGACCAACAATGACCACTAACAAAATATGTCCCCCTCCGCAGACTTAGCACGGGGGTTCAGCGGATGGGGTCAAGGGGCAACACCCTTGCGGGGGTATGGGGGCAGCGCTCCTAGAGAAAATTTTTCTGACATATTTTTCTCTAGAAAGAAATGCTTGAATAAAATGATCGTTCCCAAGCAAATCGGAAATGTTGACTTAAAAAGTAAAACTTGGATCACAAAAAAAAATTTAATTTCAAAAAAATCTAAGTCTTGAAACTCGCACGACTCGCAGACCACTAAACACGCTAGTCACTATTCACTAAGAAACTCGCAGATGGTAACGTGCGTGTTTCTAGAACTCGTAGGACATTAGTAGCGTGTTTCGCTCAAACTCGCAGAATACTGTTGTTAGCGCGTTTTATCACTTAGAAAAATTTTGACGGATTTCAAACTCGCACGCTCTTTTAGCGCGTTTCGCACAAACTCGCACGCTCTTCTAGCGCGTTTCGATCAAACTCGCACGTTTTGCCTTGCGTGTTTATGAAACTCGCTCGCTTCTATTAGCGCGTTTTACTCAAACTCGCATGCTTTGCTTGCGCGTTCTTCACTTGATGAAGCTTGCGCGTTTGTCAGATCTTGCGCGTTTCGAAGATGAACTTGCGCGTTTCGAATATCTTGCGCGTTTTGACAGTTCTGTTCATGAAATCGATCCAATTCGTTCTAAAACCTGCAATTGATTCCCAAAATACATCAGTATGCTCGAAAATCAAAACTAAACACTTTTGTATCAATCTAAGATCACTAAAAACATGAAATTACAGTGCATTGATCAAGATACAGTGTACGACTACAAGTTTTTCGAAAAACACAATTTGATCAAATTGATCAATCTAAAGTGCGAATTAGATTATGTGATTTGAATAAAAGTTGATCCAATTGATAAAATGTATACAATCAAATCAATTTCTTGATTTAATTGTACAAAAACAATAAAACCACGGATCAAACAGTAACTTTTTCAGAAACAACAATTTTCTTGAATTTTCAAGAATTTGATCCAAAAACTAGTTCAGTGATCTTTCTGAATTTGTTTGGTATGCTCTGATACCAATCGAAATTGTATTCCCAATCAAGCAATCTAACAATTAAACCCAATCAAGATTTGACAATGTATATTTCTAGAGAGAGAGTGTAGTAAGAGAAAGCGTATCCATCATATATTTGACAATGTGATACAATGGATCTAGTTACAAGATTATACAAGACTAAAGGTATATATACCACAAGTCTAAAACAACATGCTTAACAACAAAGTAAACTCTAAGATTGACTAAACACACTTTGACTTTGTTGACTAATATTGACTTGACTTTTCCTATTAAATCTTGGATACAATAATACACTAACATAATCCTTTCTCTCTATTCAATCATATGACCAGGTTTATTGAGCAAATCATTGTGTGTTGATTGATTATTATTTGTTAATGCACTTGTTCTGGAATCACAGTACGTCATCTAGCCTCATCCCACTCTCTATCTCTCTCCACCAACTCTCTATCTCTCTCCACCAATGTAGACCTATGAATCCAAACTGGTCTCTTCACCATCGTCAATCTGGCGTCATCCTTCTCTTTTTCCTCACCAACAAGAATACTTGTCTTGAAGGCATGGACTCTACATCGGATCCTCTAAAACCACTCCTAGTCGACACCATAACCAACCTTACAAGTATGTTAGCAATTCTCTTTCCTTTCTATCTACTAGTTCAAGGAAAAACAAGGCCCCTCTTCCCAAGTGAGTATCCACGAAAGATTTCCTCATCGGTAGTCACAAAGTCACTGATTATGATGACGACGATTACAGCAATAGACTAACTGTGGCCACCGAATGGGAGTGGCAACTTCATCACCATCATCGATGCCATAAATTTTGCTCCAAACAATAGTGTTGACAGGTTCATTATCTACATTAAGCAAGGGTTGTATGAAGAAATGTATTGATCTTCACCGTTTTGCTATTCTCGGTATCTCTGATGCCAAACTCCTCTTATCTTCCATGATCCATTGATTAAAGTTTAAATCGTTCTGATTTGTGGGTATCACATTGGGTACAATAAGTATCACAATGGGTATCACAATAGGTATGGTTTGTATCAAAGTTGGTATCACAATGGAGTATCACAGTGGTATCACAATGGGTACCACAGTGCATCTTGTATGTATTTTGGGTATCACACTGAGGACCGTTTGTATGTATCTCATTTTTTCAATGTCGATGTTTTTAGGTATAACTTGTATTTACTTGGTGTTAGCCGTAATAAGGTTCACCGGAGGTCAGTGAGAGATGAGAGGAGAGAGAAGATTTTAAAAAATTCCTCATGCCTATTAATTAAACTTTTAAATTAAAATTATCAAAATTATTAATTTCCTAATTTATCATCTTTGTGGTTGATATTGGATTTCACAGTTATCACAAATAACCAAGTTCTCTCTTAAATGTCCCCCTATATATATATAATATTTGGATTCTGGTGAGAAGTTGACGTTAACCTGAGAAGCGTGAAGTGGTTATTAACCGTTGGATGACAAATGGATGCACACTAGGATGAGATGCACCGGATCAATTCCCTTCTAAGGCACAATTCATTGAAGGGCATGAATTAAAAGTGATCACCAGTTCAGATCCACTTCTCACATTAACCTCAACTTCTCACACGATTTTTCGCATATATATATATATATATATATATATATATATATATATTAATGAAATAGTTCTTTTATTGGATTTTCAACTATCATCCATGAAACTGACGGATCCAATTCGAATATTGAACATCTCACTACAAGAAAATTGTTATTTAGTGACGAAAAAATTTTGGTCACTAACAATATAAAATTGGTCACTGATGCATTTTAGTGATCAAAATTTGGGTGGTCACTTTTCGTCACTAAAGGTCCGTCACTGATTTGCGTTAGTGACCAAATACAAAAATGAACACTAATTAGTGACAAAAATAGAGTGGTCACTAAATATCGTCACTAAACGGATAAAGTCGTCACTAACTTGATTAAATTAGTGACCACCACAAAATAGGTCACTAATTGAGTTCAAGATAACGGCTCCGTTAAAGTCCGTTAGCACCATTAGTGACCAAATATGTGGTCACTAGTGTTAATAATTGTTAGTGACAAAAGAAAGTGGTCACTAATTATAAAATGTAAAGAAAAAAAATTGTCACTGATTTCTACTATAAATGTTATTGCATTAAAAATAAAACCTAATGATTTATAACAATGAAAATCTAAAATATTAATTACATTGACGACAGGTGGACACGGCTGCAAATGTGCAACCTGAAAATGTGGAAGACATATGGAATCTGAGAGGAATTCTAAACACATCATGGCATCGGGTTCATGTGCAAGTTAGGCATTCAAGCTTGTAAGTTAGACATACAAGACAATAACACAATAATATGATCAGGGTTGGTACAATGCCTCATAACTCTCTGTGCTATTTTCTGCAATCCTCTAGTTCAAAACTTTTCTTTTTCTTGTTGGGTTTTGTAACATAAATTAAGTATGAAGGACCATGTTTTCTGTAAATCCTTATTAATTTGTAGTTTCCTCTTGGGTACCAATTATGAGCTCATGTCAAGCAAATGTTATGAGAATTTTTTTATACTATTGAGTATAGGGTTTGGGGTGAGCTACCTTTATCAATCTAACTCTCTTGTTAATTAACCAATTGAAGAACACACACCTGTTATTTCTTCCTCTTCTTATCAAAGGCTTCTATGTTTTGGGGTTCACACTCGATCGGCACTGAAAAGGGGTACGAGTAGAGTTGTGCTTGCACTAACAGTGACAGCTCCGGTACCTGCCCACCTTAAACTTCGAGGAACATTGACTCTAGGACCTGCAACACAACACTTTTATGTCATCTTCTGTCCTATAAACAAAAACCAATAATAGCATAATACATTTTCGTCCAATATATTGTTTGTTGTTAGACATCAAAATCACACACTTAATTAGATGGAGAAGGAAGAACATGCATAAAATCGCTAACCACATATCAAGCCTAGAGGTTGTTAGTTAGTTCAGTTGGCCTTTTACATCATCAAGAAGCTACTCTTCTAACCTTGATTATACATATTATGATACACGTACTGAAATCTCTTGTTTGAAATTCCATTTGGGGTTGTTATCTTCAAGGCCAATGAGGATTTTCTTAGCTGTTATACACAAATTCTGACCCTTATGCTTAGCAATGGGAACATACTGAATATGAGGTTAGTAGGTTTTGGGTCTATAGACAGATACATTAGAAAATGATTGATAGCAAGATCAAATGATCAATGTGTTTCTTCATCTTCTAACTGCACACCAAAAAATGGAACAAATGCCTAAACATAGTCTTAAAAGCAACTCAAGTACAACTGTATATACCTACTACCAATAAGACTCAAATACCTATAGCATCATCATCATAAGCATGGCTTAATCAACATATTAGAACCCATACATAAACTAGTGTGATACTCCCTTTATATGTGAGGTGGCTTACTTTTTATATCATCAAGATACCAATGCCTATTGTCTAAGGAGATATGTTTTGATGCATACTTACCAGTTTCATTCAAGACCAAGCTGAAAGCCCCTCATGATACTATATAAGGATTGAGAAGGATCTAGTTTACCTTTGGCTACATCCTATAAAAGGGGTAAAAGTGAGAGAAATAAATATAAATAAAGGTGATTGAGTGAATATGTAGCCATTGTAGAATTATGATTTGCAAGAGAAAAGTGATAGTGAAGACCCCACTAAATCTTGGAAAACGCAAGGTAAGGAAAGGAAGGGGTACATATTTTGTTCATTCACGTGTAAAGGAAAAGTTTAATCTGAAATAAAGGGTAAATAGAAAAGGGACTGTTTATAATCCTTATGGGTGTGTTTGGTATGCAAACAGGACATGACAAGATGGAACAGGACAGGACAGAACAGAACATGACAGTTATCCAACGTTTGGTGGATGGCACCAACGATTCTTTTTTTCGATATTTTAAACAACTCTTCAAGAGTCCTATAATTCACCCTCGGTTTCCCTCTATACCCTCGATGGTGAATGTCTTTCCTGTGCCCGTTTGTCCATATGTAAATATGCATACGTTGTACCCATCCAAAACTGAAGTTACCAATGGTGAAGCATGTGCAAAAACATCAACTGATTAAGATAATAAACGAGAATGTATTAGGATATAGTTTATGCAATAAAACTCAATTCAATTAAGATTAATCAAGCACAAAGGAACCTTGATTGTCACTTGGTGTAAAGACCCTATCAAATCTGAAGGTCTTCTTGGTCGAACCGCTATTTATAACCCCGAGTTCTCCATTCCCTGTTGCATCAAAGTCTACAACTGTTGAACACCCAGCTGAAGCTTCTGTTTTGCTTAGTGGACGACAACGGAAAAACACCCTTATATTTCCTGATAATAAGTAACAAGTAAAAATAAGTATGCAACAACATAGTCTTTATAAATTGTATTGTGAGGCAGGAAATCCATGCGAACTTCATTTGTTTTTTACGGAAAAAGAAAAATAAATTGCACCTTTTTCATCCTCGATTTGATTATGAAGCTTTCTTCTCTTTGATTGTTCTTCATTGTACTTCATTTTAAGATCCTCACACTGTGCAACTACAAAACAAAAAGAAAAAGATCAAATAGAAGACTTTAAAAAACAGAACTGAAATTCAAACACCCTTATCAGTTCTCAATTTCAACTGCCACTAAGGTGCTGTCAATTCATTTCCATCATGCCCGTTGGTCGGAAATCATTGATCTTGTGTGCTAATTTGGGCCAAAAGTGCCAGAACTATGGTTATTATGAAAGGCGAAGGATCGTGTGAGAAGTTGAGTTAATGGTGAGAAGCGTGAGAAGTGGATTTGAACCTTTTGATCTCTTTTAATCTCAAGTCCTCCCATGAATTGCGTCTTAGAAGGGAATTGATCTGGTGCATCTTATCTTGGTGCATCTCATCCTAGTGTGCATCCATTTCTCATCCAACGGTTGATAACCACTTCTCACTGTTAACTCAACTTCTCACCGGAACCCAACCCTATTATGAAATAATGAGTTGCTTACCTAATGCTTGAACTGCATAAACCATATTATTTAGATCAGGAACTGTGTCAGGGCATTGGTGTGCTTGAAGAGAGAGTTGGGAGTTATCTTGTTTCAAGACCTGATTAACAGATTATGTTAAATGGGCAAAAAAGATAAATTTCGATTTAAATTGGTAATAGTTGTTCTAATTACCATTATTCTGTGTGATAATTCCTTGACTGCAACAACCCAGATCTTCCTGTCATGTTCATATCTACTTGATAAGTCCCTCAACTGTTCAGATTGTTTCTCCATCTTTTGGTCTAATCAAGAAAAAATGGAAGTCGGTAAGCATACAAAATCATAACAAAAACTTCCTCTGGAATTGTGTTTCAATTCCAACATTAATCAAAATTCTAAACCAAATTATATTTTTTGTCATATCCTGTCGAAGAAAACCAAATTGAGAAATCTTTCATGAAATTCAGGCAACAGAAACGAAACAGATTAAAAATTTAATTACTCTCACCTGTTTTCCTTCGATTAGGTCAAATTTTCCTTCCTGTTAATTTAATTATCACTTGTTGCATTAGTAAAAGAGAACAAAATAGAAAACTTCCATATCAATCATTATTTACAAAACTATGAGAAAACTTACCAATCCAGACACCATTTGATGGATCATATCGATATCATAACCTATTTGATTAAGATTGGACTTCACATCATTTACCTGCACAAAACTCAGATTGTAGAAATGTTAATTAAAAATTATGATAGATAGACTAGTGTTGCATTTCCTTTGAATATAAAATGTTAAAATTAGGAGTACCATGATTCTTATCGGATTGCTCTTACATTAACATGATAAAAGTTTAGGATAATATATTCGTGTAGACATGTTAATCTTTATCTCACATAAAAATAACAGCCTTTAATAGAGTTGTATTACGTCATCTGCAATAAGTTTACTCATTTCCTTCTGCTCGTCTAATTTCCAGTCCAAATTTTCAAGTCTCTTTGATAAATGCCTTTTTGTGGACTGCAAGTTTTGATTACAAAGAAAACGGCAAGAGTTAGCAATTACCATGAGCAAGAAATTAATAAAAATATATATTAAAGTTAATCAATTTGATGTTTACTCACAGCGAGCACATCAGATACATTCTCTAATTGTTTTGAGACTGTTGCTACAGCATTTGCCATATTGTGCTTAGTTACAAACATAACATCAGACAAAGACAAACCCAGAAAAAAATGAAATAAGTGAGATTTATTGCAACAATTATGCATGAACAATTTCCTGCCTTCGAACATTGGTAGCAACTTTACCTTCCACCACATATAACAATACCCCCATCGCTCCTAGTGTTGCAGTTGGCACCAAATACGAGGAATAACCTCCTGCAGGACACATTCAAGAAAACCAAAGTGAATAAGGATAATAAGCTTGGGCTTAAGCATATGCATCAACCTATTCCACTATGTACTAGAAGATTTATTCATAGGATACCTTAGAATGCACTAATGCAGTAACCTATCCCACAATGTTAAACTAAGTGAAGTCACATACAACCATAGTAATTTTCTGCTTTATAGATTACAAATGAGTAAAATTGTAATGAGAAGTAGATTTATACAAAGAATCAACACCAGCTTTTCTTTTTCAACAGAAAGATAAGCTTTAGTTTAAAACAGAACAAAGAAAAGCAACCAAAAGAAATTGTGTAAAAATTACCTCAATAATAGTCCTACTAGTTTATGCATATCCATTCTTATCCAGTTTTTCATTTGAGCATATTCAAATCAAATTATTACTACGAAGTTAATCTAAAATACTTAATGCATCTAAATATTTTTAGTTTTCTTTTTGTTCTGATTGGGTGAAGTAAGCATTTGCATAACAGGGGATGACAAGGCCCACACATTACCAAGTTATTTATGATGAGATGGGGTTCAACCTGATGATCTCGATTCTCGAGGAGTCACCACACATTACCAAATTAAACAATTTTGATAAATCATAACAATGCAACAATTTATAGACAATCATTTTATAACAAATCAAATAGTCAGTTCATAACAATTAAACAATGTGTTTACCTTCCAGACATATACATATAGTCAAGACAGAGTTGGAATCAAAAGCAAAATTACAAACCATCCAGAACAATTAAATCATAACAACATAATTACTAATATAATGTGTTGAGAAATCTGATGAGAAATGAGAAGTAGGAGAAGAAATCTGTTGAGAGAAATCATAATCATATATAAAAGATTTTATGTTAGGTTTACCAAGAGTTAGATTGGCAAGAGCCGCAATTCGATCATTTTGATGAACAATCAAGTTTTTGTATCTGAATTGGTGAGGCAATGTGCGAGTGATCGAGAGAATTTTGCCTCTGATTCGATGAGGTCGTCCATGAGTGATCGAGAGAGTTTGGTGAGACTGAGCGATGCGTGCTAATAGGATTTAGGAAATTAGGGTTTAGGTTTTCTAATATGCATCTATACACCTTTATACTTTTAAAAGTTTTCAATACCGTATAAACCACTACTAGAAAACTGTGAAATACCGACGGCAATTACTGACGGCAAAAACAGTCGGTATTTACCAACGGCAAACCGACGTTATACCGACGTCATCATTTTAATTTTATTTTTTATTTATTTTTAATAAGTAGTCGGAAAACCGTCGGAAAAATTAGTAATATACCGACGATTTACCGACGGTATGTTTTTTCATTTTATTTTTTAATTACTTTTAATAAGTCATCGGAAAACTGTCGGAAAAATTAGTGATTTACCGACGACTTACCGACGGTACATTTTTTAATTTTCTTTTTTTATTTATTTTTAATAGGTCGTCGGAAAAATTAGTGATATACCGACGATTTACCGACAGTGCATTTTTTAATTTTGTTTTTTAATTTATTTTTAATAGGTCGTCGGAAAACCGTCGGTAAAATTAGTGATTTACCGACGACTTACCGACGGTATGTTTTTTAATTTTATTTTTTATTTATTTTTAATAGGTCGTCGAAAAACCGTCGGAAAGGTTAAGAATTCAATTAGGAGTTTTAATAAACAATCCCAAACTTAATAATTTGTATTTAGAAGTTTTTTATCCATACTTTATAATAAAAGTAACAAAACATATTCAATCAGTTTTATTTTTTATTCTCAAACATAAATTTTAAATTTTAATTTCTAATAATAATAAAATACAAATTTAAATTTACAAATTTTAAATTTTAAGAAAATACAAATTTAAATTTTGGATACAAATTAAATTTTAAATTTTTTATCCAAAAACCCTAGTTTCTACCTCTACCGCCACTCTACAAATTTTGCCTCCACACCATTACGTTCCCTGTTCCTCTGTCGTCTTCTCTTCCTTGCTGCGAAATTGAGAAACAACGTCTTCTGAGTTCCTCGCCGCCGACCTCCTCCTCGCCGCCGGTCTTCTCTTCCTCGATAAGGTATTCTCTTGACCTCCTCCTCAATGCTTCTTCTTCTGCAATATCAAATTTCTTCCACAAAAACAGAACAACTGCAAATCGCCATGAAAATCGCTTCTATTCTCACCATTTCACTCATCAATTTCTCTCACACTTGTTAAATTCACTTCCTATTTCTCTGTTAAATTTCTTCTATTTAATCGTTGTGATTCAATCATTTCCTTTTGGGATGTATCCGTTTGAATCATATTTGTTTGCTAGTGGTTTTAGTCTAAATAGATATCAATATTTTAACAACCCGTTCGTTGTTTCTGTGTTATACTGATTGTATATATGGAATAGAGTTTATGTTTTTGCTTCTTAGGAACCGAGACAGCTTTTGATTCACTAGAATTTAGTGCAGAGTTACTTGTTGATGTTTTTTTTCCAAATTGAGTTATACGAAATAGAGTTCAAATTTAGTGCAGAGTTACTTCTGTGCAGAGTTATATATACTGATTGTATATATATGGAATAGACAGCTTTTTGTTTCACTAGAATTTTGTTTCTGTGTTACTTTTTTTTTCCAAATTTAGTGCAGAGTTACTTATGTGTTATACTGATTGTAAATATGGAATAGAGTTCATGTTTTTGTTTCTCTGTTATTATTTTCTCTCTTTCCAAATTGAGAAAATGGTGTAGATGGGAACATATGGTAGAAGCTACTTATAAGAAATTACTTGGTAAATTGGCTACCTTTAGGAACAATTGGTAAATTGTTCCATCAATGTGTACTGTTACTAAGTTATATATTATATCCATGCAGTTGGTGTTTATATCACATGGATTACACCTTGAAACCATAACCACATGGTTAAAAGCAATGCATCCTCTTACTAAGTTATATATTATATCTAATGCTATCCAATTATATGACACATACTAGTTTATTAAATTTAACTGTAAAATATATTTATACTTGTTATCTTTCTATGAACTTGTATCATGTCGACCCCCATGGTAGTGTCAATATTTTTTGGATCTCAATTTTAGAGTAAGATATAAAATTGATCTGCAATAGAAACATGAACTTGTATGTATTTAAATGTGACTAAATTTAATGCTATGTATTTTTGAGCCTTTGTTTATTTTTGGTTTTATTGAAGCATGTCGAGTCGTCCGGATATAGGATGGATGTATAAAAGGAATGATAGTCCGGATAGAGTATGGATGTATATAAACTTGCCTTGGTCATTCCGGGAAGAAAGAGCCCTGGTTAGAATCTAGATGTATTTCTTAGGCCGTTAATAGACGAGCTTAAGATGTTGTATTAGGAGGGAGTTGTTACCTATGATGCTTATCGTAGGAATAATTTCACCATGAGAGCCATACTACTATGGACAGTCAGTGACTTTCCCGTGTATGCAATGTTGTCAGGTTGGAGCACACATGGCAAGTTAGCTTGCCCATATTGCAGGGATAAGGCGGGTTCATTTCAGTTGCAAAATGGAGGGAAATCATGTTGGTTTTACTGTCATCGAAAGCATTTACCTAGTTCACATCCCTTCCGCCGTGATAAAAAGGGCTTTCGAATTAGAACTGTTGTTTTCTCGGGACCACCAACGGATTTAGATGGCGATGAAATATGGGATCAAGTTCGTCACTTTCCGACTGTTTATGATGGAACTCCGTACAGACCGAAGAACAAAAAGATTAATGGTTTTGGGGTAACCCATAATTGGGTAAAGAGAAGAAACTTTTGGGAGCTACCATATTGGCGCACTCTGTTAATCAGACACAACCTAGATGTCATGCATATTGAGAAAAATGTTTTCGAGAATCTCTTTAACACTGTCATGGACACGACAAAGACAAAAGACAATATCAAGGCAAGATTGGATGTGGCACTTTATTGCGATCGACGAGAGTTTCATATTAACAAGGTAGGAAACAAGGTTATGAAACCAAAAGCATCATATACCTTAACCAAAACGCAAGTGCGGAAAGTGTGTGAATGGTTGAAGAGATTAAAGTTTCCCGATGGTTATGCTGCAAACATAGGGGGTTGTGTCAACCTTGAAGACAGTAGCTTTTATAGCTTCAAGAGTCATGATTGTCATGTGTTTATGCAACGATTGCTCCCCATTGCCTTAAGAGGGATAATACCTAATCCAATATGGGATGCGATTACAGAGTTGTGCACATTCTTTCGTGCCATATGTTCAACGGTGCTACACATCGATGGCTTGATCCCACTACAAACACGTATTGTTGAAACCATTTGCAGGTTGGAAAAGGTGTTCCCACCAGGCTTCTTTGATTCAATGGAACACCTTTTAATTCATTTGACACATGAAGCCATTCTCGGTGGTCAGGTTCATTACAGATGGATGTATCTATACGAGAGAAAACTTGGCTCATTGAAAAGAAATGTTAGAAACAAAGCAAGGGTTGAAGGGTCTATTATCGAGGCCCATCTTGTAAATGAACTTTCTACTTATTGCTCCCTATATTTTGAACCAACAATAGAAACAAGCCTAAATCGTGAGCCTCGTAATTTTGCCCCAGATATTCAAAGTTCTTCGAAGGTCGACTCTCGATTAAGCATCTTCAAAGTTCCGTCTCGGAGATTATTTGAAAAGGGTGGAAAACGAAGAGCCTTTACCGATGAGGAGATGCACAAGGCGCATACCTATATTTTGCTTAATTGTGTGGAAGTTTGCCCTTTTGTAAGGTTGTTTGATGAGTGGATCAGACATGAAGAACCCCATATTGAAGATGGAGAACTTGATAGGCGTAGGGAGTTGTTCTTTGCTAAGTGGTTTGAAACACATATGCTAGGGTCAAACGATAGTAATGCACACTTGAAGGTTTTAGCACGAGGACCAATACGTTATGTTTGGTCTCATAAGGGATATTTTGTTAACGGTTACAAGTTTCATACAACAAAACACGGTGATGGATGGGTTACACATAACAGTGGAGTATGTGTGAAAGGGTCGTGTTATAACGAGTATGAGTCCGACTATTATGGGTTATTGGATGACATTCTAGAGGTCGAATATCCTGGAGAAGGGCAATGCGTTGTTGTGTTATTCAATTTTACTTGGTTTGATACTGTCAATGGTGTTAGAGTTTCTGCTAAACATAACATGGTAGATATCAAATACAAGTCTAGATTAAGAACGGACGACCCATTTGTTTTAGCATCACAAGCAATACAAGTTTATTATTCACCGTATTCTTCGAACACCAAGGACTTGAAAGATTGGTGGGCTGTTGTGAAGACGAAGGCAAGGGGGATATATGATGTGGGAGAACGTGTTACAAAAGTGGGCAATGATGAAAATCATGGGGAATATTTCTTTCAAGAGAACGAAAGGTTTAACTGTGCTGCATCCACAAGTATAGATGCATATGTGGAACCCGATAGTCTTGTCACACCAGGATTAGTAATCGAACTTGATGTCGATACGACTATTCATGATGATGAAAATCATGATGAGGATGATGATGCAGATGACGAGGAACAAGAGTTTGAAGATACAGATGAAGATGATGAAGAACTTATTTTATCTGACCACTCTTCTGACGATTAGTTTGTTCAAATAGGTGTATGTTTATTTGATGTATGTTTATATATGTGTTATTCTAAAAGTATGTTTGTAGTTAATTCATCATTATTTTGTAATAGGCAATTTTATAGGGGTCGTAGTTTGATGTCTACTGGTGGTTGAGGTAGTGGTTGTAGTGGAGGCCGAGATACTGCTTCTAGTCGAGGCAGGGGTAGAGGTACTAACGTATCTTCATCTGTTGGCGGTGCGGGTCCCAACAGTTCTACCGAGTACGTTGACACCCTAGAGACCCACGAGGATGTTGTTACAGAGTCATCTCACATCCATCAGGGACCCAATGCCGACACACGAGTACCCGATAGACCTTCACAGAAGCCGAGGATTGTGATGTCGGGACTTGAGTACGTATATTAGTTAATTTTGTCAATATCATATATCAAACTTTTTTGACTAATACTAATGTTAAATGTTATAGTTTTGCTGAAGATCAAGTTGGCCGTAAAATCATCAAAATATTGAAGGAAATGTTTATGGGCCCTTGGACATCCTGGAGAGATGTTGACAGCGAGTCACGCGCTCTTTTGTTCCAACGTTTTAAGGTTTGTATATTTAAATTCATAAACTATTCACCGATATCTTAAATTCATTGATCATGTGATGTATGTATAGAGCAACTACATATGGGATGACGATATTGATGGACTCGTTCGCACAGCATGGGCTCACGTGTTGGATAGGCGTTGGAGTGATATGTTGCATGATGTCAGGGAAGAGGCCATTAAGAAGACCCATGATGCACATGTAGTATTTAACGGGTCTAATTATGAGGCTTTGATCCCATTTGGCCCGTCATGGATTAACCAGGACTATTGGCGTGTCATGATCACAAAGGTATGTAATATTTATGAGTTACATTATGTCTACACACTTCTATTGTGTTTTTATAATTAATTTGTTTTATATAGAAATGGAACACAGACAAATGGAAGAAGTCGTCACATGTTGCAAAAAAGAATAGGAAGTCACAACATGATTCAGTGATGTCCAAGTCTACCGGGGGTTCCATTTCTATGTCACGACATAGATGGCGTTTTGTAAGTCAACATAATTTTAATCATGTTTTATAACTTATTTTGTTTTATTACTGACTAAATTAATAAATCTATCGAACTTTGTAGGTGCAAAAGGAGGGCCGTGAACCAACAACTTTGGAGATGTTTCAAATGACCCATAAGACCAAAAGGAGGGAGTCGTCAGGGTCAAGCACCGGACAATCTGTTATCTCAAGGGATGAAAATTTTGTGGTTAGTAATTGCTCTTTCATTAGTTTGCAAGATGAATAAGTCATTTTGAATACTCGTATAGTTTTAGGTTAGCACGTCTTATATGAGATTCAAATTAGTTTATGGGATGGAGTTATCAAGTTCATTTATTATATGTTAAATGTTTAAAACAGGTTGTGCATGGATGGAAATGTTTAATTTACAGTTGTTATGCTGCCGAAATTTTAAAAAAAAATGCTAAACGATTTTTAATTTGTAATTATGTATCGTAGGATGACTATCAACATGAAATGATTAAGAAGTTCGGACCTGACACGAGCACCCATCCACTTGGAGATATTGAAATTTGGGAGCGTTGTGCCGGAGGAAGGAAAAGAGGTCGGATGTTTGGCGTTGGCACGAGTATGGACCCAAGCTACGTGGTAACTGGTTTGTCAAGTGGGTTGAGGACCGGTAGATCATATGTCGGTTCCAGTTCAAGCGAGGTTAAGTTTTTGTTCATTTTATTTGTTTAATTCAAACATGTCAATTTACTCATTGTGCTTTTTATTTCCGTAGGTGCAAGAACTGAAAGAGAAACTTCAGAAAATAGAAGAGGAGCGAAGGGTTGAGAGAGAGGAGAATGCTCGACGTGAGGAGGAGAATATACGAATGGCAAACAGACTAAAAGTTATCGAGGCAATGTTAGCTCGACAATATCCACCACTGCCTTCCGATGTACCCACTTCTCGTGATCCCCCCTTTTCCGGTAGGATTTGAGGATGATATGGATTTGATATACGTATCACTTGTGATTCCCTCTTTTCCCGGTAGTATAGACGATGACTAGATTTGATATATGTAGGATTTTTATGGATATATTGTATGGATTTGCGTGGATAATTGTATGGATTTTTATGTGAATTTTTGGAATATGTATGGATTTTGACAATTTGTATGCAATATTATAATATTATTATAATATTATATATATTATAATATATATTAAAATGCAATATTAAAATGCAGCAAATATATATTTTCTAAATGTAATAAAAATTCAAAATACCGACGGCTTACCGACGGAAAAACCGTCGGTAATTTTTTTTCAGTTTTTTAAAAACAGTCGGTAAGCCGTCGGTAATATTAGCCGTCGGAAATTGAACCGTCGGAATGCCGTTGCTAATGTGCACCGTCGGAAAACCGTCGGTAACCATGACAGTCGGAAAGCCGTCGCTAATGCTAATCGTCGGAAAACAGTCGGTAAGGTGAGTCGTCGGTAAACCGTCGATAGCTAGTTTTCGTCGGAAAACCGTCGGTAAATATTACCGACCAAGTTTTTTCCATCAACCATTTCCCGTCGGAAAACCGTCGCTAAAACCCTTTTCCGACGGTTTACCGACGGTTTTAGCCGTCGGTAATACAATTTATTTTAGTAGTGTATATAATTAACATTAAAATACACTGTTTTATTTTTTTTTATTTTTTAAATATTCGTTTATATCTTTAATTAGGCTTTATTTTCATCTTCAAATAATACAATAATTTTTATCTTAATTTCTTTAATAAATGTAAATTTAGTGACCATTAATTTTTAGTCATTAATAATTTTAACTTAGTGACCATCAAAGTTTGGCCACTAACTCTTCCGGTTTATCACAATTCTTTTATTAGTAAGGACTAGTTAGTGACTATATTTTTTGTCACTAACAATTCTAATTTAGTGACTACTAATTTTTGGTCACTAACCATTCAAATTCATTATAATTCTCTAACTAGTTAAAACTAATTAGTGACAACTTTTTTTTGTCACTAACAATTCTATTAGTGACCACCAATATTTTGTCACTCATATCAATTCTCTAACTAGTGAAGAGCAATTAGTGACCATTACTTTTTAGTCACTAACAAACTTAACTTAGTGACCATCCGTTTTTAGTCGCTAACCATTTCAACTAATTACAATTCTCTAACTAGTGAAAATTAATTAGTGACCATTATTTTTTGTGACTAACAATTCTAACTTAGTGACTACCAATTTTTGCTCACTAACCATTCTAACTCATAACAAATATCTAACTAGTGAAGCCTAATTAGTGACCACTATTATCTAGTCACTAACAATTCTAACTTAGTGACAACCTTTTTTTGGCCTCTAACACATTCAATCATGCTTACTTTGGACTTAGTGACCACCGATTTTAGTCACTAATCATTTCAACTCAGTGACCATTATTTTTAATCACTATATACATGAGCTTTTACAATTAGTGACAAAAAATTCGGTTGTCACAAATTTTAGCCATTAAATTTGATTAATATGAAGAAAAGAAAGTTGTCATGAGAATTAGTGACCAATCTTAGTGACCAAATTATAGATTTTGTCACTAAATTCATATTAGTGACAATATTTTAGTGACGACCTTTATTTTTGTCACTAATCTCATAGTTAGTGACCAAAGTATAAGTAGTCACTAAAATTATGGTCACTAACAATGTTTTTTTCTTATAGTGTCTACTTAAAACCGATCTAGTCGAGTTTCCACAATTGGTTTCGGTCAATTCTTACTAAATAGAATTACTTTATGCCCATAGCCACCATCTTGAATCATTCAAAATCAAGGGTATGGAGTAGATATTGATCAATACTTTATGTACCAAAGTGATAATAATTTGACCTCCTTTCATTCTTTATATTTTCTCATTTTTTAGCTTTTTAAAGCTCACCCATATAATTCCCACTCATTATCTTTGTTCCTTAAAGCTTGCCCCCTTACTCTTCCTCCTTTTCTCTCTCTCTCTCTCTCTCTCTCTCTCTCTCTCTCTCTCTCTCTTTGTGTTCAGTATCTGCAATCATCAAAATGCAGAGAAAACCCAACTCGAGTTGAACATTTTAAATAGAAAGAAAGAAACATACAAAGTTTAGAGAGAGAAAGAATTGAAGAGGGGATAGAGAGAGAGTGTTGGTTTTGTAGGTTTATGTGTGTGATTCAGTGTTTGCATTTGTTGTCATGGATGGTGGTGATGATCGTTTCCACCACAGGCCTAACTTCCCCTTCCAATTACTCGAAAAAAAAGACGACGAAGTTTCCTCCTCCTCCGCCACCACCCCCTACCCTTCACTCGCTATCTCCACCGACACCAACCACAATAACCTAAACCCTACACTTCGATCCACCCTCCTCACAACAACAACAACCACCACCACCGCCGCCGCTACATCATCCACCGACCTCGCAAAGAAACAACCCCCCAAACGAACATCAACCAAAGATCGACATACAAAGGTCGACGGCCGTGGTCGTCGCATCCGAATGCCAGCCCTTTGCGCCGCCAGGGTTTTCCAGCTAACTCGTGAGCTAGGTCACAAGTCCGACGGTGAAACCATCGAGTGGCTACTCCAACAAGCGGAACCCGCCGTCATCGCCGCCACCGGCACCGGCACCATCCCGGCAAACTTCACTTCACTCAATATCTCACTCCGGAGCTCCGGGTCCAGCATGTCGGTTCCTTCTCAGTTCCGATCCACATATTTCAACCCTAATTTTACTCTCCCACAAAGAAGGAACGTTAACCTCTTTCCAGGTGTCGGGTCGGATAATTCAAATCTTCTGAATTTCGGGTCGACAACGATTCTAAATCAGATGATACAAGCAAAGCAAGAAATAAGAGATAATTCAGTGGAGGAGTTATCAGATACGGCGGAGGGTATGGAGAGGAAACGTAGACCTCCAACGGAGCAAGATTTGTCGTCGTTGCATCAGCATCAAATGGGAAATTATCTACTACAATCGAGCTCAGGAGCCATGGCAGCTAGCCACGCGTCCATACCGGCTAACTTTTGGATGGTCGCTAATTCTAACCAACACCAACAAGCCATGAGTGGCGACCCTATTTGGACATTTCCAAACGTCAATAACAGCTCCTTATATAGAGGCACCGTTTCTAGTGGGCTACATTTCATGAACTTTCCTACACCAGTCGCACTTTTGCCAAGTCAGCAAGCCGGAATCGGCGGTGGTGGTGGTGGTGGTGGTGGTGGTTATAGTGAAGGACAACTAAGCATGCTTACTGGTTTAAACCCTTATCGGCCTATATTTGGTCCAGGTGCATCTGAACAGCAACCGAGTGGTTCTCAATCCCACCACGACGGAGGGCGTGGTGGAGATGATCGGCATGACACCACTAGCCACCACTCGTAGTGGACTTCCGCCACCCGTGGTTATATCCCGTTAAATTTGATGTGTAAACACACGTGAGGTCTGATTTGTTCTTTGGAAATTTTAAATTTCTTTTATTTTTTTTTATTTTCGTTTTGTGTGAGAAAAATATAAAAATATCAGGATTTTTTAAGAGATTTTTTTTTTATTTTTCTTCTTTAAACAGGGTGTATTGGCATGGTACTAAATTATTAACTATAAAATCAATAAGGAAAAAGAAAAGGAAAAAGGTCCCGTTTTCGTCTTTTTGGATGAATTAATTTTTTATTTTTGTACTTTTGATCATTTACAAAAGAATTTATAAATAAAAAATTGATCATGGTTTCTTGAATCATATTCTTTAAAATATTATTTAATATTTTTTTCTGCATGCTTGAATATATTTTAAAGCATGTTTCTTTAAAATGGGAATTATATAATTAATAATTACCAAACTAATATTTTAAACCTAATAAATTAAACATTTAAAAAAATTCATCTTTTAGCATTCGATAATTTTCAACCTTATTCGTTTATTACCGTAACAAATTTATTATTTTGCTAGGTCAATCTTGTTTTAATTTAAAGGACTAGAGGAAGGGAGGGGGGGCATATTCGTACTTTCCTCTCTCATGTGAAGGGTAGTTTCGGTAATTAAATCATGTTGCCTTGTTTCTCTTCTATATATACTATTCCACAAAATGTCGAATAGTCAAAATATTATTATTTCTTTAGTTTAATTTTTTTTAATAATGTATTTACGTCCGCATATAATTCATATTGTTTATGACTTCACTATCTATCGATGCTTTTCTATGTCTCCATGCAATGATCGTGATCTCGGCTGCTACAAATATTTCTTCCATAGATCTTTGTAAAATAAGGTTGCAGTTTCGACTCATAACCTTCAAATTTATATTACTTGTTTGCATATGATTCTACATCTAATACATATATACATATACAAAGGGGTTCAGGAAAAAACGTTAATTTTTTTTTTTGAACGGCAAGTTAACACACGCACACGTTTTCGGGGTATCTAGGCTCCCACTTAAGGGTGTCACCCGACTAATCTCCGTCGATCACGACCCAGCCCAATTAAGGGTACCACTATGTGGCAGGCCCATGATCATGGATGTCACAGGATGCTTACCACGGGGTTCGAACCTGGGTAGTCAGGGATACCATCTACTGACACCCTCCAGGATGTTACCTTACCATTGGACTACAATATGAAGGACAAGAAAAAACGTTAAATAAATAAAAAACTGAAAATTAATCTATCAACCATTAGATTAAGTGATCCAATCAATTTAATTAATGGGGCAGTTATAACTTTATATTTAAATTAACCTTCCCCTCCCCCCAATTTTTAAATCAAAATATATTCGAATGAGACAAATTACAACAAAAAATCTATCATATTTTTTCCGTTAATTTGAAATCATATTGATATACTTTTCATCCGTTTTTTGTGGTTTTTCGGTTTTCCAATTATTTATTATTTTCCCTTGAAACTAACCCTACATATACATATATACATGTACAAGAGTGGTTTCATTTTCAAACCACCATAATTTGTGCAACCGTGCAAACTCAAGCCAACCAATCATAATTTTTTTTTCACTTTCTATCATTTATGAGGGTTTATTAGTCAAGATTATATGAAACAATTTTATCAAGAATGTATGAGGGTTGATTAGTCGAAAATATATATGAAACAAGTTTCATTGGAATGGGAAAATAAATGAAACAATTTCATTTTTACGTAAAAAAAAAATAAGAAGGAATTTCATCAAAAAAAAAAAAAAGAATTATATATGAAACAATTTCAACAAATAAAACAATTTCATTGAATTAACCAATGAACTCGACGGTTTGCATAAATTAGGATCGTTTGTATTTGATCCGTTCCCCTACATATACATATACATATATATATATATATATATATACATACACACACATATACATATCCATATACGTGTACGTGTACATATATAAGAGGTTGTTTGGTTGGTTTTCGATTAAGTTCTATATGGATAAAACTGTTTATATAGATTAGGAAGGTTTTTGTTTACGAGGGGTTTTTCAAAGAGGAAAGGAACGTATTTTTAATTGGAGGTACAGGTTTAGAAAAAACTTGACTTCCATTAACACATATATATACATGTTCATTGTGGCTCAAAATCATCGAATTCAGACTCACTTCCATTAACTTTTAATACACATATATACATGTTCATTTACATATACATATACCTATATTAAAGTATACAGAAAGTCATTCCATCCAATTTATATCGATCAATCCAATTAGGATTGACCGGCCATAATCTGATATCGAATTTTAATTGGGAGAGATAGGATCTAAAATTTCAATATCCAAATTGGATCGATTTTTTCTCAAATAACAATCAAATATCCAATAAAATCGAACAGATCCAATCCAATGACCATGCAATTACCCATCCAATTATCATCAAACTATCATGTAATCAATAACTATATATAATTATTAACATTCTACGAAATTGCTTTTTAGTTTATATTTATATGTTCCTTTGTTTGATAAATTAAAAAATATATATGATTAACTGGTTGAAAATTGGATGGATCCAACCCGATCGAATTAACAATCAATAGTAATATCCAGTGAATGGAACCGATCCAATCCAATCATCCATTTGATTGGATTAGATTGGATCATATATCCAATGTTAATTGGGTATGATCAGATGACAAAATCCAACATCCAAGAATGATTGAATCGGAGGATCCAACTAAATTCATTGGATTTCAATAGATGATCTCCCTTACCTTTACATAAAGGACTTTCACTTCTGAAACCGCACATTTAGTAGTTGTGTGTATATGTATATATATATATATGTGTGTGGTTTCATATACAAATCAAGTCATTTGTAATTATACAAACCATATACAACCATTGATTTTATTGATCAAGTGCTATGATTAATTGAGCTTATTTATTTATGTAAATAAAGAAAAAAATTAATAGGCTTAACTAAATATGAAAGCATCAAAGTACAAAATGGGAAAATGAAATTAATTCTTAATCGTGGAAAAAAGTTTGTTTATTTTTTTATATATAATTTTTCATTTCTCAGTTTAACATATATATTTTATTGCACAAATTAATTCTTAATCGTGGAAAATAAAATAACATTTCTAAATCGTGGAAAAAAATTGCTTACTCATAAATCTATTTTTATTACTCAAATTAATTAATGAAAAGTAAAAAATTAAATTATTATTTATTTCTAATTTTAATTTTAATTTTAATATCTCGTAATATTTATGAATTATATTCATTGTTTCATGTATCAGTTTTATAGGGTTCATTGTTTCATTAATCAGTCTTATTATTTCATATATCAGTTTTATGGGGTTCATGTATCAGATTCATGAGGTCCACAGTTTTATGGTGTTGATATTTCAATTATATGATGTTAATCTATTAGTTTCATTGTTTTATGAACTAGTTTCATTGTTTCATGTATGTCAACTATTTCATGAAATATATGATAATTGACATGAAAAAAACAAATTTTGTGAAAATGTGGCTATATATATATATATATATATATATTTTTTTTTTTTTTTAAATCCTCATATTTCTGGACTTTTTTTTAAGTCCTCATAAATTTTATGAAAATTTGGCAAAAAAAATGGGTAGCATATCCTATCACATATATAAAATTGTTTCCCAAAATAATAGAAATTAGTGAAATTACTAATTAACAGTTATAAACCACATTGACGAACTTGTCCCTAACATTAAAAAAGAAAAAGAAAAAAAATTCAAAAAAAAAATCTGATTGACTAAAATTAGTTAAATATTGGTTTTTCTATATATTATGGGGAGAGATCAAATATAAACCAAATCATTTGTAGAAACCACACAAACCTTCGATTTCATTGTCTAATTTAATGAAATTCTTTCATAAAAGTGCTTAATATGATAAAATTGTTTCATATAATTTTTTATTTTGATGAAATTGTTTATATCTTTTGTTTCTATACAAAAATGAAATTGTTTCATTTATTTCTCATTTTAATGAAATTTATTTTCTAAAATTAATATAACGAATACCCTCTACAATAAAAATGACTAATTAACCCTCATAGTTAAGAAAAAAGTGAAAAACAGAAAAGATGGGACTAACTAAATAAGGTTTATACGATTTATACAAATGACGTTTTTTTTTTGAACGGCAGTTAACACACACACGTTCCCGCGGTATCCGGGCATCCAAGGGCAGCACCAACTAATCCGCGGCGACCCGGCCCAACCCTTTGGACTGGACCCGTCAAGGCGCCGACTAAGCCCGACCTAAGGACCGAACCCGCAACCCATAGACTGGTTGCCAGGAAACCTGGACCCGAGCTGACCCGAAGGCCGACCCAGAGTCTAGGATGCTCCTCATGCGCCCAAAGCTTCCCCCTAGGCTCGAACCCAGGTAGATTGGGATACCATCCACAGTCTCCCCCGGGGTGTTACCGAGATTCAGGTAAAATGACTTGGTTTACTTGTATATATAAAGAGAGAGAAAAAGAGAGTATGTCTTTAATACCTTTTAACCTAGGATCCATAATTACCTTAACCTTACTTATTTCCGGATTTCAATGATTCATCACGGCCACAGAGGATACTATGTGTCAATGCAAAAGTCAAGACTGTAGTGTAAATCATAATAATAATAACAATAAAAGAAAAAAGACAAGATTAATTAACTTTTTGATAATCATATTTATTATTTTACATAACTGGTAACTATATTGTTAAAATACAAATAGAAAATATCAAAAAATATAGACGAACTCTCTTTTTTGCAAATTATCAATGGCTAGCTTAATGAAAATGCAAATTAACATGATTATTGGAACGACTTATTCTAGTATACTTTTGTATATTTAGTTTATTTTAATAAAATAAAATCAAAGAATTAATAACTTTGATGTTTTAACCTTCATAAATGATATTTTGACTTATTTTTATTTCATATATTGTAACTTGGTTTATTTACAGATTGAAATTTTTTAAATATAATCGAGATGTGAAATTATGCATGTACATTATTTAATGAATTACCTTATAATTAGGCTATATGTTTGGCAAACTACCTGATAAGTTAGCTGATAGCTAATAAGCTAGCTGATGAAAAAATCACGTTTGACAAAACTAGCTTATAAGATGTAAAATTACCAAAAAGAACATTTAGCAAAAATAATCAATTACAATATTTAATAGAATAATTAAAATAAATTTATAGTAATATAATATATTAATTAATACAAATAAGATAGTAAATAATATACTATGTTAATTAAAAATTTGGAAATTTATTATTATATATTATAAATTTTGAATTTTAAACCAAAATTAAAAAAATATATACATTAATTTATGATTTTAAAAAAATCGTTACATATAATATGTATAAATAATCAAATAATAATTACAAAAATAATAATAATTACTAACTAAAATAAATTGATCAATATTAAAAAAAATTGATATAATTATCAATATTTTTAAATAAGTACAATTTTATATCAATGTATAGTTAAAATTTTATATTATAATTTTTAGATAATTAAAAATAATATTTATTAATTAATTAATAATTAATTTTAATAATTAATATTTATTTATAATTAATATTTAATATATAATAATGGATATTAATGAGAGTATAATTGGAATAATCACAAAAAAACTCCTCATAAACTACTCCAAATAGCTTATAAAAAAGCTAACTTATAAGTCCATCCAAACAGTACCCAGAAAATAAGTTAGCTTATGTTCATCCAAACATGTACCCAGAAAATAAGAAACCAAATCATTATCGCGGTGATATTTAATTTCTTGTTATATTCTATTAAATATCATACTAAAAATTATATGATCCGTGCATATACAAGACTCTAACATCATACTTGAAATAATTTCCTGTTTTATTGTCTTTTATATAAAAAAAATATTTTTAAAATTTAATATATATTCGAAATAACCTAAACTTAACTAACAAATACTTATAATATCCCAATAAAAGTTGGTTTAAATTGTTTTTTATAAAAGAAGAATGAGTTTAATATTTGGAAAATTGAATTAGAGTGAGATATTTGTTTCCACTTTTATTCATGTGTCATTATTTCTAATAATAATACTCTGATGGGCCAGGTAATACGAATGAGATGTGTGGGCCCATACCTTATCAGTCCAGGTCTAGCTCCAGGTGGTGGGCCCTTTTTTTGTTGGTCACTGTCTCCTTAACCCAAAAAATATCATCCAAGGGAAACACATTTTTATTATAAAATGACAAAAGTACCCTTGTCTTTCGATATCTATTTTCTACTGTGATTGTAATTTACATGAATATTTTGCAGATTTAGATATTGAGGAAAGGGTAAAGTGTTTATGGGAGTGCGTATTCACATCATCTGAGGAATCTTAGATATTATTGAAGTGAATAATCGTCAAGATATTGTTTTTAATGTGTTGTAGATTCTTATTGACAACTATGTAGTTTGATAGTTTCATATGGATCATTAGAAACATGTGAAATATACGGCTTAAAATCCAATAATAGAAGTTAAGCTTTATAAAGAAATTGAAGGAGACCATATATCATGAAACGAAATATATGCTTTACAAACATATTTGATTTAGAACGAATAGAGTTCAATTATGTATTTGTTTGTCTGTATATTATCTGATGCATTCGTAAATTGTTGGTGGTCACAAGTGTATGATCCTTATGGGGAATGTTGTGAAGAAGCTAGATACATGAGGTTGGCTTCTTCTTAATTAATACTGATATTTAAAAATCATAATAGAAAAACATCAACTAAAAATATAGTTTACCTTCTCAAATGAAATTATGATCGATTAATAAATTATGCTTGTTTTTAAGATTTCTAACTTTCTTACAGGACAATCTGTCGTGTCATGAGAACATTGTATTTTCGACTCTTAGGAACAAAGTAAAGAGTGCATTGTAAGACTGTGTAACTAATAGGAGTTTATAAATTTTTGAAAACATGGTTTGAAAATGAGATCCATTGTTTATTACATCGAAAGCTTGGATCTAGACTCATACTATGGGTGCAAATTTGAACCAATGTGTAACACCCGCAATTTCAAGTAAACTTTTAGAACCCTTTTATCTTAAAATGTCGCTCGTGCACGAAAAATAGGATTTTGGGCTTCGTGGAGGTAATGCGACTATGCCCGGCGACTGTGACAAAGTCACTGTCGCCAAGGGCAATGTCGCTGGGGCTTGATGACCCTCGGTACGCGTGGGGCGAGAGTGCTCGGCGATTGTGACAATGTCACTCTCGCCGTGGCACAATAGCGGAAGGCCTTATGGCCGTGGTACAGTTGACCCGAGAATGACACCGCGACAATGCCATGGGCACTATCGCCCGGCAAGCTCGTGGTCGAGGCCAGAATGCCATTAAAATTGAACTTTCAGCCTTTCCTTCCTCATTTCTCAACCATAAGTCTCAAGAACACTCCCTCCCCCTTCTCTCATCATTTAATCCGACCTAAAGTATTTATTGTTCCATCTTCCACCCAATTTCAAGGATTCTCATCATCAAGTTGGGATTTTGGGAGATAACATCTAAAGGCCTTCATCTCACCATCTACTCCTTCATTTATAAAGTCTTGGACAATTCAAGGTTTTCATCCAAAACCTAATTTGTGAGTTCATCTTCATCTCTTCTAAACTTTTATTCAAGTTATAAATGTTCCATTTATGACTTCCTAGTGCTTTACTTCTTAAGTTTTCGGTTTGGATGATTTTGGGAAAATTAGGTCAAAACTAGGTTTTTTGGCCAAAAAGGAGACTTTGACATAAGATGTTTGGGAAACGATTCTATATGGTTGGATATGGATATTTATGGTTGGGAACTTGTGGATCTATGTTTTTGGAAGTTTTGGCGTGAGGATCCAAGTTTCTTCCAAAGAAGCTCAAGTTAGGGAAAGATCTAGATTTAACCTAAATCTAGCAAGGTGAGTTCAAGTTGATTTTTAAAAACCGTGTACATGCCAAAATGTACATTTTAAAGTATTTATGTGTTTTACATGAAATTATCAACTATTGAGTTATTTGAGGAATTTTGATTATTTGAAGTGTTTAACTTTACAAACTTTGTAAAATACCCACATTTGGGATTTTTGGGCATTTTGATAAATAAGTCATAAATGAAAGTGTTTTGATGATTTATTGCATACATGGATATTTGGTTAAAATGCACTTTTAGTGTTTGTCGAATTTATGCATTGTTTATGTAATGAGACGTTTTGATAATAGGAACGTGTGAGTCACTTGATTTTGGTCATTCCTAACCTTGTGAACATTTTAGAAATTGTAAACCTTTTTGGTTTTGGGCTGAAAGCCAATTGTGATTTGAGAGACAAAAATTTGGGAAAAGATGTAATTTGGTTTATGTAACCATATTGGCTCACGTGTTTTAGTCAAACGTTTATTATGCCTTTGGGCTTGATTTATACTCAGATGAGTCTTTGGGGTATTCATTCAGTTTTAGTAGCACGTTAAGGAGCCTTTGGCGTATGGTGTACTTAGTTGCATCTTATTTGAGAGTTACATGTTTTGGATACGTTAGTTCATTCGTTGGAGTCATGTAACGTTTTAGACTATAATGCATTGGATCCATATTCATATGGGTTAGTCAGTTGGTTTAATTGGGAACTTTATCCCTGTTTTGGGACTGGAAGTATTTATGGTTAGTGAAGGGCTCGAGGTATAGATCGTGGGTGGTTGAACTCGATGCACGTGTAATCCAGTCTCTTTATTTTTCAAGGAATTTTAGTGTCCACGTTTGAAGTCTAGTGAGTGGTCCCCAAGTCAGGTTTTTATGTAAGCTTGCGGTGGTGCTCTACAGAGCCGTATACGGAGCTAAGTCTTGCGGTGGTGCCTATGGTGAGCCAAATACAAGGACTTGTGGCTTTTGTGGTGACACTCATCTAGAGGTCGAGTAGACACTAGGGTCATTTGGGTATCTTGTGGTGGTTGTTCGGTAGGGAGCCGTATACGGGGATCCATGACTCTATGTGAATCTCGAGAACGTTGATAAGTGACTTAACTTTGTGTGGCCGCCACATTCGATGGAATCGGGTCTCCCTCGTCACCGAAAGGTGTTGTTTTGGGTATTGAGTTTTAGTATTAATGTTTTCGGTGACGTTTTATATATATGGATTTTATCCATGATTTATGGGTTGAGTATTATTCCCCATCCGTGTTTTGGGTGCTTCGGGATATAAAGTTTTATCCGTGTTTCATAAATTGGGAGTTCGATTTATATTCTCGTTTTGAGTGAGTTTTGGGTTAAATTTAATTTACGAAAGAATGCTTTATATTGGGATCTTCATGTTTAAAATTGTGTGGATTGGAAAACGTTATATTGGATTTCCTTCGCCTAAAATGCATATTATTGGAAAATGGGTCATTTTCATATCAATGTAGATCATTTTGAAAGATTATGATTTAAATTGCATTCTTGCCTTTTTACGATATATTTAATCATGTTGAAAACTTTTGAACTCACTAGGCGTTAGCCTAACCTTTATATTTGTCGGCATGTGCATCAGGTCCCGGTTGGGGAAGGGTACTAGCGATCCTGTGAAAAGATGAGTACTAGTTATATGCACTAGGATGAGTAGCTTGGTGAAGTCTTCCACAAGTATCTTGGGAATAACAACATGTATTTGGGTTTAGAAGCACCCGACCTTCTTATTATTCTTTATGTAAGACTCTATCCATTTTGTTGATGGTTAAATCTAGATTAGTATTTCAAGTAAGGACTCGATGTAAGAGATTTTATCTTTCTTTGAGGGATTATTGAAAATTAAAATTAGTTGCTTTTTCCAATTTCGAGGGTGTTACAAGTTGGTATCAGAGCTAGGTTTGAGAGACTTAGGTGTTGATTTCGGATACCTAGACTCAAACTAGCATTCTTCTAAGTAAGAGAAAGTGAGAATGCACTTTTAGACACTTTAAGATAGGATACTTTGAGGTCGATAGAGTCACTAGAATCGGGAATCATGAGAATAAGGATAATCATGTACTGTACGTTCATAATTCACCTGGCCAGTGTCATGGTGAACTTACATGTTACATGTGCGTATTTGTATCGCCTTATGTGATGACCGATGGGGTAGTGGATGAATTTATGAGGAGTAAGCTAGAAGAAGTTGATGTTTATAGCATTGTCACTTGGAGTGACGGTTAAGCATGATGAATGCATTAAGTTGACCATTTTGGGTTAGAGAAATTGGTTGAAGTAGAACCATAGGTCTATTGAATCGACTTTATTTCAAGAAGAAATTGTGAGGTTAACCGGTTTAGTTGCCTATCGTTACCATAAGATGTTGAGCATTCGGATGTCGGTAGTGAGATCGTTAGACTTGGTGAGCTCGGTCCTAAGATTTTGGGGTCTCGACCAAAGTTCAAGCAGGAAACTTACTTCTAAAGTAATTTTTATAAAGTATTTCATACGTTCCCAAATTATCACGCCGGTTGTATTTTGGATCCGTGGAAAAAAAATTAACACACACGAGATTTTAAACCATGAGTTCAATCATGCATAAAATTGTTTTATTGCACGTGGTTGCAAACCTTGTTGAGATATTCTTTATCCTTGTTTTGTCGAACGATATTTTCGGATATTGTAGTATTTACGATGTAACATTGTTTAGAGGCTCAGGCAAGTAACTTCGATTTATGACCTTGACATTAGATCCCCTCCACATATGTTATGGTTTTAGAGGAAAAGTTATTCCCATGTTTTAGTGTTCGAATTTTATTGAAAATTTTATTCCGTGTGAGTTTTGTTGAGTTTTATGAAGTATTATTTTGTGACGTTTTGTTACGCATGCGTAAACTATGAAATGGGTAGGCTTTAATTATGTTGCATGTAAATTTATGAGTTTTATTGAGCGGCATGTCTCACGCGGGTTTTGTACATGTCTTTTCGAAACTGTAAGAGACGTCTTGAGAGTCTTGATGTTGCATAATTGTACTTTTGTGTTTTACACAAATATATTTCTTTGTACTCTACTTGATATTTGAGTTGATTTAACTTTTGGTATGAGTAAGCTTATGAGCATTCTTTGATTTAACCTATGACGATTCGTGTTGAACTGTCGCTTTGAGCATTCTTCGGTTGTTGATTTTATCGTTATTGTTTCACGCAATACATTATACTGATTTGATGATATGCATGACGTTGTAGCCACTATTTTTGGACAAAAGCATTTTATTCGTGCGGCCTAAAGTTTGAAATCGATTTAAATTATTTTACGTTTGACCAAATCGCATGCACCTATCGTTTTACTAAGTTTGGGGAATAAACTAATGTATGTGAGTCTTTTTGGAAATTTTATTCCATGACATTTCACGGTTAAAGAAGAGAATTTTAGAGCTTGACTTCGTGAATGTTTCTCTTTTGGAGTTTGTACAAACATTTGTTGCACATTGTTTAGTGCAGAAAATTAAATTTTTTTCGAACGCGGCATAAATCGATGTATGTTAGGACCGTAGTGATTCCATTTGAAAATTTTGTTGCGCATCTTTTATTATTGCCATTATTAACGTGAGTAATGATCAAATGAATTTCGAAATGATTTTATATACGTGGCTTTGGTGACCACTTTGCACACCTACTGAGTAAACGGTAGTGGATTCTTACACGTACAATTAATTATTATAAAGTTTTTGCATTTATAAGTTTTATAAAATTCGAAATTGGCATATTAGTTTGAATACCTTGAACACATTAGAGCTATAGATTAAAACCCCTATCGTGAAAAGGAGTTGTGATTAGGGACTAGAGAAGTCCTTAGGAATTGAAGCGTCGGATGATCCGACTTGTGGCCGGTTTTGAGTTATTGGGTTCAAATTTATGAGTAGGTTCACGTATGAATGATTGAGGTATTAGATTCATGTATTATCCCGGATATTTAAGTTGTGATCTTCTTGTTTCGGTAAATCTTTGGGTTAAGCCTTGTGTTGTTGCTTGCTAAAGGTCGGAATGGAATTGATGGATTGATGATAGGCGTCATGTATGTGTTGGTGGCGTATCATCTTAGTGAGTCTTCATGAATAAAGGAGACGTGGTGATTTGTTTGATAAAGCGGTAAAATTTGCGGTTTTATTTCCGTATGGGGTATAACTTTAAGTTTTATTAGAGATCGACTCAGTGCGACCTGGAATGAAATACTTCATGGCATACCCATGTTTTTGACATGGCCATTTGGATTTTAGGCGTTGACTCGTTCTTTTGAGGTCAATGATCTTTGTAATGTTGGGAGTACCTGGTGGGATAGTGAGAAGTGTTTTCCTTACAGTTGTAGAACTTTAAGGAGATTGGATGTTGGTAATTATGTATCGATGATTAAGACCTTCTTGATATGGTAAAGGTTTTTATAGACTGAATGATTGATGTTTGGGTATAGTTTGGAGTTGTGCAATAGTCGAATTTGAATAAACAGACTCCCTGGAGGTCGTATTGGCACGTCCCTGAAAGGAAGGCCCTGCCAATAGTGATGGTGAGTTGTTAAGGAATTTTGGGAATTCTTTGGAATTGGTGTTAATCATTGGAATACGGATTCAGAACCGTGTTGAGTTAGTGCGAATTAGTCAGCGATAAGTTGATACGTGACACCTAAGGTTGGGAGGCAACCGAGATCATATGGTTAGAAATTTCTCCAGTAAGGTTCAACATTCACTCTAGTATGAGTGTAACGTATCAAGGGGGATATTGGATGTGAGAGTCTTCACGAAAATCGGTAAGGAAGTTGCATCAGGAAGTCATCGAGTTTTAGCTCAAGGATGAAATGGATTAGAGACAATCCCTTGGGAAGGGAGACAGTCATTTTGCGAGGATGACATCATTGAGATCTATGATTAGTTTGCTACCTTTTGGGGACCGAGAAAACCCAATAAGTGCTGAGAATGGTAATACAATGCCTTGTGTGAGGATGAGATTTCGAGGATGAAATCATTCTAAGGTTGGGAGGATTGTAACACCCGCAATTCCAAGTAAACTTTTAGACCCCTTTTATCTTAAAATATCGCCCGTGCACAAAAAATAGGATTTTGGGCTTCGGTGGAGGTAGTGCGACTATGCCCGACGACTGTGACAAAGTCACTGTCGCTAATGTCAATGTCGTTGGGGCTTGATGACCCTCGGTACGCGCGTGGCGAGAGTGCCCAGCGTTTGTGACATTGTCACTCTCGCCGTGACACAATTGTGGAAGGCCTTATGGCCGCGGTACAATTGCCGCGAGAATGACACCGCGACAATGCCATGGGCACTATCGCTTGGCAATGTCGCAGTCGGGGCCATATTGCCATTAAAATCAAACTTTCAGCCTTTCCTTCCTCATTTCTCAACCTTAAGTCTCAAGAACACTCCCTCCTCCTTCTCTCATCATTTAATCTGACCTAAAGTATTTATTGTTCCATCTTCCACCCAATTTCAAGGATTCTCATCATCAAGTTGGGATTTTGGGAGATAACATCTAAAGGCCTTCATCTCACCATCTACTCCTTCATTTGTAAAGTCTTGGAAAAGTCTAGGTTCTCATCCAAAACCTAATTTGTGAGTTCATCTTCCTCTCTTCCAAACTCTTATTCAAGTTATAAATGCTCCATTTATGACTTCCTAGTGTTTTACTTCTTAAGTTTTCGGTTTGGATGGTTTTGGGAAAATTAGGTCAAAATTAGGGTTTTTGGCCAAAAATGAGATTTTGATATAAGATGTTTGGAGAATGATTCTATATGGTTGGATATGGATATTTATGGCTGGAAGCTTGTGGATCTAGGTTTTTGGAAGTTTTGGCTTGAGGATCCAAGTTTTTTCCAAAGGAGCTCAAGTTGGGGAAAAATCTAGATTTAGCCTAAATCTAACAAGTTGAGTTCAAGTTGATTTGTGAAAACGGTGTACATGCCAAAATGTCCATTTTAAAGTATTTATGTGTTTACGTGAAATTATCAACTGTTGAGTTATTTGGGGAATTTTGATTATTTGAAGTGTTTAGCTTTATAAACTTTGAAAAACTCCCACATTTGGGATTTTTGGGCATTTTGATAAATAAGTCATAAATGAAAGTATTTTGATGATTTATTGCATAAATGGATATTTGGTCAAAATGCACTTTTAGCATTTGTCGGATTTATGCATCGTTTATATAATGAGACGTTTTGAAAAGATGAACGTGTGAGTCACTAGATTTTGGTCATTCCCAACCTTGTGAACATTTTAGAAATTGTAAACCTTTTTGGTTTTGGGCCGAAGGCCAATTGTGATTTGAGAGACATATTTTAGACTTGATTTATACTCAGATGAGTCTTTGGAGTATTCGTTCAGTTTTAGTAGCTCGTTAAGGAGCCTTTGGCATATGGTGTACTTATTTGCATCTTATTTGAGAGTTAGATGTTTTGGATACGTTAGTTCATTCGTTGGAGTCATGTAAGGTTTTAGATTGTAATGCATTGGATCCATAGGCATATGAGTCAATTAGTTGGTTTAATTGGGAACTTTATCCCTATTTTGGGACTGGAAGTATTTATGGTTAGCGAAGGGCTCGAGGTATAGATCGTGGGTGGTTGAACTCGATGTCCGTGTAATGCAGTCTGTTTATTCATAGGGGAATTTTAGTGTCCAAGTTTGAAGTCTAGTGAGTGGTCCCCAAGTCATGTTTTTATGTAAGCTTGCGGTGGTGCTCTGCAGAGCCGTATACGGAGCTTAGTCTTGCGGTGGTGCCCATGGTGAGCCGGATACGGGGACTTGTGGCTTTTGTGGTGACACTCATCTAGAGGTCGAGTAGACACTAGGGTCATTTGGGTATCTTGCGGTGGTTGCTCGGTAGGGATCCGTATACGGGGATCCATGACTCTATGTGAATCTCGAGAACATTGATAAGTGACTTAACTTTGTGTGGCCGCCACATTCGATGGAATCAGGGGCTCCCCCGTCACCGAAAGGTGTTGTTTTGGGTATTGAGTTTTAGTATTCATGTTTTCGGTGACATTTTATATATATGGATTTTATCCATGATTTATGGGTTGAGTATTACGCCCCACCCATGTTTTGGGTGCTTCGGGATATAAAGTTTTATCCGTGTTTCATAAATTGGGAGTTCGATTTCATTTTGAGTGAATTTTAGGTTGAATTTAATTTACGAAAGAATGTTTTATATTGGGATCTTCGTCTTTAAAATTGTGTGGATCAGAAAACGTTTATATTGGTGTTTCCTTCGCCTAAAATGCATATTATTGGAAAATGTGTCGTTTTCATATCAAAGTAGATCATTTTGAAAGATTATGATTTAAATTGCATTCTTGCCTTTTTACGATATATTTAATCATGTTGAAAACTCTTGAACTCACTAGGCGTTAGCCTAACCTTTATATTTGTCGGCATGTGCATCAGGTCCCGGTTGGGGAAGGGTACTGGCGACCCTGTGAAGAGATGAGTACTAGTTATATGCACGAGGGTGAGTAGCTTGGTGAAGTTTTCCGCAAGTATCTTGGGAATAACAACATGTATTTGGGTTCAGTAGCACCCGACCTTCTTATTATTCTTTATGTAAGACTCTATCCATTTTGTTGTTAGTTAAATCTAGAATAGTATTTCAAGTAAGGACTCGATGTAAGGGATTTTATCTTTCTTTGAGGTATCATTAGAAAGTTTAAATTAGTTGTTCTTTCCAATTTCGAGGATGTTACACAAAGAACCTCTTAAACGTATTGAAATCAATCAAACCAAATCGATATGTACGATTACTTTTTGGCATTGCAATTTGCTCATTATTCAAAGAAATTTAAATCGATCAAGTGAGATCAGTTTGCAATTTTTAATATTGAACCAAATATAGTTCAAATTAATTGGTGTTGGTACCAACAAGAAATCATTAATTGTAAAGAATGTGAGAGATTATGATATCCATTGATTTTGATGGTTTTTAGGGAATGGTGGTTTAGATTCGTTTCTAATGGTAAGGGTATTAAAGTAATCATTTTGTTAATCATATCTTGTAATTGGGTCATCTCAAACCATGTCAATCAAATTTAAAAACCATCCTATTGATAATCATTATCTAAGTTATGTCAATCCAATTTGAAATTATCCAAATTGTCTCCATCAATTTTGAAACTAAACTCGGATTTGTTATTCGAAAAGCTAAAAACGTCGGTCTTTTGTCTATCACAAAAAAAAAAAAAAAAAAAAAAAACAATTTTCATTTGATATAATTTGATCTGAGTTTTACATAACAAATGGGGGTCATTCACAAGTGAAAGAATGTTGTTACATTATATAGCATTTTGATTCATATATATATATATATATATATGTGTGTGTGTTTGTGTGTGTATGTATCAAAGTTCTAAAAAAATGTGCTTGGCGACGCCATGGCACCGAGGCGTGACCTTGCCGCCACGTTTACGCCCTTGGTATGGATATAAGGCGTGGAGCTAGTTATGGCGCGCCATCGCCCGTCATGGCGTGTTATGGCGTTACAAATCTGTGTACTTTCTATTATTCGAATCTATGTACATCGAAATTCGATTAGAATTTGCTCATTAGTATCGATTAGAATTTGCCGTTTGTATTGATTAGAATTTAGAAATTCTTTTGTTTATCATTTTATATGAATTAAAATTGTTAATAACTTAATTATTATTGTTCAAGACATGACATAAACACACACACACACATATATATATATACACACACACACACATATATATATTATATACAAATTTGCTACCTTAAGTCACTCCTTGGAAAATGTCATGGCCTCGCCGTAACACGTAAGGTTTGAGACTTTACCTCGCCGCCATGCCACGCCTCGTGCTATTTAGAACCTTGAAGTATGTATGTTGTTACATTAAAGAACATCTTAATTCAAATGTGGATAATATCAATTAAAGAACATCATGGATTCATATTTGAATGAATTTTGTTATATTAAATAACATTTTAGATTCATATGTGAACAAATGATGTTGCATTAATTAACACTTTAGATTCATATGTGAATGGATGAATGATAAAAAAAATCAAGTTTTTTATATAATAACATTCATATGTGAATACAACAATGGACATTTTTAAAATGCTTAGTTGATCGATTTTTTTAGAAGTATAGTCATATGTATATCAAATTATAAAAAATTAAATTGCTCGTTTTTCTGGTATAATTTGTTTAGTTCCAATTTTTTATGAATTTATAATATTTTGTATTTAACAAAAAGGTGAAACATTTTAATTTAAAGTTTTATTAATAAATTTTAATACGAAAATAGTCTTTTTTCCCATCTCAACTCCTATTATATATATATATATATATATATATATATATACTAGCAATGTGTCCGTGCAATGCACCGGGTGAACAAGGTATGAAATTTTTGTCGTAAATTAAAAATGAAAAGTCCTCAAACGTCTAACTCAGTTGGTAAAGGGGTTGAGTGAATTTGCTCAAATACACAATAGGTTTAAGTTCGAATCATGCGGGAGATAAGCTTGAATCCGAATCATGCGGAAGAGAGGTTTGATCTTAGCAATAGTACAATACTCCATTCCAAAATAATCATCCTCCTGAAGCATGTCTCCGGAGTATGACACTCGACGCTCCTATAATCCATTTTGTGTATCCATATTATAAGGTAGTTTAGATAAATTATAGAATTTGAGTAAAATATTATAAACGCCTACTTTAGTATTTGTTTATAAACGTCTACTTTATTGACCTCCAAATACATTGGTTAACATTTTTTACCTCTATCTTTTTAGTCTTTTAGATTTGAGTTGAAGATGGTTTTTGAGCATTTTCAACTTCTCCAAAATGGAGAGGTAAAAAGTCGAAATCTTCAAAAAATATAATATTCATTTTCAACAAATTCTCTATTTTGGATATTACATAATTAATTATATTATTAAAATACTTGATACAACTTATAAAATATTATTTCCCTCTCCTTAACATTTAATTTAACGTATTTTCATTAGTAGAATGAATAAAAGATCATTTCTCTCTCATATGTAATCATTTTAGAGATATGTCTCTCATATGTAATCATTTTAGAGATATGTTCAAATTTAAAGATTTTCATCATATTTCTCATGCTTTCTTCATTTTGAGAAAGTTTTAGAAAATCTGTTAGAGTAAAACAAATCCTCAAAAAATCCATTTTAGAGAAGCCATTGGAGAAGCTCTTGTAAACTTTTGATCGATTCAAAAAACAAACATGATCGTTAAAAAAATGGATACCATGATCCTTAATAAGTAAAACAATTTACTTTATTAAATAAATTGATTCGAAGTACCTCTTGCATATTTACGAAAACACCTAATAAATTGATTCGAAGTAAAACAATTTTACTTTATTAAATAAATTGGTTCGCTTTTAAATTTTAATGATAAATTTGATCATATGATCTAATATAAAATAAGGGATGAGTTATAGTACAAACCAAACTATTTGTAAAAATAATACAAACCAATATGAACCATTAATTTGATCAATCAATGGTTGAGATTAAAATGTTATAATTAAGGTAACAATGAAATTATTTTTGATCAATCAATGGGTGATATTAAAAATTTATAAATGGAATTAAATCAATGGATTATTCAGTTTGTACGATTTTCACCAATGAAGGTGGTTTGCAATTATCATCAACCTATAAAATAATTAAGTAAACATGATTAATTCAAATTTCAAAAAGACCCAAAACAAATAAATAATTTGGAATTCAAAAATCTTAACATCTAAATTGGGGATTATTCCTAAAAATTAATTTAAACATCATCACAATTGCTACTACTCTGCGCCACTACTTGAACCAGATGATAATAATGGCAAATCCCTCTTTATTAATAACAAGAGGTCAAGATGGAAGCATCATGATACAATTTACAACAAATAAAAAAATAAAAAGTTATCCTAATAGGAAGGAGTTTCTACATTAATGTACTGATATTGAACTTAATAAATGTACAAAATGGCATCAAGTTTGAGTATGCCCAAAATGTCGTCGTGATATAACGATATTTGTCGATTCATCACATACTCCCTACCTGTATCGATTAGTGTTTTAAGAAGGGTTGAAAAAGTCATCCAGATCACAAGTCATAATTGAAATTTACACAACACATATTACGAACAGGTCTCTATACTCTATAAAGCAGAAGATGTCGTCAAATTACATTAATAACTCTCTAAAACATGATACAAGTTAGATTATGAGAAACATTTAAACGCAGAGTAGACTAATTTCTCCATCATTCAAAAGCTTTTTGACGTCGGATATCAAAATGGGTGTTTTACTATTTCACAGTTACAAAATAAAAGGATGCAAAAATTGAAACTAATGAACCCGTAAATCTAACAAAAACCGACCTCCTTTTGGTACAAGTTTCATCTTTCGACCTTGCATCAGACAGTTTTTACTTCTGGGATGACCGAACCATCTGTCGCCTTAACTTCTTCACATCGTTAATGGGTATTTTAGACATTTGACAAACAATCAAAAAGTGTAACTAAACTAAGGGCATAAAGATCATAACAAACATATAATTGTAGCATGTTTTTGGCTATCCAAGCATGGTCAATTTGTTCAAGCTCTTGTATCTCTTAGTTCTTGGCATTAGATCCTTACCTAAGAAATATACCAGAAAATGCAATATTTTACTCTTCAACTAAAGGCCAAATACCTTAAATACCCTTTAAATAACACATGATTGAGAGACCTTTAATATCTTTCAACAATTGCAAATGGGCAAATTGGAACCCAAGGACTTGAGCAATCTTTTATTAGAAGTTGTGCAGAGAAATCTTTAAAAGGGAGATGGTGTCAACTAACATATACATAATACAGTAAGAAGTGTATCTATATACAAATGAGTGCAGTAAAGATATGTATACATTGATGGGTAGCTAGAAAGATAGACACAAAAATAGAATAAAAAAACAATAAAAAAGATCGAGAGAGATTTTAGGGAGGTTACCTGCTGCACTGTTGGCAGAACCTCTTCTCGATGAACAATCAAAGATTGGAGCCATAGATGTCCTTGAGTTTAAGTTGTTTGTCTAGGTATTTGTAGAAAAACTTGCACCCGAACATTGTTTGTTCCTGAGACTTCACATGAGAAGCTTTTTGGCAACGGAGATGTCGGCATTGCTGGCGGATCGGTTCTCGAGGCTGCGTTGGCCAGGGTGGTGAGAGAAAGTCCGAAGAAGACGGTGATTGTGAAGAGGGAATTGACATTTATGAGTCCATCGAGTGCCTGCCATTACGTGAATGTTTGTCGATCGTAGTACTCTTTTGGGTAACCATCCGATTTCAAACTGAATCGAAACAAATTAACATAAAAAACAATTAAAATACGAACAGAGAGAAATTGAGGCTTACCAACTACACAAAACTGTCTAACTCCATCGAAGTCAAAACTACATAACCCAAATTTTCATTTATACCACATCATCATCCATGAAAATAAAATAACCCATAAACGTAACCATTAAAAAATCTGAAAAATAAGCAGGTTACAAAAGTCCAATGCTTATTTGTCACCAAATGTTGTCTTCTTTCCTGCAACAATAGATACAAAAGTCCAATGCTTATTTAGGATGCTTGTTTCAACTTCAATTTGAAAAAATCAGTTGGAAAAAGATTGTTAAAAAATGCCAAAAGCAAACATGTACCAAGTCATGTTCCATGCTTCGCTTGTTAGGTCCACGTCCTTTGGCCTCTATGACCACCATCTCTGCCACCACCGCTAAATCCACCACCTTCTCTGCCACCAAACATAACTCTTGTTCAACCACATCTACCAGACTACCACCATCAAGGTCACGGTGTCCATGATGTCCAGATCCTTGACCGTCGCCTCTTAGCTTGGTTTCCTCTACAATTATGGTGTTGCCTCCAACATCAGTTCCACCAAGTTCCTAAGCTTCCAAATGTGCTTAATATATAATGACATCTCGATCTTTACTAAACTACATGAACTATCACATATTGTTTCTTAAATAAATTTCAAGTAAGGTTCTAAATTTAAGAGATTTTGAATGAAAATACCTAGGATGAGGATAACCTTTGATAGACTTCCGGCCATACTTCCTCCAATAATACTCATCAAGAGATAACTGCAATGCAACAAACTTAAGTTTTAAGATGAACACTCAAAACCCATAAAAAAAACCTACAAGTTCAACATACTATAAGTCATAAAATAACAAAAAAGCCAGGTTTTAAAATGAAATTTCAACCACTTATCCTCTTGCATTTGACCAAATGATGTTTGGGCTGAAATAGAGCGACATTGATAGGCAAGATGATCAAAACGAACAAACCTCAGAACGAAACCAAGTTAAAAACACGTGAAAATATGGATTCTTTCATAACCTGCCATTTTACAAAGGAAGATCTACCGTAGAATTGCAAAGAAATATCTACACGATCTGTGGAGCAAGACCAATAAGGGGCAGTCTAAGAATAGAATTGCAAAAGAAATATCAACAATAGAGAGCAAAAACCTACCTTAAAAATTAGTAGGGATGGAGAAGGAAAAGAAACCAAACACAAAGTAGAACAATAATTGTGATTAACCATTGTTGCTGATGACTTGGAAGAAAAAAAAACCTTGTTATCAAGAACTTCGATTATCCATTGTTGTTGATGACTTGGAAGCAACCAAAAAGATGCAAAAAAGATGCAAATAGAAACAGAAATCAAACAGATTGATGTTAAAATTCAAACATAAATCGAACAAAGAAACACAAGAAATTCAATTTGTGAAAGGGATTGGATTTGTGAGAATACCTGAAGCAGAGCGACGTGAAGAAGAATCTTGAAGGAGAGAGGCGTTCAATCCGAGGGGACGGTATTCAGACGGAGGCTAGAGAGCTTTCAAGAGAGGGCTTCAGGGCTCTATATGGAATATGTCTTCGTCGCTTCGACCTCTGAAGTCGGGGACCGGCAGAGCAGAGGTCGACGGGGTAGGATAACTGCATCGATTTTGCTTCAATAAATTGTAGGTTTATGGAGAACCAGAAATCAGAACTTGGGATTTATGAATATTGTTTGAAATTTAAATTGTAGGGTTATGGAGAACCAGAAATCAGAACTTGGGATTTATGAATATTGTTTGAAATTTGAATTATTGGGAACCCAATCTTGGACTCAAGCCGGGAAGAGAATACAAATTCATCATAGGTAAAAAGAAACCTTCCAATATCCCAAATTGGGTGATGGTGGTCAGCATTAAAGACATGCTTTAAGAACTTGTACATTATGCATCTTCACTTGTAATTCATAGTTTTTAAAAAAACATGCTTTAAGAAGTAGTACCTTATGCATTGTAACTTGTCTTTAAGAGTTTGATGTAAATGTATTATAAGGTAGTATAGATATATATAGGGAGAGGTTCATTTGAGAAATGGTAAATGTATGAGAAATAGAGAATAATCTTAGCCATTCATCTGGTCAATATTTGTGGCTTTGACTGCGAAAGACCGGATAACTCATTGCATGGTCTATAGAAGGTAGAGGGGTAGTTTCATAAAATACGTGGGATGAGTTCATATATGAACCTATATGATTCACATATGAACTATACGTTCATATGTGAATCAGTTAATTAGTTCATATATGAAACACAAAAGTTCATATATGAATCTATTAATTAGTTCAACCGATTCATATATGAACTTACAGTTAATTAGTTCATATGTGAATCAGATAATTAGTTCATATATGAATCAGTTAAAAGAGTTCAGATGTGAATTACACTGATTCACATATGAACATATAGTTCATATGTGAATTATACAGATTCATATATGAACACAACTCGTGTATTTTGTAAAAATTACGAAAGTGTTCTTCTATTTTTGGAATAGCCGCAACTTTTGACCAGTCAAAGTCGTAACTTTTGACCAGTCAAAGCCGAAATATTTGACTAGTCAAATCCGATCTTGACCGTATGAATGACAAAGATTACTTCTCTATTTCTCATATATTTACCATTTCTCAAATAAACCTAAGGCTATATATATATATATATATAGGGTTAGGTTCCGGTGAGAAGTTGAGTTAATGGTGAGAAGTGTGAGAAGTGGTTATCCCGTTGGATGAAAAATTGATACACATTAGGATGAGATGTACCAGATCAATTCTCTTCTAAGCCACAATTCATGAGAGGGCTTGAGATTAAAAGAGATCAACGGTTCAGATACACCTCTCACGCCTCTCACCATTAACTCAACTTCTCACACGATCCTTCGCCTATATATATGTGTGTGTGTGTGTGTGTGTGTGTGTGTGTGTGTGTATGTGTAATTTATATTAATTTATGGTATTTATATTAAGCTTTAATTTAAACATGCACTAAAAACAACTTGGCTTCCTGATAGGTGGGTTTACACCCCCCCCCCCCCCCCCGCGCGTAAATCTAATCGCAAGTATACGGTGTCGAAATCAAGTGTGTGTCCCAATAAGTGCAATCAATCAAGATGAACAACAATCAATAGATGTAATCGCCATATATTGATTCTCTAATGTCACAAATATATAATTCTCTCTCAAAGACAATATTTCTCTCTCTAAGAATTAAGCTATATCTTATAGTCATATGAGTCTACAAACAAAAAATACTATTTATACCTACTAGCTTACAAAGACAAAAACTACACTAGTTGACTTTGACTTTTGCATTAAGAGGCTTTGACTTTGACTTTAATTCTTCATGATCTTGGATCCAACATATTTATGCACTAACAATCTCCCCCTTTGGATTCAAGATCATCTTTAAAACAAAATCTCCCTCTTTGATTTAGAAACAAATGATCTCCCTTTTGGATAAACAAAAGCGAATTTCAGCAATCACGAACAATCTTCTTCTTTGAATGATCTTTGACAAATTCAATCTCTTCCTTCAAACTTCTTCACAAAGATAAACATTTCATCTCTCCTTTCTTTGAACATAAACAATCAAAGTCAATCTCCCCCTTTCTTCTTTATCTCTCTCGATATGTCTTTACAAACAATTTTCAGAATTATAGTATTCTCCCCCAAAGTCTGTTAATGTCTTCTTCAAGAATCTTTAACAATCTCCCCCAAGGTAATAAAACCTTTTCAGACTTCAGAAAGGAAATTATTTTCAGATTCAACTCACTTTTCTTCATAATATAATCTTCAAAGAAATATTCAACAAATTTTCATCAAGCTTTCAGAATTTCTTGAACTTTCTCTATTATTCTGAACATTCCTCACATATTTCAGAAATATACCCATCAAAATCTGTCATTTCTTGAATACTCTATTCACAAAACTTTCACCATTTGATCTTTAGACATCATTTCTTGAAATTAATTTTCCCTTAATTTCTTTTCCATTTCTTGATCTTCTCCCCCTTTTTGATGATGTAGAGCATAGAAATCATCAAACCTGTCTCCAAGAAATGTCATGAATCTTGTTCTGATAAATGATCATTTGAAAATGAGCCACTGAACATTTGTCAATTCATAATATATTCATCCGAATCTTTTCAAATTCAGACAAATAAGAATGTAACCCTGAATCAACAAATGAATCAGTTAAGATGCCTGTAAGCAGCACGAAGCTACTTAGTATAACGAATATATTGTACAAGGAGTTTTATTGATGTTCACTCCCCAGGTCCTCCATTCAATCATCGAATAACACAAGATTATTCTATGAACGTTCCGACAGAAAAACGAATTTTATGTGTGTTTGTGCTTGTGTATGAAAGAATTTAAACATGAATGTTTTATAATAGACTCAAAATGTGTAAACCATTGAGACAACAACAGTATTACACGGACTCAATTGTGCATGATCGAAGTCGAAGGTGGCGTAGACTTCCTTCTTTTTCAATATCCACATCTTCCAAATGAAGATGAGATAGATTATGTGATGCGTCCCCAAGAAAAATTAAAACATCTCTTTATTAAGAAAGAAATGAGTAGCTGATGGGGTTTAAAGCAAGAGCTGGCATGGGCTAGTTGCATGTTTCAATGAAGTTCACGAAAGAATTGTGAAACAACAGTAATGTGGTTGCCCGACTCAGAAAAAGTTGGTGCAGAGTTTTATATTCTTTTAACTCTGATCTCTCACCCTCTTTCTTTTTAACATTGAGCTCACTTCTAACCAAACTCTCTTTTCATTTTATCTCATCACACACCCACACTCAGTTATTGACCCCTCGCCTCTCGATCACTCAAGGATAACTTCATGGGTAGGAAACACTGGTTATCGTGAATCCATAGAAGTTCAATTAAGTTCTCACACAAATCCCATGTATATTATCCTATAAGCAAAATATTGCTCAATTGGTTTAACTTTTTCAGTTAAATCACAGTATGAAATACATTTCAGATACATGTATGCTCAGTAAGATAATCCTGAATATTTGAGCATTTTAATCATGAAAGATTGTCTCAAAACAAAGAAATTGAATGAATGAAATGAAATCAAGATATATGTTTTGAGAATCTGACAATGTATGAAAAGATCAAATATGAATGATTTATCATTGAAAGCTTAGGTCATGAAAAATTGGATGTTGTCTATACAAATCAAATATAGACATTCTTGAAAGAAACGCTTTGAAAGAATCAACGCTCAACATACATTGAATATCAAATGGGGTTTATTACCATCGAAAAATTGTTTCATTTTGAGACATGGTAATAATAAAATCAATAAGAATACTAAACCGGTGTGTGTGAATACTTGACAATATATGGAAAAGATAAAACACAAGTATTTATATTTAGAAACACACGGTTAGTTTAACATTAAAATTCATAAATGAAAACATTTAAAATCACACTTCAAAATTCATGAAATCTATTTAGGAATCGAGAAGTGGTTTGAACGTTTAAGAAAAATGTTTTCATGTCTGAAAGTTGTCCGTCTTTCAAACACAATGAGATTAAGAATAGAGTATGCCTTACGCTCATCTTAAATCTCATAAAGTCAGCTTGAAAGTCATGATTGATATGATCATGTAAACTTCTCCTCAAAATCTGCATGTAGTCAGAAAGTCGTCAAAGCAACAAAGTCTTATTGAAACAAAACATTTATTGAAAAATTAAAGACATAAAAGCAGTAAAACATTTTAAGAACGAGTTCTGATCAGATGTAATCAGAAGTCAATGTCCTTACTCCCCCTGAATATATGCATCACAAAATATGTCAGTGAATAATATATGCAATTAATCATACTTCCCCTCAAAGTTAGATTATCTAATCGTTGTCTCACTCCCCCTGAAATCATTAAAAAACTTTAAATGTAGATATCATACAGATTAAAAATAAAGAAATGAAGAAAAATAACAAAAATAAACTGTACTAGGTAACTACAAATTATATCTTGAGGTTCAACATGCCAAGTTTCGAAATGAGAAAATTAAATCTCTTTTTGTCCAATGGCTTGGTAAACAAATCAACAAGTTGATAAACAACGTAAAGTTCAACTGTACCTTTTTCAACATTATCTTTGATAAAGTGATATCTCACGTCAATATGTTTGGTTTTCCTGTGTTGGACAGGGTTCACAGATATAGCAACAGCGCTCTTGGAATTACAGTAAATCGGAATTTTGTTGTATTGGAAGCCATAATCTCGGAGTTGTGTTCGCATCCACAGCACTTGAGAACAGCAGCTAGCCGCAGCTACGTACTCTGCTTCGGCTGTTGAAGTAGATACACACAGTTGTTTCTTCGAAGTCCAACTCATGAGTTTATCTCCCAAAAATTGTAAATGTCCCGAAGTACTCTTCCTGTCTAACATACAACCTGCATGATCTGCATCTGAATATGTTGTTAGCTCAAAACCTGTATCTTTAGGATACCACAAACCAAGATCTGCAGTTCCCTTCAGATATCTAAATATTCGCTTTACAGCTGAGAGATGGGATTCTCTAGGTGAAGCTTGATATCTAGCACATAAGCATGTAGAGAACATAATATCCGGTCTACTTGCCGTTAAGTACATTAAGAACCTATCATACCTCTATAAGTCTTAAGATCAACAACTTTTTCCGGGAGATCAACTCCGATTTTAGTACCTGGTGCCATCGGGGTTGAAATTGGAGTATGAAAGTGTATGATCCCAATATTCAATCACAATACAATCAAGATTTTAACATTTAAGATCTAGAGAGAGAGTGTAGAGAGAGAAAGCTTTGTATTCATATATCTCACAATATCAAAATGTTACAAGCTTACTATTAAGAACTCTCACAACCCTATTTATATGAACAACTAAAACTTTCACAAGCTTAAACACTCAAACTCTCAAATACATTGTTGACTTTGACTATTTGACTTTACATATTAAATCTTGGATACAACAAAATACACTAACATTCTCCCCCTTTGTATTCAAGATTTAAAAAAATTTGACAATCATCTTCAACGATTGATTCTTCAAACTTTGACTCTGACATCTTTAAGTGTTGAAGCTTTGGCAATCTTCAATCTCTGATGCTTTGAAGAATCTTGAAAAATCTTTCACTTTGCTTTGAACAGTCAACAAGTCTTGAACACAAATCTTAAATTCTCTAAACTTCTTTGAGACTTTGAGACTTCGGGAATCTTTGAAATTTGAGGTATCTTTCAAAACTTGTATCTTCATCTCTGTAATCTCCGAACAATCTTTAAACAAACAACTTTCTTTCGTCTTTGAAATTGTCTCCCCCTTTTTGATAAACTTTCATCAGACTTTATCGAGTTGAACTTTCAGAATTTCTCCCCAAGTCTTTTTCACTTTGACATCTCTTTATGACTTTGAAATTATGACTTTGAAATTAAACTTTCAGAAATTTATCCCCCTTTTTGATGATTGTGAGAATCAAGATTATCAAAACTTATTTCAAAGTCAGCTCGGTCTTTAAAACTTCTCCCCCAATTAATCAATGTAGTACAGTCTTCATGATCTCTTTTGGTAAAGTATGAACATTCTCCCCAAATTGATCTGATAATGAGCCATAAATTCATGAATGTATTTATTCGAATCTTTTCAAATTCAGACAAATTATAAGTTGTAACCTTGAATCAACAAATGAAACAGTTAGGAATGCCTGTCAGTAACACAAATTTACTGTGTACAAAAAATGTACAATTTAAGGAGTTGGTTTGATATTGACTCCCCATGACTTCCATTCAATCATTGAAAAACACAAGGTATTTTCTATGAATGTTCTGACAGAAAAACAAATTTTTTGTGTGCTCGTGCTTGTGTTATGAAAGAATTAAGCACAATGATTGTGTTTCATAAGGCTCAAATATGTAAACCAATAAGACAACAAAGGTTATACATAGACTCAACGTGCATGATAAAGAATCGAAGGTGGGACAACTTTTTTTCTTGTTCAATATCAGTATCTTCCGAGTGAAGAACCAATAGATTATATGCTGCTTCCCCAGAAAATGTGAAACATTCTCTTTTTGAGAAAAGAATGAGTAGCTTGGTGGGGTTGTATGCAATAGATGGCATCGGCTAGTTGCCTTTTTCAATGTCGTTCACGAAGAATTGTGAAACAACAGTAAATATGGCTGTCCGACGCAGAAAGTGGTTGGTGCAGAGTTTTGATATTCTTTTAACTCTGATCTCACACCCTCATTCTTTTTAACATTTAAGCTCACTTCTAACCAAACTCTCATTTACATTTTTACCTCTTCACACACCAACACTCAAATCTTTTGACCCATCTCACCTCAATCACTCGTAGGATTACTTCCGGGGTAGGTAACACTGGTTATCGTGAATCCATGGAAGTCATCTAAGCTCACACATTGAATCCCATGTATTTTGTCCTAGAAAAATGTGTTGCTCAATGATTTTCTTGACATTTAAGCACAAGAAATCATTAGTCAGTATCTGTATGCTCATCAAAAAATCAGAATGAAATTTGAGCATTTTAAGCATTTAAGATTTCTCAAAACTTTATATGAATGAATAATCATGAAAGAATAGAAATGTTTTGAGAATCTGACAATGATTAAGATCAGATCAAAATTCGTGAAGAATAATATTTTGGGATATCAAAGACGTAAGATGTTTATATGAACAATATATAAACATATTAACAATGAAAGCACATGTAATGATGAAATGATGTATGATTCAAACAATGAATAACAAACGGGAGTATTACCATAGAAAGATTAAACTTTTGATACATGGTAATAACAAAATCAATATGAAGTACTGAACCGCTGTGTATGAATACTTGACAGTATATAGACAAGATAATACACAAGTATTGATCTTTGGAAACACACGGTCAGTTAAACTTTAAAGCTCCAGAATGAAAAAATTTAAAGTCACACTTCTAAATTCATGAAATCTTTTGAGAACCAGAAGTGGTTTGAACATTTAAGAAAACGTTTTTCATGTTTGAAAGTTGTTCTTCTTTCAAACAATTAGAGATTAAGATCAGACGATATTTACCTTTAAGCTCCCCCTCAAATCGTGATAGAATGATTTATATTCGAATAAGCTCCCCCTGGATATTTGCATAATATCCTCATTTTAAACATTTAAGAACGAGTCATGATCTGTTGTAATCAGAAACCACAATTCTTGGCATTGAGGTACGGGTCTTGAACTATTTTATTCAAGAGCCATTAATCTTGACATTAAAAACCGGGTTTTGAACTGCTTTATTCAAAAGCCTTTTGTTCTTGTTCCCCCTTAAACCTTGGGTGCCTGCAACACAAATTTAGCTTTTGGTACCCACTGGTATTTGGGTCCTGATGTGTTAGTTGCAGTTCTTGTGGGGGTAACATAATATGAACCATACCAGTAATTGACAAAATTATTACTTACAAAGTAATTTGCTCCGCAGTAAGAACAACATATTTTCTTCTGATCAATCCTGATCAAATGATTAGTAGAATAAAACATATCATAATTACCAAAAGATTTACCTTTATGCGCACTATTCTTTTTAGCATTGGGTGTGGATGTAGATGCTTTGTCATTCTTCTGCTCATCGGAGGAATCTTTAACTCTCCAGACCATCTGTCCTTTCTTAGAATGCTTTCCAAGAGATTTGACATAGAAGCTTCCTGGACTATCTACAGATTTGTCATAAAACATATTAGATGGACGAATCTGATTTGATTTGACATTGTTTGGTTTGACACTTTTCTTTTTGAAAACATTTTTCTCATGAATGGAACTTGAAGCTATTTTAAAAGAACAGACTGATTCTGTTGAAATATCAACAGGTGATTGATTAATCACATCAGCTGAAATCTTTTCTGACAAATTGACATTTGCAGCTTCCAAGTCATTTATCTTTTTGGATAAAATGTTTCTTTCAGCAGAAAGTGTGTCAAACTTTTGTTGCAAATCAGTTCTAGCCATCTGTTCTTTAAGAATATATGAGGATAGAACAGAGATCTTGGATGTGAGCTTAGATATTTCAGATTCAAAAATTTGACGTTCTTACTCAAAATCTTTTTCCAAGTTCTTGTTTTGCTCAGAAATATCTTTGAAAATCCCAACATTTCTCTTCTCAGCATTTTTCTTTTCAAGATCAAAAGACTTTTTCTTCTCTTGAAAACATTTCCTTTCTTTCTCAAGTAAGTCTTGTAATGCAGAGATCTGTTTGGGAAGTTCAACAGTTTTGTTTTCAAGAACTTTTCTCTCTTTGGCAAAAGTATCTCTTTCTGTAATTAAAATCTTTTCAAACTCTGACACTTGCTTCGAGAGTTTAAGACATCTAAGCTCAAGATCCTTCTTCTCTTGGTTAGATTTCTTGGAAAGATCAGACAGCTGTTGAATAGAAGATTTCTCTGAATTATCTGCTTGGAGGCTTTTCTTCAGTTCAACATTCTTTAACTCCAACGCAGATATCTTGTCTTCAAAAGCCGTAAACTTGTGTTGAAGCTCAACTAATTCAACTTGCAATTCTGAAGATTTTTGTTCAGTTGTCTTCAGTTGGCTTTGAAGATTCACAATCTTTCTCTCTTTCAGCTTCAACTCTTTCTCACATGTCTCAATAGTATTCTCTTTTAAAGCAATATTCATCTCTTTCTCTTTTATTTCTTTCTCTCTTGCTCTGATGATACCTGCAAAATCAGATTTAGCATGATTAGCACATTTTACACAATCAGAAGTTTTTTCAGAATTTGACAATTTAGATGTAAGCTCCTTGATTTGTTTTAGAAGAACTGAATTCTGATTTTTCAGTTTATCTCTTTCAGCTTCTATTGCCGGTATCTCAGGCATGTACATGATAGCACAGTCTCTCCCTGACAAAATAGTAGACATCATGATATCTGAAAAAAAATTACTTCAAAAAGATCGTCAAAAAACAGAAATTTTTTATCCCTATCAGAAGTATGTCCCCCTCCGCAGACTTAGCACGGGGGTCCCGGTAAGTATTGAATGTATGATTGAAATGATCGTTCCCAAAATATTCAGATAAAAATTCGACTCGAAAATAAACTTAAACAACACTTGAAAAGATCAGAAAAATTTCTAAGTCTAAAACTCGCATAACAAAGAAAGTCGCAAAACACTATTCACTACACTTCACGCTAACAGGCTTGTGCGCATTTCTGGTTCGCGCATAACACTACGTGCGCGTTTCTCAGTTCGCGCAAACAGCAGTGTGCGAGTTTTGACTTCTCGCAAGGTTTATCGTGCGCGTTTTGGTTCCTTTGCGCGTTCTATACTTAGAATAATTTCGAAATATCACTTCGCGCAAAATGTAAACTCGCAAAATACAAACTCGCTAAACATAAGAACTCGCAGATCACTGTAGCATCACTTCGTGCAAATAGGCTTGTGCGCGTTTCCTCTTCGCGAAGAAAACTACGTCCGTGTTCTTCGTTGCTTTGCGCGTTTAGTGATGTGCGTGTTCTTCACTTTGAATCTTGCGAGTTTTTCAAATCTTGCGTGTTCTTCAGTTCTAATCACGGATTCGACCAAAAATCTTTAATACCTGCAATTAAACCTCCATAATGCACAAACATGATCGAAATGACAACTAGAACACATTTCTAATACAAGATTTTGATTAAAAACAACAAGAAATGAGTAGATCGATCAATCATAGTTCGACATTTTCAAAAACCGAAAACTTCAAAAAAAATTCAAAATTGAATACGAAACAATATGAATTTCGAGATGATATCTAAACAAGAAAGCTCCTAAAACACAAATCGAACATCATGAGCCCATTTTCTTGCACTAAAAACATTTGATCATAAGAAATTCGATTGAACAGATTGGGTTCTGTGTGTTTTTGATAAAATCAAGAAAATTCGATCAATCCAAGTGTAGTCCAATTCTCTGAATGATTTTGGTCTCGCTCTGATACCAATTGAAAATGTATGTTTCCCAGATTCAAGCACAAATCTTACAATTATTATATGACAATTTCAGATCTAGAGAGAGTGTGTAGAGAGAGAAAGCTTTGTATTCATATGTCTGACAATATCAAATGTTACAAGCTTACTATTAAGAACTCTCACAACCCTATTTATATGAACAACTAAAACTTTCACAAGCTTAAACACTCAAACTCTCAAATACATTGTTGACTTTGACTATTTGACTTTACATATTAAATCTTGGATACAACAAAATATACTAACAGAGTACAATTTGACATATTAAATTTCTTTAAAATGTCAGCAATATACCTCGATTGATTTATAAAAATCCCCGTGGAAAATTAATTGTTTAACTTGTAATCCAAGAAAGAAATTCATCTCTCCCATCATACTCGTTTGAAAACGTGACACCATAAGGTTAAGAAAATTCTTACAATACTTCGGATTTGTTGAACCAAATATTATATCGTCCACATATATTTGAATTAAAATGATATCAGCTTTTTCCTTTTTAATAAAGATAGTAGTATCGATTTTACCTTTTGAAAACTCAGACTTGACTAAAAACTTTGATAGAACATCGTACCAGGCTCGAGGAGCTTGCTTTAAACCATAGAGAGCTTTGTCAAGAATATGGACATGATCCGGTTTTTCAGCATTGACAAACCCTTCTGGTTGTGAGACGTATACCTCATTTTTCAATATGCCATTTAGAAAGGCAGTCTTCACGTCCATTTGGTAGACAGTGAAGTTTTTATGTGTAGCATAGGCTAGAAACATTTTGATTGCCTCTATACGTGCAACTGGAGCGTATGTCTCATCATAATCTATTCCTTCCTCTTGCCGGTATCCTTTAGCAACAAGTCTTTCTTTGTTTCTTACCACGATACCATCTTCATCTTTCTTGTTTTGAATACCTATTTCGTACCTATAATGGTTTTTCCTTCCGGTCGAGGTACGAGTCTCCAGACGTTAAGCGATTCGAATTGATTGAGCGCTTCTTGCATAACCGTTATCCAATCTGGATCTTTTAGAGCTCTGGATACTCGTGTAGGCTCTATCTTGCTCAGAAAAGAATCAAACATGCACTCATTAGCAGTTGCAAACCTAGTTTACACCGACTTTTATGGATCTCCAATAATTTGATGTACCGGGTGCTCTTTGGTCCACTTATGTACATGAGGAAGTGGATTAGATGTAGACTGATCATGTTGATCATCTAGATATCCAGTATGTTCTTCATGTTGGGGTTCAGTTGAAGTAACTGGTGTAGAAGTTTCAGTGGATTAGACATTTGATGTCTGTTGGATAGGCATGACAGTACATCCAACTGAGTGAGTAACTTCTGGCTCAACAGTTTCATGTGCAACTTCAAATGATTAAGTAGGTGTTTGAACTGGAGTTTCTTCTTGAATCGGAGAATTTGATTCAGTTGAGACATCTAAAGTGATTGGATGATGATTACTTGAATCTTCAGATCTGTCAATCACAATAGGTTTAGTCACTCTAGAACCAAGAAACTCATCATAAAAATGTTCAAACAATAAATCTAATTATGTTAAATGAGATGTAGACGTTGACGCTTTATCAGAATTTAGAACTTAACTGCAGGTTCTGGATTGATCTGTCCAAAAGCTAATACTCCTCTTATCATGGGTTCTGGACCGATTTGATCAGAAGCCATTTATTCATCAAATGTGACGTTGATGCTCTCAACCACAATCTTTGATTTCTTCAGATAAACTCTGTATGACGCAGTTGTTTGAGAATATCCAATGAAAATGCCTTCATCAACTTTCGGACTGAACTTGTTCAAGTTTTCCTTATCATTCAGCACAAATGCATCCAAAGATGTGAAAATGTTTAATGCTAAGTATTCTATTATTTATCAAAGCATATGGTGTTTTACCAAACTAGCGATGAATGATTGAACGATTTTACGTATAACATGCAGTTGAGACAGTTTCGGCCCACAAAAATAAAGGTAGATCGGACTGGCTCAACATCGTTCGTGCAGCCTCGACAAGAGTCCTATTTCTTCGTTCAACTACCACATTTTGTTCCGGAGTTCTGGCAGCAGAAAATTGATGAGTTATCCCGACCGATTCGAGATAATCGTCAACCGTTTTATTCTTGAATTTTGTGCCATTATCAGTTCTAAGAAGCTTAACTGTCTTCTGCAAGTTCACTTAAACGGTCTTTAGGAATGAGATGATGATATCGAGCGTCTCATCTTTTGATCTTATAAATTTTACCCAAGTGTATCTAGAATAATCATCCACAATCACCAAGACATATTTCTTGCCATTTATGCTTTGCGTTCTCATTGCACCATAGAGATCCATATGCAACAACTCTAAAGTAGTACTTGTGATTGGTTCAGGCTTAGGCTTTATGTGAGGCTCTTTTCATCTTACCTTTCTCACACGCGTCACACAGATGTTCTTTGACATATTTTAGCTCAGGTAAACCCTTAACCAAATTTCCAGTCACCAACTTGTTGATGTATTTGAAGTTGAGATGAGATAACCTTCTATGCCATAACCAGCTTTGTTGCATAGATGCTTTAGAAAGTAGACACACCGCATTATCAATCTTGACGTTTGACAGATTAATCGTGTAGAGGTTTGACTTTCGCGTTCCGACCAAAAGTTCTTTACCATCTTCCATTCTAACACAACATCTCTTGGCTTTGAAATTTATCAATAAGTCCTTGTCACAGAATTAACCAATGCTAAATAGATTGTGTCCTAATCCTTCAACGTAGCTCACATTCTTAATCGTTATGTTCTCTTGCACATCATCTCCATATCCCAAGATTGGCGAAAAATGGTCATTCCCAAATCTCACGTTGCCGCATAATTTCTTTGTATAATTAGATAAAATATCTTTCTGCCATGTCATATGCTTGGAACATCCTGAATCCAAGTACCACATATGACGGGTCTGCACATGAGAAATCAAGCAACAATAAGTTTAGGTACCCATTTATAGATGGGTCCTAGCAAGTTAGCACAAGATTTTGGCACCCATTTGAAATTGGGTCCTTTTAACCTTTGAAAAGCTTTTGAAATAGAAGAACTATAAACATAATATGAACCAAACCAATGATCAGAATATTGACGAGTACCAAAATCATTTCGACGAGATGTGGAAAACTGAGTAGTAGACGGAGATAATTGGATCAATTGCTTTATTGTATAAGACTTGTAAGAATGTACAAGTTTTTGTTTATAAGAAGCACATTGACCAACTATACCAGATACACTATCATTAACCCTATTACATTTGAAAACATAAATTGATTTTGTAGTCTCATCAATCTTCTTCTTTGGTCTCCATTCAGGTTTCACTTCGGGCTTTCTCTTTCTTAAATCTGAAACATATGAATATTTCATGTTAGAACCGTGAGACTTGTGAGATTGTTTCTTCTTTGATTTACCAGTGTTGGTCTATTTCTGTGAGTGACTATTCTTTCTTTTCTTACCCTTGGCATAATAGGTGCCCACAGAAACTGGTTTATCAACATTCATTGATGATTCACCTTTTTCATACACACTTGGTAAACCATTAGAATTAACAATAAACTGAGAATGAGCTGGAAGTTTTGCATTAAAATCAAATTGTTCAACACATTTATCAAAACAACCATCAGAGTTTAGAAAATCAAACTCTTCATCAAACAAAACATCATCATCATTAGATGTAGGAGCTTTGGAAGTATTGGAAAAATCAGTATTTACAAAAACAGTAGAAAAAACATTTGTTCTAATCCAATCAAAATTCTTTCTTCTTCAAGAGTATTCTCAAGCTCAGAAATTTTACTTTCTAAGATGAGTGGAGGAACATAAATTTGCCTTCAATAGGTTTTGCCTCCATTTCCTCTGTAGAATAACTTTGAAAATAATCGTTTGAAATAAATTTTGACTGTTTAGAATTGTAACTAGAATGCAACATTTCATAAAGAAATGGTAGTTGCATTTTAGTTTTATTCTTTCTTTTCTCATCTTCCTTAGCCTCTATTTCATCTGATGATTTTGTCCATTTAACTTTGAGTTCAGAATGTTTCTATGCCAGTTTTAGAAATCCAAAATCATATAAAGCAGACACTTTTGAAATACCTTTCTTCAAGTAACGAGGATTATTATAACCGATACCCTAATACTCATTGAAAGAAGTAACCTCTTTTGGTTTATTAAGATAAATGGTTTGATCAGTCTGACCTCTAGTATAAAGTTTTTCTTCCAAACCACTCACTTTTTCAATCAAAGACTTGTTTTCTTTCTTTGAAGATAAGCACTTTTTAGCAACCATTTTGATCTCTCAAGTTCACACAATTTGAATTTTGAAGATGTTTTAGATAATTGATTATGAATTACAGTCTTTTCTCTAGCACAGGTATCAATATTTTTATGTAAAGTCTCAATCAATACATTCTTCTCAACAAATATCATTGTTGAGTTTTTGTATTGCTTGGTTTTTCTTTGTAATGATACCCTTTTCACGTTTGAGTTTAGATTGTAAATATTGAAGTTCAACCATCATGGATTGCATTTGAGTTAAAAAAATCAGACATCTCCTCTTCAGAATCTTCTTCATCTGACATCTCCTCAGCAACTTTCTGTCCCATTAGGCACATATGGGCAGTTTTCTCTCTCTCATCTTCATAATCAGTGTGGTCCAGCCAATAATCATCCTCAACCATCAGTGCTTTGCCTGCTTCTTTATGTTTTTCTAGGAGCATTTTGTTCTTGTAATAATCGAAATTCTTCACCTTAGGCTTCCTGCAATCTTTGGCAAAGTGTCCGATTTTGCCATAGTTGTAACACTTGACTAGTTCCTCTATTTTCTTCTCCACATAATGATTTACATACCTTTTCTCTTTCGGCTTTTTCTCTTCAAATATTTTCTTTCCTTCAACCCTTTCCTTATGCTCATAATAGTTAAAGGCTTCATGTAAAACTTCATGTAAAACTTCTTTTGGAATACCTTTAACTATCGAAAAAATCGATTTTGATTTTGATTTTTGGCCTTCAGATCTCCAAAACTCGATGGAGATGAGGGAGATATCAGATGATGGAGATGAGGGTGATGAGGGAGGAAAATCAGATTAGGGGTATATTGGACATAATTGCTTTTTTCTATCTAGTTCCAGGGGGAGAGGGAATACGTGTCTTCCATGTTTGTCCAAGCTAGTTCTAGTCTGTTCCACATAAAGACACGCCAAACATGGGACAAGTTTGTTCTGTTATGTCATGTTCTATCCTTTTCTGTGTACCAAACGCTCCCTTATTGATCTTCTTTTGGCTAGATGACAATCCAATCCGCTTTGGTGACGATCTTAACCTCACTTCAACTAGTTTTCGATTTTGTTGAAGGTTTTTGTTCTAGGATCAATACATATAGTTACAAGACTTTTACAAAAGAAAATTCCTATTTACCTTTATGAAATATAAGTTATAGATCGGATTCCAGCTTAGACTTTTTATGAATGATGGGCAAGGTTCAAAATGGTGTGAGGCGTGACGTGGCGGCGAGGTCAAGTCTTAAGCCTTACACGCCACGGCGAGGACACGATGTTTTTCAAGGCGTGATATAAGGCGATAAATTTGTATGTCATATTCAAAATTATATATGTATATATACGTATATGTTATATAGGGTTGGGTTATAGTACAAACCAAGCTATTTGTAAAAACCATACAAACCATTATGAACCATTGATTTGATTAATCAATGGTTAAGATTAAAATGTTCTAATTAAGGTAAAAATGAAATTAATTTTGCTTTAAAAAAAGAAAATATTGGAAAAGGGTATATTGGTAATTTGTAATTAGGTTTCAAATAAGGAACGGGGATTTTCAATTAGGGAAACCGGGAGAAATCCCGATTAATAATCACCATTTCATCCCATAAAACATATTCATTCGGTGAAACCCAGTTTATGGTGAAACCCAATTGGGCTAAAAGATAGTGAAACACAATTGGATTAAAAGATAATGAAACAGTTGATACTGAAACTCGTTTATGATGAAACACATTGGGTTAAAAGATAGTGAAACACAATTGGGTTAAAAGATAATGAAACAGTTGGTAGTGAAACTCGGTTTTTGGTGAAACACATTGTATTAAAAGATATATTCATTTCAGAAAGCAACTTCTTTTTTATTTCATTGGGTTAAAAGATTTAGTGAAACAATTGATATTGAATAATAATGTTAACAAAAATGTTGGTTCATTGCTAATTGTTGATATGCAACGGAACAAAAGATATTATTTTTTGATTTCATTTATAAAAATCTTATTTTTATTAGACGTAATGATTTCATTGGGAATATCAAATGGAATATATTTTTATTTTAATTTCTAAAACTAAAATTGTTAAGATTCTGGTTTGTAATCTGAACTTTTATTTTTTATTGGTTTGTATTAAAATAATTAATGATTTGATTCTCCTACTAAATATTACAAATTACTATAATTAATAAATTAAAGGTTAAATTATATTAATGCCCTTTTTGATTTAAAAAAATGAAATTATTTCATTGGTTGATACAAGTTTGTATGATTTTCATAAATGATGGTGGTTTGCAAAAGATCATCACCCATGCTATATGTATATATACATATATATATATATAGAAGGAGGATCATACGAGAATGATAACGATTTAAAAGAATAAAGGAACAAGTCTTAACCAATCATAATAATTAAATTAATTAATTTTTTTTATTTATTTAGGTCGACCTAAAGGGCATTTAGGTCAATTTCACACATCTGATTATTTTAGGATAATGTTTATCTTCCAAATTTAAGTGAGATCCCCCTCTCTATGAATATCGATCAAATCCAGGAATCTTCTTCCACCTTTCTTCGATTTCCTAAAGAAGACGTATTAGAGGAGCACACCGGAAGATATCTTGTTCGTTTTTTATGGAGGATTCAAGTCATCCGTTTTCAACCATTGATTTTCCTAGAAGTCCATTTTCCTTTGATCAAGCATCAGATCGTGGGTCGGTGGAGAAAGTGCAGAAAATCCATAGGCGACGGTGATTAGCGGTGGAGAAAGTGCAGAAAATTGATTTACAGATCTCTCTTTTCTCAATCTGATTTTCCTTTGTTCAAGCATCAGATCGTGGGTCGGTGGGGAAAGTGCAGAAAATCTATAGGCCGCGGTGATTTACGTATCAATTTCACGATCGGCTGTGTTTTTGTTTCTACGCATTTAATTGGTCGACGACGGTGATTTACGTATCAATTTCACGACCGACTGTGGTTTACGTATTAATCCGGTGATTAATCGTGGTAATTTGTGTTTTGGTTTTAATCAATTGTGATCTTAGGTGGATGAGCACATATGATTTAAAGTTGTAAAGTTAGTAGAAACATTATGTCCAAGTTAGTTAGAACAAAATCACATATGATTTTAGTGTTAAGAGTTATAGCGAACTATATTATCATAAAATCACATATGATTTTGTGAATGATATCAAATATAAGGATTTGTCCAGTTACTATAAAGTATAAGCACATGTGATTTAGTGATGCATTTTACACTTAAACAATCTGTTCAATTTCTTTACAATATAATCATATGTGATTTTGGGTTTAATATTATACCTAAACAATATGTCCAACTTACTTATCATATAATCATTTGTGATTTTGGGTTGCATATCCAGGATTGACTTGAAGAAACAAACAAAACAAGATCAATTATCGAAATGGATTTAAATGGTTGCATGAATAAAGGAAAAGGATGGGATATTGTGATCCCTGATTTTTAGAAAGTCAATATTATCCTAATTAATCCATGACTTAATATGACCTTAATACCCTTTTAAGGTTCATTTTGGAAAATATTATTTTCGGAAGTATTTTTTTAAAAATGATTGACCGAGAGTCGTCCCTTTATTCTTTTAAATAGCCTCCATTCTCGTTTGAACCCACCTCTCTCTCTCTCTCTCTCTCTCTCTCTCTATATATATATATATATATATATATATATATATATATATATATTATTCTAACCAAATAATGAGATTAAAGAATTTACATTCATATTGGAAGAAGAAAAATCATATAAATTACTAATATAAATATAGTTTTTGATTGAATATTTAAAATAAAACTTAGAAATATAATTTTACAACTTCGTTTTAATCGTGAGTCCATAACGTTTATAACTTCGTGAAACTGTGAGTGCTCTGATTAGATAAATCTATAAAAATATTAAATCTAAAGTTAAAAATGTAAAAACAAAAAAGATAAAAAAATTGAAAAATTGAAAAATATTTTTTCTTGAAAAAAAAATCACGTCTTACAAAAAAGGTGTGGCGCTGCAGACACTATAGCATGAGTCACACCTTACATAAACGTTATGGGACATTTCGTAACGACGGAGACGCGTCTTGCGCACGCCATAACACGCCTTTTTGAACACCGAGTATGGGCATTCGGATGATACTTGTAAACTTAAAGTGTTTGTGGGTTTACGAGAATCAAGACTGAATGATCAAGTTAATGAATCAATTGGATCCATTCATTCGGATGAAGATTTATCAAACCTGAGATTTAATCCCAAAATAATATTTAAGATGTAAATCTGAAAGTGGCTCTTTGACTATTGAAATCGGAGAGCTTATGATCATAAATCCGTTTATAGGACTAGATTCGGATTTTAATACTTCTTTGTTATATCCGATGAGTGTTATACTTCGGATATAACAATTACAAGGCAATGCTTAACAATTTTCTTCTAAGTGTTGTATCGGATTGTTATTTGTATTATTGTCAAATCCGATAGTTGAAAAACAACTTTAATAAGTACTACTCGAGGTTATCGTCTTAGCAAGATTTCATTTGTTGAACGGAATCTTGAATAATTGATTGGTACGTGTTTCAATAAATATTCTTCAAGTTCAACTTGACACACTTCAAGACATATTACACGAGTTCCGTGATACCAGCTTATTTAAACTTAGATATTACATACTATACACATTAACTAATAACACAAATTAATTTATTTAAAATCATCAAAATATTAGTTCTAATATTAGGTCTAAACCTATTAATAATCGTTGGGTTGAAGTAGTGTGGTGTAATAGTGGGCCTAGACTACCAATTTGCCACAACGAATACTTTTTAAAAATAAAAACTCATTTTTCTTTCAATTGTGATGGCTAAAATAGTAAGAAAATATGTGTTAAGATGTGAGGAATTGGAACCAATAAGAAGTGGTTAGAAATCAAGTTGATTGTGATTGGGTTGAAAACAGGTATTTGGGTTAGAAAGAAGCTGCCTAAGTCCATATAAAATTGATTGGGCTTCTCTATTGGGCCATAAGTATGGGTTAATGCTTTTATTGTATTTTGGGCTGAATGGGCTTTAACCATTTGTGCATCTAGACCAGGATCTTGGATCCAGGTGGATGACTTGCATGTTTTCAAATTGGTTTATTATTTTTCTAAAAATATTAAATTATTAATATTTTGTTACATATTTTTGTTTAAAACTAAATAAATTTCAAAATGTTAAAAAGAAAAACCAAACAGAACAATAATAAATGGAGAGGATGAATCTGTAATTCTCATTAATCATAAGCCCTTTAAATATGGAGAAGTTTACAAAGAATAACAAACATTCATTATGGTAAATTCTAATACTAGGAAAATATTCTTTCAATCACTTCATTCTGATGATGACATATAATCATTCAACACTCTCCATTGTGTCGAGTCAAATGAGTGATGGTGCATAGTTCTTGCCTCATTAAAACCTTATGCAAAAGAGATAAAACCCAATGGAAAAAATAAAAACTTTAGATGAAGGAAAGAGTACAAGACACCGATAAACAATTCCTTTAGTTTACTATATTTCTTGAATTGTAAATCAATCAAGAGGTTTATAAAACAAAATGATTTATAAACTATTGACTCACTAAAACCTTACACCAAGGAAAAAACTCAATGAAAAAATTAAAACCTTGTACGAAGGAAAGAGCATAACCCATTAATAGTACTTTGTAAAAAGCACTACCTGATAAGAATTACCAAAAGGTTTCTTCTTTGGAAAAAACACAAGTACACATAATAAAGATAAGTAATCTCGTGTCTCTAGGAATTACAAAAATGATTCTTCTATCTGGAAAATAGATTTTTATAAGAAATCTTGAATTTTATTATTAAGTATGTGAGAAAAAATAGAAAATATTGTGATAATTATTGAATAGTGGATAGAATTTTGTAATTGAAAATAGGATATAATCAAACCATAATTTTCTTAGTTGTCATCCAAAACATAAAATTACTAATTCACCCTTTTATTATTAATTAAATAAGTAACATAATTATCTTAAATGAGTGTGGATCTCACGGTTATCTCAAATTACTGAGTTCTCATTTAATTAGACATATATATATATATATATAGGGACAATTTCATTTGAAAACCACCCTAATTAATTTGTGCAAACCTTGCAAAATCAAGGCAACTAATCATAATTTTTTTTCACCTTTTCTTAATTGTGAGGTTTATTAGTCAAGATATGAAACAATTTCATCAAGAATATATGAGGGTTGATTAGTCAAGAATATAAGAAAAAATTTAATCAAAATGAGAAAATACATGAAACAATTTAATTAGATAGAAAATATATATATGAAACAGTTTCATTTTTACATAAAAACAAAAATATATAAAACAATTTCATCAAATTAAACAATCTCATGAAACAATTTCATTAAATTAAATCGAAGGTTTACACGTTTTGTACAAACTAGAGGAAAGTTCAAATGAAAACTCAGTTTTTATTGAGCACGTGAGGACATATCTCAGCCACTGGATCTCTTTTTATCCAACAACTTATATTAAATAGAGCTTTTAATTTTAAAATGCTTAGGGATAAAAATTGAAGAAAAATTTTAAACACACGTCTACCATATTTGACTTCTTATTTTTTTTAATTAAAAACTTTTTACCCAATTAAAGTTTAAAATAAATTATCTTAAAAATTACTAATATTTTAATCAAACAAATTACATCAAAAAAACGAGAATTTTGTACTCTTCGATATGACATCCATCTCGATATAGTTTTTTTTTGTCGTTTTAACCGTTTTTACGTGAAATGCTATATATGTGTTATATTCATTATGAATATTTATGTACGTTCAAGTTTGTATAACACCTCGACACCATAAGTATGTAACTTGACATCACATTCTTCAACACTTTTTTCAACGTCGTAAGTCATCACGTTTCTTCAGCACCGTAACCCAACACCCATCAAAACGAATCGAGAACCTATCGAGTAATTATGTTGTAAATCAGGGAACAAAAGAGAGCGCGCCACGTCTCCACATCTTCACAGGTCATTCATGTGTTATCCATCATGAATAATGTATCATTCAGGATGAATAATACAACATTCAGCGTGAATAATTCACGATTCATGAATTCGTGTATTATTCGTCATGAATGTTGTGTAATTCATCATGAATACTATATTATTCATCATTAATAATGAATGAACGTTCACATTGTTATTCATACTGAATGTGGAACATCCGAGGATGCGCATATATATTCATAATGAGTTAAACCAAATTTCGATTGTGAATTGGGAAACAAAAGAGAGTGCGCCATGTGTCTACACCTTCACGGGTCATTCATATATTATTCATCATGAATAATGTATCATTCAGGATGAATAATACACGGTTCATGAAAAATAATACATGAATCATGGATTCGTGTATTATTCATCCTGAATATTGTATTATTCATCCTGAATAGTGAATGAACGTTCACCTTTGTTATTCATACTGAATGTGGACACCCGAGGAATTGCATGCATATTCATAATGAATATAACACATATATAGAATTTCACGTAAAAACGGTTAAAACAAAAAAATCATGAATATTGTATTATTCATCCTGCATACGGTATTATTTATCATAAACAGTGAATGAACGTTCACCTCTGTTATTTATACTGAATGTGGACACCCGAAGACGTGCATGCATATTCATAATGAATATAACACGTATATAAAATTTCACATAAAAAACGGTTAAAACGAAAAAAAAAGTATATCGAGATGGATGTCATATCGAAGAGCACGAAATTCTCGTTTTTTTGATGTAATTTGTTAGATTAAAATATTAGTAATTTTTAAGATAAATTATTTTAAAGTTTAAGGGGGTAATTTTTTTTAATTAAAAATAAAAATAAAAATAAAAAGTCAAAGAAGGTAGACATTGATCCAAAATTACAATTTTGTCCTTAATCACTTTCTAATTAATCTTATTATGTATTAACAATTGATTAGTTTTCTAAGTTTTGATCAATGGTTAAGATTTGTCCTCATGTGCACAATGAAATATGAGTTTTCATTTGAACTCACCCCTATATATATATATATATATATATATGTATATATATAGCCTTAGGTTTATTTGAGAAATGGTAAATATATGAGAAATAGAGAAGTAATCCTAGCCATTCATACAGTCAAGATCGGATTTGACTGGTCAAATATTTCGGCTTTGACTGGTCAAAAGTTGCGGCTTTGACTGGTCAAAAGTTGCGACTACTCCAAAAATAGAAGGACACTTTCGTAATTTTTACAAAATACACGGGTTGTGTTCATATATGAACCTGTGTAATTCACATATGAACTATATGTTCATATATGAATCAGTGTAATTCACATCTGAACTCTTTTAACTGATTCATATATGAACCTTTGTGATTCATATATGAACTAATTAACTGTAAGTTTATATATGAATCAGTTGAACTAATTAACAGATTCATATATGAACTAATTAACTGATTCTCATATTAACTAATTAACTGATTCACATATGAATGTATAGTTCATATGTGAATCATATAGGTTCATATATGAAATCATCCCGTGTATTTTACGAAACTAACCCTCTACCTTCTATAGACCATGCAAGGAATTATCCGGTGCTTCGCGGTCAAAGCCGCAAATGTTGACCAGATGAATTGTTAAGATTACTTCTCTATTTCTCATACATTTATCATTTCTCAAATGAACCTCTCCCAATATATATATATATATATATATATATATATATATATATATGTCAACATGTACATGTGTGTATACATGTGTCGGTGATTCCTCATACTGTAATAAATAAAAACTCTGTCGGTAAATCTTGCCGTAAGTGAACTTAAACCGTCGGTGATCCTTCGGTGATGCCTTTACCCACATATCCTGTCTGACATACTTTCACGTACAGATCCAACTTTTAGCGACGGTTTTTCCGCCGGTGAAAGTCTTATATTTTATAGTGATTAAATAAGCTGAAGTCTTTAGTTTTTACGGATCACAAGAACCTACTCTACTAAGTGTTTGATCAAATAGGCGTCATTAACAAATCCAACAGGTGAGGCCAACAAATTCCAATACTTTTGATTGCCAGTTTGTTCATGATGCTATTCTTGAATCTTATGTTTCTAAGCCTATTTAGTTTAGGGATATTATGACTATAGCTTTAGGAAAAACTCAGTTCAATTTCTTTCTTCACAAGTTGCGCATTTGTGACATGATGCTGCAACTTTGGGAAGGGTGGGGTTTGGGGGGGTGGGGGGGGGGGGGGGGGGTGTTAGCAGTATATATTATTTGATTTGTTTTCCTTTCCTCTAGGATGTATTAATCTAGCATGTGTATATTGTTAGTTTCCTAGATTAGTTGCTTCTTTTCCTAAGATACCTTTAATTCATTAGAGTTGTATATCACCTTTTGGCCAATTTCTTTCAAGGAAGCAGAAATTTAGCATCAAAATTGTATCCCAAGTCTATCGCTTGTGTTCAAATAATTAAAGTATTTCCGAGCCGTTATGGACCCTTTTCCTCGATCAAGTTTTCCGGTACTCATCGAAAGCTAATTTGTTTCAAAATCCCTTTAGTTATTGATTTTAAATTATATTGCAATGTCCTGAATTGATACAGTGTCAGCTTAGTTAACTAGTACAACAACCCCTATTATTCGAAATACATTTTTATTTGATTAGGAAAATTGGAGATAGTGGCTACAAATAACATCAATTCCTCAGACCCCAACATACATATTCTATATGCTATGTGAAAAACAGACAAAGAAACCTCATATGAATATAATATTCATAAAGAGTATTTAAATAGCATAACAACTGTCTGGTAGAGTCCAACAACCCATAAAAGGACAAAACTTACATGCCACAAGCAGCGTGTGAGACAAATACTATGTTCATCTGCTTTCAGTCCTAGTTAATTAGCCAACAGATTAAGAAGGAGACTATATAGGGTTCCAGAAGATATCTGAGGATGTCTAGGTGTCTTCATCAATACCATTAATGTTTTCCTTTGAATCCATAAGTTGAGATAGTCTTTCTGCTAGATTGTCCACATCTAGCTGCAGATTCGTAATGTAATTGCTTGCTTCTTTCAGGATCTTTGATGCTGGTAATTTCTGTATCAAACCAAAACAAACCATTGTTTAGCATGCCAACAGGAAAATAGGTATCTTTTTCTTCGTATATACACACACAATATACAGTTTAGTTAGCATATTTGCTTGCATGTTGCTGAATTAGGATACAAATGTTTGTGTCTGTGTTTACTGTGCCCGAATAAGCATGCATACTACTCTCATGTCCTACTAAAAGTTATAATTAATTCACATATACACATTCAACTACTTGTCAAACGTGTAAAATACCTTTTAAGAATGACAATAATCAAGTCCTTACAATATCATGTTGAGTTAATCTCGACATCTTAGAAGAAACAAAGTTTAGTGTTAGATTTGTAATTAGTATAAGATTTGTGTAAATAGTGTAATTTAGCAAATCTTGAAAAGGTGCGATGGTACATCACCACCACTGTGGAACCGCCGGTAACCGCCACTGACCGAACCGTCACAATGGTTCGATAGCACCGGTTCAATATATATATATATATATATATATATATATATGTACAATTTCAAATTGTGTGTATTCTCAATATAATCAATAGAACTTTGGTTGATTAATTCTTATATTCGATCCAACATATCAATATATTTTGAATGATATATAATAACTGATGGATATGAAGCTAACTTTAACATAAAACTTTTCAAAGAAGGGAAATGCTACAATGATCATGGGATAGAAGGAGCACTATTTTACTTGCCAATGTAGCCTATTGATCAATGATGCAATCCTATTGATATTCTATGTTTCTTTTCTGATTAAAGCACGATGAAGGTCACATTATCAGATTCAAATACGAACAAATGCTAGCTAATTAACATACCCTTTTATCGCACCCAGAATGCAAATCTGGCAACAATGTTTGTAATCTTGAAACAAGATCATGAAGGTCGTCTTGTCTATTCCTTGGTGTTTTCGTTCTTTCACCAGACATGATTCCAGGTGTGGTAACTAATCTATGCACCCTTTTTTCTCAGAAACTGGTTTTAATTATATGTTTGGAGTAGGGAATTTGAATGTGGTGAAATGAGTCACTTAAAAAGGCAGCGGCTTGTGTAGGTGTTGGAAGACAAATCTATTTAGGAAATACCATGCATAACCAAACCAGCAGTTCTGTCGGGCTGATAATGTAACCTTAGCCTGGGTCCATTTGTCCCACTCTAGTGCACTTTATGGGGCCACAACTAATTTCCCAATCATGGTCCATTTCCTCATTGAGCTTCAACCATCTTCAGGACACTTGGCGTTTGGAAATTATATAAGGGTTCATTATACGTAAATACAAATGTTTACATACTACCAAGAAGATGCTTTGTTTCTGGTTATACATGTTATTTATTGTCTGGGTTCTCTAATCTCTACTGTGTTTCCTTGTCTGGCCGAACCTTTTTTAATTTTCAAATCTACTATTGAATCTTTCAAAAATTGTGTTGGTATGTGAGCATTTCATATAAAAAAATTGCTCCATTTTGCATCATTTTCGGGTGTAGGCATGAATTAAACCTTGATTTATTCGATTAAATTGTTTCATATACAAGTTTCATACGGCTTACTCAAGCTCACTGAGTAAACCTAACTTTATTTTTTGAACTTTTTGAAAAACTTTGTTCTTTTAATTATAAATTAGCTTTTCGAAAAACTAATTCAAGTACGTAGTATTTTAATAAGTTAATGGTTATTGTTTTATATATATATATATATATTTGATTATGCCTTATAAGTTTTTTCAATTTAGTTTTTTAACATATCATTTAAATCAATTAACACTATTATTTGGCTTATTAGCTAGTTTTACAAAACATGACTAATTTAATTATCAAATAATAGCTAGCTTAGTACTTATTAGCCAACAACTATATGTTTAGCTAAAAAACATTTTATCTTCTTTGTCAAACATAGTCTTAGTATCGTCAAACCAATATGTACAAATGCAATACGAAAAACAGGGGCGGGCCTATGTATATCCGAGCAGGCTAGTGCATCCGCTCAACTTATTTTCGTAAGTAGGATTCTTTTTGCGGAATGAAAGGTGCATCCGCTAAACCTTGAGGGGTGCTCCGGGATCATTTAGAAAATATAAGGAACATTAACAAAAAAATCAAAAAAGTACCGCGAAATCAACCAAAAAACTGAGAAAGTACCTCAAAATACACCCAAAAAATTGAAAAAGTACCTTGAAATCCACCAAAAAAACCTGAAAGAGTTCCTCAAGATCCACCAAAAAACTGAAAAAGTCTCTCGAAATTAACCAAAAAACCGAAAAAGTTTCTCGAAATTGATCAAAAAACAAAATATCCCTCCAAATCAACCAATAATCTGTAAAAAACCTTGTGGAATCGGCTAAAACACAATGGTCGACTTTACAAGCCTTTCATCTACTTAAAGAGGGCTCTGCTTGATAAAATTGTTGGTCCGCTACCTACTGTCAATAGCTTTGTCTCCATGTGTATTCTAGAATGTTGTACTTGTAGTGTATGAACTTTACAAAACAAATAAAAATTGTTTTAATCTCTTTTACGCAATTGTACCTTATAAAATTACTTATTTACCCATAGTTACAGAAACATAGAATCAATGGTATCACTTTGGGACAAGTACTATATATGAATGATTGATCATCAATAATTGAAACTTGGTAGTGACATGACATGGACGCCAACACAAGCAATTACAATCCTATACAAGGTTTTGACGATGGAGAGCATTTTGGCTTTATTCACCAACTCATTTTATGTTAAAACACCAAAACTATTTGTTTCTCTGACCAAATATTTATTTATGCATACAAATATAAAGGCGACATTATGTTTTGAAAAGGGCTCATTTCGTATAAGTGCTCAGTATATAATTTTTCTTCGGAAAGATTATTTACATGGACAACTGAATTACTGGAAAATTAACGTCTCGTTTGCATCAAAACATGAAAATGTCACACCCAGAATGATAAAAACATTAAGAGATGTTATAGAACCACCTAATCAGGTTGATTTACAGTAAATGGGACAAATAACCAAAAATAAGAAAAATATATTTGATTATATGTGTTTGAGAATCGAAACATAAAAATATAAATTATAAAAAACCATGGGATGATGACAGCAAAGCAAGGGAGGATAGGGATGGCCATGGGAATCAAAGAAGATGAAGATGTTAAGGAAGATAATTAAATCTTAAAAAGGATTTTAAATAAATTGTTGAATTATAAGCTAGTAAGGTTACTGCAGTTAGTTAAGTTAGTTATAGTTAATATAGTTAATTAACTGTCAACATGTGAAAGTTCATGTCGTTTCATTGAAGGGTTGTGACCCTTTGCTATCTATATATTTGTATTTGTAATTCGTATTGAAGGTTACTGAATTGAATAAAAGTGATATGTTTATATGGTGTAAACTTTGATCCAACATTGTGGTATCAGAGCCACGAACACAAATGGCTTCCACATCAAATAATCTGTTACACATACAACTCCCAAAGCTGAATGGGAGAAATTATTATCACTGGAGCATTCAGATGAAAGTGTTGTTTGAATCTCAAGAATTGTGGGATATTGTCGAACAAGGCTTTGATGAACCCACTGAAATCGATGAATTAACACAGGAACAAGAAGACGAATTGAGGGACTTAAGAAAGAAAGACAAGAAGGCTCTCTATACGAGATTTACCAAGGTTGTAGATGAAATCATTTTTGAACCAATTTCCTCCACAAATTCCTCTAAAGAAGCATGGGACATGCTCTACAGGACATATCGTGAAGAAGATAAAGTTAAGATGGTAAAACTACAAACACTAAGGTGTGAATTTGATGGACTTAAGATGAAGGATTCAGAAACCATAGAAGAATTTTACAACCACGTGATCTTGATACTCAATCAATTGAGATTAAATGGAGAAGCCATAGATGATAGAAGGGTTGTTAAGAAGATTCTTAGAAGTTTGACAAGGAAATTTGAATATATAGTGGTAGCAATTGAAGAATCAAAGGATTTGTCAGTGCTATCTCTTGAAAGTCTACTTGGAACATTACAATCACATGAACTCAGGATGAAGCAATTTGATTCCTCACCGCTTAAGCAGGCTTTTCAATTGCAATCCTCTACTGCACAAGAAAGGAACAAAGGGTTAGATCAACGAAATGAAAATAGAGGAAGATTCAAAGGAAGGAATACTTCTCCTTTGCAGTGCTACCACTGTAAAAATTTTGGTCATATTGCCAAATATTGCAGGAAAAGAATAGCAGAGGAAAGAGAATCCACTTTCATTAACATGGAGGATGGAAATGAAAGTGATACCATGTTCATGACTATAAGCACTCAAGAAGTTCCATTCAATGATATTTGGTACATAGAAAGTGGTTGCAACAACCACATGACAGGAAACAGAAGTATTTTTGTTCAAGTAGATGAAACTCAGAAGAAAGAAGTAAGGACTGGAGATGATAAAAGACTGAGTGTACAAGGAATAGGAGAAATCATGGTTAAGACGAAGATGGGACAAAAGAGAATATCAAAAATTGTATTTTGTCCCTGGCCTAAAACATAATCTACTTAGTGTAGGCCAACTTTTGCAGAAGAAGTATGATCTTCACTTCAAGAATGGAGCTTCTGAAATAAAGGATCCAAATGGAAGCATACTTGGCAAAATAAACATGACAGGAAACAAGATGTTTCCATTCAGTTTCAAGGAGAATACTCTCTTTTCTTTAAACATGTCTACAGAACAGAATTCACTTCTATGGCACAACATATTTGGTCATGCAAACTTAGCCTATTTGAAATATATGTATATGCATGATTTAGTGAGAGGAATTCCCAATATTGACAACTTTATAGAGGAGGTATGTAAAGGGTGCATGCTTGGAAAACAGGAAAGATAGTCCTTTCCTCAACAGAAAGCTTGGAGGGCCACAAAACCACTTGAACTCATCCACACAGATGTGTGTGGACGTATGAAGACTCCTTCCATTGCAGGAAACAGGTACTTCCTAACCTTTATAGATGACCTTACAGAAAATTGTGGGTGTATTTCCTAAAAGAGAAGTCAGAGGTGTTCTACAACTTTAAAGTGTTCAAGTTATATGTTGAAAAACAAAGTGGTTACCAAGTAAAAGCTCTTAGATCTGATGGGGGTGGGGAGTACGATTCAATCTATTTTTTATATTTCTTGAAGGAAAATGACATACATCATCAAGTGACCACGAGATGTACTCCCCAACAGAATGGGGTAGCAGAGAGGGTGAATAGAACAATTATTGAGAAAGCAAGATGTATGATGAAGATAAGAATATGGATAATGCTTCTGGGTAGAAGCTGTTGCATGTGCCTATTACTTAATGAACATGACATCAACCAAAAGCTTATTTAATATGACACCCCAATAAGCATGGAGTGGTTATAAGGCCACTGTTGCTCATCTAAGAATCTTTGGTTGCATAGCATACTCATACATACGAGAGCAAAAGAGAAGCAAGTTAGAAGATAAGTCAGAAAAAACCATTTTTGTGGGATACAGTGAAAAATCAAAGGCATACAAGTTCTTTAATCTAGTGACAAAAAAGACTATCATTAGTAGGGATATAGTATTTGAAGAGAATAAGGGCCAGAATGACTGTCGGTCCAACAATACTTATCAAGTTTATAGAATACGACAACACAATATGATTACCAACCTGTATTGATATATAACAAAGGTTACAAGGTTGATCGATTCAATCTCTAGATTGTGTTCTCTGTTTTTCTCTCTTTTACACCTTTTAGTGTGTGTTTGTATGTGTCAAAATTATCTTATCTGATTGAGAGAGTTAGAGATACACTTGCTTAAAGATCTAGTGTGTCTAACACACTACCTAACATGATATCTAGATATTATTTCTAAATAATATCTATTACTGTCAGGATCTAATTCTTAACAAGAATAATGAACTCAGAAACAATATTAAAGGAGTTGCGGAATAACACTTTAATATTCAACTACCAATGTAACAGTGCATCAGAAATCACAACTTGTAAACTTTATTGAATGATTAAAGTTACAAGTTTTCACACAAAACCTCAATCTTGATGAACAGGCTCACCAAGACGAATTCTACTTCTCTAAAACTAGGATTATAAACCTTGAGGTTAATTCTCTCTCTAAAAACTTATCAATCAAAAGTTAATTCTATCAAAGACTTCTATACTATTTATATAAGACATATTACAAGATAATTATCAAAATACAATTGATCTTCAGTCCATAATTATCTCCTTTACTTTAGCAAGACTTCTATACAACTGTCTTCATTCCATACTAAGTCTTCATCTCATAAGCAGCACTAACCTTCTTCAGAAGTATTAACCATTTTCAGCAACATTAAACTCCTCAGCAGTATTAATCATGTTGGCAGTAGTAATCCCTTAGCAGTACTAACTACTAGCAGTACTAACTCTCAAAGCAGTACTAACTATTGAAGTAGCAGCACTAACTTTTCAAGCAGTATTAAATCTACTAACAGTAGTAATCATGATATACTAGCAACATTAACCATACTTGAACAAATCTTAAATTCCCAACAATTACAAAGATATTAAATAACAAACTATAATATAACTAATAACTAACTAAGTTAACTAATACAATAACAATTAATTACTTTGACATTTATTACAAATAAACATTAGACTATTGTTGAGAGTCGACGTTTCGGCTTTAGCTTTAGATTGTGATCTTCAGTTTGGATGATCTTGAATCCAATAGATATGTGATCTAACAATCTCCCCCTTTGGATCAAGATCATTACTAAAAAGATTTTAGCAATTCAGTCTTCTTGTTCAGCTCAGAAGATGCAATCTCTTTCTCTAGCTCTGAAATCAACATGTCTTCAGAATACTTGCTTTTGAAGAGTTCAATCTTGGACGTGATTCTTGAAACATGTGATCTTTGCCATTTCTTGTGTAGTCATTCTCCCCCTTTTTGATGAAAAGTGTAACGACTTCATCAAAACGTTTTGTAAGAAATGTCCTTCAGTTAGAGCCTCTGATTTGTTAATTCATAAGATATTCATCCAGATCTTTGCAAATCTAGACAAAGTAGTCGTGTAACACCTGAATCAGTTAACATGCATGTTAGTAACACTAAGTCACTGTGTGTAACAAATACACATTGGAAAGGAGCTGTTTGATGTTGACTCCCCCTAGGGCTTCCATTTAATCATTGAAACACCACAAAGGTAATTTCTATAAACGTTATGACAAAGAAACAAATTCCTTGTCTCTTCGTGCTTGTGTTGAAAGAATTAAGCACTTGATGATTGCTTATAGGCTCAAAATTTGTGTAAACCACTGAGACAACAATAAGTTAAACACAGACTCAATGTGCATGATTGAAGTGCGAAGGTGGGGCAGACTTCCTTCTTTTCAATATCCAGATTTTCCGAATGAAAATCAGATAGCATATGTGCTGCATCCCCTTTAAAAAATGTGAAACACTTTCTTGTTGAGAAGAAAATGAGTAGATAGTGAGGTTTGATCAAGAGTTGGCATGGGCTAGTTGCCTGTTTCAATAATGTTCACCAAAGAATTGTGAAACACTAGTAATGTGGCTACCCGACTCAGAAAAAGTTGTTGCAGAGTTGTGATATTCTTTTAACTCTGTTCTCACACGCTCTTTCTTTTAAACATTAAGCACACTCTAATCAAACTTTCTTTCTTTGTGTTTGACTCACTCATTTCTTTTCGCTTTGCACACTAAATCACTAAGGATTAACTTCGTGGGTAGAAATCACTGGTTAAGGTGATTTCATTGAAGTTGTGTTAAGTCCTAGGACAATGAAATTCTTGTTTTCCTATGATGCACGTGAAGCTCAGATTGGTTTAACTATTTTAGTTAAAGCACAAAGTTGATCTTTGAAAACATTTAAAGTCACACTTCCAAATCATGAAATCGATTTTAAGAAATGGGAAGTGGTTTGAACGTTTAAGAACAATGTTTTCCAATGAGTGAAAGTTGTCCTTCTTTCAACCAGTAATGAGCTAAGCTTTATGTGCGATCTTACATCTCATGAACCTAAGCTTAAAGTCATAAACATATGAACTTGTAAGCATCTCTCAAAAATTCTGCAAAAGTCTTATGTCAAGTCAAAGTAAAATTTATTCAGTTAAATTGAAAAGACAAAAAGCAGTAAATCTTTTTAAAATACGAGTTCTGATCAGAAATAATCAGAAGTCATATCCGTACTCCCCTTTTGTCTTGAAGAGCTTCCCCTAAATTCTTGCATTACAAAAAAAATTTGGCATTAAAAGGTACATGCAAAATTTTATGAGCTCCCCCTTGAAGTAATATTGACCACTTGTCAATTTCTTCTCATACTCCCCCTTGAATCATTAACAGAAAATAGAAGTGCAGATATCAATCAGAGTTAAGAATGAAGAAATGATGAAAAAGTATACAATTTAGAAAACGTTAATAGGTAACTACTGATTAAATCTTAAGATTTAGCATACCAAACTTAGAGACGAGAATGTTAAACCTCTTTTCGTCTAAAGGTTTGGTAAACAAATCGGCAAGTTGATAATCAGTTTTTACAAATAAAAGTTCAATTGTTCCTTTTTCAACATGATCTTTAATAAAATGATACCTGACGTCTATGTGCTTAGTCTTGGTGTGTTGTACAGGATTCACTGATATTGCGATGGCGCTCTTGGAGTCACAGTATATCGGGATCTTGTTGAAGTGGAAATCGTAGTCGCGCAATTGAGTTCTCATCCATAAAACCTGAGAACAACAGCTAGCAGCAGCTACATATTCTGCTTCGGCCGTGGAGGTTGAAACACAAAGTTGTTTCTTCGATGCCCAACTTACGAGCTTGTCACCGAGGAACTGTACATGTCCCGACGTGCTCTTCCTGTCTAACATACAACCTGCATGATCTACATCTGTGTAGGCTGTTAGTTCAAAACTAGTATCTTTAGGATACCACAGACCAAGATCTGCAGTGCCCTTTAGATACCTAAATATGCGCTTCATAGCAGACATATGGATTTCTTTAGGATTGGCCTGATATCGTGCACATAAGCATGTTGAAAACATTATATCTGGCCTACTAGAAGTAAGATACATTAAAGAACCTATCATCCCTCGATAAGTCCTAACATCAACAGCCTTTCCCGAAGGATCGGTGCCAATCTTAGTACCTGGTGCCATTGGGGTACCAATCGGTTTTGAATTTTCCATTTGGAACTTCCGAAGAATATCCATAATGTATTTTGATTGATTGATAAAAATACCCGATGAAAATTGTTTTACTTGTAAATCGAGAAAGAAATTCATCTCTCCCATCATGTTCATCTGAAATCTAGACACCATAAGGTTTGCAAAATTCTTACAGTACTTAGGATTTGTAGAGCCAAAGATAATATCATCTACATAGATTTGAATTAAAATGATATCGGCTTTTTCCTTTTTGATAAACAAAGTGGTATCCACCGTTCCTTTTGAAAAACCCGACTTGACTAGAAATATGGAAAGGACATCATACCAGGCTCGAGGAGCTTGTTTCAGACCGTAGAGTGCTTTGTCGAGAATGTAGACGTGATTCGGCTTCTCTTGATTGACAAAACCTTCTGGCTGAGAGATGTAGACTTCTTCCTTTAGAATTCCATTCAGGAATGCTGTCTTCACGTCCATTTGAAAGACAGTGAAGTTCTTGTGGGCTGCGTAGGCTAGAACATTCTAATTGCCTCTAATCGCGCCACAGGAGCATATGTCTCGTCATAGTCGATTCCTTCTTCTTGTCTGTATCCTTTGCCTACTAGTCTTGCCTTGTTTCGGATAACGGTACCATCTTCGTCCTATTTGATCTTGAACACCCATTTCGTACCTATTATGGTTTTACCTTGAGGCTTTGGTACGAGTCTCCAGACTTGAAGTGCACTTGAAGTGCATCGAACTGATTCAGCTCTTCTTGCATTGAGATCACCCATTTTGGATCAGCAAGTGCCTCTGATACGCGTGTTGGCTTGAACTTGCTCAGAAAGGAGTCATGCATGCACATATTCATTGATGCTGACCTAGTTTGCACCGTTTTTGATGGATCGCCAATGATCTGGCTTATCGGGTGCTCTTTGGTCCATTTATGTTCATGAGGAAGTGGATTATATCAATGTATGTCAATTGTATCATCTATAAATCCACTTGTACCTTTTTCAGCTTGTTCAGGAGGAATGATGATTGCAGTTGAAGTGGTAGGTTCAAAAGGCTCAACAAGTACAACTTGTTCCGGCTGTGGATGGATCTGTACAGAACATCCTACTGGTTCAGCTACTTCTGTCTCTTCATCACATGGAACTTCTTCAACTGTTGGAGTCGGCATTTGAATTGGAACTTCTTGTTGAATCGGGGCGTTGGATTCAATAGGAACATCTGAACTGGTTGGATGAGTAGTCGTTAAGTCTTCCATCCTGTCAACCATAACAGATTTCTTTACATTAGATCCAAGAAATTCATCATAAAACAATTTAAATAATAAGTCTAAATCAGATATATTATAAGTTGACGTTGATGCTTCATCTGATTTATTCTGTTGAGACGCAGGTTCTGGACTGAGTTGCCCATAAGTTAGTACTCCGGTTATAACGGGTTCTGAACTGTGTTGTTCGGAAGCCATTTCTTCATCAAACGTGACGTTGATGCTTTCAATCACCGTCTTTGACTTCTTCAGATAAACATGGAATGCAGTTGATGTCGAGGAATAACCAATGAAGATCCCTTCGTCCGCCTTGGCACTGAACTTGTTGAGACTCTCCCTATCGTTTAGCACGAAACACTTACACCCAAATATATGGAAATATTTGATTGTCAGTGTTCGGTTGTTGATTAAAGCATAAGGAGTCTTCTTGAATCTGCGATGTATCATGGAGCGATTCTGTGTATAGCACGCGGTCGATACAGCTTCAGCCCACAGAAATAGAGGTAAGTCTGATTGACTTAGCATAGTACGAGCAGCCTCGACTAGCGTACGATTTCTTCTTTCGACCACTCCATTTTGTTGAGGCGTATGAGCAACAGAGTATTGATGTGAAATACCGACAAATTCGAGATATTCTTCAATCTTTTGGTTCTTGAACTCTGTGCCGTTTTCTGTTCTTAGAAACTTGACCGGTTTCTGCAGATTCACCTGGGTCGTCTTTAGGAATGGGATGAGAACATCTGGTGTCTCATCCTTTGAACGTAGAAACTTGACCCATGTGTATCGCGAGTAATCGTCCATGATCACGAGTATGTACTTCTTTCCGCCTAGACTCTGAGTTCGCATCGGACCGCATAAGTCCATATGCAATAACTCTAACGGAGCGCTTGTACTCGGTTCAGGCTTTGGTTTATGAGGTGCCTTCTTCATCTTTCCCTTTTCACATGCTGCACAAAGATGTTCTCTTTCATATTTGAGCGCTGGAAGTCCTTTGACGAGCTTTCCACTGACCAGATTGTTGATGTACCTGAAGTTGAGGCGAGAGAGCCTTCGATGCCATATCCAACTTTGTTGCTTCGAGGCTTTCGTCAATAGACAAACCTGCTTGTCGTTCTGGATTTTTGACAAGTTAATTGTGTAGAGGTCTGACTTTCTTGTGCCGACCAAGAGTTCCTCGCCTTCTTCAGTGCGAACTGAACACGTCTTGGCTTTGAAATTGACCTCTAAGTTTTTGTCACAGAACTGACCAATACTGAACAGGTTGTGCCGTAAGCCTTCAACATAGCTCACCTTCTTGATCGTGACATTGTCATGTTGTACATCACCATATCCCATTATAGGAGAAAACTGGTCGTTGCCGAATCTGACTGATCCGCAATATTTCTCTTTAAAATTGGACAACATATCTTTTTGTCCAGTTATATGCTTGGAGCATCCGCTATCCAAGTACCACATATGATGGATCTGCATAAGAGAAATAATGAAACAATTGATTTAAATAGACTTAAAACAAAGATGGAATTAAGACTCTTGAGCATTGATTTCAGGATCGAAATTCAAACAAGAATTTAATACAAACTCAAAAACAATGTTAAAGAAGTTGCGGAAAAACACTTTAACAGAAAATCAATGAAACAGTATATAGAACTCAAATCACAAGTTATATTAATTCAACTTGATGATTACACACAAAACCTCAATCTGTTGAACAAGCTCAACAGACGTTCTATACTTCTCTATAGAAAGGATCAAAACTAGTCTTGAGGTTAATTCTCTCTAAACAAACGTATATGAATAATCTCTATTAAAAATCTATGCTAAACTATGCCTTCTATATAGTATATATATAAGACAGATTATAAGATAATTATCAAAATAAAATTGATCTTCAGTATCAATACCATAATTATCTTCATCTCCTATTCTTCCGCATCAATCCATCTTTATCTACAGAAGCAACATTAACATCCTCAACAGTATTAATTCTTCTCTTGCAGTAGTAATCTTCAGCAGTACTAACTATTCAAGTAGCAGCACTAACTCTTCAAGCAATATTAATTCTACTACCAGTAGTAATCTTGATGGCTTAGCAATATTAATCACTTAGCAACATGAATCATGAAGACTGAGCAGCATAAACCATATTTAGCACATTCAGACCCAACAATTGAGGAGCGGGTCTTGAACTGATGTGTTCAAAAGACATATTCTCTTCTTAAGCACGGGTTCTAAACAGACGTGTTAAGAAACCATTGTTTTATCTTTGAAGTGCGGGTCTTGAACTGTTGTAATCAAGAACCTATTTACTTTGAGGAACGAGTCCTAGACTGTTTTGTCTAGAAGTCATATCTGTAAGCTCCCTTTTTAAACTTGGTGTGCCTGCAACACAGATTTAGCCTTAGGTACCCACTGGAATTTGGGTCCTACTGTGTTAGCACAAGATTTTGGTACCCATTTCAAATTGGGTCCTCTTTTCTTTTGAAATTCATTTAAAGAATTAGAATGAGATGAATGCACATGATAATTGCCAAACCAATCTTCAGAATCTTGACAAGAAGTAGAAATATGTTTATCATAAATAGAAGACTTTCTAGCAGATAAAGATAACTGAAATAATTGCTTCATTGTACATTATTTACGAGAAACAACACGTTTTGAGTTCAAAATATCAACATCAGCAATTAAGACATCTTTACTAGGCGAAGTCTCACTATAATTAACACTAGAAAACGATTTAACGGTCTTGTCAAGCTTCTGTTTCGGTTGGCACAGAGATTTAACTTCTGGCCTTTGCTTACTCAGATCTGAAACATGTGAAACTGTTGAGTTAGACTTTTGAGCAACAAAAGAATGCTTCTTTTTCGGATTACCAGTAGTGTTCGGTTTCTGTGAATGCTTAGATGTAATCTTACCTTTAGCATTTTTAGCTTTCACAGAGACTGAGTTATCAACTTTCGTTAATTTTGCACTGTTAACAGGCATACTGGTTTTTCCTAAAGATTTCTTAACAAAAGATGAATGGTTAGGAAGTTTTGCATTAAAGTCAAATTGATTAGAACAATCATCTAAACCACCGTCAGCGTTCAGAAAATCAAACTCTTTATTAGCTAGACCAGACATGTCCTCAGAGTTTGAAGCCTTAGAAATAATAACATTTTTGAACACAGTTGAAAAAACTTTTTGTTCAATATTCATCAAAAGTCTTTCATCCGTTAAAGAATTATCGAGTTCAGAAATTTTACTTTCTAAAACAAGAGGAGAGACATATAGTTTACCTTGAATAGGCTTCGCCTCCATTTCTTTTTCAGAATAACTTTGAAAGAAATCACTTGAAAGAGTTTTCTTCTTTTGATATATTGGATTTTCATTATAACTATTATTCATCTTCGCATAATAAAATGGAAGGTGAACTTTAGATGATTTCAACCGTTTTTCAGTTTCGTTGGCTTCATCCTCTTCTGATAGTTTAGTCCAGAAAGTTTTAGACTCAGGGATTCGTCGAGCTAATTTCATAGAAAGATGATCATAAAGTGCAGGCACTTCAGACATTCCTTTTTAAAGACAGTGAGGATTCTTATAACTGATCCCCCATCTCTCTATTTCCTCTTTGGGTTTGTTCAGATAAATAGTCTGTTCAGTTTGACCCATTTTGTATAACTTCTCTTCCAAACTTTTTAATTTACCAAGTAAAGAAAAGTTTTCTTTGGTACAAGAAGAATGCAATTTTGTAAGCTCATATATATCAATCTCACTTTTTGTCAGTTTAGTCTTGAGTTCAGAATTCTCTTTAAGAATTATTGTCTTTTCCTTTGCGTTGGTGTCATTATCTCTATGTAAAACCTCAACCAATACTTTCTTCTCAGCAATTTCATTGCTAAGTTTCTGTATTAGTTGGTATTTGTCAGTTATAACACCATTTTCTCGCTCAAGATTCGACTCTAACTCTTGTTGTTTTAAATTCATGGCATGCATTTTATTCATGAAATCTGAATATGATAAATCACATACCTCCTCTTCTTCATCATCTGAATCAGCTTCAACATCTGATTCTTGCTTTCCCATCAAGCACATGTTGACGGCTTCATCCTTCTCTTCATCCTCTTCTTCCTCGTCTCAATGATCAAGCCAGTATTCATCTTCAGCCATCAGTGCCTTACCAGCCTCCTATTGCTTTGCAAGAAGCATCTTGTTCTTGTAATAATCGGAGTTTCTGACTTTTGGTCTTCGGCAGTCTCTGGCATAGTGATGTGTTTTGCCACAGTTGTAGCACGTAGGTGGTTCTGTCTGACTGGATCCTTCAGCTTTAAACTTTCTCTCTTCTGGTTTCCTCTCCTCTATTCTCTTTCCTTCAGACTGATATCTTCTCTCTTCAGGTTTCCTCTCCTCTGTTCTATTCCCTTCAAATCTCTTTCCTTAATATCTATTTCCTTCAACCCTTTCCTTGTGGATGTAGTTGTTCGGACCAGAAGAATATCTCTGACTGTTTGAACTCGGCTTCGTGTAGAACTTTTTCTGAAAAGCATTTGACAACAGAATCATTGCTTGCTTCAGTTGTTCATTTTCATCCATGTCAAAGTTTGCATAAGCTTCATCTTTTTCTAATTCATACATAATTGTCTTGTTCTTCTTCTTCCTGACAACAAGAGCAACTGTGTCTTCAACTGTCTTTCCTTTCTGCCTCTTCTCATCTAGAACTTTATCCACCTCTTCTTCATTTTGTCTGAGGGTTTCATACACCTCATGAGGTGGAATCTCATTCAGATCCTTGATCTGCTTCATCTGTCTGTCAAATATTTTCCATTCCGGTTGTAAAATACTTAGAAATTTGACGTTCAGCTCAATTTGAGATTTGTGGACCTTATTTTTGCTTAGTTCGTTCAGTAAAGTAACAAACCTGTCATAGGTTTCTTCTAAAGATTTGTGGACCTTATTTTTGCTTAGTTCGTTCATCTTCTAGCTCATGATACTTAAGTTCAACCTGAGTCGGCACGGTTCCAACCAAACGAGTCGTCATGACTGGTTTCATAACCCTTCTTCTATAGCTTTCCTGATGAAATCACCCAGCTCATGTCTGTCAACAAAGTTCAGAAACCTATCTTTCCACTGTTCGTATTCTCCTTTAAAGAGAACTGGTGGCTTGGTGTCAGTTCCGATTGCAAGGGCTTCTCTAGATGTCATTTTGAAGAATAATCTAAATCTGGAAAAAAAACTTTGCGTTTTGAGAAGGTTTGCGCGAGAGGTTGATGGCACAAATTGAGGTTTGCGTGTCAAGTGGGTTGCGCAAACTTAGGTTTGCGTATCACGTGGGTTGCGCAAAGTGAGCTTTGCGTTTCAAGAGGGTTGCGCAAAGTGAACTTTGCGTTTCAAGTTGGATGCGCAAAGTGAGCTTTGCGTTTCGAGAGGGTTGCGCAAACTAGACTTGAGCTTTTCGTGAAGAGAAGATCACTTGTACTGAGGTTTGCGTGTTGAGTGAGTTGCGAAAACTGAGTTTTGTGTTTCCTTCTTTTTGCGAGAAGTGAAGTTCGAGGTTTGCGTGATGCTTGAGTTGCGCAAAGTAGGCTTTGCGTATCAAGTGCGTTGCGCAAAGTGGACTTTGCGTATGACGTTGGTTGCGCAAAGTAGGTTACGCAAAGTGAGCTTTGCGTGTGTTCGTCCTCTGGTTTGCGCAAGTTCGACCTGTACTTCGAAAATCAACTAAAAATTGTATTTCTTCGTCGATTAGCAGTACTAAACTCTACCAATATGACTACAAACACTTCTAGAATAGTTTGCTATCACTCGATCTCGATAAAAATCACTTTTTGAAAATAAATTTGATCGCACAGTGACTTTTTTCAAAACGAAGTCAGACCACAAAAATCACAAAATGGAACTCGATTAAAGCTTTATAGTGAAATTAAACACTCACAACTCGATCTAGCACCCTAATCGATCACAGCCTGATCAATTTTTGACACCTAAAACACCTTAAATCTTGAAAACGATTTTTCAATAAGAACACAGAGTCGTTTTCTTTAAAAACTTGATTTTGATCTTAATCAGCCTCTGATACCGACTGTCGGTCCAACAATACTTATCAAGTTTATAGAATACGACAACACAATATGATTACTAACCTGTATTGATATATAACAAAGGTTACAAGGTTGATCGATTCAAGCTCTAGATTGTGTTCTCTGTTTTTCTCTCTTTTACACCTTTTAGTGTGTGTTTGTATGTGTCAATATTATCTTATCTGATAGAGAGAGTTAGAGATACACTTGCTTAAAGATCTAGTGTGTCTAACACACTACCTAACATAATATCTAGATTTAATATCTAGATATTATTTCTAAATAATATCTATTACAAAGATATTAAATAACAAACTATAATATAACTAATAACTAACTAAGTTAACTAATACAATAACAATTAATTACTTTGACATTTATTACAAATAAACATTAGACTATTGTTGAGAGTCGACGTTTCGGCTTTAGCTTTAGATTGCGATCTTCAGTTTGGATGATCTTGAATCCAATAGATATGTGATCTAACAATGACTCACTACAAGATGATGATCATACTACTCATGTTACCAATGATATTGAACCACAAAAGGAAGCAACAATTGATCATGATAATCACAACTTGACTCCAATTACGACAACCCCACCTATAAGTCCTATATACAGTCAAGATTCTCAAGAGTCAACAGATCTAGCATCTCCCTTAGAAAGTCCACCAAAGAGAGGTTTTAGGACTTTGAGAACACAAGAAGGTTAGATTTAGATACGGCATGCGTCGGAATCAAACAGTATACGTGTAGGTATGCAGTTTAGAAGAAACATACCCAACACTACATCAGTCGAAGCCTTCGCCTCTTTGGTGTTCATCTGAAAGGCTCTTTCCATCGCTCTCGGAGGATCCATCTTCTTTCCCCCGCTACCTCTGGCCTTTAACTTTGGGCACTCACTTCTGATATGGCATGGTGCCCTGCATTCAAAACAAATATGTCCCCTAACCGGACAATCCATGAAACTGTGGCCCGACTTACCACACTTGAAAAACAGGGTTCAGACCCTAAATTACACAGACTGAAGTGTTTGCTCCGACACTTGGAGCAATATGGGACCTCTTTTCTAGGACCGGTCCCTCGCTGGTTGTTGAACTGCCTTAGTCTCTTGGAGTGTACTGAGCTTCCCTCCCATCTCCTTTTCTCGGTTAATCTGCCTCACTCCACCTTCTCAAGACCATAAGAATCTTCTACTAATTGGGGTTCCTCGAGCGCCTCCCGAAGAGTAGAGACCTTGGACACCCGTACCATGTTCATCATCTCTGTCAGTAAACCTTTAATGTAGGCTTTGATCTTTTCCTTCTCGGTTGGGACCAGATGTCCCACCAAATCCAGTTTGTCCATGAACAACTTGTTGTACTCTTTCACGGTCAAACTCCCATTCTTCAAATTCCAGAACTCGTCGATGATTCGATCCATAGATCTCTCATTGCAATACTCTTCCAGCACCTTCCACTTAAAAGTTTCCCAGTCCAACTTGTCAAACACTGAAGCCTCTAAAGACATAGAGTAAATGTTCCACCATGTGAGGGTCGCCCCTTGGAACATTTGAGAGCCGAAGGTTGCTTTTTGTCCCTCTCCACAACCGCTTGTCCGGAAAGCTTGTTCCATCTCCCGTATCTAATTCATGCAGACTATTGGGTCGTCGTTTCCCTTGAACTCGGGTGGCCTACAGCTTAGGAAAGTCATGAAAGAGCATGACTTTGTTGGTTGTCGTGCTTCCAAAGTTTCCACTACGTCCGTGGGGATTTCGTTTCCAATTCCCTCGGATCCCACTGCAATTATATTTTCTGCCACCGTCTCGTGCCTGCGGTTGTTGGTGTTTCTGTCCTCGAGCAATTTCAGAAACATCTCTTGTTGTTGATCCATATCCGCATTCATGGCTTGCATCATACGGTCCATCATTCTTGTCTCCGGAGTCACTTCCTCCATTATCGGCTCCGATGTGGCTATGTTGCGTTGGGGTATATGCTCAGGCCCTCCGCCCAAAACGTTATGCTGGGGTGGGGGCAATTCAACCGCTGTTACCCTTGGTTGGTCGGACGTGAATTGAGAGTCTAAGATCTAAGAATCCTAGAGAGAGAAAGTAGAGAGAGAAACTTGGAAGCGCAAAGTATGTATTCAGTAATAGTGTGCGTGAAGTTCTTACACAAAACAAGACCAAAGGGACTTAAATACCCTTGGTCAATACAACACAGAATATGACACTAAACACAATATTTGACCAAGACCTATAAATACAATGATTACTATAAAATCAGACCTAACAATCTCCCCCTTAGTAATCATTGGCGCTTTGGTCTTCAAAAATCTTCTTCTATAACAGCACGGACCAACAAAGCGACTTTATGAAGCATTCTGACTTTTTAAAGAAAAAATTTCTTCTCAGCATCTTTCAGATTGAAATTGTCTTTGTTGCTTGAGCTCTAGACGATAGACCTCTTTTTAATGGATTTGAATAAACTGTGGTGTTCGGAGCAGGAACAACAAAAGAATCAGATGTAGCTGAGAGAATAGAATCTTCGAGCGAATCTTGATCATCAGATAAACTTTTGAGCTCTTTGTCTCTTTAACTTCTCCTTGACTTCTCCCCCTCATGACCTTGATGATCTTGATCAACTTGGTCATGTAAATGTTGGAGACGAGACAGCGTAAGATCTGCAAAAACAAAGAAACAGAGAAAACAGGGAGGTTTGCGTTTCACGTTGGTTGCGCAAACCAAGGTTTGCGTTTCATGAAGGATACGCAAAACGAGATTTGCGTTTCACGAAGGATACGCAAAACGAGGTTTGCGTTTCATGAAGGATACGCAAAACAAGGTTTGCGTGACCAACGGAATGCGCAAAGCTGACTTAAACTCAGAAAAATGTTACCTTTTTAAGCTCTTTGACTCCCCCTACACAAATGCACTAGATGTGACAATTCAAGTTAGCATTCATATAAAGAAAATCAGATACTCCCCCTCAAAAACAGATATAATCTTTGAAAAATAATCCCTTTGTTCACTCCCCCCTTGAATAATGCATAAACCCATTAAAATATATTTATGAGAACACAATGATCAGAAATTAATGTAGAAAGAAAAATATGCTGAATGTAAATTTTGAAACGACTAAACATATAAAATTTTAAACACTAAACAAATTAAATTCTACAGAGTAAAATATTACAAATTTATCAATCATTTGAAATCAAACATATGTTGTAGGATACAAGAACAAGTTTCATTGCATATCAAGTTAAGACATGTTCAGTTTCAAAAACTTCCAGCAACCTATTCAGTGTGCTCACATGCGAATCTTCGATTAGCTTCAAGAAAAAGCAATTCTAAAAATATTATAGAGAACTTTGCATGTACTCTAAGCCATCAAGAATTAAGATATTCATAAATTTACAGATTTATCGCAACTCAAACATATCACCAAGTATCATGAGATGTGTGCTCATTGGCATCTTTTAGCATTGTGCACATTGGCATCTTAACATGAGTGTGCTCTTTGGCATGTTTTAAGCTCGTGCACTTTGACATCTTTTTAATCAATAAGTTATTAAGTAAAGAACATGCCGTAAACGTAACTTTCTATCTGACCCTATTGCAGGATTTGGGTCAGCCGCTCCCAGACCAGTTGGCCTTAGGGGACTAGGTGTCAAGCACCCCTTGGAACTTACTCTCCCAGATCAGAAAGGCTACATCGACATATCCTAAACCCATTCATACCAGTAGAACATGACTTTCGATCTAATTCTATTGAAGGATTTGGGTTCGATCACTCCCAGATCAATTGACCTTAGGGGACCAGATGACAAGCATCCCGAGGAACTTACTTTCCCAAACCAGAAATGCCACAGGTACAAACTTTTAAACTTAGAGATTTCTGTATTTTATGAAATTATAATTCATCTCAATCACTCAGGTCAACATCTAAGTGCTTAGCCCATATTTTCATTCCGATCTATAATTCTGATTAATTAGGTAGTCTAAGCAAAGTAAACTATAAAAATTCCGAATCACACAACTTTAAAACAGTAATAAAAGTTTCAAACATGTTGCTGACTTTTCGACTTTTGTAAAACTTGAAATTTGACCATATAAAAACTTTAATATAAACAAAAGAACTTGAAAATTTATCCTAGACACATATTTTATTCAAAAGAAAGAAAAAATGTAAAACTTTACTTTATAGACTAAATTTTGTAAAGATTTAAACTTTTAATAAATATTTAGTTGGAACAAAATAAAATTCAACTATTTCAACTTTTACATTAAAGAAAATAAATTTGTGTCTCATATTAAAAGAAAATTTTGGGTAATACAAATTCATGAGATAGATAAACAAGATCATATTCTTGATACATTGAGAAAAACTGGAATACCATCATTATCAGAGATAAATGCAGCGGAATTAAAATTGATGTACTCACAGTATCTCATTAAGTCAGAAGCTTAATCATTGAAGAACGAGTTCTAAACTGTTGTGTTTAGAAGTCGATGTCTATGAAGTGCGAGTCCTGAGCTGAATTACTCAGAAGACAACTTTCTCTTACTCCCCCTTAACATGTGATGCCTGCAACTTTAAATCAGATTGAGATTTGGGTACCCACTTAAATTTGGGCCCGTGTTTGTTAGTTGCAGTTCGTATGGAGAAAGAATAAGCAGAATTGACATTTAAAGCACGAGGAATATGATCAGAGAAATAATCACAACTATCAGAAGAAAAAGCATAATCATCAGAACTAGAATCTGAGGAAGAACATGAGACATGTTTTGAAATTCGAATAATTTGCTTTATAGAGTATTTTGAAATTTTATTACATTTAGCAAATGAATCACTGTTATAAAGTTTGTCTACACATTTGTCCTCATCAAAAATATGTTCATCAGATGTCCGCTTCGCTCTCCAGATCTGCTTCTTTGACTGAGCACTCAAAGCCCTATCTGTAAGAATTGAATCGGAAGAATTAGAACAGTCAGAAATAACTTTATCTTGTTTCTTCGACTTCTTTGACCGTCTTCTTTTATGTTTAGGTTTATAATATTGATCATTTAGCGTAAAAGAATCATCAAGAATTTTACACTTAATATTTAAATCAGAAGAAATGAATTTATCTAAGCAACCAATTTGATCAACTAATAAATCTGAATTTACCTCGGAGTCTGAAGAATTTTGAGATAAAATTTTAAAATTTGAAACTTCCTTTTTATTTTCCTTAGAATCAGAAGATATGCTAGAAATAGAATCTGATTTTTGAGAAAATAAATTTTCTTCAAGACAAGACGTCATGAAAGAAAGAATAACATCAGATTCAATTTTCTTCAAAATATAAAATATAAAATAAATACAATGATTACTATAAAATCAGACCTAACATGAATGTCGTCGCATCATGACCATCCGGCCTATTACGAGTATTAACCATTACATCTGCCACATATATATGAGAATAGAGGTGAGAAACAGACTAGAGGATTTAAACATAAGGAAACGTACTACCACATTCACCAATCATCATCACAGTAGTAATCTATGCATGTTCACGTAACAACACATTCATAATAGCAGTAGCTAATTGAAATTATGAACACGTCACACATAAGAATCCTTACTACCACCGTCACAATTCTCAACTCATGCAATTATGACGTTTCTAAGACTATCTTATCTTAAGAGTTCTACCCAATCTCACCATTCATAACTTATCCGATCTAAGCTTAAGTCTAGTACCTTACTTTCATACCTAGTTCACATAAACTACTGCTTTGATACCAACTTGTAACACCCAAAAAAAATAGGAGTTAATTTAAGCCTAAAATAAATGCGGAATAAGCAAGACTATCATAAAAGGATCACCAAAAAAAGGGGAAATAATCGTATGGCGTTTACAATAAAATAATCAAGTGAAATTGAACTCAACAACCTACTAATCTAAACCAACTAGTTCTAGATTATGAACGGGTGTCGAGATCTCACTTCCAAAAGTATATCGTCACTATATTAATATACGCCTCTATGATTCTTCAAAATGCTATTATCCTTCAACGACTCTCCACTTAAGCCCGAGGGATCCCACCGCTAGAGTGACCTGTTATACATGTCATTTTAAGAAAAAGTGTTAGGCTAAAGCCTAGTGAGATCAAACATTTGCAATGGGAAAATCTGTACTTTCAAATGACATAATTTAAGAAGTGCCAGTGGAATCATATAAATAAATCTCAACTTAATACAAATACCTCTTGGGTTGACTGGGGAGGCCCGCTTACTAACACAAGTGACAGAACACAAAAGTAAGTCACTTGACGTATTAGTAAAACCAAACACATAAAAGTACCCGCAATGGATGTCAGGCTCAGTAGCTTTAAACGTACAACCACGGAAAGTCAACTTCAACCACATAGGGTCCTTACGTTGAGATCCTCACCCAATATCGCGTACTAACACGTAGGGCTTATACCTCATTCGATGCCTAAACGTGCCTCAATGTGGAAAACTAGCGTTCCATCATCGGATCAAAGATTATATATATATATATATATATATATATATATATATATGGGTTCATGACGCCCAAATGCACCCAAATAATCCATTCAATGACCACAAAACCAATCAATAACTTCCAACAATTAAATGCCACCATATATGCGAAAATCATAAATCCCTATAGTTACTCCCAAATTACCAAGTGGTTCAGTTTCAAATTTGTTACATGGTACTTCCACACACACCAAATCATTTTTACCCAATTCCTCATTCAATAATTCATAACCATGTTTCAAAACTCAAATCTTGATTTCCATGTACTTAATCACAAGCTTATAGAAAATATGTTTCTCATGTGCAAAATCCCTAACTAAACCAAAATGTAAACTCTTGACCTTAAAATCATACCCTTCCATATAAACACCCAAAATCTCCAAAAATTAGGTTTTAGTGAAAACTCACCCACTTCAAATAAATCAAAAATGGAGATATTGAGAAGGTTAAAATCCATATTTTAACATGTATAAAGTTTATAAAAGAGAATGAAATGACCTTGTAGGGTTGTAGCTTAAAACCCTAAATCCAAGAACTAGAGGAGAGGAGGTTGAGACTTGAGGGAATAGATCCTTAGACAAATAATGCTCAAGAACCCGAAAACATCATTAATGTCAAGAGCTTGGAGTAGATGATTGCATTAATGGCAAAGGGAGGGGGAGAATGAGACTTACCAGCTTTTCAAGAGATAAAACGCACCCAAGGAGCTTTGATTGAGAAAAATGGGGTAAATGTGGAGTTGTGGCCGATTTACTCTATTTATTAGGTCATTGTGCATGTGCGCGGTTGTTCGCGTGGTTCCACTCGCGTGGTGATCTGCGCGGAGCACTGGAGTCGCGGTTGGCAGAGTTCCGCGCGAATTGTCGCACGATGATCCACGCCAAGCACTAATGGAAACTCTTTTTCTTCATTATGACCACCTTGTCTAACGACAAACAATGCAAGAATTCGGGATGTTACACTAGGCTCCAAGCCTAACACTTTTTTCTCAAAATGATGTGTATATCAGGTTCTCTTAGCTGCGGGGTGGTGAAGCCTTAAGAGGAGGATTGTGTCTCATAGAGGACAACCTTTTAGGAATAGTTGGCCTTGGATCTGTGAGTGTACGTTCAATTGATGGATTGTTTTGGAGAGTGATGATGACGCCCGTCTGTAATCTAAGCTAGGATGGTTTAGATTAGTAGGTTGTCAATTATTATTCTCATTTCTAAGTTGGAAATGCTTTTACACTTTCCCCTTTTTAGGTGATTTGTTTGCTTAGATGTCAATCTTACGTCATTATCGAGGTTTAAATTCCTTCTAAAATTTTCAGGTGTTACACGCACCACCCTTACATCCTTTAGCTTCTTCTTCTCAAGTTTGGCATCTATCACATATGCCAAAATGGATTAATATCCCTTCACTAAGCATATACGTGCCCTAGCCATGGTGATAACAGCTACATCACCCTTTCTCCTTTCACCATAAATGACCACCACCTGACTACCCGAAATGGGGAGTCAGATAAATTTATTGGAACACACGATATTGGCTTGATTCTCTGGTAGCCAATCTATTCCGACCACCACACCGAACCTACCGATCAACATAGGCATCAAGTTTATCTAAAACTCATTCCCTTAAATTTCGAGGGTGCAACCCTTCAAAACGCACAAACTAACACTTGGCCACCATTTGCGATTTCTATCACTAATGCATCTTCTAGACTAGATACTAGTGGGCATAGCAAGTTTTTGGCAAAATGAATCGGATTTGAAAGAGAAACTGGCACCCGATTCAAATAACACGCGCACAAGTACGGAGTTTAGGAGAAACGAACCGATACCATGTTAGTCGATGTCTTGGCCTCCACGATGGTCATTTGGAAAGCTCGGCCCGAAACCCATAGAGGGTTCTCCTTCTTCTCTTGATTTATGACCGCCTTTAACTTCGGGCAATCTTCCTGAAGTGTCCCGGTGTCTTGCATTCGAAACACACAAGCCTTTTCACCGGGCAATCCCTTGTGGGGTGATTAGTCTTCCCATATTTGGAATAAGGGATGGGGTTAGAATTGCAAGCGCCATGATGCTTGCTTCAGCATTTCCTGGCACCACCTCGCATCCCGGTGATTATCAAAATTTCTTCCCCCAAACAAACGGTCGGAACCTCTTCAGGGGTCCAGGATTTCTCTCCCATCTTCTCTTTTCTCCTACCACTCCTCTTTCTTCTCTTCCCCGGGAATAAACATCCTCCATAATTTGTGCCTCCTATATTGTCTCTCGTAGAGTAGAGGCTTTAGAGTTGCGGACCATGTCCATCTTGTTCACTGGTAGGACCTTGAGATAGCCTTGATCTTCTCTTTCTCGGTCGGGGCCACATGCCCCACCAAACCCAGTTTCCCCATGAATCGTCGGGTGTAATCTCTCACCGACATACTCCCCTTCCTTAGAGCTCGAAACTCTTCCTCGAAGCGATCCATTGCTCGTTCGTTGAAGTACTCGTCCATGAACTTTTTCTTGAATACGGTCCAAGTCAATTGTGCCAGAACCGTAGCCGCATGGGTATACTTGGTGACATGCCACCAAACGAGTGCGGGTCTGTTAGAACTAAATGACCTATTTGGTTGAAAGTTTTATAAAGAATTACAAAGGTTTATTTATTTAATTGTAAAACCTTTACTAAGTTAATTGGGCTTAATTGTGTAATGGGCTTGGGATTTAAGCATAAAGCCCTTAGTATTTAAAGTTTTTTTCTAGATGATTAGATAAGAGAAAGTTTAGTTTTATGAGATTTAGAGATTATAGAGAGAGAGAGAGAGAATTTGATTCATCATTCTTATGTAAATTATTCTTTCTCAATATTCAATAAAGATTTATCGTTTAATACATTTTTACTTTATCAGATCTAGGATTTACAGGGTCCCAGAAGCATTTGGGAGCCAAATCTTACTTTTTGGCTTTTATCACACTCGCTAGCGTCGAAGTCCTGTTCAATCTCTCTGATCCAGTTCATGCAAACCACTAGATCATCTGATCTAGAAAACTCAGGTGGCTTGCTGCATAAGAAAGATTTGTAGGAGAAAGCCCTCTTACCTTGTCTCACGTAATTCGTCACAGACTCCTCAGTTGGGATCACACTTCCGGTACCCCCGGATCCAACCACCACCATGTTTTCTGCAACCGTCTCATTCCTACAGTTGTTGACATCCCTGTCCTCGTTCATCTTCATTAGGAATTCATACTGTTTGGACATAGCTTCATTCATCATCAACATCATGTTGTCCATTATCTCCAATTGAGGGGTCGCCTCACGAATGATCGGGTTGGATGAAGCCAGATCAACTGTTGGAATAACTTTAGGCCTTTCACCCAAAAATGGCGGTACGGGCGGGATTACCGCTGTCTCAACCCTCTCTGTTTGGTCTGCCGTTGAAACGGTCACCTTATTGTCATCAATACGAGTATGCGGTCTACCTCGCGTGCTTACCATCTTAGTCTACCACACACACACACACATACGAGGATGGAGATAAGAAATTGGTTATAAGAATTAAACGCGAAGAAACGTACTACTACATTCATCAATCATCATAACAATGGTAAGTCAATCATGCTTACATACTAACATATTCATAATAGCATTAGCAAAGTGAAATTATGAACATATCATACACAAGAATTCTTGTCACCATCATTACGATTCTCAATTAGTGCAATTCCGTCGACTCTAAGACTATCCTATCTTAGATGTTCTACCCAAATCTCACAAATCATAACTTAGCGTCTTAGCTTAAGTCTAGGCATCTTACATTCATACCTAGTTCGCTTAACTATTGCTCTGATACCAACTTGTAACACTCCTAAAAATAGAGGTAAATTTAACCTAAATAATTACGTAGCCAAAACATCTATATAAAAGAATCACCCAAAAATAGGGGAAATAGTAGTAGTGTTTACACCATAATAACGAAAAGGAATTATAACAACCTACTAATCTAAACTACACAAAGCATTGATTACGACCGGGTGTCACTATATATTTCCAAAAACTTCTATCAACAATATGTAGGTCATACGTCCCAATCTGACCATCCTCAAAAGATGTCGTAAAGGCCAACCACTTATCGCACAAGAATTGGAAACCCCGCCTCTAACTGAACCTGTTATACATGTCATTTGAGAAAAAGTGTTAGACTTTACGCCTAGTGAAAACAAACAAATTATATAATGGAATAAAGCATAAAATTGTCGATAATTTACTTTTAAACATAATAAGTAGTTTTGCTTTCCAAATACAACACATAAAAAGCATACAGTCCAAAAGCATCTTACGATGACGGGGGAGACCTGATTCCAAAGGATTGTAGCGGAACACAAAAGTAAGCTACTTTCCAAGTTGTCGGCTCAATACTAGGATCAAGGCCACAAGCTCGTCGGTTCGTACTCAAATGAGGGGAAGGGAACCCAATGATCCTAATCATACTCGTTTGTAAGGATTACATTTATGGTCCATGGCTAGTATCCGATCCCACATAAGCGTATCAAGTTGCCTTCCAAGGACCCAATGTCTTAACTAGCTACAAACGAAAGTTGTCCCAAAAATAAGCTGACTCTATACCTATGGATTCAATAGTAATAGTCTAAGGCTTGTTATAATTGCATTTATGACAAAACTATAATCACACATATAGTTCATATCCACATTCCCATAAAATAGTTTCCTTGCATAGGTAACATTATACGAATTAAATCCATAGTTTAGTAACCAAATGACTTCTTTCCAAATACTAACATAAAGTGTTTACGAATATGTTTCCAAGAGTTATATAACTTAAATGACCATTGTTAGCACAACAACAATCTCTTTGTTTCCTTCTCCAAAATCCATTATTTACCAATTGGCCTTCCAAAATAGTGAAAACCATAAATGTGGTTCAAACGTATCCATCCAAGTATTTAGCCATAAATATGCCAAGTAAATCACATTTTATATCACAAATCATTGAACTTTTCATCATATCTCAAAATGGTAAATACCCTAAAATCTCAAAGTTAGGTCAAATCCACCATATAAGAAAATATAAATAAGGAGATGTTTAAGAGTTTAAAATAGAGAGGTTAGACATGTATAAGGTTAAAAGGGTAGAATGAAATCACGAATTAGGTTTTGGATGAAAACCTAGAAATGTTCTAAAACCCTAGAACTTGATGGAGAAGATGGTAAGATGATGAACTCTTAGAGAGTAGCTTCCAAGCTCTAGTTAAAAGATGAAGCATTACTTCCAAACATAAGGACAAAAGCCTTAAATGCTTACCAACAACGGTGTAAATGCAGAAATTCGTCTAGAGAGAGAGAGTGGGGAGAAAAGGGTGAAGTGATAAATGAGAAAAGTGGGAAAACAAGGGATTAAATGCAACTCTAGGACCCCTCGGCGACATTGACAAGGCGACTATTCCCTTGGCATAGTCGGTGGGCTTAGTTGCCCGCTATCCCCTCATTTCAGTACCACTCCCGCGAGAATGCCCATGCGACAGGGACCCTGGCATTGTCGTCGGACACTGCTGCCTCTGATGTACCATGAGCTGCTCCAAACCCGCAAAATTTTCCCTCGTGATAGTGATATATGTCACAATCACCGGGCATTGTCTCCAACTAGGTGCTGGAGCCCGAAAACTCCCTTTTCGACCCTGAACGTTCCTGACACGCGTATGATTAAGCAAAATGTTTCATACGCATAAATTATAGTCCAAAGGTTAAGTCCCCACAAATAAAAATATAACCACATATACAATAACTCTTACCGAAAATTTCGGGTGTTACAAATGACATGATTGTTGGTCGTGCTATTAAATGACACATTGTATTACAATTTCAGATTTTATCTTAAGGAGCAAAAACATTTTTCTATGTTGAAGAAATTATAGGCATAAGGTGCATGGATCGCACAATTTGAGCATTTCTAAAATTGTCCGTTTATTTTTTTTAAATTATTGTTGTTAAACTGGTTTGGATTAACAATGATTTAGATGATTTGGGTATTTATTAAGTCTATTCATTTGATATGACTACTAAACAAACAACATTTTCCGGCGACTGTTTTCGGCGGCATTTTCCGCCGGAAAATTTCCGGTGGATTTCCGGCGAAAGTCAATCTGGTCAAACCTCGTTGACTTTTGCCTGAAATCCGCCGCAATTTTTTTAAAAAAAATAATATTTTCGGCAGATTTCAGGCGGATTTCAGACGGAATTTAATTAATTAATTTAATTAATTATTTTCCACCGATTGGCTTTAATGGATCTAAATGGATGTAGTTGGGTTTTAATGGACCCGGTTGGCTTTAATGGATGTAGTTGGGTTTTAACGGATCCAGTTGGGCTTCAATGAATCCAGTTGGGCTTTAACTACACAGTTTGGCTTTAACGTACCCGATTCGGATTTAATGGATCTAGTTGGGCTTTAATGGATCTAGTTAGGCTTTAACGTATCTAGTTGGCTTTAACGGATCTAAATGGGCTTTAACGTACCTAGTTTGGTTTTACCGTACCCATTTGGGCTTTAACGTATCCATTTGGGCTATAACGTACCCTGTTGGGCTTTAACATACACAGTTGGGCTTTAACGAATCCAATCGGGCTTTAACGTACCCAGTGGGGCTTTAATGGGTACAATTGAGCTTTAATGGATACGGTTGGGCTTTAACGTAGCCGGTTGGGCTTTAATGGATCCAATTGGGCTTTAACGTACACAGTTGAGATTTAACGTACCCAGTCTAACTTTAACGGATCCAATCGGGCTTTAATGGATCCAGTTAGGCTTTAACGTACATAATTGGGCTTTAATGGATCGAGTTGGGATTTAACGTACACAGTTAGGCTTTAATAGACCCGGTTGGCTTTAATGGATGCAGTTGGGCTTTCATGGATCCGGTTGGCCTTTAATGGATCCAGTTGGCCTTTAATGGATACGGTTGGGATTTAACATACACAGTTGTGCTTTAATGGACCCGGTTGGCTTTAATGGATGCAGTTGGGTTTTAACGGATCCAGTTGGGCTTTAATGGATCCGGTTGGGCTTTAACTACACAGATGGGCTTTAACGTACCTGATTCGGCTTTAATGATCTAGTTGTGTTTTAATGGATCTAGTTGGGCTTTAACGTATCCAGTTGGCTTTAACGGATCTAGATGGGCTTTAACATACCTAGTTGGGCTTTACCGTACCTTGTTGGGCTTTAACGTACACAATTGGGCTTTAACGAATCGAATCGGGCTTTAATGGATCCAGTTGGGCTTTAATGTACACAGTGGGGCTTTAATGGGTACAATTGAGCTTTAATGGATACGGTTGGGCTTTAACGTACACAGTTGGGCTTTAACGTACCCAGTCTAGCTTTAACGGATCCAATCGGGCTTTAATGGATCCAGTTAGGCTTTAACGTACACAATTGGGCTTTAATGGATCCAGTTGGGATTTAACGTACACAGTTAGGCTTTAATGGACCCAGTTGGCTTTAATAGATGCAGTTGGGTTTTAACAAATCCAGTTAGGCTTTAATGGATCCAGTTGGCCTTTAATGGATCCAGTTGGGTTTTAATGGATACGGTTGGCTTTAACGGATCTAGATGGGCTTTAACGTACCTAGTTAGGCTTTACCGTACCCAGTTGGTCTTTAATGGATGCGGTTAGGCTTTAACGTACCTAGTGGGGCTTTAATGGATACAATTGAGCTTTAAGGGTTCTAGTTAGGCTTTAACGTACCCAGTGGGCTTTAATAGGTACAATAATTATTTTAATGGATCCGATTGGACTTTAATGGATCCAGTTGGCTTTATATCGATTATATGTCGGGTTAACTCGGGTTGATATTTTTTTTGGTTGGTCGGTTTTTTGAGCACCCTAAAAAAACCACGACTTCATAATTTTTCCTTTTTATATTTTGTTTTTTATAAATCCATAAGTATTAGTCAAAGAAACTAATAATTTAATAAATAAATTAAATTAATGTGTAATAAATAAATAAACCAAGACTCCATAATGTGTAATAAATAAATAAATTAATAATATTATAAATTAATAATTTAGTTACCTGATGATTAAATAATCAATTATTATAACCAACAATTTTCAAAATTGAAGTAAAACAAGGGGGGATTTCCAATGAAAAAAAGAGGTGGGATTTACAATGAAAAAAAAGCGGGATTTAGTGAAAAAAAATGGGCGGCTCCCTTTGTTCTTTTTCAAAATCAATTAAAACCCTAATTTAACCTCCTCCTTTTCATTTTCTTAACCAAGTCTCCCTCCCCTTCCATTTGCTTCTCTTGAACGCCACTGCTCACCACCACCATTTTTAACCACCACCGTATAGGTGTATATCCGAAGTTGCTCCAAGCTTACATCGCTTGCCAAAGGGTACGATTATGTCTATGTGTATGAGTGTATGTGTGTGTGTGTGTGTATATGAGCTTACATTGTTTATTTAGCTTTAGTAATTAAGAATTGAAGTTGTGTTTAACAGGTTCGTCGAAGACAACCCCGCTCACACAAGGTATAACTCCTCCAATCTCTTCCATTTCATCTAATACCACCATCTCCGGTTCCTTTTTTTTAAACCTCAGGTCTGATTTTATAAAAATGACATATTTGGTTTTTATAAAATTTTCCCAGATCTGTTGATGTTCTTATTTTAAATTGTTTGTGTTTTTTATAAAAAAAATTATCACATATTTGTCTTTTATAAAAAATATGCAGTCCTATTTTAAAAAAAAAATCTAGACTAAAAAAAGGTTTATATTTGTTTTTAATAAAAAAACCCAGATCTGGTTTTTAGAAAAAACTCTCATCTGAATTTAAAAAAAAATCCATATTTCAGATCTCTTTTTATTAAATATTCTTGACTCATTTTTAAAAGTACTCTAGATCTGTCTTTATAAAAATATTCTATATATGTTTTTTTTAAATAAATATCAAGATTTGATTTTATAAAAATGACATATTTGGTTTTTATAAAATTTTCTCAGATTTGTTTAATTTTTTTTTTGTAGATTTGTATTTAGAAAAGGGAATTTAATTAAAATGCCCTAAGTTGAAAAATCAGTACCCAATATGCCCCAAATCTTGTTATTTTTGCTAAAATACCCCTTGTGTCCACGTTTTTTGCTTGAAACGAGGCATTGGTCCGCGTTTTGTCCTCGTTTCACTGTTACACGCGGCCTTAGTCCGCGTTTCACTGTTACACGAGGGCCTCGTCCGCGTTTTTGGCTTAACACGAGGGTTGGGGCCGCGTTTTTTGCTTAAAAACGAGGGTTAGGGCCGCGTTGAATAGTGTAAAAGGTATTAGGGTTCCAAAACTAGGGTTTCAGGGCTATTATTTCATGTGTTGTCAACTGTTTCTGACGTATTTTTTGAATGATTTCACTGTTTTTTTCCACATTTTGGTTTGATTGTCATACAATAAGTGTACCATTGTCATTGAATTTGTGGTTCACATTCATCTTCTCCATTCAATTTTTCCTATAAAGATCAGTAAGATTACATACAAAATCTTTCATCACACCCACTTGAATTGCTTCATTTTTCATACTACTGAAAAAATGAGTTCATCTGTTCAAAAAACTAGGCTCTTATTATGTTTCGATGGTCAATGGGTGCAAAAACAACAATGGGTGGGATTATACTGGCTACACAAAGCGTGGTGTAAATATTCCAGTAATGGTTTCGTATAAGACGTTTATCGATTACGTCATGCGAAAGTGTGGAATCGGAGATTCTGCTGCTTGCAAGTTGGTGTTCACACGTGCAGATGGCTCACTGATGGAGATAACCAACGATGACAAAATCCTTGGTTTTATGCTACTTGTAACCGATTCAGAATGACCTCCACGACTTTTTGTGTATGTCGCACCATTGATGTGCGATGACGAAGGTGATGACGAAGATGATGACGAAATCCATGTCGGTGGTAGTCAACTGGAGCCTGGCTCTCAATTTCAGGCATCCTATGACACCACACTTTATTCTGATCATTCATATCGTCCTAACGATTCTTATCCCGATGTTGTTCCGGAGACGCAACTAGAAGAAGAAGAAGAAGAAGAAGCAGAAGACCCAAAAAGACGGTTTGTTGGAGTTGCTGATGACGAAACACATGTTTTCACAACTGGTATATCTGATCTAGACAGATCAGATACCGATAATGACGAGGACGAAGAAGAAGAAACATATGCCCCTAGCAATAAATCATTTGGTGCGTTACACGATTATTTTGATATGCCCCCTTCCCTTCCTAACCCGGAGACCCATATACCAGCCTACCAACCCGCACCTTACAATCGCTGTACAACTATACATGAAGGTCAAATGTTTCATACGAAGGAATGAAGTTTTTGCGAGAGGGTTTCGTGTTTAGAGCGAAGAAATCCGACAAAAGCAGATACAAGGTTGTCTGTGACCAACAAAATTGTAAATGGAGTATGTTCGCGAAGTCTGTGGGCCCTAAAGGAGGGTTGTTTGTCGTTAGAAAGCTGAACGACGTACACACATGTTCGAGGACACAACTAAATGCCAGCCACCGGCAGACCAACAAATAGACTTTGGGCCACATACTGAAAGACAAGTTTCTTGACGCTAGCAGGTCATTTCGGCCGAAGGACATCGTCAACGATATAAATCAGCAGTACGGGATCAACATTGGTTACCACCAAGGATGGCGTGCGCGATGCAAGGCACTACTAATGGTGAGAGGCACTCCCGAGGAGTCGTACGAACGACTCCCTGAGTATTTATATAACTTGGAGCTGAAGAATCCGGGTACACGCACCAGAATAAGGACGGATTCAAACGGACGTTTCGAATTGTGTTTCGCTGCACTTGGATGTGCGGTAATTATATTAAATTGTTGTAGCTTTACATATTATGAATTTTAACATTTACAAATAATAACCACGTACATTTATTGCAGATCCGGACGTTTTTGACAAATCTGCGTCCTGTCCTTTTAATAGACGCTGCCCATGTAAAGGGGCATTACCTGGGTATGTTGTTCTTGGCGGTTGCCATGGACGGAAATAACAACATTGTGCCCTTGGCTTTCGGAATAGGCAAGTCCGAGACGGGGGAGGAGTGGGGTTGGTTTCTGAACATGTTGCGGGAATGTATCGGAGCCCCGGAAGGGTTGGTGTTTATGTCCGACAGGGCTCCTTCCACAAGCGCGGCAATTTCTGTCGTGTACCCCTCTACCCCTCACGCCCTATGTTGTCGACATTTGGAGATGAACGTGAAAAGCGCGAACAAGCGTATCACAACAAACAAGACCACCTACTGGAAGGCATGCAAAGCATATACGATTAGGGAGTTCGAGACCTACGTGAATGCACTACGATATGAAGTACCTCGTGGAGCACAAGTTATGAACGAGACTGGTAAAGAGAGGTGGTCAAGGGCCCATTTCCCTGCACAACGGTATAACATAATGACCTCTAATAGCGTAGAGTCGGTGAATGCATTGTCCCGTTTTGCACGCAGGTTACCCATTGTCGGCCTTTTAGAGTACTTCCGAGATTTTCAACAAGAGTGGTACCAAATTCGACTACGAAAGGGAGATTGATAAACTATAAAATCTTTAACTTATATGTTAGTTGCTTTTTTCGTCTTCCGTATAAATCGTAACACAATTAACACATATTTGTAGATGAAATGCGTAATCATCTCACACCAATGGCGGAGGAGATAATTAGTAGAAGGTCGGGAAAGTCTGCGACATGGAGGGTAAGTCAGATTGGACATGGTAAGTTTAACGTTCAAGATATCCATTATCACGTGACTGTCCATATGGCCAACGGTGTTTGTGAATGTAACCAATGGCAATATTCTGGTTTACCGTGCGGTCATGCCATCGCTGCTGCAAGGTCAATGAATCGTAGAGATTGCAGCGATCTGGCTATATCTTACTACACGTCCAGTACTTACCGGTCAACATATCATGAGTTGATCTATCCTGTTGGACCCCCTCAATCATGGGTTTTGCCACACGTCCCCCTTTCGCCATGCTATCCACCGTTAATAATCAAGAGACGTGCGGGGAGACCAAGAAAGAACGATCGACGTCCATCTCGTGGTGAGGATCCGATATAGAGAACGTGTACTAGGTGTGGAGCAGTAGGACATACTCGTGGTGAATGTCCAACTCCTGCCCCTTCAACCGTGCCAATGAGAGCTTCCACTAGCCAAAGATTTCACTCTCAAGGGCCATCGAACCTAGAACCACATGGAACTTTAAGGCATGATAGCATTGACCTTAATATTGACTTCCCTTGATTGTAACCACCCCATCTTCTATGCTAAGTGATATTGTTATTATGTTAATTGTTGATTTTATCTACTTTATCGTGGTTGTGAAATTATATTATGTGTAAATAAAAGTTAAAACATGAAAGCATCGTTTTATTGAAATTAAAGAAAACGAAATGGTGCATCCATACAACATTCAAGCATCGATAAAGTAAAAATTAATGCATAAAATAAAACTGAGGTTAAACGTTAAAGTGCATCCATACAACAACCACCCTTTGAGAAACCTACTATGGGTAGATTTTCCGGCACTTCGTAACCCAACCAGCCTTTGCCTTCATATGCTCCTCCATGACGGTGTAGTTTTCTTTGATGTCTACCAGTTCATCTTCTAACTTTCTATTCTCCTTTTGTTTCTCCCTGACATCGCGCTTCATATTCTCCAAGAGCTCCTTCTGCTCCGCAATAGTTGCCTCTTTCTCCTTCTGAAGTTCCATGTTTTGTAGCCACGTCCTGCCTGTATTTCGTATCTCTTCATTTGTCTCATCACAGACCTTTTCAACCTGTGAGGCAGTAGATGAGACATTGGTAGACCTGGCCCCTGGTTGGATTGATACGTAGGTGGGGCCATTCCTCCATGAACAGCGTAGTATGCGGCTCGGGCATTGTTAAACTGTTCCCACTCCTGAGGCATGATCGGTTTATCGTAAGCAGTTATCCCAAACTGTGCCCAATCCTCCGTTGTATCTGGTGCATTCCAGTCAATCCTTGAAGCTCCATCATTTAATTGGTCGATGTCCACGGAGCGTGAAGTGCCAGGCCCATTCGCTGACCTTTTCCCCTACCGCGTGAACCTCCAACCATCAAGTTATGAAAATGTAGAGAATGTATAGAATGTAGAGAATGTAGATAATTTTTGTAAACGAAAATGAGGTAGAAAGGATATATATGAAGTTGTAAAATACTACTTCACCTGAGCATCTATTTATAGTCCATGCGAAGATCGGTTCATGATAGTTTCAAAGGCACGGTCAAACGATTCCTCTACAAAGCCTGAAAAGAATTGGGTTTTTTCTGGCATAGTCAAACGATTCCTCTGCAAAGCCTGAAACGATTAGATTTTTGTGCCATGGTCAAACGATTCCCCTGCAAAGCCTGAAATGATTCGTTTTTTGAATTCTTTTACCCAGCGTAAAACAACAAAAACGCGGACTAAACCCGCGTTACACAATTAAAACGCGGACTAAACCCGCGTTACAACATTAAAACGCGGACTAAACCCGCGTTACACAATTAAAACGCGGACTAAACCCGCGTTACAACATTAAAACGCGGATATAAATACAGAGACCTGGGGGGTCATAATCCATACAAAACATTACATGGCATCCCCAAACCTTCATGTATGGAATTTCAGATGTTTATCTCAATCGCTTCCAACCTCTACCACCGCGTTATATGGTTAGTGTTTATATTTTTTTGGGTTTTTCTTACATTGAATATTCTGTAAGGCTAATGTTGTTAAACCCTATCATGAACAGTCGAGTATCCACAAATGTTCAGCATGAAAGTCTACCATCAAGGGTACTTCACGGAACCACCTAGAATACAGTACTTCCATGGTCTACAAGTCTATGTTGACATGTTAGATGTCAACGATCTTTGCATGCGACTGCTTCACGAGATCATGAAAGAGTTAGGCTACAACGAAACTAGATATTATAAGTTGTATTTTAAACGTCCGAATGCAGACTTGTTGAGTGGACTAGAACTTATGGGTACCGACGAAGATGTAGCAAATATACGTCAGTATGTTGACGGCCATACCGTCATTGAAGTGTACAGCGAGAAAGTTGAGCTTAACACTTGGTACACTCTTGTTTGTTTCCAGATTCAAAATGAAAGTTAGGTTCACAACTAAACTTGCCCATACATAGGGATGTTCAAATATGATCGAACCATAAATATTTTTAAAATTGGGGAAACAATCGACCTTGTTTGAATCTAACACATCTCATTAATTGATATTTAGTAAATAAATTAAAATAAAATGTCAAAATAAACCATTTATACATTTACTTTTTCTATAACCTAATTTAATTTCATAGCCTTATAACCTACTTCTTTTCTTGCAACATTTTCCAACATTTAAAAACCCATGCAAGACCCTGATAGGTGGGTTTACGCTCCCCATCCCTAAATCTAACGGTTAGTGTATGGTATCGAATCACTAATACATACGAAAAGTACAAGCATTGAACAAATAAACTAGGGATTGTGTATCATAATGACCATGCCTACTATTAGATCCACAATCAATTAAGATGATATGATTGGTTAACTAATTATCTAATTAGACTAATGGCAACTTAGCGGGTGTTTGGGATTGCTTATTTAAAAAAACTTATGCTTATTTTAAAAAGTGCTTATCGACTTATGCGGTGTCAAATCGTAGTTTTTAAAAAAGGGTTTGGATTGGCTTATTGTGGTGTCAAAATGTAATAAGTTAATAAGTTGTTATTTAAAGGTGTTTGAGATTACTTATACATATAAAATAACCAAAAAAATCATAAGCACTTTTCAAATAAGTTGATAAGTTAAAACCAAATGACTTATCAAAAAGTATTTTTCAGCGGTTTGACACCGCTATAAGTCATTTTAAATTTGTCTCATCCAAACACTCAAAAGTGCTTATCTCTAGTGCCAAATCACAATAAGCTAAAAAGCACCTCAAATAAGCAATCCCAAACACCCCCTTAAACAAATTCAATAAAAAAAGAGTCAAAAACTTTTTTAGGAAAAAAGAAGTTAGGAGTTGAAATCCTAATGACTTTCACATAGAACACATCAATTGCAACAATTATCAGGTAATCCATTTGTATGAATACACAATCACGAAATTGACTAAGGGGCTGTTTGTTTTTATAAAATAAGTACTTAAAGTCCACTTTTCACTTTTTCGGTCAGATGTAGACCAATTAAGACCGTTTGTTTTTTTTATTAATTTAGTCCCACTTATCTCTTAATTTGATCTAACCGAAAAAGTGAAAGGATAGTCACTTATTTTCACTTATTTCTAATGTATCCTACTCTCTGCCTCTCCAAATCGATCTTCTTCTCCACATCGACTCTTCTCCAAATCGTCTCTTCTGCAAATTTAGGTCAGCAAATCGACTCTTCATCGCTTCTTCTCCAAATTGCCTCTTCTCCAAATCGACTCTTCTGCAAATTGAGGTCTGCAAGTATTTCGATCGAACACTGCCTTCTTCAAAGGGACTATCGAGGTATGCAAGTCGCTCTTCTTCAAAGGGACTATCGAACACTCCCATCTTCAAAGGAACATCGCCTTATCGATCTTGTTCTCCTCTTTGCAAGTCCATCAATCTCCTTCTCAAAATCGGTATGTCGAGATCCTACTCCAAATCGATGCCTTCGACTCCAAATCGGGACTTGCAGGTTCGATTTTATGCTTCTGGTCGATTTTATGCTTCGATTTTATGCTTCGTTTTTTGACAGATTGTGTTATGTGAAGTTTGAGCTAGGGTTTTGTTGGAATGTGGAATATAATTGAAACTGGTGAGCATATTGAATTACATGGTCCAAATGTGCCAATTTGCAGTTTTTGATATTGTATTGATGACTTGATGTTCGTATTTGTTTGGATTTTTCTGATGATAGTGCTGGTTGATCATGTGTTGGAGTTTTGAGCATAAAAATGACTTTCTGTTGTGAATGGATGTTCCAGGGAAATAAGGCCAGTATGGTTCACCAAATCATCCAATAATATGTGTCAATGTGTTTTGTAATAGATGGTTTTATTTGCTATGCATCCTATTCATGGATGTGGAATTTTCGGTTCAAATATAACAAATGTGCAAGAATGTTCATATGCACTTCGTTAATACCATCCATTCCGTAGTTAGAGTCCTGCTGCGCACACACACACATACAATAAAAATTGCTCAGTTAGAAGACCATCTTCATCTAGTGCAAAATAACACATCTTAAAATTGAACCAAGTAGCTCAAGATTTGGATGATTCTTTCATTCTAACACATGTGTTTGGCATATTTTTAAATCTTAGCTTTTAGCAAGTTGTCAAAGGGATGAGATTAATTGGTCATATTATGATGGGGTTTTCCCTTTGATGTTGGAGTCAAGAGCCATTATCAATAGAAACAAACTTATTTGGTAACAATATTTAAGCTGTTCACTTTTCACCTCCTATAGCAGTGTAATAAGAATGATGCCAAAGTCATATCATCTTTCCAGCTTTAGGACTTAGGAATGCAGTCCTCCTTTCATGCACTCTCTATGAGGGAAAGGTTGGTCGCTATCTTGTTCTTGTGTTAATTGACCCATCAAAACATGTTTTCCTTTTTTGTGGAATAAAAAAAGAACCATATAAGGCAGCTTGCTTTTATAGACAAAGATGGACCAACTCTTATGTTTTAGAAACCTGTGATCTATTTCTAATCTTTTATCACCATCAATGCTTTTTTTATATCTTCCGAAGTGATCACAAGATGGTGATATACTGATATGTTGAGATAGAAACATTGCTTGTTTTGTCGGTAGTTTTACCTTTTCTTGGCGTTGTTGAGCTATTAGAACCAAAAGGCATTTGACTGCTTTCAAGTGTAGACCATGATATGCTGAGAATAAGCTATAATTATTCGTTGTGGTTTCTTCATATTCTTTGATACTTTCTTATCCATGTAAGAACTTAGAATGTCTGGATATCGAGATTGATCTTGGTTATTTTTTATCTTATCTTCCGCCTATGATAATTATGTGCTAGGGTGTTGAGCGATGATGCAAAGTGTTGGTTAAGATCACTTCATGCGCTTCACAACTTTATACGAAAGGAAGGTTTAAGTGACGAGTTGTTTTCTGAGTATGATCAAACCAATGACCAAGGGGACGATGGCGGTGATGAGGCTGAAGAGGTTCAAGTGCATGGGAGTACCGCTGACCAAACATATATGGCTAGTTTAAGAGAAGAAATTGCGACACAATTGATGCGAAACGGAGATTGATTTAAGTTGTTATAAGACTTTGTTCTTTTTTTTAATTGTATCTGAACCAATTAATGTATTTCACTTGATTTTAGTTGTAATGAAGACTGATTTTAGTTGTATAATTTAATTAAATTCGATAGTATCACATTTTCAGGGATAAAATAGACAATAGTATATATTCAGACGTTTTCAGATTACAAAAACAAACATTCTTTTTTATTCAGATTTCAGACTTCAGCACAAAAAAAACAAACAGTCTTTTTTTATTCAGATTTCAGACTTCAGCACCACCACTTAAAAATCAAAAGTGAAATCAGACTTCAGATTTCAGCACGACTTAAAAAGCAAACGCCACCTAATACTCTCTATCAAGTTATAAAATATTTATACCATGAAAACGTAGGTTTTATTACTTGATCACAACACATAATTTTTGAAATTCTTTAAGGCCAAAATTGTAAAGTTCTAAGGTGTAATTATTATATCTCTATCCAAGTACTCAACTTAGACATATGACTCAAAAATCTAAATATAAATTACTTTTCCAAAGCTAGATAACAACTAAATCAATTGAAAGTTGATTAGGCTAAGAAAAGAATTAAACACAAATTCATATGCTTTATTAATTAACACACCAAAAATCATCCAACCCCAACATCTATAAATATTAATTCCTTTTTAGGGTGGTAGAAAACCAAGCAAAAAAGGAAAAAATAATAGGTTTAGACATGGTTACAAAATCAGAATCCCAACAGGTGAAAACTCCCAATTTTGTAGTCCAATACCCATTAATAATGTTGTTGTGTTTCTTTTGCCTTCAATCATTACCAAAAACCACCAAGATCTCTCCCAAAATCACCCCAAACTGCTGTGTGTAGGATAGTGTGCTAAATAACTTAACTATGGCTGGAAAAAAAAGCTTAAAAGTGTGAAACAGACAGAGGCCCACAAGGCACCGACAACTCGCAACCCAAACTGCCAGGACACTGTTTTGGCTCTCATTTCTTCTTTCTAGCTCTGAATTCACTCTGAGAGGCGTAGTTGGAACCCTACTTGGCTCCCACTTTCAATATTGCTCAAATTCTTCTAGATTTCGCTCATAACCAAACAATACTTCCATTTCCCAACAACCGGCTTGTGCCTGCACTAAATTTCTAATAAACTGTCAAATTTACTTGGAAAGAGAGCAAACTATCACGGAAAGTGGTACAATATTAATGTATTAAATGACATTATAAGACCCATTGATCCATCATCAAATAAATAAATCTAAACAAGTTGGAATTAAAACTCATGGACGAAGAAGAAACATGTAATATCCAATTATGTAGCCTCTACCAATAAGCATTGACATTCATAAATGACCCATTAAGACCTATCGAGAAGACATCGACATAGTCATTAGACTCATCTTCCACCAAGACCAATCGAGATTCCATCGAGACCTTCATTAGAGTCATCTTCCATCAATACCAATAGAGAACTCATTGAGACCATCATTGAAGTCATCTTCTATCGGGGCCAGTCAAGAACCCATCGTAGTTAGAACATTTTTCATCGAGTCCAAGAGACCAATCAAGACCATCAAGATCATCATTGGAGTCATCTTCTATTCAGACCAATCAAGAGCTTATAGAGAATGTTGGTGCTTGTGTACCACATCTCTCTATATTTTTATATATTTGTTTTGATGAATACAAACAAATGAAATATTTAATGGATTAACAATCCTACTTGATGTGCATATTTATGATATATTGAGAATCAAGTAATGAATCATGTTCGGTTAAGTAATCCATAAAAGCCTTGAGATCCATGCGAAAAAACAAAAGTCAAAGATTGCATTCGAATTTTTGTCGTCAAATAATTAAAGATCAAATCTAAGGCAAAGCGAACTCGTCATCCGAATTCTACATAATATCGAGTGGTATAACTTAATCTCGATTTAGATGAATTATTTTTATATTGAGATTCTATAAATAAATCTGAAAAGAATTTTATAAAACTTGTTTTTATAAATAAATATGGATGTTCTATAGAAAGATATTTTATAAAATGTGTTATCCCAGTTTAATCTAGTTGATAATAAACACACAAACACAATAATAATCAAAAGATAATAAGATCAGAATAATATACCAATCCCTTGAATAAACAGTTAAACCTTGTATGTTCTTGATACCCTTGAGTACAGAGAAAATACGGCTAACTATTTAGAAAATTATCAGAGTTCTCGCCTAAAAACTAATTAAACAAAACTTTAAATACCTAGGCCATATGGGCTTTAATCTTAATTGGCTTTCAAACAGGCTTTAGACCCATTTACAAATAACTATTAACTTATTACGTAATAAACCCTCTAACTTTAACTATCAAATAAATACAGTTTAGACCCTCTTTAATCTTGAATACAATTTATGATCCAACAATCTCCCCCTTTGGATTCAAGATTAAAAAAAATTGGCAATTGTCTTCAGGTCTTCACTTTTTTTCAGATATGACGTTGATAGCTTCAAAACTTGACATCTTTAAATAGTCTTCAAATCTTCAAATCTTTGATATCTTTGAAAATCTTCAGGTCTTCACTTTTATATTCTCCCCCTTAATATATTCTTCCTCTTTGAATATTCACCCCCTTTTTGATGAGTGGTGAGAATCATCATCATCAAAACTTGTCAAAACAATCTCCCCCATTGAATATGGTCATCAGTTTAGCACTGTCTTCATGTATGAGCCCTGTGTGAAATAAGAGCAGTCTCTCCAAATGGAAAGAGTGATTATTTCAATCTTTTCAGATTCAAATAGTCAGTAGTAACCGTTTAAATCTTTGCAAATTCAAACAGTTTAAGAGGTGTAACCCTGAATCAACAAATGACTCAGTTAAAATGTCTGTCAATGACACAAAATCACTTAGTAACACAAAGTTACTATATAAGGAGCTGGTTTTGATGTTGGCTCCCAGGTCTTCCATTCAATCATCGAATAACACATGATTATCTATGAATGTTCTGACAGAAAACAAATTTATGTGTGCTAGTGCATGTGTATGAAAGAATTAAGCATAGACGATTGCTTTTCAATATAGGCTCAAAATATGTAAACTTGTTGAGACAACAACAAATTATACAAAGACTCAATGTGCATGAGAAAGGGTTCGAAGGTGGAGAAACTTTCCTTCATTTTCAATATTAGTATCTTCCAAATGAAGAACTAATAGCGTATGTGCTGCTTCCCCAGAAAATGTGAAACATTCTCTTTTTGAGAAAAGAATGAGTAGCTGGTGGGGTTGTATGCAAGAGATGGCATGAGCTAGTTGCCTATTTCAATGATGGTCACCAAAGAATGTGAATCAATCAGATTATGTGGCTGCCCGACTCAGAAAGAAGTTTGGTGCAGAGTTTAATATTCTTTTACTCTGTTCTCTCACCCTCTTTCTTTTAAAGCTCACGTCTAACCAATCTCTCTTTTTTATTTTACCTCTTCACACACCATCACTCAATTCTTTTTGACCCCTCTCCCCTCAATCACTCAGGGAATACTTCCTGGGTAGGAAACACTAGTTATCGTGAATCCATGGAAGTTCTGTTAAGTTCTCACACTGAATCCCATGTAATTTCCTAAAAGAACATGTTGTTCAACAGGCTATTGTACATGTAAGCACAAATAAGCACTGAGTTACATGAAGAATAAAAATTTCGGAGAAGTCAAAACAGTTGTGTTTGACGATGCAATCCTCCCCCTCAAACTAAAAGAGTTTGATAATTAAGCTCTAAGGAGTTTTTCAATTAAGCTCTTTGACATTTAAGCTCATAGTTGTTTGAAGAAGCTTATAGACGATTAAGCTCATAGTTGTTTCAATTAAACTAAAAGAGTTTTTTTTTTAGATCAGAAAAATAAAGAACTGAAGTGCTGGTTCTAATCCGATGTGATTAGAAGCCATAGTCACTTGAACAAACCTGCATAAAAAAATTATGGTAATCATTTGTGAAAATGATTTCGCTATCGTTACCAACAGTTGAAGAATACAACACAAGATTAGGATTTAGAATACTCCCCCTTGAATCATGAGTCAGGTCTAAGACATGTTCAACATACCAAGTTTGCTGATTAGAAATAGGAATCGCTTTTCATCCAACGGCTTGGTGAAAAGATCAGCTAACTGGACGTCAGTTTGAACAAAGTGCATTTCAATGTCACCTTTTTCTACATGATCCTTGATGAAGTGATAGCGTACATCGATATGCTTGGTCTTCGAATGTTGTACTGGATTAGCGGTTATAGCAATGGCGCTCTTGGAATCACAATAAATAGGAACACGCTTGTAGTTGTATTTAAAGTCCCTTAACTGTGTCTTCATCCAGAGGACTTGAGAACAACAGCTAGCAGTAGCTACATATTCAGCCTCGGCAGTGGATGTTGAAACACAGTTTTGTTTCTTTGAAGTCCAACTTACAAGTTTGTCACCTATAAATTGACATGACCCAGAGGTGCTTTTCTGGTCTAGCTTACATCCTGCATGATCAGCATCTGTAAAGGCAGTTAGATCAAAACGGGAATCCTTTGGATACCAAAGGCCTAGATTAGGAGAGCCTTTGAGATATCTAAGGATTCGCTTAACAGCAGTTAAGTGCGACTCTTTAGGATTAGACTGATACCTCGCACAAAAACATGTGGCATACATTATATCTGGGTGACTTGCAGTCAGATAAAGTAAAGAACCAATCATGCTATGATACACCTTTTGATCAACAGGTTTCCCGGAGGGATCTGCGTCTAAGAGTGTACCAGTAGCCATTGGTGTTTTCATGACAGAGCAATCTGACATATTGAACTTTTTCAAAACATCTTTTATGTATTTAGCTTGATTAATAAATATGCCTTCGGGTAATTGCTTTACTTGTAAACCAAGAAAGAAATTCAATTCACCCATCATTAACATTTCAAACTTTGTTTCCATTATCTTTGAAAAGTTCTTACAAAATTTCTGATTTGTCGGCCCAAATATTATGTCGTCAACATAAATCTGAATGAGAATCAGTCTTCACCTTGCCTTTTAAGAAATAAGGTAGTATCTACAGTACCTTTCTTGAAACCAGAAGCAAGTAGAAATTTAGTGAGAGTTTCATACCAGGCTCGCGGTGCTTGTTTAAGACCATAAAGCGCTTTGTCTAAGACATATACATGATCAGGGTGATGAAGATCAACGAAACCTTCAGGTTGAGCCACATAGACCTCCTCATGCAGGACGTCGTTCAGGAAAGCTGACTTTACATCTATTTGATAGACTGTAAAGTTTTTGTGCGCTGCATAGGCTAGGAAGATTCTGATGGCTTCGATCCTTGCAACCGGGGCGAATGTTTCGTCATAGTCGATGCCCTCTTGTTGACAATACCCTTTGGCGACCAAACGAGCTTTGTTTCTCACAACTACTCCGGCTTCGTCTTTCTTATTTCTGAAAACCCACTTTGTTCCAATAACAGATTTACCTTGAGGTAGTGGGATCAAGCGCCATACCTTGTTCCTTTCGAATTGAAGAAGCTCTTCTTGCATAGCAGAAATCCAGAAGGGATCACGTAGAGCTTCAGACACTTTCTTCGGTTCTAGGGAACTAAGGAAGCTTGAAAACATACAGAAGTTAGTTGTTGCTGACCGTGTCGTGACACCGGTTTGTACGTCACCTATCACGTTGTCCAGGGGATGATCCTTAGTCCAACGATGTGTGCTTGGTAAGGATTCAACTTGTTGTTGTGTATTGGACGCATCGTTTTCATCGTGCACAGCAGGCAGCTCCATAGATGTACTCGGGACATCTTGTACTGGTGTTTCTGATACTGAGGGTTATGGACTAACAGTTGAAGTACTCAGGACTTTGTTTCCAGAAGAACTATCTGTAGAGACAGATTCAGCATTAGTAGAATCAGAAACTAATGGTTGAGTTGTAGCTGATGGAGATGAAGTTTCAGTGACTTCTTCTTCGGACGGTCCAGATATGTCTTCAGATATAGTAGGGACCTCCGAGCCTGTACCACTTGTTATCGATGTTGATATGCCTTTTTCAAAATCTGCACATATATCATCAAAGGCATCAATAAACAATAAATCTAACTCAGATGAAGTAGAGTTAGAGTTTGAAGAAGTGGATCCTTGAGAAGCTGGTTCTATTCGGGATTGAATAGAAGCTTTGTCAGTATGACCGAGTTCTGAACTGTTGTGTCCAAAAGTCCTTGTAGAATTCTCATCAAAGGAGACATTCATGCTCTCAACAACCGTCTTAGTTCGAATAATGTAAATTCGATAAGCTTTGGATGTCAGAGAGTATCCAACGAGATAACCTTCATCCGCTTTCTTATCAAGTTTTGATAATCCTTGACGCTCTTTAAGAATGTAACACCTGCAACCGAAAACACGAAGAAATTTGATATTAGGTGTACGATTGTTGATTAACTCATATGTTGTTTTATTAAAGCGCTTGACCACAATGGTACGATTCTATGTAAAACATGTTGTAGCGACTGCCTCGGCCCAAAGGTACATGGGTAGAGCTGAATATGCAAGCATAGTACGAGCTGCTTCAACAAGCGTGTGATTCTTCCGTTCAACAATGTCGTTCTGCTGTGGAGTGTAGGCTGCGGAGAAGTTGTGTGAAATCCCCACAGAAGTAAGATAACTCTTCATGTAACACCCTCAAATCTGGAAATAGCAACTTATTTAAAATTTTCTAAATACATCAATAGATGAATCATCTACAACCACGAATTTAGATTTAACTACAATACACATATACCATCTTATATATATACAAACTATAAGGGACCGGTGCTACTAATACCCATGCATAGTCACTATCTCCATAATGCGGAAGACTTCGCCGAGTACTTACTTTCGGATCTAGCTAAGGCTTTACTCTTCACAGGATTGCTAGAACCAACTCTCAACCTTGAAACCTGATGGACATGCCGACAAATAAAAAGGTTAGGCTTAACGCCTAGTGAGCTCAAGAGTTTTAAGATAAAGTATATATCTTTAAAAGAAAAGAATTCAGTTTAAAGCAAGGTCCTTCGAAATATTATACTTAAAAATGGAAACGACACATTTTCCCATAATATGCACTTTTAAAGGCAAAGCTCCCAAAACACACATTTCTTATATAATGCGCAACGCATAACTCACCCAAACGGGATCATAGTTCGACAATTAATTGGTAAAAACATGAATAACCATTTATAACCCAAGGTACCAAAAACGTGGGCGGGACAGAATGCTCGACCCATGAATCGTTATCAAAACCACATATACCGTACGTCCGAAAACATGGACACTTGGTCCAATACTAACGCGACCGTAAGGAACCAATGACAATAAAATAAGACGTTCTTACATTTAAAATATTGATAGCCAACAACGGGGGAAACCCGTATCCGTTGAGGGTGGAGGGAACACAAAAGTATACCACCCAAACAACGTTAATCGCATGACACCTCCCGACATCCCAGCCCGGTGTCCCTATGACTTCTTTACAAGTGTCACCCCAAGTCAGTTGACCTTGATGGATCATTCCGAGGAACTCCACCCCGAAGGCCCGACACACTTAAAGACTACCTCTCAGGCATTACTTCAAGCGGCGGAGGTCCTAGCGCCTACTACTCCGGTAGCACTAGCCGACTCAACCCTCCTAGCAATCACTTGTAAAGTTTCCAGTCATAAAACATGGGTACCGAAGTTCAACCCCGCAATACCCAATTGACCATCCCAAAACAGACTGACTTACGTGCCTATGGATCCAATGCAACACAGTCTAACATTACATGTCTAACCCGAAATGACCGACGCATTCGAACATGTAACCAAACTCAATACGCAACACAACGCATTAGTACGTACGTCATAACTAGACTCCACGCCGAGCCATTAAAACCGGACCAATGTCCTCAAGACTCTTTTAAGCCAATACCGAGCTAAAGATCTCAAAATCCGTTTGACCAATAATTACCGGTCTCCAAAATAGTGAAATGTTTTTAAATAACGTTTATGAAGACACGTACTTCAAAGACCAGATTTACCCAAAACTCCATACGAGATGGGACCCAAGATTTCCAACGTGTTTATGAATGCAAATACACCAAATGCATATAACACGAAATAGACTTTATTTGTACAAAATCGTTAGAGACGTATAACTCATAAAATTGACCTTACTTGTACGAAATCACCAAGAATACGTAATTCATGTTATTTAGTTGTTGAAACGTTCGAAACCCAATATAAGCATTTTAAGAGGTTAACACAACCCAAGTTTACTAAGTAAGAAAACTTATCAAAATACTCACACTTTGACAAATAACTAAGTAAAACATATTTTACTTCTAAATACTCAAAACTTATCAGCAGTTAACCATTTCATGTACAACACATTAAAATACACATTTTGGCATGTACACCGTTTTCACAAATCAACTTGAACTCACCTTGCTAGATTTAGGCTAAATCTAGGTTTCACCCAACGAGCTCTTTTGAAGGCCACTTGAATCCTCGAACCGAGAGCTTCCAAAATCTAGATCCATACATACCAAGCCATTTAGAAACATTCCCCAAACATTAATTATTAAAATCCCCAACGAGATCAAAACCCTAGTTTCTCCAAAACCATCATATTCGAGATTTGAAAAGTCAATCACTAAGAAACCATTAATGAAGCATTTATAACTCTATTTCAAGAAAGCTTACCATTTTGGATGATGAGACTTTCCGAAAACACCCAATCCAACTCTTCAACCCGAGCTCCCAACCGATGAACTTGATGAGGAAGATGAAGATGGAGGTTTTGTGGGTTATCATCCCAACTAGTTAGATGGTTAAGAATCATGTGGTTTGGGGAGGGAAAACCCCCAAAATAGGGTAGGGTTCGGTTTTGGGGTTTGGGAGAGAAAAGGGAGAAGATAGAAATAAGAAAATGAGAAGAAATGGTGAAAATCGCAACATTTAACCCACTGGTACGCGCATGCTATAGTGCCAAGCGATTGTGCCAATGGCACAATCGCCGAGATTGTACCGTAAGGTTATTGGCTTTGGCTATAGTGCCAGGCTATTGTGCAAGTGGCACAATCGCTGGCACAATCGCCAGCTCTGGCTATTGTGACGGCTATAGTGACATTGTCACAATCGCTGTCACAATAGCCAAGAGGGTACCGAATGCTGTTTTGGCCATAACTTCTTCGATTTAGCTCCGATTTCGCTCCGAAAGGAACCGTTGGACTCGTAATATAATCCTATATCCATCAAGACTATAAAATCTAAGATTCGAGTCCAAAATCATATATCTTATTTTTCCTCAATATATCGGTTTCTGTATTAACTTTAAATGATACATTTTCAAAAATCGGGGTGTTACACTTCAGGGTGTCATTCTTGAAATCCGTGCCATTGTCACTATGAATAGTTCTGACTGGCAGTTGAAGACGTACTTGAATGCGCTTGATGAAAGCTATAATCAACTCTGGCGCATCTGATTTGTTGCGAAGAAACTCGAGCCATGTGTACCTTGAGTAGTCATCTATCATTACCAACACATATTTCTTCCCGTTGATAGATGTTGTGCGCATTGGGACACAAAGGTCCATATGAAGAAGTTCCAGTGCAGATGAGGTCGATGATTCATATTTGGACTTGAATGAGCTACGCTTCATTTTGCCCAACTCACATGCGGAAAAGAGTGAGTCTTTTTCGATCCTCATTTCCGTTAGACCTTTGACCAGACCTTGTCTTTGTAGCTTCGCTATAGATCGGAAATTCTGATGAGACAAACGTCGATGCCACGTCCACGATTGTGCCTTAGTTGCTTTGGCTAGTAGACATACTAGACGTGTGGCAGACAGTGTGGGAAAATCTACATAGTATAGATTTCCATGGCGCTCAGCTTTGAAGACTTCGTAACCATCGGGATCCTCTAGATAGCAATGAGTGGTTGTGAAGCGGACTTGATATTTCATGTCACAGAAGTGACTGGTACTAAATAGATTGTGATCAAGTCCTTCAACATATAACACTTTTTGAATCTTCACAACACCGTTATCGAGCATTCCATATCCTCTGACGTGGCCTTCGGCTTCAGAATTGGAAAATCTAACTACTCCGGGAGGCTCCTCCACATAGTTATGCAAGAGGTTCTTGAATCCTGTCATGTGGCGTGAACATCCGGAATCTATTACCCACAATCGACAGGCCTGCAAAAGAGACAATTAGCTTTGCTTAGGCACCCATATCAGGATGGGTCCTTTGCGGTTAGCATCAAGCAACTCAGGAATATCATCTGGTTTGACTTTCACTCTCTATTCATAACGCGGTTTTGGAACCCATTTCCAAACCATCTTAACATTTAATTCCTGAAAGTGCTTTTTAGAAGTAGGATTGGCAACCTTAGCTCGATACACCTTGGGTTGTGCGGAAGAATTAGAATTAGAATTAGACTTAAGGTTCAGTTTAGCTTTTCTCTTATTCTGTTTGGACTATGGAGGGGAGTAGTATTTGAATGAGTTATCCCGACAGTGTTTGCAATATAGATTCTTTCGAGCAAAATTCATAAACTTAGATTTATCGGAACAAACCTTACATTCATGTTCATCAAAAGAATTACTTTTCAAAATAACACTGTCTGAAGTACAACTATTTGAAGAAAAATTTTCACTAGATAACTTATCATTTTTATTCAAACTAATATCTTTATTCTTCTTACTCCTCCCAACTCCATTTCCTTTTATATCTAAAACAGAAACAGGAACCTTGTTAGTCTCTAACTTAGAAGGTGGTTCTTTTCTAGTGCTCTTTGAAGTCTCACCCTTTTCAAAAATATTCGGTGGATATTCAGGACAATCAGAGTAAACAACTGAAGGTTTTGTAAGAGCATCAAATTCTAGATTGATTCTTACCTTCCAACTTGGATCATTGAGCATATGTTTATCATTTGAAGCATTTTTAAACAAAGTAATTTTCAAATCATTGATCTTAGTGCAAAGCTCTTGATTTACTTTTAAAGACTTTTCTAGTTTATGTTTGAGATCAAAGTTTTCATCTTCAACCTCATCAAGAGACTGTTGCAACATATCAATTTGCTTCATCAATTCAGATGTATTATCATTCAAAGAATTTGACCCCTTTAAATCAGAAACAGGATCAGAGTCTGAAGCATTCAACATTTCAGAGAATATCTCTTCAGTCATGGACGCAATAAACTCCGTTTTATCATTTTGAACACAAGATTCATTCGTGATAGCAGTTTCTTCTTCAACCTTTTCAACAAGTAAAGGTTTAGAAGCAGGATTTGAGACTGATGGTATAGTAGATGGATCAACATCCGATTCATACTCATCATATTTGCATGCAGTCTCAGGTGGAACTGTGTTGGTGTTTATTGATTCTTTGGAAGGTGTGGTAAATAGTGATTCAAATTCAGTATATTCGATCTTTCGAGTCTCATAGATTTTATTCAAATCACCATATGTAAAACCAACTGATTTAAAAAGATTTTGAGAATCAGTGTCACCAGACTTATGCTTTCCCATTTCTTCTCGACCTTTGGTCTCTTTAGAAGGTTTAGGAGAACTTGCTTCAACAAAAGTATCACGAATGTCAGGAATGGGTCTGATTGTGGAGCCAAATTTATCAAAGTTATATAGGTGCTCCGGTGCCTTTTTCAAAATTTCGTTAGTTGGCACACCCAAACCTGGTTTTAGTTTATAAAACCTTTCGTCTTGGAGTTTATTTGTCAACAGATTTAATGTTTGCTCAGTCTGACCTTGTTTCATATTAATATCCTCCAGTTGCTTGATTTTGGTGAAAGCTTCATTTCTTTCTTTATAACAAACTTCAAATTTGATTTGAAACTCACCCTTTTCAGCATTAAGATTCACAAGATCTGTTTCTAAACCAGATATTTTTTCTTTTAAAGACGCTTTTTCAGCTTTTAAATCATCATTTTCCTTTTCTTTTTCTTCCACAACAACTTTTAATATAGCATTTTCATCACGAAAGCTTAAGACAGATTGATGTGCATAGCTAAGTTTACCTTTCAGTAAAGCAAATTCATCTTTCATACCATGTATTTGGGCCATTAAAGATTCAATAAGTTCAGAATTGTCACTTACCTCAGAGTTTGCATCTTCGGATTGTGTCTCAGAGTCTTCATCGTCACCATCCAGCTTTGCCATATAAGATACTTGGGTGAAGTGCGCTTGCTTCTCATCATCGGAACTTTGGAACAACCAGTTTTCTTCTTCAGCCATCAGCACTTTTCCTTCTTCAGCTTTCTTGGCAATAAGTGACTTTCTTGCGTAGTACTATGAGTTCTTTACCTTCTTGAACTTGCAGTCTCTTGAGAAGTGCCCAAATTTGCCACAGTTGTAGCATCTTCCTGGTTCATCCTTTCGTTCTTATCGCTTCTCCTCTCTCTTTCCTTCTCTCCTATCTTCCTTCCTGTCTTCTCGTCCTTCCTCTCTTCTTCAATGCCTCGGCTTGTATCGCATTTCAGACTTCTCTTTCTTGTATCCGTCATACTTTGGCTTTGAGTAGAATCTTTTCTTGCCAAAGCTCTTCTTGAATCGTCGTGTGATTAGAGCTAAGTCCTCAGAGAACTTCTGAATATCTGGATCAGAATCAATTTCCAGTTCTTCATCGCTTGAAGCAGAGTCTGAGTCAGTAACTTCGGTAAATAGAGCTTTAGACACCTTTTTTTTTTGACCTTGCAGAGGATACAGAACCTTTGCCGGCTATGAGAGCCACGGAGTCCTTCATATTAGTAGACTCGTTATTGATAGATCTCACCTCATCCTCATGTTGAGCAAGAGTAGAGAAGATATCAGTGACATTTTCTTGAGCCATATTCTTGGACATCTGGAGGTTGATGGCAAAGTTCTTCCATTCTGGATTCAGATTCTTGATGAACTTGTAATTTATCTCAGAAGCAGATTTAGCGATATTGTTCCTCCGCAAGTCATTGAGAATGATGTTATACCTGTTGTTGTAGGTATCTAGTAGTAGCTCTCCTTCTTTTGCATGAAATCCCTCGTAAGCATTTATGCATAGATTATTCTTAGCTTGGATAGAGGCTTCACTTCCTTCAAACTGTCTTGCTAGTTCGTCCCAGATTGCTTTAGCAGTACTCTGACTGTCTACACGATTGTAGATGTCGTTTGGGATTGCCATTGTCAGATAGATTAGAGCCTCTTCTTCTATCTTATATTGTTCTTTCTGCTTTTCAGTGAAGAACTGATAAGGTTTAGGAACCTCTCTGTCAGGGATTTCTGGAGAGGTTTCTGTTGCAGCTTGACCCTTAACTGTGATCATTGGAGTTTGTGGACCATCAATGATTGCTTTCATGAATTCTCTGTTCTTGTGATTCAGAAACTGGATCATTCTGGTGTTCCATTGCTGATACTCATTAGCCATGAGGACAGGAGGTTTGACCTGAGAGCCCATTGAGAGAAGTTGATTCGACATCCTAGCTGTACGATTAGTAATCAAACTTTTTTGTACCAAGACAACCAACTAGAAGAGATCGTTAGAATCAAAATAAAAACCACACTAAAAGATTTCCAGAAAAAAATTTCCAAAAATAATTAAATGCAGTTCTTTCAATCAGTATAAAGATTCAAATAATATTGAACAAAAAGAAAATGTTGATCTCGAATAGACCTTTGTCCCCCTTCGCAGACTTAGCACGGGGGTCCCGCTACCCGGTTAGCGGGTGGGGTCAAGGGGCAACGCCCTTGCGGGGGTATGGGGGCAACGCCCCTAGAGAAGAAAATTACGCAAAAGTGAACAGTGAATAGTGAATGAACAGCACTTGCGCAAAGTGAACAATAATTGCACAAAGTGAGGTTTGGGCAAGCAGTGGGTCGCGCAAAGTGAAGGTTTTGCGTGACACTTGGGTTGCGCAAAGCAGAGGTTTGCGGGTCTAGTGGGTTGCGCAAACTGAGATTCGACCGGAAAGATGTAAAGACCGGTATTTTGTTCGACCGGTAAGTGATAGGACCGATACTATGCTTTGACCGGTATTGGTCTTCGACCGATACAAAGGTATGGACCGATATAACTATTCGACCGGTATTCTATTTAACCGATAAACTATATTCGACCGGTATACTTTTAAAGGTCTCGACCGGTAATGGACTAGACCGATATGGTGAACTCGACCGGTAGTGTGATAGACCGGTATAGGCTTTGACCGATAGATGATATGGACCGATAATCTATGTTCAACCGATAAGGTGCTATGACCGGTATCGAATTCGACCTATATGGTGCTTTGATCGGTATAATGTTCGACCGATATGTTCTTAATTCAACCCAGATTGTCGATAAGCAGCCTAGAAAATCAACCCGAAAATCAAACACGAACTCAAAATCAAATGCAAAAATCAGGCTATTGCACTCAGAAACATGTATCGAACACAACCCAATCAATAACAAAGATTAAAATCAACTTTCATGCATTCAATTTAAAGAACACAGTGTCGATATTCATGCAAACCTAGAAAACACAAAATCAATAAATTCAATCACTTGATTCTTTTTAATGCAATTAATCAATCAGATAACTTTCAGAAGCATGAACCTCAACTAATCAGATCAACTTTAAACCAATAAACACATTAATTCATGAACCCAGATGAACAAAAAAAAATCGATGAACAGTAGTCGAATGAACAGTAACTTTCGATGAATAGTAACTTTGATGAATAGTAACTTAAAAAAAATGATTCTTTTGGCTCTGATACCACTTGTTATCCCAGTTTAATCTTGTTGATAATAAACACACAAACACAATAATAATCAAGAGATAATAAGATCAGAATAACATATCAATCCCTTGAATAAACAGTTAAACCTTGTGTGTTCTTGATACCCTTGAGTACAGAGAAAATACGGCTAACTATTTAGAAAATTATCAGAGTTCTCACCTAAAAACTAATTAAACAAAACTTTAAATACATAGGCCATATGGGCTTTAATCTTAATGGGCTTTCAAACAGGTTTTAGGCCCATTTACAAATAACTATTAACTTATTACATAATAAACCCTTTAACTTTAACTATCAAATAAATACAGTTTAGACCCTCTTTAATCTTGAATACAATTTTTGATCCAACAAAATGTGTTTTTATAAAATTAAAACACATTTTATGAGAATGTTGGTTTTTACAAGAATGGTGTGAAGAGTTTTATATGAATTTTTTTTACCAAGAAAACGCAATGATAAATAAAATTAATGATCAAGAACGTTACAAAAGGATCGAGAATAAGTCCTCATCCAACCAACCAGGAGAACCAACCCCCAAGACGGGTTCGACAAAGAATTCAGATCGTCGACCTAACTCGTGAGCAACCTCATTTCTATTTCTTCTAACAAAGTTAACCTTAAACGACTGCGAAGCATCTAAGACTGTTATACAAGCATGTTCCCAAACTCCGTGCAATCCTCCTCACCGTGCATATCAAAAGACTAAAGTGTCCCTTCTCTTTCGAAATCAAAAAATTGAAAAACTATGAATAGTGTTACAGAATTCCGCAAAAAGTTTCTATGGATCTTAGTTGACTTTTCTGACAATAGTACTCTACAACAACTAGATTTCAGGGTGTCAGAGAAAGTGGTCTGCTGAAAGCTTTCACAGAAGTCCGTTAATGGTATTCGCGAACAATGGCGAATCCAGGAATTTTTCCTAGTGGGGACACCTTTAAGGTAGATTAAAAACACGCAAAGTCGTCCGTTATGTTTTTAGCTTAATTCTACCATTTCGAGGGATTTTTAAAGTTTTATTGGTTGATTTAAGAAATTTCTGAGTTTTTTTTGTCGATTTTGAGAGTTTTTTTTGGTTGATTCCGATATCCTTTTTTTTGGTTGATGAGGTCCCATACGAGAAATTACTGGGGGAACTATGATAGAAACTTAAAAAAAAAATTCTTTTTAGCCTAACAAAATTCCATTCTTTTTAGTTCCAAAACCATTAATATCCGAGATTTGAAAAGTCAATCACTAAGAAACCATTAATGAAGCATTTATAACTCTATTTCAAGAAAGCTTACCATTTTGGATGATGAGACTTTCCGAAAACACCCAATCCAACTCTTCAACCCGAGCTCCCAACCGATGAACTTGATGAGGAAGATGAAGATGGAGGTTTTGTGGGTTATCATCCCAACTAGTTAGATGGTTAAGAATCATGTGGTTTGGGGAGGGAAACCCCCCAAAATAGGGTAGGGTTCGGTTTTGGGGTTTGGGAGAGAAAAGGGAGAAGATAGAAATAAGAAAATGAGAAGAAATGGTGAAAATCGCAACATTTAACCCACTGGTACGCGCATGCTATAGTGCCAAGCGATTGTTATAATGATGTAACTTGTTAAAATTAAAACGTATCTTTTTAACGCATTTTAGTTAATATACGATTATATGTGTTAATATGATGAAAATGTAAAATGAAAAATAGAAAAGTAAAAGGTATAAGGTAAACTAACTAAATAATTTTAGGGGTATAAAATATAAATATATATTAAAATAATATAAAATCAATCACTTTGTTACCCATCCCGGCCATCACCCCGGGAAACCCTCCCATCCCGGCCCTAACCCCGAGATTTCACTGTACATCCCGGCCATAACCCCAGAATCGATCCTTTTTTGGTCCGAATCACCCTAACCCCGGGATGGGTCTCATCCCGACCCTATATCCCGGACAAAAGGGGTATTTCGGCAAAGTTATCGAGATTTAGGGCATTTTGGTAATACGAGTTTCAAATACGGTCATTTTAATTACTTACTGATAAAATAAAAATGTCGCATATTTTAGATATTTAAAAAATATGCATATCTTTTAACCATAGTAATTAATCAATTATTTTTTTATTAAAATCATTATTAAAAGAGGAGACAAAAAACTACAAAAGTGTTGGTAAAGTTGTCCCAAATTGGAAGATAATTAAAGTTGTTAACTTTATAAATTTCAAGAGTACGTCATTTAAGTTTTATAGTTTATAAGAGTAGACTCTTGTATTTCATAAAGTTTAACGGGTAAGTTTGTTTCGAGCTCGATTCTACTTTAGAAAATTGTTATCAAGTTCGAGTCGAGTTTGGATTTTAACTACTCGCGAGTTTTCAAGTTGAGTTCGAGCTAGGAAAATAGCTTTCGAGTTCGAGTCGAGTATATCAATACTCGAGCTCGACTCGCATCATTTACATCCCTATCTGCGGAGGTACTTTTTTTAAAGTAGTCAGGTTTTTAAAGGTGTTTTCTTCTTCATTTGAAAACACACCTCTCTTGAACATCAAACAAGAAAATCCTCTAAAAAAATCTCTCAATAACATCTTGAATATTCTTCATGCTTCAATCTTGAACATCAAACTTCATATTTTAAGTGATGATTATACCACCACTTGATCTTCTTTGTGAGTTCATCATATCGTAAGTGGTGTGTGATCAGTTAAACACTCTCTAGTTCATAATCCTTGAATTAAGGTTGTTCATCCTCTTTAAAAGTGTTTACATATTGTGTGAGGTCTGAGTGTTATCTTGTAATACAAATCTCTGATTAAATACATATTGTAAGGTTGAATATTTTTTATAGATTCATTGTAAGATTGATTTGTACCATTTTTGTTGTACCTTAAAGAACAACAAAAGTGAAGTAACTCGAGAAGTGTGTTGAAGGTGGATGTAGCCAAGATTGGGTGAACCACGATAAAACCGGTGTTAAGTACCTCTACCCCAAGGTTGCACTTACAACCTCCATTGAAGTCATATTCTCTCGAGACTAATTGAGAACTTATGGAGACCATCTTTGGAGTCATCTTAAACCGAGACTAATCGAGAAACATCAAAAACCATCAAAACCTGTTGAGAACAAGCTACTCAAGCACTAAGCTACATCACACAAATAATCAAACAACAAGCAACACATCACACAGATCACCGAGCAGGTTGATATTTGTCGTCGTTTTTTCATCCCCAATATTCTCTTATGCAAGTCGATGACTGACATCCGCTCCACCTCTGGTGCTTGTTTAAACTATCATGCAATTGCACACCAAAATCAAGTTATACGACACATAAACAATGACCAACTAAACTATAATCGATTCCTAAAAAAAAGAGAAACTAGAATATGCAGGGTTGCAACTAGTATATATTCATGATGAATGTTATACTAAAAATATATATTATTGATACAATATAAATATTTGAGTGTTGTTATAAACACATGAACATACATGAATATTAATAATAAATAGTATGTATATAAATGATAAATATTACTGTGAAAATGTGATATTATACCTATTTATCAATGATGGAGAGTTGTTGTACACATGAACATAAATGAATATTCATAATGCATATTACACTGAGACATAAGTTAATATAAAAAAACAGTTATATACAAGATGGATGTCAGATCGAAAATAATAAAATGTTCGTCTTTTGATATGATTTGTTTAATTAAAATATTATTTATATTTAAAAGGTGAATTCTATCTATACCCCCTCCTATAGGAGGTATGTGAGTGAGGTAAGAGGGGGTAAGTGAGTGAGATAGGGGGGGGGGGGGGGGTTATGAGGAGGGGATAGGGATAGCAACACCCTATTTTACTTATAATCTATGTAATTAATATCAAATTTTATTATATCAAAAGAGGTGGAAATCAAATTTGCTTTGTAATTCCTATTCTACTTATAATCTATGTAATTAATATCTACCATCTTACCAATCTTCGGCTTATATACAAAATTGTAATCATTAATTCATCCATTAGTTAAAAACCATAAAGGCTGAGTCAAAAATATTTGTGTTCTTATTTGAATCACCCTTATAATATGAGATTCATAATAATAACATATTTATATTATATTATTCATAATGCATATTCACCCTAAAGAGGGATATGTGACATATTGTAGATGGTTTCCAAGTTTTCAACGAAAAACCAATTCTCAACCGAGCTTTTCTCTCCCTCCTTTTCTCTCTCTCTCTCTCTCTCTCTATATATATATATATATATATATATATATATATACAAAGTCGTGCCAAGGGCAGGGACGGATCCAGAAATTTTTTCATACGGTGACACCATATAATATAGACAAAAAATAATTACAAAAAACACGGTTTTTATCGACGTGTTTTCATCTTTTCACCGACGTTCAATAATACCAGATGTGTTTTTAGTCTAATTCCACAATTTCGAGGGATTTTAAAAGTTGTTTGCTTGATTTCGAGGGATTTTAAGTTTTTTTTATCGATTTCAAGAGATTTTTTCGGTTTTTTTGGTTGATTTCGATAGTTTCTTTTGGTTTTTTGATTGATTATGAGGTACGGTTGCACCTTCTTGAAGTTTCCAAAATAATACGGTAGCACCTTCCAAAACGATACGGTTACACCTTTCACGAATCTAAATTTTTTTACCTTTCGTCGGAGAAATAATACGGTGGCACGTGCCACCATATTCCATACATTAGATCCGTCCATGCCAAGGGGTGTTCAAGGTGGTTCCGCCGTACGGGGCCTCCGATCTTCAGGGGCCTCAAATTTATTTCGGTTTTTAATATATACTTTAATTACTTATAAATTAGTTAAGTGATTTAATGCACAAGTTCTCTCCTAGTAGAGTTGGTAAGCATGTGTTGAGGTATCTAGATGGTCTAAGGTTCTAGTCCCATTAGTTATATTTTTGTGGCTAGTATTAACTTTTTTTAATAGTGCATCATTTGTGTTTTCGCAGATTTCATCTTATACATAAATATTTAGTGTTTTTTTTTTTACCTTTTTTACTTTTTAATAATTTTCTTCATTTTTTTATTATTTAGCAAACTTTATAATCTTTATGATTATTTTCATATATTATTTGATTTTTTTTAATTTTAATTTTAGCATTATTTTAATAACAATAAATCAATAAAAGCCTTCTTTGTTTATATGCGTTTTTTGTAATTATTGATAATAAATGAATATTTCTATATAAAAAATAATGTTTTCAACTAAGTATTTGAGTGAAATTATTTCTAAGTGTCAAAAAAATGATAAACTTTTTGTTAAAAATCAAAGAGAAATGAGCAAACAACTTTAGGAATGTTCAAGTAATAGTGAATCAGTTCAAGTACAACAAAATGAGCAAATCTTGATTATGAAGGTATGATAAACTACTTTGCCACTAAAAATATTAAGAAGATCTAAATTGAGAAATAGTAATACCTAGTTGTATGTCTTATTTTAAAAAAAATGTATATAACAGTGTCAATTGCTTTTATATATATATATATATATATATATATATATATATATATATATAGGGCCATTATTTTGTTAACCAAAAAATTTAGTGTTAACTTTGTTAACCATCCAATAGGATTGCAAAGAATTTTTTGGTTTATTAATCATATCAAATTTAGAGTAAGGGTAAATTTGGAATTTGGAATTTTGAAATTTTCTAATATTATTTATTGCTTCCATTCACGTGGAGATAAATATGGAGGGAAAGATTTTTAAGAGATTTTATTCTTTTTATTTTAAATGATTATACTGATCTAATTGCTTTTATTTTATTTTTTCTATATATCACATCGTCTTCTTCCTATAATATAGGAACTGTTTTCTGCTTTGATCTCTCCTTTTTTTTTATCATGTCCGACAATCCAGACGAACCCACCCCTGGAAAAGTATTGCTTATAATTCCACTACAAAAAAGAGGCCTATCAGCGACGGAAAATTCCGTCGCTGAAAGTCTGTCGCTATATACGTGGTAGCTAATGCTTATCAGCGACGGAATAGCGACGGAATTATTAGCGACGGATTTAGCGACAACCGTAATTTAGCGACGACCGATTAAAGCCCAATAGATACATTAAGTTCCAATGAAACCCTTTAAACCCTAATGGAACCCTTTAAAGCCTGATAGATCCGTCAAGTCCCAATGAAACCCTTTAAAGCCCAATAGAACATTTTAAAGCCCGATAGATCTATTAAATCCCAATGAAACCCTTTAAATGTCAATAGAAATGATTAAAGCCCAATAGATACATTAAGTTCCAATGAAATCCTTTAAACCCCAATTGAACCCTTTAAACCACAATAGAACCCTTTAAGCCCGATAGATCCATTAAGGCCCAATTTAAAGCCCAATGCAACCTTTTAAAGCCAGTAGAATTAATTAAAACCCAATATATTCATTAACACATACACATGCATACATATAACACAAACATGAGAAAATAAGAAAAATAAAAAATTCCGTCGCTAATCCGTCGCTAATTAGCGACGGATTCTAAATTCCGTCGCTAATCCGTCACTAATTAGCGACGAAATCTATTTAAAAATAAATAAAAAAGAAAATCCACGTGTGCGTCGCTAATTAGTGACGGATTAGCGACGGACACATGGATTTTCTTTTTTATTTATTTTTTAAATAGATTCCGTCGCTAATCCGTCGCTAATTAGTGACAGAATTATTTCCGTCACTAATCCGTCGCTAATTAGTGACGGATTAGTGACGGTATTTGTTCCGTCGTTAATCCGTCGCTAATTAGTGACCGAAATTTCCGTCACTGATACCCCTTTTTCTAGTAGTGTTATATTAATATATATGAACCAAAAACCATAAGCTCAACCTCCTAGATTGTTCTCATATATGAACTAAAAAACATAAACCACACTTGTACAATTTTAACATATATGAACAAAAAACCATAATCCCACTCTTGTAATGTTTTTACATATATGAACAAAAACTGTAATCCCACCCTTTAGAATTTTCACATATATAAACCAAAAACCGACCCTTGAAAAAATTTCACATACATGTCCCAAAAAGCATAAAGCCATGCCCAACTAAACCACTGTTTTTGACCCATTGAGAACATGAATAGAAAACCATAAACCCACACTTGAACATGATTACATATATGAACCCAAAACCCACCTTCTAAGATTTTCACATACATGAACAAAAAACAATAAACTCACAATTTAACATTTTTCACATATATGAACAAAAGGCATAAAGCCATGCCCAACTAAACCACATATTTGACCCATTGAGAACATGAACAGAAAACCATAAACCCTCACTTGAACGTGATTACATATATGAACAGAAAACCATAAACCCACCCTTCTAAAACTTTCACATATATGAACAGAAAACCATAAACCCACACTTGAACATGATTACATATATAAAGCCAAAACCATAAACCCACCTTCTAAGATTTTCACATATATGAACAAAAAACAATAAACTCACACTTTAACAATTTTCACATATATGAACAAAAAACATAAACCCACACTTGGAAAAAACTCACATATATGAACAGAAACCATAAACCCACTATTCTAAGATTGTCATATATATGAACAACAAACCATAAAATCACAATTAAACATTTTTCACATATATGAACCCAAAACCATAAACCCACTCTTATAAGATTTTCACATATATGAACAAAAATCATAAACCCACACTTTGAAAAATTTACACATATATGAACAAAAACCGTAAACCCACTCTTATAAGATTGTCACATATATGAACAGAAATCCATAAACCCACACTTGAACATTTTGTCATATATATGAACCAAATATCCTAAACCAAGCATTAGTAAATTTTCACATATATGAACCAAAAACCCTAAATCTACCATTACTAAATTTTCACGTAGATGAACAATGATGTAACAAATACACTTTAACGCATTAAGCTCATAAAAACCCAAATATTGTTAAAATTACCTTCTGCTTTCTTGGCAATCTCTTCAAGTTTTCGTTGTTCCTCTGCTTCGACATCTAGAGTCGTATCCATGGTGTTTTTGTAGTTGGAAAACGATGTTTTCAATGCAATCCTCTCACTTTTTTTGCGAACTGAACAAATAATCAAGAAATAATTTGTGAAAGTTGTGCTCTTGAAATCGGTATTTAAACCCTAGATTTCGAGAAATTTTACCTCTAATTAAATTGTGTGTGCCTCCAATTTCCGCCATTTTTTTGATCGATTACGTTAATCAGATCGATGAAATCGCTGACCTATCTTGATTTGAAGATTGTGTTGATCGCGCAACCGAGATTGTAGGAGTCTGGATGAACGATGTGTATAGAAATCCCGTGAAATGAAGTTACTTCCTTATCTAACATGTTTAATCACTATGCAAAAGGACACATATACCCCTCTTCAAATATGAATTTGGTTTAATAATCTATTTTATCATTTAATTAATAAAAAAATAATTACTTTTAATCTATGCCATTGATTAAAAAAATGGAGGGCTTTGATTGGTTAACAAAGTTAACACTAAATGTTTGGTTAAGATGTGGGTTGCAAGGGTTGCAACCTTTTTCAGGGTTGCAAAATATCCTTCCACTATATATATATATATATATATATATATATATATATATATATATATATTAGAAAAATGGAAATAAAATGTTGTTAAGTAAGAGGACCGACAATCTTATACCCGGTTAACGTTTAGCGAGTAAGTGACACTTACCAACATTTTTATTATGCTATTTTGATGACCATGAATCTTACAATAAGAGAAGAGAGGGACTCTTACCCTGTTAGGTCAATAAACAATCTCTTATATTAATTTATGAGTAACTACATACTCTTTTATTACATAACTTAATACTGAACCAAGGAAAAATCACTTTCTGGTGAAAATGACAAAAAGATGCCCTAGAAATTCTAGAGAAATTAGAAAAGTAGTACAGGGATACAAAAAATAAAATTCAAAAATAAAAATATATAAAATGAAAAGGGGGATGATGGATCTATTGCATTAGTAGACTCCTGATAATGGATGCTTGGGTGGAGTCTGTGTTGTCCAGCAACTCTGATAGACGCTCACTCAAGTCGTCAACCTCTCTGTGCAAGCTTTTAATATAGCTGCATGTCTCCTGTAACACCCTTGCTGCTGATACCTGCATCCATCAATGACATTCTCATTTTTATTGATAAATTTCTTGATAATTTAGCAAATCTTTATTCTTTTTAATCGTAATTAGTTAATTAATTATATGGTTTTTTATGTACACAGTTAACAACATCGAGTTGCTCATATTAAAGTTAGTACCTTGTCAGAGCAGCGATTACGGATTTCAGGAAGAAGTTGATGCAATTTGGAAACAAGATCATTGATTTGATCGTCCGTGATCATTGAAGGCGCTGAAGGTCTGGATCTTGACCTTCTGCTTGACATTTTCTATCCTGGAATATATATGACTGAATATTAGGTGATCAAAGTTAATTCATAGAAAGATTTGTAGTTTGAGTGAAGAAAAGAAGCCAAGAAATGGGATCAAGTAGAGATGCAAAAAGAAGAAATTGCAGATGGGTGCATGAGTGAAAGCTCTGGGCTAAGCTTGTATATAAATACCCTCCATCCTTGCTCACTTAATTTCAAGATACAAGAGCAAACTGAGAATAAAATATACTACTACAATAGTAGTTGGTTTGGTTCAAATGGTTGGCTTTTGAGATGATTAATTTGAAACTTATTTTTTATGTATTGTTTTATCATAGACATGTTAGTGGGTAGACAATAAAAATTTCATCCATGTGGTTTCATTGATTTTCCACATAGTGTTATATATATATATATATATATATATATATATATATATATATATATATATGGAGAGAGAGGGATATTCTTTTGTAAAAGATAAAAAGGCTGTAAATCTTGTAAATCGATGAAATTTGATCATAACAGTAGATTATCCCCTTTTCTAAGAAGTATTTTCGTTTTTAATTTTTTTAAAGTGTAACCATCTCCATCCTAACTGTCGATTGTTTAATCGTCTGGTGTAGATGTGGGTACATAATTTATAACTTTTTTATGGTTTGTATATGAATTAGCCTCTCTCTCTCTCTCTCTCTCTCTCTCTCTCTCTCTCTCTCTCTCTCTCTCTCTCTCTCTCTCTCTCTACAGAGAGAGGTAAATTATTTTGTTAACTAATAAAATGTTATTAACTTTGCTAATCACATTTGACCAATAAGAAAGTTTTCTCATCTTTGGTTGATTGAACCCATTAAATAAATATTTATTTGGTATTTCATTTAGTTGATTTTTATAGCCTCATTAATGAGGAGTTACAAAAAAATTTCATCCATGATTCTAGCTTGAGGTTATGATTCAAAGTGTACTCTAGGTCTCATATCATGGATAATCTACTACTATTACCTTCTTGATACATGGATCAATTTACATGCTTCATCCATTTTCATGTCTAATTATTTCATAGATTTATTAGCTCAATTTAGCCATGAACAACTATGAAACATATGAACCTGTGTCATGAACGTAAATGAATGTGTATTCGTTGTGATAGATGAAGACATACGAACAATAATGAAAAGAGTGTAAATTGATTGGGGGTTGGATGGATTCACCAGTTCACACACCGGCTGTGATGTGAAAACTAAGATTTTCTAAAAAGGGTCATAACATGTTAGTATAATGAAATTATTGAACAATAAAAGTAAATGACTATGAATTTTAACATGTGTGAATGTGTTTCGAACAACCATTTGTTATGACAAATGAATGATCAAGGGCCTCAGCCAAATTCATTTTGTGTTATATGTCATAGTGTATATGAAGAGGGATCAATGAACAATGCCCATTAAATTTGATCTTGAAAAATCAAATTTTGTCAAAAAATATGAGTTACAATAACGCCCTATACCATGCACTGAAAGGGAACATGTTCATGATTTATTCTTGAAGTTGAATGTGGATGCTCATAAGAATATGACATTGGTGAAAAAAAATTAAACCAAACTTGTTCTCCGAATGTGATAATATATATGAACAAGAGTGATTATGCAATGAATAAACTTATGAGTATGGACATATATGATAAAGCCTTCCCAATTGTGATTAAAGATTCAAACATACATACATTTGAGTTGAACATATACGATAACATCTCACAATGAACAAACTTATGAGTATATATGATAACATCTCGCAAGTTTTATGAGTAAAGAATCAAACATACGTACATTTGAGCTACACTATTTTGATATGGAAACGTCCTTCAAAATGAAAGAAGCATCTATTAACGAGAGTAGTAAATGAGGCGATGTTTATGTTACAAAAGATTGGGGAAATATTTTTTTCCCAAAATGCTCTTTATCACCTTTGTTCAATACACCGGTTATTAAAACAAAACTCATTAAATGATTATTAATTTAGATCAAATCTCAACCATCATCAATTGTGAGGATTGGTTCATATAGTTAATAACAAAAACATGGTTAACAAAATAACTAGACCCTATATATATATATAGGAAGGATCATGCGAGAATTTAAACATTTTACAAGAAGGCAAGAAATCTCAATATCATATATGATTACAGTCCTTTGAATATGCTTAATCATACTTGATTAAGTGTCTATGTGTTGTCAATGCAACAAGTGTTTGAGATTTTTTGTCTTCTCACAAAATCTTTAACTTCTCATTTGAACCTGACCCTATATATATATATATATATATATATGATCGCATGAGAAGAATAGTTAAGGCGAGAAGGTAATAAGAGATCTGGACCTTGATCACTTTTAATCTCAAACCCACCCATGAATTGCACTTGATACAGGGATTGATCTATTGTATCTCGGTGCATATCATTCAGGTGCACCTCATCTTGATGTGCATCCAAGGGTGGAAATCACTTCTTACCCTCCTCGCAATAACTCTCATTCTCACCGAACCCAACCCTATATATATAGAGAGAAAGAGAGAGAGAGAGAGAGAGAGAGAGACCACGATTACCTTATATATACATATATATAGGGGTAGGTTCAAATGAAAACCACATTTTCATTGTGAACATGAGGACCAATCTTGCTATTGATCAAAATTTTAGAAAACTAATCGATGGTTAGAACATAATAAGGTTCATTGAAAATTGATTTGGGGAATAAATGTAAGATTAATTAAACGCCTACCTTATTTAATTAAAAAACTTTTACCTACTTAAAGTTTAGACTAAATTACATTCCTGACCAATGGTTTCGCCAAATTTTGGATATGGTCCCTAATTCGCATTTATTACACTGGGCGTCCTGTGGTATGGATAAGTGCACGCGCAAGGTCCCTCCTTTTAACGAAGTCTGTTAACCTAGTTAACTCAAGGGATATTTTTGTCTTTATACACTTGTTTTTGTCTTTTTCCTAATAAAAAAATTAAGAAACCAAATTAAAGAACACCATACCCCCTACCCCATACTACAACCGTCACCCCTACCTTCTCCACCCTCTCTCTCTCTCTCTCTTTTCTGCTTCTCTCTCCTCCTAACTCACCACCACCAACCCACCTTAAATCTTTCGATGCCTTGTATATCTTCACAATATATACTATTTCATTAATTTCTTCTGTGTTCTTTTTACCACCAGCTTAAATTTACTTTAGAACTATAAGGTATGTTCAATGGTATACCCAATTTAGGTAGAAAAGCAAATCCAATGCAAATGGAACCACAACCATAAGTACAAGATTCCCTTTTATTCAACCAAAAACATACAAACAACCTTACAGACCCCACATCAAAGACGTATACATGATCGATTCTGATAGATGGATTACATATATATATATATATATATATATATATATATTACATTACAAAAGGGCCAAAACCTAACCGGAGATATCAATGGCTTTGACCACCGGCTTTTTCTCCTCTTCCTTAGGCACTTATCATTCTTCTCCTCCTGTTCACTGCTCCTCTCTCCGCTTATTTGCAACAACCTTCCTTTCTCAACCTCCACCTTCACTTCCTCCTTCCTCAGCCTTGACAAGTCCGCTTTGAACACATGGGCCTCCCGTGTCTCCCTCCGGCCGATTCGGGCGTTGGCGATGACTGTTGTTTCTCGTGAAGAGTCAGCTGGGAGGTTGCTGAGGGCATTGGAGATCCCATGAAACGGGTCCCAGATGTCGAGGGAGAATGGGTCGAAGACGTTGCTCTTCCTACCGGTGAAGAAAGATAAGATCAGAGAGGGAGGCGGGTTGGTGGTGGTGAGTTAGGAGGAAAGAGAAACGACGGAGAGAGAGGGTGGAGAAGGTGGGGGTGAGGGTGAGGGTTGTAGTGGGGGGTAGGGGTATGGTGTATCTCACCGTGATATCAAACTGGAAAACTTGCTTCTCAAAGGTAACGATGATTTGAAGATCACAAATTTCAGATTCTCCGCCCTACCGGAGTAGAAACATTACGACGGACTTTCTGCACACACAGTGTGGGCCACCTGCCTACGTTTGGTGGGTTTAGGGAAAAAGAAAGGGAGGTGGGGGTGGTGGGGGAGGGTTGTAGTGGGGGTGGGGGGTATTTAATATTTATTAATTTTTTTTATTTTTTATTAGGAAAAAGACAAAAACAAGTGTATAAAGATAAAAATACCCCTTGAGTTAACTGGGTTAACATAATTCGTTAGACGGAGGGACCTTCTGCGTACGCTTATGCATACCACAGGGATGTCCAGTGTAATAAACGCGGATTAGGGACCATATCCAAAATATGGCCAAACCACAGGACCAGGAATGTAATTTACTCTAAAGTTTAAAATAAATTATCTTACTAATATTTTAATCAAATAAATTATATAATAAAAACAAGAATTTCGTGTTGTTCGATATGACATCCAGCTTGATATAGTTTTTTTTTCGTTTTAACCATTTTTACGTGATATGTTATATATATATGTGTGTTATATTCATTATGATTATTTATGCATATTCATATGTTTACAACAACTATATAATATTCATTTATTAGTATGTATGCATCATGAATATACAACTTAGTATAACATTCATCATTAATAATTATGTATTTTCATGTGTATTAATACAAATCTTTAGTATTCATACATCACTATCATTAATAGTTTTACTATAACATTCATCATGAATATACATATTATTAATCATGAATATTTATATATGTTCACATGTATACCGCAACATTTCAACATTCATACATCAGTATGATATTCGTCATAAATATACATATTATTCATCATGAATATTTATGTATGATCACGTCTATACAATAACGCTTTAATATTTATATTAATATAATAGTTATCATAAATATTAATTTTCACCACAAATATTCATCATGCATATACATATTATTTATCGTAAATATACTATAGTTTCAACTGTACATACTCTATTTTTCTTTCTTTTTCTTTATTGGATTATCGATTGATCTTGACAAGTTCCCGGTTTGTCTCGATAGATTTCCCGATCCATCTCGATAAAAGTTAAAAGTGATAGGTTATGGTTTTACACAAACAAACACACCATAAAATAATCAATATGTTCTAAATCGGTCTCGATGAAAAATTAAGGTGTTAGGTCATGATTTTAATACACAACCATACACCAAGACAATGGATGGGCTCTTGATTAGTCTCGATGGGTTCTCGATTAGTCTCAATTGGTGTCGATTGGTCCCGATGGGTTCTTAACCGATCTCGATGTATTCTTGATTGGTCTCGATGGGTCTTGAGTTACGAAGATGAAGAATACGGTGCCTTACGACGTTGAAGAAAGTGATGTCAAGTTACAGACTTACGGTGTCGAGCCGTTTTATACACTTGAACATACATAAATATTCATCATGAATATAAAACATATAGAACATTTCACGTAAAAAATGACTAAAAGGTAAATATATATATATATATATATATCGAATAGTACGAAATTCTCGTTTTTTTGATATAATTTTTTTGATTAAAATATTAGTAATTTTTAAAATAATTTATTTTAAATTTTAAGAGGGTAAAATTTTTAATTAAAAAAAAGTCACATAAGATAGCCTGAGATTGAAATTAACTTTATCTTTTACCCCTAACCACCTTAATTAATAATTTTAATTAAAAACTCTATTTATTGTGAGTTGTTGAATCAATATAGATGGAGCCGAAATCAGTTCTCATATTTACAATAAAAAAAATATATATATATATATATATAGAGAGAGAGAGAGAGAGAAAGAGAGGGAGGGAGAGGGAGGGAGGTTTATTTGTTAACCAACAAATTGTTGTTAACTTTGTGAAGCTAATCCAACCAATAGGATTGCAACTTGATAATCTTAATATATACAATATTTATTATACTTATGTGGGAGTTATAAAAATTTAAATTCTACACTTCTAGCTAAATCTTTGATTTCAAAATATTTTCTATAATCAATTGATTAAATCGTATGAACCTAACAAGAAGTCTAGTAACTTAGTTTTTCAATTCAAATCTTTTTCCACCGATTGAGTATGATGATTTCTGCAAATCTATGTATGATAGTCCCCTAAACCATTCAGATGAAACTATGTGAACACAAATTTAAAATCCAAAGGGCACCGCATCTTTGATCAAAATTTCAACTTTTAGAAGAAACAATGTTCATATCAACAAGTTTAGCCCTTGGAAGACTTGAAATATACGGTTGTATAAATTACAGAACTGTAAATGAATCGAACGAATACAAACAGAGATTTGTTCATATTCGTTTGTTTAAATTAAACAAACGAACGAACAAACACAAAGAGTAAACGAACAAATTTTTTGTGTTTATGTTCGTTTATTAAAGCATGTGTTTGCGTGTTCATTCATGTTCTTTCTTTAAAATGTTAAACGAACGTTAACGAACGACCATAAATAAACGTAGATAAACATAAACAAACGAACATAGACGAACAAAATGTTGCATGTACGTGTGAACATACATATGTTCATATGTTGGGTTCTTGAAAGGTAGATGTATGAAGACACGTGTTCATGTAGTAAGAATTAAATTTGTATGAACAATGCATTAAATTCGTTCAAGAATCTTCGGTTGCATTTTTTGTTTTAGAAAACATTAATGAGACGATTAACGTGATGTAAAAGAATGGGAGAATTAATTTCTAAATTCCCCTTAATGTAATAAATTCTCATTTATTAATTAAAAATTTAGTTTTAATCTCAACCATCCAATCTCAAGATGAATGCTTTAGATTAATTCACAAAGTTAATAAAAAAAAACTAGAGTTAACAAATGAACTAGACCTTTTATATATATATATATATTACCAAGAATAACGTCGAATATAGTCCGTTGATTTCAACAATTTCCCTATGTTTAATTATATAGATGTAGAGGATTTGTTTGGTGAGTAATATGACCTTGTTATTCCTAAATACTATAATTCAAGGCCAAATTATTTTCCAATTTAGGTACGTACCTCTTCTCTTTTTCTTTCAAAAGTGGGAGGGCATATATAACCGGGATCGATTCCCACGAGCGACACTTTCCTGATATATCCAGACTCTGGGTCTGGTCCTTCGGGGTCGGGGTCGGGACCGATTCGGGTGGATCCAGTCTATGGGACCCTCTACCCTGCCGGTCGGGTTCAGCCAAAGGCTAGGCCAGGTCGCAGCGGATTAGTGGGATTGCCCATAATGGAGGCCCGATACCGCTGGAACGTGTGTGTGCGTTAACTTGCCGTTCAAAAAAAATAAAATATATATACATAACCGGGATGTCATAAGCGTCTACACGCTTGAAACTTTGAATGAGAGAAAGACCAATGAGTTAAATTCTAGCTTTTTAAAAAGTGATATTTTACTGATGGCTTAGACCCTCGGTGTCTCGTGAAAGAGAAAAAGTTCGTGATATTTTACTTAAAAAAACGATTACCAAGACAACCAAGAGAGTAGTGATGGCCAAATGGGCCCGGCCCGATTGATTAACCGAGCCCGACCCGACTGAAAACCCGGCCCGGTGTCAAACCGGTTTGTAGCCCGAAAACCTAGACCGGTTTGGGTTTTTGGAGTATTTGGCGGCCCGGCCGGGCTCGGCCCGAAACCGATTCACGGTCCGGTTTTTGGCCCGGCCCGGCCCGATTTTCGCATTTCAAAAAATATAGCCGTTTGTATGCATTTTTTGACCCTTTTTTTGTGTTTTTTACCCCTCCAAACCCATATAAATACTTGTGTTGGTTATGGATAGTGACACCAACTTACAAAACGCAAAAACGCAAAATATACATACAATTCTCATTTATCGGCTCTCGCTATATTCGTTTCTCGCAAGTTCTACTCTCGGGTTATTAGAATTTATGTATTGTAAGTTTGTAACTTAAAATTATAAATAAAATGTATTTTTAAAGTGTATTTTAGAGATTTATTATAAATAAAACGTATTTTTAAAGTGTATTTTAGTGATCCAATTCAATTTTTATTTTTTATAGTTTAGTAATTAATTATTATATAAAGGAAATTATTAAAAAAATAAAAAAAATCGAATGCCCGATCCAGTCTGGTTTTGGGCCCGACCCGGTTTTGGGTGAACCGGTTTAACCCAAGCTTAACCGGGCCACGCCTTTTCGGGTGAAACCCGGCCTGGCCCGGCCCGAAGCCCGTTTGGGCCCGGTTTTTGTTTTCACTGTAGAGGCTCGAAGCCCGTTTTGACTCGGCCCGAGCCCGATTTTTGACCATCACGACAAGAGAGTATTTCAAAAGTTGGATATTCAATAATTTCAAATTAAAAAATTGAACCTTAGCAACAAAACTGACGTTTGATGAGGTCTGAAAGTATAATTTATCATTTATGTAAAAACAATTTTAAGAGATAGAGGCAATTTATCAACACGAATTGTAAATTAAAAAATTAATTTTTAGCTTAGTGTAAATAAATAAAAATATTGGGGGAGTTTCCTTATAGATTCGGGGTCACACAGATTTGGGTGGTGACAATGTGGGGGAGTGAAGGTGTTTGACCGGTCAAAATGCTTGAAATAACATGCACTTTCCCAAAATAGAAAGTACAGCACATGACACGTAGATTCGAACCGTTGCCCATTTTATATTTTTCCCGTTACATAATTGTCTGTTTTCTTTCTAGAGGGTAACGAGATTAGGGGCATTTGAGTAATTTTATATTCTATTTTTTCAGATCTAGGAGCTTTCAGCCTTGTGTAAAATTTTATTTTTTAAACTTTTTTTTTTTGAACGGCAAGTTAACACACACGTTCCTGGGGTATCCGGACTCCCATTTAAGGGTGTCACCCGACTAATCCCCGTCGATCACGACCCAACCCAATTAAGGGTACCACCATGTGGCAGACCATGATCATGGATGTCACAGTATGTCAGAATAAATAACTATGAATCGATCCGCTATATTGAAAACCGGATTGTGGAAATATATGTGTTTTATGCACTGTTCTAAAACACTCACCACACAGCCGTCATGGTGCGCCATGGCACCAAGCCTTGTGTCTCACGCCACGTTAAGCACGTGGTACGCCATGGCCTAATGCACAGTTTTTGTAATGTGATATTTGGTTTTTCTTTATATTTTTAATGTCTTATTTGCAAGTTTTAAATATATATCACCTAATTTAACTTGATTATTACTATTGACTCATTGAGTAACACACAAAACATATGTTTTTATATATAACTAGAAGCGTACTCGTGCAATGTAGCGAGAAATATCACGATTTTAATGTTTTTTTTTTTTTCGATTTACAGTACGATTTTGGATGGTTATGAGAAAGTGATAATGTTTTTTTTATAAATTTGTTTAATTTAGGCTTAATAATATAATGTTTTTATAAAAAAATAAATATTTTGTTAAAGTTCAATGATTATCTTATATATTTTAATAACATCTAGAAAAAATAATCATTTACATATTTAATAATATAATTAAAACAAAATTATAGTAATATAATATATTAATTAATAGTGATACATGGAAAAGTCTGTATAAAAGAAATGTCCTGCACATACCAAATTGATGGGTGTTAGAAGTCTGCAGAAGTAATATGTATCTTGTGCTTTGATACTTATAAATTAAGAGATTTTTAAAATCTTGCATAAAATGATGGTATCTTGTGCCTAATAATTTGTATTTAAGAGTTTTTTTATCCGTGCTTTATAATATAGTATAGATATTATATATAAATTAGAAATTAGAAGCCACAAGTCACGCCTTGAAAACGCCGTGACTCCAAAGGCTTGAGGGTTGGTCTTGCCGCCACGCCACGCCTCACGCCATTTAAAACTTTGGTTTTATGTACGCATAAATTCAAGATCATGTAAGAATTTTTTATGTGTGAAAAATTACAAAGAAAGAGACTTTCAATGATGAATAGATCCATCACTCATCTGTTGATTATGGTTAGATCTTTTAGTCATCCATCAAAACGCCTTCGTCGTAGAAGGTTTGGCTGTTTTGATGGTCCTCAAATCACTGATATATTTTTGACACAAACATGTTTTCTAATGGACTTCAGACATACGCGTTTTATTAATGGATCATGTTTTACCAACGGATTCCCGACAGACGCCATCACTGACTAATATCCGACAGAAACTATCAGTGACGACATTTCGACAAACATCATCAGCGATAGATTTCCAACAAAACAAAATCACCGACGAATTTCCGAGGGCCAGTACATTTTCGACAAATTTAAGACAAAAGACAATACCCACGGATTTCTGAGTTAACCAATTACCATCGCCAGTTTAGTTGGTAGTAAATTATTTTGAAAAAGCAATTCAAAATATTTGTATTTTCCTTTATTAATATGCATTTCCTGTATATATGCATTGCACTAAAAGAACAAAAAGAATTTATAAAATCCTATTCAAATGTTTGAATAAAATAAAAAGTTGAGCACGCTAACTAACTAGACAAGGATGGGGGAGGGGGAGGCAAGGACAACCCAGCTAATATAGAAATCAACTCCTAGGAACTTTGCAAACTCATCCCTAGAAAAGTGGTCCTTGTCGCCAGAGCTGCTCGCTCGGCTTGTTTAGCCTCCACCTCGGATGCACATGTTGTCTATTTGTCCTTTGGCCTATTTGTCTTGCCAGTTGACCTCTTGTGTTGCCCGAATCCCCTCTCATGCCTGCTTCACCTTCAATTTTTGGAAATTTTCTTCTAATGTTACTTTTGTTGGTCCCAAATAGCAGTAAGTAAATAAGAAAAGTATTGTAGAAGGGGGGTTGAATACAATACACACAGTTTTTCACTTAATTTAATTCTTATTGATTTGAAATCAAGAATTACACATAGAAAACTTTTGATTGTTGCGGAAGAGAACAGATGAATCTGCTCAAACAATCTAACACTAAGAGAAATGAAGAACAATTGTAAAACACTTAGAAAACAATAAGAACTTCGTAAAGAGGAGAAAGCCAGGCACTTAGAGAACTTGAAGGTTGTAGAACTGGTGATCTTGCATGTTGAACCATCTTCCCTATTTATAGTGCCTCATGCATTAAATGCATGGGACACTTGTTGAGCAAAGGATGGACACAGGTCTTCAGCAAGGTACAGGATGTACCTTTTGTCTTGAGGTGTTTTGGCTTGAAGTGTTGACCTGCAGAGGATGGTGGAGACCTTTCCTTAAAATAGTGTAAAATACAAAACATACTTTTTCTGATCTTCCGATAAGGTCCACGTCAATGCAAGATATCACAAAGATACTTTGTCAGAAAAGTACAATGTGTTTGAGAAATCTTCAGGCCTTGAAGATTAAGAAGTCTTTGGTTGCCGAAGAGTTTTTCGGCTCCTGAATACTGAGAGGTCTTCGGCTCCTAAGACTGAGAGGTCTTCGGCTCCTAAGACTGAGAAATCTTCGGCTTCCGAAGAGGTCTTCGGCTCCTGAAGACTGAGAGGTCTTCGGCTCCTGAAGACTGAGATCGGCACCATCCTGACCAATGGTGTTGATCAAGTAGGCATACTTGGCTTTAGGCTGAGGAGTCTATCTTCAATCCGCTTTGAGAGATATTATCCTTCTTTGTCTTCTTCGACTGATCTTCGACTTCACCGAACATTTGTATAGAAACCAAGCTGCTAAAAGAACCTCAAAATATTCTAAGTATGATGATACAAAATGGAAGATCGGGAGGTTATCTTCAAATCTTCAGATGACCCAACAATTTTCTATGAATATTAAACATGTGACATATGAGCGATAGAACCCGTAGGCAATGAAACTAACAACGTAGTAGTTTCAACGTAGATCCATTGTCCAACAAGCAACATACAATCTCTTAGTGCTCAACTAGTTGGCTCACCCGTCATAGCGAACTCGGTATCATGTCAAAGTCGAAGAGTCAACCTTTTTTCTGACCTCCAACACTTTGCTCCCAAAAAATCATTTGGAGGACCAGTGTTGGGGTCTAGGCTAAACCTATCATGCATGAACTGCTAATAAGCGTCCAACAATATACAAAAATAAAAAAGGTTCATAATTTTTAAAAGTTTCAACAGTATAAATACTATAAATGAAAATTGTCTATAACAAGTTTTGTAACGAATGAAACATGTCTATAACAAGTTTTGTAACAAATATAGCTATCAAACTACAATTGAAGTCACAATGCCAACCGATCACTATCTACTTACCCTAGCGTCTGCCCCAACAATGGTAACAAATACTAAATAACAATAAATAATGTATTGTTACGATTCCTATAAAACCTGATTAAGTCTCACTAGATTTGAAAACCCATAGAAAATCTATAAGCCTTCGGTAATGAATTTTGGAGGATTGGTTAGGAGGCCCATATTCCTCGAATGAGTCTCCCTATTCCTATGCATCTTCTCTTAGACCTCATTAATAGTATGGGTGTGACCAAATGGTTCTTGCTACAAAAGTTAACCTTAGTTAGTATTATTTAAGAAAATAGAAAAAATGAAAACCATGACAAGTAAATATTTGATTTACCAAAAGCAATTTATTCTACATACTGCTAATGGAGCCCAGGGTCGTCGGTAATCCTTTGATGATTTACCAAAACCAATCTCTACTACATATTTTCATACCATGTTTTTCGTGGTCAATGATAATCGTCCAGCGAGTGAAAACATCACTGGAATATTAGCGACACATGAAAACCATCATGAAAAGTTTTGAATAATTCATTTTTAGTGACCTGTCAGAGATGCGTTGGTGATTACTGTTAAAGCCAAAAATCGTCCAAAGGAAGATCTATGGTCGGTGTGTAGCTTTAACAACTAAAGTAAGCGATCGATCAACAAATCGTATGGCAGGTTATAAAAGAAAATAAGAGACAGATAATTTGGTGACGTGGAAAACCCCGTCGAGGGTAAAAACCACGGAGCAATGAAGGGTCCTTACGGTCAATGAAGAATACTTGATAAGAGTAATTTCAAATCCCAGGAGAAAATTAAAACAGGGAAAATTACCACCATGTCATTCCGTGATAAAAAAAATAGAAGGTTAAATAAATTCTTTGGACGAAAATGATCGAATCCGATGTGTGAGATTGGTACTTTCCTCCTTAACATTTCAAGGTTTTCATTTTTTAATGTTTATATAGTAAATTACATATTTCATCCATGTGGTTTATATGTTATAACATATTAAGTCCCTTTTTAAAAATAATTAGGGATTACAACCATGTGATTTGTAATTTATGAGGCATTGGGTCCTTGCCCCTAACTCTGTATTTTGAGTAAACTAGGAATTTGGTCCGTCAGGTATGTCATTTATTACGGATTTGGTATTTTTTTTTCTTCATTTATTACAAAAGAAACATCCCATATGTCTTTGTTACGTATTTGGTCTATGAGACAAACTACCGTCTACTTTTTGCCGTTAGCTCCCACCACGTGTGATGTAGACAAGGGTAAAATGGTCAAACACTTTTAATACACTTTATCTTTATTTCTCTCTTTTTGAATACTCATTTCCCTCAAGTAAAACCTCTCATTTGTCTTTCTTCTTCACACAAGCATCGAAGCATTCCAAGAACCATTGTGTTGTGCTACTGTGGTGTGGATACAATTGTGCGAACATCCTTCACAAATTCAAACCCAGTCGAAGATTCTTCTCCTTTTCATGATATGTACAGTTTTTTTTGTTTAACCAATCCTCCATTTATTGATTTTTTCCATCTCCTTCGTCCCTTGATTTTTACAAAACAATTGTCCATTTATATGGTACATGACACTTAATGGAGATGAAGTTGGGTTACCTAAACAGTTGGTGGATGCTAGTTACACTCTCACAACCTGGAAAACTATTTTGTTACCCTAACAATTGTTTCCTTGTAAATGGTAGGCTTCGCCGGAGTAAAGCGTTAGAGGTCAATCAAAAGGCTTCGAGGTGGGGAGGCAAGGTTGCTCAGGTAGGGAGGAAGATGAGTTTATTAGGTCTTTATGTGTGTATATATATACATATATATATATATTATAATATCATATTAAGATACAATTTGTTTTGTAAGGAAAAATGGATAAATAGGTAAATTGACACAAAAGCCCGTTTTGTTAAACGAGTTAACGAGAAATTTTGTAACGAAATTAGAGTTATGGACCCAATACATTTTAAATTGCAAACCATAAGGATGTAATCTATAAGTATTTTAAAAAATCTTTATACATTATAGCATACAAACCGCATCGACGAAACATGTAATTACTCATATTTATATTTTGCTAACAATCAAGGGGACTATTACATTCATAGGATGCCTTACGGACCACAAAAGATTAATTTATGATTACACAATTATTAAAAGGTGCAACAAACATTTCGAAAACGTATAATGTCCTTAAACCACTTCAATGGCCAGTTTAATGTGTAAAACTTGACAAATTGGAGATTCCAACGAATATTCAAACATCAATTTCTTAATTGTCAAGTGGTACCATAGGAGAACGTGACGGTAAACACGATCTTTGACAACAAGCTAGTAATAAACCGAAACAAAGTGAGAAGCAAGTATAAAATATAATATCATTTTTATGCTTAAGAAATTCATATGAAGTTATAAAAAATGGTTGACGTTAATGGTTGCACTATCCCATAGATGGATCCAAAACATTTATCAGAAAAAGATTCAAAATATATATAAAAGTAATTACACAAACTTACTTACACACATACATACATGTTTAAACATACATTCACAAATACATACAAACATACACATATATGCACTTGGTTGTTTTACTGTAAATGCATGGTAAAACATAATTGAATCGCAACCTCATATATTTATTATAGATTCTCGTTATTAATGGTCCACAACTAATAATTTCTTGAACAGTTCAAGTATGTCAACTTTTTGTTGGAATAACTAATTATTATTCGATATGCAAAAATAATTATGTAGTGGTTAATTAAGGGTTTATAAACCTAAATCTCATAACCTTCAATGGTTACAATAAAATAATTCAATTTCGTTTATGATTGTAATTGATTTTTATTACTTTGTAACTACTGTAGTTACAAAATTGGGTTTCAAAATTGGAGATATAGAGATAGAAAGGTAATTTGGGATAATTTATGTGTATTGAAAAATGAAACTGATTGCATCAATTTATACAACGGAAAGGAAAAACTAACTCAAGTTAATACTATTTAACACTGATTAAAGAAGGACGCTAATTATATCACAACTGATAACTTAGAAAGACAATATTGTCCTTAATACTCCCTCTTAAGATGAGCACTAAGAATTTATGTTTTTGAGTGCTATCTTGGATAGTAAGCCTCAAGCTTGGACCAAGGCAGAGACTTGGTAACAATATCGGCTAACCGATAACATGTTTTGACATCAATTGACTCAATTTATAACAAACTTTTTCTCTAACGAAGTAATGGTCAATGTCTATATATATGTTTTGTCCTTTCATGAAAAGTTGGATTAGATATAATATGTCATGCTGATTTGTCGTCACATGAACATTGAGATTGACTTCGTGTGTTGAACATCCAAATGTCTTAATAGATGTTGAAGCTAAAGTAACTCACAAGTAATAACAGCCCTGGCTCTATACTCAATCTCGGTAGAATTGAAGATTGTGAAACTGTAGGTCGTTTCTTAGAATTCCAGGATATTAAAAGTATGACCTAAAAACATGCAGAATCCTGTCACGGTGTAACATCTCATGCTAATCGTATCAGATATTGTCCGCTTTGTCTACACTTGAACTTGCGGTTTTAAAATGCATTTGAAAGAGGAGGTATCTAGTCCCATGTAAGGAAACCCTTGTTTCCCTCCCTAATTGATGAGGGATTTGACAATCCACCCCACTCGGGAGCCCAACGTTCTCACTGGGACACCAGTTCGATTCATGGCTCTGATACCATTTGTAATATCTCAAGATAACTGTATTAGATATTGTCCGTTTTGTCCACCCCAAGACACACGATCTCAAAACGTGTATGAAAGAGGAGGTATCCAGTCTCTTATAAGACAAACCTTGTTCCTCTCCCCACCCAATGTAAGATTTTACACCTAATTGATTGAGGAATACAAAGGCAATCTAAAGTTTTGTGTGACCAATAATGTTAGCAATAAGTGTAAATTCTATTTATAGTTATAAACGAAGAGCGGCATCTAGCAATACATCATCATTGCTCACGTGAATTCTATCCCACATCACCTAGTAAAAGGATTCTACCTCATGGCCACTTATATAAATTGCAATGTAAGGTTGAGTGTTTTTGGCTCATCTTGTTATTTTAACCTTTTATTTTGTAATGTTTTGGAGTTCCCCTTAAACTTAAGTGGGTGCACATTTCAAGTTTTTCAAAGTTTTGTATTGAAATTTTTTATTGAGCGGGACCTGCTCATTTAAGATTTTTGTTTATGTTTGTTTATCATTTTTTCGAGGCAAGTTTGAGTCGAGTATTAGCTTTCGAGTTCGAGTCGAGCTTGGGTTTTCATTACTCGCGAGTTTTCGAGTCGAGTTCGAGTTTGATTCGAGTTCTAGTTGGAGCTTGATTCGAGCTTAAAACGAGTTCGAGTTCGAGTTGAGTTCGAGCTCGAGTATTAGCTTTCGAGTTCGAGTCGAGCTTGGGTTATCACTACTCGCGAGTTTTCGAGTCGAGTTCGAGCTCGAGTATTAGCTTTCGAGTTCGAGTCGAGTATAATGATACTCGAGCTCGACTCACATCATTTACACCCCTAATAAAGACAAACTAAAGTCAGGTGTTACTATACCCCGATAACAGTCGCTATTTTCAATATAAGTGCGGAAGACTTCATCAAGCTAATCACCTCTTCGAGCACACAACTAGCACTCATCTCTGCACAGTGTCGCTAGAACTAATCCAGAAATGGAACCTGATCACATGCTGACAAATAAAAAGGTTAGGCTAACGCCTAGTGAGTTCAAGCGTTTAATATCATGATCATAAAGGAAATCGTATAACGGAAATATCTTAACTTATAATCATGATCCTTTAAAATGAATTACTTTAAAATAAGAGAACGACTCATTTACCAATAATATGCATTTTATAGATGGACGCATCAACGCCAAAACATTCTTTTGTGAATTAATGCAACCCAACGCTTACAAAAAATGTGAATAATGGTAAATGCTCAAACGTTGAAATTTGTATAAAACTTTATAAATCAAACGACCGAAATAAGAGTAAACTCAAGCCTCCAAAATTATAACGTATGGGGATTAACCCAAACTCAATAGGTCACTGAAAACAAGGATAAAACTAAATACCCAAAACAACACCTTTCGGTGACGGGAGAGACCCGAATTCCATGGCTAGTGGTGGAACACAAAAGTAGGCCACATTCCAAGTTATTGAGCTCACCATACTAGGATCAAGGCCACGAACACGCCGGCTCGTACTAAGATGTGGGGGAGGCCACCCAATGATTCCTAATCATGCTCATTCGCTAGGATTTACATTTACGACCCACGACTAGTATCCGGTCCCACATAACCGTACCAAGTTGCCACCCTAGGGTCCAAGTCTCAACTAGCTACAAATGGGAAATAACTATCCCATAAAAACAGACTCAGAAATTACATCACGGATGCAGGTCCGGGTATTGGACTCCACGAGCCCTCACCGTATTGTCCTCGAAATCCCATGACTAATTCTGGTGCCAACATATAAATAATAGCCCATTTTCTTTAAATAATAAATACCGACTCATATGCCTATGGATCCATTACATTACAGTCTAAAACAATACATGACTCCATTTGAATGACCAATGCACTCAAAGCATGTAATTCACAAATGATGCGTAATAACCTCCATCATACTCAAAACTCCACGACGGGCTATTAAACCGGACAATTGTCCCCAATACTCATTTTAGTCAAACCGAGCCAAAGATCAACAAAATTTCTTTATCGTGCAATAAATGTCGGTATAAACAATAAAACACCTTTAACCAACGGTTATGCAACTTAACGACTAAAAGTTTGATTAACCAAAAACACAAAGTTGGTTGATGCAAACCATTTTCCAAATGAACTCATACCCATATTTCCAAAATACCTTATGACACAATGATATGCAATTTCCCAAAACGGGTATATAAGATCAAGTACTCAAAATTACAATTACGTCAAATAAACTCCATTTATATAAAATTGTCAAGGACACATGTCAACGTGATTTATTTATCAAAATGCCCAAGAATGTATGTTATATAAGTTTATAAAGTTAAACACCTCCAATTAACTAAAACTTATCAGCACTTAACAAATTTCATGTAAAGCACAAAACACTTTAAAATAAACATTTTGGCATGTACACCGTTTTCACAATTCGACTCGAACTCACCTCGCTATATTTAGGCTAAATCTAGATTTTACCCCACTTTGAGCTCTTTTGAAGAAACTTGAATCTTCAAGGTCGAAACCTCTATAAACCTAGATACACAAATTTCACACATAAATAATCACATTCAACCATTTAGAATCGATCCCCAAACACATGACATCAAAATCTCTATTTTGGTCGAAACCCTAATTTTGACCCTAAACCTTCCAAAATCTTACAAATCGAAACTGAAGGAATCAAGCACTAGAAAATCATCAATGAAGTATTTACATCACCTATTAAAGTTTAGAAAAGGATGGGATAAACTTACCACTTAGGTTTTTGAGCAAAACCCCCAAAAATTAGAAATCTTCAAGAAATGGTGATGAACACTTGAATCTTGCTCAAGAGGTTGAGGTTACAAGTATAGATGATGAGAGAGTACAAGGTTGTAGGGGAAAACTCCCAAAAATGGACTAGGGTTCATATGAGAGGGTGGGGTTCGGTTGAGAGAGGGTTTAAGAGAGAGTGGGTTAAGGGAATGAATGAGAAAAGTGGGTCTGGACCCCAACGGCGAGAGTGCCCCGCGAGAGTGACACTCTGTCACAATCGCGGGCACAATCGCCTGCTTCTCCCCACTCTCGCTACAAGGGCCACGAGAGTGCCCCGCGAGAGTGACACCCTATCACAATCGCGGGCACAATCGCCCAAACCGTACCGAGGTCCAATTTGTTGACCTTTCAACCTGAAGCATCCCCGATCCAAGCTTTTAACTTCACAAGGGGTTTATAATTATGGTTTTCGATTAGGAGTTGGTAAGGAAGGGCAAAATAAAGGCTTAACGAAAATACAGGTGTTACAATCCTCCCAGCCTTAGAATGATTTCGTCCTCGAAATCTATTTCTCACACAAGACATTCCAATACCACCCTTAGCACTTATTGGGTTTTCCCGGTCCCCAAGAACATAATGAACCAATTATAGACCTCAAGGATGTCCTTCTCCCAAAACGACTGCCTCTCTTCCAAGGGATTGTCTCTAATCCACTTCATCCTTCTGCTAACACTCGGTGACTTCCTGTCATGACTGGCATACTGAGTTTCATGAAGATTCTCACATTCAACATTCGTCTTGATACGTCATGCTCATACTAGGATGTACGTCGAATCTTATTATTTCCAACCCTACGTCCTCGGTTGCCTCTCAACCTTAGACGACATGTACTACCTCAAGGCCGTTTTTTATCTCAACTTCTCATTGACTCACTCATTCCATCTCAACATGGTCCTGAATCCGTGTTCTAATGCCGAACGTCCATTTAAAGGATTCTCAGTTCCTACCGCATCCAGAAAATCATGCAGATCCATACCTAATTACCGACCTTTAATTTCCTTTAAGTTCTGCCACCGTGGAACTAGCATTTCTCATGATCCCACGGTTACACTTCCAAATGACTCAACGATCGCCGGCCTCAAAGTACAAGTCGGCTAGCACTGTCGATCCCAAAAAGATTTAAAGTTGGCACCTAAAATGGATGTGAGACTTCAAACACATAGGTTTACGAACAATCCATATCATCCTTAATATTCCCAATTACCTATAAAGGTAGTACACTACCAACACATAACAGGCTGCCGATATCAACCCATTAGTTCAAAACCAACCGCACTCAAGAAATCGCACAAGGCTCAACCCAAAGATTTACCGAAAAGATCACCTATTATATATAGCGGTAACATATAAATCTGATACCTCAATTACTCATGCGTGAATCTATCCAAAACCGAAACCCAAAATTCAAGACTGACCACAAGTCGAATCATCCGACGTTTCAATTTCCCAAGGACTCCTCTAGTCCTTAATTACAATTCCTTTCTAGATAGGGTTTTAAATCTATAGCCCTAGTGAGTTCAAGGCTTTTTAACTAGTATGCCAATTTCAAATTTATAAAACTTTAAAATATACAAGATTTACAACTATTAATCGTGCGGTAAAAATCCACTACCGTTCACTCGAAAGGTGTGCAAAACGGTCACCAAATGTCGTGCATATGAAACCCTTTCAATATTCATTTGATCAACACTTGCGTTAATAAAGACAATAACAAAAGGTGCGCAACAAAATTTTCGAACGGACTGCCATAGTCCTAACATGCCTCAAGTTATGTCGTGTATGAAAAAAAAATTATGTTTCAAACTCCCAAAGAAGAAATCTACGTAATCAAGCTCAAAGAAAGATTTCTTTTAACCACAATGTGACATGGAAGAAAATTTGCCAATAAGACCCGCATGTCTTAGTTTATTTCTGAAATTTAACAAGGCAAAACGTGCATGCGATTTGGTTAAACTTAAAGCAATTTAAATCGATTTCAACTCTTAAGCCGCATAATAAAATGTGCTTTGTCCCCAGAATAGTGGCTGCCATCACATGCGTACCGATAACTCATTTAATGCATTGCGAAAACTTATAATAGTAAAATCAACGACTGAAGCATGTTCAAGACAAAAGTTCAACACAAGACAATATAAATCTTACATATGTTTACTCACACCAACAGGATGAATTAATTTAAATTTCAAGTAATGTGCAACGAGATGTTCTCATATAAACTAAGAGAAATCACACAATATTGAAATTTTCAAAAATAACATAAGGGATAACACTGACTAACAAAATCTCAAGACATCCCTCACGGTTGCGAAAATACATGTGCAAGACCCACATGAGACGAAAATGTTGAACAAGAACTCATGACTTAACACACACAACAATTTAGTTATACACGTTTCCAAAATATTATCTACGCGATGCAAACTGTCATAAAATAAAACTCCAAATGACTCGATTGAATTTTTTTTATTAAACTCAACGACGCTAAAACCAAATGATGCCAAAGTTTCCATTTCCCGACATAAAAGTATAAGACGACTATATGTCTAAAATTGTTAAAATTCTAAGACCACAACGTAAGATAAAGTGACCCCTTTCAAAAAGACTTATACGCAATAAAATTATAACCCACGCATTTCAAAGTACACTCACGTGCCCAAAAACGTCGCAAAACAATACCCATAAAATTCAACACGACTCGTACAGACTAAAATTCCCAAGGAAACTCCGACTCAAGAACAAGGGAATAACCTTTCCTTTAAAACATTTACATACGTGGAGGAGATCCAATGTCAAGGTTAAAATTTCATAGTTACTTGCCCAAAAATCTAAACAAGGTTAATTCGTAAATATCACGACATCCGAAAATAGTGTTCGAGAAAACATGATTAAAGTAAATCTTAACAAGGTTTGCAACCATATGGAATAAAACAATTTCATGCATGTTTAGAATCATAGTTTAAAATTTTGTGTGTGCTAAACATTTTTCCCACATTTTGTAATGTAATCCACATGACAATTTGGAAACATGAGGAATAATTGATGCAATTTATTTCAAAAGTAAATTCTTTTGTGCATGAATTTGATCGGCATTTATCGTCTAGAAACCACTCTCCTCAAGTTCTCAGTCACACTATTGTCATCCGGATGCATCAAACATCTAAAATTCATAGTCACACCAATCAGATTAACTTACAATCTCTTCTTGAAATGGAGTCTCTTTATCAAGCCTATGGTTCTAATTTCAACCAATAACTCCGATCCCAAAACGGTCAACTTAATGTATTCAACGTGCTTAACCATCATTCCAAATGACAATGCCATAAACATCAACTCTTCTATTGGCTAACCGCTTAGAAACTTTATCACTACCACAACGGTCATCATACCAAGGCAGTTCAAGTAAACACATGTAACATGTAGGTTCACCATAACACTGGCCAGGTGCAATTATGAACGTACCGTACATGGTCATCCTTACTACCCTTGTCCAGTTTCCCGTGTCTAGCGACTTTATCAACCTCCAAATATCCTATCTTAAAGTGCCTAATGGTTTAATTTCACTTTTAATCACTTAAAATAATGCTAGTTTGAGTCTAGGCATCTAAAATCAACACCTAATTCTCTCAAACTTAAGCTCTGATACCAACTTGTAACACCCTCAAATTTGGAAAGAGCGACTAATTTAAAATTTTCAATAATACCTTAAAGGATAATAAAATCTCTTACTACAAGTCCATAATTGAAATACATTTCTAGGTTGAACCATCAACAAAAAAAAAATTAAAGTCTTAAATAAGGACTAACTAAAGTCGGGTGTTACTATAACCCAATAACAGTCGCTATCTCCGATATAAGTGCAGAAGACTTCATCAAGATAATCACCTCTTCGAGCACACAACTAGCACTCATCTCTACACAGTGTCGCTAGAACTAATCCCGAAATGGAATCGGATCACATGCCGACAAATAAAAAGGTTAGGGTAACGCCTATTGAGTTCAAGCGTTTTATATCATGATCATAAAGGAAATCGTAAAACGGAAATATTGTAACTTATAATCATGATCCTTTAAAATGAATTACTTTAAAATAAGAGAATGACTCATTTACCAATAATATGCATTTTATAGATGGACGCCTCAACGCCAAAACATTCTTTTGTGAATTAATGCAACCTAACACTTACACAAAATGCGAATAATGGTAAATTCTCAAACTTTGAAATTTATATAAAACTTTATAAATCAAACGACCGAAATAAGAGTAAACTCAAGCCTCCAAAATTATAATGTATGGGGATTAACCCAAACTCAATACGTCACCGAAAACAAGGATAAAACTAAATACCCAAAACAACACCTTTCGGTGACGGGGGAGATCCGAATTCCAAGGCTAGTGGCGGAACACAAAAGTAGGCCACATTCCAAGTTATTAAGCTCACCATACTAGGATCAAGGCCACGAACACGCCGACTCGTACTAAAATGTGGGGGAGGGCACCCAATGATTCCTAATCCTGCTCATTCGCTAGGATTTACATTTACGACCCACGACTAGTATTCGGTCCCACATAACCTTACCAAGTTGCCACCCTAGGGTCCAAGTCTCAACTAGCTACAAATGGGAAATAACTATCCCATAAAAACAGGCTCAGAAATTACATCATGGATGCAGGTCTGGGTATTGGTCTCCACAAGCCCTCACCGTATTGTCCTCGAAATCCCATGACTAATTCTGGTGCCAACATATAAATAATAGCCCATTTTCTTTAAATAATAAATACCGACTCATATGCCTATGGATCCATTACATTACAGTCTAAAACAATACATGACTCCATTTGAATGACCAATGCACTCAAAGCATGTAATTCACAAATGATGCGTAATAACCTCCATCATACTCAAAACTCCACGACGGGCTATTAAACCGGACAATTGTCCCCAATACTCATTTTAGTCAAACCGAGCCAAAGATCAACAAAATTTCTTTATCGTGCAATAAATGTCGGTATAAACAATAAAACACCTTTAACCAACGGTTATGCAACTTAACGACTAAAAGTTTGATTAACCAAAAACACAAAGTTGGTTGATGCAAACCATTTTCCAAATGAACTCATACCCATATTTCCAAAATACCTTATGACACAATGATATGCAATTTCCCAGAACGGGTATATAAGATCAAGTACTCAAAATTACAATTACGTCAAATAAACTCCATTTATATAAAATTGTCAAGGACATATGTCAACGTGATTTATTTATCAAAATGCCCAAGAATGTATGTTATATAAGTTTATAAAGTTAAACACTTCCAATTAACCAAAACTTATCAGCACTTAACAAATTTCATGTAAAGCACAAAACACTTTAAAATAAACATTTTGGCATGTACACCGTTTTCACAATTCGACTCGAACTCACCTCGCTATATTTAGGCTAAATCTAGATTTTACCCCACTTTGAGCTCTTTTGAAGAAACTTGAATCTTCAAGGTTGAAACCTCCATAAACCTAGATACACAAATTTCACACATAAATAATCACATTCAACCATTTAGAATCGATCCCCAAACACATGACATCAAAATCTCTATTTTGGTCAAAACCCTAATTTTGACCCCAAACCTTCCAAAATGTTACAAATCGAAACTGAAGGAATCAAACACTAGAAAATCATCAATGAAGTATTTACATCACCTATTAAAGTTTAGAAAAGGATGGGATAAACTTACCACTTAGGTTTTTGAGCAAAACCTCCAAAAATTAAAAATCTTCAAGAAATGGTGATGAACACTTGAATCTTGCTCAAGAGGTTGAGGTTACAAGTATAGATGATGAGAGAGTACAAGGTTATATGGGAAAACTCCCAAAAATGGATTAGGGTTCATATGAGAGGGTGGGGTTCGGTTGAGAGAGGGTTTAGGAGAGAGTGGGTTAAGGGAATGAATGAGAAAAGTGGGAAAAAGGGGGTTTAAAGGGGTCTGGACCCCGACCGCGAGAGTGCCCCGCGAGAGTGACACTCTATCACAATTGCGGGCACAATCGTCCGCTTCTCCCCACTCTTGGTACAAGGGTCGCGAGAGGGCCCTGCGAGAGTGACACCCTGTCACAATCGCGGGCACAATCGCCCAAACCGTACCGAGGTCCAATTTGTTGACCTTTCGACCTGAAGTGTCCCCGATCCAAGCTTCTAACTTCACAAGGGGTTTATAGTTATGGTTTTCGATTAGGATTTTGGTAAGGAAGGGCAAAATAAAGGCTTAACGAAAATACGAGCGTTACAATACTAGTCGTTATCTTATTAATTCAAACAGTACCAATTAACTTTGACTAGAAACATTTTAGAATACAACGTTTTAAGGTTATTATTACGTTAAATAAATATCATTGTTAAATATTTAAAATTTAAATATGAAACAGAATAATATATAAGTATGAGAATTGGCAATGTGCTATCATTAAATAATGTCACGACATAATATCCAAACATAATCATGTAATGATAGGCCTTGAGTCTGGCTTCACTTCAGGTATGAGTCAAGAACAGAAGAGGGGATCGCTTCAATCAAGAAGAAATTAGTAATTTATATATATATATATACACACTAATAGATTGTTTTCCATGTACATCAATTTTAGACAAAAGTTTAAATCTATTGATCAAGATGATGATGTGGGTTTAGATCGAACTGAGTGAATTGCCTTATCGTGCTATCCGACTGGTATGTAAAAATAATTTTGTACTCATAACTGATCCCTTCCTAGCCGACTTTTAGTCATCTCAAACATCTCTCCTCTTCTCTTAAAATGCACATTTTAATTATTATAAGCATGAAAAAGAAAGTACATGAACAAAACATATGAACAACATGAACCCGAACTTAAAATCAAACTCGTTAGCATTTCCCACTCATAACTAATCCCTTCATTGCCGACTTTCTTGTGCTAGTCAATGTCGACATCTCTCTTATTCATATAAAATCTTTTTTCCGAGTATTGATATATGCAAAATCAATCAATAATTATTTATAAAGTAATATTATATGTCATATCAATTTTACATAGCATCGTTATTTGTTCCACTGTCAAAAACATTCTTATGATATACATTTAATATATAAAATTACATAATTTTGGGTCAAAATGTTGACTATTCAGAATAATACTCTATGTAAATAAATATAAATCAGTTGTGTTTTCGTCTCATCTTAGGTTGATGTTTTTCATTATCATTTTAAACTTTTAGGGTTGAAACAATTTTTTTCAGAACCATCAATTTTAGAATCAAAACTCATGTTGGTTATAGTTTAAGATTTTATTATTGTTTCAGAGATAGAAGAGTACTCAAGATTCATTCATTCAATATTAGGTAATAAATAGTCAATAATGTTTGAAAAAACAAGGGTATATATATATATATATATATATATATAAGTTGAACAGTCTCATATGGTTGGTAATTTAAAGTAGGTAGGAGTGCCCTATCTTAGTTAATAACAAAAAATCTATTTTATTCTAATACAAATATAGAATAATGCAGATGGAATAATTAAAAGAGTCAATGAGAGATGAGTGATGTATAATATATCAATATTTTCTAGGTAAGTAGTTTTAGAATTTGATACTAAATAAAAAACTTTAAAGAAACAAGAGGCAATACTATGAAATGAAGGACTAATTAACTGTTTACATATTTTCTTTTCTAATGTAATTAATTAATACATGTTTGGACCCTTAATATAATACAAAATTATTTGGAACCCATTAGACTTTGGATTTCTAACAGGACAAGTGGGAGATGATTGATGGAGAATATATTAAAGTTTTTTAGGCAAATAGTGTCAGGATCAAATTCTCAACAAGAATTATAAATACTCAGAAACAATATCAAAGAAGTTTGCGGAATAACACTTTGATATTCAATAACACAGTAAACAAACAGTAAATATGATAACTTGTAAACTTGTATTGAATGGTTGAAGTTACAAGATTACACACACAACCTCAATCTTGAAGAACAAGCTCTTTCAAGACGAATTCTACTTCTCTAGAATTAGGAACTATGCCTTGAGGTTGATTCTCTCTAAAACAAAAACTCAGAACTAATTAACTATGAAACTATTCTATCAATTCTATATATATACTGAACAAAAGATAAATAAAATATCTTCAGAATATCTTCCATGAATATCTTCAGTCTATCCAGCTGTCATTCTTGTAATTCGGATCTCCATCTCATAAGCAGCATTAATCAAGATCAGCAGTATTAATCTCTTAGCAGTAGTAACTCCAGCAGTACTAATCTTGAAGAGCAGCATTAATCATACTTAGCATTTCTTCAGTTCCCAACAATCTCCCCCTAACTTGACTTTTAGGAAAAGAAGTCAAGTTCTTCAGATCTTCTTCAAGATGCTCCCAAAACTCCATCATGGCCTAAATTCCAGTATTTGCATCCAACCCCAAACTTTGATTAATTGTTCTTTGGATCAAATATTTAGCCATTTCTGAATCTGGAATACATCCTAGCTTCTTCTTCAGCATGGCGTGAAGCTTTAGTCTGCTATGGTTGTACACTCTATCCACTAGGAAGTACTCAGTGTGATTCAAATCCAAAGTCACTGCATATACTCCACTAGTTTCATATAGAGTCCAATTATTCACTGTTTGAAAGACATTCCTTATTATCTTCTCCACTTCATCAGGTTTGAACATCATGCACAGATACTCCATTATCAGCTTTGTAATTGAAAACACTGGAGCTTTCAGTTCATTTGCATATAACTTCATCCCTATTTCAAACATTTCTTCAATATCAGACCTTGAGCAGGTTCTGACAATCTTGTTCCAAGTGTTGTACACTTCATATTTCTCATCTTTTCTCTTCAGTCTGATATACTCCTTGCCATCTACTTCCAAAACATCCCAGTGAATGACTTCAGGAGGTTTAACTCCTACAGGTTCTGCTGAAATTGGTTCAGGCACTTTGTCCATCACTACCATGTACATTTTGACATCCTCAGTACTTGCAGGTTCTTTCATTGTAGATGACTCAGGTGCCTCTTCTTCTTCAGCAACCTTTTCAGCCTCTTCTTCCACTAATCTAGGCTTCTTTGTAGGCTTTCTCCTGGCAATCATCTTTGTTCTTTTTAAAGTCCTTAGACTTTCACCAATTGTTGCTTCCTTCTCTGGAGTTTGTTGCTCATCAGGGAATGGTTTTTGTAAGAAATCATTGCTTTCTTTCATTCTTTTCTCCATTTCAACCCTTGCAAGATCATCCCCTTGAAGCTTTATCATCTCAGCATCATACATCTTCTTGAGCTTCTCAAAAGACATCTTTGAAAACATCTCTACCTTGACACCTACTGCACCCTTGAGGAAAGTAATCATTTTCTTTCTCTCTTGAGCACCCAGGTATGTCTTTGAAGGTTGTCTTTTCCTTGCAGCCATTTTGATCTTAGCAGGCTTCCTCAAAGATGTGGCTTTCTGCTTGGCTTGTTCTGTTGCTAAGCTTTGTTGATAGGCTTTGTTTAACTCTGCAGCCATTGCTTTAGCTATTTCTCTATCCTTTTGCACTTGCATGGTTTCTGCTTCTTCAAGCTCAGCCTGTATTTTCCTAGCTAGAGCTTCATCTGAATCAATCAATTTTTTCTTTTTCATTGGTTGATCAGGTTGAACTAGCTTTTCCTTTCCTTTCTCTTTACTCATTTCCTTCTCTTTGCTTGATCTCTTTGAAGCATCACCTCTTTCTTTGATGACAACTCCTTTGGCCTTTGAGATGACCTTGGGAGTATCATGCTTTGCTTTGATTAGAGTTTCTGCAATTTCAAGATCTGTGAGCACTTCTTTCATTGTTTCTGCTGCTTCCATTGGTTCAGCAGTATTAACCATTTCTGCTGCTCTGCTTGTACCAGTAGTATTAATGGTTTCTGCTGCTGCTTGTGTTTCTGCTTCTTGTGCCACCTTTTCTGCAGTTATTTGCTCCCCCTCAAACTTTGCATTCTCTTGCTCCCCCTTAGCTTTTGCATCTTCCATATTGTCATCAGCTTCTGACTCCCCCTCTTTGGGAGCATCAGTCACTAGTTTCCTCCTTCTGAGCACAAATTGCTTCTTCTTCTTTTGGAGAAGCAATTTCCTTACCATTTGCTTCAAGTTGAGGATCTGTTCTTATTGTGACAGAACAATGAGTTTAAGCTCTTCAATCTCTTGACCTTGTTTGATCACATCCATATTGATGTTTCCCATGGTTTCCATCAATTCGTCATAGTTATATCTGTCCTCACCTTCTCCAGGAGTGTTACCCCATTTTGAATGATCATTGGATCTTTTAGTAGTGGAAGCCTTCTGCCTAGCAGAAGCACTATCCACCCCCTTGGGTTCTTGGCACCTGGGACCTTTGGATGATTGCTCACCCAAAGTTGCCATGGGGAAGGTCTTAGAGATGTTACCACTGTCCTTCTCTGTGCTAGCAGAAGTAGTGGCAACCTTCTCACCCATATGCTCTTCCATCTCCTTAGAGAGCACCTCCTGAGGGTTGGGAGACACCCTATTGGATTCCCTTTGGATATTCTCTATTGGAGAATGCTCCAATAGAGGGCTTAAAGGCTTAGTGGGGGAAGGTACAAGAAGGGAATGAGCCTTCTTTACCTGTTTCCTTTTGTAAGTTTGGGTAATAGGAGAAGTGGGCTTTTGAAGTAGAGACTGGGGGATAGGTATAAAGTGGGAAGGTTGGGATTGGCTAGCAGTGGGATGGTCTAAGGAGGGCTTTGACCCTGCTGCCATACCTTCATCAGTGTGGGACACCACCATCATTGTAGAGAACAATGGGGTGTCAACTCCTTCCGAGTCCCCAGCAGATCTTCTCATGTTTGAGAAAACCTTGCCTTTAGGGGGTTTAGGTACATATACCCCATCAAAGTGAGGTATATCCGTCAATTCATTAGTGATAACTGCCTGTACAAACCTGGGATACATGAAGAAACTCTTCTTGTTGTCCAGGCTTGAGACAAGATCATTGAAGATCATCAGAGAAAAATTATATTTTCTAGCAGTAGATAAACAAACCAAAGCATATGCAATGGGACTGCTAAATTGGCTCTAGCCAGTAGTTTTCTTTGAAATACAGTGCATCAGGGTATGAACAAAGAACCTCCATTGGGATGAAAATTTAGCTTTGAAAAACTTGAAAATTCCCATTTGGCCTTCATACCCCATTCTTGTAAGAGTTGAGAATAATTCCTCATTAGGAATAGAAGTTATACCTGCAGCATCGTCTAGACGTAGACAGATGCGTATCACCTCTTCAGTAACTGTTAGGGGTTTTTCACACACCCTTGTCTTGATCATTTGGACACCATCTTCAGTAACGATGGTGGCATTGGCCCAGAATTGCCTCTGATGCTCTATGAAGATGGTAGGAGACACAGTGAGAGCATGAGCGATGTGGCTGGACTTCAGAGAGTCGACTATCTGGTGAAAACCTTCAGCTTGTTTCGGCTTTTGGAGCATCGCGATTTCATTGTGCTCATCAATGAAAGCCATGGATGCCATTGAACTTGAGTGTTCTTGCCTGAAAACTTGGTACTTGAGAGAAAAGGGTTAGAGCGCAAGTGAACAGTATGCAAAGAGTCGTTATGAACTTTTTAGGCGGGGAAAGGGTATTTATAGCTTGTGGATTATAAGCAGTATTAACCCTAAAAATTTAGTGAAAGCAGTATTAACAGTGAGCAGTATTAACTGAAAGCAGTATTAACTGAAAGCATTATTAACTAACTAGCAGTACTAACCACTAGCAGTATTAACTGACTAGCAGTATTAACTGAGAGCAGTATTAACCACTAGCAGCATTAACTAACTAGCAGTACTAACCACTAGCAGTACTAACCACTAGCAGTATTAACTGACTAGCAGTATTAACTACTAGCAGCATTAATTGTGCACTGGTAGTATTAAAAATGCACTGGCAGCATTAATACTGTACTGGCAGTACTAAAACTGTACTGGCAGTATTAACCATACTTACACTTTTAAGCTTGTGATAAACTGAGTATGGCTATACATTTCCTGAGAAAGAAAGTTAGTAACACCAAGAATAACCAATATACAGGTATTGAACCACTTTTTAAGTAGGATCTTATTCAGAGTTGATCATTCCCACACTTGTTACCAAGAAAGTGAATCTACCCACATCAAAGGCTTTGGTGAATAGATCAGCAAACTGGTTATCAGTGTGAACCTTTACAACTTGAATAAGCTTCTTTTCATTGCAGTCTCTTATAAAGTGATACCTGATCTCAATGTGCTTTGTCTTTGAGTGCTTGACAGGATTATTAACAATGCTAATGGCACTGCTATTATAAAAAAGATTGGAGTGTGTAGAAATGTTACCCCATAGTCCAACATTTGATTTTGAATCCATAAGACTTGAGAGCAGCAACTTGCAGCTGTTATGTACTCTGCTTCTGTTGTAGATGTGGACACTGTGGTTTGTTTCTTGCACTGCCATGAAACTAGTCTTGCACCCAAAAACTGACATCCTCCAGAAGTAGATTTTCTGTCCAAGTTTGCTCCACCTAAGTCACTGTCTGAGTATGCAAGTAGGTCAAATGATGAATCATAAGGATACCAAAGTCCCAATCTAGGTTGCCCTTTGAGATATCTGAATATCCTCTTAACAACTTGATAGTGTGATTGCTTTGGCCTAACTTGAAATCTTGCACACACACAAACTGGAAACATTATATCTGGTCTAGAGGCTGTAAGATACATGAGAGAGCCAATCATGGATCTATAGTGATGAACATCCATATCCTCCCCCTCAAGATCTGCTGTTATCTGCTTGTGTGTCTCCATAGGTGTGCTGGCAGGCTTTGAGTCTGAGAAACCAAACTTGGTTAGAGTGTCCTGCAAATACTTGGACTGACAAAGAAAAATACCATCTGACTTCTGTTGGACTTGGAGTCCAAGGAAGAAAATAAGTTCCCCCATGGAACTCATTTTGAACCTTTGATGCATGAGATCCTCAAACTCCTTGCACATATTGTCTCTTGTGGATCTAAAGATGATATCATCTACATAGATTTGGACCAGCAAGATGTCCTTTTTCTTTCTCTTGATGAACAGAGTCTTATCAATGACTCCTCTTTCAAAGCCATTTTCCAATAGATAGGATGACAGAGTGTCATACCATGCTCTTGGTGCTTGATGCAATCCATAAAGTGCTTTCTTCAGTTTGTATACTCTGTCTGGATAGCTTGGATTTTCAAACACTGGTGGTTGACAGACATATACTTCTTCTTCAATTGAGCCATATAGAAATGCACTTTTTACATCCATTTGATAGACTTTGAACTTCATATAAGAAGCATAGGCCAGGAACAATCTGATTGCTTCTATCCTAGCCACTGGTGCAAATACTTCTTCATAATCTATTCCTTCTTCTTGTGTATACCCTTGTGCCACCAACCTTGCTTTGTTCTTTATTACTATTCCTCTCTCATCTCTCTTATTTCTGAAGACCCATTTTGTGCCTATTGCTCTGTGACCTTTGGGAAGGTCTACCAGATCCCACACATCTTGCAGCTTGAATTGGAGCAGCTCTTCTTGCATGGCTTCTATCCAACTGGAATCTTTCATAGCATCATGAGCCTTCTTAGGCTCAAGCTGGGATAGAAAGCAAGAGAGCACTGTATGCTGATGGTCTTGCATATCTTGCAGCCTGCTTTGATTTCTAGTAATCATAGGAGAAGAGATATCTCATATTACCAGCTGAGGAGGATGATTCTTTTGTGTTCTTGTTTGATGACTAGGTTCTTCATTTAGTCCCACCTCTAGATTGGAGTCATTCAACTCAACTGAGGTGATGTCAGCAGCTACTTCTGGTTCTTTATTCTCTTGATTCTCCTCTTCTCTCCTTTCTTCTTCACTCTGATTTGGTTCAGTAGATGGCTCCTTTTCACTGTCTTCAATAGGATCTACTGTAGGTATGGGAAAAATCACAGACTGAGGTATGTTTTCTTGAACTTGTATAGTCCCTGATCCTCCACTACCTGGTCCTGCATAATTATCACTACTAAAACCAAAAGAGTTAGTTAGTGAATCAATGTCAAACAGCCACTGAGGACCACACCCAATAGGATTTGGTGTGTTCTCATTGCATTTGACATTGTCACTTTCCTCAATTGTTCTAGAAGAAGTATTAAAAACTCTGTAGGCCTTACTCTGAGATGAGTAACCAACAAGAAATCCATCATCTGCCTTGCTATCAAACTTACCTAAGTGAGATTTGGTATTGAGAATTGTACAAGGACACCCAAAAGGTTTGAAAAATCCAATAAATGGTTTTCTTTTATTTAAGAGCTCATAAGGTGTCTTATTCTTTGGCTTGACCACTAGCACTCTGTTTTGGACATAACAGGCAGTGTTAACTGCTTCAGCCCAAAAAGTAATTGGCAGTTTTGAATCAGCTAACAGAGATCTAGCAACCTCAATTAGTGTCCTATTCCTTCTTTCAGCAACTCCATTTTGTTGTGGAGTCCTAGGAGCACTATATTGTCTCTCAATGCCTTTTTCTTCACAAAAGATGTTTAGATCAAGATTTTTAAATTCAGTTCCATTGTCTGATCTAATGACTTTTACTTTTTGATTAGTTTGGTTTTCAATTCTTAGAATAAAGGATTTGATCAGTCCACTTGTCTCATCCTTAGTCCTTAGAAAATATACCCAAGTAAATCTAGAGTAATCATCAACAATAACTAGGCAATATGATTTCTTCCCTATGCTCATCACATTTGTAGGGCCAAACAGATCCATATGTAATAACTGGAGACAAGAAGAAATTGAATTTAACTCTTTGGTCTTATGAGAAGTTTTATGCTGTTTGCCTTTAAGACAAGCAACACAATGATCATCACATGAAAAGACTTTTGATGGTAAACCTCTTACAAGGTTGTTTTTAACAAGTTTGTTCATTGTCTTGAAATTCATGTGACACATCCTTCTGTGCCAAAGAGAGGATTCATCCATAGAAGCTTTTGAAACAAGACAGTTCAGGGATGAATCACTTGAAACATTGTCCATATCTAGACAATAAACATTGTCCTTTCTTGGAGTTCTAAGTAGTATCATGCTTTCATCAACTACCTTGAATCCTGGAGCAAGGATCATACATTCTGTACTAGTAAATAATATACTATGTTGTTTGTCACAAACCTATGATACACTTAACAGGTTGTACTTTAGCTGATCAACATAGTAGACATCCTCAAATGTCATCTTACCTTTTGTGACATTACCTTTTCCACCTGCAAGATTGTCTCCAAATGCAACATGTCCTCCATTGATATGCTTGAAATCCTGAAGGCATGACATGTTGCCTGTCATGTGCCTAGAGCAACCACTATCCACATGCCAAATGCTTTTCCCCTTGAGCTGTTGGTTGCCCTGCACATAAGATAAATCAGTTAGTATGGACTAGGAACCCAAGCCAAAGTGGACTTGGGTACCCCTTTCTCATCAAAATATTTACATTCTTTCTTGACAAGATTTTTAAACTTTGACTCCTCATTACTGGAGTACTTTGTTACAATAATGGGTTTGGATACATATTTGCTAGAAGCAGTACTGTTTTTAGAAGAACTAACTGCATTAGCAGCACTTGCATGCTTAGCAGTACTAACCTTGTTAGAAGTATTAACTGTTTTAGCAGCAGTAACTGTGTTAGCAGTAGTAACCTTTGAAGAAGTACTAACAGTGTTAGAAGCATTAAAATTCTCAGCAGTACTAACACTGTTAGCAGCAGTATTGCTATTAGCAGCACTATCCCTGTTAGCAGCACTAACAGTTTTAGTGCTTCTAGGCACCCACATTTTAATACTTTCTTTTAAAAACTTTTTCTGCATGTGGCCTTTGGTTTCAACAGATTTCTTAGCCACATGTTTCTTTCCAGCCTTCCTATAACCAACAGGTTTTTGCACAAATCTTTGAAAGTTCATCCTTTGGTTAATAGGATTAAAGAAACAACACTTAGCCAAATGATTGAACTTGCCACATATGAAACAAGGTTTTGGTCTGATTATCTTACTCAGATCAACTCCTTGTTTCTGAGCCCATTGATTATTCCAGTTTCTTTGATTACCTCTCTTTGTACCAGAATTTGGGCTCTCAGTTTTATTGCAAGCACACTGTTTACAAGGGCCAGGATTCACAACAGTGGTCTGTTTGTAATGGACCTTGTTAGCCTTTCCTTTGGTCTTCTCTATCTATTTAGACTTGACCCAAATTTTTCCACATCCCTCATTGGTGATAATGTTGTTTTCTAAGGGTATCTCTTTACTCACAGCATTATTCCTATTCTCACTGGCTTCTTTCTTAGTCAAATCCTTAACCATCACCTCATCCAAAGGATCTATCTTAAATGCTTTCTCAGACAAGTCCTTTTTCTCCTTGGTCTCTAACAGATCTGATGTAGGAGGGATATAATTGTTGTTGTAAGGAGGGGGTGTGTTGTTGTATCCAACACCAGGCTTCATCTTATCATGAATCTGAGCCTTTAGAAGAGAATCCATTGCTTTTGAAGCATATGAAAACTTTTCTATATCAAGCTTAACTTTAGCTAATTCTTCTTTCAACTTATCATTCTCTTCTTTGGACTTAGACAGTTTGGTCTCTAACTCATTCTTTTCCCACTTCCAGTAATTTGTGTCATAAGAGTGTTGAAGTTCATTGGCTTGAAAGCCTTTGATTTGTTCTTCAAACCTTTCCACTATCAACACATAATCTCTTCTGTCCTTTTCTAATCTTTTGAGGTCATCACACATGTTTTGGTTGTGATCCCTGTACCTTTTTACAGTGTCTATGCAAGATTGAGTATAAAGATTAGAACTTACCTCAGAGGGGAGATCAGACACCTCTTCCATAAGGGCTTGATTCTGAATGGCTTCCTCAGCTTGGTCACTCCAGTCAAACCCCATTCCTTGTTGAGAAACAAGGGCTTGAGCAGAGTTCTTGTTTTGATTGAATCCACCATTCTGGGCTTGTTGGTGGTTGTTATTTGGCACACCACTTCTGCACTCTCTAGCAAAGTGTCCCTTCATGTGGCACTTATAGCATTCCACCTTTGTCTTGTCAAAACCAGCACCATCTTCTCTTCTTTGAGAGAAGTTGTTCCTCCCAGTTCTTTTAATAAACTTCTTCACCCTCATAGATAACATGGCCATCTGCCATTTAATGTCCATCTCCTCCAAGTCATCAGGGTGAATTTGTTCCAGATCATCATTAATCAAAGAGTTGTTACTATGACTTGATAAAAAGGCTTCAAAAACTGTTTCAGTGCCTTTTTCTGAATTCACACAACTAGCAGCACTAACTGCTTCAGGGTTGGCAGTAGTATCAGCAGATGCTGATAGAAGTGCTGCATTATGAATATACCCAGTGGGCTTCTTCTTAGCTTCTACCTCTGATTCAAACACTCTTAGATCATTATAGAGATCATCTAGTTCCTTCTCTTCCAGATTGTCACTCTGTCTATATGAGACAGTGTACATAGTCCATTCTTCCCCAAGAGATCTGAGGAATTTCCTGTTGATATCATCTTGCTCCATCTTCACTCCCACAGTAGCCAGTTCACCAATAAGCTTGTTGAACCTGTCAAAAGTTTGAGTCATGGACTCATTCTTTGAAGAAGTGAAGTTCTCATACTGCTGCTTCAGAACATCCCTTTGATTTCTTTTGGTGATTTTAGTTCCAGCAAATCTTTTCTCTAGAGCATTCCAGAGAATCTGAGCATCTGTACAGTTGCAGAATTGATGTTGATATTCATTGGGGATGGCCAAGAGCAGAGTGCTCAAGGCCTTCATCTCTGTCTGTCTAATCTTCCTCTCACCATCTCTCTTTGGTGGAGATCTTTTACCATCTGGTCCAATCTGACCTTCAGTAGAGGGGTCATTCTCAATGACATCCCACATTGAGTAGTCAGTGAGGAGAATGTATTGCCTGATTCTGATCTTCCACATGTCAAACTCATTGGGTTTGAGCATTGGAACTTTAGATACAAGAGTACTGTTTGAATCTGCAAAGTTTTCCATGATGAATGAATGAATGTTTCTGAGAGAACAGGCTCTGATACCACTTGTCAGGATCAAATTCTCAACAAGAATTATAAATACTCAGAAACAATATCAAAGAAGTTTGCGGAATAACACTTTGATATTCAATAACACAGTAAACAAACAGTAAATATGATAACTTGTAAACTTGTATTGAATGGTTGAAGTTACAAGATTACACACACAACCTCAATCTTGAAGAACAAGCTCTTTCAAGACGAATTCTACTTCTCTAGAATTAGGAACTATGCCTTGAGGTTGATTCTCTCTAAAACAAAAACTCAGAACTAATTAACTATGAAACTATTCTATCAATTCTATATATATACTGAACAAAAGATAAATAAAATATCTTCAGAATATCTTCCATGAATATCTTCAGTCTATCCAGCTGTCATTCTTGTAATTCGGATCTTCATCTCATAAGCAGCATTAATCAAGGTCAGCAGTATTAATCTCTTAGCAGTAGTAACTCCAGCAGTACTAATCTTGAAGAGCAGCATTAATCATACTTAGCATTTCTTCAGTTCCCAACAAATAGTTTTAGATTTTGGTACTTGATAAAAAAACTTAGAAAAACAATAAACAATACTATAAACTATAAAATGTACGACCAATTAACTTTTAACATATTTGTTTTCCAATATAATTAATTAATACATGTTTGTGCCCTAATAAATTATGAAATTCTTTGGGTCATATTAGATACTAAAAGAATTTGTCTCTTTTATTTACTATATTTTTACTACTATTAGATACTAAAAAAATTGGGCCCCTATTTCTCGAGGGCCTTGGGCATACGTCCGACCCGCCCTCCTCTAGGCACGGCCCTTATATATATATATATATGTGTGTGTGTGTGTGTTATTTCATATTGTCAAACAATGAATGTGACACTTAAGAGTTGTCTTATAATGTGAAACATAAAGTACCGAAAATACACATTGAAAATAATCACATTGTGTAGCAACACTATATTTTCACATGTAGTTTTTCACAATGTTAAGCAACACATGAAAAATTGTTCTCATGGTTTTTAATTTTATTGTTGTTTTCATTGGACTATTCTCATATATATATATATAGAGAGAGAGAGATAGAGAGAGATTGTTTTCCATGTACACTAACTGTAGAATAAAATTTAGATTTGTTGTTCAAACTTATGTTTGTTTTGAATCGAAAAAATATAAGCATGAAAATAGGAGCACATGAACTTGATCTAGTAGACAGCGAGCAGTGTACTCGATGTCACGAGAAACCCTAATTTAATTATATCTCTCTCCACACCTACTAGTGATCACACATTAATCATTAATTTTCTCTATTTAATTATAGCATTCATGTGTATTACACGTATTTTTTTAACTAAGATAAATATAACATTTAAATTAGACATATAAATAATGTAAATTAGTTTATTCTTTAATGAAAAAAGGTATCTTCCATATAAAAAATTATTGTTATCTTGTCTTCTAAAATTATATCTATACTATATTATAAATCACGTCTAAAAAATTATTAAATACAAATTATTAAACACAATGTACCATCATTTTATGTAAGATTTTAAAAATATCTTAATTTACAAGTATCAAAGCACAAGATACATATTACTACTGCAGACTTCTAACACCCATCAATTTGGTATGTGCAGAACCTTCATTTTATACAGACCTTTCCATGTATCACTATTAATTAATATATTATATTATATTACTTTAATTTTGTTTTAATTATATTATTAAATATGTAATTGGTTATTTTTTCTAGATGTCATTAAAATATATAAGATAATCATTGAATTCTAACAAAATACTTAATTTTTTTATATAAAAACATTATATTATTAAGCCTAAATTAAACAAATTTATAAAAAAACATTATTACTTTTTCAAAACCATCCAAAATCATACTGTAAATCGACAAAAAAATAAAATGAAACATTAAAATCGTGATGTATCTCGCTGCATTGCGCGAGTACTCTTCTAGTTATTGAATGAAACATAAATAATCTTGCAAAAAAACTATATTAAAAAAAATACTATTTTAATTATTTTGATCAATGTCAATTATATCGAAATAATAATATATTGTTTTCAATTCTGATTCTGGAAACCTATTTTAAAAACTTCATCATGATCAAATTAATTACCATATATTTGGAAAATTAATGAAAAATATTATATTTTTATACAACTAAAAAAAATATATTATTACTTTGTGTATAAAAGATAAATAAATTAGAGGAGTACAAACATATACTAAGTATGTCAAATTAAAGATCATAAAATTATTGTGTTTTTGGTGTATTGTGTTTAATTAAAGATGTTACTATAATTTAAATATTTTATATTAATATAAATATGTAACTTATATATTAGTTTTAATCACTGTTCTAAAAAACTTGCCGCATAGCCGTTATGGCACGCCATGACACCAAGGCTTGTGTCACGCCACGTTAAGCCCAAGGCACGGCATGACCTAATGCGCAATTATCGTAACGAGATATTTCATTTTTCTTTACGCTTTCAATATCTTATTTGCATGTTTTTAATATATATAACCTAATTTAACTTACTTATTACTACTGACTCATTAAGTAACACTACAAAACAACCTAATTTAACTTGTTTATTACTACTGACTCATTAAGTAACACTACAAAACATACGTTTTTATATATAATAATATATATGACTTAGAAATTTGACGTCATAAGTTACGCCTTGAAAACGTCATGACTTAGTCGTGGCTCCTAAGGCTTGAGGCTTGGTCTCGCCGTCACGCCACGCCTCACGCCATTTAGAACCTTGGTTTTAATGATGGAATATTTTTTTGAGTAAATAAGATAATATCAAGTAATTGAATGTATTTATTAATTGATCATTTGTTAGTTTAAGGAGTTAAAAGAACTTTTAAAAAATTGTTCGCATGCAAGAATTACTTGTAAAGATGAAATTTAAGGGGCCATGAATAAATAAGCAAATATCTAATGCTTAAAAACTATTTTTAAACTTTGTACGAAGAGGTTGTTTGGAAGACACCAAATGATTGAATGCAGAAAAATTAAGTGGTACAAATGATTAATGTAATATTTAAGAAATTAATATGGTGTTTGGTTCGCATAATGATTTTGGATGAAATAGAATCTGTCAAAAAAATTTGACTTTGAAGGAATGGAATAAAATGTTGTCAGGGTTGACCACCTGTTTGGTTGACAGAATTGGAATGAAATCTGTTAAAGAAAAAAATGAAATCTGTCTGTTTGGTTCACAGAATATAGTTTTGGAATTTAAATGAAATATTAATAAATGACCAAAATACCCTTTTGATAATTGTAATTTTTTTAAACAAAAAACGCTTTAATAAAATAGCCATTAAAAATGCTTTATTTGTAACGGTGATTCAAATTGGTGGTGGTCGGTGGTGGTTTTGAAAGGTGGTTTATATCGGATATGGTCAGCGGTGGTTAAGATCAGATTTGATCAACGGTGATTCAAGTTGGCGGCAACGGTGGTCGGCCGTGGTTCAGGCCGACGGTGGTTCAAATCGGCGATGGTTCAGGCCGACGGTGGTTCAAATCGGCGATGGTTCAAGTCGGCGTTGCTTCAGATCGGCGGTGGTTCAGATCGACGATGGTCGGCGGTAGTCGGTAGTGTTTCAGATCAGCGGTGGTCAGCGGTGGTTTATATCGGTGGTGGTCGGCGATGGTTCAGATTGGCGATGGTGGTCGACGGTGGTTCAGATCGGCGGTGGTCAACGGTGGTTTAGATCGACGGTGGTCGGTAGTGGTTTGGAGAAGGAACTGATGGAGGTATGGTTTAATCAGATAGGTTTTATGTGGTTAGGTTATATTGGACTAAGGGCATATGTGATATTATGAAAAAAAAATTCAATTCCCTCAAAATACCTTGTAACTAAGGAATGTTAAATTCTCTCATTTGTGGAATTTGATGGAATTTAGAAATTCATTCCGTGAAAAAGAATGAACCAAATGAAGGAAATAGAATTTGGTCAAAGGAATTCAACATTCCAATTCCATCAGAATCTGCGAACCAAACACCACCTAAGTGATAAACTAATTGTTGTCTGAAAACCTAAGTGTTAGATTAAAAGCTAGCTAATTTAATTAATTAATCATGTTTGACAAAATTGGTTGATAACTGTTGAGCCCCTATCAGATTAAAAAACATTAGGTGAATCACAAACATTATAATAAACACTAAGTCATTTGGATTAGTCAAAGAATGTGCCATCTAGAGGCACCTCAATGATAGAGATCATTAATTGATCAACATGCAATACTGCATTAGCTTATAGAACATCTATCGCGGGCAGAACAACTTTAGCGACATAAGATGAAGAAAGAAGTGGATGCTAAGAAGTGATGTTGATCTTTCCAGATCAACATACAAGTGTTGCACATTTGATGAAAACATCAAATTATCACCATACAATCAACCTATGCTCACAAATTATCACTACACAATCAACCTTGCCTTGGAATGATGGGTTAAATCACCAACTGAAGATCTCAACCCCTTGGCGGTCCGCTAGCTAAAAATGCAACATCTAACAATATACTAGATGATGAAATATAATCTCTTAGAGACAACAAGGACGAATGTACAATCTAACATACTTGTAACAAAATTGCTTATCTTCTCTTTATCAACCCGGTAAGGACAACAATGCTTAGAATTTAATGTGGCTTGGAATGCATTTAATATGGCATACTTAACATTTAATGCATTATGGTGGTAAACACTACGAAGAGGACACATGTAGCACATCAATGGATGAACAGGGTAAAACAAACAGTAAAAGGACATCATCTTCATAATTTGTCATCGTACTAATTTTTCACAAGGTGGAAGATGTTGCCTATAAATACAAAGTGAAGTCTTGGAGATCAAAATACATAAATATAAAGCTAAAAGAGAAAATATTGCTATTCTTATAAGTCTTTAAAGTTTATCAGTTGATCACCTACTGTCTCCTTGCAACTTCAACTTCTCTATTGAATACTTGTTTAGAGTTGATTGAGTACATTGTAGTGATTGATCAAGAGGGAATTCATTTGTCAAACTGAGAAAGATTGTTTATGTGCTATTGATTACAAGTTGACCTTTAGTTTATTTTCCACAACAATCTTCTGTATTGTGGAAACTATAGTTTTAAATAAGATTATTAGAACTTTGAAGACATTGCTCACCCCGTATACAATGTTATATACTGTGTTATTGTCATATTGTTCAACCTTTGGGACCAACAACAAGCTAGTTGAAAAGAGGGGAGGCATTTTCAAACGAAAATGTCAAAAATGTTGATAATAAGACAAGCAATCTCAACCATTAAATGAGAGTTTTCAATGATCAAGATCTTAAGCGCAAAATATGTAAATATAAATAAATATATAACTAAATTAAAAATATTAAGGAAGTTCAGGGGCTAATTTCAAACCTTTGTAAATCACTAATCATTCATTTTTCAAATTTTTACTCATTTTTTTAAATGAAAATTAGATTATCTATTATTTTAAATTAATTAAATCTTCTAAAACATTATCAATATTTTATTTAAAATACTTATATCAATAAAAGCTAATTTCATTATTTTTAGTTTAACATCCGTGATGACGTATATATTCTTTTAAACATTTACATATAAATATTAAACTTAATTCAGAATCTCGATTATAAGTTATAAATTGATTATCGTACATGTTATGATTAAGATTCACATATGAATCTATATTAGTATTCACATGTTCACATATTAACTAATATGCACCTAATTATCACCAATTAACAATGGTTTGCTGGCATCATTTGCGTTTAGTTACAATTAAAACTAACAATGAATAACATTGATGTTCGTGTTTACATATGGAATTTAAGATAATGAGATTTAATTCAATTTGTAGATTGTAAAATCTCTGATGATTACATGGTGGAAGCTGGATCAAAATCGATGGTTATCAATATTCAAACGATGTTATAGAAAAAATACGAGATAAATTAAGATACTTGATTTTTTTTATTGTTATCTTAATTAATTAGTGAAAAGAAGTACTAAAATTCAAAATTCTAATCTAGTGGTTGAGATTGCTTCTCTCATTCTCAATTTTTTTGTGTTTCTCATTTGAACCTAACAATATATCATAAATGACCAACAAACATCTAAAGTTCAACACACATGAATGTTGCAAGCATAAGAAAAATCTAACAATAAAAAACCAAATATTATATAATAACGACAATCAATAAATACGTAGATTAAAAGAATACAACCATCAATTCAAGTTCCTGCATCAGAACTTGAATCTGGTTAGTTTAAAATATGTATCGTATGGGGAAAGAAAACCATAAAGGTTTATGTAGAGGAGAAGCTAGAATGAAAGGGAAAATTTTGGTTTATGTCCAGTTATTTGTCATAACTATAATGTACAAAAAATTTCGAATCCGAGAAGGGTTTCAAAAACCATCTTTTGATATTACTATATATCAATTGTCAAACTCTTCGCGGCCCAATCCAAAGTTCAAGTGCTTAAGCTTTGATTCATTTTGTTGCATACGTGGGAATAACCACAAAATTTTCCTATCTCCTTCAGATGTGGGATCAAGTCATTTTTATAACCCAACAACACCTCACACGTTCTATTCAAACACTAACAATACCTCAGATTAACCACGTGGGTTGTGATGCACTAGTTAAGTACCAGGTTCATATCCAGGACCTGTCAAATCCCTTGCGACCATGGAGGTTCATATACGATTACTCTAGGCCATTCGTGGTCGCTCAAGGGATTTCTTGATGCCTATAAGCTGACCCGAAAACTCACGGTTAAATTTAAAAAAAAAAAAACCCAAGACTTCAATCCTCATTTAGTTTTTAGTGGCCCAAGACTTTAATCCTCATTTAGTTTTTAGCGGGCCATGTTTATTTATTTATTTTGTATAATTTCATAGATCTTATTACTTAATTGGTGGATGTTAATGCTTATGACAATTAAATGTTGATTTGTTATAATAAGTACAAGCACATGGTGGATTCACAATTGACATCAATAGGACCATGATGATTAATTAACTTATTTTTAGTCATTGTTGTATGTTGAATTGGACGAGTTAATTGTCATTCATTTATTTGACGCCGATTTTTTTTTAATTTAATATTCAGTTGTTTGTTAATTTTGTTTAAAGTATTTGTTTAACTCATATGTTTACTTAAAAAAAGCTATATCTTGAAATTGAAATTTTCAGAATTGTATTTAGGGGTGTTCAAAAAAACTGTTGGACCGTTCAAACCGGTCGAACCAAGTCAAACCAGACCGTTTTTGGCGGTCTGGCGGTCTGGTCTGGTCTGAAAAATTGCCAAACCGGGCAGTCCGGTCCGGTCTGCGGTTTGGAGGTTTTTTTGTACGATTTAGACCAAACCGACCGCCAAATATATCTATATATCTATTTTTTATTTTTTTTTATATACATCTTTATATCATCTATTGTTTAGCCCAAATATCTAATTTATCTTTAGATTTAAATATATACAAAAAGGCCCAAAGATAATTTTAAATGCCGTGGATTTTATTTGCACTTTGCATATTACTTTTTTTAGTGTTTTTTTTGAACGGCAAGTTAACACACGCACACGTTCCCAGGGTATCCGGACTCCCACTTAAGGGTGCCACTCGACTAATCCCCGTCGACCACGACCCAACCCAATTAAGGGTACCACTATGTGCCAGGCCCATGATCATGGATGTCACATGATGCTCACCATGGGGTTCAAACCTGGGTAGTCAGGGATACCATCCACTGACCCCCCCCCAGGATGTTACCTTACCACTAGGCTACAACATGAAGGACTTTTTTAGTGTTTTGTCTTGAAATATTTTGTTAACTTTTGTGGACTTTGTTAACATTGTTGTAGATTTTCTTTATTTCAAATGAACTCAAGCGAACCTTTAAAATTCAAATTTTTATATGTTTTTTATGTTTAAACTTTAAAGCCCACTAAAAGGCCCAAACCGTCTAAACCGGTCGACCAAACCGCCTAAACCGCGGTCCAACTTGACCGGTCTGGGCACTTGATGTCAAACCGCTCGGTTTGAAAAATCAATAGACTGCCACTAGAGGTTTGGTTTGTGGTTTGAGGGGTTAAACCGCCCAAACCGGACCGCGAACACCCTAATTGTAATTGTTTATTAATTGCTTACTAATCGCGGATTTAAAGAGTATGAAACTAAGAATATACTTATTCTCCATTCAACAAACTTAAATGCATCGACGTTATCTGCCAATCCCATCATATGATTGTACATAATTGGACCAAGTTTAAGGATAAGAAAAGAAGTTAATAGTAGTTCTCGACTGTATAGAGTTGGACTTTCCACCTCGGGCCAAATGGCCCATCCTTGGTATATACTCAAGTTCAAGTCATGAAAAAGGGACAAGAGAATTAGGGATTACTAGTCCATTGATCATTAAACGTGGTGTTCAAGAGATTTTCCTCTTAAAATTGAAAAACATTTTGCCAAAAGCTAGTGATAAAGCTGAAACATGCATGCTTTTGCAACGCCTAGTTTCAATTAGGTATAAATAGGGTGTAAATGGTACGAATCGAGCTCGAGTATTGATATACTTAACTTGAACTCGATAGCCATTTCCGGGACTCGAACTCCACTCTGGTTAAAATCCAAACTCGAATAAAATTGGATAGCAATTTTCTAAACTTTAACTTGTTTAAAGCTCGAACCAAGTTCAAAATAAATTCAAAATTTTATTTTCATTTTGTACATTCATTCATTTAGGGGTTGTTTACTAGCTACTAACCAGACTAGCTCGGTAAGCAATCAACATGTGTACCAAATCAAGGATCTGACTGAGATCTAGCCAACACCAATCTCATGCTTACCCTAGTCAGTTTCTAGGTTCCCATATGTGCCCCTCTAAAAAAATTTGCGATTAGTTTTTTCACCCATAATCTGCTCATCGCTGCTCCTCCCTCGTCGCTCCTGGCCCTCCTCCCACTATCGCTCAGTCGTTTCTCCTCCCTCGTCTCTCTTGGCCCTCCTCCCTTCTCCCTCACCACTCTAGCCACTCCTCACGCCAACATCTTGATAAGGTATATTTCAAAGACAAATCGATTTCGTTTTTTTTAAACAACATTGTAACTTCTACTTTGATTGTTTGTTTTGATTTTGTTTCTTCTCCCTGGTAGTTATTTGAAGTCGATTTGTGCTTCAACAGAAATTGATATGTGTTATTTGTTCTGGATTTTTTGCTCCGTACATATATGTGTGTACATAAGGGAAGGAAATTGGATTTTTTCCTCTATATCCACAAGTCCTCATAAGACAACATGTACCATGATTCTAATTATCATAAAATGAAAAGGTTAATAAGAAGATAAGGGTTTTTGTAACGCCCTTAAACTTGGAAATAAACCCTAATTTAATTTTTTTTAAATACATCAATAATTGTATCACCTGATATAAAAATTTGAGGTTTAACTTTAATAAACACAAATCAAACCTTATACAAGGTCTATAATAGGAGCGGGTGTTACTAAGAACCAATAACAATCACTATTGTTGATCCCAATTTTGTGTTCTAATAGTGATTAAACCAAAACAACTACAAAACAGAGATGAGTATGCGGAAGCGATTTATCTGTAGATGTATGGTTTGGTTTGGTAGTAAACACACTAACAAGTAACTAAGATATCAAGAAACAAATAAGAATTAGTCACTGAAAGATATTCTTCATTAACTTGCCAAAATTACACCAAGAACACAAAGTAGTGTGTGTAGAAATGCTCTCTACTGATATTCAAATTCTAGACAAAGAGTGGTGAATTTGTGTGTACTCGCATACTGTGAATTCGGGAGGTGATCCCTTCATATACAAGGGGATAGCACACAATAGTACAAGACAAGGGATGACAATCCATAAAAGGAATGCCACATGTAAAGTAAAACCATCGTGGTTGTGTACTATTGAACTTGAGGATCTTCATATAATAGGGGTCACGTGATTTGCACGTGGTCTTGTCTTCTCCTTGAAATTCACAAATCTTTTAAGTCTTCCACATTTAGAGCTTAGCCACCACAGAGGCTCTGTGAAGGGTCACAGAGGCTCTGTGGTCAGAGCATCATCTTCAGGTTAAGATCTTCTCAAGTGGATGGTTGACAGAGCTTCTGAGATCGGCACTTCTGTGGTAACCTTGGTGATTTGGCAGAAGTTTTCAGAGAATCTTACACTTAGCCTATTTTTCAATACTTCTATACAATGAATGGAGCTAACAATCTCCCCCTAAGTATTGAAAAATAAAAAATTGGAATTGTGGAGTGTATGGGCTAAGTAGGAAACGTAAGAGGTGAAAGGAACTCAACCTCTAAAGAAAAATTTCATTCATATAAAAATAATGCCAGAAGGCATTTACATAACATTGAAAGTACAGAACGTGAATGAAAAAGAAATTACAAAATTACATAGGGAAATCATTTATCGGCTGAGTGAAGCTCTCAAGCTAATGTTTTTCGCATACTAAGTATGAGATCCCTAATCCAGGTCCCTCTGTACCCTTTCAGAGTTCATCTTCTTCAGTATAGTGTTCCAGATCTTCGTCAGGGTGTTGTTTGAATACTTGTGGCTCTGATGAGGCTTGAATATCTTCTTCATTCGATCATCATCTTTGTAAAAAAAACCCATTCTCTGGTTCAACTGTTAAAGAGTTGGATGGAATGTCCTCTATGCCATGTATGAGGTCATCTGGCTTTGTCACTGCAAGCTTGTCGACTCTAAGTCGCAGAGCGACTTCATAATCCATCCGTATTTGACATGTTCGCGCATGACCTCCTTTGTGCATCCATTTGCAATTCTGAACTCTTTTCTCTTGTCTAGCCTTTGCTCTGTGTACGCATGAAGTTGTGGAAGGTCGTAAGGACAGAGGTTTGCGAGGTCGGCATCTGTGAATTCATACCTCTTCCCATCTTGTGTTTCAACATCGTACTTCACATATATGATTGCTCTGTTGGCGAATTAATGCAAGCTGAGCCCTAGAACTTGCTTTATATCATGAATTGAGAAGACCTCTGACTTGTCTCGTATAGTGTTCAAGAACCTCCTTCTGATTTCCTCCTTCATAAAAGGATGTATGTTTGGTTGGATGATCACCTCTTCACATTCTGCGCGGTATAGGTAATTGTAGATGTTCTCATGAAAAGAAAACTCTTTCTTTGGTGACCTTGGAATGGGTATCCGCATGACATCCATTGATTGAACTATGTTCTTCACATGATCATCTAAGGGCTTCTTTTGCTCAGAGACGACAGCTGCAGAGGGTGTCTTCTCCTTGGCTTTGGGTTCTGGACGAGTAGGATTCAGAGTCTTCTGTGGCAAGTTCTTGGTAGGATCCATCTTAGCATCTTCGGCATCATCATTGGCATTGATTGGCTCTAGAGCAGAAAACTGAACAGAGGGTGTAGGAGCAATAGGCATAAGCTCTGTACTTGAGGGTTCCACAAACTTCTCGAGCCCTTCTGCGATAAGTTTAGCTCCAATATTTACCTTGGCTTTAACAGAGGGTTTTTCAAAGATAACAGGGTTAGAGACATCAGCATTCATGTTCAAGTTTTTCATCTCAGAGGCACAGGATTTTTATTTTTGAGTTGTGCCCTCTGAGGTTCCTTTCTTCTGAGGCACAACATTGAGGGGAGTAGCCGCGATAGGATTTGCAGATAAAGCTGGCAGAGCTTTCTCCCCCTCATGAGGACTGACTCCGTCCAGTCCGTGGTCATCATGCCTTCCCTTCTTCTTCTCTGCCTCTGCCTGACAAGAAGAGGGTTCCTTTCTTTTCTTGTTTCTGCAGAGGTTGGACTTGGCATGATACTCAATAACCGAAACTACGTCTTGGGCGGCCATTGTTGCTTTGGTGACCTCGTAGTCCATCTTGAATTTCATAAGGGCCACTGTGCACTTTAGTTCTTCAGAGACTGATTGACCCTTAGAGACAACGCCTTCGCCAATCTTGTGTACTTCTTGCAGAAGCTTCTCCCCCATTTTATGTAATTCGGCTTTGGTGGCCAAGGTCGAGGGATAGCTGACCACTACAGTAGGTTGCGGCTGAGAAGTTGAAAGTGGCAGAGGTACCATGGTACTGTGAACCATGTCCTTTATTTCACTTCTCAGAGCCGTTAAGTCGTCGACCGCAGAGGCGGAGGTCTGAGCTGCGGCTTTAGGGGCTTCATCCATGACGATTTCGCCCAAGATCTTCAGAGCCTCTGTTTGTTTATCCACAGTCGTGATCAACCGATTGATATCTTCTTCGGTGGCATTGGTTTCAGAGGCTTGGACTAGTTTTTGAATTTCCAGAGATTTCTAAGCCGTGGTTTTATTTAAATCGGCCAGAGTCTTTGTGGTCTTCTTCTTATATTCTTTCTCTTCTTTGTCCTTGGCTAAGCTTTTCAACTCTTTGAGAACTGCATACACACCATTAACGAAGGCTTTGAATTCGGCCTTGGTGATGGGTGCAGGGGGTCATACTTTGGATCAACACATGATCCAGATTTGGCCAAAGAGACTTTGGCACCTAGAGAGCTTGTTTGGATGTTGGCTCTGTAGGATTTCCATCTGATCCTCGATGTCCCTTAGAAGGGGAAAGATCTACGAATGTTCTGTCATCGTGTTTCTTAAGTGATGATTTAGAGTCAATCACCTGAGTATCGATGAGTGGATTATGTGAATGATCTAGACCCACAGATTCATTGTGTTTCCTATCGAGCACCTCTGAAGTGCTTTGGGTTTCTCTCATGTGTGCATCAGAGGCAACAAATGCCTCTAAGTGGTGAGTGGCGTGCTCTAGGGCAAATGAGCACTTATATCGACACCGCAATCCTTTTGAGAGGATGGGGTTGCTTGGGATTCCACGGTTAAAGGTGGTACAGAGGATGAAAAAGGCTCCTCTGTCCAGTTAGTTTGGGGAAGGTTCAGAGTGTGCACTCCTTGTTCAACATCTTGCTGCACTAGATCTGCAGAGATGGATGGGTGGCGAGCACAGGGAGGGAGGTTGGATTGTTTGTCAAAGACTTATTTTTCGACCACATTCTCCTCCTTCTGTTTTTCTCTCTCCTCACCCTTATCTTCTTCTTCTGTACTGGACTCTAGGCTAGTAACATCTTCAACCTCTATCATAGTGTCAAGAAATCCCTGACCCTCTGTTAACGGTTTCTTTGCTTCATCTTCCTTTGGTTGGGAACTTAGTTATTCCGCCACCTCTTGGGCTATTTCTATGGCCATCTTCAGAGGGCTCTTAGGCCTGATGGGTTTTTTAGCTGTGGCCTCATTAGTGTTGAGGGTTTCATCAATCACAACCCTCCTCTTTTTCCTCTACAGGTTCCTTCTTTGAGAACTCTGCTTGATCCTCTTCAGAGGCCATCTTCTTAGCCTTGTCGGCTAGCTTCATGAGCCTATTCTTCTTCTTCTTAGAGGGCTCTTCAGAGGCGTGTACCTCTGGAGGAGGTACAGAGGCCTTTTCTACCTCTTGTGCTTCAGAAGCAACCTTCTTATAAGATTTTGTCTTCTTTTTCTTCTTCTTTTGAGGCGATTGAACTTCTGTCACTTCAACCTCTATAGGGATTGGGACTTCTTCTTCTACGGTCCTCTTTAGGGTTTTATTTTTCTTTTTCTTCTTGGATGACTCACCCCCATTCCCACTCAGGGTTTTTTCTCTCTTCTATTCTCATCTCTCCTACTGTAGCCTGTACTCCCTCATCTGTACTGGGCCTAAGGTAAATAGCAATCTCACCCACAAGAAAACCTATGCGCGGAGGGGTTGCAATACTCGATTCTGGAGTCTTGTTTCCACGTATGTATCCCAACCTATCTTCATCACTACCCAGGTATGTAAGAAGTTTGGTTGGCAGAGGCCTTGCAGAGGGTATCTGGTTACTAGCATTGTTGGCTTATGAGACTTCATCTCATACATTTTGATCATTTTTCCTTCAGAAGGTATCTTGGTAGGGCCTACCATTTCGTTGCCAAGGAGAACAACAATAAACCTGTTGAAGACCAAGGTCGTTGGTTGCTTCTCCCTCTTCTCATCTTCTTCTTCCGTGATCACAGCATTGATCATCTCTCTGAGGATGATCTTGGTGTAGTCCAGAGGCAAATCATAGTATACCCCATACATAATTGACAAGATATTGTGACTTGACTGGTCTGGACTACCCACTTTGTACGTTAGAGCCCTGTTGAGGATGGAGAATAACACGTTCCACAGAGGAGGTAAATTTTGTCTTCTAAACTCTGTCCTCTTAGAGATGGGCTTGGTATATCCAATGAACCTAAGGAACTCCAGGATTTCCTCATCAGAGGGTTCTTCAGGGAATTTAACTAACTTCAGTTAGTCCTTACTTGGGAGTTCGAAGATTTCAGATACCAGTCTCTTGTTTATGCCTAGTTGAAGAACCTTTTCATTTACAGAAGAGGTAGCATATCCCATTATGCAATGGCTAAAATGGGGATGTTTCTCATAACGACATCCTTGCCAAAATTGTTGTACATAGGATTCTGGGATGTCTGTCCTAGTCATGGTCAATGCCTTGTTCAGGAAATGTTTTTTCAGTAGATTGATGAGGGGTTCAGCTTCAATTGGGTATCCCTTGGGTTCAAGAACAATGTAATGGTTGTTTGGTTTCAATTGAAGAGAAATCGTGTGGTATTGGTGCCTAGTGAAGGAAATGATGCGACTGGAAAGCTGTTCTTGTTGTCTAACAGATTGTTCAGAGTTCATGATTTGCCATTGAATGTTGGGAATTGTTTTCGCCAGATGCAGAGTGAGACGCCATTGTTAGCAAGAAAGTAGGAGAAAAAGAGTTGCAGGTTCGTCTTGTATTCTTGAGAGAGTAAGAATTGAAGGTAAACAGTGAAAGATGAAATGGATTTGGGTATATATGGTATGAGAGGGGTAAAATATTAAGCGGTAAAATACAAACGTTTGAAATATGTAATAAGTACCTAGCCATCTAAAGAGCCCTTTGAAAAATGACGGTACAGTTCACGGTCCAATCACATTTTGCCACGTTACTAAGGGCGGTGCACAATCGAGTATGTGAGCTCCCACTATTCTCACGCGCGTGGCATTTGTTATACCCAAAGGCCTGTCACTTTAAAAATAACCCTCACCCAGAATGCATTTGAAAAATATTACAAGTGTTGAGCATTACAGAGGCTTTATTGAGATTAAAGCTTCTGTGGTTTGGGGGTAGGTTTAGATTTGCACAGAGATACACTTTTTCTTCCCAAAAACATTTGAAGTCGATGATGTGATCGAGTTTGTCTTTCCAGAGGGAAGTTAGATATCAAGAAGTGTCTTTGTGGGACACAAAGGCTTTGATGTGTCTCAAAGAGGCTCTGAGAGAGGCCTCAGAGGCTCTTTGACAAGAAACTTCTAATAAAGGAAAGACATTTAAGACTTTTGATCACTCAAGGTTTGGACTTGTTTTTGTATGGAAATCAGGACATATTTGAAAAATGGTGTCCGAGAAAAGTGTTTTTGTCCTTGTAGAAGTGCGAAGATCTTTACCTAACACTGCAAACTTCTCGATAGAAATGGCTTTTTTGGCTCCTCTTTGAATCAACAACCTATGTTGACCATATTCATGATCTCCTTTTGCTCCCCCTTGAACTATGCTTGGATCAAATATGGTAAGCTTTGCACAAGACATAGATCAAAGAACCAACAAAAGAATAAAATTGAATGACAGAACTATACATGCAGAAATAAGAACTATACATACAGAATCAAAGACAATATACTGAAATGAAATATATACAACAGAAGCTCTGTGCCAAGGTACAGAGGCTCTGTGAATCAACTCAGATTTAGCATGCCTAACTTGCCAACAAGAAAGGAGAATATCTTCTCATCTAGAGCTTTGGTGAATAGGTCAGCAAGTTGGTAATCTGTGGGCACGAAATACATTTCTATTATGCCTTCCTCGACATGATGGTTAAGAAAGTGGTACCTTATATCAATATGTTTAGTCTTAGAGTGCTGAATCGGATTGGCAGAGATCGCAATGGCACTCTTAGAGTCACAAAGGACGGGTATTTTATCGATAGCAAGACCATAGTCCCTAAGTTGGGTTCTCATCCACAGAACTTGTGAACAGCAGCTAGCAGCAACAACATATTCTACTTCTACCGTAGATGTTGACACACAATTCTGCTTCTTTGAAGTCCAACATACAAGTTTACCACCTAGGAATTGGCAACTCCTAGAGGTGCTCTTTCGGTCAAGCTTGCATCCTCCATAGTCTGAATCTGTATAAGCCACAAGATCAAAGCCAGAGTTCTTTGGATACCAAAGGTCAAGATTCTTGGTGACCTTTAGATATCTAAAGATCCCCTTAACAACAAGAAGATGAGATTCCATGGGGTTAGCTTGAAATCTTGCACAAAGGCATGTAGCAAACATTATATTAGGTCTACTTGCGGTGAAGTATAAAAGAGACCCAATCATGCCTCTGTAGAGCTTGCACTCCACAAATTTACCCTCTGGATCTGCATAGAGCTTGGATCCAGTAGCCATTGGGGTTTTCATTGCTGAAGAGTCAGAGAGCTTATATTTGGAAAGTATGTCAGAGACATATTTTGATTGATTTAGAAAAATACCCTCTGAAGTTTGTTTGACCTGTAATCCTAGGAAGAATGTTAGTTCTCCCATCATACTCATCTCAAACTCAATCTTCATCAATTTTTCAAACTTTTGACAATAGGATTCATTAGTAGAGCCTAAAATAATGTCATCTACATAAATTTGTACATGCAGAATCTCACCTTTTCTCTTTTTGAAAAATAAAGTTGTATCAGTTGTACCTCTTTCGAACCCATTTGCTAGCAAGAAGTTAGAGAGTCTTTCATACCATGCTCTAGGGGATTGCTTTAGTCCATACAAAGCCTTGTCTAAGAAGTAGACATGATTTGGGTACTTCGAGCTTTCAAACCCTGGTGGTTGTTGGACATATACTTCTTCTTGAGTTTGCCCATTAAAAAAGGTTGACTTGACATCCATTTGGTAGAATTTAAACCCTCTGTGGGCTACGAAGGTAAGGAAAATCCTTATTGCTTCCAGCCTTGCCACAGGGGTAAAAGTTTCTTCGTAGTCAATCCCTTCTTCTTGGCAATATCACTTTGCCACCAATCTTGCTTTGTTCCGAATGACCACCCCATCTTCGTCCTTCTTGTTTCTAAAGACCCATTTGGTCCCTATTGCAGTTTTTCCTTTCGACAGAGGCACTAGGGTCCATACTTTGTTGCGCTCAAATTGCAGAAGCTCCTCTTGCATAGCCTCTATCCAGTTTGGGTCGTCTAGGGCCTCCGAAACCTTTTTAGGCTCGATGATACTGACAAAATTTGTGAAGAAGCAAAAATTTGCAGTAGCAGAGCGAGTCTTGACTTTGTCAGAAGGGTCACCTATGATTTGGCTCTGTGCGTGACTTTTGGTCCACTTGGTCATTCTGGGGTGATGGTCATTAGAACCATCGAGCAACATATTTGGAGAGGTTTCTTGCTCTTGATCAACTTCTGTTGTAGAAGGTTGATCATTCATTCTTACCAAATGACTTGATTGCGCTCCTTGAGTTGATGTGGAGAGCTCTCTGGTGTCTCGGTTAGAGTTCTGTGATTTCTCTGGTGCTGACTCCTCTGGTATTGTGGGGAGATGATCTATAACTCGGTTGAGTGTGGAGCCTTGGTTGTTGTTGGTCTCTGCGTTCTCCCCCTTGACGTTTGGCCCTACAAAATTAGTTGAAGAGGGTGAAGTATCACTAGGACCGGTTAGGGATGTACTTGTTTGGTCAGCAGAGGTTTCGACTTCAGAGGCTCTGTGATCATCTCCAGAGGGGTCATCATCGTTGAACATTTCTTCAAACAAATGATGCTGTTCGTTTGCTCGACTTGATGATTCACCAGAATTTTGCGATTTAAGATTGAGTCCTGAGCTTATTTTCTCAGAAGTCACCTGAATGGAGTCATCAAAAGAAACAATAATACTCTCGAGTATATGTTTTGATTTCAGCATGTAGACTCTATATGACTTAGAGGTCGCTGTATAACTATTGAACTTGGCTTCATCAGCTTTGCAACCAAACTTCCCATTGTTCTCTCTGTCATTGAGAACAAAACATCTGCAACAAAGACATGAAAGAACTTTATATTGGGCTTCAGCTGGTTTAGAGGATGGTAAGGGGTCTTCGAGTGCCTCTTCACAATTAATGATCTGTTTTGAGTGAAGCATGTCGTAAAGATGGCTTCTGCCCAAAAGAAGTCAACAATCCAGAAGCATTGTTGTGGCAGCCTCCACAAGTGTCCTGTTTTTGCGCTCAACGACTGTTCCAGAGCTTTGTAGGGAACAATATTGCTGTTTGAACATCACATCGAATTCGTTGTCATAGAGCTGGCTAACACTGAGTAAGTTGTACTTAAGGCCATCCACATATGCCACTCTGCAAACATCGATGTCCTTTTTGGCAATGACTCCATAGCCTTTAATTTGCCCCTTTTTATTATCTCCAAAGGTCACGGATCCTCCTCCAGATTCCTCCTGGTATGAGGAGAGCAATCCTCTGTTGCCAGTCATATGCCGTGAGCACCCGGAGTCTAGGTACTAGATTGGCACATGCTGCTTCTTCTGCGATCAGATTAAGGAGATTTAGGTACACATTTCCAAATGGGTCCATTTTTGTTAGGGGTCTTAAGAGATGCCTTAACATTCTTTGGTTTGGCATTACCTTCTTTTATAGAAGAACCATTTTGCTTATTCTCACCCTTGAATTTGGCATTCTTGGGCTTGGGGTGAGAGATAAAGCAGTGTGGGCTTGAGAAATGTTGGTGCAAAGTATGCATGAGTTCAAAGCATTTACATTAAGAGACATCAGAAGCAAGTTGTTTGAACTTTTCATTAAAGTTATCAAAGGTGGGTATAGAGCATTTATTAATACAATCTTTCCTATCATTGGACTTCTTTTTACAGAAAGACCTATCTAGACTAGACTATGTTTTCTCAAAAGTCCTTCCCAGATGGCTCTTTGATTTTACCATTCCTTTGTGGTATCCCTCCTTCGGATTCACTGCATTAGAAGCAAAAGATTTGTCATTTTTAATCCATTTCTGCTTTTGTTGCTAAGTGAAGTTTTCTTGAAAAGGTTTTGAAGGTTTTAGAGCCTTAGGCTTCTGAGATGACAATGCCTTGTGTTTGTTCAACTTTTTGAGTTCAAGAGAAGTCTTGGCTTGTAGGCACATGTCAAGGAAATTAGGGCAAATAGGTATCCCTGCAGAGCTCCTTTTGGGAGTAATCATTCTGTTAAGAATGAAGAGGGTAATTTAGATTCCTCTAGAGTGCAAGGAGCTATTTATGGCTCCACAGAGCTAGTCTTAGTTTCAACAGAGGATGACTCAGACTCAGATTCATAATCTGAATCAAAAAAATCTCTGTGATTTGAGGCATGATTTTCTAGACATGCACTACTTTTTCCATCATTAATGTCCTCTAGAATATTTAAGCTTTTGAGAATACATGGGACAACTTCAAGAACACTTAAGCTTTCCATCAAATCTTGCTCGAAGATTTCATGCAGGACAGAGGTCATATCAAGATTGATGGAAAAGTGATTTTCATAAGTTCTTTTCAAATCATTTTCCAGAAAGATTTTGAAAAAACTTCTCTTCTGCAGAGGCTGGAACAAACTCTGGTGCCTCATAGGACAACTCCTTTTCAGGGGTCATCATGCACACAAAGGCCATTTGAGTTTGAGTCTCTGGATGGCCAAACTTGAAGAGTCCTATCTGTTTTTTAGACAGATATTTCCTTGGAATATAATTCCTCTTTACAGATATTGATGATGACAAATTTTTTGTTCTCATACCAAACATTTGTCATGATCAGAGGATTCCTCTCGTGTGGTTCTCCAGAGGTTTTGCCCCTCTTAAATGTAGAAGTTAAGTTGGGAAACCCTGTTTTTTGAACTTTCCCAAGGCTGCAGATGTTTGATAAACATTGGTTTCTTTTGTTTCCAGTATAGGGATCTGTTAGTGCACATATTTGTTGGATACAAGATCATAATCACTAAAGTTGAAAGTCAAAGAAAGTCAAAGCTCAAAAGTCAACTTTCAAGCAAAGTCAAAGTCAAATGTAAAAAACTCAAAGTCAATGTCTTGTTGTTTTGTTCTGTTTTTGTAAGCGCGTGTATCTTGTTTTGTTTTAATAGATAGGTGGTTAGTAGTTCTGGTTAAGAGTCTTGTAACAAGAAAGAGTTCACATAGTTAGAGGGAGAAAGTATACGAACTGTGTCTAGAGAGAGAAAGCGATCTAAACCATCTGTAATTGAATATTGTGATCAATCAAACAGGTAGATTGATAAATCTTGTTTTTGTGATTGATTTAGTAATGAGAACTTGATAAAAATTTGGGGTTAATAATTGTTATTAGAGCAGATCCAGATCGAAATCAAGAAAATTTTGAGTTCGATACTGTTTCATCGAGTTCAGATTCATTTTTGAGTTTGTATTAGTAATTCGAGTTGTATTTGATTGTTTTGTGTTCGAATTGAGTATTAGATTGAGTTTGTATAGATTAATTTAAATTTTACACTGTAATTGAGATCAAATTTGGATTTTTTACGTGTTTGTATTCACGAGTTTTATCGCACAATAATTGGACCATCTTGTAATCTTGAATGAATTTTCTTGTAATTCAGTGTTAGGATTTGTTTCTAGTTGTGTTAGAGAACATTGTGTCAAAGTCTTAGATCGAAATTCGAGGTATAGATAGGTTTTTGGGGAATCCAGAGGTGTTTTTCTTCGAAGAGTTGAAGAACTCGCAGATATTCCAAAGAACTCGCAAGTTTATATGTAGAACTCGCAGAAATATTGAAGAACTCGCAAAAATATTGATGGATTTAACAGATTTATATTAGTTTTCGCATATATTTGATTCTGAAAAGTTTCACAAGTGTAGAATTTACAAGTGTGTCTCTTGCGAATCTCACAGAATTCGCATTTCAGTCTGTTAAGGATTCTCCAGAATTCGCATAAGTCTTGTTTGAGAAAAGTTCTGAGAATTCGCATAAGCTTTGTTTACGAAAAAGTGTTTTTACAAAATCTTCAAGGAAATAATTCGCATATCTTTGTCTTGCGAAAAGTTTTTGAGAAAACATTTTTTTAGACAAGAATTCACATAGCTTCTTATACAAATTCTTAGAATTCGCATAAGACTATTATACGAATTCCTTGATTTTCGCAGAAGAGTGGTTTACGAATTCTAGTGGTTTTTACGAAAAATGTTCAAAATTTTCTAAGTGTTAGATTCGTAAGTTTCTATCTTGCGAATTCTGATTTGATATTGTTTGCGAATTCTTGATTTCTTTCACTTACAAATTCTAAAGATAATTTCTTTCTAACTGTCTGAAGGAGGTTTATACCATATATGGGGGAGAATGCTATTACTTTTGAAGACAAACTTTGGACAAGATAAAGTTGATCAAAGGAGAGATTGTTCAATTTGAGCTTAAAGTGAGAAGATTGAATTGCAAAATCTTTTTAGAGATGATCTTGATCCAAAGGGGGAGATCTTTAGTGCACAGATTTGTTGGATACAAGATCATAATCACTAAAGCTGAAAGTCAAAGAAAGTCAAAGCTCAAAAGTCAACTTTCAAGCAAAGTCAAAGTCAAATGTAATAAACTCAAAGTCAATGTCTTGTTGTTTTGTTCTGTTTTTGTAAGCGCGTGTATCTTGTTTTGTTTTAATAGATAGGTGGTTAGTAGTTGTGCTTAAGAGTCTTGTAACAAGAAAGAGTTCGCATAGTTAGAGAGAGAAAGTATACGAACTGTGTCTAGAGAGAGGAAGCGATCTAAACCATATGTAATTGAATCTTGTGATTAATCAAACAGGTATATTGATAAATCTTGTTTCTGTGATTGATTTAGTAATGAGAACTTGATAAAAATCTGGGGTTAATAGGATCAATATCAGTGAACCCTATACCCCTTCTGCCAACTTGGGTATTTACTTTTTCATGCACCTTTTGTGCGTCTTGATATTTCCTAATTAATAGATCTCTGTCGAGCAAGTCTTGATGAAGGACTTCTCTTTCTCTTTGAAAAAAAATCTTTAAAACAACAACATTTAGTCTGTCACTCACATTGTCCTTTAGCTCTTTGATCTTTAATTTTAACGTTTTATCAAGTGAAATAACCTTTTTCTTTTAATGGCTTATTTTCAGAAATATGCTCAGTCACAAGGGATTTCTTTTCAATGTATAGCTTATCCTTCTCTTGAGTAAGAAGTATAGCTTCTCGCTCATAGAAAGCAAGCTTCTTTTCAAGCTCTGAGCATGTGTTTTTGAAGGCTAGGAATTCCTCTTGAAGTTTAAACAATTTACTGTCTGAGTCAAGAGAGTTAGAGTTGGATGTGGATACCTCATTTTCTGTCTCAGAGGAGTTAAGCTCTACCATCCCACAGAACAATGCATTGGTGTCACCTTCGTCAGAGGATTCATCGGTCACGAGGTTGTCCTGTTCGGCCATCAGCGACCTCTGTGTGTAGTATTCTTCCTTCTTCTTGAAAAAGGCAACGTATCTAACTGGTTTACCTCTAGGGGCATTGGTTCTGCATTCTGCCGCAAAGTGCCCTGGTTTTCCACACTTAAGGCAACCTTCATTCTGTGGGGTAGTAGTTGCAGCTTTCTCAACTCCTCTGCCATCAACCCTCTGAGCACCCCTCTGAGGGTACTCGATGGTCTTTTGATCCACGTACCTTCTCTCATCACTTCTCTTCTCCTGCAGTCTCTGATCTCCAACATCTTCTCTTCCATAACTCCTTTTCTCATACCCTCCATATCCTCTGCGATCTCCTCTTTCATCTCTTTCATCTTTGCTTCGGTTGAACATGAACTTCTTCTTGAGTCCCCTATTGTACTCTTTAGTCATTAGAGCCAAGGTTTTGGCCATAGAAGCCATGTCCATCTTCTCTTCAGAACTATTCTCTGCTTCACTTTCAGCAACCAACACTTTCTTCTTCTTCTTCTTCAAACCCTCTTCAACAGCTTTGTCCTTCTTAGGTTTGTCCTGAACCTCTGTGGCCTTGCCAACCAGTGCTAGAGGCCCATCTACTTGAGTTTTGACTTGAGCAATGCGATTTTCTTGGCTAACAAGAGTGCCAAAGAGGTCTGACAGGAACCAAATATCAAGATCTAGAGTAGTTTGGAGTGACATAGACAAATGGAGCCATTCATCATTTAGACTCTTTAGAAAAATGACATTATTTTCTTCATAGGTTATGTGGATTCCATATCTTCTACACTTGTTGATCAAAGAGTTAAACCTATCATAGGTGCTCTAAAGGGGTTCGTTCGGCAAAGCCTTGAATGCATAATATTCATTGATGCAAAAAGCTATGTTGTTCTTTTGGGTCTTAGAACCCCCTTCGAGTTGTTTTTATAACCCTTGCCACAAGTCTTTGGATGTTTCACATGAATCTAAGGATTGGAAGATATAATTTGGAATGGCCATAATAAGCAGTCTTTTGGCTTTCTTTCCTAGTTCATGTAACTGTTTTTCTTGCTCACTCCACTCTATCATTGGCTTAGGTTTTTGATACTCTGGAACTTCAAGGGTTGTAGCTGTAGCAGGGACCCTTGGTATAGTAGTCATGGGTATTTATGGAGGATTGTGAAGAAACTCAACCAGTCCTGGATCTACCCCTTCGAGAAATTGGACCATTCGAATCTTCCACTGAGGATATTCATCCCTCAGTAGAGTAGGGGGTTTGGACTGAGATCCAGCACTGAAGAATGTAACAGCATTTGCCATTTTCAGTGAGATGAAAATGTTGACCGAAAAAATAGAGTATAAATTGAGTAACTAGTCTTGGATGAAAGTAAGATGAGATATGGTTTTAATATGAAGAAAAGAAGTATAACAACACTACTCTCAAGCTTTTGAACTATTCTAAGACAAGAAGCTTTCCTATTACTGAGTATAAATCAAAATTGTTGAAGAAAACTCAGAAAACAGGGACTGTTCTTTTGAGAATGAAAAACAAAGCTAAGAATAGTTCAAAACACTACGAAACAGCTAGGAATCATGTTAGAACAAGATCCTTTGATATTGATCATCAAAGTTTACTCTGATACCAATTGTTGATCCTAGTTTTGTGTTCTAACAGTGATTAAACCAAAATAACTACAAAACATAGATGAGTATGTGGAAGCGATTTATATGTAGATGTATGGTTTGGTTTGGTAGTAAACACACTAACAACTAACAAAAAGGAACAAATAAGAATTAGTCACTGAAAGATATTCTTCATTAACTTGCCAAAATTACACCAAGAACACACAATAGTGTGTGTACAAATGCTCTCTACTGATATTCAAATTCTAGACAAAGAGTGGTGAATTTGTGTGTGCTCGCATACTGTGAATTAAGGAGGTGCTCCCTTCATATACAAGGGGAGAGCACACAAAGTACAAGACAAGGGCTGACATTCCATAAAAGGAATGTCACCTGTAAAGTAAAACAATCGTGGGTGTGTACTATTGATCTTGAGGATCTTCGTATAGTATGGGTCACGTGATCTATGCGTGGTCTTGTCTTCTCCTTGAAATTCACAAGCCTTTTAAGTCTTCCATCTTCAGAGCTTAGCCACCACAGAGGCTCTGTGAAGGGTCACAGAGGCTCTGTTGTCAGAGCATCATCTTCAGGTTAGGATCTTCTCGAGTGGATGGTTGACAGAGCTTCTGAGCTCGGCACTTCTGTGGTAACCATGGTGATTTGGCAGATGTCTTCTGAGAATCCTACACTTAGCCTATTTTTCAGTACTTTCTATACAATGAATGGATCTAACATCTATCTCCAAAAGCGGAAGACGTCATCAAAAGCTAGAACCTTCTCGTGCATTTAACTAGCTCTCGATTCTTCATTGTGTCGCTAGTACCATTTTCCCCATCAAGGACCTGATACACATGCTGAAAAATAAAAAAGGTTAGGCTTAATGCCTAGTGAGTTCAATCAGTTTTCATCATAATTGAAAAAGGGTAACACCGAAAGACTTCTTGTTTAAAAGATAACTTCTTAATGAAATGTATTCGTCATAAAAACAACGTCTTTCCAAAACCGGCTATTTTCGTGATGTAAATCAAAATACCCATTCAATATGAATTCCAAAATCCAAGACTCACTCCAAAACGTAAATAAGTTTTAATGACCAAATATTGTAAATATGGATAAAAATCTATTATCTAAAAATACTCAAAAACATGGATGAGGTTCAATACCCAAAACCATAAATAATGGAAAATACTCCATATTCAAAACAACTCCGGAAAATGTGGACAATACACTATCCGAAAATAACACCATTTGGTGATGGGGGAGACCCATATCCATCAAATGTGGCAAACACAAAAGTAAACCACAATTCAACGTTAACGAGCCTCAACTATGGATCATACGGTCACCAAGTTCAACCACCCACAATATGTAGTTTGGGTCCCTCGCTGATCCTAGTCATGCTCGTTTGCTAGAATTGACAGCCACTAAGGACTACACAGTTATTGAGTTCAACCATTCACGATTTATAGCTCAAGTCCCCCGCTGGGACCATACGGTCACCAAGTTCAACCACCCACGGTCTGTAGTTTAGGTCCCCTGCTACGTATGAGTTTCTAGCAAGAAAATAGGGACAACAGTCCCATTGCAAACGAATGGTTCATATGTCTATGAATTTATTGCATTACAATCTAAAACAATACATGACTCCAAATGAATGACTAACGCACTCAAAACATGTAATTCTCAAATCAGATGCAATAAATGCAAAATCATAACCAAAGCCCCACATCGAGCTATTAAAAACGGACAATTGTCCCATAGAACTTATATGAGTCAAAATGATCCAAAAGCTCAACAAAATGCATTTGTTCAATATATAGGTAAACTCATACTCAAAAGTATGATTAGGACAAACATAGTTAATATCGGGATAAATCATCCCTAAATATAAACCGTATGGTTTATACTTCCAATATATCTCGTAACACAAAATATGCATTTTCTAAACGATTTATCAAATCAAATATACCAAAAATGGATTACCGTTAAATAACCTTTATTCATAAAAAATAGACATTCTCAAGGTTTATTTATCAAAATGACCAAAAATCCCAAATATGGGCATTTCACAAGATTTATAAATCAAATGTACCAAATATGCAAACTCATCAAATAACCCACATATTTGATAAAGAAAAAGTAAACACGTTTATAATTCAAAATCGATATTTTTGGCATGTACATAGTTTTCACAAAGCAACTTGAACTCACCTTACTAGGTTAAGTTAAACCTAGGTTCCAAATCCACCCCTACCTTCTGAAGTGGTGGAGACTTTAGATCCATAAGCAAAACTTCTAGATCTGTGATGTATAACTTCTTAAGAACACTTACTTTAATCCCCAAAACATACATAAACAACCCAAAGGAGACATTAGGGTTGAGGTAGAAAGGACCAAACCCTAGGTTAAGAGATGGTTGGATATAGGCCTACCTTTTGACTTATAGGAACCCAAACTCTTCGAGATAACTTCAATCCTATTTGTTTCCATCTTGAAAATCTTTGAAATATGGATCCATAGCAAGAAAAATCGCCCAAAACCGATGAGAAATGAGAAAGATATGACCAAATAAAGAAAATCCTGATTTTAAGCACTGCAGGTCTGGCGCGACCCTGACATGCGACAGTGCCCTTTGTCACTGTTTCCAGGCACTGTTTCCCGGGATGTACCAAGGCCCCCTTTCCTCTTGCGACCCTGCCATGCTACAATTCTATATGGCACTATCATCGGGCACTGTAGTCACTCGTATGGAGAGTTTTTCGATCGTTCATCGACCGTTTTCTCGGCCGTTCCTCGACCATTTTCTCGGTCGTTCTTCGACCGTTTTCCCGGTCTTTCCCCGACCGTCTTCCTAGTACATTTGATGCTGTTATGCCAAATATCGTGTCATTGCCACAATTTCATGGCACATTCATTGGAACGACCAAACACTCGATAACGTCGGTGTTATTGTGTCATATGTCTCACCTGCATGGCACTATAGCCGGGACTACCACACTTTTAGTACCATTGGTGCCATTGTGACAGATGTCACAACCATATGGCACTATAACCGACATGACCATACTCTTAGCACCATTGGTGCTATTTTGACAAATGTTACAACCACATGGCACTATAGCCATACTCTATATTTGATTCTTCCTTTATCGATTCACCTAGTTCAAAACTTTTACTCAATTGGGATGAAAATCAGGATGTTACAGTTTTAACCTCCACAAAATCTTTGTCATTCGCTGCAAAGAAAGGAAGACGACTATATCCTTTGCGAGAAAAGTTTTACCACTCCCATGAGGGCCATGAAGTTGCACACCCTTAGGACATTATATGCATTCTTTTAGAATTCTTCATCATTCTTAGAAACCCATTTTTACACATGATAAGTTGGCAAGGTTACTTCAGAAGGTTCATCAAACAACATTATAATCTACTCACTCAAAATCCATCAATTTTCAAATTACAATCATAACGAACTAGAGAAGTGATACAATCACGAGCGATAAACATAATTTTTTTTAATTCCTTTTACATTAAAAAGGATATTGTGTTCACCAATCTTACATCCACTTATCTGTAGACATTGGTAACTGTCAAAATGTTGACGATTTTATTCAAAATGTCGATCAAGTCATTTAATTAGTGTGTTAACATCTCTAGTTTTGTAGACAAGATTATTAAATTATTGAATTGGGTGTTCATTGTTTTTGGGTTTTTTCCCTTTGTATATCCATGTGTGCATATTTCCCTTAAATACTTGAATTTTTAATTAATTTGCAAGTGATTGTAGATTGTTTCCGATTATTTGTTTTGATTTTAAATGGGTTTTTAATTTTTGTAGTTGTTACAAGTTATTGTAGACATCAGTAGTGAACTGGATTTTGAAACCTTGGCTTGTCTTATAAAAGTAAGAAGGCAATGGATGCTTACCGTAGGCAATTTTTCAGTTCTTTTACACATAATTTCTTTTTTGATGTCCACGATTTTCTCCTTATAGCCTTAAATGGGTAATTTTTATGGTTTTTATATATTTTCTAGTGTTTCTTAATCATTTCTTGATGTGGGTACTTTAAATTTCTAGTTATTATTGTCAATATTTCATGGTTATCTTGTACGTGTTTCTGTTCTTGTTGTTGTACACTTTGTTTATTGAGAACATGACGGATGATGAAAAGCTTAAAATGGGTCGAGTCTTTTTGACATAGGTATGGAAACGTATTTTGAATCATCAGAACCCAAAAAATTGAGGGTTAGATGGAAAGAAAATCTGGTGAAAACCTTCTTGGAGTACAAGAGATATCCATGAATAGACTGCAAGGCAGTAGCCTTAAGATGCACTCCTAGAATAATATAGCGGAAACATTATAAAAAACAATCATAACATCATTGTCAATCAAAGACAAATGAAGAATCACTACGATTATTTGAGAGGGAAATATGCGGTATGGTCTAAACTAAAGAATAAAACGTGTAATTGTGTAACCCAATAAACAACACATTCAATATATCACAATAGGAAAGACAAGCAGAGAAGAAGGTCAATTCCTTAACTGTTTTTCTCATTTTAATTTCGTTATATTTTTCTTTTAGTTTTATGTTTTTACTTTTTCATAAATAGTTTAGTAAATATGCTGACAAGTTGAGGAGTGCGCCAATACTTTATCCTCATCTTTGTATGCAACTTTTTGATGTAGTGGCTGCCATGAGTATTAGGACTTGGGGACCTTACTCTAATTTTCCTAACCCTTCATGTGTTGCTAATATTTCTAACCTGCATGTGATAGTTGATGATCATGGCTTGGATACAACACAAGCACCACCTATTCAGATCAAGGACACATATTCCAACTCAAGGACCACCAATTTCATCTCAAGGACTATCTAGATCAACACAAGAATGTTCCTCTCATTCTCAAAACAGAAAACAGGAAATTAATCAACCATTGGTAAGGGAAGAGGAGTTGCTCATGTGTGATGTAACACCAAAAATCTTGATTAAGTAAAATATGGAGGTCCGCCTCGAGTTCCTCTGATCTTAATGATCACCTTAAATATTATTATTAGTGAAGCTTAATGCCGTACTATTACCCTTTTAGACATAGCATATCGACTTGATAAATCGAATTTCGGGTTTTGGCATAATGTAGGAGAGATTGCCCGCGACAGTGATCGTTGGCATTGTGGCCGGTCATAGTCGCCAGGGGATGGGAGCCCTCTGTACAACCTTGGCGACGTGACTTTGATGGGGCATACGTCGTGCCGTAGGGGCGAGATACGATACGTTTTCTTGCGGCATTGACCCGCGACTATGCCTTGAGCATTATCGCACAGGCATAGTCGCTCGGATCCCCCTGTGTATCAATTGAAGCAGATCATTTTTGTTACTTATTTTCACCCAATCCAGTTTTTTGAAGAGCGATTTTGGAACCCTTGGAGCCGATTTTTGTCATCCCAAATCCTAACCTCATTAATGTCACCTCTAGGGTTTGGTAAGAACTTTGTTCTTGAACTAAAAGCTTCTTAGGAGTCCTCAAGTGCAAGGATTCAAGCATCAGTCAAGTCTCAAATTTCATCTCCTCCACATTTTTAGGGTTTTAGAAGTTTCTAGGTATTTCTTTCAAAAACCTACTATGTGAGTTTTAAATGCTTTGTAAAAACTAGATACATGTCATGATATTTGTTTTAACCATTCATTGTGATTTTCTCTAGCATTTACCTATTTTGGTGTTTTGTTAAATAACATCATTACTTGGAACTTTTGATGTACATATAAGAAGGTGAACCTACTTTAATGGGTCTTGCATTTTGGTCCAATATTTGTTGAGTTTAAGTCTTGAAGGTATCTTATAAAGTATTGCATGATTGTTTGACCTAATGGTGATTATGGAGTGTTTTGGGAACCTCATGGTATACTTTGAATATAGTGGTTGGACCACTAGCTCACTTTGATTTGTAGTATGCATCTATTTACTTGGAATAAATGTGTATGGTTTATGGATATAAAACTTGTGGATGAACTTTCCAAGTAGGCACTAGGTGGGCTTAGTCTTGTGGTGCCACCTTGAAGGTATGCACTAGGACCCCGCCATTCGAGATATTGCCTTGCAGGTACTACTCCTCGACTGTGTCGGGCCTAGTGGTGTTACTCATGGAAGTAGACACTAAGGTAATCCGTCACTTGAGGTGAAACTTGTCAAAGTGGAATGGGTCTCCCCCATTGATTCCAAATAAGTAATTATTGTTGTTTTATAACTGATCTTAATCATTGTAGGTAATTACTTATTATTTGCTCAAACTCACTAGGATTTTTGGCCTAACACTTGTTGTGTCGACATGTATTTCACGTTCTAACGGCGTGGTCGCCAAGAAGATCGAAGCGGTTTTTAGAAGTGTGCTTGGGGAGCTAATTTTGGGACACCGTACTTTGAAGAACTAAATTTTGGGACATAGATGACACCTGATTGTAATTTTATTTATTAGAGGAATTAGATTAATAGGTTGTTATCTATTTTATCGTTTGATTACAAACTTGTAATTAACATGTGCATGTATTTTGTTTTCTTTTTTTGGGATGGCTCATATCTTGATATTATATACCACATTTCCGTTTCATGGAAATTTTTGCTTGTCCCAATTTTTGGGGTGTTACAGGTGAGACGTATGCAAAACCATTTTTGACAAACCATCGGAGGATGGTGATATGGATGCTTGTATGTTGAAATTGGAGAAACTTGGTGGGGAAGATAGCCCATTCGAAGATATCACATTCCCTTTTAGCCAAGGCATAGATTATAGAAAAAATGTTTGCGTTTGAAGGATGACTGATGTGAGTCATGGATTAGATTTACGACACTCCAACTTAAGTTAGACTAATCATGTGATGTTTTATATTGATGCAGTATTTAGACTAATGTTGTATGGATAAATATGGAATTTTGTCAGTTTTTAGTGTTTTGTATGGACAAATATGGAACTTTCTCATGTTTTGGTGTTATGAATTCTAACGTTATATCACTTTTTAGTGTTTCTTGTTTAACGTGATGTTTTTGTTGTTCTAATTTAAGTTAAAGATCTATGTCATGTATGAAATATAATACGATATTTTTTTATATCTATATTTGCAAGGTCATATGGATCGTAATCAGTTAATGATAATTATGGTGACTGCATATTGGTATTTGAGAAGGAAGGCTGAAACAAGTATTGAAATAATAGAAATAATAAGAGAGAAGAATTCAAATTTGAGCGGACATGTGTATACACAAGAATTATTACATGGGTCTAATACGCAATGTCATGAACTGATGCATCTATCTAGTGATACTTATATACTCTTGTGTAATCATTTTAAACAAAACAATTGGTTGCAATCAAGTAATCATAAGTGTTGAAGAGAACATGACAATATTTTTAACTATTATTAGTCATAATGAACGTTTTAGAATAGTTAAACGAAGAGTCAACATTCCACATGAACTATTCATATATGTTTTCATGAAATGCTAAGTGGAATGATGAGATTCGCAAGACAAGTCATAAGGCCAACATCTTTCAATGGAACTTTGAGCATGCCAATAGAAATTCAAAGAAATATTTATGGTATGTTATTTGTTTTGATACTTTGTAAAACTTAAAAAGTTTTTATGATATTATTATATATAATTTGTGGTTTTCCTACAGAGGGCTATAGGTGCACTAGATGGAACCTTGATACATGAGTTGTGCCCATAAATTAACAAACAAGATATAGAGGAAGAGGAAGAAGAAGAAGAAGAAGAGGTGACTGCTTTCAAAATGTTTGAGCAATATGTGATGTTAATATGATGTTCACATATGATTAAGCTAGATGGCAAGGCATTGCACATGATGCTAGAGTTTTGAGGGAAGTTGCATTTGACCGAAATTCGAGGTTTCTGTTTCCTCCACCAAGTATGTATCATCCTTTTCTAATAGTGAAATATTATTATCTTTGTGATGTTGCTTATCCCAATACCTGTGGATTTTTTTACTCCGTATCACAATACGAGGTATTGGTTAGCTTATTTTCGATGTTGACATGGGGTAACTAAATAAGAAAGGTTCAATCATGCATATGCACCACTTAGAAACATTATTGATCGTGCGTGTGGCGTCTTGAAAGCAAGATTCCCAATTTTGAAGCAACTGACTTTTTATCCTTTTCCAAAACAACAATGTTTGTTTGTTTTGCAATCCATAGTTTTATAAGATGTAATATCCAAGATCAATTGTTTATAAAATATGATGAGAGTGTCATGTTGACAGCGAATGAGCAACATGGAGGAGGCATTGATGAAGAAATCGTTGAAGTACAATGGCGGGTTTCTCAAAACAATTGGTATATTGCTAATTTGTGGGATTAGATTGCGACCCAATTATTTTCAAATGCTTCAAATTAATTTTTATTTTTTCTATGATGAAAAACAAAAGTTTCTTATTGGCATTAATGCTTCATATCCCCTTTGTATTTAAATATGAATAAATATTAATATATTTTGTTGTCTAATATGAAGTATGAAATTTGTATTTTGTTATCTATTTCAACAATTAATTATACAAAAAAAATCATATTTCATTTAATATTTGATTATGTAAAGAGTATAATGGTGTTTTTTTTGTTGGTAAGCGGTTATCTAAATATGAGATTTGTTTTTTTACCTTCCATTAAACGATTGATAATAAACACAATTACATTTTATTTAAGATCAAATTACAAAAGGGTTATAATGGTCATTTTTTGTCCGTAAGTACTTACCAAAAAAACACTTGGTAAACACTCTAACATCGTAAGTGCTTACCCGGAAAACACTCTTGCCTGGTAAGCACTGTCAAGGATAAACATTGTTAGCTATTAGTTAGCTCCCATTATCTTTTGTAAATCCTATCTAGATTGTAATCCCCATATCATAGCTAAAATATGAGATTGTGATCCCTAAACCATAGCCACAATCTGAGATTGTGATCCAAAAACTATAGCCTATTTTGATTTCATAACTGATGTAATTGTACATATATAAGCATATGCAATGGATACTCAAAATCAGGTTTTCTCCAATTTTCTATATGGTATCAGAGCCTCTTATTCCGATCCATATTCTCTTATTTATCTTCTCACCAGGTATGTAATTTTTTTCCTTTCATCTCTGAAATGCCTGCTACACAAACTATTCTCAGTGATTCAAAACCTAGTTCACCTGGTTGTCCTTTTTCTCCCTAATATGATCTAACTCAACTCCACAAATTACACCTCCTGGAAACTACAGATTGAAGCCACATTCGTCGGTTATGGTTTTTGTTCAGGTATCTCGACAATTCTTTTCCTTCTCCTTATATCGCCACCGAACACCCAATCCAAACAATCTAACCTAGATGCATCAAGACCGTATCATCTATGGTAGTCTCATCGGCACCTTGGAGCAAACCATTGTTCCATTGGTGTTTGTCACCAAAACCTCCAAAGAATTGTGGGATACTTTGTCTCTCACATTTGCTAGTTCTTCTCGTGGTCATATAAAACAACTCAAGACTCAATTTAGTAGCATCACAAAAGGCCCTCAAACCATAGTGGAGTTTATGAATGTTATCAAGTTGTATACTGATCAATTGTCCCTCTTCGGTCACCTGATCAAACCTGAAGATATCACTGATAAGGTTCTTGAAATCCTTGATTCTTCTTACCAAGGTATTGTTGCAGTTGTTAATGATTAGGATGATCCCATCTCATTTTCCAATCTTATAGGGAAATTGATTCAAAGAGAGTTGGTCCTTAAATCCAATCCATCTTAGGCGGCATGCCTACTACTACTCATGCAATAACCACTCATCCTCACTTCCATCAACCAGACTTACATCCAACAACCATTTCAAACATAACCATCCCAACCAACCATTTCAATGTACCAACATACCCAGATCCAAACCTTTCCTAGAAAGATGCCAATGGTGTTAGTGTCACACAAGAGGATATTCACTCCAAAAATGTCTAGTCTTTCTAACCAAACATCCTGCCATTCGCCCTCCCCCACCCCAACTTTCCCTTTAACCCTCACGGGCTCATGTTGCTCATGCTTCACTAGCAGCTCTTGTCTTCTTGATTCAGGTGCTTCTCATCATGTTACACAATCTCACTTCATCAACCATATGATGGCACTGAAAGAAATTATCGTTGGAGATGGATCGATTCTACCTATTACCCATACTGGTTTCTCCTCTTTCTCTACTCCTTCTAAACCTCTTTTTTTCTTTCTCTCTCTCTCTAATGTCTTGTATGTTCCTAATATGTTTTGAAAACAATATTCTAATTGAATTCTCCTTTTATTCGTTCACTATGAAGGAACTTCTCATGGGGGCAAATCTTCTCACGAGATCAACTAAGAATGATATCTATGTGTTGCCATTATCATCCTCCATCTTCACCTTCTCCAGTGTGAAAGGCTCTACCATCAACTGGCATCGTCATTTAAGGCATCCGACATTACCCATTCTCAAGTCTCTTGCTTCCTTCTTTTAGTTTTTCATGTAGCTAATGGTTTATCTTTTCACTATAATGCATGTTAATGAAATAAAAGTCACAAACTTTCTTTCTGTCAAAATAGTTTAGTTTCTCATTCACCTCTGGAACTAATTTACACACATTTATGGACATATCTTATACATTCTTTTGATGGTTTCAAGTATTATCTTGTTTTTGTTGATCATTTCACTAAGTACACATGGCTTTGTCTCCTCAAAAGAAAATCTGACATCAAAGATATCTTCATTCGGTTCAAAGCTTTGGTTGAGAATTCTTTTTGAAAAACCAATCAAATCTCTTTACTCTGACAACGGGGTGAAGGTGGGATATGAATCTCTTCATAAGTTTCTCACAATCGATGGAATCTCTCATCTCACAACTCTACCGAACACACCTAAACACAATGGTTATGTTGAAATTCGGCATCGCCATATTGTTGAAACAAACCTTTCTCTCCTGTCTCATGATCACCTCCGTCTTGGTTTTTTGTCCTTTGTTTTCTCCACTACTATATATCTCATTAATCGCATGCCAACATCTACTCTTTCAAACAAGTCTCTGTTTCGGAAGTTTTGTTCTCATTTATAGCATAGATTGCATCGCTTTTGTATCCGGTTCTAGCGTGTCTCATGCATTTTTCGTACCGTTTTTCTTAGTTTTTCTCTTTTCAATACCTATTACTTTGTCGCACACATATTCATGTTTTTGCGAGTGTTTTCAATGTATAGGTGTGTGTGGAATCGAGAAAGAGAAGAAGAAAGGAAGTGCAAGCGGTGTAGAAAGCGGAAAAGTTAGAGAAAAAGAAGTTGGACGTTGCTCACACCCGCGAGCATTTGGCTGCGTGGCCGCGAGCAAGAAGAAATCTAATAGTTGTCAATTTTTCACTGCTCGTGGCCACGAGCATTAAAGAGCACGCCCGCCAGCGGCGCTACTGGTCCCGAAATTCTGTTTTTAGATATGGTTATTTTGGTCATCTGGGCATGGATATTTAAGGTTTTTGGTGTTGTGTTTTAGGGAATAAGCCCCCCATCATACTCTTTACTAATTTTAGGGTTTCCTTAACATTCTAGAGTAGATTTTCTTGCCTCTTTTGGAGAGGGAGAGTACAACCTCTGGATTTGCAGCTATAACCATGGTTTAAACTCAATTTTGAGCATGAATCTATGAATAGAGAGTAATTGTATCTCCTTCTCCCCTTTTATGCTTTCTTTCATTTCTTAATTTGTGTTTATAGCTTATATATTTGAGTTTTGTTTGTTGATTTTAATTTTCTACACATATGTGGTTCATAGATTTAGATTCTCCAAGTAATTTCATTGTTTTTACCTTTTTTCTTGATTTTGGCCTTGTCTGGTCTATGAAATCAATAGTATAGTTTTTACTTTCTTGTTCTTCTTCAATATTGGGTTATTGTTCATATTTGTTAGACTATATTTTATCACTGTTTAATGTTCTTGATAATCTAGATTTAGGTCTTTTATGTTTTATCTTTTCTAAATTGATTTCTTCATAAATTAGTTCTTGTTTAATCTTCTTATTGCTTTAATAAATTGTTTTCTTAATTTTTGTTCATTTGGTTCTTAGTGATTTCATGTTTCTTCAATTCATGTTTGGCTAATTCATAGTTTAGGGTGAATATTGGTAAGGACTTGATTTGTATCAATTGGTTGTTTTTAAGTAAATGATTTCTCGATAAAATGGTTGTTTGATTAGCCGACTAACGGAAGTTGGGGGTTGTTAAATAATCACTAATCGATATTTGTTGAATTTAACAGTTGATATCTAAATGGAAATTTGATTTTGACTTGGGTTAATCAATCGGTGATTTCTATCACATCATGAAAAAAAATGTTTTGATTATTTGGGAATAATATGTCTTGCTTAAAACTTCTTTCTAGAATTAATCGATATGGAAATAATCGGTTTTCAATTAAGAAAGGTTTTTGTTGCCTTGGAAGAGGGACTAAAGTAATGTTTGAATTTGACAAATCCCACTTTGGAAGGTTCAAACCGATATTCATCAATTTAGATAGCTTAGTGTAGGATTTAATGTCTTTCAAATTGGATTCCTAGTGTTAATTAGTTTGTTATTTGATTCTTGTTTTAGTTGTTAATCTAGTCTACTTGTCTCCTAGATTCATATGTTTGCTTAGCGTTGCTTGATTCTTAATTTCGTTATGTTTAGTGTAGCTTATGTGTTTAATTGTGTTATTTTATTTCTGGTGTTAAGCAAATCTAGCTAATATCATGAGTAAATCTGTGATTGTTCCATTGTCTCCCTGTGTTCGACCCGTATGCTACGACACCGTATGCTTGCGGCTACAAATGATTTTAAAACTCATACAGTCTCCCTTCCACTGTCTGTTTGAAACTCTTCCTAATTATCTCAACTTACGAAAGTTTTGGTTGTCTTTGTTATCCATGGCTAAGGCCCTACTCTATACATGAACTTTAGCATCAATCCATTCCATTAATCTTCATTGGATAATCTTCTTCTCAAAGTACCTATTTTATTATTGACCCTATCACAAACAAATTTTATACCTCACGTCATGTACGATTTATTGAAAATCAATTTCTATATCATCAACTTACCTCCACCACCCCTGCATCCTCCTACCCAAACCCAACCACTTGGTTTCATATTTCGCTTCCCTTTTTAGCATCTTCATCCACTACCACAAAAGTAGATGTGGCATCTCACAATGAGTAGTCCCTCATACCTCTTCCCTCCTCTATAACCACACCATAATTTAGTACCTTGGAACCTATATCCCAGGCACACTCTCAAACTTAACATACCATTTCACCCCCCCAAACCATAATCACATACTCACAAAACAATATCTTTAAACCTAATGCAAAATATGCCAACCCTACCACTACTCAACAATGACCATGTGAATCAACCTCTCTACCGAAGCTCTCAAGGACTTTCTTTGGTGTCAAGCCATGCTTGATGAAATTCAAGTTGTCTATAAACTTGGGACATGGGGCTTAGTACCATACAAACCATCCTAGAACTTGGTTCAGTGCAAGTGGGTTTTCGTATCAAATACAAACCAGATGGCACTATTAGGTGATATCGAGCTCGTCTAGTTGCCAAAGGTGTGCAAAACAACTTGGAATTGGCTACACTGATACATTCAGCCCTGTAGTTAAACTTTCCACCATTAGAACTCTATTAAGTCTACCTGTAACAAGCAATTGATCTCCACGACAACTTGATATCAATAATGCTTTCTTATATGGTTCACTTCATGAACAGGTTTTCATGACAAACCTCCGGATTTTCCAGAGACGACATATCTAAGTTATGTCTGCAAGCTCCACAAGGCAATATATGGCCTCAAACAATCCCAAAAAGCTTGGTACATAGGGTTAGCTAAATTTCCCTTTAGTTTTGGGTTCAAATGGTCGATAGTCGATGCCTCTGTATTTATTTTTCATCATCACAATATCCCCAATATATTTAATGTTTTATGTAGATGATATAATTCTCATTGGGCCAGATGCTCATTCCTTGGATGATTTTGTTCAACAACTTGCAAGAAAAATTGTTTTAAAAAGATCTTGGACCACTCCCTTATTTTCTAGGTACGGAAGTTCTCCCCACCGTGCGGGGTCTCTTTCTCAACCAAAGGAAATATATTATTGACCTTCTTAAGTGCACCAAAATGACAAAAACAAAGTCGGTACCAACTTCTATGATCAAAGAATCAATTCTATCACTTTACTCTAGTACCTTGATAAACAATCCAACAAATTACATGGCTTTAATTGGAAGTCTTCAATATCTCACCTTAACTCGTCAAGATTTTTCATTCGCGGTCAATAAGTTATCACAAGTCATGCATCAACCTCGTTCAACTCATTGGGCAACCTTGAAAAGGTTACTAAGATATCTTTCTAGAACACTATACAAAGGTATCACCATATATATGGAGTCCCCACTCAATCTTCACGCGTTCTCGGATGTATACTAGCGTATGAACTAGGACGATTTCATGTCCACATGGGTCAAGTTTTTTTCTTGGGTCATACACCCATTACATGGAGCTCCAAAAAACAACAGTTTGTAGCTCAATCATCTACCGAGGTAGAATATAAGGTTGTTTCATCTATAACAGGTGAACTTCTATGGCTTTGTAGCTTACTATAAAAATTGTGTATCACTCTACGTCATTTATTGTGACAACATGGTGACAATGAAATCAGTGCCAACCAAATTATTCACTCACTAATGAAGCACCTCGCTCTTGTGTATCATTTCATTCGTGAGCAAGTTCAAAATGGCACCATTGTGTGTCATTCAGGTGCCTACGAGAGATTAGTTAGTTGATGCTTATACATTGCCTCTATCTCGTCTAAGATTCACTATGTTGACATCCAATATCGGTCTATCATAATCTCCATCCATCTTGCATGGACATGCCAAGGTTAAAGATAGTTAGCTCCCATTATCTTTTGTAAATCCTATCCATATTGTAATCCCCATATCATACAAACTCTAAGATTGTGATCCCTAAACCATAGCCTCAATCTGAGATTGTAATCCTTAAACTATAGTCTTTTTTTGATTTTGTAACTGATGTAATTGTACCTATATAACCATATGCAATATATACTCAAAATCAAGTTTTTCCAAGTCTCTATCAGCACTTACCTGAGAAGAGTTGGTAAACGGTCCCTTAATTTAAAATTGCATCTTGTGTGTAGTTTAATTCTTTACACATAGTTTTTATTGATTTTTGACCAGTTTCTATTTATCTTTCATGGGAGGTGTAGTTTGTTTTTTTACTGGTTTGTGATTGACTTTTAAGAGGAGAATTAAAGAAAAATAGTGATCAAAGTTAATGGATCAGGCATGGTAGATCAAATATATAAAAGAAAATTGGTGCAAGCTATTGGGTTAATTTGGAATTGGATCAAATTCAAAATGAGGGAGGAAATTGGACCAAATCTTTAAAAGCACCAAGGAAAAACAATCTTTAGAAAAGTTGGAGAGCAATTTTTAAAGTTTCTTCCTATGTGTTTGTTCTTGATCTTCTTACTTAAAAGTTATTTTAGTTTAGATTTAGGTAGAATATTTAATTACCATTCTTTGTCTCACATGCATTGGAGACGATATTTTGTGAGTTGAAGATTGTTGAAGTTTATTGTTCATATCTGTTGTATGGTATTTCTTTCTCTTTCTCTTTAATTTTCTATATTTATTTTTTTTGCATATTTTAATTATATATATGTGCACATAGTTTTTAACTTTTTGCATTTATATTTCCTGTAATTAAATTATGCGTTATGTTAGAATGTTGCTCTTCATTATTTCCTACATTGTTCTTAAACCTAAATACTCATTATCATGAGACCCGGAAAATAATAATCACCCAAAACGTGAATAAGGTTTAATAATCAAATAATGAATTTATGGATAAAACACTATTATCCAAAACATCAAAACCTGGAAGAAATCTAAAATACCAAAAACCATGAGTTTCGATGCACTTCATACCCAAAAAACAATGTCAAAAACATGGATAATAACTAACCAAATTAACACCTTTAGGTGACGGGGGAGGCCCGTATCCATCAAATATGGCGAATACAAAAGTAAGTCACATGTCAACGTTAATGAGCATCACTTATGGATCAATAAATATTGACATCAACCTTATCCGGGTGTTTAGTCTAATCGGTTAACAAGCTCAACTCTCTCCAAGTCTTTCACTTGGGGAGTCACCAATTCAACCTTATCCTAGTCTTTGCCTTGGGATCTCCGAAATCCAAGTTAAGCTCGTTCACTAGAAATGACAGGCACTACGAACTTCATGGTCATCATTTTCAACTATATCCAAGTCTTTACCTTGAATCACCCACTACGGATCACACGGTAATCAAGTTCAACTATATCCAAGTCTTTACGTTTTGTTCTCTGCTGATATGAGTTTCTAGCTACAATACAAGGATGAATATAGCATTCCGAACCAACTCCTATGCCTATGGATCCATTGCATTATTGTCTAAATTACATGACTTCAAATGAATGACCAATGCACTCAAAACATGTAACTTACAAGTAAATATTCCATAACTGCATATAATCCCAAAAGCTCAACATAGAGCAAATTAAACCGGACAAATGTCCCCAAGACTCTTCTGAGTCAAACTCGAGCCAAACGCTCAACAACTATAACTCCACACTTATGTGACTACTCAATAAGAGCCAATAAAAGTCAATAAAATGCATTTAACCAAAAATTATGCAAAAACATGCTCTAAAGACATAATTAACTCAAGAACCCATTATTGATCAGCACAAACCATTTTCCAAATTGAAAGCATATCATTTACATTTCTGAAATGTCCTATAACATAACTACATGCGTTTTGCAAACCAGATACTGTAAAATGTATTAACACCAAAATAAACTCCATTTATGATATGAATCATCAAAATAACCCACATTTATGATTTGGTCATCAAGATGTCTTAAAATCCCAAGTACGGGCATTTCTCAATAATTATAAACTCATAGTACTAAAACATAATCCTCATCAAATAATAACCACATTTGATAAATGTCAAGGAAACATCTCAATACATCAAAATAGACAATTTTGGCATTTACATAATTTTCACAAAACAATTTGAACTCACCTTGTTAGGTTAGGTTAAACCCATGTTCCAAACTCACAGCTTCAGCTTCCCATGAAGAAATCTTGAGATCTCCAAGAAAGGACTCCCAAACTTAGTTCCAAAATTCTCCCTAAAGGCCCACTTCAAAGAACCCAATACCTAAGACAACGATGGAAGAAAAGGAGTTGAGATGAAGAACACCCAAAACCCTACTTGTAGAAATAAGGGATAAGGGTTGATAAGTGCATAACTTGTCATGTTATAAGCACTTATTTATTTTACATTTGCTTTTATTTTTAGTCTCTCAATCACCAAATTTGAGTCTTTTAGTATGTTTTTACCCTTTATTGTAGTTTGGAGCTAAGTAAGAGGAATGTGCCCTATTTGTGCTGATTTTGATGAAAATGTAACAATTTGGTTTGCTGTACCAGGAGGCTACAACATGTTTGCAGTTTCAGCAAGTACAAGACGTCACATCATAAACTTTTTGTTGGGGAATCTTTTTGGTGCCACCTGTACCCGTTTTGCAAGCTGGAGATGTAGGCATCTTTTGAAGAATATAATCATATTTATGGTCTTGTTAAGGAAGGCATCTTGTAAACCCTTTGCACTTTGGGTAAAGACCATTGGATAAAAGAATCTTGTACTTTTGTATTTGACATTAGATGATCTCCCCTTGTACAAATAGGGGCTTCATTTCTAGTAGTTGGACACAATTTAGCTGGCTTTTGCAAGTTAACTTTGCTTTAATATTTTACTTTACTTGTAGTTGTAGTTTCTTTGACAAGGGAAACAACTAAGTAGTTCCTCTAACTATTTAGTAGCTATTGTCACCTTTTACTTGCTTTAATCTAAAATCTTTTGGTACTTTATTGTTCATGTCTTTACATTTCGCATTTCATATTATGTCTTGTATTTTATTTTAAAACGATGATGGGCTAATACCCCTAGCTTGGGTTTAAGTAAAGGTTGGGAGATAAAGGCCTTTGTGGTAATAGAAGATTGCTTTCGCTATTGGCTATCCTTCTTGCTATTCACCCCTTGTTTCTAAGTTTCATCTAAGTGTTTCTTGACAAAGTGACGAGTGTTGTTTCACTTAGATGAGTTGGACTTGAATGCAAGCCAATGTAAATTTTAGAACACTGAAGTGTTGTAGTGGTTATGATAGACTGTATCAATCCTAACGGGTTGTGAACTATATGAAAAGAAAAGTAAGATTTTCACGACATTGGTTGAGTTACTTGAATGCATGGTACTTCCACTACATAGTCTTATCTGAACCTTGAAAAAGGACTGCTCAATTCAGTAGTAAGGTCGAGAACCAATGCTGCAGCTTCATGCTGTAACAATCTACCTAAACACACTGTAGCTAAACTCCAGCCTGAACTTACACCCATACATTTCCTTTACTGTTTTAAATCCATTTCAAAGCTTTCAACTTACTCAAAGATCATTCCTTCGAATTCTTTCATTGAAATCACCTTTTAAGTTGACTTGGATTAATTGCTTGCTTTAATTGTCTATGTGGGATCGATATTCGGTACTTAGTACCACTTTATTACATGTTTTCAAAACGATACTGGTTTGGCATGTATACTTGTGTGCTATTCCTTTATTGAAAAATAGGGATACATTTCCTTAGAGACCAAGTTTTTTGCGTCGTTGTCGGGGACAAGCCAAAGCAAGAATTTTCTTAAGTCACTTTTAATCTGATTTTTCTAGTCAACTTTGTTACTGATTTTGGTTGCATGCCACGTTTATTTCACGGTGAAGTATTTGAATTTGTTCCTGATATTGAAAGAACATTTCAAAGAAGGAGAAGAATACAAAGAAATTTAGCATCGATTCCTGAAACATTTGAAATGGACGGACCTGTGCACGTACCACAACCGAAGCCTAAGGCCCAAGACATTATTAATATTGCAAACTCTAAAGAGGGAAGGATTATGGACTATGTTATGCCCATGCTTGATCAGTTGCATACTGGCATAGTTAGACCACAGATTGAGTGTGTCGATTTTGAACTGAAACCTATTTTAACATGTTACAATCCAGTGGACAGTTACAGTGGATGCCATCTGAAGACCCTCATTTGCATCTCAAAACATTCATGGAAATCACTAACTCTTTTCAACTCAGTGGAGTAACTGATGAAGCCTTACGACTAAAGTTATTTCCTTTTTCACTCCGAGATGGAGCAAGATCATGGTATAATTCTTTACAGCCTAACTCAGCTGAAACATGGAATGATATGGCTGAAAGGTTTTCAAAAAAATATTTTCCACCAACACGGAATGCTAAGTCTAAAAATGAAATAAGCATGCTTAGACAAATGGACAATGAAGCAGTTCCCGATGCTTAAGAAAGGTTTAAAGAGTTGTTAAGGAAATGCCTTGACCATGGCATACCCTACTGTATACAACTAGAGACATTCTATACAGATGCCTTTGATATTTTGGAAAAAAATTCAAGTAACAATGGTTATTGGTCAGATCGACGTGCACTAGTACCCAAAAAGACAGCTGGTATTCATGAAGTAGATCCTTATACTTCACTTACTGCACAACTCACCTCAATGGCCAACATGATTAAAAACATGTCTGTTGCCACTGGTATTGTTGCAGCAACATCTATTCCTGAACCTCTGCCTGTACAATGTGTAGTCTATGGTGAAGGACATACCTTTGACCAATGTAGCCACAATACTGAATCTGTGAACTATTTGCATAACAGAAATGGTCAGTTTTCAAACAACTATAACTCAAATTAGAAGAACCATCCCAATTTCTCTGATAATAGCCCATGTTTGAACCCACCTAATGCAAAAGAACAGAGAACTTCCAATTTTCAAAACCAACCAAGCAGCTCTCAGAATCATTTTCAACAAAAGCAATCATCTTTTCAAGGGAAACCAAACCAACATGCTGATTCACCTTCTTCTTTGGAGGTAATGTTGAATGGTTTCATAAACCATACCAACTCAGCAATCAACCATCAAAATACAACTTTGAGGACCTTGGAAACACAGATTGTACAGATTGCCTTGGAACTGAGAAATAGACCTGTTGGAACCTTGCCTAGTGATACTGAGACTCCCAAGAACACAAACAAAGAACATGTTAAAGTTGTGTCCCTTAGGAGTGGAAAAGGATTAGTGGAGACCATACCGAAAGAACCCCAGAATGTTAGTACCACAGACAAGGAAAGAAGTGTTACAATAGTACCCCCTACTGTTGTTACATCTCCTGATAAAGTCCTTGGACCTACATCAATTCCTGATTTTATGTCTATACCTGAGAGGTCTATGTTGCCTCTGTTATTCCCTGATGATAACATGAAGGACAAGTCCATTACAGTAGATGCTACGACAGATGCTGCAACATCGACTAGCATAACTGAAAAAACAAAAACAACAAGTAAACAGATAACACCTACTGTTCCAACTACTTCTGATCCCAAGAAGGTTGTTGTCACACCAATACCCCTTTACATTCCATACCCCCAGAGGCTAAGGAATTGAAAAGAGGAAGCACAATTCAAGAAGTTTCTAGATGTGTTCAAACAATTTCATATCAACATCCCTTTGGTTGAGGTAATTGAAACCATGCCTTGTTATTCCAAATTCCTTAAGGATATTTTGAGTAAGAAAAAGAAATTGAATGAATATGAGACCGTAGCCTTGAGAGAAGGGTGTAGTGCCTTGTTGACCAACAAACTATCCCCTAAACTGAAAGACCCAGGTAGTTTCATAATTCCCTGTTCTATAGGAGGAATAGAGGTTGGAAAAGCTTTATGTGATCTAGGTGCTAGCATCAATCTTATGCCTTTATCTGTTTTCAACACACTAGGAATATGAGAGGCTAGGCCCACAACTGTTACCTTACAGTTGGCTGACAGATCCTTAGCATACCCCAAAGAAAAGATTGAAGATGTCTTGGTTCAAGTAGACAAATTCATATTTCCTGTTGATTTCATCATTCTAGACTTTGAGGCTGACAAAGACACTCCTATTTTGTTAGGAAGGCCATTCTTAGTCACTGGTAGAACCATCATAGATGTCCAGAAAGGAGAATTGGCCATGAGAGTTCAAGACCAAAATGTCACTTTCAATGTCTTTAATGTTATGAAATTCCCAGACGAGAAATAAGATTGTTATGGCCTAAGCTCTATAGATTCTTTGTGTCATGAGGAAACCATAGAAGAAATTCTAGGGGAAGTGATAAAAGATGAAGAGTATGATGAGGATGACTTAAATGTAGATGACTTAGAAGATGAGGAATATGATGATGATGATGATTAGATGATAGTGATGACCATCATAGTGTGAATATGTTGCAGCTTGTGGCAGCATATGAAATGTTGGAAGAAATCACTAAAGAAAACCCCTTACCATCTATTGATGAACCACCAAATCTTGAACTTAAACAACTTCCTACACATCTCAAATATGTCGTTCTGAGTGATGGAGACAAATTACCTGTAATTATTTCTGTCACTTTGGAACAAAAACAGGAAGAACAGTTGGTGAAGGTATTTCAAGCCCACACTAAGGCCATAGGTTGGACAGTTTTTGACCTAAAAGGAATCAATCCATCAATATGCCATCACAAAATCATTTTAGAGGACAAGGACTTCAGATCTGTAGAACCACAAATAAGACTAAACCCTGTTATGAAAGAGGTAGTTAAGAAATAGATACTTAAGTGGTTAGATGCTGGAATAATTTACCCCATTTCTGGTAGTTCTTGAGTAAGTCCTGTCCAATGTGTCTCTAAGAAAGGAGGTGTGACTGTGGTGGAGAATGAAAAGAATGAGTTGATCCCAACTAGGGTAGTGTCAGGATGGAGAATATGTATGGATTATAGGAAGCTCAACAAAGCAACCCACAATCAGATTGCCATAGCACCTGATGACCAAGAGAAAACCACTTTTACTTGTTCTTTTCGTACTTTTGCTTTTAGGAGAATGCCTTTTGAATTATGCAATGCACCAGCCACATTTCAAAGATGCATAATGTCCATATTCTCTGACATGTTGGAAACTTCTATGGAAATATTCATGGATGATGTTTCTATCTATGGATCTTCTTATGAAGAATGTTTGAAAAATCTTGAACAAAGCCTTAAAAGATGTGAAGAGACTGATTTAGTTTTAAATTGGGAAAAATGTCACTTCATGGTCAAAGAAAGCATTGTTTTGGGACACATGGTTTCAAATGGTTGACAAAGCAAAATTAGAAGTTATTGAAAAACTTCCAGAACCTACAGATGTCAAGGGAATAAGAAGCTTTCTTGGTCATGCTGGCTTTTATAGAAGATTTATAAAGGACTTTTCAAAGATTTCAAAACCCCTCTGTATACTACTGCAGCATGACCAACCGTTTGATTTCAATGATGAATGTAGGAGAGCTTTTAACATTTTAAAAGATGCTTTGATTTCAGCACCTATTGTGACCACACCAGATTAGACAAAACCATTTGAACTCATGTGTGATGCAAGTGATTGGGCACTTGGTGCAGTTGTGGGACAAAAGAAAGAAAAGATTTTTCACTCTATTCATTACTCTAGTAAAACTCTTAATGAAGAACAAATTAACTACACAACCACCGAGAAGGAATTGTTGGCTGTTGTATTTGCCTTTGAAAAATTCTGATCATATCTGATGGGGACCAAGGTTACAGTTCACATTGACCATGCAGCCATTAAATACTTGATTTCTAAAAAAGATTCAAAGCCTAGATTAATTCGATGGGTGTCGTTGTTACAAGAGTTTGATCTAGAAATAATAGATAGGAAGGGAACTAAAAACCAAGTTGTAGATCACTTGTGTAGACTGGATAAAGAAAAAGGAACTCTTGTTGAAATAAATGACAAGTTTCCTGATGAACAACTCTTGAAGCTACAACATAATGCTATAGCACCCTGGTTTGCTGATATTGCAAACTATTTGGCTCCTGGAAGCATTTTACCTGAGCTCACCAAAAACCAAAGAAAAAAATTGTTTTCTGATGCAAAGAACTATCTTTTGGATGATCCCTTTTTATTCAAATTAGGGGATGATCACATTTTGAGGAGGTGTATCCCTCAAGAAGATGTGACTGCAGTGCTTGAGCATTGTCATGCTTTAGCATATGGTGGCCATTTTGGTGGCCAAAGAACTGCAAAAAAAGTACTCCAATCTGGATTCTTTTGGCCCACACTCTTTCATGATGCTGACAATTTTGTTCAAAGATGTAATAAATGTCAAAGAACTGGATCTATTTCCCAAAGACATGAGATGCCTCTCAATGGCATTTTGGAAGTTGAAATATTTGATGTTTGGGGAATAGATTTCATGGGACCATTTCCTATTTCTGAAAACTGTCAATACATCTTGGTAGTTGTAGACTATGTCTCTAAATGGGTAGAGGTTGCAGCTTACCACAGTAATGATGCAAAGACAATGGTCAAGTTTCTTCATAGGAACATTTTTACTAGATTTAGCATACCTAGGGCCATAATTAGTGACGAAGGAACACATTTTGTGAACAAAACGATGAAAGATGTTTTGGACAAGTATAACATCAGTCATAGAGTTGCTACAACCTATCACCCTCATACAAATGGCCTAGTTGAACTCTCAAATAGGGAAATCAAGAGTATTCTAGAAAAAGTGGTCAAACCTTCCAGAAAGGATTGGTCATTCAAGCTAGATGATGTTATTTGGGCTTATAGGACTACCTATAAATCCCCAGTTGGAATGTCTCCATACATGCTTATCTTTGGAAAGGCTTGTCACTTGCCATTAAAACTAGAGTACAAATCATTTTGGGCTCTAAAAGAACTGAACATGAGTATTAATGATGCAGGTGAAAGGAGAAAATTGCAGATAAATGAGTTGGAAGAACTAAGGGACCAATCCTATTAGAATTCCAAGATATACAAAGAAAAAACGAAAAAGTGGCATGACAAAAGGATCTTACAAAAGAATTTTCAAGTTGGTCAAAAAGTTATGTTGTTTAACTCAAGATTGAAACTCTTTCCTGGAAAACTAAGGTCAAAATGGACTGGACCTTTTGAAATCAAACATGTTTTTCCTTATGGAGTTGTAGAAATCATTGATCCCAACATTGGATCCTCTTTTAAAGTGAATGGGCAAAGGATTAAGTCTTATCTGGATAATGCTACTACACGGTCAACCTCTATAGTACAACTCCAACCCCAATGATCATTTGGTCCATAATGCTCCCAAAAGTCCAACTTGTACATTTGTAAATAGCTTTTATTCATTTTTAGAGTTGGTAATTTTAATCCTTGTGGTGATTTGCAGTAAAGAAGCAAGTGTGGAGTGGGGAGACTGTTGATGTAGCATTACAAGCAGTTATAGGGTCGATGGTTTTTAAATTAGATGAAAATATTTATGACAATTTTAGAATTTTGTATTTCTTAAAATAGTTTCAGCCAAGAAGAAAAAAAAAATTATATAAAAGTATATATATATATATATATATATATATATTTGTATTTTAAAAAAGGAGATAGAAGGGTACATTGCCTTTTAAAAAAGTCGCTTTTTATACATACTTTTTAGGCATCATGAGATTCTTTAGACATGTACCTATTTCTAATTTTTCTTTATTTTAAGGTATCATACATCTTTCCTTGTCTTAACTATTGTAAGAAATACATTACTCTTTAGTTGGAATCTAAGTATTTTGATAAAAAATAATTTTAAAAAATTAAGAAACCGAAAATGGGAGGTTTTCTTACAAAACCACTTTAAACACCACCCTTTCATCTCCTTCACATTCATTGACACCCAAAGCAACAACCCACTGAATTTTCTCTCTTCTCTGTTAATGGCGATGGATGAGAAGAAGAAAGGCCAAGACACACCAAGCAAAGGCAACTCAGTCACATACAACAGTAGAAGGCCTCGATCCTATGTTGTTAAAAAACCGAAAGAAGGGGAGAGAAAAAGCAAAGGGAATGGTTATTCACTAGCCGGAATCCACGCCAGTGGTGATCCCTAAGACGAAGAAGAAAGAAGTCCAAGGAAAAGGAAAAGGTAAGGCCACTGTTGCACCCTCTCCTTCCTCATCTGAAGACACCATTGAACCACCCCCTGTTTCTGAACCCCCTGTGATCAAACCCATTGTGGTTAAACCTACAACAACATCTTCTCGTGGTGATGTCTATAATCTGGACAAAAACACGAGGAGGCCATTAGACTTGAACATCACAAACCCAAACACCCCTATGAATCAAGAGGAGGACTCATCCCTTTTGCATGATGCTCAAAACCCAGAAGATGCTATCAACCCTCAAAGTGATGGGTTTGATATGAACCTATTACCCTCACAACAAGCCCAAATCCTACCTTTCACTACAAACACAACCATGCAAACAGTTCCTACAACCTATTCCCCTGTTTATGTGCTAGACACATCTGTGTTGAGCACAAGTGCACCTACTGCCATTACCATGAACATCCCTGTGTCTCAGCATGATGTTGTGACAACTACTGTACCACCATCACCACCAAGAACCCATGAGGTTTTTAGAGATGAGGTGTTTGATGATCTTCTCAACACCTCAGAAAACACCATCTCTGACTTAAGGGTGCAAGATAAGAACCGATAAGAGGGGGCTGTTGATGGTGAAAATAATGAGTTAGAAGGGGAGAGACATGCTGATGAGGAAATAGGAAAAGAATAGCCTTTGGAGGAACCTGTTGTGCAGAAGAAAAAGAAAGGTAAGAAGAGATAGAGGGTAGAGAAACCAGCAGAGAGGTCAACAAGAAGGACCACTAGGGTTGCCAAAGCCATGGCAGCCTCTTATAGATCTGAGGAAAGAGATGAGGAGCAGATTGAGGAGAATGAGTTGGATAAAGATGAGGTTCATGAAGAAGAAGAACAAACTGAAGAGGAGGAGCATCCTAAAGAAGAGGAGTTGGATCAGGCACCTACTGGTAGATTTGGCAAACATTTTAGTTGTTTGAATGTAGACGACAGGTATGAGCAGTTTATGAACAAGCAAGGCCATTTGGACAAAGGATTTAGTCCAAGAGTGATTGATACCACCCCATTCATCCGAGAAGTAGTTGAAGCCTTGATATGGGAAGAATTATGCAAGGTCCCTACCACCCATAATATTGATTGGGTGAGGGAATTCTTCACAGAGGTTGTAGTTTCAAAGGAAGATGTTAGAAGTAATAGCAAAAACAGGAGCCGATTGGAAGGACTAGAAGGAAGGAGGAAGAGTATTGGAAACCCACTACCTGAAGCCACAAGCCAATGTATGGTTCCATTTGGTTAGGCACACCATTCTGCCCACTTCTCATGACAAAAGTGTGGCATTTGAAAGGTGTGTCCTAATCTACTCCATTATGGAGAGGAAGCCCTTTGATGTTGGGTATGTCATCAACAAAAGTATCAAGACATGTGCTGAAAAGCAAAGGGGTGGATTATGGCATCCTTCTTTAATCCATACCCTTGTGAGGAAGGCTAGAGTAAAGAAGATGGAAGATAATAAGTTGGTGATTAAGAAGACTTCCATGGATACAATAGCCATTGAGAGGATCCTGAGGAACCAAGCCAAGAAAAAGGGCAAGGAATCCAATTTACCAAGGACCATCACGGAAGGCTATGTTGCAGCATCTGAGCCTGGTTCCAGTACACTGGACACTATTGTTGTGGCTCTGCTTGTAAAGATGATGGAAGAGAACCAACTGAAGATAATGGCAAGACTGGAGGATCAGGAGAGCTTTTAGGAGGAGAAGTTGAATACCTAAAGAGATGACCTCATGGCTGATTTTGAAGAAAGGGAGATTGTGTTGGGAAGAAGAATCAAGAGACAAGAGAAAGAGAGAGAGAAAGAGAGTTGGAGAAGCTGAGAAGGGAGTTGGCCTTGCATAAGCAATGGGAGAAAAAGAAAGATGATGTGATGCTGAGTGTTTAGGAAGATAAACACATGGAAGCTGCTAATGGATTGCCTATCTACCCACATGAGCTGATTAACAGTGATGAAAGGTTGTTGAGGACTGCTGCAACACCTACTCACCCTGAGTAGGCAGGTTCATTCTTATTCCTTAGATCCATTATATATTTTTCATTTTGTTGTCTTCCAATTTTTTTAGTCCATATGAGTCTGGGAACTTTTTAATTTTTTTTATTGTGCTAGTTGGTTGGTTAGATGGTCAAACATAGCATACCCCAAATAATTTGATTGTTGCATGTTCTCTTTCGCTTGTACATACTAGAACCAAGCCATGGCCACCTGGGAAGCAACTAGGCAACAGTCTGGGAATTTAGGAAAGGATTTAGGCCATCTTTCTCATACACTAAGCCTGGCAACCACCTACCCTTGCACCCCTCGACTATAGTGCCTAAAATGTTCTTTTAAACAATGAGGACATTGTTTCTTTCAAGTGTGTAGTTGAGGTCTGTGTGGTTTGTGTCCAAACAGAATAGGTATGAAGGACATAATTCTTCTATCTTGTCCAATAAAAGGAGAAACACTTTTGTGCAATTGGCATCACTGGCTCAATCAAACCCTTGTGATATTGGCATCATAGGTTCAATCAACCCCTCTTGATATTGGCACCCATGGCTCAATCATGTACCCTTTCCTATGTGATATTGGTACAATAGGCTCAATCAAACCTTTTAGGCCTACCTTAATATTTTCAAAAATCTGGCAGAAGGTATATGCTGCTGCAGTATCTCTTGCAGCATGGGCACATAATGCAAGGAAAGTGAGAGAAAGTGAGTGAAGCCCATAATTTCCAAACCCAAAAAGTCCTAATGATCCTTAGCCCAGAATCTGTTTTTGCCTGACAATAGGAACATGTGCCTTGGCATATGGTGGTGCATTATGGAAGTTGAATAAACCTTGATTTATGAAAGGCTATGTCAAATGTTTGATGCTTAATGTTGGGAATTCAGAATTGCACAAGTATGGTTAATACTGCTAACCAAGATTACTACTGCTTGATGAAGTTAGTACTGCCAGATCAAAGTTAATACTGCTGAGCACAGTTACTACTGCTGGAGAAGATTAATACTTCTCAGAGTGTTAATACTGCTACAACTTAATGTTGCTTAAGAGATAATCAAGATACGTGTAGATCAAGAATGAAGATAATCATGGAAAGCTTGGAGATAACTATGGAAGATTATACTAAAGATCTTTTATATTTTGTAATTATCTTTTATCTTTAGTATATGTATAGAATTATTGTGAATAGTTTAAAATGTGAAGTTAGACAATATTCTGAGTTTTTTTTTGCTTTCATAGAGAGAATCAACCTCAAGGTTTATAATCCTAGTTCTAGAGAAGTAGAATTCGTATTGGTGAGCCTGTTCATCAATATTGAGGTTGTGTGTGAAATCTTGTAGCTTTAAATCATTCAATAAAGTTTATAATTTGTGATTTCTGATTCACTATTTCATTGATATTCTGAATATTAAAGTGTTATTTCGCAAACTCCTTTAATATTGTTTCTGAGTTCATTATTCTTGTGAAGAATCAGATCCTGACAAGTGGTATCAGAGCTAGTATTCTCAGAAACCTTCATTCATCATGGAAAACACAGTTGAATCAAACAGTACTCTTGTCTCAAATGTTCCAATGCTCAGATCTAATGAGTATGACATGTAGAAGATAAGGATCAAGCAATACATTCTCCTCACAGATTACTCTATGTGGAACATCATTGAGAATGGCCCATCTGATGAAGGAAAAATTGGTGCAGATGGAAAAAGAACTCCACCAAAGACTGATGCAGAAAAGAAGATAAGGCAGACAGAGATGAAAGCTTTGAGTACGCTGCTCTTGGCTATTCCCAATGAATATCAACACCAATTCTGCAATTGCACTGATGCACATATGCTTTGGAATGCTCTAGAGAAAAGATTCTCTGGTATCAAAAGTACCAAGAGAAATCAAAAGGCAATACTGAAGCAATTGTATGAAAACTTTATGTCAACTATGAATGAGTCCATGACTCAAACTTTTGACAGGTTTAACAAACTGATTGGTGAACTAGCTACTATGGGAGTACAGATTGATCAAGATGATGTAAACAGAAAGTTTTTAAGGTCCCTTGGAGATGAATGGACCATGTATACTGTTTCATTCAGACAGAATGAACAATTGGAAGAAAAAGAACTTGATGATCTGTACAATGACCTTAGAGTATTTGAAGCTGAGGTGGAGGCAAAGAAGAAGCCTTCTGGATATGTTCATAATACTGCACTCCTATCAGCATCAATTGATTCTACTGCTAACCCTGAATCAGTTAATGCTGCCAATGGAGCAATTCAAGAAAAAGGCACTGAATCTGTTTTTGAAGCCTTTCTGTCCAGCCATGGAAACTTTTCTTTAATCAATGATGACTTGGAACAACTTCATCCTGATGATCTTGAAGAGATGGATATTAAATGGCAGATGGCCATGCTTTCCATGAGGGTAAAGAAGTTCATCAAGAGGACTGGGAGGAATAACTTCTCCCAAAGAAGAGAAGATGGAGCAGGTTTTGACAAGTCAAAGGTAGAATGCTATAAATGTCATATGAAGGGACACTTTACCAGGGAATGCAGAAGTGGAGGGACTCACAATAACCACCAACAAGCCCAGACTAGTAGCTTCAACCAGAACAGAAGCTCTGCTCAAGCCCTTGTTTCTCAACAAGGAATGGGGTTTGACTGGAGTGATCAAGTAGAAGAGGCTATTCAAAACCAAGCTCTCATGGCAGAGGTATCTGATCTCCCAACTGAGGTAAGTTCTAATCTGTGTTATAAAACTTGCATAGACACTGTTAAAAGGTACAGGGATCACAACCAGAATATGAGTGATGACCTTAAGAGGTTAGCAAAAGATATAAAAGACTATGTGAGAATTATTGAGAGGTTTGAGGAACAAATTAAAGGTTTCCAAGCCAATGAACTTCAACACTCATATGACACAAACTACTGGAAGTGGGAGAAAAAGGATCTAGAACTCCAGCTGACAAAGTCTAAAGAGGAGAGTGAAAAGTTGAGACGGGAGCTAGCCAAAGTTAAGCTAGATGTAGAAAAGTTTTCCAATGCTTCTAAAGCAATGGAATCTTTACTACAAACTCAGATTCATGACAAGCTGAGAAGAGGAATTGGGTACAATACCACACCACCACCATACAACAACAACTACATTCCTCCTACATCAGACTTGCTAGAAACCAAAGATAGGAAGGACTTGCCTAAGGGAGCCACTGAGATAGATCCCTTAGATGAGGTAGTTGTTGAGGACAAGACTAAGAAAGAGGTTGGTAAGAGTAAGGAGAACACTGTGAGTGATGAGATTCCTCTAGAAAACCACATTGTTACCAATGAGGGGTGTGGACAGATTTGGCATGTTGATAGTGGTTGCTCTAGGCACATGACAGGGAACATGTCTTGCCTCAAGAATTTCAAGAACATTGATGGTGGGCATGTTGCTTTTGGTAATACTCCAGATGGAGGTAAGATCAGTGGTAAGGGTGATGTAACCAAAGGTAAAATGACCTTTGAAGATGTATTCTATGTTGAGCAATTAAGGTACAACCTGTTAAGTGTATCACAGGTTTGTGACAAAAAACATAGTATATTATTTACAGATTCTGAATGCATTATTGTTGGTCCCGAAGGTGCTTAACAAGTTTGTAAAAGGGGGGGGGGGGTTGAATACAAACACAGAAATTAAAGTTTAATAAATTATTTATTGATAAATCAAATACAATTTACAAGTTTGTTGCGGAATAAGATTAAGACAGACTCAATATAAACAAACTTAAGAAACACTAAGATGATTGCACAAGAAATTCAGAGAATGGGGGATTAAGAGAGATAGAATACAAGGGTTTCTATATGGAGTTCAAGGATTGAGCACACTCTCAGATGGAGAGGTAATCTTTCTATTTATACCCTATGCATTAAATGCATGGCAGGGCACTTTACACGTGGCGTTCAGTGATTGGCTTTGGGAGTCTGACTTTGGGAGACATGCTTTCGGCCGTATCATGAACAGTGTAGTTGACAGAGTTGTTGTACGATTTGTGGCAGAGACGTGTCCGTTCTGACACATCGTACTGGTTGTGCAAGGTAAGACAAAAGGAGACTTGAGGCATAAGCTACGTGATCTTTTGATCGCTGAATATCTCTTCCTTCAGAGATATAAAGTTCAGCTATCGCTGAAGCTTTTCCTCATGTTCCTTCGCGTATAAGTAGAGTCGTCTTTGCTTCACTGATATCCGCATCAGGTCACTAGTAGACTTGTCTTTGTTCAGTGGCTTCGTCTTTGATTCAGCTATGAACATATGTTGACGCGAGATGTCTTTTGGGATTACGTTGCTGTTTACATCAGAGACTACCAGCGATAACTGAACAGACTCAGTTTGATCGCTGATAGTGAAACACTAATACATATGAAATGTTTACAAGAAAGGTCATCAGCGATAACTGAACAGACTCAGTCTGATCGCTGATGGTGAAACATTAATACATATTAAAACGTAATTTTCACTAAGTATAGAAGAGGGTCGTTATCAAATCACTGAGAGAGTTTGGATCAACAATTATCCTTGCTCCTGGATTCAAGGTAGTTGATGAAAAGATGATACTACTAAGAACTCCCAGAAAGGATAATGTTTATTGTTTAGATATGGAAAGTGTTTCAACTGATTCATCCCTAAACTGTCTTGTTTCAAAAGTCTGAACTCACATGAACTTTAAAACTATGAATAAACTTGTTAAAAACAACCTTGTAAGAGGTTTGCCTTCAAAAGTCTTTTCATGTGATGATCATTGTGTTGCCTGTCTCAAAAGCAAACAACACAAAACTTCTCATAAGTCCAAAGAGTTGAACACTATCTCTAATTCTCTTCAGTTGTTGCATATGGATCTGTTTGGTCCTACAAATGTTATGAGTATAGGCAAGAAATCATACTGCTTAGTTATTGTTGATGATTACTCTAGATTTACTTGGGTATATTTTCTAAGGACTAAGGATGAGACAAGTGGACTGATCAAATCATTTATTCTAAGAATTGAAAACCAAACTAATCAAAAGGTAAAAGTCATTAGGTCAGACAATGGTACTGAATTTAAAAATCATGACCTAAACACCTTTTGTGAGGAAAAAGGAATTGAGAGGCAATACAGTGCTCCTAGGACTCCACAACAAAATGGTGTTGCTGAGAGAAGGAATAGGACACTGATTGAAGCTGCTAGATCTCTGTTAGCTGATTCAAAACTACCAATTACTTTCTGGGCTGAAGCAGTTAATACTGCTTGCTATGTCCAAAACAGAGTTCTAGTAGTCAAGCCTAAAAACAAGACACCTTATGAGCTTTTAAATAAAAGAAAACCATTTATTGGATTTTTCAAACCTTTTGGGTGTCCTTGTACCATTCTCAATACCAAAACTCACTTAGGAAAGTTTGATAGCAAGGCAGATGATGGTTTTCTTGTTGGTTACTCATCTCAGAGTAAGGCTTACAGAGTGTTTAATTCTTCTTCTAGAATAATTGAGGAAAGTGACAATGTTAAATACAATGAGAACACACCAAATCCTATTGGTTCAGGTCCTCAATGTTTGTTTAACATTGATTCACTAACTAACTCTTTGGGTTTCAGTAGTGATAATCATGCAGGTTCAGGAAGTGGAGGATCAGGGGATGAACAAGTACAAGTACAAGACATTATTCCTGAGTCTGTGATCTTTCCCATTCCTACAATGGAACCTGTTGATTTCTGTGAAAAAGAGACTATGACTGAATCAATTCAGAGTGAAGAAGAAAGAAGAGATGAGGAGAATCAAATGCATGAAGAGCCAGAAACGGCTGATGAGATCACCTCAGCTGACTTAAATGAGTCCAATTTAGAAGTTGGAATCAATGATGAACCTAGTCATCAGACTAGAACTCAAAAGAGCCATCCTCCAGAGCTGCTCATAGGAGACATCTCTTCTCCTATGATAACAAGGAATCAAAGCAGACTTCAAGACCTGCAAGATCAACAACACACGGTACTCTCTTGCTTTCTATCTCAGATTGAGCCTAAGAAGGTTTTTGATGCAATGAAAGACTTCAGTTGGATAGAAGATATGCAAGAAGAGTTACTGCAGTTCAAATTGCAAGAAGTTTGGGACTTGGTAGACCTTCCAAAAGGTCATAGAGCTATTGGCACCAAATGGATTTTCAGGAATAAAAAGGATGAGAGAGGAATTGTGATCAGGAACAAAGCAAGGCTAGTGGCACAAGGGTACACTCAGGAAGAAGGCATAGATTATGAAGAAGTGTTTGCCCCAGTTGCAAGGGTAGAGGCAATTAGGCTATTTCTAGCTTATGCCTCATACATGAAGTTCAAGGTCTATCAAATGGATGTAAAGAGTGCCTTTCTATATGGTACAATTGATGAAGAAATATATGTCTGTCAGCCCCCTGGATTTGAAAATCCATCATATCCTGACAGAGTATACAAACTGAAGAAAACACTTTATGGTCTACATCAAGCCCCAAGAGCATGGTATGATATTCTGTCTACCTATCTCTTAGAAAATGGGTTTGAAAGGGGAATAATTGACAAGACCCTCTTCATTAAAAGGAGTAAGAAGGACATCCTACTTGTTCAGATCTATGTGGATGACATCATCTTTGGATCCACACAAGATCAAATGTGTAGAGACTTTGAAAAGTTGATGCACAAGAGCTTTAAAATGAGTTCAATGGATGAACTTACCTTCTTCCTTGGGCTTCAAGTGAAATAGCAGAAAGATGGAATCTTCATAAGCCAATCAAAATATGTGAAAGACATCCTGGACAAATATGGTTTATCAGACTCAAAGCCAGCAAGCACACCTATGGAAACACACAAACAGATCACTGCTGATCTTGAGGGGGAGGATGTTGATGTCCATCTTTATAGATCAATGATTGGATCTCTCATGTATCTCACAACCTCAAGACCAGATATTATGTTTCCAGTGTGTGTTTGTGCCAGATTCCAAGTCAAGCCAAAGCAATCACATCTTCAAGCTGTTAAGAGGATTTTCAGATACTTAAGAGGGCAACCTAGATTAGGTCTTTGGTATCCCTATGAATCCAACTTTGACTTGATTGCATATTCAGACAGTGACTTGGGTGGTGCTAATTTGGATAGAAAGTCTACTTCAGGTGGATGTCAGCTTTTGGGTGCAAGACTAGTATCTTGGCAGTGTAAGAAACAAACCACAGTGTCCTTATCAACAACAGAAGCTGAGTACATTGCTGCTGCAAGTTGTTGCTATCAGGTTCTATGGATTCAGAATCAAATGCTGGACTATGGGGTAACCTTTCTTCACACTCCAATCTTCATTGACAATAGCAGTGCTATAAGCATTGTTAACAATCCAGTCAAGCACTCTAAAACAAATCACATTGAGATCATGTATCACTTTATTAGAGATTGTAATGAAAAGAAGATTATTCAAGTTGCTAAAGTTCATACTGACAACCAGTTTGCTGATCTATTCACTAAAGCTTTTGATGTGGGTAGATTCACTTTCTTGGTCACAAGTGTGGGCATGATCAATTCTGAATGAGCTCATGTTTAAAAAGTGATTGTATACCTGTTATTTGGTTGTTTTTGGTTGTTACTAATCATCTTTCTCAGGAAGTATGTTGCCTTGTTCAGACCTTCATAAGCTTCAAAAAGTGTAAGTGCAGTTAATGCTGCTAGTGCAGGTTTAATACTGCTAGTGGTCAATACTGCTCTTAGTTAATACTGCTAGTAGTTAATATTGCTCTTAGTTAATACTGCTAGTTAGTTAATACTGCTAGTAGTTAATACTGCTAGTTAGTTAATATTGCTCTTAGTTAATACTGCTAGTTAGTTAATACTGCTAGTAGTTAATACTGCTCTCAGTTAATACTGCTAGTTAGTTAATACTGCTAGTAGTTAATGCTGCTCTCAGTTAATACTGCTAGTTAGTTAATACTGCTAGTGGTTAATACTGCTTATGTCCCGAATCGTATAAATACCCTTTTTGCCCGCCTAAAAGTCTTAACGACTCTTTGATTACTATTCATCTGCTCTCTAACCCTTTTTCTCTCAAGCTCATAGTAAGTTTCAGGCAAGAACTCTCAAGCTCAATGGCATTCATGGCATTCATTGATGAGCACAACGAAATCGCGATGCTTCAAAAGCCGAAGCAGGCTGATGGATTTCACTAGATAGTCGATTTTCTCAAGACAAGCCATATTGCGTATGCTCTTACAACATTTCCAACAATCTGCATAGAGCATCTGAAGAACTTGACTTCTCTTCCTAAAAGTCAAGTTAGGGGGAGATTGTTGGGAATTCAGAATTGCACAAGTATGGTTAATACTGCTAACCAAGATTACTACTGCTTGATGAAGTTAGTACTGCCAGATCAAAGTTAATACTGCTGAGCACAGTTACTACTGCTGGAGAAGATTAATACTGCTCAGAGTGTTAATACTGCTACAACTTAATACTGCTTAAGAGATAATCAAGATACGTGCAGATCAAGAATGAAGATAATCATGGAAAGCTTGGAGATAACTATGGAAGATTATACTAAAGATCTTTTATATTTTGTAATTATCTTTTATCTTTAGTATATGTATAGAATTATTGTGAATAGTTTAGAATGTGAAGTTAGACAATATTCTGAGTTTTTTTTTTTGCTTTCATAGAGAGAATCAACCTCAAGGTTTATAATCCTAGTTCTAGAGAAGTAGAATTCGTATTGGTGAGCCTGTTCATCAATATTGAGGTTGTGTGTGAAATCTTGTAGCTTTAAATCATTCAATAAAGTTTACAATTTGTGATTTCTGATTCACTGTTTCATTGATATTCTGAATATTAAAGTGTTATTCCGCAAACTCCTTTAATATTGTTTCTGAGTTCATTATTCTTGTTAAGAATCAGATCCTGACACTTAATTCACTGACCTCTATCACATGTTATTTTAATTTTCACCCTTTAAATTGAGTCTTTGTATTTGTCTTTTTCATTGCTTGGGGACAAGCAATAGTTCAAGTGTGGAGTTGTGATAAGTACATAACTTGTCACGTTCTAAGCACTTATTTATTTTACATTTGCTCTTATTTTTAGTCTTCCAATCACCAAATTTGAGTCTTTTAGTCTATTTTTACCCTTTATTGTAGTTTGGATCTAAGTAAGAGGAATGTGCCCTATTTGTGCTGATTTTGATGAAAATGTAACCGTTTGGTTTGCTGCAGCAGGAGGCTACAACATGTTCGCAGTTTCAACAAGTACAAGACGTCATTTCATAAACTTTTTGTTTAGGAATCTTTTTGTTGCCACCTGGACCCGTTTTGCAAGCTGGAGTTGAAGGCATCTTTTAAATAATATAATCATATTTATGGTCTTGTTAAGGAAGGCATCTTGTAAACCCTTTGCACTACGGGTAAAGACTAGTGGATAAAAGAATCTTGAACTTTTATATTTGACATTAGATGCTCTCCCCTTGTATAAATAGGGGCTTCATTTCCAGTAGTTGGACACACAATTTAGCTTGCTTTTGCAAGTTAACTTTAGCTTTAATATTTTACTTGTTTGACCTTGAGCTTTAACTTGTAGTTGTAGTTTCTTTGACAAGGGAAACAACTAGGTAGTTCCTCTAACTATTTAGTAGTTATTGTCACCTTTTACTTGCTTTAATCTAAAATATTTTGGTACTTTATTGTTCATGTCTTTACATTTCGCATTTAATATTATGTCTTGTATTTATTTTAAAGCGATGATGGGATAATACCCCTAGCTTGGGTTTAAGTAAAGGTTGGGAGATAAAGGCCTTTGTGGTAGTGGAAGAATGCTTTCGCTATTGGTTATCCTCCTTGCTATTCACCCCTTGTTTCTAAGTTTCATCCAAATGTTTCTTCACAAAGAGACGAGTGTTGTTCCACTTAGATGAGTTAGACTTGAATGCCAACCAACGTAAATTTTAGAACACTGAAGTGTTGTAGTGGTTATGATGGATCTTATCAATCCTAACGGGTTGTGAACTATATGAAAAGAAAAGTAAGATTTGCACGACATTGGTTGGGTTACCCGAATGCGTGGTACTGCCAGTACATAGTCTCATCTGAACCTCGAAAGAGGACTGCTCAATTCAGTAGCAAGGTCGAGAACCAATGCTGCAACTTCATGTTGTAACAATCTACCTAAACACACTGTAGCTAAACTCCAGCCTGAACTTACACCCATACATTTCCTTTATTGTTTTAAATCCATTTCAAAGCTTTCAACTTACTCAAAGATCATTCCTTCGAATTCTTTCATTGAAATCACCTTTTAAGTTGACATGGATTAATTGCTTACTTTAATTGTCTTTGTGGGATTGATATTCGGTACTTAGTACCACTTTATTACTTGTTTTCGAAACGATAGTTGTTTGGCATGTATACTTGTGTGCTATTCCTTTATTGAAAAATAGGGATACATTTCCTTAGAGACCAAGGACATTACCTAAACCAAATACTCTTGAACCACCGAGAAACCTTAGTCCGCTTTATCTCCTCTTGAAAAGCTTTAAAATCGGAACCATAGCCTCAAGAATCACCAAAATCGGGTATGGGATGAGGAAGATACGACCAAAGGAAGAAACGCTAGAAAAATCGTGTATTTGTGTAGATTCAGAGCTCACCACGACTTTCCCTGCGACTTAAGTCGCATGGAAAATCGCCTGAACTTCCAACACTATGACCTACGCGACTTTGCTCGCGACTTAAGTCGCGTGGAAAGTTGTGCCAAACCCCTTTTTTGCACGCTTTCGTCATTTTCAATCCTGATTCAAATCCCGAGCCTTCCAATATTGTTTTTACTTAAAACCCTGCTAAACCGCCCATTCTTTTTGTTAATCAGAAGACCGATTAATCAAAATTGGAAACCCTGAAATTGCGGGTGTTACAATCTTAATCGATTGATTTTGTAACTAGTACTATATTTTAATCAACTTATCCTCAATTGATAAAAGTTCATTTGTGGTTAGTTATTTTTAATCTAGTGTTTGGTTAATTTGTTGAGTACTATGGCCTTAATAAGAAAAGAGTTAGGGACACGAGTTGAGAAAACATTTGTTTATCTAAATGTTTCTTTTTCAACATTCCTGTCATACTAAAGTAGGTACGAGTGTCGTTTTAGAAAGGTTTTTCCACCTCAACTAAAGATGAAGGCATTTTACACAACAAATACTCACCATCACTGAAATCAAGACGGGCATACTGTCGCACCCCATATTCAAGATTCCGACGACTTAACATAATCTAATCAAATTATAACTTAATGTCATAAACTTAACAACGGAAGTCTTAATGTCAAATATTTAATGTACTAAAATAAATAACAAAGTCTAATGGTACTTTATATGAAAAGAAAAAAAGACGAGAGCCAACTATATCTTAACTTTCCCTCGAGCCCTCGACCTTATCTGACCCTGAGATACATTTTTGGCTCAGCTTTACACTTAGTAAGTTCATTGTTTACAGAAAGCATCATCAAAACATTTCAATAACATAACATAGAGATTTACATAGGTATTGTTAAATCCCAATTGGACAATAATTGAATAAACTCCATATAAATTCGAGATAAGATAGCATGAAGAAAAATTGTATAGAAAATCTCATGTCATATGATTTGATTTCAATGGAAGGGATAGAGAAATCACCACACAAAGAATTGATTGACTATCATAAGCTCACCTAGTGTGTGTCTAATGTCTAAAATCTCTCAATACAAAATGAGACCTAGACACCTATTTAAAGGGTCCATTTACAAATAATAAACCCAAGCCCATAAATCTCTCAAAAGCCTAAAATACATAACTCTTTATAAAACTTCCATTTAATTAGGAGCTAATTAGGTCTAACAATCTCCCCCTAAAGTTTTATAAAGAAAGCATCATCAGATAAAATCCCCCTTGATTTCTTTAGAAACTTTCTTGTGCCACTCTTCTAGTCTTCAAATCATTACAAGCTCCCCCTCAAATGTAGGATCATGATCTTGGAAAACTGAGTCATTTAGACTTTCAGTCCAGCTTTCATATGTCAACTTCATCACTGTTTTTGACCATCAAGCAGCTTCTTTGAGAGAAAACACAAAACATGAACATTGTACTTCACCTTCGTATTTCAACAAGATTCGATTCATCCATTTTGGATGAAATTTGAGGGATTTGTGCACGTTTTCCAACAGCTACGTAAAACGGTCATTAAAACAAAATTTTGTCTTTGTAAACCGAGTTGAATAAACTTTTAAACTCTGAGGTTGAATTTAAGATCAGAGGAGGTAGTGACATATAATATGTCAAAATCGTATCTTCAACCATGAAAATCATATGAGAGAACACTGTTTTGAAATCGGGAAGAATATGAGTGAAATAAGTAGCTTTATGTCCAACACCCATCTACAGAATTTGACACAAATTTAGGCATATCATCACATTGAATTTGAGAAAACTCAATACTTCAAAGTCATGAAACTATGTTTTCTCTTTCAAACACAACTGGAATCATGTAAATTGGAGCTTCGAGTAGAAAGATGTGTGCGAAATGCTGAAACAGCGCAAACTTGATAGAAAAATCTAAAAAGTTGGGCTATAGGGTCTGGTTTCTCGACCTCTGGTCCATCAAACTCTGATCGCTTCCCTCTGGTAGTTCTAATCTCTGGTCTCTTTGGTCTTGATTGTGATTGCTACCATCTCGTTCATCGTGATCTCTGGTCCGTCTTTGTTTTGATAACTCGTCTTCAATGACCAGAGCCTATGGTCCTTATAACCAAATCCTCTGGTCCATGACTTTCCTTTGGTCCCTCATGGCCATAAAACTCTGCATCTCTGGTCTTCTTTGATACATAAATCAGCACAAAAGATTACTGTCCAGCAACTTTACACCAATTTTGACACTAATTTAGACCATGCAAGCTCTGGAGTTTGCAAAAACTCAAAATATAAAAAGTGTGTAGTGGTATGTTATATGTTCATATAATCTGGATTCGCCTTTTTTGAAGATCAAACAAATAAGATATGATCAATGTACCTCAGTCGCGTAGATCTATCCAGTTGCATTGCATCAGCACACTACTGTCCACTTCAACGTTCCCCTTCTACAGTTCGAATCTATGAAAACTCAAAACATTAAACTTTTACATCCATTTTTTTCTATCAAGGGCCTTTTGAATCGTCTCAATTGGTGCCTTGATGACTGAGATATGATCAATTTACTACAGCATCGCAAATATGTCAAAATATTGATTTTCATATTTTCATCACAAAATTGAATAACGTTTGGAACAAGATTGTATATCTCAAGCTACTGGTTTTGATCATCAAGTTTTGTTTTGACAACTTCCAAATTAGATTATAACAAGGTAATGTACAATCCTCCAATCAATGGCTCACCAATCCAACTTGATATAGAAAGATAAGTTGATCTCCATTAAACTTTTAGAACAAAGATTACAAATAATCAAGTTTCTGACTGATCATTTCAGAAAATTGATTCTAAGCAATTAAAGGTCTAAAATCCTTTTCAGATCTGAATTAAAAACATACAAACCAGGAACAAATCTTCTCATTGACATTTCATCAAACATGTAGAGTGCATAACCAGATTTTGTGAAATATCAATAACATATATCCTCAAACCTTATCCATAAATCATCCGGATCAAAATTTGAATCCCCTAAAATTCAAAACAACATTCAAATAAAAAAATACAAAAATTATAAGTTGAGTTTTCTCATGTGATTGAATCAATCTAAGCATCCAAAAATATAAAAACAATCACCAAAACTTCAATTGTTGCCAAAAATGACCATATTGAAGAAAAATTTCTTCAACAGGATCCAATAGCAACTGTTAGATCCCAATTGGACAACAATTAAAGAAACTCCGTATAGATTAGAGATAAGATAGAAAGAAGAATAATTGTAGAGAAAATCTCATCTCATATGCTTTGATTTCAATGGAGGGGAAATAGAGAAATCACCACGCAAGGAATTGATCGACTCTCATAAGCTCACCTAGTGTGTGTAATGTCTAAAATATCTCAATACAAAATGAGACCTAGACACCTATTTAAAGGGTCCATTTACAAATAGTAAGTCCAATCCCATAAAACTTTCAAAAGCCCAAAATACAAAACTCTTTATAAAACTTTCATCTAATTAGGGGCTAATTAGGTCTAACAAGTACATCATGAAACACGAATGCATAATAAACATCCGTAAGATTTCAACAAGTACTATGTGGGTCAACATTATAACATCAAATCTCCAAATATAAAGGTATACCTCGCGATCCATGTATAGGCTTACAGAAATCGACTTGGTATAGAGGTAATTCACTACATACATCGGTCCATACATATCGTTGCGGTTTCCCGCCATAAATACGTCGTCCTAGTTGATGACTCAAATGTACATAAACTCATTTCATGCGTTTCATAATACATATGCTAAAAATAAAACATCGAGTATGCATTTGGATACAATATCATAAAATATTAGACCCGGCAAAAACTGACACGACACGTTAACCCGACACAAACTCGACAAGAAATAAACGTCTTTGGGTAATACATTTCAACACGTTTAAGTAAACGAGTTGACACGACACGAAAAATAAACGGGTAAGGTCAGGGTCAAAAATTTCAACTCGAAAATGACCCGAATAACCCGTTTATATATATATAGAGAGGGGTGTTCAAATGCAACTCATCTATATGGTGCAACCCTTTGCAACCCCTCTATCCACCACACATTTTATATAATTAAAAAATAGAAAAAAAAAGTAAAAGTAAAATGTGTGGTGGATAAAGGGGTTGCAAGGGTTGCATCATGTAAGAGGTTGCATAATGACTCACTCCTATATATATATATTATAAGTTTTCTTTTTAATGCTTTGGATTTCTAATGTTTTAAATTTGGTTAGAACTTATAAGTTTGAACTATAAAATTTGGATTTCTAATGTTTTCATTTGAATTTGAATTTGTACACTTTTGTGACTTTTCGATTTTTAATTTTTAGTTTTATAAATGTTAAACGGGTTAGGCGGGTCATGTGGGGTTAGGCAGGTCGGGTTAGAGTTGAGATTTTCTGACCTATATATTATACGGACCAGGTTAGGGTTAGACACTCTCAACCGTTTAACTTTGAACCCGACACGACACGACATGTTTTTCAGGTCTGTAAAATATAAATCAACCGTAAAGCAGTTCACAACATATTTAAATATAACCATGCATCTCATTTTTAAAATCAAATGAAACTCACCTGAGTGCATAAGCCTTCCTGATTTGTCCAAAATCTTACCGACACAAATCGTAATTACCATCTAAGTACCTTAGAAATCTGATTATTCAATTGGGTGGATAAACCCCTTTTACGAATAATATTGAACTTAATCAACCACTTAAAATTCTACTAGACCTAATTCCCCACTAGAATCAACCTTATAAATTGGGTCGATAAATCCCTTTAATTGGGTCAATAAATCACGCGACCCATTCTCGAAATCAGTATTTACATAATAAGTTTTGCAATCCAAAATTACTTAGGTGTCGTTTGTTTTTTAAGAGATATAAAATCTGAAGTCTTATTTTAGTTATGATTAATAAGAGGTGGTTTGTAAAAAGGTCTGAACGATTCAGACTTAAGAGCCATTAAGAGGTTTTAAAAAAAAAAAAAAAAACCTTAGACAAATAATAACTTTTTGTCGAGAAAAAAGTTTTTAAATTAAAATTATTTAGTTAAATAAAATACTATATTTTTAAAATATGAAAGTTGTTGACACGTGGGTCTCCTACCGCCATGTCATGCCTCCATAGAATTTACAAACAAACAAAAAAACAGTGGTCAAACATTTAAAAAGAAAATAGGCCCGAAACAGTTAAATCAAACGGCCCAACATTTAATCTAAACGATCCATAAACTACCATGCCATGCCTGCCTTGCTAGATTTCAACCTAGATCCGATTTGTTTGTCATCTTCTTGACATGACACAAAATTACTGTACCACCCCAATTTTTAGAAATATATAATTTTAAGTTAATACAAATGGGTATTTTAAGAGAAAAAGAAGAAATAGGATTTTGGACTTGAATCATATATTTTATAGTCTTGTTGGATGAAGGATTCAATTACGAGTCCAACTGTGTGTCCCAAATTATGCAATTCTAATCAAGATTACAACAACAATTCAATCACAAACTCCATTTGTTCATTGATCACAAACCACAGTTTACAAAAATCATTTATGCTCTCAGTGTATGCGTATTGTCTAATAAGTTGGCAAAAGAAAGACTATTTATACTAAAGTACAATACAAAGGAATCTAAACTAAACTAATTGACTTTATTTGACCTTGAGCTTTGACTTTGCTTGAGAGACTTTGACTTGAACTTTGACTTTTAACCTTTGATGATCTTGGATACAATATTTATGCTCTAACAATCTCCCCCTTTGGATTCAAAATCATCACCAAAAAGATATGCATTGAAACTCCCCCCTTTGGTTTCAGATTAAATTTCAACATCAAAGAACAATCTCCCTCTTGTCTGATCGTTAACAAAATCAATCTCCCACTTTAATATCTTCTTCTCCCCTCTTATAGAAATAACAATGATCATCTTTAAAAACTTTCTTTCTTTCAACTATCTTTAGACTTTCAGTAATCTCCCCCAAAAGTATGTGATTATGCTTATCAAGAACTATAACAATCTCCCCCAAGGTAATAAAACATCTTCCAGACTTCAGAAAAGAAATTGTGTTCAGATTTAACTCACTTTGCTTCAGCAAATAATCTTCAAAGAAAATTTCAGTAAATCTTCAATAAACTCTCCGAATCCTTTGAACTTTCTCTTTCAAGTCTTGTACAATCTCCGCATAAAAAATACTAGTTGTTCTCCAAACCATATTTCTTGAAATAACTTCTCCATCATATTCTGAATTTGACCTTTGACAAAACTTTCATTTCTTGAAATTAGTTCTCCCATAGATCATTTCTTGACTATCTCTCCCCCTTTTTTATGATGTAGAACATAGAAATCATCAAAACTTCTTCAAGAAATGTCATCATTTTCTGACCATGATCTTTCCATATGAGCCTCTGAACATTTGTCAATTCACAATATATTCATCTAAATCTTTTCAAATTCAGACAAATAAGAATGTAACTCTGAATCAACAAATGAATCAATTAATATGTCTTTAAGTAACACAAAGTCACTTAATACAACGAATGTACTGTACAAGGAGTTTTATTGATGTTCACTCCCCAGGTCTTCAATTAAATCATCGAATAACACAAGATTATTCTATGAACGTCCCGACAGAAAAACAAATTTTCTGTGTGTTCGTGCTTGTGTATGAAAGAATTTAAACATGAATGTTTATAAAATAGGCTCAAAATGTGTAAACCATTGAGACAACAACAGTAATACACGAACTCAATTGTGCATGATCGAAGTACGAAGGTGGGGCAACTTTCCTTCTTTTTCAATATTCACATCTTCCGAATGAAAACGAGATAGATTATGTGCTGCATCCCCAAGAAAAATTGAAACATCTTTTTGTTGAGAAAGAAATGAGTAGCTGGTGGGGTTTAAACAAGAGTTGGCATGGGCTAGGTGCCTGTTTCAATGAAGTTCACGAAAGAATTGTGAAACAATAGTATTGTGGCTACCCGTCTCAGAAAAAGTTGGTGTAGAGTTTGATATTCTTTTACTCTGATCTCTCACCCTCTTTCTTTTTAACATTTAAACTCACTTCTAACCAAACTCTCTTTTCATTTTATCTCAGCACACATCCACACTCAGATATTGACTCATCGCCTCTCGATCACTCAAGGTTAACTTCATGGGTAGGAAACACTGGTTAACGTGAATCCATAGAAGTTCTATTTAGCTCACACAATTCCCATGTATATTAACCTAAAAGCCAAAATATTGCTCAATTGGTTTAACTTTTTCAGTTAATGCACAGTATGAAATATGTATCAGATATTTGTATGCTCATGAAGATAATCATGAACATTTAAGCATTTAAATCATGGAAGATTTTCTCATAACAAGTATATTTGAAAGAATGAAATGAATACAAAAGACTTGTTTGACAATCTGACAATGTATGGAAAAGATCAAATAAGAATGATTTATCATTAAAAGCTTAGGTCATGAAAAATTGGATGTTGTCTATACGAATCAAATATAGACATTCTTGAAAGAAATGCTTTGAATGAATTAGTGCTCAAATATCAATGAAGTTCAAACGGGGTTTATTACCATCGAAAAATTGGTTCATTTTGAGACATGGTAATAATATAATCAACAAAAATACTAAACCGGTGTGTTTGAATACTTTACAGTATATGGAAAAGATAATACACAAGTATTTATCTTGGGAAACACACGGTTTGTGAAATATTGAAAGATCATAACACTGAAAACATTTCAAATCACACTTCTAAATTCATGAAATCATTTTGAGAATAAGAAGTGGTTTGAACGTTTAAGAAAATTGTTTTCATGTTTGAAAGTCGTCCATCTTTCAAACATATATGAGATTAAGGTTAGAATAATTCTTACGCTCATCTTAAATCTCATGAAGTCATCTCCAAAGTCATGATTGATATGATCATGTAAGTTCTCTCTCAAAATCTGCATGTAGTAAAAAAGTCATCAAAGTACAAAGTCTTATTCACAAACTTTGTTGAAAAATAAAGACATAAAAGCATTAAAACTTGTAAGAATAAGTTCTCATCAGATGTAAGAAGTCAATGTCCTTACTCCCCCAGAACATAATCATCACAAAATATGTCAATGAAAAATATATGCAAGAAAAATTTATAACTCTCCCTAGAATGTAGATCAATTTAACTTTATCTCACTCCCCCTGAAAGCATGAACAAAACCTTTCAGTGCAGATATCGTTCAGATTAAAAAATAAAGAAATGAATAAAAATAATAAAAATAAACTATACTAGGTAACTACAAATTATGTCTTGAGGTTTAACATGCCAAGTTTCGAAATGAGAAAATTAAATCTCTTTTCGTCTAACGGCTTGGTAAACAAATTTGCAAGTTGATAATCTATGTTTACAAAGTAAAGTTCAATTGTATCTTTTTCAACATTATCTTTGATAAAACGATATCTCACATCAATATGTTTAGTCTTTGTGTGCTGAACAGGATTAGCTGATATGGCTATGGCGCTCTTCGAATCACAATATATAGGAAATTTATTGAATTGGATTCCATAATCTTGAAGTTGTGTCCTCATCCACAAAACTTGAGAGCAACAATTGGCAGCAGCTACATACTTTGCTTCAGCAGTCGAAGTGGAAACACAAAGTTGTTTCTTTGACGCCCAACTTACGAGCTTCTCACCAAGAAACTAAATGTGACCCGATGTGCTTTTCCTGTCTAGCATACAACCTGCATGATCTGCGTCTGAATACGCTGTTAGCTCAAAACATGTATCTTTAGGATACCACAAACCAAGATTTGCAGTTCCTTTCAGATATCTAAATATCTGCTTTACAGCCGACATATGGGATTCTTTAGGCGAAGCTTGATATCTAGCACATAAGCATGTAGAAAACATAATATCTGGCCGACTAGTCGTCAAGTACATTAAAGAACCAATCATTCCTCTATAGGTTCTAACATCAACATCTTTTTCCGATAGATCAGCTCCGATTTTAGTTCCTGGTGCCATCGGGGTTGAAGTTGGAGTGCAATTTGACAGATTAAATTTCTTTAAAATGTTAATAATATACTTCGATTGATTTATAACAATTCCTGTGGAAAATTGTCTAACTTGTAATCCGAGAAAGAAGTTCATCTCTCCCATCATACTCATTTGAAAACGTGACCCCATGAGGTTAGAAAAATTCTTACATTACTTTGGATTAGTTGATCCAAATATTATATCGTTCACATATATTTGAATTAAAATGATATCAGCTTTCTCCCTTTTTATTAATAAAGTGGTGTCGAATTTACCTTTTGAAAATCCAGACTTGACAAGGAATTTGGATAAGTCATACCAGTATCGAGGGGCTTGTTTGATTCCGTAAAGTGCTTTGTCTAGAATATAGACATGATATGGTTTGTCTGCACTTACGAATCCTTCAGGTTGAGAAACATACACCTCTTCTTTTTACAATCCACTCAGAAAGGCTGTTTTGACATCCATCTGATAGACCGTAAAATTCTTATGTGCAACGTAGGCTAGGAACATCCTAATTGCCTCAATACGTGCAACTGGTGCATACGTTTCATCATAATCAATGCCTTCCTCTTGTCTGTATCTCTTGGCTACGAGTCTTGCTTTATTTCGAATAACAACACCATCTTCATCCTTTTTATTCTTGAATACCCACTTGATGCCAATGATTGTCTTTCCTTCAGGTCGGGGCACCAATCGCCAGACTTTAAGCGCTTCAAATTGGTTGAGCTCTTCTTGCATGGTTGTAACCCAATCTGGATCACAAAGAGCTTCTGAAACTTTTGTTGGTTCTATTTTGCTCAGGAATGAATCAAACAAACATTCATTTGCTGTTGCAGACCTAGTTTCCATCGGCTTTAACGGATCTCCAATAATTTGATGAACCGGTTGCTCTTTGGTCCACTTGTATATGTAAGGGAGTGGATTAGATGTAAATTGATCATGTTGTGATTCTAAGTATCCAGTATTTTCTTCATGTTAGGGTTCTGTTGAAGTAATCGGTGCAGAAGTTTCAGTGGATTGGACATTTGATGTCTGTTGAGTAGGCATTACCGTACATCCAACTAAAAGTGTAACTTCTGGCTCTGCAGTTTCATTTGAAACTTCAAATGAGTGAGTAGGTGTTTGAATTGGAGTTTCTTCTTGAATCGGGTAATTTTATTCAGTCGACACATCTGAAGTGATCGGATGATGATTGCTTGAATCTTCAGACCTGTCAATCACAACAGGTTTAGTCATTATTGAACCATGAAACTCGTCATAAATATGTTCAAACAATAAATCTAAATTTGTTAAATGAGATGTAGACGTTCATGCTTTATCAGACTTAGAAACTTTAACCATGGGTTCTCTGGACTGATCTGCCGAGAAGCTAATACTTATGTTATCATGGGTTCTGAACTGATTTGATCAGAAGCCAATTCTTCATCAAATGTGACATTTATGCTCTCAACAACAATCTTTGACTTCTTCAAATAGACTTTGTATGATGTTGATGCTGAGAATATCCAATGAAAATGCCTTCATCAGCTTTCGGACTGAACTTGTTCAAGTTCTCCTTGTCGTTCAGTACAAAACACCTGCATCCAAAAATGTGAAAATGTTTAATGTTAGGTATTCTATTATTAATCAAAGCATATGGTGTTTTACCAAATCGGCGATGAATGATTCAACGATTTTGTGTATAACATGAAGTTGAGACAGCTTCAACCCACAAAAATAAAGGTAGATCGTATTGGCTCAGCATCGTTCGTGCAACCTCAATATCTGATTTCGTCATTCAACTACCCTATTTTTGTTCCGGAGTTCTGGCAGCAGAAAACTGATGAGTTATCCCAACTTATTCGAGATAATCGTCAACCATTTTTTCTTGAATTATGTGCCATTATCAGTTCTAAGAAGCTTAACTGTCTTATGCAAGTTCACTTGAACGGTCTTTAAGAATTAGATGATGACATCAGGCGTCTCATCTTTCGATCTTAGAAATTCGACCCAAGTGTATCTTGAATAATTGTCCACAATCACCAAAACGTATTTCTTGCCATTGATGCTTTGTGTTCGCATTGGACTACAGAGATCCATATGCAACAGTTCTAAAGGAGTACTTGTTCTCAACTCAGGCTTAGGCTTATGAGAAGCTCTTTTCATCTTGCCTTTCTAACACGCATCATACAAATGTTCTTTGACATATTTCAGCTCAGGAAGACCTTTCACCAAATTTCAAGTCACCAACTTGTTAATGTATCTGAAGTTGAGGTGAGATAGCCTTCTATTCCATAAGCAACTCTGTTGTATAGAGGATTTAGTAAGTAGACACACAACATTATCCGGCTTAAGATCAGACAAGTTGATAGCGTAGAGGTTTGACTTTCGCGTGCCGACCAACAATTCTTTTCCGTCTTCAGTTCTAACACGACACCTCTTGGCCTTGAAGTTCACCTCTAAGTCCTTGTCACAGAATTGACCAATACTGAACAGATTGTGTCCTAATCCTTCAACGTAGCTCACCTTCTTAATCGTTACATTTTCTTGCACGACATCTCCATATCCAAGTATCGGTGAAAACTGGTCATTCTCAAAATGCACATTGCCGCAGAATTTCTCTGTATAATTAGATAAAATATCTTTCTGCTCAGACATATGCTTGGAGAAACCAGAATCCAAGTACCACATATGATGGGTCTGCACAGGAGAAATCATACAACAACAGATTTAGGTACCCATTTATATCTGGGTCCTTTCATGTTAGCACAAGATTTTGGCACCCATTTGAATTTGGGTCCTCTTTGTTTTTGAAAAACATGAGAATGATGTATATAATAAGTACCAAACCAACAATCAGAATAGTATCGAGTTACAAAATCATTTCAACCATGAGTAGAAAACTGAGTAGTAGACGGAGATAATTGGAGGAATTGCTTTATTGAGTAAGTCTTGTAAGAAGTTACAAATTTTGTTTTATGAGAACCAATATTACCAATTACATCATAATCACTAATAGCAATCCTATTACATTCTGTATCAGAAAATGATTTTGTATTCTCTCTAACTTTCTGCTTTGGTCTCCATTCTAGTCTCGCTTCTGACTTTTTCTTTCTCAAATCTGAAATACAAAATTTAGATTTATTAGAAACATGAGATTTATAATTTTGTGTTTTCTTATGTTTACCCATGTTGGTCCATTTCTGTGAGCGCCTTTTCTTTTGCTTTTTACCTTTAGAATAATAGGTACTCACAGAAACTGATTCATCATCCTTAGTTGATGATTCACCTTTATCAAATACACTAGGTAAAGCATCAGAATTGATAATAAATTCAGAATGATCCGGAAGTTTCGCAATTAAATCAAACATATCAACACGTTCATCAACACAAGCATCAGAATTTAAAAAATCATTTTCATCCGCAAATAAGTCATCATCATTATCATCAAATAGTTGTGCCTTGGAAAAGTTTGAATGTTTGAAATCATTTGACACATTAGAACAATTTTGTTTAAGAGACATTTTAGCACTATCTTAAGTTTTAGGATTTGTAAAAATATTTCCCATGAAAACTTTACACAATGATGCATCTGAATCAGTAGAATTGTTTACACAAACTCTTTCTGAGTCAGAGTTGTTATCTGTAGCTTTAGATTTAAAATCAATGTTCTTCAAAACAGTAGAAAACACAACTTTCTCAAGATCAACCAAAATTCTTTCATCCACTAAAATGTTTTCAAGCTCAATAATTTTGCTTTCCAAAATGAGTGGAGGAACATAAATCTTTGCCTTAACAGGTTTTGCCTCCATCTCCTAAGTAGAATAGCTTTGAAAATAATCATTTAATAGAAATTTTGGTTGCTCAGAAAGATAACTATCATTCAAATTTTTATAGCAGAATGGTAGTTGCATTTTGGTTGTGTTCTTTCTGTTCTCATCTTCCTTAGCCTCAACCTCATCAGATGATTTTTGTCAGCCACTTGTAAGAAATTGAAATTATATAAAGCGTGTTGCTTTCAAATAGCTTTCTTCAGATAATATGGGTTATCGTAACCATGACCCCACTAATCTTTAAAATCTATTTGTACCTTTGGTGTGTTTAGAAAAATGTTGTGATCCGTTTGACCTCGAGTATAAAGCTTGGCTTCCAAACTGTTAATCTTTTTCTGCAAATTTTTATTATCAATCTGCAAGTTGTGAACTTTTAAAATAAACTCTTGTTTCTCACGATCAGATTTATTAAACTTTGAAATTGTTTTAGAAATTTTAGTTTCAAAACAAGTTTTTTGTTTTTTAAAAACAGTAGCAGATTTGATTAAATAATCAATCAAGTTTTTGTTCCCAACAATTTTCATATTAAGATCAAAAATTGTTTGACGCTTCTTTGCAACTCTACTTTTCTCCTTTTTGAGTTTAGCTTGTAAGTCTTGAAGCTCGACCATCATGGTTTCCATTCTTGTTAAAAAATCAGATTCAGAAAAAGTTATTTACCTCTTCGAAAGTCTCCTCATCAGATTCATCGTATTTAACTTCCTTGCCCATTAAGCACATATGAGCAGTCTCTTATTTATCTTCTTTACAATCTGAATGATCAAGCCAATAACATCCTCAGCCATCAATGCTTTGCCTTCTTCTTTTTGCTTGGCCAGAAGTATCTTATTCTTGTAGTATTCATAGTTTCTCACAATTGGCTTTCGGCAGTCTTTGGCAAAGTGGTCTATCTTGCCACAATTATAACACTTGACTGGATCCTCAGTCTTTTTCTCTCCATAATCATTCACATACCTTCTCTTCTCTTCTGGCTTCTTTCCTTCAGATCTCTTATCATCAAACCTTCTCCCTTCAATCCTTTCCTTGTGATCATAGTTTCTAGAACCTGACTAATATCTCTAACCGTTAGAACCCGACTTCTTATAAAATTTCTTCTGAACGGCTCGGGTCAGGAGTAGCATAGCTTGCTTCAGATTTTATCCGTCGTCGTAATCTGAATCAGCACTATCAGTTTCATCAGAATCAGAAACAACTATCTTCTTTTTCTTCCTTTTTTCTTTCTTTTCTTTTTCTTTCTTCTTGTCCAATATAAGAGCAACATGGTCAGCTACTGGCTTTTCACTCTTTTTCTTCTCTCCTCTTTTCTCTTCAACTTCCTCCTTATTCTGACGAAGGGATTCATATACTTCATGTAGAGGTATGTTACTGAGATCTTTCATCTGCTTCATTCTCCTAGTATGCTTCTTCCACTATGGATGAAGAATGCTGAGAAATTTGACGTTGTTCTCTATCTGCTTCTTTTTTACCTTATTCTTTACCAGCTCATTCAGCAGAGACACAAACCTCTAATAAGTTTCCTCTAAGCTTTCCCCATCTTTAGCTTTAAATTCCTCATAACTGTTTTTGCAGTTGGTCACTTTCATCTGATTACCAACTTTGGATCCCATCATCATCTTCTCTAATTGATCCCACATCTTTTTGGTCGTTACCTTGTAGCTTTCTATCTTAATGTAAATCTCATTCGGTATGCTTTGAAGGAGTAGAGATCTAGCTTGCTTGTTAGCTTTGAATCTGCTTTTCTGATCATCAGAATACTGAGAAATGTCCATAGGAACTCTCTTTGTCCTCTGTTCTCTTGGTTGATTTCCATCTTCACTGTCGGATGATTCATCATCAGGAATTTCCATAGTGAGAGGAATCATTGGACCTTCCTCAATAGACATCTTTATGTTGTCGCCATTTGCATGTCTGTAAATGAAGTCTAGAAACCGGTCCTTCCATTGTTCGTACTCACCCTTGAACAGAACGGGTGGTTTGACATTGGTTCCGATAGATAGTACATCCTTTGAAGTCATCCTGACAAATAAACTGTAAAATAAGAACTTAAAATGATCGTTAGTTCGAAAGAAATCAGTAACCAGAAAATCTTAGAAATTTTTCCAGAAAATAAATTTCCAAAAATTTCTTAAGGCACGAATCCTCACACCACTGTAGCTAAGCAATTCGCACAACTTCCACAATTCGCAGATCTGGAGAAATTCGCATACCACAGAGGTCAGAATTCGCAAAACTTGGTAAATTCGCACGTAATGAGACGCGAATTCTAAGAAATTCACACACTTCACTATGCGAATTCTGAGAAATTCGTATGTGACTATATACGAATTCTTGACTTAGAAATTTCTTGATCACCAACTTTTCGATAAGCTTTTCGCACAACTGAGAGATGCAAAATCTATACTTAGTAAATTTATCCAAACTTCTATGCGAATTCTGAAGAAATCCATACGATGCTTGATGCGAAATCATCACTTTTCGCACGCAGGCTTATGCGAATTCACCTTTTCGCATGTACGCATATGCGAATTCTTTACTTCTCATATCTAGCACTATGCAAATTTTGTCCTTAGACAAATTTCACTCAACTTTGCTATGCGAATTATGATCTTTTCGTACATAGGCTGATACAAATTCTATACAATTCGTATATAAGTCTATGGGAATTCTCTTTGCGAAATCCTTGGATCTTGCAAGTTTTTGAGTGATCTATGCGAGTTTTTCAGTTTTCGATCTAAAAACACTTCAATCGATCCAAAAACCCATTAATCCTTTGAATTCAAGTCTGAAACTTCACCAAATCAGTCACAAACAGTGCAGGAAGCAATTACAAACAATGAATTACAAATAAATGGATTCAAACATACAAAGTTTTCAAAATCAAATGAAAATTACAATGCAATTGTATTCCAAAATGATACAATTCCATTCCATTACAACAATCGATCTCTATACTAGCAATTAGACTCATAATTACACCAAGAACAACAAAAATCAATCAAAACTTCACCAAACATGGTGAAAATATCATTTCGTATGATTTCAATCGAACTCTGCTCTGATACCAATTGTGTGTCCCAAATGATGCAATTCTAATCAAGATTACAACAACAATTCAATCACAAACTCCATTTGTTCATTAATCACAAACCATAGTTTACAAAAATCATTTATGCTCTCAGTTTTACAATATTTCTCTTACTAGAATCTCAGTGTATGCATATTGTCTAATGATTTGACAAAAGAAAAACTATTTATACTAAAGTACAATACAAATGAATCTAAACTAAACTAGTTGACTTTATTTGACCTTGAGCTTTAACTTTGACTTTGCTTGAGAGGCTTTGACTTGAACTTTGACTTTTAACCTTTGATGATCTTGGATACAATATTTATGCTCTAACACCAACGGTTCATTCCGGAGCAAAATCGGAGCTAAAACGAAGAAGTTATGGCCAAAACAGTGATCGAGAAGAAAATCGAGCGAGCAATGCTCGGCGTGACTTTCGGCATGACTTGGAGTAACCCGCCTGACTTTGGGGGAAGCAGGTGGGTTGTGGCGCAGGTTAGGCCGCATGGCAACCCGTGCGGAGCCCTGTCGAGCATAAAACTCGATTTTCAGCCCTAAAACTTCATTTCTTCATAACTTTTTCATCCAACTCTGATTTCAGTTATTCTTTTTGCTATGAACTCGTTTTTAAGAGCTTTTCAAGATTAGAACATTTTAATGGAAGTCTATTGGAATATCCAAGAGTATTTTGTGGTGGTAAGTTCCTCATCTCTCTCAATAAGCTAGGGTTTGATGATTTCATTCTTTTCCCTTTCATCCTTCAACTTGGGTTTGATTTTGATGACTTGTGTGGTGAAGGAAACCTTGTAGACGTGTCGAATATTAGATCTAGGGAGATTGCTTGAAGATTTCAAGCCTTCATTAAAGGAGATTCAAGTTTTAGGGGTAAAATATAGATTTAGCCTAAATCTAGCAAGGTGAGTTCAAGTTGATTTGTGAAAACGTTGTACATGCCAAAATGTTCATTTTTAACGTGTTTATGTGTTTTACATGAAATTATCACTTGTTGGGTTATTTCGTGAGTTTTGATCATTTGAAATGTTTGGTTTTAAAACCCTTGTGAAAGCCCCCACTTTGGGATTTTTGGGCATCTTGATTAATGAGTCATTTAAAAGTGTTTGATGATTTAATGCATGAATGGAAATTATTTGATAAAAGATGCTTTTAGTGTTTGTTTGGGAGAAAGACGTGGTTTGTGTTATGGGACGTTTTGAAAGGAATAAGAGTAACAAATCCATTTGGAAAACCATTTGTCCCAATCTAAACTGTATTGGAGTCTGCACATGTATTTTGGAGTATGTTTGTGTTAGGGTGTTTTATTTGTTAAATAGAAGTTCAGGGTGAATTATTGTAATTATTCTAAAGTTGTTTTATTAGTTGGGCCTAAAAGCCCATAAGCCCGTTAAGTCTTGTAAGCCTGAGTATATAAAGGCTTTCTTAGTTTCATTATCAGTTAAGTCTCATTTTTCATAATTCTCTAGTAAATAGGTTTACATTTACTGATAAGATATTTTCTCTGTAAACCTATAATCTTTCATTGAATATTAATCATATGACTAGAGGTTGTGGCTATATTATTGTTCTTTATTGATATAACTGTTCGTGATTGCACTGTACTGGGATCTACAATTGGTATCAGAGCAAAGAGACTGAAGGTTTGATCCAAAAAGGTTTGTCTAAAACCCTTTAATCGATTATTTGTTTTAATCGTTATTATCTGTTTTATCTGGGTAAAAGTTCGGTTGAATATTTTTCTGGAAAAGCAGTAAGTCGATCGATCTGGTTCTTAAAAAATCAATTATTTTTATCGGTCGAAGTTTCTGTGGTCGAATTTTTTCTGCAATTGAACAATTCTGTGTGTTTAAAATTCAACTTATTGGTTTGAGTTGTCTGGTTTATGCTTAATCGATTGAATTTCTGGATAGATTGATTTGTTTCTGGGTCGATTGTTCTTGAGATTCATCGATTTATCGGTCTTCAATCGCATATGTTATAGTTCTGTGTTTATCTGTTCGATATCGACCGGCCTCTTTGACCGATACTTGTTCGACCGATACCTTGACTCGACCGGATCGCCTTGGCGACCGGTGTTTTGTTGACCGGTACTTTGTTTCGACCGGATCCTTGTCTCAACCGGTAACCTGTTTGACCGGTACTCTGTTCGACCAGTCCATTTGTACGACCGATACTCCATTTGACCGGTACCCTTGTCAACCGGACCTCTGTCCGACCGGACCCCTGCTCGACCGGATCCTTGCTCGACCGGGTCCTTGTCCTATTTATTATATATATATATATATATATATATATATATATATATATATTGTTTTTGGATCATCCTGCTTGTCTCACAATCGTTACAGTGCAAGATTAAAGTCTAAACCGGTTCAACTTTCATCTATTGTCAAGTTCTTCAAAAGCTTGAATTAGATAAGTCAAGATGGGATATTATACTGAAGTTCAAAAGCTCAAATTAGAGAACAAAAATCTTGAATTATCTGTTGCTTTCTACTTGAAGAGATCAGAACAATATTATGATGAAAACAACATTCTAAAAGAAGAAGCTAGTGCATTAAAGACAATTAATGAAGATCTTCTGAAAAAGACTTCTGGGCAGAATAATGAGAAAATACTAAGTTTGGAAACTGAGAACACAGAGTTGACAAGAAAAATCTTTAACTTGGAAGATCAGATTATCCAAATCCAGAAAGCATCCGTTGAAAGTCATGAGGCAAAGATTAAGAGTCTGAAGGATGCTAATACTGAGCTTCAAAAGAAAATATCTGATTTGGAGCAAAAGCATGCTAAAGATAAATCCGAAATTGAGAAATCTTATGTAAAGAAGTTCTCAGATTTTTCAAGAAAATGTGCTGATGAGAAGAAAGCAATTGAGCTGAAATGTATCAAGCTCTCTCAAAAAGTTTCTGATTTTGAGAAAGTAATAATATTGGAAAGAGAAAAGTTTTCCACACAGAAGAAGGCCATTGAACAAAATAACGTGGGATTTTTCAAAGAAATATCCGGACAGAGAAACGATGCTGAGAAGGGATTTGAAGAAGAAAGAAGCATATTTGAGGTTGAGATAAAAAAGCTTACCGAGAAGCTATCTGAACTATCTGAAAGTGTGCTGAAAGAGAAGAAAACGAAGTCTGAATGCGAGACGAAGATTGACCTTCTTGTCAAAGAGAGAGACAGATTCGCTTCAAACATTAAAGATCTTGAAAAGACAACATCAAGTTCAACTCAGAAAACTGTTCCGTCCAAGCGGTCAGTTACAATTTTTGATCAGATTCGTAGTACAAACCTTTTCTATGACAAAAATATAGATGGTTCAGGTACACATCGACGAAGAAGGAGTTACAAGGAAGAGAAACTGGTCTGGAAGAAGACACCAGTTGAAGATAAGAAGAAAGATGAGCTGAAAGGTAAGGAATCATGTGTACATACACACAAAGCCAAAAGAAACAATGCGCGTAAAGGTAAACCTGATCATATCTACTCGAGAGGTCAATCAATCAGGTTATCAAGTAAGAAATACTATTGTTCTTACTGTCGTACACATGATCCTATTCACAAGACTAGTGATCATTACTGGTATGGTTCTTATTCCATTACTCCCAGTCGAACTGCAACTAACATTCATGGACCCAAATACCAGTGGGTACCAAAACCTAAAAAATGATTCTGTGTTGCAGGCTCCTACTGTCAAGGAAGAGTAGAAGAACAAAGGCTTCTAAGTAAATCAGCTTAGAACCCGTACTTCAATGGAGTTTGACTTCTAGACAAAATAGTCTAGGACTCGTTCCTCAAAGAACTATGACATGTTCGTTAATGTTCAGAAAGGATATTTGTGATGACTTTTCGAGCCGCTCATGTGTTAAGGGGGAGCTCTATCGCAAGATAATTGGTAAGGTTATCTAGTCCTCCGTTCGAGAGGGAGCAGGTAAGTTATTCTTGTTTTCTCTCTTCCTGTCCGATATTGTTAAGGGGGAGCGAATTTTTTTTTCGCATGTGGTCCCAATTCGAGGGGGATCCGGATTAAGTTTTAGTGGTTCATTTAGATTTTTTTTATTTTATTGCTTTAATTTGACCGGCCCAAACCCGTTTCTCGATCCGGCCCCTAACCCGGCCCAAACCGATCCATCTATTCCTACTATCCTCGCTCGGGGGTTTAAATCACCCCGGGACTCTTCTTTCCCTCTTACTTTCTATCTCTCTCGACCTAAATCACTCTCGATCAATATCGCTCTCTTTCTCTCGCCGTTGCTAACTATCTCTCTCTCGTGATCGATCAACCACCAGGTATGCTTATACTCTCTATCTTCATCGCTATCTCTCGTTATCTCGATCTATCTGTCGATCTAGCATTGTTTCGACCCCGGTCGATACTCGAGTTCCCCGGTCGATGGGTTGAACCAAATCGACCTCCGGTCACCGCCGTACCCCACCCCTATCGCCTCCTCGTTTATTTCTAATCGATAGTGGGGTGTTATTGATACGATTTATCGATGGTGTCTTGCTTTTATTGGTTACATATTTAATGCTTAACATCGTTTGCTATCTGGGTTTAAGTTTTATCGGTCGACTTAGGTCAATATCAGTCCGTGGTGTGATACCGGTTGACCGGGATGACACCGGTCGCTTAGGTTAAATATCAGTCTAAGACCTTATCGGTTGAAGACCTTACCGGTCGAACACCTTACCGGTCGAACACCTTACCGGTCGAAGACCTTATCGGTCGTTTGTCTATATCGGTCGGTGTTTATACCGGACAGTACACCATACCGGTCGATGCTCCCTACCGGTCCGATTGGTGAAATTCCTTGCAAACTGTTGTTGGTGGATACTGTTTGCATATGTGCTTCATAGTTAACCTTGTTGACTATGTGGTGAGAGTATAAGTTGGCATTCAAAATCCTTAAATGGTTGAAGTTTTCTTGGTTATGACCCTGATTCACGAATTAGGGTTTTTGGTGCTCAATGACTTGGAGTTTGAATTGGTTGTGGTTTAAATCATTGACCATCTAACTCCAACGAAATCTTGTCATAAATGTACCTACGGACTAACATGTTTATTCTTCAGAGGTATAATGGCTTACAATCCAAACCCGACGATTGACCCTATAGCGGATGCCGAACTGATTCCTGAGGATCAGTTCCTTCCACTCACACCCAACAACTTACATCTAGACATCACCCAACCTGCAATCCAATATCAGGTGATGATCGAGATCCTCCATGGGCATCCTCTCTCATTTGCACTCACGGAGACAGCTGAAGTCCCAATGCTATACCTGCAGCAATTCTGGCATTCGCTTACTCCTCTGGAGGCCGACGATGGCTTCCAGTTGGAGGGTCGGATTGACCACACGCCCATACTGCTCACCCGCGATCTCTTTCGACAGTTTCTCCATTTGCCGACCGCCGCGTCATTTCCGGGGAGAGACAGTTATGACCCAATTGTATCGGATGCAATTCTCTGCTCCGACATCCAGTCACTTGGTTACGGCTCGATTCTACGCCTTCCATCCGGGTTCAACAAGAATAATCTCACAACGATTTGGTACACGCTCTTCACGTACCTAAATCGGTGCCTTTCGGCTATCACGAAAGGCATCGACCAATCGAGTATCAACATTCTACGCCTATTCCACGCTGTGGCGTTCCACCACCATGCTGACTACGCCGACTTCCTTTGATACGGGCTCGTTCAGAGAGTACGAGAAAACGCGACAAAAAGACGGAACTTCATTCCGTTCTTGCGTTTTCTTCAGCTTATCATCCGCAGCTTCATGGTTCTTTATCCTACCATTGCACACCGATCTTCGCACCCGACATGTCCACAAAATCAGACTCACAAAATACCGACTCGTCCTGATCCCGAAGGTCTTGTCGCAAGACTTATTCCAGACGGGTTACTGGCCTACGGTAGTCCTACGGCGCTGGGTGTGATAGATTATAGGCGCACACACAACTTACAAGATCCTATGGTCCATCCAGAACCCGAAGGACCTCCAAAGGGAGCGAGACCCGAGCGGCGTGAGGGTCCACGTATGAGAGGCGGTAGCGTCCGAAGGGCTGGGGCTCCCGGACAGGGTGTGCGTAGAGAGAACATTGTGAGGGGAACTGGAGTGGGCAACACCGTTCGACAAAGCCAGGCCAGTACTTCTCGACGATCACCTACACCTTCACCGACAGCCACTCAGATGGTGGAAGAGGACACAACTACTGAAATCGCACACGTTCAGTCCTCTTCTGCCACCGAGTCTGAGGAGGAAACAGATACATCCGACACTCAGTCGGAAACCGCCACCGAAGAATCGACATCAAGTGATGAGTCTTCTGACTCTGATGGTGACGATGATGAACCCTCACCTGGAGAGACAAGGAGAACGGAGGGAGTTATAGTCGAAAAAAATATTGTGAGCAGAGAGAGGGAAAGAAAGAGAAAATTTGATACTGAGCATACATTCAATGGTTGACCTCCACCAGCCTACATCTAGCCAGGTAGCCACATCTAGTACCCAGTCTCATGTGTTGATACAGGGTATTGAAGGAGCCGTCGTGGACCTAGCGACGCAACTGCACACACCCCCTCCCGAGCCACTCCACCATCTCTCAACAGATGGTGGTTTCAGTTTCTCACGGGGAATTAGCACAAACGCTACCGGTCTCTCACTTGGAGAGTTCCGGTATTGAAACAAGAGAACAACAACTCCCGTTCTCGACTTCTTTGGGTGCACAGAGTCTAGAGCCATTTGATATTATATCTCCCATTCCTAGGACACAGGTACCCTTCTCGGCTACTGCTGGAGGCCTTAGTGGCCCGGCCGGAACACCTATAGTAATTCCAACTTCGGTTGGTTTACGAGGATTGGGTGGAAGTCCTACCACAGCTATCATCACGCCAGCTGTGAACGTAGGCGGTTCGACTTCTACAGTCGTAATCACAACTGAAAGTCTAAGTGACCCAGGAGTTACTCACCCAGAGTTCGTCTCAAGGGAATTTATGGACGGCGCCCTAAAGGTTGTCCACACCATTATGCGAGCCGAAATGAGGGAGGAGGTAGACGCGCTGAAACGTCTGATCAAAGGCAAAGGTCCTACGACTGAGCCTGAAACACTACCTCCTACACCACAACCCTCTACTGTTGCTGCCGATATGTCTATCGATGACCTCAAGTCCATCCTTCTTGCCAAATTACTTGCCCAATCTCAAACCGAACCTACCCAAGATGCCGATCTACTTTATTTACTCCGTACCCAAGCAACTACACCTACACCACCCCTAACCCACTATATCTCCAGAAGCCTTCCAGCAACAACAAGCCCTCCTTCAGTCTTTGCAGCAAACCGTAGTTGTATTGACTGAACGACTATCATCTGTGGAAGACACTTGCCAAAGCTAGGCAGAGAGGCTCAAGCGCCGACATGATGATCAGGATGATCCTGATCACCATGAGGGGGAGAAGCGCCAAAGACTATCCGAGCCGGAGACACAGTCTGTGGGTACAGTTCAGGTAGAAACGGAAAGGGTTTCGGGTTCTGGTACTCAACCGAAAGGGCAAGGACAGGCACAGGAGCAGTCGATGGAGTTAGTACTATACGATATTCCAAGGGTTGAAAAGCCTGAGGAACAAGATGGAGGTTCACCGATAGATCCCGAAAATTGGGCTTTGATCGTCGATCCATATGCAGTTTCAGACTCGATAGAAGAACAGACCAACACCGAAAGAGCACTAGTAGTCCTTCAAGCTGAGATTGATGAGCTTATCAATTCTGAAGATTATCAGCTAGTCATACAACATTCTGTTAAGGTTTCGCTTTTGACCTATACTGCAGATCACCCTGATCTTCCTCTGCCAGATATTCCTGTTAGATCTCCTCCTGCATCACCAGTTTTGGGAACAGATAGTACTCCGCCAGTTAAGCCATCCAAGTGGGAAAGAGTCAGAATTAAAGTTCCATTTCTGGAAGAAATCCAGAAGAAGATCTTTGCCCATTGGATTCGTGAATATGATGAAGTCGTGCTTCATGGTCTACAGTCGATAAAAAGAAAGGAAAAGCAGCGTGAGATAATATTTGTGTATAACTACTTCAAAGATAGGTACAGAAAGTCAAAGCTCTGAATTACATCTGTCGATCAGGTTCATGCTTGCTTCTTCATGGGCGTAAAGTATTCATACATTGTGGTAACTCGAGAAGATGGTGAGAAGTGGAATTTTTCTAAAGTTGATTTTCCACGTCTTGAACCACAAGATCTGCTATTTCTGCTTAGAGACTTTAAGACCAGAACTATCAGACCAGGGGAAGTTACAGATGCACTCGAAACTGTCAAGAGATACATGAAGTATGCAATGAAGCTTGCCTCGGTAGAAGACTTTCAGATTGGGTTAGAAAGCAACCAACCGAAGATAAATCTGCTTAAACCTGATCTGAGTATTCCTTTTGATGCCCAGAATGTACCAGCCTTCACAGTTCTAAAGTTTCCTGAATTCGGCATGACTTACGTGAACAACAAAGGTGAAATGCGTTTTATCCGTTACAGTCAGATAGCCAGATTCTGCGATGGTACTTTGATGTTGCTTAAAGACAAGTTGAAGCGTGTTGTTGATCAAGATGAAAAAGGGGTTCATCCATTGGATCCGAAATACAAGGAACTTGTTCTTCAAGCACTGGGTGTTATCATTGATCGTCTGGAGTACAGAACACAAATGCGATATTTCGAGATCAGTTTTGGGTTTCGAAAGACATATGTTCCAAACTGGCGTGATTTCGAACTTCTATTTAAAGGGGGAGATTTTTAGGGTGTTTTATTTGTTAAATAGAAGTTCAGGGTGAAATATTGTAATTATTCTAAAGTTGTTTTATTAGTTGGGCCTAAAATCCCATAAGCCCGTTAAGTCTTGTAAGCCTGAGAATATAAAGGCTTTCTTAGTTTCATTATCAGTTAAGTCTCATTTTTCATAATTCTCTAGTCAATAGGTTTACATTTACTGATCAGATATTTTTTCTGTAAACCTATAATCTTTCATTGAATATTAATCATATGACTAGAGGTTGTGGCTATATTATTGTTCTTTATTGATATAATTATTCGTGATTGCACTGTACTGGGATCTACAGTTTGCATGATGTGAGTCGGTTGCGTTTATTATCTGCGGATCGTTAATCATTGGTCAAAAAGGGTTTTGAGCATTTTAGCTCGGCATTGACTTAAAAGAGTCTTGGGGATACTTGTCTAGTTTTAATGGCTTGGTGTAGAGCCTGGTTATGATTTACATATTAATGCATTTGGTTGCATATTGATGTTAATTACATGATCGAGTGCGTTGGTCATTCTTGGGTAGTCATGTAATGTTAGACTATGTTGCATTAGATCCATATGCACGTAAGTCAGTCTGTTTTGGGTGGTCAGTTGGTTATTTCGGGGTTGGACTTCGGTACCCATGTTTTACTACCTGAAACTTTTCAAGTAGGCACTAGGAGGGTTGAGTCTGGATGTGCTACCGAGGAGGTAGGCACTAGGACCTCCGCCGCTTGAAGTAATGCCTGGGAGGTAGTCTTTAAGTGCGTCGGGCCTTCGGGGTGGAGTTCTTTGTAATGTCCACCAAGGTCAACCGACTCTTGAGGTAAAACTTGTTAAGAATTCATAGGGACACTTGGGATTTTATGTCGTGAGGTGTCATGCGATTAACGTTGCAAGAGTGACATACTTTTGTGTTCCTCCACTCTCAACGGATACGGGTATCCCCCGTCGTCAGCCAACAACATTTTGAGTGTTAACGCCTTACCTTATTATCATATTATCGTTTCAAGTAAGTTTTGGGGTTGCATCACTTATTAAAGAATGCTTTGCAATGAGGTGTTCATCTTTGAAAATGTATAATATTGGAAAAGAGTCGTTTCCACGTTTTAAAGTAAATCATTTGAAAGATCATGATTATAAGAGAAGTTCGTTCTTTTTAAAGATATATCTATACATGTAAAACTCTTGAAATCACTAGGCGTTAATCTAACCTTTTTATTTGTCGGCATGTCCAACAGGCTTCGTTGGAAATAGTTCTAGTGACACTGTGAAGAAAGGAGTGCTAGCTGCGTGCTCGGAGAGTGATTATCTTGTTGAAGTCTTCAGCAATTGTTCCGGGAAGAGCAACTTGTGTTTGGGTTTATGTAACAACCGGCTTCGGTTGAGTACTTGTATATTATCGGAGTTTATGTTTTATTTGAGGTTAGTTATAGAATTTTAACTTAAGGTATACTAAGTTTTGAATTGTATGAGGAAGTTTTGTTCCTTATGATTGGTATTATACCGGAATTTTAATTAGTTGCTCTTACCAAATTTGAGGGTGTTACAAGTTGGTATCAGAGCATAAGTTTGAGAGATTTAGGTATTGAATTTGAATACCTAGACTCAAACTAGTGTGTTACTAAGCAAAGGAAAGTGAGATTGTACAATTAGGCACCTTGACATGGGATATTTTGGGGTTGATAGACACACTAGAATAGGGAATCACGACGAGGGTATCAAGGATAATCATGTACGGTATGTTCATAATTACATCTGGCCAGTGTCATGGTGAACTTACATGTTACATGTGTGTACTTGAACCGCCTTTATATGATGACTGATGGGGTAGTGGCTGAGTTTTTTTTAGGAGTAGTAGCTGGAAGAAGTTGATGTTTATAGCATTGTCACTTGGTGTGACGATTAAGAATAATGAATGCATTAAGTTGACCATTTTGTGTCGGAGTAATTGGTAGAATTTGAACCGTAGGCCTATTGAATTGACTTCATTTCAAGAAGAAATTGTAAGGTTAACCGGCTTAGTTGTCTATCGTTACCCTAAGGTGTTGAACATCCGGATGTCGATAGTTTGATCGTTGGACTTGGTGATCTCGGTTCTATGGTTTTGGTCTTGACCAAAATTCGTGCACGACACTTGTTTTCAAAATAATTTGCACAAGGTATTTCATACCTTCCCAAACCATCATGCGGGTCATATTTGGAATGCCTGGAAAGATGTTTTACATGCATAAGATTTTAAAGCATAAGTTCAAACTTGCATAAAATTGTTTTATTGCACAGGGTTACAAACTTCGTTGAGACTCTCTTTATCCTCGTTGATGTCCAACACTATTTTCGGATATTGAAATATGCTTGTTTTAATGTCGTTTGGGGACTTGGACAAGTAACTGCAATTTATGACTTTAACATTAGATCTCCTCCACGTATGTTAAGGTTTTAGACGAAGAGTTACCTTCCATTATTTCGGTGATTGAGTCTTATTGGGAATTTTATTTCCATGCGAGTTTTATTGAAAAGTGTCACCTTATATCATGATGCGATAAAAGGGAAATTTTTGAAAATCATGACACTTTAGTTATAACTTTGTATTATGATACTTGATTATTGTAAACAAAAATTTTGGCACCATTTGATTTTTGGGAGTCATTGGGTTTCATTGAGTTTTATGGAAATTTTGTTGGGTCTTATGGGGTTCTATTTTACGACATTGTGCGTCGCGTAGGTGAACCTTGAAGCGCGTATACTTGAATTATTGTGTGCGTTAACTTATGAGTTTTTGGTCTAATATTTTGTCTCATGCGGGTTTTGCACATGTCTTTTCGCAACCGCAAGGGGGCGTCTTGAGTGTCTTAATATCGCATAATTGTACTTTTGAGTTTTATACAAGCTTGTTTTGTTGTACACTACATAGTATTTAAATTGATTTGTACTTTTGGTGTGAGTAAGCAAGTGAAGGACCTATGATGGTTCGAGCTAAAATGTTGCTTTATATATTCTTTATTTGTTGAATTTATTGTTGTTGTCTCACGTAATACGTTATATTGGTTTACTGTTATGCATGACATGGTAGTCACTATTATAAAACCTAGAACATATTGGCGGTCCGGTTTAAAGTTTGAAGTTGATAAAAGGTATTTGACGTTTCGACCAATCGCATGCACATTTTGTTTAGTTAAGTTTTGAGAAATGAACTCAGACATGCGGGTCTTATTGGCAAGTTCTCTTCCATGTCGTTATATGGTTAAATGAGAAATTTTTGGAACTTGATTACGTAAATCCCTCCTTTTAAAGTTTGTACAAACATTTGTTGCACATTGCTTTAGTGCGGAAAAATTATTTTACGTACATTGCATAAATTGATGCATGTTAGGACCATAGTGGTCCATTTGAAAAGTTGTTGCACATCTTTCGTTGTTGTCATTATTAGCTCGAGTAGTAATTAAATGGTTTTCAAAATGGTTTCGTATGTGTGGCATTGGTGACCACTTTGCACAATTACCGAGTAAACGGTAGTGGATTTTTAAGTGTATAATTAATTGTTATAAAGATTTTGCATTTGAAAACCTTATAAAAATTCAAGTTGCCATATTAGTTTGAAAGACCTTGAACTCATACCGTGAAAGGAGTTGTAATGAGGGACTAGAGAAGTCCTTCGGAATTGAAGCGTCGGATGATCCGACTTGTGACCAGTTTTGGGGTTATGGAGTTCAGCCTTATGAGCAGGTTCACGCATGAATAATTGAGGTATTAGAATTATGTTTTCTCCCAGCTAATTAAGTGGTGATCCTTCTGTTTCAGTGAATCTTTGGGTTAAACCCTGGTGAGGCTGCTTGCGTATGGTTAGATTTAATTTGATGGATTATTCGTTCGACGGCAGGTTATGTGTTGTTGATGTACCATCTTAAAGAACCTAACCTTTGCGAATAAAGGAAATCTAGTGGTTCATTGTTAGAGATGTAAGATTGGAATTTTAGTGTCGTGTTAGGTGTCAACTTTAATTCGACAATGCAAATCTGGAATGAAATAATTGGTGGTATGTCCACGTTGCAGATAGTTATTTGAAGGATAGGTGTCGACCCTAGGTTTGGAGGACAATGACCGTTGAGGTGATTCAGTGTACTTTTGTTGAATTTAGTATGTCTGAAAGTTAAGTGGTGACCTTAAGGATATTAGAGGTTGACAATTAGGGATCGATCATTAGAATTTCCGTAATCAACGAGGTTTTTATTGATTTGGCAATGGGTGCTTGAATGCATTATGGGAGTTGTGTAACCGTAGGGTTTGGGGTGATCCACTATCTGCAGATGTTGTGCTTGTGTCAGTTTGGGGAAATAGATTTATTGTGGATTGAATCAAACCAAACTAGTGTTAAGAATTTCGTCAAGGAAGGGATGATAAATCTTTCATGGTATTGATTATTGGAGAAATTAGTGAAACCGTTGAGGTAGCCCTTAAGTAGAATTCGGTTATTGAAGAGGCCTTGATTTGCCAAGCTTATAAGTACCGTCTCTACACCAGCAGCGGGTGACCGATCCAACAATTTTATGCAGATTCCATCACCACTCGGGGAAGGTCAACATGGTTGCGGACACTCAGAATTGAAAGGAGTATGGGCATGCGATGGTTGGATCCTTTCTGCGAGGGTTGTTGTGTTCTTAAAGGTAAGAAAAGAGTGCAACATAATCCCATGAAGGATGACTAGAAGTATTTAAGGGTAAAGTTCGCCTTGGGGTATCCTTGGTGGAAGTGGTTAGTTAAGATCATAAGCTACTCTTGGGGTGATATGCGCAACCTAAGGTTGGGAGGCGACTGAAATCTTAATGGTAGGAAGATGATTTGATAAGGACTCGATGTTCATTCTGTCATCGGTAAGGTATGTCGAACGTTGAGATCGGGTGTGTGGCTACTCGTTATGAGAAATACAGCGACAACCTTAACCGGGATGTAATCGGTATCGTATATGAGGCAAGGGATCGTGGAGGTATCTATTTTGGATAGATAACCAATTAATCCCATAATTACGACATTGGGTGTTTGGTCGGTGCCAGATTTCGAGTACGAACTCTCCTTTAAGGTTGGGAGGATTGTAACACCACGATTTTTAGGAAGATATAATTTCAAGTTAATACAAATGAATATTTTAAGAGAAAAAGAAGAAATATTATTTTGGACTTGAATCCTATATTTTATAGTCTTGTTGGATTAAGAATTCAATTACGAGTCCAACGGTTCTTTCCGGAGCAAAATCGGAGCTAAAATGAAGAAGTTATGGCCAAAACAGTGATCGAGAAGAAAACTGGGCGAGCAGTGCTCGGTGCAAATTTCGGCGCAACTTGGAGTCACCCGCACGACTTTGGGGGAAGTGGGCGGGTTGTGGCGCGGGTTAGGCCGCGTGGTAACCCGCGTGGAGCCCTGTCGAGCATAAAACTCGATTTTTAGCCCTAAAACTTCATTTCTTCATAACTTCTTCATCCCAACTCCGATTTCAGTGAATCTTTTTGCTATGAACTCGTTTTTAAGATATTTTCAAGATTATAACAAGTTAAAGGAAGTCTATTGGAATATCCAAGAGTATTTTGTGGTGGTATGTTCATCATCTCTTTCAATGTTAAGCTAAGGTTTGATGATTTCATCATTTTCCTTTTCATCCTTCAACTTGGGTGTGATTTTGATGACTTGTGTGGTGAATGAAACCTTGTAGATGTGTTGGATCTGAAATCTAGGGAGATTTCTTGAAGATTTCAAGCCTTCATCAAAGGAGAATCAAGTTTTGGGGGTAAAATCTAGATTTAGCCTAAATCTAGCAAGGTGAGTTCAAGTTGATTTGTGAAAACGTTGTACGTGCGAAAATGTTCATTTTAACGTGTTTATGTGTTTTACATGAAATTATCACTTGTTGGGTTATTTGGTGAGTTTTGATCATTTGAAATGTTTGGTTTTATAACCCTTGTGAAAGCCCCCACTTTAGGATTTTTGGGCATCTTGATTAATGAGTCATTTAAAAGTGTTTTGATGATTTAATGCATGAATGGAAATTATTTGGTAAAAGACGCTTTTAGTGTTTGTTTGGGAGAAATACGTAGTTTGTGTTATGGGACGTTTTGAAAGGAATAAGAGTAATAAATCCATTTGGAATACCATTTGTCGCCAATCTAAACTGTATTGGAGTCTACACATGTATTTTGGAGTGTGTTTGTATGAAGTGAGTCGATTGCATTTATTATTTGGGAATCGTTAATCATTGGTCAAAAAGGGGTTTTGAGTATTTTAGCTCGGCGTTGACTTAAAAGAGTCTTGGGGACTCTTGTCCGGTTTTAATGCCTCGGTGTAGAGCCTGGTTATGATTTACATATTAATACACTTGGTTGCATATTGATGTTAATTACATGCTCAAGTACGTTGGTCATTCCTTGGTAGTCATGTAATGTTAGACTGTGTTGCATTGGATCCATAGTCACGTAAGTCAGTCTGTTTTGGGAGGTCAATTGGGTATGTCGGGGATGGACTCCGGTACCCATGTTTTACGACCAAAAACTTTTCAAGTAGGCACTAGGAGGGTTGAGTCTGAATGTGCTACTGATGAGGTAGTCACTAGGACCTCTGTCGCTTGAAGTAATGCCTGGTAGGTAGTCTTTAAGTGTGTCGGGCCTTCGGGGTGGAGTTCTTTGTAATGTCCACCAAGGTCAATCGACTCTTGAGAGGAAACTTGTTAAGAAGTCGTAGGGACACTTGGGCTTTTATGTCGTGAGGCGTCATACGATTAACGTTGCAAGAGTGGCATACTTTTGTGTTCCTCCACTCTCAACGGATACGGGTCTCCCCCGTCGTCGGCCAACAACATTTTGAGTGTTAACGCCTTACCTTATTATCATTTTTTCGTTTCGAGTAAGTTTTGGGGTTGCATCACTTATTAAAAAATGATTTGCAATGAGGTGTTCATCTTTGAAAATGTATAATATTGGAAAAGAGTTGTTTCCATGTTTTAAAGTAAATCATTTGAAAGATCATGATTATAAGAGAAGTTCATTCATTTTAAAGATATATATATACATGTAAAACTCTTGAACTCACTAGGCGTTAGCCTAACTTTTTTATTTGTCGGCATGTGCAACAGGCTTCATTGCGAAATAGTTCTAGTGACACTGTGAAGAGAGGAGTGCTAGTTGCGTGCTCGGAGAGTGATTTGCTTGTTGAAGTCTTCCGCAATTGTTCCGGGAAGAGCAACTTGTGTTTGGGGTTAAGTAACAATCGACTTCGGTTTAGTACTTGTATATTATCAGAGTTTATGTTTTATTTTAGGTTAGTTATAGAATTTTAGCATGAGGTATACTGATTTTTGAATTGTATGAGGAAGTTTTGTTCCTTATGATTGATATTATACCGAAATTTTAATTAGTTGTTGTTACCAAATTTGAGGATGTTACAATTATGGTGCCACGGATTATTGGGAAAAAAATCAAGCTCTAAATCAAACCGGGGCTCTAATTTTGAGTCAAAACATCGGGTTTTACATCCTTTCACACCGTTATCAACGATTTGAAGAAAACAGTGGTCATTCAATCATTGTAACGGCTTGAAACTAACACCCAAAAATTCTACACTATAAGTTGATCATTAGAGAATAGGAAAATAAAACGTTAACGCATTGTTAACCTCAAATTTGACGAGAACCCATTAAAAAAACCGTAATCCTTTTGATGAACAAATTCTCCATCGCCTCTAGAATTAAATTTTCTTGCTAATCTCTTAGGGTACTCGAACGAATCTTATCGCAAGATATGTTTCATGGCTTATTCTTTGAAAACGGGACTAATTCCGATCTAACTCAAAAACCATTTTCCATTTTACATTCGGCCCTCTCAACTTCTCTTTAGCTGCAACTTTCTGCCCAAGATTAATTATTTATACTATTATTTCTTTCATCTTTTTTTTTTGTTGCAATTTCTTAGCAAAAACAATTATTTGTATACTTTCTTCCTTTACAATAATTTACACACATACATATATATATATACACACACACAGTGACGGAGGTACCTTGGCACCTCCTCATCATATATATATATATATATATATATATATATATATATATTGATAATTCACAAAATATTTTATTGTATACGCTGTGAACTCCCACCTCTTAAGATTAGAGTATCGAACATGCCCCTGTCGTTTGGAAGAAAACCTCACCCTCCCCTGTCGCCTCGCCTAGACGGAACCCTGCTTGTCTGCCGGAGCCAGACCGCTAGCACCGGCCAAGGCAGTCGGTAGTCCTAATTCCTGAACCACATATGTCTTATGCTGCTGCTTTGTTGTTGTTAGCCTTCTACAGGTTAGGTTTTGTATTTTTTTTTAATTTGAAAATTTGTGATTTGTGAAGTTAGTGATCTGAATTCTGATCATATAAATGCTTCTTGTTTTTTGTTTGAAAAAAAATATTTCTTTCCATGATCATATTGTATATTTGTATGGTAGGAATTAGGAAGTTAGTGATGTGATTTGTGATATGCATGTGTTAAAATTGTTTTTGATCTTTTTCCATAATGAGAAATAGTTTGAAAAATGTGAAGTTAGTGATCTTATTCCATTGTAGTCAAAGCCATACTTATGTTTGTTCCATAGAACTACTAAGTTAGCATTTGAATACTTGATTGGCACAGATACAAAGATATTGAATTTGGTTTTCTTTAAGTGCAAGAAGCTTTGTTTTATAGGTTTCTGCCCAGAAATGGTTGAAACAAAAAGGGATAAAGTGTTCACTCTTGTGTTTTTGCTTATAAGACTAGCAATGATATTACCTGTTGCGACTGCGGCCGTTGAGAGGACGTTTTTAGCTATGAACATCGTGAAAAATAGGTTGCGCAATAGAATGGGAGATCAATGGATGAATGATTGCTTGGTTCCTTATATTGAAAAATATCTTTTTACCGAGATTGATAATGAAAATATCATAGATAAGTTCCAGAAAATGAAAACTCGTCGAGGTCATTGTTAAATATGTAAATGTCGAATATAATGAATATAATATTGATACTTTTGCCATTTGCAAATGTCAACTTTTTTTTTATTCTATATGGTGCACCCCCTTGTATAAATTCTTAGCTCAACCATTGTATACACATGCGCACCGACATGCATATATATATATATATATATATATATATACACATACATATTCAACTATTTATTGTAAAAAAACTCTTCTTAGAAAAAATGAGAAACCCAAAAAATATTGCGATGTTACACATATCCGATATTTGTTAGCTTTTATTTTTATTATACCGTCATTTTGTAGTCTATTTTAATAAATTATTCTTGATTGATTGATTGATTCATGTAGCTAGTCAGAGGTTCGAGTCCACTTATCTCCAACTTGTGAACTTAGCCGATACAAAGATATATGAAAGCACCCAATTTTCCTTTAAATTCAAGAAAAGTTCTTACAAATACAAAGAGAGTGCTTTGACATCATCTTAATCCAAAATGGCTGGGGTGAGCAAAGGTTCCTAGATCATAGTGATCTAGAATGTTATACAGTCAATAATGATGTAATAATGGTGCAAGATTGCAATCCTAAATTGAATTGAAGTTCTAAAATACATGTGGTTTATACCGCAATTACTCTTGGGCCATTTTAGTGTTGCGGCTTTAGGTTTTTAGAATATTTAGGCTTTGTTTTAATATTTTATGGGCCTTTTTTCTACTTTTACTTTCATATTTTTCAGTCACTTAGATTGTTTTAGTTGACCTAAATTGAATCCATTGTCCATGCCTTTTAAGTTTCATCGACTAAATCGTCCCTGCCTTTTAAAGCTCCAACCAACTCGAATCCAGTCCTCAGCTTCAAGTCTTCTCATTTCTACACTCTATTTTCAAGTCTTTTGAACGAGTGAACTTTCCAAGTTCACCGTCCTTTATTACTATGTTGCTTGTGTTGTTTGAAACTTTGAATCATTTGACTTGATATCTATTAGGCATACAATATATTAAGTTATATATATATATAATATATACATATATAGGGGTGGGTTCAAATGAAAACTCATCTTTCACTGTGCACGTGAGGACGAATCTTAGTCATTGATCAAAACTTAGAAAACTAATCAATGGTTAAAACATAATAATATTAATTGAGAATTGATTAGGGACAAAACTGGAAATTTGAATCAGCGCCTACCTTGTTTGACCTTTTCTTTTCTTTTTTAATTAAAAAAATTTACCTCCTTATAGTTTAAAATAAAAAATCTTAAAAATTACTAATATTTTAATCAAACTAATTACATAAAAAAAATTGAATCTCGTGCTCTTCGATATGACATCCATATTGATATAGTTTTGTTTTTTCATTTTAACCGTTTTTTTACGTGAAATACTATATATGTGTTATATTCATTATGAATATGTAGGCACGTCCCTGGGTGTCCACATTCAGTATGAATAACAAAGATGAACGTTCATTCACTATTCATGATGAATAATACAATATTCTTGATGAATAATACAACATTCATGATGAATAATACACGAATTCATGATTCATGTGTTATTCATCATGAATCATGTATTATTCACCTTGAATGTTATATTATTATTCATCCTGAATGATACATTATTCATGATGAATAATATATGAATGACCCGTGAAGGTGTGGACACATGACGCACTCTATTTTGTTTTCCGATTCACAACCGAAATTTAGTTTATATCATTATGAATTGTTAGGTCCATTGAGATCATGATTGGATTGATGAATGAAGATAACAAGGAATCATAGGGATAGAAATTAGTAGTTTATTCATACGAAAAGTAAAGCTACAACTATGAGAGCAAAACAAGCCGTATGACTACATTGTAAATGAAAGCTTAACCTAAACTAAGGCTACATGATTCCTATATATATCCCCAAGTCCTTGTATACAATAAAGCCCAAACCCATATACAAGGCCCAATACATTTAAGTAGATTACTTTATAAAACTTCTAAAGTGAACATAAAATATGTTCTAACATTCTCCCCCTAAGTTTTGTAAAGTAATCATTCTCCGATCAGCTCTAGCTCTAGCTTCAGCTCCTCTCCTCCTTGATTTCTTTAGAAAACATAGCGTTGCATAAACTTCAAAGCTCCTCTTGCTCCCCCTAGAAAGTAGCTCTTATCCTTCGAGTATCAATTGAAATATCAGATCTGATGTAGACCATAACCTCGATTGAGTGCACATAAAGACAGCTTTTGACTTTAGTAAACCCAACACATTCCTTAACGCCCACAAGAATGATATGTGTGGATTATAGAGTAACACCCAAGTGCATCTTCAGTGTATAACATCTGATCTGTCTTTTAACCATGAGTTGAAATAAAAATTCAGCTTAAGATCTTCATCTGATCAGCTTACAAGCGATAGCATCCGGTAGCAACACTACAAAGCAAGGGTTAGTAGGCAAGCAATTGTTCAACAACTGATAGAAGATACTCATACTGACTTCTCTCCAGAATACTGAATAATCAAACCCATAACTAATTTCTTCACGAATCAGCTGGATGATTATAGGCACTCATGATTCTGAATTATGAATCAAGCATCAGAACAATGATTGCAGTCGCTCACACTACTGAGTGATCAGGTCAGAAGAATGATAAAGTGCTCTCAATGGTCTAACAACTCAAGAAGCTTTTCAGACTGATGATTGCAGATGCTCAGGCAGCTAACTCAATCCAAGCAAAAACCAAATTATCAAATCCAGAATCTGAAAATCTTGACTGGCATGAGCACTAGTGTAAGAATAGATCAATTGCTAATGATATGTGACCAACATATGATAGGAGTGATGTTACATATGCATTCCGCGTATAAAGCTCAGGAACAGGGAAAACTTGTATGAAACAGGGTTCAGAACAGTCAGAATTATCAAAAATATCAAAAACTTTCGTAAAAACACCACAATTCGCAGATCCCTATTGACAATGAAGCACAATTCGCAATATGGCATAGCCTAAACCCCAAAATTCGCAAAGGCTCTCTGCGAATCCTCAACTTTAGCAAGCCTTTTATATGCGAATCCTCGCATTTCGTAGATCACATACCTGCGAATCCTCAGAACTCGCAATACACTATCCTACGAGTCCTGCACTTCTCGCAGCTCTCTCATCTACGAATCCTATACTTATAACATTTTTATGTTTGGAAGCCACTTTTCGCAAAAACTACATCTGTGAAATCTTGACATTTTGTACCAAGTGGCCTGCGTATCCTTTAGAATTTGCACACAACATATTGCACAGTAGTCTGCGAATCTATTAACTTTCGCATATAACTACTTGCGAAATCCATACTTGTAATTTTTTTGTCTCCAAATGTTCCATCTGCGAATTCTTCAACAAAAACTTCATTTCTGCGAGTTCTATCAACATCTGCGAGTTCTTCAATCAAATCCTGCGAATTCTTGTAGATCTGGAACGATTTTTACATATCTTCCAAAAAAAACTTTCAATACATCAAAGTCTGAGTTGAGCTTTTGACAATAGGTTCGAAAACTACTTTGGAGTACATTTGTAGTTGATCAATTTGTCCTAATCTGACTCCAAGGCATACTTCGATCCAACCATAGTGAATGTATATTTTCGAACAAAAGAACTCCTAAATCGATCTATTTCGACTTTCTAGAGTGAAATTGATACAAGCAATTGATTCAATAATGATAAACTATAACCACTAGATCAATTTATCATCAAAGAACAACTAATTTCACAATAAATCACAGAAATCGAAATTTTCCACAGACTGTTCTATCAAACCAATCAGTCTCGATCGTTCAGAAAATTATATCTCTGTTTAGCTCTGATACCACTTGTTAGGTCCATTGAGATCATGATTGGATTGATGAATGAAGATAACAAGGAATCATATGGATAGAAATCAGTAGTTTATTCATACGAAAAGTAAAGCTACAACTATGAGAGCAAAACAAGTCATATGACTACATTGTAAATGAAAGCTTAACCTAAACTAAGGCTACATGATTCCTATATATACCCCCAAGTCCTTGTATATAATAAAGCCCAAACCCATATAGAAGTCCAAATACATTTAAGTAGATTACTTTATAAAACTTCTAAAGTGAACATAAAATATGTTCTAACATGAATAACAAATTTGAACGGTCATTCATTATTCATGATGAATCGTGTATATTTCACCCTGAATGACACATTATTCATGATGAATGATACATTATTCACGATGAATGATACATTATTCATGATTAATGATACATTATTCATGATGAATAATACATGAATGACCCGTGAAGGTGTGGAGACGTGACACACTCTCTTCTGTTCTGCGGTTCACAACCGAAACTCGATATGTTCTCGATTCGTCTCGATGGGTGTTGGGTTACGGTGATGAAAAACGTGATGCATTATGAAGTTGAAGAAAGTATTGAAGAAGGTGATGTTGAGTTACGAACTTATGGTGTCAAGGTGTTGTACACACTTGAACGTAAATAAATATTCATAATGAATATAACATATATATATATATAACATTTCACGTAAAAACGGTTAAAACAACAAAAAAAAACTATATAGAGATAGATGGCATATCGAAGAGCACGAAATTCTCGTTTTTTTGATATAATTTGTTTTATTAAATTATTAGTAATTTATAAGATAATTTATTTTAAACTTTAAGTGGGTAAAAGTTTTTAATTAAAAAAGATAATAAAAAGTCAAATATGGTATGCGTGAGTTTAAATTATCTTCCATTTTTACCCCTAATCCTTTTAAAATTAAAAACTCTATTTAATATGAGTTGTTTGATCAATAGAGATGGAGTGATCAAGATTCGTTTTCACGTACACAATGAAAATTGAGTTTGCATTTGAACTTTCCTATATATATATATATATATATATTCTATTTACTTTTTGAACTTGATTTTTTTACCCTATTCCACCTCGATAACCGCAATTTCAAGTCAAGGTCTCGACCGCGATTTTCGCAATCGACCGTGTTAACTGCTTTAGCTAGAATGGATTTATGTTTAGCCCATTGTCTCTCTAAAATCGACCGCTATACTACAGTTCCCATACAGTTGTGGTTATATTAAAATACATCAGATAATATTAAAAGAAAAAGGACTTTTACAAGCTTGAACTTGTTTTCAACGAATTAACCACAAGGGCTGTGGTGTGGTGGTAAAGGCTTGGGGAGTTCATAGCGCTCAACCCGGGTTCGAGTCCCACTAGCAGCACTTGTGGCCACTGAGGATAAACTCAGGGTTGCACGCTTTAGCAGCTGGGCCAAACGCCCTAATTGCCAGGAATTAGTCTGGGCCATAGGCCCAGGATACCCTTTCCAAAAAAAACCGAATCCTTTTTTGGGTTATACGGTATAAGTTTTTCCAAGAGAACTTATGCAAGACAATTTATAGGTCTGGAGTAAAACAACTCGATTAGCTTTAACTAGGCTCATATGCCTTATATATATAGTATTATAAAGTAAGAAGCTATACTATAGCCAGCTATGTCGGACAAGCCAAAATACCATGTTTATATACAGGATTATGAGGCTCCAATTGCTCTTCTCAAATCTCAACAATACGAGAAATAACCAATGTAGCCAAGATAGTGTGAAACAAGTTTCACATTTCTTTAAATTAAACTAGTCTTGGGCATCGCGTGTTGCACGATGACGATACTTTTTTTTTTCTAGAAAAATTGTTCTTTTAATATACCTATCATCATTTTTCAATCTTTCATCCCAACTTTAATATGCACAACACCATTTGCCAATCTATCATTTCTTCTTCGAAGTGGAATAACCAATCCCAAAATTATAATTTATGACTTTTTGGAGTACTAAAAATGTATGGTATCACCTCATCTGCTTGATTTTTCTTTTTACATATATAAAGATAGAATGTTTTTTGCAAAAATGAGTCGGACAAATAAAATTCAACTTTCCAAGTTGCACAAAAATCATTTCACTTCTATAAGGCATCCCTACTCCTTTGACATACTCATCTCCCCCTCTCAAGTTATCATCTCTACACCTTAACGAAAGCAACACCACAATTTAAAAAATTTAGAATACTAAAAATTTATGGTGTCACCTCAAATTATCGGTTTGTTTCTTTTACATATATAAAGATATAAAGATAAATATAACATATATTGTTTTTGCTAAAAGTGAGTCGGCCAAAAAAAAGTTGACTATTTATGTTGACTCAAATTGTTTCAATTTTGTTAGACATCTCTACTCCTTTATATACTTACCTCCCTCTAAAGAGTTATTATTTCCACACCAATGTAAGATAACCAAACCAATACAATGATTAAATATTTTAGAATACTAAAAAAATTATGGAGTCATCTCATTCTCCTTGGTTTTTTTTCCTATTAAATGTATAAAGATGTTTAACAAAATATTATATCATTAATCACGAAGAAATTTTTTATAAACTAAAATTAACTATTTAACCCAAAATATATTAAAGTGAATTAAAAATCATGTAAAAAAGTTGGCATTTTTTTACTTGTATAATCACCTTTATGTTCCAACATATAATCTTTATATCAATGTGGGATAGCAAAAGGTAAATACAGATCAATATTTTAGAATTCTTAAACCACATTTTGACATGTTATTCTTTTGGGTCTTACTTTTATATATATATAAATAAAAAAATATTAAATTAAATAAATGTATCTTATTAATTGAAATACAGAATATAATATATATTTAACATGAAGAGATTTGTAACAAAAACTAACTCTTTAATCCAAAATGGATTAAAGTAAATCATAAATCATGTAAAAAAAGTTGGCATCCTTCTCCTTATATATTTCACCTTCATGTTTTAACATATCATCTTTTGTCAATGTGGGAAAACCAAAGTTAACCGCAACTCAATATTTTTGAATTCTCAATCCACATTGTGCCATGTCATTTCTCTTGGGTTTTGTTTTGTATGTTAGAATTCTTAATCCATATTTTGTCATGTAATTTCTCTCGAGTAATTTCTCTTTTATATATTAGAATTTTTACATTTTGTGACCATGTTATTTCTTTTGGATCTCATTTTATGTATATAAAGATAAAAAATATAAAAATAAACAACATTAAATGAAATAAGTATATCTTATTAATTGTTATACAAAATATAATATTTATTTAACATGAAGAAATTTGTAACTAAAAATTAACTCTTTAATCCAAATGAAATAAGATAAATCATAAATCATGTAAAAAAAAGTTAGAATTGTAAGTCCAAGATTTCAAGCAAACACAATTAAATCTCACAATTAAGCACAAATTGTAGATAGAGAAATTAGAGAGAGAATTTCATATATTTGTTAAGTCACAAGTCTACAAGAACTCTCACAATACTGACTCACACACTTCTCTCACAAGGCTACTACACTCACCTCATTCTTGGCTACTTTGACAAAAACCCTTTACTAAGGTATTTATATGGTCAAAGGACCATGTACAAAATACAAGGTAAACAACATTGACTTTGACAATATTTGACTTTACAACACTTTGACTTTTTCTATTAAATCTTGGATACAACAATACACTAACAATCTCCCTCTTTGTATTTAAGATTTAAAAAGATTTGATATTAGTCTTCAGCTCATGATTCTTCAACACTTTAAACTCTTATAGCTTTAAACATTGAAGCTATGATATTCTTTAAACTCTGATAATTTGAAGAATCTTGAAAAGTCAATCACTTTGCTTTGAAAATTCTTGAACTTGAATTTAAAATCTTTGAAACTTTGATTTTTGAACATTGAGGGGTCTTTGGATAGCTTGTATCTTCAGTCTCTGATCTCTGGACAGTCTTTGAAAAAACAAACTTCCTCGAATAATCTCTGTTTATCTCTCTTTTTCTTTTGTATTCTATGTCTCCCCCTATTATGATGAGATGTATCTCTTGATCAAAAATTTCATCTGTCTTGAAAATATACATCTGACTGAAATTTCCAGATTATTTCCCCCTTTTTCTTTAGAATATCTCTCCCTTTTTATGAGATGTATCTTTTGAATAATCTTTCAAACTTCACTTAAACTTTCATTTGACTTGAATTTATTCATCTGACTTAAAAATTCCATATTATTGGTGCTTTCATTATGAGATTTAATTGTGTTTGCTTGAAATCTTGGACTTACATTTCAAGTGTGTTTCAATCCATTCTGAATAAATTGATCTGCTCTGATAAGTCCAAGATTTCAAGCAAACACAACTAAATCTCTTCATCCTGTGCGTTCTTCCCTTCTTGCGTGTTCTTTAATGTGTGTGTTCTTCCTTTGCGCGAAAACTGGATCTTGTGTGTTCTTCAGAGATAAGCATGAATTCGATCAAAATCTTTAAAAACCCGCAATCAAAGCTCCAAAATGCACAAGATGGATCACATGATGAATTAGAACACTTTTCTAATACAATGATATGACTAAAAACAACAAAATTACATAGAATCGATTCAATACAGTGTTCAAACAAGTTTAAAACCAAAAAACCACAAAAATCCTAAATTGGATGTGAATTAGTGTGAATTTGATGTTGAAATCTAAACAAGAAAGTTCCACAAACACAAATCGATTACTAAGATACCATTTTCTTGCAACAAAAATGATTTATCAAGAAAATTTTGAATGAAACAGTAACGTTTTGAAATAAGGTCTGCGTGTAACACCCTAAATTTTCGAGAAATAAAAATTCGAAAATTTCGCAATATGACGGCTATAAATTGGATAAACCTGGGTATACAAAACCTGCTATAACAATCCCAAAGTATCATCCCGAGAAACGGGGAACGAAGTTGTAACCTTTACAATAAATCGAATGAAGAATATTACTTAACAACCTAATAATCTAACTTAATACAAGAAAGATTAATATCGGGTGTTGATATTCTTCCAAAAGTATGTCCACTGTCAAATGCACCGGTCAATACATCTCCCAAAAAGACCGTTCTTGACCCCAAGGCCATCTACTTAATCCTGACGAATCCCACCGGTAACCTGACCTGTTATACATGTCGTTTTAAGAAAAAGTGTTAGGATAAAACCTAGTGAGATCAAACATTTGCAGTTAAAATAATCGAATGTAAGAGTAAATAAAAGAATTAAGTTCGTGACAATAAAGATAAGGTTCTTTAATATAGCAATTACCTCTTGGGTTAACGGGGGAGACCCGCTTACTAACACGAGCGACGGAACACAAAAGTAAGCCACTTGATGAGTCAGTAAAACCAATACATAAATAAAGTACACGCAAGGGATGTCAGGCTCAGTGGCTTTAAACTTACACCCACAGAAAGTCAACTTCAACCCCAAAGGGGTCCTTACGTTGAGATCCTCATCCAATATCGTAATACTTAGCACGTAGGACTTATAACCCAATCCGATGCCTAAACGTGCCTCGACGTGGGAAACTAATCGTCTCGACGTGGGACCAATGTTATAACAATTATGGAGTCATGACTCCTAAATGCAAGCAGTTAAACCACATAATGCCCGTAAGGCCAAACAAGTACTCTGACATTAGATAACATGCATAAATAATATAAGAGATAATTTTCACAAAGGCAATTCCCATTGTTTACCAAAAGATCAACATTTGAAACATAAATGACACTTACATGCCTCATTTCCAAAACATGCTAAATCCCAAAATACAAACTTATCAGCAGTTAACTACAAGTTCATCATTTCCAAATCCATAATTTCACATGATTGAAGACATTCATTTTACTACATTTCCTAAGTATAAGTAAGTTAATAGAACACCATCAAGGCTTATAAACCACCATTTCATACCATAATCATAAACCCTAGAAATCTCCAAAAATTAGATTTAATACCAAATTTTCACAAGTATGTAAAAGGAGATGATTAGGTGTTTAAAACCCACATTTTGACATGTATAAAGTTTTATAAAAGTGTATGAACTCACCTTGGTAGTTTTCCCAAAAAGAAAACTAAACCCTAGAATGAAGAGGGTGAAGACTTAAGATTAGTTAGCTTGAACACTTCCACCTAAGCTTTATAACACCTAGAAGATTTCCATAAATGATCAAGAATGGTGGTAGATGAAGTATTAATGATGGAGGGAGGCTAGGAGGATGCACTTACCCAAATTCCAGGAGAAAAATCGCCTTAGAACACCACCAAGTCAGATAAATGACCTAAAATTGCATACTTAGCCTTTTTATACCCCAGAACACATGCCGCGATAGTGACATTTGTCACTATCGCAGGCAAGGTCGCGCGGGTCCCCTACCCCGCGGTACCAATGGGGCTAGAGTGCCACCGCGATAGTAACCAGAGCACTATCGTGCGAAGTGTACCGTAGGTCTGTCACCCCCGGCGATTGTGCCTTTGCGATAGTGACACCCTGTCACTATCGCGGGCACTGTCACGTGAAGCCATAACTTTTCCACTTTTTGACACTTCCAGCCCACGATGCACAAATCAGACAAAATTCATTATTTAATAATAAATCCCCAATTACGGCAAGTCTCAACACGACAATAACAACGACTAGAATCTAAATTTCGGGGTGTTACAATCATCCCCAACTTGGAAACGATTTCTTCCCCGAAATCCTACTAACCAATTAAATGAGGGTATCTACGTCTCATGTCTTCTTCCACCTCCCAAGTCACATTGGTGCTACGGTGGTGCTTCCATTGAACTTTTACCATTGCTACCTCTTTATGTTAGAGCTTCTTGATTACTCTTTCCAGAATGGCCTCGGGCTCTTCAACGCAACGGTTATCATCCACTCGAATCTCGGACAAAGGTATAATGCTTTCTTCTTCTGCTAAACACTTCCGTAGATAGTACACATGGAACGTAGGGTGAATCCCGTCCATCTCCGGTGGTAAGTTTAACTTGTAAGCTTGGAGCCCGATATGCTTAAGAATAGTAAACGGTCCAAGGAAACGAGGACTTAGCTTCCTACGCTTTCCAAACCGGATCAAGCATTTCCAAGGAGACACCTTCAACATCACACGATCCCCCACTTGGAACTCTACCGATATCCTCTTCTTGTCGGCGTAACTTTTCTGACGATCTTGTGCCGCTTTCAACCGTTCTCGAATTTATTTGACTTTGTCAGTCGTCTCTTAGACAATTTCTGGGCTGACAAATTGTTTCTCCCCTGCCTCTAGACAACACACGGGGGTTCTACACTTCTGCCCATACAAAGCTTCAAATGGCGCCATCCCGAGGCTGGAATGGTAACTATTGTTGTACGCAAACTCCACCAAGGGTAGATGGGTATCCCAACTACCGCCAAAATCGATCACGCATGACCTAAGCATATCCTCTAGAGTTTGAATCGTCCTTTCGCTTTGTCTGTCCATTTGTGGGTGGTATGTCTTGCTCAAATTCACCCGCGTGCCCAACTCTTGATGTAAGGCTCCCCAAAATCTTGACCTAAACCGGCTATCACGATCGGAGACTATCGACAAGGGTAAACCATGTCTAGAGAATACTTCATCTATATAAAGCTTTGCCAACTTACCCATCGGCAAAGTTTCTCGCATCGCTAGATAATGTGCACTCTTCGTCAATCGGTCGACAATAACCCAAATAGTGTCGTTCCCTTTCAAGGTCTTCGGTAGTTTGGTCATGAAGTCCATGGTAATCTTGTCCCATTTCCACTATGGTATTTCAAGTGATTGAAGGCTCCCATAAGGTCGTTGATGCTCGACCTTCACTTGCGAACAAGTTACGCATTGCTCTACATAATGTGCCACATCCAACTTCATAATCGGCCACCGATAATGCAGTTTCACATCTCGGTACTGTTAGAGCATAAATCTGTTGGATACAAGATCAAGAAGACTGAAGGTCAAAGTCGAGATAGTCAAAGCTGAAGAAAGTCAAATCTCATTAAAAGTCAAAGTCTCTTAATAAAAGTCAATTGTATTTGTTTTTGTATTAGTTTAGTTTTCCTTGTATTTGTGGTAGTATAAATACTTTTTCTCTTTGTATTTCAAGGTGAGGTGACATTAGTTGAAAAATCAGATTTGAGAGAATACGTTTTAGAGAGAGAGAGAGAGTTCTAGAGAGAGAAAGTGTAAATTGTGAAATTCAAAGTAATCAAATAGGTAATCTTTGATTTGAATCTTGTTTGTTTGATTGTTATTGATTAGAAACTAGAATCTGGAACACACAGGTACATCTTGGTGCTTCCCGGGTGGATAGAATATTTGGACTTATGTGCGTCCTCTAAAAGTAGCTCTCGGCTTCCACCAAACTTTGGCACCCAAACTCGCCTATTGAAACATTTTATTCCTCGGTTATCTTTGGTTAAAAGTAACCGTTGTTTGGTCATCACTTCATCTTTGAGATTTTCTTCTTTCAAGGCTTCGGTTTGCAAAGTTTTAATCCTCTCCAAGAGACTTGACACTAATTCGATCCTTGCAAGCTTGGCTTGAAGTTTCCCACTATATTCCTTCTGGCTCAAGGCATCGGCCACCACGTTTACCTTACCCAGGTGGTAGAGTAGCTCACAGTCGTAGTCCTTGAGAAGTTCCAACCATATCCTTTGCCTCATGTTGAGTTACTTCTGATCGAAGACATACTTCAAGCTCTTGTGATCCGTGTACAAGGTACATTTTGTGTCGTAGAGATAATGTCGCCATAACTTTAATGCGAACACTATCGCCGTTAACTCCAAGTCGTGAGTGGGGTAGTTCTTCTCGTGCACCTTCAATTGTCTGGATGCATAAGCGATCACCTTTCCTCTTTGCATGAGTATACATCCAAGTCCCATTTTGGACGCATCGCTATAGACCACAAAATCCTCCGATCCCTCAGGCAAGGATAAGATCAGAGCCTCACATAACTTCATTTGCAACGTCCTAAATGCTTTCTCCTGCTCTTCAGTCCACACAAACTTTACATTCTTCTTGGTCAACATCGTCAACGAAGAAGCAATCTTGGAGAAGTCTTGTATGAACCTTCGGTAATACCCCGCTAAGCCTAGGAAGCTTCAGATCTAGGAGGGGCTTTTGGGAGGTTCCCAATTCAACATAGCCTCAATCTTTGTCGGATCTACTTTCACTCCGTCTTTCGTGACTACATGCCCCAAAAACTGCACTTCCTTCAACCAAAACTCGCACTTGGAAAACTTTGCATAAAGCTTCTTCTTTCTCAAGACTTCCAAAACGTCCCGAAGGTGATGCGCGTGGTCGGATTCGTCCTTGGAGTAAATGAGTATATCGTCGATGAACACAATGACCAACTTATCAAGGAAGGATCGACACACGCGGTTCATTAAGTCCATAAATACTGCTGGAGCGTTCGTCAAGCCAAAGGGCATCACTAAAAACTCATAGTGACCATAGCACGTCCTAAAAGCGGTTTTTGGAATGTCCTCTTTGACTTTCACTTGATGGTAGCCCGAACGTAGATCAATCTTAGAAAAACAACCCGCTCCTTGGAGTTGGTCGAACAAGTCATCGATTATAGGGAGTGGATATTTATTCTTCACGGTCACTTTATTCAATTCCCTATAATCGATACACATCCGCATGGTGCCGTCTTTCTTCTTCACAAATAATACCGGTGCTCCCCAAGGCGAGGAACTCGGTCTCACAAAACCCTTCTCCAAAAGGTCTTGCAACTGACCCATCATTTCCTTCATTTCTGACGGGGCCAAACGGTATGGAGCTCTGGCTATCGGAGCCGCTCCCGGTGTTAGATCAATCTTGAACTCTACTTGACGGTCGGGTGGTAAACCAGGCAAGTCGTCCGGGAATACATCGGGAAACTCCCTTGCCACGTCGAAATCTTCTAGCTTCTTCTTATCGAGTTTGGCATCTATAACATATGCCAAAAAGGATGAGCATCCTTTCGATAAGCACTTTCGTGCCTTCGCCATGCTAATGATTGAAACTTCGCCCTTCCGTCTCTCACCATACACGGTCACCGAATCACCATCCGAAATCAGGATTCGGATCAACTTCTTAGCACACAGGATTTTGGCGTGGTTAGTCGACAACCAATCCATACCGATAACCACATCAAATCCTCTGATGACCATCGGCATTAGGTCAATCGGGAATTCTCTTCCTTCGATTTCAAGCTTGCAACTTCTTAGAACATCCCGAACCACTACTTGATCACCATCCGCTAGTTATACCACTAACGCATCCTCTAAACTAGTAGTGGGCATTGATAGTTTTGAGCAAAACGAACTTGACACAAACGAAAAGCTAGCTCCTGAGTCAAATAATACACGTGTAGGTTCGGAGTTTAGGAGAAACGTACCCGACACTTCATCCGTCGAAGCCTTCGCCTCCTCGGTGGTCATCTGAAATGCTCTTCCCGTCGCTTTTGAAGTATCCACTTTATGCCTCCGCTAAAGCTCGCCTTTGCCTTCGGGCAATCACTTCTGATATGGCCCGACTCCTTGCAACCGAAACAAATTTTTCCTTTGATTGGACAATCACGGAAACTGTGGCCGGGCTTACCACACTTAAAACACGGTTCAGACCCCGCATTGCAAGGTCCGTTGTGCTTGCTCCGACACCTTGAGCACCATGGAACATCCCGCCTAGGACCGGTTCCCCTTTGATTGTTCTTGAATGATTTTGACCTCTTGGAGGGTACGGAACTCCCCTCCCATTTCCTTTTCTCGGTTCCTCCACTTCTCTCGACCCTGCTTGGCTCGTAAGAGTCCTCCACTAACTGTGCTTCTTCGATTGCCGCTCGAAGGGTAGCGACCTTGGACACCTGCACCAAACTCCTCATCTCAGATGGTAGACCTTTGGAGTAGGCCTTGATTTTCTCCTTCTCAGTCGGGACTAGGTGTCCCACCAAACCCAACTTGTCCATGAACAGTCGGTTATATTCCTTCACAGACCGATACCCTTTTCTCAAGTTCTGGAATTCCTCCTTAATTCGATCCATCTACCGCTCGTTACAGTACTCCTCTAGCAGCTTTCCTTGAAGGTTGCCCAAGATAGTTTATCCAAAACAGTTGCCTCAACAGAGGCGGACTACACGTCCCACCAACTGAGAACTGAACCTCTCAACATGCGAGAACCGGAAATCACGTTCTGATCCTCCCCACATTCACTCGAGAGAAAAGCCTGCTCCATTTCTCTGATCCAACTCACACATTCCGCTTGTTCATCCGAGACTTTGAACTCCGGTGCTCAGCACCCGAGGAACGCCTTGAAAATACAAGTCCTTGCTGCTTGTCTTGCGGTCAGGGTTGTAGTTTCATTAGTGGGAATCATGGGTCCCATGCCACCAGATCCTGCCACTACAATGTTTTCTGCAACCGCTTCATGCATGCGGTAAGTAGCATCTCGGTCTTCCAATAATTTCAGGAACACTTCTTGTTGCTGAGCCATTGTTGCGATCATAGCTTGCATCATCCGTTCCATCATCCTTGTCTCCGGAGTCACCTCTTCCATAACCGGATGGGTTGCAGCTAAGTTATGTTGGAGTATGTGTTCTGGTCCTCCACCCAAAACGTTTACAAATGGTGGGGGCAAGTCAGCATTGGTCACTCTAGGATGATCAACTATGGATGCCGCCGTATCCTGACCTTCATGCCGATTACGAGTATTTTCCATAGTCTGCCACACACACGCGAGAATATAGGTGAGATGAGGTTATAAGGATTATAAACAAGGAAACGTACTACCACATTCATTAATCATCATAACAATGGAAAACAAGCATAATCACGTAAAACATCCTCGTAATAACGTTAGCTATGCGAAATTATGAACATACGATACATAAGAATTTTCATCCCCATTACCATAACTTTCAATTAGTGTAGTTGCCGTCGACTCTAAGACCATCCTATCTTAGGAGTTCTACCCAATCTCACTCAATCATAACTTAATGTCACAACTTAAGTCTAGGTATCCTACATCCATACCTAGTTCACTTAAACTAATGCTTTGATATCAACTTGTAACACCCTAAATTTTCGAGAAATAAAAATTCGAAAATTTCGCAATATGACGACTATAAATTAGATAAACCTGGGTATACAAAACCTGCTATAACAATCCCAATGTATCATCCCTAGAAACGGGGAACGAAGTTGTAGCCTTTATAATAAATCGAAAGAAGAATATTACTTAACAACCTAATAATCTAACTTAATACAAGAAAGATTAAGATCGGGTGTTGCTATCCTTCCAAAAGTATGTCCACTATCAAATGCACCGGTCAATACATCTCCCAAAAAGACCGCTCTTGACCCCAAGGCCATCTACTCAATCCCGACGAATCCCACCGGTAACCTGACCTGTTATACATGTCGTTTTAAGAAAAAGTGTTAGGATAAAACCTAGTGAGATCAAACATTTGCAGTTAAAATAATCGAATGTAAGAGTAAATAAAAGAATTAAGTTCGTGACAATAAAGATAAGGTTCTTTAATATAGCAATTACCTCTTGGGTTAACGGGGGAGACCCGCTTACTAACACGAGCGACGGAACACAAAAGTAAGCCACTTGATGAGTCAGTAAAACCAATACATAAATAAAGTACACGCAAGGGATGTCAGGCTCAGTGGCTTTATACTTACACCCACGGAAAGTCAACTTCAACCCTAAAGGGGTCCTTACGTTGAGATCCTCATCCAATATCGTAATACTTAGCACGTAGGACTTATAACCCAATCTGATGCCTAAACGTGGGAAACTAATCGTCTCGACATCGGACCAATGTTATAACAATTACGGGGTCATGACTCCCAAATGCAAGTAGTTAAACCACATAATACCCATAAGGCCAAACGAGTACTCTAACATTAGATAACATGCATAAATAATATAAGAGATAATTTTCACAAAGGCAATTCCCATTGTTTACCAAAAGATCAACATTTGACACATAAATGACACTTACATGCCTCATTTCCAAAACATGCTAAATCCCAAAATACAAACTTATCAGCAGTTAACTACAAGTTCATCATTTCCAAATCCATAATTTCACATGATTGAAGCCATTCATTTTACTACATTTCCCAAGTATAAGTAAGTTAATAGAACACCATCAAGGCTTATAAACCACCATTTCATACTATAATCATAAACCCTAGAAATCTCCAAAAATTAGATTTAATACCAAATTTTCACAAGTATGTAAAAGGAGATGATTAGGTGTTTAAAACCCACATTTTGACATGTATAAAGTTTTATAAAAGTGTATGAACTCACCTTGGTAGTTTTCCCAAAAAGAAAACTAAACCCTAGAATGAAGAGGGTGAAGACTTGAGATTAGTTAGCTTGAACACTTCCACCTAAGCTTTATAACACCTAGAAGATTTCCATAAATGATCAAGAATGGTGGTAGATGAAGTATTAATGATGGAGGGAGGCTAGGAGGATGCATTTACCCAAATTCCAAGAGAAAAATCGCCTTAGAACACCACCAAGTCAGATAAATGACCTAAACTCGCGACTTAGCATTTTTATACCCCAGAACACCGGTCGCGATAGTGACACGGCGATAGTGACATTTGTCACTATCGCGGGCAAGGTTGCGCGGGTCCCCTAACCCGCGGTACCAACGGGGCGAGAGTGCCACCGTAATAGTGACCAAGGCACAATCGCGGGCACTATCGCGCGAAGTGTATCGAAGGTCTCTCACCCCCGGCGATAGTGCCTTCGCGATAGTGACACACTAACACTATCGCGGACACTGTCGCGTGAAGCCGTAACTTTTCCAATTTTTGACACTTCCAGCCCACGATGCACAAATCAGATAAAATTCATTATTTAATAATAAATCCCCAATTACGGCAAGTCTCAACACGATAATAACAACGACTAGATTCTAAATTTTGGGGTGTTACACTGCGTGTTCTTCCCAAAAATGATAAAATCGATCAATTCAAGTTTGTTTCAATCCATTCTGAATAAATTGGTCTGCTCTGATACCAAATGTAAGTCCAAGATTTCAAGAAAACACAATTAAATCTCACAATTAAGCACAAATTGTAGAGAGAGAAACTAGAGAGAGAATTTCATATATCTGTTAAGTCACAAGTCTACAAGAACTCTCACAATACTGACTCACGCACTTCTCTCACAAGGCTACTACACTCACTTCATTCTTAGCTACTTTGACAAAAACCCTTTACTAAGGTATTTATATGGTCAAAGGACCATGTAAAAAATACAAGGTGAACAACATTGACTTTGACAATAATTGACTTTACAACACTTTGACTTTTACTATTAAATCTTGGATACAACAATACACTAACAAGTATCATTCTCCTTTTATAATCACCTTCATGTTCTAACTAACTTATCATTTTTTTTTATCAATGTGGGATAGACAAAGTTAACCACATTTCAATATTTTAGATTTCTCAATAGATTTACAAAAGGAAGAGATAGAGAAAAATATTTGAGTGCTCATCATAACTTGCAAAACCAATTGCAACGTCTCCAATATCACCAAATCTTGAAGAATCCTACAAAACATCAAAAATCCATAAAAAAAAATTCTATATATGTTGTTTAGGTTGGAAACATATAAAATAACATCTATATAGATTTGAAGCAATATGTACGTAACACAACAAAGTGATATATTCTCTCATAAGAATTTACGGTTTTTTGATCTTGAAAGAATTTCATGGTTTTGCGATGTGGTTTTCTCCAATTACATCTTCAAAAAAACCACATATATTTAAATAAGAGAAAACGGATGATTAATTAATTAACATTAAAAAGGGAAACGAATTGGTATTAACATAAATAAGGGAAAACAAATGGTTAACAAACATTAATTACAATAAGCAAGTAGAATTACTAAAAAAACCCTAGCTTTAATGATAATATAATTAAATATGGGGATATAAAAGTCTTTAGCATATTTATCATCATTTTAAAAAATCAAAAATTTGAAAAAATAGGAAGAAGAGTTTCCAAGCGTTAGAAGATGTCACCTCATGTTTTCAAAATCCTATTTTATATATATATATATATATATATATATATAGATTTTTAATTAATAATAGTTAATCTTTAGTGATTAATTTTTAATTATTAATTGCTAATGGTTAGTGGTTAATTTTTTTAATTATTAACTATTAATTATTCATAACTAACTATAAAGTGTTAATTACTCGATGTTAATTGTTAATTGTTTATTATTGATCATAACATACCATTTTTAATAAAAAAAAATTGATACTTTTAGCAAACCGAGGGTCAAACGAAGAACATTTTACAAACCAAGGGTCAAGCCAAGAACATTTCACAAGCCATTTTTTACTAAAAATAACCATACCAACATAAACTAACTTTTATAGTAAATATAACACTAAATTAAAATAAAGCAGTAACAATTGATTATTCATCAAGAATAAACCTTTAAAACATATACCCCCTAGTATAACCACTTTTTAACAAACTTTATTTCGAAAGGCAGTGAAATAATATAAGAAAATCAGTAATTAATGATTTGCATCTACTTGTAGATGAGGAAAAACTAAAATCCCTAGCAAACATAAAAGAGTTTTTCCCTTTCCACTCGTAATACCCTGCTTACAAATAAAAATTAATAGAGATTAAGATTAAAAATTAAAAACATTAAAATTTAATCTTCAAGCCCAATGCTAAAGAAGGAAAAAAATCCTAACATACCGATGAACATCGATATCTTGAAAACTATATGGAAGATTACCAATATAAAAAAATTTCAAAATCCATGTTTCTTGGTACACTCTTCTAGTATCAATGCAGGAATATTCTAATATAATGTTTATCAAGTTCATGGATAAACAAACAAAAAGATAATTACATTTTTATGTTCTACATATGCTTAAAATATTACCTTATTATGTTCAACATATATATGCCACTTAATCCACACAAAAAAAAGATTCATATGCCTGCATAATTCCAAATTTAATGTGAATGTCTCCCATTGAAATTTCTTTTGGTTTCAAGAAGGGAGGACATGTTGTCTAGAAATGAATCTAAAAACGAAATATTATACTTACATTAGCAAAAACTCATACCATGATTTGTTTTCTTGAATGATGCCTCAAAATCAACAAAAATGCAAAATCGTCTCCACAAAATTATAACCGCATATAGAGGTAGAATTGAGATATTAAGAGAGCGATTATTAGAGAGGTCTACCATGAGGAGAAGATGAAAATTATAACCAAATAAAGAGGAATTATTGAGAGATTAAAATAACAATTATTAGAGAGGAGATAAATAGGTTAGAGTAACATAAAATTACCAAGAAAACCTCACTCATAATAAAACTTACATTTTTCATATAGGGACAAAAAATTCTTTAACAAATTAAACAATTAAAAAAATCAAAAAATTGAGAAATTTTTTTACACCAATTCCTAAGACATGAGCATGCCACATCATCACTTTTAGATTGGAAACTTTGAAAACCGTCAATTTCATTTGATAAATTAATGAAGTTGGTTCATAAAGTTGTTTAATATGATCAAGTTGTTTCATATAATTCTTTTGTTAATGAAATTGTTTCATATATTTGTGTTTTTTTATGTAGTTTCATCTATTTTTTTCATTCTGATGAAATTGTTTCATTTATTTTCGCAGTCTGATGAAACCTTTTCATTTTTACATAAAAAACACAAATATATGCAACAATTTCATCAATAAAAGAATTATATGAAACAATTTCATCAAATTAAACAATTTCATGAATAAATTTCATTAACTTAACCAATGAAATCGAGGGTTTCCACGGTTTTCAAAATTATAATGGTTTTCATTTGATCGCTCCCCTATATATATATATATATATAGATAGATAGATAGATAGATAGATAGAATTTTTTAGGTTTCTATTACTATTAATTTATAAACAATTTTTTTAGTAAATTACGGATTTGGTCCCTTAGGAGTTAGGAATGTCATTTAGTACAGATTTGGTCCTTTTTCATCATTTATTAAAAAAGAAATCTCCATGTACGCAGTTTGTTATGGATTTGGTCCTTCACACAAACGGTCGTCCAACTTGTTCGTTAACTATAAAGGTAAATAAGTCTTTTTAGTTTTTTTTTTCCTATTATTTTATCATTTTTCAGACCACATGGACCAAACATGTAATTTAGTCAAAAATATGTTGTAACACCCTAAAATTTGAGTGAATTTAAACCCTTTTTTTTTATTTTTCCGCAATAAGGCGTTTATAATTTTGAAGGAAATAAACCTGGAAAGATGACGTAAGACTGACATTCATAAAATGAATTCACCCCAAAAAGGGAAAAATGTATAAGCGTATACAATTTGAAAAGTAATGGAAACAATATTCAACAACCTACTAATCTAAACCATTCTAGCTTTGATTACAATCGGGTGTTCAACATCGTTTCCCAAAAGGTATCGTCAAATATGCACGCTATATCCCAAAAAAATCGTCTACGACGGGACCCAACTCTCCACTCAAGGTTTTGCCATCCCACCACTAAAGGAACCTGATATATATATCAATTTAGAAAAAGTGTTAGGCTTGAAGTCTAGTGAGAACAACCAGTTAGTATGAAAATATAAGAGACAATGCGTAAGTAAAACTTAAAATAGCCAAAAACCAAGGAGAACATTTATTATAGTTTCCAAAGCTTATTTCCCTTAAGTAAGACGAGGGAGACCCGTCCCACCATAGGTTGTGACGGAACACAAAAGTAGGCCACAACACTTATGGTACACTTAACAAGGATGGATATTTACCGGCATCAACTCTATCCAAGTCTTTAGCCGTTTGAACATCAACTCTATCCAAGTCTTTAGTTTACTATAAAAATGGGTTCAATTCTATCCAGGTCCTCGGCCCAAAGAATCCCGAGTTCAACCCTATCCAGGTCTTTACCTTGAAACCTCACCATTCTTGATGTTTCATGATTCATCATTTCCTTAGCTTACACTTAGCAACAAACCCAAGCATGCAAGTCACATAAATTACATTACATTTCCATCATAAAGTGTACCCAACTATAATGCATATCGTCTCATTTCACATAACTTAACTTGTTAACTTGACCACAATGTAAAACATACTATTATGCTACTCAACATGCAAGAAGTGCATTTAACCCCAACAAGACCATAAACATTCAAACTCATTACACTCTTTGTAAACCCATTTTTATCACAACACCCATTTGGGTTCCAAAACTCCATATAGTTTAAAAGAATCATTGTTTGCAAGTATACAATCATTATATGACATTATATCCCAAAGTTTCACAAATATGTCCAAACCCTAATTTTGATCCAATAAGCAAAATACCCAAATAAAGTAAAATGATGTAAAAGTTTCAAGAGTCATGAATGAAAGGTTTTCATGTATGCATATAGTTTTAAAAGAGTAACGGTGAACTCACAAATATGGGTTTTAATGAAAACCCTAAAACTTCTTTTTGAGGAAGACGACAATAGGAGATGATGAGTGGTTGAGCCTAGCTTCCAATCTTTTTAATGACACCAAAATCTTGAAATAAATGAGGATAGATGGTACTTAAATGCTTCAATGGTCGATCTCTAGGAGCATTTAGGGTAGAGAGAGTTGTGGAAGAGAGGTAGATGGAGTAATAATGAAAATGATGAAAGAGGTAGAGTTTAAAAGGGTTTGCACCTGTCGGCGACAATTCCCATGCGACTGTGCCCTTGGCATACTCTCCAAGCACAATCTCCCGCTCGAGGGTGCCCGCGGTACTGGATTCGCGAGAATGATAGGTGACAGTGAACCGGGCACTATCGTCGGGCACTGTCACGCCATATGTACCGAGACCCACACTCCAGCCGCGACCTTGACCCATGGCGACATTGACCATGTCATTGTCGCATGGCACTGTCGCCCTAAACCTCTTGGGCACCAAAATTCCATTTTCTGCACAAACTTGCCCCTCGATGTGCACGATTAGACCAACATAAAAAAATAACACTCTTAAATAAAGATCATGAGTGCAAATAAAAGGCATGATTTAATATTTGCTTACCAGATTTTCCGGGTGTTACATATGTTATATTTTGAATCCAGATAGTTGAAACCCACATGGACCAAATCTCCATCACCACCGGTGATAACCCCGCTTGAAAAACTGCAGATATTACTTCTCTACTAGTGTGACTTCTCTAGACTTTTCCGTCGGCATGACTTTTCCATAATACTATCTCTGTCTCTCGTTAGTAGGTCTCAGATCTACAAGAAAACTTCTTGAAATCGATCTTAGGTGGAGGATTCAGATCTGAGTTCGAGATCTGGTGTTCCAGTTGTCTGTTACATCCCTAACTTCTTTCTTTTCCTTGTTGCAATCGAGAACAAAACGGATTTGCTCTAGATCAGATCTATTTTAAATTGATATGAATAAGGATGAGATTTGCTTCATACCAATCTTCTCCTCGATTTGTTGTTTCTCTTGCATCGTATCCTCACTTCTAAAGACGATTTTTCGCCTCGATCAAATCTAGATTTGGTTCTTGATACCAGCAACATCTGGATTGGTTCCTGATGGATTTGATTATAGATCTGGGTTTTAATCTTAATTAGGTTTTCATATTTTTCCATGTTTGATTTAGGGCTTCATTTAGAATTTGATCTAGGGTTTATGATTTATGTTTCAATTTTAGGTTTGTATCACAATTTTTGGTATGAAATTGTACACAATTGTGATTTATGTTTATGTTTTCTTTATATTGATGTTTATATGTTCTTGACGCATCACAACTCTTATGTTCTTCTCTGCATGTTCATAATGAATTCATATGTTTATATTTTATGTTTATAAAGAAAAGAAATCAATTTGGTAAATTACATATTTGGTCCTTGTGGTCTAAAAAATGAAAAGGTAAAGGTAAAAAACTAAAAAGACCCATTTACCCTTATAGTTAACGGACAAGTTGAACGGCTGTTAGTGTGAAGGACCAAATCCATAACAAACTGCATACATGGAGATTTCTTTTGTAATAAATGAAGAAAAATGATCAACAATCGTAATAACTGATATACTTAAGGGACCAAATCCGTAATTTACTCTGATTTTTTTACATTATATTTACAAATTATATTATAAAATTAATTAATATAAAGAAGTCGGTATCTAACGAGCTTATCAGGTGATTTGTTGAAAATTTCGTCCTTATGCTTTCAAATTTTACGGTTTTCATTAAGGGGTGGCAAAAAGTGATCCAACCCATCAATTCAATCCGAACCTAACCCAAAATTAGCAAGTTGGTTGAGATTTTCAACCCATTTAAGTTAAATGGGTCAACCTGCCTAACCCATTTATGTAAATGGGTTGGGTTGAAGTTTCCGACCATGATTTCAATCCATTTACAACATGTTTTCAACCAATTTATAATACTACCTAATTTTATTTTATTTAATTAACTATCATTATTTAATTATAATTAATATTTTAATATATGTTTAATAATTAAAAGATGGTGGCATGTTGACAATTTGACAATTTGACACATTGACCAAACCAAATTCTTTTTCTTTCGTTCCTCGTGGCTCCTCGAAACCTTAGCCGACCACCGACGCCTGATGCCCTTTCACGACCACCGACGACCCGACGCGACGACGCCCATCCACGACCATCGATGGGTCGACGCCCTTCCAGGACGATGATTGTCAAATGACTTCCACGGTTTGACTTCCATACGTTTCCTGTCATTCTTCCACAACGACTTCCACGGTGTGACTTCCATACGTTTCTTGTCATTCTTCTTATACTCCACTGATCTGTAATTTGAATCCATATGTTTCTTGTATCACTTGATTTTATTCTGTCCGTATTCTATTTATGTGCTTTATACTTTATAATATGTCCATACTCTATTGTTCTCATTCTCTTCATATTCTATTGTAATATGTCATGAAATTAAGTAGTTTAATTCTTTTTATTTTATTTAAAATTTTAAAATTAAATGGCTCAACCCAGGATCAGCCCATTTTTTTAACAGGTTGGGTTCAGAGAATTATAAACAGGTCAACGCGCTACCAACCCATTTAAGTAACATGTTAGGTTGTGTTGAAAATTTCAACCCGTTTAATTAAACAGGTTGGGTTAGGTTGAGATTTTCAATCCAATTAATAAATGGGTTGAATCCGAACCCAATCCATCCTAACCCATTGCCACCCTTAGTTTTCATTCATGTGGTTTACAATTCTTTGTTGTTTTTGTCCTTATGGTTTATAATTCATTATTGTTTTCGATCGTCTTACTTAAAGGTAAACCATTGGTAGAGTTTGCCTTAGAGATGGAAACAACAATAAATTTCAAACCAAAATTGACCGAAAACCATAATTTCAAAAATTACGTGAATGGAAGTCGTAACTTTTAAGAAACTACGTGAAGAAAAACTTTTTACTCTTAAAAGTAAAAAAGTTATATCTTATTTTTTAATATAAAATTTTAAATTATAATAAAGTTTAAATAAAACAAATTATATCACAAAACAAGAATCTATAATATTTAGTTTGTTATCTATATGTATTGATATATTTTTAAAATGTTTTATCAAACTTTCAGAAGATCTTATATCTTCAATTTTTTGCAAAGTAAGGCATGGCTTGGTGGCGAGATCAAACTTTAAGTCTTACATGTCACGGTAAGGATATGACGTTTTTTAAAGCGTAATATAAAACGACGAATTTGTATGTCATATTCAAAATTATACATATATATATACATAATCACATATATGTTATATATATATAGGGGCAAGTTCAAACGAGAAGTTAAACATTTTCCGAGAAGGCGAGAAGTGCTTAATCATATACATGTTATATTGGCAATACATAGACGTTTAATCATATATGATTAAACACATCTACAGGCGTGTAATCATATATGATTAAACACTTCTCGTCTTCTCGCAAAATGTTTAACTTCTCGTATGATCTTTCCTCTATATATATATATATATATATTATCCTAATCAAATAATGATATTAAAAATGTACATTCATATTGACAAGAAGAAAAATCATTTAGATTACATGTACAAAAATAGTTTTTTGATTAAATATTTAAAATAGAACTTAAAAATATAATTTTGCACAATTGTTTTAATCGTAAGCTCATAATGTTTATGACTTCGTGAAACTGTGAGTGATGTGATTTGATAAATCTATATAAATGTTAAATATAAAGTTAAAAATGTAAAAACACAAAAGATAAAAAAATTAAGAAATTAAAAAACACGTCTTAAAAAAATGGGCCCCTTAAGGCGTCATACCGTGAGTCACGCCTTACAGAAATGTTGTGGATCATTTCGTAACGACGAATACGCATCTTGCATTATATCATATCATGATGTGCCTTTTTGAACACTGATTTTTTATAATAAAAAGATTGCATAAAGGTACGCAACTAATTTTTATTATATTAAATTATATTCACTCACCAAGATTGAGAAAGATTCACACTCGTCTACTTCACGAAATCTATTTATATACCAAAAACTAGCTCACTTTCCCCTCTTCTACGGATGTGGAACAAAATGAAAAATATCAAATGACTCTATTTGTATTATAAAGGCTTATCGATAAAAGTTATCACATTTACTTATATTATTGGATAGACCATGAATGTCTTTTTATTCAATAAGCATGAAGGGGATAAGTGTTTTTTTTCCCTTATTTACCGAGTAAGGGGCTGTTTAACAAAATACTTATCGCGTAAGCGCTTACCAGCAAAGACATCATCCTCACTTGACTTATCGTATGACATTCCAGACCATCAAAATTGATTGTTGGTAAACGTCTTAAATTGGGTAAGCGCTTACCGGGTAAGAGTCTCACTTACCGGGTAAGACTCTAGGTAATTGTTATGGCTCTTACCAGGTAAGATTTTCGGTAGTTTCCATGCCCAATAGATAAGAATGGTAAGGTAAGTGATACCGGTAAACGCTTACCTGGGTAAATGTTTAGCAAACGGCCCCTAAGTGTTTTTACCAAAAAAATCATTAAACAATTTAAGGTTGGATTGCGAAGCAATCAACTAAAAACAGAGTCATTCAGGACAAAATAAAAGTAAATGATACAGATAATTGGTGACATGGAAAACTCCGTCAAGGGTAAATTCGGTTGACGATCAAAGATATCGTCGATGCACTATAGACATCAAAAAAGGGCGTCGTTCTTTATCTTTACGTCGTTATATATAGGATGTCGATAATATGTGTAATTGGGTTTAACAAAATATAAATTCTAGCAACAAATGTTTTCTTTGGAGAGCAGTTGAGCGTATGACATGTTAATGTTTGATGTCCTTAGGTTGATATGATTTTCATATTTATACCCTTCCTTCCTGTAACGTCAATTTAAATCTTTAATAACAGGAGCGGATTTTATGCATCTTTGATGATGCGGCTCATACTTCTTTTTCGTCGTTTACAAGCTGAATTTTAATAGGAGTATCTTCCGTCATTAATCTTCAGTTATAAAGATTATCTGTGATGAATATCAGAAAAGTAACAGACGTCGTTAATCATGAGATAATCATATGGCGTGATTTTAATTGGTCGTGTGTTGAGGATATAATTGTCGTGGACTTATCTTAGTCGGTCCATGATATGGATTTTTCACATTAACAATAAGATTTTTGATTCTTGTCATGCCACCCAATAAGGCAAGTGACATTCAACCAATACTTAAGCGTTTGACAAACGACCCCTAAATAAATCTCTCTTTGAAAGTTTATAGAAACCAATTTGTACAAATTCTCTTTCATACGATATAAAAATAAAAGTTATCTTTTTACATTTTCAAAAGTAAAGATTCGATTCAAAAAAGAGTTCATTTAACACACCATCCTCACATTTATTTACAAAAATTATTGTAGCAGAGAAGTTTGTAAACAATTTAAATACTTCATCATAGAACGGAAGAGCAGCTAGGGTTCTAGTTTTTTTATTCAAGCAATTCTTGTTGTCTGTTATGTCAATTTTTCTTACAAAAAGTGTTGTCTAATTTCAATATATATGAAGATAAACTTAAACTCTATAATTAGTTGGGTACCTGGGTAAAGTTATGATAGTTCGTAAAACGCTGATTATGATACATACAAGATAAAATAATGAATTTAAGTAAAAGTTTTAAAAACAATGTAAATTGTTTAATAATGCAATAACTTAAATTCCAAATTTATAACGTAATTGTTTTTTTAAAACACTATAAAGTCTATAAAACTAATTAATAATCAATTATTAAACACATTAAAATATTATCAAAATTATTGAACACTACAAATTCGATAGAGATACTCCATTGTTAAGTTGTCTTTATTTCAAAAAAAGAAAAAAAAAATCTTCATGATCAAAACCAAAAATAATTACATATTTATTTTTAAATTTAAAATATTGAAATTTTAACAGAACTTTGAATTATAACAAATTATAACAAAAAACGAAAATTTTATAATTTTTTATTCCACATTAATAGAAATATTTTTTTAGAGGATTTTATAGTTTTTATTCGACATTAATAGAAATATTTTTAGGTTCTTAATTTTTACCAGGACTTCAAATTAACTACTTACAATTTTCTATTGTATTCTAATATAAACTTAGGATATTTTTCTTAATAATAAGTTGTATTAATTTTTCATTATAAGCTCTTACAATTAAATCTTTTACATAACTAGCATTTACCCATATTTTAAAGACCTTTAAAACTATCCGGTTTACAATTTATTATTACATACATACAAATTAATTATTCCAGCTCTAATTATACATTTGACCTCCATTAAGGCATTAATTAATAGAAATTGATAGAAAACAAACATATATTATTTTGCCTGTAAAATATATGTAACTATGTTTTATATATGAAACATACACATGCAACAACAAAACAAGTGAAATACTTGGGGTGTGTTTGTTTTTTAAAAATAAACACTTATTTATCACTTTTCACTTTTTTCGGTCAGTCCTAGGTCAATTAAGACCGTTTGTTTTTTCCATTATTTCAGATCCACTTATCACTTATTTTCATCTTACCGAAAAAGTGATAGACTTCCCACTTATTTTCATCTAAGCCTCCTTCGTCTCCCTCATTCGTCTTCTAAATTCTCAAAAGCCCAAACTGATATTCACAAATCGGGTAGGGGCTTTTTTTCGCCGGTTGTGATGGTTCTGTTGGCTACCGGGAATGTTCTGTCGGCGAGTGGGTTAGATGTTCTGTCGCCGATCATGTGTTGTGAGATTGAACAGTTGTGGGGGTGGGTTTGTTGATTGAGACCAGTAGGGTGGATATGGAGGGTTTTATCGCCGGTAGTGAGAGTGGGTGAGGTTTAGCCGTCGGAGGTGAGTGTTCTGCCGGTAAAGGGTTTTGGACAATCGTCGGTGGGTCTGATCATGAGGTAATGTCAACTGATGGGCAGGGAGGGTTTTTGTGATTGTCGATGGGTTATAGGGTGAAGGGGTCGCGGGCGGTGGTTTAGAAGGTGAAGGTACAATTGTCGACAGTGAGTGCTATGACAGAGGGGTGTTGAACCGACGGTTGGGTTTTCGGGTTTCCATCATCACCAATGAGGAAGATGAAGGTTATGGGTCGGAGTGATTTTGGGTTTTATTATAATTTAATTAAAAATAATTGATTAAGATTTCAGTCGTTTATCAGTTTACAAAAACAAACAGTCTTATTGTTTCAGATTTCAGACTTCAACACCACCTCTTAAAAATCAGAAGTGAAATCAGACTTCAGACTTCAACACCTCTTAAAAAACAAACGCCACCTTAATCAAAGCTTAAAATAGAACTCATTGAATGGTCTAGATTAGTTCTTATGGATTTATAACATTTTATTAACATGTATTTGATTTTTCCTATACATACATACATACATATATATGTATATACACACACACATACATACATATAGAGACTCCTTCATTTGCAAACCTTCTAAAGGTTACAAACAATACAAACAGGGTGTTTCTGTCTATTTACAAATATCGTATTTTTAGAAACAACCAACTTTCTTAATAATTAATTTGAATTATCTATGTTTGGTTATAATCTCTCCATATTTTTATCAATTATCTCCATATCTCTCTCTCTCTCTCTCTCTCTCTCTCTCTCTCTCTCTCTCTCTCTCTCTCTCTCTCTCTCTCTCTCTCGATCCACCATCACCATTCAGTTCCAACGACCTCCTCCCACACCGGTGAACCGAGATACGCAACTGTGAAGTCTGATTATTCATATGATAGAAAAATATGAAACTTAAAATCTTGAAAATTTCGAAAATTGATTATTTAAAAATTTGATTATTCATATGAGAAAAAATATATAAAACTTAAAAATATTAATATTCATATGGGAGAAAAATATATTAAATTTTGAAAATCTGACTATTACTATGGGAGAAAATATATGATTATTTTATAAAAAAATCGCATTATTCATATGGGAGAAAATATATGAAACCATTTATGAAACTTAATTAAAAATTAAAAATCCAACAAACAAATTATTAAACCATTATGATACTTGAAAATTTCGAAAAAACAGTTTATGAAACTGAAAAATCTTGAAAATTTTGAAAAAACAGTTTATGAACTTGAAAATTTCGAAAAAAATAGTTTATGGAAGCTGAAAATTTCATATTGTCAACGATTAAATAAAAATTCATAAACATGGCGTAATAGGATGGTGATAGTTGATCGTGAGAGAGACAGACAAAGAGAGAGAGAGAGATTTGGAGATAAATTGATAATTGAGAAAAATATGGAGAGATTATAACAAAAATAAATATTTCAGATTGAATTTAAAATATTTAAAACCTATTCCCAAATTACCATTTTCTTATTTTTTTAATAAATTTAAATCCGAAGCTTCTCAACCGTTAATCAAAAAACTGGATGACCTAGATGGATTTGTACAGTTTGTAACCTTTTAAAGTTTGCAAATGATTACCTCTCCATATATATATATATATATGTGTGTGTGTGTGTGTGAAGGTTGAAACGAGAACGCTAACTATTTAAGGAAACAGTAAGAAAACAACAGATCATGTACAAAATCATATGTGATTTTATATTAACCCAAAAAAAATGGACGCGGAGACTTTCGGCGCGACCTAAAGTCGTGCGCAAAGTCGAATGAATCATATATTATTTTGTATGTACTCGACTGTTCTCATGTTTTCTTAAATAATTTTTGTTCTCGTATGAACCCACCTCTCTCTCTCTCTCTGTGTGTGTATATATATATACAAACACACACACACACATATGGTTGTGTTCTGGTGAGAAGTTGAGTTAACGGTGAGAAGCGTGCGAAGTGGTTATCAACCGTTGGATGAGAAATGGACGCACATTAGGATGAGATGTACTGAGATAAGATGCACCGAGATGCACAAGATCAATTCCCTTCTAAGCCGTAATTCATGGGAGGGCTTGAGATTAAAAGAGATCAACGATTCAGATCCAATTTTCACGTTTGTCAACGTTAACTCAACTTCTCACATGAATTTTTGCCTATATACATAATATTCATATATATATATATATATATATATATATATATATATATAGTGAGATTGAGAGAGTTGGGATCAAGTAAGAATAACCTCTATTTGTGAGAAAGTGAGAATACTTATGAGCCTTTAAATTAGTTGATTCTTTGATCTAATTGCTTAAAAATACAGACCTTTATCAATCTTCATCTTTACCTTCAATCACTTTTACAAACTTTTACATATATTCGATCAGTTTCACATGCATCAATATGTTAAAGTTTTAGTCATGAGTACAGAAAAATGTAAATGAAGCTTTCTGAAATGTAGGTAGAAGAAGGTTTGTATCTCACCGTGCACAAAAAGAAAAATTCTTGTCATGTGATCCAACCCCCATTATATTGTAACACTCGTAATTTTCGAGAAGTAAAGGTCACCCGGACTTTTCTGTAACTTGTAAATGGTGGGTTTTATGTTGGGAAAACATTATTTGAATTCCCTAAGAGTGTCTCGGTGTTGATATACTCGAGTTTCAGAGCTTGGTACGGGCACGACTACAATGCCCGGCGACTATGACAGTGTCATAGTCGCACCAGGCAAATTAGCAGCATGAAACAGAATGGGGGTTGGAACTGGCGACAATGACCAGCGACATTGCCATGGGCAATGTTGCATGGAAATGTCGCACCTGAGGTCTGGTGGGCTGTTAAATGCGGGTTTTTGGCTTTTGTGAGTCCGTGATCGTTTACCAGATAAATCAAACAACAAAGATATAACGATTACCAACCTGTTTCGATATATAAAACGATGATTACACGGTTGAGTTCTTTGATAAGCTTTCTCTCTGTTTTCTCTCTTTTACACCTTTAGAATGTGTGTTGTGTGTGTTTTTGTTTTATGATAGATTATTAGATAGAGAGAGATATCTAACATAATATCTAGATAGATAATATCTAGATATTATATTTAAACTAATATAATAACTAAAACTTAATATCTAAATAATATCTAGATATTAAACTAACTTTGACTATTATTACAGAATAGACCCTAGACTATGGTTGAGAGTGACTTTCAGCATTAACTTCAGATTGCGATCTTCGTATTGGATGATCTTGAATCCAATGAGACCGTGGTCTAACAATCTCCCCATTTGGATCAAGATCATTACTAAAAAGATTTTAGCAATTCAGTCTTCTTCAGCTCAGAAGATGCAATCTCTTTCTCTAGCTCAGAATGCTTTAGCAATGTGAGTCCGTGATCGTTTACCAGATAAATCAAACAACAAAGATATAACGATTACCAACCTGTTTCGATATATAAAACGATGATTACACGGTTGAGTTCTTTGATAAGCTTTCTCTCTGTTTTCTCTCTTTTACACCTTTAGAATGTGTGTTGTGTGTGTTCTTGTTTTATGATAGATTGTTAGATAGAGAGAGATATCTAACATAATATCTAGATATTATATTTAAACTAATATAATAACTAAAACTTAATATCTAAATAATATCTAGATATTAAACTAACTTTGACTATTATTACAGAATAGACCCTAGACTATGGTTGAGAGTGACTTTCAACATTAACTTCAGATTGCTATCTTCGTATTGGATGATCTTGAATCCAATGACACTGTGGTCTAACAATATCCCCCTTTGGATCAAGATCATTACTAAAAAGATTTTAGCAATTCAGTCTTCTTCAGCTCAGAAGATGCAATCTCTTTCTCTAGCTCAGAATGCTTTAGTAAAGTATCTTCGAAGAAAATTTATCTGAAATCAGCATGTCTTCAGAATACTTTGATCTCGCATTTCTTTGTTAGCTTTTATCTTCTTTCATCTTGTAATGAACATTTCTTCATGCTTTAGATTCTCCCCCTTTTTGATGAAAAGTGCAACGACTTCATCAAAACTTTGAATAAGAAATGTCTTTCAGTTGGAGCCCCTGATCCGTCAATTCAAAAGATATTCATCCAGATCTTTTCAAATCCAGACAAAATAGTCGTGTAACACCTGAATCAACTAATGAATCAGTTAACATGCCTGTCAGTAACACGAAGTCACTGATGAAGGAGCTTTTTGATGTTCACCCCTCCAGGTCTTCCATTTAATCATCGAAACACCACAAAGGTAATTTCTATAAACGTTATGACAAAGAAACAAATTCCTTGTGTGTTCGTGCTTGTGATAGAAAGAATTAAGCACTTGATGATTGCTTATAGGCTCAAAATTTGTGTAAACCACTGAGACAACAGTAAGTTAAACACAGACTCAATGTGCATGATTGAAGTGCGAAGGTGGGGCAGACTTCCTTCTTTTCAATATCCAGATTTTCCAAATGAAAATCAGATAGCAAATGTGTTGCTTCCCCTTAGAAAATGTTAAACACTTTCTATTTGAGTAGAAAATGAGTAGATGGTGTGGTTTGATCAAGAGTTGGCATGGGCTAGTTGTCTGTTTCAATAATGATCACGAAAAAATTGTGAAACATTAGAAATGTGGCTGCCCGGCTCAGAAAAAGTTGGTGCAGAGTTGTGATATTCTTTTAACTCTGTTCTCACACGCTCTTTCTTTTAAACATTTTGCTCACTCTAATCACACTCATTTCTTTTCGACTTGTCACACTCAATCACTATGGATTAACTTCTTGGGTAGAAATCACTGGTTAAGGTGATTTCATAGAAGTTGTGTTAATTTCTAGCACAAAGAAATCCTTGTTTTCCTATTATGCATATGATGCTCAGATTGGTTTAACTATTTTAGTTAAAGCACAATATATTTCTTGAAAACATTTAAAGTCACACTTCCAATTCATGAATTCGTTTTGAGAATCGGGAAGTGATTTGAACATTGAAAACAATGTTTTCTATGATTGAAAGTTGTCCTTCTTTCAACCATATATGAGATGAAGATATAGAATTATACCTTGACGTGCGATCTTACATCTCATGAAGCTAAGCTTAAAGTCATAAAGATATGAACATGTAAGCTTCTCTCAAAAATTCTGCAAAAGTCTTAAGTCAAATCAAAGTAAAATTTATTCACTTAAATTGAAAAGACAAAAAGCAGTAAAACTTTTAAAGTACGAGTTCTGATCAGAAATAATCAGAAGTCATCACCTTTTTACTCCCCCTGAAATTATGCATTTGAAAAAAATTTCATTGAAAAAATATGCATAACATTTCAGACAAATATGTATGTACTCCCCCTTGATGGTTGATTTCCTCATTCGAGTATCGGAGTACAATCTCTTTTTCAGCACGGAGTAAGGTCTTTTGATCATTGAAGTGCGAGTCCTAAACTGTTGTGTTTAGAAGTCATTACTTCGTTGAAGTACGGGTTCTAAGCTGATGTACTTAGAAGGCATTGTTGACATTGATGTCCGGGTGTTGAGCTGATTTACTCAAGAACCATTTTCTCTTTTGTCATTGAAGAACGAGTCCTGATCTGTACATAATCAAAAGTCGATGATCTTTGAAGTTCGGGTCTTGAACTGCTTTGTTCACAAGAACCATTTTTCTCCTACTCCCCCTAGACAGTAGGTACCTGCAACACAGAATCATCCCTTTTCTTTGGTATCCATTTCCAATTGGATCCAACTGTGTTAGCAAACGATTTTGGCACCTAGTAAAATTTGGGTCCGCTTTGCTTTTTAGAATCAGAAGAAGAATTATAATGAGATGAATGCACATGATAATTTCCAAATCAAATCTCTGAATCTTGACAAGAATTAGAGACATGTTTATCATAAAAGGAAGACTTTCTAGCAGATTTAGATAATTGGAATAGTTGCGTAAATGAGTATTTCAAAATAGTAGCAACATTCGATTTCAAAACATCTTTACTAGGTAAAGTCTTATTACAATTAACAGTACAAAAAGATTTAACGTCCTTGTCAAGCTTATGGTTCGGTTGCCACTGAGATTTAACTTGTGGCTTTCGCTCGCTCAGATCTGAAATATGTTAAACTCGTGAGTTAGACTTCTGAGCAACAAACGAATTCTTCTTCTTCGGATTACCAGTAGTGTTCAGTTTCTGTGAATGCTTAGATATAATCTTACCTTTAGCATTTTTAGCTTTCACAGAGACTGAGTTATCAACTTTCGTTGATTTTGCACTGTTAACAGGCATACTGGTTTTACCCAAAGATTGCACAACAAAAGATGAATGGTTAGGAAGTTTCTCATTAAAATCAAATTGTTCAAAACACTCATCTGAACCACCGTAAGAGTTAAGAAAATCAAACCTTCTGTTTGATAAACCAAACATGTCATCAGATTTATAAGCCTTTGAAATAATAACATTTTTCAGCACGGTTGAAAAAACTTTTTGTTGAATCTCAATCAAAAGTCTTTCATCTGATAAAGAGTTCTTGAGTTCAGAAATTTGACTTTCCAAAACAAGAGGAGGGACGTAGAATTTACCTTTAATAGGCTTCGCCTCCATCTCTTTTTCAGAATAACTTTGAAAGAAGTCATTTGAAAGAGATTTCTTTTGATCTTTTCGGTCATAACTATTATTCACTTTCGCATAATAAAATGGAAGGTGAAATTTAGATGATTTCAAACGTTTTTCAGTTTCCTTGGCTTCATCCTCTTCAGATAGTCCAGTCCAGAAAACTTCAAGCTCAGTGATTCTTCGAGCTAGTTTCAAAAATGTAAGATCATAAAGTGCAGGCACTTCAAATATACCTTTTTGAAGATAGTGAGGACTCTTATAACCGATTCCCCAATTGTCTTTATTCTCTATCGGTTTGTTAAGATGAATGGCTTGCTCACTTTGACCTAATGAGTATAACTTCTTTTCCAAAGCATCTAATTTTTCAATTAAAGTTTTGTTTTCTTCAGTACATGAAGAATGCATTTTCATAAGCTCATATAAATCAAGCTCACTTTTTCTCAGTTTAGACTTGAGTTCAGAATTCTCTTTAAGAATTATTGTCTGTTCCTTTGCGCTGGTGTCATTATTTCTATGTAAAACCTCAACCAATACTTTCTTCTCAGCAATTTCATCGCTAAGTTTCTGTATCGATTGGTTTTTGTCAATAATAACACCATTTTCACGCTTAAGATTCGACTCTAACTCTTGGAGTTTTATCTTCATGGAATGCATTTGATCACATACCTATTTTTCTTCATCCTCTGCATCAGCTTCAGCTTCTGATTCCTGCTTTCCCATCAAGCACATGTTGACTGCTTCATCCTTCTCTTTATCCTCTTCTTCCTCGTCTGAATGATCAAGCCAGTACTCATCCTCTGCCATCAGTGCCTTTCCAGCCTCCTGTTGCTTTGCAAGAAGCATTTTGTTCTTGTAATAATCGGAGTTTCTGAATTTTGGTCTTCGGCAGTCTTTGGCAAAGTGACCTATTTTGCCACAGTTGTAGCATGTTGGTGGTTCTGGTTGACTGGATCCTTCAGCTTTAAACTTTCTCTCTTCAGGCGTCCTCTCCTCTATTCTCTTCCCTTCAAACCTATTTCCTTCAACCCTTTCCTTATGAGCATAGTTGTTAGGACCATAAGAATACCTTTGACTGTTTGAACTTGGCTTCTTGTAGAATTTTTTTTGAAAGGCCTTTGTCAGCATGAGCATAGCCTGCTTCAGTTGTTCACATTCATCCGAGTCAGAGTTTTCATCAGCTTCAACTTCTTCTGATTCATACACAATTGTCTTGTTCTTCTTCTTTTTGACAACAAGAGCAACTGTGTCTTCAACTGTCTTCACTTTCTGCTTCTTCTCATCTAGAATTTCATCCACCTCTTCTTCATTTTGTTTGAGGGTTTCATACACCTCATGAAGGGGAATCTCATTCAGATCCTTGATCTGCTTCATCTGTCTGGCAAATCTCTTCCATTCCGGCTGTAGAATACTCAGGAATTTGACGTTCAACTCGATTTGAGATTTGATGACCTTGTTCTTGCTTAGTTCATTCAGCAAGGTCACGAATCTATCATAAGTTCCTTCTAGAGACTCTCCACTTCTGCCTTTAAATTCTTCATAACTGTTTAGGCAGTTGGAAAGTTTGAGCTGATTCCCAACCTTTGAACCCAACATCATCTTCTCTAGCTGATCCCACATCTCCTTGCCAGAGGCTTTATAGCTGTCAATCTTTACATAAATTTCATTTGGAATTCCTTGTAGAATGTATGACTTTGTTAATTTATCACCTTTTGCTCTCTTTAGGTTATCATCTTCGAGCTCATGATACTTAAGTTCATACTGTGTCGGCACAGTTCCAACCATACGAGTCGTCATAACTGGTTTTATAACCCCTTCTTCTATAGATTTCCTGATGAAATCACCCAACTCATGTCTGTCAACAAAGTTCAGGAACCGATCTTTCCACTATTCGTATTCTCCTTTAAAGAGAACTGGTGGCTTGGAGAAGCCATTCTTTTTGGTAATGTGAAATAAAAACCTGTTTCGAATTGTTAGTTCAGATAAATGAATACAAATTAAAACAATTCAGAAATGACCAAGTCAGGAACTGGCGCGAAATTGGAGTTTACGCGAGACTTGAGTGGCGCAAAGTTGAGGTTTGCGTGAGACTTGAGTCGCGCAAAGCAGGAGTTGACCGGATATATGTTCGACCGGATAAATGTTCGTCAACCGATAAGATGTAAAGACCGGTAAAATTTTCGACCGGTAAAACTCTTGGACCGATAAAAAAGATTGAACCGGTAATTGGTGGGTCGACCGGAATATTATCAATGTAGGTCGACCGGTATGTTGTAAAAATTGGAGATCGACCGGTAGGATGCTTTGATAATATGGACCGGTATAATGCAAGAATTAGGTTGACCGGAATTGAAAGGAGGTGGGTCGACCGGAACAAAGCAATATCTTCGACCGGTATGCTGTTTGAATTCTTCAACCGGTAAATTGTAAAAATAGATGGTCGACCGGTATCCAAGTGTGAGGTTTATGAAAGTGTGAAAGTGTGACTGGAGTGTAGTGTATGAAAGGATGGAAAAGGTGATCACGAGAGGTAGGGGTGAGCAAAACACGCCCAACCCGAGAAACCCGAACCGACCCGACCCAAAAATTTTCCCCCCACCCGATACCCGAGAAACCCGAACCTGAGGACACCGATCCGGAACTAGTATCGGGTATAGTAGGATCGGGTTGGGTACCCAAATCCCAAACCCGCCCGACCCGAATATCCGAAAAATCTAATTGTAAACCTAATTTTTCTATTTTCAGTTTCACTTTCACAAATCACAATTCAGTTTTCACTTTCAGTCTTCATCTCATCGACATTCGCTCATCGCTCTCGGCCTCTTCCGCTCAATCGCTCATCGCTCTCGTAGAGTCGCAGTCTCTCACAGTCTCACTTCGCTCATTGCTCTCGGCCTCTCGCAGTCTCTCACTTCGCTGAGCTCGACGCTCATCGGCCATCGCTCGCTCAGCGGGTCAGGCCTCAGGCTGTCGGCCTGTCGACTCTCGTACACAGCACATAGCACATTCATCTGATCATCTCCTCCCGGTCCTGTTTTGGTAACTTAGCTACTCTCTGTACGTATTTTATAATTTTATTTATTTAGGGGTTTTTGATTTGAATGTTGAGATTTGCAATAGTCACTGTTTTGTTTATTTTGATTTGCAATAGTCACTGTTTTGTTGATGTTTGAAATAATCAAATCTGAAGTGAGATGAGCAAATGAAATATGCTTTGGTAACTCCATCTATTTGAAGGACACAAATGAATCCAATGGACTTTTCTGAAACAACAAAAAGAAAATTGTTAGCCAACAAAAATGTTAAGAGTAGAAACAGATTTGATTTGATTCAATATCAAAGTAGTTTGTTATCTTATCAGAAGAGTGGCATCTTTTGATGTTAGATTGGTTTCCAGTTATATCACCAGGAATTAATAAATGCGTCTATTAACATTCAAATTTTCTTTCCTTGCTTTTAATTTATCCACGCGTTTACCTAAACGCTTACCTAGTAATCCTTACCGGTAAGGTTGGACACTCTCACTTACTTACCGAGGAAGATTATAGTCCGTCGAAAAGGTTGGACACTCTCACTTAAAAGGGTGGAGTCAAGTGTAAGTTTGAGTGGTTCTAAGGGTTGGTGTAATTGTTTATCCTTTGGTTGGAACCAAAACAAATAAATATGCTTCCTTCCTTCTGACTCCACTGCAACTAATAATATAATATCCTTTTCAGTTCATTAAAATTTGGGTGACACCAAGGAGATTGCTATCAATTAAGTTGGGGCACACTAGCTTTATCATTCGAGTGTCGACGAAGACGAAGACGAACGACTCTCGAGTCGACCATCGTCTCTCCATTCCATCTCCATTCCTCCGGCGACTCTCTGTATGTCAGGATCTAATTCTCTACAAGAATAATGAACTCAGAAAACAATATTAAAGGAGTTGCGGAATAACACTTTAATATTCAACAATCAATGTAACAGTGAATCAGAAATCACAATCTTGTAAACTTTATTGAATGATTAAAGCTACAAGATTTCAAACAAAACCTCAATATTGATGAACAGGCTCACCAATACGAATTCTACTTCTCTAGAACTAGGGTTCTAAACCTTGAGGTTAATTCTCTCTATGAAAACAAAAATTCAGAATTATCAAAAGTTAATTCTATCATAGACTTCTATACTATTTATACAAGACATATTACAAGATAATTATCAAAATACAATTGATCTTCAGTCCATAATTATCTTCTTAACTTTAGCAAGTCTTCTATACAGCTGTCTTCATTCCATAATGAGTCTTCATCTCATAAGCAGCATTAATCTTCTTCAGCAGTATTAAACACCTCAGCAGTATTAATGATGTTAGCAGTAGTAATCCCTTAGCAGTACTAACTACTAGCAGTACTAACCCCTTCAAGCAGTACTAACTATTAGCAGTAGTAATCATGATGTACTAGCAGCATTAACCATACTTGAACAAATTCTAAATTCCCAACAATCTCCCCCTAACTTGACTTTTAGGAAGAGAAGTCAAGTTCTTCAATTATGGTCTTCAAGATGCTTTCAACACTATAGCTTAGTTGCCCAAATTTGGATTCAGACCCAGACTTTGATTGATTGTCCTTCTTACCACAATTTTGGCCATTTCTGATTCCTTTGCACACACTAGTTTAGCTTTCAGCATCCCATTCAGCTTCTCCTTGCTATGATCATATACTTTGTCCACCAGGTAGTATTCATGATAACAGTTATCTATTGTGATCATGTATACACCACAGTTTTCAAAGAGTATCCACTTATCAATCTTCTTAAACACATACCCATGATGTAGATCCTTTATCCTGTGCACCACTTTTTCTAGTTCAAACATCATACACAAGTATTCCATTGCAATCTTGAGTAGACTTTTTTCAGTTCCTTTCATCACAGGCTCATATAACTTTATTCCCACTTTATGCATTTCTTCTAGGTTAGCCCTGGAACAACTTCTGATTACTTTGCCCCAAGTTGAGTAGACTTCAAACACATCACCAACTCTTTTGAGTCTGAAGTACTCCTTTCTGTTGTCCCTCAGAATATCCCAAAAGATGACTTCTGGTGCTTTCACAGAAATGGGAACAACCTGTACTGGTTCTATTAAAGTCATATAAAGCCCCACATGTTCCTCAGACTGACTTGTTTGCTGTGCACTTTGACTAGGTTGCTCTGTATGATCTGCCACAGATGGTTCTGGATTCTGCTCTGGTTCTGCTGAAGGTGAAATAGAAGATTCTGCCTCTCTTTCTGATTCTTTAATCCTTGGCTTCTTGGATTGTTTCTTGGAGGCTATGGTCTTTACTCTTTTTGCAAATTTGGCTTCCACAGTAACATTCTCTTCTTTAGTGTCTTCAGCCTTGTCTTTTGTAGGAGTGGCTTCCTCAGGGAGGGTTGTTGGATTTTGAGTTCATGCCTCTCTTTCATCCTTCTTTCAGCTTCTTCCCTTTGAGAGGAGTCCCTTTGAAGCTTAGCCATTTCCTTTTTATATAGCTCCTCAACCTTGCTGTATGCCATGTTAGTGAACATCTCTCCTTTGACACCAATTGAGCCTTTCAGAAAGTTGATCATTTTTCTCCTTTCTTGATTGGCCAAAAAGGTCTTGGAAGGTTGTCTTTTCTGCTTCTTGACTGGCATTCTTTGCTTGGATGCTTTCACTGGTATTTTCTTGGCCTCAACTGCAATTTTCATGCTCTTTTGATACTCTTCATTTAGCTTTTTAGCCATCTCCAGTGCAAGCTCTCTGTCTTTTTCAGATTGGAGTTTTTCTTCCTTTTCCATCTCAGCTTGAAGCTGTTTTGCCACTTCTTCATCTAATTCCTGGTTCTTCTTCTTTAAGGGTTGTTCAGATTCAACCATCTTAGCTTTTCCCTTTGCATCCTTCAAATCTGCCTCACTCATTTCTTTTCTTTTCTTTTCAAGGCCTCCTTCTTTAATAACCACTCCCTTGGCCTTTTGAGTAGCCTTAGGAGTGTCATTCTTGGCTTTTACCAACGTTTCTGCAATTTCCAATTCTTTAACAGATAGCCCTGTTATTACTGCTGCTACCTGTTCTGTTACTGCTGCTTGTGATTATGTTTCTACTGCTGTTTGAACCTCATCTGTTTCTGCTGCTTGTGGTTCTGTTTCTGTTACTTTCTCCCCCTCAAAATCAAATCCCATCTCAGATGTACTTTCCTTTTCTGCTTCAGCCTCTTGATTCTCCCCCTTGTTGAAAGCATCATTAGCACTTGTTCTCTTTTTCAAAACAAACTGTCGTCTGCTCTTCTTGTGCACCAATCTTGTCACCATTTTCTTCAATTTGGTAATCTATACTTGTTGAGACAGAATTACCAATTTCATCTCTTCTATGTCTTTGCCTTGTTTAATGACATCCAGATTAATGTTGCCCATAGTTTCCATCAATTCATTGTAGTCATATCTGTCCTCACCTCCTTTGGGTGTGTTTACCACCTTTGGAGGATCATTGGATCTTTTTGTAGTGGAAGTCTTCTGCCTAGCAGAAGCACCCTCCACCCCTTTGGTTTCTTGGCACCTGGGACCTTTGGATGATTGCTCATCCAAAGTTGCCATGGGGGAGGTCTTATTGATGTTACCACTGTCCTCCTCTGTGCTAGCAGGAGTAGTGGCATCCTTCTCACCCATATGCTCATGCATCTCCTCAGTGAGCACCTCCTTGGGGTTGGGAGACACCCCTGTGGTTTCCCTATAGATATTCTCTAATGGAGAATTCTCCATTAGAGAGCTTAAAGGCTTTGTGGGTGAAGGTACAAGAAGGGAAGGAGCCTTCTTTACCTTTTTCCTCATGTAAGTATTGGTGATTGGTGAAGTTGGTTTTTGAAGAAGGGACTGAGGGATTGATATACTGATTGAAGGTTGGGATTGGCTTTCAGTGGGATGGTCTAATGAGGGCCTTGACCCTGAAGCCATACCTTCTTGATTGTGGGACACCACCATCATTGTAGAGAACAATGGGGTGTCAACTCCTTCCGAGTCCATGACAGATCTCTTCATATTTGAAAAGACCTTGCCCTTGGGGATTTTAGGTACATATACCTCATCAAAGTGAGGCATATCTGTCAATTCAGTGGTTATAACTGCCTGGACAAATCTTGGGTACATATAAAAACTCTTTTTGTTTCCCAAGTTTGACACAAGGTCATTGAAAATCATTTTTGAAAAATTATACTTTCTGGCAGTGGCCAAGCAGACCAAAGCATAAGCAATGGTACTACTGAACTCACTCCATCCAGTAGTCTTTTTAGAAATACAATGCATAAGGGTATGGACAAAGAAACGCCATTGGGGTGAGAATTTAGCTTTTGAGAACTTGAAAACACCCAATGGGCCTCCATACCCCATTCTAGTTAGAGTGGAAAACAGATCATCATTAGAGATAGATGAGATACTGAGGCATCGTCTAGACGTAGACTGATGCGAATTACCTCTTCAGAAACTGTCAAGGGTTTGTCACACACCCTTGTTTTGATTACCTTAACACCATTTTCAGTAATAGCAGTGGCATTAGCCCAAAATTGCTTCTTGTTATCCCAGTTTAATCTAGTTGGTAAACAATCAATCAAGTAATCAAGCAACACAATAATAATCAAGAGATAATAAGATTAACAAAACGTACCAATCCCTTTAATAAACAATGAAACCCTTGAGTGTTCTTGATACCCTTTGAATACAGAGAAAATACGGCTAACTATTTAGAAAATTATCAGAGTCCCTCTAAAACTAAACTAAACATAACTTTAAATACCTAAGCCTTATGGGCTTTAACCTTAATGGGCTTTCTAATGGGCTTGGGCCCAATAGCTTAATAACTATTGACTTATTACATAATAAACCCTCTAATTAACTTTAGCACAATTACAGTTTAAACCCTTAACTTTAACTTTAATCTTGAATACAATTTATGATCCAACACTTCTGATGCTCAATGTAGATGGATGGTGACACTGTAAGAGCATACGCGATATGGCTGGACTTGAGAAAGTCGACAATTTGATGAAATCCATTAGCCTGCTTAGGCTTTTGAAGCATTGCTATCTCGTTGTGTTCGTCAATAAAAGCCATTGATGCCATCGAGCTTGAGGATTCTTGACTGAAACTCAGTAGGTGCTTGAGAGAAAAGAGGTTAGAGAGAATATGAATAGTATTCAAAGAGTCGTTATGAGCTTTTAGGCGGGGAAAAGGGTATTTATATGATTCGGGAAAGAAGCAGTATTAACTCAGAGCAGTATTAACGAACTAGCAGTATTAACTAACTAGTAGTATTAACTGAGAGCAGTATTAACTAACTAGCAGTATTAATTGAGAGCAGTATTAACCACTAGCAGTATTAACTAACTAGCAGTATTAACTGAGAGTAGTATTAACCACTAGCAGTATTAACTAACTAGCCGTATTAACTATACTTACACTTTTTGAAGCTTGTGTTAGTCTGAGCAAGGCAATACCACTTCCTGAGAAAGATGATTAGTAACACCAGAAATAACCAAATAACAGGTATACAATCACTTTTTAAATATGAGCTCATTCAGAGTTGATCATGCCCACACCTGTGACCAAGAAAGTGAATCTTCCCACATCAAAGGCTTTGGTGAATAGATCAGCAAACTGGTTGTCAGTATGAACTTTAGCAACTTGAATTAGCTTCTTTTCATTATAGTCTCTAATAAAGTGATACCTGATCTCAATGTGCTTTGTTTTGGCGTGCTTGACTGGATTATTAACAATGCTTATAGCACTACTATTGTCAATGAATATTGGAGTGTGAAGAAAGGTTACCCCATAGTCCAGCATTTGATTCTGAAACCATAGAACCTGAGAGCAGCAACTTGCAGCAGCAATGTACTCAGCTTCTGTTGTTGATAAGGACACTGTGGTTTGCTTCTTACACTGCCAAGATACTAGTCTTGCACCTAAAAGTTGACATCCCCCTGAAGTAGACTTTCTATCCATATTAGCACCACCCAAGTCACTGTCTGAAAATGCAATCAAGTCAAAGTTGGATTCATAAGGATACCAAAGACCTAATCTAGGTTGCCCTCTTAAGTATCTAAAAATCCTTTTAACTGCTTGAAGATGTGACTGCTTTGGCTTGACTTGGAATCTGGCACAAACACACACTGTAAACATGATATCTGGTCTTGAGGCAGTGAGATACATGAGAGATCCAATCATTGATCTATATAGATGGACATCAACATCCTCCCCTTCAAGATCAGCAGTGATCTGTTTGTGTTTTTCCATTGGTGTGCTTGCTGGCTTTGAGTCTGTTAAACCATACTTATCCAGGATGTCTTTCACATACTTTGATTGACTGATGAAAATCCCATCTTTCTGTTGTTTCACTTGAAGCCCAAGGAAGAAGGTGAGTTCACCCATTGCACTAATTTTGAAGCTCTTGTGCATCAACTCTTCAAAGTCTCTACACATCTGTTCTTTTGTAGATCCAAAGATGATGTCATCCACATAGATCTGAACAAGTAGGATGTCCTTCTTACTTCTTCTAATTAAAAGGGTTTTGTCAATTATTCCTCTTTCAAACCCATTTTCCAAGAGATAGGTAGACAGAGTATCATACCATGCTCTTGGGGCTTGATGTAGACCATAAAGTGCTTTCTTAAGTTTGTACACTCTGTCAGGATATGATGGATTCTCAAATCCAGGGGGCTGACAGACATATACTTCTTCATTAATTGTTCCATAAAGAAAGGCACTCTTTACATCCATCTGATATACCTTGAACTGCATAAATGAGGCATAGGCTAGAAACAGCCTAATTGCCTCTACCCTTGCAACTGGAGCAAAGACTTCCTCATAGTCTATGCCTTCTTCTTGAGTGTACCCTTGTGCCACTAGCCTTGCTTTGTTTCTGATTACTATTCCTCTCTCATCCTTTTTATTCCTGAAAATCCACTTGGTGCCAATTGCTCTATGACCTTTTGGAAGGTCCACCAAGTCCCAAACATCTTGCAACTTAAAATGTAGCAACTCTTCTTGCATGGCTTCTATCCAACTTGAATCTTTCATTGCATCATAGGCCTTCTTATGCTCAATCTGAGATAGAAAGCAAGAGAGTACTGTATGTTGCTGATCCTGCATCTCTTGAAGTTTGCTTTGATTTCTAGTTATCATTGGAGAAGAGATGTCTCCTATTACCAGCTCTGGAGTATGGTTCTTTTGTGTTCTAGTCTGATGACTAGGTTCTTCATTGATTCCCACTTCTAGATTGGAATCATTTAAGTCAGCTGAGGGGATCTCATCAGCTACTTCTGCTTCTTCTGCTTCTTCATGCTCTGAATTCTCCTTATCTCTTCTTTCTTCTTCACTCTGAATTGGTTCAGTAACAGTCTCCTTTTCACAGATTTCAACAGGTTCCATTGTAGGTATGGGAAAGATCACAGACTGAGGAATAATGTCTTGTACTTGTACATCCCCTGATCCTCCATTTCCTGAACCTGCATGATCATCACTACTGAAACCCAAAGAGTTAGTTAGTGAATCAATGTCAAACAACCACTGAGGACCTGAACCAATAGGATTTGGTGTGTTCTCATTGCATTTGACATTGTCACTTTCCTCAATTATTCTAAAAGAAGAATTAAATACTCTGTAGGCCTTACTCTGAGATGAGTAACCAACAAGAAAACCATCATCTGCCTTGCTATCAAACTTTCCTAAGTGAGTTTTGGTATTGAGAATGGTACAAGGACACCCAAAAGGTTTGAAAAATCCAATAAATGGTTTCCTTTTATTTAAAAGCTCATATGGTGTCTTGTTCTTAGGCTTGACTACTAGAACTCTGTTTTGGACATAGCAAGCAGTATTAACTGCTTCAGCCCAGAAAGTAATTGGAAGTTTGGAATCAGCTAACAGAGATCTAGCAGCCTCAATCAGTGTCCTATTCCTTCTCTCAACAACACCATTTTGTTGTGGAGTCCTAGGAGCACTGTATTGCCTCTCAATTCCTTTTTCCTCACAAAAGGTGTTTAGGTCATGATTTTTAAATTCAGTACCATTATCTGACCTAATAACTTTTACCTTTTGATTTGTTTGGTTTTCAATTCTTAGAATAAAGGATTTGATCAGTCCACTTGTCTCATCCTTAGTCCTAAGAAAATATACCCAAGTAAATCTAGAGTAATCATCAACAATAACTAAGTAGTATGATTTCTTACCTATACTCATAATATTTGTAGGAACAAACAGATCCATATACAACAACTGAAGAGAATTAGAGATTGTGTTCAACTCTTTGGACTTATGAGAAGTTTTGTGTTGTTTGCCTTTGAGACATGCAACGCAATGATCATCACATGAAAAGACTTTTGAAGGCAACCCTCTTACAAGGTTGTTTTTAACAAGTTTATTCATTGTTTTGAAGTTCATGTGACACATCCTTCTGTGCCAAAGTGATGATTCATCCAAAGATGCTTTTGAAACAAGACAGTTTAGGGATGAATCAGTTGACACATTTTCCATATCCAAACAATAGACATTATCCTTTCTGGGAGTTCTTAGTAGTATCATCTTTTCATCAACTACCTTGAATCCAGGGGCAAGGATAATGCATTCTGAATTAGTGAATAATATACTATGCTGTTTGTCACAGACCTGTGATACACTTAACAGGTTGTACCTTAACTGCTCAACATAGAAAACATCTTCAAAGGTCATTTTACCTTTTGTTACATCACCTTTACCACTGATCTTACCTCCATCTGGAGTATTACCAAAGGCAACATGTCCTCCATCAATTTTCTTGAAATTCTTGAGGCAAGCCATGTTCCTTGTCATGTGCCTAGAGCAACCACCATCAACATGCCAGATGCTCTTTCCTTTGAGCTGCTGGTTGCCCTGCACATAGAATAAAACAATTAGTATTGATTGGGAACCCAAGCCAAAGTGGTCTTGGGTCTCTATTTCTCATCAAAGTATTTACATTCCTTTTTGATGAGATTTTTAAAATCAGAGCACTCATTATTGGAGTACTTTGTCAAGATAATAGGCCTAGCAGCACAAACACTAGAAGCAGTACTAATTTTGGAAGTACTAACAGTGTTAGCAGCACTAACAGGTTTAGCAGTACTAACCTTGTTAGAAGTACTAACAGAGATAGCAGTATTAACATTTGAAGAAGTACTAACAATGTTAGTTTTAGAAGTACTAATACTCTTAGCAGCACTAACATTGGTAGCAGTAGTATTGCTTCTAGCAGCACTATCATTGTCAGCAACACTATTTGTGGTAGCAGTACTAACAGTTTTAGTGCTTTTGGGAATCCACATCTTGACACTTTCTTTCACAGTCTTTTTCTTCATGTGGCTTTTAGCTTTAACAGATTTCTTAGCCACATGGTTCCTTTCATCCTTCCTATAACCAAAGGGTTTTTGCATAGATCTTTGAAAATTCATCCTTTGGTTAATAGGATTAAAGTAACAGTGCTTGGCAAGATGATTCAATTTGCCACATATGAAACAAGGTTTTGGTCTGATGATTTTACTTAGATCAACTCCTTGTTTCTGAGCCCATTTATTATTCCAATTTCTTTGATTTCCCCTCCTTTTATCATGTTTTTGGGGCTCAGACTTATTACATGCACACTGTTTGCAAGGAACAGGATTAACAACTGTAGTCTGCTTGTAATGGATCTTTTTGGACTTTCCCTCAGTCTTCTCTATGTCCTTAGATTTTACCCAGTTCCTTCCACAACCCTCATTGGTGATAATATTATTCTCTAAAGGAATCTCACCACTCACATTGTTCTCCTTACTCTTACCAGCTTCTTTCTCAGTCTTGTCCTTAACAACTACTCCATCTAAAGGATCTATCTCAGTGGCTCCCTCAGGCAAATCCTTCCTATCCTTGATCTCTAGCAAGTCTGATATAAGAGGGATGTAGTTGTTGTTGTATGGTGGTGGTGTGGTATTGTACCCAATTCCTGGTTTAAGCTTATCATGGATTTGAACCTTTAGGATTGAATTCATTGCTTTAGAAGCATATGAAAACTTTTCCACATCTAGCTTAACCTTGTCTAGTTCTCCTCTCAACTTTTCATTCTCCTCCTTGGACTTTGTCAGTTGGATTCCTAGATCATTCCTCTCCCACTTCCAGTAATTGGTATCATATGTGTGTTGCAATTCATTGGCTTGGAAACTTTTAATATGTTCCTCAAACCTCTCAACAATTTTCACAAAGTCTTTTATATCTTTTTCTAATCTCTTAAGGTCATCACTCATCTTCTGGTTGTGATCCCTGTACCTTTTAACAGTGTCAATGCAAGTTTGAGAACAGAGATTAGAAAGTACCTCAGTTGGGAGATCAGATACCTCTGCCATGAGAGCTTGATTTTGAATAGCCTCTTCTGCTTGATCACTCCAGTCAAACCCCATTCCTTGTTGAGAAACAAGGGCTTGAGTAGAGTTTCTGTTCTGGTTGAAGCTTCCAGTCTGAGCTTGTTGATAGTTGTTGTGAGACACTCCACTTCTGCATTCCCTGGCAAAGTGTCCCTTTAGATGACACTTATAGCACTCCACCTTTGACTTATCAAAGCCTGCTCCATCTTCTCTTCTTTGGGAGAAGTTGTTCCTCCCAGTCCTCTTGATGAACTTCTTCACCCTCATAGAAAGCATGGCCATCTGCCATTTAATATCCATCTGTTCAAGATCATCAGGATGAAGTTGTTCCAAATCATCATTGATTAAAGAGGAGTTTCCATGGATGGAAAGAAAGGCTTCAAAAACAGATTCAGTGCCTTTTTCTTGATTTACTCCATTAGCAACATTAACTGATTCAGGGTTAGCAGTAGAATCAATTGATGCTGATAGGAGTGCAGCATTATGAACATATCCAGTAGGCTTCTTCTTTGCTTCCACCTCAGATTAAAACACTCTCAGATCATTGTACAGATCATCCAGTTCCTTTTCTTCCAATTGTTCATTCTGTTTGAATGAAACAGTATACATGGTCCATTCATCTCCAAGGGACCTTAAGAACTTTCTGTTTACATCATCTTGATCAATCTGTACTCCCATAGTAGCTAGTTCACCAATCAGCTTGTTAAACCTGTCAAAAGTTTGAGTCATGGACTCATTCTTAGTTGACATAAAGTTTTCATACAGTTGCTTCAATATTGCCTTCTGATTTCTCTTGGTACTTTTGGTACCAGAAAATCTCTTCTCTAGAGCATTCCAAAGCATCTGTGCATCAGTGCAATTGCAGAATTGGTGTTGATACTCATTGGGAATAGCCAAGAGCAGTGTGCTCAAGGCTTTCATATCTTACATGTTCACTTTAATCACACTTTTCAGTTACTTCATATAGACTAATGTCTTACTATAGTTCTTCCTGCTCAATCTAAACTCTATATCATTTTTCTTTTTACTATTAGGATATTCAAAAAACTGATAGGCTATGAAAACCAACTAGATTGAACCAAACTAGACTGTTGTACCTTAGGTGAGACCGTGAGATGCCTTTGCTTATCTTCTGTGCCATACAACCTTAAGATGATTACTTGATTAGGTAAACCTTGGTATGTCAGTTAGTAAACATTACCTTGTTTGACTTTACACATTACAACGTTTACATTATTGAATATGTCTCAATCTCAAGCCGGGAGTAGTGCACCTGTACCCCCTGAAACAAAGAAGCATAAAGCTACAGAAACAAGATCTCAGGTATGGGATCATTTTGATAAAATTTTAATCCCGGAAGGTAATTTGATCAAAGGGATGTGCAAATATTGTAAAAAAACATATGCGGCCGACCCGAAAAAGCATGGCACGTCCTCATTAAAGAATCACTCGATTGCGTGCGTTATGAACCCACGTGCCAAAGAAGCTAGACAATCTGGGTTGGCGTTTGGTAGGGGTGAAAGCAATGAAAGTGTTTTAACCAATTGGGTGTTTAATCAAGAGAATGTTAGGAGAGCAATGACTAAGATGATCGTCATAGATGAACTACCGTTCAAATTTGTAGAGGGTAGGGGGTTTAGAGGCATGATGCAAGAAGCTTGTCCTATGTTTAAAATACCGTTAGATGGACGGTTAATAGAGACATATTTTCCATCTATTTAGAAGAGCGGAATAGTCTGAAAAAGTTTTTTAAGGAACACTCCCAACGGGTTAGCTTGACCACCGATACTTGGACATCCGTGCAACGGATCAATTATATGTGCATAACTGCACATTATATTGATGCCCAATGGAAGTTGAACAAAAAAATAATATCTTTTGTGCCAATTCAATCACACAAAGGGGATGCAATAGCCAAAGCTTTAGAGGTTTGTTTGGTTGAGTGGGGCGTAAAAAACATAATGACCATCACCGTAGACAATGCATCTAGTAACGATGTTGCCCTAGTGTTTTTGAAAAGCAAACTAGTATCTTGGGGGTGTTCATCTGTAAGAGTTCAATACTTGCATATGAGATGCATTGTACATATTCTGAATTTGGTTGTCCAAGATGGGTTGAAGATGGCTGACTCGGCACTTAAGAAGCTTAGGGATATTGTGAGGTGGGTAAGGAGCTCTCCAGCTAGATTGGCCAAGTTTAGGGAACTTGCAGCTTTACTTGGTGTTAAAGAAAGAAGCTCTCTCTGTCTTGATGTTCCTACTCGGTGGAACTCAACATACATGATGCTCAGGAATGCCATTCCTTATCGATACGTGTTTGAAGCTTATGACGGCCATGATGCATCGTTCAAGTTAGATATAGGTGATTCTCTGCTTGCAGATTATGATTGGGTGTATTTAGAGAGCTTCGTTACCCTTTTGAAGACCTTTTATGAGATGACTATTCGGATCTCAAGATCTCTTTATGTCACTTCTAATTCTTACTTGACTGAGATATGTGGCTTGGGGTTCTCGCTTACGGAAATGATTGCTTCTCCAAATTTGACTGAAAAGATACAATTCAATCTCAATTTGGCTTACTTTATTAGTCCTAATTTACAATGTACTTCACTTTCATATAGTTCTGTAATTATTTTGATTTTTCTCTAAACAGAATATGGGGCAAAAAATGAAGGATAAGTTTGATAAATATTGGGGTGATGCGGAGAAGATTGTCAGGATCGTAACTCAAACAAGAATTTAATTCACACACACTCAGAATCAATGCTAAAGAAGATGCGGAAAAACACTTTAACACTAACAATCAATGGAACAGTATATAAAACTCAAATCACAAGTTTATATTGATTCAACTTGATGATTACACACAAAACCTCAATCTGTTGAACAGGCTCAACAGACGTTCTATACTTCTCTATAGAAAGGATTCTATTTATCTTGAGGTTAATTCTCTGTAACAAAACATATTGAATTAATCTATCAAATACTTCTATACTATATATACAAGACTGATTACAAGATAATTATCAAAATAAAATTGATCTTCAGTCCATAATTATCTCCTTTACTTTAGCTTCAATCTATACAACTGTCTTCATTCCCATACGGAGTCTTTATCTCATAAGCAACACTATCTTCATGAGCAGTATTAATTATGAACTAGCAGTATTAATCTCAGCAAGCAGTATTAATTTTGTCTCAACAGTATTAACTCCTTCAAGCAGTAGTAATTGTGATATGGCAGTACTAACTTCCTCAGGCAGTAGTAATAGTCATGTCTAGCAGTATTAACCATCCTTAGCACATTTAAGACCCAACAATCTCCCCCTAACTTAACTTTTCAAATTGAGAAGTTAAGTTCTTCAAAAACTGGTCTTCATGATGCTTTCAAAACCTAAGTTTACACCCCTAGATTAGGATCCAAACCCAAGCTTTGATTGATGATCCTGCTAACCACAATCCTTTCCATTTCTGAGCCTTGAGGACAGATTAGTTTGGCTTTCAGCATCCCCTGTAGCTTGGCTAGGCTATGGTCCTATATCTTATCCACCAGATAATATTCATGAAAGCTTTTATCTATGGTCAAGATATACACCCCACACCTTTCAATAAGCATCTAGTTGTCCACAGACTTGAAGACATCTTTGATGACATGCTTGACAAGATCTGGACTGAACATCATGCATAAATACTCCATTGCTAGTTTCTTGATGTTCATCCCTGGAGTCTTCAGCACATCCCCATACAGATTCATTCCCACTTTAAACATTTCTTCCAAGTCTGACCTTGAAGAACATCTGACTATCTTCCTCCAAGTAGAATATACTTCAAAAGGATCACCCATTCTTTTGATTCTGAAATATTCTTTGCCTTGATCTTCAGGAATATCCCAATGGATGATTTCAGGGGCTTAGACTGAAATGGGATCTGCCTTCACTGGATCATTTTCTGTTACAGTCATGTAAAGTTCAAAATGCACATTAGATTGACTTGGTTGCTGTGCACTTTGACTTGATTGCTCAGCTTGACCTGTAACAGCTAGTTCTGTATCTTTCTCAGCTTCTGCAACCCTTGGCTTCTTAGACAGTTTCTTGGAAGCTATAGTTTTCACTCTCTTGACAGATTTGACTTCCACAGCAACATGTTCTTCCTTCTTTTCTTCAGCCTTTTCTTTTGAAGGAGTGGTTTCCTTACTCTCAGGGAAGGATTGTTGGATATTGAGATCATGTCTCTCTTTCATTTTTCTTTCAAACTCAACCCTTTGAGTGAAGTCCCCTTGAAGCTTTGCCATTTCCCTTTTATATAGCTCTTCAACTCTGCTGTATGACATGTTAGCAAACATCTCTTCTTTTACACAAGTTAAGCCTTTCAGAAAGTTTATCATTTTTCTCCTTTCTTGATTGGCCAAATAGGTCTTAGAAGGTTGTCTTTTCTGAATCTTTGCTGGCAGTCTGTGCTTAGATGCTTTCACTGTACTTTTCTTGGCCTCAGCTGCAGCTTTCAAGCTCTTTTGATATTCCTTATTCAGCTTAGTGGACAGATATAGAGCAATCTGCCTATCTTTGGCCTTCTGAGTTTCTTCTTCTTGTTGTAGCTCAGCCTGCAGCTTCTTAGCCAGTTCCTCATCTAGTTCAATCTGTTTTAGCTTCTTTGGTGGCTTTGCAGATTCATCCACCTTTGCCTTTCCTTTCCTCTTCAGTTCAGCCTCACTGATTTCTTTCCTTTTTAGCTCTGGGCCTCCCTCTTTGATTTCCACTCCCTTGGCCTTTTGAGTGGCTTTGGGAGTGTCTGTTTTGGCCTTTAAAAGGGTTTCTGCTATCTCTATTTCTTAAACAGAAAGCCCTGTTACTGCTGCTGCCTCTGTTATTGATGCTAAGCCAATTGATGCTGCTTTCTTGAATGTTTCTACTACTGGCTCTGTTTCTACTTGTTTACTAGTTTCTGCTTCTTTGCCCTTATCCCCCTCAAAAGTAGACTTCATCCCATCAGGCCTTTGCTTGTCAGATCCAGTTCTTGACTCCCCCTTATTCTCCCCCTTTTTGGTAGCATCATGAGGGATGCTCCTCTTCTTCAGTATAAACTTGGTTCTTTTCTTCTTTTGCACTTGCTTTAGAACCAATTTATTGAGGTTGCTGATCTGTACCTGTTGGGAGAGGATTATCTGTTGCATCTCCTCTATGAGTTTGCCCTAAGATAGGACATCCTTATTTATATTTGCCAACGTTTACATCAATTCATCATAGGTATATCTATCCTCACCACCTTTAGGTGTGTTTACCACCCTTGGAGGATCACTGGAACTTTTAGTAGGGGTCCTCTGCCTAGCAGAGGCACCTTCTACCCCCTTGGTTTCTTGGCACCGGGGACCTCTGGATGATTGCTCACCAAAGTTTCCATGGGGAAGGTCTTATATATGTTCACACTATCCTGCCCTGCACTTTGTGCAAAGTCAGTAGTGTGAGCCTTACAGCCCATATGCTCAGCCTGCTCCTTAGTGAGCACGTTCTTGGGGTTGGGAGACACCCCTGTGGTTTCCCTATCGATATTCTCTAATGGAGAATGCTCCATTAGAGGGCTTGAAGGTTGTGGGGGTGAAGGTACAAGAAGGGAAGGAACCTTTTTTACCTTTTTCCCTATATATATTTTGGTGATGGGTGAAGTTGGCTTTTTAAGATGGGACTGAGGGATGGTAATAGAAATGAGTGGTGTTGGTAGGTCATCAGTTTGGTTGTCAGATGAGGGCTTTGACACTGATGCCTCACCATGGGAAGGAGACACACCCATCATTGTAGAGAACAATGGTGTGTCAATACCTGAGGAGTCCTTACTAGTCCTCCTCATATTAGAAAACACCTTCCCTTTTGGGACCTTTGGTACATATACCTCATTAAAATGAGGTAAATACGTCAATTCCTTATTCAGTATAGCTTGCACAAACCTGGGATACATATAAAAAGATTTTGTTTTGGTATCCAGGTTTGACAGTAAGTCATTTAAGATCATTTGCGAAAAATTGAACTTCCTGGAGGTTGCTAAGCAGACCATAGCATAAGCAATGGTACTACTGAACTCACTCCAGCCAGTTGTTTTTTTGAAATGCAGTGCTAGAGGGTATGAACAAAAAATCTCCACTGAGGAGAAAATTTGTTCTTGAAAACTTATATACCTCAGTGGGACCTCCATATCCCATTCTGCTTACATTTTCAAAAAGATCTTCCTTGGGTAGAGATGTTATACCTGAGGCATCATCTAAAAGTAGATGAATGCGAATGGTCTCCTCCGAGATTGTCAGGGGTTTATCACAAACCCTTGACTTGATAACCTGAGTACCCTCTTCATTATGGATGGTGGCATTTGCCCAGAACTGTCTTTGATGCTCCACAGAGATTGTGAGATTGACCGTTAAAGCGTGGGCGATATGTGTGGATTTTAGGAAGTCCACAATCTGATGAAATCCTTCGGCTTGGTTGGGCTTATTCAGCATTGCCAACTCATTGTGGTCATCGACAAATATAAGACCTGCCATTTGAGAGAGATTCGACTGCGAACTAGGGTTAAGAGCTTGAAGAGCAAGAACGTTAGCGAGAGTGAGAGAGAAAGAAGATAAATAAGTGCATGAAATTCAAAGAGCCGTTTTGATTTTTGGCGGACTAAGGGGGTATTTATACAACCAATAAAACAGTTAAGAGCAGTACTAATTTACATTAGCAGTAGTAACTGACCCCCGCAGTAGTAATTCTTTGAAGCAGTAGTAAGTACACTAGCAGTATTAACTAACTCGCAGTATTAACTCATAATAGCAGTAGTAACACATACTGGCAGTACTAACACATACTAGCAGTATTAACACAGACTAGCAATATTAACACAGACCAGCAGTAGTAACCCTGATTAGCAGTATTAAATAAGTCAAGCAGTAGTTACTTTACACTGGCAGTATAAACCACCTAGCAGTCGTAACCATACTTAACCATTTTTGAAAAAATTTCATGAGTAATATAGTGAACAATATTAACTGAACTAGAAGTACCAAGTATCCAATCAAAACAACCTGAAACACTTAAACACACGGGGGTTAATAGAACCAATTTAATGAAAGTAAATAAGGAGGAATCTATATAGGTACATAAAGAGAATGAGAATATATTTATTCATTGTTCATCATGCCCACACTTGTGACCAAGAATGTGAATCTACCCACATCAAAAGCTTTTGTGAATAGATCAACAAACTGGTTACTTGTGTGTACTTTCTGAACCTGAATTAGCTTCTTCTCATTACAGTCTCTGAAAAATGGTACCTTATTTCTATATGCTTTGTTTTTAAATGCTTGACAGGATTATTGACAATGCTAATAGCACTGCTGTTGTCTATGAAAATAGGAGTGTGAAGAAATGTCATACCATAGTCCATCATTTAATTATGTATCCATAGCACTTGTGAGCAGCAGCTTGCAGCAGCTATGTATTCTGCTTCTGTTGTTGAAGTGGACACTGTGGTTTGCTTCTTACACTGCCATGATACTAGTCTTGCACCCAAAAACTGACATCCTCCAGTTGTAGACTTTCTGTCCAAGTTAGCTCCACCCAAATCACTATCTGAATATGCAAGTAGGTTAAATGGTGAGTCATGAGGATACCAAAGGCCTAATCTGGGTTGACCTTTGAGATATCTGAATATCCTCTTGACTGCTTGAAAATGTGATTGCTTTGGTCTAACTTGAAATCTTGCACACACACAAACAGGGAACATGATATCTGGTCTAGAAGCTGTGAGATACATGAGAGAGCCAATCATGGATCTGTAATAATGAACATCCACATCCTCCCCCTCAAGCTCTGCAGTGATCTGTTTGTGTGTCTCCATGGGTGTGCTTGCAGGTTTTGAGTATGAGAATCCAAACTTATTAAGAATATCCTGCACATAATTGGATTGGCTTATGAAGATTCCATTTGTTTCTGCTTAACCTGTAGCCCAAGGAAGAAAGTAAGTTCACCCATAGAACTCATCTTGAATCTCTTATGCATTAATCCTTCAAAATCTCTGCACAGTTGATCTTTTGTGGATCCAAAGATGATGTCATCCACATAGATTTGCACTAACAGGATGTCCTTCTTCTTCCTTTGAATGAATAGATTCTTGTCAATGATTCCTCTCTCAAAACCATTTTCCAAGAGATAGGTAGACAATGTGTCATACCAAGCTCTTGGTGCTTGATGTAGTCCATACAGTGCTTTCTTCAATTTGTATACTCTGTCAGGGTACTTGGGATTTTCAAACCCTGGAGGCTGACAGACATATACTTATTCTTCAATTTTGCCATATAGAAAAACACTTTTCACATCCATTTGGTAGACTTTGAACTTCATGAAAGAAGCATAGGCTAAAAACAACCTAATTGCCTCAATCCTAGCCACTGGAGCAAAAACCTCTTCATAATCAATTCCTTCTTCTTGAGTGTACCCCTGTTCTACCAATCTAGCCTTGTTCTTGATCACTATCCCTCTCTCATCCTTCTTGTTTCTGAAAATCCATTTTGTCCCTATAGCGCTGTGTCCTTTAGGCAGTTCTACCAAATCCCATACATTTTGCAGTACAAACTGCAGCAGCTCCTCTTGTATTGCTTCTATCCAGCTTGGATCTTTCATTGCATCATGTGCCTTTTTGGGCTCAACCTGAGATAGAAAGCAAGATAGTAAGTCTGATTGTATGTCTTTTAATCCTCCCAACTTACTCTGATTCCTTGTGATGATTGGAGAATTGATGTCTCCAATCACCAATTGAGGAGGATGATCTTTATGCACTTTTGTTTGATGAATAGTTTCTTCATTAATCTCTGCATCCAGATTAGAGTCATTCTTTTCAGGAGATCTGCCACCAAACACTGAGGAGTTCTCATCATCAGTATCATCTTCTGCCAATGCAGGCATCTCAGGTTCTAGATGTTCTGAAGTCAAAAACTGATCCTCCTTTTCACCTCTCTCCTCTTCATTCTGAGCAGTTTCAGTATCCTTTGAATCTGAAGCATCTTTCTTCTCTTGAACACATAGTTCAATAGGATCTGCTGTAGAGATTGGGAACAGCACAAACTCTTGTCTTTTGTCTTGTACTGATTCTGTCCCTGTTCCTGCATTATACTCATAACTGAAACCCAAAGAATTAGTTAGTGAATCAATGTCAAAAATCCAATCAGGGCCTGTACCAAGTTTATTTGGTGTGCTCTCATTGCATTTGACATTGTCACTTTCCTCAATTATTCTAGAAGAGGTATTAAATACTCTGTAAGCCTTACTTTGGGATGAGTAACTAACCAGAAATCCATCATCTACTTTGCTATCAAACTTGCCTAAGTGAGTTTTGGTATTAAGAATTATGCAAGGACACCCAAATGGTTTGAAAAATCCAATAAAAGGTTTCTTCTTGTTAAAAAGTTCATATGGTGTCTTGCCTTGAGATTGAACTATTAGAACCCTGTTTTGAACATAACAAGCAGTATTAACTGCTTCTGCCCAAAATGTAACTGGCAGTTTTGAATCTGCCAATAGGGATCTTGCAGCTTCAATCAGTGTCCTATTTCTCCTCTCAGCAACTCCATTCTGTTGAGGGGTCCTAGGAGCACTGTATTGTCTCTCAATACCTTTTTCCTCATAGAAGCTGTTTAGATCATGGTTTTTAAATTCAGTTCCATTATCAGACCTGATGATTTTAACTCTTTGATTTGTTTGGTTTTCAACTCTGAGAATAAAGGATTTGATCAGTCCATTTGTCTCATCTTTTGTCCTCAGTAAATAGACCCAAGTGAATCTAGAGAAATCATCAACAATGACTAAGCAGTAAGATTTCTTGCCAATACTCATCACATTAGTAGGACCAAACAGATCCATATGCAATAATTGGAGAGGTGTAGAGATTGTATTTATCTCTTTGGACTTATGAGAAGATTTGTGTTGTTTCCCTTTAAGACAAGCAATACAGTGATCATCACATGAAAATACCTTTTGTGGCAAACCTCTTACAAGGTTGTTTTTCACAAGTTTATTCATTGTTTTAAAGTTCATGTGACACATCCTTCTGTGCCAAAGAGATGATTCATCAACAGAAGCTTTTGAAAATAGACAATTAAATGATGAATCATTAGATACATTCTCTAAATCCAAGCAATAAACATTGTCCTTTCTTGGTGTTCTCAGTAGTATAATACTTTCATCAACTACCTTGAACCCTTTAGCAAGGATAATACATTCAGTATCATTAAACAATATACTATGTTTCTTGTCACAAACCTGTGATACACTTAACAGGTTGTATCTCAATTGCTCAACATAGTAGACATCCTCAAATGTCATCTTACCCTTTGACACAATACCTTTTCCACTAATCTTTCCTCCAGATGGATTATCACCAAATGCAACATGTCCTCCATCAATTCTTTTGAAGTTTTGTAGGCAGGACTTGTTGCCTGTCATGTGCCTAGAGCAACCACTATCAACATGCCAAATGCTCTTCCCTTTTAGCTGTTGGTTGCCCTGCACATAAAGTAGAACAGTTAGTTTTTAATAGGAACCCAAGCCAAAGTGGTCTTAGGTTTCCCATTCTCATCTGTTATTCCCAGATTCTAGTTCCTAAACACAATTAATCAAAGATAAAACAAGATTTCAATCAAATTACCTGTTTGATTTCACTTCAAATTCAAGATTACAAACTTTCTCTCTAGAACTCTCTCTCTCTCTCTCTCAGCAGATTTCTCTCTCTAAAAATACAACTGAATAATACGTTTTGTTTCTGTTGACTTACTTACAAAATACAAAGAATACAAGACTATTTATACCAGCACCTAATACAACGAAAATAAAATACAAAAACATATACAAAGACACTTTGACTTTTATTACAAAAGACTTTGACTTTAATGAGATTTGACTTTTTCAGCTTTGACTTTCTTGACCTTTGACCTTTAGTCTTCTTGATCTTGTATCCAACAGATTTATGCTCTAACAATCTCCCCCTTTGGATTCAAGATCACTGTTGAAAGATCTAGCTATTCAGTCTTCACTTTTTAAGCTCTGTCAGTACAATCTCCCCTTTTTCTTTGACTGTATTCTTTCCAAAAACTGTCATCAAACGATTAACAATCTCCCCAAAACTTTCACAAGACACTTTCAGATTTTGGAAAGAAATTATCTTCAGAATCAGCTCCAATTGCTTTAGCAAATAATCTTCAAAGAAAATTTCCTCAAATCTTCAGAAATTCTTTGATCTTCTTTAAATCTTCACTTTGAATCTTCTGACTTGGACATTTCTTTAAAAATCATCTCTCAAAACTTTATCATTTCTTGAACTCTTCTCCCCCTTTTTGATGATTTGAGCATCGATATCATCAAAACTTTCTCCAAGAAATATCTTTGAAGACTTTCTGACCACTAATCTTTCAAACTGAGCCTCTGATTCTGTGATCCATAGACAAGTATTCATCCAGATCTTTTCAAATCTAGACAAAATAAGAACATGTAACTCCTGAATCAACAAATGAATCAGTTAAAATGACTGTCAGTAACACGAATTCACCGTGTGTAACGAATACACAATATAAAGGAGCTTTTTGATGTTCACTCCCCCAGGGCTTCCATCCAATCATCGAAACACCACAATGGCAATTTCTATGAATGTTATGACAAAGAAACAAATTCTTTGTGTGTTCGTGCATGTGTAGAAAGAATTAAGCACGAATAATTGCTTATAAAGGCTCAACATTGTGTAAACCACTGAGACAACAGTTAGTTCAACACAGACTCAATGTGCATGAATGAAGTGCGAGGGTGGGGCAAACTTCCTTCTTTTTCAATATCCAGATTTTCCAAATGAAAACCAGATAGATTATATGCTGCGTCCCCTTTGAAATATGAAACACCTTCTTTTTTAGAAGAAAATGAGTGGCTGGTGAGGTTTTTAACAAGAGTTGGCATGGGCTAGTTGCCTGTTTCAATAATGTTCACCAAGAATTGTGAAACATTAGTAATGTGGCTGCCCGGCTCAGAAAGTAGTTGGTGCAGAGTTTGATATTCTTTTACTCTGATCTCACACCCTCTTTCTTTTAATCATTAAACTCACTACTAACCAAACTCTCCTTTACATTTTACCTCATCACACATCCCACACTCATTTCTTTTAGACTCTTCACACTCAATCACTAAAGGATTAACTTCTTGGGTAGGAAACACTGATTAACGTGAATCCATAGAAGTTCAGTTAATTCCTAGCACAAAGAACCCATATTTCCTATAAAAGCATAATGTTGCTCAGATGATTTAACTTTATCAGTAAAAGCTCATATACAAATGACAGATGAATGTATGCTTAGAATATAATCATGAAGATATAAGCATTTTAAAACATGGAAGTATTTTCAAACAAGTATATTGAATGAATGAATATAAATGCAAAAGACTTGTTTGAAAATCTGACATTGTATGAAAATGATCAGAAATGAATGATATAACAATCAAAGCTTAAGGTCAAGAATAATGGATATTGTCTATACGAAACAAAAATATAGACATTCTTGAAATGACGTTTTGAAATGAAATATCGCTCAAAATTCTTTAAAGTACAAGCGGGGTGTCTTACCATCGAAAAATTGTTTCAATTTAGAGACATGGTAAGAACAATTTGATCAAAAATTAAACCGATGTGTGTGAATACTTGAAAGTATGTAGAAATGACAATACGCAAGTATTTATCTTTGGAAACACACGGTTTGTTTATCAATTAAGCACAAAAATAAAATGAAAACATTTAAAATCACACTTCCAAATTATAAAATCTGTTTAAAAATCAAGAAGTGATTTGAACATTTCAGAACATGTTTTCTATATCTGAAAGTTATCCTTCTTTCAGATATATTTGAGATTAAGATAAGAAATTTACCTTTTCGAACAATCTTAAATCTCATGAAGTCAAGCTGAAGTCATTAAGATATGATCTTGTCAGCTTCTCTCATCCTGCACAAGTCTCAAAGTCTAGTCAAAGCAACTTTATTCACAAATTTATTCGAAAGTAAAAGACATAAAGCAGTAAAATGATTAAAGTACGAGTTCTGATTTGAAATAATCAGAAATCATAGTCTTACTCCTTTTGGTAAGCTCCCCCTAAAATCATGCATCACAAAAATTAATCATTTAAGTAAAATGCAGAAATTAGCTATGCTCCCCCTCAAAATAATGTAGATCATCTAAAATCTTCTCTTACTCCCCCTGAGATCATGAGCAAACAATTAAAGTGCAGATATCCTTCAAACATAAAGATAAAGAAAATGATGAAAAATAACAATACGTAACTTTATTAGGTAACAACCGATTATGTCTTAAGATTTAACATACCGAGCTTAGAGACAAGAAATTTAAATCTCTTTTCATCTAATGGTTTGGTAAATAAATCTGCAAGCTGATAATCTGTTTTTACAAAATAAAGTTCAATTGTTCCTTTTTCGACATTATCTTCAATAAAATGATACCTGACATCAATGTGTTTGGTTTTCGTATGCTGGACAGGATTAGCAGATATCGCGATTGCACTCTTCGAGTCACAATAGATTGGAATTTTATCAAACTTGAATCCATAGTCTTGCAGCTGTGTTCGCATCCACAGGACTTGAGAGCAGCAACTGGCAGCAGCTACATACTCTGCTTCAGCAGTCGATGTGGAAACGCATAATTGTTTCTTTGATGCACAGCTAACGAGCTTGTCTCCAAGGAATTGAACGTGACCAGAAGTACTCTTTCTGTCCAACATGCAACCTGCATGATCTGCATCTGAGTAGGCAGTCAGTTGAAACCCAGTATCCTTAGGATACCACAGACCAAGGTCTGCAGTGCCCTTCAGATATCTAAAAATCCGTTTGACAACAGCCAAATGTGATTCTTTGGGAGCAGCATGATATCTAGAACATAAGCATGTTGAAAACATAATATCTGGTCTACTAGATGTAAGATACATTAACGATCCTATCATACCTCTATAAGTCCTAACATCAACACTTTTACCCGAAGGATCAATGTTAATCTTAGTACCTGGTGCCATCGGGGTTCCAATTGGTTTACAATTTTCCATTTTGTACTTCCGAAGAATGTCCAAAATGTACTTAGATTGATTAATGAAAATCCCCATAGAAAAATGCTTAACTTGTAATCCAAGAAAGAAATTCATCTCTCCCATCATACTCATTTGAAAACGTGACACCATGAGGTTAGAAAAGTTTTTGCAAAATTTTGGATTTGTAGAACCAAATATTATATCATCAACATATATTTGAATAAGAATAATATCAGCTTTTTCCTTTTTGATGAATAAAGTGGTATCAACCTTACCTTTAGAAAAACCGGACTTGACCAAGAATTTAGATAAAACGTCATACCATGCTCGAGGGGCTTGTTTTAAACCATAGAGGGCTTTGTCCAAGATATAAACATGATCTGGCTTCTCTGGATTGACGAACCCTTCTGGTTAATACACGTACACTTCCTCTTTAAGAATGCCATTCAGAAAGGCTGTTTTCACATCCATCTGAAAGACTGTGAAATTCTTATGAGTTGCGTAGGCTAGAAACATGCGGATTGCTTCTATACGCGCTACTGGAGCATACGTCTCATCGTAGTCTATGCCTTACTCTTTCCGGTAACCTTTGGCAACAAGTCTAGCTTTGTTCCTTATGACGATACCATCTTCATCCTTTTTATTCTTGAATACCCATTTAGTTCCTATCACTGTTTTACCTTCTGGTTTTGGAATTAATCTCCAAACCTTTAGGGCTTCAAACTGATTGATCTCTTCTTGCATAGCAGATACCCAGTCCGAATCAGCAAGAGCCTCTGATACTCGCGTTGGCTCAATCTTACTGAGAAATGAGTCATGCATACATTGATTTAGAGTCGCTGACCTCGTTTGTACAGGCTTGTTGAGATCTCCAATTACTTGATGTAATGGATGATCTTTAGTCCAGCGATGCTCATGAGGGAGTGGAGTAGATACTTATTGAACCTGATCATCATCTAGAAATCCACTATCAGAATCTTCAGTTTGAATAACAGGAGGGGGGTTTACAGTTGAAGTTTCAGGTGCAGAAGCATCAGTTGGAACAACAGATTGTGGCTGTTGAGTTGACAGTGTGTTACACCCAACTGAAACTATTACTTTTGGCTCATCATCTGCTTGTGCATCTTCAACTGTAGGAGTAATTGTAGGAATGTGAGTTTCTGACTGAACAGGGGATGCTTGTTCAGTTATGATATCTGAAGTGACTGGATGATTGCAACTTGTATCTTCAGACCTGTTAGTCACAACAGATTTAGGTATATTAGAACCTAGAAACTCATCATAAAAGAATTCAAATAACAAATCTAAATAAGTTAAATGTGAAATAGATGTAGAAGCATTATTCGAATTATTTGCTGTAGAAGCAGGTTCTGGACTGATCTGCCCAGAAGCTAATACTCCAGTGATCACGGGTTCTGAACTGAGTTGTTCGGAAGCCATATCTTCATCGAATATTACATTAACGCTCTCGACAACTGTCTTTGACTTCTTCAGATAAACACGATATGCTGCAGATGTTGAAGAATAACCAATGAATATACCCTCGTCCGCCTTAGCACTGAATTTATTCAGACTCTCTCTGTCGTTAAGCACAAAACATTTACACCCAAATATGTGAAAATACTTGATTGTTGGTGTTCTGTTGTTGATCAGCTAATATGGAGTCTTTTGAAAACGACGGTGTATCATGGATCGATTTTGAGTATGGCATGCAGTCGACACAGCTTCTGCCCACAAGAATCGAGGTAAGTCCGATTGGCTAAGCATAGTCCGAGCGGCCTCGACTAGCATCCGATTTCGCCTTTCGACTACTCCATTTTGTTCAGGCGTTCGAGCAGCAGAGTACTGATGTGATATCCCGACCGATTCGAGATATTCTTCAACTATCTTGTTTTTGAACTTTGTGTCGTTGTCCGTTCGAAGAAACTTGACTTGTCGCTGCATTTTCATCTGGGTCGTCTTTAAGAAAGTAATAAGAAATTCGGGCGTCTCATCTTTTGATCGAAGAAATTTGACCCACGTGTATTTTGAGTAATTGTCCACAATAACCAACACGTATTTCTTTCCACCCAAACTCTGAGTTCTCATTGGACCACACAAATCGATATATAACAATTCTAACGGAGAACTAGTGCTTGGTTCAGGCTTCGGTTTATGCAGAGTTCTCTTCATCTTACCCTTCTCACATGCAGCACATAAGTGTTCTTTCTCGTATTTCAGCTCAGGAAGTCCTTTTACCAATTTCCCACTAACCAGCTTATTGATATAACGAAAGTTCAAATGAGATAAACGTCTGTGCCAGAGCCAACTTTGCTGCAATGAAGCCTTTGTCATTATGCAAACTTGATTGTCATTCTGTACCTTTGAAAGATTTATGGTATAGAGGTTCGTCTTTCGATTTCCGACTAAGAGTTCATTGCCATCTTCCGTACGAACCGAACATCTCTTAGCTTTGAAGTTGACCTCTAACCCTTTATCACAGAATTGACCAATGCTGAATAAGTTGTGCCCCAAGCCTTCGACATAACTCACTTTACTGATCGTTATGTTGTCCTGAAAAATATCACCATATCCTAAGATAGGTGAAAGCTGATCGTTTCCAAATCTGACATTTCCACTGAATTTCTCTGTATAGTTAGACAATAAAGCTTTTTGCCCAGTCATATGCTTGGAACATCCACTGTCCAAGTACCACATATGATGGGTCTGCAAGAGAAATCAGGAAACAATAACTTTAGGTACCCATTTAAAAACGGGTCCTAACATATTAGCACAAGATTTTGGTATCCATTTGAAAATGGACCCTTTGTTCTTCTGAAAACCTTTAAAAATATTTGTTCTTGAAGAATAAACATGATAAGATTCGAACCAATCAGAAGAATTATGAGAGTAAGCAAAATCATTTCTCTGATAATGATAAGATGTAGTAGAAATAGGAGATAATTGAATCAATTGCTTTATTGAATATCGCTTGTAAGAAGTTACAAGGTTTTGTTTATGTGAAGCAAGTTGATCAATTACATCATTATCACTACTAACTGATCTAGTACAAGAATTATCAGAAACTGATCCATCTATCTCATCATCCTTCCTTTTTGGTCGCCATTCAGTTCGAGCTTTCAACCTTTTCTTGCTTATATATGAAACATAAGATGTAGATTTATTAAGAAAAGCATATTTCTGAGACTGAGTTTTCCTTTGTGTACCAGTGTGTTTCTGTTTCTGTAATCGCTGTTTCTTATGTTTCTTGCCTTGAGAATAATACTCTCCTTTGAACAGAACAGGAGGCTTGACATCAGTGCCAATGGAAAGAGCATCTTTGGAAGTCATCTTGTTTAAACCTGTTTGAAAAATATATGCAATAAGAAACGAGAAACTGATCGTTAGTCCAAATGAAACAATCAAGAAAATACAGAAAACTTGAAATATAAAAAACAGAAATTTTGATCACAACCAGAAATATGTCCCCCTCCGCAGACTTAGCACGGGGGTCCCGCAAAATACACTTTGCGTCTCTAGTGTGGTACGCAAACCACACTTTGCGTCTCTCTCGACTTGCTTAAATGATACTTTGCGTGTCGAATTGTGATGAGTAGCTTTGCGTGCTGAGAAGATTACTTTGCGTTTCAAATGGGAATCGCAAACCTTTACTTTGCGGTTCAAGAGGGAAACGCAAACCCTTACTTTGCGTTTCAAGTGAGAAGCGCAAACCACAACTTTGCGTTTCAAGAGGCAAACACAAACCACAACTTATCTCTGAACTCAATCACTTCTACTTTGCGTTTGTCAACTTTACGTGTCATGGAAAGTACATAAACGATGAACTTCGCGTTTCACGTTACAAACGCAAACCCTACTTTGCGTTTGTAGTTACAGACGCAAAGCTCGCTTCTCGGTTCTTGTTGAAGACGCAAACATCACTTTGTGTGTCTCGTTGAATACACGGACCTCTGAAGAACTTACACAAATCTTGATGAATGACCCGCAAACCTGTTTGAATGGAACGCAAACCTTGAAGAACACGCACAAACCTCTAAAATCAATCAAAATCACACCAAAAACTCATCTAGAGCTAGAATTTCAACACTAAACTTTGATAATTGACTCGTCTAAACAACTAGAACACAAACTTAACAACTAATTTCGATCAAATACACAAAAATGTATAAATCGACTCAATTACAGTGCACAGGACTCGTGAACTTAGAACTCAACTAAAATCAAAATTAACGATCAAATACAGTGCATTTCTTGAAATCACCTATACAAACTCGATCGATTATGCTATCTGAACAAAATCTAATCGATTACAACTCCAAAAACGCACTAAAACTCAGATTTGATTTTTCGCTCAAGAACACAGATACGAACTTTTGAATTTTCTTGATTTTTCGATTTGGATCTGCTCTGATACCAATTGTTATTCCCAGATTCTAGTTCCTAAACACAATTAATCAAACATAAAACAAGATTTCAATCAAATTACCTGTTTGATTTCACTTCAAATTCAAGATTACAAACTTTCTCTCTAGAACTCTCTCAATAGATTTCTCTCTCTAAAAATACAACTGAATAATACGCTTTGTTTCTGTTGACTTACTTACAAAATACAAAGAATACAAGACTATTTATACCAACACCTAATACAAGGAAAATAAAATACAAAAACAAATACAAAGACACTTTGACTTTTATTACAAAAGACTTTGACTTTAATGAGATTTGACTTTTTCAGCTTTGACTTTCTTGACCTTTGACCTTCAGTCTTCTTGATCTTGTATCCAACAGATTTATGCTCTAACATCATCAACATATTCACAATCAGTTTTGATGAGCTTTTCAGACTGGGGAATCTTATGGCTTGAATACTTTGTCACAATAATGGGTCTGTTACTGGAAGCGTTACTAACTTGATTGGCAGTACTAACATCATTAGCAGTACTAATTGGGTTAGCAGTACTATTGCTTACAACAACATTATTTCTGTCAGCAGTACTATTTGAAGTAGCAGTACTAACAGCTTTCTTTATTTTTGGAACCCATACCTGGACAAAGTTGTTTGCTTTCTTCTTCATTAAGTTACTCCTTGACTTATTTGGAGTATTTTTCTTTGATTTTGCAAACTTGTTTTGAGCATGAGATTTTATAGGTGCTCTTTTTACATTTTCAGTCATATGATTCCTTCTTTGATTCCTATAACCAACAGGATTTTGTATAACAGGATTTTGAAAATTTATCCTTTGGTTCATAGGATTGAAATAACAGTATTTAGCAATATGATTAAGCTTTCCACAAATAAAACAAGGTTTTGGTCTATTGATTTTACTCAGATCAACCCCTTGTTTTGTGCCCACTGATTATTCCATTTTCTTTGATTACCCCTTGTTTTATCATGTTTTTGGGGCTGATGTTGTTTACATGTACAGGGATTCACAACCGTGGTCTGCATATAGTGGACTCCCTGTACCTTTCCCTTTTCTCTCTTTGAGCTATCCACCTTTTCACTCTTGATGAATGGTTTACCCCCCCTCCCCTTCATTGGTAAGAATATGATTTTCTACAGGAATCTCTTCTGCATTCTTACTCTCAGAATTCTCTTCCTCATTCTCTTCTTCAACCACCACACTATCTATAGGATCTACTTCTGTTGCTCTTATAGGTAAGTCCTCCTTATTTTGGTTTTCTAAGAGATCTGAAGAGGGAGGGATGTAATTCTTGTTATAAGGTGGAGGTGTTGCATTGTATCCTATACCACTCTTGATCTTATCATGAACTTGAGCTTTAAGCAAAGAGTCCATTGCTTTGGAAGCATAAGAAAACTTCTCAATGTCAAGCTTAGCTTTCTCATACTCACTCTTTATCTTCTCACACTCCTCTTTAGACTTTTCTACTTGAATCTCTAATTGATTTTTCTCCCACTTCCAGTAATTTGTGTCATAGTAGTGCTGAAGTTCATTGGCCTTGTAAGCCTTGATTTGATCTTCAAACTTCTCAACAATCACTTTATACTCTCTTATATCTCTCTCTAACCTTTTAAGATCGTCACACATGCTTTGGTTATGATCCCTGTACTTTTGTACAGTCTGAAGACATTCTTTAGTACACAGTTTAGTTTTTACCTCTGTTGGAATATCTGTGCTTGAAGATTCTGAGACTTCTGCCATCAGGGATTGATTCTGAACAACTTCTTCTGCTTGATCACTCCAATCAAATCCCATTCCTTCTTGAGAAACAAGAGCTTGAGTGGAGTTTCTGTTGTTTTGGAAGCTTGAGGAATGTGCTTGCTGATGGTTGCTGCCATGTTGTTGAGGAATTCCTCCTCTGCATTCTTTTGCAAAGTGTCCCATTTTGTGACACTTGTAGCACTCCACCTTTGACTTGTCAAACCCAACACCATCTTCTCTCCTCTGAGAAAAGTTGTTCCTTCCAGTCCTCTTTATGAATCTCTTGACCCTCATAGTTAGCATGGCCATCTGCCACTTTATATCCATCTCCTCAAAGTCATCTGCATTAATTTGTTCAAGATCATCATTAATTAAACCAGACTTAGCATGACTAGCAAGAAAAGCTTCTAATACAGAGTCATTAGATACATCCTGCTTAGATACATAAGCAGTACTAACTGATTCTGTATTAGCAGCAGAATCATTAGAAGAAGAAGATGATAAAAGAGCAGCATTATGAGTGTATCCAGATGGTCTCTTCTTGGCTTCAACTTAAGCCTCAAACACCCTTAAGTCATTATAAAGATCGTCTAGTTCTTTGTCTTCCAGCTTGTCATTCTGTCTGAAGGAGATAGTATACATGGTCCATTCATCTCCAAGGGACCTTAAGAACTTTCTTTTTACATCATCTTGATCAATCTGCACTCCAACAGTAGCTAGTTCACCAACCAGCTTGTTAGACATGTCAAAAGTTTGAGTCATGGACTCATTCTTAGTTGACATGAAGTTTTCATACAGTTGCTTCAATATTGCCTTCTGATTTCTCTTGGTACTTTTGGTACCAGAGAATCTCTTCTCTAGAGCATTCCAAAGCATCTGGGCACCAGTGCAGTTGCAGAATTGGTGTTGATACTCATTAGGAATAGCCAAGAGCAGTGTGCTCAAGGCTTTCATCTCTGTCTTCCTTATCTTCCTCTCTCCATCCGTCTTTGGTGGGATTCTTTTTCCATCTTCACCAATCTTTCCTTCATTAGATGGGACATTCTCAATGATGTCCCACATGGAGTAATCTGTGAGAAGAATGTATTGCCTGATCCTAATCTTCCACATGTCAAACTCATTAGATCTGAGCATTGGAACCTTTGAGACCAGAACGCTATCACTTGAACCGTCCATGATGATTGTTGTTTTTCTGAGTTTAACAAAGCTCTGATACCACTTGTCAGGATCGTAACTCAAACAAGAATTTAATTCACACACACTCAGAATCAATGCTAAAGAAGTTGCGGAAAAACACTTTAACACTAACAATCAATGGAACAGTATATAAAACTCAAATCACAAGTTTATATTGATTCAACTTGATGATTACACACAAAACCTCAATCTGTTGAACAAGCTCAACAGACGTTCTATACTTCTCTATAGAAAGGATTCTATTTATCTTGAGGTTAATTCTCTCTAACAAAACATATTGAATTAATCTATCAAATACTTCTATACTATATATACAAGACTGATTACAAGATAATTATCAAAATAAAATTGATCTTCAGTCCATAATTATCTCCTTTACTTTAGCTTCAATCTATACAGCTGTCTTCATTCCCATACGGAGTCTTCATCTCATAAGCAGCACTATCTTCATGAGCAGTATTAATTCTGAACTAGCAGTATTAATCTCAGCAAGCAGTATTAATTTTGTCTCAGCAGTATTAACTCCTTCAAGCAGTAGTAATTGTGATCTGGCAGTACTAACTTCCTCAGGCAGTAGTAATAATCATGTCTAGCAGTATTAACCATCCTTAGCACATTTCAGACCCAACAAAGATGAATTTGGTAAATTTTTTTGCCAACATTATGGATCCAAGAGATAAAGTGGAGTACATGCCATTACAGTTCGATCAGTTATTTGGTGCAGAAAAAGGTGAGGCATGTTTTAGAAAGGTAAAATCCCAACTCACTACCTTGTTTGAAGATTATGTGCAACAATATTCCGAACCTTATCAATCACAAACTCAATCTCAATCCCAATCCCAATCTCAATATGGAAAAGGTCTTCCCCCTCTTGTAAGATCACAATCCAAGTTTAAAAGTTTGTTGAAGAAACAAAAACTTGATAGTGGGGCTTTAGATGGAAAAACGAGTGAGCTTGATGTTTACTTAGGTGAGGAAATTGTAGATGATAATGGGAAGGAATTTGATTTGATGATGTGGTGGAAACTGAATAGTGCAAGATTTCCCATTCTTTCAAAACTTGCCTCAGATGTCCTCGTCGTACCCATTTCCACAGTTGCGTCCGAATCAACGTTTAGTACAGGTGGTAGGGTTTTGGATAATTTTTGGAGTTCTCTAACTCCTAAAATAGTTGAAGCACTTATATGTACCCAAGATTGGTTAAGGGGTCCTAGTGAACCGATTGCTGTCGAAGAAAATTTGGAGGACGTTGAGAAGTTTGAGAAAGGTACGACATTACTTTATGAGTTAGTTATTATCTGTAAATTATAATTACGACATTAGTTTATAATTATAAGTGATCATTATGTGCAGAAATTGATAATATAAGAGTTGGAAGTTCTTCTACTCGTCGTGAAGAAGATAGTCCTAGTATTGGTACACATGCATCTGATTATTTTGGGGGATTTGAAGAACTTGATATTGATGTTGATCCATGATTGAGAAAGGTACTTTAAATTTTACATTATAAATGATTTTCATGATTTGTTATTTGTTATTTTTTATTTTATAGGATTCAAAATTTCAATAAAAGTTGGTGTTACTTGTTAGTTGGTCACTTGGTTGGAACTTGGAACTTGGAGTTGGAAGTTGAAGTTGGAACTTGGACGTGGATGGGAGGGGTAGAGTTAGACGGTTGATCATGGAAATTGGTAAGCGAAAATCAAATATTTTGGACCTTGGTAAGTAATGGTACTTTGGTTTTGGGTATGGTGCTATGGTTGTTTATTTCAAACTTTCAATTGATGTAAGTAATGGTACTTTTGACATTTTGTTATGGTTGTTCCGTTATTTTTGTTCAAACTTTCAATTGAATTAGTAGATCAGTTATTTGATGTTTATAGATGTAGTTTACCACTTCATAATTTAGTCTTTTAGATGTAATTTAGACTTTGGATACTTTGGTTCATAGTTGTTCACTTTGTATTTCTAATGTAAAAATAGTTGTTTTTGTATTTCTAATGTAAATAATTGTTTGTTTAAGTTTTTTAAAGTTGTTACTAACAGGCCAAAAAAAAAGCAGCCCAAACCAAGACCCACTGGCCCACCCGAACCGACCCACCCGAACCCGAACTGCCCCGAACCCGAACCATCCGAATTGTTTTCGGTTGGGTTCGGGGGTTTCCATCCCAACCGAATATCCGATCGGTTTTCGGGGTTTTGGGCCCGACCCGACTCGTCCGATGCTCAGGCCTGACGTGAGGTTTATGAAAGTGTGAGTGGAGTTTAGTGTAGTGGACCGATACTAAGCTTTTGAGATTTGTGGACCGATAGTATAGATTGACCGGTAATATTAAATAGTTGTAGAATAGTTGACCGGTACACCATGCTTTTCTTGGACCGATAACACAATTTGAATGGTGGAATTGAATGGAGATTGGACAAGGGACACGTGGAAATGAAATTAACTAAAGATGGTTAGATGTTAACAAAGATGGTGGACACGTGTTCCATTTTATCGGTCATGAGTTTAGGAAATAATTCTTAGCATGGTTGACACGTGAGTGAGGATTGGACCGATATGAAGTTTGAATGTCTTTCACCGGTAAACTCTTTTCTTTGACCGGTATGTTGTAAAGATAGTTGGACCGATATATTGGGATGGTGGACCGATAAGAGAGTAGTTCAACCGGGAGAGAGTAGTGGACCGATATGAGGTTCGACCGTTATATTGCTTCTCTCGACCGATAGTGCAACGACCGATAGATTTCGACCGGTATCACCTTCTTCGATAAAACGGACCTGCAACTCCCAAATTCACCCAAATGGAATTTGATTTACCACACCAAAATTTGACACAACGATCTCCTTATCAATTACAACAACTTACAACCACTTGATTTCGAAAACAACCACCGAATGAAAATTTGATCGATTACACAGTGTATATGAAAAATGAAGAACACAGAGACTTTGAAATTTGATTCTAAATCTGGTATCAGCTCTGATACCAATTTTGAGTCCGTGATCGTTTACCAGATAAATCAAACAACAAAGATATAACGATTACCAACCTGTTTCGATATATAAAACGATGATTACACGGTTGAGTTCTTTGATAAGCTTTCTCTCTGTTTTCTCTCTTTTACACCTTTAGAATGTGTGTTGTGTGTGTTCTTGTTTTATGATAGATTATTAGATAGAGAGAGATATCTAACATAATATCTAGATATATAATATCTAGATATTTTATTTAAACTAATATAATAACTAAAACTTAATATCTAAATAATATCTAGATATTAAAACTAACTTTGACTATTATTACAGAATAGACCCTAGACTATGGTTGAGATTGACTTTCAGCATTAACTTCAGATTGCGATCTTCGTATTGGATGATCTTGAATCCAATGAGACTGTGGTCTAACAGATTTCTTCTTCATTCTCACCTCACATTTCACTCCCAACTCCCTCTAAACTCTCTTAAGACCTCTCAAACCCATCCATAGTGATTTTGATCCATCAAATGCCCCCATCCTTAAGTATTGAAGTGTCATCAAAGGATAAAAGCTAGACACCAAGAATCTCCATTATCATCTTCAACCTCATGCTTCATTCTTGGGTTTTCTAGGTTTTCATCAAAACCTAAGTGGTAAGTGTATCCCTCCTATTTCTAAACTTTGTTATGAGATATAAATGCTCTCTTGACGATTTCCTAGTGTTTGGTTTCCCAAATTTCGGGTTTGATGGTTTTGCAGAAATTAAGTCAAAAATTAGGGTTTTGGTCAAATTGAGGACTTTGATGTAAAATGTTTGGGGATCGTTTCTTAATGGTTGGATGAGTATATTCATGGTTGGAAACTTGTGAATGTAGGTTTTGGAAGGATTTGCTTGTGGATTCATGTTTCTTCAAGAAAGCTCAAGTTGGGGTAAAATCTAGATTTAGCCTAAATCTAGCAAAGTGAGTTCAAGTTGTTTTGTGAAAACTATGTACATGCCAAAAATGTCTATTTTGATGCATTGAAAAGTTTCTTTAACATTATCTAATGTGGTTATTATTTGTTGAAGTTTGCATTGGTACCATGAATTTATAAATCTTGAGAAATGCACATACTTGGGGTTTTTAGACATTTTGATAAAAAAATCATATTTATGGGATCTTTGGATGATTTATATCATAAATAGAGATTGTTTCTAGTGTTAATGTATTTTGGAGTATTTGGGTTGAAAATGCATATTGTTATGATTAGAAATTTTGGAATGCAAATGATATGATTTCTATTGGAAAATGGTTGGTCCGAACCAATGATGGGTTTTGAGTTGATCATGTTTTGGAGCATGTGTTTTTTATGAACATTGGTTAGATATATTTTTTTCACTTATGATGACTTTATTTGAATAGTCATTGAGTTGTTGAGCTTTTGGCTCGGTTTCAACTCCGTTGGGTCTTGGGGACATTTGTTCGGTTTTGACATCTCGATGTAGAACTTTGGGTATGTTATGCAATTATTGTCTTCTATTTGATAATTACATGTTGTGAGTGCGTTGGTCATTCAGTTTGGAGTCATGTGATTCATATGACGTAATTTTAAATGAACAAGCTTGTCTAGAAGGTGAGATCCCAAGGTAAAGACCCGGATAAGGTTGAACTAGGTGATCAGTTGAGGAAAAGACTCGGTTTGAGTTGATATCCGATATGACTAAAGACTCGGTTTGAGTTGATGTCCGATATGACTAAAGACTCGGTTTGAGTTGATGTCCGATATGACTAAAGACCTGGATATGGTTGATGTCTATCATGACTAAAGACCTGGATAGGGTTGTAACACCCTCAAATTTGGAAAAAGCGACTAAATAAAAACTTTCAACAATACCTTAAAGGATAATAGAATCTCTTAATACCAATCCATAATTGAAATTCATTTCTAGGTTGAACCATCAACAAATAATTAAAGTCTTACATAAAGACTAACTAAAGTCGATGTTACTATATCCCAATGCCAATCTCTATCTCCAATATAAGTGCAGAAGACTTCATCAAGCTAATCACCTCTTCGAGCACACAACTAGCACTCATCTCTTCACAGTGCCACTAGAACTAATCCCGAAATGGAACCTGATGCACATGCCGACGAATAAAAAGGTTAGGCTAACGCCTAGTTAGTTCAAGAGTTTTATATCATGATTATAAAGGAAAACGTAAATAAAAGTATTGTAACTTATAATCATGATCCTTTAAAATGATTTACTTAAAAAAAATAAGAGAACAACTCATTTACTAATAATATGCATTTTATAAATGAACGCCTCAACGCCAAAACATTATTTCATGAAATAATGAAATCCAACACTTATTCAAAACGAGAACAATGGTAATGCTCAAATAATGAAATTTGAGTAGACTTTATAAAACAAACGACCAAACTATGAGTAAACTCAAGTCTCTAAAATTATAGCATAAGGGAGATAACTCAAACTCAAAACGTGAATATAAATTGACTCCCAATTTATGATAATGTAAATAATACTTCATATCCCAAAACACCCCAAAACACCCCAAAACACGGGCAGGGATTAATACTCAACCCATAAAACATGGAATGAACTCATGTATGCAAAATATCACCGAAAACAAATATATAAATGACTCAACCCAAAGACAACACCTTTCGGTGACGGGGGAAACCCGATTCCGCATGATGCGACGTGCACAAAGTAAGCCACACATTACGTTAAACTGGTATTAAGTATCGGGCTCAACATCTTTCAGAATACACCCATAGATACTTGCACGGAAGACTTACATCATACCGAAGATGCCTAACCGCGCCGCAATGGGGAAAACTAGCTTTCCACCATTGGACAAATAATAAAAGTATCGAGCTAAGCATATTTCAGCATACACCCATAGATACTTGCACGAAGGACTTATAACCCAATCTGATGGCTAACGTGCCACGATGTGGAAAATTAGTCGTCCCAACATCGAACAAAATAACAAAAGTGCTCATGGATCCATAGCAGACGGGGTTGAAATATTACATGACTTAAAACGAATGAACTGACGCATTCAAAACATGTAATTCCCAAATAAGATGCAATAAATGCAAATCATAACCAAGCTCTCTACATTGAGCTATCAAAACCGGACAAGTGTCCCCAAGACCCAATAAAATCCAAGCCGAGCCATAAGCTCAACAAATCCAAAGACCCAACGTTGAAAATCATAAAATGAAATCAAACTTAAATGACCCGAAATAATGCAACTCATGCTTCAACTCACAGAAATAACTCCAACATGATTTAGATTGGGACAAAACATTTTCCAAGTGGGTTTATACCTTTTATCCTTTCAAATCATCCCATGATACCCAATAAAATGCATTTATACTCAAAAATATACTCCATGAAATAAATCATTTAGGTACCCAAAATATATGATTTATTTATTAAAATGCACAAAATCCCAAATGTGGGTGTTTTATAAGTTTATAAAGTTGAATACTTCCGAATAACCAAAACTTATCAGATGATTAGCAGTTAACAATTCCATATAAAACATGTAAACACTTTAAAATAGACATTTTGGCATGTACATCGTTTTCACAAATCAACTTGAACTCACCTTGCTATATTTAGGCCAAATCTCTAGGTTTTACCCCCAAAACTTGAATCACCCTTGATGAAGGCTTGAACCACCAAGAAACCTTCCTAGATCTTAGATCCAACACATCTACAAGATCACCTTCACCACACAAGTCATCAAAATCAAACCCAAGTTGAAGGATGAAAGGGAAAAAGGTGAAATCATCAAACCCTAGCTTAACATTGAGAGAGAGGAGGAGCTTACCACCACAAAATACTCTTGTATACTACAATAGACTTCTAATATCTTGCTAAATCCTTGAAAAACTCTCAAAAACGAAACCATGACAACTTGAATCACCAAAATCGGAGTTCTGATGCAAAAGTTATGAAGGAATGAAGTTTTAGGGTGAAAATGAAGTTTGGGGCCGATTTCCCCCCTTTTTGTGCGCCCAGCGGCTCCGCGCAGGTCCATCCGCGCGGAGAGCCGCGCAGAAGCACTGTTGCCCCAAATTTTGCTCGAACACTGTTTTGGTCATAACTTCTTCGTTATAGCTCCGATTTCGCTCCGGAAAGAACCGTTGGAATCGTAATTGAATCCTTCATATATCAAGACTATAAAATCAAGGATTCAAGTCCAAAATCAAATATATTATTTTTCTTTAATATATATGTTTCTGTATTAACTTGAAATGATACCCTTCTTAAATCGGGGTGTTACAATCCTCCCAACCTTAAAAGAGATTTCGTCCTCGAAATCTGGAATCACCAAGCACCCAGCATCACACTTGGAAATATCGATTGATTTCCTATCCAAAAGGAATGCCTTCATGAAACCTCACTTTATATACGAACCCGATTACATTCCAGTTGAGGTTGTCGCTGCGTTTCTCATAACGGGCCGTTACAAACTCAATCTCAATGTTCCATATATTTCACCGACGTCGGGATGAACGTTGAGTCCTTGATTAATCATTTTCATAATCATTAAATCTCGGTTGCCTCCCAACCTTATGTTGCTCATATTACCTCAAGAGTAACTTACGACCTTATTTAGTCATTTCCACCAAGAATACCCCAAAGCAAACCTTTCCCTTAGATACCTCTAAATATGACGCATCAAGGTCTCCTCGATAAACGAGTTGTACTTAAATTCCACCTCGACATTCTCACCAAATGTATCCAATAAACATTACCACCAAATAGTTATCGTCCTTCGACGAAATTTTCTAACAACTATATTTGGTCTGAACCGACACAACCTTAAATCCGTTCCTCAAAGCTGACACAGACACTATGTCTGCAAGGGCTCCCAAACTTCCAAGGTTACACAACTCCCGCCATGCACTCAAGCATCGATTGCCAAATCAGCGGATGCCTTGACAATGATCGAAATGCCAATGATTGATTCTTAATTATCAACATCTAATATCCTTAAGGTTACCGCTTGTCCTGCAGACACACCAGACCTAACGGAAGTACACTGAAGCACACCAACAGTTATTGTCCTCAAAATAAACTGTCGACACCTATCCTCGGAATGGTCGTTTTGCAACGTGGGTATACCACCAAAAATTTCGCTACCGAGTTGTAACGTCGAATAAGGTTAACACCTACTCATGGAATTTAATCCCCAAATCATACCGCTTTTTTAGTCATCCATAATATCATCATTATTCACCAATACCTAATTGTAACACCCGATTTTTCGTAAAGCAAGCTCCGTCCTTCGTTGGTTATCTCTTCGCTTTCCGTCTATCTTTTAAGTGGAAAATGTTGTGCTTTCGAACCTTAAGTCAACCCATGCGAGAATCTCGAGTTTCGACCTTTTCGGGGCTCGGTACGTGTGGCGCGATTGTGACTCGCGATAGTGACATTTGTCACTATCGCGTGGCACAATCGCCGGGGGTGTACCACCCGCGGTACATTTTCCATGAGAGTGCCCTCGCGATAGTGACAATGTCACTATCGCGTGTCATAATCGCCCGCGGCCACTGGTTCCTTAAATGTCCGAATTTCTCACTATTTCTCTCATTTTTTACTTCTATCTTCTTCCCTTTTCTCTCCCAAACCCCAAAACCGAACCCTAACCTATTTTGGGGGGTTTTCCTTCCCAAACCACATGATTCTTCACCATCTAGTTAGTCGGGATCTTGAACCACAAAACCTCTATTTTCATCTCCCTCATCAGGTTCATCGATTGGGAGCTCGGGTTGAAGGATTGGAATGAGTGTTCTCGGAAAGTCTCATCATCTCTAATGGTAAGATTTCTTGAAACAATGTTATAAATGCTCCATTGGTGGTTTCTTAGTGTTTGGTATCTCAAATGTCGGATTTGATGGTTTTTTGGAAACTAGGGTTTTGATGTTGTTGAGGATTTTAGTATGTAAAGGTTGGAGAAATGTTTCTATATGATTATGTATGGGTATTTATGGTTTGGAATTGTATGGATCTAGGTTTTGGAAGTTTTCGGCTTGAGGATTCAAGCGGCCTTCAAAAGAGCTCGTTGGGTGAAATCTAGATTTAGCCTAAATCTAGCAAGGTGAGTTCAAGTTGATTTGTGAAAATGTTGTACATGCCAAAATGTCTAATTTAAAGTGTTTATGTGTTTTACATGAAATTATCAAATCTTGGGTCAGTTGCTAATCTTTGATTAATTGAAGTATTTAACCTTACAAACTTTGTATAACACCCACATTTGGGATATTTGGGCATTTTGATAAATGTGTCACAAATGAGTGTGTTTTGACGTTATACTACATAAATGGATCTTTGGTCAAAGAAATGCAATTTTAAATGATTGTCGGGTTTTATGCGTCATTCATGAAATGGAATGTTTTATAAAGATTACTTGCAGATTTATGTGAAGTACTTGAAAGAATGTTATAGTCTCATTTTCTGATTTTCATTCTTATCAGCAGTTAAGTTTGGGATAATGCATGTCATTGGTGTTATGAGGCATTTTGGAAATATAAGGGTATAAGTCATTTGGGAAAATTGATTGTCTCAACTAAGGTGGAGTTTTGAATTAATTACACTTTTATCGTGGTGTTTGTATATCCGTTGGTCGAGTGCGTTTTATTGTATTTTTATTTCATTTACCAATGAGTCAATGGGTTGCTAAGCCAGCAGCTTGGTATTTTTATTTTGATTGGGTTTTAGGACAATTGTCCAGTTTTGGTAGCTCGATTTAGAGCCTTGGATTGCGATATTGGATGAGGGACTCGACATAAGGACCGTTCGCAGTTGAACTCGATATCCCGTGGGTGTACGTTTAAAGCCACTGAGCCTGACATCCCTTGAGCTTGGAATTATTGTTCCGGCGTGGGACGACTAGTTTTCCACGTCGAGGCACATTAGGTACCGGATGAGGTATAAGTCCTTCGTGCTCAAGAATTACGATATTGGATGAGGAGCTCGACGTAGGAACCCCACGGGGTTGAACTTGAGTTTCCGTGGGTGTACGTTTAAAGCCACTGAGCCTGACATCCCTTGCGTGTACTTTTGTTTATATGACTAGTCTTAACAACATAAAACGGGCTTACTTTGTGGACCGTCACATTTTATGGAATCGGGTCTCCCCCGTTACCGAAAGGTGTTGTTTTTGGGTATTGAGTTTTATTATCCAGGTTTTCGGTGACGTTTTGTATAATTGAGTTTTACCCTTGGTTTATGGGTTGAGTATTATGCTCACCCTTTGTTTTGGGTGTGTCGGGATATAAGGTTTAACCGTATCTTCATAAATGGAGAGTTCAATTTATATTTACGCTTTGAGTGAGTTTTGGGTTAAAGCTAATTTATGAATGGGCGGCTTATATTGGTATCATCATCTTTGAAGTAGTTTGGTTTGGAAAACGTCCAAATTGGTATTCTTTGCCTAAAATGCATATTATTGGAAAATGAGTCGCTTTCACATGTAAGACGTATCATATTGAAGGACTATAATTTTAACCGCATTCTTTCTTTTTAAACGATTATATCATACATGTTGAAAACTCTTGAGCTCACTAGGCGTTAAGCCTAACCTTTTTATTTGTCGGCATGTGCATCAGGTTTCAAGGTTGGGAGTTGGTTCTAGCAACCCTATGAAGAGTAAAGCCTTAGCTAGCTCCGAAAGTAAGTATTCAGTGAAGTCTTCCGCCTTATGGAGATAGTGACTATGCATGGGTATGAGTAGCACCCGTCATTTATAGTCCGTATGTATAAGATGGTATAGGTGTATTGTAGTTGAATCTAAATTCGTGGTTGTAGATGATTCATTTATTGATATATTTAGAAAATTTTAAATAAGTTGTTATTTCCAGATTTGAGGGTGTTACACTAATAAGGTGGCACACCACTGATAATTAGTATGCCGTCGTACCAATAACCCACAAATTCAAATCCAACCATACCCAAACGACCGTACACGATTTTAATCTGTAGGTTTAACGAAGCATAAAAATCATTACTTAGCTAACTAGGAGAAAGCACAGGTCTAACGCCTCAAACTCCGAGGACTCTTTTAGTCCTTAATCTTGACCTCTATCACAAGAGGACTTACATCTACAGCTCTACTGAGTTCAAGGTTTTTCAAACTACCATGCCAATTTGAACTTTTATAAAACCTCTAAATGTAAAAGCTTTATGACAATTAATCATACAAATAAAATCTACCACCTTTTACTCGGTAGGTGTACAGAGTGGTCACATCGCCACACATATAAAACCATTTCAGAAAATATTTGATTAATAATCAAGCTAATTTTGACACCAACGAAAGATATTTCAACAAAAATTTTCAATGGAACCGCTATGATTCCAACATGCATAAATTTTATGTAATAAATGAGAAATAGTTTTACGTACTAAAACAGTGTATAACAAAGCGTTTGTACAAAACTACAGAACGGGAAATTCATGAAATCAAATTCCAAAAATTTTGCATTAACCACATAATGTCATGTAATAAAATTTCCCAACGCGACTCGCATACATCAGTTTATTTCCCAACACTTAGTAAAAGACAGATGCATGATATTTCAGCAATTGTAAGAGTAATTTATTTTGATTCCAAACTTTAGGCTGTACAATTAAAATGTTTGCAAAACCCAAAACAACATGTTCATGATATCGAACTATCAAAGTTTTCTCTCTTTTAGCCACAACGCGGCATGGAATAAGATTTCACAACAAAACTGCATGCGACCGTTTAATTCACACAACTAGTAGGGTGATATGTGTATGCACTTGGTTAAAACATGAAATAATTTATGTCGATTTCGATTTCAAAGCCAAATAAAAATATGCTCTCATCGTTCTAAAACATTCGCTAAAACGCCGTGATGAAAATTCTCAATAAAAATATGCATACATGCTATGTGTAGCCAAATTGCTCACATGAAACCCAAAGGGGAAAACAACACCACTGGATGTCAAGAAAATTTCCACATCAAATCAACAAAACCCCATAAAATAAAATTCTCAATAAAACTCAGACATCAAAATAATGAAAGGTAACTCTTCATCCAAAACCTTAACATATGTGGAGGAGATCCAATATTAAGATCATAAGTCGTAGTTACTTGTCCAAGACTCTAAGCAGCGTCAAAATACGAACATTACATATTCGAAAATAGCGTTAGGCAGCAATGAGAATAAACAAAGTCTCGACAAAGCCTGCAACCACATGCAATAAAATAGTTATACGCCTGTTTAAGATCCTGGTCTAAAACTTGTGTGAACATTTCAAGATTTCGTGGAATGATCCACATGGTGATTTTGGAAACATGAGAAATAACCGATGCAATTTATTTCAGAAATATATTTCGTGCATGAATTTGGTCGGCACTCAAAACCTCGAAACCATGCTCCTCGATCTCTTAGTTACACTATCGTCATCCAGATGCTCAACATCTTAAGGCGAAGATCAAGGATTTCATAGGTTATCTTCACAATTTCTCCTCGAAATTCATTGGTTCCAAATGTCTACGGTTCTAATCTAACCAATCAATCCGACCCAAAACGATTCACTTAATGCAATAACCATGCTTACCGTCAGTCCAAGTGACGAATACTAAAATCATCCACCTCTTCTAATGGCCACCCATATAGAAACTGTTTCACTACCCTAACGATTATCATACCAAGGCAGTTCAAGCATACACACGTAACTCGTAGGTTAACCATAACACTGGTCAGGTGTTATTATGAACGTACTGTACATGATCATCCTTGCCATTATCGGCATGATTCCCGTTCCTAGTGACTCCACTCACCTCGTATCATCAAATCTTAAAGTGCCTAATTGTGCAATCTCACATTCAATCACTTAAAATTACACTAGTTTGAGTCTAGGCATTCAAAATCAATATCTAATTCTCTCAAACATAAACTCTGATACCAACTTGTAACACCCTCAAATTTGGAAAGATAGACTAAATAAAAACTTTCAACAATACCTTAAAGGATAATAGAATCTCTAAATACCAATCCATAATTAAAATACATTTCTAGGTTAAACCATCAACAAATAATTAAAGTCTTACATAAAGACTAACTAAAGTCGAGTGTTACTATATCCCAATGCCAATCGTTATCTCCAATATAAGTGCGGAAGACTTCATCAAGCTAATCACCTCTTCGAGCACACAACTAGCACTCATCTCTTCACAGTGCCACTAGAACTAATCCCGAAATTGAACCTGATGCACATGCCGACAAATAAAAAGATTAGGCTAACGCCTAGTGAGTTCAAGAGTTTTATATCATCATTATAAAGGAAAACGTAAATGAAAGTATTGTAACTTATAATCATGATCCTTTAAAATGATTTACTTAAAAAAAATAAGAGAACAACTCATTTACTAATAATATGCATTTTATAAATGGACGTATCAACGCCAAAACATTCTTTCATGAAACAATAAAATCCAACACTTATTCAAAACGAGAATAATGGTAATGCTCGAATAATGAAATTTGAGTAGACTTTATAAAACAAACGACCAAAATATGAGTAAACTCAAGTCTCTAAAATTATAGCATAATGGGGATAACTCAAACTCAAAACGTGAATATAAATTGACACCCAATTTATGATAATGTAAATAATACTTCATATCCCAAAACACCTCAAAACACGGGCATGGATTAATACTCAACCCATAAAACATGGAATGAACTCATGTATGCAAAAATGTCACCGAAAACAAATATATAAAAGACTCAGCCCAAAGACAACACCTTTCGGTGACGGGGGAAACTCGATTCCGCATAATGCGACGTGCACAAAATAAGCCACACATTACGTTAAACTGGTATTAAGCATCAGGCTCAACATCTTTCAGAATACACCCATAGATACTTGCACGGAGGACTTACACCGTACCGAAGATGCCTAACCGCGCCGCAATGGGGAAAACTAGCGTTCCACCATTGGAAAAATAATAAAAGTATCGAGCTCAGCAACTTTCAGCATACACCCATAGATACTTGCACGAAGGACTTATAACCCAATCTGATGCCTAACGTGCCGCACGAAGGACTTATAACCCAATCTGATGCCTAACGTGCCACGATGTGGAAAACTAGTCGTCCTAACATCGAACAAAATAACAAAAGTGCTCATGGATCCATAGCAGACGGAGCTGAAACATTACATGACTCAAAACGAATGAACTAACGCATTCAAAACATGTAATTCCCAAATAAGATGCAATAAACGCAAATCATAACCAAGCGCTCTACATTGAGCTATCAAAATCGGACAAGTGTCCCCAACCCCAAATAAAATCCAAGTCGAGCCATAAGCTCAACAAATCCAAAGACCCAACGTTGAAAATCATAAAATGAAATCAAACGTAAATGACCCGAAATAATGCAACCCATGCTTCAACTCACACAAATAACTCCAACATGATTTAGATTGGGACAAAACATTTTCCAAGTGGGTTTATACCTTTTATCCTTTCAAATCATCCCATGACACCCAATAAAATGCATTTATATTCAAAAATATACTCCACGAAATAAATCATTTAGGTACCCAAAATATATGATTTATTTATTAAAATGCACAAAATCCCAAATGTGGGTATTTTATAAGTTTATAAAGTTGAATATTTCCAAATAACCAAAACTTATCAGATAATTAGCAGTTAACAATTGCATATAAAACAAGAAAACACTTTAAAATAGACATTTTGGCATGTACACCGTTTTCACAAATCAACTTGAACTCACCTTGCTAGATTTATGCTAAATCTAGGTTTTACCCCCAAAACTTGAATCACCCTTGATGAAGGCTTGAATCACCAAGAAACCTTCCTAGATCTTAGATCCAACACATCTACAAGATCACCTTCACCACATAAGTCATCAAAATCAAACCCAAATTGTAGGATGAAAGGGAAAAGGGTGAAATCATCAAACCCTAGCTTAACATTGAGAGAGAGGAGGAGCTTACCACCAAAAAATACTCTTGTAATCTCAAATCGTCTTCCAATCTCTTGATAAATCCTTGAAGAGCTCTCAAAAACGAAACCATGGCAACTTGAATCACCAAAATCGGAGTTGTGATGCAAAAGTTATGAAGGAATGAAGTTTTAGGGTGAAAATGAACTTTGGGGCCGATTTTCCCCCTTTTTTGCGCCCAGTGGCTCCGCGCGGGTCCATCCGCGCAGAGAGCCGTGCGGAGCACTGCCGCCCCAAATTTTGCCCGAACACTGTTTTGGTCATAACTTCTTCGTTATAGCTCCGATTTCGCTTCGGAAAGAACCGTTGGACGCGTAATTGAATCCTTCATCTATCAAGAGTATAAAATCAAGGATTCAAGTCCAAAATCAAATATCTATTTTCCCTTAATATATCGGTTTCTGTATTAACTTGAAATGATACCTTTCGAAAATCGGGGTGTTACAAGGGTTGATGTCTAACATGACTAAATATCTGGATAGGATTGATGTCAATGGTTGCCCATATTTAAAACATGATTATAACATAGATATTTGGTATATTCTTGCGTTCCCGCCACATTCACTGGAAACGGGTCTCCCCCGTCGCCGAAAGGTGTTATTTTGGGTATCGAGTTTTACCCATGTATGCGACGGCGTTTTGAGTATGGATTGTTATCCATGATTTGTGGTTTAATTATTAAACATTGTCCATGTTTTTAATATTTTGGATAATAGAGTTTTGTCCGCGTGTTCGGTATTTGAATAGTAATTCTTACCCGTGTTTCGAGTGAGTGTTGGGGTTTGAAGTTACATCTTGAAGAAATATTTTATTTTGGTATCTTCATCACCTGAAATGCATGTTATTGGAAAAATGGTCGTTTTCATATTTTAAAGTAAATCATTTTGGAAATCATGATTCAAGTTGCATTTTTCCGTTTAACGATTATATGATCATGAGTAAAACTCTTGAACTCACTAGGTAACCCTTTTTATTTGTCGGCATGTGCATCAGGTCCTGGTTGGGGATAGTCCTAGTAACACTATGAAGAGTGGAGTGCTAGTGGTGCGCCTGAGAAGCAAGTAGTTTTGGCGAAGTCTTCCGCTTTGGTTTTGTGAAGAGCAGCTCGTATTGGGGTTAAGTAGCACCCGACTTCTGTTTAGTCCTTGTTTAGTGCGAGAGTTTAAAATTGTTAAGGTTAATTATAGAATTTTATATTCGAGGTATGATGAAATTTGATTTGTATTCGATATTATATCGAGATTTTAATTAGTTACTCTTACTAAATTTGAGGGTGTTAGAAGTTGGTATCAGAGCTTAAGTTTGAGAGAATTAGGTGTTAATTTTGAATGCCTAGACTCAAACTAGTGTTTTTAAAGTGATTGAGAGAGAAAGAGTGTCCCAATAGGCACTTTAAGATTTGATGCTTCGAGGATAATAGAGTTGCTAGGAACGGGAATCATGTCGAGAGTAGCAAGAATGATCATGTGCAGTACGTTCATAATTGCACCTGGGCGGTGTTATGGTGAACCTACACGTTACGTGTGTATGTTTAGACTACTTGGATGTGACGACCGTTGGGGTAGTGAAGAAGTTTCTAAGTGGGTAACTGTTAAGAGAAGTTGATACTCTTAGCATTCGTCACATGGAGTGACAGTAAGCGTAGTGATAACAGTAAGTAGATCGTTTTGGGTCAGAATGATTGGTTGGATTAGAACCATAGACTTTTGGAAACGACATTATTCGAGGAGAAACTGTAAGTTGAACTGATAAAATCTTCGATTGTTGCCTTAAGATGTTGAGCATCCGGATGACGATAGTGTGACTGAGAAATAGAGGAGTGTGATTTCGAGACTTTGTGTGTCGATCAAATTTATGCACGAAATTTATTTATAAAATAAATTACTCAAATATTTGTCATGTCTACAAATCATCATGTGAATTATATTACGAAATCTTGGATAAATGTTTAGCACGCACAAGTTTTAAACCATGATTTTAAATAGGCATAAAGTTATTTTATTGCATGTGGTTGCAAACTTTGTTGAGACTTTCTTTATTCTCATTGATGTTCAACGCTATTTCAGACATTGCGATGTGCGTATTTTGATGTTCTTTTGGGTCTTGGACAAGTAACTGCGGTTTGTGACTTTAACATTGGATCTCCTCCACATATGTTAAGGTTTTGGACGAAGAGTTATCTTCCATTATTTTGATTGAGTTTCATTGAAAATTTTATTTCATGAAGTTTGCGGATTTGTCATGGTGGCTTCAATGACGTCCCGTTGTATTGTTCTCCCGTGAGTTTTGTGCGGGCGGTTGGTCGCGTATGGTACGTATGTATGTTTTATTTGGGAATTTCTGTCTTGGTGTTTAGTCAATATTTAAAGCGAAGAGAGCATACTGTTGACTTGGTTAGAACTTGAAAACGACGTAATTATTTAATATTCTTAACAAAGTGCATCCACATACCACTGTGCTATTTTTGTGAAACAACCGTCTTATGAAAGTTTTGTGTAGAATTTCATTTTGTGTCGTGTTGTGACCAAAGAAAGAAAACTGTGGGAGTTTGATGTCATGAAAATTCCATTTTGAGTTTTACAAATAATTTGTCGTAAATCGTTTGATGGACGGATTAATTTACACCTTGGTGTGAGGAGATGTATAAGGAATCTGTGTTAATTTGTACTAAATTTTTGTTTTGCACATTTACGGTTGTTGGCATCATTATTAAGGGTTCTTGCAATTATGTCATATTAAGGTACTAATATGCATAGCTTCGTAGTCACTATTTTTGGCCAAGAGCATTTTATTCGCGTAGCCTTAAGTTTGATATTGATTTAAAAATTTAGCCACACTCGATGAATCGCATGTACCTATCGTTTTACTAAATTGAGAAAAATAAGCTGACGTATGTGCATCTTTTTAGAAATTTTATTTCATATCATTATAAAGTTAATGAGAAACTTTGGGAACGTGATTACGTGAATTTTTCTCTTTGGGAATTTTGTACAAATGCCTGGTTATAAACTATCTTAGTACGTAAAATTATTTTTCATCTATGGCGTAAATTGATGCATGCTAGGACCACAGTGATTCATTTGCAAAGTTTTGTTGTGAACCCTTGTTTATTATCATTATTAGCGTGAGTAATGGTTAAATGCTTTTGAAATGATTTTATAAGTATGGCGTTTGTTGCCACCTTGCGAAACTATCGAATAAACAGCAGTGGGTTTTATACGTACGATAAAGTGTTATAAAGCTTTTGCGTTTAAAAGTTTTACAAAAGTCCAAATGGCATATTAATCCGAAAACCTTGAACTCATTAAAGTTATAGGTTTAAACCCCCCATCGTGAAAGGACTGGTAATAAGAGACTAGAGACGCCTTTGGGAATCGAAAAAGAGAATGATTTGAATGGTTGGCAGAATTGATTTGTGGGAATTCAACCACATGAGGTCAGATGAGGTATGATTGTGTAAGGTAGTAAATTTATATTATCATCCCAGTTAGACAAGGGGCGGTATTTTCCCTCTTGGTAAATTTCGGGTTGGAACCCTGTATGATTGTTTGCATACGGTTGGGTTTAATTTGATGGTTTGCTCGTTTGCTCAACATCATGTTATGCATTGGTGAGGTATCATTTTAATGAGCTTTGTGAATAAAGGGAATATTGATGTTCGTCGGTTAGAGATGTATGAGTGGAACTTTAGTGACACATTAAGTGTCAACTTTAAATTCAACAATACTAACCCGGAATGAAATATTTGGGCGATACACCCACGATTACGGTATAGTCATTTTGAGGATAAGTGTCGACATCTGATTCGAGGACAATGATCGTTGGAGCATTTCAGAACATTCCCGAATGAATCCTGTGTTGCAACATTAAGCGATAACCTTAAGGATGTTAGATGATAGTAATTTGGTGTCGACGATTAAAATGTTCTTGATTGGTAAAGGGTATATCAACTAGATGATTGGTGTTATGTTCGGTTTAGGAGTCGTGTAATCGTCGGACTTGATTTGACCAACCCCCGGAAAGCGTATCGGTGCGTCCTTGGAAGGAACGCTTTACCAATATCAAGGAAAAATCATAAGGAGTTTTGTGAATTCTTTGGGTTGGTGTGTGTTACACCCCTAAAACCAACTGGGTCGTAACGAAACGTCAATACTTAAAACATACGTCTTCTAAAATAAGTTGCAGCGGAATATTAAACATTACATCAGATAGTCTTTTAAGAAATATACGAAATACTAATCAACAACTTATGAACATAAACTTAAAACCAAATTCAAGCAGTCTGCTACATAACCAGCCTCATGCTAGACCTTTGCCCTTATCGACTCCGATCTTTCCTGATCCTGAGATACACGCTAAAGTTAGCTTTACGCTAAGTAAGTTCATGGTTTCCGCATCGTCACCCATCGGTCATGAAAATAATTCAGGTACAAATAGTCATATCATAATTTACTCACAACGTATCATGCATTTTAAAACATATCTTGCAATTATGAGAAAAATGCAGCGTGCCATCGCTTTATATATTTACGTCCATTGGCATGGTGGGGCTCTGTCATCCCGTCCATCTATAGTCAAGCTCAGAGGTGCTCTCAAGCATATGTCTTGACTACCATCCCATAGTGCAGTCCAGAGGTGCCCCTTCCGACACATGTACTGACTATATTCGTCATCTGCGGTTTCCCGCCGTCCAATACCGGCGTCCCGATAATGAGCCCCACACTTACAGCCACGTCCCATCAATTCAATTTAATCCATCACAATACACATCGTACATAGCATGCATTTCGTCCGATATTTAGAATAATAGCATACTCAGATATGTTTCACATTGTCATACATTCAACACCACCATACATGCACTTGTGCATATAAATACATATAAATAAACTTTGTATGCATGCCGGTCACAACAAAATGTAACACATTCATGGAGTCGTTATTCCATGCATCATCCAACATATTAGCATGCTTTTCATATTTTAAAAAAAAATATAGCATGCTCAACGAAATCATCATCAATATAAAAGAACATACTTTTGCACATGCGTGTATCCCAGTTAAAAGTCACATAAAACTCACCTTGATTAGTGTAGGAATACCCGTTACTTGGGAGCTCCAAATCCTACACGAAATCATAACGTTTCTCTAAGTTTTCACGTTTTCAATAAACATGTCGCCTAATTACCGAACTCTCGAACGAGTTCTAAAAACTTGATCCCATTATTTTTACACCGAGAAATTAACGAGATATTTTTACCGCTCTATCCCCTTTTACCGTCACCTAAAAAAACGTATATGCCTTCACACATATTTATACAATTTTATTATATATATATGCCTGCCATTCTCATCCATATGGCTTCCAACACAACAGTTTCCAATTTAACATATATGTGCATAATTATTATGAAAGTCTCACCATCATGTGCCATTTCAAGCCAAGAACCAATTATATGCCTCTCTCTCTTTCTCTCTCTCTCTCTCTATATATATATATATATAATATATATATATATATATATATATAATATATAAATCATTTGCCATATAGCTTTTCATGGCTACTGGCACGAGGCTCCTTCTTCAGATTGGTTTCTCCTTTCTTTTATACATATTATATATATACAAATAATTCATAAATTTTGGCTTTCAACCCACTAGAACAAATTCAGTGTTTTGCAAACTCTCATTTCGGTGTGCAGTGGTTATCGCCCCTGCCTCTGTTTCTTATCCCCATACAGAGACCCAATAGCATCGATTAAGGTTTCTGTATAAATCAATATTATTATGCATACAATCATAACAACAAGGAACTCCAAACCATCTTGAATAATGATTTCAGACTCCAATTATTCCCAACATCTCTAGTTCTCTGCCCCATCATACAACATCATAATTGAACCAAAATACCAACTTAAATCCCTTAGTTAACAGAAAATTGATTCAATAATCATGTTTATCAATCATTCATCATTGTTGGGATATCATCTACTCGTGAAAAAAGTAAGTATTTCTTACCTCAATTTCTGAAATCGATATCTCCAAAACGAAAACTCTACTCGACTTCTGACCTCGTTTTGCCTCCCTCTTAGCAACTCCTCTTTCTCCCTCTCCCACTCTCAGTTTGTGCTTGACGATAATAGGTAGAAAATAAAACCACATCGCTTCCATTTGCTTCTTAATCGACGCCTCACCCCTCTTCTAACTGTTGCCGCCCAATTTTCTCTCAACTCCTACCCACGTCCATTTGAAGGTGAAGAAAACCTAAATCCCATTCTCTCTCTTTTTTTTTATTTTTTTTATTTTTTACACCTGCTAAATTTGAGATTTCCAAAAATAACCCCCACTCTTTTGTCAATTATTTATTTTAAGCCCAAATTCTTGGGTTGTTACAACTCTCCCCCACTTATAAAAATTCCGTCCTCGGAATTTACATTGCATTAAATAAGTGTGGGTACTTCATTCTCATCCCAACATCGGGTTCCCATGTCATGTCTGAACCTTTATGAAATTTCCATCTAACCAGCACCAAAGGAATGCTTTTGTTCCTTAGCCTTTTCATTTTTCGATCCATGACTTGTACGGGTTCTTCTATGTAGCTCAATTTATCGTCTATTTGAACATCATTTAGTGCCACTATTGTTGTCTCATCGGCTAAGCATTTTCTTAGATTTGATACGTGGAATGTATTGTGAATTATCCTTAACTCCTCCGGTAACTTGAGTCGGTATGCCACTTCACCAACTCTGGCTACAATTTCATATGGTCCAACATATCTTGGACTCAACTTTCCCCTCTTACCAAATCTGACTATCCCCTTCCATGGAGATATCTTTAACGTCACTTTATCCCCGATTTGAAACTCTAAAGGTCGTCTTCTCTTGTCTGCATAACTCTTTTGTCTGTCTTGGGCGACCTTTAGCCTATCTCTTATTTGTACCACCTTGTCGGTCGTCTGCTGAATGATTTCTGGCCCAGCGAGTTGCCTTTCTCCAATGCTCGTCCAACATATTGGTGTTCTACATTTTCGTCCTTACAACACTTCAAAAGGCGTTGCTTGGATGCTGGTGTGATAGCTATTATTGTAGGCGAATTCTACCAATGGTAGGTGGCTATCCCAATTGCCTCCAAAATCTATCACACAAGACCGTAACATGTCTTTTAGTGTTTGGATCGTTCGCTCACTCTGCCCATCTGTCTGTGGGTGATAAGCTGTGCTCATATTCAATCTCGTACCCATCTCTTTCTGAAAGGTCGTCCAAAATCTTGACGTGAACCTCGTATCTCTATCAGATATAATGGATAACAGCACTCCGTGCCTTGTCACAATCTCATTGACGTATAACTGGGCTAACCTTTCTAAAGAATATGATTCCTTGATCGGCAAAAAGTGCGCAGACTTTGTCAATCGATCCACGATTACCCATATCGCATCGTGACCTCTCAACGTTCTGTGTAGCTTGGTGACAAAATCCATCGTAACTCGGTCCCACTTCCAAACGGGAATTTCTATCTGTTGTAAGCTACCAGAAGGTTTTTGGTGTTATGTTTTTACCTGCAAACACGCCAGAGACTTCTCTACGTATCCGGCCACTGCTTTCTTCATTCCTGGCCACCAATAGCTTTTCTTAATGCTTTTGTACATCTTATCACTTCCGGGGTGCATCGTATACATAGACTTGTGTGCCTCGCCGAGCACCGTTTCCCTCACATCTCCTAACTTTGGGATCCAAATCCTGTCCTTAAATCTCCTAATTCCATCTTTCCCAATCTCGAGTAGCTTAATTTGCCCCACCATTCTTTCACCTTTGACATTCTCATCTAGAAGAGCCTTTTGTTGCCATTCTCGAATCTGATCGACTAGATCTACTTTCACATCTATCCTCATAGCACGTACTCTCAATGGTTCAACTCTCTCTTTCCTGCTTAAAGCATCAGCGACCACGTTTGCCTTACCGGGGTGGTAATGGATCTCGCAATCGTAGTCCTTTAACAATTCCATCCATCTTCGTTGTCTCATGTTTAATTCTTTCTGGTCAAATAGATATTTTAAGCTCTTGTGATCTGTAAAGATCATACATTTCGTCCCATATAGGTAGTGTCGCCATATCTTTAATGCGAACACTACGACTGCCAGTTCCATGTCATGCGTTGGGTACCTCTTCTCGTGTTCCTTCAACTGTCGAGATGCATAGGCTATCACCTTTCCTCGCTGCATCAAGACACATCCCATCCCTTGCTTTGAGGCATCACTATACACGAAGAAATCTTCCATCTCATCTGGTAGTGACAACACTGGTGCACTACTCAATCTTTCTTTCAGTTCTTGAAATGCTTCATCCTGCTTATGGCTCCATTCAAACTTTGTAGCTTTCTTCGTCAACATAGTTAACGGGGTAGCTAACTTTGAGAAGTCTTGAATGAACCTTCTATAATATCCAGCCAATCCTAAAAAGCTTCGAATCTCCGACGCCGACCTCGGAGGTTCCCATTCCATCACTGCTTGGATCTTCGCTGGATCTACTTTTATACCGTCGGCATTCACAACATGGCCTAAGAATTGTACTTCTCTAATCCAGAAATCACACTTTGAAAATTTAGCGTACAATTTTTCCCTCTTTAGCAACTCTAAGATCGTTCTTAGGTGTCCCTCGTGTTCTGTTCGACTCTTCGAATAAATAAGGATGTCGTCTATGAATACGATCACAAACTTATCCAAGTACGGTCTGCACACTCGATTCATCAAGTCCATGAATGTTGCGGGTGCATTGGTCAAACCAAAAGGCATGACTAGAAATTCATAGTGATCGTACCTTGTTCTAAAGGCAGTCTTTGGAATATCTGCTTCTGACACCCTTAACTGATGGTAACCCGACCTTAGATCGATTTTGTAGAAATAACTTTCCCCCTGAAGTTGATCGAATAGATCGTCGATCCTTGGTAGTGGGTACTTATTCTTTATCGTGACTTTGTTCAACTCACGATAATCGATGCACATTCGCATCGTACCATCCTTCTTCTTAACGAACAGGATCGGAGCTCCCCAAGGTGAAGAGCTTGGCCGAATGAATCCCTTTTCCATCAGTTCTTGTAGTTGTTTCATCAGCTCTTGCATCTCGGTGGGTGCTAGCCGATATGGTGTCTTCGCAATCGGCGTTGCCCCTGACACCAAGTCGATCTTGAACTCAACTTGCCTTTCTGGTGGAATTCCAGGCAAATCTTCCGGAAACACTTCTGGATACTCCTCACAATAGGAACATCCTCCAATTTCCGTTCCTGAGTCATGTCGATAGCATAAGCCAAATAGATATCACATCCTTTCCTCATACACTTACTAGCCTTAATCATTGAGATAATTCCTATCTCTCCTTTCTTTCTTTCGCCATAAACATGCAACATGATTCCATTCAGAGTCGGCATCTTAATCAATTTCTTATTACAAATAATTTGGGCCTCATGGTTAGACAACCAATCCATGCCCAGAACTACATCAAACCCACCTAGGTTCATAGGCATTAACTTAACCAGAAACTCGTTACCGCCAATAATGATTCTGCAATCCTCAACAATCTCATTTATTTTTATCCGACCCCCATCAGCAGTTTCTACAACATAGCTTTTATCTAACCTTTTGGCATATCTATTCAAATAAGGAAGAAAAGTAGTGGAAACGAAACTTCTAGTAGCACCAGAATCAAACAGAACATGAGCGTAATTGTCATTGACAAGAAACATACCTGATACGACGTCAGGTGTTTCCTTAGCCTCATCGAGTGTCATAGTGTATGCTCGTCCCTTGGCTCGCGGTATCTCCTTCTTCTCGTTACCAATTTTACTTGAACTTCCCCCGACTGACTTTAAACTTCCCACTGGACCCTTCTGAAGCTTCGGACAGTTAACTCGAATATGCCCTGATGCTCCACATTCATAACATGCTCGCTGATTTGGGCATTCACGTTGTGTATGCCCTGGTTTACCACATTTGTAGCAACTGGTGGTACCCACTCGACACTCTCCCAAATGCCATTTGTTGCACTTGTTGCACGGGGGACTCCTTATCTCACTCTCCTTAGATCCCAGTCCCGATCCCAGCTTGCTAACCTTCATTTCTTTACTCGATCCTTCCCACTTGCGTTTCATGTCTTTCTTTGCCTCAGCTGGGGCATCACTACTCTTCTCAGATATTTTTTCCATCTCCACCGCTTGAAGAAATGTCTTCGGGTGTGTTCCTTCCGAAGACCCTGAACGAAGCGATCTACTTTTCGTTGCTCGGTTGATACTTGATGGATAGCGAACCTCGATTTCTCAGTGAACTTATTGGTGTATTCCTGCACCGAATCTGGACCCTGTTCCAACTGTAGGAACTCCGTCTCTAACTTCATCACGTCAATTCTCGAACAATACTTTTCGGTCATTAATTCCTTCAAACTTTCCCAAGTCATCGAGGTTACCTCCGCAATTCCTCTAACGGCTTGTTCCGAGCTCCACCAGTGTAAGGCGGCAGTCTTAAAGGTGGTAACAGCAAAACGCACCCTCTATTCAGGTGAACATTGGCATGTCTTGAAACAGTTTTCCATCTTATTGAACCAATCCATCAAGTCAAGTGGACCCTCCTTACCGGTAAACTCTTGTGGGCATGTGCTCGAGAATGTTTTATAACTACATCCTCTCTTCCCATAATTGTCAACCTTGTCCTTTACTATATCACCTTGTTTGTTTTGGGTCTCATCTGAACCTTCCTTACTCTTATCATCATTTTCTCCCTTACGTCTCATCTCGTCCATATTTACCATCAGTGTTGGCAAGGCATTTTGCAGAGCCTGGGCAATTTCGTTTGCTAGGTCAGCACGGGTAACGGTTTCATCATCCCGCCTCTCACCCCGTCCTCGACCTCTTCCACGTCCACGTCCACGACTAGATGTCGAGCTCGCTTGCATTGAGAGGGTTGCACCCTCACTTCCACCCCGGCCTCTGCCTCCCCTACCTCTGCCCCTCCCTCGTCCTACGGGCACACTCAGTTCGGGCTCGTTGACACCCACATTAGCATTCATGTTTCCTTCACTGACCGATGTTGTCCTTCCCGATCGTCTAGACATCTTGAGTTACTGAAAAAAAATAACATACATTTTATTTCATAACCACTCCAATCTCATGGTTCTAAATAACATTATAACACAAAATCGTATGCTCAAAACAACATTTCCATTACACCTAACTCATAAAGTTTGTACATTGAACACGAATAATAAGAAAATACATCCAAGAAACCAAACGTTTAACATTAATGATCAAACACCTAACTAGAAACTAACATCCCCTACTGAAATTGTAAAGACAGAAAATCCATAGACACTATCTCATATAATCCATCACTATCCGTCATGCCCGTCATCCTCATCATCATCATCCTCATCGTTCTGTTGCCCATGGAATGCCGGCTCCTCAACTCGATAGTATCGCATGTTGAGCCATTGCTCGTAAGGCTGAACTGGGTTGTACAAGTATGCAAACTCCACATGGGGTCCCTGTTGGAACCATTCAATCCATTGACTGACAAATATTGCCGTCATTGAGTATGCATCATGTACGACCTCTCTAAGGTACCGAAACCAATCAACAATCCTGGTCAACATCGACCTTGCCGCTATGCGTGCCTCTCTCCTAGCCATCCGGTAAGCAGTAACAGCCATAAAGTTGCGAAACTGCAGCTCTTCTATGTAATCATTATAATGTTGGATCACATTTACTGGAACCAAAATCCTCCTTGCCGCATGCTCGATTGGTTGGTCTATAGCCTCATACTCGATACCGGCCTCTACCTGCCTCTCTAACGTTTGTCCCTCCGAGCTATCCGCCGAGTGAGTCATGCCTACCATTTTCCTACAAAAGAAAGTAAATTAAGTCACTAACTTGATTAAGACTTAATATGATCACTATCAGAGTCATCAAACTCAAGTCATAAGGTTTAAGCTTAGGCTAAATCATAACCTATTTCTCTTAAACCTAGGCTCTGATACCAACTTGTTACACCCCTAAAACCAACTGGGTCGTAACGAAACGTCAATACTTAAAACATACGTCTTCTAAAATAAGTTGCAGCGGAATATTAAACATTACATCAGATAGTCTTTTAAGAAACATACGAAATACTAATCAACAACTTATGAACATAAACTTAAAACCAAATTCAAGCAGTCTGCTACATAACCAGCCTCATGCCAGACCTTTTCCCTTATCGACTCCGACCCTTCCTGATCCTGAGATACACGCTAAAGTTAGCTTTACGCTAAGTGAGTTCATGGTTTCCGCATCGTCACCCATCAGTCATGAAAATAATTCAGGTACAAATAGTCATATCATAATTTACTCACAACGTATCATGCATTTTAAAACATATCTTGCAATTATGAGAAAAATGCAGCGTGCCATCGCTTTATATATTTACGTCCATTGGCATGGTGGGGCTCCGTCATCCCGTCCATCTATAGTCAAGCTCAGAGGTGCTCTCAAGCATATGTCTTGACTACCGTCCCATAGTGCAGTCCAGAGGTGCCCCTTCCGACACATGTACTGACTATATTCGTCATCTGCGGTTTCCCGCCGTCCAATACCGGCGTCCCGGTAATGAGCCCCACACTTATAGCCACGTCCCATCAATTCAATTTAATCCATCACAATACACATTGTACGTAGCATGCATTTCGTCCGATATTTAGAATAATAGCATACTCAGATATGTTTCACATTGTCATACATTCAACACCACCATACATGCACTTGTGCATATAAATACATATAAATAAACTTTGTATGCATGCCGGTCACAACAAAATGTAACACATTCATGGAGTCGTTATTCCATGCATCATCCAACATATTAGCATGCTTTTCATTTTTTTAAAAAAGAATATAGCATGCTCAACGAAATCATCATCAATATAAAAGAACATACTTTTGCACATGTGTGTATCCCAGTTAAAAGTCACATAAAACTCACCTTGATTAGTGTAGGAATACCCGTTACTTGGGAGCTCCAAATCCTACACGAAATCATAACGTTTCTCTAAGTTTTCACGTTTTCAATAAACACGTCGCCTAATTACCGAACTCTCGAACGAGTTCTAAAAACTTGATCCCATTATTTTTACACCGATAAATTAACGAGATATTTTCACCGCTCTATCCCCTTTTACCGTCACCTAAAAAAACGTATATGCCTTCACACATATTTATACAATTTTATTATATATATATATATATATATATATATATATGCCTGCCATTCTCATCCATATGGCTTCCAACACAACAGTTTCCAATTTAACATATATGTGCATAATTATGATGAAAGTCTCACCATCATGTGCCATTTCAAGCCAAGAACCAATTATATGCCTCTCTCTCTTTCTCTCTCTCTCTCTCTCTATATATATATATATATATATATAATATATATATATATATATAAAATCTATAAATCATTTGCCATATAGCTTTTCATGGCTACTGGCACGAGGCTCCTTCTTCAGATTGGTTTCTCCTTTCTTTTATACATATTATATATATATATATATATATATATATATATATATATATAAAAATAATTCATAAATTTTGGCTTTCAACCAACTAGAACAAATTCAGTGTTTTGCAAACTCCCATTTCGGTGTGCAGTGGTTATCGCCCCTGCCTCTGTTTCTTATCCCCATACAGAGACCCAATAGCATCGATTAAGGTTTCTGTATAAATCAATATTATTATGCATACAATCATAACAACAAGGAAATCCAAACCATCTTGAATAATGATTTCAGACTCCTATTATTCCCAACATCTCTAGTTCTCTGCCCCATCATACAACATCATAATTGAACCAAAATACCAACTTAAATCCCTTAGTTAACAGAAAATTGATTCAATAATCATGTTTATCAATCATTCATCATTGCTGGGATATCATCTAATCGTGAAAAAAGTAAGTATTTCTTACCTCATTTTCTAAAATCGATATCTCCAAAACGAAAACTCTACTCGGCTTCTGACCTCGTTTTGCCTCCCTCTTAGCAACTCCTCTTTCTCCCTCTCCCACTCTCAATTTGTGCTTGACGATAATAGGTAGAACATAAAACCACATCCCTTCCATTTGCTTCTTAATCGACGCCTCACCCCTCTTCTAACTGTTGCCGCCCAATTTTCTCTCAACTCCTACCCACGTCCATTTGAAGGTGAAGAAAACCTAAATCCCATTCTCTCTCTTTTTTTAATTTTTTTTATTTTTTACACCTGCTAAATTTGAGATTTCCAAAAATAACCCCCACTCTTTTGTCAATTATTTATTTTAAGCCCAAATTCTTGGGTTGTTACAGTGTGGTAATCGGAATACGGAGCCAAAATCGTGTTGGACTAGTACAAGTTGTCAAGGGGATATTGAGGTCACAAACTACCCTTGAGGTGGTACACGTCACCCAAGGTTGGGAGACAACCATAGTCTCGTGGTTAAAGACTACTTTAGTAAGTTAAGCGTTTACTCGGATATAGGTGTAATGTACCCAAGGGGACAGTTGTCATGAGTATCAGCGTAAGGTTTATCGTGGTTATTCTAGCAAGTGGATTAGGGACAACCTGATATGTGGGCAACGATTAATGAGAATCTAGATTTCGAGGACAAAATATCTTTTAAGGTTGGGAGGATTGTAACACCCGTAATTTTCGAGAAGTAAAGGTCACCCGGACTTTTCTATAACTTGTAAATGGTGGGATTTATGTTGTGAAAACATTATTTGAATTCCCTAAGAGTGTCGAGGGTCTCGGTGTTGAAAAACTCGAGTTTTAGAGCTTGGTACGGGCATGACTACAATTACATTTCTTTAAGGAAAATTAAATTACAATTAATTTAAGGAAAATTAGCAGCATGAAACAGAATGGGGGCTGGAGCTGGCGACAATGACCAGCAACATTTCCATGGGCAATGTGGCATGGCAATGCCACACCTGAGGTCTGGTGGGCTGTTAAATGCGGGTTTTTGGCTTTCTTCTTCATTCTCACCTCACATTTCACTCCCAACTCCCTCTAAACTCTCTCAAGACCTCTCAAACCTATCCATAGTGATTTTGATCCATCAAATGCCCCCACCCTTAAGTATTGAAGTGTCATCAACGGATAAAAGCTAGACACCAAGAATTTCCATTGTCATCTTCAACCTCAAACTTCATTCTTGGGTTTTCTAGGTTTTCATCAAAACCTAAGTGGTAAGTGTATCCCTCCCATTTCTAAACCTTGTAAATGTAGGTTTTGGAAGGATTTGCTTGTGGATTCAAGTTTTTTCAAGAAAGCTCAAGTTGGGGTAAAATCTAGATTTAGCCTAAATCTAGCAAGATGAGTTCAAGTTGTTTTGTGAAAACTATGTACATGCCAAAAATGTCTATTTTGATGCATTGAAAAGTTTCTTTAACATTATCTAATGTGGTTATTATTTGTTGAAGTTTGCATTGGTACCATGAGTTTATAAATCTTGAGAAATGCACATACGTGGGGTTTTTATACATTTTGATAACTAAATCATATTTATGGGATCTTTGGATGATTTATATCATAAATAGAGATAGTTTCTAGTGTTGATGTATTTTGGAGTATTTGGGTTGAAAATGCATATTGTTATGATTGAGAAATTTTGGAATGCAAATGATATGATTTCTATTGGAAAATGGTTGGTCCCAACCAATGATGGGTTTTGAGTTGATCATGTTTTGGAGCATGTGCTTTGTATGAACATTGGTTAGATACATTTTTATCGCTTATGATGACTTTGTTTGAATAGTCATTGAGTTGTTGAGTTTTTGGCTCGGTTTCAACCCCGTTGGGTCTTGGGGACATTTGTTCGGTTTTGACAGCTCGATGTAGAGTTTTTGGTATGTTTTGCAATTATTGCCTTCTATTTGATAATTACATGTTGTGAGTGCGTTGGTCATTCCGTTTGGAGTCATGTGATTTATATGACGTAATTTTAAATGAACAAGCTTGTCTAGAAGGTGAGATCCCAAGGTAAAGACCCGAATAAGGTTGAACTAGGTGATCAGTTGAGTAAAAGACTCGGTTTGAGTTGATGTCCGATATGACTAAAGACTCGGTTTAAGTTGATGTCTGATATTACTAAAGACTCGGTTTGAGTTGATGTCCGATATGACTAAAGACCTGGATATGGTTGATGTCTATCATGATTAAATACATGGATAGGGTTGATGTCTAACATGACTAAATATCTGGATAGGATTGATGTCAATGGTTGCCCATCTTTAAAACATGCTTATAACATAGATATTGGGTATATTCTTACGTTCCCGCCACGTTCACTGGAAACGGGTCTCCCCCGTCACCGAAAGGTATTATTTTTGGTATCGAGTATTACCCGTGTATGTGGCGGCGTTTTGAGTATGGATTGTTATCCATGATTTGTGGTTTAATTATTAAACCTTGTCCATGTTTTGAATATTTTGGATAATGGAGTTTTGTCCGCGTGTTCGGTATTTGAATAGTAATTCTTACCTGCGTTTCGAGTGAGTTTTGGAGTTTGAAGTTACATCTTGAAGAAATATTTTTTTTTGGTATCGTCATCACCTAAAATGCATGTTATTGGAAAAATGGTCGTTTTCATATTTTAAAGTAAATCATTTTGGAAATCATGATTCAAGTTGCATTTTTCCGTTTAGCGATTATATGATCATGAGGAAAACTCTTGAACTCACTAGGCATTAAGCCTAATCCTTTTTATTTGTCAGCATGTGCATCAGGTCCTGGTTGGAGATAGTCCTAGTAACACTATGAAGAGTGGAGTGCTAGTGGTGCGCCTGAGAAGCAAGTAGCTTTGGCGAAGTCTTCCGCTTTGGTTTTGTGAAGAGCAGCTCGTATTGGGGTTAAGTAGCACCCGACTTCTGTTTAGTCCTTGTTTAATGCGAGAGTTTAAAATTGTTGAGGTTAATTATAGAATTTTATATTCGAGGTATGATGAAATTTGATTTGTATTCGATATTATATCGAGATTTTAATTAGTTACTCTTACTAAATTTGAGAGTGTTATATATATAGGGTCGGTCAGGTTCAGGGGAAAACCTTAAAAAACGGAAAACTGAGGAACATCCTGGTAGTGAATATCTAGACGGTATGCACTTGTGCATACAAGTAATTTGTATAATGCACATGTGCATATGTACAAATGCATACCGTCTATATCAATGACGACCAGAGTGTTCTTCAGTTTTACATTTTTTTGCGGTTTTCCCTTGAACTTCCATATATATATATATATGGGGTGGAAATTTTGTACCGAACCAAACCAACCAACATGTATACCAACCGTACCAATTAAATCGGTACCGATTATAATCAGCTGGCAGTACCAACCAAGTGTCTAAACTTGGTTGGTACACGGTTTTGAATGTTGTGTACCACGGTAGTACCATGGTACCGCCTTATTTAATAATTTAATTAATTAATTAGTAATTAAATTAATCAATAATATTCTTATTTTTAGTTGTTGAAATATGAAATAAAAAGTGTACAAAAATTTTTTGCTTTTCATTTTACACCTTATAAACTTACCGTCTCAACGCTCATTAGAGATTTAGAAATTAGAAATGTAGATTAAATCACGTAATTTTACCCTAAATTTTTAACTCGATCGTCTCATTCCTCCGATCCAATCCTCCTCGTCGGTGCTATTGTAACAGTCCCCCCATTGTTACATCCAGGTTTCTGAATTAGTTTCTTTTTCTTTTTTAGATATTGAATATTAAATCTTGTTACATTAGCTTTTTTGTTTGAGCATTGAAGTAGTTTGCATTAGGTTTTTTTTTGTTTATGTAACCTGAAATTGGTGTAAACTGGTACCAACATGTATCCACCGAAAAATGTTGGTAACAATTAAGTCGGTACCAAGTTTAGTTGGTTGGTATGGTATTGGATTTTGCATACCAATTATAATTGGTTGATACATGGTATTAATGAAAAAAAGTCGGTATCGTACCAAGTCCATATATTCCACTATTACAATCCGAATAATTAATACAAACTTTCAAATCGGTTTTCTTGTATTGTTTCATACGTGTGAAAATGAAGTGTTAATTTATATCCGACATATAAAACAATCTTAAACCTTTTACATATAAAATAACACTGTATAAATACTGCATTTTTAACCGTTTTGTTTCACATGAATATCAATTTGTAAGTTTCATACATATTATTGATTTTGTATATAACTATGCGTCTACCAATATTTCTATATATATATATACATATATATATATAGAGAGAGAGATGTGGTTTCAATTGAAACCATATTATATTGGAAACTTTGGAAACCGTCAATTTCATTGGTTAAATTAATGAAATTGGTTCATAAAGTTGTTTAATATGATCAAGTTGTTTCATATAATTGTTTTATTAATGAAATTGTTTCGTATATTTGTGTTTATTATGTAGTTTCATCTATTTTTCTCATTCTGATGAAATTGTTTCATGTATTTTCGCAATCTGATTAAACTTTTTCATTTTTACATAAAAAACATAAATATATGCAACAATTTCATCAATATAAGAATTATATGAAACAATTTCATTAAATTAAACAATTTCATTAATTTAACCAATGAAATCGAGGGTTTCCACGGTTTTCAAAATTAGAGTGGTTTCCATTTGATCGCTCCCCTATATATATATATATATATATATATATACTATTTTATAAAACACAGATAAAAAACTCTTAAATACAAATTATTAGGCACAAGGCACCATCATTTTATGCAAAATTTTAAAAATCTCTTAATTTACAAGTTTCAAAGCACAAGATACATATTACTATTGCAGGTTTCTAACATCCACCAATTTGGTATGTGTAGGACCTTCCTTTTATGCAGACATTTTCATGTATCACTATTAATTAATATATTATATTACTATAAATTTGTTTTAATTATATTATTAAATATATAATTTTTTTTATATAAAAAACAACCACTTAGGCTAGCTCAAGTGGCCACCAGGGAATTCCTTGGGGGGTTTGTTTCCCTTGGAGGTCTCGGGTTTGAGGCTTGCTAAGGGTTTTTCCTATAGGCGAAGCGGAGTGGGGTTTATTCCCCAAAGGCGAAGGTTCGAGGAAGGCATACTGCCCGCTTGGATGTCACTGCACGACTCGAGCCACTAACTACTAACCCGCCGTTCTAAAAAAACATTATATTATTAAGTCTAAATTAAAAAAATTTATAAAAAAACATTATCATTTTCTCAAAACCATCCAAAATCGTACTGTAAATCAACAAAAAACAAAAAATAAAATGAAACATTAAAATCGTGATGTATCTCGCTGCATTGCGCGAGTACGCTTCTAGTATTTATATTATAAAATATATAATAATATACTCTCTCCGTCCCAACATAAGTGTCCACATTTCTATTTATGTTTGTCCTAAAATAAGTGTCCACTTTCAAAAAGTAGATAACTAAAATTCTCACATTTACCATTAATTAATACACAAATATATATATATATATAAGAGTTGTGAAGTGAGAGAAAAAAATAAATGAGGGTAATATGTCATTTGGTAACAAAAATGTGTAATAAGTATACATGTCTAAAACTATGTGTCAAGTCATTTGTAGACACTTATTTTGGGAGGGAGGAATTAATATATTTAGTAAACGCGCCCTATATATATGTATAGAACCAACTCAAAACTTTACATATCTCATTTCTCTCTTAAAGTCATCTTTCCTCATATCTAACCCCCAGAATGCCTCCCCATACTTTCCAGGCGGTTGCACGGTCGGCCAATGACGCAATCGTCCCGGCCCATCTGCTACAAACTCTACAACCTAACTCCCGTCTCTTCTTTATTAAGTTGACGGTTTTGTTTCGCCGTGATGGAGCTACCACCAGACATATATTGGAGATTGCTGCTCCATGCCAACATGTATCCGAACTCAACGGTTTGGTCTGGGCCGATATTATTCGCTTCCTGAACCAGGTCGATTCTCCTCGCGAGGCTCTGAGCGAGGTCATCTTTCGAGTCACCATCTGTGCGGGACAAATGATGGCGGATCAATCCAACGCAGGACGCAGGGTGCTACCGCTGGAGGTTTTGCTTGTTTTCACTTGGCCAACAACCGAGCTTGGGCCACCAACGATGGTGATGGTGGATGTGGAGGAGAGAGTGACGAATTGCAGAATTTGTTTAGAGGATTTTGAGGTGGGATCAAAGGCAGGTAAGCTTCCTTGCAGCCATCTTTTCCATGTCGAATGCATTAACCAGTGGGTAGCATATCATCGTTCTTGTCCCATTTGCCGTTTAGAATTGGGTTGAATTTTATTTATAACAAGTTTACATAGTTAGGGGATCTTGTAATTATCTCATATATAGATGATAAAATTTTAGGGTTTAGTTGTTGCTTTCAAATGAAAGTGTACTTCTAATTTTCTATCATCACTTGCTTTATTATGTGAAACTGTATATATTAAATATTTGATCGTCATAGTTTCAACTTTCGAATTTCAGAGCGTTGTTGACCATATATCCATTTTTTTGACCAAAGTTATTACTATTCTTACTATGTGAAATCGTATATCTATTAACATTATTTAAATAATTGAATTTTAGAAAATGATATTTTTCTAGATATACAAACCACCATAATAATATAATACTAAAGATGATCTTAATATAAGTACCGTTACATAAAACATAAAAATATAATCAAATTCTTTCAAAAATCAAATTTTCAAATCTCGTCAAAGATGAGTAATGTGTGTAAGTTTGATTTGTTACATAAAAATATATTATTAAATTAATTTTTCCCAACGATACAAATAAAGACAAATTATTTTAATCGTTCTTATATTACAATCGTAATATATTAAATGCTTACTTGAATTTTCAGGATGAAGAAATGCATCGAGCAAATAAAGTAATTGATAAGGTGATACATTTTATTGTAGTTTGATTAATCAATTTTTAGATTTGTATATTTTATAAAATTGCTATAACGATTTTCAAGCATTTGGTCGAATTCAATGTAAAATATACACAATTTAATATGTTGATCTTAAGCTGATAAAGAGAAAAGGGTTTTATTACACTATGTAATTTGTGCACCAATATACATTTTTACTTTATGCTTTTATGTTGGATGTTTGTTGAACCTACTTAAAATAAGAATCTCAATTTTGGAGAATGTATTATATTTTTATATAATTTGACCAAAATACTGATTATCGGCAATTCTAGACGGTCTTACACGGAACCCAAGACCTGACCTATCTTGTATTTGGATAAACTTTTCACATCCCTTACCAACTTTTTGAACGGCAGCATAAACGCACACACCCGCCCCAACCGAAGTCGACGAGGTATCCGGGATCCATACAGGCACCCGACTAATCCTCGCGACCATGGACCGTTACCGATCCATAGCCTCGCCCATGCCCGACCCGAAGGCCGACCAATGGACTGGGGTATCGCCACCCGTTCCCCCTAGGAATCGAAATCGGGTAGACAGGGATGCCATCCAACTTTTCACATCCCTTACCAACTGAACTACACGTGAGTGGCATATTTTTTATACAATTGAAAAAACAAACTATAATTTTACATACACAAGTTAACCATATAATAATTTTCTTAACTTCGAAATAAAATCATTGAATGTTGGTCTCTTAAGATAAAAACCAAAAACTATAAATATACATTTTGATATAATAGAACTCTTTATGTCTTGATTAGAAAATAAATATGCTTAGTAACTTAGTTATTGCCCTCTGTGGAATTTAATTACTCTAAAATATTTCAGAATATCTTATAGCTAGGTTGATTAATATCGGTCAACATTAATTTGTTAAGATGTTATTACTACGTCATCATCAAAATTATATTTTCCATTGACCTTAGCTTTTCATTTTTTTTATAGGTTTTATTGATCAAATAATTAAGATTGACCATCAGTTAATGAGATTTTTATTCTTTTTCATCCGTCATGTAACAAAATGAAAAATTAAAAGAGCTCAAATGGACAGAATTCATTTATGACATCAAAGAATATGCAGTGAAACAGTTAATATTAACCATATCATTTATTTAATCATACAAAATCAGAAGAAAAAAAAACGAACTCTTAAAAATTTGACTTATCATCTGGTGCAACAAGTTCCCATTCTCGGCTAGTTCTATCTTAGATCTTCTCGATACGACCGGAGCAGATAACCCAACTTGCACTAAGAATTCAATCATGGGGGCCATCAACCCTACCTATTTCTTGTACATTTGGAAACTCCGTAATTCCCTCGTCTTCAACAATAAAGGGACCCCGACCAACATAATCATGTCGGAGGTGATTTCAAACTCTTTCTTTTGGGTCAAGAATAGAACTAGAAGTTGGGAGGCTGTTAACTGGGATAATTGGTGTTGTAAGTTCTAAGGCTTTAGAATCGATGTGATATGTCCCTGTACTCTTGTCTTGTATTACTAGCTCAGCTCCTCGCTAGTTCGTTGAGTTGGAATGAATTCTTCTTGTTCAAAAAAAAACTTTGTATAAGAAATATATCACAGGCAAAAGCGATTTATATAGACACCGTTATATATATAGACAATTTAGGGTTGTGAGCAAAGACAAAAAGCTACACACTGTAAAAATAGGTGTAGAATTTACATCAATGTTATGATATTAGCGTTGATGTAAAAAGCGTTAGTGTCATACTTTTTTTTCTCAATGTCACATAGAAAGTAAGAATATATTTTGAGATTTATATAAATCTTTTATTTGTTGTAAAATACTTGAATATATTATATTTATATTTAATCTTTGTTGAAGGGTGATATACTTAGAGCTAATGAGTTCAAGGATTTTGTTACATTTATGTTCTGTATATGTTTGTTTTGTTTGAGATTGTCCATTTAAGAAATGTTAGGGTGCAACTATATATGGTTTGTTTAAAAATACTTTGAATATGTATATATACGTTATTTACCGTCTTGCAATACGATCGATGCACATGACATACATGAACGATATGAGCATCATTAGCTAATCAATTTTTTTAAAGCTTTTGAATCATGTTGGATGCATTTCCCTTTTCATCTAGTAGTGTGATCCATCTACATCTCAAAAAATGAAAGTTTATGTTTTAATTGATCTTCAACTTCATTCGTTATTTTCAATATTTTTTCCAATGACTTTTAGTTTGAACTTGCTTTAAAAGCAACATGATCAATATATTAGTATTGTGTTTGATCAAAAGTAAAAAAAAAAGGTAACAATGTTTTCGTGATCATTTTTTCTTTATTTGTGGATGATTTTCACATATTAATGCAATATATAGTTTTGGTATGACTTTATTTGGTTCAGCGCATGGTATAACATGCTTTTATGATCAGTCATAATTGTTACCTCATTGATTATGTTAAAGATTTTCTAGTTTGTTATGATTGAAAACTTGTAAGAGAGAGAGAGAGAGAGAGAAGAGAAAGGTTAGATAGAGTAAGATGTCGAAACAATTTATTTGCATAGGGCTATACATGTGGAACCCAAGTATATATTTAGATCTTGCGAACTTACGAGTTAGATATGGATCAATTACTGAATACAATAATGAAATAATGCAAAATTAAGAAAAGAAATTCTCAATATGGGAGGTGGTAACTTAACACTTTTACATCCGTAGATCATGGGGTCGATCACCGATCTAGTTAAGGGTTGGTTAGGTATTAAGTATAGTCTAACTAATCATAGTTCTTGTTTGCACCGATCTATTATGGGGTCATCGATCTATTTTAGGCCATTTTTTGGTAACTATAACACGAAAGGTATTATTAGAACGATGAGTATGGATATAATTTGTCATCAATGATAGAACTCCACATAGTTGTAGACTCATTAGGTGAATGTGGCATGGTGGCGTGACGGACAATATGAAATCTCAATAGAGGAAAGTTTGAGCAATTAAATTTTTGCTCTAAAACTATAACACGGGAATGAAAGATTGTGAGAAACTAGAGAATTTTTCATATGGAAAACAAAAGGTTGCTAGAATTTACAAAGGTAAGTTAAATTGACGTATAAAAAAATATAAAAAAATCGATAACTTGCACCTTATAGGGACACTAAAAGCGTGTTTTAGTCATGAAGCTTTATTGTTCGAGAAACCTCTTAACACAATAGTTGGTCAATATACATGAAAGCTACATATTACAACTGCCTCCTTTACATCCAATTTCTTAAATTAAAGATTGTATCTTTTACATCCACCTGATAAACTGAGAATTGGATTATTATCAAGAAATTGCATGCAACTTGTTGATAAAAAACAACCATCATCGCCATCACCATGCATCTTCGCCACCACCCCCACCACCATGCATTTGTAAATTCATACATAATCACCATCAATGCGGCATAGATACTCACTTGGTAGTTCATTTCTTCTCACATAGAAGCGTTATGAGATGATTGAAACAAGAATGTCGTATTTCAACACTTCTATTTGAACAAAACATTAACCCCTTTCATGGAATTAAATCATCAAATGTACTTGATCTACCACGTTTAATTACAATATTTATTCATTGAATTGTTACCATTGGTACAAATGTTGGTTTTGGTTTTGGTTTATACACAAGTAATCATTTGACAACCTCGATTTTGATGATTGACATATATATTAGTAATAGCTATTGTTTGAGATCTTGGAGTATAATATATCACTAATAAATGACAGTTCTTAAATAACTATTAGCAGGAACTTCTTGCAAATCTTAGACTAGATCTTTTTCAATTGAAAGGAACTCCCTCAAAAGAGGGTCAACATCACACGAATGACCTAACACTCATACATGCCTAACTGATGGAAAATAACCTCATATGTATGTAGTCTTTGTCCTTAAGTATAAATACCATTTTACATTATTGGAAAACTAATTGGAAAACTAATCATCAACAATTGTCAAAGCAAATTGATCAACAATATCCATTTTTTGAAGTCATCCGCAAAGATCGATTTCACTAATACGACGAGGCCCGTTCCTGACGTTTTATAAGCCATGAGCGAGCTATAAAAAGGGCCCTTGATACATACCAAAAATCTTCAATGTATCGTTTTTATTATCAGAAATAACATTGAATTTAATAAATACTAATAATCCATATAAGACCATTTTTCCGCGTATTCCTAGACGCAAAAACAATCAATAGCTATTTTAAATTAATATCATCTACGATATTATTTTTACATAGTATTTTCTATTCCTTCCACACTCATAAACATCCTATGATACACATTTAATATATAGATTGACATCATTTGGGGTCATAATGTTGACTATTCGGATATATAAATCATATAAATCAGTTGGATTTCTATCTCACATTATGTTAATGTTTTTCATTGCCGTTTTAAACTTTTAGGGTTAAAACAAACTTTTTCGGAACCATCAATCTCATAATCAAATGTCCATCTTGGTTATAGCTTAAGATCTTATTTTTGTTTTATATGTATACTTAAGATTCATGATGCACTCAATTAGATAATAAAAAGTCAATAATGTATGAACAAACAAAGGTAGTTTTGAAATTATAAATATAAGTTATATCGTCTCATATGTTTTGTAATTTTTTTCAAGAGATATGAGTTTTTTTAGTTAATAACAAGATATCTACTATATTCTAATACAAAAATAGAATTTATGAGGATGGAATAATCAAAACTAAAAAGAGTTAGCAGAGATAAATAATAGAGAATATATAAGATTATTTAGGCAAATAAACTTTGCTACTAGATAAAAACATTTAGAGAAATAATAAGCAATACTATAAAATGAATGACCAAATGGCTTTTTACATATTTTCTTCTTCAATGTAATTAATTAATACATGTATAAGCCCTTAATACGATACTAAATTTTTTCCTATAAGATATCGAAAACATTTATCTTTTTTATTTACTAATTTTTTGAGCTACTATTATATGTTTAAAAAAAATTGGGCTCCTAATGCTTGTGGGCCTTAAACGTGCATCCGACTCGTCCTCCCCATAGACGACCCTAAATGCGACATAATCCCTCTCCCCCTCGCCCAACTTGGTTCTTCGTTTCCTTATAAAATTAAAACCCTATTTACAAGATTGCTAAGATAATAATAATATAAAATTAAAAAAAAAACTTGTATGTAGTAAGTGTAATGGTGTTCAATTAATTTAAATATATTATACTTCTAGGTTTTACGAAGAAGAGGATATATCCATGGTAGTTCTATAGCAACTCATTATACGATCCTCTTTCTTCCTTAATTAAAGTGTAGAGTTAAATGTAAATTTGGTCATGTTCTCTAAATAAATTAACGAGTGAGGTTTTTGAAAAGAATTTTATGAAGGAAATTCCTTTAGTTTCATTTTTATAACTGATATGGTCCCTCCTAATTATGCCGTTAATTAGAATGTCATTAGTGAGGCGTATTTTCGTCCATTAACCCTTCCCTCCCTATACTTTCATTTTGTATAACAGATCGATTAGGTCCCTCCATCTAGTTTCATTTTTATAACAGATTTGATCCATCCCTCTAGTTCCATTATATATAACAAATTTGGTCCCTCTATTTAATCAATAAAAACCTGGTAAGACAAACATATATCTTTTAAATATAAAGGACAAAATAACTAAGCAAACTCACATCAATTGGGTATAAACCTAACCAAAGATATTAGATGATACGTGTAATTAGTTTAACTAATTTATTAAAACAAATTAATATACAAAAAAATTATTATAATCAAATAAGATATAAAAATATAAATTTAATTTACTTAAATTAATAATCTACACTAAAAATGATTATAGTTAAATGATAAATTAATAAATATATGTCAAATATATATAAAAAACTATATTTCATTTTGACACTAACCGGTTAAATATTGTTGGTGTTAATTAATATAGTGATTAGTGAAAATATAACACTAGTGCTATTTTTAGCACTTTTGGTTGGAGATGATGATATGCATTGATTATTCAATGTATAAAGGACCTAGTTCTTAACTTTTAAATAGATTATTTTCTTTTTATACCAATCTTGAGTCCTTATTTAAGTTATTTTCCAGTTAATGTTTCGTGGAGCTAATTATGTGATTTACTTGTTTTTGCGCCATTGTATGGCTAACTTAACGGCCGTTTATGTTGCCAACATTGCCACAACATTGGATCAGCTTATTGGAATGGATTTTCTTGGAAGACTTGATAAAATAAGCCAACGAAATACAATTGAAATACAACTTATTGGGTTTAGGAAACCAAATCAGATGCTCTTTTGGTGGTGAAGTGATGGTTGCTTTTCTTTTGTATTTGTGATAAGCTTTAGTTGTTAAAAATGTACTTTTGTTTTAGTAGTGATTTAAGGAGCAGATATTGATCAATACCCGTATACCACGATGAACTAATGTATAATACATACAAGAAACAAATTCTCAAATGTTGCTCAACGGAAAACGAAGTAGAGGAAGAACACAAAACCAAACAGACCAGGTTCCAATCTTGCTCAAACCGAAAACAAGTAATGACAATAACCAAGCAATCAAAGTAAATAAAAAAATAGAGAAAATGCATGAGAGATTAATTACGTTCGGCAAAAATGCCAACATCCACACCAGAATAGAGAGCCTTTCGTATTCGGTTAAGAATTGACGTCCCTTCCCCTTACAAGATAGGTTCTTTGTATTTCTCTCCTTTTCTTTCTTATTTTTTTACCGCTCTCAACTCCTGTGCAAGCTTACATATACAAGATAAATGAGCCATTTGACCATGGTTAAGTCTTGGGCCTTCTAACTAACGAGAAAGTACTCCTTGCATAAAGGCAAGCATGCCATGCCTTATGACAAAACATCTTTTTTCTAGCACTTAGCATAATAAAAGTATTTCTTGAATAAGGCATGCCCACCCCTTGATACAAGACATCTTCTACCAACACAATTACATTAAATGTGCTATGAGGTGATGATCATCGATCAGGTTAAGGGGTTGGTTAGGTTATTAAGTGTAGCCTTATTAATCTTAGATCATGTTTATAGCTCCTTATCCAAGTTTCTAATAATTTTTTGTACAATCCATTTTCAATTAAATCTCATCTCATTTCCCTTCGTTTCTTGTTAAGAAGATGAAATCCATTTTACACTCTTCTTTGGTACCTATTACAGGAAGGTTATTATCAAATGATGAAGAAAGTATGGATGTAGTTTGTCATCAATGGTCTAAATTAGTAGAGTTGACGATTGATTAGGTTATTCTGCCATGATGACATGTAGAATAAATGTGAGATTAGGAAATCTCAATGCAGAAAGTTTGAGCAAAATTTGATGTGATGCCATAATAAGGGAATTACAGATGGAGAGAAAATAGCGAAATTTTCCTACGAAAAATAATAAGTTACAACTCTAGTTATACATGACGTTAACATTTTAACAAACTGTTAACTAACTTCTCCAACTACCAACTAATACCATAATTAGATGATAATACCCTTCCTACAAAGTAACAAAACTGTTCATTTTGTCATCTCAAAAGAAACTGATCAACATGCCACAAAATTCATATTTGAAGCGCTCTATCTTTTGTTTACAAGCATAGATAAAATACCTCTTATGCATGGAATAGGGTTTTCCTTTTCTCTTCGACTATGATGTGTATAGTCTCTAAAAAGTATTTGATGGACTTTACAAAGTAAAAGTTAAATTGATGCATAAAAGGTATTAAAATCGGTAGCATGCACCTAAAAGGGACAATAGAAGCTTGTTAATTCATGAAGCTATATTGTCGAAGGACCACATAAGATTACTCCAATCTATCAATATATGGAAGCTACATATGATAACAACCCCCTTAGACATCCAATCCGTTTAATGAAAGATCTTGTATGTCACATCGGCCTCATAAACCGAGAATCGGGTTATTATTGTGTAACACCCCCCCCCCCCCCCCCCCCAACTATTGGGACTTGTTATAAAATATGTAAATAAAGGGGACTAAAGAGGTAAATGGGGGAGAGGTTATATGGACCAAAAGGTAGTATATGTGTTCAAAACAAATGAAAGTGGGGATAACCATCACTACTAAATGGAAGACTTTTACCTGCGAAATTTCCCATCAGTTAGTCACAAAACCATCATAGAAATTGGTGGGTAAATTATTGGTGGGAAACTCAAATGACCTATGCCTTAATTTATTTATTTTCTTAAAAAAACATCGGATTACCGAACCATTGGTATTTTATTGGTGATCTGCGACGGAAATTTCCTGGGTGATTTTTGTGGGCAAAACTCATCATTTGTTTTATAATACACGTTAACGGCCAAGGGTGAGAGAGAGAGAGAGAGCCACTCTCAAGTTACCTTTATCAAAAGAAGATGAAAACCTTTTGAAGTCTAAGAAAAACAGTAGCCATGGAGAAGATTTAGCAAGGAAAGAAAACAAGAATTATATATTATATAGTTTTGAAGTGTTTTTGAATCAAGATGAAGTGCAAAATTTTTTGTAGCAAACAATCCTCAATTTTTGGTATGTATCTCCCCCTTTTAATTTGTTTCGGATTTGGGTTTTTAATCCCATGATGCCAATAAGGTATCGTTTAGCATCGAGATTTTGTCCTAAATGTTTTCCGATCAATCATTAAAGCGATGAATATTGAGAAGACTAGTATTGCTATTATTATTAGTGCAAGTGGGTTGATTAATTAATAACCTAAATCTTGATCAAAATAGTTATAGATTGTTAATAGATGATGCAATCATGTTAACATATAGTTCGATTACAACAGAATTGGATTTGGTTTATTTGGGCAGTAAATGTTGGATCATAAACTTGATTTGATCCAAATAACATTGGATCACCCATCATAATTTCCTAGGCCCAAATCCATAACTAAAGAAATATCTAGAATAATCTTTGGAAGAACCATGTGGAAAGAGTATAGAATAATCTAGATAGGAAATATCTAGAGATGTATAAATATCTAAGATATTAAGTACATCCATGGAAATATCTAGAAATGTAGAACCTTCCATGGAGTAGTATAAATAGGTGGTGAACCCTTGCATTGTAAATCAAGCAAAGTTAAAGATATCAAATACGTTCTTCAAGTTTCTCTCTTTAAGTATTCTCCTTTCATCCTCATCAAACCTCTCCAATCATTATAAGCCTAAAAGGTTTCTTATCAATTCCTAACAAAGTGGTATCAGAGCTTGAAGATCAATATGTCAAATGCGATGAACTCATTCCAATTTCCTCGTCTTACAAAAGATAACTATGGAAGTTGGTGCATCCGGATGAAGGCGTTGCTCGGCTCACATGATGCATGGGAGATAGTTGAGAAAGGCTATGAAGAAATTGAAGACGAAAGTCCGTTGAGTGTCGCCCAAAAGGGGGAATTACATAAGGCAAGAAAGAAGGATCAAAGTGCTCTCACACTCATCTATCAATGTCTTGATAATGCTGTTACACTCTAAAAAAATGTAGACGAATGAAAATTCGAAAATTCGGCAATATAACGTTTAAAATACGAAGGTCCAGAAATCCCTGTAAGTATTAACATTCAACAAGGACACTTTCTCAAAATCAAGGCAACTATAACCCATATCAAGTTGGGTAAGTTTGCTCTAAAATGGAGCGATAAGAGTAATGAGACACAAAGATACAACAACCTACTTAATCTAGAAATAATTCAAACTAGATTAACTTAGGTGTTGCTAATCCACCAAAAATCTCTCTTCACACGGAACCCCAAAAGACCGGCACTTCAAGATCTCCTACGTGCCCGGTCGACAAGCCCAACATCCTAGATTCCACCGCGAGTGGGATCTGTGAGAAATACAACAACCACAACAAGTGTTAGGGCGAATCCTAGTGAGATATCATAAGGTTATATAATGCACAATTAATAATATCATAATATAACATTTGTGTTACCGAACTCCTTTGCCATCACAATGTTAATCCCACTTGCAACGATGTTCTCAACCTGAACAAAACACACAAAGGTATCCTTTGAAAATACGGGAGAGACCCGTTTCCATCAGGGTGACATATACACGAGAGTGGAGTCACCCATGATGTTATTGGATTACACCTCATGTCCCGGTCCTAGTTCCCATGCCATCACGACATCACAACCTCAAACCACAACATTGCCTTTATTGCCTACTCCGTCGAGTTACACCTCAAGGTCTTACAGGACATTAGTGTCTATCGATATCTAGACGAGTTACACCTCAAGGGCCCATGACTCCCTATTGCCTACTCGCTAGTAAACCACAATTACCAATAATAGTGGCCCAATTTAGAATATATCTATATCCTCGTGCATAAGGAAATAGAATTCACATTCTTATCAGGTGATCACATACTGAATAAATATGCACATAAAACATGTATCTTCATACATATATACTTCCCTTGACAGTTCATAGACACTAAACATATCATGGAAGGGTTCATAAATATCTTCATACATATATACTTCCCTTGACGGGCAATGTCGCCGAGCATAGTCGTCGTCTCGGATCCCCTTCTGGAAAGTTTGGTCGTTTTGTAGCTGAGTGCGACAATGCCCTCCAGCGACTATGCCCATGGCAAGGTCGCTGGGCATAGTCGTCGGCCACTCTTTTGCCTACGAAAAACGCTCTTAAACCCCGATGATTCCAAATGTAAAGAGCGTATGACCTCTATGAGTTTACGTAAACATGAATGCAACACTTCCATATCGGAACTCCTCACATACGCACACATACATATACATATGTACATAAACACAAATGAATCAATAAACTCAACACCATACTTAAGACATTTAAATTAACCTTAAAATGCATGCGGTAGGAATAATCAACCCCCCACAAAGAGAACTAGATAGGTTGCTACCTAACGGAACATGTGAGCCAGAAGTTGCCAAGGAGCATTTTTCTCATCTTGGTAGAAGAAGTGATAGCATGTCGAAGAGGTGATCTTTGAAGAAAGATCGACACTTGGTTGAACTCCAGGTGATCGATATCAGCAGTAGTCGAGCAAGGTGGTTGCATGCGGGGAATACAAGATATTCCCTAGTGATTGGTGTGTTCTTGCTAGACTTGATGACTTGGAGGATGCCATTGATGAAAGTTTTGAGAAAATAGTTGCAGGTTAGAGAGAAAGCTTGAGAGGTTGAAGATGGTGATAAGAGGTAAAAGGTATGAAGAGGTGAGGTATATATACTTAGAGGGAAAGGACGAATTTCAAAAGGAATTAAAGGAAATTAATCAATCCTTAAAAAAATAATGATGATGGTTAGGGGTGTAGGTCGTAGGTCATGGGTAATGGAAGGGCCGATAATAGCTATGTCAGGGACGTTGGGGTTACCAAACATCGTGTCCCTGACACACGAGTCAATTCATGACACGTGTCACTTCGAGATTGGGGAGATCAGAGGTACTGAAAGCGGTTCGGCAATAAGAAGATAAGAAAAAATACGTCAGCATCATAGGTGTCGAACTGTATTCGGTAGAGAATAGAGGTTCGACAAGGTTTAGAGATGCAAAAATGATAGAGGTTCAGTAGGCTTGTGGCTTACCGAAATGGTGTGTGTTCGGTAGGCATGATGTTTGCCGAATTTGGAGGATAGTGTTTCGGCAAGGGTTAGATTTACCAAAAGGTTGAGGTTAGTGAAGGTTGAGGAGAAGGACTCTTCGGCATGACTTTCTTCGGTAGTCATGAGGCTTACCGAAAATAGAGATTGGGAAGAGAATAAATTTGAAGTGTCGGTAGTGAGCTTTGCTACCGAAAGAGGCTTAAAAAAATTTTTACTCAAAATTTAACATACCTAGAGATCCAATAAGAAAGTTGGATCTCGCTTCATCCAGAGGCTTGGTAAAGAGATCTGCTAGATGAAAGTTTGTAGGAATGAAGTGCAGTTCAATATCACCTTTGGAGATATGATCTCTGATAAAGTGATATCGAATGTCTATGTGCTTGGATCTGGAATGAAGCACTGGATTATTTGCAATGGCTATTGCACTTGAGTTGTCACACAGAATAGGAACTTGTGAGTAGAATTGATCATAATCTCGGAGTTGATTCTTCATCCACAAGATATGAGCACAACAACTTCTAGCTGCAACATATTCAGCTTCAGCAGTAGAAGTAGAGACCGAATGTTGTTTCTTGCTGACCAGCTGACCAAATTTCTACCTATTAATTGGCAGTTCCTAGTTGTGCTCTTCCTATCGACTTTAGACCCTGCAAAATCAGAATCTAAATAGCCAGCCAGATCAAAACTGGAGTCTTTGGGATACCAAAGACCCAGATTCATGGTACCTTTCAGATACCGGAAGATGAGTTTTATAGCAGCCAAGTGAGATTCCTTAGGATTGGCTTGATATATATCGCGCACATAGACAGGTAGCATACATAATATCTGGTCTGCTAGCAGTAAGATTAAGAAGAAAACCAATCATTCATCTATAATTAGTGATGTCAACTGGTTTACCAGCTGGATCAGCATGAATTTTAAGAGGTGGTGCCATGGGAGTTTTCATGGGAGAGCAATTTTCAAAATTAAACTTCTTTAGAAGGTCACAAATGTATTTGCTTTGGTTTATGAAAATCCCTTCAGAAGTTTGTTTGATTTGAAGATCAAGAAAGAATGTCAGCTCACCCATCATACTCATCTCATATTTACTCTTCATGAGAGAGGCAAACTCCTGATAGAGAGATTCATCAGTAGCACCGAAAATGATATCGTCCACATAGATTTGAACAAGAATAATATTACCTTTGGTCTTCTTGAGAAAGAGAGTGTTATCAATTTTACCTCGGGTATATATGTTTGAGAGAAGAAAGTCTGATAGAGTATCATACCAGGCACGAGGAGCCTGTTTAAGACTATAGAGAGCTTTATCCAGCTTGAACACATAGTTTGGATGAGTTGGATCCTCAAAGCATGGAGGTTGCTTCACATAGACTTCTTCAGCAAGTTCTCCATTGAGGAATGCACTTTTATCATCCATTTGAAAGACTCAGAAGTTCTTGTGAGTAGACTGAGCTAGAAAGATTCTTATTTCCTCAAGTCTAGCAACAGGAGCAAAGGTTTCATCATAGTCGATTCATTCCTCCTATCTATATCCTTGAGCAACAAGCCTTGCTTTGTTTCGGATAACAGTGCCCTCTTCATCTATCTTGTTTCTGAACACCCACTTAGTGCCAATGATGGTCTTTCCAGAAGGACGAGTAACAAGTCTTCAGACCTTGTTCCTTTCAAATTGAGAGAGTTCTTCTTACATAGCAGTGATCCAACATGGATCGGCTAGAGCATCTTCAACTTTCTTAGGTTCCATAATAGAGAGAAAGTTCAAATAGAGGCAAATATTTCCAATCCCTCTTCTTGTTTTAACACCTGCCTGTTGATCACCTATGTTAGGACACAGTCTCATTGGATTCAAGATCATCCAATACGAAGATCGCAATCTGAAGTTAATGCTGAAAGTCACTCTCAACCATAGTCTAGGGTCTATTCTGTAATAAAGTCAAAGTTATAATATCTAGATATTATTTAGATATTATGTTTAGTTTAATATTAGTTTATATTAGTTTTTGATAATATCTTATACTGATATTATCTATCTCTCTGTTTATCGATCAACACAATCACACACAACACATAGTATCAAGGTGTAAAAGAGAGAAACAAACAGAGAGAACTCAAAGAACTCAACCGTGTAATCATCGTTTGTTATCGAATCAGGTTGGTTTATCATCTATTGTTTGTTGTTTTGATTATCTGGTAACGATCACGGACTCACAATTGGTATCAGAGCTAATCCAGATCAAATCAAAAATTTTCAACTCTCTGTGTTCTTCATTTTTGAAGAACACTGATCTTTAGGTCAAAAACTTGATTTTGCGATTATTTTCGAAATCAAAGTGTTGTGCATTCTTGTTATTGATAAGGAGAAGATACTGTCAAAGTTTGGTGTGGTAAATCGACCTCTAGTTGGGTTAATTTTAGAGTTGCAGGTCGTTTAATCGGAGAAGACGACGTATCGGTCTTAAGCGTACCGGTCGAACCTTAGTTTTTATATTCTATCGGTCTTAAGCATTCGACCGGACTCTTGCAAATACCGGTCGAAGATCACTTTTTATCGGTCGAATCTCACAAACCAATCCCCGGTCTTCCTCACTTCCCCGGTCAAAGTAAACCTCAATTCCGGTCGAACCCCACTTTTCCACTACATTTCACCGGTCGAATAAAACTTTACCACCTCACTTCCCCGGTCAAACATCTCTTCCGGTCTTACCTATCTCTCTATCGGTCTTCTATCCTCACTCACACTCTTCCGGTCTTCTATTCTCTCGGTCTTCTATTCTCTCTTTCGGTCAAACACCTTCACAATATCTATCTCCACACCACTCACTCTATTTGCAAAACACCATCATCCTACTTGAATTCCATTTACACGTGTCCACTCTCACACAACTCACTCTATTTGCAAAACAAATTTCATGCAAAACTAAATTTTTATATCGGTCCATTTGGTTGCAAAACAAATTTCATGCAAAACAAATTTCAAATCACCTCCATTTGCAAATTAATTTGCAAAGTATCATTTGTATATCGGTCCATATTTGCAAATTAGTTTACATTTCTCCCAGTCGTTGCATCTTACCGGTCAATTAATTTTTACCGGTCGCAACAGTTTACCGGTCGAAAATTTTACCGGTTCTTACGTCTTATCGGTCGAATTTCACTTTGCGCAATCAACCTCTCGCGCAAACCTTCTCTAAACGCAAAGTTTTTCCGGACTTCGAATTTTATTCAAAATGACATCCAGAGAAGCCCTTGCAATCGGAACTGATACCAAGCCACCAGTTCTCTTTAGAGGAGAATACGAACAGTGGAAGGATCGGTTCCTGAACTTCATCGAAAGACAGGAATTGGGTGATTTCATCAAACAATCCTTAGAAGAAGGCCTAATGGAAACAAAATATAGGGAACCAGCAGCAGGTACTCAAGAAGTACGACATGCACTTTCTTATGGAGATCTAACAGGTGATGATAAGCTAAGAGCAAAAGGCGACATGTTAGCCAAGTCATACATTCTACAAGGGATTACGAATGAAATCTATGTAAAGATTGACAGCTACAAGGCCTCCGGAAAACAAATGTGGGATCAACTAGAGAAAATGATGTTGGGTTCAAAGATTGGAAACCAACTGAAAATCTCTAACTGCCTGCACAGTTTTGAAGAATTCAAAGGCAGAACTGGAGAAACTCTAGAGGGAACATATGATAGGTTTGTGACTTTGCTAAACGAATTAAGCAAGAATAAGGTCAACAAATCTCAAATCGAGCTGAATATCAAATTCCTGAGTATTCTACAACCAGAATGGAAAAGTTTTGCCAGGCAGATGAGGCAGATAAAAGACCTGAATGAGATTCCACTTCACGAGGTGTATGAAACCCTCTGACAAAATGAAGATGAGGTGGATGAAATTCTAGCAGAAAAGAGAAAAGGAAAGACAGTTGAAGACACAGTCGCTCTTGTTGTAAAGAAGAAAAAGAACAAGACGATTGTGTATGAATCAGAAGAAGCTGAAGCTGAGACCGTCTCTGACTCGGATGAAAATGAACAAATGTAGCAAGCAATGCAGTTTCTGACAAATGCATTTCAGAAAAAGTTCTACAGGAATCCAACGTCTAATAGTCAGAGGTACTCTTCTGGACCAAACAACTATGCTCACAAGGAAAGAATTGAAGGAAGCAGATATGAAGGAAATAAGTATGAAGGGAAGAGATTTGAGGGAAAGAGAACAGAGGAGAAGAAACCTGAAGAGAGAAGATATCAGACTGAAGAAAAAAGGTTAGTGGAAAGGAATCCTGAAGAAAGAAAATTTAAAGCTGAAGGATCAAGTCAGCCAGGACCACCGATGTGCTACAACTGTGGCAAAACAGGTCACTTTGCCAAGGATTGCCGCAGATCAAAAGTCAGAAACTCCGATTACTACAAGAACAAGATGCTTCTTGCAAAGCAACAGGAGGCAGGCAAGGCACTGATGGCTGGAGATGAATACTGGCTGGATCACTCAGATGAAGAAGAAGAAGATGAAGAAAAGGATGAAGCCGTCAATATGTGCTTGATGGGCAAAATCGAATCAGATGCTGAAGCTGATTCAGAAAATGAAGAAGAGGAGGTATGTGTTTTATCGTATAAAGATTTAATGAATAAAATGCATGCTATGGTTTTAAAACAAGAAGAGTTAGAATCTAATCTTAAGCGAGAAAATGGTGTTATAATTAACAAAAACCAATTGATAGAGAAACTTAGCGATGAAATTGCTGAGAAGAAAGTATTAGTTGAGGTTTTACATACAAACGGTGACACCAACGCAAAAGAACAGACTATAATTCTAAAAGAGAATACTGAGCTCGAGTCTAAATTGACAAAAAGTGAGATTGATTTTTATAAGCTTACTGATATGCATTCTTTATGTACTAAAGAAAACAAGACCTTAATTGTTAAATTAGACGCTTTGGAAAAGAAGCTATACTCATTAGGTCAAAGTGAGCAAACCATTCATCTTAACAAACCGAAAAAGAACAAAGAAAATTGGGGAATCGGTTATGTGAAACCTCAACGTCTTCAAAAGGGTATAAGAGAAGTGCATGGACTCTATGACTATACCTCTATGCTAGTTTCTCACCGAATCTCCTCACTTAAAGTTTTTAATACTAAACTATCAGAAGAGGATGAAGCTAATGAATTTGAAAAACGGATGAAGTCAACTAAAGTTCACGCTCCATTTTATTATGCGAAGTTGAATAATAGTTATGACTATCCCAATGATGAAAAGAAATCTCTTTCAACTGACTACTTTCAAAGTTATTCTGAAAAAGAGATGGAGGCGAAGCCTGTCATAGGTAAAATTTATGTCCCTTCTCTCGTGTTAGAAAGTAAAATTTCTGAACTCGAGAACTCTTTATCAGATGAAAGACTTATGATTGAGATTCAACAAAAGGTTTTTTCAACTGTTATGAAAAATGTTGTTCTTTCAAAGGCTTCTACTTCTGATGACATGTTTGGTTCATCAAACGAAGAGTTTAATTTTCTTAATTCTGACGGTGGTTTAGATGGTTGTTTTGAACAAGTTGATTTTAATGTGAAACTTCCTAACCATGCATCTTTTGTTAAGAAAACTTCAAGAAAAATCAGTATGTCTGTGAACAGTGCAAAATCAACGAAAGTTGATTACTCAGTCTCTGTGAAAGCTAACAATGCTAAAGGTAAGAAAATATCTCAGCATTCACAGAAACCGACCACTACTGGTAATTCTGAGAAGAAGCACTCAGTTGTTGCTCAAAGGTCTAACTCACTAGTTTTACATGTTTCAGATATGAGCAAGCCAAGGCCTGAAGCCAATTCTCAATGGCAACCAAAAAGGAAGCTTGACAAGGCCATTTTATCGTTTAGTAGTGTTAATTGTAATAAGACTTCGCTTACTAAAGATGTTGTGATTGCTGATATTGCTGTTTTGCATCCAAAACTTGTTGTTTCTCGTAAACAATATACAATGAAGCAATTATTTCAGTTATCTTTATTTGTTGGAAAGTCCTCTATCTATAATAAACATGTTTCTATTACTTGTCAAGATTCTGGTGATTGGTTTGGAAATTACCATGTGCATACATCTCATATTAATTCTTCTCATGCATTTCAAAAGAAAAGAGGAACCAATTTGAAATGGTTACCAAAATCTTGTGCTAACACAGCAGGACCCAAATTCCAGTGGGTACCTAAGGCTAAATCTGTGTTGCAGGCACACAAAGCTTAGAGAGAAAGCGACTTCTGATTATGTACAGATCAGGACTCGTTCTTCAATGTCAAAAATAGGTTTTTGGATAATGCAGTTCAAAACCCGAACTTCAAAGACAAAATAGGCTATTGAACAAATCAGTTCAAGACCCGCACTTCGATGATCAAAGTGTAGATTCCAATGTTGTCATATACAAATCTAAATTTTCTTATTTTTCTTATGCAGACCAGTCATACGTGGTTCTTGGACAGCGGATGTTCCAAGCACATGACAGGGCAAAAGGAGATACTGTCCAACTTTAAAGAAAAATATTGTGGAACAGTAAGATTTGGCAACGACCAGTTTTCTCCAATCATGGGATATGGTGATGTACAACATGACAATGTCACGATCAAGAAGGTGAGCTATGTAGAAGGCTTACGACACAACTTATTCAGTATAGGCCAGTTCTGTGACAAAGACTTAGAGGTCAACTTCAAAGCCAAGAGATGTTCAGTTCGCAATGAAGAAGGCGAAGAACTCTTGGTCGGTACACGAGAATCAGACCTCTACACAATCAACTTATCTGATGTCCAGACTGACAAACAAGTTTCTCTACTATCGAAAGCTTCGATGCAACAAAGTTGGTTATGGCATCGACGTCTTTCTCACCTCAACTTTCGGTACATCAACAACCTGGTCAGTGGAAAGCTCGTCAAAGGACTTCCAGAGCTGAGATATGAAAGAGAACATCTTTGTGCAGCTTGTGAGAAGGGCAAGATGAAGAGGGCACCTCATAAACTGAAGCCTGAACCAAGTACAAAATCTCCTTTAGAGTTATTGCATATGGATCTATGCGGTCCAATGCGCACTCAAAGCTTAGGCGGAAAGAAGTACATACTCATGATCGTGGACGATTACTCGCGATACATATGGGTCAAGTTTCTACGTTCAAAGGATGAGACACCAGATGTTCTCATTACATTCCTGAAGACGACCCAAGTGAATCTGCAGAAACCGGTCAAGATTCTAAGAACAGACAACGGCACAGAGTTCAAGAACAACAAAGTTGAAGAATATCTCGAATCTGTCGGGATTTCACATCAATACTCTGCTGCTCGAACGCCTCAACAAAATGGAGTAGTTGAAAGAAGAAATCGAACGCTAGTCGAGGCTGCTCGTACTATGCTAAGTCAATCAGACTTACCTCTATTTTTGTGGACAGAAGCTGTTTCGACCGCATGCTACACACAAAATCGATCCATGGTACATCGAAGATTCAAGAAGACTCCTTATGCATTAATCAACAACCGAACACCGACAATCAAATATTTCCATATATTTGGGTGTAAGTGTTTCGTTCTAAATGACAGGGAGAATCTTAATAAGTTCAGTGCTAAGGCGGATGAAGGGATCTTCATTGGATATTCCTCGACATCAACTGCATTCCGAGTTTATCTGAAGAAGTCAAAGACGGTGATTGAAAGCATCAACGTCACCTTTGATGAAGAAATGGCTTCCGAACAACAACGTTCAGAACCCGTTATAACCGGAGTACTAGCTTCTGGGCAACTCAGTCCAGAACCTGCGTCTCAACAAAATAAATCAGACGAAGCTTCAACTTCAACTAACCATTTATCTGATTTAGATTTATTATTTGAATTATTTTATGATGAATTTCTTGGATCTAATGTAAAGAAATCTGTTGTGGTTGACAGGATGGAAGACTTAACGACTACTCATCCAACCAGTTCAGATGACTCTATTGAATCAAACGCCCCGATTCAACAAGAAATTACAATTCAAATGCCGACTCCAATAGTTGAAGAAGTGACAAATGATAAAGAGACAGAAGTAACTGAAACAGTAGGTTGTTCTATACAGACTAATCTACAGTCGGAACAAGCTGTACCTACTGAGACTTCTGCACCATCTACTTCAACTGAACCCCCCATTCCTTTTTATATTGATCTCTCATCATATAATACACTTCCACCAATTACTTCAACTGAAACCACAATTCCTCCAGAACAAACCGAAGAAGGTACAAGTGGATTTATAGATAATTCAATTGACATACATTCATATAATCCACTGCCTCATGAACATAAATGGACCAAAGAGCACCCGATAAGCCAAGTCATTGGCGATCCATCAAAACCGGTGCAAACTAGGTCAGCATCAATGAACATGTGCATGCATGACTCCTTTCTGAGCAAGTTCGAGCCAACTCGCGTATCAGAGGCACTTGCGGATCCAGAATGGGTGATCTCAATGCAAGAAGAGCTGAATCAGTTCAATGCACTTAAAGTCTGGAGACTCGTACCGAAACCTCAAGGTAAAACAATTATAGGTACGAAGTGGATTTTCAAGATAAAGAAAGACGAAGATGGTACCGTTATCCGAAACAAGGCAAGACTAGTAGCCAAAGGATACAGACAAGAGGAAGGAATAGACTATGACGAAACATATGCTCCTGTGGCGCGATTAGAGGCAATCAGAATGTTTTTAGCCTACGCAACCCACAAGAACTTCACGGTCTTTCAAATGGACGTGAAGACAGCATTCCTCAATGGAATTCTGAAGGAGGAAGTCTACGTCTCTCAGCCAGAAGGTTTTGTCAATCAAGAGAAGCCGAATCATGTTTACATTCTCGACAAAGCACTCTACGGTCTGAAACAAGCACCTCGAGCCTGGTATGATGTCCTTTCCACTTTTCTAGTCAAGTCTGGGTTTTCAAAAGGTACGGTGGATACCACTTTGTTTATCAAAAAGGAAAAAGCCGATATCATTTTAATTCAAATCTATGTAGATGATATTATCTTTGGTTCTACAAATACTAAGTACTGTAAGAATTTTGCAAACCTTATGGTGTCTAGATTTCAGATGAACTTGATGGGAGAGATGAATTTCTTCCTCGGTTTACAAGTAAAACAATTTTCATCGGGTATTTTTATCAATCAATCAAAATACATTATGGATATTCTTCGGAAGTTCAAAATGGAAAATTCAAAACCGATTGGTACCCCAATGCCACCAGGTACTAAGATTGGCACTGATCCTTTGGGAAAGGCTGTTGATGTTAGGACTTATCGAGGGATGATAGGTTCTTTAATGTATCTTACTTCTAGTAGGCCAGATATAATGTTTTCAACATGCTTATGTGCACGATATCAGGCCAATCCTAAAGAAATCCATATGTCTGCTGTGAAGCGCATTTTTAGATATCTGAAGGGCACTGCAGATCTTGGTCTGTGGTATCCTAAAGATACTAGTTTTGAACTAACAGCCTACACAGATGCAGATCATGCAGGTTGTATGTTAGACAGGAAGAGCACGTCAGGACATGTGCAGTTCCTCGGTGACAAACTCGTAAGTTGGGCATCGAAGAAGCAACTTTGTGTTTCAACGTCCACGGCCGAAGCAGAATATGTAGCTGCTGCTAGCTGCTGTTCTCAGGTCTTATGGATGCGAACTCAATTACGCGACTACGGTTTCCACTTCAACAAGATCCCGATATACTGTGACTCCAAGAGTGCCATCGCAATATCAGCGAATCCTGTTCAACACACCAAGACTAAGCATATAGATGTCAGGTATCATTTTATTAAAGATCATGTTGAAAAAGGAACAATTGAACTTTTCTTTGTAAAAACTGATTATCAACTTGCCGATTTGTTCACCAAACCCTTAGATGAAAAGAGGTTCAACTTTCTTATCTCTAAGCTTGGTATGCTAAATCTTAAGATTTAATCAGTAGTTACCTAACAAAGTTTTCTAACTGTATACTTTTTCATCATTTCTTCATTCTTAACTCTGATTGATATCTGCACTTCTATCTAATGTTCATGATCCAAGGGGGAGAATGAGAAGAAATTGACATCTGGTCAATATTACTTCGAGGGAGAGCTCATAAAATTTGTGCATGTACCTTTTAATGTCAAATTTTTTTTTGTAATGCAAGATTTTAGGGGGAGCTCTTCAAGTCAAGGAGTTCGGATATGACTTCTGATTATTTCTGATCAGAACTCGTACTTTAAAAAGTTTTACTGCTTTTTGTCTTTTCAATTTAAGTGAATAAATTTTACTTTGACTTTGACTTAAGACTTTTGCAGAGGTTTGAGAGAAGCTTAAAAGATCATATATTTATGACTTTAAGCTTAGCTTCATGAGATGGAAGATCGTATGTAAAGGTATAATTCCAAATCTTCATCTCATATATGGTTGAAAGAAGGACAACTTTCAATCATAGAAAACATTGTTTTTAATGTTCAAACCATTTCCCGATTTTTTCAACAGATTTTATATTATGGAAGTGTGATTTTAAATGTTTTCAAAATCAACATTGTGCTTTAACTAAAATAGTTAAACCAATCTGAGCATCACGTGCATCATAGGAAAACAAGAATCATTGTGCTAGGACTTAACACAACTTCAATGAAATCACCTTAACCAGTGAATTTCTACCCACGAAGTTAAATCCTTAGTGATTGAGTGTACAAAGCGAAAAGAAATGAGTGTGATTAGAGAAAGCTAAATGTTTAAAAGAAAGAGCGTGTGAGAACAGAGTTAAAAGAATATCACAACTCTACACCAACTTTTTCTAAGCCGGGTAGCCACAATTCTAATGTTTCACAATTCTTTGGTGATCATTATTGAAACAGGCAACTAGCCCATGCCAACTCTTGATCAAACCTCACCAACTACTCATTTTCTTCTCAACAAGAAAGTGTTTCACATTTTCAAAGGGGATGCAGCACATTTGCTATCTGATTTTCATTTGGAAAATCTGGATATTGAAAATAAGGAAGTCTGCCCCACCTTCGCACTTCACTCATGCACATTGAATCTGTGTTTAACTTACTGTTGTCTCAATGGTTTACACAATTTTGAGCCAAATAAGCAATCATCAAGTGCTTAATTCTTTCAAACACAAGCACGAACACACAAGGAATTAGTTTCTTTGTCATAACGTTTATAGAAATAACCTTTGTGGTGTTTCGATGATTAAATGGAAGCCCTGGGGGGGTCAACATCAAACAACTCCTTTCCAATGTGTATTCGTTACACATAGTGACTTAGTGTTACTGACAGGCATTCTAACTGATTCATTAGTTGATTCAGGTGTTACATGATTATTTTGTCTAGATTTGCAAAGATCAGTATGAATAACTATTGAATTGACGGATCAGAGACTACAAGTGGTTGACATTTCTTACTCAAAGTTTTGATGAAGTCGTTGCACTTTCCATCAAAAAGGGGGAGAATCTAAAGCTTGAAGAAATGTTCAGTCCATTACATTACAAGATCAAGAACTGCGAGATCAAAGTATTCTGAAGACATGCTGATTTCAGATAAATTTTCTTTGAAGATACTTTGCTAAAGCATTCTGAGCTAGAGAAAGAGATTGCATCTTTTGAGCTGAAAGAGAAGATCGTATTGCCAAATCATTTTCGAAATGATCTTGATCCAAAGGGGGAGATTGTTAGGACATAGTCTCATTGGATTCAAGATCATCCAATACGAAGATCGCAATCTGAAGTTAATGCTGAAAGTCACTCTCAACCATAGTCTAGGGTCTATTCTGTAATAAAGTCAAAGTTATAATATCTAGATATTATTTAGATATTATGTTTAGTTTAATATTAGTTTATATTAGTTTTTGATAATATCTTATACTGATATTATCTATCTCTCTGTTTATCGATCAACACAATCACACACAACACATAGTATCAAGGTGTAAAAGAGAGAAACAAACAGAGAGAACTCAAAGAACTCAACCGTGTAATCATCGTTTGTTATCGAATCAGGTTGGTTTATCATCTATTGTTTGTTGTTTTGATTATCTGGTAACGATCACGGACTCACAACCTATGATTTGTTCAATGGGGTGATCTTTGGTCCATTTAGTGGCTGGTGGAAGAGGTGCAGGAAGTGGTTTTGAAGAGTATGAAGAGGAGGGTTCGGCAGGAATGATGTAGGTAGGTTGAGGAGGAGTGGTTTGGGATATGGGTTTGGCAGGGAGTTCAGTAACCACAAGCTGATGGTTTGGTTCGGCAAAGGATGGGGATGAGGGTTGGTTATTCTGAAATGGGAGATCTGCCGAAAAGGGGACAAATGAGGGTCCTGCCGAATTTTGACTAGGTGAATCTTCTCCTACACAAGAAGTGATCCATTGGTATAATTCATTGTCATCACAAGAAGGAGAGGATGACTTTTGATCATCAAAATTTACATGTATTGATTCATCAATACATTTTCTTCGAAATTTGAAAACTCTGTAGGCTTTGGAAGTGAGAGAATAGCCCATAAAGATCCCTTCATCAGCCTTGGGGTCAAATTTCCCAAGATGTTCTCGATCATTAAGAATGAAACACACACAGCCGAAAACATGAAGGAAGCTAATGTTGGGTTTTCGTCCATAAAACTGGTTGTGTCTTTTCACAATGATAGACCTATTTTGGGTGAAGCAAGCTATGTTGATAACTTCAACCCAAAAATAGGTAGGAAGATTAGATTCACTTAGCATAGACCTTGCAGCATCACATAGAGTTCTGATCTTTCTCTCCACAACACCATTTTGTTGTGGTGTTCTGACAGCTGCAAAGTTTTGGGAGATGCCTTTGTCATTAAAGAAAGCTTCCAATGTAGCATTTCAGAATTCTGTGTCGTTGTCACTTGTAATAGATCATATGAGTTGACCATTAAGCACTTCAGACTTCTTGATAAAGTTGATGATTTCTTCAGAAGTGTCACTTTTGTACCTGAGAAATGATTCCCAATGTAACGTGTAAATTCATCAACAATTATAAGAATGTACCTTTTTCCACCTAGACTTGGAGTGCTGACAGGGCCACATAGATCCATGTGCAACACCTGGAAAGGTGTGGTGATGGAGAAACACTGTTTGATTTTGAAAGAGTACTTTGTCAGTTTCCCTTTCTCACACGTTGCACATAGCTTTTCTCTAGCAAAAGAAAGTTTTGGCATTCCCACAACTCTTTGTTGGAGAGAGCATTTAACGTCTTGAAGTTAAGATAAGAGAGACGCTTATGCCAGAGCCAGTTCATCTTTTCAGAATCTTCAGAGATGAAGCATATGCTTTCTTCTTCTGCCGATTTGTGGCTCATGTTGATGATATACACATTGTCCTTTCTAGAACCAGATATGACAGTGTGATAGTTTCTTTCGGTAATTAGACAGTCATCTATTCTGAAGATCACATAGTAACCCAAATCACATAGTTGCCTAATGCTCAGAAGATTATGCATTAGTCCTTCTACATAGGCTACTTTGTTGAAGGTGATGGAACCATTAGAGAGAGTTACGTAACCTTTAGTGGAACCACGAGAATTATCACCAAAGGTCACAGTTGGTCCCTTTTCAGTCACATAGTTTATTAGGAGAGATTTGTTGCCGGTCATATGACGTGAACACCCACTATCGATATACCAAGTTTAATGATGTCCAATCCAATGACCTGAGAAGAAGAGGAAGAACACTCAGCAGAGAAGTTCATTGTTGTATCAGTATCCTTGGCATAGACTACATCATCTAGCTTTGCCATAAGACACTTGCTAGAAATCTCCTTTTCACTTTCGGAAGTGGGTTCATCGGCCCAATCATGGGATTCGGTCATTAACCCCTTTCCTCTTTGGTGTGAGCTTTCATTTCTCTCTTTTTCTCTTTTGTACTTTGCTTTGTACTTTTCAGCTCGATCAGAATTTTCTTTGAAGGAAGAGGAAGAAGATTTTTGAGAGTGAGATCGACCTGTAGATATAGATCTTAATCTTCTCCCTTTAGAGGAGTTGGAAGAGTTTGATTTGGATTTCCTTGGAGGATTGCTTCTGCACTCAGACGCAAAATGGTCTTTCTTCCCACATGCGTAGCATTCCTCTTGGGATTTATCCATAGAGTTATTAGAGGATAAGGAAGATTTTCTATTAGTTCTAAAATGGTTAGAAGAATGGTTGTTTCTGAACTTAGAAAAGTTGGCCAACATGCCCATTTTCTCAGTAATCTGATCAACCGAGATTTCCTCACCCTCATCATCGACATCACTTAGATAGGCCTCCGAATGGTGATCTGAGTCATCATGACTCTCTCGGTCAGAATCATCTAAATGATAGGTTATGCAAGGGATACACATAGATTTCTTGGAGTTATCACTGATAAGAGCCATAGAAGGAGCTTTTATCTCTTTTATGATAGTCTTCCTTTGAATTTGGGTTTGCTCACAATTAAAGAGAGTTCCATAAAGCACCATAAGGGGAAGATGATCAAGATCCTTGGTCGTCTTGATGCAAGTACAAATGTTCTCCCAAAAATCTGGGAGTCCATCCATAAATTTGCATAGGACTTCCTTGTTATCATATAATCTCCCTAGTAACTTGAGATCATTAAGAAGACTGTTGAAACGGTTGTAGTAGTCAGAAAGAGATTCTCCCTTTTCATGGGAGAATAGTTCGTATTTGCATACGAGAGAAATCTTTTTGCTTTTCTTTACTTCATCTGTACCCTCGTACAGAACACACAGAGTTGACCACATCTCTTTGGCAATAGAGAGGTTGACCAAGGAGTGATACACTTCATCGGGAAGGGAAAGAGCAATGATTGCTCGAACTCTAGAGTCAAGGCCTATAAGGCGCTTGTCTTCCTCAGTGTATTCTTTGGGTTTTTTGACAATATATCGCCCAGTGGTAGAAGTTCTTTTCTCATCCGAAGAGTCATCAGAATCTTGAAACATCGTATCCTTGTATTTGTCCTTTTGTTTTTCCTTGTCCTTGGAAGATTTTTGAAATCTGTCCCAGACTTTAGGAATAATAGGACCATCACGAAGAACAGTGAGAAAGCGAGTGTCAACACCCTCTAGAAATAACATCATTCGACTTTTCCACAGGGAAAAGTTGTTTGGGTTGAATCTTGGAGGTTTGGCTATGGAGCCATTGTCAACAGGAAAAGAGTTTTGGGAAGAAGAATCAACTTTAGCATTGGACGGTGATGCCATTACGGATTTGGTTTCTTAGATTAAACCAACTGCTCTGATACCACTTGTTAGTCCCAAGTAAGCAAAACAAGTATTGTAGAAAGGGAATTGAGTACAATACTTAAAATTTTCACTTAATTTTAATTCTTTATAGATATGAAATATCAAGAATTACACATAGTTTACAAAACAATTGTTGCGGAAAAGAATAGTTTAAAAACTATCCTAAGAATCTAGCACTTAGAAACTTTTAAGAACACAACTTTAAAGAACACAAAGACAAAAAGCCATGGAACGAGATAAAACTATCAACTTGCTTGAATGCACTAAGAATTCTTAAGTTGAAAGCGTAGTTTGCATGGAGAGGTTTTCACCCTTTATATACTACCCCATGCATTAAATGCAAAGGACACTTGTCATTTGTTGAGTGGATCCTTGAGATATCTTCAATAAATTATAAGATATTTGAAGTGACTTATCAAAATACAAAAGGTGGCTTTTGTACTATGATAAGACAATATCCTAATAATATATTCCTGGTATAAATCTTTTTGATATCTTTTAAGAAGAAAATCTCAATCAGATCAGAACTCAAGTGAATATCCTCTGTGCATTAGAAGTTTCCATTCTTTTTGTCAGAAGAACATTAGGAATGAGGAAGTATAGTCAAATCGTGAGAATTTACTGTAAGGGTATTACCGAATAAGAGATATTCGGCAATATGGAGTTCTGCCGAAGGATCGACAGAAGATGCCGATAGAGGATTAATCGGAAGGGATGTCCTCTGCCAAGCATGAGAGAAGTCGGCAGGGAGAAGGTCTGCCAAAGATGTTGCATATCTTCGGCAGATATAGGTTGGTTCTTTTGAAGATTGTCTTGATCCGCATCAATAGACTTACTTCATGTTGAATTTGGTTGGTGTTCGATTCACCGATCTTTTAAAGCACAACTAAGCTATTACAGAGAACCATAAGATATCCTAAGTATGAAAGTGTACAACATTTTACAAATATGAAATTACAAGCCGAAAACAGGAGGTCATCTTCAAATCTTAGATGACCTAACAAAATCCGTTTCCAAAAGAAGCAACGTCAAAAGGTAAGGAGCCTTTACAACTTATTCATGCAGATTTGTGCGGACCCATTACTCCACCATCTCATGGTAAGAATAAATATTTCATACTCTTTATTGATATTTTTCTCGAAAGACTTGGGTATATTTTCTAAAAGAAAAATCCCAAGCTTTTGATGCCTTTACACCATTCAAAGTCATGGTCGAAAAAGAGAAAGATTTAAAAATTAAAGCCATGAGATCTGATTGAGGTGGATAATTTTTATCAAAAGAATTCAACAAATTTTGTGAAGAAAATGGGATCCGAAGATTTCTAACAGCTCCTTACTCTCCACAACAAAATGGAGTCGTTGAAAGGAAGACTAGAACTATTCTCAATATGGTTTGTAGCATGTTAAAAAGTAAGAATATGCCAAAGGAGTTTTGGGCAGAAGTGTTGATTGTGCAGTCTATCTCTCCAATCGGTGTCCATCCAAGAGTTTGGATAACAAGACTCCACAGGAAGCATGGAATGGGATAAAGCCTATCATATCTCATCTACAAGTGTTTGGAAGCATAGCCTATGTTCACGTACCAAGACAGAGGCTTTGCAAGCTTGACGACAGGAGTGATAAGCATGTGTTTGTTGGCTACAACAAGCAATCAAAGGGTTATAAGCTTTACAATCCAAACATAAGAAAGGTGATCGTAAGCAGAGACGTGGAGTTCGATGAAGAAGGACTATGGGATTGGAATATAAACAACAACGAAGGATATGAGTTTCTTCCCATTATCTCTGAAGGTGAAGAGGCATGTGACACAAGTGAAGATGGCCAACACCTTCAGTCCAACTCTGACTCAAGATTCACCCTCAAGTTCAACCGAAGAGTCTCTAAAGATGAGAAGCTTGCAAGAACTCTATGAGGTAACAGATGAGCCTACACTCTTTTGTTTATATGTTGATTGTGAACCTTTAGGTTTCGAGGAAGCTATGCAAAGAATGAACTGGAGACAAGCAATGGATGAGGAGATAAAGTCAATAGAGAAGAATGACACGTGGGAGTTGACATCTCTTCCAAAAGGTCAAAAGGCTATCGAGTTAAGTTGGTTTACAAAGCAAAGAAAAACGCTAAAGGAGAAGTGGAGAAATACAAAGCAAGCCTTGTGGCAAAAGGTTACAAGCAGAAACATGGCATCGATTATGAAGAGGTATTTGCTCCCGTTGCTCGCTTAGAAACTATAAGAATGATAATTGCTATTGTTGCTCAATATAAAGGGAAAATTCACCAAATGGATGTGAAGTCCGCTTTTCTGAATGGACTTCTCGAGGAAGAAGTTTATGTAGAGCAACCTCAAGGGTATGTCGTCAAAGGACAAGAAGGTCAAGTGCCAAGGTTGAAAAGGCCTTATATGGCCTGAAGCAAGCACCACGTGCTTGGAATACTAGAATTGATAAGTATCTTCAACAAAATGGTTTCACAAAGTGTTTAAGTGAGTATGCACTTTACGTGAAATTTTCAAATGGAGAAATATTACTTGTTTGTTTGTATGTGGATGATCTTATTGTCACAGGAAATTCTCCAATCATGGTGGATGAATTCAAGAAGTCTATGGCCCAATAGTTTGAGATGACTAATATTGGGCTTATGACTTATTATCTTGGCATTGAGGTAAAGCAAACAAAAGAAGGAATCTTCATAAGCCAAGAAGGATATGCGAAAGAAATCTTAAAGAGGTTTGGCATGGAGAATTGCAAACCTGTTGGCACCCCCATTGAATATGGAACAAAGCTCTCTAAACATGACGAAGGAGAGGCGGTTGATGGAACTCTATTCAAGAGTCTTGTTGGAAGTTTGCGCTATCTAACATGTACAAGACCTGACATTCTATTTGTTGTGAGATTAACTAGTGGTTTGATGGAAGCACATACTACATCCCACTTGAAGGCTGCAAAGAGGATCCTTCGTTATATCAAAGGTACCATTGACTATGGTATGTTCTATTCATCATCTAAAGACTTTAAGCTTGTTGGCTATAGCGACAATGATTGGGCTGGAGATTTTGATGATAATAAAAGTACAACAGGATTTTTATTCTTCCTTGGTGACACTGCCTTTACATGGGTATCAAAGAAGCAACCTATTGTTACACTGTCCACTTATGAAGCAGAGTACGTAGTTGCAACTTCTTGTGTATGTCATGCGCTTTGGATCAGAAGCATGTTAAAGGAGCTACAGATGCCTCAAGAAGATGCAACTGAAATCTACATTGATAACAAGTCAGCAATTGATCTAGCAAAAAATCCAGTCTACCATTATCGAAGTAAGCATATCAACACTCGATATTACTTTATTCGAGAATGCATCACAAGAAACGATGTTCGAGTGATACATAAAAGATCAGAAGAACAAGTCGCAGACATTTTCACAAAGCCACTCAAGGAGAAAGAGTTTTCAAGATTCAGAACGATGCTTGGAGTCGAAAAATCAAGTTTAAGGGGGGATGTTGGATCATAAACTTGATTTGATCCAAATAACATTGAATCACCCATCATAATTTCCTAGGCCCAAATCCATAACTAAAGAAATATCTAGAATAATCTTTGAAGAACCATGTGGAAGGAGTTTAGAATAATCTAGATAGGAAATATCTAGAGATGTATAAATATCTAAGATATTAAGTACATCCATAAAAATATCTAGAAATGTAGAACCTTCCATGGAGTAGTATAAATAGGTGGTGAACCCTTGCATTGTAAATCAAGCAAAGTTAAAGATATCAAATACCTTCTTTATGTTTCTCTCTTCAAGTATTCTCCTTTCATCCTCATCAAACCTCTCAAATCACTATAAGCCTAAAAGGTTTCTTATCAATTCCTAACAGTAAGCAAGAAACACGAAGGCCTTTTATTTGACAATTAATACTAAATATGTTTGTCTAGTAGTTGGTTAATTATATACGTAATAAGTTAACTGATTCAAGAGTCGCCCAAAGTGAATTTTTAAATCCAACAATTTGTTAGAAGGGTGATCACATCAAGATTTAGCTTTATAAATATTTAAGCTAGTATTTAGAAGTTTTAAATTAATTGTTTTGGGGTGTGGTTAGTATCAGGTTTACAATAAGTACTCGCATCTCGGTCACTCAGCAATTCAGGTGAGTTTTCATGACTCGTTTCCTAAAGAGGAGGATATACGACTAGCATGTTTCAGTTATGCCTTATATTAATACATGTATCCGGAAATTAGTTGTTACACGTTTTTGAGTTACACATGTTTTCGTTTATGAGATTTACATGGCTTGCTTTTAGTTAGTTGTTGGTTTAGCATACAATATGGATATTACTTGTTGCATTGTCCGTAATATGTCATACCTTTAGTCCAATAAGTGTTTCCTTGAACACGAGACTCCAATAGTATACAATAGCTTTAGAATTGGTAGATAATTAATGTCGAGATATTTAGTACAACAGATGCATCAAGATGTACTAGTGCTATCATTTTTAACCGTTGTTAACCGAACAATATTCCTGGTAGATGACTACAATTAGTATGTTACCATTCTCGGTCACAACATCGTTAATGCAATACGTACTTGTTTAAGTACATGTTTCAGCAATGTTTAGTAGTTTATTCAGACTAGTTCCCTAACATTTGGGATTCACATCGAGCTTTCAGTATCGCCAGTAGTGCTTCAAGATGCACAAAGTTACACAAAACATGGAACCCCACAATGTATTCAAATGGTATCAATAGATTGTTGAAAATATTAGCTTTGCTTAGTAGTATTCAAATTGTGTATTTCATTCTCGTAAAATTAACCATGAACTAACTTAGCTTTATAGCTAACCCGTGTCGTATATCTCAAGTGACAATGCACAAGACTAACAAGAGGAAGGGTTGTAGAGCATATTTATTGATCTTATGTTGTATTAACTTATTCGGTACAAGACGAAATAGTTCGTTTAGGTTTTTTTTAGTTCGTACTTCTTCCGCTGTAATAGATTGTTAAATGAGATGAATAAAATTTTGAACTTCGTTCTTTTAGCGTTGTTTATCAGTATCACCATCATGCATTCATGCATTCATGAATTCATAGACAATCACCATCAATATTGTCACATAGATACTCACTTGGTACTTTGTTTTCGTCTCACATAGAAGCTTTCTGAGATGATTGAAATAGAAATCTCGTACTTTAGGACATTTATTTAAAACATTAATTAGCCCCCTATAATGGAATTAAATCAACAAACAACTTGATCTACCACTTCAATTACAAAACTTCCTCATTCAAGCGTTACTGTTGGTTCAAATATAGGTTTTTGTTTTAAATCCAATTATCATCGAACCACCTTCAATACTGGATCCAAAAAATTTAGTCATGGGATCGGATTTTGAAATTTTGGCTGACCTCGACCGTTCGCCTTCTTACTCGTCCATTGATCCGTCATATAAACATAAAGTGTTGCTCAAACACCATCTTTGTTTATTGCTATTCAAAAATTCAATTATCCTTTACATTTATATATATATATATATATATATATATATATATATATATATATATATATAAACTTAATATTGTCTATATTTAGATATCTTATTTCAAATATTAAAAAACATCCATTCGTTTAACAATATTCCCTATCAACATCTTTGTTGATGTGCTCACATGTTTATTAATCTATTATAAATATTTAATATAACTTTTAGTCAATATATTCAAATCTAGGGTATTTAATTTTCAAATAAGTATATAATAATATATAAGCAATTGATTTGATTTTGCTTAGCTAGTAGTTTTATCATATAATACGTTTACATTTCAAATATATATTTAGCATTAGTATGCTCGGATTTTTGATGAACTTTTTGGTTTTAATTTTTTTTTAAATTTTCTAAAACTTTTAGATTAAAAGAAAAAGTACCTTTTCGGATTCAATATTTTATAGGGAAGAATTAAATTTACACGTTTACATTTTAATTCACTTAAATTATAAAAGAAAGTTATAGAAGTAATTTTGATTTGGTGTTTTTATATAAATAATTGTTCTATTTTTTTTTAAATAAAAGGGAGGTTTGCATACATCTTAACTTTGGGTCTCTACTTATATACCACATTCCGATGGGTTTGGTTTGGTATTATTTTCTTAATTATATTCTTTGATATTCATAATAATTATAATATATCGACTTATTGTTTAATTATATGGATTCAAAATGCCATATATATATATATATATATATATAAATAAATAAATAAGGGAATAATCAAAATAGAACCATATAAAACTTGTCAACTTGTGAAATCTAGTCTTAAATTATTGGTTTACATGATTTTTTTTTCTTCAAATATTATAATTTAAGATATTGTTTCATATATGTATGTGTTCACATTAACATTAAATGTGAAACATTTTTTTGGTTTATATTATAAATGAAAAATACAAGTTAAAAAATTTAATATTTTGAAACAAATACATATAAAACAAATACATTATTAAATAAATATATATAAAATTAGACCTTAAATCCTAGTTTTTGATGAACAAAAATAATGTAGATAATATGTTGAGATTAGATCCGACACACTTGTAATCTTTTTGTGGTTTTCACATAATTAACCCCCTACATACATACCAAAGGGCCTTTGGCCTAGCGATATCGGAGCCTTTGGCCTATTAGATGTCAGGGGTTCAAACTTCACCAAAGATGAGGAGGGTGTATGGGTTTATTTAATTTGTTGCATTTGTCGAATATAAATGTATATACTTAACCCCCTATATACATATTGTGTATATAAATACACACATAAACACACCAATTGCAATTCCTTTTCTCAATCTCTCATTTGGTTTAAGAGGCTTTCTCTCAATTGTTTTCATCGCACACCAAAAAGATGTCAAGATACCATTTCGAATGTTTCGCAGAGCAGACCAACGACGAGATCCCCACAGAACTTGTGTTACGTCTGCCACCCAATTACACCATCCGCTACTTCTACATGAGATTGCTGGTGACGGTTGAGCAGCCTCTCAGCTCTCCAGACGGCCCTCTCGTTATCTTGGGACATCAATTTGAGTTGTTGGCTCCTCATGACCAAGCGATAGGAGTCAGTGGGTTGTCTTGGAATGCAATCATCCAGTTCTTCACCCAGAATGGAATACCCAACCATGTAGTGAATGAGGCAACTTTACGTATCACCACCTGTGTATCTCAAATGTTGCAAAACCCTAATAATGCTGGACGGATGCTGCTTCCGATGCTTGTGCTTATTAGTTGCCGTGCATCAGTGCTGGTACAGCGTTTTTTGGCGACGGTGGTGGTGGAAACGGAGGGGATTTGTTGTATCTGTTCGGGTCGCATGGAGGTTGGATCACCGGCAAGTAGGCTGCCTTGCAACCATTGTTACCATGATGGATGCATCAGGGAGTGGTTAAACAGCAATCCGTCTTGTCCATTTTGCGGTTTTCAATTGGTTTGACGACATTTGATTCTGCGATTCTAGGGCTTTTTGTGGAGGTTTTCTTTGAAGTTAGTGTCAACTTTTCTTCCTTTTTTCAATGGTGATGTAATCCGATGAGGTGAAGGTAGTATTATGGTTGAATCTATGTTCATGATTGTTTACTTTACAAAAAAATTAAAATTAATAAAATAAAAGTAACGGTTTGTTTTCATGTGTAATTTATTAAATGGTTTTTTTTTATCGATTAACAAATAACCAAAATACTGCCGGATGAAATTAATAACGTTTTTAAATTTGTATCTTCTATTAAATATATACTAAAAGCGTACTCGCGCAATGCAGCGAGATATATCACGATTTTAATGTTTCATTTTATTTTTTGTCGATTTACGGTACGATTTTGGATGATTTTGAGAAAGTGATAATGTTTTTTTTTATAAATTTGTTTAATTTAGGCTTAATAATATAATGTTTTTTATAAATTTGTTTAATTTAGTTTTAATAATATAATGTTTTTTATATAAAAAAATTAAGTATTTTGTTATAATTCAATGATTATCTTATATATTTTAATGACATCTAGAAAAATAATCAATTATATATTTAATAATATAATTAAAACAAAATTATAGTAATATAATATATTAATTAATAGTGATACATGAAAATGTCTGCATAAAAGAAAGACCATGCACATACCAAATTGGTGGGTGTTAGAAGACTGCAGTAGTAATATGTAACTTCTGCTTTGATACTTGTAAATTAAGAGATTTTTAAAATCTTGCATAAAATGATGGTACCTTATGTCTAATAATTTGTATTTAAGAGTTTTTTATCTGTGTTTTATAATATAGTATATATTGTTTTATATTAGTTATTTGCACTTTTAGCTATTTTACGAGTTAAATGGTGGCTTCTCTAAAGAGATTTTACAGACATAATTTTACTTCTTACTAATATAAAATTTAATTAAAACTTATCAAAAATATTAATTTACTAAAATAGAAAAATAAATTAAGAAAATACCATGAGAATATTAAAGGGAATTGTAATAAAAATATATTTTCTAGTTATTTATGGAAAATAACAATAACAAGTGAATTAAACATATCAAGAAATAAAGTTTTTCCGGGCTCCATCCCTTTTTCCAAAAAAAAAAAAATATCAAGAAGATTTAGAGCATCTACAAAACAAGTCATTAGAGCATCTCATTCTCCAAAAAATAGAATTTAATTTAATCCAACATATATATAGAGAGAGAGAGAGACGGAGGTTCAAGGGAAAACCTCAAATAACTGAAAAACTAAAAAACACCTTATCAACCGTTAGATTAAATGATCTAATGGATATGATTAAACAGGTGGTTACAACAATATTATTTAACTTAAAAAAACCTCCACCCCCTATTTTTTATTTGAAAAATACGAAAAATGAATAAAATTCGTGCGAAATAAATTACACCAAATAAACGATCATATTTTTCTCGTTAATTTGACATTCATATTCATATATTTTTCCATTCCTTTTTTCGTGGTTTTTCGGTTTTCCATTTATTTAGAGTTTTCTCCTGAACCTGACCCTATATATATATATATATATATATAGAGAGAGAGAGAGAGAGAGTGTGTGTGTTTTTTTTGCAACCCAAGCAATTTGTACAAACTATGCAAACCAATCTTAACCGTTCATCAAGTATAATGAATATATGATTTTATTATGTTTCCTAATTTAAAATCATGATTATAATGAATAAACTTAACATTTCCTAATGTAAAATCATGATTATAATGAATAAACTTAACATTTTTCATATATATCACAATCATTATTAATGAATCATAATCATTATCCATAAATATATCTATTTTTTCCTAATATAGTGGTTTGCATAGTTTGTACAAATTGCTTGGGTTGCAAAAGAAACGCACCCTATATATATATATATATATATATATATATATATATATATATATATATATATAAAAAATAAGTAACTAGCATGTCACGTGTCGTCTTCTGGTGAGCTGACTTCAGTATTTTCCTGTCTAAACATGTATGTATCTGAACGTAGTTTACATTATAAGTTCAATTAACACACTCACATTCACTCCTTCTTAAATATCTCCTTAATTCAATTTTTTAATTTACACGTTACATTTACTATCTTTATAATTAGGTATGTAATTTACTTTTAATCTCTTACTTTTTTATTTTTAATTTTAGACTTTTATCATATAAAAATAAATAATGTATATGAACTAAAATGCATTAAAAAACATTTCTATTTTTTACAAATTATAACATTGTAATCGCTTCGTCAATATCTTCGAAATGAGCTCAGTATTGAATATTTTTGGATTTAATTATATTATTAAATATAATAAATATATACTAATTAATGTGTCGTGATTAGTATGAGATTTGTTGAAATTAGTATGGGATTTAATACAAATAATCACTAAATTGTCGTAACTTTTTTTTTGCAATTTCATATCAATTTTTATTTCAAAGTCGAATTCCTTCGACGAATTACAATTCTATCAAATTTCATTCTGTCAACGAAACACCCTTAAAATTTTCATAAGAGATTTAATTACTTAGAAAAAAAATATATCATTTATCAACTGACTTTTGGATTATGAGTTCGAACATTTTTCAAAAATATAAATATGCAAATATATATATTTTTGTATAGTATATTTAATTATTTATACTTTCTTAATCATTATTATATTATTTCCTCTAATTTTAATTGAACTACATAATATCAGTTATCAACAGATGGTTAGGTAATGATATTTTCAAAGTCAAATTGTTATGCTTCCCGTCAATTCACTTTAAATTAATCTTTCATAATAGTTTATTTGGTTATAATTATATAAAAAATTTGATTGAACAGGTAAAACTTTCTATGGAAGACATTATCTGCATCAATAAGATCTAGAGGAGAAATTGTTTTAAATGTTACTTCGAGTGGTATTGTTTCTTTACTTCTTACAGGAGGTAGGACAACATACTCTCGCTTTCAAATTCCTCTAATTCTTAACGAATATTCTCTTTGTTACATAAAATCAGGCAGTGATGTTGTCAAGTTAATAAAGAAGACTAGGTTGATTATATGGGATGAAGCACCAATGGTTCATCGACGTGTATTTGAAGCATTGGATAGAAGTATAAACGATATTTTTGGTAGTCAAGACATTACTGACTCGAAAATGCTTTTGAGTGGCAAAATAGTTGTTTTTTGAAGAGATTTCAGACAAATTTTGCCGGTTATTCCCAACGCAAGTAGACAAGACATTGTTAATGCGTCGTTAAGTTCATCTTACATTTAGAAAAAATGCAAAGTCCTAAGGTTAACTAAAAACAAGAGGTTAACTGTTGACAGTCAAACTTCTGATATCGAACAAACAAGGATTTTTGCAAATTGGCTTTTGGATTTACGAGAAGGCAAGGTTGGTAGTGTGAATGATGGTGTGACAATTATCGATATACCTGATGATCTTCTCATTACCGATTCAACGGATCCTATATCTGCATTAATTGAATTTGTCTATCCTTCTATTATTGTAAATGTCAAGAATTTATCCTATTTTCAAGAAAGAGCAATAGTTGCACCCAAGCATGAAGTCGTTCAAGAAATAAATGATCGTTTGCTATCATTGTTTCCAGGAGACGAAAAGGAGTATCTAAGTTCAGATAGTCTGTGTGAATCAGAGCATCTTCACGAACAGTTTGATAAAAAATTTGTACTCACCTGATGTCTTAAATGGTCTTAAATTATCGGGTTTGCCAAACCATAAGATAGTACTAAAAGTCGATGTTCCAGTTACGTTACTAAAGAATATTGATCATAAATCTGGATTTTGTAATGGAACTAGACTATGGGGGTCATCTTTGGGAAATCGGGTTATAGAAACAGAGATCATATCTGGAAGCAATATTGAAAGCCGAACATTTATTCCAAGAATGACTTTGACACCTACAGACAAAAGGATTGCGTTCAAGTTTCAAATAAGACAATTTCCAATAGTTGTATGTTTTTCCATGACCATAAATAAAAGCCAGAGACAGTCATTATCGAAGGTTAGTTTGTTTCTGAGACAACCAGTCTTCACCCATAGTTAGTTGTATGTTAATTTATCTAGAGTAAAAAGTAGGCAATGTTTAAAAATATTAATTATAAATGATTAAGGTATAATTAGCAATAGAACAAAGAATGTTGTATATAATGAAGTTTTTGGTAACTTATGATACGTGATTCTTATTTTATTAATATTTTAACTATGTACTTTTCTATAATTTCATTTGCGTTCTATTATAAATTTTGTTTTATAAATTCTTAATATTTATTCATATTTTTTATTAGTTTGTTGCAAAACATCATTTGTGAAAACTAACTAAAATAAGGACATTTTGTAACCAACTGAAAAAAACAACAACTCTGAAAGGAAAAAAGTTTCGAAAAGTAGCATCGTACTTTCAATGATCATTCATATCTGTAAGATAAGTTTTCTAACGTAATTTAATTTTTTTAAATTATCTCATGTAATACACGGGTTGAACCTAGTATACATATAATTATAAAAATTTCAACATTAATTATATTATTAAAATATTATATTATTTTATCATTTCAATATATGTATTTAAAAAAACTTTATTATATAAAATTTAATAATTTTATCTCATTGTTGGAAAAATAAAATAATCATTTCTCTATACTCAAATTAAATTTTGAAAAATTGATTGAAATAGTCATTATACCGAAATGAATTCACTTTATAACAATCTTTTAAAAGCTAATTGGGTGTTTGGTTTATGAAATTTGAAGGAATTGGAATAAAAAATTCTTTTGATCAATTCCAAATCCCATGTTTAGTTCACATAACGAAAATGTAGAAATCTTTTGAATTCCATTGAATTCCTTAGATTAAGGATTTCACCATTCCATGGTATATCCTAAAAATTCTAATTCCTTTAACAATTTCATTCAAATTCCATCCAATCAAACCTTTGGTCAAATTTCATGAAAATTCATTCCAATTTCAATCCTTCAAAATCAAATTCATTTGATGGATTTCAATTCTTTTGAATTCCATTATGGAAACCAAGAGCCATCTAACTTTCAAAATAGCTAGAATTTCCACAAATAGCTTACACATTTGTGTAAACAACCATTTTCGAATTAAAAAAAAAATGGGATTTACGCCAAGTACGTAAACCTATTTGCTTAATCAAATATTATTAATTTTTAAATTACACTTTATACCCTTATAATTAATTATTTAATTCATATTATATCTCTTACTTTTTCATTTTTCGTTTTACTCCTTTATCATATTAATATATATATATATATAATATACCATATGAACTAAAATATATTAAAAATTATATTTTTTTACAAATTATATTATTATAATTGTCTCATCAGTAACTTCAAAATCAAATCAATTTTGAATTTTTGGTTAATCATACAATTAAATATCATAAATACTGACCAATTATTTCTAATACTTACACTTTATAAACTTATAGTTACAATTTAACAAAATAACTATTAGAGTATAAAGTGTAAGTATTAAAATAATTCTTTAAAAGAATATCAAATTTTGTCTTTGTATTGCTCAAAAATAATTCTTTATATTGTTTCTAAAATAGAGAAAACAAGAGAACTCTCTAATTTATAGAATTATCTAAAATTTAAATTTCGAAGATATAAATTACTTTTTATTTATTTATTTACACCAACAAGATTGCGTTATTATTATTTCATATAAAAATTTTAAAAATGTATTAAAATGATAAAATTATATGATATTTTAATAATATAATTAACGTTGAAATCTCTAAACTAGAGAATTTATTAATGTTAAATGTAATGTTTTTTTTTAATTTTAACTTTTGATTCTCTATATAATTATCTATTTAAAAAAAGTTATAGAGATTTTATTGGAGAGGCTATATGTTACATAAACTTACGAATCGATTGTTTTTCTCAAGAACGATTTATAATATTTTTTAATGGGTCCAACCTTTTTTATTTATTGGCTTTTTTTTGTAAAATAGCGGCCGTTTCTTGAAAAATATAGTGATAACTAAAACCATGTGTGAAAATCATAAACTGACTCACGTTTTAGCACATTGAAAATGACCTGTTTAATATGTCATAATCTAGCTGATAAGTTTCAGGAACTTTTTCTACTTTGTTCTAATTATGCTCTTATACCATGCTTGGCAAATTAGTTGTCGACATAAAATTAGTTGTTACCTAATAAGCTAATTGATGAAATAATCATGTTTGAAATGTAAAATGACCAAAATAACATGTTAAAAATTTTATAAATTCTAAATAAGTAATATAATTAAACAAATTACTAATTATATAATATATTAATTCATACAAACTACATAATTAAAAAAATTAAATAATATAATAAAATAATCTTCAATTTAATTATATATATATATATATATATATATATATATATATATATATTATAATATAAATGCTTTTAAATGTGGATGCGTATAATCAAATGTATTTTAGAATTTTTTTTCCTTAAGTGATAATTTTTAAATGACATATACATAGTAAATAAAAGCACAGTCTGTATATCTATATCTATCTATACTATATTATAAACCACGAATAAAAAACTCTTAAATACAAATTATTACGTACAAGGTACCATCATTTTATGTAAGATTTTAAAAAATCTCTTAATTTACAAGTATCAAAGCACACGATACATATTACTACTGCAAACTTCTAACATCCACCAATTGGTATGTGCATGACCTTCCTTTTATTCAAACCTTTCCATTATCAGTATTAATTAATATATTATATTACTATAATTTTGTCTTAATTATATTATTAAATATGTAATTGGTTATTTTTTCTATATGTCATTAAAATATATAAGATAATCATTGAATTCTAACAAAATACTTAATCTTTTTATATAAAAAAACATTATATTATTAAGCCTAAATTAAATAAATTTATAAAAAAAACATTATCACTTTCTCAAAACCATCCAAAATCGTACTGTAAATCGACAAAAAAATAAAATGAAACATTAAAATCGTGATGTATCTCGCTGTATTGTGCGAGTACGCTTCTAGTATATCATAATTAATTAATAATTCTTCATAAATAATAATTATTAATTGAGATAAAAACCATCTATCAACATTTTATTATTTATAAGTATAAAAAGTTAACGTTAAGTTTTTTTATAACTTAAATATTTTAAGAATTTTTATTTTTTATTTTTGGCCAACTATCTATTGATTAGTAATAATAATAATATAATTAATAGCAATTCAAAAGAATTGATAATAATTAATAAATAAAATTAATATTGATATTGGTCAATTGTTTACAATCAAAATTAATAATAATTTATATTAATATATAACTATCAATTAAATATTATTATGATTGTTAAGAAATAAAATTAAAAATTGATATTAGTCAATAATTTACAATTAAAACTAATAATACTTTACAATTAATATTACTTATAAATAATAAAGAATAATTTACATTAATATACAATTTTATTGTCTTTCAATATATATATATATATATATATATATTGTATTTATATTAATTAATAATATCATGATGCATGATAACTTTCGGTAGCTTATTCAAATGCTAGTTCAAATAACACTTTAAAAAGTTTGCTTATAATAATTTAACAGGACATTTTTCAGTAAACTTAAAAAATAAGGTAGATCAGGTTTCCAGACATAACCATTACATATTCATTCATTTTATTATTATTTATCAGAATTACTATTATAATAATCACAATTATTATTACAGTATTATTATTTTTATATTATCAATTTATAATTATATTTAAACATAACAACTATAATATTTTATTATTTATTACAGTAATATAATAATTATTATTAGAATTTTAGTGATACTTTATGTTACGATTTCACGGTATTTTTAATGCTTTCTATAATGCTATAACACTATCATATGATCGTGGTTTATGAAGCCATAGCGGCACATGTACCACAACATCATCTTGTGATAATGGCTACATTCACTATTTATAACTTTATTTGACGGAATGATGTGAAAGATATAATTTTCAACATCGTGAATAATACCTACAGAAGAATTAGATAACGAGGCAAGTTTCAGTCAAGATAACATCTGAGCCTCTGAGGAATATACCATGAGATGCTAAAAGTTCTAATAATATTGCAAATATGATAGGAATGAAAAAAATGACTATTAAACATAAATAATTAGAAAAACATTCTTTTTATATACTAGAAAATTCATGATTTATTCGAAAAGTATTCAATTAGTTCGGACTTGCTTTAGTGTTAAATTGGGACCAAGACAAAAAAAGTTTTTCGATCTCTTTCTTCAGCTTTTCTCAAAGTAGCTTAAGAATTTCTTTATGCTTCTAAGTCTAAGCGCTCTATTTTGTATGGTATATTTATTATTATCTAGACTCTTAATGAATATGTATTCATATCAATTAATTGGTTTACTACTTATTTTAATATGTTGAAATATATTAGTGGTTTGTTTTAATTATATTATGAAATGCTAAAACTAAATAATTTTTTAACATTTTTTTGATATTTTTACATTAAGCTAGTTTTTTTTTCAAACGTGATTAGTTACCAGTTAATTTTCCAGCTAAAAAGTAGCTTATCAATCGAAACTTATCAATTAATTTACTAGACATCACCTAAAATACAACATAATAAAAATAAAAATTACATGATAATTATAGATAATTTTTTTAGAGAAACACAAATATATATATATATATTTTTATTTGTTAAAAGATTATAAATTTGTCAGTACTATTTTCTTTTAGATTATTATGAATCATTTTATTTGTTAACGGTTTCTAAACTATTATAATTTAATTCTGAAAACTTGTATTTGAATATACAGAAAAGTATAAGAATGGGGTTATGAACTGTTGGTAATTCTATAAGTATTTTAATAATACATATAATTTTACAACGGATGTAAAAAAACTACAAAATCAACGAATGATTAATAATAATTCGAATATAAAGAAATTAACGGAATCAACTGATGATAAATATAAACGAATAAACCGAAGATGATTCAAACGAAGCTGAGGCTCGTGTGTAACACGATTCCTTTAAACAGATTCGACATCTGTTTCCAGGGTACAACAGCCAAAGCAGTGCCGGAGATGACCACTTACCTGAAAAGTCGCCGGAACTAATTAAGCGTATGCCGTAGAGATATCAGAGAATCGTGTGTGTGTTCGGTATTCGGTTGTTCTTGGAATAACAACTGGACTCCCATTTTATATTGAAATCAAAACCGACACAATTAATATTTTAATTAATTGGTAATTAAAATATTAATTTTTGAATTCAATATGTTTAATTTCAGGAGTTACGGAAGAACTGAAACAGAGCTCCGTGCGGTTGGTTGCGTGAGTTCACCCGCACCTCAACCCGCGTGGGCCACTGTTTCGAAAACATTCCAGTGCTCGATGCTAGTGGCCGCGCGGGTCACTGTTCGGGTTCACATTCCAGTGCTTGACGCGGTCAGCCGCCCGGGTTCATCCGCGCAAGCCACTGGATCAAAACTAGGATGTGAAGTTTCAAACATTTAAGTACTTGAGTAACCAGTTTACGCATTAACTGGTTACCATACTGATGTGGCAAGTGATGTGGCTTCCAACTCAATATTATTTGATGACGTAGTTACTTACATGGATTTTTAATCTAAAATTAGTTTTAAATTTATCCCCAGTCTAAGATCTCCATTAAAAACAAGGTTATATTGGTCTTTTTCTATTTCTTTTGTTTTTAATATTATTAAATCATTTTTCACTTATTTTCTTTTATCCTCTTCATCTTCTCGATTAACAAACAAAAGAAACCCTAAAACCTAAGCCAAAAACCATAAATCAAACTTCAAATTAAACCTAAATTAAATAAATAAATCCAAAACTTAAATCTTACCCTGATCAAAATAAATGTTGCTATGGGATCTTTCACCTGGAACAAGACATAATCCCTTCACTTTGTTCATCTTGAAATCCGTACAGCAAAGCCTTCCCTACAGTGTTCCCATTGCAGATCTGGAACCCCCCCCCCCCTTAATGCTCTCGTCTCAGATCAACGTCCGACCATTATCCCCTTGTGTTCGTTGTCGCAATTTTTTCTCTTCCCAACGTGTTCCCCGTTGGCAAATCGTATTAGAAACGCCTCCCCCTGTGTTCGGCGCCATGGTTAATTCTCCAAACGTCGGTCTCAGCCCATATCAAGCAATCACCGTCACATACGTGCATTTTCACCGGCATCATTTTTCCACACCCGTCGTGGGTCTGTAAGTCAGCCACAACACTGATCTAGGTTTAGGTTTTAGTTCGATTTGAGATTTGGTTCAGATCTGAGTTTGATTTTGAATTTGTACACCTTTTGATTAACGTGATTTATGTTTGATTTATTTTTGTATCAGACACTTTAGAAGGAGTTTTTTTTGATTTCTTCATTGTTCATCAATTTGTGTTCATTGTTTATATGAATGTAAAGGAGATGAAGATTATTCAAAAAGTAATGAAAAATAAAAAAAACGTAAACTGACCAAACTTTAAAACTATTTTAGATTAAAAATGCATGTCAGTAGCCACGTCGTCACACAATATTGAGTTAGAGGCCACATCACTTGCCACATCAACATGGTAACTGGTTAATGTTTAAACCGGTTATTTAGGTACTTAAATTTTTGAAACTTCACATCTTGGGTACCAAAACAGATGTTTAGCATGTACACTATCCAGAATAGGAATTAAGGCAAAGTACATTACTTTTTCATGCAATTTGCAGTTAAAAACCAACAAACATAGATGCACACGTACATATAGACACATGCATATATAGTTATATACACATATAGACATACAAACACACACACACATATACATATACATATGTATGTATATAGTATATAACATATGTATACTTGTATATATATATATATATACATGTACATATGTACATATTAAGTAACATATATATATAACACATACATACATCTCATACTACCTTATAATGCATTCATGTAAAAACTCTTAAAGATAATTCTTAAAGCATGAGGTACAACTTTTTTAAGCATGATTTTCAAAAAACTATGAATTACAAGTGTTTAAGTATAATGCACAAGTTCTTAAGGCATACATTTAAGTACAAACTACTTTTAATTCACCCACCAACAAATTAGAAGGCTTGCATATTTCTTTTTCATTTGTTGAGAAAAGTCTTCCACTCTTTTCAAGCTTTAACGTGCAAAAGAGAAGATCTCCATATTTTGGATGCTCCCATTGTCTTTCTATTATGGTAGGTTCAAAGGTTTCTTTTGTTCTCTTTAGGCTAACTTTATTTAAAGAAGTTGTTTTTTGAGGAATAGACTTTTTTGAAGAGGTAACTTACAGAGGTTACTTTTGAAGAAGAGGATTTTTTTCCTCCCAAATTTGATGTATCAAGTTTACCAGGACAGTTGTATTGAATGTGGCTCCAAATCATCTGTAGCATAAATACATTGCATGAGGTTTTCTTTTCTCCATTCTCTATAAACCCAACATCAGTTCCATGCACCCAAACTCCCAAGCTCCCAAATCTTTTCAGCTCGAGGTAACAAGTTGAGTTTGAGTTTCATTTTGATTTTGATTTCATAGTTCACCAACTCTGTTTGGGATCTTTAGAAACTTTGTATACTTGAATTTATTATGTAGTTCACCACATCAGTTTCTTTTGTTCTCTTTAACTTTACAGGAAACACCGAATCTACATCAGTGATACTCGATCAGAGTGGTTGAAGTTTCTCTCCATACTCTAATCTGTTTTTGCTCCAGTTCGATTTAGCTCTGCGTAGTAAGGTACCTCTCTTAGATCATTTGTTGGAAAAAGAAAAAGAAAGGTATCTTCATCTTAGATTGGAAAGAGAAAATATGTAATGAGAAAAAGGTCGGTCATACCGATTTGAGTGGTGTATCTGAGTCTTTCATTTGCTTCACCTTTAGTACGCTTTTCTTGTTTCATTTTGCCAGGCCCTTCCCATTTAATTTATGTGAAATCAGGAGTCAAACTGGTAAAAACAAAGAATCTAAGTCATTGAATAAGATAATCATACTGAATGAAAAGAATATATGTTGAACAACAAAAAGATTGGTTCTTATGAAAGGGAGAGGGAACATGGTAAAAGCAAAGAATATTTGCATTTGTACATAAAATAGTTGGGTAATAGCAAAGATGACAATACAACCTTTCAGAAACCAACAATTGTTCTTGCTTTTCTATGAAAAAACAACAATATGGTCATGTGGCTACACCAAAATATGCCTTTCATAATAGTACTCTTATACCCTTTTATAATAGTACTCTTATGCAAAAAAAACTAAATGAAGTAATGGGTTGGGGAATAAAACTATGTAAAATACAAAGTTGAGATTTACGAGAATGCATAGATCTAACGGTTTTGTGTCTTCTTTCTCTATCCTTAATCTGTTTAGTTTTCAAGAGTGGCACTCAGCCATGTACCCGTACAAATTAGAAAATGCATAGGAAGGTCCTCCATCCAGCAGTACTCATACAAATCCTTCCTATAGCATGAAAGTTATTATATCAAAATTTGGAATTAGAGTTCCTTAATAGCTAATGATAAAACAATCATACCAGAGATGCCCTTCAAATACTAGCCACCATCATGTCTCTAAATGCATCATCAATTAGATTAAATATGTTCTGAAGGTAAAGGAAGAGTTAAAAAGAAATTGAACAAAATCAACAATATTGAACAAAATCGATGAACTTTAAAACAAAAGGTTGAAATCAGGAATTGATGAACTATTGAACAAAATAAGGAATAAATTGATGAACTATTGAACAAAATAAGGAATAAATTGATGAACTATTGAATACCAACAAATCAGAACAAAATCGAGCGACTTACCTCTTATCCAATGAAATATTGAACAAAATCAATGAACAAAATCAGGAAGAAATAGATGAACTATTGAATACCAACAAATCAGAACAAAACCCATCTCATCATTGATTCCTTTCCAAAAAAATAATAACGAAAATAAAATGAAAACTTAGCATATTTTGCCATTTTCCCACAAATTTGTATGATTATAGATTATTGTAGTCTCTATTTTGTTCAAAAAATTGATCATATGGTTATCATAGACAATTGAAAGCCATGTTAATTGGTGTTTGGTAATGGAAAACAAGTAATTAAGCAAAGATCACCTTTAGAACATGAATAGGGACCATGATGAAGAGAGCAACAAATATACTATCAAATCAGAAGTATCTTTCTAAATTAACAAGTTACCAATCATGAATAAAGAAATAATTGAGTACCTTTAATCTGTAATTCCGTATCAATATAACCTCTCTCTCTCTGTTGAAAATCAAGCTGTTCAACTGTCAACGTCAAAATCAATTAATGTTCCACAGTAGAACAAACAATTTATTAAAATCCATTTTATTAAAAGAAAAGCTTTAAATATCAAATAACACGTTTGTTTTCACTTTCTTACCTTCCCTGTCACATTTCCATGTGAAATGTTGGTTTTCAGCTTCTTACCTTCTCTTCACTTATCCCCATTGTATACTTTAGTCTTCATCAAACATGGACTTGCATTTTAAACTAACTTTTTTTCCTTTGTCTCGGTCCAACTATTAAAATACGAATAAAATTTGAAGATAAAGGAAAAGTTTAAAAAGAAATTGAACAAAATCGATGAGCAAAATTAGGAAGAAATTGATGAACTACCGAATACCAACAAATCAGAACAAAATCGAGTGGCTTACTCTTATCCGATGAACAAAATCGATGAAAAAAATCAAGAAGAAATCGATGAACTATTCAAAACCAACAAATCAGAACAAGATCAAGCGGCTTACCTCTTATCCGCAAATCGATGAACACCAAGTCACCAACAGATATGGCAAATCAAGAAGAAAGATACCAACTGTGTTGTGCAGAAGGGAAGCGATATCAAAAATTAGGGAAGTAGGTAAAAAATGGCATCCGCTCCTTTAAGCATATATCATTAAGGGTAACAAATAAACAATTAATTAAACATGTTTACCATATATCATTTAACCATGGTGTCCGAGCTTTTGCACATTTTGAATGACTTGAAAACACAAGCAATTGTTTTTTTAAAAATTCGACGACATAACGGCTATAAAACTAATATTTACATATACAATCAAGCCTAATGTTTGCCCAACAATTGGCAACCCAACTACAAATAATCAATCATTGGCTAGCTTAGTCGAAATAATCAACAATTGAGAAATTTACCTTCAAATTTGCACTAGCTTAGTCGAAATTTCAAAAAAAGGTTGTCACCTTAGCCTTGGAATCTATTAATGGATCCAAGGATATCACACCTACACCAATCATAATACAAAACTCAAATCATCACAACAACCAAATACCAAAACAAAAATCATCAAATGAGTTTTATACTAAAAACAGTTTTTAATATTACAAAAAGAAACAAATACAAAATCAAAAACAGTTTTTATACTAAAAGAAACAGTTTTATACCAAATACAAAAACAGTTTTATACCAAATACCAAAACAAAGAAAAAAAACAAAGAAATCTAAAAATCAGTTATAGAAAACAGAGAAGGGTTTCGATTTCGATATAGAAAAAAAAGAAAAAAAAACAAATCATGAAGTAAATGGAAAAACAAAGAAAAAAAAACAGTAGGCTAGCTGTTTTCTAACTGTAAAAACAGTAGGCTAGCCGTAAATCGGAGAGGGGAGGGAGCACCATACCGTGGGAGGTCGCCGAGAGCACCGGAGGGGGAGAGGGGAGGGAGTGCCGGAGGAGACGACAGTGTTAGGGTTTTTTTGGGGAAGAAATCGATCAGTGTTGTTTTTGGGGAAGAAAGGAGTTGGGAGCGGGATAGGTGTTTTTGAGACCCCGCCCAAAATCATTTTCTTAAAATTCGTTTTTTTTGAGATTTTTAAAAACAATTTAAAATTTTTAAAAAGGTTTTCAAATAATAAATGTTTTTTTGAAAAAAAACGAATTATTTTTCGACGGATTTCCGACGGAAAATAATTTAATTTTGAAAATAATTGATCTTTAAATTTTTTTAAAAATAACTCTTATTAATAGAAAAAGTTTTCAAATAATATTTTTTTTAAATGTTTAGTGTTCTAATATTTTTGAGACCCTGCTTTTGGAATTATCATCGTTAGTTTTTCAATTAACCGATTCACACGCAATATAGCCCATCAAAGAGAAATACAACCGATTTAAGCCCAATTGAACCCATCAAAGCCAATTGTGATTGTTGGTGACTTATTAAGACCAATATATCCAATTGAACTGATTTAAGCCCAATAGAACAATCAAAGTCAAATAAAGGCCATCAAAGCCCATTACGAGCATTATTGACTTGTTAAGGCCCAATATAACCGATTAAAACCCAATTGAATCGATTTAAGCCCAATAGAACCATCAAAGCCCAATAAAACCCATTACGAGCATTGTTGACTTATTAAGGCCCAATATAACCTATTAAAACCCAATTGAACCGATTTAAGCCCAGCTGAATCAGTTTAAGCCCAACAGAACCGATTTAAGCCCAATTGAACCGACTTATGATCAATATAACCCATCAATCCCAATAGAACCCATAAAACCCCATTATGATTGTCATTGACTTATTAAAAGCCCAACTAAACCGATTTAAGCCCAATAGAACCGATTTAAGTCCAATTGAATCGATTTAAGCCCAATATAACCTAATAAAACTCAGTTGAATCGATTTAAGCCCAATAGAGTCATCAAAGCCCAATAGAACCATCAAATCCCAATAAAAGCCCATCAAATCCCATTATGAGCATTGTTGACTTATTAAGGCCCAATATAACCTAAAAACCCAACTGAATCGATTTAAACATAATTGAACTGATTTGAGTGCAACATAACCGATATAAGATCAATATAACCCATCAAATCCTAATTGAACCCATCAAAGTCTGTTATGATCGTTGTATCGATTATTAATGCCCAAACACACAAGTAATGACTTATTATGTGCTTCTTTACACGTATCGACTTCATAGATGCATGTGTCGTGTATTCGTGTCAACTTGACAACTAAAAACCATTATATCCTGATATAAGCCACTCAACCACCATTATTGCCCAATATGACATTTTATGACTTATTAAGCCCAATAACACCAATGGAGACTTATTATGTGTTTGTGTGCACGTATCCACTCATAGATGTATATGTTGTCTATTAAGGTCGAAAAAAGAACTAAGAACCATTATATTATAATACAAACCACTAAATCACCATTATATCCTAATATGATGTTTTATAACTTATTAAGATCTGTCTTAACACCATATGTGACTTATTACGTGTTTGTGTACAAATATTTACCACATATATGTGTGTGGCATGCAGTTGGTTAGATAAGAAAACTAAACCACCATAGCCCCAATACGAACCACTAATACACAATAAAAGTAGACGGAGACGGAGACAAGTTTTTAAAAAAAACACAAAAACGTAATTTTTAATTAAATTAAAAAATAACTTGGAATTTTAATTAAATTTAAAAAATAACTTGGATTTTTATTTTTTTTTATTTTAAAACATTTTCTAACATTAATGGTTAAGAAATTAAAAATTAAAAAAATTGAATTAATTTCCGACGGAATTTAATTTAATTTAAAATTAAATTAATTTCCGTCGGAAATCCGTCGGAAATTAATTGGATTTTTTTAATTTTTTTATATCTTGATTTTTAGGAAAGATTTTAAAATAATTTTTTTTTCAAATCGAATTAATTTCCGACGGATTTCCGACAAAAATTAATTTAATTTTAAAATAAATTATTTCCGTCGGAAATCCGTCGGAAATTAATTCCATTTTTTAAAAAAAATTTATATCTTAACCATTTAATGTAAGAAAACGTTTTAAAATAAAAAAAATAAAAAATCGAATTAATTTCCGACGGATTTTCGACGGAAATAATTTAATTTAAAATTAAATTATTTCCGTCGGAAATTAATTCCATTTTTAAAAAAAATTTATATCTTAACCATTTAATGTAAGAAAATGTTTTAAAATAAAAAAAAATTAAAAATCGAATTAATTTCCGACGGATTTCCGACGGAAATTAATTTAATTTTAAATTAAATTATTTCCGTCGGAAATCCGTCGGAAATTAATTCCATTTTTTAAATTTTTTTTATATCTTAACCATTTAATGTAAGAAAATGTTTTAAATTAAAAAAAAAGTAAAAATCGAATTAATTTCCGACGGAAATTAATTTAATTTTAAATTAAATTATTTCTGTCGGAAATTAATTCCATTTTTAAAAAAAAATTTATATCTTAACCATTTAATGTAAGAAAATGTTTTAAAATAAAAAAAAAATTAAAAATCGAATTAATTTCCGACGGATTTCCGATGGAAATTAATTTAATTTAAAATTAAATTAATTTCCGTCGGAAATTAATTAGAATTAATTTAATTTTTTTCTAATTTACTTGTTTAGTTACTAATTTATTTAATTAAGTATTTTAATTTCAATTAAACAAATATTTGTGGCGGATTTGTGACGGATATTTTATCCGTCACAAATCCGCCACAAATATTAAAGAGAATATAAGTATTTATTTTCCGTAAAATTTCAGTGGCGGATTTGTGACGGATTTGTGACGGATTTGTGACGGATTTAAGGTGATGTTGACTGTTGTTGACTTTTTTGAAATCCGCCGGAAATCCGTCGGAAACGTCCGTCGGTGATAGTGATTTTTCTAGTAGTATAAAGCATACGAAAAAAAATTCAATTATTTTGGAGTCTACACATCAAACGTCGTAATTACCTAACTGTTATTACACATCTGATTCAATATGTTTATATTTAAAATAATTATGTTTTTTTTGCAGGACATGCTTACAGATTGACGTTTCACTTGTCTTATCATATTATGAATTTAAGAATGTGCATTTTTACATATGATTGTAATGTTTGTTTTGTTTAGTCATGAATTTTAAATTTTTTAACGAGTTGTGAATATATTATTTGGAAACTCGGCACTTTTGCGTGATTATTTTCCTAGATATCTTGTGAATAAACCATATTTTATTTTAGTCATTGTTTTGCAAATAAACCACACAAACCTATAAAAAATTGAGAGAAAATGAGAATAATGCAAACAAAAAACATGAGTGTCAAATAAGTTATTTGAAACATAATTGGGATTCACGCGTGCTGCATCACACGGATACACAACTAGTGTATACATATATACATGTATATAAATATATACACATACATACATATAGGTTGCGTTTGGTACATGGGACAGCACAAGACGGAACAGGACAAAACTCACTGTCCCATGTTTGGCGTTGTTAATTCCCTAATTATCAAGTTCTATTTCAATTTCAATCACAAAACAAGATGAAACGAATCAATTATCCAACTTGTTATTGATTTCCAATTCAAGGATTCGTATGCAAGTTCTCTGTCACACATTCTCTCTCTACAAACTCAGCGTACAAAACTATTTCTCTCTCTAACTTGCAACTGTTCTCAACTTCTAAGACTTGTTACAACACTAACTCTAGTCACAAGTCTATTAAACACAAAACAAAACACACGCTTACAAACACACTACAACACAAAGACTTTGACATTTGACTTTATTACATTTTGACTTTGACTTTCTTGCTTTGAAAGTTGACTTTAAGCTTTGATTTGCTTGGCTTTGACTTTCAATCTTTATGATCTTGTATCCAACAAATATATGCTCTAACAATCTCCCCATTTAGATGCAAGATCATATCTAAAAAAATTTGCAATACAATCTCCCCCTTTAAGCTCAATTTGTGCAATCTCCCCCTTTCTATACAACACAAACTATCTCCCTTTTGAATAAATTCGGCTTCAGAAACTTTTGTAATATCCCCAAAGTTTGTCTTCAAGAATAGTAACAATCTCTCCCAAGGTTGTAAAAACCTCTTTCAGACATCGGAAAGAAATTATCTTCAAGTTTCGCTCAATCTGCTTCAGCAAAATGTCTTCAAAGAAAAATTTCAGTAATCTTTGCTCGCTTTCAGAAATCTTTGAAGTTTTTGTTTCAGCTCTGAACAATCTTTAACAATCTGAATCAAAAACTTGCAATTAACTCTCTTCTAACTTTCTTTAACAACTTTCTTTCACAATCAAATCTTGACCATTTCTTCCATCCTTAACATTTATTGAATGCTTCTCCCCCTTTTTGATGATTGAAGCATGAGATCATCAAAACTTTGACAAGAAATGTCCGTAATCTATTCTGACCACTGATCTTTTATCACTGAGCCACTGACTATTTATCGATCCAAAAAGATATTCATCCGAATATTTTCAAAATTCAGACAAATTATGAGTGTAACACCTGAATCAACAAATGAATCAGTTAAAGTGCATGTCAGTAACACGAAGTCACTGTGTGTAACGAATACACATTGGAAAGGAGTTTTTGTGATGTTCACTCCCCCAGGTCTTCCATTCAATCATCGAATAACAAAAGTTTATTATATGAACGCTTTGACAGAAAAACGAATTCTCTGTGTGTACATGCTTGTGTTTGAAAGAATTAAGCACAGATGATTGCTTTTATAGGCTCAAAATTGTGTAAACTATCGAGACAACAACAGTTAAACACAGACTCGATTGTGCATGATCGAAGTACGAAGGTAGGGCAGACGTCCTTCTTTGTCAATATCCATATTTTCCAAATGAAAACCAGATAGATTATGTGTTGCGTCCCCTTAAAAAATTTAAATATTTTCTTGTTGAGAAGAAAATGAGTAGCTGGTGGGGTTTTTATCAAGAGTTGGCATGGGCTAGTTGCCGGTTTCAATGATGTTCACGAAGAATTGTGAAACACCAACAATGTGGCTGCCGGGCTCAGAAAAAGTTGGTGCAGAGTTTGATATTCTTTTACTTTGTTCTCTCACCCTCTTTCTTTTAATCATTAAACTCACTTCTAACCAAACTCTCATTTCCATTTTACCTCATCACACAACTCACACTCAGTTATTTTGACTCCTCACTCTTAGATCACTCAAGGATTAACTTCTTGGGTAGGAAACACTGGTTAACGTGAATCCATAGAAGTTTCATTTAAGCTCACATAATGAACCCATGTAATCCTATAAGAACATGTTGCTCAAAATGGTTTAACTTTGCAGTTAAAGCACATATATACAAGTCAGATGTTTGTATGCCCAATATGATAATCATGAAGAATTGAGCGTTTTAAACATTGAAGATATTTCAAACAAGTATATTGAATGAATGAAATGAATACAAGAAACTTGTTTGAAAATCTGACATTGTATGAAAAAGATCAAAATCAAAATGATTTATCAATTAAAGCTTAGGTCAACAAAAATTGGATTTTGTGTATACGAACCAAAATATAGACATTCTCGAAAGAAACGTTTTGAAATGAAATCAACGCTCAAAATTTGAAGTTCAATCGGGGTGTATCACCATCAATATTTTTTTTAATTTGAGACATGGTGATAACATATACAAAAAGTTAAATCGGTGTGTGTGAATACTTGACAGTATATGGAAAAGATAATACACAAATATTTATCTTTGGAAACACACGGTTTATTAAACATTGAAGCTTATGAAAAAAATGAAAACATTTAAAATCACACTTCTATATTCATGAAATCATTTTAAGAATCAGAAGTGGTTTGAACATTTAAGAAACATGTTTTCATATCTGAAAGTTGTCCTTCTTTCAGACACGTATGAGATTAAGATTAGAAATAAACCTCTTCGCTCAGTCTTAAATCTCATCAAGTCAACTCTAAGTCATATTAGATATGATCATTTAAGCTTTCTCTCAATTCTGCAAACATCAAAAGTCGTCAAAGTATAAAGCTTTATTCACAAAAATTTATTGAAAAGTAAATGACATAAAGCAATAAAACGATTAAAAGTATGAGTTATGATCAGATATAATCAGAAGTCATATAATCCCCCTGAAATTGTGCATTAAATTGATCTCACACTCCCCCTGAAAACATGAACAATGTTGAGTGCAGATATCTTTCAGATAATATTGCAAATGCATATTTTTCAGTAAAAATTACGTACTCCCCCTTGAAGGTTGAACTTCTCATTTAAGTATCGGAGTACAATCTCATATCAGCACAGGAGTAACATATCTTTTGATCATTGAAGAACGAGTCCTAAACTGTTGTGTTTAGAAGTCAAACTCTTAATCTTTGAAGAACGGGCTCTGAATTGTTGTATTCAGAAGCCTAAGTTCTTTTACTCCATCTTAACTTCAGGTACCTGCAACACAGATGTATCTTTAGGTTTTGGTACCCATTTATATCTGGGTCCCTCCAGGTTAGCGCAAGATTTTGGCATCCATTTGTATATGGACCCTTTGAACTTTTGAAAAATATTTGAAGCAAGAGAATTGTTAGGTCTGATTTTATAGTAATCATTGTATTTATAGGGCTTAGTCAAATACTGTGTTTAGAGTCATACTGTGTTGTATCTGACCAAGGGTATTTAAGTCCCTTTGGTCTTTGTGTCTTGTAAGAATCTCACGCACAATTTAATACATTCTCTGTTTTGCGCTCCATAGTTTTCTCTCTACTTTCTCTCTCTAAAGAATCAGTGATCTTGGACTCTCAATTGGTATCAGAGCCAACTGAATCTTGAGAGGATTGAGAGATTGTTTTTCTATATCTGAATTTGTGATTGAAATCGAAAATTTGATCGATTTTCTTGAAGTTTTCAAGAAAATCTCGTTTTCTTGATTTCTCATCAAATTTGGATGTGTTTGTGATCAATTGTGTTTGTTTTTGATTTCAGTAGACTCATTTTTGTTAATCGATCTCTTTTGTTTCAAGTTGTTTTACAAGAAAATCAAGTTTAGATCATCAATTTTGAGTTTAAAAGTTTTCTGGAAAAAAAAAACGAGTTCGGTACTGTTTCATTCTAGATTTTTTGGATCTTGTTGATTTTAATCGATATTGTTGATCAAAAGTTGTTAGAAAGGTGTTTTCGATATTAAGTGTGTGTATTTCATGCATAAATTTCTTGGTTTGATTTGATCTTGCGAAAATTTGTGAGTTGGTAAAGTTTGCGCTTCATTCATATAAGTTTGCGCTTCATTCATGCTACTTTGCGTTTCTTTCATGTATTTTGCTTAAAGTTCTTTGTGGTCCAACTCTTGTGTTAGTGAATTTTCAGGTTTGCGGTTCACGTTGGAAACGCAAAGTCTATTTTGCGCTTCCTTCTTCAAACGCAAAGTTCTAGTTTGCGCTTCTGCTTACACACGCAAAGCATTCTTTGCGTTTCAGCCTTCACACGCAAAGTTTACTTTGCGCATCTGCCTTCACCCGCAAAGTCTACTCACGCAAAGCTTCATTTTGCGTTTCACTAAGCAAATGCGAAGTTCAGTTCGCGGTTCTCTCTTGAAACGCAAACCTATAGTTTGCGCGTCTCCCTGACTTAGATTTAAAAAAAAAAACAATTGAGAAATTTACCTTCAAATTTCCGCTAGCTTAGTCGAAATTTCACAAAAAGGTTGTCACCTTAGCCTTGGAATCTATTAATGGATCCAAGGATATCACACCTACACCAATCATAATACAAAACTCAAATCATCACAACAACCAAATACCAAAACAAAAATCATCAAATGAGTTTTATACTAAAAACAGTTTTTAGTATTACAAAAAGAAACAAATACAAAATCAAAAACAGTTTTTATACTAAAAGAAACAATTTTATACCAAATACAAAAACAGTTTTATACCAAATACCAAAACAAAGAAAATGGAAAAACAAAGAAAAAAATAAAGAAATCTAAAAATCAGTTATAGAAAACAGAGAAGGGTTTCGATTTCGATATAGAAAACAAAGAAAAAAAAAATCATGAAGTAAATGGAAAAACAAAGAAAAAAAAACAGTAGGCTAGCTATTTTCTAACCGTAAAAACAGTAGGCTAGCCGTAAATCGGAGAGGGGAGGGAGCACCGTACCGTGGGAGGTCGCCGCGTGGGAGGTCGTCGAGAGCACCGGAGGGGGAGAGGGGAGGGAGCGCCGGAGGAGAGCGTGCGTGTTAGGGTTTTTTTGGGGAAGAAATCGATCAGTGTTGTTTTTGGGGAAGAAAGGAGTTGGGAGCGGGATATGTGTTTTTGAGACCCCGCCCAAAATCATTTTCTTAAAATTCGTTTTTTTTTGAGATTTTTAAAAACAATTTAAAATTTTAAAAAGGTTTTCAAATAATAAATGTTTTTTTGAAAAAAAACGAATTATTTTTCGACGGATTTCCGACGGAAAATAATTGATCTTTAAATTTTTTTAAAAATAACTCTTATTAATAGAAAAGGTTTTCAAATAATATTTTTTTAAATGTTTATTGTTCTAATATTTTTGAGACCCTGCTTTTGGAATTATCATCGTTAGTTTTTCAATTAACCGATTCACACGCAATATAGCCCATCAAAGAGAAATACAACCGATTTAAGCCCAATTGAACCAGTTTAAGCCCAACTGAACCCATCAAAGCCAATTGTGATTGTTGGTGACTTATTAAGACCAATATATCCAATTGAACTGATTTAAGCCCAATAGAACAATCAAAGTCAAATAAAGGCCATCAAAGCCCATTACGAGCATTGTTGACTTGTTAAGGCCCAATATAACCGATTAAAACCCAATTGAATCGATTTAAGCCCAATAGAACCATCAAAGCCCAATAAATCTCATTACGAGCATTGTTGACTTATTAAGGCCCAATATAACCTATTAAAACCCAATTGAACCGATTTAAGCCCAGCTGAATCAGTTTAAGCCCAACAGAACCGATTTAAGCCCAATTGAACCGACTTAAGATCAATATAACCCATCAATCCCAATAGAACCCATAAAACCCCATTATGATTGTCATTGACTTATTAAAAGCCCAACTAAACCGATTTAAGCCCAATAGAACCGATTTAAGTCCAATTGAATCGATTTAAGCCCAATATAACCTAATAAAACTCAGTTGAATCGATTTAAGCTCAACAGAGTCATCAAAGCCCAATAGAACCATCAAATCCCAATAAAAGCCCATCAAATCCCATTATGAGCATTGTTGACTTATTAAGGCCCAATATAACCTAAAAACCCAACTGAATCAAAGCACTAAAAACCCAACTAAAAACCCAAGTGAAAATGCAAAATATTTTCCTGAAAAATTAAGAAGAGGAAGAAGAGTTTTGTCAGGATCTAATTCTTAACAAGAATAATGAACTCAGAAACAATATTAAAGGAGTTGCGGAATAACACTTTAATATTCAACAATCAATGTAACAGTGAATCAGAAATCACAACTTGTAAACTTTATTGAATGATTTAAAGTTACAAGATTTCAAACAAAACCTCAATATTGATGAACAGACTCACCAATACGAATTCTACTTCTCTAGAACTAGGGTTCTAAACCTTGAGGTTAATTCTCTCTATGAAAACAAAAAATTCAGAATTATTCTTTTTGTCAAACTATTCTATACTATTTATACAAGACATATTACAAGATAATTATCAAAATACAATTGATCTTCAGTCCATAATTATCTCCTTTACTTTAGCAAGTCTTCTATACAACTGTCTTCCTTCCATTCTGAGACTTCATCTCATAAGCAACATTAACCTTCTTCAGCAGTATTAATCATCTTCAGCAACATTAAACACCTCAGCAGTATTAATGATGTTAGCAGTAGTAATCCTTTATCAGTACTAACTACTAGCAGTACTAACCCTCCAAGCAGTACTAACTATTGAAATAGCAGCACTAACTTTTCAAGCAGTATTAAATCTACTAGCAGTAGTAATCATGATGTATTAGCAACATTAACCATACTTGAACAAATCTTCAGTTCCCAACAATCTCCCCCTAACTTGACTTTTAGGAAGAGAAGTCAAGTTCTTCAGATGTGGTCTTCAAGATGCTTTCAAAACTTCAGCCTAGTTGCCCAAATTTGGATCCAGCCCCAGACTTTGATTGATTGCCCTTCTTATCACAATTCTGGCCATTTCAGATCCTTTTGCACACACTAGCTTGGCTTTCAGCATTCCTTCTAGCTTCACCTTGCTATGATCATATACTTTGTCCACTAGAAAATACTCATGATAGCAGTTGTCTATTGTAATCATGTATACACCACAGTTTTCAAATAACATCCACTTATCAATCTTCTTAAACCCATACTCATGATGTAGATCCTTTATCCTGTACACCACTTTTTCTGGTTCAAACATCATACACAAGTATTCCATTGCAATCTTGAGTAGACTTTCTTCAGTTCCTTTCATCACAGGCTCATATAGCTTGATTCCCACCTTGTGCATTTCTTCTAAATCAGCCCTTGAACAACTCCTGATCACTTTACCCCAAGTTGAATAGACTTCAAACACATCACCAACTCTTTTGAGTCTGAAGTACTCCTTTCTATTGTCCCTCAGAATATCTCAAAAGATGACTTCTGGTGCCTTCACAGAAATGGGAACAACCTGTACTGGTTCTATTACAGTCATGAACAAATCAACCTGCTCATTTGATTGCAGATTGGATGGTTCTGGATTCTGCTCTGGTTCTGCTGAAGATGGAACAGAAGATTATGCCTCTTTTTCTGCTTCTTCAATCCTTGGCTTCTTGGATTGTTTCTTGGAGGCTATGGTATTTAGTTTTTTTGCAGATTTGGCTTCCACAGGAACATTCTCTTCTTTAGTGTCTTCATCCTCTTCTTTTGTAGGAGTGGCTTCCTCAGGGAAGGGTTGTTGGATGTTGAGATCATGCCTCTTGTAGATCCCAGTGCAGTGCAATCACAAGTAATATGAACAATGATGAACATATTATAGGTCACAGCAACTAGTCATATGATTGAAATAACTTCAAAGGGTTAAGGTTTACAGAGAGAATTTCTGATTAGGATATGTAAACCTAACGACTAGTAAACTGAATAATGAATTTCTCTCCTCTCTCTAATCTGTTCTCTCTAATTATGAGATAAATAAGCCTTTATATACTTAGGCTTTACAAGCAATTGGGCTTATGGGCTTGGGCCCATCTTAATAAAATAACTTTCAAATAATTACAAATCAGACCCTTATAAATACTTTATTCCACTTTTAACACTCAGGACTTTCAGTCCTAACAATCTCCCCCTAAAGTTGAATAAAGCATTTAACAACTTGATAAGCTTCAGGCCTTGGTCTTCTTTCCCTCTTGAATCCTTGAAGAACTTTGGTGTTGCATGTCTTCATGACTTTCCACGCTCCCCCTTGAATAAAGCTCTTGGTCTTCATAGTTTCAACTTTGTAACCAGATTCAATGTACAGTAGCCTCGACTGAACGCACTATCAAGCAGCTTTTAACTGTAGAAACTCAATCACATCGGATCAGCATACAAGAAAGATAATGTGAGAGTTACTTGACATTCCACGGTGCATCTTCAGTTTAAAAACAAAAAATCTGTCTTTGAACCGCGAGTTGAATAGACTTTCAGCTTAAGAACTTGTTTCAATCAGCTCGTAGGAGAGATAATGAAGAAACTTGTAGCAGACACCACATGATACGGGAAAGAATCAATACAAACTTTGAAAACTTCACTGTCTTCAGACAAACAAATTTAGCATTAAACTCATATCTTCATCTCTTTGATCTTTAGACCGTCTTCAGAAAAACAAACTTTCTTTCTTCAAAACTTTGAAATTGAACTTTGAAAAATTCTCCCCCTTTTTGATGATTGTGAGCATCATGATCATCAAAACTTCTTCAATTTCAACGCATTCTTTGATCTCCCCTTTATGATAATATGATATTTTTCGTCTTTTGATCTGAGTATCCGTCAATTCATGAAATGTATATATCCGAATCTTTTCAAATTCAGACATAATGGACAATGTAACCCTGATTCAACAGATGAAACAGTTAGTATGCCTGTAAGTAGCACAGAGCCACTTTGTACAACGGATGTACATTGGAAAGGAGTTTTTGTGATGTTCACTCCCCCAGGGCTTCCATTCAATCATCGAAAAACCACAAAGGAATTTTCTATGAATGTTATGACAAGAAAACTCATTCCTTGTGTGTACGTGCAAGTGTAGAATGATTGAAGCTACTTAGTTATATCAGGCTCAAAAATGTGTAAACTGTTGAGACAGCAACAAATATTACACGGACTCAATGTGCATGAAAGAGGTGCGAAGGTGGGGCAACTTTCCTTCTTTTTCAATATCTAAATCTTCCGAGTGAAGACTAGATAGCAGATATGCTGCGTCCCCAAAGGAAATGAAACATTTCTTTGTTAAGAAAGAAACGAGTGGTTGGTGGGGTTATAGCAAGAGTTGGCATGGGCTCACTGCCTGTTTCAATGATGGTCACCAAAGAATGTGAACCAATCAGAATATGTGGCTGCCCGACTCAGAAAGTGGTTGGTGCAGAGTTCTGATATTCTTTTAACTCTGTTCTCACACCCTCTTTCTTTTTAGCATTATGCTCACTTCTAACCAAACTCTCATTTTCCATTTTACCGCTCCACACAATGAGAAAAACTCAACCCGACGAGTTATTTCCCCCACTCTTTGATTTATGACCCCTCACCCCTCAAATCACTCTAGGATAACTTCCGGGGTAGGAAACACTGGTTTACGTGAATCCATGGAAATTATGTTTAAGCTCTCACACAAATCCCATGTAATTCCTATAAAGAATGATAGCTCAACAGTTTATCTTGAACATTTTAGCTCAAAAAGTATTATAACATTGTCAAAATGTATGCTCATGATATTTGAGCAATTGAACTTTGAAGATTTCTCAAAACAAAGATATTGAATGAATGAAAGGAAATCAAAAGAATTGTTTTAAGAATCTGACAATGTATCAATCAGATCAAATAAACTGTTTAGGGTATCAAAGAATTGGATATTTTGTTTATATGAACAAATATAAACAATTTAGCAATGAAAGCACAATATTAAAAATAATGATTTATGCTCAACGATATTGAATATCAAACGGGGGTATTACCATCGAAATATTGTTTCGTTATGAGACATGGTAATAACAAATACAAATGAAGTACTGAACCTGTGTGTGTGAATACATGATAGTATAAAGACAAGATAATACGCAAGTATTGATCTTTAGAAACACACAGTCAGTTAAACATTATATCTCAAAAATGAAAAACATTTAAAATCACACTTCTAAATTCATAAAATCTTTTGAGAATCAGAAGTGGTTTGAACATTTCAGAAACCGTTTTTCATGCTTGAAAGTTGTTCTTCTTTCAAACAATTAGAGATCTAGGATTAGAAGATATTTACCTTTTAAGCTCCCCCTCAAATCATGATATAATGATATAGATCTATTAAGCTCACCCTGGATATTTGCAATAAAATCCAAGTCTGAACGTTGAAGAACGGGTCCTGATCTGTCATGTGATCAGAAGCCAAACTTCGTTGAAGTCCGGGTTCTAAGCTGATTTACTTAGAAGCCATTGTTTTTCTACTCCCCCTTGACAGTAGGTGCCTGCAACACATAATCAGTTTTCGGTTTTGGTACCCACTGGTATTTGGGTCCTCGAATGTTAGTTGCAGTTCTTGTAGGGGATATAGAATAAGAACCATACCAGAAATGATCACTGGTTTTGTGAATGTGATCATGTGTATGACAATAAGAACATTGGTATTTCTTACCTGATAACCTGAGTAATTGATCTCTCGAGTAGATATGATCAGGTTTACTTTTAGTCGCTTTGTTCTTCTTGGCATTTACCGCATGTACACATGATTCTTTTTCTTTCAGCTCATCTTCAACTGGTTTCTTCTTCCAGACCAGTTCCTCATCTATGTATCTCTTTCTTCTAGAGTGTGTACCTGAACCATCTATATTGCTATCATAGAAAAGGTTAGTTTTACGAATCCGGTCAAAAAATTTAACTGGCCTTTGTGTAGAGACAGATTTCTGATTTGAGCTTGATACAGACTTTTCAAGCACTTTAATCGTTGAAGCGAAGTTGTCTCTTTCTTGAACAAGCAGGTCAATCTTCTTCGTGAACTCTGACTTCGTTTTCTGCTCTTTTAGTGCCTTCTCAGATAGTTCAGACAACTTGGCAGTAAGCCTTTTGATCTCCATCTCAAACAAGCTTCGTTCTTCTTCAAATCCCTTCTCAGCATCATTTCTTTGGCCGGATATTTCTTTGAAGACGCTAACATTCTTTTGTTCAATGGTCTTCTTTTCTGTTGCAAACTTCTCTCGTTCAAGAATGATTACTTTCTGAAAATCAGAAACTTGCTGAGAAAGTTTTATGCACTTCAGCTCAACTTCTTTCTTCTCATCAGCACATTTTCTCGAGAATTCTGAGAACTTCTTTGCGAAAGATTTCTCTTTAGTCTCAAAATCAGATTTGTGTTTAGCAAGCAGTTGCTCCAAATCAGATAAACGCTTTTGAAGATCTGCATTTGCATCTTTCAGTTCAGAAATCTTTTCCTCAGAACTTTTAACAGAGACTGTTTGCTGAGTTTTAGCTTCCAAAATAGAGATCTTTCCTTTTAGCTCAGAGTTCTCAGCTTCCAATTCTCTTCCTGTTAATAAACCCTTTGTCCCTAACACCAACCATTCAGTACAATCCCACCGCTCTTTTCCTGTCATTTTGTTAGAATTTATTTGACCAATAAGTTCATTAAATATGTCACTAATAAATTCACACGAAATACTATGTTTCATATAATTTCGAGCATTATTATTGGCCCTCTCTCTTTGTTCCTTTTCCACAGAAGAAGCTTCTGGCGGAATTTGGGATTGGTTCTCTCCTTCAGTCAATGATAATCTGATATATGGGCCCACTTCATGTTCATCTACAAAAGACAAAAAATCAGCTTTCCACTCTTCATATTCTCTTTTGGACCGCAGCCTTGGTATGTACACCATTTTGATCGTTTGAATAGAATGTATTCGCTCCGGTTTTGAAGAGAGATGAAACTTGAAAGTGCAGGGACCAAAAGTGACAAAATGTGAAACTTGAAAGTTTAGGGTCACAAACGACACGCTGAATCCTTGAAGTACGGGGGCTAAAATAAATACACTGCAAAAAGATCGTGAGACAAAAAAATTTGACCTTTTATACTTTTTTTTTTTTTTTTAATAAAAAAATACCCGGTCAAACAGGGGTCCGGTCGAAGCAAATGACCAGAATATGCAAGATACCAGTCGAAGGTAAGACCGGAGTAAGCAGGTATCCGGTCGAATGACAGGACCGGGGATACACTTATCCGGTCGAATGACAACACCGGGGATACACTTATCCGGTCGAATGATAGGACCGGGGATAGACGTATCCGGTCGAAGGACAAGACCAGGGATACACGTATCCGGTCGAAGGGCAAGACCGAGGATGCACGTATCCGGTCAAAGGACAAGACCGGGGATACACGTATCCGGTCGAAGGACAAGACCGGGGATACACGTATCCGGTCGAAGGGCTCAGGTCGAAAGACAAATTAAACGATAAACACAAGAAAAAACAGATAATATCGATTAACCTCAAACCACCAAAGAACACGAAGAAACCACCGAAGAACTCGATGAATTTCTGGGATTCGACCGAAACCAAACCCAGATCCTTCGATCCTTCGATCGAAAGAAACACAAATATTCGACCGGATGCGATAGAAAACACACAAAACACTTAGACCGAAGGTTTGCACACAGAAAAAAAACCAGATTCGATCGATACAAAAAAAATTCAGAAGATAAAATTCGATCGAAAAACAGATACCAAATTTTTTTTTTTTTTTTTTCAGATAACGAGAAAAACAGATAAACACAGAAAGTAAACACTAATAATCAATTAAAGCAAATATAGCAATTATCACAAGTAATTGATTTTAGGGTTTCAGACAAACCTTTTTACTGGATCAAACCTTTTTGCCTACTCGCTCTGATACCAATTGTAGATCCCAGTGCAGTGCAATCACAAGTAATATGAACAATGATGAACAGATTATAGGCCACAACAACTAGTCATATGATTGATATAACTTCAAAGGGTTAAGGTTTACAGAGAGAATTTCTGATAAGGTTATGTTCGGAACAAGGCGCGTCTAGTGGCTAAAGGATATCGCCAGCAAGAAGGAATTGATTACGATGAGACGTTTGCACCTGTGGCCCGCATTGAAGCGATCCGCATGTTCCTCGCCTACGCCGCTCACAAGAATTTCATCGTCTTTCAAATGGACGTGAAATCCGCGTTCCTCAATGGCGTGCTCAAGGAGGAAGTTTATGTCTCGCAACCCGAAGGCTTCGTGAGTACTGAAAATCCGCATTTCGTCTACTTTCTTGACAAGGCCCTCTACGGTCTTAAGCAAGCGCCACGAGCCTGGTATGATGCACTCTCATCCTTCTTAGTCAAGTCTGGCTTCTCTAAAGGTAAAATTGATACTACTTTATTTATTAAAAGAGAGAAGAATGATATCATTCTTGTACAAATTTATGTTGATGATATAATCTTTGGCTCCACGAACCCCAAGTATTGTCAGAACTTTTCTGCCTTAATGAGTAAACATTTTCAAATGAGCATGATGGGGCAAATGAATTTTTTTCCTGGGTCTTCAAGTCAAACAATTACAAACATGAATTTTCATTAATCAATCTAAGTACATCTCGGATATTCTTCGGAAATACCAGATGGAACAATCTGCATCTATGAAAACCCCCATGTCCACTACTCTAAAGCTTCACTCCGATCCTGACGGTAAGGATGTGAATGCTACTATTTATAGAGGTATGATTGGCTCTCTGATGTACTTGACGGCTAGTCGGCCTGACATTATGTTTTCGACATTCTTGTGTGCAAGATTTCAGTCGAAACCTAAAGAGTCTCACTTAGCTGCGGTTAAGCGAATTTTCCGATATTTAAAAGGTACTGCTGATCTTGGTTTGTGGTACCCAAAAGAGACAGGTTTTGAATTGACAGCATACTCGGACGCTGACCATGCTGGAAACATGCTGGACCGGAAAAGCACGTCGGGTCATGTTCAGTTCTTGGGCGATCGTCTTGTCAGCTGGGCTTCCAAGAAGCAAAACTGCGTGTCCACCTCCACCGCCGAGGCGGAGTATGTAGCAGCCGCCAGTTGCTGCTCGCAAGTCATCTGGATGCGCACCCAGCTCAAAGATTATTGATTTAATTACTCCAGGATTCCCATCTACTGCGACTCGAAGAGCGCTATTGCCATATCAAGCAATCCCGTCCAGCACACGAAGACGAAGCACATTGATGTGCGCTATCATTTTATAAAAGATCACGTGGAAAAAGGTACTATCGAACTCTATTTTGTTAATTCAGAGCATCAGTTAGCAGACTTATTTACCAAAGCCTTGGACGAAAAACAATTTTATTACCTTGTGTCCAAGCTAGGTATGCTAAATCTGAAAGTTTGATCCGTTCACAGCTCTCTACGAGTTTCGTTCAATAACGAATGACTGTGACAAACTGCACCAGTGACCTGTCTCTGGTTGCTATTTTCCACACTCCTTGGTTATTGCATTTTACTCGTACAAGTTCTGTGCCGGTTACAAACTTCTTTTTCCACAAAGTAGATTTCGTGTTTTTCTAGTTTCTATTGTGTTCTTGGTTTTGTCTTCGTGGTGTTTTTTCGTGATTTTGTGTGCAGTTCATTTCTTTGCTCCCTGAAGAGAGTAAGTTGTTAGTGATGGATCTACAACCCGGTAATGTGTTCAGGGGGAGCACTAGCGTCAGATGGTTGGTAAGTCTCACGAGTTCTCTATTCGAGGGGGAGCAGGTAAGAGGGTTCTGTGTTTGGACCTCCTCTTGGTAAACATTCGAGGGGGAGCTAAGTCTCGTGTCTTCGGTTTTATTTTTTTATTTTTTTTCTTTTCTTTTCTCTCCATAGGTTTAATCTTTGTTTTTCCCCTTAAGTTTTTTTTAAGTTTTTTTTATATATATTTCCGAAAATTACAAAAATATTTTTTTGTTTTGTTTGTGTGTGTTTGGTTTTATGAATTGTTTTCCCCGGCCCAAGCCTTTTCCCCGGCCCAAACCCTGTTTCGGGGATATAAGAGCTCCGATCGAACCCCTTTGTCCCTCATTCGATCGAGATCATCTTTCTCTCGTATTCTCCCATCTCTCTTTCGCCCAGACTCCATTCGACCGAAACGACATTCGACCGAATCCCTCGTCTTCATCTTCTTCATTCGACAAGGTAGGTGTTATCAAGTTTAGATGTGTTCAATCTGCATCGATCGATTGTAATCGATCGTTTTACGGTGTTCAAAGATCTGGATTTTCCCCGGGGATGGACCTGGTGTCGATATGTCTTCTCCGGGGGTTCTTTCTCCGATCTAGGGTTACGCCCCGGTCGAATACACCCCCGGTCGAATACTCCGGTCTTTCCTATTCTCCGGTCAAAGACTATCTCCGGTCTTAAGAGACCTCCGGTCAAATGACCTCCGGACTTAGAAAATCACCGGTCTTAGGAAACCTCCGGTCGAACACCCCATCTAATCCAACATATATCTGGTCTTTTGAGACCTCCGGTCAAATACCTTATTCGATCGATCTCTTATCCGGTCTAAGGTGTCCTTCGGTCGATTGACCTTCGGTCTTAATGAACCTCCGGTCGAATGACCTCCGGACCAAAACCACTCCGGTCTTAGTGACCTCCGGCCGAAGACCTAATCCGATCAACCATTTATCCGGTCTTAGTAATCTCCGGTCGAATGCCTTGTCCGATCATGCTTTTATCCGGTCTTAGAAGAACCCCCGGTTGAATCTTATCCGATCGAATCCAATGTCTTTGGTGCTTATAGTTATACCTTTTAATATGTTGTGTATGAGGAAATTTTGTTGGTTATAAATGCTGGTGTCAGTCTATGTGCTTTGGTGACTGACCTTATTTCACGAGTAGGGTTTGCTCTTCCAATTTTTGGAGTTACTAACCGGTGTGATCTAAATCATGACTGTGTAACTCCAACGGCTATTATCTTATTCCAAACCTGCGTACTAATCGATTCATTCTTCACAGGTACAATGGCACAAAACCAGCCACCAGCGATTGATCCAATCGCAGATGCGGAACTGATTCCCGAGGATCAGTTCCTTCCTCTTACAGCCAATAACTACCATCTCGATGTAACCCAACCTGCTATTCAACATCAGGTCATCATCGAGATACTCAGGGGCCATCCAATCTCGTATGCTCTAACGGAAACTGCAACCGTACCAATCCTATACTTACAGCAGTTCTGGCATTCTCTCCATGCGTTAGAGGCCGATGGCGGATTTCATCTTGAAGGACGGATAGATCACACTCCAGTGCTTCTCACATGTGATCTTTTCCGTCAATTTCTTCGGTTACCGACCGCCGGATCCGTAGCAGGCCGCGAAACCTTTGACCCCATGGTCACTGATGCTACACTGTGCTCCGATCTTCTATCCTTGGGTTACGGCGCAGAACTTCGCATTCCATCAACCTTCAACCGCAAACATCTATCGACAATATGGTATACGTTGTTCACATACATCAATCGGTGCCTTTCGTCTATAACGAAGGGCATTGATCAGACGAGCGCCCCGATTCTTCGCATCTTTCACGCGGTGGCTTTCAATCGCCACGTGGACTTTGCCGACTTTCTCTGGTTTGAACTCATTCAGAGAGTTCGTTCTACTGCATCTCGCCGATCAAACTTCATTCCATTCATGCGGTTCCTACAGATCGTTATCCGGAACTACATGAACCTGTATCCCGAGATACAACGCCGCTCTAACCACCCGACGTGTCCACAACATCCAACGCGCAAGATTCCTTCCCGTGCTGATCCGGAAGGTGTTGTCGCCCGACAAATCCCAGTCGGGGTACTAGACCATGCTCGTCCCACGGCACTGAGTGTGATAGCTTATAGGGACACACACAACATTCCAGCTCCTATGGTCTGGCCAGGACCGGCAGGACCTGCCCAGGGAGCAAGACCTGAGCGACGTGAGGGTCCGCGTCCACGAACGAGAGGCAGGAGCGTCCGGACAGGTGGGGCTTCCGGACAGGGTGTGTCGAGAGCTATTATTGTGAGGGGATCTGGCGTGGGCAGTGCCGTTGGAACGAGCCAGCCTAGTTCTTCAAGACAACCACCGTCACCGCCACCAACCGAGACTCAAATGGCAGAAGAGGCCACAGATTCTGAAACCATTCATGTTCAGTCCTCTTCTGTCGCTGCTACTACAGACACGGCAGCCAATTCCGACTCCGAAGAAACTCATTTTGTATCATCGCCATCAAATGAAGAGTCTTCTGACTCCGATGGTGACGATGATCAGCCCTCATCTGGAGCGATAAGGAGAGCGGAGGGAGTCTTAGTTGAAAATCAAGAAGTGAGCTGTGTGAGGGAAAGGCGGAGTAAACTGCATTAAGAGAGTACACGAGTGACGGGACAACCATCTTCGGTTGTATCCCCCCTAGCCACGTCTAGCCAGGTAGCCACATCTGCTACCCAGTCTCATGTGTTGGGACAGGGTATTGAAGAAGCCGTCGTGGACCTAGCGGCGCACTTGCACGCCCAACCAAGCCACTCCACCATCTCTCAACAGATGGTGGTTTCACATTCTCACGGGGATTTAGCACATACGCTATCGGGCTCTCACTTGGAGGGTGCCGATATTGAAACAAAAGAACAGCTGCCCCCGTTCTCGCCTTCTTTGCATGCACGGAGTCTAGAGCCACTTGTTATTCATGCCATTCCTAGGACACAGATTCCTTTTTCGGCTATCGCCGGTAGCCTAAGTGGCCCGGCCGGAACATCCATAGTAAACCCACCTTCGGGTAGGTTACAAGGATTGGGTGGAAGTCCTACCACGGCTATCATCACGCCAACCGTGAACGTAGGCGGCTCGACTTCAACAGTCGTAGCTACAACGGGAAGTCTAAGTGACCCCGGAGTTACCCCACATGAGTTTTTCTCAAGGGAATACATGGACGGCGCCCTAAAGGCTGTCCAATCTATGATGAGGGAGGAGATGGACAACATCAAACGAATGGTCAAAGGCAAAGGTCCTGCGACTGATCCGGAGACCACACCTATTCCATCTTCTCTATCAGCCACGGATCTTTCCATAACTGAACTCAAATCTATCCTTCTCGCCAAACTTATAGCCCAATCTCAAACCGAACCCACCCAAGATGCCGATTTGCTATCTCTACTTCGTTCTCAAGCACCCACACCTACTCCACCTACACCTCAGCCTAATGTCTCTACCGAAGCCTTCCAGATCCAGCAAGCTATGCTTCAGTCACTTCAGCAAACCGTTGCTGTTTTGACTGAACGCCTTTCAGCAGTGGAGGATACCTGCCGTAACCAGGCAGAACGGCTCAAGCGCCGACATGATGATCAGGATGATCCTGATCACCATGAGGGGGAGAAGCGCCAACATCTATCTGAGCCTGAGACACATGTAGTGGAGTCAGAACAGGTTGAACAGGGTACGGGTTCGGGTACAAGAACAGATTAGAGAGAGGAGAGAAATTCATTATTCAGTTTACTAGTCGTTAGGTTTACATAACCTTATCAGAAATTCTCTCTGTAAACCTTAACCCTTTGAAGTTATATCAATCATATGACTAGTTGCTGTGGCCTATAATCTGTTCATCATTGTTCATATTACTTGTGATTGCACTGCACTGGGATCTACACCTCTCTTTCATCCTTCTTTCAGCTTCTTCCCTTTGAGAGGAGTCCCTTGAAGCTTATCCATTTCCTTCTTATATAGCTCCTCAACCTTGCTGTATGCCATGTTAGTGAACATCTCTCCTTTGACACCAATTGAGCCTTTCAGAAAGTTGATCATTTCTCTCCTTTCTTGATTGGCCAAAAAGGTCTTAGAAGGTTGTCTTTTCTACTTCTTGACTGACATTCTTTTCTTGGATGCTTTCACTAATATTTTCTTGGCCTCAGCTGCATATTTCATGCTCTGTTGATACTCTTCATTTAGCTTTTTAGCCATCTCCAGTGCAAGCTCTCTGTCTTTTTCAGATTGGAGTTGGTCTTCCTTTTCCATCTCAGCTTGAAGTTGTTTTGCCATTTCTTCATCTAACTCCAACGGATTCTTATTCTTTGAAAGTTGTTCAGGTTCAACCATCTTACTCTTTCCCTTTGCATCCTTCAAACCTGTTTCACTGATTTCTTTTCTTTTCTTTTCAATACCTCCTTCCTTAATGACCACTCCCTTGGCCTTTTTAGTAGCCTTAGGAGTGTCATTCTTAGCTTTTACCAAAGTTTCTGCAATTTCTAACTCCTCAACAGATAGCCCTGTTGCTGCTTCTTCATTTATCTCAGCAGCATTAACTATTTCTGCTTCTTGAGCAAATTATGTTTCTGTGTCTACTGCTTTTGATTCTGTTTCTACTGCTGCTTGAGCCTTATCTGTTTCTGCTGCTTTCTCCCCCTCAAAATCAAATCCCATCTCAGATGTATTTTCCTTCTCTACTTCAACCTCTTGATTCTCCCCCTTTTTGAAAGCATCTTTCCTTTTCTTCAGAACATATTGCTTTCTCTTCTTTTTCTGCACCAATCTCCTCACCATCTTCTTCAATTTGGTAATCTGTACTTGTTGAGACAGAATCACCATTTTCATCTCCTCTATGTCTGCTCCCTGTTTGATAACATCCAGATTAATGTTTCCCATTGTATCCATCAATTCTTGGTAGTTATATCTATCCTCACCTTCTCCAGGAGTGTTACCCCCTTTTGAACGATCATGGGAACATTTAGTAGTGGAAGTCTTCTGCCTAGCAGAAGCACCCTCCACCCCCTTGGTTTCTTGGCACCTGGGACCTTTGAATGATTGCTCATTCAAAGTTGCCATGGGGGAGGTCTTATTGATGTTACCACTGTCCTCCTCTGTGCTAGCAGGAGTAGTGGCAGCCTGCTCACCCATATGCTCATGCATCTCCTCAGTGAGCACCTCCTTGGGGTTGGGAGACACCCCTGTGGTTTCCCTATAGATATTCTCTAATGGAGAATTCTCCATTAGAGGGCTTAAAGGTTTTGTGGGTGAATGTACAAGAAGGGAAGGAGCCTTCTTTACCTTTTTCCTTATGTAAGTATTGGTAATAGGTGAAGTTGGTTTTTGAAGAAGGGGCTGAGGGATTGATATACTGATAGAAGGTTGGAATTGGCTTTTAGTGGGATGGTCTAGTGAGGGCCTTGACCCTGAAGCCATACCTTCTTGATTGTGGGACACCACCATCATTGTAGAGAACAATGGGGTGTCAACTCCTTCCGAGTCCATGGCAGATCTCTTCATATTTGAAAAGACCTTGCCCTTGGGGATTTTAGGTACATATACCTCATCAAATTGAGGCATTTCCGTCAATTCAGTGGTTATAACTGCCTGGACAAATCTTGGGTACATATAAAAACTCTTTTTGTTACCCAAGTTTGACACAAGGTCATTGAAAATCATTTTTGAAAAATTATATTTTTTGGCAGTGGCCAAGCAGACCAAAGCATAAGCAATGGTACTACTGAACTCACTCCATCCAGTAGTCTTTCTAGAAATACAATGCATAAGGGTATGGACAAAGAAATGCCATCGGGGAGAAAATTTAGCTTTGGAGAACTTGAAAACACCCAATGGGCCTCCATACCCCATTCTAGTAAGAGTGGAAAACAGATCATCCTTAGAGATAGATGTGATACCTGAGGCATCGTCTAGACGTAGATTGATGCGAATTACCTCTTCAGAAACTGTCAAGGGTTTGTCACACACCCTTGTCTTGATTACCTTAACACCATTTTCAGTAATAGCAGTGGCATTGGACCAAAATTGCTTATGGTGCTCAATGTAGATTGATGGTGACACTGTAAGAGCATGAGCGATATGGCTGGACTTGAGGAAATCGACTATTTGATGAAATCCAGCAGCCTGCTTAGGCTTTTGAAGCATTGCTATCTTGTTGTGTTCATCAATAAACGCCATTGAAGCCATCGAGCTTGAGTAAACTGGACTGAAATTCACTAGGTGCTTGAGAGAAAAAGGTTAGAGAGAAGATGAACAGTATTCAAAGAGTCGTTATGAGCTTTTAGGCGGGCAAAGAGGGTATTTATATGATTCGGGAAAGAAGCAGTATTAACTCAGAGCAGTATTAACTAACTAGCAGTATTAACTGAGAGCAGTATTAACCACTAGCAGTATTAACTAACTAGCAGTATTAACTGAGAGCAGTATTAACCACTAGCAGTATTAACGAACTAGCAGTATTAACGAACTAGCAGTATTAACTGAGAGCAGTATTAACTAACTAGCAGTATTAACTGAGAGCAGTATTAACACTAGCAGTATTAACTATACTTACACTTTTTGAAGCTTGTGTTAGTCTGAGAAAGGCCATACACTTCCTGAGAAAGATGATTAGCAGCACCAAAAATAACCAAAGAACAGGTATACAAGCACTTTTTAAACATGAGCTCATTCAGAGTTGATCATGCCCACACTTGTGACCAAGAAGGTGAATCTACCCACATCAAAGGCTTTGGTGAATAGATCAGCAAACTGGTTGTCAGTATGAACTTTAGCAACTTGAATTAGCTTCTTTTCATTACAGTCTCTAATAAAGTGATACCTGATCTCAATGTGCTTTGTTTTGGAGTGCTTGACTGGATTGTTAACAATGCTGATAGCACTGCTATTGTCAATGAAGATTGGAGTGTGCAGAAAGGTTACCCCATAGTCCAGCATTTGATTCTGAATCCATAGAACCTGAGAGCAGCAACTTGCAGCAGCAATGTACTCAGCTTCTGTTGTGGATAAGGACATTGTGGTTTGCTTCTTACACTGCCAAGATACTAGTCTTGCACCCAAAAGTTGACATCCCCCTGAAGTAGACTTTCTATCCATATTAGCACCTCCCAAGTCACTGTCTGAATATGCAATCAAGTCAAAGTTGGATTCATAGGGATACCAAAGACCTAATCTAGGTTGCCCTTTTAAGTATCTGAAAATCCTTTTAACTGCTTGAAGATGTGACTGCTTTGGTTTGACTTGGAATCTGGCACAAACACACACTGGAAACATGATATCTGGTCTTGAGGCTGTGAGATACATGAGAGATCCAATCATTGATCTATAAAGATGGACATCAACACCCTCCCCCTCAAGATCAACATTGATCTGTTTGTGTGTTTCCATTGGTGTGCTTGTTGGCTTTGAGTTTGATAAACCATATTTGTCCAGGATGTATTTCACATACTTTGATTGACTTATGAAAATCCCATCTTTCTGCTGTTTCACTTGAAGCCCAAGAAAGAAGGTGAGTTCACCCATTGCACTCATTTTGAAGCTCTTGTGCATCAATTCTTCAAAGTCTCTACACATCTGTTCTTTTGTAGATCCAAAGATGATGTCATTCACATAGATCTGAACTAGTAGGATGTCCTTCTTTCTTCTTTGGATAAAAAGGGTCTTGTCAATTATTCCCCTTTCAAACCCATTTTCTAAGAGATAGGTAGACAGAGTATCATACCATGCTCTTGGGGCTTGATGTAGACCATAAAGTGCTTTCTTAAGTTTGTATACTCTGTCAGGATATGATGGATTCTCAAATCCAGGGGGCTGACAGACATATACTTCTTCATCAATTGTTCCATAAAGAAAGGCACTCTTTACATCCATCTGATATACCTTGAACTGCATAAATGAAGCATAGGCTAGAAACAGCCTAATTGCCTCTACCCTTGCAACTAGAGCAAAGACTTCCTCATAGTCTATGCCTTCTTCCTGAGTGTACCCTTGTGCCACTAGCCTTGCTTTGTTTCTGATTACTATTCCTCTCTCATTCTTTTTATTTCTAAAAATCCACTTAGTTCCAATTGCTCTATGACCTTTTGGAAGATCCACCAAGTCCCAAACATCTTGCAACTTAAACTGTAGCAACTCTTCTTGCATGGCTTCTATCCAACTTGAATCTTTCATTGCATCATAGGCCTTCTTAGGCTCAATCTGAGATAGAAAGCAAGAGAGTACTGTATGTTGTTGATCCTTCATCTCTTGAAGTCTGCTTTGATTCCTAGTTACCATAGGAGAAGAGATGTCTCCTATTACTAGCTCTGGAGGATGATTCTTTTGAGTTCTTGTCTGGTGACTAGGTTCTTCATTAATTCCAACATCTAGATTGGAATCATTTAAGTCAGCTGAGGGGGTCTCATCAGCTGCTTCTGGCTCTTCATGCTCTGAATTCTCATCATCTCTTCTTTCTTCTTCACTCTGAATTGGTTCAGTGACAGTTTCCTTTTCACAGATTTCAACAGGGTCCATTGTAGGTAATGGAAAGATCATAAACTGAGGAATACTATTTTGTACTTGTTCTTCCCCTGATCCTCTACTTCCTGAACCTGCATGATCATCACTACTGAAACCAAAAGAGTTAGTGAGTGAATCAATGTCAAACAACCACTGAGGACCATAACCAATAGGGTTTGGTGTGTTCTCATTGCATTTGACATTGTCACTTTCCTCAATTATTCTAGAAGAAGAATTAAATACTCTGTAGGCCTTACTCTGAGATGAGTAACCAACAAGAAAACCATCATCTGCCTTGCTATCAAACTTTCCTAAGTGAGTTTTGGTATTGAGAATGGTACAAGGACACCCAAAAGGTTTGAAAAATCCAATAAATGGTTTTCTTTTATTTAAAAGCTCATATGGTGTCTTGTTTTTAGGCTTGACTACTAGAACTCTGTTTTGGACATAACAAGCAGTATTAACTGCTTCAGCCCAGAAAGTAATTGGAAGTTTTGAATCAGCTAACAGAGATCTAGCAGCTTCAATCAGTGTTCTATTCCTTCTCTCAGCAACACCATTTTGTTGTGGAATCCTAGGAGCACTGTATTGCCTCTTAATTCCTTTATCCTCACAAAAGGTGTTTAGGTCAAGATTTTTAAATTCAGTACCATTGTCTGACCTAATGACTTTTACTTTTTGATTTGTTTGGTTTTCAATTCTTAGAATAAAGGATTTGATCAGTCCACTTGTCTCATCCTTAGTCCTTAGAAAATATACCCAAGTAAATCTAGAGTAATCATCAACAATAACTAAGCAGTATGATTTCTTACCTATACTCATAACATTTGTAGGTCCAAACAGATCCATATGCAACAACTGAAGAGAAAAAGAAATTGTGTTCACTTCTTTGGACTTATGAGAAGTTTTGTGTTGTTTGCCTTTGAGACAAGCAACACAATGATCATCACATGAAAAGACTTTTGAAGGCAAACCTCTTACAAGGTTGCTTTTGACCAGTTTATTCATTGTTTTAAAGTTCATGTGACACATCCTTCTGTGCCAAAGTGATGATTCATCCAAAGATGCTTTTGAAACAAGACAGTTTAGGGATGAATCAGTTGACACATTTTCCATATCCAAACAATAGACATTATCCTTTGTCAGGATCGAATTCTCAACAAGAATTAATTCTCAGAAACAATATCAAAGAAGTTTGCGGAATAACACTTTGATATTTAATCAAACAGAAAATCAAAACAGAATATAATCAACAAACTGTAAACTTGTATTGAATATTTTGAAGTTACAAGATTACTCACTCAACCTCAATATTGATGAACAGGCTCACCAATACGAATTCTACTTCTCTAGAATTAGGATCTATGCCTTGAGGTTGATTTTCTCTCTAAAAGAATGAAAAACAAAAGTTATCTAACTATTCTAAACAATACAATATATATACTGAATACAAAGATAATTACAATAAATAAAATATCTTCAGTATATCTTCTATGTATATCTCTAAGCTTCCATGTATATCCTTTCATACGAATCTTCATCATATAAGCAGTATTAATCTCCAGCAGCATTAACTTCCTTCTAGCAGCATTAACTACTAAGCAGTACTAACCACTAGCAGTACTAACTAGCTAAGCAGTACTAACTTTGTTCAAGCAGCACTAACTTTGACTAGCAGTATTAACTACTAGCAGTAGTAACACTCAGCAGTATTAACTTTTAAGTCTTCTAGCAGTATTAACTCTGAACCAGCAGCATTAACCATACTTGAGTTTTTCTTCAGTTCCCAACAATCTCCCCCTAACTTGACTTTTAAGAAGAGAAGTCAAGTTCTTCAGATGCTCCCAAAATCTTCATTGATCTACTCCAATATTAGGATCCAGTCCCATACTCTGATTGATAGTCCTCTGAATTAGATACTTGGCCATTTCTGAATTTGGTGCACAACCCAACTTCTTATTCAACATGGCATGAAGCTTAAGATTTGTATGCTTGTAGACCCTATCCACCAAGTAGTACTCCATGTGGAAAGTATCCAATGCTAGTTCATAGACTCCACTCCTTTCATAGAGAGTCCATCCTCTAACAGTTTTGAACACATCTCTGATTAAGTGCTTCACTACTTCTGGATTGAATAACATACACAAGTATTCCATGACCAGCTTCACTATAGGTAACCCTGGAGCTTTCAACTGATCTGCATAAATTTTCATCCCCACTTCAAACATTTCTTCCAAATCAGATCTTGAACACTCTCTGACAATTTTGTTCCAGGTGTTGTATACTTCATACTTCTCATCATTTCTTTTCAATCTGATGTATTCTTTGCCATCCACCTCCATAATATCCCAATGGATAACTTCAGGAGGTTTAAATCCAACAGGTTCAACTGAAATAGGCTTTGGAATTTTATCCATTACCACCATGTACATGTTTACATCTGAACTCTGTGGTATTTCTTCCTGAGTTTTAGCTTCATTCTGAGGTGCCTCTTCTTCTTCAGTAACCTTTTGCTCTTCTTCTACTCTAGGCTTCTTTACACTTTTCTTTCTTTTAGCCATCATTTTGGTTCTTTTCAGAGTCTTTTGAACCTGCACTAAAGTAGCTTCCTTCTTCTTTTCTTCCTTGTTCTCTGCCCTTTCTTTGATAGGAGTTCCCTCTTCACTTTCAGGGAATGGTTGATGTATATTCACATCATGTCTCTCCTTTGCCTTCTTTTCAAACTCCACTCTATCCTTTTCATTATTTTTCAGCTTCCCCATTTCTTTCTCATAAAGATCCCTGATTTGATCAAAAGTCATCTTCACAAACATTTCTTTCTTTACCCCAATTGCACTCCTCAAGAAAGTTATCATTTTGTTTCTTTCCTGAGTGGCAAGGTAAGTTTGTGAAGGTCTTCTTTTCTTTGCACTTGATTTGACTAACATGGCCTTTCTCAAGCTTATTGCCCTTTGCTTAACTTTCTCTGTTTCAAGCCCTTTCTGATAAACTTCATTTAATTCAGCAGCTAGAGCCTTTGCCATCTCCCTGTCTTTTTCAACCTGAACTCTTTCTTCTTTTTCAATATCCTCCTGCATCTTCCGGGCTAGAGCTTCATCTGATTCAACCAACCTTTGCTTCTTGACTGATTGATCAGATTCCACCATCTTTGCTTTTCCTTTGTCTTTGTTCATTGGCTTCTTACTGTTATCTTTCTTGCTCCCTTCTCCTTTTTCTCCCCCTTCATTTATTACCACTCCCTTTGTTTTGGAAGTGTCATTCTTTGCTTTGATGAGCATTTCAGCTACTTCAATTTCTGTTGGAGATAACTCTGTTACTACTGCTTGTGAAGTTTCAGCAGTATTAACAGTTTCTGCTTCTAGCTCCTCCTCAATACTGTTCTTCTCCCCATCATGCTCCCCCTCAACTTGTTCTTTTTCCTCATTCAGGTTTTCTTCAGCCTCTGACTCCCCCTTTTTGGGAGCATCAGACACTGGTTCCCTTCTCTTTAGCACAAATTGTTTCCTTTTCTTCTTTTGAATCAGCCTTGTCACCATCTTCTTTAGTTTTGCAATCTGGACTTGTTGTGACAGGATCACCAGCTTCATCTCCTCTATTTCTTTTCCTTGTTTCAGAACATCTATGTTGATGTTACCCATTGTCTCCATCAATTCATCATAGTTATATCTGTCCTCACCTTCTCCAGGAGTGTTACCCCCTATTGAAGGATCATGGGATCTTTTATTAGTGGAAGTCTTCTGCCTAGCAGAAGCACTGTCCACCCCTGTGGTTTCTTGGCACCAGGGACCTTCAAATGATTGTTCATTCAAAGTTGCCATGGGGGAGGTCTTATTGATGTTACCACTTTCCTCCTCTATGCTAGCAGGAGTAGTGGCAGCCTCATCACCCATATGCTCTACCTCCTCCTCAGAGAGCACCTCCTTTGGGTTGGGAGACACCCTTGTGGTTTCCCTTTGGATATTCTCTAGGGGAGAATTCTCCCTTAGAGGGCTTAAAGGCTGAGTGGGTAATGGTACAAGAAGGGAAGGAGCCTTCTTTACCTGTTTCCTCTTGTAAGTTTGGGTGATAGGAGAGGTTGGTTTTTCAAGAAGGGACTGGGGAATTGATTTTGAGAGGGAAGGTTGGGCTTGGCTAGCAGTGGGTTGGTCTAATGGGGGCCTTGACCCTGCTGCCATACCTTCATTGGTTTGGGACACCACCATCATTGTAGAGAACAATGGGGTGTCAACTTCTTCAGAGTCCCCAGCAGATCTTCTCATATTTGAGAAAACCTTGCCTTTGGGGGGTTTAGGTACATATACCCCAACAGGTTGAGGTATATCCGTTAATTCATGAGTAATAACTTCTTGAACAAACCTGGGATACATAAAAAAGCTCTTTTTGTTTCCCATGTTTGAGACAAGATCATTGAAAATCATTTTAGAAAAATTATACTTTCTGGCAGTGGCCAAGCACACCAAAGCATAAGCAATAGTGCTGCTGAACTCACTCCATCCAGTAGTCTTTTTGGAGATACAATGCATAAGAGTATGAACAAAGAAACGCCATTGGGGTGAGAATTTTGCTTTAGAAAATTTGAAAACTCCCAATGGGCCTCCATACGCCATTCTTGTAAGATTTGAAAATAGTTCATCGTTTGGGATAGAAGTTATACCAGAGGCATCGTCTAGACGTAGACTGATGCGAATAACCTCTTCAGTAACTGTTAGTGAATGATCACAGATTCTGGTCTTGATCATTTGCACACCATTTTCCACAACAATGGTTGCATTAGCCCAGAACTGCCTTTGATGCTCAATGTAGATTGTAGGGGATACACTAAGAGCATGAGCAATGTGGCTTGTCTTGAGGAAATCCACAATCTGATGAAATCCTGAAGCTTGCTTTGGCTTTTGTAGCATCGCAATCTCGTTGTGCTCGTCGATGAAAGTCATGGATGCCATTGATCTTAGTGAAAAACTTGCCTGAAAACTTCGAACTTGAGAGAGAAAAGGTTTTGAGCGCAAGAGAACAGTATGCAAAGAGTCGTTATGAACTTTTAGGCGGGCAAAGAGTATTTATAGTATTCGGAATATAAGCAGTATTAACCTAGAGCAGTATTAACTACTAGCAGTATTAACTGAAAGCAGTATTAACTACTAGCAGTATTAACTACTAGCAGTATTAACCACTAGCAGTATTAACTACTAGCAGTATTAACTGAAAGCAGTATTAACTACTAGCAGTATTAACTGAAAGCAGTATTAACTACTAGCAGTATTAACTGAAAGCAGTATTAACTACTAGCAGTATTAACTGAAAGCAGTATTAACTACTAGCAGTATTAACCACTAGCAGTATTAACTACTAGCAGTATTAACTGAAATTACTCCTTTTAAACTTGCTAAACACTGAGTACTGCTATGCATATCCTGAAAAAGAAGATTAGTAACACCAAGAATAAAAATATACAGGTATAAAACCACTTTTTGAGAAGGAGATTATTCAGAGTTGATCATTCCCACACTTGTTACCAAGAAAGTGAATCTACCCACATCAAAAGCTTTAGTGAATAAATCAGCAAACTGATTATCAGTGTGAACTTTTACAACTTGAATAATTTTCTTTTCATTACAGTCTCTTATGAAGTGATACCTGATCTCAATGTGCTTTGTCTTTGAGTGCTTGACTGGATTATTTACAATGCTAATAGCACTGCTGTTGTCAATAAAGATTGGAGTGTGTAGAAAGGTTACCCCATAATCCAACATTTGATTCTGAATCCATAAGACTTGAGAACAGCAACTTGCAGCTGCTATGTACTCTGCCTCTGTTGTAGATGTGGATACTGTGGTTTGTTTCTTGCACTGCCATGAGACTAGTCTAGCACCCAAAAACTGACATCCTCCAGAAGTAGATTTTCTGTCCAAGTTTGCCCCACCTAGATCACTGTCTGAGTATGCTATTAGGTCAAAAGGTGAGTTATGAGGATACCAAAGTCCCAATCTGGGTTGCCCTTTGAGATATCTGAATATCCTCTTAACAGCTTGAAAGTGAGATTGCTTTGGCCTAACTTGAAATCTTGCACATACACAGACTGGAAACATTATATCTGGCCTTGATGCTGTGAGATACATGAGAGAGCCAATCATGGATCTATAATGATGCACATCCATATCCTCCCCCTCAAGATCTGCTGTGATCTGCTTGTGTGTTTCCATAGGTGTGCTGGCAGGTTTTGATTCTGAGAAACCAAACTTGGTTAGAATATCCTGCACATACTTGGATTGACATATGAAAATGCCATCTGACTTCTGTTGAACTTGGAGTCCAAGGAAGAAAGTAAGTTCCCCCATGGAACTCATTTTGAACCTTTGATGCATTAAATCCTCAAACTCCTTGCACATGTTGTTTCTTGTAGATCCAAAGATAATGTCATCAACATAGATTTGGACCAGCAAGATATCCTTCTTCTTTCTTTTGATAAATAGAGTCTTATCAATGACTCCTCTTTCAAAGTCATTTTCTAAGAGATAGGATGACAGAGTGTCATACCATGCTCTTGGGGCTTGATGTAGTCCATAAAGTGCTTTCTTTAATTTGTATACCCTGTCTGGATAGCTTGGGTTTTCAAACCCTGGTGGTTGACAGACATATACTTCTTCTGCAATTGACCCATAGAGAAAGGCACTCTTTACATCCATTTGATAGACTTTGAAGTTCATGTAAGAAGCATAGGCTAGGAATAGTCTGATTGCTTCTATTCTAGCCACAGGTGCAAACACTTCTTCATAATCTATACCCTCTTCTTGAGTATATCCCTGAGCTACCAGCCTTGCTTTGTTCCTTATGACAATACCTCTTTCATCTCTCTTGTTTCTGAAAATCCACTTTGTGCCAATTGCTCTGTGACCTTTAGGAAGGTCTACTAGATCCCATACATCTTTTAGCTTGAACTGTAGCAGTTCTTCTTGCATTGCTTCTATCCAGCTAGATTCTTTCATAGCATCATGTGCCTTTTTAGGCTCAAGCTGGGATAGAAAACAAGTAAGCATTGTATGCTGTTGATCTTGCATTTCTTGAAGCCTGCTTTGATGTCTAGTCATCATAGGAGAAGAGATATCTCCTATTACCAGCTGTGGAGGATGATTCTTTTGAACTCTGGTGTTATGACTAGGTTCTTCATTCAGTCCAGCCTCAAGATTAGATTCATGCACCTCAACTGAAGTGTTTTCAGATGCCACTTCATTATTTTCTTGAGTCTCCTCATCTCTAGTGTCTTCTTCACTCTGACTTGGTCCAGTAAATGATTCCTTTTCACAGTCTTCAACAGAATTTACTGTGGGTATGGGAAAAATCACAGATTTAGATATACTTTCTTGAACTTGTGTGATCCCTGATCCTCCACTTCCTGTTCCTGTATACTCATTACTGAAACCAAAAGAGTTAGTTAGTGAATCAATGTCAAATAGCCACTGAGGTCCAGACCCAACAGGATTTGGTGTGTTCTCATTGCATTTGACATTGTCACTTTCTTCAATTATTCTAGAAGAAGAGTTAAATACTCTGTAGGCCTTACTCTGAGATGAATATCCAACAAGAAATCCATCATCTGCTTTGCTATCAAACTTACCTAAGTGAAATTTGGTATTTAGAATTGTACAAGGACACCCAAAAGGTTTGAAGAAACCAATAAAAGGTTTTCTTTTATTTAAAAGCTCATATGGGGTCTTGTTCTTTTGCTTGACCACTAGAACTCTGTTTTGGACATAACAAGCAGTATTAACTGCTTCAGCCCAGAAGGTAATTGGCAATTTTGAATCAGCCAACAGAGATCTAGCAGCCTCTATTAGTGTCCTATTTCTCCTTTCAGCAACACCATTCTGTTGAGGAGTCCTAGGAGCACTATATTGTCTCTCAATGCCTTTTTCTTCACAAAAGGTGTTTAGATCATGATTTTTAAACTCAGTTCCATTATCTGATCTAATGACTTTTACTCTTTGATTAGTTTGGTTTTCAATTCTTAGAATAAAGGATTTGATAAGTCCACTTGTCTCATCCTTAGTCCTTAGAAAATATACCCAAGTAAATCTAGAGTAATCATCAACAATAACCAAGCAGTAAGATTTCTTGCCTATACTCATAACATTTGTAGGACCAAACAGATCCATATGCAATAACTGGAGACTAGTAGAAACAGAATTTAACTCTTTGGTCTTATGAGAAGTTTTGTGTTGTTTGCCTTTAAGACAAGCAACACAATGATCATCACATGAAAAGACTTTTGAAGGTAACCCTCTTACAAGGTTATTTTTAACAAGATTGTTCATAGTCTTGAAATTCATGTGACACATCCTTCTGTGCCATAGAGAGGATTCATCTACAGAAGCTTTTGAAACAAGACAATTTAGAGATGAATCACTATCAACATTGTCCATATCAAGACAGTAAACATTGTCCTTCCTTGGAGTTCTAAGTAGTATCATGCTTTCATCAAATACCTTGAACCCTGGAGCAAGGATCATACACTCAGTATTTGTAAATAATATACTATGTTGTTTGTCACAAACCTGTGATACACTTAACAGGTTGTACTTTAATTGATCAACATAGTAGACATCCTCAAATGTCATCTTACCTTTGGTGACATTACCTTTTCCACTTATCTTACCACCAGTAAGATTGTCTCCAAATGCAACATGTCCTCCATTGATATGCTTGAAATCCTGAAGGCATGACATGTTGCCTGTCATGTGCCTAGAGCAACCACTATCAACATGCCAAATGCTCTTTCCCTTGAGCTGTTGGTTGCCCTGCACATTAGATAAATCAATTAGTATGATTTAGGAACCCAAGCCAAAGTGGTCTTGGGTACCCCTTTCTCATCAAAATATTTGCATTCTTTCTTGACAAGATTTTTGAACTTTAAGTCCTCATTCTTGGAGTACTTTGTTACAATAATAGGCTTGGAACTATGTTTGCTAGAATCAGTACTAGTTTTAGAAGTACTAACTACCTTGGCAGCACTTGCATGCTTAGCAGCACTAACTTTGTTAGAAGTAGTAACTGTGTTAGCAGCAGTAACTGTGTTGGCAGTATTAACTTTTGAAGAGGTATTAACAGTATTAGCAGCATTAATATTTTCAGCAGTACTAACACTGTTAGCAGTAGTAACTGTGTTAGCAGTACTAATATTGTTAGCAGTACTAATACTGTTAGTACTTCTAGGCACCCACATTTTGATACTTTCTTTTAAAATCTTTTTCTTTAAAGTGCCTTTACTTTCAACATATTTCTTTATCCCATGTTTCTTTCCAGCCTTCCTATAACCCCCAGATTTTTGCACAAATCTTTGAAAGTTCATCTGTTGGTTAATAGGGTTAAAGTAACAATACTTAGCCAAGTGATTCAACTTGCCACATATAAAACAAGGTTTTGGTCTATTGATTTTATTCAGATCAACTCCTTGTTTCTGAGCCCATTGATTATTCCAGTTTCTTTGATTTCCTCTTTTTAAACCAGAATTTAGGCTCTTGGCTTTATTGCAATCACACTGTTCACAAGATCCAGGATTCACAACTGTGGTTTGTTTGTAATGGACCTTGTTATCATTTCCGTTAGTCTTCTCTATCTCCTTGGACTTGACCCAGATTTTCCCACATCCCTCATTGGTGATAATATTGTTTTCTAATGGTATCTTTTTACTCACATTATTATCCCTGTTCTCACTGGAACTTTTCTCAGTCAAATCCTTAACTACTACCTCATCCAAAGGATCTATCTTAAAAGCTTCTTCAGACAAGTCCTTTTTCTCTTTAGTTTCTAACAAGTCTGAAGTAGGAGGGATATAATTGTTATTGTAAGGAGGAGGTGTATTGTTGTATCCAATACCAGGCTTCATCTTGTCATGAATCTGAGCCTTTAGAAGAGAATCCATTGCTTTTGAAGCATATGAAAACTTTTCTATGTCAAACTTAACTTTAGACAGTTCCTCTTTCAGCCTATGATTCTCTTCTAAAGACTTAGACAGTTTGGTTTCTAACTCATTCTTTTCCCACTTCCAATAGTTTGTGTCATAAGAGTGTTGAAGTTCATTAGCTTGAAAGCCTTTGATTTGCTCTTCAAATCTCTCTACTATCAACACATACTCTCTTCTGTCCTTTTCTAATCTTTTGAGGTCATCACACATACTTTGATTGTGATCTCTGTATCTTGTGACAGTGTCAATGCAAGATTTAGTGCAAAGATTAGAACTTACCTCAGTGGGGATATCAGACACTTCTGCCATAAGAGCTTGGTTCTGAATGGCTTCCTCAGCTTGATCACTCCAGTCAAATCCCATTCCTTGTTGAGAAACAAGGGCTTGAGCAGGATTCTTGTTCAGATTGTATCCTCCATTCTGGGCTTGTTGGTGGTTGTTGTTTGGAATAGCACTCCTGCATTCTCTAGCAAAGTGTCCTTTCATGTGACACTTATAACATTCCACCTTTGTCTTGTCAAAACCAGCTCCATCTTCTCTTCTTTGAGAGAAGTTATTTCTTCCAGTTCTTTTAATGAACTTTTTCACCCTCATGGATAACATGGCCATCTGCCATTTAATATCCATCTCCTCCAGATCATCAGGGTGAATTTGATCCAGATCATCATTAATCAAAGAATTGCTACTATGACTGGACAAAAAGGCTTCAAAAATAGTTTCAGTGCCTTTTTCTGAACTTACTCCACTGGCAGTACTAACTGCTTCAGGGTTGGCAGTAGTATCAGTGGATGCTGAAAGAAGAGCAGCATTGTGAATATAACCAGAGGGCTTCTTCTTGGTTTCTACCTCAGTTTCAAAAACTCTTAGATCATTGTATAGATCATCAAGTTCTTTCTCTTCTAGATTGTCACTCTGTCTATATGAGACAGTGTACATAGTCCATTCATCCCCAAGAGATCTGAGAAACTTTCTGTTGATATCATCTTGTTCCATCTTCACCCCTACAGTAGCCAGTTCACCTATGAGCTTATTGAACCTATCAAAAGTTTGAGTCATAGACTCATTCTTTGTGGAAGTGAAGTTCTCATACTGCTGCTTTAGAACATCTCTTTGATTTCTTTTGATGCTCTTAGTTCCAGCAAATCTTTTCTCTAGAGCATTCCAGAGAATCTGAGCATCAGTGCAGTTGCAAAATTGATGTTGATATTCATTGGGAATGGCCAATAGCAGAGTGCTCAAAGCCTTCATCTCTGTCTGTCTGATCTTCCTCTCACCATCTGTCTTTGGTGGAGGTCTTTTCCCATCTGGTCCTATCCTTCCAGCTTCAGAAGGACCATTCTCAATGATATCCCACATTGAGTAGTCAGTGAGAAGAATATATTGTCTGATTCTGATCTTCCACATGTCAAACTCACTTGGTTTGAGCATTGGAACCTTAGAAACCAAAGTACTGCTTGATTCTGTAAGGTTTTCCATGATGAATAACTGTTTCTGTGAGAGTTAGGCTTTGATACCACTTGTCAGGATCGAATTCTCAACAAGAATTAATTCTCAGAAACAATATCAAAGAAGTTTGCGGAATAACACTTTGATATTTAATCAAACAGAAAATCAAAACAGAATATAATCAACAAACTGTAAACTTGTATTGAATATTTTGAAGTTACAAGATTACTCACTCAACCTCAATATTGATGAACAGGCTCACCAATACGAATTCTACTTCTCTAGAATTAGGATCTATGCCTTGAGGTTGATTTTCTCTCTAAAAGAATGAAAAACAAAAGTTATCTAACTATTCTAAACAATACAATATATATACTGAATACAAAGATAATTACAATAAATAAAATATCTTCAGTATATCTTCTATGTATATCTCTAAGCTTCCATGTATATCCTTTCATACGAATCTTCATCATATAAGCAGTATTAATCTTCAGCAGCATTAACTTCCTTCTAGCAGCATTAACTACTAAGCAGTACTAACCACTAGCAGTACTAACTAGCTAAGCAGTACTAACTTTGTTCAAGCAGCACTAACTTTGACTAGCAGTATTAACTACTAGCAGTAGTAACACTCAGCAGAATTAACTTTTAAGTCTTCTAGCAGTATTAACTCTGAACCAGCAGCATTAACCATACTTGAGTTTTTCTTCAGTTCCCAACATCCTTTCTGGGAGTTCTTAGTAGTATCATCTTTTCATCAACTACCTTGAATCCAGGGGCAAGGATAATGCATTCTGAATTAGTGAATAATATACTATGTTGTTTGTCACAAACCTGTGATACACTTAACAGGTTGTACCTTAACTGCTCAACATAGAAAACATCCTCAAAGGTCATCTTACCTTTTGTTACATCACCCTTACCACTAATCTTACCTCCATCTGGAGTATTACCAAAGGCAACATGTCCTCCATCAATTTTCTTGAAATTCTTGAGGCAAGCCATGTTCCCTGTCATGTGCCTAGATCAACCACTATCAACATGCCAGATGCTCTTTCCCTTGAGTTGTTGATTGCCCTGCACATAAGATAAATCAAATAGTATTGATTGGGAACCCAAGCCAAAGTGGTCTTGGGTCTCCCTTTCTCATCAAAGTATTTACATTCCTTTTTGATGAGATTTTTAAACTCAGAGCACTCTTTACTGGAGTACTTTGTCAAGATGATTGGTCTAGCAGCACAAACACTAGAAGTAGTACTAATTGTAGAAGTACTAACAGAGTTAGCAGCACTAACAGGTTTAGCAGTACTAACCTTGTTAGAAGTACTAACAGAGTTAGCAGTATTAACATTTGAAGAGGTACTAACAATGTTAGTTTTAGAAGTACTAATACTCTCAACAGCACTAACATTGGTAGCAGCAGTATTGCTTCTAGTAGCACTATCTTTGTCAGCAACACTATTTGTGGTAGCAGTACTAACTGTTTTAGTGCTTTTAGGAACCCACATCTTGACATTCTCTTTTACAGTCTTTTTCTTCATGTGGCTTTTAGATTTAACAGGTTTCTTAGCCACATGGTTCCTTTCATCCTTCCTATAACCAAAGGGTTTTTGCATAGCTCTTTGAAAATTCATCCTTTGGTTAATAGGATTAAAGTAACAGTACTTGGCAAGATGATTCAATTTGCCACATATGAAACAAGGTTTTGGTCTGATGATTCTACTCAGATCAACTCCTTGTTTCCGATCCCACTGATTATTCCAATTCCTTTGATTGCCCCTCCTTTTATTATGTTTTAGAGGCTCAGACTTATTACATGCACACTGTTTGCAAGGAACAAGATTCACAACTGTAGTCTGCTTGTAATGGACCTTTTTAGACTTTCCCTCAGCCTTCTCTATGTCATTGGATTTGATCCAAGCCCTTCCACAATCCTCATTGGTGATAATGTTATTCTCTAAGGGAATCTCACCACTCACAGTATTGTCCTTACTCTTACTGGCCTCTTTCTCAGTCTTGTCCTCAACAACTACTTCATCTAAGGGATCTATCTTAGTGGCTCCCTCATTCAAGTCTTTCCTATCCTTGGTCTCTAGTAAGTCTGATGTAGGAGGGATGTAGTTGTTGTTGTTGTATGGTGGAGGTGTGGTATTGTACCCAATTCCTCTTCTCAGTTTGTCATGAAACTGGGTTTGTAGTAAAGAGTCAATTGCTTTAGAAGCATTGGAAAACTTTTCCACATCTAGGTTAACTTTGGCTAGCTCTCCTCTCAACTTTTCATTCTCCTCTTTAGACTTTGTCAGTTGGATTTCTAGATCATTTTTCTCCCACTTCCAGTAATTTGTATCATATGTGTGTTGCTGTTCATTGGCTTGGAAACTTTTAATTTGTTCCTCAAACCTCTCAACAATTTTCACATAGTCTTTTATATCTTTTTCTAATCTCTTAAGGTCATCACTCATATTCTGGTTGTGATCCCTGGACCTTTTAACAGTATCTATGCAAGTTTGAGAACAGAGATTAGAAAGTACCTCAGTTGGAAAATCAGATACCTCTGCCATGAGAACTTGATTTTGAATAGCCTCTTCTGCTTGATCACTCCAGTCAAACCCCATTCCTTGTTGAGAAACAAGAGCTTGAGCAAAGTTTCTGTTCTGGTTGAAGCTTCCAGTCTGATTTTGTTGGTGATTGTGAGACACTCCACTTCTTCATTCTCTGGCAAAGTGTCCCTTCAGATGACATTTATAGCACTCCATATTTGACTTATCAAAGCCTGCACCATCTTCTCTTCTTTGGGAGAAGTTGTTCCTCCCAGTCCTTTTGATGAACTTCTTCACCCTCATAGAAAGCATGGTCGTCTGTCATTTAATATCCATCTCTTCAAGATCATCAGGATGAAGCTGTTCCAAGTCATCATTGATTAAAGAAAAGTTACCATGACTGGAAAGAAAGGCTTCAAAAACAGATTCATTGCTTTTTTCTTGATTTACTCCACTGGCAGCATTAACAAATTCAGGGTTAGCAGTAGAATCAATTGAGGCTGATAGGAGTGCAGCATTATGAACATATCCAATAGGCTTCTTCTTTGCTTCCACCTCAGATTCAAACACTCTCAAATCATTGTACAAATCATCCAGTTCCTTTTCTTCCAATTGTTCATTCTGTCTGAATGAAACAGTATACATGGTCCATTCATCTCCAAGGGACCTTAAGAACTTTTTGTTTACATCATCTTGATCAATTTGTACTCCCATAGTAGCTAGTTCACCAATCAGCTTGTTAAACCTGTCAAAAGTTTGAGTCATGGACTCATTCTTAGTTGACATAAAGTTTTCATACAGTTGTTTCAATATTGTCTTCTGATTTCTCTTGGTACTTTTGGTACCAGATAATCTCTTCTCTAGAGCATTTCAAAGCATCTATGCATCAGTGCAATTGCAGAATTGGTGTTGATACTCATTGGGAATATCCAAGAGCAGTGTGCTCAAGGCTTTCATCTCTGTCTGCCTTGTCTTCCTTTCTGCATCCGTCTTTGGTGGGATTCTTTTTCCATCTTCACCAATCTTTCCTTCATCAGATGGGCCATTCTCAATGATGTCCCACATGGAGTAATCTGTGAGAAGAATGTATTGTTTGATCCTAATCTTCCACATGTCAAACTCATTAGATCTGAGCATTGGAACCTTTGAGACAAGAGTACTGTTTGATTCAACTGTATTTTCCATGATGAATGAAGGTTTATGAGAATACTTGCTCTGATGCCACTTGTCAGGATCTAATTCTTAACAAGAATAATGAACTCAGAAACAATATTAAAGGAATTGCGGAATAACACTTTAATATTCAACAATCAATGTAACAGTGAATCAGAAATCACAACTTGTAAACTTTATTGAATGATTTAAAGTTACAAGATTTCAAACAAAACATCAATATTGATGAACAGGCTCACCAATACGAATTCTACTTCTCTAGAACTAGGGTTCTAAACCTTGAGGTTAATTCTCTCTATGAAAACAAAAAATTCAGAATTATTCTTTTTGTCAAACTATTATATACTATTTATACAAGACATATTACAAGATAATTATCAAAATACAATTGATCTTCAGTCCATAATTATCTCCTTTACTTTAGCAAGTCTTCTATACAGCTGTCTTCCTTCCATTCTGAGTCTTCATCTCATAAGCAGCATTAACCTTCTTCAGCAGTATTAATCATCTTCAGCAGCATTAAACACCTCAGCAGTATTAATGATGTTAGCAGTAGTAATCCCTTAGCAGTACTAACTACTAGCAATACTAACTATTGAAATAGAAACACTAACTTTTCAAGCAGTATTAAATCTACTAGCAGTAGTAATCATGATGTACTAGCAGCATTAACCATACTTGAACAAATCTTCGGTTCCCAACAAGTTTTAAATGATATATCTCCTATCAAATCTTCAATGTCTGGTGATTTTATTGCTCCTTATGCACCTGATTCTGATAAAGGAAATATTTCTCCAATCATTTATGATTCGAAGAAATATACTCCTCCATTAGTATTAGAAGGAAAAATCATAGATCTTGAAGATCAGATAGGAGATCAAAATATTTTGAAGAAAATTGAATCTGATGTTATTCTTTCTTTCATGACGTCTAGTCTTGAAAAAAATTTATTTTTTCAAAAATCAGATTCTATTTCTAGCCTATCTTCTGATTCTAAGGAAAATAAAAAGGAAGTTTCAAATTTTAAAATCTTTTCTCAAAATTATTCAGACTCTGAGGCAAATTCAGATTTATTAGTTGATCAGATTGGTTGCTTGGATAAACTTATTTATTCTGATTTAAATATTTCGTCTAAAATTCTTGATGATTCTTTTACGCTAAATGATCAATATTATAAACCTAAGCGTAAAAGAAAACGGTCAAAGAAGTCGAAGAAACGAGATACAGTTATTTCTAACTGTTCTAATTCTTCCGATTCTATTCTTTCATATAGGACTGTGAGCAAGTCAAAGAAGCAAATCTGGAGAGCGAGGCGGACATCTGATGAACCTATTGTTGATGGGGATAAATGTGTAGACAAACTTTATAACAGTGATTCATTTGCTAAATGTAATAAAATTTCAAAATACTCTATAAAGCAAATGATTCGAAATTTCAAAACATGTCTCATGTTCTTCCTCAGATTCTAGTTCTGATGATTATGCTTTCTCTTCTGATGGTTGTGATTATTTTTCTGATCATATTCCTCGTGCTTTAAATGTTAATTCTAACAAATATTTCCCCATACGAACTGCAACTAACAAACACGAGCCCAAATACAAGTGGGTTCCCAAATCTTTATCTGATTCAAAGTTGCAGGCATCACATGTTAAGGGGGAGTAATAGAACTTTGGCTTCTGAGTACTTCAGCTTAGGACCCGTACTTCATAGACTACGACTTCTAAACAAATCAGTTTAGAACTCGTTCTTCAAAGCTTTTAAGCTTCTGACTATATGAGATACTGTGAGTACATCAATTTTATTTCCGCTGCATTTTATCTCTAATAATGATGTGTTCCAGTTTTCTCTTTATTCTTTTCTAGAATCTGAGCTTGTTTATCTTTCTTTTGAATTTGTATAACCCATTTTTTTTTAATTTGAGACACAAATTATTTTTATAATGTGAAAGATGAAATAACTGAATTTTATTTTGTTCCAACTAAATATCAATTTGCCGAATTCTTTACATTTTGTCTTTAATGAAGATTTTTAACATCGGCATATTGAATTTAAAAGTTTAAATCTTTACAAATTTTATTCTATAAAGTAAAGTTTTACAAATTTTCTTTCTTTTGAATAAAATGTGTGTCTAGGATAAATTTTCAAGTTGCTTTGTTTATATTAAAGTTCTTATATGTTCAAATTTCAGTTCTAACAAAAGTCGAAAAGTCAGCAACATGTTTGTAACTTTTGTTTTTGCTTTAAAGTTGTGTGATTCGGAATATTTATAGTTTATAATGCTTAGAAAACCTAAAAAGTCGGAATTTCGGATTGTAATGAAAATATGGGCTAAGCACTTAGACATAAAACCTTGTGGTTGAGATGATTATTAATTCTTATGAATCAGAAATCTCTAAGTTTAAAAGTTTGTACCTGTGACCTTTCTGGTTTGGGAAAGTAAGTTCTGTGGGATGCTCGTCATCTGGTCCCCTAAGGTCAATTGATCTAGGAGTGATCGAACCCAAATCCTTCAATAGAACCATATCGAAATTCATGTTTTACTGGTATGAATGGGTTTAGGATATGTCGATGTAGCCTTTCTGATCTGGGAGAGTAAGTTCCAAGGGGTGCTTGACACCTAGTCCCCTAAGGCCAATTGGTCTGGGAGCGGCTGACCCAAATCCTGCAATAAGGTCAGATAGAAAGTTACGTTTACGGCATGTTCTTTACTTAATAAACTTTTTGATCAAAAGATGCCAAAGTGAACAAGCTTAAAAGATGCCAAAGAGCACACTCATGTTAAGATGTCAATGTGCACACTGTTAAAAAGATGCCAATGAGCACACATCTCATGATACTTGGTGGTATGTTTGAGTTGCGATAAACCTATAAATTTGTGAAAATCTTAATTTTTGATGGATTAGTGTGAGTACATGCAAAGTTCTCTATTATATTTTTATAATTGCATTTTCTTGAAGCTAATCGAAGATTCGCATGTGAGCACACTGAATAGATTGATGGAAGTTTTTGAAACTGAACATGTTTTAACTTGATATGCAATTAAACTTGTTCTTGTATCCAACAACATATGTTTGATTTCAAATGATTGATAAATCTGTGATATTTTACTAAGTAGACTTTTATTTGTTTAGTGTTTAAAATTTTATATGTTTAGTTGTTTCAAAATTTACATTCAGTATATTTTTCTTACTACATTAATATTTGATCATTGTGTTCTCATAAATATATTTTAATGGGTTTATGCATTATTCAAGGGGGAGTGAACAAAGAGAATATTTTTCAAAGATTATATCTGTTTTTGAGGGGGAGTTTCTGTTTTTTTTTATATGAATGCTAACTCAAAATGTCATATCTAGTGCATTTGTGTAGGGGGAGTCAAAGAGCTTAAAAAGGTAAATTTTTTTCTGAGTTTAAGTCAACTTTGCGCATTCCGTTGGTCACGCAAACCTCGTTTTACGTATCCTTCTTGAAACGCAAACCTTGTTTTGCGTATCCTTCATGAAACGCAAACCTTGTTTTGCGTATCCTTCATGAAACGCAAACCTCGTTTTGCGCATCCAGCATGACACGCAAACTTTGCTTTGCGCTCCCTTCATGAAAACCTCCCTGTTTTCTCTGTTTCTTTGATTTTGCAGATCTTAAGTTGTCTCGTCTCCAACATTTGCATGACCAAGTTGATCCTGATCATCAAGGTCATGAGGGGGATAATTAAGAGATGTTAAGGAGATGATAAAGAGACAAAGAACACAAACGTTTATCTGCTGATCAAAGTTCGCTCAAAGATTCTATTCTCTCAGCTACAACTTCTTCTTTTGTTGTTTCTGCTCCGATCACCACAATTCATTCAAGGTCATTTAAAAGAGTCAGAAAGCTTCATAAAGTCGCTTTGTTGGTCCGTGCTGTTATAGAAGATGTTTTTTGAAGACCAAAGTGCCAATGATTACTAAGGGGGAGATTGTTAGGTCTGATTTTATAGTAATCATTGTATTTATAGGGTTTGGTCAAATACTGTGTTTAGAGTCATACTGTGTTGTATTTGACCAAGGGTATTTAAGTCCCTTTGGTCTTTGTGTCTTGTAAGAATCTCACGCACAATTTACATTCTCTGTTTTGCGCTCCATAGTTTTCTCTCTCTACTTTCTCTCTCTAAAGAATCAGTGATCTTGGACTCTCAATAATGATAAGAATAGATATGATATGTTCCAAACCAAACATCAGAATATTGCTGAGAAGCAAAATCATTTCTATGAAAAGTAGAAAACTTTCTAGTAGACGGAGATAATTGGAACAATTGCTTTATTGAATAACGCTTGTAAGAAGTTACAAGTTTTGGTTTTTGAAAAGCAACATTCTCAATTACATCAGTTGTTCTATCAGTATTTCTATTACAATCAGTATCAGAAAATGATTTAGCAGTCTCGTCAATCTTCTTCTTTGGTAGCCATTCTGATTTAACTCCAAACTTTTTCTTTCTCACATCTGAAACATTTGAAACTTTAGAGTTATAATTGTGAGATTTGAAAGATTGCTTCTTCTTTGGCTTACCAGTGGTTTTCTGTTTCTGTGAATGCCTAGATTTCTTCTTCTTATCTTTAGCATTCTTGGGATTCACAGAAATTGTTACATCAGCTTTCGTTGATGTTTCACCCTTTTCATACACACTGGGTAATTCAAAAGAGTTTATAACAAATTGTGAATGATCAGGAAGTTTAGCATTAAAATCAAATTGACCAACACAATCATCTAAATCACCTTCAGAGTTAAGGAAATCAAACTCTTCATCAAGTAGATCAGAAATATCATCAAATTTTGAAGCTTTGAAAGTTTTAGAAATAACAGAATTTTTAAGCACAGTGGAAAACATAGTTTGTTCTAGATCAATCAAAATCCTTTCTTATGCTAGAGTATTCTCGAGTTCAGAAATTTTACTTTCTAACACGAGAGGAGGTACATAAATCTTACCTTCAATAGGCTTAGCCTCCAACTCTTTTGAAGAATAACTTTCGAAATAGTCATTAGAAAGAAATTTTGATTTATCAGAAATGTAACTATAAATCAACTTCTCATAACGAAATGGAAGTTGCATTTTAGTTGTGTTCTTCCTTTTCTCTTTTTCTTTAGCTTCATCCTTTTCAGACAATTTAGTCCACTTAACTTTGAGTTCGGGGTATTGTGGTGGCAGTTTTAAAAATCCGAAATCATAAAGCGCAAGCACTTTAGAAATACCCTTTTTGAGGTAGTGTGGGTTCTCATAACCAGGACCCCAACACTCACTACTCTCTTTAGGTTTATTCAAATGAATGGTCTACTCAATTTGACTTAAAGTGTAAAGTTTTTCTTCCAACACATTCACTTTATCAGTTAAAGATTTATTTTCTTTTGAAAGAAATGAACACTTTTGAGCAATCTCTTTGTAATCAAATTGACACAGTTTATATTTAGAAGTAGTTTCAAATAATTCATTGTGAATTATAGTCTTCTCTTTCGCGCTAGTATCAATGTTTTTATGTAAAGCCTCAATCAATACGTTCTTCTCAGCAATATCCTTGCTAAGTTTCAGTATTGATTGGTTGTTTTCTTTATTGATACCTCTTTCACACTTAAGTTTAGACTCTAATTCCTGGAGTCTAACCATCAAGGCTTGCATTTCATTAAGAAAATCTGATTTAGTCATATCACATACCTCTTCAGTGTCTTTACAGTCAGAATCAGCTTCATCTTCAGTCACTGTCTTGCCCATAAAGCACAAGTGGGCTTTCTCTTCTTTTTCTTCATCATCTTCAGAATGGTCAAGCCAGAACTTATCCTCTGCCATAAGAGCCTTGCCAACCTCCTTTGCTTGTCCAAGAGCATATTATTTTTCTAATATTCAGAATTTCGGACTTTAGGCTTTCGGCAGTCCTTTGCAAAATGTCCGCGTTTTCCGCAGTTGTAGCACTTTGTCGGTTCTGGCTCTTTCTTCTCTTCAGTTCTGTACCTCTTTTCCTCAAGCCTCTTCTCTTCTGTCCTCTTTCCTTCTATTCTCTGCTTGTGTTCATAGTTCCTAGAACCCGAAGAATACCTCTGACTGTTCGAGCCAGAATTTTTGTAAAATTTCTTCTGAAAGGCTCTTGTCAGCATTAGCAAAGCCTGCTTCAAGTTCTCACAGTCATCGGAGTCTGAGTTATCATAACTGTCCACTTCCTCGGACTCAGAAACTACTACTTTCTTTTTCTTCTTGAGGCTCACTGACTTTTTCTTGACAACTAGGGAAATCGGATCAACAACTACCTTCTCAGCCTTTTTCTTTTCATCTTTGATCTCCTCCACCTCTTCCTCGTTTTGCCTAAGAGTCTCGTACACCTCGTGAAGTGGAATCTCGTTCAGATCCTTCATTTGTTTCATTTGCTTCATTTGCCTAGTGAACCTTGTCAGGATCGAATTCTCAACAAGAATTAATTCTCAGAAACAATATCAAAGAAGTTTGCGGAATAACACTTTGATATTTAATGAAACAGAAAACCAAAACAGAATATAATCAACAAACTGTAAACTTGTATTGAATGCTTTGAAGTTACAAGATTACTCACTCAACCTCAATATTGATGAACAGGCTCACCAATACGAATTCTACTTCTCTAGAATTAGGATCTATGCCTTGAGGTTGATTTTCTCTCTAAAAGTATAAAAACAAAAGTTAACTCATTATTCTAAACTATACAATATATATACTGAATACAAAGATAATTACAATAAATAAAATATCTTCAGTATATCTTCCATGTATATCTATAAGCTTCCATAATCTTCAGATTATCCAGCTTTCATTCTTTCCATCCAAATCTCTTTAGCAGCACTAACCATGATCAGCAGCATTAACTTCTTCTAGCAGCATTAACTACTAAGCAGCACTAACTACTAGCAGTACTAACTAGCTAAGCAGTACTAACTTTGTTCAAGCAACACTAACTATGACTAGCAGTATTAATAGTACTAGCAGTAGTAACACTCAGCAGTACTAACCTTTAAGTCTTCTAGCAGTAGTAACTTTGAACCAGCAGTATTAACCATACTTGATGAATTCTTCAGTTCCCAACAATCTCCCCCTAACTTGACTTTTAGGAAGAGAAGTCAAGTTCTTCAGAATTAATCTTCAAGATGCTTTCAACACCATTGATTCAATTTCCCAAATTTGGATCTAGGCCCAAGCTTTGATTTACAGTTCTTCTCACCACAATCTTGGCCATCTCTGAATCCTTTGTACAAACCAGTGTAGCTTTAAGCATCCCTTCTAACTTCTCCTTGCTATGCTCATAGATTTTGTCCACCAGGTAGTATTCATGATAACAATTGTCAATAGTAATCATGTATACTCCACAGTTTTCAAACAGTATCCATTTGTCAATCTTCTTGAATATGAACTCATGCATATGATCTTTAATCCTATGGTGCACTCTTTCAGGCTCAAACATCATGCACAAGTATTCCAATGTCACTTTGAGAAGATTCTCTTCAGTACCTTTCAACACAGGTTCATAAAGTTTCATCCCAACTTTATATAGTTCTTCCATATCAGCTCTTGAACAACTTCTGATGATTTTCCCCCATGTTGAATAAGCTTCAAATGAACCATCAGCTCTCTTGATTCTGAAGAAATTCTTTCCATTGTCTCTCAGAATATCCCAGAAGACGATCTCTGGAGCTTGCATAGAGATTGGAACAGCTTTCAAAGGTTCCACTATTGTCATGTACGGATCCATACTTTCATCTGTTTGCTTAGTGACATGCTCTGGACTCTGTACTGGCTCTGTTGGGGATGTGACTGAAGGTTCTGCTTCCTTTTCAGTTTCTTCCACCCTAGGCCTTTTCAACTGCCTTTTTGGAGCAATTGATTTCACTCTTTTTCCAGACTTGGCTTCTATACCAACATTTCCAGGTTCTTCCTTCTTCTCTTCTGCTTCTTCTTTGGAAGGTGTGGTTTCCTCAGGGAATGGTTGTTGGATGTTGAGATCATGTCTCTCTTTCATCCTTCTCTCAGCCTCCTCCCTTTGTGCTGAATCCCCTTGAAGCTTGGCCATTTCCTTGTTATACAACTCTTCAATCTGAGAGAATGCCATGTGGGTAAACAACTCCCCCTTAACACCAATTGCACCTTTCAGGAATTTTATCATTTTTCTTCTTTCCTGATTGGCCAAAAATGTCTTGGAGGGTTGTCTTTTCTGCTTTTGTTTCTGAATTGGCATCTTCTTAACTTGGAGTTTCTTGACCTGAGTTGCTGTCTGAGCTGCTTCTTTCAAACTCTTTTGGTATTCTGCATTTAACTTCTTGGCCATTATCCTTGCAAGCTCTCTATCAGTTTCTGTTTGAAATTGCTCCTCTTTTTCCATTTGCTCTTGAAGCTGCTTTGCCATCTCCTCATCCATTTCAATCTGACTCCTCTTCTTTGAAGGTTGTTCAGGTTCAATCATCTTTCCTTTTCCTTTTATATCCTCCTTCATTTTCTTCTTTTGAGGTTCTCCTTCATTGATGACCACTCCTTTGGCCTTTTGAGTAGCCTTAGGAGTGTCATTCTTTGCTTTTACTAAAGTCTCTGCTATCTCCATTTCTTCCACAGAGAGCCCTATTTCTGCTGCTTCAGTTTCTGCTGCTACTTTTACTTCAGCAGCAGTAACTGTTTCTGTTTCCATCTCTTCCTCTGTCTCCCCCTCAACTTCAGCTTTCTTTTCAACAGTTTCCCCTTCATGCTTCTCCCCCTTGTTGAAAGAATCTTGAACTTTGTCCCTCTTTTTGAGTAAAAACCGTTTCCTTCTTTTCTTTTGAACCAGCCTGGTCACCATCTTCTTCAATTTTTCAATCTGGACTTGTTGTGACAGGATCACCAGCTTCATCTCCTCTATTTCTTTTCCTTGTTTCAGAACATCTAGGTTGATGTTACCCATTGCCTCCATCAATTCATCATAGTTATATATGTCCTCACCTTCTCCAGGAGTGTTACCCCCTATTGAAGGATCATTGGATCTTTTAGTAGTGGAAGTCTTCTGCCTAGCAGAAGCACTATCCACCCCTGTGGTTTCTTGGCACCAGGGACCTTCAAATGATTGCTCATTCAAAGTTGCCATGGGGGAGGTCTTATTGATGTTACCACTTTCCTCCTCTGTGCTAGCAGGAGTAGTGGCAGCCTCATCACCCATATGCTCTACCTCCTCCTCAGAGAGCACCTCCTTTGGGTTGGGAGACACCCTTGTGGATTCCCTTTGAATATTCTCTACTGGAGAATGCTCCAATAGAGGGCTTAAAGGCTTGGGAGATGATGGTACAAGAAGGGAAGGAGCCTTCTTTACCTGTTTCCTTTTGTAAGTTTGGGTGATAGGAGAGGTTGGTTTTTCAAGAAGGGACTGGGGAATTGATTTTGAGAGGGAAGGTTGGGCTTGGCTAGCAGTGGGTTGGTCTAATGGGGGCCTTGACCCTGCTGCCATACCTTCATTGATTTGGGACACCACCATCATTGTAGAGAACAATGGGGTGTCAACTCCTTCAGAGACCCCAGCAGATCTTCTCATATTTGAGAAAACCTTGCCTTTGGGGGGTTTAGGTACATATACCCCAACAGGTTGAGGTATATCCGTCAATTCATGAGTAATGACTTCTTGAACAAACCTGGGATACATAAAGAAGCTCTTTTTGTTTCCCATGTTTGAGACAAGATCACTGAAAATCATTTTAGAAAAATTATACTTTCTGGCAGTGGCCAAGCACACCAAAGCATAAGCAATAGTGCTGCTGAACTCACTCCATCCAGTAGTCTTTTTGGAGATACATTGCATAAGAGTATGGACAAAGAAACGCCATTGGGGTGAAAATTTTGCTTTAGAGAATTTGAAAACTCCCAATGGGCCTCCATACCCCATTCTTGTAAGATTTGAAAACAGTTCATCGTTTGGGATAGAGGTTATACCAGAGGCATCGTCTAGACGTAGACTGATGCGAATAACCTCTTCAGTAACCGTTAGAGATTGAGCACAGATTCTTGTCTTGATCATCTGCACACCATTCTCAACAACAATAGTTGCATTAGCCCAGAACTGCCTTTGATGCTCAATATAGATTGTAGGGGATACAATAAGAGCATGAGCAATGTGGCTTGACTTGAGGAAATCCACAATCTGATGAAATCGAGCAGCTTGCTTTGGCTTTTGTAGCATTGCAATCTCGTTGTGCTCGTCGATAAAAGTCATGGATGCCATTGATCTTAGTGAAAAGCTTGCCTGAAAACTTCGAACTTGAGAGAGAAAAGGTTTTGAGCGCAAGAGAACAATATGCAAAGAGTCGTTATGAACTTTTAGGCGGGCAAAGAGTATTTATAGTATTCGGAACATAAGCAGTATTAACCTAGAGCAGTATTAACTACTAGCAGTATTAACTAACTAGCAGTATTAACTACGAGCAGTATTAACTAACTAGCAGTATTAACTGAAAGCAGTATTAACTACTAGCAGTATTAACTAACTAGCAGTATTAACTAACTAGCAGTATTAACTGAAAGCAGTATTAACTACTAGCAGTATTAACTGAAAGCAGTATTAACCACTAGCAGTATTAACTACGAGCAGTATTAACTAACTAGCAGTATTAACTGAAAGCAGTATTAACTACTAGCAGTATTAACTAACTAGCAGTATTAACTGCAAGCAGTATTAACTAACTAGCAGTATTAACTGAAAGCAGTATTAACTACTAGCAGTATTAACTGAAAGCAGTATTAACCACTAGCAGTATTAACCACTGAAAGCAGTATTAACTAGCTAGCAGTATTAACTAAAAGCAGTATTAACTACTAGCAGTATTAACTGAAATACTCCTTTTAAACCTGCTAAACACTGAGTACTGCTATGCATATCCTGAAACAGAAGATTAGTAACTCCAAGAATAATATACAGGTATAAAACCACTTTTTGAGAAGGGGATTATTCAGAGTTGATCATTCCCACACTTGTTACCAAGAAAGTGAATCTACCCACATCAAAAGCTTTAGTGAATAAATCAGCAAACTGATTATCAGTGTGAACTTTGACAACTTGAATAAGTTTCTTTTCATTACAATCTCTTATAAAGTGATACCTGATCTCAATGTGCTTTGTTTTTGAGTGCTTGACTGGATTATTCACAATGCTAATAGCACTGCTGTTGTCAATAAAGATTGGAGTGTGTAGAAAGGTTACCCCATAATCCAACATTTGATTCTGAATCCATAAGACTTGAGAACAGCAACTTGCAGCTGCTATGTACTCTGCCTCTGTTGTAGATGTGGATACTGTGGTTTGTTTCTTGCACTGCCATGAGACTAGTCTAGCACCCAAAAACTGACATCCTCCAGAAGTAGATTTTCTGTCCAAGTTTGCCCCACCTAGATCACTGTCTGAGTATGCTATTAGGTCAAAAGGTGAGTTATGAGGATACCAAAGTCCCAATCTGGGTTGCCCTTTGAGATATCTGAATATCCTCTTAACAGCTTGAAAGTGAGATTGCTTTGGCCTAACTTGAAATCTTGCACATACACAGACTGGAAACATTATATCTGGCCTTGATGTTGTGAGATACATGAGAGAGCCAATCATGGATCTATAATGATGCACATCCATATCCTCCCCCTCAAGATCTGCTGTGATCTGCTTGTGTGTTTCCATAGGTGTGCTGGCAGGTTTTGATTCTGAGAAACCAAACTTGGTTAGAATATCCTGCACATACTTGGATTGACATATGAAAATGCCATCTGACTTCTGTTGAACTTGGAGTCCAAGGAAGAAAGTAAGTTCCCCCATGGAACTCATTTTGAACCTTTGATGCATTAAATCCTCAAACTCCTTGCACATGTTGTTTCTTGTAGATCCAAAGATAATGTCATCAACATAGATTTGGACCAGCAAAATATCCTTCTTCTTTCTTTTAATAAATAGAGTCTTATCAATGACTCCTCTTTCAAAGTCATTTTCCAAGAGATAGGATGACAGAGTGTCATACCATGCTCTTGGGGCTTGATGTAGTCCATAAAGTGCTTTCTTTAATTTGTATACCCTGTCTGGATAGCTTGGGTTTTCAAACCCTGGTGGTTGACAGACATATACTTCTTCTTCAATTGACCCATAGAGAAAGGCACTTTTTACATCCATTTGATAGACTTTGAAGTTCATGTAAGAAGCATAGGCTAGGAATAGTCTGATTGCTTCTATTCTAGCCACAGGTGCAAACACTTCTTCATAATCTATACCCTCTTCTTGAGTATATCCCTGTGCCACCAGCCTTGCTTTGTTCCTTATGACAATACCTCTTTCATCTCTCTTGTTTCTGAAAATCCATTTTGTGCCAATTGCTCTGTGACCTTTAGGAAGGTCTACCAGATCCCATACATCTTGTAGCTTGAACTGTAGCAGTTCCTCTTGCATTGCTTCTATCCAACTAGATTCTTTCATAGCATCATGTGCCTCTGTAGGCTCAAGCTGTGATAGAAAACAAGAAAGCACTGTATGCTGTTGATCTTGCATTTCCTGAAGCCTGCTTTGATGTCTAGTCATCATAGGAGAAGAGATATCTCCTATTACCAGCTGTGGAGGATGATTCTTTTGAACTCTGGTGTTATGACTAGGTTCTTCATTCAGTCCAGCCTCAAGATTAGATTCATGCAACTCAACTGAAGTGTTTTCAGATGCCACTTCATTATTTTCTTGAGTCTCCTTATCTCTAGTGTCTTCTTCACTCTGGCTTGGTCCAGTAAATGATTCCTTTTCACATTCTTCAACAGAATTTACTGTGGGTATGGGAAAAATCACAGATTTAGATAGACTTTCTTGAACTTGTGTGATCCCTGATCTTCCACTTCCTGTTCCTGTATACTCATTACTGAAACCAAAGGAGTTAGTTAGTGAATCAATGTCAAATAGCCACTGAGGTCCAGACCCAACAGGATTTGGTGTGTTCTCATTGCATTTGACATTGTCACTTTCTTCAATTATTCTAGAAGAAGAGTTAAAAACTCTGTAAGCCTTACTCTGAGATGAATATCCAACAAGAAATCCATCATCTGCTTTGTTATCAAACTTACCTAAGTGAGATTTGGTATTTAGAATTGTACAAGGACACCCAAAAGGTTTGAAGAAACCAATAAAAGGTTTTCTTTTATTTAAAAGCTCATATGGGGTCTTGTTCTTTTGCTTGACCACTAGAACTCTGTTTTGGACATAACAAGCAGTATTAACTGCTTCAGCCCAGAAGGAAATTGGCAATTTGGAATCAGCCAACAGAGATCTAGCAGCCTCTATTAGTGTTCTATTCCTCCTTTCAGCAACACCATTTTGTTGAGGAGTCCTAGGAGCACTATATTGCCTCTCAATACCTTTTTCTTCACAAAAGGTGTTTAGATCATGATTTTTAAACTCAGTGCCATTATCTGATCTAATGACTTTTACTCTTTGATTAGTTTGGTTTTCAATTCTTAGAATAAAGGATTTGATAAGACCACTTGTTTCATCCTTAGTCCTTAGAAAATATACCCAAGTAAATCTGGAGTAATCATCAACAATAACCAAGCAGTAAGATTTCTTGCCTATACTCATAACATTTGTAGGACCAAACAGATCCATATGCAGTAATTGGAGACAAGAAGAAACAGAATTTAACTCTTTGGTCTTATGAGAAGTTTTGTGTTGTTTGCCTTTAAGACAAGCAACACAATGATCATCACCTGAAAAGACTTTTGAAGGTAAACCTCTTACAAGGTTATTTTTAACAAGATTGTTCATAGTCTTGAAATTCATGTGACACATCCTTCTGTGCCATAGAGAGGATTCATCTACAGAAGCTTTTGAAACAAGACAATTTAGAGATGAATCACTATCAACATTATCCATATCCAGACAGTACACATTGTCCTTTCTTGGAGTTCTAAGTAGTATCATGCTTTCATCAACTACCTTGAACCCTTGAGCAAGGATCATACACTCAGTATTAGTAAATAATATACTATGTTGTTTGTCACAAACCTGTGATACACTTAACAGATTGTACTTTAATTGATCAACATAGTAGACATTCTCAAATGTCATCTTACCTTTGGTGACATTACCTTTTCCGCTTATCTTACCACCAGTAAGATTATCTCCAAATGCAACATGTCCTCCATTGATATGCTTGAAATCCTGAAGGCATGACATGTTGCCTGTCATATGCCTAGAGCAACCACTATCAACATGCCAAATGCTCTTTCCCTTGAGCTGTTGGTTGCCCTGCACATTAGATAAATCAATTAGTATGAAATAGGAACCCAAGCCAAAGTGGTCTTGGGTACCCCTTTCTCATCAAAATACTTGCATTCTTTCTTGACAAGATTTTTGAACTTTAACTCCTCATTCTTGGAGTACTTTGTTACAATAATAGGCTTGGAACTATGTTTGCTAGAATCAGTACTAGTTTTAGAAGTACTAACTGCCTTGGCAGTACTTGCATGCTTAGCAGTACTAACCTTGTTAGAAGTAGTAACTGTGTTAGCAGCAGTAACTGTGTTGGCAGTATTAACCTTTGAAGAGGTATTAACAGTATTAGCAGCATTAATATTTTCAGCAGTACTAACACTGTTAGCAGTAGTAACTGTGTTAGCAGTACTAATATTGTTAGCAGTACTAACACTGTTAGTACTTCTAGGCACCCACATTTTGACACTTTCTTTTAAAATCTTTTTCTTTAAAGTGCCTTTACTTTCAACATATTTCTTTATCACATGTTTCTTTCCGGCCTTCCTATAACCAACAGGTTTTTGCACAAATCTTTTAAAGTTCATCTGTTGGTTAATTGGGTTGAAGTAACAATACTTAGCCAAATGATTCAACTTGCCACATATAAAACAAGGTTTTGGTCTATTGATTTTATTCAGATCAACTCCTTGTTTCTGAGCCCATTGATTATTCCAGTTTCTTTGATTTCCTCTTTTTAAACCAGAATTTAGGCTCTTGGCTTTATTGCAATCACACTGTTTACAAGATCCAGAATTCACAACTGTGGTTTGTTTGTAATGGACCTTGTTATCATTTCCTTTAGTCTTCTCTATCTCCTTGGACTTGACCCAGATTTTCCCACATCCCTCATTGGTGATAATATTGTTTTCTAATGGTATCTTTTTACTCACATTATTATCCCTGTTCTCACTGGCTCCTTTCTCAGTCAAATCCTTAACTACTACCTCATCCAAAGGATCTATCTTAACAGCTTCTTCAGACAAGTCCTTTTTCTCTTTAGTTTCTAACAAATCTGATGTAGGAGAAATATAGTTGTTATTGTAAGGAGGGGGTGTATTGTTGTATCCAATACCAGGCTTCATCTTATCATGTATCTGAGCCTTTAGAAGAGAGTCCATTGCTTTTGAAGCATAAGAAAACTTGTCTATGTCAAGCTTAACTTTTGACAGTTCCTCTTTCAGTCTATCATTCTCTTCTAAGGACTTAGACAGTTTGGTTTCTAACTCATTCTTTTCCCACTTCCAATAGTTTGTGTCATAAGAGTGTTGAAGTTCATTAGCTTGAAAGCCTTTGATTTGCTCTTCAAATCTCTCTACTATCAACACATAATCTCTTCTGTCCTTTTCTAATCTTTTGAGGTCATCACACATACTTTGATTGTGATCCCTGTATCTTGTAACAGTGTCAATGCAAGATTTAGTGCAAAGATTAGAACTTACCTCAGTGGGGAGATCAGACACTTCTGCCATAAGAGCTTGGTTCTGAATGGCTTCCTCTGCTTGATCACTCCAATCAAATCCCATTCCTTGTTGAGAAACAAGGGCTTGAGCAGGATTCTTGTTCAGATTGTATCCTCCATTCTGAGCTTGTTGGTGGTTGTTGTTTGGAACAGCACTCCTGCATTCTCTAGCAAAGTGTCCTTTCTTGTGACACTTAAAACATTCCACCTTGGTTTTGTCAAAACCAGCTCCATCTTCTCTTCTTTGAGAGAAGTTATTTCTTCCAGTTCTTTTAATGAACTTTTTCACCCTCATGGATAACATGGCCATCTGCCATTTAATATCCATCTCCTCCAGATCATCAGGGTGAATTTGATCCAGATCATCATTAATCAAAGAATTGTTGCTATGACTGGACAAAAAGGCTTCAAAGATAGTTTCAGTGCCTTTTTCTGAACTTACTCCACTGGCAGTACTAACTGCTTCAGGGTTGGCAGTAGTATCAGTGGATGCTGAAAGAAGAGCAGCATTGTGAATATAACCAGAGGGCTTCTTCTTGGTTTCTACCTCAGTTTCAAAAACTCTTAGATCATTGTATAGATCATCAAGTTCTTTCTCTTCCAGATTGTCACTCTGTCTATATGAGACAGTGTACATAGTCCATTCATCCCCAAGAGATCTGAGGAACTTTCTGTTGATATCATCTTGTTCCATCTTCACCCCTACAGTAGCCAGTTCACCTATGAGTTTATTGAACCTATCAAAAGTTTGAGTCATAGACTCATTCTTTGTGGAAGTGAAGTTCTCATACTGCTGCTTTAGAACATCTCTTTGATTTCTTTTGATGCTCTTAGTTCCAGCAAATCTTTTCTCTAGAGCATTCCAGAGAATCTGAGCATCAGTGCAGTTGCAAAATTGTTGCTGATATTCATTGGGAATGGCCAAGAGCAGAGTGCTCAAGGCCTTCATCTCTGTCTGTCTGATCTTCCTCTCACCATCTGTCTTTGGTGGAGGTCTTTTCCCATCTGGTCCTATCCTTCCAGCTTCAGAAGGACCATTCTCAATGATATCCCACATTGAGTAGTCAGTGAGAAGAATATATTGTCTGATTCTGATCTTCCACATGTCAAACTCACTTGGTTTGAGCATTGGAACCTTAGAAACCAAAGTACTGCTTGATTCTGTAAAATTTTCCATGATGAGTAACTGTTTCTGAGAGAGTTAGGCTCTGATACCACTTGTCAGGATCGAATTCTCAACAAGAATTAATTCTCAGAAACAATATCAAAGAAGTTTGCGGAATAACACTTTGATATTTAATGAAACAGAAAACCAAAACAGAATATAATCAACAAACTGTAAACTTGTATTGAATGCTTTGAAGTTACAAGATTACTCACTCAACCTCAATATTGATGAACAGGCTCACCAATACGAATTCTACTTCTCTAGAATTAGGATCTATGCCTTGAGGTTGATTTTCTCTCTAAAAGTATAAAAACAAAAGTTAACTCATTATTCTAAACTATACAATATATATACTGAATACAAAGATAATTACAATAAATAAAATATCTTCAGTATATCTTCCATGTATATCTATAAGCTTCCATAATCTTCAGATTATCCAGCTGTCATTCTTTCCATCCAAATCTCTTTAGCAGCACTAACCATGATCAGCAGCATTAACTTCTTCTAGCAGCATTAACTACTAAGCAGCACTAACTACTAGCAGTACTAACTAGCTAAGCAGTACTAACTTTGTTCAAGCAGCACTAACTATGACTAGCAGTATTAATAGTACTAGCAGTAGTAACACTCAGCAGTACTAACCTTTAAGTCTTCTAGCAGTAGTAACTTTGAACCAGCAGTATTAACCATACTTGATGAATTCTTCAGTTGCCAACAAACCTCTTCCATTCAGGTTGTAAGATGTTGAGGAACTTGACATTTAGTTCAATTTGTGACTTTTTGACTTTGTTCTTGCTTAGCTCATTCAACAAAGTCACAAATCTGTCATAAGTTGCCTCAAGAGATTCTCCCTCCTTGGCTTTGAACTCTTCGCAGTTGTTGAGGCAGTTGGAGACTTTGAGCTGGTTGCCTATCTTAGATCCGAGCATCATCTTTTCTAATTGATCCCACATTTCCTTGCCTGTGGCGTTGTAACTTTCAATCTTGACATATATCTCATTAGTAATGCCTTGTATAATGAAAGATCTTGCCAATCTATCAGCTTTTACCCTTTTCCTCTATTCTTCTGTGTACTCCTCAGGTGGTAGTGGGTACTCTCTCTGTTCCTCTTCTTCTCCTTCATGTTCAACCACATGAACCTTCATAGGAGTTTTCATGATTCCTTCATTCATAGATAATCTGATGTAGTCTCCCAAGTCATTGCAATCAATGAAATCCAGAAAACGATCCTTCCACAGCTCGTATTCGCCTTTAAATAGCACAAGAGGTTTCACATCAGTTCCGATTGCGAGAGCTTCTCTGGAAGTCATCCTGTTTATATAATATTCAATAAGAACTTGAAAATGATCGTTAGTCCAAGTGAAATCAGAAAAATACAGAAAAACTTAGAAAGAAATTCAGAAATGAAATTTCCAAAAATCTCTAAGTATGGAATTCGCAAGATATAGTGAAGTACAAAGAATTCGCACACAGAATTCGCATACTACACACACTTCAGAATTCGTATGCAATAAAAATAACTAAGAATTCGCATAAAAACAAACTTCCGAATTCGTATATAAAACAATTCAGAATTCACATGCAAAGAATTTGCATGAACTGTTATGTGAGTTCTAGGAATTCGCATACAACTCTATGCGAGTTCTAGACTTAGAAACATTTTTGAGATATACTTTTCGCAAACAACTTTTCGTATAAGAACTTTTCGCACAACACACTTATACGAATTCTAGAGTTAGAAAATTATTTGAAAAGGCAAGAATTCGTATCTCACACTTATGCGAATTCTGAGGAATTAGTATATAGTTAGATGCAAATTCTTAAGAATACGTATCCTATCTAATACGAATTCTACAGTTGAAAGAATTTTCACAAAAGCTTTTCGCACAAATGACTTATGCGAATTCTGACAATTCGCATGTAAGGTCGTACGAATTCTGAATAATCCTCAAAACACACACATGCGAAATCTATGCAATTCGTACAACACCCATCTGCGAATTCTACACTTGAATATTTTCAGAATCAAATATTATGCGAAATCAATATATTTGCGAATTCTAGATGCGAAATCTTGGAATTCTATGCGAGTTCTTTGAGATATGAGAGTTCTTGATGCGAGTTCTTGAGTATTCTGCGAATTCTTCAGATCTTCGGCCAAAATACCCCCTGTTTCACTCAAAATACTATCAAAACTTCGATTTTCAATCCGAAATTTCGACAATTGGACCACTAATACATCTAGAATCAAATTTGACCAAAGAATTACAACAGAGTACACTCAAATTTACAAATTCGATCCAATACATTGCAAAGAACTCGTGAACTAAAAACTCGTGAAATTTCAAAATTGATGATCAATTACAGTGCAAATTACTAACAAACCAATACAAGATTGATCTAAAACATAATTCGAACCCAATCTAATCAATAAAACTCTCAAATTCACACAAAAATTCGAAATTTGATTTACGATTCAATGAACAGTGTTGACTCCATATTTTCTTGATTTCAACTCGGATTTGCTCTGATACCAATTGTTAATTCCCTAATTATCAAGTTCTATTTCAATTTCAATCACAAAACAAGATGATGCGAATCAATTATACATCCTGTTATTGATTTCCAATTCAAGGATTCATATACAAGTTCTCTGTCACACTTTCTCTCTCTACAAACTCAGGGTACAAAACTCTCTCTCTCTAACTTGCAATTGTTCTCAACTTTCTTGCTTTGAGAGTTGACTTTAAGCTTTGACTTGCTTGACTTTGACCTTCAATCTTTATGATCTTGTATCCAACAAATATATGCTCTAACAGGCGTGATTAGGACAGGACAAAAATTCACTGTCCCACGTTTGACACAACATGAGACAAGGACAAGGACAAGGACTGGGATAGAGTGGGACAGGATGAGACAAAAAGAGTTTTTTTCTTGTTCCACCTAAATAGGTGGAATAACATGGGACAAGAGTGACATAAACTAAAAAATTACTAATTTACTCTCATTTGATATATAAACCTAACATGGTATTTTTTTTAATGGTCATCACCGTCCATTGCCACTGCCACCACTATCGGTGGTAGATATGGAAAATTTACCCGTTGGGGCCGGTACCCGCGGGTATCCAACTCTAACGGGGCGGGGATTCCCTGGGTTGATGGGTAATGGGGCGGGGATGGTGATTTATTTTCATACCAGAATCGGGTTCTGGGCAGGGTCGGGGATGGCATTACCCGCCCCTAATCCGACCCCAATTAATTTTTTTAATATATGTATATAGTGTGTGTATAAATAAATATATGAAAATATGTCTATATTTATTACTAAATGACAAATTTATATGGTATTTCAATATTGGTAATTGATATGGTGACGATTTATTATAATTTTAATTTTAAAACACATTGTTTTTTACTAAATGGGTACCCAATGGGTTCCTCATACCCGTCGGGGATTCCTTCCCCCCGAACCCGTCGGGGCGGGGGCGGGGACGGGGGGCTTAAACGGGGGTCGAGGTCGGGGACTGAGAATGCATTACCCGCTCAATACCCGCCCCGTTTCCATCCCTAATCGGTGGCCACCGGTAACCACCGCCAATCACTGTCGGTCGTACCTCCACCTCTTCCTCCACAACAACAACCTCCTCCACCACCTCCACAACCACCGCCCATCGCCACCACCACTACCATCGTCAACCACCTCCACCTCCACTGATCACTACCACCCATCACTGCCACCACCATCGATGGCCACAAGTAACCACCGCCAACCACCGGTAACCACCATCAACCACCGTTGGCCACTTCCACCTCTTCCTCCACTAAAACAACCTCCTCCACCACCTCCACAACCATCGTCCATCGCCTCCACCACTACCATTATCGATCATCTCCACCTCCACCGATCACCACCACCGGAGGTCATTGGTAGCCATCGCCACTACCATCGTCGACCACCTCTACCCATCACCGACCACCACCACCCATCACCGACCACCACCACCTATACCTCTGCCACATCGGCCACAACTACCTCCTCGACCACCACTGTCTACCATTTTTCATGTCCTCTACAACCACCGTCGTTAACTAGCCACCCATCGCCATTACCTCTACCTGTCGCTGCAACCATGCCTCCGCCAATTCATAAATATCTTCCAAATTGAATCAAACATAGTATTTCATTTGCATGAATTAGGTTTTTTTGAACTAGCATCAATTATTTCGGATTCTTCATTAATGATTCGTAATATTATTTACGTATATGAAAATTGTGTAAAAACTAAAATGCTTATAAATTAAATTATTTAAATATATATATTTTAATTTTTGTCATTTATAACTATTATATGATATATAAAATCATCTAACAACTTTTAAAGACAACTTCTCTTCTCTTGTCCTGTCCTATCTAACAACTTTTAGAGACAACTTCTCTTCTCTTGTCCTATCCTATAAAATCACGTAAGACCTGTTTGTTTTCATGAGACCTTTGATACCACATTTTTACACTTGAAACTTCACAGCAAAACACTTGAAGGTAAAAAAAATCAAAACCTTCACAGCAAAAAACATTGTGAAGGTCACCTTCACAGCAAAACACTGTGAAGGTTAAAAAAATCAAAACCTTCACAGCAAAAAACATTGTGAAGGTCACCTTCACAGCAAAAAACACTGTGAAGTTTCAAGTGTAAAAATGTGGTCTCATGGGTCACACGAAAACAGTTTGGTCTCACATGAACCTAAGTCTATATACACATGTATACATAAATACACATACACATACACATATATACTATATACATACATTGTGCTGACCGTAGGACCGGTCCGGTGGGGACGCCTCAGAGGGTGCGATCTACCCCTTTTATATATCCATACATTGAATACAAAACACTTTGAAAAACACAAAAATTATAAGTGGTCGTTGGTGATCCGTCACAAATCACCGACGAATTTGGGTTATCCATCGATGATTGTGACGGATTACCGACGACCATGTGGATTTCCATTTAAAAAAACATAAAAAAATATTTTTTTAATCCGTCAGTAATTTGCAACAGGTCACCAACATATTAAAAAATATTTATTTTCTTTTTTTTTAAATGGAAATCCATGTGACCGTCAGTGTTCCGTCGCAAATGACGACGGATTGAAAAACATTTTGTTTTTTTGTTTTTTTGTTTTTTTTATCTCACCGACGAATTTGATTTTTGTCGGAAATTTTAACGGTTGTGGTTTATCCGTTGGTGATCCATTGGAAATTACCGACGGAGTCCGTTCATGATGATGGTCGTCGGTGATAGTCAATTTTCTAGTTGTGAGTTACCGATATAGTGTAGCCTTCCTGAAAATCAATGGTTTAAACCTTCACCACTGTTGAAGGGTGTTGCTATATAAACACCTCTTTAGGTCAAAACATGTATTGGGAATATCAAAAGAAATATTTAAGAAATATTTGATGAGGGTGAGGGTGAGGGTGAGGGTGATATGTGAGGGAGAAACAAATAGAGAGATGTCTATTTATAGCAAATAGAGAGATGACCAAATGGTCTAAACATTCATTTTATTCTAACTATCGATTAAAGGTTACGAAAATTAATTGATTTACTCTCAACCAAGTTGCCAAAAGCACCTCTGCCTGATTCAACTTTTGTGCATCACCGTCCTATCTCCGTCATCCTCAATCAATTGGAGGATCTTTGTTCTCTGGAGTTACAATTCATCTCAAATCTCGGGATTGTAGAGTTATGTCACTTGAAGGATATATAACTAGACCTGATCGAATGTGGGAAAGATTAATCTCAAAAGGATTTGATTATACATCAACAACTATATTATAAATTGTTTCTAGCAATTAAATCCCACATATTTCGTGTTCTATTAATTAAATTTAAAGATGAACAATGTGTTTGGATGATAATTAGTTAATTACCATACAATTACAAAATTTTGTGATGAATTCAAAAGCTAGAAAATCTTCATGCGCAATATCTCTTATAATAAATAAAGCGATAAAGTATTTAATCAAAATATAGATATTATGGAACATTTGTAATGACTTACTCTTTTTGATCGATTTATTTCTAGTGAGAGAAGAACATTGAATTTATATTCATATTTATTTAACCATTAAGAGCATCTTCAAATGATTCTCTAAGGATGTGTTTTTGAAACTCATTTAATGAAGGAAAGGAAAAGAAAAGGAGGAAAATGAGAGGAAAGTTAAAAAAACTCGTGTTCTCGAAACTTTTTTAGGAGAGAAAGGAAAGGAAACGGAAGAAAAGAATTGATAATTTTCCTCCCAAATGTGGGAGGAAAGGGAAGGAAAAGAAATGGAAGGAAAGGAAAGCAAATGAATTAAAAACATTTAAAAAAATTACTGAAATTATTAAAATTACAAAACTACCCAATCTTTCATTATAATAAATAAATTTTTATAAGGGAATATTTGTAAAAATGTCATTTTTCCTTCCCTTTATCTCCTGTTCAAGAAAATGAAAACCTATTTTCTTTCCTTTCCTTTCATTCCACTTCGAGAACACAAATAAAAATATTATTTTCCTTTATCTCCTGGTCAAAACTACCCAATCTTTCATTATAATAAATAAATTTTTATAAGGGAATATTTGTAAAAATGTCATTTTTCCTTTCCTTTATCTCCTGTTCAAGAAAATGAAAACCTATTTTCTTTCCTTTCCTTGCATTCCACTTCGAAAACACAAATAAAAATATTATTTTCCTTTCTTTTTTTTCTCTCCCTTTCTTTTACGTCAATTTCTTTTCTTTTTTTTTCTCTCAAGATTAGAGAACACAACGTAAAATAGAGAAAATGAAGATTTTATTTTCTATATTGATCCAACAAATTCTTTAATGTTATCTAAAATAGAGATAACAAGAAAAAGTTTTAATTTTAGAAAATTCTCTAAAACTTTATGAGAGGTGAGAGAAATTATTTTTTTATTCATTTTCACCAATAAGATTAATAATATAATATATTAATAATAAAATTAATATTGAAATGTCTAAAAATAGAGAATATGTTGGAGTGAAATGTAATTTTGCTTAGAGATTTTGACTTTTGGTTCTCTATTTTAGAGAAACCGTGCGTTGCGAGGTAGTGAGTAATTTGGGTTCAGTAATATGTAATTTGTCCATATAAATAAATGTTAGTTGGTAACTGCAATTATCTACAACTCGTATTCATATCATTTGTATGTATGTATGTATGTGTATATATATATTGTTAAGGAAAAAATTTGTAAACTGAAATAAAATGAGTAACATTAATCCGGAAAAAGAGTGGTATCTTTAACAATTTTGTTAAGAAAGAAACAAATGTACACTTATGTGGCACGATAACTACCGCCCAAAGCTATGTTCACTCTTCAAATGGGAGAGACCCCATAGGTTGATATATATTGCATTAATCCAACCAGCTAAACATAAGTGGTTGAAACAACCAAAGTCTATAATTCTCGACAACCTTAAAATTTTGTAAAACATATACATTTCCTTCTTGTATCAAATAGTTAAACTTAGTGACCAAGGTTTTTCAAACCCTTGTCGTCATAAGAAACACCTATAAAACATAAAAAGATTTAACCAAACGATAAGCATAATACAATTTGTTAATAATTGGTATGAGCATAAACATAAAGTAATATAAGAACACACATTTTCGTCAATGGAAACCATATCAAAGTTAATCGAATTCTTATTTCTAAAAAAGAAAAGTTTTGGTACACCTCATAAAAAATGAGTTTCAAAATTATGTACTGCACTTAATTGAAATCCATTTAAGAAAATCTCATCATCTTATCAGATGGACATAATCTACATAACGTAAAGAAATAAGAATCATTCTATAAACTAAAGTGAATTTACAAAAACAACATCAAATGCTTTTTTGTACGTATAAAATATTAAATATTGCAAATACCAATGTTCTAAAAAACTCGTCGCACAGCCGCCATGGCGCGCCATGGCGCGCCATGGCACCAAGGCTTGTGTGTCACGCCACGTTAAGCCCATGGCACGCCATGGCCTAATGCGCGGTTATTGTAATGAGATATTTGATTTTCTTTACGTTTTTAATGTCTTATTTGCAAGTTTTTTATATATACAACCTAATTTAACTTCCCTATTAATATTGACTCACTGAGTAACACTACAAAACATACGTTTTTATATATAATATTATATATGAAATAGAAATTTGACGCCATAAGTCACGCCTTGAAAACGCCATGGCTTCGTCGTGGCTCCTAAGGCTTGAGGCTTGGCCTCGCCGCCACACCACACCTCACGCCATTTAGAACCTTGGCAAATACACACACTTTACATAACAGGAAGATAAAAATTCCAGGTTAAGAAAGATGATGTGAAAGATAAGTCTCCAACTAATTCAAAGCAAAACTCATATAAATCATACTAGTTTTTGTTTAACTTGTAGATAAGTCTCAAGTTTCTAGATCAGATGATATAACTAATACAGTCGAATGTGCTTAAAATTTAATCTAGAATTCTCAGTATAATCTTTTACATGTGGTTTGAATTCAGATAAGCATAAAAATAGTATTGGTAGATGTAACACCCGTAATTTTGGTAAGTAAATATCACCTGAACGTTTTTGAAACATGTAAATGGTGGTATTTATGTTGGGAAAACATTACTTGAATTCCCTAAAAGTTTCAGGAGTGTTGGCATAAAAAAAAAAGTCGAGTTTCGGGGCTTGGTATGGGTCCGGCTACAATACCCGACGACAATGACAATGTCATAGTCGCACTGGCAAAGTAGTAGCCAAGGGGGAGCCTTCTGGACATCTTGTAAGACTATGCCATGCGACAATGTCATGGCAAAGTCGCATGGCAATGTAGCACTTGTGTACCAGACTTGTTAAAGTCGGATTTGCAGCCTCATTCTTCATTTCCTCATAACTCTCTCATTTCTACTCCGTTTTTGGCAATTCAAGTTGCTATGGTTTCGTTTTTGAGAGTTTTTCAAGGGTATATTGTTAGTTTTGGTAATATATAAAAGTGTTTGGTGATGTATTGGAAGCAAAGATCAAGATCTCATCATCATGACCTTCATCTTCAAGAATTTTGTGGTTTTCTAGGTTTTTACCAAAACTTAAGTGGTGAGTTTATCCTTCTAGTTTCTAAACTTTAGTATGAGTTATAAATTCTCCATTGATGAATTCCTAGTGGTTGTATTTCTCAAATTTTGGTTTGGATGATTTTGGGGAAGTTAGGTCATATTAGGGTTTTTGGCCAAAATGAAGATTTTGATATAAGATGTTTGGGAATGATTCTAAGCACTTGAATATGTGTATTTATGTTTGGAAACTTGTGGATCTAGGTTTTTGAAGGTTTTGGCTTGAGGATTCAAATTTCTTCAAAGGAACTCAACTTGGGGAAAATCTAGATTTAGTCTAAATCTAACAAGGCAAGTTCAAGCTGATTTGTGAAAACGGTGTACATGCCAAAATATCAATTTTTAAATGTTTATATGTTTTACATGAAATTATCAACTGTTGAGTTATTTGATGAGTTTTGATTAATTGAATTGTTTAACTTTGTAAAACACTGTAACACCCTCCAATTTGAAAAGAGCGACTAATTAAAAACTTTCAACAATACCTTAAAAGATAATAAAATCTCTTACTACCAGTCCATAATTGAAATACATTTCTAGGTTGAACCATCAACAAATAATTAAAGTCTTACATAAAGACTAACTAAAGTCGAGTGTTACTATATCCCAATAACAATCGCTATCTCCAATATAAGTGCGGAAGACTTCATCAAGCTAATCACCTATTCGAGCACACAACTAACACTCATCTCTTCCCAGAGTCGCTAGAACTAATCCCGAAATGGAACCTGATGCACATGCCGACAAATAAAAAGGTTAGGCTAACGCCTAGTGAGTTCAAGAGTTTTATATCATGATTATAAAGGAAAATGTAAAATGGAAATATTGTAACTTATAATTATGATCCTTTAAAATGATTTACTTTAAAATAAGAGAACAACTCATTTACCAACAATATGCATTTTATAGATAGACGGATCAACACCAAAACATTCTTTCATGAAATAATGCAATCCAACACTTACTCAAAACAAGGATAATGGTAATGCTCGAATAATGAAATTTGAGTAAACTTTATAAAACGAATGACCAAAATATGAGTAAACTCAAGTCTCCAAAGTTATAGCATAAGGGTGATAACCCAAACTCAAAGCGTCACCAAAAACAAGGATAAAACTAAATACCCAAAAACAACACCTCTCGGTGACGGAGGAGTCCCGAATTCCAAGGCTAGTGGCGGAACACAAAAGTAGGCCACATTCCAAGTTACTGAGCTCACCATACTAGGAACCCATAGCCACGAGTTCGCCGACTCGTACTAAGATGTGGGGGTGGGCACCCGAGGATTACCTAATCATGTTCGTTCGCTAGGATTACATTTACGACCCATGGCTAGTATACGGTCCCACATAATCGTACCAAGTTGCCTCCGAGGACCCAATGTCTCAACTAGCTACAAATGGAAAGTGACTATCCCATAAAAACAGGCTCAGAAATTAAATCACGGATGCAGGTCCGGGTATTGGACTCCACGAGCCCTCACCGTATTATCCTCGAAATCCCATAACTAATTCTGGTGCCAATCATATAAATAATAGCCCATTTTCCTTTTTAAATAATAAAGACCGACTCATATGCCTATGGATCCACTGCATTACAGTCTAAAACAATACATGACTCCAATTGAAAGACCAACGCACTCAAAACATGTAATTCTCAAATGATACGCATTAACCGCCATCATACTCAAAATTCCACAGCGGGCTATTAAACCGGACAAATGTCCTCAAGACTCATTTTAGTCAAAACCGAGCCAAAGGCTCACTAATTTACTTAAATCTCCAATGAAAGCAAGTGTAAACATTAAAACACGTTTGACCAACGGATATGCGAACACAACGACCAAAAATAAGATTTGCTCAAAACTCATCATTGGTTGAGGCAACCCATTTTCCCAATGAACTTATACCCTTATATTTCCAAAATGTCTCATAACACAATAATATGTATTTTCCAAATGGTTTATAAGATCAAATGCACAAAAATTAAATTTACATCAAATGAACTCCATTTATATATAAAATCATCTAGGAAGCATATCAACATGATTTATTTACCAAACTGTTCAAAAATCTCAAAGATGTGTTAAATAAACTTATAAAGTTAAACACTTCCCAAAATAACCAAACTTATCAGTAGTTAACAATTTCATGTAAAACTCAAAACACTTTAAAATAAACATTTTGGCATGTACACCATTTTCACAAATCAACTTGAACTCACCTTGCTAGATTTAGGCTAAATTTAGGTTTTACCCCCAAAACTTGAATCTCCTTTGATGAAGGCTTGAATCTCCAAGAAATCTCCCTAGATCTTAGATCCAACACATCTACAAGGTCACCTTCATTACACAAGTCATCAAAATCACACCCAAGTTGAAGGATGAAAGGGAAAAAGATGAAATCATCAAACCCTAGCTTAACATTGAGAGAGATGAGGAGCTTACCACCACAAAATACTCTTGTATTATCCAATAGAATTCAAATATCTTGCTATATCCTTGAAGAGCTCTTAAAAACGAAACCATGGTAACTTGAATCACCAAAAACGGAGTTGTGATGCAAAAGTTATGAAGAAATTAAGTTCTAGGGCTGAAAAATCGGGTTTTATGGTCGAACAGGGCTCCGCGCGGGTTACCAAGCGGCCTAAGTCGCCCCACAACTCGCGCGAATGTCCCTAAGTCGCCCCAGAAGTCGCCCCTTGCACTGCTCGTCCGATTTTCTTCATTTTGCATGCCCGATCACTGTTTTGGTCATAACTTCTTTGTTTTAGCTCCGATTTTGCCCTGGAAAGAACCGTTTGACTCGTAATTGAATCATTCATCCAACCAAACTATAAAATCTAGGATTCAAGCCCAAAATCCTATATCTTCTTTTTCCCTTAAAATACCGATTTCTTTATTAACTTTAAATGATATCTTTCGAAAATCGGGGTGTTACAATCCTCCCAACATTAAAAGAGATTTCGTCCTCGAAATCTGGCACCGACCAAACACCCAACGTTGCATTTAGTGAGATCAATCGGTTCTCTATACGACAGGGATACCTCTACAGTGTCTTGCCTCATATACGAAACCGATTACATTACTGAACTTCTCATAACGAGAAGTCACAACTCAATCCCAAGGTTCGACACATCTCACCGATGATGGGATGAACATCGAGTCCTTATCAAACCATCTTCCTACCATTAAGATCTCGGTTGTCTCCCAACCTTAGGTTGCTCATATTACTTCAAGAGTAACTTACGACCTTATTCAGTCATTTTCACCAAGAATACCCCAAAGCAAACATTTCCTTTAGATGACTCTAAATAAGACGCATCAAGGTCCCCTCAATAATCGATTTGTACTTAAAGTCTAATTCGACATTCTCACCAAATTTCTCCAATAAACATTACCACCAAAGAGTTATTGTCCTTTGACGGAATTTCCTAACAATTAGTTTGCTCTAATCCAACACAACCTTAAATCCGTTCATCAAAGCTGACACAGATACGATGTCTGCAGGGCTCCCAAACTTCCATAGGTCCAAGCATTGGCCTGATGTTTCCTCCAGAAACGTACCATTACACTCTACAGATAAACGATTATCCCAAACCTTATGGTTACACAACTCCTATAATGCTTTCAATCATTGATCGACGAATCAACGAAAGCCTTGACGATTACCGAAATACCAATGATAGATCCCCAAATACCAACATCTAATCTCCTTAAGGTTACCACTTAAATTGAGAATATACATAATCCATCGGAAGTGCACTAAAGCACCACTACGGTTATTGGCCTCAAAATAGATTGTCGACGCCTATCCTAAAAAAAATGACTATACTGCATCGTGGGTGTACCGTCAAATATTTCATTCCAAATTTGCATTGTCGAATTAAAGTTGACACCTAACATGGCACTAAAATTCCAATCTAACCTCTCTAACAACCGAACCACAATATATCCTTTATTTCTGAAGACCCACCCGGATGGCACACCTCCAACACACACATGATATTAAACAATCAACTCATCAATTCATGTCCAACAATAATCAAGAAACCACACAATGCGTTAACCCGAAGAATTACCGAAACCGAAAGATCACCATTTAAATAATGGAAGAATGCATAAATCTAATACATCAAATACCTCTACATGAACCAGTCCATAAAACCGAAATCCCAAATTCAAAACTAACCATAGGTCAAGTCCTCCGACACTTCAACCTTCGAGGACTCCTTTAGTCTTTAAACACGACCTCTAAAATGAGGGGCTTACATCTATAGCTCTAATGAGTTCAAAGTTTTTTTAACACTACTATGCCAATTTGAACTTTTAGAAAACCTCTAAATGTAAAAGCTTTATAATGATTAATCATACGAATAAAATCAACTACCATTTACTCGGTAGGTGTACAAACACTAGTACAAAAATGATTATTGGTGACGGTTAAAAACCGTTACCATAGATATAAGGTAACGGTTTTCATGAACATAAAATTCGTTACCTAATCTGCCGTCACTTTTGATATACTTTTGGTTACGTTTAAAAAATGTTACCAAATCATATCAAAAACCGTTACCATAGACTAAAAACCGTCACTTTATGTGTGTAGAAAAGGCATTTTTTTTTCCTAAACCGTCACTATAGTATGACATATATTGACGTTTATTTTTAAAACCATCACCCTATCATGACATACGATGATGTTTGTTTTTTAAACTCGTTACCATAGCATGACATATGGTGATGTTAATTTATCAAAACCGTCACCGTAGCATGACATACGGTGACGCTTGTTTTCCCAAAATCGTCGCATAGCATAACATACAATAACATATATTTTTCGAAATTGTTACTGTAGCATTACAAACAGTGACTTATATTTGTCAAAACCATCACAATTGCCTTACATACAGTGACTTTTATTTTTCAAAATCGTCACTGTAGCATGACATGATATGACGTTTATTAGTCAAAATCATCACCGTAACATGATATACGGTAACGTTTAGTTTTCAAAACTGTCACCGTACCATGACATACGTTGACATTTATTTGTCAAAATTGTCACGATATCATGAGATATGGTGATGCTTATTTGTCAAAATCGTCACTATAATATGACATAAGGTGACGTCTAGTTGTCAAAATCGTCATGGTAGCATGACCTACGGTGACGTTTATTTTTCAAAACCGTCATTGTAGCATGTCATACGGTGACGTTTATTTGTCAAAACCGTCACCATAGCATAACGTACGGTGATGTTTATTTGTCAAATTTGTCACTGTAACATGACATATAGTTATGTTTATTTGTCAAAGTTGTCACTATAACATAGCATATGGTGACGTATACCATTTCAAAGTCGTAACGGTAACATGGCATACGGTAACGTTTATTTATCAAAAACGTCTTTGTACCATGACAAACATTGACGTTTATTTTTCAAAACCATCACAATAGAGTAACATAAGGTGACGTTTACATTTTACAACCATCACGGAAACATGACATACAGTAACGTTTATTTTTCTAAATTTTCACGGTAAAATCACTTGCGGTAATATTTATTCATAAAACCGTCACCATAGCATGACATACGGTGACGTTTTTTTTTCAAATTGTTACCTTTACATTACATATGATGACGTTTAATTTCAAAATCGTTACTGTAGAATGACATATGGTGACTTTTTTTTCAAAACCGTCACTACAACATGATATACGTTGATGTTTTTATTCAAAACCGTCACCAAATGGTGACATACGGTAATGTTTATTTTTAAACCCATCATTGTAGAATGAGATATGGTGACATTAAATTATCAAAAAAATGTTGCCGTAAGCCATTTTTTGGTGACGGTTTTTATTTTTTATGGGTGAAATGAAAAATAAATTTAAAAAACTCAAAATATGAATTAAATTATTAAGATTACATATAAGAACATTGAATTAATAATATGCATTAATTATATGAATAATGTATGAGAACACCAGTAACACAATAACAAAAATATTAAATATCTAAAACAAATTTTCTTATTAATGTTATACTCCTCGTTTGCTTTAATCTCTGCACCATCCTGTTCATAGTTGTAGAACTGTTTCACTTCGTATGCTTTAATTTATTGCCATTATGAGTAGAAGTTGTTTGAGGTACCTGCAAGAAGATAAATCCCAATAGATAGGAAAACAACAACCGATGAATACAACAAATCAAGAAAGGGTGACGGAGTTTTAACATACGACTAAAAGAAACATAAGATAAAATAAGTTCAAACTTATAAACACTAAAGTCAAAACTCTAGGAAAGAACAATGACTTGTTCCTAACAAGAAACATAGAAACATATACCAGAAATACAAAAGTAAACAAACACAATGTATTTGTTATACAATTAGAGTAGTTGATATGGTTGTCCTAATCAAACATTATTTGGTAGAAGAAAGAAGTCACAAAAAATAAATTGACCAAAGCTTACAACTTGATAGAATCCTATAGAAATCAACTGGAAAACAATCACGTTAAATTCAATATCATGAATGAATTAAGACTTCAACTTCTGTTTCTATACTTCTGCCACGCTATTTCAAATGTATAATTTTGGTTTTGAATTATGGGTAATCGAACACAGGAATACATTGAGCAGGTTTATAAAGTGAACTCATCCAAAATGTAGTATTGGATCTAAAGTTTTAAGAAATAACAAGTGCTAGTCTCAAAAATGCATTATATGGTTACGTTTGAAAAGTCGAATAAAACCCAATAAAAATAATTAATAGAACTCTAGGCATTCTGTTTGATGTTGCAACAGTTTAAATAACACCCAAAATTAGTGACATTCTCAGTGAAATTCAAGTAATGCCCACCCAAAAAACATGATTCAAGAAGGGAATTTGCATTTACTCTAGTGGCTTTCAACCTAAGTTTCTATATTTTGCCATCAGAGGGTATAACAACAAGTAACAATATGAAATGGAACCAATTAACCAACCATTCAATTGGACACCTTATGTTCATTATTTTTTGTCTATATATTATATATTACCACCATTCCATTGCTAAAGAGTATTAAGTCCGTCAGCATTTGTATTGTCCTAATCTTTTGCCCAAGCCTTTGTGATACATAAATTTGTTCTTTTTCTGTAAAGAAAAGAAAGCTTGCAATAAATGGGAAGATAGTAGATCAATGGCAGCAACTTAACTAATTGAGGCTCAAAATGTCACTTGGAAAGAGATCATTAAACCGTGCCTTGCATCCAATTTATCATACACAATACATATCCATAGTTCCATATGAAATTTATCTAATTCCACCACAAGTTACTATTGAGGCCTATAACATGCAGTTATTAAATAACTAAAAACAATAACGTCAAAAGAGAAATTCATTTGTGAATTATAATGAATGTTTACCTTTATGATAAAGCTTGACCCGTACCTCCTGCACTTTTGTATATCAAATATATGACAATGATGGTTTGATGTATACCTTCCTAAATTCAATAAAGAAGGTCAATATAAAAGAACTTTGCACAATAATCATCACCATTTTCACAACCATGCAAAATGTATTTTACTGTTCAACCTAGTACGACAGAATCATTAATTGGCGGTATTTAGGTGTCGTTTACCAAACTCTTGCCCGGGTAAATGCTTAACAAGCTTACCAAGTTATATTACCTTAACCAACGAATATGGCAATAATCAATACTCTTACCCGGTGAGAGCGAAAGCAATGGTCGAGAGTATTACCCGGTAAGTGAGGGCAGCGGCTCTTACCCGGTTAGCGCTTACCGGATAAATTTTTGCCTACGATACCGTTTTAATAGACTAAAATCTTACCTAATAAGGTAAGTGATAGCATTGAGTTTAACCGGTAGGTGCTTACCGGGTAAGTGTTTGGGTAAACGGCCTCTTAGTCTAACCAATGACAACTGAAACTGTTAGTGTGTTTGAAAAAGTTCCAACAGCCCTGTAGAAGCAATCCAACATATAAAGAGGCTCCATTATTCATTATGGATACAAGAAGATATATATCTGCAATTTATCATTCAATTCGCAATATATTTGCAATTAGAAGAAACTAGGCTGAGGACAGATTTCAGAGAGCTGTCTACCAGGAGATGACTCCGCCATAAGTATTATTTGAATTCTAGAAGAATCTGCCAACCAAGTTGTTCATTCCAAAGAGCAGCAACAACAAAAATCTACAACCTCGTATTTTACAAGTGGAATATAAGGAAGAGAAGTGGGTGATGGCAATAATCAGGTTAATTATGAAGTTATGGATTATGCTATATGATGACCTCAATAAATAAGATGCTTTGTAATACACATGTTTCTGATCAGACAATAAGGGCTCTTGTCAATAATAAGATACTTTGTAATACACTTGTTTCTCGTCAGATTAAATAAAAAGTTAATCTCTTGTAAGCCTCATTTACTTTTTCTACGAGGAGGCCTAAGTAGAAGGTGTATTTTATTTTTCTTCAGATAAAAAGTATCAATTTGGAAAGAAAACTCAGATTTCAGGAATCAAAAGGAACAGTATGTGATGCTATTTCAATCAACTAAAAGATCAAGTTCTATTTATTTTGGACAGAGCTAGTACCCTGTCGTTGCAAAAAGAATCACAAGCTACATAGTTTGATATGTAAGGCCATTTTAATCATTAGTTCATAAGGATGTATATCGATCATGAATTTGTAAAATAACATCCTTTTTGCAACAGTTTGAATCCTTTTATTTGATATAAATAAAAGCTATATGTTATGTCCAATGAATAAACTATCTTAGACTATTCATACAAATAATTTAAGTGACTGGATGAAGAATATGTACCTATTGATTATGATACTTATAGAACAACAATGAATAATCAACCAAACAAGGCTGGTTGTCACAATAACGAAAAGGAAATTGAACATAACACAAAACAAAGGACTCACCATATTGCGCATCACCAAGCGTCACCGTATTGCAGGGAGGTTCAGATCGTAGAGGGTCGAGGGATCGATTGAAGGTTCGAGCGATTGAGATAGAGATTGAGGCATCATGCGATTTAGAGAGATTGAGGCCGGAGCGATTGAAGGGATTTAGGTTAAAATTGATTAATTTTGGCAGGAGCGATTGAAGGGATTTAGGTTAAAATTGATTAATTTTGGCAAGAGCAATTCAAGGGAATCAAGAGATCGATTAGGCTTGGAGTATTTTGAAATACTATATTACTAATAACTTTTTTATATATACTCTTAATAATTAAACCATGTCGATAATGCATAAAAGTTGTTTTTTGCCTTCCTTTAAAAAAAGTTGTGGTTTGCCTAAATATTTCATTTAAAAATGTTTGTTGCAAACTTATATATATATTATTGGGTTCCGGTGATATGTTGAGTTTAAAGTGACTGATAAATGGTTATCAAACATTGGGTGAGAAATGGACGCACATTAGGATGAGATGCACCGAGATATGATGCACCAGATCAATTCTCTTCTAAGCCGCAATTCATGAGAGGGTTTGAGATTAAAAGAGATCAACGTTTCACGTGATCATTCGTCTATATATAAAGAGGGGGGAAGAGGGGGGGGAGGTTCAAACGAGAGGGAGGAGGCGAGATAGGGATGAGGCCGACGGAAGGGAGGAGGCGACGGACTTCTTATTCTTTGGGGGAATGAATACTGATTTTGGGTAAATTTGTAGATATTTTATTATATAAATATTTATGGTAAGTTTTCAAAAAATTATTTTTTATGTATCAAGTATACTAGAAAAAATACCAATATAATTCAATGTATTTAAGAGCTTTTTATCCGTGTTTTATAATATAGTATAGATTTGATAAATTTAAAAAAAATACCTTGTTAAATTTTCTAATAAAAATTTATTTTTATTTAAACAAGTAATAATAAATACTCGATTAACACTACGAGATAAAACACTTGTATGTTTTCTTCTAAAGTATCTAAAATTTTAAAACTCTTCTTAATTATAGTTATAATTTTTGGATTTGGTTGCAGTGAGAAGTGTGAGAAATGGTTATCGGACTTTCGATGAAAAATGGACGTACATTAGGATGAGATGCATCGTGATAAAATGCACCGAGATGCACGAGATCAATTCTCTTATAATAAAATTTAAATCACATAAATTAAATAAATTAAAACAGAAAAATGAAATTTTATAATCTTTAGTTTGAAACCCATATTGATATATTTTTAAGATAAAATAATATCCAACCCATATCTTAAAAAATTGTAGTGGCCCAATGAAACTCAATAAAGCTCAATAGAACCCCTTAAAGCCCGATAGATCCATTAAGGCCCAAGGAAACCATTTAAAGCACAATAGAACTTTTTAAAGCCTGATAGATCCATTAAGGGTCAATGAAACCCTTTAAAGCTCAATAGAATCCCTTAAAGCCCGATAGATCCATTAAGGCCTAATGAAACCATTTAAAGCACAATAGAACTCTTTAAATCCCGATAGATCCATTAAGAGCCAATGAAACCCTTTAAAGCTCAATAGAACCCCTTAAAGACCGATAGATACATTAAGGCCCAATGAAACCATTTAAAGTACAATAGAACTCTTTAAAGCCCTATAGATCCATTAAGGCCCAATGAAACCCTTTAAAGCTCAATAGAACCCCTTAAAGCCCGATAGATCCATTAAGGCCCAATGAAACCATTTAAAGCACAATAGAACTCTTTAAAGACAATAGATCCATTAAGGCCCAATGAAACCCTTTAAAGCTCAATAGAACCCCTTAAAGCCCGATAGATCCATTAAGGCCCAATGAAACCATTTAAAGCACAATAGAACTCTTTAAAGACGATAGATCCATTAAGGTCCAATGAAACCCTTTAAAGCTCAATAGAACCCCTTAAAGCCCGATATATCCATTAAAGCCCAATGAAACCATTTAAAGCCTGATAGATCCATTAAGGCCTAATGAAACCATTTAAAGCACAATAGAACTCTTTAAATCCCGATAGATCCATTAAGAGCCAATGAAACCCTTTAAAGCTCAATAGAACCCCTTAAAGACCGATAGATACATTAAGGCCCAATGAAACCATTTAAAGTACAATAGAACTCTTTAAAGCCCTATAGATCCATTAAGGCCCAATGAAACCCTTTAAAGCTCAATAGAACCCCTTAAAGCCCGATAGATCCATTAAGGCCCAATGAAACCATTTAAAGCACAATAGAACTCTTTAAAGACAATAGATCCATTAAGGCCCAATGAAACCCTTTAAAGCTCAATAGAACCCCTTAAAGCCCGATAGATCCATTAAGGCCCAATGAAACCATTTAAAGCACAATAGAACTCTTTAAAGACGATAGATCCATTAAGGTCCAATGAAACCCTTTAAAGCTCAATAGAACCCCTTAAAGCCCGATATATCCATTAAAGCCCAATGAAACCATTTAAAGCCTGATAGATCCATTAAGGGTCAATGAAACCCTTTAAAGCTCAATAGAACCCCTTAAAGCCCAATAGATCCATTAAGGCCCAATGAAACCATTTAAAGCACAATATAACTCTTTAAAGCCCGATAGATCTATTAAGGCCCAATGAAACCATTTAAAGCACAATAGAACTCTTTAAAGCCCGATAGATCCATTAAGGGCCAATGAAACCCTTTAAAGCTCAATAAAACCCTTCAAAGCCCGATAGATCCATTAAGGCCCAATGAAACCATTTAAAGCACAATAGAACTCTTTAAAGCCCTATAGATCCATTAAGCCCAATGAAACCCTTTAAAGTTCAATAGAACCCCTTAAAGCCTGATAGATCCATTGAGGCCCAATGAAACCATTTAAAGCACAATAGAACTCTTTATAGCCCGATAGATCCATTAAGGCCCAATGAAACTCTTTAAAGCTCAATAGAACCCTTTAAAGCCCGATAGATCCATTAAGGCCCAATGAAACCATTTAAAGCACAATAGAACTCTTTAAAGCCCGATAGATCTATTAAGGCCCAATGAAACCCTTTAAAGCCCAATAAAACCGAATAAACTCATTAAAGCCCGAAAGATCCGTGAAAGCCCAATAAGATAATATAAGGCCCAATATACCACAGATAAAGCCCAACATAATCAAATAAAGCCCAATAGAATCCATTATAGCCTAATAAACCCGAAAATCTTTAATTAATTTCCTCTAAAATAAATAATTAAAAAAAAGTTATATTCTGGTGGAAATCCACCAAAAATCAGCCGAAAAAACATAATTTAAAAAAAAATATTCCGGTGGATTTCCGACGAAAGTAAACGAGGTTTGACTACTTTGGCAGCCGACGGAAATTAGTGGTCAGGTCCTTCTATCAAAGGAAAAGTCAAACTTTGAGGACCAAAACTTGAATTATAAAACCACAGGTCGCTCTTTCAAAAAAATCACCAAACATTAAAGACCAAAATTGGAGTTTACTCTTAATTTATTTAAATAATCAAGCCTCTAAGGTGAAAATTGATAGTTTGAGCTTTAAGTTTATATGGATATGATTTCCCCTATATATGGATACTATTTAAAGAATTTTATACATGTTTAATAGTTAGTTGACCGTTTGTCATTATATCCATCATTGTAAATAAAAAGGTATAGAAAATCCTATTTTATTACCCATTTATTTTTTTAAATGTTAACGAGATATATTATGATTTTATAAGTTTTTTTTTAAATATTGTTATATTATTGAATAGAGTAAATTACAAATTTTGCCCTTGTGGTTATATATACTTTTGGATTGGGTCCTTAAATCCTCAACTATCACTGTATCATGACAAACGATGAGGTAAATTTCTCAAAAACGTCACTGAATCATGACATTCGGTGACGTAACTTTATCAAAATTGTTACTATAAAATGACATATGGTGACATTTATCATTCAAAACCGTCATCGTAACATTAGATACCGTGAGTAAATTTCTCAAATTCATCACTACATGACATACGTTGACATAAATTTATCAAAACCGTCACCATAACATGACATACGGTGATGTTAATCAATCAAAACTCGCTTTATCCTTCCACACTGTCACTCTAGTATGACAAAGGGTGAAGTTTATTTTTCAAAATCTTCACAGTAATATGACATATAGTGATGTTTATTATTCAAAATTGTCACTTTAGCATGACTTATAGTGACATTTATTATTCAGAAGCATCACCGTAACCTAACATATGGTGACATAAATTTATCAAAATTGTCACTGCATTATGATGTATGGTGACGTAACTTTATCAATACTGTCACTGTAATATGACATACGGTGACGTTCATCATTCAAAATTGTCACCGTAACATCAACATACTGTGACGTTTTCCATTCAACACAGTTATCATAACATGACATATGGTAACATTTAGATTTCAAGACCGTCACTGTAGAATGACATAGGGCGACGTTTATTTTTCAAACCCATCGCCATAGGATAACATTTTATTTAAAATCGTCATTTTAACATGACATACATCGATGTTTATTATTTAAAAACGTCACAATAGCATGACATAGGGTGACTCATTTATTTTTTTTGTCAAAATTGTCACCCTTGCATACCATATGATAATGTTTATGTTTTAAAACTGCCACCATAACATGATGTACATTGACATTTATTTTTCTAAACCGTCACTGTAGCATAACAAGAGGTGACGTAATTTTTTCGAAACCGTCATTGTAGCATGACATGCAGTGACGTTTATTTTTCAAAACTGTCACCGTAGCATGAGGTACATTGTCGTTTATCTTTCATAATCGTCATTGTAACATGATGTACGATGACATTTATTGTTCAAAATCGTCACTGTAGGATGACGTACACTGATGTTTATTATTTAAAATTATCACCATAACATTACATATGGTCACATTTATTATACAAAATCATCATCGCAGCATGACTTACGTGGACATTCATTATTATAACCGTCATCATATCATGATATATAATGACATTTATTATATGAAACCATCACCATTGAGACATAATATTTTAAAACCATCACCATAGCATAATATATGGTGACATTTATTTTTCAAATCGTTACCGTAGAATGACATATGGTAACATACTCAAAACCATCACATAACATGACATATTGTGACTTAATTATTAGAAACCGTCAATGTAACTTGAGATATTGTGATGTAAATGTTTTATTGCCGTTACCAAAGCATTACATATGATGACGTAATTTTTTTCAAAAACCCTTGCCATACACTAACTTTTGGTGACACAAATTTTGCAAAACTGTTGCCATAGAACTTGGTGACTTTTGGAAACGGTTTTTAAATAAGCGTTGCTATACATATTTTTGTTTTCCGTAACGCTTTTTTAAAACCGTTACGACATAAAGCAACGATTTAGATAAAAACCGTTACTAAAAGGTCTTATATGCCAACGGTTTTTAAAAACCGTCACAACATAAAGCAACGGTTTTACGAAACCGTCTGAAATCGTTACGTTAGGTAACCTTTTATTACGTTTTTATCTAAACGTTGCTTTATGTTTCTATGTTTTTTTGTAATAGTAATGTTTCTTTATTAAAACTGTTACTAAAACAATTCTATAATTTTTTTATGTGACCTTTTGTAACGGTTTTTTATCAAACCGTTACAAACCTATTTTTCAAAACCGTCACAAAAAGTCATTTTTGTACTAGTGTTTCCTGTTCCAGACCAGTTGATCTTCTTTGTAGTTCCTTCTTCTTCTTTGATATGTACCTGAACTATCTGTATTTCTATTAAAGAAAAGGTTAGAACTACGAATCTGATTAGAAGATTAAATTGACCTTTTGGAAGAAGCAGTTCTGAATGTTGAACTTGCAGCTGACTTGAAAGAGCATTCCGAATCAGTTGAATCATCTCTAGGTGAGTGGACAATTGACTCTGGAGTCTTGCGCTCAGTCACCACCACCATTGAAATAATCTTTTCAAACTCGTTAATCTTTGAAGAATAACTGTCTCTTTCTATGATAAGAAGGTCAATCTTCGTCTCAAACTCTGACTTCTTTTTCTTCTCTTTCTGTGCATATTTAGAAAGTTCAAATAGCTTTGCATTAAGCTTTCTAATTGCAGCTTCAAAGGTGCTTCTCTCTTCTTCAAATCCCTTCTTAGCACCCTTTCTTCCATCTGATATCTCTTTTAAGTATTGTGAGTCCGTGATCGTTACCAGATAAATCAAATAACAAACAATAGAAGATAAACCAACCTGTTTCGATATATAAACGCGGATTACACGGTTGAGTTCTTGAGTTAAGCTCTGTTTGTTTTTCTCTCTTTTCACCTTGATTATGTGTTATGTGTGTGTTCTTTTATGATCGATAATAGAGAGAAAGAGATAATATCTTTTTAAGATATTATCAAAAACATAAACTAATAATAAAACTTAAAAACATAATATCTAAATAATAAATATCTAGATATTATAACTTTGACTTTATTACAGAATAGACCCTAGACTATTGTTGAGAGCGACTTTCAGCATTAACTTCAGATTGCGATCTTCATTTTGGATGATCTTGAATCCAATGAGACTGTGTCCTAACAAGTATCCAACATTCTTCTGATCAAATGCCTTCTTCTTTTCTTTGGCAAACTGATCTCTTTCTAAAATTATTACTTTCTCAAAATTAGAAACTTGTTGAGAAAGCTTTAAACATTTAAGCTCAATAACCTTCTTCCCCTCTATACCCTTCTTGGAAAGATCTGAGAACTTCTTTTCAAACTCTGATATTTTCTTTTGAAGCTCAGTGTTTGTACTCTCCAAATCCTTAGATTTCTTCTCATTGCTCTCAACAAGATCTAGCTTCTGTATTTGAGCTTCCAAATCAGAAATCTGTCCTTTTAGCTCAGAGTTCTCAGCTTCCAACGCCTTAACCTTTTCTATTGGAGACAATCTTGATTTACCTTCAAGCTGATCCCATAACTGTTTTGTTGTATTCCATTTGCTATTTATTTGAATAGAAATCTCTTCTGAACTTCCTTTCAATATAAGAATTTTGGCAAATTTATCAGCTTCATGTCTCCTTCTCTGCTCATTTGTGTATTCATTAAGGTATACTAGAACCTTTTTCTTATCCGTAAATCCATAAGCTCATTGAAAAGAATTGAACTTGGTTGGAATTTTCATCATTCCTTCCTGCAAAGATAATTTGATATAAGTATTCAATTCATGTTTGTCAATAAAGTCTAAGAAATGGATTTTCCACTGCTCATATTTTCCTCTTTCTAAAACAGGAGGTTTCATATCAGTTCCAGATGTTAAAAAAATCTTTCGAAATAAACATCTGGTCTCGTTGATACTGGTCTTTAAGATCTGAAACTTTCTGTGACAAACTTTTCTCTCTAGGTGGAGAAAAGAAATCATCAAGATCCATGAATCCTGTAACAAAAGAACTTGGCAGATATGATCGTTAATTCAGATAAAATCAGATAAAATTCAGAATTTTTTTTTTCCAAATTTAACCAATTATGGAACTGGAGCAAAAAGGGTTTTGCGCGATAGGCGGGTCGCACGAAATGAGATTTGCGCGAGTAGTGTATGGCGCAAAGTAAGTTTCGCGTGAGACGTGTAAGGCGCAAAAGTTAGACTTGCGCGAGCAGTTGGTGGCGCAAAAGTGAGATACGACCGGTATAATGTATTGACCGGTGAAGTGCTCGACCGGTGAAATGCGTCGACCGGTATTGGTTTTTCGACCGGGGTTGTTGACCGAGGTATGTCGACCGGACTTATGTAACGACCGGATTTTACCTTGACCGGATGATGTTGTGAGTGAGACCGGTATCACCTCGACCAATAGTGTAGTGATCGGAGTGTCTTCGACCGGGACCGGGACCGGGGTAGAGTTATCGACCGGATTAGAGTTTCGACCGGTGTTGACTGTGAGTTTGACCGGTGTGAAACTTCGACCGGAATTTGAACGATCGGTATACTGAGTGGCCCAAAATTAGATTTGCGCAAACAGTACGTGGCGCAAACCGGTGTGTTGACCGGTAATGTGGACCGATATATTTCGATGGATTTCGATCGGTATGAGTTTCTTCTTCGTTAAATCGGCCCTGTAAATCCCAAATTGACCTATCTAGAGATCGAAATACAACACCAAACTTTGACACTTTGTTCGACTTGCCAACTATCGCAACACACAACCTTTTGATTTCGAAAACAACCACTGTTTGAAAGATTGATCGATGATACAATGGTAAAAATGAAGAACACAGAGAGTTTCTAAAAGTTTTATTTTGAATCTGGTTTCAGCTCTGATACCAATTGTGAGTCCGTGTGATTGAACACGATCGTTACCAAATAATCAAACAACAAACAAGATACGATTACCAACCTGTTTAAATTACAAACGCGGATTACAAAGGTTGATATTCTTCACAGTTTAGGCTCTCTCTCTCTCTGGTTCTTGACTTGGGTCGATATAGATCTGAGATTGTGAGATCTGTTAAGTTCTTACCTAACTTAAACAAACTCAAACATAATAATAATATCCTAAATAATATCTAAACATAATATCTATATATTTAAACTAATATCTAAACTTAGATATTTAGGACTAATACAAAATACAATAACTAAGACAATAATTAACTTTGACAATTATTACAAACTTAACATTAGACTAATCTTGAGAGCGACTTTTCAGCATTAGCTTCAGATTCCAAACTTCAGATTGGATGATCTTGAATCCAATAAATCTGTGATCTAACAAGAAGAACACGCAGAGGAAGAACTCGCAAAGGCCTAAAATTCGTTTGAAGTAAAGAACTCGGAAGCTTAAGTGTGCGAGAAGTCAGAACTCGCAAGAAGCTTGGTGCGAGTTTTCACTGTTCATCTTATGTGGTTTGCGCGAAGTTGGTCCGAGTTTTGTTTGCGCATTTCTATTTAGCGAGAAGTTCAAATTCAAAATATTTTCTAAGTACCAAACTCGCAAAAGATCTGCGAGAAGTGTTTTGGTTTGCGAGTTTTCGTTTAGCGCGAAGTGGAAAATTGAAAATTTTTCTAAGGGCTAAACTCGAAAAGCTTGCGTGTAGTATCAAAAACTCGCACGTGGTAGTGTGCGAGAACTATAAACTCGCACAAGGTTATTTGCGCGAACCCGAGTTCTCGCATCCTTCATCATGCGCGAAAATCAAACTCGCACAACCCTGTGTGCGAGAAGTTAGTTCATTTTGCCTTTTTTGTGCGCGAAGTACAAACACGCATAAAGAGCTTTGCACGAAGTTTTACATTCTTTGTTATGTGTGTTTTATACTTAGAATTTTTCTGATTTTTCTGGAATTTGACAAAGTTTGATTTTTGTAGATCCAGTTTATTTCTGAATTTTGACGATCATTTAAAGCAGTGTAAAAGCAAAGATAACTTCCAAAGACGCACTCTCTATTGGTACAGACGTGAAGCCTTCGGTAATGTTCAAAGGAGAATATGAGCAGTGGAAAGATCGGTTCCTCGATTTCATTGACAGACATGCCAACGGGGAAAATATTCTGCTGTCAGTCATGGAAGGTCCTATGGTACCCCTCACTATGGAAATACCGGATGACGAGTCTCCTTATAGTGAAGATGGAAACATGGACAGAGTTCAAAAGATAAAGACTGTTCCGAAAGACTTTTCCCAATATACTGAAGAACAAAAGAACAGATACAAAGCCGATAAGCAGGCAAGATCTCTACTCTTACAGAGCATACCCAATGAGATCTACATCCAAATCGACAACTACAAGGCAAACGCAAAGAAGATGTGGGATCAACTCCAAAAGATGCTGATGGGATCAAAGGTTGGAAATCAGATGAAGGTTGCCAACTACATAAACAACTACGAGAAAATCAAGGCTAAGGAGAATGAGAGCCTTGAGGAAACTTACGAGCGATTTGTTCTTCTACTGAATGGGCTTGCAAAGAACAAAGTCAAGAAGAAGCAAATAGAGAACAACGTAACATTCCTCAACATTCTTCAACCAAAATGGAAAAAGCATACTAGAAGGATGAAACAGATGAAAGACCTCAGTGATATTCCTTTGCACAAGGTATATGAAACACTGAGACAAAATGAGGAGGAGGTAGAAGAAAAAAGAAGTGAGAAGAAAAAGGTTGAGAAAGTAGTTGATCCCATAGCTTTGGTTGTAGTTGAGAAAAGGAAGGAGAAAGTGAAGGAAAAGAAGAAGAAAAAGAAAGTGGTGGTTCCTAGTTCTGACAATTCTGCTGATTCTGATTCTGACAGTGACGATGGAGAGAATCTCAAAAAAGCCACGTTACTGCTGACCCGTGCCTTTCAAAAGAAGTTTTACAAGAAGTCGGGTTCAAACATTCAAAGATACTCATCAGGGTCTAAGAATCACGAGCACAGAGAAAGAGTGGAAGGAAGAAAGATTTAAGGAGAAGAAGTTTTAGAAAGCCTGAGGAGAAGAAAAGGTTTAACAATGATTATGACGGTGAGAAGAAGTCAAATGAGCTGATTAAATGTTATAACTGCGAGAAAGTAGGTCATTTCGCCAAAGACTGTCGGAAGCCTACCTTGAGAAACTCAGCTTACTACAAGCAGAAAATGCTATTGGCTAAGCAGAAAGAAGCGGGAAAAGCTTTAATGGCCGAAGACGAGTTTTGGCTTGACCACTCTGACGATGAAGAAAAGGAAGAAACCGCGCATATGCGTTTGTTGGGAAAAGAGGTGAGGTATGATGAGTCAGACGAAGAAACATCTGATGAGGTACTAAACTTTTCTGAATCTGATTTTATAAATAAAATGGAAGCCATGATGATCGAGCTTCAAGATCTTCAAGCCAAATTGAAAAAGGAAAAAAGCAGAGTTGCAAAGAAACGTCAAACTATTTTTTATCTCAACAAGGAAACTTGTTGGGAACAAAAGTCTGATTGACTCTCTAAAAAAATCTGCCTCTGATTGACTCTCTAGTTACTTTAGGTCTATATATATGTATGTATGTATATATATATGTATGTATGTGTGTGTATAACTCGTTTGGTCCCTGATCTAACTGGAATTAACGGAAAAAGATAATGACCGTTAATTGTCTCCGTTAAGTCCAGTTACTTCAGGGTATTTTAGTCAATTTAAATATAATATTATAAATTAATTAATAATTTTAAATATAATTTGATTAATTAATTAATAATTTATTTAATAAATTTAATATTAAATAATATTAAATAATATATGAGAATTTATTTATTAATTTATTAATTTAAAAGTAATTTATTTAATAAAAAATAAAATCCGTCGGTAATCACCGACGGATATAATCCGTTGGTAAATACCGACGGAATTTCCGTCGGAAATCCGTCGGTGAATTTCCGAATAAAAAAATAAGCGGTCTTAAAGCCCTAACTCTCCCTCTCGTATCCTTCTCGACTCCCTCTCTGAACTCTCTAAACTCTCCCTCTCGACTCCCTCGATTTCCCTCTCGACTCCCTCGATTTCCCTCTCGACTCCCTCGATTTCCCTCTGTCTCCCTCAATTTCCCTCTGTCTCTCTCGATTTTCCTCTGTCTCTCTCGACTTCCCTATGTCTCTCTCGATTTCCCTCTCGTCTCTCTCGATTTCCCTCTATCTCAGTCTTCCTCTCGTCTCTCTCTGTCTCGTCTCACTCTCCCTCTTGGCGACGGTATCCCTCTTGGCGACGACCTCCATCTCGACGACGACCTTCCTCTCGGATTAAGGTAAACCTGTTTTCTTTCTATCTTATGCTCTATTTAGTGAGCACATATGCTTGATACTTGTTAGTGATTTGCTTGACTTAGCAAATAGTTTAATCAAAAGTCCCCATATAAAAAGTGTTTGTTAATCTTGGTGAATATGTGCCTCTAAAAAGTAGCATTTAGATGGAGAATTTGGACTAATTTTCACTCAAAATTGCAACGGTGAGAGTAAAGTATCAAGATCGAAAAGATGGAGTCTTTAAAGAGTAAAGTATGATTTTCATCCATGTATATTAAATACGAATATGTGTGTGTGTGTGTGTGTTTATGAATAAATAAACGAATCTGTGTGTGTGATTAATCTGTGTGTGTGTGATTTTCATTCATATTTGTTAAGGGGTTGTTTGGTTGCGACTTAATGGGATGTGTATGTTGTAGTGATTTGGAATGAAAGCAAAATGGGAAGTTTTGAGATAGTGATTTTTGTACAAGGCATTTGTATTTTTGTGTGTGTGTATATGTATGTATATATTGTAGATTGAAATTGATATGAGCATATTGTATATTCAAATTGATATGAGTTCTTTTAGCTTATGAAAACGCCATTTTTAGTTTGATAAACTTGTGATAATGTTTTTGTATGAGTTTAGCTTATGATTTGGTTTTTGTGAAAATGTTTTGGTATGATTTGGTTTGATAAACTTGTGATATTAATTAGTTGGGTTGTCAATTATTGGACAAACATTAGGTTGATAAATGGAAACATTTGGTATGATTTAGGATTTGATTATACTTGATTTTATTTATTTATTTTAGTTGGGTTGTCAATTGTTGGGCAAACATTAGGTTGATATAAGAAAATATTCATTTTATAGTCGTTATACCGTCGAAATTTTAAAAAACCTACGGTTTTGACTTTTCAATAGTCAAACCATTACACTTAGAGTATTAGAGTCATCCAAAACTCCTCTACACCTATGGTTTGACTTTAGAGAAGGCAAACCATTACATGTAGTGTTCAATAGACTTCTAACTTCATTGACAACTACGGTTTGACTTTTAAATATTCAAACCATTACACGTAATCCGTCAGTAATCGGAACGCCGACCACTGTTATACCGACGACCATTTACCGATGGATTTCACTTTTACCGACGGATTTGTCCGTCGGTAATGAGCATTTGTTTTGTAGTGTTGATTAGATAACCAAAACCAACTCATTAAAGATGAGTCGTGTACACGAGTTATGACGTCTATAGCGCTAAAGTTGAACAAACAGAAGCTAATTATGTGAGAAGATGTCACAACTGGAAACTGAGTTTGAATAAAGCAGAAGCTAAATATAAGCTCTTGCCTCTTGACATATAGAATTACATGAATGTAGCCCACATGGAACCTCGCTCAATCACATTTACTAGGATCTTGGAAGCATATACCTGGCGTACTAGAACAAAGTAAGGATATTCACAAGCCTATCATTGCTCGCAAGTACTTTGATTCTAATGCATAGTCATGGGGGACTCTCTATTTGAACTATTAAGCACAATGTTTTCTGCATGTCGTTTATATAGGGACTTAGAATTGAGTGAGGAAATTGAAAATTTGCTTATTGATAAGGATCCATGCTTCCATCAATAAATGAGATAAGGCATGAAATTAAAAGTGAGATTGAAGATGAAAGAGCTTGGATCAACAAAGAATCTTGTGCGTGCATGATCACTTCCTACACATTGTGTTGGCTAATATGTGCGGAAAAAAAATGCATAATCACTTCCTACACCACTTCCGTGCATAAGCCATGTTATAACAAATGTGTTAACTAGGTAACTTTGAAAACATAGAAATTGTTGATTTGCAATAGTAATTCAATGAAACGTTTTGTAACTAAAAGTGGTAGATTGCGTATGTTAGGTCATTTCAGTGCATGGATCAAAGTGGGCTGGTGTTTGAAATGTAATGTTATGAAATAGAAGGTTATTGTTTTATCAATTCTAGAAGGCGTTTATGAATATGAGAGTAACATAAAAAACCATATGAATATCTGTGAAACATTAATGGCAACAAGGCTATGAACTCACAAATGTGTGGTAATTAAGGAATGTGACAATGATTTTGGTCGATCTTTTACCTTTGGCAGTAATGATCCAAATCTCGGTTTAGGAGGTGAATGTTATATGGGATTTTATGAAACATATAGGATGCCATATGGAGGATGGGGTGATATGTTGTCCGTCTATAAACACATTGCAGTGCTAGGTAGTTTTGCGATATAGCTTCATGACTAAAATTAAATGCCTAAAATGAATTTCACGAGCTAGGTGGTTTTGCGAACATGTAATTTCCAAAAACATTCTTCAAGGGTTATAGTTATATACATTGCATTGAATTCCTAGGTCTTCCATAAAATTGATTAAACACGTAAGTATGCATCGTAATTGCAAGTCGAGTAATTAGATGTGCATATTTAGGGAGCTTTAAAACAAAGCATTATATGGTAGCTAGCATCATAACATGCCCTAAAAGGACTAACTAAAAATGAGAACTCGTGTAAGAATACCTACGAGTAATTGCTTTCTCGCATAAAAACTTCATTAGTATACATCTATAGTCTGTTCTTGGTCATTAACAGAAACTGGGACTAGGCATGGAAAAGCTCGATCAACGTCCTAAATCCTTGAACTTGAGCTTTGAGTACATTTTCCATAAACATAGATAAACTTACTAGTTAGAGTTAATAGGGATCTAGAACTAGTAACTACCACTAGGGGCTGACATATTCGAATACAACTAACACATACTCTCGAGCTAGATCGAGTCTGAGAAGAAAACCAAACTCATTAAATCTCACTCAGAGGTTGGCTTGGGGAGGGGGTTAACATGTTCGCAAGCATTTCCTCTATCCTATGAGGCAGATTGGCTATTTCCAAGATGACCCTGGCTTTCGATCAAGCATGAGTAGAACAATGTTGAAAAGGAAGTTCGTGGTGGTAACATATGCTAAACTAGATTCCTATTCTTGCACATTTTATGACTACTATATGGAATTCGTAACATCCTAAGATAATGTATGACCATGATCTCTTGGCTTAGCACTCTTTGGGCTTGGTCTTGAGGTATACATCTTAGTTTGATTCCCTCAACCGTATACATATACAACGGTTGTCCGTATGTCATGACAAAAGAAACGTTTCATACCCATTTTTGTGAAATTTGAGTTTTAATTTGGTGGATGCGTAAAAGAGAAAGTTAATTAGAATTTATCCACACGTAAAAAAATATCATAGAAGTGGTAACATAATGCAGATATTTCGACCTTCACTCTGAAAGTTTATAGGTAATTTAAAAAATTGATATTAAAGTTGTTTCAATTTTTAATTTAATGTATAATATTGTATTTTTAATCTTTTTCCATAAGCAAAAAGATTTCTTCTTATTTCAAATTAGCCGTTGTAAGTTTCAAAACAAAGCTCTCCTTTGAAACGAAAATGGTAACAAATGTTATTTTCTATATATATATTACAAATAGTTTATCTCTTTATATATCTCTTATGAGCATAGCCCAAACCCTAAATTTTCTCAAATATTTTTATCAAACAAAAGAATGTCCCGGCCGTATGTTTATCAATGCTACGCATGGCCAACCAGCGCTGCAAGCATTCCAGGGCGTGTAGTGGCAACTGTACAACCCTTTTCCAGTCGTATCATCTTTCTTACGTTGACGACAATATTTTTGAACACTCACACCCAGGAGGGTCCTCCTCCCAACACACATGTGTGGGAGATCTGCTACCCCATTAACCAACTCTCCGGATTGATTCGATCGGCTCAGCTTGCGATCTTCGGCATCCTATGTCACCTGCCAGGCTCACCCATCCCTGCTTTAAGGGAATTGACTGTCCGGCTTATGGGGTGCATCACCGATATGGTGACTAACCTCGATAACACTGGACGCAGAGTGCTGCCAATGGCAGCTCTTTTTTCGTGCACTCGAATATCAGGAACTACAGCATTACCAGCGACACCAGCAACTGTTGTAGAGGAAGAGGAAGAGGACGAGACTGAGGAGGAGGAGGAGGAGGAGGAGGAGGAGGAGGAAGAAGAAGAATTTAAAGAGGGTAATTATCGACAGGAGCCGCGAGAGAACCCCTTGGTGACCGTGTTTGCAGCGGATGACATTCCATGCTCGATCTGCCTCGTTCAGATAGAAGTCGGAGAGATGGGAACTAAACTACCTTGCCTGCACTTGTTCCATGAGGAGTGCGTTTTGAGGTGGTTAACATATGATTTTTCTTGTCCCAATTGCCGCTTTCGGATGGATTGATTAATGATACAACAACCATCAAAGTTTATTAATCCGTTTTGGTGTAATAGTTATCCAAATTTTACGAATCCAGTAGTCATGGATTCGAGTATTATCAAGATCATTATCTTATGCAGTACCTATATATCCTAATTATGTTTCAAAATTATTATAATAAATAAAAAAACGGATTAGCATATCGAGTTGTTATTCAGGTATTTTTTGTGTTCTTCAAGTAACTTAATTTCACTCAATTATTAAGTTCATTATTTTAATAATGTAATCAACTTATTACAATGTCGATTCAAATTTAATCTCAGTGAAGAAGACACGAAATGATTTTCATACTCTTACACTTTCCAGTCTATTACACCAGAACAAATTAATGTATGATTTCCTTACATTTATTTGTTCATACTCCATACCAACGTTTAAAAATAGCATCACTACAAAACAATCATTAGTCCCTCCTTGTTTTACACGGAAAAGAGGAATTTAAAAACAAATGGGTAAAAGAAACATATTCATGCCCAAGCCAACTAATCTAAACTGAACATCGATGATAAGAAGCCGAATAAGATTGGGTATGTTGAAATTAAGGAAAGAAAACAGCAACTTTCGTGTGTATAAAACAACCGGACTACAAGCAGATTACTGTAGTAATTTCTACACTTAAAATTCTGTTTTCTGGACAGAATTTTAAAAAACCAGAAACTGTAAATTACACCGCACTTCACATATTATTCTGCACTATATATATATATATGTGTGTGTGTGTGTGTGTGTGCAACAAATAATTTAACTGCTGTTTGACAGTTGATAAAAATGTCATAACCATATTAGCTAATAATGATCACAACATTTTCTGCATAACTAAAAAACTAACAACTACCAAGCCTAGATTAAATCTTCTAACACTCCCTTTAAGCTAGACTTGTGTGACTAAGTTTTGCCTTCATCTTCTTAAAATCACCAACCCTGTCATAGTAAATATATCCGCAAGTTGATCACCAGTGGTACAATAATTTATTTCAACTTCACCACTATTAACAAGCTCTCGTATGAAAAATATATTTGATCCGAATATGTTTGCTTTTTCCATGAAACACCAAGTTGTTTGTTAGTGCTATTGCAGCCTTTACTTTACTTGAGGATGCTTGAGTTCTTCTGGTATACCTCTCAACCAAATAGCTTGACATCCGACGAGTGACAAAGACATATATTCCGCTTCTGCCCTAGAACCCAAATTAAAAGTATATCCAGAAATCCTTTTACTATCTCATCGTAGTTCCACCAAAATCAGTATCATCATATGCACTAAAACTTGGCTCATTAACCTCTCTGTAACGAATAGCATGATCAATTGTCTCTTTCACAAAACTATATACTCGCTTTTTGGCTTCCCAAAGACTTTGCTTCGGAGATTCCTTAAATCTACAAACCATACTAACCGCAAACATGATATCCGGTCGAGTAGCCGTTAGATACATGAGATTCCCAGGTAAAGGCTAGAATCACCATTTTTTTCGTACATCCTTTGATAGTTACAAACTAAACTCCACTGAAGTGGAAATAAGGCAAGCATCTTCCATTTGAAACTTTTCCAACATCCCTTTAATTTGCATACTTCTTTTGTTAATTTATAGAGCAAAAGAAGATGTTTATTACAATACATTTTATGATAAAGACATAAATTTTACACATTAGCTATGGAAGTTTTGTGCATGTGATTATGTGAAAGTATGACCATGTTAAATATCCGATGAGGTATAAGGATGGATGACCTCTTGCAAACGGACCTCAGGGGAAAGATCTTTCACGGAACCCGAGGGATATGGGATACTTTTGGCATACTTACACATATGAGAATTGAGATCTCGTAACGGATGATGTCCAACTGATGTTTTTACAACGTTATTTATGCATCAACGTTATTTATGCATGATTACAAGAAGGGCACTTAATCATTATTCATGCACTAAAACGACATGCTCTATGAAAGATGATTTCTTCATTAAACCATCATTCTGATTAAGGCGCTTTAAGCTTATGTATTCCATATTTGTATCTCAAGAAATATCAAAGTAAGAGATGAAGGGACCAAATAAAGAGTTATAGTTCTTAAAATAGTCGTTATATGTGTTAGACTAGTGAACAACCGTTAAAATGCTTTCACAAATGTAAAATTTACAATTCTATTGTATCAAACTAATGTAAGCATCGAGTAATGGGAAGGAATGAAAGATAGTCAGGGATGACACCTGATATAATGGAAATGGGACATCACATTTTTGCAACCACTTGTGGCTCAGTGCTTGAAATTGCCGGTTTAACCAGCACAAAATTTTTACAGTAGGTAATGGAAACTACCTTCACTCTTCATCTTCCAGTTTACTTGTTACCTATCATAGGGCTTACCTCGTGTTCATGGCCACATCGCTAGCTACCCTCGGCCCACACATTGTGGATTTTAGTGCTTTATCCATTAAATTTTACATGTGTAATCAATTTATCACATTATTTGTCACCAATCATGGTTACCTCACAGGATCAATTCCAGTATAATTGTCGTATGAACACATGAGCCATTAGTGAATATTATGCCTTGGAATTGAACTTATTGTCCAATTTTCAGTTAGATACCTCTGAACATCCTTCAGACTTGCCATCAGAACTCTAGGCTTTACTACATCAATTTTCAGATGTTTCTGCTAGACATACAGGATTACCACCTTCTCTGGTATATGATCATTCAATCCCTTTAATCAAAGGCAGTAACCCAGTTAAGGTAAAGACCTATCGGTACCCCCATAGCCAAAACAATCAGATTAAGAAAATGGTTCATGAGATGTTATTCCAAGGTATTATGCAACCTAGCACCAGCCCTTTTTCCTCACCTGTTCTATCAACTAGGTCTAAAAAAGGATGGGTCATGGAGATTTTGTATGGATTGCAGAGCATTGAAAGTTATCACTGTCAAAGATAGTTTTATGTTTCCTATCGAAGATGAACTTCTAGATGAAATATTTGGTGTTGTGTATTTATCAAAATAGAACTCTGTTGGTTATCATCAAATCTTGGTAAAGACGGAGGATCGACATTCATCAAGGATTATATGAGTGACTTGTCACGCCGTTAGGCCTTACAAATTATTGCTTCTGCCTAAGGGTGTAAACAATTTGAGCTTTTAACGAGCTACTCGAGCTGAAGCTCGAACTTAATAATTCTCGAGCTCGAGACGATCTCAAAATAAAAACTAATAAAACTCGCTTAACTTCACGAGTCAAGCTCCATAACACTAATATTCGATTTGACTCGTCTGAAACTCAATCAAACTTCATAAATTAAGTCGACTCGAGCCGAGCCATTTAAGCATTAACTTTTTTGTGCTAAAAATATTTATATGTTTATTAGTTATATGATCAAGATAAAAAAAAATCATCGAGTTTGAGCAAATAAACGAGTTAATTAATCTATAGTTCAATCTCGTAAACAAGTATTGAGCTCGAACTTAAGCATTTAAATAATATTCAAGCTTGAGCTCAAGCCTGACATTGAAAAAGTTATTCGAGATCGAACCGAGCTCGAGCCTGATATTATTTTATTTGAGCCGAACTCAAATAACCTACTAGTCGACTCAATTTGCCAAGTTTACACCCCTACAGTCATGCCTTTTTTCAAGCTTAATGAACCATGTTTTAAGAAATAAATTTGTAAGTTAGTTTTGCTTTTCTTTGATGACATATTCATTCACAGCCATCTTGGACTACTCACTTGGTTCACTTGACAAGAAGGAACTATTGCGAGCACGTTGTTTGTTTGCAAATATGTCTAAATGCAGCATTGGACTTACCCAAGTAGATTATCTGGGTCATATAGTTTATGGCAGCGGGATCATGATAATTGATGTAAGTCTAAGATTATAGCAATTTTGGATCGGCCCATTCCAACGCCCATAAAACATATTGCGGGGATTTCTTGGTCTCAAGGGATATTACACAATTTCACTAAAGGATACACTACCAATATTGCCCTACCCTTAGACGCTCCTCTAAAGATAGCATTTTGTGGAATGCGCAATCTAATCTTGCATTTTGTGCGCTCCAATAGGTGCCTGTCACTCACACTCCTGTATCTAAATTGCCAAATTTTTCTTCACCATTTGTTCTGGAGTCGATGTAGGGAAGTTTTGAGTCTATATAAACATCCCATTGCTTTTTTCTCTAAGAAGTTGAATTCCAGAATGCGGAAGCAAATTTATTGTGTGCATGAGTTATATGCCATCTCTGAAACCATTTCAAGATTTCGACACTATTTTGAGGGTTATCAAATTGTTATCTGCACGGATTAAAAAAGTTATGATCTCTCACTAAGCATACAGTCCAAATACCACACCATAGCAGCAAGCCTGACTTCTTCTTGGGTTATAACTTTTCCATTGAATATAAACCAGGAAAAAATAATGTGTTGCCGATGCTTTATTGTGATCATTTTTCGCCTTATCGACGCCTACATCCAATCACGATCTTGAGAAGTTAAAACAAGAATGTTTTCAAGGTGTGCAAATGGACACTCGTTTCCAAGTGAAATAGAATATGCTATTTTGGCAAAGCAAAGTGGTCGTGGTACCTGAATTAACTAACTCTGGCTATTTTGTTAGAATTTCTTTCGTCCCTACTTGCACAACAAGAAAAGGGAGCTTTAGCGACGTGCCTTTAACCACGATATGTTTCAGTCATAAGCTATAGCGACGACATTCTTCTCTATAAACCTTTTGTGACAATAAATATAATTTTTAGCGACGACAAATGTCGTTGCTATAACCCCTGTTTCTTGTGGCGTTGGGGTCATTCAGTCATCAAATGCATATGTGAGTCCGTGATCGTTACCAGATAATCAAAACAACAAACAATAGATAATAAACCAACCTGTTTGAATTACAAACGCGGATTACACGGTTGATTTCTTGAGTTAAGCTCTCTGTTTGTTTTTCTCTCTGTTTTCACCTTATCAGTATGTTATGTGTGTGTATTGTGTGTGATTGTGATCGATGTACAGAGAGAAAGAGATAATATCTGTTTAAGATATTATCAAAACTTAATAAACTAATATTAAAACTAAAAACATAATATCTAAATAATAAATATCTAGATATTATAACTTTGACTTTATTACAGAATAGACCCTAGACTATTGTTGAGAGTAACTTTCAGCATTAACTTCAGATTGCGATCTTCGTTTTGGATGATCTTGAATCCAATGAGACTGTGTCTTAACAATCTCCCCCTTTGGATCAAGATCATTACGAAAATGATTTGGCAATACGATCTTCTCTTTCAGCACAGAAGATGCAATCTCTTTCTCTAGCTCAGAATGCTTTAGCAAAGTATCTTGAAAGAAAATTTATCTGAAATCAGCATGTCTTCAGAATACTTTGATCTCGCAGTTCTTGGTCTTGTAATGTAATGGACTGAACATTTCTTCAAGCTTTAGATTCTCCCCCTTTTTGATGGAAAGTGTAACGACTTCATCAAAACTTTGAGTAAGAAATGTTTACCACTTGTAGTCTCTGATCCGTCAATTCAATAGTTATTCATCCTGATCTTTGCAAATCTAGACAAAATAATCATGTAACACCTGAATCAACTAATGAATCAGTTAGAATGTCTGTCAGTAACACTAAGTCACTGTGTGTAACGAATACACATTGGAAAGGAGCTGTTTGATGTTGACTCCCCCAGGGCTTCCATTTAATCATCGAAACACCACAAAGGTAATTTCTATAAACGTTATGACAAAGAAACTAATTCCTTGTGTGTTCGTGCTTGTGTTGAAAGAATTAAGCACTTGATGATTGCTTATTTGGCTCAAAATTGTGTAAACCACTGAGACAACAGTAAGTTAAACACATACTCAATGTGCATGAGTGAAGTGCGAAGGTGGGGCAGACTTCCTTCTTTTCAATATCCAGATTTTCCAAATGAAAATCAGATAGTAAATGTGTTGCATCCCCTTTGAAAATGTGAAACACTTTCTTGTTGAGAAGAAAATGAGTAGATAGTGAGGTTTGATCAAGAGTTGGCATGGGCTAGTTGCCTGTTTCAATAATGATCACCAAAGATTTGTGAAACACTAGTAATGTGGCTACCCGGCTCAGAAAAAGTTGGTGCAGAGTTGTGATATTCTTTTTAACTCTGTTCTCACACGCTCTTTCTTTTAAATGTTTTGCTTTCTCTAATCACACTCATTTCTATTCTCTTTGCACACTCAATCACTAAGGATTAACTTCTTGGGTAGAAATCACTGGTTAAGGTGATTCCATAAAAGTTGTGTTAATTCCTAGCACAATGATTCTTGTTTTCCTATGATGCATGTGATGCTCAGATTGGTTTAACTATTTCAGTTAAAGCACAATATTGATCATGAAAACATTTAAGATACACTTCCAAAATATAAAATCTGTTGAAAAATCGGGAAGTGGTTTGAACATTAAAAACAATGTTTTCTATGATTGCAAGTTGTCCTTCTTTCAACCATATATGAGATGAAGATTTGGAATTATACCTTTACGTACGATCTTCCATCTCATGAAGCTAAGCTTAAAGTCATAAAGATATGATCTTTTAAGCTTCTCTCAAACTTCTGCAAAAGTCTTAAGTCAAAGTCAAAGCAAATTTATTCACTTAAATTGAAAAGACAAAAAGCAGTAAAACTTTTTAAAGTACGAGTTCTGATCAGAAATAATCAGAAGTCATATCCGAACTCCCTTTTGACTTGAAGAGCTCCCCCTAAATTCTTGCATTACAAAAAAAATTTGGCATTATAAGGTACATGCACAAATTTTATGAGCTCCCCCTCGAAATAATATTGACGACTTGTCAATGTCTTCTCATTCTCCCCCTTGGATTATGAACATTAGATAGAAGTGCAGATATCAATCAGAGTTAAGAATGAAGAAATGATGAAAAAGTATACAATTAGAAAACTTTGTTAGGTAACTACTGATTAAATCTTAAGATTTAGCATACCAAGCTTAGAGATAAGAAAGTTGAACCTCTTTTCATCTAAGGGTTTGGTGAACAAATCGGCAAGTTGATAATCAGTTTTTACAAAGAAAAGTTCAATTGTTCCTTTTTCAACATGATCTTTAATAAAATGATACCTGGCGTCTATGTGCTTAGCCTTGGTGTGTTGAACAGGATTCGCTGATATTGCGATGGCGCTCTTGGAGTCACAGTATATCGGGATCTTGTTGAAGTAGAAACCGTAGTCGCGCAATTGAGTTCTCATCCATAAGACCTGAGAACAGCAGCTAGCAGCAGCTACATATTCTGCTTCGGCCGTGGAAGTTGAAACACAAAGTTGCTTCTTCGATGCCCAACTTACTAGTTTGTCACCGAGGAACTGTACGTGTCCTGACGTGCTCTTCCTGTCTAACATACAACCTGCATGATCTGCATCTGTGTAGGCTGTTAGTTCAAAACTAGTATCTTTAGGATACCACAGACCAAGATCTGCAGTGCCCTTCAGATATCTAAAAATGCGCTTCACAGCAGACATATGGATTTCTTTAGGATTGGCCTGATATCGTGCACATAAGCATGTTGAAAACATTATATCTGGCCTACTAGAAGTAAGATACATTAAAGAACCTATCATCCCTCGATAAGTCCTAACATCAACAGCCTTTCCCGAAGGATCGCTGCCAATCTTAGTACCTGGTGCCATTGGGGTACCAATCGGTTTTGAATTTTCCATTTTGAACTTCCGAAGAATATCCATAATGTATTTTGATTGATTGATAAAAATACCCGATGAAAATTGTTTTACTTGTAAACCGAGGAAGAAATTCATCTCTCCCATCAAGTTCATCTGAAATCTAGACACCATAAGGTTTGAAAAATTCTTACAGTACTTAGTATTTGTAGAACCAAAGATAATATCATCTACATAGATTTGAATTAAAATGATATCGGCTTTTTCCTTTTTGATAAACAAAGTGGTATCCACCGTACCTTTTGAAAACCCAGACTTGACTAGAAAAGTGGAAAGGACATCATACCAGGCTCGAGGTGCTTGTTTCAGACCGTAGAGTGCTTTGTCGAGAATGTAAACGTGATTCGGCTTCTCTTGATTGACAAAACCTTCTGGTTGAGAGACGTAGACTTCCTCCTTCAGAATTCCATTGAGGAATGTTGTCTTCACGTCCATTTGAAAGACCGTGAAGTTCTTATGGGCTGCGTAGGCTAAAAACATTCTGATTGCCTCTAATCGCGCCACAGGAGCATATGTTTCGTCAAAGTCTATTCCTTCCTCTTGTCTGTATCCTTTGGCTACTAGTCTTGCCTTGTTTCGGATAACGGTACCATCTTCGTCTTTCTTTATCTTGAAAACCCATTTCGTACCTATTATGGTTTTACCTTGAGGTTTCGGTACGAGTCTCCAGACTTTAAGTGCATTGAACTGATTCAGCTCTTCTTGCATTGAGATCACCCATTCTGGATCCGCAAGTGCCTCTGATACGCGAGTTGGCTCGAACTTGCTCAGAAAGGAGTCATGCATGCACATGTTCATTGATGCTGACCTAGTTTGCACCAGTTTTGATGGATCGCCAATGACTTGGCTTATCGGATGCTCTTTGGTCCATTTATGTTCATGAGGCAGTGGATTATATGAATGTATGTCAATTGAATTATCTATAAATCCACTTGTACCTTCTTCGGTTTGTTCTGGAGGAATTGTGGTTTCAGTTGAAGTAATTGGTGGAAGTGTATTATATGATGAGAGATCAATATAAAAAGGAATGGGGGGTTCAGTTGAAGTAGATGGTGCAGAAGTCTTAGTAGGTACAGCTTGTTCCGGCTGTAGATTAGTCTGTATAGAACAACCTACTGTTTCAGCTACTTCTGTCTCTTTATCATTTGTCACTTCTTCAACTATTGGAGTCGGCATTTGAATTGTAATTTCTTGTTGAATCGGGGCGTTTGATTCAATAGAGTCATCTGAACTGGTTGGATGAGTAGTCGTTAAGTCTTCCATCCTGTCAACCACAACAGATTTCTTTACATTAGATCCAAGAAATTCATCATAAAACAATTCAAATAATAAATCTAAATCAGATAAATGGTTAGTTGAAGTTGAAGCTTCGTCTGATTTATTATGTTGAGACGCAGGTTCTGGACTGAGTTGCCCAGAAGCTAGTACTCCAGTTATAACGGGTTCTGAACGTTGTTGTTCGGAAGCCATTTCTTCATCAAAGGTGACGTTGATGCTTTCAATCACCGTCTTTGACTTCTTGAAGTAGATTCTAAATGCAGTTGATGATGAGGAGTATCCAATGAAGATTCCTTCATCCGCCTTAGCACTGAACTTATTAAGATTATCCCTGTCATTTAGAACGAAACACTTACACCCAAATATATGGAAATATTTGATTGTCGGTGTTCGGTTGTTGATTAATGCATAAGGAGTCTTCTTGAATCTTCGATGTACCATGGATCGATTCTGTGTGTAGCATGCGGTCGAAACAGCTTCTGCCCACAAAAATAGAGGTAAGTCTGATTGACTTAGCATAGTACGAGCAGCCTCGACTAGCGTCCGATTTCTTCTTTCAACTACTCCATTTTGTTGAGGTGTTCGAGCAGCAGAGTATTGATGTGAAATCCCGACAGATTCGAGATATTCTTCAACTTTGTTGTTCTTGAACTCTGTGTCGTTGTCTGTTCTTAGAATCTTGACCGGTTTCTGCAGATTCACTTGGGTCGTCTTCAGGAATGTAATGAGAACATCTGGTGTCTCATCCTTTGAACGTAGAAACTTGACCCATGTGTATCGCGAGTAATCGTCCACGATCACGAGTATGTACTTCTTTCCGCCTAAGCTTTGAGTGCGCATTGGACCGCATAGATCCATATGCAATAACTCTAAAGGAGCTTTTGTACTTGGTTCAGGCTTCGGTTTATGAGGTGCCCTCTTCATCTTGCCCTTCTCACAAGCTGCACAAAGATGTTCTCTTTCATATCTCAGCTCTGGAAGTCCTTTGACGAGCTTTCCACTGACCAGGTTGTTGATGTACCGAAAGTTGAGGTGAGAAAGACGTCGATGCCATAACCAACTTTGTTGCATCGAAGCTTTCGATAGTAGACAAACTTGTTTGTCAGTCTGGACATCAGATAAGTTGATTGTGTAGAGGTCTGATTCTCGTGTACCGACCAAGAGTTCTTCGCCTTCTTCATTGCGAACTGAACATCTCTTGGCTTTGAAGTTGACCTCTAAGTCTTTGTCACAGAACTGGCCTATACTGAACAAGTTGTGTCCTAAACCTTCTACATAGCTCACCTTCTTGATCGTGACATTGTCATGTTGTACATCACCATATCCCATGATTGGAGAAAACTGGTCGTTGCCAAATCTTACTGTTCCGCAATATTTTTCTTTAAAATTGGACAGTATCTCTTTTTGCCCTGTCATGTGCTTCGAACATCCGCTGTCCAAGAACCACGTATGACTAGTCTGCATAAGAGAAAATACAAATTTAGATGTTTATACGACAACATTGGAATATTCACTTTGATTATCGAAGTGCGGGTCTTGAACTGATTTGTTCAAAAGCCTATTTTGACTTTGATGTTCGGGTTTTGAACTGCATTATCCAAAAACCTATTTTGACATTGAAGAACGAGTCCTGATCTGTACATAATCAGAAGTCGTATTCTCTTTAAGCTTTGTGTGCCTGCAACACAGATTTAGCCTTAGGTACCCATTGGAATTTGGGTCCTGCTGTGTTAGCACAAGATTTTGGTAACCATTTCAAATTGGTTCCTCTTTTATTTTGAAATAGATATGAAGTAGGATAATGATAAGAATGCACATGAGATGATTCAAACCGCATAGCAGAATCTTGACAGAAATTAGAAGCATGTTTATCATAAAAGGAAGACTGTCTAGCAGTTTTAGATAACAGGAATAGTTGCTTAAAAGAGTATTTCAGTTTAGGAGCAACATTCATATTCAAAGTATCTGAACTAGACATATTCTTATTACAATAAACAGAATCAAAAGATTTAAAAGTCTTGTCAAGCTTCCGTTTGGGTTGCCATTTCTTGGTCATATCTGAAACAGTTGAAACCTTTGAGTTAGACATTAGAGAAACAACTGAATGCATTTTCTTTGGGTTACCAGTATTGATCGGCTTCTGTGAATGTTTCTTGCCTTTAGCATTTTTAGCTTTCACAGAGACTGAGTTATCAACTCGCGTTGATTTTGCACTGTTAACAGGCTTACTGGTTGATCCAACAGATTTCTTAAGAAAGGATGAATGGTTTGGAAGTTTTGCATTAAAGTCAAATTGTTCAAGACAATCATCTAAACCACCGTTAGAGTTCAGAAAATCAAACCCTTGATTTGATGAACTAACCATATTCTCAGAGTTTGAAGCCTTAGAAAGAACAGAATTTGTAAACACAGTTGTAAAAACATTTTGTTCAATGTTTATCAAAAGTCTTTCATCTGACAAGGAATTCTCGAGTTCAGAAATTTTACTTTCTAAAACGAGAGGAGGGACATATAGTTTACCTTGAGTAGGTTTCGCCTCCATTTCCTTTTCAGAAAAACTTAGAAAGAAGTCATCTGTTAGAGTTTTCTTCTTTTCAGGTTTCTTATCATAGCTATTATTCAACTTCGCATAATAAAATGGAAGATGAACTTTAGATGATATTAAATGTTTTTCTGTTTCTTTGGCTTCATCCTCTTCAGATAGTTTAGTCCAATAAACTTTAAGTTCAGGGATTCTTCTAGCTAACTTCATAGAAAGAATATCATAAAGTGCAGGCACTTCAGACATTCCCTTTTGAAGATAGTGAGGATTCTTATAACCGATTCCCCATCTTTCTTTTTTCTCTATTGGTTTGTTAAGATGAATGGTTTGCTCAGTTTGACCTAATGAGTACAACTTCTTTTCCAAAGCATCCATTTTTGCAATTAAAGATTTGTTTTCTTCGATAGACGAAGAATGCATTTGTGTAACCTCGTATAAGTCAATCTCACGTTTTAGCAGTTTAGACTTGAGTTCAGAATTCTCACTAAGAATTATTGTCTTCTCCGTTGCGTTGGTGTCATTGTTTTTATGTAAAACCTCAACCAGTACTTTCTTCTCAGCAATTTCATTGCTAAGTTTCTGTATTGATTGGTTTTTGTCAGTAATGACACCCTTTTCACGCTTTAGGTTCGACTCTAACTTTTTGAGTTTATCATTCATGGCATGCAATTGATTTATGAATTCAGCATACGATAAGTTGCATACCTCTTCTTCATTCTCTGAATCAGCTTCATCATCTGATTCATGCTTTCCCATCAAGCACAGGTTGACAACTTCATCTTTCTCTTCATCTTCTTCATCATCATCAGAATGATCGAGCCAGAAAACGTCTTCAGCCATCAATGCCTTCCCAGCCTCTTGTTGCTTTGCAAGCAACATCTTGTTCTTGTAGTAGTCCGAGTTCTTGACTTTTGGCTTTCGGCAATCTCTGGCATAATGACCGGTTTTGCCACAGTTGTAGCACGTTATAGGTTCTGTCTGACCTGATCCTTCTGCTTGAAACCTTCTCTCTTCAGGTTTCCTTTCCTCTGATCTCTTTCCTTCAGCAAGATCTCTTCTATCTTCTGGTTTCCTCTCCTCCATTCTCCTTCCTTCAAACCTTCTTCCTTCAAATCTACTTCCTTCGACCCTTTCTCTATGAGCGTAGTTGTTTGGACCAGACGAATACCTCTGACTGTTTGAGCTTGGCTTTGTGTAGAATTTCTTCTGGAAAGCCTTAGTCAACAAAAGCAATGCTTGCTTTAGTTGTTCACATTCATCTTTGTCAGAGTTTGCTTCAGCTTTATCTTCATCTGATTCATACACAGTCGCTTTGTTCTTCTTCTTCTTGACAACAAAAGCAACTGTGTCTTCAACCTTCTTTCCTCTCTGCCTTTTCTCTTCTAGAATTTCATCCACTTCTTCTTCATTTTGTTTGAGGGTCTCATACACCTCATGAAGTGGAATCTCATTCAGATCTTTAATCTGCTTCATCTGCCTCGCAAATCTCTTCCATTCTGGCTGTAGAACGCTTAGAAATTTGACGTTTAGCTCAATTTGAGATTTGTGGACCTTGTTCTTGCTTAGCTCATTCAGCAAGGTCACAAACCTGTCATGTACTTCTTCTAAGGTTTCTCCGGCTCTGCCTCTAAATTCTTCATAGTTATTTAGGCAGTTAGAGATCTTGAGTTGATTTCCCACCTTAGAACCCAGCATCATCTTCTCCAGCTGATCCCACATTTCATTAGCTGAGGCCTTGTAGCTGTCAATCTTTATGTAGATTTCATTGGGGATCCCTTGAAGAATGTATGACATAGCTAGCTTATCACCTTTAGCTCTGTTTAGGTTGTCACGGTTAAGCTCATGGTACTTCAGTTCAACTTGTGTTGGCACTGTTCCAACCAGACGAGTTGTCTTTATTGGTTGCATATTTCCTTCTGCAAATGACTGTCTGATGAACTCACAAAGCTCATGTCTGTCTATGAAGTTTAGAAACCGATCCTTCCACTGTTCGTATTCACCTTTAAATAGAACTGGTGGTTTGGAATCAGTTCCAATGGCAAGAGCTTCTCTGGAAGTCATAATTGAACAAGATTTAAGATGCGAGAGGCTTTGAGATGCGTGAGGCTTGAGATGCGAGAGGCTTTGAGATGCGTGAGGCTTGAGATGCGAGAGGCTTTGAGATATGAGAGAATTTTAAAATTCAAAAGTTTGTGCGAGATGTTGATTGCGCAAAGTGAGGATCGACTGATAAGACGTAAGAACTGTTTGGATTTTCGACCGGGAAAAAGTTGCGACCGAAAAAATGTGAGAGTTAATCAAAGGAAGGTGGTGAGAAATTGTTTTGCATTAAAATGAATGGACCAATATAGTGTATTTGAATGTGAGTGTGAGTGGTGTGGAAAAGGTGGTCACGTGATAGTTTGCATGAGATTTCAAAGCATGAAAAAGTGGGTGTGTTTGCATGTAAATTGATGTTTCTTAGGTTTGCATGTGGTCACGTGATGTAAGAGTGTGAGTGTAAATTATGTAAATTGATGTTTCTTAGTGAGAGTGTGAGAACCGAGAGTGTGAAGACCAAATGTATGCAAATTGTGAGTGGGTGGAATCACGTGAGTGGGTGAGGATTATGAGAGTGTGAGAGTGTTTGACCGGATGAGTGAAGACCAAAAGAAGTGAGGAAGATCGGATGTGGGTTTAGATAAGACCGGATGTGTGTTTTATGTGATTCGACCGGAAGAGTTAATTTCCTTTGACCGGGGAAGTGAGGTGGAAAAGTTTTATTCGACCGGTGAAATGTAGTGGAAAAGTGGGGTTCGACCGGAATTGAGGTTTACTTTGACCGGATAAAAAAAAATACTCGACCGGATAAAAAAAAAATATTCGACCGGTACAAAGTGGGATTTGACTGGAGAGTGTTTGACCGATACCAAAAGTTTGTGAGATTCGACCGATAAAAAAATGATCTTCGACCGGTGGAATGTAAAAACTAAGGTTCGACCGGTACGCTTAAGACCGATACGTCGTCTTCTCCGATTAAACAACCTGCAACTCTAAAATTAACCCAACTAGAGATCGATTTACCACACCAAACTTTCACATAATGTTCTCCTTACCAACAACAACAATACACAACCTTTTGATTTCGAAAATAACCGCAAAATCAAGATTTTGATGATTGATCAGTGTTCTTCAAAAATGAAGAACACAGAGAGTTGAAAATTTTGATTTGATCTGGATCAGCTCTGATACCAATTGTGAGTCTGTGATCGTTACCAGATAATCAAAACAACAAACAATAGATAATAAACCAACCTGTTTGAATTACAAACGCGGATTACACGGTTGATTTCTTGAGTTAAGCTCTCTGTTTGTTTTTCTCTCTGTTTTCACCTTATCAGTATGTTATGTGTGTGTATTGTGTGTGATTGTGATCGATGTACAGAGAGAAAGAGATAATATATGTTTAAGATATTATCAAAACTTAATAAACTAATATTAAAACTAAAAACATAATATCTAAATAATAAATATCTAGATATTATAACTTTGACTTTATTACAGAATAGACCCTAGACTATTGTTGAGAGTAACTTTCAGCATTAACTTCAGATTGCGATCTTCGTTTTGGATGATCTTGAATCCAATGAGACTGTGTCTTAACAACATAAAACGTCGCATTGCTAGTCAACTTTTTTGGTCTACTATGCCTAAGGACATCACCAAATTCCTCAAAAGAGTGCCTCATCTGTACATGAACATTCATGGCAAGCTAGATTGCTATAACCTTAATTTTGCCGATTCTAGTCAATTTTGGAAAGATATCTTGATGGACTTCATCACATATTTGCCCTCTTCTCGTGGCTACTCTATTTCTATGGTTGTGATAGATCGATTATCAAAATATGGTCACTTTGCTACCTTGCATTATGATTTTTCCAGTCCTGAATCTTTTCTCACGAATATTGTTAAATTACACGGTTATCCCAAGACTATTGTATCAGACACAGATTAGGTATTCACAAGCAATTTTGGCTGCATTTATCATAATAGAATTGGGAGAGGTATGTGTTGCTAGATCAGCAGAATGAAGGAATAAGAAGGAGCATTAGAGTAAGATTCCTAACAGGAAATGTTCTTTTGGTGGGCTATATAAGGAGGCACCCTAGGGTATATAAGTTAGACATGTAAGGGTCGGTGGCAGTTACAAAATCGTATTTCAAGTGATTTACGGTCCCAAAAATGATAACAATAAATCACGTGCAACTGACCCGTTACAACAAATGCGGAATAACGAAATCTAAATATTGTATATTTTGGTCTATTGATTCATACCGATCCATAAACGTAAATATAGCAGTTATCGAATATACGATAAAATATAACGAAACAGCAAATAAATCGAGACAACAATATTTAACGTGGTTCCACTATCAGTGTGATAGTGTACATCTACAGGGAGAGAGAGATCTTTATATTACCAACCGGGAGAAATTACAACTAACCAAATGTTCCCACAAAACAAGATATATAAATATATATCAATGATATATATATATATATATATCAACAAAAGGGAACAAGGAAGAAGAAGAAGAAAGTTAGAGAGAAGACTTCTAACTTCTTGTTGGTGTATTTTGGAATGGAATGGATGCAAGTATTTTTAGGGGAAAAATGGAGGATGTCATATGGATGATGTCATATGGATGACGACAACCAAGTCTTCCAAAAAAATATGTGGTCAATATTAATCCACATATATATGCTTTAAACACTTGTACATAGTGCTTGGTGAGTTGCACAGCACCAATAAAAACTTATCTGATTTAAGTTTTTCAACACTCCACCATGATGTGCAAATCACCCGACGAAACCAAAGCACGAACCAATCCCCCGAATACAGACAAATAGCTGATAGAGATTTACATGAGGTAACAGAATGCATTTTGATCGTGACGAGCTTCGGCTCGGCCATCACCCGTCAAAATCAAAAGCAAAAATCCTCAAGTGATCAATCTCAATAAACGAACGAGTTAAGCAACCTAAAAACATGTACCAAGTAATATCTCCCCAAAGATGTCGCTATGTCATCTGTAGCAATATTCTCATCTCTCCCACAAGGTGCCAAACGGCACTAACACAATCTGAGCTGGATCAAATTTGAGCAACTCGAATGCGGCTGGCGGTAACGACTTGGTGAACATATCGGAAGCATTATCTTCAGATAATATTTTCTTCAAGTACACAACCTTTGCGTTGTGTAAAGCTACCAGAAATGCATCACGCACATTAATGTGCTTCGTTCGAGAGTTGAACGCCAAATTTGTTGCCAAGTGAATAACACTCTGGCTATCACAATTAATACGGACAGTAGTCTGCTTCAGGCCCAAACCAAACAAGAGTTCCTGTAAATGAACTGATTCTTTAGCAGACTCGACCGCTACAATAAGTTCAGCTTCGGTAGTCGATAATGCAACAACAGACCATAATCGAGATCTCCAACTAACAGCTGTTCCACCTAAAGTAAAAACATAACCAGATGTGGATTTCCAACTGACACGATCACCTGCGTAATCTGAATCGCAGTAACCAAGAATATCACAGTTGTTTTGCATACCATAAATCAGGCCGTGAGTTTCCGTACCTTTCAAGTAACGAAATACGGTTTTGACTGCATTCCAATGTGACTTACCCGGGTTTGATAGAAACCGACTAATCACACCAACAGAATGTGCAAGATCGAGACGAGTGCATACCATGGTATACATGAGGCTCCCGACTGCACTGGCATACGGAATCTTTGCCATCTCAGCCTTTCCAATATCGTCTACCGGGCAATCGTCTCTTGTAATCTTGATATTTCTTGGAAGTGGCGTAGAAACCGACTTTGCTCCATCAAGATTAAACCGCTTCAGAATCTTCTGAATATAGCCCTTCTGTGTTAACCTGAGAGTACGAGACTTTCTGTCCCGAACAATTTCCATGCCGAGAATAACACGAGCTTCACCGAGATCTTTCATTTCAAATTATGATTTCAACCTATCTTTCAAACGGTTGATTTCAGAACGATCCCTGCAAGCTATCATCATGTCATCAACATAAAGAAGTAGATAAATAGAAATGTCATCGCTTGATCTATGATAGACACAAGTGTCTTTCTCACTACGCTCAAAACCCAACGAGAGCATAAATAAATCAAACTTCTTGTACCACTGTCGAGGAGACTGTTTAAGTCCATAAAGGGACTTTTTCAATTTACAAACCCAATCAGGTTTGTTGTCGGAGATGAAACCTTCCGGTTGCTTCATGTAGATAGTTTCTTCAAGATCTCCGTGCAGAAAAGCTGTTTTCACATCTAATTGTTCGAGCTCCATATCAATAATTGCCACAAGGGCCAAAAGGACCCGAATAGATGTGTGTCGAACCACAGGCGCAAAGATATCGTCATACTCGATACCCTTCCGCTATGCAAAGCCTTTCGCAACCATACGAGCTTTATAACGCTTATCGTCTTTGACTCTATAAACCCATTTGCAGCCAATTGCGCGACTGCCTTTCGGTAATGGACAAAGCTCCCAAGTGTTATTTTTAGATAGAGCTTCCATTTCCTCATGCATAGCTCCTAACCACTTATCACAGTGGCTCGAAGCTAGGGCCTCCGAATAGTCAAACGGCTCATCCTGTACAACATGCAAAGCATACTCAAGCTGGTCAGTAAAACTCATATTTGCAAAATCCCAATCACCATACCCATTAGGAGGACGGATAGTTCTCTGGCTCTGCCTCGCAGATACTGATACTGGAATTGTATCGCCTTGACCTCCACCATCATTCAGAATTTCTTCCTGAACTGAGCTAACTGGATCAGAAGTAGATGTATCTGGTGGACTAACATCTTCTTCAGATTCTGACCCCAAAGTGAAACCACGAGCAGATGAGTTGGGTACAATAGGACTGACAATTATCTCATCTCCATCGGCTGTTGGAGAAACAGAAGAGATAATTTTCGGTTCTGGAGCGGGTTGTCGATTATGATTAGACTTGAACATAGTCGACTCATCGAAGGTCACATGTCGAGAGTGAATCACCTTTCGGGTGACCGGGTTCCAGATTCGGTAACCCTTGATTCCATCTGTATAGCCGAGTAGGAATCCCTTGGTGGCTCTGAGATCCAACTTGTCCTGACCTGTCACATGAATATACACAGGACATCCAAATACACGTATGTATTTCAAACAGATACAACCCTTACCCCTCCAAATTTCTTCCGGAATTTTTCCCCCAATGGCTGAACACGGTAACCGATTCACAACGTGTACAGCAGTGTGAAGTGCTTCAGCCCAAAACATTTTAGGGAAACCAGATGTAACAAACATACATCGGACTTTTTCTAACAAGGTCCTATTCATCCGCTCGACGACTCCGTTTGATTGCGGATCGCCGGGTGTGGTGTAGTGTCGGTGAATACCTCTACGTGAACAAAAGTCTTTAAAGTTACCACTAGTGTATTCACCACCATTGTCAGATCTAAGCACCTTTAATTTTCTACCAGTCTCGACTTCGACTAGTGCTAACCAAGTTTTGAATATTTCAAAAACATCTGACTTTAACTTAATCACATACACCCAAAGTTTGTGCGAGAAATTATCAATAAAAGTAACATAGTACTTACCTCCACTGAGGGACTGTGTCGAAGATGGTCCCCAAACGTCTGTATGAACGTAATCAAGGATCCCTTTGGTGTTGTGTTTTCCAACACCAAAAGAAACACGCGTCTGTTTACCTGAGACACATTATGAACAAAAGTCCAGACTCGTAGGCGTATCAACTGCAATGAGTTTCCGCTTGCGCAGAATCTCCAAATTCTTCTCTGAAGTGTGTCCCAACCTAAGATGCCACAAACGTGTAGCATCTAAGTTTTTTGAACTATCCGCGACACACACATCAGAACTGACTGTTTCGCCTACCAGATGAAGATGAAACAGGTTATTTTCTGCCTGCTCACCCTTCATCACAATAAAGTTCCCTCTGGAGATGCGCATACTCCCATTCTCTATTCGAATCTTACAGCCAAGTTTGGACAGTTGTCCAACAGAAATCAAAGAACGAGTCATAGACGGTACAAATTTAACATTTGATAAAGTTCGAATAGTACCATCAAACATTTTGATTCTGACCGAACCGATGCCTCGAGTGACACACGATGTACTGTTTCCCATATAAATATGGTTACCTTCGAACTCTTCGAAAGTAGTGAAACAGTCCCGAAATGGTGTCATATGGCACAAAGCTCCGGTATCCAACACCCAACGCCTGTCGCCTTGCGGTGCAGTAACCATTGCTGAGAAGCCTGTATCTTGTTCGGTTGCAACTGCTGAAGATTCTGCTTTGTTCTTGTCCTTGTTTTTCGAACTCGGACAATCTCTAACCCAATGACCTGGTTTGTGACAATAATTACAATTGCCACGTTGCTTAGATTTCCCGCGATGACCAGGTTTACGAGATTGGGAGCGGCCACGAGTTCTTCCCCTGAGCTGATCGTCTTGGTCTCTTTCGGCAAATAGACCATGACTGTTGTGGTTGTTCTCCCGCGAACTGTTACCGATTTTCATCTGAATTCTTTGTTCTTCATAGATCATCCCTGCTTTCACGTCAGACAAAGATATGGAATCTCTTCCATAAATAAAACTGTTAGTGAACTGGGAATATTTTTCGGGAAGTGAATACAATAGAATCAAGGCGAGTGCCTCATTATCTGTGGCAAAAATAGAATCTGTTGCCTTCAAATTCATTATGATGTCTTCGAATTATGTCATGTGGGCCTGGATGATAGTGCCTTCCTTCATTTTGAAGAACAAGCACGACCTCATCAATAACAGTCGGTTAGTCAAAGTTTTCTTGAGATAAAGATTCTCAAGTCTTTTCCAAATCCCTGCGGCTGTCTTTTTAGAAACGATTTCAGAAATTACATTTGGACCCGCAGCCATTTGTAAGGTAGTGAAGGCCCAAGCCTTCATTTCCTTAGCTTCTAAGGTGGACATATCCGGATCTATTTCTTCCGGAGCAAAGACTACGGGGTGAATATCGTTTTTCCTAAGTGCTGCTGCTGTAGTAAACTGCCATTTACCAAAATCCCCCTCCCCGTTCCATTATTCTATTCTAATCCCGGCCCCCGATAATTTAAAAGCACCTTTTTTATAAACATTTGGGTCTGAGTTGGAAACGGAACCGGCGAATGGATTTCCTGAATCAACAGACATTTTTAACGAGCACTTATCGTGCGACTAAAAATATACAATATAAGTCAAATTTAGATCTAGGTGCTCTGATACCAATTGTAAGGGTCGGTGGCAGTTACAAAATCGTATTTGAAGTGATTTACGGTCCCAAAAATGATAACAATAAATCACGTGCAACTGACCCGTTACAACAAATGCGGAATAACGAGATCTAAATATTGTATATTTTGGTCTATTGATTCATTCCGATCCACAAACGTAAATATAGCAGTCATCGAATATACGATAAAATATAACGAAACAGCAAATAAATCGAGACAACAATATTTAACGTGGTTCCACTATCAGTGTGATAGTGTACATCCACAGGGAGAGAGAGATCTTTATATTACCAACCGGGAGAAATTACAACGTGTTTACGAGATCCTTGGATCAACAAATCAGCTAACCAAATGTTCCCCCAAAACAAGATATATATAAATATATATCAATGATATATATATATATATATATATATATATATATATATCAACAAAAGGGAACAAGGAAGAAGAAGAAGAAAGTTAGAAAGAAGACTTCTAACTTTTTGTTGGTGTATTTTGGAATGGAATGGATGCAAGTATTTATAGGGGAAAAATGGAGGATGACATATGGATGATGACAACCAAGTCTTCCAAAAAAGTATGTGGTCAATATTAATCCACATATATATGCTTTAAACACTTGTACATAGTGCTTGGTGAGTTGCACAGCACCAATAAAAACTTATATGATTTAAGTTTTTCAACAAGACAATAATTTATGCTCTCACCCTCTCCTAAATATCTTCTTTTTCCTCCTCTGATTTATCTTCTTTGCTCCTTTTTATTATCTGCTACTTATTTTCTAGAAGGATAATATTGTTGATGAATGAGACTCATGTACTTACTTTATTCAGAGTAATATGAGAGCATTCTGTCCTATTTTAGTATGTGTTCTTGTATTTTGGGTTGTACTAACAGCTGAGGTACTTGACATTACAAATTAGAGTAGATTGGGATCTTCTTTATCTTGTGGCTTAATTTTTAGTATTTTTCTTGTTGGTTTTGTAACGGTAATATTGTAAATTTCTGAGTCGTTTAATAGATTCAATTATACCAAGATTACAACATAAAATCAGTCGTTAAATAGACCCAATTAAACCAAGACTAGACCACATCCTAATATGAAAGGAAACAAAATTTGATCGATACTATGTTAATTTTAAATAATGAATTTAAAAAATCTCGGGTTTTTAGTTGGAAAATACTAGTAAAAATATGTCAAAACATAAAATAAAATATTTAGAGCATTCTCTAAGAGGTTCTTTATAATCTCTCTCTCTCTCTATATATATATATATATATTAAATGAGAAACCAAGGGATGATGTGGGCTCTCCTACTATAAAAAAAACTATTTATCTTTTTTCTCTTTCATCCTCCTTTTAACTTTTTTTTTAATTTTCAATGTTAAAAACATTGATTATTCATTTATGCACCGTTCTTTTTGTTTTCCCTAACTCCTATCCATCCTCCAATTGTTTCATTTTCCCAAGCTTTTGGTTTTCTTCATCTATCAAACAATCTCTCAAAAAATCAATCTATCAATTTAAGTTAAATATTTTACTTTATTTGGTTGTGTTTTGAGATTAAGACTTCGCATCATCATCCTCCTCGACTCTAATGGATCGTATACACAAGAAACAAAACACAATTTACATCGATTTCAAACAATCTCAAGTAAGAGTTTCATATGCTAAGTATATTGTTACTACAAGTTTCTTATCACCTACAAACTTCGTTTGACTTCAAATATGTAGTTTCTACAACGTTTTCTTCTCAACATTTCATTCATCTTTTTTTTTTCAACGTTGATATTTGCATGCCTTTATATTCTATTACTAAATGTTTGTTTTATGTTTTATGCCTCCTTGGTGATGCCATTGTAAAACTTGACTGGAATGAGAGGTATTCTTTCATTTCTTATTTCTTTAAGTTTCAACAAATCATTCGTGATACTATTTCAATCTCTTTATTTCAGTTTCGTATTTTATTTGATTTATCTTATTTCTCAAGTAATCAATGTTAGGGGTTGTTTGGTTGGTTTTCCATTAAGTTCTGTATGGATAAAGTTGTTTGTGTGGATTAATCTGTCTGTATAGATTTAGAAGGTTTTTATTTGAAAGAGTTTTTTCATAGATGCAAGGAACGTGTTTTTTAATGAGAGGGAATGGTTTGGAAAAAACTTGGGTTTCTGCATAAAGCTCCCCCTTGAAATCTTACTGAATAAGTCACTTTTCTATATCATTAAGACACTACCAAACAGTCATATATAGCTGACTGAATAAGCTGTGAGTCTCATTAAGCTGCTAACAAACAGACCCTTAGTGTTGGATTTCAAGCAACACTTTGAAAACTTGCTCATCAAGATATATGGAATTCTTAACACTGTTTATTTTCTATGTGTTGGTTAGTGTGCAATTTCGTTTTAATCTTAGCAGCAACTGCATTAAAAATCTTTTGGTCATGGAAATGGTGAAATTTTATTAAAAAAACAAGTGTTATCTTCACGTTATCTACTTTCCCACTTGGGATTAGATGATTAATCAATATGCATAACATACATGTAGAAATAAATAATGATCATGAATCTTATATTATAGATAGCGATTCAATCAAATATTTTGTGACGCTACCATTTATGGTTATATTTTTCTTCTTTATAGTTATTGATTTCCACATTTTTTAAAAACCAATCTCGCGTTTTTGTATTTCTTTTTTTCATTACCTTAACTTTGCATACTTCATGTTTTATATTCTGAAAAGGTCACCCAGTTGCTATTTCTACTGTAACACCCTCCTCAAAGTAGAATAAAATCTCTCACGACAAGTCCATACTTGAAATACAATTTTATATTGAACCATCAACAAAATAAATAAAGTCTTACATAAAGACTAATTAAACTCGGGTGTTACTAAAACCCTAATAACACTCGCTATATCCAAAGTGCGGAAGACTTCACCAAATTACTCACCCTCGTGTATATAACTAGTACCCATCTCTTCGCAGGATCGCTAGTATCCTTCCCCACCCGGGACCTGATGCACATGCCGACAAATAAAAATGTTAGGCTAACGCCTTGTGAGTTCAAGAGTTTTTAACATGATTAAATATATTGTTAAAAGAAAATAATACAATTTAAATCATAATCTTTCAAAATGATTTACTTTAAATATGGAAACGAATCGTTTTCCAATAACATGCATTTTCAAAGATGAACACCTCAATACAAAATATTTTTTATAAAATGATGTATCACAAAACTCACTCAAAACGAGAATAGAAATCGACTCCCAATTTATGAAACGCGGATAAGACTTTATATCCCGAAATATCCATAACACGGGTGGGGCATAATACTCAACCCATAAATCATAGATAAAATCTGTATATATAAAATGTCACCGAACATAGATACTACAACTCAATACCCAAAACAACACCTTTCAATGACGGGGGAGACCCGATTCCATTGATCAATGTGGCGGGAACACAAAAGTATGTCACATATCTATGTTATAAGCAACGTTTCAAGGATGGACAACCATTGACATCAACCCTATCCAAGTCTTTAGTCATGGTAGGCATCAACCCTATCCAGGTCTTTAGCCATGGTCTTTAGTTTTTTGAATATCAACTCTATCCAAGTCTTTAGTTCGGTACAAATGTGGGTTCAACTCTATCCAAGTCTTTAGCTCAAAGAGTCACCAAGTTCAACCCTATCTAGGTCTTTACCTTGGGATCTCACCATCCTTGACATTCTTCTTCATTTAGAAATTACATCGTATCACCAATGCCTATTTCTAAATCACAAGTTGGGGATCTTATCCCACAGTTACACGATAAAGATGACTTATATGCCTATAGATCCAATGCATTACAGTCTAGAATATTACATGACTCAAATGAATGATAACGCACTCAAAACATGTAATTTCCCTCAAAACACAATTAAATGCATCGTAAAACCAAAGATCCTCATCGAGCCAATAAAACTGGGCAAATGCCCCCAAGACTCCTTTGAGTCACAACCGAGCCAAAGCTCCATAAATCCAACTTGCCATTGGTTAAAAGTCATAAAATGCAATAAACACAATTGACCCACGTTTATGCAAACACATGCTCCATAATTCACGAATAAACTCTAACACAAATTTAGATTTAGAGAAATCATTTTCCAAATGAGTTTACCAATTATCCTTTCAAAACGTCTCATAACACAAAATCAAAAATTTCCCCAAAACACACAAACACTAAAAGTCCATTTATACTCAAAAAAGATCTCATCCTATAAAATGAATCATTAAAATACCAATAATCAAGATTTATTTATCAAAATGCCAAGAATCCTAAATGTGGGTGTTTGTAACACCCCGATTTTCGAAAGATGTCATTTAAAGTTAATAAAGAAATCGATATTTTAAGGGAAACAGAAGATATAGGATTTTGGGCTTGAATCCTAGATTTTATAGTTTGGTTGGATGAAGGATTCAATTACGAGTCCAACGGTTCTTTTCGGGGCAAAATCGGAGCTAAAACGACGAAGTTATGGCCAAAACATTGATCGGACATGAAAAATGAAGAAAATCGGACGAACAGTGCACGGGGCGACTTCCGGACATCCGGGCGAGTTGTGGGTCGACTTAGGCCTCGTGGTAACCAGCGCGGAGTCCTGTTCGACCATAAAACCCGATTTTCAGTACTAGAACTTCATTTCTTCATAACTTTTGCATCACAACTCCGTTTTTTGTGATTCAAGTTGTCATGGTTTCTTTTTGAGAGCACTTCAAGGATATAGCAAGATATTTTAAGTCTATTGGAGAATACAAGAGTATTTTGTGGTGGTAAGCTCGTACAAAAATGATTTTTTGTGACGGTTTTAAAAAATAGGTTTGTAACGGTTTGATAAAAAACCGTTACAAAAAGTCACAGAAAAATTTAAAGAATTGTTTTAGTAACATTTTTTTATAAAAAAAGTTACGATTACAAAAACTCTAGAAACATAAAGCAACGTTTTAGATAAAAACGTTAATAAAAGGTCCCCTTAGGTAACGGTCTAGGATGGTTTTGAAAAAACGTTGCTTTATGTCGTGACGGTTTTGAAAAACCGTTGCTATATAGGACCTTTTAGTAACAATTTTGTCTAAATTGTTGCCTTAGGTCGTAACGGTTTTGAAAAACTGTTACCGAAACTAAAATATATAATGCAACGTTCATTTGAAAACCGTTTCCAAAAGTCACCAAATTCTATGGCAATGGTTTTGCAAAATTTGTGTCGCAAAAAGGTAGTAACGGTTTCTGAAAATATTTCGTCACCATATGTCATGCTTTGATTACAGTATTAAAACATTTACGTCACCATATCTCAAGCTACATTGACGGTTTTGAATAATTTAAGTCACCATATGTCATGTTATGGTGACGGTTTTGAGTACGTTACCATATGTCACTCTATAGTAACGATTTTGAAAAATAAATGTCACCATATGCCTTGTTATGGTGATGGTTTTAAAAAATTACATGTCACAACGGTGACAGTTTTATATAATAAATGTCATCATATAACATGCTATGGTGATGGTTCGAATAATAAACGTCAAACTATGCCATGCTACGATGACGATTTTGTATAATAAACGTGACCATATGTCATGTTGTGGTGACAGTTTTAAATAATAAATATCAGCGTATGTCATGTTACAATGACGGTTTTGAATAATAAGCATCATCGTACGTCATATTATGGTGAGAGTTGTGAAAAATAAACGTCAAGTTACCTCATGCTATGGTGACGGTTTTGAAAAGTAAACATCAACGCATATCGAAAAATTTACGTCACCATATGTCATACTACCATGACAGTTTATAAAAATAAATGTCACCGTATGTCATGTTATGGTGACAATTATGAAAAATAAACGTTATCGTACGTTATGCTATAGTGACAGTTTTGAAAAAGAGAAGTCACCATCTGCCATGCTATGGTGACATTTTCAAAAGTAAACGTCAGTGTATGTCATGCTAAGGTGAAGATTTTTGAATAATGAACGTCACTTTATGTCATCCTATGGTGACGGTTTTGAATATAGTGTCACTCTATGTCATGCTACGGTGATGGTTTTGAAATCTAAATATCATTGTGTGTCATGCTATGGTATGGTGACAGTTTTGAATAATAAACGTCACCATATGTCATTTTATAGTGACAGTTTTGATAAAGTTATGGCACTGAATGCAATAATGCTGTGACGATTTTGAGAAATTTATGTCACTGTATGTCATTATATGATGACATTTCTGAATAATAAATGTCACTATATGTAAGTCTAGGTTGGCAATTTTGAATAATAAACGTCATGGTATGTTATACTGAGCAATTTCGATATTTCGCCTGAAAACAAACAGAGCAAAAGAATGAGACAAGTTAGCGAATTGATTCAAAATCTCTTTGCTTTAAATTTGAAAAATCAAGCATAACTATGTTAAGAATTGGCCGCGGTTAATATGCAATTTGTGTTGTTGTAAGTATAGCTAAGGTCACGGTTAAAATTAATCTTTATAATAAAGATTTTATCCTAATTTTGTATATACTACATAAAAAGTAGGGGGGTTGCACCAGCAAAAATCTATAAATGACGGATGACACTACTAGACAAAGGGACTTTTCTGGTGGATGTTTCCGGCGGATTTCCGACCTTGACTTTCGCCGAAAATCCGCCGTAAATTTATTTTTTATTAAAAAAAAACTTTTATTTTTCGGCGAATTTCCGACGGATTTTAACTTTTTTTTCATATTAGAGAAAGTTTTAATTAATTTTTTTTCATAAAATAATTAAAAAATATTCCGCCGGAAATCCACCGGAAAACACCTTTTAGTAATCCGTCGAAATTAATTTTTTTTCTTTTTCTCTGGAAAGAATTAAAAAAAATAAAAAAAAACGCCGAAAATCCGTCGAAAACATTAAAGAATTTCCGGCGGATTTCCAGTGGATTTTTATTATTTAAATAATTAAAAATTTTATTAAATACGCCGGAAACATTAATTTTTTAAAAAAATAAAAGTTTTTAAAAAACAAAAATAAAATAAAGATTAAAAGATTAAAAAAAATAAAATAATAAAAATAAAAGGTTTTTAAAAAAATAAAAACTTTAAATTTTTTAAAAAAATCCACAATAACAGTTTTTAATTGAGGTAGTGATGAGTTTGGAAGAAATAGAGTCTCGTATTGACGCTTTACGTGAAGAAATTGATGATTTAATCAAGTATTAGAAAGAGTATAATATTACAAGAAATAGTGGTTTTAGAGACGACTTTTGTCGTCGCTACATGTCAAATTGTCGTCGCTGAAAACATATAGCGACGATCGTGGTTGCTAAAAGTCTGGTAGCTAGAAGTTGGTTGCTAAAAAAAGCAATAGCAACCACAAGGGTTAGTTATAGCGACGACGGTTTATTGCGACGTAAACTAGTCGCTACAAGTGATTGTAATTAAATTGCGTAATTAAGTTAATAGAGACCTTATGTCGTCGCTATAAGTAAAATATATAATTATTTAAAAATTACTATTAGCAACCATATATCATCGCTAAAGGTATATTAATTATTTTTTTTTTAAAATGACTTTTAGCAACCACATATAGTCCCTATAAGTAAATTATTAATTTTTAAAAAAATTACTATTATCAACGACATGTCGTCGATATAAGTTAATTACTTAATTTTTTCGATAGTACTATTAGCAACTAAATGTCGTTGCTAAATAAGACGATCTATCGTCGCTATAAAGGTCATTTTTAGTATTTCCTGACTATTTTTTGCATATTTATAAAAAAACACGATCGTAATAGTAAGAAAAATCAACAATGAAACATCCAAACGGCAATACTAAACACAATTTTTAAGGAAACAAAACACAATTTTAAGTACTAAAAATCAACATTGAAGCATAAAAGTACCAATAATAAACACGAAAAAGTTCTAATCGTTTAAAAATAAGACCTACAAATATTAGTATGATACTAAATATCTAATCATTCCCCCCAAATCCTCATCGGTGTCATCATCGGTGTTTTGTTGAAATGATGATGGTGGTGGCGGCACTACTGGCATGGTAAAAGAGAAAGTAGGAATATCTGGAACAACGGCATCTGGGCTAATATTTCTAATTGCTTGAACCAGAGCTGTGTGCGTCTCATTACTATGCCTAACGAATGCACTGAAGTTCGTGACCATATCTCGTACCTGGTCATCAGTAAACGATCGTTGAGGTGGCGTGGTGTCAGACCGGTCGAATATAGAGGATGACGAATCACCCTTCAACTTGCGTCCTCGCCCCGTTTTGTGTCCACGATGTTCTCCTAGTACTTTGGATAATATCTGTGACTCGTTTATCGGCGTTGAGGAGTCAGACCCGTGTTGTCGTGTTAGTGATTCTTTTTCTGCAATCCTCTCCTATGTAATTTTGTAAAAATAATAATGAATAATATTATTGTAAATGCAAGTATTTATTAATTAAATTTAAATAATTACTTACATTATATGTCTGGGCAGTGTCGTTGACCCATTCCCCTGATCAAGTGTGCATTCTACGCCAATTATCAATCGAACTTGGCAATTCCTATGTCACCAGATTTTTCTATGGAAAAATACATACATATATGATTACTTTAGTAGAATTATGGAACGATTAATAGTATACCAAATTACTCTAAAGTTAAATCTATTTACCTGCTTATACCATATAGAAACATACAATGATGAGTCGTGAAGACTTGGGAATCATGCTTTAGCCCTATATAGTTTATGATGTTCATGGGTTACATGGATGCAACATTGTCCCTCAATCACAAGGTATTTGATTTAGCAAACAATCGATCAATATCTCTTCATTTACATAGCAAGTCGTGCATAAATACAATCAATAAGACGAATAATTTGAATACAAAATATACTTGCTTGATTATTGAATGGTTCATAAGTTATCAAATTCAATCTACATGTCAATTATGAAATGGTGCTTGTAACTATATATAATTTACCTGAACCGAGGATGTTCTTCAAATCATTGACAGATGGAGAGGTGTTACCTAACAAAGCCAACAAATATGCAACCACAACCTTCATTTTTCTGCATGAAACACAATCAACGAATAAACAAATTGCAGGTTTGCACTAAAATCCTTAACGACAGTTAACACTTACTCTTAAACACCAACAAAAGTTCACATGATTTTAATCCTAAAAAAAACTCTGAATTTCTTAAATCTCAAATCATAAGATTGGATGAACGAATGAACAACCAAGTCTATGGATGGTTACTCTTGGCGTCATGTAATACACACATTTACACATAATAATATCTAAATATATACCCATACATAACATAACTCGTAAGTTGTATCTACAATTATCTAATTCCCCAAAATTTTCAAAGGAAATAATTTGAATAAAACGCAAGAGACCTGAGATAGGATTCCATATCTCACTGCATCTCTCAACATGCATACATATATGTTTGAATTTGTGTACTTGAAATTTATATCACCTACAGAAATAATATTTAGGAAATTTAATTGCCATCAACCAAGAACGTTGTTTCATTAAATCCCTTTTTGTAATATTTACAACGGTAACTTTGTAAAACTAACTTTGTAAAACTAACCAGCACTTTTATATAAAAGTCCAATAGTTGCTCAAAAACATATTTTTATGAGAGGCTTCTAGAAAAAGTACAAAAGATACTTGTTTGAGAAATCATATATTGACTACAAAAAAACATAGAACCCTTGTTACAATTCACAGAGCTCAGTTCACCAAAAAGCTGATTAGAGAACAGTATCCCACTCTTTCTACATAACATTTTGAACCATCATAAAGTATATATATATATATATAATCACACACACGTATATATATATATATATAATCATACTATTATACACACACACACATATACCTCCATCATAGAAGCGATCCAAAATCAGCGATTGATTGCATTCGTTCCGACAACGGTGCGAGCAGGATTGTGACGGATATGTCCGATAACTGTGCGAGCAGGATTGTGACGGATATGATAAAGTAGCCACGCGTGATATCCGACCATCACAAACAAGCCTAACGGAACCAGCACATTAGGCAACAAATACAAAAAAAAACACACATTAGGCAGGAACAAATAACCACAGTCCATCCTTTTTCTTCCATTGTTTGACTTTGTGAATCTTACATCGAAGGCAGAAACAAATAACCACACATTAGGCAGCAAATACAAAAAAACCAACTTTGTATTAGAAAATGAAGATACATAATAGTCATATGTGCTTTCTCAATGTTAGCAAATGAAGATACATGCAATCCAGGACACTCATAACCAAGCAGGCTAAAGAAGAAAATAACCAAGACAAGTAGATCCAAACAATTCAGGACATGGGTAACAATATAAAGTATCTTGTATCTTCACAACTCAAGATGGTGCAAGCTGAACATTAGACAAACATTGATACATATAACTAAGGACAGTTACGACAACTCAATTCATTTTTAATTTTTGAAGTTAAATCATTCAGTTTGATTACTCGCTTGAATATAAAAAACCAACCATTTTAGTTCAACCAGACTCTATCCATTAATAATATATTAGAATACTAGTAATTAGTTTCTATTGTCTTATGGTTCGACGACGTTTACCAAGACAAAATGTGTAAATGCTAACCGAGTAAAAGTGTTGTATGGGTCGACATTAATCGCGGACCAAGTAAGAGTGCCTCTCTTAGATTTACGGATCAGCATCTCAGTCGGCATAATTGACTGATTAAAGTTCCTGAATTTGTTTAATCTTATCATAGTTAGTTGGCTCCAACTAAACAATTTGAATAATCAACATAAGAGAGATTATTGATAAACTTAACACTTCAAAACACACTGATTTCAAGCATAAACCCAAATTTCAACAGTCAATGTGATAAGCTTTAACACTTTAAACAAATATCCAACAATTTATAAATTTCAACATAACATAGCTACGTAATAATCAATACAAATTACTAGGACGTGAGGATTTGAATAATCTAACATGATGAACCCTAAATAATTAAAAATGATTGAACCCTGGAAAATTAACTTACCGAGAGCGAGGATTTCTGAACTCTGATTCCTACAATCGCACCTGATTTCTTGTTTTGAGCAAAACCAAGCAACAATAGAAGCACAACAATAACAAACCCTAAATCAAATATGGAGTTAAATAAAGAAAAGAAGATGATTACCTACTTGAAATCTCGGAGAAGAACTGTGAAATCGATGCCGATATGCAGAGTTAAACAACCCGGAGACTATATCTCCAACAACCTTCACGTCGTCGACTCCTTCGCTTCTCCGTTTACAAGCAGATGGTGGTGAACGGTGGGCTAGGCAGAGGCATCGATACGAATCAAACGATGGAGGTTTGTAAGTTTTGATGGCTCTTGACGAATCAGACGATAGAGGAACAATGAAGGCAGTAAGAGACGAGAGAATAAAATTTAGGGGAATAGGGTCAAAACTCAAAAGGGTGGAGGGAAGGGAATTGGGAAATAATTGGGGGGAATTTGGGGGAAAAAAGATCTAATAAAATTTTAGGGGGAATCCTGAAATAATTTGGGGGAAATGAGATATATAATAAAATTTTAGGGGGAAGGGAAAAAATTGAAGCAACTTAATTAAGTTAAATATTATTTTTTTAGATTTGGGGAAAGCTTATTCGATGCTTATCCAGTAAGTGTTTACCGATGATAATCAACATTTTTACTTGATTTATCGGGTAAAATTTTAGTTCATTAAAAAGACATCATATGCAACATTTTTATCCGGTAAGACTCTCGTGACCTTGTCATCGTTCTTACTGGGTAAGATTCTCAATCTTTTTCATTTTCATCTGATAAGGTAAAATGAGTCGTTAAACACTAACCGGATAAGCATTTAGTAAATGACCCCTTAATGTATTTATGTGTGTATATCAATATTAGAGCATATCACATTTGTATTGGGCCTGGATGAGTCGTATTGTACTGAATGACTGTAAATGAATTGTATTTTATAACCTTAGATATTGATATAATTTTAAAGATAAAATAATAAACCGTGAAATAAAATTTTGGCGGGTCATATTTGACTCAGTGACGCTTAATGAACTTCAGTGGGCCTTCATGGGCTATAGAATCGATTAAAGTCTAGTAGAACTAATTACATCGAAATAGATCCATGAAGGTCCAATGAAACTCTTTAAAGCCCAATATAACCTTTTAAAGTCCGATATATCCATTAGGGCCCAATGAAACCCTTTAAAACCTAATGGACACCTTTGAAGCCCGATAGATGCATTAAAGCCCAATAGAATTGATTAAAGTCTAGTATAATTAATTAAATCAAAATAGATCCATTAAGGCCTAATGAAACCCTTTAAAGCTCAATAGAACCTCTTAAAGCCTGATAGCTCCATTAGGGCCCAATGTAACCCTTTAAAGCCCAATTGAACCCTTTAAAGCCCAATAGAACTTTAAAGCCCGATAGTTACATTAAGGCTCAATGAAACCCTTTAAAGCTCGATTGAACCTTTTAAAACCCGATAGAACCCTTTAAAAAGCTAAATAGATTCATCAAGGCCTAATGAAACCATTTAAAGCACAATATAACCCTTTAAAGCCCAATAGATTCGTTAAGGTCCAATGAAAACCTTTAAAGCCCAATAGAACCGATTAAAGTCCAATATAATTAATTAAAGTCCAATATATTCATTAAGATCCAATGAAACCTTTTAAATCCCAATATAATCCTTTAAACCCCAATAGATTCAATAAGACCCAATGAAACCCTTTAAAGCTCGATAGATCTATTAAGGCCCAGTAAAACCATTTAAAGCACAATAGAACCCTTTAAAACCCGATAGATCCATTAAGCCCCAGTAAAAACCATTTAAGGCCCAATAGAACCCTTTAAAGCCCGATAAATCCATTAAGGCCCAATAGAACCATTTAAAGCACAATAAAACACCTTATAACTTATCAAGGTACACTAACAACACACACACACACACACACACATATACTATCGATACATTAACATGTACACATGCATACAACACATATATACATCATATGCGATTACCAAACAACACACATTATCTATACATTTATATCAACATATATACACATATACAACAATATACATAGATCCATCGTGGTTTAGCAAACAACACATGTATACATACAACACATATATATACACATATAACATAGACTCATGGATATATATAACACATACACATGCATACATATAACACAAACATGAGAAAATAAGATTAAAAAGTTTGTCGCTAATCCGTCACTAATTAGCGACGGATTCTAAATTCCGTCGCTAATTAGTGACGGATTAGCGACATAATCTATTTAAAAAATAAATAAAAAATAAAATCCACATGTTTGTCGCTAATCCGTCGCTAATTAGTGACGGATTAGCGATGGACACTTGGATTTTCTTTTTTATTTATTTTTTAAATAGATTATGTTGCTAATCCGTCATTAGACGGAATTAATTCCGTCACTAATCCATCACTAATTAGCGAGAAATTAGTGACGGAACCTATTCCGTCAATAATCCGTCGCTAATAGTGACGGAAATTTCCGTCACTGATACCCTTCTATGTTTTAGGATTTGAATATTTGAAGCGCAAGTAACAATTTATTAATATTTTTTCTTATAAAAACAACTTTTAAGGTTAATAAGTATTTATCACCACGATATTGATCATATTTTAAGTATGGAAATATATAAACATTTGTAGATTGCAAGTTTATTAATTATATTTTTAGTAAAAAAATATATCTTATATTTTATATAGACAAATTATTATATATCTTTAGCGACCGCATACGGTCTCTATAAATTATTAGTTTATTATTTATTTAATTTTCAAATAAACTATGAATAATTTTATTTTCACCTTTTCATTCAAGTCTCTGAAGTGACGAAAAGTCGTCGCAATAATTTATTAATGTCTTTTTTTTTTAAGGAACGCATATTTTTTAAACGTCCTATCATTTTTGTTTAAATATCTATAGCAATGACATGTCATTCCTATGACCCTTAAAAAATTCCCACCAAAATTTTCTTTGAAATTTTGATTTACAACGACGATGTGTCGTCACTTTAAATTACCAGTTTATTAATTAATTTTTTTAATTAAAAAATCACCTCTTTTTAGTTACTTTAAAAAATTACTAATTATTTACAGCAATAATATGTCGTTTCTATAAGGGACCAAAATATCAATTACTTTTTGAATAGATAATCAACAAGAAATTATTTTTCAAAAAAAAAAGTATTACATACATATAGCGATAACGCACCAAAATTTTTAACAAGACGCCATTTTTTCCCACCAAAATTCAAATCCAAAATTTCATTTAAGGCAACGACATTGTCATTGCAAAAAGTCCAACCCAGTCGCTGTAAACATTTATAGCTACAAATCAAAAGTCGTCGCTATAACCCTCATTTCTTATAGCGACGACTTGTCGTTGCTGTAAACATTTATAGCTACAAATCAAAAGTCGTCGCTATAGGTGTCGTCGCTATAACCCTCATTTCTTGTAGTGATAACAGTGGGCTTTAATGGACCCATTTGGGCTTTAATGGACCAACTTGGGTTCCAGTTGGGCGTTAATTGATCCACTTGGGCTTTAAAGGGTCCAATTAGGCTTTAATAGATTCATTTGGGCTTTAAGGGACATTAGTGTTTATGGATCGGTTGGGCTTTAAGGGATCCATTTGGCCTTTAATGGACCCACTTGGGCTTTAAGGGGTCGAGTTGGGCTTTAATAGATCCACTTGGGCTATAAGGTGTCCACTTGGGCTTTAATGAATCCACTTGGGCTTTAAGGGGTCCAGTTGGACGTTAATGGATCCACTTGGGCTTTAATGGTTTCTACTGGGCTTTAATGGATCTAGTTGGGCTTTAATGGTTCCACTTGCGCTGTAATGGATTCACTTGGGCTTTAATGGACCCGTTTGACCTTTAATGGATCCAGTTGGGCTTTAATGGATCTACTTGGGCTTTAATGGACCCATTTGGGCTTTAAGGGGTCCAATTGGGCTTTAATGGTTCCTGTTGGGCTTTAATAGATCCACTTGTGCTTTAATGTTCCACTTGCGCTGTAATGGATTCACTTGAGCTTTAACGGGTCAACTTGGGCTTTAATGGACCCATTTGGAATTTAATGGATCCAGTTGGGTTTTAATGGATCCACTTGGGCTTTAAGGGATCCATTTAGGCTTTGATGAATTCACATGGGTGTTTATGGATTGGTTGGGCTTTAATGGACCCACTTGGGCTTTAAGGGATCCGACTAGGCTTTAATGGATCCACTTAGGCTTTAAGGGGTCCAATTGGGCTTTAATGGATCTATTTGGGATTTAAGGGCTCCAATAGGGCTTTAATGGTTCCTGCTAGGCTCTAATGGATCCACTTGGGCTTTAATGGTTCCACTTGCGCTGTAATGGATCCACTTGGGCTTTAATCGATCCACTTAGGCTTTAATGGACCTATTTTGGGCTTTAATGGATCCATTTGGACTTTAAGGGATCCATTTCGGCTTTAATGGATCCATATGGGGGTTTATGGGTCGGCTGGGCTTTAATGGACCTACTTGGGCTTTAAGGGGTCCAGTTGGGCATTAATGGTTCCTACTAGGCTTTAATGGATCCACTTGGATTTTAATGGACCCACTTGGGCTTTAATGGACCCATTTGGACTTTAATGGATCGGTTGGGCTTTAATGGTTCCACTTGTGCTGTAATGGATTCAGTTGAGCTTTAATGGATCCACTTGGGCTTTAATGGATCCGTTTGGGCTTTAATGGATCCATTTGGGCTTTAATGGATCCATTTGGGCTTTAATGGATCCACATGGGTGTTTATGGATCGGTTGGGCTTTAATGGTCCCACTTGGGCTTTAATGGGCCCACTTGTGCTTTAATGAACCCATTTGGGCTTTAAAGGGATCCATTTGGGCTTTAATGGATCCACATGGTGTTTATGAATCGGTTGGGCTTTAATGAACCCAGCAGGGCTTTAATGGATCCATTTGGGTTTTAATGTATCGGTTGGACTTTAATAGACAATAATATAACAAAATAATAATAATAATAATAATAGTATTAAAAAAATAAAAATAATTTTCTGTGGATAGGCTTTTATCAGCAGATTTCCAGCAGACCTATCCGTCGAAAATTCCAAAATTTTCAAAATTTTTAAAAAAATAGCGGATTTTTCAAAAAATTTTAATTAAATGAGTTACGGTGGTTTTTTCAAAATTTTTAATTAAAAAATAGCGGAATTTTTAAATTTTTATCTTGGTGTTTTTGTTAGAAATTTAGTTATTTATAGAGTTTATAAATTTGTGATTCGTAATGAAATTGAAAGTTTACTATTCATGATTTCATATAGAGTTTGAGTGTTAGATTTTAATAAAGGAATATTCTATATAATTTCAAGATATATTTGCATTATTGAAATCATTACAATATCTATATCTATATACTATAAGAAAAGAAGGGGTTTTCAGACCACGCGTGACTCACCACGCACGGCGCGTCTGTTCATTTCTCTCCACTCGCACTAGGCTATTTTTGCCCAAAAATTTCATTCTTCATCCTCTATAAGAAAAGAAGGGGTTTCAGACCACGCGTGACTCACCACGCACGGCGCGTCTGTTCATTTCTCTCCACTCGCACTAGGCTATTTTTGCCCAAAAATTTCATTCTTCATCCTCAGACGCAACCCAGACTCGACGAGAGCAACAATACGAACTCTCTTTTCCTCTCTAGATTCTCTCGAGCTCTTAAATTTCTTAGCACTACTTGATGTATTCAAGATGATGAAGAAAGTGGGTAGGAAGTCGTCGATGATGATGATGATACTACGCAACCGAGTAGCGGTCGTCGTGAGTCGTCGACGCAGCGGCGGGATGGAGAGGCTGATTTGGTAAATTAGGGCTTTATTTTGCTGAATTGTTTTTTGATTTATGTCAATTTTGTTAAATCTACAATCTATATACTATAAGAAAAGAAGGGGTTTTCAGACCACGCGTGACTCACCACGTACGACGCGTCTGTTTATTTCTCTCCACTCGCACTAGGCTATTTTTGCCCAAAAATTTCATTCTTCATCCTCAGACGCAGCCCAGACTCGACGAGAGCAACAATACGAACTCTCTTTTTGTAACATCCCATACTAGCTATACTCGCTTAAACGCATACAGAGCAACTAAGTAACCTTTATAGCAATATAGTAATAGTTATAGACAACCGGATGTTAAGGTACATATATAAATATATACAATCCCAAAAGTTTCTATACAAAAGTAAGGTTGTCCGGTCAGTCTTCAAAATATCCACTCCCGGTCACTTAGCCCGGATAATCCCCAAGTCTATCTCTAGAACCTGCCACGGAATAACAAACGTGGCTGAGCAATAACTCAGTGAACAGATCAATGAAATCAACAATAAACAATATAGGGTAAGTACAAATTAACCCTATAATCATGAAACGATAAAATAATCAATCGAATATCACAAAGATATAACAAGGGGTTCACGTAATCACCCGTTCCGTGTTTCGTGTTATTCAAGTTCACATATATCACCCGAATACACTAAACCCGTTGTTCCCATAGAATGTACGGTTCTATGGGCATAAGTGAGAACTAGCGGTGTGGGCACGACACCCACTAGCCCTCGAATACTATTAAAGCAGTCCTAGTTCTGTTCTGTTCCTAGGATATCCATTCGCCCCTATGGCCGGATCATGGCCAGCGCACTTTACACGCATACACAAGGACGCAATAGTGATTATAGCCACCATGGAAGCATCACAAAGTCGGTGCCCCCGACTAAGTGTCTGGGTAAAGGATCACAACGTATGTGATCTAACCGGATCACAAAAATAAACCAACAATCAATGAACAAGTAAATATGGCTTGACTCTATCTAGTCGTGCCATTCTCAATCTGATAATATCACGGTCATTGGACCGATTCAACAAACCATATTTATCACATTCCATTCGCGCCTCAGCATTCAGAGTAAAACTCAAGAACCGGGCCAACGGTCCCTATTAGGAGCAACAAACTTTGGAAAAGTCCTAAGTCGTGCTCAACTAATGGAACACCAAATGGAATTCAACAAAGAAATTACACGATAAAAATCCAAGAATCAACATCAATGAGGTATTTTCGTATCTCAAGTTTACAATTCGTAAATCATATTTGAATGGATTAACCCTCAACAATAGGTCAATCCCGTTCCAAGAAAATAAGAGATCCGTACCTTTATATAGTCGAGATAACCAAAATACGATGCCCAAATGCCAAAGTGTCCAAAATCCTTGCTAGTTGGATTTTCCTATCACAAGTAATATATATATACACTTAGAATTATAAAATGATTTCGTATATTTGTTTGATCTCTTTATCCTATTGGCACCCTTTTATTAGCTTATGTGAACTTTATTTCCACCTTATATGCTTATAGTTCAATGCTAGTGTTTATAAAATGGTGCAAAAGGACTTGAACAAAACAACTAAAATATTGCAAAAGAAAGTTCCCCTGCACATTTCAGCTTCTGTCCATCTCTGTGTTGGACATATTAATCATACATAGGAGCATAATTTGGTGATATTGTCTAAACGAAAGTTGTACCTATGCCTCTTAGGAGTCCAATCGCACTGGATTCATGTTGTTTTAAGCTATGATCGATTTTATATGAATTTTGCACTAACAGTGTGCAAATCTCGAGTTTACAGAGACCAGCTGCTGTAATTGGGTATTTTGGCACACTTAAGCTCAAAATTAGCTTTTGGACTCTTCATAACAATTGTTCTAGACACACCAAGGTTTCCAACTACATATCATACACGTCAATTGGATCAATGGTTAATTTTATACAAAATTTTAAAGTAACATGCAGATTCCTGTTTTATCCAACAGCATCATATTAACTTGGTTAACATGCCAATCACTACCAATTGATTTAGTAACCATTCTAAACCTATCTATTGACAAAAATTAGAGTATTTAGCTTTAGTTTAACAGCCCTTAACACCATATAAATCAAAACCTATTTGAGTTTTAGGTTATCAAGTATCTAACTCTAAGATTTTACAAAATTCTTACCTCAAAGATGATTACACCTCTTCAAGGTGTTGATTCCTCCAAACTCTTATAAACTCCAGCCCCTAATCAATAAGAACACACACAAACTTAGTATGTATCTTCCTCAAATAATCTAGATTTCAAAATTATAAACTTACCCAATGGTTTATCTTCAAGATTTAACTTTAAATCTTCAATATTTCATCATATGATCAAGCTATGAGGCTTAACTTCATGGAAGAGGGTTTGGATTAGGGTTTGAAGAAGAAAACGTGAAGAAGGAGAAGATATAAATCTGATTTTGATTTCTTTTATTTTCATAATTTGTTTTTATATTTTTCAATTATTCTCTTGAAGTCCCTCAAGTTTTATAAATTGCAAATTTACCATGTTTGGAGAATTTCCTCACATTTTTGGTTTAATTATTGTTTCCTTTATCCATGTTTAACCCCTCTAATGGTTATGTTTGACAAAATTAGTTTGGTTTAAGCCCATATGCTATATGTACAAGTGTACAAAGCAATGACCAACTCTAAACACCAACTTTTCACATAAAGTTCGATATGAAATGTCCGGTTATTATACTTTTCCTCTCTAGATTCTCTCGAGCTCTTGAATTGCTTAGCACTACCGGATGTATTCAAGATGATGAAGAAAGTGGGTAGGAAGTCGTCGATGATGATGATGATGATGATGATACTACGCAACCGAGTAGCGGTGGTCGTGAGTCGTCGACGCAGCGGCGGGATGGAGAGGCTGATTTGTTAAATTAGGGCTTTATTTTGCTGAATTGTTTTTTGATTTATGTCAATTTTGTTAAATCTACAAAGGGATTACATGATTAGGAACTCAAATTGGAGAAACACCGAATTTAGCGTATGATTAAGGAAGTGATTAGGAGCTTGGATTTCTAGGTTTCCAATTGGGATTTTCACTGATTATTACCCCCAATGCCTGGACGATTGAAGCTCCTGTTAGGATAGATGATCACATAGTAAATCATATGAAACAGGAAACAAGCACACATTATTTACACTATCACCGTTCTCTTAGCGGTTGTTATGCGGCAAGTTTACCTCATCGGAAGAACGATACCACGATTTACTTTTCCGATTTCTTCAATTAAGGATTATCTTTAGTTTCAAATTTCAATTCACTGTGTTTTCCTTAAGGCTTTTGATTTCAAAATTTTAGTGACTACTTCCAAAAAATCGTAGTTTAACATAACTCATCACTTAATAATCAAACACCTAACATAGCCATTCACGAGACTCCAAATCGAAAAAAACTTGTGGACAACAATCAATTTCACAAATACGATATAACTAATGTTAAGAGATCTTTCATGTACTTTTGGCAAATCACTGTTATATTACCAGTGGCATAAAAATATCGGATAAGCGGTTACTGTAAAGGATAACGGGGAATGGTACCAGACCGCAAGAACCGAGAATCTTACCTAGTAAGAGCAATGTCAAGAACCGGAAATCTTACTCTGTAAGTAACGACTCTTACCCGGTTAGTGCTTACCGGGTAAATTGTTGCATACAATGTCGGTTTAATAGACTAGAATCTTAACCGGTAAAATAAGAGGATAGGTTTCCCCAAAACATAGCTTTCGGAAGCTGTTTAGATCATTGTTTGTAACGAAGGGAAAAGGTGATTATGATTGGAGAAGCATGCTCATGGCATCAGTCCTTTGAAGTGTATAGAGGCATTATTATGCGAAAGGAGCCTGTAGGCCATAGCATATTTTTTCACTTTCTTTTTCACAGCACTTAGAAGTGACTTTTCTTAAATTTGACATATTAGACTTCTAAGGCTCTTACCTACATAGGTTAGATTCCCGATTCTACTAAAATATCTTAATTTCTAAGTGAAAGAAGTTGAACATAATTTCAAACTACTCGGGCATCTCTTTACTTGATTAGATCTGACCAACAAGGCTACCAGATAAGTCAACATTGTAAGATTCTACTTGTAATGATTAGAGTTTTCATCAAGTTAATGTATATGGATCATAATGACACACACTCAACATAATTTCAAAAACGAGTTGAACACAATACTTGATTTGTTAACAGCAGATGTTTCTTTTTCTTTTTGAACACAGTAGATATGCTTGACGTTAGATCTCAGTGTGCTATAACTACTATTCCCTTCAATGTGCATGATTCAATGTTCTCAAGAAAGAATAAGTGACATGAAAAAGAATGATACAATTACAACATATGTGTGTTATGACCTCCACAAATATAAGTCCTCCAAAAATAATAAAGCAGAGCTGGGCAGACGAGTAAGCCTTGACTGATCAATTGCCTAAGTGGGGAAGAATGTTTTAGAAGAAGTGGAAGAAATCCCATGTCTGCTTGAAAATGGGTTCAGGCAGCCAGATTTTGATCTTTATCAGGTCCAAACCAGGGGTTCAGGCAGCCAGATTTTGATCTTTATCAGGTCCAAACCAGGGGAGAAATAAGGAATAGAATTAGAAATCCGGAAAATAACTATATCCAAAGCTAACTTGTTGTGGATTTAACTTTGAATCTGGCATATGTCTCTTTGTTCGATCTTCATAGTTTTTCCAAACAAGCAAATGAAAGCTGGTTGGATGTATTTGGTACCAAGGGAGACAGAGGCTCTCATTCCTATACACAGTGTTGGGAATGAGATTTTATTTTTTAAGTTGAGACTAGATATTATATTTGGATCATTTATATGAACCTTTTTGGATAGAACCTAGGAACCTTAGGTGTGACACCTAAATTCCTGTTCAAACTTTCTTACTGATGTATATAGCAGCTCACTGAAATAGTTGATGATCTTATGCGAACGTAAGGAATATAATAAAGACCCATATATTGGGGTTCTAGAAGGTTTGATTTGATTAAAATTCAAAGTTTCTTCTCCAACGTGTGACGCATCAGGAACACTGAAAACACCATATAGGAAGGACATGAAATTCTATGAGCAGTTAGTTCTCAGAAAAATTCCTGAAGGCTCCTACTTCTTACCGAAAACAACATTTTTGTTGGTAATAATTGTATACTTACAAACTCATAACATCCAAAAATCAAATGTGAGCTAAAGATACATCCATAATAAAGAAACACATACAGATATCTGGTCGAAATTTAGCCAGAGGTAAACATTCAGAATCAGAAACCCATACAACGAAAATACTTATTGATAGTAAAACAGGTATTCCGTGGAAACTTTGTTATAAAAATGGATCAACCCCCTTCAATGGGCCATAACTCACTGTCACAAATTATTCTTGCAAAATTTTCCTACTCCTGGAAGTTTTCACTTTCGTTTGTTGTTAGTCCTATATTTTTGGATGCATTTGAGGCTTACTTTGCAGTTTGCATTAGCTCTAAGTCATGTAATTGCATAAAAGCTGAATTTTTCTAGTTAACTTTTTGGACATTAAGTATTGGGTTTGTGTTAATCTGTTGATAATTAGATGTGTATATATTTTTTAAATGTAGACTGCAAAAGCATACAAAAAGGCCGAAGAAATCTGTCCCCTTGTCTCTCTCAGTGCTCAGGTATGTGGATATTCCCTTGGATAAAGATATTGATGATTTGTTGAAAACTAATGATAGTAACATATACTACATAAACGACCATCTGGACAAGAAGACATGGACGTATATATTTGGAGCATGCTGTGCGACTACTGTCTTCATTCCTTCCTTCCACAACTATAGGATTTGGTCATTTCTTGGGCTTGGCATGACCACTTACACTGCTTGGTACATGGCCATTGCAGCTTTAGTTCATGGCCAGGTATAGTATTATAATATAACTTTCTATTTTTTCTTAAAACCCAAATGAAGTTTGTTTTTGCTAAAAATATATTCACACCTCAAGAATATGTATGATCTCTAATACCTGATGTACAAGTCCTCATTGCACAAGAATTTCTTACTTGCTAAAAAAAGTCGAGCCTTTTTTTTTTGCTTTAACGAGTGCTGAGATTCTTTAATCCAGATCGATGTACAGTTGTTAATACCTGGAGTACAAGTTATCTTGGAGTTGGAATAATTATTGACGGTGGATTCAAGAAACTAGGTTATTCGAGTAAATATTCCCTCGCACACAGTAATACTTTCTGTTTTTGGAAAGAACAATACAGTAATACCCTTTCCAGTTGCCAAGATCCAAGGTTATTGTACAAATTGAAAATGCAAGATGTACAAGTCCATGTAGCACACATTTACACACTGCAATAGAATATGTAGTTGCTATATTTGGAAAGAACGTATTTTTTTTAGATGTAATGTAATTGCTAATATGTTTTATTTTAGGCTGATGGGGTTCAACACACTGGTCCGAACAACCTGTTGTTCTTTCAGGATGGAATTGAAGATTTTCGAAAACTATGTGGTGGTCATGGCTACCTCGTCAGTAGTGGGCTTCCCAACTATTTGCAGTTTACATTCCTGCTTTCACTTATGAAGGAGACAACGTTGTCATGATGCTACAGGTATGTCATTGATAAAACTCGCCTCAACTAAGTTTTTCACTAAGGGCTTATATGGCTTGACGGAATGTTTTTGAGGGATTCAAATTTTGTGCAAGGATTTGGACTTGGGATGATTTGGAATGAAGGATTTTGAATCTTTGGTGTGTTTGGTTTGTATGATTTGGAATGGAATCGATTTCTTCATAAATAATTTATAAAAACTAAAATAATTAAATTACCTTTTTATTAATTGTTTATTACAAAACAAGTGTTTTTAACATATTTTAAAACATTACTACAAACAAACTCTATGAAATCCCGTGAAACACCAACTATCCCCATTGGATTTATGGGGATTTCTAAATCCTATGTTTGTGGGATTTCAATTCCGGACTTCCTTTTAAACCAAACGTGGAATTGGAATTGAAATACAATTCCAAATCCCACAAACCAAACAGGCCCTAAGGGGCTATTTGGTTCATGGAATTGGAATGGCCAATTCCATTGACCAAATTCCAAGCCCATGTTTGGTTCACGGAATGAAAACGATGGAATCCTTCCAATTCCATTTTGTTTTCCTAAATATTCACAGTGAAACATTGCTTAAATTTCATGGCATGAAGGTAAATATGATGCATAAAAACACATTTTGATCCACAAATATGCACTTGTCTATTTCACAAAATCCTTGTAACGCCTTCTCTTAATAATTCAAGTCAACCAACCTCATCTTAAGGTACAAATTTCTAATATCTTGTTTTTAGAAGCTTTTGACCAAAAAATTCATATTTTTCATCAGCAACAACATGGTTCTTCTGGAGCTTCTGAAATGGAGGTGGAAAGGCTGAAACTAGAATGCAAAAGGTCCATGCAAAAGGTCCAGCAATGGAAGAAGATGGTGTGAAAATTTGCACCAATTTTGTGTTGGTGAGCTTTTGAATGGAGAAGCCGATAACGCCAACCTGACACTCACTTCATGTTCATTCGACTTCCAAAAGGTTTCAGGTTCTTTTACTTATAGTCCTTTCATATGTATAGAAACTACATTTCAATCTATTTATCTATAATGCAACTTATTTTTCTCTCAATCTATGTAGTTTATAATTAACTATCTTCTTCACAAAAGTATATTCGGCTCATAAATTTGAGAAACACAAGTTCCCTCTTTTAGTCTTTTGGACATCAAAATCTTGTTCATGCCTATGTACCCCATTTGGGTAATGGTTACATAATATGTTACCCGATATTAATTGAATTATTTTTATAATTATTTTACATGTTCAAGAATTAGTATTCTCTTAAAACTAAAATGCATCAAAATGTAACAAAGTTTACTTAGTTATTTAGTGTAACAAAAGATTTTTTTTCTTTCAAATACCGTAACAAACATTTAATTCTTTCTATTTTTTCAATGTATGCACCATCAGTTGATTTTTATGTATTATTTTCGTGCACAATCTAGAATTATAGTATAACTTAACAACTCTTGACATTAATGTCATCAATAGTTACAAGATCTACCAGTTACCGATCAAATAGATATGAAGTAGGAGAAATTGAACATCTGTTAGACCAAATACATTTGACCAAGGCACCAAATATAAAACAAATCTATGCTCATATGATTCGAATGTGGTTGATGTCACTATGCCTAGAATGAAATTAATATAAGGCATTTGTAATTTTTTTTGAAGTATATAATATTTATATACGACAAATGTAATAAATAAACTCAGTAACTCACACACCATCCTCATCTTTGGTGAGGTTTGAACCCTTGACCTCCTAGAAAATGATATCATGTAGCCAAACTCTTAATTCTTTTAAATTTTTAGATCATACAACTACACTTGTGTATTTTGGCTTTGTTGGTTATATGTTTTTTTATATTTTAAATAATCTTATGGATGCATTTTATTTTGGAGCGCCTTTAACTGCCGTTCCGGTGAAGGAGATTGCTTATTTTTTGTTGTCGGTCGGCTCGTTCGTTGTCGTTACTTTTGGTATTGATTTTTAATTGCTATCTATTAAGTTTTCTTGTCACTACTAAAATAAATCGTATTACCGACGGAGTATTTTCACTGCAGCAGAGAAGATTTAGTATGGTTGAAGATCATGGAGAATATTCAAAGGACCAATTGTTTTTTAGATTCAATACAACTATTAGATATGACAAATCAAGTCCATTTATTATTATTATCTCTCTCTCATCACACATAAAGAGCAATTCCAGTTCATTTTCTTTGAGCATTTAGCTGGCACATGATGGTTGATGACTTAATGGGGGTAAAACAAGTGGTTGGATGAGTTTCATATTTTTCACAAAACTATCATGTATGCATAAACTATTCGAAAATATAAAGATGATTGGGGATTATGTAGGTCTAATCCTATTCTCGATCTCCACAACTGTAATCGAACTTGTGAAACTTTTTGTTCCCAAAATATACTTATTAACCAAAATGGCACAATTTCCATCAATTCTTAGTTTCATGATCACATGTATCCTTGACCTATACAAAATTTAGAAAGTAGATTTTAGCGTGTCACAAATGGATTACAAAAATAAGATTCTTATGCAATGTGTTCATGCTTACCCCTGTTCTTAAATCTATAAAAAAAATCATCGAAAATGAACTCTAATTGTGTATATGAGTACGATACAGAGGTAAAAGGGGAAAAGCACATGAAGTAACGAATCAAATGTGACCTCAACTCGCACTAGGGTTTAGCAAAAAGTGAGTGTACAAATTGATCGGTTTAGCAATTATACCTCTTTACTGATTTGAATCGGTCGGAGAGTACCCCCGGAAAATGGAAGTGAGGCGACGGCAGCCTCGACGGTGAGAGTAGCGACGGAGCCGGAGCAAAATCAAATCCCCTGGCGTGCAGGTCTAGGGTTGGTGGGAGAGTTTGAAATTTTGGGAGAATTGGGTGGGAGAGTTGGAGAATTGGGTGCAGGTCTAGATATGAAATATCACTTGGCGTTTATTTTTTATTTTTTTCATAAATTTTAGTTTTTATCAAAAAAAAATTGTAATTTTAATTTTCAGTTTTGCAATATGTTTTTATTTTTCTAAATGTTATTAAAATATATAAGATAATCATTGAATTCTAACAAAATACTTAATTTTTTTTTATATAAAAAACATTATATTATTAAGCCTAAATTAAACAAATTTATAAAAAAAAACATTATCACTTTCTCAAAATCATCCAAAATCGTACGGTAAATCAACAAAAAAATAAAAAAAACATTAAAATCGTGATGTATCTCGATGCATTGTGCGATTACGCTTCTAGTTTAAATTAAATAAGAAATAAAACCAAATGTCGGTGATATCAATAAATTTCCCGACTGTTTTCCAACGCCTCGTTTAAATTAATTAAAAAAATAAAATAAAAATAACCTACAGTCGGTAAACCGTCGGTATATTAATAAATTTTCCGACGGTTTTCCGACGACCCATTTAAATTAAATAAAAAATAAAATAAAAGGAACCTACAGTCGGTAAACCGTCGGTATATCAATAAATGTTCCGATGGTTTTCCGACGACCCATTTAAATTAAATAAAAAATTAAATAAAAAAATCTACGTCGGTAAACCGTCGATATATTAATAACTTTTCCAACCATTTTCTGACAACCCATTTAAATTAAATAAAAAATAAACTAAAAAAACCTACAGTCGGTAAACCGTCGGTATATGACTAATTTTTCTGACGGTTTACCGACGACTTGTTAAAAATAGATATAAAATGAAATGAAAAAACCCACCGTCGGTAAGCCGTCGGTATATGACTAATTTTTCTGACGGTTTACCGACGACTTGTTAAAAATAGATATAAAATGAAATGAAAAAAACCCACCATCGGTAAGCCGTCGGTATATCACTAATTTTTCCGATAGTTTTCCGACGACCTATTAAAAATAAATATAAAATGAAATGAAAAAACCCACCGTCGGTAAGTCGTCGGTATATCACTAATTTTTCCGATGGTTTTCCGACGACTTATTAAAAATAAATATAAAATTAAATTAAAAAACCCACCGTCGGTAAACCGTCGGTATATCACTAATCTTTCCGACGGTTTACCGACGACTTATTAAAAATAAATAGAAAATAGAATTAAAGAAGATACCGTCGATTAACCGTCGGTTTACCGTCGGTAAATACCGACTGCCTTTGCCGTCGGTAATTGCCGTCGGTATTTCAAAGTTTTCTAGTAGTGTGTTTCTTTTGTTATTGAATGTATTCTTTCAATTTCAATTTCAGTTGGTAGGGATTTCAAAATTTCGTATGATATAGCAACTTGTAGGGATAGAATGATAACTTGCAACAAAATCTGTATCAGTTTTGCATTTGAACAGGATTAAGTTTAACTAAACAACGAATTTGTAGCTATTTGGAACAAAGGGGGTCTCGTAGCAAAGTTTGTGCTAACGGGGAGGAGCAGTTGCCTATTAGAGTTGTTACAATTTAGAAGCATGTTGAATTGTTACAACCAAATGAGCTTTTAGTTTGATTGGTTAGCTAGGTAAAGGACAATAGCTTGAATTTAGTTAGCTGTTATTGATAGCATTGAAAAAATTATGAAATTGCTAGACATGATATACAGATAGACTCCTAGACTATCTTAACAGGAGTCTATCTTAACTTCAATAACATGCCAAATTACCAAATTTGTTGAAAGGTCCGCATCTTAACAAGCTAATAGTTTTTGTGGCATAGCAACTACATAAAAGCAGACACAAATCATGCCATTTAGAATAATTATCCCCAATAATCAAATAGGTAACTTTCTTGTGAGAGTTACTTCTTTAGGCTGCGTGAGTGGTTGAGGAAATTCATTGTTTCAAGAAAGAGATGCGGGTCAATTTTACAATTAATTATGAAATAATGTAATTCATCATTTGTTATTGATGAAGCTTTAATTGAATTTTAGATAATTGCATCATGCATAGGATAGGTGAAAGGGGGAATAAAGGGAAATTGACTAAAAACACAACAAACTTTTAATGAACGGAAGAAATGAGGCATTTCAAAATTGGGAATTTCATAGTTAATAGTAACGACTTTGTTATGGCAGGTCATTCAAGGAAAAAGCTACAGTTTGAATTTTTTAATGATATTGATATGATATTGTTAGTGATGTGCCACCAACAACTTTTAAGAAGGTACTTTGTGAATTGTGATAATGTTATAAGTTGTATCCGGTTGCCAAAATTTCTTCACAATCATTGGAACAAATTTTGACTGCAAAAATCATAAGAAGACCTTTTTAGCACTAATTTGTTGTGCTACATCTTATGCCCAAACTAGAAAAGAGCCACCTTCAACGGTTATGTGGACATTATCACATTTATCTCAGGTTTGTTCTTGTTGCATAAGTTATTTGGACTTTGATTTGCATATTCTCATTCATAAACAGTTGTATCACAGATTGTCCCAGCTCTTGCGAAAATCAATGAAGTTATGCAACATACGCCGACTATTATTGAAATATACTCCGTCATAGTCTGCATGTGGCATCTTTATTTCTCTTGTTTTCACGAAGTTCAGTTTTTAGATTCTGTTTCAGGTTTGGGATACATATATAATAGAATCTGCCGACGCTCTCTGATCAGGATATTGACGTCATAACATTTGCAATCGATAAGAATATTACGGTATGATTTCATCATTGTTTCTTCTCTACACACCCTTGTCCTTGTCCATTATAAAAGGCCACAAACATGCCATTAACATAAAGTTAGAAAATGATATGAAGTGGGTAGCAAAGACCAATTTTAGTAGCTTCAGTTTTCGGTTCCTTGGTTTTTAATTAAACTAGGAGCTTCACACAATCACGATATACATGATGGAGTAGTAAAACGTAATGTAACAAGTTTTGAAGCCTTGATATTTTGCTATCATGTTCGACTTGTCAAATACCGAACAAGATTGATATTTAGCCCTTCAAGATGAAAGAGATAGGAAAAAGTGAAACGCACGAATGATATTTTAGCAATTATGTATTAGTGATTAAAAATTATAGTTTATAACCAACACTTATCTCTTAGATACAAGTTCATATTACTGGATTAAAATTGTAGCTTATAACTAACAATTAATAGATTAAAATTGCACACTGATGGATCATGTGAAAAGGAAGGCCCGCTCCCTATATAAATATCAGTTGCTGCAAGCAACATTTTAAAAGCATGTCTAAGGCTTTTCCTAAATCAATCTTAAAATCATGGCATTATTGACTTGTAAGATAGCGAAGCCAAGCCGTATAAAGGCGAGCAGTCTCATTAGAAAAATAAATTTTATGTTAACAAGATAGAGTACAATTACACTAGTAAACCTTGCTAACCATCGATCTGGCTTTCTTGATGTGTATGCAGGGGAAATATCAAGTCCAAGGTTACCAAGAGATCTATCTTTGCTGGGGAATGTTATTATGTTATTATGGTAACAATTCTTTCTCCATGATACAGTGTACATACATACTTGTGTTCATCTATATATGTAATTACAAACTCTACACACTTGTAAAAACTCTCCATCGATTGTAGTTTTTCAATCTAACAGAATTTATCTTTTTGCAGGTATCATGAGCTTGTAAAAATAATTGCGTGAAGTAAAGACATACGAATCGAAAAAACATCCGAGATGAAGAAGAGATCTAGGCAAACGAGGATTATAGGTTACATAAGAACAAATCTATTTAAGATATTTAGTACTTTTTGTTGCTGGTGTTTCCATACATTAATTATATAATGTATATTGTTTCAGTATTCTTATATGTCTTGTTAATCGTTTGATTCAAATTTTGAGTTTTTAAATTAAATTTATATTCATTATACCCTAAAATGATTAAAACGTCACTAAAAGATAGCTTATGGCAACGGTTTTGATAATTTAACATCAACATGTTTTGTTACGATGAGGGTTTTGAAGATAAACGTCACTATATGTCTATTGTGGTGACGGTTTGAAAAATAGACGTTATTGCATGTCATTCTATAGTGATGTTTTGAAAAATAAAGTGACCGTATGTTAGTTACGGTGATGGTTTTGAAAAATAAACATGACTGTATGTCATGCTATGGTGACTGTTTTAAAAATTAAACGTCACCTTATAACATGCTAGAGTGACGATTTTGATAAATAAACGTTACTGTGTGGCATGCTATCGTGACGATTTTGAAAAACAAACGTCATCATATGTCATTATAATATGACGATTTTGAAAAATACACATCACCATATGTCATGCTACGGTGACAGTTTTGAATAATTAACGTCCCTGTATTCATACTATAATGATAGTTTTGAAAAATAAACGTCGCCATATGTCATGTTATAGTGACGATTCTGAAAAATAAACGTCACCTTATATTATGCTACAGTGACGATTTTAACAAATAAAAATCACCACATGTCATTCTACGATGACGATTTTGAAAAATAAATGTCACTGTATGTCTTGATATGGTGATAGTTTTAACAAATAAACGTCACCATATGAACTTCTACAGTGACGGTTTTGGAAAATAAACGTCACCATGTCATGAAAAGTTGACGATTTTAAAAATAAAAACGTCACCATATGTCATGCTATAGTGACATTTTTGATAAATAAACGTCACCGTATGTCATGCTACAATGACGGTTTTGATAAATAAATGTCACTGTATATGATGCTTATGTGACGGCTTTAACTAATAAACGTCACTGTATATTATTCTACGGTGACGGTTTTGAAAAATAAACGTCACCGTATGTTATGTTACAGTGATGGTTTTGAATAATAAACGTCACCGTAAGTCATATTATATTGACGATTTTGAATAATAAAGGTCACCATTTGTCATGTTATGGTGATAGCTTTCAAAATTAAAGTCACTGTTTGTCATGCTACCGTGACAATTTTAACAAATAAATGTCACTGTATGTCATCCTACAGTGACGATTTTGACTTATAAATGTCACTCTATGTCATGCTATGGTGACAGTTTTGACAAAGAAATGTCACTATATATCATGCTATTATGACGGTTTTGAAAATATACCGTCACTATATGACATGTTACGGTGACGGTTTGAGGAAAACATTAATTTTTTATAGACCTAAAGTGACGGTTTTAAGTTATTGTAACGTTTTTTATGTGATTTCGTAACGTTTTTTAAACGTAACCAAAAGTGTATCAAAAGTGACGACAAATAAGGTGACGATTTTTATGTCCACGAAAATCGTTACCGTATACCTATGGTGACGGTTTTTAACTGTCACTAAAGACCTTTTTTGTACTAGTAACCAGTTGTAGCAAAGAAAAAAGATGAGCTAAAATGTAAAAAGTCATGTGTACATACGCAGAATGCCAAGAAGAACAATGCGCGTAAAGGTAAACCTGATTTTGTCTACACGAGAGATCAATTAATCAGTTTGTCAGGTAAGAAACTCTATTGTTCTTATTGTCATACACATGATCCAGTTCATAAAACGAGTGACCATTACTGGTATGGTTCTTACTCAGTTACCCCCATAAGAACTGCAACTAACACTCATGGATCCAAATGGAAATGGATACCAAAGAAGAAGGATGATTCTGTGTTGCAGGCACCTACTGTCAAAGGGGAGTAGGAGAATAGAGGCTTTTGAACACAACAGTTCAAAACCCAGACTTCAAAGTCAAAAGAGGCTTCTAAGTAAATCAGCTTAGAACCCGGACTTCAACGAAGTTTGACTTCTAAACACAACAGTTTAGGACTCGTACTTCAATGATCAAAAGACCTTACTCCAGTGCTGATAAGAGATTGTACTCCAATACTTCAATGAGGATATCAACCTTCAAAGGGGAGTACATATTTGTCTGAAATTTTATGCATATCTTTTACAACTGATAATGTTCTGATGCATAATTTCAGGGGGAGTAAAAGGTGATGACTTCTGTTTATTTCTGATCAGGACTCATACTTTAATCGTTTTACTGCTTTTTGTTATTTTAATTTCAGTGAATAAATTAGCTTTGACTATGACATAAGACTTTTGCAGTTTTTGAGAGATGCTTACAAGATCATATCTTTATGACTTTAAGCTTAACTTCATGAGTTGTAAGATTGCACTCAAAAGGTATCATTCCTTATCTTCATCTCAAATATGGTTGAAAAGTGGACAACTTTCAATCATAGAAAACATTGTTCTAAAAGTTCAAACCACTTCCCGGTTCTCAAACCGATTTCATGAATTGGAAGTGTGATTTTAAATGTTTTCAAGATCTATTTGTGCTTTAACTGATATAGTTAAACCATTTTGAGCATCATATGCTACATAGGAAAATAGGATTTCATTGTGCTAGGACTTAACACAACTTCTATGGAATCACCTTAACCAGTGATTTCTACCCAAGAAGTTAATCCATAGTGATTGAGTGTAAGAAGTCAAAAGAAATGAGTGTGGGTTATGTGTGATGAGTTATACAGAAAAGGAGAGTTTGGTTAGAGTAAAATAAATGTTTAAAAGAAAGAGCGTGTAAGAACAGAGTTAAAAGAATATCACAACTCTGCACCAACTTTTTCTGAGCCGGGCAGCCACAATTCTAATGTTTCACAATTCTTTGGTGATCAGGCAACTAGCCTATGCCAACTCTTGATCAAACCTCACCAACTACTCATTTTCTTCTTAACAAGAAAGTGTTTCACATTTTCAAAAGGGGAAGCAAGACATTTGCTATTTGATTTTCATTTGGAAAATCTGGATATTGAAAAGAAGGAAGTCTGCCCCACCTTTGCACTTCAATCATGCATATTGAGTATGTGTTTAACTTACTGTTGTCTCAGTGGTTTACACAAATTTGAGCCTATAAGCAATCATCAGTGCTTAATTCTTTCTATCACTTGCACGAACACACAAGGAATTTGTTTCTTTATCATAACGTTCATAGAATTTACCTTTGTGGTGTTTCAATGATTGAATGGAAGCTCTGGGGGAGTGAACATCAAAAAGCTCCTTTCCATTGTGTATTCATTACACACAGTGACATAGTGTTACTGACAGGCATGTTAACTGATTCATTTGTTGATTCAGGTGTTACACGATTATTTTGTCTGGATTTGCAAAGATCTGGATGAATATCTTTTGAATTGACGGATCAGAAGCTCCTGATGAAATACATTTCTTGCTACAGTTTTGATGAAGTCCTTGAACTTTTCATCAAAAAGGGGGAGAAAGCTAATCAAGAAATGGGAGCTAAATCAAAAGTTTAGAGAATTTTCCAAGATAGAATGGAGAAGAGCTAACAAAGAAAAGTTTCTTCAAAGTATTCTAAAGACATGATGATCTGAGAGAAATTTTCTTTGAAGATAATTTGCCTGGAGATTATTACATTCTGAAGAGAAAGAAAGAGATTCCATCTTCTGAGATGAAAGAGAAGACTGAATTGCTAAATCATTTTAGTAATGATCTTGATCCAAAGGGGGAGATTGTTAGATTACAGATTTATTGGATTCAAGATCATCAAATCTGAAGTTTGGAATCTGAAGCTAATGCTGAAAAGTCGCTCTCAAGATTAGTCTAATGTTAAGTTTGTAATAATTGTCAAAGTTAATTATTGTCTTAGTTATTGTATTTTGTATTAGTCCTAAATATCTAAGTTTAGATATTAGTTTAAATATCTAGATATTATGTTTAGATATTATTTAAGATATTATTATTATGTTTGAGTTTGTTTAAGTTAGGTGAGATCTCAACAGATCTCACAATCTCAGATCTATATCGACCCAAGTCAAGAACCAGAGAGAGAGAGAGAGAGAGAGAGAGAGAGAGAGAGAGAGAGAGCTTAAACTGTGAAGAATATCAACCTTTGTAATCCGCGTTTGTAATCTAAACAGGTTGGTAATCGTATCTTGTTTGTTGTTTGATTATTTGGTAACGATCGTGTTCAATCACACAAACTCACACTTCCTCCGCACGTTTGGTGGATCTTGCAAGTTCTTCACTTGTTCGAACAAAAACTCGATTTTTCAACTTGAATTCAATTCAACACTTTACCAAATCGCCTGAAATTTTGCAGGAATCCCCTAAGGCATCTTTCGAACTAATTACAATTGAAGAATTTTGATCTATTACACTGGACATTACAAATTCGATCTACTTCAGTACGACTACGAACTTCGAACAAAATTTTACAAAAACTCAAAATTCACATTAAAATGATGTGAATTAGACAAAATTTTCTGAACTAATTGAGTTCTAGATGACAATACGAGCATTATAGCATCAATTTTAGATCCAAAACATCACTTTACTTCGAAAATCGAATTCACACAGACTCTTTGCGAGTTCTTGAAAATGTCGATCAAAACTTCGAATTGAACCTTGTTTTCTAAGTCTTGATCTGCTCTGATACCAATTGTTATCCCAAATAACAATGTATAACAAGATGACAATCACAATTTCATATAATTCTTTTTGTATTTCACACTTAGAATTTGTACAGAAACGCTCTCAAAACTTTCTCTCTCTAACACATGAACACGAATAATTATGTCTGTTAATCTGTCTAATCTACATGCACACCACTAACCATATCCCTATTTATACGGAGGGACAAAACACTGAAAACACTATACACACACACAACTAAACACTCACACAACTAGCTTTGACTTTTTATTACAAAAGACTTTGACTTTCATGCTTGAGAGTTAACTTGAGCTTTGACCTGCTTGACTTTCAGTCTTCAGCCTTCATGATCTTGTATCCAACAAATATATGCTCTAACAAAAACCTAACTTACATGGTATCCAATCAATTTTCATATCTAACAATGAACCTAAACCAATCTCCCTAACGACCGCCCTTTGGCTCTCAGTCAGTGCCTTAATCGTATCCCATAAGGTCTTAGGTGAAGTCCTTGTTCTTAACCGTAACAAGTTTTTGGTTTGACTTCCCTTATCGTGTTTGGTCTTCCTTTCCCCAATCACCCTAGTGGTTTTTCTCTCTTTCATCTTACCATTCTTCATTGTCATGTGCACGTCCTCAAAATCGTTGTCCGTACGCATGTCTTTGTTAATGAAACACAAAAAAAACATGATATACCAACATTAGACACACATATTACTACTTTTACCAAAATTATTTTGCATATTTATAATGAAAATATATGAACCTAAGTATAGTTGATGGATTACCTTACGTATGTTTTTGTTTCCTTTAGACCATCCTTCATATCATTTGATCCAATCCAAGCACTTGCTACACTACCATCTTTTGATACTTTTTTTTTCTTGCTTTCCTGTTCAAAAAAGGTTGATGCCACCTGTAATTGAATTTGAATAACTTCTGTGCAAAATAAACATAATTGTGTTACACTTGTGTTCATCCATGTTTTCATCAACATATATGCATACATATGTTAATCATCATACGGGATCAACCAGAGTTATGAACTAATTAATCGTGGCATTTTTTCTAATCATGACCATATGATGATGAATATTGAATTGATGTTTTAAAAGAGTATAACACATGTTCACATGTGTACACATTTTTTTCTTCATTTCTCGTTCATCAAGATTATTACAACATGTAACTGAATTTGAAAATATTTAGTGCGAAATAAACATAACTTGCACGGCGGTTTAAGTATGAGAAGCAACTACGATTGCAGGTTTTAGTATTTTGGAAAATTAATGGTTGACATAAAGATATAAATGATTTTATATTATACATTTTCGTTTACTGAGGTGAACAATATGGATATGATATTGTAATTGATATATGTAGTACATTACACGGTTAGTGTCTTAACAAAAAAAAAGTGTTGTAGTCACCCATCACTACACCAAATGTCACTTAGGCAACAAATGAAAAATGTTGCTTAAGAGGGGTTTATGTGTTGCTTAAGGCTTAGGCAACATGCCTAATGTTGCCTTATCAATGTTGCATAAGAACTTAGGCAACATAGGCAAACATCATATGTTGCTTAAGCGAACTCCTTAAGCAACACACAACAGATTATGTTGCCTATGAAAAAAACATATGTTGCACCCACCAAACACTAAGGCAACATTCGATTTATGCATGTGTTGCCTAAGATATCAACTTAGACAACATACTTTATTTACGTATGTTTCCTTACACTATGAGACAGACTTGTTTTACTGACGGAAAATTTCGTCGGAAAAACTTATTTACTATTAAAAGAATCCGTCGGAAAAATATGGTTACGGGCAGATTTTTGGCAGATTTGTCAGTCGGAAAAACTTTCACCAGAAACATAAATTACAAAGAAAAATATATTGAATTTTTTTATTAATTATAATTTTATCCAATAAAAAATAATATTACAAATTACATATGTTCAAAAAACCAATATACAAATTCAAATGACCAAATCGAAGCCCTTCAAATGTCTTCGCGTCATAACAAGCTTGTTGGTTTGAATACAAAATCAACCTATAAAATAAATAGTTTTGTTAAAAAGTTTGGTGTTTTCTTAATTAAAATAAATAGTTTTCAAAAAATATATATATATAGGGTCAGGTTCACGTGAGACTAAGCTGTTTCCGTGAGACCGCGTGAGACCAAACCTTAAAACATGAAACTTCACACCGAAACACTGTGAAGGTAAAAAACATTCGAACCTTCATAATGTAATCACACTATGAAGGTAAAAAAACCTAAACCACGTTAAAAAAAATCAAACATTCACAGATAAAAGACTGTGAAGGTAAAAAAAAAAACGAACATTCACAGCGAAAAACACCGTGAACGTAACATTTACGGTGTTTTCCCTATGAAAAGTTCGATTTTTTTTACTTTCACAGTTTTTTGGTGTGAAGTTTTATATTTTAAAGCTTGGTCTCACCGGTCTCACGGAAACTGTTTGGTCTCACACGAACTTAAGTATATATGTGTGTGTGTGTGTGTGTGTGTGTGTGTGTGTGATGTTTAGATGTTGTGAAGATTAAAAGAAATGGTCAAAAATCATAATTATGGGATGAACATTGGGGAATAAATTCATGACCAAAACAAGAATATAGTGTGTTTTGTGTTATCATTAAGGTGACTAATGTTCATGTGACTCATGAACTGAAGCCCATTGGCAGTGTAAAAATATGAACTTGAGTGATCAAGCACCAATAAACAAGTCCCATTGTATTACATAAAGTAATGTACCTGTTTTCCCAAAAATCATTCCTAGCCGTTGCTGCTTAGCTACTGAAACCGCTTCACTCTCTCATCTACAAATAACATGATGTTTATGTTCTAAAGTACATATATTAATGTACATACCATGATTCATATCCCGTAATAGTGGTTAGTGTTAAACACGGAAATTATAATCGTTGGTTCAGAATTTATCAACACATTGTTTCAGGTATTTTTTTCATTTCACTACGATGTTTGTCCTATCTTAATTGCAATTGAAATACATGATTAATAATTACCTTTTGCACATAGTGTCAATGACACTTTATCCGGTACATCGATGGATATCCCTTTACCTGCAAAAAAATAAAAGTACTGGGTGTAATAGTTTCAAAGGAACATGTTATTGTTACATGTCAAAACAATAAATTTCTAAACATTTCTTTAATCATTATAATATAGTGTCCATATATTATGAATTGAAGAAATTATTATTGACTTATGTGAAATAAAATGCAAATAACCAAAACACAGTTGATCATAACCGTTATAGACAAATCAATATTATAATTTATTGATTTCGTTCAACATGAACAACATATATGTTTAAAAGGGTGCTAATAATGTTGGAATATTACAGTTAATTTATAAACATGGCATGTTAATTTATCATCGCATTAACTTATCTTCTCAACAAATGTCTATAAGGAATGGCTTCTATGTGGTTGAACAACATAATGGATCATTGAAAGATTGCTTCAGATTCATGAAAACGGTGTTAACAATGTGTGAACATTGAGGATATGAGATAATGTAATGTTGGTAATGCCCGACAATTTGGTGTGTAAATGACAAATATTATGATATAAAATACTTATGACGACCCTCTTTAAACACGGTTCGTGTGTTGTGATCATGGTGATAGTGTGTATGAACATTGTACATGGTTTTGAAGTGTTTTGCTCAATGTACAGTGAACAATGTCATAAATAGAACACATCTAAAAATTGAACATAAGTGGACCAAAAATTGTACAATCCAAGAGAAATGTCATGTGTATTTGAACAATGGTTAAAGGGGTTTTGAACAACATTTTGTACGACGCATGAATGACCAAGGGCCTTATACAAATTCAATTTGGGTTATATGTCGTCGCGTATACAATCAGGGATCTATGAACAATGTATTTTAATTTTGAGCAATGGAGATTGGGTTTGTCATGAACATGTGTGCACTACAAGAATAGAATGTGAACTCCCAATAATAATACATGAGCATGTTATGTGTGAACTACCAATGTAGATTGGGTTTGTCATGAACATGTGTGCACTACAAGGGTAGAATGTTCAAGCACAAATGTGGATAATTAGTGCACACACTTTCCAAAATGAACTTGGGTTAATAAATCTAGTAACACTCACAATGACAACAAAGGTGGACTGCATTAATTTTCAACAAACATTTGAATATTACCTTATTTGAACAATGACGACAGAGGGGACTGAATTTTCAAACAAACATTAGAGTATTACATTATTTGTCATGAACATATGTGCACTACAAGGGTAGAATGTCCATGCACAAATGTGAAGTTTGAATGCACAAGCATTTCATGTGTGAACTGCCAATGTAAATTGGGTTTTTCATGAACATGTGTGCACTACAAGGGTAGAATGCTCATGCACAAATGTGGGTATTTAGTGCACTAAATTTCCAAAATGAACTTGGGTTAATCAAACTAGTAACACTCTCAATGACAATAGAGGTACTGAATGTTCAACAAACATTTGAGTATTACCTCATTCGTCATGAACATATGTGCACTACAAGAGTAGAATGTTCATGCACAGATATGAAGGTTGAGTGCACAAACATTTCAAAAGGAACATATGGGAATGAATCTAGCAACAATCCCAATGACAACAGAGGGGACTGGATTTTCAACAAACATTTGAGCATTACCTTATTTGAAAAATGACAATTATATTATGACTATCAAATTAAACCTAAATATTGATTGATATATTTTACAACAAAAATAATTTTACAGATTTGAATTTCATAGTTTCAGTGATGAACATTGATAATATTAATTACATAGTTTCAGTGATGAACATTGATGATATTATTTTGAAGAGAACACAAAACACGAAAAAAAAACATGAAGTTTAACGGGGGGAAAAGTTTTATCTTGAGCTTCTTCAATGGATCATCACTAGTAGGAATCTTCAACTTCACTCTCATCTTAACCTTATCATCTCTTCTTGGTTCGACGACTTTGGTATCAGCATGATCATCAACGGGAGTGTCCATAGTATTTTTGAAGTTCGAAAACAATGTCTTCAAAGCTATTCTGGCACTTTTTTCCTAACTGAACAATGTATAATAACCCTTGTTATATACTGGTTGTTGGTGTTAAAAAACCCTAGAATATGGGAATGATTACCTCTTGGCAGGCCCGACCCTGGGGCGTGCCACCCGTGCGGCCGCACAGGGCATCAAAGCCGATAGGGATATCAAATTTTTATATATCAGTAGTAGTAGTACAGGTTTAATAATTTGGGTTTGGGCTAAAAAAAAATCAAAGTCCATATTTGGTTATTGGTAGGATTGTATTTTTAATATCAAAATTCAAAGCCCATATAAAAAATCAAAGCCAATATTTGTTTATTAGATAATGAAAAAAAAAGTAAATAACGTTCTTAAGCTTCTGCCTTCTAGTGTCGATTGACATCGACTCTTCCGATTTTCAATACGGCATTCCACTTCTAGAGGCACAGGATCAGGGTCGTTAGGGTCGTTAGGCCGACGTTGTATGGGCTGATGCTTGTTTTCAGCCATCGGTGACTATATATACGAGATATACGGCCGATTCACATCATAGTCTCACCTATGCGACCAATTTAGGCATTTAGCAAAGGCAACTCTCAATCTTTCGTTGTTTCTCAAATCTCAAGTGAATTTCTTCTATTAGTTCTGACTTATGTGCTTTAGTTCTCAATATTTCATTGTCGGTTCTTCACTTCTTCGGTTCTTCCCAATCTGTGCGACTGTGCTTCTGTGGAACACTAGAAGATTGCTATTTCTTGTTGAGTTGTTTCTTGATTTTCTTCCCACTGTCCCACTGTCCCACTGTCCCACTGTCCCACTGTCCCAGGTATAATTTTTGTTTCTAAACTCTAAATTCATTGTATTTCCAATTTCCAATTTTTGTGTGGTTTACTGATAATTGATAATTAAACCCTAGTTTTAGAAACTCTTGTGTGGTTACTGATAATCTATTTCATTATGTTTAAAATTGATAATGGTGGAAATTTGGGAAAAAACCCTAGTTTTAAGAAGACGAAATTAAATCTCATTTGTCAATGGCTTACTGATTTTGGCTTATTTTGACAATGGTTTACTGATTATGTGATTTTTGTCAATGGCTTAATTACTGAGTTACTGATTATGTCAATGGCTTAAGACTTTGGTTTACTAGTTATATCAATGGCTTACAACTTTGGCTTACTGATTTTGTGATTTTTTTCAATGGCTTACTGAGTTATTTTCGTCTTTTGAATTTTGTTTACATCTTTGGTTAAACTAATTATAGTTTTTACTTGTCTTTTAAGTTGCAGATTGAAGTAAAAGGTTCTAGTGTACCGATATTAATTTGGAAAAGAGAAAAGTAGAAAGGAACGAAGCACGATATTAATCCAGGTTTTATCCTTCTATACTCGACTAGTAGTAAACATATTTCCTAGATCACAACCTTCATGTGCACAAAATAGAAAAAGAAAAAAAAAACAATAAATTGTTCAATCTTTACAGGGATCATTAAATAGATATTTTGTGAGGTCTGAAAATGTGCCCGAAAATGTGTCTGAAAATCTCAATGAGTTTGTTGACAATATTGAAAATTCAGTTGAAGAATTAGTTGATGATTTTGTCGTTTCATTTACTTAAAACCGCTTAGGGCAATTTTTTAGTATCTCGCACAGGACATCAAAATCCTTAGGAACGGCCCTGCCTCTTGGTCTATTGTTTGCTGCAAACTCTCCTCCCAAATTCTCCATCAATCTGTAAATATAATCTTTCATCGGATTTCACGATCTGCAAATGTTATCGGAGACTTGATTACCGGAGAACGGTCGGCGGTTTCGATTTTGTTCACGAATCGTCAGTTTCATTTTTTGTCTGAGAGAAATTAATGTGGCGATAAATATGTTAGAAAAGATTGGGGATATATTTTCCCAAATTATCCTCCATCAAATTTGTTCACCACACCGGTTATCAAATAAAAACTTATTTAATGATTAATGATTTAGATCAAATCTCAACCATCCAATGTTAAAATCAATGGTTTAGATTAGTTCACAAAGCTAATAAAAAAAGTTAACAAATGAACATATATATATATATATATATATATATATATATATATATATATATATATATGGTGCGTTTCTTTTGCAAACCAAAGAGAATGATAAGGAGATGATGTGGTATTCACAAATGTTGAATTGTAATGTTGGTTTTGATAATCACACATAGATAAAGAGATAATATATTCGTAATCATCAATATATTACCATCATCGTTGTCAATCGTTAATATATTCAATCGTCAATCTATCAATTATCTATTATATAAATTAAAGGAAGAACCAAAAAGAATGGCATGGAAGCTTCCCTACATTAGAGTTCTTACTTCCTTTTTGTCTCGGTGAATTAACACAAGCCTCCCACATACATTGCCTCACAAGATGTCCTTTCAAATTAACCGTTTCAGATTCACAACTTTTTATAGAGTAACAGTAACGGACGCCCTTTAATTCACATTCACAACTTTCTCCTGTAAATATGTTCAGCAAAATCAACCTGTTATCAAAACCTTAAAACCTTTTTCGTCTGAAAAAACATAAAAGTTCCATTTCAAAACGGCTTGTACTGATCGATAGCTATGGGATATCTGTAAAATTGGTCTTTGTTCCTAGAGATAGCGGTGAGAGATATTCTAATCTGGAAGAACAATACCTTCGATGGCAAACATCTCGAACTGGTACACAAACCATCATCTTTATCATGGAAAGTAACATTCTTCTAATGGGGCCAACAGGTTCAAGCAATCTTTTTCTTTTTTAATCTTTCAAAGTGATTGAAAAAGTTGTGTATATGTGTATAAAGCAATGTGTAAGTAAATATCACAATGTTAAATTATTATTCATTTAATTAGAGAAGGAAATGGAAGACTTCACCCTTGATGTCACCTCATGAAAAGTTTGATTTAGCTCTCAATATAAACATGGTTGTAGTAGTTTCTGTCTGCTCTTTTTTATCAAATGTTGGAACTAATTATTAGTCTTTTCTTTAAACATGGATTTGCTTTCTATGCTAGAGTTATAATAATGATTTCTTAAATTGCATGATAATGGTAAGTCAAATATTGTTATTATGACCATGTTCCTTTCGAGTATGAAATTTGTTGTGGATATCCTTTAATAATGCTTCCTTTAATTAGAAACTTCATTGATCACCTGTAATCGATATCCATGTAGTGTTCTCTTGCATTAGGCTATTCATTTTTCCCTCTCAAAAGACTATTGTTTCATATGTATTGTGAATCTTTTAGGAATTTCTTACACCTAAAATTAGTTTGACGAGCACTTCAAAAGTTACTTATTTTGTGTTTTTTCCAACATCTAGAGTTCCAAGTTGCAATTGTACAAATTGACAGACCATCATATTAAATCACTTGACCACGTAAAGGGAAAGCTTTTGGTTTTTTAACACACTTTGTTTAATATTGGTGTTGTAGATTTTGTTGTAATGATTATATTGTTCATATCTATACATCATTGTTTTCTAAAAGTATCTTGTTTCAATCATGAAAATTCGCTTCTACTGAGACACATTCTCTCTGTTGAACTTGATTTGTATTTGCAAATAGTGCCTATGATATTACAAATCAAGGGTAGAAACCATATTGATGCTCTGAATTAGGACTCTCAAACTACGAACTCTAAGAATACGATGAATTCTCCTTCAACTGATTACATCTAGTAAGACTTCTTTAATTCACTTTTTGACTGCCATTTTTTCTCGAGTAGTGCAAGTGGAAAATCCAACTGGACAAGAGACCTTTGTGAGAGAAGAAATAGTCTTGTTATTCATAGATACTTTTTATATCAAGTTTATACTTTCAAAAATAAATTACCCAATTTCATTTGTTTCTGCCTATTCTTTAGCAATCTTGACCATATGTTCACTACAAAACAGATGCTTATTAACGACGGACAAATCCGTCGATAAAATCCGCCGGTATTACCGACGGATCACCGACGGTCTCTATTTTCCGACGGATTACATACATACTACATACATACATGATCACATACGTACATACATACATACTACATGATGTACATACATACATACATGATCACATACGTACATGTACATGTACATACATACATACATATTACATAGATGATCACATACATACATATATACATATATACATACATACATACATACATACATTCATACACACGTTATTACCGACGGAATTCAAAATGCCGTCGGTAATTTCCGACGGATGACCGACGGGCATCAGAAAAAAATTATTATTTATTAAATTATTAAAATTACCGACGAATTTCTGACGGATTTAAATATTAAAAAAAATAAAAAAAATAATTTTATATCCGTCGGATCACCGACGGATCACCGACGGATCACCGACGGATCACCGACGGATCACCGACGGATCACCGACGGATCACCGACGGATGGTTTATCCGTCGCAAATATTATTGTGAGTCCGTGATCGTTACCAGATAATCAAACAACAAACATAAACGATAAACCAACCTGTTTAGATTACAAACGCGGATTACAGAGGTTGATTTGTTTACACTTTGAAGCTCACTCTCTCTGATGTGTTCTTGGGTCGATGTGTGTTGATCTGAGATATTAAAAGTTGTGAGATAATAAATATCTCATAACCTTATATATCTCAAACAAAAACTAAACTAAGATATTATAAAAACATAATATCTAAAACATAAAATAAATATCTAGATATTAATTAAACTAATATAATATCTAAACTAAAACTAAATATCTATTATTTAGATATTTAGGACTAATAGTAAAATACAATAAACTTTGACATTTATTACAAAGGACATTAGACTATGTTGAGAGCGACTTTTCAGCAAAAGCTTCATATTGCAGTCTTCGATTGGATGATCTTGAATCTAATAAATCTGTGATCTAACAATATCCCCCTTTGGATCAAGATCATTACTAAAATGATTTAGCAATATGGTGTTCTCTTTCAGCTCAGAAGATGCAATCTCTTTCTTTCTCTTCAAAATGTAATAGTCTCCAGGTTTAGCTCAGAATGCTTTAGCAAAGTATCTTCAAAAAAAATTTCTCTCAGATCAGTATGTCTTTAGAACACTTTGAAGAATCTTTTCTTGATTAGCTCTTCTCTTCTCTATCTTCAGAATAGTTGGAAGAGTTCTCTAAACCTTTGATCTTTCGCATTTCTTGGTAGGCTCTTCTCCCCCTTTTTGATGAAAAGTGCAACGACTTCATCAAAACATATATCAAGAAATGTCTTTCATCAGGAGCCTCTGATCCATCAATTCAAAAGATATTCATCCAGATCTTTGCAAATCCAGACAAAATAATCGTGTAACGCCTGAATCAATAAATGAATCAGTTAAAAAGGCCTGTCAGTAACACAAAGTTACTGTGTGTAACGAATACACATTGGAAAGGAGGTTTTGTGATGTTCACTCCCCCAGGGCTTCCATTTAATCATCGAAACACCACAAGGTAATTTCTATAAACGTTATGACAAAGAAACAGATTCCTTGTGTGTTCGTGCAAGTGTTAGAAAGAATTTAGCACTTGATGATTGATTATAAGGCTCAAAATTGTGTAAACCACTGAGACAACAGTAAGTTAAACATAGACTCAATTGTGCATGATTGAAGTGCGAAGGAGGGGCAGACTCCCTTCTTTTCAATATCCAGATTTTCCAAATGAAAATCAGATAGCAAATGTGCTACTTCCCCCTTTGAAAATGTGAAACACTTTCTTGTTAAGAAGAAAATGAGTAGTTGGTGAGGTTTGATCAAGAGTTGGCATGGGCTAGTTGCCTGTTTCAATAATGATCACCAAAGAATTGTGAAACATTATAAATGTGGCTGCCTGGCTCAGAAAAAGTTGGTGCAGAGTTCTGATATTCTTTTAACTCTGTTCTCACACGCTCTTTCTTTTACACATTTACCTTACTCTAACCAAAATTTCTTTCTTTGTTTGACACACTCATTTCTTTTCGACTTTTCACACTCAATCACTATGGATTAACTTCGTGGGTAGAAATCATTGGTTAAGGTGATTCCATAGAAGTTATGTTAAGTCCTAGCACAAAGAAATTATGTTTTCCTATGATGCATATGATGCTCAAATTGGTTTAACTTTTTCAGTTAAAGCACAAATAGATCTTGAAAACATTTAAAGTCACACTTCCAAATCATGAAATCGGTTTAAGATTCGGGAAGTGGTTTGAACTTTTAAGAACAATGTTTTCAATGATTGAAAGTTGTCCTGCTTTCAACCATATATGAGATGAAGATAAAGAATTATACCTTAACGTTCAATCTTACATCTCATGAAGTTAAGCTTAAAGTCATAAAGATATGAACATGTAAGCATCTCTCAAAATTTCTGCAAAAGTCTTATGTCAAGTCAAAGCAAATTTATTCACTTAAATTGAAAAGACAAAAAGCAGTAAAACTATTAAAGTACGAGTTCTGATATGAAATAATCAGAAGTCATCACCTTTTTACTCCCCCTTAAATTATGCATCAGAACATTATCAGTTGTAAAAGATATGCATAAAATTTCAGACAAATATGTATGTACTCCCCCTTGATGGTTGATTTCCTCATTCGAGTATTGGAGTACAATCTCTTTTTCAGCACGGAGTAAGGTCTTTTGATCATTGAAGTATGAGTCCTAAACTGTTGTGTTTAGAAGTCAAACTTCGTTGAAGTACGGGTTCTGAACTGAAGTATTCAGAAGCCTTCTTCTCTCCTACTCCCCCTTGACAGTAGGTGCCTGCAACACAGAATCATTATCCTTCTTTGGTACCCACTGGTATTTGGGTCCTTGAGTGTTAGTTGCAGTTCTTGTGGGTGTTACTGAGTAAGAACCATACCAGTAATGGTCACTCGTCTTGTGAACAGGATCATGTGTACGACAATAAGAACAATAGAATTTCTTACCTGACAAACTGATTAATTTATCTCTCGTGTAGACAAAATCAGGTTTACCTTTTCGCGCATTGTTCTTCTTGGCATTATGAGTATGTACACATGAGTTTTTACATTTCAGCTCATCTTTCTTCATTGCTTTAACTGGTTTCTGTTCCAAACCAGTTCAACTTCTTTGTAGCTGCTTTTCCTTCTTTGATGTGTACCTGAACCATCTATATTTCTATCGTAGAAAAGGTTAGAACTACGAATTTGATTAGAAGATTTAACTGACCTCTTTGAAGAAACAGGTCTGATTTGTTGAACTTGCAGCTGACTTGAATGAGCATTCTGAATCAGCTGAATCATCTCTAGGTGAGTGGACAATTGACTCTGGAGTCTTGCGCTCAGTCACCACCACCGTTGAAATAATCTTCTCAAGCTCGTTAACCTTTGAAGAATAACTGTTTCTTTCTTTAACAAGAAGGTCAATCTTCTTCTCAAGCTCACAATTCTTCTTCTTCTCTTTCTGTGCATTCTTAGAAAGTTCAGATAGCTTTGCATTAAGCTTTCTAATTGCAGCTTCAAAGGTGCTTCTTTCATCTTCAAATTCCTTCTTAGCACCCTTTCTTGCATCTGATATTTCTTTTAAGTATCCTACATTCTTCTGTTCAGTTGCCTTCTTCACTTTGGCAAACTGATCTCTTTCCAAAATTAGTACTTTCTCAAAGTTAGTAACTTGTTGAGAAAGCGTTATACTTTTAAGCTCTATCACCTTCGTCTCTTCAACACTCTTCTTGGAATGATCTGAGAACTTCTTCTCAAACTCAGATATATTCTTTTGTAGCTCAGCATTTGTACTCTCCAAGTCCTTTGATTTCTTCTCATTGCTCTCAACAGACTCTTGCTTCTGTATATGAGCATTAAGAGTAGAAATCTTTCTTTTATGTTCAGAGTTCTCAGCTTCCAAAGCCTTAACTTTTGATGACATTATTGATCCTATCATACACTTCTCAATATGTTCCCATATCAGCCTTCCTGTAGCCCTTTCGCGATCTAATATGAGAAAAATATCTTTTGAAATCTCTTCAATCATTCCATTCAGTAGGAAAGATCGGGCTAATTGGTCAGCTTCTTGTCTCTTTTTCTTTTTCTGCTCATCAGTGTATTCATCAAGTCTTAATTGAAGCTGAGCTGGTACTATTTCTCCATTCTCCTTCACATGAGTAGAAGGTTTCGTTGGAACTGTCATTTTTTCTTCCCTTAGAGATTTTCTAATAAAATCCTTCATTTCATGTCTTTCAATGAAATCTATGAACCGACTTTTCCACTGATCAAAGTCTCCCATGAAGAGTACTGGTGGTTTTGAGACAGTTCCGATAGCTAGGGCTTCTCTGGATGACATCCTTTTATTTGAATTGCGAGAAACTGTTTCTTTGAAAGTCAGTCCAATTAAAATTAGATGAAAAACTGAATTTGCAAAGTGAATTTTTCAAAGTGGATCTTTATTCGAAAAGATGATCGACCGGTATAATATTGAACAGATGAGCAGTATGACCGGTAAAATGTGACTGGATAGATGTTGACCGGACTGTTGCTTGCGACCGGATGTGTGACTGGATCCAAGCTTTTTCTTCGACAGGTACTCTCCTTTTCTTCGATCGATACTCTCTTTTTCTTCGACCGGTATACTGTTTTTCTTCGACCGGTACTCTCTTTTTCTTGACCGGTACACTGCAATGACCGGTATTAAGAGTAGTGGACCGATATGCTTTTCAAATGAGGTGTTCGACCGGTATATAGATGGTGAGATCGACCGGTACAAAGTGGACCAAGAATGGAGTTCGACGCAATCGACCGGTACTATGCCTTGGACCGGTATTGAATATTTTTCAAATGTGGACCGGTATGTTGTAAAGTAATATGGACCGGTATAATGTAATGTAATCCTGATGAATAGTGCTTGCACTTATCGACCGGTATGAGTCTTTTCTTTTTCTCGACCGGTACTTGAATGTTGGACCGGTAGCTTGCTCTTCGACCGGAGTACTGTGAGGTGTGTCGACCGGATGAAATGTGGACCGGATTGATTCGGTCGATCGATACTATAAGTGTGATCAACCGATAATGAGTTTATGGAGCGGTAATAATTTGATTTTTCTTGACCGGTACACTTCTTGGACCGGTAAGATGTATTGACCGGGGTTAATGACCGGTACAAAACTTCGCCCGGTAAGAAACTTCGCTCGGTATCGTTTCTTCTTCGATTTATCGGCCCTGTAAATCCCAAATTGACCTACCTGGAATTCGTTTTACAGTTCTATATTTTGACCAAGTGATCGACTAACCAACTACAACACCTTGCAACCTTTTGATTTAAAAAACAACCACAAATTGAAGTTTTGATTGATAAAACAGTGTGCGTCAATATGAAGAACACAAAGACTTTTTAAAAGTTTGATTTTGATCTGGTTTCAGCTCTGATACCAATTGTGAGTCCGTGATCGTTACCAGATAATCAAACAACAAACATAAACGATAAACCAACCTGTTTAGATTACAAACGCGGATTACAGAGGTTGATTTGTTTACACTTTGAAACTCACTCTCTCTGATGTGTTCTTGGGTCGATGTGTGTTGATCTGAGATATTGAAAGTTGTGAGATAATAAATATCTCATAACCTTATATATCTCAAACTAAAACTAAACTAAGATATTATAAAAACATAATATCTAAAACATAAACTAAATATCTAGATATTAATTAAACTAATATAATATCTAAACTAAAACTAAATATCTATTATTTAGATATTTAGGACTAATAGTAAAATACAATAAACTTTGACATTTATTACAAAGGACATTAGACTATGTTGAGAGTGACTTTTCAGCAAAAGCTTCAGATTGCAGTCTTCGATTGGATGATCTTGAATCCAATAAATCTGTGATCTAACAATTATTTTTCCGTCGGTAATTACCGACAGATAAGGTCTGTCGGAAATTGTTGGTCGGTGATAAGCAATTTTCTAGTAGTGGTTTTTCTAGGAGAAATGTTGTTGTTTGACTTGAATTATTTTTTTTGTTTTCACTACAAGAAAACTGGGTATTAGCGTCGAAAATTAGCGAGTGAAAAAATCGCTCGCTAATTAGCGATAGATTAGCGAGGGGTTGACCACAAAACCAATGCCTCGCTAAATCTCGCTAATTAGTGATGGATTAGCGACGGAATGAGTTTGTGGTCAATCCGTCACTAATCCCTCGCCAATTAGTGAGGGATTAGCGAGGAATTGACCACAAACACAATCCCTCGCTAATCCCTCACTAATTGGCAGAGATTAGTGACGGATTGACCACAAACCGAATCCGTCGCTAATCCCTCACTAATTAGCGAGGGATTAGCGAGAGATTGTTGGCATCCATCGCTAATCCGTCGCTAATTAGTGAGGGATTAGCGATGGATTTTTTTTTGTTTTCACATTTGTATGAGTTATATGTAGCCATATATAGGTGTATATGTTATATGTATAGTTGTGTATGTGTTTTATGTATCTTTTGGTCCGTGTTATATATGTGTATACATGATGTGTGTTTTGGTTGATAACGACAATTGAATCTACATATATATTGTTGTGTATATGTGTTGTATATGAGTTTATATGCATGTGCATGTGTTGTATATAGGTTTATATGCATTTGTATGTGTTGTATATAGCTTTATATGCATGTGTATATGTAAATGTATAGACAATGTTTATGTGTTGTTTGGCCACATATAATGTGTATATATGTTAATATATATATATATATATATATATATACAGTACATACTTGTTAATCCATATAAGTTGTTCGGTTAGCCGAACAGGTCTCCTTATCAGCGCATTTTGCTTCTTTTATGCAGCAACAAAGATACAATTTCCCCCCTCCCGGCCCTCCCGGCCATCCTGTCCCTCCCAGTAGTTAGATTGTTAGTTAATTCTCGGACATTATCTTGAATTGTAGGATATCTGGTATTTTGAATTGTAGGATATATGGTATTTTGAATTGTAGGATATCTCGTATTTTAAATTGTATGAATTTGGTTATTTTAGTTTGTTGGACAATGTCGGTTTGTATTACAACATACATGAAGTAGAGAATTTTAATTAAAAATCAGCGACGGATTAGCGACGGATTTTTCGTTGCTAAAAATTGGCGAATCCGTCGCTAATAAGGGCTCTCGCTAATCTGTCGCGAATAAGGGCCCTCACTAATCCGTCGCTAATAAGGGCCCTCGCTAATCCCTCGCTAATACAAGTCTCTCGCTAATCCCTCGCAGATACAAGTCCCTCGCTAATCCCTCGCTGATACTTGTCCCTCGCTAATCTGTCGCTGATGCCCGTCGCTGATCCGTCGCTAATAGCATCAGCTACGCCTATTTGGGCCACGGACTATCAGCGACGAATACGAGCTTTAGCTAGGGATTAGCGACGGATTTTTCCCTCGCTAATAAGGGTCATTTTTGTAGTGTTTGTTTTCCATTACTGTATGGTATTTACTCTATAGAGAGAGATAAAAGTTATTTGTTAGTCTTTAGCCTAGTTGAATCCAAGTGTATAATGTTCTTTGTTTGTGATTATCTTGCTAATTTTGTTTGTTTTTCCGGTTTAAATTGTGGTTAGATATGTTGTACCAAAAAAGCAAGAATGAATGACCAAACTTCTTGTTCTTGGTCATTTTTATACAGGTGCTTTTGTGTTTTGATGATATTCGGGTGGTCTATTACAATTAGTTTGATAAGGGTGATGATCAATAAGTATAGTATGAGCTTTCTTGGCTAAATTATTAAAGAATAAAGGTTCAGTTGAGATGGAAGTGTTTGGTCACTTCGCAATTTCAAGTACTTCCAATTCTTTGTTCTGTTTGGGATTTTGTTAGTGTTTGCATTTCAAAGAGTATAATCTCCTTCGAAACTAGCTTGCAAACATCTAATAGACACTCTACCTTTTGTTGTATTCACAGAAGCATAAACATGGCCCTCTTTTGGATGTTTTGGGATTCTGTAAAATCAATTATCGTGTTTATGTAGATTTCATGGGAAAAACCTTATTGGTTCGCTTTTTATGAGCACTTAATTAGTTTTATTGAAATTCTATGGAAGATTCATAGAGTTTTACTCATTTTACCATTTGGGTCAATGTTTTTCATTTAGTAAGAATTGACCAAAGGATTTGGCGCTATGGGTGTGTTTGATTTGGATATATGGTTTGTTTTGGAAAGGAAATCATGTTTAGAAACCAATGTAACACACACCCGAGAGTTAACAGGCCTTTTCGAAGACAAATGGGAGAAAAAGAAACTGAAGGGTTTTAAAACAAATTGTAACCATTTAAACGCATCGCAAAAATTAATTTACGTTACAAATGTAGAAAACTTTTCTGAAGGTTAAAACCCAAAGATGCATTTAATTAATATAACACACCATAGGGTGTTTAGATCTGTACATTTCAGATTAGAAGATGGTTTTCATGAAGCACTTAGAAACAAAAACACGTTTTCTCTATCGGTAAACTACATACGAACACGTTTGTTTCTTCCAGTGGTGCTAGCCCAAATCCCTTGATCTAATATGTGTTTAATAGAAGAGAAAATGTTTTTTTGCTGTTTTTCTTTGATGGCTAAAATCTAAAAGATTGAATCACCTAGAAATTGATGTAGCCTATCACCTTATTTATAGGGATTGTGTTAAAGTTGGTCCATAACACAACTAAGGTTTAGTGATTATTTGTAATAATTGTATAATTATATTAAATCATTAATATAATTATACATATTATTGTAACACCCTGTAATTATCATAATTACAATTTTATACATATTTTATAATCATTTTCAAGAATAATTATTTAACAATCAACATGATTTTAATTTGGGTTTCTTGTAATTGGAGCAAATGTATTATTTGTGTGCCACCCTATAGGTTTGCATACTCATTCACAGCGTCTCCGTGTGACACGTGTCGTACGTATATAAAATAAAAAACTTACATTCTCCCACTTGCACACGATACACAATAATATAGACGGTGGTAAGCGTCTAGCTATAGGTTACTGCCCCCAAAGTTGTATAAATGTGCTTTCATTGAGCAGTTTGATTGATCCAACCAATCATATTAAAAAATGACACGTTAGCCGTTCGTTTCACGATATTTTGTTTTTGAACTTAAGACATACTTTTGATTCGACAAGTGCTATTAATTCAACTAATCCGCTTGTTCCATGGCCATTTTAATCAAACTATGTCATCAAGGGGCCCAATAAATATCTATCTCATCTTGAGAGGAGCAAATCTCATATTGCTTGTACACGACTAATACACAATTTATGTTATACCCAATATAGCCCTTATGATTACCGACTTAAGGGTAACGTTAGACTACATCAAAGCATAACACTCCTTGTGCACTATGATGCGAATGTTTGCACACCACTAAGACATGTGATAACTAAATCTCAAAGCAAATATACAATGAGATCCAATATCGTCTCTTAAGTAATAAAGTGGTAAAATACCGAATATCGTACCATAGAGATTGTTATAAAAGTGCAATAAAAGTGTAATAAAAGAAATGGTTTCAGATGGCGATTTTGAATACTTTGATTGGTTTGAGTTACCAGTTAATTAAGATAACAGATAATAAAGAAAGAAGGGTGGAAGACTTTTGGTGAGTATTAAACACAAGTTTCTGTGGAGCAATGTTGTAGGGATGCTACAACATTGTGTCTCTCAATAACTAGTTCTACCGCCTACTTTGAGAGTGATCCTCTCGGATTCTCACCGTAGCACTAGTGTTTAGCTTCTACCAGGCACATCTTTGTGCAGTATCAGAACCAGTGATAGTGTCAAATGGTGTCCTCAAAGTATATGGATAAACAAAGTCATTTGTAAAAAATCACTATCTCGAGCCGATTCCCATATCATCCAAGTTGATGTGTTCCAAGTAGCTCATCTTTGAGTCCGCCACACTTGAACACTTTGACTAGTGATCAACTCGTGGAGAATATATCGATTAGAAAAACACAGATGCCAAATTTCTTGGTAAGCAACTTTCCAAGTATACTTCCTATGTCATTCGAATTGACGTGTTATGTGGCTCATCTTTGGGTCCACTACACTTTACCACTTTCAAAGTGATCAATTCGTCAAGAAGTGTGTTTGGATTTATAAAACTTAGAATGAAGCGGTGGAACATCGTTATTGAGAAAAGACGTCCACTTTCTTTTGGTTTAAAAACTCACCTGTTGTCTCACACCCAAACTAATGGAATTAGCTACTCATGATGGAAAGTAAATTGCGAGAAATACGAAGAGCGGAAATTAAAGGCATAATGTAAATTGCGTAATGTAAATGATAATAATTAATTGACGGAAAGTAAGTGCAATAATCTTAAAGAAGTAAATACGAGAAAGCAAGAAGTAACGTAAATGCGGGACTTGAATTAAAATATTAAGAACGACCAACGAGAGTCGTAACAATCGGTTATAGAACCGATTGGATCTTTCTTCCAACTTGAAACCAAAAGATTCACTTGCTACTTTATTTAGAATCTTACTCCTAGCTTATAAGACTTACTACTAATGAGCACCTAATCCCAACTATTTATACAAAAGAAAATGGGTAATATCCAAAAGATAATTACTTGCTTAGGGCCAAGGTTACACAAAAGTCAACATAAGTACCAATAAAAAAAGCAACATTGTCTTCTTCTTAAAATAAAAAGAATTCAGATTTTAGTCTTCAAAAAGCTTTCCCAATTTGATTCCCACTATTTGTAGATGTCTGGTCCAGTAGAATAAGTGGCTGAATGCAGTTAGCCACCCAAAAAGCCATCTGCCATGTAATGTTGTGGGAATGTTGCTGATTGCTGCTAAAATATCAAAAATCAAAGACAAAATTAGCATACCACTAAAGTAAAATAAGTATCATCACCACATTAAGCTTCATATAGAAAATGGAAAATAATATAGAAAAAGACTCAAATTAGGGATTTGAAAGAAAAATAGCTAACCTAAAAGAGAGAAAAAGAGTGATGATGCATTGATTTCTCCATGCATATCACATCCCCAAACTTAAAATGTTTCTTGTCCCCAAGCAACAAAAAAAAACTAAAAATGACTCAATTTTGAAAACATTTCAAGATTAGGGCATTAAGTGCACACATCATGAAGAATCAACCAACAATGTAATCCATAGCCTTTTATAAATCTTTAGTGACAAACTTATAACCTAGAAGTGCGTGAACCATAATCTAGCTACACATTATATTTGTTTGCTCAAACACGTACCACTCCTAAGATCAATAGGACTTTGAAATATAGGTTTACTCTTTTTGGCTCATCTTTTCCTCACTTTGCCTTTCCTCTCAACATAACTATCATTTTGAACTTTGTTCAAAAATTTTGGCACTTTTGTGCTCTTTAATTGAAAGAAGGCACCTTGCCCCTATGGGACATTTTTGGTGCTTCTTGAAACATTCCCAACAAGCTATCTCATTAGAGCTTTGCTCTTTTGTTTGATCTACCAAGCAACGAAGAAGCGCTAGCAGATGAGATTGGACCTATATAGACTAGGAAACACAGGGAAAGACAGTCTTGGGGTCCCCAAAACAGAGTGAAATTTTTGCATTTTAGTGGAGGGGTATCCCTCACATCCCCAAACTTGGAATCTCCAATGTCCTCAATGGATGTGTTTCTAAGGGTATAGTGATTGAAGGTATCAAGTGGCAACAAATGAGAAAAGAAGCGATGGCCTATCTCATCCTTCAGAAATCGTGGTGATGTGTGATCATATGTGTCCCAAAAACATGTAGGTAGTTCTAGCAAGAACAACTACTAGGTGAGTTTGTGATTTAACCAATGAATTATTTGGGCTATAAACACAAAATAGGAAACATTCTCACACATGCAATCTTGATAAAAACAAACCTAAAAATTTATAAAAACTGTCCCTAGACTCAAAAATAAGAAAATAAAATGAAGCTTAAGGAAGTAGATGAAACCTGCCCTACTCCAATGGAGTAGGCTCCTCATCCTCAGAACTGTCAATGGACGTTGTAGCATCTGCAACTTCAACTTCTGCCTTGAGCTTGCTGTATTCCTCCCTTAACTTGGCATTCTCCTCGGCCAACATATTGTTCTCCTTCATCTTCTTTAGCTTTGCTCCCAGAATCCTCACTTTGCTCCTTGTATTCGCTTCTTGGTACTCCTTGTACTTGTTGGTTGCCATTTTGGACATGTTATGTCCTTCCCTAATTTTCTCTGTTAGCTTCGTTTGCAATCTGTCAATTCGATCAAAATACTCGTTCCTTTGCTGGAACAAGCTATCCATGAGTGTGCTATTTTGGTTCATGAGCTCATGGATCAAGGTCATCATCTTGGAAGGATTCCTAGTCCTCTGTGTGGTTTCTCTTAATCTAGACACCGACTTTGTATCAATCGTCCACTTTTCCTCTCCCTCAATCACTATCTCATCATCATCATATTGTGGAACCTCATCCTCACCACACAACTTGGTCACCAAAACAGGGAAAAATAACTTCCCTTGTGATTGCTTAGAACAATATTTCATCCACTTCAAAATTATCTCCCCCACATCAAGGCTTAAACCCTCCATCACACAATAAAGTACGCACATCCTCTCAACACCAATGGAACTTTCATGGTTTGTTGGACTTAGAGAATGCCTAATAAATTTCATCCAAACATTGGCATTTGAACTGAGATTGGAAGCCTTGAAAGTTCTGAGCATGTAATTGTTATGATGATCCCAATCTGTGTTAGGCTTTCCAAGTGTTCTCACAATCTCATTCAATTTTTCCTCAATGGATTTGCTAAAAAACTTTTCAAAATCAATGTATCTAGGGGGTGAGAAGCCTAATAAAGTGTTTATGGTCATGGCTGTGAAAGTGAAATCAACACCCCTAATAGTGATTGTCGTACCAGTGCATAAGCTTACTTCCGCATAAAACTCCCTAACAAGTATAAGGTTATAAGAATGTTGTACCTTACAGAAAGTCTCCCATTCGTGTGCTTGGATTACATTCTTGATGAAATCGTACTCCTCCATACTTCTGGAATCAAATCCTCATTCAGGCAAGGCTGGTTTGATCTTCATCTTGGCAAACACCCTCTTGGTATTAATGGAACTGAATCCAACATTGGGGAGTTTTGGTCTTTCCACGATTGAGGGCCTGGAAGGTTATGCCCTATGATGCTGTGGGGATGTTGTGGGGGCAGTTTGTGTTCCCTGGAAGTAGTCTCCTCATTCAAAACCCCTTTGTTTTTTTTTTCAAAAAGTGTCTCCTTATTAGCCTCATTATCCAAAGACAAAAGTGGTGCATTTTCCTTTTCCAAGTTTGCATCAACCTCCCCCTCTTCCGAGTCGAAAGTGATTTGGCCATCAAGATCATTAGGGCTTGGAGGATTTACCTGTGGTTGGAATGGAGTGATGGCTAGTTCTTCTTCACACTCCAAGGCTGGTTCATTTAAGTTTATCCTTTGAGAGGGTTCTCTAGTGTTGTTGATTTCAGGCCCTAGAAGTGGCTTCTCGGTGGCTTTGATAGTTGGGTTGATTTCTTGGGCTTCCACAGTGGTTGCTTTGGTGGTTGAGACGACTCCAGTGGGTTCAGAAGAGGGTTTCTCGACAGTGGGTGGTTGAGTGTCCATGGTTTGTGGAGGAGAATCGACGATTGGTGGACGGGGAACGTCGGCGGTTTCACTGACTTCTTTTGGTTTTCGGTGGTCGACACTTTGGTGGGTGGTGGTGGGTTAGTGGCGTCGAGAGTCACAGAGGAGGGTTCAGCGGTGGTTTTGGGTGCAACCATAGTGGCCTGTCGTCGGCCACTTCTTCTAGCCAGAGCGGTTTCATCGGCTGTGTTGCTTCTCGTCGATCGCTTTACACGGGCCATTTTTTTGGGCTTAATTTTTTGGTAGCAAGAATTTAGTGAGAGTGGGTATTTTAGATAACTGGGTATTAAATGAGTGGTTATGAAAAATCAGGAAGTTAAAATGGTTTTTAAAGAAAAGATTACTTGGAGAACGTGGTTTAATAAAATGATGTTTTGGGTAATACCTGATGGAAAGAGAGAGAGAGAGAGAGATTAGATGGGTTGGTACTTAATGATGACTAAAAGTTTGGAGAGTGTGCCAAAGATGTACTTTTAGCCATGATATCATCCGATACTGTCAGGATCGAATTCTTAACAAGAATTAATACTCAGAAACTAATATCAAAGAAGTTGCGGAAAAACACTTTGATATTTTATAAAACAGTAATAAAAAACAGTATATAATTATCAAACAGTAAACTTGTATTTAATGCTTAAAACTACAAGATTACACACTCAACCTCAATATTGATGAACAGGCTCACCAATACGAATTCTACTTCTCTAGAATTAGGATCTATGCCTTGAGGTTGTTTTTCTCTAAAAGAATGAAAACTAAAGTTATCAATTATCTATTCTAAACATTCTATACATATACTGATAAAAAGATAATTACAAAGAATAAACAAATCTTCAGTATATCTTCCATGTATATCTTCTAAGTATATCTTCAGTATATCCAGCTAACTTCAACTAGCATTAACTTCAACTTCAACTAGCAGCATTAACTTCAAGCAGTACTAACTACTAGCAGTACTAACTAGCTAAGCAGTACTAACTTTGTTCAAGCAGTACTAACTTTAACTAGCAGTAGTAATTCTACTAGCAGTAGTAACACTTAGCAGTATTAATCTTCAACTTGTTCTGGCAGTAGTAACTACTCTTGTACTAGCAGTAGTAACTACACTTAGTAGAATCTTCAGTTCCCAACAATCTCCCCCTAACTTGACTTTTAGAAGAGAAGTCAAGTTCTTCAGATATTCTTCCAGATGCTCTTTTTGATGCTCCCAAAACTTCCAAGATCATGCTCCTAAGTCTGGATTCAGTCCCAAACTCTGATTGATTATCCTCTGAATTAGATACTTGGCCATTTCTGAATTTGGTGCACAACCCAACTTCTTCTTTAGCATGGCATGAACCTTCAGTCTGGTGTGATTATATACTCTATCCACTAGGAAGTATTCTGTGTGATTTCTATCCAAAGTCACTGCATATACTCCACTAGTTTCATATAGAGTCCAACTTGTGACTTCTTTAAACACACTCTTGATGACCTGGTCCACTTCTTCAGGTTTGAACATCATGCATAGATACTCCATCACCAGTTTTGTAAGAGAAATTCCTGGAGTATTCAGATGATCTGCATACAGCTTAATTCCTATGTCAAACATCTCTTCTATATCAGATCTAGAGTATGTTCTGACAATCTTGACCCAAGTGTTAAATACTTCATACTTATCACCCTTCCTCTTGAGTCTGATGTAATCTTTCCCATCCATTGTCAGTACATCCCAGTGAATGATCTCAGGTGGCTTAACTCCAACAGGTTCTGCAGAAATTGGTTCAGGCACTTTGTCCATCACTACCATATATAAGCTTACATCATCTTTGATTGATGACCCTTGCTGGCTTGATGACTCAGGTGCCCCTTCTTCTTCAGCAACATTTTGTTCTTCTTCTATTCTGGGCTTCTTATCTTTCTTTCTTTTGGCCATCATCTTGGTTCTTTTCAAAGTCTTTTGAACCTGTACTAGAGTAGCTTCCTTCTTCTTTTCTTCCTTTTCCCTTGCCATTTCTTTGATAGGAGTTCCCTCTTCACTTTCAGGGAATGGTTGATTCATATCTATATCATTACTCTCCTTGGCCTTCTTTTCAAACTCTACTCTTTTCTTTTCATTGCTCTTCAGATTCCCCATTTCTTTTTCATAGAGCTCTCTGATCTGATCAAAACTCATCCTCACAAACATTTCTTTCTTTACCCCAATTGCACTCCTCAAGAAAGTTATCATTTTGTTTCTTTCCTGAGTGGCTTGGTAAGTTTGTGAAGGTCTTCTTTTCTTTGCACTTGTATTAGCCATCATAGCTTTTCTCAGACTTATAGCCCTTTGTTTAGCCTTTTCAGTTTCAAGCCCCTTTTGATAGGCTTTATTTAGCTCAGCAGCTAAAGCCTTTGCCATTTCCCTGTCCTTCTCCACCTGAGCTCTTTCTTCTTTTTCCATCTCCTTCTGCATTTTCCTTGCTAAAGCTTCATCTGATTCAACCAACCTTTGCTTCTTGATTGGTTGATCAGATTCCACTAACTTTGCCTTACCTTTATCTTTACCCATCTCCTTCTCAATGCTAGAGTTCTTTGCTGCATCACCTCTTTCTTTTATGACAACTCCTTTGGCCTTTGAGGTGACCTTGGGAGTATCATGTTTTGCTTTGATGAGTGTTTCTGCAACCTCTAGCTCTGTAAGGACCTCTTTTACTTGTTCTGCTGCTTCTTTCAGCTCAGCAGTATTAACCATTTCTGCTGCTTGCTCATTTTCCCCCTCAACAATATGTTTTTCCTCTTGCTCCCCCTTAGCTTTGGCATCAGCTTCTGACTCCCCCTTTTTGGGAGCATCAGTCACTGGTTCCCTCCTTCTGAGCACAAATTGTTTCTTCTTCTTTTGCAGAATCAGTTTCCTTACCATTTGCTTCAACTTGATGATTTGTTCTTGTTGTGACAGTACAATGAGTTTTAGCTCTTCAATATCTTTGCCTTGTTTGAGTACATCCATGTTGATGTTGCCCATTGCCTCCATCAATTCATCATAGTTATATCTGTCCTCACCTTCTCCAGGAGTGTTACCCCCTATTGAAGGATCATTGGATCTTTTAGTAGTGGAAGTCTTCTGCCTAGCAGAAGCACTATCCACCCCTGTGGTTTCTTGGCACCAGGGACCTTTAAATGATTGCTCATTCAAAGTTGCCATGGGGGAGGTCTTATTGATGTTACCACTTTCCTCCTCTGTGTTAGCAGGAGTAGTGGCAGCCTCATCACCCATATGCTCTACCTCCTCCTCAGAGAGCACCTCCTTTGGGTTGGGAGACACCCTTGTGGTTTCCCTTTGGATATTCTCTAGGGGAGAATTCTCCCTTAGAGGGCTTAAAGGCTGTGTGGGTGATGGTACAAGAAGGGAAGGAGCCTTCTTTACCTGTTTTCTTTGATAAGTTTGGGTAATTGGAGAAGTGGGTTTTGTAAGAATGGACTGGGGAATTGTTTTTGAGTGAGAAGGCTGGGCTTGGCTAGCAGTGGGATGGTCTAATGAGGGCCTTGACCCTGCTGCCATACCTTCAGTGTTTTGGGACACCACCATCATTGTAGAGAACAATGGGGTGTCAACTCCTTCCGAGTCCCCAGCAGATCTTCTCATATTTGAGAAAACCTTGCCTTTGGGGGGTTTAGGTACATATACCCCAACAGGTTGAGGTATATCCGTCAATTCATGGTTAATTACTTCCTGAACAAATCTGGGATACATAAAGAAACTCTTTTTGTTTCCCATATTTGATACAAGATCACTGAAAATCATCTTTGAGAAATTGTACCTTCTGGATGTAGCCAAGCATACCAAAGCATATGCAATTGGACTGCTGAACTCACTCCATCCAGTGGTCTTTTTGGAGATGCAATGCATCAGGGTATGAACAAGAAAACGCCATTAGGGTGAAAACTTTGCTTTTGAGAATTTGAAAACACCCAATGGGCCTCCATACCCCATTCTAGTAAGATTAGAAAACAGTTCATCATTAGAGATAGACGTTATACCAGAGGCATCGTCTAGACGTAGACTGATGCGTATAACCTCTTCAGTAACTGTTAGTGGTTGATCACAGATTCTTGTCTTGATCATTTGCACACCATTTTCCACAACAATGGTTGCATTGACCCAGAACTGCCTTTGATGCTCAATGTAGATTGTAGGGGATACAGTGAGAGCATGAGCAATGTGGCTTGACTTGAGGAAATCCACAATCTGATGAAAGCCTTCTGCTTGTTTTGGCTTTTGGAGCATTGCGATTTCATTGTGCTCGTCAATGAACGCCATTGATGCCATTGACCTTGAAGATTTTTGCCTGAAAACTTTGAACTTTGAGAGAGAAAGGGTTTAGAGCGCAAGGGAACAGTATGCAAAGAGTCGTTATGAACTTTTAGGCGGGCAAAGAGTATTTATAGTATTCGGAATATAAGCAGTATTAACCTAGAGCAGTATTAACTACTAGCAGTAGTAACGGCTAGCAGTATTAACTAACTAGCAGTATTAACTGAAAGCAGTATTAACCACTAGCAGTATTAACTACTAGCAGTAGTAACGGCTAGCAGTATTAACTAACTAGCAGTATTAACTGAAAGCAGTATTAACCACTAGCAGTATTAACTACTAGCAGTAGTAACGGCTAGCAGTATAAACGAACTAGCAGTATTAACTGAAAGCAGTATTAACCACTAGCAGTATTAACTGCTAGCAGTATTAACTGAAAGCAGTATTAACCACTAGCAGTATTAACTACTAGCAGTATTAACTATACTTACTCCTTTTAAACTTGCTAACACTGAGTACTGCTATGCATATCCTGAAAAAGAAGATTAGTAACACCAAGAATAAAAATATACAGGTATAAACCCACTTTTTGAGAAGAAGATTATTCAGAGTTTATCATTCCCACACCTGTGACCAAGAAAGTGAATCTGCCCACATCAAAAGCTTTAGTGAATAGATCAGCAAACTGATTATCAGTGTGGACTTTGACAACTTGAATAAGTTTCTTTTCATTACAATCTCTTATAAAGTGATACCTGATTTCAATGTGCTTTGTCTTTGAGTGCTTGACTGGATTATTTACAATGCTAATAGCACTGCTGTTGTCAATAAAGATTGGAGTGTGTAGAAAGGTTACCCCATAGTCCAACATTTGATTCTGAATCCATAAGACTTGAGAACAGCAACTTGCAGCTGCTATGTACTCTGCCTCTGTTGTAGATGTGGATACTGTGGTTTGTTTCTTGCACTGCCATGAGACTAGTCTAGCACCCAAGAACTGACATCCTCCAGAAGTAGATTTTCTGTCCAAGTTTGCCCCACCTAGATCACTGTCTGAGTATGCTATTAGGTCAAAAGGGGAGTTATGAGGATACCAAAGTCCCAATCTGGGTTGCCCTTTGAGATATCTGAATATCCTCTTAACAGCTTGAAAGTGAGATTGCTTTGGCCTAACTTGAAATCTTGCACAGACACAGACTGGAAACATTATATCTGGCCTAGATGCTGTGAGATACATGAGAGAGCCAATCATGGATCTATAATAATGCACATCCATGTCCTCCCCCTCAAGATCTGCTGTGATCTGCTTGTGTGTTTCCATAGGTGTGCTGGCAGGTTTTGATTCTGAGAAACCAAACTTGGTTAGAATATCCTGCACATACTTGGATTGACATATGAAAATGCCATCTGACTTCTGTTGAACTTGGAGTCCAAGGAAGAAAGTAAGTTCCCCCATGGAACTTATTTTGAACCTTTGATGCATTAAATCCTCAAACTCCTTGCACATGTTGTTTCTTGTAGAACCAAAAATAATGTCATCAACATATATTTGGACCAGCAAGATATCCTTCTTTTTCCTTTTGATAAATAGAGTCTTATCTATGACTCCTCTTTCAAAGTCATTTTCCAAGAGATAGGATGACAGGGTGTCATACCATGCTCTTGGGGCTTGATGTAGTCCATAAAGTGCTTTCTTTAATTTGTATACTCTGTCTGGATAGCTTGGGTTTTCAAACCCTGGTGGTTGGCAGACATATACTTCTTCTTCAATTGACCCATAGAGAAAAGCACTTTTTACATCCATTTGGTAGACTTTGAAGTTCATGTAAGAAGCATATGCTAGGAATAGTCTGATTGCTTCTATCCTAGCTACAGGTGCAAAAACTTCTTCATAATCTATGCCCTCTTCTTGAGTGTAGCCTTGAGCTACCAGCCTTGCTTTGTTTCTTATAACAATACCTCTTTCATCTCTCTTGTTTCTGAAGATCCATTTTGTACCAATTGCTCTGTGACCTTTAGGAAGGTCTACTAGATCCCATACATCTTGTAGCTTGAACTGTAACAGTTCTTCTTGCATTGCTTCTATCCAGCTAGATTCTTTCATAGCATCATGTGCCTTTTTAGGCTCAAGCTGGGATAGAAAACAAGAAAGGACTGTATGCTGTTGATCTTGCATTTCTTGAAGCCTGCTTTGATGTCTAGTCATCATGGGAGAAGAGACATCACCTATTATCAACTGTGGAGGATGATTCTTTTGAACTCTTGTGTTATGACTAGGTTCTACATTCAGTCCAGCCTCTAGATTAGAGTCATGCAATTCAACTGAAGTGTCTTCAGATGTCACTTCTGATTCTTGAGTCTCCTCATCTCTAGTGTCTTCTTCACTCTGACTTGGTTCAGTAAATGATTCCTTTTCACAGTCTTCATTTACTGTGGGTATGGGAAAAATCACAGATTTAGATATACTTTCTTGAACTTGTGTGATCTCTGATTCTCCACCATCTGTTCCTGTATACTTATTACTGAAACCAAAAGAGTTAGTTAGTGAATCAATGTCAAATAGCCATTGAGGTCCAGACCCAACAGGATTTGGTGTGTTCTCATTGCATTTGACATTGTCACTTTCTTCAATTATTCTAGAAGAAGAGTTAAAAACTCTGTAGGCCCTACTCTGAGATGAATATCCAACAAGAAATCCATCATCTGCTTTGCTATCAAACTTACCTAAGTGAGATTTGGTATTTAGAATTGTACAAGGACACCCAAAAGGTTTGAAGAAACCAATAAAAGGTTTTCTTTGATTTAAAAGCTCATATGGAGTCTTGTTCTTTTGCTTGACCACTAGAACTCTGTTTTGGACATAACAAGCAGTATTAACTGCTTCAGCCCAGAATGTAATTGGCAATTTTGAATCAGCCAACAGAGATCTAGCAGCCTCTATTAGTGTCCTATTTCTCCTTTCAGCAACACCATTCTGTTGAGGAGTCCTAGGAGCACTATATTGTCTCTCAATACCTTTTCCTTCACAAAAGGTGTTTAGATCATGATTTTTAAACTCAGTTCCATTATCTGATCTAATGACTTTTACTCTTTGATTAGTTTGGTTTTCAATTCTTAGAATAAAGGATTTGATAAGACCACTTGTTTCATCCTTAGTCCTTAGAAAATATACCCAAGTAAATCTGGAGTAATCATCAACAATAACCAAGCAGTAAGATTTCTTTCCTATACTCATAACATTTGTAGGACCAACCAGATCCATATGCAATAACTGGAGACAAGAAGAAACAGAATTTAACTCTTTGGTCTTATGAGAAGTTTTGTGTTGTTTGCCTTTAAGACAAGCAACACAATGATCATCACATGAAAAGACTTTTGAAGGTAAACCTCTTACAAGGTTATTTTTAACAAGATTGTTCATAGTCTTGAAATTCATGTGACACATCCTTCTGTGCCAAAGGGAGGATTCATCTATAGAAGCTTTTGAAACAAGACAATTTAAAGATGAATCACTATTGACATTGTCCAAATCAAGACAGTAAACATTGTCTTTTCTTGGAGTTCTAAGTAGTATCATGCTTTCATCAACTACCTTGAACCCTGGAGCAAGAATCATACACTCAGTATTAGTAAATAATATACTATGTTGTTTGTCACAAACCTGTGATACACTTAACAGGTTGTACTTTAATTGATCAACATAGTAGACATCCTCAAATGTCATCTTACCTTTGGTGACATTACCTTTTCCACTTATCTTACCACCAGTAAGATTGTCTCCAAATGCAACATGTCCTCCATTAATTTGCTTGAAATCCTGAAGGCATGACATGTTGCCAGTCATGTGCCTAGAGCAACCACTATCAACATGCCATATTCTCTTTCCCTTGAGCTGTTGGTTGCCCTGCACATGAAATAAATCAATTAGTATGATTGGGGACCCAAGCCAAAGTGATCTTGGGTCTTCCTTTCTCATCAAAGTATTTACATTCCTTTTTAATGAGGTTTTTAAACTCAGAGCACTCTTTATTAGAGTACTTTGTCAATATGATTGGCTTAGCAGAATCAACACTAGAAGCAGTACTAACCTTAGAAGTACTAACAGAGTTAGCAGTACTAACAGGTGTAGCAGTACTAACAGGTTTAGCAGTACTAACCTTGTTAGCAGCATTAACATTGTTAGCAGTAGTATTACTTCTAGCAGCACTATCATTGTCAGCAGCACTACTTTTGATAGCAGTACTAACAGTTTTAGTGCTTTTAGGAATCCACATATTGACACTTTCTTTAACATAATACTTTTTCTTCATGTGTCTTTTAGTTTTAACAGTTTTCTTAGCCACATGATTCTTTTCAATTTTCTTATAACCAAAGGGTTTTTGCATGGATCTTTGGAAATTCATTCTTTGGTTCATAGGATTGAAATAACAGAATTTTGCAAGATGATTCAATTTGCCACAAATAAAACAAGGTTTTGGTCTATTGATTTTACTCAGATCAACCCCTTGTTTATGTGCCCATTGATTATTCCAGTTTCTTTGATTTCCCCTCTTTTTGTCCTGTTTTTGAGGCTCATTCTTCTTACAAGCACACTGTTTGCAAGGACCTGGATTCACAACTGTGGTCTGTTTATAGTGGACCTTACCAGACTTTTCCTCTGTCTTCTCTATGTTCTTGGATTTGATCCAAGCCCTTCCACAATCCTCATTGGTGATAATGTTGTTTTCTATAGAAATCTCACCACTCACCTTGTTCTCCTTACTCTTGCCAACCTCTTTCTCAGTCTTATCCTCAACAATTACCTCATCTAAGGGATCTATTTCAGTGGCTCCCTCATGGAAGTCCTTCCTATCTTTGGTGTCTAATAGGTCTGAAGTAGGAGGAATGTAATTGTTGTTATATGGTGGAGGTGTGGCATTATACCCAATTCCTCTTCTTAATTTATCATGAATCTGATTTTGCAGTAAGGAGTCCATTGCTTTAGAAGCATTGGAAAACTTTTCTACATCAAGCTTAACCTTGGTTAACTCCTCTTTCAGTTTTTCACTCTCCTCTTTAGATTTGGTCAGTTTAAGTTCTAAATCCTTTTTCTCCCACTGCCAGTAATTAGTGTCATATGAGTGTTGTAGTTCATTGGCTTGAAAACCTTTGATTTGATCTTCAAATCTCTCTACTATCCTCACATAGTCTTTTATATCCTTTTCTAGTCTCTTCAGGTCATCACTCATCTTCTGATTGTGATCCCTGTACCTTTTAACAGTGTCTATGCAAGTTTTAGAGCAGAGATTAGAACTTACCTCAGATGGGAGATCAGATACTTTAGCCATAAGAGCTTGATTCTGAATAGCTTCTTCTGCTTGATCACTCCAATCAAACCCCATTCCTTGTTGAGAAACAAGGGCTTGAGCAGAGTTTCTGTTGTTATTGAAGCTTCCAGATTGAGCTTGTTGATGGTTGTTGTTGTGAGACATTCCACTTCTGCATTCTCTAGCAAAATGTCCCTTCAGATGGCATTTGTAGCATTCTACCTTTGATTTATCAAACCCTGCTCCATCTTCTCTTCTTTGTGAGAAGTTGTTTCTTCCAGTCCTCTTTATAAACTTTTTAACCCTCATGGAGAGCATGGCCATCTGCCATTTAATATCCATCTCTTCCAGATCATCAGGATGAAGTTGTTCTAAGTCATCATTGATCAAGGAAGAATTTCCATGATTAGAAAGAAGAGCTTCAAATACATAATCAGTGCCTTTATCTAAATTTGATCCATTAGCAGCATTAACTGATTCAGGGTTAGCAGTAGAATCAATTGATGCTGATAGGAGTGCAGCATTATGACCATATCCAGAAGGCTTCTTCTTTGCCTCCACCTCAGCTTCAAATACTCTAAGATCATTGTACAGATCATCAAGTTCTTTGTCTTCCAACTGATCATTCTGTCTGAATGACACAGTGTACATGGTCCATTCATCTCCAAGGGACCTTAAGAACTTTCTGTTCACATCATCTTGATCAATCTGTACTCCCATAGTAGCTAGTTCACCAATTAGTTTATTAAACCTGTCAAAAGTTTGAGTCATGGACTCATTCTTAGTTGAGATGAAGTTTTCATACTGTTGTTTTAAGATTGCCTTTTGATTTCTCTTGGTACTTTTAGTACCTGAGAATCTCTTCTCTAGAGCATTCCAGAGCATCTGTGCATCAGTACAATTGCAGAATTGGTGTTGATACTCATTTGGAATGGCCAAGAGCAGTGTGCTCAAGGCTTTCATCTCTGTCTGTCTTGATTTCCTGTCTGTATCTGTCTTTGGAGGAGTTCTTTTGCCATCTTCACCAATCTTTCCTCCATCGGATGGGCCATTCTCAATGATGTCCCACATAGAGTAATCTGTGAGGAGAATATATTGCTTGATTCTGATTTTCCACATGTCAAATTCATTGGATCTGAGCATTGGAACTTTTGAGACCAAAGTACTGCTTGATTCTGTAAGATTTTCCATGATGAATAACTGTTTCTGAGAGAATTTAGCTCTGATACCACTTGTCAGGATCGAATTCTTAACAAGAATTAATACTCAGAAACTAATATCAAAGAAGTTGCGGAAAAACACTTTGATATTTTATAAAACAGTAATCAAAAACAGTATATAATTATCAAACAGTAAACTTGTATTTAATGCTTAAAACTACAAGATTACACACTCAACCTCAATATTGATGAACAGGCTCACCAATACGAATTCTACTTCTCTAGAATTAGGATCTATGCCTTGAGGTTGTTTTTCTCTAAAAGAATGAAAACTAAAGTTATCAATTATCTATTCTAAACATTCTATACATATACTGATAAAAAGATAATTACAAAGAATAAACAAATCTTCAGTATATCTTCCATGTATATCTTCTAAGTATATCTTCAGTATATCCAGCTGTAGTACATTCCATCCGGATCTCTTTAGCAGCACTAATAATGCTCAGCAGCATTAACTTCAACTAGCAGCATTAACTTCAAGCAGTACTAACTACTAGCAGTACTAACTAGCTAAGCAGTACTAACTTTGTTCAAGCAGTACTAACTTTAACTAGCAGTAGTAATTCTACTAGCAGTAGTAACACTTAGCAGTATTAATCTTCAACTTGTTCTGGCAGTAGTAACTACTCTTGTACTAGCAGTAGTAACTACACTTAGTAGAATCTTCAGTTCCCAACAGATACCTTCTTATCCCTTCTAAGATCCTTTTTTCTGTTCTTTTTAAAATTGCCGCCCAAAATCATCATGCATGAAACAAAATTTTGCATGGCTTTCACTTGAAACTTCCTTAAACAAAAAGCTGCATAAGAAAAAAGAAATAAAAATCAGATATATTTTCCCTAAAATTTTAAAAATAATGCATTTAAAATTTAACATTTACAAATACTAAAACATGAAAATTTCCTCAAGGAGTAGCAGATTCTGCCGAGCAATGCTCTGGAAATGCTATAGGCTCATGGTACACTTTTACTCGTTGGCTATTAACCTTGAAAATATTGTTGTCTTCAGGGTTAATCAGATCAACTACACCTTAAGGATGAACTTTATGGATTTGGAAAGGTCCGGACCAACGGGACTTTAGTTTTCCTGGGAACAGTCTTAACATTGAATTAAACAGTAGAACATGTTGCCCTTCTCTAAGCTCTCTGTGATGGATTCTTTTGTCATGCCATTTCTTTGTTTTCTCCTTATAGAGTTTAGCATTTTCATATGACATATTTCTGTGTTCTTCCATCTCACATAGTTGTAATTTTCTTTTATTTCCAGCAAGGTCCAAAGACATGTTCAACTTTTTGATTACCCAATATGCTCTATGTTCCAGTTCCATAGGGAGATGGAATTTTTTTTCCAAAGACTATCTTACATGGGGACATACCAATTGGTGTTTTAGAAACAGTTCTGTATGCCCATAAAGCATCGTCTAGTTTGAAAGCCTAGTCTTTTCTGTTAGGTTTTACAACTTTTTCCAGAATTCCCTTTATCTACCTATTAGAGAGTTCAACCAGTCCATTGGTTTGTGGGTGGTATGCGGTGGCAATTATGTGTTTAACAATGTATTTTTCAAGGACTCCATGCAACATATTATTCACAAAGTGGGTACCCTCATCACTGATTAGTGTCCGGGGGGTACCAAACCTTGTAAAAATTTGTCCTTGAAGGACCTTAATCACAGTTTTTGCATCATTAGACACATAAGCCACTGCCTATACCCATTTTCACACATAATCTACAGCAACAAGAATGTATTGGCATATGTTTGATGGTGGAAAAGGACCATAAAGTCAATTCCCCACATATCAAACAACTCTACCTCAAGGATCCCATTTTGTGGCATTTCATTTCTTTGGGAAATGGAACCACTTCTTTGACATTCATTGCATCTTTGTACAAAGTTATGGGAATCTTTGAAAAGAGTAGGCTAATAAAAACTAGATTGTAAAGCTTTTCCTGCTGTTCTCTGACCTCCAAAATGTCCTCCATAGGCTGCTTGGTGGCAATGTTGTAAGATTGCTGCCACTTCAGTTTCAGGGATAAATCTCCTTATGATTTGATTTGCACCAAGTTTAAAGAGGAAAGGATCGTCCCAAAAATAAGATTTAGTTTCATGGAGAAATTTCTTGAACATTTGGCTAGAGTAATCAGGGTGTTTTATACCACATGCCAGATAATTTGCTATGTCAGCAAACCATGGTAAGTCAGATTGTACCATAAGGATTCTCTCATCAGGGAAGGTCTCAATGATGTCTCCTTCTTCTTTATCCTCACTAGGCTTCTCTATCCTAGACAAATGATCTACTACTTGGTTGTCTACTCCCTTTCTATCCACAATCTCTAGGTCAAACTCTTGCAACAACAAGACCCATCTTATTAATCTAGGTTTAGCATCCTTTTTTGAGATCAAGTATTTGATGGCGGCATGGTCCGTATGTACAATAACTTTTGTACCCATCAAATATGATCTAAATCTCTCAAAGGCAAAAACGACAGCTAAAAATTCTTTCTCAATTGTTGTGTAGTTGATTTGTGCTTCATTCAAAGTCTTACTTGCATAATAAAATTGAATGAAAGATTTTTTCCTTTCTTTGACCTAAGACTGCTCCTACAGCCCAATTACTTGCGTCACACATGATTTCAAAAGATTTGTTCCAATCTGGAGGCTACAATCACTAGTGCAGTTACCAAAGCTTTCTTCAAAGTGAGGAATGCATTTCTACATTCTTCATTGAAATAAAAATTTTGGTCATGATTTAATAATATACACAAAGGATTTGAGATTTTTGAAAAGTCTTTAATGAATCTCCTATAAAATCCAGCATGGCCAAGAAAGCTTCTGATTCCTTTAACAGTGGTTGGTTCGGGTTGTTTTTCTATTACTTCAAGTTTAGCTTTGTCTACCTCAACTCCTCTTTTTGAAATTAAATGTCCAATAACAATTTCTTCTTTAACCATGAAATCACATTTTTCCCAGTTAAGAACCAGTCAGTTTCTTCACACCTTCCAAGATGTTGATCCAAACTCTCTCAGTGATTTGATAATGACTCTCTTCTATACTTAGTGAAAATTATGTTTTAATATGTATTAGTGTTTCACCATCAGCGATCAGACAGAGTCTGTTCAGTTATCGCTGATGACCTTTCTTGTAAACATTTCATATGTATTAGTGTTTCACTATCAGCGATCAGACTGAGTCTGTTCAGTTATCACTGATAGTTTCTGATGTAAACAGTTCACGTAATCCCTGAAGACAAGTCTCGCGTCAACAGATGTTCATAGCTGAATCGAAGACGAAGCCACTGAACAAAGAAAAGTCTACTAGTGACCTAATGCGAATATCAGTGAAGCAAAGAGGACTCTACTTATACGCGAAGGAACATGAGGAAAAGCTTCAGCGATAGCTGAACTTCTTTGTATCTCTGAAGGAAGAGATATTCAACGATCAAACGATCACGTAACTTATGCCTCAAGTCTCCTTTTGTCTTACCATGTACAAACAGTACGATGTGTCAGAACGGACATACCTCTGCCACAATTCGTACAACAACTCTGTCAACTACACTGTTCATGATACGGCCGAAAGCATGTCTCCCAAAGTCAGACTCCCTCAGCCAATCAATGAAGGACGCGTGTAAAGTGACCTGCCATGCATTTAATGCATAGGGTATAAATATAAAGATTACCTCTTCATCTGAAGAGTGTGCTCTATTCTTGAACCTTCATAGAAACCCTTGTTTTATATTCTCTAATCCCCCATTCTCTATATTCTTGTGCAATCATCTTAGTGTTTTCTTAAGTTTGTTTAGATTGAGTTTTACTTAATCTTATTTCGCAACAGACTTGTAAATTGTGTTTGATTTATCAATAAACAATTTATTAAACTTTAAACTGTGTTTGTATTCAACCCCCCCCCCCCTTCTACAAACTTGTTAAGCACCTCCGGGACCAACAAATGGTATCAGAGCAGACTGTTTAATCTGATAAACAAGATCTTGATTTATTCTCTTCCTTGCTATTCTAAAATGGCACTTAACACAAACAGAAACTACTATGATAATGGTTCACTTTCTAAACCTCCTCGATTTAGCAGAGATAACTTCTCTCTCTGGAAAAATCGAATGATGCTATTTCTTGAAGGTGCAGATCCCACTATACCTGAGTACGTAGCGAACGGACCCTATGAACCTGTCCAAATCATAGATGTCGTTCCAGCTACTGCCACCACTCCATTTATTCCTGAACGCTATATTGCTAAGGAAATCAGACAATGGAGTGATGAGGACAAAAAGAAGGTTGGTATTGATGCAAGGGCAAAGACCATTATCTCTATGGCTCTGCCTGATGAAGTTTTCCATTCCATCATGCATCTTAAAACTTCTAAAGAAATGTGGGAAACCATATGTGTTCAGTATGAAGGCACCACTGAAATCCAAGAGACTCGAAAGATTAACTTGGTAAGACAGTATGAAAGTTTTATCGCTGGTAAGAGTGAATCTCTCTCTGATGTTCATCAGCGGTTTAACTGCTTAATCATTGATCTAAGAACCGTTGGTAGGACCTATTCTAATTCTGAGGTCCTAACAAAATTCTTAGAATGTCTTCCTGAATGCTGGGACAGTTATTCGATATGTCTCAAGCTGACAAAAGACTTAAATTCTCTTTCTCTCAGCACCTTGTATGGAATATTGCTCAACTATGAGCAATCAAACCTTTTGAAGAAGAATCTTGTAAAAGATTCTAAAGACTCCAAAAGCACTTTTGTTGCTTTAGTCTCTTCAGAGATAATTCCATCTCAGCGATCTACTCTCACCATCACTGAGTTAGATTCTGAATCTGAGAATCTATCAGACACTGATCTTTCAGAGTTTGATGAGTCCTTAGCACTCTTGACAAACTCTTTCAAGATATTTGCAAGAAAGAGCAATTTCAGAAAAAAATAAGCCTCTCTCTCACTGTCAAGCCAAAATCAACCCCTATTGATAAGGCTACTGCTACTTGCTTTAATTGTGAAAAGATTGGACACTTTGCAAGTGAGTACAGGTCGAAGAAAGTCTTCAAACCTTCTACCTCAAGAAGATCCAGCGATGACAAGTACCTAAAGCTGAAAGAAAAATATCAAAAGCTGAAAAGCTACAAGAGAAAAGGTAAAGGTCTCATTGCTGAAGAACACGACTGGGATGAATCTGAAGAATCAAGTTCTGATGAAGAAGAAGTCGCTAATCTCTGCCTCATGGCTGAGATTAAAGAAGAAGTGGAAGAACCAACTGAAACTTCTATGAGCTAAATATCATCTCAGGTATCTATCTCTACTAATCCCTCTCTACCTGAATCAGAGAGAAGTCGCGCAGTTGATGTTCTGACGATTGATCTTTACAATGCTCTAAACGGCAAATCTCTAGCTGAAAGCAAAAACAATGACTTAACTGAACAGCTGGAAAAATGCCATGAAAAGATCAGAGAACTGACTCTTTTAGAGGAAACTTTGAAAAATAAAGTTGTTGTAAATAAAATCATCAGCATAGAACGCGAACAAGCCATCGCTGCTCTAAAAGCAGAAAAGGCTACTGTTGAAAAATGGTGCAATTCTTCAACAAAGATCACTGAGATAATAAGTGCTCAAACTTCTGGTGGTGATAAAACCGGTCTTGGTTTTTGGAAACCACAGGATGAGCCTAAAGTAGACTGTTCCATGCTTAAGTTTGGAACATTTGTCACTTCTATCTCTGACACTTCTTATAATCAGTTTTATCCTTCTTCTTCTAATTCTATCCCTGAGGAAAAATCCAAAGGCTCTAAGTCTGCGGATAAAGGAAAATCCATTCTTCGTCCTCAGAAGGCTTCCAAGAAAGCAAAGCTGAAAGTTCCCTCTAAACCTTCAGCGAATCAATCCTCTAGCTCTGTGATAGAAATCTTTGATCTCTGTACTCCAAAGCTAAAGATTGATCTCAAGCCTAAGAGATCTGAAGAAATCAAAATTCCTCCCAAATCTCATGCTAAAAGCATTCTTGGACCTGGCCCCTCTCATCTTAAATTCTCAAAACCTCTCTCTTCTGGTCCTAAAACCACTTTCAAATATAGAAAATGCTATCACTGTGGATTTACTGACCATATTGCAAGCAAATGTCCAACTGCCACTAAAGCTGATAAATCATCCAAAGTGAAGATGAATGCCTCCAAGGCTGAAAAGGTCATCAAAGCTGAAAATTTGACCAAGGTGAAGAATACCACTAAGGTTAAGAAATTAACCAAAGTGAAGATTACCACTAAAGCTGAATCTTCATCTGCTGTGAAGATTGCTGAACCTTCCATCTCCACTAACCTCAAAGGACCCATTGAAAAGTGGGTACCAAACAAAGCTTAATCTTCCTTATGTGTGCAGGGATCAAAGGGCATATGGTATCTCGATAGTGGATGTTCTCATCATATGACTGGACAAAAAGACCTGCTCACTAAATACAAGGAAGAGAAAGGTCCCTCTGTGACCTTCGGTGGAAATGGAAAAGGATATACCCGAGGGTTTGGTGTCCTCAGCAATGGGACAACTACCTTCAGAAGAGTCGCTTATGTAGATGGACTGAAGCACAATCTTCTGAGCATCAGTCAGCTATGTGATAAAGACTACGAAGTTCGCTTTTCCAAGAAAACATGTTCAGTGGTAAATGAGAAAGGAAAACTTGCTCTCAGTAGTTATCGAAGAGAAAATGTCTACGTAATAGATATGGACTCTACTATCACTGAAAACGTATGTTTTCTCTCTAAAGCCTCTTCTGATGTCAACTGGCTATGGCACAAAACGCTCTCTCATCTAAGTTTCAAAACCTTGAATTCTCTCTCTTCTAAGGAACTGGTTTCTGGTCTTCCTCAGCACTCATATGCTAAAGAATCTCTCTGCTCAGCATGTGAGAAAGGAAAACAGACAAAAGCTAGTTTCAAGTCTAAACAAGTCCTCTTCAGCTCTTACATATGGATCTGTTTGGCCCTGTCAACATCCAATCAATAGCTGGAAAGAAATATATGCTTGTCATTGTAGATGAATACTCACGCTACACCTGGGTTATCTTTCTTCGCTGCAAGAGTGATACTCCAGAAGAACTAATATCTTTTGTTAAAAACATGGAAGTGTTGAATAATCTCACTGTTCGTTCAATAAGAAGTGATCATGGAACTGAATTCAAAAACAGTTCTCTGGACATTTTCTTTGAGAATAAGAGAATATCTCATAACTTCTCTTAAGTGAGAACACCTCCGCAAAACGGAGTCGCTGAAAGAAGAAACAGAACGATCATTGAAGCTGCTAGATCAATGCTTAACGATTCTCACCTCCCTACTCAATTTTGGGCTAAAGCTGTAAACACTGCATGTTTTACTCAAAACAGATCGCTGATAGTAAAGCGATTTGGAAAGACAACTTATGAAATTTTTCATGGAAGAAAGCCTTCTATCAGCTTTCTTCATATCTTTGGTTGTCAGTGCTTTATCTTAAACAAAAAAGATCAGGTTGGAAAGTTCGACCCAAAAGATGATGATGAAATATTTCTAGGATATTCCTCCGTCTCCAAAGCCTACAGAGTTTTCAACAAGAGAAGGCAATCTGTGGAAGAAACAATTCATGTCAGTTTTGATGAAACTCGTTCAGCGAACTCTAAACCAATCGCTGACAATGAAGAGTTAAATGCTTGGATGTTTTCTCACAACAAAGAAACAGAACTTTTCTTCTCGAACCATCAGCAAACAAATCATCTTACTACTGATGATGATCCAAACATCATACATCCTAACACTGAATCCAACTCATGGGTTTCAGCAGAGCCTCTAAACACACTTCTTCCATCAGACCCATCCTCATCTGAACTTCTCTCAGAAAACAATGGTATGTTTGACACTCAACAGCTAATCGCTGATGAACCTCAAGCTTCTTCATCAGTGAACATTCCCATTGTTGATCCAACCTCTGAAATGAGCGATCATGCTCCTGCTCAGTGATGGACCAGAGATCACCCTATAGATCAAATTCTTGGTGATCCCGATGCAGGTATTCAGACACGACGAAGTTCAGGTAATATTTGTCTCTTTGTTACTTTATTTATTTAATAGAACCAAAGAAGGTTGATGATGCCCTCAGAGATACAAACTGGGTCAGCGCTATGCAAGAAGAGCTGACTAAGTTTTCTCGCAACAAAGTTTGGAATCTCGTTCCTAGACCATCTGACAAAACTGTTATAGGCACCAAATGGGTGTTTAGAAACAAGTTAGATGAACATGGAACTGTAACCCGCAACAAGGCTCGACTTGTTGCTCAGGGATACAGACAAGAGGAAGGCATAGACTATGATGAAACCTTTGCCCCTGTGGCTAGGCTCGAAGCAATTCGACTATTCTTAGCCTATGCAGTCTATAAAGACTTCATTGTGTATCAAATGGATGTAAAATCAGCGTTTCTAAATGGAAAGCTGAATGAAGAAGTCTATGTAGAACAACCTCCAGGGTTTTATGACCCTAAGTATCCAAATTATGTTTATAAACTGGATAAGGCTCTCTATGGTCTCAAACAAGCCCCTCGTGCTTGGTATGACACTCTCTCATCTTTTCATATCTCTGAAAACTTTGAACGTGGCAAAATTGATAATATGTTATTTTTCAGAAAGATAAAAGGTCATATAATTCTTGTACAAATATATGTCGATGGCATCATATTTGGTTCTACTAACCCATCTCTGTGTACTCGCTTCGCTGAAAGAATGAAGAAAGAATACAAAATGAGTATGATGGGTGAGCTGACATATTTTCTTTGCCTTCAGATCAAAAAATCTGACAAAGGTACATTTATCAGCCAAGGTAAGTATGTCAAAGATATGCTGAAGAAGTTTGATCTGACACAAACTTCAGCTATGAATAGGCATGGAAATGGGGCCCGACCCGTCGGGGAACCCGGTCCACCCGCCCCGATCGGGGATGGGGATTCCCCGCTAAACCGGGGATGGGGACGGGGATCCCCGTTTGTCTCAAAGCGGGGATGGGGACGGGGACGGGTATCGCACTCCCCGCCCCGCCCCGTCCCTGTCCCTGTTATATATTTTAATTAATATTTAATATATATTATTTATTTAAACTAAATCGGTAATTCATAATTTCCTATTTCCTAATTAGGTTTATAATACAAAATTGTTATTTTTTGGATGTTAGTATGTATTTTGGATGTCAATCAAAATACAATTACTCGATATGTTTTGAATATTACTCGATATCGTTTGGAACGTGTGAAGTTAAGTTTTTTTTTCCGAATTCGGTTGAATTTCTTTTGGTTTTAAGTTATTAATTATTATATGATATTGTGATTTTTTTATACTAAATTAAATTTCTTTCGATTTTAGGTTTATTGGAAATATGTGATATTTAAACATGTGCGGTGTCTCATATATTTGATCTAAATAGCTTACATAAACGGAAAAGAAAATCCCCGTTTCCCCGATGGGGATCCCCGTTCCCCGTTGGGGATGGGGATGTGATCATATTCCCCGGTGGGGACGGGGATGGGGACGGGGATGAAGATGAGGGATTGGGGACAGGGATGGGGATTGAGGTCCCCGCCCCATCCCCGCCCCATTTCCATGCCTAGCTATGAAGACTCCTATGGCACCTCCTCTGACACTTAACAAAGATCCATCTGGAAAACCTGTTAATGTCACTGCCTATAGAGGAATGATAGGCTCCTTGCTGTATCTTACAGCGAGCCGACTTGACATCATGTACTCTACTTGTTTATGTGCACGCTATCAATCTGAACCCAAGGAATCCCATCTGATCGTTGTTAAGCGAATTTTCAGATATCTGAAAGGAACTCCTAACCTCGGTCTTTGGTATCCCAAAGACTCAGGGTTCGATCTAACTGGATATTCCGATAGTGATTTTGCAGGTTGTAAACTCGATAGAAAGAGCACCACTGGTGGATGTCAACTCCTAGGTGGAAAGATGGACGAGCAAAAAGCAAAATTCAGTGTCCACTTCAACAGCTGAAGCTGAATACGAAGCCGCTGGAAGTTTTTGTGCTCTGGTCTTATGGATGAGAAATCAACTATTAAACTATGACCTTCAGCTATCAAAGATTCCAATCTATTGCGACAGCACTAGTGCTATCGCTATAGCAAATAATCAAGTGCTACATTCAAAGACGAAACACATAGAGATCAGATATCATTTTATCAGAGATCATGTGATGAATGGTGATATTGAACTTCATTTCATCCCTACTGACTATCAGCTTGCTGATTTATTCACCAAACCTCTTGATGAGACAAGGTTCAACTTTCTCATCAGTGAGCTTGGAATGCTGAATCTCGAAGAGTAAATCTTCAGCGTTCATGCATTATGTTAGTGATTATACGTTCCCCTTTCTCACTCAATCTCTGATTAAAACTCTGACTCTCAGGTATGTTTTCTTACTCCAAATCACTGAATCTTCAGTCAGTAAGACGTTTTAAAAATAAAACTTTGATCACTGAAGTTTTCTTCAAATGATTAAAAGCTTTTTGAAAAACAAATTTTATCACTGATTTTTCTCTTCAGTGATCCTTCTAAAATAAAAATCAATCTATGAATTTTTATCAGGGATTCTTTCAAAGGAAAACCTATCTCTGACTTTTCTTCAGAGATAATTTTCAAAAAGGACAAATGAAACGTTTTTCTCTCTCCTATGACGTCATTTGAACTGACAATCCACGACATGCCTTTTTTCTGACACGTTCGTCAGTTGCAGTTTTATCCAATCAACTTCATGGGACGTGTCCATGTCATGATGAACATTTGTTTTCCCGCCTCTCTCTCTCTCTCTCCTACTCTCAAACGTATATAAAGAACGTTTTTCCATTCTTATCATTTTATGCTTTCTGGAAATCCGTTTGCGAAAGAAATTCTCTCTCAAGCATTCTCTCTCAAGAAATCTCAAGCATCTGCATCATCCTCATTCAAGATCACCAGGTTACTTTGATCTTATTCCTATTTCAATCTTGTTAATAAACTCCATATGTTCCATCATTATGGGTTTTCTATGAGATTTTTTATCCTATAAAATCATTTTTTTATTTTATTCTTCCAAAATCTTTGGTTTTCTTATTGTTCTTCAAATTTTTCATTAAGAACACTGTTTTTAATCTTCAAATATGTTGGTTTTTCTCTGTTTCTTTCCTCAAATAGAAACTGGTAAAACCTTCTTTATTTTTAGACTAAACTTTTCTTCTACTCTTCTTTATTTCCATATTCAGAAATGGCTCAATCCGCTCTTGTTGCTTCCAAGAATGTCAAGTTCACCATCACTGACTCTGAAGTCCCCAAGAACAATCACCTAGGACGATTAGACTTCGATGGAATCAAATACCCACACCTGGTGGATGCTGCTAAATTCCTGAAGCAATCCTGCATTGCTTATGCCCTCACTGTTGATCCAAAACCCTCCAAAACTCTACTTCAACAGTTTTGGTTCACAGCTGAAGAATCGACCATCACCAATAAGAAAGGTGAGCAGGTTCCTGCCATTTCTTTCTGCACTGACCTAGGAAAAGGAATGATGACAGCTTTTAGCTTGATGAAGACTCTCAGGTTTCCTGACAAACCCAAGAGTGGGTTTGAAGCTCTGCCAACTGACGCTGAACTCATCCAGTTTCTGGATGTTATGGAGTACTGCTGGGACAACAAGCCCCGCTCCATAATCCCCAACAAGAAGCTGACTCTTATCAAGAAGGTGAACATGCCTTATCAGCTGAACTTTATCTTTTCTCACTTCATTCAATGCATGAGTGGGAAAAGTGGTTCCCTTGATCAGGCCAGCAAGGTACAGCTCCAGATGGCCTACTCGGTGATTGCTGGCAAAAACTTTGACTTTGCCACCGCTATCTTTGACGATCTAAGGTCAAAGATAGAGAAGACGGAGAGGGATCCCAAGATCCCATATGTACGGTTCATCTGTGCATATTTGAAGTTCCTCTACGTCAACTCTTACCCCACTACTCCTGATGGCTCCTTCGCCAAAGTGGGTCAGCATTCACTGGAAGTCAAACCAATGGAAAACGAGGTAAGTATATCTACCCTACGCTCTCGCATCTCTCTCCATTCTTCTACTTCAGCGGCCACGCAGAAGGTTCATTCTTCTGCTAGCCCTGCCGCTACCACTGGTTTCAAACGACCATCAACTAGTTCCTTTGGTCCTTCGAAGAAGGCCAAAGTGACTAAGGAGATAAGCGCCACTAGTTTAAGGCATGAGGAAGTTTCTCGACAAACTTCCTTGCATGATTTTGTGGTCCTCTCCTCCACATCTGCATCTGTGATCACATCAACCGTGCCAGCGATCTCGGTCGCTGTCACAACAACAGTGACTCAACCTGAAATCTTAGTTCTTCAATCAACTGAGGTACCTTCTAAACCCCAAACTTCTTCTATCCATGTTACTAGTCCTCCCATATCTTTGGTCTCTAACCCTTCATCTCATATGCAACAACCTCATGTTGCATTTTTAGGACCTGATGCTCAAACGTTTAAAAGAGACATACAATTTTTCAACTTGTTTGAACAATCAGGTATACCTAAACTCCCCAATACACCTTCCTTCTCCCCATCTAAGCCTGTTACTCAAAAGCTAACTTTTCTTTCAGGTCCTAGTTTGGCAAATGTTGACGCGAATGTCAACAGTTTGAGTGAAAAGGTGGTTTCTCTCACCACCGCCATCAACGGAACCACCAGCGCGGTCAATACCGCTGGTGATGAACTGAAGACTTTGACAGCTACCTGCTCCACCAAAGCTGAAGCCTCTCAAATCTCCACTCTTCAAGAAGATATTGTAAGAGTAAAGGAGGATACTCAGCGACAGATGAATGCTCTATCCACAAAAGTGGATTCATGCACAACTCTTCTTCAGCAAGTCCTTGACAAGCTGAATGCACCAGCTCTGACTCATTCTCCTTCCTTCACATCGGACGACCGCACCCAACTGAACATAGTTGTTGAATTTATTCATCAGGCTACTTTAGATCTCCCTGTGATTGAAGAACGCCTGGATAGTTTGGAGGCTGAAGTCCGAAAGTTGGCCTCTGCACAACCTTCCTCTCCAACCAAAGAACTCTCCCTAGTTGATAATGACAAAGAGGGGGAGAACACAGTTGAAGAAAATAAAGAGGGGGAGAAAACAGCTGAAGCTGCTGCTGAGGTTCAACAGGAAGATCCTCCCTCTCATGTTGAGGGGGAGAAGGTTGCTGACAAAGCCCCTCCTTCTTTCAAAGACTTAGTCGATGAAGAAGAAGAGGAGGAAGATGAAGAAGAATATCTTGATCTTCAAGATCAAGAGGACGAGCAACCTCACGAAGAAGATGATGACGATGACGATGAAGAAGATCAGTCCTTATGGTGTTCTGCAACCGTCACTTCTTCAGTGATAACTTCGAAGGAGGTTGTCACAGCAGGTGGGAGTCATGGAACATCCTCAGGAACCCCTTCCCAAAGCAAATCCAAGGGTGCAGTTGCTGAGGGAAACCTGAAGACAATTTCACTATCTGAGGAGAATCCTTCTCAGGTATGCCTTTCACTTGTTCCCATATCCTTCTATAAATTTCCTAACCAAGTTCTCATCTAGCCTTTATCTCCCTTCTTCCAAATATAAAACCTAACTTTGTTTCTTTCTATTTTCTGACCAGACAGTTCTCTCCCCTGCTTAAGGGTAAAGCACTACAAATAATCCCAGCTCCCATAGCTGATGAAGAAATAATCTCAATCTCTGTAAATGAGATTGATGAAGAAGATAAAGAAGAAGAAGAGTCTGTTGGGTCAGAATATGCTAAGGATGGATACTACTACTAGTTGAAAGGTATTACTACTGCTTGTAATTTTAATACTGCTAGTAGAATTAATACTGTTTGAAAAGTTAGTACTGCTACTTGAATAGTTAGTACTGCTTGGAGAGTTAGTACTGCTAGTAGTTAGTACTGTTGAAGATTACTACTGCAAGCATGGTTAATACTGCTCAAGGATTAATACTGCTGAGGATGTTTATGCTGCTCAATGATTAATACTGCTAAAAGAAGGTTAGTGCTGCTTCTAAAGATAAAGAAGACTTAAAGATAAAGAAGCTGGAGATAAGTTGAAGATAATTATGGTATTGATACTGAAGATCAATTTTATTTTGATAATTATCTTGTAATCAACTTTGTATATATAGTATAAAAGTCTTTGTTAGAATAACAATTATTCATACGTTTTTGTTTAGAGAGAATTAACCTCAAGAATAGTTTAGATCTTTTCTATAGAGAAGTATAGAACGTCTGTTTAGTCTGTTAACAAATTGAGGTTTTGTGTATAATCATCAAGTTGAATTAATATAACTTGTGATTTGAGTTCTATATATTGTTCCATTGATTTTCTGTTAAAGTGTTTTTCCGCAACTTCTTTAACATTGTTTCTGAGTTTGTGGTAAATTCTTGTTTGAGTTTTGATCCTGACAAGTGGTATCAGAGCTAGAAAATTCAGAAACCTTTAATCATGGACAGTTCAAGCGATAGTGTTTTGGTATCAAAGGTTCCCATGCTCAAACCCAATGAGTTTGACATGTGGAAGATCAGAATCAAGCAGTATATTCTTCTCACAGACTTCTCAATGTGGGACATCATTGAGAATGGTCCTTCTGATGGAGGAAAGATGGATGCAGAAGGAAAGAGACCTCCACCAAAGACAGATGGAGAGAGAAAGTTAAGGCAGACAGAGATGAAAGCCTTGAGCACTCTGCTTTTGGCTATACCTAATGAGTACCAACATCAATTCTGCAACTGTTTTGATGCACAAATTCTTTGGAATTCTTTGGAGGAAAGATTTTCTGGTACCAAAAGTACCAAGAGAAATCAGAAGGCCATCCTAAAGCAACAATATGAAAACTTTATGTCTACAAAGAATGAGTCCATGACTCAAACTTTTGATAGATTTAATAAGCTAATTGGTGAATTGGCTACTGTTGGTGTCCAGATAGATCAAGATGATGTTAATAGAAAATTTCTAAGATCTCTTGGTGATGAATGGACTATACACTGTCTCCTTCAGACAGAATGACCAATTGGAGGACAAGGAATTGGATTACCTCTATAATGACCTTAGGGTGTTTGAAGCAGAGGTAGAAGCAAAGAAAAGGCCCTCTGGATACTCATACAATGTTGCTCTTTTATCATCCTCTACTGATTCTGCTGCTAATACAAAATCAGTTAATGTTGCCCATGGATCAAAGCAAGATGGATCAAATGACTCAGTTTTAGAAGCTTTTCTAGCCAGTCATGCTAATTCCACTCTAATTAATGATGACTTAGAACAAATAAATGCTGATGATCTGGAGGAGATGGATATCAAGTGGCAAATGGCTATGCTGACTATGAGGGTAAAAAGATTCATCAAAAGGACTGAAAGGAACAACTTTGCTCAGAAAAGAGAAGATGGGGTTGGATTTGATAAATCCAAGGTTGAATGTTACAAATGCCACAAGCTGGGGCACTTTGCAAGAGAATACAGAAGTGGAATACCTCAACAACATACTAGCAACCATCAACCATCACAGTCCACTAGCTTCAACAGTAGGAACTCTTCTCAAGCTCTTGTTTCCCAACAAGGAATGGGATTTGACTGGAGTGACCAAGCAGAAGAAGCAGTTCAGAATCAAGCTTTAATGGCTAAAGTTTCAGAAAGCACTGATATTCCCACAGAGATAACTTCTAATCTTTGCTCTAAAACCTGTATTGAAACTGTTAAAAAGTACAGGGATCACAATCAGAGTATGCGTGATGACCTTAAAAGGTTAGAAAAAGATAGAAGAGAGTATGTCCTGATTGTTGAGAGGTTTGAAGAACAAATTAAGTCTTACCAGGCTAATGAACTTCAACATTCCTATGATACAAACTACTGGAAGTGGGAGAAAAATCAGTTAGAGATTAAACTTAAAAAGTCTGAAGAGGAATGTGAGAAGATAAGGAGTGAGTTTGAGAAAGCAAAGATGGACATTGAGAAATATTCCAATGCTTCTAAAGCAATGGACTCACTTTTAAAAACTCAAGTCCATGACAAACTGAGAAGAGGAATAGGCTACAACACCACCCCTCCACCATACAACAATAACTATATTCATCCTACCTCTGATCTCTTAGAAAGACAGGACAAGAAGGAATTACCTGAAGGAGCCACTGAAGTAGATCCTTTAGACAAAGTAGTGGTTGAGACAGATTCTGAAGAAGAGGACTGTGAGAGTAAGAAGGAGAAAGACCAAAAAGATATTCCCCTAGAAAACCACATTCTGACAAATGAAAGAGGGGGTAAACCTTTTGTCAAGAGTGAGAAATTAAAGTCTGGAGAAGAGACTATTAAGAATGAAAAAGCTGAGACCCCTAAGAGAGGAAATGGAAAGGTACAGGGAGTTCATTACATGAAAACCACTATTGTTAATCCCTGTACTTGTAAACAGAATCAGTCTCAAAAACATGATAAAACAAGGGAAATCAAAGAAATAGAAATAATCAGTGGGCATTAAAACAAGGAATTGATCTGAGAAAAATTAACAGACCAAAGCCTTGTTATATCTGTGGCAAGCTAAATCATCTAGCCAAACACTATTATTTCAATCCTATTAACCAAAGGATCAGTTTTCAAAGAAATATACAAAATCCTGTTGGTTATAGGAAGCAAATAAGGAATCATATGGCTGAGAATGTGAGAAGGGCACCTATAAAATCTCATGTTCAGAATGAGTTTGCTAATTCAAAGAAAAATACTCCAAATAAGCCAAGGAGTAACTTAAAGAAAAAGACAGCAAACAACTTTGTCCAGGTTTGGGTTCCAAAAGTAAAGAAATTTGTTAGTACTGCTACTTCAAATAGTACTGCTGACAGAAATAATGCTGCTGCAAGTAATACTACTGCTAACCCAGTTAGTACTGCTAACAAAGTTAGTACTGCCAATCAAGTTAGTAATGCTTCCAGTAGCAGACCCATTATTGTGACAAAGTATTCAAGCAATAAGATTTCTCAGTGTGATAATCTCATCTAATCTGAATATGAATATGGTGATGAGAATGGGAAACCCAAGACCACTTTGTCTTGGGTTCCTATTAAAAACTAATTGCTTTATTAAATGTGCAGGGCAACCAACAGTTCAAGGGAAGGAGCATTTGGCATGTTGATAGTGGTTGTTCCAGGCACATGACAGGTAACATGGCCTGCCTTCAAAACTTCAAAAGAATCGATGGAGGACATGTTGCTTTTGGTGATAATCCAGCAGGTGGTAAGATAAGTGGAAAAGGTAATGTGTCAAAAGGTAAGATGATCTTTGAGGATGTATACTATGTTGAGCAATTAAATACAACCTGTTAAGTGTATCACAGGTCTGTGACAAGAAACATAGCATATTATTCACTGATATTGAATGTATTATCCTTGCTCCAGGGTTCAAGGTAGTTGATGACAGTATGATACTACTTAGAACTCCTAGGAAGGACAATGTTTATTGCTTAGACTTGGAGAGTGTAGTTTCTGATTCATCTCTAAATTGTTTATTTTCAAAAGCTTCAGTAGATGAATCATCTCTTTGGCACAGAAGGATGTGTCACATGAACTTTAAAACAATGAACAAACTTGTGAAAAACAACCTTGTAAGAGGTTTGCCCCAAAAGGTATTTTCATGTGATGATCATTGTGTTGCATGTCTTAAAGGCAAGTAGCACAAAACTTCTCATAAGTCCAAAGAGATAAATACAATCTCTTCACCTCTTAATTTACTGCATATGGATCTGTTTGGCCCTACTAATGTGATGAGTATTGGTAAGAAATCCTACTGCTTAGTTATTGTTGATGATTTCTCTAGATTCACTTGGGTCTATTTTTTGAGGACAAAGGATGAGACAAGTGGACTGATCAAATCCTTTGTTCTTAGAGTTGAAAACCAAACAAATCTAAGAGTTAAAGTCATTAGGTATGATAATGGAACTGAATTTAAAAATAATGACCTAAACAACTTTTGTGAGGAAAAAGGCATTGAGAAACAATACAGTGCTCCTAGGACTCCTCAACAGAATGGTGTTGCTGAAAGGAGAAATAGGACTCTGATAGAAGCTGCTAGATCTCTGTTGGCAAATTCAAAACTTCCAATCACTTTTTGGGCAGAGGCAGTTAATACTGCCTGCTATGTTCAAAACAGAGTTCTAGTAGTAAAATCCCAAGACAAGACACCTTATGAGCTTTTTAAAAAGAAGAAACCTTTTATTGGATTTTTCAAACCATTTGGGTGTCCTTGCACAATTCTCAATACCAAAACTCACCTAGGCAAGTTTGATAGCAAAGCTGAGGATGGGTTTCTTGTTGGATATTCATCTCAAAGTAAGGCCTACAGAGTGTTTAACACCTCTTCTAGGATTATTGAGGAAAGTGACAATGTCAGATGCAATGAGAACACAACAAATCAACTTGGTTCAGGTCCTGATTGGCTATTTGACATTGATTCACTGACTAATTCTTTGGGTTTCAGTAATGAGCATAATGTAGGAACAGGGACAGAACAGGTACAAGTACAAAGACAAGAGTTTGTGTTGTTCCCAACACCTACTGATGATCCTGTTGAATTATGTGACCAAGATAAGAAAGATACTTCAGATTCAAAGGACACTGAACCAGATCAGAATGAAGAGGACATAGATGAAAAGGAAGATCAACCCTCAGATTCAGGAATCAAAGGTCCTGAGATGCCAGTTTTGGAAGAGGATGACACAGATGATGATTCTTCAGTGTATGGTGGAAGCACTCCCGAAAGGAATGACACCAATCTTGAAGTCAATCTTAATGAGGAGACTGTCAATGCTACAAGAACACAGAAGAATCATCCTCCTCAATTAGTGATTGGTGACATCAATTCTCCAATGATCAGAAGGCAACAAAGCAAGTTAGGGGGGTTGAAAGATCTATAATCAGGTTTATTATCTTGTTTTCTATCACAGGTTGAACCCAAAAAGGCATTTGATGCAATGAAGAATCCAAGCTGGATAGAAGAAATGCAAGAGGAGCTACTGCAGTTTGTACTGCAATATGTATGGGATCTGGTGGATCTTCCAAAAGAACACAGAGCAATTGGCACAAGATGGATCTTCAGGAACAAGAAAGATGAGAGAGGAATTGTAATAAAGAACAAGGCCAGATTAGTGGCACAAGGGTATACTCAAGAAGAAGGTATTGACTATGAAGAAGTATTTGCACCAGTGGCTAGGATAGAGGCAATCAGGCTATTTTTAGCCTATGCTTCTTTCATGAAGTTCAAAGTCTACCAAATGGATGTAAAGAGTGCTTTTCTATATGTAAGAATAGAAGAAGAAGTGTATGTCTGTCAGCCTCCATGATTTGAAAATCCAAATTATCCTGACAGAGTATACAAATTGAAGAAGGCACTCTATGGGCTACATCAAGCACCAAGGGCATGGTATGACACTCTGTCTACCTATCTCTTGGAAAATGGGTTTCAAAGAGGAATCGTAGACAAGACTCTGTTCATTCAGAGGAAGAAGAAGGACATCCTAATAGTGCAAATCTATGTGGATGATATTATCTTTGGATCCACAAAAGATCAAATGTGCAGAGATTTTGAAGATTTGATGCACAAGAGATTCAAGATGAGTTCTATGGGTGAACTTACCTTCTTCCTAGGGCTACAAGTTCAGCAGAAGAAAGATGGGATATTTATAAGTCAATCCAAATATGTGCAGGACATTCTTAATAAGTTTGGTTTCTCAGACTCAAAGCCTGCATGCACACCCATGGAGACACACAAACAGATCACTGCAGATCTTGAGGGGGAGGATGTGGATGTTCATCTCTACAGATCCATGATTGGCTCCCTCATGTATCTCACTACTTCAAGACCAGATATCATGTTTCCTGTTTGTGTGTGTGCAAGATTTCAAGTAAGGCCTAAGCAGTCACACTTTCAAGCAGTCAAGAGGATATTCAGATATCTCAAAGGCCAAACTATATTAGGTCTTTGGTATCCTCATGACTCCCCATTTGACCTACTTGCTTATTCAGACAGTGACTTGGGTGGTGCAAATTTGGATAGAAAGTCAACTTCAGGGGGATGTCAGTTTTTGGGTGCAAGACTAGTATCATGGCAGTGCAAGAAACAAACCACAATGTCTACATCTACAACAGAAGCAGAGTACATAGCTGCTGCAAGCTGCTGTTCTCAAGTACTATGGATTCAGAATCAAATGCTGGACTATGGTATGACCTTTCTTCACACTCCAATCTTCATAGATAACAAAAATGCTATTAGCATCGTTAATAATCCAGTCAAGCACTCCAAAACAAAGCATATAGAAATCAGGTATCATTTTATCAGAGACTGTAATGAAAAGAAGCTAATTCAGGTTGTGAAAGTTCATACAAATAACCAATTTGCTGATCTATTCACTAAAGCTTTTGATGTGGGTAGATTTACATTTTTGATCACAAGTGTGGGCATGATAAACTCTGAATAAGCCTATTATCTTTTGTCTCATGTACCTGTATAGATTCCATCCTGTCTACTTTCTTATATTATATTGTGCATGGTGCTACTAACCTTGTGTGTTTCAGTGTTTCAGATTGCTTCAAATGGATACTTGGTACCTCTAAATCAGTTAATACTGCTCGCTATATTACTCATGATAACTTTTCAAAAATGGTCAAGTATGGTTACTACTGCTAGGTGGTTTATACTGCCAGTGCAAAGTTACTACTGCTTGCCTTTGTTTTTATACTGCTAATCATTGTTACTACTGTTGGTAAGTGTTAATACTGTTAGTCTATGTTAATACTGCTAATCGGTGTTAATACTGCTAGTCCGTGTTAGTACTGCCAGTAGGGGTTACTACTGCTAATATGAGTTAATACTGCGAGTTAGTTAATACTGCTAGGGTACTTAGTACTGCTTCTAACTGAAACCCTCCACCTATAAATACCCTTTGTGACCGCCAAAATACAAACGGCTCTTTGAACTTCCATTGCTTCCTCTTCTCTCTCTCGATTTCTTGCTTACCAGTGTCAACCCTAGGAACGATTCAAACGCTAGATTTAACCAGAACGATGGCATGACGAGCATTCTTTGATGAACACAATGAGCTCGCCATGTTGCAGAAACCAAAGCAAGCTGAAGGTTTCCATGCCATAGTGGATTTCCTCAAATCCTCACACATCGCCCACGCTCTTACTGTCAATCCCACAATCTATGTGGAACATCAAAGACAGTTCTGGGCCAATGCTACCATTCACACTGAAGAAGGGACTCAGGTCATTCAAACCAGGGTGTGTGATAAACCCCTGACCATCTCAGAGGAATGTATTCGCATCCATATATGCTTAAATGATGCCTCAGGTATAACCTCCTTAACTAAGGAAGATCTCTTCCACACTCTTAGTAATATGGGGTATGAAGGTCCCACTGATGTATTCAAGTTTTTCAAGAACATATTTTCACCACAGTGGAGATTTTTTGTTCATACCCTCCAACATTGCATTTCAAGAAAAACAACTGGATGGAGTGAGTTTAGCAGTACCTTAGCTTATGCTTTGTTCTGCTTAGCTACCTCTAGAAAGTTCAATTTCTCTCAAATGATTTTCAATGATTTTATGTCAAACCTGGATACCAAATCCAAAAGCTTTTACATGTATCCCAGGTTTGTACAAGAGATTATATTGAAGGAATTGACGGATCTACCCTCTTTTCAAGAGATGTATGTACCAAAACCTCCCAAAGGGAAGGTATTCTCAAACATGAAAAGGCCCTCCAAGGACTTTTCTGGCCAAGACACCCCATTGTTCTCTACAATGATGGGTGTGTCACATTCCCATGGTGAGGCATCAGTGTCAAAGCCCTCATTAGACAACCAAACTGATGACCTACCCACACCACTTATTTCTAGTAATCCTCCTCCGATTCCTATTGAAAAGCCCACATCCCCCATCACCAAAATCTATATAAGGAAAAAGGTAAAGAAGGTTCCTTCCCTTCTTGTACCTTCACCCCCACATCCTTCAAGTCCTCTAATGGAGCATTCTCCATTAGAGAATATCGATAGGGAAACCACATGGGTGTCTCCCAACCCCAAGAAGGTGCTCAATAAGGAGAGGGAAGAGCATATGGGTAGTAAGGCTCATACTACTGACTTTGCACAAAGTGCAGGGCAGGAAAGTGTGAACATATCTAAGACCTTCCCCATGGCAACTTTAGGTGAGCAATCATCCAAAGGTCCCAGGTGCCAAGAAACCAAGGGGGTAGAGGCTGCTTCTTCTAGGCAGAAGACCTCTACCAAAAGATCAAGGATCCTTCAAGGGTGGTCAACACACCCAAAGGAGGTGAGGACATATATAACTATGATGAATTGATGGAAACTATGGGAAATATCAATCTTGATGTCATCAAACAGGGTGCTGATATAGAGGAATTAAAACTGGTGATTCTGTCTCAACAAGTGCAGATTACCAAACTAAAGAAGATGGTTCAGAGGTTGTTGCAGAAAAAGAGAAGAAAGCAGTATGTTTTAAAGAAAAGGGGAGATGCTTTCAACAAGGGGGAGAGACAAGCTGAAGGGGAGAAACAAAGCCCTGTTAGCATGGAAGCTCATTTTGAGGGGGAGTTGAATAGGGAAACAGAAAAAGCAAATGCAGCAGAAAATACAAAAGAAGCAGTAACTGAGCCAGCAGCAGTAACTGCAAAAGAAGTAGAAACAGAGAAAACTGCAGCAGAAACAACATTGTCCAGAGAGGAAATTGAAATTGCAGAAACCCTTGTAAAAGCTAAGAATGACACTCCCAAAGCCACTCAAAAGGCTAAGGGAGTAATGATTAAAGAAGGAGGATTAGAGAAGAAACTAAAAGAAGTCAGTATGGAGGATGCAAAGAAGAAGGGAAAGGAAAAGATGGTTGAGTCTGAGCAACCAGTGAAGAAACAGAAACAGATACAGTTGGATGAAGAATTGGCCAAAAAGCTTCAAGAAGAGTTGGAAAAGGAGGAACAAATCCAATCTGCAAAAGACAGAGAGATAGCTTTGGAATTGGCTACTAAGCTGCATGAGGAATATCAAAGGAGTTTAAAGCCTACTGGTGTTAAGAAAGTAATAAAGAAAGTTGTTGTGCAAAGGCAAAGACAACCTTCCAAGACATACTTAGCAAACCAAGAAAGAAGGAAGATGATAAACTTCCTGAAAGGAGCTATTGGAGTTCCTGAGGGAATGTTTACAAGTATGTCCTTTGGAAAGCTTGAAGAACTCTACCAGAAGGAGATGGCCAAACTGAAAGGGGACTCCACTCAAAGGGAAGAAGCTGAAAGGAAGATGAAAGAGAGGCATGATCTCAACATCCAACAACCCTTCCCAGAAAGTGAAGAAGGAACTCCTGTCAAGGAAAAGAAAGAAGAAACGAAAGAAGAGACTTTGGCTCATCAAATTGGAGTAATTAAGAGAAAGAAATCCATTGCCACCAAGCCAAAGGCAAAAAGAGCAAGAATTGAAGAAGAAAGAGCAGAAGCAGAAGCAGAACCTACTGATGAACCTTTAGCAGAGCCAGAGAAGAATCCAGAGCAGTCCAATCAACAATTCCATTTGTACATGACTCTGACAAATGAAGAACCTGTGCAAGTTGATCCTATTTCAGTGAATGCTCCTGAAATCATTCATTGGGATATTTTGAAAGATCAAGGCAAAGAATACTTCAGGATCAAGAGACTGGGAGATCACTATGAAGTGTATGCTACATGGGGTAAAATTATCAGAAGCTGCTCTAGGTCTGATTTGGAAGAAATGCACAAAGTTGGGATGAGATTATATGGTAAAGTGTTGGAAGAAGCTGGAATGAGTCTAATCAAGATAGCTGTAGAGTACCTATGCATGATGTTTGATCCTGACAGGGTTAAGCATATTATCAGAGATATGAATCATGAAAGGGTTTTCAGAAGCATTTACCATTGGATGTTAATTGAAAGATGTGGAGTATATGTTCTGACCATAGACAAAAGCTACCATGAGTACTACTTGGTGGACAAAGTGTATGATCATAGCAGAGCTAAGCTACAAGGAATGTTGAGAGCAAAGCTGGTATGTTCTACAGGTTCTGAAATGGCAAAGATTGTAATCAGAAGAATCATAAATCAAAGTCTGGGTCTGGATCCTAATTTGGGGAACTAAGCTGAAGTGTTGAAAGCATCATGAAGACTCTAAGTTGAAGAACTTAACTTCTCATCCTGAAAAGTTAAGTTAGGGGGAGATTGTTGGGTCAGAATATGCTAATGATGGATACTACTGCTAGTTGAAAGGTATTACTACTGCTTGTAATTTTAATACTGCTAGTAGAATTAATACTGCTTGAAAAGTTAGTACTGCTACTTGAATAGTTAGTACTGCTTGGAGAGTTAGTACTGCTAGTAGTTAGTACTGTTGAAGATTACTACTGCAATCATGGTTAATACTGCTCAAGGATTAATACTGCTGAGGATGTTTATGCTGCTCAATGATTAACACTGCTAAAAGAAGGTTAGTGCTGCTTCTAAAGATAAAGAAGACTTAAAGATAAAGAAGTTGGAGATAAGGTTGAAGATAATTATGGTATTTATACTGAAGATCAATTTTATTTTGATAATTATCTTGTAATCAACTTTGTATATATAGTATAGAAGTCTTTGTTAGAATAACAATTATTCATACATTTTTGTTTAGAGAGAATTAACCTCGAGTATAGTTTAGATCCTTTCTATAGAGAAGTATAGAACGTCTGTTTATCCTGTTAAACAGAATGAGGTTTTGTGTATAATCATCAAGTTGAATTAATATAACTTGTGATTTGAGTTCTATATACTGTTCCATTGATTTTCTGTTAAAGTGTTTTTCCGCAACTTCTTTAACATTGTTTCTGAGTTTGTGGTAAATTCTTGTTTGAGTTTTGATCCTGACAGAGTCCCTGCAACATCCAGGAAGGCCCTCTAGACCATATCACTGGTCAGAGGAAGAGATGAAGAGAAGAGCAGAGCAGAGATGATCTCTCATCTAAAGAAACAACGACTGAAGTTCCCTACTCAATCAACATATCTAGAGTTCATGACTGAAGCTGAAATCGAAGAATCTTTCAAGGCTGAGAAGCTGATAGCTGATTGTCAAAGAGATGCCTCTCTTGCTCTCAAGATTCAGTCCTCTCTAGTCAAAGACAAGAAGCTAAAAAACAAACCAGTGGAAGTCCAGGCTGCTCTATTGAAAGAGATTGAAGAGGAGCGCTCAAAAGAACTAGCAGTCAGCGATAAATCAGTTGATTGGTGCAAGCATAAAATCGACTATCGCTCTGACCCAATGAATATCATAGCAGTCGTTATCTCTGGGAGAAAGAAGAAGGATAAAGTTTCTGTCACTATGGTGAATACCAGAGAGGATGGAAGCTGCAAGGCTATGTTCGTTTCAAAGCTGGAAAACTTCGGCTACATGGAATGGCTTGAGTTCAAAGATGCGCTGAAGAAATCGAAGTCAATCTACAGAGGCTATGTTGAAGGGATAAATAATGCTCTCATCAACAGAGTCGCTGCAATCCTAAAGGTGTCATCTGCTCTTCCTTCTAAGCCAAAGCAAATCAAAAGAAAGTCCGTCTCCTCCTTGTCTGAAAATGTCGCTGTGATAAGAAATGAAACCTCCATCAAATTCTCAAGAGAAGCTCTGTTTGGTCCTCCTCCTGATCTTTCAGTTCTTGATCTATCTCTGCCCCCTGGTGGACCATATGTTGCAGGACAAGTTCTTAAAGAACCTTTTGGAATCTTCTTCAGAGATGATGAGGAAGATCTCAGATTCCAAAGAGTATCTGAAATTCCTATATGTCCCCTCAGTCATCTCAAATATCTCTTGTGCTTATGGTGTGACTTCTCTTTTGCTGCTGAGACAATCAAAGCAATCATTAGCCAAGAATCTTTAGAGCGAAGGCAAAAAGGAGAAGAAATACCTGAGTATATGATCAATCCTCCTAAGTCTTCTTTAGATAGCTGATAGATTAGTTTCCTATTTCTTGTAATCTATTAGTAAAACTTACAGTAGTTAGTTCCTCACTTGTACTTGTAATTTTCATATCTTGTAATTCTATCTCTGAATTAATGAAAATTTCATTGATGTACCTAACTCTATCAGTACTGTAAAAGATCCCTCAAAATAGTAATTGGGACATGTATGTTATGAGTCCTAATTATTCCTTTATTTTGAACTATAAAGTAATTTTCTTCAGTTACTTTGTCATTATCAAATAGGGGGAGATTGTTGATCCAAACTCTCTCAGTGATTTGATAATAACCCTCTTCTATACTTAGTGAAAATTACGTTTTAATATGTATTAGTGTTTCACCATCAGCGATCAGACTGAGTCTGTTCAGTTATCGCTGATGACCTTTCTTGTAAACATTTCATATGTATTAGTGTTTCACTATCAGCGATCAGACTGAGTCTGTTCAGTTATCACTAATAGTTTCTGATGTAAACAGTTAACGTAATCCCTGAAGACAAGTCTCGCGTCAACAGATGTTCATAGCTGAATCGAAGACGAAGCCACTGAACAAAGACAAGTCTACTACTGACCTGATGCGGATATCAGTGAAGCAAAGACGACTCTACTTATACGCGAAGAAACATGAGGAAAAGCTTCAGCGATAGCTGAACTTCTTTGTATCTCTGAAGGAAGAGATATTCAGCGATCAAACGATCACGTAGCTTATGCCTCAAGTCTCCTTTTGTCTTACCTTGCACAACCAGTACGATGTGTCAGAACGGACATACCTCTGCCATAATTCGTACAACAACTCTGTCAACTACACTATTCATGATACGGCCGAAAGCATGTCTCCCAAAGTCAGACTCTCTCAGCCAATCAATGAAGGACACGTGTAAAGTGCCCTGCCCTGCATTTAATGCATAGGGTATAAATAGAAAGATTACCTCTTCATCTGAAGAGTGTGCTCTATTCTTGAACCTTCATAGAAACCCTTGTTTTCTATATTCTCTAATCCCCCATTCTTTATATTCTTGTGGAACCATCTTAGTGTTTTCTTAAGTTTGTTTAGATTGAGTTTACTTAATCTTATTCCGCAACAGACTTGTAAATTGTGTTTGATTTATCAATAAACAATTTATTAAACTTTAAACTGTGTTTGTATTCAACCCCCCCCCCCCTTCTACAAACTTGTTAAGCACCTCCGGGACCAACACAAGACTCATTTTCAAAATTTTCAAACAATGATAAAAAGATGAACCATATACAGAAAAATCATCCATAAAGATTTCTATGGATTTTTCAAGCATGTTAGAAAATATGCACATCATGCATCTTTGAAAGGTGGCAGGTGCATTGCAAAATCCAAATGGCATTCTCTTAAAAGCAAAAGTGCCATAGGGACAAGTGAATGCTATATTTTCTTGGTCCTCGGGTGATATGGCTATCTGATTGTATCCGGAGTATCCATCCAAGAAGCAAATATTACTCCTTACCGGCTAACCTGTCCAACATTTGATCTACAAAAGGTAATGGAAAGTGGTCCTTTTGAGTAGCCTTGTTTAGTCTACGGTAGTCCATGCAAATTTTCCATCCAGACACTACTCTAGTGGGTATAAGTTCATTTTTATCATTTGTGATGACAGTAAACCCTCCCTTTTTGGGACACACTAGACTGGACTAACCAAGAACTACTGGCTATTGGGAAAATGATTCCTGCATCTAGCCATTTCAAAATTTCCTTTTTCACTACCTCTTTCATGACAAGGTTCAATCTTTTTTGTGGTTCTATGGATGTGAAGTTCTTGTCTTCTAGGATGATTTTGCGTTGACAAATAGAGGGAGTCATTCCTTTAAGGTCAGTAATGGTCCATCCTATGGATTTAGTGTGCAACTTCAACATATCCACAAGTTTCTTTTCTTGATGCAATTCTAGGGTAAATGAGATTATGAGAGGCAATTTGCCTTCTTCCCCTAGAAAAGCATATTTAAGATGAAATGGGAGTTTGTTTAACTCCAAGTTAGGTGGTGAAACTATAGATGGTGTGAAAGGCTTTTTCTCATCATTTTCTAATGATTCAAATGCTACAACATTCACAGGGACAATTTCCTCTTCTCTTAAGGCAAACTCCTGAACGTCAATTTTCTCCTCTATGGTCAAGTCCTTATCATTCTCTTCTTCCAACTTACAAGCTTTTCTCATTCCCTCTTCATGACACAAGGATTCCATCATAGTTAATGTTGAACAATCATCTACATCATCAAGGTATTTCAAGGAATTGAAAACATTAAATGTGACTTTTTGGTCTTGGAGTCTCATGGTCAACTCTCTTTTTTGAACGTCTATTAAAGTTCTTCCGGTGGCTAGAAAGGGTCTTCCCAAAAGGATGGGAATATCCTTATCAGCCTCAAAATCTAAGATAATAAAATCTGCCAGAAAGATGAACTTGTCAACCTGAACTAAGACGTCGTCAAATTTTCCCGTTGGGTAGCAATGGTCTTATCAGCCAATTGAAGTGTGACTGTGGTGGGTCTGGCCTCTCCTATTCCTAAGTTGTTAAATACGGATAAGGGCATGAGATTGATACTAGCTCCGAAATCACACAAAGTTTTCCAACTTCCTTCCCATTTATTGAGCAGGGAATGGTGAAACTCCCTGGATCTTTCAGCTTCAGGGGTATTCTGTTGGTCAAGGGAGCACTACATCCTTCATTAAGGGCAACAGTCTCATATTCATTTAACTTCTTTTTCTTACTTAAAATGTCTTTGAGGAATTTGGTATAACTGGGCATCTGCTCAATTGCCTCAACAAGAGGTATGTTATATGTAACTCTTTAAACACATCCAAGAATTTTTTAAATTGCAATTCTTCCTTTTGATTCCTTAACCTTTGGGGAAAAGGTACATAGGGAAGAATTGGTTTTGTGACAGCTTTTCTTGAATATGTTGAGCAAGATGGGTCCTTTATGCCTTTTGGTGCACTATCTTGTTTTGTGGTTGGAACACTACTTTCAACTGTCTTTTTCTTGAGAGTATTTTCTGGGAATAACAAAGGGTAGTCAGATCTTGGAGGGACATGACTTGTGATAATAGACTCTTGGTTTCCTAGTGACTTGGATGGTATTTCATCAACAGGGAGCAATGTTGTAGCATTGGGTTCTGACCTTATGTTTTTTTTTCAAAATATGTTTTAGTCATTGGTCCAAATTCTTTTAGCAATGTTCCTATTAATTCCTTAACACTTCTAAGGGTTACAACCTTCACATGTTCTTTTCCTCGGGATCTTAGGACCTATGTGTCACTAGGCAAAGTGCCTGCAACCCTTGTGTTTTGGTTGAGTGCAAGTTGACTGACTTGAGTCTGCAAATTCCGGAGTGCAGTTTGGGTTTGAATCATGAAACCTCTCATCATAGCTTCCAAAGAAGATGATGGTTCATCTTGTGCATGTGGTTTGTTTTGAAAAGGTGGTTGGGTATTTTGAAAACTTTGGTTTTGATGATGTTGAGAACCTTGGTTTTGATGGTGTTGAAAATTACTTGCATGATGTTGTGGTTGAAAATTGGAAGTTCCTTGTGGTTTTTTTGCGGGTGGATTTAAACATGGACTATTTCAAGATAAATTTGGGTATTGTCTCCAACTGGCATTGTAATTGTTGTCATAGGGAGCAGATCTGTTATGAACATAGTTTACAGATTCAGAATTTTGAGGAAAATGTTCATAAGAGTGTTTCCCACCACAACAAATACATTGCACTGAGAGGACTATTGGAATAGGTGTAGTGACAGCTGGTTGCACTCCTTGGCCATAAGAAATATTTTTAAGCATGGTGGCCATGGACGTGAGCTTTGCTGTTAATGCAGTATATGCAACCACATCATGAAATCCATCAGTCTTCTTTTGTGGTTGAGCAAGTGGATCATCCCAATGTCCATTGTTTGTTGAGATTTTTTCAAGAATTTCATACCCATCATTGTAGGTATTGGCTGAAAGGCCCCTCCTGATGTCGTGTCGAGCATTTTTTTAGCCATGGGGTTTAACCCATTGTAAAACGTCTCGAGCTGAATACAGTAGGGAATGCCATGGTGAGGAAATTTCCTTAACAACTCCTTAAACCTTTCACATGCATCGGGGATTGCTTCATCGTCCCGTTGTTTAAATATGCAAAATTCATTTCGGGACATAGCATTACGGGTAGGTGGAAAATACTTTCGCAAAAATTTCTTAGCCATATTGCTCCATGATGGTACAGAACCAGGTGCCAATGAATTAAACCATGACTTTTCCCGATCCCTTAGAGAGAATGGAAATAAAATGAGTCGCAGGGCATCGTTAGATACCGCAGGGATCAGGAATGCATCGGTGATCTCCATAAAAGATTTTAAATGGGAATGAAGATCCTCCAATGGCATTACGGCAAATTGTCCACTGGTTTGTAACATATGGAACATGATGGGTTTAAGCTCAAAATGGAGGGTGGTCATATGGGGTCTAACTATTCCCGAATTTAATTGTTCAAAATCGGGGATAGCATAGTTCATAATTTTTCCCTTTTTGGAATTTGGAAGATTAATGATGTTTGGAGCTTCATCCCTATTTTCATTGTTACCATGTGATTCTGTATCATCATCATTATGACTATTGTTGTTAACCCCTTGATTTGGTACATGTTGTGAAAAGGGTGTTCGGATGTATTTCCAAAAATGGTGGAATATTGGTTGTTGTCTTTGTTGATTTTCCTAAAGAGGATGTTGTCTAGGTATCCTATCTTCAAAACCGGGTGGGGTGGATCCATGATTGGAGGTTCTATAGTCAATGAAATTCTTTGTGCACTCCTTCTATTTCGGAATGTTCTTTTAATGTCTGGGTAAAACGCGAATAACTCCCCACGTGGTATTCTTGGCATACAACACTTCCAAAATGAGATTCAAACGGTATTAGAAAAATCAAATCTTTTAGAGAACTTTTACAAACTTTTAGCGAGCCAATCCCCGGTAACGGCGCCAAAAACTTGATGCAAATGTTTGCACACCACTAAGACATGTGATAATTAAATATCAAAGAAAGTATACAATAAGATCCAATATCGTCTCTCAAGTAATAAAGTGGTAAAATACCGAATATCGTCCCACAGAGATTGTTGTAAAAGTGTAATAAAAGAAATGGTTTCAGATGGCGATTTTGAATACTTTGATTGGTTTGAGTTAACAGTTAATTAAGATAAAAGATAATAAAGAAAGCAAAGGTGGAAGACTTTTGGTGAGTATTAAACACAAGTTTATGTGGACTAATGTTGTAGGGATGCTACGACATTGTGTCTCTCAGTAACTAGTTCTACCACCTACTTTGAGAGTGATCGTCTCGGATTCTCACCGTAGCACTAGTGTTTAACTTCTACCAGGCACATCTCTGTGCAGTATCAGAACCAATGATAGTATCAAACGGTGTCCTCAAAGTATATGGATAAACAAAGTCATTTGTAAAAAATCATTCTCTCGAGCCGATTCCCATATCATCCAAGTTGATGTGTTCTAAGTAGCTCATCTCTGAGTCCACCACACTTTAACACTTTGACTAGTGATCAACTCGTCGAGAATATATCGATTAGAAAAACACAAATGCCAAATTTCTTGGTAAGCAACTTTTCCAAGTATATTTCCTATGTCACTCGAATTGAGGTGTATTTATGTAGCTCATCTCTGGGTCCACTACACTTTACCACTTTCAAAGTGATCAATTCGTCAAGAAGTGCGCTTGGATTTATAAAACTTAGAATGAAGCGGTGGAACACCGTTATTTAGAAACGACGTCCACTTTCTTTTGGTTTAAAAACTCACCCGTTGTCTCACACCCAAGCTAATGGAATTAGCTACTCATGACGGAAAGTAAATTGCGAGAAATGTGAAGAGCGGAAATTAAAGGCATAATGTAAATTGCGTAATGTAAATGACAATAATTAATTGATGGAAAGTAAGTGAAATAATCATAAAGAAGTAAATACGAGAAAGTGAGAAGTAACGTAAATGAGGGACTTGAATTAAAATATTAAGAACAACCAACGAGAATCGTAACAATCGGTTATAGAACCGATTGGATCTTTCTTCCAACTTGAAACCAAAAGATTCACTTGCTACTTTACTTAGAATCTTACTCCTAGCTTAAAAGGCTTACTACTAATGAGCACCTAATTCCATCTATTTATACAAAAGAAAATGGGTAATATCCAAAAGATAATTACTTGCTTAGGGCCCAAGGTTACACAAAAGTCAACATAAGTACCAATAAAGAAAGCAACATTGTTTTCTTCTTAAAATAAAAAGAATTTAGATTTTAGTCTTCAAAAAGCTTTTCCAATTTGATTCCCACGATATGTAGATGTCTGGTCAGTAGAATAAGTGGTTGAATGCATTAATCCATCTGCCATGTAATGTTGTGGGAATGCTGCTGACTGCTGCTGAAATATCAAAAATCAAAGACAAAATTAGCATACCACTAATGTAAAATAAGTATCATCACCACATTAAGCTTCATATAAAAAATGGAAAATAATATAGAAAAAGACTCAAATTAGGGATCTGAAAGTAAAATAGCTATCCTAGAAGAGAGAAAAAGAGTGATGATGCATTGATTTCTCCATGCATATCACACTAGATCCCAATGCACATCTCAGGTATGAGAATAAGAATGTTCACCATTTCAGGACTCACTTAATGTTACCGATCTATGAAGTGATCCTGACTGTGGGTCTTGTCCAATGCTTGTGTACTGAAAAGCGCCTATGACTCTTGTTGCACCAAGTACTTCCAACTTGATTTATTACCAGTTCTCTAGTAATAACCGATCAAGGGCAGTTTTAAATAATATGATCATCACATTTATTTAAGGATACTTAAACGTGCTAATAAATAGCACATAAATGTTTAATGTAAATACTGATATCCAATATGCCATTAACAGTTAAAAACATAAATGTTTAAATGTTCAAATAAATTTGAAAATGTACTAAAATTACATATCAAAGCATAGTATTACAAAGCCTTAAGCCCATTGAACTAGTGTGAACATCATGTTTGTTTTGACTATTAGGCTTAGTCAGAGGATATGTTGGATTGTCTTATGATCGAACTTTGCATATCTTCACATCACCTCGATCAATGAGCTCTCGAATCAGGTGATACCGTCTCAGAATATGCTTGGAGCATTGATGTAATATTGGTTCATTTTCCTGAGCTATGACACCCTCATTGTCCGTCTCAGAATATGATTTGCGCATTGATGTAACATTGGTTCTTCTTCCTGAACTATAGCACCCTCATTGTCGCAGTAGATCTTGAAAATGTCACATATGCTAGGATTAGGAAACACTCCTAAGTCTAATATGAATTTCTTCATCTAAACAACTTCCTTTGTAGCGTCAGACTGCAATATACTCTGATTTTGTAGTCGAATCTGCTATTGTACTTTTTTTTGTAGCTCTTCCAGCTCATAGTACCTCTATTTAACACAATCACGTTATCCTGGTTGCAATTTAAAGTCATCATGGTTAGTTTGGAAACTAGCATATGTATATCCTTGAATACACAGATCTATTTCCTGACCACCATACAATAAGAACATATCCTTAGTTCTTCTTAGATACTTCAAGATGTTCTTCACTGCTACCCAGTGAGCATCACTTGCGTTTGACTGATATTTGCTCATCATGCTAAAGGCATATGAGACGACTGGTCTAGTACATAAGATGGCATACATGATAGAACTGATGTTCGAAGCGTAAGGAATACCCTTCATATGGTTCATATCCTCTTTTGTAATAGGACAATGAGTCTTGCACAGTTGTATACCATGTACCATTAGCGAGTTTCCTTTATTGGAACATCCATTTTGAAGCATTTCAAGACGTTGTCAATGTATGTACTCTGGCTTAATCTAATTAATCGCTTATATCTATCTCGATAGATATTTATGCCAAGGATATATGCTGGCTCTCCTCGATCCTTCATCGTGAAACATTTCCCTAGCCAGACTTTGACACTTTTTTAAGGGTTGGGATGTCATTTCCGATGATCAATATGTCATTAACATATAAAATCAAAAATACTATTGTGATCTCCCACTAACCTTCTTGTAGACACAAGGTTCATCTTCGTTCTTTATGAAATTAAATCCCTTGATCTTTTTGTCAAAATTCCAACTACGAGATGCTTGCTTTAGTCCTTAAATGGACCTTTGCAATTTGCATACCTTTTCAAGAAACTTTGGGTTCCTAAAACCTTCTAGTTGTACCATGTACATGTCCTTGCTTAAAGTTCCATTAAGGAACGCGATTTTAACATTAATTTGCCATATCTCATAGTCATGGTATTCAATTATGACAAGAATTATCCTGATGAATGTGATCATCCCTACTAGAGAAAAAGTTTTATCATAATCTACTCCTTGAGTCTGAGTGAAGCTTTTAGCTACCAACCTAGCCTTATACGTATGCACAATCTTATCCATGTAAAGTTTCTTCTTGAAAGCCCATTTGCACCCAATAACCTTGTAGCCAGTAGGTTAATTTCCAAACATGGTTGGCTGACATGGATTGTATCTCATCCTTCATGGCATCTTGCCATTTATCAGATTCCAAACCTAATACAAGCTCCTGGTAGGTTACGGTTTCATCATGAATCGTGTTGTCACTACCAATGAGAACCATATCTCTCAGGCTCTTGATAACTCCTACCAGATTTTCGGATTGCTTGTATCTCATGATTTTCCTCAACAACCTATTGAGGTTCAACATCTTATTGATTGTCAAGATCAATCATTATCTCATATTATGTTTATTGAATTTCTTCACGATCTACTGTATCCCCTATTGTGTTTTTTGTCAGAAAATCATTTTTTAGGAACTCACCATGCCGTGCAACAAAGACTTTGTTCTCATTGGGTTTGTAGAAGTAATATCCAATTGTCTATTTTGAATATCCCACAAAGATGCACTTTTCAGACCTAGATCAAGCTTCTTAGAAGCTTCTCTCTTAACATAAGTGTCATAACCCCATATTCTCATATGAGATAACTTTGAGATATTCCTAGTCCATAAATCATATGGGGTCTTTTCGGTATTTTTGTTTGGTACATTATTTAGTATTCGGGGATCTGTTTCTAAAGCATATCCCCATAAACTCTTAGGTAGAGTGGTCGACGATCATAGAGTGATTCATGTCCAACAAGGCTCTATTTCTCCTTCTGACCACACCGTTATGGTGAGGTGTTCAGAGAGTAGTTAGTTGAGATACAATTTCACAATCTCTAAGATGCTCAATAAACTCTTGACTTAGACATTCATAACCTTGATCCGACCGAAGTGCTTTTATTTTTCTGCCAAGTTGATTCTCTAGTTCATTTTGAAACTCTTTGAATATTTCAAAGCTTTCAAATTTGTTTTTTATTAGGTAAACATATTACATACCCGTATCTACTGAAATTATCAATAAAGGTAATAAAGTAGTGCAGTTTCTTGTGATTGAACTTAAAGGCCAACATACATCAGCATGAATGACTCCTAACATTTCAATTTGTAGCCCTTTTAGGTTTGCCTTTAAAAGTCGTCTTTGTCATCTTGCCCAACAAACAAGATTTACATGTATCATATATGAATCATCACATGATTCCAAAACTCCGTCCTCCTGGAGTTTGGCTATGCATTTCTTATTTATTTGTCCAAGACCACATGACACAAGTAGGTGTGATTTAAGCACCGTTTAATTTGTTTATTGTTTATGTTATACATTGAGTCATAATTACAACCATTTTCATATCAATTTCATAAATACCATTGTGTGGTTTAGCCACAAAATACAAAATCATTGTTAAGTTTAGCATAAATCGAATTATTACTGAAATCAAACATAAATCCAGTTTGTTGTAATTGAGAAAAAGAAACTATATTCCTAGTAATGCTAGGTACATAAAGACACTTTCTAAGTGCTAATGTAAACCATCTAGAAGTTCCATATCATATGTCCCTGGAGCAACAACAGCTACCTTAGCTCCATTACCCATCTTTAGCTCCATCTGGCCTCGTTTCATCTTCTCTCACTTCATAGACCGTATAAAGTAGTACAAATGTGAGTACCACACCCGGTATTAAATACCCAGGAATCAAAATCAGAAGTAAAAATCAATAGTAAACATACCTGAAGCTTCGACAACATCCTTCTGCTTCTTCTCTGCTAGTAGGACTATGTAGTTTCTTTTCAAATGCTCATTTTGATTGTTGTTGAAGAAAACTACATCCTCATGAATCTTTCTCTTGCCCTTATCCTTGTTCGAACATCCAACCTTTGTCTTTCCCTTGGCAACCACCCTAACTTTTTTGACTATCCCATCTTTAGGTTTGATCATCAAAACCTACATTCGTTTGGTCAAATCCAACTTGGAGTTTATATTTCTCTCAACAGTTTTAAGCATGTCGTGAAGCTCTGTGAGAATTTATCCAAACCGTTTATATTGTAGATCATTACAAATTGGTCATATGATTTGGGTAAAGAATTGAAAACTAAATAGATTACTAATTCTTGACCCAGTGGGAATCCAAGACAGACTAGTCGGTTAACATGCCCTTTCATTTTCAAAACGTGGGTGCCGACAAATGAGCTCTCAGTCATCATACGTGCATGTAATGCCCTGATTGTATCAAACCATTCATGCTTGGCCTACAACTGAAATATAGATTTCAGCGAGGATATCATATGAGAAGCAGTCATGTTCTCATGATCTCACAATAACTCAGAAGCCATGGAGGCTAGCATCAGGAAACCAACATCCAGTGAGTAATTGACATACTTATCATAAGCAAACCTGAGTTCAGTTAAAGCAATTCTAGCAAGAGTGTTTGGAGGGGGTTTTCTAGAATGTAGATATTTTTTCATGTCTAAGGACGACCCTTAGGAAGCAAAACCATTCGATGAAGTTCGTCCCATTCAGTTTTTCCTTATCAAGGATTGACCATAGTGTAAATTGGGATAAATTGTTTTCATTTGAGTTTGTTGGTGTTTGAGGTAATAGAAAACATCTACAAAAATCAAGTTCAATTTTAGTAACTTTTAAAATCTCAAATTAATTATTTAACCTTTCCAAAATACTTTAATTTGAACAAAGATCCATATTTCCCCTATTTGTATAAATGGCCAAATGCACTTGTATATGAAGGTAGATTATTTAGTTAAGAATCATCCAATTATGTTCAACATGACTCTTAGGTGTTCGTGGGATTCTATTCAATGTATCATATATTGAAACTGGCATGCTTAATCACACTTCAACCCCTTAAAAATACTCATAGATGGCCAATACAACTGTCTATGATATTTCCAAGTAAACTAACCATAGTAAATTCTTGACTTAGGGTCCATTGGGATCAATCATCCAAAACATGACTATTTAAGCGAGTGACCAATGCAACTGTTCACTTAAATCTCATTTTTCTGGCGCCTTGTCTCACACTACAATCATCTGACATGACTGAATAGGCATTGACCATACCGTAATTTGTAAGCTTTGATAAGTACCTTAAATGGACGGGTTTACATTTTTGAAAAGTTTGAAATTTAGAAAACATTATATCCTTTTTAAAAACGTTTGATTTTATCTCTAAAACTAAAAGCTTATCTAATTAAAATATCTAGGTTTCATTTTGATAATCATATTAACTTTAAAATATCATATTTTATTACCGATTTAAAATTTATTTTGCATTTAAATTTATTTCAAAATAGTTTTTGCAAACATTATAACAATAAGTGTAAGCAAAAATAAATAAATAAAACTGCATAATAAACAACCACAACATCCAAAATAAACAACCTTAACCATGGTCAAGGACGTCTTCGAGCTCCCACTAGCTTTGCCATCTAGGTGAGCTCCAGGACTTCGTTTGGATTTCTTGGAATGCCATCTTCCGATGGTTAGAAATTTAAAATAGAAATTACAACATTATTTTATTCTATTTACATTTGCTCCTACTTATAAAATTAAAATAAAATTACAACCATCGCAATTATACATTTTAATTTTTCAAATAAAATAAAACAACTAGATCAAACAATGGGTCTTTTCGGGGTAAATAGATAGAGTAATAGCAAATAGCATCTTTCTAGCTGCATATTCTTGGATCAGTATTGGTATTGGTAAGACAGGTACGTAGATGCACAAGAGATGTTTTCTAGTCTTTTAATCCATTTCTTCTCTTCGAGGCAGGGTAATAGATTAGGGTCATCTCAGTGGAAGGAGAAGGACCTGCAATGGTAGAGACTACTGCCCCTATTCTTAATCCTAACCGTCTTTTACGAGTCCGGAAATCCTCCTCAGAGGGATCCCTAATATTTGGCCAAGTTTAAAGTAACATAATTAAAAAGGCCAAATTAATTTGAATTAATTACTATATGGAATACAAATTTGAACCATCCCGATCCTAAACTAATGGGACAACAGCCCAAGATAAAAGCTTTTGGGTCTTTAGCCAGGCCCAATACCCAGCCGAGATTAGGCTTTGACCCACCCCCTTTTTTCTGAATCAGACCAAGCCAGTAGTCGGACCACCATGTCATCGTGGCGGCCTTCGAGAAAAATGGTCTAATCCTAGGACTGCACATAAACAACACCTGCAGAAAACAAAACACGACTATCGGTGTTGGGCACACGGCGACAGCCTAGAGCCCTAGGCCTAGTCACATCATCGTTATAGCCTCAACCCATGAACCGAGTCGCTGAGTCCAGCGGGAACCAAACAAAAAAAATAATCAATCCAGCCGCTCGACACATAGCCGGCAACGGCGACCTCTCGGTGCCAGCTAGCCGCATGGATCTCGGCCATATGCGACCACCATCCGCTTGGAATGGTGGCATGGTGAACCAGAAACGACGGCAGTCGTTGGACCCAACTAAAAAGCATTCGGTGTGCAAGGAAAGACAACCACAGTCCAAACCATGGTCCTTAGCGGTCCGAGCAGAAGCAAGACGACAACAGCCGGTAAAGGCGGACGGTGGTTAACGATGGCCAACGGCTGTTTTGCGTAGACGACAGGAATCCCACATGAAACATCAGACGTGGTCTCCAAGACCGACTCACATTTAGAATTAAAAATCCTAAGATTCAATGTCGGTTCAAAAATAGGAAAAGGTTGATTTAATTTAATTGGCATATTAATTTATCCCTTTTAATTAAACCGTTGATGGCTCAAATAGCACATTTCCCCAAGAAACTTGACAAAATAGCACCTTTTCAAAGGAATTGTCATACTAACACCCTCTTACGCCTCCCCATTCCTCCCTCATCTGGCGTAAAATGTGTGGGTCCCACACACTGACAAGGCAACAAGAAAATGACATGTGTCATTCTTGTCCCCCACTTTTCAGACCACCCTTTAAACCCTTTATAGTGGGTCCGACGTAAACCCCCCCCACCCTAGGCCGACGTAAAACCGCCCCCACATGTGGGCCCGGCGTAACCCCCCACCTCTTAGTTGACATATTATTCCACTTTTCCCAAAAAATTCTCACATTTTTTAAAAAAAATTGATAAAACAACTCAATCAAAAAAAATATTATTTATTTTACCCAATTTTTTTTTATTATATACCCGATTTTTTTTACTCAATACCTGGTTTTGTTATTTTACCTTCATGGTGACATAGATACCAATTTCTTCCAAAAATCTTCCTAATTTCCAAACCCTGAAAATAAATATCGGTTAAATTTTGACCAAAAAATCTTCCTACCTTCCCAAAAAATTTTTACCTTCCCAAGATATATATTGATTTGACAACACAATGACAATAATTAGATATATTTTGACCAACTTTATACCCGATTTTTTTACCCAATACCCGGTTTTTGTTATTTTACCTTCATGATGACACAGATACCAATTTCTTCCCAAAAAACTTCCTAATTTCCAAACATTGAAAATAAATATCAGATAAATTTTGACCAAAAAATATTCCTACCTTCCCAAGATATATATCGATTTGACAACACAATGACAATAGTCAGATATATTTTGACCAACTTTATACCCGATTTTTTTACCCAATACCCGGTTTTTGTTATTTTATCTTCATGGTGACATAGATACCAATTTCTTCTAAAAAAGCTTCCTAATTTCCAAACACTGAAAATAAATATCAAATAAATTTTGACCAAAAAATCTTCTAACCTTCCCAAAAATAAATTTACCTTCCCAAGATATATATCGATTTGACAGCACAATGACAATAATCAGATATATTTTGACCAACTTTATACCCGATTTTTGTTATTTTACCTTCATGGTGACATAGATACCAATTTTTTCCAAAAAATCTTCCTAATTTCCAAACACTGAAAATAAATATCAGATAAATTTTGACCAAAAAAATTACTACCTTCCCAAAAAAAAATTTACCTTCCCAAGATATATATCGATTTGACAATACAATGACAATAGTCAGATATATTTTGACCAACTTTATACCCGATTTTTTTACCCAATACCCGATTTTTGTTATTTTACCTTCATGGTGACATTGATACTAATTTTTTCCAAAGAATCTTCCTAATTTCCAAACACTGAAAATAAATATCACATAAATTTTGACCAAAAAATCTTCTTACCTTCCAAAAAAAAAATTTACCGTCCCAAGATATATATATATCGATTTGACAACACAATGACAATAATCAAGTATATTTTGACTAACTTTATACCCGATTTTATTTACTCAATACCCGGTTTTTGTTATTTTACCTTCATGGACGGAAACAACCAGATCGTTCCCATTGCCATGGGAGTGGGGAAGACAGAAAGTGGAACTGCGTGGACTTGGTTCTTAATGAAGCTGAGAGAATGTATCGGTCAACCAAATGACTTAACGTTTGTCACTAATAGGGCAGCTTCAATCGATTTGGCCATCAGAACGGTATACCCAGATGCATATCACGGTCTTTGTGTCCGACATCTGCTCGTTAACTTGAAACTGACCTCAAAAAAAGATAAAGCAAAGAAGTGGATGTTATGGGAGACAAGCAAAGCGTATCGTCGATCAAAAAAAGATAAAGCAAAGAAGTGGATGTTATGGATGTTATGGAGTTAATGCATCATAGTCTACCGAGCGCGACTGCATACCTTCAGGAGGTTGGTTACGAGAGATGTGGACAATCAATGTTTCCTGGCCTGCGGTACAGCGCAATGACTTCGAACAGTGCGGAGTCCGTGAATGCGTTGAGTCGATTTGCGTGTTACCTACCGATTACAATGTTGGTCGAGTTTTACCGTTCGACGTTGCAGCAATGGTATTACAAGCACGACCACGATGGAGGTATTTTTATATACACAACTACGTATTCCCAATTGAAATTTTGTTAATTTAGTGTAACGTTTTTATCGTTTTTACTACAACGCAAATCCAAAACGTACTGACACAGTGGGCGCAGGCAATGATCGAGAAAAGAATCAACACGAGCGCAAGATGGAGGGTGTATCCCATTTTAGAAACCGAATACGAAGTTTATGACTGGTATAAGAATGGCAGAGTTGATTTCAAGTCTCAGACATGTACATCCATGCAATGGCAACTGTCTGGCATCCCGTGTGGTCATATGATAGCGGTTACGCAATAACTCGGTCATACAGATTGCAGCCAATGGACTTCAAAATGGTTCACAATGCAAGCATATCGGGCAACATATGACGAGCAAGTGAATCATCTTCCACCGCCATCTGAATACGTGTTGCCCGAACAATGTATAACATGCCTCCCACCTCCCATGAACATACGAAACATCGGAAGACCACGAAACTGCGACCGTATCCCCTCACGAGAAGAGGAACCGATCGTGAAAACCTGCAGTCATTGTGGCGAGATGGGACATTTTCGCTACAACTGTACAAGTCCGATGCCAGCCCCTTTACGTACAACGGGAGCGTCTAGTAGTCGTACGAAACCCAAGCCTCGTACCACCCAGTATCATCCATCACAACACGACGATACACAAGACAATGTTCAACCAACTTATGATCTAGGCCTGTAAATAATGTATTTGCTTTTTTGGTTGTAAGACATTTTCGATCGTAATTTTGATGTTTGTTGTAAGACGTTTATGATGTTAATTTAGTATCTTAAGTTATTCTAATAGTCGTCACAACTTAGAATGTGACAACATATTTTCGATCGTAATTTTGTAAAAGCAAAACATATTGCATGAACAAGAGTAACATTGACATACAGGCCTAAACGAAACCAACAACATTAATTTAGATTACATATTTCATGATGCAAAACAAACATTAAAGTCCGAAAATAACATAAAATAAAGTCGGTGATAACAAGTTCAACAAACAACTACAGTCCCTCTGGATACAGTGCCTTACACCCCAGGATCCAATCAGCCTTTTGTTGATCATATCCTCCAGCCCGGGATAGTTTCCTTTGATATTTTTAACCTTTTTCTCGTATTCCCTAATCTCTCTCTGTATTTCCTTCACATGGTGCTTCTTTCCCTCGATAACATGCTCAATCGCTAGCTGCTCAGCCCTCATCTTCTGCCATAGTGCTTTGTGCTCGTCGATTTCTATCTCCGCTTGCCATATGGATTCCCTCATCCTTGCCGACAAATACTGAGAATGCATAGGGTTTGAAGGCCTGGCAGGAGATTTACAACAGGTGGGCCTTCGTAATCATGAGTCTCCAAATACTAGTCATATACCTCATCAAAAGCCTCTTCCTCCTCCTCTGTAATTGGATAATCGACCGAATTTTTTCCAAAGTTTTTCCACTCCTCCTCCGTTTGGGGTGGTTTCCAACTCCTCCTGGAACTTCCGTCCATCAATGGTTGTTTTGAAGTAGATCGGGAGGTTCCAGCCATAGTGGTTGAAGTGGATGAAGGAAGGAAGGAGAGGGTGAATAATTGATGGTAATTGTGATGTTGGAAACCTTCTCTTCCCCCCCCCCCCCCCCCCCCCGTATATATGCTTAAGAAATACATAAAACGGGTATTTGGTAAAAAAAAGTCAAATCGTTAAAAAAACCGGGTATTTGGTAAAAAAAATACAAAAACGGGTTTTTATTACAAAAAAAATTGGTGCCATACTTTTTTATAAATAATACAAAACATAAAAAAAATACACTTCAATTTTTTTTAAATAATACAAAACATAAAAAAAACACTTTAGGGTTGATGTCAGCCCTAGAATATTATGTCAAATCAATACCTATTATAAAAAACAAAGTGGAATAATATGTCAACTAAGAGGGGGGGTTACGTCGGCCTAGGGTGGGGGGGGGGTTATGTAACACCCCAAATTTCATTTAGGGCTAGTTCAATCATCATAGTTCCATCTTCTGCTCTCTTATCTGCAAACGAAGTACTTTTAATGTTGGACATGATTCGTTAGAGTTGAAACGGGTCGAGAACGGAAGAATTCTGAGGGACCAGTCTTCTGGACAAGAATTAATGCCCAGCGCGCGGTGTCAATGTCGCCGCCCTAACATGACCCACGGTACACACGGGGCGACAGTGCCCGACGATTGTGCCCGGGTCACTGTCGCGAGGGGCAAAATCGTGGCAAGCGTACCGCAAACCCTTTGGAGCGGGCAACTATGCAAAGGCATAGTCGCGATTCAAAATTGCCGTCGGGCCCTGAGAGTTTAAATGGGACGACTTGGACACTTCTCATTGTTTATTTTCACCCAACTCTTTCAAAACTCTCTCTAGATACTCTCTCTTCATTCATTTCGGTTTCTAGGGTTTCCCAAGGTACATCACCATCATTTATTGCAATATTCTTAGTGATTAAACCAAGTTTTTGAAGCTAGGGTTCATCCTTCATCATCTCCTTCAAGAAAGTCAAAACTAGGGTTCGGGGTTTTTATCAAAACCCATTTTGTGAGTTCATTCTTCCCATTTATGCTCATTTACTTTATGTGAACCATTATCTATGATATTCTAACTATTTGCTCCATATTTGCTAAAATAAAACATTTGGAAACTTTTAGGTCAAAACTAGGGTTTTGACATACTTGGAATAAAAATGATTGTGTTGACTTAAAGAGTATGAGATGATGTCTTATGAGATATTTGTGTACCATGAAGCATGTGGAAATTTAATGTGGGAATTGTATGATTGAGTTCACAACTTGAAAATAAGATTGGTGAGTTTGATCTAGATGTGTTAATGATTATTGGATATGTGAGTTAATATGGATATGTGAGTTAATATGGAAATGTGTTAAAATGTCGAAAAACATTTTAGATGTCTTGAAAGAAAATGTGTAAAGGTCTTGTTGGAAGAAAATCTCAAGGAAGAATCGAACTCGTATCGAGCCTCATCGAAAGAATTAAGGCGTCTCACGTAAAGGCCTTGTTGGAAGAAAATCTCAAGTAAGAAGTCATGACAAAACAACATTTGCTCTTAACGGAAGATAGTCGTGGAGTAAAATTGTTCAATGGTCGTATATGGGTACCCAAGGTCGGAGGCAACCGTGAACTTCTCCTCGAGGATGCCCATAAGTCTAAATATTCCATTCACCCGGAAGTACAAAGATGTACCGGGACTTGAAGTTACATTATTGGTGGCCGGTGATGAAACTTGATGTGGCGCGTTACGTAGAACGTTGTGTGACATGCCTACAGGTGAAAGTCGAACATCAACGACCGTATGAGAGTCTTCAGTCCTTAGAAATCCCCGAGTGAAAGTGGGATCATATTACCATGGACTTCGTGATGAAGTTTCCTAAAACTATTCGAGGTCATGATACCATCTGGGTAATAGTCGATCGGTTCACTAAGAGTGCTCACTTCTTGGCTATGCGTGAAACCTTACCGATGGACAAGTTAGCAAAGCTCTACATCGATGAATTGGTCTCGAGGCATGGAGTACCCTTGTCGATCATGTCGGATCGTGACATTCAGTTCACTTCGAACTTTTGGGATGACTTTCAAAAAGAGCTCGGTATGCGAGTAAAGTTGAGTACGGCTTACCATCCACAAACCGACGGTCAAAGCGAAAGAACGATCCAAACGCTTGAAGACATGCTAAGGTCTTGTGTCATCGATTTTGGAGGTAGTTGGGACTCTCACCTAGCTTTGGTGGAGTTTTCTTACAACAATAGCTACCACTCGAGTATCGGAATGGCACCATTCGAGGCGTTGTACGGGCGAAAGTGTCGAACTCCCGTGTGTTGGTTGGAAGCGGGAGAAAAGAAATTCGTCGGACCCGAAATTGTGCAAGAGACGGCTGATAAAGTGAAAGGCATTCGAGAACGGTTAAAAGCAGCTAAACATCGGCAAAAGAGCTACGCCGATAAGAAGAGACGACCGATGGAGTTTCACGTGGGCGACCGTGTGATGCTTAAAGTATCACCATGGAAGGGTATTATCCGGTTCGGAAAGCGTGGGAAGTTGAGTCCTTGTTTCCTTGGACCATTTAAAGTACTCAAGCGGGTGGGATTGCAAACCTACCAGCTGGAACTCCCACCGAAAATGAACGGGATCCACAACATGTTTCATATTTTCTATCTTCGGAAGTGTTTGGCGGAAGATTAAACTGTCATTCCCCTTTCGGAAATAAGAGTGGACGAGGGTAACCGGTGTGTGGAGGAACCCGACGCTATCTTAGAAAAGAAATCTAAGAAACTCCGTCACAAAGAAGTCACTATGGTCAAGGTCCAGTGGAAGCATCACCGGGGTGCCAACGTGACTTGGGAAGCGGAGGAAGATATGAAGAGAAGGTACCCTCACCTTTTTACTCCGGTTTTATTTCGAGGACGAAATCATTTCCAAGTTGGGGAAGATTGTAACACCCCAAATTTCGTAAGTATTCTATTTCGACCCTTTAGTTGATTTATCTAGTTAATTTCATTTAGGGCTAGTTCAATCGTCAGAGTTCCATCTTCTGCTCTCTTATCTGTACACGAAGTACTTTTAATGTTGGACTTGATTCGTTAGAGTTGAAACGGGTCGAGAACGGAAGAATTCTGAGGGACCATGCTTCTAGACAAGAATTAATGCCCAGCGAGAATGCCCTTGACATTCTCGCGGTGTCAATGTCGCCGCCCTAACATGACCCACGGTAAACGCGAGGCGACAGTGCCCGACGATTGTGATCGGGTCACTGTCGCGAGGGGCATAATCGTGGTAAGCGTACCGCAAGCCCTTTGGAGCGGGCGACTATGCCAAAGGCATAGTCGCGAGTCAAAATCGTTGTCGGGCCCTGAGAGTTTAAATGGGATGACTTGGACACTTCTCATTGTTTATTTTCACCCAACTCTTTCAAAACTCTCTCTAAATACTCTCTTTTCATTCATTTCGGTTTCTAGGGTTTCCCAAGGTACATCACCATCATTTATTGCAATATTCTTGGTGATTAAACCAAGTTTTTGTAGCTACGGTTCATCCTTCATCATCTCCTTCAAGAAAGTCAAAACTAGGGTTTGGGTTTTTTTTATCAAAACCCATTTTGTGAGTTCATTCTTCCCATTTATGCTTATTAACTTTATGTGAACCATTATTTATGCTATTCTAACTATTTTCTCCATATTTGCTAAAATAAAACATTTGGAAACTTTTAGGTCAAAACTAAGGTTTTGACATACTTGGAATAAAAACGATTGTGTTGACTTAAAGAGTATGAGATGATGTCTTATAAGATATTTGTGTACCATGAATCATGTGGAAATTTAATGTGTGAATTGTATGATTGAGTTCACAACTTGAAAATAAGTTTGGTGAATTTGATCTATATGTGTTAATGATTATTGGATATGTGAGTTAATATGGAAATGTGTTAAATGTCGAAAAAAAATTTAGATGTCTTGAAAGAAAATGTGGGATAGATCTACTTGTATTACCTTGTAGCAACATGATGCTTATGAAATTCGCATATTTGGGACTTATGGTAAATTTGGTAATTGTTATGTTGGTGAATGACGTTTAGTTTGGAATGGTGAGATCCCAAGGTATAGATCCACGGATAGGGTTGAACTTGGTGACTCTTTGGGATAAGGCTCGGAATGAGCTCGAAACCATATTTACATTGAACTACAGATTCATGGATAGAGTTGATATTCTAACGGCTATAGATTCATGGATAGAGTTGACGCCGGTAAATAGCCATTCCGACTAGTTGCTCCACATGGGTTGTGGCTTACTTTTGTGTTCCATCACAACTTATGGTGGAACGGGTCTCCCCCGTATGTTGGAGGAATTCTTTATCTCTGCAAATCTAATATTTGATTAAATGTTCATGCACACCTTCGCTTCCTTGCAATTACATTTATATACATTGTGAATGTTCTCACTAGGCTTCTAGCCTAACACTTGGTTGCTTTGGTGTTCATATCAGGATCGGCTAGAGAAGGGTTGGGCAATCCATGAGTGGAGAGTCGGGACGACATTTTTGGGGACATAACATTTGACAAGATATAGAGCGTACATACCAAAGATCATTATTTTGGGAATTTAGATGACGACACCCAATTCTAATCTAAACTAGCACTACTACAAAAATGACTTTTTTAAACCCACCTTTTTAAACGGTTTTTAAAAAAGTTCGAAAAAACCGTTTAAAAAGGTGGCCGCGCTTTTTTAAGACTTTTTTTAAACGGTTCTGCGGTTGTTGTACCGTTTAAAAAAATCATATGACCTTTTTAAACGGTTGTTATAAAAAACCGTTTAAAAAGGGCTACATATTTCACACGGATAATTGAACAAAACCGTTTAAAAATCCGTCTAACTTCTTTTACACGGTTTTTTCATACAACCGTTTAAAATACATACATCTTTTTTAAACGGTTCTCTAGAAACAACCGTTTAAAAAACCCAAACACTTTTTTCAAACGCTTTCACTATCACAAAACCGTTTAAAAAGACCTTTAAAAGTTTAGGATGTTTTTTTATACGGTTTAAAATACATACATCTTTTTAAACGGTTCTGTAGAAACAACCGTTTAAAAAAGCCAAACACTTTTTACAAAACCGTTTAAAAAGTCCTTTAAAAATTTAGGATGTTTTTTATATATTCATGGCCGCCGTTTTTTGCCTAAAAGGTCTCTCCATCTTCTTTATTCATTCTCTATGCACAAATTGAGGAGCCAATATCGATCAATTAAAAGATATTAAATATTACAAGGTATGTATTAACTGAATATCATTATGATCGGTCGCTAAATTTCATTTTATTTTCTTGTAAATCGTCTCTTTTTAATGAACCATAATGGTAAAACCGAACTACATTAATGCGTTTTTATATTTTGATAGGTTCGGAACAATTTGGAGCGAAAAAAAACAAAACGATAATTTTTTACAGATTTGCACAACTGTGGCGTTTTGATCATATCTCACTCGTCCGATCTCCGATTTGAGTGATTCAAGATGATCTGGAAACCTAACACACAGAGCTACAATGTTCGTGTTTTGATTTTTTGGTAAGTTGGGAGTATAAAGTTGGACAGAAAAATAATAAAAGAATTAAAGGTGTTTTTATAAACATAGAAGAATATGTGGCAGAATGGTAAGTGTCATAAGTTTACATGTTTGTGGTCGAGATCGAGTCCTCTTTGTAGCAGATAATGTTTTTTTTTTACTGAAATACCTCTTCGGCCCAATTCACCAAATTCAGGCCCAACTTGTGTTTAATTATGTTAATATTAGGTTATTAAAAGAAAAAAAAATATGAGAGGGGACCAAAGCCGGCGCCTTTTGCTGTTGTGGGGATAACTCTTGTTGAAAAAAAAAATATTTTCTTGTTTTTCTAATTAAGGTTTTGTGGGGAACGAATAAGTATTTGAAGTTTGTTGATTTATTGAAGATTGTTGATAAGGGAAGATTCAAATTTGCTACAAGAAGGTTTGAAGTTTCTTTTAAGTATTGTTTTTTTTTAGCAAATGTTATTTCTTAATTTTAATTCGTTTTTAAGGTTTGCGTTATTTGTTTTTTATACTATTGGCAATTTGAAAGTACTGGATCAGATTTACGCGATAAAGTTTGTGGCTTTTCTCATTAATGTTATCATATTCGATTATATATATATATATATATATATATATATATGCATATATATACAATTGTATCAAGGTATAATTAATAAACACCTAAAATGTTTATTAATTGTAGGACGACATACCACTTGATCAAGAGATATACGTAAAGGTGTACGACGACTACTATACATTGAACTTTTCATTAGTTGATCCGTGGATTTTTTTTATAAGGTACATTTTTTCATCACTTTACATGCTTTTCATTTTTTTTTCTCAACTATATATGTTTTTTTGTCTTATAACTTTTGAACATCTTATCAAGTGCAAATAGAATTATAGAAATATGCATGCGTCTATTGTATAAGTTCATATGCCTTTAGGTCACCCGTCTGAAATTGATCTAATAGAGATTAATTTCGGACAGTCCCCGGTTTTGGGACTGCTTTTTGAATACTTTGTCTCATTTAGGATGTGAATGTCTATAACAGATTGATTATTTAAGGAAAATTCGATAGACATTTCCCTTTGCTCCTACGAATATGTGTTTTTAATTATACACATATTTGGGAGTTAAGGGGAAATGCTGTCGAATTTTTCCTTAAATAACTAATTTGTTATAGGCATTCACATGTGAGACAAAGTATCCAAAAAGTGGGTTAGGATGGCCACCTACGACCTTTTGTTCTCCATTCATGTGATGCATGCATTACTTAATAATTTGTTTTCAAAATTACAGATGGACCGTGCTGATTGGATGTACGAAATACCACATGCTACACAAGAATATTTAGCCGGTCTCGATGAATTTATGGAAGCTGCTAAGAACTACCGGTTGAATAGTGGAGAAAGTGGAATTTGGTGTCCTTGTCGAAAATGTAGAAATTTTTTGATACATAGTGATCATAATGTAGTTAAAGAACATTTAGTTTGTCATGGGTTTATGCAACGATACACTCGTTGGATACGACATGGAGAGGATTTTGATGATTGTAATCAGGGGGTTGATCGTGATTGTAATGACGATAATAATAAATATGAATCCGATAATGATATATGCGATAATGTTGATCAAATGTTACATGATGTGGAGGGTGATATTGCTGATAAGGATTATGATAAATTTGAACAATTGTTTGTCGACTCTGAAAAACCATTGTATGTTAGGTGTGCAAAGTTTACCAAACTTTCGGTTGTATTGAAACTATTTAACTTAAAAGCAACAAATGGTTGGAGCGATAAAAGTTTCACAAGCTTACTGGAGCTTTTGCATGAAATGCTTCCAGAGGATAATGAGTTACCAGTTTCACAATACCAAGCCAAAAAACTGATGTGTCCAATGGGTTTGGAAATAGAAAGAATACATGCATGCCTGAATGATTGTATGTTATACAGGAACGAGTATGCTAACCTACATGAGTGCCCTATATGTGGGATGTCCAGGTATAAGCGGAAAACCCAAATGGAAGAAAATAGTGATGTGAAACGAAAGGTTGGCTCGGCCGCAAAAGTGTTGTGGTATTTGCCTATCGTTCCAAGATTGAAACGATTATTTGCAAGCGTCAAGGATGCAAAGTTGTTGCGTTGGCATGCTGAAGAGCGTAAAATAGATGGTAAAATTAGACACGTGGCTGATTCTCCTCAATGGAGAAATATCGATCGCATTTTTGAAGAATTTGGAAAGGAAAGTAGAAATATTCGGTTAAGGCTTAGTTCAGACGGAATTAATCCATTCGGAAACATGAGTAGTCGTCATAGCACTTGGCCGGTGCTTCTTTCCATTTATAATCTTCCACCTAGGTTATGCATGAAACGCAGATACATTATGATGTCATTGCTAATTCAGGGTCCCAAACAACCCGGGAATGATATTGATGTGTATTTGGCTCCTCTAATTGAGGATTTGAAAGAATTGTGGAGTCTAGGTGTTGAAGTGTATGATGCATATAAGAAGGAACGTTTCCTACTACGAGCCATGATTTTTTGCACCATAAATGATTTCCCAGCTTATGGGAATTTGTCGGGATACAACACGAAAGGAGAAAAAGCATGTCTTGTATGTGAAGATGACACATATGCTCTAAGGTTGAGGAATGTCAGGATCGAATTCTCAACAAGAATTAATTCTCAGAAACAATATCAAAGAAGTTTGCGGAATAACACTTTGATATTCAATGAAACAGTAAATCAACACAGTAAATATGAAGAACAAATTGTAAACTTGTATTGAATGCTTTGAAGTTACAAGATTACACACTCAACCTCAATATTGATGAACAGGCTCACCAATACGAATTCTACTTCTCTAGAATTAGGATCTATGCCTTGAGGTTGTTTTTCTCTAAAAGAATGAAAACTTAAAGTTAAATTATTATTCTAAACTATACAATATATACTGAATACAAAGATAATTACAATAAATAAAATATCTTCAGTATATCTTCCATGTATATCTCTAAGCTTCCATGTATATCCTTTCAAACGAATCTTCATCATATAAGCAGTATTAATCTTCAGCAGCATTAACTTTCTTCTAGCAGCATTAACTACTAAGCAGTACTAACCACTAGCAGTACTAACTAGCTAAGCAGTACTAACTTTGTTCAAGCAGCACTAACTTTGACTAGCAGTATTAATAGTACTAGCAGTAGTAACACTCAGCAGTACTAACCTTTAAGTCTTCTAGCAGTACTAACTCTGAACCAGCAGCATTAACCATACTTGATGAATTCTTCAGTTCCCAACAATTTCCCCCTAACTTGACTTTTAGGAAAAGAAGTCAAGTTCTTCAGATCTTCTTCAAGATGCTCCCAAAACTCCATCATGACCTAAATTCCAGTATTTGCATCCAATCCCAAACTTTGATTAATTGTTCTTTGGATCAAATATTTAGCCATTTCTGAATTTTCAACATTAAATGAAGTTTCAGTCTGCTATGGTTGTATACTTTGTCCACTAGGAAGTATTCAATGTGATTTCTATCCAAAGTCACAGAATATACGCCACTAGTTTCATACAAAGTCCAATTGGTAACTGCTTGAAAAACACTCCTTATGATCTCCTTCACTTCATCAGGTTTGAACATCATACACAGATACTCCATCACCAGTTTTGTAATTGAAATCCCTGGAGCTTTCAACTGATCTGCATACAACTTCATCCCTATCTCAAACATTTCTTCAATATCAGACCTTGAGCATGTTCTGACAATTTTAGCCCAAGTACTGTAGACTTCATACTTTTCATCTTTTCTCTTCAGTCTGATATACTTCTTGCCATCTACTTCCAAAACATCCCAGTGAATGACTTCAGGAGGTTTAACTCCTACAGGTTCTGCTGCAATTGGTTCAGGCACTTTGTCCATCACAACCATGTACATCTTGACATCCTCAGTACTTGCAGGTTCTTTCATTGTAGATGACTCAGGTGCCTCTTCTTCTTCAGCAACCTTTTCAGCCTCTTCTTCCACTAATCTAGGCTTCTTTGTAGGCTTTCTCCTGGCAATCATCTTTGTTCTTTTTAAAGTCCTTAGACTTTCACCAATTGTTGTTTCCTTCTCTGGAGTTTCTTGCTCATCAGGGAATGGTTTTTGTAAGAAATCATTGCTTTCTTTCATTCTTTTCTCCATTTCAACCCTTGCAAGATCATCCCCTTGAAGCTTTATCATCTCAGCATCATACATCTTCTTGAGCTTCTCAAAAGACATCTTTGAAAACATCTCTACCTTGACACCTACTGCACCCTTGAGGAAAGTAATCATTTTCTTTCTCTCTTGAGCACCCAGGTATGTCTTTGAAGGTTGTCTTTTCCTTGTAGCCATTTTGATCTTATCAGGCTTCCTCAAAGATGTGGCTTTCTGCTTGGCTTGTTCTGTTGCTAAGCTTTGTTGATAGGCTTTGTTTAACTCTGCAGCCATTGCTTTAGCTATCTCTCTATCCTTTTGCACTTGCATGGTTTCTGCTTCTTCAAATTCAGCCTGTATCTTCCTAGCTAGAGCTTCATCTGATTCAATCAGCTTCTGCTTTTTCATTGGTTTATCAGATTCAACTAGCTTTGCCTTACCTTTATCTTTACCCATCACCTTCTCAATGCTAGAGTTCTTTGTTGCATCACCTCTTTCTTTTATGACAACTCCTTTGGCCTTTGAGGTGACCTTGGGAGTATCATGTTTGGCTTTGATGAGTGTTTCTGCAACCTCAAGCTCTGTAAGGACCTATTTTACTGTTTCTGCTGCTTCTTTCAGCTCAGCAGTATTAACCATTTCTGCTGCTTTACTTGAACTGGCAGTATTAATGGTTTCTGCTGCTGGCTCTGTTTCTGCTGCTTGCTCATTCTCCCCCTCAACATCATGTTTTTCCTCTTGCTCCCCCTTAGCTTTGGCATCAGCTTCTGACTCCCCCTTTTTGGGAGCATCAGTCACTGGTTTCCTCCTTCTGAGCACAAATTGTTTCTTCTTCCTTTGCAGAATCAGTTTCCTTACCATTTGCTTCAACTTGATGATTTGTTCTTGTTGTGACAGAACTATGAGTTTAAGCTCTTCTATATCTTTGCCCTGTTTGAGTACATCCATGTTGATGTTGCCCATTGCCTCCATCAATTCATCATAGTTATATCTGTCCTCACCTTCTCCAGGAGTGTTACCCCCTATTGAAGGATCATTGGATCTTTTAGTAGTGGAAGTCTTCTGCCTAGCAGAAGCACTATCCACCCCTGTGGTTTCTTGGCACCAGGGACCTTCAAATGATTGCTCATTCAAAGTTGCCATGGGGGAGGTCTTATTGATGTTACCACTTTCCTCCTCTGTGCTAGCAGGAGTAGTGGCAGCCTCATCACCCATATGCTCTACCTCCTCCTCAGAGAGCACCTCCTGTGGGTTGGGAGACACCCTTGTGGTTTCCCTTTGGATATTCTCTAGGGGAGAATTCTCCCTTAGAGGGCTTATAGGCTTAGTGGGTAATGGTACAAGAAGGGAAGGAGCCTTCTTTACCTGTTTTCTCTTGTAGGTTTGGGTGATGGGAGAGGTTGGTTTTTCAAGAAGGGACTGGGGAATTGATTTTGAGAGGGAAGGTTGGGCTTGGCTAGCAGTGGGTTGGTCTAATGGGGGCCTTGACCCTGCTGCCATACCTTCATTGGTTTGGGACACCACCATCATTGTAGAGAACAATGGGGTGTCAACTCCTTCAGAGTCCCCAGCAGATCTTCTCATATTTGAGAAAACCTTGCCTTTGGGGGGTTTAGGTACATATACCCCAACAGGTTGAGGTATATCCGTCAATTGATTAGTAATAACTTCTTGAACAAACCTGGGATACATAAAGAAGCTCTTTTTGTTTCCCATGTTTGAGACAAGATCATTGAAAATCATTTTAGAAAAATTGTACTTTCTGGCAGTGGCCAAGCACACCAAAGCATAAGCAATAGTGCTGCTGAACTCACTCCATCCAGTAGTCTTTTTGGATATACAATGCATAAGAGTATGGACAAAGAAACGCCATTGGGGTGAGAATTTTGCTTTAGAAAATTTGAAAACACCCAATGGGCCTCCATACCCCATTCTTGTAAGATTTGAAAACAGTTCACCATTTGGGATAGAAGTTATACCAGATGCATCGTCTAGACGTAGACTGATGCGAATAACCTCTTCAGTAACTGTAAGTGATTGATCACAGATTCTTGTCTTGATCATTTGCACACCATTTTCCACAACAATGGTTGCATTAGCCCAGAACTGCCTTTGATGCTCAATGTAGATTGTAGGGGATACAGTAAGAGCATGAGCAATGTGGCTTGACTTGAGGAAATCCACAATCTGATGAAATCCTGAAGCTTGCTTTGGCTTTTGTAGCATCGCAATCTCGTTGTGCTCGTCGATGAACGTCATGGATGCCATTGATCTTAGTGAAAACTTGCCTGAAAACTTCGAACTTGAGAGAGAAAAGGTTTTGAGCGCAAGAGAACAGTATGCAAAGAGTCGTTATGAACTTTTAGGCGGGCAAAGAGTATTTATAGTATTCGGAATATAAGCAGTATTAACCTAGAGCAGTATTAACTACTAGCAGTAGTAACGGCTAGCAGTATTAACTAACTAGCAGTATTAACTGAAAGCAGTATTAACCACTAGCAGTATTAACTGAAAGCAGTAGTAACCACGAGCAGTATTAACTGAAAGCAGTATTAACCACTAGCAGTATTAACTGAAAGCAGTATTAACCACTAGCAGTATTAACTGAAAGCAGTATTAACCACTAGCAGTATTAACTGAAAGCAGTATTAACCACTAGCAGTATTAACTGAAAGGAGTATTAACCACTAGCAGTATTAACTGAAAGCAGTATTAACTACTAGCAGTATTAACTATACTTACTCCTTTTAAACTTGCTAAACACTGAGTACTGCTATGCATATCCTGAAAAAGAAGATTAGTAACACCAAGAATAAAAATATACAGGTATAAAACCACTTTTTGAGAAGAAGATTATTCAGAGTTTATCATTCCCACACTTGTTACCAAGAAAGTGAATCTACCCACATCAAAAGCTTTAGTGAATAGATCAGCAAACTGATTGTCAGTGTGAACTTTGACAACTTGAATAAGTTTCTTTTCATTACAATCTCTTATAAAGTGATACCTGATTTCAATGTGCTTTGTCTTTGAGTGCTTGACTGGATTATTTACAATGCTAATAGCACTGCTGTTGTCAATAAAGATTGGAGTGTGTAGAAAGGTTACCCCATAATCCAACATTTGATTCTAAATCCATAAGACTTGAGAACAGCAACTTGCAGCTGCTATGTACTCTGCCTCTGTTGTAGATGTGGATACTGTGGTTTGTTTCTTGCACTGCCATGAGACTAGTCTAGCACCCAAAAACTGACATCCTCCAGAAGTAGATTTTCTGTCCAAGTTTGCCCCACCTAGATCACTGTCTGAGTATGCTATTAGGTCAAAAGGTGAGTTATGAGGATACCAAAGTCCCAATCTGGGTTGCCCTTTGAGATATCTGAATATCCTCTTAACAGCTTGAAAGTGAGATTGCTTTGGCCTAACTTGAAATCTTGCACATACACAGACTGGAAACATTATATCTGGCCTTGATGCTGTGAGATACATGAGAGAGCCAATCATGGATCTATAATGATGCACATCCATATCCTCCCCCTCAAGATCTGCTGTGATCTGCTTGTGTGTTTCCATAGGTGTGCTGGCAGGTTTTGATTCTGAGAAACCAAACTTGGTTAGAATATCCTGCACATACTTGGATTGACATATGAAAATGCCATCTGACTTCTGTTGAACTTGGAGTCCAAGGAAGAAAGTAAGTTCCCCCATGGAACTCATTTTGAACCTTTGATGCATTAAATCCTCAAACTCCTTGCACATGTTGTTTCTTGTAGATCCAAAGATAATGTCATCAACATAGATTTGGACCAGCAAGATATCCTTCTTCTTTCTTTTGATAAATAGAGTCTTATCAATGACTCCTCTTTCAAAGTCATTTTCCAAGAGATAGGATGACAGAGTGTCATACCATGCTCTTGGGGCTTGATGTAGTCCATAAAGTGCTTTCTTTAATTTGTATACCCTGTCTGGATAGCTTGGGTTTTCAAACCCTGGTGGTTGACAGACATATACTTCTTCTTCAATTGATCCATAGAGAAAAGCACTTTTTACATCCATTTGATAGACTTTGAAGTTCATGTAAGAAGCATAGGCTAGGAATAGTCTGATTGCTTCTATCCTAGCCACAGGTGCAAAAACTTCTTCATAATCTATACCCTCTTCTTGAGTATAGCCTTGAGCCACCAGCCTTGCTTTGTTCCTTATGACAATACCTCTTTCATCTCTCTTGTTTCTGAAAATCCACTTTGTGCCAATTGCTCTGTGACCTTTAGGAAGGTCTACTAGATCCCATACATCTTGTAGCTTGAACTGTAACATTTCTTCTTGCATTGCTTCTATCCAGCTAGATTCTTTCATAGCATCATGTGCCTTTTTAGGCTCAAGCTGGGATAGAAAGCAAGAAAGGACTGTATGTTGTTGATCTTGCATTTCTTGAAGCCTGCATTGATGTCTAGTCATCATAGGAGAAGAGATATCTCCTATTACCAGCTGTGGAGGATGATTCTTTTGAACTCTTGTGTTATGACTAGGTTCTTCATTCAGTCCAGCCTCTAGATTAGAGTCATGCAATTCAACTGAAGTGTTTTCAGATGCCACTTCTGATTCTTGAGTCTCCTCATCTCTAGTGTCTTCTTCACTCTGACTTGGTTCAGTAAATGATTCCTTTTCACAGTCTTCATTTACTGTGGGTATGGGAAAAATCACAGATTTAGATATACTTTCTTGAACTTGTGTGATCTCTGATTCTCCACTACCTGTTCCTGTATACTCATTACTGAAACCAAAAGAGTTAGTTAGTGAGTCAATGTCAAATAGCCACTGGGATTTGGTGTGTTCTCATTGCATTTGACATTGTCACTTTCTTCAATTATTCTAGAAGAAGAGTTAAAAACTCTGTAGGCCTTACTCTGAGATGAATATCCCACAAGAAATCCATCATCTGCTTTGCTATCAAACTTACCTAAGTGAGATTTGGTATTTAGAATTGTACAAGGACACCCAAAAGGTTTGAAGAAACCAATAAAAGGTTTTCTTTTATTTAAAAGCTCATAAGGGGTCTTGTTCTTTTGCTTGACCACTAGAACTCTGTTTTGGACATAACAAGCAGTATTAACTGCTTCAGCCCAGAAGGTAATTGGTAATTTTGAATCAGCCAACAGAGATCTAGCAGCCTCTATTAGTGTCCTATTTCTCCTTTCAGCAACACCATTCTGTTGAGGAGTCCTAGGAGCACTATATTGTCTCTCAATGCCTTTTTCTTCACAAAAGGTGTTTAGATCATGATTTTTAAACTCAGTTCCATTATCTGATCTAATGACTTTTACTCTTTGATTAGTTTGGTTTTCAATTCTTAGAATAAAGGATTTGATAAGACCACTTGTTTCATCCTTAGTCCTTAGAAAATATACCCAAGTAAATCTGGAGTAATCATCAACAATAACTAAGCAGTAAGATTTCTTGCCTATACTCATAACATTTGTAGGACCAAACAGATCCATGTGCAATAACTGGAGACAAGTAGAAACAGAATTTAACTCTTTGGTCTTATGAGAAGTTTTGTGTTGTTTGCCTTTAAGACAAGCAACACAATGATCATCACATGAAAAGACTTTTGAAGGTAACCCTCTTACAAGGTTATTTTTAACAAGATTGTTCATAGTCTTGAAATTCATGTGACACATCCTTCTGTGCCAAAGGGAGGATTCATCTACAGAAGCTTTTGAAACAAGACAATTTAGAGATGAATCACTATCAACATTGTCCAAATCAAGACAGTAAACATTGTCCTTCCTTGGTGTTCTAAGTAGTATCATGCTTTCATCAACTACCTTGAACCCTGGAGCAAGGATCATACACTCAGTATTTGTAAATAATATACTATGTTGTTTGTCACAAACCTGTGATACACTTAACAGGTTGTACTTTAATTGATCAACATAGTAGACATCCTCAAATGTCATCTTACCTTTGGTGACATTACCTTTTCTACTTATCTTACCACCAGTAAGATTGTCTCCAAATGCAACATGTCCTCCATTGATATGCTTGAAATCCTGAAGGCATGACATGTTGCCAGTCATGTGCCTAGAGCAACCACTATCAACATGCCATATGCTCTTTCCCTTGAGCTGTTGGTTGCCCTGCACATTAAATAAATCAATTAGTATGAATGGGGACCCAAGCAAAAGTTGTCTTGGGTCTCCCTTTCTCATCAAAGTATTTACATTCCTTTTTAATGAGGTTTTTAAACTCAGAGCACTCTTTATTAGACTACTTTGTCAATATTATTGGCTTAGCAGAACCAACACTAGAAGCAGTACTAACCTTAGAAGTACTAACAGAGTTAGCAGTACTAACAGGTTTAGCAGTACTAACCTTGTTAGCAGCATTAACATTGTTAGCAGTAGTATTACTTCTAGCAGCACTATCATTGTCAGCAACACTATTTGTGGTAGCAGTACTAACAGTTTTAGTGCTTTTAGGAATCCACATATTGACACTTTCTTTAACAGACTTTTTCTTCATGTGGCTTTTAGTTTTAACAGTTTTCTTAGCCACATGGTTCTTTTCAATTTTCTTATAACCAAAGGGTTTTTGCATGGATCTTTGGAAATTCATCCTTTGTTTCATAGGATTGAAATAACAGAATTTTGCAAGATGATTCAATTTGCCACAGATAAAATAAGGTTTTGGTCTATTGATTTTACTCAGATCAACACCTTGTTTTTGTGCCCACTGATTATTCCAGTTTCTTTGATTTCCCCTCTTTTTGTCCTGTTTTTGGGGCTCATTCTTCTTACATGCACACTGTTTGCAAGGACCTGGATTCACAACTGTGGTCTGTTTGTAATGGACCTTACCAGACTTTCCCTCTGTCTTCTCTATGTCCTTGGATTTGATCCAAGCCCTTCCACAATCATCATTGGTGATAATGTTATTCTCTAGAGGAATCTCACCACTCACCTTGTTCTCCTTACTCTTGCCAACCTCTTTCTCAGTCTTATCCTCAACAACTACCTCATCTAAGGGATCTATTTCAGTGGCTCCCTCAGGCAAGTCCTTTCTGTCTTTGGTGTCTAACAGGTCTGAAGTAGGAGGAATGTAATTGTTGTTATATGGTGGAGGTGTTGCATTGTACCCAATTCCTCTTCTCAGCTTATCATGAATCTGATTTTGTAGTAAAGAGTCCATTGCTTTAGAAGCATTGGAAAACTTTTCTACATCAAGCTTAACCTTGGTTAGCTCCTCTTTCAGTTTTTCACTCTCCTCTTTAGATTTGGTCAGTTTAAGTTCTAAATCCTTTTTCTCCCACTGCCAGTAATTGGTGTCATATGAGTGTTGTAGTTCATTGGCTTGAAAACCTTTGATCTGATCTTCAAATCTCTCTACAATCCTTACATAGTCTTTTATATCTTTTTCTAATCTCTTAAGGTCATCACTCATCTTCTGATTGTGATCCCTGTACCTTTTAACAGTGTCTATGCAAGTTTTAGAACAGAGATTAGAACTTACCTCAGATGGGAGATCAGATACTTTAGCCATAAGAGCTTGATTCTGAATAGTTTCTTCTGCTTGATCACTCCAATCAAACCCCATTCCTTGTTGAGAAACAAGGGCTTGAGCAGAGTTTCTGTTGTTATTGAAACTTCCAGATTGAGCTTGTTGATGGTTGTTGTTGTGAGACATTCCACTTCTGCATTCTCTAGCAAAATGTCCCTTTTGATGACATTTGTAACATTCCACCTTGGACTTGTCAAATCCTGCTCCATCTTCTCTTCTTTGGGAGAAGTTGTTCCTCCCAGTTCTTTTGATGAACTTTTTAACTCTCATGGAGAGCATGGCCATCTGCCATTTAATATCCATCTCTTCCAGATCATCGGGATGGAGTTGTTCTAAGTCATCATTAATCAAAGAGGAATTTCCATGATTAGAAAGAAAGGCTTCAAACACAGAATCAGTGCCTTTATCTTGATTTGTTCCATTAGCAGCATTAACTGATTCAGGGTTAGCAGTAGAATCAATTGATGCTGATAGGAGTGCAGCATTATGAATATATCCAGAAGGCTTCTTCTTTGCCTCCACCTCAGCTTCAAATACTCTAAGATCATTGTACAGATCATCAAGTTCTTTTTCTTCCAACTGATCATTCTGTCTGAATGACACAGTGTACATGGTCCATTCATCTCCAAGGGACCTTAAGAACTTTCTGTTCACATCATCTTGATCAATCTGTACTCCCATAGTAGCTAGTTCACCAATTAGTTTATTAAACCTGTCAAAAGTTTGAGTCATGGACTCATTCTTAGTTGAGATGAAGTTTTCATACTGTTGCTTTAAGATTGCCTTTTGATTTCTCTTGGTACTTTTGGTACCTGAGAATCTCTTCTCTAGAGCATTCCAGAGCATCTGTGCATCAGTGCAATTGCAGAATTGGTGTTGATACTCATTTGGAATGGCCAAGAGCAGTGTGCTCAAGGCTTTCATCTCTGTCTGCCTTGTCTTCCTGTCTGCATCTGTCTTTGGAGGGGTTCTTTTGCCATCTTCACCAATCTTTCCTTCATCAGATGGGCCATTCTCAATGATGTCCCACATAGAGTAATCTGTGAGGAGAATATATTGCTTGATTCTGATCTTCCATATGTCAAATTCATTGGATCTAAGCATTGGAACTTTTGAGACCAAAGTACTGCTTGATTCTGTAAGATTTTCCATGATGAATAACTGTTTCTGAGAGAGTTTGGCTCTGATACCACTTGTCAGGATCGAATTCTCAACAAGAATTAATTCTCAGAAACAATATCAAAGAAGTTTGCGGAATAACACTTTGATATTCAATGAAACAGTAAATCAACACAGTAAATATGAAGAACAAATTGTAAACTTGTATTGAATGCTTTGAAGTTACAAGATTACACACTCAACCTCAATATTGATGAACATGCTCACCAATACGAATTCTACTTCTCTAGAATTAGGATCTATGCCTTGAGGTTGTTTTTCTCTAAAAGAATGAAAACTTAAAGTTAAATTATTATTCTAAACTATACAATATATACTGAATACAAAGATAATTACAATAAATAAAATATCTTCAGTATATCTTCCATGTATATCTCTAAGCTTCCATGTATATCCTTTCAAACGAATCTTCATCATATAAGCAGTATTAATCTTCAGCAGCATTAACTTTCTTCTAGCAGCATTAACTACTAAGCAGTACTAACCACTAGCAGTACTAACTAGCTAAGCAGTACTAACTTTGTTCAAGCAGCACTAACTTTGACTAGCAGTATTAATAGTACTAGCAGTAGTAACACTCAGCAGTACTAACCTTTAAGTCTTCTAGCAGTACTAACTCTGAACCAGCAGCATTAACCATACTTGATGAATTCTTCAGTTCCCAACAAGGAATTGTGGAAAACATGTGTACATGGGTCATCGAAGTTATCTTCCAAAGAACCACCACTATCGCAAACTAAAGTCAGTGTTTGATGGGAAAACTGAGTATCGAGTAGCAAGGCAACCATTAGATGGAAGAAATGTATATTCTCGAGTTAAAGATCTAGACATTGTGTTTGGAAAAGGTCGTCCAGCTCCTCCAAAAAATATTTGGAAGAAGAAATCTATTTTTTGGGAATTGCCATACTGGGAGCAGTTGACCGTTCGACACTGTCTTGATGTAATGCATATCGAAAAAAATGTATGTGACAGCTTGATAGGGTTATTGTTGAACATTCCGGGAAAATCAAAAGACGGAGTTAAAGTTAGAAAGGACATGGTAGAAATGGGGATTCGACCAGAGCTTGCTCCTGTTGATAATGGAAAACGCACGTATTTGCCACCAACTTGTTATACCTTGTCGAAGGTTGAGAAAACCAGATTCTGCCGGTGCTTACATGGTATTAAGGTTCCATCCAGATATTCTACAAACATTAGGAAATTGGTGTCAATGAAAGACTTGAAGTTGATTGGTATGAAGTCCCACGATTGTCATGTTTTAATGACACATATGATTCCTATTGCGATTCGTGGAATATTTCCAGATCGCATCCGTCACACAATTACTAAACTTTGCTTGTTCTTTAACATGATTCATTCGAAAGTGATCGATCCTGAGGTTCTGGATTCATGGGAAAGTGATATTATCCTCACTTTATGCCAACTAGAGATGTATTTCTCGCCTTCGTTTTTCGATGTGATGGTGCACCTGATATCTCATATTGTTCGAGAAATAAAGTTCTGTGGTCCTGTCTTCCTACGATACATGTATCCACTCGAGAGATATATGGGGTTTTTAAAAGGATATGTAAGAAACCGATCCAGAACCGAAGGTAGTATTGTTGAAGGATATGCTTCCGAGGAGGTGATTGATTTCTGCACAGACTATCTGGCCGATGTGAAAAATGTTGGCATCCCGCAATCTCGACATGAAGGTAGATTTGGAGGGGTTGGGTTAGTTGGAATGAAACTTATCACTCCAGATTATGATGAACTACAAAAAACACATTTTTTCGTCCTACAAAACATGACAACAATTGCTCCCCATGTACATGAGCATATGGCAATGTTGCAGCAAATCCACCAATCGAAGAGCGACAAATGGTTGGTTACTGAGCATAATAAAACATTTTCACAATGGCTGAAAGAAAGAGTGAAACCAAGTTATGGGGGAGAACCAGTTGATCAAGTAGTGGAACATTTGGCATATGGGCCCGTCCATGTCGTCTCAACATACCAAGGATACGATATTAATGGATATACATTTTATACAAAAAAACAAGATGACAAAAGTACATTACAAAACAGTGGGGTGACATTAACAGCCATAACGACTGAGTTCTGTAGGGCGAATAATGATGCTAGGACGAGGATTGCCAAAGATTCGTATTATGGTGTCATTCAAGAAATTTGGGAGCTTGATTACACTTTTTTCAAGATACCTTTATTCAAGTGTAAATGGGTCGAAAACCAACGAGGTGTTAAAGTCGACAACGATGGTTTCACAGTGGTAGATCTTTCCAGGGAGGGTTACTTATCCGAACCATTCATTCTAGCGAAACAAGCCTCACAGGTTTTCTTCGTTGAGGATCCGAAAGATTCTAAATGACACATCGTCCTCCATGGTAAAAGACACATAGTTGGCGTTGAAAATGTTGTCGACGAAGAAGAATATGACCAGTTCGACGAGCTACCTCCCTTTTCTATCGGAATTCCCTCCTCAGATCAGCGAATTGATGATAACACTTATTTGAGAACCGACCATGCTGAAGGATTATGGGTCAATGAAACCCGTAATACATAATCAAACAAGGTTTGTAAATATTCACTTTAATTTCTATTTTATTTTTATCTAGAAATTGCTATAAATTTACATTCTCAATATACTTTACAAAAAAAATGTAATAATAATAAAATAATGTTTGTAGTAATAGTCAAATAAATATTTGTTTTTATATTTAATGGACGATTTGATCAATATTATCTACTATTATCAATATTTATTTTTTATATTTATTGGACGATTTGATCAATATTACTATTATATTTTAATAAATAATAAAACATGTAGTTTATCTCATAGTGTTTATCCTGTATTTAATATGTTTATTTGTAGTTAGTTATACAAATAAAAACATGAGACTTTAATAAGTTATAATTATGTTTCATTAACTTGTAATTTTGAACTTTAACTAATATATCTATACTATATTATAAAGCATTTAAGCTAAACTCTTAAAAACTAATTTTTATGTATTAGGTACCACTTATTAATGCATATTACTTAAAATCCAAAAGTACAAATTGATTAAACATAAGTACAGCTTATAAAAGCTCAATGTTTGAATTCGTGTAACTAACTGCAGATAAACACTTAGTTTTATTTTCTAAAATTTTAAATTTTTTTAACTATTGATATAACTACCCGATAAATATAAGAAAATTCGAGATAAAACACCTTATTTTTATTTTTTTATTGAAGTATGTTATTTTTTTAATTTTAGATATAAAATATCTTGAATATAGTTATCATTCAAATTAAATATTTTTTGACCCGTAACAAAATACTTTATTATTATTTTTTATAAAAAAACATAATTAAACTAAACTAAAATATATATTTGTTTTAAATTTAGATTTCTCAAAATCGTAAAATAAAATAAAAAAAGACTAACAAAAAGTATGAATAATGATCGAGGGTTCGAGTTCTAGATTTTAAAAACCCGTTGGATTGCGATGGTACATTTTTCTAATAATAACTAATTATAACATTTTTTTATAATTTTACCTAACAAGTAAAAATAAAATTTATAATTTTAGTCATTAATATTTAACATATAAATATATAATGATGTAATTATCTAGAAATTTAAAAAATAAAAAATATTTTACAAAAATAAGGAGGGAAACTGCCGCCTCCATCTTCAAAATCCCCAAAATTGCATAACCTTCTCTCAATCTCGTCTCCATCTATTCCACGCAGGTTTCTCCATGGACGACGAAGTGGGCAATGGCGAGGACGACCTTTTCTTTGATGATGCACTTGGCAATGACGATGATGCAAATACGGCTTCTCCATCTTCTCCAACAGGTCTAGTTATTTTTCATCTTTGTAGGGTTTATTTGAAGTTAGGATTAATTTTAGTGTAAATGGTTCAAATGTTGGTTAATTTCTAGGGTTTATTTGAAGTAATTTTGGATTTTTTTGATTTGGTAGGATTTTTTTCTAGGTTTTTCTATTTATCTGCAACTCATCTCTAGGGTTTATGGATTACTTTGATCCAACTAATTGAAATATCAACATCGCCTCTGTTTATGGATTACTTTGATCCGGTACATTCAAGAAAATAAGATGGGTACTGAAGGGTTTATATACCATTAAAGACTTGCAGTTGAGTGAAGGTTTGAGATGAATATAGAAGTTTAAGTTAGATTGAAATCAGGGGGTAGTCACGTACTCACGTGCTCTTTTAAGATGAATATGAAACTAGCCATGAGATCTATTTAAATAAAAGAGAAATAAATCAACGATATATTTATATGTATATAAAATGGATCATCAGTGATATATATTGTATATATTGTAGCGTGAACAGGTGTGAGAAGTTTAAATACTCCATGTGGGGATGTAAAGTCATACTAAGTCATAAGGGAGACAAGTGTTGATATTTCAATACTCCATGTGGGGTTGTAAAGTCCAAGACTACCATAAACAATTCAAGTATCTTCCTTCCCTCCAATTTAACAAATTAACAAATACAGAGTACTCTTTTCATCATGTCATGGATTTCACCATTCTTGGGTTGACATGTTATTATATTATCTTTCTGATTTTAAATTTTTAAGAGATGTCAATGGGTTAATAATGCTCTAACTACTAAGGAATGCATTGTAATATTAAATTTGGTTTTGATGCATTGCCTTTTAATCTTGATCAAATTATTTCATCCACTCATTGTTTGGAAAATAAAGATTGTACCGCGTCAACCTCGACCCGAACACGAGGAGTGACACAATTGGAGAAATTGAGAAAATCTACGGATTGTACCATTCGGATTTGTCCGAAGACTCTTAGGCCAATAGGAGAGTATTCGGCAAAATATTGTAATTGGGTAGGATTGGAGGTCAAATCGAGGATTTCAATTCTCATCAGTGATTGGCGCAAAGTTGAGAAAGTAGATAAGGATCGAATGTGGATGGCTATCAAGGTATATAATATGTTTATATTTTACGTCTACCTTATTCAAATTTTTAAAAGTTGCATATCATTGATTTTTTTGACGTATTTTGATACTACAGCAACATTGGAATTTGACTGATGATACTTTGAAGAGAGAAATGCTAAAGGTTGCAAATACGGCATGGAAGAACTTCAAATGTTATCTTATATCCGAGTACAAGAAGAAGAACAAAAATCCATGTGGTCCATACCCGAGATACACAACATGTTTGACGAGAGGTCAAGACACTTCTTGTTGGGGAGGCGAAAAAAAATAGCCCGCAATGAATACGTCTTACCAAAGCATATTCAAGTCTTAGCAGATGAGCTTGTAAACTATAAATATGCCTTTTAAATATTTTTATCAAATTATTGCCCTTAATTACTCACTTTTATCTTGTTGAACATGACAGATACAAAAAGATAGACAAATCTCTCAGGGAGATGGGGACCCTGAATTGGGAGACGATCCATTGGTAGCGGTGTTGGGGCCCGAGCACCCAGCGTACCAGGGGTGTCGGACACAACGTAGGCCTACGTGTTGGCATAGGAAAGGGAAATAAGAAGAGGAAACAAAAAGAGAGCAATTTTGGATGCAGAGATTTCTCAAGCAGTTCGTATAGAAATGCAACAGAAACAAAATGAATGGGAGGAGCGTCGGGAGCTAGAGAAAAGAGAATGGGAGGAGGAGAAAAGAGAATGGAAAGAGCGTCGGGAGCAGGAGAAAAGAGAATGGGAGCAGGAAAGAAGAGAATGGAGGGAGAATAATAAAAATTTACAACAACAGTTGCAGATGGTTTTGGCAACACAATTGGGGAGGAATGATGCTAGCCCTGATGGAAGCCCGGGGTTACGCAAAAGCAGTATTGGCTCAGCTGCTTGCGTTCCAACGATTGTATCCATTGAGGTAACTCTTCATTTATACATATCGACCTTTTGGAGTTTCAATTATTAAATCATAATGTTAATATGATCTGTTTGCAACGTGCTACCCAATGCGATTTGCTCTTCTGTTGCGGGAAGGCCAAAGCCCTTGTTGCTAAGGGTATGGCTTATCCTTTAGCGGATTGCAGTATTGTTGATGGTGTTCCCTTTGAAGATGGATTCATTAAAGTTTTGGTAGAGTTGGTTATGAACGGATGTGAGGGGTTTGCACTACCCGTGCCTTTGTCGAATAAGGGTATTGAAACGTTAGGTCAAGCTCGTGGCTACTTCATCCAATGGGAGCAAGAATATGTGATCTTGCACCAAGTACACATATGTTTTAATTTTCAAGTTAAATTGCAGTAAGATTTTTTTATCCGTACACATCATGTTTATTGGTATTATCATTTTTTAATAGACTCCTACCACTGATACAAATGTCCCTTCTCGTGAAATGATGCCATCAAAGAGTGCACCCATTCCCCTAACAGTCAAATCAACCCAAGTGCCACCAAGGGGAGAGCCTATTCCCCATCAAGTATACACTCAAACTTTAACTATATATATATATATATATATATATATATAAATCCCCCTAATGGTATAATATACTTAGTCAAATGTATTATTAATGTAGGTACAAAAAGAGGACGAAGCCCATTCAAAGAGAGTGGTCATTGCAACTGAGTCACAAAAAACACAATTGGTTAAAAAGTTGAAGCCCTTGCCTAAAGAAATACAAGAGCGGCCAAGTGCGATGAAAGACCTATTTAAACGTCTACGTTTCAATGCACAGTGGGTGAAGAACGGGGTTACGGTTCAGGTCGAGGCAGGGGTCTTTGGCCCTACGAGTATATCCATAGCGGTCGAATATCGTGACTTGGTGTTATTAATAACAAAGGGGTGGCTTGATCAAAATATTATCACATGGTTCATGGCGTAAGTTATTACTTATATATATCTACTTATTATTGTGTCTATAAATATTTATAATATTTAGTTTAATCATATTGGAATTTTTTAGGGATTTGTATAAGATAATATCACCAAATTCGAAGAACCGTTGTGCATTCATTGCCCCGGGAGCAATTAATGAACCTGCGATGGAACGAGATGGTTTCTTTGTCATGGAGACAATATACAAAACTATGATGCATAACATAGATAAAGAGTTCTTTTTGGCACCGTACGCACAAGGGTGAGATATATATATATATATATATATATATATATATATATATATATATATATATATATATATAGTTTATGCTGTAAGTTTTACTAACATTATTATTTTAACCTTTTTGAGGCATCATTGGTCGTTGCTAATCATTCGGCCTAGACATCGCTTAGTCTATATACTGGACTCGAAGATGTCGGATGGAAAGAAAGCCGAAACTTATTTGATCAAAGAGATGATGGAAATGTAAGTAATGAATTACATTGATATAAAAATTATGTTTATTTTTATTGTTAACTGATTATTGAAACAAAGGTGTTTATGGTTTCTTTTTAGGGCTATTACAAAATACAATCAATGTGAAAAGTCTTCTCATGCCGTAATTTCCACTCCCGTCACTTGGAAATTGAACATGGTAGAATTCACATATCCCGACAATCTATTTCATACTTTAGTTTTCTAATATTATAAATTTCCTTACAATGTAGTGTAATCAACAAAAGGAGGGCTGGGAATGTAGGTATTATGTAATCAAACAAATTTTCCATTATGTAATGTACGAGCAATATGATTCCTCTCACAAGGTACGTATTTGTTAAATTTCAGTCACTTATATATTATACAAAACACCTTTTTAGATAACACATATATACATTTATATATATGACATATGGACGACCACCGCTGCTTTTTCAAATGAGCAACTAGATCAGATAGCTTGTCATGTAGCCAAATCATTTACTTTAAAACGTATGACAGAGGGTAAAATGTGGTAAAGGTATGTGTTTTATGCACTCCACTACAAGTGACCGATGTATTTGTATGTTTGAATAACATAGTTATTTCTTGTTATTATGTATTTGCAATATAAACTCGTATTATATGTTCAGAAAACGTGACGTTCTTATATATAGAGCCCTTTATTTGTTTTCAGGATAAGAGATCGATGAATTGAAGTGCACAGAAACATGTTGAGCTAATCCTAAGAAGAAAGACATGTTGGGTGCCAACAAACAACTGAGAGGTAGAATTAAGGATTAATGTTTGACGATGTCTTTGAAAAAACACAAGTTTGTGGATATTATTGTAATGACTATTAGTTTTTAGTAGGAATTAGAGTTCTATTTATATGTATATTGATGGAAGAAATTTTATGGATATGGTAGTTGTAATGGTTATTGGCTTTTAATAGGATTTGGAGTTCTATATGTGAATTTATGAAAAATGTTTTGGCATTTGGTATGTAATGGTTGTTAATATATGTATATATATATATATATATATATATATATATATATATATATAAAATAACACATTTTTAGACGGTTTTAAGAATAGCCAAAAAACCGTTTAAAATTGTATGCCTTTTTAAACGGTTTTTTAAAAATACCTTGTAAAATGTATACAATTTTAAACGGTTTTTTCAACATTACCATGTAAAATAATACACATTTTACATGGTTTTTTTAAAAAACCGTTTAAAAAGGTATACAATTTTAAACGGTTTTTTAAACTTTTTAAACGGTTTAAAAACCGTTTAAAAAAATGACTTTTTTAAACGGTTCAAAAACCGTTTAAAAAAGCACAGACTTTTTCAAACGGTGCCCTTTCAAACGGTTGTAAAACCGTTTAAAAATGTCCAAAACAACCGTTTAAAATACCTATTTCTGTAGTAGTGTAGAATTGTATTAGATTAAGTAGGTTGTTGGTCCTCTATCCATTTCTTTTGTTTGGGTTTGTAAACACTTATACTCTTCCCCCTTTTTCATTGGGGTGATGTCATTTGTGAAACTATATTTGTTTAAAATGTCACAGGTTTTATTTCTCCTCAAATTATAAACCTTATATTGCAAAATTTCCAAGTTTTTGAATACCTAAATTTTAGGGTGTTACATTTTACGTCGGGCCCACTATAAAGGGTTTGAAGGGTTGGTCTGAAAAGTGGGGGACACGAATGACACGTGTCATTTTCTTGTTGCCTTGTCAGTGTGTGGGGCCCACACACATTTTACGCCGGATGGGGGAGGAATGGGGAGGCGTAATAGGGTGTTAGTGTGGAAATTTCTTTGAAAATGTGCTATTTTGTCAAGTTTCTTGGGGAAATGTGTTATTTGAGCCATTTCCCCTTAATTAAATGCAAGCAAGCTGTCTTTATTACAACCGAAGGGTTTTTAAACGAATTGTAACCATTTAAAAAAGCAAAAGAAAATTTAATTTAGGTTACAAATATTGAAACCTTTCTGAAGGTTAAAACCCAAACGGATCCAATAATGCATTTAATTAATATTAACATGCCATAGGGTGTTTAGGATCTGTACTTTTCAGATTTGAAGACGGTTTTTATGAAGCACTTAGAAACTAAAACAGGTTTCTCTATCGATGGTCCAAAAACGAACAAGTTTGTTTCTTCCATCGGGTGCTAGTGTAAAACCATAGATCTAATATGAGTTTAAGAGAAGAGAAAATGTTTCTTTTCTATTTCTCTGATGGCTAAACTCTAAAAGATTGAATCACTTTTAAATTGATTTAGCCTATCATGTTATTTATATGGATTTTTTTATAATTGGTCCATAACTCAAATAAGGTTTAGTGATTATCAGTATAATTATATAATTATCATAAATCATAAATATAATTATGCACTTTTACAAATGACACCCTGTAATTATCATAATTACAATTTAATACATATTTTTATAATTATTCTTATAGAATAGTTATTTAATGATTTTAATTCGGTTTTCTTATAATGGCAGCAAACGTATTCCTTATGTGCGACACTATAGGTTTACATACTTTTTGGCAACGTCTTTGTATGACACGTGTCGCGAGCATATAATAAAAACTTGCAGAAATGGTTTCGAAAGAAGCCCAATTATCCTCAGAATCCTACAACAAAAGCAAGAAAAAAATGGTTCACGTGGCTTCTCCCACGACTTAGGTTGCACAACTAGTCGCGTGCACACATACTCAAACGAGATTCCTTAATCGCTTCCTTTATTTTATCCTTTATTTGTTTTAAGAATTTACTAACTGATATAGGATTGTTATTAGTTTCCTTTTGATTAGTTATTTAAATACTTCCCTAGTTGGTTTAGATTTAGGTTTCTTTTTGTTGTTAGCCTGTAAATAGGGTTTTTGTTCTTTCATTAATATTCAGTTGATTTGATTAAATAAAAGTTCTTCTTTGAGAGTCTTCTTTGGTTATTTTCTTAAGTCTTTACGCTTATAAGTTCTGCACCTAGGGTTTGATGTTTGTCGATCTTTTTCCGCGTCTCCTACTACCTTAGTTGACATCCTTCCTTCCGTAAACGCTCCTACCTGGGGTTCCCTTACCAGGGTTCGAATCCGGGGGGAGACATGATGTCTTTTCCGGTGCAAGTCAATGAGGTAGGGCTTGTAGGGTCCACAAAAGTGGACCACGGGGCCTTGGGTCCCCGCCAATAAACCTTTTTTTAGTTGACATCAGAGCAGGCTGTCTCTTTTCACTTGTATTGATCAATCAATGACCGGTTACCAAATCATATTTAACAGAGATTACTACGGCTATTATCACAACTCTAGCTAATCTAGTGATCGACGTCACAACCCACTATAACAACCTCGACAACAACCACTAGAAAAAAAGATAGAAGAAATAATCAAGTTAGGGTTCCGCACAGCGGCAACCACATTGTGTTATCCGTCCAAGTTCTTTTCAAGTTAACCCATCCACGTTTTCCTACATATCCGTCCAAGTTCTTTTCAAGTTAACCCATCCACGTTTTCCTACTCTGTCAGTTGGTATCTTTTCATTTCTTGTTGTGTCTAGATCATGATGAGGAGGGCTTTACCTTTGACCTTGTCAGGTAAGTCTTAGTCTTTTTGGTGGCTTTTCAATAAGAGGAGGTTGTTTGATTTGATAAAAGTTCTTTGGGAGTTTTCTCTTATTATTTTCTTGAGTCTTTATGCTTTTAAGTTCTCTACACATAGGGTTTACTGCTTGTCAATATTTTTCTGCGTTTTCTACTACATCATGAATCGAGTTAATTGTTCGGTATGTTGTTTAAAGTTGGGGTCACGGGATTGGTTAATTTGGTTCTTGAATCTGGGATGAAGGGAAATATGCAACATGCTAATACAGTGTGCCACGTGACTCATGGCGCGACTTTGGTCGCAAGGGAGGTCACATGGGTATGAACAATATCTTACACGACCTGTGGCGCTAAGTCGCGCACCCCTCTATTGTTGAGATTTTCGATTTTCGTTATTTTGGTGGGGTGGTTTGATTGAAGTCTAGTTTTAAGGCCTTCAATTAGGGGACTTAAAAAGAAGTAGATCAATTATTGATTAATCTGTGTTTGACACTGATTGATTTGGTTATTCAAGCATCGTTGGTTGTTTGGTTAGGCTTGTGGATCATATTGGCGTAGGCTTGGACCGCATGTGAGTCTTCTTATACAGATTTTACTAAAATGCTTATATGAGGTTACTTTGGTTACTATTGTGTAATAATAAATATGCAAGCACGCTTAATGTCTTTTAGTGGATGTTGTTAAGTGTGTTGGTGTCACATAGGTTTCATGTGGGATATGTAACTTACACAACAGTAGTGGTCTATGTGGGCTGTGATGGTCCACATAAGTGTTGTAACGGGGTAGTACGTGAACTTATTTCACATAGTTTCATCGTTGGCATTGATTGTGATCATGTCAGAGTGATCACTCAAGTGTGTTGATTGTTAGTATTGTTGTGGCTAGTTACCTATGAGGGATGTATTTTTGCAAGATTGTATTCATGTAATACTAATTATATGATTTGAATTAGTCTTGCTATTCAAGTTGTTATTGTGAAACAAGAGAATTCACTAAATTTTACGGTCCAATCCTTGTTTTCAACTATAAATGCATTTCAGGACATTCTCAGGTAGAGGGTTCTGGCAAGGGCGATGGTAAGATGTGAACTTTGAGCTTTAACGGGTGGCATATTTACCAGAGGCTTTAATGATTTGTTGCAGCATATCGCTGTTTCACGTTGTAATAATTCTCTTTAGTGCTTCACTATAACATTGGGAGTCTCTCCATGTGAGAATTTATGTATGATACCTTGTTGTTTCTTCTTTTAAATGTAAGTTGAATAGTTTTATCTTAATGGTTTTGGGATTGTTTCATAACTCTTTCTAAATTAAATTGGACTATCTACCCAATAAAAATACACTAGCCTTGTCGCAAATGTAGTGTTAAAAATGTTGGAAAACGTAGAGGATAACTGGGTTTTATGTCAATTTTGGACCCAAAATAAACCGAGTCCAAACTCTAATTGGAAAGATGTTTATGGGTATATGTAGTTCTATGTCAATAAAGTTTGGGTGAATGAAATTTGATTGTCAACAATTCATATGAGTATTGCTGTGAAATACATTAGGCCACATAAGTAGGAAATGAAACAAATAGTGTATATATATGGTTTGATAGTTGTAAAATATAAATAGACTCTATAGTGCGGATAGGGATGCAAAACTTCACCTAAAATGGCTTTGGTTTTGCTACTATCTATACATAAAAAATAACTTTTCAAACTTTGAAATGGCTTATTTCAGAAATTAATGATACATGATGTTGTATCTATCAGTGGAACAACACAGTGATTAATGGCATACCACTAGTTGTAGTGATACCAATCATACAGTGATGCAAAGGTCCATTTCAGTCCTTGTATCTTAGAAAGCGGACACTCCAACTATGGGTGTATCTTTTTGGAGTACACAATATTCATACATGCCTTAGCCAAATCTGCTTTTCTTATTTATTAGGTTTCTGTTTTTGGTCTTTTGTTTAACAGAAACATATTATATTGTTTTCCACTGCTACACAATTTCAGCCCAAAGTCGAACTTATACAACAATATCATCTCCTTAAAACATCAATAACTTATGGATTATCGACAATCCTAGATGCATACATGAGCTTGTACCCATTCATATATCCATCTATGTTGTGTATTATCAACAGAACTCATCATATTTTTTACCAATTAAAAGTACTATATATGTAATCACATTCTCATCTAAATGCAATTATCTCTAAGTATTTATCCATAACCATGATCAAATGCACAAAATCATCCCATTAATCACATATATATTCATCGTCAGTAAAAAATTGTACAACTATCTCCGAATATCAATCCATCGTTTACTGAACATACATAAATATATATATATATATATATATAAAATATATATTGCATCTATCATGACATCGTCTTAATTAAAATTTACATACCATTACAACAACTAGAAACGAGAAGTTGTCATAACAAGTAAAGGAGACTTCCTATGTAGTGTAATGCTGCTAATTGTCTCACTCATATCTAAATCCTTGTCTTTGACTCCATTTGGTAATGCCAAATCAAACTTGTATATCACATTTGCTAATGCAAGTTCATAGATAGCTATAGCAAATTGAATTCCTGGGCATCCTCTTCGTCCAGAACCAAAAGGAAGCAGCTCAAAATGAAGTCCTTTATAGTCCGTGGAACTGTTCAGGAACCTCTCCGGCCAAAACTCCTCTGGTTCTTCCCATAACGTAGGATCTCTTCCTATGGCCCAAGCATTGACAATTGTTTGTGTGCCTATTGGAATATCGTAGCCCATTAGTTTGACATCTTGTGTTGATTCTCGAGGAATAAGTAGTGGGAGTGGAGGATATAACCGCAAGGTCTCTTTAATGGTGGCTTTAAGATACCGCATTTTCTCCAAATCCTTCTCAAGAATCATGGGTCTTCCTTGTCCTATTTCAGATACTTCTTGTTGTAGTTTTTTCATTACTCTTGGGTGTCTTAATAGCTCGCTAATTGACCACACCAAACTTGTTGATGTGGTATCAGTTCCACCAACAATCATATCCTACAAGAAAAAAAAAATCTTTAATGGTGCCTAATTGTAATCAAGTGTTTTTTTCAAAGCAAACTCTTAGGAATTCAAAATAAATAGCATAAGTTTTGCGTATCTTCTAGTGATTAATTAGTACGATTATACCATTAAGCGTACATTTCGTGTGCTTATTTGATAGGAAGTTTTTAGATTTGTTGTGAGATTGAGGTTGTAATACGTTCATTTTATAGGTTAATTTATTTTCTATTATTTAGTTGACCAAACCGTTTGTCAAGTTTCCATCTTTTTGGTAATGGTACGTTACTTCTTAAAACCGAAAGAACCAAAATGATCAATCCTAAAACTAAAAAGTGGGTTTTTATTGGTAACAAGTAACATCATTGTGACCAGCCATGAGCTAGAAAATTTTTGCCAATTAATATTAAGTACCAAATAAATGAATAATAAAGTGATCATATATACATATATATATAGGCTCGTAGGGTCAGGTTAAGGAGAAAACTCTAAATAAATGGAAAACCGAAAAACCACGAAAAAACAAATGAAAAAGTATATGAATATGGATGTCAAATTAAGAATAAAAATATGATCGTTTATTTGGTGTAATTTATTTCGCTCGAATTTTGTTCATTTTTCGTATTTTTTTCGAATAAAAAATAGGGGGTGGAGGTTTTTTTAATTTAAAAAATATTGTTGTAACCGTCTGTTTAATCATATCCATCAGATCATCTAATCTAACGATTGATAAGATGTTTTTTAGTTTTTCATTTATTTGAGGTTTTCCTTTGAACCTCTGGAATGTTTTTCAATAGCTGCATGTCTTGTTTTTCAAGTTAACACCAACTTTTCTAGTTTATACGATATGTTTCAAATATTTACATAAATCAAATTGTGCATTCACTAATAAATTAAAATAAAAGAGCACATATTGTATTAAAATGTATTGAAAAAGGTAGTAATTTCATTATCTCTTTGTAGATCTTACCAAGATGACAGCTTTAACGGTGTCTGTGTGAAGGCCGGTAAAACCAGTTGCATTATCTCTTTGTAGATCCAATATGATGTCAATTAAATCTTGGTTTTTATCACTTTGAACATTCGTCCTTCTCTTATTTAAATGTTCTTCAATAACACCTTCAAGAAACTCATCAAAGTCTTTTGCAACTTTATGTGCTTCATCTTTTAAACCACTCAACCGATCTATCCACGAGATCCATGGAAAGTAACTTCTAACACTAAAAAGACTAAGCACGTGCACAAACCTCCGCAACAAGTCCATGAAATATAACCCACGGTACGATCTCCCTAGGACCACCTCACACACCGTGTTATTCACAAGCCAAAAAATCAACTCGCTCAAATCAATCATCGATCCTGCTGGACTCTTTTCAATCATTCCAATCATAAGAGCCACCTCATTTTCCCTCACTTGTTGGAAAGATCGGACTCGCGAGTTATTTAGAAGGTGGACTATTGCAAGGCTCTTCACCTGCCTCCAATACCTTCCGTAACGAGAAAAAGTTATGTCGTTGGAGCCATACAAGAGAATGTCGGGAATGGTTAATTTGGGTCGATTAGCAAATTTTTGATCATGGGTTTTCATAATCTCTCTTGCAGCTTCAGCGGAAGAGGCTACAAGTACACGTACACTGCCAAGGTTCATCAACATAAGTGGACCATGTTTATTGGACAAGGTTTGTAGAGAGCGATGGGGACTCGATCCTGGTTGGTAGAGATTTTTGATGATCAACTGAAGATTTTGTGGAGAGGGTGGGAAGTTTTTCTTGGTTTTCAAACGAAATGAAATCCATTTGAAACACATAAAAAGTACTAACATAATGAATGCAAAGAAAGAAAGAAGGTAGTCGTGTAAGAGAGAAGACATTGGCTTGAGATTAATTATTAGCATAAAAAACACTTGTTGATCTTTCTCATGGATGCCATATATAAAGTTGCAATCTCAACTGTTTTTGCCGGTTAATATCGAACTTAAAATAATTTCAGAATTAATAATATAAATCCAAAAATAAAATAAATAAAATTAATATATATACACACTAACTAATCATTTGAGAACCATGCATAAAAAGGATACAAATTGTATATATATGGATGGAGACGAGTCAACCACCCCTCCATTCAATCTACACGGTTTAAATTCAGCCAAGTTTTAATATGGACCCTTCAAATTCCTGATTTCATGGAAGATAACTAATTCATTCCTAGAAGAACAACAAAAGCCTCAAGAAACCAACACTCACGACCTAACATAGGGTTAATCATCTCTTGGTTGTATATTTGGTGTTCTTTGTGATTACTTTGTAGCTCCTGAAAGTCGTCGAACAAAACCGGAGGTATCATCAAATTCTGCAGATCTTTTAAAATTTACCCGTATGTTTTTCTGTTATTTAGATCCTGTAATGGTTTCATTTTCCACCTGGGTTTCTCTTTGGAACATCAGTTATGCTTACCAAGTCGATCTTCCCCGTTTCTTTCTCTTTTTGCTCATTATCATACCTACGTATCACTCAACTCATGGAATTATGCAGATTGAAGAGTCTATCTTGAAGATGCTAAACCTCTCAGCAACTCGGATGCATTTTGTCATTTTGTAGGTTTGTACTATCGATTGTGCATTTGTTAATGTTTTACGACAAATTATCGAATTGATTTCGACTTCTACCGGTAATGTATCCACTACTTATTAGGTTATGGAAAAAGTGGATAGAAAGGAGGTATTGCAGGTGCTCATTAAGAATGATTTTTTTTAGTAGTTTTGTTCGATGACCCATCACTCGTAATTCCATTCTTGATCTTCTCACTCAGGTGCCATTTTTAAGTCAAGTTTTTGTTTTTTTTCCTTCTTTCATTGTTTTGGTTACAAAGGATATGGTTGATCTTCTCACTCAGGTGCCATTTTTAAGTCAAGTTTTTGTTTTTTTTCCTTCTTTCATTGTTTTGGTTACAAAGGATATGGTTGAGCCTGATGTTGTCGAGGTAAGAAATTCTCGACATCCTGGATAGAAACCTTGAAGACTTAATGATGATTTGGACGGGTTCCAGCACCAATCCTCCCCTTCAATTGGACGATCATCTCCAGCCTGCTTTAGCTACGTCTCTTGCAGATATGTCTCTCCTCACTCCCTATTTTCTCTCCACGACTCCACTCCCTATTTTCTCTGCGCTAAGCACTATTTGGGAGATAACGGTACTCACATGGGCACGAATGAGGGCAACACGATCACAGATGCCAAAATCCACATGCCAGCATACTACGATTCGGTCATCAAGGGTGTGGCCACTATTATGACCTCGTATTTGAGCTGGAATGGGGTCAAAATGTACGCCAACCGTAATCTTGTCATGGATTTCCTCAAGAACACACTCAAATTCAAGGTTAAAAAAACTCCACATCTCGAGCTTACATCGATAGACAAAAGGAGCAACTTATGAAGTTTTTTGTTGTACAATGACTTCAGGGGTTCGTTATATCAGATTGGGATCGACAGGATCACGGAACCTGCACACGCTAACTATACGTACTCGATCGTAGCTGGAATGAATGTCGGCATCGATATGGCCCGTTTGGTTTTTCTTTTCTCGATTATAGTATCCAAAAAGATTTAAACTTTATGAATTATGAGAACCTAACATGTTGGTTGTTTGCAGTTCATGGTTCCGTATAACTACACAGAGTTCATTGATGGTCTAGCTTATTTAGTCAAGAACAAGTTCATATCCATGATTCGTGTAGATGATGCGGTTAAGAGGATTCTAAGGGTCAAGTTCGTTATGGGTCTGTTTGAAAACCCTTTGGCTGATTACAACATGGCTAAGTACCTCGGAATCCAGGTAACCCTTTTCGATATGATCAGAACCTTCGAACATTAAGAACCGAAGATAATCTTGATTTTCTTTACGAACTAAAACAGGAACACAGGGAAGCTGTAAGGAAAACGCTCGTGCTACTGAAAAATGGAATCTTCGAAGAAACCGTTGTTACCACTTCCTAAAAAGGCGTCGAAGATACTTGTTGCAGGTTCCCATGTCGATAATCATGGTTATCAATGCGGTGAATGGACACTCAAGTGGCAAGGGCTTTCGAGAGATATTACCGATGGTATGATTATGATCTCGAAACACTCGAATAACTTAAATCCTTGATCTTTTTTAAATCTTGAATAGACCCTTTTGATCTTGCAGGCACCACGATCCTATCGGCCGTGAAAAGCGTTGTTGATTCGAAAACTCAAGTGGTCTTCAATGAGAACCCGAATGCGGAGTTTGTGAAATCTAACAAATTCGACTACGCGATCGTGGTGGTTGGAGAGCACCCATATGCCTAGACTTTTGGAGACAGTTTGAACCTGACGATCCTTGAGCCTGGGCCGAGCACCATCAAGAACGTATATGTCTCGGTGAAATGTGTGGTGGTCTTGATCACCGGGCGGCCTGTGGTGGTGCAGCCATATGTCGAAACCATAGACGCACTGGTTGCAGCTTGGTTACCTGGAACTAAGGGTCAAGGTGTGACCGATGCCCTGTTTGGTGACTATGGGTTTACGGAAAAAGCTTGCGCGCACTTGGTTCAAGTCTGTTGATCAGCTACCGATGAACGTTGGAGACCCACATTATGACCCATTGTACCCGTTTGGGTTTGGGCTGACGACTAAAGCTAGGAAGAATTTGTGAAGCTAATTAATGAGTGTTGAATTTTGAGTGATTATTTTGTTGGAGTTGGATCTGTAGTAGAGGCACATTCAACCATTCAACAATGAATCTTGAGTAAACAAACACATACATGGTGTGTTTTTTGTGTGTTTCTTATCATGTTTTTGTTTTAGAGGAAAAGAGTGGCCTGCGAATACCGAAGCTTCCCGCTTCCTTTTTCCCTTTTACAAATCTTCAAAAAGGTTTGATTTTTTGGTTTGTTTTGTGTGATTGTGTTGTAAATCAAAAGAAATAGAGGGGTTAATTTAGTTGAATAATGATGGGATGATTTCGAGGTTATTTTGAGAAGAGAGGAAAGTGATTGTAAAGAACACGGCAGTGGAGTGCCGTTTTCCAGTCCAGGTAATATCTTATAATATTTTTATTTAAATTTTCTAAATAATTGTTAAGGTTATAAACTTTGTTTAAAAATTAAATTTGATAGTTTATTGTTAAGGTTAAACGTAATTCATATATCCCAATGAGTCCGTGATGAAATTGCAAATAGTTTCAATTTGGAATATGAGTTATGGACCTTGGATTTAATAAAAGAAAAAGATTGCATTATGGAGGAATAAGAGCATCTCCAACAGTTTTGCTAAAATAGAAAAATATTGGTTTTTGTTCTCTAAACCTCTCCAACAGCTTTGCTATCTTGTTTGCTATAATAGAAAAAACTTGAAAATTTTCCAAGTTTAGAGAATTCTCTAAAACTTGATGGTAGGAGAGAGAAATGATTATTTTATTCAATCCCACCAATGAGATTCAATTTTTATCATTTTATATTAAAAAAAAAAATTAAAAGTTTATTGGGATGATAAATTAAGGAATATTATAATAATATAAGTTGTTTTAAAATCTCTAAAATAACAAATCTGTTGGAGTTGAATGTAATACTTTTTAGAGATTTTCAATTTTGTTTCTCTATTTTAGAGAAATTATAGCAAAGTTGTTGGAGATGCTCTAAGGGGGCTTAACTATTGGTGGAATGGTTGGAGTAAATGGAACAATTTCTACAAAATAGGACATTTGATGATTTACACCTGAATTTAGATTAAAACAATGTCGTATACCCGACCAACGGACGGGTATAACACTAGTTAACCCATGAGTCATGAAAACCAACTAGGCATGGAAATAACACCCGCCCCATTGGGGACCCGGTGTACCCGCCCCATTGGGAACCTGGTGTACCCGCCCCGATGGGGACGAGGATTCTCCGCAAAACCGGGGATTGGGGACGGGGATCCCTGAAAGTTAAAAATCGGGGATGGGGACGGGTAACGTGATCCCCGCCCCGCACCGTCCTCGTATATTAAATATATTATTTATAAAGATTTAGACATAGAGGTTGTTTACCAAATTTTCTATTAAGTCCTGTATGGATAAATTTGTCTATCTAGATAAATTTGTCTGTCCAGATAAAAATATGTTGTTGTTTACTTTTCTTCCTGAATCAGTAGTCTGAATGATAAAAATAACCATTTTACCCATCGGTTCATGAGATTCATGATTTACATCTCTCATCATCCAAAAGACAAACTTCAATACAATTTTTTTAACTCAGTCACAATCAATATTTGAACCAATTTTGTTTGAACCAAGTTACCAATTTTTCAATACAATTTTGTTATTGTTTGAACCAAGTTTTGTTTGCACCGATTTATCATCAATTTATACATCAGAAAATTGACATATACAACCAACATCTCAATCGAACAAGAAATCAAGTCCAGATCTCAAAAGTACCAGGTTCAAAGTCGAGACAGTTGAGAGTTTCGATTAGGTTCGCAAAGAGATGAACAGAAAAGAGAAATTGGGCTCGGGGACGAGGACAGGAATTGGGATCCCCACCCTATTTCCATGCCTAAAACCATCCGATAAACTTCATATATTTACATACATACACTATTAAATTTGGGACTTCCAACAACGGATTTTTTGTTGAAAATAAGTGATGGAATAAAGAAAGTCAACTTTTCCTTGACTTCTGTTATAAATCCGTCAAAAATCCACTAATTTTTAAAAAATAAAATAAATTTTAAATTCAATTTGTTTTCCGGTAGATTTGTGTTAAATTTTATTTCTTACTTATTTAAAAAAAAAACACAGATCTGCCATAGATTTGTAGAACAAAAGAATAAAAAAAATTAATTAATCAACTTTACCGGTAGATTTTTGACGAATTTTAATTAATTAATTAAAATTCGCGCCATATCTCGACCGATAAACTTATATTATTTTTTATATTTTGAGGAATTTTAAAAATTACAAAATTAATTATTGAGTGAATTGTGGATTTGGTCCCTGTGGTTTAGTGATTTCTTTGACCATGGTCCTCATTCTATGTTTATTGTGGATTTGGTCCTTGTGGTATTCAATTTATTTTGGTCATGGTCCTTCTGACTAACAATTTCATTAACTTTGTTAAATCAAGGATCATTTTAGTCATTTTGCCTATTTTTGATAAGAAAAATATAAACAATATTTTTATACACACAAACACACATGCATACACACATGTATATATATATATATATATATATATATATATATATATATATATATATATATATATAACGATATTAAAATAAATAAAATAAGACATTATTTTATGATTTAATTGTTTAATTTTTTTAAAATTAATTATATTAAATACGATTTAATTTAATTATTTTATTGTAATTGTGAAAAAAGATATAGTTTTATTGTTTTAATGTAATTAAAATTTCAATTTAAACAAATCAGATCATAAAACTATATCTTATTTATTTAGATCGAATAAAATAAAATATGGTTTTATGATTTGATTTATTGAATTAAATTTTTAATTAAGTTAGAGACGATTTAATTATATTGTTCTTTTACTATCATTGCAACAAACAAACTTATTGTTGATATTTTAACACCAAAAATCATTGAAAACCGTTGAGAAATGAACAATAATTTTATAATCTTAAAATTAGAAACTCCAATTTTCATATTGTTTTTCAGTCAAAAACTCAAAATCAATTTTCATATTGTTTTTAGTATGATAAAATTAAAGTTCATTTCTCAACGGGTTTTAATGATTTTTTTGTGTTAAAATATCAACAATAAGCTTGTTTGTTGCAATAATAATAAAAAAACAATATAATTAAATCGTCTTTAACTTAATTAAAATTTTAATTCAATAAATCAAATCATAAAACCATATTTTATTTTATTCGCTCTAAATAAAATAAGATATAGTTTTATGATATGATTTGTTTAAATTGAAATTTTAATTACATTAAAACAATAAAACATATATATATTTTTCCACAATTACAATAAAATAATAAAATTAAATCGTATTTAATATAATTAATTTTAAAAAAATTAAACAATTAAATCATACAAGAATGTCTTATTTTATTTATTTTAATATCGTTATATATATATATATATATATATATATATATATATTTATATACATGTGTGTGTGCATGTGTGTATAAAAATATTGTTTATATTTTTCTTATCAAAAAAGGACAAAAAATAGGCAAAATGGCTAAAATGGTCCTTGATTTAACAAAGTTAATGGAAGTGTTAGTCAGAAGGACCATGACCAAAAAAATTGAATACCACAAGGACCAAATCCACAATAAACATAGAATGAGGACCATGGTCAAAGAAATCACTAAACCACAGGGACCAAATCCACAATTCACTCTTAATTATTTAATTCACCGTCGAATCAATGGTGGAATATAATAAATTTATTATTAGAATCCGTCGATGAATTATACAATTATTTTTTATTTCATGACCAGTAAACTTATATTATTTTTTATTTCAAGGAATTTAAAAAAATAAAAAGTGTTGTAGGATAAGTGTGACATCGTCTAAAAGATATGACGATAGAAATAAACATATTAGAGATAGATTATAATTGATATCACTCGTAGTTATCTACTTGTATCTTATCTCTACTTAAAGGGTTTTTGATTAATGAGAATTACATATTCATTTTATTGTTGTTCTGTTTAGTTTTTCTTTTAATACGTTATCAGCACGTAAACTCAGGAACGAAATGATTTTCTACTACAACCATCCGATGCTGCGACCGTGATCCAAGTAAGCATAATTTGCTTATTGTTTTGTCCAGTTTTTATTCATGTTGATAATTTGCTTACTGTTTTGTCCAGTTTTTATTCATGTTGTTAAGATTCTTGTTGTAATGTTTATGTGATTGATACAACATTGTTTCGGTCGTTTCTCAATACAAAAATATATGTGTTCAAACTACATACAACTTAATTACCTATTTCCATGCTTCCTAGTTCAAAAAAAAAAAGTTGCACTGTTGTTCTCTATTTTTTTAAATGTTCTATTTAGGTGTTTTATAATTGTTTAGTCATATTTACCCTATACCACATGGATATCATCTTTATTTTTATTAACTTATTTAGTTGTTTCCATTTTAAATCAAAGCACCGTTTTTTTAATTGATTTGTTTATTTATTAAATGTGCAACGTTACATATTAACATGCTGTAAATAATTTAATTTATTAATTGGTATGATAAAACTTAAACATGATATTACCATATAACTATTTATATTCATTTAACTAAGGTTTTAATTAATCTTTTAAATTGATAACTTTATCTAATATTCAAATGATTATTATATTTATAATTTTCTATTATATTATTAATTTTTGAAAGTTATACTTTCAACTATGATGGTAAAATCAAGCTAAAAAATTCGATATTTTAGGTAACTTTTATATGTTTAAGTTTAAAATTTCACCATATTTTTATATTAACTTATTTGGTAGGTTGATTTAATACTATTGATGGATAATCATATTTGAATGAGATTATCTGATTTAATTTAATCATGTATAGTTTTTGAATTGATTTATCCATATCATATTCAAATGTTTATCTTGATTGTCAGTTCTTATTCTTAATTTTAAACTATATAATTAATTTTTGGAAGTTACATTTTCACCCCATATATTTTGGTCTTTACCAAAAGCTCCCCAAATACTATTCAGATGTTAAAAGTAAATTTCACTTTATCTCAAAATCAATATTTATTTGTCTAAGGGTAATCTCTTGAACTACTATTTAGGTATTAAAACATTGAAATTGGCTTCATATGCCAAACCCATATTAATTTTGGCATCATGCCAAAATCTCTATAAATAACAAAGCTATCTTCAAATTAAATAAATCACAAGATATCGATTGGATTTTGTCAAACAGGTGTAAATAGCCCTAAGGTTTGTAAAGACTTAAGAAATCCATGTGATTCCCCTACTACATGGAAATCCAATAGATTGAGTGGTTTCTCTTCGCAAATTGAAATATTGATGAAGTATTAATTATCAACAAAATGTAAGCAAACAAAAATCCAATATTGTTATGATAACAAAATTTCATGTAATGATTATAGACCAAATACATTGTCTTATCAAACATAAAATTGTATATTATCCCTTATATACATAAATGGTTGAAACAACTCATACCGAAATCAACGTTGTAAACCCAAAATAACTTGAGTACAAATATGAATATTCAATATAAAAACTTCTTTTTGTCGAAAAAATACAAGAATATATCTAAAGTCCATCAACTTTCTATTGACTCTAAAACCAACCTCCTGAAAAGGTACAAGAAAATACCATCATGTTTTGAGACGACAAATAAATTATAACTTTCATAGGAATACCTTTACTAGAAACCCCCAAAGAACTGTTGGATGTCTCGAAAGGGAGAATCGGGAGTATTCATGAATATGTATTTCCAAACAAATTGTACATCAGAATGAAACTTACTTGCTCGATTACAAAAAAGGTAATTGATTTCAAAAAAAGAAATATTATATCCAAAACGCTTCTCAATCCCTGTGACAAAGAACTCACAGAAGATGACTTGATTCATAACAGTATTTCCACCTTTCACATATCAGTAAATATTAATGATCTAATAAAAGTTGAATGTAACCTTTATACAAACTCATCACCCTACTGCAAGTGGTTGAGAGATATAACAATGTTCTTTCGAATAACAACACCACATATGTCAGGACAAAGAAAAATCCTGAGATCAATAATGAAAGCATTAGAGGTGGAAAATACTCCAAAGGATTATGAGTTAAAAACAATTTCACACATGTGTCATTTATGCACAGTGTGGACGAGACCCTAGAAAAGGTCAGGGTCTTGGTAAGAGTCGGGAAGGAATTTTCAACACATGGAGTAGAGATACAACTACTACCCCAAGTAATAACGGACAATCAAATAAGAATTGCACTAAAGTGTGCTCCTGACAAAAAGGGAACATATTGAAAATGAAATATATCATATTAATTTAAGATTGATTAAGCATATGTATCTTTGAAATTTATTTGAAGTCCTAAAATTAATTTCTTTTACTTAAGTAAAATCGAATATCTAACCATTATAGATGTAAAGAAATACATCTAGATAAATAACAAAACTATCAATATTTCTCCATTCCGTGCACGAATGTATCGAGGAGAACTTGAGTTTTTACAGAACTTTCCACACAATCTAAAGAGATAGACTAATATTTATTTTATAATTCATCCAACCAAAATACTTAGAAGATGTATTGTCTTTTTCTTGTTAGTACAAGATTAATAGTCACTAAAACAGTATATTAATGAAAACATTGTTAAGATTTTCGTACCAACTGGAAATCATATTATAAGAATGGAAATGAGTATATATACATCAACTCTAATGATATGAAAGGAACATATATTAGAGAAATTAACATGTCAAATTGGTGGATTATCTTGGTCACTAAATCATATTTTGTCACCAATAAAGAATTTTTGGACAATGACACATATATGTTTTGACATAATCACATGGGACACCATGGTATGACATAGTGAGTCGTGTATTATAAAATACACATAGACGCGTTCTATTTCGAGTGAAAGGCAAAATGAGGCAAATTGCAACTATTGACTTCTGTAGCATAAGAAGCAACACCATTATCATAATATGCCCTCTCGAATACCTAAAAATTTTGTATACCTGATCCTTAGCCAAGACAGGAATGAGACCATCCTAAAGCTAAGGACATAATACAAAAATATTCCATTCTTACAACAAATACAAGGTGATATTTATGGACATAAACATCCAGAATGTGGGTCATTAATTTTTATGTCATGACCAGTAAACTTATATTATTTTATATTTCAAGGAATTTAAAAAAATAAAAAGTGTTGTAGGATAAGTGTGTCATCGTCTAAAAGATGTGACGATAGAGATAAAGATATAGATAGAGATAAACATATTAGAGATAGATTAGAATTGATATCTCTCGTAGTTATCTACTTGTATCTTATCTCTATTTAAAGGGATTTTGATTAATGAGAATTACAGATTCATTCTCTCCATTCTATTGTTGTTCTTTTTAGTTTTTCCTTTAACAAAAAATTAATTATTTAATTCACCGTGGAATCAATGGTGGAATTTAATAAATTCATTAACTAATTAAAAGTCACCATTGATCTGTCGATGAATTATGTAATTAATTTTTATTTTATTTAAATTACACATATTTACTAACGTTGTGTTAGCTTAAATTAGCCTCCAATTTAATTGAATGTTTTATAAAGAAATTGAATTTTGGGTTTTGTAGCTAGTTTATGGGCTTGAGCATTTTTATTGTAAATGAGCCCTATATAAAGGTGTCAATGGCTCATTTGTTCATTAGGTTTTGGAGAGAACACACATATTACACACACAAATTAAGTGATCCTCTCATGAGAGTCAATTAAATTCCTAGTGTGGTGTTCTCAACATTTTCCCCTCCATTGTTAATAAATCTAAGCATGTGAGATTTGATTTTGATGAATATTGTTCTTCATTTCTATCTTATATTCAATTTCTATGGAGTTCTTCAATTTATTGTCTAAAATGGGATCTAACACGTTGTGTTCTCGAAACTCATTTAACGAAGGAAAGGAAAGGGAGGGAAAGGGGAGGAAAGTAAAAAAAAACTCGTGTTCTCAAAACTTTTTTAGGAGAGAAACGAAAGGAAAAAATTGATAACTTTCCTCCCAAACCTTTCCTCCCAAAGTTGGGAAGAAAGCGACGGAAAGAAAATAAGGCCCAAAACATTTGTGTCAAAATGCCATATTTACCCTCAAATAAACCCATATTCCCCATATCACATGTCTTCTGTTGCATCGTTATTCTTCTTCCTTTTTTCCCATTCAATGACCGACTCTCTCTACTGTGTTTCTTCTTCCTCTGTTGCGTTCCTGCTACGTTTTCTTATTCTTCTGCAGCTTCTACACAGGTTAGTCATTATTTCTTTTCTTTTACGATAGCCTGCTACGTCTTTTCTGCTTCTTCTTGTTAATGAATATTTCAGCTTCTTCTTGTTGATGAATATTTCTGCTTCTTCTTGTTCGTGCGGATTGCTGCTTATATCATTTGCGATTGATTATATCAATTTTGTGTTTATTGAATCGATTTATTTTTATTATTAGTTGAAGTTAGATTTGTATGTCATCGTCAATTTTGTGTATGAACTCCTTTCTCTACATCTTGACACTAAAACTTGCTTATTCAAATATGGAAGAGTGGTTGCGTGAAATTTCTTGAGTATTGTGACTAAGTAAATTGGGAAATTATCAGAGTTATAGAGAACAAGAACGTACCTATGCAGGACAAATGTTGATGATAGTAGCATCTATCCTACACGAGTTAGTCTGAGTAATGTGAAGTGAGTTGCATGATCACTTTACATTCTGGGTTGTTCACATCATTATATTTGTCAGAGAAAAGAGTAAAGTAGTTACTACTCAACATGATATGAAGGAGGACCTTCGAGGCATTTGGACACATTGAACAAAATAGATTAAAGTTGTGCAGATCAGGAAGAGTTATAAGTTAAAAACTGAATAAAAATTCAGCAACAATGTTGGGGTTAGAAACAAGCAAACATGAAAGCAGTTGTGGAAAAATTATTGTTTTATTTTAAAGAAAGCCCTTGTTTTTAATAGATGAATTTCACATTCACTTGTATCCCTTGGTCTAAAGGTAGTTGGTTAGTCAAGGAGGTGGGAATCCATGAAGGAGGTCTTGTGTACTAATATGTGATTTGTATTAATAGGTGTGGCATTTTGTATAGTAGTCAGTGACATGACTTTGAGTTGTTTCTTTTTTGTATAGTTAGTATTGATGTTAAAAATTCGTTTCTCTATGATGCAATTTCAACACATGTCAACACATGCAATAGTATCACATAATGCAATTTCAACACATGTCAACACATGTACATGCTTACAAGGAATAATTTTTTCTTGGTTCATTGGATCATATTAAAGTATGAACTTTTTGTTGGAATTAAATGATGCTTTATGTTACTTAGAAGGGCAAAGAATTCGACACATATCAACACATGCACATGCTTCCAAGGACTTATAAAAAAATTTGGTTCATTGGATCATATTAAATTATGAACTTTTGGTTGGAATTTCGTTATATTAGATTGACTTATTACATTTAATCATGAATACACAGATATCAATGGATGATGACACACTTCTTTTGTTAAGAACTCAACAATTAGTAGTGGTTCACTTGGTTTGTCTGGTGGTGCATTTTATTATACATCGTACATGTCAAAACAGAAACGAAATTAGTTTACCTACCCGTGATATGAGGTTGCCTAGACAACGAGTACGAGATGAGATGTTCTCTAGTCTCTCATCAAGTGGTAAATATCGAGAACTAATTCGTATGAGTGAGACCGCTTTTAAGATATTATGTCAAAAGTTAAAGAATGAGGGTAGCCTTCGACCAACTCGACCTATGTCAGTTGAAGAGCAGGTTGCTAGATTTTTGCATATCGTTGGAAATGATTTAAGAAATCGCTTTGTCTCTTGGTTTTATCATCGGTCCGGATTAACCACAAGTAGGCATTTCCATTGAGTTTTGAGCGCAATTATATCATTAGAAGATCAATATCTTAGACAACCAAGCGGAGATAGGGTTCCAAAAGAAATTCAAGAACAAATAAGATTTTATCCATTTTTTTAAGGATTGTATAGGGGCAATTGATGGAACACATGTTCGTGTGAGAGTACCTAGTAAAGACGCCTCGAGATATCGTGGTTGTTAGGGATATCCAATGATAAATGTACTAGCAGCATGTACATTTGATTTAAAGTTCACATACATTTTGAGTGGTTGGTAAGGTACGACATCGGACTCGAGAATCATAAAAAATAAACTCACTAGAAATGACAAACTAGTCATTCCCGAAGGTAATATTTTAAACCGAAGTTGGTTATATAACTGATCTTATATTATTATACTAAGTTTATTTTGTTTATAGGTAAATACTATTTGGTTGATGTCGGCTTACCCTATAGAAGTTCGCTCATTGCACCATATAGAGGTGTTAGATATCATTTGAAGGAATATTCGTCTCGTGATCTCAAAATTCACGAGAATTATTTAACCTTCGGCATGCATCATTACGAAATTCTATTTAACGAGCCTTTGGTGTTTTAAAGAAAAGATTCCATATAATTAGAAGTATGATGGAATCATTTTACTCGTGTGAAACACAATCAAACATATTTTTAGCATGTTGCATCTTACATAACTTTTTACTTGATGAAGATCGTGACAAAGAACTTGTAGAAGAAGTGTTACAAGAGGTATTAAATGCAACACAAGAAGAAGAAACTCATGCTCCAAGAGACATAGATGATAGAGGAGAACAAATTCGAAGTTTAATTGCAAATGAAATGTGGAGTGATTACTCGTTGTACCTAAACAACAAAAGTAATGTCTAAATAGTAGTTTAATATTGTATGGTCGTATTTGAATTTGAATTTGATGGATGATGGATGATTAATGATTAATGTTTGATTTATTTAAATTATGTATTAAATTTAATTGTTATTCATATTTTTCAGATTAATATTGTTAAGTTTAATATACATGATTACTACACAGTAATTGGTCATGAGTAAAAAGGTAACCGATGGAAATACGAGGAAGAGGGAGCTGTTAGGATCAAGCGCTTACCACTACGCCAAAAGCAATTGCTGATGGAGAAGGCGCAACTTTATTTCCTTATAGCGTAGCAGCCAGTGCCACGTTTCGATTTAGGAAGATGTTGGTCAATGACCCAACAATCCCCCCCCAGCATCTGCCAGCACTAACAAGATCTTCGCTAGAAGTCAATGGTTGCACAGCATGCCTTTGGCATTTAAATGCACTCCATGGGATTCAAACCTGTGACCTGCTCTGATACCACATGTTAGGATCAAGCGCTTACCACTACGCCAAAAGCAATTGCTGATGGAGAAGGCGCAACTTTATTTCCTTATAGCGTAGCAGCCAGCGCCACGTTTCGATTTAGGAAGATGCTGGTCAATGACCCAACAGGAGCCATTTGTTTGGACTCCGCAGATGAATGATGCATTTGTTCAGGTAATGCTCAAGGAACAAGATAAAGGTAATTGTGTTGACGGAACATTCACTTCCCAAGCATATGCCAATATGGTGGACGAGTTAAGTAAAAGTCTTAACAAAGATTTCAACAAAAATTATCTGAAGAATCGTTTGAAGACTCTGAAAAATCATTTTGCTAAGTGCTATGACATTTTTTGCTGTGTTTCGTTAAGTGGTTTTGCTTGGAATTCTGAGACAAAGTTATTTGAGGCAGGAGAAGAGGTTTGGGAAGCATTAATAGCAGTATGTGTTTTTAGTAATTTCATGTATAATATTAACTGATTATTATTTCTAATACAATTATTATTTATTTTTTAAAGGAAAATCCCGATGCTGCAAAATGAAAAATAAACAAATATCTAACTACAATGAAATGTTAGAATTGTTTGCTAGAGATAGGGCATCAGGTGGTGCTGCTGAAATAGCTAAAGAAAGAAGAAACTGAATGACCACTAATCAACAAAGCCCAGAAACGATTGATGAAATTGATCGAATGGTATCTATCGATGAGATCAGTTTGGAGAATTTCAACAGTAGTTATGATATTCAAGTTACATTTACCATGCCAGAATCACAAATGAACCAGCCAAAGGTAACCGCATAAAAAAGTAAGAATAGAAAGATCGAAGAAGAAGATGTAACGACTTCTAAGATAACGACGGCCATAGGTGATGTAGCTAATGCTATTAGAGAAAGTACTAAGGTATTGAGTTTGTTTACATTGTATATCATTGAGCATTTACATTTGAATTTATCATATTTCTGATTATTGTTATTAACTTTTTATAACAGGTATTCGGAATATCTCATCTACCTGTGTACTTACGGGAAGAGATATATAACGAGCTCGATATGATGGGTGTGGGACCTGAAAAGATATCACATCCATATCTTTTTCTAGTGGCAAATCTAGAAAAAGCACGCACATTATTTGGTTTTCCTCTGAGGATGTCTCTTTTGAAAGAAATGATGAGTGTAGATTATTAAGGTATCAATTTATTCAACTAGGCGTTTTTTATTCGGATTTTGAGTTTAGTTTGTCATCCTCTTTTTCCATCGAAGAGTATGTTACGTAAAGTGAATTTTTTATAAGTTAATTGCTCAATTGGTGTGTTTCGGATGATAAAGATGTTATTTAATTTTTTTTATTGATTACATATGTAATGTTTGCAACTTTTTTATCATAATTTTTGTATAATTTATTTTATGAAACGTCTCATATTAAAATAAATAAATTTTACACGATAGATTGATCAACTCATAATTAATATTGAACCAATACAAGATCAATCTATCGTTTATTTGGTTAAAAATATTGATTTTTATTGACAATTACAATAAGGGTATATTTGTCAAAATGACAACTTTCCTTTCCATACTGTTCGAGAATACAAAAAATGGTTTCTTTCATTTCCCTAAGAACACAAATACGTTTTTTCATTTCCTTTCTTTTCCTTTCCTTCCCTTTCCTTTCCTTCCGGATTCGAGAACACAACGTAATAGATTGTTGAAGATCCCTGTTTGTCGATGGATTCAATAATAATTCTTTTATTTTTTTAAAATTTCAAATATTTATAAGACAGTATAGTCGAGATATGGTAATTTTTTTTGCATACTTGTTATAATGATTAAGTTTAATTCTTCGTGTATATGTAGTTTGAGTTTCCCTTTATTGGACAAATGTTATAATTGTTTTAACTTTACATCCAAAAATATATTTACTTTAGGCTGTCATTTGCTGGACAAATGTTAGAAATATGTATGTATAATTTCTCATTTATATGTAGTTTTGGTTGCCATTTGATGGGCAAATCGTAGAATTGTTTAACTTCAGATTCTCGTATATATCCCTATCTCGTTTTGTAACACCCGTAATTTTCGGTAAATAAAGGACACCGGACGTTTTTGAATCTTATGAACGACGGGACTTTTGTTGGGAAATCATTGTTTAAAGTCCCTTGGAGTATCGGGAGTGTTGCCTTTGAAAAAGTTGAGTTTCGGGACTCCGGAAGGGTCCCGCTACAATGCCCGACGACTATGACAGTGTCATAGTCGCACTGTCATAGTTGCAGAGAAGGAACAGTGGCATGGAGGAACCTGGCGACATTGCCAGGCGACATTGTCGTACCAGAGGCCCAGGGTGATGTTAAGTAGGGTTTTTTCAGCCATTTACCTCATTTCTCTCCTCCAAACTTCCTTCATTCTCTCCCAAATCATTTCTCCTTCTTCCCAACAAACCCTAATTCATTTTTGAGCCAATTTATTGAGTTCTTAAGGTATTTCATCATCAAGTGGTAGTTTGGGAGCCATGGCAAAGGATTCATCATTGTCATCTTCAACCTCAAGCTCATTTTAGGGTTTTCTAAGTTTTCGTCAAAACCTAAGTGGTAAGTTTATCCCTTCCATTTCTAAACCTTAATATAAGTTATGAATGGTTTCTTGATGATTTTCTCGTGTTTGATTCCTTCAGTTTCGGTTTGTAAGTTTTTGGAAGGGTTGGGGTCAAAATTAGGGTTTTGACCAAAATGGGGATTTTGATGTAAAGTGTTTGGGGATTGTTTCTTAATGGTTGAATGAGTATATTTATGGTTGGAAACTTATGGATCTAGGTTTTTGGAAGATTTGGCTTGAGGATACAAGTTTCTTCAAAAGGAGCACAAGTGGGGGAAAATCTAGATGATCACCTGATAAGTTTTGGTTATTTTGAAATGTTTAGTTTTATAAACATGGTGAAAGACCCATCTTGGGATTTTGGGAATTTTGGTAAATAAATCATATAATATGTTTCATTGATGATTTTACATATATAATTGAAGTTCATTTGATGTAAGTGTCATTTTGTGTATTTGATCTTATAAACCTTTTTGGAAAATGCACATTATTGTGTTATGAGACATTTTGGAAATATAAGGGTATGAGTTCATTTGGAAAATGGTTTGCCTCAACCAATGATGAGATTTGAGTTAATCATACTTTTGGTCGTTGTGTTTGCATAATAGTTGGTCAAACGTGTTTCAATGTTTATACTGGCTTTCATTTGGGAGTTTACGTAAATTGTTGGGCCTTTGGCTTGATTTTGACTAAATTGAGTCTTGAGGCCAATTGTCCGGATTAATAATCATTTTGGGGTTTTGAGTATGATGGCGCATTTTTCGTGTCATTTTGGAGTTACATGTTTTGGGAGCTTTGGTCTTTCATTTAGAGTCATGTAATGTTAGATAGTGTTGTAATTGATCCATAGGCATGTAAGTCTGTCTGTTTTGGAAAAGCGGGTAAGGTTGGTTATGATAGTTGACCGCTTGGGTTCGCTAGAGAGTAGGCAATAGGTTGCTCGAGCCTCCTAGTTGAAACTCGTCTAGATTGGACAGACACCTATGTCTGTAAGTCCATGAGGTGGAACTCGACGGAGTATGGCCAGAGGCATAACGGTCTGAGGATTGTGATGTCGGTGGTAGCATGGGAACTAGGTCCGGGATATGTGGTGAAATCCAATAACATCACGGGTGGCCTCATTCACGTGTTCTCGCCACCCAAGATGGAAACGTTGAGATGACATGCGAGTATGTTGTATGGGCGGCCTACTCGTATGTTTCTCTACTGTCAACGCATTCGGGTCTCCCCGTCGTCGATCCGTGGTATTTTAAATGTTAATGTCGTATATTACCAACTTTGGTTTTTGTGTGATCGACGGTAAATGATGACATTAATATTGGGTTTCCCCACGTATATTAAGGTTTGAATGGAATACGTCATTTCTACGCTTCGGTATTTGATTTCGTCCATTTTGTTTGGTCGTGTGAGTTTTGGGTCTAATGTCCATTTTCACGGCGTGATTTATTTATATGGATTTTCATCTATGGTTTATGAGTTGTATATCATGTTCCACCCGTGTTGGGTATTTCGAGATATAACATTTTTACCCACGTTTTATAAAATTGGGAGTCCTCTCTCTATTCTCATTTTGAACAAGTTTTGGGTTAAATCTAAGTTTACGGAAGAACGTTTTAAATTGGGATCTTAGTCTTTAAAACAGTTTGGTTTGGTTAACGATTAACTCGGTGTCTCGTTCGTTTAAAATGCATAATTATTGGTAAACGAGTCGTTTTCATAAGTGAAGCATATCATTTCGAAAGATTGCGATTTTAATTGCATTCTTTCTTTTTAAACGATTAATTTATTGATGTTGAAAACTCTTGAGCTCACTAGGCGTTAAGCCTAACCTTTTTATTTGTCAGCATGTGCATCAGGTTCCAGTTGGGGGGTTTGGTCCTAGCAGTACCATGAAGTGATGTGCTTTAGTTTTTCGCAAGTGTAAGTATTTGATGAAGTCTTCCGCAGTTTGGAGATAGCGACTATTATTGGGTTTTAGTAGCACCCGTCCTTGTTATAGACTTTATGTAGAGAATAAATTGTGTGTGTTGAGGTTAAACCTTGAAATGGTGATTGTATATGATACATTTATTGATGTATTTAGAAAATTTTAATTTAGTTGCTATTTCTTGCTATTTCCAGATTTGAGGGTGTTACAAGTTGGTATCAGAGCCAGGTTTGAGTTTGAGAGAATTGGGTGTTGATTTTGGATGCCTAGACTCAAACTAGCATTCTTTTAGGTGATTGAAAGTGAAATTGCACCATTAGGCACCTTAAGATAAAATATTATGGGGTTGATCGAGTCGCTAGAAACGGGAAACTAGTCGAGGGTCACAAGGATGATTATGTAATATGTACGGTACATTCATAATGGTACTTGGCCAGTGTTATGGTGAACCTACATGCTACATATGTATACTTGAACTACCTTGGTATGATGACCGTTGGGGTAGTGAGAAACTTTCTAAGCGGGTGATCTAAGGAAGGGTTGATGTTTATAGCAATGTCACTTTGGAGTGATAGTTAAATGCAATGAATGCATTAAGTTGATCATCTTGAGTCAGAATTATTGGTTGGATTAGAACTATAAGTTTGTTAGACCAATCATATTTCGAGGAGAAATTGTAAGTTAACCAAATTGGTGGGATTGCTGCTCTAAGATGTTTGATGCATCCAGATGACAATAGTATGATGGGAAATTGAGAAGCGTAGTCCTAAGATGTTGAGTGCTGACCAAATTCATGCACGAAATTTATTTATAAATAAGTTTGCATAAATTGTTCCTCATGTTTTCAAAGTATAGAATGAGTTATATTACGAAGTCTTGGTAAAGCATTTAGCACTCATCAGATTTTAAACCGTGAGCGTAAACATGCATGATTGTTGCACGTGGTTGCAAATATTTTATTAAAAATCTCTTTATCCCTGTTTCGTGTCTAACATTATTTACGGATCTTGTAATATCCGTGTTTTAATGTTATTTGGGGTATTGGGCAAGTAACTGTGGAATTTTTGACCTTGACATTGGATCTCCTCCACGTATGTTAAGGTTTTAAAAGAAAAGTTGTTCCCATGTTTTTGAATCGGAATTTTCTTGGGAATTTTAGTCTGCACGAGTCGTGTTGAATTTTATGGAATATTGTTTTCCGACGTTTTGGGCGCGTGAGTGTACATGGAAATGCGTGGGTTTTAATTTTATTGCTTGTAAATTTGCAAGATTATTAGGCATCACGTCTCACGTTAGTGCTGTTGAAAAAGGGTCGTCTTATCTTACGTTGTGGTCTTAAGATTTTAACATTTTTAGACTTATTGTCATCTTATGCTCTTTATGTTGGATTTTATGGTGTCTTATCGTACGACATTTTGCGTCGCGTAGATAAATTTTGGAACATGTGTACATACTTTATTGGGTGCGTTAATCTATGGGTTTTGTTAATAGATGTCACCCTATATGTTATTTTGGAGAAGTTTCAGTATTATGCGATTTCTCTTTGGGTTTTATATAGGGGTGTTCGCGGTCCGATTTGGGCGGTTTAACCCCTCAAACCACAAACCAAACCGCTAGTGGCGGTCTATTGATTTTTCAAACCGAGCGGTTTGACATCAAGTGCCCAGACTAGTCAAGTCGGACCGCGGTTTAGGCGGTTTGGTCGACCAGTTTAAACGGTTTGGGCCTTTTAGTGGGCTTTAAAGTTTAAACATAAAAAACATATAAAAATTTGAATTTTAAAGGTTCGCTTGAGTTCATTTGAAATAAAGAAAGTTTACAACAATGTTAACAAAGTCCACAAAAGTTAACAAAATATCTCAAGACAAAACACTAAAAAGAGTAATATGCAAAGTGCAAATAAAATCCACGACGATTTAAAATTATCTTTGGGCCTTTTTGTAAATATTTAAATCTAAAGATAAATTAGATATTTGGGCTAAACAATAGATGATATAAAGATGTATATAAAAAAATAAAAAAATATATATAGATATATTTGGCGGTCGGTTTGGTCCAAACCGCCCAAAAAAACCTCCAAACCGCAGACCGGACCGGACCGCCCGGTTTGGCGATTTTTCAGACTAGACCAGACCGCCTAAACCGCCAAAAACGGTCCGGTTTGACTTGGTTCGACCGGTTTGAGCGGTCCAGCGGTTTTTTTGAACACCCCTAGTTTTATACAAGTGTTAATCATTGTACACTATTCGTATTTGGATTAAATTATACTGTTGGAGTGAGTAAACGTATAAAAGATTTATGTTGTTTCAGATAGAATTTTTGCTCAGAACACGTTTCAGTTGCTGATTTTACCGTTAGAAATTTTCCGCAATGCATTAAGTGAGTTATCGATATTCATGTCATTGTAGTTACTATTTTGGTCAAGTGTGTTTTATCTGTGCGTCTCAAAGTTTTAAACTCGATTTTAAATTTATTTACGTTCCCATCGTTTTACCAAGTTTTGGGGAATAAACTGATGCATATGGGACTTGTTGAAAAGTTTAAGCCACGACGTCTTGCGATTAAAAGAAAGAATTTAAAGTCAAAATTGTGAAGTTCCCTTTTTAGAGTCATACAAACGTTTATTGCACGTGTTTTGGTGCAGAAAATTATTTTGACATATATGGTATAATTTGATGTATGTTAGGGCCCTGGTAGTCCATTTAAAATTTTGCTGCGCATCTTGTATTATTATTCTTATTAACGTAAGTACTGATCAAATGAGTTTTGGAAATGGTTTTATATGCGTAGAGTTGGTGATCAGTTTTGAAACCTAACGAATGAACAGTAGTGTATTTTTACCGCACGAGTAATTGTTATAAAACTGATGTATTTGAAAGTTTTATAAATTTAAAATTCGCATACTGGTTGAAAAACCTTTAACTCATTAGGGCTATAGATTTAAAACTCCTATCGCGAATGGAGTTGCAAGTAAGGGACTAGAGGAGCCCTTGGGATTTGAAGCGTCGGATGATCCGACTTGTGGTCAACCTTGAATTTGGGTTTCAGTTTTAGAAACGGGTCATGCATGAATAGTGGAGGCATTAGACTTTGTTCCCCAGTTAATTAAGAGATTATCTTTATGCTTCGGTAAACCTGTGGATAAGATCTTGTGTGATTATTTACGCCTGTTTGGGTTTGATTCGTTGGATGGGTGACCCGTTTGTCAGAAATGTAAGATATGGAATCTTAGTACCATGTTAAGTGCTAATTTGACCATGACAATACGTATGGAATGAAATCTTGGGCGGTAGGTCCACGTTTTTGATATCGCCATTTTGGCTTTAGGCGTCGACTTGTCTTCCTGAAGTCATTAAATCTTGGGATGTTTGGGAGTATCCGGTTAGATCGTGAGAAATGTTGACCTACCACTGGTGGAATTTAAAGGAAGATTTGAGGTTGGTAATTAAGTATTGACGTATAGGAGTTTTTCTGAGGTGGTAAAGATCTCATTGAGAGAATGTTTTGAGGTTGAGAGTAGATCAGAGTTGAGTGGTAGCCGGATCGGCATGAACTAGCTACTCGATGAGCGTATTGGTACGCCCTTGGAAGGACGACCTTATCAAAATCAAGAATGAATCATTAAGAATATTGAGAATTCCTTGGAGTTTAATGTCGACCGTTGGTTTTGGGTTCAGGAACAGGTGGATATGCGGTGAATTGGTCGGTGAGAAATTGTTATCACAACTACCCGTGAGGTAGTACGTGTCACCCAAGGTTGGGAGACACCCGCAGTCTCATGGTTAAAGGTTAAGATTAGTAAGATAATTCTTCACTCGGACATAAGTGTTATGTGCCCAAGGGGACGACTGTCATGAGTATCGGCATAAGGTTTTTGGTAGTAGTTTTGGAATATGGATTAGAGACAATCTATCCTATGGGCAACGTTTTATTTAAATCTAGATTTCATGGACGAAATCTCTTTTAAGGTTGGGAGGATTGTAACACCCATAATTTTTGGTAAGTAAAGGACACCCAGACGTTTTTGGATCTTATGAACGACGGGACTTTTGTTGGGAAATCATTGTTTAAAGTCCCTTGGAGTATCGGAGTGTTGCCTTTGAAAAAGTTGATTTCGGGACTCCGGAAGGGTCCCGCTACAATGCCCAGAGACTATGACAGTGTCATAGTCGCACTGTCACAGTCGCAGAGAAGGAACAGTGGACTGGGGGAACCTGGCGACATTGTCGTACCAGAGGCCCAGGGTGCTGTTAAGTCGGGGTTTTTCAGCCATTTACCTCATTTCTCTTCTCCAAACTTCCTTCATTCTCTCCCAAATCATTTCTCCTTCTTCCCCTCAAACCCTAATTCATTTTTGAGCCAATTTATTGAGTTCTTAAGGTATTCCATCATGAAGTGGTAGTTTGGGAGCCATGGCAAAGGATTCACCATTGTCATCTTCAACCTCAAGCTCATTCTAGGAATTTCTAGGTTTTCGTCAAAACCTAAGTGGTAAGTTTATCCCTTCCATTTCTAAACCTTAATATAAGTTACGAATGGTTTCTTGATGATTTTCTAGTGTTTGATTCCTTCAGTTTCGGTTTGTAAGTTTTTGGAAGGGTTGGGGTCAAAATTAGGGTTTTGACCAAAATGGGGATTTTGATGTAAAGTGTTTGGGGAATGTTTCTTAATGGTTGAATGAGTATATTTATGGTTGGAAACTTATGGATCTAGGTTTTTGGAAGATTTGGCTTGAGGATACAAGTTTCTTCAAAAGGAGCATAAGTTGGGGAATAATCTAGATTTAGCCTAAATCTAGCAAGGTGAGTTCAAGTTGATTTGTGAAAACGGTGTACATGCCAAAATGTTCATTTTAAGGTGTTTTGTGTTCTACGTGAATTTGTTAACTGCTGATCACCTGATAAGTTTTGGTTATTTTGAAATGTTTAGTTTTATAAACATGGTGAAACACCCATCTTGGGATTTTGGGAATTTTGGTAAATAAATCATGTAATATGTTTCATTGATGATTTTACATATATAATTGGAGTTCATTTGATGTAAGTGTCATTTTGTGTATTTGATCTTATAAACCTTTTTAGAAAATGCACATTATTGTGTTATGAGACATTTTGGAAATATAAGGGTATGAGTTCATTTGGAAAATGGTTTGCCTCAACCAATGATGAGATTTGAGTTAATCATACTTTTGGTCATTGTGTTTGCATAATAGTTGGTCAAACGTGTTTCAATGTTTATACTCGCATTCATTTGGGAGTTTACGTAAATTGTTGGGCCTTTGGCTCGGTTTTGACTAAATTGAGTCTTGAGGACAATTGTCCGGATTAATAATCGTTGTGGGGTTTTGAGTATGATGGCGCATTTTTCGTGTCATTTTGGAGTTACATGTTTTGAGAGCTTTGGTCTTTCATTTGGAGTCATGTAATGTTAGACAGTGTTGTAACTGTTATGACCGTTGACCGCTTGGGTTCGCTAGCGAGTAGGCAATAGGTTGCTTGAGCCTCCGAGTTGAAACTCGTCTAGATTGGATAGGCACCCATTTCTGTAAGTCCATGAGGTGGAACTCGACGGAGTATGGCCAGAGGCATAACGGTCCGAGGATTGTGATGTCGGTGGTGGCATGGGAACTAGGTCCGGGATATGTGGTGAAATTCAATAACATTACGGGTGGCCCCATTCACGTGTTCTCGCCACCCAAGATGGAAACGTTGAGATGACATGCGAGTACATTGTATGGGCGGCCTACTCGTGTGTTTCTCTACTCTCAACATATATGGGTCTCCCCGTCGTCGATCCGTGGTATTTTAAATGTTAATGTCGTATATTACCAACTTTGGTTTTTGTGTGGTCGACGGTAAATTATGGCCATAATATTGGGTTTTCCCCACGTATATTAATGTTTGAATGGAATACGTCATTTCTACGCTTCGGTATTTGATTTCATCCATTTTGTTTGGTCGTGTGAGTTTTGGGTCTAATGTCCGTGTTCACGGCGTGATTTATTTATATGGATTTTCATCTATGGTTTATGAGTTGTGTATCATGTTCCACCCGTGTTGGGTATTTCGAGATATAACATTTTTACCCGCGTTTTATAAAATTGGGAGTCCTCTCTCTATTCTCATTTTGAACAAGTTTTGGGTTAAATCTAAGTTTACGGAAGAACGTTTTAAATTGGGATCTTAGTCTTTAAAACAGTTTGGTTTGGTTAACGATTAACTCAGTGTCTCGTTCGTTTAAAATGCATAATTATTGGTAAACGAGTCGTTTTCATAAGTGAAGCATATCATTTTGAAAGATTACGATTTTAATTGCATTCTTTCTTTTTAAACGATTAATTTATTGATGTTGAAAACTTTTGAGCTCACTAGGCGTTAAACCTAACCTTTTTATTTGTCGGCATGTGCATCAGGTTCCAGTTGGGGGGTTTGGTCCTAGCAGTACCATGAAGTGATGTGCTTTAGTTTTTTCGCAAGTGTAAGTATTTGGCGAAGTCTTCCGCAGTTTGGAGATAGCGACTATTATTGGGTTTTAGTAGCACCCGTCCTTGTTATAGACTTTATGTAGAGAATAAATTGTGTGCGTTGAGGTTAAACCTTGAAATGGTGATTGTATATGATATATTTATTGATGTATTTAGAAAATTTTAATTTAGTTGCTATTTCCAGATTTGAGGGTGTTACACGTTTGGTCATCTGTTGGGCAAACATTATGATGTTTTAAGTTGGAAACGCTCGATTTACAACCATTTTATTGTCGAAATTAACTTGAATTTTTTTAAACCACATAGTGACTATCATACGAATCTTAGCCAGAAGTATGTCGAGGACCCCAATGCTCATCCTAGTTGATCCGGATATATGGTAGCGGTCGACGGGAGCATGAAATACTGCCTATTCGGGTTTGGGTATGGTGAGGATCCCGACTGGGTCTTGACCAAGTCATGTGGCGATGCGTATGGATAACCGGATGTTGGCTTGTCGTCTGATCAAGGGTGTTTACCTTTTTTCGATTGATGGTATTTATTTCAAATATTATGGTTATTAAGTATCTACGTTACATTTTCTTGTACTTGTAGATTCAAGTATTACATATCCAAGTCGAAGAACAAGGATGTGTAACAAAGTCCGAGTGTTGGCGCCAAAAGAAAATGAGCACATAAGGAATAAGTAGCATGAAGAGATGAGGACGTTGGTCATGAAATTGGCCCAATCGCAAGGATGCCGCTGCTAGAGTTTGATTAGGATGTTTTTGGAACCGAACAATAGTGTTTTTTTTAACCATTTTATTATTTTTAACTGCATATATTGCTATTTTATTTTTCATATATGGTATTTAGGTTTACTTTTGTGTCATTATGTTCCAATAGTATTTTTATTATTTAAAGGAAATTAAATTAAAAAACAAGAAATTGATTTTCTAGAACTGTGTAACTACCTGCGGATTAGGGACTTGCGGATTAGGGACTGAGAATATGCTGGTGATTTTATTGTGGTTTTAAAAATGTTTAATAAAATAGAAAATATTTGCCAATGAATATATTAAATCACTGACGGATTATTGGCGGACGATCCGTTGGTGATTTAGTTAATTAATTAATTAATCAAATTACTCGCGGATAATCTATCAGTGAATCTAGGGGTGTGCATAACCTGATCGACCCGAACCCCAAAAATCGTCCCAAAACCGATATCCGACCACCTTGAACCCAATAAATTATGTGGGTATATCGGATCGGGTTGGGTATCCACCCCACCCACCCGACCCGTCTGAATATTCGAAACTTTAATTATTTTTAAAAAAAATTATTAATATTAAATATAAATACTATTTTCTTATTGCTATTTCCTAATCGTTCCTATACGAAAATCATTCTTGTATGATTTGGAATATCGAGAAAACCCGAAATCCGACCCAAATATATCTGAATTTCTAAAATAATCGTGTTTATCCACTTTTCGGTCGGATTTTGGGTTTATCCGACCGACCCGACCGATGCACACCCTAAGGTGGCGTGTGGATCGCAGATTCTGACGGAATCTGATGGAATTGGAATGTTGAATTCCATTGACCAAATTCCATTCCTTTGTTTGATTCATTCTTTTTCATGGAAGGAATCTTTAAATTCCATCAAATTCCACAAATGAGGGAATCTAACATTCCTTAGCAACTACAAGGTATTTTGATGGAATTTAATTCCTTTTTTTCATAATACCACATATGCCTTAAATCCAATATAACCATGCCTCAATCGGTTCCTTCTCTAAACCATCGTTGACCACCGCCGATCTAAACCACCACCGATCTAAACCACCGTCGACCACCACCGACCACCGCCATTCTGAACCATCGCTGAACACTGTCGATATGAACCAACGCCGACCACCACTAACCACCTCCGACCACCGACTACCGTCGTTCTGAACCACCACCGACCACCGCCATTCTAAACCATCGCCGATCAGAACCACCGCCGATCTGAACCATTGCCGATCTGAACCACCGCCGACCACCGTCGATCTGAACCACTCCCGACCACCGATAACCGTCGATCTGAACCACTGCCATTCTCAACCACCATCGATCTAAACCATCGTCGACTACAGCCGTTCTGAACCACCATTGACCACCGACACCACCGCCGACTACCGACCACCGCCGATCTGAACCACCGCCGACCACCGATCACTGACCACCGCCATTCTTAACCACCGCCTACTACTGTCCATCTAAGCCATCGTTGACCACCACTAACCACATCCGACCACCACTTACCACCGTCGACCAACACTGACCACCTCCGACCACCGTCATTCTGAACCACCGTCGATCTGAACCACCACCGACCACCGCCATTCTGAACCATTGTCGGTTTGAACCACCATTGACTTGAACCACTGCCGATCTGAACCACCGCCGACCACCGCCGTTCTCAACCACCGCCCACCGCCGATCTGAACCACCGTTGACCACCGCCGATCTGAACCACCGTTGACCACCGCCGACCACATCCGATCTGAACCACCGTTCTAAACCACCACTGACCACCACCAATCTGAACCACCGTTACAAAAATATATTTTTAATGGCAATTTTATTAAAGCATGTTTTGTTTAAAAAAATTAAAATTATCAAAAAGGGTATTGTGGTCATTTATCAACATTTCATTCCAATTCCAAAGCTACATTCTGTGAACCAAATAGACAAATTCCAATTTCTTTAACAGATTCCATTCCAATTCTGTCAACCAAACAGGTGGTCAAACCTGACAACATTCCATTCCAATTCCTTCAAAGTCAAATTCTTTTGACAGATTTCATTCCATACAAAAACATTCTGCGAAGCCACCTAAGTGAATTCGCCAGTGATTAATCAATTAATTAATTTAATTTCTTAGCCGGTCAAATTTAAATAATTACGAAAATAAGTTTTGACGGATTACCATCGAACATTATCAGTCCGTTATCCATTTTTCCAACGATAGATTCTCCGACTATGAAATCCGCTAGAAATCCATCGTGACTTTTCCGGCAAATTTCCACGACCCTATCCGTCGGTGAAAGTCTAATTTTAATAGTGGTACAAGTTTTAAAATTTCCATAAAACTATCAGATAATCATCACATAAACTTCACAGATTTACCTACACCATCTTAAATTTATTTAATTTTTTTTAATTTATCAAAATATATCAACAATCAAATACTTTATACTCTTTAATTTAATATCCATATCGATATATCTTTTGTCAAACTTTTAATCGGCTTTTCAAAACCACACTGCACAAAGCCATTATTAAATCCAAATGGACGTTGAATAGGACGAGAAATAGGATTGATGGTTCGAGTTATTGGCATCGGCTTTAGTTGAGATGCATTATGTTACAATTCATGGACAATTTTTAGTGTGTGTATATACATACATATATAGAGTCGGGTAGAACAGTAACTAAATAAGAGAATAAATATATTATATAACGTCTTAAATAAAATTTTCGAAAAATAAATAAATAAGGACATAGAAGTCATTTATTTATATAAGAGTTGTTTAAGACATTTATTTAATACTCTCATTTTACCATTTTTGTAATTTATATATGATTTAATTTTGTGTTTAAAAAATTTATTTTCTATTTAAGGCATTTAAAATAAGTTTAATTTAATTTTCATTTAAAGAATTTATTTTTATTTAAGGCAATATTTAAAAAAATTACAATTTTCGTCAAAATCACATTTGATTTACAATTAATTGATCTTTATCCTAAGCACATGTGAATTATAGCGTGAAAAATAGTAATTCAAATTAAATATTAAGAAAAATATTTAAAACAGAATTACATGTGATATGAAGCATAATACATTTAATATGTATAATATCATATGTGATTCAAAACGTAATTCATAATTTACAATATTATGTGATGTTGTAGACAACTTACATTTTCTTTCCGTTTAAATTTACTATGATCAATATCATATATGATATTTTGACAAAAATTAGCTACTTTTTTGAAAGAAAAAAAAAAGAAACATTGATTAAATGTGGATATTACATGTGATTTTTTACGAAATGTGATTTTTTACGAACATTGTAAAAAAAATCTTAAATAAATTAATTCATTAAAAAATAAATATTTTTTAAATGAAAAACTAAATCATCCATATTTTAAATGTCATTAAAAAATATTTTAAATGAAAAACTAATCATGCTTAAATCATGAAAATTATAAAAGAATCATAAATAAATAACTTAATTAAATGCATTAAATAACCCTTATAGAAATAAATGAATTTTCATATATAATCTATATGCAACAAATGACACATGTCTTTTTGGGTGATTTTTAAGAAAGTTTTATTTAAGGAATTGATTCAAATATATGAATGGTTGATATCCATCCACTTAGAGCATCCACAATAAAGGTCTTGCTAGGTTACTGTTAGGGTTTTTATAAGAACCTCCACCATGAAACAGAGGTTCTTGTCCGGTCTCAAATTCTAATAGTACATGAACAAGAGCTTAGGATCTTATCTACCTTTTCCTTTTTTATTATAGTTTTAATATTATTTTATTATTATTTCTTCACCATTTTATTTTATTTTAATAAATTTATAAAACATATAAGTTAAAATTTAATAAAAAAACTATAAATAAATTATTATAAAATATATTTATTAATTTTGTTTTATGTTTTCTTTTGTTGTAAATTTTTTTATTTTGTTTTAATAAGTTTAATTTATAATTATCTCGTTATATTATTATGTTTATATTACGGTGTGAATATTTATATATATATATATAGCCATAGGTTCAAATTAGAAGTGCTAAATATATGAGAAATAGAGAAATAATCCCAGTTTTTCATACAGTCAAGATCGAATTTGACTGGTCAATAATTGCGGCTTTGTCTGGTCAAAATTTACGGTTATACCAAAAATAGAGGGATGGTTTCATAACTTTTACAAATAGGCGTCAAACAGGTTCATATGTGAACCCGTGTGATTCACATATGAACTATATGTTCATATGTGAATCCGTGTAATTCATATATGAACTATTTTAACCGATTCACATATGAACTTGTAGGTTCATATGTTAATCATATGAACTAACAGATTCACATATGAACTAATTATCTGATTCTCATATTAACTAATTCACATATGAACCCGTAGGTTCATATGTGAATCAGTTAAATAATTAACATGTGAACTAATCAACGGGTTTACATATGAACTTATTTGCCGTCTATTTGTAAAAGCTACGAAACTACGCCTCTATCTTCTTCAGACCATGCGAGGAATTGTTCGGTGTTTCACAGTCAAAATCGCAAATGTTGATCAAATAAAGGATTAGAATCACTTCTTTACTTCTAAAAAATTTAGCACTTCTAATTTGAACCTCTCCTTATATATATATAGTGGAAGAATATTTTGCAACCCTGAAAAAGGTTGCAACCCTTGCAACCCACATCTTAACCGTTGGATTCATGATCGACGGTTATTTTATTTTTCTGTTTTTTTAATTAAAAATATTGGGCCCCATATCTATTGTAACCGCCGATCATGAATCCGACGGTTAAGATGTGGGTTGCAAGGTTTGCAACATTTTTAAGGGTTGCAAATAAAACAACTATATAGAAGGAGGTTCAAGGGAAAACCTCAAAAAAACAGAAAACTGAAGAACACTCTGGTAGTTTTTCATCTGGACGGTATGCAATTGTGCATAGAGGTGTATTATGTTGTTTTTTTGGTTTTTATGCACAAGTGCATTATGCACGTGTGCATGTTACAAATTACTTGTATGCACAAGTGCATACCATTCAGAAGAAGGGCTACCAGAGTGTTCTTCAGTTTTCCATTTTTTTTATGCTTTCCCCTGAACTTGACCCTATATATATATAGGTGGTTTCATTTGCAAACCCCTCTTATGATACAAACTTTGCAACCCTTGTAAATGCCATTGATATTATCAATCAAGGGTTGAGATTAATTTGAGTTATTTATGTTAATAAATTAATTAATTTAATATAATAAATTAATAAAAATAGGACGAAAGGGCATAATGGTACATTCCAATTCCAAATTTAAATAAGGAAATCGGATGATTCCTTTTTTTTAAAAAGGAAACCAATTTATTTTATTATAAATTCTTTTTTAATATATTATAAAATTATCAATATATCATTGAAAAAAATAGTTTAATATAATAAAATCTTAAGTTCATCATTGACATAGTGAAACAGTAGAGAAGCCATAGTGAAACTTTATTGAAACCATTGTGAAACATAGTGAAACCTTATTAAAACCATATTGAAACATAATGAAACAGTTTCACTTCCAATGAAAGCTCTAAAACGTATTTCATCATCTAGATGAAACCTTATTGCAACCATAGTGAATCGTAATGAAACGGTATTGAAACCATGATAAAATATAATGAAACTTTTTCGAAACCGTAGTGAAACTATAATTAGAAAAGAAAACAAAAAATAATGATATCGGTGTTTACTTTTGAAAAAAAAAATCAAAACTTAATGTCAAAACGTCACAATTTAATATATATATCCAAAATTAAAAAAAATTAAAAAAATCATAATAAACAATCTATTCGGCATTTAATATAGGAAAAAAATTAATTTTCTAAAAAATAAAAAAAACACATTATATATATATCGGATATTTTTTAAAAAAAATAATTTTAGTTAAAAACACATTAATATTGGATACTTTTAAAAAAAATACCATAATTAACTGATTCACATTTAAAGCTATCCAAAAATAACCACTCAATAAAACTACCATATATATACGGATTAAATAGAAAAAGACCTACTTGCTCTTATAATTTAAATAAATTAAAAATCAAAAGAAATTCTCTTATTGATTGAAAATGGTGTGCAAAGTTTGTAATATAATAGTGTTTTCCCATGATCGCTCCCCTATATATATATATATATATATATATATATATATATATATATATATATATATATATAAATTAGAGTGAATTACACTGGTAGTCCTGTGGTTCGCTTAAATTTTGGATTTGATCCCTAAAACAAATTATCTACATTGATAGTCTCTAACACTTTTAATTTTATAACATTCAAGTTCCCTCGAGTTAACATGGTCAATTAGCAACCGTTAGAAGAGGCAAATCTTTATTTAGGCAAACTACAGGGACCAAAAATGTAATGCACTCTAAATTAATTGTTATTCAAATATTTTATTTAAGAAATTATTTTTATTCACATATTTATTTTTAAAAAATTATACATATTTATTTGAAAATATTATTCACATATAATAATATTAAAAAATTTGAACCGTACTTAAAATAATTTTTTTAATATAAATTATTTATCGACATATTTATTTAAAAATATTTTTATTTACATATTTATTTAAAAAATGTATTCAGATATTTATTTAAAAATTTATTCTCATATAATAATTAAAATATTTTTTTAACTATACTGAAAATATTTTTAATAAATAATTTTTTTTAAATATGTGAAAAAATGATTTGTCCCTTCTAACATTTGTTAATTGATGGTGCTAACTCGAGGGACCTTAAATATTATGAAATTGAAAAGTTAACCACACGGACCACCGGTGTAATTCACTCTATAAATTAAAATTAATTTATAACTCACAAAATAATAATTGTAAAATATATTTTCTATTCTTAAAAAAATACATCAAATTGTCTATCTATCTATCTATCTATGTATGTATGTATGTATGTATGTATATATATATATATAGGAAGGATAATTCGAGAAACAAACTAATTTATAAAAAAACGAGAATGAATGTGGGCCACATAATCTATTAATTAAAATACCATAAATAAAAAATAATTTATAAATTAGAATAATTATCATTTTGAATTGGATAAATCTTTAAAATTCTCATTATATCTTTTAGATTTATTTATTTTTTAATTTCAATTATTTCATAATTTTTTTTTTCTAAATATACTTTTAATAAAGAAAAATAATTTAACCAAATATCACATGTAAATGTGATATCACCATATGAATATTTAATACTTATACATATCACATATCATATTATCACATGTGATAATTGTATATATTTTAGTTGATCATATGTGAATAGTTATGTATATTTATATTTATAGATCTTTTTGTAAATGAAATATTATCACATTTGATTATACGTCACTTATATTAAGACATATATTATCATATGTGATATATACAAAATTTCACCTAGTGGGATCATGTGTGATACATAATAATAGATCATATGGTAAACGAAGTTAATCACATGTGATTGAAAACGTAAATAAAAAAAATAGAGAAAAAAGAGTGAAATAGATAATGAATTAATTGTGGATATCACATGTGATATTTAATGAAAATTATGAATTTTTTTTATCAAAAGTATATCTAGAAAAAAATTATATAAATTTGATAAAAAAAATTACGAGTTTACTAAAATTAAAAAATATATAAATTTAAAAGATATAATGATATTTTTAAAGATTTATCAAATTCAAAATTGTAATTATCTTAATTTTTAAAATTAATTTTTATTTTTTTTTATTTATAGTATTTTTAAATTAAGAAATTATGTGGTTCATATTCCTTTTCGCATTCTCACAAATTGACCACCTTCTCGTTTGAACCTTCCCAATATATATATATATATATATATATATATATATATATATAGGAAGAGGTTAATTTGATAAATGATAAATGTATGAGAAATAGAGAAGTAACCCTAGACATTGGTCAATATTTGTGGCTTTGACTGTGAAGCACCGGATAATTTTTTGCGTGGTCAATTGAAGATAGAAGGGTAATTTTGTAAAATACGCAGAACAAGTTCATATATGAACCTGTATGATTCCTTACGTTCATATGTGAATCAGTTAATTAGTTCATATGTGAATCACAAGTGTTCATATATGAATCTGTTAACTAGTTCAACTGATTCACATATGAACTTACAGTTAATTAGTTCATATGTGAATCAGTTAATCTATACATATAATAAATAAGTAACTGGAGGGACACATGTCGCCTTTTAGTGAGTCCATTTTTTCCATTTTCTTGTCTAAACATGAATCTGGACGCATTTTACACTATAAGTTCATTTAGCAAATCCACATTCATTCCTTATTTAATCTTTCCTTAATTCAATTTTTTTAATTTATATCTTACATTTACTACCCTTATAATTAGATAAGTAGTTTATTTTTAATCTATACATATTATTTTTATTTTTATTTATATTTAGTTCATATACATTATTTATGTTTATATGATATGAGTCTAAAATGAAAAATTAAAAAGTAAGAGATTAAAAATAAACTACTTATCTAATTATAAGGGTAGTAAATGTAAGGTATAAATTAAAAAAATTGAATTAAGGAAAGATTAAATAAGGAATGAATGTGGATTTGCTAAATGAACTTATAGTGTAAAATGCGTTCAGATTCATGTTTAGGCGGGAAAATGGAAAAAATGGACTCACTAAAAGACGACACGTGTCCCTCCAGTTACTTATTTATTATATGTATAGATTATACCATTGTAATCGGTTCGTCATTACCTTCAAAATGAGTCCAATATTGAATATTTTTGGATTTAATTATATAATTAAATATCATAAATATATACGAATTAATATGTCGTGATGATATTTAGTATATATATTTTTTTTATATCATGAAGTTTTATAAAATAACATTTTTAATTTTTAATTTTATTTTCTTGACATTATGATATTTAGTATATATATTAATATATATATATATATATAGAGAGAGAGAGAGGATCAAACGAGAACAATAACTATTTAAAAGAACACGAGAACTAACAAAATCATTAGTGATTTTACATTAACGTGCAAAAAAGCCACACGGATCTGAAGTCGCGGCCAAAGTCCCTTTTTCGTGTGCTAATGTAAAATCATTAATGATTTTGCTAGTTATCGTGTTCTTTTAAATATGTATTGTTCTCGTTTGAACCCGACTCTCTCTCTCTCTCTATATATATCTATCTATACATATAATAAATAAGTAACTAGAAGGACACGTGTCATCTTCTTGTGAGCCCATTTTTTCATTTTTTTGCCTAAACATGTATCTAGACGCATTTTACATTATAAGTTCATTTAGCACATCTATATTTTACATTATAAATTCATTTAGCACATCTACATTTTACATTTACGTTCTATTATAAATTTTGTTTTATAAATTCTTAATATTTATTCATATTTTTTATTAAATTTTTGCAAAACATCGTTTGTGAAAACTGCCTAAAACAAAGACGTTTTGTAACCAACTGCAAAAAAACAACTATGAAGGGAAAAAACTTGGAAAAGTAGCATCATACTTTCGATAATTATTCATATTTGTAATATAAGTTTTCTGGCATAATTTAATTTTTTAAATTACCCCGTGTAATACACGGGGTCGAATCTAGTTAGTTCATATATAAATAAGAAAGATTCATATATGAATCAGTTAAAAGAGTTCATATGTCAATTACACTAGTTCACATATGAACTTGTGAATCACATAAGTTCATATATGAACTCGTCCCGTGTATTTTGTAAAAATTACGAAACTCTCCTATTTTTGGAATAACCGCAACTTTTGACCAGTCAAAGCCGCAATATTTGATCAGTCAAATCTGATTTTGACCGTATGAATGACTAAGATTATTTCTCTATTTCTCAAATATTTTCCATTTCTCAAATGAACCTAAGGTTATATATATATATATATATATATATATATATATATATATATATATATATATATATAGAGAGAGAGAGAGAGAGAGAGAGAGAGAGAGAGAAAGAGGGGTTATTATGCAACCCCTTTACATGTTGTAGCTCATGCAACCCTTCTATCCACCACTATTTTTATTTTTAACTTTTTTTTTTTTAATTACATAAAATAAATGGTGGATAGAGGGGTTGCATGGGTTGCATCATGTAAATGAGTTGCATTTGATCGTCCCAACTTTTTTCTTAATTATATAAAATAAGTGGTGGATAGAGAGGTTGCATGGGTTACATCATGTAAATGGATTGCATTTAAACGACCATCCTCTCTCTCTCTCTCTCTCTCTCTCTCTCTATATATATATATATATATATATGACATCACATGGCTCATTCTTCACATTTCTAATTCAAAAACAAAAAAACTAGGAAAAAACATTGAGAATAAAAAATGCTCTCAAATACACCTAAATTCTCCATATCGTCGACATTCTCCAAATTTTCTAAATTTTTCCTCCATTCTACAATCCTCAAAATTTTCCAATGTAACAAATTACCATACAAACTAGGGGTGTTCGTGGTGTGGGTTGGGGCAAAACCGCATCACATATGCGATTTGAGCATTTTTCCAAACCACAAACCGAACCACATATACCTCAAAACCTCAAACCGCACCAAACCACACCGCGTATGCGGTGCAGTTTATGTAGTTTGTGTCTAACACACTTTACACCTACAATTCAATAATCTTAAAATCAAAACTTCATTTTAAAATCAACGATAACGTGAAAGTAGTCCATAAAATAAAAATATTCAACACATCCGATTCCTAATACATATTACATAAATATTGCAATTATTCTATATATACATATACGTGTGTGATATATAAAACTAAAAACATAAGCATATATAATGTGCGGTGCGAACCATAGTTTGATAACTCAAAACCACAAACCGCACCGCTGAAGTTCTGGACCGCGCTTTGTAGTGCCATATGGGGCAATCTGTGTGGTTTAGCGGTTTAACTTTCTGGTTTCACCTGTGAAATTTGGTAAATTTTTTGGAACAATCAGAGTTCATACACGAAACAATATTATGAACTTTAAATAAAAATAATTTATTTTTCATCTATGAATTCTAAACAAAAATTATTGTTTCACCTATGGACTTTTCTAGTTTCACCACCTATGAACTTTGATAAAACAAAATCAGAACAATCAAAGTTCATAGATGAAACAATACTATGAACTTTAAACACACACAATATAATCACGGGAGGAACATATATTTAGGTTTTTAAATCAAATTCGTTATCCCTTTGTGATACAAAATCAATACAAATCGAAACCCTAAAATCGAATTCGAACAAAAATTGAATGCAAATCAAAAATCCGAATCGAATTCAAACAAAAATTGAATATTTAAACAAAAATGTTAACCCTAATCTAGATTTGTTCTCTCAAATTCATGCATCCATGGAAACGTGCTTGTCCTTAGTCGTCCATTGATGGCGATAATGCACACGTGTAAAATGTGTCACAATAATGCCACAAGTATACACCACGTATTGCGTTCGCTTCTCAAGTAATATAATGGTAAGAACCAAATATCGTATCCACAGGGATTGGACTTAACTAAGAATCAGAGATTTTCATGAACTTCCGGTGCAAAGTTAAAAGATTTATAAAATTTTGATTGGTTGGTTTAAAGCGAAATATTAAATATTAAATTTAACAAATGATAAAAGGCGGGTACGGGTGTAAGTTTTCCCCGAGAGTATTTTTATAACTTAAATGGTTAACAAGACCGGTCACAATGAAGTCCCACACGATTTCCTCCTCTCGAAGCTACGTCGTATAGGTTGTGATAACGGTATTATTATAAAATTACCACACTAACTAACTTTCAGTTTACCAATCTCACTAAGTAGATCTCGAAGATCTCAGCCCCGTTAGTATGGAGGGATGCGCATATCTCGATGACACACCAACTCGACCAACATTTTGGATCTTAGTTCGATTATGCAAAAATCCATATCTCTATGTGATTATTAAATATTTTCTCAAACCTTCTTGTATCACCCAAGCCGTATTCGGGTCCGCCCCTCTCGGGGTTTAAGACCTAATATTAACACACACAAGTGATCGGCTTGTTCGCATTGAGATGAAGATTCAACTTGGATGACCAAACCGAGAAGCTAGCCAAATGCGGTAACACCCAAGTGTTACATTTTAACCTCTCGGGTTTGGCTTACACTCGCACCCAAAGGGGGGGTTTAGCTATTGGACATAATTAAAGACATAATAGAAGAAAAGAAGTGCTGGAAATTAAACTGCATTAACTGAAAAACTGTCACTGTAGTCACAGACTTACCACAGTGGTAACGAAATGTAAAGTGCAGAATTAAAAACTAAAGAACAATACAAGAACAACTATCTAAGAACTTGAAATTAAAAAGCTTGGAGATTCTCAGGGAGCTCCAAGGAAGTGATGGAGTACTTGGTGAAAACTTGGATAAATTGATGGATGCTTCAAATGTCAACCCAAAACCCCTTTTTATAGTCAAAAAGGGGTGAATAGTGTTTTAAATGATGAATAGTGACTTTTCTAAGCATGCCTTTTTTTTTGTCTTCATCCTCTTCTTTTCAATAAAAGAGTTCAGCCTTGACCCATTTTCAACCTGCAAGTCTTCTTCACAAATTGGGAAATAAAATCTCTAAGAAGATTTCCAGTTGTTATGTACTGCTGTGGTGACTTACCACATTGGTTCCAAATGTCTAGAACCTGATTTTTAACCTATTTCATGACTTTTTAGGTACTTTGGACCAAATAAAGAGAAAAGACTCAAAATGGTCTTTTGGGATGATAGAAATAAGGAAAAATGTTAGAAAAAGGGAGACAAATAACCCTAAGATATGAGGGTTATCTTCCATCTCCCAAATCCATCGTTCCTCCCTGAAAACAATCTCCTCCTCCTCCTCCTCCTCCTCCTCCTCCTCCTCCTCCTCCTCCTCCTCCTCCTCCTCCTCCTCCTCCTCCTCCTCCTGAGCCACTAGATTAGTGCTTGGTCGAAGCGGAGTCTATTTCCCTCCACACGCTTGATCGAATTGGGTCGGCCACACCATTGTCTCCTTTGACCACTCCTCTATTACATATTAAGGATCCATCCATGTCACCAAAGATGAATAAGTTTGTGCCACTGCATCTTAGACTATGTTTCCATGGGGGGAGGAGGAGCTTGAATCGAAGATTCAGAAGCAAAGATATCTTATTAAAAGCAAGTTTATTAATTGTAAAAAGATATGTTCGTAAAACATTTTCTCAGAAGTGTCTTGTAAAATAGCTAATACATCGAATTTTTATTTTTAAAATATCTTAAAAAACTTGTAAAGATTTCAAAAGCATCCTATAAATTTATTATAACAACGTTTTACGTTAAGGCCCAAGCTTAGTCCTCCAATATCCAATCTATAATAATAAATAAATAAAACCCGGTCGTTTTAATCCTAGTCTAAGAGGTTGTTTGGTTGGTTTTTCCATGAAGACATGTATAAATAAATTTGTGTGTATGGATTAATCTCTCTATAGATTGAGAATATTTTTGTTTGGGAGGGTCTTTTCATAGTTGAAATAAGTGTGTTTTTCAATTGGTAGGGACAAGTTTGGAATTTTTTTTTGCCTATAGCCTTCCCTATAATCTTATTGAATAAGTCATTTTATATGTCATTAAAAAATTACGAAACAATCATGTATCATTATAACTGATCGAATAAGTTGTAAATCTCGTTCAACTAATTAAGTTGATAACACAATCGGGCATAAGTTGGGTCGGTCTAACATAACATTCAAGCATGCCCCTAATAGGGTTTTGCGGTTAATCGGCCATTGATTCTTACTTCTATTTTACTTTCTGTTAATCATTTGAATTGATGGTATTAATTTGAGTTAAAATTTTGACATGATCGTTTTATACAAAGGTTTACAGATTATTGGTCGGAGTTCATAGATAAAATACGACGTGGACAAAATTGGCGTAAACCAAGTGACTATAAATTGAAAATAAAATTTTATTTTCTAGAAAAAAGAAAAAATAATTAAATTTAAAATCTGATTGAATTTTAATTGAATTTGTCACATGCCATAAAATTGAATTGAAATATAGTGGTGAAAGCGAGTTGTGTGGATAGGAATATTTGCGTATTAACTGAGTTGTGTGGATAGGAATATTTGCCTTTTACTGTAGACTCTTTCAATCGTCACTTACGTCTAACTAACGAAATATGCGTGGACCAAACCATTACTTCCAAATTGAATTAGGTCGTTGTGTTCCAACGAAATATAACTCCTAAAACTAAAAATTTGGTATTTTTGGACAACATAAGAGAAAATTGTGTTCGTGATTTAGTGTCATCAACCATTTGGTGTAATTGTGATTTATTACTTGAGATCGGTTAAGATGATAAGAGAAACATAAATGAGTGAGGAGGTGTGGAGTGCATAGAGGTGCTCAAAAACCAGACCAACCTGATCAACCCAACAAAAAATATCCAAAAAAACCCAACCCAAGGTAACCTGAAGCATGATCGATTAAAAAATTAGCCAACACAACTATATTGGGTCGGGATTATTAAGTCGGCGCAATGGAACCTAACCTAACCCGATAACCCGTTCAAACAGTCGTACACACTCTTTCTTCACTAAGGCAGTAACGCTCCTTCATTCGTTGTATTCTTTCTTCACAGCCGCACACCTCTTTCGTTATGAGACTTTGACCTAATCGATTTTCAAACACCGACTTGATTTCGCATTTCAGCAGGATAGCAGCTAGCACAATAGGTAAGATTTCCAGTTCGATTTCACCCTCCACGGTTTTATTTCTTGTTCGATTTCACAGGTTTCCATTTGCTACACCCTTCCCCCACAGGTATCGAATTATCAATTTCTTCTAATCTTCTTTGTTCACACTTCACAGTTTGAAATATCTTATGTTAGACTATTGATTATTGAAATATGTAGATTGTTATGTTCACACTTCACAGGTTTCCATTTGCTTCACCCTTCACGGATTCACCCACAGGTATCGAACTATCAATTTCTTCTAATCTTATTTGTTCACACTTTACGATTCGAAATCTGTTATGTTACAGTTAGACTACACAACAGTTAAAATGTATTAATTTTGTTTATGTTTAGAACAATTGTTGTTGATTGATGTATTATCATTGGGTTTAAACATTTTATTGTTATATTTCAATGGTTTTTGTTGGAGACGTATTATCATTTGAATTTGTAAGACCCCGAGTTTTGGGTAAGCAAGCCTTTAATTATTACAATTTGTTAAACCTAGATCACTAGTTGACAACAATCACACAACACAATATAGATCAAGATATAATAAATCAGAGTAACATACCACGATCCCTTGATTAAACAATGAAAACCTTGTGTGTTTTTGGTACCTTGTGCTATTACAGAATACAACTACCTCCTCTTCACAATTATGATTATGAAAGTAATAATGAGGATTAACCTAAAAACCTAGTTACTTAAAACCTATTTATACTTAGGCCTAATGCCTAATGGGCTAGAGGCCCAATAACAAACTAACTATATAATAAATACAAAATACCCCCTAGAGTATAAAATACTCTTACAATTTAGACCCCCTCATTAACTTTAATATTGAATACAATTATTTGATCCAACAATCTCCCATTTGGATTCAAGATTAAAAAAAAATTGGCAATAGTCTTCGGGTCTTCACTTTTCTTGAAAACTTCAGATATAGTCTTCATCTTCCTCTTTCTTTAAAAGAAGTGTCCTTCTGACTATCACTTTGATATTTGAAATTCTTCAACAGTCTTCAGATTATATTCTCCCTTTCTGATTTTTCTCCCCCTTTTTGATGAGTGGTGAGAATCATCATCAAAACATATCAGAACAATCTCCCCCTTGTCATTATAGACTTCAATTTAGCACTGTCTTCATGTATAGATCCCTGTGTGGAAATAAGAGCAGTCTCTCCAAATGGAGAAAGTGATTATTTCAATCTATGCAGATTCCAATAAAAAGTAGTAACCATTCGAATCTTTTCAAATTCAAACAGTTTAATAGGTGTAACCCTGAATCAACAAATGACTCAGTTGAAATGCCTGTCAGTAACACAAAGTTACTGAGTAACACAAAGTTACTATATAAAGAGCTGGTTTTGATGTTGGCTCCCCAGGACTTCCATTCAATCATTGAATAACACATGGTTATCTATGAACGTTCTGACAGAAAACAAATTTCTGTATGCTTGTGCATGTGTATGAAAGAATTAAGCACTGATGATTGCTTTTCAATTTAGGCTCAAAGTATGTAAACTTGTTGAGACATCAACAAATTATACAAAGACTCAATGTGCATGAGAAAGGGTCGAAGGTGGGGCAACTTTCCTTCTTTTTCAATATTAGTATCTTCCAAATGAAGAACCAATAGCATATGTGCTGCTTCCCCAGAAAATGTGAAACATTCTCTTTTTGAGAAAAGAATGAGTAGCTGGTGGGGTTGTATGCAAGAGATGGCATGGGCTAGTTGCCTATTTCAATGATGGTCACCAAAGAATTTGAACCAATCAAATTAAGTGGCTGCCCGACTCAGAAAGAAGTTTGCTGCATAGTCTGATATTCTTTTACTCTATTCTCTCGCCCTCTTTCTTTTAAATCTCCCTTCTAACCAATCTCTCTTTTCCATTTTACCTCTTCACACACCATCACTCAATTCTTTTGACCCCTCTCCCCTCAATCACTCAGGAAATACTTCCGGGGTAAGAAACACTGGTTATCGTGAATCCATGGAAGTTCTGTTAAGCTCTCACACTGAATCCCTTGTATTTTCCTAAAAGAACATGTTGTTCAACAATCTTTTGTACATGAAAGCACAAAGGAATACAAACATGAAGAATAAAATTTTGGAGATGATTCTCCCCCTCAAATAAAAAGAGGTTGACAGTTAAGCTCTAAATTAAGCTCTAAAGGAGTTGTTCAATTAAGCTCTTTGACAATTAAGCTCCCCCTCAACATTAAGCTTTTTTTTTTTTTTTATAAATATAAGACAGAAAAATAAAACACTGAAGTGCGGGTTCTAATAAGATGTGATTAGAAGCCAAAGTCACTTGAACACACCTGCAAAGAGAAATCATGGTAATCATTTGTGAAAATGATTCCTTTATCGTTAGCAACAGTTGGAAAGTAAAACACAAGATTAAGATTCAGAATACTCCCCCTCGAATCATGAGTAAGGTCAAGAAGACATGTTCAACATACCAAGTTTGCTGATTAGAAACTGGAACCTCTTTTCATCCAACGGCTTGGTGAAAAGATCAGCTAACTGGAAGTCAGTCTGAACAAAGTGCATTTCGATATCACCTTTTTCTACATGATCCTTGATGAAGTGATAACGTACATCTATATGCTTGGTCTTCGAATGCTGAACTGGGTTAGCAGTTATGGCGATTGCGCTCTTAGAATCACAATAAATAGGGATGCGCTTGTAGTTGTACCCAAAGTCCCGTAACTGTGTCTTCATCCAGAGGACTTGTGAACAACAGCTAGCAGCAACTACATATTCAGCCTCGGCAGTGGATGTTGAAACACAATTTTGTTTCTTTGAGGTCCAACTCACAAGTTTATCACCTATAAATTGACATGATCCAGAGGTGCTTTTCCGGTCTAGCTTACATCCTGCATGATCAACATCTGTAAAGGCAGTTAGTTCAAAACGAGAATCCTTTGGATACCAAAAGCCTAAATTAGGAGTGCCTTTGAGATATCTAAGGATTCGCTTAACAGCATTATAGTGCGACTCTTTAGGATTAGACTGATATCTCGCACAAAAACATGTGGCGAACATTATATCTGGGCGACTGGTAGTCAGATAAAGTAAAGAACCAATCATTCTGCGATACACCTTTTGATCAACAGGTTTCCCGGAGGGATCTGCGTCTAAGAGTGTACCAGTAGCCATTGGTGTTTTCATGACTGAACTATCTGACATATTGAACTTTCTTAACATGTCTTTTATATATTTAGCTTGATTAATGAAAATGCCATCGGGTAATTGCTTTACTTGTAAACCAAGAAAGAAATTTAATTCACCCATCATCGACATTTCAAACTTTGTTTCCATGATTTTAGAAAAGTTCTTGCAAAATTTCTGATTTGTCGACCCAAATATTATGTCGTCAATATAAATCTGAATGAGAATCAAGTCCTCACCTTGCCTTTTAAGAAATAAGGTAGTATCAACGGTACCTTTCTTGAAACCAGAAGTAAGTAGAAATTTAGTGAGAGTTTCATACCAGGCTCTTGGTGCTTGTTTAGGCCATAAAGCGCTTTGTCTAACACATAGACATGATCGGGGTGATGAGGATCAACGAAACCTTCAGGTTGAGCCACGTAGACCTCCTTATGCAGAACGCCGTTTAGGAAAGCCGACTTTACGTCCATTTGATAGACTGTTAAGTTCTTGTGCGCTGCATATGCCAAGAAGATTCTGATGGCTTCGATCCTTGCAACAGGGGCGAATATTTCGTCATAGTCAATGCCCTCCTGTTGACAGTACGCTTTTGCAACCAAGCGAGCTTTGTTTCTCACAACTATTCCAGCTTCGTCTTTCTTGTTTCTGAATACCCACTTAGTTCCAATAACAGTTTTACCTTTAGGTAGTGGGATCAAGCGCCAAACCTTGTTCCGTTCGAATTGCAGAAACTCGTCTTGCATAGCAGAAATCCAGAAGGGATCACGTAGAGCTTCTGATGCTTTCTTTGGTTCTAAGGAACTAAGGAAGCTTGAAAACATGCAAAAATTCGCTGACGCTGACCGTGTCGTGACACCAGATTGTACGTCACCTATCACGTTATGCAGGGGATGATCCTTAGTCCAACGATGTGTGCTTGGTAAGGATTCAACTGTTTGTTGCGTGTTTGATGCATTGTATTCATCATGCACGGCAGGTAGATCCACAGATGTACTCGGGACATCTTGTACTGGTGTTTCTGATACTGAAGCTTCTGGAGTAGCAGCTGAAGTACTCGTGACTTCATTTCCAGAAGAATTATCTGCAGAGACAGATTCAACATTAGTAGAGTCAGAAACTAATGGTTTACTTGTACCTGATGGAGATGCAGTGACATCTTCGGACGACCCATACATGTCTTCAGAAATAGTAGGGACCTCCGGGCTTGTTGTTGATGTAGATATGCCTTTGTCAAAATCTGCACAAATATCATCGAAGGCATCAATAAACAGTAAATCTAACTCAAATGAAGTAGAGTTAGAGTTAGAAATAGTAGATCCTTTAGACACTGGTTCTATTCTGGGGTGAATAGAAGCTTTGTGATTAAGTCCGAGTTCTGAACTGTTGTGTCCAGAAGTCCTAGTAGAATTCTCATCAAAGGAGACATTCATGCTCTCAACAACCGTCTTGGTTCGAATAATGTAAATTCGATAAGCCTTGGATGTCAGAGAGTATCCAACGAGATATCCTTCATCCGCTTTCTTATCAAAATTTGATAATCCTTGACGTTCTCGCAGAATGTAACACCTGCAACCAAAAACACGAAGGAATTTGATGTTAGGTTTATGATTGTTGATTAACTCATATGCTGTTTTATTAAAGCGCTTGACCACAATGGTATGATTTTGAGTAAAACATGCTGTTGCGACTGCCTCAGCCCAAAGGTGCATGGGTAGATCAGAATATGCAAGCATAGTACGAGCAACTTCAACAAGAGTGCGGTTCTTCCGTTCAACAATGCCATTCTGCTATGGAGTGTAGGCTGCGGAGAAGTTATGTGAAATTCCCACAGAGATAAGATAACTCTGCAAGGTGTCATTCTTGAACTCCGTGCCGTTGTCACTGTGAAGAGTACGAACTGGCAATTGAAGACGTACTTGAATGCGCTTAATAAAAGCGATGATCAACTCTGGCGCATCTGACTTGTTGCGAAGAAACTCGAGCCATGTATATCTCGAATAGTCATCTATCATTACTAAAACGTACTTCTTTCCATTGATAGACGCCGTTCGTATTGGGCCACAAAGGTCCATATGAAGAAGTTCCAATGCAGATGAGGTCGATGATTCTGCTTTGGACTTGAAGGAGCTTCTCTTCATTTTGCCCATCTCACATGCAGAGCATAGTGAGTCTTTCTCAAACCTCATTTCTGGTAGACCTTTGACCAGACTTTGTCTCTGTAGCTTAGCTATGGATCGGAAATTCTGATGAGACAAGCGACGATGCTACGTCCAAGATTGAGCTTTAGTTTCTTTGGCTAAAAGGCATACTGGACGTGTGGCAGACAGTGTAGGAAAATCTACATAGTATAGATTTCCATGGCGCTTAGCTTTGAAGACTTCGTAACCATCAGGATCTTCAAGATAGCAATGAGTTGTTGTGAAGCGAACTTGATATTTCATGTCACAGAAGTGACTGGTGCTAAACAGATTGTGATCAAGTCCTTCAACGTATAACACCCTTTGAATCTTCACAACTCCATTATCGAGCATTCCATATCCTCTGAAGTGTCCTTCTACTTCAGAATTTGCAAACCTAACTGCTCCGGCAGGCTCCTCCACATAGTTATGCAAGAGGTGCTTGAATACTGTCATGTGGTGTGAACATCCGGAATCTATTAACCACAGTCGACAGTCCTGCAAAGGAGACAATTAGTTTTGCTTAGGTACCCATATCAAGATGGGTCCTTCGCGGTTATCACCAAGCAATTCAGGAATATCAGCAGGTTTAACTTTTACTCGCCATTCATATCGGGGTTTTGGAACCCATTTCCAAACCATTTTGACATTTAATTCCTGAAAATCCTTGTTAGATCTAGGATTGGTAACCTTAGCTCGAAACACTTTGGGTTGTGTGGAAGAATTAGAATTAGAATTGGAATTAAGGTTCAGTTGAGCTTTTCTTTTACTCTTCTTGGGCTTAGAAGTGGAGTAGTATTTGAAAGAATTATCCCAGCAGTGTTTGCAATATAGATTCTTTCGAACAAAATTCATAAACTTAGATTTATCGGAACAAATCTTACATTCATGTCCATCAAAAGAATTACTTTTCAAAATAACACTGTCAGAAATACAACTATTCGTAACAAAAGATTCACTAGAAGTCAAACTATCATTTTTATTCAAACTAGTATCTTTATTCTTCTTACTCCTCCCAACTCCATTTCCTTTTATATCTGAAACAGAAACATGAACCTTGTTAGTCTCTATCTTAGAGGGTGGTTCTTTTCTAGAGTTACTTGAAGTCTCACCCTTCTCAAAAATACTAGGTGGATATTCAGGGCAATCAGAGTAAACAACTGAAGGTTTTGCAGGAGCATCAAATTCTGGATTAGTTCTTACCTTCCAGCTTGGATCATTGAACATCTGTTTATCATTTGAAGCATTTTTAAACATAGTAATTTTCAAATCACTGATCTCTGTGCAAAGCTCTTGATTTTCTTTCAAAGATTTTTCAAGCTTAAATTTGAGATCAAAGTTTTTATCTTCAACCTCATCAAGAGACTGTTGCAACATATCAATTTACTTCATCAATTCAGATGTATGATCACTCACATAATTTGACTCCTTTGCAGTAGAAACAGGATCAGAATCTGAGGCATTCATCATTTCAGAAAACCTTTCTTCAGTCATGGACTCAATAAACTCCATTTTTTCAATTTTAGAACAAGATTCATTCGTGATGACAATTTCTTCTTCAACCTCTTCAACAAGTAAATGTTTAGAAGCAATGGGATTTGGGACTGATGGTATATTAGATGGATCAATATCCGATTCATACTCATCATATTTGCATGTAGTCTCAGGTGGAACCGTGTCATTGCTGACTGATTCTTTTGAAGATGTGGTAAACAGTGAATCAAACTCAGTTAATTCGATCTTTCGAGTTTCATAGCTTTTGTTCAAATCACTGTATTTAAAACCAACTGATTTAAAAGAATTTTGAGAATCAGTTTCACAAGACTTGTCCTTCCTTATTTCTTCTCGACTATTGGTCTCTGTAAAAGGTTTAGAAGTACTTGCTTCAACAAAGGTTGCACGAATGTTAGGAATGGGTCTGATTGTGGAGCCAAATTTATCAAAATTATATAAGTGCTCCGGTGCCTTTTTCAAAACATCGTTAGTTGACACACCCAAACCTGGTTTCAGTTTATAAAACCTTTCATCCTAGAGTTTATTGGTCAGCAGATTTAATGTCTGCTCAGTCTGACCTCGTTTCATGTTAATGTCCTCCAATTGCTTGATTTTGGTGAAAGCTTCATTTCTTTCTTGATAACAAACTTCAAATTTGATTTTAAACTCACCCTTTTCAGTATCAAGATTCACAAGATCCTTTTCTAAGCTAGATATTTTTCTTTTTAAAGATTCCTTTTCAGCTTTTAAACCATCATTTTCTTTTTCTTTGTCTTCCACAACAACTTTTAACAATGCGTTTTCATCACAAAAACTTAAAACTGATTGATGTGCAGAGCTAAGTTTACCTTTCAATAAAGCAAATTCATCTTTCATACTATGTATTTGGGCCATTAGAGATTCAATAAGGTCAGAATTATCACTTACCTTAGAATTCGCATCTTCAGAATGTGCCTCAGAATCTTCATCGTCACCATCCAGTTTTGCCATGTAGGAAACTTGGGTGAAGTGTGCCTGCTCCTCGTCATCAGAACTTTGGAACAGCCAGTTTTCTTCTTCAGCCATAAGCACCTTTCCTTCTTCAGCTTTCTTGGCAATGAGTGACTTCCTAGCATAGTATTCTGAGTTCTTCACTTTCTTGAACTTGCAATCTCTGGAGAAGTGCCCAAATTTGCCGCAGTTGTAGCATCTTCCTGGTTCATCCTTTCTTTCTTCTTTCTTCTCCTCTCTCTTTCCTTCTCTTCTATCTTCCTTCCTGTCTTCTCGTCCTTCCTCTCTTTTTCCATGCCTTTGCTTGTATCGCATCTCAGACTTCTCTTTCTTGTAACCATCATACTTTGGCTTTGAGTAGTACTTTTTCTTGCCAAAGCTCTTCTTGAATCATTGAGTAATTAGAGCCAAGTCCTTAGAGAACTTATGTATATCCGGATCAGAATCAATCTCCAGTTCTTCATCACTTGAAGCAGAATCAGACTCAGTAAAATCCGTAACAAGAGCTTTAGACACCTTTTTCTTTGACCTTGTAGAGGATACAGGACCTTTGCCAGCTATGAGAGCCACTGAATCCTTCAGTTTATTGGACTCATTATTGATGGTTTCACTTCATCCTCATGCTGAGAAAGAGTAGAGAAGATATCAGTGACGTTTTCTTGAGCCATATTCTTTGACATCTGAAGGTTGATGGCAAAGTTCTTCCATTCAGGGTTTAAGTTCTTGATGAACTTATAATTTATCTCAGAAGCAGATTTAGAGATATTGTTCCTCTGCAAGTCATTGAGAATGATATTATATCTGTTGTAGGTCTCTAGCAGCGTCTCTCCTTCTTTTGCGTGAAATCCCTCATATGCATTTATGCATAGGTTATGCTTTTCTTGAATTGAGGCTTCACTTCCTTCAAACTGTCTTGATAATTAATCCCAAACTTCTTTAGCTGAGCTCCGACTATCTACACGGTTGTAGATGTCATTTGGAATAGCCATTGTCAGATAAATGAGAGCCTCTTCATCTATCTTGTACAACTCTTTCTCATTTTCATTGAAGTACTGGTACGGTTTTGGGACAAATCTATCAGGAATTTCTGGAGAGGTTTCAATTTCTGCTTGACCAGGTACTCTGATCATTGGATTTACTGGACCATTGATGATTGATTCCATGTATTCTTTGTTCTTGTGATTCAGAAACTGGATCATTCTCTTTTTCCATTGTTGATACTCATCAGCCATGAGGACAGGAGGTTTGGACTGAGAGCCCATTGAGAGAAGCTGATTCGACATCTTTAGCAGTATGGTTAGAAATAAAATTATCTTTACCAATAAAATCAACTAGATGAGATCATTAGAATCAAGAGTTGGATAAAAACTACACTAAAATTTTTTTAGAAAAATAAATTTCCAAAAATAATTAAATGTAGAATATGCACAGTATAAAACACAAATAAATTAACCACAGATAAATTAATCAGAGAGTCTGGCGCAAAAACAACGGTTTGCGCGAACAGTGGATGGCGCAAAGGAGAGTTTCGCGTGAGAGGTGGGTTGCGCAATGTGAATTTTGTGTGACAAGGCAGTGGCGCATAGTGATGTTTGCGCGATGAACAGGTCGCGCAAAGTAAGGGTTTGCGCGAGATGTGGGTCGCGTAAAGATGAGTTTTGCGCGAACCGCGGGTGGCGCAAAGATGGACTTACGCAAATAGGCACTGGCGCAAAGCTGAGGTCGACCGGGGTCTTGCTTGACCAGGGTCCTGCTCGACCGCTGGCTTGCTTGGACCGGTAACTTGCTTGACCGGGAACTTGTCGACCGGTATATTGCATGACCGAAGAGGTGCTTCGACCGGTATCCTGTTCGATCGGACAGGAGTGTCGACCGGTATTGGACCGGAACCGGATCAAGGTAAGACCGGTATGGTGTATTGACCGGTACTGTGCTCTACCAGACTTAAGAGATGACCGGACCTTAGTGTATGACCGGTATGGGGACCGGGGAGGGGAGATGTGAGAAGATCGATATAGAGCAACCGGTACAGGGTGACCGGTATGCTACTACGACCGATACGATGTATTCAACCGGGATGACTTCGACCGGTATGTTCTTAATAGATCGACCTAGGACGATGATGATTAACCCAGAAACCACACAAAACACATAAATCCAATGCAAAACTCAGACTATTGTAACCCAAAACATATATCAATCAAATCACAAGCAAAATCAATGATAAAAATCAACTTTCATGCTTCAATTTAACTGGAACAGGACTCGATAGTTCATGAAGATGTCGAACCCAGAATTTACAAAATCATAAAAAAAAACCTATCACTTGATGAATTTAAATGCAATTGAACAATCAGATAACATTCAGAAGCATGAAATGCATATAATCATATCAATTTTGTGCATAATAACTCCTTAAATCTAAGAATCGATTTTTACCCAGTAAGAAAAATCGATGAACAAAGTAAGATCGATAAATCCAAAAACCTTGATTCTTTAGGCTCTGATACCACTTGTTAAACCCAGATCACTAGTTGACAACAATCACACAACACAATATGGATCAAGAGATAATAAATCAGAGTAACATACCACGATCCCTTGATTAAACAATGAAAACCTTGTGTGTTCTTGGTACCTTGTGCTATTACAGAATACAACTACCTCCTCTTCACAATTATGATTATGAAAGTAATAATGAGGATTAACCTAAAAACCTAGTTACTTAAAACCTATTTATACTTAGGCCTAATGCCTAATGGGCTTATGGGCTAGAGGCCCAATAACAAACTAACTATATAATAAATACAAAATACCCCCTAGAGTATAAAATACTCTTACAATTTAGACCCCCTCATTAACTTTAATCTTGAATACAATTATTTGATTCAACACATTTTAGTAAAGGACAAGTTTAAGCGAGTTATTTTATTTTACGCTTTATCATTGGACTTTTAAGAAAGGGTCGAGATTTGATGAAAAGTTGAAATTTTGGGGCTCGGGGAATGTTCGGTGACTGTGTGCCCGGCGAGAATGCCATGAGCACAACCGCGTGTCACAATCGCCCAACTCCCACACCTCTCGGTACGTGTCGGGCGAGTATGCCCACAGAGTGCCCAGGTCATACTCGCGGGTCACTGTCGCGAAGACTGGGGAGGCAGCGGTACAATCTGGGTGACAGTGCCCGGCGATTGTGTCGTGGTAACTCTCGCATGTCACTATCGCATGGGGGTTGCAACACATTTTCATTTAAGTCATTTTTGGAAGACATAGAACCCCACTTTTCAGTTTTGTGAAGAGTTGGATATTTCTCCCACTAAGAGGCGATTTTCCCTCTCTTCCATACCTCTCTCTCTTCATTGATTGCAAGTTACAAGACTTAAAGAGTAGTATATGCTTCTTCTAGGGTTCTAACTTCCACAAGTGGAAACTTCATTTATTGTTCAAGGCTTCAAGTTACCATCTCCATTTCTAAGGTTTCTAACACTACTAGGGTTTTCACTTTACACACCTTCTACGTGAGTTCTCTACTATTATTCCTTTATAAAATGCTTATTTCATGATGATATCTACATATATGATGGTATTTGAAGTTTTGACCTAAAATGGCATTTATGAGGTTTTGGGCAAATGTTTAACCAAGATGGTTCTAGACTTTGAAAATGCTAATTATTTACATAACTATGGGTTTTAGATAATTCTTGACTTATGTTGGTATCTTTGGGTTTTGAGTAGTATTTGACTTAACTTGGTCTTAAATGTTGGAAATGAAAGAAGGGTTGTTACTTGAGTAGAATGTATGTGTGAAGTCCATAATGTTATGAATGAAATGTAGAGAGCTACTTTGCTAGCTAAGTGAATATACTTGGGTATTGAGTGTATACTATGGAAATATGAAATATCTATATGTTATGAGATTATGGTATCCTAACTATATAAATATGTGTATATGAGATTGCTACGGTCGGACTTGTATGAGCATAAATCAGACAGACAATGGCAAATGAATAGTGATGCAAGTATACATTTCTAGACACTATCGCTGTTCACAAGTAATAAAATGGTAAGAACCAAGTATCGATCTACAGGGATGTTAGCCCTAACTCTGATCCATAAAAGTATTGAAAATATTCTAAGTTCTACTTCAGAGGACTTCCAGAGATAGCCATCAGAGAGGAAACCTATCTCTGAAGAACATTCCAGAGATAGAGTATTCAGCAAGAAGATATCAGAGATAGCTTCATCAGAGGTCTACATCAGAGTTCTGAAGACATTCTCTCTGAAGATCGAGATGAAGATTTCTACAAGTGTTGACACAAGATCAGAAGACACGTCACTTAGTGATAAGATTTACCTTTTAGGTAGATTACTGTTCAAGCATGTGTAAAGCTTATCTGGTAGGTAAGTTACTGTTCAAGCATGTCTTGTGTGTCAGGAAAGTACATTATTCACCTTTTGAGTCCTATAAATAGGATGTGCAACCCATTGCTCAAAGTGTGCTTTTCCTTTACTTACTTGTAAAAGAATTATTTATTCATGTAATGATAATTGTTCAAGAAGATCTTGTAAGATTAATCCACCTTTTTGGTGTTCTTCATAATCTACATTGCATTATCCAGTGAATATTTGTTTTTCATTATTTACTCTATTGGATATATCTTCTTTACTGTGAGTACGAATCAAACTTGGTTTAAACATTATTTGCTTCCGCTACTGTTGTTAAATGTTTATTTGTTTAAATTATTGTTAAGACAAGGATTTGGGATCTAACAATTGGTATCAGAGCTTCTTTGTTTTTCTTAAAACAAATAAGATCAAATATGCTTACTCGGATTGATTCATGTCTTTTTTATTCAAGTTTTCATATCTGTGCATGTTCATATAAACTTTTGTTTATTCAAGAACATCATATGCTCCGAGTTTGAAAACTACTCACTTTAGTTTGTTGAAAGATCTAATCTTAAGCTTCATCTTTTCAAACTTCATATTCTTCTTTGCAAAAATGGCAAACTCCAGTATAAGTATCATATATACTGCTGGATCTTTGACAAAACCTCCTACTCTTCTGAGAGATGAATATCCTTAATGGAAGATCAGGATGGTCAACTTTTTGGAAGGAATGGACAAAGATCCCCTTAGATCTGTCACTCAAGGACCTCACCAACCAATGGTTTTGGTTCCTAGAGCTCCTGCCACAGCAACAACTGCAGAAATACTTGCATTCTTTGAAAAGAAGACATCTAACTTCACTGATGAAGAACTAACTAAAATGGAAAATGATTCCAAAGCTGTTATATTGTTGATCATGGCCATCCCCAATGATATCTTTCAAGAACTTGACTCTTGTGTGACAGCAAAAAAGATTTGGGACCAGTTGTAAATCAACTTGAAGGTGGTGTTAAAACTCAGAAAAATAGAAGGACACAATGCATAAATGAATATCATGACTTTAAACCACTACCTGAAGAAACATTGCAACAAACATATTCCACGTTTAATGTCTTGATAAACAAATGCAGAAAGTGTGGGGTCATAAGATCCAAAGAGGAGAATAATGTTCTTTTTCTGAAAAGTTTAAATGAAGAATGGTTGCAACTGTCCATGTCACTTCAAGCAAGTCAAAATCTTGAATCATAGTCACTAACAGACATTTATGGCACACTTGTTGCCCAAGAAAAAGAAGTTGTCAAGCAAAAAACCAAAACCTCTTTGGGTGGACCTCTTGCCCTGGTATCAAAAGAAAAAGGAGTTTTAGAAGAAAACCATGAAGAAAACATCAAAAGCTTCAAAAGAAATGTTTTCAGAAAAAGAGTCCAAAAGAAAATCAAAAAGGGCCATGATAGCTGAAGATGACAAGGATTCAGACTCAGACTCAGATGAAGATATAAATGCTTTTGCTCAATCTCTTGCTTTAATAACTTATCAATTTAACAAGAGATTTGGCAATAAAGTATTTGAAAGAAGAAGAGATGAAGGATATAGTAGAGGAAAAAGAAGATTTCAGAAGGAAGGATATCACCAAGAGCAAAGATCTACTATTCATAGTGATCAAAAGGCTGTTCAAAACATCCACCATGAACCTGCTCAACATTCAAGACCTCAACAACATTTTCAACAACAGTATCCCCAACCTTAGAGATACTACCAACATCAACCTCAAATGACAGAAGGAAATGTTGCTCTTCCAACAAATCAGAATGATGGAAGATGCTTCAGATGTGGCAAGCCAGGCCACTTCTCTGTCAACTGCAAAAGTAGATTGATCAAAAATCAGGACTACTATAAGAATAAGTACAAATATAATGTCAAGGAAAGGGTACTTGTAGTAGAGATGGAAGACTGGCTTTCAGACTCAACCACGGATGGAGAAGAAGAGCCAACCAACCTTTGCGACATGGCTATAGAAAATGGTGATCAATCAGATGGATCATCCCTGGACTACTCTGAAAAGGTAAATTATCCATCCACTTCTGAATCTGAACTTGAAATAGATGTGCTCAAACTCACAGATGAATTTCAGAGCTTAAAGCAAAAACTTTTTGAAGAAAAAGAAAAGAGAAAACAAGTTCTAAAAGATCTATTTTTTTATAAAAGAGAGAAAGATCTCTTAGAGGCTGAAAAGAAAGAAATATTTGATGAAAAATCTGAGCTTGGAAAATCTCAGAGAACAAAAGAAAAGACTTTTTCTGAGAAATACAAAGAACTTGAAAAGGTGTTAAAGGCAAAAGAAGAAGAAATTAAAAAAATCAGAGTATGAAAGACTCAACTATGTTGCTTTAACCAACTTTTTCCAAAGGAAAGGGAAGTTTCACATCAATCTCTGGAGAGAAAAGAATTTCAAATCAAAAGCTACCTAGATGCACAAGATGTGCATATCAAAATTCAACTCACAGATGGATACTCAGGGATTGGGATTCAATGAAATGGATCCATTCACTGGAAAGAAGAAAACATCTTTGTCTTCTACTTTCTGTGTTGGAAAAGTTCAGAACCCTAACTTTCCATCTCTGGACAACTTAAATGTCTTCAAAAGAGTTAAAATTTCTGAGGGATCAAGACTCAAAAACTTGAAGTTTAAAAATATTTCCTACTCTGAAGCAAAAACAGACTCAAAATATTTTCAAAATTCTATCAGAGAGTCTTCAGAAGTTCCTCAAACGCAGAGTAATGATCCCAAAGAAATCTTCAGATTTGATTATTTTCTTATTAAAACACCAGAGGTCTCTGAATCAAGTACCTCTGAAGTCAAACTTCAGAGCCTACTTAACTCTAAACCACCTCTGTTTTCACCAAACTCTGAAGAAAATATCATAACCACTTTTAAAGAAGACATTAGACAAGCTTTTGAAGAAAATGTTGTTTCTAACTTACAAAAGAAAGCTAGCATGAAAAAGATCATTGAAATTTCAAAACCCAGAGAAGTTGTTAAAATTTTAGAGAAAGTCACCTCTGAAAGAATCAAGAAAGATTTTCTTGACTCTGACTCTGATTCTGATTCAGATTTTGATGAAAAAATCTTTTTCACTCCAGAAAAAGTCATTCACAAAGAAAAACAGATTGTGGGCTCTCGTATTTTAAGCAAGCCAATTCAAATTTCCAAACCAAAACCTAGAGTGCCAATCTGTCCTGACTTTCTGGACATGTGTCTAAAGGCCAAGTCATCTCTTGAGTTAGAAAAAGAATTGAAGGAAAAAGCAAAGAGTAAAACTGACACTTCACAATTCTATGCCTACAAACCCATAAAATTCACTCCTGAACAAAAAGGCAAATGACAAGCAATTAACCATTCTATTCCTGATTGTGCAGTGAGCAAGAGGGAAAAGAAGATATTTTGGGCTAAGAAAATGCAACTTCAAAAGAAGGCCAATTCCCAAACCAAGATGTCTGAAGTAGATAGGAATACTTGTAATGTTCCTAGTGCTAGGTCAGGCAAATTTCAAAAGAAACATGTACCAAATGTCATTAATGAAATCAAAAGCTTTACTCAAACTTCATCGTGTTTAGTTAATTACAATTGTATCAATCTCATGATTAAGTTGAAAAATCATTTCAATGGTTCCCATTGCTTTCTGAATAAACCTCTGAAGAAGAAAGCTTCAGAGACTAAACCTCAGAAGCAAAAGAAAGACAAATATAGCAAAGCATCAAAGAATGGAATGCCAAACATAGAAAAGAAAACTCCACAACCTAACAAGAATGGACCCATTATGAGATGGGTACCTAAAAGCATTTAATCTGTCTTGCAAAAATAGCATGTGCTCATCTGGTATTTAGATTCTGGATGCTCAAGGCATATGACTGGAGATAAGAAGTTACTATCCTCTTTCAAAGAAAAACTTGGAGGAGCAGTAACTTTTGGGGATAACAAACAAGGTCAGATTAGGGGATATGGGGAGTTGTCAAGAGGAAATGTCTATGTTTCCAAAGTTGCTTATGTTGATGGACTTAAGCATAACTTTCTCAACATAAGTCAACTCTGTGACCATGGATTTGATGTCCAATTTCAAGAGAGATATTGTTCATTATTACATTAAAAAACAAGTCAATAAATGCTTAGAGCTGACAGGAAATGTAATTTGTATCGCATGAACTTTGTCAAACACACAGATATTGGTTCAGAGAAGCTCTGTCTTCTTGTCTCTCTGAACAATGAGGATGCCTGGCTCTGGCATAAGAAGTTCTCACACTTGAACTTCTCATAACTTGATAAATTGGTAAAACTTAATTTGGTTAAAGGTCTGCCATCTCTGAAGTTTGACAAAGACCATCTTTGTTCTGCTTGTGAGATGGGAAAATTGAAAATATCATCACACAAAACCAAAAGTGATAACAACTGTCCTAGACCTTTGCACATGCTTCATGTTTACCTCTGTGTTCCAATCTCTTTACAAAGTCTGTCTAGTAAAAAATATATACTTGTACTAATAGATGAATACTCAAGATATACATGGATTGAGTTCATCAGAGCTAAGTCTGATGTACTACAGATTCTGATAAATTTGTTGAAAAGATTACAGGTTTTGTTCAACTGCAAAGTTCAAAAGCTGAGAAGTGATAATGGTACAGAGTTCAGAAATGCCAAAATCAACTCTTATCTTTCAGAAGAGGGCATTACACCAAACTTCTCTGTGTCGGTCCGCGATATATCATGTTCTTATAAAAAACAACAACATATACGATTACCAACCTGTTTGATTAATAATCAATGGATTACAAGGATTGATGTTTTCGGTTTAAAGCTCTCGATGTTCTCTCTGATTTACACCGTTAGTGTGTGTGCTGTATGTGATATGATTTCTCAAGTTAGCTTTTCTAACACACTTCTATCAACTTGATAAACAAAAACTAATATCTAAATAATATCTAATATCTAAACTAATATCTAGATATTTAGGAATATTAATAAAATACTAAAAACAATACTTTGACATTTTATTACAAACGACATTAGACTTATATTAAGAGTTGACTTTCCGGCTTTAGCTTCAGATTGCAATCTTCAGATTGAATGATCTTGAATTCAATAGATCCGTGCGCTAACAATCTCCCTCTTTGGATCAAGATCATTACTAAAATGATTTTAGCAATTCAGTCTTCTTTTTCAGCTCAGAAGATGCAATCTCCTTCTCTGTCTTCCATATGTAATAATCTCCAGGTTTTAGCTCAGAATGCTTTAACAAAGTATCTTCAAAGAAAATTTCTCTAAAATCAGCATGTCTTTAGAATACTTTGATCTATCGCATTTCTTGGTTTGTTCTTCTCTTTTTCAATCTTATAATGTAATGGACCGGACATTTCTTCAAGCTTTAGGTTCTCCCCCTTTTTGATGAATAGAGATGGACTGGATTTCATCAAAACTCTGAGTAAGAAATGTCTTTTATTTGGAGCCTCTGATCCGTCAATTCAAAAGATATTCATCTAAATCTTTGCAAATCCAGACAAAATAATCGTGTAACACCACAAATGAATAAGTTAAAAGGCCTATCAGTAACACTAAGTCACTGTGTGTAACAAATACACATTATAAAGGAGCTTTTTGATGTTGACTCCTCCAGGGCTTCCATTCAATCATCGAAACACCACAAAGGTAATTTCTATAAACGTTATGACAAAGAAACAAATTCCTTGTGTGTTCGTGCTTGTGATAGAAAGAATTAAGCACGGATGATTGCTTATTGGCTCAAAATTGTGTAAACCACTGAGACAACAATAAGTTAAACACAAACTCAATGTGCATGATTGAAGTGTGAAGGTGGGGCAGACTTCCTTCTTTTCAATATCCAGATTTTCCAAATGAAAATCAGATAGCAAATGTGCTGCTTCCCCTTTGAAAATGTGAAACACTTTCTATTTGAGTAGAAAATGAGTAGGTGGTGGGGTTAATCAAGAGTTGGCATGGGCTAGTTGCCTGTTTCAATAATGTTCACCAAAAAGTTGTGAAACACTAGAATTATGGCTGCCCGGCTTAGAAAGTAGTTGGTGCAGAGTTCTGATATTCTTTTAACTTTGTTCTCACATCCTCTTTCTTTTAAACATTAAGCTCACTCTAACCACACTCATTTCTTTTCATTTTTCACACTCAATCACTATGGATTAACTTCTTGGGTATAAATCACTGGTTAAGGTGATTCCATAGAAGTTGTGTTAAGTCCTAGCACAATGAAATCATGTTTTCCTAGAAAGCATATGATTCTCAGATTAGTTTAACTATTTCAGTTAAAGCACAATGTAGATCTTGAAAACATTTAAAAGCACACTTCCAATTCATGTAATCGGTTTGAGATTCAGGAAGTGGTTTGAACTTTTAAGAACAATGTTTTCTATGATTGAAAGTTGTCCTTATTTCAACCATATATGAGATTAAGATAAAGGATTATACCTTTACGTGCGATCTTACATCTCATGAAGCTAAGCTTAAAGTCATATAGATATGAACATGTAAGCATCTCTCAAAAACTGCAAAAGTCTTATGTCATAGTCAAAGCAAATTTATTCACTTAAAATAAAATGACAAAAAGCAGAAAAACAATGAAAGTACGAGTTCTGATCAGAAATAATCAGAAGTCATATCCTAACTCCTTTGATTTGAAAAGCTCCCCCTAAAATTATGCATTACAAAAATTTGACATAAAAGGTAAATGCAAAAATTTTATGAGCTCCCCCTCAAAATAACAATGATTATCTTTGGAGTTTTTCTCACACTCCCCCTTTGATCATGAACGGATTTTTAATGTGCAAATACCTTGCGAAAATGAAGAAATGATGGAAAATTTACAATAAGAAACTTTAATAGGTAACCACCGATTAGGTCTTAAGATTTAGCATACCAAGCTTAGAGACAAGAAAATTGAATCTCTTTTCGTCTAAGGGTTTGGTAAACAAATCTGCAAGCTGATAATCAGTTTTTACAAAGTAAAACTCAATTGTTCCTTTTTCAACATGATATTTTATAAAGTGATACCTGACATCGATGTGTTTGGTCTTTGTATGCTGAACAGGATTAGCGGTTATCGCGATTGCGCTCTTCAAGTCACAGTATATCGAGATATGGTTGAAGTTAAAACCATAGTCTCGCAGTTGAGTTCTCATCCACAAGACCTGAGAACAACAACTAGCAGCAACTACATATTCTGCTTCGGCCGTTGAAGTTGAGACACATAATTGCTTCTTCGATGCCCAACTTACGAGTTTATCACCGATGAACTGTATATGACCTGATGTGCTCTTCCTGTCTAACATACAACCAGCATGATCTGCATCTGTATATGCTGTTAGTTCAAAGCTAGTATCTTTAGGATACCACAGACCAAGATCTGCAGTCCCGTTTAGATACCTAAAAATGCGCTTAACGATAGACACATGGGATTCTTTGGGATTGTGTTATCCCAGTTTAATCTAGTTGGTAAACAATCAATCAAGTAATCAAGCAACACAATAATAATCAAGAGATATATAAATCAGAGTAACATACCAATCCCTTGAATAAACAATGAAACCTTTGAGAGTTCTTGATACCCTTGAATACAGAGAAACCTTTCTACCTTTCTAATATGATTATGATAATAATTATGAGGATTCTAACCTAAAATCTAATAAACCAAAACATTAAATACCCAGGCTTTAGGCCTAACATCCAGGCTTTAGGCCTAACGGGCTTAGCTAAAAGCTTAACGGGCTTGAGGCCCAATAGTTAACAACTATTAGATTATTACATAATAAACCCTCTAATTAACTTTATCACAATTGCAGTTTAAACCCTTAACTTTAACTTTAACTTTAATCTTGAATACAATTTATGATCCAACAATCTCCCCCTTTGGATTCAAGATTAAATTTTTTTTTGCAATTGTCTTCGGGTCTTCTCTCTTGTCTTCACTTTTCTCTTGAGAATCTTCAGATATGACGTTGATAACTTCAAAACTTCAAAACTTGATATCTTTAAACAATCTTGAAATCTTTAAAATCTTTGAAAATTTGAATATCTTCAGATCTTCAGTTTGTATTCTCCCTTTTTGTATCTTCTCCCCCTTTTTATATCTTCTCCCCCTTTTTGATGAGTGGTGAGAATCAACATCATCAAAACTTGGCAAAACAATCTCCCCCATTGTGTATGATCACTTAAGCACAATCTTCATCATATAACGAGCCCTGTTTAGAAATAAGAGCAGTCTCTCCAAATGGAAAGAGTGATTATCTCAATCTTTTCAGATTCAAATAAAAAGTAGTAACCATTCAAATCTTTTCAAATTCAAACAGTTAATAAGTGTAACCCTGAATCAACAAATGACTCAGTTAGAATGCCTGTCAATGACACAAAGTCACTGAGTAACACAAAGTTACTATATAAGGAGCTGGTTTGATGTAGACTCCCCAGGTCTTCCATTCAATCATCGAATAACACATGGTTATCTATGAACGTTCTGACAGAAAACAAATTTATGTGTGTTCGTGCATGTGTATGAAAGAATTAAGCACAGATGTTTGCTTTTCATTTTAGGCTCAAAGTATGTAAACTTGTTGAGACATCAACAAATTATACAAAGACTCAATGTGCATGAGAAAGGGTTCGAAGGTGGGGCAACTTTCCTTCTTTTTCAATATTAGTATCTTCCAAATGAAGAACCAATAGCATATGTGCTGCGTCCCCAGAAAATGTGAAACAATCTCTTTTTGAGAAAAAAATGAGTAGCTGGTGGGGTTGTATGCAAGAGATGGCATGTGCTAGTTGCCTATTTCAATGATGGTCACCAAAGAATGTGAACCAATCAGATTATGTGGCTGCCCGACTTAGAAAGAAGTTTGGTGCAGAGTTTAATATTCTTTTACTCTGTTCTCTCACCCTCTTTCTTTTAATTCTCACTTCTAACCAATCTCTCTTTTTCATTTTACCTCTTTTCACACACCAACACTCAATTCTTTTGACCCCTCTCCCCTCAATCACTCAGGGAATACTTCCTGGGTAGGAAACACTGGTTATCGTGAATCCATGGAAGTTCTGTTAAGTTCTCACACTGAATCCCATGTATTTTCCTAAAAGTACATGTTGTTCAACAGACTATTGTACATGTAATCACAAATATCACTTGTTACATGAAGAATATAATATTCGGAGATGTCAAAACAGAAGATGTTTGACGATGCAATTCTCCCCCTCAAACTAAAAGAGTTTGACAATTAAGCTCATAGGAGTTTTGTCATGAAGAACAATATGTTGGAGAATCAAAAACGAATGTTGTTTATATGAACAATATATAAACATATTTTCAATGAAAGCACATGAAATGACGTTTGATTCAATCAACAGTGAATACAAAGAACGTGAGTATTACCATAGAAAGATTTAACTTTTGATACATGGTAATAACAAAGTCAAATAGAATGTGCTGAACCGTGATGTGTATGAATACTTGACAAAGTATATTGACAAGATAAAACACAAGTATTTATCTTTAAGAACACACGGTTAGATAAGCATTTAAGTATCCAAAAATCTGTTAATATCACAGATATTCTCCCCCTTAAATCACTATAGGTTTTTTTTTTTTTTTTTTTTTTTTTTTTTTTTTTTTTAAGTTAATAAGGAAATAAAGCATATAAAAAATAGATAGAGCACTGAAGTGCGGGTTCTAATCCGATGTGATTAGAAGCCATAGTCACTTGAACCAACCTGCATAAGTGAAAGAAACAATGGTAATCATTTATGAAAATGATTCCTTTCTCGTTAACAACAGTTGGAAAATAACACACTATCAAGATTTGTAATACTCCCCCTTGAATCATGAGTAAGGTTTAAGACATGTTCAACATACCAAGTTTACTGATTAGAAATTGAAATCTCTTTTCATCCAATGGCTTGGTGAAAAGATCAGCTAACTGGAAGTCAGTTTGAACAAAGTGCATTTCAATATTTCCTTTTTCTCCATGATCCTTGATGAAATGATAACGTACATCTATATGCTTGGTCTTCGAGTGCTGTACCGGATTAGCAGTTATAGATATTGCACTCTTGGAATCACAATAAATCGAAACGCGCTTGTAGTTGTATCCAAAGTCCCTTAACTGTGTCGTCATCCAGAGGACTTGAGAACAGCAGCTAGCAGCAGCTACATACTCAACCTCGGCAGTGGATGTTGAAACACAGTTTTGTTTCTTTGAAGTCCAACTCACAAGTTTGTCACCTATGAATTGACATGATCCAGAGGTGCTTTTCCGGTCTAGCTTATAACCTGCATGATCAGCATCTGTAAAGGCAGTTAGTTCAAAACGAGAATCCTTTGGATACCAAAGGCCTAGATTAGGAGAACCTTTGAGATATCTAAGGATTCGCTTAACAGCAGTTAAGTGCGACTCTTTAGGATTAGACTGATATCTCGCACAAAAACATGTGGCAAACATTATATCCGGGCGACTGGCAGTCAGATAAAGTAAAGATCCAATCATGCTACGATACACGTTTTGATCAACAGGCTTCCCGGAGGGATCCGCGTCTAAGAGTGTACCAGTAGCCATTGGTGTTTTCATGACTGAACTATCTGACATATTGAACTTTTTCAAAATATCTTTTATATATTTAGCTTGATTAATAAATATGCCTTCGGGTAATTGCTTTACTTGTAGACCAAGAAAGAAATTTAATTCACCCATCATCGACATCTCAAACTTTGTTTCCATTATCTTTGAAAAGTTCTTACAAAATTTTGGATTTGTCGACCCAAATATTATGTCGTCAACATAAATCTGAATAAGAATCAAGTCATCACCTTGCCTTTTAAGAAATAAGGTTGTATCTACTGTACCTTTCTTGAAACCAGAAGCAAGTAGAAATTTAGTGAGAGTTTCATACCAGGCTCGCGGTGCTTGTTTAAGACCATAAAGAGCTTTGTCTAAAACATAGACATGATCAGGGTGATGAGGATCAATGAAACCTTCAGGTTGAGCCACGTAGACCTCCTCATGCAGAACGCCGTTCAGGAAAGCCGACTTTACATCCATCTGATAAACTGTAAAGTTTTTGTGCGCTACATAGGCTAGAAAGATTCTGATGGCTTCGATCCTTGCAACCGGGGCGAATGTTTCATCATAGTCAATGCCCTCTTGTTGACAATACCCTTTGGCGACCAAACGAGCTTTGTTTCTCACGACTACTCCAGCTTCGTCTTTCTTATTTCTGAACACCCACTTTATTCCAATAACGGATTTACCTTTAGGTAGTGGGATCAAGCGCCATACCTTGTTCCTTGCGAATTGTAGAAGCTCGTCTTGCATAGCAGTAATCCAGAAAGGATCACGTAGAGCTTCAGCCGCTTTCTTTGGCTCTAAGGAACTGAGGAAGCTTGAGAACATGCAAAAGTTAGCTGTTGCAGATCTTGTTGTGACACCAGATTGTACGTCACCTATCACGTTGTCCAGGGGATGATCCTTAGTCCAACGATGTGTGCTTGGTAGTGCATCAACTGCTTGTTGCGTATTTGATGCATCGTTGTCATCTTGTACGGTAGGTTGCTCCATAGATGTACTCGGGACATCTTGTACTGGTGTTTCTGACACTGAAGCTTCTGGACTAGCGGTTGAAGTGCTCGGGACTTCGTTTCCAGATGAACTATCTGTAGAGACAGATTCAGTATTAGTAGAGTCAGAAACTAACGGTGTAGTTGTACCTGACGGAGTTGAAGTGTCAGTGACTTCGTCGGAAGGTCTAGGCATGTCTTCAGAGATAGTAGGGACCTCCGAGTTTGTACCACTTGTTATTGATGTTGATATGCCTTTTTCAAAATCTGCACATATATCATCAAAGGCATCAATAAACAATAAATCTAACTCAGATGAAGTAGAGTTAGAGTTTGAAGAAGATGATCCTGTTATAGCTGGTTCTATTCTTGCTTGAATAGAAGCTTTGTCGTTAAGACCGAGTTCTGAACTGTTGTGTCCAGAAGTCCTTGTAGAATTCTCATCAAAGGAGACATTCATGCTCTCAACAACCGTCTTAGTTCGGATAATGTAAATTCGATAAGCTTTGGATGTCAGAGAGTATCCAACGAGATATCCTTCATCCGCTTTCTTATCAAATTTTGATAATCCTTGACGCTCTTTAAGAATATAGCATCTGCAACCAAAGACACGAAGAAATTTGATATTAGGTGTACGATTGTTGATTAACTCATATGCTGTTTTATTAAATCGCTTGACCACAATGGTACGGTTCTGTGTAAAACATGCTGTAGCGACTGCCTCAGCCCAAAGGTACATGGGTAGATCCGAGTAAGCAAGCATAGTACGAGCTGCTTCAACCAGAGTGCGGTTCTTCCGTTCAACAATGCCGTTTTGCTGCGGAGTGTAGGCGGCGGAGAAATTATGTGAAATACCCACGGAAGTAAGATAACTCTTCAGGGTGTCATTCTTGAACTCCGTGCCATTATCACTGTGAATGGTTCTTACTGGCAGTTGAAGACGTACTTGAATACGCTTGATGAAAGCGATAATCAACTCTGGCGCATCTGACTTGTTGCGAAGAAACTCTAGCCATGTATACCTTGAGTAGTCATCTATCATTACCAACACATATTTCTTTCCGTTGATAGATGTTGTGCGCATTGGGCCACAAAGATCCATATGTAGAAGTTCCAGTGCAGATGAGGTCGATGATTCAGCTTTAGACTTGAAGGAGCTACGCTTCATTTTGCCCAACTCACATGCAGAACAGAGTGAGTCTTTTTCGAACCTCATCTCTGGTAGATCTTTGACCAGACCTTGTCTCTGTAGTTTCGCTATAGATCTGAAATTTTGATGAGACAAGCGTCGATGCCACGTCCACGATTGTGCTTTGGAAGCTTTGGCTAGTAGGCATACTGGACGTGTAGCTGACAGTGTAGGAAAATCTACATAGTATAGATTTCCATGGCGCTCAGCTTTGAAGACTTCGTAACCATCGGGATCCTCTAGATAGCAATGAGTGGTTGTGAAGCGGACTTGATATTTCATGTCACAGAAGTGACTGGTACTGAACAGGTTGTGATCAAGTTCTTCAACATATAGCACTTTTTGAATCTTCACAACACCGTTATCGAGCATTCCATATCCTCTGACGTGGCCTTCGGCTTCAGAATTGGCAAATCTAACTGCTCCGGCAGGCTCCTCCACATAGTTATGCACGAGGTGCTTGAATCCTGTCATGTGGCGTGAACATCCGGAATCTATTACCCACAATCGACAGACCTCAGAGTTTGCTTCTTCGGATTGTGTCTCAGAGTCTTCATCGTCACCTTCCAGCTTTGCCATGTAAGAAACTTGGGTGAAGTGTTCTTGCTCCTCGTCATCAGAACTTTGGAACAGCCAGTTCTCTTCTTCAGCCATTAGTACTTTTCCTTCTTCAGCTTTCTTGGCAATTAGTGACTTTCTTGAGTAGTACTATGAGTTCTTCACTTTCTTGAATTTGCAGTCCTTTGAGAAGTGCCCAAATTTGCCACAGTTGTAGCATCTTCCTGGTTCATCCTTTTGCTCTTCTCGCTTCTCCTCTCTCTTTCCTTCTCTTCTATCTTCCTTCCGATCTTCTCGTCCTTCCTCTCTCGTTCCATGCCTCGGCTTGTATCGCATCTCAGACTTCTCTTTCTTATATCCATCATACTTTGGCTTTGAGTAAAATATTTTCTTGCCAAAGCTCTTCTTGAATCGTCGCGTAATGAGAGCCAAGTCTTCAGAGAACTTTTGAATATCCAGATCAGAATCAACTTCCATTTCTTCATCGCTTAAATCAGAGTCAGAGTCAGTAACTTCAGTAACTAGAGCTTTAGATGCCTTTTTCTTCGACCTTGCAGAGGATACAGAACCTTTGCCGGCTATGAGAGCCACAAAATCCTTCAGATGATTCGACTCATTGTTAATGGATCTCACCTCATCCTCATGTTGAGCAAGAGTAGAGAAGATATCGGTGACATTTTCTTGAGCCATATTCTTCGACATCTGGAGGTTGATAGAAAAGTTCTTCCATTCTGGATTCAGATTCTTGATGAACTTGTAGTTTATCTCAGAAGCAGATTTGGCGATGTTGTTCCTCCGCAAGTCATTGAGGATAATGTTGTACCTATTGTAGGTATCTAAAAGCAGCTCTCCTTCTTTTGCATGAAATCCCTCGTAAGCATTTATGCACAGATTCTGCTTAGCTTGAATAGAGGCTTCACTTCCTTCAAACTGCCTTGCTAGTTCATCCCAGATTCCTTTTGCAGTGCTCTGACTGTCAACACGATTGTAGATGTCGTTTGGAATTGCCATCGTCAGATAGATTAGAGCCTCTTCTTCTAGCTTGAGTTGGTCTTTCTGCTTTTCAGTGAAGAACTGAACAGGTTTAGAAATCTCTCTGTCAGGGATTTCAGGAGAGGAATCTGTAGCAGGTTGACCCTTTACTGTGATCATTGGAGGTTTAGGACCTTCAATGATTATTTTCATGAATTCTTTGTTTTTGTGATTCAGGAACTGAATCATTCTGGTCTTCCATTGCCGATACTCATTAGCCACGAGGACAGGAGGTTTGACCTGAGAACCCATCGAGAGAAGCTGATTCGACATCTTAGCTGTACGGTTAGTAAATAGACTTTTCTGTACCAAGACAACCAACTAGATGAGATAGTTAGAATCAAAAGTAAAGACTACACTCAAAAATTTTCAGAAAAAATAAATTTCCAAAAATAATCAAATGCAGTCCTCGCACACAGTATAAAGCACTAATATCTATGAATAAAATACTGAAAAATTAAGAAGATTTTGATCAAGAGAAAATCTTTGTCCCCCTTCGCAGACTTAGCACCGGGGAATGAACTATACCGGTCGAAGCAAAGACCGGAATATGCAAGGCACCGGTCGAATGGCAAGACCGGAGTAACAGGTATCCGGTCGAAGGGAAGACCGGAGTAAGCAAGTACCCGGTCGAATGGCAAGACCGGAGTAACAAGTATCCGGTCGAGTGCTAGACCGGAAACCACTAAGGTCCGGTCGATACTCCTATCCGGTCGAAGGAAAGACCGGGGAATACTAAGGTCCGGTCGAAGGAATGACCGGAGATCACAACTATTCGGTCGAAGGTGTAAGACCGGAGATCACAACTATTCGGTCGAAGGTGTAAGACCGGAGATCACAACTATTCGGTCGAAGGTGTAAGACCGGAGATCACAACTATTCGGTCGAAGGTGTAAGACCGGAGATCACGACTACCCGGTCGAAGGTACAGGTCGAATAACTATCGGTCGAACAATAATATTGATAACCACAGTAACAGATATGATCGATTAACATATAAGACCGATAATCACTAAGACTAAACCGAAGAACACGAAGAATATCTGGGGTTCGACCGAAACCAAACCCAGAAAATTAATTCGACCGATAACACAATTAAACCAAAAACTAAGCAATCCTTCGATCGAATGAAGCACAAAAGCACAAATAAGTAAATACTAATCGACCGAATGTATTAACAGTGATTTTGATAACAGATTCATGAAATAGGATGAACAGTAAATTTTCTCGATAAACAGTACTTTTCTCGATGAACAGTAATATCACAAAAAAAAATTGATTCTTTAGGCTCTGATACCAATTGCTATCCCAGTTTAATCTAGTTGGTAAACAATCAATCAAGTAATCAAGCAACACAATAATAATCAAGAGATATATAAATCAGAGTAACATACCAATCCCTTGAATAAACAATGAAACCTTTGAGAGTTCTTGATACCCTTGAATACAGAGAAACCTTTCTACCTTTCTAATATGATTATGATAATAATTATGAGGATTCTAACCTAAAATCTAATAAACCAAAACATTAAATACCCAGGCTTTAGGCCTAATACCCAGGCTTTAGGCCTAACGGGCTTAGCTAAAATCTTAACGGGCTTGAGGCCCAATAGTTAACAACTATTAGATTATTACATAATAAACCCTCTAATTAACTTTATCACAATTGCAGTTTAAACCCTTAACTTTAACTTTAATCTTGAATACAATTTATGATCCAACAGATTGGCCTTATATCTAGCACATAAATATGTTGAAAACATTATATCTGGCCTACTAGAAGTAAGCTACATCAAAGAACCTATCATTCCTCTGTAAGTCCTAACATCAACAACCTTTTCAGAAGGATCGGTGCCAATCTTAGTACCTGGTGCCATTGGGGTACCAATCGGTTTAGAATTTTCCATTTTGAACTTTCGGAGAATATCAAGAATGTATTTTGATTGATTGATAAAAATCCCCGATGAAAATTGTTTGACTTGTAATCCGAGAAAGTGTTGGGAACTGAAGAATTCATCAAGTATGGTTAATGCTGCTGGTTCAAAGTCACTACTGCTAGAAGACTTAAAGGTTAGTACTGCTGAGTGTTACTACTGCTAGTACTATTAATACTGCTAGTCATAGTTAGTACTGCTTGAACAAAGTTAGTACTGCTTAGCTAGTTAGTACTGCTAGTAGTTAGTGCTGCTTAGTAGTTAATGCTGCTAGAAGAAGTTAATGCTGCTGATCATGGTTAGTGCTGCTAAAGAGATTCGGATGGAAAGAATGACAGCTGGATAATCTGAAGATTATGGAAGCTTATAGATATACATGGAAGATATACTGAAGATATTTTATTTATTGTAATTATCTTTGTATTCAGTATATATATTGTATAGTTTAGAATAATGAGTTAACTTTTGGTTTTTATACTTTTAGAGAGAAAATCAACCTCAAGGCATAGATCCTAATTCTAGAGAAGTAGAATTCGTATTGGTGAGCATGTTCATCAATATTGAGGTTGAGTGAGTAATCTTGTAACTTAAAAGCATTCAATACAAGTTTACAGTTTGTTGATTATATTCTGTTTTGGTTTTCTGTTTCATTAAATATCAAAGTGTTGATCCGCAAACTTCTTTGATATTGTTTCTGAGAATTAATTCTTGTTGAGAATTCGATCCTGACAAGTGGTATCAGAGCCTAACTCTCTCAGAAACAGTTATTCATCATGGAAAATCTTACAGAATCAAGCAGTACTTTGGTTTCTAAGGTTCCAATGCTCAAACCAAGTGAGTTTGACATGTGGAAGATCAGAATCAGACAATATATTCTTCTTACTGACTACTCAATGTGGGATATCATTGAGAATGGTCCTTCTGAAGCTGGAAGGATAGGACCAGATGGGAAAAGACCTCCACCAAAGACAGATGGTGAGAGGAAGATCAGACAGACAGAGATGAAGGCCTTGAGCACTCTGCTCTTGGCCATTCCCAATGAATATCAGCATCAATTTTGCAACTGCACTGATGCTCAGATTCTCTGGAATGCTCTAGAGAAAAGATTTGCTGGAACTAAGAGCATCAAAAGAAATCAAAGAGATGTTCTAAAGCAGCAGTATGAGAACTTCACTTCCACAAAGAATGAGTCTATGACTCAAACTTTTGATAGGTTCAATAAACTCATAGGTGAACTGGCTACTGTAGGGGTGAAAATGGAACAAGATGATATCAACAGAAAGTTTCTCAGATCTCTTGGGGATGAATGGACTATGTACACTGTCTCATATAGACAGAGTGACAATCTGGAAGAGAAAGAACTTGATGATCTATACAATGATCTAAGAGTTTTTGAAACTGAGGTAGAAACCAAGAAGAAGCCCTCTGGTTATATTCACAATGTTGCACTTCTTTCAGCATCCACTGATACTACTGCCAACCCTGAAGCAGTTAGTACTGCCAGTGGAGTAAGTTCAGAAAAAGGCACTGAAACCATCTTTGAAGCCTTTTTGTCCAGTCATAGCAGCAATTCTCTGATTAATGATGATCTTGATCAAATTCACCCTGATGATCTGGAGGAGATGGATATTAAATGGCAGATGGCCATGTTATCCATGAGGGTGAAAAAGTTCATTAAAAGAACTGGAAGAAATAACTTCTCTCAAAAAAGAGAAGATGGAGCTGGTTTTGACAAAACCAAGGTGGAATGTTATAAGTGTCACAAGAAAGGACACTTTGCTAGAGAATGCAGGAGTGCTGTTCCAAACAATAACCACCAACAAGCTCAGAATGGAGGATACAATCAGAACAAGAATCCTGCTCAAGCCCTTGTTTCTCAACAAGGAATGGGATTTGACTGGAGTGATCAAGCTGAGGAAGCCATTCAGAACCAAGCTCTTATGGCAGAAGTGTCTGATCTCCCTACTGAGGTAAGTTCTAATCTTTGCACTAAATCTTGCATTGACACAGTTACAAGATACAGGGATCACAATCAAAGTATGTGTGATGACCTCAAAAGATTAGAAAAAGACAGAAGAGATTATGTGTTAATAGTAGAGAGATTTGAAGAGCAAATCAAAGGCTTTCAAGCTAATGAACTTCAACACTCTTATGACACAAACTATTGGAAGTGGGAAAAGAATGAGTTAGAAACCAAACTGTCTAAGTCCTTAGAAGAGAATGATAGACTGAAAGAGGAACTGTCAAAAGTTAAACTTGACATAGTCAAGTTTTCTTATGCTTCAAAAGCAATGGACTCTCTTCTAAAGGCTCAGATACATGATAAGATGAAGCCTGGTATTGGATACAACACTACACCCCCTCCTTACAATAACAACTATATTTCTCCTACATCAGACTTGTTAGAAACTAAGGAGAAAAAGGACTTGTCTGAAGAAGCTTTTAAGATAGATCCTTTGGATGAGGTAGTAGTTAAGGATTTGACTGAAAAAGGAGCCAGTGAGAACAGGGATAATAATGTGAGTAAAAAGATACCATTAGAAAACAATATTATCACCAATGAGGAATGTGGGAAAATCTGGGTCAAGTCCAAGGAGATAGAGAAGACTAAAGGAAATGATAACAAGGTCCATTACAAACAAACCACAGTTGTGAATCCTGAATCTTGCAAACAGTGTGATTGCAATAAAGCCAAGAGCCTAAATTCTGGTTTAAAAAGAGGAAATCAAAGAAACTGGAATAATCAATGGGCTCAGAAACAAGGAGTTGATCTGAATAAAATCAATAGACCAAAACCTTGTTTTATATGTGGCAAGTTGAATCATTTGGCTAAGTATTGTTACTTCAACCCAATTAACCAACAGATGAACTTTAAAAGATTTGTGCAAAAACCTGTTCGTTATAGGAAGGCTGGAAAGAAACATGTGATAAAGAAATATGTTGAAAGTAAAGGCATTTTAAAGAAAAAGTTTTTAAAAGAAAGTGTCAAAATGTGGGTACCTAGAAGTACTAACAGTGTTAGTACTGCTAACAATATTAGTACTGCTAACTCAGTTACTACTGCTAACAGTGTTAGTACTGCTGAAAATATTAATTCTGCTAATACTGTTAATACCTCTTCAAAGGTTAATGCTGCTAACACAGTTACTACTTCTAACAAGGTTAGTACTGCTAAGCATGCAAATGCTGCCAAGGCAGTTAGTACTTCTAAAACTAGTACTGATTCTAGCAAACATAGTTCCAAGCCTATTATTGTAACAAAGTACTCCAAGAATGAGGAGTTAAAGTTCAAAAATCTTGTCAAGAAAGAATACAAGTATTTTGATGAGAAAGGGGTACCCAAGACCACTTTGGCTTGGGTTCCTAATTCATACTAATTGATTTATTTAATGTGCAGGGCAACCAACAGCTCAAGGGAAAGAGCATTTGGCATGTTGATAGTGGTTGCTCTAGGCACATGACAGGCAACATGTCATGCCTTCAGGATTTCAAGCATATCAATGGAGGACATGTTGCATTTGGAGATAATCTTACTGGTGGTAAGATAAGTGGAAAAGGTAATGTCACCAAAGGTAAGATGACATTTGAGGATGTCTACTATGTTGATCAATTAAAGTACAACCTGTTAAGTGTATCACAGGTTTGTGACAAACAACATAGTATATTATTTACTAATACTGAGTGTATGATCCTTGCTCCAGGGTTCAAGGTAGTTGATGAAAGCATGATACTACTTAGAACTCCAAGAAAGGACAATGTTTACTGTCTTGATTTGGACATTGTTGATAGTGATTCATCTCTAAATTGTCTTGTTTCAAAAGCTTCTGTAGATGAATCCTCTCTATGGCACAGAAGGATGTGTCACATGAATTTCAAGACTATGAACAATCTTGTTAAAAATAACCTTGTAAGAGGTTTACCTTCAAAAGTCTTTTCATGTGATGATCATTGTGTTGCTTGTCTTAAAGGCAAACAACACAAAACTTCTCATAAGACCAAAGAGTTAAATTATGTTTCTTCTTGTCTCCAATTACTGCATATGGATCTGTTTGGTCCTACAAATGTTATGAGTATAGGCAAGAAATCTTACTGCTTGGTTATTGTTGATGATTACTCCAGATTTACTTGGGTATATTTTCTAAGGACTAAGGATGAAACAAGTGGTCTTATCAAATCCTTTATTCTAAGAATTGAAAACCAAACTAATCAAAGAGTAAAAGTCATTAGATCAGATAATGGAACTGAGTTTAAAAATCATGATCTAAACACCTTTTGTGAAGAAAAAGGTATTGAGAGGCAATATAGTGCTCCTAGGACTCCTCAACAGAATGGTGTTGCTGAAAGGAGGAATAGAACACTAATAGAGGCTGCTAGATCTCTGTTGGCTGATTCCAAATTGCCAATTACCTTCTGGACTGATACAGTTAATACTGCTTGTTATGTCCAAAACAGAGTTCTAGTGGTCAAGAAAAAGAACAAGACCCCATATGAGCTTTTAAATAAAAGAAAACCTTTTATTGGTTTCTTCAAACCCTTTGGGTGTCCTTGTACAATTCTAAATACCAAATCTCACTTAGGTAAGTTTGATAACAAAGCAGATGATGGATTTCTTGTTGGATATTCATCTCAGAGTAAGGCTTACAGAGTTTTTAACTCTTCTTCTAGAATAATTGAAGAAAGTGACAATGTCAAATGCAATGAGAACACACCAAATCCTGTTGGGTCTGGACCTCAGTGGCTATTTGACATTGATTCACTAAATAACTCCTTTGGTTTCAGTAATGAGTATACAGGAACAGGAAGTGGAGGATCAGGGATCACACAAGTTCAAGAAAGTCTATCTAAATCTGTGATTTTTCCCATACCCACAGTAAATTCTGTTGAAGACTGTGAAAAGGAATCATTTACTGGACCAAGCCAGAGTGAAGAAGACACTAGAGATAAGGAGACTCAAGAAAATAATGAAGGGGCATCTGAAAACACTTCAGTTGAGTTGCATGAATCTAATCTTAAGGCTGGACTGAATGAAGAATCTAGTCATAACACCAGAGTTCAAAAGAATCATCCTCCACAGCTGGTAATAGGAGATATCTCATCTCCTATGATGACTAGACATCAAAGCAGGCTTCAGGAAATGCAAGATCAACAACATACAGTGCTTTCTTGTTTTCTATCACAGCTTGAGCCTAAAAAGGCACATGATGCTATGAAAGAATCTAGCTGGATAGAAGCAATGCAAGAGGAACTGCTACAGTTCAAGCTACAAGATGTATGGGATCTGGTAGACCTTCCTAAAGGTCACAGAGCAATTGGCACAAAGTGGATTTTCAGAAACAAGAGAGATGAAAGAGGTATTGTCATAAGGAACAAAGCAAGGCTGGTGGCTCAGGGATATACTCAAGAAGAGGGTATAGATTATGAAGAAGTGTTTGCACCTGTGGCTAGAATAGAAGCAATCAGACTATTCCTAGCCTATGCTTCTTACATGAACTTCAAAGTCTATCAAATGGATGTAAAAAGTGCCTTTCTCTATGGGTCAATTGAAGAAGAAGTATATGTCTGTCAACCACCAGGGTTTGAAAACCCAAGCTATCCAGACAGGGTATACAAATTAAAGAAAGCACTTTATGGACTACATCAAGCCCCAAGAGCATGGTATGACACTCTGTCATCTTATCTCTTGGAAAATGACTTTGAAAGAGGAGTCATTGATAAGACTCTATTTATTAAAAGAAAGAAGAAGGATATTTTGCTGGTCCAAATCTATGTTGATGACATTATCTTTGGATCTACAAGAAACAACATGTGCAAGGAGTTTGAGGATTTAATGCATCAAAGGTTCAAAATGAGTTCCATGGGGGAACTTACTTTCTTCCTTGGACTCCAAGTTCAACAAAAGTCAGATGGCATTTTCATATGTCAATCCAAGTATGTGCAGGATATTCTAACCAAGTTTGGTTTCTCAGAATCAAAACCTGCCAGCACACCTATGGAAACACACAAGCAGATCACAGCAGATCTTGAGGGGGAGGATATGGATGTGCATCATTATAGATCCATGATTGGCTCTCTCATGTATCTCACAGCATCAAGGCCAGATATAATGTTTCCAGTCTGTGTATGTGCAAGATTTCAAGTTAGGCCAAAGCAATCTCACTTTCAAGTTGTTAAGAGGATTTTCAGATATCTCAAAGGGCAACCCAGATTGGGACTTTGGTATCCTCATAACTCACCTTTTGACCTAATAGCATACTCAGACAGTGATCTAGGTGGGGCAAACTTGGACAGAAAATCTACTTCTGGAGGATGTCAGTTTTTGGGTGCTAGACTAGTCTCATGGCAGTGCAAGAAACAAACCACAGTATCCACATCTACAACAGAGGCAGAGTACATAGCAGCTGCAAGTTGCTGTTCTCAAGTCTTATGGATTCAGAATCAAATGTTGGATTATGGGGTAACCTTTCTACACACTCCAATCTTTATTGACAACAGCAGTGCTATTAGCATTGTGAATAATCCAGTCAAGCACTCAAAAACAAAGCACATTGAGATCAGGTATCACTTTATAAGAGATTGTAATGAAAAGAAACTTATTCAAGTTGTCAAAGTTCACACTGATAATCAGTTTGCTGATTTATTCACTAAAGCTTTTGATGTGGGTAGATTCACTTTCTTTGTAACAAGTGTGGGAATGATCAACTCTGAATAATCCCCTTCTCAAAAAGTGGTTTTATATCTGTATATTATTCTTGGAGTTACTAATCTTCTGTTTCAGGATATGCATAGCAGTACTCAGTGTTTAGCAGGTTTAAAAGGAGTATTTCAGTTAATACTGCTTTCAGTGGTTAATACTGCTTTCAGTTAATACTGCTAGTAGTTAATACTGCTTTCAGTTAATACTGCTAGTTAGTTAATACTGCTTGCAGTTAATACTGCTAGTAGTTAATACTGCTTTCAGTTAATACTGCTAGTTAGTTAATACTGCTTGCAGTTAATACTGCTAGTTAGTTAATACTGCTAGTAGTTAATACTGCTTTCAGTTAATACTGCTAGTTAGTTAATACTGCTCGTAGTTAATACTGCTAGTTAGTTAATACTGCTAGTAGTTAATACTGCTCTAGGTTAATACTGCTTATGTTCCGAATACTATAAATACTCTTTGCCCGCCTAAAAGTTCATAACGACTCTTTGCATACTGTTCTCTTGCGCTCAAAACCTTTTCTCTCTCAAGTTCGAAGTTTTCAGACAAGCTTTTCACTAAGATCAATGGCATCCATGAATTTTATCGACGAGCACAACGAGATTGCAATGCTACAAAAGCCAAAGCAAGCTGCAGGATTTCATCAGATTGTGGATTTCCTCAAGTCAAGTCACATTGCTCATGCTCTTATTGTATCCCCTACAATCTATATTGAGCATCAAAGGCAGTTCTGGGCTAATGCAACCATTGTTGTTGAGAATGGTGTGCAGATGATCAAGACAAGAATCTGTGATCAATCACTCACGGTTACTGAAGAGGTTATTCGCATCAGTCTACGTCTAGACGATGCCTCTGGTATAACCTCTATCCCAAATGATGAACTGTTTTCAAATCTTACAAGAATGGGGTATGGAGGCCCATTGGGAGTTTTCAAATTCTCTAAAGCAAAATTTTCACCCCAATGGCGTTTCTTTGTCCATACTCTTATGCATTGTATCTCCAAAAAGACTACTGGATGGAGTGAGTTCAGCAGCACTATTGCCTATGCTTTGGTGTGCTTGGCCACTGCCAGAAAGTATAATTTTTCTAAAATGATTTTCAGTGATCTTGTCTCAAACATGGGAAACAAAAAGAGCTTCTTTATGTATCCCAGGTTTGTTCAAGAAGTTATTACTCATGAATTGACGGATATACCTCAACCTATTGGAGTATATGTACCTAAACCCCCCAAAGGCAAGGTTTTCTCAAATATGAGAAGATCTGCTGGGGACTCTGAAGGAGTTGACACCCCATTGTTCTCTACAATGATGGTGGTGTCCCAAACCAATGAAGGTATGGCAGCAGGGTCAAGGCCCCCATTAGACCAACCCACTGCTAGCCAAGCCCAACCTTCCCTCTCAAAATCTATTCCCCAGTCCCTTCTTGAAAAACCAACCTCTCCTATCACCCAAACTTACAAGAGGAAACAGGTAAATAAGGCTCCTTCCCTTCTTGTACCATCATCCCCCAAGCCTTTAAGTCCTCTATTGGAGCATTCTCCAGTAGAGAATATTCAAAGGGAATCCACAAGGGTGTCTCCCAACCCAAAGGAGGTGCTCTCTGAGGAGGAGGTAGAGCATATGGGTGATGAGGCTGCCACTACTCCTGCTAGCACAGAGGAGGAAAGTGGTAACATCAATAATACCTCCCCCATGGCAACTTTGAATGAGCAATCATTTGAAGGTCCCTGGTGCCAAGAAACCACAGGGGTGGATAGTGCTTCTGCTAGGCAGAAGACTTCCACTACTAAAAGATCCAATGATCCTTCAATAGGGGGTAACACTCCTGGAGAAGGTGAGGACAGATATAACTATGATGAATTGATGGAGGCAATGGGTAACATCAACTTAGATGTTCTGAAACAAGGAAAAGAAATAGAGGAGATGAAGCTGGTGATCCTGTCACAACAAGTCCAGATTGAAAAATTGAAGAAGATGGTGACCAGGCTGGTTCAAAAGAAAAGAAGGAAACAGTTTGTACTCAAAAAGAGGGACAAAGTTCAAGATTCTTTCAACAAGGGGGAGAAGCATGAAGGGGAAACTGTTGAAAAGAAAGCTGAAGTTGAGGGGGAGACAGAGGAAGAGATGGAAACAGAAACAGTTACTGCTGCTGAAGTAAAAGTAGCAGCAGAAACTGAAGCAGCAGAAATAGGGCTCTCTGTGGAAGAAATGGAGATAGCAGAGACTTTAGTAAAAGCAAAGAATGACACTCCTAAGGCTATTCAAAAGGCCAAAGGAGTGGTCATCAATGAAGGAGAACCTCAAAAGAAGAAAATGAAGGAGGATATAAAAGGAAAAGGAAAGATGATTGAACCTGAACAACCTTCAAAGAAGAGGAGTCAGATTGAAATGGATGAGGAGATGGCAAAGCAGCTTCAAGAGCAAATGGAAAAAGAGGAGCAAGTTCAAACAGAAACTGATAGAGAGCTTGCAAGGATAATGGCCAAGAAGTTAAATGCAGAATACCAAAAGAGTTTGAAAGAAGCAGCTCAGACAGCAACTCAGGTCAAGAAACTCCAAGTTAAAAAGATGCCAATTCAGAAACAAAAGCAGAAAAGACAACCCTCCAAGACATTTTTGGCCAATCAAGAAAGAAGAAAAATGATAAACTTCCTGAAAGGTGCAATTGGTGTTAAGGGGGAGATGTTTACCCACATGGCATTCTCTCAGATTGAAGAGTTGTATAACAAGGAAATGGTCAAGCTTCAAGGGGATTCAGCACAAAGGGAGGAGGCTGAGAGAAGGATGAAAGAGAGACATGATCTCAACATCCAACAACCATTCCCTGAGGAAACCACACCTTCCAAAGAAGAAGCAGAAGAGAAGAAGGAAGAACCTGGAAATGTTGGTATAGAAGCCAAGTCTGGAAAAAGAGTGAAATCAATTGCTCCAAAAAGGCAGTTGAAAAGGCCTAGGATGGAAGAAACTGAAAAGAAAGCAGAACCTTCAGTCACATCCCCAACAGAGCCAGTACAGAGTCCAGAGCAGGTCACTAAGCAAACAGATGAAAGTATGGATCCGTACATGACAATAGTGGAACCTTTGAAAGCTGTTCCAATCTCTATGCAAGCTCCAGAGATCATCTTCTGGGATATTCTGAGAGACAATGGAAAGAATTTCTTCAGAATCAAGAGAGCTGATGGTTCATTTGAAGCTTATTCAACATGGGGGAAAGTCATCAGAAGTTGTTCAAGAGCTGATATGGAAGAACTATATAAAGTTGGGATGAAACTTTATGAACCTGTGTTGAAAGGTACTGAAGAGAATCTTCTCAAAGTGACATTGGAATACTTGTGCATGATGTTTGAGCCTGAAAAAGTGCACCATAGGATTAAAGATCATATGCATGAGTTCATATTCAAGAAGATTGACAAATGGATACTGTTTGAAAACTGTGGAGTATACATGATTACGATTGACAATTGTTATCATGAATACTACCTGGTGGACAAAATCTATGAGCATAGCAAGGAGAAGTTAGAAGGGATGCTTAAAGCTACATTGGTTTGTACAAAGGATTCAGAGATGGCCAAGATTGTGGTGAGAAGAACTGTAAATCAAAGCTTGGGCCTAGATCCAAATTTGGGAAATTGAATCAGAGGTGTTGAAAGCATCTTGAAGATTAATTCTGAAGAACTTGACTTCTCTTCCTAAAAGTCAAGTTAGGGGGAGATTGTTGGGAACTGAAGAATTCATCAAGTATGGTTAATGCTGCTGGTTCAAAGTCACTACTGCTAGAAGACTTAAAGGTTAGTACTGCTGAGTGTTACTACTGCTAGTACTATTAATACTGCTAGTCATAGTTAGTACTGCTTGAACAAAGTTAGTACTGCTTAGCTAGTTAGTACTGCTAGTAGTTAGTGCTGCTTAGTAGTTAATGCTGCTAGAAGAAGTTAATGCTGCTGATCATGGTTAGTGCTGCTAAAGAGATTCGGATGGAAAGAATGACAGCTGGATAATCTGAAGATTATGGAAGCTTATAGATATACATGGAAGATATACTGAAGATATTTTATTTATTGTAATTATCTTTGTATTCAGTATATATATTGTATAGTTTAGAATAATGAGTTAACTTTTGGTTTTTATACTTTTAGAGAGAAAATCAACCTCAAGGCATAGATCCTAATTCTAGAGAAGTAGAATTCGTATTGGTGAGCATGTTCATCAATATTGAGGTTGAGTGAGTAATCTTGTAACTTAAAAGCATTCAATACAAGTTTACAGTTTGTTGATTATATTCTGTTTTGGTTTTCTGTTTCATTAAATATCAAAGTGTTATTCCGCAAACTTCTTTGATATTGTTTCTGAGAATTAATTCTTGTTGAGAATTCGATCCTGACAGAAAGAAATTCATCTCTCCCATCATATTCATCTGAAATCTTGACACCATAAGGTTTGAAAAATTCTTACAGTACTTAGGATTTGTAGAGCCAAAAATAATATCATCCACATAGATTTGAATAAGAATGATATCGGCTTTTTCCTTTTTAATAAACAAAGTGGTATCTACCGTACCTTTTGTAAAACCAGACTTGACTAAAAATTGAGATAGGACATCATACCAGGTGCGAGGAGCTTGTTTCAGTCCATAGAGTGCTTTGTCGAGAATGTAGACTTGATTCAGTTTCTCTTGATTGACAAAACCTTCTGGTTGCGAGACGTAGACTTCTTCCTTTAGAATGCCATTCAGAAAGGCGGTCTTCACGTCCATTTGAAAGACAGTGAAGTTCTTGTGAGCAGCGTAGGCTAGAAACATTCAAATTGCCTCCAAACGCGCCACAGGAGGATAAGTCTCATCGTAGTCTATTCCTTCCTCTTGCCTATATCCCTTGGCTACAAGTCTTGCTTTGTTTCTGATAACGGTACCATCTTCATCTTTCTTGATCTTGAAAACTCATTTCGTACCTATAATAGTTTTACCTTGAGGTTTGGATACGAGTCTCCAGACTTTAAGTGCGTCGAACTGATTCAGCTCTTCTTGTATTGCAGTCACCCAGTCTGAATCGGCAAGAGCCTCTGATACGCGAGATGGCTCGATCTTTCTCAGAAAGGATTCATGTATATACATATTCATTGACGCTGACCTAGTTTGCACCGGTTTGGTTGGATCTCCAATGATCTGGCTTATCAGATGCTCTTTGGTCCATTTATGTTCATGAGGTAGTGGATTATATGAATATATATCAATATTATCATTTATGAATCCACTGGTACCTTCTTCTGGTTGTTTAGGAGCAATTATGGTTGCAGTTGAACTAGTAGGTGCAGAAGTCTCAGTAGGTACAACTTGTTCAACAACTTCTGTCTCTTCATTATTGATTACAGCTTCAACTGTTGGAGTCGGCATTTGAACTGGAATTTCTTGCTAAATCGAGGAGTTGGATTCAGTAGATATATCTGAACTGGTTGGATGAGTAGTCGTTGAGTCTTCCATCCTGTCAACCACAACAGATGTCTTCACATTAGATCCAAGAAATTCATCATAAAACAATTCAAATAATAAATCTAAATCAGATAAATGATTAGTAGATGTTGATTCTTCATCTGATTTGTTCGCTTGAGACGCAGGTTCTGGACTGATTTGCCCAGAAGCTAGTATTCCGGTTATCACAGGTTCTGAACTGTGTTGTTCAGAAGCCATTTCTTCATCAAACGTAACGTTGACACTTTCAATAACTGTCTTTGACTTCATCAAGTAGACACGGTATGCAGTTGATGTAGAGGAATAACCAATGAAGCTGCCTTCGTCCGCCTTGGCACTGAACTTGTTCAGACTCTCTCTATCGTTTAGAACAAAACACTTACACCCAAATATATGGAAATATTTGATTGTCGGTGTTCGGTTGTTGATTAAAGCATAAGGAGTCTTCTTGAATCTGCGGTGTATCATGGATCGATTCTGATTGTAACACGCAGTCGATACGGCTTCAACCCACAAAAATAGAGGTAAGTCAGATTGACTTAGCATAGTACGAGCAGCCTCGACTAGCGTACGATTTCTTCTTTCGACCACTCCATTCTGTTGAGGCGTACGAGCAACAGAGTATTGATGTGATATCCCAACCGATTCGAGATATACTTGAACTGTTTTGTTCTTGAACTCTGTGCCGTTGTCTGTTCTTAGAAGTTTGACCGGTTTCTGCAGATTTACCTAGGTCGTCTTCAAGAATGTAATGAGAACATCAGTTGTCTCATCTTTTGAACGTAGAAACTTGACCCAAGTGTATCACGAGTAATCGTCCACGATAACTAGTATGTACTTCTTTCCGCCTAGACTTTGCGTTCGCATCGGACCGCATAAGTCCATATGCAACAACTCTAACGGAGATCTTGTACTTGATTCAGGCTTTGGTTTATGTGGAGCTCTCTTCATCTTTCCCTTTTCACATGCTGCACAAAGATGTTCTTTTTCATACTTCAGTTCTGGAAGTCCTTTTACTAACTTTCCACTGACCAACTTGTTGATATACCTAAAGTTGAGGTGAGAGAGCCGTAGATGCCATAGCCAACTTTGCTGCATCGAGGCTTTAGATAGTAGAAAAACCTGCTTGTCAGTCTGGACGTTTGACAAATTGATTGTGTAGAGGTCGGACTTTCGAGTGCCAACCAAGAGTTCGTTGCCTTCTTCAGTGCGAACAGAACACCTCTTGGCTTTGAAATTGACCTCTAAGCCTTTGTCACAAAACTGGCCTATACTGAACAGGTTGTGTCCTAAGCCTTCAACATAGCTCACCTTCTTGATCGTGACTTTGTCATGTACTATATCACCATAACCTAGTACTGGTGAAAACTGATCGTTGCCGAATCTAACTGTTCCACAATACTTCTCTGTAAAGTTGGTCAACATACCTTTTTGTCCAGTCATATGCTTAGAACATCCGCTATCCAAGTACCACATATGACGGATCTGCATAAGAGAAATTACGAAACAAGAGATTTAGATATCCATAAAAGAAAATTAGAGTATAGACTTTTGAGCATTGAAGTGCGGGTCTTGAACTGATGTGTCAAAAATCCTACATTATCCTACTCCCCCTTGACAGTAGGTACCTGCAACACAGAATCATCCCTTTTCTTTGGTGCCCACTGGTATTTGGGTCCATGAGTGTTGGTTGCAGTTCTTATGGGGGTAACTGAGTAAGAACCATACCAGTAATGGTCACTAGTCTTGTGAACAGGATCATGTGTATGACAATAAGAACAATAAAATTTCTTACCTGACAAACTGATTAATTTATCTCTCGTGTAGACAAAATCAGGTTTACCTTTTCGAGCATTGTTTTTTTTGGCATTAGGCGTATGTACACATGAATTTTTACATTTCAGCTCATATTTCTTCTTTTCTTCAACTGGTTTCCGGTTCCAGACCAGTTCAGCTTCTTTGTAGCTATGATACCAATTGTCGGTCCACAATATATCAAGTTTTTATAAAAAACAACAACATATACGATTACCAACCTGTTTGATTAATAATCAATGGATTACAAGGATTGATGTTTTCGGTTTAAAGCTCTCGATGTTCTCTCTGATTTACACCGTTAGTGTGTGTGTTGTATGTGATATGATTTCTCAAGTTAGCTTTTCTAACACACTTCTATCAACTTGATAAACAAAAACTAATATCTAAATAATATCTAATATCTAAACTAATATCTAGATATTTAGGAATATTAATAAAATACTAAAAACAATACTTTGACATTTTATTACAAACGACATTAGACTTATATTAAGAGTTGACTTTCTGGCTTTAGCTTCAGATTGGATGATCTTGAATTCAATAGATCTGTGCGCTAACACTCTGCAACAAGAACACCTCAACAAAATGATGTTGTTGAAAGGAAAAACAGAACACTTGTTGAAGCTGCAAGAACAATGCTTGCAGGATCTGATCTTCCAACAAACTTTTGGGTTGAAGCAGTGTCAACAACATGCTTTACACAAAACAGAGCCACTATAGTCAAAAGATTAAAGAATACTGCATATGAACTCATTAACAACAGAAAACCAAATGTCAAAATATTTTAATGTTTTTAGGTGCAGGTGCTTTATCCTAAATGACAGAGATCATCTTGGAAAGTTTGACAAGAAGGCAGATGAAGGGAAATTTATTGGGTATTCATTAACCTCTAAAGCTTTCAGAGTGTTCAACCTCAGAACCAGGACTATCCAAGAAAGCATCAATGTCTCTTTTGATGAAAAGGAATCTAGGAGCCACTGTGTGCACAAAAACGAGAAAATTCGGCCTCAAACCCCATTTTCACCCTAACCTCAAATCCTTCCCCCATTTCTCTCCCAAACCGACCCCCAAACCCCAAAATCAAACCCTAACTCATTTTTGGGTGTCCTTCTCCTAAAATCAAGTGATCCTTTTTCATCTAGCAAGCTTGGAGGTTAGGACCATAATTTCTCATTTTCATCTTCTTCATCAAGATACCTAGGGTTTCATCCACCCTTGTTCTCCCTTTTGTAGATTTGGAGTTTGTGGTGTATTTTGGTAACCTAGAAGTGTGTTGGTAGAGGATTCAAGCTATTGTTCAAAGTAAACTTCTAATTCTTCATCTTTTGGAAATTAGGGTTTTGGGTATAGATGAGATCTTCATGTAAAGTGTTGGGGAACGATTCTATTCAGTTGGATATCTATGTTTATGGTTGAAAATGTTTGGATCTAGGTTTTGGAGGTTTTGGCTTGGAGGATTCAAGTTTCGTCAAGGAAGGTCAAAGTGGGGTAAAATCTAGATTTAGCCTAAATCTAGCAAGGTGAGTTCAAGTTGATTTGTGAAAACGGTGTACATGCCAAAATGTTCATTTTAAAGTGTTTTGTGTTTTACATGAAATTGTTAACTGCTGATCACCTGATAAGTTTGGTTATTTTGAAATGTTTAATTTTATAAACATGGTGAAACACCCAGTTTGGGATCTTTGAGAATTTTGGTAAATAAATGATGTTGAAATGTTCTTTAATGATTTTACATATTATAGACTATATGTATAGAATGAATGTGTGTATTGAGGTTAAACCTTAAATTCTTATTGTAGATGAAACATTTATTGGTGTATTTTGAAAATTTTAAATTTGTTGCTATTTATAGAATTGAGGGTGTTACAAGTTGGTATCAGAGCTTAAGTTTGAGAGAATTAGGTATTGAGTTTTGGATGTCTAGACTCAAACTAGCGTTCTTATAAGTGATTGTAAGTGAAGTTGCACATTAGGTACATTGAGATAAGATATTTTGGGGTTGATCGAGTCGCTAGAAACAGGAAACTTGTCGAGAGTCGCAAGGATGATCATGTATGGTACGTTCATAATGGCACCTGGCCAGTGTTATGGTGAACCTACATGCTACATGTGTATACTTGAACTACCTTGGTATGATGACCGTTGGGGTAGTGAGAAAGTTTCTAAGCGAGTGATCTAAGAAAGGGTTGATGTTTATAGCAATGTCACTTTGGAGCGATAGTTAAATGCAATGAATGCATTAAGCTGATCACCTTGAATCAAAATTATTGCTTGGATTAGAACTATAAGTTCGTTAGGCCAATTCTATTTCGAGGAGAAATTGTAAGTTAACCAAATTAGTGGGATTGCTGCTCTAAGATGTTTGATGCAACCGGATTATAGTACGACGGGAAATTGAGAAGCGTAGTCCTAAGATGTTGAGTGCCGACCAAATTCATGTACAAAATTTATTTCTAAATAAGTTTGCATAAATTGTTTCTCATGTTTTCAAAGTATAAAGTGATTTATGTTACGAAGTCTTGGTAAAACATTCAACACTCATCAGATTTTAAACTGTGAGCTTAAACATGCATGATTGTTGAACGTGGTTGCAAATATTTCTTTGAAAATCTCTTTATCCCCGTTTCGTGTCTAACACTATTTACGGATCTTGTAATATCCGTGTTTTAATGTTATTTGGGGTATTGGGCAAGTAACTGTAGAATTTTTGGACCTTGACATTGGATCTCCTCTATGTATGTTAAGGTTTTAAAGGAAGAGTTATTCCTATATTCTTGAGTCGGATTTTTCTTGGGAATTTTAGTATGTACGAGTCGTGTTGAATTTTATGGATTTTTGTTTTGCACGTATTGGGCGCGTGAGTGTACTTTGAGATGTGTGAGTTTTAATTTTATTGCATATTACGAACTTTTTGGGCATTGTGTCTCATGAAAGTTTTGTGAAAAAGGGTCACTTTATCGTACGTGGTAGTTTTAGAATTTTAAAATTTTTAGATTTGTTGTCGTTTCATGCTTTTATGTTGGGAAATGAAAATTTTGACACCGCTTGATTTTAGCGTTAACGAGTTCTATGAAAATTCAGTTGGGTTTTATGGTGTCTTATCGTACGACTTTTGCATCGCGTAGATAAATTTTGGAACGTGTGTACATGCATTATCGTGTGCGTTAATTTATGGGTTTTGTTATTAGATGTCATCCCATATGTTATTTTGTGGAAGTTTCAATATCATGTGATTTATCGTCGGGCCTTATACAAGTGTTAATCGTTGTATACTTTTCGTATTTGGTTTAAATTATACTGTTGGCGTGAGTAAACGTATAAAAAATTTATGTTGTTTCAGATAGAACTTTTGCCAGAACATATTTCAGTTATTGATTTAACTGTTAGGAGTTTTCCGCAAGGCATGAAATGAATTTCTGGTTTGCATGTCGTTGTAGTTACTGCTTTGGGTAAGTACATTTTATCTGTGCGGCGCAAAATTTGAACTCGAATAAAAATTTATTTATGTTCCTATTGTGTTGCTAAATTTGGGGAAATAAACGAACGTATATGGGCCTTGTTGGGAATTTTATCTTCCGACGTTTTGTGTTTTAAAGTAAAAGATTTTAAAGTTGAAATTGTGAAATCCTCTTTTGGGAGTTGTACAAACTTTTATTGCACATGTTATAGTGCGGAAAGTTATTTTTATATGCGTAGTATCGGTGACCAATTTTGAAACCTATCGAATGCACGGTAGTGTACTTTTACCGCACGTTTAATTGTTATAAAACTTATGTATTTGATTGTTTTATAAAATTTCAAATTGGCATACTGGTTGAAAACCTTAAACTCATTAAGGTTGTAGATTTAAAACCCCTATCGTGAGAGGAGTTGCAATGAAGGAACTAAGGAGTCCTTGGGATCTGAAGCGTCAGATGATCCGACTTGTGGTCAACCTTGAATTTGGGTTTCAGATTTTGAATCGGGTCATGCATGAATAATTGAGGTATTAGATTTATGCTTTCTCCCAGTTAAGTAAAAGGTGATCCTTCTGTTTCGGTAAATCCTCGGGATAAAACTTTGGGTGGTTGCTTGCATATGGTTAGATTTGAATGGATGGGCCACTAGTTAACATCAAATATGTGTCGGTGGTGTGTCTTCTTAGAAAATCTTCATAAATAAAGAAGATATTGTGATTTGTTGTTAGAAATGTAAGATTCGAATTTAGTGACATGATAAGTGTCAACTTTGAATCATCAGTGTAAAATATGGAAGGAAATTATGGTGGTATATCCATGGTTGAGGTGTAAAAGTTTTGAACATAGGTGTCGACATTCGATTTGAGGATAATAACCGTTGGGATGCTTCATCGTACTTCCGATGAAACCGGTGCGTTATTAATTTAAGTGGTAACCTTAAGAAGATTAGATGACGGAAATTAGGAATCGATCATTGGTAATTTTGTAATCAACAAGGTCTCACTGATTCGTCAACCGATGCTTGACTACACCCTGGGATTTGAGTAACCGTGGAGATGGGGTAATCCGTTGTCTACCGATGCTGTGCCATGCCAGTTGAGGAACATACTGAATGTTGTGATTGGATCGAACCTAACTGATGTTAGGAAATGTCGTCAAGGAAAGGACGATGAATGTTTTATAGTATGGATAATTGAGGGATTGGGTCTGAATGTCGAGGTAAACCTCAAGTAGAAATCGATTATTGAGGAGACCTTGATGTGTCGAAATTAGAAGTATCTAAGGGATAAGTTCGCTTTGGAGTATTCTTGAGGTGATATGTGCAACCTAAGGTTGGGAGACCGCCGAGATTTTAAGGATAGGAAAGTGGTTGATAAGGACTCGATGTTCATTCAGTCAACGGTAAGACACATCGAACCTTAGAATTGAGTTGTGACGGTTTGTTATGAGAAATATAGTGACAACCATAAATGAGATGTGATCGATTTCATACATGGGGCAAGGTATCATGGAGGCATTCCTTTTTGGGTAGAGAACCGATTGACCTCGCTAAGGGCGACGTTGGGTGTTTGATCGGTGCCAGATTTCGAAGACGAAATCTCTTTCAAGGTTGGGAGGATTGTAACACCTCGATTTTCGAAAAGTATCATTTCAAGTTAATACCGAAACCGATATATTAGGGAAAAATAAGATAAAGGATTTTGGACTTGAATCCTAGATTTTATAGTCTAGATAGATGAAGGATTCAATTATGAGTCCAACGGTTCTTTCCGGAGCAAAATCGGAGCTAAAATGAAGAAGTTATGACCAAAACGGTGCTCGAGTGAGAATTTGGGGGTCAGTGCTCCGCGCGGCTGGAGGGGCGCGGCTACCCGCGCGGAGCCGCTGTGTGCACAAAAACGAGAAAATTCGGCCCCAAACCCCATTTTTCACCCTAACCTCAAATCCTTCCCCCATTTCTCTCCCAAACCGACCCCCAAACCCCAAAATCAAACCCTAACTTATTTTTGGGTGTCCTTCTCCTAGAATCAAGTGATCCTTCTTCATCTAGCAAGCTTGGAGGTTAGAACCATAATTTCTCATTTTCATCTTCTTCATCAAGATACCTAGGGTTTCATCCACCCTTGTTCTCCCTTTTGTAGATTTGGAGTTTGTGGTGTATTTTGGTAACCTAGAAGTGTGTTGGTAGAGGATTCAAGCTATTGTTCAAGGTAAACTTCTAATTCTTCATCTTTTGGAAATTAGGGTTTTGGGTATAGATGAGATCTTCATGTAAAGTGTTGGGGAACGATTCTATTCGGTTAAATATCTATGTTTACGGTTGAAAATGTTTGGATCTAGGTTTTGGAGGTTTTGGCTTGGAGGATTCAAGTTTCGTCAAGGAAGGTCAAAGTGGGGTAAAATCTAGATTTAGCCTAAATCTAGCAAGGTGAGTTCAAGTTGATTTGTGAAAACGGTGTACATGCCAAAATGTTCATTTTAAAGTGTTTTGTGTTTTACATGAAATTGTTAACTGCTGATCACCTGATAAGTTTGGTTATTTTGAAATGTTTAATTTTATAAACATGGTGAAACACCCAGTTTGGGATATTTGAGAATTTTGGTAAATAAATGATGTTGAAATGTTCTTTGATGATTTTACATATATAATTAGAGTTCATTTGACGTAAGTTTCATTTTGTGTATTTGATCTTATAAACCTTTTCGGAAAATGCATATTATCGCGTTATGAGGCATTTTGGAAATATATGGGTATGAGTTCATTTGGAAAATGGTTTGCCTCAACCAATGATGAGATTTGAGTTAATCATACTTTTGGTCGTTGCGTTTGCACGATAGTTGGTAAAACGTGTTTCAATGTTTATTATTGGATTTCATTTGGGGTTTACGTAAAATGTTGGGCCTTTGGTTCGATTTTGACTAAATTGAGTCTTGAGGACATTTGTCCGGATTAATAACCCTTGTGGGGTTTTGAGTATGATGGCGCATTTTTCGTGTCATTGGAGAGTTACATGTTTTGGGAGCTTTGGTCTTTCATTTGGAGTCATGTAACATTAGACAGTGTTGTAATGGATCTATAGGCACGTAAGTCTGTCTGTTTTGGGAAAGCGGGTAAGGTTGGTTATGACCGTTGACCGCTTGGGTTCGCTAGCGAGTAGGCAATAGGTGGCACGAGCCTCCGAGTTGAAACTCGTCTAGATTGGATAGGCACCCGTGTCCGTAAGTCCTTGGGGTGGAACTCGACGGGGTATGGCTAGAGGCAGTAAACGGATTGAGGTTGTGATGTCTGGTATGGCATGGGAACTAAGTCCGTGATACGTGGGAAATCCAATAACAACAAGGGTGGCCCTATTCACGTGTTCTCGCCACCCAAGATGGAAACGTTTAGAGGACACGCGAGGAAGTTGTATGGGCGACCTACTTGTGTGTTCCTCTATTCTCAATGTATATGGGTCTCTCCGTCGTAGATCCGTGGTATTTTAAATATTGATGTAGTATTTTTACCAACTTTGGTTTTGGGTGGTCGACGATAAATGATGGCCTTAATATTAGGTTTTCCCCACGTATATTAAGGTTTGAATGGAATGCGTCATTTCTACGTTCCAGTATTTGATTTCTTTCCATTTTATGGTTGCATTAGTTTTGGGTCTAATGACCGTGTTCACGGCGATATTTAATTATATGGGTTTTTATCTTTGGTTTTATGAGTTGTGGGTCATGTTCCACCCGTGTTGGGCATTTCGAGATATAACATTTTACCCGCATTTTATAGAATTGGGAGTCCTCTTCCTATTCTCATTTTGAGTAAGTTTTGAGTTGAACTTGAATTTACGAAAGAACGTTTTATATTGGGATCTTCGCTTTTAAAACAGTTTGGTTTGGTTAACGATTAACTCGGTGTCGTTTTCGTTTAAAATACATATTTATTGGTAAACGAGCTTAATATTGATGAACAGACTCACCAATACGAATTCAACTTCTCTAGAATTAGGGTTCAAACCTTGAGGTTGATTCTCTCTATGAAAGCTAAAACTCAGAATTATTGTCCCTACCAAAGAAACAAACTATTCTATACATATACTGAAGATAAAAGATAATTACAAAATAATAAAAGATCTTCAGTATAATCTTCCATCATTATCTCCAAGCTTCCATGAATATCTTCAATCCAGCTGTCATCCTTGCCATATAATCTTCATCTCATAAGCAACATTAATTCTTCAGCAGCATTAATACTCTGAGCAGTATTAAGTTTAGCAGTACTAACTATGCTCAGCAGTATTAACTTTGTTCTAGCAGTACTAACTCCAGCAGTATTAACTTTGTTCTAGAAGTACTAACTCCAGCAGTACTAACTACTAGAAGTAGTAAGATCTACTTGCAGTAGTAAACATGATGTACTGGCAGTAGTAACTCTGTTGTAGCAGCATTAACCATACTCGATCATTTCTGAATTTCCCAACATTCTCTTTTTAAACGATTAATTTATATATGTTGAAAACTCTTAAGCTCACTAGGCGTTAAGCCTAACCTTTTTATTTGTCGGCATGTGCATCAGGTTCCTGTTGGGGTTTGGTTCTAGCATCTTTGAAGAGTTGAGCCTTAACTTTGTGCAAGTGTAAGTAGTTGGTGATGTCTTCCGCAGCGTAGAGGTAGCGTCTATTATTAGCTTTTAGTAGCACCCGCCCATATTATAGACTATATGTATAGAATGAATGTGTGTATTGAGGTTAAACCTTAAATTTTGATTGTAGATGGAACATTTATTGGTGTATTTAGAAATTTTAAATTAGTTGCTATTTGTAGAATTGAGGGTGTTACACATCTGCTAAATCATCTCCAGAGCCACCATCACCATCTCTGGAGATTTCCTCAGAACCTCTGAACAACACATCAGAGATGCCACAACCTGTCATCTCTGAAGCTCAAAATCCACCAGACATTCATGCTCCAATCTCAAGATGGACAAAGGATTACCCCCATGATGTAATCATAGGATCTCCCTCTGATGGTGTCAAAACCAGATCTGCCACTAGCAATAAATACTTGTTTGTCAATTTCTTAAGCATAACTGAACCTAAAAAGGTAAATGAAGTTCTTGTAGATCCAAATTGGATTAATGTTATGCAAGAAGAGCTTCAAGAGTTTGAAAGAAATAAGGTATGGACCCTGGTTCCACTTCCCAAAGGCAAATTTGCAATTGGAACCAAATGGGTTTTCAGAAACAAAAAGGATGAAGATGGCATTATCATCATAAACAAAGCCAGATTGGTTGCTAAGGGATATTGCCAAGAAGAAGGAATAAATTATGATGAAACCTTTGCACCTGTGGCTAGGCTAGAAGCAATCAGAATCTTCTTAGCCTATGTTGCACATAAAGGGTTCAAAGTATATCAAATGGATGTTAAATATGCCTTTCTTAATTGTAAACTCAATGAGGAAGTATATGTCTAGCAACCACTTGGATTTGAAAGTTCAGAGTTCCCAAACCATGTATACCATCTTGATAAAGCTCAGTATGGACTTAAACACGCTCCCAGAGCATGGTATGCAACTCTGCCAACCTTTCTAATTGATAATGGTTTTGAAAAAGGAACTATTGATACCATTATGTTCATCAAGAAATACAAAAATGAGCTACTTCTGGTACAAATATTTGTTGATGATATTATCTTTGGGTCTAGAAATCAAAAGTATTGTGACAAGTTTTCAGAGTTGATGAAGAGTGAATTTGAAATGAGTCTCATGGGATAACTAACCTTCTTCCTAGGACTGCAAGTTAAACAAATTTCAGAGGGCACTTTCATAAATCAAGTCAAATATGTCTCTGATATTTTGAAAAAGTACAAAATTAATGATTCAACTCCTATGAAAACTCCTATTGCTACAGGAGTCAAACTTGACTCTGATCCTTCAGGGAAATTTGTGGATGTTAAAACCTACAGAGGCATGATAGGTTCACTTTTATACTTAACTGCAAGTAGACCTGATATATTGTTTGCAACCTATCTCTGTGCTAGATATCAAGCTAATCCAAAGGAATCTCACTTATCTGCTATAAAGAGAGTGTTTAGATACCTCAGAGGTACACCATCTCTTGGTCTCTGGTATTCAAAACTCTCTGGTTTTGAACTAACGGCTTACATTGATGCAGATCATGCAGGATGCAATTTGGATAGAAATAAGTTAGTAAGTTGGTCATCTAAGAAGCAAAACTGTGTGACCACTTCCAGAGCATAAGCAGAATATGTTGCTGCTGCTAGTTGTTGTTCACAAGTGATCAACAAGTTGGGCAATGCTAAATATGTCTACTTGATCTTTAACACAAATCAGAGCCTCTGATATCCTAAGGTAGCATATTTAAGATCAGAACCTCTGATACACTTATCAGAGCCTCTGAGTCTCTATAGCATGTTCACAAATCATCTCATTTTGTTTACCTATGCACATTTAAAGGGGGAGAGAAAACAAATGAAATCATTCATCTGTTAAGGGGGAGAAAACTGCCCTTATCTGTCGAGGGGGAGTAAGAAGTACTTGAAGGTAATGAAGTCAAACATCAGAGCTTCTAATACTACTATCAGAGCCTCTGTTCTTGCTTCTGATACTCATATCAGAGTCTCTGATCTTGCCTCTAATATTCATACGAGAGCCTCTGATCTTTCATCATAGGATCTTCACAAGGTATGCACTTCATTCTTATCTTTCAAACATATCCTTTCTGAAAACTAATCCTTGATTCAAATTTTTTAAAACATATCCTAGAATCTATTATTTAGCATCTGACAATACTCTTTAGAACCTCTGATTTCATCTGCTCTGAAGATAGACCAGAGCACTAAATCTTATTGTTCTTATATATTCCTTCAATCAAAGTTTTGGATTTTTTTAAAAAAAGGGGGAAATATTTTTTTTGCCATGAAAGAAATATTAAATGTTTGAGATTTTTTTTTTAAAAGGAATTGGCTTGTGTGGGTTATTTACTTAGATAACTATCATATTTTAAATAGAATATCCAAAATGACAGTTGTCTGACGTAAGCGTCCTTTCACTCTCACTCTCTACGTGTCAATAATTGAGTTGATGGACGATGAAACGTTTCTGACATGGGTACTCACAAACGCCGTTTCCATTTCTGACATGGGTACTCAACTACGACGCTTCCAAAGTCCCCTATCCCACGTCCCACATCCATAAAAACCCATTTCAAATCCCATTTCACCTTTACGCTCTCAAATCTTTTGCTCTCAGAATTCTTTCTCTCTCAAATTTTCAAAAGCTTAAGAACTCTCAAAAACCTGTAACAATGGCGCAAACCCAAGCTGGTTCTGATGACTCAAGCCGAATTGTTCCAAGTATCAATCTCGCTCAGTTTGATGTTCCTGTCAAAGGAAACAACTTCCATCTTGATCTCACCCCTTCAAAGTTTGACGAACAATATCGCCTTGTCCTAGAGTTCTTTCGCTCTTGTGAACTACATGATGCCCTCACTGCTTTTGAGTCAAATGTACCTTTAAGCTATGTCCAACAACGGTGGTACTCTAGTGAGTATAACGAAGACGTTGTTGTCCTGGTAAGATCTATTGACCTCGGATATAGAGCTATAAATATTCAAATTCAACATGACACTCTTCGTCGTCAACTTTTTCTCTTAAAACCAATTGACCTTCAACTTCCTAGGTTTGAAAAACCCCCTTCCCAGGTTGTCCTTCTTCAATTCCTTCAACATTTGGGATACAACAAGGACATTACTCGATTGAGTGAGTTCAGGAGACAACACCTACCTCCAGTATGGATCTTTATGTTCAGTGTCCTAAACCGAACCCTGACTTGAAAAATTGGCAGTCAAGATCAGATAAATCCCACTCTCTTAGCCATCATGTATGCCCTTTTCTTTAATCGAAGTATAGATATGGCAGGACTGTTTTTTGCTTAAATGTACACAACTATTGATCGCAAGAATAAGGCATTGGCCAAAGGGAAACTGTTGGTCCCGAAGGTGCTTAACAAGTTTGTAGAAAAGGGGGGGGGGGTTGAATACAAACACAAAATTTAAAGTTTAATAAATTGTTTATTGATAAATCAAACACAATATACAAGTCTGTTGCGGAATAAGATTAAGTAAAACTCAATCTAAACAAACTTAAGAAAACACTAAGTTGGTTGTACAAGATTATAGAGAATGGGAGATTTTAGAAGTATAGAAAGCAAGGGTTTTTATATTTGAGAAAGATGAAGGCTTGAGGGGAGCACACTCCAGATGGAGAGGTAATCTTTATATTTATACCCTATGCATTAAATGCATGGCAGGGCACTTTACACGTGTCTTTCTTTGATTGGCAGAGAGAGTCTGACTTTGGGAGACATGCTTTCGGCCGCATCATGAACAGTGTAGTTGACAGAGTTGTTGTATGAATTTTGGCAGAGGTATGTCCGTTCTGACATATCGTACTGGGTGTGCAGGGAAAGACAAAAGAGACTTGAGGCATAAGCTAAGTGATCATCGATCGCTGAATATCTCTTCCTTCAGAGATACAAAGAAGTTCATATATCGCTGAAGCTTTTCCTCAGGTTTCTTCGCATATGAGTAGAGTCGTCTTTGCTTCACTGATATCCGCATTAGGTCACTAGTAGACTTGTCTTTGTTCAGAAACTTCGTCTTTGATTCATCTATGAACATCTTGTTGACACGAAACTTGTCTTCAGGGATTACGTTAACTGTTTACATCAGAAACTATCAGCGATACTGAACATACTCAATATTTAACCGTTGATAGTGAAACACTAATACATATGAATGTTTAAAGAAAGATCATCAGGGATAACTGAACAGAATCAGTCTGATCCCTGATGATGAAACACTAATACATATTAATAAACGTAATTTTCATCAAGTATAAAAGAGGGTCGTTATCAAATCACTGAGAGAGTTTGGATCAACAATCTCCCCCTATTTGATAATGACAAAGTAACTGAAGAAAATTACTTTATAATTCAAAATAAGGAATAATCAGGACTCATAACATACATGTCCCAATTACCATTTTGAGGGATCTTTTACAGTACTTATAGGGTTAAGTACTTCACTGAAATTTTCATTAATTCAAAGAGGGAATTACAAGATATGAAAATATAAAGTACAAGTGAAGAACTAACTACTGTAAGTATAACTAATAGATTACAAGAAATAGGAAACTAATATATCAGCTATCTAGAGAAGACTTAGGAGGATTTATCATATAGTCAGGTATTTCTTCTCCTCTTTGCCTTCGATCTGAAGATTCTTGACAAATGATTGCTTTGATCGGTTCAACTAAAGGAGAGAAGTCACACCATAAGCATAAGAGATCCTTGAGATGACTGAGGGGACAGTTAGGATTTCAGAGACTCTTTGGAATCTGAGCTGTTCCTCATCATCTCTGAAGAAGATTCCAAAAGGATCTTTAAGTACTTGTCCTGCAAGATATGGATCACCAGGAGGCAGGGATAGATCTAGAACTGAGAGATCAGGAAGAGGACCAAACAAAGCTTCTTTTGAAAACTTGATGGAGGTGTCATTTCTGATGGTAGCAACATTCTCAGATGAGGAGGAGACAGACTTTCTTTTGAGTTGCTTTGGCTTGGAAGGAAGAGCAGATGGTACCTTTAACACAACAGTGACTCTGTTGATGAGGGCTTCTAGGATGCCTTCGACATAGCCTCTGTAGGTTGATTTGGATTTATTCAGTGCATCTTTGAACTCTAGCCATTCCATGTAGCCGAAACTTTCAAGCTTTGAAATAAACATAGCCTTCGAGCTTCCATCCTCTCTGGTTATCTCCATGGTTACAGAAGTTCGGTCCTTCTTCTTTCTCCCAGAGATGATAACAGTTGATATCTTTAATGGGTCGGAGCGATAGTCGACTTTATGTTTGCACCATTCGACAGTGTTATCGCTGACCGCTTGTTCTTTTGAGCGCTCCTCTTCAATTTCTCTTAGTAGAGAGGACTGAACCTTGAGATCTAGAGAATCATCTCTTTGACATTCGGCGATCAGTTTCTCAGCTCTGACTGATTCTTCAATTTCAGCTTCAGTCAGGAAATTAAGCTCTATAGAATTTATTTGAAGAGGGACCTTCAGTCGTTGACTCTCTAGATGAGAGATCATCTCTGTTCTTCTATTCAGTTCTTCCTCTGACCAGTGAGATGGTCTAGAGGGCCTTCCTGGATGGTGCAGGGCTTCTTCCTCTTCTTCTTGCTCATCAATCTCATTTAAGGAGATTGGGATTATTGATTCATCAGCTATAGAAGCTGGGATTATTTGAAGTTCCTTTCCCTTAAGCAGGGGAGAGAACTGTCTGGTCAGAAATAGATAAAAAGAGTTAGTGTTTGTTGGAAAGAAGAAAGATAAAGACTAGAAAGAAACAGGGGTTGGGGATTTATAGAAAGATATAGGGATAAGTGAGAGGCATACCTGAGAAGGATTCTCCCCCTCAGATAGTGAAACATTTGTCAGGCTTCCCTCAGCAGCTGCACCCTTTGGTTTGATTTGGGAAGGGGTTCTTGAAGAAGTTTCATTTCTCCCCCCTGCTGTGACAACTTCTTTCGAAGCCATCACTGATGATGCGTTCGCTGCAGAAAACCATAGAGACCGGTCTTCTGCATCATCGTCATCATCATCTTGATGTTGCTCTTTGTCTTGATCCTGAAGATCAATATCTTCATCCTCTTCATATTCCTCCTCCTCTTCTTCTAATAAAACTTGATCGTACAAAGAAGATGGAGGGGCTTTGTCAGCAACCTTCTCCCCCTCAACATGAGAGGGAGGTTCTTCCGAGTGAACCTCAACAGCTGCTTCCTCTGCATTTTCCTCATCATCTTTCTCCCCCTCTTTGTAATTATCATTGAGGGAGAGGTCATCAGTGCGAGAGGTAGTTTTTGAAGTGGCCAACGATCAGACTTCACCCTCCAGACGGTCGAGACGACCTTCAATCACAGGGATGTCTGAAGTAGTGTGATGAATAAATTCAACATCTACATTCAGAGAGGTGCGATCATATTCTGTGAAAGAAGGAGTGAGCGTCGGAGCTGGTGCATTCAACTTTTCCAGGACCTGCTGTAGGATGGATGAGCAGGAATCGATCTTGGTAGATAAGTCTTGGACGTCCTTCCTAAGGAGTTGAGTTTCTTGATGATTGACGAATAAGTCCTCCTTGACTTTGAGAAGCTGTCCCTGTAGATTTGAGACTTGGGAGGCTTTAGCTTTTGAGGAGCAAGCAGCCGTCAGTTTCTTCAGCTCCTCACCAGCGGTATTGACAGCGCTGGTGGTTTCGTTGATGGAGGTGGTGAGAGAATCCACCTTGACACCCAAACTGTTGACATGAGAGTCAACAGTTGCCATATTCGGACCTGAAAGAAAAGTTAGTTTCTGAGTACTAGGCTTAGATGGATAGATGGGAGGATGATTTTTGTGTTTAGGTATACCTGATGGTTCAAACATATTGAAAAATTGCATATCTCTTTCAAAGGTTTGAGCTTCAGGTCCGATAAATGCAACTTGAGGTTGTTGCATGAGAGAGGGAGGGTTAGAGACCAATGAAGTGGGAGGAAGAGTAGTGGGGATAGAAGAAGTTGGGATTTGGGTTGTTACCTTAGTTTGTAGTTGAACTGGAATGGTTGGTGGTGTCACTGATGTTGTGGCAACGACCGAGATCGCTGGCACGGTTGTTGAGGTGACAGCTGAAGATGTGGAGGAGACACCCACAAAATCATCCAAGGTAGTTTGTTGAGAAACTACCTCATGCCTTGAGCTAGAGGTGATGGTCTCCTTAGTCAATTTGGCCTTCTTCGAAGGACCAGAAAGACTAGCTGATGGTCTTTTTGAAGCGGTGGTAGCGGCAGGGTTAGCTGGAGAAGGAACCTCCGGGGCAGCCGCTGAAGAAGAAGAATGGAGAGAGAGTCGAGAGCGTAGAGTTGAAATTCTTACCTCGTTGTCGACTGGTTTGACCTCCAACGATCCCTGACCTACTTTGGCAAAAGTGCCATCTTGAGTAGTCAGCTAAGTGTTGGGGTAGAGAAAATTCAGGTATGCACAGATGAACCGTACATATGGGATCTTGGGATCCCTCTCTATCTTCTCTATCTTTGACTTGAGATCGTCAAAGATAGAAATGGCGTAGTCGAAGTTCTTTCCAGCGACCACAGAGTAATCTATTTGGAGCTTAACTTTGCTCGCCTGATCTAGTGAGCCACTCTTCCCACTCATACATTGAATGATGTGTGAGAAGATGTAGTTCAGTTGGGAAGGCATATTGGCCTTCAAGATTTTTGTCAGCTTCTTGTTGGGAATGGTGGTGCGAGTCTTGTTCTCCTAGCAGTATTCCATATCATCCAGAAACTGGATGAGTTCAGCATCAGTGGGAAGGGCACTCAATCCACCCTTGGGTTTGTCAGGGAAGCGGAGTGACTTCCTTAGGCTGTATGCAGTCAACATGCCTGGTCCTAAATCAGTGCTGAAGGAGATAGCAGGAACTTTGTCACCTTTCTTGTTGGTGATGGAGGTTTCTTCAGCAGTGAACCAAAACTATTGTAGAAGGGTTTTGGATGGTTTAGGATCCACAGTGATGGCGTAAGCAAGACACGACTGCTTCAGAAACTGAGCTGCTTCCTTCAGATGTGGGTATTTGACACCATCGAAGTCCAAACGTGCAAGGTGATTGTTCTTGGGTATTTCAGATTCAGAGAGAGCAAACTTGACGTTCTTGGAAGCAATAAGAGCTGATTGTGCCATTTCTGAATATGGAAAGGAGGAGAAAAATATAGATAGAAAGGTTAAGAGTCAAAACAAATTTTACCAGTTTCTGTTTTCAGAAAGAAACATAGGAAAAATTTTAATGATTTTGAGAATAACATTGTTCTTGTAGAAGAAAGAACATGAAGAAAATGAAAGGTTTGAATCAAGAAAATCAAAAAAATGATTTTAATGTGTAATAAATCTTGAGAAAAACCCATAATAATATAAAATATTTAGGATTTTGTAACAAAATTTAAGAAGAAAAGAAGAACAAAGTAACCTGTTGATCTTGAAAGAAGAAGATGCAAAAGCTTGAAGGAGGAATTTGCTGGAGAATTCTTGCTCAAAAAGATTTCCAGAAAGCATAAAAGATAAGAATGAAAAGAAACATTCCTTTTATATGTAAAGAGAGAGAGAGAGAGAGAGGCGGGAAAACAAATGTTCATCATGACATGGACACTTTTTACGAAGTTGATTGGATGGAAGGGCAACGGACGAACGTGTCAGAAAAAAGGCATGTCGTTGATTGTCGGTTCGAATGACGTCATGAGGAGAGAGAAAAACGTTTCATTTGTCATTTTCGAAACTGTCTCTGAAGGAAAGTCAGAGATAGGTTTTCGTTTTGAAAGAATCCCTGATAAAAATTCAGAGATTGATTTTTCATTTCAGAAGGATCACTGATGAGAAATTTCAGTGATAGATTTTGTTTTTCAAAAAGCTTTTAATAATTTGAAGAAATAAAATGATTAAAGTTTTATTTAAAAACGTCTTACTGAATGAAGATTCAGTGATTAAGAGTAAGAGAACATACCTGAGAGTAAGAAATTTATTTAGAGATAGAGTGATAAAAGGGAACTTAGAATCATTGACATATTGCCTGAACAATGAGGAGTTACTCATCAAGATTCAGCATTCCAAGCTCACTGGTAAGAAAGTTGAACCTTGTCTCATCAAGAGGTTTGGTGAATAAATCAACAAGCTGATAGTCAGTGGGGATAAAGTGAAGTTCAATATCACCATTCATCACATGATCTCTGATAAAATGATATCTGATCTCTATGTGTTTCGTCTTTGAATGTAGTACTGGATTATTTGCTATAGTGATAGCACTAGTACTGTCGCAATAGATTGGAATCTTTGATAGCTGAAGGTCATAGTCTAATAGTTGATTTCTCATCCATAAGACCTGAGCACAACAACTTCCAGCGGCTACATATTCAGCTTCAGCTGTAGAAGTAGACACCGAATTTTGCGTTTTGCTTGTCCAGCTTACCAGCTTTCCTCCTAGGAGTTGACATCCACCAGTAGTGCTCTTTCTATCGAGTTTACAACCTGCAAAATCACTATCGGAATATCCAATTAGATCGAACCCTGAGTCTTTGGGATACCAAAGACCGAGGTTAGGAGTCCCTTTCAGATATCTGAAAATTCGCTTAACAGCGATCAGATGGGATTCCTTGGGTTCAGATTGATAGCGTCCACATAAACATGTAGAGTACATGATGTCAGGTCGGCTCGCTGTAAGATACAGCAGGGAGCCTATCATCCCTCTATAGGCAGTGACATTAACAGGTTTTCCAGATGGATCTTTGTTAAGTGTCAGAGGAGGTGCCATAGGAGTTTTCATCGCTGAAGTTTGTGTTAGATCAAACTTCTTCAGCATATCTTTAACATACTTACCTTGGCTGATAAAAGTATCTTTGTCAGATTGTTTAATCTGAAGACCAAGAAATATGTCAGCTCACCCATCATACTCATTTTGTATTCTTTCTTCATTCTTTCAGCGAAGCGAGTACATAGAGATGGGTTAGTAGAACCAAATATGATGTCATCAATAAATATTTGTACAAGAATAATATGACCTTTTATCTTTCTAAAAAATAATGTATTATCAATTTTGTCACGTTCAAAATTTTGAGAGATAAGAAAAGATGAGAGAGTGTCATATCAAGCACGTGGGACTTGTTTTAGACCGTATAGATCCTTATCCAATTTATAAACATAATTTGGATACTTAGGGTCATAGAACCCTGGAGGTTGTTCTACATAGACTTCTTCATTCAACTCTCCATTTAGGAACGCTGATTTTACATCCATTTGATATACAATGAATTCTTTGTAAATTGCATAAGCTAAGAAGAGTCGAATTGCTTCGAGCCTAGCCATAGGGGCAAAGGTTTCATCATAGTCTATGCCTTCCTCTTGTCTGTATCCCTAAGCAACAAGTCGAGGCTTGTTGCGGGTTACAGTTCCATGTTCATCTAACTTGTTTCTAAATACCCATTTGGTGCCTATAACAGTTTTATCAGATGGTCTAGGAACGAGACTCCAAACTTTGTTGCGAGAGAACTCAGTCAACTCTTCTTGCATAGTGCTGACCCAGTTTGGATCTCTGAGGGCATCATCAGCCTTCTTTGGCTCTATTAAAGAAATAAAATTGACAAAGAGGCAGATATTACCTGAACTTCGTCGTGTCTGAATACCTGCATCAGGATCATCCAGAATTTGATCTATGGGGTGATCTCTGGTCCATCGCTGAGCAGGAGCATAATCGCTCATTTCAGAGATTGGATCAACGATAGGAATGTTCACTAATGAAGAAGCTTGAGGTTCATCAGCTATTAATTGTTGAGTGTCAGACAGACCGTTGTTTTCTGAGGGGTTTTCAGACGAAGAGAGTTCTGATGGAAGAAGTGTGTTTAGAGGCTCAGCTGAAACCCATGAGATGAATTCAGCGTTAGGAGGTATGATGTTTGGATCATCATCAGTAGCTGGAGGATCTGTGTGCTGATGGTTTGATAAGAAAGGTTATGTTTCTCTGTAATGAGAAAACATCCAAGCATTTAACTATTCATTGTCAGCGATTGGTTTAGAGTTCGCTGAGCGAGTTTCATCAAAGGTGACATAAATTGTTTCTTCCACAAATTGTCTTCTTTTGTTGAAAACTCTGTAGGCTTTGGAGATAGAGGAATATCTAAGAAATATTCCGTCATCAGCTTTTGGATCGAACTTTCCAAGTTGATCTTTGTTGTTTAAGATAAAGCACTGACAACCAAAGATATGAAGAAAACTGATAGATGGTTTTCTTCCATGAAAAGTTCATAAGCTGTCTTTCCAAATCGCATTACTATCAGCGATCTGTTTTGAGTAAAACATGCAGTGTTTACAGCTTCAGCCCAAAATTGAGTAGGGAGGTGAGAATCGCTGAGCATTGATCTAGCAGCTTCAATGATCGTTCTGTTTCTTCTTTCAGCGACTCCGTTTTGCTAAGGCGTTCTTACTGAAGAGAAATTGTGAGAAATTCCCTTGTTCTCAAAGAAATTGTTCAGAGAACTGTTTTTGAATTCAGTTCCATGATCACTTCTTATTGAACGAACAGTGAGATTATTTAGCACTTCCATCTTTTTAACAATAGATATCAGTTCTTCTGGAGTGTCACTCTTACAGCGAAGAAAGATAACCCAGGTGTAGCGAGAGTATTCATCTACAATGACAAGTGTGTATTTCTTTCCAGCTATTGATTGGATGTTGACAAGGCCAAACAGATCCATGTGCAAGAGTTGAAGAGGATTTGTCACTGAGGAAACTTTTTTAGACTTGAAACTAGCTTTTGTCTGTTTTCCTTTTTCACATGTTGAGCAGAGAGATTCTTTAGCATATGAGAGCCGAGGAAGACCAGAAACCAGTTCCTTAGATGAGAGAGAATTCAGGGTTTTGAAGTTTATATGAGAGAGCCTTTTGTGCCATAGCCAATTCACATCAGAAGAGGCTTTAGAGAGAAAACATACGTTTTCAGTGGTAGTAGAGTCCATATCTATTACATAGACATTTTCTTTACGATAACCACTGAGAGCAAGTTTTCCTTTCTCATTTACCACTGAACATGCTTTCATGGAAAAACGAACTTCATAGTCTTTGTCACATAGCTGACTGATGCTCAAAAGATTGTGCTTCAGTCCATGTACATAAGCGACTCTTCTGAAGGTAGTTGTCCCATTGCTAAGGACACCAAACCCTCTGGTATATCCTTTTCCATTTCCACTGAAGGTCACAGAGGGACCTTTCTCTTCCTTGTATTCAGTAAGCACGTCTTTTTGTCCTGTCATATGAGGAGAGCATCCACTATCAAGATACCAGATGCCCTTTGATCCCTGCAAACATAAGGAAGATTAAGCTTTGTTTGGTACCCACTTTTCAATGGGTCCTTTAGGGTTAGTGGAGATGGAAGGTTCAACAATCTTCACAGCAGATGAAGATTCAGCTTCAGTGGTAACCTTCACCTTGGTTAATTTCTTAACCTTAGTGGTATTTTTCACCTTGGTAGATTTTTCAGCTTTGGTGACCTTCTCAGCCTTGGAGGCATTCATCTTCACTTTAGCTGATTTATCAGCTTTAGTGGCAGTTGGACATTTGCTTGCAATATGGTCAGTAAATCCACAGTGATAGCATTTTCTATATTTGAAAGTGGTTTTAGGACCATGAGTAGAAGGTTTTGAGAATTTAAGATGAGCAGGTCCAGCTCCAAGAATGCTTTTATCATGATATCTGGGAGGAATTTCATTTCTTCAGATCTCTTAGGCTTAATATCAATCTTTAACTTTGGAGGACAGAGATCAAAGATTTCTATCACAGAGCTAGACGATTGATTTGCTGAAGGTTTAGAAGGAACTTTCAGCTTTGCTTTCTTGGTAGCCTTCTGAGGATGAAGAATGGATTTTCCTTTATCCGCAGACTTAGAGCCTTTGGATATATCCTCAGGGATGGGATTAGAAGAAGATGATGAAGAGCATTGAGCTTGAGAAGTGTCAGGGATAGAAGAAACAAACGTTCCAAACTTAAGCATAGAACTGTCTTCTTTAGGTTCATCCTGTGGTTTCCAAAAACCAAGACCAGTTCTATCACTGGCAGGGATTTGAGCACTTATAATCTCAGTGATATTTGTTGAAGATTTGCACCATCCTTCAACAATAGCCTTTTCTGCTTGTAGAGCAACGATGGATTGTTCGCGTTCAATGCTGATGATTTCATTAACAATGACTTGATCTTTCAAACTTTCCTATAAAAGAGTTAGTTCTATAATCTTTTCATGAAATTTCTCTAGTTGTTCAGTTAAATCAACATTTTTGTTCTTAGCTAGAGTTTTGCCGTTTAGAGCATTGTATAGATCAATCGTCAGCACATCAACAATGCGACTTCTCTCTGCTTCAGGAAGAGAGGGATTAGTAGAGATAGATACATGGGATGATATATATAGCTCATAGAAGTTTCAGTTGGTTCTTCCACTTCTTCTTTAATCTCAGCCATGAGGCAGAGATTAGTGACTTCTTCTTCATCAGAACTTGATTCTTCTGATTCAGCCCAGTCATGTTCTTCAGCGATTAGACCTTTACCTTTTTGCTTGTAGTTTCTCGAGGTAGTTTCTTCGACCTGCACTCACTTGCAAAGTGTCCAATATTTTCACAGTTAAAGCAAGTAGCAGTAGCCTTATCAACAGGGGTTGATTTTGGCTTGTCAGTAAGAGAGAGAGGCTTATTTCTTCGGAAATTTCTCTTTCTTGCAAATATATTAAAAGAGTTTGTCAAGAGTGCTAAGGACTCATCAAACTCTGAAATATCAGTGTCTGATAGATCCTCAGAGTCAGAATCTAACTCAGTGATAATGAGAGTAGATCGTTGAGATGGAAGTATTTCTGAAGAGATTAAAGCAACAGGAGTGCTTTTGGAGTCTTTAGAATCTTTTATAAGATTCTTCTTCAAGAGATTTGATTGCTCATAGTTGAGCAATATTCCATACAATGTGCTAAGAGAAAGTGAATTTAAGTCTTTTGTCAGCTTGAGACATATTGAATAACTGTCCCAGCATTCAGGAAGACATTCTAAGAATTTTGTTAGGATCTCAGAATTAGAGTAGGTCCTACCAACAGTTCTCATATCAATGATTAAGCAGTTAAACCGCTGATGAACATCAGAGAGAGATTCATTCTTAGCCGCGATAAAACTTTCATACTGTATTACCAAGTTAATCTTTCGAGTCTCTTGGATTTCAGTGGTGACTTCATATTGAACACATATAGTTTCCCACATTTCTTTAGAAGTTTTAAGATGCATGATGGAATGGAAAACTTCATCAGGCAGATCCATAGAGATAATGGTCTTTGCCCTTGCATCTATACTAACCTTCTTTTTGTCTTCATCACTCCATTGTCTCATTTCCTTAACAACATAGCGTTCAGGAATAGCAGGAGTGGTGGTAGTAGCTGGAACAACAGCTATGATTTGGACAGGTTCATAGGGTCCATTTGCTACGTACTCAGGTATAGTGGGATCTGCACCTTCAAGAAATAGCATCATTCGATTCTTCCAGAGAGAAAAGTTATCTCTGCTAAATCGAGGAGGTTTAGAAAGTGAACAATTATTATAGTAGTTTGTGTTTGTGTTAAGAGCCATTTTAGAATAGCAAGGAAGAGAATAAAGCAATATCTTGTTTATTAGATTAAAAGTCTGCTCTGATACCACTTGTTGGTACCGAAGGTGCTTAACAAGTTTGTAGAAGAGGGGGGGGGTTGAATACAAACACATAATTTAAAGTTTAATAAATTGTTTATTGATAAATCAAACACAATTTACAAGTCTGTTGCGGAATAAAATTAAGTAAAACTCAATCTAAACAAACTTAAGAAAACACTAAGATGGTTGCACAAGATTATAGAGAATGGGAGATTTTAGAAGTATAGAAAGCAAGGGTTTCTATATTTGAGAAAGATGAAGGCTTGAGGGGAGAACACTCCAGATGGAGAGGTAATCTTTCTATTTATACCCTATGCATTAAATGCATGGCAGGGCACTTTACACGTGTCTTTCTTTGATTGGCAGAGAGAGTCTGACTTTGGGAGACATGCTTTCGGCCGCATCATGAACAGTGTAGTTGACAGAGTTGTTGTACGAATTTTGGCAGAGGTATGTCCATTATGACATATCGTACTGGGTGTGTAGGGAAAGACAAAAGAGACTTGAGGCATAAGCTAAGTGATCATCAATCGCTGAATATCTATTCCTTCAGAGATACAAAGAAGTTCAGATATCGCTGAAGCTTTTCCTTAGGTTTCTTCGCGTATGAGTAGAGTCGTCTTTGCTTCACTGATATCCGCATCAGGTCACTAGTAGACTTGTCTTTTTTCAGCAGCTTCGTCTTTGATTCAGCTATGAACATCTTGTTGACGCGAAACTTGTCTTCAGGGATTACGTTAACTGTTTACATCAGAAACTATCAGCGATACTGAACATACTCAGTATTTAACCGCTGATAGTGAAACACTAATACATATGAATGTTTAAAGAAAGATCATCAGGGATAACTGAACAGACTCAGTCTGATCGCTGATGATGAAACACTAATACATATTAATAAACGTAATTTTCACTAAGTATAAAAGAGGGTCGTTATCAAATCACTGAGAGAGTTTGGATCAACAGAAACCCCCAATATCATTAATTTTCCCAAGCTTCATATCATTGGTCATCAGAAGGGCCATGACCAAGTTCACTTTACCAGAGGAAGGCCCCAAGACTCCTCTCTACGTGATGAACTCTTTCAAGGCCACTACTATACCTCCATACCCATATGCACGAAGGTTTCCCCAGAGCATGATCAGGTATATTCCAGCAAAGCACCCAATTCTCACCTATCTTAGTAGTGTTGCCCAACCATCAGAGTCGATGGAGGGATACTTAACACACTTAGGGTCTGAACCTGAATTAGAATCAGAGGATAGTGAGGACTCTGAGGCTACACAAGTAGAGAACAAAGGGAAACCAAATGATGCCTCTAAAGAAAGAAGAACAGAGGGTCTCTCTCACTCTGGCGAAGATATTATCTATGCCAGAGTAGATGAGAGTGAGAAAGAGAGTCCCAGAGAGAGTGCTTCTTGATCCTCTAGGAGCCAAGAGCATAGTGGTAGGAAAAGATGCCTCTGAATGCATACCTAAGAGATTTCCAAGCCCAAATGCATGTGCAAACACAAAATCTATACTAGGTGGTCCAGCACAACAGAATATTGAAACAAAGGTGCACACCTCGATCCCTACCCAAACAAACCACTCAGAGGCACATCCTTCTGCCTCTGATGCACACAGCCTTGGGGAAGCCACACATCTGAATAAGTCCTCTCAAAAAGACTTAATCATTGAATATATAAGTACTCCTTCGCCCCAGAGTACGTCACCATACCCACACCACATGATGCCTTTGTGGCTCATGATTTAGAGGATCGTCCCTTACTTCAAAAGATCTTTAAGATCTCACGTAGGGATTTCCTTACTGAGGGACAATGGCATGATCTAGTGGCACAAGGGTTGACATGCCTGGATAGCAGGTCAACTCATCACATCAGTTTCTCTTCCCTGAACCTTAGTCAGAGGAGGAAGAATTGGTTTGAATTGCTGTAAAGAAATCACCTAAAAAGGATTCTCAAGGATTGGCAAGAAGTCCTTCCAGAGACAACATTAAGGAATCTCTGGACTCGAGGGTAAATTGGATCCATGTGTTGGAGCCAAGATCACCATATCTGATTATGTCACTAAAGAGGAGTTCAAGCTCTTTAGTGGTGAAGTCAGAGGATCCTTGAAAGATAAATAACTTCAATTAGAGAAGACCTCAGAGGCCTCTGCCTCAAACTCTGAAGTACAAAAACTAACTTCAGAGGTCTCTGAGTTGCGATCCCAACTTACCTCACCCAACTCAAAGATTGCTTCTCTGGAGAAGATTGCAGAAAGCAACTCTGCAACACTATCAAAGGAGATCTCAGAGGCCAGGAAATATATTCTTAAAGAAATTCCAGAGCATCCAACTCTAGCACCCTCTGTCACTCCTGCAGATTTCGAGAAGTTAAAGATTGATATGCTGAAGCTAATCACTAAAGCCCTTGCTGCAATACCCAGCTCTGCTACTGCTCAACCTTCAGACCAAACACCAACAAATGCAGTAGAGTTGGCCACCAAAGCCGATCTTCAGGAATTCTCAAAGCTGGTGACAAACAAAATGCTCACAGTATCGAGAATGTTTGTTGCCAAAGCATACAACAGACGAAAACCATGCAGAACTTGCTTCAGAGTGCTCTCTCTCCCGAGACTGAATCCAAGCTGAAATGGAAGGTTCCAGAGACTTCCTGCGTAGAGGAGGCTAAGAAGAAGACAAGATTTGATGACTCTGATGATGAGAATGATAATGATAAGTCACAAGGGTCATCAGCTCATCAAAAAGGGGAGAAGCAAGGAACCATCAGAGCAGAGGAAGCTAGTGCCTCTGTTCCCCCTTCCTCCTCTACACCAAGACAAACTGGAGGAGCACAAGACCTGAATGAACCAGAGAGGAATCCCACCTCTGCTGAAGACAAACACTCAACTATTTTAAGCTTTCCAGTACCAGTCATTCTGTTAGCACCTTCAACCTCAGAGACTCTACTCGTTCCTGTGATAAATGCCATCCTAGAGACAATTGATGCTCTTGACGATGATGATGATGAACTTATAGATTACTCCAGCACCCCTTCAGAGGATGTTTTCTCCTCCCCAGAACGCCTAACGATAATAATGAGAGATTCGTTTGGGAGTGATTCCGAGGATGAAGAAGATGCTGAAAAGGTGGAGTATGCTTATCTGAATGCTCAACCTCATCAAATAAATACACCAAAGGTAGAGCAACAGACTGAAGACCAACTGCAGATGGATGTGATGATTACTTCTGCAATCAATGAAACACCACCAACAACCCCAACAATCCAAAGAACAGAACTAGAGACAGCTCATCAACAGCCGTCTGCTGAAGACACAACACTGGTTGATGATGAATAAGAACCTCACATTTCTGAAGCTGAAAGATCAACCTTAGAGGTACCTGTTTAGAGATTAAGCATTGGAATTCCTGCATTTTCCGCATTCACAAAGCCCCTAGAGTTGCTTACCACTAAAGAGAAGGCATCGATAGAAGACACTTTCAGATACTTATATTGTGAGTTCAACACAGAGGAAAGACTTGCTTTTACCCTAAACCCAAGAATCAGAGAAGGCATGGATGAAATAGAGAAGAGATTTATCAAAGATAAAACAAGTCGCAGAAGAGATGTCCTCTCAGAACTACCCATCATTAAAATCAACAAGATCTCTGAGAAGAAGTATGACTACAACAAAATCATCAAAAGACATTTTGAAGTCATTCGTTCAGATCATAAAGTTTACCAATTCAGTGATAATGATTTGGTAAATTTGAATCCTTACGACTTGACTCATCTCTATACCTTTTGCTCTGCTAAATCAGAAAAGGGAAGAGTTTTCAGAATGGTTGAATATGAAGTGAAGAGAGCAATGGAAGCTCACATCAAGCTCAGAGCCAGACTGAACTTTCAAATCCCCGTGAACCTTGGAGTTGACAGATTAGGGGTCACTGCTCCAAAAGAAATGATTGAAGACTTGGAGAAATTCAAGACTGGTTCGATCGCAGCAAAGCCTCTAGGTTCGTGTTCAGAGTATCAAATGTGAAGAAGATCTTCCTTGCATCTGAAGTGGCCAAATACTCAGATGAGAGGCTAAAAGGGATGATGCGGATGTTGAATGTGAAGAAGGAAAGACACAGAGCTGACTTGTTTGAATCCTTGTACACAGAGATTAGCTCAATGATTCAGTTCAGATAGATGATCATGAAATTCTATAGGATATGTTCTGATGTTAGGTTGTAATTTTCTTTTGTGTAATTTTTGTTTGTTATCTTCTCTTATTATGTAGCTTAAGCGTTTAGTGAGAACATTTAACAAAGAATGATTTTCTTCTCTTTGCTTTCTAGTTAATATCTCTGTTATTTTGCAAAATTTTATTTTCAATACGTAGGGGAGATTGTTAGCCCCAACTCTGATTTATAAAATTATTGAAAATATTCTAAGTCCTACTTCAGAGGACTTCTAGAGATAACCATCAACGAGCAAACCTATCTCTAAAGAACATTCCAGGGATAGAGTATTCAACAACAAGATATCAGAGATAATTTCATCAGAGGTCTACATCAGAGCTCTGAAGACATTCTCTCTGAAGATCGAGCTGAAGATATCTACAAGTGTTGACACAAGATCAGGAGACACGTCACCTAGTGATAAGATTTACCTTTTAGGTAGATCACTGTTCAAGCATGCCTAAAACTTACCTGGTAGGTAAGTTACTGTTCAAGCATGTCTTGTGTGTCAGGAAAATACACTGTTCACCTTTTGAGTCCTACAAATAGGGTGTGCAACCCATTGCTCAAAGTGTGCTTTTCCTTTACTTACTTGTAAAAGAATTATTTTTTCATGTACTGAGAATTGTAAAAGAAGATCATGTAAGATTAATCCACCATTTTGGTGTTCTTCATAATCTACATTGCATTATCTAGTGAATATTTTTTTTCATTATTTACTCTATTGGATATATCTTCTTTACTGTGAGTACGAATCAAACTTGGTTTAAACATTATTTGTTTCCTCTATTATTGTTAAATGTTTGTTTGTTTAAATTATTGTTAAGACAAGGACTGGGATCTAACAAGGGAAAGTGTAATACCCTCAAATTTGGTAAGAGCAACTAATTAAAAAAAATCGATATAACATCAAGTGAGGGATGAAACTTCCTCCTATAAATCAAAAATCAACATACTTCAAATAAAAATTCTATAATTAACGCCCAACAATTTTAAACTCCAACAGTATACAAAGACTAAACCGAAATCGTATGTTACTTAACCCAAGTACAAGTTGCTCTTGCTGAAACAAATGCGGAAGACTTCACTAAACAATTCACTTCTCGAGCGCACAACTAGCACTCCTCTCTTCACGGTGACACTAGAACCATTCCCCAACCGGAACCTGATGCACATGCCGACAAATAAAAAGGTTAGGCTAATGCCTAGTGAGTTCAAGAGTTTTCAGCATTAATAAATATATCGTTGAAAAGAAATAATGCAATTTAAATCATAACCTTTCAAAATGATATGCTTCAAATATGAAAACGACTCATTTTCCGACAACACACATTTTATAGATGAACTCCCCAAGGTAAAACATTCATTTGTAAAGTGATGCAACCCGTAACTCACTCAAATCGTAAATAGAAATCGAACTCCCAATTTATGGAAAACGCAGATAAAACTTTATATCCTAAAACATCCAAAACACGAGTGGGGCATAATACTTAACCCATAAACAATGGATAAAATCCATATATACAAAACGTCACCGAAAACATGGATACTAAAACTCGATACCCAAAACAATACCTTTCGGTGACGAGGGAGACCCGATTCCATATAATGTGACAGATACAAAGTAAACCACACATTATGTTATTAACACCATTTACATGGTCATATCGGTATTAAGTATCGAGCTCGACATCTTTTAGCGTACACCCATAGATACTTGCAAGTAAGACTTACACCATACCGTCGATGCGTAACCGTGCCGCAATGGGAAAACTAGTCGTTCCACCATTAGACGTAATGATTAAAGTATCGAGCTCGACATCTTTCAACATACACCCATAGATACTAGCACATAGGACTTATACCACATCCGATGCCTATCCGTGCCTCAATGTGGAAAACTAGTCGTTCCATCATCGAACAAAATGATTAAAGTGCTCATGGATCCATAGCAGACAGGTCTAAAACATTACATAACCCCAAATGAATGACACATGCACTCAAAATATGTAAATCTTCAATAATCATAAATTATGACCAAAGCTCTACGTTGAGCTATCAAAACTGGACAAATGTCCCCAATACCCAACATAATCAAATATCGAGCCACAAGCTCAGTTAACCAAAAGACTATTTGTCAAAAGCAATAAAGTGAAATAAGACGCAATCGACCAACGCTTATGCAACACATGGTCCAATACGCACGAATAAACTCCAACACAACTTAGATTGAGACAGATCATTTTCCAAACAAGTTTATACCATTGACTCTTTCAAAACATCTCATGACACAAAATTGAGCCTTACCCCAAAACATACACTAAAAGTGCATTTATACTCAAAAGATTTCATTCCCTAAAATGAATCATTAAAATACCAATACTCAAGATTTATTTGTCAAAATGCCCAAAATACCCAAATGTGGGTGTTTTACAAAGTTTATAAAGTTAAACACTTCAAAAAAAAAGTCAAAACTCCTCAAATAACTCAACAGTTGATAATGTAAAACATATAAACATTTAAAAATTGACATTTTGGTATGTACACCGTTTTCACAAATCAACTTGAACTCACCTTGATAGATTTAGGCTAAATATAGATTTTACCCCAACTTAAGCTTCCTTGAAGAAACTTTAATCCACAGGAAAATCCTTCCAAAACCTAGATCCACAAGTTTCTAACCATAAACATTTATATTCAACCATTTACAATCGTTCCCCAAACATTATATATGAATATCTCAACTTATTTCAAAACCCTAGTTTCCATAGTTGAAGGGAAGATTACCTTTGCCATAGATTGAATCCAACAATAACACTCTTCTAGGTGCCCAAAGTGAGCCACAACTCTCAATCTTCAAAATGATGAAAATGGTTGGATGAGACCCTAAGAAACTTGGTGAGGAAGATGAAGATGAAGGGGTTAAGGTTTTAGCTTCCAAACTTTGCTAGATGATGAAGACACACTTGGCTTTTAGGAAATAAACCTCCAAAAATGAGCTATGGTTTATATGAGAGGGTGAGGAGTCGTTTTGGGAGAGAAAGGGGAAGAGATTTGAGGGTTTAGTGAAAAAATGGGGTTGGAGGCCGGTTTCAATCTTATAGAAATGCACAGTGGTCGTGCGCAAGCCTTGGCGCAGAGAGTCACGCGAGGCACTGCTGCGGTTCGATTCGTGTCGGGTGTCGTGCGAGGCACTGCTGCCGTTTTTCGTTTTCTCTTCGGCCAAAGATTTCGGGGTGTTACAATCCTCCCAACCTTAAAAGAGATTTCGTCCTTGTTTGGGTAAAATTTCACAAGTCGCAACCGACGCAAGAAAATCAAACGTCTCCAATCTAAGGATCACTCTTGTATTAATATAAGGTCCTGACAATCACACACATCGAAAGTCACTGTCGTCCCTGATGACGATGGTCGAGAGTTTCTCACGTCTAAAAGGAAACCTTCGATAAGTTGATATCTTACGATCTGTGTAACATAGCTAACGATAATTGATCATTTATTACATATGACCATTTTCTTTTAGAAATCCTTTATTACAGGTTTAAAGCACATAACGACCAACGGATATAACGGACGAGCACCATCAAGATCAACCATTATCAATACCGTTGGACATTTAATGCTCATTTATGGCGACTAAAGCTATATATACAAACTTGAAGAATTATTCGAAGCATCTGATTGACATCGAAACTTACAGAAGCACTCAAGAGCATACAACTAATTTTTTCTCAAGCAAGAACTCTCGATGAAGTGTTCCATTACATCACATAGCATACATCACAATCGCACAATTAATTTACTTTCAATTGTAATATTGTCAATTGTACTTGTGATCCCTCCTTCTAAAGGACGACATCCCTGTTTGACGTCCATAGTGCACTTGACGATCTCTGCTATCGTCCGCGGTTTTTACCCTCGACGGGGTTTTCCGCGTCACCAAATTCTTTGTCTTTTATTTGCTTTTATTCTTTGTCGTACGATTTGTTGATAGATCGCTTACTTTAGTTGTTAAAGCTCCACACCGACCTTAGATCTTCTGTTGGACGATTTTTGGCATTAACAGTTTGGCGCCCACTATGGGGCCCCAGATAGAGTAACATCCTCGACAAAGAGTATGGCATACTAATGGTTTCAGTGCAACTTTTTGATTAACAGGATCATGGAAGCTTAAGGAACTCAAGCTCATATCATTGCTCAAATAAGTGTGGAGCTTGATGTTGCTCGCTACCAAATTAACACTCTGGACGAGCAAAATCGCAGAGCAGCTGAAGAACTCTCAACAATGAGGAATCAGAACGTGGGCAACCAGTTTGGACCACCGTATAGTCCAAGACGACCTTTTTATATGCCTTTTGCAGGTGTCCAACCGCCACTGCCTCCATACCCTAGGCCGACACAAGGTACTGGAGCAACCACCGGAGTCGCCACTTTCTCCATCCCGACGATTCCTACGATGCCACCTACAACGACAACGTTCCCACCAATGTCCATGCCACACATGCGTGCACCAGTTAATGGTGACACTGGAGAGACATCGCTACGCAACGAGTTTTTTCTTAATGCATGTGTCACATCTCAGGATTTTGGGATCGTTCCAGTCTCGCTCCTTACCGGTAACGACTTTAACCTAGACGATCCTGTCACACAACGATTGAAGCAGTTAAAGAAACAAAATGAAAAGATGTTTTCGTTACTTGCAAAACTTCCAGGAGCTGATGTACATGTGGACGTTAAACCAAGGACTGAATTCCAAGCGTCACCCTTTGTTGACGAAATCGCCATGGTCGACGTCCCAAAAAAGTACAACATCCTGACGTTCACTCCGAAGTATTCTGGAATTAGCGATCCGACTGAGCATATCGCACAATATAAATAGTTAATGTGTATTGTGTCGATACCTAATCAGTATCAAGAGGTCTGCATGTGCAAAAGCTTTGGTGCGAGCTTCACGGGTGCTACACTTCAATGGTTGATCAACTTACGACCCAAATCCATCAACAGTTTCGCAGAGCTAGTCAACCAGTTCTTTCAGCAGTTTGCTAGTAGTCGCAAGATGGAAAAGCGGACCAGCGATCTCTACTACATCACTCAGAAAACAGGTGAATCAACTCGAAACTACTTCAATCGCTTCAATTCTGAGATGATCAATGTACGAAATTGTGACGTCCGTACCGCGATTGAGGCTTACAAGCGAGGTCTCGACGACAGTTCCGACTTATATGTAACACCCTCAAATTTGGTAAGAGCAACTAATGAAAATTTTCGATATAACATCAAATAAATCAACACATCATCCTACAAATCAAAACTCATTACGCTCCAATTAAAGAATTCGATAAATAACCTCAACAAATACAAACTTCATTAATACACAAAGACTAAACCACAGTCGGGTGCTACTTAATCCCCAAACGCAAGTTCCTTAGATCTTCTGTTGCACGATTTTTGGCATTAACAGTTTGGCGCCCACTATGGGGCCCCAGATAGAGTAACATCCTCGACAAAGAGTATGGCATACTAATGGTTTCAGTGCAACTTTTTGATTAACAGGATCATGGAAGCTTAAGGAACTCAAGCTCATATCATTGCTCAAATAAGTGTGGAGCTTGATGTTGCTCGCTACCAAATTAACACTCTGGACGAGCAAAATCGCAGAGCAGCTGAAGAACTCTCAACAATGAGGAATCAGAACGTGGGCAACCAGTTTGGACCACCGTATAGTCCAAGACCACCTTTTTATATGCCTTTTGCAGGTGTCCAACCGCCACTGCCTCCATACCCTAGGCCGACACAAGGTACTGGAGCAACCACCGGAGTCGCCACTTTCTCCATCCCGACGATTCCTACGATGCCACCTACAACGACAACGTTCCCACCAATGTCCATGCCACACATGCGTGCACCAGTTAATGGTGACACTGGAGAGACATCGCTACGCAACGAGTTTTTTCTTAATGCATGTGTCACATCTCAGGATTTTGGGATCGTTCCAGTCTCGCTCCTTACCGGTAACGACTTTAACCTAGACGATCCTGTCACACAACGATTGAAGCAGTTAAAGAAACAAAATGAAAAGATGTTTTCGTTACTTGCAAAACTTCCAGGAGCTGATGTACATGTGGACGTTGAACCAAGGACTGAATTCCAAGCGTCACCCTTTGTTGACGAAATCGCCATGGTCGACGTCCCAAAAAAGTACAACATCCTGACGTTCACTCCGAAGTATTCTGGAATTAGCGATCCGACTGAGCATATCGCACAATATAAATAGTTAATGTGGATTGTATCGATACCTAATCAGTATCAAGAGGTCTGCATGTGCAAAAGCTTTGGTGCGAGCTTCACGGGTGCTACACTTCAATGGTTGATCAACTTACGACCCAAATCCATCAACAGTTTCGCAGAGCTAGTCAACCAGTTCTTTCAGCAGTTTGCTAGTAGTCGCAAGATGGAAAAGCGGACCAGCGATCTCTACTACATCACTCAGAAAACAGGTGAATCAACTCGAAACTACTTCAATCGCTTCAATTCTGAGATGATCAATGTACGAAATTGTGACGTCCGTACCGCGATTGAGGCTTACAAGCGAGGTCTCGACGACAGTTCCGACTTATATGTAACACCCTCAAATTTGGTAAGAGCAACTAATGAAAATTTTCGATATAACATCAAATAAATCAACACATCATCCTACAAATCAAAACTCATTACGCTCCAATTAAAGAATTCGATAAATAACCTCAACAAATACAAACTTCATTAATACACAAAGACTAAACCACAGTCGGGTGCTACTTAATCCCCAAACGCAAGTTCCTTAGATCTTCTGTTGGACGATTTTTGGCATTAACAGTTTGGCGCCCACTATGGGGCCCCAGATAGAGTAACATCCTCGACAAAGAGTATGGCATACTAATGGTTTCAGTGCAACTTTTTGATTAACAGGATCATGGAAGCTTAAGGAACTCAAGCTCATATCATTGCTCAAATAAGTGTGGAGCTTGATGTTGCTCGCTACCAAATTAACACTCTGGACGAGCAAAATCGCAGAGCAGCTGAAGAACTCTCAACAATGAGGAATCAGAACGTGGGCAACCAGTTTGGACCACCGTATAGTCCAAGACCACCTTTTTATATGCCTTTTTGCAGGTGTCCAACCGCCACTGCCTCCATACCCTAGGCCGACACAAGGTACTGGAGCAACCACCGGAGTCGCCACTTTCTCCATCCCGACGATTCCTACGATGCCACCTACAACGACAACGTTCCCACCAATGTCCATGCCACACATGCGTGCACCAGTTAATGGTGACACTGGAGAGACATCGCTACGCAACGAGTTTTTTCTTAATGCATGTGTCACATCTCAGGATTTTGGGATCGTTCCAGTCTCGCTCCTTACCGGTAACGACTTTAACCTAGACGATCCTGTCACACAACGATTGAAGCAGTTAAAGAAACAAAATGAAAAGATGTTTTCGTTACTTGCAAAACTTCCAGGAGCTGATGTACATGTGGACGTTAAACCAAGGACTGAATTCCAAGCGTCACCCTTTGTTGACGAAATCGCCATGGTCGACGTCCCAAAAAAGTACAACATCCTGACGTTCACTCCGAAGTATTCTGGAATTAGCGATCCGACTGAGCATATCGCACAATATAAATAGTTAATGTGGATTGTGTCGATACCTAATCAGTATCAAGAGGTCTGCATGTGCAAAAGCTTTGGTGCGAGCTTCACGGGTGCTACACTTCAATGGTTGATCAACTTACGACCCAAATCCATCAACAGTTTCGCAGAGCTAGTCAACCAGTTCTTTCAGCAGTTTGCTAGTAGTCGCAAGATGGAAAAGCGGACCAGCGATCTCTACTACATCACTCAGAAAACAGGTGAATCAACTCGAAACTACTTCAATCGCTTCAATTCTGAGATGATCAATGTACGAAATTGTGACGTCCGTACCGCGATTGAGGCTTACAAGCGAGGTCTCGACGACAGTTCCGACTTATATGTAACACCCTCAAATTTGGTAAGAGCAACTAATGAAAATTTTCGATATAACATCAAATAAATCAACACATCATCCTACAAATCAAAACTCATTACGCTCCAATTAAAGAATTCGATAAATAACCTCAACAAATACAAACTTCATTAATACACAAAGACTAAACCACAGTCGGGTGCTACTTAATCCCCAAACGCAAGTTCCTTAGATCTTCTGTTGGACGATTTTTGGCATTAACAGTTTGGCGCCCACTATGGGGCCCCAGATAGAGTAACATCCTCGACAAAGAGTATGGCATACTAATGGTTTCAGTGCAACTTTTTGATTAACAGGATCATGGAAGCTTAAGGAACTCAAGCTCATATCATTGCTCAAATAAGTGTGGAGCTTGATGTTGCTCGCTACCAAATTAACACTCTGGACGAGCAAAATCGCAGAGCAGCTGAAGAACTCTCAACAATGAGGAATCAGAACGTGGGCAACCAGTTTGGACCACCGTATAGTCCAAGACCACCTTTTTATATGCCTTTTGCAGGTGTCCAACCGCCACTGCCTCCATACCCTAGGCCGACACAAGGTACTGGAGCAACCACCGGAGTCGCCACTTTCTCCATCCCGACGATTCCTACGATGCCACCTACAACGACAACGTTCCCACCAATGTCCATGCCACACATGCGTGCACCAGTTAATGGTGACACTGGAGAGACATCGCTACGCAACGAGTTTTTTCTTAATGCATGTGTCACATCTCAGGATTTTGGGATCGTTCCAGTCTCGCTCCTTACCGGTAACGACTTTAACCTAGACGATCCTGTCACACAACGATTGAAGCAGTTAAAGAAACAAAATGAAAAGATGTTTTCGTTACTTGCAAAACTTCCAGGAGCTGATGTACATGTGGACGTTGAACCAAGGACTGAATTCCAAGCGTCACCCTTTGTTGACGAAATCGCCATGGTCGACGTCCCAAAAAAGTACAACATCCTGACGTTCACTCCGAAGTATTCTGGAATTAGCGATCCGACTGAGCATATCGCACAATATAAATAGTTAATGTGGATTGTATCGATTCCTAATCAGTATCAAGAGGTCTGCATGTGCAAAAGCTTTGGTGCGAGCTTCACGGGTGCTACACTTCAATGGTTGATCAACTTACGACCCAAATCCATCAACAGTTTCGCAGAGCTAGTCAACCAGTTCTTTCAGCAGTTTGCTAGTAGTCGCAAGATGGAAAAGCGGACCAGCGATCTCTACTACATCACTCAGAAAACAGGTGAATCAACTCGAAACTACTTCAATCGCTTCAATTCTGAGATGATCAATGTACGAAATTGTGACGTCCGTACCGCGATTGAGGCTTACAAGCGAGGTCTCGACGACAGTTCCGACTTATATGTAACACCCTCAAATTTGGTAAGAGCAACTAATGAAAATTTTCGATATAACATCAAATAAATCAACACATCATCCTACAAATCAAAACTCATTACGCTCCAATTAAAGAATTCGATAAATAACCTCAACAAATACAAACTTCATTAATACACAAAGACTAAACCACAGTCGGGTGCTACTTAATCCCCAAACGCAAGTTTCTCTAAATGCGGAAGACTTCACTAAGATATCCACTCCTCGAGCACACAACTAGCACTCTTCGCTTCATAGTGTCACTAGGACTATTCCCAACCGGAACCTGTTGCACATGCCGACAAATAAAAACTTTAGGCTAACGCCTAGTGAGTTTAAGAGTTTTCAACATGAATAAATATATCTTTGAAAAGAATTAATTCAATTTAAATCATAATCTTTCCATTTGATATGTGTCAAATATGAAAATGACTCGTTTCCCAACAATATGCATTATAGGGAAAGAAACACCAATATAAACGTTTTCCATTCGAAACTACTTCAAGGATAAAGATCCCAGTATAAAATGTTCTTTCATAAAATTAAATTCAACCCAAAACTCACTCAAAACGTGAATAGAAATTGAACTCCCAATTTATGAAATGCGGATAAAAATTTATATCCCGAAACACCCAAAAACACGGGTGGGGCATAATACTCAACCCATAAATCATGGATAAGATCCATATATACAAAACGTCACCGAAAACTTGGATAATAAAATTCAATACCCAAAACAACACATCTCGGTGACGGGGGAGACCCGAATTCCATCGAATGTGGCGGGCACACAAAGTTAGGCAACTTATCAATGTTATATGAGTGTCACTTAGGGATAAAACACTCGTTAACATCAACCTTTATGGGTCTATAGATAACAAGCCAACAAGCTCAACAACTCCATGTTTATTGCTTGGATAATCATCAAGTTCAACCCCTCTAGGTCTGTAACTTGGAATTTTTCGTGCACTCATCAAGTTCAACCCCTCTGGGTCTATACCTTGGAACTCCAAAACATCTCAGTTAAGCTTGTTCACAAGAAAATTGCAATTATTGGTCAGAAGACCCCATGCCTATTTCAAGTTACAATACGGGGATATTTATCCCACTCAAACTGACTCTTATGCCTATGGATCCATTGCATTACAGTCTAAAACATTACATGACTCCAAATGAATGAACTAGCGCATCCAAAACATGTAATTCTCAAATAAGATGCAATATTACAAATCATAACCAAAGCTTTATAGTGAGCTATCAAAACTAAACAAATGTTCCACAGACTCATCTGAGTGTAAACCAAGCCCCAAAACGCATAATGAACGATTGGCTAAAATACGTGAGCCAATAGGGTTACAAAACCAAATACGTCCTTTCTCACAAATCTTTGTCCCTCAAATCACAATTGGCCGTCGGCCCAAAACTAAAAGGTTTACCATTTCTAAAATGTTCCCAAAGTCGGGAATGACCCAAAACCAAAGTGCTCACACATTCGTACTTTTCAAAACATACCATTTCATGAATGATGCATAAAACCCAACAAACACTAAAAGTGCATTTTTGACCAAATATCTATTTATGCAATAAATCATCAAAACACACTCATTTATGACACCTTTATCAAAATGACCAAAAATCCCAAATGTGGGTGTTTTACAAAGCTTAATAAGCTAAACACTTCAATTAATCAAAAGTTACCAAATAACTCAACAGTTGACAATTTCATGTAAACCACATAAATACTTTAAAATGGACATTTTGGCATGTACAACGTTTTCACAAATCAATTTGAACTCACCTTGCTAGGTTAAGTTAAACCCAGGTTTCCAAATCCAACCATTAGCCTCCGATAGTGTAGATTCCACCAATTCCAAGTCATCTTCAACAAAGAGTTGGGTTTCCAAATAACCCATTTTATCAACTCTCAATGGAACCTGAAATCTTCCAAACCACGTACCTCCCAAGAAATCTTTTACTCTTTCCATAACTAAGCTTCCAATCACCAACCCTTTGATCACTCTAAGAGTTATACGGTTACACTACAATAGTTAAGGGTTTCCAAATTCACGGGTGTTACAATCCTCCCAACCTTAAAAGAGATGTCGTCCTCGAAAATCTGGCACCGACTAAACACCCAAACATCGTGTTTAGCGTGACAAATTGGTTCTCTATCCAAAAGGAATGCCTTCACGAAACCTTACCTCATATATGAACCCGATTACATCCCGGTTGAGGTTGTCACTGAATTTCTCATGCCGAACCGTCATAAAACTTAATTCCAAGGTTCATTGTACCTTACCGATGAAGGAATGGTCATCAAGTTCTTATCAAATCATTTTCCTATCATAAAAAAAACTCTCGGTTGCCTCCCAACCTCAGGTTGTTCATATTCCCTCAAGGATAGCTTACGACCCCAATCAACAACTCCCACTAAGGATACCTCAAAGCGGATTCTACTCTTAAATACTTCCAATCATCCCTCGATGAATTACGTTGCACCACTTTCGTGCCTTCATGAACACAACAAACTTTGTAGAAACGATTCAATCCCATTTTGACCATACACTTTTCAACCCTGAGTACCCTCACCATGCTGTATTCACCACAGTGGTGAAGGAATCCATAACAAACTGATGAGCGGGTCACCGGTTACTGATACAAATGATACTACTAATTTCGACAAATCGACGTCTCTTAAATAATCGATTTCTACTTAAGAACTACCTCGGCATTCTCACCAAACTTCTCCAATAACAATACCACCGTGGATTTATCGTCCTTTCTCTAACGAGGTTCTTAACACCAGTTTAGTCTGGTCCAAACCCCAATAAATCTGTTCCTCAAACTGATACAAGCACGCCATCTATAGATAGTGTATTACTCCAAACCCCACAGCTATACCGATTGTAACACCTGCAATTTCGGTATGTGATTACAATGGTTTCCGCCGTCTTAAACCCTTAAGTAGTAATATGGATATCGTCTTTAGTGAAGGTTCTAGAGTGTCTCGTGAATGGAATCTCCATTGTTTGAGAAATCGCTCGAAAATTCAAGCCTCGGTACGTGGGGGGCGACTATGCCCGACGATTGTGACAGTGTCACTCTCGCCAGGGAACTTTCGCGAGGAAAGAACACCCCACGGTACAAATGGGGCGAAAATGCCCGGTGATTGTGACACTGTCACTCTCTCCAGGGAAATGTCGCGCAGGGTCGAGGGCCCGCGGTACCAATCAGGCAAGAATGCCCCGCGATAGTGACCTTGTCACTATCGCCTGTCAAAGTCGCCGATGGGCTGCAGGAGGCTTTTAAGCCCGATTTTTGGGAGATCTTCTTCATAACCTCCCATTCTTTTCACCCTAAACTCTCCCAACTCTCCAACCCTCACTAATATCGATTTTGGTTTCATCTAATGGTCAATCTCCCCTACTTACTCATGTTAGGACCTCATCAATGGTAAGATTTGGAAGTTATACCCTAAGTTCTTCACCTTCTTCTCCATTTCAAGAATCCTTAAGTTTTAGGGTTTCACCAAACTCTCTCCATTCCTTTTGAGGAGTTAAAGTTAAGGTCATTTTGGTGACCCTAGAAGTATGTTGGTGGTGGATTCAAGTTTGGTTAAGGTAATCCTCTCTTCTCCTCATCTATAGAAATTAGGGTTTTGGTAAAATGGAGATTTTGATATAAGATGTTTGGGGATAAATTCTAAATGGTTAGATATGATTATTTATGGTTGGAAATTTGTGGATCTAGGTTTTAGAAGGATTTTGCTTGTGGATTTGGATTTCTTCAAGGAAGCTCAAGTTGGGGTAAAATCTAGATTTAGCCTAAATCTAGCAAGGTGAGTTCAAGTTGATTTGTGAAAATGGTGTACATGCCAAAATGTCTATTTTAAAGTGTTTATATGTTTTACATGAAATTATTAACTGTTGAACTATTTGATGAATTTTGATTAGTTGAAGTGTCTAACTTTATAAACTTGTAAAATACCCACATTTGGGGATTTTGGGAATTTTGATAAATAAATCATATATTTTGGTATTTTAAGGATTTATTTCATGAAGTAGAATTTGGGTTTTTAAATACATTTTATCGTGTATTTTACATAAGTGTTTGAGTTTGTGTTATGGGACGTTTTTGAGAGAATAAATGATATAAAACACTTGGAAAATGATTTGTCTCAATCTACACTACGTTGGAGTCATTTATACAAATTGGAGTATGGGTTTACATACATGTGGGTTGTTTACATTTGGTTTCACTTTATGATTTTCAACGTTGGGTCTTTGGGTTTGTTGAGCTTATGGCTCGGTATGGATTTTGTTGGGTTTTGAGGACACTTGTCCGTTTTAATAGCTCATTGTAGAGTGTTTGGTTATGATTTGCATTTATTGCATCTTATTTGAGAGTTACATGCTTTGAATGCGTTAGTTCATTCGTTTTGAGTCATGTAAGGTTTTAGTTAGTGCAATGGATCCATAGGCACGATGTTCCTATGTCCCCGTTTTGGACATTTGGTTCACCACTTGGCACGGAATAGGCATCGGGTCACCATGATAAGTAAGGTGTGGACCAATACGGTCAGGCAACGTCTCATGGGCAGTAAGGTGTAATTCCCTTGTGCATAAGTTTCCCTGTTTTGGAACTTTCAGGAATAGACTCAGAGGAGTTGACTTGATGTTTTCGGGCAATAGACTTGGAGTAGTTGAGCTCGGTGGGTGTTTTTATGTGTAACCCACATGTTTTGATTTCCGGCATAATTATGTGACCTACTTTTGTGTTCCATCCCGTACAATGTAAACGGGTTTTCCCCGTCACCGAAAGGTGTTGTTTTGGGTTATGGAGTTTTATAATCCATGTTTTCGGAGACGTTTGAGTATGGGTATTTATCTATGTTTTAAGGTTTTAGATATTGAAACCCATTCGAGTTATTGGGATGTTTTGGAAGTTAGAGGTATCTACGTTTTCAATGTTTGATCATTATCATGTCAGTTATGTTTTACGTGCACTTTGGGCTTTTGCTTTATTTAAAGAGGCGTTTGTTTTATGATTTTAATCAAGAAAAGGGTGAATGATGAAAGGAGATTGTTTTGAGATTTAATGTATTTCATTTTTGGTTGCTTTCAAATCAAATGTATTGCATTTTGGAAATCATGATTTTAAATAACATTCTTAAACTTAATGCTTTATATATCTCTAATGAAAACTCTTGAGCTCACTAGACGTTAAGCCTAACCTTTTTATTTGTCGGTATATGCATCAGGTTCCAGTTGGGGTTTGATTCTTGCAGTGCTTTGAGGAGTTGAGCATTAGACCTACACGAGAGTAAGTAGTTTGGTGAAGCCTTCCGCAGTTGGAGATAGTGACTATTATTGGGTTTTAGTAGCACTCGTCCTTATTATAGACTGTTTATATAGAACAAAATGTGTGTATTGAAGTTAAATATTAAATTACGATTATAGATGAATTACTTATCGATGTATTTAGAAAATTTTAAATTAGTTGCTATTTCCGGATCTGAGGGTGTTACAAGTTGGTATCGGAGCTTAAGTTTGAGAGATTTAGGTGTTGATTATAAATGCCTAGACTCAAACTAGCGTAATATTAGGTGTTTGAATGTGAGATTGCACCATTAATCACTTTAAGGTTTGATTATTCGAGGTGAGTGGATTCACTAGGAACGGGAATCACGCCGAAAATGGCAAGGATGATCATGTACAGTGTGTTCATAAGAGCACTTGGCCAGTGTTATGGTGAGCCTATGAGTCACATGTGTATGCTTGAACTGCCTTGATACGATAAGCGTTGGGGTAATGAAGAAGTTTCTGAATGAATAACCGTTAGAAAGAGTCGATGATTTGAGTATTCGACGCTTGGAATGACAATAAGCATGGTGATAGTATTAAGTGGACTGTTTCGGGTCGGAATGAACGAATGGGTTAGAACCGTAGACTTTTGGAATCGACATTATTCGAGGAGAAATTGTAAGATGGGTCGATGAAATCTTCGATGATTGCCTTAAGATGTTTGATTACCCGAATGACAATAGTGTGACGGTAAAATCGAGGAATGGGATTTCGGGATGTTGAGTGCCGACCAAAGTCATGCACATAATTTATTTCTAAAATAAGTTTGCACCAATTGTTTCTCATGTTTTCGAAGCATAAAGTGAGTTATACTACGAAGCCTTGGTAAAGCATTCATCACTCATCAGATTTTAAATCGTAAGCTTAATCATGCATGAAATTGTTTTGTTGCACGTGGTTGCAAATCTTTATTAAAAATCTCTTTACCCCTGTTTCGTGTCTAACGCTATTTTCCGGATATTGTAAAATCCGTGTTTTAATGTCATTTGGGTTATTGTGCAAGTAACTGTGGAATTTTTGACTTTGACATTGGATCTCCTCCACGTATGTTAAGGTTTTAAAGGAAAAGTTGTTCCCATGTTCTTGAGTCGAAACTTTTTTGGGAATTTTAGTCTGTACGGGTCGTGTTGAATTTATGAAATATTATTTGATGACGCTTTACTACGCACAAGTTCATTTTGAATTGCATGAGTTCTAATTTTTTTTGCGTGTAAGCTTACGAACTTATTGGGCGTCGCGTCTCATGAACATTTTGTCGAAGAAGGGTCATTTTATCTTATGTGGTGGTTTTGGAATTTTGACATTTTTAGACTTATTGTCGTCATAGGTATTTTGGGAAATGGAAATTTTAACACCGCTTGAATTTAGCGCTAATAAGTTTTATGAAAATTCAGTTGTGTTTTATGGTGTCTTATCTTACGACATTTTGCGTCGCGTATTTAAATTTTGGAACGTATATACTTGCATTATTGTGTACGTTAACTTATGAATTTTCGTTTAATATTTTGGCTCATGCGAGTTTTGCACCGGTATTTTCGCAACCGTAAGAGACGTTTTGAGAGTTTTGTTAATAGATGTTATCCCATATGTTATTTTGGGAAGTTTCAATATTATGTGATTTCTCTTTTGGGTTTTATACAAGTTTTATTCGTTGTATGCTATATAGTATTCGAGTTGTTTTAAATTGTTGGTGTGAGTAAGCATATGAAAGATTTATGTCGTTTCGTATTGAACTTTCGCTTTGAATGTGTTTCAGTTGTTGATTTTACTGTTATAAATTCCGCATTGCGTTAAGTGAGTTATCAGTATACATGTAATTGTAGCCACTATTTTCAGACAAGATCATTTCATTGTACGACCTAAAGTTTGAAATTGATTTAAATTTATTGTATGTTGACCAATCGCATGCATATTTTGTGTTGCAAAGTTTTGAGAAGCGAACTCAGCATGCGGGTCTTGTTGGGAATTATATTCCATATCTTTATATAATCGAATGAGAAATTTTGGGAACTCGATTACATAACTTGTCTCTGGGGAGTTTTGTTCAATCTCCTCGCAATAAACTGTTTTGGTACACAAAATTATTTCCCCATTTATGGAGTATATTGATGCGAGCTAGGACCATAGTGGTCCATTTGAAAAACTTGTTGTATATCCCGGTTACTGTCATTATTAGCGTAAGTAAGGGCTAAAGGATTTTTGAAATGGTTTTATATGTGTGGTGTTTGTTGTCACCTTACACACCTACCAAGTAAACGTTAGTGGATTTTATACGTACAATTGATTATAATAAAACCATTGTATTTGAGAGTTTTATAAATTTTCAAATTGGCATATCAGTTGAAAAACCTTGAACTCATTAGGGCTATAGATTTAAAACCCCTATCGTGAAAGGAGTTGCAATTAAGGGACTAGCGGAGTCCTTGGGGTTTGAAGCGTCGGATGATCCGACTTGTGGTCAACCTTGAATTTGAATTTCAGTTTTTGAATCGGGTCATGCATGAATAGTGGAGATATTTAGATTTTGTTCCCCAGTAAATTAAGAGATGATCTTTATGCTTCGGTAAACCTGCGGGATAAGGTCTTGTGTGATTATTTGTGCCTAGTTGGGTTCGATTTAATGGGTTGTTTGTCTGTCTGACATCGTGACATATGTTGATGGTGTACCGTCTTAATGGGCTTCCGTGATCAAGGAATTTGGTGGTCCGTCTGTTAGGGATGTAAGATTTGGGTATATTAGTCCTCTGCTAAGTGTCAACCTTAATGCGACAATATTTCTGGAATGGAATATTGGACGGGACGTCCATGTTTTCGATATCACCATTTTGGTTTTAGGCGTCAACTTGTTTTCTTGAAATCAACGAATCTTGGAATGTTTGGAAGTATTCCCTTTAGGTCATGGGAAACGTTAACCTCTCGGTGGTGAAATTTAAAGAATGATTAGATGTGGGTAATTATGTATTGTTGTGTATAGGTTTTCTTGATGTGATAAAGATCTTATTGAGGGATGTTTTGAGGTTTGAGAGTAGATCGGACTTGAGTGATAGTAGGATCAGCATTAACCAGCTACCCGGAAAGCGAATTGGTACGCCCTTGGAAGGACAACCTTATCAATACCAAGATTGGATCATTTAGGTTTTTGAGAATTCCTTGGGGTTGATGTCGATCATTGGTTTTGGGTTCAGAAACATTTGGATCTGAGGGAATTGGTCGGTGAGAAGCTGAGATCGCAATCCATCCTTGAGGTAGTACGTGTCACCTAAGGTTGGGATAACGATAGTGTTGAAGTCTGCGATATGTTGATACCTTGGGAACCGAGGAAACCCAATAAGTGTGGAGGGTGGTAATGGAATGCCTTGTGTGAGAATGAGATTTTGAGGACGAAATCATTCTAAGGTTGGGAGGTTTGTAACACCTGCAATTTCGGTATGTGATTAAAATGGTTTCCCCCATCTTAAACCCTTAAGTAGTAATATGGATATCGTCTTTAGTGAAGGTTCTGGAGTGTCTCATGAATCGAATCGCCATCGTTTGAGAAATCGCTCGAAAAGTCAGGCCTCGGTACGTGGGGGCGACTATGCCCGGCGATTGTGACAGTGTTACTCTCGCCAGGGCACTGTCACGGGGAAAGAACACCCCATGGTACAAGTGGGGCGACAATGCCTGACGATTGTGACACTGTCACTCTCGCCAGGGCAATGTCGCGCAGGGTCGAGGGGCCGCGGTACCAAGTGGGCGAGAATGCCCCGCGATAGTGACCTTGTCACTATCGCCTGTCAATGTCGCCGACGGGCTCCAGGAGGCTTTTAAGCCCGATTTTTGGGAGATCTTCTTCATAACCTCCTATTCTCTTCACCTTAAACTCTCCCAACTCTCCAACCCTCACTAATATCGATTTTGGTTTCATCTAATGGTCAATCTCCCCTACTTATTCATGTTAGGACCTCATCAATGGTAATATTTGAAAGCTATACCTTGAGTTCTTCACCTTCTTCTCCATTTCAAGAATCCTTAAGTTTTAGGGTTTCACCAAACCCTCTCCATTCCTTTTGAGGATTTAAAGTTAAGGTCATTTTGGTGACCCTAGAAGTATGTTGGTGGTGGATTCAAGTTTGGTTAAGGTAATCCTCTCTTCTCCTTATCTATAGAAATTAGGGTTTTGGTAAAATGGAGATTTTGATATAAGATGTTTGGGGATACATTCTAAATGGTTGGATATGATTATTTATGGTTGGAAATTTGTGGATCTAGGTTTTGGAAGGATTTTGCTTGTGGATTTGGATTTCTTCAAGGAAGCTCAAGTTGGGGTAAACTCTAGATTTAGCCCAAATCTAGCAAGGTGAGGTCAAGTTGATTTGTTAAAACGATGTACATGCCAAAATGTCTATTTTAAAGTGTTTATATGTTTTACATGAAATTATTAACTGTTGAGCTATTTGATGAATTTTGATTAGTTGAAGTGTCTTACTTTATAAACTTGTAAAATACCCACATTTGGGGATTTTGGGCATTTTGATAAATAAATCATATATTTTGGTATTTTAAGGATTTATTTCATGAAGTAGAATTTGGGGTTTTAAATACATTTTATCGTGTATTTTACATCAAAGTTTGAGTTTGTGTTATGGGACGTTTTTGAGAGAATAAATGATATAAAACACTTGGAAAATGATTTGTCTCAATCTACACTACGTTGGAGTCATTTATACAAATTGGAGTATGGGTTTACATACATGTGGGTTGTTTACATTTGGTTTCACTTTATGATTTTCAACGTTGGGTCTTTGGGTTTGTTGAGCTTGTGGCTCAGTTTGGATTTTGTTGCGTTTTGAGGACACTTGTTTGTTTTAATAGCTCATTGTAGAGCGTTTGGTTATGATTTGAATTTATTGCATCTTATTTGAGAGTTACATGCTTTGAATGCGTAGTTCATTCGTTTTGAGTCATGTAAGGTTTTAGTTAGTGCAATGGATCCCTAGGCACGGTGTTCCTATGTCCCCGTTTTGGACATTTGGTTCACCACTTGGCAATGAATAGGCATCGGGTCACCATGATAAGTAAGGTGTGGACCTATACGGTCAGGCAATGTCTCATGGGCAGTAAGGTGTAATTCCCTTGTGCATAAGTTCCCCTATTTTGGAACTTTCAGGAATAGACTCAGAAGAGTTGACTTGATGTTTTCGGGCAATAGACTTGGAGTAGTTGAGCTCGGTGGGTGTTTTTATGTGTAACCCACATGTTTTGATTTCCGGCATAATTATGTGACCTACTTTTGTGTTCCGTCGCGTACAATGTAAGCGGGTTTTCCCCGTCACCGAAAGGTGTTGTTTTGGGTTATGGAGTTTTATAATCCATGTTTTCGGAGACGTTTGAGTATGGGTATTTATCTATGTTTTAAGGTTTTGGATATTGAAACCCATTCAAGTTATTGGTATGTTTTGGAAGTTGGAGGTATCTACGTTTTCAGTGTTTGATGATTATAATGTCAGTTATGTTTTACGTGCACTTTGGGCTTTGGCTTTATTTAAAGAGGCGTTTGTTTTATGATTTTAATCACGAAAAGGGTGAATGATGAAAGGAGATTGTTTTGAGATTTAATGTATTTCATTTTTGGTTGCTTTCAAATCAAATGTATTGCATTTTGGAAATCATGATTTTAAATAACATTCTTAAAGTTAATGCTTTATATATCTCTAATGAAAACTCTTGAGCTCACTAGGCGTTAAGCCTAACCTTTTTATTTGTCGGCATGTGCATCAGGTTCCAGTTGGGGTTTGATTCTTGCAGTGCTTTGAGGAGTTGAGCATTAGACTTACACGAGAGTAAGTAGTTTGGTGAAGCCTTCCGCAGTTGGAGATAGTGACTATTTTTGGGTTTTAGTAGCACTCGTCCTTATTATAGACTGTTTATATAGAACGAAATTTGTCTATTGAAGTTAAATATTAAATTGTGATTATAGATGAATTACTTATCGATGTGTTTAGAAAAATTTAAATTAGTTTCTATTTCCGGATCTGAGGGTGTTACATACCACTCCCATGATGCATTCAAGCATCGGTTTCCAATCAGCGAATACATCGTTGATTACAGGGTTACCAATGATCGATCTCTAATTTCCATCATCCAATCTCTTAAGGTTACCACATAAATTGCAAACGCACCGGTTCCATTGGAAGTATGCTGAAGCACCCCAACGGTTATTATCCTTAAATCGAATGTCGACACCTATCCTCAAACATTTACACCCCCAACCCTGGATATACCACCATATACTTCCTTCCAGATTTAACACTAACAAATTAAAGTTGACACCTATCATGGTACTAGATTTCGACAAACGAATCACCATAATTTTCTTTATCCCAGAAGAATCGCCCGGATGGCACCCCTCCAACACACACATGGTGACAATAAACTAACCCATCAATGATTAAGTAACCACACAAAGTTTTAACCCGAATATTTAACAAAACTGAAAGATCACCACTTACGTAATTGTGAGAATACATAAATCTAACACCTCAATGATTTATGTGTGTACCGATTCACAAAGTGGAATCCCAAGATTCAAGACTAACCACTAGTCTGTCATCTGAGGATCCAATTCCCTACGACTCCTCAAATCCTTCATTACAACTCACTCTACAGAAGGGTTTAACTCTATACCCTCAATTGAGTTCAAGGTTTTTCAAACTAGTATGCCCATTTGGAATTTTATAAAACTTCTTAATACAAAAGCTTTTTAACATGTACTCGCACGTATAAAATCCATTACCATTGCTCGATAGGTGTATAAAGCGATCTCGAATACCACACACATAAAATCAGTTCGAAAACCGTTTGGTCATTACTCAAGCTAATATTGACGATAAGCAACGATACGCAACAACCTCTCAAATGGGCTACTATGGTCCTAACATGCATCAATTTACGCCATAGATGAGAAATAATTTTACGTGCTACAACAGTGTATAACAAGGCGTTTGTACAAAACCCCCCGAAGGGAAATTCACGTAATCAAGTTCTAAAAGTCCCTCATTCAACCATATAGGGGTATGAAATAAAATTTTCAACGTGACTCGCATACATCGGTTTATTCCCCAAAATTTAGTAAAAGATAGATGCATACGATTTGATCAAACGTAAAATGATTTACATCGACTTCAATTTTATGCCGCATAAATAGAATGCTCTTTGCCTCAAGATGGTGGCTATTATGTCATGCATACAAGTAAATCAGTATAATGGATTGCATGAAACAACAATGATAAAACCGGCAATCAAAGAATTCTCAAGGCCTCGGTTCAACACGAACCATCCTACGTTTTTCATAAGTTTACTCATACTAAAAGTTTAAATCAACTCACTCACTAAGTTATGCACAACGAGCTATACTTGTATAAAACTCAAAAGTGAACCCACACGACATTGCAACTACCAAAATAGCATATGGGGTGACATCCACCAACAAAATTCTCTTGAGATAAATTTCTCAACAACCCATAAAACAACGCACGCAAAGAACTTAGACTATGCATTTCAATGTTTACCCATGCGTCGAGAATGTCGTAAAACAATACTCCATAAAACTTAACAAAACCCACACGGAATATACTTCCCAAGAAAGCTCAAACACTAAAATAGTGAAAGACAATTCTTCGTCCAAGGCCTTAATATATGTGGAGGAGATCCGATGTTAAGGTCGTAATCCGTAGTTACTTATCCAAGACTCTACGCAACGTCAAAATACGAACATCACAATATTCAAAAATAGCGTTAGGCAGCAATGAGAATAAACAAAGTCTCAACAAAGCTTGCAACCACATGCAATAAAATAATTTTATGCATGTTTAAGATCATGGTCTAAAACTTGTGTGTGCTAAACATTTCGAGATTTCGTAATATGATCCACATGATGATTTGGAAACATGAGAAATAATCGATGCAATTTATTTCGGAAATAATTTTCGTGCATGAATTTGATCGGCACTCGATTCTTAGTTACACTATCGTCATCCGGATGCTCAAACATCTTAAGGCAAAGATCAAGGATTTCGTAGGTTCCCCACACAATTTCTCCTCGAAATAACATCGGTTCCAAAAGTCTATGGTTCTAATCCAGCCAATCAATCCGGCCCGAAACAGTCCACTTAATGTTATCACCATGCTTACTGTCACTCCAAGTGACGAATACTAAAATCATCAAATCCTTCTAATGGTTGCCCATATAGAAACCTCTTCACTACCCCAACGGTTGTCACATCTCAGTAGTCCATGTATACACATGTAACTTGTAGGTTCACCATAACACTAGCTAGGTGCAATTATGAACGTACCATACCTGATCATCCTTGTTACCATTGACGTGACTCCCGTTCCTAGGGACTTCATTAGCCTCAAAACATCCAATATTAAAGTGCCTATTAGTGCAACTTCACTTTCAATCACTTAAAATAACGCTAGTTCGAGTCTAAGCATCTAAAATCAACACCTAATTCTCTCGAACTTAAACTCTGATACCAACTTGTAACACCCTCAAATTTGGTAAGAGCAACTAATGAAAATTTTCGATACAACATCAAATAAATCAACACATCGTCCTACAAATCAAAACTCATTACGCTCCAATTAAAGAATTCGATAAATAACCTCAATAAATACAAACTCCATTAATACACAAAGACTAAACCACATTCGGGTGCTACTTAATTCCCAAATGCATGTTACTGTAAATGTGGAAGACTTCACTAAGATACTAAGATATCCACTCCTCGAACACACAACTAGCACTCTTCGCTTCATAGTGTCAGTAGGACTATTCCCAACCGGAACCTGTTGCACATGCCGACAAATAAAAAGGTTAGGCTAACGCCTAGTGAGTTCAAGAGTTTTCAACATGAATAAAGATATCGTTGAAAAGAAGTAATGCAATTTAAATCATAATCTTTCCATTTGATATGTCTCAAATATGAAAACGACTCATTTCCCAAGAATATGCATTTTAGGCAAAGAAACACCAATATAAACGTTTTCCAATCCAAACTACTTCAAGGATGAAGATCCCAGTATAAATCGTTCTTTCGTAAAATTAAATTCAACCCAAAACTCACTCAAAACATGAATAGAAATTGAACTCCCAATTTATGAAATGCGGATAAAACTTTATATCCCGAAACACCCAAAAACACGGGTGGGGCATAATACTCAACCCATAAATCATGGATAAGATCCATATATACAAAACGTCACCGAAAACTTGGATAATAAAATTCAATACCCAAAACAACATCTTTCGGTGACGGGGGAGACCTGAATTCCATTGAATGTGGCAAGCACACAAAGTTAGGCCACTTATCAATGTTATATGAGCGTCACTTAGGGATAAAACACTCGTTAACATCAACCTTTCCATGTCTATAGCTAACAAACCAACAAGCTCAACAACTCCATGTCTATTGTTTGGATAAGCATCAAGTTCAACCCCTCTAGGTCTGTACCTTGGAATTTTTCGTGCACTCATCAAGTTCAACCCCTCTGGGTCTATACCTTGGAATTCCAAAGCATCTCAGTTAAGCTCGTTCACAAGAAAATTGCAATTATTGGTCAGAAGACCCCATGCCTATTTCAAGTTACAATACGAGGATATTTATCCCACTCAAACTGACTCTTATGCCTATGGATCCATTGCATTACAGTCTAAAACATTACATGACTCCAAATGAATGAACTAGCGCATCCAAAACATGCAATTCTCAAATAAGATGCAATAATACAAATCATAACCAAAGCTCTATAGTGAGCTATCAAAACTGAACAAATGTTCCACAGACTCATCTGAGTGTAAACCAAGCCCCAAAAAGCATAATGAACGATTGGCTAAAATACGTGAGCCAATAGGGTTACAAAACCAAATACGTCCTTTCTCACAAATCTTTGTCCCTAAAATCACAATTGGCCTTCGGCCCAAAACTAAAAGGTTTACCATTTCTAAAATGTTCCCAAAGTCGGGAATGACCCAAAACCAAAGTGCTCACACATTCGTACTTTTCAAAACATCCCATTTCATGAATGATGCATAAAACTCAACAAACACTAAAAGTGCATTTTTGACCAAATATCTATTTATGCAATAAATCATCAAAACACACTCATTTATGACACCTTTATCAAAATGACCAAAAATCCCAAATGTGGGTGTTTTACAAAGCTTAATAAGCTAAACACTTCAATTAATCAAAAGTTACCAAATAACTCAACAGTTGACAATTTCATGTAAACCACATAAATACTTTAAAATGGACATTTTGGCATGTACAACATTTTCACAAATCAATTTGAACTCACCTTGATAGGTTAAGTTAAACCTAGGTTTCCAAATCCAACCATTAGCCTCCAATAGTGTAGATTCCACCAATTCCAAGTCATCTTCAACAAAGAGTTGGGTTTCCAAATAACCTATTTTATCAACTCTCAATGTAACCTGAAATCTTCCAAACCACGTATCTCCCAAGAAATCTTTTACTCTTCCCATAACTAAGCTTCCAATCACCAACCCTTTGATCACTCTAAGAGTTATACGGTTACACTACAATAGTTAAGGGTTTCCAAATTCACGGGTGTTACAATCGTGTCAACCTTAAAAGAGATGTCGTCCTCGAAAATCTGGCACCGACTAAACACCCAAACATCGTGTTTAGGTAAACCTCAATCATTGAGATTTCAATTACGATAGAGAGGTAAACCTCAATAACTTTCCATCATAAGATTTATACGTTACACTACAGTTGTTAAGGGTTTCCAAATTCACGAGTGTTACATTATACATGAACTTGTCAAAGTATCCTCCAGAAAACTTTGAAGACGTTCGAGCTCGGACATTAGCTTATATGCAAGTCGAGGATGATGCGGCCTTCCATCGCAAACATTCCAATGACAAAAAAGCGTTAAGCATCAAGAAACCGGACTTCAAGGCTAGGTCGACCGCCAGGGTTGAGGCATCTAAGCAAATCTCGAACGTAAGATTTGACAAAAAGAAAAGTGCTTCAGCAAACAAGTTCCCCCAGTATCCTAAGATTTCGTCTTATGGATTCAAAGGAATGTCTAAAGATGTGGTCGAAGCTCTCAAGAATGTCCAAAATAACGTTAAATGGCCTCCAAAAAATGAAAAAAGACGATGCCAAGAAAGATAAATCCAAATGGTGCGACTTTCATAGCGACCATGGCTACTTGATGGACGATTGCATCGCCTTACGACGAGAACTGGCTTGGCTCGTGCCAAAAGGCCACCTGCAAGATTTGTTAGGCACAAACGCACGACCAACCTCGCCCGAGCATGAAAATGTCGTTAATTGTGTAATGGAGGTTCCGACGTATGTGGATTAACTTACTCGGCAGCTAAGCGACACGCTAGTCGAGGACCTGAAGAGATTCCTGTTTCACGGTCGTCACGACCAAAACACGAGCTGGAGTTGGAAGCTGTTAAGTCAGATTTTATAGTAATCATTGTATTTATTGTCTTGTGCTAATACTGTGTATTAGATGTTATATGTCTTGTATTGGCCAAGGGTATTTAAGTCCCTTGTGGCTTTGTTGTTTGGAACAATTGAACGCATACTTTGAATACACTTACCTTTGGCATATCTCTACTCTCTCTCTCTACTTTCTCTCTCTAAGATTTAGTTGATCTTGGATTATCAATTGGTATCAGAGCCTAATCTAAATCTATGAGAATTGAGAGAAACTGTTAAACCCAGATAACTAGTTGATAGATTAACACACAAGACAATAAAGATCAAGAGATGAATAAATCAGAATAACATACCACGATCCCTTGATTAATCAATGAAAACCTTGTGTGTTCTTGGTACCTTGATGCGTACAGGTTACAGAGTACGGCTACCTCTAACTTTCTTAATTATGCGGATTATGAGAGGTTCACCCTAAAACCTAATAATTAAAACCTATTTATACTAAGTCGTATAGGCCTAATGGGCTTGAGGCCCAATAACAAACTAACTCTCAAATAAATACAAATTAGACCCCCTAATTAACTTTAATCTTGAATACAATTTATGATCCAACAATCTCCCCCTTTGGATTCAAGATTAAAAAATTTGGCAATAATCTTCGGGTCTTCACTTTTCTTGAAAACTTCAGATATCTTCCTCTTTCTTTAAATGAAGTGTCCTTCACGATCATCTTCAAATAAACTTCAAATAAGCCCAGACACTTTGAATTCTTCAGCAGTCTTCAGATTCTATTCTTCTTGTATAGTCTTTCTCTTTATATTCTCCCCCTTTTTGATGAGTGGTGAGGATCATCATCATCAAAACATAGCAAAACAATCTTCCCCTTGTTTTTATAGTCATCAATTAAGCGTTGTCTTCATGTATAGATCCCTGTGTGGAAATAAGAGCAGTCTCTCCAAATGGAGAAAGTGATTATTTCAATCTTTTAAGATTCAAATAAAATAAATGTGGTAACCCTGAATCAACAAATGACTCAGTTAAAATGCCTGTCAGTAACACAAAGTTACTGAGTAACACAAAGTTACTATATAAGGAGCTGGTTTTTATGTTGGCTCCCCAGGACTTCCATTCATTCATCGAATAACACATGGTTATCTATGAACGTTTTGATAGAAAACTAATTTATGTGTCCTTGTGCATGTGTATGAAAGAATTAAGCATAGATGATTGCTTTTCAATGTAGGCTCAAAGTATGTAAACTTGTTGAGACAACAACAAATTGTACAAAGACTCGATGTGCATGAGAAAAGGTCGAATGTGGGGCAACTTTCCTTCTTTTTCAATATTAGTATCTTCCAAAAGAAGAATCAATAGCGTATGTGTTGCGTCCCCAGAAAATGTGAAACATTCTCTTTTTGAGAAAAGAATGAGTAGCTGGTGGGGTTGTGTTGGGTTAAAATGTGTTAAGTACAGTTAGTTCTGCTAAGTATTAAAGAATTAATACTGCTGAGGACTTTAATACTACTAGTTAAGTATTACTACTGCTTACAAAATTACTACTGCTAGTAGTTAATACTGCTAGTAGTTAGTACTGCTTGAAGAATTACTACTGCAAGCATGGTTAGTACTGCTGAGGAAGCTAATACTGCTAGAGGATAATGCTACTTATGAAGATAAAGATGGATTGATTGCTTAATGCAAAAGACTTAGATATTGAAGATAATTATGGATTGAATGCTGAAGATCAATATTATTTTCATATTTATCTTGTAATCTGTTTTGTATATATATAGTCTAAAAGTCTTAGCATAGAAAAAAAAATACAGAATAATTGATAGAGATACATTATTGATACGTTTTTGTTTTAGAGAGAATTAGCCTCAAGATTTCTTAGAAATCCTTTCTTTAGAGAAGTATTGAACGTCTGTTGAGCCTGTTCAACAGATTGAGGTTGTGGTTGTAATCATTAAGTTAATTCAATATAACTTGTGATTTGATTCATATATTGTTTCATTGATTTACTGTTAAAGTGTTATTCCGCAAACTTCTTTAACAAAGTTTCTGAGTGTTAATTAAATTCTTGCTTAAGAATTTCGATCTTGACAAGTGGTATCAGAGCCAAGGAACTCAGAAAGCAATAATCATCATGGACGGATCACACGACAGTGTTCTTGTTTCAAAGGTTCCCATGCTCAAACCTAATGAGTTTGACATGTGGAAAATCAGGATCAAGCAGTATATACTTCTTACATACTACTCAATGTGGGACGTCATTGAGAATGGTCCCTCCAATGAAGGAGAGATGGGAGAAGATGGAAAGAGACCTCCACCAAAGACTGATGGAGAAAGAAAGATGAGGCAGACTGAGATGAAAGCCTTGAGCACTCTTCTCTTGGCAATTTCTAATGAATACCAACATCAGTTTTGCAACTGTGCTGATGCCAGAATCTTGTGGAATGCGCTGGAGAAGAGGTTTTCAGGTACCAAAAGCACTAAGAGAAATCAGAAAGCTATTCTCAAGCAACAGTATGAAAACTTCATGTCTACAAAGAATGAGTCTATGACTCAAACCTTTGATAGGTTCAACAAGCTGATTGGAGAATTGGCCACTGTTGGTGTTAAGATGGACCAGGATGATGTCAACAGGAAGTTTCTAAGATCTCTTGGTGAAGAATGGGTAATGTACACTGTTTCATTCAGACAAAATGATAATCTGGAGGATAAGGAACTTGATGATCTCTACAATGATCTCAGGGTGTTTGAAGCAGAAGTTGAATCTAAGAAGAAGCCATCTGGATACTCTTACAATGCTGCTCTTTTATCATCTACTGCTGACTCTTCTGCTAATACTGAATCATTTAATACTGCTCATGGCTCAAAACAGGATGGATCTAATGATTCTGTTTTGGAAGCCTTCCTTGCTAGTCATGCAAAATCTTCTCTTATTAATGATGATCTGGAACAAATCAATGTTGATGACCTTGAAGAGATGGATATCAAGTGGCAAATGGCAATGCTCACAATGAGAGTCAAAAGATTCATTAAAAGAATTGGAAGAAACAACTTTGCCATGAGAAGAGAAGATGGCGCTGGATTTGACAAATCCAAGGCGGAATCCTACAAGTGTCATAAACTGGGACACTTTGCAAGAGAATGCAGAGGAGGAATCCCTCAACAACATGGGAGAAACAATCAACAATCAAAGTCCACGAACAACTGGAACCCATCTCAAGCTCTCGTCTCACAAGATGGAATGGGATTTGATTGGAGTGATCAAGCAGAAGAGGCAATTCAGAATCAAGCACTGATGGTTGAGGTTTCAGAGTCTTCAAGCACTGCAATTCCCACAGAGGTAAAATCTAAACTTTGTACTAAAGACTGTCTTGAAACTGTTAAGAAGTACAGGGATCACAATCAGAGCATGAGTGATGATCTTAAAAGACTGGAGAAACATAGGAGAGAGTCTAACTTGATCATTGTGAATTTTGAAGAACAAATTAAGGCATATCAGGCCAATGAACTTCAACATTCATATGACCAAAACTATTGGAAGTGGGAGAAAAAGGAGCTAGAGATTAAGCTAGAGAAGGCTAGGGAAGAATGTGAGAAAGTCAAAAGTGAATTTGAGAAGGCCAAGTTAGACATTGAGAAGTTTTCCAATGCCTCTAAAGCAATGGACACTTTACTCAAATCTCAAGTTCATGGCAAACTGAAGAGAGGTATAGGATATAATAACACCCTTCCACCTTACAACAAAAACTATATTCCACCCACTTCAGACCACTTAGAAAGGGAAGATAAGAATGACTTACCTGAAGGAGCCACAGAAGTAGATCCTTTAGACACTGTAGTGGTTGAGGCAGAATCTGAAGAAGAGAACAAGGTAGACCAGAAAGAAGTTCCCCTAGAAAACCACATTCTTACAGATGAAAGGGGAGGTAAACCATTTGTTAAGAGTGAGAAAGTGGAGAAGCCTAAGACTGGGGAAAAGACTGGTAAGAGTGAGAAAGCTGAGACCTCCAGGAAAGGGAAAGAGAAGGTACAGGGAGATCACTATATGCAAACTACTGTTGTACATCCCTGTACTTGTCAACAGAACAAGCCCCATCAACATGATAAAATAAGGGGAAATCAGAGAAACAGAAATAACCAGTGGGCTCAAAAACAAGGAATTGATCTTAGAAAAGTCAATAGACCAAATCCTTGTTTTATTTGTGGCAAGTTAAATCATTTAGCCAAACACTGCTATTTCAATCCTATTAACCAAAGATTTACTTTTCAAAGACAACATCAAAATTCTGTTGGTTATAGGAAGCAATCAAGAAGATCAAGGAACCACATGGCTGAGAATGTGAGAACAGCACCAGTGAAGACTGGTACTACAAAATCTCATATTCATAATGAGTTTGCTAAAGCAAAAGAAAATACTCCAAACAAATCGTGGAGTAACTCAAAGAATAGGAAAGCAAACAACTTTGTCTTAATTTGGGTTCCAAAAGAAACTAAACTTGATAGTACTGCTACCTCAAATAGTACTGCTAACAGAAATAGTGTTGCTAATAGCAATACTACTGCTGACCAAGTTAGTACTGTTAATAAAGTTAGTACTGTTACTAGAGTTAGTACTGCTGACCAAATTAGTACTGCTAATGAGGTTAGTACTGCTAACAAAGTTAGTGCTGCTGACCAAGTTAATACTGCTAACAAGGATAGTACTGCTACCAGTGTTAATACTGCCAAGCCTATAATTAAGACAAAGTATTCCAGCCATGAGATTCCTGACTCTGATCATCTCATCAAGACTAAGCCTAATGAATATGAGTATGTTGATGAGAAAGGACAACCCAAGACCACTTTGGCTTGGGTTCCCTCAAGAAACTAATTGTTTTATCTTATATGCAGGGTAACCAACAGCTCAAGGGAAGAGCATTTGACATGTAGACAGTGGTTGCTCTAGGCACATGACAGGTAACATGTCCTGCCTTCAAAATTTCAAAAGGTTTGATGGATGACGTGTTGCTTTTGGTGACAATCCAGCAGGAGGTAAGATAAGTAGTAAAGGTACTGTATCAAAAGGTAAGATGACTTTTGAGGGTGTCTACTATGTTGAGCAATTGAGATACAACCTGTTAAGTGTATCACAGGTCTGTGACAAGAAGCATAGTATATTATTTAATGATACTGAATGTATTATCCTTGCTCCAGGATTCAAGGTAGTTGATGAAAATATGATACTACTTAGAACTCCTAGAAAGGACAATGTTTATTGTTTGGACTTAGAGAGTGTTCCATCTGATTCATCACTAAACTGTCTGTTTTCAAAAGCTTCTTTAGATGAATCATCTCTTTGGCACAGAAGGATGTGTCACATGAATTTTAAAACTATAAACAATCTTGTGAAAAACAACCTTGTAAGAGGTTTGCCTCAAAAAGTTTTTTCATGTGATGATCATTGTGTTGCATGTCTTAAAGGCAAGCAGCACAAAACTTCTCATAAGGCCAAAGAAATAAACACAATCTCATCACCTCTTCAGTTATTGCTTGTGGATCTTTTTGGTCCTACAAATGTGATGAGTATTGGTAAGAAATCCTATTGCTTAGTCATTGTTGATGACTTTTCTAGATTCACTTGGGTGTATTTTCTGAGGACTAAGGATGAGACAAGTGGACTGATCAAATCTTTTATTCTTAGGATTGAAAACCAAACAGATCTAAGAGTTAAAGTCATCAGATCTGATAATGGAACTAAATTTAAAAACAGTGACTTAAACAGCTTTTGTGAGACTAAAGGTATTGAGAGACAATACAGTGCTCCTAGAACTCCTCAACAGAATGGTGTTGCTGAGAGGAGAAATAAGACACTGATTGAGGCTGCTAGATCTCTGTTGGCAGATTCAAAATTACCTATTATTTTTTTGGGCAGAAGCAATTAATACTGCTTGTTATGTCCAAAACAGAGTTCTAGTAGTCAAATCTCAAGGTAAGACACCTTATGAAGTTTTCAAAAAGAAGAAACCTTTTATTGGATTTTTCAAACCTTTTGGGTGTCCTTGCACAATCCTCAATACCAAATCTCATTTAGGCAAGTTTGAAAGCAAAGCTGAGGATGGATTCCATGTTGGATACTCCTCTCAGAGTAAGGCATATAGAGTATTCAATAGTTCTTCAAGGATTATAGAGGAAAGTGACAATGTCAAATGCAATGAGAACACACCAAATCCAACTGGTGCAGGTCCTGATTGGCTATTTGATATTGATTCACTAACTAACTCTTTGGGTTTCAGTGATGTACAAATTGCAGGAACAAGTTCAGAAGAGAAACAAGCACAGAAACCAGAGTTTGTGCTGTTTCCTATACCTACAGTTGATCCTGTTGAATTTTGTCAACCAGAAAAGAAGGATGATTCAGAAAAAGAGGAGTCTGAACCAGAAAAGAATGAAGAGGATAAAGGTGATGAAGAGAATAAGAGTGATAAAGAGGATGCTCATCCTTCAGGAAACACAGGTCCTGAGATGCCCATACAGTCAGAAGATGATACTGATGAAGAAAATTCTTCAGTATTTGGTGGAAGTACTCCTGAGAAGAATGACTCTAATCTGGATGCAAATATCAATGAGGAGGTTGCACATCAAACAAGAACTCAGAAAAATCATCCTCCTCAGTTGGTGATTGGTGATATTAATTCTCCTAGGATCACAAGGCATCAAAGTAAGTTAGGAGGATTGAAAGACCTGCAGTCAGGGTTGTTATCTTGTTTTCTATCTCAGATTGAACCCAAGAAGGCCTATGATGCAATAAAAGAACCAAGCTGGATAGAAGCAATACAAGAGGAGCTGCTGCAGTTTGAGTTGCAAAATGTGTGGGATCTGGTTGATCTTCCACAAGGACAAAGGGCAATTGGTACTAAATGGGTTTTCAGGAATAAGAAAGATGAGAGAGGAATTGTGATAAAGAATAAGGCCAGGCTTGTGGCACAAGGGTATACACAAGAAGAGGGGATAGATTATGAAGAAGTATTTGCACCAGTAGCCAGAATTGAGGCAATTAGGTTGTTTCTAGCCTATGCTTCTTTCATGCAGTTCAGAGTATTTCAGATGGATGTCAAGAGTGCATTTCTATATGGGAAAATTGATGAAGAAGTGTATGTTTGTCAGCCTCCAGGGTTTGAGAATCCTATCTTTCCTGACAAAGTATACAAACTAAAGAAGGCACTCTATAGGCTACATCAAGCACCAAGAGCATGGTATGACACTTTGTCTACCTATCTCTTGGAAAATGGTTTTGAAAGAGGAATCATTGACAAAACTCTATTCATTAAAAGGAAGAAGAAGGACATCCTACTTGTTCAAATCTATGTGCATGATATCATCTTTGGATCCACAAAAGATTATATGTGCAAGGAATTTGAGGAGCTGATGCACAAAAGATTCAAGATGAGCTCTATGGGTGAACTTACCTTCTTCCTTGGGCTACAGGTTAAACAGAAGAAAGATGGTATCTTCATCAGTCAATCCAAGTATGTACAGGATATACTTACAAAGTTTGGATTTTCAGATTCAAAGCCTGCAAGCACACCCATGGAAACACACAAACAGATCACTGCAGATCTTGAGGGGGAGGATGTGGATGGTCATCATTATAGATCTATGATAGGCTCCCTCATGTATTTAACAGCTTCAAGGCCATATATTATGTTTGTTGTATGTGTGTGTGCCAGATTTCAAGTAAGACCTAAGCAATCTCATTTTCAAGCAGTCAAGAGGATCTTCCGATATCTCAAAGGACAACCTAGGTTGGGTCTTTGGTATCCTCATGACTCACCATTTGATCTACTTGCATATTCTGATAGTGATTTGGGTGGTGCAAACTTGGATAGAAAGTCTACATCAGGAGGATGTCAGTTTTTGGGTGCAAGACTAGTTTCATGGCAGTGTAAAAAGTAAACCATAGTGTCCACTTCTACAACAGAAGCAGAGTATATAGTTGCTGCAAGTTGCTGCTCACAAGTGCTATGGATTCAGAATCAGATGTTGGACTATGGTGTTACTTTTCTTCACACTCCAATCTTCATTGATAACAACAGTGCTATAAGCATTGTTAACAATCCAGTCAAGCACTCTAAAACCAAGCATATAGAAATCAGGTACCATTTTATTAGAGATTGCAATGAAAAGAAGCTAATTCAGGTTTTGAATGTACACACAAGTAACCAATTTGCTGATCTATTCACCAAAGCTTTTGATGTGGGCAGATTCACATTCTTGGTCACAAGTGTAGGCATGATAAACAGTGAATAATCCTCTTTTGATTTTCTTTATGTACCATTTCTGTATAGCCTCTTTCATGCTTACTTTCTCATAATGTATTGTGCATGGTGCTGCTAACTATGTGTGTTTAAGTGTTTCAGATTCCCTTGCTGATTAGAAACTTAGTACCTCTGGTTAAGTTAATACTGCTCTCACTATTAGTCCTACTGACAGTTCAAATATGGTTAAGTGTGGTTAATACTGCTTACCTTATTTCTACTGCCAGACAGTGTTAATACTGCTAGTCTGTGTTAATGCTGCTGGTGTGTGTTAATACTGCTAGTCTGTGTTACTACTGCTAGTCTGTGTTAATGTTGCTGATGTGTGTTAATACTGCTTATACGGGTTAGTACTGCGGGCTTGTTAATGCTGCTAGGGTACTTAGTACTTCTTCTAACTGAAACCCTCCACCTATAAATACCCTCTTTGACCGCCAAAATCCAAACGGCTCTTTGAATTTCCTACGAGTGTTATCTATCTCTCTCTCTCTCTCTCGAATTCTTGCTTAAGAATTTCGATCTTGACAAGAACCCTAGAGTTGTTTCGAACCCAAGAACGATGGCAGGACTGGAATTTATGGACGATCACAATGAACTCGCAATGCTGCAGAAACCCAAACAAGCTGAGGGTTTTGAAGAAATCGTGGATTTCCTGAAAGCATCCCACATTGCCTATATACTCACAGTCAATCCCACAATCTATGTGGAACATCTACGTCAATTCTGGATCAATGCCTCCGTTCAGACTGTCAATGGCACTCAGGCCATCCAATCCAGGGTCTGTGATAAATCCATCACAATCACAGAAGGTTGTATTCGCAATCATCTACGTCTAGATGATGCATCAGGTATATCTTCTCTCCCAAAGGAAGACCTATTTCTCGAAATTGGTCGAATGGGGTATGAAGGTCCCACTGAGGTCTATAAGTTCTTCAAGAGCAAATTCTCACCTCAGTGGAGATTCTTTATTCATACCCTTCAGCATTGTATTTCTCGCAAAACAACTGGATGGAGTGAGTTCAGTAGTACCATAGCGTATGCTCTGGTCTGCTTAGCAACCTCCAGAAAGTTTAATTTTTCACAAATGATTTTGAATGATCTGCTGTCAAACCTAGATACCAAAACCAAAACAAAAAGATTTTATATGTATCCAAGGTTTGTACAAGAAGTACTAACCAAAGAATTGACGGATTTACCCTCTTTTCAAGAGGTGTATGTACCTAAACCTCCCAAAGGGAAGGTGTTCTCTAACATGAAAAGACATAGTAAGGACTTTTCTGGACAAAACACACCATTGTTCTCTACAATGATGGTTGTGTCCCTTTCCCATGGTGAGGCATCAGGGTCAAAGCCCACATCTGACCAACCCACTGATGACCTACCCACACCATTCATTTCTAATGATCCTCCTCATATCCCTATTGTGAAGCCTATTTCGCCCATCACCAAAACATATGTAAGGAAAAAGGGACAGAAGGTTCCTTCCCTTCCTGTATCTTCACCCCAACAGCCTGCAATCCCTCTAATGGAGCATTCTCCATTAGAGAATATCCAAAGGGAACCCACAGGGGTGTCTCCCAACCCCAAGAAGGTGCTCTGTAAGGAGAAGGAAGAGCATGTGGGCAGTAAGGCTCACACTACTGATTCTGCACAAGGTGTGGATCAGGAAAGTGTGAACATCTCTAAGACCTTACCCACGGCAACATTGGATGAAAAATTATCTAAAGGTCCTAGGTGCCAAGAAACCACGGGGGTAGTAGGTGCTTCTGCTAGGCAGAAGGCCTCTACTAAAAGATCCAAGGATCCTTCAAGGGTGGTCAACACACCTAAAGGAGGTGCGGATAGGTATAACTACGATGAATTGATGGAAACAATCAGCAATGTCAACCTGGATGTTCTCAAACAGGGGTTGGAGATAGATGAATTGAAAAAGGTGATCAGTTCTCAACAAGTGCAGATTACCAAACTCAAGAAGATGGTACTACGTTTAGTACATAAAAAGAAGAAAAAGCACTATGTCTTGAAGAGAAGAGGAAGTGCACATGATGCTTTCAAAAAGGGGGAGAGTTTAGAGGCAATGGAGTTTCAAGTTGAGGGGGAGTTTAATGGTGAATCTGAAAAGAAGGGAGAGAAGGAACCAGAAAAAGAAACAGAAACTGATAAAGCAGCAGAAACAGTCAAAGCAACAGTAATAGATAAATCAGCAGTAGAAACAGATGAACAAGCAGCAGAAACTGGAATGTCAAAGGAAGAGATAGATATTGCTGAAACTCTAGTTAAGGCAAAGCATGACACTCCTAAGGCCACTCAAAAGGCTAAGGGAGTGGTGATCAAAGAAGGTGAATCAGAGAAGAAAAAGACAAAGGGCAGTGTGTCAGATGCAAAGAAGAAAGGGAAAGAGGAAATGGTTGAGACTGAGAAATCAGTGAAAAAGCATAAGCAAATTGACTTGGATGCTGAGTTGGCAAAGAAGCTGCAAGAAGAGCTTGAAAAGGAGAATGAGATTCAAACTGCCAAAGACAGAAAGATTGCATTGGATCTGGCAAAAAGGCTAAATGAAGAGTATCAGAAAAGCTTGAAAACTGTTGTGAAGAGGGTTACTATGAAAGCTCCACAGAAAAGACAGCCCTCAAAAACCTTCCTAGCCAATCAAGAAAGAAGAAAGATGATCAACTTCCTGAAAGGATCCATTGGAGTTCCTGAAGGGATGTTTACCAATATGTCCTTCAGCAGAATTGAGGAATTATACAAGAAGGAGATGGCCAAGCTTCAAGGAGATTTTATTCAGAGGGTTGAGTTTGAAAGGAAAATGAAAGAAAGACATGATCTGAACATTCAACAACCCTTTCCTGACAGTGAAGAAGGCACTCCTACAAAAGAAAGGGCAGAAGTCAAGAAAGAAGAAACACTAGCCCAGAAAATTGGAGTTATAAAAAGAAAGAATTCTATTGCAACAAAGTCAAAGGCAAAGAGGCCTAGAACTGAGGAAGTTGAGAAACAAAAGGAAAGTGAAAGAATGGAAGCAGAACCATCAGAACCTACTGTTGTATCTCCTACAGAGCATGTTGATACTGAGCATAGTCAAGAACAGTCAAGTCAATCTGATGTTCCGCAAACTTCTTTAACAAAGTTTCTGAGTGTTAATTAAATTCTTGCTTAAGAATTTGATCTTGACAGGTTGTATGCAAGAGATGGCATGGGCTAGTTGCCTTGTTCAATATCGTTCACGAAGAAATGTGAAACAACAGATAATGTGGCTACCCGGCTCAGAAAGAAGTTTGGTGCAAAGTTTGATATTCTTTTACTCTGTTCTCTCACCCTCTTTCTTTTAAGTCTCACTTCTAACCAATCTCCCTTTTTCATTTTACCTCGTCGCACACCATCACTCAATTCTTTTGACCCCTATCCCCTCAATCACTCAGGGAATACTTCCTGGGTAGGAAACACTGGTTATCGTGAATCCATGGAAGTTCTGTTAAGTTCTCACGCTGAATCCCATGTTTTTTTTCTAAAAGAACGTGTTGTTCAACAGCCTTTTGTACATGTAGGCACAAAGGAATACAAACATGAAGAATAAAATTTTGGAGAAGTCAAAACATAAGATGTTTGACAATAAAATTCTCCCCCTCAAACCAAAAATGTGGTTGGCAATTAAGCTCCAAAAATCATTTACAAACACACTTCACAATTCATGAAAACCATTGAAGAATAGGAAGTGGTTTGAACATTTGAGAAACCATTTTTCACAAGTGAAAGTTGTCATCTTTCAACAAGTGATAGAGTGTAAGGATTAGAAAGATATACCTGTGAATCAGAATCCTTAACTCCCCCTGGAATGAATATTTTCATTTAAGTATCTTTAACAAAAACTCAGATATCCTCCCCCTCGATACCTGTAAAAAGTCAATTTAAATAGAAAAATATGACAATGATGATAAAAAATCATATTTATCTTCTCCTTCTAAGAGATATAACAATTAGCTCCCCCTCAAATCAAAAACTTCTATAAAAGATTTTATCATTTAAGCATCCTATCAGAAGAAAACATTTGAGTACGGTTTTTGAACTTAAGTATTCAAAAGCCATGAAGACATATTCTCCGGTGAGAATAGTATTTAATCTTTGCCTGAAAAATCAGAAAATACATCAGTAAAAGTATAAAGCATATAAGCTCCTCCTTAATATGTGCATAATCCTTAATCATGAAACCAAGTTCTGAATTACTAGGATTAAAGTAAATTCAGAAGTCAAACTCTTTGACATTGAAGTCCGAGTCCTAGACTGTATTGTCTAGAAGTCATCTTTTTGACAATGAGGCAAGAGTCCTGGTATGTAGTAGTCAGAAGTCATTGTTCTTTCTCCCCCTTAAACCTTGGGTGCCTGCAACACAGATTTAGCTTTTGGTACCCACTGGTAGTTGGGTCCTAATGGGTTAGTTGCAGTTCTAGTGGGAGATATAAAGTAAGAACCATACCAGTTATTCACATAATCTTTTCTTACAAAATCATTTGAGCCACAGTAGGAACAACTAATTTTCTTTTGTGCTAACCTGATCAATTGATTGATAGTGTAAACCAGATCAGGTTTGCCAAAAGTTTTACCTTTTGAGGCATAGTTCCATTTTGCATTTGATGTATGCACAAATGATTCTTCTTTCTTCTTTTCCTCTGAAGATCCTTTAACTCTCCAGATCTAATTTCCTCTGTCTTTCTCATCTTCCCTTCTCCAGAACATTTTCTTCCGAGACTTATTCTTCTTGAAGTTACCTGAACCAACAACATTTTTGTCATAGAAAAGGTTAGAAAGATGAATCTGATCTGTATGTTCAGAAGTATGATTATTAGTTACATCAAACAAAGGATTATTAGAAACATTAAACATTGAACTTGATGCTGAATTGAATGAGCATTCGAATGCAGTTAGATCATCTCTCGGTGATTGAGCTATTGACTCTGGCGTCTTGTGCTCAGTCAGCTTCACTTTGAATACGATCTCTTCAAGTTCCTTTATCTTTGACGATAAACTGTTTCTTTCCTTTGCAATCAGATCAAACTTCTTTTGCAATTCAGATTTCATCTTCTTTTCCTCCAGAATGTTTGTTGACAACACAAATAACTTTCCTGTCAGCTTAACTATCTCAGTCTCTAGATCTTTCTTTTCTTTGGAAAAGTCTTTATTTATATCCTTCAGCTCAGCTTTTTTCTTCTCTTTCTTAGCCTTTTCTCTCTCAAGAATGATAACCTTCTCAAAGTCTGGAACTTGTTGAGAAAGCTTAACACATTTAAGCTCTAACGATTTCTTCTCTTCAAAGGCTTTTCTGGAGAAATCATAGAATTTCTTAGCAAATTCTTTTCTCTCTTTCTCAATCTTCAACATCTCATCTTGGACTTTTGTGTTGTCTCTGTCTTGGGTTGCCTTTTCTTTCGGCATATTAATCTCAACCTCAAGACTAAAGACTTGATCTTTCAGTTTATCTCTTTCCGCAAAGACTTGAGAATTTGTCTTTCTAAGCCCTTCAGATGTTTCTCTAGCAATGTTTGCTCTCCTTCTAAGCTCATCAAGCTCTTTTTGCATTAACTCCTTCTTTGACCATGTAGAGCTTGAATTATAACTTTCAGATTTCTTCAGTTTTGTTTGAAGAGTTAAGATTTCTTTCTCTTTCGACTCAATAATTCCTGCAAAATTAATCTTTGAGTTAGAGATACATTGTGAGCAAACAAAGTCTTTCTCTGAATCTTTATCATTTTTCAATCTGCCAATCTGTTCTAGAATTGACGAGTTCTGAATTTTCAGATCTTTATTATCAGCTTCTAATGCTGGAATCTCTGGCATATATGTTAAAGCACAATCTCTCTTGGTTAGCACCGTAATTCCCTTCTCGTCTGTGTAAGGCATGATAATATATGTACCACTTAAATCAACTACATGAGATATTTAGAATCAAGTATTGGATAAAAAAAACTACACTCAAAAAAATTTCAGAAAAAAATTTCCAAAAATAATCAAATGCAGATATCGCAAACAGTATTAAACTCAAATAAATTAGCAAACAGATAAACTGGCGCAAAAGTCTTGAAAGAGAAGCTTTGCGCGAATAGGCAGTGGCGCAAAAATGAGGTTTGCGCGAGAAGAGTGTGGCGCAAGAAGAGTTTTGCGCTAGAGACAAGTTGCACGAGATAGAGTTTTACGCGAACAGTAGGTGGCGCAAAGAGAGATTTTGCGCGAGGTATGAGTCGCGCGAACTGAGTTTTGCGCGAGTAAGAGGTGGCGCAAAAGTTATGTTTGCGCGATGAACGGATGGCGCAAACCTGAGGATTCCGCGAATAACTGATGGCGCAAAATAAATCAAATGATGCGACTGGTGCCTTGCTTGACCGGTGTCTTGCTCGACCGGTATCTCGACCGGACCTGTGTTTGCGACCGGTGTCACGTTGACCGGATCCTTCGACCGGTGTCCTGTGTAACGACCGGTATCTTGTGACCGGGATGGTGCGACCGGATCAAAGTATCGACCGGTCTATTGTCGACCGGTCTTGAGTATCGACCTGTGTCGGAGTGACCGGTATTTTACCGACCGATGTTTGCGACCGGGATGGACTACTTGAATAACGACCGGTGTTCTTAGTTCGACCCAGAACACGATTTTCAACCCAGAAAACACTTTAATCGATTACAAAGCAGAGTAAAATACATATCATATATCCACAAACATATATCGATCAATACCCACACAAACTTGATAATTAAAAACACCTTTTAAGCTTCAATTCGAACAGGACAGAAGTCGACAGTTCACGAACAGGGATATCATAAATCTTCAAAATACTAATCGATTTCAGTGTAATATTGAAATTAATCAACACATAACCAATTTAGCACTGATTTTGAACACAACCCAATCAGTTTCTTATCAGATTTCACTCAAAAATTCAAGAACAAATCTGGATATCAAAGATCAGTGTTCGACTTTTTCACGAACCCAGTTTTTAAAAATCCTCAAAAGGCAATCGATTTGTGATATTAAGTGCAATTAAACTATCATATAACATTCAATAACATGAAACGCATCTAATCATCTCAATTTTATGCATAAAAACTCATTAATTCATGAAATCAATTATCACACAGTAAGCCAATTGTCAGGATCTAATTCTCAACAAGAATAATGAACTCAGAAAACAATATTAAAGGAGTTGCGGAATAACACTTTAATATTCAACAATCAATGTAACAGTGAATCAGAAATCACAATCTTGTAAACTTTATTGAATGATTAAAGCTACAAGATTTCAAACAAAACCTCAATATTGATGAACAGGCTCACCAATACGAATTCTACTTCTCTAGAACTAGGGTTCTAAACCTTGAGGTTAATTCTCTCTAAAACGTATTAAAACAAAAGTTCAGAATTATCAAAAGTTAATTCTATCATAGACTTCTATACTATTTATACAAGACACATTACAAGATAATTATCAAAATACAATTGATCTTCAGTCCATAACTATCTTCTATACTTTAGCAAGTCTTCTATACAGCTGTCTTCATTCCATACTGAGTCTTCATCTCATAAGCATCACTAACCATCTTCAGCAGCATTAAAATCCTCAGCAGTATTAATGATGTTCAGCAGTATTAACTTTGATCTGTCAGTACTAACTTCAGCAGTACTAACTCTTCAAGCAGTACTAACTTTTGAAATAGCAGTACTAACTTGTCAAGCAGTATTAAATCTACTAGCAGTAGTAATCAGTTGTGCTAGCAGCATTAAACATACTTAAGCAATTCTTTAATTCCCAACAATCTCCCCCTAACTTGACTTTTAGGAAGAGAAGTCAAGTTCTTCAATTATGGTCTTCAATATGCTTTCAACACTCTAGCTTAGTTGCCCAAATTTGGATTCAGATCCAGACTTTGATTGATTGTCCTTCTTACCACAATTCTGGCCATTTCTGATTCCTTTGCACACACTAGCTTTAGCTTTCAGCATCCCATTCAACTTCTCCTTGCTATGATCATATACTTTGTCCACCAGGTAGTATTCATGATAAAAGTTATCTATTGTGATCATGTATACACCACAGTTTTCAAAGAGTATCCACTTATCAATCTTCTTAAACACATACCCATGATGTAGATCCTTTATCCTGTGCACCACTTTTTCTGGTTCACACATCATACACAAGTATTCTATTGCAATCTTGAGTAGACTTTCTTCAGTTCCTTTCATCACAGGCTCATATAACTTCATTCCCACTTTATGCATTTCTTCTAGGTCAGCCCTGGAACAACTTCTGATCACTTTGCCCCAAGTTGAGTAGACTTCAAACACATCACCAACTCTTTTGAGTCTGAAGTACTCCTTTCTGTTGTCTCTCAGAATATCCCAAAAGATGACTTCTGGTGCTTTCACAGAAATGGGAACAGCTTGTACTGGTTCTATTACAGTCATGAATAAATCAACCTGCTCATTTGATTACATATTGGATGGTTCTGGATTCTGCTCTGGTTCTGCTGAAGGTGGAACAGAAGATTCTGCCTCTTTTTCTGCTCCTTCAATCCTTGGCTTCTTGGATTGTTTCTTGGAGGCTATGGTCTTTACTCTCTTTGCAGATTTCTTTTCCATTCCAACATTCTCTTGCTCTTCCTTCTTTTCTTCAACCTTTTCCTTTGAAGGTGTGGTTTCCTCAGGGAATGGTTGTTGGATGTTGAGATCATGCCTCTCTTTCATCCTTCTTTCTGCTTCTTCCCTTTGAGAGAATTCCCTTGAAGCTTTGTCATTTCCTTCTTATACAGCTCCTCAACTTTGCTGTATGCCATGTTAGTAAACATTTCTCCCTTTACACCAATTGAGCCTTTCAGAAAGTTGATCATTTTTCTCCTTTCTTGATTGGCCAAAAAGGTCTTGGAAGGTTGTCTTTTCTGCTTCTTCACTGGTATTATTTGCTTGGATACTGTCACTAATCTCTTCTTGGCCTCAGCTGCAGTTTGCATGCTCTTTTGATACTCTTCATTTAGCTTTTGAGCCATCTCCAGTGCAAGTTCTCTGTCCTTTTCAGATTGGAGTTGTTCCTCCTTTTCCATCTCTGCTTGAAGCTGCTTTGCCACTTCTGCATCTAATTCTATCTAGTTCTTCTTCTTTAAGGGTTGTTCAGATTCAACCATCTTAGCTTTTCCCTTTGCATCCTTCAAATATGCCTCACTCATTTCTTTTCTTTTCTTTTCAAGTCCTCCTTCTTTAATGACCACTCCCTTGGCCTTTTGAGTAGCCTTAGGAGTGTCATTCTTGGCTTTTACCAACGTTTCTGCAATAACCAATTCTTCAACAGATAGCCCTGTTACTGCTGCTACCTATTCTGTTACTGCTGCTTGAACCTCATCTATTTCTGCTGCTTGTGGTTCTGTTTCTGCTGCTTTCTCCCCCTCAAAATCAAATCCCATCTCATATGTACTTTCCCTTTCTGCTTCAGCCTCTTGATTCTCCCCCTTGTTGAAAGCATCATTAACACTTGTTCTCTTCTTCAAAACAAACTGTCGTCTCCTCTTCTTGTGTACCAATCTTGTCACCATTTTCTTCAATTTGGTAATCTGTACTTGTTGAGACAGAATTACCAATTTCATCTCTTCTATGTCTTTGCCTTGTTTGATGACATCCAGATTAATGTTGCCCATACTTTCCATCAATTCATTGTAGTCATATCTGTCCTCACCTCCTTTGGGTGTGTTTACCACCTTTGGAGGATCATTGGATCTTTTTGTAGTGGAAGTCTTCTGCCTAGCAGAAGCACCCTCCACCCCCTTGGTTTCTTGGCACCTGGGACCTTTGGATGATTGCTCATCCAAAGTTTCCATGGGGGAGGTCTTATTGATGTTACCAATGTCCTCCTCTGTGCTAGCAGGAGTAGTGGCAGCCTTCTCACCCATATGCTCAAGCATCTCCTCAGTGAGCACCTCCTTGGGGTTGGGAGACACCCCTGTGGTTTCCCTATAGATATTCTCTAATGGAGAATTCTCCATTAGAGGGCTTAAAGGCTTTGTGGGTGAAGGTACAAGAAGGGAAGGAGCCTTCTTTACCTTTTTCCTTATGTATGTATTGGTTATGGGTGAAGTTGGTTTTTGAAGAAGGGACTGAGGGATTGATATACTGATTGAAGGTTGGTATTGGCTTTCAGTGGGATGGTCTAATGAGGGCCTTGACCCTGAAGCCATACCTTCTTGATTGTGGGACACCACCATCATTGTAGAGAACAATGGGGTGTCAACTCCTTCCGAGTCCATGGCAGATCTCTTCATATTTGAAAGGACCTTGCCCTTGGGGATTTTAGGTACATATACCTCATCAAATTGAGGTATATCCGTCAATTCAGTGGTTATAACTGCCTGGACAAACCTTGGATACATAAAGAAACTTTTTTTATTCCCCAGGTTTGACACAAGGTCATTGAAAATCATTTTTGAAAAATTATACTTTCTGGCAGTGGCCAAGCAGACCAAAGCATAAGCAATGGTACTGCTGAACTCACTCCATCCAGTAGTTTTTCTTGAGATACAATGCATAAGGGTATGGACAAAGAAACGCCATTGGGGAGAAAATTTGGCTTTTGAGAACTTGAAAACACCCAATAGGCCTCCATACCCCATTCTAGTTAGAGTGGAAAACAGATCATCATTAGAGATAGATGATATACCTGAGGCATCGTCTAGACGTAGACTGATGCGAATTACCTCTTCAGAAACTGTCAAGGGTTTGTCACACACTCTTGTTTTGATTACCTTTACACCATTTTCAGTAATAGCAGTGGCATTGGCCCAAAATTGCTTCTGGTGCTCAATGTAGATTGATGGTGACACAGTAAGAGCATGAGCGATATGGCTGGATTTAAGAAAATCCACTATTTGATGGAATCCATCAGCTTGCTTTGGCTTTTGAAGCATCGCGATCTCGTTGTGTTCATCAATAAACGCCATTGAAGCCATCGAGCTTGAGTAAACTGGACTGAAACTCACTAGGTGCTTGAGATAAAAAGGTTAGAGAGAAGATGAACAGTATTCAAAGAGTCGTTATGAGCTTTTAGGCGGGCAAAAGGGTTATTTATATGATTCGGGAAAGAAGCAGTATTAACTCAGAGGAGTATTAACGAACTAGCAGTATTAACTGAGAGCAGTATTAACCACTAGCAGTATTAACTAACTAGCAGTATTAACTGAGAGCAGTATTAACTAACTAGCAGTATTAACTGAGAGCAATATTAACTAACACCTGAAGTAGTAACTTTGCCCTGGCAGCATTAAAACTACACTGGCAGTAGTAACTATACTTACACTTTTTGAAGGTTGTGTTAGTCTGAGCAAGGCAATACACTTCCTGAGAAAGATGTTTAGTAGCACCAAAAAAATAACCAAATAACAGGTATAGAATCACTTTTTAAACATGAGCTCATTCAGAGTTGATCATGCCCACACTTGTGACCAAGAAAGTGAATATTCCCACATCAAAAGCTTTAGTGAATAGATCAGCAAACTGGTTGTCAGTATGAACTTTAGCAACTTGAATAAGCTTCTTTTCATTACAGTCTCTAATAAAGTGATACCTGGTCTCAATGTGCTTTGTTTTGGAGTGCTTGACTGGATTGTTAACAATGCTTATAGCACTCCTATTGTCAATGAAGATTGGAGTGTGAAGAAAGGTTACTCCATAGTCCAGCATTTGATTCTGAATCCATAGAACCTAAGAGCAGCAACTTGCAGCAGCAATGTACTCAGCTTCTGTTGTTGATAAGGACACTGTGGTTTGCTTCTTACACTGCCAAGATACTAGTCTTGCACCCAAAAGTTGACATCCCCCTGAAGTAGACTTTCTATCCATATTAGCACCACCCAAGTCACTGTCTGAATATGCAATCAAGTCAAAGTTGGATTCATAAGGATACCAAAGACCTAATCTAGGTTGCCCTCTTAAGTATCTAAAAATCCTTTTAACTGCTTGAAGATGTGACTGTTTTGGCTTGATTTGGAATCTGGCACAAACACACACTAGAAACATGATATCTGGTCTTGAGGCTATGAGATACATGAGAGATCCAATCATTGATCTGTATAGATGGACATAAACATCCTCCCCCTCAAGATCAACAGTGATCTATTTGTGTGTTTCCATAGGTGTGCTTGCTGGCTTTAAGTCTGATAGACCATATTTGTCCAGGATGTCTTTCACATACTTAGATTGACTTATGAAGATCCCATCTTTCTGCTGTTTCACTTGAAGCCCAAGGAAGAAGGTGAGTTCACCCATTGAACTCATTTTAAAGCTCTTGTGCATCAACTTTTCAAAGTCTCTACACATCTGTTCTTTTGTAGATCCAAAGATGATGTCATCCACATAGATCTACACAAGTAGGATGTCCTTCTTACTTCTCCTAATGAAAAGGGTTTTGTCAATAATTCCTCTTTCAAACCCATTTTCCAAGAGATAGGTAGACAGAGTATCATACCATGCTCTTGGGGCTTGATGTAGACCATAAAGAGCTTTCTTCAGTTTGTATACTCTGTCAGGATATGATGGATTTTCAAATCCAGGGGGCTGACATACATATACTTCTTCATCAATTTTACCATATAGAAAGGCACTCTTCACATCCATTTGATATACCTTGAACTTCATGTATGAGGCATAGGCTAGAAATAGCCTAATTGCCTCTACCCTTACAACAGGAGCAAAGACTTCTTCATAATCTATGCCTTCTTCCTGAGTGTACCCTGTTGGTCCCGAAGGTGCTTAACAAGTTTGTAGAAGGGGGGGGGGGGTTGAATACAAACACAGAAATTAAAGTTTAATAAATTGTTTATTGATAAATCAAAATACAATTTACAAGTTTGTTGCGGAATAAGATTAAGACAGACTCAATCTAAACAAACTTAAGAAACACTAAGATGGTTGCACAAGAAATTCAGAGAATGGGGGATTTTTAGAGAGATAGAAAACAAGGGTTTCTATTTTGGAGTTCAAGGATTGAGCACACCTTCAGATGAAGGGGTGAGCTTCCTATTTATACCATATGCATTAAATGCATGGCAGGGTACTTTACACGTGGCATTCATAGATTGGCTTTGGTAGTCTCACTTTTGGAGACATGCTTTTGGCCGCTTTATGAACAGTGTAGTTGACAGAGTTGGTGTACGATTTGTGGTAGAGACGTGTCCGTTCTGACACATCGTACTGGTTGTGCAAGGTAAGACAAAAGAAAACTTGAGGCATAAGCTTTGTGATCGTTGATCGCTGAGTATCTCTTATTCCAGAGATAAAGAAGTTCAGCTATCGCTGAAGCTTTTCCTCAGGCTTCTTCGCGTAAGTAGATGTCTGATCTTCGCTGATATCCGCATCAGGTCACTAGTAGACTTATCTATTGTTCAGTGGCTTCGTCTTCGATTCAGCTATGAACTATGTTGACGCGAGACTTGTCTTCAGGGATTACGTTAACTGTGTTACATAGGAAACGATCAGTGATGACTGAACAGACTCAGTTTGATCGCTGAAAGTGAAACACATACATATTAATGTTTACAGAAAGGTCATCAGCGATAACTGAACAGACTCAGTCTGATCGCTGATGATAAAACACTAATACATATAATAACGTAATTTTCACTAAGTATAAAAGAGGGTCGTTATCAAATCACTGAGAGAGTTTGGATCAACAATCTCCCCCTATTTGATAATGACAAAGTAACAAAAGAAAATTACTTTGATTCAAAATATAGGAATAAAAAGGACTCATAGAATGCATGTCCCAATTACTATTTTGAGGGATCTTTTACAGTACTGATAGGGTTAAGTACATCACTGCTATTTTCATTTAATTCAGGGATGGAATTACAAGATATGAAAAACATTACAAGTGAGTAACTAACTACTGTAAGTATAACTAACAGATTACAGAGAAGAAAACTAATCTATCAGCTATTAAAAGAAGATTTGGGAGGATTGATCATATACTCAGGTATTTCTTCTCCTTTCTGTCTTCGTTCCAAAGATTCTTTACTGATAATTTCTTTAATTTCTTCAGCAGCAGGGAAGAAGTCACACCATAAGCATAAGAGATCCTTGAGATGATTCAGAGGACAGATAGGAATCTCAGAGATTCTTTGAAATCTGAGTTCCTCATCATCATCTCTGAAGAATATTCCATAAGGATTGTTGATTACTTGACCAGCTTGGAAAGGACCACCAGGAGGCAGAGATAAGTCCAGAACTGAAAGATCAGGAGGAGGACCAAACAGTGCATCTCTTGAAAATTTGATAGAAGTTTCATTCCTGATGATGGCGACATCTTCAGAGGAGGAGGACCCAATTTTTCTCTTGAGTTTCAAAGATTTGGGAGGAAGAGGAGATGGCAGCTTTAGTACAGAAACGACTCTATTTATGAGGGCTTCAAGAAGTCCTTCAACGTAGCCTCTGTATGTAGATTTGGATTTCTTCAGCGCATCCCAGAACTCTAACCATTCCGTAAATCCGAAGCTCTCAAGTTTTGATACGTACATTGCTTTTTGGGTTCCATCCTCTCTGGTAATCTCCATGGTCACTGAGAGTTGATCTTTCTTCTTGCGACCAGAGATAGTCACGGCTGATATTGGAAGAAGATCAGAACGATAATCCATCTTTTGTTTGCACCATTCGATAGACTTATCGTTGATCTCTTGTTCTTTGAAGCGTTCCTCTTCAATTTCTTTCAGTAGTGCTGCTTGAACTTCCACAGGTTTGCTTTTCAGCTTTTTGTCCTTAACTTGAGAGGATTGAATCTTTAAAGCGAGTTGGGCATCTCGTTTGCATTCAGCGATCAGCTTCTCAGCTTTGGCAGATTCTTCTCTTTCAGCGTCAGTGAGGAAGTCGAGCTCTGTGGATGTTTGAAGAGGGATTTTCAGCCGTTGACTTTCTAGTTGAGCGATCATTTCAACTCTTTTCTTTACCACTTCCTCTGACCAATGAGATGGTCGAGAGGGCCTTCCTGGATGGACCAGGGAATCTTCTTCTTCTTCTTCATCAATCTCAGCGATAGAGATTGGGATTATTTCTTCAGCTATAGCAGCTGGAATTATTTGTAGTTCAGAACCCTTAAGCAGGGGTGAGAACTGTCTGGTTAGAAAAAGAAGGAAAGAAGGGATAAGTGTATTTTTAGAACGAGAGAGATAAAGGCTAGAAAGGAATAGGGGTTTGGAAAGAGTAGAAGAGTGGTACAATTGAAAGACATACCTGAGAAGGATGCTCCCCCTCAGATTGTGATCCAGTCCTCAAGCATTCTTCAGCGATCGGTTGCTTGTCTTTGCTTTGCGAAGGAACACTTGAAGATGTATCACCTCTCACCCCTGTTTTGACAACCTCTTGCGAAGTTGTCCCTGATACGACGTTCGGCTTAGAGAACCACAGAGATTGGTCTTCATCGTCGTCGTCGTCATCGGAGGGCTGATCCTTTTCTTGATCATCAAGATCTAGATCATCTTCCTCTTCATCGTCTTCTTCCTCATCCTCTTCAAAGAGAATGGAGTGAATTGATGATTCTTTTGCCTTCTCCCCCTCAGATTGAGAGGGAGGTTCCTTTGGAGTCTTAGCTTCCCCAGCAGCAGCAATAGAAGTTTCTTCAGTTTTCTCCCCCACTTTGTCATTATCAGCGGTAGGGGATTGTTCAGCTGCTGGAGTAGCTGTTGAAGCTTTTAGCACTTGAACGTCAGCCTCCAGACGCTTAATCCGGTCTTCAACCGCAGGGATGTCGCATGTGGCATCATGAATGAATTCCACAGCGATGTTGAGGTTGGTACGATCATCTTCAGTGAAGGAGGGAGGCAGCGCTGGAGCTGGTGCATTCACTTTCTGTAGAATTTGCTGAAGAAGGGACGTGCAGAGGTCAACCTTTGAAGAGAGACCCTGAACTTCAGCGGCAAGAGACTCAAATCGCCCTTGAAAGAGTCGAGAGGACTCTCTGAGTTGGACGACTTGTTCTTCAACAGCTGAAAGTTGAGAGTTCTCAGCTTTAGATGAGCAAGTGGCGGTCAACTTCTTCAGCTCCTCACCAGCCTGATTTACGGCGCTGGTGGTTTCATTGATGGTGTTGGTGAGTGCGTCCACCTTTTCTCCTAGACTGTTGACATGCGTGTCAACAGACGCCAAGCTAGGACCTGAAAATAATGTTAGTTCAGATATGGGCTTATTTGGAGAGGGGGGGAGAGAAGTGTTTAGGATTATAGGTGTACCTGACGTATCAAACATTTTGTAGAACTGCATAGATTCCTCAAAAGTTTGATGCTCAGGTCCTATAGGGAAAGAAGAGGTGCCGGGTTCAGAGACCAAGTGAGGAGAGAAGGGAAGAGTTTTGGGGATAGAAGTAGGGATGGGGTTAATCTCAGTGAATGAGATAGTAGGTGGGGTTACTGATGATGTGACAGCGAGTGAGATCGCTGACACGGCAGTATGAGTGACTTCTGAAGTTGTGGAGGAAAGACCCACAAAAGCATCTAAGGTAGCTTGTTGAGAAGCTCCCTCAGGTATAGTACTAGAGGGTGTACTTTCCTTAGTCTTTTTGGCCTTTTTGGAAGGACCAATCGGACCAGCTGATGGTCGTTTAGAAGTAGTGGTAGCGACAGGGATAGCAGACGAAGGAACCGTCTGCGTGGTCGCTGAAGATGAAGAAGAATGGAGAGAGAGACGAGAGCGAAGGAGAGAGATACTTACCTCGTCGGCGAGTGGCTTGACCTCCAGTGATCGTTGACCTACCCTGGCAAAGGTGCCATCATCTTTGGTGGGATAGGTGTTGGGATAGAGGAACTTGATATACGTACATATGAAACGTACGTATGAGATCTTGGGATCTCGTTCAGGCTTCTCTAATCTCGACCTCAGATCTTCAAAGATGGTTGTGGCGTAGTCAAAGTTTTGACCAGCGATAACGGAGTAGGCCATCTGCAGTTGTGTTTTGCTGGCTTGATCCAGCGAACCACTCTTCCCACTCATGCATTGAATTATGTGCGAGAAGATAAAGTTCAGTTGTGATGGCATCTGAGCTTTTAGGATCTTGGTGAGCTTCTTGTTGGGAATAGAAGATCTTGGTTTGTTTTCCCAACAATAGCCCATTGCGTCCAGGAATGATATCAGCTCATCATCAGTGGGGAGTGCGTCGAACCCACTCTTTGGTTTGTCAGGGAATCTTAAAGATTTCCTGAGGCTAAGAGCGGTCATGCTCCCTGGCCCTAATTCCGTGCTGAACGAGATAGCAGGGACTCGTTCGCCTTTCCTGTTGGTAAGTTCAGTTGCATCAGCAGTGAACCAGAACTGCTGAAGTAGAGTCTTGGAGGGCTTAGGATCGACAGTGATCGCGTAAGCTATGCATGACTGCTTGAGGAATTCAGCAGCTTCCACCAGATGTGGGTATTTGTCAGCTTTGAAGTCGAGTCTGGCCAAATGATTACATTTAGTAATCTCAACTTCAGTGAGAGCGAATCGTACATGCTTGGAAGCAACGATTGAAGACTCTGTCATTTCTGTTATGGAAAGAGGCATAATAGAAGAAATGATTTAGATTAAAAATAATATGATTACCAGTTTCCATAGAAGAAGGGAAACTGGAAAACTATCAAGTTATTTTTAGGAGAAAAATAGTGTTCTGGGTAGAAAGAATGAAGAACACTTTAAAACCAAAAGGTTTTTTTTATTTAAAAACATAAAATCAGAAAGAATGATCTTTAGTTTTTACAAATAAACGTTTTATAAAATCCATAGAAAGCGAATAGGATTTTAAAAAGAATAAAAAACATACGAACAAAGCATATAAACATGAAATAAACTTGTGTATCTTGAAGAAAAAGAGTTGCAGATTCAATATTCTGGGTTTACTTGCTTGAGTGTTCTTGAGAGAATGCTTCTTGCTTTGAAAGTTTTGAAAGCGTAAACCGTATAAAGGAGAGAAGAATTCCTTTTATACGATGAGATAAAAGAGAGAGAGGAGAGAGAATGAAGCGGGAAAAGAAAAAAGATCATCATGACATTGACACGTTCCACGAAGTTGATTGGATAGAAGGGCAACGGACGAACGTGTCAGAAAAGGCATGTCGTGGATTGTCGGTTCAAATGACGTCATAGAAGAGAGACTGTACATTTGTCCGTTTTGAAATGATCACTGAAGAAAAGTCAGCGATAGATTTTCCTTTTTAAAAGTATCCCTTTTAGAAAAGAGGGATAGTTTATCCTTTTAAAGGATCACTGACTAGAAATATCAGTGATTAATGTATTTTTCAAAAAGCTTTTAATCATTTGAAGAAAGTTCAGTGATTAAAGTTTATATTAAAAAAAAACATCTTTGAGGGAAAGGAGAAAACATACCTGAGAGTCAGAATGTTTATCAGAGAGAATGATGAGAGGGGAACTTTTGATTACTAACATAATACATGAACGCTGAAGAATTATTCTTCGAGGTTCAGCATTCCAAGCTCACTGATGAGAAAGTTGAACCTTGTCTCATCAAGAGGTTTGGTGAATATATCAGCAAGTTGAAAGTCAGTAGGGATAAAGTGAAGTTCAATATCACCATTCATCACATGATCTCTGATAAAGTGATATCTGATCTCTATGTGTTTTGTCTTTGAATGTAGCACTGGATTATTTGCTATAGCGATAGCACTAGTGCTGTCGCAATAGATAGGAATCTTTGACAGCTGAAGATCATAATCTAATAGTTGATTTCTCATCCATAAGATTTGAGAACAACAGCTTCCAGCGGCTACGTATTCAGCTTCAGCTGTGGAAGTGGACACAGAATTTTGCTTCTTGCTTGTCCAGCTTACCAGCTTTCCTCCCAAGAGTTGACATCCACCAGTGGTACTTTTTCTGTCAAGTTTACAGCCTGCAAAATCACTATCAGAATAACCAGTTAGATCGAACCCTGAGTCTTTGGGATACCAAAGACCGAGGTTAGGAGTTCCTTTCAGATATCTGAAAATTCGCTTTACAGCGATCAGATGGGATTCCTTGGGTTCAGATTGATAGCGTGCACATAAACAAGTAGAGTACATGATGTCAGGTCGGCTTGCTGTAAGATACAGCAATGAGCCTATCATTCCTCTATAGGCAGTGACATTAACAGGTTTTCCAGATGGATCCTTGTTAAGTATCAGCGGTGGTGCCATAGGAGTTTTCATCGCTGAAGTTTGTGTGAGTTCAAACTTCTTTAGCATATCTTTAACATACTTACCTTGGCAGATAAAAGTACCTTTGTCAGATTGTTTAATCTGAAGACCAAGAAAATATGTCAGCTCACCCATCATACTCATTTTATATTCTTTCTTCATTCTTTCAGCAAAGCGAGTACAAAGAGATGGGTTAGTAGAACCAAATATTATGTCATCGACATATATTTGTACAAGAATTATATGACCTTTTATCTTCCTGAAAAATAACGTATTATCAATCTTGCCACGTTCAAAATTTTCAGAGATAAGAAAAGATGAGAGAGTGTCATACCAAGCACGAGGGGCTTGTTTTAGACCATAGAGAGCCTTATCCAATTTATAAACATAATTTGGATGCTTAGGGTCATAGAACCCTGGTGGTTGTTCTACATAAACTTCTTCATTCAGCTTTCCATTCAGAAAAGCTGATTTTACGTCCATTTGATAAACGATGAAGTCTTTATAGACTGCATAAGCTAAGAATAGTCGAATTGCTTCGAGCCTGACCACAGGGGCAAAGGTTTCATCATAGTCTATGCCTTCCTCTTGTCTGTATCCCTGAGCAACAAGTCGAGCCTTGTTGCGGGTTACAGTTCCATGTTCATCTAACTTGTTTCTAAACACCCATTTGGTGCCTATTACAGTTTTATCAGATGGTCTAGGAACGAGATTCCAAACTTTGTTTCGAGAAAATTCAGTCAGCTCTTCTTGCATAGCGCTGACCCAGTTTGGATCTCTGAGGGCATCATCAGTCTTCTTTGGTTCTATTAAGGAGAGAAAGTTTACAAAGAGACAGATATTACCTGAGCTTCGTCGTGTCTGAATACCTGCATCTGGATCACCGAGAATTTGATCTATTGGGTGATCTCTTGTCCATCGCTGAGCAGGAGCATGATTGCTTAACTCAGAGGTTGGATCAACAATTGGAATGTTTACTGATGAGGATGTTTGAGGTTCATCAGCAATTAAATGTTGAGTAGGTTCACTAGAGAGGTTTCCAGATGAAGGCAGATTTGATGGAGGTAATGTGTTTAGAGGTTCAGCTGAAACCCATGAGGTGGATTCTGCGGTGGGAGGTATGATACTTGGTTCTTCATCAGCAATTGGAGTTTCAGTGTGCTGATGGTTTGAGAAAGGTTCAGTTTCTCTATAGTGAGAGATCATCCAAGTATTCAGTTCTTCATTGTCAGCGATTGGTTTAGAGTTCGCTGAGCGCGTTTCATCAAACGTGACATGAATGGTTTCTTCTACGGTTTGTCTTCTTTTGTTGAAAACTCTGTAGGCTTTGGAGATGAAGGAATATCCTAAAAATATTCCATCATCGGCTTTTGGGTCGAACTTTCCAAGTTGATCTTTGTTGTTTAAGATAAAGCACTGACAACCAAAGATATGAAGAAAGCTGATAGAAGGCTTCCTTCCAAGAAAGAGTTCATAAGCTGTCTTCCCAAATCGCTTTATTATCAGCGATCTGTTTTGAGTAAAACATGCAGTGTTTACAGCTTCTGCCCAAAATTGAGTAGGGAGGTGAGAATCGCTGAGCATTGATCTAGCAGCTTCTATGATCGTTCTGTTTCTTCTTTCAGCGACTCCATTTTGCTGAGGTGTTCTTACTGAGGAGAAGTTGTGAGAGATTCCCTTGTTCTCAAAGAAATTGTTCAGGGAACTATTTTTGAATTCAGTTCCATGATCACTTCTTATTGATCGAACAGTAAGATTATTCAGCACTTCCATCTTTTTGACAAAAGATATTAGTTCTTCTGGAGTATCACTCTTGCAGCGAAGAAAGATAACCCAGGTGTAGCGAGAATATTCATCTACAATGACAAGCGTATATTTCTTTCCAGCTATTGATTGGATATTGACAGGGCCAAATAGATCCATATGCAAGAGCTGAAGAGGACTTGTCACTGAGGAAAATTGTTTCGACTTGAAACTAGCTTTTGTTTGTTTTCCTTTTTCACATGCTGAGCAGAGAGATTCTTTAGCATACGAGTGTTGAGGAAGACCAGAAACCAGTTCCTTAGATGAGAGAGAATTCAGGGTTTTGAAATTTAGATGAGAGAGCCTTTTATGCCATAGCCAGTTGACATCAGAAGAGGCCTTAGAGAGAAAACATAAGTTTTCAGTGATAGCAGAGTCCATATCTATTACATTGACATTTTCTCTTCTATAACCACTGAGAGCAAGTTTTCCTTTTTCATCTACCACTGAACATGCTTTCTTAGAAAAGCGAACTTCGTAGTCTTTGTCACATAGCTGACTGATGCTTAGAAGATTGTGCTTCAGTCCATCTACATAAGCGACTCTTCGAAAGGTAGTTGTCCCATTGCTGAGGACACCAAACCCACGGGTAAATCCTTTTCCATTTCCACCAAAGGTAACAGAGGGGCCTTTCTCTTCCTTGTATTCAGTGAGCAGGTTTCTTTGTCCAGTCATATGACGAGAACATCCGCTATCGAGATACCAGATGCCCTTTGATCCCTGCATACATAAGGAAGATTAAGCTTTGTTTGGTACCCACTTTTCAATGGGTCCTTCAGAGTTAGTGGATAAGGAAGATTCAGAAGTCTTCACCGCTGATTAAGATTCAGCTTCAGTGGTAATCTTCACTTTGGTTAATTTCTTAACCTTAGTGGTATTTTTCACTTTGGTGACTTTATTTGCCTTAGAGGCATTTTTCTTTACTTTGGCTGTTTTATCAGCTTCGGTGGTATTTGGACACTTGCTCGCAATATGGTCAGTGAATCCACAGTGATAACATTTTCTATATCTGATGGTGGTTTTATAACCAAAAGGTTTTGAAAACTTAAGATGAGCAGGTCCAGCTCCAAGAATGCCTTTAGCACGAGATCTGGGAGGAATTTTTATTTCTTCAGATTTCACGGGCTTTAGATCAACCTTTAGCTTTGGAGGACAGATATCAAAGATTTCTGTCACTGAGCTAGAAGGTTTATCCACTGAAGGTTTGGAGGGAACTTTCAGTTTGGTTTTCTTGGAAGCCTTCTGAGGGAGAGTAGACTTTCCTTTATCTGCAGGCGTAGATCTTGCAGATATCTCCTCAGGGATGGGATTAGAAGAACAGGGATAGAATTGTTTATAAGAAGTGTCAAAGAAAGATGTGACAAAAGTTCCAAACTTAAGCGAGGAACTTTCTTCTTTAGGATCATCCTGTGGTGTCCAAAAACCAAGACCAGTTTTATCACTTTCAGGAGTTTGAGCATTTATTATCTCAGAGATCTTTGTTGATGATTTGCACCATTTTTCAACATGAGCCTTTTCTGCTTTTAGAGCAGCGATGGCTTGTTCGCGTTCAATGCTGATGATTTCATTTATAATGACTTGATCTTTTAGCTTTTCTTCTAAAAGATTTAGTTCACTGATCTTTTCATGACATTTCTCTAGCTCTTGTGTTAAATAAACATTTTTATTTTCAGCTTGAGTTTTGTCATTTAGAGCATTATAAAGGTCAATCGTCAGCACATCAACAGCGCGACTTCTCTCAGCTTCAGGCAGAGAGGGATTTGTTGAGATAGATACCTGAGATGATATGTAGCTCATAGAAGGTTCAGATGGTTCTTCTACTTCTTATTTAATCTCAGCCATGAGGCAAAGATTAGCGACTTCTTCTTCATCAGAAGATGATTCTTCTGATTCAGCCCAGTCATGTTCTTCAGCGATGAGACCTTTACCTTTTTGCTGATAGCTTTTCAGCTTTTGATATTTGTTCTTCAGCTTATGGTATTTGTCATCACTGGATCTTCTTGAGGTAGAAGGTTTGAAGACCTTTTTAGACCTGCACACTAGCAAAATGTCCAATTTTTTCGCAGTTATAGCAAGTGGCTGTAGCCTTATCAACCGGAGTTGATTTTGGCTTTTCAGTAAGAGAGAGAGGTTTACTTCTTCGGAAGTTACTCTTTCTTGCAAATCTCTTAAAAGAGTTTGTCAAGAGTGCTAAGGACTCATTAAACTCTGAAAGATCAGGGTCTGATAAATCCTCAGATTCAGAATCTAACTCAGTGATGGTGAGAGTAGATCGCTGGGATGGAATTATCTCTGATGAGACTAAAGCAACAGCAGTGCTTTTGGAGTCTTTAGAATCTTTTACAAGATTCTTCTTCAGGAGATTAGATTGCTCATAGTTGAGCAATATTCCATACAGAGTGCTAAGAGAGAGAGTATGTAAGTCTTTTGTCAGCTTAAGACATATTGAATAACTGTCCCAGCTTTCAGGAAGACTTTCCAAGAATTTTGTTAGGACCTCAGAATTAGAATAGGTCCTTCCAACAGTTCTTAGGTCAATGATCAGGCAGTTAAACCGCTGATGAATGTCAGAAAGAGATTCATTCTTACCAGCGATAAAACTTTCATACTGTCTTACCAAGTTAATCTTTCGGGTCTCTTGGATTTCAGTGGTGCCCTCATATTGAACACATATGGTTTCCCACATTTCTTTAGAAGTTTTTAGATGCATGATGGAATGGAAAACTTCATCAGGCAGAGCCATTGATATAATGGTCTTTGCTCTTGCATCTATGCCTACCTTCTTTTTATCTTCATCACTCCACTGTCTTATTTCCTTAACGACATATCGTTCAGGGACAGCTTCAGTGGTGGAAGTAGCGGGAACCGCAACTATAATTCTAACAGGTTCATAGGGTCCGTTTTCTATATATTCAGGTATAGTAGGATCCGCACCTTCAAGAAATAGCATCATTCGATTTTTCCATAGAGAAAAGTTATCTCTGCTAAATCGAGGAGGTTTAGAAAGTGAACCATTATCATAGTAGTTTGTGTTTGTGTTTAGTGCCATTTTTAGAATAGCAAGGAAGAGTATACAGCAAGATCTTGTTTATTAGATTAAACAAACTGCTCTGATACCACTTGTTGGTCCCGAAGGTGCTTAACAAGTTTGTAGAAGGGGGGGGGGTTGAATACAAACACAAAAATTAAAGTTTAATAAATTGTTTATTGATAAATCAAAATACAATTTACAAGTTTGTTGCGGAATAAGATTAAGACAGACTCAATCTAAACAAACTTAAGAAACACTAAGATGGTTGCACAAGAAATTCAGAGAATGGGGGATTTTTAGAGAGATAGAAAACAAGGGTTTCTATTTTGGAGTTCAAGGATTGAGCACACCTTCAGATGAAGGGGTGAGCTTCCTATTTATACCCTATGCATTAAATGCATGGCAGGGTACTTTACACGTGGCATTCATAGATTGGCTTTGGTAGTCTCACTTTTGGAGACATGCTTTTGGCCGCTTTATGAACAGTGTAGTTGACAGAGTTGGTGTACGATTTGTGGCAGAGACGTGTCCGTTCTGACACATCGTACTGGTTGTGCAAGGTAAGACAAAAGAAAACTTGAGGCATAAGCTTTGTGATCGTTGAGTATCTCTTATTCCAGAGATAAAGAAGTTCAGCTATCGCTGAAGCTTTTCCTCAGGCTTCTTCGCGTAAGTAGATGTCTGATCTTCGCTGATATCCGCATCAGGTCACTAGTAGACTTATCTATTGTTCAGTGGCTTCGTCTTCGATTCAGCTATGAACTATGTTGACGCGAGACTTGTCTTTAGGGATTACGTTAACTGTGTTACATAGGAAACGATCAGTGATGACTGAACAGACTCAGTTTGATCGCTGAAAGTGAAACACATACATATTAATGTTTACTGAAAGGTCATCAGCGATAACTGAACAGACTCAGTCTGATCGCTGATGATAAAACACTAATACATATAATAACGTAATTTTCACTAAGTATAAAAGAGGGTCGTTATCAAATCACTGAGAGAGTTTGGATCAACATACCCTTGTGCTACTAGCCTTGCTTTATTTCTGATTACTATTCCTCTCTCATCCTTTTTATTCCTGAAAATCCACTTGGTGCCAATAGCTCTATGACCTTTTGGATGGTCCACCAAGTCCCAAACATCTTGGAATTTAAACTGAAGTAACTCTTCTTGCATAGCTTCTATCCAACTTGAATCTTTCAATGCATCATAAGCCTTCTTAGGCTCAATCTGAGATAGAAAGCAAGAGAGTATTGTATTCTGTTGATCCTGCATGACTTGAAGTCTGCTTTGTTTTCTAGTCATCATAGAAGAAGAGATGTCTCCTATTACCAGCTCTGGAGGATGGTTCTTTTGTGTTCTAGTCTGATGACTAGGTTCTTCATTGATTCCCACTTCTAGATTGGAATCATTTAAGTCAGCTGAGGGGGTCTCATCAGCTGCTTCTGGCTCTTCCTGCTCTGAATTCTCATCATCTCTTCTTTCTTCTTCACTCTGAATTGGTTCAGTGACAGAGTCCATTGTAGGTAATGGAAAGATCACAGACTAAGGAATAATGTCTTGTACTTGTACATCCCCTGATCCTCCACTTCTTGAACCTGCAAGATCATCACTACTGAAACCCAAAGAGTTAGTTAATGAATCAATGTCAAACAACCACTGAGGACCAGAACCAATAGGGTTTGGTGTGTTCTCATTGCATTTGACATTGTCACTTTCCTCAATTATTTTAGAAGAAGAATTAAATACTATGTAGGCCTTACTCTGAGATGAGTAACCAACAAGAAAACCATCATCTGCCTTGCTATCAAACTTTCCGAAGTGAGTTTTGGTATTGAGAATGGTACAAGGACACCCAAAAGGTTTGAAAAATCCAATAAATGGTTTCCTTTTATTTAAAAGCTTATATGGTGTCTTGTACTTAGGCTTGACTACTAGAACTCTGTTTTGGACATAGCAAGCAGTATTAACTGCTTCAGCCCAGAAAGTAATTGGAAGTTTGGAATCAGCTAACAGAGATCTAGCAGCTTCAATCAGTGTCCTATTCCCTCTCTCAACAACACCATTTTGTTGTGGAGTCCTAGGAGCATTGTATTGCCTCTCAATTCCTTTTTCCTCACAAAAGGTGTTTAGGTCATGATTTTTAAATTCAGTACCATTATCTGACCTAATGACTTTTACCTTTTGATTTGTTTGGTTTTCAATTCTTAGAATAAAGGATTTGATCAGTCCACTTGTCTCATCCTTAGTCCTAAGAAAATATACCCAAGTAAATCTAGAGTAATCATCAACAATAACTAAGCAGTATGATTTCTTACCTATACTCATAACATTTTTAGGACCAAACAGATCCATATGCAACAACTGAAGAGAATTAGAGATTGTGTTCAAATAATTGGACTTATGAGAAGTTTTGTGTTGTTTGCCTTTGAGACAGGCAACACAATGATCATCACATGAAAATACTTTTGAAGGCAAACCTCTTACAAGGTTGTTTTTAACAAGTTTATTCATTGTTTTGAAGTTCATGTGACACATCCTTCTGTGCCAAAGTGATGATTCATCCAAAGATGCTTTTGAAACAAGACAGTTTAGGGATGAATCAGTTGAAACATTTTCCATATCTAAACAATAGACATTATCCTTTCTGGAGTTCTTAGTAGTATCATATTTTCATCAACTATCTTGAATCCAGTAGCAAGGATAATGCATTCTGTATCTGTGAACAATATACTATGCTTTTTGTCACAAACCTGTGATACACTTAACAGGTTGTATCTTAACTGCTCAACATAGAAAACATCCTCAAAGGTCATCTTACCTTTTGTTACATCACCCTTACCACTGATCTTACCTCCATATGGAGTATTACCAAAGGCAACATGTCCTCCATCAATTTTCTTGAAATTCTTGAGGCAAGCCATGTTCCCTGTCATGTGCCTAGAGCAACCACTATCAACATGACAGATGCTTTTTCCCTTGAGCTGTTGGTTGCCCTGCACATAAGATAAAACAATTAGTATTGATTGGGAACCCAAGCAAAGTGGTCTTGGGTCTCCCTTTCTCATCAAAGTATTTACATTCCTTTTTTATGAGATTTTTAAAATTAGAGCACTTATTACTAGAGTACTTTGTCAAGATAATAGGCCTAGCAGCACAAACACTAGAAGCAGTACTAATTTTAGATGTACTAACAGAGTTAGCAGCACTAACAGATTAAGCAGTACTAACCTTGTTAGCAGCACTAACAGAGTTAGCAGTATTAATATTTGAAGAAGTACTAACAATGTTAGCAGCACTAACATTGATAGCAGTAGTATTGCTTCTGGCAGCACTAACTTTGTTAGCAACACTATTTGTAGTAGCAGTACTAACAGTTTTAGCGCTTTTAAGAATCCACATCTTGACACTTTCTTTCACAGTCTTTTTCTTCATGTGGCTTTTAGATTTAACAGGTTTCTTAGCCACATGGTTCCTTTCATCCTTTCTATAACCAAAGGGTTTTTGCATAGCTCTTTGAAAATTCATCCTTTGGTTAATGGGATTAAAGTAACAGTGCTTGGCAAGATGATTCAATTTGCCACATATGAAACAAGGTTTTGGTCTGATAATTCTACTCAGATCAATTCCTTGTTTCTGATCCCACTGATTGTTCCAATTTCTTTGATTTCTTCTCCTTTTATCCTGTTTTAGGGGCTCATCCTTATTGCATGCACACTGTTTGCAAGGAACAGGATTCACAACTGTAGTCTGCTTCTAATGGACCTTTTTGGACTTTCCCTCAGTCTTCTCTATGTCCTTAGATTTGACCCAGTTCCTTCCACAATCCTCATTGGTGATAATATTATTCTCTAAAGGAATCTCACCACTCACAGTATTATCCTTACCCTTACTAGCTTCTTTCTCTGTCTTGTCCTCAACAACTACTTCATCTAAAGGATCTATCTTAGTGGATCCCTCAGGTAAGACCTTCCTATCCTTGGTCTCTAGCAGATCTGATTTAGGAGGAATGTAGTTGTTGTTGTATGGTAGTGGTGTGGTATTGTACCCAATTCCTTTTCTCAGTTTGTCATTAAACTGGGTTTGTAGTAAAGAGTCCATTGCTTTAGAAGCATTGGAAAACTTTTCCACATCTAGCTTAACTTTGGCTAGCTCTCCTCTCAACTTTTCATTCTCCTCCTTGGATTTTGTCAGTTGGATTTCTAGATCATTCTTCTCCCACTTCCAGTAATTGGTATCATATGTGTGTTGCAGTTCATTGGCTTGGAAACTTGTAATTTGTTCCTCAAACCTCTCAACAATTTTCACATAGTCTTTTATATCTTTTTCTAATCTCTTAAGGTCATCACTCATCTTCTGGTTTTGATCCATGTACCTTTTAACAGTATCTATGCAAGTTTGAGAACAGAGATTAGAAAGTACCTCAGTTGGGAGGTCAGATACCTATGCCATGAGAGCTTGATTTTGAATAGCCTCTTCTGCTTGATCACTCCAGTCAAACCCTATTCCTTGTTGAGAAACAAGGGCTTGGGCAGAGTTTTTGTTCTGGTTAAAGCTTCCAGTCTGTGCTTGTTGGTGGTTGTTGTGAGACACTCCACTTCTGCATTCCCTGGCAAAGTGTCCCTTCAGATGACATTTATAGCACTCCACTTTTGACTTATCAAAGCCTGCACCATCTTCTCTTCTTTGGGAGAAGTTGTTCCTCCCAGTCCTTTTGATGAACTTCTTCACCCTCATAGAAAGCATGGCCATCTGCCATTTAATATCCATCTCTTCAAGATCATCAGGATGAAGCTGTTCCAAGTCATCATTGATTAAAGAGGAGTTTCCATGGCTGGAAAGAAAGGCTTCAAAAACAGATTCAGTGCCTTTTTCTTGATTTACTCCATTAGCAGCATTAACTGATTCAGGGTTAGCAGTAGAATCAATTGATGCTGATAGGAGTGCAACATTATGAACACATCCAGTAGGCTTCTTCTTTGCTTCCACCTCAGATTCAAACACTCTCATATCATTGTACAGATCATCCAGTTCCTTTTCTTCCAATTGTTCATTCTGTCTGAATGAAACAGTATACATGGTCCATTCATCTCCAAGGGACCTTAAGAACTTTCTGTTTACATCATCTTGATCAATCTGTACTCCCATAGTAGCAAGTTCACCAATCAGCTTGTTAAACCTGTCAAAAGTTTGAGTCATGGACTCATTCTTAGTTGACATAAAGTTTTCATACAATTGCTTCAATATTGCCTTCTGATTTCTCTTGGTACTTTTGGTACCAGAGAATCTCTTCTCTAGAGCATTCCAAAGCATCTGTGCATCAGTGCAATTGCAGAATTGGTGTTGATACTCATTGGGAATAGCCAAGAGCAGTGTGCTCAAGGCTTTCATCTCTGTCTGCCTTGTCTTCCTTTCTGCATCCGTCTTTGGTGGGATTCTTTTTCCATCTGCACCAATCTTTCCTTCATCAGATGGGCCATTCTTAATGATGTCCCACATAGAGTAATCTGTGAGGAGAATGTATTGCTTGATCCTAATCTTCCACATGTCAAACTCATTAGATCTGAGCATTGGAACCTTTGAGACAAGAGCACTGTTTGATTCAACTGTGTTTTCCATGATGAATGATGGTTTCTGAGAATACTAGCTCTGATACCACTTGTCAGGATCTAATTCTCAACAAGAATAATGAACTCAGAAAAAAATACTAAAGGAGTTGCGGAATAACACTTTAATATTCAACAATCAATGTAACAGTGAATCAGAAATCACAATCTTGTAAACTTTATTGAATGATTAAAGCTACAAGATTTCAAACAAAACCTCAGTATTGATGAACAGGCTCACCAATACGAATTCTACTTATCTAGAACTAGGGTTCTAAACCTTGAGGTTAATTCTCTCTAAAACGTATCAAAACAAAAGTTCAGAATTATCAAAAGTTAATTCTATCATAAACTTCTATACTATTTATACAATACATATTACAAGATAATTATCAAAATACAATTGATCTTCAGTCCATAATTATCTTTTATACTTTAGCAAGTCTTCTATACAGCTGTCTTCATTCCATACTGAGTCTTCATCTCATAAGCAGCACTAACCATCTTCAGCAGCATTAAAATCCTCAGCAGTATTAATGATGTTCAGCAGTATTAACTTTGATCTGTCAGTACTAACTTCAGCAGTACTAACTACTAGCAGTACTAACTCTTCAAGCAGTACTAACTTTTGAAATAGTAGTACTAACTTGTCAAGCAGTATTAAATCTACTAGCAGTAGTAATCAGTTGTGCTAGCAACATTAACCATACTTAAGCAATTCTTTAATTCCCAACACCAATCGATGAACACAGTAGGATATCGATAAACCTGTTTTAATCCAAAAAGCTTGATTCTTTGGCTTTGATACCACTTGTTAAACCCAGATAACTAGTTGATAGATTAACACACAACACAATAAAGATCAAGAGATAAACAGATCAGAATAACATACCACGATCCTTTGATTAATCAATGAAAAACTTGTGTGTGTTCTTGGTACCTTGATGCACACAAAATACAGAATACGTCTACCTCTAACTTTCTTAATTATGCGGATTATGAGAGGTTCACCTTAAAACCTAATAATTAAAACCTATTTATACTAAGCCGTATAGGCCTAATGGGCTTGAGGCCCAATAACAAACTAACTATCAAATAAATATAAATTAGACCCCCTAATTAACTTTAATCTTGAATACAATTTATGATCCAACAGAAACATGTTTTGATTCTGAATTTGTGGTTGAATCAAAAAATTTGATTGATTTTCTTGATTTTTTCAAGAAAATCTCATTTTTTGATTTTTCATCAAATTCAGATTGTTTTCTGATCGAATTTTCTTGTAGTTTGGTTCGCTGGATCCGATTTTCTTAGTAGAATATTTTTGATTCACATCATTTTGCAAGAAAATCAGTTTTTGAACTTCAATTTTGAAAAACTTTCGAGTTTCTGGAAAAGTAGTTTTGCGTACTGTTCGTTTCAAGATTTCACAATTTTGCGGTTTTTGATCGAATTGGTTGTTTGAAAGTGTTTAGAAATCAGTTTTCGATCACTTCTGTGTGAACAAAATTCACCATTTTCGAATCTGTAATCGTTTTTGGAAGTTTTTCTTGATTTTCTCACGTTTTGCGCCAGATTTGGATTTTACGCGAGTTCATCAAGACTTTGCGCGAGATCTTCAGGGGTTCAGTTTTCGCTCAGTGCATCGCGCAAAACATTCCATGCGCCACATTCTACTCGCGCAAAACAGCTTTACGCCAGATATCATTAGCGCCGGGTTATTCAGTTTTTCGTCAGGTTCAAAATTTTGCCAAAGATTTCACCAAGTTCAGTTCTTGTCTTCTCGCGAAAAGTTCAGGTTTTCGCTAGCAGTTCTTCACGCAAAGTTAAGTTTGCGCCACCATCGTCTAACGCAAAACTTATTTGAGCCATCTCAGTCTCGCGCGAAGTTACTTTTGCGCTACATTCATCTCACGCAAAGTTAAGTTTGCGCCAATTGTTATTCACGCAAAGTTAAGTTTGCGTCACACTCTTCTCGCGCAAAGTGAATTTTGCGTTATCAACTCCTTTGACTGCCGAAGAGGTTACACGAGAAAAAGCAGATCGTAAAGCAAAGTCTAATCTGATGTTAGCATTACCTAATTCTATCTATAATCGAATTGATTGTTTCAAGCATGATCCGAAGATGATGTGGACTCAGTTAGAAAAGATTATGCTTGGTTCAACAGTTGCTACACAACTTCGGCAAACGCGCTACATGAATAATTTTGAGGAATTCAAAGCAAAGGATGGGGAGTCTTTGAAAAGTGTCTTTGACAGGTTCTCGGTAATAATGAACGATCTGCAAAAGATCAAAGTGACTAAAAATGAGTTAGAAACTAAATGAGTTAGAAACTAATCTGAAGTTTCTCAATGCTTTGCAACCGGAATGGAATAAATCTTGCCATCACTTGAGGAATGATGTTCGGATATCTTCAATGCAAATCCAAGAGCTTTATGAGATTCTGATGACAGATGAGAGCATAGTCAAGGACAAGAAGGCTAAACTTGATAAAAAGAACAAAAAGACAGTGGACCCGATTGCACTTTTTACGAGCCAATTAGTTGAACAAGCATTGTCTGATAATGCTTATGACGGGGCCACTGATGACGATGGTGAAGCTCTTCAGAAAGCGATGATTCTTCTCTCTCAGCACTATAATAAGAAGTTCCAACCTCGTTCGGGTTCCAACAATCTTCGCTTCACTTCAGGGTCTAAGAAGAACGAGAATGTCCAAGTGCCCGAGGCTAAGAAACCTGCAACATGCTTTAACTGTGGAAAGCCGAGTCATATTTCAAAGGAGTGTCAAGCAAATGTGGTTCGGGATTCGGCATATTATAGAAAGAAATTGGAACTAGCCGAAAAGAGAGAGAATGGAACCGCTCTGTTGGTTGAAGAAGAATTCTGGCTAGATCACTCTGACAATGAAGCTGACAATATGGAAACTGTTCATCTGTGTTTCATAGGAGATGATCAGACTGATGATGATGATGATGATGATGAAGATTCAACTAATGAATCTGAGGTAACTTCTGAATTCGATTTCAAATTTATATCCTCACAGATGAATATCATTATAACTGCTTTACATGATCTTCGCTCAAAGTTATTATCTGAAAAACAATTAAATTCAGAAAAGTCAAATTTGATTGAAAAATTACAAATTTCTTTGAAAGATGAAAAATCTATTTTAACTCATACAAAAGAAATCTTTCAAAAGAAATTAGATGATTTAGAAAAATCAAATATGACTTATTTTGATTCTTTGACAGAAATGACCAAACAAAAAGAAAGTTTTTCGGATAAAATAAATATGTTGGAAGAAAAATTATATCTACGGAAGCAAACTGAACAAACTATTTACTTGAATAAACCACGGAGTTATGAGTCTATCAAAGAAAAATGGGGATTTGGCTTTGAAAATCCGCATTTTTTAGACAAAGCTAAGACAGAAGTTCCTACTTTATATGAATACGATTATCTAACTCTTGCAAGATATGCTCCTCAGTTCAAATTTCATTGGACTAGTAAAAGCAAGTTTTAGAAATCGAAAATGAGAAAAGATTGAACAACTCGAAAAAGTAAATTCCTTTTGTTTACACGCGCGAAAATGCCAAATATTTTCCCGAAAAATCAAAGAAGGGCAGAAACAGGTTAAATGTTGAAACTCCCATTAAATCTTCATTGTCTGATGATTATTTTGATATTTGTGCCACTAACACTGATAAAGAAAATATATCTCCAGTTTCTTATGATTCCAAGAGATATAATCCTCCATTAGTGTTAGAAAGAAAAATCATTGATCTTGAAGATAAAATGGAAGAGCAAAATATTCAAAGAGAAATTGAATTAGATGTAATTCTTTCTTTCATGACGTCAAGTCTTGAAGATAAATTAATTTCTCAAAAACAAGATTATGTTTCTGGTCTTTCTTCTGATTTTAAAGAAAACAAAAAGGAAGTTCTAAAATCTGAAATCTTTTCTAAAAAAATTTCTGACTCCGAGGCAAGTTCAGATTTATTGTCTGATCAGTTGGGCTTCTTAGGTAAAATTGTTTCTTCAGACTCAATTCTTAAATCGAAAATTCTTGATGAATCTTTTACGCTAAATGATGATTATTATAAACCAAAGCGTAAAAGAAGAAGGTCAAAAAAGTCAAAGAAACAAGATACTGATATTTCTGAAAATTCTAATTCTTGTGATTCAAATATTTTAGATAGGACTTTGAGGACTCCTACAAGGCAGATATGGAGGATCAAGCGGAAATCTGATGAATCTGCGACTAATGAGGATCGAAATGTAGACAAACTTTGTAGAAGTGATTCGTTTGCTACTTGTAATAAAATTTTCAAATATTCAATAAAGCAAATGATTCAAATTGCAAAAGATGTCTCCTATTCTTCCTCTGGTTCAAGTTCAGATGATTATACTTCGTCCTATACTGATGATTCTATTCATTCATCTGATTATTTTTCTCGTGCTTTCTATGTCAAATATAACAAGATTACTCCCATTAGAACTGCAATTAACAAATATAGACCCAAATACAAGTGGATTCTAAAACAAAAGATTAATTCTGATTTGCAGGCACCTAATGTCAAGGAGGAGTAAGAGAACGATGGCTTCTGAGTAAATCAACTCAGAACCCGTACTTCAATGGACTTCGACTTCTAAACATATCAGTTTAGGACTCGTTTTTCAATGCATTTAGCTTCTGGACAAATGAGAAACTGTGAGTGCACCTACTTTATTCCGCTGCATTTATCTCTGACTGTGATGTTGTTCCAGTTATCTCAATTTTTTTCAAAAATCTGAGCAAGTTCGACCAGATCCAAAACTTTGATATGAGACACCAATTCATTATACATTATGTGGAAGAAGGTATTATTGAATTTTATTTTGTTCCGACTAAATATCAATTTGCCGAATTTTTACAATAGTCTTAAATGAAAAATGTTTTTTCAAACTCGACATGTTGAATTTAAAAGTTTAAATCTTTACAAATTTTATTCTATAACGTAAAAGTTTTACAGTTTTTTTTTCTTTCTTTTGAATAAAATGTGTGTCTAGGATAAATTTTCTAGTTGCTTTGTTTATATCGAAGTTTTATATGTTCAACTTTCAAGTCTTACAAAAGTCGAAAGGTCAGCAACATTTTTGATACTTTTGATACTACTTTAAAGTTATGTGATTCGGAATATTTATAGTTTACAATGCTTAGAAATCCTAAAAAGTCAGAATTATGGATCGTAATGAAAATATGGGCTAAGCACTTAGATGTAAAACTGGGTGATTGAGATGAATTATATATATAAAATACAGAAATCTCTAAGTTTAAAATTTTGTACCTGTGACCTTTCTGGTTTGGGAAAGTAAGTTATGTGGGATGCTTGTCATCTGGTCCCCTAAGGTCAATTGGTCTGGGAGTGATCGAACCCAAATCCTTCTATAGAATCAGATCGAAAGTCATGTTCTACTAGTATGAATGGGTTTAGGATGTGTCGATGTAGCCTTTCTGATCTAGGAGAGTAAGTGTTGGATCAGTAATTGTATTCAAGATTAAAGTTAAGGGTTCAAATTGCAATAAGTTGATAGTTATTTGTAACTGGGCCCAAAAGCCCATTTGGCTTATACGGCCTAAGTATTTATAGGTTCTATATTATTAGGTTTTAGGGAAAACCTCTAATAATCCGCATAATAATCATAGAAAGGTAGCCGTACTCTGTAATCGTACGCACAAGGTACCAAGAACACACACTGGTTTTCATTGATTAATCAAGGGATCGTGGTATGTTATTCTGATCTGTTTATCTCTTGATCTTTATCGTGTGTGATTGTTTATCAACTAGTTATCTGGGTTTAACAAGTGGTATCAAAGCCAAAAGAATCAAGCTTTTTGGATTGAATAGTTTTATCGACTACTTACTGTTCATCGATTGGCTTACTGTGTGAAAATTGATTTCATGAGTTAATGTGTTTTTATGCTTAAAGTTGATTTGATTAGATGCGTTTTAGGCTGTTGAATTTCATATGAATGTTGAATTCCACTTAAAATCATCAATCTATTGGCTTTTTATTATTTTGTGAATTATGGGTTCAAGAACTGTCGACTTCTATCTCATTCAAATTGAAGCTCATTAGTTGTTTTTAGGCATTATTTCTGTTTGGGTATTAGTCGATACATGTTTATGAATACAAAAGTTCGTTTTTTGCATTGAATTTCTGCGATTGGAGTGTTTCTGGATTGACATTCGTGTTCTGGGTCGAAATCTTCAAGAACATACCGGTCGTTATTCAAGTCCATCATGACACCGGTCGACCCTATTCGTGCAAAACTTTATATTTTGCCACACACTACTCCGGTCGAAATATTGGTCTGGTCGACCCCGGTCACAGCACCCCGGGCGACCCCGGTCAGTCAATACCGGTCTCTATGTACCGGTCCACATTGGTCGAATATTCCCCGGTCACACCATACAACCATACCGGTCGCATCATACCGGTCCTCAACACCGGTCGAGTAAATACCGGTCGGTCAGACACCGGTCAAGTTCGGTCGAAGACTCCGGTCCATATCTGTCTGATCCAGTCGAGAACTCCGGTCGATACATACCGGTCAGGACACTGGTCGTAGCAAGACACCGGTCGTGATACTTCATGTGCGCCATCAGTTACTCGCGCAAATATACATCTTGTTCCACACTCGCTTCGCGTAAACCTATCCTTGCGCTACCTTCTGTTAGCGCAAAACTCCTTTTTACGCGACCTGTCTCTAGCGCAAAACCATTTTGCGCCACCCTCGCTTTGCGCAAACATTTCTTTTGCGCCATCAACTGTTCGCGCAAAACACTCTTCGTGCGACCCATTACTAGCGCAAACCTCATTTTTGCGCCATTGCCTATTCACGCAAATCTCCTCTGTTTCAAGACTTTTGCGCCAGTTTTTCTGTGTTTAATATATTTGTGTTATACTGTTTGCGATATCTGCATTTGATTATTTTTGGAAATTTATTTTTCTGAAATTTTTTTAGTGTAGTTTTTATCTAACTCTTGATTCTAAAGATCTCATCTAGTTGATTCTATTGGTACAGATAAGTTTGATTTCTAACCATACAGTTAAGATGTCGAACCAGCTTCTCTCAATGGGCTCTCAGTCCAAACCTCATGTCCTCATGGCAAATGAGTATCGACAATGGAAGAAGAGAATGATCCAGTTTCTGAATCACAAGAACAGAGAATACATGAATTCAATTATTTCTGGTCCAGTAAATCCAATTATCAGAGTATAGGGTCAAGCTGCAACAGACACCTCTCCGGAAATCGCTGACAGATTTGTTCCTAGACCGTATGAGTTCTTCACTGATAAAGAAAAAGATCTACACAAGATAGATGAAGAAGCTCTCATTTACCTGACAATGGCCATCCCAAATGACATCTACAATCGGGTAGACAGTCGAGATTCAGCTAAAGAAATCTGGGATGAGCTAGCAAGACAATTTGAGGGAAGTGAAGCTTCAATTCAGGCAAAGCAGAATATGTGCATTAATTCCTATGAGGGATTTCATGCAAGAGAAGGAGAAACACTGCTTGATACCTATAACAGATACAACATTATTCTGAATGACCTGAGGAGGAACAATATCTCTAAATCTGCTTCAGAGATAAACTATAAGTTCATCAAGAACTTGAACCCTGAATGGAAGAACTTTGCCATCAATCTTCAGATGTCAAAGAACATGGCTCTAGAGAACGTCACTGATATTTTTTCTACTCTTGCTCAGCATGAAAAAGAAGTGACAACTATTAACAATGAGTCCAAAAATCTGAAGGACTATGTGGCTCTCATAGCCGGCAAAGGAAAAAGTTCAAGTTCTGGTCTTGTATCTTCTGCAAGGTCAAAGAAGAAAGTATCTAAAGCTCTTGTTACGGAGTTTACTGAGTCTGATTCTGCTTCGACTGATGAAGAACTGGAGATTGATTCTGATCCGGATATACAGAAGTTCTCTGAGGACTTGGCTCTAATCACTCGACGATTCAAGAAGAGCTTTGGCAAAAAGAAATACTACTCAAAGCCAAAGTATGATGGATAAAAGAAAGAGAAGTCTGAAATGAGATACAAGCCAAGGCATGGAAGCAGAGAGGAAGGACGAGAAGACAGGAAGGAAGATAGAATAGAAGAAAAGATAGAGGAGAAGAAAGAAGAAAGAAAGGATGAACCAGGTAGATGCTACAACTGTGGCAAATTTGGGCACTTCTCCAGAGATTGCTAGTTCAAGAAAGTAAAGAACTCAAAATACTATGCAAGGAAGTCACTCATTGCCAAGAAAGCTGAAGAAGGAAAGGTGCTTATGGCTGAAGAAGAAAATTGGATGTTCCAAAGTTCTGATGACGAGGAGTAGGCGCACTTCACCCAAGTTTCCTACATGGCAAAACTGGATGGTGACGATGAAGCTTCTGAGGCACATTCCGAAGATGCGAACTCTGAGGTAAGTGATAATTCTGAACTTATTGAATCTTTGATGGCCCAAATACATAATATGAAAGATGAATTTGCTTTACTGAAAGGTAAACTTAGCTCTGCACATCAATCAGTCTTGAGTTTTCGTGATGAAAACGCTTTGCTAAAAGTTGTTGTGTGTCCCAATATGCAATCATTCAATCAAGTAATCACATAAACAATACGATAAATCAAACCTGATATTGATTAATCAAACGATTCAACAGGTTACAAGTTCTTGATGAAATCTCTTTCTCTCTGTCTACGTATGGCGCACCACCACCACCACGGTCTTTCAATAATTGATTTTCTATTAAATTCCCTCTAATCTCTCTAACCCTAATTACAACTAAATTAACTTAATTTATACTTAGGCTTGATTAGCCTAATGGGCTTGGAAGGCTTGGTAATGGGCTTTACAATGCTTGGCCCAACAACAAACTAAGTTAATTAAAAATAAAACTAACTAATAAATAAAATACGTAAACAAACTTTGACTATTTATTACAAAAGGACCCTAGACTATTTGTTGAGACGACTTTATCAACTTTAACTTTAGATTTCCATCTTCAGATAATTATGATCTTGAATCCAATAAATATGTGCATTAACAATCTCCCCCTTTGGATCAAGATCATTCTTTAAGCTCAGAAAATGTAATCTTCCTCTTTGTCTTCAGAATGTAGCAATCTCCCCAATCGATGAGAATATCTCTTGGAAAGAAATTATCTCCAGTTTCAGCTCGGAATACTTCAGCAAATCATCTTCAAAGAAAATTTCTTCAAAGCAGCAAAACTTCATAATATCTTCAGAAATTCTTTCAAAAACTTTTGATCTCCATATTTCTTGATTGACGCTTCTCCCCCTTTTTGATGAAAAGAGCAAAGAGTTCATCAAAACGTGGCTTCAAGAAATTTCTTCCACTACTGATCTTGCAAACAGAACCACTGATCATCCGTCAATGCATTAAGATGTTCATCCAGATCTTTGCAAATCTAGACAAATTAGAAAATGAAGTGTAACACCTGAAGCAACAAATGAATCAGTTAAAATTGCCTGTCAGTAACACAAAGTCACTGTGTAACGAATACACAATATAAAGGAGCTTTTATGATGTTCACTCCCCCAGGGCTTCCATTCAATCATCGAAACACCACAAAGGCAATTTCTATGAACGTTATGACAAAGAAACAAATTCTTTGTGTGTTCGTGCAAGTGATAGAAGAAATTAAGCAGATGATGTTTGCTTATAAGGCTCAAATAAGTGTAAACCACTGAGACAAGTAGTTAAACACAGACTCAATGTGCATTAGTAAAGTGTGAAGGTGGGGCAGACTTCCTTCTTTTCAATATCCAGATTTTCCAAATGAAAATCAGATAGCATATGTGTTGCGTCCCCTTTGAAAATGAAACATTTTCTTGTTGAGAAGAAAATGAGTAGATGGTGGGGTAAAGTCAAGAGTTGGCATGGGCTAGTTGCCTGTTTCAATAATGTTCACCAAGAATTGTGAAGCATTAGAAATGTGGTTGCCCGGTTCAGAAAGTAGTTGGTGCAGAGTTTGATATTCTTTTACTCTGATCTCTCACCCTCTTTCTTTTAATCATTAAGCTCACAGCTAACCGAACTCTCTTTTGACATATTCGCTCATCACACATCCCACACTCATTTCTCTTGACTCCTCACATTCAATCACTAAAGGATTAACTTCTTGGGTAGGAATCACTGGTTAACGTGAATCCATAGAAGTTTCTTTTAAGTCCTAGCACACTGATCCCATGTTTTCCTAAGAAGCAAAAGTTGCTCAGAAGATTTAACTTTATTAGTTAAAGCTCAATGATAAAGCAGAAAACATTTAAAATCACACTTCCAAATCAAGAAATCTTTTTGAGAATTGGGAAGTGGTTTGAACAATGAAGAACATGTTTTCTTCTGATTGAAAGTTGTCCTTCTTTCAACCATGGAGGAGATGAAGAGAAAGAAATTATACCTTTCGAGTACAGTCTTACATCTCGCGAAGTCAAGCTTAAAGTCATAAAGATATGATCTTTGAAGCATCTCTCAACCTACAAAAGTCTAAAAGTCTAGTCAAAGAAACTTTATTCACTGAAATTGAAATGACATAAAGCAGTAAAACAATTGATGTACGAGTTCTGATCAGAAATAATCAGAAGTCATCGCCATACTCCTTTGACTTGATCGCTCCCCCTAAAATTATGCACTACTAACACATTGATCAGTAAGTACAGTGCATTCATAATTGCTCCCCCTCAAACTAACATTGATCATCTATAAGATACTTTTCACACTCCCCCTGAGATCATGAACAAACTATTAAAGAGCAGGTATCATGCGGAAATAATAAGAAAGAAATGATAAAGAAAGACAATAAGAAACTTTAATAGATAACCACCGATTAGGTCTTAAGATTTAGCATACCAAGTCTTGAGACAAGAAAATTAAATCTCTTTTCGTCTAAAGGTTTGGTAAACAAATCTGCAAGCTGATATTCGGTTTTTACAAAGTAAAGTTCAATTGTTCCCTTTTCTACATTATCTTTTATAAAATGATACCTCACATCTATGTGTTTGGTCTTTGTATGCTGAACAGGGTTAGCGGAAATCGCAATAGCGCTCTTCGAATCACAATAGATCGGGATTCTATTGAAATGAAATCCAAAGTCTCGCAGTTGTGTTCTCATCCACAAGACCTGAGAACAGCAGCTAGCAGCAGCTACATATTCCGCTTCGGCCGTTGATGTGGAGACACATAATTGCTTCTTCGAAGCCCAACTGACGAGTTTATCTCCGAGGAATTGTATATGACCCGAGGTGCTTTTCCTGTCTAACATGCAACCAGCATGATCTGCGTCTGAATAAGATGTTAGTTCAAAGCTTTTATCCTTAGGATACCACAGACCAAGATCTGCAGTCCCCTTCAGATACCTGAAAATCCGCTTTACAGCAGACAAATGGGATTCTTTAGGATTGGCCTGATATCTAGCACATAAGCATGTAGAAAACATTATATCCGGCCTACTTGAAGTGAGATACATTAAGGAACCTATCATCCCTCTATAAGTCCTAACATCAACAGCCTTTCCCGAAAGATCGGTGCCAATCTTAGTACCAGGTGCCATTGGGGTACCAATCGGTTTACAATCTTCCATTTTGAACTTCCGAAGAATATCCAGAATGTATTTAGATTGATTGATAAAAATCCCCGTTGAAAATTGTTTGACTTGCAATCCGAGAAAGAAATTCATCTCTCCCATCATGCTCATTTGAAAACGAGACACCATGAGGTTTGCAAAGTTCCTACAGTACTTAGGATTTGTAGAACCAAAAATAATATCATCCACATATATTTGAATAAGAATGATATCGCCTTTATCCTTTTTAATAAAAAGAGTGGTATCAACCGTACCTTTTGTGAAACCCGATTTAACCAAGAATTGGGATAGAATATCATACCAGGCGCGAGGAGCTTGTTTCAGTCCATAAAGAGCTTTATCCAAGATGTAGACATGGTTCGGCTTATCTGGATTTACAAACCCTTCTGGCTGTGAGACATAGACTTCTTCCTTGAGTACTCCATTCAGAAAAGCTGTCTTCACGTCCATTTGATAGACGGTGAAGTTCTTGTGGGCTGCGTAGGCTAAGAACATCCGAATTGCCTCTATACGTGCCACTGGAGCATAAGTCTCATCGTAGTCTATCCCTTCCTCTTGCCTATATCCCTTGGCGACAAGTCGTGCTTTGTTTCGGATAACGGTGCCATCTTCATCTTTCTTGTTTTTGAACACCCATTTCGTACCAATGATGGTTTTACCTTGCGGTTTGGGTACGAGTCTCCAGACTTTCAGTGTTTCAAACTGATTCAGCTCATCTTGCATCGCAGTTACCCAATCTGAATCGGCAAGGGCCTCAGATACGCGTGTAGGCTCGATCTTGCTCAGAAAGGATTCATACATACATAGATTTGATGTTGCAGACCTAGTTTGCACCGGTGCAGAAGGATCTCCAATAATTTGATGTATTGGGTGCTCTTTGGTCCACTTATGTTCATGAGGGAGTGGATTAGATGCATGTTGATCATTGTCCGCATCTAGGAATCCACTGGTATCTCCTTCAGATGGTTCAGAATTAACGGGGGCTTCAGTTGAAGTAGTTGTTGCAGAAGTAGCAGTAGGTACAGCTTGGTCAATCTGTTGATCAGTCCCTACAGTACATCCTACGGAGTCAGCTACTTCTGTCTCGGCATTGTTGGTCACAACTTCAACTGTTGGAGTAGGCTTTTGAACTGGAACTTCTTGCTGAATAGGGGAACCATATTCAGTAGAGATATCGGAAGTGGTCGGATGAGTAGTCATCGAGTCTTCTATCCTGTCAACCACAACAGAGTTAGGCAATTTAGAACCAAGAAATTCATCATAGAACAGTTCAAATAATAAATCCAAATCAGATAAATTAGAAGTAGACGACGAAGCGCCATCTGATTTGTTCTCTTGAGGTGCAGGTCCTGGACTGGTTGGTCCAGAAGCTAATACTCCGGTAATGACGGGTTCTGAACTGATGTGCTCAGAATCCATATCCTCATCAAATGTAAATAAACACGATATGCAGACGATGTAGAGGAATAACCAACAAAGATGCCTTCATCCGCCTTAGCACTGAACTTGTTCAGATTCTCTCGGTCGTTTAGAACATAACACGTACAACCAAAAACATGAAAATATTTAATGGTTGGTGTGCGGTTGTTGATCAACGCATACGGAGTCTTCTGAAATCGGCGGTGTATCATGGAGCGATTCTGAGTGTGACACGCAGTCGATACAGCTTCAGCCCATAAAAATAAAGGTAATTCAGATTGACTGAGCATCGTCCGAGCAGCCTCGACAAGTGTACGATTTCGCCTTTCGACGACTCCGTTCTGTTGAGGTGTGCGAGCAGCAGAGTATTGATGTGATATCCCGACCGATTCGAGATAGTTTTCAACTGTCTTGTTCTTGAACTCTGTGCCGTTGTCAGTCCTGAGAATCTTGACCTGTTTTTGCAGATTGACTTGGGTCGTCTTCAGAAACGTAATGAGAACATCGGGAGTCTCATCTTTAGAACGTAGAAACTTAACCCAAGTGTATCGCGTATAGTCATCCACGATAACCAACACATACTTCTTTCCTCCTAAGCTTTGCGTTCGCATAGGACCGCATAGATCCATATGCAACAACTCTAATGGAGAGCTTGTACTCGGTTCAGGCTTTGGTTTGTGTGGGGCTCTCTTCATCTTTCCCTTTTCACACGCTGCACATAGATGTTCTTTCTCATACTTCAGCTCTGGAAGACCTTTCACTAGCTTACCACTGACCAGCTTGTTGATGTACCGAAAGTTGAGGTGAGAAAGCCGTCGATGCCATAACCAACTTTGTTGCATCGAGGCCTTTGATAGTAGGCAGACCTGATTGTCAGCCTGGACCTTTGACAAATTGATGGTGTAGAGGTTTGACTTGCGAGATCCGACCAGGAGTTCTTTTCCTTCTTCAGTGCGAATTGAACATGTCTTGGCCTTGAAATTAACCTCTAAATCTTTGTCGCAGAACTGGCCAATGCTGAATAGGTTGTGCCCTAAGCCTTCAACGTAACTCACCTTCTTGATCGTAAGATTTTCTTGTACAACATCACCATATCCCAGAATAGGTGAAAACTGATCATTCCCAAAACGAACTGTGCCGCAGTATTTGTCCTTATAATTAGACAACATACTCTTCTGCCCGGTCATATGTTTGGAACACCCACTATCCAAATACCACATATGACGGGTCTACACTAAACAAATCAAGAAAGAAGAGGTTTAGGAACCCATTTAAAAATGGGACCTCCACTGTTAGTACTTGATTTTGGCACCCATTTAAAATTGGGCCCACTTTTTCTTTGAAAACCAGAAGCATGATAAGACGTATGATAATGATAAGATGAAACATTATATGAACCATACCAAACATCAGAATATCTACGAGAAGCATAATCACATTCACCATAATTTAAAAACTTTTTAGTACTAGATGGAGCTAACTGAAATAATTGCTTTATAGAATATTTCTTGCGAGAATCAACAAGATTATTTTTAAAAGTAGCAACATTCACACTCAAATCATCTTTACTAGAAGTCTTTTTATTCAAAATAAAACTAGAACTAGATTTAGCTTTCTCGTCTATCTTCTGTTTCGGTATCCATGCAGTTTTAACTCCAACCCTTTGCTTTCTCAAATCTGAAACATTTGAAACTTTAGAGTTAGAATGATGAGAATTAAGAAAATGCATCTTCTTTGGCTTACCAGTGTGGATCGGTTTCTGTGAAAGCTGAGATTTTTGTTGCTTACCTTTTGCTTTCTTTGATTTCACAGAAATTGATTTATCAACTTTCGTTGATGTTTCACCTTTTTCATGTACACTGGGTAATCCAAAGGAATTTACAACACAAGATGAATGATGAGGAAGTTTAGAAGAAAAATCAAACTGAGAAACACACTTATTTAAAACACCTTCAGAGTTTAAGAAATTAAGCTCATTATCAAGTGAACCAGATCTGTCATCCGAATTTAAAGCTTTGGAGAGTTTAGGAAAATTAGAATTTTTGAACACTGTTGAAAATACAGTTTGTTCTAAGTCCATCAAAATTCTTTCATCTGTAAGAGTATTCTCAAGTTCAGAAATTTTACTTTCCAAAACTAGGGGAGGGACGTAAAGCTTACCTTCAATGGGTTTAGCCTCCAACTCTTTAACAGAATAACTTTCAAAATAATCATTTGAAAGAAATTTTGATTTATTAGAACGATAACTGTTATTCAACTTCTCATAGCGAAATGGAAGTTGAACTTTAGTTGTGTTCTTTCTTTTATCATATTCCTTGGCTTTATCTTTTTCCGACAGACTAGTCCAAAAGGTTTTGAGTTCTTGATGTTGAGGAGCCAACAACATAAACCCAAAGTCATAAAGTGCAGGCACTTCAGATATACCCTTTTTGAGATGATGTGGGTTCTTGTAACCAAGTCCCCAAGTATCAGGTTTCTCTTTAGGTTTGTTCAAATGAATAGTGTGTTCAGTTTGACCCAAAGAGTGTAATTTTTCTTCCAAAGCATTCACCTTTTCTATTAAAGATTTATTCTCTTTTGAAGTAGAAAAGTACCTTTTAGCAATCTCTCTAGATTTAAACTCACATTCTTTAAACTTTGAATCAGTTTCAGATAACTCTTTATGAATTATAGTCTTTTCTTTAGCGCTGGTGTCTATATTTTTGTGCAAAGTTTCAATTAATACATTTTTCTCAGCAATATCATTACTAAGTTTATGTATAGATTGATTTTTCTCATTTATGACACCTCTTTCACGCTTCAGTTTTGACTCTAATTCTTGGAGTTTAGACATCATGGCATTCATGTGGTTCAATAAATCAAATTCAGTAAAGTTACATACCTCATCAGTATCTCCATCATCCGAATCAGCTTCAGCTTCTGACTGGTTCTTCCCCATCAAGCACATATGTGCTGTCTCATCCTTCTCTCCTTCTTCAGATTCTTCATCTGAGTGGTCGAGCCAGTATTCATCCTCGGCCATTAATGCTTTTCCAGCCTCTTGTTGCTTGGCTAGAAGCATTTTATTCTTGTAATAGTCTGAGTTTCGGACTTTTGATTTGCGGCAGTCCTTGGCAAAATGACCGAGTCTACCACAGTTGTAGCACTTAATCGGTTCTTCTTTCTTGGTCTCTTCAGCTCCATCCTTCTTCATTTCTTCTGATCTCCTGTCTTCAACTTTCTCTTTATGCTTGTAGTTGTTCGGACCAGACGAGTATCGCTGACTATTGGAGTTTGGCTTTTTATAGAACTTCTTTTGGAAAGCCTTGGTTAACATGAGGTCACCCATCCTAGGATTGCTCTCGCCCGAGCACGCTTAACTTGTTAGGATCAAGCGCTTACCACTACACCAAAAGCAATTGCTGATGGTCCCAATTCTGATACCAATTGTTAGGTCCCAAGGCTTGAGCTTCCCAGGAGGTCACCCATCCTAGGATTGCTCTCGCCCGAGCACGCTTAACTTGTTAGGATCAAGCGCTTACCACTACACCAAAAGCAATTGCTGATGGTGAAGGCGCAACTTTATTTCCTTAAACCATGGTAGCGCAAAGCCCCGTACTAAGCGACAGGCGGACATGAGGGGCTGCACCACTTTCGTGGAGCCAGCGGGTCGGGCTGTTAGTCCCGGCCAGTTACGTACTCCCGAGTCGAAGGTGAGGGCGCTGGATGCTTGTGGCATTCCCAGCAAATGTTGGGATTTCTCCTCAACAATCCCCCCCCCCAGCATTTGCACACTGGGAGACTCGAACCCGCGACCTCGCTCTGATACCAATTGTGTGTCCCAATATGCAATCATTCAATCAAGTAATCACATAAACAATACGATAAATCAAACCTGATATTGATTAATCAAACGATTCAACAGGTTACAAGTTCTTGATGAAATCTCTTTCTCTCTGTCTACGTACGGCGCACCACCACCACCACGGTCTTTCAATAATTGATTTTCTATTAAATTCCCTCTAATCTCTCTAACCCTAATTACAACTAAATTAACTTAATTTATACTTAGGCTTGATTAGTCTAATGGGCTTGGAAGGCTTGGTAATGGGCTTTACAATGCTTGGCCCAACAACAAACTAAGTTAATTAAAAATAAAACTAACTAATAAATAAAATACGTAAACAAACTTTGACTATTTATTACAAAAGGACCCTAGACTATTTGTTGAGACGAATTTATCAACTTTAACTTCAGATTTCCATCTTCATATAATTATGATCTTGAATCCAATAAATATGTGCATTAACAGTTGTTGTAGAAGAAAAAGAAAAAGAAAAGGATGGTTTAAAAGCTGAGAAAGAATCTTTAAAACGAAAAATACCTGGTTTAGAAAAGGATCTTGTAAATCTCAAAGCTGAAAAGGGTGAGTATAAAATTAAATTTGAAGTTTGTTTTCAAGAAAGAAATGAAGCTTTCACCAAAATCAAGCAATTGGAGGATATTAACATGAAACGAGGTCAGACTGAGCAGACATTAAATTTGTTGACCAATAAACTCTAGGATGAAAGGTTTTATAAACTTAAACCTGGTTTGGGTCTGCCAATTAACGATGTTTTGAAAAAGGCACCGGAGCATTTATATAATTTTGATAAACTTGGCTCCACAATCAGACCCATTCCTAACATTCGTGCAACTTTTGTTGAAGCAAGTAATTCTACACCTTTTACAGAGACCAAAGGTAAAGAAGAAATGGGAGTGAACAAGTCTTGTGGCACTGATTCTCAAAATTCTTTTAAATCAGTTGGTTTTCAATATAGTGATTTGAACAAAAGCTATGAGACTCGAAAGATTGAATTAACTGAGTCTGAATCACTATTCACCACACCTTCAAAAGAATTAGTCTGCACCAACACAGTTACACCTGAGACTGCATGAAAATATGATGAGTATGAATTTGATGATGATCCATCAACTATACCATCAGTCTCAAATCCCATTGCTTCTAAACCTTTACTTGTTGAAGAGGTTGAAGAAGAAACTGTCATCACGAATGGATCTTGTTCTAAAAATGACAAAATGGAGTTTATTGAAAACATGACCGAAGAAAGGTTTTCTAAAATGATGAATGCTTCAGATTCTGATCCTGTTTCTACTGCAAAGGAGTCAAATTCTGTAAGTGATCATACATCTGAATTGATGAAGCAAATTGATATGTTGCAACAGTCTCTTGATGAGGTTAAAGATGAAAACTTTGATCTCAAATTTAAATTAGAAAAATCTTTAAGAGAAAATCAAGAGCTTTGCACAGAGATCAATGATTTGAAAATTACTTTGTTTAAGAATGCTTCAAACGATAAACAGATGTTCAATGATCCAAGCAGGAAGGTAAGAACTAATCCAGAATCTGATGTTCCTACAAAACCTTCAGTTGTTTACTCTGATTGTCCTGAATATCCACCTAGTATTTTTGAGAAGGGTGAGACTTCAAGTAACTCTAGAAAAGAACCACCCTCTAAGTTAGAGACTAACAAGATTCCTGTTCCTGTTTCAGATATAAAAGGAAATGGAGTTGGGAGAAGTAATAAGAATAAAGAGGATAGTTTAAATAAAAAGAATAGTTTGCATTTTAGTGAAACTTCTGTTCCAAATAGTTGTACTTCAGACAGTGATGTTTTGAAAAGTAATTCTTTTGATGGACATGAATGTCAGATTTGTTCCGATAAATCTAAATTTATGACTTTTTCTCGAAAGAATCTATATTGCAAACACTGTTGGGATAATTCTTTCAAATACTACTCCCCCCCTAAGTCCACAAAGAGTAAAAGAAAAGCTAAGCTGAACCTTAATTCTAATTCTTCCACACAACCCAAAGTGTTTCGGGCTAAGGTTACCAATCCATGTTCTAAAAAGCACTTTCAGGAATTAAATGTTAAAATGGTTTGGAAATGGGTTCCAAAACCCCGTTATGAATGGAGAGTGAAAGTTAAACCTGCTGATATTCCTGAATTGCTTGGTGCTAACCGCGAAGGACCCATCTTGATATGGGTACCTAAGAAAAACTAATTGTCTCTTTTGCAGGCCTATCGACTGTGGGTGATAGATTTCGGATGTTCACGCCACATGACAGGATTCAAGCACCTCTTGCATAACTATGTGGAGGATCCTGCCGGAGCAGTTAGGTTTGCAAATTCTGAAGTAGAAGGACACATCAGAGGATATGGAATGCTCGATAATGAAGTTGTGAAGATTCAAAGGGTGTTATATGTTGAAGGACTTGATCACAATCTGTTTAGCACCAGTCACTTTTGCGACATGAAATATCAAGTTCGCTTCACAACAACTCATTGATATCTTGAGGATCCCGATGGTTACGAAGTCTTCAAAGCTAAGCGCCATGGAAATCTATATTATGTAGATTTTTCTACACTGTCTGCCATACGTCCAGTATGCCTATTAGCCAAAGCATCTAAAGCACAATCGTGGACGTGGCATCGCCGCTTGTCTCATCAGAATTTCTGATCCATAGCTAAGCTACAGAGACAAGGTCTGGTCAAAGGTCTACCAGAAATGAGGTTTGAGAAAGACTCACTATGTTCTGCATGTGAGATGGGCAAAATGAAGCGAAGCTCATTCAAGTCTAAAACTGAATCATCAACCTCATCTGCACTGGAACTTCTTCATATGGACCTTTGTGGCCCAATGCGAATAGCGTCTATCAAAGTAAAGAAATACATTTTAGTAATGATAGATGACTATTCCACGTATACATGGCTCGAGTTTCTTCGCAACAAATCAGATGCGCCGAATTGATTATCGCTTTTATCAAGCGCATTCAAGTACTTCTTCAATTGCCAGTCCGAACTCTTCACAGTGATAACGGCACGGAGTTCAAGAATGACACCTTGCATAGTTACCTTATCTCTGTGGGAATTTCACATAACTTCACCGCAGCCTACACTCCACAGCAGAATGGAATTGTTGAACGGAAGAACCGCACTCTTGTTGAAGTTGCTCGTACTATGCTCGCATATTCTGATCTACCCATGTATCTTTGGGCCGAGGTAGTCACAACAGCTTGATTCACACAGAATCATACCATTGTGGTCAAACGCTTTTGACAAAACAACATATGAGTTAATCAACAATCGTAAACCTAATATCAAATTCCTTCGTGTTTTTAGTTGCAGGTGTTACATTCTGCGAGAACGTCAAGGATTATCAAAGTTTGATAAGAAAGCGGATGAAGGATATCTCGTTGGATACTCTTTGACATCCAAAGCTTATCGAATCTACATTATTCGAACCAAGACGGTTGTTAAGAGCATGAATGTGTCTTTTGATGAGAACTCTACTTGGACTTCTGGACACAACTGTTCAGAACTCGGACTTAAAAACAAAGCTTCTATTCACTCCAGAATAGAACCAGTGTCTAAAGAATCTACTTCCTCTAACTCTAATGCTATTTCATCTGAGTTAGATTTATTGTTTATTGATGCCTTCGATGATATTTATGCAGATTTTGACAAAGGCATCTCAACTTCAACAACAAGCTCGGAGGTCCCTACTATTTCTAAAGACATGTCTGGACCGTCCGAAGAAGTCACTGAAACTGCATCTCCATCAGGTACAAGTAAACCATTAGTTTCTGACTCTACTAATGATGAATCTGTCTCTGCAGATAATTCTTCTGGAAATGAAGTCACGAGTACTTCAGCTGCTACTCCAGAAGCTTCAGTATCAGAAACTCCTGTACAAGATGGCCCGAGTACATCTATGGATCTACCTGTCGTGCATGATGAATACAATGCATCAAACACGCAACAAACAGTTGAATCCTTACCAAGCACACATCGTTGGACTAAGGATCATCCCCTGCATAACGTGATAGGTGACGTACAATTTGGTGTCACGACACGGTCTGCATCAGCAAATTTCTGCATGTTTTCAAGCTTCCTTAGTTCCTTAGAACCAAAGAAAGCATCATAAGCTCTACGTGATCCCTTCTGGATTTCTGCTATGCAAGACGAGCTTCTGCAATTCGAACGGAACAAAGTTTGGCGATTGATCCCACTACCTAAAGGTAAAATTGTTATTGGAACAAAGTGGGTATTCAGAAACAAGAAAGACGAGGCTAGAGTAGTTGTGAGAAACAAAGCTCGATTGGTTGCAAAAGGGTACTGTCAACAAGAAGGCATTGATAACGATGAAACATTCGCCCTTGTTGCGAGGATTGAAGCAATCAGGATCTTCTTAGCTTATGCAACCCACAAAAACTTTACTGTCTATCAAATGGACGTAAAGTCAGCTTTCCTAAATGGCGTTCTGCATGAGGAGGTCTACGTGGCACAACCTGAAGGTTTCATTGATCCTCATCACCCTGATCATGTCTACGTGCTAGACAAAGCACTGTATGGTCTTAAACAAGCACCAAGAGCCTGGTATGAAACTCTAACTAAATTTCTCATAGCTTCTGGTTTCAAGAAAGGTACGGTTGACACCACCTTATTTATCAAAAGGCAAGGTGAGGACTTGATTCTCATTCAGATTTATGTTGACGACATAATATTTGGGTCGACAAATCAGAAATTTTGCAAGAACTTTTCTAAAATCATGGAAACTAAGTTTGAAATGACGATGATGGGTGAGTTAAACTTCTTTCTTGGTTTACAAGTAAAGCAATTACCCGAAAGCATTTTCATTAATCAAGATAAATATATAAAAGACATGTTAAGAAAGTTCAATATGTCAGATAGCTCAGTCATGAAAACACCAATGGCTACTGGTACACTCTTAGATACAGATCCCTCTGGTAAACCTGTTGATCAAAAGGTGTATCGTAGCATGATTGGTTCCTTACTTTATCTGACTGTCAGTCGCCCAGATATAATGTTTGCCACATGTTTTTGTGCGAGATATCAGTCTAATCCTAAAGAGTCGCACTTTAATGCTATTAAGCGAATCCTTAGATATCTCAAAGGCACTCCTAATTTAGGCCTTTGGTATCCAAAGGATTCTCGTTTTGATCTAACTGCCTTTACAGATGCTGATCATGCAGGATGTAAGCTAGACCGGAAAAGCACCTCTGGATCATGTCAATTTATAGGTGACAAACTTGTGAGTTGGACCTCAAAGAAACAAAACTGTGTTTCAACATCCACTGCTGAGGCTGAATATGTAGTTGCTGCTAGCTGTTGTTCACAAGTCCTCTGGATGAAGACACAGTTAAGGGACTTTGGGTACAACTACAAGCGCATCCCTATTTATTGTGATTCCAAGAGCGCAATCGCCATAACTGCTAACCCGGTGCAGCATTCGAAGACCAAGCATATAGATGTACGCTATCACTTCATCAAGGATCATGTAGAAAAAGGTGATATCGAAATGCACTTTGTTCAAACTGACTTCCAGTTAGCTGATCTTTTCACCAAGTCGTTGGATGAAAAGAGGTTTCAGTTTCTAATCAGCAAACTTGGTATGTTGAACATGTCTTCTTAGCCTTACTCATGATTCTAGGGGGAGTATTCTGAATTTTAATTTTGTGCTTTATTCTACAATAGTTGCTAACAATAGAGGAATCATTTTCACAAATGATTACCATTATTTCTTCTATGTGCAGGTTTGTTCAAGTGACAATGGCTTCTAATCACATCTGATTAGAACCCGCACTTCAGTGTTTTGTTTTCTTTTTATATGTTAAAAAAAAATCTTAAGTTGAGGGGGAGCTTAATTGTCAAAGAGCTTTATTGCAAAACTCCTTTAGAGCTTAATTTAGAGCTTAATTGTCAAACTCTTTTTAGTTTGAGGGGGAGAATTGCATTTTCAAACATCTTATGTTTTTTACTTCTCCAAATTTTTATTCTTCATGTTTATATTCCTTTGTGCCTACATGTACAAAAGCCTATTGAACAGCACGTTCTTTTAGGAAAATACAAGGGATTCAGTGTGTGAGCTTAACAGAACTTCCATGGATTCACGATAACCAGTGTTTCCTACCCAGGAAGTATTCCCTGAGTGATTGAGGGGAGAGGGGTCAAAAGATTTGAGTGTTGGTGTGTGAAGAGGTAAAATGGAAAAGAGAGATTGGTTAGAAGTGAGATTTAACAGTTTAAAAGAAAGAGGGTGAGAGAACAGATTAAAAGAATATCAAACTCTGCACCAAACTTCTTTCTGAGTCGGGCAACCACATTATCTGTTGTTTCACATTTCTTCGTGAAAGACATTGAAAAAGGCACCTAGCCCATGCCATCTGTTGCATACAACCCCATCAGCTACTCATTTTTTTCTCAAAAAGAGAATGTTTCACATTTTCTGGGGACGCAACACATACGCTATTGGTTCTTCATTTGGAAGATACTAGTATTGAAAAAGAAGGAAAGTTGCCCCACCTTCGAACTCTTTCTCATGCACATTGAGTCTTTGTATAATTTGTTGTTGTCTCAACAAGTTTACATACTTTAAGCCTATAATAAAAAGAAATCATTTGTGCTTAATTCTTTCATACACATGCACAAGCACACATAAATTTGTTTTCTGTCAGAACGTTCATAGATAACCATGTATTATTCGATGATTGAATGGAAGTCCTGGGGAGCCAACATCAAAACCAACTCCTTATATAGTAACTCTGTGTTACTCAGTAACTGTGTGTTACTGACAGGCATTTTAACTGAGTCATTTGTTGATTCAGGGTTACCACATTTATTTTATTTGAATCTGAAAAGATTAAAATAATCACTTTCTCCTTTTCGAGAGACTGCTCTTATTTCCACACAGGGATCTATACATGAAGACAGCGCTTAATTGATGACTATACAAAAAGGGGAAGATTGTTTTTGCTATGTTTTGATGATGATGATCCTCACCACTCATCAAAAAGGGGGAGAATAATCAAAAGGGAGAATATACAAAGGGGGAGAATATAATCTGAAGACTGCTGAAGATTTCAAAGAATTCAAAGTGTCTGAGCTTATTTGATCTATCAAAAGTCTGATTGAAGATAATCGTCAGAAGGACACTTGCTATTCAAAAGAGGAATTTGAAGACTGTGTAAAGCTACAAGATCTGAAGTTGTTAACAAGTTTTCAACATAAGTGAAGACCCGACGCATATTGCCAAAAAAAATTTAATCTTGAATCCAAAGGGGGAGATTGTTGGATCAGTAATTGTATTCAAGATTAAAGTTAAGGGTTCAAATTGCAATAAGTTGATAGTTATTTGTAACTGGGCCCAAAAGCCCAATTGGCTTATACGGCCTAAGTATTTATAGGTTTTATATTATTAGGTTTTAGGGAAAACCTCTAATAATCCGCATAATAATCATAGAGAGGTAGCCGTACTCTGTAATCGTACGCACAAGGTACCAAGAACACACACTGTTTTCATTGATTAATCAATGGATCATGGTATGTTATTCTGATCTGTTTATCTCTTGATCTTTATCGTGTGTGATTGTTTATCAACTAGTTATCTGGGTTTAACAGTAAGTTCCAAGGGGTGCTTGACACCTAGTCCCCTTAGGCCAACTGGTCTGGGAGTTGCAATAGGATCAGATAGAAAGTTACGTTTACGATATGTTCTTTACTTACCAAACTTCTTGATTAAAATATGCCAATGTTCACAAGCTTAAAAGATGCCAAAGAGCACACTCATGTGAACATGCCAATGTGAACAATGCTAAAAGATGCCAATGAGCACACATCTCATGATACTTGGTGATATATTTGAGTTGCGATAAACCTATATATTTGTGAAAGTCTTAATTCTTGACAGCTTAGTGTGAGTAAAGGCAAAGTTCTCTATTATATTTTTAGAATTGCGTTTTCTTGAAGCTAATCGAAGTTCGCATGCTAGCACACTGAATAGATTGTTGAAAGTTTTTGAAACTGAACATGTCTTAACTTGATATGCAATGAAACTTGTATTTTTATCCAACAACATACAATTGACTTCATCTGATGAATTCATCTGTGATATTTTACTAAGTAGAATTTAATTTGTATAGTGTTTAAAATTTTATATGTTTAGTTGTTTCAAAATTTATATTCAGTATATTTTTCTTTTTACACTGATGTTGTTATGTTTGTGTATCTATATCTTTGTAAATAGGTTTGTGCATTATTCGAGGGGGAGTGAATAACGAAAATATTCTGAAAAGATCATATCTCATATTTCGAGGGGGAGTATCTGATTTTCTATACGAATGCTAACTTCAATTGTCATATTTAGTGCATTTGTGTAAGGGGAGTAAAAGAGCTTAACAAGTTACTTCATTTCAGCTTTCAAGTCAGATTTGCACCGACAGTTGGTAGCACAAAACTCATCTTTGCGCCTCCTTCAGGTAGCGTAAAACTAAGTTTGCGCCATCAACATGTAGCGCAAATCTTCCCTTTTCTCCTTTATCCTGAATTTTGCAGATCTGAAGCTATCTCGTCTCCAAAGTAGGCATGACCAAGTTGATCCAGATCATCAAGGTCATGAGGGGGAGAATAAGGAGAAGTTAAAGCGACAAAGAGTTGTCTGCTCAAGATTCTATTTTCTCAGCTATATTAGTTCTTTTGTTGTTCCAGCTCCGACCAGCACAGTTCATTCAAGTACATTTGAAAGAGGTGTGTCGTTTAGAGCACAAGCTGATGAACCAGTTGTTCTTTCAAGATTATTACAAACAGGTCCAGTCTTGTCAAGGCAGCAAAGACAATATAAATTGAAAGATGCTGAGAAGAAATTTTTTTTTAGTCAAGAAGCTACGCTAAGACGCTTAGCAGGTCTGGTTAGAGTTCAATTATGGATATAACAACTTACTTTGAAGACCAGAGCGCTAATGATTACTAAGGGGGAGATTGTTAAGTCAGATTTTATAGTAATCATTGTATTTATTGTCTTGTGCTAATATTGTGTATTAGATGCTTATATGTCTTGTATTGGCCAAGGGTATTTAAGTCCCTTGTGGCTTTGTTGTTTGGAACAATTGAACGCATACTTTGAATACACTTACCTTTGGTGTATCTCTACTCTCTCTCTCTATTTTCTCTCTCTAAGATTTAGTTGATCTTGGATTATCAGAAGCCATGCCCATCACTTTCGATCAGGAGGATCTCAGTGAGCAATGGCAGAAGCATCACGACGGCCTAATCATCTAGCTTACGATTGGAAATTTCTCGACTAAGAGGATCCTAGTCGACGGAGGAAGTTCTGCTAACATCATCTTCCTTGACACAATCAAATCCATGGGAATCGACAAGTCAGAAATCGTACGACGTTCGACAGTCCTTGTGGGTTTCAATGGCGACATGGATAACACCATCAGGGAAATTATTCGCTAAAGGGGTCAATAAGCAGACCAAGTTCAACGTCATTGACTGCTCGTCAGCATACAACATTATCCTAGGGAGACCTTGGATACACGACATGAAGGTTGTACCCTCGACATATCATCAGACGGTCAAGTTTCCAACAGCTTGGGGCGTCCAAGAAGTCAAGAGTGAACAAAAAATTGCTCACGAATGCTATAACGTTTCAATGAAGCCTAGAAAATAGAACATCTAGCAATTACATAATCAAGCAGATCCTGAGACTGTCGGCGACTATCGACTGGAAGAAGTCGTCCTGGACCAAGAGAATCCTGACAGAGTAGTCTACATCGGTACGTCCCTCGAACCTTCCTTAAAGAAATTACTAATTTCCTTCTTGCATGAATATGTTGATTGTTTCGCTTGGACTCATGAAGACATGGTCGGCATCGACCCAGAAGTCATCTCTCATCGACTCAATGTCGATCCTTCGTTTAAACCTATTAAACAAAAGTGTCGTAAGTTCTCCCCAGAACGTAACAAAATGATCAACGATGAAGTTGATAACTTGATCAAGAAAGAAAAGATCAGGGAAGTCAAAAATCCCGATTGGCTAGCCAACGTCGTAGTTGTACAGAAGAAAAATGGGAAGTGGAAGGTCTGCATAGACTTCACGGATCTTAACAAGGCTTGTTCTAAAGACCCATTTCCATTACCCCACATCCATTCTATGGTCGACGCAACTACTGGTCACGAGCTACTCACATTCATGGACTCATATTCGGGATACAATCAAATCCTGATGCATCGTGATGATCAAAAGAAGACAGCATTCATGACAAACAAAGGGATCTACTGTTATAAGATCATGCCTTTCCGTCTTAAGAATGTGGGATCGGCATACTAACGACTGGTCAACAGGATGTTCAAAGAGCATCTTGGCGACACTATGGGAGTGTACATCATGATATATTGGTCAAATTATAACAGGAGATCGATCATATCGATCACTTAAGGCAGTCGTTCGATATCCTCAAGAAGTATCACATGAAACTCAATCCTACAAAATGCTCTTTCGGAGTAAGTGCAGGAAAATTCTTGGGGTATATGGTCAGTCGTCGAAGGATCAAGGCCAATCCTGACCAAATAAAGGCAATCATGGACATTAAGTCCCCTCGTAACCTTAAATAAGTCTAGCGACTTACTGGACGAATTGCGATGCTAAACAGGTTTATCTCTCGATCTTCAGATAAATATTACTTATTCTATAATGTCCTAAAAAAAACAGGGGCTTCGAATGGACGAACGACCACGATAACGTGCTCCAAGAGCTTAAGAAGTATATGGCTTCTCCACCCCTGCTGTCGAAACCTGAGGACCACGAGGCCCTCCAGCTTTATCTAGTTGTCAGCTTAAACACTGTAAGTGTCGTTCTGACCCGAGGAAATGAAAAACAGCAACGTCCGATCTATTACATAAGTAAATCACTTCTCGACACCGAAACCAGGTATTCCTCTATGGAAAAACTTTTATTGGCTTTAATCACTGCGGAAAAAAAAGTTACATCACTATTTCGAATCACATCCTATAATTGTCGTGACTAACTTTCCTCTTAAGTCTGTCTTGAGGAAACCTGAGTTGACAGGTCGACTGGAAAAGTAGAGTATCTACCTTAGTAGTTACGACATCGAATACAAACCCAGGACCGCAATCAAATCGCAAGCTTTGGCTGACTTTGTCGCAGAATTCACCCCATAATTAGATGTACCAACAGAACCTGTGGCAACTTTTGACGACCCAATATGAACTTTACATGTCGATGGATCATCCAACGCTCGGGTGGCAGGTCTTGGCATCGTTCACAAGTCGCCATGGGGGGCAAGATGGTATACTCCATATGGTGCAATTTCAGGGCCACAAACAATGAAGCCGAGTATGAAGCTTTGATCACAGGAATGAATATGGCTCATGATCTAGGGGTGTTAGAACATATTTTATGTTCTATTTAGAAGTTTTATAAAGTAATCTACATTTATTGTATTGGGTCTTGTATTGGGATTGGGCTTTATTGTGTACAAGGGAGTATGGGGTATAAATACGAATCATGTATTCTAGTTTAGGTTAACCTTTCATTTTGTAATTTCTCAATCAGCCACAATGTAGCCGCATACTAGAGTTTTCTCTCTAGTAGTGTAGTTTGCATTTTCCTTTGAATAAACTACTGATTTCTATCCCTGCTCTCTTGTTATCTTCTTAATCAATACCAATCATGTTCTCAATTGAACCTAACAATTGGTATCAGAGCTAAACAGAAATATCTTTTTCTACATGATCTGAGACTGATTGGTTTGATAGAACAGTCCTGTTGAATTTCGATTTATGTGGTTTGTAGTGAAATTGATTGTCCTTTATTGTTTAATTGATTCAGAAGTTACTGTAGATCATTATTGAATCATTTGTTATCATCAATTTCATTCCAGAAATCAGATTGATCGATTTCTGAGTTATTTTGTTCGAAATTTTTTTTACTGTGGTTGAATCGATTTGGAGCTTAGAGTCGAAATTAGTATTGGTGTTCAACTACAAATGTGCTGTAAAGTTATTTTCGAACCTGTGGATAAAATCTCAACTCAAGAATCGAAGTTTTGAAGATTTTGTTGAAAAAGTGTGAAAAATCGTTCCAGATCTACAGATTTCGCATGATACATTGAAGAACTCGCAGATATTGAAGATTTCGCAGAAATAAAGATTTTTGTTGAAGAATTCTCAAAGAACATTGGACACAACAAAATTACAAGTGTAGATTTCGCAAGTAGCTTCATGCGAATGTCAAAGGATTCGCAAGCTACTATGCTTATGTTGTGTGCGAATTCTAAAGGATTCGCAGGCCACTGGTTACGAATTGTCAAAGTTTCGCAGGTGATATATATGCGAAAAGTGGCTTCCATTCTTGAAAAATGTTCTAAGTCCAGAATTCGCAGGTAAGTGAGTTGCGAATTCTGAGAATTCGTGAAGAAGAGAGTTGCGAAATGCGAGGATTCGCAGACAAGAGGCTTGCAAAAGTTGTGAATTCGCAATACAAGCCTCTGCGAATTGTGGTTCAGGCTTATGCCATCTTGCGAATTGTGCTCTAACTGCTACAGTGATCTGCGAATGTTGATGGTTTGCGAAAGTTGATGAAGTTTTTGAGAATTTTGACTGTTTTGAACCCAGTTTCATACAAGTTTACCCTGTTCCTGAACTTTATACGCGGAATGCATATGTGACATCACTCTTATCACATGTTGGTCACATATCATTAGCAACTGATCTATTCTTACTTGAGTGCTCATGTCTGTCAAGATTTTCAGATTCTGGATTTGATGATTTGGTCTCTGCTTAGATTGAGTTAGATGCTTGAGCATCTGCAATCATCAGTCTGGAAAGCTTCTTTTGTGGTTAGACCGTTGAGAGCATTTTATCATTCTTCTGACTTGATCACTCAGTACTGTGAGCGACTGCAATCATTGTTTTGCTATTTGAGTTGTAATTCAGAATCCTGAGCTCCTATAATCATCCAGTTGATTCATGAAGAAAGGAGTTTTGGGTTTGATTATTCAGTTTTCTGGAGAGAAGTCAGTATGAGATCTTCTATCAGTTGTTGAACAATTGCTTGCCTTCAAACCCTGCCTTGTAGTGTTGCTACCGGATGCTACCGCTCATATGCTTATCAGATGAAGTTCTTAAGCTGAATTCTAATTTCAACTCGTGGTTAAAATACATATCAGATGTTATTCACTGAAGATGCACTTGGATGTCACTCCATAATCCACACATATCATTCTTGTAAGCGTTAAGGAATGTGTTGGGTTTACTAAAGTCGAAAGTTGTCTTTATGTGCACTCAGTCGAGGTTATTGTCTACATCAGATCTGATATTTCAGTTGATACTTCAAGGATAAGAGCTACATTCTAGGGGGAGCTTAAGGATGCTTTGAAGTTTATGCAGCACTAAGTTTTATAAAGAAATGAAGGGGGAGAGGAGCTGAAGCTGGAGATGATCAGAGAATGATTACTTTACAAAACTTAGGGGGAGAATGTTAGAACATATTTTATGTTCTATTTAGAAGTTTTATAAAGTAATCTACATTTATTGTATTGGGCCTTGTATTGGGATTGGGCTTTATTGTGTACAAGGTAGTATGGGGTATAATAGGAATAATGTATTCTAGTTTAGGTTAACCTTTCATTTTGTAATGTCTCAATCAGCCACAATGTAGCCGCATACTAGAGTTTTCTCTCTAGTAGTGTAGTTTGAATTTTCCTTTGAATAAACTACTGATTTCTATCCCTGATCTCTTGTTATCTTCTTAATCAATACCAATCATGTTCTCAATTGAAGCTAACAAGGGGTAACAAAACTTCACGTCAAAAGCGATTCACTCCTAGTCGTGAAGCAAATGACTGGGGAGTTCACAGCTAAAGACTCTAGAATGACAGCTTATCTCAAAATAGCCAAAGTCAAGTCCAAAGAATTTCAAGAATTTTATATTTCACAGATCCCGAGAGATCAAAATACCCTAGCTGACGCATTAGCTAACCTTGGGTCGGCACTTGGACAATCCTCATTCGACGTCATCCCAATAATTCATCTGGCGACACCGTCCATTGAAAACGAAAATGACGTTCAAATAATCGATGAGGAAGATAATTAGTCGAGCGATATCAGAAGATTTCTAACAAACGACCAACTTCCTAAAGACAAAATGGAAGCCCGAAAAATTCGATTCAAGGCATCCAGATACATTATGATCAGAGGGCACCTCTATAGACGATCATCGACAGGACTGAACTTACAATGCATCACTAACAAAACTCAAGTCCAAAGCATTTTGCAAGAAATGCATGATGGAGAGTGTAGTAATCACTCGGGAGGTCGCAGCTTGGCAAATCGTATCTCTCGACAAGGATACTATTGGCTAACTTTACGACAGGACGCAACAAGGTACGTCCAAATTTGCGATGTATGCCAACGACATTCAGGTATGTCATATAAACCTTCTGAACCCTTGCACTCGACTGTAACTCCATGGCCCTTCATGCTATGGGGAATGAATAATGTCAGTAAGTTACCTCCGGCCCCCGGGCAAAAGGTATATCTTCTAGTCCTTACAGATTATTTCTCAAAATGGATAGAATCGTCTGCTTTCTCCCAAGTTAGGGACAAGGAAGTCATTTCCTTTATCCAGACTAAAATCATTTGCAGGTTCGGAATCCCATCCGAGATCGTATGTGATAACGGGTCGCAGTTCATAAGCGACAGAACCCAGCAGTTTTGTGAAGATCGTAACAATAAACTTATGACTTCAACGCCCTGGTGTCCTCAATCCAATGGACTTGTCGAGTCGAGCAACAAAACGATCATAAATTTGATCAAGAAAAGACTCAAGGCAACAAAAGGCAAGTGGGTCAAAGAACTTCCAACAGTTCTTTGGGACAATCGTACGATACCTCGTACATCTACAGGATAAACTCCTTTCTCTTTGGTCTATGGTTGCGAAGCATTCTTGCCTGTCGAGACTCGAATTCCAAACTCACAACACACGTCGGTCGATCACAACTTAGTCGACCTAAGTCACGACCTTGACGCATTGGAAGAATTGCGAGAGTCAGCTTTAATCAAAATGGTTTCACATAAACAATTGGTCGAACGACATTTCAATAAGAATGTCAAACCCAAAATCTTTCAAGAAGGTGATTATGTCTTACGACGTGTATTTCAAAACACTCAAGAACCTGGCTCAAGTAAGCTATCCATCAAATGGGAAGGTCCATATGATAAATAACTGAGGTTGTCGGAAAAGGAGTCTATCGATTGCAAACCCTCGACGGTCGTAACATTCCCCGAAGTTGGAATGTAGTACATTTAAAGAGGTATTTTTTCTAAAGCCCAATTCTTCTTTCCTTACGATTATCTTCTTACAACCATTACTGACTTAAGCATCGGAGAATCGTTGGCCCAGCCAACGACCCCCTCTAAGGTTATTTCATTGCAGGACTGGTCGATCATTCGACTATACTTTCGGTCCGTAATAGTTTTACGACCCTGTCGTACGAACTGAGGACCTAAGGTTAAAACTTTTCCTTAATTGCAAACACTTTGCTCTACTCTTGAGTACGACCCTCGAATGCATGTTTCAACTCAATCAAAAAAGGTTTGATCCAATCCTTTTTGGCCTTATTCATGAATGTTTGAGTTCAATCGCTTAAACAGGTTATCACAAGATTAATCCTGGTTGATGGGTTTATAATTTGCGTCAGTCACAAGTTTTTTGATAAAGTTGTTTGCTTGCCCAGCTGCAAGTATAATTTGCGTTTGATCATATCTTGTGACATGAATTGCTTGGATAAATAAATCATACTCTTACCTCATGGCGTGAGTTACTTAGTAAGATTTCTATTAATCTTTGTTATCTCTCGATTACCCTTTCTATGTTTGTCGTGGGTGACTTATATGATTGTTCTAATTATTGTCTCGCCAATGTAAAAGTTGCGACATTACGATTTGTTCAAAAGTTTTATATTAATATCTAAAAGATATTACAAAACATGGCACGACCATCAACGATCCCCCGATTAAAAAACGAAAATACAAAAAACTTAAGGAGCCATCGGCTGCTCCTGCCCCTGTTGAGCCACGATCTCAGCACTGTCACCTTAAGGAGCTTCATCCATAAACTCCAGCTCGTGCTCATCCTCAGATTCAAGGTCTTCCTCGTTTCCAATAGACTTCAGGAAGAAGGTTAGCTCACTTTCCCTCGAAGCCAGAGGGTCCTCTCCTCTTTGGCGACGCCTAACCAAAGTCGCACGCGTCTTAAGACGAGTAAATGCCTCGATAGACGTCACTCTATCTTCAAGATTTGCGACCTGCTCTCGGGCCATGTCCCACTCCAACCTCAGGATCTCGACTTCTTTTGCATTCGCAGCCAAGATCTCGTTGGTCGCATCCAGCTCCGCTCGATCTGTGGAGGCCTGGTCGAGAGCTTCCTCTATTCGACCATGAAGCTCCGCCTTCTCGCGCTCAAGAATTTCCAACTTACCAAGGGCTTCGTGAAGACGAAGGGAGATCTACTCTCTCTTCTTGTCTGCTGCCTTAGCCCTGGCAGTGGCTTTCCTCTCCAGATCGAAAGATTTAGAGACCAATGACTTCACATCATTGAAGTGCGAGTAAAGAGCCAAGGATGCCTGGAACGCCTATAAAAACACACGATAGCAGTAAAAATAGGTGATTAAAGATTAAAGGAAACTCAAAAGTTTCTTACCATAAAGGAAAACCCTGTGACGCTGGCTTCCACGTCCTCGATCGCTAGGTCCTTGAAACGTTGACGAAAATTCGGCAGGTAGAAATTGTTCACATGAGGGAACAACTCCTTCCTATCCCACCTATCGGACGACATGAAAGCGGTCGGCATCTTGAAATTTACCGATATCATGTTCGGATCCTCATCCGTCTGAGGACCCTTCCCCTTGTCTCTCGACGAAGAGGCTTCCACTACCTGTGGTGGGACCGGAGAAACCGGTGTGGTTTCCACAACCGGTGGTGACATCTCCTCCTTGGAAACAACGACCTCAGGGTCGTCATTCACTGGAGACGGTTCCCTCGAAACCGTCCTGACCTTCTTGACCCCCGACCCAGATGACGAGAGGGCCCTTCTCTTCAACGCTCGACCCTGCCGAACAAGTTGAGCCAATGTCACCCTCCTCGAGGGACCTGTCGTCTACACTAACGAAGTTAAAACTCCTACAAAAATAACAAAAATATATAAGGCGACTATAGGTCAGTGACGTCTTGAAAGACTAGACCTTACAAAAATCGACGATCCAAAGGTAACGTCTTACGACTAAGTGATCTCATGACCAGTGGGTGACGTCTTAGGACTAGACCCCATAAAAGTCGCAAATGGTGACGTCTCACGACTAGACCCATCAAACATATGATCATTGGGTGACGTCTGTTCGACTAGTCCCCACGAGATCTTACGATCTGCAGGTAGCGACCTACAACTAAACGACCTACATTTTAGATGAAGGAACTTACCCAGATTGGCTTCACCAATGTCACCATCCTCTTCATCTTCTTCATCATCCTCTTCCTCACGTACAGAGGCCTCGACGATGACTACATCTTATTCATTCTCGATCTTCCTAGCCGAGTCAGAATAAGGCACAACTCCAGAGAAGTCGATCGCTGGAAAAAGAAAAAGTATATCATTAGATAAATATGAAGAAATAGCAAAGATCGAAGAAAATCTGAAAAAACTTACTCGTGGTATTCCACCCTGTGGTGAGCCATCAAGCGTTCTCATCGTCCGATGACACGCGACCAAAAACGTATCGCGCCTTCCATTTGCGATCGTTGACCGCGGTCGTCTGGACCAAGACACGATCTCCTCTATACCTAGAAAAGAGATTGTACCTATGGTCCGTCCCTGCTTTGACCGAGTAGGCCAACAGAAGGTCATTGACAGTAAAGGGCGATGTCCACTTAACTTTCAATCGTTCAACGACTTGAACGATTCGCCAGAATTAGGGCATCATCTGCCCCGGTAATAACCCAAAGGTTCTCGAAAATTCCCTTGACAAGGGGGAAAAGGGACAGGCAAAGCCTATCTTGAATGGATATTCATATAGGACGAAATACCCATTCGGACATTACTCCGGCCTCAGCTGGTCCGAAGCACTCAACCTCACGTCAGTTGGATTCTTGGCGAGACGCCTAAAAGCCCTCATCTCCACCTCTCCTCTTACAATGCTAGGGGGATCGATCACCATAAGGGAATCGGGAATAATGCACCTTCCTAAACCTGTGGTCCTTGAAAAAAGTCTTAAGTAAGACTATAAAAGTCTATAATCAGCAGTGAATCCTTAAGAAAATCTATCTCTAAAAAGCTTGATTGCGTAAAAAGGAAAGGATTCGTCCAAGGTCGATATTTATACTTGATTCGATGTCAGGTCGAGTTAACAGATGGTCGACACCTATCATCGACCTATCGCGCCCCATCCGTCGGATGGACGACACCTGTCCCTATGCCTGACACTGCGTGCCCCACGTCGCCATGACATCACAGCCGTTAAGCGGCTACACGCTTTCCCTTAAAATCACTTCGGTTTTCGAGGAACTGATTCATTTACAAATTTTCGACACGTGTCCAATCTGGTTACAAAATGCGAAAAGTCAACATACTGCCCAATTTTCGAATTTTGGGGGCAAATTGTTTGGGTAAAATTTCACAAGTCGCGACCGACGCAAGAAAATCAAACGTCTCCAATCTAAGGATCACTCTTGTATTAAGATAAGGTCCTGACGATCACACACATCGAAAGTCACTGTCGTCCCTGATGACGATGGTCAAGAGTTTCTCACGTCTAAAAGGATCCCTTCGATAGATTGATATCTTACGATCTGTGTAACGTAGCTAACGATTATTGATAATATATATTACATACGACCGTTTTCTTTTATAAATCCTTTATTACAGGTTTAAAGCACATAACGACCAACGGATATAACGGACGAGCACCATCAAGATCAATCATTATCAAGACCGTTGGACATTTAATGCTCATTTATGGCGACTAAAGCTATATATACAAACTTGAAGAATTATTCAAAGCATCTGATTGACATTGATACTTACAGAAGCAATCAAGAGCATACAACTAAGTTTCTCTCAAGCAAGAACTCTCGACGAAGTGTTCCATCACACAGCATACAGCGCAATCGCACGATTAATTTACTTTCTATTGTAATATTATCAATTGTACTTGTGATCCCTCCTTCTAAAGGACGATGTCCCTGTTTGACGTCCATAGTGCACTTGACGATCTCTGCTATTGTCCGTGGTTTTTACCCTCGACGAGGTTTTCCGCGTCACCAAATTCTCCGTCTTTTATTCGCTTTTATTCTTTATCGTACGATTTGTTGATAGATCGCTTACTTTAGTTGTTAAAACTCCACACCGACCTTAGATCTTCCTGTGGACGATTTTTGGCATTAACAGTCCTCGAAATCTGGCACCGACCAAACACCCAACGTCGCATTTAGCAAGAACAATTGGTTCTCTATCCAAAAGGGATACCTCCAAGATACGTTGCCTCATAAACGAAACCGATTACATCCCAGTTCAAAGTTGCCACTATTTTCCCATAACGAGCCTCCACAAACCGATCTCAACGTTCGATATACCTTACTAATGACGGAATAAACATCGATTCCTTATTTAATGACTTTCTTAACTTTAAGATCTTGATTGCCTCCCAACCTTAGTTTGTTCATATTACCTCAAGAGTAACCTACGACCTTGACTCGCCATTTCCACCAAGGGTATCCCAAGGCGAACTTTACCCTTAGATATTTCTAATCGTCCTTCAACGGATTACGTTACCCTCTTTTCCTGCCTTCAAGAATACAACAACCTTTGCAAAAAGAGTCCAACCATAGATTGACCATACTTTGCTCAATTCCGAGTACCCGTAACCATGCTCACTGTACCAGGGTGGTGATGAAATCCGTATAAAATGTTGAGCTGAGCCCCCGTCGTTGTTACAAAACGATATTTCTAAATCCGATAAATCACGATTTCCTCAATAACCGACTTCTACTTAAGGCCCACCTCAAGATTCTTACTAAATTTCTCCAATAATCAAAACCATAAAAATCTATCGTCCTTTCCTTGACGAAATGCCTAACAACTAGTTTGATCCGATTGAACATAACCATAGTTTCGTTTCCCCAGCTGACATAAAACACGACATCTACAAGGATTCCCAAAACCTCCATAGATCAAAGCATTGTTCTAATGTTTCATCCAGAAACGTACCAATACACTCTACAGATAGTCGATCATCCCAACTTCATGGTTACGCAACTCTCATAATGAATTCCATCATCGATTGTCAAATCAGTGAGAGCCTTGCCAATTACATAAATGCCAACGATCGGTCCCTACTTACCCACATCTAATCTCCTTAAAGTAACCACTTAACTAGCAAACACACTACATTCAACGGAAGTGCACCGAAGTACACCAATAATTATTGCCCTCAAAATCGAGCGTCGAACCTATCCTCGAAATGACTATACTGCAACCATGGATACACACCATATATTTCCTTCCAGATTTTTCACTGACAAATTAAAGTTGACACTTATCATGGTACTAAAATTCAGACAATAGAATCGCCATAATTTCCTTATTCCTGCAGACTCACCCGGATGGTACACATTCGACCCATGCATGAAGTCGAAAATCAACCCATCAGTTCGTATCCCACCAAAATAGAGCAACCACACAATGTTTTATCCCGAAGACTTACCGACACAACAAGATTACCACTTAAATAGCTGAAAGAATGCATAAATCTAATATATCAATTATTCATGCGCGCACCGATTTACAAAACTGAAATCCCAAAATTCAAACTAGTCACCAGACAGTCATCTGATGCTTCAATTCCCAAGGACTCCTTTAGTCCTTAATTACAACTCGCTCTACAAAAGGGTTTAACCCTATAGCCTCGATTGAGTTCAAAGGTTTTTCAAACTAATGTGCTAATTTGAAATTTCATAAAACTTCTAAATGCAAAAGCTTTATAACATTTAATCGTACGAGTAAAATCCACTACCGTTTACTCGGTAGGTGTACAAAGTGGTCTCAAACGCCACAGACAAAAAACCACTTCGAAAACTGTTTGGTCATTACTCAAGCTAATAATGACAATGAACAAAGATATACAACAAGCTTTTCGAATGGACCACTATGGTCCTAACATGCATCAATTTACGCCATGAATGAGAAAATAATTTTACATACTAAAACAGTGTATAACAAGACGTTTTGTAACACCCCCTTCCCGAGATGGAAAAGGAGGTTACGTCTGAACCTAACACAAACCGCTAACAAGAGCATATAGAGCATTATTAAACCTTGATTAAAAATAAGCACCACCAAAAATAATAATTGCCTCGAACGATACACTTTCTTTCTTCCAATACTTACATCAAAACATTAGTAAAACCTAAAACTTCTTACCAACAAACCTCTTATATAGGATGAAGCTCTGAATCCCTTAAACTCTTTAGATTCCCTACGAATACCTGTCGCGAACAAAGAAATGCGGTTGAGCCAAACGCTCAGTGTACAGATACAATAGATAACAAACGAATAATCGAACCCAATACCGAATATAATAAAAATCTAAATTTTGGACAAGAGTCTTGAATTGTTTTTTTTTTTTTTGAGTGTTTACGGAAGCTAAATTGAGTATAATCATTCCACATCTAACTTCAGCTACAGACTTTAATACCCCAAAACAAAGGAAATGAAACCAAAAGAAATTAGACCAAAATAACTCAAAATTTAATTGCTTAATCAAAAGTCATAACAAAATGAATAAATCCAAATTCATATATCGAGACAGTAATTTTGTCAAAGTACAAGACTGTCAAATCAAACAAATAATGTCAACTAAATACCAAACTAATCTGAGAAGCTTAAATCAAAATCATAATATAAGATTGCATACCGAGTTCGAACAAATAATCGCATACACTTGAGTTTCATGTCACACATAAACAGATACAACAAGTGTCAAACATAAGCCACATAGGCACGTACGTTGGACATTCTCGTCCAACTGTACTAAATAATGTGAGATGCGGTGTTGGGCACCACACCGTCATCCACCCTACAAACTAGGGCCGACCCATACGCCTCCAATCACACCACGCCAGCTCTCATCAGAGCATACAAAATCAAAAGGAGACGTCGTGGACTGATCACACCGCCACGGGTGGTGTCACGCCATCAGTGCCACAATGACGTGCCTATGGTACCCCCATAGGTGGTTAGTGGTTCGGTACACCTTAACGTATAAACTTCAAAAGAATGTCACAACACATGTGATCACACTAAATGAATATCAAATCATACTACTTGCAAAACAAAAAAAAAGTGTTTGAACGTACAAAAATATTGACCGCTCCACTCAAAAGCTTTATTTTTCGAACACTGTAAAACTAAAAGACTTACAAATCGAAGGAAAATTAAATGGGACGAGTTTAGTAAACCGTTGACGTAACTTCATGTACGAACCTTTACAAAAGATTTGAAACCAAAAACGTACGGCGAATAAATCCGAAGCTAGACTAGGAATTTCACACTCGCAACTTTTCGCAATCATGTCGTACTATTTTCAGAACTTTACACATTTACAAATCCGATATTTTATCATAATCCCAATAAGTTTTAGAAAACAATATCTAAACAAAAGTTTTAAATAAATGTCTTAGGATTCCAACGAATTAAGAATGGACTGAAACGGATTTAAAATGGGTTTTACACGGATTTTTGAAAAACATTGCGTTGTTGTCGTCTAAAACGGGACCAGTTCTCAAATGTACCGATTTTAACCAACTTAGATTGAAAATCACAGTTTTGTCGTGTGACAGTAAATCGTAGACGACATCTCCAGCTTTTCAAAAACATATCGTATGCCTTAATCCGATAAACGAGCGATTTTTTTATGATTTTTACAAATAACACGAAATTTTCAGAATAAAAAAATCAGCATATCATAAAGAGAGTTCGATGTTTCTAAAATATCCGAATCTCGGTTTCTTATATGTAAAACCGAAAGAAGATACACCCGACAATACACATGAATAAACGATCAACTACATGAGTGGAAACGAAGAATAACCTTGATGGAAGTAAGAACACGTTATTGATCACCAAATCGAACGGAACGACTCGAAAGAAAACAACGAAACCATACACGTATTCAACGAATCGAACAAACATAATTCGAAAGGACTTCGTACACATATCAAGGGATCAAATAAACACAAACGAGGGAAACATAAAGAATCCGTACACACACACACACACACACACATATATATATATATGTATAACGACTCAAATAAACACATATTAATGAGCGGAAATTAAGGAATCAGTACCTTAACCAATGAAATATCCCTTGTATGTCTTCAACGGATATAAAATCCTTTAAATCACCATCAAAACATTCAACATGAGTCCAACTTGAAACCTAAAAATTGTTGCTTGAAACTTCAAATAATACAATCTAACTCTTCTTTATCCTTCCATCGGCAATATCAAAAGGATAGGAAACCAATTTTTTTTCTTTTTGGAGAATCCTCAAGTCTAACAAAACCACCGTCAAACCCTAGGAGATGAGTATATATCCAAATATATATATATATTGGACCATGACACATCTAACCCCTCTAAATTCATTAGATTTCCAAACTTGAACAAAATAAAAAGTTTACTTAATAATTACGGGATATTACACGTTTGTACAAAACTCTAGAAGAGGAAATTCACGTAATCAAATTCCAAAAATTTCACATTTAAACATATAATGTCATGAAATAAAATTTTCCAACGTGATTCTCATACATTAGTTTATTCCCCAAAACTTAGTAAAAGACATATGCATGCGATTTGATCAAAAGTAAGAATAATTTAGTTTGATTCCAAACTTTAGGTTGTACTGATAAAATACCCCCCCCCCCCTTGACCCCCAAAATAGTGGCTACCGCCATATATGCCAACAAGCCAATACAACATATTTGTGTGAACCCTTAAAAGTCGTGTCAACAACCGTAAACGCACAAAACAAACATTGAGTATGAACTAACATAGACTCTCCATACAATTACTTACGCCATGGTGTAAATTAATTCATACACTAAACAGTATACGACAAAATGCTTGCAAAACTCAAAACATAATTTTCATGATATCAAACTCACAAGGGTTGTGGCGTAGTGGTTAAGGCCCTGGGGATGTGGTGGAATATCCCATTTGCCCAAGGTTCGAATCCAGGCATACACAATAATTGTGGCCACTGAGGTTTAGTCAGGGTTGATGTCTTACAGTCATAATTTTCCAAGGGATTAGTCTAGGCATAGCCTAGGACACCCTTCCCAAAAAAAAACTCCCAAAGTTTTCTCTCTTTAGTCACAACACGACACGGAATAAGGTTCCACAACAAAATTTGCATGAGACAGTTTATTTTACAAAACTAGTAAAGGGGTATGTGAATGCACCTTGGTTAAATACAAAATAATTTACGTTGGTTTCAAGTTCAAAGCCAAATCAACAATATGCTTTCATCGTCCTAAGATGCCGGCTAAAACACTATGACGAGAATTCCAAATAAAACATGCATGCATACAATACGCACCCAACCCGCCCACACGAGAACTCAAGGGAAAACAATACAACTTGACGCCATTAAAATCACCACATTAAATCCACAAAATCACATTGAATAAAATTCTCAATAAAACTCAAACATCAAAATAATGGAAGGTAACTCTTCGTCCAAAACCTTAGCATATGTGGAGGAGATCCAATGTTAAAGTCATAAACCATAGTTACTTTTCCAAGACCCTAAACAACATCAAAATACGAACACCGCAATATCCGAAAATAGCATTAGACAAGAATGAGAATAAAGAAAGTCTCAGCAAAGTTTGCAACCTCATGCAATCAAATAGTTTTATCCATGTTTAAAATGATGGTTTAAAACCTTGTGTGTGCTATCTTTCCAAGATTTTGTAATATAATCTACATGATGATTTCGGAAACATAAGAAATACTTGATGTAATTTATTTTAGAAATAAAATTCATGTATGAATTTGATCGGCACTCAATGACTCGAAACCACGTTCCCCAATTTCCAGTCACACTATCGTCATTCGGATGTTTAACATCTTAAAGCAATAATCGAATGTTTCATCGATCCACCTTACAATTTCTTCTCAAATAATGTCGATTCCAAAAATCTATGGTTTTAATCCAACCAATAATTTCGACCTGAAACGGTCCGCTTAATGCAATCATGAGCTTACTATCACTCCAAGTGACGAATGTCAAAATCATCAACTTCTTCTAACGGCTACCCACTTAGAAACTTCTTTGTTACCCCAATGGTCGTCACATCACAGTAGTCCAAGTATACACACTCGTAGATTCACCATGACACTGGTCAGGTGCAATTATAAACGTAATGTACATGATCATCCTTGCCACCTTCGACGTGATTCTTGTTCCTAGTGACTCTATCAACCTCGAATCATCTTATTTTAAAGTGTCTAATGGTGCAATTTCATTTTCATTCACTTAAAAGAATGCTAGTTTGAGTCTCGGTATCCAAAGTCAACACATAATTCTCTCAAACTTAAACTTTGATACCAACTTGTGAAACCCTCAAATTTGGTAAGAGCAACTAACTAAAAAAAAGTCGATATAACATCAAGTGAAGGATGAAACTTCCTCCTACAAATCAAAACTCAACATACCTTAAATTAAAATTCTATAATTAACCCCCAACAATTTTATAATCCAGCAATATACAAAGACTAAACCGAAATCGGATGTTACTTAACTCAAGTACAAGTTGCTCTTCCCAAAACAAATGCGGAAGACTTCACTAAACTATTCACTTCTCGAGCGCACAATTAGCACTCCTCTCTTCACGGTGACACTAGTACCATTCCCCAACCGAACCTGATGCACATGCTGACAAATAAAAAGGTTAGGTTAACGCCTAGTGAGTTCAAGAGTTTTCAACATTAATAAATATATCGTTGAAAAGAAAGAATGCAATTTAAATCATAACCTTTCAAAATGATGTGCTTCAAATATGAAAACGACTCATTTTTTGACAACACACATTTTATAGATGAACTCCCCAAGGTAAAACATTCATTTGTAAAGTGATGCAACTCGTAACTCACTCAAACCGTAAATAGAAATCTAACTTGTTAAACCACAGATACTAGTTGATAAACAATCACACAACACAATACAGATCAAGAGATGAATAAATCAGAATAACATACCACGATCCCTTGATTAATCAATGAAAATCAGTTGTGTGTTCTTGGTACCTTGATGCGTACGATTACAATACGGCTACCTCCTCTCTATAATTATGATTATGATAATAATGAGGATTCTGAGAGGTTAACCCTAAAACCTAATAATTAAAACCTATTTATACTTAGGCCTAATGCCTAATGGGCTTTGGGCCCAATTACAAATAACTATCAAATAAATACAATTTGAATCCTGAACTTTAATCTTGAATAAAATTTATGATCCAACAATCTCCCCCTTTGGATTCAAGATTAAAAAAAAATTGCAATAGTCGTCGGGTCTTCACTTCTCTTGAAAACTTGTTAACAGCTTCATATCTTGTAGCTTTACATAGTCTTCAAATTCCTCTTTTGAATGCAAGTGTCCTTCTGACGATCATCTTCAATCAGACACTTTGAAAACTTTGAAATCTTCAGCAGTCTTCAGAGTATATTCTCCCCCTTTGTATATTCTCCCCCTTTTTGATGAGTGGTGAGAATCATCATCATCAAAACATAGCAAAACAATCTACTCCTTGTTGTATAGTCATCAGTTAAGCGTTGTCTTCATGTATAGATCCCTGTGTGGAAATAAGAGTAGTCTTTCCAAATGGAGAAAGTGATTATTTCAATCTTTTCAGATTCAAATAAAGTAAAAAATGTGGTAACCCTGAATCAACAAATGACTCAGTTAAAATGCCTGTCAGTAACACAAAGTTACTGAGTAACACACAGTTACTATATAAGGAGTTGGTTTTGATGTTGGCTCCCCAGGACTTCCATTCAATCATCGAATAACACATGGTTATCTATGAACGTTCTGACAGAAAAACAAATTTCTGTGTGCTCGTGCATGTGTATGAAAGAATTAAGCATAGATGATTGCTTTTCAATATAGGCTCGAAATATGTAAACTTGTTGAGACAGCAACAAATTATACAAAGACTCAATGTGCATGAGAAATGGTTCGAAGGTGGGGCAACTTTTCTTCTTTTTCACTATTAGTATCTTCCAAATGAAGAACCAATAGCGTATGTGCTGCTTCCCCAGAAAATGTGAAACATTCTCCTTTTGAGAAAAGAATGAGTAGCTGGTGGGGTTGTAATGCAAGAGATGGCATGGGCTAGGTGCCTTTTTCAATGATGGTCACCAAAAAATGTGAGCCAATCAGATTATGTGGTTGTCCGGCTCAGAAAGAAGTTTGGTGCAGAGTTTGATATTCTTTTACTCTGTTCTCTCACCCTCTTTCTTTTAATTCTCACTTCTAACCAATCTCTCTGTTCCATTTTACCTCTTCACACACCATCACTCAATTCTTTTGACCCCTCTCCTCTCAATCACTCAAGGAATACTTCCTGGGTAGGAAACACTGGTTATCGTGAATCCATGGAAGTTCTGTTAAGCTCACACACTGAATCTTTGTATTTTCCTAAAAGAACGTGTTGTTCAACAGTCTTTTGTACATGAAAGCACAAAGGAATACAAACATGAAGAATAAAACTTTGGAGAAGTCAAAACATAAGATGTTTGACAATGCAATTTTCCCCCTCAAACTAAAAGGAGTTTGACAATTAAGCTCTAAATTAAGCTCTAAAGGAGTTTTTCAATTAAGCTCTTTGACAATTAAGTTCCCCCTCAACTTAAGAGTTTTTTTTTTAACAGAACAGAAAACAAACGAAAAACAAAGCACTGAAGTGCGGGTTCTAATCAGATGCGATTAGAAGCCATAGTTACTTGAACACACTTGCATATAAAAGAAATCATGGTAATCATTTGTGAAAAATGATTTCTCTCTCGTTAGCAACAGTTGGAAAGTAAAACACAAGATTAAGATTCAGAATACTCCTCCTAGAATCATGAGTAAGGTCTAAGATGACATGTTCAACATACCAAGTTTGCTGATGAGAAATTGGAACCTCTTTTCATCCAACGGTTTGGTGAAAAGATCAGCTAACTGGAAGTCAGTTTGAACAAAGTGCATTTCGATATCACCTTTTTCTACATGATCTTTGATGAAGTGATAGCGTACATCTATATGCTTGGTCTTCGAATGCTGAACCGGGTTAGCAGTTATGGCGATTGCGCTCTTGGAATCACAATAAATAGGGATGCGCTTGTAGTTGTATCCAAAGTCCCTTAACTGTGTCTTCATCTAGAGGACTTGTGAACAGCAGCTAGCAGCAGCTACATATTCAGCCTCGGCAGTGGATGTTGAAACACAGTTTTGTTTCTTTGAGGTCCAACTCACAAGTTTGTCACCTATAAATTGACATGATGTTGGGAACTGAAGAATTCATCAAGTATGGTTAATGCTGTTGGTTCAAAGTTACTACTGCTAGAAGACTTAAAGGTTAATACTGCTGAGTGTTACTACTGCTAGTACTATTAATACTGCTAGTCATAGTTAGTGCTGCTTGAACAAAGTTAGTACTGCTTAGCTAGTTAGTACTGCTAGTAGTTAGTGCTGCTTAGTAGTTAATGCTGCTAGAAGAAGTTAATGCTGCTGATCATGGTTAGTGCTGCTAAAGAGATTCGGATGGAAAGAATGACAGCTGGATAATCTGAAGATTATGGAAGCTTATAGATATACATGGAAGATATACTGAAGATATTTTATTTATTGTAATTATCTTTGTATTCAGTATATATATTGTATAGTTTAGAATAATGAGTTAACTTTTGGTTTTTATACTTTTAGAGAGAAAATCAACCTCAAGGCATAGATCCTAATTCTAGAGAAGTAGAATTCGTATTGGTGAGCATGTTCATCAATATTGAGGTTGAGTGAGTAATCTTGTAACTTCAAAGCATTCAATACAAGTTTACAGTTTGTTGATTATATTCTGTTTTGGTTTTCTGTTTGATTAAATATCAAAGTGTTATTCCGCAAACTTCTTTGATATTGTTTCTGAGAATTAATTCTTGTTGAGAATTCGATCCTGTCAAGTGGTATCATAGCCTAACTCTCTCAGAAACAGTTATTCATCATGGAAAGTCTTACAGAATCAAGCAGTACTTTGGTTTCTAAGGTTCCAATGCTCAAACCAAGTGAGTTTGACATGTGGAAGATCAGAATCAGACAATATATTCTTCTCACTGACTACTCAATGTGGGATATCATTGAGAATGGTCCTTCTGAAGCTGGAAGGATAGGACCAGATGGGAAAAGACCTCCACCAAAGACAGATGGTGAGAGGAAGATCAGACAGACAGAGATGAAGGCTTTGAACACTCTGCTCTTGGCCATTTCCAATGAATATCAGCATCAATTTTGCAACTGCACTGATGCTCAGATTCTTTGGAATGCTCTAGAGAAAAGATTTGCTGGAACTAAGAGCATCAAAAGAAATCAGAGAGATGTTCTAAAGCAACAGTATGAGAACTTCACTTCTACAAAGAATGAGTCTATGACTCAAACTTTTGACAGGTTCAATAAACTCATAGGTGAACTGGCTACTGTAGGGGTGAAGATGGAACAAGATGATATCAACAGAAAGTTTCTCAGATCTCTTGGGGATGAATGGACTATGTACACTGTCTCATATAGACAGAGTGACAATCTGGAAGAGAAAGAACTTGATGATCTATACAATGATCTAAGAGTTTTTGAAACTGAGGTAGAAACCAAGAAGAAGCCCTCTGGTTATATTCACAATGCTGAACTTCTTTCAGCATCCACTGATACTACTGCCAACCCTGAAGCAGTTAGTACTGCCAGTGGAGTATGTTCAGAAAAAGGCACTGAAACTATATTTGAAGCCTTTTTGTCCAGTCATAGCAGCAATTCTCTGATTAATGATGATCTTGATCAAATTCACCCTGATGATCTGGATGAGATGGATATTAAATGGCAGATGGCCATGTTATCCATGAGGGTGAAAAAGTTCATTAAAAGAACTGGAAGAAATAACTTCTCTCAAAGAAGAGAAGATGGAGCTGGTTTTGACAAAACCAAGGTGGAATGTTATAAGTGTCACAAGAAAGGACACTTTGCTAGAGAATGCAGGAGTGCTGTTCCAAACAATAACCACCAACAAGCTCAGAATGGAGGATACAATCAGAACAAGAATCCTGCTCAAGCCCTTGTTTCTCAACAAGGAATGGGATTTGACTGGAGTGATCAAGCTGAGGAAGCCATTCAGAACCAAGCTCTTATGGCAGAAGTGTCTGATCTCCCTACTGAGGTAAGTTCTAATCTTTGCACTAAATCTTGCATTGACACTGTTACAAGATACAGGGATCACAATCAAAGTATGTGTGATGACCTCAAAAGATTAGAAAAAGACAGAAGAGATTATGTGTTAATAGTAGAGAGATTTGAAGAGCAAATCAAAGGCTTTCAAGCTAATGAACTTCAACACTCTTATGACACAAACTATTGGAAGTGGGAAAAGAATGAGTTAGAAACCAAACTGTCTAAGTCCTTAGAAGAGAATGATAGACTGAAAGAGGAACTGTCAAAAGTTAAGCTTGACATACACAAGTTTTCCTATGCTTCAAAAGCAATGGACTCTCTTCTAAAGGCTCAGATACATGATAAGATGAAGCCTGGTATTGGATACAACAATACACCCCCTCCTTACAATAACAACTATATTTCTCCTACATCAGACTTGTTAGAAACTAAGGAGAAAAAGGACTTGTCTGAAGAAGCATTTAAGATAGATCCTTTGGATGAGGTAGTAGTTAAGGATTTGACTGAGAAAGGAGCAAGTGAGAACAGGGATAATAATGTGAGTAAAAAGATACCATTAGAAAACAATATTATCACCAATGAGGGATGTGGGAAAATCTGGGTCAAGTCCAAGGAGATAGAGAAGACTAAAGGAAATGATAACAAGGTCCACTACAAACAAACCACAGTGGTGAATCCTGGATCTTGTAAACAGTGTGATTGCAATAAAGCCAAGAGCCTAAATTCTGGTTTAAAAAGAGGAAATCAAAGAAACTGGAATAATCAATGGGCTCAGAAACAAGGAGTTGATCTGAATAAAATCAATAGACCAAAACCTTGTTATATATGTGGCAAGTTGAATCATTTGGCTAAGTATTGTTACTTCAACCCAATTAACCAATAGATGAACTTTAAAAGATTTGTGCAAAAACCTGTTGGTTATAGGAAGGCTGGAAAGAAACATGTGATAAAGAAATCTGTTGAAAGTAAAGGCACTTTAAAGAAAAAGATTTTAAAAGAAAGTATCAAAATGTGGGTACCTAGAAGTACTAACAGTGTTAGTACTGCTAACAATATTAGTACTGCTAACACAGTTACTACTGCTAACAGTGTTAGTACTGCTGAAAATATTAATGTTGCTAATACTGTTAATACCTCTTCAAAGGTTAATACTGCCAACACAGTTACTGCAGCTAACACAGTTACTACTTCTAACAAGGTTAGTGCTGCTAAGCATGCAAGTGCTGCCAAGGCAGTTAGTACTTCTAAAACTAGTACTGATTCTAGCAAACATAGTTCCAAGCCTATTATTGTAACAAAGTACTCCAAGAATGAGGAGTTAAAGTTCAAAAATCTTGTCAAGAAAGAATGCAAATATTTTGATGAGAAAGGGGTACCCAAGACCACTTTGGCTTGGGTTCCTATTTCATACTAATTGATTTATCTAATGTGCAGGGCAACCAACAGCTCAAGGGAAAGAGCATTTGGCATGTTGATAGTGGTTGCTCTAGGCACATGACAGGCAACATGTCATGCCTTCAGGATTTCAAGCATATCAATGGAGGACATGTTGCATTTGGAGACAATCTTACTGGTGGTAAGATAAGTGGAAAAGGTAATGTCACCAAAGGTAAGATGACATTTGAGGATGTCTACTATGTTGATCAATTAAAGTACAACCTGTTAAGTGTATCACAGGTTTGTGACAAACAACATAGTATATTATTTACTAATACTGAGTGTATGATTCTTGCCCCAGGGTTCAAGGTAGTTGATGAAAGCATGATACTACTTAGAACTCCAAGAAAGGACAATGTTTACTGTCTTGATTTGGACAATGTTGATAGTGATTCATCTCTAAATTGTCTTGTTTCAAAAGCTTCTGTAGATGAATCATCTCTATGGCACAGAAGGATGTGTCACATGAATTTCAAGACTATGAACAATCTTGTTAAAAATAACCTTGTAAGAGGGTTACCTTCAAAAGTCTTTTCATGTGATGATCATTGTGTTGCTTGTCTTAAAGGCAAACAACACAAAACTTCTCATAAGACCAAAGAGTTAAATTATGTTTCTTCTTGTCTCCAGTTACTGCATATGGATCTGTTTGGTCCTACAAATGTTATGAGTATAGGCAAGAAATCTTACTGCTTGGTTATTGTTGATGATTACTCCAGATTTACTTGGGTATATTTTCTAAGGACTAAGGATGAAACAAGTGGTCTTATCAAATCCTTTATTCTAAGAATTGAAAACCAAACTAATCAAAGAGTAAAAGTCATGAGATCAGATAATGGAACTGAGTTTAAAAATCATGATCTAAACACCTTTTGTGAAGAAAAAGGTATTGAGAGACAATATAGTGCTCCTAGGACTCCTCAACAGAATGGTGTTGCTGAAAGGAGGAATAGAACACTAATAGAGGCTGCTAGATCTCTGTTGGTTGATTCAAAATTGCCAATTACCTTCTGGGCTGAAGCAGTTAATACTGCTTGTTATGTCCAAAACAGAGTTCTAGTGGTCAAGCAAAAGAACAAGACCCCATATGAGCTTTTAAATAAAAGAAAACCTTTTATTGGTTTCTTCAAACCTTTTGGGTGTCCTTGTACAATTCTAAATACCAAATCTCACTTAGGTAAGTTTGATAGCAAAGCAGATGATGGATTTCTTGTTGGATATTCATCTCAGAGTAAGGCCTACAGAGTATTTAACTCTTCTTCTAGAATAATTGAAGAAAGTGACAATGTCAAATGCAATGAGAACACACTAAATCCTGTTGGGTCTGGACCTCAGTGGCTATTTGACATTAATTCACTAACTAACTCTTTTAGTTTCAGTAATGAGTATACAGGAACAAGAAGTGGAGGATCAGGGATCACACAAGTTCAAGAAAGTATATCTAAATCTGTGATTTTTCCCATACCCACAGTAAATTCTGGTGAAGACTGTGAAAAGGAATCAATTACTGAACCAAGTCAGAGTGAAGAAGACACTAGAGATGAGGAGACTCAAGAAAATAATGAAGTGGCATCTGAAAACACTTCAGTTGAGCTGCATGAATCTAATCTTGAGGCTGGACTGAATGAAGAACCTAGTCATAACACCAGAGTTCAAAAGAATCATCCTCCACAGTTGATAATAGGAGATATCTCTTCTCCTATGATGACTAGACATCAAAGCAGGCTTCAGGAAATGCACGATCAAAAGCATACAGTGCTTTCTTGTTTTCTATCACAGCTTGAGCCTAAAAAGGCACATGATGCTATGAAAGAATCCAGCTGGATAGAAGCAATGCAAGAGGAACTGTTACAGTTCAAGCTACAAGATGTATGGGATCTAGTAGACCTTCCTAAAGGTCACAGAGCGATTGGCACAAAGTGGATTTTCAGAAACAAGAGAGATGAAAGAGGTATTGTCATAAGGAACAAAGCAAGGCTGGTGGCTCAAGGCTATACTCAAGAAGAAGGTATAGATTATGAAGAAGTTTTTGCACCTGTGGCTAGGATAGAAGCAATCAGATTATTCCTAGCCTATGCTTCTTACATGAACTTCAAAGTCTATCAAATGGATGTAAAAAGTGCTTTTCTCTATGGATCAATTGAAGAAGAAGTATATGTTTGTCAACCACCAGGGTTTGAAAACCCAAGCTATCCAGACAGGGTATACAAATTAAAGAAAGCACTTTATGGACTACATCAAGCCCCAAGAGCATGGTATGACACACTGTCATCCTATCTCTTGGAAAATGACTTTGAAAGAGGAGTCATTGATAAGACTCTATTTATCAAAAGAAAGAAGAAGGATATTTTGCTGGTCCAAATCTATGTTGATGACATTATCTTTGGATCTACAAGAAACAACATGTGCAAGGAGTTTGAGGATTTAATGCATCAAAGGTTCAAAATGAGTTCCATGGGGGAACTTACTTTCTTCCTTGGACTCCAAGTTCAACAGAAGTCAGATGGCATTTTCATCTGTCAATCCAAGTATGTGCAGGATATTCTAACCAAGTTTGGTTTCTCAGAATCAAAACCTGCCAGCACACCTATGGAAACACACAAGCAGATCACAACAGATCTTGAGGGGGAGGATATGGATGTGCATCATTATAGATCCATGATTGGCTCTCTCATGTATCTCACAGCATCAAGGCCAGATATAATGTTTCCAGTCTGTGTATGTGCAAGATTTCAAGTTAGGCCAAAGCAATCTCACTTTCAAGTTGTTAAGAGGATATTCAGATATCTCAAAGGGCAACCCAGATTGGGACTTTGGTATCCTCATAACTCACCTTTTGACCTAATAGCATACTCAGACAGTGATCTAGGTGGGGCAAACTTGGACAGAAAATCTACTTCTGGAGGATGTCAGTTTTTGGGTGATAGACTAGTCTCATGGCAGTGCAAGAAACAAACCACAGTATCCACATCTACAACAGAGGCAGAGTACATAGCAGCTGCAAGTTGTTGTTCTCAAGTCTTATGGATTCAGAATCAAATGTTGGATTATGGGGTAACCTTTCTACACACTCCAATCTTTATTGACAACAGCAGTGCTATTAGCATTGTGAATAATCCAGTCAAGCACTCAAAAACAAAGCACATTGAGATCAGGTATCACTTTATAAGAGATTGTAATGAAAAGAAACTTATTCAAGTTGTCAAAGTTCACACTGATAATCAGTTTGCTGATCTATTCACTAAAGCTTTTGATGTGGGTAGATTCACTTTCTTGGTAACAAGTGTGGGAATGATAAACTCTGAATAATCCCCTTCTCAAAAAGTGGTTTTATATCTGTATAGTATTCCTGGAGTTCCTAATCGTCTGTTTCAGGATATGCATAGCAGTACTCAGTGTTTAGCAAGTTTAAAAGGAGTAAGTTAGTTAATACTGCTTTCAGTTAATACTGCTAGTAGTTAATACTGCTAGTGGTTAATACTCCTTTCAGTTAATACTGCTAGTGGTTAATACTGCTTTCAGTTAATACTGCTAGTGGTTAATACTGCTTTCAGTTAATACTGCTAGTGGTTAATACTGATTTCAGTTAATACTGCTAGTGGTTAATACTGCTTTCAGTTAATACTGCTAGTGGTTAATACTGCTTTCAGTTAATACTGCTAGTAGTTAATACTGCTTTCAGTTAATACTGCTAGTAGTTAATACTGCTAGTAGTTAATACTGCTAGTTAGTTAATACTGCTAGTTAGTTAATACTGCTAGCTAGTTAATACTGCTAGCAGTTAATGCTGCTAGTAGTTAATACTGATCTAGGTTAATACTGCTTATATTCCGAATACTATAAATACTTTTTGCCCGCCTAAAAGTTCATAACGACTCTTTGCATACTGTTCTCTTGCGCTCAAAACCTTTTCTCTCTCAAGTTCGAAGTTTTCAGGCAAGCTTTTCACTAAGATCAATGGCATCCATGACTTTCATCGACGAGCACAACGAGATTGCGATGCTACAAAAGCCAAAGCAAGCTTCAGGATTTCATCAGATTGTGGATTTCCTCAAGACAAGCCACATTGCTCATGCTCTTATTGTAACCCCTACAATCTATATTGAGCATCAAAGGCAGTTCTGGGCTAATGCAACCATTGTTGTTGAGAATGGTGTGCAGATGATCAAGACAAGAATCTGTGATCAATCACTCACGGTTACTGAAGAGGTTATTCGCATCAGTCTACGTCTAGACGATGCCTCTGGTATAACCTCTATCCCAAATGATGAACTGTTTTCAAACCTTACAAGAATGGGGTATGGAGGCCCATTGGGAGTGTTCAAATTTTCTAAAGCAAAATTCTCACCCCAATGGCGTTTCTTTGTCCATACTCTTATGCATTGTATCTCCAAAAAGACTACTGGATGGAGTGAGTTCAGCAGCACTATTGCTTATGCTTTGGTGTGCTTGGCCACTGCCAGAAAGTACAATTTTTCTAAAATGATTTTCAGTGATCTTGTCTCAAACATGGGAAACAAAAAGAGCTTCTTTATGTATCCCAGGTTTGTTCAAGAAATTATTACTCATGAATTGACGGATATACCTCAACCTGTTGGGGTATATGTACCTAAACCCCCCAAAGGCAAGGTGTTCTCAAATATGAGAAGATCTGCTGGGGACTCTGAAGGAGTTGACACCCCATTGTTCTCTACAATGATGGTGGTGTCCCAAACCAATGAAGGAATGGCAGCAGGGTCAAGGCCCCCATTAGACCAACCCACTGCTAGCCAAGCCCAACCTTCCCTCTCAAAATCAATTCCCCAGTCCCTTCTTGAAAAACCAACCTCTCCCATCACCCAAACTTACAAGAGAAAACAGGTAAAGAAGGCTCCTTCCCTTCTTGTACCATTACCCACTAAGCCTATAAGCCCTCTAAGGGAGAATTCTCCCCTAGAGAATATCCAAAGGGAAACCACACGGGTGTCTCCCAACCCAAAGGAGGTGCTCTCTGAGGAGGAGGTAGAGCATATGGGTGATGAGGCTGCCACTACTCCTGCTAGTACAGAGGAGGAAAGTGGTAACATCAATAAGACCTCCCCCATGGTAACTTTGAATGAGCAATCATTTGAAGGTCCCTGGTGCCAAGAAACCACAGGGGTGGATAGTGCCTCAGCAAGGCAGAAGACTTCCACAAATAAAAGATCCAATGATCCTTCAAAGGAGGGTAACACTTCTGGAGAGGGTGAGGACAGATATACGTACGATGAATTGATGGAAACAATGGGGAACATCAATCAAGATGTTCTCAAACAAGGCAAAGAAATTGAAGAAATGAAGCTAGTAATTCTGTCACAACAAGAACAGATTGCTAAGCTGAAGAGGATGGTGGTTAGTCTGGTACAAAGGAAGAAGAGAAAGCAATTCCAATTAAAGAGAAGGCCAACTGAGGATGATGCTCCCAAAAAGGGGGAGATCAACATGGAAGAAGCCACAAGAAAGGGGGAGCTTGATGGAGAGAAAGTTGATGTTCAGGGGGAGCAGCAAGAAGAAACAGTTACTACTGCTGACATTAATAAAGCAGCAGAAACTGTGAAAGAAGTGTTAACAGATCTTGAGATTGCAGAAACCTTACTAAAAGCCAAGAATGATACTCCCAAGGTCACTTCAAAGACCAAAGGTGTAATCATAAAAGAACAAGGTGAAGTGATCAAGAAAGATAACAGTAAGAAGGCAATGAGCAAAGACAAAGGAAAAGCAAAGATGGTAGAATCTGATCAACCAATCAAAAAGCAAAGGTTGGTTGAATCAGATGAAGCCCTAGCTAAAAAGATGCAGGAGGATATTGAAAAAGAAGAAAGAGTTCAGATGGAAAAGGACAGGGAAATGGCAAAAGCTCTAGCTGCTGAACTGAATGAAGCTTATCAACAGAGTATGGCAACTGAAATTGCACAGAAGAAAGCTGCAAGTATGAAGAAATCTGTGGTGAAAACAGTTGCAAAGAAGAGAAGACCCTCAAAGACATTCCTAGGTACCCAAGAGAGAAACAAGATGATTATATTTCTCAAAGGTGCTGTAGGAGTCAAAAAGGAGATGTTCTCCAAAATGTCTTTTGAGAAGATCAAAGAGCTCTATGATTCCGAGATGTTAAAGGTTCAGGGAAGTGAAACTGCTAGGGTGGAGATGGAGAAGAGAATAAAAGAAAGTAATGACTTTGATTGTCAAAAGCCATTTCCAGATGAGCAAGAAACACCTCCTAAGAAAGAGTCCACCCTGGGAGAAAGTCTAAGGACTTTAAAGAGAACAAAAATGATGGCAAGGAGAAAGCCAATCAAAAAGCCTAGAGTATCTGAAGAAGAGGCTGATAAGGTTGCTGAAGAAGAAGGGGCACCTGAGTCATCTAAACAGACAGAGCTATCTAACACTGATGATGTAAATTTGTATATGGTAGTGATGGACAAAGTGCCTGAACCAATTTCAGCAGAACCTGTAGGAGTTAAGCCTCCTGAGGTCATTCTCTGGGATACATTGACAGTGGATGGAAAGGAATACATAAGGCTGAAAAGAAAGGATGAAAAGTATGAAGTGTTCAACACATGGGCAAAAATTGTCAGAACATGCTCTAGATCAGATCTTGAAGAGATGTTTGAGATAGGAATGAAGTTGTATGCAGATATTCTAAAGGCTCCAGGAATTTCAATTACAAAACTGGTAATGGAGTATCTGTGTATGATGTTCAAACCTGAAGAAGTAAAGCATATGATCAAGGATGTATTCAAGTCGGTCAACAGTTGGACTCTATATGAAATTAGTGGAGTATATACAGTGACTTTGGATTTAAATCACACTGAATACTTCCTAGTGGATAGAGTGTACAATCATAGCAGATTGAAGCTACATGCCATGATGAAGAAAAAGTTAAGGTGTGTTCCAGATTCAGAAATGGCTAAATACTTGATTCAAAGAACCATCAATCAGAGTTTGGGATTGGATGCAAACACTGGAATTTAGGCCATAATAGAGTTTTGGGAGCATCTTGAAGATTAATTCTGAAGAACTTGACTTCTCTTCCTAAAAGTCAAGTTAGGGGGAGATTGTTGGGAACTGAAGAATTCATCAAGTATGGTTAATGCTGCTGGTTCAAAGTTACTACTGCTAGAAGACTTAAAGGTTAATACTGCTGAGTGTTACTACTGCTAGTACTATTAATACTGCTAGTCATAGTTAGTGCTGCTTGAACAAAGTTAGTACTGCTTAGCTAGTTAGTACTGCTAGTAGTTAGTGCTGCTTAGTAGTTAATGCTGCTAGAAGAAGTTAATGCTGTTGATCATGGTTAGTGCTGCTAAAGAGATTCGGATGGAAAGAATGACAGCTGGATAATCTGAAGATTATGGAAGCTTAGAGATATACATGGAAGATATATTGAAGATATTTTATTTATTGTAATTATCTTTGTATTCAGTATATATATTGTATAGTTTAGAATAATGAGTTAACTTTTGTTTTCATTCTTTTAGAGAGAAAATCAATCTCAAGGTATAGATTCTAATTCTAGAGAAGTAGAATTCGTATTGGTGAGCCTGTTCATCAATATTGAGGTTGAGTGAGTAATCTTGTAACTTCAAAGCATTCAATACAAGTTTACAGTTTGTTGATTATATTCTGTTTTGATTTTCTGTTTGATTAAATATCAAAGTGTTATTCCGCAAACTTCTTTGATATTGTTTCTGAGAATTAATTCTTGTTGAGAATTCGATCCTGTCACATGATCCAGAGGTGCTTTTCCGGTCTAGCTTACATCCTGCGTGATCAGCATCTGTAAAGGCAGTTAGTTCAAAACGAGAATCCTTTGGATACCAAAGGCCTAAATTAGAAGTGCCTTTGAGATATCTAAGGATTCGCTTAACAGCATTAAAGTGAGACTCTTTAGGATTAGACTGATATCTCGCACAAAAACATGTGGCGAACATTATATCTGGGCGACTGGCAGTCAGATAAAGTAAGGAACCAATCATGCTACGATACACCTTTTGATCAACAGGTTTACCAGAGGGATCTGTATCTAAGAGTATACCAATAGCCATTGGTGTTTTCATGACTGAACTATCTTACATATTGAACTTTCTTAACATGTATTTTATATATTTAGCTTGATTGATGAAAATGCCTTCGGGTAATTGCTTTACTTGTAAGCCAAGAAAGAAATTTAATTCACCCATCATCGACATTTCAAACTTTGTTTCCATGATTTTAGAAAAGTTCTTGCAAATTTTTTGATTTGTCGACCCAAATATTATGTCGTCAACATAAATCTGAATGAGAATCAAGTCCTCACCTTGCCTTTTAAGAAATAAGGTGGTATCAACCGTACCTTTCTTGAAACCAGAAGCTATGAGAAATTTAGTTAGAGTTTCATACCAGGCTCGTGGTGCTTGCTTGAGACCATAAAGTGCTTTGTCTAACACGTAGACATGAGCAGGGTGATGAGGATCAATGAAACCTTCAGGTTGTGCCACGTAGACCTCCTCATGCATAACGTCATTTAGGAAAGCTGACTTTACGTCCATTTGATAGACTGTAAAGTTTTTGTGCGCTGCATATGCTAAGAAGATTCTGATGGCTTCGATCCTTGCAACAGGGGCGAAGGTTTCGTCATAGTCAATGCCCTCCTGTTGACAGTACCCTTTTGCAACCAAACGAGCTTTGTTTCTCACAACTACTCCAGCCTCGTCTTTCTTGTTTCTGAATACCCACTTTGTTCCAATAACAGTTTTACCTTTAGGTAGTGGGATCAAGCGCCAAACCTTGTTCCGTTCGAATTGCAGAAGCTCGTCTTGCATAGCAGAAATCCAGAATGGATCACGTAGAGCTTCTGATGCTTTCTTTGGTTCTAAGGAACTAAGGAAGCTTGAAAACATGCAGAAATTTGCTGATGCAGACCGTGTCATGACACCAAATTGTACGTCACCTATCACATTATGCAGGGGATGATCCTTAGTCCAACGATGTGTGCTTGGTAAGGATTCAACTGTTTGTTGCGTGTTTGATGCATTGTATTCATCATGCATGGCAGGTAGATCCACAGATGTACTCGGGACATCTTGTACAGGAGTTTCTGATACTGAAGCTTCTGGAGTAGCAACTGAAGTACTCGTGACTTCATTTCCAGAAGAATTATCTGCAGAGACAGATTCAGCATTAGTAGAGTCAGAAACTAACGGCTTACTTGTACCTGATGGAGATGCAATTTCAGTGACTTCTTCGGGCGGTCCAGACATGTCTTCAGAAATAGTAGGGACCTCCGAGTTTGTTGTTGAAGTTGAGATGCCTTTGTCAAAATTTGCACAAATATCATCGAAGGCATCAATAAACAACAAATCTAACTCAGATGAAGTAGAGTTAGAAGAAGTAGAATATTTAGATACTGGTTCTATTCTGGAGTGAATAGAAGCTTTGTTCTTAAGTCCGAGTTCTGAACTGTTGTGTTTAGAAGTCCGTGTAGAATTCTCATCAAAGGAGACATTCATGCTTTCAACAACCGTCTTCGTTCGAATAATGTAGATTCGATAAGCCTTGGATGTCAGAGAGTATCCAACGAGATATCCTTCATCCGCTTTCTTATCAATTTTTGATAGTCCTTGACGCTCTCGCGGAATGTAACACCTGCAACCAAAAACACGAAGGAATTTGATATTAGGTTTACGGTTGTTGATTAACTCATATGCTGTTTTGTCAAATCGTTTGACCACAATGGTACGATTCTGAGTTAAGCATGTTGTTGCGACTGCCTCAGCCCAAAGATACATGGGTAGATCCGAATAGGCAAGCATAGTACGAGCAGTTTCAACAAGAGTGCGGTTCTTCCGTTCAACAATGCCATTTTGCTGTGGAGTGTAGGCTGCGGAGAAGTTATGTGAGATTCCCACAGAGATAAGATAACTCTGTAAGGTGTCATTCTTGAACTCCATGACGTTGTCACTGTGAAGAGTTCGTACTGGCAGTTGAAGACATACTTGGATACGCTTAATAAAAGCGATAATCAATTCTGGCGCATCTGACTTGTTGCGAAGAAACTCGAGCCATGTATACCTTGAATAGTCATCTATCATTACTAAGACGTATTTCTTGTCGTTGATAGATGATTTTCGCATTGGGCCGCAAAGGTCCATATGAATAAGTTCCAGTGCAGATGAGCTAGATGATTCAGTTTTGGACTTGAATGAGCTTCGCTTCATTTTGCCCATCTCACATGCAGAACATAGTGAGTCTTTTTCAAACCTCATTTCTGGTAGACCTTTGACCAGACCTTGTCTCTGTAGCTTAGCTATGGATCGGAAATTCTGATGAGACAAGCGGTGATGCCATGTCCACGATTGTGCTTTAGGTGCTTTGGCTAATAGGCATACTGGACGTGTGGCAGACAGTGTTGGAAAATCTACATAATATAGATTTCCATGGCGCTCAGCTTTGAAGACTTCGTAACCATCGGGATCCTCAAGATAGCAATGAGTTGTTGTGAAGCGAACTTGATATTTCATGTCACAGAAGTGACTAGTGCTAAACAAATTATGATCAAGTCCTTCAACACATAACACCCTTTGAATCTTCATAACTCCATTATCAAGCATGCCATATCCTCTGACGTGTCCTTCTACTTCAGAATTTGAAAAACGAACTGCTCCGGCAGGCTCCTCCACGTAGTTATGCAAGAGGTGTTTGAATCCTGTCATGTGGCGTGAACATCCAGAATCTATCACCCACAGTCGACAGGCCTGCAAAAGAGACAATTAGTTTTGCTTAGGTACCCATATCAAGATGGGTCCTTCGCGGTTAGCACCAAGCAATTCAGGAATATCAGCAGGTTTAACTTTCACTCTCCATTCGTAACGAGGTTTTGGAACCCATTTCCAAACCATTTTAACATTTAATTCCTGAAAGTGCTTTTTAGAACTAGGATTGGCAACCTTAGCACGAAACACTTTGGGTTGTGTGGACAAATTAGAATTAGAATTGGAATTAAGGTTCAGTTTAGCTTTTCTTTTACTCTTCTTGGACTTAGGAGTGGAGTAGTATTTGAAAGAATTATCCCAGCAGTGTTTGCAATAAAGATTCTTTCGAGCAAAATTCATAAACTTAGATTTATCGGAACAAATCTTACATTCATGTCCATCAAAAGAATTACTTTTCAAAATAATAGTGTCTGAAATACAACTATTTGTAACAAAAGATTCACTAGAAGTCAAACTATCATTTTTATTCAAACTAGTAACTTTATTCTTCTTACTCCTCCCAACTCCAATTCCTTTTATATCTGAAACAGAAACGGGAACCTTGTTAGTCTCTATCTTAGAGAATGATTCTTTTCTAGAGTTACTTGAAGTCTCACCCTTCTCAAAAATGCTAGGTGGATATTCAGGACAATCAGAGTAAACAACTGAAGGTTTTGTAGGAGCATCAAATTCTGGATTAGTTCTTACCTTCCAGCTTGGATCATTGAACATTTGTTTATCATTTGAAGCATTCTTGAATAAAGTAATTTTCAAATCATTGATCTCTGTGCAAAGCTCTTGATTTTCTTTCAAAGATTTTTCAAGTTTAAATTTGAGATCAAAGTTTTCATCTTCAACCTCATCAAGAGACTGTTGCAACATATCAATTTGCTTCATCAATTCGGATGTATGATCACTCACAGAATTTGACTCCTTTGTAATAGAAACAGGATCAGAATCTGAGGCATTCATCATTTCAGAAAACCTTTCCTCGGTCATGTTTTCAATAAACTCCATTTTGTCATTTTTAGAACAAGATCCATTCGTGATGATAGTTTCTTCTTCAACCTCTTCAACAAGTAAAGGTTTAGAAGCAATGGGATTTGAGACTGATGGTATAGTTGATGGATCAACATCCGATTCATACTCATCATATTTGCATGCAGTCTCAGGTGGAACAGTGTCATTGTTGACTGATTCTTTTGAAGATGTGGTAAACAGTGAATCAAAATCAGCCAATTCGATCTTTCGAGTCTCATAGCTTTTGTTCAAATAACTATATTTAAAACCAACGGATTTAAAAGAATTTTGAGAATCAGTGTCGCAAGACTTGTTTTCTCCCATTTCTTCTTTACCTTTGTTCTCTGTAAAAGGTTTAGAAGTACTTGCTTCAACAAAGGTTGCACGAATGTTAGGAATGGGTCTGATTACGGAGCCAAATTTATCAAAATTATATAAGTGCTCCGGTGCATTTTTCAAAACATCGTTAGTTGGCACACCCAAACCTGGTTTAAGTTTATAAAACCTTTCATCTTGGAGTTTATTGGTTAACAAATTTAATGTCTGCTCAGTCTGACCTCTTTTCATATTAATATCCTCCAATTGCTTGATTTTGGTGAAAGCTTCATTTCTTTCTTGAAAACAGACTTCGAATTTGATTTTAAACTCACCCTTTTCAGCATTAAGATTTACAAGATCCTTTTCTAAGCCAGATATTTTTCTTTTTAAAGATTCTTTTTCAGCTTTTAAACCATCCTTTTCTTTTTCTTTTTCTTTTTCTTTTTCTTCCACAACAACTTTTAACAAAGCGTTTTCATCACGAAAACTTAAAACTGATTGATGTGCGGAGCTAAGTTTACCTTTCAATAAAGCAAATTCATCTTTCATATTATGTATTTGGGCCATCAAAGATTCAATAAGTTCAGAATGATCACTTACCTCAGAGTTCGCATCTTCGGAATGTGCCTCAGAAGCTTCATCGTCACCATCCAGTTTTGCCATGTAGGAAACTTGGGTGAAGTGCGCCTGCTCCTCATCATCAGAACTTTGGAACAACCAGTTTTCCTCTTCAGCCATAAGCACCTTTCCTTCTTCAGCTTTCTTGGCAATGAGTGACTTCCTTGCATAGTATTCTGAGTTCTTTACTTTCTTGAACTTGCAATCTCTAGAGAAGTGCCCAAATTTGCCACAGTTGTAGCATCTGCCTGGTTCATCCTTTCTTTCTTCTTTCTTCTCCTCTCTCTTTTCTTCTCTTCTATCTTCCTTCCTGTCATCTTTCCTCTCTTCTCGTCTGTCCTCTCTTCTTCCATACCTTGGCTTGTATCGCATTTCAGACTTCTCTTTCTTGTGCCCTTCATACTTTGGCTTCGAGTAGTACTTTTTCTTGCCAAAGCTCTTCTTAAATTGCCGAGTTATCATGGTCAAGTTCTCAGAGAACCTCTGTTTGTCATCATCAGAGTCAATCTCCAGTTCTTCATCACTTGAAGCAGAATCAGACTCAGTAACCTCAGTAACAAGAGCTTTAGATGCCTTTTTCTTTGACCTTGCAGAGGATACAGGACCTGAACTTGGACTTTTTTCTTTGCCAGCTATGAGAGCCACGGAATCCTTCAGATTATTAGACTCATTATTAATGGTTCTCACCTCATCCTCATGCTGAGAAAGAGTAGAGAAAATATCGGTGACGTTTTCCTGAGCCATGTTCTTTGACATCTGAAGGTTGATGGCAAAGTTCTTCCATTCCGGATTCAGGTTCTTGATGAACTTATAATTTATCTCTGAAGCTGATTTAGAGATATTGTTCCTCTGCAAATCATTGAGAATGATGTTGTATTTGTTGTAGGTCTCTAGCAACGTCTCTCCTTCCTTTGCGTGAAACCCCTCATATGCATTTATGCATAGATTCTGCTTTGCTTGAATTGAGGCTTCACTTCCTTCAAACTGTCTTGATAATTCATCCCAAACTTCTTTAGCTGAGCTCCGACTATCTACACGATTGTAGATGTCATTTGGAATAGCCATTGTCAGATAAATGAGAGCCTCTTCATCTATCTTGTACAACTCTTTCTCCTTTTCACTGAAGTACTGGTACGGTTTTGGGACAAATCTATCAGGGATTTCTGGAGAGGTTTCAGTTTCTGCTTGACCGGGTACTCTGATCATTGGATTTGCAGGGCCATTGATGATTGATTCCATATATTCTCATTTCTTGTGATTCAGAAACTGGATCATTCTCTTCTTCCATTCCTGATACTCATTAGCCATGAGGACAGGAGGTTTGGACTGAGAGCCCATTGAGAGAAGTTGGTTCGACATCTTAACTGTATGGTTAGAAAGCAAACTTATCTGTACCAAGAGAATCAACTAGATGAGATCGTTAGAATCAGGTATTGGATAAAAACTACACTCAAAAATTTTCAGAAAAATAAATTTCGAAAAATAATTAAATGTAGATATCTCAAACAGTATTAATCTCAAAGAAATTAATCACAGAAAAACTAGCGCAACAATGAGCTAAGACAGTGGCGCAAAAAGAGTTTCGCGTGAGCAATGGGTAGCGCAAAAGTGAGATTTGCGCGAGTAATGGGTAGCGCAAAAGTGAGATTTGTGCGAGTAATGGGTAGCGCAAAAGGAGTTTTGCGTGAATAGGCAGTGGCGAAAAAGGAGTTATGCGTGAGCAATGGGTGGCGCAAAAGTAAAATTGCGCTAGAGGTGGGTCGCGCGAAACGGATTTTGCGCGACAAGAAGGTGGCGCAAAAGTGGGATTTGCGTGAGTTGCGGGTGGCGCAAAACAAATGTTTGCGCGAATAACTGTTGGCGCAAAAGAGTGACCGGGGTCTTGCTCGACCGGGGTCTTGCTCGACCGGGGTCTTGAGGTCGACCGGTGTGTTGCACGACCGGAGAGGACCTTCGACCGGTATCAGCCTTTGACCGGTAACGTGCTTCGACTGGTATTGTGTCGACCGGACCAGTATATTGACCGGAATTAAGGTAAGGAGACCGACCGGTATGGTGCGACCGATAATCCATCGTCTTGAATATCGACCAGTATGGTCTTGAAGGTTCGACCTAGAATTCGATAATCAACCCAGAAACCAATCGAGAACTCAAATTCAAATGCAAAAATCAGACTTTCTTACCCATAAACATATATCGATTGGAATGCAATCAAACTTAATGATTAAAAACCAACTTTTATGACTCAATTTGAAGAACACAGAAGCCGACAGGTATAAGAAGTTGTCGAACCCAGTATCAAACAAATCATCAAAAATCCAATTGATTAATGAATTAAAGCGCAATTAAACTATCAGATAACATTCCATAACATACAACTCCTCTAATCAAATCAATTTTATGCATAAAAACACCTTAAATCATGAAATTGATTTTCACCCAGAGATAAACAGATAAGTCGATGAACATAGTGTAATCCAAAGAAAACTTGATTCTTTTGGCTCTGATACCACTTGTTAAACCCCAGATACTAGTTGATAAACAATCACACAACACAATACAGATCAAGAGATGAATAAATCAGAATAACATACCACGATCCCTTGATTAATCAATGAAAATCAATTGTGTGTTCTTGGTACCTTGATGCGTACGATTACAATACGGCTACCTCCTCTCTATAATTATGATTATGATAATAATGAGGATTCAGAGAGGTTAACCCTAAAACCTAATAATTAAAACCTATTTATACTTAGGCCTAATGCCTAATGGGCTTTGGGCCTAATTACAAATAACTATCAAATAAATACAATTTGAACCCTGAACTTTAATCTTGAATATAATTTATGATCCAACAGAACTCCCAATTTATGGAAAACGTGGATAAAACTTTATATCTCGAAACACCCAAAACACGAGTGGGGCATAATACTCAATCCATAAACTATGGATAAAATTCATATATGCAAAACGTCACAGAAAACATGGATACTAAAACTCGATACCCAAAACAACACCTTTCGGTGACGGGGGAGACCCGATTCCATATAATGTGACAGATACAAAGTGAGCCACACATATGTTATTAACACTATTTACATGGTCATATCGGTATTAAGTATCGAGCTTAACATCTTTCAGCGTCCACCCATAGATACTTGCACGTAGGACTTACACCATACCGTCGATGCCTAATTGTGCCGCAATGGGGAAAACTAGTTGTTCCACCATTGGATGTAATGATTAAAATATCGAGCTCGACATCTTTCAGCGTACACCCATAAATACTAGCACGTAGGACTTATACCACATCCGATGCCTATCCGTGCCTCAATGTGGAAAACTAGTCATTCCATCATCGAACAAAATGATTAAAGTGCTCATGGATCCATAGCAGACAGGTCTAAAACATTACATAACCCAAAATGAATGACACATGCACTCAAAATATGTAAATCTTCAATAATCATAAATTATGACCAAAGCTCTACGTTGAGCTATCAAAACTGGACAAATGTCCCCAATACCCAACATAATCAAATATCGAGCCACAAGCTCAGTTAACCAAAAGACTATTTGTCAAAAGCAATAAAGTGAAATAAGATGCAATCAACCAACGCTTATGCAACACATGGTCCAATATGCACGAATAAACTCCAACACAACTTAAGATTGAGACAGATCATTTTATAAAGTTTATAAAGTTAAACACTTCAAAAAAAATCAAAACTCCTCAATTAACTCAACAGTTGATAATTTCATGTAAAACATATAAACATTTAAAAATTGACATTTTGGCATGTACATCGTTTTCACAAATCAGCTTGAACTCACCTTGCAAAATTTAAGCTAAATCTAGATTTTACCCCAACTTGAGATTCCTTGAAGAAACTTGAATCCACAGGAAAATCCTTCCAAAACCTAGATCCATAAGTTTCCAACCATAAACATTTATATTCAACCATTTAGAATCGTTCCCCAAACATTATACATGAAGATCTCAACTTATATCAAAACCCTAGTTTCCATAGTTGAAGAGAAGAGAAGATTACCTTTACCATAGATTGAATCCAACAATAACACTCTTCTAGGTCCCCAAAGTGAGCCACAACTCTCAATCTTCAAAATGATGAAAATGGTTGGATGAGACCCTAAGAAACTTGGTGAGGAAGATGAAGATGAAAGGGTTAAGGTTTTAGATTCCAAACTTTGCTAGATGATGAAGACACACTTGGCTTTTAGGAGACAAACCTCCAAAATTGAGCTAGGGTTCATATGAGACGGTGAGGGGTCGTTTTGGGAGATAAAAGGGAAGAGATTTGAGGGTTTAGTGAGAAAATGAGTTTGGAGGCCGGTTTCAATCTTTTATAACTACAAAGTGGTCGTGCGCGAGTCTTGGCGCGGCTCGGCTCGCGCGGAGAGTTGCGCGGATCTCTGGAGTCCAGCGCCTCGCGCAGATCACGGCAGGGTTCGATTCACGCGGGGAGTCGCACTGGGCACTACTGCCGTTTTTCATTTTCTCTTCGGCCAAAGATTTTGGGGTGTTACAGAAAGTAGCTCAGGAATCTTAGAAAGTTAAATCAGAAAAGTCAACTTCAGAGGGCGAATTTGGAAGAAAATATCTTTGAGAGTGATTTGCAATTGAAAGTAAATGAAAAGCAGTAAATGAAGGCAGTAGATGAAAAGCAATAAATGAAAGCAGTAAATGAAAGATATAAATGAAAGTAATAAATGGAAAGCAGTAAGTAAATTGTAAGCTGGAATGAGACAATGCAAGGGTGTGAAGTTTAGTTGAGGGTTCCAACAAACAGGGAAAGTGAACGTGTGCTGCAGTATATTTCAAATAAAGGTGATGCTGCAGCATAGATCCAGTAGCTTAGAAAATAAGTATTAGCATCCGACCATCAACTAAGAGTCACTCCGGTCAAGGTTTTGACAAGCACTGCTCCACATATCTCAAGCGCCACACTTGTGATATAGGCCAAACGGTCGATCATCTCCTCTTAGATTGCATGGTATAGGAATAGATATCCCATTTTAGTATCTTTTTAAGAAAAGATTACTTCCATGCAGTGGCGGAGGGGAAAGGCCCCCACTCTTATGTAAAAAATTTAAAACTTTGTAGGTAAAATTTTGTTTTTTTTACTGTAATGTGCTTAGTTCCCCCTAGTCATTTTTTACGGTTCCCCCCATTGGCCTAGTCTGTTTTAACGAAACCCCCCCCCCCCACACACTCTCTTGCTTTTTAGTTGTTTTGCCTGTATATTGTTACAGCTAATTCTTGCAATCATGCTATGATGATAGCGTTGGTTGATGATTTTGTTAAATATATCTCAATTTCTTGTTATTTTAGTTTTATATATGTTCAAACCAATTCAATCTAGAAGGAAATTATATAAATTAAATAATAGTATGCTTTGCTATTCGGTTAACCAATATGGTAAAAAATAATCGAAATTGAAATTTACCTTATTTGGTTAACTGAACCGTTTAACTCTCAAACCGAATAACCTGAAATCGTTTTGGTTTGGGTGAGTTATTCGGTTTCCGAATTTTTTTACCTCAAGGACCCCAGTCACCTAAGTTTCTGGATCTTCCACTGTTTCCATGTCATTCAAGTGGAGCGTGTCTAATGGCTCGGGGTCTCAAGTCCATCACACTTTAACACTTTTAGCAAGTGCCCACTTGTCAAGAAGATGTTTGTTCAATATAAACTTGAATGAAAGATGTTAGGTTCATTGAGATCATGATTGGATTGAATGATAAACAATAACAATGAATCAAAGGGTAGAAATCTGTAGATTTATTCAATGCAGAAAAGTAAAAACTACAACTACTAGAACAAAGAAGCAGTTGTATGTCTACATTGAAATGGAAAAACTTAACCTAAAACAAACTACAAGATTCCTATTTATACCCCCAAGCCCTTGTATACATTTTAAGCCCTAACCCAATACAAGGCCCAATACACAATATGTAGATTACTTTACTAAACTTCTAAATAGAACATATATTTTGTTCTAACATTCTCCCCCTAAGTTTTGTAAAGTAATCATTATCTGATCAGCTCCAGCTTCAACTCCTCTCCCCCTTGATTTCTTTAAAAAACTTAGTGTTGCATAAACTTCAAAGCTCCTCTAGCTCGCCCTTCAAAGTAGCTCTTATCCTTGGAGTTTCAACTGAAATATCAGATCTGATGTAGACAGTAACCTCGACTGAGTGCACATAAAGACAGCTTTTGACTCTTGTAAACCCCACACATTCCGTATGCCCACAAGAATGATATGTGTGGATTATGGAATGACAACCAAGTGCATCTTCAGTGTATAACATCTAATCTGTCTTTGAACCTCGAGTTGAAATAAGAATTCAACTTAAGAACTTCATCTGATAAGCTTATGGGTGGTAGCATCTGGTAGCAACACTACAAGGCAAGGGTTAGAAGGCAAGCAATGTTCAACAATTGATAGAAGATACTCATTTTCTGACTTCTTTCCATAATACTGAATAATCAAACCCAGAAATCCTTTCTTCACGAATCAGTTGGATGATTATAAGCGCTCAGGATTCTGAATTACAACTCAAGTATCAGAACAATGTTTGCAGTCGCTCACACTACTGAGTGATCAAGTCAGAAGAATGATAAAGTGCTCTCAACGGTCTAATCACAAAAGAAGCTTCCAGACTGATGATTGCAGATTCTCGGGCAGTTAACTCAATCCAATCAGAGACCAAATCATCAAATACATAATCTGAAAATCTTGAAAGGCATGAGCACTCGTGTAAGAATAGATCCATTGCTAAGAATATGTGACAAACAAATGATAAGAGTGATGTCACATATGCATTCCGCATATAAAGCTCAGGAACAGGGCAAACTTGTATCAAACTGGGTTCAGAACAGTCAGAATTCTCAAAAAGTCTCAAACTTTTCGCAGAACACCATCAATTCGTAGATCACTATTCACGTTTGAGCACAATTTGCAAGATGGACTAAGCCTAAACCTCAAAATTCGCATAGGCTTGCATTGCGAATCCTTACTTTCGCAAGGGCCTATCTGCGAATTCCTCGCCTTTCGCAAACCTATTATCTGCGAATCCTCAGAATTCGCATCACACTGACTTGCGAATCCTGGACTTTTCGCAATACTCTAATCTGCGAAACCTCTACTTTTCGCAACATACATATGTACGAATTTCATCTTCAAAGAATGTTATCCTGCAAATCCTTGAACATTTCGCAGATAACCATTGTGCGAATTCTATACTTAACAAGATATCAGCTTCAAAGTCTGCGAATTCTGACATACGAATTTCTCAAACACTTCAGCATGCGAATTCTTATGTTGCGAGACCTTCATTCTGCGAATTCTTCAAACATCTGCAAGTTCTTCAACTGAATCATGCGAATTCTATGGATCTCGAATGATTTTTCACATTTTTCCCAATTAAACCTTCAATACACTGAATCTTAAGTTGAAACTTTGACAGCAAGTTCGAAAATAACTCTGGAGCACATTTGTAGTTGATCATCTTGTCTAATTTTGACTCTAAAGCACCATTCGATCCAACCACAGTGAATAAAAACTTTCGAACAAAAAAACTCAAAATCGATCTAAACAACCAGATTTGATGAAATTGTACAAACTAATTGATTCTATACTAATCGACTTTATCCATAGAATCAATTTAATCAACAAATACCAAACAAATTTCATCAAATCGCAGAAATTAAAAAATTTCATCGACTGTTCTATCAATAACAATCAGATCTCGATCGTACGTAGATTAATATCTTCGTTAGGCTCTGATACCAATTTTTAGGTCCATTGAGATCATGATTGGATTGAATGATAAACAATAACAAGGAATCAAAGGGTAGAAATCTGTAGATTTATTCAATGCAGAAAAGTAAAAACTACAACTACTAGAACAAAGAAACAGTCGTATGTCTACATTGAAATGGAAAAACTTAACCTAAAATAAACTACAATATTCCTATTTATACCCCCAAGCCCTTGTATACATTTTAAGCCCTAATCCAATACAAGGCCCAATACACAATATGTAGATTACTTTACTAAACTTCTAAATAGAACATATTTTATGTTCTAACAAAAGATCGGAGTAAACATCAATTCATGGGGAATATTTATTGTATAATTGTTTTTAGACCTCAGCTTCCCCTCACACCCAAGCTAAAGGATTAACCTATCATCGCTTGGTTGTCTTGCATTTTTAAGGGAAACATTTGAACACAATACTCAAAGAAAACAATACTTAACAAAAGTACTTTGTAGAAATTTATCCAACAAAAGCACTAAATGCAAAGGAAAGTCACTAAGAATATATTTTGAGAAATCAAACTAGAGATTAGTGATTAAAGACACAAAAGAATTCAATAACTTCACATCCACATTCAATTTAACTTGATCAAAAGCTTGAATAAGAGAAGTATTTGAAAACTTGGCGCCAAAGCAACTAAGAACAAAGATTTAAGTAACCAAACAAGCAATTAGTAATCAAAGACAACAAAAGAATTCCACAACTTCACATCCACGTTCAATTTAACTTGATTAAAAGCTTGAACAAGATAAGTTGTGAGAAACTTGGAGCCAAAGCAACTAAGAACTTGGAAAACTTGTAAGTAGAAAAACACGTGAACAATTTGCAATAAACAAGAATAATTTGGTTTACCACCGATTACAATAAGTGAAAGCAAGATGAAGTAGTGTAAGTCAGGTGGTTTAAAACCCTAGCCAAAGATTCCTTTATATAGGGGAGGAAGTGGCTTACAAAAGGGGTTAACAACCATAATATAATATAAAAAGTGTACATGCAAATAAGCACAAGCCTAATACTACAATCCTTGGGGCCAAAGCAACATGATGGAATTAAGAAATCTTCTATTTCCAGCTTAATGAAACATGGAAAGCAAGTAATCTTCTAAAGAAATTCCATTGTCAAAATCTTTCTTCAAAAATCCATCAGCACTTGGCATGGATGTTTCAACAATCCTTTTCTCCTTCATTCTTCAGTCATAAATCTGCTACAGCTTTGTCATTCTGCAAAACACAGGCAAAACACCAAAATCAGGTCTAAAAAGCATAAAATTGGGCCATCAAGCCCAATGAACTATACTAATCCAATAAGAAGCAAAATAACAACTTAAAGACTCAAGATTTGGGCTTTGAATAATAAAAACAAATAAAATAGTTGGAAATGTGATGCTGCAGCAATACAAATTGTACGCACATCAGAGATTATTGAACCTAAATCCTTATGCATGAGGAATAGGTGAGTCACTTGTGGGAATGAGAGTAGACACTAAAGGATCGTGAATCCTTGAGGTGGAACTCATCTAGAAATGTGTAGGCACTAAGGTTCAACTACCTTTGAGGTGTAACTCTATGGAGTAGACACTACAGGTAATAAGAAGGCTTCAGGTGACGCCAATGTGGTATGTGCATTAAAGCCAAGAACCTAAGGTGTAGTCTCGGTAACATCATTAGGTAACCACATTCACGTGTTCCCGACGCCTTGATGGAAATGGGTCTCCCCCATCATCAAAAGATGTAATTGTGTATGTGGAACATCATTTGAAACTATGATTCGTAGGAATGTGCTACCGTTGCGGATCGGGTAACCTTGAACTAATATCTTTATCTTTACAATTATATGTCTGTGTATGATCTCACTAGGCTTCTAGCCTAACACTTGGATTATGTACATGGTTTGCAGGTCCTACTAGTGGCGGATCTAGGACGTTGTGAGATGCCGACTGATGTTGTTAGGAGCATCTAAGGCGTGGGCTTTTGGATATTTTTGTGAAGAAAATTCTTTTGAGGAGACATAGTGACCACCCCCGTAATCTAGTCACCTAGCAACTAGATTAATTAGGTTGTTATTTATGTCTCATTTATTTGATTTGACAATTGATGTACAAACTTCCCCTTCGTTGGTTATAGTTGTTTATAACATTGAAGGTTTTATGTTACTCGTTTTATATCACCCTATCTTTGTTGTTTAAATTTTTTAGGGTGTTACAAGTTGGTATCAGAGCTCTAGTTTAAGTGAATTAGGTATCAAACTAAGATATATACACTTAAGTTGAGACGTTAAGTTATGATTTGTGAGAATTGGGTAGAAATCTTAAGAAAGGGAGAGTTCAGACTTCAGAGTCGACGGGAAATATGTTAATTGAAAGTTGTGATAATGATAACGAGAATTCTTATGTTTAATATGTTCATAATTTCACTTAGCTAATGCTATTATGTAGGTCAATACATGAGCATGCTTGACTTCAATATTATTGCAATTATTGATGAATGTAGTAGTATGTTTATTTTGTATATATATATATATATATATATATCATTATGATATCTCAACCTTATTCTCGTATGTGGCAGACTAAAATTGTAACACCCTAGATTTTCCTTTTATAAATTGCTTCGTTTAACCTTAAAATTCAATTAAGAAGGCAAGGTTTACTTGGTGTAAGTGTTGGGAGGAACCCATGGGAGAAATCACCAAAATCGCAAGGAAGTAGGCAAAATAGCAACTTGTGCTACCTTTCCCGCAGCCTCAAGTCGAGTGGGAAGCTGCGAAAGTCGTTGTGGTTTCGATCAACATAGCACGCATCCTTCCCCGCAACCTCAAGTCGCGTGGGAAGCCGCGGGAAAGCCCTTAGTCGATTTTATGGGCTTTAGTCATATTTATGGTTTTCACTATATTGTGAGATTTACTTAGTAAAAGTGAGTATAATGGAGAAAGAAATATGTGGATTGCTTTTGGTATTAACAATGATCATTTTAAAGTGGTATAACTTTTGGGAGATCTATTTTATGAAAGGTTTTAATGGGAAATGAAAATGGTCATGGTTATACCTTTATATTGATTTAGTTCCATATGGTATTGATTATGCAGAGAAGTGCATTTTATGGAATTATGATTTGAGAAACTATATGTGTAATTATAGTTTGGTCGTAAATGTAATTGTGACAAGACTTAGACTATTACTAATGGATCCATAGGTATAGAGTCGGCTTATTTTGGGATAACTCCCGTTTGTATCTAGTTGAGACATTGGGTCCTCGGAAGGCAACTTGGTACGGTTATGTGGGACCGGATACTAGCCATGGGCTGTAAATGTAATCCTAGCGAATGAGTATAATTAGGATCATTGGGTGCCCTCCCCCACATCTGAGTACGAACCGGCGAGCTCATGGCATTGATTCTAGTATTGAGCTCACAACTTGGAAAGTAGCTTACTTTTGTGTTCTGCTACAATCCTTGGAAATCGGGTCTCCCCCGTCATCGTAAGATGCTTTTTGAACCGTATGGTTCCTATGTGATGTTGATGGAAATTGATTTACTTACACTCTTGGGAAAATATTTATGTTGTATTTTGATTCGTTTAATTTTATAAATGTTTGATCTGACTAGGCGTAAAGCCTAACACTTTTTCTTAAATGACATGTATATCAGATTCCTTTAGCGACAGAGTACCAAGGTCTTGAGTGGAGATTTGGTTGCTGATAGAGGTTCTTTTGTGATAGGCGGTTTTTGGACAGCTTATCGTAAAATTCTTGATAAAAAATTTTGGAAGACGATAGTGACACTCATCCATAATCTAGGCCTAGTATAACTTAGATTAGTAGGTTGTTATGTATCGCCTTTATTCTTTAGGTTGTAAACACTCATAATACTTCCCCTTCTTGGGTGATTTTGTTTATATAGATGTCATTCTTCCGTTATTTTCAAGTTTAAATTTATCTCTATTTTTAGGGGTGTAACAAAAATGGTGAACACTTGGGGTAGGCCACGAGCACGTGTAGACGGTCACGAGGCGACTGTGTCTACGGCCGACCAAACGGAGAGGGTTGAGGAAACTGTGGCTCCACCTCTAACCAATGTACTTGGCAGAGGGATCGAGCACATACCAAGGGTAAATATGGCCTCCTCAAATCCGGTTATGCAAGAGGTAAATCAACAAACTGAAATGTTAGCTGGTGTGATGCAAATGGTTAATGTTGTGTTGGAGAAACAACAAGAGGTATTCATGAATATGCTATAGGATAAGGACAATAGCTATCGAAGGCATGAGACGGTGGCATAGAACATTGTGGCGGGTTCCAGAGGAACTGGAAACATCTTGAGATTTGAGGATCAGGTCAACCATGATGTTAGGAGGGGTGAGAGAACCAGCTCCTATAAAACTTTTTTGTGCAGCAAGCCACCAGAATTCTCCTGTTTAGACAATCCGATTGACTGCATGAACTGGATACAAGAGACAGAACAAGGTTTTGGTTCGAGTGTGTGGAGAAGACCTAAAGGTAAGGTTAGCCTCTCAGATGCTAAGAGGCCCGACCCTTCAATGGTGGAACGTCACCAAGTCCACTATTGAGGCCATTGTTTTGGCACAACTTACTTGGGTTTCATTCAAGAAGAAAATCTTGGAGGAATATTGTAACGAGCGGGCGGTCGACTGTATCGAAGAATAATTCTTAGCTCTCAAGAAAGGGAATTTGTAGGTGATGGACTACACTAGACAATTTATAGAGAAACTTAATTTAGTGGAGCATGTGGCCCCAACTGAGAAGGAAAAGGTGAAGGCATACCTTAAAGGCCTACCTGTAGACATGATCGCCATGGTCTGCAATGCTAAGGCCTCTACTATTCGAGAGGCAGTTGAAGAGGCCCAAATTATGGAGGTTATGCATGCTCAAGAGAAGGAAGTGAAGCCGGTGTTGGGGAGAAGAGAAATTAGGATAGCCCACAAGGTTCCTTCAAGAGGCCGAAATTGAATTCTAGTGGAAAGGGGGTGGATTCTCGAAGGAAAGCAAGATGGTGCCCGAAATGCAAGAGAAAAAACTTTGGACCATGTAACTCCAACCCGATAGTATCTTTCAAGTGTGGGAAGACTAGACAAACTATTTTCTCTATCAAGGGAACTGTGTGTTATGAATGCAAGGAAATAGGCCACATGAGGAACGAATGTCCCAAGTTGAGGGACAACTCGAGGGGATCGAGTATGGGGAACCAAGTAAGAAAGGAAGTCGACCAGAGAGTGTAAGGTAGAGCCTTTCATATGATGACAGAAGAAGCAAAAGAGGTCGCCAATATGGTGTCGGGTACGTTCTTACTCAACTCCATAACCGCTAGAGTACTTTTTGATTCTGGTGCAAACCTCTCTTTTGTGTCAATCGCTTTTTGCGAATCAATGAATGTGCCACCTAGCCCTCTTATTGATGCTTTAGTGATAGAAGTAGCGAATGGTGAGCAAGTAGTTTTGCGTGAAATTCAAGAAAAATGACGTTTGGTGATTGGAGTCCAGTGTTTTGAGGTGGATTTACTTCCAATGGATATAGAAGGTTTCGATGTCGTGATAGGGATGGATTGATTGGTGAAGAACCAAGACAAGATTCTATGCTCAAAGAAACTTATTAGATTACCTCTAGTAAACGGGGATTTCGTTCTTGCTTATAGGGAGAAACAGAAGGATGAAGTGGCGATCATTTCTTCAATTAAGTCATGGAAGTTCCTAACAAAGAAGTGTCCCTCATTCCTAGCATACATGGTTGATGCCAAAATGGAGAAGAAGAAAGTAGAATATGTGAAAATTGTTAACGAGTTTCCGGACGTATTTCCCAATGACCTACCGGGTTTACCACCCGATCGACAAGTAGAGTTCTAAATCGATTTAATTTCAGGAGTGGCACTGATAGCTCATGCACCGTATCGCCTAGCGCCGACAGAGATGCAAGAGATGATGAAACAGTTACATGAGCTACTAGAGAAATGTTTTATTAGACCAAGTTCTTCGCCTTGGGGAGCCCCGATGCTATTCGTCAAGAAGAAGGATGGAATAATGCGGATGTGCATCGACTATCGTGAGTTAAACAAGGTGAACGTGAAGAAAAAATACCCACTTCCCCAAATTGATGATCTTTTTTTTCAATTACAAGGACCGGGATGTTTCTCCAAAATTGATATTCTTTCGGGATACCACCAAGTGAAAGTAAGAGAAGAGGATGCCTCGAAGACGGCCTTTAGGACTCGCTATAGGTATTATGAGTTTCTAGTTATGTTGTTTGGTTTAACCAACGCGCCGGTTGTATTCATGGATTTGATGAACCAAGTTTGCTGACCTTTTCTTGATAGGTCAGTCATAGTATTCACTGACAATATTCTAGTCTATTCTAAGAACGAGATGGAGCATGAACAACACCTTAGGGAAGTGTTGGAAGTACTAAGAAAAGAAAAACTATACGCCAAGTTTTCTAAGTGTGAATTTTGGTTGCGTGAAGTCCAATTCTCAGGTCACGTGGTGCCTCAAGAGGGAGTGAAGGTAGACCCATCTAAGGTTGAGGTGATGATGAATTGGGAACCACCAAAAAGCCCAACAGAGATACGGAGTTTATTGGGGTTGGGTGGTTACTACCGAAGGTTCATACAAGACTTCTCAAAGATCGCCTCCCCATTGACATCTCTAACAAGAAAGAATGTAAAATTCTTATAGACGGATGCCCAAGATCAAGCCTTCAAGGTTCTACAAAAGAAGTTGTGTGAAGCGCCTATCCTATCCCTACCTGAGGAAACGGAGGACTTTGTAGTCTATAGCGACACATCAAAGATGGGATTGGGTTGTGTTTTGATGCAACGGGGCAAAGTGATTGCCTATGCATCAAGACAACTTAAGGACCACAAAAAGAATTACCCAACCCATTATCTCGAGTTGGCAGGAGTAGTATTCGCTTTAAAGTTGTGGCGACACTATTTGTATGGTATGAGGTGTACGCTCTACACCGACCCTAAGAGACTAAAGTATGTTTTCGATCAGAAGGGATTGAATATGCATCAATAGAGGTGGCTAGAATTTCTCAAGGACTACGATTGTGAATTGCTCTAACATCCCGACAAGGCTAATGTTGTGGCGGACGCCTTGAGCCGAAAAGAGTATAGTGGGAGCATTCGAGCATCAATCGCAAGGATTGAAGTGGTCTCGAGTTTACTCGAGAAGATCAAGACATCGCAAGCCGAGGAATTTCTAGAAGCAAACCTTGAGGAAGAAGTTATGTCAAAGCAACACCTTCAACTGACAGAAGATGGTAGAGGTTTGAAACTAATCCAAGGACGGATCTGGGTACCCAAGATTGGGGGTGTCAGGAATTGTTTCTAGAAGACGCTCATAAATCGAAATATTCCATTCATCCCGAGAGTATGAATATGTACTGGGATTTAGAATTGAATTATTGGTGGATAGATCTCAACAACACTACTTCTTATATCCACTTATCTTTCAGGAGTATATTTATGTACTTGCTCGCCAGTGATGATGCTTTATATGGTTGGTTATGTGGAGAAATGTATCACGTGCCTGCAAGTTAAGGTCGAACATCAACGACTCTATGGTAGCTTGCAGCCTCTCGCAATTCCGGAGTGAAAATAGGAGCATATTACCATGGACTTCATGACAAAACTACAAAGACATTGAGAGGTCATGACACCATATGGGTAGTGGTGGACCGGTTGAAGAAAAGTGTGTATTTCTTAGCAATGCAGAAAGCATTGCCAATAGATAGATTGGCTAAATTGTATATTGATGAAGTGGTTGTGAGCCACGGAGTGACATTGTCCATTGTGTCCAACCGCGATAGTCGTTTTACTTCCCAATTTTAGGATGGGTAACAAAAGGAGTTAGGCATAATAATAAAGTTAAGTACAACTTACCATCCTCAAACGGATGGCCAAAGCGAGAGGACCATCCAAACCTTGGAGGATATGTTGAGTTCGTGTGTTATTGATTCCCGGGGAAATTTAGATTCTCACCTTCCGCTAGTGGAGTTTGCCTACAATAACAGTTATCATTCGAGTATCGGCATGGCGTTGTTCGAAGCTGTAACACCCCTAAAATTTGAAAATAGCAGACAATTTAAAACTTCCAAAAACCCCTTAAATACATAACTAAAAACACGAATATCTAAAGTTACAAGGGAAGAAACAGAATAACATGTATCAGAGTTCTAACGGAACTATCTAGCCCCACAAACGGGAACAGAGTCCGACGGGTGTTACTACAATCACCAAGTCCGCTATCTTCTCAAAACCGGATGACGTCACTAAAGCCATCCTACCGGAACTTCTACTCAGCTCCACTCTCCACTCAGATCCATCTAAGACCTGATATACATGTCGATAAGAAAAAATGTTAGGCTTAACGCCTAGTGAGTTAAAGCAGTTTAATCATTTATAAAGCATAAAACGTTTTAAAACCAATAACTCACTCTAAAGGCATCCGTTCTTGAAACATAATATATAAAAGGTTTTACTTTCAAATCACGTGTCTACTCACCTCTTTTTAAGCAAATAAACGCCATTTAATATCTCCCAAAACGCACCCATGAAATATTACATCGAAAGACAATTATATAATTAGTGGTGCGTTTCCACACTGAAAGTGAGGGTAAGGGAATACCCGAAAATAACACCATTCGGTGACGGGGGAGACCCGAATTTCATTGAATGTGGTGGAACACAAAGTTAAGCCACTTATCAACGTTCATGAGATTTACAACGGGTCATGGATCCCCGTATACGGCTCCATTGAGCAACCACTGTAAGATACCCAAATGACCCTAGTCTACTCGACCTCTAGATGGGTGTCACCACAAAAGTCACAAGTCTCCGTATCCAGCTCACCATGGGCACCACCGCAAGACATAGCTCCGTATACGACTCTTCAAGAGCACCATCGCAAGCTTACATAATAACATGACTTGGGGACCACTCACGAGACTCAAACATGGACAACAAGACTCCATGATGAACAAACGAATCTTATGCCTATGGATCCATTGCATTACAGTCTAACCAATACGTGACTCCAAATGAATGAGCTAATGCATTCCAACATGTGTATAATAGTTACATTTTCCAAAGATGCTCCATTGAGTTATTTAAACCGGACAACGTCCCAAAACTCCTTAGCGTATAAGCCAAGTCATAAGAAATCATATAACGCTTGGAAGTTAAATAAATCCAATATGGCTACACACGCCAATCTATTACATTTCCAAAATGGGCAATTACTACGCATATAATTGGCCAAAGGCCTAAGCCATAAAACTCATATTTTTCCAAAATGCACATATTTATAAAAGATCAAAGGTTGACCGTTCCCAACGACTCACACTTTCAAAGTCAAATGAGTTTAAAGTTATAATATTCAAAAGCCTGTAAGTTGGGGAAATTCCAAAATTAAACCATCATCGAATTACTTATCCATGAGACTCCGACCCTTGAAAACTTTCCATTTAAAACCCTTTTTGTAACCCATTTTGCAAGTATTAGGAAGCAAGCGAAATGAGTCACCCAAAATCTTTCAAGCACCCAATAAAACGTTTCATAGTGGGTCAACATCATTTTTGGTGGCCAAAATGCCCAACATAGTGTTGTAAATCATTTATAACATTTAGCAACTCAATATACTCAAGAACACCAAAATACCCAAGACATCATTAAGTATGAAGCGAACACATGAATGTAGGTTTAAAACCCAAAACATTTATATTTTGACATGTATATAGTTTTGTAAAGCAACTAAAACTCACCTTGCTAAATTTAGACCAAATCTAGGTTTTACCCACAAAGCTTGAGCTCCTAGAATGAGATATTGAACACCAAGTTTCCACCACAAACTTTAGCTACAAATATTCCTAAACAAAAGGAAAGGAAAGATAACCTTGAAACCCTAATTTCTTAGGTGAAGGAAAAGAAGGGGTTGCCTTGATTGTAGCTTGAATACACCAACAAAACACTTCTAGATCACTAATGTGACCTCAAATCCCAAAGCATTAAAGGAATGGGAAAAGGGTTTGGTAAAACCCTAGAAACTTGAGGATTCTAGAAATGGGGAAGGAGATGAAAACTCCTAGTGTAGCAATCCAAATCTCACCATTGGTGAGGTCCAAACATGAAGAAATAAGAAAGGTGGAGCCTTAGGTGAATCTAGATCGACATTGAAGGGGTTTGAGGAGTTGAGAGAGAGTTTGGGATGGAAGGATGAGAAGTTATGAAGAAAACCTCTCAAAAATCGAACTTAACAGCCTCATGGACCCGACGGGCAACATTGCCACGCGATAGTGACAATGTCACTATCGCATGTCACAATCGTCGGGCTCGTACCACAGCACTCCCCCTCTTAGCGACTATGCCCCGCGATAGTGACCAATGTCACAGTCGTGGGCATACTCGCCTGACCTGTACCGAGCCTCCCTTTTCACCCGCGACTATGCCTGGCGTTTGTGCCCTCTGGCCCGAAAACGAAAACGACCCGAAAACAACCATTTTTGAATCTGAAGGTTCCCGATCCGATGAACGACTTTCGTAAGGCATTAACTCATCCGTAACCGCAGCTAAGGCTTTCCAAGGATCACGAAAATACTGGCTTAATCCTGATAAATTATGGGTGTTACAGAAGCCTTGTATGGCCGAAAGTGTAGGAATCCCGTGTGTTGATTGGAAACGAGAGGAGAAACAGTTTGTCGACCCAAAAATTATGGAAGAGACGTTCGACAAAGTGAATAGTATTTGAGAACGTTTGAAGGCGGCCCAAGACCGTCAAAAGAGTTATGCGGAGAAGAAGAGAAGACCTATAGAATTCCAAGTGGGTGATCGAGTGATGTTAAAAGTATCACCTTAGAAAGGAATCATCAGGTTTGGAAAACGTGGGAAGCTTAGTCCCTGATTTCTTGGACCCTTCACTATTATCGACCACATTGGGATCCAAGTGTATAAATTAGAATTGTCGCAAAAAGTGAATTAACATGTTCCACATATGCTACCTACTTAAGTGTCTGGCGGAGGAAGAAAGCATTATTCCATTATCGGAGATCCGTGTAGATAACAACCGATGTGTGGAGGAACCCGATGCCATTTTGGAAAGGAAGTCGAAGATATTTCGCCACAAAGAAGGGGTTATGGTCAAAGTTCAATGGAAGCACCACCGATGTGCTAATGTGACGTGGGAATCCAAAGATGACATGAAGAGATGGTATCCTCATCTTTTTGGTTAGTGCGAAATTTCAGGGATGATTTTATAAGGAGAGGAGGATCATAACACCCTGAGTTTTGGGTAAGCAAGCCTTTAATTATTACATTTTAGTAATAAGGACAATCTTAAGCGAGTTATTTTATTTTACGCTTTCTCGTTGGACTTTTGAGAAAAGGTCGATATTTGATGAAAAGTTAAAATTTTCCGGCGAGAATGCCATGGGCACAACCGCGTGTCACAATCGCCCAGCTCCCACACCTCTCGGTACGTCTCGGGATAGTATGCCTAGCGAGAGTGCCCAGGTCATACTCGTGGGTCACTGTCGCGAAGAGTGGGGAGGTCGCGGTACAATCTGGGCGAGAGTGTCCGACGATTGTGATGTGGTCACTCTCGCACGGGGGCTGCAACACCTTTTCATTTAAGTCGTTTTTGGAAGACATAAAACCCCACTTTTCATTTTTGTGAAGAGCTCGATTTCTCTCCCACTAAGAGGCGATTTTGCCTCTTCCATACCTCTCTCTTTTCATTGATTGCAAGCTAAAAGACTTCAAGAGTAGTAAATGCTTCTTCTGGGGTTCTAACTTCCACAAGTTACCATCTCCATTTCTAGGGTTTAGAACACTACTAGGGTTTTCACTTTACAAACCTTCTAGGCAAGTTCTGTACTATTATTACTTTATAAAATGCTTATTTCATGTTGATATATACATATATGATGGTATTTTGAAGTTTTGACCCAAAATGGCATTTATGAGTTTTTGAGCAAATGTTTAACCAAAATGGTTCTAGACTTTGAAAATGATAATTATTTACAAAACTTTGGGTTTTGGATAATTCTTGACTTATGTTGGTATCTTTGGGTTTTGAATAGTATTTGACCTAATTTGGTCTTAAATGCTGGAAATGAAAGAAGGGTTGTTACTCGAGTATAATGTATATGTGAACTCCATAATGTTATGAATGAAATGTAGAGAGGTACTTTGCTAGCTAACGTGAATATTCTTGGGTATTGAGTTTATACTATGGAAATATGAAATATCTATATGTTATGAGATTTTGGTATCCTAACTATATAAATAATTAAATATGTGTATATGAGATTATTAGACCTAAATCCTTATGCATGAGGAATTGGTGAGCCACTTATGGGAATGAGAAATATCCATAGTATGGACTCTAGAGAGTATACACTAAAGGACAGTGAATCCTCGAGGTGGAACTCGTCTAGAAATGGGTAGGCTCTAAGGTTCAACTACCCTTGAGGTGTAACTCTATGGAGTAGACACTAAAGGTAATAAGAAGGCTTGAGGTGATGACAATGTGGTATGTGCGCTAAAGCCAAGAACCTGAGGTGTAGTCCCGGTAACATTATTTGGTGACCACATTCACGTGTTCCCGTCTCCTTGATGGAAACGGGTATCCCCCGTCATCGAAAGATGTTACTGTGTATATGTTCAGGTGTGGAACATCATGTGAAACTATGATTCATAGTAATGTGCTACCGTTGCGGATCGGATAACATTGAACTAATATCTTTGTATTTACAATTACATGTTTGTGTATGATCCCACTAGGCTTCTAGCCTAAACTTGTGTTGGGTAGATGGTTTACAGGTCCACTAGTGGCGGATCTAAGACGCTGTGAGATGCCGACCGATGTCGTTAGGAGCATCTAAGGCGTGGGCTTTTGGGATATTTTTGTGAAGAGAATGCTTTTGAGGAGACATAATGAGACCCCCGTAATCTAGTCGCCTAGCAACTACATTAATTTGGTTGTTATTTACGTCTCATTTATTAGATTTGACAATTGATGTACAAACTTCCCCTTCGTGGGTTATAGTTGTTTATAACATTGAAGGTTTTATGTTACTCGTTTTAGTATCACCCTATCTTTATTGTTTAAAATTTTTAGGGTGTTACAGAATTATTGGTTGTATTTCAAAGAAATGTTTCCTTTATTTTTATGTTTCTAATTTTGATTTTACCTTATTTAAACACAACCCGATCAACCCGAATGGTTTGGGTTGAAAATTTGTAAACCGTCAACATTGGGTTGAGTTGTTGAAATGTCTTCAACCCGAATGTTTACGGGGTTCTAGGGGCGCTTCCCTGGCGAGGTTCCAAGGGGCGGAGCCCCTTAGTGGTTAATATTTTGGAGAAGCAACTTTCTAAGCCTCCATTTTGAGATCTAGAAGTAAATTTTATATATAATTTAGGAGCCAAGTTTAGCCAAGTAAACTGCTAAACCCATAACGGTTACAATTTGCTGACACGACATTTTTGTAATAATTTGAAAATTAACAACTCAATGTTTTTGTAGAGAAGACAATGATGTTGATTTTTTTCTTTATAAGTGTAAATATAAAATATTTTTGTTACTGGCCTACCTTTTCTAATTTTGTTTCTTATTTTTAATTCGATCCATTAAGTTGAAGGACTTTTTTGTCCTTTTACCTTTTCCTTTATAATTTTTTGAGTAAACTACGATTTTCGTCCCTGTGGTTTGTTGTTTCTTTCTATTTTCGTCCCTGGTATTTAAAAATTGCTTTTTTCATCCTTGTGGTTTCTAATTTGTTTTGATTTTTGTCCCTTAGGCTGACTCTGTTAAAAGATGTCTGTTAACTCAGGGATATTATAGTCTTTTCACAATTTTATGAGCTTTTTCTTTATTATATTATACTAATTATACAATCTCCTTTCTTGTAGTCACTGCCATTCCCCTCCTGCGACCTCCACTACCGGTGCTTTTTTCCCTCATGGACAAAACCTCATTCCTCTCTTCTTCTCTACTAACTTCCAAAACCACCCACGCTAATCTCTCAGATCACTCTGGTTTGTGTACCGGTGCTCTCGTCGTTGCTGCTACTAGTAACCCTTATGCTTTCGCTATCACTCGAACCCGTGAATTTCTTCCACCACCCATCTCTCCGATCACCTCCGCCGCCGTCGTTCTTTGAGGATTTATCCAATACTTCAGGCTTCGAAGAGAATTTTACAGAAGCAATATGGTTGCTACTGTTCCCAAAAGATGAACTAGTCGTAATACTAGTTTTCTTCTTCTTCTGCTTCGATCCGATTGAAAATGGAAAAAAAACATGTTGATTAGAAGCCCTTTGTTGTGATTCAGACTCCCATTTTTGACGATGATCCTTCCAGTTTTATTGCTCTCTTGCCTCTTCACACTTCCTTTCTTGTTCTTTCTCCACCGTTGATTGTCGGTTTGACCACCGTTTAATATCGATCTCTCCTCCCCTTCGTCCATACTCTGCGTTTCATCAGTAAGATCTCGTCTCTATTCAGCTATATCTTTCAACGACAATTCATACGACGTTTCCGGCATGTTCTCCACCATCTCCCTCTGTCCTCTAGCGATCGCTTAAGCTCGTGATGACGGTGACATAAACCGTGGATTGTTGAACCGTACTGGACTATCCGGCGGACTAATACTCCGCCATAACGGTGGAGAACAAATCCCTCCACCCAACGAACTTGGGATTCAATTTTTCCACGGGACTAATACTCCGCCACAACGGTGTGTGTGAAATGAGATGCTCGTTTCTGATTTCCGACAAATGGGATGCTCGTTTCTGCGTTTGGAAACCTTATACCAAAATTACACTTTACCATGATCAAAACGCAGCTGCTATCTTCTAGAAATCTGAAAATCATGTGTTCAAATCTGCAAAAATTCTTGAAATTTACTTGTTCGATGGAAGGGGTAGATGGAGTCTGTTGCAAAATTCCGATCACATCACACTCGATCGAGCCCCACAAAACGAGACCGAACCAAGTAGAAACTTAATCGAAATCAACCCAAGATCCAAAATAAACTAAAACGAGTTCGTAATGCGGAAACGATAAACTCGTATCTCTCAACGGAATATAATAAACAACCACAAAATAATAATCGAAAACTTGACGGAATTGAATAAGAGAGAAAACGACACCGGATTTACGTGGAAAACCCAAAACGGGAAAAACCACGGGCGGAGGAGACCACCGAGAAGTCCACTATACTTGATCGATGTTACAATACTTGGAAATAGGAGAAAACGATGAAGAAAATTACATATTTAAAGCTAATCGTAATATCTATTTTGTTGGGAGAGATCTTCGACAATCTTCATTGCAGATGTTTCAACATGGAACAAAACTTGGAACCACATAAGCCCATAACTAGGGGTGCTCACGGGTTGGGTTAATCGGGTTGAAGGCTTTTTAACAACTCAACCCAATATAGGCGGTTTAAAAATTTTACAACCCAACCCAATCAAAAGTACAACCCAACCCAACCCAACCCAACCCAAACCGTTCGGGTTGGTTGGGTTGGTCGGGTTGTGTTTAAACAAGATGAAATCAAATTTAAAAAAATAAACATAAAGAAAACATTTCTATGTAAGTTTATCAAAAATATTACGATATTATATATAAAAATGTCTAAACCAAATGATAATATGTCAATCAACAACAATCGTTTAGACGTCTCCAACCCCGATACTTTCGTTTTCTTGGCCTTGAGGTTGGTCGTGATCATCAACCATTTGGTACAACTTATTCATACTTCTTAAATCTTAAATATATCACATTTAGTTATTTTTTTTAGTTTGCATATATATATATATATATATATATATATATATATATATATATATATATATATATGTGTGTGTGTGTGTGTGTGTGTGTTTTTACATTTATTAAACATATATACAAAAGAGTTATAGAGATTAATAATAGATTGAGAATATATGTAAATGAAGAGGGTACGCAATAGTGTAATTGTCTAATTTACATATTAATAGAGACTTAATAATCATATTAAATCCACAAAATAAAAGGATCGGGTTCATCGGGTTCTTCGGGTTAGGTTGGGTTCAAATAAAAGTAACCCAATATCAACCAAATACCTACGGTTTGAAGATTTTACAACTCGATTAGACATCGGGTTGCTTCGGTTTGAGTTATTTCACGTTGGGTTGGGTTGGGTTGATCGGGTTTTTGAGCATCCCTAGCCATAACCGCCCACTTCTTTTGGGCGTGAGTTTTCAAGTGAGTTTGGATGCATCAAAGTCACGCGGTTTAATCTTCATAGCAACCACAGTGTATAACGTGAGTATGAAGTTAGATAACACAACATAGTAGCAGCAAAGTCGCGTTGATCACTGTGCATAGCCACCATTTAAGCCTCCTTTGTTGACTTATAAATCTCATTTGACTTTCCCTTTTGCATCAGGCATGTGGAAGTCCATGCATCAACCTTTTAAATCCATGTAGCTTTTATCCATATGCCATGCATGAGATTTTCAATCATATTTTCCATGCATGCATTATAGTTGGAGACAAACAAATAATTACAGAGTCGATGTTGGTTTGAGTGTGGTGTAAAAAAGAATTTGTGTAACAGTGAAATCGAGAGAGAGGAAAAAAATAGAGGAAGGGTTGTAACACTGGTTATTATGTGGGGGTGGGGAAGAGAGGAAAGGAACTAAAAGTGGCTATTATGGGATTATTAGTTTTTTTTTTAAATTAATAAATGTTTTACTTTAATAACCTATCGTCCTCTAAATTATATATTATTAATAAACAAGATACTAGAAAGACCAAACTATCCCTGATTTGATGGATTTTTTAACAGAGTTAGATAGAGGGACAGAAAAAGAAACAAATGACAAACCATAATGACGAAAAAAGCAACTTTCAAAGACCAAGGACGAAAATAGAAATAAGCATCAAACCACAGGGACGAAAATCATAGTTTACTCTAATTTTTTTGTAGAAGCTTTTAATACTTACGTACAAAGCTTTTAAAAAATAAATATAATATAAAACAAAATTCAACCCATGTCGATAAAACTTATACACAAGTATTTAAGGGACATGGATGAACGTGTAAGCAAATTGAAACAATGGAGGATCCGATGTAATTTCAAAACAACCAACAATGACGATTAGTAGAATATGTACAATAGTACAAGCCACATAACCAGATTGGTGTAATTTACTCTATAATATATAATCATATTGCCTATCATCACATTTAACTTTATCCTACATTTTTAATAAATATATTGCATATTAGTTATTAAAAAAATTAGTTAAAACTATACATAACTTTTTAGTCATATTACTAAATAAGTTGCATAAAAAAATTTGTGTTCATTTGAAATATACTTTACATCGTTAATAAATATTCAAACATATATGTTTCTAAAACACAAACTCTATACAACTACACCACATGTAGACTGAAATTGAAATTTGTACAAACTAAAATAACTAAATTTTGTAAACATGTATACTTTTTCTTTATATCTGCTAACCAAAAAAATAACCTATGGATGTATATATATATATATATATATATATATATATATGATCATGAGAGAACATCCAAAGGTTGAGCCTCTCGAGCAACTTTGATGAAAACGTCCTCCAGAGTGGTGTCTGCAAGCCCCCATGCCTGAACACTGAACCTGCTTTTAGCCTTCTCAACTGCTCCAAAAACATCTGCTATTTTGATGCCTTCTTTTGGCAATTCAAACTTCTGTGTCCCGGATATTTGGTATATCTTATTAGCCTTCGGTGACAGACCCTTTACCAGATTTTCAACATCCGCCTCGTGATTTGATGATGTTGTCATTGTGAACACATATGAACCTCCGTATCTACCCTTCAACTGCATATCGTCATTCAAAACAAATATAGTAAGATACAATGATTATAATGTATACTCCTAAAGAAACCGTATGTTGATTAATTAATGGAGCATGGAAATGTGCAACTATCTTGGTTTAGGCCCTATAATAGAGGAACAAGAATACGTTGGATTGTTGAAGTCACCTCTATGCAATGGACTGATGTTATTTGCATTTTTAGTTATCTAAACGGTACTAAGAAATCAAAGTTGGAAGATCTCTAACAATTTGTTTGCATATTCATGTAGCGATCAAGATACTAAGGGTAGTAAATGAGTTCATCGAGGTACGACTTTTTCATAATGAAATAAAAACTAGCGGTACCTCTTTAGGATTTCCAACACACTGCAAGCTGCCATCTACAAAAATTCCTAAACGATCACAAAGATGCTCCGCTTCCTCCATAGAATGTGCTGAAACATTTGTTTTCGCCATATCAAGTATATTAATTTGCAGAAGGCAAAAATGCTTGAATAATCAAGAGATTAACTTTAAAATTTGTGACAGAAAATCCAAGAAAAGTGGCATTTTAGTGTTAAGTTGATTATATGGTAATGGAGGGATTTACCAAGTAGGCAAGACCAACAAGAGTTTTCCTTTTCCTTTAAAAAAAAGCATACTAGCCATTGTAAATTTGTGCAGCAAGCACCCAAATGATGTTTCACCATTAAGCTATGTTTGGCAAACTGGCTGATGAGCTGTTAGCTAAAATCGAGTTGCTCGCTAATATGGTAGATTGCTAGTAGTTAGCTAAAAACGAGTTGTTGCCTGACAAACTAGTCATGTTTGGTAAAAACTAGTTGATGAGCTAGATGACAATGTAAAACAATTGGAAAATATAAGGGCAATAAATGGAAAAAAGCCTTTAGGAGCTTATTGAAACTTTACTTGAAGTAGCTTTTCAATAAGCTAGCTTATGGCTAATCAGCTTTTTCAATAACCTAGTTTATGGTGGCTAGACATGATCTAGGTGACTGCTCATTAAATCATATACAGTTATTGTTGATGGCTTTCAACCTCTTTCTTGCTTATCTTCTTGGCCTATTGAATGAAAAAGGTATTAGAGGATTACTGGTGAGAATAATTGCACGATTTTGTTTCGCCCGCTTCACCACGTTCCAAAGATTGTTTCTTGAAGCTGGGTCCAGCCCGGTACTGGGCTCATCCATGTACACAACCTAGAAATGTAGTTGGACATCAATATTAGCAATGCATGAAAACAGATAGTCAGAAAGTCAAGTGGATAGATGGCACGGATAGTCAGAATGTCAACGGATACCTTGGGATCTCCAATCAATGAAATGGCAACACTAAGCCTCCTCTTCATGCCTCCACTGTACTTCCCGGATTGCTTGTCAGCAACCCCACCATTGAACAGATTGACACTTCGAAGAGATTCTTCAACTGCCTGAAACAACAACATTTAGAAGCAAACAAGTTTAGGAATAATTAAAGATCGTGGTTTAAACAGTTCTATATCCACACACTACACACTACAACATAATTGGCTTTATAGGACGTCAAATATGCCTTAGTGTCCTAATATATCGCTTTATAGAACCAAATATTGTGCGTCCTATGTAAAGGTGTGATAATAAGTTGGATAGGACGCTTTTGGACGTCCAAACAAGTTTTTTAGGACAATTTTGATATAAAGCATCTTATTGGTCTTTCTAAATGACATTATTTGAAAAAGTGTCTAATAAAGACAAATGTCCTATAAGTGTCCTATAAAAAGCTAAAAGAAGAAGTGTCCAAAAAAACTTATGTCCAAATACGTCCTAACATCCTATGACGTACAATTGTTTGGTCCAATAGACTGTTGGGATTTGCTTATTAGTTTGTCCCACATAGAACAAAAGAGGAAAACCAAGTTGCCTTATAATAGGACCTATTATCAAAATGGGTTACCCAACCAAGTGGGTTAGCCCATATTAAATGTCAAGATGGGCCTTAGGCCTTTGGTCTCTTGCCTTGAGTGAGGGAATTCCACGCGGGTTCTTCCGCGGCTTAAAGTCGCGTCGTTGGTCGCCCAAGTCACTGGAGTTTTGCCAACAAAAGTGACTTACACGGGTTACCTCGCGGTTTGCATCCCATGCACCAAACCGCCCAACTCACTGGAATTTCACTCGACAACAGAGACTTACGCGGCTTACTTCGCGACTTCAAGGCCGCGGCCGCGCAACTCTCTGTTTGACATTTTGTTGACAGTTAAGTTGGTTAATCAGAGGTACATATAAATACCTCTTCTCTCTCGTTTTTGGCAAAAAATAATCAAGATTTTCTGGGTTTTTCTCTCTGTTCCAAAAACACGATTCATAAGGAAGCGTTCTTTGATTCGTCGGGTTCAAGTTCGATACTTAATCGGATTGTTGTATCCTCTAGACAGACGTCCACAAATCAACCGTACGAGGGACGAATTTCTGTCTAAGGACACTGCAAATCGCAGGCCTCAATCCAACAACGATCTTCATCAAGTTCTCATCAAGATAATCGAGTTAGTCATTGTTCTCTTATCTATTTCGCTTATGTATATGAATATTATATGTAATTCGTTTTTCGTTTGAGAAATTATTCTGTTTTTTATCGATTCCTCAAGATTGTAGTGTAACGAATTTCTGATTCCGTTATCTAAGTTCTAACATAAACTTGAGTCCTATAAAGCAGTCAAAACATTTAGACATCTTTAGCTAACTATAAAGCCATTTTTGTTGTAATATTGTAACCACTAGCACCATTTGAGATTATAAGGTAGGTAGTTAACTGAATGCAAATTACTCTGCAAGAAAATGTCTGAAAGTGAATGCCAACTTACTTGTGTCAAGGCGGTACCTTTGAGGTTTTTAAGCCTTCCATAAAAAAGAAGATGCTCCCTACCTGTCAGCGTTTCCCAGAGCAGGCTATATATATAACAAATGTTAGTAATAAGAAATCAAATTAACTTCTCTAACCAACATAATTAGTAAAACTAAGAACTTCTGATGTTGCTTTCTAAAGGGATTTTGGTACTTACTCGTGCTGAGGACATACACCCATGTTGGCATATATCCCATCCATGTTGGTTCTTATATCCAGACCCCGAACATATGCTGTGCCAGAGCTTGGCTTGATGAGCCCAATCATCTGTCAACACCACCACACTTTTAGTTTCAGATTGCCCAGAAAGAGAGGAAAACAAAGTAGCATGTTCTATTAAAAAAAAGAACACTGAAACATAGTTAAAAGTTATAGAAACAACTGAGACAAAAGGAGACGCTACAACAAAATCGGCTTTATGGGATACCAAATGTCTAAATGTTCTGAAAGACAGGTTTATAGGACTTAAGTTGATAGGACCAAACAATTGTGAGTCTTATATAAAGGTGTTACAATAGGATGTTAGGACGTATTTGGGCATCCTATAAAAAAGCTAATAGCACACTTTTGAAAAGTGTCCTATGAACACATCTATTTATAGGATACTTATTTTTTTAAGACACTTTTTCAAATAATGTCTATCTAAAGGGAGTTTTATTTCAAAAGTGTCCTAAAAAGTTGTTAGGAGTTAGGACACCCAAAAGCGTTCATTCAATTTATTGTAACACCTTTACATATGACGCATAATTGTTCGGTCCAATAAACTCAAGTCCTATAAAGTAGTCTATTAGGACATTTAGACATATTTGACTTTCTATAAAGACGATTTTGATGTAGTGCGAGAATTTAATCATGCATCTCCATCGATAACAGAATATGCAGCTATGCACCTATCAGTTTGGTTGTATTAAAATAAAAATGAACAAATCGTGAATTAAGAATAAATGATGCTTTACACTAACCATATTAATGAAGGAGGTTTTGCCAGCACCATTGGGACCAAGCATACCAAAGCACTCCCCTTGAGATAATGCAAGTGACAAGCCTCTAACTGCAAATTTCTCAGGGTTTCCATCCCTTCCAGGATACACCTTTTTGAGGTTATCGCAGACAATTGCATGGTTTGTGTCTTGTTCAACTAGCAACTGCTCGACCCTGTCTCTCTGATAGAAGGTGGAAGGGTAGAGTATTGATATTTAATAACGGTTAGAAAAAACAATAATGAAAGAGATTAGATAAAAGTTGACTACAACAAAAACTTGAGAGATGGTATGTTGTACAATAAATAGCCAAACCGTATACTATGGGCACTAGTTTCATATAAAAAGGAAAAAAAAAGACAAAAAAAAAACATACTAGTTTCAAACTATTTTGTTACTTAAAATACTATTTAAGTTAATTCTAAGCTAGCAAAGATGTAGTACTTGCCTCTTGGCTAACATCAGGTTTCTCCAACTGCACATATACTTTTGAACCCTGCCTTTGTAAACTGGGTTTCCTAAACGATGATGAAGGCTTTCTTTTGAACTTCTCCAAGAAAAAAAGTGGACTTTTCCGGGCACCACTTCCAGATGTTACAACCTGGTCAATATAGTATGCAACGATAAAAACCACCAACCATTCCACTACCATGATTACTAAGACACGAGCCATCTCATTATTGCTGTCACTTAAATTTTCCCAACGCATTCCACGAGTCCCCATATAGTTTCCAGTAAAAGCATACTGTGAAAACTCATATAATCCAGCGTATAGAGAAAACCCTGGATATAACTCCATCACGACAATCCAAACTCCTACAAAGATAGAATGATCAATCTCATGGCAATCGGAGTGTGAAGGAAAGTAAAAATATCATATATATATATATATATATATATTGCTTTAGAAAAGTCAGCACTCAATGCCACCATATATGCTTTACAGATTTTGCAGCATGCTCAACTCAAGACTACATTATTTGCATCTTTTACTTACTTGGAAATGATGTATCTTGAAGGAAGAATTGAAAGAAGAATGCTCCCAAGAGACCAGTTCCAAAGACAGTAATATACCCCACAACTGCCATAATCATATCCATACAAATTACAAATCATAACCCAAGATGCATCTCTATCATCCGTACAAGAAATGTAAACAACTCAGTACGATACGGAAAATATGCAACAAACCTGCAGCAGTCTTCACATTAGAGAAGAGTGCAGCCACTAGAAATGCCAGAGAAATTTGTAAGTTTACGTAGATGACATAGAACACAAATTGGATGCTGTAGTCATTCAATGTGAAGAACTTCAACCCTGAAATGAATTGAAGGGCCTTATTTAAGTAAAATAAAATAGTAAAAAGGGAAGTGTAGTTCAGTGTTCGCGGATTTCTACCTACAACTGAGCCAAAGATAACGAAACAGAACATGTACACCAAAGATATGGCAAGGAAGTATGCATAAGAAATCATCCAATAAGGACCATCGCCAAGGCCATGCATTTTCATCATGATCCTTAAGTTTTGTTGTTTCTCATACACCAGAGCTGTTAGAACAATCTGCAAGAAGTATAGCAGCTTATATTTAAAAGGTTTGTGTTGATGCATTTTGGGTCCCAAACTAATTGAGTAGGCCAAAAAAGAAATTGTGGGGTCTTTTTGGATAAGGGAATAAGTTACGCTAAACTCCCACAAGATTGAAGCATGGATATCATAAAATACAGCATAACAAGCAAAATATAAGTTCTATAAAATTCGGCCAAATATAGACAAATTAATAGATAACCAATCCTATCATTAGAGAACATCAAACTATCGAGCTGAAATCTTATAGAATATTAACCGTCGGCATTATGCATTATAAAAATTGGAATGAAGAAATAAGATACACAGCAGGTTCGTAACGAGCTCCTACGCCTTTTATAGACATACGATACTGAAAACTAAAGATGGAACTGACTATCATCACCATTCATAAAAGCTTGCTGAAGCTAATTGGAAGGAGAAAATTAAATAGAGATTTATTTGAATATCAGATAGCTAGAAACAAATAGCAAAAAGATTTCTAAGGTCATTGGAGATAGGAGTTTATGATCTGTTGATATGGGGAAGAGAAAGAACACGGTCACAGATTAGATTGACCGTAAGAGAAAACCATTTGTTGGCAATCAATCTAAACAATTTCTTTATCCAAAAAAATCTAAACAATTTGAAAATTTTTACTTACAGGGAATAATTGCAAAATGACCCATGTAAAGAACAATGGTCCAAGCAGCGAAGAGAAATCCAGCCTGATTTCAGTTTCAGGTTTGGGTGTCTCCTTGACAAAATCAAACAGCATTTGTGTGGAAGGCCCAATCAGAAGTTGTAAGTAAGCATTTGACACCTGTATGCATATGGGTTGCAAAGGTTAAAATTTGAGTTATGGTTTTCATGAGAATACTTTCTATTAAATCCTATTTGGCAGACCCAACAATATATGTCCGCATGCTCTCTGATTAAGAAAAAAAATATATTCTTATATTCCATGGAGAAGTTAATTTTTTTTTATGTAGAACAGGTTTTTTGTTGTAACAACATAAAAAGGAGGCTTGCTCAAATATATTACCTGAGATGCACACTGATGAGACCCATAGCCTTGACTAAAAAATGATTTATTCTTACGTAGAAGAAGAGTTATATGCATGCTGCAAGTTTAGAATGTGTACCAGATTTATTGAGCGGGGAACACGGATAAGTCCCAAGGGACCATTTCCTGTGTCGTTCTTGTAGGTAGAATTGTACCATACCGTCACATTGAAATTATCCATATTCGAATTCGACAAATCATACGCTGTGGAAATGTTCAAATAAAAAAATTTAAAATCAAAGCCAGATAATTGGCTTAGTAAATGCAATCGAATAATGTTTGGATCAACCAACCTGCTAATATCTCATTTATTTTCTTCTCAGAGTTTCCCTTCCTGTATCCCGCATATAGCTCATTATTAACATCAGAAGAGCTGTTGCGCCACAAATGTAGACCTTGAACACATCTAATTTCTACATTAAAATACAAGATCAGTTAGACAATAACAATATAAACCTACCATGAGAGTTTGTATGCATGTGTGTGTGTGTGTGTGTGCAAATGTCGGAGAGAGAGGGACACGTGTAAACTTGGTCTGATAATTCCTCTTCAAAATGTTTAATAAAAACTCCAGGTTCCCAAAGGTATCCAACATAATTCAAAAATGAGTAATTCATCAATCCAAAGCTAATCTTGCAAGATATGTTGCTACCAGTACTGTCTTAACCATTTGCATCATGCCATTAACAACAAATCATTTTTAACCCTTGCTGATATCTAATCTACAAGAAACACAGGCGTGGGAAGCAAAAATCATCTCCAAATAATTCGTACCTTTCTCTACTTCCAAGAATGCTACTGGAACTGAAATAGAAAAAGTGGAGTTGGCTCCACACTGAGATTGAACATTGTAAAGCGGAAGACTTGAAAAGAATCCCGGCTCAAGATAGTTGGTTATATCAGTCTTTGAAGCAGAACCCTGATATATAGAAAAGAAACAAAATTGATCTAATTCTTATCACATAAATCTGAACAACCACACTTGCAAAATGTAAGTAACTAACCAATATAGCACCAGCCAGGCCATTGGATGAATTGAAATTGGATGAACTTGGGAACATATTTCTAGCCAAACCTGTCAAATACAGTAGAAAAATTACGTTGATCAGAATGCGAAAACTGAATATGAACTGACATTAATAAGGGTATGCAAGAGATAGAGTTGACATACTCTCTCCAAGAGATTGATTATTCCCAGTCATAAGTACAGTGGTAGGACAGGAACCTGTAATTCTACAAGAATCACCAGGCAAATCCCCAAATGAAACAAAACCAGTTCTCACTGCACGATACTGTGGAGCTGGTAATTGTAATACGGGAGGCCATTCAGGCGGACTAGGAATGGAACAGGTGGCCACTTGGTCCAAATCTGAGTATTGAATCCCGCACACTCTCTCGCATTGACCATCCCCATCTTGATCAATACAAGTGCAACCACATTTGTTGGAAGGTTTATCTAATTCGTTGTTGATTATTGTTTGTAGTAGCACAAGTAACAAACAGAGAACGATTGGGAATGCTATGAGCCTGAGATTTGTCTTAAAATTCCTTCTCTGATTCCAAGAAGAAGAAACGATTAAAAGCAAGCATTCATAAAGCCATCAAATCGAGACGCAATAAACATAAAAAAAGAAAAAATGAAACCTGAAAAGTCAAATTCTTTCTGAACAAAGCGTTAGCCTGTGTCCAGAAACTAGACGAACCGTTCGTTGATTCCGCCATTGATGCACCTCACTGTTTCTCTCTCTACTGTTTCTCTCTCACACACTAACACATAGAACATACAGTGATTGTGTTGAAATCGTGACCGTTAGATTGGAATCTGGCGCCAAAAGAAGAATTTTGGGGAAGAAATGGAGAGAGAATCAAAGCGAATCGATTTTGCTTCGACTGTTCTACGGATGCCTTTCGTATGTACTAGTATTATAGTTACCAATCTTACCGAGTAAAATGACGGTATTGTCCTTATTCGTCTAATTTAATTAATTAATTAATTAACGTTATGTGTAATTGACAACTATACCCTTTATGATTTTGTGGTCCCTATAATACCACGAAGTTTACATTACGATCCAAAGTTTTTGCTTTGACTTTACCAATAAAACACGCTTGTGGAAACTAAATTCTAATTGTTTATTAGAGTATTATTTATTTATTTGTAAACAATGGAAAATCACGTTTGAGTTTCAGGGTTGTTTGGCAATTGCTGAATGGTTTGGTGCAGACTGATTAAAAGGTTCTTATGATATATTGTAAAATGAAATATGGTTGTTTTTTAATTGTTCAGAATGAAATTAGGACGTTGAATGGTTAAGGGAGGTTCATGATACAAAATCATTCAGACTTTTTGAACCATTAAAACGCAGACATTTTTTTTGTCAAATAAGATTTACCTCTTAACGATTCAGAAATTACCTTTTAATGTAACCATTCAGAGGTAAACAAACAGCCCCTTATTAAATTGTATAATTTCATTATAACAATTTATGATTTCGTAAGGATATAACATCTCCATCAGTTATATTATTTTAGAAATTTTGGAGATTTGGAAAAAAATTGTTCTAACAGTTATGCTAATTGCTAAACTCTACTCTAAAAGAGAGAGAGAGAGAGAATGAATAAATCTCTAAATTTAGAAAGAAGAAAGAGAAAATACATCATATCTCTCCCGTTGATTCTGTAAGATTAATAATCAAAATTCAAAAAATCTCCAAAAGAAGGTTACATTCAACTTCAACAATTTCTCCATTATGAAGATTATAATACTTATTATGTTATTAAAATATTTTATTCATTTACTAAAATGTATTAATCCCTCCTAAATATTTAATTTCAAAGTTTTTGATCGGTGATAATATAATAAAGATATATTTATCCTTCATTTTACTCTCTTGTTTTCTCCATCTTGGAGAAAGGTTTTTGTAACACCCTCAAATTTTAGTAGGAGCAACTAAATTAAAATTTCGATATAAAGACAACATAAGGAACAAAACTTCTTCTTACAATTCGAAATCCAAAATACCTCAAGTTAAAATTCTATAACTAACCTCAACAAATATAAACTCCAATAAAACACAAGTACAAAACCGAAGTCGGATGTTACTTAACCCCAAACACGAGTTGCTCTTCCCAAACAAAGGCGGAAGTCTTCAACAAACTAATCACTCTCCGAGCACGCAACTAGCACTCCTCTCTTCACGGTGTCACTAGAACTATTCTCAACAAATCATGTTGCACATGCCGACAAATAAAAAGGTTAGGCTAACGCCTAGTGAGTTCAAGAGTTTTCAGCAAAATAAATATATCGTTAAAAAGGAAGAATGCAATTTAAATCATAATCTTTCAAAGTGATATGTTTCAATTATGAAAATGACTCGTTTCCCAATAAAATGCAATTTAGGCGAAAGAAACTACAATATAAACGTTTTCCAATCCAAACTATTTTAAGGGCGAAGATCCCAAATTTAAAATGTTCTTTCGTAAATTAAGTTCAACCAAAAACTCACTCCAAATGAGAATAGAAATCAAACTCCCAAGTTATGAAAAGCGGATAAAACTTTATATCCCGAAACACCCAATCACGGGTGGGGCGTAATACTCAACCCATAAATCATATATATAATCCGCAAATGTAAAACGTCACCGAAAATATGGATACAAAACACAATACCCAAAACAACACTTTTCAGTGACGGGGGAGACATGATTCCATAAAAGGTGACGGTACACAAAGTAAGCCCCATTTTATGTTGTTAAGACTAGTCATATAAACAAGCACACGCAAGGGATGTCAGGCTCGGTGGCTTTAAACTTACACCCACGGAATGTCAACTTCAACCGCGAAAGGTCCTTACGTTGAGTTCCTCATCCAATATCATGTACTAGCACGTAGGACTTACAGTCCAATCTGATGCCTAAACGTGCCTCAATGTGGAAAACTAGCGTTCCATCATTGGACATAATGATTCTAAGCGCAAGGGATGTCAGGCTCGGTGGCTTTAAACGTACATCCACGAGATATCAACTTCAACCATAAATGGTCCTTACGTTGAGTCCCTCATCCAATATCGCAACCAAATCTCTAAGTCGAGCTATCAAAACTGGACAAATATCCTAAAACCCAATCAAAATAAAATATCAAGCTCAAACAACCAAAGGACTCATTGTCAAAAGCAATAAAATGCAATAAACGCACTCGACCAATGCTTGTGCAAATACGTGCTCTAAAGTACATGACCAAACTCCAACACAACTTAGAATGAGATAGATCACTTTCCAAACAAGGTTATCCCATAGACACATGCTCAAATGCTCGGAATTTACTCATTAAAATGCTTGAAATATGTCTTTTCCACAAAACAAAGATTTGAAGTTTTCAAAATGTTCGCAAGGTCGGAAATGACCAAAACCCAAGGACTCATCCGTTGATGTTTTCAAACCTCTCATAACACAAATTATGCACATTTCCAACAAACACCAAAATGTATTTTTTTACCAAATAATCTTCTTTCATGCAATAAATTATTAAAACACTTTCGTTTATGACTTATATATCAAATTGCTCAGAAGTCCCAAATGTGGTGTTTTATAAGTTTATAAAGTTAAACAACTCCAAATAACCAAAATTATCAAGTGATCACCAGTTAACAATTTCATGTAAAACACAAACACTTTAAAAAAAACATTTTGGCATGCACAATGTAACACCCTCAAATTTTGGAAAGAGCGACTAAATTAAAACTTTCAATAACACCTCAAAGAGGGATAAAATCTCTTACTACAAATCCGTAAAAGCAATACATTTCTAGATTGAGTCATCAACGAGAAAATAAAGTCTTACATAAAGACTAACTAAAGTCGGGTGTTACTATAACCCAATACCAATCGCTATCTCAAATATAAGAGTGGAAGAATTCGACAAGCTATTCACCTTTTCGAGCACACCACTAGCACTCATCTCTTCACAGTCTCACTAGAACTATCCCCAACCGGAACCTGTTGCACATGCCGACAAATAAAAGGGGTTAGGCTAACGCCTAGTGAGTTCAAGAGTTTTCATCAAGAATATAAAAACCATTAAACGGAAATAATGCAACTTAAATCATGATTCTTTAAAATGAATTACTTTAAATATGAGAACGACTCGTTTTCCAATAATAAGCAATTTATAAATGAACGCCTCAACGCCAAACATTATTTCATGAAGTAATGCAATCTGACACTTACTTAAAACGTGAATAGATGTACATGCTCCAATGATGATGTTTGAATAAAACTTTATAAACCAAACTACCAAAATTAAAGCATATGGGGAAAGACCCAAACTCAAAGCGTCACCGAAAACAAGGATAAAGTTAAATACCTAAAACAACACTTTTCAATGACGGGGGAAAACCCGAATTCCATGGCTAGTGGCGGAACACAGAGTAGGCCACATTCCACGTTATTGAGCTCACCATACTATGAACCCATGGCCACGAGCTCGCCGACTCGTACTAAGATGTGGGGGTGGTCCCTCGAGGATTCCCAATCATGCTCATTCGCTAGGATTACATTTACGGTCCATGGCTAGTAACCGGTCCCACATAATCGTACCAAGTTTCCCCCGAGGACCCAATGTCTCAACTAGCTACAAATAGGAAGTGACTATACCATAAAAACAGGCTCAAAAATTAACTCGCGGATGCAGGTCCGGTTACTGGACTCCAAGAGCCCTCACCGACAAGTCCTCAAAATCCCAAGACTAATTCTGACACCAACATATAAATAATAGCCCATTTTCTTTTTAAATAATAAAGACCGACTCATATGCCTATGGATCCACTGCATTACAGTCTAAAACATTACATGACTCCAAATGAATGACCCACACACTCAAAACATGTAACTCTCAAATGACACGTAATAAATGCCATTGTACTAAAAGCTTCCACCTCGGGCTAGTCAACCGGTCAATTGTGCTAAAAGCTTCCACCCCGGGCTAGTCAACCGAACAATTGTACTAAAACTCGTTTTAGTCAAAATCGAGCCAAGGCTCATCAGTTTACTTAAATCTCCAAATGAAAGTCAATGTAAACATTAAAACACGTTTGACCAACGGATATGCAAACACAACGACCAAAAGTAAGATTAGTTCAAAACTCAACATTAGTTGAGACAACCCATTTTCCAAATGAACTTATACCCTTATATTTTCCAAATGCCTCAAAACACAATAATATGCATTTACCAAACGGTTTATAAAATCGAATGCATAAAAGGAAATTTATATCAAAGGAACTCCATTTATATATAAAATCATCTAGGGAATGTATTAACATGATTTATTCACCAAAATGTTCAAAAATCCCAAAAGTGGGTGGTTCACAATTTTTATAAAACCAAATAATCCAAATGAGTGAAACTCTTCAAATACCCAAATTTTAACAAACTTCATGTAAACATGTAAATACTTTAAAATGAACATTTTTGACATGTACAACGTTTTCACAATCCAACTTGAATTCACCTTGCTAGATTTAGGCTAAATCTAGATTTTACCCCTAAAACTTGAATCTCCAAAGATGAAGACTTGAATCTCCAAGAAACTTCTCTAGATCATAGATCCAACACATCTACAAGTTTCCTTCAACATACAAGTCACCAAAATCACACTTAAGTTGAAGGATGAAAGGAAAAAGGGTGAAACCATCTAACCTTAGCTTAACATTGAGAGAGATGAGGAACTTACCACCACCAAATACCCTTGGATCTTCCAATAGACTTCCAATCACTTGATAAATCCTTGAAGATCTCTCAAAAACGAAACCATGGCAACTTGAATCATCAAAATCGGAGTTGTGATGCAAAAGATATGAAGAAATGAAGTTTGGTGGCTGAAAAATCGGGTTTTAAGCTCGAACAGGGCTCCGCGCGGGTTACCAGGCGACCTAGGTCGCGCCACAAGTCGCCCGAATGGATTTTATGCTTGAACAAGGCCCCGGGCAGGTTACGGGGCGACCTAAGTCGCGCCACAACTCGCCCCATGCATTGTTTGTCCAGTTTCTTCATTATTCACTGTTTTGGCCGTAACTTCTTCGTTATAGCTCCGATTTTGCTCCTGAAAGAACCGTTGGACTCGTAATTGAATCTGATAATCATAAAATCCCAATCTATATCAAGCAATTAAACAAAATCAATCAAGAATAATGAATATTTCTAGAGAGAGAGTAGAGAGAGAAAGTAGATCTTGAATATCACCAATACTGAATATTACAATATGAGATGCGTAGTTACAAGATTACAAAGGACAAACCTATATATACTCACTATCTAAACACAAGACTTAAGGACTAAGAAAACTAAACATGCTTTGACAATTCTAATACAAAGACAATGTTGACTTTTACATGTTTGACTTTCCACATTAAATCTTGGATACAATATTTAGACTTAACAATCTCCCCCTTTGTATTCAAGATTTAATAAAAATTTGATACTGATCTTCAACTCTTGATTCTTCAGCTTTTGTCTCTTAAACTTTGAAGCTTTCACAGCCTTTACTGTTTTAGCTCTTGAAGAATCTTGGAAAATCTTTTGAACTTTGTAGCTTTGAAAGTCAACAAGTCTTGAACAAGAAACAAATTTCTTGAATCTTCTGAAAAACTTTGACAACTTTGAAACAAACTTTGAAACTTCTGAAAATTCTTTGAAACAACTTGATTCTGTATCTTCATCTCTTTGATCTCTGGACCATCTTTGGAAGAACAGACTTTCACAAATCATCTTGAATTAACTTTGAACAATCTTCTTCAGATACATTTATCTTTGTAACAGCGGAAGCATTTTGAACTTTCAGAATTTCTTCATCAAACTTTGAAGATCTTGATCCAAACAAACTTTCGCCAGACTTGAACTTTGAAATTGATCTTTGTATAATTCTCCCCCTTTTTGATGATTGAGAGCATCATAATCATCAAAATTTCTTCAATTTCAGCATAGACTTTGATCACCCCTTTTGTAACCAAATAACAATCTCCCCTTTGACAATAGGCGCGCTTTGATCTGAAGAGCCGAATCATGAACAGTATATATCCGAATCTTTTCAAATTCACACATAATGGACGTGGTAACCCTGATTCAACAAATGAAACAGTTAGAAATGCCTGTCAGTAACACAAAGTTACTGTGTACAACGAATGTACAATTTAAGGAGTTGGTTTGATGTTGACTCCCCAGGATTTCCATTCAATCATTGAAAAACACAAGGTAATTCTATGAATGTTCTGACAGAAAAACAAATTCTCTGTGTGGTCGTGCTTGTGTTTGAAAGAATTAGCACAATGATTGTGTTTCATAAGGCTCGAAGTATGTAAATCACTGAGACAACAATGATTATACATGGACTCAATGTGCATGAGAAAGGGTCGAAGGTGGGGCAACTTTCCTTCTTTTTCAATATCAGTATCTTCCAAGAGAAGAACCAATAGATTATGTGCTGCTTCCCCAAAAAATGTGAAACATTCTCTTTTTAAGAAAAGAATGAGTAGCTAGTGGGGTTGATGCAAGAGATGGCATGGGCTATTTGACTATTTCAATGATGGTCACCAAAGAAATGTGAACCAATCAGTAATGTGGCTGCCCGACTCAGAAAGATGTTTGGTGCAGAGTTCTGATATTCTTTTAACTCTGATCTCACACCCTCTTTCTTTTAAACATATAAGCTCACATCTAACCAATCTCTCATTTCCATTTTACCTCAAATCACTCCCACACTCAATTCTTTTAGACCCCTCTCCCCTCAATCACTCAAAGGATTTCTTCCGGGGTAGGAAACACTGGTTATCGTGAATCCATGGAAGATCTATTAAGCACTCACATTGAATCCCATGTTCCTAAAAGTACATGTTAGTCAATGATTTTCTTGATATGAAAAGCACAAGAAATCATATGTCAGTGTATGTATGCTCATCAAAAATCAGAAATGAAATTTGAGCAATTTTAAACATTTAAGATTTCTCAAAACTTTATATGAATGAATAATCAAGAAAGAATAGAAATGTTTTGAGAATCTGACAATGATTAAGATCAGATCAAATCAAATGATTAGGGTATCAATGAATTGGAAATTTGTTTATATGAACGAATATAAACAATTTGTCAATGAAAGCACAAATATGAAAAGATGAATGATGCTCAACAAATTTGAATTTCAAACGGGGGTATTACCATCGAAAAATTAGTTCGTTTGGAGACATGGTAATAACAAATTCAAATAAAATATTGAACAGGTGTGTGTGAATACTTGACAGTATATGGACAAGATAATACACAAGTATTGATCTTTGGAAACACACGGTCAGTTAAACATTAAGGCTCAATATTTGAAAAACATTTAAAAGCACACTTCTAAATTCATGAAATTGTTTGAGAATAAGAAGTGGTTTGAACATTTCAGAAATTGTTTTTCATGTTCGAAAGTTGTCCTTCTTTCAAACAATCAGAGATCTAGATCAGAAGATTTTTACCTTTTCAGCTCCCCCTCAAATCATGACTAAATGATTTATGTCTTTTAAGCTCCCCCTGGATATTAGCACAATATCCTTCTTTGAACATTGAAAAACGGGTCCTGATCTGTCATGTGATCAGAAGCCACTTTATTTACATCATTTATTCAAAAATAAAAGACAGAAAACAGTAAAACATTTTATAGTATGAGTTCTAATCTGAAATAATCAGAAGTCATCACCTTTACTCCCCCTTAAATTAAGCATCTGAAATATGTCAGATAAAACAGGATAGAGATCAAACACTCCCTTTTGAATTGTTAGACCATCAATATCAGAAAAATCTAGCAGTGAAAAAGTATAGGATAGAGATCAGATCAATTCACTTGGGATGGAGACCATCAATATCCATCGGATGCAGAAACATAGGAGTAAGGTCTTTTTGATCGCTGAGGTCCGAGTCCTAAACTGTTGTGTTTAGAAGTCAAACTCCTTTGAAAAACGGGTCCTAAGCTGATGTACTTAGAAGCCATAATCTTTACATTGAAATCCGGGTTTTGAACTGTTGTGTTCAAAAGCCATAATCTTTGAAGTCCGGGTCTTGAGCTGATTTACTCAAGAGCCATAATCTTTCTTACCCCCCCTTGACTTGTGTTGCCTGCAACAAAGAATCGGTTTTCTTCTTTGGTACCCACTGGTATTTGGGTCCTGAAATGTTAGTTGCAGTTCGTGTGGGGGTTATTGAGTAAGAACCATACCAGAAATGATCACTGGTCTTGTAGATATGATCATGTGTACAAAAGTAAGAACAATAATGTTTAGTACCTGAAAACCTGAGTAATTGATCTTTTGAGTATTTCAAGTCAGGTTTATCTTTATGCTCTTTGTTCTTCTTGGCTATATGAGTATGTACACATGATGTCTTTCCATTCAGCTCAACTTTCTTGTCATCTTTGACAGATTTCTTCATCCAGACCAGTTTCTCCTTCTTGTAACTTCTTCTCCTTGGATATGTATTTGAACCATCTATATATTCATCAAAGAAAATGTTAGATCGACGAATCTGATTAAAGGATTTAACTGACCTTTGTGAAGAGACAAATTTCTGAACTGAACTTGAGGCAGATTTTTCAAGTTCTTTGATCTTTGATGCAAAGATGTCTCTTTCTTTCACAAGTTTGTCAATCTTCATCGAGAACTCAGACTTCGTCTTTTGTTCTTTCAGCGCAGAAGCAGACAATTCAGACAACTTGGAAGTTAGCCTTTTGATTTCAGACTCAAAGATGGATCTTTCTTCTTCAAATCCTTTTTCTGAATCATTTCTCTGGCCGGATAATTCTTTAAAAAATCCTACATTCTTTTGTTCTATGACCTTCTTTTCTTTATCAAATTTTTCTCTTTCCAAAATCAGTATTTTCTCAAAATCAGACACTTGTTGAGAAAGTTTTAAGCATTTAAGCTCCACTAACTTCTTCTCTTCAAAACACTTTTTAGAGAAATCTGATAACTTCTTTGAAAAATTTTTCTTTTCATTTTCAAAAATATCTTTATTTTCAGCAATCTGTTTTTCAAAATCAGATAAATTCTTTCTAAGCTCAGAGTTCTCAGATTCCAATCTCTTTATCTTCTCTTCATTCAGCCCAGAAGATCTTCATGGATATTCTTTAAGGCACTGATTTCCTCTTTCAGTCTTAAGTTTTCTTCAAAATGCTCTTTTGACTTTTGAGAGTGAAAGTCAACGGCATGACCCAGATTTATTTTCTCTAAATTCAGCTTTCTAATCTTCTCTTCAAGTTCTGCAAAATATCCCATTTTGAAAGAGTTCATTAGCTTGATATGAATGATCGTTCCAAACTATATATCAGAAAATCAAAAATCAGATTGAAATGAAATCTAGCACAAAATTAAAAATTTTAACAACACTTTATCTTGCAGAAAGTCAAAGTTCTCGGAAGCAGTAAGATGCACAAAGTAGGTTTGCGTATTCACTGAGATACGCAAAGCCGGGTTCTCGGAACACGCTGGATACGCAAAGTTGAGGTTTGCGTATTGATCTTGAAGTGCAAAATGAGATAAGCTTCGTGTGAATTGAGTTATGCGCAAACTAAGGTTTTTAGAACCAACAAGATGCGCAAAGATTGGTTCTCGGAACACGTGTGTTGCGCAAATGGAGGTTTGCGTGTCAGCCTTGATGCGCAAAGGAAGGTTTGCGTGTCGGTCTCGATGCGCAAAGGAGACTTTGATGCGCAAAGATAGCTTTTCGAGATCCTTGGAATACGCAAAACTAAACTTTCTTCTTAAAGCTCGTATAATCTCACGCAAGAGATTATGAATCTTGCGCAAACCATATGAACTTGCGCAAAGTCGAGTTCTTGGCTGTTACTTTCTCAATTCGATTCAAACCTGCACATTTGATCTCAAGAACTAGTCAGATTCATCAACAAACAGTACGAAACTCAAATATGCTAACAAATTCATATTGAAATCAACAATTTGCACAAAAATGATCAAGAACAGAGAACGAACTCGTTTTTAAGAAAAACTCAAAAAATCACAAATTGACATTGAATTTAATCGAATTACAATATGGAATCAAAACCAATAACAATCACCAACATAAATCGAACATAATGATTCCATTTTCTTGCACTAAAACCGATTTTCCACAAAAAAATTTGAATGTAACAGTGAAGAACACGAGTTCTTGAAAATTTTCAGAAAAACTCAGATTTTTCGATATTAAACTCCAGATTTCAATTTAAATCATGATCAAATCATTTCCAAAAAGTTTGGTTCAGCTCTGATACCAATTGATAATCATAAAATCCCAATCTATATCAAGCAATTAAACAAAATCAATCAAGAACAATGAATATTTCTAGAGAGAGAGTAGAGAGAGAAAGTAGATCTTGAATATCACCAATACTGAATATTACAATATGAGTTGCGTAGTTACAAGATTACAAAGGACAAACCTATATATACCCACTATCTAAACACAAGACTTAAGGACTAAGAAAACTAAACATGCTTTGACAATTCTAATACAAAGACAATGTTGACTTTTACATGTTTAACTTTCCACATTAAATCTTGAATACAATATTTAGACTTAACAGAATCCTTCATCCATCTAGACTATAAAATCTTGGATTCAAGTCCAAAATCCTTTATCTTATTTTTCCCTAATATATCGGTTTCGGTATTAACTTGAAATGGTGCCTCTCGAAATCGGGGTGTTACACACAACGTTTTCACAAATCAACTTGAACTCACCTTGCTAGACTTAGGCTAAATCTAGATTTTACCCCAACTTGAGCTTTCTTGAATAATTCTGAATCCATGAGCAAAATCCTTCCAAAACCTAGATCCACAAATTTCAACCATAAATATACTTATTCAACCCTTAAGAATAGTTCCTCAAATCATTTTACATCAAAATCTTCATTTTGGCCAAAACCCTAATTTTGACCTAAATCTTCCAAAATCTACCAAACCGAAAATTAGATAAACCGGACACTACGGAACCATCAAGAAGGCATTTATAACTTATATTAAGGTTTAGAAATGGAAGGGATACACTTACCACTTAGGTTTTGATGAAAACCTAGAAAACTCTACCATGGGGCTTGAGGTTGAAGTAGAAGATGGTGAACTCTTGACTCTAGCTTTCAATCTTCACCACTTAATGATGGAACACTTCAAGAACACAAGGATTGGACCCAAAATGAGTTAGGGTTTGAGAGGAAGGAAGGGGAAACGTTTTGAGAGAGAATGGAGGAAGTTTAGAGAAGTGAAAATGAGAAATGGCTGATTTCTCGAATTTATCAGCCTGAGTCCTCCCTGGTGCGACATTGCTCAGGGCAATGTCGCCAAGCTCCCCCATGTTTCTGACTTTTGATGCTACAATGACAAGTGCGACTATGACACTGTCATAGTCACCGGGCATTGTAGTTGTGCTCGTACCAAGCCCCGAAACTCGACTTTTTCAATGCCAACACTCCCAATACACCAAGGGACTTTAGATAATGTTTTCCCAACAAAATCCCACTGTTTACAAGATACAAAACGTCCGGGTGACCTTCACTTACCGAAAATTTCGGGTATTACAGTTTTGAAGTATCTCTTAGAATGGAAAAAAAACGTGCTCAAAATCATAATATTCTCCATTTTGGTGAATATGTTGAAGATGCTCTAACTTGTTGGATTGTTCAACTTTATTCTAACAATTTATTGTAACTTTCTTATAAAAGATGTATAGTTCTATAAATCAAAAAATCTTATTAAGTACTTTATTGAAAAATATGTTTCATGTTTAATGAGATTTTCTCTCTTAACATTATGGAAGATATAAAATGACAAACATAACAATTTCTTATACCAAATTTTGTCCAAAAAAAATAAATCTGAATATGTAAAATCCCCTAATCAGTTATGAATCATCACATAACAGTTCTTGAGATCTAGGACTTCTTCCTTATCATTTTATGGCCATTGAGATATCTAGACTTCAATCTCTTGATCACAATAACTGGTATCAAGTCTAAGAAATCAGAGAATCTCCAACAACATTGCTAAAATAGAAAATTTTGGCTTATTCTTTGCTATTCCTCTCCAACAGTTTTGCTATATGGTTTGCTAAAATAGAGAAAGATCAAAAAATCTCTAAATATAGAGAATTCTCTATAATCTCTAAATTGGAGAGAGAAAATATTATTTTATTCAATCTAACCAATAAGATTCAATTTTTAACATTTTATTTTAAGTTTTTTTTAAAAAGTGTATTGGGATGATAAATTATGGAATATTATAATAATATAAATAATGATTGATTCTCTAAAATAGAAAAGCTGTTGGAGTTAAAAGAAAATGTTTTTAGAGATTTTGACTTTCCATTCTCTATTTTAGAAAAAATTTAGCAATACTGTTGGAGATGCTCTCATGAGAATAAAAATATGGAATTAATAAATGAGGATACAATACTAAATTCAAGTTGCAAAAGACTTCAAATTGTCTAGCTCTTTGAATGAAAATAATCATGGTCAATGACAAATAACAGTTGACTTTTTGTATATTCAACATAATTGCCCTACAATTTCAAGTATTGTAGTTCAAAAGGCTATGATGATATTTGCTTACCAATATGAACTTTATATATGTCGCATTTTATTGAATTAAACTAACATTGCAAACCATGATGAATGACACCAAAATATAAAATAAACTGTGCAGTTTTGATTAGAACTACAAGTAATCGGTTTTGCAATGAACTTGTTGGATTTTAACTAGAGTTGATCACATCAAACGTCATGTGTTGAATGAGCAAGCTTAACCTATCATTCTCATATATAGACAACGAGATAGCTACATACATAAAAAACAATTTCAAATTTGTGTTTGTTAAGCATCTGAAAAAACACACGCTTAGTAAGTTGTATGTTTTTTGACAATAATTAGGGGTTTGCACGCTTAACCCATGGTTGGTCAACCTTTAACCCATCAGAATCATGATAACCCATCCCACAAGACTCACATTGATGAACTTATTGACGATGATGAGTTTTGATCTCAAATGAAGACATATGTGTACAAAATTACATACCTTTGACATATTCACACACGTAATTATATATGTGTATGTATTAAAGTATTGAGATATAAAAAAAAATTATCTGACTCATATGACTTACAACATGTTTTAAGTTCAAAATATTAAATAAAAAAATATCGTTCAAACTATATGTTTTTAAAACCATTCTTGTTAGAGTCAATTAACCGATAAGAATTTGAAAATCATTTTGAGGACAACGACAAATCCCTGTCAATTACATAATGAAAGGGAAATGCATTTGTATAAACTAAAAGCGTTCAAAGTTTGATAAATTAAACTAAGGGGTTCAAATAGTTTTGGTAGCAACACAACAAATCCCTTTCAGTTACATAAATAAAAGGTCAAATCAAGGTTCTAAATAGCGTAAGGCGTGGCGTGGCAGCGAGGCCAAGCCTCAAGCCTTAGGAGTCATGGCGAAGCCATGGCGTTTTAAAGGCGTGACTTATGGCATCAAATTTCTATTTTAAATATAATATTATATATAAAAACATATGTTTTGATATGTTACTCAACGAGTCAATAGTAATAATCAAGTTAAATTAGGTTGTATATATTACAAACCTGCAAATGAGACATTAAAAACATAAAAAGAAACCAAATATTGCATTGCAAAATACAATATTTAAGACTATACTTGCAGGTACATATATATCGAAAGTATGTTCGCAATTATTAACATTTTTAAACTACAATCCTTGAATAAATGAATTTTTAAACAATAAATATTTAAACATGTCTTTTAAAAAATAGGTTTTCAAAATGACAATTGAATAGAAATATGTTTTTTAAATGGGTTCAAAGTTTGATAAAGAGTAAATTACACCAATCATCCTTGTGGTTTGGTTATCCTCCATTAAGTGTTACTGCATTTTCAAAATTACATTAGACCACCTGAAGTTTCAATTTTCTTTCACAATTTGTGTCTACCCTTAACGACTGTTAAGTCTATCTGTTATCCTGAGGGGCTTTCGGTCATGATGCCTTTTTACATTAAAAAAGTTAGTGTCGTACAAATTTTTAAAACTTGTGTACAAGCATTTAAACTTCAGAAAGAATACAAATAAAACCATCTGCCCCTTCCATCTTCTCCGGCCACCCCTTTCCCTCTTCTCCTCTCGCTCTGCTTTCTTCTAACGATATCACCACCACCAAAATTATTTTATTGGTAGTACATCATACAAACACTCAGCCATGCTATATCTGTTTTAGATCAGAAGGTCGAGATGAAAATGGAGAGAACATGCACAAGCATAAAAATAAAACACATGTAGCATACCGACGTTTGTGTGTGTCGACATGAATCTTGAAATAGAAGACAAATAAAAGGGAAACACGGTGACACGATGTACCAACTTCATGATCGCGAATCCATCCATAAATTAAAAAACTTTTTTGCAAACCAAAACACCTTTTAAGTTTTTTTAACTCGTATCAAGATTCAAGCACGTTTAACAAAGAGAAGCAACAAAACCTACATTGTTTCAACGTAATATAGAATAATCATGTGGGAAGCTTATTTCTAAAGATAATTGCAATTGAAGAGTACAAAATGAAAATTTAATCATAGACCAAGAAAAAACATGGAATAATAAATGGATACGCCTGAGAGGAAGAGGGAGATGAAACACGTCGGAGAAAAAGGGATGGGCGGGTTAGGTTAGGAATAATATCCAAATGACTTGTATACAAGGTTTTAAGACTTGTACATTAACGTTTGTTTGATAAAAAAAAGTATAAGATGAAATAAATGCCTAGGGGTGTTCATCTAAACCGTCAAACCGCACAAATCGTCACACCGCACCGCAAAGCGTGGTTTAGAACTTCCGCGGTGTGGTTTGCGGTTTGTATTTTTACCAAACCGCACTATGTGGTGCGGTTTGCGGTTTTGAGTTATCAACCCGCGGTTCAAATGTAACACCTTAAAATTAGACGAATTAAAAATTCAAAAATTCGGCAATATAACATCTAAAATACGGAGGTCCAAGATACCCTGTAAATATAAAATTTATAACAAGGACAAACCCAAGTTTCATGACAACTAAAACCCAATGAAGTCGGGATAGTTTGTACCAAAAGTAGTTGCAAGAATAAGAGACATCATAGTACAACAACCTACTTAATCTAGAATTAATTATGATTAAATTAAATTTGGGTGTTGCTAATCCACCAAAAATCTCTCTTCACACGGAACCCCAAAAGACTGGCACTTCGAGATCTCCTATGTACCCGGTTGACAAGTCCAACAACCTAAATTCCACCACGGGTGGAATCTGTGATAAAATAACAATCACAACAAGTGTTAGGATGAAGCCTAGTGAGATCTCATAAATTATATAATTCACAAAACAAGAATATTATAATACAATAATACAAGACTTGTGTTACCGAACTCCATTGTCTCAAAAATGTTATTTCTACTTGCAACGATGTTCCAAACCTGAACATAACACACAAGAAATATCCCTTGAAAATACGGGGGAGACCCGTTTCCATCGGGGTGACATATATACAGGAGTGGAGTCACCCGTGATGTTATTGGATTACACCTCATGTCCCGGTCCTAGTTCTCATGGCATCAAGACATCACAACCTCAAACCATATTTATTGCCTTTATTGCCTACTCTGTCGAGTTACACCTCAAGGTCGTACGGGACATTATTATCTATCCATATCTAGACGAGTTACACCTCAAGGGCCCACGTCCCCCTATTGCCTACTCGCTAGTAAACCACAATGACCAACAACAATGGTCCATTTTAGCATATAACTATATCCTCGTGCACAAGGAAATAGAATTCGTATTCTTATCAGGTGATCACAAACTGATTAAATAAGTACATAAAACATATATCCATATATATATATATATATACACCTTCCTTGTCGACTCATAGACTTTATACACATCTTATAAGACTTCATAATGTTAAGACAACATGTCGTACCATAACAACTATTCACCTTCACATTTCACATTTCACATAGCTCATCAACCATATTATTAAGTAAAACTATGGTAATAGATTATGTTTCTCATACATATTTTCAAGAAACCCTAGTCATCTAGGTCAAATCCATAAAATAGAGTCACTTCACATGTTTCTTATATAAATGTACAACTCAAGTCAAGAGAATGTTAAATAAGCTTATAAATACAAGGATTATAGTTTGTAGAAGGAACTCACAATTAATGGTGTGTATGTGTATCCATATGAAATATTAAGCATACAAACATGTAGTTAGAGAGTTTCAAGTAATAAATAGATACACAAGTGATTATGTAAGAGTTCATAGGAGGAAACTCACTTTTAGGGTTTGTAAGAGAAAACCCTAAAATGGTGAACTTGGAGATGTGCTAGGTCTTCTTAAAAAGCTTTCAAATCCTACTAGGGCTTCCAACTCTTGAATCCAAAGTCAACTAGGTAACATTAAATGTTAGGGTTTTCATGTAAAGCATTTAATGAGAAAAGAAGCGAGAAAAAGGGAAGGAAAATCGCCTTACCTAGAGAGAGCAAAGTCTAAAAATCGATTCGGGAGAATGTGTATCAGATTTGGGGATTCGGTCACTTAAGTCAAGAGAACAGCCCCTCACGGGGGCGACAATAGTTGGGCGACTATGCCCTGGCAATGTCGCCGGGCATAGTCACTCATACTTACCCACCTTCTGTTCGATTGAGGACAAACGCAGGTACGCCGCGACATTGACACCGGCGACTATGCCATGGGCAAGGTCGCCGGGCATAGTCGCCCAACACCCAACAACCCTTTAAAACTTGATTTTTCGAATAGATAATCCAAGTACGAAGGGTTTACGTTAATGAATAGGTTTCGTTCGCTCTCACACGCACCAACTAAGTCAGATAAGGTTTCTAACTTGTGCTCGCATATATATACTTACATATATAAAGGTATAGAGGAAGGTTCAAACGAGAACGTTAACTATTTAAGAAAACACGAAAACAACAAAAAACAGCAGTTCACGTACAAAATCACATGTGATTTTGCACTACCCGAGAAATTCGGGACGCGGGCGATGTGCAGCGCGACTCACAGGTCGCGCGCATGATCGCGTGAATCACATGTGATTTTGTACGTGAATCACATGTGATTTTGTATGTACTCGGTTATTTCTGTGTTTTCTTAAATAGATGTTGTTCTCGTATGAACCTAGCTCTAAAGGTGTATATATATATACTTACACAATTTTCGCATCTAAGATTATTCACATTCGCATGTAAGATAATAATTCCATAACCCAAGGAAAAAGGAGGTCGCGACACAAGAATTCATTTAAAAAGGGGTAAGGGTTGGAGACAGGGACAGACGGACTTGAGGATGGTAGGGGTCCTGGCCCCCAACCAGCCTATCACCTGATAGCCCAATTTTTTTTTTTACTTTGATTTCATTTGGTTTAAGCATTTGGGCCCCCAACAAAAATTTTCTTAGGCCCCTTTTGAAAATAGAAATTGTCTCCTCAACAAAATCGACGACTGAAATCCTCAATCCTCGCATGTCGCTCCTTTCCTTTCCACCGGCGCAAAACAGAAAACCCACCGACGCCTCACGCCTGACTTCGTATCCCTCCCTGTCGCGGTGTCTCTGGCGCCTGACTTCGTCGTCTGATTGTCTCCGCTCCGGTCCCCCTCACGATTTGGGTAAAATTTTAAAAACCTAATTTTTTTATTTATACTCTTGATTTTTGTAACTTTGTTGAATTGTTGGTAAATAATTTCTTAGTATTTGGTATTTGCAATTTGGTATAATGTATATGGTATTTTGGTTTTTGGTATTCGAGTATTTGCCTATTTGGTATGTTTGTTACTTGTTTGGCAATAGGCACTGTATTTGGTATTTGCAATTTGCAAATTTGTTTTTTAAAGTTCAAACTAAGAAATTATATACTTATATTGATATTGTTAATTTGTTATTGCTAATTGCTAATTGTTATTTTTATTTAATAAACAAAACATTGATTTTGATTTTGAATGTTAATCTTGCTATTGTTATTGCTAGAAAAAATGGAAATATTTTTTAAAAGGAAAGCATCAACATCTGAATCGAGTTTTGCTCCTTCAATGCCTTGCGAAATTGATTTAAGTGATCTTCCTTGGGATCCGGCCGATAGGAAAAGAATTACAGACTATAATCCGAACCAAAGAGATGAAATAAGGAGAAAGTATTTAATTAGAGGACCTTGTCAACCACGGGGCCATGCCTTTCCAAAAAAATTTGTCGGGAGTAAGGGAAGACGTTTTTGCCCGACTTGGTTTGATCAATACTCTAATTGGTTGGAGTATAGTGTAAAAGCGGATAAAGCTTTTTGCTTGTGTTGTTATTTGTTTAAAGATCATTATGTAGGACAATGTGGGAGTGATGATTTTGTGACGGATGGCTTTAATAGTTGGAATAAAACAGAAAGACTTGGTCTTCATGTAGGCCACGTTAATAGTTTTCACAATAGAGCACTCAAGAAAAGTGAGGATTTAATGAGACAAGATCGATCTATTGTCGTTGCCTTTCATAAGCAAACTGAGATGGAGAAGAATGAGCACCGAATTCGATTAAATGCTTCTATTACGGCTTGTAGATTCGTGTTGAAGAATGCATTACCCTTTCGTGGTCACGATGAATCCGAAATGTCTATTTCTAAAGGCATGTTCTTGGAAACATTAAGCTTAATTGGTGAATGCAACGAGGATATTGCTAAAGTTATTTTAAAAAATGCTCCAAAGAATAATCAAATGGTGTCTCCAAGTATTTAAAAAGATATTGCTTCTTGCTTTGCAAATCTAATACTCAAATCCATTTGTGAAGAAATTGGTGACGATGTGTTTGCATTGCTAGTTGACGAGTCTAGTGACATTTCTAAGAAGGAACAAATGGCGGTGGTTTTGCGATATGTTGATGCACGTGGTATTGTTAAAGAGAGATTTTTTGGTATTGTTCACGTGACGGGGACATCTTCTTCCATTCTTAAATCTGTTATTGATACATTATTTGTTGAACATGGATTGAGTCTGAAACAGGTAAGAGGGCAAGGTTATGACGGAGCAAGCAATATGCTAGGTGTGTTCAATGGATTGAAAGCTTTGATCTTGAATGAAAATAGCTCGACATATTATATTCATTGTTTTGCTCACCAACTTCAATTTGTCGTGGCGGTTGCAAATAAACACGATGGTGTTGAGAACTTTTTTAATATGCTAAGCATGGTGATCAATGTGGTTAACGCTTCTTGCAAACGGAAAGACATGCTTTGACAAAGTTACAAAGATAGAGTGCAAGAAACAATTGGTAATTGTGAAATTGAAACCGGACGTGGGTTACACCAAGAGCTTTCTCTTATTCGAGCCAGAGATACACGGTGGGGTACCCATTACAAAACCATGGCGAGTTTGATTTCCTTGTTCCCAAATGTTATTGAAGTGCTTCAATATGTTGAAGATGATGGTGATAATGGTTTTAGTCGCACTCAAGCAACCGGTATTCTAGCTTATTTGAAGACATTTGATTTTGTAATTTATTTGCACTTGATGTTTCATATTTTAGAAGTCACAGATTTATTGTCACTGGCTCTTCAAAAAAAGGATCAAGATATCGTGGAAGCGATTTCGTTGATAAGAGAAACGAAGCAACTATTGCAAACATTTAGAGAATCTGGGTTTGATCCACTTTTGAAGAAGATGTATTCTTTTTGTGAAGCAAACGGTATTGCGAGTTTGAATATGGCAGAATGTTATAAAAAGAACGAAAGACTAAGGACCGGCATCACTAATCGTCATTATTACGAGTTTGATATTTTCAACACTGTCGTGGACATGCAACTTCAAGAGTTTGGGGATCGATTTAGTGAGGTAAGCACTGAATTGCTTAAAAATATAGAAGCTTTGAGTCCATGTGATTCATTTTCTCAGTTCAACGTATCGGATTTATTGGAGTTGGCTAAGTTGTATCCTTATGATTTTGATCATATGGAAATGATCGCTCTTGAGAAAGAACTTAACATGTACTATGTGATTGTGCGTCAAGACGAGAGATTTTTCGATCTGAGTGGTATTGCCGAGCTTGCTAGATTGATGGTGGATACAAAAAAGTATAAAGCTTATCCTCTAGTATATCGGTTATTGAAGTTAGCTTTGGTTTTGCCAGTCGCTACCGCAACGGTTGAAAGATGTTTTTCTGCCATGAAGATTGTGAAGACTGATCTGCGTAACAAAATCAGTGATGAATTTTTGAATGCTGCATTAATATGTACCATAGAAAAAGAAGCACTTCTCGATGTTACAAGTGATGATGTAATTAGCCAATTCCAAAAAATGAAGACTCGCAGGACTCAATTGTAAAAGGTAACTTCCTACCATTTTTAATGAAATCGTATCTTATTGTCAATTTTTTTTATATGGGCCCCCATCAATATTTTTTTCTGGATCCGCCACTGGTTGGAGAGCGGGTTTACTATAAATTTGGGGTGTTACATCAAACCTCACTGCACCGCACATTATATATATTTTTAATTTTATATATTACACACATATATTTATATATAGGATAATTGCAATATTTATGTAATATGTATTTAGAAATCGAACATGTTGAATATTTTTATTTTTTGGACTACGATCACATTATCGTTGATTTTAAAATGAAGTTTTAATCTTATATTTATTGAATTGTAGGTGTAAAGTGCGTTAGGTACAAACCGCATAAACCGCACCGCATTTCACGGTTTGGTTTGGTGCGGTTTAAGGTATATGCGGTGCGGTTTGTGGTTTGGGAAAATGCTCAAACCGCATATGAAGTGCGGATTGCGGTTTTGCCTCAAACCGCACCACGAACACCCCTATAAATTCCCATCAACTTAAGGATGAACATAATAGCCGTTAAGGACAGGGACGAATAGTGAAAAAGAATTGAAACTATGGTGATCTAGTGTAATTTTTGAAACTGCAATAACAATTAGGGGTGTTCAAAAAAACCGTCGGACCGCTCAAACCGCTCATTGTCATTTTGAAACTATGGTGATCTGTTTAATAAAAAATAAAACAGGTAGTTTATCTCATAGTGTTTATCATGTATTTAATATGTTTATTTGCAGTTATAACTAACCGATAAATATAAAACATAAGTACAACTTATAAAAGCTCAATGTTTGAATTTGTGTAACTAATTGCAGATAAACACTTATTTTTATTTTTTTAAATATCTAAAAAAATTTAACTATTGATATAAGTAACCGATAAATATAAGAAAATTCGAGATCAAACACCTTATTTTTATTTTTTATTGAAGTATGTTATCTTTTTAATTTTAAATATAAAATATCTTAAATATAGTTATCATTTAAACTAAACATTTTCTGACCCGTAATAAAATACTTTATTATTATTTTTTTATAAAAAACCATAATTAAACTAAACTAAAATATATTTTTGTTTTAAATCTAAGTTTCTCAAAATCGTAAAATAAAATAAAAAAAGACTAACAAAAAATATAAATAATGATCGAGAATTCGAGTTCTAGATTTCAGAAACCCGCTGCATTGTGAAGTATATTTCTAGTCATTAATTATAAGATAAGAAAAGTTGCTCTCTCTATAATTAAGAAATAAAATTATATTTTTATTTATTAAAAAGAATAATAATTATATATTTATAAAATTATATGTTTTTTTGTATTACAAATATTTATTTTGGGACAAGGAAATTAATTTTTTATAATATATATAAATCTATTAATCGTATAAAAAATATTATGAATAAAAAACAAGAGTTGTATTTTAATTGGTCAAACGAGATGGTGAAGGTGCCTGCAACTTCTCGGAAGGCACCACCGGCGACCTTTGTATCGTATGCGTCCGTCATGACGCATTTAAATTTTGAAAAACACGTGGCACGGTTCCCATCCGTACTATTTTATTTATGGAAACCATCATTTATTAATTATTGCGTCCAACGTTTGAACTTTTAACAGCATCTCCATTAACTTCTCTAAAACGGAGAAATAAAAAGTCAAAATCTCTAAGAAAAAAATTACTTTCATCTCCAAAATATTTTTTATTTTGAAGATTACATAATTAATTTTGTTATTAAAATATTCAATATAACTCATAAAGTATTATTTCTCTTTCATAATCATTTAATTCAAAACAATTTTATTCGTAAAAAGAAATAAAAAACTATTTCTCTCTAATAAGTAATCATTTTTGGAGATATCTCTAAATTTAGAGATTTTCATCATCTCTCTTCTACTTTCTCCATTTTGAAGAAGGTTTTGCAGAATCTGTTGGAGCAAAAAAAAAAATCCCCATTTTGGAGAAGCTGTTCGAGATGCACTAAACCACTTCAACAACTTTGCTATCTTGTTTGCTATAATAGAAAAAACTTAAAAATTTTATAAGTTTAGAGAATTCACTTGATGGTAGGAGAGATAAATGATTATTTTATTTTATTCCACCAATGAGATTCAATTTTTATCATTTTATTTCAAGTTTTTTTAAAAAGTGTATTGGGATTATAAATTATAGAATATTATAATAATATAAGTTGTTTTAAATATCTAAAATAGCAAATCTGTTGGAGTTAAATTTAATACATTTTAGAGATTTCCACTTTTGGTTCTCTATTTTAGAAAAATTATAGGAAAGATGTTGGAGATGCTCTAAGAGAATCTCCTACAGTTTTTTTAAAATGGATAAGTAAAATAGTGAAATTTAAAAAAAATCATGTTCATCTCCAACATATTCTCTATTTTGAAGATTATACAATTGATTATATTATTAAAATATTCAATCCAACTCATAAAATATTATTTTTCTCCCTTAAACATTTAATTTAAAATAATTTCATTGGTAGAATGTATAAAAAAATCATTTCTCTCTCATATGTAATCATTTTTGGAGATATTTTCAAATTTGAAGATTTTCATCATCTTTCTCATACTTTCTCCAATTTGAAGAAAGGTTTTAGAAAATCTGTTGAAGCAAACAATCCCAAAATCTTCATTTTGAAGAAGTTGTTGAAAATGCACTAATATTTAGTTCCAAAGTACTTGTAACACCCCGGATTTTCGATAAGTAAAGGTCACCCGGACATTTTCGAAACTCGTAGATGGTGGGGGTTTGTTGGGAAAACTTCGTTTAAAGCCCCTTAGAGTATCGAGGACTCTAGCATTGAAAAGTCGGATTTTCGGAGTTCGGGGGGGGGGGGGGGGAGTGGGGCGATAGTGCCCGGCGATAGTGCCCGGCGACTGTGCCAAAGGGCACAATCGCGTGGCTTAGTCGGGGGACTCCACCCCTTGTGGTACAAGTCGGACGATTGTCCCCTGCGACAGTGACCATGTCAAGGTCGCGGGGAACTATCGCGAGCGTGTGCCAGGGCATTACAATGTCCGAATTCTCACAATTTCTTCTCATTTCTCATTTCTATCTTCTCCCCTTTTCTCTCCTAAATCCCAAAACCGAACCCTAACCTATTTTGGGGGGGGGGGGTTTCCTCCCCAACCCACATGACTACTCACCATCTAACTAGTTGGAATCTTGAGCCACAAAACCTCCATTTTCATCTTCCTCATCAAGTTCATCAGTTGGAAGCTCGAGTTGGAGAGTTGGATTGGGTGTTCTCGGAAAGTCTCGTCATCTCTATGGTAAGCTTTCTTGAAATAATGTTATAAATGCTCCATTGGTGGTTTCTTAGTGTTTGGTATCTCAAATCTCGGATTTGATGGTTTTTGGGAAACTAGGGTTTTGATCTTGTTGAGGATTTTAGTAATTAAAGGTTGGGGAAATGTTTCTATATGATTATGTATGGGTATTTATGATTTGGATTTGTATGGATCTAGGTTTTGGAAGTTTTCGGCTTGAGGATTCAAGCGGCCTTCAAAAGAGCTCGTTTGGTGAAATCTAGATTTAGCCTAAATCTAGCGAGGTAAGTTCAAGTTGATTTGTGAAAACGTTGTACATGCCAATATGTCTATTCTAAAGTGTTTATGTGTTTTACATGAAATTATCAAATGTTGGGTTATTTACCAATCTTGGATTATTTGAAGTATTTAGCCTTATAAACTTCGTATAACACCCACATTTGGGGGTTTGGGGCATTTTGATAAATGGGTCACAAATGAATGTGTTTTAAATGTTTTATTTCACAAATAGATTTTTAGTCAAAGAGATACACTTTTAAATGTTTGTCGGGTTTTATGCATCATTCATGAAAGGGAATGTTTTATAAAGTATTACTTGCACATCTATGTGAGGTACTTGAAAGAATGTTTATAGTCTCATTTTATGATTTTCATTCTTATCAGCAGTTAAATTTGGAAAATGCATATTTTTGTGTTATGAGGCATTTGGAAAATATAAGGGTATAAGTTCATTTGGAAAATGGGTTGCCTCAACTAACGTTGAGCTTTGAACTAATCCTACTATTGGTCATTGTGTTTGCATATCCGTTGGCCGAATGCGTTTTATTGTATTTTTATTTCATTTACCAATGGGTCAATGGGTTGCTAAGCCAGCAACTTGGTATTTTTATTTCGATTGGGTTTTAGGACAATTGTCCAGTTTTAGTAGCTCGACTTAGAGCCTTGGTTGCGATATTGGATGAGGATTTCAACATAATGACCTTTCGCGGTCGAACCTTTCGCGGTTGGAGTTGACTTTCCGTGGGTGTAAGTTTGAAGCCACTGAGTCTGACATCCCTTGCGTGTACTTTTGTTTATATGACTAGTCTTAACAACAAAAAATGGGCTTACTTTGTGGACCGTCACATTTTATGGAATCGGGTCTCCCCCCGTCACCGAAAGGTGTTGTTTTTGGGTATTGAGTTTTATTATCCAATTTTTCGGTGACGTTTTGTATAATTGGGTTTTACCCTTGGTTTATGGGTTGAGTATTATGCCCACCCGTGTTTTGGGTGTTTTGGGATATAAGGTTTAACCGTATCTCTATAAATGGAGAGTTCAATTTATATTTTCGCCTTGAGTGAGTTTTAGGTTAAAACTAATTTATGAACGGGCGACTTACATTGGTATCATCATCTTTGAAGTAGTTTGGTTTGGAAAATGTCCACATTGGTGTTCTTTGTCTAAAATGCATATTATTGGAAAATGAGTCGTTTTCACATGTAAGCCGTATCATATTGAAGGACTATAACTTTAACCGCATCCTTTCTTTTTAAACGATTATTTTATATATGTTGAAAAACTCTTGAGCTCACTAGGCGTTAAGCCTAACCTTTTTATTTGTCGGCATGTGCATCAGGTATCAAAGTTGGGAGTTGGTTCTAGCTGTCCTATGAAGAGTAGAGCCTTAGCTAAATCCGAAAGTAAGTAGTCGGCAAAGTCTTCCGCTTTATGGAGATAGTGACTATGCATGGGGTTTAGTAGCACCCGTACTTATCATGGACTTTTGTATAAAATGAATGTTTGTATTTAGGTTAAATCTTAAATTGTGGTTGCAGATGATTCTTTTATTGGTGTATTTAGAAAATTTTAAATTAGTTGTTATTTCCAGAATTCAGGGTGTAACAAGTTGGTATCAGAGCTTAAGTTTGAGAGATTTAGGTATTGATTTTTGGATGCCTAGACTCAAACTAGCGTACTTATAGGTGATTGAAAGTGAAGTTGCACATTAGGCGCCTTAAGATAAGATATCTTGGAGTTGATCGGGTCGCTAGAAACGGGAAATTGTTAAGGGTCGCAAGTATGATATGTATGGTACGTTCATAATGGCACCTGGCCAGTGTTATGGTGAACCTACATATCACATGTGTATACTTGAACTACCTTAGTATGATGGCTGTTGGGGTAGTGAGAAAGTTTATAAGTGAATCATCTAAGGAAAGGTTGATGTCTATAGCGATGTCACGTTGAAGTGATAGTAACTGCGTCGAATACTTTAAGCTGATCGTCTTGAGTAAGAATTATTGGTTGGATTAGAACTATAAGTTCGTTAGACCAATTTTATTTCGAGGAGAAATTGTAAGTTACCCCAATTAGTGGGTTCGTGGCTCCAAGATGTTTGATGTATCCGGATGGCAATAGTATGTCGGAAAAAATGGAGGAGTGTAGTCCTGAGATGCTGAGTACCGACCAAGTTTATGCACGAAATTTATTTCTAAAATAAGTTTGCATCAATTGTTTCTCATGTATTCGAAGCATAAAGTGTGTTATACTTTGAAGTCTTGGTAAAACATTTAGCACTCATCAACTTTTAAACCGTGAGCTTAAGCATGCATGGAATTGTTTGTTGCAAGTTATTGCAATTTATATGGAAAAATCTCCTCGTCCCTGTTTTGTGCTTAACGCTATTTTTAGACATCTTAAGATCCGTGTTTTAATGCCACATGTGGTGTTGGGCAAGTAACTGTAGAATTTTTAAACCTTGACATTGGATCTCCTCCACGTATGTTAAGGTTTTAAAGGAAGAGTTGTCCCACTGTTTTCGGGTCGGAATTTTCTGGAGAATTTTAGTCTGTACGAGTCGTGTTTAATTTTACGGGGTATAGTTCTACAACCTTTTTGAGTTCGTGAGTATATTTTGAGATGCGTGAGTTTTAATTTTATGGCATATAAATTAGGAGCTTCTGGGTGGCGTATCTAATGAGAATTTTGTGGAAAAATGGTCACTTTATCTTATGTGGTGGTTTGCGAGTTTTGTTTAATACTTTGTCTCATGTGAGTCTTGCACCTGCATTTTTGCAACCGTAAGAAGCACCTTGGGAATCTTAATGTCGCATTATTGCATCTTGAGTTTCACATGAATATATGAGCATACTTTCGGGTTGAATATGATTTTCACTCGTGTGAGTAAATATGTGAAATATTTATGTTATATCATATTAAACTTTTAATCTAAACATGCTTCGATTGTGGACCTTGCTGTTATAAATTTTCTGCAATGCATGAAATGAATTTTCGGATTGCATATCGTTGTAGTTACTATTTAGTCAAATGTGTTTATCTGTATGGCTCAAAGCTTTAAACTCGATTTGAAACTTGTTTGCATCCCATCATTTTAACTGGCTTTGGAGAGGTAGACTGTTGCATATGGAGTTGTTGATACTTTTATGCCACAACGTCTTTTGGCTAAGGAGGAAAAATGTTAAAGTTAAAATTGTGATTTTCTCTTTTGAGAGTTGTACAAACAGTTATTGCACGCGTTGCAATATAGGAACCTCTTTTCACGCATAGTGTAAATTATTGCGGATGTTTTATTACTACCTGTATTAACGTAAGTATTGAACAAAAGAATTTTGGAAATGACTTCATATGCGAAGTATTAATGATCAATTTTGAAACCTATCGAATGAACGGTAGTGTATTTTTTCGCACGTTTAATCGTTAAGAAGCTTTTGTATTCGAAAGATTTATAACCTTAAATTGGCATACTGGTTGAAAAACCTTGAACTCATTAGGCCTATAGATTTAAACCCCTGGCGTAAAAGCAGTTGGAATTAGGTACTAAGGGAGTCTTTGGAATTGGAAGCGTCGGATGATCCGACTTGTGGTCAGTCTGGATTTTTGGGTTTTAGTTTTGAATCTGTGTGCGTTTGTATTATGGAAGTAGTAGATTTAAACCTTCCCGGTTAATTAAGGGGTGATTTCATACTTCGGTAATCATGCGGGGTAAGGTATTAGGTGACTATCTGCGGTTAGTTCGGGTTCGTTTGGGTGAATTGCTCGTCGGTGTGACATCATGGTTTATGTTGTTGGTGTATCGTCTTATTGGGTTCCGCGATTTAAGGAAGTTTTGGTGATCTGTCTATTAGAAATGAAAGACTTGGAATCTTAGCTCTCAGTTAAGTGTCAACCTTACTACGACAGTCCGTCTGGGATGGAATTTTGGGACGGGATGTCCACAGTTTCAAGGTCATCGTTTAGTCCTAGGTGTCGACTTGTTTTCGTAAAGTCTTTGGATCTGGAAATGTTTGGATGCAACCCGGTTAGATATTGAAAAATAATGAACTCCCAACGATGAAATTTGAAAGAAGATTAGGTGTTGATGAGCAAGTACCGATGTGTTTAAGCATTCCTGTGGTGGTAAAGATTTTATTATGGGGATGTTGCGAGGTTGGGTTTGGAAAGAAGTTGAGCATTAGCCAAATCTGAGCTAATCGATTGCCTAAGGGACGCATCGGTGCGCCTTGGGAGGACATCCATACCAATATTAGGAGTAGATTGGTAGGAATTTGATGGTTCAAGGGAGTTTGGTTACGACCTTTAACTTTGGATTGTGAACAATGTTGATTCGAAGGGAATTGGTCGGTGAGGAGTTGAAGTCATAAACTACCTGGAGGTAGTAATTGTCACCCAAGGTTGGGAGACGACCGTAGCGTTGTGGGTAAAAGTTACTTGGGTGAGTTAAGTGTTCGCTCGGTCATGAGTGTAATGTGCCATGAGGGGCAGTTGGCGTGTGTATCAGTACAAATGGCATGATAGAGGTGCTAGAAGAAGGGTTAAGAGAAATCCTTCTACAAACAAGATTTCGTGGGAACCTAGATTTCGAGGACGAAATCATTCCAAGGTTGGGAGGATTGTAACACCCCAGATTTTCGATAAGTAAAGGTCACCCGGACATTTTCGAAACTCGTAGATGGTGGGGGTTTGTTGGGGAAACTTCGTTTAAAGTCCCTTAGAGTATCGAGGACTCTAGCATCGAAAAAGTCGGATTTTCGGAGTTCGGGGGGGGGGGGGGGAGTGGGGCGACAGTGCCCGGCGACTGTGCTAAAGGGCACAATCGCGTGGCTTAGTCGCGGGGACTCCACCCCTTGCGGTACAAGTGGGGCGATTGTGCCCTTGCGACAGTGACCATGTCAAGGTCGCGGGGCACTATCGCGAGCGGGTGCCAGGGCATTAAAATGTCCGAATTCTCACCATTTCTTCTCATTTCTCATTTCTATCTTCTCCCCTTTTCTCTCCTAAATCCCAAAACCGAACCCTAACCTATTTTGGGGGGTTTTCCTCCCCAAACAACATGACTACTCACCATCTAACTAGTTGGAATCTTGAGCCACAAAACCTCCATTTTCATCTTCCTCATCAAGTTCATCAGTTGGAAGCTCGAGTTGGAGAGTTGGATTGGGTGTTCTCGGAAAGTCTCGTCATCTCTATGGTAAGCTTTCTTGAAATAATGTTATAAATGCTCCATTGGTGGTTTCTTAGTGTTTGGTATCTCAAATCTCGGATTTGATGGTTTTTGGGAAACTAGGGTTTTGATCTTGTTGAGGATTTTAGTAATTAAAGGTTGGGGAAATGTTTCTATATGATTATGTATGGGTATTTATGATTTGGATTTGTATGGATCTAGGTTTTGGAAGTTTTCGGCTTGAGGATTCAAGCGACCTTCAAAAGAGCTCGTTTGGTGAAATCTAGATTTAGCCTAAATCTAGCGAGGTAAGTTCAAGTTGATTTGTGAAAACGTTGTACATGCCAATATGTCTATTCTAAAGTGTTTATGTGTTTTACATGAAATTATCAAATGTTGGGTTATTTACCAATCTTGGATTATTTGAAGTATTTAGCCTTATAAACTTCGTATAACACCCACATTTGGGGTTTTTGGGCATTTTGATAAATGGGTCACAAATGAATGTGTTTTAAATGTTTTATTTCACAAATAGATTTTTACTCAAAGAGATACACTTTTAAATGTTTGTCGGGTTTTATGCATCATTCATGAAAGGGAATGTTTTATAAAGTATTACTTGCACATCTATGTGAGGTACTTGAAATAATGTTTATAGTCTCATTTTATGATTTTCATTCTTATCAGCAGTTAAATTTGGAAAATGCATATTTTTGTGTTATGAGGCATTTGGAAAATATAAGGGTATAAGTTCATTTGGAAAATGGGTTGCCTCAACTAACGTTGAGCTTTGAACTAATCCTACTATTGGTCATTGTGTTTGCATATCCGTTGGTCGAGTGCGTTTTATTGTATTTTTATTTCATTTACCAATGGGTCAATGGGTTGCAAAGCCAGCAACTTGGTATTTTTATTTCGATTGGGTTTTAGGACAATTGTCCAGTTTTAGTAGCTCGACTTAGAGCCTTGGTTGCAATATTGGATGAGGATTTCAACATAATGACCTTTCGCGGTTGAACCTCTCGCGGTCGAACCTTTCGCGGTCGAACCTTTCGCGGTCGAACCTTTCGCGGTTGGAGTTGACTTTCCGTGGGTGTAAGTTTGAAGCCACTGAGCCTGACATCCCTTGCGTGTACTTTTGTTTATATGACTAGTCTTAACAACAAAAAATGGGCTTACTTTGTGGACCGTCACATTTTATGGAATCGGGTCTCCTCCCGTCACCGAAAGGTGTTGTTTTTGGGTATTTAGTTTTATTATCCAAGTTTTCGGTGACGTTTTGTATAATTGGGTTTTACCCTTGGTTTATGGGTTGAGTATTATGCCCACCCGTGTTTTGGGTGTTTTGGGATATAAGGTTTAACCGTATCTCTATAAATGGAGAGTTCAATTTATATTTTCGCCTTGAGTGAGTTTTGGGTTAAAACTAATTTATGAACGGGCGGCTTACATTGGTATCATCATCTTTGAAGTAGTTTGGTTTGGAAAATGTCCACATTGGTGTTCTTTGTCTAAAATGCATATTATTGGAAAATGAGTCGTTTTCACATGTAAGCCGTATCATATTGAAGGACTATAACTTTAACCGCATCCTTTCTTTTTAAACGATTATTTTATATATGTTGAAAAACTCTTGAGCTCATTAGGCGTTAAGCCTAACCTTTTTATTTGTTGGCATGTGCATCAGGTATCAAAGTTGGGAGTTGGTTCTAGCTGTCCTATGAAGAGTAGAGCCTTAGCTAAATCCGAAAGTAAGTAGTCAGCAAAGTCTTCCGCTTTATGGAGATAGTGACTATGCATGGGGTTTAGTATCACCCGTACTTATCATGGACTTTTGTATAAAATGAATGTTTGTATTTAGGTTAAATCTTAAATTGTGGTTGCAGATGATTCTTTTATTGGTGTATTTAGAAAATTTTAAATTAGTTGCTATTTTCAGAATTCAGGGTGTAACAAGTTGGTATCAGAGCTTAAGTTTGAGAGATTTAGGTATTGATTTTTGGATGCCTAGACTCAAACTAGCGTACTTATAGGTGATTGAAAGTGAAGTTGCACATTAGGCTTCTTAAGATAAGATATCTTGGAGTTGATCAGATCGCTAGAAACGGGAAATTGTCAAGGGTCGCAAGGGTGTAACAGTACTATACTAGTAACTGTTTTTTACACTTTTCTAAGAAACTTTTTTTTAAATGTACATCTAACCGAATGGATTTTTTTATTTTAAAGATTTTTAAATATAATTATATAATTAAAATATTTTATAAACATATTATTTTAATATATTTTTTAAATTTTTATTTAAAATAAAAGAACATTCAATTTCATTGGCAAAAATACTAAAAAAATAACTATTTTCCCGTCCTCACAATAATAAGGGTGCGTTTGTTTTGCAGACTGGATGGGATGGGACAGGACAAAAACTCGTTGTCCCATGTTTGGAGTGACATGGGACAAGACAAAATTTCACTTTCCCACGTTTGGCGCGACATGGGACAGGGACAAAGAGTAGACAAGGTGAGACAAAAAATGGTATTTTCTTGTTCCACCAAAATGGGTGGAACAACATAGGACAAAATTGAAACAGAAACTAAAAATCATTGATCTACCGCCATTTGATGTATAATCATAATATGGTATTAGTCTTAAGGGGTTACTACTACCCATCGCCGCCACTACCACCATCGGCGACCACCAGTAGCCACCGCCAACCACCATCGGCGGCCACCAGTAGCCACCGCCAACCACCATCGACCACCTCTACCTATTTCTCCACCATAACAACCTCCTCCACCACCTCCACAACCATCAACCATTGCCACCACCACTACCATCATCGACCACCTCCACTAACACCGATCACCACCACCTTTGGCCGTCACCACCATCAACGGCCACCGGTAGCCACCACCAACAATCGTCGACCACTTCCACCTCTTCCTCTACTACTACAACAACTTCCTCCACCACATCCACAACCACCGCCTATCGCCACCTCCACCGATCACCACCACCCATTGCTGCCGCCACCACCGACGCTCACCGCCAACCACCGTTGGTGACCTCCGCCTATTCCTCCACTATAATAACCTCTATTACCCTTGTCTACCGCCACCACTACTACCATTGTCGCCCACCTATACCTCCACCACATCAACCATAACAACCTCCTGCACCACCACCATTCACTATCTTTCACGTTCTTCACAACTACCGTCCTTCACGGGCCACCCATCACATTTATCTTTACCTATCACTGCAACTATGCATCCGCCAATTCATTAAGATATTCCAAATTGAATCAAATATTATATTTTCTTTATATGAATCGGGTTTTTTGAACTACCATCAATTATTTCAGATTCTTCATTCAAATTTCCTACCATTGTTTTTGTATGTATTTATATGTATGAAAATCGTTTAAAAAAATAAAAATGTTTTTTAATTAAATTATTTAAAGATATATACTTTATTTGTGTTATTTATAACTAATATATGACATATAAAATCATCAAACAACTTTTAGGGAAATTGGTTCAGTCATGTCCTATCCAGTCTTAGCCGTACCAAACACAAGACAAACATTTGTCTTGTCTTGTCCAGTCCCGTCCAGTCCTGTCCTAGCCTCTTGTTCTGTCCTATCCTATCCTGTACAGTTCTGTCCTGTCCCGTCCAATCATGTCTGCGTACCAAACGCTACCTAAATTCTAAAAGAATTTTCTAATTTAATTCTACTTGTAAACTATAAATTTGGTTCTTGTGATTTGGTGGTTATAAAACTTTTGATCCGTATAATTTAAAATTACAAATTGGACATTGTGATATGAAAAAACGACCGAATTTGGTCCATGTCTCTAACGGTTGTTAACACCTAGCCGTTAACTGAAGGGAATTTTAGTCTTTTATGGGTTTTGTCCATTTTCTATTATAAGTAAAAGAAAATTTATAAATTAATCCCCTAGATTCATGCCACATATCTTTAACCATTTTCTTGATACCCATGACTCCTTCCCGACGATGAAACCTCTGATCATCTTCTCTTACGAACCTCCGATCATCTCTTAAACCCCAAATCTAAATCTTAAAACCAAAATCAAAATCTAAACCTCAAATCCAAAAACAAAATCCAAACTAAAACTAAAATGAAAACCAAATTCACAATTCAAATGAAAATGAATACCAAAATCACAATCCAAATCGAAATTAAAATCTGATGATGAGAGCTCTATTTCTGTCAGCAGTGTTCTACGCTCCTCTCTGTGCGAATGGAGACGTACCACCATCCCCGCGAGGCTCTGCCCTTGCGCGACTCCAGAGCCCCGCGCTAGTCAATCTACACCACCGCTCGCGCGCGACCTTTGTGCCTTGATAAAAGGTAGACCTGGCAAACGCGTCATGTCGGGTTCAAAGTTAAACGGGTTGAGAGTATCTAACCCTAACCCGACCCGTTTAATAAACGAGTCACAAAATCCCAACCCTAACTTGGCCCGCCTAACCCGACACGACCCACCTAACCCGTTTAACATTTATAAACCTAAAAATTAAAAATCAAAAATTCACAAAAAAGTACAACTCCAAAATTCAAATGAAAGCATTAGAAATCTAAATTTTATAATTCAAACTTATAAGTTCTAACCAAATATATGTAACACCCGTAATTTCGGTAAGTAGTGGCCACCCGGAAGTTTCTGTATCTTGTAAATGGTGGGATGTTTGGTGGGAAATCATTATTTAAAGTCCCTTGGAGTATCGAGAGCTTTCGAACACGAAAAAGGAAGGAATTTGGAACTCTGCACAGTTTGGGCGACAATGCCCGGCGATAGTGACATATGTCACTATCGCGTGGCACAATCACGGGGATGGTACCGCGAGTGCCTGGACGCAGGCGACAATGCCACGCGACTATGCCAAGGGCATAGTCGCCGGTCATGGTCGCGGTCGGGGGCAGGGGCCTTTAAAGCTCGAATTTTGTCTATCTTATTCCATTTGTTTCAACCTCCTTCAACCCTACCCTCTCTTTTCTCTCTAAACCGAACCTCTTGACCGCCATTGTTGATTTTGAGCTTTTGATACTCAGTATCTCGGGATTTCAAGTGTTATTTCACCATCTAGCAAAGTTATGGATGCTTAAGCTCAATGTATCCACTTTATCATCTTCACCTTCAACTTCCTAGGGTTTTATCAAACCCTCCTTATGACCCTCTCCATTCTCTTAAAGGTTGTGGTTGTGGCTCCCGTGGGTGACCAAGAGATGTGTAGTTGATAGATTCAACCTATGGTAAAGGTAATACCTCGTTTTCTTCTTATAAGGAATTAGGGGTTGGGTACAAGTTGGGGTTTTCATGTTTAAATGTTTGGGGAATGATTCTAGAAGGTTGAATATGTTTATTTACGGTTGGAAATGTGTGGATCTAGGTTTTGGAAGCTTGAATTGAAGAGTTGGAATGGATGTCTTTGGAAAGCTTTGGGTGGAATCTATGCTTTTGGAGGCCAATGGTTAGAGATTGAAACCTAGGTTTAACTTAACCTAGCAAGGTGAGTTCAAGTTGATTTGTTAAAACGGTGTACATGCCAAAATTTTTATTTTAAAGTGTTTGTGTTTTACACTAAATTGTTAACTGCTGATAAGTTTGGCTATTTGGAAATGTTTAGCTTTATAAACTTATATAACCCATATCTTTGAGATTTTTGGAAATGTTGATAAATAAATTATGTTGATATGTTTCCTTGATGTTACAATATATAAATAGAGGTCATTTTATATAATTGTCCTTTTGGTGCATACGATTTTATAAAATGTGGGAAAATGCATGTAATGGTACTATGAGTCATTTTGGGTATCGCGAAGAGAATAAGTTCTTTTAGAAAACGTTTGTTTCAGCCAATGAGAAGTTTTGGGTTATTTACTCTTCAGTCGGAGTATTTTCATAAATGTTGGCCAAACGTATTTTGATGTTCATATTGGCACCCATTGGAGATTTACGTAAATTGTTGGGTCTTTATGTTGGGTTTCGGCTTTGTCAGGATTTTGGGACTTTGGTCCGGTTTTATAACCTAAGTGGAACTTTGTGGCGTGAGTTGCATTTATTACATTTTATTTTGGAGAATACATGTTTTGGGTGCGTGAGTCATTCAGTTGGAGTCATGTATTCTAAACAGTGTTGTATTGGATCCATAGGCACGTGAGTCAGTGGTATGTATCGGTGAGGACTCTTGAGATTCTCACCTTGGGATATATGTCACGTTGGCATTGGTGTTATCCCGGTTGTTTTGCGAAGAGGAACCGTTATGGGTTTTACTTCGAGACCCTTGGGTCTGGTGTTTAGATGTCTAATTCTTGTGCACGAGGGTTAGACATCAAGTGTTATCAAGTAAGGGGTTGAGGCTCCTATCTTGACTAATAGGGAGTAGGCACTAAGGGTCAAGTGGGCACCCTGAGGATGAAACTCCCTAGAGACCGAACAGGCACTAAGATCGTGTATCCTTGAGGTGTAGCTCGGCAGAGCAGGCAATAAGGGATACGGTGTGGTGGAGACTTGAAATATAGTCATGACTGGAGGTGTAGCTCGGCAGAGCAGGCAATACGGTCACGATCTGAGGTGTAGTTCGACAACATAGTTATGTGGTTTAACTTTGTGTTCCACCACGTACAATGGAATCGGGTATCCCCCGTCACCGGAAGGTGCTTTTTGGGTATTTAATTGTGTCATCTTATTATCCATGTTTTCGGTGACGTTTTACCTATGGGGAATTGTTTACTCAAGATTTATGGGTTGCGTTTTATGGCATCCACGTTTGAAGGATTTCGAGAAGTAAAGTTTTATTTCATATTTTTATAAATTAAGAGCTTTGCTTATTATTCACGTTTTGGTTGAGTTTGGGATTAAAGTGGTCTTTGCGAGAGAAGGTTCATGTTGGGTTCTTTGCTCTAAAGATGTACCTTTGAAAAATGGTGTCGTTTGTTATTTAAAGTAAAACTGTCAGAGAGTCTATGATTTAAACTACTTTATTTCCCTTTTACAAATATATTTATTTCATGTTGTAAACGCTTGAACTCACTAGGCGTTAGCCTAACCTTTTTATTTGTCGGCATGTGCATCAGGTTCCGGATGGGGGAAGAGGTTCTAGCTTTTTGGTGAAGCGTTGAGTGCTTAGAGTTTGTGCAAGGGTGAGTAGCTTGATAAAGTCTTCCGCGTTAGTCGTTGATAAGAGCAACTGTTTCTTTTGGGTTTTAGTAACACCCGACTTTGATTTGTCTTTCTGCGAGACTTGACATTTTAGTTGTTAAAGTTAAATCCAATATTCTTTTGAGGTGTCTCAAGTGATGATTGTAAAATAGATTATATCCTTTTTGTTGTTTAATTTGGAAGTTTTAAATTAGTTGCTCTGTTCATTTTCGAGGGTGTTACAATATAAAACATTAAAAATTCAAAGCATTAAAAAGAAAACTTATAATTTATATATATAAACAGGTTATTCGGGTCATTTTCGAGTTGAAAATTTTGACCCTGACCTTTCCCGTTTAATTTTCGTGTCGTGTCAACCCGTTTACTTAAACGGGTTGAAATGTATTACCCAAACCCGTTTATTTCGTGTCGATTTCGTGTCGGGTTAGCGTGTCATGTCATTTTTTGCTATGTCTAATAAAAGGTAAAAACCGGCCCCAACCTCATTTACTCCTCATCTACCTTCCTCTTTTCTCTCAAGAACTCTCCCCTCTCATTTATTTCGAGGTTTGGGTACATTAAAGGCCTTGATCCCTAAGATTTAAGGGCCATCTATCAAGGATTTGAAATCTAGTTAAAAAGATCATCATCCATCATCTCCTTCCCTTCTAGCTTCAAGATCACTTGGGTTTTCTAGAGTTTTCAATAAAACCCACATTGTGAGTCAATTCTCAACTCTCATCACCTTATACATGTCAAAATCATGATTCTAGACTTCTAATCATATCCTTGTCTATTTACATTTTGTAAAACTGATTTTGACCTAACTTGATGTTTTGGAAATTTTTAGGGTTTTTTTTTTTACCATTTTGAGATATGATGAAGTATACTATGTTTTGAGCTATAAAATGTACATGGTTTTACACATTTGTGATTAAACATCTAAATAAATGCATTTTAGTCACTTTGATAATTCTCAAATATCATGAAATTTGCTTAATAAAGATATTTGTGGAAAATAGGAAGTGTGGTTGGTTATGGGTTAAATGGTGCACATTGACAAGTCTTTATCAAAGGGTTAGTCTATTTTGAGAACAATTAAGAAAATAATTATCTGGGAATATTGATATAAACCATGTGTATGGTTATGGTATCGAGTCACCAATGAAATGGTGACAATCTCTAGACTATTACTAGTGGATCCAAAGGTATAGGAGTCGGTTTATTTGGGATGTTTTTCCCCTATGTAACTAGTTGAGACATTGGGTCCTCGAAGGCAATTTGGTACGGTTATGTGGTACCGCTTACTAGCCATGGGTCGTAAATGTAATCCTAGCGAATGAGTATGACTTGGATCCTCGGGTGCCCTCCCCCACATCTGAGTACGAGCCGGCGTTGTTCGTGGCCATGGGTCCAACTATTGAGCTCACAGCTCGGAGAGTGACTTACTTTTGTGTTCCTCCATGATCCTTGGAAATCGGGTCTCCCTCGTCATTGTAAAAATGTTTTGGACCAAAAGGTTCTTATGTGGTTGTTGATGTACTTTAACTACCCCACTCATTGAAAAGTTATTTACTTAATTTTCAATCGTTTCCAAATTATTGATGCAAATTGTTTGTTTTCACTAGGCGTTAAGTCTAACACTTTTTCTCAAATGACGTGTGTAACAGGTTCCCTTAGCAGTGGGACGCCCAAGGTTTGAGGTAAGAGTGTTGGGTCTTTGAGGCACTTTTGGTGATAGATATGATTGGAGACATGGCGTGCAAAAATTATAGCATTTTGGGAATTTGGGTTGACAACCAATATAATCCATATGTAAATGTTTAGATTAGTTTGTTCTCGATTTTAATATTCTTTCTCAGGGTTGTAAACGCTTTTATACATTCACACTTTGGGTGGTTTCCTTAAATTATATACGTCATATTACCGAAATTTCGAGTTTTAAATTTACCCCATATTTTAGGGTGTTACAAGTTGGTATCAGAGCTCTAGTTTAAGCAAACTAGGCATGAATGTAAGATGTCTAGACATAGACTGATAATATTAAGTTATGATTTGTGAGATTTGGGTAGAAATTCTAAGATAGGACGGTCTTAGAAGTCGACGGAAGTACACTAATTGAAGATTATGATAATGGTAACGAGCCTTCTTATGTAGAATATGTTCATAATTTCACTTCGCTAATGTTATTATGAATATATTGTTATGTGAGTGTGCTTGATGTACTATTGTTATGATGATTGATGAATGTATTAGTACGTTTCCTTGTGTTTAAATTCGTATAATCTATTTCTTACCTCTGTTCTCGTTTGTGGTGGCAGATTAAGAATGGTTAGTACGTGTGGTAGACCGTGTATACGTGTCGACGGGTTCGAGGCGACCGCTTCAACGGCTGATCAACCGGAGAGGGTTGAGGCCGATACTCGTCCACCCAATACCTCCATTGTTGGGCGGAGGATCTGAGGTTATACCAAGGGTTGAGTTCGCCTCATCCAACCCGGTCATGCATGAAGTGACCCCTCAATCCGAGATGATGGCAAATATGATGGTGCTGATGAATGAAGCTATGGCTAAGCGACATGAATTTCTCTTGAAAGTGATCGAGGATCAGGATGTGAGCAACCATAGGAATGACACGGTTGCGGAGAACGTAGTGGTGGCCGGATCCGGGGGGAACGGGTAATGCGAACCCAACTGAGGAGCCGATAACGGTTGATGTGAAACAAGGTAGGAGGGCTTGCTCCTACAAGTCCTTTTTGTGCAGCAAGCCACCCGAGTTCTCTGAGTCTGATGATCCAGTTGCATGTATGAGCTGGATCCGCGAGATAGAGCAGGCCTTCGACTCCAGCGAGTGCAAAGAGGGCCAAAAGTCCACTTTGGGTCTTAGATGCTTCGGGCACCTACTCTCATTTGGTGGAATGTCACTAAGTGCACCATCTCGCCCACTGTTTTAGCTCAATTGACTTGGACCTATTTTAAGGAAAAAGTCATGGAGGAGTATTGCAATGGGCGGGCCATGGATAAGATCGAGGCCGAGTTCCAAGTTCTCAAGAAGGGGATCATGCCGGTGAGGAAGTACACCCGGAAATTCATGGAGAAGCTGGGATTGGTAGGGCATGTGTCCCCGACTGAAAAGGAAAGAGTGAAGGCCTATCTAAAGGGCCTACCGGCGAACATGATGGCAATGGTCCGAAACTCCAAAGCCATCACCCTCCGTGAAACCGTTGAGGAGGACCAGATTATGGAGGACATCTACGCTAGAGGCAAGGAATAGATTGCCGAGGTAGGAGAGAAAAGAAAATGGGAAAACAATTCCGAACCTCCCAAGAGGTCTCGGCCATTTGTCGGGAATCGGAACTTTGATAACCGACGTGAATCTAGATGGTGCCAAAAGTGCCGGAGCAAGCACCATGGCAATTGAAACTCCACCCCTTTTTCGTGCTCAAAGTGTGGGAAGACCGATCACCCTACGAGAGATTGCCCGGTGAGGGGGATTGTCTGCTTTGAGTGCAAGGCACCGGATCATGTGAAGAGGGATTCCCCGAAGCTAAAGGCGGGTAACGCGCCGAAGAAGAAAAAGAACCCTCTGAGGGTTCCGGGGCGAGCCTTTCAGATGACCACCGAGGAGGTCAAGGCATCAGCGGATGTGGTATCGGGTACGTTTCTCCTAAACTCCGTACCTTCTCGTGTGCTTTTTGATTCTGGTTCTATTTTATCTTTCGTGTCCGAATCTTTTCGCCAAAATCTTGCTATGTCCACTAGTAGTCTAGAGGATGCCTTAGTGGTTGAGATAGAAAATGGTAGTCAGGTGTTAATCTGTGAAGTCTTGAAGGAATGCACTATTGGTATCGAAGGAAGGGAATTTTCAATCAATTTGATGCCTATGGTCATTGGCGTGTTCGACATAGTGGTCGGTATGGATTGGTTAGCGGACAATCATGCTAAAATCGTATGCTCCAAGAAACTAATCCGACTCCCCAATTCTAGCGGTGATGTTGTGACTGTTTATGGTGAGAGAAGAAAGGGTGACGTGGCGATCATCACAATTGCTAAGGCATAAAAATGCTTGGTGAAAGGATGCTCATCCTTCCAGGCATACGTAATTGACGCCAAGCTCGAGAAGAAGAAACTCGAGGACGTGAAGGTGGTACGTGAGTTTCCCGACCTCTTCCCTGATGACATGCCCGACTTACCACCCGATTGTCAAGTGTAGTTTCGGATTGGCCTTGTTCCAGGTGCGGCTCCGATTGCTTGAGCCCCTTACCGGTTGGCGCCATCTGAAATGAAAGAAATGATGACTCAACTCCAAGAGCTTCTAAAGAAGGGTTTTATAAGACTGATCTCGTCACCTTGGGGAGCTCCTGTCTTATTTGTCAAGAAGAAGGACGGTACCATGAGAATGTGTATCGACTACCATGAACTAAATAAGGCAACAATGAAGAATAAGTATCCGCTCCCGAGGATCAACGATTTGTTTGATCAACTGCAAGGAGCAGGTTGCTTTTCGAAGATCGATCTACGTTCGGGATACCACAAAATGTGGGTGAAGGGAGACGACATCCCGAAGACGGATTTTAGGACGCGTTACTGTCATTACGAGTTCCTAGTAATATCGTTTGGCCTAACTAACGTATCGATGGTGTTCATGGATTTGATGAATAGAGTGTGCCGACCATTCCTTGACAAGTCGGTCATCGTGTTCATTGATGACATACTCATGTATTCCAAAAGCGAAGCGGAACACGAGCAACACCTACGTGAATTCCTAGAAGTGTTGAGGAAGGAGATGTTGTATGCCAAGTTCTCCAAGTGCGACTTTTGGCTGGAGGAGGTTCAATTTTTGGGCCATGTTGTCACTCGAGATGGAGTGAAGGCGGACCCCTCTAAAATTGAAGCAATGATGAATTGGGAACCTCCTAAGATTCCATCCGAGATACGAAGCTTCTTGGGTTTAGTGGGCTATTACCCGAGGTTTATTCAAGACTTCTCCAAGATAGCCTCTTCATTGACCGCTTTAACCCGGAAGAACGTAAAAATTGAATGGGCCGAGGCATAAGAGAAGGCATTTCGGACCTTACAAAAGAAGCTTTGTGAAGCTCCAATTATGTCGTTACCCGAAGGTTCGGAGGACCTCGTGGTTTATAGTGACGCCTCAAAGATGGTTTTGGGTTGCGTGTTGATGTAAAGGGGGAAGGTGTTCGCATACGCATCAAGACAACTCAAAGTTCATGAGAAGAACTATCCTACCCATGATTTGGAATTGGCAGTGGTAGTGTTCGCCTTGAAGTTATGGCGACACTATCTCTATGGCACGAAGTGTATGCTCTACACAGATCACAAGAGTTTGAAATACGTCTTTGATCAAAAGTAGTTGAACATGAGGCAAAGACGGTGGCTCGAGCTACTCAAGGATTATGATTGCGATTTGCTCTACTACCTCGGTAAAGCGAACGTGGTGGCCCATGCGTTGAGTCAGAAGGACTATAACGGAAGCCTTCGGACTACCCTTTCAAGAATCAAGCTAGTGTTGAGTCTTATCGAGATAATCAAGGTGTCTCAAGAAGAGGCTTTGTTGGAGGAGAATCTCAAGGATGAATTAATGACGAAGCAACGTTTGCTTTTGATGGAAGATAGCTGTGGGGTGAAATTGTTCAACGATTGTGTGTGGGTGCCCAAAGTTAGGGGAAATCGGGAACTTCTTCTTGAAGACGCCCATAAGTCTAAATATTCCATTTATCCGGGGAGTACGAAGATGTACAGGGACTTGAAGCTTCATTACTGGTGGCCGATAATGAAATTAGATGTAGCATGTTACGTGGAGCGTTGTGTGACTTGCTTACAAGTGAAGGACGAGCATCAACGACCTTATGGGAGCCTTCAATCCCTAGAGATTCCTGAGTGGAAGTGGGAACATATTACCATAGATTTCATGACTAAGTTGCCCAAAACCTTACGAGGTCACGATACCATGTGGGTAATAGTTGGTCGTCTACCTAAGAGCACTCACTTCTTGGCCATGTGCGAGACCCTACCGATGGACAAGTTGGCGAAGCTTTACATCGATGAGGTGGTTTCGAGACATGGAGTGCCCTTGTCTATTGTGTCGGACCGCGATAGTCGGTTCACTTCAAACTTCTAGGATGGCCTGCAGGAAGAGCTTGGTACAAGAGTGAAGTTGAGTACGACCTACCATCCCCAAACCGACGGCCAAAGTGAGAGAACGATTCAGACACTAGAATACATGCTAAGGTCTTGCGTGATTGATTTTGGTGGTAGTTGGGACTATTACCTACCTTTGGTGGAGTTCACTTATAATAATAGCTATCACTCGAGTATTGGAATGGCACCGTTTGAAGCTTTGTACTGGCGGAAGTGCAGAACTCCCGTGTGCTGGCTTGAAGCGGGTGAGAAGCAATTCGTCGGTCCCGAAATTGTGCAAGAAACGGCCGACAAGGTGAAGGGCATTCGAAAACGGTTGAAGGAGGCTTAAGGTCGGCAAAAGAGCTATGCCGACAAGAAGAGACGACCGATGGAGTTCCAAGTGGGAGACCGTGTGATGCTTAAGGTGTCCCCTTGGAAGGGGATAATCCGGTTTGGGAAGCATCGAAAGTTGAGTCCCCAATTCCTTGGACCATTCACGGTACTCAAACGCGTGGGACTTCAAGTATACCAATTGGAATTACCGCCAGAAATGAACGGAATCCACAATACTTTCCATGTTTGTTATCTCTGAAAGTGTTTGGCGGAAGAGGAGAGCGTTATTCCCTTCTCAAAGATAAGGGTGGATGAAGGAAATCGTTGTGTGGAACAACCAGATGCAATCCTAGAGAGGAAGTCCAAGAAACTTCGCCACAAGGAAGTCACTATGGTCAAGGTGCAATGGAAACATCATCGTGGGTCCAATGTGACGTGGTAAGACGAAGAGGACATGAAGCGGAGGCATCATCGCTTGTTCGTGTGGCCCAGATTTCGAGGAGTAAATCGTGTTCGAGTTGGGGAAGATTGTAACACTCCGAATTTTGGGCCAAATAGAATAAATGTCGGTAGTGATCCGCGCGAATGAAGTCGTGCCACCATCCGCGCGAGGTTCTGCTCTTGCGCGACTCTAGAGCTCTGCGCCCCTCCGCGTGAGTTAATCCTTGCCACCGCTCGCACGCGGCCTTTATGCGCTGATAAAAGGTAAAAATCGGCTCCAACCTCATTTACTCCTCATCTACCTTCCTCTTTTCTCTAAAGAATTCTCACCTCTCATTTATTTCGAGGTTTGGGTGCATTAAAGGCCTTGATCCCTAAGATTTAAGGTGCTCCTTAGCCATCTAGCAAGGATATGAAAGTCTAGTTAAAAAGATCATCATCCATCATCTCCTTCCCCTCTAGCTACAAGATCACTTGGGTTTTCTAGGGTTTTCAACAAAACCCACATTGTGAGTCCATTCTCAACTCTCAACACCTTATACATGTCAATCATGATTCTGGACTTCTAATCATCTCCTTGTCTATTTACATTTTGTAAAACTGATTTTGACCTAACTTGATGTTTTGGAGATTTTTAGGTTTTTTTTACCATTTTGAGATATGATGAAGTATACTATGTTTTAAGCTATAAAATGTACTTGGTTTTACACATTTGTGATTAAACACCTAAATAAATGCATTTTAGTCACTTTGATAATTCTCAAATATCATGAAATTTGCTTAATAAAGATATTTGTGGAAAATAGGAAGTGTGGTTGGTTAAGGGTTAAATGGTGCACATTGACAAGTCTTTATCAAATGGTGAGTCTATTTTGAGAACAATTAAGAAAATAATTTTCTGGGAATATTGATATAAACCATGTGTATGGTTATGGTATCGAGTCACCAATGAAATGGTGACAATCTCTAGACTATTACTAGTGGATCCATAGGTATAGGAGTCGGTTTATTTGGGATGTTTTTCCCCTATGTAACTAGTTGAGACATTGGGTCCTCGGAGACAATTTGGTACGGTTATGTGGGACCGGTTACTAGCCATGGGCCGTAAATGTAACCCTAGCGAATGTGTATGACTTGGATCCTCAGGTGCCCTCCCCCACATCTGAGTACGATCCAACGTTGTTCGTGGCCATGGGTCCGAGTATTGAGCTCACAACTCGGAGAGGGGCTTACTTTTGTGTTCCGCCACGATCCTTGGAAATCGGGTATCCCCCGTCATTGTAAAATATTTTGGACCGAAAGGTTCTGATGTGGTTGTTGATGTACTTTAACTACCCCACTCATTGAAAAGTTATTTACTTATATTTCAATTGTTTCCAAATTATTGATGCAAACTGTTTGTTCTCACTAGGCGTTAAGCCTAACACTTTTTCTCAAATGACATGTATAACAGGCTCCCTTAGCGATGGGCCACCCAAGGTTTGAGGGAAGATCGTTGGGTCTTTAAGGCATTTTTTGTGATAGATATTATGGAGACTTGGCGTCAAAAAATTATAGTATTTTGGGAATTTGGGTTGACAACCAATATAATCTAGATGTAAATGTTTAGATTAGTTTGTTGTCGATTATAATATTCTTTCTCAGGTTGTAAACGCTTTTATACATTCACCCTTTGGGTGGTTTCGTTAAATTATATACATCACATTACCGAAATTTCGAGTTTTAGATTTACCCTAAATTTTAGGGTGTTACAACTATGAGATCGACGTGATGAGATATAAAAACAAAAGTGGCAAAGAGTTAAAACCCATGATTCCCTAGAAACCCCAACAATGATTTCCTAGCACCAACAACTTGATTTTCCACTGATATATTCACTCAGAAAAATGTGTGCTAGAAATACTACAATCAAACTTTAGAATAAAAAATATAAATCAAACTCCCAAATAAATCCCTATATCAAAAACCTAAAAAAATGAATCAAATTGTACCAATGGTTTTGTTACATATCAATTAATGATATCAGATGAAAGAGACAACATAGTGGTGTAGGCAGAGAAGAAAAAAATGGGGAGAGGCGCTAGAGAGCAGGTGACCAACGTGGGGAGGGAGACGGGGGGAAATGAAGATGTTGGGGAGATCGTACCCATGTTATGTGTCGTCAGAGAGAGGAGAGGGGATCGTCCACAAACCTTGTATTACCATAGACGGGAGAGGTGGTCATCCATGGATCTATGTTGCCATAGACGGGAGATAAGATCCTCCAAAGACCTGTATTGTCGGAGATACAATTTAGGGGGAGGGGTTAGGGCTTCTAGAAGGCGATAACAGGGATAAATATATGTATAATGTAATGAGAGAGAGAGAGAGAGTGTGTGTGTGTGTGTGTGTGTGTGTGTAAAATATGAATGATATGTTATAATTAATGTATATAATTTCATTTTTTAAAGGAAAAATGAGAGGCAAATGGTAAAGTCTAAAATGTATCTTACTTAACGGACCTTTTTAACAACCGTTAGAGGGAGGGACCAAATCTGATTGTTTTTTCATACCATAATGGCCAATTTGTAATTTTGAAACTGTAGGGACCAAAAATGTTATAACCACCAAACCATAGGGACCAAACTTTTGTTTACTTTTTATTTTTTAGAGTTAATGACGGATTTGGTCCATGTGGTTTGTTAGGTTTTATGAAAATGGTCTCTAAACTTCATTTATTACAGATTAGGACTCGATGTATGTCATTTTATAACAGATTGGTACCTCACTCTAACGACCATCCACTCATCCATTAAATGTGAGGGTATTTCCGTCATTTTGCCTTTTTGACCTTTTGGTTTGTTGTCTTTTTCTTATTTTTGTAAAAACTCCTAAACTATAAGGACCAAATATGTAATATCTCTAATATATATATATATATATATATATATATATATATATACAGGGAGAGGTTCATTTGAGAAATGGTAAATATATGAGAAATAGAGAAGTAATCTTAGCCATTCATCTGGTCAACATTTGCGGCTTTGACCGCGAAGCACCGGATAATTCCTTGTATGGTCTATAGAAGGTAGAGGGGTAATTTCGTAAAATACAATGGATGAGTTCATATATGAATCTGTATGAATCACAAAGATTCATATATGAATCTGTTAATTAGTTCAACTGATTCATATATGAATCTTTGTGATTCACAAAGGTTCATATATGAATCTGTTAGTTAGTTCAACTGATTCATATATGAATCACAAAGGTTCATATATGAATCAGTTAAAAGAGTTCAGTTGTGAATTGCACTGGTTCATATATGAACATATAGTTCATATGTGAATTATACATGTTCATATATGAACATAGCCCATGTGTTTTGTAAAATTTACGAAATTGTCCTTCTATTTTTGGGATAGCCGCAACTTTTGACCAGTCAAAGCCGCAACTTTTGACTGGTCAAAGCCGCAATATTTGACTAGTCAAATCTGATCTTGACCATATGAATGGCTAAGATTACTTCTCTATTTCTCATATATTTACCATTTCTCAAATGAATCAAACACTATATATATATATATACACACACGTAATATCACAGGGAAATCGTCCCTAATGTTTTACTCCGGTGAAGTGTGAACCCCTTCCTCCGTCGTCCTAGTAAACCTTCTCTCTCTCCCCCACACTCTTTCTCCTGTTGCAACATGAACCCTCCCAATCCCACTGGTAACCTCCCCCGATGACAACCATCGGTGCGACCTCCCTCGGTGATAGAGATGGAGAAGTAGGTGTGGAGGGTTTCACCAGATAGAGAAGTGGTTGTGTTGTGTTTGGGTGTGTTGTGTGCGTTTGTATGTGTCAGAGATCGGTGGCGATGACCGACGGATGGGGATCTCGCCGGATATGGTGGGTTTCGTCGGGGGGTTCAACAGATGAGATAGAGGCTCGTGATATCGCTGGAGGGAGAAGGGGATGGAGGTCACGGTGGAGGGGAGGGTCAAGCCGGAGCTGGGAGGAGCTCACATCGGAGGTTGGTGTGTTCAGGCCGGATGTAAAACCGAGAGATGAAGGAGATAAGTTAATTACATAATAGTCCTTCAAGGTTGGGGGTTCTACAAAAAGAAAAAACTAAATTTAAAATAAATAAAAAGGAAAAATTATGGAAATACTCTCACATTTAACGGATGAGTGGATGGCCGTTAGAGTGAGGGACCAATCCGTTATAAAACGACATACGTCAAGTCCAAAACTGTAATAAATGAAGTTAGGGACCATTTTCGTAAAACCCAACAAACTACATGAACCAAATGTGTAATTAACTCTACTTTTTATCTCTTCTTGAAACATAAATATTGCCAAAATCTTAATTTTCTTTATTTTACGAAAGGGCTTAATTGTAACACCCCGATTTCGAAAAGGTATCGTTTCAAGTTAACTCAGAAATCGGTAATTTTAAGGGAAAATAATATATAAGAGTTTGGGCTTGAATCCTATATTTTATAGTCTTGATGGATGAGGGATTCAATTACGAGTCCAACGGTTCTTTCCGGAGCAAAATCGGAGCTATAACGAAGAAGTTATGGCCAAAACAGTGAACGGGTGGAAAACTGGGCTGACAGTGCCTTACGCGACTTGTGTCACGGCTTAGAATCAACCCCGCGACTTTTGGGAAAGCGGGCGACTTATGCCGCGACTTAAGGTCGCGGCATAACCCGCGAAACACACTGTCAGGTCAAAACTCGACCTTTCAGCCCTCAAGCCTCATTTTCTCTCAAACAAACCCTAAATCTCTTCCCCTTTTTCTCTCCCAAACCGGCCCCTAAACCCAAAATCGAACCCTAACCCTTTTCTAGGGTTTTCCTCCTTAAAACCACATGAATATTCATCATCTATCTAGTTGAGATCATGAACCACCTTCATCTTCATCTTCTTCACCAAGTTCTTGGGGGTTTAATCTAAACCTTTCACCATTTGAAGATTGTAAGCTTATGGTTCGTTTTGGAGATCTACAAGTGTTTTGGTTGGTGATTCAAGCTATTGGTTGAGGTAATCTTCTCCTTCTTCAAGTATGAGAAATTAGGGTTTTTGGTATAAGATGAAAAGTTCATGTAAATGTCTAGGGAACATTTCTAAAAGGGTTGAATATGATTATTTATGGTTGGAAATGTGTGGATCTAGGTTTTGGAAGAATCGTGCTTGTGGATTCAAGTTTCTTCAAGGAAAGCTCTAAGTGGGGTAAAATCTAGATTTTAGCCTAAATCTAGCAAGGTGAGTTCAAGTTGATTTGTGAAAACGTTGTACATGCCAAAATATTTATTTTAAAGCATTTATGTGTTTTACATGAAATTATCAACTGTTGAGTTATTTGGTAACTTTTGGTTATTTGAAGTATTTGGCTTATTAAACCTTGTAAAATAACACATTTGGGATTTTTGGGCATTTTGATAAATAAGTCATAAACGATAGTGTTTTAATGATTTATTGCGTAAATGGATTTTTGGTTATAAATGCATTTTAGTGCTTGTTGGGTGTTTATGCATCATTCATATAAATGGGCAATTTGAAAATAAGAGTACGTGAGTCCTTGGGAACATTTTGGAAATAATAACCTTTTTAGGTTTTGGGCCGAATGCCATTGATGATTTGAGAAATAAAGATTTTGGGGAAGATTTAATTTGGTTTATGTAACCATCTTGGCTCTCGTATTTTAGCCAAACGTTCATTATGCCTTTTGGGGCTTGGTTTACACTCAAATGAGTCTTTGGAACATTTGTTCCGTTTTGGTAGCTCGTTAAGGAGCCTTGGACGTATGGTGTACTTAGTTGCATCTTATTTGAGAGTTACATGTTTTGAATGCGTTAGTTCATTTTTTTGAGTCATGTAACGTTTTAGACTGTAATGCATTGGATCCATAGGCATATGAGTCAGTCGGTTGATTAGTTGAGGACTTTACCCCCGTTTTGGGACTGGACATTATTTATGGCTAGCGGGAGCTCGAGGTACAGATCGTGGGTGGTTGAACTCGATAACCGCATAACCTTTATTGAAAGGCTCGAGGTAGAGATCGTGGGTGGTTGAACTCGATGCCCGTTTATCGTCCAGTCTGGTTACTCATCGTGGAATTTAGTGTCCGCTTTTGAATTCTAGTGAGTGGTCCCCAAATCATGTTGTTGTTATGTAAGCTTGCGGTGGTGCTCTGCAGAGCCGTATACGGAGCTAAGTCTTGCGGTGGTGCCCATTGTGAGCCGGATACGGGGACTTGTGGCTTTGGTTGTGACACTCATTAGAGGTCGAGTAGACACTAGGGTCATTTGGGTATCTTGCGGTGGTAGCTCGGTTGGGAGCCGTATACGGGGATCCATGGCTCTATGTGAAGCTCGAGAACTTTGATAAGTGGCTTAACTTTGTATGCCCGCCACTCTCGATGGAATTCGGGTATCCCCCGTCACCGAAAGGTGTTGTTTTTGGGTATTGAGTTTTATTATCCAAGTTTCGGTGACATTTTGTATAAATGGATTTTATCATGATTTATGGGTTGAGTATTATGCCCCACCCGCGTTTTGGGTGTTTCGGGATATAAAGTTTTAACTGCATTATCATAAATGGAGAGCTTGAATCCTATTCCCGTTTTGAGTTGTTTTGGGTTGTAATCTATTTACAAAAGAATGTTTTATATTGGGATCTTGTCCCCAAAGTAGTTTGGATTTGAAAACGTTTATATTGGTGTTTTTGCCCAAAGTGCATGTTATTGGAAAACGAGTCGTTTTCATATTCAAGGTATATGATTTGAAAGATTATGATTTAAACTGCATTACCTTTTCGAAGGTATCTTCATTCATGTGGAAAACTCTTAAACTCACTAGGCATTAGCCTAACTGTTTTTATTTGTATGCATGTGCAACAGGTTTCAGTTGGGAATAACTCTAGTGACACTGTGCTGAGAGGAGTGCTAGTCGTGTGCTCAAGAGGTGGAAATTTTAGTGAAGTATTCCGTACTTTTTCCGGAAAGAGCAGCTTATAGTTGGGATTAAGTAACACCGACTTTGGTTTAGTCCTTATATGAGACTGGAGTTTATATTTGTTAAAGTCAAATAGAAAGTTTTATTTTGTAGATTTACCTTTTACTTGATGTATTATCGAAATTTTAATTAGTTGCTCTTACCAAATTGAGGATGTTACATTAATCATTTGAGAACTCTAAGTGTTGTGAGATTTGTGAGAACTTCTAACTCACGGTTTTGATGATATGATTTTTTCTCATCTAAGGGTAGTATTTAATGTATTGGTTAACATATATTTGTTTCACAATGTGCATATTTCATATGTATTTGGTTCACATTGTGAAACTTTTTTATGTGTATTTTTTGTTTCACAAACAAGTTAAATATGTACACATTGTGAACTGAGTACATGTAAAACAAACACATTCTGAAACAAATATATGTTAATCAATATTCTAAATCTTAGTCTTAGATGAAAAAAAACATATAAGTAACACATGATGAACTAGTTCTCATGGTTATCACAATTTTATAGGTCCTCAAAAGAAGGTCCCCATTTTACAGAATATGTTAAAAAGATGCTCTAATATTTGCATAAAATAATTTTGATTATTTAAACAATGTTTCAACTTGATGTAATTTCTTAAAAATAAAATAGACTTGGTCAAAACTAAAAAAATCTACACTTAATTTCAACAAAAATATATATATATATATATATATATATATTATGGATATAGGACGGTAATCAAATGAGAACCAAAAAAAGATTGTGACCCTGAAAACCGATCTAAGCCGTTTATTGATTTTAATCTACGGACATTAAAGTCAATGGCATTTTTGTGATATTTTTGAAACTTGAAACCATTTATTCAATAAATGACAAATTGAAGGGCATTCACGTCCAGATCTAATCCCAAATCACTTTTCTTCATTTTTCAGATATAATCCCAAATCACCTTGCGTTAGTTTCCAGATCTAATCTCAAATCACCATTAGCGTCCGACGATCACCATCGTTGGAGATCGTCGTCACACACATATTTCTCCAAAAACCAGCTCGATCTGAAGATGTGGAAAACCATCAGAACGCTAGGTATTTTGTAGATACATCAACGATGACATCAATAATTAAGCAAAGAGGAGGGATGAATTACCCATAGTAGCTAGAGTATGGTGGAATTGATCGAGTACATGAGAAGCAGCGGTCCTGATCTGAGACGTGAGAGTAGCGGGAGACTTCCAATCAACACCATGGATCCATCGAGGGACGGATGATCTAACAAAGCGGAAGGCGGAGGATACGCTAGTGTGAGATCGACTCTAAGAAGCGATGGGAGATGGATCGGAGGAAGGCGTGGAAGATGTTAGAGGTCTGGAGATTGAAGAATGAAGCCTGGAGGAGGACCTTGAAGCTCTTTGAAGGAGAGCAGAAGAATGGGGTCCAGTTATGTAACAACCTCAAACTCAAAATTTAACCACAAGATAAATAGATAGATACTAAAACGGTTCAAAATACTGAATTAAACATGAATTACAAATCCCAAAGTCTAATGTATTTGACCAAACACAACTGAGAATTTAAATCAAACGTCTAAGTCTGAGAAGTCTAAACAGATGGCTACAAATCTTCACTAACTTCCATCTCTCACATCTTCTCTTTACCCTTACTCGAGCTTGCACTAATCTGCTTGCCTGAAAATGATTTTCAGTTTTATAAGAATCGAGGGTTAGACCGGAGGTCTAGTGAGTTCCCTCAAGTAACAACATTACACCACAACATAGATGAAAACAAGATATAAAACGTTTATAATGATTCACATCATTAGACTATCATGCACACACACCACATGTGGATGTCACACGCTTAAGTCACGCACACCTGTGACACGTGTTCGGGATCATACTTGCCCTCAATCGGATCACATGAAATGAATTCATGCATCCAAAATGGGTCACACCTCCCATATAGCCATCACATGCACCACCCCTAATGAATGTCACACGCTTAAGTCACGCACACCTGTGACACGTGTTCGGGATCACACTTGCCCTCAATCGGATCACATGAAATGAATTCATGCATCCAAAATGGGTCACACCTCCCATATAGCCATCACATGCACCACCCCTAATGAATGCACACTTTGAGTTTATAAAGGCATCACAAGATGAAAGCATATGTAATTGTAAAACAGTCATTTCAATCTCAACGTGCATAGTAAAAGCTTCCTTGTAAATAGGGGTAAGTAAAAAAAACTCACCTTCTGTCTACGCTCAGATTTCACACTCGAAGCTACGATGGTCCAACCGAACACCTATTCACACGACACATATGGGTATTAAACCACACGAAAAGCTCACTAAAGACACTCCTTTTTATCCCTAAGAAAACTCCTAATCACTACCATGATCCTAGGCCCAAATAGAGGACGAAACGACAAGAAAGTTGCCCAAACAGAGCTTGGCGCGACTTTCCGCGCGACCCAACCCGCATCAAAACCCGGGCTAGCACTCGCTCCAGTGCCTGAAGTGACTTGTGGGGCGACCTAGCCCGCACCAGAACCCGTGCGGGGCTCTGGTCCTGCTCTGCATGTATTTTCAGCCCGAAATTCACCCTTTCTCAAACCCTAACCAAAACCAATTCGATTTTAAGCCTCTAAAATGAGGGAATCAATATTCTAAATCTTTCCAACCAAACATTAAAACAACAATTAATCCATAGAAATCCATCCATTGATGGGCTCTCTTTTCTCCAAAAACCATATGATTGAGTAGTTTTGAAGATGAACACCATAAATGGTGTTTTTTGCCCAAAACTCAGTGGAAGCCAAACAATACTCAATCAATCATTTGATTTTCCTCAGAGTCTTTATCCCACACTCAAAACAAAATGAAAAACCCCTAGCACTTCAACCATTAAACTATCAAAATATGAATGGTTTTAGAGGATATGATTACCTTGATGATGAAGAATAGGATACCTTCCCAAATCAACTTTCCTTCTGCAAAAATCCTTTAGCACACACACTATCTCTTATCAATTCTCTCTAGTCTCCACAATGAAAATGAGGAAATGAGGAGGGTTTAGAGGGTTTTACCCTCTTCAACCCCTAATTGCACCTTAGACCCTGAAGATAAGAGTTTTTTAATAATTCATCCCTAAGGTGTCGTTTGTTTTTTAAGAGGTCTAAAGTCTGAAGTCTTATTTTAGTTATGATTAATAAGAGGTGGTGTGTAAAAAGGTTTGAACGATTTAGAATTAAGAGCCATTAAGAGTTTTTTTTTTTAAAACAAACAACCCCTAAAACTCCAAAACTTAACGATTAAGGATTATAGGTTATTATAATACCTCCCCCTCGAAATAATTCTGTCCCCGCAATTCCATCATCAAATAACTGCGGGTACATGGACTTCATGTCCGCCTCGACGTCCCAAGTCGCCTCTTGTCCTTTGTGGTAACGCCATTGTACCTTCACCAGACCGATCTCTTTGGTCCTCAATTTTCTGACCTTACAATCCACAATGGACACCGGTTCCTTGATGTAGCTCAACTTTTCGTCCACATGAATATCGTCTAACGGTACGACCATGCTTGCGTCGACTAAGCACTTCCTCAAATTAGACACATGAAACGTAGGGTGAATACGCCTAAGCTCTTTGGGTAATTCCAATTTATAGGCTACCTCCCCAACACGTTCGGTAATAGCAAAAGGTCCCACATACCGAGGACTTATCTTTCCTCTCTTTCTAAGGAGAGACTTTTAACATCACTTTGTCTCCCACTTGAAATTTGATCAGTTTCCTCCGTTTGTTTGCATGCATCTTTTGGCGGGTCTAGAGCCACCCTCATCTTCTCACGAATTTGGTTGATCTTATCGGCGGTCATTTGCACAATTTCCGGACCCGCCAATTGTCTTTCTCCAACCTCGTTCCAACATAATGGGGTCCTGCACTTGCGTCCATGCAGTGCTTCGTAAGGCCCCGCTTGAATGCTAGCATGAAAGCTATTATTGTATGAAAACTCTATCAATGGCAAATGGACTTCCCAAGAGCCCTTGAAGTCGATTACACACGCTCAAAACATGTCTTCCAAGGTTTGATGGTCCACTCACTCTGTCCATCCGTCTGGGGATGGTAAGCGGTACTCATCCTTAGTTGTGAACCCAACTCCCTTTGAAGACTTTTCCAAAATGATGACGTGAAACGGCTATCACGGTCGGACACCCAAATGGCATCATAACCCTTTGGCGTCCGTGGCAACTTTGTGATGATGTTCATGGTAATATCGTCCCATTTCCACATTGGTATGTCTAATTATTGAAGCTCTCCATAGGGCCTCTGATGCTCCGCCTTGACTTGTAACATGTTAAACACCGTTTAACAAAGTGAGCTATATCCTTCTTCATTCCCAGCCACCAATAAAACTGCCACAAATCTCGATACATCTTGTTGGTTCCCTAATGAACCGAGTAACGAGACTTGTGAGCTTCTTCTAACACACTCTTGCGCAACCCGCCTAGCTTAGGGACCCACACTCGGTTCCCTATACATTTCAACCCATTGCTATTGCATTCCAACGTTGTTGCCAACTCGACAATCCTTTCACCCTTCAAGTGCTCTTCCAACAAAGCTTCCTTTTGAAACTTCTTGATATCGCCAAAAAGATTAGGTGACACTGTGGATCGATAGACCACCACATGGGTCGATTCTCCCCTTTCCTTCCGGCTCAATGCGTCGGCCACCACGTTTGCTTTGCTTGGATGATAAAGAATCTCACAGTCATAATCGCTTAACAGTTCCGTCCATTGCCACTGTCTCATATTCAATTCTTTTTTGAACAAACAGATGCTTGAGACTCTTGTGATCGGTGTAAATCTGACACCTAAAGCCATACAAGTAGTGCCTCCATATCTTTAGCATAAAGACTACCTCTGCCAACTCCATATCACGAGTAGGATAGTTTCTCTCCTGCTTTTTCAATTGTCAAGATGCATAAGCAATCACTTTCTGTCTTGCATGAGCACACACCCAAGCCCCAGCTTGAACGCGTCACTATCGATCACGAACCCTTCAGAACCATTGGGTAGGAATAAAATAGGTGCACTATTCAACTTCTCCTTCAAACTACTGAAAGCAACTTCTTAAGCTTCGGTCCACTCGAACTTGACATTTTTCTTGGTTAAAGCGGTCAATGGCGTAGCTACCCGTGAGAAGTCCCGGATGAACTTCCAATAACAGTCCGCTAAACCGATAAAGCTTCTTACTTCCGACGGGGATCTCGGTGGTTCCCATCCTTTAATGGTTTCAATCTTAGCCGAATCTACCTTGATACCATCCACTGACACCACATGTCCTAAGAATTGGACTTCCCTCAACCACAATTCACACTTCGAAAATTTTGCATATAACTTCTCGCGCTTCAACAATTCCAACACTAAACGAAGGTGCTCTTCGTGCTCGCTACGGGATCTAGAGTAGATAATAATATCGTCTATGAAGACGATCACACACTTGTTTAGAAGCGAATGGCACACCCGGTTCATGAGGTCCATAAATGTCGTCGGAGCATTGGTCAAACCAAAAGGCATGACAAGGAATTCATAATGCCCGTATCTTATACGAAAGGCCGTCTTGGGTACGTCTTCTTCCCTTACCTTCAGCTGATGATAGCCATATCGTAAATCTATCGTCGAGAAAAAGCTTAGTCCTTGCAACTGGTCAAACAAATCATCGATTCTTGGGAGAGGATACGTGTTCTTGACGGTCACCTTATTGAGTTCCCGATAGTCAATATACATGCGCATCGTCCCATCCTTCTTCTTAACAAAGAGTACCGGTGCTCCCCACGGTGATGAACTAGGGCGAATGAAACCCTTATCAAGCAACTCTTGTAACTGCGTCATCATTTCCGCCGGTGCTAAGCGGTATGGTGCACGTGCTATTGGTGTAGCTCCGGGGGTAAGCCTGTCAAGTAATCTGGAAATACCTCCGGGTACTCGCTCACTACCGGAACATATTTCACTCCCTTCTTTTCTTTCTTAGCATCTATTACGTACGCTAAAAAACCATGACACTCTTTTCCTAGACATTACCTCACCTTCATCATGGAGTTTAGGTAAGACTTTCAATCACGCCTATCACCGTAAATCACCGCTTCCTTCTTGTCGGGTAAGGCGATGCAGATCAACTTCTTGATGCACACTATGTGGGCGTTATTGCTAGCCAACAAATCCATACCCACAATTACATCAAACTCCCCCATACCCATCGGATACAACCGCAACGGAAAAGAGTGACTTTCTACATCGATCTTACATCCTTCATAAAATTCGCCTATCAAGAATCGACTATCACCCGCCACTTCTACCTCAAACCTACACTCCAACCGCTTGGATTTCACCCACAAATTTCACACAAAAGTCAGCGATACGAATGAACGGTTCACACCTGAATCAAATAAGAGTCTATCTAAGATTGAATTGATAAGAAAGGTACATGCCGCCACGTCCGGGGTCTCCACCGCCTCATCCACCATCATTTAAAGCGCCCTCACCTTCGCCCGGGCCGACTCCACTTTCTTCTCCCCGCTCTTTCTGTAACACCCTAAAAATTAGCGGAAATAAAAATCGAAATTCTGCAATAGACTAAACTTGCGGAATAAGGTATTACAATCCCAACATACAATGTTATTCCAAACGGAGTATGGGTTAGACATAAACACGGTCAATAAATGAAGCATACGACGACAACCTACTAATCTACAATTAAGTAACTAGATTAGGGTCAGGTGTCGCTATCCTTCCAAAATGTGCATCTTCAAAAAAATCACTGTACGATGGTCACTAGATATCCTCAAAAGGACCACTCACGACCCCAAGGTCGTTCCCTCAGTCCCGGCGAGCCCCACTGTTAAGATGACCTGCCAACATGACAACCAAGAGCAAGTGTTAGGCTAAAGCCTAGTGAGAACAAGCCAAATAAAAAAAAGGAGTACTAAACCCAATCGATGTCACGCGGTGAGTATAGCCATGAGCTAAGTCAAGAAATCAAATAAACCATTAGTGATTAAACATGGTACAAATAACACCAATCACATAACGAGCTCAACCCCTCTAGATCTGTTGCTCAAAACATCAAGTCAACCCCTCTGGATCTATTATTGAGAGTTCCCAAAACAGGGGGAACTCAAGCACCATATGGAATTACACCTTACTGCACCATGAGACGCTGCCCGACCGTATAGGCCCACACCTTACTTATCATGGCAACCCGATGCCTATTCCGTGCTAAAACGTGAACCAGATGCCCAAAACGGGGACATAGGAACACAGTGCCTATGGATTCATTGCACAAGACTCAAAGCCAAAGCATGTCATTTCATAACACACTCATATTAAATCAAATATACAGGCAATCCATATGAACAATGGTTCAATTCAATAAATCTTGATCCTTGAAATGATGGGATTTAGAAAACATTACCCAACAATAATACGCCATATTAAAACGGGGTTTTCTACATTTAAACAAATACATTTATCACATAGTTTTCGTAATACAGACGGAGTTAGCTTAAAGGACTCACCTCAGATTTCTTTCTGTTTATAGTCTGTTTCCTACGATCGCTACCTATGACAACACCGATAAATCGGTAAGCCAAAAATATAGACAACTCACTGACTTACAATTCTCAAAGAAAACACAACGCACTGTCGAGACCAGTACCAGTCGAGTACCGCATTCGGTCGAATGCTACTATCGGTCCTATACAATTATCGGTCGAATACACTCCACCCGGTCGAACACAATACCGGTCGAATACACTCCACCGGTCGAACACAATACCGGTCGAATACAATCCACCGGTCGAACACAATACCGGTCGAATGCACTCCACCGGTCGAACACAATACCGGTCGAATACACTCCACCGGTCGAAAACAATACCGGTCGAAACCACTTCCGGTCGAGACCGATCGAGACCATCTTCCCGGTCTTATTATGATGGGACGTTTACAGAACCCAGATCCAAATCAGAATACGTAAATCTCGAAATTAAACGGTTAAAAACCTTCACAACGAGATTCTATACGGCAGATAACACTCAGATCAAAGCATTAAGCTAGATTCGTACCTTGATTTTGAAGAAACGATCGATCACTTTTCACCCTCCTTCTCTCTCTCTCTCTCTTCCTCCCAGATCAAATATCACAAATGAGATATTTAGAAAATATCTGAAGTTGATTTATATTTATATAACCCAAGTTACATTTGACCCCCCTTGAACTTTGGGTAAAGGTCAACTTTTCACCCAACTCCAAAATTGCGGGTGTTACAATCCTCCCCAACTTGGAGAAGATTTCGTCCTCGAAATCTTGGCTATGGAAAAAGGTGAGGGTACCTCCGCTTCAAGTCCTCTTCCGCTTCCCAAGTCACATTAGCACCCCGATGGTGCTCCCACTGAACCTTGACCATAGTGACTTCCCGGTGACGAAGCTTCTTCGTCTTTCTTTCCAAAATCGCTTCAGGTTCTTCAACGCAACGATTTCCCTCATCCACCCTGATCTCGGAGAGTGGAATTACACTCTCCTCCTTCGCTAGACACTTCCGAAGATAGCACACGTGAAATGTGTCATGAATTCCCTTCATCTCCGGAGGAAGTTCCAGTTGATAAGCTTGAAGTCCTATCCGCTTAGTCACGGTGAACGGTCCAAGGAAACGGGGGCTCAACTTCCCACGCTTCCCAAATCTAATAATTCCCTTCCAAGGGGACACCTTCAACATAACCCGATCTCCCACTTGGAATTCCATTGGTCGTCTTTTCTTATCGGCGTAACTTTTCTGTCGATATTGGGCCGCCTTCAAGCGTTCGCGGATGCCCTTGACCTTGTCCGCCGTTTCTTGCACAATTTCAGGTCCGACGAACTGCTTTTCCCCCGCCTCGAGCCAACATACGGGAGTTCGACACTTGCGACCGTATAACGCTTCAAACGGTGCCATACCTATACTCGAGTGGTAGCTATTGTTGTACGCGAACTCTACCAAAGGCAGGTGCGTATCCCAACTACCCCCAAAGTCGATCACACACGATCTTAACATGTCTTCCAGAGTCTGTATTGTCCTCTCGCTTTGGCCGTCAGTTTGATGGTGGTAAGTCGTGCTCAACTTCACACGTGTACCCAATTCCTTTTGTAAACCGTCCCAAAAATGCGATGTGAACCGACTATCCCGATCAGAGACAATAGATAGCGGCACACCGTGTCGGGATATCACTTCATCGATGTACAACTTCGCCAATTTATCCATTGGCAAAGTCTCCCGCATGGCCAAGAAATGAGCGCTTTTGGTCAAGCGATCTACTATAACCCAAATGGTGTCGTGACCTTTCAAGGTCCTTGGCAGCTTCGTCACGAAATCCATCGTGATGTGTTCCCATTTCCACTCCGAAATTTCCAAGGATTGCAAACTTCCGTAAGGTCTTTGGTGTTCAGCCTTCACTTGCAAACAAGTTACACACTGCTCCACATAGTGCGTCACATCAAGATTCATGATTGGCCACCAATAATGCAATTTCAAATCCCGATACATTTTCGTGCTTCCTGGGTGAATGGAGTATTTTGACTTGTGGGCATCTTCGAGAAGAAGTTCTCTATTACCCCTATCTTAGGCACCTAAATTCGCCCATTGAAAAGTTTCGCCCCTCGACTATCTTCAGTCAACAGAAGATGTTGTTTTGCCATGACTTCTCCTTTGAGATTTTCCTCTAGCAAGGCTTCGGCTTGCGATTTCTTGATTCTGTCAATGAGTGTTGAAGTTATTTCAATTCGTGCAAAGGTAACACGAGAATTTCCTCCACAGACTTTCCGACTCAAGCGTCGGCAACAACGTTTGCCTTACCCAGATGGTAGAGCAACTCGCAGTCATAATCCTTCAACAACTCCAACCATCTCCGATGCCTCATGTTTAGCTCTTTCTGATCAAAGATATGCTTCAGACTCTTGTGATCAGTATAAAGAGTGCATTTCGTACCGTAAAGGTAGTGTCGCCACAACTTCAGTGCAAACACCACCGCTGCCAATTCCAAGTCATGAGTAGGGTAGTTGACTTCGTGCACTTTAAGTTGCCTTGATGCGTAAGCGATCACCTTCCCTCTTTGCATCAGGACACAACCCAAACCTATCTTCGACGCATCGCTGTATACCACAAAATCTTCCGTCCCGTCAGGTAAGGATAGGATGGGAGCTTCACAAAGCTTCTTTTGTTAAGTCCATCGGTCCGTCAACCAAAACCTCATCAACCGGAATGGTCTCCACAACTGGTACCGATCTACTTCTTAGCGATCGATCTGACATCTTGCTTACTAAAACAACACATTAATAAATACCTAATTCTCTCAAACTTAAGCTCTGATACCAACTTGTAACACCCTCAAATATGGAAATAGCAACTAATTTAAAATTTTCTAAGTACATCAATAAATGATTCATATACAATCACAAATTAAGGTTTAACCTCAACACACACAATTTATTCTCTACATACAGTCTATAACAAGGACAGGTGCTACTAAAACCCAATAATAGTCACTATCTCTAAACTGTGGAAGACTTCACCGAATACTTACACTTGTGAAAAACTAAAGCACAACCCTTCATAGCACTGATAGAACCAAACCCCCAACTAGAACGTGATGCACATGCCGACAAATAAAAAGGTTAGGTTTAACGCCTAGTGAGCTCAAGAGTTTTCAACATATATAAATTTATCGTTTAAAAGGAAAGAATGCAATTGAAATCATAATCTTTCAAAATGATATGCCTCACTTATGAAGATGTCTCGTTTACCAATAGTTATGCATTTTAAACAAAACAGACGCCAAGTTAATCGCTAACCAAACCAAATTGTTTTAAAGGAGAAGATCCCAATATAAAATGTTCCTTCGTAAATTTAAGTTCAACCCAACACTTGCTTAAAAGGAAAATAGAAAGAGGACTCCCAATTTTATAGAACGCAGTAACATTTTATATTCGGAACACCCAAGACACGGGTGGAACATGACATACACACAACTGTTTATCCATTGACGAAAACCCATAAAAATAAATATCGCCATAAACACGGACATTAGACCCAATACTCACACAACCATAAAACGGAAGGAACCAAATACCGAAACGTAGAAATAACGTATTCCATTCAAACCTTAATATACGTGGGGGAAACCCAATATTAAGGCCATCATTTACCGTCGACCACACAAAAACCAAAATTGATAAGATACGACATTAACATTTAAAAATACCACGGATCGACGACTGGGAGACCCGTATACGTTGAGAGTAGAGGAACACGCAAGTAGGCCGCCCATACAACTTGCTTGCATGTCATCTCAACGTTTCCATCTTGGGTGGCGAGAACACGTGAATGGGGCCACCCGTGATGTTATTGGATTTCACCACATATCCCGGTCCTAGTTCCCATGTCATACCAGACATCAAAATCCTCAAACCGTTTATTGCCTCTTGTCATACTCCGTCGAGTTCCACCCCAAGGACTTAGGGATATGGGTGCCTATCCAATCTAGACGAGTTTCAACTCGGAGGATCGAGCCACCTATTGCCTACTCGCTAGCGAACCCAAGCGGTCAACGGTCATAACCAACCTTACCCGCTTTCCCAAAACAGACAGACTTACGTGCCTATGGATCTAATACAACACTGTCTAAAATTACATGACTCCAATTGAATGACCAAGACACCCAAAAGATTTAACTCTCAAATGACACGAAATAAATGCCATCATACTCAAAACTCCCCTGACGGTTATTAACTCGGACAAATGTCCTCAAGACTCAAAATTAGTCAAAATTGAGCCAAGGGCCCAACATTTTACGTAAAAACCCAATGAAAGCCAGTAGAGACGTCGAAACACGTTCGACCAACAATTATGCAAACACTACAACCAAAAAGGTAATTAACCTAAAACTTCTCATTGGTTGAAACAAAACGTTCTCCAAATGAACTCGTTCTCTTCATGTTGCCAAAACGACTCATAGTACAATGATATGCATTTTCCAACGGTTTTTAAAATTATATGCACCAAATGGACAATTATATAAAATGACCTTTATTTATACATTATATCATCAAAGAAACATAGCAAAATGATTTATTTAACAAATGCCCAAAAATCACAAGGATGTGTGTTACATAAGTTTATAAAGTTAAATATAACCAAGTAACCAAAAACTTATCAGTAGTTAACAATTTAATGTAAAACACAAACACTTTAAAATAAACATTTTGGCATGTACACCGTTTTCATAAATCATCTTGAACTCACCTTGCTAGATTTAAGCTAAATCTAGATTTTACCCCACTTTGAGCTCCTTTGAAGAAACTTGAATTCACAAGCCAAATCTTCCAAAAACCTAGATCCATAAGTTTTCAACCATAAATACTCATATTCAACCATTAAGAATCATTCCCCAAACATTAAACATGAAAACCTCAACTTATACCTGAAACCCTAATTTTCATATATGAAGAAAAGGGAATATTACCTTTACCATAGATCGAATCCATCAACTATACTTCTCTAGGTCACCCATGTGAGTCACCACTACAACTTTTTAAGAGAATGAAGAGGGTCTTGAAGAGGGTTTGATAAAACCTTAGAAAGTTGGTGATGAAGATGATAAAATGGAGAGATTGAGCTGAAGCTTCCATAACCTTGTTGGATGGTGAAATATCACTTGAAATCCCGAGATATTGAGTATCAAAAGCTCAAAATCAACAATGGTGGTCATGAGGTTCGGTTTAGAGAGAAAGGAGAGGGTAGGGTTGAAGGAGGTTGCAACAAATGGGATGAGATAGGAAAAATTCGAGTTTTAAAAATCCCTGCCCCTGACCGCGACAATGACCGACGACTATGCCCTTGGCATAGTCGTGTAGCATTGTCGCCCGCGCCCAAGCACTTGCGGTACCATGTCCGCGATTGCGCTACGCAATAGTGACATATGTCACTATTGCCGACACTGTCGCCCAGATTGTGCAGAGCTCTGAATTCCTTCCTTTTTCGCGCTCGAAAGTTCCCGATACTCCAAGGGACTTGAATGAGGTTTTACTAACAAAATCCCACCATTTACAAGTTTCAAGAAACGTCCGGTGACCCTTACCGACCAAAAATTACGGGTGTTACATCAGTTGTGTCCCCTACTCCCACTGTTTAAGTCTAGGCCCGTCCGCTCACCTAAATCCATTAAACTACGACTCTGATACCAACTGTAACAACCTCAAACTCAAAATTTAACTATAAGATAGATAGATACCGAAATGGTTCAAAATATCAAATTAAACATGAATTACAATCCCAAAGTCTAATGTATTTGACCAAACACAACTGAGAATTTAGATCAAACGTCTAAGTCTGTGTGGGGTGAATAGCGGTTGCCCGGGTTCGAGCCCCACTCGCAGCATTGTGGCCACGGGATGAATGCCCGCGGGCCATATGCCTGTTTTCCAGGAGATTAGTTCGGGCCCAAAGTGGTCTGGGATACTCCTTTACCAAAAAAAAAGGATTTAAGTTATTACAAGTTACATGGCGATAACGAGTGAATTACAGATACATACAAAGATTGAGGGTGATAAGGTTTGTTGAATTCGATGAAGATGAGGTATGGGGGTGATGAAGGTGAGAGATGATTGATTGATTGAATTTGTGTGTTTTATTAAATTTACAAGCGACGTTTTATTTTTTATTTCATGAGGTGAATAACATATAGACTGAAATTACGCTTGATTTCATGAGATGAAATAGATTAGAGATAAAAATTGTGTTTGATTTCATGTGGTGAATCTATGTGTTTCATATGGTGAATCTGTGTGTTTTATATAATGAATATGTGTGTTTCATCTGGCGAATGAATCTGTGTGTTTCATCTGGTGAATCTTGTTACCAAAATGACAATTATGCTCTTTCACATGATGAAATAATTTTTAATTAAAACCATATGATCAAAACCAAATTACGACTTAGATCGTTTCTCACGGTTCTTAATCTTATTTTGGTTCTCACATAATTTAACCCCTATAAATATATTAAATATTCATTGCATTTCATACCACAACAAAATTCATTAGGTGTTTAGGGCTTTTGGTGGTGAACAATGTAATATATTACTATTATCATCTATTTTTTTTGGAAATATAGTATTTATTTACAAAAAAATGACACTCACAAACACGTCTCACATGAAATTAGAGTCCATAACCTTTAGAAATGTTAGGTTGTTATGCCAAAGCCCTTTTGGTTATTATCATTTTATTTGGAGGTTGCCCCAAATGTGAAAAATGTTGCATTTCCTCTCCTCGCTTTCTTCATTTTGAAATAGATTTGAAGAATATATCAGTTTCTTAAAATAATCAAAAATTATCAAATCGTTAAAGAATTAATTATTTGATTATATGTAATTTAAACATAAACACATCTAAACATTTTTTTACATATTTAATTACGATTGATTATTTAACTATAATATTATATATTTGAAAGTACACATCTAAACGTTCCTAAACACCAACAATGTGTAAAGTTTTAGGCATTTGCTTGCTGTTCATAGAAAATTTAAGTTTTTTCTAAATACTTTAATTTTTTATAATATCAATTCAAACGTATTTTTGTTTGATAAAGTCAAAGTTAATATATATTTATGTGTTTAAAAAACAAAAGTTATAAATGTAAACAATATTTTGTGAACTTTGATGTTATGAAATCTCTTGGAAATGTCATGGCACATGGTTGTCAAAGCATTTATGACAAATGTGCACGTCTAGTTATAATTATTAAGAGCATCCCAACAGCTTCTTCAAAATGGAAATTTTGGGGTTTTGTTGCTCCAACAGTTTTCCCAAAACCTTCTCTAAAATGGAGAAAACATGAGAGAGAAGATGAAAATCTCCAAATTTGAAAACATCTCCAAAAATGATTACACATGAGAGAGAAATTATTTTTTATTCATTCTACCAATAAGATTGGTTTAAAACAAATGTTTAGGAGAGAGAAATAATATTTTATGAGTTATATTGAATATTTTAATATTATAATTAATTGTGTAATCTTCAAAATGGAGAATCTGTTGGAGATGAAAGTGATTTTTTTTTAGATTTTCACTTTTTACTTTTCCATTTTGGAGAAACTGTTGGAGATGCTCTAACATTTAAACTCAATTTGGAATTTTAATTTGTTATAACCAATAAATTAAAAAGAAAATATAATTTACGATGATTCTGTATTTTGATTAATTTTATATTAAAAATATTAAACCAAAATTAACAAAATGTAACCATGAGGTCCATGGTGTAATTAAAAAGCCTGCAACCAATATAAAATCAAGATCTTTACGAAAATAATTATTTTATTCTTTTATAAATAATATAACTTTTTATATCTCATCTTCTAGACTTTATATGTGATTTAATATATTATAGTTTTGTCTCGTTTCATATGTTTTTTACAACCAATATGATGACTAAATACTTATAACAAAAACTTTGTGTTTGTTTCATGTATGATTGAAATCAGTTTTTTAAAATAAATTAACAATTCAAAATAATAAAATCATTCACATGTTTTATTACGTTTTAATAGTACAACTAGAAGTGTACTCGTGCAATACAGCGAGATACATCATGATTTTAATGTTTCATTTTATTTTTTGTTTTTTTGTCGATTTACAGTACGATTTTAGATGGTTTTGAGAAAGTAATAATGTTTTTTTTATAAATTTGTTTAATTTAGGCTTAATAATATAATGTTTTTTATATAAAAAATTAAGTATTTTGTTATAATTCAATGATTATCTTATATATTTTAATGACATCTAGAAAAAATAGCAATTACATATTTAATAATATAATTAAAACAAATTTATAGTAATATAATATATTAATTAATAGTGATACATGGAAATATCTACATAAAAGGAAGAACTTGCACATACCAAATTGGTGGGTGTTAGAAGTCTGCAGTAGTAATATGTATCTTGTGCTTTGATACTTGTAAATTAAGATATTTTTAAAATATTGCATAAAATGATGGTACTTTGTGCCTAATAATTTGTATTTAAGAGTTTTTTATCTCTGCTTTATAATATAGTATAGATAATAAAATATTCATGGCTATTATACTTAGTACATCTCCAATGAAAATTCAAAATTGAAAATCTTTAAAAAAAACAATCAACTCCAACAACTTATTATTTTGAAAATTACAACATTCAAAGCCAACCTAATCTTTTTGGAGCCATGTTACACGCTTACTAACATTGTAGATCACATGAAATGAGTAATAAACAAAATAAAATATAAAATTGCATATCATATTAAAAATCTTAAAAATTAAAACAACAAAATTGTTTAAAATGACAAAGTGAGAAGAATATCAAAGAGTCGTTTTTTTTTATTTGCAAATTTTGAAATGAAATAATTTTGAAAGAAATTAGACATGTCTTTATTGACATGGGTTCACCGATTAAGCTATATAAATCCAGTCGACAAACGTAAGTAAAGTTGGACCCAAAATTTTGGGGCCCTGTTCAAAAACCAAGATTTAAGATGCTAGTAGATGACCCGGAACATCATTGATTGTATATTAAACTATATCATACATTTAATTTCAAAGTTTTTATTGGTGGAATATGATAAAGACCATTTCTCTCTCTCATAGTAATCATTTTTAGAAGTTCTCTAAATTTGAAGAATTTCTCACACTCTATCCTACTTTTCTCCATTTTAAAATTTTTGTTAAATTAAATACTTGTTTGAAATCTCCAAGTTTTCCATGTCGGAAATCTGTTAGAGATGCTCTAAAATGGATTATTAAAGCGTCCACCACTACCATATTATAATACATATTGAGAATTTTACGTTCATAGACAGGGTTGGTCCTGAGATTTCGGATGCCCATGGCGGAAAGTCAAAAAATGCCCCTCTCCCTTCTTCGAGGATGGGTGAGGTTGGAGATGGGGGAAGAGTCGAAAATAGAGGAGTAATTTAATTTAGGTATTTTTGCTTTATAAACTTACAGCATGACCTCACATTAAGGGTAATTAAATGAAAGGTTAACAGAGTTGGAACAAGGGACTTTGGTTGTAACAAAAATCAAGCCTATACCCACACGGGATAAGTAAACTGAAAACGAAATATATGAATATGAAACAATACTATTTCTATATAAACTGACAATAGATAGAACTAAAAAAAGCACAAGTACGAGTCAATTACATGTATAAAAAGAGCACAAAGATGTAATAAATAGAAATTACAATTTCCTTGCAAGTGTTTTCAAGTGCCATCCATACAGCTTCTATGGCCATCATCACTTAGTACAACAATCCCACAACCATCTCAATAGATTTTGTAAGAGTAACATTATATTGTCTGTTTCAAACTAATCAAAAGAAATAATTCAAACTAACCAAAAGAATATTTCTAACTTTGTATCATTTAAGCAAGAATAAGAAAGAAATAGAGAACCAGAGAATGCAAGATATTTATCAACCAAGAAAAAAAATCAAATAATGAAAGTATTCATCTATCTAAGCAGTAAGCAGAGAATACCTGATCGATTTTGGGTTTTAGAAGCAAGAAATCGATTTTAGGGCAGCAAATCTAAAATCGATTTTGGGTTTTAGAATCAATCAAGTCGAGCAGCGATCTAGGATAGTTATTCGACTTAGGGTAGCAGAACGAGTGATTTAGGGGCAAGATGATTTAGGGCAACGATTAGAGAATTGAGAGCGATGAGTATGAGATGTCGAATGATTTAGGCAAGGGGAGGGCAGCAACCAGCGAGAATCGTCGAGAATGACCGTCTGATTGGAGCTTGTCCCTATTACGATTAGACGATGATAGAGCTAGGCTAGAGGGGGGCGATTCATCGAGAGCGTGAACTTGAGAGCGATGATAAGAAGCTTGTGATTACTAGGTCTACCCAAAGGTGATGCCCTTTGGGCTGGTGATGTCCATGGACATGGCCCCCTTGGCCTATAGCCAGGGTCGGCCCTGTTCATAGGACTAATAATTGTATGATTTATACAAATATGTTATAATAAGTTGTCTTCCATCATCTTAGTGTTTGAGTTTCTTGGGAATTATATTTCGTGTGAGTTCTGTTAATTTTATGGAGTATCGTTTTACGACGTTCGCGACGAATGGGTAAACCTTGAAATGCACAGTCTAAGTTCTTTGCGTGAGTTGTTTTATGGGTTGTTGAGAAATTTATTTCATGAGAATTTTGTTGATGGATGTCATCCCATATGTTATTTTGGTAGTTTCAATGTCGTGTGGGTTCATTTTTGAGTTTTATGCAAAGGTAACTCGTTGTGCACAACTTAGGGGGTGAGTTGATTTAAACTTTTAGTGTGAGTAAACTTACGAAAAACCTAGAATGGGTTCGTGTTGAACTAAGGCTTTGAGCATTCTTTGACTGTCGTTTTATCATTGTTGTATCACGCAATCCGTTATATTGATTTACTCGCATGCATGACATAATAGTCTATTTTGGGCCAAAGAACGTTTTATCCGAGCGACTAAAGTTGAAGTCGATTTAAATTATTTTATGTTTGGTCAAATCGCAAGCACTTCTCGTTTTACTACGTTTGAGAAATAAACCGGTGTATGTGGGCCGTATAGGGTTTTGACTCCACGTCATTTTATGGTTAAATGGGAAATTTTGGAATTTGATTACGCAAATTTCTCCTTCCGGAGCTTATACAAACATTTGTTGCACTCCGCTTTAGTGCGGGGAATTATTTTGCGTACATAACATAAAGAAATGCATATCCGGACCATAGTGGTTCATTTGAAAAGTTTGTTGTGCATATGTTATTATTGTCGTTATTAGCGTGAGTAGTGATCAAATGTTTTCGAAATATTTTCTTATCTGTGGGACGTTGTGACCTTTTTTTTGTACACCTACCGAGTAAACGGTAGTGGATTTTTACTCGCATGGTTAATTGTTACAAAGTTTATGAAGTTGGAAGTTTTATAAAAGTTAAATTGGCATAGTAGCTTGAAAACCTTGAACTCATTAGAGCTATAGATGTAAGCCCCTTGTTAGAGGTCGTGATTAAGGACCGAAGGAGTCCTCGGAGTTTGAAGTGTCGGAGGATCTGACTTGTGGTCAGTTTTGAACTTTGAATCTCATCTTTGTGAACTGGTACATGCATGGATAACTGGAATATTAGATTTATGCATTATTTCGGGTATCCAAGTGGTGGTCCTTCTGCCTTGGTTCAACCACGGGTTAAAGCATTGGTGGTTGTTTGCCTATGGTTGGTTATGAATTGATGGGTTGACTTTCCAAATCATGTATAGATCAGATGTGTGCCTTTCGGAAGAGTTTTCAGGAATGAAGAAAATATGGTGATTCGTTTGTTTGAGTCGTAGTGCCATTATAGGTGTCAACATTAACTCTTCAATGCAAGTCGTGAATGAAGTATGGGGTGGTACACCCACGTTTGCAGCGTAGTTGTTTTGAGGATAGGTGTCGACGCTCGATTTTGAGGACAATAACCGTTAGTGTGCTTCAGTGCACGTCCGTTGAATTTGGAGTGTTCTCAGGTGGAGTGGTAACATTAAGAGAAGTAGATATTGTTACTTAGAGATCGATCAATGGTAATTCTGCAATCTACGAGGTTTCGCCGATCTATCAATCGATGCTTGAATGCATTATGGGAATTGTGTAACCGTGGCGTTGAAGTAATCCGCTACCTATGGGTATTGTGCTTATGGCAACTTGAGGGTCGGATCTACGGTTGTGTTGGGTCAGACCAAGCTAGTGATAGGAATTGTCGTCAAGGAAAGGACGATGAATCTTTTATAGTACGGATTATTGGGGAATTAGGTTAGAATGTCGAGGTGAACCTTAAGTAGAAATCGAGTATTGAGAAGACCTTGATGTGTTTTAATTAGAGGTATCTAAGGAAAAAAGTTTGCTTTGGGGTATTATTGGTGGAAATGACTGATTAAGGTCGTAAGTTACTCTTGAGGTAATATGGGAAACATAAGGTTGGGAGACAACTGAGATTTATTGATTAAGAAAATGATTAAGCAAGGACTCAACGTTCATCCCGACGTCGGTGAAATATATCGAACGTTGAGATTGAGTTTGTAACGGCACGTTATGAGAAACGCAGCGACAACCTCAACCGGAATGTAATCGGGTGCGTATATGAGGTGAGGTTTCTTGAAGGCATTCCTTTTTGGATAGGAAATCAATCGATCTTTCCAAGTGCGATGTTGGGTGCTTGGTGGTGCCAGATTTCGAGGACGAAATCTCTTTGAAGGTTGGGAGGATTGTAACACCCCGATTTGTGAATGGTATCATTTCAAGTTAATTCAGAAACCAATATATTAAGGAAAAATAAGATATTTGATTTTGGACTTGAATCTTAGATTTTTATAGTCTTGTTGGATGAAGGATTCAATTACGAGTCCAGCGGTTCTTTCCGGAGCAAAATTGGAGCTATAACGAAGAAGTTATGGCCAAAACAGTGAACGAGAAGAAAACCGGGCGGACAGCGCATGCCGCGACTTGTGCCACGACTTAGGGAAGCGGGAGACTTACGCCGAGACTTGCAGTCGCGTGGTAAGTCGCGAAACACCCTGTCGAGCTTAAAACCCGATTTTCAGCCACCAAACTTCATTTCTTCATATCTTCTTCATCCCAACTCTGATTTTAGTGATTCAAGTTGCATCGGTTTCGTTTTTGAGAGCTCTTGAAAGATATAGCAAGAGATTTGAAGTATATTGGAAGATCCAAGGGTATTTTGTGGTGGTAATTTCCTCATCTCTCTCATTGTTAAGCTAGGGTTAGATGGTTTCACCCTTTTTCCTTTCATCCTTCAACTTAGGTGTGATTTTGGTGACTTGTATGTTGAAGGAACCTTGTAGGTGTGTTGGATCTAAGATATAGAGAGGTTTCTTGGAGATTCAAGCCTTCATCTTCGGAGATTCAAGTTTTGGGGGTAAAAACCTATATTTAGCCTAAATCTAGCAAGGTGAGTTCAAGTTGATTTGTGAAAACGTTGTACATGCCAAAATGTCCATTTTAAAGTGTTTATGTGTTTTACATGAAATCATCAAATGTTGGGTTAGTTGGTAATCTTTGATTATTTGATGCATTTAACTTTATAAACTTTGTAAAACACTAACATTTGGGATTTTTGGGCATTTTGATAAAGGTGTCACAAATGAATGTGTTTTGATGATTTATTGCATAAATAGATCTTTGGTCAAAGAAATACACTTTTAAATGTTTGTCGGTTTTATGCATCATTCATGAAATGAGATGTTTATTAAAGTTCTACTTGCACATTTATGAGAGGTACTTGAAAGAATGTATATAGTCTCATTTATGATTTTCATTCTTATCAGCAGTTAAACTTGGAAATGCATATTTGAAAATAAATGAGTCTTGAGGACATTTGTCCGGTTTAATAGCCCGTAGTGGAGTTTTGAGTATGATGGCGGTTAATGCGCATCATTAAAGAATTACATGTTTTAAGTGCGTTGGTCATTCAGTTGGAGTCATGTAACATTTTAGACTGTAATACAGTGGATCCATAGGCATATGAGTTGGTCATTATTATTTAAAGAAAATGGGCTATTTTTTATATGTTGGCACCATAATTAGTCTTGGGATATCGAGGATAATACGGTGAGGTCTCGTGGAGTCCAATACCCGGACCTGCATCCGCGAGTTAATTTCTGAGCATGTTTTTATGGGATAGTCACTTCCCATTTGTAGCTAGTTGAGACATTGGATCCTTAGAGGCCCTTTGATACGGTTATGTGGGACCGGTTACTGGCCATGGATCGTAAATGTAAATCCTAGTGAATGAGCATGATTAGGAATCCTCGGGTGCCCCCCCCCCCCCACATCTTAGTACGAGTCGGCGAGCTCGTGGCCATGTGATTCCTAGTATGGTGAGCTCAGTAACATGGAACGTGACCTACTTTTGTGTTCCGCCACTAGCCTTGGAATTCGGGATTCCCCCGTCACCGAGAGGTGTTGTTTTGGGGTATTTAGTTTTATCCTTGTTTTCGGTGACACTTTGAGTTTGGGTTATCTCCCTTATGCTATAATTTTGGAGACTTGAGTGTACTCGTATTTTGGTCGTTTGGTTTATAAAGTTTTATTCAAATATCATTATTGGAGCATTTACAACTATTCACGTTTTGAGTAAGTGTTGGGTTGCATTACTTCATGAAATAATGTTTGGCGTTGAGGCATCCATTTATAAATTGCATATTATTGGAAACGGGTCGTTCTCTTATTTAAAGTAATTCATTTTAAAGGATCATGATTTAAGTTGCATCATTTCTGTTTAATGGTTTTTATAATCATGATGAAAACTCTTGAACTCACTAGGCGTTAGCCTAACCCTTTTTATTTGTCGGCATGTGCAACAGGTTTCGGTTGGAAATAGTTCTAGTGACACTGTGAAGCGATGAGGGTTAGTTGTGTGCTCGAATAGGTGATTAGCTTGATAAAGTCTTCCGCATTTATATTTGGAGATATCGATTGTTATTGGGTTATAGTAACACTCGACTTTAGTCAGTCTTTATGTAAGACTTTAATTTTGTTGATGGTTCAATCTAGAAATTGTATTTCAATTATGGACTATTAGTAAGAGATTTTAGTACCCTTTAAGGTATTTTTGAAAGTTTTTAATTAGTCGCTCTTTCCTAAATTTGAGGGTGTAACAATTTCCATATCAATAATGCAGAGCCAATCAACCACAGTAAGCCGATCAAAATTTCCAACCAACCAACCATGTCGATGAGAATCAAAAATTAAAACAATCTAAGAGAGCTCACCATACCAATTCCAATTCATCATCACCAAAAAATTCAATCTATAGAACTTCCCCAAATCGTAATGAGCCCTATAAATTCCTCCCCTTTTTTCCATCCACCAATCATCAATTCTCAAAAAATCAACCTTCCACCATCGAATGTTTGGAGAATTACAAAATTGATCACAAACATCATGGATTTTGGAAGTAGCAATGATCTGCTGCCAAAATCCAAAAAAGCCAACAATTGCACACGACAGATAAATTTTGATTGCAAATTGGTCAAAGGCCTTTGCAACAGAAAACCATAACCACTCACAAATTTTGTGAATGGCCCAAAGAAGCAAAACGACCTTATTCCTCCAAAGTAACAGATTTGACAGCAGTGGATGATATAGGGCCGAAAGATAAACCAAAATTAGACTCCAAATTGTAAGACCAAAGAATAGGACAAGAAACAAAGGTTGAAATACCATTGTGATATTCAACAAGTAGAACACCAGCAGAAAACCAAGTTGGCTACTGGCAAAAGATTGAAAATTGTCCTTTAGCCATTCAACCAGAAGGCATTCAATCCAATGCTTACCCAAGAGGGGAAAATCAATATCTGAAAATGGTGAACTCAAAAAAGCATAGAGCTGTTGAAATCTGACATAAGTCAGAAAGGGACCAATTTGGCCATAGGTCATTGGAATATCCAAATCAAACTCCAATAACAGATGACCCTCCTTATTCCTCAGGTCCCAACTAAACACCTTAAACAAAAGTCGGTGCCAAAATCCAAATAAACCAACAGTTGTGCAGGGAAAATTATCCAAGATTTGAGGCAACAGAAAATTGTAGTACCAGTTACCAAAATCCAAATAAACCACAGTAGCGAAGTTGAGACCCATATCCATGATCATATAATCTTTGAACTTGCAGACATCATTACCAATGGTCATTAGAGAAACAGACTGTGATCTGGCCCAAATAAGAAGACAACAAATCCCAAAACAGAACTGTACAAATCCCAAAACAGTCATTGCAGACATCTTAGCCAATATAACCTTATAACCCCTATTCAAGAAAACCAAACTATACCAGAGATATGAAAGAAACCAGTATTGTAGACCAAAATGAAAAAGGGAGAAACAACAGTTGGGCCAGACAATAAGAACCCAACATAAAGACATCCTTATAACTCCTCCAAACAGAAACTCACTGAGTGCACACCAATAAAAACCATAATGTTCCATATAGATAGCAACATTGGTTTGATAAGTGATCAAAAAACAATGTACTACCTTGCTAGATAAGCATGGAACAAGAGTAAACAATAAGGCAGGATCAGTGATCAACCACCCTATTGAAACTCCAAGCAGAAGACCAAATGAGAGGGAGGAGCAAACACACACACACCCAAACTAAGGATAATATATGCACATCAGGAGGCAAGCTTTTCAAGCTCCATAATATAAAAGGAGCAAAGGTCTGATCCAGTTGAACCCATTTCAAAAGTACCAACAGAATAAAGGGCCAAACTATAATTTTTGATCCAACAACAATAAAACCACAGAGACTGTTTTGAATAGAAATCACCTTATCCTTCCAAAAAAATAGAATAGAACATAAGACTATTACTTTGAAGCCAATTCTGATCCCATAACTTTATACTCCATAACTAGAACAACCTCATCAAACTCTTAACCTCTATATCAAGCTTATTTACCATATACTCTAAAAAACATATTTATGTAACATAAATCATAAGTTTCTCATATACATTATCTAACAAATGCAAGATGATAAAAAAAGGGTCATGTAAATATGCAATACCTTTGATATTTTGGTGCATTATGCTGACAATCCACACCTTAGAGGATAAAAGGGTATCATCAACATTTAAAAGTCGAACACAAAAATGTTTAAAAACGCCATTGAAGATCAGTTCAAATTGCAATCTTGACCATACGAAAGAGGAAACATCTAAAACTCACATATTGAGAAAATTAGAGGCTTACCAAAGAGGAGGCATTCATATTTTGATTTTGGGATCTGTTGCTAGTATCCATTTTCGTAATCCATCTTGAATTAACGTGTTAAACTTGCACGACCATATAATCATTGAAAAATTCAGTAGCCACTCCAAATCCAGAAAGTAAAACTTAATCATGTTCCTTCAGAAAAATATCGTCTCACTTCTACATGATTCGTATGGTAAAACTGGTTTTCAACAATGGATTTTAAGCAAATAATATTTTTACAACTTAGGATGTGTTGGGCTTGGGTTGCCTATCCTTATTTTTCGTTCAACTTCTTATTTCCCCGTCTTCCTATTTTGAGCCATATGATCTTTGTTTCAATATCTAACTCAATGAGCAATAAGTATAAAAACTGTGAGCTAAATGATTGTGAGGTATGCCAGCTGATAGTGATTAAACAAAGAGGTAACTCGTGTTCATTGAAATGTCCAAGGACTCCCTATGCTTGATGGGATAATAACTCCTTCCAATTGTTTGTTTTTGTAGGTTTGTAGCAGAATGTAGGTGGACGCGGGTATTCACCTCTTTTGTAGATTCAACATGGTTTGTGCATGCTTGAATCATTGGAAGATGTTAGAGTGCAGTTCAAAGCTTTAAAAGTCATGTCGTAATTATAAAGAAGAATTGATAACTTACAGTGAAGGGATTAACTTCATCCCCGTCGTCAAAGGGATTAGGATCAAAACGACCAACCATTAGCACCAAATTGAAATTATGGCAGACACATTTGGTGACTCAAGTCCTCACCCTCACCCAAAGCAGACACGTTTGATTCCAACCATTTTAAAAATGAAAAATGTTGGATCAAACCAACACAACACAACATGATTCCAACTCCAAAAGGCTAAAATAAGCATCAAACTACTGGTGCTAAAAAATAAATATCACAACAATATTCACTCACCCAAGGTCGAATTCCAGAACATAAAACCAAAATATAAACAAATTGGAATATTCAATCAACTCTGTAATCAGTCAATTTCATTTTACAGACAAACTCAACATACGTAAACCGATCATCAGACCATAAATAACAAAATTCGAGAAAAAAAACAATAGAATTAGCAAAATTGATGTGAAGAGCAACAGAAACATACCAAAGCAACAAACAAAGAACTGAATAACGATATCTCGATGCAAAATTAGCAGGAATTGAAGTAGAAGAGATGTAATTGCATAGAAATTATAGGGTTTTTTTTGTTTCGAAGGTCAAAAGAAGACACCAAATCGAAGAACGCAAGCTTTGAAGTACCTTGGAAGAGCAGAGCGTCGCTGGAATGATTTCAAGTTCTACTGCCATCGCCTCTTCTAAGGAGAGGAGAGGGGCTGGACGTGGGAGATAACTCGGAGGTGGAAAGAAATCAGGATTGTGGGGATGTGAGAGGAGAGAATTGAGCGACTTTCAAAACAGAGGAAAAATGAGAAACTTAATCATTAAAGTTGCAATTTTTTTGACTTTTTGACCAAAAGCATACACTTTATTGATTTAGAATATTTTCTTCAATGCCTAAAAGAGTCAATTCAAGAATAACTTATCGAAGAAATTCGATAACAATCGGTTGCTGCAAAGATTGAAAAGAACATCTTTTTAACATAATTGGAATCTTGATCTATAAAATGTTAATGATGGTAAGGGAATCAAAGCTCCAATTGAAAAGGGTATTTTAGCATCTAAGAACCCTCCAAAAAAGGGGGAAGAATTTTGAAGGCAAAAACCCTTGGTACTTACCCATTTTACCCAACATCGCATTTGTGGCTTCTTTCGCGTTCTGCATCATGTAATCTGTCATGGTAATCAAATAATCAGAACTCATCTCTGGTATTATATTGGGAAGGATCATGCTTATGATCTATATTTTGGCTTTTGTTTTTGGTTCTAGTATGTTTTGGAAATTGATCAGATGAGTATCCAACAGATGCTTCTAATTGATATCTGATCTTTGACAATGTTTTTTCTATCTGATATTCAACAACTAAAACAAGCTGGTAGTCACCTCACAGAGAGAAATTCATAAGATCTTATGCATTTGATCCCACCTTGCATAAAGGAAGCTTTTACGATCACTCATCAATATTCAGGTTTGGATGGAGAAAACTGCATTGCTGGGCTCCCAGGTCGTCAGACCGAGTATTCATAATACTTAATGCCCAAAAGATTTGGTCAAAAGAGGACGAAAGGGAAGGGGAAGTTAAAAGAAATGTGGTACACATGTAGCAACTTTGGGACACCATAATAACAATGAGGAAAACAAGAAACATGGCTGCTCTTTAGTGAGATTTATGTTTAATCAAGTGTATTGTCCCTGTAAATGGACATATACAGTTTTCTCCTTTTCTATGGCATGAACTGGATCAAACTATTTTGCTGAAGAAATAGCAGGAAAATGAAGGACCTGTCTGGTGTAATATTGCCAAGAAAGTTGTTACTTAAGTAATGCGTGAATAAGATGGATACATAGACAAATAATGATACAAATTTATGTACAATGAGTGCTGGTGTTTGATGTAGTAAAGATATTCCTTTCGTGCTGAAAAGGGTGTTCCACAGCTGTAGCCTGCAAGGTGTTGGGCTCTGCTGCTATTTTTGTACTGGTATATGTATGTTGATAGTTGGGTTACCTAGGAGCAACATGCAACAACTATTTTGGGCTCATATGACGCATAAAATGATGTGGGTACATGAAACATCCAGTTCAATTTGAAGCTAGAGTTCGTGAAAATCAATAATAACTTGCAAAACCCTCTTGAAAAAGCTCTTGATTAACGAGTTTTCAAAATTTGTGGTAGTTTGCAAAACGCATTTGAAATGTGAGCAAATAATTCACAAAAATCTCAAAATTTGTGAAACCCCAGTACAATTTCAAGGTTGAGTTCGTTAAAATCAACAATAAGTTGCAAAACCCACTTGAAATTTAAACAAATAATTGACCAAAATTATTGACCTGGCGAAATTGAAGAAGACAAAGTGCAAATTGAAGATTGTGGATGTGAGTTTTCAAATTCGCAGAAGCTTGTAAGTCATGGCGGTGAGGAAGACAACCTATATGAGGGGAAGAGGGAGGCGACGTGGGATGTGGGTTGAGGAAAACCGTTTTGTACAAGAAACTAATTTATACAAAGAAACTATATTAGTTTTTTTATAAAGTAGTAGAGATATACACTTATAACTAACGTAAGGTACTGAACCAAAAAAGCACAAACTAATTTTGCAAGTTTGACTTTGAACAGTCCCACAATGCAAAATGAACGTCAACAACAATCATCATCTGATATTTGCAGCAAACAATAAAGAAATATAGAAACATACAGGATAGGCATTGAGAGCGCTAGTCCGCAGGCAATTAATTGCAAAATTACGATCCTTTTCGGCTCCTTTCCTCAAAAGCTCAATAAATTTCTTTGTTCCATCAAACATAAGAAAACTCTTAGCAAGTTACCAAACAAAATTTATTATTCAAAATGAAATTACATATCGTTTACCTGCTTCTGTAGACGGAAAAAGAGACGTCGATCATCGAGAACGAAAGGAGTGTGGAGATGTAATAGATCAATGGCGGAATATGTACATCTTGATCAAAATATCCTCTTCGTCCCAAATTTCCAACTCTTTCCCAATATGTACATCTTGATCAAAATAAGTGCAGAGAACGTATCTTCAACAGGATCATGCAGAGAGGTGTTTGCCACTGCTGATTATACATGAAATCGAGAGGGAGGCGCGGGGGAGAGAAATTAGGAGAGTAAGGGAAGGTGGGCATAGAGAGGTCGTGGAGGAGAATTGAAGGAGGGGAACTGAGGGGGCGCAAAATTTGGCTTTCAAAGTTTACAAGAAACTGGCCAACCACTTTAGAATTTTTTTATAGTAGTAGTAGATTAGTGCCTTTTATATGCCTTGGTATATATATAGAAAACTACATGATAATTTAAGAATATCCAACAAAAGATGGCATAATATTCTTACATCGTCAAAATTCATAAGTGATTCAATTACTAAGGCACTTCTTGCTCCTTCGTAAGTTATTGGACTATGTTTGTCTGCACCAAACACCAAAACTGTGGGGAAACCTTGCACCTTAAACCTGCTCATTAGAGCCTGAGAAACCACATAATTTCCAAAACCAGATCAAATATAACAAACTCAAAAATCACCAACCATGAAAAGAAAGTCCTTCCATGCTAAACACTTTGCTTCCTAATCACAAACCTAATACATATAAAATCAAAAAATTGAAAATTTAGATTGAAACCGAAACCCTAGAGTAAGGAATAACAGGTTTAGATTAATGAAAAACAATAATTATTACCAGTTGAAACGAGAGTGATAGATGAAGATGAAATTGTAATCGGTTATACGATTTCATCTCTCTGACCTTTTCCAATCAAAATAAACTATGATCAAAACCCCTCAATTTGATAAGTAACCAACAATCAAAGCGTTGGAATCTGTGATTTAATTTTGGGTGATTTATGCAAATTCCATTTTTCATATACATTTCGAAGAAAAAGTCGTGAAATGAGAAACCGAAATCGATGATTACGATAGAGGAAATTTAAGAAACAGTGAAATTCAAAACAAAAACCAGTTTCATAGAGACGAGATATGGAGGCGTTCGTACCTTGCTTGAATGAAACTGGAGATCGATTTAGGATTTAGGTTTAGAAATCTGGAAATCGATAGCTTGAGAGATGATGGAATCGATTGAAGGACGAGATTGAAGAAGACGAAGTGCAGATTGAAGATTGCGGATGTGAAATTTCAATTCGCAGAAGCTTGGAAGTCATAGGTGAGGGGAAAACCGATATGAGAGGGAGAGGGAGGCGACGTGTTTGAGAAAAACTGATTTGTACAAGAAACTATCTTGTACAAAAACCGTTTTAGTTTTTTTTTATAAAACTAGAAATGTACCCTCGCAATGCAACGGGTTTCTGAAATCTAGAACTCGAACCATCGATCATTATTCATACTTTTTGTTAGTCTTTTTTTATTTTATTTTACGATTTTGATAAACCTAGATTTAAAACAAAAATATAGTTTAATTATGGTTTTTTATAAAAAATAATAATAAAAGTTTTGTTACGGGTCAAAAAATGTTTAATTTAAATGATAACTATATTTAAGATATTTTATATTTAAAATTAAAAAAGATAACATGCTTCAATAAAAATAAGGTGTTTTATCTCGAATTCTCTTATATTTATCGGTTACTTATATCAATAGTTAAAACTTTTAGATATTTTAGAAAATAAAAATAAGTGCTTATCTGCAGTTAGTTACACGAATTCAAACATTGAGCTTTTATAAGCTGTACTTATGTTTTATATTTATCGGTTAGTTATAACTGCAAATAAACATATTAAATACAGGATAAACACTATGAGATAAACTACCTGTTTTATTTTTTATTAAAATATATTATCAATAATTTTAAATATAATAACATAACAAAATAATTTATCATTATCTTTATAAACAGATCATAACTAAAAGTAAAATAAATTACATCTTTATAATAAAATATAAGTTGTACCAAAGCATTATGAAATTGTAAATTAAGTTATTGACTTTAATTAGTTGTATTTTGTGCTTAAAATATTGTAATTAAGAGTTTTTTTATATCTCTTTTATAATATAGTATAGATAGGATGAGAAAATGAATATTAACTTTTGAAAGTAGACATTTATTTTGAGACAAAACACAATAAGTGATACCTAATGCATAAATAAAATGAAACTTTTATAAATTGTATTGTATTTTTGGATTTTAAGTAATATGCATTAATAAGTGATACCTAATACATAAATAAAATGAAACATTAAAATTGTGATGTATTTCGCTCCATTGCGCGAGTACGATTCTAGTAATATAGTATAGATATATGTATGATCATATTATATTATTTTAAAATATTTATGGAATATGTTATAATTTAAGTACTATTTTCTAATATATCAACATCCCAACATTTTGGAAATAATATTATTTCTAAAGCTAACAATTTAAAATAACTTATTTACTTTTCGTTATCGTAATAAATAAACTTATATAATATATTATTATATATGATTAAAATTATAGAAATATCTAGTATAAATAATCGTTATCTCTAATTAAATTTGTTGTGAGATACCGTGCTTTGATAAGTTGTACCAAAGCATTATGAAGTTGTACATTAAGTAATTGACTTTAATTAATTGTATTTTGTGCTTAAGATATTGTAATTAAAAGTTTTTTATGTCTCTTTTATAATATAGTATATATCTTGTACAAAAACCGTTTTAGTTTTTTTTATAAAATAGTATAGATAAGAATTTTTAAACAAATATTTTATAAGCGTATTAAAAATAAAGTTGTATTAAAGTGGGATGAGATCACACAACCATGCATTTGGGCACTCATTGACTATGTTTTGCTTTATGTGCAAGTTTTGGTTTATTTTTAATGTTTGTTTTCAACCAAGTGTAGACACATTATTTTTATATGCCTAACCTACCCTTTCATATGAATTTCCGAGAAGTTTTCTTCTTCTTTCTTAATCTTTATAATTATATTAATATTCAAATATCATATAACTGATCTGTAAAAATCTAAACTCGCAGGAAGTTATCAATTGATTGATAAATGATATAACATTACTCTCCGGGTCAGGTTCACGTGAGACTGCGTGAGACCAAACCTTAAAACATGAAACTTCATACCGAAACATTGTGAAGGTATAAAAACATTCGAACCTTCATAATGTAATCACACTATGAAGGTAAAAAACCCTAAACCAAGTTAAAAAAATTAAACCTTCCCATATAAAAGACTGTAAAGGTATATCTGAACCTTCACAGTGAAGACGCTGTGAAGGTAAAAAAAACGAACATTCACAGCGAAAAACACCGTGAACGTAACATTTACGGTGTTTTCCCTATGAAAAGTTCGATTTTTTTTACATTCACAGTTTTTTGGTGTAAAGTTTAATACTTTAAAGTTTGGTCTCACCGGTCTCACGGAAACTGTTTGGCCTCACGCGAACTTAAGTCTTACTCTCCTATTGTCAATAATTTATCAAAATGAAGATATATATATATATATATATATGTTTTGATCACTTTGTATTATCTGACTATATATTTTTTTTACTTTACGCTAAATGACGAGATTTACAATCATCTTTATATTTTTATCTTAAGTTATATGATCATATCTTTTTATTTTTAGGTGTAAATCAATTGATATTTTATCATGTCTTTTTTTCTTTTGTTAAATGTTAGGGGTTGTTTGTTTTTTTAAAAAAACTTTTTAATGACTCTTAAGTCTGAATTGTTCAGACCTTTTTACACACCACCTCTTATTAATCATAACTAAAATAAGACTTCAGACTTTAGACCTCTTAAAAAACAAACGGCACCTTAGTGTCCGATTCGGACTGCATTCATCTTGATTAATCCCATGGGTCCCTAAAGAATAGTTAGAAAACTCCTAATGGTCTTCAAGGGACTCGAATTATTGGGGGAGGAGCCCCAAATGCTCAAATATTATTGCTAGTGAGCTAATTCGTCAAGGTTAACTGGTTGTGTCTTGAGTTTGCTTTCTATTGGTCGTCAATTCGGGTCCTCTCAATAGCATTGAAGGTTTTCCTTAGGGTCTTAGAGCATCTTCAATGCAAGGTTTTTGTAAGCAAAAAGTAAAGTGTCTTGTAAGAACTACCATTATGGAGAGTTCTTCTAAGAACCTAACCCCTTTAGAGTTCTTATTTAAGAACCTTGGTTCTTAACATGAAGTTTGTGTGGAATGACAATTTCCTCATTTTTATTGGTAGTTAAATTAAATATTTGATATTTATTTATAAATGTATAATAATTATTGATGTTGACATGAGGTTCTTATAAGAACTACCGTTGTGGACTTTTATATACAATTTTAAATTGATAAGTTGGAAATTAGGTGACACCAAAATGTGTAAAAAGGAGGTTTTTGTAAGAACCTCCATTGGAGATGCTCTTAGCATCTCCAACAGTTATGCTATAATTTTTCTAAAATAGAATATAAAAAGTTAAAATCTCTAAAAAAGTTTACATCCAACTCCAACAGCTACTCTATTTTAACAATTCTATCATCAATTATATTATTAAAATATTCAATACGTTTAATAAAACATTATTTCTCTCTCATAAACACACAACTTTATTGTCTCCTATTGGTGAAAAAGAATTTAATATCATTTTTCTCTCTTAAATATGGAATTTTAGAGATTTCTCTTTGAAGATTTTTTACATTTGCTCCTTTTTTCTTTATTTTAGCATATGATATAGCATAATTGTTGAAGCAAAAAAGTTGTTAAAATGTCACTTTTTTCTATTTTAGCATAATTGTTGGCAGTGACAGAGCCACATACAATTCAATGGGGTCTCTTGACCCCAGTCAAAAATTAAAAAAAAAAGCTAGATTTAACTTAGAAAAAAGATTTACCCTTAATAAATGATTTAGGGCGCGTTTGGTTTGCGGGATTGGAATGGAGGGATTTGGATTTCAAGGAGAGATTTGGATTTGGGGGGTTTGAAATCCCTTCATGTGTTTGGTTTGTAGGATTTAGAATAGATTTCAAATCCATTACTTTACAAGTCTTGTTTGATTTGTAGGATTTGGATTTGGATCGAGTTTTTTTTTAATTATTTTTTTGTTTTATAAATAATTTATTTTTATTGGTAAACGTCATATTTGGATCGATACAATTTGACGTCTAGATCAATGTTTTAAAAACCGGGTCGACCCGACCGGTCGAACCGGTGAAGAGACCGGGTTTATGCCATTTTATGACCCGGATTGAACCGGCCGGTTCTATTAAAAAACCGGTTGAACCGGTCATAACGAACCGGTATCGAACCGGTTGACCCGGTAACAAAAGTTAAAAACGAATAGTCCAATAGGCAATACGTATTAGCGTTAAAAACCAACACTCCAATGTCTCAAGATCCATGATTAGGTTTGATCGTTATATTTCGTTTAGATGTATTTGAAATGATGAAAAACTTATGCTTATGTGTGTTTATTTAATGTTTTTGGATTGATGTAAAACTTGTTGTTATGTGTTTTTTTTAATGTTTTAACTTGTGGACATCAATATTTTGGTTATATATATATATGCATGAAAATGAAAAATACAAATAAATTCTTGAAACCGGGTTGAACCGTGACCCGGTTACCACACCGGGTCAATCAAAAAACCGATTTTTAAAACATTGGTCTTGATCACGGTTTAGAATCCGTCGGATTTGGATTTCAAATCCATGCCCAAAGCCAATGATTTCCAAATCCATCATATGAGGGATTTTAAGATGGTCAACGGATTTGAAATCCGATCAATGAAATCCTTTCCTGCAAACCAAACACAGGATTGGAATGAATTTGAAATCCAAATCCTTCCAAATCCTTCCAAATCCTTCCAAATCCATTCCAATCCCCCAAACCAAACACACCCTTAGTTTTATACTTGAAGAACCCATTCAATTTTTACAAGACCCCACATATTTGATTTTTTTCTACCAAAACCAAAAGGAATAAGTTCATCTCAAAATCCATTTCCAGATTAGGCATCTCAATATCTAGTTTTTCTGTATCGTTTTATCAAATACATCTCAATATCTTGTTATTTTAGCTTTAATATAAAATGGTTTATGGTATATTAATTGTTTTATATGCTCAAAGCTTCAAACCAATTATCTAGATATAAAATATATAAAATTATGGTATAATTTGCTATTGGGTTTAACCGTTATAACAAAATAATAACTAAAATTAAACCGTTTTACCCGAAAACCAAATAACCCGAAACCAGTTAGGTTCAGGTGGGTTATTTTCGGCTTTCGAAAATTTTCAAACACTCCTAAGTCTGACTCCAGTCACCTGAGTTTCTAGATCCGCCACTGGTTGTTGGAGATGCTCTTATAGATTTAGTTGAGATGTACGCAAGCTGGTCAGTAACCCATGGTTATAAAAGATAAGGGGGGGGGGGGGGGGTTATAGATATGATGATAGTTGAAGGGGTTGATTTTGTATTGATCCAATTTCCCGTTGAAAGTGGCACATCTCGTAATTTATATATAAACCAGTGGTATTTATATATCACCTTTGACACCCTTTATACTCTCGGAAACTGCTGAATGAGATTATCAAAAACCCGCGCTTCTCTTCTCTTGCATCTATCTCCCAATTCTATAGATACACACACACATATATATATATATATAGATTCATATACACACAGTAACATACACACACACACAACGAGATTGAAAATGGAATTACAGAAGGGATTCAAGTTATTGTTTCAACAATACAAAGCTTTGTTCACGAAGAACTTGCTTCTCGCATGGCGGAACAAGAGAGCTACATTCCTTCAATTGTTTTCATCAGTGTTCTTCATATTTTTGCTTTTCATTATACAGAAAGCAATTGAAGCTCGATTCGGTTCTTCTACTGATTTCAATACCGTACGTGATCCTGAGCCGCTCATCGATCCCCCGATCCTTCCGTGTGATGATAAGTATTACACTAAGTTTCCGTGTTTTGACTTTGTTTGGAGCGGCAATGACAGTGCGAGGATTGGATCGATTGTTGATGGAATTAGGGCTAATAATCCTGGTCGACCTATTCCTCTTACCAAGGTAATCATCATTCATTTTCATTTTTTTACTTTGTCTCAAGTAATTATTTGCTCCTTGTTTTCTACGCAGATTTCGTAATAATTTTTTTAGGATTTAAGACACCGTCATTACAACATAATCCTTTTTGTTTCTAACAAACAATATATTAGTAAGGTGGTCATCATCCATTGAAACGCCTGTGATAAGTCCTATCCTGCCAAAGGATACAATCATAGAAAAGCATGGTTTTTGTTTTCAGTTTTTTCTTACTCCTGCTATATATTTTGAATCAGATTTCGGATCAATCTATATTGATTGACTGTCTCCATTTTTTTATTTTATTTGGGACCAAGTTATATCTTCGATTAGGTAACACTTGTAGCGGTTGATTTTCTATCATTAGAAATTAGAGGTGGTTGGTAACAAATTTTTGCACCAAACTTTTAGCTTTGACATGCCTTCCACTGAAGAAAACATTAATACTTTTAACTTCCCTATGTTTCATGTTCGATGTCATAAGATGTAGCGAGCATTTTAGAATCTTATGTTTCTAGTTAACGCCTGCAATTCAAAAGGGTGGGCTCTTACTTGTGGGCACTGTTCTAAAAAACTCGCCGTACAGCCGCCATGGCGCGCCATGGCACCAAGGCTTGTGTGTCACGCCACGTTATGCCCATGACACGCCATGGCCTAATGCGCAGTTATCGTAATGAGATATTTTATTTTTCTTTACGTTTTTAATGTCTTATTTGCAAGTTTTTAATATATAACCTCATTTAACTTGCTTATTACTATTGACTCATTGAGTAACACTACAAAACATACGTTTTTATATATAATATTATATATGAATTAAAAATTTGACGCCATAAGTCACGCCTTGAAAACGCCTTGGCTTCGCCATGGCTCATAAGGCTTGAGGCTTGGCCTCGCCGCCACGCCACGCTTCACGCCATTTAGAACCTTGCTTGTGGGCAGTTTATATCAGGGGAACTATTTGAGCTTCATCCATCTCCGTTCATTAATTGCCAATAAGTTGTGGTAATACATCTTTGCAAGAGTAGGTAGTAACCATGAGGAAACACACCCACATTTAACAATTAAAAAGAAACAGTTCTTGCTGCAGTAGTCCCAGAATTCAAATTTAGCCCTTATAGTCCTTCAAATGAGATACTCTATAATCTATGCATCTTACCTATGGCGAGTTCAGCAGAAGATTTCCATAATTTAGAATTGGAAAACCTTTTTGATTTTTTTTTTTACTGATACCAACGGACAAAATTTTAAATATCATATGGAAGGGGTATAGAAGTTGTAGTCTCTCAATTGTGGAACATATCAAGAAGGGGAATGTTAACCCTTTACCAAATTATATTTTCTGTGGGAAGTGGGATAAATTTGGAATCCACACCACACATAAGGTCCCTATGGAAACAGGTTCTCATTGAAATGATCATTCATGAACTTGTGAGTAGGTCAAATCATTTCAAACAAGGAGGGAGGTGGATGAATGGTTTTTCGCTAATCCTATGAGCTGTCCTGGAGCTCTGCATTTTATAGAGAGGAATGCGTCTGTAATTAGTTACGGTTTACAAACAAACTCTACACCCATTGCAAAACGAGGAGATTTCGAAGATCCTACATTGAAATTCCAAATACCACTCCAAATTGCTGCTGAGCGTGAAATTGCAAGGTCCTTAATAGGAGGTATATCATAGCCCTTCATTTAATTCCTTTCTTGTACTTATGGACTCATGTCTTCTGCTTTTTTGCAAATAACTGAGCTACTTCATAAAATGTGACAGATCCTAGTTTCAGTTGGATTGTTAATCTGAAGGAATTTGCACACCCTGTAGTTGAAACATTCTCTTCTGTGGGTACAGTAGGACCAAGTTTCTTCCTGGCGATTGCCATGTTTGGTTTTGTGTTACAGATTAGTTCTTTGATTGTTGAGAAAGAACTCAAGCTGCGCCAGGTACTAAGTTTTTTTTTTCTGCTATCGCTGCTTACTGATTTGTAGTTATTTCTCAAATTCTATGTTGTTTTCCTTACAGGCGATGGCTATGATGGGCCTGTATGATACAGCTTATTGGTTATCATGGCTTACATGGGAGGGAATCATTACCCTATTTTCAGCTCTTTTGACAGTTCTCTTCGGAATGATGTTTCAGTTTGATTTCTTCTTACACAACAGTTTTGAAGTTGTGTTTCTTGTGTTCTTTCTTTTCCAATTAAACATGGTAAGATGCTTTCTTTTTCAACATTATAATTTTTAAAATACCTTTGCGTATATTTGCTGGATTAGCATTTCCTAGCTTTTGCTGCCAGATTGGTTTTGCGTTCATGTTCTCATCATTCATCAGCAAGTCCACTTCATCTACAACTGTCGGTTTCTCTGTATATATAGTTGGCTTTCTGACACAGGTAAGTTCAATTTTATCACTTTTATCACTTTTATCAAAGGCTACTGACTTTGTCAAGTTTCAGATTTAATATTTCTTTTATCATGCAGGTGGTTACCCAATTTGGATTTCCCTACAGTGACAGCTTCCCTGACACATACAGGATCATCTGGTCTTTCTTCCCGCCTAATCTTCTTGCTAAAGCCCTTCTGTTGCTTTCTGATGCTACTGCTGCTCCAGAAGACCCTGGTATCAGCTGGAGCGGTATAGGGAAATGTGCACCAAATGACACGGATTGTCTAATCACGGTGGTGTGTATTTAATTATCTATATGCTGTTTGGCTACCATGTTTCTCTAGATTGGTTGAATCTATGAGTTTCTCTGTCTTTCTCTCTCTCTTTTCCTATATATGTGTGTGCTGTCTGTTGGTAATTACTAGTTTACTACCTCTTTCTGTGTGTGGTATGCTGTGCCAAATACTGTTTCCATTTGAAGTCGACTCATTTCACATTTATTTTGTCTGTTTGGCAGAATGACATCTATATATGGCTTGTAGCAACGTTTATTCTGTGGGTTGCTCTGGCAATCTACTTCGATAATATACTGCCCAACTCATCAGGGGTACGAAAACCATGTTTCTACTTTTTGAACCCTGGATACTGGTCAGGGAAAGGTGGAGACAGGGTGGAAGGTAATTGAATGAACTAGTAATCATATGTTCTATTTGCTCCCGGAATGTCTATTGGTTTCACTAAATCATCTTAATCCTTGCTTTGTTTAAGAGGGTCGGATTTGTAGTTGCATGCGCTCTCTTCCACCATTGGAACATACAGCTCCAGACGACGAGGATGTACTTCAAGAAGAAAACATTGTGAAGCAGCAACATAGAGAAGGTGCAGTTGATCCAAATCTTGCGGTTCAGATACATGGTCTTGTGAAAGTATATCCTGGAACAACTAACATTGGTTGCTGCAGTTGCAAGAAAAGTGCACCTTACCATGCACTTAAGGTACATAATTAATTTCGTTTAAGGGTCTGCATGCTCTTGAACAAGTGTTTTTTCAGTGTGTAAACAAGCTGATTTAACTTCAAACTTATTTTCAGGGTTTATGGGTGAACTTTCCGAAGGATCAGCTTTTTTGTCTTCTAGGACCCAATGGAGCTGGAAAAACTACTGCAATCAACTGCTTAACTGGAATCACACCAGTCACTGAAGGAGATGGTAATATGTCCTTTCAGTAGGGATTTTTACCGGTTACAATTTTGTTTAAAATGAGAATAAATATTAACTTATATGTCTTATCAACAGCTCTCATATATGGCCATTCCATCCGAAGCTCTATTGGTATGTCAAATATCCAGAAAATGATAGGTGTTTGCCCCCAGGTGACTACTTCTTTTTTGACACTCTTTAGGAACCTTGCATCAGCATTTTATTAGCAGCAATCATTCAGGATTGGAACTTACATTTTGCCTATGGGTTGCAGTTTGATATTCTTTGGGATGCACTATCAGGACAAGAACACCTCTACCTATTTGCCAGTATCAAGGGGATGCCCCCTGCTTCACTTAAACTGGTGGGTCTTAAAATGGTTTAATTTGGGTTTGTTGTCAGTTTCATCTATCAAGTATCAACTGATTTCTGGTATCATTTATGTCGAAACAAATTTGCATTTATTGCTTTTGTGCTTAGTTTTTAAGATCTTCCTTGTTCCACTGTTTCTACAGGTTGTGCAAAAATCGTTGGCAGAGGTGAGACTCACTGAAGCAGCCAGAGTGAGAACTCGTAGCTACAGTGGAGGAATGAAACGCCGCCTCAGTGTTGCGATAGCTCTAATTGGTGAACCGAAGTTGGTTATCTTAGATGAACCGGTAAAGAGATGAAATTTTTGTTTTTTCACAGCTGTCTATCATATCCATCTTGGTCTAAACTTTATATCTTCAGACTACTGGTATGGACCCAATAACTCGAAGACATGTTTGGGACATTATTGAGAATGCAAAGAAAGGACGAGCCGTTATTCTAACGACACATTCAATGGAAGAAGCTGATATTTTAAGTGATAGAATAGGAATCATGACAAAAGGTAGGCTTCGCTGCATCGGAAATTCAATCAGGTTGAAGTCAAGATTTGGTACTGGTTACATTGCTAATATAAGCTTCTTGGGGAATGGGACTGCTTCCAGAGAAGACGTCACCACTTCAACACATCATGAGGAAGTGAAGCTGTTCTTTAAAGAGGTATGTAGAATTACACAACTTGTCTGAGCTTTAATTGTGTTATGTATTCTATTTTGTGACATGAGGATCATTTTTACAGCGTTTAGATGTGCTTGCAAAAGAGGAAAATAAGTCCTTCTTGACATTTGTTATCCCACATGACAAGGAGGGTCTGCTAACGGTAAGACTTGTCATTCTGTTGGTATTCTAGATTTGCTTCTCTTTTTTCTCAGGCTTCTTCACCATAGTAATGCTACTTGAAATTGATGTTTGGGGCTTAGATTACAGCTACAGTAACATCTGTGATTTTACTTTTGCTTTTGTTCTTTTTCATTTTTGCTTGTGTCGCGTGGGTGGGGACGTGGGGTTGTGATATGCTGGGATCAGCATCATGGGTTTCCTGGGATGTCTGAGTTTGGGTTACCCAACCACATAGATGGACACGCAACTGCTTTCGCATATTTCTAGTGATCATTGGTCCAAAAAGCATGAAAAATATGACACAGCCATGTTACATTAGGGAAAATGATAGTCTAGAACTTGTAAAAAGCTTACAGTCTGCGCAGGAAATTTGACACCTGTTTCAGTAGACAAAACCTAAGTTGTGAGGTTGGATTTCTTGTTCTTCTAATTAGAATGCTCTTACCCTAAAGCATGACTCTGGGCTGGGGATGGTTATAGGGTTGAAGGAGTTTACCAAACACTTACCGGGTAAGGGCTTACTGGCAAGAGACATGACTCTTACTTACCTTATCGTGTAACATTCTTGGCCATCAAAATGGATTGTTGGTAAGCGTCTTAAACCCGGTAAGAGTCTTTTTCCCTCACTTACCGGATAAGACTCTCGGTCCTTGCTATGTCTCTTAGACTCTTACCGGGTAAGATTCTTGCTCCATGCCATAATCAAATATTCTCATTTTTAATATTTTTGGCCTTTTTGTACTAAATCATTGATTTCTTTATTTTATTGAGCTCATTATTTGTGATTGCTGCACTTCAAATTGTCTTTAAACTAAGACTCACTGTTGATTGTAGCAAGATGCACCAAAAAAAATGCATTTTACTGATTATGTTTTAACATGCTATCAATTAATAACACATGTTACTTTTTAATTGATTATGTGCATGCTTTCTTATCAGAATTTCTTTGAGGAGTTAGAAAATAGAGCAGAGGAATTCGGTATATCAGACATTCAATTGAGTCTTACAACTCTTGAAGAAGTCTTCCTCAACATTGCAAAGCAGGCAGAGTTTGAAAGTGCTGCAGCTGAAGGTAGATTCACCACATTGACTTTGTCATCAGGAACTTCTCTTCAAGTAAGTCTTTTACATCAAATTTCTATCATCTTTATTCGTATGAAATTCAGTGAAACAAGTCACTTGGCACACACTTTAAGAAGCCAGACACCATATACCCTCACTTTCTGGTTCCTACTTCTATATCAAGAAACATTTGCAACATTCAACATGTCACAAACTCACACCGTCTAATAAATTTTGTGATTATTGTTCAAATGGTTGAAAATATCTTTCCATAATGACAAAATAAGGGGATCAACATTGAGGGGTAGTTCAACAGATAAGGCCCTGGGTTTGATCCAATTTCACTGGTTTTAGTCCCGGTTTTGTCTAACTGTTGACTTCAGGTCCCATGGGATTAGTTGAGTTGTGCGCAAGCCAGCCCGACACGCATAGTTACCAAAAAGAAAAAAAAAAGGGGATCTTTTGGATCAAAATTAATATATAAATTGGTAGGGATGGCAAGTGAAATATTTAAGATACTCCAATGTTTGTACCCATTAGTGACGTGCAAAGAGTTGATTATTATTGAAACTTTGCCAAATAGGGAAATCTTGTATTTATCTGCCATATACAAAAACAGTTGTTGCATTTATTTTGCTACCAAAGAAGTATGAGACGTTTCAAAATGAGAAGGGTTGTAGTTTCAGTGAGACCTTAAGAGTAGTAATCCTGGAAAAAAAAGGCCTGACGGCTACACAATCTAATTTGGTATCGAACTTCTCAAAATATTATCTTAGCACCTAGCATTGATCCAGTTTGCAGTAACCTCAAAAACCGCCATAATCATGCAGATACCAGTTGGAGCAAGATACATAGGAATTCCAGGAACAGTTTCATCAGAAAATCCAAGAGGAGTTATGGTGGAAGTTTTATGGGGGCAAGATGATGCAGGTACCCTGTGCATTTCCGGCCACTCAAATGAAACACCAATACCACCTCACGTCCAACTAGGAGACGTTCCATCACCCAACACCAGAAGAAACTTGTTGGGCCGATCTGAGCCATCTCGTGGAATCGTTATTGATCCGAATGAAATTGGTAATACAACATCTTGAGGAGGTGAAGCTTCAGCTCAATAGCATGTATTATAAATAAATTAAAAAAAAAAGCATCCTTCAAGACGTACAAATGTATACCATTAGGATTTAGGAATCTACACCTCCCATCCATCTGGTGTTATAGTGAGTAATCGGGCATCAATAAGTCATCTGTAGTTAAGTTATAGTGAGGTTGTTTTTCCATAAAATAGTCATTTCTATCATTCAGTACAACAACCGAACAACCATTTAGGCTAAATACATACAAATAACTAAATCCCTACAGACAACTTCATTCAGAAATTAATGAAAAAACAACCAAACAGCCCCTAAATCTCATATTCTGTACTACATGATTCATTAAGTACATCTGATTGTGACATTGAGTAAATCATTGTAAATATTGTTTACAGTTTTGGTTTTTTGTTGTTTTTGGGGTTTCTTCTTGATAATTATCATCGTAGAGCTGGATCATAAGACTGTTTGAGATGTCACAAGTCTCTTTGAGACATCAATTTATTATGGCAATCCTGACCCAGTCCACTTCTTAATGCAAAACCTTGTGAGTTAGCTTAAATGATAATAAGGCTTGAGCTTTTGGGGATCCTCTTCAGAGGTCACTGGTTCGAGTCTTGTAAGGTCACTGCCTGGGATTAGTTGAGGTGCGTGCAAGCTGACCTAAACACACATGCATTAACACACACAAAAAAGAAAAGACAAAAAGAAACAAACATGAAAAAAATGTATTTTCAATGATTTCCCCAAATCCATTGTTGATATATTCTATGTGAAATTAGCCAACGATTTAAAAACCTATAAGATTACAAAAATTGTGGAAGGAACATTGTAACTAGACTTTATAATAGTAGATTATAAAATGTTGTTGTTTATATAATGGCATATTTTATAATACTGTTATAGAATAATATTAGAATGATCTATTTATATTTTCATACAATATTTTACTTCCGATTTGGTGTAACGATTGATTTTCTCAGTTAATATAAAAAAATGTTAGTTCTTTCTATTTCGTACCCATTTTACCCGATAAGGTTGTGCAGTTTTGTTTAGTCAAATTAGTCATATCTTGTCTAGTTTCGTGATGTCATGCTTAATCCGGTACTGCCTACATACCAAACGCTACCTAAATTAGTTTTTAACTTACGAATTATCGATTGATTTTAATGTAACGTATTTGGATTCGATTCGAGTGCTTTCATGGGTAATCTTTATTTGTTTGGATACAACCCTTAACACCATGTCCCGTATCTCCTCCTCCTACCACTGCCCCATCTCCGCCATCAAACCACTGCAACAAAGGTGGAAACAAATTAAGCACCAACGAAATCATTCTCATCGATGCAGGTGCTTTGATAGCCATTCTATGTTGCATACTTCTTTGTTGCTTGTTCAAGAAAAGGAAAGGATCTAAACAAAAGGATGCGGAAGGTGGCGGCACCATTGCGGCAAAGGGAGCGAAGCCACCACAAGTGGAGGTGGCCGGAGAGACAGGGGGGAAACTTGTACACTTTGAAGGTACAATGGGTTTCATTGTTGATGATCTTTTGTGTGCACCAACTAAGATAACGGGCAAAAACACTTGTGAGACTGTTTATAAGGCAACTTTGGAAGATGGTGATCGAGTTGCAGTTAAAAGATTGAGAGAAAAGATTACCAAGAATCAAAGAGAGTTTGAAATTGATTCTTTATCCATCATTGTTGTACAAACCTACAATTCGATTTTGGATTCTTTATCAATGTTTCTTCAATTTGTTCATTTTCTAACCACTCCGTTTATGATAATTAACATCCAGAATTACGTTATTCGAAATGCTATATTATGATTTACATCTAGATTTTGAATTTCTCTCCATAAGTTTCACCTTTTTATTATGTGCTAAACTGCTATTTAATGCGTTATATGGATTTACATTGTAAGAAATGGCATTGAAATCCTTGAGGAACATTTCTTGTTTATTTTGCCTTTCTGAATTTCAGGTTATTCTTAAAAAGAATGTGATAAAAATTATTGTATCCCTACATTATTAGCTACACACTATTTTAATAATTTATTGTTTACTTTAATAGATGTTATCTACATTTTTTAATTATTAATAAAAAGGGTAATCAAATAGCTAAGCTTATTAATGACCCCCTGTGAAATGGAATGATCACCTCAAAATAAATAGCTAAGCTTATTTATTTTGTTGGACTTATATTCTAACAAATGTGTTAAAGTTATTATAGCAAGAAGCAAAATAGATACATTTCTGAAATGGGACAATAACTTGATATGGTGAATGGTGTTCTTAAGCAACCTACCATGCTTTTTATTTAAACAGTGAAATGAAATTTGGTCGAACATTACCATTGTTATGCTGCAATTGTCTGTCAAAGAATTTTAATCATGATGTTAAACAGCTTTCGACCTAGTTCTGGTAACCGCTTAGCTAAAGTTCATTTTGCACACAAGATCGTATTTTGTCGGCAAACACTAGCCAGCACAATAATTTTTAAATAGAAACTTTCCACTGTCTGATTTAATGTCTTTCATGTTTATTGCATTTCCTGATCTCTGTTCATATTCGGTCATTGATGCATCCTCTGTTGTCTTGAAAGCCACTTATGACACCATTTTACATTTCTTTTAATAATTTCTAAGGTGTTTATAGTCTTCCCAGCTTCAGTTACCATGGTGGATCTGCTGTAAGTGATGCTTTAACTTCTTTTGGGGAAGACTTAAAGCATGTGATGTTTGCATTCAGTGGTTTTTTCATAAGTTCAACTCTTAACTGAAGTTACAAATTTGCCGCATGCATCGGGTAGACTCTTTTACTCAAAGTGTATTGAATTGGCTGAAGACAGCCCTAGATCCTTTATATCAACTATTGGACAACCGTGGGGTCAAAAGTCTACAGTTGTTTATTTTATATGATTAGGCTGAAAATATGCCAAAAAGGAACTTCCTGGACAAGCGGCACCAGATGTTGGCAGTATGTGTAATGGGATCAATAATACCTGCTATTTTGTAGAAACAGATATAGATTCTTTCTTACTCATGGCATGCAAATGTTCTTACAAAATTTGTTTCTCCCTTCTGTCATCTACTTTCATCTGTTTGTTTGTATGGTTGGGGGAGGAACAGAAAGTCTAGCATGCCCTTACTATAATCGCTGCAGGGTTGGTAAGGGAATGGACATATCCACTATTTCTGTCACATGAATAGCAATGTCTGCATATCAAGGTTTCTTTCACTATGTTACAAGTACATTTTCACTACTAGAGCTCCATGTGGTCATTCAATGCACTCGCCGTTTTTAAAAGGTTTTATATCATATTCTTATTTCTTTTTCTATCCTTCATCCTGGATAAAGTTCTAGAAGATGTCACACCGCTTCCTTGACTCTTGCTGATGGTGCTTTCAGGATTACACCTCTCACAACTAAACTAGCTGAATATGTAGCAAGTCATAGGCCGACATGCAGGTATTATGACAGTACTATCTATAGAAGTCCATCTATACTTTAAATTAATTAAACCAGGTCATGATGTGCTCTTTTTTCAATGTTCTGGCTTATGCAAAGGAACTCACATCTCATGGGTATCCAGTGTGACCAAAGTTATGAAATATGCAACTTTGAGTTCAATCAGTAACTAACTGATACAATTTAAAGATTCACTAGCTGATGTATGGTGATGGAATTCTATGGACTTGTAAACATCTTAGCGTTTGATACCAATGAAGCTTACTCTGTGTGTAACTAATGCCACATGATTGTGGTTTGCTATGTTCTTAATGGTCTAAAATATATAAACACATATCCAAATAATTATTCTTGGACTAGTTAAAGGTTACCTCAATTATGTCCAGTGTTCTCTTTTGGGCAATTGTCATATCTACCTTGTTCATTTATGCGTTTTGTCAGATAGACAACCAAAAAAGTTGTGGAATGACCTCAAAGAGTTGGCTCTCTTTGGATGCATGAGAAAAGTAGGAATAAGCTGCACCCGAAATCCGCGATTGACCATGAATCCCATAGCGAGTGTCCCTGTGTCTTTGGATTTTAGTTTTTGCTCATCTCAAGCAAATCCAGTTAGTCTCAGTTATATTCTTAAATCTGAGACTTTATTATAACTTGAGGTAAATCATCTGCTATGTCTCCATGCCTAGTAATTCCCACTCCTAAAATGAACTACCAGGAGTGCCTTGGGACAACGGATGCAAAGTTGGCTGTAGAAAAGTTCCAGATACGCATAGTGGTCAGACTCGGGTCGATTATATTATATGCAGTCTTGAAGCATGATAAGATGCAAAGCCAGATGCATTCATATGCTCTCCTTTAGATGCATAAAACAAGTGTGTGAGGTGCATATTCATATCACTATTCAAAAAGTGATTCCCATAACATTTTAAGCAATGATTGTGTGAAAAATCGACTTCTTGTATTGACAGTATCACATATATGCCCCCATTGTGGTTCCTACAAGACATGGCCTCATTGACTAAACATCTATCATGTCCTGCTCTGTAGAGATCTTTGTACAACTTAGATTGGCTTTCCAAGAGCTTTAATTCCATTCTTTGAATACAACCATAGATATATTGTAATTTCTTCCATGTATGCAAACATACATAGCATGCATTATTAGAATATATATCCATTTATGAAAGCATAAAATGTACAGTATAGGCAAATTGTCAATTATCAAACCAAAATATGGATGCTCAAAGCCGCCTAAGAAAGATAACAAACGAATAACATAATCTACGAAAATAAACCCTCAATTTTGTTGAATGTACTGAATGATATAATCCCGAAAATAACTAGGAAAAAATAATTAAGAGAAAGGAAGTAAAGAAAACAAAATTATGGTAAACCATTGCTAATTTTATCGCCTTACTTTATTTATCTGGCTGGCTATAGCAGAGTAGAAGAAGGCACTCTTTTAGCTGTGTACTTTTGTTCTCTCAACTCATCTAAACAGTTGCCTGGTAATCTTCACTCACGATTCCAAGCTGCAGATTGAATTCATACAAGAGTTAAGAATATACATTTAGTCTCATCAGTTCAAATGAGAACCACAAATATTTTGAGAAGCAGGGAACTAATTTTGTAGCGTACATTCATTGACAGTAGCGTATATTTATCAATGAATACAATACTATAAATTAGTTCTTTTGGTTCTCAAAATAGTCTCATTGTGTGCACTAGACTTATTTACTTGGAGTTCAGCACGCTTTAATTTATTCCCTGCAACATGCTGAACAGACTGTGTGGTCTCTTTTAGCGATGATTCCGAACTGTGAATGAGTTTAAACCAAAAATTAGAAATGAACCACCAACATTATATATATGAGATGCTTTTAACGTTTCAAGTTTATGTGTATGAATTAAAGGTCACTAGCATCTATTAGTAGCCCAAAAAACATGTTGATCAAATGTGCATGCATGCATATAGAAGAAAAAAAGTATATATATATATATACCTTGACTCATTGGCATCCTTAGAATCTATATACGATTGAGTGTCATCAATCGTATCGAAGAATGGATAGATTTCATCATAATCATGAGTAACTTCTTCTTGGATAGTCAATGGCTGTGTGTTCACCAACTGAGTTTTGCTGCCATCATTCTCATTGCAGTATGTTTGCTGAACCCACATACCATCGCTACCCATATTCGACATATTTTCTTTGGAATCAAAATGAATTCCAGAATTATTATTACTGTTATTATACCCATCATTTCTATTCTCATTTCCACTGTAAGATTGATCAAAGAAGGCTGCAACAGGAACAAATTGCTGTTCATGTTGAAAAAGTGTGAGCCCATTTGCAGATTGTTCGACGCCCATTCCAAGTTGTAACTGTTGCGATTCGGGTGAGTCCAACGTGATCTCTTGTTGTTGTCTTGGTTGTTTATAAAACTGGAGCTGAGACAAAACAGCATAAAGCTCCTTTTCAGCTTGCCTTATTTGGTACTGTAAGTGATAGATTTCCCCCAAGCATCCGTGAACGGGGAAGCGGTCTCGCATGTTGGCTTGGTAGATAATGGAGCGCATGGCCTCGGTTTTCTGAGACGGGTCGATCTTTTCGAGGATTCTGAGGATTTTCCTAACACCAAAGAGCTTGTGTGCATTCTTGAAAATCTCGGTGTGTTCGGGGCGGAAGTGGGGGGCGAGTGCACACTCAGGGGTGCACCTTTTTCGTTGATATTTGCAGGCAGCGCAGGCTTGGGTGGTGCCACCCTTGAGGGTCATAATTAGTTTGTGTAATTAAGGAATGGAATTGAAGGGAGATTTGGGTTAGAGAAAATGATGAATCTAGAAAGCAGACTGTTTGTTTCTGATTGATTGATTGATAATATGATGAGTGAGTAATGAATGAGGAGGATTTGGTGGGTGAGAGGAGAGAAAGAGACTAGGTAAAAGTGAGTGCGAATTAAGAGGGAGTTTGTTTGCAAGGTGGTTGACCATTTGGGGACATTCGTAAGGAGAGATTTGAATTTGATTGATTGTGTGGTGGTCAGCGTCAGACTCACTTCACTCTGGGTCCAGTCTCTCTTTTATATATATATATATAACAGGTGTGTTAAATGGATTCAAAAATCTTAACATTTCTATATATATATATATATATATCAAACTATCAAAATTAATCATACGATGTAGTCTATATTTTATTAGAGGGAGTTTAAAATACAAATCAATTAATTATTATAAACAATGGAAATCAATTTCAATTGTCCATGTAGATGATTAAAGGTGTACATCTCATCGAATCTTATATTTACTTTTAATCTTATCTGTAACTGATTTAATAACCGTCTTTAAATTTTAAAATCAAAAGCCCAAACTTGGTTTGTATTTTGAACTACCTCTATATAGGGTAAGGGTAAGGGTCAGGTTCAATAGAAAACTGTAAAAAAAATAAAAAACTGAGGAACATCCACGTAACAATTCATTTATACGGTATGCACAGATGAACATAGGGTGCTCCTCCCTCTTGAAAAGTGTTGCTTGAAAACCTAGTGTTAAAAGGTTTGTGTATATTGTACCAATCTTGTCATTGTTTCTAATTTATTCTGTTTGGTGTAATATTTGTAGTTGTTAAGGGGTTTGAATGATGCTGGTATCTGTGAAAGAGAGGGATTGCGCCTCACTATTGGGAGAAGTCCAAGGTTAGTGGTGCAATTATCTAGAGTTGAAGGACTGAAGCTGGAAGGACTTGGAAGTAATTTTACAAGAGATATAAATTGGGTGTCTCAGCCTAATTTCATTCATTCAGCTTATTTTTTCCTCACAATCATATTTTTCTCTCAGTGTTCTTTGTATTTGTTCTAGAGTTACATTTATGATTTATATCTTCAAATCTCTTGAAGATATAATGTTTGTAATCTTGTATTAGTTTTAATATTTTGTTTTCTAAATAAAATGAGTTTTATGATGGTATCAGAGCCATCGATCGATGGAATTTATCGCCTTCGGGACTGAAAAGGTATCAGCTGTTCGTCTTCTTCCCTGTTAATCTTCTTTAATATTTCGACCTTGAGATGGTTCACAAATGACTGAGGTCGTTGTTGCTTGTGTTTTTTTTTCTTTTCGATGGTATAATCTCGAGATCTGACTGTTATAGATCTTATCTCGAGTTTATTTCCTGTTGATCTTCTTTAATATTTCGACCTTGAGATGGTTTACAAATGACTGAGGTCGTCGTTACTTTGTGTTTTTCCTTTTTTTTCGATGGTATAATCTCGAGATCTGATTGCTATAGATCTTATCTCGAGTTTATTTTTTCGTAGATTCATGGTTGTTTGAATTATCTTCATCCTCTAGATCTGATCTGTGTAGATCTCATCTCGAGTTATTCCTTCATGCATTCTTTTTTTTCGGATGAAATTTCTTCAAAACTCAGATCTGATCTGTTTAGATCTTGTCTAAGTTTTGTTCATGTTTTTCTTCATATCATTTTCGTTTTATATTCTTTCAAAACTCAGATCTGATCTGTTTTAGATCTTGTCTGAGTATCGTTCATATTTTTTTTGTATCATTCTCTCAATAAGTTTTTTTTACGGCGCTGTGTTCGTTTATGCTGATTTCATTTCAGCTTCTTTTCTCATCTAATTTCTGTGTTTAGGTCTGTTTTTGGGAGTTACTTTTTCTCCCATAATTTTTGGACATTTGGATCTGATCTGTATTGATCTTGTCCTCTTGTTTTCTGTGTTGAAATCTGCGTTTGTGATCCAAATCTGATCTAAAATCAATCAGATCTAGTTCTACTCTATCAGATCTAGTTCTACTCTTTTTTTGTGTGATTTTTTTAATCTCTGTTCTTCGTGTATAGGTCTTGTGAAGTGAGTCGAGAATTAGATATGTTCTTTGTGTGACTCGCAGAAGACTCTTGGTAGCTAATTATCGTGTACTGCACAGCGGGGGCACAGTATTACCTAGTGAGAGCACAAGTATATACTTTCACTAGAATCGCTACAAGTAATATAATGGTACAAGTACCGAGTATCGTATCCACAGGGACTGACTTACTGAGAAACAGAGATTTTCATGAACTTCTTGCACAAGTTTCGAGTTTGGGAAAAATATTTGTTTGATGGTTGATTAATGCTAAGAGTACGGAATAAAATTTATAATTAAAGAAATGGGTACGGGTGTAAGTTTTTCTTGAGATGGGCGTAGTAACAAATGGTTAGGTCTTTTGTAGTACGGAAAGTCTATAAAAATCCCGATCTCTCGAAAGTGAATTTTTAAAGACCGGTCCTACAAAATGCCCATAAAGTGTCCATCGTTACCAACTCTTAATCTTACCGATTTAATTACGTTGATAAAAAATCAAGTTCTACCGGTGCGGAGATTTACACCCAAATCTCTTTGTGATATAAATCTCCTCCGACGTGTGAACCGTAATAAATCATGCAGAACCCGTATCTCTACGTGATTATCAAAGACTCTCTCAAATCTTTGTGCATCCCTTAAGCCGTATTTCGAATCCGCCCCTCTCGAGGTCTAGATCTAATATTAACACTTCAAAGTGATCGGCTTATCAGCGTTGAGTTTAAGTCTCGACTTAAGTGACTAAGCTCAAGAGCTAGTAACGATGGCCACACCCAAGTGTTGCCTACTAGTCTCAAGTTGGCTCACACCCTTACCCAAAAGATGGTTAGTTCATAATAAGATGCATAATAATAAAAGACATAATAATAAAATGCATAATAATAAAAAGCATATAAATAAAGAGCATAAAAGTAAAGAGCATAAGAATAATAAAAGACTTGGAAGTAACAAAAGACGTAAAGGAAGAAAGGAAATACTTGTTATACTACTTGCATAAAATTAAAAGTTAGCTACAGACGTGCCCACAGCGGGAAGCTGAGGGCAGAAACGAAAATACAAGAAACTAAATGCTTAAAATTAAAAGCAGCTTTCTTAGTTCCAAAACTCTTCCAAAGAGAGAGTTAATAGAGCTGGAGAAGGTTGATGGTGTGGTTTAAATGGTGAACTTAACAACCTATTTATACTAAAAAGCTAGGCTTTTACCCAATGGGTAATACCCAATGGTTATTACCCACTAGACAAAAGAGTACAATGATTGAGGAATCTTTCAGCTAGCATCCACCATCTTTTATCAGATATAATCCAGCCTTTAATACTGCAATACCCCCAGAATACGATACAAATACGCAACAAATACTGTATGCATCCTCGGGTGCCCTCGGAGGGCAGACAGTGCCCACAGTCCCACAAAAACGAGATTTTCTTTGACAAAATGCATCATTTGGTGTTTTCATCATATTTGCAAACTTTATAGACCAAAGGAAAGAGATGGAAGCAAAAGTGGCTAGAAAGGTGAATAAAATGACGGAAAAGAGTAACAAATAACCCTAAAAAATGAGGGTTATCACACCCCCAAACTTGAGATGTCACTTGTCCTCAAGTGGCGGAAGAAAAGGATCACAAAGAATGTTACGAAGAAACGAAGAAAACTTACAAAGGTATTGATGCATCCGCCATGATGTTATTGAAGAGGTACAAACTTTCATTGTGGAAATCATCGTATTTGTAATTAATCGGTAGGGCTTGAGTCGGGTTTGTGTATATGGCTATGATATATTGCTCACTCCTCTCTTCCCCCAAACTTATGGTGAACTACTAAAAATGGGCTTTTGGGCTTTGTTCTTTCTTTTTTTTTTTCAAAATTGGGCCCCATTTAGTAATTTGGGCCATGAAACCCCAAATGTAAGTGTCTAATTTATTGGGCTCCACATGTCTTCCTATTTGAAGACTTATTATATATATGTATGTTTTTTTTCTATGATCAAAAATTTTGGAAATGATCATAATACTTCACAAAATATCCTACTATCCACCCCCCAAACTTAGAACACATCAATGTCCTCATTGGTGAAGGGAAAAAGGATTTTATTGGCAAAAGGTTTTGGTTACAAGGGGAAGTGTTTCGGCCAAAATTCAATAAAGGCCTACGTCCTTTTAATGTCCAAACCCAATGATTTCCAATGAAAGGTGTACCTGAAAGATAAGATGCATAACACCGAAAATGACAGAGAACATTAAGAATTATATTGAAAATCCATCAATGAGTAGGTACAAAAAGGAAATGGTTAGCGCGAGTTCCGGATTTTCAACACAATACCTACGGTCAAAATAAACAACAAAAGGAGCTAAAGTTTGCAAAAGATGAGTCCCACACCAAAAGACTATTCTGTCAACGGAGGCTGGAACATGAGACGTAGGACGTGGAGCTGCATGGCGAACTTATGGGGTACAGACACCCATGGGAAACGTCGTAACACTCGTAAAATCTATGGATGAATGTCGTCGGTGAGGAGGAGTGCGTTTTGTCGTTGGTGCTTGCTACTGATGAACGGCGGTGGTTTGCACGGTGAGAGCTGATGATCCGGTACTCAAGGAGGTGGACGGTTGCGTCTGTGGTGGCATGGCAGGGCTAGCGTCGGCGATGGTGGATGGTATGGTGGTGGCCGACAGAAGGCGACGTGATCTGTGAGAAGGAGTTGGGTGAGGGTTGGGAACCAACTTCTTGGAGCGTGCCATGGAGAAAATGAGAGGGTTCATTTTGAAAGTGATAAATCACCCTCCTCTTGTTTAAAATTCCGCCCAAATACTTCATGAATTCATCTTCGCAAAAATCACGACCAACTCCTGCAAATACATAATAACAAAACACACAACTACTAAAATTAGATAAGACTATTTACAAGGTTGTTTCCAACCAATTCAAGGGTTAAGTACATTGGGTTTGGGCACCCCATCTGGGAGGTAGTGCTTAACCCGATGTCCATTAACCTTGAAAGTGCTGCTATCTTGCGGATTCAACAAGTCTATTGTGCCAAACCTTCCTACCTCCACAATGGTAAAAGGTCCTGACCAACGCGACTTCAGTTTCCCGGGGAACAACTTCAATCTTGAGTTAAAGAGAAGCACTTGTTGCCCTTTTTCAAAAATTCTTTGGTTTATCCTACGATCATGCCAGATTTTTGTCTTTTCTTTATAGATTTTGGCATTTTCGTAGGCATGGTGCCTTATCTCTTCTAACTCATTTAATTGAAGTTTTCGCTTTTTCCCCGCGGCATCTTCACACATATTCAACTCTTTAATGGCCCAAAAAGCTTTGTATTCGAGTTCCAAAGGTAGATGACACGCTTTCCCAAATACCAATCTGTACGGGGACATATCTAAAGGGGTCTTAAACGCTGTTCTGTATGCCCAAAGTGCGTCATCCAACTTGAGTGACCAATCTTTTCTATCGGGTTTTATGACTTTTTCCAAAACTGATTTTATTTCCCGATTTGAAAGTTCCGCAAGACCATTTGTTTGAGGATGGTATGCGGTGGCCACTCGGTGTTGGATATTATACTTGCTCAAAACTGTGCTTAACATTTTGTTTACGAAGTGTGTCCCTTCATCACTAATTAAAGCTCGGGGAGTGCCAAATCGTACAAAAATATTTTTATGAAGAAAATTAACCACAGTTTTAGCATCGTTTCGAGGACACGCAATGGCTTCTACCCATTTAGATATGTAATCAACCGCCACCAGAATGTATTGATTGTTAAAAGACATAGGAAATGGTCCCATGAAATCTATACCCCAAACATCAAAAAGTTCGACTTCTAAAATATTATTTAAGGGCATTTCATTTCGTTGGGACAAATTTCCTACTCTTTGACATTGGTCACAACCTTTTACGAACTCAAATGCATCATTAAATAAAGTGGGCCAAAAGAAACCACTTTGAAGAATTTTTGATGCCGTACGTTGACCACCGAAATGACCTCCGTACGGTGAAGCATGACAATCATTCAAAACATTTTTCATTTCGAAATTTGGGATGCATTTTCTTAAAACTTGATCTGCACCTAGTTTGTACAAAAATGGGTCGTCCCAAAAATACTGTTTGCAATCATGTATGAATTTCTTGAATTGTTGTCCCCTCATGTTGCATGGCCTGATTCCACTTGCCAGATAGTTTGCAACATCTGCATACCATGGGAGATCTTTTTCAAAGTGGTGATGGATGGCTAAAATTTGCTCGTCTGGGAAAACTTTCTTAATGTCATGGTTTCCACCACTTGACACGTTATGTTCAATCCTGGAAAGATGATCGGCCACTTGATTATCCACTCCTTTCCTATCAACTATCTCAAGGTCAAATTCTTGTAACAGAAGGACCCACCGAATAAGCCGTGGCTTAGCATCGGTTTTGTTAAAGAGATATTTAATAGCGGAGTGGTCAGTGTGAACGATGACTTTTGTCCCGATTAAATAGGACCGAAAACGGTCAAAGGCAAATACTACAGCAAGCAATTCTTTTTCGGTTGTGGTATAATTTATTTGAGCTTCGATAAGAGTTTTGCTTGCGTAGTAAATGGGGTGGAAAATTTTATCTCTTCTTTGCCCTAAGACAGCACCCACAGCCCAGTCGCTTGCATCACACATTACCTCAAAAGGCAAGGTCCAATATAGGGCTATCACAATGGGTGCCGAAACAAGGGCGGCTTTGATTGTTTCAAAAGCTTTGGTGCACTCCGGAGTAAAGTCGAAAGCTTGGTCGGCATGCAATAAATTACAAAGGGGTTTTGCAATTTTTGAAAAATCTTTTATAAAACGCCTGTAAAACCCCGCATGCCCCAAAAAGCTTCTAATGCCTTTAACCGAACTTGGTTCGGGTAATTGCATTATAACTTCAAGCTTTGCTTTATCCACTTCTAAACCTTTTTTAGAAACCATGTGACCCAACACGATTCCTTCTTGTACCATAAAATGGCACTTTTCCCAGTTTAAAATCAAATCGTGTGTTTCACATCTTTCCAAACTCTTTTTCAAATTTTCAAGACAGTTTTCAAATGATGTACCGATAACTGAGAAATCGTCCATAAACACTTCCATGGAATCTTCAATCATGTCCGAGAAAATAGACATAATACAACGTTGGAACGTTGCGGGTGCATTGCAAAGACCAAATGGCATTCGGCGAAAAGCAAAAGTTCCGAAGGGACAAGTGAAGGTGGTCTTCTCTTGATCTTCGGGTGCAATGTGAATTTGATTGTACCCTGAATAACCATCCAGAAAGCAATAAAATTCCTTTTCGGCCAATCTGTCTAGCATTTGGTCTATAAATGGCAAAGGAAAATGGTCCTTTTTCGTGGCTAGATTCAATTGTCTATAATCCATGCAAATTCTCCACCCGGTGACGGTCCTTGTTGGGAGAAGCTCATTTTTCTCGTTGGTGATTACCGTGGTACCACCTTTCTTCGGTACACATTGTACCGGACTCACCCAACCACTACTTGAAATGGGGTAAATAATACCCGCATCTAGCCATTTTAAAATTTCTTTCTTAACGACTTCTTTCATGATTGGGTTAAGTCTCCTTTGAGGTTGCACCTTGCCAACTCTATTTTCTTCCAAAATTATCTTATGTTGGCAAAGGGATGGACTGATTCCTTTGATGTCAGCTATTGTCCAACCTATGGCCTTCTTGTGGTTTTTCAACAACTCAATCAATTTCACTTCCGGTTCACAACTTAAACTGGAAGAAATAATCACAGGCAATTTTTCCTCTTCCATAAGGTATGCATATTTAAGGTGATTAGGAAGTGGTTTTAATTCTAGATCGGGATCTTTGATTATAGAAGGAACTTGGGTTGGTCTATCATTAAAGTCCAAGTGCTCAAATGCATCTATAACCTCTATCAAATCCTCTTTCGAAATATCTTCCCCTATGCAATCAATCAAACTTAACTCAAAATCATCACCTAAGGCATTTAGGTAGGAGCAATCTTCAATTTCACCGTTGAACTTAAGGGATTTGAAAACATTGAAAGTAATTTGTTGGTCATTTACTCTCATAGTCAACTCACCCTTCTGCACATCTATCAAGGTTCTACCGGTTGCCAAAAATGGTCTTCCCAAAATGATGGGGACATCCTTATCTGCCTCATAGCCCAACACTAGAAAATCAGCTGGAAAAATGAATTTATCGACTTTCACCAAAATGTCTTCAATTTTACCCTTCGGATAGGCCAAAGACCTATCTGCAAGCTGTAAGGTGACTGTGGTGGGTCTGACTTCACCAATCCCTAATTTCTTAAAAACCGACAAAGGCATGAGGTTTATACTTGCTCCCAAATCACATAGGGCATGTCCTACTTCTTGTCCCCCAATAGTACACGGGATGGTAAAACTCCCCGGGTCTTTTAGTTTCGGAGGGATTTTGCAAGTAAGAAGTGCACTACATTCTTTGGTCAAGGCGACAGTTTCAAATTCTCCCAGCCTTCGTTTCTTGTTGAGAATATCTTTTAAAAATTTAACATAATTTGGCATTTGCTCGAGAGCCTCTACCAAAGGAATGTTAATGTGAAGTTGTTTGAAAACGTCCAAAAACTTTTTGAATTGTTCATCAACATTTTTGGTTTTTAATCTTTCAGGGAAAGGTAAGTCTCTCAAATCCGGGACAGATTTGTTCTTGTCGGGAGTCCATGAGATGAGTGGTTCTGGAGTGGGTGCAATCTGTGCTGGACAACTTGGGACAATTGGGCCTGTAGTTTGGGTCACGGATTCAGGTTTTGGTGATTCACTAGAGGATGGGAACAAGCCTGGAAAGTTCGAGGCATCAAACAAATGTGAGTCTGTTTGTACTACTGGTATGGGAGAGGTTTTCTCGATTTTGCTAGACTCACTTATGTTTTCAATCTCTCTAATGCTTATGGCCTTGATGTGTTCCTTGTGAATGCCCTTGGGATTTTCCGTGTCACTAGGCAAAGTCCCTTGTGGTCTGTTCTTAAGCTCGACAGCAAACTGTCTAAGTTGGGTTTCAAAACCCCTCAGAGTTGCATTGGTTTGGTTTATAAAACCTTTAAGCAACGATTCGATTGAACCATTACCGTTCAAAGCATTATGTTGCCTAGGTGCATGTGATTGTGAAGACTGACCATGTTGGTAATTCTGGGACTGTGAAGATTGTCCATGTTGATAATTCTGAGGTGGGCCTTGATGAAATCCCGGGGGATTTGGTGGTCGGTTTTGGACTTGACTTGCCCCGGGGGGTTGAAGTCCTTGATTTCCAGACCAAGAGAAGTTCGGATTTCTCCAATTCGGGTTGTATGTTTGGGAAAACGGACTATTTCTAGACTGATTTCCGACATAGTTTACCGAAACAGGGTTACCGGGACAACACTCAAAAGGATGATTTTCACCGCAAAAACTGCACGTTTCAATTAAAGCTTGATTTATTGTCTGCACATGACCTTTCTCTCCATTAATGTTCAAATTGTTTTTAACCAAATTAGTCAAAGCTACAATTTGTGCATTTAAAGCGGTGATGGCATCAACCTCACGAACTCCTGATGCAGTTTTAGGAATTACAGCACGAGGGTTCGACCAATCAGTGTTATTATTGGCAACTTTCTCCAAAATCTCATACCCCTCATTGTATGTTTTTGCAGTAAAAGCTCCACCAGCCGTGGCATCGAGGATGATTTTAGCAGCATTAGAAAGGCCATTATAAAATGTTTCTAATTGGATGCAGTGAGGGATTCCGTGATGAGGGCATTTTCGAATTAAATCTTTGAATCTCTCCCATGCATCCGATACTGCTTCATCTTCCTCTTGTCTAAACATTAAAATTTCATTTCTGAATTTCACGTTTCTGGTGGGAGGAAAGTAATTTTTCAACAAATTTTCAGCTAAACTCGTCCAAGTGTCAATTGAATGAGGTGGCTGAGAATTTAGCCAGGCTTTGGCTCTATCTCTTAATGTATAAGAGAAGAGTGTCAGCCGTTAGGCTTCCGCTGAAACTCCGGGAATGAGAAAATGATCCGTCATTTCTAAAAATGATTTTAAATGAGAGTGCGGATCTTCCGAAGGTAATCCTCCAAATTGACCCATTGCTTGGATCATTTGAAACATTACCGGTTTCGGTTCAAAATTTTGCGCAGTAATGTGGGGCCTAAGAATACCCGACTTGAGTTGATTAAATTCGGGTGTTGCATAGTCCCGTATTCCCCTTTCTTTGTCATCGGCAATTTTAATCGTTGTTTCCATAAGCGGAGGTGGAGGATTTTCCGCCCCTCCCTCCATGGTTTGATTTAAAACTGGATTTTTGCCGATTTCCTCTACCTCTTCTTCTTCTTTTAAAAGTCTTTTCGATTTCAAGATCAAGAGGTACGAGTTCTCCATGTTGCAGCCGTGGCATACAACACGAAAAATTGTTTTTAAAAATGAAACAAGCGACACAGGCTCAAATGAAAATCAAGATCTCAGGATAAAAATCGTGCCAATCCCCGGCAACGGCGCCAAAAACTTGGTAGCTAATTATCGTGTACTGCACAGCGGGGGCACAGTATTACCTAGTGAGAGCACAAGTATATACTTTCACTAGAATCTCTACAAGTAATATAATGGTACAAGTACCGAGTATCGTATCCACAGGGACTGACTTACTGAGAAACAGAGATTTTCATGAACTTCTTGCACAAGTTTCGAGTTTGGGAAAAATATTTGTTTGATGGTTGATTAATGCTAAGAGTACGGAATAAAATTTATAATTAAAGAAATGGGTACGGGTGTAAGTTTTTCTTGAGATGGGCGTAGTAACAAATGGTTAGGTCTTTTGTAGTACGGAAAGTCTATAAAAATCCCGATCTCTCGAAAGTGAATTTTTAAAGACCGGTCCTACAAAATGCCCATAAAGTGTCCATCGTTACCAACTCTTAATCTTACCGATTTAATTACGTTGATAAAAAATCAAGTTCTACCGGTGCGGAGATTTACACCCAAATCTCTTTGTGATATAAATCTCCTCCGACGTGTGAACCGTAATAAATCATGCAGAACCCGTATCTCTACGTGATTATCAAAGACTCTCTCAAATCTTTGTGCATCCCTTAAGCCGTATTTCGAATCCGCCCCTCTCGAGGTCTAGATCTAATATTAACACTTCAAAGTGATCGGCTTATCAGCGTTGAGTTTAAGTCTCGACTTAAGTGACTAAGCTCAAGAGCTAGTAACGATGGCCACACCCAAGTGTTGCCTACTAGTCTCAAGTTGGCTCACACCCTTACCCAAAAGATGGTTAGTTCATAATAAGATGCATAATAATAAAAGACATAATAATAAAATGCATAATAATAAAAAGCATATAAATAAAGAGCATAAAAGTAAAGAGCATAAGAATAATAAAAGACTTGGAAGTAACAAAAGACGTAAAGGAAGAAAGGAAATACTTGTTATACTACTTGCATAAAATTAAAAGTTAGCTACAGACGTGCCCACAGCGGGAAGCTGAGGGCAGAAACGAAAATACAAGAAACTAAATGCTTAAAATTAAAAGCAACTTTCTTAGTTCCAAAACTCTTCCAAAGAGAGAGTTAATAGAGCTGGAGAAGGTTGATGGTGTGGTTTAAATGGTGAACTTAACAACCTATTTATACTAAAAAGCTAGGCTTTTACCCAATGGGTAATACCCAATGGTTATTACCCACTAGACAAAAGAGTACAATGATTGAGGAATCTTCCAGCTAGCATCCACCATCTTTTATCAGATATAATCCAGCCTTTAATACTGCAATACCCCCAGAATACGATACAAATACGCAACAAATACTGTATGCATCCTCGGGTGCCCTCGGAGGGCAGACAGTGCCCACAGTCCCACAAAAACGAGATTTTCTTTGACAAAATGCATCATTTGGTGTTTTCATCATATTTGCAAACTTTATAGACCAAAGAAAAGAGATGGAAGCAAAAGTGGCTAGAAAGGTGAATAAAATGACGGAAAAGAGTAACAAATAACCCTAAAAAATGAGGGTTATCAACTCTACACCTCCCTTATATTTTTTTATTTCTTTCTTCTTTTTTGTGTGTGTTCGTGTGGTCACATTTTTTGTCCAGGTTGTTATATCTGGTTCGACCTGTGGGTGTTGTTGCTCACTCACTCTGGTTCCTTGTTAAGATTCCAGATATGCTTATATCTTCAGCTGCCTTCTCTTTTACGGATCGTCTGTAAGTTCTTCTTTACCTGTTCTCACTCAGCTTTTCCTCCCTCTGTAAGTTCTTCTCTCTCCTTATCTCTCATGGTTTTTTTTGGGCTCTGAGTGATTGGCTTGACCTACCACCTCGAGTGGCAAGGAACCCTGCCTCTAAGCCATTCAGGTTTTGTCCTTGTGTGTGATCTGTTTATCCTGAATTGTCACTATGACAGTAGCCAAACCTTCAAAAGAGCCAGAACAACGATCATTGATCGCCAAACTGGACTTTGGGGATCCGTTATACCTTCATCCTAGTGACACTTCAGGGGACTCCATTTTGTCCATTAAACTTAATGGTACTGAGAACTATAAAGTCTGGTCTTGTGCAATCTTGAGACTAAAAATAAGTTGGGTTTTATTGATGGTTCGGTGGTTAGATATGTTGATAACAATGTTTTAGCAAAACAATGGGATCGTTGTAATTCTGTTGTTTTATCTTGGATTCACAACTCTATTTCTGATGACTTATTTGTTAGCCAAGTATTTTTTAGAGTAGCATCTGAGGTCTAGATTGAACTGAAAGAAACTTATGACAAAATTGACGGATCTTTCACCTTCAACCTACACCAGAAAATTAATTCCTTATCTCAAAATGGGGCTCCTGTTTCAGATTATTATCATAAATTGAATGCTTTATGGAAACAATTTGATGCATTAATCAAACTTCCTTCGTGTACATGCAATGCCTCTCATGATTTCTCTAAACATAGTCAACTGATAAAACTAATGCAGTTCTTGATGGGGTTAGATCATGCTTACTTTCATATACGTAGTAATATTCTAACTACTGATCCTCTTCCGACTGTTAAGACTGCATTCTCTTTGGTTTCTTGAGAAGAGTCACACCGTGGTGTGACTCAATCCTCAGATCCGAAAAGTCAAAACACAACCTTCTTTGGAAAGGCTAATGAAAATAAAAGGAAATCTGGCAAATCTACTCTTGTATGTAAGCATTGTGGTATAAATGGCCACACCATAGAAAGGTGTTATGTTAGATCACATATTTATTGGATTCAAGATCATCAATTCTGAAGATTGAAATCTGAAGTCAAATCTGCAAAGTCAACTCTCATCAAATAGTCTAGGTTATTTTGTAATAAATGTCAAAGTTTATTTTTCCTTGTATTTTGGGCTTTTATGTCTTTTTCCTAAAATAGGTGTGGTGACGTATTAGGTGCTAGGGTAGTAGTGTGCAAAGGTGTGCCATATTGAGTATCATCAGCCGCCACTTTCATATCAGAGAGAGAAAGAGAGAGAGCTTAGTGAGAGAATCACATTCAAGAGAGTTTGTAACAATTTGTTTGAGAAATCAATATCAGGTTTGCTAATCTCTTGTTTGTGAATATATATATCTCTTATTTGTGATAAGAAACTGAAATTTCAGGGACAATCAATTGGTATCAGAGCAGAATCCAGATTAAAATCAAATTTTTTATCAGAAAATATTGGTTCAGCACTGTTCATCACTTCCAAAACTGATTTCTGAGTTTTTATGTATTTTTCGATTAGAAATCTTTTGGGTTTTGTTCGAAATCAGTATTAGAGTGAGTTTGTATTGATGTTGTTGAGTATTGCACTGTAATCGATCATCTATTTGATGATTTTTGTGTTTTTGTCCTTCACGGGTTCAGGCACTGGTTCATTAATCGAATCTCACTTAGGGTGTTTATTTTTGAAATTACTTGATTGTAATCAGTTCTAGATGTTTAGGAGATCAAATTGTCAAAGTTTAGGGTTGTATTTCGAAGTCTAGATAGATTTTTGAGATTTACAGAGCCGTTTTTCGAAGTTCAAGTGAAGAACAAAGGATTGCGCCAGTTCATTTTGGGTTTGCGCCAGTTTCAAGGTTTCAAGTGCATAGCGCAAAGTTTCTTTTGCGTGATCAGTTCCTCGCGTAAAACTCCCTCTTGCTCTAGTCTCCCTTCGCGCAAAACTCACTTTTGCGCCACTCAGGACACCGGTCCACACCGGTCAGTGACATCGGTCCACTTCGGTCGCAGCAGGCACCGGTCAGGGACACCGGTCGCTCAAGGCACCGGTCGCGCAAGACACCAGTCGACCTCAAGACCCCGATCAAGACCCCGGTTTGCGCCATTAGTTCTTCGCGCAAACCTCCAACTCTCGCGACCTTCTTCTCGCGCAAAGTTCCTCTTGCGCCACCTACTTCTCGAGCAAAACTCCTCAAGGGTATCACTTAGCCCAGTCTCTTTTGCGCCAGTCTCCTTTAGCGCAAACTTGATTTTTTGCGCTAGTCTCTTCTAGCGCCAAATCTTTTTTGCGCCACAGCCTTTGGCGCATTTCTGTCTTTTTGCTCCAGATTCTCATTTTTAATTATTAATCTGTATTTATTTGATTTTATCTAGACTAACGATCATTTTAAGTTTCTTATTGCATATCTTTCAATATCAGGATGACTTCAAGGGAAGCTCTCGCAATTGGAACTGATGTGAAGCCACCAGTACTCTTCAAAGGAGAGTACGAGCAATGGAAAGACCGATTTTTGGATTTCATCGATCGACATGATTTGGGAGATTACATCAGAATATCCTTAAATGAAGGAATCATGACACCTCCGACCAAGACGCTCACTGTAGTTGGAGAGAATGGTGAAGAAGAACAGAGAGAGTATCCTTTACCTCTTGATGAGCAGAAAAGAAGACATAAGGGTGACAAACTGGAAAAATCATTCATTCTCCAAGGCATACCGAATGAGATTTATGTCGAAATTGATAGCTACAATGCTACTGGAAAGCAGATGTGGGATCAATTGGAGAAGATGATGCTCGGATCAAAGGTCGGCAACCAACTCAAAGTATCCAACTGTCTGAATAATTATGAAGAGTTCAAAGCTAAAGTTGGAGAATCTCTAGAGGCTACATATGACAGATTTGTGACCTTACTGAACGAGCTAAGTAAGAACAAGGTCAACAAATCTCAAGTTGAGCTGAATATAAAATTCCTCAGCGTCCTCCAGCCTGAGTGGAAGAGGTTCACTAGACAAATGAAGCAGATGAAAGATCTGAACGACATTCCACTTCATGAAGTCTATGAAATTTTAAGACAGAATGAGGAGGAAGTGGATGAGATCAAGGATGAGAAGAAAAAGGCTAACAAGACAGTTGCTGATCCACTGGCTCTGGTTGTGAAGAAGAAAAAGAAGAAGATGATAGTTTCTGAATCAGAAGAGGATGAAGGTGAGATTAACTCTGACTCTGACGACTGTGATAACCTAAAGCAGGCTATGCTTATGTTAACCAAGGCTTTTCAAAAGAAGTTCTACAAAAAGCCTAGCTCGAACAGTCAGAGATATTCATCTGGTTCAAGTAACTACAATCACAAGGAGAAAGTTGAAGGAAAGAGGATAGAGGAAAGGAAACCAGAAGAGAAGAAGTATAAAGCTGAAGAGACCAAGGAGGCAGAACCTACAAAGTGCTACAACTGTGGAAAATTCGGACATTTTACCAAGGATTACCGCAAACCCAAAGTCCGAAACTCAGATTACTATAAGAATAAGCTGCTTCTAGCCAAGCAACAGGAGGCTGAAAAAACATTGATGGCAGAGGATGAATTTTGGCTTGATCATTCTGAAGACGAAAAAAGAGAGAAGGACGAGACAACACACCTGTGCTTGATGGGTCATATGAAGACAGAAACATAAGCTGATTCTGATGGAGAAGATAACGAAAAGGTATGTGATTTAACCGAATCAGATTTCCTGAAACAAATGCATGCTATGATGACTAAACTCCAAGAATTAGAGTCTAAACTTAAGCGTGAAAGAGGTGTTATTAATGATAAAAATCAATCTATACAGAAACTTAGCAATGATATTGCCGAGAAAAATGTATTGATTGAAACTTTGCACAAAAACATTGACACCAGCGTGAAAGAGAAGACTATAATTCATAAAGAGTTATCTGAAACTGTTTCAAATTATAAAATGTCTGAGTTTAAATCTAAAGAGCTTTCTAAAATGTACTCTTCGACTTCAAAAGAAAACAAATCTTTAATTGAAAAGGTGAATGCTTTGGAAGAGAAATTATATACTTTAGGTCAAACTGAACACACTATTCATTTGAACAAACCTAAAGAGAATCCTGATTGTTGGGGACTTGGTTACAAGAACCCACACCACCTCAAAAGGGGTATATCTGAAGTGCCTGCTCTCTATGATTTTGGATTTATGAAACTGGCACCTCAATACCCTGAACTCAAAGTTTTCTGGACTAGTCTGTCTGAAGAGGATAAAGCCAAGGAATATGCTAAAAGAAAGAGCACAACTAAAGTTCAACTTCCGTTTCGTTATGAGAGGTTGAATAATAGTTATAGTTCTGATAAATCAAAATCTCTTTCAAATGACTATTTTGAGAGTTATTCTGTGAAAGAATTGGAGGCTAAGCCCATCGAAGGTAAGCTTTATGTTCCTCCTCTCGTTTTGGAAAGTAAAATTTATGAACTCGAGAATACTCTCACAGAAGAAAGGATTTTGATAGACTTAGAACAAACTATATTTTCTACCGTGTTCAAATATACTGAGTTTTCTAAATTAACCAAGGCTTTAAAATCTGATGATAGGTCTGGTTCACTTGACAATGAGCTTGGTTTCTTAAACTCTGAAGGTGTTTGGGATGATAGTGTTGCTCAATTTGATTTTAATACCAAACTTCCTGATCATTCATCTTATGTTGTTAATTCTTTTGGGTTACCCAGTGTGTTTGAAAAAGGTGAAACATCAACGAAAGTTGATAAATCAGTTTTTGTGAAATCTAAGAATGTAAAAGGTAAGAAAAGGAAATCTCAACATTCTCATAAACCGATCATCTCTGGAAAGCCAAAGAAGAAGCATTTTTTTGATTCTCACCATTCTAACTCGAAAGTTTCAAATGTTTTAGATGTGAGAAAGAAAAGACTTGGAGTTAAGTCGGAATGGCAACTGAAACAGAAGATCGACGAGAAAGCTAAATCATTTTCTAGTTCTGATTGTAATAAAAAGACTACTAGTAAAGATGATTTGATTGTGAATGTTGCTACTTCTAAAACTAAACTTGTTGATTCTCGCAAGAAATATTCAATACGGCAATTATTCCAGTTATCTCCTTCTGCTAGAAAGTTTTCAAATTATGATAGATATGATTATGCTTCTCGAAAATATTCTGATGTTTGGTTTAGAAATTATCATAAAAATTCTTAACGTTCTAATTCTTCATATGGTTTTCAAAAGCAAAGCGGGCCTAAATTTAAATGGGTACCAAAATCATGTGCTAACACTGTAGGTCCCATTTATAAGTGGGTACCTAAACCTCATGTTTCCTAATTTATCTTGTGCAGACCCGTCATATGTGGTACTTGGATAGCGGATGTTCCAAGCATATGACATGGCAGAAAAGTCTGTTGACTAACTTTACAGAGAAATACTGCGGAACAGTTCGATTTGGTAACGATCAGTTTTCACCAATTTTGGGGTATGATGATGTGATACACGACAACGTAACGATTAAGAAGGTGAGTTACGTAGAAGGATTAGGACACAACCTTTTTAGTATTGGGCAGTTCTGTGACAAAGACTTAGAGGTGAATTTCAAGGCCAAGAAGTGTTCGGTACGCACTGAGGACGGGAAAGAACTCTTGGTCGGCACTCGCAAGTCAAACCTCTACACCATTAACTTGTCAAAGGACCAGACTGACAATCAAGTGTGTCTACTCTCAAAAGCCTCGATGCAACAAAGCTGGCTATGGCATCGACGGCTCTCTCACCTCAACTTTCGGTACATCAATAAATTGGTCAGTAGAAAGCTAGTGAAAGGACTTCCTGAGCTCAAGTACGAAAAAGAACACTTGTGTGCAGCATGTGAAAAAGGGAAGATGAAGAGAGCTCCACACAAACCGAAGCTTGAACCGAGTACCAACTCTCCTTTAGAGTTGTTGCATATGGATCTCTGTGGTCCTATGCGAACACAAAGCTTAGGTGAAAAGAAATACGTGTTAGTTATTATGGACAATTATTCACGATACACATGGGTCAAATTTCTACGGTCAAAAGATGAGACACCCGAAGTTCTCATTACGTTTCTAAAGACGATCCAGGTGAATCTACAGAAACCAGTCAAGCTTCTCCGAACTGACAACGGCGCAGAGTTTAAGAACAAAACAGTTGAAGAATATCTCGAATCGGTCGGGATAACACATCAATACTCTGCTGCACGTACGCCTGAACATAATGGAGTAGTCGAAAGGCGAAACCATACGCTAGTCGAGGCCGCTCGTACTATGCTCAGTCAATCCGACTTACCTCTATTTCTGTGGGCTGAAGCTGTGTCAACTGCGTGTTACACTCAAAATCGGTCCATGATACACCGCAGATTTCAAAAGACTCCGTATGCATTGATCAACAACCGAACACCAACCATTAAATACTTTCATGTTTTTGGTTGTAAGTGTTTTGTGCTAAATGACAGAGAGAGTCTGAACAAGTTCAGCGCTAAGGCGGATGAGGGCATCTTTATCGGCTATTCTTCACATCTGCTGCATATCGAGTGTACCTGAAGAAGTCAAAGACTGTGGTTGAGAGCGTAAATGTTACATTCGATGAAGAGATGGCTTCTGAACACGACAGTTCAGAACCCGTGATAACAGGAGTACTAGCTTCTGGGCAAATCAGTCCAGAACCTGTGTCTCAAGAGAACAAATCAGATGGGGCATCAACGTCTACTAATCATTTATCTGATTTAGATATTTTATTTGAACTGTTTTATGATGAATATCTTAGATCTAATGTGAATAAACCTGTTGTGGTTGACAGGATTGAAGATTCAACATTTAATCATCCAACCACTTCAGATGTTTCTACTGAATCAAATTCCCCGATTCAGCAAGATATTTCAGTTTAAATGTATACTCCAATAGTTGAAGTTGTATCTACTAATGATGATTCAGAAGTTGCTGAGTCAGTAGGATGTGATGTAAGGACAAATCAACAGACTGAACAAGCTGTACCTACTGAAGCTTCTGCACCAATTACTTCAACTGAATCTCTCCCTCATGATGTTCAAACTGAAGAACCTGAAAGTGGATTTTTAGATGACAACCATGATCAATCTTCATCTACTCCACTCCCTCATGAACATCGTTGGACCAAAGAGCACTCTCTTCACTAAGTAATTGGAGATCTCAACAAGTCGGTGCAAACTAGGTCAGCAACTTTGAATCAATGTATGCATGACTCATTCCTCAGCAAAATAGAGCCTACTCGAGTATCAGAAGCTCTTGCTGATTCGGATTGGGTGTTTGCCATGCAAGAAGAGTTAAACCAATTTGAAGCCCTGAAGGTTTGGAGGCTAGTGCCAAAACCAGAAGGAAAGACCGTGATTGGAACTAAATGGGTATTCAAAAACAAGAAGGACGAAGATGGTATTGTCATAAGGAACAAAGAAAGACTTGTTGCCAAGGGATACAGGCAAGAGGAAGGCATAGACTACGATGAGACGTATGCTCCAGTAGCGCGTATAGAGGCAATCCACATGTTTCTAGCCTACGCAGCTCACAAGAACTTCACCGTATATCAAATGGACGTGAAGACTGCCTTTCTGAATGGCATACTTAAGGAGGAAGTCTACGTCTCTCAACCAGAAGGGTTTGTAAATCCAGATAAGCCAAATCACATCTACATCTTGGATAAAGCCTTGTATGGTCTGAAACAAGCACCTCGCGCCTGGTATGACGTTCTATCTCAATTCTTGGTCAAGTCAGGTTTTTCAAAAGGTAAAGTCGATACCGCTTTGTTTATTAAAAAGGAGAAAGCTGATATTATTCTTATTCAAATATATGTAGATGATATTATATTTGGTTCTACAAATCCTAAATACTGTAAGAACTTTTCAAATCTCATGGTGTCACGTTTTCAGATGAGTATGATGGGAGAGATGAATTTCTTTCTCGGATTACAAGTAAAACAGTTTTCAATGGGGATTTTCATTAATCAATCTAAGTACATTTTTGATATTCTTCGGAAATTCAAAATGGAAAATTGCAAATCAATTGGAACCCCAATGGCACCAGGTACTAAGATTAACACTGATCCTTTGGGAAAAGCTGTTGATGTTAGGACTTATAGAGGTATGATAGGGTCTTTAATGTATCTTACTTCAAGTAGACCAGATATAATGTTTTCAACATGCTTGTGTGCAAGATATCAGGCTAACCCTAAAGAATCCCATTTGGCTGCTGTCAAACGGATTTTTAGATATCTGAAGGGGACTACAGATCTTGGTCTGTGGTATCCTAAGGATACAGGGTTTGAATTAACTGCTTATTCAGACGCAGATCATGCAGGGTGCATGTTGGACAGGAAGAGCACTTCATGTCACATTCAATTTATTGGAGACAAACTCGTTAGCTGGGCGTCAAAGAAACAATTATGTGTTTCCACATCGACTGCTGAAGCAGAGTATGTAGCTGCTGCCAGTTGCTGCTCTTCGGTCTTGTGGATGCGAACACAACTTCGAGACTATGGATTCAAGTTTGATAAAATTCCGATCTATTGTGACTCGAAGAGCGCTATCGCTATATCAGCTAATCCTGTACAACACACTAAAACAAAGCACATTGATGTCAGGTATCATTTTATAAAAGATAATGTAGAAAAAGGTACAATAGAACTTTACTTTGTAAAAACTGATTACCAACTTGCAGCTTTGTTTACCAAACCTTTAGATGAAAAGAGATTCAATTTTCTTGTATCGAAGCTTGGTATGCTAAATCTCAAGGTCTAATCAGTAATTACCTATTAAAGTTTCTTTTATTGTAATTTTTCATCATTTCTTTATCATTATTTCTGAATGATATCTGCTCTTTAATTGTTTGTTCATGATCTCAGGGGGAGTGTGAGAAGTACTTCATAGATGATCATTGTTATTTTGAGGGGGAGCATATCTAATTTATGCATTTACCTATCTGTCAATTTTTTGTAATGCATGATTTTAGGGGGAGCTCTTTCAAGTCAAAAGAGTATGGTTATGACTTCTGATTATTTCAGATCAGAACTCGTACTTTCATTGTTTTACTGCTTTATGTCATTTAATTTATGTGAATAAAGTTTCTTTGACTATGACTTTTAGACTTTTGCAGTTTGAGAAATGCTTACAAGATCATATCTTTATGACTTTAAGCTTGACTTCAAGAGATGTAAGATTGCACGCAAAAGGTATAATTATTTATCTTCATCTCATATATGGTTGAAAGAAGGACAACTTTCAATCATAGAAAACATTATTCTTAAATGTTCAAACCACTTCCCAATTCTCAAACAGATTTCATGAATTGGAAGTGTGATTTTAAATGTTTTCAAGATCTATTTTGTGCTTCAATGCTTAACAAACCGTGTGTTTCTAAAGATATATACTTGCGTATTATCTTGTCTATATACTTTCAAGTATTCACACACATCGGTTTAATTCTTTTGTTGATTAAGTTATCACCATGTCTCATATTGACAAGTTTTCGATGGTGATACACCCCGCTTGTATTTCAAAGAAATTTTGAGCGTCATTTCATTTCGAAACGTCATTTCAAGAATGTCTGTATTTTTGGTTCATATAGACAATATCCATCATTCTTGACCATAAGCTTTAATTGCTATATCATTTGATTCTGATCATTTTCCTACAATGTCAGATTTTCAAACAAGTCTCTTGCATTCTTGTACTTTCATTCAATTTACTTGTTTGAAAATACTTCAATGATTCAAATGCTCAAATATTCATGATTATATTCTGAGCATACAAACATCCGACTTGTATTCGAGCTTTAACTGATAAAGTTAAATCATCTGAGCAACACATGCTTTCTAGGAAAATACGGGATCTTTGTGCTAGGACTTAATTGAAACTTCTATGGATTCACGTTAACCAGTGTTTCCTACCCAAGAAGTTAATCCTTAGTGATTGAGTGTGAGGAGTCAAAAAGAAATGAGTGTGGGATGCGTGATAAGGGAAAATGGAAAAGAGAGTTTGGTTAGATGTGAGCTTAATGATTAAAAGAAAGAGGGTGTGAGATCAGAGTAAAAGAATATCAAACTCTGCACCAACTACTTTCTGAGCCGGGCAACCACATTACTAATGTTTCACAATTCTTTGGTGAGCATTATTGAAACAGGCAACTAGCCCATGCCAACTCTTGACATTACCCCACCAGCCACTCATTTTCTTCTTAACAAGAAAATGTTTCATTTTTAAAAGGGGAAGTAGCACATTTACTATCTGATTTTCATTTGGAAAATCTGGATATTGAAAAGAAGGAAGTCTGCCCCACCTTCGCACTTCAATCATGCACATTGAGTCTGTGTTTATCTACTGTTGTCTCAGTGGTTTACACAATGTTGAGCCTTTATAAGCATTCATCCGTGCTTAATTCTTTCTATCACCTGCACGAACACACAAGGAATTTGTTTTCTTGTCATAACGTTCATAGAAATTGCCTTTGTGGTGTATCGATGATTGAATGGAAGCCCTAGGGGAGTGAACTTCAAAAAGCTCATTTCCAATGTGTATTCGTTACACACAGTGACTTCGTGTTACTGACAGGCATTTGTTGATTCAGGTGTTACATTCTTATTTTGTCTGGATTTGAAAAGATCTAGATGAATATATTGTTCGAATTGGCAGTGAATCAGTGGCTCTTCAAAGATCAGTATTGTCAAAGACATTTCTTGTGACGAAGTTTTGATGATTTCGATGCTCAATTCATCAAAAAGGGGGAGAGCTAATAAATAAATAAGGGAGAACTCAAGTTTAAAGACCAAGTCAGAAAGTTTCAAAGTTTTTGAGAATTTTTCTTTGAAGATACTTTGCTAAAGCATTCTGAGCTAAATCGAGAGATAATTTCTTTCCATCATATGAAAGAGATTTTATCTACATCTTTTGGGGAGATTGCTACATGTTTGAAGACAAAGAGGGAGGTTGCATCTTCTGAGCTTAAAGAGAAGATTGAATTGCTAAATCCTTTAGTATTGATCTTGATCCAAAAGGGGAGATTGTTAGATCACATATTTATTGGATTCAAGATCATCAATTCTGAAGATTGAAATCTGAAGTCAAAGCTGCAAAGTCAACTCTCATAAAATAATCTAGGTTATTTTGTAATAAATGTCAAAGTTTATTTTTCCTTGTATTTTGGGCTTTTATGTCTTTTTCCTAAAATAGGTGTGGTGACCTATTAGGTGCTAGGGTAGTAGTGTGCAAAGGTGTGCCATATTGAGTATCATCAGCCGCCACTTTCATATTAGAGAGAGAAAGAGAGAGAGCTTAGTGAGAGAAACACATTCAAGAGAGTTTGTAACAATTTTTTTGAGAAATCAATATCAGGTTTGCTAATCTCTTGTTTGTGAATATATATATATATCTCTTATTTGTGATAAGAAACTGAAATTTAAGGGACAATCATGTTATAAACTGATTGGTTTCCCAAAGGACTTTCAATTTACTAAGAATAAGAATTCTTTTAAACCGGCTTCAAGCAATGCTTGTTCTACTGACACTTCTACTAGTGGTCAAAATTCTTCAAAATCTCTCACAGAGGATCAAATCACAAAGTTGCTTTCTCTTCTTAATCATAACCAGCTGGAGAACATCTCTGTCAATATGGCAGGTATGTTTTCTGTAAATATGACTAAATCTAATAATTTTTCTAAGTTTTCTCATCATGGTTGGATTATTGATTCTGGTGCCAACCAGCATATGACTTCCAATACTTCGTATCTTGAAAATGTTGTAGATATCTCAGATCTAGATTTAAAAGTAACTCAGCCTAATGGAGACGAAGCCAAAATTAATCAAATAGGGAATTTTAGATTAAATGATAAAGTTGTTTTGTTTGATGTTCTCGTTATACCTGACTTTCATGTTAATCTTCTATCTGTTCATAAAATAACTAGAGATAGTAAAATTTTTGTTGGGTTTGATGAGTACAAGTGTTACCTTCTTCAGGGTTCTCTTCACAAGAGAATAGTGGGGACTGGTAGCGAACAAGGAGGTTTATACTTCTTTTATCGCTTGTCCAAGGGTGAGTCTATTGTATCTCCTAGTTTTAAAATTCTTTCTAATAAAACTAATATGTCTATTATGTGTTGTGTTTCTCGCCAGTTGTGGCATAGTAGACTCGGTCACCCTGCTGATCAAGTGTTAGGAATCTTAAGAGAAAATCTTAACCTAGGTAGTGAACATGGGTCTACTCCTTGTGATATTTGCCATAAGGCAAAACAAACTAGATACAAGTTTACCTTGAGTAATCATGTCTCCAAGGTTTTAGGAGAATTAATTCACTTAGATGTATGGGGACCTTATCGCGTTCCTAGTAAGGAAGGCTATCGTTTTTTCTTATTCATTGTTGATGATTATACCAGATCAGTCTGGGTTTATCTGTTGAAAAGCAAGGATGAAGTCTTTGACAACATTGTTGCCTTTCACAGCTTGCTGCAAAACCAATTTGGAAAACGTGTTAAGATTTTCAGGAGTGATAATGGTACCGAGTTTGTTAATAACAAGTTAGGTGAGTTCTGTAAAACTAATAGTATTATACATCAAACCTCTTGCGTTTACACTCCTCAACAGAATGGAGTAGTTGAGAGAAAACATAGACACTTATTGAATGTGGCCAGGGCTTTAATGTTTCAGGGAAATATTCCATTAAACATGTGGAGCGAGTGTCTTCTGACTGCTACGTACCTCATAAATAGAACTCCCTCTTTTGTGCTAAATGGAAAGTGTCTATATGAACTTGTGTTTGGCTTTGCTCCGGTGTTATCTCACCTTAGAAATTTCGGATGTTTGTGTTTTGCTGTTAAACCCAATACTTCAGATAAGTTTTCATCTCGTTCTGAAAAATATGTTCATCTTGGTTACCCTAATTCAAAAAAGGGTTACAGGCTCTACAGTTTGGACTCAAAACAAATTATTGTTTCTAGAGATGTTAAATTTTATGAAACTATATTTCCTTTCAAAATGAGTTCAAACCAACCAAACTGTGATTCTGGTGATATCAACTCTTTAAATTTCTTTGATTCTGTTTTATTTCAGACTAATGATTTAATCTCTGAATTGCCCAGTGATGAAATTAGGGTTGTTCCTCAAAATAAAAGTAAAATTAATGAAAATGCCCCTTGTATTTCTGATTCAGGTAGAATTGGTCATCTGGGTAGTCATAATAGAGTTGTCGAGTCGCTAGACTCTGGTAGTACTAACATTGATAGTGAAAATAACAGGGTTGCCGAATCAAATGATTCTGGTAGTACTGTGACTGCCAGTGACTCACGAGCTACTTGTTTCTGTCAACTTACTGTTCAACAAAATAATGATGATATTTGGAGGACCCCTCCTGAGGGAACTATTTCTGAACAATCTAATATTCCAAATCTACTCGAACTTCAAACTTACCTCGTCGTTTTGATGATTATGTAGTTGAAGGGAAGGTTAAATATGGGATAGAAAAGGTTGTGAACTACTCATTTTTAAATTCAAAAAAATTCTGTTTTGTGTCAACCTTGAATAAGTCTTTTGAACCTGATTTTTTTTGAAGCAAGTAAAGATCAAAATTGGGTTGATGCAATGAATGATGAAATGGAAGCATTATATAGAAACGGTACTTGGATTTTGACTGATCTGCCTCCTGGCCGAAAGCCAATAGGCTGTCGGTGGGTTTATAAAATTAAATACAAATCTACTGGTGAAATAGAAAGGTATAAGGTTAGGTTGGTTGCTAAAGGTTATAGCCAACGTGAACATCTAGATTACGAGGAAACCTTTTCTCCTGTAGTGAAAATGGTAACTGTTAGGTGTGTCATTGCTTTAGCTGTTCAAAATCAGTGGCCTTTATGTCAACTAGACGTAAACAATGCTTTTCTTTATGGTGATCTTATTGAAGAGGTTTATATGTGTTTGCCTCCCGGGTATTTTTCATCTAATGATAAACGGGTTTGTAAGCTTGTTAAATCTCTGTATGGACTAAAACAGGCACCACGTCAATGGTATGAAAAGTTATCAACTTGTTTACTTGATCATGGATTTGTTTAGAGTAGTAGTGACTATTCGTTGTTTACAAAATGTTATGATAATATTTTTATTGTTCTTCTTGTCTATGTTGATGACATTGTCATCACTGGTAACTCATATCCTGAAATTCAAAAGGTTAAGGACTGTGAATCCCTGAAATTCAAGTTTCTAATTCACAATTAATCAATCAAACAAGATGATTCACAAACCTGATTGATTCAATTCCAAAATCATAGATTACAAACTGTTTTCTCTCTTACTCTCTCTCTAGACGACTCTCTCTCTCTTCAAATCTCTCTTAGATTGAAAACCTAATTTCCTCTCTTTTTCACTTTGCCACACTCTATTACAGCAACAAACCACTCTATTTATACCTACTACAAATACAAAGGAAATAAACAAAATCCAATTGATTTTGACTTTTTATTACAAATTGACTTTGACTTTCTATGAGAGTTGACTTTCCAGCTTTGACTTCTCAATTCTTTCATCTTCAATCTTTATGATCTTGAATCCAATAAATCTGTGCTATAACATTCTCCCCCTTTGGATTAAGATCATTACTAAAAATATTTAGCAATTCAATCTTCTCTCTTTAATCTTCAAATTGAAACTCCCCTTTTGAAAATTCATTCTCCCCTTTTTGTGCATAGAACATTCTCCCTTCTTTGATAAGCACAATCTTCAAAACTTTGAATTTCTTGAATACTTCTCCCATCTTTAACTTCTTACTCATTTCTTGACTTTAGGACATTTCTTCAAACATTATGTTCTCCCCCTTTTTGATGAATAGGGCATCGACATCATCAAAACTTTCTCCAAGAAATGTCTTTGAAATTCTGTTCTCACCACTGATCTTTCAAACTGAGCCTCTGATTCATTGCCGATTCGAACAAGGTATTCATCTAGATCTTTTCAAATCCAGACAAATTAGAGTATAACACCTGAATCAACAAATGAATCAGTTAACATGCCTGTCAGTAACACGAAGTTACTGTGTGTAACAGATACACATAGGAAAGGAGCTTTTATGATGTTCACTCCCCCAGGTCTTCCATCCAATCATCTAAACACCACAAAGGCAATTTCTATGAATGTTATGACAAGAACACAAATTCCTTGTGTGTTCGTGCAAGTGATAGAAAGAATTAAGCATATGATGATTGCTTTTATAAACGGCTCAACATTGTATAAACCACTGAGACAACAATAGATAAACACAGACTCAATGTGCATGATTGAAGCGCGAAGGTGGGGCAGACTTCCTTCTTTTTCAATATCCAGATTTTCTAAATGAAAATCAGATAGATTATGTGTTGCGTCCCCTGAAAAAATATGAAACATTTTCTTTTGGAGAAGAAAATGAGTGGCTGGTGGGGTTTTTATCAAGAGTTGGCATGGGCTAGTTGCTTGTTTCAATAATGTTCACCAAGATTTGTGAAACATTAGTAATGTGGCTGCCCGACTCAGAAAGTAGTTGGTGCAGAGTTTGATATTCTTTTACTCTGATCTCACACCCTCTTTCTTTTTAATCAATAAGCTCACATCTAACCAAACTCTCATTTACATTTTACCTTAACACACAACCCACACTCATTTCTTTTCGACTCCTCACACTCAATCACTATGAATTAAATTCTTAGGTAGGAAACACTGGTTAACGTGGATCCATAGAAGTTTCATTTAAGTCCTAGCACAAAGATCCCATGTTTTCCTAGAAAGCATGTTGTTGCTCAGATGATTTAACTTTAACAGTTAAAGCGCAAATACAAGTCAGATGTTTGTATGCTCAGAATATAATCATGAAGATTTGAGCATTTGAAACATTGAAGTATTTTCAAACAAGTATATTGAATGAATGAACATGAATGCAAGAGACTTGTTTGAAAATCTGACATTGTATGAAAAATGATCAGAAATGAAATGATATATCAATTAAAGCTTATGGTCAAGAATAATGGATATTCTCTATATGAAACAAGATATAGACATTCTTGAAATGATGTTTCGAAATGAAATGACGCTAAAAAATTCTTTGAAATACAAGCGGGGTGTATCACCATCGAAAACTTGGTCAATATGAGACATGGTGATAACTTTTTCAACAAAAAATAAACTGATGTATGTGAATACTTGAAAGTATATAGACAAGATAATACGCAAGTATATATCTTTAGAAACACACGGTTTGTTAAGCATTTAAGCGCAAATAAAATTGAAAACATTTAAAATAACACTTCCAATTCATGAAATCTGTTTAAGAATCGGGAAGTGGTTTGAACATTTAAGAATAATGTTTTCTATGATTTAAAGTTGTCCTTCTTTCAACCATATGTGAGATTAAGATAAAGAATTATACCTTTTGCGTGCAATCTTACATCTCATGAAGTCAAACTTTAAGTCATAAAGATATGATCTTGTAAGCATCTCTCAAACTGCAAAAGTCTTAAAGTCTAGTCAAATCAACTTTATTCGCAAAAATTAAAAGACATAAACCAGTAAAACAATTAACGAACGAGTTCTGATCTAAAGTAATCAGAAGTCATAAATCTTTTACTCCCCCTGAAATTATGCATCAGAAAATTATCATTGTAAAATATAAGTACGAACTCCCCCTCAAATGTTGATCATCATATCTGTCGGATGCATAAAATTTCAGATAAATATGTACTCCCCCTTGAATGTTGATCTTCTCTGATATGTATCTAGGAGTACAATATCATTCAGCTCAGGAGTAAAGTCTTTTGGTCATTGAAGTGCGGGTCTTGAACTGTTGTATTCAAGAGCCATCGTTCTTTCACTCAATCTTGACTTGACATTCCTGTAACACAAATTCATCCTTTTTCTTTGGTACCCATTGGTATTTGGGTCCAACTGTGTTAGCATATGATTTTGGCACCCATTTAAACTTGGGTCCACTTTTCCTTTGAAAACCATATGAAGAATTAGAACGATGAGAATATACAAAATATGTGCCAAACCAATCATCAGAATATTTCCGAGAATCATAATCATTTCTATCATAATTGGAAAACTTTCTAGTAGACAAAGATAACTGGAATAATTGCTGTCTTGAATATTTCTTGCGAGAATCAATAGGTTTTGGTTTAGAAATAGCAACATCCACAATTATATCATCTTTACTAGTAGTAATCTTATTACAATCAGCACTAGAAAATGATGTAGTATTCTCATCCATCTTCTTCTTAGGTTGCCATTCAGACTTAACACCATGCGTTTTCCTTTTCACATTTGAAAATTTTGAAACTTCAGAGTTAGAACGGTGAGAATCAAACAAACACTTCTTCTTTGACTTACCAGTGGTGATCTGTTTCTGTGAATGCCCAGATTTCTTCTTTTTACCTTTGGCAACTTTCTTTTTCACAGGAACTGATTTATCAACTTTCGTTGATGTTTCACCTTTTTCGTACGCACTTGGTAATCCAAAAGAATTAATAACAAAAGATGAATGATCAAGAAGTTTAGAATTAAAATCAAATTGAACAATACATTCATCTAAAACACCACCAGAGTTTAAGAAATCAATCCCATCATTAAGTAATCTAGACATATCATCAGAATTTGAAGCTTTAGAAAAATTAGAAAAATCAGAATTTTTCAACACAGTTAAAAGCACATTTTGTTCTAAATCCATCAAAATTCTTTCTTCTGACAGAGTATTCTCAAGTTCAGAAATTTTACTTTCTAAAACGAGAGGAGGAACATAAATTTTTCCTTCAATAGGCTTTGCCTCCAACTCTTTTGAGGAATAACTCTCAAAAAAATCATCTGAAAGAAATTTTGATTTATTAGAACTATAACTATTATTCAACCTCTCATACCGAAATGAAAGTTGAACTTTAGTTGTGTTATTTCTTTTCTCATATTCCTTGGCTTCATCTTCTTCAGATAGTTTAGTCCACTCAACATGAAGATCAGAGTATCTTGATGCTAAACTTAAAAATGTAAAATCATAAAGTGCAAGCACTTCAGATATACCTTTTTTAAGATAGTGTGGATTCTCATAACCGAGTCCCCAACACTCTTTGTTCTCTTTGGGTTTGTTTAGATGAATGGTTTGTTCAGTTTGACCCAATATGTATAATTTTCCTTCCAAAGCATTCACTTTTTCAAGTAAAGATTTGTTTTCTTTTGAAAGCGAAGAATGCATTTTAGTAAGTTCTTTTGAATCAAACTCACACAGTCTATATTTTGAAGTTGTTTAAGCTAACTCTTGAAGAATTAGGGTCTTTTCTTTAGCACTGGTATCAATATTTTTATGTAAAGTCTCAATCAATACTTTCTTCTCAGCAATATCCTCGCTAAGTTTCTGTATTGATTGGTTTTTGTCTTTATTGATACCTCTTTCACGTTTAAGCTTTGACTCTAACTTTTGAAGTCTAATCATCATGACATTTATTTGAGTTATAAAATCCGATTCAGTCATATCACATACCTCTTCAATTACTTCTTCATCTGTCTCAACTTCAGCTTCCAACTCTATCTTACCCATTAAGCACAGGTGTGCTGTCTCTTCCTTCTCTTCTGTCTCATCTTCCTGGTCTGAATGATCAAGCCAGAACTCATCCTCTGCCATTAATGCTTTTCCAGCCTCCTGTTGCTTGGCTAGAAGCATCTTGTTCTTGTAGTAATCGGAGTTTCTGACTTTGGGCTTTCTGCAGTTTTTAGCAAAATGACCCAGTTTGCCACAGTTGTAGCACTTTGTAGGTTCTGGATGTTTCTTCTCTTCAACAGGCTTCTTCTCTTCCATTCTCTTACCTTCAATTCTCTCCTTGTGCTCATAGTTCTTAGACCCAGAAGAGTACCTCTGACTGTTTGAGCTTGGATTTTTGTAAAACTTTTCTGAAAAGCTTTTGTCAGCATCAGCATAGCCTTCTTCAAACTTTCACAGTCATCTGAATCAGAGTTATCTTCACTCTCTACCTCTTCTGATTCAGAAAGTATCACTTTCTTTTTCTTCTTAAGACTTACACTCTTCTGTTTCACAACTAGAGCAACTGGATCAACAACTACCTTCTCAGCCTTTTTCTTGTCACCCAAAATCTCATCTACCTCTTCTTCATTTTGTCTAAGAGTTTCATAGACTTCATGGAGTGGTATGTCATTCAAGTCCTTCATCTGCTTCATTTGCCTAGTAAATCTCTTCCACTCAGGCTGCAAGATACTAAGGAACTTGACATTAAGCTCAATTTGTGACTTATTCACTTTGTTCTTGCTGAGTTCGTTCAACAAAGTCACAAACCGGTCATAAGTAGCCTCCAATGATTCACCCTCCTTAGCCTTGAACTCTTCATAGTTATTGAGGCAATTTGAGATTTTGAGCTGGTTCCCAACTTTTGATCCTAACATCATTTTCTCCAGTTGATCCCACATCTGCTTTCCGGTAGTATTGTAGCTGTCAATCTTAACATATATCTCGTTTGCTATGCCTTGAAGAATGAAAGACTTTGCCAATTTATCAGCTCTTGATCTATCTTTCTCCTCATCAGTGAATTCATTAAATTTAAGTTCGTATTCTATCTGCTCAGTTCCAACAGTACGAGTCATTTTTGGAATTTGCATAACTCCTTCTTCCAAATATATCTTGATAAGTTCACCCAATGCATGTCTGTCTATGAAGTCCATGAACCTATCTTTCCATTGTTCATACTCTCCCTTGAAGAGTACAGGTGGCTTTGTGTCAGTTCTAATGGCAAGTGCTTCTCTGGAAGTCATCCTGTTTTGATTAAGATATGCAATAAGAAACTTGAAAATGACCGTTAGTCCAAAATGAAATCAATCAAATCAGAAAAACTTGAAATAAAAATCAGAAATGAAATTTCCAATTTTAACAAGTCTAGAATTCTCAAACCAAAGAAAATCAAGAAATTTGCAAATAACACTGATATTCACACAGAATTCGCAAGCTAAAAGAAAGAATAGCAAGGAATTCGCAAACTGCAAAAACACATACAGAGTTAACACAAAATTCACAAGATTTGATTCAGAATTCGCAAACCAACAAAAATTCGCAAGCAATAGAAAACCAACAAAGAATTCGTAAATTCTTTAGAATTCGCAGACAACACTTCTGCAAAAACTTGTACACATTGCGAATTCTGTCAATTTTCACAAGACATACGAATGCGAGTCCTTTAAAACTCGCAATCAACTTCTCTGCGAATCCTGAAGCATTCTCAATACTCACAGCTGCGAAACTTATACTTAAGAAAATTAAGAAATCAAAGCACAATGCGAATTCTCATATGAACTTCTACGAATCCTTCGCGAAACCCTTAGAATCCTACGAATTCTTGGCAAGAAAATCAGAAATTCGCTAAGGGTAGTAGCGCAAACTATACTTTGCGCTAAGGGCATATGGCGCAAAATTCAGAAATTCGCCAAATAGCACCCTGCGAAACCTTTTCTCAAGCCTCTGCGAATTCTTGAATAACCTCGCGAGTTCTTGAAGAACTTGCGAGTTCTTCAGATTGGTTGCGAGTTCTTCAACTTTACTTCAAAAAACGTGTTGAGAACTGAAGAATTCATCAAGTATGGTTAATGCTGCTGGTTCAAAGTTACTACTGCTAGAAGACTTAAAGGTTAATACTGCTGAGTGTTACTACTGCTAGTGGAATTAATACTGCTAGTCAAAGTTAGTGCTGCTTGAACAAAGTTAGTACTGCTTAGCTAGTTAGTACTGCTAGTAGTTAGTGCTGCTTAGTAGTTAATGCTGCTAGAAGGAATTTAATGCTGCTGAAGATTAATACTGCTTATATGATGAAGATTCGTATGAAAGGATATACATGGAAGCTTAGAGATATACATGGAAGATATACTGAAGATATTTTATTTATTGTAATTATCTTTGTATTCAGTATATATATTGTATAGTTTAGAATAGTGAATCAACTTTTGTTTTCTTCATTCTTTTAGAGAGAAAATCAACCTCAAGGCATAGATCCTAATTCTAGAGAAGTAGAATTCGTATTGGTGAGCCTGTTCATCAATATTGAGGTTGAGTGTGTAATCTTGTAACTTCAAAGCATTCAATACAAGTTTACAGTTTGTTGATTATATTCTGTTTTGATTTACTGTTTGATTAAATATCAAAGTGTTATTCCGCAAACTTCTTTGATATTGTTTCTGAGAATTATTTCTTGTTGAGAATTCGATCCTGACAAGTGGTATCAGAGCCAAACTCTCTCAGAAACTGTTATTCATCATGGAAAATCTTACAGAATCAAGCAGTACTTTGGTTTCTAAGGTTCCAATGCTCAAACCAAGTGAGTTTGACATGTGGAAGATCAGAATCAGACAATATATTCTTCTCACTGACTACTCAATGTGGGATATCATTGAGAATGGTCCTTCTGAAGCTGGAAGGATAGGACCAGATGGGAAAAGACCTCCACCAAAGACAGATGGTGAGAGAAAGATCAGACAGACAGAGATGAAGGCCTTGAGCACTCTGCTCTTGGCCATTCCCAATGAATATCAGCATCAATTTTGCAACTGCACTGATGCTCAGATTCTCTGGAATGCTCTAGAGAAAAGATTTGCTGGAACTAAGAGCATCAAAAGAAATCAAAGAGATGTTCTAAAACAGCAGTATGAGAACTTCACTTCCTCAAAGAATGAGTCTATGACTCAAACTTTTGATAGGTTCAACAAACTCATAGGTGAACTGGCTACTGTAGGGGTGAAGATGGAACAAGATGATATCAACAGAAAGTTCCTCAGATCTCTTGGGGATGAATGGACTATGTACACTGTCTCATATAGACAGAGTGACAATCTGGAAGAGAAAGAACTTGATGATCTATACAATGATCTAAGAGTTTTTGAAACTGAGGTAGAAACCAAGAAGAAGCCCTCTGGTTATATTCACAATGCTGCACTTCTTTCAGCATCCACTGATACTACTGCCAACCCTGAAGTAGTTAGTACTGCCAGTGGAGTAAGTTCAGAAAAAGGCACTGAAACTATCTTTGAAGCCTTTTTGTCCAGTCATAGCAGCAATTCTTTGATTAATGATGATCTGGATCAAATTCACCCTGATGATCTGGAGGAGTTGGATATTAAATGGCAGATGGCCATGTTATCCATGAGGGTGAAGAAGTTCATTAAAAGAACTGGAAGGAATAACTTCTCTCAAAGAAGAGAAGATGGAGCTGGTTTTGACAAGACCAAGGTGGAATGGTATAAGTGTCACAAGAAAGGACACTTTGCTAGAGAATGCAGGAGTGTTGTTCCAAACAACAACCACCAACAAGCTTAGAATGGAGGATACAATCAGAACAAGAATCCTGCTCAAGCCCTTGTTTCTCAACAAGGAATGGGATTTGACTGGAGTGATCAAGCTGAGGAAGCCATTCAGAACCAAGCTCTTATGGCAGAAGTGTCTGATCTCCCCTCTGAGGTAAGTTCTAATCTTTGCACCAAATCTTGCATTGACACTGTTACAAGATACAGGGATCACAATCAAAGTATGTGTGATGACCTCAAAAGATTAGAAAAGGACAGAAGAGATTATGTATTGATAGTAGAGAGATTTGAAGAGCAAATCAAAGGCTTTCAAGCTAATGAACTTCAACACTCTTATGACACAAACTATTGGAAGTGGGAAAAGAATGAGTTAGAAACCAAACTGTCTAAGTCCTTAGAAGAGAATGATAGGCTAAAAGAGGAACTGTCAAAAGTTAAGCTTGACATAGAAAAGTTTTCTTATGCTTCAAAAGCAATGGATTCTCTTCTAAAGGCTCAGATACATGATAAGATGAAGCCTGGTATTGGATACAACAATACACCCCCTCCTTACAATAACAACTATATTTCTCCTACATCAGACTTGTTAGAAACTAAGGAGAAAAAGGACTTGTCTGAAGAAGCTTTTAAGATAGATCCTTTGGATGAGGTAGTAGTTAAGGATTTGACTGAGAAAGAAGCCAGTGAGAACAGGGATAATACTGTGAGTAAAAAGATACCATTAGAAAACAATATTATCACCAATGAGGGATGTGGGAAAATCTGGGTCAAGTCCAAGGAGATAGAGAAGACTAAAGGAAAGAATAACAAGGTCCATTACAAACAAACCACAATTGTGAATCCTGGATCTTGTAAACAGTGTGATTGCAATAAAGCCAAGAGCCTAAATTCTGGTTTAAAAAGAGGAAATCAAAGAAACTGGAATAATCAATGGGCTCAGAAACAAGGAGTTGATCTGAATAAAATCAATAGACCAAAACCTTGTTTTATATGTGGCAAGTTGAATCATTTGGCTAAGTATTGTTACTTTAACCCTATCAACCAACAGATGAACTTTCAAAGATTTGTGCAAAAACCTGTTGGTTATAGGAAGGCTGGAAAGAAACATGTGATAAAGAAACATGATGAAAGGAAAGGCCCCATGAAGAAAAAGATTTTAAAAGAAAGTGTCAAAATGTGGGTACCTAGAAGTACTAACAGTGTTAGTACTGCTGAAAAAATTAATGCTGCTAATACTGTTAGTACCTCTTCAAAGGTTAATACTGCCAACACAGTTACTGCTGCTAACACAGTTACTACTGCTAACAAAGTTAGTACTGCTAAGCATGCAAGTGCTGCTAAGGCAGTTGGTACTTCTAAAACCAGTACTGATTCTAGCAAAAATATTTCCAAGCCTATTATTGTAACAAAATACTCCAAGAATGAGGAGTTGAAGTTCAAAAATCTTGTCAAAAAAGAATGCAAGTATTTTGATGAGAAAGGGGTACCCAAGACCACTTTGGCTTGGGTTCCTTATTCATACTAACTGATATATCTTATGTGCAAGGCAACCAACAGCTCAAGGGAAAGAGCATATGGCATGTTGATAGTGGTTGCTCTAGGCACATGACAGGCAACATGTCATGCCTTCAGGATTTCAAGCATATCAATGGAGGACATGTTGCATTTGGAGATAATCTCACTGGTGGTAAGATAAGTGGAAAAGGTAATGTCACCAAAGGTAAGATGACATTTGAGGATGTCTACTATGTTGATCAATTAAAATACAACCTGTTAAGTGTATCACAGGTCTGTGACAAACAACATAGTATATTATTTACTAATACTGAGTGTATGATCCTTGCTCCAGGGTTCAAGGTAGTTGATGACAGCATGATACTACTTAGAACTCCAAGGAAGGACAATGTTTACTGTCTGGATATGGACAATGTTGATAGTGATTCATCTCTAAATTGTCTTGTTTCAAAAGCTTCTGTAGATGAATCCTCTCTTTGGCACAGAAGGATGTGTCACATGAATTTCAAGACTATGAACAATCTTGTTAAAAACAACCTTGTAAGAGGTTTACCTTCAAAAGTCTTTTCATGTGATGATCATTGTGTTGCTTGTCTTAAAGGCAAACAGCACAAAACTTCTCATAAGACCAAAGAGTTAAATTCTGTTTCTTCTTGTCTCCAGTTACTGCATATGGATCTGTTTGGTCCTACAAATGTTATGAGTATAGGCAAGAAATCCTACTGCTTGGTTATTGTTGATGATTACTCCAGATTTACTTGGGTATATTTTCTAAGAACTAAGGATGAAACAAGTGGACTTACAAATCCTTTATTCTAAGAATTGAAAACCAAACTAATCAAAGAGTAAAAGTCATTAGATCAGATAATGGAACTGAGTTTAAAAATCATGATCTAAACACCTTTTGTGAAGAGAAAGGTATTGAGAGGCAATATAGTGCTCCTAGGACTCCTCAACAGAATGGTGTTGCTGAAAGGAGAAATAGGACACTAATAGAAGCTGCTAGATCTCTGCTGGCTGATTCAAAATTGCCAATTACATTCTGGGCTGAAGCAGTTAATACTGCTTGTTATGTCCAAAACAGAGTTATAGTGGTCAAACAAAAGAACAAGACCCCATATGAGCTTTTAAATCAAAGAAAACCCTTCATTGGTTTCTTCAAACCTTTTGGGTGTCCTTGTACAATTCTCAATACCAAATCTCACTTAGGTAAGTTTGATAGCAAAGCAGATGATGGATTTCTTGTTGGATATTCATCTCAGAGTAAGGCTTACAGAGTTTTTAACTCTTCTTCTAGAATAATTGAAGAAAGTGACAATGTCAAATGCAATGAGAACACACCAAATCCTGTTGGGTCTGGACCTCAGTGGCTATTTGACATTGATTCACTAACTAACTCTTTTGGTTTCAGTAATGAGTATACAGGAACAGGAAGTGGAGGATCAGGGACTACACAAGTCTCAGAAAGTTTATCTAAATCTGTGATATTTCCCATAACCACAGTGAATTCTGTTGAAGACTTTGAAAAGGAATCATTTACTGGACCAAGTCAGAGTGAAGAAGAAACTAGAGATGAGGAGACTCAAGAAAATAAAGAATCAGAAGTGGCATCTGAAAACACTTCAGTTGAGTTGCATGAATCTAATCTAGAGGCTGGACTGAATGAAGAACCTAGTCATAACACCAGAGTTCAAAAGAATCATCCTCCACAGCTGGTAATAGGAGATATATCTTCTCCTATGATGACTAGACATCAAAGCAGGCTTCAGGAAATGCAAGATCAACAACATACAGTGCTTTCTTGTTTTCTATCCCAGCTTGAGCCTAAAAAGGCACATGATGCTATGAAAGAATCTAGCTGGATAGAAGCAATGCAAGAAGAACTGTTACAGTTCAAGCTACAAGATGTATGGGATCTAGTAGACCTTCCTAAAGGTCACAGAGCAATTGGCACAAAATGGATTTTCAGAAACAAGAGAGATGAAAGAGGTATTGTCATAAGGAACAAAGCAAGGCTGGTGGCTCAAGGATATACTCAAGAAGAGGGTATAGATTATGAAGAAGTTTTTGCACCTGTGGCTAGGATAGAAGCAATCAGACTATTCCTAGCCTATGCTTCTTATATGAACTTCAAAGTCTATCAAATGGATGTAAAAAGTGCTTTTCTCTATGGCTCAATTGAAGAAGAAGTATATGTCTGTCAACCACTAGGGTTTGAAAACCCAAGCTATCCAGACAGGGTATACAAATTAAAGAAAGCACTTTATGGACTACATCAAGCTCCAAGAGCATGGTATGACACTCTGTCATCCTATCTCTTGGAAAATGACTTTGAAAGAGGAGTCATTGATAAGACTCTATTTATCAAGAGAAAGAAGAAGGATATCTTGCTGGTCCAAATCTATGTTGATGACATTATCTTTGGATCTACAAGAAACAACATGTGCAAGGAGTTTGAGGATTTAATGCATCAAAGGTTCAAAATGAGTTCCATGGGGGAACTTACTTTCTTCCTTGGACTCCAAGTTCAACAGAAGTCAGATGGCATTTTCATCTGTCAATCCAAGTATGTGCAGGACATTCTAACCAAGTTTGGTTTCTCAGAGTCAAAACCTGCCAGCACACCTATGGAAACACACAAGCAGATAACAGCAGATCTTGAGGGGGAGGATATGGATGTGCATCATTACAGATCCATGATTGGCTCTCTCATGTATCTCACAGCATCAAGGCCAGATATAATGTTTCCAGTCTGTGTATGTGCAAGATTCCAAGTTAGGCTAAAGCAATCTCACTTTCAAGTTGTTAAGAGGATATTCAGATATCTCAAAGGGCAACCCAGATTGGGACTTTGGTATCCTCATGACTCACCCTTTGACCTAATAGCATACTCAGACAGTGATCTAGGTGGGGCAAACTTGGACAGAAAATCTACTTCTGGAGGATGTCAGTTTTTGGGTGCTAGACTAGTCTCATGGCAGTGCAAGAAACAAACCACAATATCCACATCTACAACAGAGGCAGAGTACATAGCAGCTGCAAGTTGCTGTTCTCAAGTCTTATGGATTCAGAATCAAATGTTGGATTATGGGGTAACCTTTCTACACACTCCAATTTTTATTGACAACAGCAGTGCTATTAGCATTGTGAATAATCCAGTCAAGCACTCAAAGACAAAGCACATTCAGATCAGGTATCACTTTATAAGAGATTGTAATGAAAAGAAACTTATTCAAGTTGTCAAAGTTCACACTGATAATCGGTTTGCTGATCTATTCACTAAAGCTTTTGATGTGGGTAGATTCACTTTCTTGGTAACAAGTGTGGGAATGATCAACTCTGAATAATCCCCTTCTCAAAAAGTGGCTTTATACCTGTATATTATTTATTCTTGGAGTTACTAAATCTTCTTTTTCAGGATATGCATAGCAGTACTCAGTGTTTAGCAAGTTTAAAGGAGTAAGTTAGTTAATACTGCTAGTGGTTAATACTGCTTTCAGTTAATACTGCTAGTGGTTAATACTACTTTCAGTTAATACTGCTAGTGGTTAATACTGCTTTCAGTTAATACTGCTAGTGGTTAATACTGCTTTCAGTTAATACTGCTAGTGGTTAATACTGCTTTCAGTTAATACTGCTAGTGGTTAATACTGCTTTCAGTTAATACTGCTAGTGGTTAATACTGCTAGTTAGTTAATACTGCTAGTAGTTAATACTGCTTTCAGTTAATACTGCTAGAAGTTAATACTGCTCTAGGTTAATACTGCTTATGTTCCGAATACTAAAAATACTCTTTGCCCGCCTAAAAGTTCATAACGACTCTTTGCATACTGTTCTCTTGCGCTCTAAACCTTTTCTCTCTCAAGTTCGAAGTTTTCAGGCAAGCTTTTCACTAAGATCAATGGCATCCATGACATTCATCGACGAGCACAATGAGATTGCGATGCTACAAAAGCCAAAGCAAGCTGCAGGATTTCATCAGATTGTGGATTTCCTCAAGTCAAGCCACATTGCTCATGCTCTTATTGTATCTCCTACAATCTATATCGAGCATCAAAGGCAGTTCTGGGCTAATGCCACCATTGTTGTTGAGAATGGTGTGCAAATGATCAAGACAAGAATCTGTGATCAATCACTAACGGTTACTGAAGAGGTTATTCGCATCAGTCTATGTCTAGACGATGCCTCTGGTATAACCTCTATCCCAAACGATGAACTGTTTTCAAATCTTACAAGAATGGGGTATGGAGGCCCATTGGGTGTTTTCAAATTCTCAAAAGCCAAATTTTCATCCCAATGGCGTTTCTTTGTCCATACTCTTATGCACTGTATCTCCAAAAAGACTACTGGATGGAGTGAGTTCAGCAGCACTATTGCTTATGCTTTGGTGTGCTTGGCCACTGCCAGAAAGTATAACTTTTCTAAAATGATTTTCAGTGATCTTGTCTCAAACATGGGAAACAAAAAGAGCTTCTTTATGTATCCCAGGTTTGTTCAAGAAGTTATTACTCATGAATTGACGGATATACCTCAACCTGTTGGGGTATATGTACCTAAACCCCCCAAAGGCAAGGTTTTCTCAAATATGAGAAGATCTGCTGGGGACTCTGAAGGAGTTGACACCCCATTGTTCTCTACAATGATGGTGGTGTCCCAAACCAATGAAGGTATGGTAGCAGGGTCAAGGCCCCCATTAGACCAACCCACTGCTAGCCAATCCCAACCTTCCCTCTCAAAATCTATTCCCCAGTCCCTTCTTGAAAAACCAACCTCTCCTATCACCCAAACTTACAAGAGGAAACAGGTAAAGAAGGCTCCTTCCCTTCTTGTACCATCATCCCCAAAGCCTTTAAGCCCTCTATTGGAGCATTCTCCAGTAGAGAATATTCAAAGGGAATCCACAAGGGTGTCTCCCAACCCAAAGGAGGTGCTCTCTGAGGAGGAGGTAGAGCATATGGGTGATGAGGCTGCCACTACTCCTGCTAGCATAGAGGAGGAAAGTGGTAACATCAATAAGACCTCCCCCATGGCAACTTTGAATGAGCAATCATTTGAAGGTCCCTGGTGCCAAGAAACCACAGGGGTGGATAGTGCTTCTGCTAGGCAGAAGACTTCCACTACTAAAAGATCCAATGATCCTTTAAAGGAGGGTAACACTTCTAGAGAAGGTGAGGACATATATAGTTACCAGGAATTGATGGAAACCATGGGAAACATCAACCTAGATGTTATGAAACAAGGAAAAGAAATAGAGGAGATGAAGCTAGTCATTCTATCACAACAAGTACAGATTGCTAAGCTGAAGAAGATGGTGATTAGTCTGGTACAAAGGAAGAAGAGAAAGCAATTCCATCTCAGGAGAAGGAAATCTGAGAATGATGCTCCCAAAAAGGGGGAGATCAACATGGAAAAAGCCACAAGAAAGGGGGAGATTGATGGAGAGAAACTTGATGTTGAGGGGGAGCAGCAAGCAGAAACACAAAGAGATTCAGTGCCAATAGAAACACAAGAAGCAGCAGAAACAGTTACTACTGCTAACATTAATAAAGCATCAGAAACTGTGAAAGAAGTTCTAACAGATCTTGAGATTGCAGAAACCTTACTTAAAGCCAAGAATGATACTCCCAAGGTCACTTCAAAGACCAAAGGAGTAATCATCAAAGATCAAGGTGAAGTGATCAAGAAAGATAATAGCAAGAAGGCAATGAACAAAGACAAAGGAAAAGCAAAGATGGTGGAATCTGATCAACCAATCAAAAAGCAAAGGTTGGTTGAATCAGATGAAGCTTTAGCTAGAAAGATGCAAGATGACATTGAAGAGGAAGAAAGAGTTCAGATGGAAAAGGACAGGGAGATGGCAAAAGCTCTAGCTGCTGAACTGAATGAAGCTTATCAACTGAGTATGGCAACTGAAATTGCACAGAAGAAAGCTGCAAGTATGAAGAAATCAGTGGTGAAAACAGTTGCAAAGAAGAGAAGACCCTCAAAGACATTCCTAGGTACCCAAGAGATAAACAAGATGATTATATTTCTCAAAGGTGTTGTAGGAGTCAAAAAGGAGATGTTCTCCAAAATGTCTTTTGAGAAGATCAAAGAGCTGTATGATTCAGAGATGTTGAAGCTTCAGGGAAATGAAACTGCTAGGGTGGAGCTGGAAAAGAGGATAAAAGAAAGTAATGACTTTGATTGTCAAAAGCCATTTCCAGATGAGCAAGAAACACCTCCTAAGAAAGAGTCCACTCTGGGAGAAAGTCTAAGGACTTTAAAGAGAACAAAGATGATGGCAAGAAGAAAGCCAATCAAGAAGCCTAGAGTATCTGAAGAAGAGGCTGAGAAGGTTGCTGAAGAAGAAGGGGCACCTGAGTCATCTAAACAGAAAGAGCCATCAAACACTGATGATGTAAATTTGTATATGGTAGTGATGGACAAAGTGCCTGAACCAATTTCAGCAGAACCTGTAGGAGTTAAGCCTCCTGAGGTCATTCACTGGGATACATTGACAGTGGATGGAAAGGAATATATAAGGCTGAAAAGAAAGGATGAAAAGTATGAAGTGTTCAACACATGGGCAAAAATTGTCAGAACATGCTCTAGATCAGATCTTGAAGAGATGTTTGAGATAGGAATGAAGTTGTATGCAGATATTCTAAAGGCTCCAGGGATTTCTATTACAAAACTGGTAATGGAGTATCTGTGTATGATGTTCAAACCTGAAGAAGTAGAGCATTTGATCAAGGATGTCTTCAAGTCAGTCAACAGTTGGACTCTATATGAAATTAGTGGAGTATATACAGTGACTTTGGATTTAAATCACACTGAATACTTCCTAGTGGATAGAGTGTATAATCATAGCAGATTGAAGCTACATGCCATGCTGAAGAAAAGGTTAAGATGTGTTCCAGTTTCAGAAATAGCTAAATACTTGATTCAAAGAACCATCAATCAGAGTTTGGGATTGGATGCAAACACTGGAATTTAGGCCATGATAGAGTTTTGGGAGCATCTTGAAGAAAATTTGAAGAACTTGACTTCTCTTCCTAAAAGTCAAGTTAGGGGGAGATTGTTGAGAACTGAAGAATTCATCAAGTATGGTTAATGCTGCTGGTTCAAAGTTACTACTGCTAGAAGACTTAAAGGTTAATACTGCTGAGTGTTACTACTGCTAGTGGAATTAATACTGCTAGTCAAAGTTAGTGCTGCTTGAACAAAGTTAGTACTGCTTAGCTAGTTAGTACTGCTAGTAGTTAGTGCTGCTTAGTAGTTAATGCTGCTAGAAGGAATTTAATGCTGCTGAAGATTAATACTGCTTATATGATGAAGATTCGTATGAAAGGATATACATGGAAGCTTAGAGATATACATGGAAGATATACTGAAGATATTTTATTTATTGTAATTATCTTTGTATTCAGTATATATATTGTATAGTTTAGAATAGTGAATCAACTTTTGTTTTCTTCATTCTTTTAGAGAGAAAATCAACCTCAAGGCATAGATCCTAATTCTAGAGAAGTAGAATTCGTATTGGTGAGCCTGTTCATCAATATTGAGGTTGAGTGTGTAATCTTGTAACTTCAAAGCATTCAATACAAGTTTACAGTTTGTTGATTATATTCTGTTTTGATTTACTGTTTGATTAAATATCAAAGTGTTATTCCGCAAACTTCTTTGATATTGTTTCTGAGAATTATTTCTTGTTGAGAATTCGATCCTGACAAAACGACTCTGAATCAAACAACAACCTATCTAGACTTCGATTTACAGATCGAAATTTTGACAAATCGATCACCTAATCATCTAGAACAGATTACAAGCAACTAATTTTAAAACCAAACAATCTGAGTACAAATCGATCAATGAAACAGTGTACGTGAACTCGTGAAAACCAAGATCATCACAAATCCTATCGATTATAGTGCAATATTCGATTAAACCAATACAAAATCGATCTAATACATGATTCGATCATAACCTGATCAATTGCAAACTCTAAAACATACAAATACTCAAAATCAAATCTGAAAAATGATGAAACAGTGTTCGAACAAAATTTTCTGAAAAATTGATTTCATATCAGATCTGCTCTGATACCAATTGTGAATCCCTGAAATTCGAGTTTCTAATTCACAATTAATCAATCAAACAAGATGATTCACAAACCTGATTGATTCAATTCCAAAATCACAGATTACAAACTGTTTTCTCTCTTACTCTCTCTCTAGACGGCTCTCTCTCTCTACAAATCTCTCTCAGATTGAAAACCTAATTTCCTCTCTTTTTCACTTTGCCACACTCTATTACAGCAACAAACCACTCTATTTATACCTACTACAAATACAAAGTAAATAAACAAAATACAATTGATTTTGACTTTTTATTACAAATTGACTTTGACTTTCTATGAGAGTTGACTTTCCAGCTTTGACTTCTCAAATCTTTCATCTTCAATCTTTATGATCTTGAATCCAATAAATTTGTGCTCTAACAAGGACTATTTACAGTCTAGGTTTAAAATAAAAGATCTTGGGTTTTTGAAGTTTTTTTGGGAATTGAGATTTTAGAAACTAACAAAGGTATTTGTATGTCACAAAGGAAGTATTGTTCTTGAACTTTTAAATGATTTTGGATATCTAGGATGTAAACCTATTAGTACTCCTATGGATATGAATCTGATTGTCACCGACTCTGTTGGTTCTGAGACAAAGGATCCTCCTTTAAAGGATTTTACGGTATATCAAAGGTTAATTGGTAGGCTTATATATTTGTTAGCTACTAGACCTGACATTTCTTTTGCTGTACAATGTTTAAGTCAATTCATGCATTCACCGCGTCAGTCTCATTTGAAATTGGCTCTTCGAGTGTTGAGGTATTTGAAGGCTTCACCTGGTAAGGGTATCAATTTCTCTTTGTGTCCTGATTCTGATTTTAAACTCTCAGCCTTTGTTGATGCTGACTGGGGAAAATGTTTGTCAACTAGGCAATTCATTACAGGATACTGTCTTTTCCTGGGTAACTGTATGATTTCGTGGTGAAGCAAGAAACAACCTACTGTTTCTCGCTCCTCTACTGAGTCCGAATATCGGGCCATGGCTGCAGCCCTTTGTGAGATTATCTGGTTTCTTAGTATTTTAGCCGATTTAAAAATTGATAATCTTCTTCCTGTAAACTTAAATTGTGACAATAAGTCAGTTATTCAAATAGCTAACAATCCCGTGTTTCATGAAAGGACTAAGCACATAGAAATAGACATTCATCAAGTGAGGAATAAAATCTCAACTGGAGTGTTGAAAACTGTAAAAGTTTTATCAACAGAAAATCCAGCTGATATATTTACAAAATCACTTGGTGTGAGTCAACATCACTATCTTATCTCTAAATTAAACATGTTGGATCTTTTCCAATGTCAAGATTGAGGGAGGGTGTTAAAAGGTTTGTGTATATTGTACCAATCTTGTCATTGTTTCTAATTTATTCTGTTTGGTGTAATATTTGTAGTCGTTAAGGGACTGAGTTTGAATGATGTTGGTATCTGTGAAAGAGAGGGATTGCGCCTCACTATTGGGAGAAGTCCAAGTTTAGCGGTGCAATAATCTAGAGTTGAAGGACTGAAGCTGGAAGGACTTGGAAGTAATTTTACAAGAGATATAAATTGGGTGTCTCAGCCTAATTTCATTCATTCAGCTTATTTTTTCCTCACAATCATATTTTTCTCTCAGTGTTCTTTGTATTTGTTCTAGAGTTACATTTATGATTTATATCTTCAAATCTCTTAAAGATATAATGTTTGTAATCTTGTATTAGTTTTAATATTTTGTTTTCTAAATAAAATGAGTTTTATGACCTAGGTGTATCACACCTTCTCCAATCCAAGACGAAACCCGTTTGCATTTGGACCAAGAAAAAATCAATGAGTTTTCCAACCATATATATAGACGCCTCCGGCATTTCTCATCCTATGATTGGAATCTTTTTCTTAATTTTCTCTCCCTCCAATCCATTGCCACTATGTCGATCTCTCTACCGAACCATACTTGCTCACCTTCCTTCATCCTCTCACGGGGGTTGTTTAGCGGTAACGTTGCCTCTAGAGAGTCAAAAATCGTCATGAAATACTTCAATGCCTTTCCGAATCTCGACAAGAATAATAGGCAGTTATGGTTGACTCCTCTCTCCGCCATTGTAACCACTCTAAGGTTCATGGCGGGGAATGGGCATTTCCTAGAGAGAGACGGTGCCCAAATAACCACTTTACGTCTTTGAGTGTGTATAGATCCTTTGATTACAGATCGACGAAAATCTGTCTTAATCTTTTTGAGTAACAAACAGAGGTTGTTTGGATTTTTTTAAGAGGTTGTCTTCGACAAAATACCCATCTCGTTTTTCTAATAAAACACACATTCCTTTATTTCTTGTTGTTCTTTTTGTTATAGGTTTGGGTTTTGCCAAACATGGTTGCTTATATCACACTTATTTATTTGATTACCGTTGTCTGCTATTACAAACCTTGTTCACTATGTTAGATAGGAAGTTGGCATATTGTGAACAACCCTTGTTCACTGGCTGCTCATCGGTAAGAAAACATTTTCACCATCAATGTGCACATTGTGAACAACCATCATGACCAACCCTTGTTCACAATGTGTTCACAGATTGGAGTCTCAAAATAAAAATCCTTCTACTTCGGTGGAAGAATTGTTAACATATAGGGTGGGTTTGGTACGAAGGCAGAACAAGACGGAACAGAACATGACAGTTGTCCAGCGTTTGGTAAGACATGACAGGACGAAACAGGACAGGGACATGACTGATTAATGACCAATTTACCCTCATGACTTGTTTAGTATTTTTTTTACCACATAATCAATCTAAATGAAAATTACCAAATATTACTTAAAAATACTAAAAATATCTAACATAAACATTGATTAAAAAACTCAAATTCATAAACCAAAAACTAACATAAACTTTCTGTTTGTAATTATAAAATAAAAAATATAAACTAGTTTGAAAATGAAAACATAAACCTCTGTTCTGCATAAGCTTATCAAACCAAGAATGTAAGAGAAACATAAACCTAGTTTGAAAACTACAGTCGGATTTATGCAGGAGAAACGTGAATCAAATTAGAGAGGACGAGGTAGACGATCTGGGATATTGAGAGAGACGAAGTCGATCTACAATTTTGAGAGAGAGAGAGAGAGAGGCGTGAATCGTAGATCTGTGTGAGAAATCCATAGGAGCAGAGCAATCGATGGTGGAGAACGAGGCGTGAATCGAGAAGCTTTTCACTCTTGGTGGAGAAGACGATCCAATGGGAGGCATGGAGAAGGCGATTTACTCCTGATGGTCCGGTGGAGAAGACGATGGTGTGGACTGTGGAGGCGTTTTTTCTTTTATTTAGGTTGTGGTCCTCTTTTTAGAAGGTTATATGGGGAATTAAGTTGTTGTTCTATCTTGTTCCAGGGGGTGAAGAGGGACACGCTTGTCCAACACTTGTTCTATTTAGTTCTAGCTTGTCCCACATATGGTCATGCCAAACATGGGACAAACTTGTCCTGTTCTGTCCTGTTCCACCATGTTCTGTGTACCAAATGCAAACTAAGTGAACACCTTTGTGAACAATTGTGAACACAACTTTTTATGAACACCTTTGTATGGTATTTGTTTATGTGAGAGGTGAGAGAGAGAGAGAGAGAAGAGATAGGAGATTTGCAAATACCGATAATATCCTTTAGTTAAAATTTTAATTTAAAACTATCAATATTACTAATTCCTAGTCTAACTTTGAATTTAATATGATTTGTAATTTATATTAGATCTCATGAATCTCACAAATTATACGGATCTCAAAAAAAGGCCCCTATATATGTATATATATATATATATATATATATATGTAACACCCCGATTTTTGAAAGATATCGATCCAAGTTAATACAGAAACCGAGATATTAAGGAAAAATAAGATTTTTGATTTTGGATTTGAATCCTTGATTTTATAGTCTAGATGGATGAAGGATTCAATTACGAGTCCAACGGTTCTTTCCGGAGCAAAAACGGAGCTATAACGAAGAAGTTATGGCCAAAACAGTATCGAGAAGAAAACCAGGGAAGCGGGCGACTTATGCCGCGACTTAAGGTCACGACACAAGTCACGAAATCCACTGGATCGAGCTTAAATCGCGATTTTCATCCCCAAACTTCATTCCTTCATATCTCCTTCATCCTAGCTCCGATTTGGGTGATTCAAAGTGATACGGTTTCTTTTTTGAGAGCTTTTCAAGGATCTAGCAAGATATTGGAAGTCTATTGAAGTATACTAGAGCATTTTGTGGTGGTAAGCTTCTCATCTCTCCCTATTCATCTTCTTCCCCAAAATATTCTAGGGTTTCATCCACCCCTTGTTCTCCCTTTCATAGATTGAAGGTTTGTGATCATTTTGGTGAATTAGAAGTGTTTTGGTTGGTGAATTCAAGCTTGGGTTAAGGTAATCTTCTATTCTCTTCGGTTATGGAAGTTAGGGTTTCGGTATTAGTTGAGGTATCCATGTATATGGTTTGGGAAATGATTGTTTATGGTATAATATGTATATTTATGGTTGGAACCTTGTGGATCTAGGTTTTGGAAGATTTGATTTGAAGAATCAAGATCTTCAAGGAAAGTTCTAAGTGGGTAAAATCTAGATTTAGTCTAAATCTAGCAAAGTGAGTTTACTAAACTTTTGTTAAAACTGGATACACATCATATTTGCTTATTTGTTGTTATTACCACATAATTGCTCAAAATGTTCATCCTTACGGGTTCAAGTATTTGATGGTATTTTCATGAGATTATGTGAGAAATATGCTTTATAAGTATCATCCTATGAATTATTCTATTTTGTGTAATTATTTGGGATTTCTTTATGAAAATAGTTGGAAGATGTATATATATGGGTGATTTGCCATGATTATTGTTATATGTATCATTATTTGGGATTTTTCTCATAGATACAAAATGTGGGTACCTTGATATGTTAAATGTATACATATATGGGCATTATGATGATTCTAGTTGGGACACCGTTTTGGTGATATGTTTATATGCATTATGAGCATGATTTACATTGGGTCTTTTGTTAGACAATCACAAGGATAAGGTGGTAATATTATACCTATAGTTGGTATTGAATTATGTGGATTGAAATATATCTAAAGGACCCCTTATAAAAGTTATGTGGACGAACCAAGTCAGTACACTAGGAGGATATAGTCTTGGGCGCCACTGTGATGGTATGTGCCTAGACCTCCGCCACTCGGGGAATTTTCTGAGCGATAGTCTTCGGGTGGGTCGGGCCTTTGGGGTGTTCCTTGTTAAGGGCATCAAGGTATATCGACTATTGGGTGGGACTTGATTGGTGCTATGTGTCTCCCCTATTGACTCCACATTGTTGAACTCTGGTTAACTGCTGATAAGAATTGTAACTGTTCATGCATGCTTATTAATGTTCAACTCACTAGGCTTTTTGGCCTAACACTTGCTTGGTGTCGATGTGTATCTCAGGTTTTAGCGGCATCGGTCCTAAGCTGGCGTAGTGTTTGGGTGAGAGATTTGGGAATATCGCTTTTGGACTTACTATTGGTAGAGAATCCTTTGGGTCTATAAATGACACCCTTGATTGTAATCTCTTTTCTGGTTATAGAAATTAGATTAGTTGGTTGTTATTTATTATCCGTTTAATTACGATTGTATTTAAACAGGTTTGTGTATTTTCCCCATTTTTGGGAGGCTCTTGCTTTGGCAATTTTAAATACCGCATGTCCGTTTTTCGGATTTTTGTTATCCCTATTTTTAGGGTGTTACAAGTTGGTATCAAAGCTCTAGTTTAAGCGAACTAGGCATGAATGTAAGATGTCTAGACTTAGACTGAGTACGTTAGGCAATGATTTGCGAGATGGGTAGAATTTCTAAGATGGGTTAGTCTTAGAGTTGACGGAAACTATGGTTATCAGGCGTTGTGGCGATGGTATCGAGAACCCTTATGTATTATATGTTCATAATCTCACCTTGCTAATGTTATTATGAGGATATTTATACATGATGGTGCTTGAAATGCCGTTACTGTGACAATTGGTAAGGTAGTAGTACGTTCTCTTGTGTTTGGTTTTCTAATGTTATGATATTTGGTAGACGTAGTAGTACGTTTCCTTCGTGTTAAATTCTGTTACTCTTCTTCTTATTCATCCCCGTGCTTGTACGAACTGCCTTGGTATGTCGACCGTTGGGGTAGTAAGAAAATTTCTGAATGGGTAACTATTAGATAAGGTTGATGATTTTATTATTCGTTACTTGGAGTAACGATAAGTATGGTGATTGCATTAAGCGGACAGTTTCGAGTCGGGTTAATTGGTTGGATTAGAACCATAGACTTTTGAACCGATGTATGTGAGGAGAAATTGTAAGGTGAACCTATGAAGTCCGTGGTTTTGCCTTAAGATGTTGAGCATCTGGATGACGATAGTGTAACTATAGAAATCGAGGAGCGTGAGTTCGAGTGGATTTGTTAAAACGGTGTACATGCCAAAATGGTTATTTTAAAGTGTTTTACATGAAATGGTTAACTACTGATAAGCTTTGAGTATTTTGAAGTAAAAATGTATTTTACTTGGTATTTGTCAAAGTCTGAGTATTTTAATAAGTTTTCATATTTGATATACTTGGCTTATTTTAGTTCCATAAAATACACATATTTGGAATTTGGACATCTTGATAAGTAGTAGCATGATTATAGCATTTTGGGATTTTGTACAAATAGAGTCCATTTCATGACTTAAGCATCTTGGTAATTTTGGTACAAATGAAGTCTATTACATGTTGTATGCATTTTTGTGAATTTGCATTCATAAACCCTTTTGAAACTCTTTGGTCCCAATACGTGTTGAGTTTCGGGTTAATCACGTCTTTGAGGCATGTGTCTTTATAAACGTCGCTTAAAGACATTTCATTATTTGGGGGACCGATAATTATTGGTCAAAAGGATTTTGAGCAGTTTAGCTCGGTATTGGCTTAAAAGAGTCTTGTGGACATTTGTCCGGTTTTAATGGCTCGATGTAGAATCCAATTTATGACGTACATCTTAATGCATTTCATTGCATATGCATAATCGTTACACGCTCAAGTGCTTTTGTCATTCATGTGTAGTCGGTATTTTTTTTTTGGCTGTGTTGTATTGGATCCATAGGCACGTGAGTCAGTCTTATTGGATGGTCAATTGGGTAGTACGGGGTTGGACTCCGGGACTCATGTTTTATGACCGAAGCTTGACAAGTAGGCACTAGGATGAGGTAGTCTTGGGCGACACTGTGTGGGTGTGCGCCTAGATCTCTGCCGTAGAGGAATTTCCTCAGTAGTAGTCCTCGGACGTGCCGGGCCTTTCGGGTGCCCTTTGTGGCATCAAGGTATCTCGTCCCTTGGGTGGAACTTGTCAAGGATTCGTAGGGACACTTGGGCTTTCATGTCGTTAGGTGTTATACGATGAACGTTGTAGGAGTAGCATACTTCGTGCTCTTCCGCTCTCAACGGATACGGGTATCCCCGTTATTGGTCGCTGTATTTTTGATATTTAATTGTCCATTTGGTGCATACGATTTTATAAATCGTTGGAAAATTCGTGTCATTAAACTAGGAGTCGTTTTGAAAACATGAAGAGAAAGAGTTCATTTGGAAAACATTTTGTTGCAACCAATGGGAAGTTTTGATTATTTGAAATGTTTAGTTTCATGAACATGTTGAGTCATCCATTTTGGAATCTTTGGGGATTTTGGTAAATAAATCATGTTGAGATGTTTCCTCGATGATTTTACATATATAATTGGAGTTCAATTGACGTAAGTGTCATTTCGTGTATTTGATCTTATAAACCTTTTTCAGAAAATACATATTATTGTGTTATGAGGCATTTTAAAACATAAGAATATGAGTTCCTTTGAAAAAAAAATGGTTCGTCTCAACCAACAATGAGATTTTAGTTAATTATACTTTGGGTCATGTATGCATATCTTATTGGAAATTTCCGTCATGGTATTTTAGCCAATGTTTTAGAACGATGAGAGCATGTTTATATTTGGCTTTGAACTCGAAAATGACATAAATTATTTCATGTTTTAACCGGGTGCATACGCATATCTATCTACTAGCTTTGTGAAATAAACGGCCGCATGCAAGTTTTGTTGTGAAATCTTATTTCGTGCCGCATTGTGACTAAAAGAGTGAAAACTTTAAGAGTTTGATATTGAGCATGTGGTCTTGGATTTTGCAAACATTTTATTTATATAGTTTGGAATTTAACTAAATTACTCTTACAATTGCTCAAATCGCATGCATATGTCTTTACTAAATCTTGGAGAATAAACCGATGTATGCGAGTCACTATGAGAAGTTTTATTTCATGACATTTCATGGTTAATTGCATAAATTTTAAGGATCGATTTTGTGAATTTCCCTTCTGTAGCTTTGTATGAAAGATTTATGGTATTTCGGATAGAACTTTTGCCCATAACATATTTCAGTTATTGATTTTACTGATAGGAGTTTTTCCACAATGCATGAAATGAATTTTCGGTTTGCATGTCGTAGTAATTACAATTTTGGGCAAGTACGTTTTATCGGTGCGGCCTAAATTTGAAACGCGAATAAAAATATATATACATATATATTTATTTATTTATTTACGTTCCTATTGTGTTGTTACATTTGGGAAATGATCGGACGTATATAGGTCTTGTTGGAAATTTTATCTTCCGATTTTTTGTGTTAAATTAAAAGATTTTAAAGTTGAAGTTGTGAAATCCTCTTTTGTGAGTTGTACAAACTTTTATTGCATATGTTATGGGACGTAAGTTATTTTTCATATGCATAGCATAAACTGATGCATACTAAGACCCTGGTAGTCCGTTTGAAAATTTTGTTACACATCTTTCGTTATCGTTTTATTAGAGTAAGTACTGATCAAATGAGTTTTGAAAATGGTTTTATATGTGTGGCATTGGTGACCAAATCTTGAAACCTATCGAATGCACGATATTGTATTTTCACACACGTTTAATTGTTATAAAACTTATGTATTTGAGAGCTTTATAAATTTCAAATTGGCATAGTAGTGTGAAAAACCTTGAACTCATTGGACTATAGGTGTAAGCCCCCTCGTGTTAGAAGTCGATATTAAGGATAAAAAGATGTCCTCGAAGTTTGAGGCGTTAGACATGTGTTTTCTCTCAGTTAGTTAGATAACGATCTTTATGCATCGTTAAACCTACGGATTAAAAATCGTGTTCAGTTGTTTGGGTATGGTTGGTTTTGGAATTGTGGGATTTTGATACAACGATATGTTATGTGTCGGTGGTGTACTATATTGTTGGATATTCGTGATTAATGATGATGTTATGGTTGATTGGTAAGGAGGTTGGATTTGGGTGACTATTTCCAAGAGTAGGTGTCAACTTTGAATCGACATTACTAATCGGGAAGGATATATTTGGTAGTATACCCACGTTTGCAGAATGGTTGTCTCGAGGTTAGGTGTTGGCGCGTGATTTGAGGACAATGATTGTTGGTGTGCTTCAATGTATTTCCATTAGATCTGGTGCATTTGTAGGACGAGCGGTAAACTTAAGGAAATTAGATGTTGATCATTAAGAAATCAACCATTGGTATTTTGATAATTGTCAGTACTTTCGTTGATTTGGAAATCGATGCTTGAGAGCATGGTGGGAGTTGGTGGTAATGTTTACTGGATACATTTGGTGAGAACATCGAGGTGGATTTTAAGTACAAATCGATTATCAAGGAGACCTTGATACGTCGTAGTTAGAGGTATCTAAACGAAATGTTTGATTTGGGGTATTTTTGGTGGAAATAATTGAATAAGATCGTAGGTTACTCTTGGGGTAATACGAGCAATCTAAGGTTGGGAGGCAACCGAGATTTAATGATTGACAAAATGATTAATCAGGGACTCAATGTTCATCCTGACATCGGCAAAATATATTGAAGGTTAATATTTAGTTTGTAATGGCACGGTATGAGAAACGCAGCGACAACCTAAACCGGGATGCAATCGGGCTGTATATGAGGTGAAGTCTCATGAAGGTATTCCTTTTGGATAATAAATCAATCAATATTTCCAAGTGTGATATTGGGTGCTTGGTGGTTCCAGATTTCGAGGACGAAATCTCTTTTAAGGTTGGGAGGATTGTAACACCCCGATTTTTGAAAGATATCGATCCAAGTTAATACAGAAACCGAGATATTAAGGAAAAATAAGATTTTTGATTTTGGACTTGAATCCTTGATTTTATAGTCTAGATGGATGAAGGATTCAATTACGAGTCCAACGGTTCTTTCCGGAGCAAAAACGGAGCTATAACGAAGAAGTTATGGCCAAAACAGTATCGAGAAGAAAACCAGGGAAGCGGACGACTTATGCCGCGACTTAAGGTCGCGGCACAAGTCGCGAAATCCACTGGATCGAGCTTAAATCGCGATTTTCAGCCCCAAACTTCATTCCTTCATATCTCCTTCATCCTAGCTCCGATTTGGGTGATTCAAAGTGATACGGTTTCATTTTTGAGAGCTTTTCAAGGATCTAGCAAGATATTGGAAGTCTATTGAAGTATACTAGAGCATTTTTTGGTGGTAAGCTTCTCATCTCTCCCTATTCATCTTCTTCCCCAAAATATTCTAGGTTTTCATCCACCCCTTGTTCTCCCTTTCATAGATTGAAGGTTTGTGATCATTTTGGTGAACTAGAAGTGTTTTGGTTGGTGAATTCAAGCTTGGGTTAAGGTAATCTTCTATTGTCTTCGGTTATGGAAGTTAGAGTTTCGGTATTAGTTGAGGTATCCATGTATATGGTTTGGGAAATGATTGTTTATGGTATAATATGTATATTTATGGTTGGAACCTTGTGGATCTAGGTTTTGGAAGATTTGATTTGAAGAATCAAGATCTTCAAGGAAAGTTCTAAGTGGGTAAAATCTAGATTTAGTCTAAATCTAGCAAAGTGAGTTTACTAAACTTTTGTTAAAACTGGATACACATCATATTTGCTTATTTGTTGTTATTACCACATAATTGCTCAAAATGTTCATCCTTACGGGTTCAAGTATTTGATGGTATTTTCATGAGATTATGTGAGAAATATGCTTTATAAGTATCATCCCATGAATTATTCTATTTTGTGTAATTATTTGGGATTTCTTTATGAAAATAGTTGGAAGATGTATATATATGGGTGATTTGCCATGATTATTGTTATATGTATCATTATTTGGGATTTTTCTCATAGATACAAAATGTGGGTACCTTGATATGTTAAATGTATACATATATGGGCATTATGATGATTCTAGTTGGGACACCGTTTTGGTGATATGTTTATATGCATTATGAGCATGATTTACATTGGGTCTTTTGTTAGACAATCACAAGGATAAGGTGGTAATATTATACCTATAGTTGGTATTGAATTATGTGGATTGAAATATATCTAAAGGACCCCTTATAAAAGTTATGTGGACGAACCAAGTCAGTACACTAGGAGGATGTAGTCTTGGGCGCCACTGTGATGGTATGTGCCTAGACCTCCGCCACTCGGGGAATTTTCTGAGCGATAGTCTTCGGGTGGGTCGGGCCTTTGGGGTGTTCCTTGTTAAGGGCATCAAGGTATATCGACTCTTGGGTGGGACTTGATTGGTGCTATGTGTCTCCCCTATTGACTCCACATTGTTGAACTCTGGTTAACTGCTGATAAGAATTGTAACTGTTCATGCATGCTTATTATTGTTCAACTCACTAGGCTTTTTGGCCTAACACTTGCTTGGTGTCGATGTGTATCTCAGGTTTTAGCGGCATCGGTCCTAAGCTGGCGTAGTGTTTGGGTGAGAGATTTGGGAATATCGCTTTTGGACTTACTATTGGTAGAGAATCCTTTGGGTCTATAAATGACACCCTTGATTGTAATATCTTTTCTGGTTATAGAAATTAGATTAGTTGGTTGTTATTTATTATCCGTTTAATTACGATTGTATTTAAACATGTTTGTGTATTTTCCCCATTTTTGGGAGGCTCTTGCTTTGGCAATTTTAAATACCGCATGTCCGTTTTTCGGATTTTTGTTATCCCTATTTTTAGGGTGTTACAATATATATAGGGGTTAAATCATGTGAGAACCAAAAAAAGATTGAGAATCGTGAGAAACGATTTAAATCGTAGTTTGGTTTTGATCCAATGGTTTTAATTAAAAGTTGTTTCACCACACGAAAAGGGCATAATCGTCATTTTGGTAACAAAATTCACCGGATGAAACATACAAGTTCATTCATCAGATGAAACACACATATTCACCATATGAAACACATATTAACCTAATTTCACCATGTGAAATAAATTACAATTTTCATAAATATGCTATTTCATCTAATGAAATCCAAAAATAAGTTCATGTATGTCTTAATTCACCACATGAAATCAAACAAAAATTTCATCTATAACCTAATTTCACCACATGAAAAAAATTACAATTTTCATAAATATGCTATTTCATCTAATGAAATCCAAACATAAATTAATGAAATCCAAACATAAATTAAACCCGATGTTTGAGACAGATAGGTTGTTTACTTTATGTTATCATGATACTTGTTTTTCTTTTCCATTAGATAAGGTCTGCTATCAACTTTGCATTTCCCTAAACCTCCACTATTGCATCATAACTAAGACAGCAACAGGTCCACCATCCCTGTTGTTATTGTCTACTGAGCAGGCCATTCCCCTGCACCATGTTGAACTAGAAATCATAAGTTGCACATTGATTTCTCAAGATTGACTTCATGTTATCAGGATGATTGAGCAGTTGCTTGTTTTATCTTCTTCGTTATCAAAACCCCAAAATTTATGGCTAATTTGGAAGCTTGTGATTCTTCTAAGCATCACTTTCTTAATTACAACACTTGTTCGGATCCAATTCTACTACGATACTTCCCCACAGTTCTCATCATCTTTTTCTTCTCAAGTTTATCGAAGATCTTACCTCTCGATTTGGAAAGATGACGAAGGTTTTGAAGGAAACCCTAGAATTGCGTTCCTCTTTCTAGTTCGTCGAGATCTGCCTCTTGATTTCATCTAGCAAAGCTTCTTCGAGGTTAGAAACCAGTGTGGATCTTGAAGACATATGAGATCTGCGTTGGTATGAGGAAGATGATGAATAGGATCTGGAAAAAGGGATGAGATTTGGAAAATGGACATAAATGCCCTTTCAATTTGGTATATATTCAATAAATGGTTTAAGATTTAAAAGAAATCACCAAAATGCCATTATGTTTAATGGCCATAGATTAAAATCATTAAATGACTTAGATCGGTTCCCACGGTTCACATTCTTTTTTTGGTTCTCATTTGGTTACCGTCCTATATATATATATATATATATATATATATATATATATATATATATATATATATATATATATATAGGAGGTAGGGGTGTAAGCGAGTCGAGCTTTTAACGATCTACTCGAGCTCGAGCTCGTTTATCTCGAGCTCGAGCTTAATTATTCTCGAGCTCGAGTCAATCTCGAACACAAAATAGAACTCGTTTAACTTATCGAGCCGAGCTATATAACACCAATGTTCGACTCGGCTCGTTCGAAAACTCGATTCAACTTTACGAGTCGAGTCGAGCCATTCGAGCATACCCTTTTTCGAGCCAAACATGCTCATATATTTATTAAGCATAAAATAAAAATATATAAATTATCGAGCTCAAGCAGATAAACGAGTTAATCGATCGCAAGTTCGAACCCATAAACGAGCTTCGAGCTCGAGCTCGATAACTCAAAAAATATTCGAGCTCGAGCTCGAGCCCTACATTGAAAAGTTAATCGATCTCGAGTCGAGCTCGAGCCTAGTATTATTTTTTTAAGCTCGGCTCGATTAACCCACTACTCGACTCGACTCGGCTCGTTTACACCCCTAATAGGAGGGATCAATTGGAAACCAACATTTTACTTTTTTTTAATTGATAAGAGTATTTTAGTCTTTTACATAATTTCTTAATATATATGGTAATAATAATAATTATTATTATTATATTAATTATTTAATTTGAATGCAGTTTGTATATGGTAATAATTGATGCTATATTAATTTAAAGTATGCACTTTTTGATTCCGATTTCAATTTCCTTTTAACTTAAATATTCATTTTTTGATTCCTATTAATTTAAACTATTCACCTTGATTTGATTTCAGTTTCATATTAATTGGAATAATTAAGGTAAACTATTTTCTTATTTATTTGATTTCCGTTTCATCAAATTTTGGAAGAGAGCATGTCATTTTGAAACTCATGAACCAATAGATGAAACACGTTTACACATGATGAATTTGTTATTGTAATGATTATAAGTATGTCATTTGTAGGTATAATGATTTCATTATATGGTTTGATCAAACAGTAATGAAATCACTTCCTTCTTATGAAACAATAATGAATATGTTTGTTTTAAACAATCACCCAAATGTTTTTAATATTAACATATTATGTTTCATCACACACACCGGAACAGTAAACCCATTTCATGACTTTCATTAGATTCCAAACAATGCACTCAAATGTTTCATCTAAAATCGATTTCATCAACAAAAATAGGTTTCATAAAAACAAATGTTGAAACTCATGAATCAGTAATGATTTCATTATATGGTTTGATCAAACGGTAATGTTTCATTAGATTCCAAACAATGCACTCAAATGTTTCATCAAAAATCGATTTCATCAACAAAAATAGGTTTCATCAAAAAAAAAATGTTTCATGAATTCAAAGTTTTTTTTTTTGAAAGGGTGTCCTGGGCCAAAGGCCCAGACTAATCCCTTGGCAATGAAACCGACTGCTAAAGCATGCAGCCCTGAGGTTATACCTAGTGGCCACAAAGTTGCGAATGCAGGGAATCGAACCCGGGTTGAGCGCTATGAACTCCCCAGGTGATTACCGCTACACCACAAGCCTTGTGGTTTGAATTCAAAGTTGTTGACCAAAAATCGATTTCATCAAAAAATATTGAATATCAAATTAACCAAAAAGAGTGTTGTGAATTATTGTTTCATGGAAAATGGACCCCTTTCTAGCTAGCTCCAACCCATCAAAATGAAACCAAAAAGGCAACATGAGGAGGAGGGCAGAGGGGCAATGTTTCTGACATTACAAGATTTCACTTTACAATCTTAATACGTTTCCTTATTCAACAGATTTCATCTTGTTGCCAAAATTGAAACAAGAAAGCAAAAGACACTTTTGCCCTTTTAGTCTATTATTATTAATTTTCATTAATAAATTAATTTATTTATTACCATATTTAAGTCAAATGAATCTTGACCATTGGTTACTAAGATCAATGGTATCTAGATGGTTTCCAAAATTTCCAATCTAATGTAGGTTTCCAATTGAAACCACCTCTCTCTCTCTCTATATATATATATATATATTCACCTGGTCAATATTTGCGGCTTTAACTGTGAAGCACTAGATAATTCCTTGCATGGTCTGCAGAAGATAGATGGGTAGTTTCGTAATTTTTACAAATAGACAACAAACAAGTTCATATATGAACTATATGTTCATATGTGAACCCGTTGATTAGTTCAGTTAATTAGTTCATATGAGAATAAGTTAATTAGTTCATATGTGAATCACAATGGTTCATATGTGTATCTGTTAATTAGTGAATCAGTTAATTAGTTCATATGTGAATCAGGTAAAATAGTTCATATGTGAATTAAACGGGTTCACATATGAACGAAACACAAGTTCACATATGAACCCGTTTGCCGCCTATTAATAAAAGTTACGAAACTATCCCTCTATTTTTGGCATAGCAACAAAATTTGACCAGTCAAAACCGCAATTCATGACCAATCAAATCCAATCTTGACGGTATAAAAGGCTAGAATTACTTCTTTACTTCTCATATATTCAACACTTCTCATTTGAACCTATGGCTATATATATATATATATATATATGCTAAGAATATTTTGAAAACCACCAAAAGGTGGCAAACCATGCAAACCTAATCTTAGCCCTTAATCTTGTTCCTAAATAGATGAATATTTAATGATTTAGTTTCTAACATTAAGCATATTTTAGGTATTATGTTTTTTTTAAATAATTCTTTGTATATTCGGATTCCTTAAATTTAGGGATTCTCATTAATCGATATCATGTAGTTATTTGTGGTAACTATAATAAATTATTTTTTTAATTAATATATCTTCATTATTGTGGATGAGTTTCTGCGAATAGTTTTACTGGTTTCATTCCTTCTTTTTTGTTTGAATTCATCGGTGTGAAATCGAGGGTGTGGCTAGTGTCATCATGAATCCAAACGGTAAAGGAAAAGCACCGGTAGTCAATGATGTAGTAGGTCGTCGGTTGATCTTTGGATCTCTTTCTGGGTTTGTATGTGATGGCAATGATGTTAATAGTTCTCAGTATGCGACTCATCAAATGAAACAAGTTGTAGAGGGTGGAGAAAGATTCAGATCACCATAAGTGAATGATGCAGTAGGTCGTCGGTTGTTGTTTGGTTCGGTTTCTGGGTATGTTGGTGGCAAGTATAGTGAAATTAGGGGTCGTAGTATTTATGTGATGGGAATGATCCTACCCCATCTGCATATGTATCTGATCGAAATAAAGAAGTTGTCGATGGTGGTGAAAGGCTTAAATCATTTTCTGGGTTGCTTGCATCTGGAATGAATGGCGGTCAGTAAGTCGTCGATGAAGGTATTGGAACATTGGACCAACGATGTTGTGATGTTGATGATGAAAATGGTATTAAATTTTATTCCAAGTTGGCTTTGCTTTATGGAATCTTTTCAGTATATGAATTATGTTAATTGCATTGAATGCGACCCATTATTGGTAATACATGCAGGTTGTTCAAGTGATTTGAATTCATTAAAGTAGTTGAAAACCAACAAATTGTTGAATGTTTGCTTTATACAGTTGGCCAAGTGTAATTCTTTATCCAATAGTGCTTCTTTATTAATCACAGTTAATTTTTTTTTTGCAGATAATATTTCACAGATTATGGAGGAGAGTCCTGGTGGTTCTAAGTATTATATTCCGGTAGTTCCCGATTCTGTTAATATCAAATTAGGTGATTCATTTGCTTCCGCTGAATTGGCCGAACGTGCATATCGGAAGTATGCTATGGCGGCCGGGTTTGATGTTCGTCTTTAAAACAAGAAGAAAAACAAGCTTGGAATAGTCACAACCAGGTACTTTGTTTGTAATAAGCAAGGTGATGTGTCGAAGAAGATATATGATTCATTAGATGTTAGTAGCAAGAGACGTCATCGTAACTCTAATTTGAAGAGGTCTGGATGTTTAGCATGTTTTAAGATTCATTTTATTAAAGAAAAAGGTGTGTATGAGGTGTACAAGTTTGTTGAGAAGCATAACCATTTGCTACTTAATGATGATGAAATGTCTTTGTCACGTGTAAAACGTGAACTTACCTATGCGGATTAAAGGAATGTTTTTCATGTATGTAGTTCTAAGGTAGGCATAACTAAATCTCATAGAATGCGTAATGCACTTAAAGGTGGTGTTGAAACCATCGGGAGGAACTGTTAAGGACTATCAAAATTTCAAGAAGGACATGGTTACTTTTGTAGGAAACAAGGTGTAGATCCCAGTTTCAGTGCAATCAACAGATATAAGAACAATGATGAACAGATTATAGGCCACAGCAACTAGTCATATGATTAATATAAACTTCAAAGGGCTAAGGTTTACAGAGAGAATTTCTGATAATAATATGTAAACCTAACAACTAGTAAACTGAATAATGAAACTCTCTCTAACAAAAGAAACAGAAATAACTTTAAATACATGGGCTCGCAGGCCTAATGGGCTTATGGGCTTTAAGGCCCAACAAGCTTACAACTATTGCAACTTGTCACAAACTACCCTGAACTTCTATTTAACATTGAAAATGGCCCTAACAATCTCCCCCTTTAAATAGAAGTTGAAAGTCACGCCAGTTAGGAACAAAAATTTTCCGGAAACCAAAGCTGATCTCGAAATATCTGATTTGCGTTCTATATTCCAGTCGTTCTTCAATAACATTCAGTGCTTTAAGAACAAGTGCTTTGTATGAAAAATCCAGTAATTGAACTCCTTTTTCATCTTGACTCAGCGCACGCTTCAACTTGTCTTTCAAAAACATCAACGTACCATCACAAAATCTGGCAATCTGATCAAAACGGATAAAGCGTAGAACACCGTTGTTGTTCACATATGACATACCAAACTCTGGAAACTTTATAACTGTGAATGCAGGTACATTTAGAGCATCAGACGGAACACTCAGATCAGGCTTGAACAGATTAATCTTCGGTTGATCACTTTCTAACCCAATCTGAAAATCTTCCACCGAAGCAAGTTTCATTGCGCACTTCATGTATCTTTTCACTGTTTCTAGTGCATCAATGACTTCTCCGGGTCTGACGGTTCTGGTCTTTAAGTCACGTAATATGTACAGCAGATCTTGTGGCTCCAGACATGGAAAATCAGCATCAGAAAAGCAGTATTGTTGACCATCTTCTCTAGTAACCATAAAGTCCGTATACTTAACCTTCATGAAGTAGGCAGGTATAATCTTATCAACTGATACAATCCTGAGCTTTGTCTTGGAGTACTTGTGCTGGAACTTTCTGTACACGAACACAAGTTCACGCTGTTTTTCTTTATTTTTCACTGACTGTAGACCATGGATAATGTTGGGAACTGAAGAAAAACTCAAGTATGGTTAATGCTGCTAGTTCAAAATTACTACTGCTAGAAGACTTAAAGGTTAGTACTGCTGAGTGTTACTACTGCTAGTACTATTAATACTGCTAGTCAAAGTTAGTGCTGCTTGAACAAAGTTAGTACTGCTTAGCTAGTTAGTACTGCTAGTGGTTAGTACTGCTTAGTAGTTAATGCTGCTAGAAGGAAGTTAATGCTGCTGAAGATTAATATTGCTTATATGATGAAGATTCGTATGAAAGGATATACATGGAAGCTTAGAGATATACATAGAAGATATACTGAAGATATTTTATTTATTGTAATTATCTTTGTATTCAGTATATATATTGTATTGTTTAGAATAGTTAGATAACTTTTGTTTTTCATTCTTTTAGAGAGAAAATCAACCTCAAGGCATAGATCCTAATTCTAGAGAAGTAGAATTCGTATTGGTGTGCCTGTTCATCAATATTGAGGTTGAGTGAGTAATCTTGTAACTTCAAAGCATTCAATAAAAGCTTACAGTTTGTTATTCATATTTTCTGTGTTGATTTACTGTCTCATTGAATATCAAAGTGTTATTCCGCAAACTTCTTTGATATTGTTTCTGAGAATTAATTCTTGTTGAGAATTCGATCCTGACAAGTGGTATCAGAGCCTGATTTCTCAGAAACAACTATTCATCATGGAAAATCTTGCAGAATCAAGCAGTACTTTGGTCTCAAAGGTTCCAATGCTTAGACCCAATGAATTTGATATGTGGAAGATCAGAATCAAGCAGTACATACTCCTCACTGACTATTCTATGTGGGACATCATAGAGAATGGTCCTTCTGAAGCAGGAAAGATTGGTGCAGATGGAAAGAGAACTCCACCAAAAACTGATGCAGAAAGAAAGATCAGACAGACAGAGATGAAAGCCTTGAGCACCTTGCTCTTGGCTATTCCCAATGAATATCAACATCAGTTCTGTAACTGCACTGATGCAGAGATGCTCTGGAATGCTCTGGAGAAGAGATTCTCTGGTACCAAAAGTACCAAGAGAAATCAGAAAGCCATTCTGAAACAACAATATGAGAACTTTATGTCAACCAAGAATGAGTCCATGACTCAAACTTTTGACAGGTTCAACAAACTCATTGGTGAACTAGCTACAGTGGGAGTACAAATTGATTAAGATGATCTGAACAGAAAGTTTCTAAGGTCCTTGAGTGATGAATGGACCATGTATACTGTATCTTTCAGACAGAATGATCAACTGGAAGAAAAGGAACTTGATGATCTTTATAATGATCTAAGAGTTTTTGAATCTGAGGTAGAGGATAAAAAGAGGCCTTCTGGGTTTGTTCACAATGCTGCACTCCTTTCAGCATCAACTGATTCGACTTCCAACCTTGAATCAGTTAGTCCTGTCAATGGAACAAACCAAGAGAAAGGCACTGAAACTGTGTTTGAGGCCTTTCTGGCAAGTCATGGAAACTCTTCTCTCATTAATGATGACTTGGAACAACTCAATCCAGATGATCTTGAAGAGATGGATATTAAATGGCAGATGGCCATGCTCTCCATGAGAGTTAAAAAGTTCATCAAAAGAACTGGGAGGAACAACTTCTCCCAAAGAAGAGAAGATGGAGCAGGATTTGACAAGTCCAAGGTAGAATGTTACAAATGCCATCAAAAGGGACACTTTGCTAGAGAATGCAGAAGTGGAATGTCTCAGAATAACAACCACCAACAAGCTCAATCTGGAAGCTTCAACAGAAACTCTGTACAAGCCCTTGTATCTCAACAAGGTATGGGGTTTGATTGGAGTGATCAAGCTGAAGAGGCTATTCAGAATCAAGCTCTAATGGCAGAGGTGTCTAGTCTCCCTATAGAGGTAACTTCCAATCTTTGCTCTCAAAATTGCATTAACACTGTTAAAAGGTATAGGGATCACAACCAGAACATGAGTGATGACCTTAAGAGATTGGAAAAAGACATAAAAGATTATGTGAGGATTGTTGAGAGATTTGAAGAACAGATTAAGGGTTTTCAAGCTAATGAGCTTCAACACTCTTATGACACAAATTACTGGAAGTGGGAGAAGAATGACTTAGAGCTTCAACTGACCAGATCTAAAGAAGAAAGTGAAAAGCTAAGAGGAGAGCTAGCTAAAGTCAAACTTGATGTAGAAAAGTTTTCTAATGCTTCCAAAGCAATGGATTCTTTATTACAAACTCAGATTCATGATAAACTGAGAAGAGGTATAGGGTACAATACCACACCACCACCCTATAACAACAACTACATCCCTCCTAGTTCAGAGCTGTTAGAAACTAAGGATAGGAAGGATCTACCTAAGGGAGCCACTGAAATAGATCCCTTAGATGAAGTGGTTGTTAAGGATAAAACTGAGAAAGAAGTTGTCAAGGATAAGGACAATACTGTGAGTGGTGAGATTTCTAAAGAAAATCATATTATCACCAATGAGGAATGTGGAAAGCACTGGAACAAGTCCAAAGAGATAGAAAAGACTGAGGGAAAGAACAAGAAGGTTCACTATAAGCAGACCACTGTTGTGAACCCTATTCCTTGCAAACAGTGTGATTGCAATAAAGCCAAGAGCCTAAATTCTGGTTTAAAAAGAGGAAATCAAAGAAACTGGAATAATCAATGGGCTCAGAAACAAGGAGTTGATCTGAATAAAATCAATAGACCAAAACCTTGTTTTATATGTGGCAAGTTGAATCATTTGGCTAAGTATTGTTACTTTAACCCTATTAACCAACAGATGAACTTTCAAAGATTTGTGCAAAAATCTGTGGGTTATAGGAAGGCTGGAAAGAAACATGTGATAAAGAAATATGTTAAAAGTAAAGGCACTTTAAAGAAAAAGATTTTAAAAGAAAGTATCAAAATGTGGGTGCCTAGAAGTACTAACAGTATTAGTACTGCTAACACAGTTACTACTGCTAACAGTGTTAGTACTGCTGAAAATATTAATAGTGCTAATACTGTTAATACCTCTTCAAAAGTTAATACTGCCAACACAGTTACTGCTGCTAACACAGTTACTGCTTCTAACAAAGTTAGTGCTGCTAAGCATGCAAGTGCTGCCAAGGTAGTTAGTACTTCTAAAACTAGTACTGATTCTAGCAAACATAGTTCCAAGCCTATTATTGTAACAAAGTACTCCAAGAATGAGGAGTTAAAGTTCAAAAATCTTGTCAAGAAAGAGTGCAAATATTTTGATGAGAAAGGGGTACCCAAGACCACTTTGGCTTGGGTTCCTAAATCATACTAATTGATTTATTTAATGTGCAGGGCAACCAACAGCTCAAGGGAAAGAGCATATGGCATGTTGATAGTGGTTGCTCTAGGCACATGACTGGCAACATGTCATGCCTTCAGGATTTCAAGCATATTAATGGAGGACATGTTGCATTTGGAGACAATCTTACTGGTGGTAAGATAATTGGAAAAGGTAATGTCACCAAAGGTAAGATGACATTTGAGGATGTCTACTATGTTGATCAATTAAAGTACAACCTGTTAAGTGTATCACAGGTTTGTGACAAACAACATAGTATATTATTTACAAATACTGAGTGTATGATCCTTGCTCCAGGGTTCAAGGTAGTTGATGAAAACATGATACTACTTAGAACTCCAAGGAAGGACAATGTTTACTGTCTTGATTTGGACAATGTTGATAGTGATTCATCTTTAAATTGTCTTGTTTCAAAAGCTTCTATAGATGAATCCTCCCTTTGGCACAGAAGGATGTGTCACATGAATTTCAAGACTATGAACAATCTTGTTAAAAATAACCTTGTAAGAGGGTTACCTTCAAAAGTCTTTTCATGTGATGATCATTGTGTTGCTTGTCTTAAAGGCAAACAGCACAAAACTTCTCATAAGACCAAAGAGTTAAATTCTGTTTCTACTTGTCTCCAGTTATTGCATATGGATCTGTTTGGTCCTACAAATGTTATGAGTATAGGCAAGAAATCTTACTGCTTGGTTATTGTTGATGATTACTCCAGATTTACTTGGGTATATTTTCTAAGGACTAAGGATGAAACAAGTGGTCTTATCAAATCCTTTATTCTAAGAATTGAAAACCAAACTAATCAAAGAGTAAAAGTCATTAGATCAGATAATGGAACTGAGTTTAAAAATCATGATCTAAACACTTTTTGTGAAGAGAAAGGTATTGAGAGGCAATATAGTGCTCCTAGGACTCCTCAACAGAATGGTTTGCTGAAAGGAGGAATAGAACACTAATAGAGGCTGCTAGATCTCTGTTGGCTGATTCAAAATTGCCAATTACCTTCTGGGCTGAAGCAGTTAATACTGCTTGTTATGTCCAAAACAGAGTTCTAGTGGTCAAGCAAAAGAACAAGACCCCATATGAGCTTTTAAATAAAAGAAAACCTTTTATTGGTTTCTTCAAACCTTTTGGGTGTCCTTGTACAATTCTAAATACCAAATCTCACTTAGGTAAGTTTGATAGCAAAGCAGATGATGGATTTCTTGTGGGATATTCATCTCAGAGTAAGGCCTACAGAATATTTAACTCTTCTTCTAGAATAATTGAAGAAAGTGACAATGTCAAATGCAATGAGAGCACACCAAATCCTGTTGGATCTGGACCTCAGTGGCTATTTGACATTGATTCACTAACTAATTCTTTTGGTTTCAGTAGTGATGATTCTACAGGAACAGGATGTGGAGGATCAGGGATCACACAAGTCTCAGAAAGCATATCTAAATCTGTGATATTTCCCATACCCACAGTGCATTCTGGTGAAGACTGTGAAAAGGAATCATTTACTGGACCAAATCAGAGTGAAGAAGAAACTAGAGATGAGGAGACTCAAGAAAATAAAGAATCAGAAGTGTCATCTGAAAACACTTCAGTTGAGTTGCATGACTCTAATCTAGAGGCTGGACTGAATGAAGAACCTAGTCATAACACAAGAGTTCAAAAGAATCACCCTCCACAGCTGGTAATAGGAGATATCTCTTCTCCTATGATGACTAGACATCAAAGCAGGCTTCAAGAAATGCAAGATCAACAGCATACAGTCCTTTCTTGCTTTCTATCCCAGCTTGAGCCTAAAAAGGCACATGATGCTATGAAAGAATCTAGCTGGATAGAAGCAATGCAAGAAGAACTGTTACAGTTCAAGCTACAAGATGTATGGGATCTAGTAGACCTTCCTAAAGGTCACAGAGCAATTGGCACAAAGTGGATTTTCAGAAACAAGAGAGATGAAAGAGGTATTGTCATAAGGAACAAAGCAAGGCTGGTGGCTCAAGGCTATACTCAAGAAGAGGGTATAGATTATGAAGAAGTTTTTGCACCTGTGGCTAGGATAGAAGCAATCAGACTATTCCTCGCCTATGCTTCTTACATGAACTTCAAAGTCTATCAAATGGATGTAAAAAGTGCTTTTCTCTATGGATCAATTGAAGAAGAAGTATATGTCTGTCAACCACCAGGGTTTGAAAACCCAAGCTATCCAGACAGGGTATACAAATTAAAGAAAGCACTTTATGGACTACATCAAGCCCCAAGAGCATGGTATGACACTCTGTCATCCTATCTCTTGGAAAATGACTTTGAAAGAGGAGTCATTGATAAGACTCTATTTATCAAAAGAAAGAAGAAGGATATCTTGCTGGTCCAAATCTATGTTGATGACATTATCTTTGGATCTACAAGAAACAACATGTGCAAGGAGTTTGAGGATTTAATGCATCAAAGGTTCAAAATGAGTTCCATGGGGGAACTTACTTTCTTCCTTGGACTCCAAGTTCAACAGAAGTCAGATGGCATTTTCATATGTCAATCCAAGTATGTGCAGGATATTCTAACAAAGTTTGGTTTCTCAGAATCAAAACCTGCCAGCACACCTATGGAAACACACAAGCAGATCACAGCAGATCTTGAGGGGGAGTATATGGATGTGCATCATTATAGATCCATGATTGGCTCTCTCATGTATCTCACAGCATCAAGGCCAGATATAATGTTTCCAGTCTGTGTATGTGCAAGATTTCAAGTTAGGCCAAAGCAATCTCACTTTCAAGCTGTTAAGAGGATATTCAGATATCTCAAAGGGCAACCCAGATTGGGACTTTGGTATCCTCATAACTCACCTTTTGACCTAATAGCATACTCAGACAGTGATCTAGGTGGGGCAAACTTGGACAGAAAATCTACTTCTGGAGGATGTCAGTTTTTGGGTGCTAGACTAGTCTCATGGCAGTGCAAGAAACAAACCACAGTATCCACATCTACAACAGAGGCAGAGTACATAGCAGCTGCAAGTTGCTGTTCTCAAGTCTTATGGATTCAGAATCAAATGTTGGATTATGGGGTAACCTTTCTACACACTCCAATCTTTATTGACAACAACAGTGCTATTAGCATTGTAAATAATCCAGTCAAGCACTCAAAGACAAAGCACATTGAAATCAGGTATCACTTTATAAGAGATTGTAATGAAAAGAAACTTATTCAAGTTGTCAAAGTTCACACTGATAATCAGTTTGCTGATCTATTCACTAAAGCTTTTGATGTGGGTAGATTCACTTTCTTGGTAACAAGTGTGGGAATGATAAACTCTGAATAATCTTCTTCTCAAAAAGTGGTTTTATACCTGTATATTTTTATTCTTGGTGTTACTAATCTTCTTTTTCAGGATATGCATAGCAGTACTCAGTGTTTAGCAAGTTTAAAAGGAGTAAGTATAGTTAATACTGCTAGTGGTTAATACTGCTTTCAGTTAATACTGCTAGTGGTTAATACTGCTTTCAGTTAATACTGCTAGTGGTTAATACTGCTTTCAGTTAATACTGCTAGTGGTTAATACTGCTTTCAGTTAATACTGCTCGTGGTTAATACTGCTTTCAGTTAATACTGCTAGTGGTTAATACTGCTTTCAGTTAATACTGCTAGTTAGTTAATACTGCTAGCCGTTACTACTGCTAGTAGTTAATACTGCTCTAGGTTAATACTGCTTATATTCCGAATACTATAAATACTCTTTGCCCGCCTAAAAGTTCATAACGACTCTTTGCATACTGTTCTCTTGCGCTCAAAACCTTTTCTCTCTCAAGTTCGAAGTTTTCAGGCAAGTTTTCACTAAGATCAATGGCATCCATGACGTTCATCGACGAGCACAACGAGATTGCGATGCTACAAAAGCCAAAGCAAGCTTCAGGATTTCATCAGATTGTGGATTTCCTCAAGACAAGCCACATTGCTCATGCTCGTACTGTATCCCCTACAATCTACATTGAGCATCAAAGGCAGTTCTGGGCTAATGCAACCATTGTTGTGGAAAATGGTGTGCAAATGATCAAGACAAGAATCTGTGATCAATCACTTACAGTTACTGAAGAGGTTATTCGCATCAGTCTACGTCTAGACGATGCCTCTGGTATAACTTCTATCCCAAATGATGAACTGTTTTCAACTCTTACAAGAATGGGGTATGGAGGCCCATTGGGTGTTTTCAAATTTTCTAAAGCAAAATTCTCACCCCAATGGCGTTTCTTTGTCCATACTCTTATGCATTGTATATCCAAAAAGACTACTGGATGGAGTGAGTTCAGCAGCACTATTGCTTATGCTTTGGTGTGCTTGGCCACTGCCAGAAAGTACAATTTTTCTAAAATGATTTTCAATGATCTTGTCTCAAACATGGGAAACAAAAAGAGCTTCTTTATGTATCCCAGGTTTGTTCAAGAAGTTATTACTAATCAATTGACGGATATACCTCAACCTGTTGGGGTATATGTACCTAAACCCCCCAAAGGCAAGGTTTTCTCAAATATGAGAAGATCTGCTGGGGACTCTGAAGGAGTTGACACCCCATTGTTCTCTACAATGATGGTGGTGTCCCAAACCAATGAAGGTATGGCAGCAGGGTCAAGGCCCCCATTAGACCAACCCACTGCTAGCCAAGCCCAACCTTCCCTCTCAAAGTCAATTCCCCAGTCCCTTCTTGAAAAACCAACCTCTCCCATCACCCAAACCTACAAGAGAAAACAGGTAAAGAAGGCTCCTTCCCTTCTTGTACCATTACCCACTAAGCCTATAAGCCCTATAAGGGAGAATTCTCCCCTAGAGAATATCCAAAGGGAAACCACAAGGGTGTCTCCCAACCCAAAGGAGGTGCTCTCTGAGGAGGAGGTAGAGCATATGGGTGATGAGGCTGCCACTACTCCTGCTAGCACAGAGGAGGAAAGTGGTAACATCAATAAGACCTCCCCCATGGCAACTTTGAATGAGCAATCATTTGAAGGTCCCTGGTGCCAAGAAACCACAGGGGTGGATAGTGCTTCTGCTAGGCAGAAGACTTCCACTACTAAAAGATCCAATGATCCTTCAATAGGGGGTAACACTCCTGGAGAAGGTGAGGACAGATATAACTATGATGAATTGATGGAGGCAATGGGCAACATCAACATGGATGTACTCAAACAGGGCAAAGATATAGAAGAGCTTAAACTCATAGTTCTGTCACAACAAGAACAAATCATCAAGTTGAAGCAAATGGTAAGAAAACTGATTCTGCAAAGGAAGAAGAAACAATTTGTGCTCAGAAGAAGGAAACCAGTGACTGATGCTCCCAAAAAGGGGGAGTCAGAAGCTGATGCCAAAGCTAAGGGGGAGCAAGAGGAAAAACATGATGTTGAGGGGGAGAATGAGCAAGCAGCAGAAACAGAGCCAGCAGCAGAAACCATTAATACTGCCAGTTCAAGTAAAGCAGTAGAAATGGTTAATACTGCTGAGCTGAAAGAAGCAGCAGAAACAGTAAAAGAGGTCCTTACAGAGCTTGAGGTTGCAGAGACACTCATCAAAGCCAAACATGATACTCCCAAGGTCACCTCAAAGGCCAAAGGAGTTGTCATAAAAGAAAGAGGTGATGCAGCAAAGAACTCTAGCATTGAGAAGGTGATGGGTAAAGATAAAGGTAAGGCAAAGCTAGTTGAATCTGATAAACCAATGAAAAAGCAGAAGCTGATTGAATCAGATGAAGTTCTAGCTAGGAAGATACAGGCTGAATTTGAAGAAGCAGAAACCATGCAAGTGCAAAAGGATAGAGAGATAGCTAAAGCAATGGCTGCAGAGTTAAACAAAGCCTATCAACAAAGCTTAGCAACAGAACAAGCCAAGCAGAAAGCCACATCTTTGAGGAAGCCTGATAAGATCAAAATGGCTGCAAGGAAAAGACAACCTTCAAAGACATACCTGGGTGCTCAAGAGAGAAAGAAAATGATTACTTTCCTCAAGGGTGCAGTAGGTGTCAAGGTAGAGATGTTTTCAAAGATGTCTTTTGAGAAGCTCAAGAAGATGTATGATGCTGAGATGATAAAGCTTCAAGGAGATGATCTTGCAAGGGTTGAAATGGAGAAAAGAATGAAAGAAAGCAATGATTTCTTACAAAAACCATTCCCTGATGAGCAAGAAACTCCAGAGAAGGAAACAACAATTGGTGAAAGTCTAAGGACTTTAAAAAGAACAAAGATGATTGCCAGGAGAAAGCCTACAAAGAAGCCTAGATTAGTGGAAGAAGAGGCTGAAAAGGTTGCTGAAGAAGAAGAGGCACCTGAGTCATCTACAATGAAAGAACCTGCAAGTACTGAGGATGTCAAGATGTACATGGTTGTGATGGACAAAGTGCCTGAACCAATTGCAGCAGAACCTGTAGGAGTTAAACCTCCTGAAGTCATTCACTGGGATGTTTTGAAAGTAGATGGCAAGGAATATATCAGACTGAAGAGAAAAGATGAAAAGTATGAAGTCTACAGTACTTGGGCTAAAATTGTCAGAACATGCTCAAGGTCTGATATTGAAGAAATGTTTGATATAGGGATGAAGTTGTATGCAGATCAGTTGAAAGCTCCAGGAATTTCAATTACAAAACTGGTGATGGAGTATCTGTGTATGATGTTCAAACCTGATGAAGTGGAGGAAATCATAAGGAGTGTTTTTCAAGCAGTTACCAATTGGACTTTGTATGAAACTAGTGGCGTATATTCTGTGACTTTGGATAGAAATCACATTGAATACTTCCTAGTGGATAAAGTATACAACCATAGCAGATTGAAACTTCATTTAATGTTGAAGAAGAAGCTTGGATGTGGTGAAAATTCAGAAATGGCTAAATATTTGATCCAAAGAACAATTAATCAAAGTTTAGGATTGGATGCAAATACTGGAATTTAGGTCATGATGAAGTTTTGGGAGCATCTTGAAGAAGATCTGAAGAACTTGACTTCTTTTCCTAAAAGTCAAGTTAGGGGGAGATTGTTGGGAACTGAAGAAAAACTCAAGTATGGTTAATGCTGCTAGTTCAAAATTACTACTGCTAGAAGACTTAAAGGTTAGTACTGCTGAGTGTTACTACTGCTAGTACTATTAATACTGCTAGTCAAAGTTAGTGCTGCTTGAACAAAGTTAGTACTGCTTAGCTAGTTAGTACTGCTAGTGGTTAGTACTGCTTAGTAGTTAATGCTGCTAGAAGGAAGTTAATGCTGCTGAAGATTAATATTGCTTATATGATGAAGATTCGTATGAAAGGATATACATGGAAGCTTAGAGATATACATAGAAGATATACTGAAGATATTTTATTTATTGTAATTATCTTTGTATTCAGTATATATATTGTATTGTTTAGAATAGTTAGATAACTTTTGTTTTTCATTCTTTTAGAGAGAAAATCAACCTCAAGGCATAGATCCTAATTCTAGAGAAGTAGAATTCGTATTGGTGTGCCTGTTCATCAATATTGAGGTTGAGTGAGTAATCTTGTAACTTCAAAGCATTCAATAAAAGCTTACAGTTTGTTATTCATATTTTCTGTGTTGATTTACTGTCTCATTGAATATCAAAGTGTTATTCCGCAAACTTCTTTGATATTGTTTCTGAGAATTAATTCTTGTTGAGAATTCGATCCTGACAGATAACGACTTCATCATACTTTCTGATCCAGTGGGCAAAGATCTTTTTCTGACTTTCTTCGAGGAAAGGAACTTTGATTCGGACTCTTTCCCACTTGGATGGACGAACTGGAGTAGTACTAACTAGTTCTCTAACTGGTGAAGCTGGAGGAGATCTCTCGGGAAAAACTGTAGAAGAAAAATCAGGGTGATTAACTGGATAGGTCAATAAAGGAACCACGGCAGAAGACTGATCATCTGGATGTAGTATTTCATCAATTTCTTCTTGCATAACCACCAGAGCTCTTTCAGTATTGGCACATTCTTCTGTCGTGTCCGTCACTTCATACGGATCTAGTATTATTGCCCAATCTTCAGGAACTATCGGAGAACCATCTTCAAATTCCTCAGGCTTTTCAACCGTCGGATAATCGTATAGTATCAAGTCTGTCACCGGTTCCCGTTCCTGTTCCTGTCTCTGTCCCTCTGTTCTTGTACCCGAACCCGTACCCTGTTCAACCTGTTCTGACTCCACTACATGTGTCTCCGGCTCAGATAGACGTTGGCGCTTCTCCCCCTCATGGTGATCAGGATCATCCTGATCATCATGTCGGCGCTTGAGCCGTTCTGCCTGGTTACGGCAGGTATCCTCCACTGCTGAAAGGCGTTCCGTCAAAACAGCTACGGTTTGCTGAAGTGACTGAAGCATAGCTTGCTGGATCTGGAAGGCTTCGGTAGAGACAGTAGGCTGGGGTGTAGGTGGAGTAGGTGTGGATGCTTGAGAACGAAGTAGAGATAGCAAATCGGCATCTTGGGTGGGTTCGGTTTGAGATTGGGCTATAAGTTTGGCGAGAAGGATAGATTTGAGTTCAGGTATGGAAAGATCCGTGGCTGATAGAGAAGGTGGAATAGGTGTGGTCTCCGGCTCAATCGCAGGACCTTTGCCTTTGACCATTCGTTTGATGTTGTCCACCTCCTCCCTCATCATAGATTGGACAGCCTTTAGGGCGCCGTCCATGTATTCCCTTGAGACAAACTCATGTGGGGTAACTCCGGGGTCACTTAGACTTCCCGTTGTAGCTACGACTGTTGAAGTCGAGCCGCCTACGTTCACGGTTGGCGTGATGATAGCCGTGGTAGGACTTCCACCCAATCCTTGTAACCTACCCGAAGGTGGGTTTACTATGGATGTTCCGGCCGGGCCACTTAGGCTACCGGCGATAGCCGAAAAAGGAATCTGTGTCCTAGGAATGGCATGAATAACAAGTGGCTCTAGACTCCGTGCATGCAAAGAAGGCGAGAACGGGGGCAGCTGTTCTCTTGTTTCAATATCGGCACCCTCCAAGTGAGAGCCCGATAGCGTATGTGCTAAATCCCCGTGAGTTTGTGAAACCACCATCTGTTGAGAGATGGTGGAGTGGCTTGGTGGGGCGTGCGAGTGCGCCGCTAGGTCCACGGCGGCTTCTTCAATACCCAGTCCCAACACATGAGACTGGATAGCAGATGTGGCTACCTGGCTAGATGTGGCTGGGGGGGATACAACCGAAGATGGTTGTCCCATCACTCGTGTACTCTCAGAATGTAGCTTACTCCGCCTTTCTCTCACACAGCTCACCTCTTGATATTCAACCAATACTCCCTCCGTTCTCCTTATCTCTCCGGATGGGGGCTGATTATCGTCACCATCAGAGTCAGAAGACTCTTCATTTGATGGCGATGATTCAAAATGAGTTTCTTCGGAGTCGGAATTGGCTGCCGTGTCTTTAGTAGCAGCGACAGAAGAGGACTGAACATGAATGGTTTCAGAATCTGTGGCCTCTTCTGCCATTTGAGTCTCGGTTGGTGGTGGTGACGGTGGTTGTCTTGAAGAACTAGGCTGGCTCGTTCCAACGGCACTGCCCACGCCAGATCCCCTCACAATAATAGCTCTCGACACCCCTTGTCCGGAAGCCCCAGCTGTCCGAACGCTCCTGCCTCTCGTTTGTGGACGCGGACCCTCACGTCGCTCAGGTCTTGCTCCCTGGGCAGGTCCTGCCGGTCCTGGCCGGACCATACGAGCTGGAATGTTGTGTGTGTGCCTATAAGCTATCACACTCAGTGCCGTGGGACGAGCATGGTCTAGTACCCCGACTGGGATTTGTCGGGCGACAACACCTTCCGGATCAGCACGGGAAGGAATCTTGCGAGTTGGATGTTGTGGGCACGTCGGGTGGGTAGAGCGGCGCTGTATCTCGGGATACAGGTTCATGTAGTTCCGGATAATGATCTGTAGGAACCGCATGAATGGAATGAAGTTTGACCGGCGAGATGCAGTAGAACGAACTCTTTGAATGAGTTCAAACCAGAGAAAGTCGGCAAAGTCCACGTGGCGATTGAAAGCCACCGCGTGAAAGATGCGAAGAATCGGGGCGCTCGTCTGATCAATGCCCTTCGTTATAGACGAAAGGCACCGATTGATGTATGTGAACAACGTATACCATATTGTTGATAGATGTTTGCGGTTGAAAGTTGATGGAATGCGAAGTTCTGCGCCGTAACCCAAGGAGAGAAGATCAGCGCACAGTGTAGCATCAGTGACCATGGGGTCAAAGGTTTCGCGGCCGGCTACGGATCCGGCGGTCGGTAACCGAAGAAATTGACGGAAAAGATCACATGTGAGAAGCACTGGAGTGTGATCTATTCGTCCTTCAAGATGAAATCCTCCATCGGCCTCTAACGCATGGAGAGAATGCCAGAACTGCTGTAAGTATAGAATTGGTACGGTTGCAGTTTCCGTTAGAGCATAGGCGATCGGATGGCCCCTGAGTATCTCGATGATGACTTGATGTTGAATAGCAGGTTGGGTTACATCGAGATGGTAGTTATTGGCTGTAAGAGGAAGGAACTGATCCTCGGGAATCAGTTCTGCATCTGCGATTGGATCAATCGCTGGTGGCTGGTTTTGTGCCATTGTACCTGTGAAGAATGAATCTATTAGTACGCAGGTTTGGAATAAGGTAATAGCCGTTGGAGTTACACAGTCATGATTTAGATCACACCGGTTAGTAACTCCAAAAATTGGAAGAGCAAACCCTGCTCGTGAATTAGGGTCAGTCACCAAGGCGCGCAGACTTGCACCACTTCCTCATAAACACACATAAGTCCAAGTATGACTATAAGCACCAACACCTTGGATTCGACCGGATAAAAGCAAGACCGGACGAGGCATTCGACCGAAGGTCTCATAAGACCGGATAGATGTTGGATCGGATGAGGTCTTCGACCGGATAGGGTCTGCGACCGGATACGGTCTACGACCGGAGGTCATTAAGACCGGGGGTAAATTAAGACCGGAGGGTAAGAAGACCGGAGGTGATATTCGACCGGAGGTTTCAAACGACCGGTGATTTAAACCACCGGATATGTGGTCGACCGGAGGGATCGATTGACCGGGGAAGCCTTCGACCGGGGCGAAACCCTAGATCGGAGTATTCCCCCGGAGAAGATAAATCGACACTGATTCATCGCCGGGGACCATCCAGATCAACTCCCACTATTAACTCGATCGATTATGATCGATCGATATAGTCTAAACACATACCTTGTCGATTGAAGGCGATGAAAACGTCGTATAGGGTCGAAGAATGCGGTCGAATGAGAGGTCCGGGCGAGAAGAGATTATCGATCGAATGAAGAGGATGGCTTCGACCGGGGTTCTTATACCCCGGAGGGTGTTGGGCTTGGGCCGGTGGGGGGGGCGGGTAGGTTATGGGCCGAAACTTTGGGCCTAGGCAAATCAAACAAACACCTCAAACCAAACACAAAAAATAAACCAAACCTAAAAAAAACTTTGTGGAATTTTCGGAGATATAAATAAAATAAAAAAATTAACTCAAAAAAAACTTAAAGGGAAAAAAAAACTACGGAGAGAAGAAGAAACAAAATTAAAATTAAAGATAAAGGGCTTAAATAAAAAACGCAGACAAGAGACCTAGCTCCCCCTCGAATGATTACCATGAGGAGGTCCAACCACAGAACCCTCTTACCTGCTCCCCCTCGAAAGGAGGACCCGTGAAACTTACCAACCATCTGACGCTAGTGGTCCCCCTGAACACAGTATCGGGTTGTAGATCTGTCACTAACAACTTACTCTTCAAGGAACAAAGGAATGAACTGCACACACAATCACGAAAAAACAGACACACGAACACACAAAGAAATCTACTTTGTTAATACAGAAGTTCGTAACGGACACAGAGCTGAACGAGTAAAATGCAATAACCAAGGAGTGTGGAAAATAGCAACCAGAGACACGTCACTGGGGCAGTTGTCACAGTCAGTCGTTATTGAATGAAACTCGTAGAGAGCTGCGAACGGATCAAACTTTCAAATTTAGCATACCTAGCTTGGACACAAGGTAATTAAATTGTTTTTCGTCCAAAGCTTTGGTAAATAGGTCTGCTAACTGATGCTCTGAATTAACAAAATAGAGTTCGATAGTACCTTTTTCCACGTGATCTTTTATAAAGTGATAGCGCACATCAATGTGCTTCGTTTTCGTGTGCTGGACGGGATTGCTTGATATAGCAATAGCGCTCTTCGAGTCGCAGTAGATGGGAATCCTGGAGTAATTAAATCCATAATCTTTGAGCTGGGTGCGCATCCAGATGACTTGCGAGCAGCAACTGGCGGCTGCTACATACTCCGCCTCGGCGGTGGAGGTGGACACGCAGTTTTGCTTCTTGGAAGCCCAGCTTACAAGACGATCGCCCAAGAACTGAACATGACCCGACGTGCTCTTCCGGTCCAGCATGTTTCCAGCGTGGTCAGCGTCCGAGTAGGCTGTCAATTCAAAACCTGTCTCTTTTGGATACCACAAACCAAGATCAGCAGTACCTTTTAAATATCGAAAAATTCGCTTAACCGCAGCTAAGTGAGACTCTTTAGGTTTCGACTGAAATCTTGCACACAAGAATGTCGAAAACATAATGTCAGGCCGACTAGCCGTCAAGTACATCAGAGAGCCAATCATACCTCTATAAATAGTAGCATTCACATCCTTACCGTCAGGATCAGAGTGAAGCTTTAGAGTAGTGGACATGGGGGTTTTCATAGATGAAGATTGTTCCATCTGGTATTTCCGAAGAATATCCGAGATGTACTTAGATTGATTAATGAAAATTCCTGATTGTAATTGTTTTACTTGGAGACCCAGGAAAAAATTCATTTGCCCCATCATGCTCATTTGAAAATGTTTACTCATTAAGGCAGAAAAGTTCTGACAGTACTTGGGGTTCGTGGAGCCAAAGATTATATCATCAACATAAATTTGTACAAGAATGATATCATTCTTTTCTCTTTTAATAAATAAGGTAGTATCAATTTTACCTTTAGAGAAGCCAGACTTGACTAAGAAGGATGAGAGTGCATCATACCAGGCTCGTGGCGCTTGCTTAAGACCGTAGAGGGCCTTGTCAAGAAAGTAGACGTAATGCGGATTTTCAGTACTCACGAAGCCTTCGGGTTGCGAGACATAAACTTCCTCCTTGAGCACGCCATTGAGGAACGCGGATTTCACGTCCATTTGAAAGACGATGAAATTCTTGTGAGCGGCGTAGGCGAGGAACATGCGGATCGCTTCAATGCGGGCCACCGGTGCAAACGTCTCATCGTAATCAATTCCTTCTTGCTGGCGATATCCTTTAGCCACGAGACGCGCCTTGTTCCGAACAATGATGCCGTTTTCGTCCTTCTTGTTCTTAAAAATCCATTTAGTCCCGATCACCGTCTTGTTCTTAGGACGGGGAACTAGGAGCCATACTTTGAGGGTCTCAAACTGGTTGAGTTCCTCCTGCATAGCAATTACCCAGTCCGGATTAGTCAGTGCGTCAGAGACAGTGGAAGGTTCGATACGGCTTAGGAACGAGGAAAATAAGCAGTCATTGGCGGTGGTGGATCGAGTTTGAACTGGTGTGAAGGGATCACCAATGATCTGATGAAGAGGATGTGCTCGAGTCCATTTGGTAGTGTGTGGATGTGGTTGATATGTCTGATGGGAGGTATCAGAATCCACATGACCACCTGGAGGTAAATCCTGAACTGCCTCGAGGGATGATGGCTTGTGAGGTGTAAGCTTCGTAGTGGGAGTCGAACTAGGAGTAGAGGACGACTCAGCTGGAGATGAAACTATGGAATGTTCCGGGATTGCCGGAGAGGAAGCTTCGAGAGCACCTTCGACAGAAGTCGGTGCAGGAAGTTGAACGGAAACATGAGTTGGTTCAGTAGCACCGTTATCAAGAGCTTGAGCAAGAGGGTGTCTATCACTTGAGCTCGGGGAAGCTTGATCATTGGCAGTAGAGGATGGAGCACCAGGCGAGGATGGACCACCGGAGTCGGTAGGGCCCGTGACTTGTGTCACTTCTGGTGCTTGAGCATTATTCCTGTCACATGACGTAGTATTAGACTTAACATTAAATAAGTCAGTATAAAAGAATTCAAACAATAAATCCAAATCAGAAAGATGTGCTCTTGACGCATGATGTGGATCCACTGGAGATTGTGTAGCCTCCGTTCGGAATTGTCCAGAAGCTAACACACCAGTAAGCGCGGGTTCTGAACTGAGATGTTCAGAAACCATGTCAGGGGCCTCGTCAAAAGTCACATTTACGCTCTCAATGACGGTCTTCGTCCTTTTGTTGTAGACACGGTAGGCTTTTGCTTGTTGAGAGTAGCCGATAAACACTCCTTCATCCGCTTTGGGACTGAATTTGCCAAGATCATCCTTATCATTTAAGACAAAACAGGTGCATCCGAAAGCATGAAAGTAGTTGATGTTCGGGATACGCTTATTGATGATCTCGTACGGAGTCTTGTTAAACCGCTTGTTAATGATAGACCGATTTTGAGTATAGCAAGCGGTAGCAACAGCTTCTGCCCAAAGAAATAGTGGTAGCTTGGAATGAGATAACATCGTGCGTGCTGCTTCGACTAGAGTTCTGTTTCGACGTTCTACCACTCCATTCTGCTGAGGAGTACGAGCAGCGGAGCAAGTATGCGAGATACCCACTGAAGTGAGATAAGTGGTGAGTAACTGATTCTTGAACTCAGTACCGTTGTCCGTCCTGATGGTTTGAACTACTTGGTTGAGACTGACTTGAATACTTTTCAGAAGAGAGATTATCAAGTCGGGAGTTTCATCCTTGGAACGGAGAAATCGGACCCAAGTGTAACGAGAGAAATCGTCAACCATCACCAGAACATACTTCTTGTGATTTATGCTTTGAACGCGCATCGGTCCACATAAGTCCATGTGGATTAGCTCAAGGGACCGAGAAGTACTCGGAACGGCTTTAGGCTTGTGAGGCGCCTTTTTCATCTTGCCCTTTTCGCAGGCAGCGCACAGATGATCTTTTGCAAACTTGAGATCTGGCATACCTTTGACATGTCCCCCGAGCACCAACTTGTTGATGTTCTTGAAATTCAAGTGCGAGAGACGATGATGCCATAGCCAACTTTGTTCAGTAGATGTTTTTGACAACAAACAGACTTCCTTATCGGGTTTCAAGGATGAGAGGTCGATCGTGTAGAGGTTGGTTTGTCGCGTGCCAGCAAGTATTTCTTTACCATCCTCAGTTCGAACGCTACACTTTTTAGCCTTGAAAGTAACCTCGAGATTCTTGTCGCATAATTGACCGATACTGAAAAGATTGTGACCGAGACCTTCGACATAGGAGACTTTCTTGATCGTGATGTTATCTTTGACAATATCGCCGTAACCCCTGATGGGAGAGGAGTGATCATTCCCGAAACGTACATTCCCACAGAACCTCTCGGTGAAGTTTGTGAGAAGCTCCCTTCTTCCGGTCATGTGTTTGGAGCAGCCTGAATCTAGATACCACACATGACCTTCCTGCAAAACAGGTTATTTCTTTTTAGGTACCCATTCGTAAATGGGTCCTTTAGGGTTAGGGTTAACACCCGACTTAGAGACCCGTTTATAATTGGGTCTTTGTCTTTCACGGGAAACATGACTATGAGAATTATTAGTAGCAATATGATATGAACCAAACCAATCAGATGCATAACGGCTATCAACAAAATTATTTGATCCACAATGAGAACAACACAAACAATCATGCGACAGTTGAAGTAATTGCGGAATTGAATAAACTTTTAAAGGAAAAGTTCCATTACAATCAACTAGAGGTTTAGAAATAAAAACATCATGATTGTTATTGTTCTTTCTAGACTTTAAGACAGGACCAACTAATTCTGATGTTGCCGAGCTCTCTTTTGACTTCTTAGCTACCCAAGCATATTTCACTTCTTTCCGCCGACCAAACGTATCTGAAATACCGTTAAACCCATAGTCAGTGGATTTGAAAATTGACGATTTTGACCTTTGAGAGCGACCGGTCTTTTTCTTCTTCTGTGAACGCCTTTTAGATTTAGACTTGGAAGGTTTTGAAGAATTGTTCACAGAAGGTTTTCTCGAGGCAAATGTAGAACATTCACCTTTATAGAATTTAACCGGAGGCTCACATGACTCATTTAAAAAATCAACATGGCTAGGTAGAGAAGGATTAAAATCAAATTGGCTCAAAGTGCTATCTAAACACACCTCAGAATTCAAGAATGCGGAAAATTCAAGTTCCTCATCAGAAAGGACCTTATCACATGAGGACTTCAGAGCATTTGAAGAGTTTGTTGAGTGCAGATCATATGCGGAAACATTTTTACAATCAGAACACTGATCTGATTTAAGACTTTGAGGCTCTTTTCCTTTATTTGAAATGATCGGTGACGAGTCACCCATAAAAGCTTTGAAGGAAGTTGAGTCAGAAGAAGGATAAGAGTGTTCAGACAGAGACGATAATTCTCTTTGGAGAATGGAAGGCTGAGCATGAGAGTCAACCTTGTGAAGTTGCACTTTCAGATTATCTGCTGCCATAGCAGTCAGTTGTGAGTGCAACTTCTTTATTTCTGTCTGGTAATATTCTTTTTCTTCTTTCGACATAGTCTCCTTTTTGTTGGAACGGAGACACTCAATTTGAGATAAAAGACTTTGCTTTTCCTTTTGAAAATTTTCCCTTTCTAGTGCATACGATTCTTCTAGCTGAACAAGTTTCTTTTCTAAAAGCAGAGTTGGAACATAAACCTTGGGAGCTAGAGGTTCCTCCTCAGTTTTAACGGTTTTAGTATCTAGTTCAGCTTGAGAGTAACTATGGAAACAATCGGATGACAGGAAACGGGGTTTGTCAGTATTATAAGAAGCATTTAAAGTATCGTAAACAAAAGGAAATGTCCTTTTAGAAAGAACAGAGTTTTCTCTTCTCAACTTATCTTCAAGGTCTTCCTCCTCAGTGGGTGTGGTCCAATGTATCTTATATTCAGGAAAGATTTTGTCTAATCCAAAAAATTCAGATGCATATAAAGTAGGAACTTTGGATAAAGCCTTGTTTAAATAATTAGGGTTATCGTACCCGATACCCGCATTTCCGTACTTTGGTTCTTTTGGCGCGATTAGCTTTAGCGTTTGATCAGATTGACCAAATTTATAAAGTTTCTTTTCAAGCTCTTCTAGCTGATTGGATAACCTTATGTTCTCATTTTTGTAAGCCACGTTTTGATTTAACAAATCAATTTTCTCGGACTCAGACATACGGAGCTTATCGGTCAGGTCATCTACTTTGGTCATTAGATTTTGTGACTCTGTTGAACACCTCACATTTTCTTCTCTTAGATTAGAAATAGTGCACATGTAGCTAGAGATTTCTAAGCTTTGATTTTCCATAAAGTCAGACTGCTTAGTGACACGGTTTTCCAGAGAAGAGATAAGTTGTTCTTTTTCTTTTAACAGAAGCTTGTAAGAGTCAAGTTTGTTCATAGATAGTTGCATCTGATCAAGTAAAGCTTCATGAAAAGGGGTACATACCTGGCAAGGAGCATTGTTATCGTCTTCATCAGTATCAGATGGTGATGAATGGTTGCCCATGAAGCACAGATGAGCTTCAGCATCCTCGGGTTCTTCATCCGACACTTGTAGCCAGTAATCGTCTTCAGCCATTAGAGCTTTACCAGCTTCCTTTTCTTTGGCAAGAAGCAACTTGGCTCGGTAGTAGTCCGCGTTGCGCACAATTGGCTTGCGACAATCTCTGGCGAAATGACCTAACCGACCACAATTGTAACATTTGATCGGTTCGTCTTTAGGCTTTTCTTCATGTCTCTTGTCAGGCTTCTTACCAGCTTCAAAGCGACTGTTACCTTCAGACTTATCACGATGATCACGATGAGTAGAAACTCTTAACATTGAACTTCTATTTAACATTGAAAATGGCCCTAACACAAGGACGCACAGATGTTGATTAACACAATGATTAGTCGTAAAAAAATGTTGTCTGGAGTTTTTTTTTTAATTTAATTGTAACGAGAAAGAGTTATTAGCTATTTTATGGGCCGACGAGACTGCTAGGATGAATTATCGGGAGTTTGGTGATTGCATTTCATTCGATGCTACCTTCCAGACGAACAAGTAAATTTTCATTTTATCTAATTTTGTTATGTCTTGTTGTGATTGTTATTTTCAGATTAGTGTGTTCCTATTGAAGCAAACATCATTTGTTGGTGATTTGAATAAGTTGATTTGGAATATACACATAGACACCGAGGAATTTGAGTCGAAGTGGAACGATTTGATTGATAGGTTTAGACTTAGGGGAGATTCATGGTTTGATGCGTTGTATAACATTAGAGAATCTTGAATCCCTGCTTATTTCAAGGATACCCAATGTCTGGTTTGATGAAGACTACGTCCTGTTCTGAAAGCATCAATGCGTTTTTTAACGTATACGCAACTTTTTGGTACGATTTAGTAGTTTTCTTACAGTTATTTGATATGGCGATTGAGTGCCAAAGGAAAAAAGCATTGTTCTCTTGAAGTGAAGATGAAAACTACAACACCACGTATGATTTCTACTAACGACCTTGAAGCTCATGCATCTAGTGTATATACCCGTAATATTTTTTTCGAGGTGTAAAAGGAGTTGAACAAGGGATTTTTACTATGTGGTGTGGTTCGTGTTGAGGAGGTTGGTGGGACAGTTGTTTATACCATAACCCATTGTAATAAAGCTAAAGAAGTCAAGAGGAAGTACCAGGTACGTTTTAAAGAAACTATATTTGTATGCAAATTCATTCGGGTTTATGTTTAAATATGGATTTTGTATTTATTGAAATTGTCCATAAATTTTGTTTACAGGTTATAGAAGATAAGGCAGAAGGTACTTACGATTGCAATTGCAACATGTTTTTGAGGGATGGAATATTATGCTGTCATATTTTGAATATGTTTTTAAATAATTAAATTGATGAAATACCGGACCGATATGTGTTGCGACGATGGAGACGCCATCTAATCCCTCCACAATGGTTACCCGCTCGTGTGTCCGTTACAGTGAAATAGATATCGAAAAAGAAAGGTTGATGGGTAATGCGTTTGTGTTGGTGGAGAGAATTATTGAGTTGATTATGAATGATAAGTCTGCTTTGGAGAAGTTTGTTGAGCAATTGACTGCATGGAATGAAATGCTTGAACATGATTGTCCGTTGAAGTCAACAACAGAGCGTAAAAACGACAATATTTAAGACCTGATGGGTGTTACAGTTCCCGAAACTGTTGACATATTGCCCCCTTCAGATATCCACAATAAAGGGTGTGGAAATGGGAAAAGAGTGATTGGTGTTCGCGAGAGAGCTAAAAAATAAGTGAATAAACTGAAGAGGATGTGTCGAACATGCAGTGAAATGGTTAGGCACGACCCCCGTAATTGTCTAATGTGGGGGGCACTTAAAGTGTGGTGTTTACGTAGTTTCCCCTGCAGTTTTTTGGTTATCTGGTTTGCGTTCTTAATCTGGTTCTGGATTGTTAAATAATTAAACACATAAGGGTTTTTTTGTTTGTTTTGGGAAATTGTGTTCAGAACTTTATTTTCATTAGTTTAGTCAATTTATTTAGTTGAGAATATTTTTTTTATCAGGTGTTCTAGAAGGTTGTTTCTTGAAGGGTTAATTGAACATTTTTATATTTTGAATTAATTTGAGATTGGCATCTTATTCTTATATTTATTTTATGCACGGGTTCCAAGAAACCCTTTAATCTGATTATATATCGGTGCAACCTACCCATCCCCCTATTTAAAACTCTTATACTACTTTTTCCTCTTTTTCTTTTATTGTGTGAGTGGATATGTAGTTTTCATCGTCTTCTTTCACCGGAGTTGGGTCCGAAGAAACTTGTCCTTTGTCATATGTGAAGATAATGGTTCACCATCATCTTCGGTTGATCGAGGAACTTCATGAAATCGAGAAAGCTCTGAAAGATGTTCGTATGGAGAAGAAGGAGATTTTTGAGAAGTACCAGAAGTCTGTCGAGAATATGATGCAACTATTCCTTGAGAATCAGGGTCTGATGTACAAGTACAAATGTCTCGAGGATGCATGTGTGTGCGGAGCTGTTCATTGCTCAGCTTACCCCTTTGTTGACTGATGCTCTTGCTTGGTAGGTTTTGGGTTTTTGGTTTGGTAATCCGGTTTTTGGTAATTAGTTTTTTGGATTTTCGAAGTACTGTTTATAAGGGTTAGTGTGTTGGTGGGTTTAAATCTTGTTTATAGAATATAGGGTTATGAATGGGTTATCTAATGGTTGCTTTCTTGTGGTTACTGAAGGTGTATGGAAATATGTTATGTGAATGAATATTAAGTTGTTGAAATGTGTTTTGGATATATATAGTTGTTTGTGTCTGTGTATCATTATTAACTGCTTATGGTTTCATAGAATGAGTGTTTTGTAAAAGTTTAAAGAGTTTCATTATGATTTGATGAAATTTTGATGAAGAACTAAACTTATTAATGCTTTGTAAATTTTTAACGAGTTTTCGGGTTGTTAATGTAATTTGTCTTTATTGTAATGGTACTAATTTTTTTTGTTTTCTTAATGTTATGCAAAATCTTAAAGAGTTATTGCGTTGTTAATGAAATTTGTCATTATGTTAATGGTATTAGTTTATTTTGGGTTTTCTTAGTGTTCTGTTGTTAATAAAAGGATGCCTGGAACTTAATGTTCATTCAAGTTATCACATGTAGATTTTTTATATCAATCTGAATCTAATTACCCCATAAATACGCTAAGTACTTGATATATTTTATAGTGCAAAACAGTAAAATCCATCCAAAAAAAGTTCATGGAAAACATATGGTAATAATGTTTAGACCAACGAAGGTTGCATGCAAAAAGGAACTCACACCATGCATGATGTCTTCTTAAACCTAAATGATACTAATAATGTACTACATTCACCAAAATAAAAGCATGCACATATTCTAGAGATTAAGCCTTTTAAAACGTGTGTGAACTGCGGTTTGAATCATTTCTACTCGGATCTTTTCTTTGATTGTGAAGAACTGGTCAATCTCCCTGACCACATAGTTTTCTTTTTGTTGTAATCGCTTAGAAGGAGTTTGCTTGCATACTTCTTTCTTAGGTTTTCCAACTGTGAATCCTGAGTTGCACCTTCCACTGCCAGTCCGGTACGCCAGTCCGGTACGCCATTCCTTCTTGTTACCTATATAAGTTTCCATGTGCCTCATCATGAATACTTTATAGTCTTGGTAGTTTCTTCGTGTTTGCCAATCCATCTGTAGTCTTTCTTGCCCTACACCATCTAATATTCTGCCTACTAGGTGTCTAATACTGTTCAGATGCTTAATCATTAACATCTCCTGCCAATATTATAACAGATATCCTTAGAATTGATCTATTCACTTTTATAGTTATAATCTACATGAAAGTACTTATGGAACATTTTTCATTACCAGAAATTCTGTGACGTAGTCATAGCTTTCCATCAGGGAGTCATCGTCGGTAGGATTCGCGTAATTGTTGTCTATAATCTCGACCGATGGAGTCTTCAGGTTGAAAACCACCAGGTACCAATTGTTGGTACAGATTATTGGAAAAAATGCTTATTTTTGTATTGAAGTTTAGTTATTAGTGGTTATTTCTTCGTAAGATATATATTTCATTAAAAAATACAACAAGATAAATAATTGAAGAACATGTTACCAAGTCTATCTCTTTCATTCTTATCAACTCCAGCTTGTGCTTGGTTGATGCAGCGAAGTTTCGTCTAAAGAGACTATACTGTTTGTTCAGATCTTTTGTTTTCTTTCGTAGCGCTTAATCAACCCGCGGAATTGAAATTGAATTTTTGGTGTCTATAGTATATGGTTCTTCAAACTGAAATGTAAAAAAAAACAGTCAAGTTAAACGTACCATCACTTCTGTATTGAAGAAATATCGTCTAGGGGAGTCTCGATTTCGGTACCTCTCCATTTCGGTACCTAACAATTTCGATACCTCTCATTGTGGTTTAACAATGCTCCCCATGCGTCAATGATTTTGTGGCTCATGAGAGAGACTTTGCTGATAAGCCTTCAATCTCTACGCGATCCAGCCTTGTGTCATCGGGGGCCCAGAAAACGTTGTCACTGATTCATTATTGAAGTAGATTAAGTGGATTGTTGTGCATGGTGACTACAAATATATTATTTCATGCATATGCTATAAATGAATTGCATGTAATGCAACTGTATTCAGTTGACTGATTGCAGTGTATGATTGTGCAGAATAATGATTTGTATTCGTAAAGCATGATAAATTATGAAAGACTTACTATTTCCATCCGAAATTTTCTATCACCCAATCATGAACCTTCTTATCCTCGGAAGTAATCTGGAAGTCTATGCAGCGTATCACATATGGAGATCTTAATTGATCACTTAGTTTTATGTTCCGACGATGTGGGTGGTTCCCTTGCTCAACAATGTCATCTGTTGTGTGCTTTCCCTTGTCTTTCATCTCTGAAGTCTCTTGCTGCGCTGTCGAGGTTCTTGTGGGAAGTCCATCCTCCTTAATAGGCGATACTCCAAGATCGAAGTTTGGAATTTCATCGATGTCCTTGCCAGATCCATCAGCTACCTGTGGTGTCTCAATATCCGTTGGTTCATCAAAATTTGGAAGATCCACAAGTGGCAATGTCTTTTTTGCTTTTGAGTCTTCCAGGTACTTCCTCTCCGATGTCTCGAGCTCTTTTAAAAATTCAGGGCTGTAATAAACGGGGGTCAACATTCCTGGTAGTGATCGTATACGGACGACTTCCATCTCATCCTTGCATTGGCTAATAACAATTTCCCTTGACGTAGAAGCACCAACAATTGTTACAGGATCTGTTCCATCCTTTCGTGTCTCACAATAGCCTGTTCTGAAAAGGTCTTCAAGCTTTGTTTTGTATTTCTTGAAAGCTTCATCTTCTAGAAATTTAGATAACGCTGCTTGGAGACATTTTTCAGTTATATACTTTGCCTTCAAAAGAAACTTCATGTTATCCTCCATATGTTGAATGTACTCTTACGTTTTATATCCAGATAGATAATGAAAGTTTAGGGTATAAGTATAATGTAAAATGCCATGTGAGTCAATTACTAGACAATTACTTTTCCATATCAGAATGTTTTGTTTAATGAAGAGAATATAGGCAGGATTTATACCTGTTTCCCTGCTTCTCTTGGGGGAGTAGCGGGTTCATGCTTGGGAGCATGCTCTTTTTTGGGTAAGTTGATCACGTACTCTCGTTTTATAGGTAATAACCCAAAACATCCCATATCTAACTCTGTTGCCTCTCTTTTCCTCAAGAGGCCCACATTCCAAGCAACCAATACAGGTCTTTCTTCGGGGGCCTCCACCCTTGTGCTTACAGTTGCTTCGACGTACAACAACTTACATTTCAATAATTAATTCAATTTCATTAGTTATTGGAAACGAAATCATATTTAAAATTGGTAGTTGTAGGCATGCTATGGTTGTGTGCGGTGTTTGTGTTGTGTTGTTGCAATAATATTCATGAAAGAGACATTAATTACCGTCAAGTATGTTAAGGGCCCTGCATAGAAACAAAAATCATTGTCCCGCTTCCATCTTTTCTTGCTTGTCCAAATCTTCTCATATATGAACCTGCACCAATCGATATTCGCGATCATTTGCTCATTCTTTATCTTTGCTAGCACATTCAGATTGCAGTAGCCCATGGTGGTACATTCTGCCATCAAGTTAACAAACAAGATAAGGAAGTTCATCTTGAACCTTATTCCAGCTTTGTTGGTCTGCAATATTAGTTTCATGACATCCATCGGAAGCATTTTACTTTTGTGAAACTGTTTTTTCCATTCGTCTATGATTCTATTTGCTTCAGGCAGATCTTCTAGATCCAATATGTTTATGCCCCCTTTAGGTAAACCCATCAGGTCATGGATCGAGTCTACCGTAATTGGAATTCTACCACCTCTTGTATCTAGTGTCATAGTCCTTGTGTTCAAGATGTCAACTACATAAAAACCTATCTTTGAAGGAACCCCATCCATTGTCATTTTCAATAACGAGCCTAACCCCATTTCTTCAATGGCCTTTTCCTGAGCTGGTGAAAGTCCTGTGATTGTTTCATGTAGGGTCCTCGGAGATGTTCGTGTTCGAAGTGTATCCATCTTCTTGGGTTTGTTGCCTGAAGCCCTTGTGTTAGTCCCTCGATGTGCAAACTAATCAAGATGAACAACAATTTCTACTCAAGATGACATATTATTAATCTCAGTTTCAAACGATTACAATGTGCTCTCAGATACAATATTTCTCTCACTACAAGTATTCTCTCAAATATACGCTCAATATCACACACTTAGTTACATACCTACAACAAAGAAAACAAAGTTTTTATACCTACATGCTTACAAGAGACAAAAACAAGCTAAGTAAACAATCACAATGACTTTAGTTGACTTTGACTTTGACTTTGCATAAGAAGGCTTTGACTTGGGCTTTGACTTTCACCTTTCAATGATCTTGTATCCAACATTTATGCACTAACAATCTCCCCCTTTGGATTCAAGATCATCTTCAAAAAGAAATTTAGCACATAAGAATAATCTCCCCCTTGTTTGATATTTAACAAATTCAATCTCTCCCTTTAGCATGAATACTTGTAATCTTCTTCTTTGAAAAACAATCTCTTTCTTTCTTTGGAATCTCTCCATGTTTGCAGTATTCTCCTCCAAAGTCTGTGAATATAACTTCTTCAAGAACTTTAACAATCTCCCCCAAGGTGTATATCAACCTCTTTCAGACTTCAAAAAAGAAATTATTTCCAAATTTAGCTCACTTTGCTTCAGCAAATAATCTTCAAAGAAAATTTTAGTACACTTCAGTGAACTTTCAGAATTCTTTGAACACTTTTGAACTTTTCTCTTTTATTCTGAATATTCTCCCCATATTTCATTCACCATATCATTTCTTGTATCTTTCCCCCATATTCCAAACATGTAACTTTCTCCAATTCCAACATTTCTTGATCATCTCTCCCCCTTTTTGATGATATTGAGCATAAAATTCATCAAAACTCCTTCAAGAAATGTACTCTTCCGATTTCTGACCAACATATCTTTCCATATAATTTTCTGAACATCTGTCAATTCATAAAATGTATTCATCCAAATCTTTTCAAATTCAGACAAATAAGAATGTAACCCTGAATCAACAAATGAATCAGTTAGAAATGCTTGTAAGCAGCACGAAGCCACTTTGTACAACGAATGTACAATGGAAAGGAGCTTTTTGATGTTCACTCCTCCAGGACTTCCATTCAATCATTGAAAAACCACTAAGAAATTTTCTATGAACGTTATGACAAGAAAACGAATTCCTTGTGTGCTCGTGCATGTGTACCAAAGATTGAAGCTGCTTAGGCTTTTCATATAGGTTCAAAATGTGTAAACCATTGAGACAACAACAATATTACACGGACTCAATGTGCATGATCAAAGTGCGAAGGTGGGGAAAATTTTCTTCTATTTCAATATCCACATCTTCCAAATGAAGACGAGATAGATTATGTGTTGCGTCCCCATTAAAATTTCAAACATCTTCTTGTTGAGAAAAAGATGAGCAGCTGGTGGGGTATAACTCAAGAGTTGGCATGGGCTAGTACCTGTTTCAATGATGTTCACGAAAAAGTTGTGAAACAATCAGTAATGCGGCTGCCCGACTCAGAAAAGATTTGGTGCAGAGTTCTGATATTCTTTTAACTTTGATCTCACCCCTCTTTCTTTTTAACATTTAAGCTCGCATCTAACCAAACTCTCTTTTCATTTTACCTCAACACACACCCACACTCTGATATTGACCCCTCTCCTCTCGATCACTCAGGATAACTTCTTGGGTAGGAAACACTGGTTATCGTGAATCCATAGAAGTTCTGTTAAGCCCTCACACTGATCCCATGTAAATTGTCCTAAAACCATAAAGTTGCTCAATTGTTTAACTTCAACAATTAAAGCACAGTAGTGCAAAGTACAATGTCAGATATATGTATTCTCAGTAAGATAATCATGAAGATTTGAGCATTTTAAAACATGGAATATTTTCTTTAAACAAGGAAATTGAATGAACGAAGTGAAATCAATAGATATGTTTTGAGAATTTGACAATGTATGGAAAAGATCAAATATGAATGATCTAATAATTAAAGCTTAGGTCATGAAAAATTGGATGTTGTCTATATGAACAAGTATAGACAAGTCATAAAAGAAATGTTTTGAATGAATTAACGCTCAACAAACATTGAATATACAAAAGGAGTTTATTACCACCGAAAAAATTGTTTCATTTTGAAACATGGTAATAACAAAATCGATGAAAATACTAAACCGGTGTGTATGAATACTTGACAGTATATAGAAAAGATAATACACAAGTATTTATCTTTGGAAACACACGGTTAATTAACCTTGAAAGCTCATAACTGAAAACATTTAAAATACACACTTCTAGTATTCATAAACTCTTTTTGAGAACCGAGAAGTGGTTTGAACGTTTAAGAACATGTTTTCATGTCTGAAAGTCGTCCATCTTTCAAACATTCAAAGATTTAAGGTTAGAACATACAAACCCCAATTACACCACAAGTCATGCGATATTATCGTGTAAGCTCCCCCTCAAAATCTACATATAGTCAAAAAGACGTCAAAGCAACAAAGTCTTATTGAAAGCAAAAACAACATTTATTGAAATTAAAGGCTTGAGAAGCGAGTTAAAACTTTTAAAGTACAAGTTCTAAACTGAATGTTTAGAAGTCAATTATCCTTACTCCCCCTGAAATGATGCATTCACTAAAATATGTCAGTACATATCAAATGCAAAAATTCTCTAACTCCCCCTAGAAAGTAGATCACCTAATCTTTGTCTCACATCCCCTGAAATCATTAGCAAACCTTCAGTGCAGATATCATTTAGACAAAAGAATAAAGAAATGAAGAAAAATTACAAAATCAAACTCTACGAGGTAAATACGGATTATGTTTTCAGATTCAACATACCTAATTTTGAAATGAGAAAATTAAAATTTTTTCGTCCAAAGGCTTGGTGAAAAAACCATCAAGTTGATAAGATGTGTTTACAAAGTAAAATTCAATTGTACCTTTTTCGACATTATCCTTGATAAAGTGATACCGCACATCAATGTGCTTTGTTTTCGTGTGCTGAACAGGATTAGCAGATACCACAATGGCGCTCTTCGAATCACAATATGTTGGTATTTTGTTGAAATGGAATCCATAGTCTAGAAGCTGTGTGCGCATCCACAATACTTGAGAGCAGCAGCTTGCGGCAGCTACATACTCTACTTCAGCTGTTGATGTGGAAACACATAGTTGTTTCTTTGACACCCAACTAACGAGCTTGTCTCCCAGAAATTGAATGTGACCCGATGTGCTTTTCATGTCGAGCATACGACCTGCATGGTCTGCGTCTGAATACGTTGTTAGCTCAAAACCAGTATCTTTAGGATACCACAAACCAAGGTTTGCAGTCCCCTTTATATATCTAAATATGCGCTTTACAACCGAGAGATGGGATTCTTTAGGCTTAGCTTGATATCTAACACATAAACATGTAGAGAGCATAATATCCGGTCTACTCGCCCTTAAGTACATTAAAGAACCGATCATTCCTTTATAGGTTCTAAGATCAACAGATTTTCCCGAAAGATCAACTTCGATCTTAGTTCCCAGTGCCATCGGTGTTGAAATAGGAGTACAATTTTCCATTTTAAACTTTTTCAAAATATCAGAAATGTACTTCGATTGGTTTATGAAAATCCCCGTAGAAAATTTTCTAACTTGTAATCCGAGAAAGAAATTCATCTCTCCCATCAAACTTATTTGAAATCTGGACACCATTAGAGCAGAAAAGTTCTTACAATACTTCGGGTTTGTTGAACCGAAAATTATGTCATCGACGTATATTTGAATAAGAATAATATCAACTTTTTCCTTTTTAATAAAGAGAGTGGTATCGATTTTACCTTTCGAGAAGCCTGACTTGACTAAAAACTTGGAAAGAACATCGTACCAGGCTCGAGGAGTTTGCTTTAAGACGTAGAGGGCCTTGTCAAGGATGTAGACATGATCCAATTTTTCCGCATTGACAAACCCTTCTGGTTGTGAGACATATACCTCCTCCTTCAGTATGCCATTTAGAAAGCCATTCTTCATGTCAATTTGGTAGACGGTGAAGTTTTTGTGTGCAGCGTATGCTAGAAACATCCTTATAGCCTCTATACGTGTAACTAGAACGTATGTCTCATCATAGTCTATTCCCTCCTCTTGACGGTATCCCTTTGCTACAAGTCAAGATTTATTTCTTACCACGATACCGTCCTCATCTTTCTTGTTCTTGAATACCCACTTCGTGCCTATAATTGTTTTCCCTTCAGGACGTGGCACGAGTCTCCAGACTTTGAGCGCTTCAAACTGGTTTATTTTCTCTTTCATAGTTGTTATCCAATCTGGATCGGCTAGAGCTTCAGATACTTGAGTAGGCTCTATCTTACTCAGAAAGGAATCAAACATGCACTCGTTTCCAGTAGCATACCTAGTTTGCACCGGCTTCGACGGATCTCCGATTATTTGATATACCGGGTGCTCTTTGATCCACTTGTTAATGTGAGGGAGTGGATAAGATGTAGAATGATAATGTTGATCATATAAGTATCCAATATATTCTTGTTGGGGTTCAGTTAAAGTGATAGGTGCAGAAACATCAATTAGTGAGACAGTCGTTGTCTGTTGAGTAGGTATTTTTGTACGCCCAACTGAATGTGATACTTCTGGCTCTTCACTATCTTGTGCAACTTCAACTGATTGAGTAGGTATTTAAACTTGAGTTTCTGTCTGAAACGGGTAGGTTGGTTCAGTTGAGACATCTGATGTGATTGATTAATTAGCACTTGAATCTTCCGATTTGTCAATCACAACAGGTTTAGACATTTTAGATCCGAGAAACTCATCATAGAAATATTCAAATAATAACTCTATTTCTGTTAAATGCAACGTAAAAGTAGAAGCATTATCAGAATTAGTAACATTAGAAACAGGATCTAGACTGATTTGTCCAGAAGCTAATACTCCTGTTATAACGGAATCTGAACTGATGTGCTCAGAAGCCATTTCCATTGCTTCATCAAATTTGACATTGACACTTTCCACAAAAATCTTTGAATTCTTTAGGTAAACTCTGTATGATGCGGATGTCTGGGAGTAGCCAATGAAAATCCCTTCTTCAGCTTTAGGACTGAACTTGTTCAAGCTCTCCTTATCATTCAACACATAACACCTGGATCCAAAAATGTGAAAGTGTTTAATGCTTGGTGTTCTGTTGTTAATCAAAGCATAAGGCGTTTTACCGAAGCGACGATGGATGATAGATCTGTTTTGTGTATAACATGCAGTAGATACAACTTCTGCTCATAAGAATAGAGGTAAGTCTGACTGGCTGAGCATCGTGCTTGCAACCTTAACTAACGTTCGGTTCCATCTTTCAACTACCCTATTCTGTTCTGGGATTATGGCAACAGAAAATTGAAGTGTTATCCCGACTGATTCGAGATAATCTGCAACAATTTTATTCTTAAATTATGTGTCATTATTTGTTCTGATCAACTTGACTGTCTTCTGCATGTTCACTTGAACAGTCTTGAGAAACGAGATAAGAATTTCCAGATTCTCGTCTTTTGATCTCAGAAACTTGACCCAAGTGTATATGGAATAATCATCAACAATAACTAGGACGTATTTCTTGTCGTTGATGCTTTGTGTTCACATGGGACCGCAGAGATCCATATGCAACAACTCTAGAGGAGCACTTGTACTAGGTTCAGACTAGGGCTTATGTGAAACTATCTTCATTTTGCCTTTCTCGCATGCATCACACAGATGTTCTTTTTCATATTTTCAGCTCAAGTAAACCCTTGACCAAATTTCCAGTCACCAACTTGTTAATGTATCGAAAGTTGAGGTGAGACAACCTTCTATGCCATAACCAGCTCTGTTGCATAGAGGCTTTAGATAGTAGACACAGAACATTATCCGTCTTGACATTGGACAGGTTGATAGTATAGAGGTTTGACTTTCTCGTGCTGACCAAAAGTTCTTTTCCATCTTCGGTTGTAGATCCCAGTACAGTGCAATCACGAACAATAATATCAATGAAGAATAGTTAATGAATCACAACCTCTAGTCATATGATTAATATTCAAGAAAGTTTTAGGTTTACAGAAAGAATATCTGATAAGCAATGTAAACCTATTGACTAGAGAATTATGAATGAGATCTAAACTGAATTATGAAACTAATACATGACTTATATATGTCACGAACTAAGCTAATGGGCCTCAAAAGCTTTGGGCCCAACAAACAAATAAACTTTGGATTAATTATAATATTCACCCTGAACTTTTATTTAACATATAAATACTCTAACAATCTCCCCCTTTAAATAGAAGTTCAAAGTCACGCCAGTTTGGAACATATGTTTTTCGAAACCCGAAACTGATCTCGAAATGTCGCATTGTAGTTCTGTACTCCAGCCGCTCTATGATCACACCCAGTGCTTCAAGAACAAGACTCTTATATTTAGGATCCAATAGTTGAATACCTTTTTCATCTTGATCAACAGAGTACCTCAACTTGTCTCTAAGCATCATCAAAGTACCATCGCAAAATCTAGCAATCTGACTGAATCGGATAAAACGCATATCACCTTTGTCGTTTACGTATGTCATGCCGAATTCTGGAAACTTTAGAACTTTGAAAACTGGTACATTCTGGGCGTTTGAAGGAATACTCAAGTCAAGTTTAAGCAGATTTATCTTCGGTTGGTTGCTTTCTAACCTAATCTGAAAGTCTTCTACCGAGGCAAGCTTCATTGCACACTTCATGTATCTCTTTATGGCTTCGAGTGCATCTGTAACTTCCCCGGGTCGGATAGTTCTAGTCTTTAAGTCTCTAAGCAGGAATAGAAGATCGTGTCGTTCAAGACGTTCAAAATCAGCTTCAGAAAAACTCCACTGCTGACCATCTTCTCTTGTCACCACGAAGAATGAATACTTTACACCTTTGAAGTAGCAAGCGTGAATCTGATCAACTGATTGAATTCTGAGCTTTGTCTTGTTGTATTTGTCTTTGAAGTAATTATACACGAATAGAAGCTCGCGTTGCTTCTCCCTGTTTTTCATCGACTGAAGACATGAGCTACGACTTCATCATACTTCTGAATCCAATGGGCAAAGATTTTCTTCTGGCTTTCTTCAAGAAATGGTACTTTAATTCTGACTCTTTCCCATTTGGACGGCTGAACTGGCGGAGTACTATCTGTTCCCAAAACTGGTGATGCTGGCGATGCTGGAGGAGATCATTCAGGAATGTTTGGTTGTGAAAGATCAGGGTGATCTGCTGTGTAGGTCAAAAGCGATACCTCGACAGAAGGTTGTACATCTGACTGATAATCTTGAGCCATAAATTCAGAATTGAAAAGCTCATCAATCTCGGATTGAAAGACTACCAGTGCTCTTTCCATGTTGATCGGTTCTTCCGTCGAGTCTGTATTTGAATATGGATCAACTATTATAGCCCATTTTTCCGGATCTATCGATGAACCCTCATATTGTTCCTCAGGATTTTCAACCGTTGGAATATCATATAAAACCAAATCCATAATCTGCTCTTGGACCTATTCTTGCCCTTCCGGCTGAGTACCAGAACCCGAACCCGAACCCCTTTCTGTTTCCACCTGTACTGTTCCCACTGTCTGTGTCTCCGACTTGGATAGTCTTTAGCGCTTCTCCCCCTCATGGTGATCAGGATCATCTTGGTCATCATGTTTGCGCTTGAGTCGCTCTGCCTGGCTACGGCAGGTGTCTTCCAAGGATGATACTCTTTCAGTCAATACAAATATTGTGTGCTGGAAAGACTGAAGGAGTGCTTGTTGGTGCTGGAAGGCTTCAGGAGATATAGTAGGTGGGGGTGGTGGTGTTGGAGAAGATGCTTGGTCACGAAGTAAGGAAAGTAGATCGGCATCTTGGGTGGGTTCAACTTGAGATTCGGCAAGTAGTTTGGCTAGAAGGATGGATTTTAGATCATCGATAGACATATCTGAAGCAGTAGTAGAGGATTGTGGTGTAGGAGGTAGTGGTTCAGGCTCAGTCGCTGGACCTTTGCCTTTGATCAGACGTTTCAGTGCATCTACCTCTTCCCTCATTTCGGCACGCATGATAGAGTGGACAGCCTTTAGGGCGTCGTCCATAAATTCCCTTGAGACAAACTCGGGGTGAATAACTCCTGGGTCACTCAGACTTCCAGTTGTGGTGACGACTGTAGAAGTCGCACCGCCTACGTTCACAGCTGGCGTAATAATAGCTGTGGTAGGACTTCCACCCAATCCTCGTAAACCAACCGAAGTTGGAATTACTATGGGTGTTCCGACCGGGCCACTAAGGCCTCCATCGGTAGCCGAGAAAGGTACCTGTGTCCTAGGCAAAGGAGATATAATATCAAATGTCTCTAGACGCTGTGCACCCAAAGAAAGCGAGGACGGGGGCTGCTGTCCTCTTGTTTCAATATTAGAACTCTCCAAGCGAGAGACCGGTAGCGTTTGTGCTAAATCCTCATGAGAAATTGAAACCAACATCTGTTGAGAGATGTCGGAGTGGCTTGGGGGGTCGTGCAATTGCGTCGCTAGGTCCACGACGACTTCTTCAATACCCTGTCTCAACACATGAGACTGGGTAGCAGATGTGGCTACCTACCTGGTTGGATAGGGTTAGGGGGAGGTCAACCGGAGATGGTTTCCTCATCACTCGTGTTCGCTCAGAATCAAACTTACTCTTTCTTTCCCTCTCTCTACTCACATTTACATTTTCAACTATAACTCCCTCCGCTCTCCTTGTCTCTCTAGGTGAGGGCTCGTCATCGTCACTTGATTCTGATGCTTGGGTGGCTGATTCCGACTGAGTGTCGGATGTACCTGTTGTTTCCTCAGATTTAGTGGCAGAAGAGGACTGAACCTGAGCGGTTTCTATAGTTGTGTCCTCTTCCACCGTCGGAGACGCTGTCAGTGATTGTGTAGGCGATCGGTGAGAAGTACTGGTCTGGCTTTGTCTAACGGCGCTGCCCGCTCCAGAACCCCTCACAATATTTTCTCTTTGCACACCCTGTCTGGGAGCCCCAGCCCTCCGGACTCTACCGCCTCTCATACGTGGACCCTCACGTCGCTCAGGTCTCGCTCCCTGGGGAGGTCCTTCTGGATCTGGACGGACCATAGGAGATGGTAGGTTGTGTGTGCGCCTATAATCTATCACACTCAGCGCCGTTGGACTAGCATAGGCCAATAATCCGTCTGGAATTTGTCGGGCGACTATACCTTCGGGATCAGGACGAATAGGGATACGATGAGTCTAGTTATGCGGACATGTCTGATGTGAAGATTGACGAGCAATGGTTGGATGTAGATCCATGTAGTGGCGGATGAAGATCTGGAGAAATCGCATGAACGGAATGAAGTTCCGTCGTTTTGTAGCGTTGTCTCAGACCTTCTGGACGAGCTCGAACCAAAGAATGTCCGCATAACCGGCATGGCGGTGGAATGCTACGGCATGGAACAGGCGGAGGATGTTGATACTAGTCTGATCGATGCCTTTCGTGATAGCCGACAGGCACCAATTAAGGTACGTGAATAGGGTGTACCAGATAGTAGTCAGATTCTTCCTGTTGAAGGTGGATGGAAGTCGGATAGGTGTGAGGTAACCCAAAGACTGTATGTCTGAGAAGAGAATAGCGTCGGGGACTATTGGATCGAAACTGTTTCTCCCTGGAGACGAGTTGGCGTTCGGTAAGTGGAGAAACTGGCGAAAGAGCTCTCGCGTGAGCAGTACGGTCGTTGTGTCGATTCGGCCCTCCAGAATAAAGCCATCATCGGCCTCAATCGGAGTAAGTGAGCGCCAGACTGTTGCAGGTATAGATGAGGCACATCGGCGGTCTCCGTGAGAACATAGGAGAGAGGATGGCCACGGAGGATCTCGACCATCACTTGGTATTGACACTCAGGTTGAGTGACGTCGAGATGGAAATTATTTGGCGTGAGAGGAAGGAACTGATCCGGATGAATCAGTGCGACATCAGCTATGGGGTCAATATCCTGGTTCGAATTTTGAGCCATTTTACCTGTTAAGATAGAACATGTTAGTCCGTAGGTACATACAGAAAGAAGATCTCCTTGGAGTTATTCGGTCAATGGTTTAAAACCATATCCAATTCAAACCTTAATTCGGGAACCAGGGTCGATAACCGATACTTTCATCACAAAATAGATTCAACCATTTAAGGTTTCTGAATTATCACTCTCATCTCACAATCAACCAACAACCATATATGAACTGTAAGAAACTCTAACTCCCCAATAAACAGATTGCAAAGAATAGCACCAATCCGACCGGTGTCGAGTAAGGACCGGGGTATGGCATTGACCGGGGTCTAGCATCGACCGGGGTCGAGCATCGACCGGGGTCGAGCCTCGACCGGGGTCGGTCAATCGACCGGTATCAAAACCGACCAGTGTCAAAGCGACCGGGGTTCTTATTGACCGGGGTCTAAACGACCGGGGTCAATTAGGTCAAAGATTATCTACCAATCGACCGGTGTCGACAATGACCGGTGTCAAACAGACCCAATACACAAACCATCCAAACCAAGATATAATAAGCATCAATAATAACACATGATCAACATAGAAACCATTAACCTTAACTAACACCAAAGAAAGTGGTAACTAAAATCAAACCAAACACCCCGGGGACCAAGTCGACCGGGGTCACCCAATCGACCGAGGTCCCCCAAACGATCGGGGTCTACCTGTGTTCCAAAACGAAGGTAATCTGATTCACCGCAACACACCTAAAAGAAAAACAAGTGTCTAAACCCAATCGATCGACCATTACCCCATCTCTATTATTAGAGAAATAGAACCTAAACCATAGATATGCGTATAAACCGTAATCGACCCTGTGATCGACATACAACATCAACCTCAAAGACGACCCCAGAGACGACTGTAGCCGGAGGGCATCTGTGACGGTAGACCACAGAGACGACCGGGGGATTAACATCGACCGGTATCGATTGAGACCCTAGCGAAGTCGAATAAGCGAGAGAGATAGAGCGATAGAGAGAAGTGAGAAAGCATATACGTACCAGATTTCAATCGAGATCGAGGAAGAGAGAGATCGAGATAAAGAGAGCGACGGTCGAGAGAGAGAGATAGATCGATAAGAGATAGTGATTTGAGGGAATGAGGGAAAAAGAGATGCCCGGGGTTTTAAATGCCCCGGTCGCGGATTTAGGTCACCCCTGGACCGGGTTTGGGCCGGGGCGGTTCGGTTGGGCCGGTAACCATTTTGGGCCGGTCCAAAAACAATTAAAGGTTTTTTTTAACAAAAATAAAATAAAGAACTTAAGTTAAAAAAATAAAACCAACCTAAGGATTGAAAAATAAAAGAACACAAAGGACAGGAAAGAAAAAACAAAATCTCAAGCCGGTTCCCCCTCAAATTAGGAACTACTTACGATAAAAAAAAATTCGCTCCCCCTTAACGATTACCGTGAGGAAATCGAAACACAAGATGAACTTACCTGCTCCCCCTCGAACGGAGAAGTAGGGAAACTTACTGATCATCTATCGATAGTGCTCCCCCTTGACACATGAACAGATTCGAAAATTCATCACAAATGACTTACTCTTTAAGTGATTGAGTTAATGAACTGCAAAAGCAAACGAAACACCACGAAGATCACGAGAAAAAAAAACAAACTAAATCTAATTTATTAATACAGAAGTTTGAAACTTGCACAAAGCATAACGAGTAAAATGCAAAAACCAATGAGTGTGGATATGAGCATCCAGAGACGAGTCACTGGGGTATTAAGTCACAGTCATTTGTTATTGAATAGAACTTGTATAGGTCTGTGGAAGGGTCAAACTTTCAGATTCAGCATACCTAGCTTGGACACTAGATAATTAAAGCGTTTTTCATCCAAGGCTCTGGTAAACAGGTCTGCTATCTGGTGTTCTGTATTAACAAAGTAGAGTTCGATGGTACCTCTTTCCACATGGTCTTTTATGAAATGATAGCACACATTAATGTGCTTCGTCTTCGTGTGTTGGATGGGATTGCTTGATATCGCGATGGCGCTCTTCGAGTTGCAGTAAATGGGGATCTTTGAGTAATGGAATCCATAGTATTTCAGCTGGTTGCGCATCCATATAACTTGCGAGTAGCAACTGGCGGCTGCTACATACTCTGCCTCGGCGGTAGAGGTTGACACGCAGTTTTGCTTCTTCGAAGCCCAGCTGACAAGACGATCACCCAAAAACTGTACATATCCCGTCGTAATTTTCCGATCCAGTATATTTCCGGCATGGTCAGCGTCTGAATAAGCTGTCAGTTCAAAACCTGTCTCTTTCGCGTACCACAAACCAAGATCAACAGTACCTTTTAAATAACGAAAAATACGCTTAACTGCAGATAAGTGAGACTCTTTCGGTTTTGACTGAAATCTGGCACACAAGAATGTCGAAAACATAATGTCTGGCCGGCTAGCCGTCAAGTACATTAGAGAACCTATCATTCCTCTATAAGTTGTAGCATCCACATCCTTTCCGTCAGGATTGGAGTGTAGATTTATACTGGTAGACATGGGGGTTTTCATAGGTGAAGAATTTTCCATCTGGTATTTCCGAAGAATATTCGAGATGTACTTAGATTGATTAATGAAAATTCCTGTAGCTCATCGTTTAACTTGAAGACCCAGGAAAAAATTCATTTGACCCATCATGCTCATTTGAAAATGTTTACTCATGAGGGCTGAGAAGTTCTGACAGTACTTGGGGTTTGTGGAGCCAAAGATTATGTCGTCGACATAGATCTGTACAAGAATAATATCACGCTTTTCCTTTTTAATAAATAGAGTGGTGTCGATCTTACCTTTGGAAAAGCCAGATTTAACTAAGAAGGATGATAGTGCATCATACCAGGCTCGTGGAGCTTGTTTGAGACCGTATAAGGCCTTGTCAAGAAAATAGACGTGATGCGGTTTATCGGAACTCACGAAGCCTTCGGGTTGCGAGACATAAACTTCCTCCTTGAGAACGCCATTCAGAAATGCGGATTTCACATCCATTTGAAAGACGATGAAGTTCTTGTGAGCGGCGTAGGCAAGGAACATGCGGATCGCTTCTATTCGTGCAACCGGTGCAAACGTCTCATCGTAATCTATGCCTTCTTGCTGGCAATATCCTTTGGCTACCAGACGCGCTTTGTTCCGGACTATGATTCCATCTTCTTCTTTCTTGTTCTTGAAAATCCATTTTGTCCCAATCACCGTCTTATTCTTTGGCCGAGGAAAAAGTCGCCATACTTTGAGGCTCTCAAATTGGTTGAGTTCCTCTTGCATAGCTATCACCCAGTCCGGATCATTCAATGCTTCGGAGACGGTTGAAGGATCGATACGGCTAAGGAACGAAGAGAATAGACAGTCATTCGCGGTGGTGGATCGAGTCTGAACAGGTGAATTGGGATCACCGATGATATGATGTAGGGGATGAGCTCGTGTCCACTTGGTGGCATGTGGAAGAGGTTGATATGTCTGTTGTCAGGTATCGGAATCCACATAACCACCTGGGGTTAGATCCTGAACTGCTTCGAGGGATGACGACCTGTGAGGTGGAAGCTCCAGGGATGGAGTCGGGCGTGTAGCAGAGGACGACTCAGCTGATGATGAAACTATAACAGTATCCGGGATTGCCGGAGAGGGAGCTTCGTTAGGAGGAACAGCAGGGGTCGGTTCAGGAGTTCCAACTGTTGCCGGTGCGTCAGAAGGAACTTGAGAGGTTGGAGGGGGGTCAGGCGAGGTTGAATCACCTGAGTCTGTTGAACCAGTGACCTGTGTCACTTCTTGTGCTTGAGCATCATTCCTGTTACATGATATAGCATTAGGCATGGAATGAAAATAATCATCATAAAAATGCTCAAAAAGTAAATCCAAATCTGAAAGATGTGCTCTTGACGTAGATGCTTGATTTGGATCTACTGGAGATTGTGTAGATCCTGAACGTAATTTTCCAGAAGCTAACACACCAGTTAAAGCGGGTTCTGAACTGATGTGTTCAGAAGCCATATCAGCGGTCTCGTCAAAAGTCACGTTTACACTCTCAACGACGGTCTTTGTCCGTTTGTTGTAGACTTTGTAAGCTTTGGCTTGCTATGAATAGCCGATGAACACTCCTTCATCCGCTTTTGGGCTGAATTTGTCGAGATCGTCCTTGTCATTCAGTACGAAGCACGTGCATCCGAATGCATGGAAATAGTTGATGTTCGGGATGCATTTGTTGATGATCTCGTATGGGGTCTTGTTGAACCGCTTATTGATGATAGTACGGTTTTGTGTGTAGCATGCGGTAGCTACTGCTTCTGCCCATAAATATAGCGGGAGCTTGGACTAAGATAACATCGTGTGCACGGCTTCGACAAGAGTTCGGTTACGGCGCTCTACTACCCCGTTTTGCTGAGGAGTACGAGCAGCTAAGAAAATGTGGGTAATACCCACCGAGGTCAGGTAACTAGTGAGCACTTGATTCTTGAACTCTATGCCGTTATCCTTCCTAATGGTCTTAACTGATTGGTTGAGACTGACTTGAATGCTCTTCAGGAGAGTGATGATCAGTTCGGGGGTTTCATCTTTTGAACAAAGGAATCTAACCCACGTGTAGCGAGAAAAATCATCAACAATCACTAAGACATACTTCTTGTGATTGATACTCTGAATGCGCATCGGTCCACACAAATCCATATGAATTAGTTCAAGGGACCGAGAAGTACTAGGAGTGGCTTTAGGCTTGTGAGAAGCCTTCTTCATCTTGCCCATTTCACAGGCGGCACGCAAGTGATCTTTGTCAAACTTAAGATCTGGCATTCCCCTGACGTGTCCACCGAGCACCAACTTATTGATAGTCTTGAAGTTCAGGTGCGAGAGTCTACGATGCCATAACCAGTTTTGTTCGACTGAGGCTTTGGACATCAAACAAACTTCCTTATCTGCTTTCAGAGACGAGAGGTCAATCGTGTAGAGATTTGTGCGACGCGTTCCAGAAAGAATTTCTTTTCCATCTTCAGTCCGAACGCTGCACCTATTTGCTTTGAATGTGACCTCCAGATTCTTGTCGCAGAATTGACCAATGCTGAACAAGTTGTGACCAAGACCTTCGACATAGGACACTTTCTTTATTGTGAGATTATCCTTGATAATATCTCCGTATCCCAAAATTGGAGAATAATGATCATTCCCAAAGCGTACATTACCACAAAACTTCTCGGTGAAGTTTGTGAGAAGCTCCTTTATTCCAGTGATGTGCTTGGAGCAGCCTGAATCTAAATACCACACATGACCATCCTGCAAAACAAGTTAAGGCTTTTTAGGTACCCATTCGTAAATAGGTCCTTTGGGATTAGACTTAACACCCGACTGGGAGACCCGTTTGGACTTGGGTCTGTTCCTATGGTGGGGAGAATCAAACTTTGAATGATAATTAGAAACATGATACGACCCAAACCAATCAGATGCAAATCTACGATCAACAAAATCATTCAATCCACAATAGGAGCAACAAACACAATCATGAGACAGTTGAAGTAATTGCTGAATTGAATGAACTTTTAAAGGAAATAATCCATTACATTCAACCAAAGGTTTAGAATTAAAAACATCATGAATGTTATTGTTTTTCCTAGAATTTAAAACTGGATTAACTAATTCTGGCTTCGTCGTGCTGTCCTTAGACTTCTTAGCTACCCACTCGTACTTGACTTCTTTGCGTTGACCAAAATTATCTGAAATGCCGTCAAACCCATAGTCAGAAGATTTGAATTTTGAAGATTGATTATTTTTAGAGCGACCGGTATTTTTCTTCTTTTGTGAACGCTTTTTGGATTTAGAATTTGAAGAATTGTTCACAGAAGAGTTTTGTGGGGCAGATGTGGAACATTCACCCTTGTAAAATTTTACCGGAGGCTCACAAGTAGAATTTAGAAAATCAACATGACTTGGAAGTGAAGGATTAAAATCAAATTGGTCTAATTGACTATCTAGACATACCTCAGAATTCAGAAAGGCTGAAAATTCCATTTCCTCATCAGAAAGAGCCTTATCACTTGACGAATTCAGAACATCGGAAGGATTTGTTTCTTTGAGCGGATCATAGGCGGAAGCATTTTGAAAATCAAAACAATGATCCGTGTCTAAAGATTGAGGCTCTTTTCCTTTGTTTGAAAGATTTGGTGACGAGTCACCCAAAAAGGCTTTACAGGAAGATGTATCCGAGGGTGGATAGGAATTTTCAGACAGATGAATTTTCGCAACTTGGAGAATTTCAGGCTTAGCTTGAGGCTGAGCTTTGTGAAGTCGCTCTTTCATCAGATCTACTGCCACAACAGCCAGTTGTGAATTAAGCTTCTTTATTTCTGTCTGAAAGAATTCCTTTTCCTCCTCCGACACAGTGTCCTTTTTATCGGAATTGAGAAACTCAATTTGGGATAATAGCTCTTGTTTTTCCTTTTGAAAAATGTTCCTCTCCTGTTCAAATGACTCTTCTAGTTGAACAATTTTCTTTTCTAAAATCAGAGGTGGAACATAAACTTTATGGTCTATTAGTTCCTCCTCATTTTTAACGATTTTAGCATCTAGTTCAGCTTGAGTGTAGCTTCGAAAATAGTCATTTGACAGGAAACAGGATTTTTCAGCGTTGTAAGATGCATTCAATGAATCATAAACAAAAGGAAGTTGCATTTTGGTAGAGTTCTTCCTTCGCAAATTGTCCTGTTCCGTTTCCTCATCATCAAGTGGCTTGGTCCAATTGATTTTGTACTCTGGGTAGGTTTTATCTATTCCAAAAAATTCGAACGCATATAACGTAGGAACTTTGGATAAGGCCTTTTTCAGATAACGTGGGTTATCGTAACCGATACCCGTCTCTGAATATTTGAATTCTTTTGGTTTAATTAGATTCAACGTTTGATGAGATTGACCAATTTTATAAAGTTTCTGTTCAAGATCCTTTAACTGAGTAGATAACCTTTGATTTTTATTTTTATAAGTCACGCTTTGAGTTACAATATCAATTTTCTTATTTTCTGACATGCGAAGCTTATAGGTAAGATCATATACTTTGGTCTTTAACTCTTTTGATTCTTTTGAACAACTCTCACACTCTTCTTTGAGATTTGAAATTATGCACATGTTGCCAGCAATTTCTATGCTTTGTTTTTCAATACATTCAGACTGTGATGACACACGTTTTTTTCAGAGATGAGATGAGTTGTTCATTTTCTTTTATGGTTCGCTTGCAGGAGTCTAATTTTTGCATAGTGATTTTCATCTGATCAATTAAGGCTTCTTGGTAAGGAGCACATACCTGACATGGGGAATTACGATCATCATCATCAGTATCGGACTGTGTTGAATGCTTGCCCATGAAACACAAGTGTGCTTCTTCATCAGCTTCTTCTTCATCAGATACATTTAGCCAGTAGTCATATTCTGCCATGAGAGCCTTACCTGCTTCCTTTTCTTTGGCCAGTAACATCTTAGCTTTGTAGTAATCTGAGTTGCGCATGACAGGATTTCGGCAGTCTTTGGCAAAGTGACCCAACCGACCACAGTTATAGCATTTGATCGGCTCCACTTTTGCTTTCTCTTCAGGTCTTTTCTCAGGCTTCTTACCTTCATCAGCGCGTCTCTTCCCTTCATACTTCTCTTTATGATCACGTCGATTGAGAGGAGTAGTGGAGTATCTTTGCTTGTTTGAGGAAGACTTGTTGAAGAACTTCCTTTTCTGGAACGCTTGGGTTAAGAACAACACTGCCTCTTTAATCTGAGTGTATTATGGATCCGAGTCACTGTCAGGGTCTTCGGGTTCAGAATCACTTTTCACTGGCTCCTTTTCAGACGAGCGGCTGACAGATTTACCTCTTTTATCTGAGACAAGCGCTAACGGATCAACTACCGGCTTTTCATCTGCTTTCTGATTTCCCATTAACTCAAGAACTTCCTCTTCATCTTGGAGAAGCATTTCATATAGTTCAGGTAGTGCAATCTTCTCGAGGGCTTGAGTATGACGGATATGAGAGACGAACGTCTTCCACTCTGGCTGAAGATTGTTCATGAACTTGATTTTGTTCTCGGTGTTCGTCTTCGTGATTTGGTTTTTATGCAGATCGTTCAGAAGCAGGTTGAACCGTTCATAGGTTTCCGTGAGCGTCTCGCCTTTTCTAGCTTTGAAGCCATCATATCAGGTGATGCAATTTGTCACCTTCAGCTGAGTGTTTATTCTGCTACCCATCATCATCTTTTCAATCTGGTCCCACATTCCTTTTGATGTCCCCTTGTAACTATCGATGCAGGCATATATGTCGTTGGGTAGACTTTGGAGAATATAGGACCTTGCATGCTTTTCAGCGTCATACATGCTCCTTTCTGGAGGGGTAAACTCACCGAGAGTTTTCCGAACATGACGGTCTGGTCGACCTTCATCTTGGTTTTCAGGCAGAACTTTCATCGGCCAGGGTTGCGGCCCCTCCTTCAGACACTTGAGTATTTCCTCATAGTCTGGTTTCACTTCGATAAAGTTCATGAAGCGATCGTGCCATTGTGGGTATTCTCCCCGATAGAGCACCGGAGGTTTTTGATCTGAACCAATGGCTAGGGCGTCTCTCGAATTCATCTTAACTCTTTAACTCTTTAAATCTTAAAAGCACTGTAGCGATCGTGAGACAAACAAGATGATCCAAAAAAATATATAATAATCAAGCACGGACCCGGTCGAGACAAGAGTCCGGTCGACACAAGTCCGGTCAACAGGACACCGGGCGCAAGCACCGGTCAACAAGGTACCGATCGCGGTACCGGTCGAGACACGAGTCTGGTCAGCGTACCGGTGACAAAAGATCCGGTCGCAAAACACCGGTCAACAAGAGACCGGTCGATGAGTCCGGTCGAAGGGACGGGTCCGGTCGCAGAAACCGGTCAACAAGGAATCGGTCAGGCACCGGTCAAGACAGGACACCGGTCCACAACAAGGAACCGGTCGTATGAGTTCGGTCAAGTGGATCCGGTCAAGAGGATCCGGTCGATATCACGATAAGAACAAAACGATAACAGATAAACACAAAATTAATAACAGATAATTCGATTAACAGATAGACTTCCGATAAAATCGATGAACTTGGAAAACGATCAAAATCAAATTTGAACCCAGAAACTCAAATTAATCGACCAAGCAACAATTGAACCCAGAAAACTCAATCGATAGCACACTAACTTAACCTAGAAATCGATTTTAATAAAAAAAATATGCAGACTTAACGATTTGCAGATATGATTCTTAAACAGTTTGAAAACACAGATGTGAATAATCTTAACCCAGAATCAGAACACAAATCAATCAATTTAGATTTTGAAAATCGATCATGCAGATATAGACATATATCGACCCAGAAAAAGAAAAAAATTGATCAATTGTTTTTGAAGAAATCAATAAATTTTTCAGAAAATCAGATTTATGCAGAACTATCACAGAACCTTGACCCAGAAATCGATATTGCAGAAGCACAGATGAATCAAACTAAGAAAATAAACATGATAAACACGATTAACACAAATAATCGATTAAAGGGTTTTAGACAAATCTTTTTGGATCAAAACTTCAGTCTCTTTGCTCTGATACCAATTGCAGATCCCAATACAGTGCAATCACGAACAATAATATCAATGAAGAACAGTTAATGAATCACAATCTCTAGTCATATGATTAATATTCAAGAAAGGTTTAGGTTTACAGAAAGAATATCTGATAATCAAAGTAAACCTATTGACTAGAGAATTATGAATGAGATCTAAACTGAATAATGAAACTAATACATGACTTATATATGTCACGAACTAAGCTAATGAGCCTAAAGGGCTTTGGGCCCAACAAACAAATAAACTTTGGATTAATTATAATATTCACCCTAAACTTTTATTTAACATATAAATACCCTAACATCGGTTCTCACACAACATCTCTTGGCTTTGAAGTTCACCTCTAAGTCCTTGTCATAAAACTGTCCGATGCTGAAAAGATGGTGTCCTAGGCCTTCAACATAGCTCACCTTCTTAGTCGTTATGTTCTCTTGAACTACGTCTCCATAACCCAAAATTGGTGAAGACTGGTCATTCCCAAACCGCACATTGCCGCAAAATTTCTCTGTATAATTAGATAAAATATCTTTCTGCCCTGTCATATGCTTGGAACAACCTGAATCCAAGTACCACATATGATGGGTCTGCACAGGAGAAATCAAGCAACAATTGGTTTGAGTACCCATTTATAGATGAGTCCCTTCATGTTAGCATCAGATTTTGGCACCCATTTGAATTTGGGTCCTCTTTGCTTTTGAAAACCATTAGAAGAATAAACATGATATGAACCAAACCAATGATCAGAATATTGTCGAGTCACAAAATCATTTCGACTATATGTGGAACACTGAGTAGTAGAATGAGATAATTGGATCAATTGCTTTATTGTATAAGTCTTGTAAGAAGTTACAAGTTTTGTTTTATGAGAAGCACATTGACCAAGTACATCAGAAACAATATCAATATCCCTATTACATTCAGAATCAGAAAATGATTTTGTAGTCTCTCCAATCTTCTTCTTTGGTCTCCACTCTAGTCTTGCTACAGACTTTTCAATCTCATATCTGAAACACAAGATTTAGACTTGTAAGAACTATAAGATTTTCAGAGTTTGTCTTTTTCTGGACTTACAAGTGTTGGTCCGTTTCTGTGGACGCCTTTTCTTTTTCTACTTACCTTTAGCATAATAGATACTCACAAAAACTGATTCATCAACTTTAGTTGACGATTCGCCTTTTTCAAACACACTTGGTAAAATCTCAGATTTAATCACAGAAGCAGAGTGATCTGGAAGTTTAGCATTGAAGTCAAACTTCTCAACACACTCATCAACACATCCATCGGAATTTAAAAAATCCAATTCATCCTCAAATAAGTCATCATCATCAAATTGAGGAGATGTGAAGGCATTTGGAAACATAAACTCATTAAATTCTTTTGTAAACTACTTTTGAGAAGGCGTTTGTTCAAAATCTGAAGGTTTTAGATCAGGAAAATATCACTCATGAAAAGTTTACAAGATGAATTATCTGAATCAGTAGAGTTGTTTTTACTAACTCTTTCTGACTCCGACTTATCATTTGTAACTTCAGATTTTAGATCAGTGTTTAAAAGCACAGTGGAAAACACAATCTTCTGCTGATCAGCCAAAATTCTCTCATCTACTAAGGTGTTTTCAAGCTCAGAAATTTTACTTTCCAAGATGAATGGAGGAACATAAATTTTAGCTTCAACTGGTTTTGCCTCCATTTCCTCAGTAAAGTAGCTTTCAAAATAATCGTTAGAAAGAAATTTTGGTTGTTCAGATAGATAATTATAATTCAACTTATCGTAGCAGGATGGTAGTTGCATTTTTGTTGTGTTTTTCCTATTTTCATCTTCCTTAGCTTCCACCCCATCAGATGAGTTTGTAACAAATTTGGGTTTTATGTGAGGGCACTTGTCAGCCACTTGTAAAAAATCAAAGTTGTATAAAGCTGGCTGCTTTCGAATAGCTTTCTTTAAAAAATGTGCGTTGTCATACCCAATGCCCCAATTATCTTTAAAATCTTTAAATTCCTTTGGCTTGTTGAGATGAATGGTTTGATCTGTTTGACCTCTAGCATAAAGCTTGGCTTCCAAACCATTTATCTTTTTCAGCAAAATTTGTTTTCAAACTGCAATTTATTATGTTTAATAACAAACTCTTGCTTCTCAAGTTCACATGAATTGAACTTAGAAACTGCTTCAGAAATTTGATTTTCAAGACAAGCTTTTTATTTTTCAAAATTATTTGCAGTTTTGTTCAAAGAATCAATCAAGATTTTGTTCCCAACGATTTCTGTATTGAGATAAAAAATTGTTTGACGCTTTTTAGTACCTCTGCATTTTTCCTTTTTCAGTTTAGCTTGTAAGCCTTGAAGCTCAACCATCATGGTTTCCATTTTCTTTAAAATATCACATTCAGAAAAAATGTTTACCTCCTTAGAAGTCTCATAATCAGATTCTTCATATTTCACTTCCTTTCTCATCAGGCACATGTGTGTAGTCTCATCTCTCTCACCTTCCGAGTCAGTAACATCTAGCCAGTGGTCATCCTCGGCCATTAGTGCTTTCCCTGCTTCTTTCTGCTTAGCCAGAAGCATTTTGTTCTTGTAATAATTAGAATTCCTGACTTTTGGCTTCCGACAATCCTTAGCAAAGTGACCAATCTTGACACAGTTGTAACATTTAATTGGCTCTTCTGCTTTCTTTGACTCATAACTGTTGATATACTTCTTCTCTTCGGGCTTTCTCTCCTCATACCTCCTACTTTCAGATCTCTTGTCCTCAAACCTTCTTCCTTCCACCCGCTCCTCGTGTTCAAAATTCCTTGACCCTGATGAGTATCGCTGTCTGTTAGAACCCGACTTCTTGTAAAATTTCTTCTGGAAGGCTCGGGTTAGCAATATCATTGCCTGCTTTAAACTCTCCATCATCAGAATCAGTCATCACTATTAGAACCATCAGACTTAAAGATCACAACTTTCTTCTTCTTTTTCCTTATCTTTCTTCTCTTTCTCTTTCTTCTTATCTACCACCAAAGCCACTAGGTCAGCTGGTTTCTCACTTTTCTTCTTCTCTTATCTCACCTCTTCTACTTGCTCCTCATTTTTTCTAAGTGTCTCATATACTTCATGTAGTGGGATTTCACTCAGATCTTTCATTTGTTTCATCCTCCGTGTGTGCTTCTTCCATTACGGCTGTAAGACACTTAGAAACTTCACGTTGTTCTCTATTTGTTTCTTCTTCACTCTATTCTTGGCCAACTCATTCAGCAGAGAGACAAATCTTTCATAAGTTTCCTCAAGGCTTTCTCCAGCTTTAACTTTAAGTTCCTCGTAGTTGTTTATGCAGTTAGCCACTTTCATTTGATTTCCAATCTTGGACCCCATCATCATCTTCTCTAATTGATCCCACATCTTTTTAGCCTTTGCCTTGTAGCTATCAATTTTGATGTAGATCTCATTTGGTATGCTTTGTAGAAGTAGGGATCTTGCCTGTTTATCTGCCTTAAATCTCTTCTTTTGCTTAGATGAATATTTGGAAATGTCCATAGGTACCTCCTTGGTTTTGGGCTCTCGGGGCTCATTACCATCACCACTATCTGAACATTCATTTTCAACATCATCAGGAACAATAGTAGTAATCGACTTCATTACTCCTTCCTCTATAGACTTATTTATGTATTCTCGATTTTCATGTCGGTTTATGAAATACAGAAACCAGTCTTTCTATTGCTCATATTTAGACCTGGCAAAAATTGACCCGACACAAAATAAACGGGTTTGGGTAATACATTTCAACCCGTTTAAGTAAACGGGTTGACACGACACGACACGAAAATTAAACGGGTAAGGTCAGGGTCAAAAATTTCAACTCGAAAATGACCCGAATAACCTGTTTATATATATATATTATAAGTTTTCTTTTTAATGCTTTAGATTTGGTTGGGATTTATAATTTTGAACTATAAAATTTGGATTTCCAATGCTTTCATTTGAATTTTGTATTTGTATTTTTTTTTATGAATTTTCGATTTTTAAATTTTAGTTTATAAACATTAAACGGGTTAGGCGGGTCATGTCAGGTTAGGCGGGTCGGGTTAGGGTTGGGATTTTCCGACCCGTTTATTAAACGGGTTGGGTTAAGGTTAGACATTTTCAACCCGTTTAACTTTGAACTCGACACGACACGACACGTTTTCCAGGTCTACTCATATTCTCCTTTGAATAAGACTGGTGGTTTTACATCGGTTCTGTAACACATTCAAATTTGGAAAGAGAAACTAAATAAAAATTTCGACAATACATCAAATAAAAGATAAATCTTCTTCCTATAAATCAAGACTTGATACGCCTCCAAGATAAAATTCTATATTTAACCTCATCAATTAAAAACTCCAGTCTTATACAAGGCCTAAACCAAAGTTGGGTGTTACTTAACCCAAATACAAGTTGCTAATCCCATAAGAGATGCGGAAGATTTCACCAAGCTAAACACTTCTCGAGCACACAGCTAGCACTTTACTCTTCACAGTGTCGCTAGAACTAATCCCGAAACGGAACCTGATGCACATGCCGACAAATAAAAAGGTTAGGCTAATGCCTAGTGAGTTCAAGAGTTTTCAACATGAATAAATATATCGTTAAAAAGGAAGAATGCAATTTAAATCATAACCTTTCAAAATGATATGCTTCAAATATGAAAATGGCTTGTTTTCCAATAATATGCATTTTAGGCAAAGGAAATACCAATATAAACGTTTTCCAATCCCAACTATTTTAAGGACGAAGATCCTAATAATAAACGTTCTTTTGTAAATTAGATTCAACCTAAAACTCACTAAAAACGTGCATAGAAATCGAACCCTCCATTTATGAAAATGCGGATAAAACTTTACATCCCGAAACACCCAAAACACGGGTGGGGCATAATACTCAACCCATAAATCATGAATAAAATCCATATATATAAAACGTCACCGAAATCATGGATAATAAAATAATAAAATTTAATACCCAAATAACACCTTCCGATGACGGGGGAGACCCGATTATGTTGTACGTGGTGGAACAAAAAGTTAAGCCACATAGCCACGTTGTCGAACTACACCTCAGATCGTAACTGTATTGCCTGCTCTGCCGAGCTACACCTCCAGTCGGACTGTATTTCAAGTCCTAAAAACACCATATCCCCCATTGCCTGCTCCGTCGATCTACACCTCAAGGATACGCGATCTTATTGCCTGTTCGTTCTCTAGTGGAGTTTCATACTTAGGGTACTCATTCGACACCTAGTGCCTACTCCTTACCATTCAAGATAGGAGCTCAACTTCATACTTGATAACTCATGATGTCTAACCCTCTTGCATAAGAATTAGAACATTAAATCACAAAACCCATGGTACCGAAGTACAACCCATAAAGGTTTCTCTCCGCAAAACAACCGGGACAATAACAATGGCAACACAACATGTTTCCCAAGGTGAGAAATATCAAGAATCCTCATCCTTAAATATGATTGACTTACAAGCCTATGGATCCAATGCATTACAGTCTAAAATAATTGACTCCAAAAGAATGACACACACACACACACTCAAAACATGCATTCTCCAAAATAAAGCGCGATAAATGCAACTCACCCCCAAAGCTCCACTTAAGTTATTAAAACCAGACAAATGTCCGCAAGACCCAACAGAACGAAAACTGAGCCATAAGCTCAACCAATCGAATGACTATATGCTAAGATCCACAAAACGAGATAAAACACAATCGACCAACGTTTATGCAAACATATGCTCCAAAATACATGAGTGATTCCAACACAATTTAGATTGGGACAAGTCATTTTCCAAATGAGTTTATACCATTTATTCTTTCAAAAACATCCCAAAACACAAAATCAATCGTTTCTCCAAAACACACACTAAATGTACACTTATACTCAAAATATCTAACTCCATAAAATAACTCATTAAAACACAATTACTTGTGATTCATTTGTCAAAACTCAAAATGCCCAAAATCCCCAATGTGGGTGTTTTACAATGTTTATAAAGTTAAACACTTCAAATAATCCAAACTCATCAAATAACTCAACAGTTGATAATTTAATGTCAATCATATAAACATTTAAAATATGACATTTTGGCATCTACACCGTTTTCACAAATCAACTTGAACTCACCTTGCTAGATTTAGGCAGAATCTAGATTTTTCCCAACTTGGGCCTCTTTGAAGAAACTTCGATCCTCTAGCCAAAAACCTAGATCCATAAATTTCAACCATAATTAATATTTACACCCAACCATTTAGAATCGTTCCCCAAACATTTTACATGAAGATCTCACCTTATCCCAAAACCCTAATTTCCATAAATGAAGAAAATAGAATATTACTTTAACCATAGCTTGAATCTACCAACCAAAATGTCTCTAACTCACCAAAATGAGCCACAAACTTCCCATCTTCCAAATAGTTAAAAGGGGTTGGGTGAAACCCTAAGAAGCTTAGTGGAGAAGATGAAGATAGAAGGATGATGGTGCTAGCTCCCAACTTGCTAGATGAAGAAGAAACATTTAGTTTTAGGAGGAAATCCCCCAAATATGAGCTAGGGTTCGAATTAGGGGTTGGAGGTTGGTTTGGGAGAAAAAGGGGGAGAAGATTTGAGGTTTTTGAGAGAAATGGGGTTTGGAGTCTGAATTTCCCTTTTTATCAGCGCACAGTGTGCGCGTGAGTGGTGACGCAACCTGACCCGCGCGGAGAGTCATGCAGACCACTGGAGTCACGAGGAAACATATCCTTGCGCGGTTCGTGACGCGACTCAACTCGCGCGGAGGGTCGCGCGGGGTACTGTTGGTGATTTTCGCCTTCTCTTCGGCCAACGATTTTGGGGTGTTACAGATTCCAATGGATAAGGCATCTCTTGAGGTCATCTTGACACTTGCACAGATCTTTAAACAAAAATCAGAAAATTTCAAAATTCTGAAAATATCCAAAATTTGGCTAAGTATGGCACTCGTATGACCCTTGAAAACATTTCTCGCGGACCAATATGCACTGAACTTTTCGCAAAGGCTATTAACAAAGAAGTGAGGAATTCGAAGACTGAGGCTTGCGAATTATCACTTGTCGCAGGCTGAAGCTTGCGAATTCCGAGCTTCTCGCAGGCTGAGGCGTGCAAGTTCCTTCTTCTCGCAAGCTTATTGACTTAGAACAATTTTAACACTTCAGACGAAGCTTTTCGCACAAAATTTTCCAAATTCTATACTTAGAAAAATTCCCAAAAATCACTTGTCGCAGGAACTTCTCGTATGCTTTGGCTTGCGAGTTCTTGAGGAATTCGCAGACTAAAGAACTTGAACAGTAACAATTCGCACGATACGACTTGCGAGTTCTTTACTTTTTGCACAAAGAAGCGTGCGAATTCATGCTTCTTACACGTAACCTTCTACGAGTTCTAGAAGAATTTGTATACCTCACTTGCGAATTCTTGTACTTTTTGTACACCAAATCCTGTGAGTTTATCCTTAACAAAAATTCACACCAATACCAAAATAGATCTCTACGAGTTCTTCAAGGATGAATGTTGCAAGAAGTTTAGATCTTGCGAGTTCTTCATATGTCGTCTCAAAAACTTCAAAAATCAGTCGAAACTCGATCCAACAATTGAATTAGCCTTTGTAATTTCACAAATTTGTTCTCGATCACTTCCTAAACAGATTACAAACAATCAATTTTGAAAAAAACAACAAAAATTACAATTTTGATCAAAAATACAGTGCGACTGTGTGTTCGAACATAATTCAACTAAAAAATCCAAATTCACACAAAAATTTGTGAATTGGACAAAGTGATACAAATCAAATGTGTTCTAGAACATAATGCGATTATAGTACAATCATAATTACAACCAAAACAATACAAAAACTCAAATTTGAATCTCAACAGATCAACTTGCGAATTCTTGAAATTTTGACCAAAACTCAGATTCTTGAATGATTTTCTGAAATCTGCTTGCTCTGATACCAATTGTTAGTCCCTCGATGTGCAAACTAATCAAGATGAACAACAATTTCTACTCAAAATGCCATATTATTAATCTCTATTTCAAACGATTACAAAATGCTCTCAGATACAATATTTCTCTCACTACAAGTATTCTCTCAAATGTACGCTCAATATCACACACTTAGTTACACACCTACAACAAAGAAAACAAAGCTTTTATACCTACATGCTTATAAGAGACAAAAATAAACTAAGTAAACAAACACAATGACTTTAGTTGACTTTGAATTTCCACTTTGACTTTGTATAAGAAGGCTTTGACTTTCACCTTGCTTCTTGTTTGTTATCCTTCTTCTGTTGGGGTTGTTTTTCACCAACCCTTTCTATACGTGCTTTTTTTTACACTCAATCTCGGTTTTCATCTGTTGGTATGAATCAATTAGTAAACCTTCATGTTTTTCTAAATGAATATGATATATAACCCGTCTTACCTTTAATCTTATTTCCCTCCTTGATTTATGATCTTCGTTCATTCGATGTTTTTTGTTGATTCAATAATTCATCCCTCTTCCTGCTTTGAGTGTTCCTTGGTGTGCTTGTAATCTCAATCACATAATTTGGAGATTTGACTTTGGTCTCATTTGTTGCTTCAAGTGAGATATTAGTTTCAATATATTCAACATAATTGTTTATATCGTAGTTTTCATTATAAACTCTTGAAGCAAATTTGTTAGGCGTACCTCTTTTTATGTTGTATCCTGTCTTACTCGGAGTGTGGTCTATCATATCACAGTCTTTCTTGTTTGCTATGTTTGAGATTAATGTAAATGTGTTCATTTTTGTATGTAAACTAAACAATTTAAAATAGTATTACACTTGATTTGCATACAAGTGATCTTATCCATTGATAGATTTTGAAGTAAACTTTGCACACCTAAGGCTTGTAGTTTAGTAAACTGTTAATATATATATATATATATATATATATATATATATCTTAGATGTATTGCATACCTTGAATCGGGAACAGATTTACCTTCCATCTGGATTGCTTCTGATTTCATTTCTTCCGATGATTTAGTTGATTTAGCATTCCTTTTTTAATCAACTTTTGCTGCCAATGTGGTTTGGATGAATGGATTAGTATCAAATGCAGCCATATTCATTTTGTGTGTCCATATTCAGTGTGTGCAGCCATATTCATTGTGTGCAGACATAATCATTGTGTGCCGACATAATCATTTTTTTGCAGCCATATTGAATACGTGCAATCACATTCATTGTGTGTAGTGTTTTTCATCCAATGCAGTTATAATCATGGGCTTGATGAAATGCAATTATTATTTTTTTTTCATCTTGGTAACCAAACAACTCATATTGTCCGACATATCATAAATAAAATTGATAGCCCCTTAATTAAATAGATTCATTGAACCATGATAATGTTAGAAGTGTTCTAATAAAAATCATGCATGTGATGCAATAATCTTCATCACATAACCCTGGGGGTTGATTCATGGATTTTATTTATTCCTACTGATTTTGCCTCATTTGCAATCCTTGAAACAAAATGTATGTCATGCATTCGGGATCACCTCATGGTCAGAAATAACCTTTTTTAACTGAATTTATCCTCTACTTCCTCAGATTAGATCCAATTTTTAACATCTAACTTTATTGTGATACTATAATGGATAACAATAGTTGGCATTTAGTTTAATTGGTTGGGTACCTTCCATCTTGATTGAAACTGATGTTGATCCTAGGGCGGTGATATTTGTTGAATCCTCTCCTGCTGCAACTGCCAAAACATAATACAAATAATTTTGATGTTGGTGGAGATAGTTATAAGACAAACAACAAATGAATCTGGCAGAAGTAATTATAATAGTGGTTGTTACATTCCAGGTTATTGTTTTAATGTAATCATGTGTTGTGTCTGGGTTGGGGTGCTGCAGTCATAACATATGTCATGCCCACTTGATTTTCATTTTTATTATGCCGATGAGAATTTGACAACTGATTTATTATTCTGGGATACCAGAGAAAATCCCTTTTTTCAGATGTATGTTGTCCACAGGAACTGTGGGAAGGATAACACAATGAGGCTTTTTTGTTATTTCTAATGTACTCAATTGTACGTCGTTGCACATTTTCCAGATGGTTAATGAAACATGAGATTTAGGGTTTTACATCAAAAGAAGGTATCATATATTCTAGCTTGTAATAATTTGCCATTGGGGTAAAAAATCCATGAAATATCAGAAGAATTGTTCGCTTTACAGGAAATCATGTCTTCTTGTTGAATCAGTGAATGTTTTCTAGTCGATGTGTTGTTAGTAGCAGAAAATACCTTTCGAAGATGATTCTTTTTCAGCATTCATCTTGTTCTTTCTTAAACTTCTAAATCGAGTTCTATTGGCGTCTCAGCCGTGTTTTTGAAATTTGAAAAGGGTTTCAGTACCGTGAGTCGGTGTCCTCTTGTTAATCCTGAAACAAACACAAAAATGTAAAAAATGAAGTGGTTTGTGTTGGTACGATGATGATAAAATTGTAGAATGTAGAACATTTACCGTGTTTTAGTTGCGACATTGTTGCAGATTAGGGTTTGGGAAGCGAAGACCTGCAATTCGTGTGGATGAATGAAACCGCTTGGGGATGTTTAACCACGATTCAGTTTATTTATGTTGGTCCTGAAGGTGCTTAACAAGTTTGTAGAAGGGGGGGTTGAATACAAACAAAAAAAATTGGTTTAATAAATTGTTTATTGATAAATCAAATCACAATTTACAGCTTGTTGCGGAATAAGATTAAGTAAGACCTAATCTAAACAAACTTAAGAAACACCCAGATTTTTGCACGAGAACTAGAGAATAAAGGTTGAAGAAATATAGAAAACAAGGGTTTCTATATTATGGTTCAAGAAGAGAAGGATAGAAGGCTGCTTCAGAGAGAGTCTCAACCTTTCTATTTATACCCTATGCATTAAATGCATGGCATGGTACTTTTCACGTGTCACCCTTTGGTTGGTTACATGCCTCTGACTATTGAGACATGCTTTTGGCCGAACGATGAACAGTGTAGTCTTCAGAGTTGTTGTATGATTTGTCGCAGAGGTATGTCTCTTCTGAAATTTGTACACTATGTGCAAAGGTAAGACAAAAGAAACTTGGAGCATAAGCTATGCGATCTTCAGTCGTTGAATATCTCTTCCTTCATTGAGATAAAAAGAAGTTCAATGATCGCTGAAGCTTTTCTTCAAGTTTCTTCGCATGTTGCTGACTTGTCTTGGTTTCACTGATATCCGCATCAAATCATGAGTCGACATGTCGTTTGTTCAACAACTTTGTTTTCGATTCAACAGTGAACATCTTTGTCACAAAACTTGTCTTCAAGGATTACGTTTAACTGATAGTAAAGAGATCATCAGCGATACTGAACATACTCGGTATTTATTTGCTGATGGTGAAACACTAATACATACAGATGTTAAACGTAATTTTCACTAAGTATTTCAAAGGGTCGTCATCAAATCACTGAGAGAGTTTGGATCAATAATCTCCCACTATTTGATGATGACAAAGCAATTATGAAGAAAATTACTTTGATTCAAAATATAAGGATAGTCAGGACTCGTAACATACATGTCCCAATTACTATTTTGAGGGATCTTTTACAGTACTGATGGTTTTAAGTACTTCACTGAAATTTTCATTGATTTGTAAGAAGAGATTACAAAAAAGAATATGAAAATTACAAATACAAGTGAAGTCCTATACTACTGAAAGTTTAACTAATAGATTACAAGATACAAAAGGGAATCTATCAGTTATTTTTACAAGATTTCAATACCGTGATCATATGATCAGGTTCCTCTTCTCCTCTCTGTTTTCGACCAACTACTTCTTGTCGAATGAGAGTCTTAATGGGTTCCCCTAAGGAAGAGTAGTCACACCACAAGTATAGAAGATCCTGTAGATGAATGAGAGGGCAGAGAGGAATCTCTGAGGCTCTCTGAAATCTAAGCTCTTCCTTACCATCTCAGAAGAAAACTCCATGAGTATTCTTTATCACTTGCCCTGGTAAGAAAGGTTCACTAGGGGGTAGTGATAGATTTAGAGCTGAGAGATCTGGAGGAGGCCCGGATAGTGCATCCTTGGAGAATTTGATGGAGGTTTCATTTTTGATAACAACATCATTTTCAGAACAGGAGGCATGTTTCCGTCTGACTGTTCTTGGCTATTGTGGAGGAGCTGAGGGCACATTCATTTTAGCAGCGACCCTGTTGATGAGAGCTTCAAGAATATTTTCAACGTGGCCTCTATACATTGATCTTGACTTCTTCAGTGCTTCTCTAAACTCTAACCTTTCATAATAGCCGAAGTGTTCCAGTTTTGATAAAAACATGGCTTTAGAGCTTCCATCCTCTCTGACTATCTCCATGGTGACAGAGGATCGGTTCTTTTTTTCCTTCCAGAGATTGTTACGGAAAAGATTTTCAGTGGATCAGATCGATGGTCAAGCTTATTTTTGCACCAAGCTAGACTGGCATCGCTGATCTCTTTTTCTTTTCTGTTTTTGTCCTCTATCTCTTTCAGAAGAGCAACTTGTATTTTCACTGGGTTCTTTTACAGCTTGTCATCTTCGAACAGGGATGAATGTACCTCGAGAGCTAGTTTAGCCTCCCTTTGGCATTCAATTATTAAATTTTCAGTCCTGACAGAATCTTTTATTTATGTCGATGAAAGAAAGTCAAAATCTTCAGTGGAGGTTTGAGGAGGGATCTTCAGCCATAGACTCTCCAGGTTGGAGATCATCTCTGAGTGTCTCGAGGCTTCATACTTTGACCATTGAAGAGGTCAAAAGGGTCTTTTTGGATGGTTTAGGGATTCATCCTCTTCTTTTTCAATATCATCAGTCTGGGATTATTTTATCTTCAGCTATAGTGGATGGGATTATTTGCAGAGACATTCCTTTAAGCAGGGGAGAGAACTGTCTGAGCGATAAAAGAAGGAGTTAGTGTATGTTTTGATGGAAGAGAAAGTTAAAGGCTAGAATGACAGGGGTGAATGGTAAGAAAAGAAAGAAAAAAGGAACTATAGAGAGACATACCTGAGAAGGTAGCTCCCTCTCAAATGGTGACAAAAGTTTTAGATTTTCTTCTGCAACAATGCCCTTTTGCTTGCCTTGGGTTGAGGTATCTGGAGCTTTGTCATGTTGTGTCCCCCCTGCTTCATTTATTGAAATGCCTTTCATCACTAGGGCTGAAGTGATGTTTGATGCAGAGAACCATAAGGATGGGTCTTCATCATCATCATCATCTGCGATGATGTCTTCAGAATCTTGATCTTCAAGATCAAGTTCTTCTTCGTCTTCATCCTTCTCTTCCTCTTCTTCATCGAGCACTGGAGAAGAGGAAGGAAGTGTTTGCTTTTCAGCAACAGCAGACTCTTCAGCTGTCTTCTCCCCCTCAACCTGAGTGGGAGGTTCTTCCACATTCACTTGTGCGATCAATGCATTTTCTTCATTAGGATCTTTCTCCCCCTCTTTTTCATCATCACGGGAAAGGAGGGATGCAACAACAGTATAAACAATAGTGGATTTGTGGGCATCAGCCTCCAACGCATCCAGACGTGCTTCGATCTCCGGAATGATAGATGTAGCTGATTGAATAAAATCCACAGCTAAAGTCAGGGACATCCGGTCATTATCAGTGAAGGAAGGTGTTAGAGCATAAATATGTTAGATACAAGATCATAGAAGACTGAAGACTGAAGTCAAAGCTGAAGTCAACTCTCAAGCATCAAAGTCAAAGTCTTTTGTAATAAAAGTCAAAGTTGTAATGTGTTTTTAGTGTTTTAGTTTTCTGTGCGTTTCTGTAATGTAGTTGTGTGTGTGTTTCTGTCTTGGTATATATAGGTGTGTCGTGCGTGTAGATCAGAGTAACACAACAGATAGTATCATACGAGATCCATTGTTAGAGAGAGAAAGTGTTGAGAGCATTTGTAACATCAAGATTTGAGATTAACAAAAGTTGTTATAAATTGAATTTTATTGTCATTGATTGATTTGCATTGTTATCTGGGATAACAATTGGTATCAGAGCAAACAGAATTCAGAGAAAAACTTGGATCAATTTGGATTTTTGATCGTATTTTGGACGAACTCGCAAAACTGTCTGAGTGATTTGATTTTTGGAATTAAGTGTTGTTTTGGTCATAAATTTGGTTGTTTTAAGTTCGATTTAGTGCCTAGAACAAATTGTATTTGATTCACATAGTATAATTCGTATATGTTTAGAGTGAATTTTGGATTTTTCATAGTTTTTGTTCGAGTTGTTTAGACGTACTATGTAAGAATCATTCTTGTAAATTTAGTGTTTGTTTTTGAAATTCACTTGTGGTAATTTGTTCGAAATCAGTATCTGAGCATTCCTACAAAGTTTCAAGCCAATTGAAGATGATTTGAATCGAATCAGATTGAAAGATTGAGTTTTGGAACTGTGCAAGTCAAGAGCTCGCAAGATCCAAAGAACTCGCAGGCCAAGAACACGCAAGGGGGAAAGAACTCGCAAGTCTTTGAAGAACTCTCAAAGACCTACAACTTGTTTGAAGTGAAGAACTCGCAAAGGGTTGTGTGCGCGAAGTAGAAACGCGCAGATCACAGTGTGCGTGTTTCTACTGTTTACTTTCTTCCTTGTGCGCGAAGTCAAGTCTGCGAGAAGATAATAGTTTGTGCGTTTGTGTTTTGCGCGAAGTAATTTTTTCTCAAAATATTCTCAGTCCTAAACTCGCAAGCCCTGTTCTTGCGCGTTTTCATTTAGCGACTTTCAAGTATTGAAATAAATTCTAAGTTTAGAACTTGCAAGACTTTGCGAGAAGTGCAAGAACTCGCATACAGTATCGTGCGCGAATCTAAGAACTCGCATAAGCCTACGTGCGCGAACCTTGGTTCACGCAAGCTTCGTCGTGCGTGAAGCTGAAACTCGAACAACTCTTTGTGCGAGAAGTGCAGTTCACTTAGCCTTTGATGTACGTGTATCTTAAACTCGCATATAGGCTTTTGCGTGAAGTGTTTCTTTTCAGTGTCATGCGCGTTTTATACTTAGTGAATTTTTCTGATTATTTTTCTGAAATTTAACTGACTTTGATTTTTGTAGATCCAGTTTGTTTTCTAAATTTTGACGATCACAGTAAGCAGTGTAGATCAAAGATGACTTCCAAAGACGCACTCTCCATCGGTACAGACGTAAAGCCTCCTGTTCTATTCAAGGGTGAATACGAACAGTAGAAGGATCGTTTTCTTGACTTCGTCGACCGGCATGCAAATGGGGAAAACATTCTGCTATCAATTACAGAAGTTCCCATGATATCACCTACTGTCGAAATACCTGATGATGAATCTTCAGACAGTGAGGATGGAGATGAGGACAGAGTGAGAAAAATGAAGACTATTCCGAAGGAATTTGCACAATATTCTGATGAGCAGAAAAGTAGATTCAAAGATGACAAAACAAGCCATATCTCTTCTACTTCAAAGTATCCCGAATGAGATATACATAAAGATCGACAACTACAAAGCAAACACGAAAAAGATGTGGGATCAGTTACAGAAGATGATGATGGGCTCTAAAGTGGGAAATCAGATGAAAGTAGCTAGCTGCATCAACAGCTACGAGGAATTTAAAGCCAAGGAAAATGAGATCCTGGAGGAAACTTATGAAAGATTCGTGCTTCTTCTGAATGAGCTGTCAAAGAACAAAGTCAAGAAGAAGCAGATTGAGAACAATGTCAAATTTCTCAGTATTCTTCAACCCGAGTGGAAGAAGCACACTCGCTGGATGAAGCAAATGAAAGATTTGAGTGACATACCCCTCTACGAAGTTTATGAAACTTTGAGACAGAATGAGGAGGAGGTTGAAGAGAAAAGGAATGAGAAGAAAAAGAAAGCTGAGAAGGTTGCTGACCCCATTGCACTGGTAGCTGGAGAGAAGGAAAAAGAGAAGAAAGAAAAGAAAAAGAAGAAGATAGTGATTCCCAGTTCTGATTCTAGTTCTGATTCGAATAGTGATGACGGCGAAAACCTCAAGCAAGTTATGCTTCTACTGACCCGTGCATTTCAAAAGAAATTCTACAAGAAACCGGGTTCGAACTCACAGAGGTACTCTTCGTCTGGTTCAAAGAATCATGAACATCGGGAAAGAGTTGAAGGTAAAAGATTTGAAGAGAAAAAGTATGTGGAAAGAAAGCCGAAAGAAAGAAAGAAGTATTTGGATGACTATGCTGGTGCTGAAAAGAAGACAGACGACCTGATCAGATGCTACAACTGTGGTAAGGTCGGTCACTACGCAAAGGACTGCCGGAAGCCTAAAGTCAGAAATTCAGAGTATTATAAGAATAAGATGCTTTTGGCTAAACAACAAGAAGTTTACCAGGCTTTGATGGCTGAAGACGAGTTCTGGTTAGATCATTCAGATGAAGAAGAGGAAAGAGAAGAAACTGCTCATATGTGCTTGATGGGAAACACGGTGAAGTATGATGATTCTGATGAAGAAACAGCTGATGAGGTACTTAATCTTTCCAAATATGATTTTATGACCAAAATGGAAGCCATGATGGTTGAACTTCAAGATCTTCAAAATAAACTGAAAAAGGAAAAGAGTAGAGTTGAAAGGAAAAATCAAAAGATCTTTGATTTTAACAAAGCAGTTGTTGGGAACAAAGATTTAATTGATTCTCTTAACAAATCTGTTTCTAATCTTAAACAAGAAAAAGAATGTTTTGAAAGTAAGATTTCTGATTTTGTATCTAAGATTTCTAAATCTGACTCAGAAAAGCAAGAATGCGTACTAAAAGTTGTTAAACTGCAGGTTGAAAACAAGGATTTAGAGAAAAAGGTAAATGGTTTGGAAGCCAAATTATATGCATGAGGCCAAACAGATCAAACCATTTTTCTAAACACCCCTAATGAGGAAATTGATTTTAAAGAGAAGTGGGGTCTCGGTTACGAAAACCCACACTATCTTAAGAAAGTCATCAGAAAACAGTCTGCTTTATATAATTTTGATTTTCTATATGCGCCTGCTAAATATCCTCATTTGAAACCCAAATTCGTTACCAAATCACCTAATGAGATTGAGGCTAAAGAAGATGAGAAAAGAAAGAATTTAAAGAAAATGCAACTACCATTTTGCTATCAAAAGCTAAATGATAGTTATCTTTCTGAAAAACCAAAGGTTCTTTCAAATGATTATTTTTCTAGCTATACTATTTCTGAGATGGAGGCCAAACCGATTGAGGCTAAAATTTATGTTCCTCCACTTGTATTAGAAAGCAAAGTAATTGAGCTAGAAAGTACTTTATCTGATGAAAGAATTTTGAGTGAATTAACACAATATGTATTTTCTACTGTTTTAAAGAACACTGATTTAAAAGTTGAATCTCAGAAGTGTTCTAATTCTTCTAAAGCACCTCAAACCTCTGAATCTGATTTTGATGACTTATTTGCGTCTGCAAATGATTTTTTAAATTCCTGTGAAGGGTGTGTTGATGAGATTGATATGTTTGACTTTAATGCTAAACTTCCAGATCATTCTACTTTTGTCATTAATGGTCAAGCTTTACCAAGTGTGCATGAAGTTGGTGAATCATCAACTAAGGGTTGGTGAAACAGTTTCTGTGAGTACTGATTATTATGCCAAAGGTAAGAAGCAACAGAAACGGCGCTCACATAAACTGAGTAACACTGGTAAGCTCAAGAACAGACATTCTCAGAAATCTAATTTTCCTAACAGATCTAAATCTTGTGTTTTAGTGAAAAAGGAAAGGTCTGAAGAACGAAAGGAATGGCGACCAAAAAGGAAGATCAATGAGGGTTCTGAATCATCTCCTGATATGGATTGTAATAGATCTTCTAGTAGTAATTCTGATGTAATTGGTATTGTTGCTTCCAATAAACAAAACCTTGTAACTTCTTACAAGAGATATATAATAAAGCAATTATTCCAATTATCCCGGTTTGCTACTAAGTCATCAACTTATAGACAGAATGATTTTGTCTCTCACTAATTTTCTGATAATTGGTTTGGTACTTATCATGTTGGTTCTTATAAGCCATATGTTTCAACAGTTTTTCAAAAGTTCAGAGGATCCATATATAAATGGATACCAAAATCTTGTGCTAAACCGTTAGGACCCACTTTTAAATGGGTACCTGAAGTTGTTATTCCTTGATTTCTCTTATGTAGACCCGTCATATGTGGTACTTGGATAGCGGGTGTTCCAAGCATATGACTGGGCAAAAGGATTTATTGTCTAATTATACAGAGAAATTCTGCGGGAATGTACGTTTTGGCAACGACCAGTTCTCACCGATCTTAGGATATGGTGATGTGATTCAAGATAATGTGACGATTACGAAGGTGAGTTACATAGAAGGTTTAGGACACAACCTATTCAGTATTGGACAGTTCTGCGACAAAGGATTAGAGGTGAACTTTAAAGCCAAAAGTTGCTCTGTGCGTACTGAAGATGGCAAGGAACTTTTGGTTGGAACTAGAAAATCTAACCTCTACACAATCAATCTTTCAAAGATCCAGACTGGCAATCAGGTTTGCTTATTGACAAAAGCCTCGCTGCAACAAAGCTGGTTATGGCACCGACGGCTTTCTCACCTGAATTTTTGATACATAAACAAGCTGGTCAAAGGCAAGTTGGTTAAAGGACTTCCAGAGCTGCGATATGAGAAAGAACATCTGTGTGCAACATGTGAAAAGGGTAAAACGAAGAAGGCAACTCACAAGCCGAAACTCGAACCGAGTACAAGTTCTCAACTTGAGTTGTTACACATGGATCTATGTGGTCCGATGAGAACTCAGAGCATAGGAGGAAAGAAGTATGTTTTGGTAATAGTGGACGATTATTCGCGTTACACATGGGTACAGATTCTAAGAACAAAAGATGAGACGCCCGAAGTATCATCAATTTTTTGAAGACTACCCAGGTGAACTTGCAGAAGACAGTTAAGTTTCTAAGGACGGATAACGACACATAATTTAAGAACAAAACTGTTGAAGATTATCTTGAATCGGTCGAGATAACACATCAATTCTCTGCTGCTAGGACGCCAGAACAGAATGGAGTAGTAGAAAGACGCAATCGAACGCTAGTCGAGGTCGCTCGCACTATGCTCAACCAGTCGGATCTACCTCTATTTCTGTGGGCAGAAGCTGTCTCTACTGCATGTTTTACGCAGAATCGCTCAATTATTCATAGACGGTTTGGTAAAACTCCTTATGCATTAATTAATAATCGTACACCTAGTATTAAGCATTTTCATATTTTTGGTTGCAGGTGTTTTGTGCTTAATGATAGAGAGAACTTGAATAAGTTCGGACCGAAGGCTGAAGAAGGAATCTTCATTGGATACTCCCAGACATCTGCTGCATATAGGATATATATGAAGAGCTCAAAGACTGTGATAGAAAGTGTTAACGTAACATTTGACGAGGATGTGGCTTCTGAAAAAAGCAGTTCAGAACCCGTGCTTACAGGAGTTTTAGCTTCTGGACAATTCAGTCCAGAACCTGTGTCTAATGAGACTAATTCTGATAAAGCTTCAACTTCTACATCACACTTATCTGAATTAGATATATTGTTTGAATTTTTCTATGATGAGTTTCTAGGATCTAAACTTCCTAAATTTGTGGTGCTTGACAGGTCAGAAGATTTAATGATTCATCATCCAACTACTTCTGATGTATCTACTGAACTAGTTCCCCCGGTTCAGAAAGAAACTCAGATTAAAACACAAACTCCTACGATTGAAGTTGTAACTGATAATGTTGAACCAGAAGTTACTACTTCAGTTGGATGTACTGTGACGGATAATCAACAGACTGAACAAGCTGTCCCAACTGAAACTTCTGTACAAGAAATTTCAACGGTAACCCCAACAAATGCTAAACAAGAAGAAGCTGACAGTGGATATTTAGATGATTTGTATGATCAGTCTACATCGAATCCGCTCCCTCATGAACATAAGTGGACCAAAGAGCACCCGATAAGCCAAATAATTGGAGATCCAAATTTACCGGTGCAAACTAGGTCTACAACTTTAAACATGTGTATGCATGATTCCTTTCTGAGTAAGATAGAGCCCACTCGAGTATCAAAAGCTCTAGCTGACTCGGATTGGGTGACTGCCATGCAAGAAGAGCCAAATCAGTTCGAAGCTTTAAAGGTCTGGAGACTTGTGCCAAAACCGGAAGGTAAATATATGATAGGCACCAAATGGGTATTCAAGAACAAAAAGGATGAAAATGGTATCATAATCAGAAACAAAGCATGACTTGTTGCAAAAGGCTACCGACAAGAGGAAGGCATTGATTATGACGAGACTTACGTTCCAGTAGTGCGTATTGAAGCAATAAGGATGTTCCTTGCTTACGCCGCTCATAAAAACTTCACTGTCTACCAGATGGACGCGAAGACTGCCTTTCTAAATGGCATACTTAAGGAGGAAGTCTACGTATCACAACCAGAAGGCTTTGTGAATCCAGATAAACCAGATCATGTATATATCCTGGATAAAGCACTTTATGGTCTTAAACAAGCGCCTCGAGCCTGGTACGAGGTATTATCAAAGTTTTTGGTCAAGTCGGGCTACACAAAAGGTAAAATCGATACTACTTTATTCATTAAGAAAGAAAAAGCAGATATCATTCTTATTCAAATATATGTGGATGACATTATATTTGGCTCTACAAATCCTAATACTGTAAGAATTTTTCAAACCTCATGGTGTCTAGATTTCAAATGAGTATGATGGGAGAGATGAACTTCTATTTCGGATTACAAGTAAAGCAATTTTCAACGGGGATTTTTATAAACCAAGCTAAGTACATTTTTGATATTCTTCGGAAATTCAAAATGGAAACTTGTAAACCTATTGGAACCCCGATGGCACCAGGAACTAAGATCGGCATGGATCCTTCGGGAAAACCTGTTGATTTAGAACCTATTGATGAATGATTGGTTCTTTGATGTATTTAACTTCAAGTAGGCCAGATATTATGTTTTCTACATGTTTATGTACAAGATATCAGGCTAACCCCAAAGAATCCCATTTGTCAGCGGTCAAAAGGATCTTTAGATATCTGAAAGGGACTGTAGATCTTGGTCTGTGGTATCCTAAAGATACTGGTTTGAACTGACGGCTTACTCAGATGCAGATCATGCTGGCTGTATGTTAGACATGAAGAGCACATCGGGTCATTTACAATTTCTTAGAGATAAACTCGTTAGTTGGGCATCAAAGAAACAACTGTGTTTCCACATCAACGGCTGAGGCGGAGTATGTTGCTGCTGCTCTCAGGTGTTGTGGATGAGGACGCAACTACGAGATTATGGCTTCAAATTCGACAAAATTCCGATTTACTGTGACTCTAAAAGCACCATTACAATATCAGCAAATCCTGTACAACATACAAAGACCAAACACATAGACGTACGGTATCATTTTATCAAAGACAATGTTGAAAAAGGTACAATAGAACTTTATTTTGTAAACACTGATTATCAGCTTGCAGATTTATTTACCAAGCCTTTAGACGAAAAGAGATTTAATTTTCTTATCTCTAAACTTGGTATGTTAAATCTTAAGACATAATCAGTGATTACCTACTAAAGTTTTTCTTATTGTTATTTTTCTTCATTTCTTTATTTTTAATCTGAAAGATATCTGCACTTTAAGGTACATTCATGATTTCAAGGGGAGTGAGAGATGTTGAAAAGATGATCTATATCCAATTGAGGGGGAGTTAATGTTGTTGATTTATGTTTATCACTGATAAATTTATCTGATGCATAAATGCAGGGGGAGTAAGAGTATAAGAGTAAGGAATATGAATTATGACTTCTGATTACTTCAGATCAGCACTTGTACATTCAATGTTTTACTGCTTTTTGTTATTTTATTTTTCAATAAATTTTTGTGAATAAATTTTGTGCTTCGACGGACTTTGTGACTGTTTGCAGATTGAGAGGATGCTTACAAGATCATATTTTATATGACTTTACGCTGACTTCATGAGATTTAAGACAGATCGAAAAGGTTTATTTCTATTTTTAATCTCATATATGGTTGAAAGAAGGACGACTTTCAATCATATAAAACATGTTCTTAAACGTTCAAACCACTTCCTGATTCTTAAATTGATTTCATGATTTGGAGGTGTGATTTTAAATGTTTTCACTATTAATTGTGCTTATATATTTATAAACCGTGTGTTTCCAAAGATTAATACTTGCGTATTATCTTTTCTATATACTGTCAAGTATTCACATACACCGGTTTATTATTTTGTTGAATTTGTTCTTACCATGTCTCTAAATTGAAAGAATTTTTTTATGGTAAGACACCCCGATTGAACTTCAAAGAATTTTGAGCGTAATTTCATTTCTAAACATTTCTTTCAAGAATGTCTATATATTGGTTCGTATAGACAACATCTAATTTTTGCTGACCTAAGCCTTAATTGATAAATCATTTGATTCTGATCATTTACATACAATGTCAGATTTTCAAACAAGTTTCTTGCTTTCATTTCATTCTTTTAATATATTTGTTTGAAATATCTTCAATGTTTAAAATGCTCAAATCTTCATGATTATATCTATGAGCATACATAAATCTGACTTGTATCTTTTGTGCTTTAACTGAAAAGTTAAACCAGTTGAGCAACATGATTTTTTTTAGGAAAACATGGGTTCATTTTTGTGAGGACTTAAATGAAAACTTCTATGGATTCACGTTAACCAGTGTTTCCTACCCAAGAACTTAATCCTTGAGTGATCGATTGTGTGAGGAGTCAAATACTGAGTGTGGGTTGTGAGACGAGGTAAAATGAAAAAGAGAGTTTGGTTAGAAGAGAGCTCAATGATTAAAGGAAATAGGGTGAGAGATCAGAGTAAAAGAATATCAAACTCTGCACCAACTTTTTCTGAGCCGGGCAGCCACATTACTAGTGTTTCACAATTCTTCGTGAACATTATTGAAATAGGCACCTAGCCCATGCCAACTCTTGATAAAAACCCTACCAGCCACTCATTTTCTTCTCAACAAGAAAATGTTTCATATTTCAAGGGGACGCAGCACATATACTATCTGATTTTCATTTGGAAAAATTGAAAAAGAAGGAAGTATGTCCCACCTTCGCACTTCGATCATGCACAATAGAGTATGTGTTTAATTAATGTTGTCTCAGTGGTTTACATAATGTTGAGCCTTATAAAAAGCAATCATTTGTGCTTAATTCTTTCGAACACTTGCACAAAAACACAAGGAATATGTTTTCTTGTCATAACGTTCATAGAAATATCTTTGTGGTGTTTCGATGATTGAATGGAAGCCCTGGGGGAGTGAACATCACAATAGCTCCTTTCCAATGTGTATTCGTTACACACAGTAACTTTGTGTTACTGACAGGCATATTAACTGATTCATTTGTTGATTCAGGTGTTACACTCTAATTTGTCTGGATTTAAAAAGATCTAGATAAATGTCTTTATAAATTGACGAATGGTTGGAGGCTCAGATTTTGAAAGATCAGTGGTCAGATACAGACATTTCTTGTTGAAAGTTTTGATGATCAATATGCTCTTATCATCAAAAAGGGGGAGAAGAAATCAAGAAATGTTGGTTGAAAAGAGAAGCTAATATCAGTTGTGGGGAGAAGTTACAAGAAATGAGAGAGTTGATAAAGAAAAGTTGGAACTTACTGGAGAAATGTATTCAAGATAGTTGTTTTGAAGAATATTTGTTGTCAAAGATTGAAAGCAGGAAGAGCAAATTTAAAGATTTCTTAAGATGAGCTGATTTTACAGAAATTTTCTTTGAAGATAATGAGCTGATTTCTTAAAGATCAAAGAAAAAAGAGATTGTTTTAGGCATAAATAGAAGACTGAATTTTCAATTGTTGGGAAATTCAGAAATACACAAGTACAGTTAGTACTGCTAGAAGAACTTGATTACTACTTCTGAGATTAATGCTGCTGAGTGAAGTTAATACTGCTGATCAAGATTAATACTGCTAATCAAGATTAGTACTGCTAAGTCAAGATTAATACTGCTAGAGGAGATTACTACTGCTAAGCAATTTTAGTACTGCTAGTAGTTAGTACTGCTGAACATTAATACTGCTCAAAGTATTAATACTGCTGAAGACTTAGTGCTGCTTATGAGATTATTAAGATTCATGCAGATCAAGTTTGAAGATTATGGAAAGCCTGAAGATAAAGATGGAAGATTATTTTGAAGATCTTTTATTATTTGTAATTATCTTTTATTTTCAGTATATATAGAATAGTTTGTAATTGATAGAGGATAACTTAGAGAATTATGAATTTTTATTTTGATAGAGAGAATCAACCTCAAGGTTTGTAATCCTAATTCTAGAGAAGTGGAATTCGTATTGGTGATCCTGTTCATCAATATTAAGGTTGAGTATTGAATATTGTAGCTTTACAATCATTCAATAGAGTTTACAAGTTGTTCTTCTGATTCACTGTTTTCATAGATTATTGAATATTAAAGTGTTATTCCGCAAACTCCTTTAATATTGTTTCTGAGTGTTTATTCTTGTTTAGAATTGAGATCCTAACAAGTGGTATCAGAGCTAGTATTCTCAGAAATCTTATTCATCATGGAAAACACAACTGAATCAAACAGTACTCTGGTCTCAAAAGTTCCAATGCTCAGACCCAATGAATTTGACATGTGAAAGATTAGAATCAAGCAATACATTCTCCTCACAGATTATTCTATGTGGGACATCATTGAGAATGGCCCATCTGATGCATGAAAGATTGGTGAAGATGGAAAAAGAACTCCACCAAAGACTGATGCAGAAAGAAAGACAAGGCAGACAGAGATGAAATCCTTGAGCACACTGCTCTTGGCCATTCCCAATGAATATCAACACCAATTCTGTAATTGCACTGATGCACAGATGCTTTGGAATGCTCTAGAGAAGAGATTCTCTAGTACCAAAAGTACCAAGAGAAATCAAAAGGCAATCTTGAAGCAACAGTATGAAAACTTTATGTCAACTAAGAATGAGTCCATGACTCAAACTTTTGACAGGTTTAACAAACTGATTGGTGAACTAGCTACTATGGGAGTACAGATTGATCAAGATGATGTAAACAGAAAGTTCTTAAGGTCCCTTGGAGATGAATGGATCATGTACACTGTTTCATTCAGACAGAATGATCAGTTGGAAGAGAAAGAACTTGATGATCTGTACAATGATCTTAGAGTGTTTGAAGCTGAGGTGGAGGCAAAGAAGAAGCCTTCTGGATATATTCATAATGTTGCACTCCTATCAGCATCAATTGATTCTACTGCTAATCCTGAATCAGTTAATGCTGCTAGTGGAGCAAATCAAGAAAAAGGCACTGATTCTGTGTTTGAAGCCTTTCTTGCCAGCCATGGAAATTCCTCCTTAATTAATGATGATTTGGAACAACTTCATCATGATGATCTGGAAGAGATGGATATTAAATGGCAGATGGCCATGCTTTCCATGAGGGTGAAGAAGTTCATAAAGAGGACTGGGAGGAACAACTTCTCCCAAAGAAGAGAAGATGCAGCAGGTTTTGATAAATCAAAGGTGGAGTGCTACAAATACCATCTGAAGGGACATTTTGCCAGGGAATGCAGAAGTAGAGTGTCTCACAACAACAACCACCAACAAGCACAGTCTGGAAACCTCAACCATAACAGAAACTCTGCTCAAGCCCTTGTTTCTCAACAAGGAATGGGGTTTGACTGGAGTGATCAAGCAGAAGAGGCTATCCAAAATCAAGCACTTATGGCTGAAGTATCTGATCTCCCATCTGAGGTAAGTTCTAATCTCTGTTCCAAAACTTGCATAGACACTGTTAAAAGGTACAGGGATCACAACCAGAAGATGAGTGATGAACTTAAGAGATTAGAAAAGGATATAAAGGAATATGTGAGAATTGTTGAGAGGTTTGAGGAACAGATTAAAGGTTTTCAAGCCAATGAACTCCAACACTCATATGACACCAATTACTGGAAGTGGGAGAAAAAGGATTTAGAACTTAAATTGACCAAATCTAAAGAGGAGAGTGAAAAGCTGAGAGAGGAGCTAATCAAGGTTAAGTTTGATGTAGAAAAGTTTTCCAATGCTTCGAAAGCAATAGACTCTTTACTACAAACTCATATTCATGATAAGCTGAGAAGAGGAATTTGGTATAATGACACACCACCACCATATAACAACAATTACATCCCTCCTACCTCAGACTTGCTAGAAACCAAAGATAGGAAGGACTTGCCTGAGGGAGCCACTGAGATAGATCCCTTAGATGAGGTAGTTGTGGAGGATAAGACTGAGAAAGAGGTTGGTAAGAGTAAGGAGAACAAAGTGAGTGGTGAGATTCCTCTAGAGAATAACATTATCACCAATGAGGACTGTGGAAGGGCTTGGATCAAATCCAAGGACATAGAGAAAACAGAGGGAAAGTTTGGTAAGGTCCATTTCAAACAGACCACAGTTGTGAATCCAGGTCCTTGCAAACAGTGTGCATGCAAGAAGCATGAGCCCCAAAAACATGATAAAAAGAGGGGAAATCAAAGAAACTGGAATAATCAGTGGGCACAAAAACAAGGGGTTGATTTGAGTAAAATCAATAGACCAAAACCTTGTTTTATCTGTGGCAAATTGAATCATCTTGCCAAAAACTGTTATTTCAACCCTATGAACCAAAGGATGAACTGTCAAAGATCTATGCAAAAACCCTTTGGTTATAGGAAGAAGATTGAAAAGAACCATGTGGCTAAGAAAACTGTTAAATCTAAAAGACACATGAAGAAAAAGTCTGTTAAAGAAAGTGTCAATATGTGGGTTCCTAAAAGCACTAAAACTGTTAGTACTGCTACCCCAAATAGTACTGCTGACAATGATAGTGCTGTTAGAAGCAATAATACTGCTAACTCTGTTAGTGCTGCTAACAAGGTTAGTACTGCGAAACCTGTTAGTACTGCTAACTCTGTTAGTACTTCTAAGGTTAGTACTGCTCCTAGTGTTTGTGCTGCTAAGCCAATCATATTGACAAAGTAATCTAATAAAGAGTGCTCTGAGTTTAAAAACCTCATCAAAAAGGAATGTAAATACTTTGATGAGAAAGGGAGACCCAAGACCACTTTGGCTTGGGTCCCCAATCAATACTAATTGTTTAATCTTATGTGCAGGGCAACCAGCAGCTCAAGGAGAAGAGTATCTGGCATGTTGATAGTGGTTGCTCAAGGCACATGACAGGGAACATGTCATGCCTCAAGAATTTCAAGAAAATTGATGGTGGTCATGTTTCCTTTGGTAATACTCCAGATGGAGGTAAGATAAGTGGTAAGGGGGATGTAACCAAAGGTAAAATGACCTTTGAAGATGTATTCTATGTTGAGCAGTTAAGGTACAACCTGTTAAGTGTATCACAGGTTTGTGACAAACAACATAGTATATTATTTACAGATTCTGAATGCATTATCCTTGCTCCTGGATTCAAGGTAGTTGATGAAAAGATGATACTACTAAGAACTCCCAGAAAGGATAATGTATATTGCTTAGATATGGAAAGTGTTTCAACTGATTCATCCCTTAATTGTCTTGTTTCAAAAGATTCTTTGGATGAATCATCACTTTGGCACAGAAGGATGTGTCACATGAACTTTAAAACAATGAATAAACTTGTTAAAAACAACCTTGTAAGAGGTTTACCTTCCAAAGTCTTTTCATGTGATGATCATTGTGTTGCCTGTCTCAAAGGCAAACAACACAAAACTTCTCATAAGTCCAAAGAGTTTAACACAATCTCTAATTCTCTTCAGTTGTTGCATATGGATCTGTTTGGTCCTACAAATGTTATGAGTATTGGTAAGAAATCATTCTGCCTAGTTATTGTTGATGATTACTCTAGATTTACTTGGGTATATTTTCTAAGGACTAAGGATGAGACAAGTGGACTGATCAAATCCTTTATTCTAAGAATGGAAAACCAAACTAATCAAAAGGTAAAAGTCATTAGGTCAGACAATGGTACTGAATTTAAAAATCATGACCTAAACACCTTTTGTGAGGAAAAAGGAATTGAGAGGCAATACAGTGCTCCTATGACCCCACAACAAAATGGTGTTGCTGAGAGAAGGAATAGGACACTGATTGAAGCTTCTAGATCTCTGTTGGCAGATTCAAAACTTCCAATTACTTTCTGGGCTGAAGCAGTTAATACTGCTTGCTATGTCCAAAACAGAGTTCTAGTAGTCAAGCCAAAAAACAAGACACCATATGAGCTTTTAAATAACAGAAAACCTTTTATAGGATTTTTCAAACCTTTTGGGTGTCCTTGTACCATTCTCAATACCAAAACTCACTTAGGAAAGTTTGATAGCAAGGCTGATGATGGTTTTCTTGTTGGTTACTCATCTCAGAGTAAGGCTTATAGAGTTTTTAATACTTCTTCTAGAATAATTGAGGAAAGTGACAATGTCAAGTGCAATGAGAACACACCAAATCCTATTGGATCTGGTCCTCAGTGGTTATTTGACATTGATTCACTAACTAACTCTTTGGGTTTCAGTAGTGATTATCATGCAGGTTCAGGAAGTGGAGGATCAGGGGATGAACAAGTACAAGTACAAGACATTATTCCTCAGTCTGTGATCTTTCCCATACCTACAATAGAGCCTGTTGATGTCTATGCAAAAGAGACAATGACTGAACCAATTCAGAGTGAAGAAGAAGGAAGAGATGAGGAGAATCAAGTGCATGAAGATCCAGAAGCAGCTGATGAGATCCCCTCAGCTGACTTAAATGATTCCAATCTGGATGTGGGAATAAATGAAGAACCTAGTCATCAGACTAGAACTCAAAAGAATCATCCTACAGAGCTGGTCATAGGAGGCATCTCTTCTCCTATGATAACAAGGAATCAAAGCAGACTTCAAGAGCTGCAGGATCAGCAACACACAGTACTCTCCTGCTTTCTATCTCAGATTGAGCCTAAGAAGGTTTATGATGCTATGAAAGATTCCAGTTGGATAGAAGCTATGCAAGAAGAGTTACTGCAGTTCAAGTTGCAAGAAGTTTGGGACTTGGTGGACCTTCCAAAAGGTCATAAAGCTATAGGCACCAAGTGGATTTTCAGGAACAAAAAGGATGAGAGAGGCATTGTGATAAGAAACAAAGCAAGGCTGGTGGCACAAGGGTACACTCAAGAAGAAGGCATTGACTATGAAAAAGTGTTTGATCCAGTGGCAAGGATAGAAGCAATTAGGCTATTTCTAGCCTATGCCTCATACATGAAGTTCAAGGTATACCAAATGGATGTGAAGAGTGCCTTTCTGTATGGTACAATTGATGAAGAAGTATATGTCTGTCAGCCCCCTGGAATTGAAAATCCATCATATCCAGACAGAGTATACAAACTGAAGAAAGCACTTTATGGTCTGCATCAAGCCCCAAGAGCATGGTATGATACTCTGTCTACCTACCTCTTGGAGAATGGGTTTGAAAGAGGAATAATTGACAAGACCCTCTTCATTAAAAGAAGTAAGAAGGACATCCTATTGGTTCAGATTTATGTGGATGATATCATCTTTGGATCCACAAAAGATCAGATGTGTAGAGACTTTGAAAAGTTGATGCACAAGAGCTTTAAAATGAGTTCAATGGGTGAACTTACCTTCTTCCTTGGGCTTCAAGTGAAATAGAAGAAAGATGGAATCTTCATAAGCCAATCAAAATATGTGAAAGACATCCTGGAAAAATATGGATTAACAGACTCAAAGCCAGCAAGCACACCTATGGAGACTCATAAACAGATCACTGCTGATCTTGAGGGGGAGGATGTTGATGTCCATCTATATAGATCAATGATTGGATCTCTCATGTATCTCACAACCTCAAGACCATACATCATGTTTCCAGTGTGTTTGTGTGCCAGATTCCAAGTCAAGCCAAAGCAATCACATCTGCAAGCTGTTAAAAGGATTTTCAGATACTTAAGAGGGCAACCTAGATTAGGTCTTTGGTATCCTTATGAATCCAAGTTTGACTTGACTGCTTATTCAGATAGTGACTTGGGAGGTGCTAACATGGACAGAAAGTCTACTTCAGGAGGATGTCAACTTTTGGGTGCAAGACTAGTATCTTGGCAGTGTAAGAAACAAACCACAGTGTCCTTATCAACAACAGAAGCTGAGTATATTGCTGCTGCAAGTTGCTGCTCTCAGGTTCTATGGATTCAAAATCAGATGTTGGACTATGGGGTAACTTTTCTTCACACTCCAATCTTCATTGACAATAGCAGTGCTATAAGCATTGTTAACAATCCAGTCAAGCACTCCAAAACAAAGCACATTGAGATCAGGTATCACTTTATCAGAGATTTTAATGAAAAGAAGCTAATTCAAGTTGCTAAAGTTCATACTGACAACCAGTTTGCTGATCTATTCACTAAAGCTTTTGATGTGGGTAGATTCACTTTCTTGGTCACAAGTGTGGGCATGATCAACTCTGAATGAGCTCATGTTTTAAAAAGTGGTTACATACTTGTTATTGGTTTATTATTTGGTGCTACTAACATCTTTCTCAGGAAGTTATTACCTTGCTCAAAGTACCTCAAGCTTCAAAAAGTGTAAGTATAGTTAATGCTGCCAGTGCAGTTTTAATACTGCCAGTGCACAGTTAATACTGCTCTCAGTTAATACTTGTAGTTAGTTAATATTGTTAGTGGTTACTACTGCTCTCAGTTAATACTGCTAGTTAGTTAATACTGCTAGTGGTTAATACTGCTCTCAGTTAATGCTGCTAGTTAGTTAATACTGCTAGGAGTTACTACTGCTCTCAGTTAATACTGCTAGTTAGTTAATACTGCTAGGAGTTAATACTGCTTATGTCCCAAATCGTATAAATACCCTTTTTGCCCGCCCAAAAGTTCATAACGACTCTTTGCTTTCTATTCATCTGCTCTCTAACCATTTTCTCTCAAGCACCAAGTGTTACAGTCAAGAATACTCAAGCACAATGGCATCCATGGCATTCATTGATGAGCACAACGAGATTGTGATGCTTCAGAAGCCAAAACAAGTTGCTGGATTCCACCAGATTGTGGATTTTCTCAAGTCCAGCCACATTGCCCATGCTCTCACTGTGTCACCAACAATATACATAGAGCATCAAAGACAGTTCTGGGCGAATGCCACCGTAGTGACAGAAAATGGTGCGCAGATAATCAAGACAAGGGTATGTGACAAACCCTTGTCAGTTTCTGAAGAGATGATACGCATCTGTCTACGTCTAGACGATGCTGAAGGTATTACTTCTATTCCTAATGAGGACTTGTTCTCAAACCTTTCAAGAATGGGGTATGGAGGCCAATTGGGTGGTTTCAAATTTTCAAAAGCCAAATTTTATACCCAATGGCGTTTTCTTGTTCATACCCTGATGCACTGCATTTCCAAAAAGACTACTGGATGGAGTGAGTTTAGTAGTACCATTGCTTATGCTTTGGTCTGCTTGGCCACTGCCAGAAAGTACAATTTCTCTAGAATGATTTTCAGTGATCTTGTATCAAACTTGGGAAGCAAAAAGAGTTTTTAGATGTACCCCAGGTTTGTACAGGAAGTTATAACCCATGAATTGACGTATATACCTCACTTTGATGAGGTATATGTACCAAAAATTCCCAAAGGTAAGGTCTTTTCAAACATGAAAAGATCTCCATTGGACTCGGAAGGAGTTGACACCCCATTGTTCTCTACAATGATGGTGGTGTCCCACAATGAAGAAGGTATGGCAGCAGGGTCAAGGCCCTCATTAGACCATCCCACTGCTAGCCAATCCCAACCTTCACCCTCAATATCAATCCCTCAGTCTCTTGTTCAAAAGCCAACTTCTCCAATAACCCAAACTTACATAAGGAAAAAGGTAAAGAAGGATCCTTCCCTTCTTGTACCTTCACCCACTGAGTCTTTAAGCCCTCTAATGGAGAATTCTCCATTAGAGAATATCTACAGGGAAACCACAGGGGTGTCTCCCAACCCCAAGGAGGTGCTCACTGAGGAGATGTTTGAGCATATGGGTGCTAAGGCTGCCACTACTCCTGCTAGCACAGAGGAGGTCAGTGGTAACATAAATAAGACCTTCCCCATGGAAACTTTGGATGAGAAATCATCCAAAGGTCCCAGGTGCCAAGAAACCATGGGGGTAGCAGGTGCTTCTGCTAGGCAGAAGACCTCTACTGCAAAAAAATCCCATGATCCTTCAAAAGGGGGTCACACTCCTGGAGAAGGTGAGGACAGATATAACTACTATGAATTGATGGAAACAATGGGCAACATCAACATGGATGTGATCAACCAAGGGAAAGACATAGAAGAGCTGAAACTAATAGTCCTGTCTCAACAAGCTCAGATTTCCAAACTGAAGAACTTGGTGAAGAGCTTAGTCCAGAAAAAGAGGAAGAAGCAGTTTGTGCTTAGAAGAAGGAAACCAGTAACTGATGCTCCCAAAAAGGGGGAGTCAGAAGCTGAGGACAAATTGGAAGTTGATACAGATAAGGGGGAGAAACATAGTGTTGAGGGAGAGATTGATGAAGTAAGTAAAGAATCTGTACAAGCAGCAGAAACATCAAGCAGAGCAGCAGTAAAAGAGCAAGCAGCAGTAACTGTTAATGCTGCTGGTTCAAGCCAAGCAGCAAAAACTTTAATACTGCTGAACTGAAAGAAGCAGCAGAAATAGTGCAAGAAGTTCTGACAGATCTTGAGATTGCAGAAACCTTAATCAAAGCCAAGCATGATACTCCCAAGGCCATCTCAAAGGCCAAAGGAGTTGTCATCAAAGAACAAGGTGAAGTGATCAAGAAAGCAAATGTAGAGAAGAAGGTGAGCAAAGACAAAGGCAAAGCTAAAATGGTGGAATCTGATCAACCAGTCAAAAAGAAAAAGTTGGTTGAGTCAGATGAAGCTTTGGCCAGGAAGATGCAGGCTGATATTGAAAAAGAAGAAAGGGTTCAAGTTGAAAAAAGACAGGGAAATGGCTAAGGCTCTAGCTGCTGAATTGAATGAAGCTTATCAACAAAGCCTGGCAACTGAAATTGCACAGAAGAAAGCTGCAAATCTGAAGAAATCTGTGGTGGTCAAATCAGATGCAAAGAAGAGACAACCCTCAAAGATATTCCTTGGTACTCAAGAGAGAAACAAGATTATTACATTTCTCAAGGGTGCTGTAGGAGTCAGAAAGGAGATGTTCTCAAAGATGTCTTTTGAGAAGATTAAAGAGCTATATGATTCAGAGATGCTAAAGCTTCAAGGGAATGAAACTGCAAGGGTGGAGATGGAGAAGAGAATGAAAGAACGCAATGATTTTATGATAGAAAAACCTTTTCCAGATGAGCAAGAAACACCACCAAAGAAAGAAGCCACTCTTGGTGAAAGTCTAAGGACTTTAAAAAGAACCAAGATGATGGCTAGGAGAAAGTCAACCAAGAAGCCTAGAATAGCTACAGAAGAAGCTGAGAAGGTTGCTGAAGAAGAAGGGGCACCTAAGCCATCTGCAAAGAATGAACCAGCAAGAACTGATGATGTAAATCTATACATGGTAGTGATGGACAAAGTGCCTGAACCAATTTCAGCAGAACATGTTGGTGTGAAGCCTCCTGAGGTCATTCTATGGGACACAATGAAGGTTGATGGCAAGGAATACATAAGGCTCAAAAGAAAGGATGAAAAGTTTGAAGTGTATAACACTTGGGCAAAGATTGTAAGAACATGCTCCAGGTCAGATTTAGAAGAGATGTTTGACATAGGAATGAAGTTGTATGCAGATCAACTGAAAGCTCCAGAGATTTCAATTACAAAATTAGTGATGGAGTATCTGTGTATGATGTTCAAACCTGAAGAAGTGGAGCATCTGATCAGAAATGTGTTCAAAACTGTCAACAATTGGACTCTATATGAAACTAGTGGAGTATATGCACTAACTATGGACTTAAATCACATAGAGTACTTCCTAGTGGATAGAGTGTACAATCACAGCAGACTAAAGCTTCATGCAATGTTGAAGAAGAAGCTAGGATGTGTTCCAAATTCAGAGATGGCTAAGTATTTGATTCAAAGAACAATCAATCAGAGTTTGGGGTTGGATGCAAATACTGGTATATGAGCCATGAAGTTTTGGGAGCATCTAAGAAGACCATTTGAAGAACTTGACTTATCTTCCTAAAAGTCAAGTTAGGGGGAGATTGTTGGGAAATGCAGAAATACACAAGTACAGTTAGTACTGCTAGAAGAACTTGATTACTACTTCTGAGATTAATGTTGCTGAGTGAAGTTAATACTGCTGATCAAGATTAATACTGCTGATCAAGATTAGTACTGCTATGTAAAGATTAATATTGCTAGAGGAGATTACTACTGCTAAGCAATTTTAGTACTGCTAGTAGTTAGTACTGCTGAACATTAATACTGCTCAAAGTATTAATACTGCTGAAGACTTAGTGCTGCTTATGAGATTATTAAGATTCGTGCAGATCAAGTTTGAAGATTATGGAAAGCCTGAAGATAAAGATGGAAGATTATTTTGAAGATCTTTTATTATTTGTAATTATCTTTTATCTTCAGTATATATAGAATAGTTTGTAATTGATAGAGGATAACTTAGAGAATTCTGAATTTTTGTTTTGATAGAGAGAATCAATCTCAAGGTTTGTAATCCTAATTCTAGAGAAGTAGAATTCGTATTAGTGAGTCTGTTCATCAATATTGAGGTTGAGTGTTGAATCTTGTAGCTTTACAATCATTCAATAAAGTTTACAAGTTGTTCTTCTGATTCACTGTTTTCATAGATTATTGAATATTAAAGTGTTATTCCGCAAACTCCTTTAATATTGTTTCTGAGTATTTATTCTTGTTTAGAATTGAATATTAAAGTGTTCAATGCTAAAGTTGATCAAAGGGGGAGTGTTAGCGCACAGATCTATTGGATTCAAGATCTTCAAATCTGAAGATCCAATCTGAAGCTAAAGCCGGAAAGTCAACTCTTAATATAAGTCTAATGTCAGTTTGTAATAAATGTCAAAGTTAGTTTTAGTATTTTATTATTATTTCTAAATATCTAAGTTATTAGATATTAGTTAGATATTAGTTTTTGTTTTAGATATTATGTTAGTGTGTCAAGGAAGCAAGACTTAGATATCAGAACACATAACAACACACATACTAACGGTGTAAATCAGAGAGAACATCGAGAGCTTTCAACCGAAAACATCAATCCTTGTAATCCATTGATTATTAATCAAACAGGTTGGTAATCGTATATGTTGTTGTTTTTTATAAGAACTTGATATATTGTGGACCGACAATTGGTATCAGAGCCTGAAATCATATTCAAATCAAGTTATAAAAACTCGACTCTGTGTTCTTCTTCTCAAAATCTTTTTCAAGTTTTAGTGTGTTTTAGGAGTTGAAATTGATCAGGTTGTGATCGATTTGTGGTCTAGATCGAGTTGTTGTTGATTAATTTCATTATAGAACTTCTATCGATTCAAATTTTGGGATTTTGTTACAAAACAGTTCACGTCCATATCTCACTGTTTCATCGATCAAAATCATCAAAAAGTGTTTGTTTTAGAGATCAAATGTTTATAATCTGTTCTAGAAGTATTAGTGGTCGTTTTGCCAAAGTTGGGTCTGCTAATTGTTGAAAAATCAAGGTTATTTGAGCAAATCAAATCGATTTTCGAAGAATAGGGACGAACTATCGCAAAGTTCAAATTCGCGCCAGTTCATAGTCAGATTTGCGCCATCAACACGTCGCGCAAAATGTCCTTTCGCGCGATCAACTGTTCGCACAAAACTTCATTTGCACCAGCTTCGACTCGCGCAAACCTTCATTGCGCCATTCACACACCATACGAGCATCTCCACTTTGCGCCAACAACTTTTCGCACAAAGTTCGCTTTTGCGCCATCAACATCTCGCGCAAAAGTTAATTCGTGCAACCTTTGATTCATGCAAAACTCAGATTGCGCCACCTATATCTCATGCAAAGTTCATAAACGCAAAGTTAATCTCAAGTTCACTTGTGCGCCAACACATCATAATGCAAAATTGATCTTTTGCGCCAACCTTTACTAGCGCAAAGTGTTACTTCGCGCCACTCAAACCTCGCACAATACGATCTGAAGTCCCAATTCCTTCTTTTGCGCCAGCCTCTCATCGCGCAAGTTGTCATTTGCGCTACCTTCGTCTAGCTCAAACTTGATTTTTTGCCACCTTCTCAAAGCGCAAACTTTGCCTTTTAACTCCAGTACTAAACTTAAGTCTTTTTAAATCAGAATGACTTCAAGAGAAGCTCTAGCAATCGGAACTGACTCAAAGCCACCAGTACTCTTTAGGGGATAGTATGAACAGTGGAAAGATCGGTTCATGGACTTCATTGAAAGACATGAGTTGGGTGAATTCATCAGGAAATCGATAGAAGAGGGAATTATGGCACCAGTTTATGAGACTCGTACGGAGGGAACTGTGGCAATAGAGTTTGAACTTAAGTATCATGAACTAGAAGGTGATAACCTTAGAAGAGCAAAAGGTGATAGATTAGCAAAGTCTTATATTCTTCAAGGCATTCCAAATGAAATATACGTGAAGATAGACAGCTATAAGGCCTCAGGAAAACAGATGTGGGATCAGCTAGAGAAGATGATGCTAGGATCAAAAGTTGGAAACCAGCTGAAGATATCCAACTGCCTAAACAACTATGACGAATTCAAAGGCAGAGTTGGAGAAATACTAGCAGAAACTTATGACAGGTTTGTGACCTTGCTGAATGAATTAAGCAAGAACAAGGTCACTAAATCACAGATAGAGCTGAATGTCAAATTCCTCAGCATTCTCCAGCCTGAATGGAAGAGGTTTGCCAGACAAATGAAGCAAATCAAGGATCTAAACGAGATTCCACTTCATGAGGTATATGAAACCCTCAAACAAAATGAAGAAGAGGTGGATGAAATCTTGGATGAAAAGAGACAGGGTGAGAAGACAGTTGTTGACTCAGTTGCTCTTGTTGTGAAAAAGAAGAACAAGAATATGCTTATGTCTGAATCAAATGAGGTTGAATATGAAGCGAACTCTGAATCGGACGACTGTGAACAACTAAAGCAGGCTATGCTTATGCTGACAAAGGCTTTTCAGAAGAAGTTCTATAAGAAGCCAAGTTCAAACAATCAGAGGTATTCTTCTGGTCCGAGCAACTATGTTCACAAGGAGAGGGTTGAAGGAAAGTGATTTGAAGGAAAGAGAATAGAGGAAAGGAATCCGGAAGAGAGAAGGTATCAAGCTGAAGGATCCAGTCAATCAGAACCTCCAACGTGCTACAACTGTGGCAAAATAGGTCACTTTGCCAGAGACTGTCAAAGACCCAAAGTCAGAAACTTAGACTACTACAAGAATAAAATGCTTCTAGCCAAGCAACAGGAGGCTGGAAAGGCATTGATGGAAGAAGATGAGTACCGGCTTGATCAATCAGATGATGAGAATGAAGAGAAGGATGAAACGGCTCACATGTGCTTAATGGGCAAGCAGGAATCAGAAGCTGAAGCTGATTCTGATGATGAGGAAAATGAGGTATGTGATTTAACTGAATCAGATTTTTTGAATCAAATGCATGTCATGATGACAAAACTCCAAGAATTAGAGTCAAAACTCAAGCGTGAAAAGGGTGTCATTAAAGACAAAGACCAGTCAATACAGAAACTTAGCAATGACCTTGCTGAGAAGAAAGTATTGATTGAGGTTTTACATAGAAACAATGACACCAGCGCAAAAGAAAAGACCATAATTCTTAAAGAGAATACTGAAACAAAGTCTAAATTGAAAAGGTGTGACTTTGATTTCAAAGAGTTTACGAAAATGTATTCTTCGTGTTCCAAAGAAAATGAATCTTTACTTGCAAAATGAAAAGCTTTGGAAGAGAAGTTATACAAAATGGGTCAAACTGAACAAACCATTCATCTGAACGAACCCAAAGAGGAAATAGAGAGTTGGGGACTCGGTTACGAGAATCCTCATTACCTTAAAAATGTTAAATCTGAAGTGCCTGCACTTTATGATTTTACTTTTATGAAACTAGCTCGTCGAATCCCTGAGCTTAAAGTTTTCTGGACTGGACTGTCAAAAGAGGATGAAGCCAAGGAAACAGAAAAACAAAAGAACACATCTAATGTTCAACTTCCATTTCGTTATGCGAAGTTGAATAATAGTTATAATGATGATCCAATATATCAAAAGAAATCTCTTTCAAATGACTTCTTTCAGAGTTATTCTGTAAAAGAAATGGAGGCGAAGCCTATTAAAGGTAAAATTTACGTCCCTCCTCTCGTTTTGGAAAGTAAAATTTCTGAACTTGAGACATCTTTAACAGATGAAAGACTTTTGATTGATATTGAACAAAAAGTTTTTTCAACTGTGCTTAAGAGTTCTGTTCCTTCAAAATCATCAAAGGCTTCAAAACCTGATGATCTGTTTGGTTTAGCTAATGGAAGGTTTGATTTTCTAAACTCCGATGGTGTTTTAGATGATTGTTTTGATCAATTTGATTTTCATGCGAAACTTCCTAACCATTCATCTTTTGTTGTAAAATCCTTTGGATCAACCAGTATGTCTGAAAAAGGTAAATCATCAACGAAAGTTGATAAATCAGCTTCTGTGAAAGCTAAGAATGCGAAAGGTAAGAAAAAATCTCAGCATTCACAGAAACCGATCACTACTGGTAACCCAAAGAAGATGCATTCAGTTGTTGCTCAAAAGTCTAACTCACAAGTTTCAAATGTTTCAAATTTGAGCCAGAAAAGGCAGGGAGTTAAGTCTGAATGGAAACCAAAACAGAAGATAGACGAGAATGCAAAATCTTTTTCAAGTGTTAATTGTAATAAGACTATGCCTAGTAAAGATGTTTTGAATGCGAATGTTGCTACTATTTTGAAACCAAAACTTGTCGTTTATCGCAAGAAATATTCTATGAAGCAATTATTCGAGTTATCTTTATCTGCTAGAAAGTTTTCCAATTATGATAGACATGCTTATGCTTCTCGTAAAGATTCTGATGTTTGGTTTGGAACTTATCATATGCAGTCTTATCATTCTAATGCTTCAAATGAATTTCAAATGAAAAACGGACCCAAATTTCAATGGGTACCAAAATCTTGTGCTAACACAGTTGGACCCAAATTCCAATGGGTACCAAAAGCTAAATCTGTGTTGCAGGAACTCAAAGTTTAAGAGGGAGCATAGAACTTAGGCTTTTCAACAAATCAGTTCAAAACCCGAACTTAAATGTCAAGATGGAGGCTTCTAAGCAATTCAGCTTAGAACCTGTACTTCAACGAAGTATGACTTCTAGACAAAACAGTATTGGACTCGTACCTCAACAAACAATGGCTCTTGAATACAACAATTCAAGATCCGCACTTCAATGCTCAAAAGTCTTTACTCCAATTTTGTTTTATGGATAACTAAATCTCTTGTTTCGTAATTTCTCTTGTGCAGATCCGTCATATGTGGTACTTGGATAGCGGATGTTCCAAGCATATGACTGGACAAAAAGGTATGTTGACCAACTTTACAGAGAAGTACTGCGGAACAGTTAGGTTCGGGAATGATCAGTTTTCACCAATACTGGGTTATGGTGATATGGTACATGACAAAGTCATGATCAAGAAGGTGAGCTATGTTGAAGGCTTAGGACACAACCTGTTCAGTATAGGCCAGTTCTGTGATAAAGGCTTAGAGGTCAATTTCAAAGCCAAGAGGTGTTTTGTTCGCACTGAAGAAGGCGAGGAACTCTTGGTCGGCACGAGAAAGTCCGACCTCTACACAATCAATTTGTCAAACGTCCAGACTGACAAGCAGGTTTGTCTACTATCTAAAGCCTCAATGCAGCAAAGCTGGCTATGGCATCGACGACTCTCTCACCTCAACTTTAGGTACATCAACAAGCTGGTCAGTGGAAAGTTAGTAAAAGGACTTCCAGAGCTGAAGTATGAAAAAGAACATCTTTGTGCAGCGTGTGAAAAGGGAAAGATGAAAAGATCTCCACATAAACCAAAGCCTGAACCGAGTACAAGTTCTCCGTTAGAGTTGTTGCATATGGACTTATGCGGTCCAATGCGAACGCAAAGTCTAGGCGGAAAGAAGTACATATTAGTTATCGTGGACGATTACTCGCAATACACTTGGGTCAAATTTCTACGTTCAAAAGATGAGACACCAGATGTTCTCATTACATTCCTGAAGACGACCCAGGTAAATCTGCAGAAACCGGTCAAGCTTCTAAGAACAGACAACGGCACAGAGTTCAAGAACAAAACAGTTCAAGAATATCTCGAATCGGTCGGGATATTACATCAATACTATGCTTCTCGTACGCCTCAACAGAATGGAGTGGTCTAAAGAAGAAATCGTACGCTAGTCGAGGCTGCTCGTGCTATGCTAAGTCAATCTGACTTACCTCTATTTTTGTGGGCTAAAGCTATATCGAATGCGTGCTACACTCAGAATCGATCCATGATACACCGCAGATTCAAGAAGACTCCTTATGCGTTGATCAACAACCGAACACCGACAATCAAATATTTCCATATATTTGGGTGTAAGTGTTTTGTTCTAAACGATAGAGAGAGTCTGAACAAGTTCAGTGCCAAGGCGGACGAAGGCATCTTCATTAGTTATTCATCTACATCAACTGCATATCGTGTATACCTGAAGCAGTCAAAGAATGTTGTCAAAAGCGTCAATGTTACGTTTGATGAAGAAATGGCTTCTGAACAACTCAATTCAGAACCTATGATAACCGGAGTACTAGCTTCTGGGCAAATCAGTCCAGAACCTACGTCTCAAACGAACAAATCAGATGAAGCATCAACATCTACTAATCATTTATCTGATTTAGATTTATTATTTGAATTGTTTTATGATGAATTTCTTGGATCTAATGTGAAGAAATTTGTTGTGGTTGACAGGATGGAAGACTCAACGACTACTCATCCAACCAGTTCAGATATCTCTAATGAATCCAACTCTCAGATTCAACAAGAAATTCCAGTTCAAATGCCGACTCCAACAGTTGAAGATGTGATCAATAATGAAGAGACAGAAGTTGCTGAACAAGTTGTACCTACTGAGACTTCTGCATCTACTACATCAACTACAACCATAATTCCTCCTGAACTACCTGAAGAAGGTACCAGTGGATTCATAGATGATAATATTGATATATATTCATATAATCCACTACCTCATGAACATAAATAGACCAAAGAGCACTCGATAAGCCAGATCATTGGCGATCCAACCAAACCGGTGCAAACTAGGTCAACGTCAATGAATATGTGTATGCATGAATCCTTTCTGAGCAAGATCGAGCCTACTCGCGTATCAGAGGCTCTTGCTGATTCAAGCTGGGTGACTGCAATGCAAGAAGAGCTGAATCAGTTCGACGCACTTAAAGTCTGGAGACTCGTACCCAAACCTCAAAGTAAAACCATTATAGGTACGAAATGGGTTTTCAAGATCAAGAAAGATGAAGATGGTACCGTTATCAAAAACAAAGCAAGACTTGTAGCCAAAGGATACAGACAAGAGGAAGGAATAGACAACGAAGAGACTTATGCTCCTGTGGCGCGTTTAGAGGCAATTTGAATGTTTCTAGCCTACGCTGCTCACAAGAACTTCACTTCTTTCAAATGGACGTGAAGACCGCCTTTCTGAATGGCATTCTAAAGGAAGAAGTCTACGTCTCGCAGTCAGAAGGCTTTGTCAATCAAGAGAAACCGAATCATGTCTACATTCTCGACAAAGCACTCTATGGACTGAAACAAGCTCCTCGCGCCTGGTATGATGTCCTATCTCAATTTTTAGTCAAGTCTGGTTTTACAAAAGGTACGGTAGATACCACTTTGTTTATTAAAAAGGAGAAAACCGATATCATTCTTATTCAAATCTATGTGGATGATATTATTTTTGGCTCTACAAATCCTAAGTACTGTAAGAATTTTTCAAACCTTATGGTGTCAAGATTTCAGATGAATATGATGGGAGAGATGAATTTCTTTCTCGGATTACAAGTCAAACAATTTTCATTGGGGATTTTTATCAATCAATCAAAATACATTCTTGATATTCTTCGGAAGTTCAAAATGGAAAATTCTAAACCGATTGGTACCCCAATGGCACCAGGTACTAAGATTGGCACGGATCCTTCTGGAAAGGTTGTTGATGTTAGGACTTACAGAGGAATGATAGGTTCTTTGATGTATCTTACTTCTAGTAGGCCAGATATAATGTTTTTAACATGCTTATGTGCAAGATATCAGGCTAATCCCAAAGAAATCCATGTGTCTGCAGTTAAGCGCATTTTTAGGTATCTGAAGGGGACTGCAGATCTTGGTATGTGGTATCCTAAAGATACTAGCTTTGAACTAACAGCATATACAGATGCAGATCATGCTGGTTGTATGTTAGATAGGAAGAGCACATCAGGTCATATACAGTTCATCGGTGATAAACTCGTCAGTTGGGCATCAAAGAAACAATTATGTGTCTCAACTTCAACGGTCGAAGCAGAATATGTAGCTGCTGCTAGCTGCTATTCTCAGCTTTTGTGGATGAGAACTCAACTGCGAGACTATGGTTTTCACTTCAACCATATCCTGATATACTGTGACTCGAAGAGCGCAATCGCGATAACAGCTAATCCTGTTCAGCATACAAAGACCAAACACATCGATGTCAGGTATCACTTTATAAAAGATCATGTCGAAAAAGGAACAATTGAACTTTACTTTGTAAAAACTGATTATCAGCTTGCAGATTTGTTTACCAAACCCTTAGACGAAAAGAGATTCAATTTTCTTGTCTCTAAGCTTGGTATGCTAAATCTTAAGACATAATCTGTGGTTACCTATTAAAGTTTCTTATTGTAAAATTTTCATCATTTTCTTCATTTCCGCAAGATATCTGCACTTCAAATAGTCTGTTCATAATCCAAAGGGGAGTATGAGAAGAAATTGACAGTTCGTCAATATTATTTTGATGAGAAGACTCACTAATTTATGCATTTACCTTTTTAATGTCAAATTTTTGTGATGCATGATTTTAGGGGGAGTTTTACAAATCAAAGGAGTTAGGATATGACTTCTGATTATTTCTGATCAGAACTCGTACTTTCATTGTTTTTCTGCTTTTTGTCATTTTAATTTAAGTGAATAAATTTGCTTTGACTATGACATAAGACTTTTGCAGTTTTTGAGAGATGCTTACATGTTCATATCTATATGACTTTAATCTTAGCTTCATGAGATGTAAGATCGCACGTAAAGGTATCATTCCTTATCTTCATCTCATATATGGTTGAAAGGAGGACAACTTTCAATCATAGAAAACATTGTTCTTAAAAGTTCAAACCACTTTGTGAATCTCAAACTGATTTCATGAATTGGAAGTGTGACTTTAAATGTTTTCAAGATCTACATTGTGCTTTAACTTAAATAGTTAAACCAATCTGAGCATCATATGCTTTCTAGGAAAACATAATTTCATTGTGCTAGGACTTAACACAACTTCAATGGAATCACCTTAACCAGTGATTTCTACCCACGAAGTTAATCCATAGTGATTGAGTGTGAGAAGTCGAAAAGAAATGAGTGTGGATTGTGTGATGAGTTATACAGAAAAAGAGAGTAAACTAAGTGTTTAAAAGAAAGAGGGTGTGAGAACAGAGTTAAAAGAATATCATAACTCTGCACCAACTACTTTCTGAGTCGGGCAGCCACAATTCTAATGTTTCACAATTCTTTGGTGATCATTATTGAAACAGGCAACTAGCCCATGCCAACTCTTGATTAACCCCACTAGCTACTCATTTTCTTCTTAACAAGAAAGTGTTTCACATTTTCAAAGGGGACGCAACACATTTGCTATCTGATTTTCATTTGGAAAATCTGGATATTGAAAAGAAGGAAGTCTGCCCCACCTTCGCACTTCAATCATGCACATTGAGTCTGTGTTTAACTTACTGTTGTCTCAGTGATTTACACAAATTTTGAGCCTATAAGCAATCATCCGTGCTTAATTCTTTCTATCACGTGCACGAACACACAAGGAATTTGTTTCTTTGTCATAACGTTCATAGAATTTACCTTTGTGGTGTTTCGATGATTGAATGGAAGCCCTGGGGGAGTGAACATCATAAAAGCTCCTTTCCAATGTGTATTCGTTACACACAGTGACTTAGTGTTACTGACAGGCATATTAACTGATTCATTTGTTGATTCAGGTGTTACACGTTTATTTTGTCTGGATTTGCAAAGATCTGGATGAATATCTTTTGAATTGACGGATCAGAGGCTCCAAATGAAAGACATTTCTTACTCAGAGTTTTGATGAAATCGCTTCTCTATTCATCAAAAAGGGGGAGAACCTAAAGCTTGAAGAAATGTCCATTACATTACAAGATTGAAAAAGAGAAGAGCTAACCAAGAAAGAGTTAACCAAGAAATGCGAAAGATCAAAGTATTCTGAAGACATGCTGATTTTAGAGAAATTTTCTTTGAAGATACTTTGCTAAAGCATTCTGAGCTAAAACCTGGAGATTATTACATATGGAAGACAAAGAAGAAGATTGCATCTTCTGAGCTGAAAAAGAAGACTGAATTGCTAAAATCTTTTTAGTAATGATCTTGATCCAAAGGGGGAGATTGTTAGCGCACAGATCTATTGGATTCAAGATCATCAAATCTGAAGATCCAATCTGAAGCTAAAGTTGGAAAGTCAACTCTTAATATAAGTCTAATGTCAGTTTGTAATAAATGTCAAAGTTAGTTTTAGTATTTTATTATTATTTCTAAATATCTAAGTTATTAGATATTAGTTAGATATTATTTAGATATTAGTTTTTGTTTTAGATATTATGTTAGTATGTCAAGGAAGCAAGACTTAGATATCAGAACACATAACAACACACACACACTAACGGTGTAAATCAGAGAGAACATCGAGAGCTTTAAACCGAAAACATCAATCCTTGTAATCCATTGATTATTAATCAAACAGGTTGGTAATCGTATATGTTGTTGTTTTTTATAAGAACTTGATATATTGTGGACCGACAGTGAGATTACATTTTCTGAGCTTAAAGAGAAAGATTGAATTGCTAAAATCTTTTACAGATGATCTTGAATCCAAAGGGGGAGATTGTTAGAGCATAAATATGTTGGATACAAGATCATAGAAGACTGAAGACTTAAGTCAAAGCTGAAGTCAACTCTCAAGCATCAAAGTCAAAGTCTTTTGTAATAAAAGTCAAAGTTGGAATGTGTTTTTAGTGTTTTAGTTTTCTGCGTGTTTCTGTAATGTAGTTGTGTGCGTGTTTCTGTCTTGGTATATATAGGTGTGTCGTGCGTGTAGATCAGAGTAACACAACAGATAGTATCATACGAGATCCATTGTTAAAGAGAGAAGGTGTTGAGAGCATTTGTAACATCAAGATTTGAGATTAATAAAAGTTGTTATAAATTGAATTTGATTGTCATTGATTGATTTGCATTGTTATCTGGGATAACAGAAGGAGTAGGAGCAGGAGCTGGTGTATTCAGCTTTGACAGAATCTCGGAGAGCAGTTGGTTGGTGTTGTCAACCTTACCACTAAGAGTTTGTACCTCTCTAGTGAGGGTCTTGGCATAGTTGGTGAGATCATCACCGTGGCCATATAAGAATCGCAGCTGAGTAGAATTGGTGGTCACATCTTCTTTCAGCGAATTTACTTTAGAGTAAAGAGCACTGAGCTGAGATGCTTCAGCCTTGGTGGAGATGGTGGTAGAGAGAATTTTCAACTCTTCACCAACAGTGTTGACGGATGTAGTATTGGTGTTGATGGAAGTAGCAAGAGAGTCCACCTTCTCTACAACTTTATTCAGCGAGGCGTCAACAGTTCCCAAACTAGGACCTGAAAAATAAGTTAGTGGTTGAGCAAGGCGATGCTCAGTCTTATTTAGAGGGGTGGGAGAAGTGTATAGGGTTGAAGAAATACCTGATGTGTCAAACATGTTGTAAAATGCCATGTCCCTTTCAAAAGAAGAGGGTGGTTGGGATGTTTGAGGAAAACCTCCAAGAGGGAGGCAACCAGGTCCTAGATTTGCAGCTTGAATGATAGGTTGTTGTAAAAGTGGGATGTTAGAGACCAAGGAGATAGAAGGAGAAATAGATGGGATAGAAAGAGAAGCACTTGTGATTATGTGAATTACCTTAGTAGCGGGTGGAGAAATGAAGTAAACAGGGTGGACACCAGTAGTGAGTCAGTGGTAGAAGCCACTGAAACGGTTGTGATGGGAGCAGGAGTGGAGGAGCGTCCCACGAAACCATCTAAGGTAGTCTGTTGAGAGACAACCCCAGTTGGAGGCAGCTGAGAGGTTTGCTCCACAGTGTTTCTGGCCTTTTTAGGGATTCCAGAAGGAGCTGATGATTTGCATTTTAAAGGGGTGGTAGTGGCGGGGGTAGTTGATGAAGGAACCATCAACGTAGCCACTAAAGAAGAAGAATTTGGAGAGAGAAGAGAGTGTAGGGTGCGAAGACTTACCTCGTTTTCAACAGTGGGGACGTCGAGAATTCTGGAACCAACTTTGGCAAATTTGCAGTCACTATCCGTAGGGTAGCGGTTCTTTAAGAAGAATTGAAGGATCGCTGAGATGAACCAGACATACGGAATTTTGATTTCCCTGTCAGGTTTCTCAATCTTGGACAGCAAGTCATCAAAGATTATACCAGCGTAGTCGACATGTCGGTCAGTAATCACTGAGTAACCCATTTGTAGTTGAATCTTGCTCGTTTGATCAAGCGAACCCTGTTTGCCACTCATGCATTGAATTATGTGAGAGAAGACATAATTCAACTCAGAGGGCATCTTCGCCTTGAGAATCTTTGTAAGTTTCTTATCAGGTACAGTGGTGCGGGGTTTGTAGTCCCATTGATATCCCATGTGGTCAAGGAATTGGATGAGTTCCTCATCAGTGGGCAAGGAAAGTGAAGACTTGTACGTATGACGAGAGGGGTGATAGCACCATTTCCATGCTAAGTCTGAAAGTTGATAGCAGCTATTGGCTTTCCTTGCTTATTCAGGACTTCTCCCTTTTCAGCAGTAAACCAAAACTCTTGAAGAAGAGTCTTAGATGGTATAGGAGCTACTTTCAGAGCGTAGCTGAGAGAAGATGCCTTGAGGAAGTCAGCGGCATATTGAAGATGAGGATATGGTTTCTTTTTGGGAAGATCCAAAAGTCCCAAATGATTATTGCTAGCAAGTTGTGAAGCTGAGATTTCAAACTTCACATTTTTGGACTTGATAAGAGTAACTTGGGAGGCCATTTCTGAAGAATGGTAAGAGAATAATGTAACAAATATGGTTTAGAATTAAAAAAAATAGAGAATAATTTTACCAGTTTCTTATTTAAGAAAGAAACTTGTAAAAGAAGTTTGGTTAAGAAAACCAGTTTCCTTGTGAAGAAAGGGACATGAATGTTAAGTGCATTTTGTGCATGCATTCATATTAGTTTATAATTGCATTTTGCATTTAGTTTAATTGTTTGCATGTAGATTTTATTATATTTGTAGTTAATTTTCGTTTAATAATCAATTAGGGATATTACATTGGTACTTTTATGTTTTCGTCGTATTTTGACAGGTATTTGCGTAGAAATATAGATATGGATGATCATGGATTTTTGGAGCTTGATCAATCTTTTATATGGTGGATGAATTCAAGAAGTATGGAGAAAGTTGGCACCAAATTGACTCAAGTTTAAAAGAAAAGAAATCAAGAGGGACGTTTTCGAAAGAGCTGCAAAGTTTAAGGGGCTTAAATGAAAATTTATCTTTTATAAATTGAATTGTTTGTTGGGTTTTGGTCATCTCTTTCTTCTTCACCCCATGGCAGCTGCCATCTTCTTTTTTTTCTTTTTTCTTTGTTTTTCTTTCTTTTGTTTCTTTTAGTATAGAGTTTTTTTTTTTTGGTTTAGGGATTAATTGTTAGGTTTAGTTTTCTTTCTTTTTCTTGTAAGTTCTTTAGTTTAGATTTTAGATTTTAGGGTTAGTTTAGTTTCTCATTTACTTGTAATTCTTCGTTCCTTGAGTCGATGAAGATGCGATGTTTCGGCGGATCAAAGATGAAGATGGAATGTGACAGATTCTCATCAACATTCAACACCGTTGTAACGTTTCGTTTCTCTTTTTTTTCTATTTATGTTTGAATCTATATTTACTTCTCTCTTTTTAATTTCTTGCACTGCTCTTAATTTTATTTACCGCTTTCGTAGGTTAAAAACGATTCTTGGAGAGTGACATTCCTTGGATCGATCTTTATAGTTTTCGTAGATTAATTTTATTGTTTTGTTTAGATTTATGTTTACGTTTTATTTCGTAGTTTAGCTATCGTTCATTTGGGTAATCGTCTCTTTGGATCGAAGTTGTGGTATTGACCAATTATTATTTTTAAACCGGCGTTGGGTTTTAATCGATTTCAATCTAACGAAAGTTGGTGTTGAGTCATTTGGTTTTAACAAAGCGTTTAGTTAATTCGATTAGTTTTAGATATGAACGAAGGTTCGGTCTTTTACTTAGATTAAATTGGTTGATGACAACTGTCCTAACATGATAAATAGTTAGGGACGTTGATTGGGAAAAATATTAGTTTTAAATAATAATGTTTCTTCCCAACGTACACATAATGCGAAAGTAAATATGGGTCTTGGGTTAGAAAAGTTTTTCCACCTCGAAAGAGGGTTGAAGTAATTTTGCATAACGAATTCCCACCATTACCAAAATCTGAAGTTGACATTACCCAATGTCCGTTAGTTTGTTTTTCTTCCTTCTTTTGTTTGTTTATTTTATTAGTTTAAAAAATCAAAATATTGATAAATCCCATAGCTAGGCCATAGTCTGGAACGAGTCCGTGTTTAGTCCATCGTCTCCCTGTGATCGACCCGTATGCTACACATACGTACGCTTGCGGTATAAATTTAAAACACATCAATGAACAGTCTAAAAAACCATAAGTTTGTTTTAAGAAAATCATTAAGGAAAAAGATGATTTGATACCAAAAACAGTTTTAACCCAAGATAAAGAGAAGATCTAGGATTAAACAAGGGTTTTTGATAGAAAAGAAGTAAAGAATAAAAACCTGGATTACTTGAAGAGTTTGAAGATTCAAGTGTTATTGAGTTCTTATCTTGAATGCCGAGAGTAATTCTTGCCTTTTGAGTTTTAGAGAGCGTAAAAGGTAAAATTATGAATGGCATTCCTTTTATATGAGAAGAGAAAAAGAATTAAGAGCGGGAAAAGTGGTCATCATGACATGTACACATCCCTCGAAGTTGATTGGACAAGAAGTGCAACGGACGAACGTGTCAGAAAAAGACGTGTCATGGTTTATCGGTTCGAATGACGTCACAAGAGAGAGAAAGTCGTTTCGATTTTTGGAAAGTATCTCTGATAGAAAGTCAGGGATATGGTTTATTTTCAAAGGATCACTGATGAGAAATGTCAGTGATAAGTTTTGTTTTTCAAAAAAGCTTTTAATCACTTGAAAAAAGTTAGTGATTTAAGTTTTGGTTTTTGAAGAACATCTTACTGAATATGATTCATTGAGGAAAGATGTGAGAACATATCTGAGGGTCAGAGATATTTAGTCAGAGATGATAAAATGAATTAGAACTTTATGACTGACATAATGCATGAAAGCTGAACAGTTATTCCAAGCTCACTAATGAGAAAGTTAAATCTTGTCTCATCAATAGGTTTGGTGAAAAGATCAACGAGTTGATAGTTAGTAGGAATCAAGTGGAGTTCTATATCACTGTTCATCACATGATCTCTGATAAAATGATATCTGATCTCAATGTGCTTTGTCTTTGAGTGTAGTACTGGATTGTTTGTTATAGCGATGGCACTAGTGCTGTCGCAATAGATTGGAACCTTGGATAGCTGAAGGTCATAGTCTAATAGTTGATTTCTCAACCACAAAACTTGAGCACAAAAACTTCCAGCTGCTACGTACACAGCTTCAGCTGTGGAAGTGGATATCGAGTTCTACTTTTTGCTAGTCCAACTTACCAGCTTTCCACCTAGGAGTTGACATCCGCCAGTGGTGCTTTTTCTATCAAGTTTGCAACATGCAAAATCACTATCTGAAAAGCCAGTGAGATCGAACCCTGAATATTTGGGGTACCAAAGACCGAGGTTAGGAGATCCCTTAAGACATCTGAAAATTCGCTTCACAGCGATAAGATGAGATTCCTTGGGTTTTGATTGATAGCGTGCACAGAGACAGGTAGAATACATGATATCAGGTCGGCTTGCTATAAGATACATCAGGGACCCTATCATTCCTCTATAGGCAGTGACATTTACAGGTTTTCAGCTGGATCCTTGTTTAATGTCAGCGGAGGTGCCATAGGAGTTTTCATCGCTGAGGTTTGAGTGAGATCAAACTTTTTTAGCATATCTTTAACATACTTACCCTAATGAATAAACATACCTTTTTCAGATTGTTTGATCTGAAGTCCAAGGAAGTAAGTTAGTTCACCCATCATACTCATTCTATATTCTTTCTTCATTCTTTCAACGAAACAAGTACACAAAGATGGGTTAGTAGAACCAAATATAATGTCATCAACATATATTTGCACAAGAATAATATGACCTTTTATCTTTCTGAAAAATAACGTGTTGTCAATTTTTCCATGCTCAATTTTTTTAGAGATAAGGAAAGAAGAGAGGGTGTCATACCAAGCGCGAGGAGCTTGTTTTAACCCATAGAGATCCTTATCCAACTTATATACAAAATGTGGATGCTTAGGGTCAGAGAACCCTGGGGTTATTCAACATAGACTTCTTCATTCAGGTTTCCATTTAGAAATGTTAACTTGACGTCCATTTGATAGACTTTGAAGTCTTTTTGAACTTCATATGCTAAGAATAATCGAATTGCTTTGAGTTTAGCCATAGTGGCAAAGGTTTCATCATAGTCTATGCCTTCCTCTTGTTTGTATCCCTGAGTAACTAGCCTAGCTTTATTGCGGGTTACAGCCCCATTTTCATCTAATTTGTTTCTAAACACCCATTTAGTGCCTATAACAGATTTATCAGATGGTCGGGGAACGAGATTCCAAACTTTGTTTCTTGCAAACTCAGTCAGCTCTTCTTGCCTATCACTAACCCAGTTTGGATCTCTGAGGGCATCATCAGTCTTCTTAGGCTCAAAGAGAGAAAGAAAGTTAACAAAGAGACATATATTACTTGAACTTCGTCGAGTCTGAATACCTGCATCAGGATCACCAAGAATTTGATCTATGGGGTGATCTCTGGTCCATCGTTGAGCTGTAGCATAATTACTTAACTCAGGAGTTGGATCATTAATAGGAATGTTTACTGATGAAGAAGCTTGAGGTTCTTCAGCTATCAATTGTTGTGATTCATATAGAACATTATTCACATAGAGGTTTTCAGAAGAGGGAAGATCTGATGGAGGGAGTGTGTTTAGAGGAACAACTGAAACCCATAAGGTGGAATCAGCATTAGGAAATATGATGTTTGGATCATCATCAGCATTTGGAGAATCTTCATGCTGATGTGAGTTGAAGAGAGGTTCAGTTTCCCTGTAATGTGAAAACATCCAAGCATTCAGTTCATCATTATCAGCGATAGGTTTAGAGTTTGCTGATCTGGATTCGTCAAAGGTGGCGTGAATTGTTTCTTCTACAGTTTGTCTTCTCTTGTTGAAGACTCTATAGGCTTTAGAAACTGAGGAATACCAAGAAAGATTCCATCATCAGCTTTTGGGTCAACTTTCCAAGTGTATCTTTGTTGTTTAAGATGAAACACTGACAATTAAAGATGTGAAGAAAACTGATAGAAGGTTTTCTTCCATGGAAGAGTTCATAAGCGGTCTTGTTGAATCGTTTTACTATCAGTGACCTGTTTTGAGTAAAACAAGTCGTGTTGACATCTTCTGCCCAAAACTGAGTTGGAAGATGAGAATCGCTGAGCATTGATCTGGCAGCTTCAATGATCGTTTTATTTCTTCTTTCAGCGACTCCGTTTTGCTGAGGGGTTCTTACAAAATTGAAATTGTGCGAAATTCCTTAACACTAAAAAAAAATTGTTCAGGGAACTATTTTTGAATTCAGTTCCATGATCACTTCTTATTGAGCGAACAATTAGGTTATTCAACACTTCCATCTTTCTAACAAAAGATATAAGTTCTTCTGGAATATCACTCTTAGAGCGAAGGAAGATTACCCAGGTGTAGCGAGAGTATTCATCTACTATCACAAGAGTATATTTCTTTCCAGCTATGGATTGAATATTGACAGGGCCAAACAAATCCATATGCAAGAGTTGAAGAGGACTTGTCACTGATGAAACTTGTTTAGATTTGAAACTAGCTTTAGTCTGCTTTCCCTTTTCACATGCTGAGCAAAGAGATTCCTTGGCATATGAATGCTAAGGAAGACCAGAGACTAGTTATTTTGAGGAGAGAGTATTCAGTGTTTTGAAGTTTGTTGGATCCCAGATTTAATCTTATAACAATAATGATATAAACAACAAGAGTATTAGCAGCGGAAGCAATAAAGTTTAATATCAAAATCAGATTCAAATATCACAGTTCATATATATAAAGCAAGTAGAAAGAACAAGATCTTCGTGAGATATATTCAGTTGATTCTTCTTTTACCAGATATCAAAAAGCACACTTTTGTCAAAGGAGTGATGGTCCTATTTATAGGACCATAAAGTGAACAGTGTACTATTTTGACAAATAGAAGCATGCTTGAACAGTGTCTTACCTAATAGGTAAGCTCAAGAAATGCTTGAATAGTAACCTACTCTATAAAGTAACTCTTATCACTAAGTGGTTGGTTATCTGTTCTGATACTTCAGGAAAAATGTCTTCAGCGCCTTTTTCAGAGAGAATGTCTTCAGAGCTCTGATGTAGTCTTCAGAGCCTCTCATGAAGCCATCTCTGATGTCTTCTGCTGAAGGTGTTCCTCTTATACGTACTTCAGAGGCAGGTATGTCCTCTGAAGTTTTCGTTCTCTGAAATCTTTGTTCCCTGAAGTCTGTCTCTGGAAGTCCTTTGAAGTAGAACGCATATTTTCAACACTTTAAACAAATGAAGATCTGGAGCTAACAATCTCCCCCTAAGTGTTGAAAATAGAAAATGCAAGAGTTGCAAAGAACAGAAAAACTTAAACTAGAAAGCATAGAGGAGAAAATCATCCTCTTAAACATTACTAATAAGTTTGAAATTCATTACAGAGAAAGTAATTATCAAAAATAAGGAAACACACTAAAATTTGTCACTTGAACAGATTCCATGGAACTTCATGATCAGAACTCTGAAGTTGATCATCGACCCAATCTCCAAGTCAAGTTTCGCCAGTAGATCTGCTCTGTGCCTTTCTTCCTTTACATGGATCATTTTCTGTATTCCTCTCAAAGTTTCATCAGAGTACTTTGAAACTTCCGAAGCTAGAAAGATCTTTATTTGGTTTACTCTAAAGATGAAACCCAGAGGTTCTGCTATGATTGATCCAGTCTTCTTTTTGTCAAGATTTTCTATTGACTCCACAGGTTCAGTCATGTCCAGCTTCTCTTCTCCTAGGTTCAGAGCAATCTGGAAGTCACGTTTTACTCTATGTTTGACATAGGCCTCCATTGCCTTTCTAACTTCCACCATGCCCATCCTGATTTCTCTTCTTCCCTGATCGTATCTGGCAGAGCAATAGGCATATAAATGTGGTAAATCATATGGATTTAGATTTACGACATCATTGTCATTGAACTCGTAAATCTTCTGATTAGAGCGAGTTACCACATAGTGCCTATAGATTATCTTGTTGTAAGCAAAAGTCTTCTCCGAGATTTTGTTGATTTTGATGATTAGATCATCAGAGAGGACATGTGCTCTTGGTGTGGTTTTATCTCTGATAAATCTTCGCTCATAGTCCGGCATGTTTTCTCTGAGCCTTGGATTTAGGGGAATGACTAGAGTGTCTGCCAAGTTGAACTCACAGTAGATGTATCTGAAGTGATCTTCTATGGAGACTTCGGGATTTGATGCAAGGAATGTAGGAGGTTGAGTAAACACTTTGGCTGGTAAACCAATGCTTGCGTTTTGAACAGGATTCTCTGAAGGAGCCTGTTCATCAGCAACCATGGTCTCTGGTTCCTTTGTCTCTGGAGGATCTTCTGTTGTAGGTTCAGAGATGTAGCCATCTATCTCTGGAGATTCCCTCAGCTCTGTTGCTGTTGAAGTATGATGTGGTTGAGCATTCTTGAAGACATACTCTTCAACATCAACTACTTCAATCTGATCTTCAGCAGCTTCTTGTCCAGAATCTGATTTTTCTTCTTTTTCAGATTCTGATTCTGCTTTTTCAGCCTCTGATTCGTAAGCATCTCTCATCACATAAGTTTGTCTTTATGGTGATGAGAATGCCTCTTCTGATGTAGAAAAGTCTATTAGTTGCTCGTCTTCATCTTCTTCCAGAGCTCCAATAGTTTCTGGAGATGCATCTATTATTGGAACTATTGGAGCAACTGAAGTAGATTAAGCTAGGAAGATAATAGGTACAGGAGACTTCAGAGTGGCCTGGTTATCTTCAGCAGAGGTTGAGGTTGAGCGTCTCTCTGTTTCTTTGTCTTTGCCTCGGTTTGTTTCAGAGGGAGTGGACTTCTTTTGTGTTTCAACAGTTCTTGGTGTTGAAGTCTTCTCCCCCTTATGAAGATCTGATGACCCTTGAGGTTGATTGTCATGGTCATCAGAGTCTTCATACCTAGCCTTTTTCCGGGCTTCCTCAGAGCATGTGACCTTTGGTTCCTTTCTCTTCAATGTTCCCTCTGAAGATTTGACATTCTTCAGAAGGTCTTCAAGCTTTTTGTTCTACTGAGTGGTCTTGGAGACGAACTTGCTGAAGATATTCATTACATTACTGGTGATCTTCTTGGAGAAGTTGGTGAGGTCAGCCTTTGTAACAAATTCGGATGTAGCAGGAGCAGCAGCAGAGGAGGTAGGAATCTTTGCAATTACCTCTGCCAAAGAACGCAAGACTTCCTCTTTGAATTGAGAAAAATCTGCATGTGTTGGAGTGGGGGCAGAGGGAGTTGGAATCGCCTTGAGGAGCTCTGTGGTGGAGTTCTGAATTTCTCTGGATAGAACCCCGTCATTTTTGATAACCAGGCTTTCCAGAGCATCCAGTTTATCATTCTGAGAGATAATGGTCGTGCGTAGCTCAGAGACCTCTGAAGTGAGCTTTGCAACTTCAGAGTGAGAGGCAGAGGCCTCTGAGGTCTTCTCTATTTGAAGTTTAATCTCCTTCAGAGTTTCTCTGATTTCATCACCAAAGATTCTGAACTCCTCTTTGGTAACGTAATCAGAGGGGGTGACCTTAGGATCAACACATGATTCTAAGTTTCCCTCGAGTTCAGAGGGGCCTTCTTTCGGAGTTGGCTTGATATTGACTCCGGAAGGACTTCCCATTAATCCTTGAGGACTCTTTTTCAAGGATTTCTCTATAATGGTTCCGATTGGTCTCTGATCATCAGAGTCAGAATCTGATGATGATGAGAACCGAATGTGTGTGGAAACCTTGTTGTCCAGGCTAAGGAGTCCATGTGCAAGAAGGTCGTGCCATTCTTTCTCTGACAGGCAATCCTTACGAGAGATCTTAGATCTCTCCTGATCTAAGGGATGGTCCAAAATGTCATGAGCCACAAAGGCATCATGTGTGTGAGGTGGTTGCATACTCTGGGGTGAATGAGTATTTTTATCTTGGTCTAAGTCCTGTTGGGAGGACTTAGCCGTTTCAGAGGTTGCCCCTTTTGTGCGTGCTTCAGAGGCAGAAGAAGATGCCTCTGAGCGGCTAGGATGGGAAGGGTTCGAGGTGTGCATCTCTGTTTCAATGTCCACTGATGTTGGACCACCTTGGATAGTAAATGTGTTTGCACGGGGATTTGGGCTTTGGAATCGCTCATGTGTGCCAACAAGGACATATTTTTCTACCTCGCCGCCCTCGGATTCTAAGTTTAGAAACTCACCTTATGGAATTCTCTCTTCCTCACCTTCCTCTGCTCTGACAGAGTTATTCTCTTCGTCAGATGGAGGGTTGTCTTGTCTTCTCTCCCTTACTCTTACAGAGCCACCCTCTGGTTGCGCTCTGTTAACGTTTTGAGCAGTATCAGAGATGTCACTCTCTGATTCAGACTCAGGCTCGGAACCTAAGTGTGTTGGGGATCCCATCATCGGTTCTGATGATTGGGCAACACGACTAAGTAGGAGATGGGTATTAGAGTTCGTAGGAATTACCTCAAGCATGGTGTGTGGGAAACGACGCTCATTTGGATAAGGAGGAACCTCTGTTGCTTTGAACGAGTTCATGATAAACAGAGGCGTACTTGGACCTTCCTCATTGATGGTGAATTTCTCCATTTCTCTTTGAATGACCACAGAGATGAATCTTGGAAGCAGTACCGAAATTGGTTGTTTACCTTTGGCCAAGTCTTTGTTCTTCTTGTCCACTGCCGTTAGTATCTCACAGAAGAGAATATGAGCCATATTTAAGCATACATGATGGCAAGAATCGCTGGATGGGTCTGATCCTGACTTCCAATCTTGCAGGTAATTGTTCGATTGAGAACACTAAACATAAAGTTCCACTTGGGAGGCAGGTACTGACGTCTGAATTGACTTAGGCGTGTGATTTCCTTTTTGTAGCCTAAGTGGTGGAGGAACTGAAGAAGAACTTCCTGAGTTGGTGGTTTCTCAAATTTCTCTATTTGAAGGTCTGAGGTTGTGAGCAGGTTGAATCTGTGAGTTAGGGTTTGGGGAGTGATTCGGATATTCATGCTTTGGTCACCTAGGTCAATGTACCCAACAATGCCTTCCTTTTGGTCGTCGTATTCACTGGAATACCACCATTGTTGGACAAATCGTAAAGGAACATCGTTGACATGTTTGGTGAGCACATCGTTGAGTTCGCAGTTGGTCAAGAAATCTAGTATGGGGCAAAACTGCTCATCGTATTTGGTAGGGGTGACATCCAGAAAGTAGTTGTTACCTTTCACTGGAACGTCAAACTGCGCCATATTCAAGCTTGGAACAAGTTTGCTTGAGTTTTCTGAGGTTTGGTAAAGAGCCGCCATTGTTACAGGTTTGGAGAAAGATGAGAGCTTAGAAAGAGAGAGAGATTTGGGATTTTGGATTCTGAGAGCGTAAAGAGTAATAAGAAGAGAAAAAGGGTTTTTATGGACAAAAAGGTAGAGGGAGAAGTTATGGAAACGGAGATTGAGAGTTCCAATGTTAGATAAGGACGTTCCATCATCCCCTAATAATTAGGTGACACTTTGAGAGGTGTAGGGGAGAACCGCTTGGTGTCAGAAAACCGCCAGCAGGGTTTTTGAAAAGAAACGAATGGTTATCCAAAAGATTTATTTTAAAAGAATTTCCTGGAATATTCGTTTAATGAGAAAAGGCAGAGGCTCTGATATGAGTACCAGAGACAATATCAGAGGCTCTGATACAAATATCAGAGAAGATCAGAGACTCTGATATGATTACCAGAGAAGCTCATTTGCTCCCCCTTGAAAAATGAAAGGGTCTTTGTCTCCCCCTTGACAGATGCTTAGAGATACAAAAGAATTATTTTTACCATTTGTAAAAAGTCCAGAGGCTCTGAAATTAGTTTCAGAAGCTCTGAAATTAGTTTCAGAGACTCTGATGTTTTCCTGTTTTAGGGACACATGTTCAACATTCCTAACTTGCTGATTAAAAACTTGAACCATCGTTCATCTAAAGCTTTTGTGAAAATATCAGCTAGTTGAAGTTCAGTTGGTACAAAATACATCTCTATTGTTCCCTTTTCAACATGATCTTTCAGAAAGTGGTACCTTACATCAAAGTGCTTTGTTTTGGAATGTTGTACTGGATTTGCAGAGATGGCTATGGCACTTTTTGAATCACACAAAATTGGAATTCTGTCATATTGTAAGCCATAGTCTCTGAGCTGAGTTTGCATCCATATGACTTGAGAACAACAACTAGCAGCAGCAACATATTTTGCTTCTGTTGTGGAAGTTGAAACACAGTTCTGCTTCTTGGATGTCCAACTTACCAGCTTATTTCCCAATAATTGACAGCATCCTGATGTACTCTTTCTGTCTAGCTTGCACCCTGCATGATCTGCATCAGTGTATGCTGTTAAATCAAAGCTAGACAGTTTTGGATACCAGAGACCTAAATAAGATGTGCCTCTGAGGTATCTAAAAATTCTTTTGACTGCAGACAAATGAGATTCTTTTGGATTTGCTTGATATCGAGCACAGAGACATGTTGAGAACATTATATCAGGCATGCTTGCAGTTAAGTATAGAAGTGATCCTATCATGCCTCTGTAGGTTTTGACATCTACATATTTTCCCGAAAGATCAGAGTCAAGCTTGACTCCTGTGGCAATAGGTGTTTTCATAGAGGTTGAATCATTGAGTCTGTATTTTTTCAAAATGTCAGAGACATACTTAGATTGAGTTATAAAAGTACCCTCTGATGTTTGCTTTACTTGTAAGCCTAGAAAGAATGTTAATTCTCCCATGAGACTCATCTCAAATTTACTCTTCATCAACTCTGAAAATTTATCACAATACTTTTGATTTGTAGAGCCAAATATAATGTCATCAACATATATCTGTACTAAAAGAATCTCATTTTTGTACCTTTTGATGAACAACGTTGTATATATTGTACCTTTTTCAAAACCATTATTTATCAGAAATGTGGACAGAGTAGCATACCATGCTCTTGGAGCTTGTTTAAGTCCGTATAGAGCTCTATCAAGATAATAAACATGGTTAGGAAACTTTGTATTCTCAAATCCAGGTGGTTGTTGGACATAAACTTCTTCATTTAATTTACCATTTAGAAAGGCAGATTTGACATCCATCTGATATACTTTGAACCCTTTGTGTGCAGCATAGGCTAAGAAGATTCTGATTGCTTCTAGCCTAGCTACAGGTGCAAAGGTTTCATCATAATCAATACCCTCTTCTTGGCAATATCCCTTAGCAACCAACCTAGATTTGTTTCTGATTGTTACGCCGTCCTTATCCTTTTTATTTCTGAAGACCCATTTAGTTCCAATTGCAAATTTTCCTTTAGGAAGGGGAACTAAGGTCCAGCGGAAGCAATAAAGTTTAATATCAAAAGCAGATTCAAATATCACAGTTCATATATATAAAGCAAGTAGAAAGAACAAGATCTTCGTGAGATATATTCAGTTGATTCTTCTTTTACCAGATATCAAAAAGCACACTTTTGTCAAAGGAGTGATGGTCCTATTTATAGGACCATAAGTGAACAGTGTACTATTCTGACAAATAGAAGCATGCTTGAACAGTGTCTTACCTAATAGGTAAGCTCAAGACATGCTTGAACAATAACCTACTCTATAAAGTAACTCTTATCACTAAGTGGTTGGTTATCTATTCTGATACTTCAGGAAAAATGTCTTCAGCACCTTTTTCAGATAGAATGTCTTCAGAGCTCTGATGTAGTCTTCAGAGCCTCTCATGAAGCCATCTCTGATGTCTTCTGTTGAAGGTGTTCCTCTTATACGTACTTCAGAGGCAGGTATGTCCTCTGAAGTTTTCGTCCTCTGAAATCTTTGTTCCCTGAAGTCTGTCTCTGGAAGTCCTTTGAAGTAGGACTTATATTTTCCACACTTTAAACAAATGAAGATCTGGAGCTAACAAAGTTGAGATGAGAGAGCCTTTTGTGCCACAGCCAGTTGACATCAGAAGAGGCTTTGGACAGAAAACAAACATTTTCAGTGGATGTAGAGTCCATGTCTATTACATAAACATTTTCCATACGATAACCACTGAGAGCAAGCTTTCCTTTTTCGTCCACCACTGAACATGCTTTCTTACAAAAGCGTACCTCATAGTCTTTGTCACATAGCTGACTGATGCTGAGAAGATTGTGCTTCAGTCCATTTACATAAGCGAATCTTCGGAAGGTAGTTTTCTCATTACTGAGTACACCAAACCCTCTGGTATAACCTTTTCCATTTCCACCAAAAGTCACTGAGGGACCATTCTCTTCCTTGTATTCAGTGAGCAGGTCTTTTCTGCCAGTCATGTGTCGAAAGCATCCACTATCTAGATACCAGATACCCTTCGATCCCTGCAAACATAAGGAAGATTAAGTTTTGATTGGTACCCACTTTTCAATGGGTTCAGTAGGGTTAGTGGAGATGGAAGGTTCAACAATCTTCACGGCATCTGAAGATTCAGTGTCAGTGGTAACTTTCACTTTGGTTAATTGTTTAACCCTAGTGGAATTTTTCACCTTGGCATATTTCTCAGCTTTGGTGACCTTCTTAGTCTTGGAGGCATTCATCTTCACTTTAGCTGTCTTTTCAGCTCTTGTGGCATTAGGACATTTACTGGCAATATGGTCAGTAAGTCCTCAGTGATAGCACTTTCTATAGATGACAGTAGCTTTAAGACCAGAAGAAGTTGTATTAGAAAACTTAAGGCGAGCAGGGCTAGCTCCAAGAATTCCCTTAGCATTGGATCTCGGAGGAACTTTCATTTCTTCTGATTTCTTAGGCTTGATATCAATTTTCAGCTTTGGAGTGGATCTCTGAATGATGTTAGTGATTTTTGATCCAGAGCTGGAAGATTGATTTACTGAAGGTTTGGATGAGACCTTCAGCTTTGCTATCTTTTTAGCCTTCTGAGAATGATGAGAAATTGATTTCCCTTTATCAGCGAGCTTAGAGCTCTTAGATAAGTCCTCAGGGATAGGATTAGAGGACGAGGAACATTGAGTAGAAGAAGTGTCAGGGATAGAAGAGACGAACATTCCAAACTTAAGCATGGAGCAGTCTCTGCTAGGTTCATCATTTTCATATCGATAACTGAGACCGATTTTGTCATGAGCAGGAATTTGAGCACCTAAGATTTCAGTGATCTTGGTTGAAGATTTACACCATCTGTCAACAGTTGCCTTTTCTGCTTTTAGAGCAACAATGGCTTGTTTGCGTTCAATGCTGATAATTTCATTGACCATGACTTGATCTTTTAAACTTTCCTCTAAAAGAGTTAGTTCTTTGATCCTTAAATGGCATTTTTCTAGTTGTTCAGTTAAATCAATATTTTTGTTTTCAGCTAAAGTTTTGCCATTCGGTGCATTATACAAGTCTATTGTCAGTACATCAACCGTGCGACTTCTCTCAGCCTCAGAAAGAGAAGGATTGGTAGAGATTGATACCTGAGAGGAGATGTAACTTATAGAAGTTCCAGTTGGTTCTTCCACTTCTTCTTTAATCTCATCCATAAGACAGAGATTAGTGACTTCTTCTTCATCAGAACTTGATTCTTCTGATTCAGCCCAATCATGCTCTTCAGCAATAAGACCTTTACCTTTTCGTTTAAAGCCTTTCAGCTTTTGATATTTTTCCTTTAGCTTGAGGTATTTGTTATCGCTGGTTTTCCTAGATGTGGAAGGTTTGAAGATTTTCTTTGACCTGCATTCGCTAGAAAAATGCCCATCATTCTCACAGTTATAGCAAGTAGTCGTAGCCTTATCAACAGAAGTTGATTTTGGCTTGTCAGATAGGGAGAGGGGCTTATTTATTCTAAAATTGATCTTTCTTGCAAATCTTTTGAAAGAGTTTGTCAAGAGTGCTAAGGATCCATCAAACTCTGAAAGGTCAGTGTCTGATAATTCCTCAGAGTCAGATCTAACTCAGTGATGGTGAGAGTAGATTTCTGAGATAGAATGATCTCTGAAGAGACTAAAGCAATAGGAGCGCTTTTGGAGTCTTTAGAATCTTTCACAAGATTTTTCTTTAGGAAATTTTATTGCTCATAGTTGAGCAATATTCCATACAAAGTGCTAAGAGAAAGACGATTTAAGTCTTTGGTCAGCTTGAGACACATTGAATAGTTGTCCCAGCTTTCAGGAAGACTTTCCAAGAATTTAGTTAGGACCTCAGAATTAGAGTAGGTCCTACCAACAGTCCTTAGATCAATGATTAAACAGTTAAATCTTTGGTGAACATCAGATAGAGACTCATTCTTACCACAGATAAAACTTTCATATTGTCTTACCAAATTGATCTTTCTGTTTTCTTGGATTTCAGTGGTACCTTCATACTGAACATATATAGTGTCCCACATTTCTTTAGCAGTTTTCAGATGCATGATGGAATGAAAGGCTTCATCAGGCAAGGCCATAGAAATAATGGTTTTTGCCTTAGCATCTAATCCTACTTTCTTTTTGTCTTCATCACTCCATTGTCTGATTTCCTTAGGAGCATATCTTTCAGGAATGTCAGGGGTGGTTGCGGTGGCAGGAACTGCGACTATGATCATAAAAGGTTGATATAGACCATTTTCCACATATTCAAGTATAGTAGGATCTACACCTTCTAGAAATAGCATCATTCGATTTTTCCAGAGAGCAAAGTTGTCTCTGCTAAATCGAGGAGGTTTTGAGAGTGATCCATTATCATAATAGTTAGAGTTTTTGCTGAATGCCATTTTGAGAATAGCAAGGAAGAGAATAAAGCAAGATCTTGTTTATGAGATTAAACAATCTACTCTGATACCACTTGTTGGTCCCGAAGGTGCTTAACAAGTTTGTAGAAGAGGGGGGGTTGAATACAAAAAAAAATTGGTTTAATAAATTGTTTATTGATAAATCAAATCACAATTTACAGCTTGTTGTGGAATAAGATTAAGTAGGACCTAATCTAAACAAACTTAAAAAACATACAGATTTTTGCACGAGAACTAGAGAATAAAGGTTGAAGAAATATAGAAAACAATGGTATCTATATTATGGTTCAAGAAGAAAAGGATAGAAGGATGCTTCAGAGAGAGTCTCAACCTTTCTATTTATACCCTATGCATTAAATGCATGGCAGGGTACTTTACACGTGTCACCCTTTGGTTGGTTGCATGCCTTTGACTTTTGGAGACATGCTTTTGGCCGAATGGTGAATAGTATAGTCTTTAGAGTTGTTGTACGGTTTGTCGCAGAGGTGTGTCTCTTCTGACATTTGTACTATGTGTGCAAAGGTAAGACAAAAGAAACTTGGAGCATAAGCTATGTGATCTTCAGTCGCTGAATATCTCTTCCTTTATTGAGGTAAAAGAAAGTTCAGTGATCGTTGAAGCTTTTCTTCAGGTTTCTTCGCGTGTTGCTGACTTGTCTTGGTTTCACTGATATCCGCATCAGATAATGAGTAGATATGTCATTTGTTCAGTAGCTTTGTCTTCGATTCTGCAGTGAACATCTTTGTCGCGAAACTTGTCTTCAGGGATTACGTCTAACTGATAGTAAATAGATCATCAGCGATACTGAACATATTCAGTATTTATTTGCTAATGGTGAAACACTAATACATACAGATGTTAAACGTAATTTTCACTAAGAATTTCAAAGGGTCATCATCAAATCACTGAGAGAGTTTGGATCAACAATTGAGGGATGTGATTTTTTTGATTTAAAATTACCATGTTTAGTGGAGGTAGATTCATTAATGAAATTCCCATTTTGCCCGTCGATTTGTTTCTCCCATTCCATTTATTTGAATAATTCTAATATTAAATAATAAAATGATGAAAATACATGAGCAGTTGATTATGGAATAGAGGGATATGATGTGGGTTTCATAGTTTGCTACCTTTTCTTGGTTTGTATAATATACCAACCCTATATATATATATATATATATATATATATATATATATATATAGAGAGAGAGAGAGAGAGAGAGATAGGTTCCTTATGAACCTAAATTTGATTAGGAACCTAGGAACCACCTACAACGCGACATGTGATATATTCATTAGGAATACTGACATGTTATTCATCATGAATGTGTTGAATCACACTTCCATATTCATCATCAATGTGTTATTCATGATGAATATTCATCTTGAAGAGGGACACTTGACATGTTGTGGGCGGTTCCCGAGTTCCTAACTAATTTTGTATTTCTAAGAGAACTTTCCCCTCTCCCTCCCCCTCCCCCTCTTTATCTATGTATATATATAGACGTAATCAAATGAGAACACCATATACTGTGATAACCATGAGAACTTTTACCTTAAGGTATTGTTTCACATGATTTTTATTCCATCTAAGGCTAGTATTTAATGTATTAATTAACATATATTTGTTTCGCAATGTGTTTGCTTCATATGTATTCGGTTTACAATGTGAAACTCTTTTATGTATATTTTTTGTTTCACAAAAAGTTTCACATTGTGAAACAAATATATATTAATAAATATCCTAAAATATTAGCCTTAGATGAAAAGAACTCACATGAAATAACACATAATGTACTTGTTCTCAAGGTTCTTATAATTTTTGTGGGTTCTCAAATGATTAGCCCCTTATATACATATATATGCATCTGAGGTAAAAGAAGAGGGATGTCATTTGTTGCTTAAAGTGTAGTAGGAGGTGCTCTCTCTCTCTCTCTCTCTCTCTCTCTCTCTATATATATATATATATATATATATATACACACACATATATAGCCATAGATTTAAATGAGAAATGCTAAGTGTGTGGCAAATAGAGAAATAATCTTAGTCATTCATACAACCAAGATCGGATTTGACTGGTCAAATATTGCATCTTTGACTGGTTAAGAATTGCGACTTTGATTGGTCAACAGTTGCGGCTATTCCAAAAATAGAAGGACGGTTTCGTAATTTTTACAAATACGTGGGACGAGTTCATATATGAACCTGTATGATTCACATATGAACTATATGTTCATATGTGAACCAGTGTAATTCACATATGAACTCTTTTAACTGATTCATATATGAATCTTTGTGATTCATAGGCATGGGAATGGGGCGGAGACCCCAATCCCTGTCCCTGTCCCTGTCCCCGTTCCCGGTCCCAATTTCCGTCCCCGTCCCCACTGGGGAATATGATCACATCCACATCCCCGTCCCCAACGGGGAACGGGGATCCCCAAGGAGTAATCGGCGATTTTCTCCATTTATGTGATATATCTTAAATGAAACGTGTTGAGCACTATACTCAATCGATAATGGTTCATGTCTAAATCTCACATATTTCCAAAATTTGTTTTTACGGACTATCAAATATTCATGTGAACAAAATCACAACATCATACGTAATTGTTTGATCAAACGCTTTCAGCTCTCTATGGTTTTTATCTCAAAAAATAAGACAAGTAAAAAAAATGTAACAATGACCATTTCTAAAATAAAAGATACTACATCTCAACTAGTTACAAAGGGGAACAACATTCCAAAATAAGTCGACTCCTATTCCTATTGATCCATTAGTAATAGTCTATGGCTACTCCCAACTTCGTTTGTAATTAAACTATAATAACACATAGTTTTCATAATAGAATTTCCATAGTATAATTCCCATACATATACCACTTTCATGCATTTAACTCAAATAAAGATCAATAAAGGGTTATTCCTATTTCCAATATAAAACGTCTCCAAAATTAGGTTTTCCATCATTTTATAAACATTTAACTCATTTTTTGCCAAAACAACCAAATACCATCCATTTCAAAGTGAAGCCTTCAAATTTAGAGAAAAACTCTAAACAACATCAATATGATTTCATCCAAAAAATTTAGTTATAAATATGTAAACAAAACATATTTTGTATCTCAAATCATGATTTCCAACAACATATTCCAAAACATAGTTAGAATCCTAAAATCTCCAAAACCCATTTTAGGTCAAAACTTGCCAATAATGGAAATGTAAACAAGGAGATGATTATAGGTTCAAAAGTGTAGTTTTGACATGTATAAAGTTTTAAAGATAAGAATGAACTCACAATATTAGGTTTTGAGAAAAACCTAAAACCCTAGAAATCTTCCTTGAAGAAGATTTCTAGTTGATGTAGTCAAATTTTGTAATAAATGAGGATAAAGTGCCTTGAATGCTCTTAGGACCGAATTTAATGAAGAGGTTTAGGTTGAGAGAGTTTAGCAAGAAGGTGGGTGAAGACATAAACGAGAAAAGTGGGAGAAAAGAGGGGGGGTTTAAAGGATTCTGGATCCCGTCGGCGATATTGACACGACGACTATGCCCTTGGTATAGTTGTGGGGCATAGTCGCCCGCTATGATGTACCCACCGTGGTACACTTCCCGCGATAATGACCATGCGACAGTAACCTTGACATTGTCGTTGGGGCACTGTCGCCAAACCTGTACCGAGAGTGGCTTTCAGGTGGCGATTGTGACAAGCGGGCATTCTCGCCCCACATGTACCGAATGTCAAAATTTCCAAATTTTCTCACACGTATGTTCGTTCCACTTAGAAAACAAAAGTAAATCATTCTTGCTCAAACTCCTATATTTCGTAATTTACAACTAAGAATTCATCGTTTCACTTATCGAAATTTCCGGGTGTTACAATCCTCCCAAAACTTGGAAATGATTTCGTCCTCGAAATCTAATCTTATGGGTGTATCTCTGCTTCATGTCCTCTCCGGCTTCCCAAGTCACGTTGCCTCGACAATGATTCTTCCATTGCACTTTAACCATCATGACTTCCTTATGGCGAAGTTTCTTCGACTTCCTCTCTAAGATGGCTTTAGGTTTTTCAATGAAATGGTTACCCTCGTCTATTCTTATTTCCGAAAGAGGAATAACACTCTCTTCTTCCGCCAGACACTTCCAAAAGTAGCAAATGTGGAACGTATTATGAATTCCATTCATCTCCGGTGGGAGTTCCAATTGATAAGTTTGAAGTCCCAGACGCTTGATCACGGTAAATGGTCCAAGGAAACAGGGACTCAACTTCCCATGCTTTCTGAACCGTATGATGCCCGTCCAAGGAGACACCTTCAACATAACCCGATCTCCTATTTGGAATTACATGGGCTGCCTTTTCTTGTTTGCATAGCTTTTTTGACGATCTTGGGCCGCTTTCAAGCATTCCCTGATTCCCTTAACCTTGTCGACCGGCTCTTAAACGATTTCTGGGTCGGCGAATTGCTTCTCTCCCGCTTCCAACCAACATATGGAGTTCTGCTCTTCCGCCCGTATAAGGCTTCAGACGGTGTCATTCCAATACCCGAGTGGTAGCAATTATTGTATGTGAATTCCACCAACGGTAAGTGAGAGTCCCAACTACCACCAGAGTCGATCACGCATGATCTTAACATATCTTCTAACGTTTGTATCATCCTTTCGCTTTGACCATCGGTTTGGGGATGGTAGGTTGTGCTCAAATTCACTCTTGTACCAATTCTTTCTGTAGGCCATCCCAAAAATTCGAAGTGAATCGACTATTACTATCTGAGACAATGGACAAAGGCACTCCATGCCTAGAAACCACTTTGTCAATGTATAGTTTTTCTAATTTGTCCATTGGTAGGGTCTCTCTCATGTCTCATGTCTGGAAAATGAGCACTCTTGGTCAACTTGTCAACTACTAAGTAGAGCAGTATAAGTAGAGTGACTTACCTCAGAAGCGGATTCAGAGAAGCAAGAGGCACGATCGTCATTGTCTGAGTTGGATTCCTCAGTGTCATCATCCATAAGGCATATGTGAGCATGTGCATCTTCCTCTTCATCTTCATCAGAGAGATTTAACCAATGATCATCCTCTGCCATTAGTGCTTTGCCTGCTTTTTTCTGCTTGGCCAGTAGCATCTTGTTCTTGTAGTAGTATGACTTTCTAACTACCGACTCCTGCAATCTTTGGCTAAATGCCCTATCTTTCCACAGACTGTAAAGAACTCTGACGTAAGTCAAACTATCGCAGAAGACTAGAATATCGCAGAGACAAAACTATCGCAGATAGTGTTGTGCGATAAAGGTAACTATCATAGACAACACGTGCGATATCTTAAACTATCGCAGATAACACGTGCTCTTGTTCAAACTATCGCATACTATATCGTGCGATATCTCAAAGTATCGCACACTATATCGTGTGATAAAATCTAATATCGCACAAGAGTTGTGCGATAAAAACAAGTATCACGGGTAATGGTGAGCGGTAAAGTTCAATATCACATATGTAATATGTGACAACTAGAAGTGTGTGATAAACAACAAGAATGCAAATCTTCTTAGTGTGTGATGAATTTGAAGAACTTACGATAACCAGTGTTAGTACGTGTAATACAAAATTTGCAGAAATTGATGAGCAGATCAAATGCAATCCGGAAAGAAACCAGAATAAAGTTGATTCAACACAGATATTGAATCAACTATAATACTTATCAAACTTCAGTTCTTCAAACTCTGCTTTCTTGATTATTAAACAATTAACCAGAACACAAACCAGCGCCGTTTATGCGATATCATCCAATGGGTTATCAAAAATTGAAGCTTCTTGGATCAAATCGATTGTCTCTCTGCTCTGATACCAATTGTGAATCCCATATTCAAGTGTATAAACAATAATAATGAAGAACAAACAATGAATCAAATCAATAGGTCATATGATTACTTTGAATGTTGAGAGAGTTTCACACATGAGGCACAATAATAATGATCCACACCAAAACCTAGAAAACATAAAGCATATATACCATATGGGTATTTACATAATAGATCCCTCAACTTGAATACATTAACAATATACCCTAACATTAAGTTTTAGTTTACTTAGTTTTTTGGTTAAGTTGTTAATGGTAGGAGAGAGCAGATAAGTTATTTGTAGAATACCCACAATGCACTTCCTTTAGATTTTTAATTCAAAATTATCTAAGTTAAGTCTTCATTTAATATAATTTGTGGTTTATATTTGATTTCATGGATCTCACAAATTACAAAGTTTTCAAAAGAAGGCTTAGAAATATAAAATTTAAATTAGTAGTAGAGATTGTTTCTCTCATTCTTTTCTAATTTTTTATGTTACATTTCTTTAAAACAAAAATGCAAGGAACCCAAGAGATGATAGGCTGACAACCTTTGTCTAACCATTCATTCAAGGTTTTATTAATAAAAAACACTCATATCTTGATAAAGTGGTCATTTGTTAAAATGTTAAAGTTTTATGGACTCGGAGAGAGTCGTCTCGAACACGTCAACTTGAATGATACAGAGGTAGACTCGAGAGAGATACTTATAACCAAGGAAACTTGTTTTCATTCCATACAACTTATATAAGGGAGAGATTGTGCCATTTCCAGGACTTTTCTATATTTTGGAAACATTAGAACCAATCCTTGGATGCATACATGTCTCAACCTCGAGAGAGTGCCTTACACAAACTGATGGTTAGTTAAAATGAATTATTTATAATAAGTTTTGTCGGATTTATTTGCTTTGAAATCTTAACGGATCCCTACACTCTTGTTCCTTTTTAATTGATTATTCAAATCAGTAGATGTTAAAAAAATCTCCAAAACAATCATTCGAACTTGCCATCTGAAATCATTTATTTTACTGGACTTTTTACGCTTTTTTCCTTGTGGATCGATACTCGGTATTTTACCCTTTTTACTACTTGTAAGAGACGACGGTGGGTTGATACGTGTATACTTGCACGAGTCTCCATTACTGATTGTCCGAGAGATTTATATTCCGTATAAATCTCGCAACAAAGGCAAATGAGGAAACTATCCAAATTTTAACTGTTGACTTTACATTACGAGAAACAACACCACCATCGTAATATGCCTTCTCGAATACCTAGAACTTTGCAAACCCTGCTCCTTAGCCAAAATAGGAATGAGATCATCTTAAGCTAAGGGGATAATCCAAAACATTCCATTCTTACAACGAATACAAGGTGGTATTTGTGGACATATACATCTAGAATGTGAGTCATTCAAGTTTTTTTTGGTTCTGGTTGAAGTTTCGACACGATGGACACATGTCATAGTATTATCACACGAAACGCTGCACTCCTAACACCAGTTATACATTTAGATTGTGTTTGGTACATGGGACAAGACAGAACAGGATGGAACAAAACTCACTGTCCCATGTTTGGCTTGACATAGGACAGGACAAAAGTTCATTGTCCCACGTTTGGCGCGACATGGGACAGGGACAAGGACTGGACAGGGTGGGACAAGATGGGACAAAAAAGGTATTTTCTTGTCCACCTAGACAAAAGTGAGACAGAAACTAAAAATCACTGATCTACCGCCATTTGATATATAATCCTAATATGGTATTAGTCTAAAGGGTCACCACTATCCATCGCCGCCACTACCACCATCGGCGGCCACCAGTAGCCATCGCCAACCACCGTCGACCACCTCTACCTATTCCTCCACCATAACAACCTCCTCCACAACCATCGGCCATCGCCACCACCACTAGCATCGTCGACCACCTCCACTAACACCGTTCACCACCACCCATGGCCGCTACCACCATCGATGGCCACCAGTAGCCACCACCAACCATCATCGAGCACTGTCACCTCTTCCTCCACTATAACAACTTCCTCCACCACCTCTACAACCACTTCCCATCGCCACCTCCACCGATCACCACCACCGACGCTCACTGCCAACCACCATCGGCCACCTCCGCCTCTTCCTCTACTACAACAACCTCTTTTACCACTGTCCACCACCACTACCATCGTTCGACCACCTATACGTCTACCACATCAACCACAACTACCTCCTACACCACCACTATCCACTATCTTTCACGTTCTTCACAGCTACCGTCCTTCACCAGTCACCCATCGCCTTTATCTTTACATGTCGTTGCAACTATGTCTCCGCCAATTCATAAAGATCTTCCAAATTGAATCAAATGGAAATGCCATAAAGCGCGAACCAAGATCCGTGATACGAAAACCAAAGTAACAAATATTATATTTTCTTTGTATGAATCAGATCTTTTCGAACTACTATCAATTATTTCAGGTTTTTCATTCAAATTTCCTACCATTGTTTTTTTATGTATTATATGTATGAAAATTGTGTAAAAAAATAAAAATGTTTTTTAATTAAACTATTTAAAGATATACTTTATTTGTATCATTTATAACTATTATATGACATATAAAATCATCAAACAACTTTTAGGGAAACTTGTCCAGTCCTAGTCGTACCAAATATAAGACAGACATTTGTCTTGTCCAGTCCTATCCAATCCAGTCCAGTCCTAGCCTCTTGTCCTGTCCTGTCTAGTTCTGTCCTGTCCTGTCCTATCTAATCATGTCTACATACCAAACACTACCTTAAGGGCTCACCACCCTTATTATCTCATCAAGACTAAATGACTTGATAATTCTGAAAGATTTACATCATAAGGATTTGATAATTATTTCACGTGTAAAAGAAATGATCTAGAGAATCATATACCCCCCCAGGTGTATACATAAAGATGGTCTCGCAGAAGCTGCCATCAAAAAGATATAGATGGGAGTTAGGGCATTCATTATGTGCACAAATTTACCCACATCTGCCTGGGATTATGCAATATTATTTGAAACTTTATTTATTTGTTTTTAGACCCACTACTACCCAACCAATATCATGCTTACCTAGGGTTGTAAATGAACTGAACATTGAACGAACCGTTCGTGAACCGTTCGGCAAGAAGTTCGTCTATATTCTTTTATTTAATAAATGAACGAACATGAACAAGTTTTTTTTTTGTTTCTTTAGTTAAACGAACAAACATGAATAAATTTCTCGTTCGTTAATTTATGTTCCTGAACTTTCGTTCATTTATGTTCGTTAGTGTTCGTTTACTGATGATAATAAATTAATAAATAAATATTTAAGAAGTTAACAATTGAACAATAGTTATAATTATAAATTATAATAATAAAGAGTTTACATTTTTATTAAAAAATAACTAAATATATGTGTTTAGCTCTTCACACTGGGTTCCTTTATATAGTCTTTTGTACACCTCTTTTTTCACTAAATTTTTGATGTGGGATGGCCATATATGTCTTTCCTCATCAGCCTCTCCACCGTTGAGATGAGCAGTGAGATTTTCTTCCATCCCACATCGGTGGCAATTAACAATCTTTTGCTCTATCCTTTATTACATATATATATACACACATTTGATCCTCACTCCTTAATCATTCAATTGCTTCACCACTCACCTGTGGCTTGAGCCCATTAGCTTGAGCCTATGCGAAGGTTTTGATTGGAGCACCCCATGATAGTATTTTAACAAACGAACATAAAGAAACATGGACACACCCATTTTCTAAACGAACGAACACGAACACCAAAATTTTTGTTCATTTACTGTTCGTGTTTATTCGTTTGTGCAGTTAAGTTAAATGAACGAACATGAACAAGCCTTCGCTCGTGTTCGTTCGGTTCGATTACAGGCCTATGCATACCATGGTAACTGAATATAAGTCTGACTCTTTACATTTACGCATGTTTGGTTGTGTAGTATATATGTCAATTGCGCCCCCCACAATGCACCAAAATGGGTCCTTAAAATGATTAAATGTATATGTTAGATATGAATATCCAACAATTACCCTCTATTTAGAACCTTTGACGGGTGATCCTTATACCGCATGATTTGTGGAATGTCACTCTGATGTTAGTCTTCCCGTCATTAAGGGGAGATTAAAAAAAATCCCAGGTGAACGACAGGAAGGGTCATGGAATGTTCCCACTTTGTCTCATTTTGATCCCCAAACTTCACAATGTAAAGTTGAAGTCAACCAAATCAGACTCGACACCTAGTACGTTTAACATTATTCCATATGTGACTAGTTCACACATACGAGCTCTAAATATACCTGTAAGGTTAAAAGTCCCCAATAGGGGAACAATGCCGCTGAAAAGTGTGTTGCAATCACACATAGTAGATATGAGGTTGAGGTAGTAGCTAGCAAATGAAAATGGTGGAAGCTATTTGGTTCGATAGATAATCCTCTAAATGAAGAGAAGAGGAAGGCATAATCATTTATAATCAATACATAAAACCTCTCATGAGATTGTCTCTAAAAAGGTAACTATGTCCATGAATCATTACTGGAGGTAGGGTTGGCAACGGGTATGGTATGGGTAGGGTAAGGGTTAATCCGTTATCCAATTCATTTAAAATAGCGGGTAACAAAATGAGTAATTATCCATCTCGTAAAACCCTTATCCGTACCCTACCCAACCCATTAAAAATAGCGGGTAGCGAAAAGGGTAATGGATAAATGGTAAAACAAAATTTCATTTTGAACTACAATTGATATTATTAAACCTCAAACATATAAGTAAAACATAAATTCATAAATATAGTTATTGTTTTATATCTAATTTGTTACAGTAAACATTGTTAGAGAGTAGGGGGCAAAAGGATAGATCAGATGACCGGATTTCTTGAGAATCGTGTAAGTCACTTTTCGAATTGGTATTTCGAGCCTATGTCTGGGTAGCACGAAATCCAATATGGGATAAGACTCAAGAGCACTATCGTTTTTAGGCACAAAAGCGAGAGCAGATTTGCTGGAGAGTATATCGAGAGTGTTTAAAATCGTGTCTAAAACTTGAGTATATATCGTATGTATATATATATATATACTAGTCCTATTCGTAAAATAGGAAATTAACTGAAATGGCAATGATTGCAAATTACTATCAATTATAATCGGTTATAATCAATTTAGCTAAAATTAAGGGCTGGAAATAACTGAGCATTAAATGTTCAATAACTGCAGATTTAGTCCAAAAATAGGCACCAAAGCCTCTGGTCTAGAGACGCCCACCAGAGGCTCTGTTGTGACATCAGAGGTTTTGCCTCTGCCATGCCATCAGAGGCCCTGTCGTGCCATCAGAGGCTCTGCAGTGCCATCAGAGGCTCTGCCCCTTAGACCCCGCAAGGGGCGCGGCCCCCTTGACCCCCGCCATTTCGTCGTATCCGGGATCAAACTCGTCTTATAACAAATGTGCACTCCGCACCACCTAACTTGTAATAGATCACAATTTGAAACCCATTAGTACTCGTGTTATAACCAATTACACTTAAATGCCTGGTGACACTAAAATCACCAACAAACATTTTAGTACTCTAAATATAATCATAGTATAATATTTTAAAAACAATATAAAAATGTAAGACTAACACTTTTCATCGTATTTAGTTTTCTAAATCCATCTTGTTTCTCATTTAATCAGCATGAAATCCTTTACTCGATAAATATGAAAATAAATTAAAGTACACGTTAATATATGACAACATTATTAAAAAAATATTAATAATTAACTTAATATACTTATGTATATATACACTAATATTTAATTTTATATAATTATACATACATATATATTATATCGTAACGGGTAACGAGTTATGGATAACGAAAAACCGTTTATCCATACCCTGGCCACTAAAATTTTGGATAAATGGGTAATGGATAAGTGGATAAATGGATAAAATTTTGTTTATCCATACCCTTATCTAACGGATCGAAACATAACGGGTAACGGGTTTACCCTTACCCATTGCTAGCCCTAACTGGAGGACGCTCCGAAGTTAATATTGATTTCAAAGAAGAAATAAATCTCAAACAAATTATGATAGTACATATGAGTCGATGGACAGATCATAAAAACTCATTGATGATATATTCATGATGACAGCGAACTACGCTTGAAAATGTCAACAAAGAGCATATTGGTCCAAATGGAAAGAAAGAATCCAGAAAGAATTATATTCTTTGAAAAATGAACGGGTATTTGGTCCAATAGTGCTAACCCACCAAGTGTAAAGCTTGTAAGACATAAATGGATCTTTTGTCTGAAAGCATATATAGAATAACGAAGTCCTAATGTATAAGGCTCTCATTTGACACAAGGTTTCTCATAAACGCCCTGGATTGACCATGAGGAGACTTATTCTCACATGATACATTATGAAGTCCCACTATTTAATTAACATAATAGTTTTTGGAGGACTGGATATGCAGTTAATGAGTGTAATTACCACATCTCTATAAGGATCTAGATTTAGAGATACATATTTGAAAGTGTTTGATGGCTACAAGTCAAGTATCTCCAAACCATGGAGTGTGTTTGCTAATAAATTGAAACACTCACTTTGTGGATTAAAGCAATCCATACGGATGTAGTGTACCTATCTAAGTGAATACTTGATTTGGGAACAGATATGTTGGTGATTTTAGTGAAATCATCGGTCATTTTGTGTAATTGGATTCACAAGATAATAATGGGGTTGATAGCTAAGCTATAACACGAGTTAGGAGGTGTGGAGTGCACACTCATGTAAGCTAACTACGACCCGAGATTGTTGGACGGTCGTTTGATGATTGTGGGACGAAACAGTGGCTCACGCGGGTTGTTAGCCCGCGCGGCTACTCGCGTGGTGCACTGTTACAGATTCGAATCTGTAACCCCTGAAAATCAATTTGTAAACCCAAATCATCTCATAACCACCAGTTATTTTGTCCACAATCAATCCCATTAATGGGGATTATTATTATCATTAATAATATAGCATCGGTTACGATTCGCTTGGTGTTTAAATAGGATCGATTTCTGCCAGAATCGAAACCGGTGATTGGAGATTATCCTCGAGTGAATTTCGTGATACCCAGGCATAATAGGGTCGAAATATCACTTAAGGAAAGCGAGCTCTCATGCGATCTCAGATTCATATCCAAGTTCATATCACTCTCTCTTCTCTCCCTCTACCCATCGATTTCTGCACCCCACTCCCCAACAATCTTAAGTGATATTCCGTTCGTGAGAGATGGCGAGTGATCAATCCGTGAGAGACATGACGACCAAGTTCACAAAACTGGAGAAGTTCGAAGGCGTCGACTTTCGGAGATGGAAAAAGAAGATGCACTTCTTATTGACCACATTGAAGGTCATGTACGTGTTGAGCACGCCGATGCCGGAAGTGATGGAGGATGAGATGTTGGAGATGACCCGGCGTCACGGTAAATGGGAAAACGACGACTACATATGTCGTGACCACATCTTAAAAGGTATGTGTGACTCCCTCTTTGATATTTATCAAAACGTTGAATCCGCTAAAGAGCTATGGGACTCTCTTGAGTCCAAATACATGGCGGAGGATGCTTCTAGTAAGAAGTTCCTCGTGAGTAATTTTAATAATTACAAAATGGTGGATTCAAGGCCTGTGATGGAGCAATACAATGAGCTCCTACGTATTCTAGGCCAATATGCTCAACATGATATGAAGATGGATGAATGCATCTCCGTATCGAGCATAATTGATAAATTGCCTCCCTCTTGGAAAGACTTCAAACACATGTTGAAACACAAGAAGGAAGAGTTGTCTCTTGTACAACTCGGTAGTCACTTGCGCATAGAGGAATCTCTTCGGGCGCAAGAGGCTGAGAAACCTAAGATGAAAGAGGTTTCTGCACCTTCGGTGAACATGGTGGAAGAAGGAAGATCCAACAATTTCAAGGGAAAACGTAAGTTCAATGAAGCCAAGAAAGGTCCCAACAAAAAGGTTAAATTAACATGTTGGACTTGTGGGATGACCGTCCATCTCAAGCGGGATTGTCGAGTTGTCAAGAATAAGAATGGAGCAAACTCAAGTGGTGGTGGGCAAAGATCCAATGATCAGAATTCACGGCAAGGTCAGTTTCTTGACTTTGGTGTTAATTCTAATTTGAATTATGTACCACTAATATCCGAATCATTTTATATGCAGGATGATGATGATGTTTGGTGGATTGACACGGGTGCATCGAGTCATGTGTGCAAGGATCGACGTTGGTTCTCCTCTTTGGAACCGGTTGAAGACGGATCTGTGCTACACATGGGGAACGAGTCAAATGCTCCCATTCTTGGACGTGGCTTAGTTAGACTAGAATTTAGCTCTAATAAAATAATTGAACTTTTAGACGTTTTGTTTGTACCACAAATTCGAAAGAATTTGGTTTCCAGTAGTACCTTGAATAAGTTAGGATATAGGCAAGTTTTTGAGTCCGGAAAGTTTACCTTGTCAAAAGGTGGCTCTTTTGTAGGATTTGGTTATTTAAATAATAATAATATGTTTATGTTAAGTTTGAATAAAAATAATTGTGTTTCTAATTCCGTTTATATTGCAAATGAGAATTTTGTTGATTCTTTTTTATGGCATGCAAGGCTTGGTCATGTTAATTTTAAAAGAATGGTTGAAATGTCAAAAGACGGTCTTATTCCGGCTTTTGACGTTAAAACCGAAAAATGTAAAACTTGCATGTTGACAAAGATCACTAGACAACCTTTTCCTAATGTGAAAAGAGATTCGTCGGTGCTTGAATTAATTCATAGTGATCTTTGTGATTTGCATTCAACTCCATCTTTTGGTAATAAAAAGTACATTGTTACTTTTATTGACGACGCTTCACGGTTTTGTTATATTTATTTGTTACACTCAAAAGATGAAGCGTTGGACAAATTTAAAGTTTATAAAACGGAGGTTGAATTGCAAATGAACGGTTTAATTAAATGTTTATGCACCGATCGTGGTGGGGAATATTACGACCCCATGTTTTTCCAATCCGTATAAATTATCCATGAGACTACGGCGCCGTATACACCACAACAAAATGGTGTGGCGGAACGGAAAAATAGAGTTCTCAAAGAAATGGTGAACTCTATGTTATCTTACTCGGGATTGAGTGATGGATTTTGGGGTGAAGCCATGTTAACGGCTTGTTATTTATTAAATCGAGTTCCCAATAAAAGGAACAAGATTACCCCATATGAACTTTGGTTCAAGAAGAGGCCTAACTTGAATTATATTCGAGTTTGGGGTTGTCGAGCGGTTGTTCAACTACCCGAACCTAAAAGGAAAACCTTGGGTGAGAAAGGTATTGATTGCATCTTTGTTGGATATGCCGAGCATTCCAAGGCATATAGGTTCTATGTTATTGAACCTAATGATTCTATAGCGATTCACACCGTTATAGAATCGAGAGATGCATTATTTGATAAGACTAGATTCTCTTCAATACCTAGGCCGAAGAACCTTGTTACAAGTACTAGTGTAACTAGTGAGGTTGAAGAACAAGCAATTGTTCCAACCGAATCTCCGATGCTTCGAAGGAGCAAAAGAGGAAGGATCGAAAAATCCTTTGGTCCCGATTTCCAAGTGTACTTGGTAGAGGGATCAAGAGATGAGATTGGGTCACAATTCTCTAACTGTTATAGTATTGAGGAAGATCTAAAATCATTTGATGGGGCTTTGAAGTCTCAAGATATTGCTTTCTGGAAAGAAGCAATAAATGATGAGATGGATTCCATCATGGGGAATAATACTTGGGTATTATCGGACTTGCCACCGGGTTGTAAACCGTTGGGATGCAAGTGGATCTTCAAAAGGAAGATGAAAGACGATGGATCAATCGACAAGTTCAAAGCTCGATTGGTAATCCAAGGCTTTAGGCAATGGGAAGGCATCGATTATTTTGATACCTATGCCCTGGTTGCAAGGATCTCCACGATTAGATTGTTGATAGCCTTAGGTGCTATCCACAATTTAGTGATTCACCAAATGGATGTCAAAACGGCATTCTTGAATGGTGACTTGGAGGAAGAAGTTTACATGAAACAACCGGAAGGATTTGTTATGCCCGGGATGGAGCATAAGGTGTGTAAACTTGTAAAATCATTGTATGGGTTGAAACAAGCACCCAAACAATGGCATCAAAAATTTGATGAGGTTATCTTGTCCAATGGCTTTAAGTTAAACCAAGCGGACAAGTGTGTGTATAGTAAATTTGACACATCCGGTAACGGAGTAATCATTTGCTTATACGTTGATGACATGTTGATCTTTGGCACAGACCAAAATCAAGTTGATAAAACCAAAGAGTTTTTGTCATAAAAATTCTCCATGAAAGATATGGGAGAGGCGGAGGTGATCCTTGGAATAAGGATCAAGCGTGAGAACAAAGGGATTGCAATCACGCAATCTCATTACATTGAGAAAGTATTAAAGAAATTTAATTGCTTTGATTGTTCTCCGGTGAGTACTCCATTTGATCCGAGTGTGAAGCTTATGCCCAATTCAGGTGAAGCGATGTCACAACTCGAGTACTCAAAGGCTATTGGATGCTTGATGTATGCCATGACAAGCACTAGGTCGGATATCGCTTTTGCCGTAGGCAAGTTGAGTAGGTATACTAGTAATCCTAGTATACATCATTGGCAAGCGATAAGACGAGTATTTAAATACTTGAAGAAAACCATTGATTATGGTTTGTCATATGTCGGGTTTCCTTCGGTTTTAGAGGGATATTCGGATGCAAGTTGGATTACCAACTTAGAAGATCACTTTTCTACGAGTGGTTGGGTATACTTGCTTGGGGGAGGTTCCATCTCATGGGCTTCCAAGAAGCAAACTTGCATTACGAGTTCGACTATGGAGTCGGAATTTGTGGCATTAGCCGCTGCCGGTAAAGAGGCGGAGTGGCTAAGGAATTTAGTCCATGAAGTTCCGTTATGGCCGAAACCAATATCACCCATTTCTATCCGTTGTGATAGTGCAGCTACTTTGGCTAAAGCTTATAGTCAAGTATATAATGGCAAGTCTAGACACTTAGGTGTTAGACATAGCATGATTCGTGAGCTAATCACGAATGGGGTGATTTCGGTATAATTTGTTCGATCGCAACAAAATCTAGCGGATCACTTGACGAAGGGGTTAGCTAGGGACTTGGTTCACAAGTCGGTGATCGGGATGGGATTAAAGTCCATTTGAATCTCTAACGGTGAGATACCCAATTCCATTCTAATATAACGTTAGAAGTTGAATTCAATGGGAAAGCTCACTCCAAGGGATTGGAGCACAAGATGATCATCCCAAGGTATGTGCTCGGTACTGCAAGCGAGGAGGTAATTGTTCTTTTGTAAAAAGGCATGTGCAGGTGCATGATGAAAGGAACTACCTATATGAGTGCCAAGTGTGGACGCTTCAAGAAGCTTGGACTTAGCTTTGATGCACTCACGAATGGATAAGGACACACGGCCTGTATAGTGTCAAGTTTAAACTTTAGAGAATCTTTTAAATTCATGTGTATGTATTTTCTGGTACTCAAATGGGTTGAAGGGTTCAATCCATAGGACACCCGGATTCTCGAGTATTTGAAATGTGTAATGTACTAAGATGAGAATTCAATCTTTTAGATATTTTCATTTATGCATGAGTTTGTTTGTTATATTAATTTTGTTTGTGAATCAAGGATTGCGCTAAAATGGGGGAGGAATGTTGGTGATTTTAGTGAAATCATCGGTCATTTTGTGTAATTGGATTCACAAGATAATAATGGGGTTGATAGCTAAGCTATAACACGAGTTAGGAGGTTTGGAGTGCACACTCGTGTAAGCTAACTACGACCCGGGATTGTTGGACGGTCGTTTGGTGATTGTGGGACGAAACAGTGGCTCACGCGGGTTAACCCGCGCGGCTACCCGTGTGATGCACTGGTGTGTGGGACAGAACAGTGGCTCACGCGGGTTGTGTCGCGGGTTAACCCGCGCGGCTACTCGCGTGGTGCACTGTTACAGATTCGAATCTGTAATCCCCGAAAATCAATTTGTAACCCCAAATCATCTCATAACCACCAGTTATTTTGTCCACAATCAATCCCATTAATGGAGATTATTATTATCATTAATAATATAGCATCGGTTACGATTCTTTTGGTGTTTAAATAGGATCGATTTCTGCCATAATCAAAACCGGTGATTGGAGATTATCCTCGAGTGAATTTCGTGATACCCAGGCATAATAGGGTCGAAATATCACTTAAGGAAAGCGAGCTCTCACGCGATCTCAGATTCATATCCAAGTTCAGATCACTCTCTCTTCTCTCCCTCTACCCATCGATTTCTGCACCCCACTCCCCAACAAGATATAAGAACGACAAAATGTGCCCTTACATATTCATAAAGAAAACGAGTTCTAGATATAAGAACGACAAAATGTGCCCTTACATTCGGGTAGCACTCCCATGTTCGATTGAAGTGTTGGATATAAAGAAAGACCCATGTCGTTTAAAGGATGATGTTGAAGAGGTGTTGGGAGCTAGAAATCCCTATCTAAGTACAATAATGCACCTATTGTACTTAGCACAATGCACTCAACCATATATTGTATTCTCAATGAACTTGTAACCTAGATTTTGCTCAGCACCAACGCAATGTCATTAGAACAGTATCAAGAATATCTTTAGATACCTAAAAGGAACAATGACTCGGGCTTCTTCTTTTCCTATAGAGGGAAATGGAATTGATAATGGAATTTCAATACATATAAATGATGTAAGCGGCAAAGTATTAACCCTTGTATAAAACACCAAACAAATGTCTTGGTAGGTTTTGTTGATATTCGATAGTCTTCGACTCATACAAATGTCGTTCCCAAACTGGATAAGGATTTGCCATGTGGAACACGACGATCGTTTTGAATTAAACCAAGCAACATATTGTAACTACCTCCTTGAACCATTATGAGATTTATTGCTCTACGTGAGAAAATTTTAAGAGTGTATATAGTTAAAGACTAATATTACACATGCTAGAGGTGGTTTAAGTTCTACCACTAAAAACCTTGCATGCATATATAAAGATAATGCAACCAATATCTAACAAATGAAAGTAGGATATATCAAGGGTGATAATCAATGTTCTAAAAAACTCGCCGCACAACCGCCATGGCGCGCCATGGCACCAAGGCTTGTGTCTCACGCCACGTTAAGCCCGTGGCACGCCATAGCATAATGCACAATTTCGTAATGCAATATTTGATTTTTCTTTACGTTTTTAATGTATCATTTGCAAGTTTTATAATGTATACCATAATTTAACTTGCTTATTACTATTGACTCATTGACTAACACTACAAAACATGTTTTATATATAATGATATATATGTATTAGAAAAATGACGCCATAAGTTACGCCTTGAAAACGTCATGGCTTCGATGTGGCTCCTAAGGCTTGAGGCTTAGCCTCGCGCCACGCCACGCCTCACGCCATTTAGAACCTTGGTGATAATACAAATTATATTTCGCCAATAGTTTTCTACAACCGGCAACAACAAACTCTCCTCAAGATTCAAGTGAATCAAATAAGGTATGAGGAAAATATGGCAGATTTGTTTTCCAAATCATTGTCTAATGCTACATTTGAGAAACATATGGAAAGCATTGAAAGTGAAGACTTTCTAAGCTCTCTTGATTGATGTTTAAAGTTTATACATTTTTTGCACTTCGGATGATGTATGTTAGAAATCCACTAGCTTTTCTTTACTTTCTTATTAGCCACCGATTCAAGATACCAACAGGGCCGACCCTAGCTCATGGTCATGAGGGCAATTGCCATGGGCATCAACCCCAAAAGAAAGCCAAAGGGGCAGCAAATAAAAAAATTGGTAAGCAGCATGCTAGGCTTTAGTGGCTATAAAAAGAATTTGGGGAGGAATTGGTATAAATATACAACTCAATTTATTAATTTTCAATTATTTAATTTTATTTCATTAATTCGAGTTTTAATATATTTCTTGTTTTCAATTACATATATTCTTAAAATTCCTTCATTTTAACAATATTAATTATTTTACTTGATAATTGGAATTTATCCATGCTCTTAAAATATCTTAAGCATCAATTTTTAACAAAAATGGGGTAGATAAAATATTAGGATAAAATGGGGTAGATAAAATGTATATATCATTCTCACATTAGAGACCATATTTCAAGGTTCATTTGATTTGATTTAGGATTATCAAAATATATGTATAAAAGTGATTAGGTTTTGAATCTCGGTTGTTAAACCCTTTAAAGTGATACCAAAATTCATGTAATAATACTATTGTGTTGGCCATTATAAATTTCAATCTCCTATAATAACACTACTGTACTTTATGTTTTGTTATTTGAGTTTTTGGTTTATGACTTATGTTATATCATTTTTGTTATATTTAATAAAAATCGGTGTAGGAAAGAGTTGTGTAACTTGAGTAGGTTCCAAACAGGGACGGAGCCACGAATTTTGTCAAGGGTGGTTCTCTTTAATAAAACAAAAAGTAGATATATGATTCAAATAAACTGAAATGTCAGGAAACACAAATTGTTTACTAATTCGTAGTTGTAACATGTCCCAATAATTTATCTATAGTTGTAACATATCCCAATAATTTCATTATAATGTCAGGAAACATGAACTGAAAAAGATGATTCAAATTGAAAAACTTGTTTACTAATTCATGGTCCTAAAAATTAGTTATGAGCCTATGATCAGAAAACATAAACAACCCACAAGAAAATAGCATAACCAAATGAAAATGAAAAAAAAAACGATTCAACAATAATCAACATAAAATGATAATCAGTAAAAAGAGGAATATCTATGTGATAAACATAAACTCATAAATAATCTATCAATTTGTAAACCCTAAATAATAATATAACATATTCGAAGAATCGAAGTCAAATTAGATAATCAAATACCGAGAAGCCGTCAAGGATTTGGACACAAGGATGGAGTAATGTGTGCAATGCAGGAAGGGGTGTTCTGGACAGATTTGGGTGAGAGGCGGGAGGCGTGAAATATTAGAGTTGGAATTGGATGGGTCTTGTCTATAAAAAATTTGGGTCTTTAAAAGGCGTAAGAGTGGGCCAAAAAGTGAAATATAATAAGACATAAATTGGGCTTAATCTATTTTTAAAAAAGAGGAAGTTGATAGTGGGCAGTGAGGCCTCTGGGCCAAAGTTGGCTCCGGACATGGTTCCAAACCCTTTTAAATAATTTATTTGGGGTGTTGTTATCCCTACCCCACCCTCACTCACAAAACCCCTCATACTCCTCCTACCTCACTCACATACCCCCTATGGGATGGGGTATGGATATAATTCACCTTTATTTGTTACACACACACACATATATATATATATAAAGAGAGAGAGAGAGAGAGAGAGAGGTGGTTTCAATTGGAAACCATATTAAATTGGAAACTTTGGAAAACGTCAATTTCATTGGTTAAATTAATGAAATTTGTTCATAAAGTTGTTTAATATGATTAAGTTGTTTCATATAATTCTTTTGTTAATGAAATTGTTTCATATATTTGTGTTTTTTATGTAGTTTCATCTATTTTTCTCATTCTGATGAAATTGTTTCATGTATTTTCACAGTTTGATGAAACTTTTTCATTTTTGCATAAAAAACACAAATATATGCAACGATTTCATCAATAAAAGAATTATATGAAACAATTTCATCAAGTTAAACAATTTCATTAACTTAACCAATGAAATCGAGAGTTTCCACGGTTTTCAAAATTAAAGTAGTTTCCATTTGATCGCTCCCCTATATATATATATATATATATATATATATATATATATATATATATATTAGGGGCGTTTTTTTGTCTTTCCGTCATGGGCATCCAAAATCTCAGGACCGGCCCTGGAGACCAATGTGGCTCTCCTCTATAGAATAATCAACACCACAAATAAGATATTTGATTGCAAATTGGTGTTAGCAAAATCTAACGCAATGTTTGTTTTGGTTTCTTGAAGTCCAACTGCGTGAGAGAGAGAGAGAGAGAGGGAGAGAGAGAGAGGATTTTTCTATTTGGGTTTTATGAATAATTAGTTAATTTAGGTCAATGTGTTGTATTTATATGGATAAAAACTTGTGGAGATAAGGTTTAATGTATATAAAATACAAATATACAATTAATCATAACAAAACAACAAGCATCCAAATAATTATCATTCCGTACATTTTTATTGTTTATATGGAGACAATACTTGAAGTCCAAAATAGTCTTCAACTATTTTATAAAATAATTAATCCCACTCTTCAATATTTATGTAGAAATTATTATTTCTCAAATAATAATTTTTTAAAATAATTAATCGGGTTGGCAATAGTTAAATCATATTTAAATATATAATTTGCATCTACTTGTTTTAATGTGTTACCATATACGTTCATATTGCATCATTAGTGTCATTAATGATTGCATCGCGAGCATACGACCAACACGGATGGCTCACAAAGAGCGCAGACGTTCAACTACATTCATTTGATGGCTCATAAAAAGACCTTCCAATCATTTTTACCTTCGCGAACTTTTGCATACCTTCAATGACTTCACATGCATGAATTTGTTAAAGTTTCAGCATGATGACACAAGTGGGTAGATGAATATGTTTAAATGCAGGTGGATGGAGGTAGATGAAAGTTCCTACTCTCATCATTCTCATCAAAAAACTTTGCTCTCACATGATCCCAAACCCTATATAGGCATGTTTAAATGAGAACACAGAAATATACAATAACATACGAATGGATCTCGACAATCCATCTATAGGATATGATTAAAATATGTTTTTAAACTAATAAGAGTGTGATTATAATTTAAACATCGATGGATTGTATATCATCTGATCCTAGGGAAATTGATCAAAATAACTCAAATTCACTTTTTAGCCATTTTTTCAATCGAATTCTCATTTTAACTAGAGTTTATGCAAATATCTTACGCATTTGCTAAAGCCTATTTTTAGATTGAAAAAAAAAAGAAAAATATATTTACACAAATTTGTGTAAGGATCCCCATTTGCGTAAAGAATTTTTTTTACTATGAAAATAGGCTTTATACATATGCGTAAGGCATTTACATAAACTCCGATTAAAATGGAAATTCAAATCCAAAAGTGGCTAAAAAAAGAATTTGATTGGAAAGATTGACTATTTTAGTCGATTTTCTCCATTTCCCGTATTGGCATAAGCAATATTTAGAAATAATAAAAGATTATTTCTATAACTAAAAAACAATTACGCTATTTCTTAAACCTAAAATATTTAATAATCAGCAAAAAACTGAAACTAAACAAATTATATATATAGAGAGAGAGAGAGAGGATCATGCGAAAAGATATTCATTTTACGAGAAGGGGAGAAGGAATTCTAGCCAACCACCTAATTAAATCAAAATTTTAATTAATATTCATTTATTTTCAATTAAAAAGGGTAAATAAGACTTTTAAAAGGGATAAGTATGGCTTATCTCCAGCGGATCCTATCTCCCATTTAAATTGGGATTTGATTTTTTTTTATCAAAGTAAATTGAAAGTTGGTATCTAATTTCATTTAATTATTTATGCATTTTTTTTGTTGGATGATTCTTTGTTACATGATTGAAGAATTGTTGCAGAATTCGATATCTCATCTTTTCTTTTTGTTACTGTTTCATTGTCATCGATCAATGGATCCAAGTCACTATTTTCTAACTCTGGAATTCCTTCATTCAGTTATACATATGATATTGTGTTGCTTATCAATTCTTCCTTTATTCATCCAAGTCACATATGATTTTGTCTTGAATTAAGAGACCAAGACGAGTTAATGCTTTTGTAATCACTTGTGATTATTGATAATTATACATTTGATGATATATTGATTATGAAGTAGTATCACTTGATTGGTAATTTTTTTTTACTGTCAATCACATATGATTGACTGTATTGTTGACATGTTATTCCCAAAATATGTTGATGTACTAAATAATCATATGTGATAACGCATTGGTTAATTAGCATTATCACATATGATTATTTGGTATTATCATACGAGCATCTTAGTCTATCACATATGATTACTTTGTATTATCATATATGATTACTTAGTCTGTAACATATGATTACTTAGTATTGTCGAACGGTGGTCGTCTTCATGGTCAAGATGAGAAAAAAAACGATTAGATGGGAGATTTGGCATATCATTAATTACTAAAATGGATGGTTCAATAAAGGTAATTAATAGTTATATTTTTTTTAAATGAGGAAATTGATAAATATCTTTTTTTTAAAGAAGCCAAGTGATAATTATGAAATCCTATAAATTAGAAGGCATATATATCCATGATTAAAAAAGTTTTTCCCCAATTTGCCCTTAAAATTAAATGTCAACGTGGAATTAGCCCATTAATTTATAATTTTGCCATTATTAATAATAGTCCATAAATAAATTAGATGGTTGGTTAAGATTCCTTCTCGCCTTCTCGCAAAATACATATCTTCTCGTTTGAACTTGCCCCTATATATATATATATATATATAAAACAAAAAAGATCTCTTTAATTTGACGACTATATTATTATTTTGTCTATTTTTGACCAGATATATATTGTTGTATATTAATAAAAAAAATTAATCAAGCTTTCGAACAAGGCGAGTCTAACATTAGTATACAGAGCTCAACTCGTTAAGTTAAAGAAGCTTCGATCATTTGTGTTCAAAATTGACCTAAACTCAAGAATTATTAAGTTCAAGCTCATTAACAACCCTATTAACAAGACACCACATTCTTTTTCTATCAATTTATCAAACAAATATTTATTTAGTGTGTTGCTATTCAATTGAAGATAACTTGAAGGTTGTAATACACTCAATATTTCATCACCTTTGATTAATTAAAGACCTCTCTTTAATATACAGAAGATCAAATTCAGAATGTTGTCATTAGGATTGGAGCCCCCCAATTAGAACTTGAAAACAACTACAAGTCCAAATGGACACTTGCAAAAAGTTGATAGTTAGAGCATCCTCCTGCAAATTAGATTTTGAGGATTTTGGGTCAATTTTTTGCTCCAACTTTCCAAAATATTCTCAAAAAATGAAAAGATGGAAATATTCTCCAAATAGGTTTATGATAGAAATAAAAATTTTCATCATTCTTACTAATAAGAATCCTTGAAATTAAATGTTTAAAAGAAATAATATTTTTTATTAAATGTATAGAATATTTTGATAATAGAATTAATTTTGTAATATGCAAAATGAGAAACCAGAGTAATTTTTCTGGAGATATTAAATTTTGAGAACTTTTGGAGAATCCATTGGAAATTCTCTATAAAATTTTGAGATTCTTAAAACCATATGAATGTTGGGCTCCGGAATACTTTGTTGTTTATAGCAAAACCAACAAAAACCAAAACCAAAACCAAACCCGGATGCAATGATTCAAAACACCAACCACAATTAAACACTTATCGTCTCTTACCGGATAAGTAAACACTTAATTGCCTCTTACGGCTAAGAGACAATAAGTGCATCTCCAACATATTTTCTAAAATCTCTCAAAAATGAAGGATCAAGAATAAAAAACTCTAAAAAAAATTACATTCGACTCCAACATCCTCTCCATTTTGTAGATTTTATATTATTTCTCTCCTACTTATTTAATTCCAAGTATTCTTATTGTTGGGAATAATAAAAAAAACATCTCTCTCATAAACAATTATTTAAGAGAGATGATTTTTAGGGAGTTCTCCAAATTTGGAGAATTTTACAATCTCTCTCATACTTTCTCATTTTGGAGTATCTGTTGGAGCAGAAAATTAGCCCAAATCCCCAGAATCTCTATTTTCTCCATTTTGGAGAATTTGTTGGAGATACTCTTACTCACTCAGAGATGATTGTCTGTGGCATTTTGCAAACCAAGAATCATCTTAGCTAGTAAGTGAGGGTGGTGACTCTTACTTGATTGGCGCTTACAGTAGGAGATGTGTATACTAAGTTATTTTGATAACCGACAATCTTAACCGGTAAGGTGAGGGCTGTGTCTCTTACCTAAGTTAGCATTTGGTAAACTGCCCCTCAGTTCCAGAGACATAAATATTAAACAAATTCTACAACAAGCATAAGCAGAGGGAAGGGGAAGCGAAACCTGGGAAGAAACGAGTCAGACCAAAGCATTGCAATTTGCATGTCCAATGCTGCCAAAACTACATTTTAGAGCTGATTGATTTAATGGCTACAAGTAACAGTAAGGATATCATTACAAACAGAAACATCAAAAGTTTAGCAGCAGTACAAAGAACAACTCTTCTACCATAAGTTGAAGTTATACAACAAGAGTTCAAATGTTATATTTTCTGGCTAACCCAAAAACATAATGTTATGTTTCATCTATACAGTACCTCTTTCAAAATTGTAAAACTACAGTTTATGGGACTTTTAGCTACCAGACAATATTCCCATTGTACAACGGTTTAAGAGTCACTTACATTGGGAAAACAATTTACATAAGATCCTAGGAACCTTCAAGAATCTTCTTGGTTTTCTGGGTCAAAATTTCGTTATATCCTTCCTAGAAGACCAATTCTCCTACAAAATTTCTTTATAATACACTTCTCTTCATTATGTAAATTTCACAAACATTGTGACTTGAGAAACCAGAGTCACATGGATGCCAACTGAGCTTTGCATGAGAAATCCACATTCAACTCCTGGATTCCAGTGCATCAAAAAATGTAATAATGTCTGAATATACCTAGTTTACGGCTTCATAGAAAAGAACCTGGGGTTGCAAATGCCCTTTCTCGCACATTTTTAGGACATCTTCCCAGCTTCCAATTACCTAAGGAGTTAAATAATTTTGTGTCATTAAAGCAGAAAATACTAGATACATCAAATAATGATAATGGCGGAGCGGAATACCTTCACCGTGTTGTCATCATACATCATCCACCGTTCATGTTCATGGCTGTAGGCAAAGCAATGATAGTGCTGCCCATAATAGCATACCTAAAAAAGCAAGTAAAAAATAATTGTATGATGAAGTTAGTACCAAAGCCGATATAATAACTATTTGGGGTTTCTAAGATCTACTATCTTAAGATACAGATTCAGCTTGAAACATACATATATATATAGCAATCATTCATTTGCCTTGTAATATGAATCCTAAAATAATTTGTGATGTCACTGTCCTCAACTAAAAAAAAGAACAAAAGTTGGACGACGTAGAGTTAATGTTGCATAATGATATTTCTCTTTCAAAACAGGTATTTTCTAGATAAATTATAGAAAATATGACTGGAAAACATCTTCAAATTCTTTATTTTACTATTTTAATTTATCATTAAGAAGGATTGGAGCAACTGATAGTTACTTAATTATGGCCAAAAAGTCATGATCATGGGTTAGAGAAATGGAACCAACCATTGCCAAAGTTGAAGAGACTCTGTGCTAAAATTTCCTTCCTTAGCCTTCCTAGAGGTAAGAATGTGGATGACAACACTAATATAGTGCTAGGGACTAAATGTCACAAGGTTATCGCTTATGCCATAACCACTGGTGTGAACATCCTAGATACAAAAAGCATTTAGGTTCAAGATCAGCCGAGGAGCTTCGAGATTTATTTCATAAAAGATCCTAACTCTATAAATATAAAATGTACTCTAGATGGTTCTAGTAATCTAGTCTATACTCAAAGATACAATGTTAGAACATTCTGGAAGACTACAAGTGCCTAGGGTTTTCCAGAGTAATCATGTAGTCTTCCTTAGTGAATGTTCTGTTGGAGGTCCGGTAGGCACTGTGTCCCTATGGTTTTCCAGAGTAATCAAGCATGACCTTTATTCAACTTTCATGATAAAGTTGTTGAATGCTCCGGTGTCCACCAAAGCTTGTGATTGTTGGCCATTGACTTGAGCTCCCAAAAATGAGCCTCAACATATCCCACTTCTCATGCTTGACATTTTTAGGATTGGAGGTTTGAATGGCATCAAGCTTTCCCTCAACCTCTTCTGCTCGTGGTGCTTTGTCGTTGCTCCTCTTCTCAGAACTGAACATATGTGGTTTGTAAATTGTAACACACATCACAATTGCAGGGTGAAGGCTTTGACATGCTTCCTTCCTCTTAACGTGACTTACTAGTATGCAAATGGGGTTTGTATCCCTTGCCTTTCTCATAGTTGGCACTAGATCCACATGTATCTCCTTGGATGGTTCTTTCTTTAGTACATAATCCATGAACAACTCCGCTTGCTATTGTAGATGCAAGAACTTGCACTCCATGATACTTAGCTCAATGTTAGCCCATGATTGCAGATCATTAATGAGATAGAACATGCATCCTTATCTAACATTCGTTTGTTGATGTCTCAATGGCTTCGTTATCACCATAGAGCTCCTAAGTTCACATAATAGAGGGTTGTCTTACATATTTTTTTGGCCTCTTCAAAAATACCTATACTTGAAAGTGATGTTTCATGCTCCAAAGAATGTGGTCAAGTTTCTGTACATTTCTATTGCCGACAAATGGCTTACTTCTGCAAATATCCATCCTAGGACTCGTCATGGTTGTTAACCTTCCACCGGAGATCACATTCTTGCACCAAAGCTAAGTTGACCATTATGACCTTCAATTATTGCACAACCCACACGGCGAGCTTGCATCCATTCAGCTCCCTCATGAATTGACCAACCGTTGTTTGGAGCTCATCCGAAAGTTGTCTACCTAAACGGATAATGCTTATGAAGGCATTCACCAAATCGGTCCATTGGCCTCTAGTCCATCTAGACACTCTTCAAAGGTCTCCAAAGTTTGGCGAGCTTGGATACCGAAGGTAGACTCAACACATGTCATCCTTGTAGCAAGGCTTGGTATGTCTTTGAAGCAACCATGTCTTTCAGCTCGAACCACGATGTAAGGGAGGGGATTGTTCATGGTTTGCAGCTAAACCATCTAAGTCGTTCTTATTGTTCCTTCCCCCCACCATTACTCATTGATACACATCAACCTTTGCTCCCATGCCACTTGTTTCAAGGTTATTTTCTATGCCTTAATTACTGATGCAACCTTGGTACTTTGATGCCTCAAATGTAATAGGTTTGCTTGAAAAATACTCAAGAAGAGACTTGGAATAAGAAACGAACACGAGTACTTGGAAAGGTATAGATAGAGTTTATAAGAAGGCTTTGTTTATAACTTGAAAATTTCTTGGATGCATTACAAATGAGTACCATACGACTTGTTTATGGGGGTCTCCACTTCCTAGGAGCATCTTAGGTACAAAAAGCCTCTATTTACAAGATTAGCCTACGAGCTTCTAGATTCATACATAATATTCCAACTACTAGGTTCGTCTTGCATAATATTCCAACTACTAGGTTCATCTTGCATAATATTCTAGCTTCCAATATCTACTTGTCATTTATCCCCACATTGTCTCCCCTTTTCTTCCTCTAGTGTTACAGCCTTCCTACAATGATGTTGTCCATAGACCATAATAAATGTGGGGGGTATTTAATATTTTTCAAGATTTATCCTACAATAAAAGATAATTAAACCAAAATATTTAATAATACAAGATGTGCCAACTCGACAAGTATTAAGTCTACTCTTAATGGTTCTAGTCTATACTATGTGAACAATATACAAAAATTCTAGAACTTTTTGGATAATATTACAAGTCCATAGAGGTTTCAAGAGCAATCAAGTAGCGTACCGTGGTGGATGCTTTCTTGGTTGTCCAATAAGCACCGAGTGTGAGTATGGAAGCACTAATGAGGCAAAACATTATAAGAAACACACAACCTAAGACATTAGCCTTAACAATTCACACCTAGAACATCATAGGATCTTTTCAGCATCACACAATGACTAGAACTTAGTGGCAACTAAACGGACAGGGATCCGAATGATAACTGCGATGGCTGGAGTTCTTGATAGGTATAGCAATGTTTGCAATGGGATAATGTGAGGGAAGAGGAGACTTGTAAGTCTTAACTAAGACAACAAGAGAAGGCCGTAAGGGATGGGTCAAGGGAGTTGTGGTTACATAAATATAAAATTTAGGATGATTAGAAATAGCATACATTATACATGAGTTAACAATTTTAAGGTCAAGTAGAACAGACAGAAAATGCTCTAGTTTCCCATTCTCATATGAGGCCGGAAAGTTTATTGGCAACAGGTCGACACGAAGTGACAAACTGCCGGTGATAAGCCGGAGGAAGGTGAGGATGACGTCAAGTCATCATGCCCCTTATGCCCTAGGCGACACACGTGCTACAATGGTCGGGACAAAGAGACAGGATTTGAACCCGTGACCTCAAGGTTATGAGCCTTGCGAGCTACCAAACTGCTCTACCCCGCGCCGAAGAGAAGAACTGAAAACTAATAGACAAGCAAGGATCAAACAATTCCATCGAATTGAGTATGATTGTATGTGTGATAGCATCTAAGGTCAAGTAGAACAGAGTGTATGGTAAAATCTGTCAGCACAATTTAGAAGCAAGACTGCAAGCAACATGTTCATATAAAAGCATGAACTAAGCACAACTCTAACGTAATGTACTTATAATTCAGATGGTAAAGCATGCAAAAGTGCCTTTCCAATATTATTTTCCATATAATATCAGCTGCGACATTACACGTCAGGTAGTTCATTTTGGTGTTTTTGTGGAATGCCAGAACAAAAACTTACAAGGCTGATCTTAATTTCTAATTGTCAGACTGTGAATGTAGCTTCCTCAAAAGGTATGAAACAAACAACAAAGGGTGTAAAGAAGTTTTTTCCTCAAGACTAATAAATAAAAAAAATTCCAAAGTTGCATAACTTTGGAAAAAACTTCTGGTAACTCACTTTAAACTTTAATTGCTTATGTTCACAAAGGATAGCAGATAATATATGATAATTTTCCAATAGAAACGAACTAATAAAAGTCAAATGGAACCAATCTCTTGCAGTAACGAATTTACTTATGTAGTGTTCTCAATTGGTTTTAAGAAAGTAATGTTTATTGAGCTGTACCACTGAAACCAGACAGTGCCTGTTCATTGGATCAAGCCCACGATAAAGAACATTGATATCTATTTCAGTGGCTAGGGCCGCCAACGTGGCCTTTATGTCTTCAACACTTTCACAAGTATTCTGCCATCCGAGTACTACAAAACAAAACCAAAGTATAGATGTCAGGTAAAATGCCCAAATTAGTGGTGAACTGGTGATTTGATCTCATCATCAATCCAAAGATCACCTGTTGTGAAGACGTGAGGTGGAGTAGAAAGAATGTGATGAATATAGTTAAGCTTCCCACAGCCACCATCCTCAGGATCACAAGCTAACTGGTGATTCATCTCAACAAGGTTTAGTAGCTCATCAAAGGAGCTCTCCGGACACATAACCTGAATGGTAATTGCAATATTTATAAGAGACTTCATAACCTCTAGAAGTCTAGTCAGAAATGCAAATTAAGCACAGCAATAGAAGCATACCTTCATAGTCCGGAGGGCATTGGCATTGATCTGGTGAAAGAAAGAAGTGTATTTCATACGTCTAGACTCCAACCCACAGTTGTAGCAATTCATACGTTCAAAAATGTCCATTCCAAAAAGAGAATGCGCTGTACAAGCACTATTCGCACACTCCCAAGTACCCATGACATTGCTTTCCACTGGTTCAGTATCAGAAATGCCAGAACCAGATATAAATGACTGGTGAAGACAATAAAAAATCACTCCCAATACTTCAGAAGCATCATTCATTTGAGCCTGTCACATGGCAGCATGCATGTTAGTAACAGGTACTTCAACAAAATACTATGCACAAGGGCTCAAAATCTCATTACGCTAACCCCCCCCCCAAAAAAAGGAAAAAAAAACTCCTCCACTCTGTACACACACACACACCAAAAACACACACACACACACACACCAAAAAGGCCAACCCAACCCCTCAAAAAGAAAGAAAGAAAAAGAAAAAGCAAACAGACCAAAATACCATGTACAAGGTCCCTTGAAAAGTGTACTTGGAAGTGTTAAACTTTCTTTTCCATTAATACCCTATCATACTTGTACTTCTAAATTTTTCGATGTAAAAGCCTTTCTTTATTTTCTGGATAGATTCCTACATGTGATGTATAAGTTTAGATTAAACTCTTCAACTCATTCAACCCTAGAAATAATGAAATTACATTATTCTTAAAGAGTGCTACCTTGCATAAATCATCTCAATTCGGTTGTACTTCTCTATTCGAATTTCATAATTTATTTAATAAAAAAGTGTACCTCCTCAAAACAACTCGTACAATACACTTGATCTAAAACTAGTAAATATAGACCAAGGAAGGCTACAAGTATATGTCATGCTAAGGCTGAGTATATATTTATATATATATATACCTCCTGAAAGAAATTACTGTCCGGATACAAGTTGCTCAAAGCAATCCTCAGAGAAGTAGGGGCAACAGATTCACCTTTTGTGTCCGTAGAAGCCATATTCAAAGCAATAAAAATATCGTACAAAGCACAAGTAACACATGGATCACCAACATGGTGATGAGCTGAAGTAGACCTCCTCAAAAATTCCACCTGGAACCTTCTCAAATGCCATAATGACTGCATTTTATAGAAGAAAAAGTTCATTCCCTGGCCACAATTAAAAGGTAAGTAAACAAGCCCTCAAATACCCACCTGTATAATAACATTTAAAAAGCAGTTGTATTCACCAGCTTCATTCTTCAGGCCTGTACCATATACATCGCTTCCATTTGCCTTGTCAGACGATAATTCAATAGATGTAACACGAGAGTCTTCCCCTTCTACAAGCACATTTTAAGGCATTATTGAACCTGGAGATGAGGTTTATTTCTAGCATGCATAAAATGTGTCTGAAATAACTCAGCAACTTAGCACATTAAGCAACTTGATAGAAATTTGAAATTTATATAAAATATGTAAAAAAAAAATTACAAACATGCATATGGAACCACCTCGATCTATCACATTATAACGGGACTGTGCAAAGGAAACTGGAATAGTTGTATTTCAGTCCTTGACATACAAAAACAAAGAAAATGTGTAACTTAGTTGGCAAGCACTTCCATATCAGCTTCGCCATAGGGGATGCCAGAGGTTTGAGCACTACCCAGCAGGGAAGAACAGAAAAGAACGGCAAAAAAAAAATCTAAAAGGTAACACTGTCACCCCCGCCCCCCCCGGGCGAGGCGGGGAACATGTAAGAATGATAAATTTATATAACAATTACAGAAGCAAGTCATAAGCTTCAAGAAAGCAATTCTAGATGGCCAAAGACAGCAATCCAGATTAGCTGCCAAGTAAATGAACAATAAGGAAGTAATTGCAGAAGGTCCAAAATACACAGCATGAGTCATGGAACCAGGTAAGCAGACACTAAATAGCTTCCAAATCATGCAATTCTTTTGTTTACAAATAAGTGTTCTCTTTCCTTTTGCATGCATTGGACAATTGTTTTCCTTCAAATAGCAAGTAATATATATATGCATACATATTATACACCCTTGTAAGAAAGGTGCGAATTATGACCATCCTTATTTAGTGTGTATTGCACCCCTTTCAAGAGCAGGTGTATACAAGGATAAATATTAAAGAAGACTCCTGCATTCTAAAAAGACTAGTACTGCTTCCCCTGACTTCCAAACATAATTTCTCACTCGATATGCTCCCTCAACCAGGATAAATGTAGTACCATCCCATCTCACTCAACCAGAAGTAAAACCAAACCAAACGACACCAGTGAATCGCACACAAAATGGGGTCTGGGGAGAGTAAAAAGTGCACAGCCTTTTCCTCTACCCCAAAGGGTAAAGAGGTTGTTTCAGTGAAGACCCCCGGGCTTGCGAAAAAGTTATGTGAAAAAGTTCTTGAAAGATTAGAACTAAAGCAAGCAAAGAAGTTTTGAAGAGTTGAAAAAACGCTTGAAGCAACCTGGAGACCTAGATTCTACTACTAATCAACCCAGAACTCAATCATGTAAAATACTACTACTTACCCTCTGACCTAAATTCTTAGACCCAGCAATGGGTCTACATGAAGCCCACGGAATGAAATGTCAAACAATTGTCACATGTTAGACACGAACTTTTGTGGACAATCTAATAGCTTCACATACAAATGCAAGAAAATCATACTTCAGTTATGATTACAGAGCAGGCCGAATAGAAATATATTCAATGTGAAGATTGTGAAAAGACGACTAGCCATAAGTGGAAGGGCACCCTGTTATGATGATGGCAAATGCTACGGACAAATCACATCATAATGATTCAAATAACATCATAATCATAACTTCACCTATTAGAAGGTAAGGAATAAATACCAAGGCTTTGGCGTACAGCTTTTAAAAGGTCAGCTTGGAACCTTTCTTCGTCATCCTCTTCTGCTTGCAACTGCCTCAGTGTCTTTGTCCCATTTTCTCCTGAATAAGAACTATCTGTTGTTCAGGCAAAATGAACTCCATTTGATGAGATCATTCTTCAGAGAATAAGTTTGCAGCAGTAGTAAATAAAATTCAAATGATAAGAACTCTAAAAAAACTGGTCTGTGCTAACCAAGGTTTAGCTGAGCAACCCTAAATCACAAATGTGTATCCTTTTATGAGAAGTACAACATTTAAACAGATACCGCTTAATCTTGTCAAAGCAGTAAGTCAAGTGCATTGAAAGATTTATGCATTACTCTCTATATATGTACATGTTTCAACTTTATTGTTATCACTTATCACTAAGTACATCTCAAAACCGATATGACTACACGAACGATTCCAGCTCACTGTGGTTTATGTTCTTCAGTACAAATAACCTAAAAAGGATTGTTCTGAATGAGTCAGCTGACAATTTGCTGATATACATCGGATGGATGAAATTTTTGACTGGCATGAATAAGACAAAATACAACAAACTAACAAATCTGAACAAGTTGGCAATGCTAAATAGTGGAGGGCAGCATAGTCAATGAGTGTGACCAACCAGAATGAAACCCTTGGCCTCTAGAAAAATGTAACAACTGAGAAATACAGATAGTATTGATCACACCAATTCACAAGAGTAAAAAGGCCTTATTCAAGATTTAATAACCATAGGAGAGATCAAAGAAGCCTTTGTTCCTACTCAAAATGAAAGGAGCAGAGTGAAGCTATCAGCTAAAATTACGCCAAGGCAACAAAAAAGAATCAGTGATCATTATAACCTGAAGAAAGTACTATGAAACAAAGGAATTTGGCAACTGATAAGTTATAACTTCACTGCTTCTCATAATTTGTTTCTGGTCCTGCTGACCTCTCCACAAAGGAGAAATATTCACCATCTATTCCAAGCATTTTGAGCATACCAACTTTATCGAACAAAGACAAGTGACAATGGCAAAACATGATTTAACTCCTTCAGTTTAGAGCTAAGGCACATACAGCAATTGTCTCACCAAAAGCATGAAAGAATGTAAAGCTTTCAGAGCATTTTCTTTATCTTTTACTTTCACGCAAGCCAATAACCTATACTATAAAATAAGAGCACCACAAACTGAAGCTAAGTTCAAAATTGTATCACTCACACCAGCAAACTATAAATTGGCTAGTAACCAACATCTTAAAATCACAGAATTGCATAGAACTAGCTCAAGAGCCCAATATTTTACAAAGCCACGGTTCTAGCAACTATCAATATTTAAATGGAAAGAAAAGAGAGTCAACAAAAAAGTAAAATGGTTCACTGTTCATCCCAGTAGGTTAACTGAACACATTTGGGGCTTCGTACTTTATTGCAAACAGAAAGCTCAGCCCATATTAAAACCCCTTTAGTTCAGTTTAAGGAAGCTAATCTGCACAGCATCACAGGTTAACAGCCACAAGCAAAAAAAGGATGGTTCTGTGGGTTTCAAACTTGTAGCAATCCAGGCACCTTTATCTTGGTATGCAAGCCGATCATTTCTACAAATTGTGGCCAGGTAGATTTGAACTTCATGAGCACATGCCTTCTAACTGCCACTTAAACATTATACTCACCATGACAAAATGCTGATGGATAGAGTTGTCCAAGTTTCAAGATATGCAAGATAGCTTCTTTAGAGAGAACACCCTTTGTCTCTTAAAGCATGTGTCATACTTGGAGAGAGAGTAACGACAGACTCTACCATTAAGACATGAGTTATATGATGTCCGTGATTGAAATCGTCGCTAATTGAGGTGCATTTCATATTTAATGGTTCTTGGAATTTTTTTCTAGTGGGCTCCCTCACATTTGCACAAGATATGAAAAGCTGTTTGCAAGCAGGTTTTCATACCGGCCATACAAAAAAGATAGGAGGTCTAGCAGCCAGTTAAAGTGAATTCAACTGGTTCAACCATTGTGTCAGGCCTACACCCAGGGGTTGCAAGCAGATTTTTGCAAGTAACAGGCAGACACAGAGCCTCACTATCTTTGCATGGATGTGGTTCTCAACTTCTCGTAGGCTGAAGCCTCGGCCATTTTTTGTTGGCCAGTTGTGGGTATGCCATTGACCCTACCATATAACTTCCATTATTTAGCAAACGACGCAATTCGCACAAGGAGAAGGGGATAAAGAGAAGAAAGAAAAACACCATAAGGTACAACGCAACTAAAAAGAATCATAACAGCCAAGTAACCACCAATGGATACTGAAACCAAGAAAGTTACAGCTTTAAGACAAGCAATGTAGGTGTAAAAATTACAGGAGGCACTTACTGCTATCATCTTTGAGGCCATCCTTGTGTGTAACTTGACCAACTTCAATATTTTCCTTCTCTGATGACACAAGTTGCTGCTTCCCATCAATTAATTTGGTGGCATTTTTTTGGCGCCTACTTTTTCTCCCCGTCTTCTGATCAGAAAGCGAAACACCATTTTCTGCAATCCCTCCATGAAGTAAGACTGCACAAGGGGAAAACAATAGGTTACGGCTTAACTAGTACTACTGCTAAACTTTACTTCAATACGTACATTTATGATGATTGTAATCAATACCAGTCCTCCGTGGGGCTCCTCTGTCCTTGTCAGACAAGCCCTCAAGTTTGCTCAGAAGTCCATTACTCTGCTTCAGTGGTTCCTAGAAGAAAAAAAGTATCCAAGTCACCTTGTATTGAAGCAGATTTCTTGTACCTCAAAACTTTAAGCATTCGAATGCAATATCACAACTCTTAGTTGCATCTAACATAAGAAGAAGGCAGCATTAACATGCACCCACTCAACTCACATTTAACAACACAAGGATGCTCACCTGCCTAGAAGGTCTTAATTCATTGTCAGTATGATTATCAATGTTATGCTTCACATAGACGGCTGGAGTTTCTACTGGTATGTTCCTCGTCACGCTTAGATTATTTTTAAGTTGCTCTGCAAGATGTTTTTGTTTCGCCTCATTCTCAATCCGTCTTTGGTATTCCAAAGTTTCTTCAAGCTTTCTTTCCTCGGCTTCAAGCTCATTTTTTCTACGCCTCGCCTCATCTTTCAGTTGACTAAAAGCATCCTCAGTTTCAGCAACAGTTTCTGAGTGATGTCCATCAACAGCAAGTGGAGAAGAGATGCTGAGCAACAGGCATTGCAAAAACATCAAAACAAGGAGAATAAAAAGTAACCCTATTTTCTGAACATCAAAGCACGGTGAGGGAAGCACATACGCCTTTTCTGCATTCACATGGGCTAATACATGTGGCTCACTATTGCTTGTAGACTGCACATATACAGGAATATTAGCATTGCGCACAAGCATTCCAATCATATTCTAATAGAATATTAATGATACTCATTTATTTCAGACCTTAGAATCCTTTATTTTTCTGTACTCCCTGTTCTTTCTTTTATCCTTTAGCTTATCATTAAACTGCTTTGAGTTATCTACAGTTCCCTTTTTACAGTCTAGAGCAAGTTCTGCTAGAAAAGCTTCTCTGGCAGCATCTGATTTCTCTGTGGCATCTTTCTCAGCTAAATCTTCTAGGAGTGCCTAAAGAAAGAACCAAAAAGGGATAAAATCTAATTTTAGGGGCATGCAAGGCAAGAATCAAAAGTAACTCAGAAACAGTGTAGCAAGTTATATACGAACCCGCAAGAAAGATTTTACTAGAGGCACAACTATGAGTCCAAAATCATGGACAGATACAGGACTGAGCTTAGCTTCCAACTGCTGCATTCCAGTTACAGTTCGCATGATTCTCGCATCAATTTTGCTGAGCTGCATCTCCAAAAAATGAGATGACAGTGGAGATACTGTACATAAGGTTTCTATACAAATAACATATCTCCATAAATCAAACTAACCTCAATGGACAGCTGTTCTTTCTGCTTCTGGATTGCAACTTCTATGCAAGAGTCCACTTGATGTAGATAGTCCTTCGCCCTCCAATCATCATCTTCTCCAGATTCTAAGTCACATAGATGAGAATTCAGACCGCTATACGCCCCCTCAAACCCAAACTGGTTAACATTCAAAGATTCAGCTTCTTTTAAAACATTTGCCAAGGCGTCCACCTCGAATTTATTGACAGGTAGTGTACTATCATTTCCACGTCCTGTAAGCTCTTCATGTCGCTTCCTTAAAACAAATTCATAACTTCGATGTGCAGATCCTGTGGCATGCTCCCTTTTCTTACCTTCTTCTAGACAGAGATCTTCCACTTGCTGCAAAGCTTCCTCATAACTCATATGCTCTAACTTTCTTTCACATAACCCATGGAGCTGGTTAAATTCCTTTTCAAGCACCTGTAGAATCTCCATTCCTTGATGCACCCTCTCCTCTCTGGAGCGCATCCAGAATGTCAGCTGTTCCCCACTTGTGGGACCAGAAAATATCCATGACAATACAGATTCATCATCATATCTTAACCCATTTTCAGAGCTAACACTAGTAACTGCAATTGCACCAGCTGCAGGAGTATCTTGACAACTGTCTGCACTGAGCTTGGAAGGAAGAAGGCATGAGTCTAACAAGAGGCATGATCCGTCTTCATTAAAAACTATCTTTTCGGTCATTTCAATCGCTCGGCTGGACCTATTCAACTCTTCCACAACATTACCTTTCTCTGAATACCTACTTAGTCCACATGAATGAGATAGTTCTTGCAAGAATTTGAGCACTTTCCTGAGTTCTGGTGCTCCCAGAAAGCATATACAAATGGGTGATTGATCCACATCGCAGTTAAGAAGCCGAGAATGCAACTCCTCGACTGCAAACTGTATAACCTTAGTAAGATGACTAGCTGCAAGGTACTTATGTTTAATAAGCAATTGGAATGACGATTGTATTTTTTCAAGTAGCTTTGTCCGTTCAATGTCTTCAGCTAATGGCCAGCTATCAGGATGGAAATACCCCTTGAAAACTTGGTTTTGATCACATTCCCTAGTTACATCAGGAATCTTGGTATACTCCCTGCTCTCCGCGTTGAGATCATTGCAAGGATTCTCATATTTCTCTAGTCCAGATGACGAATCCCACGCATCATCGGACCAGTGATTGGAAGTAAAACGATCATCCGATAACTCAGAGTTGTTATTTGGATATGGTCTATCAACAAAGTTGGCAGCTAGTGAATTTGACTGCATTTCGACCATTTTGATTGCGGCATTGACATCAAGTGCTTTCCAAGGAAATGTTAGGAGCATTTCAGTCCAATCATTGTCTACACTTTGAGGCAACATTTCCTGCAAACTGGGCAATAGGCTACCCATGTGTTCAGGAACAACATGCTGCATGTGCAACTCAGGATCTGGAAATTTCTCATTGCATCGGCAGCACATCAAAAATTTCCAACTGTTATTAGCTCGACCAAAGGATAAAGCTTCCGAAATGACTTCATACGGCAATGCATCTTTTAGTGATCTAAAATGGGCCTTAATATCTGATATCTTAATCTTGAGCAAGTCCTTCTTTGAATCCAAACTCATGGACTTCCAAAAAGGATGAACACAATCTTTTCTCTCAGCAGAGGATACATTCCTCCTCACCTTCGCACTCTTCCTTCGTTCACCCACACGCTGCCCAGACCCAGAAGAAACTTCTGAACCCTTATCTCCATCAGCTTGGGATTGAGATGACTCTAACTTCTGTTGCAACAGCCTTGCTGCAGCCACTTTAACTTCAATCTCCTTCTTCCGTTCCTCGTCTGTCTTACTTGCCTTTTTAATTTCATTTGGCCTTCTTGCTTGAACTAACCTTACATCCATTGGGTCATCAGGAACCCTCCTAAGAGGAATGAGTCTAAACTTCTCCTCCCCATTTCCTAGATTCTTCATCCATGAAGAAATAGAAGCAATGTTGGACTTCTGAACCAAGGACCGGAGCTCATTCTGCACATGCCCGATCCTCGCATCTGCTGTGGAAATCTTCTGCTGGCTCTCATCCTGCAAACTCTCCTTTCCTGGATCAACCGGATTCTCAACAGCCAAAGCCCGTTCACACTCTTGCACCACCTCTTCATAATCCTTCCCTTCATTAGCCGATTCATACAACAAATTTGCATAAAAATGGGCAAACTCAACTGAATTAGGCGACAACATCACTGCCTTTTTAGCCGAGTCAACTGCGTTCTTCAAATGCCTCTGCTTTGCATTGGGGTCATCAATGATGGAAGCAACCTTAACACATATAGTCCCTTGCACCCTATGAATCAACGCCAGGTGAGTCGAATTCTCATGTTTCCCACACATCTCCTTCATCAGGCGTAGGGCTTTCTTATGGTTCCCCCGTCTGAGCGCAGTTAAGGCTTTCTCACACTCAACTTTTACAGTAGAGTAACCATCCGATCCAATCGCTAAAGGAACTTCATTCTTTTGTTGTACTAATTGAACAACAGATGAAGAATTCACACTTAGATTCTGTTCCGTAGAGAGTGAGCTAACCTCAACACCATCGCCGCTATCGTTACCGATTGGAGACAAAGGCGGGGGCGGAGGAGTATTCACAGCAGCCGTCACCGTCTTGGAGCGAGTAACGAAGTTCCGCTTCTTATGCCCCATGTATATACGTGTATATACGTATACAGCAGTTTAATTCAAAGAAAAATTCACCCCTGATTTCATATGCATAGAGATATAGGGATAGGATATAGATATGGAGAGAGAAAGATGAGACTTACTTCAGAAGGAATAGAAGAAACCGGCAAGTGTTTGAGTTCAAATCTCAAGGTTTCCGGCAACGGTGGTGGTGGTTGGTGGTGGTGCAGCACACCGTTCGGCGTCTTGGGTATGAAGACACTGATTCGCATTCTCTCTCTATTAAAGCCCATGTCTCTCTATATACATAAACTCTGCATACAAATTTCCCCCATTGAACCATGAACCAATTTCTCACTTTCACCCCTCTAGATTTATGTTTTGTCAAAATATCCCCTCAACTTAAAATTTCTCCCCCATGTAATTATTTGAGTTTGAAGTTTGTTCAATCTTGTATGTATGCTACCTTATAAAGCATATTGGAGAAAGCCTTAAAAACAACCCAAAATGCATAAGCCATAAGGTATCGTTTTTTGTTGCACAAAGTCTTAAAAGTCTTAAATACAACTAACAAAGCTTAAGGTACTACCTTTTTAACCATCAATTTTAAAAAACTTTTAATTACAATACAAGAAGCATATTGTACAAGTTCTCAATGCCTTACTTCCCTGAAGATGACCTTTTGATTTCCAATGTGACTCCTTACTTTTGAAATCAGACGCTCAATTCAATTCTCATGTGACTTTTACTTCCCAAGATGATATATCGATGTCTGGTTTACTTTCGAAATTAGACTCTCAATTTTCAATGTGACTCCCTTTTATTCCCGAGATGCATTCAATTCTCTTCATATATATCGACACCTGGTTCATTCAATGCTTTTCAATGTTTGTATCAACGTTTGGTTCATTCAAGGTAAGCTTTTCAATTTCCCAACTGGTTCTTTATGGTTTTGGTTCTCGATGGGTTTCGACCATTGTTTCGACCTAATGGTTTTTGTCTGATGTTTCGACGCCTGGTTCATTCAAGGTAAGTTTCTCGATTTCCCTCTCAAATCGGTGGTTCATTCTCGTGTCTTCTATGGAAATGATCAACTTTTATGTTTTCTTCATACTTCATCAAGTAAGCCTACTGTTCTATGATGCAGATTGCTACGATTATTTTCAATCTATTGTTTGTTTTTCTAAATTCATCCTTGTTCTTTATTTATCCTTGTAGCAGATGAAGTTTATGGGTCCATGGTTCTTGCTCTTACTCTTGGTTCATTGTCAAAAAGAGGGATTGTGTCTAGCTAGAGGCTTGGGTGGTTTGTCATCACTAATCTTAAAGGCATCTTCAAGAGTACTATGGTACTAAGCAATAGACCAAAAAGATCAATCATCACCTAGAATAAACTTTCTATGATTCTTAAACATCAACTAGAAATTGAACATTTAAACTCTTACTTTCATTGTTTCTTCAGAAAGTTGAGCGCCTAAAGAAATCCTTCGATATATATGGTGGTCCAGCAACATTCACACAGATTCTACCTCCACAATTGTCTCTACACATATATATACCCAAACCATTGTCAAAAAGAGGGATCGTGTCTAGCTGGAGGCTTGGGTGGTTTGTCACCACTATGGTACTAAGCAATAGTACCATACGTGGTGGTCCAGCAACATTCATACAGATTCTACCTCCACAATTGTCTCTAGTTGCTTAAGTTGCACCATGTGTAGGTTACACAAACCATTGTTAATATATATTACACACACACACACATATATATAACAATGGTTTGTGTAACCTACACATGGTGCAACTTAAGCAGCTATTCCTCACATCCATTAGAACACATAAGAGGCGTTCTTCACAAGAACTATTAGCATATTGAAGCAATCCTCATATCCTTTTTTTCAAGAAAATTAAAGACATACGTTGTTTAACATGCCCACAAAAACCTCAAAGAACTATGTATGTAATTGTTAGGATTTGGTTGGTATGATTCAATTTAAATGGTGCATCAATTCAAGTGTTTCTGAACTTACTTCTTTCTTGTTCTTTCTGTGTTGGTTTTATGTAGGTGAAACTGAATGCTTCCTTACTAAAATATATAAATGATGACGTTGACTTTTGTTTCAAGCTTGCCAAAGAAGAATTGGTGATCCTTCTTTCTTCCACGTGATAAGCACACAGATTATAGCTCTTTCAAAAAGCATTGAGGATTTGTGCAATGAGCTTACAATTATGTATATGCTTTTGGGTTTTGTAGGACTAAATGTGGGTCTTAAAAATTGAGTCATAACTTTTGTTGCAGAACCATCTTCTCTTGAGAGAAGCTCTTGACAAAGTCATGTCCTTTTACCAGAGGCATTCCTATCAATTAGAGGTTCAAACTAATATATTATAATTCAAGAAATAAATATTTCATTATTGTATAGCAGGCAATGTCCTTGGTTTCTAAATGTGTGTTTTATGCACACAAGAGGTATAAAAGATTGGCCCATTCACATGTTTATGAATGGTGTTTGGCTTCAAAATCTTTTTATAAATCCTTTCACGGTTTTATAAACAGTATTTTCTTTCATTTAATAATTTTTATAACCCTAATTTTCACCCCTCTACAATTTCAAAATCCACCGGAGATGGTCATCAACTTTGTTTCCCGACTATGTGTGAAGCCTCTTCTTTGTTTGCAGTATGTTTCTGACTGTGGCAAGCTCTGATTGATGTATCTTATTTATTTAGTGTCCATATAAATAATTCAGTTAGCTCTCGTGCTTGTAATATTTTTGTTGCTTTTGGAGGTTGTGATAATTTTGTTTATCATATAACGTTTATGTGTAAGTGTAACTAGTGTGTCACCCGTGCGTTGCGCGGTAGCGGAAAAATATTTTAAAGAAATACTTGTTCGAGTTAAGATAAAATTTAATTAATTTTTCGGTTAATAATTTATAAGATCCAAATTAAAATGAATATTGTATTTCCATAAGTGGTACATTTTCATATATCGATAATCGTTTGTTGTTTTGAAAAGTTTAAGATGTATCAGTTATAATTTTTTGTGTTATACTTTTTAGAACTCAAACCACATGTCAAACAACCATATCAATATTGTTTTTACGAAAGGTTCAACTAAAATTAGCTAACCTTATGAGTTGCAACAATTTGACATCTTCTCCTCTTGTCAATATAAAATCACATGTTTCATAAAAAAAACCATCTTCTCACCTATATAGGATTACAAAACTCACCAAATTTCATATTTATATAAAACATTCATTCCTCATTTCTTTAGTCACCTAAAAATCTTCAATCTAGCGTTCTCTCATCCATGTGGGATGACTAAAACAACATAAAAAATGCAAGATTTGGGAATACACGAATATTACAATACCAACTCAAATACCCTTGGTTATTTCTTTTGTACATATAAAAAAGAAAGATAAAGATATAACAAAAATTTATGTAATGTTTTGTAAAAAAATTCTATTCAGGGATTAGTTAAAAGATATTTGTAGCCATGTTAACATTTTAATCATCAAAGTCATCCCTCCTCTTTTCTTATAACCATCTTAATTTTCAAATATGATATTTCTTATAACAGTCATACCCACCTCCTTTCAAATATATTTTATCCTCATTTCTTATACACCCTTATTTATTCCAATCTATTAATTTTTCATCAATGTGGGACAACTTGAACTCAACCACAACCCATCATTTGAGAACACTCAATTCTCACAATACCATCTCAAATACCCTTGTTGTTCTTTTGTATATGTACATATAAAAATATAAAATTTGTTCATTCTGATATCCACCTCCTTCCATTTTATACTCTTCTAAAATATCACCCTACACTTATGGTTGTTCCTTTAATATATATTGAGATATTTTGATGTAAATTAATCATTGATTTTTTATGATCGGTTTTTCCTGTTGAATTTTATATAATAAGAACCTTATATATATATATATAGATATATATATATATATATATATAGAGAGAGAGAGAGAGAGAGATTTTAAACTTTTGGGTTGATCAAAGTAAGCCAACAACGTAAGCTTAGAGGATCAGCTTAGGATGAGCCAACCCCATAAGTAGCCATAAAGGCATATCAACCTCCATTTATATATCCACAATTCATTATCAATATTTTGTTTCTCCATCAATGTGGGATACAAAAAACTCAAAAACAATTCATGAAATGGGGAAAACTTCATCTTTAAAAAAAAAATTGTTGGTTTTCCTTTTAGATATATGTAGATATAAATTTTAAACTTTTGGGTTGGCCAAAATGAGCCAACCTATTACCTTGGAGGGTCAACCAAAATAAGCTAAGAACGTGAGTTTAAATGATCAACCAAGATGAGTCAACCTCATGAGTTGCCACAAAGGCATCTCTACTCCATTTATATATCCACAATTCATTTTCAATCTTTTGTTTTTCTATCAATGTGGGATACATAAGAATCAACCACAATTCAAGAAATGGTGAATTCTCAATTTTTAGGATGTCACCTTAACTTTTGTGGGTTTTCCTTTTAGATATATATAGATATAGATATAGATATAGATATAGATATAAATAGATGGAGTGGGAGTTCGATGCAAATCCGATGGTGACGTTGTGTCGTGGTGGGATGCAGATTTGCTCACTTGGTCAACCGAGTGTGGATGAGAAAGAGTGAGATGAGAGGGAGAGAGATGGAGCTCCGACAATGATGGAGGTTGATGTAGCCGCCATAGTTGAAGATGGCCGGAGGATGGCGATTGCCATCAGTGAGAGAGAATAAGGGGAGGGAGCATCGTTGTCTAATTGTCTTTGAAGGAAACGATGAAGCTTATAATGTGTATATATACATATATATATATATGTCAGAAAAATATGTAAAATGACCATAATGCCTCTCATGTAGTTGGAGTTAACGAAAAAAGTTAACGAACGTTAGTGGGAGGGACCAAAACCAAAGGGAAATGACAAACGTGAGGGACCAAATCCGAGTTTCGATAGTTTAGGGACAGTATCTATTAAAATTGACAAACATTAGGGACCAAAAGTGAAGTTTACACTAAAGAAAATGAAAGGTTAAAACTCATTTAATGAGAAAGTTTCTATTTAAAAGAAATTCAAAATCATGAGAAATTAGAAAAATGTGAATGAAGACTCCTTATTGTGCCACCTAAGCAACTCCACATTTTGCTGTTATATATATACTAGTGTTCGACACCGTGCGTTGCGCGGTGATAATAAATTTTTTTGAAAATATTGAAGTTAAATGGGCGATAATCTTATATCAGATATTAAACTAATATGAATCGATATTAAATTTGATATGAAGTTGTTTCATCATCCTCGATTGTGTCTTTTGATATATATAATTAATTAATAAATTCTGCATCATCAAGCTTTGTAATTAGCTCAAAATGATAAAAAGAAATGTGTGAGACTAATGATTATAATCATGAGGTGTATTATGAGAATTGTTTTGTCATAACTCATAATATATCGATTTATATTCTTATATATATTCTCATAAAATATTTGATTTACCATGCAAATGTGATGCTGTTACCTAGTTTTGCATAATTGCGAGAAATTTTGATAATTTTCTTACATTTGTTGTAATGTACTTGTTTGCAACTCATGCAAATGTGATGTTGTTACCTAGTTTTGCATAATTGCGAGAAATTTTGATAATTTCCTTACATTTGTTGTAATGTTCTTGTTTGCAACTTTGACCAAAAACCCTTCTCGAAATCCTTCCTTCCCAAACCTACGGTTGCACGAAGAGTAACAATACTCGTTAGTATTGTCACCACTTCGACTCTAGGCAAGTCTGATTGAGTTGTTAATTTTTCATTTCATTTGTTCGAGTTTTTTCGATCTACATAAGACTGTTTCTTCATAGTTTGTTTTCTCAATATATATAGTTTGATTTCAATTTAAATTAAAAAAAAACTAAACCAAAATAGTTTATATATTATAATTGTAATAAGCTATTATTTCTAATTTTATATATTTGGTTATTCTAAATTAATCTTTATATAACATTTTTTCGTTTTTTTTACATATTGATTCTAATAAATTTTAGTTTTGATTATAATTTTTATTATATATATATAAATTCTAGATTTTTTATTTTATTTTATGTATTGAAAGACTTGCTCCTTTCATAACATGATTTGCTACAAAAAAAGACTTTCTCCTTTCATATACACAATTCCATCTTTCAAATTTCTTCTATATCACCAATATGTGATGAGTAAACTTAACTACATTTTCAAGATTTAAAGAAACCATTTTGTAAGATTAGAGTGTTTACTCATTTGAGTCAACAACATAATTTTCTACAAAATGATGTCTTCCTCCTTTCATATATACACTTTCAACTTTCATTTTTTCTTCTTCCCACCAATGTGGAATGTGGGATAAACAAAGTTAACCACATTTCAATATTTGTAGAATGCTCAACTCTCATGATGCCAAGTCATCTTCTATGGTTTTTTTTAATATATATAAGTGTTGGTCCCGAAGGTGCTTAACAAGTTTGTAGAAGGGGGGGGGGGGTTGAATACAAACACAGAAATTAAAGTTTAATAAATTGTTTATTGATAAATCAAAATACAATTTACAAGTTTGTTGCGGAATAAGATTAAGACAGACTCAATCTAAACAAACTTAAGAAACACTAAGATGGTTGCACAAGAAATTCAGAGAATGGGGGATTTTTAGAGAGATAGAAAACAAGGGTTTCTATTTTAGAGTTCAAGGATTGAGCACACTTTCAGATGAAGGGGTGAGCTTCCTATTTATACCCTATGCATTAAATGCATGGCAGGGTACTTTACACGTGGCATTCATAGATTGGCTTTGGTAGTCTCACTTTTGGAGACATGCTTTTGGCCGCTTTATGAACAGTGTAGTTGACAGAGTTGGTGTACGATTTGTGGCAGAGACGTGTCCGTTCTGACACATCGTACTGGTTGTGCAAGGTAAGACAAAAGAAAACTTGAGGCATAAGCTTTGTGATCGTTGATCGCTGAGTATCTCTTCTTCCAGAGATAAAGAAGTTCAGCTATCGCTGAAGCTTTTCCTCAGGCTTCTTCGCGTAAGTAGATGTCTGATCTTCGCTGATATCCGCATCAGGTCACTAGTAGACTTATCTATTGTTCAGTGGCTTCGTCTTCGATTCAGCTATGAACTATGTTGACGCGAGACTTGTCTTCAGGGATTACGTTAACTGTGTTACATAGGAAACGATCAGTGATGACTGAACAGACTCAGTTTGATCGCTGAAAGTGAAACACATACATATTAATGTTTACAGAAAGGTCATCAGCGATAACTGAACAGACTCAGTCTGATCGCTGATGATGAAACACTAATACATATAATAACGTAATTTTCACTAAGTATAAAAGAGGGTCGTTATCAAATCACTCAGAGAGTTTGGATCAACAATCTCCCCCTATTTGATAATGACAAAGTAACAAAAGAAAATTACTTTGATTCAAAATATAGGAATAAAAAGGACTCATAGAATGCATGTCCCAATTACTATTTTGAGGGATCTTTTACAGTACTGATAGGGTTAAGTACATCACTGCTATTTTCATTTAATTCAGGGATGGAATTACAAGATATGAAAAACATTACAAGTGAGTAACTAACTACTGTAAGTATAACTAACAGATTACAAAGAAGAAAACTAATCTATTAGCTATTAAAAGAAGGGACGTGCAGAGGTCAACCTTTGAAGAGAGACCCTGAACTTCAGCGGTAAGAGACTCAAATCGCCCTTGAAAGAGTCGAGAGGACTCTCTGAGTTGGACGACTTGTTCTTCAACAGCTGAAAGTTGAGAGTTCTCAGCTTTAGATGAGCAAGTGGCGGTCAACTTCTTCAGCTCCTCACCAGCCTGATTTACGGCGCTGGTGGTTTCATTGATGGTGTTGGTGAGTGCGTCCACCTTTTCTCCTAGACTGTTGACATGCGTGTCAACAGACGCCAAGCTAGGACCTGAAAATAATGTTAGTTCAGATATGGGCTTATTTGGAGAGGGGGGGAGAGAAGTGTTTAGGATTATAGGTGTACCTGACGTATCAAACATTTTGTAGAACTGCATAGATTCCTCAAAAGTTTGATGCTCAGGTCCTATAGGGAAAGAAGAGGTGGCGGGTTCAGAGACCAAGTGAGGAGAGAAGGGAAGAGTTTTGGGGATAGAAGTAGGGATGGGGTTAATCTCAGTGAATGAGATAGTAGGTGGGGTTACTGATGATGTGACAGCGAGTGAGATCGCTGACACGACAGTATGAGTGACTGCTGAAGTTGTGGAGGAAAGACCCACAAATGCATCTAAGGTAGCTTGTTGAGAAGCTCCCTCAGGTATAGTACTAGAGGGTGTACTTTCCTTAGTCTTTTTGGCCTTTTTGGAAGGACCAATCGGACTAGCTGATGGTCGTTTAGAAGTAGTGGTAGCGGCAGGGATAGCAGACGAAGGAACCGTCTGCGTGGTCGCTGAAGATGAAGAAGAATGGAGAGAGAGACGAGAGCGAAGGAGAGAGATACTTACCTCGTCGGCGAGTGGCTTGACCTCCAGTGATCGTTGACCTACCCTGGCAAAGGTGCCATCATCTTTGGTGGGATAGGTGTTGGGATAGAGGAACTTGATATACGTACATATGAAACGTACGTATGAGATCTTGGGATCTCGTTCAGGCTTCTCTAATTTCGACCTCAGATCTTCAAAGATGGCTGTGGCGTAGTCAAAGTTTTGACCAGCGATAACGGAGTAGGCCATCTGCAGTTGTGTTTTGCTGGCTTGATCCAGCAAACCACTCTTCCCACTCATGCACTGAATTATGTGCGAGAAGATAAAGTTCAGTTGTGATGGCATCTGAGCTTTTAGGATCTTGGTGAGCTTCTTGTTGGGAATAGAAGATCTTGGTTTGTTTTCCCAACAATAGCCCATTGCGTCCAGGAATGATATCAGCTCATCATCAGTGGGGAGTGCGTCGAACCCACTCTTTGGTTTGTCAGGGAATCTTAAAGATTTTCTGAGGCTAAGAGCGGTCATGCTCCCTGGCCCTAATTCCGTGCTGAACGAGATAGCAGGGACTCGTTCGCCTTTCCTGTTGGTAAGTTCAGTTGCATCAACAGTGAACCAGAACTGCTGAAGTAGAGTCTTGGAGGGCTTAGGATCCACAGTGATCGCGTAAGCTATGCATGACTGCTTGAGGAATTCAGCAGCTTCCACCAGATGTGGGTATTTGTCAGCTTTGAAGTCGAGTCTGGCCAAATGATTACATTTAGTAATCTCAACTTCAGTGAGAGCGAATCGTACATGCTTGGAAGCAACGATTGAAGACTGTGTCATTTCTGTTATGGAAAGAGGCATAATAGAAGAAATGATTTAGATTAAAAATAATATGATTACCAGTTTCCATAGAAGAAGGGAAACTGGAAAACTATCAAGTTATTTTTAGGAGAAAAATAGTGTTCTGGGTAGAAAGAATGAAGAACACTTTAAAACCAAAAGGTTTTTATTTAAAAACATAAAATCAGAAAGAATGATCTTTAGTTTTTACAAAAAAAACGTTTTATAAAATCCATAGAAAGCGAGTAGAATTTTAAAAAGAATAAAAAGCATACGAACAAAGCATATAAACATGAAATAAACCTGTGTATCTTGAAGAAAAAGAGTTGCAGATTCAATATTCTGGGTTTACTTGCTTGAGTGTTCTTGAGAGAATGCTTCTTGCTTTGAAAGTTTTGAAAGCGTAAACCGTATAAAGGAGAAAAGAATTCCTTTTATACGAAGAGAGAAGAGAGAGAATGAAGCGGGAAAAGAAAAAAAATCATCATGACATTGACACGTTCCACGAAGTTGATTGGATAGAAGGGCAACGGACGAACGTGTCAGAAAAGGCATGTCGTGGATTGTCGGTTCAAATGACGTCATAGAAGAGAGAGACTGTACATTTGTCCGTTTTGAAATGATCACTGAAGAAAAGTCAGCGATAGATTTTCCTTTTTAAAAGTATCCCTTTTAGAAAAGATAGGGATAGTTTTTCCTTTTAAAGGATCACTGACTAGAAATATCAGTGATTAATGTATTTTTCAAAAAGCTTTTAATCATTTGAAGAAAGTTCGGTGATTAAAGTTTATATTAAAAAACATCTTTGAGGGAAAGGAGAAAACATACCTGAGAGTCAGAATGTTTATCAGAGAGAATGATGAGAGGGGAACTTTTGATTACTAACATAATACATGAACGCTGAAGAATTATTCTTCGAGGTTCAGCATTCCAAGCTCACTGATGAGAAAGTTGAACCTTGTCTCATCAAGAGGTTTGGTGAATATATCAGCAAGTTGAAAGTCAGTAGGGATAAAGTGAAGTTCAATATCACCATTCATCACATGATCTCTGATAAAGTGATATCTGATCTCTATGTGTTTTGTCTTTGAATGTAGCACTGGATTATTTGCTATAGCGATAGCACTAGTGCTGTCGCAATAGATAGGAATCTTTGACAGCTGAAGGTCATAATCTAATAGTTGATTTCTCATCCATAAGATTTGAGAACAACAGCTTCCAGCGGCTACGTATTCAGCTTCAGCTGTGGAAGTGGACACATAATTTTGCTTCTTGCTTGTCCAGCTTACCAGCTTTCCTCCCAAGAGTTGACATCCACCAGTGGTACTTTTTCTGTCAAGTTTACAGCCTGCAAAATCACTATCAGAATAACCAGTTAGATCGAACCCTGAGTCTTTGGGATACCAAAGACCGAGGTTAGGAGTTCCTTTCAGATATCTGAAAATTCGCTTTACAGCGATCAGATGGGATTCCTTGGGTTCAGATTGATAGCGTGCACATAAACAAGTAGAGTACATGATGTCAGGTCGGCTTGCTGTAAGATACAACAATGAGCCTATCATTCCTCTATAGGCAGTGACATTAACAGGTTTTCCAGATGGATCCTTGTTAAGTATCAGCGGTGGTGCCATAGGAGTTTTCATCGCTGAAGTTTGTGTGAGTTCAAACTTCTTTAGCATATCTTTAACATACTTACCTTGGCAGATAAAAGTACCTTTGTCAGATTGTTTAATCTGAAGACCAAGAAAATATGTCAGCTCACCCATCATACTCATTTTATATTCTTTCTTCATTCTTTCAGCAAAGTGAGTACAAAGAGATGGGTTAGTAGAACCAAATATTATGTCATCGACATATATTTGTACAAGAATTATATGACCTTTTATCTTCCTGAAAAATAACGTATTATCAATCTTGCCACGTTCAAAATTTTCAGAGATAAGAAAAGATGAGAGAGTGTCATACCAAGCACGAGGGGCTTGTTTTAGACCATAGAGAGCCTTATCCAATTTATAAACATAATTTGGATGCTTAGGGTCATAGAACCCTGGTGGTTGTTCTACATAAACTTCTTCATTCAGCTTTCCATTCAGAAAAGCTGATTTTACGTCCATTTGATAAACGATGAAGTCTTTATAGACTGCATAAGCTAAGAATAGTCGAATTGCTTCGAGCCTGGCCACAGGGGCAAAGGTTTCATCATAGTCTATGCCTTCCTCTTGTCTGTATCCCTGAGCAACAAGTCGAGCCTTGTTGCGGGTTACAGTTCCATGTTCATCTAACTTGTTTCTAAACACCCATTTGGTGCCTATTACAGTTTTATCAGATGGTCTAGGAACGAGATTCCAAACTTTGTTTCGAGAAAATTCAGTCAGCTCTTCTTGCATAGCGCTGACCCAGTTTGGATCTCTGAGGGCATCATCAGTCTTCTTTGGTTCTATTAAGGAGAGAAAGTTTACAAAGAGACAGATATTACCTGAGCTTCGTTGTGTCTGAATACCTGCATCTGGATCACCGAGAATTTGATCTATTGGGTGATCTCTTGTCCATCGCTGAGCAGGAGCATGATTGCTTAACTCAGAGGTTGGATCAACAATTGGAATGTTTACTGATGAGGATGTTTGAGGTTCATCAGCAATTAACTGTTGAGTAGGTTCACTAGAGAGGTTTCCAGATGAAGGCAGATTTGATGGTGGTAATGTGTTTAGAGGTTCAGCTGAAACCCATGAGGTGGATTCAGCGGTGGGAGGTATGATACTTGGTTCTTCATCAGCAATTGGAGTTTCAGTGTGCTGATGGTTTGAGAAAGGTTCAGTTTCTCTATAGTGAGAGATCATCCAAGTATTCAGTTCTTCATTGTCAGCGATTGGTTTAGAGTTCGCTGAGCGCGTTTCATCAAACGTGACATGAATGGTTTCTTCTACGGTTTGTCTTCTTTTGTTGAAAACTCTGTAGGCTTTGGAGATGGAGGAATATCCTAAAAATATTCCATCATCGGCTTTTGGGTCGAACTTTCCAAGTTGATCTTTGTTGTTTAAGATAAAGCACTGACAACCAAAGATATGAAGAAAGCTGATAGAAGGCTTCCTTCCAAGAAAGAGTTCATAAGCTGTCTTCCCAAATCGCTTTATTATCAGCGATCTGTTTTGAGTAAAACATGCAGTGTTTACAGCTTCTGCCCAAAATTGAGTAGGGAGGTGAGAATCGCTGAGCATTGATCTAGCAGCTTCTATGATCGTTCTGTTTCTTCTTTCAGCGACTCCATTTTGCTGAGGTGTTCTTACTGAGGAGAAGTTGTGAGAGATTCCCTTGTTCTCAAAGAAATTGTTCAGGGAACTATTTTTGAATTCAGTTCCATGATCACTTCTTATTGATCGAACAGTAAGATTATTCAGCACTTCCATCTTTTTGACAAAAGATATTAGTTCTTCTGGAGTATCATTCTTACAGCGAAGAAAAATAACCCAGGTGTAGCGAGAATATTCATCTACAATGACAAGCGTATATTTCTTTCCAGCTATTGATTGGATATTGACAGGGCCAAATAGATCCATATGCAAGAGCTGAAGAGGACTTGTTACTGAGGAAACTTGTTTCGACTTGAAACTAGCTTTTGTTTGTTTTCCTTTTTCACATGTTGAGCAGAGAGATTCTTTAGCATATGAGTGCTGAGGAAGACCAGAAACCAGTTCCTTAGATGAGAGAGAATTCAGGGTTTTGAAGTTTAGATGAGAGAGCCTTTTATGCCATAGCCAGTTGACATCAGAAGAGGCCTTAGAGAGAAAACATAAGTTTTCAGTGATAGTAGAGTCCATATCTATTACATAGACATTTTCTCTTCTATAACCACTGAGAGCAAGTTTTCCTTTTTCATCTACCACTGAACATGCTTTCTTAGAAAAGCGAACTTCGTAGTCTTTGTCACATAGCTGACTGATGCTTAGAAGATTGTGCTTCAGTCCATCTACATAAGCGACTCTTCGAAAGGTAGTTGTCCCATTGCTGAGGACACCAAACCCACGGGTAAATCCTTTTCCATTTCCACCAAAGGTAACAGAGGGGCCTTTCTCTTCCTTGTATTCAGTGAGCAGGTTTCTTTGTCCAGTCATATGACGAGAACATCCGCTATCGAGATACCAGATGCCCTTTGATCCCTGTATACATAAGGAAGATTAAGCTTTGTTTGGTACCCACTTTTCAATGGGTCCTTCAGAGTTAGTGGATAAGGAAGATTCAGCAGTCTTCACCGCTGATGAAGATTCAGCTTCAGTGGTAATCTTCACTTTGGTTAATTTCTTAACCTTAGTGGTATTTTTCACTTTGGTGACTTTATTTGCCTTAGAGGCATTTTTCTTCACTTTGGCTGTTTTATCAGTTTCGGTGGTATTTGGACACTTGCTCGCAATATGGTCAGTGAATCCACAGTGATAACATTTTCTATATCTGATGGTGGTTTTATAACCAAAAGGTTTTGAAAACTTAAGATGAGCAGGTCCAGCTCCAAGAATGCCTTTAGCACGAGATCTGGGAGGAATTTTTATTTCTTCAGATTTCACGGGCTTTAGATCAACCTTCAGCTTTGGAGGACAGATATCAAAGATTTCTGTCACTGAGCTAGAAGGTTTATCCACTGAAGGTTTGGAGGGAACTTTCAGTTTGGTTTTCTTGGAAACCTTCTGAGGGAGAATAGACTTTCCTTTATCTGCAGGCTTAGATCTTGCAGATATCTCCTCAGGGATGGGATTAGAAGAAGAACAGGGATAGAATTGATTATAAGAAGTGTCAAAGAAAGATGTGACAAAAGTTCCAAACTTAAGCGAGGAACTTTCTTCTTTAGTGTTTCTTAAGTTTGTTGCGGAATAAGATTAAGACAGACTCAATCTAAACAAACTTAAGAAACACTAAGATGGTTGCACAAGAAATTCAGAGAATGGGGGATTTTTAGAGAGATAGAAAACAAGGGTTTCTATTTTGGAGTTCAAGGATTGAGCACTACTGATCTTTTCATGACATTTCTCTAGCTCTTGTGTTAAATAAACATTTTTATTTTCAGCTTGAGTTTTGTCGTTTAGAGCATTATAAAGGTCAATCGTCAGCACATCAACAACGCGACTTCTCTCAGCTTCAGGCAGAGAGGGATTTGTTGAGATAGATACCTGAGATGATATGTAGCTCATAGAAGGTTCAAATGGTTCTTCTACTTCTTCTTTAATCTCAGCCATGAGGCAAAGATTAGCGACTTCTTCTTCATCAGAAGATGATTCTTCTGATTCAGCCCAGTCATGTTCTTCAGCGATGAGACCTTTACCTTTTTGCTGATAGCTTTTCAGCTTTTGATATTTGTTCTTCAGCTTATGGTATTTGTCATCACTGGATCTTCTTGAGGTAGAAGGTTTGAAGACCTTTTTAGACCTGCACTCACTAGCAAAATGTCCAATTTTTTCGCAGTTATAGCAAGTGGCTGTAGCCTTATCAACCGGAGTTGATTTTGGCTTTTCAGTAAGAGAGAGAGGTTTACTTCTTCGGAAGTTACTCTTTCTTGCAAATCTCTTAAAAGAGTTTGTCAAGAGTGCTAAGGACTCATTAAACTCTGAAAGATCAGGGTCTGATAAATCCTCAGATTCAGAATCTAACTCAGTGATGGTGAGAGTAGATCGCTGGGATGGAATTATCTCTGATGAGACTAAAGCAACAACACTGCTTTTGGAGTCTTTAGAATCTTTTACAAGATTCTTCTTCAGGAGATTAGATTGCTCATAGTTGAGCAATATTCCATACAGAGTGCTTAGAGAGAGAGTATGTAAGTCTTTTGTCAGCTTAAGACATATTGAATAACTGTCCCAGCTTTCAGGAAGACTTTCCAAGAATTTTGTTAGGACCTCAGAATTAGAATAGGTCCTTCCAACAGTTCTTAGGTCAATGATCAGGCAGTTAAACCGCTGATGAATGTCAGAAAGAGATTCATTCTTACCAGCGATAAAACTTTCATACTGTCTTACCAAGTTAATCTTTCGGGTCTCTTGGATTTCAGTGGTGCCCTCATATTGAACACATATGGTTTCCCACATTTCTTTAGAAGTTTTTAGATGCATGATGGAATGGAAAACTTCATCAGGCAGAGCCATTGATATAATGGTCTTTGCTCTTGCATCTATGCCTACCTTCTTTTTATCTTCATCACTCCACTGTCTTATTTCCTTAACGACATATCGTTCAGGGACAGCTTCAGTGGTGGCAGTAGCGGGAACCGCAGCTATAATTCTAACAGGTTCATAGGGTCCGTTTTCTATATATTCAGGTATAGTAGGATCCGCACCTTCAAGAAATAGCATCATTCGATTTTTCCATAGAGAAAAGTTATCTCTGCTAAATCGAGGAGGTTTAGAAAGTGAACCATTATCATAGTAGTTTGTGTTTGTGTTTAGTGCCATTTTAGAATAGCAAGGAAGAGTATACAGCAAGATCTTGTTTATTAGATTAAACAAACTGCTCTGATACCACTTGTTGGTCCCGAAGGTGCTTAACAAGTTTGTAGAAGGGGGGGGGGGGGTTGAATACAAACACAGAAATTAAAGTTTAATAAATTGTTTATTGATAAATCAAAATACAATTTACAAGTTTGTTGCGAAATAAGATTAAGACAGACTCAATCTAAACAAACTTAAGAAACACTAAGATGGTTGCACAAGAAATTCAGAGAATGGGGGATTTTTAGAGAGATAGAAAACAAGGGTTTCTATTTTGGAGTTCAAGGATTGAGCACACTTTCAGATGAAGGGGTGAGCTTCCTATTTATACCCTATGCATTAAATGCATGGCAGGGTACTTTACACGTGGCATTCATAGATTGGCTTTGGTAGTCTCACTTTTGGAGACATGCTTTTGGCCGCTTTATGAACAGTGTAGTTGACAGAGTTGGTGTACGATTTGTGGCAGAGACGTGTCCGTTCTGACACATCGTACTGGTTGTGCAAGGTAAGACAAAAGAAAACTTGAGGCATAAGCTTTGTGATCGTTGATCGCTGAGTATCTCTTCTTCCAGAGATAAAGAAGTTCAGCTATCGCTGAAGCTTTTCCTCAGGCTTCTTCGCGTAAGTAGATGTCTGATCTTCGCTGATATCCGCATCAGGTCACTAGTAGACTTATCTATTGTTCAGTGGCTTCGTCTTCGATTCAGCTATGAACTATGTTGACGCGAGACTTGTCTTCAGGGATTACGTTAACTGTGTTACATAGGAAACGATCAGTGATGACTGAACAGACTCAGTTTGATCGCTGAAAGTGAAACACATACATATTAATGTTTACAGAAAGGTCATCAGCGATAACTGAACAGACTCAGTCTGATCGCTGATGATGAAACACTAATACATATAATAACGTAATTTTCACTAAGTATAAAAGAGGGTCGTTATCAAATCACTGAGAGAGTTTGGATCAACAATAAGATTGTAGAATACTTAACTCTCATTATACCAAGTCATCTTCTTTGGTTTTTTCAGATTTTTTATTTTATTTTATGTATTGAAATACTTCCTCCTTTCATAACATGATTTTCTACAAAAAAAAAAAAAAAAAGACTTTATCCTTTCATATACATATTTCCAAATTTCAAATTTCTTCTATCTCATCAATGTGGGATAAGTAAACTTAACCACATTTCAAGATTTAAAGAAAACATTTTGTAAGATTAGAGTGTTTACTCATTTGAGCCAACAACATGATTTGCTACAAAATGATGTCTTCCTCCTTTCATATACACATTTTCAACTTTCATTTTTCCTTATTCCCACCAATGTGGGATAAACAAAGTTAACCACATTTCAATATTTGTAGGATACTCAACTCTCACGATGCCAAGTCATCTTCTTTGGTTTTTCTTTTAATATATATAAGATATAAGATAAAGATTTTAACTTATAAATGAAATGTTTTGTCATGTAAATGAAACAAACTATTTAACCCAACAAATGGATCAAATTTTGGATGAACATTCAAGCAATATCTTATCCTTTATATAGTCACTTTTACTTCCAACTTTTCACATTTGTCACCAATATGGGACAATGGAGAATTCACCACAATTCACCATTTGATGAATTCTTGATTCTCATTGTGCCATGTCATCATCTTAAGGATTTGTTTTTATAAATATAAAGATTGTAGGATACTCAACTCTCACGATGTCAAGTCATCTTCTTTGGTTTTTCTTTTAATATATATAAGATAAAGATAAAGATTTTAACTTATAAATGAAATGTTTTGTCATGTAAATGAAACAAACTATTTAACCCAACAAATGGATCAAATTTTGGATGAACATTCAAGCAATATCTTATCCTTTATATAGTCACTTTTACTTCCAACTTTTCACATTTGTCACCAATGTGGGACAATGGAGAATTCACCACAATTCACCATTTGATGAATTCTTGATTCTTATTGTGCCATGTCATCATCTTAAGGATTTGCTTTTATAAATATAAAGATATATATATAGATAGATATATAGATATAGATATAGATATAGATTAGGTTGTAAAATTGAATGGGTTGTGATTATTATGGTACTCCTTTTTAGCTTTGGGTTCTTTGTTGTGTTTTCAATAGGTTTATTAGATTTATGTTGACATATTTGTATAACTATGGAGGTGGGAAAAGGACTCATCATGTTTGTATAAACTTATTTTACTTTAAAACTTGGTTGGTTTGACAACAGGTAGACTTTTAAAAACTTGTTTTACTTTAAAACTTGGTCAATATGATTGCAGGTAATTACAAATAGGATCTAAACCGGTGGAAATTTAATAGAGGTATCATCAGTGGTTCATATTTCTGGATTGTATAGGAATGGGATGGAGACACGAAATACACACTCTGAGCAGGCATTAACTAGGGGTGTCAAAAATAACTGAAACTGAATAACCCACCCGAACCGAATGGCATTTGGGTTAAACAATTTTGGATTATTCGGTTTTCGGGTTAAACGGTTCGGTTAACCGAATAAGAATCCTCACTCTTCCCATAGCTTAGCGTAGATCTTTTTGCAAGACACATGCCAGAAAATCGTTCGTCGCTCCACTTTCTAATCCTCAAGTTTAGCACCATATTTCGCATAACGGTGGTCATCTAAACCAAACATCACCGAAAATTTATTCCTACTTGATGCAGAATTACAAACGAATCCTTCCCAGCAGACACAAACGGGGAAACATTACACACCACTTTTTGGTAGCCGACAGTTTCCATAGGCAGTTGAAACCTCATCTATTTCCTCTTATTCTAGTCCATCATTGAACTCATGACGTAAGGAAATCCTTCCCTAGGGTCATTCACTAACACACCTTTATTTCCCAAGCAACTATATTCTTCATTCCATAATTTACACATGGCACCCCAAACGCCAACATATACCACTTGATCTAACACTAACCACCAAAAATTCATTTATTAAAACCATCAACTTTGATTAATGGTAACTCCTGGTTTAATTCAAATGGATTATTCTCCAATACCCTTGACTTGAATTTCTAAGATTCCATAGAACGATGAAATCGTCCCCAAAGGCAAGCTCTAGAATTTACTAGCATACCGACCACCCAACGACACAACAACAAACAACGACTAAAAGACTCACACTCACCCAACAAAATAGACAACTAAGATTTAAGTTACTAGGAGGTGTACCTGATACTTCCATCGGGGTCACCCTCATCTTGAGAGACTCTGACTGTTGTCCGTCTCCTCGTCCATCCTCACGTTTGGACATTCTCTCTTCACATGGTTCAGTTCTTTGCACACAAAACAGATTGTTCCCTTGATGGGACAATCTCGATGGGAGTGACCCAACATCCCACACTTGAGACATGCTATGGGGTTGGGGTTGCACCTACCTGCATGTTTGGCTCGACACTCTTGACACCACTTTGACTTCCTACGATGGCTAGTCTCCCTTTCATTGACACAATCATTGCGCTCTTGGGATGGACTCCACTGGTCCTCCCGTTTTCTCTTTTCTTTAGTCTCTGCATCTTCTTCACTACTCCGAATATAAACATCTTCCATGAATTGTGATTCTTTTATTGCTCCTCGGAGGGTGGAGACTTTAGAAATTCGGACCAATGCCTTCATGCCGGCTGGCAGTCCGTTCATATAAGCCTTGACTCTGTCCTTCTCACTCAGAACGATGTGTCCTACTAGATCCAATTTCTCCATGAAGAGATTGGAGTATTCTCTCACCGATATATTCCCTTTCTTGAGGGCTCGGAACTCCTCTTCTATCCTGTCTATCGCCCTTTCGTTACAATATTCATCCAACACTTCCTTCTTAAATGCATCCCATGTTAGTGACGAAGGAATAGCAGTTCCCATAGTGGTTTTGGTGACGTTCCACCAAGTAAGAGCTCGACCCCTCATCATGCGGGAGGAAAATTTCACCTTATGCCCCTCCTCACACTCACTAGTGTCAAATGCTTGTTCCATCTCTTGGATCCAATTCAAGCACGCCACCGGACTGTCAGTTCCTGAAAACTATGGCGGCTTGCTGCACAGAAAGTTCTTGTATGCGCGGACCCTCTCGCTATATCTCATATTAGCAGCAACAAGATCCCCTATCCGGACCACATTGCCGGTGTCACCGAGACTCCTCACATCAAACTCGTTAATTACTTCACATCTCCGGTCATTGGCATCTCTGACCTCTAATGCTTTCATTATCCTTTCCTCTTGTTGCTCCATAGTCGACTTCATCAATTGTACTATGTTATCCAACAACCCACCTTGAGGATTTTCCTCTTGAGTTTGCGTTTCTTTCCCCGCATCCGCCATTCTTTTCTGACACACATGGGAACGAGGTTAAGAAACTTAGACCAAAACTATACTAGCAACTATGACGTACTATTACACATATCAAGTATCGTAATAATGGTAGAGTTAAGCATACTTACATAACAATATATTCATAATAGCAGTAGCTAAGTGAAATTATGAACATAATATACATAAGGATCCTCGTCACCATAATCACGACCCTTAACTAGTGCATTTTTGTCGATTACCGCAACTCACTCTCATCTTAAAAGTTCTACCCATAACGAACAAGTCATAACTCAAAGTCTCAGCTTAAGTCTAGGCATCTAAGATCCATACCTAGTTCACTTAAACTAGAGCTCTAATACCAACTTGTAACACCCTTAAAATTCGAAAATAGCAGACAAATTAAAACTTCCAAAAACTCTAAAATACATAGCACTGGGATAACGAATATCTAAAGTTACAAGGAAGAATCACTACAACAACGTATTAGAGTTCTAACGGAACTATCTAGTTGTTAGGACTGAAAGTCTTAGTGCGTTGAAAGTTGTATAACACATTTATAGAGTTTAATTATTTTATTCTAAATCGTTGTAATAATCCTAAATTGTTAAATAGGCTTAGGTTTTGTAAATAGGCTTTGAGGCCCATTAGGCTTGGTCGCATCATATTTAAAGTTGTGTTAACCTAGTTTTAGGTTAAGAGTGGTCATTAAGGTTTACTCTAGCTTATCAGAAATTCTCTCTGTAAACCTAAACCCTTTACTGTTAAATCTAATCATATGACCAACAATTGTGATTGATTATCATTACTGTTGATTGCACTGTATCTGGGATCTACACTAGTCCCACAAACGGGGACAAGATTAGTTGGGTGTTACTAAAACCACCAAAGCTGTTATCTTCACCAACCCGGATGACGTCACTAAAGCCCTCCTACCGAAACTTCTACCAAGCTCCACTCGCCACTCAGATCCATCTAAGACCTGATATACATGTCGAAAAGAAAAAGTGTTAGGCTTAACGCCTAGTGAGTTAAAGCAGTTTTTATCATATAAATCATAAAACATTTAAAATGAACATTTTACTCTGAAATTGAGCCATTCTAGAAATACTGATTATAATGAGGCTTTATGCGCAAATCAAGTTACTTCTAATTTCCAAATACCCATTTTAAATGATTATTCGACGTCCAAATTTCCCCAAAACGCACCCACACGGTATTTCACCAAAAGATTCTTTGTGTAACTAAAATGGTACGTTTCAACACCGAAGGCATGGGTAAGGGAATACCCAAAAATAACACCTTTCGGTGACGGGGGAGACTCGATTCCATCGAATGTGGCGGGCACACAAGGTTAAGATACTTATCAACGTTCTCGAGTTTTACATAGACCATGGATCCCTGTATCCGTTTTACCACCACAAGATACCCAATTGAGCCTAGCGACTACTCGACCTTTAGATGAGTCTCACCACAAAGTCACAAATCCTCGTATCCGGCTCACCATGGGCACCATCGCAAGACTTAGCTCCGTATACGGCTCTCCAAGAGCACCACCGCAAGCTTACATAACAACATGACTTAGGGACCACTCACTAAACTCAAACATGGACATTAAAACTCCATGATGAACATAACGACTCATATACCTATGGATCCATCACATTACAGTCTAAACATTACATGACTCCATATGAATGAACTAATGCATCCAAAACATGTAATAACCAACATTTGTATAATAATTACATTTCCACAAAACACTCCATAAGGATCCATTTAAACCGGACAATGTCCCAAAACTCGTTAGTGTACAAATCAAGCCGTAAGGCGTCACAAAACATTTAATACTCAAATAGAGCCAATATGGCTACGTAAGCCGATGTACAACTTTATCAAACCTTCCCAATTAAAAATGTATCTGTTCCAACAAACTCACACTTTTAAAATCGAATGACTCAGAGTTTTCAAATATAAAACCTGTAGATTAAGTAAAGCCCCAAAATGACCATATTCCCATGATCGTTCTTAAAATTCCCCAACTCACACTAAAATTCCATTTAAAATCATTTGTACTCCAAATATTCCCATATTAGAGACCCAAGCAACACAATACCTAACTTCTTTAAATATTCAAGAAACATATATGGTAGATCAAAATCCCCTTTTTTGTGACTCAAACACCTCATAAAATATTGTAACCCATTTTAAGGATTTATAACTTAAATACATGTAATGTACAAATGTTCGCAAAACTTATCAAAATGAGGTAAACTCATGGATATACTTTTAAAACCCAAAATAAGTGCATTTTGACATGTATATAGTTTTTCAAAGCAACTAGAACTTACCTTGCTAGATTTAGACTAAATCTAGGCTTTACCCACAAACTTGAGTTCTTTTGAAGAGGAGATCTTATCCTTTCACTAGCTCCAAGCTTTCTACAGATCCCTTACCACAAATATTCCCAAAGTTATACCAAACCCTAAGGATACAAAACAAGATGAAGAACACCAAACCCTAACTTTTTAGATGGAAAGATGGGTAGATTACCTTGATCACAAACCCTTGGATCCACCCAATATTTTCAATCCACTTCTTTCTCTACTTGAAAATCTCCAAAAGACGAGACTCTAGGTTCAAGAATCACTCAAATCGGTTTTGGGAGGAAGAAGTTATGAGAAAAATGAAGTTAGTTCCCTAAAATCGAGTTTAAAGCTCCCAGATAGAATCCCGCGGCCTTGCCCGCGACTTGCAAGTCATGGGGTAAGTCGCCCGCGTCCCAAAATAGGGATTCCAGTGTGTTACGCGGCCCGGGCCGCGACCCAGGGTCGCACACCAACCCTCGGCCCTTCAACAACCCTGATTTCTCGCATTTTTCATGCCTGATTCGATTCCCGATGGTTCCATTGCAAAACTTACTTGATTTCCCGATACCTTTACAACCGAAGAGTCAAACGACTCTCTTATTACAATCAAGGATAAATTCTGAAATTACGGGTGTTACAACTGTATTGGTGGATGGGGCTTTTGGCTTTTCATTAATAATCATCAAGGATTAATGCTCCCTTATCTTATCATGTTTTTCTTCCATGCCCAAGGATATCAAAAATCTGCAGTTGGAGTTTTAACAATCTTTTGTTGTGTTGCATTAATTTCTTGGTTCATGTCTATGTTCTAATCATGGACGTACCTGGTATGGTGGCTACGGTGGCACATGCCACCGTATTATTTCTCCGGAGAAGGGTAAAAATTTTAGGTTCGTGAAAGGTGCAACTATATCGTTTTAGAAGGTGCTACGTTATTATTTTGGAAACTTCAAGAAGGTGCAACCGTACCTCGTAATCAACAAAAAAACTCTTGAAATCAACCCAAAAAACCGAAAAAATCCCTCGAAATCGATAAAAAAAACTTAAAAATCCCTTGAAATCTTAAAACTATTTTTTTTCCAAATATTTTGATTGCTTTGTTAAAATTGTGATTTACCACAAAAATTTACATCATGCTGAAATTTCGATGGTCGATGTTTTATAGTTTGGATAGTTGATTGACTTGAGACAAGTTTCGTTGGTTAACATGTCAGATATAGAAGGTATTTTTGCAAAAATCATGTCTATATTCATCCAAGATAACATGTTTATATTCGAATTGAAAAGAAAATTGTTTTCCGTTTGGCTTGGTTTTGCTATGACAATCTTTAAAGCTCAAAGTATGACAATTTTAATCACATGTGTTTATTGGTTGTAATTGTAACACCCTAAAGTTTGGAAAGAGCAAACTAATTTAAATTTTTGATAATACATCAATTGAAGATAAAATTCCTTTCTACAATTCAATACTTGAAATATCTCAGATTTAATTCTACTATTAACCTCATCAGTTATTAACTCAAGACTTATACAAGGACTGAATCAAGGTCGGGTGTTACAAAAACCCCATATTAGTCGCTATCTCCGAATGTGGAAACATCACACACTGGCTACATCCTTGTCGTGCAGTTAACTAGCACTCAACTCTTCACGGTGTCACTAGTACCATTTCCCCATCAAGGACCTGATGCACATGCCGAAAAGTAAAAAGGTTAGGCTTAACGCCTAGTGAGTTCAAGAGTTTTCATCACTATATAAACAATAAAATGGAAAGAATATTATTTAAATCACAATTTCCATCATGCAAAATGTTTAGAATGAATAGTGATGTCTTTTCCAAAAATCTCATTTTTCGTGATAAAACGCTTAAGTAGAAATACTCCGAAAACATGAAACCAAGCTTAATACTCACATGAAGTATAAATAGGATTAAAGTCCAAACACCAAAACATGGAAATAACTCCTTCATTAAAAACCTTAATATATGTGGAGGGGATCCAATATCAAGGTCATAAATCACAGTTACTTGCACATCTCAAATAACATTAAAACATGGATATTACACTATCTGGAAACAACATATCCAAAACTCACCATTCGGTGACGGGGGAGACCTGTAACACCCTGGATTTACATTATATATTATCGTTGTATTCTTCATCTTTTGTTGTAGACGCCGAGTTTTGAATCGGGAGTTAGTGTTTGGGTATTGGTTGAAACTGTGGGAAACAGAGAGTTACGCGGGCTATACTGCGGCTTGTAGGCCGCGAGGTAAGTCGCGTAACCCTCTGGAGGATTCCCAGATTGTTGACACGCGCGGTCTAGGCCGCGACTAGTAAGCCGCGAGCTAAGCCGCGTGACCCACTGGAGTATTCTAGTTTTATGGCATGCGCGACTTTTCCCGCGGCTTGAAGGCTGCGGTGTAAGCCGCGCAACCATGTGGCTGACCACTAGTCGACTTAAAGGTGGTCAGCCACAAATATCTCTTTGTTGATATTTCTCTCTCTCTCTCTCTTCAAATCTCTCTCTCTCTCTAAGTTTCTCTTTGGTTTCTTCGATCTTTGAAGCTCCGTTGATAGCTAGTATTAAGTGCATTGCTCGGGGTTTCGGTGTAGAAAGCTTCACCTATTAGTCGTGGTCGATATCTGGTTTTTTGGGTTTTCGTATAAACCTGTTTGATGAGTTCCTACTATCATTTTAAAAACTGTATACATATCAAAAGCTACCTTTTGGAACTCCTATATATCTCCATGGTTTCAGATCTAAGTTTTCTGCATATTTGATATAACTTGAGTTTTGGGAGATTTTAGGGTTCCCGATCATTTTCGATTAAAATGATGGGTTCATCTTATTTGAAGTAAAAGGATGTTTTACTTGCACATTTATGTGGGATACTTGAAAGAATGTTTAAAGTTCATTTTGATGATTTTCATTCTTACCAGAAGTTAAACTTGAAAATGCATTTTTGTTTATAAATGTTATTTTATACCATATGATTATCTATGGTTGGTCACAAATGTTGTTGTGACAAGTCTGCACCATTACTAGTGGATCCCTAGGTATTGAGTCGACTTATATTTGGGATGTTTTTCCCCTATTTGTAAAATGGATGTTTATGATCCTCGGGGGCCATTTGGTACAGTTGAAACCGGTTACTAGCTATGGATCATAATTCCCCTATTTGTAGCTACGGATAAATATGATCCTCGGGGGCCATTTAGTACTGTTATGTGAGACCGGTTACTAGCCATGGGTCATAGTGTAGTCCTGGTGAACGAGTATACCTTGGTTTCCTCGGGGGGCCTACCTCACATCGTAGTACGGACCTGTGAGTTCGTGGCCATGGATTCCAAGTGTTTAGCTCATAACTCGGATTGTGGCCTACTTTGTGTTACGCTACAATACTTGGTAAAATGGTTATCTTTGGTCACTTGATGACGAGTTTTGTATCAAAAAGGCCCGGTTGTGGCAAATGTTTCATTTGTAAAACTAAACCTTATTGGAAAGATTATCTTATGATACAATTGTTTATGTTTCTTGAAATTTATAAACTGTATGTTCTCACTAGGCTTTTTAAGCCTAACACTTTTTCTCAAATGATATGTATTCAGGTTCTCGTTAGCGGCAGGTTGCCAAGGGTTTGAGTGTCGGGACTGATCTCGAGGGTTTTTGAGATGTTTAGTATTGGATTGTTGGGCATTGTTAAGTCCCACATTTTTGGATGATTCAGGATCAACAACTTATGTAATCTAGATAGTATATGTTTAGATTGGTTTGTTGTTGGGATCCTTTTTCGTATTCAGTTTTTTGTAAAGGTTAAGTACAGTTCCCCTTTTTGGGAGGTTTATACCTTTGGTTGATGCTTAATTGTACAGTTTCCGCAGTTTTAAATTACCCTGGTTTTTAGGGCGTTTCAAGTTGGTATCAGAGCTCTGGTTTAAGTGATCTAGGCATGAATGTAAGATGTCTAGACTTAGACTGAGTATATTAAGCATTGATTCGTGAGTATTGGGTAGAACTACTAAGATGGGTTGGTCTTAGAGTTGACGGAAATTGTAGTTATCAAACGTTGTGGTGATGGTATCCAGAACCGTTATGTATTGTATGTTCATAATCTCACTTAGCTAATGTTATTATGAGAATATTTATACGTGATTGTGCCTGAATTACTGTTGCTATGACATTTGGTACTGTAATAGTACGTTGTTTCGTGTTTATTTTCTCGATCTGTCTCTTACCCTTCTCGTAATTGTGTGGCAACCATTTTAGGATGGTGAATACACGCAGCCGACCGTTAGTCGACGGAGATTTGCGTGACGATAGTTCGCCTGAGCGAGATCTCGCGGTTAGGGCGGATACCATCATTCCTTCGGGCATGCCACCGTTACTTACTGGGGAAGTGGAGCTTGGACCAAGAGTGGTTCTGACATCCACCAGTCCCGTTGTTCACTTAGCTAGCCCTCAAGCTGATATGATGGCCAACGTCATGCAAATGGTGACAACGACCATGGAGAAACAGCAAGAGGTTTTTCTGAAAATGTTGGAAGACCGGGACGCAAGCCTCAGAAGGCGTGGGGCAGTGGAAGAGAATGTGCTGACTGGCGCTGGGGGCTCTGGGAGCGGAGTCAGAGATGAAGAGCACAGGGTTGTTGGTGCTCCGAAAGGTGGGAAGAGTTGTTCCTACAAATCTTTTATGGGTTGCGGACCACCAGAGTTCCCTGGTTCCGAAGACCCAGTTGCATGTGTTAAATGGATCCGAGCGGTCGAGCAGTCTTTTGGCTCTTCTGAATGTGGGGATGATAAGAGGGTGCGGTTTGGTACCCAATTGCTTAGGGATACGACCCTCACTTGGTGGAATATCGTTCAATCCACCCTGTCTCCTACTGTGTTGGCTCAGTTGTCTTGGGTCGAGTTTAAAAAGAAATTGTTGGAAGAGTTCTGCAGTGAAAGGACTATGGACCGAATCGAGAAAGAGTTTTGGTCTCTTGTAAAAGGAAACCTGACGATGAGGGAGTACACCCGTCAGTTCATGGAAAAGATGGATTTGGTGGGGCACGTGGCCCCAACGGAAAAAGATAAGATGAAAGCCTATCTTAATGGCCTACCAGCGGACCTGTTATCTTTGGTCCGCAATTCTAAAGCTTCCAATCTCCGAGAGATGGTTGAAGAAGCTCAGTTTATGGAGGAGTTGTTCTTGAGAAGCAAAGATGAGAAAGCGGTGGTTGTGTCTGACAAGAGAAAGTGGGAGAACAGTTCTGTGCCTCCCAGGAGATCCCGACCTTTTTCCGGGAACCGAAGCTTCGGCAGTCAGCAGGAAGCTAGATGGTTCCACAAACCAAGCACCACGGTAACCGTAACACCACTTCTCAAACTTGTTATAAGTGTGGGAAGCCTGATCACACTGCCAAAGATTGCCCGATCATAGGACTTATCTGCTATGAGTGCAAGGCACCGGGGCACGTGAGAAGGGATTGCCCAAAGCTTGTGACGGGTAGCACGACGGCAAAGAAGGAGAACCCACCTAGGGTTCCGGGTCGAGCGTTCTAGATGACGACTGATGAATCCAAGGCATCCGCTGATGTGGTATCGGGTACTTTTCTTATAAACTCTGTACCTGCTCGTGTTTTATTCGATACGGGTGCCAGTTTCTCTTTGGTATCTGAGTTGTTTCGTCAAAAGATTGCTATGCCCACTAATAGTCTTGAGGATGCGTTAGTGGTACAGATAGCTGATGGTAGTAAGGTTCTAATCCATGATGTTCTGAAGAAGTGTACTCTCGATATCGAGGGAAGAGAATTCTCGATCGATTTACTGCCGATGATAATCGGAGGTTTTGACGTTGTGGTCGGTATGGATTGGTTGTCAAACAATCATGCCGAGATCGTGTGTTCTAAAAAGTTAATCTGACTTCCCAATCCCTGTGGTGAAGTCGTTGTGATCTATGGTGAGAAAAGAAAAGGTGAAGTGGCAGTAATCACAATAGCGAAGGCACGCAAGTGCTTGTTGAAAGGATGTTCATCTTTCCTAGACTACGTGATCGACGCCAAGTTAGAGAAGTCAAAGCTGGTCGATGTAAGGATTGTGCGCGAGTTTCCAGACATTTTTCCTGACGACTTGCCTGGGTTACCGCCTTGATCTTCAAGTAGAGTTTCGGATTGATCTTGTGCCAGGAGCAACTCCTATTGCTAGGGCTCCTTACCGTTTAGCGCCATCAGATATGCAAGAGATGATGGCACAACTCCAAGAGCTTTTGGAGAAGGGTTTCGTAAGACCGAGCTCGTCACCGTGGGGAGCTCCGGTCCTGTTTGTCAAGAAGAAAGATGGCAGAATGAAAATGTGCATTGATTATCGGGAGTTGAACAAGGCGACAGTGAAGAACAAATATCCGCTTCCGAGAATAGACGACTTGTTTGATCAACTGCAAGGAGCGGGTTGTTTTTCCAAGATTGACTTACGTTCGGGTAATCACCAAGTGAAGTTAAGAGAAGAAGACGTTCCGAAGACAGGCTTTAGAACGCGTTACGGCCATTACGAGTTTCTCGTGATGCTTTTTGGCCTAACGAACGCACCAGCGGTATTTATGGATTTGATGAATAGGGTGTGCCGACCATTCCTCGACAAGTCGGTCATCGTATTCATTGATGACATACTCGTGTACTCTAAGAGCGAGTTGGAGCACGAGCAGCACCTTCGCGAAGTTCTTGATGTACTGAGAAAAGAAAGATTCTATGCCAAATTTTCCAAGTTTGACTTTTGGCTTGAAGAGGTACAGTTTTTGGGTCATGTTGTCACCCGAGACGGAGTGAAGGTAGATCCCTCCAAAATTGAAGCTATGATGAATTGGGAGCCTCCCAAGAATCCGTCCGAGATCCGAAGTTTCTTGGGTCTGGCGGGATATTACCGGAGATTTATTCAGGATTTTTCGAAGATCGCTTCTTCCTTGTCAGTTCTAACTCGGAAGAATGCGAAGTTTGATTGGACCGAAACGCAAGAGAAGGCATTCTGGATTTTTCAAAAGAAATTATGTGAAGCTCCGATCTTGTCGTTACCTGAAGGGTCAGAAGACTTCGTGGTCTATAGCGATGCTTCGAAGATGGGTTTAGGTTGTGTGTTGATGCAGCGGGGCAAGGTAATCGATTATGCCTCAAGACAGCTTAAGATACACGAGAAGAACTATCATACCCACGATTTGGAGTTAGCAGCAGTAGTGTTCGCCTTGAAGCTTTGGCGACATTATCTCTATGGCACGAAGTATACACTCTACACAGATCATAAGAGACTGAAGTATGTCTTTGATCAGAAAGAGTTGAATATGAGACAACGGCGGTGGCTCGAATTGCTTAAAGATTACGACTGCGAGTTGCTTTACCATCCCGGGAAAACAAACGTGGTAGCCGATGCGTTAAGTCGGAAAGACTATAACGGAAGTATTCGGGCTACCTGTTCGAGAATCGAGTTAGTATCCACCCTTGTTGAAAAGATCAAGGCATCGCAGATTGAAGCCTTGTTAGAAGAGAATCTCAAAGAGGAAGTCATGACGAAGCAGCGTTTACTCTTAACGGAAGATAGCCGTGGGGTAAAACTGTTCAGCGGTCGTGTGTGGGTACCCAAGATTGGGGGTAACCGTGATCTACTGCTTGAAGATGCTCACAAGTCCAATTATTCCATTCATCCAGGAAGTACGAAGATGTACAGGGACTTGAAGCTGCACTATTGGTGGCCGGTAATGAAACTTGATGTGGTGCGGTATGTGGAGCGTTGTGTTACGTGCTCACAAGTTAAGGCCGAACATCAACGACCATATGGGAGTCTTCAGTCTTTAGAGATTCCCGAGTGGAAGTGGGAGCATATCACCATGGATTTCGTGACTAAGTTGCCTAAAACTCTTCGAGGTCACGATACCATTTGGGTGGTAGTTGATAGATTGACAAAGAGCGCTCACTTCTTGGCTATGCGCGAGACTTTACCGATGGATAAGTTAGAAAAACTATATATCGATGAAGTGGTCTCGAGGCATGGAATACCTTTATCGATCGTGTCAGATCGCGACAGTCGATTCACTTCGAACTTTTGGGATGGGTTTCAGAAAGAGCTGGGTACACGAGTTAAGTTGAGTACGACTTACCATCCACAGACCAACGGGCAAAGCGAGAGAACGATCCAGACGTTAGAAGATATGTTGAGGTCTTGTGTCATCGATTTCGGGGGTAGTTGGGACTCGCACCTGCCTTTGGTGGAGTTTGCTTACAATAATAGCTACCACTCGAGTATTGGAATGGCACCTTTTGAGGCGTTGTACGGGCGAAAGTGCTGAACTCCCGTGTGTTGGATTGAAGTGGGAGAAAAGCAGTTCACGGGACCTAAAATCGTGCAAGAGACGACCGATAAGGTCAAGAGCATTCGTGAAAGATTGAAAGCGACTCAGGATCGGCAGAAGAGTTATGCCGATAAAAAGAGACGGCCGATGGAATTCCAAGTGGGCGACCGTGTGTTGCTGAAGGTATCGCCGTGGAAGGGCATTATACGGTTCGGAAAGCGTGGGAAGCTGAGTCCCCGTTTCCTCGGACCTTTCAAAGTGCTCAAGCGGGTGGGTTTGCAAGCCTACCAACTGGAACTGCCGCCAGAGTTGAGCAGAATACACAACACGTTTCATATTTGTTACCTTCGGAAGTGTTTGGCGGAAGAGGAAAGCGTCATCCCTCTCTCCGAGTTAACAGTAGACGAGGGTAACCGTTGTGTAGAAGAGCCTGACACTATCTTAGAGAGAAAGTCTAAGAAGTTGCGTCGCAAAGAAGTCACTATGGTCAAGGTGCAGTGGAAGTATCATAGGGGAGCCAACGTGACGTGGGAAGCTGAGGAGGATATGAAGCGAATATATCCTCATCTCTTTATATAGTTGGGATTTCGGGGACAAAATCATTCCCAAGTTGGGGAGGATTGTAACACCCTGGATTTTAATTATATATTATCGTTGTATTCTTGCGTTTACCTTTTGTTGTAGACGCCGAGTTTTGAATCGGGAGTTAGTGTTTGGGTTTTGGTTGAAATTGTGGGAAACAGAGAGTTACGCGGGTTATGCCGCGGCTTGTAGGCCGCGAGGTAAGTCGCGTAACCCTCTGGAGGATTCCCAAATTGTTGACACGCGCGGGCTAGGCCGCGGCTAGTAAGCCGCGAGCTAAGTCGCGTGACCCACTGGAGTATTCCAGTTTTATGGCACGCGCGACTTTTCCCGCGGCTTGAAGGCCGCGGTGTAAGCCGCGCAACCCTCTGGCCGACTTAAAGGTGGTCAACCACAAATATCTCTTTGTTGATATTTCTCTCTCTCTCTAAGTTTCTCTTTGGTTTCTTCGATCTCTGAAGCTCCGTTGATAGCTAGTATTAAGTGTATTTCTCGGGGTTTCGGTGTAGAAAGCTTCACCTATTAGTCGTGGTCGATATCTGGTTTTTCGGGTTTTCGTATAAACCTGTTTGGTGAGTTCCTACTATCATTTTAAAAACTGTATACATATCAAAAGCTACCTTTTGGAACTCCTATATATCTCCATGGTTTCAGATCTAAGTTTTCTGCATATTTGATATAACTTGAGTTTTGGGAGATTTTAGGGTTCCCGATCATTTTCGATTAAAATGATGGGTTCATCTTATTTGAAGTAAAAGGATGTTTTACTTGCACATTTATGTGGGATACTTGAAAGAATGTTTAAAGTTCATTTTGATGATTTTCATTCTTACCAGAAGTTAAACTTGAAAATGCATTTTTGTTTATAAATGTTATTTTATACCATATGATTATCTATGGTTGGTCACAAATGTTGTTGTGACAAGTCTGCACCATTACTAGTGGATCCCTAGGTATTGAGTCGACTTATATTTGGGATGTTTTTCCCCTATTTGTAAAATGGATGTTTATGATCCTCGGGGGCCATTTGGTACAGTTGAAACCGGTTACTAGCTATGGATCATAATTCCCCTATTTTTAGCTACGGATGCATATGATCCTCGGGGGCCATTTAGTACTGTTATGTGAGACCGGTTACTAGCCATGGGTCATAGTGTAGTCCTGGTGAACGAGTATACCATGGTTTCCTCGGGGGCCCTACCTCACATCGTAGTACGGACCTGTGAGTTCGTGGCCATGGATTCCAAGTGTTTAGCTCATAACTCGGATTGTGGCCTACTTTGTGTTACGCTACAATACTTGGTAAAATGGTTATCTTTGGTCACTTGATGACGAGTTTTGTATCAAAAAGGCCCGGTTGTGGCAAATGTTTCATTTGTAAAACTAAACCTTATTGGAAAGATTATCTTATGATACAATTGTTTATGTTTCTTGAAATTTATAAACTGTATGTTCTCACTAGGCTTTTTAAGCCTAACACTTTTTCTCAAATGATATGTATTCAGGTTCTCGTTAGCGGCAGGTTGCCAAGGGTTTGAGTGTCGGGACTGATCCCGAGGGTTTTTGAGATGTTTAGTATTGGATTGTTGGGCATTGTTAAGTCCCACATTTTTGGATGATTCAGGATCAACAACTTATGTAATGTAGATAGTATATGTTTAGATTGGTTTGTTGTTGGGATCCTTTTTCGTATTCAGTTTTTTTGTAAAGGTTAAGTACAGTTCCCCTTTTTGGGAGGTTTATACCTTTGGTTGATGCTTAATTGTACAGTTTCCGCAGTTTTAAATTACCCTGGTTTTTAGGGCGTTTCAAGACCCGATTCCATTGAATGCGACGGAACACAAAAGTAAGTCACATATGCATGTTCAAGAGCCCCACTACAAATCAATAGTCATTCCATTAACTCTAGATTTCACTCATTCATAATAAATTACAATTACTGGTCGTTGGCCGTTGCCCGACTTTGAAGTCCACAACTATTACCTATCTTGACCCCATGCCTATTTCTTGGTACATTATAGGAATTACAATTATTGGTCATTGGTCGTTGCCCGACTTTAAATTCCACAACTATTACCCATTAAGACCCCATGACTATTCCACATGTCAAACTGAGATGTTCATCCCACTCAAACTGACTCCTATGCATATGGATTCATTGCATTACAGTCTAAAACATTGCATGACTCAAAATGAATGACTAACACACTCAAAACATGTAATTTTCAAATAAGATGCAATATATGCATATCATAACCAAAGCTCTACATTAAGCTATTAAAACCGAACAAATGTCTTCAAGACTCTTTTAATACCGAGCCAAAATGCTCAAACTCAATTGACCATCAAATAAAGGTCCTCAAATAGTAAAACACATTTAATTGGCATTTATGTAGGCACATACCTCAAGATATGATTAACCCAAAACCCAGCATTGGTTGAGACAAACCATTTTCCAAATGAAGTCATACCCTTATGTTTCCAAAATGCCTCATAACACGATAACATGCATTTTCCAAATGGTTTATAAAACCAAATACACCAAAAATATATAAACCATCAAATAGACTTCATTTGTACAATAAATCATCCAAAAGAACACATTTATTAGATTTACTCGTCAAAATATCCAAAAGCCAGATATAGGCATTTCATAACATTTATTAACTCAAGTTTACCAAATATGAAACTTTGTCAAACCCTTAACACATTGATAAATACCAAGTAAACACATTTTTACTTCTAAATACACATTTTGGCATGTACATAGTTTTCACAAAGAAACTTGAACTCACCTTTCTAGATTTAGGCTAAATCTAGATTTTACACCAATCCAAGCTTCCTTGAAGAACTTGAATCTTCAAGAAATTCTTCCAAACCCTAGATCCACAAGTTTCAAAACATAAGACAAACAATACAAGTACTTAGAATCATTCTCCAAACATATTTCACAAAAAATCTCCATTTTGACCAAAACCTAGTTTTGACCTAATTTCCCCAAAATCATCCAACCCGAAATTTGATAAACATAAACACTAGGGAGTCATCAATAGAGTTTTCATAACTCATATGAAAGTTTAGAAACTAGGAGGATGAACCCACCACTTAGGTTTTGATGAAAACCTAGAAAACTCTAAAATCCTTGAAGATGAGAGTGAGATGGAGAACTCTTAGTCGTTGCCTTCATTTCCTTGCTTGATGATGATGGAATGCTTCAAGATCCAGGTCTTGATGTCGTAAATGCTCAAAAATCAACAATAATTGTAAGGATTCGGTTGGGAGAGAAAGTAGGAAGAATGGTTTTGAGTTTTAATGAGAATGGGAGAAGAAATTGTATTTAATGACATGCTGCCTCTCGTCGGCGACAGTGCCCCGCAAGAGTGAGATCCTATCACAATCGCGGGCACATTTGCTTTCCACACTCTCGGTACGAGCACCGCTAGAGTTCCCCACGAGAGTGACACCCAGTCACAATCGCGGGCACAATCTCCCATTACCCTGCGCTCTCGGTACAAGCACCGTGAGAGTACCCCGCGAGAGTGACACTTTGTCACAGTCGTGGACACAATCATCCAGGCTGTACCGAAGGCCAAATTTGACTTTTGATCCGACGCGCTCCCATCTAATTCGACAAGAAATAATTCTAACTAAGGTTTAAACTAATGACAAATAAATAAGAAAAGTGCAAGATGAGGATTTACCGAAATTACGGGTGTTACAGTAATCGGTACTCTCAATTACATTTATGCAAAATTTACACCCCACCGTATTGCGTGGGTACACAACTAGTATTTATATATATATATATATATATATATATATATATATATATATATAAGGAAAACTTTGAGGTATTGAGGTGACACCATTAAAATTAAGTATTTTCAAATGATGAATTACAGTTGAGTTTTTGTTGTCCCATACTAGTGAGAAGTTAAAAGATTAGAATAAAAAGTGGTGTGTATAAGAAAGGGGATGAGATGTCTTTGTGTTAATTCATAGGACTTGACTCGTAGGGCTGTCTTATTTTGGATGACCCTCGTTTTGCAAAAAAATATGATTTGACACATAGGGTTGTCTTATCTTTTATTAGCATCTTTTGCAAGCAAAAAAAAAGATCTTATCTTTGTCTTTATCGTTATATATATATATATATATATATATATATATATATATATATATATATATATATATATATAGGGGAGCGATCAAATGGAAACCACTTTAATTTTGAAAACCGTGGAAACCTTCGATTTCATTGGTTAAGTTAATGAAATTGTTTCATGAAATTGTTTAGTTTGATGAAATTGTTTCATATAATTATTTTATTGATGAAATCGTTGTATATATTTGTGTTTTTTGTGTAAAAATGAAAAAGTTTCATCAGACTGCGAAAATACATGAAACAATTTCATCAGAATGAGAAAAATAAATGAAACTACATAAAAAACACAAATATATGAAACGATTTCATTAACAAAAGAATTATATGAAACAACTTGATCATATTAAACAACTTTATGAACCAATTTCATTAATTTAACCAATGAAATTGACGGTTTCTAAAGTTTCCAATCTAATATGGTTTTCAATTGAACCTACCTCTCTCTCTCTCTCTATATATATATATATATATATTGAGGTGGTGTCATGAGAATTGAATATTCTCAAATGGTGAATATTCAATGAGTTTTTGTTGTCCGACATTTCTGAAAGTTGTAAGATTGAAACAAAGTGGTGTGTATGAGAAAGGTCTTGAGAACTTGGATGACCCTCTCTTTGCAAAAAAAAAGTGATTTGACTCGTAGGGTTGTTTTATTTTCGATAACCATCTTTTGCAAAAAAAATTTATTATTAATCATCATTATCATCAATATAGAGGAGGGATCTTTTAAAAACCTATCTTAATTTACAAACATTATAAACTATAATCAACCAATCATAGAATTTCTCTTTTTTTTCGGTTTATTTAATTTAATGAGTAATTTTGTCAATTTGTAACCAAGATCTTAATTAAGGAAGGATCTATTTTCGATTTTCTTATAGAGTAATTAATATAATAACCGTTTCTTTAGGGAATATTTTTTTGAAACAGTCATTATCTATTAACGAATTTCAGTTATCTTTATTGAACCAAGAAAGTAGCAAGTTATACGATTTTGAAAAAGGGTTTTCGCAGGTTGATTTGCATTGCCAAAAGATGAACCACGACAACATTGAATCCTTTTTGCTCAATGAAATTCATGTTAAAGACGTGCTGGAGAATGACGATGCTTTCATATCTTCTTTCGTACCACCACACAATGACAACTCATTTACGGATTCAGATGATGTCCGCCATTATCCTGATGATTTCAAGGTTGCTCGATCGGAGGAAGTTCCTGTTAATGGTATTTTTTGTTTACTCTTCACAACATGCGGCTGTATAGTTTTTTATGTGTATCGATATTGTATGTGTATTTTTTTTTGTCATTTTATGTGGTGAAGATGTTTCCTAATGGGTTAGTATAATAGGGTTTTGGTTATTTTTTCATGAAACAATATTTTTATATACTGTTTTTGTATGTAATTGCGAACCTGAATGTGTTTGTATTTCCCATTGTGGTTGTTAAGGGTATTCTTTGTTTACTCTTCACGACATGCGACTGTATATTTTTTTATGTGTATCGATATTGTATGTGTATTTTTTTGGTATTTTATGTGGTAAAGTTGTTTCCTAATGAGTTAGTATAATAGGGTATTGGTTATTTTTTCATGAAACAATATTTTATATATTGTTTTTGTGCCATACTTTGATGTGTGGTTTATATGTACGATGACAAGATTGATAAAATGTTTAAATTTTGTTAGATTCATCAATAACGCAACAGATGATGGAATCACCGGGTGGTTCAAAATTTTGGGTACTAGTCGTGGATGTTGACAGTTCGATTAAGAATGGTGATAGGTTTGATTCGGTTGAGAGTGTCAAATTGATGTATAGGAACTATGCTGAAGTAGTTGGGTTTGACATTCGTTTGACAAAAAAAAGTAACAAACTTGGAAGAGTTCAAACTTGATACTTTTTTTGTAGCAAGCAAGGAATACCGACGAAAAGGGAGTTTGATACATTGGAAGTAGGGTTAGGTGAGAAAAAAAGACGAAGATCTAGTGTCAAAAGGACCGGTTGTTTAGCGTGTCTGAAGGTCCACTATGTAAATGAAAATAGGAGTTATGAGGTGTATAAGTTTGTTGAGAGACATAATCACATGCTTTACTTGCCTAAGGACAAGATTTATTCTCGTTCTAAAAGACAACTTGGGTTTTCGGAACGAAGAAATGTCTTTCATGCTTATAGTTCCAAGGTTGGCATAACACAATCCAATAGGATGAATTCGGCTATCAACGGTGGTATAGAATTAGCGGGTGGCACAAGAAGGGATCATATTAACTTTAAAAGGGACGTGGTTCATTTTGTTGGGAATAAGGACACTCAGATGTTAATAAACAAGTTAAAAAATAGGCGTGATTATTGTCCGGAGTATTTTTTTGAATACAAGGTCGAAGGCAAGGAGTTGATTACATTTTTTTGGGCGGATGAAATTGTGAAGCATAATTATAGGGAGTTTGGTGATACTATATCATTTGATGTTAGCTATCGGACAAACAAGTAAGGATTAATGTGTTTTTATTTTTAGTATTTTATTTTGTGCATAATTATTTATTAATTATTTATTAATTTTGTGAACATGCACGCAATGATTTTTGTCCCTTTCGTTGTAATTGACAACCATGAGAAGTCGGTTGTTGTTGATGCGTCATTGATTGGAAGTGAAACTGTTCCTAACTTCCCATGGGTTTTATTGGCTTCTATGAAAGCGCATGGTTGGCAGCCAAAGTTTGTGATTACTGACAGTGTGCGTCAATGAAACAAGCTATACCTCTAGCTTTTCCTGATGCGAAGCATCGTCTTTGTATGTGGCATATCACAAAGACATTCTCAGATAAGGTAATTGTCAATGTTTTTAAGTTGTAGTTTAAAATATTTAGTTTTTAACTTATTGTTTAATATGTTTGTAGGTAATTTCATATATAGTGAATGGTACGCCTTTCAAAAGTGAAATAAATAAGTTGGTTTGGAATATGCACATTGGGCCTGAGGAGTTTGAGGTGTGATTCATGGTGGGAGGAAATGTACTCAATAAGAGAGTCATGGATTCTTGCGTACTACAAGGATTAACCGATGTCTGGGATGATGAAAACTACATCTAGGCCGGAGAGTATAAATGCATTTTTAGGGTTTATGCGAAGTTTTGGGATGATTTAGTTTTAATATGTCTGATGACGCAATTGATGAGCAACGGAAAGCTCATTATGAGCTTGAGGTTGATACTAGAACTACTATTTCGCGTATTTTATCGCCTTCAAAGATTGAAGCCCAATTTTGTGCGGTTTATATGCGCACTATATTTTTAGAGATTCGGAAGGAATTGAACAAAGTTGTTTGGTATTGTACCTTAAAATGTGATAAAGATGGAGACGAAAATAAGGTTTACCGTGTTAAACACTTGAAAAGCAATCGGAATTCAAAACCATGTATACGGTAATGTTATCTTGTTACTTACCTTATTTATTTACTTGTTTTAGTTGTTTATTTGTAAAAATATTTTACTGATGTGGTAATAATTTTGTGTTACTTATTTGTTTGCTCTGTTAGGTGGTGCACACAACTACAGATGAGACTTTTGATTGTTCTTGCAATCATTTCATTAGGAATGACATACTTTGTCGTCACGTTTTTAGAGTAATGATCAATGAAGAGATTGCGGTCATCCCTGATAAATATATTTGAGTTGTTGGCGACGTGCCTTAGTTCCGGTGGAGATTATGCCAGCTCGGGCGCAGTATGGAGAAATGGATGTTGAGATGCAAGCGATGATGAAACAAGTTGTATAGTGTTTGATTTAATCATTGGTATGGCACTGAATAATAAGGGTGTGTTGGCGAAATTCGTTGAACAATTAGAAGACAGGGGTGAAGAGATTGCCATGATATTCCATTAGTTTCAAGCTCTCAAAAGAAACACGATACGATTGAAGAGTTGAATGGAGTTTCACAACCAGAATCGTTTGATATTTTGCCACCATCAGGAATACACAATAAAGGTTGTGGGATGGGAAAACATCTTGTTGGTGCATTTGAAATGGCGGCGAACTATGCAAAAAATCCTTGAGCCAAGCAGTATCTGAGCCTTTGGCCTCCCTAGATGTCAGGGGTTCAAACCTCACCAAAAGTGAGGAGTGCGTGTGAGTTTATTTGTTGCATTTTCCGTATACAAAGATTATATAGTTCCAAAAAGAAAACAATGAAAAATAGTCGAAGCGGTTGTGTAGACGTTGTCATAAAATGGCTAGGCATAACTCCCGTAATTATCCGAAGAAAGATGTTGCTAAATAAAGTAGATCGGTATTTATAATTTTTTATTGAATTATGGATTTGATGTTCTTTTTACATTAAACGGTGATTTGCATTTAGTTTTTTGTTTTGGATTTCATTTATGAATTTTATGTTTATTTTTGTTTTGTTTTATTTGATATGTTAGTTTGCTATAACTGATGGTAGTGTGATATAGCAAATTTCTGACATTTTTAATTGCATTGTGTAACACCCCGATTTTAGAAAGGTATAATTTCAAATTAGTATAGAAATTAGTATTTTAAGAGAAATATAAGAATTAATATTTTTGGCTTGAATCTTAGATTTTATAAGTCTTGTTGGATGAAGAATTCAATTACGAGTCCAACGGTTCTTTCCGGAGCAAAATCGGAGCTAAAACGAAGAAGTTATGACCAAAACAGTGATCGGACAAGAAAATCAGGCAACAGTTCTCCGCGCGAATCTCGACGCGGATGGATCCGTTCCACCATCCGCGCGGAGCCGCTGTGTGCATTAAAACGGGGAAATCCGGCCCCTAAACCCCATTTTCACCCAAATCTCAAAACTTCTCCCCATTTTCTCCCCCAAATCAACCCTCAAACCCCAAGACTCAAACTCTAACTCATTTTGGGTCCATTTCTCGAGTTCTTAAGGTGTTCCATCATCAAGTGGTAGATTGGGAGCTTTGGCAAAAGAGTTCACCATTGTCATCTTCAACCTCAAGCTCCATCTTAGGGTTTTCACCAAAACCTAAGTGGTAAGTTTATCCTCTCCAATTCTAAACCTTAATATAAGATATAAATGCTCTCTTAATGATTTCCTAGTGTTGGACTTCTCAAATTTCGGGTTTGATGTTTGGAGAAATTAGATCAAAAATTAGGGTTTTGGTCAAGTTGGGGATTTTGGATGTAAAATGTTTGGGGATTGATTCTAAATGGGTGAATGAGTATATTCATGGTTGGAAACTTGTAAATATAGGTTTTAGAAGGTTTTGCTTGTGGATTCAAGTTTCTTCAAGGAAGCTCTAAGCGGGTAAAATCTAGATTTAGCCTAAATCTAGCAAGGTGAGTTCAAGTTGAATTGTGAAAACGGTGTACATGGCAAAATGTCTATTTTAAAGTGTCTATATGCTTTACATGAAACTATCAAATGTTGAGTTATTTGACAAATCTTGATTATTTTGAAGTGTTTGGTTTTATAAACTTTGTAAAACACCCACGTTTGGGATTTTGAGCATTTTGACAACTAAAATTATACGTATTGGTATTTTGATGATTTATGTCACGAAGTAAGTTGGAGGATAAGTGCATTTTATTGTGTGTTTTAAATAAGTGTTTGATTTTATGTTATGGGACGTTTTGAAAGGATAAATGATATAATACACTTGGAAAATGAGTTGCCCCAATCTAAACTACGTTGGAGATTTATTTATATATTTTGGAGTACGAGTGTATATAATGCGGGTTATTTACGTTTGGTTTCATTTTATGATTTTCAACATTGGGCCTTTGGATTTGTAGAGCTTGTGGCTCGGTTTGGATTTTGTTGGGTCTTGGGGACACTTGTCTGATTTTAATGGCTCAGTGTAGAGCGTTCGGTCTTGATTTGCATTTACAACATCTTATTTGAGAATTACATGTTTTGAATGCGTTAGTTCATTAATTTTGAGTCATGTAATGTTTTAGTTAGTGCAATGGATCCATAGGCACGGTGTTCTTATGTCCCGCTTTGGACAAGTTCACCACTTTGGCACGGAATAGGCATCGGGTCACCATGGTAAGTAAGGTGTCGACCTATACGGTCGGGCAACGTCCCATGGGCAGTAAGGTGTAATTCCCTTTGTGCATAAGTTCCTGTTTTGGAACTGGGTTCCCCTGCTTTGGAACTCTCAAGAATAGACCTAAAGGGGTTGACTTGATGTTTTCAAGCAATAGACTTAGAGGAGTTGAGCTCGGTATGTTTTATGGGTATGACCCATATGTTTTGGTTTCCTGCATAAGTTATGTGACCTACTTTTGTGTTCCGTCACATACTATGTAATCGGGTCTCCCCCGCACCGAAAGGTGTTGTTTTGGTTATGGAATTTTATAATTCATGTTTTCGATGGTGTTTTGGGTATGGATTGTTATCCATGTATTTGGGTTTTGCATACTGAACTTTATCCATACTTTTGGAATATTTTGGATGAGAGAGTTTATCCACGTTTTCAATATTTGATTATTAAAGTGTCAGTTATGTATTACGTGAGTTTGGGTTGGATTTATATTCGAAGAAACGTTTTGTTTTGTGATTTTAATCACGAAGAGGGTGAATGTTGAAAAAGAGATTGTTTCTAGATTTAACGTACTTCATTTTGGAAATCACGATTTAATTAACGTTCTTAATGTTATTGTTTTATATTTATCTAATGAAAACTCTTGAGCTCACTAGGCGTTAAGCCTAACCTTTTTATTTGTCGGCATGTGCATCAGGTTCCAATTAGGGTTTGGTTCTAGAGGTGCTATGAAGATATGAGCACTAGATTTACACGAGGGTGAGTAGTTTGGTGAAGTCTTCTGCAGTTGGAGATAGTAACTGTTATTGGGTTTTAGTAACATCCGTACTTATTATAGATCGTGTATAAGGATTGAAATGTGTTTATTGAAGTTAAACCTTAATTTGTGGTTGTAGATGATTCAATTATCGATGTATTTAGAAAATTTTAAATTAGTTGTTATTTCTAGATTTGAGGGTGTGTCACATTGTTCTACTTCTGTTGACTTTAAGATAGTGTAGTAGGCTTATTTTTTTCAGTGTTGTACGCACTGTGTTGTTTTTGGTTTTAGGTAATAAGTCATTTAGGTTTAGTTTGTCATTTTATACTTTTGTGCGAAACCAAACAAAAAAGGTAGTGGGTTTCACGGTTTCACATGTGGTTTCGTATTAAATATATTCGTAGACTTATAATCATTTTTTTCATTGGGTTTGTAAAAGTGTCATAACTCAACCCTATTTACTGCACCGCTTGTTTGACTACTCATTAGACTTATCTTTTTTAAATAGGGTTTTTATCTTCCTCATCTCCCACATTCTACATCTTCGTCTCAATTATTATCTCCTTTGTGCTTCAAATAGTCCAAGATGTCTGATGCATGTTCATCAATTTCTTCAAACGACAGTGGGGATGGTGTATACCGGATTGCAACCGTCCATTCTCTTATACGTAATCACAACAATCTAGTCAATCAGATTGACAAGCTTAACGAAGATGCAACTTGTTTGGGTAAAATTTTACAAGTCATGACCGAAGCAAGGAAACCAAACGTCTCCAATCTAAGGACCATTCTTGTATGAAGATAAGGTCCTGGCGATCACACACATCGAGAGTCACGATCGTCACCTATGACGACGGTCGAAAGTTTCTCGTGTCCACGATCAGAAAGAACCTCTCGATAGACTTATATCTCACGACCTTTATAACGTAACTAATGATTGTTTATCATTTATTACATACGACCGTTTTCCTTTATGAATCCTTTATTACAGGTTTAAAGCACATAATGACCAACGGATATAACGGACGAGCATCATCAAGATCAATCATTATCAAGATCGTTGGACATTTAATGCTCATTTATGGTGACCAAAAGCTATATATATCAGCTCAAAGATACATTTGAGAACATCTTAAGCACATCAGAAATATACTATGCACAAGCAGATTCAAACTCTTTTCTCTCAAGCAAGAACTCTCGATGAAGTGTTCCATCGCACGACTGATCATACAAATTTACGATTGCTTATTTCTATTTGTAATATTGTCATTTGTACTTTCAACCACTCTTTCTAAAGGACGACGTCCCTCTTTGACGTCCATACTGCATGTTTGGGTCAAAAATACATGACCGCGATGAAGATACATTTAATGCATATTTCACACGATTTGTCTTGGATTAAGATAAGGTTATGTCGACCAAACATAACTACAACACTCGTCGACACTATCTCGAAGGTCGGTCGAGCGTCGTACGACCGTCACAAGGATTTACTCTTGACCATGACCATACTAACGTATGACTCAACGTCTCTTTCTTGTTCATTTAGTGCAGGTTTAATGCCCATAAGTATCAAAGACTATAACCGATCAATACCATTAAAGCCATTTATGAAGGATCAATCGTTACAATGACACATTTATGAAGAATCAAGATTATAAATATAGAGGATACATCCCCATTGAATCATCTGAAATCAGAATCACGAAGCTTACAAACTTTACGAAGATCAATTGCATTCTCGCTCTAGCAACACACGATAGTAGTATAATACACACGACATAAGTGTTTTTACACACGATCTGTATGTGTTATAAGTTCATACACTTGTTCTTATTGTTCATCGTGTAAAACATTGTAACATCTAAGGATATCACCCCTGTTTGGTGATCATAGTGCACGACGACATCTCTTAGTCGTCCGCTGGTTTTTCCTTATTGAGGTTTTCCCACATCACCAAATCCCTCGTCTCTTTATTTTTATTGTCATTGCGTACATTGTCGCCTGGTTACTTTCTTTATTTGGATAAAGCTCTACACCGACCTCAAATTATCCTTTGGGTGATTTTTGGCATTAACAGTTTGGCGCCCACCGTGGGGCACTATCTAAAGAAAATCCTCGACGATAGTGCGTCATACTAACAGTTTCTCCGAGTGTTTTTTGTTTTTACAGAACGATGTCAGCTCCTTAAGGAACTCAAGAACACATTATGGCTCAAATGAACATGGAGTTGAATGCGGCTCGTGCTCAAATTGAAGCTCTGACAAATCAACATAGGCAAGCAGTGGAAGAGATTGAATCCTTAAGAAATCAGAACGTTAGCAATACTGCAGGGCCTTCTCATGGACAAGGTGGATTTAGCATGCCCTGGTCGGGACCACCACTCCCCAGCTACCCTAGATCGCTCTTTCCTGGCATCTCCGATCAGCCCGTGCCAACGCTGCCACCTCCGCCTCCACCATTCTTTCCTTCGACATATCAGGTTCCCTCGATGCCATTTATGACATCGGTTCTGCCCTTCTTCCACTCGACAACACCAATTCCCACGATGCCTCCTACAACATCGATACCCTCAATGCCGATACCTTCTTTCCAATATAATGGATATGCTTCTGACTCATCGCAATGGAATGGTTTCCAGAATTTAGGACATGTCCCACCAGTTGTTCAAGGGAATGCTCAGGACGACTCTGTCGCCCAAAAACTGAAAATGTTAGAAGAACAAAACGAACGCATCCTATTGCTACTGGCCAAACTTCCAGGTGCAGCAGTACCTGTCGACGTCGAACCCCGAACTGGGTTCCAGGCATCACCCTTCGTCGACGAAATCGTGATGGTTGACATCCCAAAGAAATACAGTATCCTAACGTTCACACCAAAATATTCTGGTATCTCAGATCCAACTAAACATGTCGCTCAATATAAACAGTTGATGTGGATGATGTCGATCCCACACCAGTATCAAGAGGTGTGTATGTGCAAAAGTTTTGGAGCAACCCTCACTGGTGCAGCTCTGCAATGGCTAATTGGACTTAAACCAAAATCTATTGGATCATTCGCAGAATTGGTAAACCAATTCTCCCAACAGTTCGCCAGTAGTCGTAAGATGGAGAAGCTGACTAGGGACCTGTATTATGTTGTACAAAAAATGGGAGAGTCCATCCGGAGTTATTTCAACCGATTCAACACAGAAATGATCAGTGTCAAGAATTGCGATATCAAGACTGCGATCGAGGCATACAAATGTGGTCTAGACGAAGGTTCAGGTCTATGCACCGATCTGACAAAATATCCCCCAGAGAACTTTAAAGACGTACGAGCAAGGACATTGGCCTATATGAGAGTTGAAGACGACGCTGCCTTTCGACGTAAACACTCTAACGACAAAAAATCGTTAAGTGTGAAGAAAACAGAGTTCAAGGCCAAGACGATAGTTAAGGCTGAGTTGTCGAGACAGATATCGAACTTCAGGTTCGACAAGAAGAAAGTCTCGACCGCAACCAAGTTTCCTCAATACCCTAAGATTTCCTCCTATGGATTCAAAGGTACTTCTAAAGACTTGGTCGAAGCATTGAGAACTGCACAAGAAATAGTTCGATGTCCAAAGAAAAGCGATAAAACTGACGACAAGAAAGACAAGACCAAATGGTGCGATTTTCACGACGACCATGGTCATACAACAGACGATTGTATAGCCCTCAAGAAGGAGCTCGCTTGGCATATCCCGAAGGGTAATCTCAAGGATATCTTTGACATGATAGAACATCTAACAACAATGTTCAACCACCGTCCCCTATTCACAAAAAATTGTGAACTGTGTTACAGGAGGGCCAGACATCTGTGGTCTAACCTATTCAGCAGCAAAAAGGCACGCCAACCAGAGCGTAAGTAATCAGCTGATCCCGCGATCCTTACGACCGAAAGAAGAGTTGGAATTAGAATCTATGAAGATAACGTTCGATCAGGATGACTTGGGCGACCTCCATCAAAAACACCACGACGGGCTAATCATTCAGCTCAAGATTGGCAACTGTTTAACCCGGAGGGTACTAGTTGATGGAGGAAGCTCAGCGAAAATCATCTTTCTCGACACCATCAAGGCTATGGGTCTCAACAAGTCAGAAATCGTGCAACATTCGACAACGTTGGTTGGTTTCAACGGGGACGCGACAAGTACCATTGGGGAGATCACTCTACCGGTCTACACCAAGGGAATCAATAAGCAGACCAGATTCAGCGTCATCGACTGTTCATCGGCGTACAATGTCATCCTTGGTCGACACTGGATTCACGACATGAAGGCAGTCCCTTCGACGTACCACCAAACGATGAAGTTTCCAATGCTGTGGGGTATCCAGGAGATCAAAAGTGAACAAAAAGTTGCTCGGGATTGTTACAAGACCACGATGAAACCTTGAAAACAGTCTATCTAGCAATTACAGAACTAGGATACTCCTGATGTTGTTGACGACTATCGTTTGGAGGAGGTCATCCTGGACCAAAGCAAACAGAGCCAAGTCGTCTTTATAGGTTCGTCTCTCGATCCCTCTATTAAGAAATAACTAATATCTTTTTTGCAGGAACATGCCAACTGTTTCGCCTGGACGCACGAAGACATGGTAGGCATCGATCCCGAAATCATTTTGCACAAACTAAATGTGGATCCATTATTCAAACCAGTAAAGCAAAAACATCGAAAATTCGCTCCAGAGTGAAACAAGGTAATAAACGATGAAGTCGATAACCTCCTTGAAACCGGGAAGATCCGAGAAAAAAAATACCCCGACTGGATAGCTAATGTCGTGGTCATACAAAAGAAAAACAACAAATGGAGGGTGTGCATAGACTTCACAGATTTGAATAAAGCATGTCCAAAGGATCCATTTCCTTTGCCACATATTGATGCACTATTCGACGCAACTGCTAGACTTGACCTCTTGACGTTCATGGACGCATATTCGGGCTACAATCAAATACTTATGAACGTCGACGACTAAGAGAAGACAACCTTCATGACAGATCGAGGTATTTATTGCTATAAGGTTATGCCTTTTGGTTTGAAAAATGCAGGTTCCACGTACCAGCGATTGGTCAACAAAATATTCAAGGATCAGTTAGGCGACACCATGGAAGTATACATTGACGACATGCTCATCAAGTCTCGACAAGTTGTCCAACATGTCGAACATCTGCGATAATTGTTCGATATCCTTAGAAAGTAACATATGAAGCTAAATCCTACGAAATGTTCCTTTGGAGTCAGCGCCGGGAAATTTCTAGGATACATGGTGACTCGACGAGGCATTGAAGCCAACCCCAATCAGATTAAAGCAATAGTCGAGATCAAATCACCAAGGAGCTTCAAAGAAGTACAACGTTTGACAGGTCGAGTGGCAGCTTTAAACAGGTTCATATCTCGGTCGTCAGATAAATGCCACCTGTTCTACAATGTCCTACGAAAAAATAATGGTTTCCAGTGGATGGACGACCATGAACAAGCATTGTAAAAATTAAGAGAATATATGGCGTCACCTTCACTACTATCAAAACCACAAGACAACGAAGCATTGCAATTATACTTAGCCGTTAGCTCCAACATGGTAAGTGCAGTCCTAGTCAGGGAAGACAACAAACAACAATTGCCTATTTATTACGTAAGTAAGTCTTTGCTCGATGCTGAAACCAGTTTTTCCTTGATGGAAAAACTCTTACTATCGCTAGTTACTGCTGCAAAGAAATTACGACATTACTTTGAATCGCATCCCATAATTGTCGTTACTAACTTTCCACTTAAGTTTGTCTTGAGAAAACCCGAATTAACAGGTCGTCTAGCGAAATGGAGCATATATCTCAGCAGTTATGACATCGATTTTAAACCCAGGACCGCGATCAAATCGCAAGTCCTAGCAGACTTTGTCGTCGACTTTCGTCCTGAACTAGAAAAAGAAACACAAGATGAAGTTTGTTTTGTGGCGACTCACGACGACAAACCCTGGACTCTATATGTCGACGAATCATCCAACGCTAGAGGTACAGGGCTAGGCGTCGTCTTAAAGTCACCACAGGGGGGAAGATAGAGTACTCCATACGATGCGAGTTCAAAGCAATCAACAATGAAGCCGAATATGAAGCCTTGATTGTAGGGATGAGTATGGCGTATGACTTGGGGGCAAAGGGTTGCACGTCAAGAGAGATTCCCTCCTTGTCGTGAACCAAATGAATGGTGAATTCGCGGCTAAAGATTCAAAAATGACATCATACCTCAGGATAGCCAAAGCTAAATCTAAAAATTTCAAGCCTTTCTCGATTGAACAAATCCCAAGAGATCTGAATACTCAAGCAGATGCTTTAGCCAATCTTGGATCGGCACTTAACAAACCATTGTTTGACACGATACCCATGGTACATCTCACGACGTTGTCCATTGATCACGACGATGTTGTCCAGATCGGCAGTGAAGAAGAAATTGGTCGAGCGATATAATGAATTATTTAACACGCGACCAACTTCCTGAGGACAGAACTGAAGCTCGAAAGATTAGATTCAAAGCTTCTAGATATGTCATAATACAAGGAAAACTTTATCGACAATCGTCTACTGGACTTAACCTATGATGCATTATTAGCAAAACACAAGTCCAGAACATCCTACAAGAAATGCACGATGGTGAGTGTGGAAATCACTCAGGTGGTCGTAGTCTAGCCAATCGAATATCCCGACAAGGGTACTATTGGCCGACGCTACGACAAGACGCCATCAGGTATGTACAACACTATGACACATATCAATGATACTTAGGTACGACGCATAAACCTTCTGAACCTTTACACTCGATGCTGGTCCCTGGCCTTTCATGAGATGGGGCATGGACATCGTCGGTAAGTTACCACCTGCCCCCGGGCAAAAGGTATTTTTACTTGTTCTTACAAATTACTTCTCAAAATTGATAGATGCAACCGTTTTTCCCAAGTTCGGGACAAAGAGGTCATATCCTTTATCTAGACTAACATTATATGCAGGTTTGGAATACCATCCGAAATCGTTTGCGATAATGGATCTCAGTTAATCAGCGAAAGAACTCAACAATTCTGTGAGGATCACAACATAAAACTCACGACGTCGACACCGCGATATCCACAATCGAATGGACTTGCAGAATCGAGCAATAAGACGATCATAAACTCGATTAAAAAACGTTTGAAAGCAACAAAAGGAAAATGGGTCGACGAACTTCCTTCAGTCTTGTGGGCAAATCGTACGACTCCACGAACGTCTACAGGACAAACCTATTTTTCCTTAGTCTATGGATGTGAGGCAGTTCTACCCATCGAGATCTAGTTGCCAACATCGAGACATAACTCGGTCGACCATAACTTAGTCGATTTGAGTTACGATCTCAATGCCCTTGAAGAAATTAGAGAATCAACGTTGATTCGAATGGCATCTCAGAGACAATCAGTTGAACGTTATTTCAACAAAAACATAAAGACTAAAGTCTTCCAAGAAGGCGATCATGTTTTGCGTCGAGTATTCCAGAATACTCAAGAGCCAAACGTAGGTAAGCTTTCCATTAAGTGGGAAGGTCCTTATCGCATATCTAAGGTCGTGGGAAAAAGTGCTTATAGGCTCCAAACTCTTGACGACCAAGATATCCCACGAAGTTGGAATGCAATACATCTAAAGAGGTATATTTTCTAAATCCCTTAACTATTTCATTATGATTATTATGACACGATCAAGTACTAACTTAAGCATCGGAGGGTCGTTGGTTAGCCAACAACCAATCTCTAGCATTGTTTTCTCGCAGGATCGCACGACATCAGAATACAACTCTTATACACGCTTGATCTTATAAAAATCGATTTTAAGTTTTTTAACTTAGAAAAGTTTTATGGACAAATGCCTTAGTCGCATGAATTCCAGGATTAAAACTACTTGGGTCGCCTTAGTCGCAAGTATCCTGGGGTAAAATTGTTTGAAATGTCTCAGTAGCAAAAACCCTTAGATTATATGTTATGTTGGATCGAAAGTAACTTTGATTAAGTGATTGTTTGGTCGCACGACTGAAAAGATATAGGTACTTTATTGTCCTATATTCTTACTATGTGATGTCGTGTATATGGCATGAAGTGAAAGAACGTTTGACAAGGTATGACATAGCACCAAAAATCAGTCGATGGTTACAAATGAAAGGCTCGACCACCAACGGTCGACCATATAAAATACAAAAAATAACTAAAAAGATAGAAAACAGAAAACTCAAGACGGAGGAGCGTCTTCTGTGGCCTGCGAAGCATCACCCGCTGGAGCTTCATCGACCTTGGCCTACTCCTCAACCTCGACTAGTTCAATGTCTCTTTCATCTTCAGAGTCTAGGTCCTTCTCATTCCCGATCTCTGCCAAATAGAGCTTGAGGTCTTCTTCGGCATGAGCAAGGGGATTCTTCCCAACCAAGTGACGCCTCAAGATGGCTGCCTTTGTTGTCCATCGAGTGAATGCCTCGACAAACTTCAACTCATCCTCCAACTCCTTGATCTTGGCCTTCTGCTCGGCCTCCTTCGACTTCATGCCCGTGATCTCTTTTTCATTCTCGATCACGGACACTTAGGCCCACTCCAGTTCCTCACTGGTCCCCTTCAGGATCTCACATGATACGCGTAGACGTGTCTGTAGATCATCCACCTGGTGATTGGAGACCTCCGTGATCTTATGAGCCTCCTCGATCCGCACGGTTAAGGATTTCACTCGAGACGTGGCCTCCTTTTACCTAGCTAGGGCAACCTTCTCTCTCTCTACAAGCCGCCTTCTCTCTGTCGGATGCAGTGGGCAGGAGACATCGAATCCTCTCCATATCCCCGTAGAGACCGAGAGAGGCTTGGAACGTCTGTAATAAATTACACACGACAATTAGTACACGATGCTTAAAACAAAACAAACGAAAAGTATATTAAACAGGTAAGTGTCGACCCTTACCATGAAGGCGAGACTGAAGACGTGGGATGCCACGTCGTCGATCGTCATCTCCTTGAACTTCCCTTGGAAGTGCGGAAGTAAATACTTCCCCAGATGGGGAAATATCCTCACCCAATCGAGGACATCATCCGCCATAAAGTCCGACGACAACGTAAAGTTGACCGTCTGGACGTCGACATGTCCCTTCCCCTTGTCGGACGTGGGGACAGAACCAGAGGCCTGAGTCGCCTGCTCCGGAGGTGGTTGATCGACGTTTGACACCTCCGGAGGATTCACCATCAGAGGTGCAATGCTAATGGGGACCGCAAGAATGGGGTCGCCCATCTTCGCCTACTCAGGACTACCGACGCTCGACGCGTCGCCATCCTTTGATGACGGTTCCCTCGGGATCGTCATCCTCATACGTTTAGGCTGGCCCGACCCATTAGTCGCAACCGCTTTCCTCTTCTCTTTACCCTTACGGGCCAACTCCAACTCGGACCTCCTCTGATCGGTCGCACTGGTGGTCTTCGCAGGTGATCCGCCTGAAAACACAGAAACACACGACAAAGTTAAATTACGAAGAAAGACAAAAAAAATAAAAGTGGAGTCACGTGGTTTACCTGCCATGTCTACTTCTCTCTCTTCCTCGACCTCCTCTGCCTCAACCTCTGAAGTCTCGACGATGATCACCTCGTCCTCGTCGTCGCCTGTCGAGGAAATCGGAAGTAAGATCGATCGACTTTACTATAACCTAAAAATTGGGTTATCTTGTATAGCGAGTCGCTATTTAGTTTCATGTCGTCGAACTTGATGGCTACAAACAACAAGAGAAATCATCAGATATGAAATACAAACGACAAAGAAGACAAATGAGAAAAGATAAAAAAAAACTCACTCGACGTGTTCCAGTCTGGCTCGAGCCAATCCATATCTGGACCCAGTGAGCCTATACGCACAAAGACATATCTCGACTTCCACCCATGGTCATTAACCGCGGTGTTGAGGACCAAGGTACAGTCTCGCCGATACTTAGAATGAAGGCTGTAACGGTGAAAACCGTCAACCTTCACAGTGTAAACGGTAAGAAGGTCGTTCACATCTAATGTCCCAATCACTCGTCAGTCGCTCAATAACTGAGACGACCCTCCAAAACTGGGGCATAAGTTGCCCCGGTGCAAGGTTGAACGTGAGCATGAACAACCTTGATAAAGACGAATAGGGCCATTTAAACCCTATCTTGAAGGGATATTCGTAAATAACGAAGTATCCTTCCGGACACATATCAGGTCGAGCCTGACCCGATGAGTTTATGTCTATTTCCGCCGGAATTTGCGCTAAACGCCTAAGACTATTTAAGTCATCTTGACTCTGGATTGAACTAGCAGGTTCACTCGACATAGCTAGCCTAATAAGGTTGATTTTCAACTCAATCAAACCTAGTATATCCCAGTCTTTCCTAGGCTTCCTAGCACAAGTCTTAAAACGCATATAAAAGTTCAAGGAACAATTGTACCTTAAATAGTCGCTCTAAACCTCGATCGAAACCTAAACTTGGCAAGGATCGTATGGATTTTTTAAAGACTTGGAAGGGATTCGCTGAAATCTCTCTCTAAAATACTCTGAAGGCGTAAAAGGAAATAATCCGCCAAGGATCCCTATTTATATGCCCAAACGTATAAAGTCGAAACAACTGATAATCGACACGTGTCGATCGTCTTTTCGATCGCACTGTCGGATCTTCGACACTTGTCACCTACACCTGACACGCGTGTTTCCCACGCCGCCATGATAGAACACATGTCAGTTATATCGTCATGGGCCAAGTTGAAATCGAACCGCTTAGGTTCCACCGCGACGAGAACCTTTCCCCAATTGACACGTGGCAAGAATTTTTCAAAATTTAAAAATTAAAATTTAATTTTGCCGCTTCAATTTAAATTTTTGGGGGCAAACTGTTTGGGTCAAAAATACACGACCGCGACGAAGATACATTTAATGCATATTTCACACGATTTGCCTTGGATTAAGATAAGGTTCTGTCGACCAAACATAACTACGACACTCGTCGACACTATCTCGAAGGTCGGTCGAGCATCGTACGACCGTCGCAAGGATTTACTCTCGACCACGACCATACTGACGTACGAATCAACGTCTCTTTCTTGTTCATTTAGTGCAGGTTTAATGCCCATAAGTATCAACGACTATAACCGATCAACACCATTAAAGCCATTTATGAAGGATCAACCGTTACAAAGACACATTTATGAAGAATCAAGGCTATAAATATAGAGGATACATCCCCCATTGAATCATCTGAAATCAGAATCACGAAGCTTACAAACTTTAAGAAGATCAATTGCATTCTCGCTCTAGCAACACACGATAGCAGTATAATACACACGAAAAAGTGTTTTTACACACGATATATATTTGTTATAAGTTCATACACTTGTTCTTATTGTTCATCGTGTAAAACATTGTAACATCTAAGGATATCACTCCTGTTTGGTGATCATAGTGCACGACGACATCTCTTAGTCGTCCTCGGTTTTTCCTTCGTTGAGGTTTCCCCATGTTACCAAATCCCTCGTCTCTTTATTTTTATTGTCATTGCGTACATTGTTGTCTGGTTACTTTCTTTAGTTGGATAAAGCTCCACACCGACCTTAAATTATTATTTGGGTGATTTTTGGCATTAACAGTGCACTTGACGATATCTGCTATCGTCCGCAGTTTTTACCCTCGAAAGGGTTTTTCGCGTCACCAAATTCTCTATCTCTTATTTACTTTTATTATCTGTCGTACGATTTGTCGATCGATCGCTTACTTTAGTTGTTAAAGAACCATACCAACCTTAGATCTTCCTTGGGACGATTTTTGACATTAAAAGTTTGGCGGCCTACTAACAGTTTAAGTGCAACTTTTTTGACTAGCAGGATCATGGAAGCTCAGGGAACTCAAGCCCACATCATTGTTCAAAGGCGTATGGAACTTGATGTTGCTCGCAGTCGCATTGACGCTCTGGATGAGCAGAATCGCAAAGTAGCTGAAGAACTCTCAGCAATGAGGAATTAAAATGTGGGAAACCAATTTGGGCCTCAGTATGGTCTAAGAACACCTTTTTACATGCCTTTTGCAGGTATTCAACTTCCATTGTTTCCATACCCTAGGCCAACACAAGGTACTGGAGTAGCCACTGGAGTCGCCACATTTTCTATCACGACGATTCCAACGATGCCACCGCCAACGACAACATTTCCATCAATGCCCGTGTATCCCATGCACGCACCAATCAAATCTTGATGCATCACGACGACCAAGAGAAGACGACATTCATGACAGACAAAGGGATTTACTATTATAAGGTCATGCATTTTGGTCTCAAGAATGCGGGATCAACATACCATCGACTGGTCAACATGATGTTTATAGAGCGTCTTGGCGACACAATGGAAGTATACATCGATGACATGTTGGTCAAATCAAAGCAAGCAATCGATCATATCGATCATCTGAAGCAATCATTCGATATTTTCAAGGAGTATCATATGAAGCTCAATCCAACGAAATGCTCCTTTGGAGTAAGTGCAAGGAAATTCTTGGGATACATGGTCACCTGTCGTGGTATCGAGGCCAATACCGACCAAATAAAGGCGATCATGGACATTAAGTCCCTGCGTAACCTTAAAGAGTTCCAGCGACTTACTGGACGAATTGCGGCATTAAACAGGTTTATCTCTCGATCTTCAGATAAATGCGTATTTTATAATGTTTTGAGAAAATCAGAGGCTTCGAATGGACGAGCGACCATGAAAATGCCCTCCAAAAGCTCAAGGAGTACATGGCGTCGCCACCTTTACTGTCGAAACCTGAGGATCACGAGGTCCTCCAGCTTTATCTAGCCGCCAGCTCGATTGCTGTAAGTGTCATCCTAATCCAAGAGGATGAAAAACAACAACTTCCAATCTATTACGTAAGTAAGTCACTTATCGACGCCGAAACCAGGTATTCCTCTATGGAAAAACTTTTGTTAGCTTTAATTACAACGGCAAAAAGTTATGTCATTATTTTGAGTCATATCCTATAACTGTCGTGACTAACTTTCCTCTTAAGTTTGTCTTGAGGAAACCCGAGTTGACAGGTCGACTGGCAAAATGGAGTATCTACCTTAGTAGTTACGACATTTAATACAAACCCAGGTCCGCTATCAATTCGCAAGCACTGGCCGACTTCGTCGCCGATTTCAGCCCATAATTAGATATACCAACAAAACCTGTGGCCACTCTCGACGATGCAACCAGGAATTTACACGTCGATGGATTATCCAACTCCCGAGGGCAGGTCTTGGCGTCGTCCTCAATTCGCCACATGGGGGCAAGATGGTATACTCCATACAGTGCGATTTCAGAGCTACGAACAATGAAGCTGAATATGAAGCTTTGATCGCGGGAATGAATATGGCTCACGACTTGGGGGTAACAAGACTTCACGTCAAAAGCGATTCCTTCCTAGTCGTGAATCAAATGAATGGGGAATTTACAGCTAAAGACTCTAAAATGATGGCTTATCTCAGAAAAGCCAAAGCCAAGTCCGAAAAATTTCAGGAATTTTCTATTTCACAGATCCCGAGGGATAAAAATACCCAAGCTGACGCATTAGCTAATCTTGGATCGACACTCGGACAATCCCCATTTGACGTCGTTCCAATAATTCATTTGGCGGCGCTGTCCATTGACAACGAAAATGATGTCCAAGCAATAAAAGAGGAAGACAACTGGTCGAGCAACATCAGAAGATTCTTAACGAACGACCAACTTCCTTAAGACAAAATGGAAGCCCGAAAAATCAGATTTAAGGCATCCAGGTACATTATGATTAGAGGACAACTCTACAGACAATCGTCGACAGGACTAAATTTACGATGTTTTACCAATAAAAACCAAGTCCAAAGCATTTTGCAAGAAATGCACGATGGAGAGTGTGATAATCACTTAGTAGGTCGTAGCTTGGAAAATCGTATCTCTCGACAAGGATACCATTGGCCGACCTTACGACAGGATGCAATAAGGTACTTCCAAAGTTGCGACGCATGCCAATGACATTCAGGTATGCACATAAACCTTCTAAACTCTTGCAGTCAACTTTAACTCCACGGCCCTTCATGCGATGGGGAATGGATAGAAGTGACTGCTTTCTCCCAAGTTCGGGACAAAGAAGTCATCTCTTTTATCCTGACTAACATCATTTACAGGTTCGGAATCCCATCCGAGATCGTATGTGATAACGGGTCGCAATTCATAAGCTATAGAACCCAGCAGTTCTGCGAAGAGCGTAACATCAAACTTACGACTTCGACACCCCGATATCCTCAATCAAATGGACTTGTCGATTCGAGTAACAAAACGATCATCAATTCAATCAAAAAAGACTCAAGGCAGCAAAAGACAAGTGGGTCGAAGAACTTCCGACAGTTCTTTGGGCCAATCGTACGACGCCTCGCACATCCACAAGGCAAACTCGTTTCTCTCTGGTCTATGGTTGCGAAACGGTCTTGCCTGTCGAGACCCAACTTCCGACCTCACAACACATGTCGGTCGATCACAACTTAGTCGACCTAAGTTATGACCTCGACGCGTTGGAAGAATTACGGGAGTCAACATTAATTAAAATGGCGTCCTAGAAAAAATTGGTTGAACGACACTTCAATAAGAATGTCAAGGCTAAGATCTTTCAAGGAGGAGATTATGTCTTGCGACGTGTGTTTCAGAACACCCAAGAACCAAATTCAGGTAAGTTGTCCATCAAATAGGAAGGTCCATACCGAATAACTGAGGTTGTTGGAAAAGGAGCTTATCGATTGCAAACCCTCGACGGTCGTGACATTCCTCGAAGTTGGAACATGATACATTTAAGAAGTATTTGTTTTAAACATATTTATTTTTTCTTACGATTATCTCTTCATGACTATTACTGACTTAAGCATCGGAGAGTCATTGGCCAAGCCAACGACCCCCTCTAATGTCGTTTCACTGTAGGATCACTCGACTATCCGACTACACTCATGGTTGTACGATCATCTCACGACCAAGTTGTACGATCTGCAACCTGGTATCAGGAATCTTACCTTGATCGCAAGTTCCTTGGTTCAATCGTTTGGGTTAACATTTACTATTTAATCGTACATGACGATCCTTTTTACTTGAGGATGATTTAAACATCTAAACAAGTTTACTCTAGACGCAAATTCAATCTCGGTTGGCAGGTTTATAATTTACGTCGATCGCAAGTTAGTTGGTAAAATTACTTACTTGCCCAGTCGTTAGTCAATTGATTTATGCTTGATAGTATAGAATGTCGTGAGTTACTTGGGAAATTTCTATCTATACTTTCCTCTCGATGTTTGTCATGAAATGACTTACGCAATTATCCTAATGGTTGTTTCGACAAAGTAAAGATTGCGATAGAATAAAGTTTCGACATGTTTCAGTGTCAAAAGTTCTTGTATTAATATCTAAAAATATATTACAAGACATGGCACGACCATCAACGGTCGCCTGATTAAAAAAAACAAAAGTTTACGAAGAACTAAAACTAAGGAGCTGACTGCTCCTGCTACTGAGGGTCGACCGCAACATTTCTACCTTCGGGGGCGTCCTCTCCTGATTCGACTTCTTGCTCGTCTTCAGAATCGAGATCTTTCTCAACCCCGATCGATCCCAAGAAGAAGGCAAGTTCATCTTTTGCCGACGCCAGGGGGTTCTGACCCCTCAAGTGACGTCTCATCATGGTCGCTTGAACCTTGAGGCGAGTGAAAGCCTCCACAGACTTCACCTCCTCTTCGAGATCGGTGACCTGCTTCTTTTTCCCCCCCAACTCTGCCCTAAGAGCCTTAACCACTTTTTCATTCGCGGTCGAGGCTTCCTTAGTCGTATTCAGCCTCCTCCGTGGACGCTCGACCCAGAGCCACCCTTAGCTGCCCCTGGAGCTCCTTCTTCTCATGACCGGCGACCTCAAACTGGTTAAAGGCGTCGTCAAGATGAACGGAATACTCCTCCTTTTCTTGGCCTCTGCCTCTTTGGCCTTAGCCTTTGCCTCAAGGGCCCTGGCTAGCGCCACTTGCTCCTTAGCCAAAGCGGTTGGGACTAACCTCCTCACCTGATCCATGTGGGTGTTGAGGACAAATCCCGCTTCGAGAGCCTTCATAATCGCACGACCAACGATTAGATCGTAAGATAAAAAATAATTCAAAAATCTTACGACTAAAGAAAAAGGAAGTAACATACCATAAAGGAGAGCCACGAGACATGGGTGGCTAGGTCATCGACCGATACATCCTTATATCCGTCGAAGAATGATGGCAAGAGGAATTTCTCCATGTGGGGAAATAGAGACCTCCTACCCAGCTGTCCAGACGACATAAAGTCACCCGGAAGGGTAAAACTCACGTCGATGGGAGTCGGGACCTCACTGGTCTCAGGACCCTTACCCTCGTCTTTCGACGAAGGGGATTGGCTTTCCACCCCGGCTGGTGGAGCCTGCCAGATCGGCTTTGCATCCATGACCGGAGGCGTCTTCGCCTTCTCCGAAATAGTGACCTCAGGGCCACTGTCCTTTGAAGACGGTTCCCTCAGGACCGTCTTCAACTTCTTGACCCCCAACCCAAATGTCGAGGGAGCTTTTTTCTTGATTTCCCTCCCTTTAAGGGCAAGCTGCGTAAAAGCCTCTCTCTTAGAGAGACTTGTTGTTGGTTTCACGGGGGTCGATCCTCCTGAAAGAAACAAAAACATAAGTAAGTCCATGACTAAAACTTATGAAAAATAGACAAGTAAGTGACGTCCTTTATAGACTAGACCTTACGAAATCTTGCGATCTGTAGGTAATGTCACACCTACATGATCTTGTGACCAGTGGGTGACATCTAACGACTAGATCCTACAAAAGTCTTTCGACCAGTGGTGATGTTTCACGACTAAACCCACTAACTTACGACCAACGGGTGACGCCTTTTACAAACTAAACCCCATAAGATCTTACGATCGATAGGTGACATCCTATGACTAGAACCTATAAACTAATTAAAGGAAGACTTACCCGTCATCTCTTTCTCTGGAGTCTCCTCATCAGACTCCTATTCTTCTCGTTCCTCCTTCTCCTCCGCAGGAGAAGCAACCGATGTCCGAATGTATTGTACGTCGTCGTCCTCCTCGTCCCAATCAGCAGTAGGACGAACGATAAAAAAGGAACGTTCCTCGATGTTGAACTCGAGGAATCATTCGATTTTAGCTGTCGAGTCAGCAGAAGGGGCGGCTATCGAGAATTCGATCACTAACAAAACAAAAACAAAAACAAAAACAAAAACAAATGTTAGAAAAACTTCGACAGTCAAAGCAAACGACGAAGTTAAATACTAAAAGACTCCATGTCTTACACTCGGTATTCCACCCAGTGGTGAGCCACTGCTCATCATCGTCGAGCGACGCAATGCGTCTGAAGACATATCTCGTCTTCCATTTGCGGTCATTGACCGCAGTCGCCTGAACCAAGGTATGAGGCCCTCTATATTTCGAAAGGAGGCTATACTGGTGGTTCGTCTCCGCCTTAACCGTATAGGCCAAGGGAAGGTCGTAGAGGGTAAATGGTGATTCCCATTTATCCGTCAATCATTCAATCACTTGAACGATTCGCCAAAACTGGGGCATCATTTTCCCCGACGACAATTCGAAGATCGTAAGGAACAATCTCGATAGAAAATAATAAGGCCAGGTAAACCCTATTTTGAATGGATACTTGTATACAATGAAATACCCATTCGGGCATTGCTCTGATGCAGCAATGTCGGAGGACAAAGCTCCACATTTTCAGGAATTCCGGCCAAGAGCCGAAATGCCTCAACGCCTTCCTCCTCGCTGAGGGTACTGATTAGGTCTGGCGACATAGCGAAATTAGAGTAGTGGATGGTCGCTACATAAAACCCAAACGCGTCCCAGTTCTTCCTAGGTTTATGGGCTAAAGTCTTAAAACACATAAATAGGGTCAAGAGATCGTACCTTATATGGGCTCTAAACCTCGAACTAACAGTGGCAAAGATGTTGCAAGTTTTTGGTAAGGATTTGTAGAAAATAGGAAAGCTCTCCCTCGAAAAAATTGTAATCGCGTAAAAAGGAAATGATTCAACCGGAGATTCCTATTTATACGGGATTTGGTGTCAGGTCGAGTTGATAGATGGTCGACACTTGTCATCGACCTTTCGCATGCCAGCCGTCAGATGAACGACACTTATCCCTACACCTGACACCATGCGCCCCACGTCGCCATGACGTCACGACCGCTAAACGACTGCACGTTTTCCCTCGTAACCGCTTCGGTTTTCGAGGGAACGATTCAGTTACAAATTTCGACACGTATCCAATCTGGTTACAAAATTCGAAAAGTCGACTTGCCGCATAATTTACAAATTTTGGGGGCAAACTGTTTGGGTAAAATTTCACAAGTCATGACTGACTAAAGGAAACCAAACTTCTCCAATCTAAGGACCACTCTTGTATTAAGATAAGGTCCCGACGATCACACACATCGAGAGTCACGATCGTCACCTATGACGACGGTCGAGAGTTTCTCGCGTCCACGACCAGAAAGAACCTCTCGATAGACTTATATCTCACGACCTTTATAACGTAACTAATGATTGTTTATCATTTATTGCATACAATCGTTTTCCTTTATGAATTCTTTATTAGAGGTTTAAAGCACATAATGACCAATGGATATAACGGGCGAACATCATAAAGATCAATCATTATCAAGACCGTTGGAAATTTAATGCTCATTTATGGTGACCAAAAGATATATATATCATCTCAAAGATACATTTGAAAACATCTGAAGCACATCAGAAATATACTATGCACAAGCAGATTCAAACTTTTTTCTCTCAAGCAAGAACTCTCGACGAAGTGTTCCATCGCACGACTGACCATACAAATTTACGATTTGCTTATTTATATTTGTAATATTGTCATTTGTACTTTCGATCACTCCTTCTAAAGGACGACGTCCCTGTTTGACGTCCATAGTACACTTGACGATATCTGCTATCGTCCACGGTTTTTACCCTCGACGGGGTTTTCCGCATCACAAAATTTTTTGCCTCTTATTTACTTTTATTATCCATCGTACGATTTGTCGATTGATCGCTTACTTTAGTTGTTAAAGCTCCACACCGACCTTAGATCTTACTTGGGATGATTTTTGGCATTAACACAACTTATCTCCGTGCAGAGAATAACTTGCTCTGTACCCAACTCAAAGACGCAACTGAGCAAAAGTGGTGTCACATGTTTAAGAATGAAAAGCTTTGTGCAAAGATTCAAAAGATGAATATCGAATGCAAATGCAAACCATCCGAACCGTAGTTATGCATTCTGGGGTCATCGATAAGTTTTAAGTATAGAGTTTTTGTGGTTAATGTTTTTTAGGGTTTTTTTTTCAAGATGAACCAAACGTAATGTGGATGTTTTTTGTTTTTTTGTCTATATGCGTGGTTACTTATAGTTGATGATGTAATGGTATTTGAAGTCAATGAACCCTGAACATCAAATGTTTTGTCAATGAAATCAGTTGTTTTCTGGTAAGGGTTTCAGTGAAGATGACTCAACCACGTGTTTATATTTTTCGGCTGTTTTGGATACTTTTTTTAATGTTTTTATTATGATGTTTTTGTTATGTTTTTGAATATGGGTAATCAATATTTTATGTTGTATGGCATAATAAAACAAAGTCAAAAGCATCTACTTTGAATCGATGATTATTATGTTTCAGAATAATCAATTGTAAATCAAAAAAAACATTATTCCTTGAAACCTAGTAAAGCAGTTTGATTGAACATAAACTAAACAACCAACATTCATCATCAACCATTGTTTTACGGTTCAAACCAAATCAAGCATAGTCTAATTGTTTTCAAAACAAACCAAGTAGTTTCATGAATTAAAAGTATGATTCAACTAAGAAAATGCTAAAAACCAATCAAAGGCTTCATTGGCACATAGGTCTCCTTTATAATATGTGCTTTTAGATCCGGATCCATGCTTTGGAACTTTTCAACATCTTTGAGTAATTCATCATTTTTTGTGTTGAAGGTGCTCATTACAAATTTTGTTGTATATTTATTTCGTAGATCTGTCAGTTGTGGCTTTTGGCTCATACCCTCGGATGTTAGGCCTGTTCCATGACTGTTCCTCACCCATCCATGTCTCCATATGCCTCATGAGAAACACTCCACTATCATTGTTTCTGTTAACATGCTCATACATTCCCATTGTGTCGTTGATCTCACATCCCTTCCAATATTGATTGTGCAGCACTACTATGGTTGGGGTTTTGAAATTAAACACAACTATGTAGTATAGTCCAACATCCATAATAGGGAAAAACACCTAAATTTTCATTAACTACATATTAGCATGACAAATTTGTTATAAATGATATTACATCAAATTACAATTCAGTTGTACTTACCAAATCGATATTTCAGCTTGAGAACATCCAATTTGAAGCGTGCTGACCTTGCCAAGTTCTTAATGAAAATGTCGTATCTAGTTGCGAAGTCGGTGAAAGGATCCATTAAGGTGTGGTCATCCTATGTGTTTAAAATTCCCGTATCATATTATGAATCTTTGCATCTTAATTTTGTAAAAAGAAATATTATGAAATACGATGGGTGTATATCATTTGCTAACTTTACCATTGAAGTAATTAAATTTACTAGTTTCATACTACACATTAATACACTTATATTGCTTCACATAAAAAATAATATAAATTTCATAGATATAACGATATATTATGCTAAAATTAATTAGAAAACCACTTACCATAACGACCGTTGCGAAGAAATGTCGGCGTAATGCATCCCCGCTCCTACAACCAGACCTCATCACTGTTGTATGAAAGTTTTGCTATAAATTGTTTGAACATTGTAAAATTAGAGTTAGCATACAATATCAAAAGAATTACATTAAATAGATAACATATTGATATAACTTACTACAGTCCCCCTCAATCCCTTATTTCTTCGGTTGTTACCTTCATGTCGACAACCCTTCTCACGTACGGTGAACATAGGTGGTCTTCTAATCTTATAGTTCGACGTGTTTGTCTAATAGGTAAAGCATCACCACCTTCTAACCCAGATTCAATCATCATTGATGTGTTCTTTCATTTCTTCAAAGTGTCATCATCTTCCATGCAAATTCCCTTTCCCTTGTCAATTCGAGATGGTTTGTCATCTGCAACAAGCTCAACAATTTTCAAAGGGCTAGCTTCCATGTTGAAGTCTAGAATCGGGACAATAAGATACTTCTTCCTTTGTTTTTTTGTTGACGCAGACGCTGAATAAGCAGAATCACATATGTCATAAAGTGTTTGCGTACCCCAGTACTATAACAGAGGGGTTTGGATGACTTTGGTCTCATGTTTTGTTGTATCCCTAGATGTTGACTCAGTACTATTTCCGTAGATATCTCTGCATCAAGATGGATACGTCGTTCACCATCCATCATTTTGCCGATGCCCATTTCTTCGTTGCCCTTTCTTTCATCATTGACATTGTACCTGAAAATATATCCAAGAATATCCATGTAGTTAAGGAAAATTGGATCATTTGGGTATTTCCATGTAAGGTCTCCAACAATTTTTCCGTTTCCCACTTCTCAATTGTAATCAATGCGATCTTTTCATCCATCAACTTAATATTCTCCTGTTTAATTAACAAAAAATATAAATTAAATGTGTTTACAATGAAACAGTATATACCTCTCGTTCCATAATAAGATCCTTTAGTGAAAGAGTGGCGCTTCCTAACCCTGCTTCTTCGATCTCAAACAACTCTCGTTTTTTCAACAAATTACAACACCATGCTAATATGGCAGGCCTCTTGTGTTCAACTTTTATCTCAGGCCAATTGGTTGTTTCAACATATAATAACTTTTGAAACATAACAAGTTAATATGCTATAACAACTTTTGAATGGGTATATGAAAAATAGAAAATCTTTGATGAAAGTAAGATCTTACTGTCAAGTACGTCAGAGGCCCACCGTAGAAACAAATGATATTGTTCCTGTTCCAGTTACCCTTGCTTCTCTTCAGCATTCGAAAACATATTTGCACCAATTAATTTGTCCTATCATTGCCTCACTCTTTATACGGAACATAAACTGAATATTACAACATCCCGTGTGGTTGCATTCCTCTATTATATTAACGAATAGGACCAAAAAGTTGATTTTAAACCTTAAATTGGAGTCTCCAGACTTTTCAATCAAATCTTTGACATCCATGGGTCTCATTTTCTTCTTCTCAAATTGGGCTCTAAAGTGGTCCATGATATCTAAACACTGTAGTGAAGGCACTTCTTCCATCAAGTTTATGCCTCCTAACGGCAACCCCAACATGTCATGAATTGACTCTAGCGTGATTGAGATGGATCCAGTCTTGACCTTTAGTGTCATATTTGCAGTATCCAGGTTATCTACTACATAAAACCCCAACCTAGATGGACTCCCATCAGTTTTCAAGCCCAATAAACATCATAACCCCATACTATTTACAACCTCACGTTGATCATTTGTGAGAGACTGTGTTTTCATGAAGTGCTCGTGGGGATGTCCTGGTTTTAAGTATACCATCTGTTACCTGTTAGCTACTCCGTTCACTTTTTTAGGCACTCTTACCTCTCGTTTGTTCACCTTTGGGGCAACTGTTTCATGCTCTGTATTCATCTTGTCATCATGTATTTTGTCATTTCTTCTTAACCCACTTCTTGTTGCAATGTTCTCACACCTTATACCATAAATGGGAGATATATAAGTTACTAGTGAAACTTCACCTCATATGGTTGGTGTTTTTTACTATGATTGTTATTGTTTGTTGGGATGGTTCATAGTTTCTTACCTTCATCCAAACTCAAAGCTTCCATATCCTCAATTACAACATCTTTCCTTTATCATGGACATCATTGGATTCTTTGCAACTGCTTCTCAATGAACTTCTTCTTGCATTTACTTTCATCTTGTTTGCTGAAAGTGGTAAGGTTAATTATTGCACTCATTTTTTAACAATGTTAGTGTTGGAAAGTTCATTATGTTACACATGTCGATTACAATGATAAATATAACTATTTATAATAACTACAAAAGCTTTAATTAAAAGATGTCAGTTATGTTTGTACCTTCATTCAAACTGACTGCCTTTATTACTTTGATCACTTTCTTGGTTACCTTTGTTGGTGAAATTGCTTCCATCTTTGGGATTGTTGACGAATTAGATCCATGCAAGTCTATACGTTGATTTCTCATTACACCAACATCGTGTCCTATCGATTCCTTCCCCGTGTTTTACACAATGTCATTATAGTAATTTCATGATCCAACATTGTATTGCAAAGAAATCCCTAATATCACATAATCTTACTTTTCCTACAGCTTATGGAGGTTTAGGAGCCAATTTCAATCACCTTCATTGCAGTTGATTATGTTCTTGTGTTTTTGTTACAATGTATAAAGTGAGTTGGTATATATTTATTATTAACAAATAATCATTTTATATACCTATCAATGGTCTGTTCGGTGACGTTGGGTCCTGTTGTGGATTGGCAACATCAGCCATAATAGTGTCTGTGATAGGACCGTCCGCCATAGCAGTGTCTGACATCATGATTTATTTAATCAAGATTAGTACACAACTTGTTTCATCAACTACAGTAATATACAAACTGTTTACATCAGGTTCACTATTATACATTATGTTCCATGAGGTTCACTACTACGTATTATGTTTCATTAGGATAAACAAGATGTTTCATGAAGATAAACAATATGTTTCACCAAGTTCATGAGTAAACAAGATGTTTCATCAAATAAACAATATGTTACACCAAATTCATGAGTAAACAAGTTGTTTCATCAAATAAAAAATATGTTTCACAAAGTTTGTGAGTAAACAAGTTGTTTCATCAAATAAACTAGTAAACAACATGTTTCATCATATCTAGCAAATCAAACATAGTTACATACTTACATAACATAAATTAAGAGAATGTTTTATCAAATTTTACCAAATCAAGCATGTTTGATACCAATAGCTATTCTACCTTTTCATCAACGTATGGCATAGACAAGGGTATCCAATTATAAACTAATGATGTTGCCCCCCAACTTCATCAAATCAAATAATTTGTTCACATTCTTTTCATGAATGGTAGACAAATCATTGAAACAGGTTATTTGGGTGAAATAATGTGTTAATGAGTTTCATCAAATAAGTGTTATGTTTTCAAGGTGTTCAACAAAAGCATACACAACATCAATTTCACCATCAATATCATATAACAACAAAATAGCTTGTTTACCCACATTCATTACAGGACAAAATATTTCATAAATTTCACTAATATGCATGTTGTTTCATCAGAAATCTTGTGGGAAGATTAAAATATAGGGTTTTTTTTCTCTTCCTTATGTTGTTTTCACCGAAATCTTGGAAATATTAAAATATAGTTTCTTTGTGGAAAAATCCCTAATATCAATGCAGTAAAGTATTTCCATCATGAAAACCCTAATTTAATCAAATGTTTTAAGTTAGTATTCTAATGTTCGAATGAATTTTTTCTTCATTGTTTCTTTAGAGAAACCGGTCGATGAGATGCTTATATTAACGAAAACAGGGAAAAATAGAGCAAACGTAAATCATTGCCTACATCACTGTCACTCTTGCCGATTTCAGTTTCACGTTTGACCATTATGCGTTTCATCTTAGGTTTCGATTGCAATGCAGGGTTGATTTCATTGTCGTCTTCATCGAGAGGGTTAGCGGTCGTGTTAGTGAAGTTGGAGAAGGTATTCTTCTTCATTAGTCGTTCAATGAATTTTCAGTTTTTTGATTTCGGTTTGGCAAGCGACATGGTTTTTGTAAAACTATTCGATGTTTCACCCTCCGTTTAGTCGAATCATGGCGACGGAATTGGTGAAGAGGATCTTCAAATATTTGTTACCAATTTGAATAAAATCAAGTTGCCAGAAAAAATGGATTTCATCCCCTTTCCTTTTTTCAAACCAGATGATGGAATGACGTATTTACCATTATGTTTCATTATTTTTTTAATAAAATAATAACAATGTTAACATAAATAGGCTGAATTGATATGCACTATTGATCAATTTCATCTAAGGTAGATAAGTGGGTTTCAAAGTTTGTAAACTAAAAGTGGTATTCAAATGAAAAACCACCTCTATATATATCACAATCATTATTAATGAATCATAATAGTTTTCCATAAATATATATATTGTTTCCTAAAACAATGGTTTGCAGAGTTTCCACGAATTGATTGGTTTTCAAATGAAACGCACCCTACATATTATTATTTTTAATATAAAAAAGATAAAAAAGGGTAAAATGTCAAAAATGACGCTGATTTAACGGATTAGGAGTTAACTCCGTTAGGGTATGGGACCAACTCGAAACGAAATGTGAACCATGGGGATGCTTAGTGTACTTATTTTGATAGATGGACCATATCTAGATCTTGAGCAAACTACAGGGACCCATGGTGTAATTTACTCCTGATTCTTTTTATATATTTAGTTATAGGAATTTTAAGATGGAGTTTTAACATGTTGTACTCATGCATCAATAAATTTGCAATTTTGAATTTTAAGTAATAGGTAGAGTTAGAGATTGGTTGTTCATTATTTTATCTTAAAATATAAATCGATACGGGTTTCAAACTAAAAATTATAAAATTCTCATTTTCAGGTTTAAATTAAAGTTTTACTATAATTTAGATTTAAAAAAATGTAATTTATTTTAGAATTTAGTTATGAATATTTTTATAAAGATAATAATGAATTTTTATATAAAGATAATTATAGAGTATTTTGTTAGTGGTCAACAACTTTTAATCTAAATATTAACTATATTTAAAAATAAATGAATAATATATTATAATAGAAAATAAAATAAGTGTTTTATCTTGTAATGTTTATCTTGTATTCGTTATGTTTATCTACAGTTGTTTATACGAATTCAAACATCGAGCTTTAATAAGTTGTACTTATGCTTAATCAACTTGTAATCTTGAATTTTGAGTTATATGCATTAATAAGTGGTACTGAATGCGTAAAAATTAGTATTTAAGACTTTACCCTAAATGCTTTATCATATAATATATAGTTGAATGTAGATGCAAACTAATGAAAGATGCTAACTATTACAAGAACAAGTACAAATACAACAACAGAGAGAGAAGCCTTGTGGCTGAAAAGAAGAATTGGATCTCTGGTTCCTTCTCTGAAGAAGAGTCAGATAAAGCACTTATTTGTTTGATGGTCAGAACCTCTAAAGACACTATCTCTGAACCTTCTTCGTCAGATTTTGATACCCAAGGTATGTCCTATCTCTGAACATGCTGCCTCTGAACTTTAGATGACTCTTAGTCAGCACTCTGAAGATTTTCTCAAACTAAAAAAAAAAGTTAAATTAGAGAAAACCGAGAAAAAGAAAGTTGAAAAAGAGGCTAGTTTCTTCAAAAGAGAGTCAAATCTTTTGAGTGAAGCAAAAGAAGCAATTGAAAAGAAGAGAAAAATGGTTGAAAATTTGAGAAAATCAGAGGAAAAAGAGTTAATAGAGAAAACCAACAAGCTTACAAAAGACTTGGAAGAAAAAGGAAAGGAAGCTTAATGCCTCTGAGTCTGAAAGACTTAACTCTGTGACTCTGAAAAGAAAATCCATAACGAAAGAGAGTTGTTACACTAGAGATTCCTTTCAAATGAATTTTTAATCAAAAAACGTAGGGATGCACAAGGCGTGTAGGAGAAAATCAATTTTCAAATGGACATACAAGGTTTAGGATTCAATGACCTTGATTCCTTTATTGGAAACAAGAAAACAAGCATTTTTTTCAACTTTTAACATTAGATCCATTTAAAAGCCTAATTTTCCATATCTGGAAGAATCTTCTACTTTCAAGAGGATCAAGACCTCAGAAGGAATTAAGTCTTCAAGAAAATTAAAATATAAAAATGTGATATATGAAAATGCTTCCATAAGCAATAAATCAGAAAAACATAAGACGACTTCTGAGTTCTCTTATTCAATTCCAGAAGTTTCAAAACAAGAACAAAGCAATGATGTGCATTTTCATAAAATAAAGTAATCAACATTTATTTTAATACATTGCATGATACACAATTAGTGCATATCATTTATACATAACATACAACCGTTGAGAAGGAATGATGGTGATAAGAGGCTTATAGTAACAATATATTTTATATCTGGAAGTCTTACTCAAGATTGCTTGAAATCCAAATAAATTGTCTTTTTTCTTAAACTCAAAACTTCATGAGAAGACACAATCAAATCAAAACAAATACGAAACTAAAATCAATAGATTAATCTGAGAGAACCAGGACGCATTGAGTATTCAATCCATTTAAGTCGTTAGGAGAAGGGGATGGTGAAGCGAGATCTTGTAGTCAAAACAATCAGCTAAAGTAAATTATGAAAATTAAGTTGGTAGATTTACTTGAGAGATCAATAATTCAATATGATAGATAGAGAGAACAAGAAGCTCAGGATGACGATTGGGAGATGGAGAGGAGCTAGGGAAGATGAAGGAGAAGTTGTTAAATGCAAATATAAATGAATAATCAATGTTGATGGGAAATTAGGAAAAAAAGGGTTAAGAGAAGGATGGAGGAAATTAAATGAATAATCAATTCACTTAATTTTTAATTCTTTATTAATAAAAATATCAAGAATTACACATTGAAAACTTTTAAGATTCTTGCGGAAAATAACAGATAAATCTATTCTAACAATCTTTCACTTAGAAACTAGAAAACTAAACACAACTTGAAAATACAAAGATCAAAGCTATGAAGTTCTTGAGAGAGACAGAGAGGTTGCTAACTTTTCTTGAGCACTAAGTTCTCTTTTTAAAGGGTTGGCTTGCATGGAAACGTTCTTCATCTTTAAATACCACCATGTGCATTAAATGCAAATGACACTTGTCATCTTGGTATTGGATACCAAATATCTTCTTGCAAAAGCAATAAGATCTTGATGTGACCTATCATAAATCAAAGTAGACTTTTGTACCTTGATAAGACAACACCTTAATAAAATATATTTGGTACATATCCTTTTTCTGATATTTTGGAGAAGGTCTCCATCATTTCAAAACTTGGGTGAATATCTTATGTGCAATAGAAGTTTCCATTCTTTTTGTCAGAAGAACATTGGGAATGAGGAAGTATAGTCAAATCATGAGGATTTGCTATAAGGATGTTACCGAATTAGGGAATGATTCGGCAATGGGTTTATCTGTCGAATCTTCGGTAGGAGGCTTCCGATATAGAGGAATCGACAGGGATGTCTTCTGCCAAATAGAGGAGAAATCGGCAGAGGGATGCCGAAGATGTTGCATATATTTCGGCAGATGTAGCTTAGTTCTTGTGAAGTTCATCTTGATCCGCATCAGTAGACTTACTTCATGTTGAATTCGGTTGGTCTTCGATTCACCGATCTTTTAAGCACAACTAAGCTATTACAAAGAACCATAAAATATTCTAAGTATGAAAGTGTACAACATTTTACAGATATACAAATACAAACCGAAAGGGGAGGTCATCTTCAAATCTTATATGACCCAACAAAAACAAATCAACTCTATTAGTTAACATAAAACATTCTTTTAACTATTTCTTATATAAATGGATTTTATCTTTTTGCAAAATTAGGGTAGCCAAGTTTTGACACAAAAGCATTTAGCCCTCATTTCTTATATTAACTTTCGACTTCCAAACTTGCATCTTCTCACAAATGTTGAATGAATAAACTCAACCACATTTCAAAATTTGAGGATTACTCAAATCTCATGTTGCCAAATCATCATCCTTGGTTTCTCTTTTAATATATATATATAGGGTGCGTTTCATTTGAAAACCAATCAATTCGTGGAAACTCTGCAAACCATTGTTTTAGGAAACAATATATATATTTATGGAAAACTATTATGATTCATTAATAATGATTGTGATATATATGGAAGATGATAAGATTCATTTATTATAATCATGACTTTAGATTAGGAAACTTAACAAAATGTTTCCTAAAATAGTGGTTTGCAAAGTTTCCACGAATTGATTGGTTTTCAAATGAAACGCACCCTATATATATATATATATATATATATATATATTCCAATTTAGGCCTTCTATTTGAAAGAAGATAAAAAAAATTATAGTAGAACAAGAGTAGTGTACAAAAATAATAAAATAATACTAAACTTATAGTTAATAAAATAAAATAAATATTAAATACAATGAGAAAGATAAAGGAAATGGAGAAAAAAAAGGGAAATAAAACGGTTTGTGCAATTACGAAGCCTAAAGAATAAGGCAATTAAAATGAAAATAAATATATCAATAATGTGGTTAACATGAAATAGTGGATGAGATAATTAAGAAGATATCGTAAAAATAATGCCAATAATGATGTCCATATTTAATTAACAAAAACAAGTTAAAGAATGATAAACGTTTAAGCATTAGTTCAGTAGTAATAAAACATGGGTCTTCACTATTGACGATTTTACTAGATGTTTTCCAAGGTCTCATGACACAAATTAATCCTGAAGTCAACAATTATAAAAAATAGGGAAATTGGCTCAAATAGCCACATTACTCTATCAATTGCATCTACTAGTCACTTCTCTCCATGATTTACCAAAATAGACCTAGGTCCGCAATGGCGGACCTGCAGGTCATCTACCTCCGCCATCCTCTGTTGTCGTTGAGTGAGATCGTGACACGTGACGAAATGACGGACCTGGGTCGGGTGGCGGACCTGGCTTGGACCGACAATTTTTTTTGTCTTTTTCTGGAGGTAGCGGATCTAGGTCTATTTTCGTCAATAAGATAGAGAAATTGCTAGGAGACTAATATGCCAATGTAATGTGACTCTTTGAGCCAATTTCCCTATAAAATGATTTAAATGCTAAAAACGTTTTCTTCTTCCTTGGAACTACCTTTTAAGTCACTTTTTCTCTCCTATTGGTCGGTTGAAAAGTAACATTATATTACATCTTCGCTCACCCTAGTTGGCCAAAACAAACAAAAATGAAACATATTTGTATATATTTTATATTTTGTGAAACTAGAATTGTATCCACTCAATATAGCACGGTTTTGAAATCTCGAACTCAAACTTTCAATCACGATTCATACTTTATTATGTTATTTTGATTTTTTTTATCTATACTATATTATAAAATATTTATAAAAAAAACTCTTAAAAACAATTGTTAAAGTTTAATGTATCGCTATTTAATGTTAATTAATTAAAATCTTTTAAAAACAACCATTAAAGATTTATGTACTACATTTAATGTTATTTATTAACTTTGAATCATTATCTCTAACCACTTTAACTCCCCTAAAATTACTCCCCACTCGAACTCCCCTAAAATCACTCCCTGCATAACTAAATATAGGATAAAAATCAAATTTTAAATATAAAAATATAAAATATAATTAAGAAAATCTAATAGAATATTTAATGGTTTATTTTATAAAAAAAACATTATATTAGTATACCTAAAATAAATCACATTATTAATAAACTATCGAAGGAACTCTTAAAAACAAGTTTTTATGCATTAAGTACTGTTTATTGATATACATTACTTAAAATTCAAGATTACAAGCCATGGTGCATGAGTACAAATTTCTAAAGCTATATGTTTGAATTCATAACTAACTGATAAATATAATTAAAATAGGATAAACATCTCAATTTAAATATAAAAAATTTAAAATATATAAGATAATCATTGAGTTCTAACAAAATACTTAATCTATCTATACATATAATAAATAAGTAACGGAAGTGACACGTGTCATCTTCTGATGACTCCATTTTTTCATTTTTCTTCCTAAACATGAACCTGGACACATTTTACACTATAAGTTCATTTAGCAAATCCACATTCATTCTTTATTTAATCTTTCCTTAATTCAATTTTTTTAATTTATACCTTACATTTACTACCCTTATAATTAGATATGTAGTTTACTTTTAATCTTTTACTTTTTTATTTTTCATTTTAGACTCTTATCATATAAATATAAATAATGTATATGAACTAAATTCAGGGTCGTTCCAATCTTTTCGGGGGCCCCGTTACACTTGTATAAAGACTATCGACTGATTTTGGGATATAGAGATATTTAGTTATTTAGATTGAAAAAGTAGACATCTAATCTAAATCTTTTAATAGAAAATTGAAATATTGACAATTTTCAATTACTCATATCTCTTGTCAATCACTACAAGCCTCCAAGAGCAAACCAATTAAGTAGGCACCATATGTGAAACAACAACCCAGTTTCCATACATGGTCATGGCCTTTTAATTTTTATGTTAGCAAAACAAACTGTATCCACTTCATAAACTCTTATTTTTATGTTCAAAGCTAAGGAGAACCAAACCACCTAATGATTTAAAAGAGGAAACTTGGTAACAATAAACTCAAATCTAGAAACAAGTAAAAATATAAAATCAAAATTACACAGTTATAAAAACCAAGAAACCAAGGATTTCACATACTTAAACCCATCTAGATGAGTTTAGTACTACAATAGCCAAAATGATTTGAGGAAGACTAAATATTGAATCATTATTTAGAACAAGATAGAAATTATAGGTGTTTGGCATAATGGATGATTGCCATTTCTGATTTTTGAATCTAAACATGTTAACTTTCATTCCTAAACCTAGAACAATTGACATTTTGATTTATACATAGTATGAGTAATTAACACTCTGAATCAATGAAGCTAATTAGTAATTACCTGAACAATAGAACAAGTAACAACTTAAGAATATGAATCTAATTCACAGGAAAAAACAACCCCTGTTTGTCAGTTTATGAGGAGAAAAAATAAATCGAATTTAAAAAATTAATAATTTAACATACATGAATCTTCAAATCAATTTAACCAGATAAATAGCAAAAAGAATGAATTCAGTCGTAATAAGAAATCGAATTTAAGAAAGGAATTTTACCTCTTCACTATTGTTGATGCTAACAGACCTAAACCGCTAAATCAAATCAATTGTTGATGTTAACAATTAACATATTACAGACCTAAACAAAATCCAGTAATCCATGCCTTAAGAACCAGTCAAAACTCAAAAGTTGTATGAGACTTTGGATATGGGTCGTTGGATATCGATTGTAGAATGAGGAACCCGTCGAAAAGAGTATGAGGAAGAGGAAACGTTTTGAAATTGAGCCATTGTCTTTACCTTAAAGAAACTAATCATATAGGTATGCATCTTTGGGGATTTCAATCGTCAAATCGGGAATAGAAGTGAGGAGAGGATTGAAGAGGCGCCCTTGATGCAAACGAGGAAGACGACTCTCCTTTGAATTTTGATGTTGAGGGCAGGTAGGAGACGATTAGGCCAATATATTAGGGTCTCAAAAGAATGTAAAAATGGGCCCCATATTTTTGGGGGCCCTGTTCAAACCCTCCGTTTTAACAGCCCAAAGAACGGGCCTGACTAAATTGCATTGAAAAAAACATTTTTATTTTTTACAAATTATATCATTGTAATCGTTTCGTCAATACCTTCGAAATGAGTCTAACATTGAATATTTTTGGATTTAATTATATAATTAAATATCATAAATATATACGAATTAATATGTCGTGATTACTATAGAATTTGTCGAAATTAGTATGAGATAAAAGTTGAAAATGAGATTGCATATGTTCGGAAATCCAATTTAGAAATCAAAATTGTAATATGAATATCTTTTATTGAATTAAAATATATTATATTTTCTAAAAATAAAATAGAATATATTTTATTCTAATACAAATTGAAAATCAAATATTATTTCGTATTATTATTTTTGTAATACAAATTGAAAATCAAGTATTATCGAACATATGCAAATTCTTTTACAAAATTCATTTCAACTTTTATCTCACAAATTTTAATAATTGATTTTCAAAATCAATTATTAATACAAAAAAAAGTTTTTTTTGCATGATTTAACCAGCTGCAAAAAAAACAACAACTTTGAATGGAAAAAAGTTTGGAAAAATAGCATCGTACTTTCGATGATCATTCATATCTGTAAGATAAGTTTTTTGGCATGATTTAATTTTTTAAATTACACCGTGTAATACACGGGGGCGAATCTAGTTTTTATATATATATATAAAACATTATATTATTAAGTCTAAATTAAACAAATTTATAAAAAAAAAAAAACATTATCACTCTCTCAAAACCATCCAAAATCATACTGTAAAACGATAAAGAAACAAAAAATAAAATGAAACATTAAAATCATGATGTATCTGTTGAATTTTACGAATATGCTTTTAGTAACTTTAAGAAAAGTATAGATAGTTTGGTTATTATTTTATCTTAAAATACATGTCAATATGGGTTTCCATTAAACTAAATATTATAAAATTCTAATGGGTTTCAAAATAAAGATTACAAAATTCTAATTTTTGGTTTAATTTATTTAATCTAAATTTTACTTTAATTTAGATTTAAAATAAAATTGTAATCTATTTTAGTTTAATTATTATTATTTTTTTATAGAAATAATAATAGAGTATTATATATTTATACGATATTTTATATTTAAAGTTAAAGACATAATATATTTTAATAAAAAACAATGAGGTGTTTTATCTCTTTTTTGTGTGTGTTTATGGTTTAGTAAAAATTAAGTTTATAATTTTTAGATAATTTAGATTTAAAATAATGTTTATGAAGTATTTCATTATTAGGTAAATTACATCGTAGGTCCTTGTGGTTTGCTCAAAATCTGAATAAGCCCCCTCTTTCAAAATAAGTATATTGAACGTCCCTATGGATTGTATTTTGTTACGAGCAGGTCCTTGTCCCTAACATTGTTAAATCCGAGTCGTTAACTCAGGGGCAAAATGGTCATTTTTACTCTATTTCTGTCTTTTCCTAATAAATATTATATTAATATATTTGGTATATATATACATATACACATATATATAATATTTATGTTTATATATTATACATTAACATCTTTGTCTTCCCCCCAACGACAACCACCGTCCATCTTCTTGGTGACAACTCTGATGGCATCTCCAGTTTCCCCCAAAAAAACAATGACCATTGTCCTTACCTCTCCCATACCGTCTTATCTCCTTCCCCCTACAACTACAACCACACGCCACCATCTCCCATAAAACATACTCAGTATTGCTCGAACTCTCAAAAAAGGCATTGATATAAGATTTTAGTGTCTAAGCAATGTTTTTCGCAATTACTCTTGTACCTTTTTAAGCTGATGCTCACTACCATCATTCATTAAAACCCAAAACACCCACCTCCTCATCTTTCATTTGTTTATATATCAAAACCCACTAGATTATGTTCCCTCTTCACCTACAAGTAAACCTTTTGATTTCTAAGAAATCTGCAGATTGAAGCCTGTAAATTGGAAAGGTTGTGCAAATGAGGGTATTCAAAACCCTAATTCAAAAACAAACACAAATTCAAACTCAAATTATTTGATTTAATTAATAAAGAAAAAAAATAATATAAACCCCAATAAAATCTAACATCCGGAGAAGAAGGGGATGGATGTCAGATAAGAAGGGAAGGGGAAGGGGAGGGATAGAGAAGGGTAATAGATTAATAAATAGTAAATCCCTTCCTTGTGTTAGTGATTTGTATCAATCTCTTATTTCTAGAATAGATTGTTTCCTTCTACTGGTTGATACCCTTGTATATATATATTCAATGCTTTGCATCATGGAAGGACAAGCAATACATAAACATTTATATGGTATCAGGGCGTGTTTTCTCTTCATTCTAAGTTGCTATGGAAACCTCACTATCTCTGTCCACAACCTTTCTTATGGACAACGGTGCTAAACAAACTCCTCTGACACCCAAAACCCCTTTTCATCTGGTCTATACCGTCATTAATATACAACATAAAGCCGAGTCCTTGATGAAACCAAGGTCACCTACTCATCCTGGGTAAATCTTTTTAAGCTTCAAGCCCATGGATACAAGGTCCTCCACCATATCGATGGTACCCTGCCACCAACTACGACGGACCTAACGTTTGAATCTTGGAATGAAGTCAATGCTCACGTTCTACAATGGATATATGGTACTCTCTCTGACAACCTTCTTCTGGTTCGTGTGTTGGAACACGAGTCCCGACCTACGAGGATTGGACACGCCTCAAAAACCTCTTTCACAACAACAAGGGCTCTTGTCCTGCTTCCCTTGAACACGAGTTCAACACCCTTACTCTCAAGTCAATGAAATCTCTTGATGCCTATTGTCAGTGCCTCAAAGACCTCGCTGATCAATTAAACAATGTTGATTATAGTGTCAATGATCAACGCCTTGTCCTACAATTGGTTTGCGGTCTGCCTTTCGAGTTCGACACCACCACTGCCTTCATCAACCAGAGTCTGCCCAATTTTGACACCGCCCGAAACATGCTCCAACTCGAGCAACAGCGTCACTTGGCGTGTGACGATACCCAACCCCACACTATGTTTGTTTCTACTCATTCAAGTCCCTCGGACAACCAACGACCCCCGCCACGAACCAACAGCCAACGTGTCCCCAGTAGCAATTATCGATGTGGGGGTCACTCTCCACGTGGTCGTGGAGGTGGTGCTCCTCCCCATGGCAGCAACCGACACTACAACGGGTCTGAACGCCTATAAACCCACCAATCTTTTCCGTCTCCACAATGGCCACATAATCTGTGGCCAAACTGGTGGCTCGTTCCTCCCTACCCATATCCAATGCAATCAGGCTGGACTACCCCATGGAAAACCAGTCCTCGAGGCCCACCCATTCAACATTCACTACTTGGACCCCTTTCATTTCACAGCATAACCGCCAAGGTCAGACCCATCTTACCTCCCTTAATGCTTTGGAGCCAACTGATATGGGCCATGCTTTCCAAGCCATGACTTTCACCACACCTTCTCTCTAATGCTAGTATTCAATCTATATGTGTTGGTAACAGTGCTTCAACACTGGTTCATGGATCGGGCTCCTCCACCCTCTCTACACCCCATCGTCCTCTTCACTTTCAACATGTAACACCCTCAAATTTAGTAAGAGTAATTAATTTAAAATTTTCAATAATACCTCAAAGAAAGATAAAATCTCCTACGACAAGTCCATACTGGAAATACGATTTTGGATTTAACCATCAACAAAATGAATAAAGTCTTACATAAAGACTAATTAAAGGTTGGGTGTTACTAAACCCATCACCCATTGCTATTCCCAAAGTGCCGAAGACTTCACCCAAGCTACTCTCTATCATGCATAAAACTAGCACTTTCGTTTTTTCACAGCATCACTAGTACCATTCCCCAACCGGAACTTGATGCACATGTTGACAAATAAAAAGGTTAGGCTAACCCCTAGTGAGTCCAAGAGTTTTCAACATGAATAAATATATCGTTAAAGGGAAAGAATGCAACTTAAATGATAATATTTCAAAATGATTTACTTTAAGTATGAAAGCAACCTGTTTTCCAATAGCACACATTTTTTAAGATGAACGCCCCAATACAAAACATTCCTTCATGAAGTGATGCAACCCAAAACTCACTCAAAACGTGAAAACGTATCAAACTTCCAAATAATATAAACGGTAATAAAACTCTATTATGCAAAACATCCAAACACGGATGAGGTGTAAAACGCAACCTATAAATCATGGGAAAACAATCCATTTAAATATAATATGTCACATTTATCAAAATCTCTAAATCCCATTTATGGGCATTTCATGAGATCAAATCAACCCAAATTTACCAAATATGAAAACTTGTCAAAACACTCAACACATTGACAAATACCAAGTAAAACATATTTTTACTTCAATATACATATTTTGGCAAGTACATAGTTTTCACAAAGCAACTTGAACTCATCTTGCTAGATTTAGGCTAAATCTAGATTTTTCCCCAACTTGAGCTCCTTTGAAGAAATTTGAATCCTCAAGCCAAATCTTCCAAAAACCTAGATCCATAAGTTTCCAATCATAAATATTTATATCCAATCATTTAGAAACGATCCCCAAACATTTTACATAAAGATCTCAACTTATATCAAAACCCTAATTTCCATAGATGAAGAAAATAGAAGATTACCTTATCCATAACTTGAATCCATCAATAATACACTTCCAGATCACCAAAATGACCTCAAATTCCAAATCACCAAAAGAATGGAAAAAGGGTTTGGAAGGGTTTGATGAAACCCTAGATAAGAAGGAGAAAGATGAAATGGATACTTGATGGTTGGATTTCCACACTTCTATACTCCAAGAGTGCTCTTGATGATAGATAACTATCTCCCACCAATCTTAGGTTTGCATTAAGTGAGGGTAGGGTTTTGAGGAAGAGGAAATCGCATCCAAGCTCTCAAAATCGCCCAAATTGGTTAAAATGGGGTTAAAATCAGTCAACAGTGAGATTTATACCCACAACACCTGGGAGCGACCTTGCCCGACGACTATGTGACCCAGATTTACTAGCATATACTCACACAATCAGATTAAGAACACAATATTATTGATCAAATCATATGTATTACAATTAATCACAGATCTCACTTTGTGTCACAAGTCTCACGTATGTGTTCTCATTATACGGATTCGAGTTCTTACCAATCTGTGTGTCTAATGTGCGTGCTTACAAAGCTAACAAAGAAACAAACCTATTTATACAAAGTCAACTCATGTTGACTTTACAACTAGACACTCAAACTATACAACAATTACAATACAGACCCTCACTTTTAATCTTGAATACAATATTAGTCTAATAATCTCCCCCTTTGGATTCAAGATTAAAATTTTTTTGACAATAATCTTCAGTTCTTCTTATCTTCAGAAAAATCTTCAGCTTTGAATCTTTTTCAACTTTGACATCTTGAAAGCTTTAACATCTTCAGCAAACTTTGAAACTTTAAACTCTTGAAACCTTTGACATTTTTAGCAGAATCTTCATTTTCCCCCTTTTTTTACAACAAACTTTGACAAAATCTTCTTAATCAATCAAGTCTTCAGACATTGACTAACTTTGACTTTGAAATCACTTGATTTAAACAACCATTAACTTCAATCTCCCCCTTTACAACAATCGTTGCTTCAGCTTTCAACCTGACTTTGAAAAACATTTGTCACTCTTTCTTGATACAAAATTTAATCATCTGATCTTGAACTCTGATTTATCTCCCCAATTCTGATATAAACTTTTCATCTGAACTTGAACTTTGATACATCTCCCCCTTTTTGATGAATTATGAGAATCAAAATCATCAAAACTCTTCAAGTTTAGATCTGTATTTTGAACATCTCCCCCAAATGAACAAGTAAGCATAGTCTTCATGATCTCTCCCTTTGACAATAAATGAACAATCTCCATCCAATGAATGATATGAGAATCGTTCATCTGATTTGAATGAGCCGTCAATTCATGAATGTATTCATCTGAATCTTTTCAAATTCAAACAAATTATGAGTTGTAACCCTGAATCAACATATGAAACAGTTAGAAATGTCTGTCAGTAGCACAAAGCCACTGTGTACAACGAATGTACAATTTAAGGAGCTTGAAGTGATGTTCACTCCCAAGGACTTCCATTCAATCATTGAAAAAACACAAGGTATTTTCTATGAATGTTCTGACATAAAAACAAATTTTCTGTGTGGTCGTGCTTGTGTTATGAAAGAATTATCACAATGATTGCGTTTCATAAGGCTCAAAGTATGTAAACCACTGAGACAACAATGATTATACATAGACTCAACGTGCATGATGAAGGGTCGAAGGTGGGGCAACTTTCCTTCTTTTTCAATATCAATATCTTCCAAATGAAGAACCAATAGATTATGTGCTGCATCCCCAGAAAATATGAAACATTCTCTTTTTGCAAGAGATGGCATGGGCTAAGTGCCTTTTTCAATGTCGTTCACGAAGAAATGTGAAACAACAGTAATGTAACTGCCCGACTCAGAAAGAAGTTTGGTGTAGAGTCTGATATTCTTTTACTCTGTTCTCTCACTCTCTTTCTTTTAATCATTTAAGCTCACATCTAACCAATCTCTCATTTCCATTTTACCTCTTCACACACCAACACTCAATCTTTTTACCCCTCTCTCCTTAATCACTCAGAGAATACTTCTTGGGTAGGAAACACTGGTTATCGTGAATCCATGGAATTTCGTTTAAGCTCACACATTGAATCCCATGTACTTTCCTAAAAAGAATGTATTGCCTCAATGATTTTCTTGACAATTTAAGTACAAGAAATCAATGTCAGTGTATGTATGCTCATTAAGAATTAGAAAGAAATTTGAGCATTTTAAGTAGTGAAGATTTCTCAAAACTTTATATGAATGAATAATCATAAAGAATATAAATGTTTTGAGAATCTGACAATGAGTAAGATCAGATCAAAATTCATGAAGAAAAATATTTTGGGAAATCAAAGACGTAAAATGTTTATATGAACTAAATATAAACATGTAAACAATGAAAGCACATATAAGGAGAAAATGAGGTTTGATTCAAACAACAGTGAATAGCAAACGAGAGTATTACCATAGAAAGATTTATCTTTTGAGACATGGTAATAACAAAGTCAAGAAATATACTGAACCGATGTGTGTATGAATACTTGAGAAAGTATATGAAAGAAAATACACAAGTATTATTCTTTATGAACACACGGTCAGATAAGCATCAAAGTAGCCAAAAATCATTTAAAATCACACTTCTCAATTCATGAAAAACTTTTAAGAATAGGAAGTGGTTTGAACATTTAAAAACCATTTTTCACAAGTGAAAGTTGTTCTTCTTTCAACAAGTGATAAAGTGTAAGGATTAGAAATATATACCTTTAAATCAAAATCCTTAACTCCCCCTGAAATGAATATTTTCAGTGAAGTATCCTTGACAAAAACTCAGATATCCTCCATCTTGATATCTATAAAAATTCAAGTTATTAGAAAAATATAACAATGAAAGTATATTTAGCTAATATCTCCTCCTCCTAAAAGATATAACAATTAAATCCCCCTCAAATCAAAAACTTCTAGAAAATATATTTTCAGTTAAACATCCTTCAGAAGAAAAACATTTGAGTACGGGTTCTGAACTAAGTATTCAGAAGCCATGATTACATATTCTCCGGTGAGAATAGTAATATGCAATTTTACCAATGAAGCACGGGTTCTGATCTGATATAACCAGAAACCAAAGTTCTTAAACATTGAGGAACCAGTCTTGAACTGAATTATTCAAGAGCCATAGTTCTTTGAAGCACGGGTTCTGAACTGATTTATTCAGAATCCTTTGTTCTTTCTCCCCCTTAAACCTTGGGTGCCTGCAACACAGATTCAGCTTTTGGTACCCACTAGTATTTGGGTCCTGAATTATTAGTTGCAGTTCTAGTAGGAGAGATATAATAAGAACCATACCCGCTATTTTCATAGTTTTTATTAACAAAATCATTTGAGCCACAGTAGGAACAACTAATTTTCTTTTGAGCTAACCTGATCAATTGATTTATAGTGTAAACCAGATCATGTTTGCCAAAAGTTTTACCTTTCGAAGCATAGTTCCTTTTAGCATTCAGTGTATGCACAAATGATTTATGTTCCTTCTTCTCCTCCGAGGAACCTTTCACTTTCCAAATCCACTTTTCTTTCTCATCTTTCCTTCTCCAAAACGTTTTGTTCTGAGACTTGTCCTTTTTGATGTTATCTGAATCATCAACATTTTTGTCATAGAAAAGGTTAGAAGGATGAATATGATCATTTGATTTAGAAGTATGACTGTCAGTTGAATCAAATAAAGTATTAATAGAAACATGTGTGAAAATTGAACTTGCTGCTGATTTGAATGAGCATTCGGATGCAGCTAGATCATCTCTCGGTGATTGAGCTATTGATTCTGGCATTTTGTGCTCAGTCAGCTTCACCTTGAACATGATATCTTCAAGTTCTTTGATCTTTATGGACATACAGTTTCTTTCCTTTGTCAGTTGATCAAACTTCTTATGCAACTCAGATTTTGCATTCTTCTCCTTCTGAATGTTTGTTGACAACTCAGATAGCTTTTCATTCAGCTTGTTTATCTCAGTCTCAAACACTTTCTTTTCTTCATCAAAATCTTTCTTTACATTCTTTGTCTTCTCAATCTTCTTCTTTTCTTTCTCAAACTTGTCTCTCTCCAAGATGATCACTTTCTCAAAGTCGGAAACTTGTTGAGAAAGCTTTATACATTTAAGATAAACAGATTTCTTCTCTTCAAAAGCTTTTCTAGAAAACTCAAAAAACTTCTTTGCAAATTCTTTTCTTTCTTTCTCCATCTTCTTCTCATCTAAAGATATATTTTCTTTCAGTTCATTCATCTTTTTCTGAAAATCAGCATTTTCTTTTTCAAAATCTTTTCTCTTTTTATCAATCTTCTTCATCTTATCTTGTGCTTTTGTGTTGTCTTTGACTTGGGTTGCTTTCTCCTTCATCATGTTAATCTCAACCTCAAGACTGAAGACTTTATCTTTCAAGGAATCTCTTTCAGCAAATATTTGTATATTTGACTTTCTCAGCTCTTCACAAGTTTCACTGGCAATGTTTGCTCTTCTTCTCAGTTCATCCAGCTCTCTTTGCATTATTTCCTTCTTAGACCATGCAGAGCTTGAATTAAGACTTTCAGATCTTTTCAGTTTTGCTTGCAGATTTAAGATCTCTTTATCTTTAGATTCAATTATTCCTGCAAAATTAATCTTTGAGTTAGATATGCATTCTGAACAAACAAAATCTTTATTATCTTTCAAACTATTAATTTGATCAAGAAGAGATAAATTTTGAATTTTCAGATTCTTGATTTCAGCTTCCATAGCAGGAATCTCTAGCATATACGCTAAAGCACAATCTCTGTTGGTTAGCACCAGATTTCCTTTTTCATCTGTGTAAGGCATGATGATATCTGAAAAAATACTAAAAAATCAGAAACTTTAATCACACTAAGAAATATGTACCCTTATGCAGACTAAAAAAAATATGCTAGAAATGATCTTTAATCAGAAAATTAGAAAAATCGCTTGAAAAATATGCTAAGTACAGAATTCGTATGACACAATTCGTATAACACAATTCGCAAGACACTCACAAGAAAGAATTCGTATGAGCAATTCGTAAGGCACACACAATCAAGAACTCGTATGATAAAGATATTAAAAAGGATACGAAATCTTGAGCTTTTCGCAGAACACTGGTTTGCGAATTCTTAGCTTTTCGCAGAACACTGGTTTGCGAATTCTGAACCTTTCGTACGTGTGAATTCCTCTGAATTCGTAAGTCTCACACTTGCGAATTCCTCCCTTAGCAATTTTTCTTCTCTGTAGTATGCGAATTCCTTCAGTCTGCGAATTCTTTCTTTAAGATTTCTGCGAATTCCATTGCCCTGAGATTTCTTCATCATCTCTTGGAATTCTTCAGATCTCAAACTTTTTCGACTAAAATCTCACTGATTTCCACCCAAAACTTGAAATTTGGTTCTGAAACTTTGCACGATTGATCACTTTAACATCGTGAACAACCCAGTGTAAGGAATTTCTCTAAAAATAACTATTGAAGTAGAAATCGATCCATGGAAGTCCACGAGCAAAAAGTTTTTGGAAATTGAAACTTTGATCAAATTATACTAATTTGTTGGTCAATTCGATTTCCAACCTGAACAAGAATTGCTCAGTAACAGTTTGCGATCATAATGAACACAAATTCACACCCAAATTTCCATTAAATCAAAGAATTTGATTCTGCACAAAGTCGATGGAACAGTGACAAAAATTTGATTTTTCTTCTTCTCTGATCTAGCTCTGATACCAATTGTGACCCAGATTTACTAGCATATACTCACACAATCAGATTAAGAACACAATATTATTGATCAAATCATATGTATTACAATTAATCACAGATCTCACTTTGTGTCACAAGTCTCACGTATGTGTTCTCAGTATACGAATATGAGTTCTTACCAATCTGTGTGTCTAATGTGCGTGCTTACAAATCTAACAAAGAAACAAACCTATTTATACAAAGTCAACTCATGTTGACTTTACAACTAGACACTCAAACTATACAACAATTACAATACAGACCCTCACTTTTAATCTTGAATACAATATTAGTCTAACAGACTATGCCCATATGGCAGTGTCGCCGACACAATAGCCAAGCCTTCCCCACCTACGATACAACCTTCGTGAGAGTGACAGGCGATAGTGCCATGAATCGCAATCGCGGGGCATACTCGCCGCAGGTGTACCACCCCCTTCTCCCCCGATGCAACCTTGATGTGCGACTATGACAAATGTCATAGTCGCTGGCACAATCGCCAGTCTGGTCGAGGTTTGGGATTTCTCTCGTTTTGCTGACTTCTGTGAATAAGCCGAAGATTTAGGTTCATAATTGGGAATTCTTTTTAACCCAACCTTTCAAAAAGTTAAATTGCGATAGCTGAGAAGTAGATCCTTGGTATTACTCACTTGGATTTTTCGGGTGTTACAATCCTCCCAACCTTAGAATGATTTCGTCCACGAAATCTATTTTTCACACAACCACCCTCAGCACTTATTGGGTTTCCTCGGTCCCCCAAAAGTAACAAACTAGTCATAGACCTCAATGACATCAATCTCACAAAACGATCGTCTCCCTTCCCAAGGAGTTGCCTCTAACCTAATTCATCCTTGAGCTAAAGCTCGATAACTTCCGGACGAAACTGCCATACTGATTTTTGTGAAGGCTCTCACATCCAATATCCACCTTGATACGTTACGCTTATACCAGAGTGAAAATTGAACCCTACAGAGCAATTTCTAACGATCTCGGTTGCCTCCCAACTTTAGGTGACACGTACTACCTCAAGGGTAACTTGTGGTCTCAACTTCTCATTAACTAATTTGTCTAACTTAACACGGTTCTGAATCTGTATTCCAATTATCAACGCTAAACTAAAGAATCTCCAAAATTTCTTAATAGTTCACCCATGTTATTGGCAGAGTCTTCTTTCTAGGGACGCGCCCATGCGTTCTTCAGGGAGTTGGTTTATTCAAATCAGGCGATTGCGCAACTCCAAACCATACTCAACACCAATCATTCAGTCGACATAAATCTTTATCATATTAAGAAAATCTTAATCATCGATAATTAATTACTAACATCTAATCTTTTTAATGTTATACCGCTGTAAGGAAAACACTTCTTATGATCCAACAGAAGTACTTCCAAACATTCCAAAGATCATTGACCTCAAAAAAACAAGTCGATACCTAAAATCAAAATGGCCACACTGAAAACATGGGTATGCCAAGAAACATTTCATTTATGGTTGTACTGAGTCGATTCTCAATAAAGACTTAAAGTTGACACTTGATGTGGAAATAAAACCCCAAATCTTACAACTTTAACGATCGAACCACAACATCTCCTTTATTCACGAAGACTCAATAAGATGGTACACCACCAACACATAACATGTTGTCGAACAACAACCCATCAATTCAAAACCAACCATACGCAAGCAACCACACAAGGCTTTAACCCGAAAATTTACCGAAAGAGAAAGATCACCACTTACACAACTGAGATAATCACATAAATGCACTACCTTGATCATTCATATATAAACATACGCATGAGGTTGAATTCCCAATTTAAATTCGTCCATAATTTGGATCATCCGTCATTTCAATTCCCAAGGACTTCTTTTGTCCCTACTTATAACTCCTTTCACAAAAGGGGTTTAAATCTATAGCTCTAATGGGTTCAAGGTTTTCCAACTATAGGAATCAATAGATATGCCAATTGAAAATTTATAAGATTTTTTAACACGTAATCTTTATAACAATCAGTCGCACCTGTAAAAACCTACTACGGCGTTCTCGATAGTTGTGCAAAATGGTCACAAACGCCACACATATAAAACCATTTCGAAAGTTATTTGATTATTACTCAAGCTACTAATGACAATAACAAAAGATGCACAACAACTTTTCAAATGGACCACTATGGTCCTAACATGCATCAATTTATGCCGTGTACGTAAAATAATTTTCTGGACTAAAACAATGTGCAACAAATGTTTGTACAACTCCAAACGAGGAACTTCACAAATTCAAGCTCCAAAATTCTCTCTTTTAACCATAAAATGACATGGAATAAAATTTCCAACAAGACCCACATAGATTAGTTTTATTTCCCAAACTTAGTAAAACGATAGGTGCATACGATTTGGACAAATGTAAAATAATTTAGATTGATTTTAAACTTTAAGCCACACGAATAAACCAATATAACGTATTTGCGTGAACCATTAAAAGTGGCGTCAATAACCGAAGAATGTACAAAGAAAAAGTTCAACACGAACCGTCATAGGTTCTTCATATGCTTACTCACACCAAAAGTATAAATCAACTCAAATATTAAGTAGTGTACAACGAAATATACTTGTATAAAACTCAAAAGTGCAATTATGCGATATCAAGACTCTCAAGACGTCTCTTGCGGTTGCTAAAAGACATGTACAAAACTCGCATGAGATATGACGCCCAATAAGAGGCATAAAATTACATGCACCATAATTAAAGCCTACACATTTCAAAGTTCACTCATGCATTGTAAAACGTCATAAAATAATAATACTCCATAAAACTCAATAAAATTCGCACGGAATAAAGTTTCCAATAAAACTCAGACACCAAAATAATGGAAGGTAACTCTTCGTCCAAAACCTTAACATATGTGGAAGAGATCAAATGTTAAAGTCATAAATCGTAGTTACTTGTCCAAGACTCTAAACAACCTCAAAAAAATGGATATCACAATATTCGAAAATAGTGCAGGACAACAACGAGAATAAAGAAAGTCTCAACAAAGTTTGCAACCACATGTAATAAAATAATTTTATGCATGTTTAAAATCATGGTTTAAAATCTTGTGTGTGGCTCTAGACATTTTTTTCCAATATTTCGTAATATAATCCACATAATGATTTGGAAACATGAGAACTAGTTGATGCAATTTACTTTCAGAAATAAATTTCGTGTATGAATTTGATCAGCACTCAACGCCTCGCGAAACCACTCTCCTCAATTTCCCAGTCATATTATCGTCATCCGGATGCTCAAACATCTTAAGGCAATAATCGAAAATTTCATCGGTTCACCTTACAATTTATCCTCGAATATGTCGATTTCATAAGTCTATGGCTCTAATCCAACCAATAATTCTGACCCGAAACGGTCCACTTAGTGCAATCATCATGCTTACTATCACTCCAAGTGACAAATCTTAAAATCATCAACCTATTCTAACGGCTACCCACTTAGAAACTTCTTCACTACCCCCACGATCGTCACATCAAAGTAGTCCAAGTATACACATGTAACTTGTAGATTCACCATAACATTGGTCAGGTGCAATTATGAACGTATTGTACATGATCATCCTTGTTACCCTTGACATGATTTTCGTTCCTAGTAACTCCGTCAACCTCAAACATCCTATCTTAGAGTGCCTATTGGTGAAGTTTTCTCTCTTATTCACTTGAGAAAACGCTAGTTTAAGTCTAGGTATCCAAAATCAACACCTAAATCTCTCAAACTCAAGCTCTGATACCAACTTGTAACACCCTCAAATTTAGTAAGAGCAACTAATTTAGAATTTTCAATAATACCTCAAAGAAAGATAAAATCTCCTACGGCAAGTCCATACTGGAAATACGATTCAAGATTTAACCATCAACAAAATGAATAAAGTCTTACATAAAGACTAATTAAAAGTTGGGTGTTACTAAACCCATCACCCATTGCCATTCCTAAAGTGCAGAAGACTTCACCTAAACTACTCTCTCTCGTGCATAAAACTAGCACCCATCTCTTCACAACGTTGCTAGTACCATTCCCCAACCGGAACATGATGAACATGCCGATAAATAAAAAGGTTAGGCTAACGCCTAGTGAGTCCAAGAGTTTTCAACATGAATAAATATATCGTTAAAGGGAAAGAATGCAACCTAAATCATAATCTTTCAAATGATTTACTTTAAGTATGAAAGCGACTCGTTTTCCAATAACACACATTTTTTAAAGATGAACGCCCCAATACAAAACATTCCTTCATGAAGTGAAAACATATGAAACTTTCAAATAATATAAACGGTAATAAAACTTTATTATGCAAAACATTAAAAAACGGATGAGGCATAAAACGCAACCCATAAATCATGGGAAAACAATCCATATAAATATAATATGTCATCGAAAACATGGAACTAAAACCCAATACTCACGCGACCATAAATTTTAATGAAATCCAAATATCAAAGCATGGACATTATAATATCCAAAGTACTGTTGGCCGACAACGGGGGAGACCCGTATCCATTGAGAGTGGAGGAACACAAAAGTATGTCACTCATACAATGTTAATCGTATGACACTTTATGACATAAAAACCCAAGTGCCCCTACGACTCCTTTCAAGCTACACCCAAAGAGACAACTGACCTTAGTGAATATTACCATGAATAATACCCAAAGGCCTGACACAGTCGGGGGTTACAACCATAACATTGCCTCGACCTAGCGGCGGCCCCAAACGCCCATCAATACGATAGCACAACCGGACTCAGCCCTTCTAGTGTACACTTGAAAGGTTAAGGTCATAATACATAGGTCCCAGAGTCAAATCCCGCAACACCTAGTTGACCATCAAAAAAAGACTGACTTACGTGCCTATGGATCCAATGTAACACAGTCTAAAATTACATGACTACACAGGAATGACCAATGCACACGAGCATGTAATTATCATTAATATGCAACAAAGTGCATTAAGATGCAAATCATAAATGGGTCTCTACATTGAGCCATTAAAACTAGACAAATGTCATCAAGACTCTTTTAAGTCAAAAAAATCGAGCTAAAATGCTGAAAATTCATTCGGCCAACAAATAACGTTCCCCAAATAATAAAGCGCATTTAAACGACGTTTATGCGGACACATATCTCAATGATGCGATTAACCCAAATCTCATCATGGATTAGGACAAACAATTTTCCACAAATGGGCTCATACCCTTATGTTTCCAAGATGTCTCATAACACGGAGACATGTATTTTCCAAATGGTTTAAGAAATCAAATACACCAAAAATGCATAAACTATAAAGTAGACTTCATTTGTACAAAATCACCAAAAATGCATAAAGCATGAAATAGACTTCATTTGTACAAAATCACCAAAAATGCATAAATCGTGCTATTTACTTATCAAAATCTCTAAATCCTATTTATGGGAATTTCATGAGATCAAATCAACCCAAATTTACCAAATATGAAAACTTTTCAAAACACTCAACACATTGACAATTACCAAATAAAACGTATTTTTACTTCAAAGCACACATTTCAGCATGTACATAGTTTTCACAAAGAAACTTGAACCCATCTTGCTAGATTTGGGCTAAATCTTGATTTTCCTCCAACTTGAGCTCCTTTGAAGAAATTTGAATCCTCAAACCAAATCTTCCAAAAACATAGATCCATAAGTTTCCAACCATAAATATTCATATCCAATCATTTAGAATCGATCCCCAAACATTTTGTATAAAGATCTCAACTCATACCAAAACCCTAATTTTCATAGATGAAGAAAATAGAATATTACCTTATCCATAACTTGAATCCATCAACAATACACTTCGAGGTCACCAAAATGACCTCAACTTCCAAATCACCAAAAGAATGGAAAAAGGGTTTGGAGGGGTTTGATGAAACCCTAGATAAGAAGGAGAAAGATGAAATGGATACTTGATGGTTGGATTTCCACACTTCTATGCTCTAAGAGTGCTCTTGATGATAAATAGTTGTCTCCCATCAATCTTAGGTTTGCATTAAGTGAGGGTAGGGTTTTGAGGAAGAGGAAATCACATCCAAGCTCTCAAAATCGCTCAAAATCGAGTGGTAGAAGAAAATGGTGTTAAAATCGGTCAACAGTGAGATTTATACCCACAACACCCGGGCGACCTTGCCCGGCGACTAGTACCACGAGTCATAGTCGCGGGACATACTCACCGCGGGTGTACCGCCCCCCTCTCCCCTGATGCTACCTTGACGCGCGACTATGACAAATGTCATAGTCGCTGGCACAATCGTTTGCATGGTCGAGGTTTTGGGTTTTCTCTCGTTTTGCTGACTTTTGTGAACAACCCGAATATTTAGGTTCATAATTGGGAATTCTTATTAACCCAATCTTTCCAAAAGTTAAATTACGATAGTTGAGTAGTATATCCTTGGTATTACACAACAAGTACTATATACTCCACCTATTATCAAAAATCTTATATTCGTCCGCCAATTTACTAAAGATAACCACGTCTTTACTGAATTTGACTCTAATGGTTTTTCTATGAAAGACCTCAAGACTGGGGTAACTCTTTTATGGAGCAATAGTGTTGGCGACCTCTATCACGTGTGTGTCGTGTGTGTTCCATCGGTCTCCCTAACTGTCTCACATGATTTATGGCACAACCGCCTTGGTCATCTCAGCTCTCCTCTCATGGATTACCTTCGTATTAATTCCCTTGTTTCCTGTAATAAGCTTAGGGCAAAACGTTTTATGTCATTCCTGTCAAATCGGTAAAAACATAAACGTCTTCCATTCTATGATTCTACTTTTGTTATGTTGGCACCATTTGATATTATACATGGTGATTTATGGACTTCTCCCATGTTAAGCAAGAGTGGTTACAAATATTATCTTGTACTCATCGATAATTCTCACAATTTGTTTGGGTATATCCATTAAAATATAAATAAAAAACTCTCTAAATTTACCAGTTTTGTTCATACGTTCACACCTAATTCCAATAACGTGCTAAAAGTTTTCAATGTGACATGGGAGATGAATTTGACAACGACACATTCAAAAACTTTGCAAACCAATATGTCCTCACCTTTCGTTTCTCGTGTCCCCACACTTCACCTCAAAATGGCAAAGATGAACGTATGATCTGTTGCCTAAACGAAATCATCCTTACACTTCTCTTTCATGCAACACTGCCACCCGACTTTTGGGTTGATGCCCTTAATATCGCCGCTTACCTTCACCATTCTACCTACCAAAATACTCTAATTCTTCTCACCCACATCCACTCTATTCTCAAAAATTCAACCTACGATCATCTCCATGTTTTTGGTTGTGCCTACTACCCAAATATTTCTGCGACTCGTAACCATAAACTCAACCCTCGATCATCTCGTTGTGTCTTCCTAGGGTATCCTGCTAACTACCGTGATTATAAGTAGCTTGACCTCACCACAGGTAGGGTCACACTATCCCGCCATCTCACATTTTATGAACACGTTTTCCCATTTATGGAAATCACTCGCCAGCCTGAAAAAGCTTATTCCTTTCTCGATCACAACTCCAATCCCCATTGACCCCTTCTATTTGATTCTTTCGGCCTAAGTCCTATCTCACCATCACCACCATTGATCCCTCAACAACCTAACCCAAATGAACCAAACCCACTACCACCACTATACCTACCAAGCGGCCTCATAAATCTATCCCACCACCACCCATTGCTCCCTCCCAAAGGTCACCTACACCACATATCCTACTTACTAACCGCTTAAACCATCCCATATAACTTGCACTCAAAATGTGATTTTTAAACCCCGCATACCACTAAACCTACCTGTTACCTCCAAGCCAGATATCTCACCCCTTCCCAAATCCTACCTTGATGCCTTTCGTGATCCGAATTGGACCGCTGCCATGCATGATGAGTATCGTGCATTACATGATAATCACATTTGGGATTTGGTGTCTTGGCCACCCGATGCTCACATCATTCGATGCATGTGGTTTGTATCGCCACATGTTTCATTCATACGACTCTTTACAAAGGTACAAAGCACGTTTAGTTGTTAATGGAAAATCTCAACAAGTCGTCATTGATTGTGACGAGACTTACCACTATCTGTACCGTTCTCAGTCTCGCCATTTCACGGGTTTCGCCAATCCACAGTTGGACGTCAAGAACGTGTTTCTTCACGGAAACCTTGCTGAGATAGTCTATATGCACCAAACTCATGGCTATACTGATCCAGAGAGGCCTCACCATGTTTGCCACATTAGTAAACCACAATACGGCCTCAAACAGGTACCACGTGCTTGGTACCAACGGTTTGCATCGTTCATCCTCTCCTAAGGATTTCAGTCAACTCTATGTGATGCCTCATTATTTATCTATCTCTAGAGTACTCATATTGCTTACCTGTTGTTATATGTTGATGATATTATACTAAGGGCCTTGAGAACGACTATCTTCTCTATGGTTATTGATACTTTGTATCGTGAGTTTTCCATGACAGATCATGACTCTCTTCACCATTTTCTTAGAATCACCGTCACCCGTGATCAACAAGACTTATTCCTCTCCCAAAGGCAGTACAATCGAGATATCCTTACTCGAGCAATCATGGCCTCTTGCAAACCCACGATCACTCCCGTTGACACGTCGTGTAAGCTCAATGCCTCTGATGGACCTCCAAGGGCCCTTCAGTGCCTCATGTTCACTCGTCCAAATATTACATATGTTGTCCAGCAAATCTGCCTTTTCATGCATGCCCCTCGCGAGCCTCATTTCAACCTTTTCAAGCGAGTTTTTTGCTACATCAAAGGTACCTTGGATTATGGTCTTCATTTTCCAGCCACATCCACCAATTCGTTGACTACCTATTCTGATGCGGATTGGGCCAACTGTCCCGACTCTCGTAGCTCAACCTCCGGTTACTATGTATTTCTACGGGATAACCTCATCTCCTGGTCGTCCAAATGACAGGATATTGTATCCCACTAAAGTACCGAGGTTAAATATCGAGGTTTCGTGAACGCAATTGCCGAAACAAGTTGGCAATGTATCCTTCTCCTTGAGCTCTACTTACCAGTCAAGCAAGCAACCTTAGTCTATTGTGACAATGTCTCGACCATCTACCTTTCAGAAAACCCGCTTCAGCGCCAATGAACCAAACATATCGAAATTGACATCCATTTCGTTCGTGAACAAGTTCGTATCGGCGCCATTTGCGTTCTACACGTGCCTACTGAACATCAACAACAGACATATTTACCAAAGGTCTACCGCGTCACCTGTTCACCCGCTTCTGTTCCAGCCTGAGCGTCCGCCCTCCTCCCGCTCCGTATGAGGGGGAATAATAGAAAAGGATATTTTTAATATTCTGTAAATCCCTTCCTTGTGTTAATGATTTTTTATCAATCTCTTATTTCTAGAATACTTGTTGATACCCTGTATATATATATTCGATGTTTTGCATCATGCAAGGACAAGCAATACATAAAATAGCTATAAAAGGAAGGGGATGTTTCACTGGAGAAGATGGGGTGGGGCGATGGCCAGACAAGATTGGAGGTCTTCGTCGATGATGAAGAAAGGGAAGATGGTAGTGGTTTTGCTCCGCCAATAGAAAAGAACTTCGGGAGGGAGACGCAAATCTGTTTGTGTGTATATATGTATTAGATTGTGTTGTGTGTGTAATATGTATTATATAAATAAATATATATATATATAGTATATAAGACACACACACACACACACACACACACATATATATATATATAACCTAATACATATTATGGGTGCGTTTCATTTGAAAACCAATCAATTCGTGGAAACTTTGCAAACCACTATTTTAGGAAACATTTTGTTAAGTTTCCTAATCTAAAGTCATGATTATAATAAATGAATCTTATCATCTTCCATATATATCACAATCATTATTAATGAATCATAATAGTTTTCCATAAATATATATATTGTTTCCTAAAACAATGGTTTGCAGAGTTTCCACGAATTGATTGGTTTTCAAATGAAACGCACCCTATATATATAATCATAAAATAATAATAATAACGAAGCCAATAAAAAATAACATACTTCAAAGTAATTTTTTTTATATATTTGATATATATAATAAATAAAAAATGTCTTAGGAAAATAAAATAAAAGACTGAAATATATTAATTCATAAAAATTTAAACATAAATTAATTTAAAGTACAACCATTATCATATGACAAATTGAACAATTTCGACGTAAAATTTCAACTAATCAATTATCAGATGCCGCCGCTACACGATCACTGTAGCATACGAGTAGGCATTGGATACCTTACTGTTAATCCTACTTTGATGTAATGAATAATACGAAATAAAGAAATAATAGAGGAAAAATAAAATAACAAATACGCCTTAAAAAAGAATTTCTAATATTTAAAAAAATTTCAAAAAACAAAGAATAATTACACTTTTGGTCCTTGTGGTTGACATCCACTATACTCTCGTCTCTATTCTGAACTAGTTAGTTTTGGTCACTTACTCACTGTTGTTGCTATTTTGTTTCACTTTTGGTCCTTGATGAAGAGGTTGTCCATTTGCTCACGTTAAATGAGAGCACGTGCTTTGCACGTCGAGGGCATAAATGTCCAAACCCCCACATTATTTGTTAACCCTCATTCCCCTCCCAAAGAAGTAACCCCCTTCCTTTTTTTACAGCAGCTTCTTTTGCCTCCAAACCCTAGGCAATGGTGTTCTGCATTTGTGGTTCTATAGCCATCATATGAACGTCTTGGACCTCCACAAATCCAGGACGTTACATCTATTATTGTTCGATGAATGTAAGTAAAAGACTAGATTGTGTAACTTACTGTAACTTTTTTTCATTTGACCTAATTATTAGTCTTCTTATGTTGTTACAGTGTTCTAGATGTAGGTTTCTCGGTTAGATTGATGAACCAATGTGTCAATGAGCAGTACAGGTCATCCATGGTTTATTAAACCAGGGTCAAGGAATGAACTTGAAGTGGTTTTACAAACCGCTAATGAAGCTCGTAAATGGAAGTTTATGTTTTTCATTAGTTGAGTGGCATTTACCCTAAAGGAGTTAGGTATGTAACATCTTTTTTTTTTTTTGATAAAAATGTTCATCACTGTAATGTAATGAAGTTGAAAATGTGTTGTCTTTTGTGAAATGAATGAAAAGTCCAGTTTACATATTTAGAAACCCATCTCTCATCTCTGATGTGTTTTATCTTTCTATAGTGTCTTAAATTTGATTACAACCAATGAGCTAATGTTAAAGAACAACCAAAATGAACTTGGTCGTTACAACCATAGCAGGCAATGTTTAAGAACATAAACTACAACTAAAAGAACCACTTCATACATTATGTAACCAAAAGAGCCAATTTATTGACCATTACATTTCATAGTTGTTTACAACCAACAAGATGCATCATCTGTTTACAAATAATAGTTGTTTACAACCAAAAGAACAACTATGCACCTAATTCACCAAAAATATGTACTTGTTTACAGTTACATACCAAATTCACCAAGTTGTTTTAAGTACAACCAAAAGAACAAACCAGTTCATCTAAATACCTTTGCAAGTCCTAGAGTTATCACCCTTCTTATGGCACTTTGCACAGGTGATAGTTGTCCCAACCTTCGATTTTTTACTTCCCTTAATAATGTATTGACTCACATCATGCTTAGTCATCGAGTTTATTTTTTTGGTCTGTCCACTTATATATGGTGCTTAGGAGGAGTGAGGGTAGTTGGGCAATTAGATTTAGGCCAAAACTTTTGTTCATTTATAGGAGTGATAACTTGAAACTATAAATATTCTGCATTGCAAGACAATAACATGGGTGCACCCAACTCTCACATGTAGTCCTACCTCTCCTCCATTCATTTCCATGAACCAGATTGTGACCATAACATGCTTGCATGGCATCCCTGTTAACTTCTAGCACCTACACAAAAAACTCCTCTTATGAACATTCGCGATAATCTTGCCAAGTTCCAATCACCTCAAAATTGTTTCCTCCATTCTATAATACATTGTAGTCAAATAGTTTCTACCTTGAATGATGCTAAACAACTTGGTGGTTGTCAGAATGAGTGGTCCATCACACTTGGAAATAACCTTTTAAACGTTGACAATATTTTTCATCAACTAATGTCTGATGTACTCTAATGCAGTAATTATAAGCTTGTCTCGACCATTAACCAGTTGTTGGTTGAAAACCTCATATACATTATTCAATAGTCCTCATAGTGACATCTACTTGTTAAAGCATAACAAAAATAAATAACACTTAACAACTCAACAACTCAGTGTTTACATTGAACTCTAGACACAGTCTAACAACATATATAACACATAATAACATAGATTACCACTTAAATGAGTTTTGGACCGGTGTTGAGGGGGGATTTATTTCAACCATGTATGTGATGCTTCATTAAATGCTTTGAAATCATCCACTGCTTTATTGAACATTGGAACATTGGAGGCAGTTGCAAATTTCCACAAATGCTCCTTAAATGCTTTCCTGTTCAAACTTTGTTTCATATTCTCATGTATATGTCGCAACCAGTACATATGTTCAGCATATCAGAACATATAAACTGGATGGGACAACCCCTTTTGAATAGTAAGTTATAAGAATAAGTATGGTACAAGGTAATCCCCAAAGACAATAAATTATAAGCATAATAAATTAGGCATACCTTATGTCTATCACTAATAAAATTGAAATTATAATTTCTTACCAAATCAAGGTCATCGCCAAGATATTCCAAAAACCATGTTCATGAGTTATAACATATATCAAAGAAATTAACGGATTAATAAACAATTAAAGTACATAAACAATAAATTAAATAACGGATTCTTGGAACAATTAAGTACATAACAATACCCTTTTGTCTCTGCCTCAACTCAAAGGAGAAGATTATTCTCTTTACTAAACATATGCGGATCCAATCAAAAGAAACCTGCACCCACTATTTTTTTAACCCAAGGCCTATTTTCTTTTTTATCCCGAAATGATGACTCAAATAATGATGTATAAGTAGGAAACTTTTTCAATTATCAAGATTTGTAATGATTCGTTATGGGTTTAGCATATGCTAGAGAGGTATGTCCCTTGATTTGGGCCAATACCTACTGTAATTAGTATTTTACTAGGAAATAGGCCTTTTATAAAACACCCATCAAGACCCAATAGATCTCTCGTACATGCTTTAAACCCCTGACCTGAGAAATGGGCCTTCCATATTGTTTTGCATAATCTCCCTTGAGTTTATTCAAATCAATGGTCTTTGCTCTAAACTTTTCAACACATAAACATTTAGGGTTGGGTGCATTGGTCTCTGCAATATGTTTAGAGAGAAAAGATGAAGTACAAGTCTTAGATCCCATACCTCATATTGAATTAATGATGTAAATAAAATATGTAAACTGGAAGTAATTTAGATCAAAACAATTTATAAAAGGAAGAACAGTTAATCAATGTGCAGAAAAATATGATCGAGAATCATAGTCATATGATGTCCATCAATCTCACATGGATTGGAAAAAAATGGGGGTATTTGGAGAAGGAGTGTTTGTAAAAACAACTCACATTCACAAATTACAAATGGGGAAGGGACTCCTATTTATTTTCCAACTTTACACTCAAGTTTTTCTTTTCACGCTAAAAATGGGACTAACAATCTCCTAGGAAGTGTTAAAAGGAAAAAAAATGAAAATCACTTTTACATCACATACTATATTCTCCTTTTTCTTTCAATACTTGGAGCACCCCCTAGATCTGACAATAATGTAACTCCCCTTTGATGTAGCAATATCATTCCAAGCTCCCCCTCAACATGATGCTCCACAAAAAAATATTCAGAAAGTGAGGAAACCAGAATAAGTTTCAACCAAGAATAGTTGTTCCAATGGAAGACCTTGAAACCACCAAACGTGTAACTCTGAGAGCCCCGATGTGAGATCAAATGATGAGAATTAGACTTGGAAGTTCGTTGATTCCTTGACAAAATTTCAACATCCTATTTTTGGTTATCAGAAATTATCTCTGACGAAATGTTGGTTTTGAACTGTACTTCTTTATCCTTTGTTGTTCAGAAGCATTTTCCTATGAAGAACGGGTTCAGAACTGAGATGAACTGAAGTCGTGGAAATTTTGACTCCAAAAATATATCTGATGTGAGCATTAAGCAAAGCATTCTGAATTTTGACGTGTCTTGGTGCAAGACATAATACCACCCATCATTTCCTTAAAATTCTTTTGACAGGAAAGAAGGCTACTATCCAGCACCATTGTACTGACTTCTATGACGCTTTTGATCATGAAATATCTGGAGTTTGGGAAAACTGAAAACAGAGACATTGTAGATCGGTTTGTTAGTAGAACTTTACCTCACATTTATTGGTGCTCGGACGAGTGGAGATAAGGTCAAAATTGCAAAGCTGCACAAATCTGTCAACAACTTATGCTTTAATACATTGCAACTTATGTATCCACCTTCTGTAGGTCCCATACGGGATAAAATGATTCCATAGTGAGAGGAGTTTGTAGAGGGGGGGGGGGGTTAAATACAGGCGCTTAATCAAATATTTAAAGATGGTGTGGTATAAGGTAAGAAACACCTAATCTAACAATCTAATTGAAGGAAAAATGTAATTGAAGATCACATAGTATTTATCTTACTAAGATTACCATTCTCATAAAGAACACTTGCTTGAAGGCCATTTCTCTCGAAGCCTTGTATGCTCAACCTCCTCAAATGATGGGCATTGATGGTATTTAACATGTTCCATTTAATGCTCTTTACCGAATCAGGGCACGTGTCACTCTCTAATTTGTTGTGATAGACATGTATGTCCGGTTGAGCTAGATGACCCATACTTGCAAAAATGGATATTGAGTGAACAATGTACTTTTGTGAATATGGTCAAGTAAAATGAGTAAAACAACTTACTTTTTATCAATGCACAATATTGTTAATGTAACACCCTAAAATCTGGAAATAGCAACTTATTTAAAATTTTCTAAATATATCAATCATTGAATCATCTACAACCACAATTTAGATTCAACTTCAATACACAAACATTCAATCTTTACATACAAACTATAAAAGGACGGGTGCTACTAAAACCCAAAAATAGTCACTATCTCCAACTTGCGGAAGACTTCACCAATTACTTACTTTAGTGTCTAGCTAAGGCTCTACGCTTCATAGAACTGCTAGAACCCAACTCCCAACTGGAACCTGATGCACATGCCGACAAATAAAAAGGGTTAGGCTTAACGCCTAGTAAGTTCAAGAGTTTTCAACACATATAATTTAATCAGTTAGAGAGGAAGGATGCGAATAAAATCATAATCTTTCAAAATGATATGCATCACTTATGAAAACGACTCGTTTATCAATAACTATGCATTTTGTACGAAAGAGACACCGAGTTAATTGTTAACCAGACCAAACTATTTAAAAGGTGAGACCCTCAATTTTATGAAATGCGGATAACACGTTATAACTAGAAATACCCAACACGGGTGGAACAAGATACCCAATCCATAAATTGTAGATGAAAATTTACACATTTAAATGTTGCCATAAACACGGCATTAGACCCAAAACTCACACATCCAGGAAATGGACTAAAAATAAATACCGACACGTGGAAACGACACATTCCATTCAAACTTTAATATATTTGGGAAGAACCCCATATTAAAGCCATCATTTACCGTCGACCACTTAAAAGCCCAATTTGGTCAAATACAACATTACCCTTTAAAAATACCACGAATCAACGATGAAGAGATTCGTATACACTGAGAATAGAGTAACACGCAAGTAGGCCGTTCACGCGACTTCCTTACATGTTATCTAAACGTTTCCATCTTGGGTGGCGAGAACACGTGAATGGGGCCACCTGCGATGTTATTGGATTTCACCACACATCCCGACATCCTAGTTCCCATGCCACCACCGACATCACAATCCTCGGACCGTTTAATGCCTCTGGCCATACTCCGTCGAGTTCCACCTCAAGGACTTACAGACGTGGATGCCTATCCAATCTAGACGAGTTTCCCCCTCCGCAGCTCGTGCCACTCGTTGTCCACTCGCTAGCAAACCCGAGCGGTCACTAAAAGTAACCTAAAACCTCAGGACTTACATAACCGACAGACTTACGTGCCTATGGATCCATTACGACACTGTCAAACATTACATGACTCCAAATGAATGACCAAAGCACCCAAAGCATGTAACTCACCAATGACACAAATTAAGCGTCATCATACTCAAAATCATGACGGTTATAAATCCGGACAATGTCCACACAACTCATTTAGTCAAAACCGAGCCAAAGGCCCAACACTTTACGTAAATACCCAAATAAAAACCGATATAAATATTGGAACCCATTTGACCATCTAATATGCAAACACGACCAAACGTATAAATAAATAAATTCTCATCGTTGTTTGAGACAAACCATTTTCCCAAATGAACTCATACCCTTATGTTTTCAAAATGCCTCATAACACAATAATATGCATTTTCTGAAAAGGTTTATAAGATCAAATACACAAAATGACACTTACGTCAATTAAACTCCAATTATATATGTAAAGTCATCAAATAAACATTTCAACATGATTTATTTACCAAAATATCCAAAGATCCCAAAATGGGTGTCTCGACATGCTTATAAAACTAAACATTTCAAAATAACTAAAACTTATCAGCAGTTAACAATTTGAGGTAAAACACAAACATTTTAAAATAAACATTTTGGCATGTACACCGTTTTCACAAATCAACTTGAACTCACCTTGCTAGATTTGGGCTAAATCTAGATTTTCCCCCAACTAGATCTCCTTTGAAGAACACTTGGATTCTCAAGACAAAACTTCCAAAACTTAATTCCATACATGTTCAACCATAAATAAACATAATCAACCACAAAGAATTGTTTCCCAAATCATAAACATGAATACCCCAACTAATACCGAAACTCTAACTTTCATAACCGAAGAGAATAGAAGATTACCTTAAAACAAACTTGAATCCACCAATCAAAACACCTCTAGTTCACCAAAATGATCACAAACCTTCAATCTATGAAAGGGAGAACAAAGGGGTGGATGAAACCCTAGAAAACTTAGTGAAGAAGATGAAATGGGAGAGATGAGGAGCTTACCACCACAAAATGCTCTAGCATACTTCAATAGACTTTCAATATCTTTCTAAATCCTTGAAGATCTCTCAAAAACGAAACCGTAGCCACTTGAATCACCCAAATCGGAGCTAGGATGAAGGAGATATGAAGAAATGAAGTTTGGGGCTGAAAATTGCGATTTTAATCGTCCAGACGCTGCCCGCGAGAGTGACGGCGAAAGTGACCAGGTATCACTCTCGCAGGGCACTTTCGCCGAGAATGTACCGCGGCCGAAAACTTCCCCGATCACTGTTTTGGCCATAACTTCTTCGTTATAGCTCCGTTTTCGCTCCGGAAAGAACCGTTGGACTCGTAATTGAATCCTTCATCCATCTAGACTATAAAATCAAGGATTCAAGCCCAAAATAAAATATCTTATTTTTCCTTAATATATCGGTTTCTGTAATAACTCGAAATAATACCTTTCAAAACTCGGGGTGTTACAGTTAACACATACGACCATATAAAATTTTCTTTGAACTAGGGTGTTGGTCTTCATATGCAAGTGGAATGCTAAATTGCTTCAACTTTCTTCCCTTTTTTTCATCAACTTGTCTTTAACTCGCTTATGGCTTTTAGTATAACTAGTTTGATTCTAAGTCCTATAAACCAACATACAACAATGGTAGGTTTTTGGACTTCACGAGGATCATTGGACACATTGTTAACACAATCAACGTGCATTTGAGTATCCGTGTTGTTGCAAAGAACGTATCTGTTACAATATTGATTAAGTGATCGAGAATATGAAGTGTCATCATCAAATAACTAATCGGAGGAACAACAAAACTAGTTTTCTCTCATGAAGGCTTTGATAACTCATTCTTACAAAAACAATCATCCAATTTTGATATTAAAATCACTTGTATAATCATTAATATCCATCTCATTGTAAGTGATTTTTTGAGTATGTATATAAGATATATTCCAACTTTTGCCTAAATGAAAAGTTTGCATCAAACAACTATACAACAGTTTTGTTTTACCATAAAACACAATATTGGATCATCGTTTCTCCATTTGAGCTCAAGACTAAATCTCGTGTTTGCTTTCTCTAACTCAAACTCTTTATTTTTTCCTTTATTTTTGTTTGAGTTCAAGCATTGTTGAAAACCCGAAATAGTTGTGCCAAACAACCTTCCCCACATGGTTGCACCAATATCATTGAAAAAATAATTCATACGACCCCAGAATCATACTAGAACTATGCATGTGAAACATACTAGAACTTGCATCATACTACTAAAAACGCTTTCATGAAATCATACTACTGAAAACGCTTTCATGAAACATGTTCTGCAAATACTATAACATTGTTGGAACATATATTTACATATGTACATATATAATGCATATTCATTACAAATAACTCTATAACTAATTTTCATGGTGAGGAACACTTGATAAATCGATATTTGACACAATACAAGGACCCTTGAGACATATACCGATCCTTGTTGAAACTAGGGCTTTCATCCCTTTCTAAAACCGAAATGATGTATCGGCATGTGTTCCCATACATATACTAAAATAAATTTAGTATGTATTAAAATACTTTTAGCATGATAAAACAATTTTAAAACATATAAGACATGACATGCAAATCTCTCAGAAAACACACTAGACTTTTTTTCCCTGATATGTAAGTTGTATGGAGACTCGTCTAATTGTTTAAGCTATTTGATACTGAAATGATGTGACACAAAGACCTACACATATATATTAGACATACTAGATTAATGGCCAACCATTACACATGACTCTGATGTGCCAAACTAATTAACAAACTCACACTACTGAGACACCGTCCCACAAGACCATGTAATATCCTTCACAAAAACTCACATGATCGTGCCATATCTCATACTACCATGTCAACCTCATTGAAAATCTCAAACAATCATGTCATGTACTCACACGACCTTTCCAGGTGCATCCCACTTCCTACACGATTGTAAATGCACAAGTTGTGTTCATGGATAGAGTTAACTAGTTGTCATCTGCAAATCCAAAATACTTCAATCTTGTACAAAATCAACTCATTCTTTTGCATAATAACATGGATATTTATTTGTAAACATAAATTGAACACACATTATGCAACAAAATTGTGCATTTACTCACTGATTTACACTAATATACACGCTCATAGGCTAACTTATTAAGCCCCAAGCGGGGTCTTGTGCACCCGCTCAACTTATTTTGGTAAGTAGATTTTTTTGGGTATGAGAGGTGCACCCACTAAACTATGAAATGTGCTCTAGGATGTTAGAAATACAAGAAACACCAACCAAAAATCGAAAAAAGTTGTTCAAATAAACCAAAAAACTAAAAAGCCAAAAAAATCTCTAAAATATAACCAATAAACCAAAAAAATTCCTCCAAATCAACCGAAAAAATCCCTCCAAATCAACCAAAAATCCAAAAAAGTCCCTTGAAATCAACCAAAAAACTGAAAGTCTCTTAAAATGGTGGAATTCGACTAAAAACACATCGGACGACTTTTCGAGCCTTTGATCCACTTTAAAGGTGCATTCGCTCGGTAAAAAAATATGGGTCCACACTATGCACGCTTTTATCGTTTTTGTCAGGACCCAGATACTGATCAATGACAAAATAAGCAAGAACACAGTCACTAATCAAGAAAGAGTTGGGAGCCAAATGTCATATTGCATTAGATCTTGAATGGTTATAGTGAGAAAAATATTGAATGTACTGCTTACAACTGTATGAAAAGTTACAACCAAATATCTAACATAAAATCTTATGTACTAAAGAAGAAATGCTAAAGATACATAACATGAAAGATACAGACAAATGACTATAAGCCACGAGTTTTAATATGGTATATATTTCTTCTAAAGCCGATATGAAGAAGAATTCTGATAAAGCACGCTCAGAGTTGTATTCAGATTTCTGAGCCCTCATATTCAGAACTCTGAGTTTTCACACTCAGATTTCTGAGTCTTTTAACTCAAAATAGGACTTAAGTATTTGAATCAATTTCAAGTCCTACAACTTTTTTCAAATAAACGAATTTGGGGTATCGATCTCGTATCTATTATCGTGCTAAACATTAAAACAACATTAAGAGATACTGTATGAGTGATTAGCCTTGATTTTATATCAAAATCATAAATCAAATCATTAATGTCTCCATTGAAACCCGCTTTTACCAATTCATGACTTGTTGCTTTGAGAACACTAAAATCACTATCTTCTACTAACAGTTGCTAGATGTATTTCTAGTTTTTACTAGAAGTCAAAGAGAATGAATGAAGATTGCTTTAATTTTTAATTTCCCTAATCAATATAAATATACAAGATATAAAATCCCACTCCAAGCCGAAGCAACCGGTGTCTAATCGAGTTGTAAAATCTTCAAATCGTAGGTATTGGGTTGGAATTGGGTTACGATCATTTGAACCCAACCTAATTTGATGAACCCGATATCCTTTACTTTCGTGGATTTAATATGATTGTTAAGTCCCTACTATTATGTACATTAGAAAATTAAACCATCACGTACACTCTTGATATACATATGTTTTAAATTTCTTATCCATCTCTATATAACCTTTCGTATATATGTTCAGTATCTGTGAACATATATATGCAAATTGACAAAAGTAATTGAATGTGATATACTTAAGTGTAATAATCGGGTCTCAATGTTAAATAAAGGAGAATAAGGAAGTTTTGTATGAAACCCCAAAGTTCGGGGACTAACTTGCAAATACCAATAAAAGGGGTTAAGATCCTAAAGGCTATTCTTCTCTAATCATTTCTTGAGTGGAGGCTAGAGTTACTGTGTGTATTTTTGGTGCATACATGGTAGGATAAGAAGATCAAGAACTTGAAGGAGATATCAAGGGAAGTTGTGGGATTGGGAGGAAGTCTTACCTCAATCATAATCAAGGTAATAATTTCATCTATTATCTTTGATGATTAATCATACGATTGGCACATCCTTCACCGTCTTCTTTGCCTCTTTGGATGAATCTAAAACATAGGCTAGAAAAGAGGAATATCCTTTCGTTAGATATCGTCAAGCCTTAAGCATAGAGATTACCTCCATCGTCCTTCGGTATTCGAATCATCGGTGAGAGCAAATGATATCAACACGGTTTCTGGCTAACCAATCCATCCCAATAACGATATCAAAGCCATGAATATCCATCGGGATCAGATCTATTGAGAACTCATAGTCATCAAGAATTAACACACAATCTCTGTATACTTTATCGGCAACTAGAACAACTCCATTAGCGGTATCGATAGTGAATGGTTTATCAAGCATAGAAAGCACAGAATCCAGAAATCGAGTATAACAATGTGATATGAAGGAGTTAGTTGCTCCAGAACCAAATAAAATACGAGTAGGACGGGAATTCACAAGAAAAATACCAATAACAACGTCCGGTTCATTATGAGCTTCCTCTGTAGTGATCTAGAAAGCACGAGCATGGGAATTGGGTACCTCCTCCTTTTGAATAGAAGACCCAGCTGTCGTCAGTCGCTAAACTGATGCTTTACTTTCTTCTCGTTTGCCTCTAGGGCAATTTCTCTGTATGTGCCCCAATACTCCACACGAGTAACATTCCTCCTCCCATCTTAGACAGCTAGTACGGATATGGCCCACATTTCCACAACAAAAGCATCTAAGAGTCGTCGGTTCAGCGTTACATCGTCCCAAATGAAGCTTACCACACTTCTAACAATTTCGTGGTGCATTCAAGTTAAACAATTCATATTATTTAACTATAATATTTACGATTTATACCTGGAGTGTATAAGCCTGTGGAGGAGCACGGGGAGTGGTTTGAGTTTGTGCTCGTCTCGGGGTGAAGAATCGAGGCGGTTTGTGGGTCAGTAACGAGAACATTCTATCATTTTGTTGTCGTTTCAGTGCTGAAACGGTCTCATCTTGAATCGTCAAATCATGCTCACGTCGTCGAGCATACTCTACCGCCTTGCCAAAGTTGGGGATATCACGATTTGCGATGAAGTCCCGAATGTCTCTTCATAGTCCATCAACAAAATGATTAATCTTGTCGTGCTCTGATGTCATAAACTGTTTGGCAAAACGTGCATTTCGGTTGAATTCAGCTTCATAGTCGATCACAGTCATCGACCCTTGCTTTAGCTCCAGAAACTCTTTTTTCCAAATGTCGCTGTAAATCGGACGGGCAGTATTGTTCTTAAAATTGAGTCAAAAAGGACTCCCAAGTCATACTCGTATGGGTATTCAGGTCGAGAGATTTGAATGTTTTATCCCACCACGTGAGAGCTCTATCCATGAACATCGATGTTGCATAGTTAACTTTGTCGTCATCCAACACCTGAGTGATACAGAATACTTTTTCGGTATTTTGTACCCACTGCATCGCCAATATTGGATCGGAGTGTCCAGCGAACTCTATGGCTCCACTGCCCAGGAATGCTTTGAATAAGACCCGCCCAGAATTGGGTCGTGAGGTTTCACCATCGACTTTCTCTTTACCTTTGTCATTGGGTTTCAGAGTATTCATCTGTTCACGCTTCTCAGTTAATCGTTGTTCTATGTCGCGGCGTTGTTGATCTAATGCAATATGAACATATTATGTTAAATATTTCATCATTCTTTCTGTCCGAGGAGATAATGAGTCTCCCTCGTTGTTTCCGGCATTACCCAGAGAAGCATTCTCTCTGATATATGGATCTGTCGGTGAATGACTGGCAGCGTCTTGATCCAACATTGCACTAAAAGTTGTATATATATCAAAGAATTAGTAATAATTATCCTAAACCCAGGTTCCCCACCCAAACTTACTCCTAACAGTTCATATCCCGTATAATCATCGCCTAGTTACTATACAACATCAACAGCTAGTTTAAGTCTAAGTACCACTTAATGATACCTATTTCACTTAAACCACAGCTTTGATACCATATTTGTAACGTCACGGTTTTCAAAACGTCCAATCAGCATTTTAATCTCCAAAATTGATCATTTTAAAACCACCAAAATATATATCATAATCTACTCAAAATACTAAAATATTAACAATTTCACATCAAACCCTAACCCTAATCTCCATTAAATGATAAAAGACATGAACTAGTCAAAGTTTGGAGCTTTATACCTTCAATTTCTTGTTTGATTCACCAAGAATGATGTTAGATCACCTCTTATATGTGAGAAATCGCACCTCAATCATCCCAGAAGTTTGTAGAAGTGAAATGGGGTTGAAATTGGACAAAAATCGTGTTCTAATCACTTAAAATTCGTATATACCCGGTTGGGTCGGGTTTGACCCGGCTGGGTTGACCCAACACCCCTTTTTAACCACTAAACACTAAAAAAATTCATAACTTTTCACTCGGACCTCCGTTTTCGATGAGGTTTTTGCCTACGCATTCATAACAAGATAATTTATAACTTCCAACAAATATATTTCAGAAAAGACCTACAAATAAAAGCAGTTTTACATATTTGTAGATGTTATGTTTTCCTTTGCAATTTTGTCGTTTTTGATTTTAAGCTCGGAATCCCGTAAAGCTCTACACAAACAGAAAATTGCCAAAGAATAGCGGTCTAAACACCAAAAATGTCCCATAGGTGCAGGTGTATGTAGTCAACACAAAAAGTGCCAGAAATTGAAAAAAAAATTAATGTTGATGTATGGGGTGAGAAAAGGCAAGGTGAGGAACAAAATGTGCCACAAGAGAGAAACTCATTCACCTAAAGCCTTAGTGATTTGTGATGTGGAATGTGTTGATCATAACAAAAAGAATTTTAGGTTAGCATATGGTTCATGGTAACAAATAGAATGAGATTGTGGCCACTTTGGATTTATGAAAGACTATGTTATGCATCTTTGACATATTCAACTTCATGATGTGTACTTAATGCCATCATTTTGAAAATATTTCAAAATTGAGTCTTTTTCTTTTGTCTATGTATTGCTTGGGGACAAACAATGTTTTTAGTTTGGGGTGGTGATAAGTACTTGTTTTTTAGTACTTAGGCACTTCTCTTTTAACTTTTAGGTAGGAATTTTTCACTTCCAAGTCCCACTTTGAGTCATTTTCTACCTTATTTTCCATTTATTTGGTTTTGGAGCTGAATTGTTGTGGTTTACTTGTTTTATAAAGAAAGTAGGCTAATTTGGTCATCTTTTAAAAATCTATTTGGAAACAGGGCATGCTGCAGCATGGGCACAACATGGAGTTGTTGATTTTTTTGGAAGAAATGAAGGTGATGAAGATCAAACCGGATTTTTGGCTTGAAAAGGGACTTTTGTAACCTCTGAACAATTAGTTAATCTGGTTGTAATAGTTTAGTTAAGTTGGGACTAACTTTTGTAGCCTTAGTTGGCATTAGACTAGACTAAGTACACTAAGATTCCCTTTAAATTGCAAGTTTGCCACTCTCTTTGGTTATAAAAGGAGGGCTTAGTTGCATTTAAAGATATCTCTCTATCTCTCTCTCTACTTCATCTAATTATTATTAGTTAACTTAGGATTTGATCTTAAATCAGTCCTACATTTTCTTTAATTTCTAGTAGTTAATGTTCTTCAAGTTCTTCATATTGTTCTTATGTTCTTCATCTTGTTCTTCTTAGTTTAGCCATCATCTTATCTTCTGTTTAGCTCAGGAGCTGATCATAAATCAATCCTGCTTCATCTTTAATTTCCAGAAGTCATGCTTATGTTCTTATGTTCTTCATCTTGTTCTTCATATGATCTTCGTCCTATACTATGCATGCTTGCAGCATTGAAACAACACTCACCTGCACATTTCATTTTCTTGTATTTTCTTTCTTCATCTTGCATCTCTATCCTTTCCTTTACTCTTTTGTTTTAGATTTCAGTAGTTAAAGTTCATTGTATTTACTTTCAATTTTACTTTCTTGTCACTTACATTTCCTTGTAATTTACCTTTCTTGTATTTACATTCCAAGCAACATATATATATATTTATATACTTTCAAGTCATTTATCTTTCAAGAGCACTTTACATTATGTTCATCTTTGTAATTCTTAGTAGTTGTTTTTCTTTCCTTATTGTAATGAGTAGCTAATCAGTTTAGCTTGGGTGTGAGGCAAAGGGTGGTTATGTGGATCTAAAAGAAAGTGGGTTTTTGTGACTTTAACCAAGTTTTATTGTTCCAACTCAAGTTTTATCAAGATAACACAACTCCTTGACAAATTGATCACTTTGATAGTGTTCAAGTGTGATAGACCTAGAGATAGGCCATTGATTAGCACGTCAATTTGAATGACATGGGAGGTAATATCGAAAGAGTTACTTCAACGAGAGTTGTTACTTGTGTCTTTTAAAATGATTCATTCTTGATAAATGGTCACTTTTTCAAAGGGTTAAAATGGAGTAGACTTATAAATAAGCTACTTGGCATACATCAACTTGGGAGGTACGGGGGTTATTTCGAAAGAGTAACTTTTAACGAAGAGGATTTGTTTTGTCGTATATTTTGAGAACTCCATTCCCATCATTCCCTTATCTGGAACCTTGCTCAGAAATGAGATGGTTCATAGCTACTGGAATTATGGGATGGTGAGAGTCCAAGAGGAACGTGTCTTAAAATCGATAATAAAACTAATTATAGTCAGAAGCATGTTGCAACATTCCTATAGCATCATGCTATGACAGTGTTGTAGCATTGACCTGCTGGATTTTGGATTCATATACCATCAAAAGTCTTACACCCTTGCTTCTTGTTTAATATTGTTTAATCAGGTCTGTGTTAACCAACCATTCAAAAATATGTCTTCAACATCGCCATCTGAAGTTAGTTTTTCATCTCGAGATCTTGCAACCTAAGATACCTATCCCTGTGGAATACGATACTTGGTTCTTACCATTTTATTACTTGAAAGACGACATTAGATCTTATTGTATACTTGCTTTGAGGTTTAATTAGAACACGTCTGTAAGTGTGTAAAAAGCACTATCAACTGCTTCCTGGGCTTCATCATTATCTTGTATCAATCCCGAGCGACTTTCGGCTCACTTTTGATCTCCTGGATTCTCCATGGAGTTGGGAACTTCATCGTCTGGTGGTAGGTCGAGGGGACTGCCTTCATTTTGTGGATCCAGGGTCGACCGAGAATGACATTGTATGCTGAGGAACAGTCTATGATGCTGAATCTTGTTTGCTTGTTGATTCCCCTAGCATAGACTGGTAGAACGATTTCTCCATAGGTGCTCGTCGCATCTCCATTAAAGCCGACCAACGTTGTCGAACTTCGAACGATCTCTGACTTGTTGAGACCCATAGCTTTAATGGTGTCAAAGAAGATGATGTTCGATGAGCTTCCTCCGTCAACGAATACCCTTCGGGTCAGACAATTGTCGATCTTGAGCTGGACGATCAACCCATCGTGATGTTTCTGATGCAGGTCTCCCAAGTCATCTTGATCAAATGTTATCTTCATGGACTCGAGCTCTTGTTCTTCTTTCGATCGTGATAATCGAGAGATTGGTAGATTGCTTGCACTATGAGACACATGCCTTTTTGCTGCTGAATAGGTTAGACCACCAGTCACGAAGTTTACGACTTTCTCATGATCGGGGGACGGTGGTCGAATGTTTCTGTCGGGTATCGCCTGTCCGTCAAGGATACCCTTGAGGTTTTCCTTTGGGACGTGCCAAGCGAGTTCCTTCTTGAGTGATATACAGTCGTTGGTGGCGTGACCATGATCATCGTGGAAATCACACCACTTGGTCTTGTCTTTCTTATCGTCGACCTTGTCACTTTTCTTTGGCCAACGAATAGTTGCTTGGGCGGTCTTCAATGCGTCGACCAAATCTTTGGAAGTACCCTTAAATCCATATGAGGAGATTTTAGGATACTGAGGGAACTTGGTCGTGGTCGAGACCTTTTTCTTGTCGAACCGGACGCTTGAGATTTGCCTCAACGACTCAGTTTTAACTGCCGATCTGGCTTTGAACTCGGGTTTCTTCACGCTCAGCGGCTTCTTGTCGCTAGAATGCTTACGACGAAAAGTTGTGTCATCTTCGACCCTCATGTAAACCAATGTTCTTGCGCGCACGTCTTCGAAGTTCTCTGGGGGTATTTCGTCAGATCAGTGTAAAGACCTGAACTTTCGTCTATACCGCGTTTGTAAGCTTCGATCGTGGTCTTGATCTCACAGTTACGGACGCTGATCATTTCTGAGTTAAACCTGTTGAAGTAACTTCGAATGGATTCTCCTGCCTTATGTACGACATAATATAGGTCGCTAGTTTGCTTCTCCATCTTGCGACTGCTGGCAAACTGTTGAGAGAATTGATTCACCAACTCAACAAACGACCCAATTGATTTTGGCTTGAGACTGATTAACCATTGCAAAGCTGCACCGGTGAGAGTCGCCCCAAAGATTTTACACATACACACCTCTTGGTACTGGTGAGGGATCAAGACTGTCCACATTAGTTGCTTGTACTGAGTGATGTGCTCAGTTGGATCCGTAATACTAGAGTACTTCGGAGTGAATGTCGGGATACTGTATTTGTTCGACACATTGACCATTGCAATTTCGTCGACAAATGGTGACGCCTGAAACCCTGTACGAGGTTCGACGTCCCTGAAACCCTGTACGAGGTTCGACGTCGACTGGTACCGCTGCTCCTGGAAGTTTGGCAAGTAGTGATAGAACACGCTCGTTTTGCTCTTCCAGCATCTTCAACCTTTGGGCGACAGGGTCATCTAGAACACTTCCTTGAGCACCTGACGGGATATGTCATGAGTTCTGAAACACATTCTCCTGGGACGAATCAGAAGCATATTCGTTGAATTGGAAAAAAGGCATCGGAATCGTGGGAATTGATGTTGTTGGAGGCCTCGAGGGAATCGGTGTCGTCGAATGAAAAAACAGCGGACTTGTAGTCACCGGTGTCATCGACGGAATTGCAGTTGTCGAGGGAAAGAATGGCGGCGATGGCGGCAATGTCGGCATAGGTTGACTAGCAAAACCAGGGAAAACGGGTCGAGGATAATTGGGAAGTGGAGGTCCCGTCCAGGGCATACTGAATCCACCTTGACTATGCAACGGCCCTGCTGCATTGCTTGCGTTTCGATTCCTTAGGGATTCAATCTCCTCCACTGCTTGTCTATGCTGATTTGTCAAAGCATCAATTCGGGCACGAGCTGCATTTAACTCCATGTTCATTTGAGCCATGATTTGTTCCTGAGTTCCTTGATCTGCCATTATCCAGTGAAACACAAAAACACTCGAGGAAATTGTTAGTTCAGCGCACCATCGTCTAGGATTTTCTTTAGATGGGGCCCTACGCTGGGCACCAAACTGTTAATGCCAAAAATTACTCACTGAATAACTTAAGGTCGATGTGGAGTTTTATCCAACTAAAGAAAGTAGCCGATAAACAATATGCACGATAAACGGTAAAATAAAGAGACAAGGGATTTGGTGACGCGGAAAAACCTCAACGAGGTAAAAACCGCGAACGACAGGGAGGTGTCGTCGTGCACTATGCTCACCGATCAGAGCTGACGTCCTCTGTTGTTACAATGTATTACACGATCTATACAGGAAGTAGATGTACAATTGTAAAAGAAATGTGCGTCATGCGTGAAAACACTATTGTCGTGTGTAAATTGTTGATGTCGTGTGAATGTAAGGTTGCCTATATTCTTTGGAGAGGTTGTAAACGTATACTTTAGAGTATTATGCCTCAGTTGTCCAAATGAAGTGTTAATCTCGGGTATTTATAGTCGTGAATTTTCCATAAATGTGTCTTTTGTAACTGGCGCGCTTCATAAATGATCTTGATGGTGTCGAGTCATTATGACCGTTGGTATTTATGGGCATTGAACCTGCATTAAATGATCAAGAAAGAAACGTTGAGTCATACGTTAGTATGGTCGAGGTCGAGTGTAAGTCTCGACGACTGTCGTACGTTGCTCGACCGACCCTCGAATTAGTCTCGACGGAGGTCAGGGTTATGCTCGGTCGACAGGACCTTATCTCGATACAAGACCGGTCGTATGAAATGTTACTTCGTCGTGATCATGTATTTTTTTACCCAAACAGATAATATTGCAAATTCGTTAACCAAATTGTAAAATGTAGAGTTCGTGAGTAAGTCGTCTAAAGAGAATGTGATTATAGCCCATGGAAAAGTTTGTGCAAAGGAAACCTAACCTAGCTGACTGGAGATCCCAAGATCTAGGTTTAATGGGACAACCTAATTGTACGAACTAAGTCAAATCACTATGGGGTTAATCCTTGTCCATTCCTCTAACAAAACAGTGATGTTAATATTAGGATAATTTATGACTTTTAATGATCCTAGTGAGATCACCTATGTAAGAGAGAAGTGGGGTCGCTTCGAAAGGAATTATGATGGGTTTATATCCTAAGAGCTCTTACAAAACCAGACAAGTGTTTGTGACAATAACGAACACACAAATGAGAACCAAAGTTGTGTCAAGGGTATATTTGTGTGAGGTATATCATCATTTTCACAAACAACAGAACAGTTCAAGGACATCATGTTTATTGGTCAACTAGAAAAGTAAATATGCTTTCACAAGGGATGGTTCAAAGGGTATGCAAATATCGACCGCAAACCTCTATTACATTTTATGTCATTTATTCAATTTTATTCATGTGGGGGATTGTTGGAAAAAATGATATTTGAATGGAAATTGATTTAAATATTTAAATATATTTGATGGAAAATTGAAAAGTTGTAAATTAATATTTGAATTTATTTCAAATTTTATTGTCATGAATTTTTAATTTAATATTTGAATTTATTTCAAATTTAATTGTCATGAATTCTTAATTTAACTGTCATATGTTCAAACTTTTCATGTAACTTTCATCACCTATAAATAAGGTTCGTGGATTGAAATGTGAATTGAGAAATCGTATTGGAGAGGTTCTCTAGAGTCCATGATCATTGCTTCAGACTTTATCCACTCTCCTTGGTTCGAAAACATAGTAATAAAGATAAGACACATCTTGGTTCGCCTAGTTAGTCTGGTTGTGCTGCCAGAGTTAACCGATGTTGTTGTATCATGAGAGATAGACGTCCAAGTGTCTCTAGCAAGGAAGAGAGGACGAATCTGTCTTAAGGAAACTGTGTTTGCTACATACCTCAACATTTTCTTACATATTCGATTACCAACATGCAAACAAACTTATTTTTGAAATTTATATTTTGTTTATCGTATTATATCATCTTTTATAGCAACTATTTCTAACAATCAATAGGTGAGTTGGAGGAGTTTAACTCCTCTCTTAGTAGCGTTAGTATTCGACTGGTGAGGAGGGTTACTATTTTTGGTGGCTTAGTGAGGATAGAATCTTCTCGGTTAAAGCTTTGAGGTGCTTAATTGAAGACAAACTTCTGCAGGTACCTGGTAATTTTATTCAAACGCAATGGAGTTCTCTTATTCGAAAGAAAGTTTGCATCTTTATCGGGCATATCCTGCATGCTAAAAGTTTGGACCTTTACTCTACTCTTTGCCCGTGTTAGTGGTGATTAAATTGAGACTATTGAGCATTATTTCTTGAAATGCCTGCGATGATTAGATTGACACTATTGAGCATTGTTTCTTGAAATGCCCGCAAAGTTTTAAATAGTGGATCGGTATTTTTAATTAGTGAGGTTTTAACTTATTGCCATCTTTTTCGTTCAATGCTTTGATGAAGGATATGGTCTCTCTTGTCGTCCCAACCTCAAAGCACCACTTGTGGGAAATTGTCTCTTGGATCACTCTTTTTTTGATTTGGAGCCACCGAAATAATCGGTCTTTCTCTAATCGGTCGTGCGTAGGGCTATAAAAAAACAGGAGCAGAGGCTTGTTCGTGTTTGTTCGTTTAACTTAACCGAACAAACGAACGAACACGAACGGTAAACGAACGAAATTCTTTATGTTCGTGTTCGTTTGTTTAGAAATCAGGTGTGTTCGTGTTCGTTTATGTTCGTTTGTTAACATGCTTGTTATTGTATTTTTGTTTAGATCATTTTGTGTTGACTTTTACATTGTATTTTGCTTGTTTCTTGGTTGACCTATAAATAGGGACTTCCTTGTTCTTTTGTTTGTAACTAGCATTGAAAGTAGCATCCTGAGATAACCTAGAGAGAAAAACCATTGTACCCATTCACTTGTGACATCAATACACTTGTGATTTCCTCACTTGATTCTCATTGTTCTTTAATTGTTGTGATTGTGATTTGATTGGACAATTTCATTTGGTATCAGAGCAAACAAGAAGGAGCAGATTCGTATCAGATTTGAAGTACTTTTGTGCCGACTGAAAAGTTACTGCTTGATTTCGATTTTTCTTGTTCTTACACAATTAAATCAAAATTTTGATTTGATTGTGTGTGTTTTATCATTAGGATCAAACTTCTTTCAGATCACTTAGGCTAATTTCAGTTTTAGATTGATCAATTTGATCAAAATGTTGTTTTCTTGAAAGTTAGAAGTCGAACACTGTAATACACATTAATCACTGTAATTTTCGATTGTTTTTCTAATTTCAGTGATGTAATTGTGTTTTGTATTGTTTCGTGGACTAATTGTGAAATTTTCAGAATCAGAAATCAAGATTTACTTGATTTTTGATCGATCGGGTCAAGAACACGCAAAGAATCCCAATAACACGCAAGATCTGTGAAACGCGCAAAATTCATCGGCAGAACGCGCAAGTTGAAGAATCTTGTTTTTGGTCAGAAACGCGCAAAGCGTTATTTGCGAGTTCCTAAAACACGCAAATCAAAGCCTGCATGTTTTGTTCTTCGATCTGCGAGTTTGTGCGAGTGTTTATCTGCGAGTTTAGCTTGCGAGTTCGATAAAAAGCGCAAGTGGGCATCTGCGAGTTCTCTAAACGCGCACGTTTCGATCTGCGAGTTTCTCAGTGAACAGTGTTTTAAGTGTTTAGGCGTTTGCGAGTTTCTTTGTGAACAGCGATTTGCGAGTTTCAGCGTCTGCGAGTTTCAGTGTTTTCAATAGTGATATGCGAGTTTCGGTAATTAGTCAAATTTTTGATCAGTTTTGGATTTTACACACCGAGTGTAATCTGCACTTCTTGAACGATCAGTTCAAATCACATTCCTACTACAATCATGTCTCGAGATCTGCTTAGCATGGGTTCGAAATTCAAACCTCCAGTTCTTCAAGCAGAAGAATATTCTCAATGGAGAAAGCGGATGATCAACTTTCTGAACAATCAAGATAAATCCTTGATGACTTCTATTCTGGAAGGACCCCATTTTCCTCATGTCACCGCAGCAAGGATTCCTGAAACTGAAACCACACCAGAGATTCCTGAAAGAAAAGTTGCCAAGAATCCAATTCAATATAATGAAAATGATAAGAAATTGGTTGAAAGAGATGTTAATGCACTGACTTTCCTGATCATGGCAATTCCAAACGGCATATTCAACCGGGTTGACAGTCGTGATTCAGCGAAAGACATCTGGGATGAATTGGAGAAACAGTTTCTAGGATCGGCCAAGTCTCAAAAGACTTAAAGAAATCAAAGCATCATTGCTTATGAAGGATTCAAGGCCAAGGATGGTGAATCTTTGAAAGATGCTTATGATAGGTATAACATTATTCTGAATGAACTGAGGAAGAATGGAGTTCAGAAATCAGAGGAGATAAATTTCAAGTTCATCAAGAATCTACAGCTAGAATGGGAAGTTTATACAATGCAGATTAACAAAGACATGGATGAAGAAAAGTTGCATGATTTGTTTTCTGCGTTAAATTAGCATGAGGATGTGATTAAGAAACAAGCTACTACGACAAAAGAACTGAGTCCGTTGAAAGAAAAGCACAAGAAAGTGGAAGATTCTCTAGCTTTACTGACACAGAATCCGGAAATGATTTTAAAAGCAGCTTCTAGATCAAGCAAACCAGTTAAGGCAAAAGCTATTGTATCAAGGATTGTTGATTCTTCCGATAGTTCTGATGAAGAGGATGAGGAAGCTGAACCTGAAGAAGTAGATGAGATTACTGCTTTTACAGAGAAACTGGCTTTGTTAACCACAAGATTTCACAAGAAGTTTGCAAAGAAGAAATTCTATAGCAAACCCAAGCATGACGATTACAAGTCAGGAAAGTTCAAAGGTAAAATGTTGATAGAGAAGGAAGAGAAGACAGAGGAAAAGGAGAAAGAGAAAGATAAGTAGATAAGTGCTTCAGTTGTGGAAAGTCAGGTCACTTTGCTAGAGAATGTCCGGAGAAAAAGGTTAAGAATTACGAGTACTACAAGAAGAAAGATCAACTTGCCAAGGCTGTTGAAAAAAGGCAGGCTCTGAAAGCGGAAGATGAAATCTGGTTGTACTACTCAAATGACGACGAAAGTGATGTGAAAGCAAACTTGACTGAGGTTCACTACAACCTCATGGCTCACTTACAGGAAGATTCTGATACTGAGGTAACTTCAATGTCTGATGAATCTGACTCTTCTGAAAATGAAGAGTTAATGAACTTGATGTCCCAATTAACTCAAATGAACACTGAATTTTTGAAACTAAAAGATAAACTCTAGAAAGATGAAACACCTATACAAACTCTAAGATTGACTTATCTAAACTTTGACTTTGTTGACTTTGCTAGACTTGACTTTTCCTATTAAATCTTGGATACAATAAAATACATTAATAATCTCCCACTTTGTATTCAAGATTTAAATTTTTTTTGACACTAGTCTTCAGCGCTTGATTCTTCAACTTTTGTCTCTGACAGTCTTGGACTTTGAAGCTTTGACAATCTTCAGTCTTTCTGTCTTTGAAGAATCTTGAAAAGTCATTTGCACTTTGTATCTTTGGAAATCAACAAGTCTTTAGCAATACTTTGAAAACTTTAAACTTCTGAAACTTCTTTAAACTTCTTTGGAATCTTCAGGAATCTTTTGAAACTTTGAGGAATCTTTCAAAACTGTATTTTCATCACTATGATCTCTTGATCGTCTTCGGAAAACAAACTTTCACAAATCATTTGGACTTGTCTTCAGAATCTTTTGAGGATGATTTCTTTTCATCTGATTTGAACTTTCAGAAATTCTCCACAAGTCTTGACTTTGAACTTTCTTCAGGACTTTGAAATTGATTTGAAATTGGACTTTGTAAATCTCTCCACCTTTTTGATGATTGTGAACATCATGATCATCAAAACATCTTCAATTTCAACATAGTCTTTGATCACCCTCTTTGTAAAAACTAACAATCTCCCTTTTTATGATAATGTTAACATTTTCCGCCCTTTGATCTGAATAGCTGAATCATGAACTGTATATACCTGAATCTTTTCAAATTCAAATAGAATGAACGTTGTAACCCTGATTCAACAAATGATACAGTTAGGATGCCTGTAAGTAGCACGGAGCCACTTTGTACAACAGATGTACATTGGAAAGGAGCTTTTGTGATGTTCACTCCCCCAGGGCTTCCATTCAATCATCGAAAAACCACAAAGGAATTTTCTATGGATGTTATGACAAGAAAACATATTCCTTGTGTGTACGTGAAAGTGTAGAAAAATTGAAGCTACTTAGCTTTATTAGGCTCAAATTGTGTAAACTATTGAGACAGCAACAGATATTACACGGACTCAATGTGCATGAAAGAGGCGCGAAGGTGGGGCAACTTTCCTTCTTTTTCAATATCTAAATCTTCCGAGTGAAGATTAGATAGCAGATATGTTGCGTCCCTAAAGAAAATGAAACATTTCTTTGTTAAGAAAGAAACGAGTGATTGGTGGGGTAATTGCAAGAGTTGGCATGGGCTCACTGCCTTTTTCAATGATGATCACCAAAGAATATGAACCAATCAGTAGATGTGGCTGCCCAGCTCAGAAAATGTTTAGTGCAGAGTTTTGATATTCTTTTAACTCTGTTCTCACACCCTCTTTCTTTTTAACATTTTGCTCACTTCTAACCAAACTCTCATTTACATTTTACCGCTCAGCACAATAAGAAAAACTCAACCGGATGAGTTATCTCCCCCACTCTTTGATTTATGACCCCTCACCCCTCAATCACTCAAGGATTACTTCCTGGGTAGGAAACACTGGTTAATCGTGAATCCATGGAAATTCTGTTAAGTTCTCACACGAATCCCATGTAAGTCCTAAAAAGAATAGTTGCTCAACAGTTTAACTTGAATAGTTAAGCACAAATAAGATAACAGTGTCAGAATGTATGCTCATTTAAAAATATGAATGAAATTTGAGCATTTGAACTTTGAAGATTTCTCAAAACAAATATATTGAATGAATAAAATGAAGTCAAGAGAATTGTTTTGAGAATCTGACAATGTATCAATCAGATTAAATAAAATGGTTAGGGTATCAAAGAATCGAATATTTTGTTTATATGAACGAATATAAACAATTTAGCAATGAACGCTCAAGTTGAAATGATGAATGATGCTCAACAACATTTGAAAGCAAACGTGAGTATTACCATCGAAAAGTTGTTTCTTTATGAGACATGGTAATAACATAATCAAATGAAGTATTGAACCGGTGTGTGTGAATACTTGGCAGTATATGGACAAGATAATACACAAGTATTAATCTTTAGAAACACACGGTCAGTTTAAACTTTCAAGCTCAAAATCGAAAAACATTTAAAATCACACTTCTAAATTCATGAAACCTTTTGAGAATAGAGAAGTGGTTTGAACATTTTAGAAACCGTTTTTCATGCTTGAAGTTGTTCTTCTTTCAAACAATCAGAGATCTAGAATTAGAAGATACTTACTTTTAAGCTCTCCCTCAAATCAAGATAATATGATTTAGATCAGATAAGCTCCCCCTGGATATTTAAAAAATATCCTTATCTAAACATTGAAGAACGGGTCCTGATCTGTCATGTGATCAGAAGCCACAGTCTTTACATTGAGGTGCGGGTTTTGAACTGTTGTGTTCAAAAGCCATTGTTCTTTAAACTTTGAAGAACGAGTCCTAGACTGTTTTGTCTAGAAGTCAATCATCATGCTCCCCCTTAAACTTTGGGTGCCTGCAACACAGTTTTAGCTTTTGGTACCCACTGGTATTTGGGTCCAGATGTGTTAGTTGCAATTCTTGTAGGGTTTACATAATATGATCCATACCAGTAATTAACAAAATTCTTACTTACAAAGTCATGTGCTCCACAGTAAGAACAACATATTTTCTTTTGTGCAATCCTGATAAGATGATTAGTAGAATAAAACGTATCAGAATTACCAAAATAATTACCTTTATGTGCACTGTTCCTTTTGTCTTTGGTTGTGGACGCAGATGCTTTGTCTTTATTCTTCTCTTCTTCTGAAGAACTCTTCACTTTCCAGACCATCTGATTTTTCTTAGAGTTCTTTCCAAGAGATTTAACATAAAAGTTTGCTAAACCATCAACAGATTTGTCATAGAATAGATTAGATGGTCTGATCTTACTTGATTTGACAGTGTTTGGTTTGACATTTTTCTTTTTGAAAACATTTTTGTCATGAATAGAACTTGAAGCTGTTTTGAAAGAACAGACTGATTATGTTGAATTATCAACAGGTGATTGACTAATCACATCAGTTGTAATATTTTCTGACAAATCAACGTTCGCAGCTTCTAAGTCTTTTATTTTTGCGGATAAAATGTTTCTTTCAGAAGTCATTGTGTCAAACATTTGTTTCAAATTAGATCTGTCCTTCTGTTCTTTTTGAACATCTGATGATATAACAGTTATTTTGGATGTGAGCTTAGATATCTCAGATTCAAAATGTAAACGTTCAAGCTCAAAATCTTTCTCCAAGTTCTTGTTTTTCTCAGAAATATCTTTGAAAATCCCAGTATTCCTCTTTTCAGAAATTTTCTTTTCTAGCTCAAAAGACTGCTTCTTTTCTTTGAAAATATTTCTTTCTTTTTCAAGCAAGTCTTGTAGAGTAGAAATCTGTTTGGGAAGTTCAGTTATTTTGTTTTCAAGAACTTGTCTTTCTTTCGCAAAAGTGTCTCTTTCACTTATTATTATCTTTTCGAATTTTGACACTTGCTTAGAAAGTTTTGAACATCTCAGCTCTAAATCCTTTTTCTCTTGGAGAGTTTTCTTGGAAAATTCAGAGGTCTGTTGAATTGAAGATCTCTTCAAATTTGATCTATCTTTATCTGCTTGGATGCTTTTCTTCAATTCAACATTTTGTATCTCTAACGCATATATTTTGTCTTCAAAAGCCTTAAACTTGATTTGAAGCTTAACTGATTCATCTTTCAGCTCTGATGGTGTCTGTTCAGTTTTCTTCAGTTGGCTTTGAAGATTTGATTTAACTTTATCTTCTTTGATGCTTTTCATCAAATCAACATTTTTGACTTTCAATGCATATACATTTTCTACAGAAGCCATATACTTTTGTTGAAGCTCAACTGATTCATCTTGTAGTTCTGATGATTTCTGTTCAGTTGTCTTCAGTTGGCTTTGAAGATTTGTAATTATGGACTCTTTGAACTTGATTACTTTCTCAAGAGACTGAATGGTATTATCTTTTATTGCCATCATTTTCTCTCTATCTTTAATCTCTTTCTCTTGCTCTGTAATCTCTCTCTTTAGCCTTGATGATACCTGCATAATCAGATTTAGTATGATTAGCGCACTTTATACAATCAGGAGATTTATCAGAATTTGACAATTTTGATTTAAACTCCTGAATTTGTTTGACAAAGGCTGCATTCTGAATTCTCAGTTGGTCTCGGTCAGCCTCTATAACAGGTATCTCAGGCATGTACAATACAACCATATCTCTAGCTGAAAGTACAGTATTTCCCTTATCATCTGTCTTTGGCATCTTGAATGATTAGCTTGAAATAAAAGATCGTTCCCAAACAATTCAGAAATTTTGACTTAAAGTCAAAAACAGATCACCACTTGAAAATAAAATTTTCTTAGAAAAAAAATTTCAACTCTGAAACTCGCAAATCACTAAAACTCGCAGATGCTTGGAACTCGCAGGCTGCTTTGAACACAAACTCGCAAAGCATTAAACTCTTAAGTCATTGTTCACATTAATTCGCGCTAACAAGAACTTGCGCGTTTATGATTCGCGTAAAACACTACTTGCGCGTTTTAAAGCTCGCGCAAACAATGATATGCGCGTTTTGAATCTCGCGCAAAACACAATATGCGTGTTTTGAAGCTCGCGCAAAACACGACTTGCGCGTTTAGAAGCTCGCGCAAAACACAACTTTAGAACTCGCAGACGACGTTTGCGCGTTTCTCTTAAACTCGCAGATCATAGAACAAAACACGCAGGCTTTGATTTGCGTGTTTTAGGAACTCACAAATAACGCTTTGCGTGTTTCTGACCAAAACAAGATTCTTCAACTTGCGTATTCTTCCGCTTGAAGTTAGCGCGTTCTTCAACTTGAAGTTAGCGCGTTTTTCCAATCTAGCGCGTTCTTCACATGATAGCACATATCGATCCAAAAATCATCTTAACCTGCAAATTGATTCTTGAAAATACACAAGTATGCTCGAAATACATATTAGAACATTTTTCCAATACAAGATTTCGATTAAAACATCAAAATCAATAAGAATCGATTAAGAACAGTAAACGAATACTTCAACTATCAAGATTCACAAGAATTCGAAATTGAAATCGATACAATTCGAATTTTGTGATAAGATCAATACAAGAAACAATCTATCATACAAATCGAATGCAATGAATTCATTTTCTTGCATCAAAAACTGATTTTCAATAAAATTCAATTGAACAGTGAAAAATCAAGAATACGACTATGTTCTTGAAATTTTTAGAAATTTTATCCAGTTCAATTAGTGTGATCTTTCTGAATTTGTTTGGTATATCTCTGATACCAATTGAAAATATAAACTTCAGATTCAAATCAAGCAATCAAAACAATCTCAAATATTATTTGACAATATCAAGATTCTAGAGAGAGAGAGTAGAGAGAGAATCACAAGTATATTGAAATATGACAATTACATGTATGACTTCGTTACTTACACTTACAACACACGCAAGGGTATTTATACCCCAAGCTTAACAAGATAAACTCTAGAAAGATGAAACACCTATACAAACTCTAAGATTGACTTATCTAAACTTTGATTTTGTTGACTTTGCTAGACTTGACTTTTCCTATTAAATATTGGATACAATAAAATACATTAACAATGCTAAACGAACGAACATGAACGAACAAACTTAAACGAACAAAAACGAACCAGCTAAACGAACACAAACGAACAGGCCTAAACGAGCAGGCATAAACGAACATAAACGAACAAGCGTAAACGAACATAAATGAACACCACTACTTGTCATTCCGTTAACTATTACTTTTCAGTTTTCACTCTTTTACTTTTTTGGGAGGAAGTAAAAGTGAGGGTAAAAGTTAAAAAGAGAAGGGTAACACAAACTGAATTTAAATAAAAGATTATTTATATTTATATATTTATGTCATAATTCGTAATTCAATATATAAACGAACGAACATAAACAAACGTAACTGAACATAAATGATCTAACGTTCACGAACTTAAATGAATGAACGGGACCTTTGTTCATGTTCGTTCGTTTAACTAAACGAACAAAAAAACGTGTTCATGTTCGTTCATTTATTAAATAAACGAACTTCCTGCCGAACGGTTCACGAACGGTTTCCTGAACGTTCGGTTCGTTTACAACCCTAGTCGTGCGACCAAATCGATCGTCTTTTTGCGATTAAGTTCAAGCACGCGTATGTCTTTAATATGTCGTTGGCGAAATGGTATGGGGGTCAAGGGCTTGACGGATAGTAGGCGTGCTCACGGGTTAGGTTGGTCGGGTTGAAGGCACTTGAACAACCCAACCCAATGTTCGCGGTTTGAAAAATCTCAACCCAACCCAATCAAAAGTACAACTCAACCCAACCCAAACCGTGCGGGTTGGGTTGGTCGGGTTGGTCGGTTGAAACTTTAATATATCATTTTACAATCTAACTAAGTGATTCAGTTTAAAAAAAGTAAAATGGAAAAGGAAATATAAAAATAAGGCTAATAAGAGACGAGAAGAGTAGAAGAGTATCTCTTGTCTCTTGACTCTATCGATGTTGAAGGTTAGATTTGTACGATTTTAATCGGTATGGTCTCACAGAAAGATCTAAACTACGGGTAAGATAGGAAGACTTGAGAATTGAGATAAAGAAGACCCGTTAAAAGTCTAAAACCATTAAAAAAAAGTAAAAATGTACAAGTTTTGGTCGGGTTACTTTGGGCCCAACCCGTTTCCAACCCAATAGATGCGGTTTGGACAAAATTTGTATCGATTATGTATCGGGTTACCTTGATTTGAGATTTTTTGCATTTTTTCGGGTTGGGTTGATCGGAAATTTGAGCACCCCTAACGGATAGGCCTCTTGGCTCTTTTCTGCGAGTTGCTTTTCGTTGCTCAGTGGCTCTGGATTAGGGTTGTTGGTCGATTTTTGAAGTATTCTCTTATTAGCTTTTCATTAGCTTGGGTTCATAGTTTGGCTTTTGTGCATTGCTTCATTGACTTTGCTTGTAGTCTTGTGTGAATTCTGGTTGGTCGTTTTGCTTTGTTCTTAAGCGGTTCCGATTGTAGTGGGTCTTGGTTTTGATTGACTTTGCTTGTAGTCTTGTGTGAACCTTTACTTTGTTTCTAAAACAAAAGTTACACTTAAATTTTTTTTACATTGTGAATCAAATTAATATCAAGCAAACACCTTGTAAAACAAATATATGTTTATCAATACATTAAATGTTAGCCTTAGATGAGAAAAAAATCATGTGAAACAATACCTTAACGTAAAATTTCTCTCGGTTCTCACAAATTTTGGAGTTCTTAAATGATTAAGCCCTATTGATAAACCAAGGTGTTGTTTGTTTGCCTCTTAATAGTGTTATTAAGAGGTCATGTCTGAATCGTTAAGAGGCTGAGCTTGTTTGACAAAAAAAACCTCTTACTGGTCCATAACTATTTGAAAAATTTTACATCTAGGGCATCTTTTAGGACCTTTCTTTCAAACCCTTCTAATCTCACTCCACTCATCTCTCACCCATCTTCTTCCTCAAGCAAATATATGAATTTAGTGATCGTACAAGCCTTGAAAAGGCATGCCCTCTATGTACTTGTACATATTCCTTAAACAAATGGTCCTCTAACCAATTCCATTTCACCATTGATATCCCCTTCTCTCGGTTTTCCCTCTTCGGACTTACCATCTTCTTTCAGATTGTATAGCTCTACCGACTCTTGTAGATAGGGGCGGACTTAGTGTTTAAAGGGTGGGGGGATGGGGCCCCACTAATATTTTTTTTTCTCCATTTCGTAGGGTAAAAACCAAATTTTTTTAAACTTTCTTCTATAAATCCCCCCAGTAGATTCCTTCTTGTGCCCCCACCTACCAAAAAAAGCTTGGAAATCAGTTAAAAACAAAAAAAAGTCTCTTAAAATCAACCAAAAAGACCAAAAAATTCTCTCGAAAACGACAAAAAAACTTAAAATCCCTCAAAATCAACCAAAAAATTGTAAAAATCTCTCGAAAAGGTGTAATTAGGCTAAAAACACATCGGTTGACTTTGCAGTCCTTTAATCTAACTTAAAAGTGCCCCCACTAGGCAAAAATCCTGGATCCGCCATTGCTTATAGATGGGTAATTTTTCTATGTGATAAGTGAGATGAACATAGTTTTCGATATCCAGCAGGATTTCATTGGAAATGGAGTTCCCACTTAAGTCGAACTTTGATACCTGGTCTCGAAGAAGGATCCCAGTCGTGACAAGTAATTGCTCTGTAACTCTAGGAAATTTAACTCCGACAAGTAAATGATTCCGGCCGGAGTGCTACTATTCAAAGCTATTCGGTTGTCTTCTTCAAACGAAGACGTACCACCAATTCCTCTACAAACATCTCATTTCGCTTATGCTTAAGGTAGTTCTTGAAGTCTATCCAACCAGGAGGAAGCTCTTCAATCATAGCTGCAACTTGGAAGGTTTCACTGATAACCATCCCTTCGGCAAGTATATCATGCACTATCACTTGAAGATCTTGAACTTGACTCATCACAGTTTTCGAGTCAATCATTTTGAAATCCAAGAATCGAGCAACAACATGCTTCTTGGTTCCGGCATCTTCAGTCTTATACTTCCGGTCCAAAGACTCCCAAAGTTCCTTAGCCGTAGTTACTTTACAATATACATTGTAAAGCGGATCGGCCAGCCCATTCAACACATAGTTGCGGCACAAGAATTCTGAGTGCTTCTAAGCCTCAACCGCGCTCACAAATTGAGCGTCGGCCTCTTCTCCACTAAGTTGAGGAGCAGTTTCAGTGAGGAACCGAGCCAGATTCAGAGTGGTCAGATAAAAGAACATTTTCTGCTGCCACCTCTTAAAATTCAAACTAGAAAATTTCTCCGGTTTCTCGTCGTGATTAGCCATAGTATTTGGTGCTGGTGTGGTAGTAGTCGCCATGGTTTGCACCGGTAAGGTAGCAATGCTAGACACCGGTATCACAAAAGTTGTGGTTCCGGTCGTGTTCACCATTCTGAAAAGCGTTTCAAGTGAACAGTTAGTACCACGAAATCACTCTGTTTACACAAAACAGAAAATTGGTACCACAATTATTAATCTGTTTACAAAAAACAGAAAACGAAATATATCGAGACAAACTTGATTCAAAACTGTTTAAGATTGTTAGTAATTCGATATATGTATTTTAATACATATAATATTACAACGGATGTAATAAACTACAAAATCAACAAATGATTAAAATAATACGAATACATAGAAATAACGGCATCAAGTAGTGATAAATTTAAACGACTAAACCAAAGATGATTCAAACGAAGTTGAGGCTCGTGTATAACACGATTCCCTTAAACAGATTCGCCGTCTGTTCCCAGGGTACAACAGCTTAAGCAGTAGAACTGTCGGAGATGACCACTTGCCTGAAAAGTTGCTGGGAAATCTGTGTATGCAAAAGCTTTCAGAGAGATATGAGTTTTCGGTATTCGATGTGTCTTTGGAATGGCAACCGAACTCCCATTTTATACTGAATTCAAAACCGTACTCCGCGCGAGTTCACCCGCGCGGGCCACTGTTTCGAAAACATTCCAGTGCTCGGCGCTAGTGGTCGCGCGGGTCCATCCTTGCCATAACCCGCGCGGGCCATTGTTCGGGTTCACAAGCCACTGGATCAAAACAAAAAATTTCGCAAAAACTACATTGTGCGAGCACAAGATTTTGGAGCGGCATTCGTGTCTGCAAGTCGCGCCCATGCATAAGTTCGCCAATTAAGCCTACGAAAGCCTCAATCAGCACCCCCTTGCGCGCGGGTAGGTGTTGGAGTAAAACCAAACAAAGACCTTGTAAGTTCCTCCCACATTCATGGTTATAAACCATAAAATGTTTACTACTCCTTCCAATGTGGGACACATTCCACACCCACTTGATTTTTGCTAATTTCATCCCAAACACTCAATTTTGAGCATCGATATCTCATTCACACATATTCCGTTTTGGACATATATATCGTTTTGAAGCTCTCATATAGGAGAACACAAACCCACGAAGAGTTAGATATATACAATACATATACATGTATCTAAATGTCTCCAAAGTTAGTAAAAACCCCATGTTTTACTAAAATTTTCCAACAGTAATTCTCCCCTAATCTCACTCTAACAAGTTGGAACAAGTATCAAATCCTTCAGAATCAATCCATACAAGAAATTTTTCACGAGAATCAAGGTTCTTAGCTGATTAAAGGCACAAAGATCACGAAGGATAGTACCAGTAAACTTATTGGTTAACAAATCGAGCTCACGAAGATTCTGATTTCGGCCAAGATTCTCTCTGGTATCACACATGTGAAATTGTTCTCCAACAACCAAATGTTTGCAAGTCCGGAAAGTCTGCAAAGAAATTCGGTATCAACCAATGTAGCCTGTTCATGAATAGATTCATGAGCTTTAGATTCTTGAAATTTCCGAGCTCATTTGGTATTTCGATGGAAAATGCATTAGCAGAGAGGTCAAGATTCCCGAGTTGCTTTGGAATTTTTTGCAGAATCAGAAGCCAGTTTTTGTAAAAGTATATTTGGGTTTGTTCTATTTTAAATAGTTAAATTTTGTTTATCTTCTACAATATTATACACAGATGTGCATGATATGGGTTGATTTGATAGGGTTAAAATAATAATTTGTTGTCATTCCGACTGTCTATTCAGATGAGTTAGCAAACAACCATATTTCATTTTGTCATACCGAGCATCTTAATCCTTATTATCACTTAATCATTCTGAATCAAATCATTCAGCAACTGCCAAATAGCTCCTGAGTAGAAACTTATCATATTTGTTGAAAGTTAGTTTATGATGTAAAGAATACATAAAAAAAACATGTTAAAAAATTGTTTGATTCTAATACATAAGAAGCATAAACAAAAAATATAAATGAAAACCTCTAGAGCTTATTAATTTTTTTTTTGAAAAGAGCCTCTAGAGCTTATTAAAAAGCTATATAAAATGATTTTTCAAACGTTACCTTATAAACTATTTTATGAATTACCGAATTAAATTCATAAAATTTTAGTAAATTTAAAAAAGAAGCTAGTTATAATTAGTTGGATTGACTGGTTTGAAAGTGTCTGAATAACTCAAACCAATTAATACGGTTTGGAAAGAAAAAACTTAAACCGTGAAAAATATTTAAAACATAACATCACCCAACACAACTCAACAGATTGGGTTATATATAATATGGGTAACAAAGAAAATCCCATACCAACTAACACCAAAAAAAGTTGATGATTGTTCCATGCACTTGAGTCAGTCGTTTGCGTCTGACATCCTGACTCCTATCCAACTTTTGGGCTAATTACCCTTTTTACTACCAAAAAACGAGATGCTCACATGAGAAGTAAGAGGGGAACGTTGATTTAGAAAGTTAAATTACATGAGAAGTTAAATTACCTCTAGCTGATCGGTAGATGGCTAAAATAGAAAGTTAAATTACAGATGAAATTGTGATACACTTGTGGAAAAAGAACTATAAGAGAAATATCAAGTTTTTCCCAATTCCTATAATTTAAAATTTTCACAACTCAATTAGATATCAAGTAACTTAATTGGATTATGTCGAGTTAAGTATGACTGGACTATTTTGGGTTGGCTGGACCGGTTCGATTGAATTCTTATGCACCCTTACGCCTTGTTTGTTTTTTCATTTTAAGTTCTTAACAGGGCCGGTCCTAGGGTTTTTGATGCCCCATGCGAAAATGCTAAAAAAATGCCCTTGTGAGCAAATGATACAATGAAACATACGATTTTTAAAGGGTTTGGAACCTAGGGTTTTTTATGCCCCGTGCGAAAATGCTAAAAAAATGCCCCAATGCCTATTTCTTAAGCAAATGATATGATGAAACATACGATTTTTAAAGGGTTTGGAATCTAGTCAAGCTACGTGGCTCATCCTCACGTTGATTTTTATTAATTATAATTAAAAAATAAAATACAAAGGGGGACATAAAAACCAAAACTCTTAATTACAAAATATAGAATGATAGGATTAAACCTGAATTAAGATTGTGCTTCCTTCTTTTCCGGTTTCCCTTTTCCAACTTGAAATTAGCAAAATAGACCATTTACTTCAATATATAGAACTTAAAACAAAAAAATGAGGAAAACTATAATTTGTTTAACTAAAATAGTAAATTACATCAAAGTTAATATCATAGTAAGCAAAGAGCAAAACTCATAAAGTTACAGGTTTAAAGGCTAAAGTTTAAATCTAATGTGGTAATGTCAACCCCAAAGTAAACAAAAGTCAAAAGAAGAATGTTAAATTGTAAAATTCATAATCTATGCTACCGTGCACTGCATAGAACAAGTGCCCAATAAAGCAATATCACAATATGTTGTTATAGTTGTGCAAAGTGCTCCAACTGTGTTGATACAGTGATGCCCATGCAAAACGAATCGAACGAACATGGAGGAAGGCTTGTTCGTGTTCATTCGTTTAACTTAACCAAACAAACAAACATGAACAGTAAATGAACGAAAGTTTTTGTGTTCTTGTTCGTTCGTTTAACTTAACCGACAAATAAATGAACGAACATAAACAGTAAACAAACAGAATTTTTTGTGTTCTTGTTCATTCATAAAAAAAATGTGTTCGTTAAGATGATATACGAATGAACATAATCGAACGAAACTTTTTGTTATCATATTCGTTCACTAAGAAATTTTGTTTGTCCGTATTTGTTCGCTAAGATGCTAAATAAAAATAAGCTTGAGTTGTTGAAATGTTTGGCTTTCACCGGTTCACGATGTGCATTCAGTACCTATCACTACTAGGTAGGGGTGAGCAAAGGCGGGTACCCGCCTAAAATTCTCGGAACCGGAACCGATTACACCGGTTCTTTATATTTGGTACTGGGTACCCACTGTCTAATTTTTAATTTTTTTTATAATTCATATTATAAAAAGGTAAATATTAATTATATTACAAAGTCTAAACGTAAAGAAATAAATACCACAAACGTGAAAACTAATAAGATAAAAACTAAAAACTAATAAATTCATGCTTACAAAACAAATAAATACTATAAACGGTGTTTCCAAAACACTTCACGTCATTAAAATTAGTTGATACTAATAAATACTACAAACGATGTTTCACTAAAAGGGAGTTTATTAAATTTTTATACATAAATAAAATATATTTTATTAAAAAAATAACGGGTACCCGTCGGTTCCGGTTCTAGGTACCCAGCAGGACAGCGGGTAACGGTTCCAAAAAAATGAGAATCGGAACCGGTCTTGATCGGTTCCATATTTTAGGAACCGGAACCAATCACATCGGTTCCGGAACCGACAGTTTCGAAGCGGTTTCGGTTCTAAAGGCGGGTACCCCCTTCCTATGCTCACCCCTACTACCAGGCCTTGCTCTTATAGTTAAAGCCTAATTGTCAAATTCACAAATTATTAAACCTAAAACTAGTAATAAAAAACAACTTGATGCCCCCTTGGGCTTTGATGCCCTGTGCGGTCGCACGGACTACACGTGGCCAGGGCCGACCCTGGTTCTTAATCACCATTTATGTCTAATTCAGCCAAACGTTTTATACTTCAGACATTTTCTTTTTTATTATTTTCAGATCCTATTATCTCTTAACTTGGTCTGGACAAAAAAGTGGTAACCCCATCTCTTAAATCTCCTCTTATTTCCGTCCAAGATCATTATTTCGATTTCAATGTCGGTTTTATTCCAGATGCATCCCGAATTTGCAAAAACACAAGAGATGAAGATTGTAGATATGTGTGTTGTCTTTCCAGAACGCATTGAATCGCTTAAATCGGGCTTCGTTGTGTGAGATTGATTAAAACTCCACAACCTCGCAAATCTATCAACATCTTTTTTTTTTTCGTTACGTCCTTCGATCATCGATGCTCACTTAAATTAACGTATTTAAATTGAATCTTTTAGAGATAATATAGATGATTATACATATTCAGATGTTTATCCGTTTACAAAAACAAACATTTTTATTGATTCATATTTCAGACTTTAGCACCATTCTTAAAAATCAGAAGTAAAATTAGACTTAGCATCTCTTAAAAACAAACTCCACCTTAGTTAGAGCATCTCCAACAGTTATGCTAAAATAGAAGAAAGAGGGATTTTATCAATTTTTTGTTCCAATAGCTATGTTATCTTGTATGCTAAAATCAATGTTCGAAAAAGCTCGCCGCAACAGCCGTCATGGCGCGCCGTGATTCAAGGCTTGTGTCTCACGCCACGTTATGCCTAAGGCACACCACAACGTAATGTGCGGTTTTTGTAACATGATATTTGATTTTACTTAGTTTTTTAATGTCTTATTTGTTAGTTTTTAATATATAACTTAATTTAAATTGTTTAGTATCATTGATTTATTGAGTCATAATAGAAAACATATGTTTATGTATATATAATTTTATATATGATATACAGATTTGCCGCCAAAAGCCACGCCTTGAAAAACGCCATGACCTCGCCGTGGCTTTCAAGGCTTGAGGCTTGACCTCGCCGCTACGCCACGTAGTGATGGCCAAAAATCGGGCCGGGCAAAACGGGCTTCGGGTCCAAACATTGATTTTAAAAACCGGGTCAATCGGGTTCGGGCCGGGCTGGGCTTCACCCAAAAATGTTCGGCCCGTTTAAGGTGGGAATAAACCGGTTATATAAAAACCAGGCCGTGATCGGGCCAATAATTTTCTCGTATTTTTTTAAAATAATTTCTTTATATAATGGATCACTAAAATACACTTTAAAAATACATTTTATTTATAATAAATCACAAAAATACATTTTATTTATAATAAATCACTAAAATACACTTTAAAAATACGTTTTATATATAATAAATCACTAAAATACACTTTAAAAATACGTTTTATGTATAATTTTAAGTTACAAACTTACAATACAAGTATTTATAGGGGTTTGGGGGGGTAAAAAATATAAAAAAACGTATATAAACGGTAACATAACGTCTTTTTTTTTTAAAGTACGAATCGGGCTGGGCGGGCCAAAAATCGGACCGTGAACCGGGCTAGGCCAGCAAATCCTCCAAAAACATGAACCGGTCCGGCTTTTCGGGCTTCAAACCGGTTTACTACCGGGCCGGGTCGGGCCGAGCTTCAGGCGGTTCGGGCTCCGGTTAACCGATCGGGCCGGGTTGGGCCGGGCCAAGATGGCCATCACTAACGCCACGCCTCACGTTATTTAGAACCTTGGCTAAAATAGAGAAAAGAGAAGAGAGAAGATAAAAATCTCCAAATTTAGAGAAATCTCTAAAACTCACTTTTTAAGAAAGAGAAAATAATATTATAATATTTCCACCAATAAAAGGCATTGGAGTAAATGTTTAGAAGAAAGAAATAATTAATATATATTAATTATCTATATATATAATAAATAAGTAACTATAAGAACACCTTTTGGTGAGCCCATTTTTTCATTTTCCCATCTAAACATGTATATGGACGCATTTTACATTATAAGTTCATTTAGCACATCCACATTCATTCAATCTTAAATCTTTCCTTAATTCAATTTTTTAATTTATATCTTACATTTACTATCCTTATAATTAGGTATGTAGTTTACTTTTAATCCATTATTTTTTTATTTTTCATTTTAGATTTTTATCATATAAAGATAAGTAATGTATATGAACTATAATGCATTAAAAAACATTTTTATTTTTTACAAACTATAACATTGTAATCGTTTCGTCAATACCTTTGAAATGAGTCAAATATTGAATATTTTTTGATTTAATTATATTATTAAATATCATAAATATATACGAATTAATGTGTCATGCTTAGTATAAGATTTGATACAAATAATCACTAAATTGTCTTAATTTTCTTTTGACTATTTCATATCAATTTTTACTTTAAAAGTTTTTTTTATAAAAACCTCACCCTCTTTAAAATTTTATACAAGAATTTTGATTTTTATCATGATGTTTTATAAAATAACATTTTTAATTTTTAATTTTATATTTCTTGACATTATGATATTTTAGTTTTAAAAATATTAATTATAGACGATGAAAGTATAATTAGTAATAAAACAAAGAATGTTGTATATAAAGAAGTATTTGATAATTTATGATACGTGATTCTTATTTTATTAATTTTTAACTATGCACTTTTCAATAAATTTCATTTACGTTCTATTATAAATTTTGTTTTATAAATTCTTAATATTTATTCATATTTTTTATTAATTTTTTGCAAACATCCTTTATGCATACTGCCTAAAACAAGAACATTTTGTAACCAGCTGCAAAAAAAAAAAAAAAAACAACTCTGAAGGGAAAAAAACTTAGAAAAATAACATCATATTTTCGATGATCATTCATATCTGTAAGATAAGTTTTTTGACATGATTTAATTTTTTTTAACTTACCCTATTAATACACATGGACGAATCTAGTTTTAACAATATAATCAATGTTACATCTCTAAAATAGAATAGTTGTTAGAGATACATATGATTTTTTTTATAAAGATTTTATCTCTTAATACTCTATTTAAAAAAAATATATATAACATAACTATTAAAGATGCTATTATATTATTTATAATTTATGTTATTCTTCTTTCTACCATTTTACTAATAACGATATTTTAGTAAAAATAACGATATTCTACCATTGGATTAAAAATATCGTTATTCTACTAAAAATATCGCTATCCTACCATTTTTGTAAAAATAACGATATTATACCATTGGACTAAAAATAACGATATTTGACTAAAAATAACGATATTTGACTAAAAATAACGATATTATATCATTGGACTAAAAATAACGATATTTGAGTAAAAATAACGATATTATACCATTGGACTAAAAATAACGATATTTGAGTAAAAATAACGATATTATACCATCGTTATTTTTAGTCCAATGGTATAATATCGTTATTTTTACAAAAATGGTAGAATAGCGATATTTTTAGTAGAATAACGATATTTTTAATCCAATGGTAGAATATCGTTATTTTTACTAAAATATCGTTATTAGTAAAATGATAGAAAGAAGAATAACATAAATTATGAATAATTTGTCCAAAAATATGTAGTATATATGATATATAATACGTTTTATGTTTTATGGTAAAAAGAAAAATAGCATATGCATACGTTTCATACGTTTTATGTAGTACATATGATATATAATTAAATTATTAAATCCAAAAATATTCAATATTGGACTCATTTCGAAGGTTTCGAAAAGACGATTATAATGGTGTAACTTGTTAAAATTAAAACGTATTATTTTAACGTATTTTAGTTAATATACGATTTTATGTGTTAATATGATGAAAATGAAAAATGAAAAATAGAAAAGTAAAAGGTATAAAGTAAACTAACTAAATAATTATAGGGGTATAAAATGTAAATATATATTAAATTTCACAACTCAATTGAGCCCATGTCCGCGTTTATTACCCCATGTCCGCGTTCAACATTGGAAACGCGGACCTAACCCGCGTTTTGACCCACACGCGGACCCAAACAGTACCAGTCCGCATTTTTTGAAAAAACGCGGACCTAGAGGGTATTTTGGCAAAAATTACAAGATTTGGGGCACTTTGGGTACTGATTTTTCAAAAAAGGGTATTTTAATTAAATTCCCTAACCAAAATGTTAAAAACAATACTTCCATTTACAGCGGAAAATATTCGGGATTCTTGTACTATACGGATCTTGAAGTCCTTGTGACCTGCACCTTCACATACAACTCTCAATGCACATAGTACAATTTCTAAATGCACAAAAAGGCCATGATTTCATTTTTCCTTTTCTTACCTGGGAAAGACGAATAAAGTTCCTTTTTTTCCGGTTAAAAAAAGAATTTCAGTGGGACCCACCCACACCACAAACGTACAAACCGACGATGCATTAGACATAAGTTTCCGTACAACAAGAGTCCAAAGGCCAAAAATATCAACCGTACAACAAGAGTCCAAAGGCTCAACTATCAAGTTCGTTCGACCATCACAAAGAGGAGAAGGTGTAGGGTTCTAATGCTATTATATACATATATATATATATATATAACCGTTGTGTGTGTATATATATATATATATTTCATTAGCCATTGTACTTGTAGATTTGGTATAGGTGGAAACTGGGAAGTCTCTTTTTATACAAATCTTGAAGAATAATTTGTGTTTTTGATCTGGGTTTTCTTCTGATTCGATCGTTTCATAATCTTTTGTGATAAAGTTCTGTTCTTGAAGTGATGGGGGAAGAAAAGGCTGAAGTTCTTGAAGCTGTGTTGAAGGAGACTGTAGATTTGGTAATGGATCTGTTTTGATCACAAAACTTGTGTTTTTGTTTGTGGGTTTCTGTTTTTATTGATTAATTTAATTGCAGGAAAGCATACCCATTGAAGAAGTTTTTGAGAATCTAAGATGTACCAATGAGGGTCTCACCACTTCTTCTGCTCAAGACAGATTAGCCATTTTTGGGCATAACAAGCTCGAAGAGAAGAAGGTATATATATATATACACACACACACACCATGGTTTTAAACTTTGTATTTTTTTCAATCCAACATTTTTGTAATTTTCCAAAATTTTTGTTATGATGTGGGATTTTTCAGGAGAGCAAATTCTTGAAATTTTTAGGGTTTATGTGGAATCCCTTATCTTGGGTTATGGAAGCTGCTGCTATAATGGCAATTGCTCTTGCCAATGGAGGAGTAAGACCTTAAAAAAACTTATTCCCACAACAAATACTGTTTTCAAGATTTATATGCTTAATGATTTTGCTGAATTCATTAAAATTGTTCCAGGGAAAGCCTCCTGATTGGCAGGATTTTGTGGGTATAATTATTTTGCTTTTCATAAACTCAGCCATCAGTTTCGTCGAAGAAAACAACGCCGGCAATGCTGCAGCAGCTCTTATGGCTCGATTAGCCCCGAAAGCGAAGGTTTTTGATCCCGAAATTCTCGTGATAGATTACATATTACTAACTTATTGTTTTGAATTTGAGTAAATGAAACCTGGTTGTAGATTAGTTGATGTTGTTTTTGTATTTGTTCTTGATTGATTCTATATCAAAAAGATTCTACGAGATGGAAGATGGAGTGAGGAAGATGCTGCGATTTTAGTTCCTGGGGATATAATTAGTATAAAACTCGGAGATATTATTCCTGCAGATGCTCGTTTGCTGGATGGCGATCCTTTAAAGATTGATCAGGTAAGCATTGTAGCATTAGCGAAACCATTTCTTGAACAATCTTTTGGCATTTTTGAAATTTGAACTGAATGATTCTTGTTGGGCTTTTGTAGTCTGCTCTAACAGGTGAATCACTCCCTGTGACAAAAGGCCCCGGGGATGGTATCTATTCTGGTTCTACTTGCAAGCAAGGTGAGATTGAGGCGGTTGTAATTGCCACCGGGGTTCATACTTTCTTTGGCAAGGCTGCTCATCTTGTTGACACCACCAATCAAGTTGGTCACTTTCAAAAGGCAAGCTCCTAGAAAGATACCATTTTTACCATTTGATGTTGTGCATTTTGGTCCTTTTTTTGCTTGTGAGAATGTATGAAATCTTATTAGATTCCTTTTTAAAATAGCCCTTGGGGTGGGTTTGGTAAGCGGGACAAGATGGGATAGACAAGACACAAATTTGTTGTCCCACGTTTGGTGTGACATTTAGACCGGGATAGAACACGACCAAAATAGGTGGAACAAAAATCAGGGGATAAGACAAGATTGGTAAATTACTAAAATACCCATGTCAAATTAATACACTAAAAAACCTTGCACAATTCTTTCGCCTGCCCACCTAACTCTCACCTATGCAATATAGTCTTTTCTGTCTTTTGGGCGTCCTTGAGAAGAGAAAAGAGGTTTTGACATATATAGAGGAGAAACGGTCTAAGTCTAGTCGATGTGGGACTCGAGACGGGCACAAATTGTCAAAGAGTGTCGAGAGGGGACTGGTGAGGTGGTTAGACGAGTGCAGATAGCCCCAAGAGTTTTTGAGTTCCTAGAGTTGTAGACATCGACTCTCGTTCCATGTGAGAATATGTGGAATCCCTTTAGATTACTCTCCAAAAGAGCTCTTAATGAGAAAAGGGAGCTTCCAACATCTTGATATAGAGGAAAAATGGTTCAAGTTTAGCTTACGTCGGACTCTTATCATTGCCGATGCGATAACTTCTTGCCTTAAAACTGTTTTTGATCAACTAGAACACAAAAGAATTAAGGTTAGCACCAATCGAAGGAAATAAAGTGTGATGTTGATGGAGTGTATATATATATATATATATGAGTATCCTAAGTTCTAAACCGTTAAAAATCTTTATTCATGTTCCTCTATTCATGTTATCTTGCTTAGGTCTTGACAGCAATCGGGAACTTTTGCATTTGTTCGATTGCCGTGGGCATGCTTATCGAGATTATAGTCATGTTCCCAATTCAAGATAGGAAATATCGCCCAGGAATTGACAATCTCCTTGTGCTCCTTATTGGAGGAATCCCTATCGCCATGCCCACCGTTCTTTCTGTAACAATGGCCATTGGATCTCATCGTTTAGCTCAGCAGGTTTGTTTTGTTACACATACTTTTCCGAAAATCACCATCGTTTAGAGACCATCTGGTAATCGTTTATTACTATAATAGGGAGCCATTACAAAAAGAATGACAGCCATAGAAGAAATGGCGGGCATGGACGTGCTTTGCAGTGACAAAACAGGAACTTTAACACTAAACAAGCTCACCGTTGATAAGAACCTTATCGAGGTAAGTTCATAAGTGTGCCTAAATTCCCATACGGAAAATTGCATGAAAATACAACGTATTTTGGTCTGATTCCTAATTATGTGTAACGTACTTTAACGTACTTTCAAAACCTTCATTTCGGTACCTCATATGTGATATCTCAAACATTTAGACTATAGTTCATCAATTCTCATACGTAAACTAGATGTCACATTTGAGGTATCAAAATGAAGGTTTCATGCACCCCCATATGATGGGTAAACACATCTCGTGATTTATGTGCCGCTTTTTGTTTGACTTGGTTTCTCAGGTCTTTGCCAAAGGTGTAGATGCAGATACCGTTGTTTTGATGTCAGCTCGGGCCTCCAGAATCGAAAACCAGGATGCAATTGATGCTGCTATAGTTGGTATGCTCGCTGATCCAAAGGAGGTAATCTTGTGAAGAATCGTGTGTATGGAACAACCTTTTTTTGTTGATCTTTTATCGTTAGCGGCCTTAGTTTTCCTTCTTTGTTTTCTAGGCACGAGCTGGCATTCAAGAACTGCACTTTTTGCCATTTAACCCTACCGATAAACGCACAGCCTTGACGTATTTGGACAACGAGGGTAAAATGCATAGAGTCAGCAAAGGTGCACCCGAGCAGGTGACGTGACATTTGAGTCGAATAGAAACCTTCAAATTTCGGTCCACCATTGTTAATATCTTTTGTTTCTTTTTCAATATGGGTTTAGATCTTGAATCTTGCACACAACAAATCGGACATCGAACGCCGAGTTCATGCCATCATTGACAAGTTTGCAGACCGAGGTTTACGGTCACTTGCTGTAGCTTACCAGGTGATTAACGGTATTAAATTGTTATGCCATATCGAGTTTTATTGTTAATAGTATTTCTTGATCGATTGTTTGGTTTTAGGACGTTCCCGAGGGACGGAAAGATAGCGCCGGAGGACCATGGCAGTTTATAGGTCTCATGCCTCTCTTTGATCCACCGAGGCACGATAGTGCTGATACAATACGAAGGGCTTTGGATCTTGGAGTAAATGTTAAAATGATTACAGGTATTTATCGATGTCAAACCGACTAATGATCAAATTGGAGATTCATATGATTTATCTAGATTTTCAGGAATATTTTGATCATTTCATTACAACTTTATAGCAAGTAAATTGACCGAACCCGAAAATGTTTCTGTTAAATCTGTAACAAATTCCTTACCAATTTCAAATCGGAATCTATGTTTGAATTTCTTTATTTGACTTGGAACAGGGGATCAACTGGCGATCGGGAAAGAAACGGGCCGCCGTCTAGGAATGGGAACGAACATGTATCCTTCATCTGCTTTGCTCGGCCAACATGCCGACGAGTCGATTGCCGCTTTACCAATCGATGAACTAATCGAGAAAGCCGATGGTTTTGCTGGCGTGTTCCCTGGTAAAACACGTTCGGTCTTCTCTCTTTTTTCCTGTGTATGTGGGATAATATCGATCCTAATGGAAATATGTCTCAGAGCATAAATACGAAATAGTAAAACGGTTGCAAGCTCGGAAACACATTTGCGGAATGACGGGTGATGGCGTTAACGATGCCCCGGCTCTTAAAAAGGCTGATATTGGGATTGCCGTGGCTGATGCCACCGATGCAGCCCGTGGTGCATCAGACATCGTCCTCACTGAACCAGGTCTCAGTGTTATCATTAGCGCGGTCTTGACCAGTCGAGCCATCTTCCAGAGGATGAAAAATTACACAGTGAAGTCTCGTTTGTTTGCAATTTTTACTTGTATCGATAGTGAAAAACGTTTAATCGACCCTAATTATGTTCTTCCGTTTCGCAGATTTATGCTGTTTCTATTACAATTCGTATTGTGGTAAGTTATCTTGTTTTACCCTAAACCTTAAACCCTAAACGTAAACGAATGAATCTTATTACGACTTTGGTGCCATTGTGACAGCTTGGTTTTATGCTGCTGGCGTTGATATGGAAGTTCGACTTCCCGCCTTTTATGGTGCTTATAATTGCTATCCTTAATGACGGTTTGTTCTCGTGTGTCTGATTTTTCGGTTACTTTCTTTGAATATTTGTGTGATGGTAATCATCTGATGAGCAATTACGTTTCCGTGTCAGGTACCATAATGACGATATCGAAGGATCGAGTAAAGCCGTCTCCTCTTCCGGATAGTTGGAAATTAGCGGAGATTTTCACAACGGGCGTCATTCTTGGTAGTTACTTAGCGATGATGACCGTCATATTCTTTTGGGCGGCATACAAAACGGACTTTTTCCCGGTATGTTTCTGCACGTTTCATTCAATCTGGTATTCATGCAATATCCGTATTTGCATCCAATATTAACGGACGTGGATATAGATACGATCACGTTGTCATAGGCCATGTTTGGTAACAATAAGCTACCTTACTTTTTTTTTTTTATTATTGAAAAAATCCCTTTTGTTTAGCCATCATCTAGCTTTTTGAAAAGTTACTTCAAGTAGTGATTCAATAAGCCCTAGGTTTTTTTTTTACACTTTTTACTGATTATGCCCCTTGTATCTTTCCAAATTAATTTTTCAATATGTTCTTTTTTAAGTCATTTTCCGTTGTCATCTAGCTTATCAACTAGTACCAAACATGACTAGTTTATCTTGTTATCTTATCTGCTAACAGCTAGCTTATTAGAGCATCTCCAACAAATTCTCTATAATTTTTCTAAAATAGAGAAGTAAAAATTAAAATCTCTAAAAAAATAGACTCCAACTCCTACATTTTCTCTATTTTGGAGATTTTAACATTAATTATATTATTAAAAATATTCTTTAAATTTATCATCGCATGAAGAGGTAATGTACTTTCCAAACATTTGTTTTGGTACCGAAGATGTGAAGTTTCAAACATTCAAGTATCTAAGTAACCGGTTTAAGCATTAACCATTTACCGTGCTGATGTGGCGAGTGATGTGGCATCCAACTCAATATTATAAGCTGATGTGGCTACTGATATGGATTTTTAGTTTTAAATTAGATTAAAGTCCATGTCACGAGCCACGTCAGCAAATAGTATTGAGCTGGATGCCACATCACTCACCACATTTGCATGGTAACCGGTTAATTAGATACTTAAATGTTTAAAACTTCACATCTTAGGTCATTACCTTTTCATGCAATTTTCCTTTTTTTTAAATAAAATTATTTCAGGGAGTTCTCGACTAACAGCTACCTTATCAGCTAGTTTCACAAACATAGCCTTATTACGGATCTCCATTTATGTTGGCAGCGTACATTTGGAGTGACGACGCTCGAGAAAACAGCTCATAACGACTTTAGAAAGCTAGCTTCAGCGATATATCTTCAAGTCAGCACGATCAGCCAGGCACTCATATTTGTAACACGATCTCGTAGTTGGTCGTTTGTCGAACGACCCGGTTGGCTGCTTGTCACGGCCTTTGCGGTCGCCCAATTGGTGTGTAACATTTTCAATGCTTTTCCTGTTTCTTTTCACCGCTTCAAAGATCCTAACCATTCTTGGTGAATTTTCGTCACAAACAGATTGCTACTTTAATCGCGGTGTATGCAAACTGGAGTTTTGCTGCAGTAGAAGGAATCGGGTGGGGCTGGGCCGGTGTTATCTGGCTCTACAATATCATCTTCTACTTCCCGCTCGATCTCATCAAGTTCTTCATCCGTTACGCGCTCAGTGGTCGGGCCTGGGATCTTGTTATCGAGAGGAGGGTACGTGTTAAAAAGAGAAAATCACTAAACTAGCCATTTTTGGAAAAAAAAATTACATTAAATAGCCGTTTTTAGACGGTAATTCCGCAAAATGACTCCATAGATCTCTTCAAAAAATCAAAAAAGGTGCTTTTCGGCTGAAATTATGGCCCACCATCCGACTAAAAAAATCAAAAAGATTTGCGAAATTCTTGGCTAGTTTGGTGATCGTTAAAAAAACGGCTATTTCTTGAAACCTTTTTTTTTGCCGAAAGTGGTTATAACGATCCATGATTTTATGAAAATTTAAATCAAGACGGTTTTTCAAGCTAATGTCTTGTTTTCTTAGATTGCGTTCACAAGACAAAAAGATTTCGGGAAGGAACAACGAGAGCTGCAATGGGCTCATGCGCAAAGAACGCTTCATGGACTTGAGGTTCCCGACACGAAAATGTTTGGTGATCGAACAAATGTCACGGAGCTCAACCAGATGGCAGAGGAAGCCAAACGGAGAGCAGAGATCGCAAAGTAAGACTCAAGTTCCCAGATCCTGCTTGTGTGTGGGATATACTGGATTCGTTTGGTTTTTTGTTTATGAGCTGGATTTAGTGTTTTCTAATGTTGTTGTTTACAGGTTGAGAGAGCTGCATACGTTGAAGGGGCACGTTGAATCGGTGGTTAGGTTAAAGGGTATCGATATAGAAACGATTCAGCAATCGTACACTGTCTGATAGATTTAGAGGTTGAGTTTTTAGCGCGAGTTTTCCCCCTTTTTTTCTGTTGAATCCGATTTGATACTTGTAAAACTGGGACAAGAGCAACATTTTATGCTTTAAAAGAAATTTATACAAACATGATACCACCTGTTCGACGAAATGCCTTAAAGACCAACACAAACATGGGTTTTACCAATCTGCTTATGCAAACCAACTGTTCGACGAAATGCCTCAATCACTAACACAAAACATGGGTTATAACCAAGGCAAGTGATCTTGACGATCGATATTCAAAGTTTCATATTAGATTCGTTTCTTTCCACTGATCATTTCGTTTTCATACGATATGTTTCCCAGGTTTCATCTCTTTCGATGGCACTTCAACTGGTTCGTTCCCGGTCCCTTTGTATTTATACCATTTTGCGCACATTAGGAAGTAGATAAAGTTCATCGCCCCCAAACCTGCACACAAGTAATAGTAGTGATCTAACTTCGCCTTATTCAAGTCTTCGGCCAACCAATTCCTCCCGTTATCTTCCCTTGTTGATCTGTGAACCATCAATATCAAGAAACTACTCAAATATGACGACATTGCCATCCCGCAATTCATTAGCGAACCCGCAAAACTTCTCATGTTTTCGGGAAACTGCTTGTAGTAAAACTCCGTGACACCAATGACCGTAAACCCTTCGGAAACCCCACCAACCACCAACTGAAGTACCAGCCAATAAGCCGACATAGAAGACACGGCACCTCTTCTTGGCTCGAACCCCACCACCGGCTTAGAATTCGCCACATTTCTTCTTTTCGCTTCGATGATTCCGGCCACGAGCATCGTTAGAATGTTGATGCCGACTCCGGTTCCAATCCTTTGGAGAACCGTGATTCCGTCTCTTTTGTTTGTTAGTTTTCGAAGGAATGGAACCATAATTCTATCATAGATCGGAATCCATATAGTGAGCGTAAGCATTTGGAACGCACCGTAAGAGGCGGCTGGAACCTTGAGCGTGGTTGACCCGAATCGGCGGTCAGATTGAAGAGCTTGATAGACTGTAAAGGTTTGCGTTTGGTTTAGTGAAACAGCATAGAATGTGGCTGCAATCCATATAGGAATTGTTTTAATCACACATTTCACTTCTTCTATTTGTTGGATACTGCATAGCCTCCATTTGTTTCCTGATGATCCATCCGGTTTAATATTGTCCCCAGGACAAAAGATTGCTGCTTTATTCAGAAACCTGTTGCATAATCCAAAACCCATCATAGAAAAAGAGCTATAAATCAAAATACTCGCGGTACAATAAAATCGACTTCATAGAACGCTAAATATGTTCTAAATATCCTAATTGACTGTTTTATAAGACTTAAGTTTGTAGGAACAAACAATTGTGTCTTATATGTGAAAGTGTAAGTTGAGATGTTTTTGAGCGTCCCAACAAGTTTTTTAGGACAATTTTAAAGTAAAGTGTTCTCTATTAGTCTTTATATACGATTATTATTTGGAAAAAAAACATCTTATAGAAAACATTTGTCTTATAAAAAGATATATGTTTACAGGAAACTTATCAAAATTGTTATATAAAAAAAGTTAATTTGACACTTAATTAATAAAGTGTCTTGAAAAAACTTGTTGGGTTGCCCAAATACATTTTTTAACATTTTATTGTAACACTTTATGCATGACGTACAGTTTTTTTTTTGTACGGCAACTTGGGCTATGCCCACACACACACGCACCCGCGGTATCCGAGCATCCAATTGGGCAGCACCGACTAATCCGCGGCGACCCGACCCAGCCCAAATCGACTGGACCCGCCCAGGTACGACTAAGCCCGGTCAAGACCGAACCTGCATACCCATAGACTGGTATGCCCGTAAACCTGGACCCGAACCGACCCAAAGTCTGGTATCGCCGAAGTGCATCCCCCAGGATTCGAACCCTGGTAAATAGACATACCATGCACTATCCCCCCAGGGCCTTACCACTAGGTTAGCACCTCTTTGATATGCATGACGTACAGTTGTTTGGTCTTATAAACGTAAGTCCAATAAAACAATCTATTGAAGCATATAATATTATATACAACAAATTAAACTCACACACTTCTCATATTCGGTGAGACTTGAATCCCTGACCTCCATGAAGGTGGGGTTACCGGGTACCATTAGACCAATGACCCTTTAATTTAAAACAGTTTATTAAGATATTTAGACATATTTGGGGTCTTACAAAGCCAATTTAGTAGTACTATGTCAAAAAACTGTAAGAAAAAAAGGTCGTTTTTGGTAGCATACCTGAGTTGTTCGCCGTAAGGAAGCTTAGAGTTGATAGATTTTGAGGAAGTATGATTGAAGAGGGTTCGCGCCGGATCCTTAGGCAATATGAGTTTTTGTTTCCTAACAGTAGCCACGAGGACCTGGAGAATACTAGTCAACGGGCTGCCTTCGGGCATCACTTTGACGTAGATCTTGGTACCCATAAAGAAAAAGACGCAAGAAAGAAACATGAGGGAAGTGGGGATCGCTAAACCGATAGCCCAGTTGATGTTGGATTGCACGTAGATGATGAGGGTCAACGAGACCATCATTGCAAAGGTCAAGGTGAAGTAGTACCAGTTGAAGAAGCTACCTATTCCGGCTTGGCCGGATTCGGTTTTCGGGTTAAATTGGTCCGCACCGAAAGCCAAGTTGCATGGGCGGATGCCACTGGCTCCGATGACGAGGAGACCAAAAGTTGTAAACAGAAAAGCTAGTTGGGGTGGTGTTGGTTCCATGCAAGGGGTGGATTGACAATGAGGAGGGTGAAGTTTTGTGATTGCTGCTGTTAGTGTCAGCATTAGCATCCCCTGTAGTCAAGAAAATAAATCTTTAGAAAATGACATTGTTTTAAGTGGCAAAATATTTCTATGGGTAACCATCCAATTTTTGTATTTCTTCTAGTGAAATGAATCGAAATTTGGTTTAGATTTTTAATTTAGTTTAATAAAGTTTTATTCTTCACAACTGATATAATCCAAATTAGGGATGTTTAAAAAACCCGGCGGACCGTTCAAACCGGTCGAACCAAGTCAAACCGGATTGTTTTTGGCGGTTTGAGCGGTCTGGCGATTCGATTCGGTCTGAAAAATAGTCAAATGTAACACCCGGAAAATCTAAGGTAAGTATTTCCTTGTTCATTGTCATCTTGCTAAATTATTAGGACCACTAAGTGTGTATAAAATGTGCTGTATTGAACCGACAATGTTATACCTTCTAAATTATCGTATCATGCGTGCTAGTGTTGGGTTTTAGTTGAATTTTCGAGGCTCGCGAGAGTGGCGCGATAGTGCCCTCGGGCACAGTCGCCGGTCACAATCGCGGGACATGTACCGAGACTCAGTGTCTCGACGCGACCTTGCCCTCGCGATAGTGACAAGGGCATAGTCGCCGGTCACTATCGCGGGGCCTGTACCGTAAGTGTTGAGGGACGCGCGACTAGGCCCCCGCGACAGTGCCATGGGCAATGTCGCCCGGGCACTGTCGCCGGCGGGGTCTGGGCGTATAAAAATGTCACTAAACCGATTTTTACTCCACATTTTCACACAATCAGATATAACTTCGGTTGAGAGCTCTTCTTAGGCGATTTTGGGAGGTTTAAAACCCTACTCATGATTTGGGGCTAGCGGCCGTGGTATTTGCCTTAAAGTTATGGCGGCATTACCTTTACGGGACGAAGTGTACTTTATTCACCGATCATAAAAGTTTGAAGTACATCTTTGACCAAAAAGATCTCAACATGCGGCAACGAAGATGGTTAGAACTCTGGAAGGATTATGACTGCGAGTTGTTGTACCATCCGGGTAAAGCCAATGTAGTGACAGATGCGTTGAGCCGAAAAAATTACGGAGGCGAAATCAAAGTGACTCTAACTAGGATTGATGTAATATCAAACTTAGTGGAGGACATCAAAAGAAGTCAAGCGAAGGCACTTCGGAAAGAAAACCTCAAGGAAGAAATCATGGTGAAACAACGGGAGGCGCTAACGGAAGACAGTCACGGCCTTAAGTTATTCCAAGCAAGAATTTGGGTACCGAAGTTTGGGGGAAACCGTGAATTGCTTTTGGCGGAGGCGTACAAGTCCAAGTACTCTATACATCCCGGTAGCACCAAGATGTATAGAGATTTAAAATTGCACTATTGGTGGCCGGTGATGAAGCTTGATGTGGCCAATTATGTGGAAAGGTGCGTCACATGCCTTCAAGTGAAAGCGGAGCATCAAAGACCCTATGGGAGCTTGCAACCGTTAACCATTCCGGAGTGGAAGTGGGAACACATCACGATGGACTTCGTCACCAAGCTACCGAAGACCTTGAAGGGGCATGACACTATTTGGGTGGTAGTGGATAGACTTACCAAGAGTGCTCATTTCTTGGCAAAGCGGGAGACGTTACTGATTGACAAACTTGCTAAACTCTATATCGACGAAGTGGTGTCACGTCACGGCGTTCCGCTATCCATAGTCTCGGACAGAAATAGTCGGTTCACTTCCAAGTTTTGGGATGGATTACAAAGAGAGTTGGGCACGAAGGTCAAGTTGATCACGACTTATCATCCTCAAACCGACGGGCTAAGTGATAGGACGATCCAAACTCTCGAGGACATGCTTCGGTCGAGGGACTTGGGATTCGCATTTTCCGTTGGTGGAATTCGCGTACAATAATAGTTATCATTCAAGCATCGAAATGGCACCCTTTGAAGCACTTTATGGACGGAAGTGTAGGACCCCAATTTGCTGGCTCGAGGCCGGAGAGAAGCAATTCATGGGACTGGAAATTGTACAAGCAACGACGGATAAAGTTAAGGGTATTCGAGAGCGGTTGAAGGCGGCTCAAGACCGACAAAAGAGTTATGCGGACAAAAAGCGGAAACCGGTTGAGTTCCAAGTGGGGGAACGAGTTATGTTGAAGGTGTCACCTTGGAAGGGGATCATCTGTTTCGGAAAACACGGGAAGCTTAGTCCTCGTTTTCTTGGACCCTTCACAATTTTAGAAAAGATTGGGCTCCAAGCTTATAGGTTGAATTTACCACCGGAGATGGACAGAATTCACCCTACCTTCCATGTGTGTTACCTTCGCAAGTGTCTGGCCGAAGAGGAAGGTGTGATCCCATTGACGGAAATTCGGGTGGACAATGGTAACCGGTGCATAGAAGAACCGGAAGCCATGCTAGAGTCAAAGACAAAGCAATTATGGCATAAGGAGGTGACTATGGTGAAGGTTCAATGGAAGCACCATCGAGGTACTAACGTGAGGTGGGAATCAGAGGAAGACATGAAGAAGATATATCCTCATCTTTTTAGTGAATAAGATTTCGGGGACGAAATCCTCATTAGGTGGGGAGGATTGTAACACCCGGAAAATCTAAGGTAAGTATTTCCTTGTTCATTGTCATCTTGCTAAATTATTAGGACCACTAAATGTGTATAAAATGTGTTGTATTGAACCGATAATGTTATACCTTCTAAATTATCGTATCGTACGTGCTAGCGTTGGGTTTTAGTTGAATTTTCGAGGCTCGCGAGAGTGGCGCGATAGTGCCCTCGGTCACAGTCGCCGGTCACAATCGCGGGACATGTACCGAGACTCAGTGTCTCGGCGCGACCTTGCCCTCGCGATAGTGACAAGGGCATAGTCGTCGGTCACTATCGTGGGGCCTATACCGTAAGTGTTGAGGGACGCGCGACTATGCCCCCGTGACAGTGCCATGGGCAATGTCGTCGGGCACTGTCCCCGACGGGGTCTGGGCGTATAAAAATGTCACTAAACCGATTTTTACTCCACATTTTCACACAATCAGATATAACTTCGGTTGAGAGCTCTTCTTGGGCGATTTTGGGAGGTTTAAAACCCTAGCTTCATTTATTGCAAGCCTAGGATTAATCTTTTCATTTATTGAGCTTTTGGGAAGTGGGTGGAACTTGGAAGCATTTAGTGGAAGCAAGCTAGCATTCAAGTGTCATCTTCTCCACCATCTCATCCAAGTTTTCTAGGGTTTTGTGTAAAACCCTAGATAGTGAGTTTCTACTACCATTTTCAAAAGAGATACATATCTTGTGTGTTTACTTGCTTATTATTTCATATTTATGTAAACATTTGATCACCTGATAAGTTTGACCTAACTATTACTTGTAAGATTGTTGGGGATGAAGTCATGGCATTTCATGTGGATATTGATGATGTTGATATTAATGCTATTACAACTTGGTTATATGTTGTTTTGGTGAGCCTTGGATACCATATTGGGACTTGTACAATTTAGAGTTTTGTACCTAAAATATGCTTGGGATTTTATGAGGTCTCATACATGTATCTTTTTGAGATGAAATTATGTATAGAAATGGATATCGTACGTACGTAGGATGAACCATGAGTAAGTGCTAGGAGGATGTAGTATGAGGTGCCACCATGACGGTATGCACCTAGACCTCCGCCATTTGGAGTAATGCCTGGGAGGTAGTCTTCAAGTGTGTCGGGCCTTCGGGATGTTGCTCAGGCGAGTGAACATCAAGGTACATTGACTTGAGGTAAAACTCATTGGTGTGATGGGTCTCCCCCATTGGTTCCCTGGTGGCCTTTAGTGACTAAAAGGATATAAATGTTCATACCATGTTTATAAATGTTATGCTATGTTCATGTACGACTCACTAGGCCCGTTTGGCCTAACACTTGATTGTTTTGATATGTATCTCAGGTTCTAGCGGCGCGAGCGCCAAAGAAGTTTAGTAGGCTTGTAGAGGTGAGCTTGGGAGCATTTTTGAGATGCCATTCGAAAAGACGATCATTTTGCAAATAGTTGACAACTGATTGTAATCTTATTTCTAGTTAGATTTTAGATTAGGAAGTTGTCATCTATCATTGCTTCTTATTACAAACTTGTAATTAACAGACATTTATTGTTCCTTTTTGAATGAGCTCATGCTTTGGCATTTATGTGATTACCACATTTCCATTTTCCGGAAATTTTTGTTTGTCCCGTTTTATGGGGTGTTACATCAAACTACTCGGTCTGGCCCGGTTTGCAGTTTGAACATTTTTTGAGCGGTTTGGACCGAACCGACCGCTATAATTATATTTACTTTTCATGTTGTATGCTTAACTATTATTTCCCAATTTAAAAAAAATCATCAAGGACATTAAGGGTCCGTTTGATTTGCAGGAATGGATTGGATTGTATTTCATGTACGGATTTGGATTTGGAGGGATTTGGATTTGATAAGATTTAGAATCTTTTTTTGTGTTTGGTTCGTAGGATTTGGATTGGATTTAAATTCCATTATTTATAAAAAAATCATTAAAAAGTTAAAAAAATCATAAAAACAATTAAATTACCTTTTATTTAATTGATTATTAGAAAAAACAAATATTTTTAACATATTTTTAAAGTAGTGGGGGCACCTTTTAAGGTAGATTAAATGTCCGTAAAATTGTCCTATGTATTTTTAGCCTAAATCCACCGTTTCAAAAGATTTTTAAAGTTTTTTTGGTTGAGTTTAAGGGATTTTTAAGTTTTTTGTCAATTTCGAGAGACTTTTTCGTTTTTTTAGTTGATTTTAAGATTTTTTGGGTTGGTTTTGATGCACTATTTTTGATTGATGGGAATCAGACAAAAAATTACTGGGAGGAACTAAGATATAAAGTTAAAATAACATTTTTATCTAAGAAATTCATTTTTTTTCTTTTAATGGGGGCACCATCCCCCCCCCCTAATTCTACACTACATCCGCCCCTAAATCAACCACTCCCCCCCCCCCCCCCTAAATTTTTTTCCCTAACCATGACCACCAAACAGGCTAAAAATGTTCACATTGTGAAACAAATATATGTTAATCAATACTTATAAATGGTAGTATTAGATAAAAGAGTCATATGAAACAGCAAATGATGCAGAAGTTCTCAAGGTTATCACAATTTCATGGGTTCTTAAAAGAAGAAAGAAAAATCTCGACTCCTAAAGCAACACTTAAAACTCTAACTAATGGCCTTAAGACTGTTGCAATTGGTACAACTGCTTCAATGGGATAGAAGGAAACTTAAAAGGAATTATAAATAGACTAGTCAGAGATTGACCGAAGGGAAAGAAATGATATAAGGGTTGACCTTCTTATATCTAGCTAGCCTCATAACAACCCAGCATTGATGACCGAAGGGAGATCAATGAGAGCTCGTACTCCTCCTCGAGAAGCACTTTCTCTTATGTTCACTCTCCTCCCCCCCCCCCCCCCCCCCCTCTTTCTGGTGGGGGGGGGGGGGGGTGGGGGGGGGACCACTCAGGTGGTGCTGAAGTCTGAAATCTAAATCAACAAGACTGTTTGTTTTTTGTAAACTGACAAACGTCTGAATATGTATAATTGTCTATTTTATTCCTCAAAAATTCAACTTAACTACGTCAATTGAAGTGAGCATCGATGATTGAAGGTCAGAACGAAAAAAAAGAAACAAAAGAAGGATGCTAACAAATTTGCGAGGTTGTGGAGTTTTAATCATATCTCAAACACTGAAGCGCCGATTTAAGAGATTCAAGATGTTTTGGAAAGTCAACACACAAATCTACAATATTCATGTTTTGCGTTTTTGCAAATCTGGAGTTCATTTGGGCTAAAGCGGATGTTGAAATTGAAAGAATGACGTTGGACGGAAAAAAGAAGTAATTAAGTGTTGAGTTATCACTTAATTATTCAGAGGACATTAAGGGTTACGAGACTCTGAAAAGAAAGAAAAAAACAAACGGTCTGATTTATTTTATGTCTGACCGAATTAGACATAAGTAACAATTAAGAGCTTATTTAAAAAAAAATAAACACCATCTTAGTGATTATTAATATAACTAGAAGCGTACTCGCGCAATGCAGCGAGATACATCATGATTTTAATGTTTCATTTTATTTTTTTGGATGGTTTTGAGAAAGTGATAATGTTTTTTTTATAAATTTGTTTAATTTAGGCTTAATAATATAATTTTTTTATATTAAAAAAGTAAGCATTTTGTTAGAATTCAATGATTATCTTATATATTTTAATGACATCTAGAAAAAATAGCCAATTACATATTTAATAATACAATTAAAACAAAATTATAGTAATATAATATATTAATTAATAGTAATACATGGAAAAGTCTGCATAAAAGGAAGACCCTGCACATACCAAATTTGTGGGTGTTAGAAGCATGCAGTAGTAATATGCATCTTGTGCTTTGATACTTGTAAATTAAGAGATTTTTAAAATATCTGCATAAAATGATGGTACTTTGTGCCTAATAATTTGTATTTAAGAGTTTTTTATCTGTGCTTTATAATATAGTATAGACTAGTTTGTGTTAAGAACCAAATCCAAATTTTAAAGAAACCACTAAACCATCGGTGTAATTCATTGTTAACAAAATGACAATTAATTCTCCTACCTTAATTTACACATTTTATTAGAGTAAATTACGGATTTGGACCCTCAGGTTTGGCGTTTGTTACGGAATTGATCACTTAACTTTAAAAATTACATGATGACCCTCTCACTATGCATCTTGTTATGGATTTGGTCCCTCGGGGATGAATTTTGTTATGGATTTGGTCCCTTGAGCCAACGACCGTTTATTTCCTCCGTTAAGCACGAGGGGTATTGTGGTCATTTTACTTATTTTTTTATTTTTATTATTTTACTTGAACACCAAGAACACCAAGATTCAAAAAACTCAAATCAAACTCACGTTAACAATCAAAAATTCTAAATCAAGCCTATTTGGGATATTTCCAAAATCCTAAATCAAAACCAAAATTAGTGAAATTACATAACCCCATTTGGGATATTTCCATATTCTTACTTTAATTCCATATTTAACACCAAGAGAGAGAGAGAGAGAGAGAGAGAGAGAAAAGATACAGAGAAGAGAGAGAGATCGAGAGAAGAGAGAGAGATCGAGAGAAGAGAGAGAGAGAGAGAGAGAAAAGAGTTGGACGAGCACAGGGACGAAAACCGTTAAACCCTTCTCCGGCGACTTCATCTTCTCCGGCGACGTCATCTTCTCCGGCGACTTCTTCTCCCTGTGGTCTGCATCGTCTCTCTTTTCTGTATCTCTTCTCTCTCAGATCCCTCTCTCTTCTCTCTCTCTCTCTTCTCAGGTGAGTTTGATTTTCGTTATTGTATATGTGTATGATTTTGGTTATTGTATATGTGTTTGATTTATGTTTTTGATTTTTAATCTACGTTTGATTTAGGTTGTTTTGAATATGGGTTTGATTTAGGGTTATTGGTGATGAAGATGAACATTTAAGATTTTGGATTTTTAACAAGTTTGATTTGGGTTTGTTCTTGGTGTTCTTGGACTTTTAACAAGTTTGATTTATGTTTGATTTAGAATTTTGGTTTTTGAATATGAGTTTGATTTAGGATTTAGGATTGTTAACATGAGTTTAATTTGAGTTTTTTGAACTTTGATGATGTTGGTGTTTTTGATGTTCTTGGTGTTCTTGAGGTAGGGGATGAATATTCAAGTAAAGTAAATAAAAAAATGGAAAAATAAATAAAATAGGTAAAATGACCATAATACCCTTGGCTTAACAGAGGAAATAGACGGCTGTTAGCTCGAGGGACCAAATCCATAACAAAATGCATATTGGGAGGGTCATCAAGTAATTTTTGAAGTTAAATGATTCATTCCATAACAAACACCAAACATGAAGGACCAAATCCATAATTTACTCAATTTTATTATTTTGTCTTCTGATCATCATTAAAGGTACAAAGAGTTGACTTATTTATGTGCTGACACGTGGAATTAACTTAAATAACTTCTTAAAACAATAATATGCGTAAGAAATTTAATTTTCATCTTTTTCGCCACAATATCATCATCATCTAAAGAGAGTAAAAACCTTAATAAAAGTTTACAATAAAAGTTTCTTTATAGACCCCATTTTCCATATTTTTATTTAGGGAAAAGTTGAGAAAAATCCAATAAAATTTTACCTTTTAAATAATTAAGTTATTGAACTTATTTAATATAAAAAACCATTAAATTTTCTCATTTTGAATAATATAAAAAACCATTAAATTTTCTCATTTTGAATAATTAGCTCATTGAACTTTGTTTTTCGAATAACTATACTATCGAACTTTTAAAAATTTGTTAGCTACCTCCTTTTAACTCAAAAAGCTACTTGAAACCGACTAGAAGGTTTCAAGTAAAAAAAAAAAAACTTAAATCAGTTTTACCGTTTCCAAACTCTACGTCATTCAAACCCTTCGCCACCCCTTGTCGCCTCATCGTCGCCCACGACCCATCACCGTTGTTGGCCTCTGCCATCGATTTCCCTCTGTTTGACCCTTTTTTCGATTCACCATTCTTTTATAAATATCTATATGTACTCCATTAAATTGTTGTAAAAGAGAGAGAATCGAAAGACAAAAAGACCATATCAAAAAGAGGGAGATCGATGGCAGGGGCAACTGCAGCGATGAGCGATATGGAGAACGAACAACAATGGGGTGATGAGGAGTGGCGAAGGGAGTGATGTTGTTGTGTGCGAAGGGTTTTGGGAACCGAAAAACTTATTTAAGTTTTTTTTTTACTTTAAAACATTCATAGGCGATTACAGGTAGCTTTTTATAGGTTAAAAGAATGTGGGTAACCAATTTTTTTTAAAGTTTGATGGCTTTACTCAAAAAAATGTTCATACTTAGTTATTCAAAATTAGAAGGTTAAGTGATTTTTAATTCAAAAAAATAGTTTAGGGACTTAATTATTCAAAATGGAAAAGTTCATTAGTTTTTTTTTCTGAACTTTTTCCTTTTATTTATTATAAAATATAACTTTATTTATATCTATACTATATTATAAAACACGGATAAAAAACTCTTAAACACAAATTATTAGGCACAATGTATCATCATTTTATGCAAGATTTTAAAAATCTCTTAATTCACAAGTATCAAAACACAAGATACATATTACTACTGCTGCAGGCTTCTAACACCCACCAATTTGGTATGTGCAGAGTCTTCCTTTTATGCAGATCTTTCCATGTATCACTATTAATTAATATATTATATTACTATAATTTTGTTTTAATTATATTATTAAATATGTAATTGGTTATTTTTTCTAGATGTCATTAAAATATATAAGATAATAATTAAATTATAACAAAATACTTAATTTTTTTTATATAAAAAACATTATTTAAGCCTAAATTAAACAAATTTATAAAAAATCCATTATCACTTTCTCAAAACCATCCAAAATCGTACTGTAAATCGACAAAAAAATAAAATGAAACATTAAAATCGTGATGTATTTCGCTGCATTGCACGAGTACCGCTTCTAGTTTCTCTATGATTATATGATAAAACAAAATTTAGAATATACTTAATAATTTTCATTTTTCATTTTTTCATATTAATTTTTTCGTTTGAACCCGACTCTCTCTCTCTATATATAATCTATATCTGATGTGAACTTGCTAATATTCGTGATTATTAGGGATACAGATGATTTGGGTGAATTGAAAGTTTTCTTGATTAGCAATGTTTTTGAAAATTCCGACTTTTTATGAAAAGGATGTGTAAGAAATGAATCCATATAATGTAATTTATATAGGCAATTTGCCATATTTTTTTAAAACAAAAAGATATGTTACAATTTTTAATTTTACAATTTATAAATTAATTGCAATTTATATATGTGGAAGTATTTGAAAGATAATCTAACATAATATTGTAATGAGATAATTATATATTTTATTTATTTTGTTGATGATTAAATAAATATATTTGTTTATTTAAAATAAAAATAATTAAAAAAATACAAAAACTTGAATGAAATGGGTACAAGTTAGGTCATAGGCGTTGTCACGTTGGTTAGATTTGGATCCGGTTATTTTCTTTTTTAACATTTTTCGAAGAGTAATTTGATAGAATTTTACATATTTTAACACTACAATCTTTTTTGTTAGATATTTAGTTGGTATTTTTGAAAGATAACTAAGACATTTAGCGATAAATGATACTAAGAGAAGATGAGCAGGTACTCTACCACGAGAGATGAAAGGGAGGCGAATCCTATAACATTGTAGCGGCCGAAATAAGTGTCCGAGAGAAAAGCCCCGAAAAGAGTTCCGAAATTGCAAGTACCATTGAAGACGTTGATGAGGTTCACAGCTGTTAGGGACTTCATGTTGAATACTGTTATCAGATACACCAAGAGATTCGCCGATGTCCCGATAGTTCCTAGTTTCTCAAATGTCTCGTTTCCTACAACAATAGTTAGCACTTAAATCATTTTCCTTAAAAGATTTAAAGAATGAGTGCGGTTGTTTACTAAACACTTTTTGTCTTTAACACTTATTGCCTCTTACCCGGTCATAGAGATGATGTTCTTTACCAAGAATCTTACTATGTCATTGTTGCTGATAAAAAATCTTACTCAGTAAATGAGACAAGTGATTCTTACCCGTGCAAAGCTTATCGGGTAATAGATACCATTCAAAGATATTTTGTTTACCAACAACAGTGTCGGATCCAAAAAAATTAGTGATGAGTGTCGAAATTTAAGTAACATAATTCCTTAACATTTAATTCAGATGGATCGAAAATAATATCATTCAAATCAACTTCGATATGTATCGAATAAGTAGATCATGATCAAAAATCTTATTCGTTAAGGTAGTTACGTGAGGCTGGTGACTCTTATCCAATTAATGGGTAAGAGACGCTTACAGAGATGATGGTGTAACAATCATAATATGCCATTTTGATTACTAAGAATCTTACGCAATAAGCGAAGGAAGGGTGATGACTCTTACTCACTCAACGCTTACTCATTTTGTGCTAGTAAACAACCTTAACGTTCAAGTCTTACCTATGACATACGGCATGGCTTTGATCCCTTGGTAGTTTGGCTCCTCGAACGTTTCTTCAACCTTCTCATTTTTTCTCTCCATGACTTCTATCTCCATAGCTTCAACCGTTCGTCTTCTTTTACTGTCTCTCCCCTTATGATCTCTCTCGTCCTCTCTTTCTATCTGTCTATATGTGTGTGTACGTGTGTGTGTATATATATATATATGTATATGTATGTAACTATGAAGGAAACAAGCTTAGGCTATCTGACTCAATTTTATTGAGTTGTCTAAGTAGGTGTATTAATGTCAAAAGAAGACAAACAAATGCTTTTGCATTTATTTTTACTTTTAATATTATACTGTTACAATGCAATTATTTACAAACAATTAATATATTGTTTGAAGTTGGTCTAAGGGGGTGTTTGGGATTGCTTATTTTAAACAACTTATGCTTATTTTGAAAAATGCTTATTAACTTATGCGGTGTTAAATCGGAGTTTTTAAAAAAGTGTTTGGATTAGCTTATTATGGTACCAAAACGTAATAAGTTAATAAGTTGTTATTTAAAAGTGTTTGGGATTGCTTATACATACAAAATAACAAAAAAAAAATAATAAGGACTTTTCAAATAAGTTGATAAGTTAGAACAAATTGACTTATCAAAAACAACTTTTCAGCGGTTTGACACCGCTATAAACTCTTTTCATTTTTCTCTATCCAAACACTTAAAAGTGCTTATCTCCGATGCTAAATCACAAAAAGCTAAAAAACACTTCAAATAAGCAATCCCAAACACCCCCTAAAAGTGTAACAACGGATAAGGTTGTTGCGTTGAAAAGCATGAAGTAATAAACAATTCGAATAGTAGGATCTAAACTTGTATCCCAAAAGAAACTGTACTATCAACATGTCAACTTAATAAACTATTGATAAGCTAGTTTTTTTTGTACATGTTTGGATGACCATAAACTAGCTTATTAAAAAACTACTCATAGTAACATTTTGAAAAACTAGTTTATCAGCTACCAGCTAGTTTATCAGCTAGTTTGTCAAACATAGCCTTTATAGGAAACTCAAAGTGATAGAATCATATGTCAACCTTAAAATAAGGATATAGAAATCATCTCTCTAGTAGTTTCTTTAATATTTATCCAACATGGAGAAATGAAAAGTTAAAAAACTTTAAAAATATTTTATTTAACAAGGCCTTTTTTATTTTAGAAATTTCAACATTAAGTATATCACAATATTTAAATATTCAATAATACAAAAAGTATCTCTCTCTTCCTACCAAGGTTCTAAATGGCGTGAGCCGTGACGTGGCGGCGAGGCCAAGCCTCAAGCCTTAGGAGCCATGGCGTTTTAAAGGCGTGACTTATGGCATCAAATTTCTATTTTAAATATAATATTATATATAAAAACATATGTTTTGATGTGTTACTCAATGAGTCAATAGTAATAAGCAAGTTAAATTAGGTTATATATATTACAAACCTGCAAATGAGACATTAAAAACATAAAAAGAAACCAAATATTGCATTGCAAAAACTGTGCATTAGGCCATGGCGTGCCACGGGCTTAACGTGGCGTGAGACACAAACCTTGGTGCCATGGCACGCCATGGCGGCTGTGTGGCGAGTTTTTTAGAACAGTGCTTCCTACATTTAATTGTGGAGGGGCTCTTCAAATTTGTAGAACTTAAAAACATAAAAACATCAAAATCATTTTTTTTTCTCATTTTGAAAAAGCTATGGGGGATGTTTAAATATAGCTAGTTAAATATTCAAAATTATTTTCAAAATGTCAATTTAATGATTTATAATTTGAAAAATGTATATTTCAATATCCAGTACTCATGGTGTGCATGAATTTTGACGTATATTTGAAAATATATTTCCTTAAAAAGACCATTTTTAAAACCATAAACCATTAATTAAATAAACATTTTTAATCCACAAACCTTTAAATCAGGGGCGGGCCTACCCTTCCCAAGGGGGGTCCCGTGCATCCCTCAAGTTCGTTTCGTAAGGGTGAAAATTTTTTCAATACGTAAGGTGCACTCGTTTAACTACAGGAGGTGCTCCGTGATATATACGTTTTTTAGGGGTGAAAGATGCAAAAGTGTTCAAAAAAACCAAAATTTACTCTCGAAATCAGATGGTGTTTGGTGGTGTCATTACTAATGGTACATTGGTAATGGGGTCTCTAGTGGTGAAGTGGTGGATGATGTTTTCGCTGGGAAGGGGCACTAGGGAATGGAAAAGGGGTAGGGTTCACCAGGACTCCTATGGGGAAGAGATATAATATATATGTAGGAATTAGGATATAATTTATATACAAAAATAATTATATAAAAATAATATTTTTCTAATTTTTGAAAGAAAAAAAAATGAGAAAATAGGTTAAAAGACAAAAATGTCTCTCACTTAAAGACCAGTTAAGTAACGAAGTTAGGACAACGGACCTTTTCAATGAAAAATGCAAACTACAGTGACCATTACTATATTTAGTAAAGTCTAGAGACTCTATTCTAGTATTTGTCCCACTTGTTTCTATGATCATATACAAGATATTAATTAAACAATTAAAAACGTATCACATACAACTTAGATGTATCTTGATTTTAAAGTAGAGAACATGAACTTTCAATTGCAATTCATGCTTCATTTTTGTTATTTGTCCCTTCATTTATGTGGTTTTGATAGAGCCAGAGAACCGTCATTTGGTTATCAACTTTATGCAATATTCTGATGTATTAAAAGAGTTTAAAATTTATCTTGTATTTGAACATATTTATTAGTTAATTGTCAGGTAATTTTATGATGTAAGTTCTTGTTGTGTTAGCTAAGTCGTATAGTCCACAGAGTGACCACAGTGTTCCCACAATAGGGGCGCAAGTATCCACCGACACTATGATTGCAATCAAGTAATAAATTGGTAAAGTTATCGAGATCGTATCCACATGTATTGGCCTTCAAAGTTCTGAGTACTAACTCGAGAATATATCGATTTCAATTACAGAAGAAGAAAATATTTTGAGCGGGTTTGGTGATTTTAACAACGAAATCTAAACAAGAAACTAAAATGGATATGAGTGTAAGTTTCATCTAAGACAATTGTAGTAAAAAAACAGTCATAAAATTTATTTCACAAAAACGTCTATAAAGATTTCGATCTCTTGAAAGTGAATCTTTATAGACCGTGCCCACAAGTGACTACTATTTCTGATTCTTAATTTTCCAATTTAGCTAAGTTGATAAAAATATCAAGTTCTATTAATATGAAGATTTATACCTAAATCTCTCAGTGATATAAATCTCGACCAATGTTTGAACCTTAGTAAATCATACAAAATCTGTATCTCTATATGATTATCAAAGACTTTCTCAAATCTTTGTGCATCACTTAAGCCGTATTTTGAATCCGCCCATCTCTGGGTCAAAGATCTAATATTAACACTTAAAAGTCAAAGTGATGAGCTTATCTGTAACACCCCAGTTTTTGGTCAAAAGAGTCCCTTTACTTTATTTAGAGAATTTTGTTTTAGGTTGAGTATCATATGGTCACAACCTTATTTTGATATTCATACGTTTATTCAACTTAAGTTTAATACATGTTTGGAGGTTATAGGATTTCGTAGGCGTCATGGGTCGGATTTTAGGAAATAGATTCCGACTTTCAGCGGGCCGGGGCGTGGGGGTGAGAGTGCCCGATAAGTTTGCCATATGGCATTCTCGCGCGACATGGCCCCCACCCTTCGGTACAATCGGGACGATTGTGCCCGGCGACACTGTCGTGGCACAATCGCAGATGTCACAATCGCGGGCTTAAGGCCGACCGTAGTACAGTCCGGGCGACTATGCCCTGCGATTGTGCCGTGGCAATATCGCTGGGGCACTGTCGCCGAAAGCTAGTCGGGGTTTTTAAAGTGTTGGATGCGTTTTGAAGGGAGGAGGTCATTTCCAAATCAGTTTTCTTGTAGGGTTTCTCTCATTCGGGAGATTTTCAACACATCCACATCCCTCATTAAATTCTTGCTCCAAGACTTCAAGTTTGGTGGTTGCCCCTCATTTACTCCATCTTACACCTAGGAGGGATTTCAATTATTCAAGGCTCTCATCTTCACCTACTTCTAGAGCTCCATAAATTTCTAGGGTTTTCTCTTATAAAACCCTAGGTGAGTTTTCTTGTACATATACTTCCTCAAATGTTTATATTATGATTTTAACTGGTAAAATTTTATTTGGTTGAAGTTCCTAATATAGACTAGGGTTTTGTGAACTTTGATGAAAATGGGTTTTTTATCAATATTTTCCTATTTTAATGAGTTCTCTATGTGGAAAGAATGATCTTTTGCATGTGTTAAGTTTATGAACAAAGAACTAGAGTTTTATGGGCCTCTACTCAAGATTTGAGTAAAATAGTCATATTTGATATCCTAGTATATGGGAAGTGACCCTCCTTGAGAATTGTTACATTTGAAATTGGAATAAGAGGGATAAAAAGGGTTTATCTAGATAAATAACTTGTATGTATGTGATCACCATGAATAAATTGATATGAACTGTTATGGTGATTTAGATTTATATATGATCATATTGGTATTAACTGGTGTCTATCTCCTTGTGCACGAGGATTTAGATTGTTTGTAGATTATATGTCCAGATCTGGTAGGCCTTGGTTCGGGCCACTAGCGAGTATACAATAAAGGATGTTGAAGTCTTTGAGGTACAACTCATCTATATTGGGTAGGCAATAAAGTCCCATAAGTCCTTGAGATGTAACTCTACGGAGTAGGCAATAAAGGCATGATTTGGTTTAAGGATGTGATGTCTTGATGGCATGTTCACTAAAGATGGGACTTGAGGTGTAACCCAATAACATCCCAGGTGACTCCATTCACGTGTTCTTGTCACCTTGATGGAAACGGGTCTCCCCCGTATTGGTTGAGAAGATGTCTCTTGTGTATTAATATTCAAGTGTGGGATATTCTTGCCAAGTTGAGATTGGTAAAATTTGAGATCAAGTGGTTCGGGTAACATTTAACTTTTAAAGCTATTATCTTTTGTAAATGGTTCATTTCTATAAGATCTCACTAGGCTCTAGCCTAACACTTGTTGTGGTGTTTTGTTGATTCACAGGTCCCAGTCCCACTAGCAGTGGAACTAGAAAGGGTTGAGTTACGGTTGGTGCGGTTAGGAGCACTCGAGGGACAGGGCATTTTTGGGCATTTGTGGAAGAGGGATTTTTGGAGATATAGCGAAACCCATGTTAATTTGTTTTAAATCGTTCCTAGATTAAGTAGGTTGTTGTGTTTATATTTCTCAATACTTGATTTTTGGAATTGTACAAACTACCCCGAATTTTATGGGTTTTATGTGGCGTCTCCAGAATTTATTTTCCTATTTTGTGTCTAAATTTTAGAGTGTTACAAGTTCATATTAGAGCTCTAGTTTAAGTGAACTAGGTATGTAAGAATGATGCCTAGACTTAAGCTGAGACGATTAAGTTATGAATTGTGAGAATTGGATAGAGTTATTAAGAAGATGAGACGGACTTAGAATCGACGGAAACTAAACCGTTGAGAATTATGAAAGTGGTAACTAGAATTCTTATGTGTAGTATGTTCATAATTTCAAATAGCAACTTATATTATGAATATATAGTTACGTGAGCATGCTTGAATTACTATGATTATGATAATCGAGGAATGTATTAGTACGTTTCCTTGCATATAATCTCGTATAGCCTATTTTTCTTACCTTTGTTCTCGTATATGTGGCAGACCGAGATGGTTAACACACACAACAGACCGGGAACCCCACCAGAAGGCCAGGATGCGTCGACATCTACGCCAAATCAACCAAGGGCAACTATGGTGGGGGTGATCCCACCTTTAAGGAATGTGTTGGGCGGAGGAGTCGAGCATATTCCAAGGACCAATCTAGCTACATCAGTTCTGGTTCTAGAAGAGGTGACACCGGAGACAAGGATGATGAACCGAATGATGACAACCATGAATACAGCCATGATACAGCAACAAGAACTCTTCATAAAATTACTAGAGGACAAGGACAATAACAACCGTAGGCATGAAACGGTTGTGGAAAATGTGGTTGTAGAGGGATCCGGGGGTACCGACAACGAGATTCCAACTGATGGATTGGTAACCATGGAGACAAGACAAGCGGGGAGAGCATGCTTCTACGAAACCTTCCTCTATTGTAAACCACCAGATTTTGCAGGTTCAGATGACCCAGTGGCCTACATGAATTGGCTCCGAGAGATTGAGCAAGCTTTCAGGGCTTGCGAATGTGATAAGGTCCAGAAAGTAAAGTTTGGCTCTCAGATGGTTAGGGGTTCGACCCTCACACGGTGGAACGTTTTTACATCAACTATAGAGGTCTCGGTACTGGTCAAGATGAACTGAGCCACATTCAAGAAAAAGGCAATGGAGGAGTACTGCAACGAACATAAAATGGATTGGATTGAAGAGGAGTCTTAATCATTGAAGAAGGGAGATTTGTCAGTAAGGGAGTACATTCGCCTCTTTATGGAAAAACTAAACTTGGTAGGACATGTGGCCCAAACATAAAAAGAGAAGATGAAGGCATACCTCAAAGGGTTGCCTGCGGACATGATGGCAATGGTCCGAAATTCCAATCTACCCTCCGAGAAGCGATTGAGGAGGCTAAGGTTATGGAAACGGTGGGAAAAGCCCACAAAATTTGTTTAAGAAGTCAAGGTTCCAATCTAGTGGAAAGGGAGGGGACACCCGTCGGGAAGCGAGATGGTGTCTAAAATGCAAAAGCAAACACTTTGGGTCTTGCAACCCAAACCTTAACCTGATTTCATGCTTTAAGTGTGGGAAACCAGGCCATGCTAGTCGTGACTGTTCGATCCGAGGAACAATCTGTTTTGAGTGTAGAAAGATGGGACACATTCGAAGCGAGTGTCCGAAGTTGAAGGCAGGCACCAAAGGACGCAGTATAGGGAGCCAACCGAGAAAAAAAACTACTCCTAAAGTTCAAGGGAGGGCCTTCCAAATTACGGTGGAGGAAGCAAAGGAGACCGCGGATGTGGTGTCGAGAACGTTCTTGCTAAACTCCATACTCGCTAGAGTACTATTTGATTCCGGTGCGAATTGCTCTTTTGTGTCAAATGTGTTTTGCAAAGCCTTGAATGTGCCTATTAGTACACTTAGTGATGCCCTAGTCATAGAGGTAGCTAATGTGGAACAAATAGTTTTGCGGGAGTTCCTAGAGAATTGTAGCTTAGAAATTATTGGTGAATGCTTCGAAGTGAATCTACTCCCTATGGAAATAGGTAGTTTCGACGTCGTCATTGGGATGGATTGGTTAACAAAGCATCAAGCGGAAATCTTGTGTTCGAAGAAGCTCATAAGGATACCCACCTTAAGCGAAGGTTTTGTCCTCGCTTATGGTGAGAAGCGTAAGGGTGAAGTGGTTCTCATCTCATCCATCAATGCGAGAAGTGCTTAACGAAGAAATACCCGTCGTTTCTAGCATATGTGGTAGATGACAAAGCGTATAAGAAGAAAGTGGAAGACGTAAGGATCATTAATGAATACCCGAACGTTTTCCCCGATGATCTCCCGGGCTTACCACCCCATCGTCAAGTGAAGTTCTGAATTGACTTAGTTCCAGGAGTAGCACCGATAGCCCGTGCACCATACCGCCTTGCTTCGACTGAAATACAGGAGATGATATCACAACTTCAAGAGTTACTAGAGAAAGGATTTGTGATACCGATGTTATTCGCGTTGGGGAGATCCGATGCTATTCGTCAAGAAGAAGGATGGGTCGATGCACATGTGCATCGACTATCGAGAGTTGAACAAGGTGACTGTGAAGAACAAGTATCCGCTTCCCCGAATAGACGACCTCTTCGATCAACTACAAGGAGCCAGATGTTTTTTCAAGATCGATCTTCGATCGGGTTATCATTAAGTGAAGGTTAGGGAAGAGGATGTTTCCACGACGACATTTAGGTCTCGGTATGGACACAACGAGTTCCTAGTTATGCCGTTTGGATTGACTAATGCGCCGATTGTGTGTATGGATCTGATGAACCGAATATGCCGACCATTCCTAGATAAGCCGGTTATCGTGTTTATTGACGACATCCTAGTATACTCTAAGACGAAGTAGAGCACGAACATCATCTTAGAGAGGTATTGGAGGTGCTAAGGAAAGAGAAATTATATGCTAAATTCTCTAAGTGTGGGTTCTGGTTATGGGAAGTCCAATTCTTAGGACATGTGGTAACAAGAAGAGTAAAAGTGGATCCGTCAAAGATTGAGGCAATGATGAACTGGGAGCCGCCTAAGAGTCCAACCAAGATTTGGAGTTTCTTGGGGCTAGCTGGCTAGTATCGAAGGTTCATCCAAGACTTCTCCAAAATCGCCTCCCCTTTGAAATATTTGACAAGTAAGAATGTGAAGTTCCTCTGTAATGAGACTCAAGAGTCCAACCGAGATTTGGAGTTTCTTGAGGCTAGTCGGCTACTATCGAAGGTTCATCCAAGACTTCTCCAAAATCGCCTCCCCTTCCGGACTTTGCAGTAGAAACTTTGTGAGGCTCCGATACTATGCCTACCAGAAGGAACGGAAGACTTCGTAGTTTACAGCGACGCCTCTAAGATGGGATTGGGTTGTGTCTTGATGCAAAGGGGAAAAGTGATAGCCTATGCCTCAAGGCAACTTAAGGAACATAAGAAGAATTACCCAACCCACGACCTTGAGCTAGCGGCGGTAGTGTTCGCCTTAAAATTGTGACGACACTATTTGTATGGAACGAAGTGCACTCTTTATACCGACCATAAGAGCTTGAAGTATGTGTTTGACCAAAAGGAATTAAATATGCAGCAACGAAGGTGGTTAGAGTTGCCTAAAGACTACGACTGTGAACCACTCTACCATCCCGACAAGGCTAATGTCATGGCAGACGCTTTGAGCCAGAAAGAATATAGCGGAAACGCCCGAACGACGTTTGCGAGAATTGAAGGGGTATCGAGTCTACTTGAGAGGATTAATACATCACAGAATGAAGCACTGATCGAAGCAAACCTCAAAGATGAAGGCATGGCAAAGCATCATCTTCTTTTGATGGAGGACAGAGGGGTTTGAAACATTTTCAAGGGCGAATATGGGTGACCAAGATAGGGGGATGTCAGAAATTATTGCTTGAGGACACCCATAAGTGTAAATACTCAATTCATCCCAGAAGCACAAAAAGGTAACGGGATCTAAAGCTGAATTATTGGTGGCCAGTGATGAAATTGGATGTGGCCGGGTATGTGGAAAGATGCATCAATTGTTTGCAAGTAGAGGCCAAACATTAACAAATAACGACCCTACGGTAGTTTGCAATCTCTAGAGATACTGGAATTGAAGTGGGACCACATCACAATGGATTTTGTGACAAAATTTCCAAGGATGCTAAGGAGTCATGATACCATATGGGTAATAGTAGATCGTTTGACCAAGAGTGCACATTTCTTGGCCATGCGGGAAACTTTACCGATGGACAAGCTGGCAAGATTGTACATTAATGAAGTGGTCTAGAGACATGGAGTACCGATGTCCATTGTGTCCGGTCATGATAGTCATTTCACTTCGCATTTTTGGGATAGTTTTCAAAAGGAGTTGGGTACGAAGGTGAAATAAAGCACGACATATCACTCCGAGACGGACGAACAAAGCGAAAGGACCATTCAGACCTTGGAAGATATGTTGAGGTCATGCGTCATCGACTTTGGTTATAATTAGGACTCTCACCTCCCTCTAGTAGAGTTCTCATACAACAACAGTCACGATTCGAGCATCGACGTAGCACCGTTCGAAGCCTTGTATGAAAGGACGTGCAGGACGCCCATGTGTTTGTTAGAGGCAGGAGGGAAATAGTTTTCCGAACCAAAGATCATGCAAGAAACGACCGACAAGGTGAAGGCTATTAGAGAGTGGCTAAGAGCTGCCCAAGACAGACAAAAGAGTTAAGCGGAAAAAAAGAAAAGACTGGTCGAATTCCATGTGGGCGGACGAATGATGCTAAAGGTGTCACCATAGAAGGGAATTGTTGGTCCCAATTAAGGTCCTACAAAGGTGATAGTTTGTAGAGGGGGGGGGTGAGTACAAACAAAAAATTTACTTTTAAATTTGTTAATTGATTATTGAGTAAATCAAAAACGAAATTTACAGATTGTTATGGAACTAGATAAGGTAAAACCTAATCTAAACAATATAAGAATCACTAAGCTTTCTTGCACACAAGAGTAATAGAAAGAGAGAATAGAGTTTGCAGAAAAGAGAGTTTCTACAAATATCACTAAGTAGATTGAGGACCCTTAAAAATGAAGGCTTCTCTCATATTTATACTCTATGCATTAAATGCATGACAGAGGGTACAATCCACGTGTTTATTCATCATTGGATTCATGTTTTTGACTTTATCTTTAGGATGCTTTTGGCCATATGATGAACAGTGTAATGGAAATGAGTAGTTGTACGATTAGGGACAAAAGCATGTTGGTACGTACTTTTTGTGTAGAGGATAAGACAAACAAATCTTGATAAGAAAGCTTCATGATCAACTATAGCTGATGATCAGGAATCACTGATGTAGAGAGGCAATAACTGAGGCTTGATCTTGATTTGTCACGCATTGTAGACTTGTCTTGGTTTCACTGAATGCCGCTTCAGATCATTAGTAGACTTGTCTTCATCATCAGCTTAGTCTTCGATGTCAGTGATGATTATCTTGAGTGTGTGGCTTGTCTTCAGGGATTACATAAACTCTTTAAATAGGAAACCACTCAGTGATTACTAAACAGACTAATTCTGATATCTGATGGTGAAACACTAATACATATAAAGTTTAAAGTAATTTTCACTAAGTATAAAAAGGATCATCATCAAATCACTAAGAGAGTTTGGATCAACAATCTTCCCTATTTGATGATGACAAAGCAACAAGAGAAAATTGCTAAGTTAAAACATAAGGATAAAGAGGACTCGTAAAATACATGTCCCATTTACTGTTTTAGGGATCTTTTTAGTACTGATGGAGTTAAGTACATCATTGGAAATTTTCATTAATTTCGTAATAAATTTACAAAGGAAAATTGAAAACTTACAAGTACAAGTGAAGTACAAAACAAATACTAAAGATGACTAACTGATAAATTACAAGAGAGAGAAAGCAGAATCTATCAGTTAAAGGTTTCATCATCCAGATCTTTAAGAGGGGCTTCTTTAGGCATAAGGTAGTCAGGGACTTCTTCACCTCTTTTCTCTTCGAGCTGTGCATTGGAGAAGGATTTGAGTTTTAAAGCCTTGACCATAAGATGTCTTTTCACACCAATATAGTAGATCCTTGAGATGACTGAGATGGAAGAGATGTAGTTCAAGAAAACTTTGAAATCGGACTTGTCCTTCATGATCATAGAAGATGATACCATAGGAATCTCTAAGTACTTGTCTAGGAGTGAAAGGGCCTTCCCTTAGCAGTGAAAGGTCGAGAGCTAAAAGATCAGAAGGAGGTCCAAGAACGACTTCTTCAGAGAATTTGATGAGTATTTAGTTCTTGTTAGGAGCCTCTTCTTCAGAAGTTGATGATTGCTATCTTCTTCTTGTAGGATTCGGACGAAGGATTGGAATGTTCAGAATGGTCGAGACTCTTTCAATGAGATGATGTAGAATAAATTCTACATAGATTTTGTATTTGTATCTTGACTTCTTCAACATGTCTCTTATTTCAATCCATTCTGAAAAACCAAAAGTCTCTAGCTTTGACAAGAACATCGTCTTCGCTGATCCATCTGCTCTGAAGATGGTCATGGTGACCATTATTGACCCTTTCTTTGTTTTCCCTGCTATGGTGATATCAGTGATCATTTCTGGATCTTGTCTTCTTTTCATCTTCTTTCTACACCATCCAGTCTCTGAATCTTTGGTGGATCTTTCTTTATCGGCTTCTTCTCTTGCGTCTTTAAGAAGTTGGGCTTGAACTTGGATGGGATGAGCCCTTAAATGATCATCAATGACTAAGTTCTTTGCAATTATTTTGGAAACTTTAGTATCGTTCTTGCATGCCTCCAGAAGTTGCTCAACCCTTAGAGATTGTTCGATTTCTTCTTTGGTGAGGAAGTTGAGATCTTCTTCATTTGGTATAGAACTGGAAGGGATCTTTATTCGCTGTCTCTCTAGCTCATCAATGAGAGCAACTACCCTTTCGTCATCAGTCTCATCATTGACTGGGATTATTGGTTCTTCTGAACTTTGTGATTTATCAGTATCACAAAGAGGATAGGATGGGATGGAAAAGGAAGAGGAAGATTCAGGGAATAGGATCATTTTAAGTGGTTCAATGTTTAGAGGTGAGTAGGGTTGAAGATCAAGGCATACCTCTTTGTTCAGCTCCTCCTCAGATTATAGGATTTTTCAAATCAAGATTTTTCTGTTTTCCTTGCTGAGGGGTCTTCGTTTTAGGCTCTGAGGGCCTCTCCCCTTGTCCCCTGATGACCACTCCTTTGGATGGAGCGTTGATAGTGATGGGAATGAAGCACCTGCCATCATCATCCTCATCGTCATCATTATTTGCGCCTCCGATATCTTTTCCATTATAGATATCCTCATTGGTGGTTGCTTCATCATCTTCCTCATCAGCTACCTCGACCACTATAGGTCCTTCAGCCTTAGTGTTGATCTGAGTTGGATCTTTGGTGAACTTGACATCATCCTCATCAAATGTTGGTTCTATCTACCCCTCTTTGTCAATTAGCAGTAAGAGAAAGACAGATTGTTGTTTCAATACGCTACAGGGAGGCCCGATCGTCAGAGGTAAAGGAAGCACCAGCAATAGCAATATCACTAATCACATCTTCGGCATTGTAAACGAAGTCGGAGACGGTCTTGAGGTGCTTCCGATCCTTTTCAGTGAAGGATGGTGCATGGGAAGGAGGAGATTTCAGCTGGTTGAGTATATCAACGAGAAGAGTGTTCTGTGTATCCACCTTTGCGTTTAGATTATCAACGGAGGTAGTGAGGCTGGTGAGGGTGGTTGTATTTGCACGGACATCAGACTTCAGCTGATCTACTTCTTACTACAAAATGGAGAACTATGAGGCTTCTGCTTTAGAAGAGACTGAAGATGTGAGAGACTGGAGGGATGCATCAACCGCTGTGATGGCATTGTTGTTGGAAGAGACCGCAGTTAAGATAGCTGACACCACAGTATTGAGCTCTTTTATTGAGGAGTCAATATCCTCCAATTTTAGACCTGAAATAGAATAGGTTAGGTGAGCAATGGGGTGGTCGGGATTAGTAACCGAAAGAACAAGGGGTAGGGATGATGGAATATCTAAGGGGTGAGAGGCAGAATCCAAGTGATTTCCACCAAAGTAGAAAGACATGTCATGCTCGAAAGGAGTCATGACATGTTGTTGCTGAAAAGACTCGTGAGGAGTTCCCTCTGGTTCGGTGCTGATGTTGCGATACATCAGTTGTTGTAGTACGTCTCCTTGAGTATCAGCGAGGACGGGCGCTGACACAGGTGGTACATTTGTGATGACCAATGAAGGAGGAGAGGAGACGACATTTGTTAAGATGGTCGTGATCTGTGAAGGAGGGGCACTAGCGTTGCCCAAAACTAAACCTTCAGTGGTTTGATCCACTAAGGTTGATGAGGGTAGATACCAGCTGAGCTTTAACGGAATTGAGCATCGCTGAAGTAGTTGTGGAGGTAGCAGCTGATGTTGGGGAATGAACAACGAACGAATCAAGTGAGGATTGATCCATGGTTTTCTCCTTTGGCATTTTCTTGGCCTTCTTCGAACGACCAAAAGGGGTTTAAGATTGTCTTTTCTAAGACTTGGTTAGGACAGTGGGGTTAGATTGGGATGGCTGAGTCCCAATCATAGTTGTCGAAGAAGATGAAGAAATGAGGTTTTGGATGAAGGTAGTGAAAATTACCTCACCTTCAGTGGGCTCGCGGTCGAGGAGACGTGCCCCGAGCTTGGCCAGTGAGTACCGGTGGTTGGGTTGAGATCTCCAAGAAGGTGTTGAAGGTGTACGTTGATGAATCGTACATAAGGGACGAATGGTTCCCTCTTATAATTGGTGATCTTGGACACCATGTCTTCAAAGATTATGCAAGCATATTCTATCTTTCGGCCAGTAAGCACTGAGAAGTCGATATCCAATGCCATTCGGCTTGCCTGATCTATACTCCCAACTTTTCCACCCATACTCTAGATAAAGTGGGCAAAACGTAATCGAGTTCAGTAGGCATACGTGCCTTCAGGACTTTTATCAGCGACTACTTCGGTTGACCCTTCTCCAATATCCAATCATAGTTCATGGCATCAAGAAATTGGATGAGTTCTTCATCAGTGGGAGTCGCTTCATAGCTTGTGGCTACTGGTAAGTTTAGGGCGCTTCTTAGCCAGGTTGGTCCAAAACTGCCTTTCCCATGTTCAGTTTGGAAGGCTATACTTGTCATCTTGAAGCCAAGGTCTTCGTAGTGGTTTCAACAGTGAGCCAAAACTTCTTGAGCAGTGATGAGCAGCCAGAGGGATAGACAGTCAGTGCGTAACTGATGTGGCAAGATCTTAGGAAGTTAGCAGCAGGGAGGAGATGCACTAAGGGTTTCTTGGAAGGGAAGGAGAGCATTCCCTGATGGTTGTTTGACTTGAAGGTGATCTTTTCAATGTCAAAGTTGACATTTGATGCCTTGGAGAGGTTGAAGGTTTGGGATGCCATTGCTGAATAGAGGAAGGAGATGAAGAGATAACAGTAGATAACCAATTTCTATTTTGAGAAAGAAATGGTATTCTGGATTTTTAGGAACATGAACTATATGAAAATGTGAGTATATATGGAAATATATTACATTTTATATATAGAGCAGGTTTGAATAGAAAAGAAGGAGACTGGTAGAAAAATTCGAGTTTAAGTTCTTCCAAAACATAGTTTTTAGGGTTTTGGTAAGAAAATTATGAAGGAGATAATTTTATAGGAAAAAAACAGGTTATTTGATCTTTAAACAATGATTATAAGATCAAATAAAGTTTTATAGAAAAAGAAAGTAAGAAGAAAGGATAAATGAACATGAGAATCACAAAGAAATGTGAGTGCGTGTTCTTGGTGTTTTCTTGCTTTGAAAGAGTTTTTGCTTGTGATAGAGTTTTGAGCGCGTAAAGTTTGAATGTGAGACAAAGAGATGTATTTTTACGTAGGAGGAGAGAGAAAAGAATGATGATAGAGAGAGAAAGATCATCATGACAAAGACACGTCGCTCGCGTGTGATTGGTCGAAGAATGAGAACGGGTGACATTGTCATAAAAATTGTGCCTACGGTTATAAAAAAGAAATGACGTCATAAAATGAAACGTTTTTTCAGTTTTAAATAAAAACTTTATCACTTGAGAAAATCAGTTATTGACCTTTGGATTTTAAAGTATCGCTGAGAAGAAAGTTAGTGATAGATTTTTCTTTCAAAAAGCTTTTAGTCACTTGAAGAAATCAGTGTTCATGTTTTGAAATTTTCAAAAGACGTCTTGCTGAAGATATCTTCAGTGAGGAGAGATAGAAAACATACCTTATTATCAAATAACATGTAGTCAGCGATAAGTTGGTGAATGATGAACTTTGAACTCCAATTGTTGATACAATGTATAATATCTGAAGAGTTATTCTTCGATATTTAACATTCCGAGCTTACTAATGAGGAAGTTGAATCTTGTCTCATCAAGAGGTTTGGTAAAAATATGAGCGAGTTGAAAATCAGTAGGAATAAAATGAAGTTCAATATCTCCATTCATCATAAGATCTTTGATAAAATGATATCTGATTTTAATGTGTTTAGTCTTTAAGTGTAGCAAAGGATTATTAGCTATTGCAATTGCACTAGTGTTATCACAATAGATAAGAATTCTTGATAGATGAAGGTCATATTCTAGGAGTTGATTTCTCATCCATAATACCTGAGCACAACAACTACCAGCGGCTACATACTCAACTTCAGCAGTTGATATGGACACGAAGTTCTGCTTTTTTACTTGTCCAACTTACCAACTTTCCACCTAGAAGCTGATAGCCTCCAATGGTTCTCTTTCTATCAAGATTACATCCTGCAAAATCACTATCTGAATAAGCAGTTAGATTGAACCCTGAGTTCTTGGGATACCAAAGACCTAGGTTAGGAGTTCCATTAAGATATCTGAAGATACGCTTAACATCGATCATATGTTTGGTTCAGACTGATATCTTGCACATAAGCAGGTAGAATACATAATTTCAGGTCGACTAGCTGTCAGATACAACAATGACCCGATCATTCCTCTATAAGTTGTGACATTAACAGGTTTTCCAGATGGATCCTTGTTTAGTGTCAGCGATAGAGCCATAGGAGTTTTCATCACTGAAGTTTGAGTAAGATCAAACTTCTTCAATATATCATTAACATACTTACCTTGATGTATGAATGTACCTTTGTCAGATTGTTTAATCTGAAGACCAAGGAAGTAGGTTAGTTCACCCATCATACTCATCTTGCATTATTTCTTCATTCTCTCAGCGAATAGTACATAGAGATAAGGGTTAGTAGAACCAAATATAATGTCATCAACATATATTTGAACAAGAATAATATGACCTTTAATCTTTCTGAAAAACAAAGTGTTATCAATTTTCCACGTTCAAACTTTTCAGTGATTAGAAAAGAAGATATGGTGTCATACCAAACACGAGGGGCTTGTTTTAACCCATAGAGAGCCTTATCCAGCTTATATACATAGCCTGGATGTTTAGGGTCAGAGAACCCTAGGGGTTGTTCAACATAGACTTCCTCACTCAGCTTTCCATTTAGGAATGTTGACTTGACATCCATTATACTTTGAAGTCTTTGTGAACTTCATAGGCTAAGAATAATTAAATTGCTTCGATCCTAGCCACAAGGGCAAAGGTTTCATCATAGTCTATGCCTTCCTCTTGTCTGTATTCCTGAGCCTTGTTGCGGGTCACAGTCCCATGTTCATCTAATTTGTTACGAAACACCTATTTGGTGCCAATAACAGTCTTATCAGATGGTCTGAGAACGAGATTCCAAACTTTATTTCTTTCAAACTTAGTCAACTCTTCTTGCATTATGCTGACCCAGTTTGGACCTCTGAGGGCATCATCGGTTTTTTTGGGTTCAATGAGAGATATGAAGTTTACAAATAGACAGATGTTACCTGAATCATGTCGAGTTTGAATGCCAACGTTTGGATCACCAAGTATTTGTTCAATTGGGTGGCTCTTCGTCCATATTTGAGCACGAGCTTGAGTATCCATATCTGAAGGAGTGACATGCGTAGGAACATTTAATAAGGAAGAAGTTTCATCAATTTGATCATCAACTATCAGTCGATAAGGTTCAGATTGAACATTATCTACTGATTGTTCTTCAGAGGTGAAAGGGAGTTCAGAAGTCGAAGGTTCAGAAAGGGGTACAATTTTTATGGGAATAGCTGAAACCCAAGACGTAGATTTTGGTTCTGTGGAAACTATGAATGGATCATCATCAACGTTTGTAGGAACTGCTTGATGATTATTTCTGAAAGGTACATCAACATCTCTGAGGTGAGAGAACATCCAATCATTCAGCTCTTCGTTTTCAAGGACAAGTCTTGAATTAGATGATCAAGATTCATCAAAGGTGACTTGTATGGTTTTTTCTACAATTTTTATTCTTTTGTTAAAGACTCTGAAGGCTTTGGACACTGAGGAGTATCCTAGAAAGATTCCATCGTCAACTTTCGGATCGAACTTTCCAAGTTGATCTCTATTGTTTATGATGTAACATTGACAACTAAAGATAAGAAGAAAACTTAGAGTTAGTTTTCTTCCATGGAAGAGTTCGTATGTTGTCTTATTGAATATTTTGACGATCAGTGATCGGTTCTGAGTATAACATGCAGTGTTTACAGCTTCAGGCCAAAATTGGGTTGGTAAATGAGATTCTCTGAGCATAGATCGAGCAACTGCAATGATTGTTCGATTTCGACTTTCAACAACCCCATTTTGCTGAGGTGTTCTCACAGTTAAGAAGTTGTGAGAGGTACCCTTGTTTTCAAAGAAATTATCAAGAACAATGTTTTTGATTTTAGTGCCATGATCACTTCTTATAGAACGAACAATAAGGTTGTTAAGAACTTCCATTTTCCATATAAAAGAAATGATTTCTTCTGGGGTGTCACCCTTAGATATGATGAACATGACCCAGGTATATCTGGAGTATTCATCAACAATCACCAGCGTATACTTCTTTCAAGAGATGGATTGTATGTTGATAGGGCCAAACAAATCCATGTGAAGCTGATGTAGAGGAGTAGTGATTGATGAGACTTTCTTTGATTTGAAGCTTGCTTTGGTTTGTTTTCCTTTTTCACATACTGAGCAGAGGGATTCTTTCGCATATAAGTGATGAGGCAGACTAGTGACAAGTTCTTTCTTGCTGATTTCATTCAGCGTCTTGAAATTGATATGGGAAAGCCTTTTATTCCATAGTCAGTTGACATCTGATGAGGATTTAGAAAGGAAACAAATGTTCTCAGTGTTAGAGGAATCCATATTGATAACATAGACGTTTTCCATATGATAACCGCTGAGAGAAAGTTTTCCATCTTTGTCAGTGACAGCACATGCTTTCTTGGTAAAGCATACTTTGTAGTATTTATCACATAGCTGTCTGATGCTCAGAAGATTGTGCTTCAGTCCTTCTACATAAGCGACTCTTCGGAAGGTAGTTGTACCATTAGTTAGTACACCAAACCCTCTGCTATAGCCTTTTACATTTCCACCAAAGGTTACTGAGGGACCTTTCTCTTCCTTGTTGTCAGCGGGCAAGTTCTTTTGGCTAGTCATGTATCGAAAGCATCCACTATCAAGATACCAGATACCTTTCGAGACCTGCAAATATAAGGAATATCAAATTTTGATTGGTACCCACTTTACAATGGGTCCATTGAAGTTAGTGGAGATGGAAGGTTCAACAATATTCACAACATCAGATGATCCAACTTTAGTGGTAACCTTCACTTTGGTTAATTTCTTAACCTTAGTGACATTTTTAATCTTGGCAGGTTTCTCACCTTTGGTGACCTTCTTTGCCTTGGAGGCATTCATCTTCACTCGAGCAGACTTTTTAGCTATGGTGGCAGTGGGACATTTACTGGCAATGTGGTTAGTAAGTCCACAATGATAACATTTTCTATAGCTGAAGGTAGCCTTAAGACCATGATCATATGTATTAGAAAGCTTTAGATGAACCAGGCCAGCTCCAAGAATGCCCTTAGCCTCGGATCTCGAAGGAACATTGAGTTCTTCAGATTTCTTAGGCTTAAGATCAACCTTTGTCATGGGAGCAGATATCTGAACTTGTTTAGGGATCTTAACTTTAGAGGATGATGGTTGATTCGCTGAAGGTTTAGGAGAAACCTTATTTGGATTAGGTACTTTAGTACACTTTTAAGGAGTATAGGAAGTGGATTTTCCATTATCTTTGAGTTTAGAACTCTTAGAAACATCCTCAGGTATCGGAATAGAAGAGGAAGAAGAACACTGAGATGAAGAAGTGTCAGGAATAGATAAGACAAACATTCCGAATTTCAGCATGGAACGATCTCTGTCAGAACTCTTAACCTGAACAGGTATTTGAGCATCTATTATCTCAACGATCTTAGTTGCGGATTTACGCCATCCTTTAATTGTAGCCTTTTCAGCTTTCAGTTCAGTGATAGCTTGTTCGCGTTCAATGCTGATAATTTCATTTACGATGACCTGATCTTTTAAACTTTCCTCTATGTGGGTTAGTTCTTTGATCTTTAGATGGAATTTCTTAAGCTGCTTTATTAAATCAATGTTTTTGTTTCCAGCTTGAGTTTTACCATTGAGGGCATTGTACAAATCAATTGTCAGCACATCAATAACATGATGTCTCTCAGCTTCAGTGAGGGTTAGATCAGAAGAGATTAATACCTGAGAGGTGGTAGTGCTCGTGGATGTTCTAGTGGGTTTTTCCACTTCGTCTTCTATCTCGGCCATTAGACAGATATTGGCCACATCTTCTTCATCAGAGCTTGATTCTTCAGATTCAGCCCAGTCATGTTCTTCAGCAATCAGACCTTTACCTTTTCGCTTGTAGTTTTTCAACTTTTGATAATTTTCTTTCAGCTCTAGGTACTTGTCATCTCTGGGTTTATGGGATGAAGATGGTTTGAAAACTTTATTTGACCTGCACTCGCTAGCAAAATTTCCTACTTTTTCACAATTATAGCAAGTAGCAGTTGCCTTATCAACAGGTGTTGACTTAGGCTTGTTAGATATGGTAAGAGGTTTATTTCTTCTGAAATTTTCCTTTCTTGCAAATCTCCTGAAGGAGTTTGTCAAGTATGCCATTGATTCATCAAACTCTAAAAGGTTAGCGTCTGATGGATCCTCTGAGTCAGATTCTAACTTAGTGATAGTAAGAGTAGAAGAGCACTGAGATGGGATTATCTCTGAAGAGACTAAAACAACAGATGTGTTTTTGGAGTCGTTGGTATCTTTGACAAAATTCTTCTTCAATTGACTGGATTTATCATGATTAAGCAAAATCCCATATAAGGTACTAAGAGAGAGATGATTTAAATCTTTTGTTAGCATGAGACACATTGAATAACTGTCCCAGCTTTCAGGAAGACACTTCAATAATGTAGTGAGAACCTCAGATTTAGAGTAGGTCCTACTAACAGTCCTTAGATCAATGATTAAGCAATTAAAGTGTTGGTGCACTTCAGACAAAGATTCATTCTTACCACAAATGAAACTTTCATATTGTCTTACCAGATTTATCCTTTTGGTTTCTTGTACTTCAGTGGTATCTTCATATTGAACACAGATTGTGTCCCACATGGCTTTAGATATTTTTAGATGCATCATGTAATGGAAAACTAGGCATGGAAATGCCCCCCGCCCCGTTGGGGAACCTGGTTCACCCGCCCCGATCGGGGACGGGGATTCCCCGCTAAGCCGGGGATGGGGACGGGGACGGGGATCCCCGTTTGTCTCAAACCGAGGATGGGGACGGGGACGGGTATCGTACTCCCCGCCCCGCCCTTCCCCGTACCCGTTATATATTAATTAATAAATTAAATATATTATTTATTTCAACTAAATCGGTAATTCATAATTTTGTATTTTCTAACTAGGTTTAGAATCTAAAATTGTCATTTTGTGGATGTTAGTATGTAATCTTTTGGATGTCAAGTCAAAATACAATTAGTCGATGTGTTTTGGATATTACTCGATATGTTTTGGACGTGTGACGTTAAGTTTTTTTTTTATTAAACTGGATTTATATTGGTTTTAGCTAATTAAGTATCATATGATGTGATTGTTTGTATAAAATTAAATTCCTTTTGATTTTAGGTTTATTGAAAATTTGTGAAATTTAAAGATGTGTTGTGTCTCACATATTTGATTTAAAATAGTTTCTATAAACGAGAAAAAATCCCCGTTTCCCCGTTGGGGATCCCCGTTCCCCGTTGGGGATGGGGATGGGGATGTGATCATATTCCCCGGCGGCGATGGGGACGGGGATAGAGATGAGGATCGGGAACGGGGATGGGGATTGAGGTCCCCGCCCCATCCCCGCCCCATTTCCATGCCTATGGAAAACTTCATCAGCCAGGGCCAAGGAGATGATGGTTTTGGCCTTTGCATCAAGGGAAACTTTCTTTTTGTCCTCATCACTCCATTGTCGTATTTCTTTGACAACTTCTTTTTCAGGGACAACTTCAGTAGTTGCAGTGGCAGGAACTGCAACAATTATGATATATGGTACATAGGGTCCATTTGCAACATATTCAGGTATAGTGGGATCTACACCTTCTAGAAATAGCATCATTCGATTTTTTCAGAGAGCAAAGTTGCCTCTGCTGAATCGAGGAGGTTTAGCAAGAGAGCCATTGTCATGATAGCTAGTGTTTGTGTTTAATGCCATTTTGCAAAAAAGCAAGAAAGAGAATTAAGCAAGATCTTGTTTATGGATCAAACAACCTGCTCTGATACCACTTGTTGGTCCCGATTAAGGTTATACAAAGGTGAGAGTTTGTAGAAGGGGGGGGGGGGGGTTTGAATACAAACACAAAATTTACTTTTAAATTGATTTATTGATTATTGAGTAAATCAAAAACGAAATTTAAGATTGTTCTGGAACTAGATAAGGTAAAACCTAATCTAAACAATCTAAGAATCACTAAGATTTCTTACACACAAGAGTAATAGAAAGAGAGAAGAGAGTTTACAGAAAAGAGAGTTTCTGCAAATATCACTAAGTAGATTAAGGACCCTTAAAAAATGAAGGCTTCTCTCCTATTTATATCATAGACATTAAATGCATGACAGAGGGTATAATCCACGTGTTTATTCGTCATTGGTTTCACGTTCTTGACTTTATCTTTAGCATGCTTTCGGCTGTATGATGAACAGTGTAGTGGAAAGGAGTAGTTGTAACGATTATGGATAAAAGCATGTTTGCTTTTGTACCTTCGTACTTTTTGTGCAAAGGATAAGACAAACAAATCTTGATAAGCAAGCTTCATGATCAACAATAGTTGATGATCAGGAATTACTGATTGTTAAGACACAGTCTCATTGGATTCAAGATCATCCAAACTGAAGATCGCAATCTGAAGCTAAAGCCAAAACGTCGACTCTCGATATTAAAGTCTATGTCGTTTGTAATAAATGTCAATGTAATTGTTTGTTATTGTAATAGTTAAGTTAATATCTAGTTAGTTAGTTATTAGTTTGGTTAGTTTATTATAGTAAGTTATTAGTTAGATATAATATCTATTTGTTAGATATTATTTAGATATAATAGTTTTATATTGCAACTTGTTGTTGCAAGTTGTTGGTTGATAGAGTGTCTTAGAAGCTAGAGATATTATCTGATATCTCAACAATTCTCTCAGATTAGACAAGATAAGATCACATACAAACACACACAAAAAGGTGTAAAAGAGAGAAAACACAGAGAACACAAATAACTTGAATCGATCAACGTTGTAACCTTTTATTACAATCAACACAGGTTGGTAATCTTTATGTGTTGTTAATCTAAGAACTTGATAAACATTGTGTGGACCGACAATTGGTATCAGAGCCTGATTAAGATCAAAATCAAGTTTTTCAGAAAACGACTCTGTGTTCTTCAAGAAAAATCGTTTTCGAGTGTTAAAGTGTTATAGGTGTTAAAATCGATCAAGTTGTGATCGATTAGGTTGCTAGATAGAGTTGTGAGTGTTTAATTTCAGTATAAAGCTTAAATCGAGTTCCATTTTGGTGATTTAGTGGTCTGAAAGTTGAGTTGAAAAAGTCACTGTGCCATCGATTTTATTTTCAAAAAGTGATTTTTATAGAGATCGAGTGGTCACATTCAGTTCTAGAAGTGTTTCTAGACATATTGGTAGCATTTGGGTCTGTTAATCTTAGAAAAACAGGTTGAAAAGTCGAAATTCTCGAAGTACAGACGAACTTGCGCAAACCAGAAGACGAACATACGCAAAGTCCAACTTTGCGCGTCCAACAGCATACGCAAACCTCGACCTCACTTCTCGCAACAAGTTGGATACGCAAACCTCAGTTCACGTGTTCATCTCTTCACGAAAAACCAACTCAACTTTGCGCATCCAACCTGAAACGCAAACTCAACTTTGCGCATCCCACGTGAAACGTAAACTCAACTTTGCGCATCCCACGTGAAACGCAAACTCAACTTTGCGCATCCCACGTGAAACGCAAACTCAACTTTGCGCATCCCACGTGAAACGCAAACTCCATTTTGCGCACGCAAACCTTGATACGCAAACCTCTCTGCTCCAATCCAGACTTAGAATTTTCTTCAAAATGACATCCAGAGAAGCCCTTGCAATAGGAACTGACACCAAGCCACCAGTTCTCTTTAAAGGATAATACGAACAGTGGAAAGATAGGTTCCTGAACTTTGTTGACAGACATGAGCTGGGTGATTTCATCAGGAAATCTATAGAAGAAGGGGTTATGAAACCAGTCACGACGACTCGCTTGGTTGGAAATGTGCAGACTGAAGTTGAACTTAAGTTTCATGAGCTAGGAGATGATAACCTCAGAAGAGCCAAAGGCGACAGATTAGCTAAGTCATACATTTTACAAGGAATTCCAAACAAAATATATGTAAAGATTGACAGCTACAAGGCCTCCGACAAAGAAATGTGGGATCAGCTCGAAAAGATGATGCTGGGTTCAAAGGTTGGGAATCAGCTTAAAATCTCCAACTGCCTGAACAATTACGAAGAATTTAGAGGCAGAGTGGGAGAGAATTTAGAAGAAACCTATGACAGGTTTGTGACTTTGCTGAACGAACTTAGCAAGAACAAAGTCCACAAACTTCAAATTGAGCTGAACGTCAAATTCCTGAGTATTCTTCAACCGGAATGGAAAAGATTTGCTAGGCAGATGAAGCAGATCAAAGATTTGAATGAGATTCCACTTCATGAGGTGTATGAAACCCTCAGACAAAATGAAGAAGAGGTGGATGAAATTCTAGATGAAAAGAGGCAGAAAGGAAAGACAGTTGAAGACACAGTTGCTCTTGTTGTCAGGAAGAAGAAGAACAAGGCAATTGTGTACGAATCAGAAGAAAATGAAGGTTATGCAAACTCTGACATGGATGAAAATGAACAACTGAAGCAAGCAATGATTCTGCTGTCAAATGCTTTTCAGAAAAAGTTCTACACGAAGCCAAGTTCAAATAGTCAGAGATATTCTTCTGGTTCGAACAACTACATCCACAAGGAAAGGGTTGAAGGAAATAGATATGAAGGAAAGAGATTTGAAGGGAAAAGAACAGAGGAGAGGAAACCTGAAGAGAGAAGATATCAGTATGAAGGAAAAAGAATAGAGGAGAGGAAACCGGAAGAAAGAAAGTTCAAAGCTGAAGGATCCAGTCAGCCAGAACCACCAACGTACTACAACTGTGGCAAAACAGGTCACTATGCCAAGGACTGCCGAAGGCCAAAAGTCAGAAACTCTGATTATTACAAGAACAAGATGCTTCTTGCAAAGCAACAGGAGGCTGGTAAGGCACTGATGGCTGAGTATGAATACTGGCTTGATCACTCAGATGATGAAGAAGAGGATGAAGAGAAAGATGAAGCCGTCAACATGTGTTTGATGGGACAGATAAAATCAGATGCTGAAGCTGATTCAGATAATGAAGAAGAGGAGGTATGTAATTTATCAGATTCATATTTCATGAATAAAATGCATGCCATGAGTTTAAAACAAAAAGAGTTAGAATCTAATCTTGAGCAAGAAAATGGTGTCATAACTGACAAAAACCAATTGATACAGAAACTTAGCAATGAAATTGCTGAGAAGAAAGTATTGGTTGAGGTTTTACATAAAGATAATGACACCAACGCTAAGGAAAAGACAATAATTCTAAAAGAGAATTCTGAACTCAAGTCTCAACTGCTAAAAAGTGTGATTGATTTATATGAGCTTAAAGAATTGCATTCTTCATGTATCAAAGAAAACTTTTCTTTACTTGGAAAATTAAAAAGTTTGGAAGAGAAGTTATATAAAATGGGTCAAACTGAACAGACTATTCATCTGAATAAACCCAAAGAGGAAATAGAGAGATGGGGAATCGGTTATAAGAATCCTCACTGTCTACAAAAAGGGATGTCTGAAGTGCCAGGACTTTATGATCATCTTTCTATGCAATTAGCTTGCAGAACTCCTGAGTTTAAAACTTTCTGGACTAAACTATCTGAAAAGGATGAAGCCAACGAAACTGAAAAACGTTTGAAATCATCTAAAGTTCATCTTCCATTTTATTATGCGAAATTGAATAATAGTTATGATGAAAATCCAATATATCAAAAGAAGAAAACTCTTTCAAGTGATTTCTTTCAAAGTTATACTGAAAAGGAAATGGAGGCGAAGCCTATTCTAGGTAAACTATATGTCCCTCCTCTCGTTTTAGAAAGTAAAATTTCTGAACTCTAGAATTCTTTATCAGATGAAAGACTTTTGATGAATATTGAGCAAAAAAAAATTTCAACTGTGTTTTCAAATTCTGTTATTTCTAAAGCTTCAAACTCTGAGGACATGTCTGGTCTAGCTAATAAAGAGCTTGATTTTCTGAACTCTAACGATGGTTTAGATGATTGTTCTGAACAATTTGATTTTAATGCAAAACTTCCTAACCATTCATCTTTTGTTAAGAAATCTTTGAACAAAACCAGTATGCCTGTTAATAGTGCAAAATCAACGAAAGTTGATAACTCAATCTCTGTGAAAGCTAAAACTGCTAAAGGTAAGAATATAACTCAGCATTCACAGAAATCGAACACTACTGGTAATCCGAAGAAGAAGCAATTGCTTGTTGCTCAAAGGTCTAACTCACCAGTTTCACATGTTTCAGATCTGAGCAAGCAAATGCCAGAAGTAAATTCTCAATGGCAACCCAAACGGAAGCTTGACAAGACTGTTAAATCGTTTAGTAGTGTTAATTGTAGTAAGACTTCGACTAGTAAAGATGTCTTAATTGATGATGTTGCTCTTTTGAACTCAAAACTTGTTGTTTCTCGTAAACAATATACAATGAAGCAATTATTTCAGTTATCTTTATCTGCTAGAAAGTCTTCTATTTATGATAAACATGTTTCTATCTCTTGTCAAGATTCTGGAGATTGGTTTGGCAATTTTCATGTGCATTCATCTCATACTAATTCTTCCAATGCATTTCAAAAGAAAAGAGGACCCAATTTGAAATGGGTACCAAAATCTTATGCTAACACAGCAGGACCTAAATTCCAGTGGGTACCTAAGGCTAAATCTGTGTTGCAGGCACACAAAGCTTGAAGAGAATTCGACTTCTGATTATGTACAGATCAGGACTCGTTCTTCAATGTCAAAATAGGTTTTTGGATAATGCAATTCAAAACCCGAACATCAAAGTCAAAATAGGCTTTTGAACAAATCAGTTCAAGACCAGCACTTCGATAATCAAAGTGAAAATTCCAATGTTGTCGTATGAAGATCTAAATTTGTAATTTCTCTTATATAGACTAGTCATACATGGTTCTTGGACAACGGATGTTCCAAGCACATGACAGGGCAAAAAGAGATACTGTCCAATTTTAAAGACAAATATTGCGGAACAGTCAGATTCGGCAACGACCAGTTTTCTCCAATCATGGGATATGGTGATGTACAACATGACAATGTCACGATCAAGAAGGTGAGCTATGTAGAAGGCTTACGACACAACTTGTTCAGTATAGGCCAGTTCTGTGACAAAGACTTAGAGGTCAACTTCAAAGCCAAGAGATGTTCAGTTCGCAATGAAGAAGGCGAAGAACTCTTGGTCGGTACTCGAGAATCAGACCTCTACACAATCAATTTATCAAATGTCCAGACTGACAAGCAAGTTTGTCTACTTACGAAAGCCTCGATGCAACAAAGTTGGTTATGACATCGAAGGCTCTCTCACCTCAACTTCAGATACATCAACAATCTGGCTAGTGGAAAGCTCGTCAAAGGAATTCCAGAGCTCAAATATGAAAGAGAACATCTTTGTGCAGCTTGTGAAAAGGGAAAAATGAAGAGGGCTCCACATAAACCAAAGCCTGAACCAAGTACAAGCACTCCGTTAGAGTTATTACATATGGACTTATGTGGTCTAATGCGAACTCAGAGTCTAGGCGGCAAGAAGTACATACTCGTGATCGTGGACGATTACTCGCGATACACATGGGTCAAGTTTATACGTTCAAAGGATGAGACACCAGATGTTCTCATCACATTCCTAAAGACGACCCAGGTGAATCTGCAGAAATCGGTCAAGTTTCTAAGAACAGACAACGGCACAGAGTTCAAGAACAACAAAGTTGAAGAATATCTCGAATCTGTCGGGATTTTACATCAATACTCTGCTGCTCATACGCCTCAACAAAATGGAGTGGTCGAAAGAAGAAACCGTACGCTAGTCGAGGTTGCTCGTACTATGCTAAGTCAATCAGATTTACCTCTATTTTTGTGGGCAGAAGCTGTATCAACCGCGTGCTACACACAAAATCGCTCCATGATACATCGCAGATTCAAGAAGACTCCTTATGCTTTAATCAACAACCGAACACCGACAATCAAATATTTCCATATATTTGGGTGTAAGTGTTTCGTTCTAAACGATAGGGAGAGTCTAAATAAGTTCAGTGCTAAGGCGGATGAAGGAATCTTCATTGGTTATTCCTCGACATCAACTGCATTCCGTGTTTATCTGAAGAAGTCAAAGACAGTAATTGAAAGCATCAACGTCACGTTTGATGAAGAAATGGCTTCCGAACAACAACGTTCAGAACCCGTTATAACAGGAATACTAGCTTCTGGGCAACTCAGTCCAGAACCTGTATCTCAACAGAATAAATCAGATGAAGCATCAACTTCTACTAACCATTTATCTGATTTAGATTTATTATTTGAATTGTTTTATGATGAATTTCTTGGATCTAATGTAAAGAAATCTGTTGTGGTTGACAGGATGGAAGACTTAAAGACTACTCATCCAACCAGTTCAGATGTTCCTATTGAATCCAACGCCCCGATTCAACAATAAGTTCCAATTCAAATGCCGACTCCAACAGTTGAAGAAGTTTCATGTGATGAAGATACAGAAGTAGCTGAACCAGTAGGATGTTCTATACAGATCCATCCACAGCCGGAACAAGTTGTACCTGCTGAGCCTTCTGAATCTACCACTTCAACTGCAATCATCATTCCTCCTGAACAAACAGAAGAAGGTACAAGTGGATTTGTAGATGATACAACTGACATACATTCATCTAATCCACTGCCTCATGAAAATAAATGGACCAAAGAGCACCCGCTAAGCCAGATTATTGGCGATCCATCAAAACCGGTGCAAACTTTGTCAGCATCTATGAATATGTGCATGCATGACTCCTTTCTGAGCAAGTTCGAGCCAACACGTGTATCAGAGGCACTTGCTGATCCAGAATGGGTGATCTCAATGCAAGAAGAGCTGAATCAGTTCGATGCACTTCAAGTCTGGAGACTCGTACCAAAGCCTAAAGGTAAAACAATTATAGGTACGAAGTGGGTTTTCAAGATAAAGAAAGACGAAGATGATACCGTTATCCGAAACAAGGCAAGACTAGTAGCCAAAGGATACAGACAAGAGGAAGGAATCGACTATGATGAGACATATGCTCCTGTGGCGCGATTAGAGGCAATCAGAATGTTTCTAGACTACGCAGCCCACAAGAACTTCACGGTCTTTCAAATGGACGTGAAGACAACATTCCTGAATGGAATTCTGAAGGGGGAAGTCTACGTCTCTCAGCCAGAGGTTTTTGTCAATCAAGAGAAGCCGAATCACGTTTACATTCTCGACAAAGCACTCTACGGTCTGAAACAAGCACCTCGAGCCTGGTATGATGTCCTTTCCAATTTTCTAGTCAAGTCTGGTTTTTCTAAAGGAACGGTGGATACCACTTTGTTTATCAAAAAGGAAAAAGCCGATATCATTTTAATTCAAATCTATGTAGATTATATTATCTTTGGCTCTACAAATACTAAGTACTGTAAGAATTTTGCAAACCTTATGGTGTCTAGATTTCAGATGAATTTGATGGGAGAGATGAATTTCTTTCTCGGTTTGCAAGTCAAACAATTTTCATCGGGTATTTTTATCAATCAATCAAAATACATTATGGATATTCTTCGGAAGTTCAAAATGGAAAATTCAAAACCGATTGGTACCCCAATGGCACCAGGTACTAAGATTGGCACCGATCCTTCGGGAAAGGCTGTTGATGTTAGGACTTATCGAGGAATGATAGGTTCTTTAATGTATCTTACTTCTAGTAGGCCATATATAATGTTCTCAACATGCTTATGTGCAAGATATCAGGCCAATCCTAAAGAAATCCATATGTCTGCTGTGAAGCACATATTTAGGTATCTAAAGGGCACTGCAGATCTTGGTCTGTGGAATCCTAAAGATACTAGTTTTGAACTAACAGCCTACACAGATGCAGATCATGAAGGTTGTATGTTAGACAGGAAGAGCACGTCGGGACATGTACAGTTCCTCGGTGACAAGCTCGTCAGTTGGGCATCGAAGAAGCAACTTTGTGTTTCAACCTCTACGGCCGAAGCAGAATATGTAGCTGCTGCTAGCTGCTGTTCTCAGGTCTTATGGATGAGAACTCAATTGCGCGACTACGGTTTCCACTTCAACAAGATCCCGATATACTGTGACTCCAAGAGCGCCATCGCAATATCAGCAAATCCTGTTCAACACACCAAGACTAAGCACATAGACGTCAGGTATCATTTTATTAAAGATCATGTTGAAAAAGGAACAATTGAAATTTTCTTTGTAAAAACTGATTATCAACTTGCCGATTTGTTTACCAAACCTTTAGACGAAAAGAGGTTCAACTTTCTTGTCTCTAAGCTTGGTATGCTAAATCTTAAAATCTAATCAGTAGTTACCTATAAAAGTTTTCTAAATTATATAATTTTTCATCATTTCTTCATTCTTAACTCTGATTGATATCTGCACTTCTATATTCTATTCAAAATCCAAGGGGGAGAATGAGAATAAATTGACAAATGGTCAATATTACTTCGAGGGGGAGCTCATAAAATTTTGCATTTACCTTTTAATGCAATTTTTTTTTGTAACGTCAGAATTTAGGGGGAGCTCTTCAAGACAAACGGGAGTACGGATATGACTTCTGATTATTTCTGATCAGAACTCGTACTTTAAAAGTTTTACTGCTTTTTGTCTTTTCAATTTAAGTGAATAAATTTTCCTTTGACTTGACATAAGACTTTTGCAGAATTTTTGAGAGATGCTTACAAGTTCATATGTTTATGACTTTAAGCTTAGCTTCATGAGATGTAAGATCGCATGTAAAGGTACAATCATTTATCTTAATATCATATATGGTTGAAAGAAGAACAACTTTCAATCATCGGAAAACATCGTTCTTAAAAGTTCAAACCACTTCCCAATTTTTCAACAGATTTTATATTTTGGGAGTGTATTTTAAATGTTTTCATGATCTAAATTGTGTTTTAACTACAATAGTTAAACCAATCTGAGCATTACGTGCATCATAGGAAAACAAGAATCATTGTGCTAGGAATTAACACAACTTCTATGGAATCACATTAACCAGTGATTTCTACCCATGAAGTTAAATCCTTAGTGTTTGAGTGTGCAAAGCGAAAAGAAATGAGTGTGATTAGAGAAAACAAAACGTTTAAAAGAAAGAGTGTGTGAGAACAGAGTTAAAAGAATATCACAACTCTGCACCAACTTTTTCTGAGTCGGGTAGCCACATTACTAGTGTTTCACAATTCTTTGGTGAACATTATTGAAACAGGCAACTAACCCATGCCAACTCTTGATCAAACCTCACCATCTACTCATTTTCTTCTCAAATAGAAAGTGTTTCACATTTTCTAAGGGGATGCAACACATTTGCTATCTGATTTTCATTTGGAAAATCTGGATATTGAAAAGAAGGAAGTCTGCCCCACCTTCGCACTTCAATCATGCACATTGAGTCTGTGTTTAACTTACTGTTGTCTCAGTGGTTTACACAATTTTGAGCCTATAAGCGATCATCAAGTGCTAAATTCTTTCTATCACAAGCACAAACACACAAGGAATTTGTTTCTTTGTCATAACGTTTATAGAAATAACCTTTGTGGTGTTTCGATGATTAAATGGAAGCCCTGGGGGAGTCAACATCACACAGCTCCTTTCCAATGTGTATTAGTTACACACAGTGACTTAGTGTTACTGACAGGCATGTTAACTGATTCATTAGTTGATTCAGGTGTTACACAACTACTTTGTCTGGATTTGCAAAGATCTAGATAAATATCTTATGAATTGACGAATCAGAGGCTCCAAGTGGTTGACATTTCTTACAAATATTTTTGATGAAGTCGTTGCACTTAACATCAAAAAGGAGGAGAATGTCTACACAAGAAATGGCAAAGATCACATGTTTCAAGAATCACGTCCAAGATTGAAATCTTCAAAAGAAAGTATTCTGAAGACATGATGATTTAAGAGCTAGAGAAAGATATTGCATCTTCTGAGATGAACAAGAAGACTGAATTGCTAAAATCATTTTCGTAATGATCTTGATCCAAAGGGGGAGATTGTTAAGACACAGTCTCATTGGATTCAAGATCATCCAAACTGAAGATCGCAATCTGAAGCTAAAGCCAAAACGTCGACTCTCGATATTAAAGTCTATGTCGTTTGTAATAAATGTCAATGTAATTGTTTGTTATTGTAATAGTTAAGTTAATATCTAGTTAGTTAGTTATTAGTTTGGTTAGTTTATTATAGTAAGTTATTAGTTAGATATAATATCTATTTGTTAGATATTATTTAGATATAATAGTTTTATATTGCAACTTGTTGTTGCAAGTTGTTGGTTGATAGAGTGTCTTAGAAGCTAGAGATATTATCTGATATCTCAACAATTCTCTCAGATTAGACAAGATAAGATCACATACAAACACACACAAAAAGGTGTAAAAGAGAGAAAACACAGGGAACACAAATAGCTTGAATCGATCAACCTTTTAACCTTTTATTACAATCAATACAGGTTGGTAATCTTTATGTGTTGTTAATCTAAGAACTTGATAAACATTGTGTGGACCGACACTGATGTAGAGAGGCAATAGTTGAGGCTTGATCTTGATTTGTCACGCATTGTAGACTTGTCTTGGTTTCATTGAATGCCATTTCATATCATTAGTAGACTTGTATTCTTTATCAGCTTAGTCTTCGATGTCAGCGATGATTCTCTTGAGCGTGAGGCTTGTCTTTAGGGATTACATAAACTGTTTATATAGGAAACCACTCAGTGATAACTGAACAGACCCAGTCTGATCGCTGATGGTGAAACACTAATACATATACAGTTTAAAGTAATTTTCACTAAGTATAAAAAGGATCATCATCAAATCACTGAGAGAGTTTGGATCAACATGAATTATGGGAAGCTTAGCCCCCGTTTTCTCGGACCTTTCTCTATTGTTGAGCGCGTCGGGCTTCAAGCTTACAAGTTGAATTTGCCACTCGAAATGAACGAGATTCACCCCATGTTTCATGTGTGCTACCTCCGGAAATGTTTGGCGGAAGAAGAGAGTGTCATTCCTTTATCAGATATTAGAGTAGACAACAACAGGTGCGTGGAAGAACCCGAGACCATTTTGGAAAGGAAAACAAAAAGGTTTCTCCACAAGGAGGTCACCATGGTGAAGATCTAATGGAAGCACCATCGAGGTGCAAACATGACGTGGGAAGCCGAGGAGGACATGAAGAGGCGTTCCCTCATCTTTTTGGTTAATGTGAGATTTCGAGGCCGAAATCTGTTCCAAGGAGGGGAGGATTGTAACACCCCGGTTTTTTATCAGACGATTCCCTTTACTTTATTTAGAGAATTTTTTTTTAGCTTTAGTCTTGTGTGGTTACAACCTTATTTCGTAGGCGTCATGGGTCGGATTTTTGGGATCAGATTCAGGCTTTCAGCTGGTCGGGGCGTTGGGGAGAGAGTGCCCGACGAGTTTTCCATCTAAAATTCTCGCGCGACATGGTCGCAGAGGCTCCCCACCCTTCGGTACAATCGGGGCGATTGTGCCCGACGACATTTCCGTGGCACAATCGTAGATGTCACAATCGCATGCTTAAGGCCGGTCACGGTACAGTCCGGGCGACTAGGCCCTGCGACTTTGTCGTGGCACTATTGTTGGGGCACTGGCACCGAAAGCCAGCCGAGGGTTTTAAAGTGTTGGATGTGTTTTAAAGGGAGAAGGTCATTTCCATATCAGTTTTCTTGTAAGGTTTCTCTTTTTTGGGCGATTTTCAACTCATCCACATCCCTTCTCATTAAATCCTTGCTCCAAGACTTCAAGTTTGGTGGTTTCCTCTCATTTACTCCATCTTACACCTTGGAGGGATTTCAAGTATTCAAGGCTGTCATCTTCACCTACTTCTAGAGCTCCATAAATTTCTAGGGTCTTCTCTTATAAAACGCTAGGTGAGTTTTCTTACACATATACTTCCTGAAATGTTTATATTATGATTTTAACTTGTAAACTTTTATGTGGTTTAAGTTCCTAATCTAGACTAGGGTTTTGTGAACTTGGATGAAAATGGGTTTTTTTTATCAATATTCTCCTATTTTAATGAGTTCTCTATGCGGAAAGAATGATCTTTTGCATGTGTTAAGTTTGTGAACAAAGAACTAGAGTTTTATGAGCCTCTATTTAAGATTTGAGTAAAATGGTCATATTTGATATCCTAGTATATGGGAAGTGACCCTCCTTGAGAATTGTTACATTTGAAATTGGAATAAGAGGGATAAAAAGGGTTTCTATAGATAAATAACTTGTATGTATGTGATCACCATGAATAACTTGATATGAATTTATGGTGAATTAGATTTATATATGATCATATTGGTATTAATTGATGTCTATCTCCTTGTGCATGAGAATTTAGATTGTTTGTGGATTATATGTCCATATTTGGTAGGCTTGATTCGGGCTACTAGCGAGTATACAATAAACGATGTTGAAGTCCTTGAGATACAACTCGTCTAGATTGGGTAGGCAATAAAGTCCCATAAGTCCTTGAGGTGTAACTCTACGGAGTAGGCAATAACGACATGATTTGGTTTGAGGATGTGATGTCTTAATGGCATGTGCACTAAAACCCGGACTTGAGGTGTAACCCAATAGCGTCATAGGCAGGGCCGGTCCAATGGTTTTGGATACCTTGGGCGAAGAGCCAAAAATATGCCCCTAATTCAATGGACTAACAACACAAATTTCTAAAGGGTTTGGAACCTAGTCAAGTTAGACAACTCATCCCCACTGTTTGGATATTTCAAATATTTAGCCTATGTTTTGTTTAAATGCTTTATGTTAAGACTTTTACTTGTTGATTTGCTCGAAAGTGTTAAACTATGGATGTTTGTTTGAAATTGTTAACTATTGAATGCTTCTGTTGTGTTGGAATGCTTTTGCCTAACTAGTTTTTCTCTGATTCTAAGTTCTAACCTTGTCCTTAGAAGTTGGAACACATCCACTAATTCGTTTCTAGTGCTCTCTTAAGATCCCCCATCTTTTTAATGCAATCCCCAGGTCTTCTCTTAGTTGAGGTAACAAAGTTGAGATCACCTCCAAATTTTTAGTTCTTGGATCTGGTCTTATATTTATTGCATCAACCATTTTGATTTTGTAAAAAATCTTTAAGTTAATTTTCAAAATTATCAACTTCTTTGATGATACTTTGAACTTTTGTTTTAACCCACCAGCTTTGAAAGGCCAATATCAAATAAGTGAATAACCAAGCTCCAAGCAAATAGCAATTAACAATTAACAAATAGCAACTTTCAAGTTTCAAGACCAACAAGACCAATATCGAATAGCAATCACCAATTCCAATTTCCAAATATGCAAAAATACAAACAACAAATAACCAATTACCAAGCAAATATGAAATTAAATAACTAAGATTCTGAGACTTAGGAGCAAAATCAGAAGGAAAACACATGGGACTTGGGAGAAAAATGCAAAATCAGAATCTGAGGTGCTCCTACAAAATCCCTGTCGTGCTCGGTGAGTCGGTGCTCCGTCCAAAAATCAGAACAGAACCGTCGTGGATTTGAGAGCGAGGGTTTGAGAGAGCGAGGGTTTTGAGTCGACGACTGAGAGAGTCGATTGATTTGAGAGCGAGGGTTTTGAGTCGACGCCTGAATTGAGAGAGTCGCCTGATTTGATTTGAGAGTGAGGGTTTGAGAGAGATTGAGAGAGTCTAGGTAAAAAATTTGATTTTTTTTTAGGAAACGAGCCTAAAGGTAATATGTACTTGGGCCTGTGATGCCCCTTGGGCTGCGCTGCCCTGGGCCGTCGCCCATGCTGCCCAGTACCTGGGTCGACCCTGATCATAGGTGACTCCATTCATGTGTTCTTTCCACCTTGATGGAAATAGGTCTCCCCCGTATTGGTTGAGAAGATGTCTCTTGTGTATTGATATTCAGGTGTGGGATATTCTTGCCAAGTTGAGATTGGTAAAATTTGAGATCAAGTGGTTCGGGTAACATTTAACTTTTAAAGCTATTAACTTTTGTAAATGGTTCATTTTTATAATGTCTCACTAGGCTCTAGCCTAACACTTGTTGTGGTGTTTTGTTGGTTCATAGGTCCCACTAGCGGTGGAACTGGGACGGATTGAGTTCCGGTTGGTGCGGTTAGGAGCACTCAAGGGACCAGGCATTTTTGGGCATTTGTGGAAGAAGGATTTTTGGAGATATTACGACACCCATATTAATCTAGTTTAAATCGTTCCTAGATTAAGTAGGTTGTTTATATGTCTCAATACTTGATTTTTGGAATTGTACAAACTACCCAGAACTTTATAGGTTTTACGTGGCGTATTTTAGAAGTTTTTATTTCTACCAATTTTCCGGAATTTATTTCCCTATTTTGTGTCTAAATTTTAGGGTGTTACATTATCCGTGTTGAGTTTAAGTCCCGACTTAAGTGACCAAACTTAATAGTAACAATAATGGTCACATCCAAGTGTTGCCTACTAGTCTCAAGCTTGACTCATACCCACACCCAAGAGGTGCTTAGCTAATAAGTAAAGAACATAGTAGAAGACGAGAAGTACTTAAAAGTTACTTGCGTTGAGAATAAAAATACAAACGGCTGCCTACAACTACATAACAAAATGCAAGAGAGCTGGAACTTCTACATTGTTGAGCTCTTCCTCAAATGCTTCTCCAAGGCCTTTATTTATAGTTGCAAGATGACCATTTATCTCATGGACAAAAGTATTATTTTACCCCTTGGATAAGCATGACAATACTCCGTTAAGATTTTCATGGATTTTCCAAATCTTATAGAATCTCCAAAAACAAATCACAATATCCAGATAAAAGAAATAATCCTTGTTGTCCAAGGGTTTCTCGAGAGCGCCCTTAGTGGGCAAACAATGGGCACAATCACAATCCAACATTTAACCCCAAAAAAATGCATATAACCATAAAGCATTCTCAACAGCTCCAAATAAAAATAAATTAATTAAAAAAAGAAACACAAACTTATAAAGAGAAAACACAACTAAAACGGAAGAAAAAACTCACACAAATGATGTGTAAATAATGCTCAGAATGAGAATTATCATACCCCCAATAAGTTAAACTACAATACAATCTCTCTTTCTGGCGTAAAGAATGCCTACTAACAGCAACTTCCAATGGCAAAAGAAGTACTCTCCTTTGGTCCTCGGGCTAGTTCATCTATCTATCTATCAACTCAGCAAAGTGGTTGCAATCGTCCGGGGATTCGATGTGCCATCTGCGGTTCTTAACCGATTCAATCCAAAGCGGTTCACATGCCACCCGTCTTGGTAGATCCTACCCTTTTCCTTGCTAGTAAATACCGAACTTAACTGTGGTAGGCACAATCGCTTTCAATGAAAATTTTGCTTTCAAAATCCGCCCTCTTCAAGCTGTCGAATATAGATAGGAGATTCACTTCAATTTCTCTCCTCTCCCACTAGGCATGGAAATGGGGCGGGGACCTCAATCCCCATCCCCGTCCCCGATCCTCATCTCTATCCCCGTCCCCATCCCCATCCCCGCCGGGGAATATGATCACATCCCCATCCCCATCCCCAACGGGGAACGGGGATCCCCAACGGGGAAACGGGGATTTTTTTTTCGGTTTATATAAACTATTTTGAATCAAATATGTGAGACGCAACACGTATTTAAATTTCACAAATTTCCAAAAACCTAAAATCAAAAGGAATTTAATTTTATACAAAAAATCACATCATATGATACTTAATTAGCTAAAACCAATATAAATCCAGTTTAATTAAAAAAAAACCTTAACGTCACACGTCCAAAACATATCGAGTAATATCCAAAACACATCGACTAATTGTATATTGACTTGACATCCAAAAGATTATATACTAACATCCACAAAATGACAATTTTAGATTATAAACCTAGTTAGAAAATAAAATATTATGAATTACCGATTTAGTTGAAATAAATAATATATTTAATTTATTAGTTAATATATAACGGGTACGGGGATGGGCGGGGCGGGGAGTACGATACCCGTCCCCATCCCCATCCCCAGTTTGAGACAAACGGGGATCCCCATTCCCGGCTTAGCGGGGAATCCCCGTCCCCGATCGGGGCGGGTGAACCGGGTTCCCCAACGGGGCGGGGACCATTTCCATGCCTATCTCCCACCTCTCCAGCTTGGGAATAGTTCTTTCTACTGGCTATATATCTGTACAATGTCAGTTCAAGCTACCTTCTGGATGGAGCTTGTAGTTAACCAAATTACATCTTTATTCTTAAGTAATTTCACTCTCTCTTCAAAAAATTTAAATATTTGTGTATTAATTAATGGAAGATTTAAGAGTTTAATTATCTATTTTTAGAATTAAACATTTATTTTGAAAAAAAACATAAATAAAAATATAGATAATTATTTTGTGGTCAAATGGGTAGTTATTAGTACTTTATTAATTAGATATCTAGAAACTTATAAGATTTTAAAAGGGTAGGGATATTTGCACCCCTACCTATCTGTTAAAAACACTCATTCCTAGCTATTATTCATCATAATTCAATAATTGCATCATCATATTTAAATTTATTTGTGTTTTAACTATTTTTTATATTTTATTATTATTATCTTCTTTCATTTAATCAAGCTTTTTATTATTATTGTGAATATTTTTTTAATTTATATTTAGTTTTATTGTTTATTTATTTTTTTAGTTTTATTTCTTTGTATTAATATTTAAGATAAAAAATAATAATATGTTTTAAAAAAAATACAAACATAAAAAATAACTAAAAGGAAATTATTTTATATTATTATTATTATTATTATTATTATCATTATATAACAACCTTTTTATATTTCTTATTACAAGTATATTTTTTTTGTAAATAAAAGATGATACAATATAAACTAATTTATATTCGAAATTTTGGTAAGAAAATTGATGAATTATTATCTGATTTTCTAAAGTTCATAAAACAATGATGGATTATTTTTGAATATTCAAAAAATTAAAATAATAATTGATTGGATAATCTTGAAGTTTTAAAGTTGAAAAAGATGATGAGTTTTTTTATTGATTTCTAAAGTTGCAAAAAAATCGATGATATGTTATATGAGAATATAGATAAAATGAAATTTTTTGGTTACTATTTAAGTTTTTGAACTTTTTATTCAATTCATGGAATTTATAAAGCTGTAAAATAAATGATATATATATATATATATATATATATTAAATAACAAGACATTGTTTTTTTAGTTTAATTATTTAAAAAAATTATATATAATATAAATAAAATAATAATTACTTACACTAATTAATATTATTATCTATTAATAAAAAAAAAGAGAAAGAGAATGAAATAAGGTCATTCTTAATTCCTAGATGAGTTAACGATACTTTTTAGAATTTTTTAACTTTTTAATTACACCCCTATCTATAGGATGTAAATAACAATCCCTTTTGAAAGGAAGTAAAAAGAAAAAAGAGTAAATTTCACTGTTGGTCCTTAAGGTTTCGTATTTTTTTTGAAAGGAGGACCTATACTACTGTATCTCAAATAGTGGTCCCTGAGGTTTGGTATTTGCTCTGAAAGGAGGACCTCCTCACTAACTTCGTTAAAAAACTTGGTTAAAGTCAGGGGTATTTTCGTCAAACCATGTATTCTTCCTTTTTTTGTTTTTCTATATTTTTGTTAAAGCCATAAAATTAGAGGGACCTGTTTTGTAATTAACCATATAATACATATCATCATCAACATCCAAAAACCCACATACATATACATATATATATATACACATCTCTGTGAAAAACCCACATACATATATGTATGTATATATACATACATATATATATATACACACGTCCCTCTGAAAAACCCACATACATATATGTATGTATATATACATACATATATATATACACACGTCCCTCTGAAAAACCCACATACATATATATACACACATCTCTGTGAATTAAAAGATGCAAGATTCACGGAAAGAAAGAATCCCGTCTAATTCGCTTCCTTATTAAAATCCTATAAACCTAAACCATCGTTGATGTATTTTTATGCATGTATTACACTGTTCTTAAGCCATCAAAATAATATTTTGATGGTGTATCTCCATTTATAAATCTGGGATCATGCATCTCGGTGAACTTTCCAGCATATGGATCATGGTTTTGATGGTGTATCTCCATTTATGAAGTTGGATCATGCATCACGGTGAACTAGCGTTATCGATGGCATCAAACACATCACTAACATAAATCTTATTCATGATTACCAGTGGGTGGCGGAGGGGCGTTTACGAACCAGTGGCCACCACCACCACAAATCAATACCCACCCCTCTTAATATCCACCGACCACAAGGCCCACCACCACTACTACCGAACCAGTGGTAAGCAACAAATCAATAGCCACCGGGGTTCATGAAAGGTGGAATGAGAGATTGAGTGAGGCAGATTTGGGTTTTGCAGGTGTAGATCAAAGATGGAGAAAAAAGATTTGGGTCCTAAATTTGGGTCAATAGCCACCACCACTGCTACATATTTGGGTTTTACAGGTGTTCATAAAAATGGAGAAAAAAAGAAGAAAACTTGGTGGTGGTGGGTCCCACATAACACATTCATACTATATATATATATAAATATATATATAAATGTATGAGTATGAGTGATATATATATATATATATATATATATATATATTTATATGAGTTAATTAAAACATTGGTCCCTCAACTTTAATGTTTTTACACAATAATAAGGAAAAACAAAAAGAAATGCAAAAGAAGGAAAAAAAATGATATGACCAAAATACCCCTGACTTTAACCAAGTTTTTTAAACGGGGTTAGTGAGGAGGTCCTTCTTTCAGAGCAAAATTCCAAACCTCAGGGACCACTATTTGAGATATTGAAATATAGGTCTTTCTTTCAAAAAAAATACGAAACCTTAAGAACCAACAGTGAAGTTTACTCAAAGAAAAAATTTATTATTGTATACATAGAAATCAGCAGTGAAAAATCAATTTCTTGGAAAACCAAGATATCTGACTATGCTTTAAATTAGCATTCAATGATTTATTAGCTGTTGAAGTAGGAATTATATTTACACGTGTTAGAAAAATAGCAACGTGTAAAACTTAACCTTAAAATTACCAAATTCTCTCTGTATATTGTCTAATTAATTAAATGGGTTTATTATTTATGTTAAAACTAGTGTTTGGTACTGTACATTTTGTAGTGATGATGTTTTTGTTCAGAAAAAATGTAAACAATGATAAATTTGAGTGTACGAAAATTTGTTATCCTTATAATTTAGCTTTTAAAAATTGTTTCGAGTTTATTTAATCAATATGATTATGAAATATGTTAGATATGTTTCGAGGGAGACATTGTATATGATTTGTTCGTCAAAGGATTTGTAGCAACCTTTGTACCTTTCATAATAGATCCTTTACCGATTCATATTGTGTCCAATCAATGAACATATATTGCACACATTCGTATATCTTGAAACCTTACATGAACACTTAGGCATCGTTTGGCAAAAATAAGCTAGCTTATTTTCTGGCTACATGTTTGGATGGACATAACCTACCTGATAAGCTAGCTTATAAGCTAACGTTTTAATAAGCTACTTGAAGTAGCTTATAAGGAGCTTTTGTGATTATTCCTATTATGCCCTCATTAATATTCATTATTATATATTAACTATTAATTATAAATAAATATTAATTATTAAAATTTATTATTATTAATTAATATTATCTGAAAATTATAACATAAATTTTAATTATACATTGATATTAATTTTTAATTATTTAGAATTATTGGTAGTTATATCAATTTTTTTTAATATTGATCAATATATTTTAGTTATCAATTATTATTATTTTTGTACTTATTATTTAATTATTTTTTCTATATACTATATGTAACGGTTATTTAAATTTATATCTTCATGTATATTATTTTTAAAAATTGGTTTAAAAATCAAAATTTATAATATATATAATAATAATAAACTTCAAATTCTTTTAATTAATATATTATATTATTTACTACTTTATTTGTATTAATTAATATATTATATTACTATAAATTTGTTTTAATTATATTATTAAATATTGTAATTGATTATTTTTTCTAGATGTCTTTTTTGGTAATTTTATATGCTTATAAGCTAGTTTTTGTCAAACGTGACTTTTTCATCAGCTACCAGCCAGCTTATCAGTTATCAGCTAGCTTATCAGTTAGTTTGCCAAACATAGCCGTAATATACAAATTAAGATTTCTTGTAAATACATGAACATATATGCTATTATGTATCATAGTAAAGTACTTTGAAAAAGGAAATCACCTTTTAACATATTTGAAACAGTGACTACGTCAATGATAACAAATCAATAAGTGAAATTAAACCTATAGATTTTACTATCCATTTTGTGAGTAACAATGACATATTAAAGTATTTGTATAAATTAATACCCAAATATTCTTTTAGTGTTTTTGGATAATTCATGTAAAAAGTGCATAAAAATTAGAGTTAAGGTGGTAATAAAATAATCAAATTACAAAACAACAATATAAAGATTTTATTAAAATTGGAGAACTGTATAAAATCACTTGCATGTAATAATATATATCTACCTTGGTTATGAGTTTTCATATTCTTCAATATTATGTTTAGATATTACATTTTTTTTTTCTAATTGTATGTGTTACTTTCTATATAAAAAACAATAAATAAATGTTAAAGGTTGATACAAAACCATGTGATTTGACAATAAACAAAAATATACACCTTATATTAATCTCTTAAGGCTTGTTTGGTTTGCGGGATTGAAATGGAATGGATTAGATTTCAAGGAGGGATTTGGATTTGGGGGGATTTGAAATCCCTTCATATGTTTGGTCTGTAGGATTTGGAATGGATTTCAAATCCATTCATTTACAAGTCTTGTTTGGTTTGTAGGATTTGGATTTGGATTGAGTTTTATTTTTATTATATGTTTGTTTTATAAAGAATTTATTTTTATTGGTAAACATCGGATTTGGATCGATACAATTTGAAGTCTGGATCACGCTTTAGAATCCATCGGATTTGGATTTCAAATCCAGGCCCAATGCCAAAAATTTCCAAATCCATCATATGAGGGATTTTCAAATGGTCAACGGATTTGAAATCCGGTCAACAGAATCCTTTCCTGCAAACTAAACACATTATTGGAATGAATTTGAAATCCAAATCCATTCCAATCCCGCAAACCAAATGCGCCCTTAATTTGAAAGCAAATATATTGCGAGAAAGTCCAATCAACTGAGAGAAAGAGAGAGAAGTATTCCATACACATACATACATAGGGTTTGTAATATCCATGTTTTTGTTTATAATGAAAGTTTGGGGGAAAAGTTGTTAAAAGACTTAAGTGGAAGGGGGTTGGTGTAAAAGTGGGTATTAAGGGGTTAGATCTCTTACCCTAATTCATTTACTGATTTGTGTGGCGGCTAAGAGAGAATAGGTGAATTTGGAGAAGAAGGCAAGGAAGAAGAAGAACTCATTTGGGAAGAAGAGTCTGCATAATTTCTTCTCAAGGCATACCAAACGAGATATATGTCAAGATTGATAGCTACAATGCTACTGGAAAGGAAATGTGGGATCAATTGGAGAAAATGATGTTAGGATCAAAGGTTGGTAATCAGCTCAAAATCTCCAACTGTCTCAACAGTTATGAAGAATTCAAGGCTAAGGATGGTGATTCTCTAGAGGCTACTTATGACCGGTTTGTGACTTTGTTGAACGAACTCAGCAAGAACAAAGTAAAGAAGTCGCAAATTGAGCTTAATGTCAAGTTCCTTAGTATCTTGCAGCCAGAATGGAAGAGATTCACAAGGCAAATAAAGCAAATGAAAGGACTTAAATGAAATACCCCTTCACGAAGTCTATGAAACTCTCAGACAAAATGAAGAAGAAGTTGATGAGATTATGTATGAAAAGAAAAAGGCAGAGAAGGTAGTTGTTGATCCAGTTGCTCTGGTTGTGAAAAAGAAGAGTGTGAGCCTTAAGAAGAAAAAGAAAGTGATAGTTTCTGAATCAGAAGTGGCAGAGAGTGAAGATAACTCTGATTCAGATGACTGTGAAAGTTTGAAACAGGCTATGCTAATGTTGATAAAAGCTTTTCAGAAAAAGTTTTACAAAAAGCCAAGCTCAAACAGTCAGAGGTACTCTTCTGGGTCTAAGAACTATGAGCACAAGGAGAGAATTGAAGGAAAAAGAATGGAAGAAAAGAAGCCTGCAGAAGAGAAGAGACAGCCAGAATCTACAAAGTGCTACAACTGTGGCAAACTCGGACATTTTGCTAAGAACTGTCGAAAACCCAAAGTCAGAAACTCCGAGTACTATAAGAACAAGATGCTTCTAGCCAAGCAACAGGAGGCTGGAAAGGCATTAATGGCAGAGGATGAGTTCTGGATCGATCATTCAGACCAGGAAGATGAGACAGAAGAGAAAGAAGAGACAACACACCTGTGCTTAATGGGTAAGATAGAGTTGGAAGCTGAAGCTGAGTCAGATGAAGAAGAAATTGAAGAGGTATGTGATATGACTGAATCGGATTTTGTAAATCAAATAAATGTCATGATGATTAGACTTCAAAAGTTAGAGTCAAAGCTTAAGCGTGAAATAGGTATCAACAAAGACAAAAACCAATCAATACAGAAACTTAGCGAGGATATTGCTGAGAAGAAAGTATTGATTGAGACTTTACATAAAAATATTGATACCAACGCTAAAGAAAAGACTTTAATTCTTAAAGAGTTAGCTGAAACAACTTCACAATATAGACTGTGTGAGTTTGATTCAAAAGAACTTACTAAAATGCATTCTTCGCTTTCAGAAGAAAACAAATATTTACTTGAAAAAGTAAATGCTTTGGAAGGAAAATTATACACATTGGGTCAAACTGAACAAATCATTCATCTAAACAAACCCAAAGAGAACAAAGAGTGTTGGGGACTCGATTATGAGAATCCACACTACCTTAAAAAGGGTATATCAGAAGTGCCTACACTTTATGATTTTACATTTTTAAGACTAGCATCACGATACCCTGACCTTCATGTTGAGTGGACTAAATTATCTGAAGAAGATGAAGCCAAGGAGTATGAGAAAATAAAGAACACAACTAAAATTCAACTTCCATTTCGTTATGAGAAGTTGAATAATAGTTATAGTTCTGATAAATCAAAATTTCTTTTTGATGACTATTTTGAGAGTTACTCCTCAAAAGAGTTAGAGGCTAAACCTATCGAAGGTAAGCTTTATGTTCCTCCTCTCGTGTTGGAAAGTAAAATTTCTGAACTCGAGAATACTTCGACAGAAGAAAGAATTTTGATGGATTTAGAACAAACTGTGTTCTTCACGGTTTTGAAAAATTCTGATTTTTCTAAAGATGCTAAGGCTTCAAAATCTGATGATATATCTGGTTTACTTGATAATGATGGGTTTGATTTTTTAAACTCTGATGGTGATTTAGATGAATGTATTGCTCAATTTGATATTAATACTAAACTTCCTGATCATTCATCTTTTGTTGTTAATTCTTTTGGATTACCAAGTGTGTACGAAAAAGGTGAAACTTCAACGAAAGTTGATAAATCAGTTCCTGTGAAAGCCAAAGTTGCCAAACGTAAGAAGAAGAAATCTGGGCATTCACAGAAATAGATCAAAACTGGTAAGTCAAAGAAGAAGCATTTGTTTCATTCTCACCGTTCTAACTCTGAAGTTTCAAAATTTTCAGATGTGAAAAAGAAAAGGCATGGAGTTAAGTCTGAGTGGCAACCTAAGAAGAAGATGGATGAGAATACTAAATCATTTTCTAGTACTGATTGTAATAAGAATACTACTAGTAAAGATGATTTGATTGTGAATGTTGCTATTTCTAAAACAAAGCTTGTATCCTCTTACAAGAAATATTCAAGACAACAATTATTCCAGTTATTTTCGTCTGCTAGAAAGTCTTCCAATTATGATAGAAATGATTATGATTCTCGGAAATATTCTGATGTTTGGTTTGGGACGTATCATGTATATTCTTATCGTTCTAGTTCTTCATATGGTTTTCAAAAGAATAGCGGACCCAAATTTAAATGGGTGCCAAAATCATATGCTAACACTGTTGAATCCAAATACAAATGGATACCAAAGAAAAAGGATGAATTTGTGTTACAAGAATGTCAAGTAAAGGCTGATTAAGGAATAATGACTCTTGAATGCAACAGTTCAAGACCCGCATTTCAATGACCAAAAGACTTTACTCCTAAGTTGAATGATATTGTACTCCTATATACATATCTGAGAAGATCAACATTCAAGGGAGAGTACATATTTGTCTGAAAGTTATGCTTTCAAAAGCTATGGTGATCTACATTTGAGGGGGAGTTAATGCTTATATTTTACACTGATAATTTTTCTGATGCATAATTTCAGGGGGAGTAAAGGTGATGATTTCTGATTATTTCAGATCAGAACTCGTACACTGAATGTTTTACTGCTTTATGTCTTTTAATTTTCAATAAATTTGTGAATAAAGTTGCTTTGACATGACTTTGAGACTTGTGCAGATTGAGAGATGCTTACAAGATCATATCTTTATGACTTTAAGCCTGACTTCATGAGATTTAAGACTGAATGATAACAGTTAAATTTCTTATCTTAATCTCATATATGGTTGAAAGAAGGACAACTTTCAATTATAGAAAACATGTTCTTAAATGTTCAAACCACTTCCCGATTCTTAAACAGATTTCATGAATTGGAAGTGTGATTTTAAATGTTTTCATTTTATTTGAGCTTGAATGATTATAAACCGTGTGTTTCCAAAGATAAATACTTGTGTATTGTCTTTTCTATATACTTTCAAGTATTCACACACACCGGTTTGGATTTATTGTTCAAAATGTTCTTACCATGTCTCAATTTTGAAACATATTTTTCGATGGTAAGACACCCCGCTTGTACTTCAAAGAATTTTGAGCGTCATTTCATTTCGAAACGTTCATTTCAAGACTTGTCTATATCTTGGTTCGTATAGACACATATATGTTATTGTTGACCATAAGCCTTAATTGCTATATCATTTGATTCTGATCATTTTTCATACAATGTCAGTTTTTCAAACAAGTTCCTTGTATTCATGTTTATTCTTTCAATATACTTGTTTGAAAATTCTTCAGTGTTTAAAAATGCTCATATTTTCATTATTATATTCTGAGCATACACATATCTGACATTTGTATTTGTGCTTTAACTGTTCAAGTTAAACCATATTGAGCAACATATGCTTCATAGGAAAATACGGGTTTCTTGGTGCTAGGACTTAAATAAACTTCTATGGATTCACGATTATCAGTGTCTCCTACCCAAGAAGTTAATCCATAGTGATTGAGTATGAGGCGTCGAAAAGAAATGAGTGTGGGTTGTGTGTTGAGGTAAAATGGAAAAGAGAGTTTGGTTAGATGTGAGCTTAATGATTAAAAGAAAGAGGGTGTGAGATTAGAGTAAAAGAATATAAAACTCTGCACCAACTACTTTCTGAGCCGGGCAGCCACATTACTAATGTTTCACAATTCTTTGGTGAACATTATTGAAACAGGCAACTAGCCCATGCCAACTCTTGATATAAACCCCACCAGCCACTCATTTTCTTCTTAAAAATAAAATGTTTCATATTTTTCTGGGGACGCAGCACATTATCTATCTGATTTTCATTTGGAAAATCTGGATATTGAAAAAGAAGGAAGTCTTCCCCACCTTCGCACTTCAATCATGCACATTGAGTCTGTGTTTATCTACTGTTGTCTCAGTGGTTTACATAAATTTGAGCCTTTATAAACACTTGATGACTTAATTCTTTCTACACTTGCATGAACACACAAGGAATTTGTTTTCTTGTCATAACATTCATAAAAATTTTCTTTGTGGTGTTTCGATGATTGGATGGAAGCCCTAAGGGAGTAAACATCAAAAAGCTCCTTTTCTATGTGTATTCGTTACATACAGTAACTTAGTGTTACTGACAGACACATTAACTGATTCATTTGTTGATTCAGGTGTTACATTCCTATGTTGTCTAGATTTGCAAAGATCTGGATGAATACTTTATTTGAATTGGCAACGAATCAGAGGCTCTTGGACAGGTCAGAATGGTTCAAAGACATTTCTTGATGAAAGTTTTGATGTTATAGATGCTCTATTCATCAAAAAATGGGAGAAGGATTCAAGAAATGTGTTATTCAAAGAAATGTTAAAGTTGAATGAAATGTCCAGAACGAAATGTTTGTATCAGATATGGGGAGAGATATTCAAGAATTGTTGAAAGCTGAAAGAGTTCAAAGATTTAAGAATTGTTGAAGATAAGTTTGTTCAAAGCTGATAAGAGAAAGTTCAAAGAATATCGAAAGCAAGCAGATTTTGTTGACATTTTATTTGAAGAAAGTTTGATAAAGCAATCCAAGCTGAAACAGAAGATAATTTCTTTTCAATGTCTGAAAGAGGTTTGTTTATAACCTTGGGGGAGAATGTCACTATTTTTGTAGATCAGATTTTGAGAAGATTGCTGAAAATTTGAAGAATGTGTTTATCAAAGAAATGGGAGAATATCAAAATTTTCATATGAATAGGGGGAGAATGTGGATTGTTTGAGAAAATCATTTTTGTATCAAAGGGGAGATTACAAGAAATGATAAGGGTTGATCAAGGGGGAGTTTATTCAAATTGAGCTTAAAGAGAGAAGATCGCATTGCTAAATATTTTCGTAATGATCTTGATCCAAAGGGGGAGAATGTTAGAGCACAGATTTGTAGGATTCAAGATCATAAAGATTGAAGATGAAAGTTCAAGAAGTGAAAGGCTGAAAGTCAACTCTCAGTGAAAGTCAAAGTCATTTTGTAATAAAGTCAAAGTCTACTTGTATTGTTTTGTTTCCTTGTTATTAGTTGTTAGGTATAAATAGGTTGTCTTTGCTGTTTAATAGATATATGACAAGTGATTGTGTTCAGATTCAGAGAGAGAATTTATAGAGAGAGAGAAAGACGTTTAGAGAGAGAAAGTGATAATCAGATTGTAAACAGTTTGATTTATGATTTGAATCTAAACAGGTAGTTGTAATCATCTTGTTTGTTTGATTTGTTTGTGATTAGAAACTTGATTTCAGGGAATATCATTTAGGGATCATCGGGGAACGGAGTAAGCAATGTTGGGTGAGCAGTGTTTCATGCATCGAGAAGAGAGTGAAGATATTGGGTGGAAAGGTAGGTAATATGAGGGTAAGAAGTTTGGCAAGTGATGCAAAAAAAGGGGAATTATGTTTTCAGATTGCCGTTGGTAAGTTTATGAACTCCTAGTATGGGTGTGAGAAATAGATTATGGTGTACGTTGCGGTTTGGATGTTGAGTAAGCTAAATGGTGCGGTTGGCCTAAAGCTTGCACCGCTAATCAGTGAGCCGGTCTTTAGAAGTGGGTTTGAAGTCTTCGAGAAGAAAGGGAAGAGGTGGTTGGATGTAGTGCGCAGAGTGAAGGACCTTAGTGTCAGACTTGGTATTGCGTGGGAAGGATTCCAAGTGAGTTGGTCGCCCAATGTTAAACTATTTGGAATAGTTTGTGTGAGCATGGTCACTTCGTGTTGAGCGAGTGAAGCTTGGTTTTATTGCACATATGGTTGGACGATTGTGGATGCAATGAGAAATTGAAGTATGCCTCACATTATTCTGTCAGTTGAAGCTGGTGGACTGCGAAGGTTTTGAATTGTGGAAGCTTTCCTCCATTATGTAAGAGGTGGAAGTGATGACGTCGGGGTGATGAATGTTTAGCATGTATGAGTTGGGTAACATCGATGAGTTGTGATCAATGTGGATCGGGAAAGGAAGTGATTCTACGTTAGACGTATACCGTATTAAGAGAGGTTACTTTGCAATGGCAGGATACCGGATGAAGAAACTAATAACTGTGAGTTCTTGGTGATATCTAAGGTTGACTATATGTTATGTTGGCGAATTGAGTGGTTATTTTAGTCGGTGATGCATGTTGTTGCGGTGATGACTCTGGTAAAACTTTTCTTTAAGGAAGTTTTGGTTAATCGAGGGGTAAATGGCTTGGGCATTTGAGTGGAACTAAGTTGGCTAGATTTAAAAGTATGAGGCATGAGTCCCAAGTGGGGACAAGGTAAAGTTACCAGTCTCGCCTTGGAAGGGTGTGATTCGTTTCGGGAAAAAGGGGAAGTTAAGACCTTTTGCCATAATCGAGCGGGTTGGAGAGGTAGATTACAAGCTCGAACTACCTGAAGACCTTAGAGGAATCAATCCTACTTTTTATGTGTCAAATCTGAAGAGAAGTTGAGTTACGTGAAGGAACCGGTGGCGATCTTGGATCATAAAGAGAAGAAATTAAGGATTAAAGAATCTGTTTAGTGAAGGTGTAGTGGAATTCCACTAAGGGCAAGGGGCAACGTGGGAGTTGGAGGCGGACATGAGGTCCCAAAATCCTAGTTTGTTCGACGATGGAATTCTGAGGACAATATTCTCTTGGGGGGGTATTGTAATATCCATGTTTTTTTATAATGAAAGTTTGGGGGAAAAGTTGTTAAAAGATTTAAGTGGAAGGGGGTTGGTGTAAAAGTGGGTATTAAGGGGTTAGGTCTCTTAACCTAATTCATTTACTGATTTGTGTGGCGGGTAAGAGAGAATAGGTGAATTTAGAGAAGAAGGCAAGGAAGAAGAAGAGCTCATTTGGGAAGAAGAGTCTGCATAATTTCTTCTCAAGGTAAGACCTAAACCTCTTCTTGTTTTGTTTATGGGATGAGAAATAGGAGTATTGGTCATTTTGGGAGTCGATTTCAATGGAGAAATATTCAGACTCACCATTTGTTTTGAAAAGGGATTTTTCCCACTGTTGATTTTGATTCTTAGACTTAGTTGGTGTGGGTTTTATGTTTGATTGGATTTGGGAAGAGAGTTGGTGATCTAGTTGTGTGGGTTGTATCGATTCCGTCGCCGGAGCGCGACCCACGGTGGTCGCCTAATAACCTTAACGACACCAGCCTCGGCTGGGTCGAAGGAGATGCAGATCGGGGGAGGCCGAGAGCTGCTCAACCGGGGGAGACCCGGGAGTGGCTCTACCGGTGGCTGCGAGTGGGGAGAATCGAGGTCCCGGTGTGGAACCCCGGGAGACGGGGCACCGGGAGTAGTATACCCCGGGTGGCGGGTGATGAAGCCCCGGGCGGATCCGGGAGGCGGGGAGCCCGGGCGGAACCGAGAGCAGGGAGCCGGGAGACGGCAACCCGAGCAGGGTTGGGATTCGACAGCCCAGGGATGTGTGGGATTGATTTCTAAAGGGTGATCCGGGGAAGGGTGTCTGATCCAAGTTTGAAACGGTTTTTGAACCTTGATCTTTCTATTACTATTTGTAGGTCCTTTGTAGAAGAGATTAGCGAGTTAAGTGTTGCGGGATTTAGGTGAGTTTTCTAACTAAACGCTTTCGACGTTAAAGTGGTTAAAAGATATGTGGAAGTTTATTTTAAAGCAATTTAGTATTATGCGAGTTTTATACATGCGAGATTTACTATTAACTGTTATTATATTTTTCGTTGTTGGTTAAATGTATGCATACATTATTGTGAGCAAATACGGCCAAAGTCGGGGAGGGGGGGTGTCCCGCCTGAACTCATACCGGGGTGTGTGTCCCGTTTATGCCAATGGGGGGGGGGGGTGTCCCAGTTAAGGCAGTATGAGTCAGACACGCTGACACCTTCGGGTGACGGTAGTGTGTGCCATAAGCGTGGTTGCAAGTGTTGAATTGTTTATAACTGAATTGGTTTATGTTATTATATATCTTTTATATATTTCTGTTGTTGAACTGTTGTTAGAGGGGACTCACTAGACCTTCGGTCTAACCCTCGCTCTTTCAAAACTAAAAACCCTTTTCAGGCAGACGTGAGGTAGGAGGAACGAGTAAGGGTAAAGAGAAGGTATGAATCGGAGCTGGGTTAGAAGACCTCCCTTTTAGTTTTAGTTTATTGTATTCTCAGTTGTGTATTAGGTTGTCTTTCCATAAACCTTGAATTCAAGTGGTTGTTTTGGGCCGTTTGGCGTTGTAATCTATTAAAGTTGATTATGCTTTATGTCGTGAGTTTGGGTTGTTACAGCATTGGGTTCAGGTGAGAAGTTGAGGTTAACGTGAGAAGTGGTTATCAACTGTTAGATGAGAAATGAATGCACATTAGGATGAGATGCACCGGGATAAGATGCACCAGATCAATTCCCTTATAAGCCGCAATTCATTGGTGTAACACCCTCAATTTGGAAAGAGCCACTAATTTAAAATTTTCAATTATACCTCAAAGAATGGATCAGACTTCGTGCGACAAAACCATACTTAAGATATGATTCTAGGATTTTCCATCAAAAGCACAAATAAAACCATACATAGAAACTAACTCAAGGTCGAGTGTTACTAAACCCAAATACAAGTTGCTCTCTTCAACCCTAGTGCGGAAGACTTCTTCAAGCTACTCATTCTTGCACATACTCTTAGCACTCAACACTTCAACAAAAACGCTAGAGCCATTTCCCCCATCCAGAACCTGATGCACATGCCGACAAATAAAAAGGTTAGGATAACGCCTAGTGAGTTCAAGAGTTTTACAACATGGAATAAATATATTTGTTAAAGGGAAAGAATGCAATTTAAATCGTAGACAATCAAAAGATTTACTTTAAATATCAAACGACCACATTTTCCAAAAACACCTTTAAAACAAGGGACCCAACCTGAACCTTCTTTCGTAAAACCACTTTAACCCCAAACTCACCCAAAACGTGAATAGTAAGCAAAACTCCCAATTTATAATAATACGAAATAAGATTTTACTTCTCGAAGCACCCCAAACGTGGGCGGGGCATAATACACAACCCATAAATCTTGAGTAAACAAACCCATATATGCAACACGTCACCGAAAATATGGATAATAAAATAATACCCTTTAATACCCAAATAACACCTTCCGGTGACGTGGGAGACCCGATTCCATTGTACGTGGCGGAACACAGAGTTAAGCCACATAACCATGTTGTTGAACTACACCTCAGATCGTGACTGTATTGCCTGCTCTACCGAGATACACCTCCAGTCGTGACTGTATTGCCTGCTCCGTCGAGCTACACCGCCAGTCGGACTTTATTTCAAGTACCAAACACCGTATCCCCTATTGCCTGCTCTGCCGAGCTACACCTCAAGGATACACGATTTTATTGCCTGTTCGGTCTCTAGAGGAGTTTCATCCTCAGGGTACTCATTCGACCCCTAATATCTACTCCCTAACATTCAAGATAGGAGCCTCAGATCTTTACTTGATAAGTCCCGATGTCTAACCTCGTGCACAAGAATTAGACATCCAATCACAAGACCCAAGGTCCCGAAGTACAACCCATAAAGGTTCCTCTTCGCCAAACAACCGGGACAACACCAATGCCAACATGACATATTTTCCCAAAGTGAGAATCTTAAGAGTCTTCACCATTAACACGACTGACTTACATGCCTATGGATCCACTGCATTACAGTATAAAATACATGACTCCAAATGAATGACACACGCACTCCAACATATATTTTTCGAAATAAAGTGCAATAAATGCAACTCACACCTAAAGCTCCTCTTTAAGTTATTAAAACTGGACAAAAGTCCCCAATACCCGACAAAGCCGAAAACTGAGCCTTAAGCTCAACCAATCAAACGACCATATGCTAAAATCAACAAAATGCAATAAAATGCAACGACCACCTTTATGCAAACACATGCTTCAACTACATGAATAAACTCCAACATAAATCATTTTCCAAACAAGTTTATAATCTCATTTCCTCTTTCCAAAACGTCCCATGACACATAATTAAATGACAATTACTCAAGAGATTTATACCTATGCGATAAATCATTTAAATACCAATATCACCGGTTTGCTCAATAAAATACTTGAGTTACATCTTTTCCCAATACCAAAGGTTCATAAGTTTAGAAACGTTTGCAAGGTTGGGAATGACCAAGCGTCCATGACTCACACGGTGGTATTTTAAAACATTTCACGATACAAAATGCACGTAATACCAACAATCATAAAAATGCATTCTTACCCAATACTTTCCATTTAGGTAAATAAGTCATCAAATCATTTTCATTTCGATGCATTTAACAACATATTTAAAAATCCCCAAGATGGGTGTTTTATAAGTTTACAAAGTTAAACGCTTCCAAATAACTAAACTTATCAGCAGTTAACATTTTAATGTAAAACACAAACACTTTAAAATAAACATTTTGGCATGCACACTGTTTTCACAAATCAACTTGAACTCACCTCGCTAGATTTAGGCTAAATCTAGATTTTACCCTACTTTGATCTCCTTTGAGGAAACTTGAATCTTGAAGGTCAAAACCTCCATAAACCTAGATACACAAATTCCATCCATAAATAATCACATTCAACCATTTAGAATCGATCCCCAAACACATTACATCAAAATCCCAATCTTGACCAAAACCCTAATTTTGACCTAATTTCTTTTAAACCATCACAAACTGAAATTTAAGAAACCAAAAGCTAGGAAACCATCAAAAAGGAATTTATAACTTATATTAAGGTTTAGAAATGGAGAGGATAAACTTACCACTTAAGTTTTGGTGAAAACCTAGAAAACCCCAAAATCTCTAGTGTTGGAGGTGGGAACATAATCTTGTATCAAGGAATGAAGCCATTAACAAAATATGGAGAGGGAACACCTTGATCTTCATGGGAAAGCTCCAAAAATCGGCTAGGGTTCATGGAGAAGAGAGGGGAACCGATTTGGGAGAGTATGGGAGAGGTTAGAAGTGAGGAATGAGAAAAATGGGTGAAAATCGAACTTAAATCAACCTCTCAGTCCCCGTAGGCGACATTGCCCATGCAAAAATGACAGTGTCAAAGTCGCAGGGCATAGTCACTTGGACTGTACCGCAGGTACTCTCCCTTCTACGACATTACCAGGCGACAGTGACACTATCATAGTCGCTTGGCATAGTCGTCGGGCTAGTACCGAGCCCCGAAACTCGACTCTTTCCACACCAAGGCCCTCGGTACTCTTAGGGACCTTAAGTAATGGTTTCCCAACAAAATCTCACTATTTACAAGATACAAAAACGTGTGGGTGGCTTTTTACTTACCGAAAATTACGGGTGTTACAATCCTCTCAACCTTAAAGGAAATTTCGTCCTCGAAATCTAGATTTCCATGAAACGTTGCCCGTAGGATAGATTGCCCCTGCTCTGCTTGCCAGAACTACCACCATAACCTTATGCTGGTCCTCACGATAAATGTCCCCTTAAGCACATCACACTTATTTCCGAATGCACAATTATGTTACTAACGTAGCCTTAAACCCTGAGACTGCGGTTGTCTCCCAACCTTGGGTGACACGTACTACCTCAAAGGTAGTTTGCGGTCTCAACTTCTCACCAGCCAATTCACTTCAGATCCACATGTTTCTGAACCCTAAAGCAATGATCGACATCAAACTCCAAATAATTCTCAGAATTCCTAATGATCCACTCTTGATATTGATACGACTGTCATTCCAAGGGTGTACCAATACGTTCTCCGGGTAGCTGGTTAATGCAGATCAGGCAATCACTCAACGCCGATCTACTTCCAAACCTCAAAACATTCCCTCAATAGGATCTTTATCACATCAGGAAAACCTATACACCTCAATACTTAATTATCAACATCCAATCTTTTTTTAAATTTCACCTCCGAGAGTCATCAATTCTCATGATCTAACGGAATACCTCCAAATATTCCAAGATTCATGTACTTCAAGAAGACAAGTTGATGCCTAAAACCAAAACGGTGATAAAGAAACCGTGGACATCCCGTCCGATATTTCATTACAGAAGTATTGTCGCATTAAGGTTGACACCTAACAGAGGACTAGTATTTCGAATCTTACATCCCTAACAGGCGGAACACAAAAATTCCTTTGTTCACGAAAACCCAATAAGTCGGTACACCGTCAACATATAACATGATGTCAAACAGACAAACAACCCATCAAATCGAACCTAAAACCAGGCGCAGATAATTCCCACAAGACCTCATCCCGCAGGTTTACCGAAACAGAAAGATCACCCCTTAGTTAACCGGGAAGACATGAATCTAACACCTCAATTAATCGCGCGTGCACAAATCCAAACTGAAACCCAAAATCCACGACTGACCACAAGTCGGATCATCCGACGCTTCAAATCCCAAGGACTCCTCTAGTCCCTAATTACAACTCTTTTCCAGATAGGGTGTTAAATCTGTATGCCAATTTGAAATTTATAAAACTTTTAAATATACAAGCTTTACAACAATTAATCGTGCAGTAAAAATCCATTATTGTTCACTTGATAGGTGTGCAAAAATGGTCATCTATGTCATGCATATAAAACCATTTCAAAATTCTTTTGATCAATAATTGTGTTACTAAAGACAGTAACAAAAGATGTGCAACAAAATTTTCGAATGGACTACCATGGTCCTAACATGCATCAATTTGTACTAAGTGTATGAGGATAATTCTCCGCACTATAACATGTGCAACAAAATGTTTGTACAACTCCAAAAGAGAAATTCATAATTTCGACTTTAAAATCTTTTCCTTTAAACCACAAAACGTCGGAGGATAAAATCCCCAACAAGGCCCATATACGTCAGTTTATTCCCCAAATTTAGCAAAACGATAGGAACGTAAATGAGTTTTAAATCGAGTTCAAACTTTGGACCGCACAGATAAAACGCACTTGTCCAAAACAGTAATTAAAACGACATGTAAACCAATAACTCAATTAATGCATCACGGAAAATTGTGACAGTAAGGTCAACAACTAAAACATGTTCGGAGCATAAGCTCAATACAAGGCAACATAAATCTTTCATATGTTTACTCACACTAACAACTTGGATCAATTCGAGTTTTAAATAGCATACAACTAATAACACCTGTATGAAATCTCACGATGATGAAACTCCCCAAAATAGCATATGGGATACCATCTATTTATAAACTCTCAAGACTTCTTTTACGGTTGTTAAAATACCGGTGCAAAACTCGCATGAGACAGAATATTATACGAAAATTTCATAAGTTAACCCACACAATGATGCCAGTATTCACGTTCCAAAATTTTATCTACGTGACTCAAAATGTCGCAAAATAAGACGTCATAAAAATCCAACCGAATTTTCATAAACTCACTAACGTTAAAATCAAATGGTGTCAAAATTTTCGTTTCCCAACGTAAAAGCATAAGACGGCAATGTGTCTAAAAATGTAGAAATTTTAGGAGATCCCCTTTTTACCGCCATGCAAAATAAAGTGTCATTTTTCAACAGACCTTGCATGAGACTCGACGCTAACTAAACTCATAAATTTACATGCAACATAATTAAAGTCTACGCATTTCATAGTTCCCTGTCGCATAGCAAAGCGTTATAAAATTAATACTTCATAAAACTCCACAAACTCACACGGAATAACATTCCACAACCGGACTTGCATGTGCTAGATATCTCACAAAACTAGCATTGTGACATGTGTAAAAAGGTAAAATAATTTACGTCGTTCTCAAGTTCAACGCCAAATCAACAATATGTTCTCGTCGTTCTAGGACATCGACTAAAACACAATGGTGAAAACACCAACTAAGACAGACATGCATACTATATGCAACCAAACCGCTCATATAAGAACCCAAGGGAAAAAAATACAGTTGAACGCTATTAAAATCACCGCATTAAATCCACAAAATCACTTGGAATAAAATTCTATATGAAACTCAAACACCAAAATGGTGGGAGATAACTCTTCGTCCAAAACTTTAATATATGTGGAGGAGATCCAATGTTTAAGTCATAAACTGTAGTCATTTGCCCGGAACTTAATCAATCAACAAAATATGCATACTGCAATGTTCGAAATAGCGTCAGACACAAAACAGGGATGGAGAGATTTTCAATACAAGTTTGCAACCACGTGCAATAAACGATTTCATGCATGGTCAAACTCACGATTAAAATCTGGTGTGTGCTAAACATTTTTCCAAAATCTCATAATATATTTCACTTTATGATTCGGAAAACATGAAAAGTAATTGGTGCAAACTCATTTCAAAAATAATTTCGTGCATGACTTTTTTTTTTGTCGGCATCACAATGTCTTAGAACCATGCTCCTCAATCTCATAGTCATACTATCGTCATCCGGATGCTCAAACATCTTAAAGCAATGATCACACTAATTCGGTTAACTTACAATTTTCTTCTGGAAATAAAGTCAACTCGATAAACCTATGGTTCTATTCAACCAACAACTCCGATCCAAAATGGTCGACTCAATGCATTCGTCGTGTTTAACCATCACTCCAATATGGCAATGCTATAAACATCAATTCTTTTATCTACTCACTTAGAAACTTCCTCACTACCCCAACGGTCATCATACCAAGGTAGTTTAAGTATGCCCATGTAACATGTAGGTTCATCATAACACTGGCCAGGTGCCATTATGAACATATCGTACATGATTATCCTTACCATCCTCGACAAGTTTCCCGTTCTAGCTGTAACAACCCAAAACTTAGCATAACAATTTAAAATAAAATCCAACTCCCATCAATGGGTCCTAGTACAAAATCTGATAGGTAAGGATTTACACCATTAAACATCCAGTCTATTACAACCGAGAAACTATAATAAAGCTGTAACTATGCCGCAACTAAGGCCCACTCTCCAGCATGCTAGCTCATAACATTTCTCTTTTCTTTTAGAAGATCCCGACGCAGCCCTGATACCTGAAAATGGGATTTTAAGAAAAGTGGAAGCGAGGGTTGGACCGGATGGTCTAGTGAATTCCCAACCTCGTCCAGTTTAAAGTACACAAAGAAAAAGGCATAATCAATTAACAATATCAATCTCACAACATTTGTGACACATGAAGTGTCCAGGTCCATGTCGAAACTCGTCCACAAGCGTAAGGACTACTTGTCCTCGGTGCCCGGGGCCACCCGGTGCCTAGCGCTCGGGTCACGCGGGTCTTTGCTCACAAACCGACTAGGTCGACGAATGCATCGGGGGTTCAAAGCGTCGATGTTTCGGGAGGCAAAAATCGACATACGTAACGATGACCCACAATCTCATTTCCTACTTAATCAACCAACAAAAGGCAAAACGAAATCCCAATATCACCTATTGTGAAATGCAAACATTTGAGATATAACTCTCACCAATACAGGAAGGAGATAAACGACCAATCTTTCTATTAACAACTCAAATGCTCAACAATTCTTCCAAAAATCAACAATATATGGGAATAGAGAGCATTAGAGCTTACCTTGAAGAGAATAATACAGACCCTCCTTTCCAATTTGAGATTTGCTCCCTTCTTACCTTCTTCTCCAAGATCGCCTAATTCGCCTTAGGTTTTCTCTTAGCCGCCTCCAACAACAAAAATGATTTAGGAAAAGAGAGTGTTAGGGTTAAAATCCCTTTTCAATCAATTTGCAAACTACCCCCTTTCACTTTAATCTTTAGCAATCTCTCCCCCAACTATCAACTTTATTATTTTGAACCCGATTATTACAATACATAATCAATCCTATTTGTTTTGTTTAGACCGAGGGCGAAAAAAGAAGTTGACTTTTTTTTTTCAATATCTTATGGTATAGCACCTTAGTATGAAGTGTCTGAGATGGGGGAAGCAGGGCGATGCCTGGGCTGTGAGGGTTCTCAACCACATTTTATAAATGCCCTAAGGAAGGTTGAGGGGGCAGCCCTCGGCCCGATCATCCAATCCCCTTAATCTCTGTCATATAGTAAACTGCCTCCAGTCATTTTATCCGATCGAAACCTCACTTCAGTCGTATAGTAAAAGTGTAAATCAAACTAAAAACTCATGTCCAGACCTCAAAATTAAACCCAAAACCCAAATCCAAATTTCTAAATCAAACCAAAAACACAAATTGAAGCCTCAAAATCCAACATAAAACTCAAATCTAACTCAAAAATCTTGATCTGAAAACAAATCAAAAACCCTAATCTAAAATCATAAATCCATAAAGACAAAAACCATAAGAAAGAGAGAAGGTTATGATTTTGTTCAAAGGATGTGCAAATCGAGAGTGGGAGAATGGGAGACTGCAAATTTGGTTGTCTCTGTACAAGTCGGGAGATGCACACCGACGTGGGGACCAAGGACTACAGATCGGCTGGGGGGGGGGGAGGGGTACATACTAGCGTGGGGACTAAAGGAGGTGTACTTCGACAGATTCATCAGAGAGGTTTCACCATTCTTTGTCTTTCTACAGACCTAGACCACAACTTCGATGGAGTTGCTGGAACTGCTGGAGATGGTGACCAACGGCGCCCCCGAGGGGGTGTTGTTGGGTGCTACGATTGCCATCCAACTGTATTTCGGAGAAGGCGACTGACGATCGGAGGCAAGGCATTGGGGTTGATCGAGGTTCAGGGGACGAAGAAGGCGACCCGTGCTGGTTGGGATTTGGTTCCTTCTATGTGTTATATATATATATATATATATATATTGTATAATAATATTCATTTTTAATAAAAATGAGAATAAAATACAAAAAAGACTAAAGTACCCCTCATCTAACGGGATTTTTCTAACGGTCCTTAGAGGGAGGGACTAAATCCTGACATTTTTGCAAACCATAATGGCCATATTGTATTTTAAAACTGTAGGGACCAAAAGTGTTATAACCACCAAATCACAGGGACCAAGTGTAGTTTACTCTAAAATATATCAAAAGGTATATTTTCAAGGCAGCATCATTCATGCAATTATATTAGTAGTATCGAAAAAGAATACTAACTTGGATTGTAGAAGTATTGGAGACTGATTGATGAAGTTGGAAGCTCGAAAATCTATTGGTAAACTGATTGAATGTACGTGCTTATAACGTGTAAATGAACAATCAATATGCAGAGAATCAAAAGTTGTTAATTCTCATTAATCATAAGTCATTTTATATATATGTGATTTACAAGTAGATAACTACAAGATATTTTAGTTATAATCTAACTCTGATATATTTATCTCTATCTCTATTACCATATTATTTATACGATGACACACTTATCCTGCAATATGTTTTAATTTATAGCAGTATAACTTTGACTTTTGTTTCAAAATTAGTCTACAAACATTTTAAGTTTTTATTTATTTATTTTGATCGGTAGTTAGTTAAATGTTATTGAAGGATTAGTTCAGAAAAATCAAACGAGATTTCTTATTTTGAATGATTAAGGCCTTAAATTCTTTTAATCAAAATATTGAACTTTCACATTACCGACTAGAAGGATTTTAAAATAAAGAAAACCTAAATCAGTGTTACCGTTCCCAAACGCTATGCGGCTATGCCATTCAAACCCCTTGCACCCAATGTCATCGCTCCCCTCTCACCCCTCATCGTCCTTGGCCTCTGCCATCGATCTCCCTCTTTTTTATATGTTTTTTGTTTTTCAGTTTTCATCTTTTTATAACAATTTAATGGAATACGTATAGCCAAAGAAAGGGATAAATAAAAAAATGATCAAAAAGAAAGAGATTGATGGCGTGGGGCCATGATAGGCGCTGATAGAGAGTGGAGGACGATAAGGCGGCGAGGAGGAGTGTTGACATTGGGTGCGAGGGGTTTGAACGATATAGGGTTTGAGAATGGTAAAGAAAGTCAAATAATATAATATGTTAATTAAAAAATTTTAAAATTGATTATTACATGGGAATTTAATTAAAATGCCCTAAGTTGAAAAATCAGTACCCAATATGCCCCAAATCTTGTTATTTTTGCCAAAATACCCCTTATGTCCGCGTTTTTTTGCTTGAAACGAGGACTTGGTCCGCGTTTTGTCCTCGTTTCACTGTTACACGCGGCCTTGGTCCTCGTTTTGTCCTCGTATTGTCCTCGTTTCACTGTTTCACGCGGGTTGGGTCCGCGTTTTCTCACTATGTCCGCGTTTTGGGTGCAATTCAATTCAATTGAATTGGAAATTTATTATATATTTACAGTTTATACCCCTATAATTATTTAGTTAGTTTACTTTATACTTTTTACTTTTCTATTTTTCATTTTTCATTTTCATCATATTAACACATAAAATCGTATATTAACTAAAATACGTTAAAATAATACGTTTTAATTTTAACAAGTTACACCATTATAATCGTCTCTTCGAAACCTTCGAAATGAGCCCAATATTGAATATTTTTGGATTTAATAATTTAATTATATATCATATGTACTACATAAAACGTATGAAACGTATGCATATGCTATTTTTCTTTTTACCATAAAACATAAAATGTATTATATATCATATATACTACATATTTTTGGACAAATCATTATTTTTAGTCCAATGGTATAATATCGTTATTTTTACAAAAATGGTAGAATAGCAATATTTTTAGTAGGATAACGATATTTTTAATCCAATGGTAGAATATCGTTATTTTTACTAAAATATCGTTATTAGTAAAATGGTAGAAAGAAGAATAACATAACTTATGAATAATTTGTCCAAAAAAATGTAGTATATATGATATATAATACGTTTTATGTTTTATGGTAAAAAGAAAAATAGCATATGCATACGTTTCATACGTTTTATGTAGTACATATGATATATAATTAAATTATTAAATCCAAAAATATTCAATATTGGGCTCATTTCGAAGGTTTCGAAGAGACGATTATAATGGTGTAACTTGTTAAAATTAAAACGTATTATTTTAACGTATTTTAGTTAATATACGATTTTATGTGTTAATATGATGAAAATGAAAAATGAAAAATAGAAAAGTAAAAGGTATAAAGTAAACTAACTAAATAATTATAGGGGCATAAACTGTAAATATATAATAAATTTCCAATTCAATTGAATTGAATTGCACCCAAAATGCAACATAGTGAGGAAACGCGGACCCAACCCGCGTGAAACAGTGAAACGAGGACAATACGAGAACAAAACGAGGACCAAGGCCGCGTGTAACAGTGAAACGAGGACAAAACACGGACTAAGGCCGCGTGTAACAGTGAAACGAGGACAAAACGCGGACCAAGTCCTCGTTTCAAGCAAAAAAACGCGGACATAAGGGGTATTTTGGCAAAAATAACAAGATTTGGGCATATTGGGTACTGATTTTTCAACTTAGGGCATTTTAATTAAATTCCCTTATTACATATATACTATAAATTTTGAATTTGTTAAAACAAATTTTAGAAAAAAAAAATCAACATTAACTTATGATTTTAAAGAACTATTACATATAATATGAAAAAAAAACTGGTCAACCTCACATATCATAATTACTTAATAATTTTTCAAAATATAATTAAATAATTAAATTAAATATTTTGTTAAAATTACTTAACATAATTTATACTATCTAAGAAACAAAATAAATATAACTTTAACTTTTAGGTGACTTACATAAACATATTTAGAATTAGAGTTAGAGCATCTAAATCACAAAACTCATGGTCCCGGAATACAACCCATAAAGGTTCATCTCCACAAAACCGGGACAACAACAATGCCAACATGACATATTTCCCAAAGTAAGAATATCAAGACCCCTCACTATTAAATATGACAGACTTACATGCCTATGGATCCAATGCATTACAGTCTAAAATATATGACTCCAAATGAATGACACACGCACTCAAAACATGTATTCTCCAAATAAAGTGCAATAAATGCAACTCACACCCGAAGTTCCACATTAAACTATTAAAACCGGACAAATGTCCCCAAAACTCGATAAAGACAAAAACTAAGCCTTAAGCTCAACCAAAACAAATGACCATATGTTAAAAGTCGTAGTATGTGATAAAACGTAAACAACCTATGTTTGTGCAAACACATACTTTAAACTCATGAATAACCCAAAACACAATAATAGGTTGGGACAAACCCTTTTTCCAAAGGAACTCACAATGTTTACACTTTCAAAACGTCCCATAACATAATCTATGCATATTTCCAAAACATACATTAAAAATGCATTTCTACCAATTACTCTCCATATATAAGATAAATCATCAAAACATTTTCATTTATAATTTATTTGTCAAAGTGTCCAAAAATCCCAAATATGGTGTTTGACAAGGTTTATAAAATCTTATTAGTTCAAATAGCAAAACTCATCAAAGATTTCAACATTTAATAATAATCATGTAAAACACATAAATACTCAAAAATAGACACTTTTGGCATGTGCAACGTTTTCACAAATCAACTTGAACTCACCTTGCTATATTTAGGTTAAATCTAGATATTTCCCCAATTTGAGCTCCTTTGAAAAAAATTTGAATCCTTAAGCCAAATCTTCCAAAAACTTAAATCCATAAGTTTCCACTATAAATATTCATATCCAACCATTTAGAATCGGTCCCCAAACACTTTATATGAAGATCTCAACTTATACCAAAACTCTAATTTCCATAGATGAATAAAAAAGAAAAGATTATCTTCACCATAACTTGAATCCACCAACCAAAATACCTATTGGGTCACCAAAATGAGTCATAAACTCCCAATCTTCAAAATGGAGAAAAAGGGTTGGATGAAACCCTAGAAACTTGACGAAGAAAATGAAGTGAAATGGGTTCTAGAAAGGTTAAGGTTCATAAAAATGGTATGAGATTTGATTTGGGAGAGAAAGATGGAAAGAGGAGAAAGGATTTGGGGTTTTTGGATGAGAAAATCAAAATAAGGGAGAGGGAGATCAGGTCTAGATATGGGGTAAAAGTAGGACAGAGAGGAGGAAATATTTGAAGGTGAAAATGGGTGAAATTTTCATCAGACTCAATACGGACGTCCACTTGGAGCCCCATGTGGACGTCCACTTGCATCGGGACGGAAACTTTTGTTGCTTCCACAGAAGACCCTATTCAGACGTCCACTTGCTTCTCTATGCGGACGCCCACTTGACACTGGTCGCCCGATTTATTGCCCGATCACTGTTTGGTCATAACTTCTTCGTTTTAGCTCCGTTTTCGCTCCGGAAAGGGCCGTTGGACTCGTATTTTATTTACTCACCTAGAAAGACTATAAAATATAGGATTCAATCCAAAATTATATTTCTTTTATTTCTCTTGAAATATCGATTTCTACACTGACTTGAAATTGTACTTATCCGAAAATTACGGGTGTTACATTCACTACCATCGCCGACCACCTCCACTGATCACCACCACCCATATTCGTCCACTACCACCTATCCTCCACCACACCGGCCACAGCTACCTCCTCCACCACCAATGTCAACCATCTTCACGTCCTCCACAATCAACGTCGTTCACTAGCCACTCATCTGTTTTACCTCTACCTGTCGTTGCAACCATATCTCCGCCTTCACAAAGATCTTTCAAATTGAATCAAACATATTATTTCTTTTATATGAATCGGGTTTTTTCAAACTACCATCAATTATTTCAAAATTTTAATTCAAATTTCGTACTGTTATGTATATGAAAATTGTGTAAAAAACTAAAGTGCTTATAAATTAAATTATTTAAATATATTTTTTATTTGTGTCATTTATAATTATTATATGATATATAAAACCATCAAACAACTTATAGGGGCGACTTGTCTAGTCCTGTCCTATCTAGTCCTAGTCGTACTAAACACTAGACAGACACTTGTCTTGTCTTGTCTTCTCTTGTCTTGTCTTGTCTTGTCTTGTCTTGTCTTGTCTTGTCTTGTCTGGTCTGGTCTGGTCTGGTCTGGTCTGGTCTGGTCTGGTCTGGTCCAATCATGTCCTGCTCTCTTGTCCTATCCAGTTCTGTCATGTACAATCCTGCATGCGTAGCAAATGCTACCTTAATGGACAAAGAGTCTAATTGTGATGCCCACTATAATCTTCAGCCAATATGACATAGGTTCAGAGTTCATGGTCAACGCACATAATGTTAACATAGAGGCAAAATTCCCCAATTTCTTTAAGATATTGATCTTGAGACTGTTTTGGATTTAGTTTTGATAACCACTATGCATCAGGCATAAACAATTCTCCTAAAAATGATTACTTGGAGTTCCATAGCCATAAAATTTCAAAAGTTTAGAATGCGGAAGATTCCACTTGGGATGCAAATAGATGCAAATGTAATCGACGATTTCAATATGTGTAAACATATACAAACAGAATCAGCGGTTTTAATCTGTGTAAACAGATGCAAACAGTGGGTTCAATTGATGCAAACAGATTTCGACCAAAAAATGAGATGAGCCAATGGTTTCAATCAGTGGATTCGACCAAAAAATGAGATGGTTTCAATCGATGCAAACAGATGGTTTCAATCAGTACAGATCGATTGAACAGAAACAGATGGTTATGAGTCGATGGTGAGACATGTACCTAAAAATATTGAGAGTAGCGTGAGAAAATGATAGGGTAAGGTTGGAAAACATGGCTCTGAATGGTTTGGGGAAACGTGGATAAAATAATCGCTTAGAGGTTAATGGAAACATTAAGAGGCAGTTTTTTTTTACCAAACATCATTTACCTCTCAGCAATTTATAGGTTTCCTCTTAATGTAACTATTAAGAAGCAAACAAACAACCCCTTAAATCATGTGTAAAATCACATGTGATTCATGTGAATTTGACCGCGACCTAAGGTCGCAGGCCAGATCTCCCGCTCACCTTTGCGTTGACCGTATTCCGTAATCGCATGTAAAATGACATATGATTTGTCCATTTTTTTGTTCTCTTATTTTTACCATGTTCTCATTTGATCCTCCCTATATGTATACACATACTTGTATAATATTTTGGACCATGACGTTTTTTGATGAAGAACATTACTAATATTTATGTTATGCATTAGAGTTTATTACATGTTAATGCTTATTTTCCATGACATGTTTGAGGTGTTCTTGGAGCTTTGCATGCTACTTTTATTTAATTGTAAGTTTATTAGTATGCATGTAAAGAAGTCAATTGTAGTTATAACACCTGGGATTTTAGGTTCTCCTTTGGAGTCTATTAGTGCCCATTGGGCATTTGAGTTGGTTACTTTATAAAGGGTGGTATATAAATCTAACGAGGATGCATGGGGATCGAATCGGGCATGAAAAACCGGAGGATCCGCATGAACAAAGCTTGGTGCGACTTTCCACGCGACTTTGGAGTGCCGACGACTTTTCGTGCGACTTTTTATGAATGCGGGCGACTTTCTACATGAATTTAGTTGCGTGAAAAGTCTCATTAAGGCATGTCAGCTCTAAGAGGTTCGATTTCTCCTCATGATTTTTCGCGTGACTTTTTGTGAGACTTCTCCTCTGCCATTTTCTCTCTATGTTGAAAATTTTGGAGCTTTTGGTTAGATTTTGGGGGGGTTTTGGAAAACATTGTTGGTGATTTTGAAGCTCCTAGTGATTGAAGGTAAGATCTAAATTACCATCTCTTGACCTAAGGTTTGGTCATTTTACATCCTCAAACCCCTTCTTCTTTGTCATGTTTTTATTTGAGATTGGGAGTAGATGATGTGTTCTTAAAATCTTTGCATCATAGATATGGAAGTCTAGCTTGGGGATCTCACGTCTTCATGAATGGAATCTAGAGTATGGGTTTAGAATCTAGGTTTAACTTAACCTAGTAAGGTAAGTTCAGGTTGTTTTGTGAAAACTTTATACATGTTAAAAATGTGTATTTTGGAGTCTTAAAGTGTTTTCCTTGAGATTTATCAAATCTTGTTGATTATTTGATGAAACTTCATCTTTTACACAATTGGTTTTATAAATTCTTTAGAAGTACATGTATTTGGGGGTTTTGGACTTTTTGATAAAAAAAATAATAAAGCATGTATGTTTTGACGATTTATTTCTCATATTGGGTTATTTGATGTTATTGCAATTTTAGTATCTTGATTTTATAAATCATTCAAAAATAAATCTCGTTAAGTTATTGGCACATTTTAGGGTGTCATTACTTATTGAAAAATGCTTCATTGAAGCCATGGTGTGTTTTGGGATTTTGCCCAATCTTTGAATAGAAAATAAAGATACTCAACCCTTTTTGGGCATAAGTTGGGATATTTGTATTTTATTGATTAGTCAAATGAGTCGTTCAGTATTTGGCTTGGTTGACTCAGATGAATTTTGGGGACATTTGTCCGGTTTAATTTTCTCAATATTGAGCTTTGAACATGATATGCAGTATGCATATTTATTTAAAAATTACATGTCTTGAGTGTGTTGGTCATCCAATTGGAATCATCTAATTTAGACTATACTGCAATGGATCCATAGGCATATGAGTCAATTCTTGTTAGTTTAAAATGGGACGGTTATTCTCATATTCTGACCAAAAATATGCAATGGGTCATCGGGGGCATTATGGTGCTGGATCTTAAGAGTCGGACATCATCATTAACCATATGGTGTAATTTTTGAGTCGGTTTCGTTGGTTTAAGATGGGATGGTCATTCCCGTATTGTAGCTTGAAATAGGCATTGGATCTTCATAGGCAATATGGTGTACACTCTTGGAGTCGGACGTCGACCATTGACCAACATAATGTAATTTTTAGTGAATGAGCTTAACTAAGGTCTTTAAAGATCTCAAACTATAGACATGGAATAGTTGAACTTGAGGATTCATTAAACTATAGACCTGGGGTGGTTGAACTTGATGACTCATTAAACTATAAACTTGGAGTGGTTGAACTTGATGACCATCGATCCGTAATGGTGTTCATTTACTTTTGTGTTATGTCACATCTAATGAAATCGGGTCTCCCCTGTCACCAAGGTGTGTTTTGGATATTATGTTTTATCCATTTTTTCCGTGTTGTTTTTGGGTATGTAATGTAGCAATGATTTGATGCTTCGGATGTCGTTTTTCTATCCATATTTTGTTGCTTTTGATACTTGAGTTTTATCCATGTTTTCGGTATTTGAATACCAAACTTTATCCACGTTTTGAGTAGATATTGGCTTTTGATTTCATATTTAAATGGGTATTTGATTAACGGGCTTTCATCAAGAAAATGATGGGCTTTGGAAAGATGTTGCTTTTACAATAAATACGTTTTATTTGGAAAAATTGTGGTTTAAATCGCACTCTTTTAGCTTTACTGCTTTATATTAATGGTGAAAATTACTTGAACTCATTAGGCGTTAAGCCTAACACTTTTTCTTGTTGACATGTGCATCAGGTCCTTAATTAAGGAATGATACTAGCAACATTATGAAAAGTTGAGCGCTAGTTAGAGGCACGAGAAGGATCTAACCATTTGGGGACGTCTTCCGTATTTTGAAGATATCGACTGTCATTGGGTTTTAGAAATACTCGTCCTTAACCTAGACTTTGTGTAAGGTTTAATTTATAAATTGTTGACGTTAAACTTTAGATCTCCATTATAGGTAATCAAGTGTTGACCATTAGAAATGAATTTATTCGTTATTTTGATGGGTTATAAAAAATTTAAATTAGTCGCTATTTTCCAGATTTTGGAATGTTACAGTGGTGATTGATTGAGTCTTAGTGTGGGTTTGGGATTACAATTGGTATGCTCCTAAGGCAAGACAGACTTAGTCCTGTAAAGAAGAATGGCTAGATATAGGTCGCACCTTCGGAACAAAATAAATGAGAACACAAGGATATATAGTAATCTCTACCATACTAATATAAGTTGTGAGATCTCATTGGGTGTCAAACATTTTCAAAAACTAAATGCATGATATTTTTATTTGGTATTTAAATATCTTTCTGCCTGACGAGGTATGAGTTTGGACAGAAAATCATGAATTCATGGAGCTTTTGAATGATTTATCTTTAACTTTAACCTAGTTTGGTATAGGACTAACTAAGGCACGGGTACTTTTATTTTTTTATTGTAAATCTTCCGTTGTGGTTTAGTTTTTTTTTTTTTTTTATTCTTCTTCTTCTATGTTTGGAAGTTTTTGACAAGTTATGAAAGATGTGACATTACTCATGATGAAAATGAGGTTGTTACACGATCAGATGTGCATGCTTTGGTATGCAAGAAAACAATAGTAAGTACCGTATTGTAAGGAGGATATCCAAAGTAATACCGTGATGAGACATGAGTTTAGACTTTGAGAACATAGATAAACAAAGAGTAGTTTTACGTTCCAGAAATACAACATTAAATCAAGATAAACTCTGATGGATTTGAACGGCTATGATCATCGATAAAAGTTTTTATAATATGAACATGCTTATTACTATGGCTTGCGTGAGGTTGCACCCTTTGGATGAAAGCAAAAACGTCGATACAAGACTTTCCAAATTCAAAATTTGTCGAGCCAATTTACCCGAACTGAAAATCGACAATTTCATAATAATGTACAAATTTCATCAAGTGATGTACCAAAAATAACCTTCCAAAAGAGTTTCTTAAGAACAAATACATGCTTGAATTGCATCTCTCTCTTTCCTCCTATTCAACATGAATCCAATTCCCCCAAAATTGCAATTTCCAAAGCTTTGCTTAGAACTTCACATTGTCTTTCAAGTAACAAACCACTTCTTGCTGCAAAAATGGTCCGAAATTGAAACCAAACGTCAATCATTCGTGTTGTTCGAGGACCAAAATATGTTCTCGGGTTTCTTTTTCACGAAAAACTTAAATAAACACTCCCTCCGTTCTGGAATAAATTCCCACATTGAAAAAGACACACACTTTTAACATGTGTAATTATTACTCTTTTTAATTAAGCAAATGACAATTTTACCCTTAATAATAGAAAGAGTATACTTCTTAAAGTGGACACTTATTTGGAGACAAACTAAAATGGAAACATGGACACTTATTTTCAGACGAAAAGAGTAGAAAGAAAAAGAGCGCCTTGCAAACCTAAAGGAAAAAACTTACAATCAAACAGAGAAGTAGGCATCCGGCTGCACCCGGAAACAAAACGTACCAAAACTTCAAGTGGTGAAACTTTGCACCATCGATAAACAACAACGGCAGGCTTGCAGCTGTGCATCGAACGCCATACGTTTAATTAACGAAAGCGAGTGATTGTTAGTGAAATGACGAAAATACCCTTTCTAATGAAATGACGAAGATACCATTTTTGATATACGTACCCGGTGGATGCACGGCACGAGCATAGATCATGAAGGCTAGTGATACGGAGAGAGCAGTACTCCGAGCGAGCCAACCCGGTCCAAAGAATGAGAAGGCTAATACACCAATTGCTGCACAACCCATTTGAGCCATAAACATATTGTACTTCTGCAGTTTTGCATTCACAAAGGAAAATGTGTTTGAGTTTTTTTTTTCCTTTTTTTTTCTATTTATTTTTCAACATAAACAAGAAATTGGATATATATGTTCAAAGATGGAGCTAAAATATAATGTATTATGTTTTGGTTATTATTTTGGGAAACATATTTTTAAAAACTCAATTTAAGAAATTTCTAATACAAAAAGTTCAATAATTTTCTTTTCTATGAAAGATTTTTTGGTTACAAATGTATGCTCTTTTAATTGTATAAAAAATACAGTAAGGGGTTGTTTGTTTTTAAAAAAACCCTCTTAATAGCTCTTAAGTCTGAATCGTTCAGACCTTTTTACACACCACCTGTAATTAATCATAACTAAAATAAGACTTCAGACCTCTTATAAAACAAACGGCACCTAAGTTTCCGAAAATGAAGCTTTTGAAAAAATATAGTTAATTAACAATATATCAAATTTTATCCTTAGGAGTTAGGACTAAAGAAGTAAAGAATTCTATTAAGACCCTTTATGAAAAGTGTTCTATGAAATGTTATATCAAAATTCTAATAGGACGAATTATTTCTTGATTCCTATTGTTACTTTTTTCTTGAAATTGACCAAAATGGTTAATCTTTGTAACTAACTTAATTTTTTAGTCATTTTTGGAAACGAATTCCCATTTTAACCAAAGTTTATGCAAATGCTTTATGCATCTGTATAAAGCCTATTATCAGATCAAAAAAAAATCTTTACGCAGCTGTGGATCCTTATGCGAATTTGTGTAAAGATTTTTTTTTTCTTTTTATTCTGAAAATCGAGTTTACGCAAATGTCTTACTCCGATTGAAATCGAAATTCGATTGAAAAAGTAGCTAAAAGGTGAATTTAGTTGGGGAGATTAGTTATTTTTGGTTGATTTCCCCCTTTTTTTTTCTCCTGCTAACTTATTGTAATCTCTTTCTAGCTATAAGACGCATAATTGTTGATCACATGAACTTAAAAGTTCCATCAAGTAATATATGATGACTCAACATCAAAAAATGCCCATTATAATGTTGCAAGTATGAGGGCACATTTGGTTTGCGGGAATGGATTGGATTTCATGTAAGAATTTTGATTTGAAGGGATTTGGATTTGGGGGGATTTGGAATCCCTTCATGTGTTTGGTTTGTAGGATTTGGAGAGAGAGTCTATTGAAGTCTGAAGCAAGTTATCAAATCCATCAGGATTTGGATTTGAAATCCCGGCCCATTGCAAAGGAATTCCAAATCCATCCTGTATTGGATTTTAAAAAAGTCACCGGATTTCAAATCCGGTCAATACATTCCATTCCTACAATCCAAACGCACGATTGGAATGGATTTGAAATCCAAATCCTTCCAAATCCAACCCATTCCCGCAAACCAAACGGGACCTGAGTATTCAACGACTGATTTAAATCAAGATTACGTAGTTTTATATGATACATAACGTATAGAATCTATCAAAATTTAATAACAACTTAACATTAGATCCAAAGTTATAGATTCTTGGATATAAATAATCTCATAAAACGGATGGTGAGGCCGACAAGATGATTAAAAAGTAAACATTTTTCATGTCTATGGATGGTCTCCTGTTGCCACAAATATGCACATGAATCTTGATCAATCATTGTTTATAATTTTAGGAGACATGCCACACTACATATCCTGCAAGAACTTACTAATTAAATCAAAATTTACATTTGGTGTCACAAAATATATCTTTTCCTCCTTTAGTTTTCTATCTTTGTTTGTTTCAAGCTAGGTTTTCATAAAAACAACAGTTCTATAATTCGGTATATAAGTTAGGTATGCATACATCTTACCTTTAAACCCTACTTATATATATATATATATATATATATATATATGTGAGATATACTAGGCTCGTTTTTGGTTTGGTTTGGTTTATCAAAGACCGGTTTTGAGAGAAGGGAGACTAAAGGGGCGTTTGGTTCACAGAATGAAATTTGATGGAATTGGAATTCATCGAAGGAATTTGAATGGAATTTGATCACGTGTTTAGTTGGTAGGAATTTAATTCTTTCACTTAAGCCAAGAAAATGATGAATTCCTTAAATTGTGGTATTCAACGGAATTCAAAAGATTCCATCATGTTCATTATGTGAACCAAACATAAGATTTGATTGGTCAAAGGAATTATTCATTCCAATTCCTTCAAAATCCATGAACCAAACACCTCCTAAGGTTGTTTGGAAACATCTGTCAGACATGGTAGGCGACTTTGTTGAGGAGGGTGGAGAGAGTTATGATCGAGGAAGATGGCCTTGGTTATTTCTAAGTATTAAATCGATATGATAGGAAGAGGGTAGAGGTGGGATGGGGAAGGGGAAGGGCAGAGGATTTCATAAGATAGAATAGTGAAGGGAATTATTGGTTTGTCGCTATGTGTTTTTTAGCTAGGATTTAATGACTTAGGTGCCGTTTGTTTTTTAAAAGGTCTAAAGTCTGAAGTCTTATTTTAGTTATGATTATTAAGAGGTGGTATGTAAAAAGGTCTGAACAATTCAGACTTAAGAGTCATTAAGAGGTTTTTTTAAAAAACAAACAACCCCTTAGTTGTTTCCGTTGTCTGTTAAACTTGTTTTCTATGGGTTTTTTTTCTAGTCTTGTTTCAGCCGTCTATTTGACATGATTTAACTGTTTTTCTTCTACCCTTGTTTCCTCCTTGCAATCTTTTTTCTAAATTTGCCTTTAGAAGTTTTAGCGAAAAGTTTTCCTAATTTTTTTCACAAGATAAAGGTTGTTTCAGAAGAAACTTCATCTGGATTTTGAGGTATAATATGTATTTATACTATCCATATGGACCCTATGCCTGAGTAGGATTGGTTTTTCTTTTAGATGGAATAAATCCGTCTACAGAAGTTGGAGCTTTATTTAGATAAAGGGCATACAATAGTGAACTCGAAATACATGAATTATGAGAAAATAATTTATCGTTATGACAGTACTAAGGCTATGTTTGGCAAACTAAGCTGATGAAAAAGTCACGTTTGACAAAAACTAGCTTATAACCATGTAAAATTACCAAAAAATACATCTAGAAAAAAATAATTAATTATAATATTTAATAATATAATTAAAACAAATTTATAGTTATATAATATATTGATTAATACAAATAAGGTAGTAAATAATATAATATGTTAATTAAACGAATTTGAAATTTATTATTATATATATTATAAATTTAAAAAAAAATCTACATTAACTTATGATTTTAAATAACCGTTACATATAATATGAAAAAAATAATCAAATAATAACTATAAAAATTATAATAATGGATAACTAAAATATATTGATCAATATTAAAAAAATTGATATAACTATCAATAATTCTAAATAATTAAAAATTAATATCAATGTATAATTAAAATTTATGTTATAATTTTCAGATAATATTAATTAATATTTATTTATAATTAGTAATTAATATATAATAATGAATTATTGGAATAATCACAAAAAACTCCGCTACTCCAATTAGGTTATCAAAAAGCTAGTTTATGTCCATTTAAACATGTACCCAGAAAATAAGCTAACTTATTTTTGCCAAACAATACCTAAACAAGTATTCTGAAAATAACCATAATATTTGATTAAATAGGTTTTAATTACACAATACAAATGTGCATAAAAGAGTCTAAACGGACGAAATTGAAATATTTCTTGATAATTGCACTACATCATTTTAAATGGAATATAAATATATAAACAACAACAAAATTTCATAAAAAACTAATAATATTGATATAAAATTCGATATGCTTCGTGGTCCAAAAGGGATATTCCTCTTTTTACTTTTAACTCTAAATTTAATACTCAATATATGTATATATATAGCACAAATATCCACGTGAATCTTAATGTTTTTTTGGCATTATGTAAATTATTGTTTTCAATTAGTTTATGAGAATATCCCACAGCAAATACCCAATAAGGATTTAATTATTAAATAAATCACAACATATATATATTTTTTATCATCGATCACCCAAAAGATTTAGTTGCTTTAAATGTAAAGGAGGTGGATTTGTACCTATTGGCCAACTAAAAAGATCAAAAGTGCTCATAAAATGATATAATTTCACTTTTTATATTATTTTCTAAGCACAAACAGTTGTTCTATAAACTTAAGTCTTAGTATAAAGCAGTCTATTAAAACACTCGGATGGCTTCCTATAATCCTCACTTTTTTGCAACAGTAACCGTTAAAAAAAAAGAGAGAGAGTTTACCCGAGCACCAGGGGTTGCCGGAGTTGCAAAAAGGACGGCACAAACCGCTCCGAGTGGTGCTATGGTCATTGAAACTCCCTTTTGAGCCAACATCTGGTCCATCTTTCCCAACACAGCCATGGCCGCAAATGCACCTATTGCCCAGTTCCAATTGCATACATTAGACCCAACATTAATTAACATGAACCAATTAACCAAACAGGACTACAAAAACTTCTTTTTTTTTTTTTTTTTGGAAAGGGTGTTTAGGCTATGTCTAAACAAATCCCTCGACAAATTATGACATCAGCCCTGATTAAACCTCAGTGACCACAATTGTTATGTACGTCTAGATTCAAGCCGCAAATGAGATATTGTATTATATCCCCCGGGCCTTAACCAGTACGCCACAACCTTTGTGGTTAATATGGCTGCAAAACTTGGTTGAACCAAATAGAACCATAGCTACAAAAGTTGGTGGAACCAACCAACCTGCAGAGGGCCAAATGATGTCACTTAGGGATGGAGCTTTGGAACCCTGATCAGGTTTCCAAGTGTCCCAATTGGGTGCCAAGTTTCCAGCTGCTGCTCTAATACTTCCACTTGAAAATTGGGTTTCAGAAACTGTCCTTCTTCTTCTTGAAGGCAATGGTAATAATGGCAATCGCAATCGTAATGCATGGTGGTTTTCATGGCGGATCTTAACAAGCAGGTTAGAGATATAGGAAGAAGATGAAGAAAATGCAGCCATGGATCGATGATTGAAATGGGAAGAGGGTTTGTTTGGTTATGATGTGTGTGTGTGTATATGTGTGTGTTTTTAGGGTCAAAATTTAAGCAAAATCAGAGGGTTGCTGACAGGTTGAAATGAGGGAAGACAAGTGTGTGTGTGTGTGTTTTTGGGCTATTGGAGGGTTGGAAGAGGCAAAGGTGAAGGGGCAACATGAGGCCAGTTTTTTCCCATTCAAGTCAACTTGTTATCTCTTTATATACGTTATGTTGTCTTTTTTTGATTTTGGGTTGTTTTGTATCCAATTGTCTTTTATTAATCAAATAAAAATATGTTGTTTCAAAATTATCTGTTTGTTCTCTTATTCATCGATTATATAAAAACATGTTGGTATTTTATTTAATATAAAGGGGTGTTGGTTAGAAGTATTAATCAGTTATTAATAAGATTAAATATAAAGGAAATTGTTTGGTTTTATATAAATATAATAGACTTAATTAGGTAGCGTTTGTTTTTTAAGAGGTCTGAAGTCTAAAGTCTTATTTCACTTCTGATTAATAAAAAGTGATGTTGAATTCTGAAATATGAAGAAAAATAAGACTGATTGTTTTTGTAACGTCTAGAGGCGTCTTGAGATAAAAGAGAGCATATGAACCGAGACGGCGATAAGAGGTTTTAAGAAGTTAGTCTCCACTTCTTATTTCAGATGTATTTTAGAGTTAAAAGGTTCTGAAAACTGGAAAAAAACAAACAGTCTGAATGTATGTTTGCCCCTAAATTTATTTAATCCGTCTTTTGATTCTCTCTACTTAATAAATGATTGAAGTGGTTTCACATTATTGCACTACAAAAAGGAGGCCTATCACCAACGGAAAAATCCGTCGGTGATCTGTCGGTAAATGACCCTCGGAAATTAAGTGGTCGGCGTTAATATTTCCGACGGATATTACCGACGGATCACCGACGGCTACATTTTCCGACGGATCACCGACGGCGTGGGTTATTTCTGACGGTCACCATTTACCGCCGGATTACCGATGGATCGTTACCAACGGATATTTTCCGACAGAATTAGCGACGGATTTCCTACGGTAATTTAATAAATAAAAATTAAATTAAAATACATTTACCGACGGATTATCCGTCGGTAATTTAATTTTTTATTAAAAAAAATAATTAAAATTTAAAAAATGCCAGTTTATAACCTGTATAAAACCTGCCAATTTTTCATTTAATATCCAGTTTAAAATTGTACAAAATCTGCCCATTTTTCATTTAATATCTAAAAATTAAAACGTAATATCTAAAAATTAAAACATAATACAAACTATCCTACATCGAGGGAGGGGGGAAGGGGTGATCTTGAAACTTCTTAATGAACGCCTCAAACTGGTCAAGTCGCTCCTGCATCTGGATCCTCTCTGCTTCCTCTCTCTCTAGTCGCTCTTGCATCTGGATCCTCTCTTCTTCCTCTCTCTCTAGTCTCTGTCTCAGCTCATCCAACTGAAATTCAACATTTGACAAACATATATATACCAATGTTAGATAACATTTAACAAACATATAATTAACAATGTTAAACAACATTTGACAAGCATACCTTCTCATCGCGACGGTCGTGCGAGCTCCCGCTCGTACCGGCACCTGAATCACCAATCATAGCATAATAGGGATCCTGACTGGTCCCCCATCCAAAAGTACGGCCTTTACGCCATCCTCCGACATTGCTCTCCCACAACTCGACGTCATTGGGAGGTACAGTTCCGGGAGGTAAGTCCGGGTACTCCTCCTCCCTAATCCGATGGTAGTTATCCTACAGTTGGATCTTCCGCCGCGCGAATTTCCTGAGAAACGAAGTCATAGGCACGTAGGTTCAAGGCCAGACCGACTACTCCAAGAGCACTCATCCATTACCAAATTAGACATTGTCAAGTCAACTAACCTATAGAAAATTCGGCAGCATTTCAACTGTAATTTGAACATATATATCCATGACCTGCTTTTATCAAAACAATCCTATCGTCTGCCCAACAATGGCATCCCAAACTAAGTTTGCTATAATTTATATCTATCTTATAAAACAAACAAAAATCTAGACATACATAATTGAACTTACTGCCATACAAGCCGCCTTTGGATAAACGTAGATCGGAGGATCCATGGGTGGACCAATCGCACCCGGAACAAGCTTCCTGTTGGTGCAGTGTGTAGCCTCCCAAACCTCGTCGTTAGTAGGCTCATGGCCCCATGTATCTCTCTACAATATACAACTTAAATTGTTAATAGGTAGCAAAATCATGTATATATATATATATATTCATCAATTATATACATTTAGTCTAGTGGATGATAAATTACCATGCGGTCCCGATGCATAGCGGTACTAATAGATCCGGTACAATGTCTGGATATCATCTCCTCATACTTGGTGGCCCGATTAGTCGTATTGGCCGCAGATACACGCTTGAACGCATCGGTGTTCCATACCTGTTAAAAACAAGACATAAATCAATATAAATCCTAGTACAAACAGATACAAGTATTCAAAACAAAACAAACCAGATCAATCATCTCAACCCAAAAATCATGTCGGATCCACTCTGGATTGTGTGCGGTAAGAACCGTGTAGTCATGTAATGCAGCCTCACGTCAGCCCTTTCTTTATAGCGTAAGTTTTGACACTTCTTACAATGGCATCTGATACGAAACACTATCCCATCACGTGTAGGTTTCCTTTCAACAGTCCCTTCATTGGCATAGGCATAGTCTAAAAAATTGTTCATTGCAACAATATAGTTGACACTAAGAAATCCCCAACTGTCGTTCTTTCTATACATCCATCCTCTATCTGTCGACATTTTCAACAACTACAACAAAAAAAGAAGTAGTTAGTCGACATAATCAAGGTAGAGGTGGTGTAATGGTTTGACTATTGGAAAGTCAAAACTGTAGGTTACAATCAAAGAAAGGTGTTTTAGAAAGTTTTAAACCCTACGTCTAATGGTTTGACTATTTAAAAGTCAAACTGTAGATGTCAATGAAGTTAAAGTCTATTGAACACTACATGTAATGGTTTGCCTACTTGAAAGTCAAACCGTAGGTTTAGAGGAGCTTTGGATGACTTTAAAACTCTAAGTGTAATGGTTTGACTATTGGAAAGTCAAAACCCTAGGTTACAATTAAAGAGAGGTGTTTTGGAAAGTTTTAAACCCTACGTCTAATGGTTTGACTATTTAAAAGTCAAACCGTAGGTGTCAATGAAGTTAGAAGTCTATTGAACACTACATGTAATGGATTTCCTACTTGAAAGTCAAACCGTAGGTTTAGAGGAGGTTTGGATGACATTAAAACTCTAAGTGTAATGGTTTGACTATTGGAAAGTCAAAATCGTAGATTACAATCAAAGAAAGGTGTTTTGGAAAGTTTTAAACCCTACGTCTAATGGTTTGACTATTTAAAAGTCAAACCATATGTGTCAATGAAGTTAGAAGTCTATTGAACACTACATATAATAGTTTGCCTACTTGAAAGTCAAACCGTAGGTTTAGAGGAGCTTTGGATGACTTTAAAACTCTAAATGTAATGGTTTGACTATTTGAAAGTCAAAACCGTAGGTTACAATCAAAGAAAAGTGTTTTGGAAAGTTTGAAACCCTACGTGTAATGGTTTGACTATTTAAAAGTCAAACCATAGGTGTTAATGAAGTTAGAAGTCTATTGAACACTATATGTAATGGTTTGCCTACTTGAAAGTCAAACCATAGGTTTAGAGGAGCTTTGGATGACTTTAAAATTCTAAGTGTAATGGTTTGACTATTGGAAAGTCAAAACCGTAGGTTACAATCAAAGAATTTAGAAGTTTATTCAATGACTTGAAAAACACTACATGTAATAGTTTGCCTACTTGAAAGTCAAACAGTAGGTGTAGAGGAGTTTTTGATGACTTTGAAAAGAGTTTAAAACACAAACGTGTGTTTCTTAAAATTTCGGCAGCATAACGACTATAAAATGGATATTTCCATTTATCAACCTAATGTTTGCCCAACAATTGGCAACCCAGTTAAAATAAATAAACAATTGGCAACCTAATTGTGTTAGTAATGTGACGGCTTGCCCAATAGGGAGCCACACACTATGTGTTTTAAATAGAGAGGGAACATTAGGGTTTGTATATTTACACAGTGACCCGTATAGTTACAATATTTACAGTTACACTATTACACCCCCTCAATCTGAGCGGGGGAAAACACGTGCAGATTGGAACGAAGAAATTCAAAACGTTGGCCAGACAGGCTTTTTGTAAAGATGTCTGCAAGTTGTAACTGAGTAGGAACATAGCGGACTTGTAAATCACCATGAGCAACTAGTTCTCGGACAAAGTGATAATCAATGGCAATATGTTTGCTACGATCATGTTGAACCGGGTTAACCGTTAAATAAGAGGCAAAGACATTATCACAATAGAGTTGAACGGGTTGCCTGATTAAAATCCCCAATTCTGCAAGAATAGATCGTATCCATATTGTATCTTGGACCGTATAAGCAATCGCCCGATACTTAGCATCAATAGAAGACTTGGATACTGTGGGTTGTTTCTTTGACCGCCATGAAATAAGGTTAGGACCTAGGAAAATTGCATAGCCTGTGGTGGAGCGGACAGTGTTTGGACAGCCCACCCAATCCGCATCTGAGTAAGCAATCATGACAGAGAAATCACGTGTAGGTCGTATCCATAATCCATGATCAGAGGTGCCCTGCAAGTACCTGAATATACGCTTGACAACCAGAAAATGAGAAGTACGAGGTGCATGCATAAACTGAGATACTTAGTGTACAACGTAAGCAATATCAGGTCTAGTCATAGTCAAGTATTGTAATGCACCCACCATACTGCGATACTCAGTGGGATCTGCTAAAATCTCTCCATTAGAAGGAGAAAGGGTGATACGAGATGGAAGGGGAGTTCGAACTGGTTTGGAGGTATGAAGATGGAACTTAAGAATGAGGTATGTAACATATTTATGCTGAGACAGAGAAAGACCTTTTGATGTGCGCACCGCCTGTACTCCCAAAAAATAGTGAAGATCACCTAAATCTTTCATGGAAAATTGAGTAGCAAGGATGGTGATCAGTTTTGTGATTAACGAAGGAGAGTTCCTAGTGATAATAATGTCATCAACATAGAGGAGAAGATAAACTACAAACTTACCACGACAAAAGATGAACATAGAGTTGTCAGATTGACAAGCAATGAAACCTTGTTGTAACAGAAAACTACTGAAATGATGAAACCACACTCTATGAGCTTGTTTAAGTCCATAGATCGCCTTTTTCAGGCGACACACATGAATGGGAAAATCGGGATGAACAAAACCGAGAGGTTGTTTCAGGTATACCTCATCGATGAGATGCCCGTGAAGGAAGGCATTTTTGACATCCAGTTGACGAACCATCCAACCAAACGAGACAACAAGGGAAAGAACCAAACGAACAGTAGTTGAACGGACAACAGGACTAAAAGTCTCAGAAAAATCTACTCCAGCATGTTGGTTAAAACCTTGTGCCACTAACCAAGTCTTATACCTCTCAACAGTACCATCAGATTTATATTTAGTCTTATAAATTCATTTAGAACCGGCCAAGTTTTTGTTAGCATCAAACGGAACCAAATCCCATGTTTTATTTGCAATTAGTGCATTAAATTCTTCGGCCATTGCATCTCTCCATTTAGAGTGTTTTAATACCTGTGAAAAACATGTTGGATCGGGATTCATTGTGGTAGTGTTTAAATTAAAGACAATCTTGGGTTTTGAGATTCCACTTTTGGCCCGAGTGACCATATGATGGGTGTTTGGTTGATGTGGTGGAGGAGGCACATTAGGTGAAGGTTGTGGAGATTCAACAATGGGTGGGGGTGACACAGCCGCATGTGACAAGGATTGTGGAGGCGTCGTGGAATGTGGAGATCGGGGAGGGGTCGACGTCTACGTCTGTGGAGGCGTGTCCATTTCAGCCGTGGTGATAGGAGAAGGCGAGGAGGGCGTTGAAGTTGGTATAGAACCAACAACAGACTCGACTGGTGACCGTATGGAACTTGACAATGGAGATACGGTTTGAGCAGACACATGTTTGGTGGTCACACCAGGGACCATGGAAACACAGGGTTGGTTTGTAGATGGTGGGGATGAGGTCACATTTTTCAAGGACCAAGGGGCGGCTAAGATCGAGTAATCCTTGACAGGAGGCTCGGTTAGTTCCTGGGGAAACCAGTTGATGATAGGGAAAGATGGTTTCATGAAATTGGACGTTACGACTAATGTAGACACGTCCGGAGATCGGATCTAGACAACGATATCCATTGTATCCAGAAGCATATCCTAAGAAGACACATATGATAGATCTAGCAGTCAATTTGTTTGAAGGTTTTGCTGTGAAATTGGGAAAACATTCACACCCGAAAACTCTCATAAAAGAGTAATCAGGTTGTTTATGAAACAATTTTTCAAAAGGAGTGACATTATCAAGAATCGGTGTGGGAAGACGATTGATGATGTATACAGTCGTATAGACAGCATCAACCCAGAACCGTGTCGGAAGATTAGACGCAATAAGCAGGATGTGAACTAGTTCAATTAAATGACGATGTTTTCTTTCGGCCACATCATTTTGTTGTTGAGTTTCCGGACACGATTTTTGAAAAGAGATGCCACATTTGGAAAAATGAGTAAGAAATTGTGAATTATCGAACTCGCGACCACCATCACTTTGAAAAATTTTAATTTTAGTATCAAAGAGATTTTCAACTAGTCTTTGAAAAATAAGAAAGTGACCATACACTTCAGATTTATGTTTCATAGGGTATATCCATGTATAACGTGAAAAATCATCGATAAAACACACATAATATTTAAAACCCAAATTAGATAAAATTAGTGACTGCCATACATCAGAGTGAATAATATGTAAAAGTTTAGATGAATAGTTAATTGCATCTGAAAAAGGTAAACGTTGTGATTTTCCTAAACGACATGAAACACAATCATGAGAAAAATTAGTGCCATTCACAATTGCCTTATTTCGTTGAAGTGTGCCTAAAACTTTGTCTCCACAATGACCTAAACGACAGTGCCACACCGGACCTGGAGCTGAGATGGTGAAACAGGCGATTGGAGGTTGTGAAGGAATGGAGATCGGATAAACGTTGTTCTTATGCGATGCTTGAAGAAGTGTCTCCCCCGTGTGATTGTCCTTAATAGAAACACAAGATTGATTAAAACTCACAGTGCAATTATTATCCCGACACAATTGATGGACAAACATTTAATTATGTTTTAAATGGGGTACATGAAAAACATTATCTAGACGCAATGGGCTGTGATTTGAATTTAAAGTAATATTGCCAACATGTTTGACGGGAATTTGTAAACCATTAGCTACTTGAACTTTAGTTGGACCGGAATAAACAGATTTACAAGAGAACATACCATCATGATTGGTCATGTGATTGGATTCTCCCGAGTCTGGATACCACACCGACTCATTAGTTTCACCTAAAGGAAATGCCGCAAAAGTTGAGCGATTATTTTGAGTCTGAGCATATCTAGAAGGACAGGCGGGAGCTGAGTGACCTGGATGGAAACATATTTGACAAACTATAGGAGGGGAATTAGAACCAAACACCCCCTCAACTGATGGATGGCCTGCAGATGATAAGTTAGTACCACAATAAAGATATGGAACAGTACTATTCGATGACAAAACCGATACACGAGACGCTGTACCTTGTATTGGAGTCTGAGAGGAGTATTGCATGCTTCGTGATTGATGTTGTTGTCCCGGATAACCACGGTATCTGCCTCGACCCCCCCCCCCCCCCGACCTCGATTTCCTCGCCAAGTTCGACCACCCCGATTGTTATTGTGAGTATTCGGTTTAGGTGAATGTTGTCCGGAATTGTTGGAACTTGTAGAGTTGCTAGAAGTAGCCATGAACGCTTGATGAGGTGCGGTTGACTGATCATGTTGGCGAAGATGCTTGATTTGCTGCTCTTGAAGTAGTAATTTTACACGTAGATCATCAAAGGTAATGTTACCCGGAAAGTGGGTAATGGTCGTAACTAGGGACTTATACTCTGCACCAAGACCCATTATGGTATGTTGAATGAGATCATGGGATGTTATTGGAGAATTAATTACTGCCAAAGAATCAGTAATCAATTTAATTTGACGAAGGTAATTCTCCATAGATTGATCCTCTGATTTTATAAGCATAGATAATGATCTCTTCAATTCCATGGATCGAGCAAGACTAGTCGACATAAATCGAACTTGCAATCATTCCTAGATTTTTCTAGAGTATTGGACATCATGAACATCAACTAAGGTTTATTTTGATAATGTAGCAAAGATCCAAGATCGAATGTTTTGATCAATACGTAGCCAAAACGAATATTCGAGATTCATGGTTTCCCGATTGTAAGTATCAAACACATAAAGATGAGGCATAGAGATCGTACCATCGACCATGCCGAGAAGCCCGTGGGATACAAAGAATGACTCAAATTGAGTACGCCATGGGAGATAATCTTCTGCGGTGGTGAGAACAGTAGTAACAATGTTCTTGACATTTGGAGTGGAAAAAGCTAGAGATGCACTTAATTGTGCAAGGGACGATCCACCGATTTGCGGAGAAAACAAGGTGTCGGTTGTTCTAGTGAAGGTCGGACCCCCAAAAAGGTGTATGTTAGACTGCCCAAAATCAATCGTTGGAGATTGATAAGGAGGATGAGTGATAGCGGAAAATCGTATAGGTCCACAAAGTGGCCACTATGTCTCCACAGTGGCGGTGCAAGTGCACACCGGACACTATGATCGCTACAAGTAATAAAGTGGTAGAGTACCGAGATCGTTTCCACAGGGACTAGTCAACTAAGAATCAGAGACTTTTTCATGAACTTCTAGTGCTTGGTTGAGTTTTGAGAACAAAATCAATATTTAGGGGTTTTAAGCCACTAAACAACGATGAAACGGAATTAACAGTATTAAAGGCAGGGTGTGGGTACAAGCATTAACTAAGACTGATGTAGTAACAACTTGGTCAGAAACAAAATAACACACGACAGCCTTAAAAACCTTTTTCTCTCGAAAATAAGTTTCCTCGGAACGTGGCCACGTTTCACCCACTTTGTCACCACGTTGGCCAACTCAAGACTTGCCGACTTAACTAAGTAAACCTCTAAGGATTTTAGTTCCACCAGTATAGATATAGACGCCCAAATCTCTTTGTGACACCCATATCGACCGACATTTGAACCTTAGTTAAAATCATGCAAAAACCCGTATCTCTACGTGGTTATAAAAGACTTTCTCAAATCTTCTTTGCATCACTCAAGCCGTATTCGGATCTGCCCCTCTCGAGGTCTAAGATCTAATATTAACACTAACAAGTGATCGGCTTGTCCGCGTTGAGTTGAAGTCCCGACTTGAGTGATCAAGTCTAAGAGTTAGCAAAGATGGCAACACCCAAGTGTTGCCTACTAGTCTTAGCCTTGGCTCATACCCACACCCAAAGGGGTGTTTAGCTCATAATGAAAGTAAAAGACATGAGAGAAGAAGGAGAAAACATAAAGTGCATAAATAACTTAAAGGGTTGCTGCCAACGTGGTGACAAGGTGGCCACTTTGGCAACAACTATTACAAGAAAATTAAAATTAAATGCAACTAAATTACAAGCTTTAAAGAGAGACTAGAAATTAAATGCTAAGCTCCAGGGGTATTGAATGCTCCTGGAAGTTGTTGATGCTCAAATGGTTCCTCCAATCTCCAATTTATAGCCCAAGGAAGAAGAAATGTTGATGTGACCAAACATAAAAAGTAGCCTTTAAGGAAGAGTGTAACACCTTCCTTTGACTTACATCTCTTGTCCTCTTCCTTGTTTATTCTTGTGAAAGAGCAGAAAATTCTTTTCATTTCTTCAAAAGGCAATCTTTCCAAGAATGGCTAAATTTTATCCATTAATTTTCAGCCATCTTCCCAACGTGGTGGCAAGGTGGCCACCTTCTGCACAAAAAGTTAGTAAAACCACAATTTTTGCATTCTTGAGATTTCATCACAATGTTTGAACAACTAGACCAAACGAAGGGGGAAAGGGACAAAATGGGAGAAAATATGGTAAAACGAATACGAAAAGAGAGGAATTAACTCTCAATATTTGAGAGTTATCAATGAGAGGCAGCGCTTGGTGGAGTGGAAGTCCATGTAAAAATCGGCGGCATTGACAAGGATAGATGATCCATGTTTGAAGCAGTAGTCATCTATGGAAATGAAGATAATGAGATTACCTGACTAACGGTTGGAGACGACGATGTCATATGCGGCGCTGAAAGCTGCACGCTAAGAGGTGGTGGTTCGTTGCTCGTAAATGGAATCGAGGCTGCTGGCATGACATAGGACGACAACGGTGTTGTGAAAACAGCGGATGACGATGTAGAATCAGTGTTAGGGACGATGACAGGAGGCACGACGGTGGTGGTGTTTGCGTTGGTAGCCATAGGTGATTAGGGTTTGAGAGACCTATAACTCTGATACCATATGTTAGTAATATGACGACTTGCCAAATAGGGAGCCACACGCTATGTATTTATAATAGAGAGGGAACATTAAGGTTTGTGTATTTACACAATGACCCGTATAGTTACAATATTTACAGTTACACTATTACTAATGTTTCCATTTATCAATCTAATGTTTGTCCAATAATTGACAACCCAACTAATTAATATCACAAGTTTATCAAACCAAATCATACCAAAACATTTTCACAAAAACCAAATCATAAGTTAAATTCATACAAAAACATTATCACAAGTTTATCAAACCAAAAACGGGATTTTCATAAGCTAAAAGAACTCATATCAATTTGAATATACAATTTGCTCATATCAATTTCAATCTACAATATATTTGTATCTCATTACAAGTCTAAATTGTCATTACAAGTTTATCAAACCAAAAACAAACATAACGAATAACAAACATGACGAACAGGTTTAGGTTTACAAACATAACAAATAATTCCATTACTACTCACATTTTCCTATTAAATGACAACATAAATTAAGGAATAACGACTAAAATTGTTTTGGTATCTTAAATCACGTCAAGAAGTCGAAAGAGAAGCTTGTGTATGTCTCTGAAGCGGCACCAAATTCCCTTTCTTTGAAGCTTCAATATGAACTATGCCTTAAAATTAGCAAAAGGAAACAAAGTCATTTGTTAGCACACACTATAGCTTCTAAACACACACACACACATACACAAACACACACATTCAACAAATATTTATTCACACACACACACACACAAGATTCAACAATCGGTTAACAAACACACATACACACACACAAAGAGATTCATCCATAAACACACACACACACACAAACACACACAGATTCTGTCATAAATCCATTCATTCACAAATCGATTAACAAACACACACATACAAACAGATTAATAATCAAACACACACAAACACATACACATATTATGTCATAAATCTATTCATTCACAAATCGATTAACAAACACACACATACAAACAGATTAATAATCAAACACATACAAACACACACATATTCTGTAATGTTAAGGACAAGACAATTTATCAACCGACATTGCTATATAAGTAAGTAAACAAATTCTGTAATGTTAAAGACAAGACAATTTATCAACCGACATTGCTATATAAGTAAGTAAACAAATTCTGTAATGTTAAGGGAACTCACAAAAACTCAGAAGATGGTGGTTGGCGAGGAGGACGAGTGGAGGGAGGTCGGCGTTCAAGCAACGAAGTGGTGGTCGTGGATGGTGGTCGGTGAGGAGTGAGCGATGGAAAAAAATAAATAAGTTAGTTTCCGACATACATACATACATACATACATACATACATACATACATGATCTTGGAAAAAATAAATAAGTTAGTTTCTGACGTATTACCGACGGATTTCCTAACGACCGTCGGAAATCCGTCGGTAATTTGCGACGGATTACCGACGGAATGCAAAAAATAATTATTAATTAAATTATTAAATTTACCGACGGATTGCTATATTTGAAAAAATCAAAAATAAAATAATTTTCTATCCGTAGGTGATCCATCGGAAATGATTATATTTACCAACGGATAGTGTATTCGTCACAGATATTTTAGGGGGTGTTTGGTTGAAGGTATTAAAAGTAAATTAATAGGAATGATAGTTATTGATAGTGTTTGGTTCACACAAGGAATAAGAATGGAATGAAAAATGATGTTTGGTTTAAAAAAAGTAATCAATCATTATAATAGATTTTGATAAGGGAATTTAATTAAAATGCCCTTTATTGAAAAATCAGTACCCAATATGCCCCAAATCTTGTTATTTTTGCCAAAATACCCCCTAGGTCCGCGTTTTTCACTGTTACACGCGGACTTGGTCCGCGTTTTGTCCGCGTTCTACTATTACACGCGGACTTGGTACGCGTTTTGGCTTCAATGCACGGGGACGAGTGCTTGGTCCGCGTTTTTCACTGTTACACGCGGACTTGGTCCGCGTTTCACCCTATAAACGAGTAGTTGGTCCGCGTTTGGCTTCCATTAACCGAGAAATGGCGTGACAGGAGGGGGGGCGGCATGCACTATTCAACGCGGACCTGGACCGCGTTTTTCACTGTTCAACGCGTACTTGGGGGCCGGTCCATAACATGGTTTAGGGTTTAATCATTGATCAACGGTGTGGATTGATTATTGTATTAGGGTTTTATATGAGCCCCTCCTATAAATAAGTGAGGTCCCCCCCCATAACCCCACCACCATCACTCTCAAAGGGATCCCATCTCTTTCACTCTCTCAAATATATCGTGTATTACACACGCTCGGATCTCGGCTCGGTTGGTTAGCATTTATAGAAGTCGGATATGGGTCGACCACTTTCTTCGGTAAGTTTCCTTTAACCGCGTTTTAATTTTATATTTATTTTAGTGATTATGTGTTAATTTTATAGTGTTGCGTTTATGTTGATAATATGTTAGAGGTTGCGGTAATTTTAGTTTTACATATTATGTTGATTTTAGAGATTGCATTTTTTTTATAAAATTATTGTAGAGATTGCGTTAATTTTAGGATTGCGTTAATTTTATAAAAATATTGTAGAGATTGTGTTAATTTTAGAGATTGCGTTTTTTTAATAAAAAATTTGTAGATTATGCGTCAATCTTAGAGATTGCGTTTTTTTTATAAAAATATTGTAGAGATTGCGTTAATTTTAGAGATTGTGTTTTTTTTTTTATAAAAAAATTGTAGAGATTGCGTTAATTTTAGGATTGCGTTAATTTTATAAAAATATTGTAGAGATTGCGTTAATCTTAGAGATTGCGTTTTTTTTATAAAAATATTGTAGAGATTGCGTTAATCTTAGAGGTTGCGTTTTTTTTTGTATAAAAAAACTGTAGAGATTGGGTTAATCTTAGAGATTGCGTTTTTTTTGTATAAAAAAACTGTAGAGATTGGGTTTGTTTTAGGGATTGCGTTCATTTTATAAAATTATTGTAGAGATTGCGTTAATTTTAGAGATTGCGTTTTTTTTTGTATAAAAAAACTGTAGAGATTGGGTTTGTTTTAGGGATTGCGTTCATTTTATAAAATTATTGTAGAGATTGCGTTAATCTTAGAGATTGCGTTTGTTTAATAAAAAAATTGTAGATTATGCATCAATTTTAGAGATTGCGTTAATTTTATAAAAATATTGTAGAGATTGCGTTAATCTTAGACATTGCGTTTTTTTATAAAAATATTGTAGAGATTGCGTTAATTTTAGAAATTGCGTTTTTTTTTGTATAAAAAAATTGTAGAGATTGCGTTAATTTTAGGATTGCGTTAATTTTAAAAAAATATTGTAGAGATTGCGTTAATCTTAGAGATTGCGTTTTTTTTATAAAAATATTGTAGAGATTGCGTTAATCTTAGATATTGCGTTTTTTTTTTTGTATAAAAAAACTGTAGAGATTGGGTTTGTTTTAGGGATTGCGTTCATTTTATAAAATTATTGTAGAGATTGCGTTAATTTTAGAGATTGCGTTTTTTTTAGGGATTGCGTTCATTTTATAAAAATATTGTAGAGATTGCGTTTTTTTTATAAAACTATTGTAGAGATTGCGTTAATTTTAGAGATTGCGTTTTTTTAGGGGTTGCGTTCATTTTATAAAATTATTGTAGAGATTGCGTTAATTTTAGTTGCCTAAAACCGAAATAATAAAAACCGCAACATATCGATTTGGATTTTGTCAAACGGGTGTAAATAGCCCTAAGGTTTGTAGGAATTTAAGAAATCCACGTGATTCCCCTACTACCTGGAAATCCAATAGATAGAGTGGTTATTTTTTATAAAAATAACCAATAGACGAAATCAACAAAATGTACATCGTTAGTTATAAGTTAGGTGCGTTGACAACATCTTTGCATTACTATGTAGGATGATTTTGATAACGTCGATCTTTCGTTCAAATGCCGCATCGCCATGGTAAAGGAAATTAGAGATGCTTTTGAAGCGTGTCCACTTGAACGGGCACAACGTTTACACGAAATGTTTAGCCGCACATCTTTCGGGCCATGGCTCGAGCTTACCAATATTGGACAGGACCCCTTCTAGTACACATGTTTTTACAGATGGAGGTCGAGGTTGCGAGACCACAGCCAGAGGAATTGTATTTCCACGTGTGTGGGACTCGCATGCACTTTGGTCGTCGTGAATTCTGTATTGTAACTGGACTCCCTTTCGGACAAATACCTGACCTTCCTACCTTGACAGATGAGTCCTTCGTTAGTAGGGTTTGGCCCGGCCTTGCACCAGGTATCTTGACGCTGAAAACCGTCCTCCAGACGATGAGAACTGGTCTGGGTGCGATATCCGATGAGGATGTTGTGCGTGTTTGCTTGGTGGTGATGGCGGAGTTGATGTTCATGGGTCGTGATCCAAGGCTGCCGGTTTCCTCTACTGTACTTATCGCTGTCGATGACTTGGAGAGGTTTAACCGCTATCCGTGGGGTAGCTACATCTGGAGTCACTCATACAAAGGACTCCACGATGCCATCGCCAGACGCAAGCAGAAGAACCAGCAAAACAACAAGATGACGTTGAATGGGTTTGCACACGCCCTAAAGGTTAGATAAGTACAATAACATAAATATCAATTCATTAACTAATTTTGCTAATTTTGGATTTCTTTTAACGTACTTGTTCAATTTATGTAATTCCAGGTATGGATCTTGGAGATGTTTCCTGCCTGCCAGCAAAATTTCACCAAGCGCTCCGACAGGTTGATTAGGGGAACCAAATGGGATCGAGATGTTGTCCTTACTAAGTCTGCATGCATTGGGATCTTCAACTCAGCTTTGAGCGCACACCCTCTTACTATATTTTTAATTGTAGTAATTAAAAAACTATTTGTGATTTATATGTCTTATAATTTTTTTAGGTTGGAAATGCGCCATATGCGGAACTGAGGCCTACTCAGACTGAGCAGCAGTCGAGTTGGTTTAAACGGAGCGTCGCCTTTCTTGAAAGTTCGGCGGGCAGGCGACCGACAAAGAGGTCCCGACGTAGAGATCCTGATCACGATGACAATGATGACGATGATGACGATGATGATGAAGATGACGATGATGGCGCGCGACGTCAGGCTCCCCCTAGCTCTAGCTATCAGGCTCCCCCTAGCCCCACCTATCAGGCTCCCCCTAGCCCCACCCATCATAGGATGCCTGATATAGACCCATACCAAGATAAGTGGGAGTACATGACCTCCATGGACAGACGCGTAAGAGACCTCGAGGCCCTCTCCATGGACAGACGCATAAGAGATCTCGAGGCCCTCACCGCACACCTTCGCCACACTCACGTTAGTGTTTAACTTAATTTGGGGATATTACGCCCAATACTTTTATATTGGTTTGTGTATTGATATTACGTTCCATGATTGTATTAGGTGTCGACGAACATGGCGCCCAGTTACACGTCGCCTGGGCAAATGCATGGCTACACGTCGCCGGGGTACACACAGGCGGCAGCTGGAGGAAACTACCCTTTTTCGACCCCATCATTCCAGCAAAATGTAAGTTACGTCGAGTGCTCATTGTTGTTCTTTTTTTGTTATTACGTTTGAAGATTCTTATTAAGAGTGCTCATTATAATCCATGTCACTAGTTTGGGATGACAAGTATGACGCCAGCCTACACGTCGTCGGGGTACACACAGGCGGCAACCGGAGGAAACTACCCTTTCTCGACCCCATCATTCCAGCAAAATGTAAGTTACGACGAATGCTCATTGTTGTTCTTTTTTTGTTATTACGTTTGAAGATTCTTATAATGACCTACGTCACCAGTTTGGGATGCCGACGGGGGACTATTACAGACCCCAGATGATGGAGCCGGGACCGTCCGTCATTAGCGGGTTGGTGGAAGATTTTTTGGGAAATTCCATCCCTTATTCGATGGGGTCGGAGTCGGGGGTTGACACCACCCAGGCGCGGGTGAGTACTCCGATGGCTGATGATATCATCGATGACCACTTTGAGGATGCTGACATGCCCATACATGAGCCAGATCATGCAGCACATGAGAGGGCGAGACGGGTCGCTGTTGTGGGGCCAGCCCTTTGTTCCCCATATATCCAACAACCTTCGACCACAGCAGTACCTAAGAAAAAAACCAAGGCAAGGGTGAAGGCAAAGGGCAAGGGCAAGGTTGGGGGAGACACTACAATGACTGACGCGGGGCAATCGGTGTTTGTTTCGGCGGCACAGATCAGGGAATTATGTATCAGTGATCAGCTCCCCCACCTGATGTGTCCATTTTACGGCGGCCTTCAAATGAATGCCGGTTTTTTCATGCTACTGTTGGGTGTAGGTGGTAGTGGGGATTTCGAGGATCTGGTTAGTATTTAAATATAGTCATATAAACAACTACATTTCTAATGACAGGTCTAACAATCTATGTTTTGTGTATAGCAAATCGACACTTGGGTTAGAATGATCCAAGAATCCCGCTCTCCACATGCCAGATGGACGGTCATGGACTCCAACTTCTTTGAGTGTCTTACACGGCCGGGCCAAGGATACAGGTCTGTGTTCGAAACATGCAATGGACTGGGCCATATAACTCATCCAGCTTGGATGGACATCGACGAGGTATGGAAATCGATTTACATAATTTTTGTTCAACTTGTTTGTTACTAACTATTATTGTGTTATTGTAAAATCTCAGGTATACATCCCCATATGCGTCGTGGACAAACATTGGGTGCTCGGTGTTCTGTACCTCCGTGAAATGAGGCTGGTCTTATTTGACAGTTTACGAGCAAGAAGGTACACCTTGCGCTTGGAAGAACGCCTTGGGATCTTCAAAAAACAATTGCCGAAGTTGTTAAAAAAGATACACGACACGCCGGACCGTATCAAGGCCAGCAAGAAATTAGAGGTTATATATGATTCTGATGCACCTCAATAGACAGGGGGCCTTGGGGATTGCGGTGTGTGGGTGTGTCGTAACATATCCAAGTTTATTGAAGGTCTGCACCCAACAATTGCACCAGATGCAACTGAACATGTGGCAAGGGAATGGCGTAATTACATGGCGGAGACCCTTTTCTCGTTGGCTGTCCAAATAAACGATTAGGTTGGGGATACTTTTTATGTTACTTCTGAGTTGTGATGGGCCTCTTGAAATAGCAAATATGATTCTTTTTTTTTTAAAGTCATTTTAAATATTAAAACCCTTTTTTACTTAGATAACTATATTGGATCGGATGTTTTATTTTATATAAAAATAGAATTTGTTAACTCCCAAGATCACAAATTGATATGAAAAGGGTAGTACATGAAAAAGTTCTTTTGGTAAATAAAAAACAAAATCTTATTTAAACTTACCAATTATTAATGACAAACTGGTAGTGTTCGAAAACAACCGGTACAAGTTCATATAAACAAACAATGAAACGACGTCATTAAATGAAGTGAGTAGGTAACATTGTCGGTCATTGATATGTCAAACTATGGCTACACGACACTTGGTTTTTCTGGAATCCCCAACGACTTCTTATTTGCTCTGGTGATACAATTTTGGAAGTGTTAAGCTCAACTTTCTTGCTGTACACTTCAATGACGGTATAATTTTGTAGTAAAAAAATACCACAAAATACATTGGACGATTTTATTAATGAAACAAAACCATAGAAAGTAAAAGTACAAACCGACAACACATAAACTCTGGATACAAACTACCAACATAGTAAACTCCAAACACGAAACCAAAAACAAAAGCACCATCTAAGGATATAGTTATTTACATTTATCAATTCAAGTTTGTTTCTCTGTTACCTGCGCTTGAAGTGTTGCGAAGGCTTTGCAGAAGAATCATTTCAGTATTTGCAGAGGAATCATTTCAGTATTTGCAGAGGAATCATTTCAGTTTTTGCAGAAGAATCATTTCAGTCTTTGCAGAGGAATCATTTCAGTCTTTGCAGAAGAATCGTTGTAACGCGGGTTTAGTCCGCGTTTTAATTGTGTAACGCGGGTTATATCCGCGTTTTAATGTTGTAACGCGGGTTTAGTCCGGGTTTTAATGTTGTAACGCGGGTTTAGTCCGCGTTTTAATTGTGTAACGCAGGTTTAGTCCGCGTTTTAGTTGTGTAACGCGGGTTTAGTCCGCGTTTTTGTTGTTTTACGCGGGTTTAGATTGCGTTTTTGTTGTTTTACGCTGGGTAAAAGAATTCAAAAAACGAATCGTTTCAGGCTTTGCAGGGGAATCGTTTGACCATGGCACAAAAATCTAATCGTTTCAGGCTTTGCAGAGGAATCGTTTGACTATGCCAGGAAAAACCTAATTCTTTTCAGGCTTTGCAGAGGAATCGTTTGACCGTGCCTTTGAAACTATCATGAACCGATCTTCGCATGGACTATAAATAGATGCTCCGGTGAAGTAGTATTTCACAACTTCATATCTATCCTTTCTACCTCATTTTCGTTTACAAAAATTATCTACATTCTATACATTCTATACATTTTCATAACTTGATGGCTGGAGGTTCACGCGGTAGGGGGAAAAGGTCAGCGAATGGCGCTGGCACTTCACGCTCCGTGGACATCGACCAATTAAATGATGGAGCTTCAAGGATTGACTGGAATGCACCAGATACAACGGAGGATTGGGCGCAGTTTGGGATAACTGCTTACAATGAACCGATAACGCCTCAGGAGTGGGAGCAGTTTAACAATGCCCAAGCCGCATACTACGCTGCTCATGGAGGAATGGCCCCACCTACGTATCAATCCAACCAGGGGCCAGGTCTACCAATGTCTCAGGTACTGCCTCCCAGGTTGAAAAGGTCATGTGATGAGGCAAATGAAGAGATACGAAATACAGGCAGGACGTGGCTACAAAACATGGAACTTCAGAAGGAGAAAGAAGCAACTATTGCGGAGCAGAAGGAGCTCCTGGAGAATATGAAGCGCGATGTCAGAGAGAAACAAAAGGAGATTAGAAAGTTAGAAGATGAACTGGTAGACATAAAAGAAAACTACACCGTCATGGAGGAGCATATGAAGGCAAAGGCTGGCTGGGTTACGAAGTGTCGGGAAATCTACCCATAGTAGGTTTCTCAAAGGGTGGTTGTTGTATGGATGCACTTTAACGTTTAACCTAAGTTTTATTTTATGCATTAATTTTTACTTTATCGATGCTTGAATGTTGTATGGATGCACCATTTCGTTTTCTTTAATTTCAATAAAACGATGCTTTCATGTTTTAACTTTTATTTACACATAATATAATTTCACAACCACGATAAGGTAGATAAAATCAACAATTAACATAATAACAATATCACTTAGCATAGAAGATGAGGTGGTTACAATCAAGGGAAGTCAATGTTAAGGTCAATGCTATCATGCCTTAAAGTTCCATGTGGTTCTAGGTTCGATGACCCTTGAGAGCGAAATCTTTGGCTAGTAGAAGCTCTCCTGGGCACGGTTGAAGGGGCAGGAGTTGGACATTCACCACGAGTATGTCTTACTGCTCCACACCTAGTACACGTTCTCTGTATCGGATCCTCACCACGAGATGGACGTCGATCGTTCTTTCTTGGTCTCCCCGCACGTCTCTTGGTTATTAACAGTGGATAGCATGGCGGAAGGGGGACGTGTGGCAAAACCCATGATTGAGGGGGTCCAACAGGATAGATCAGCTCATGATATGTTGACCGGTAAGTACTGGACGTGTAGTAAGATATAGCCAGATCGCTGCAATCTCTACGATTCATTGACCTTGCAGCAGCGATGGCATGACCGCACGGTAAACCAGAATATTGCCATTGGTTACATTCACAAACACCGTTGACCATATCGACAGTCGCGTGATAATGGATATCCCGAACGTTGAACTTACCATGTCCAATCTGACTTACCCTCCATGTCGCAGACTTTCCCGACCTTCTGCTAATTATCACCTCCGCCATTGGTGTGAGATGATTATGCATTTCATCTACAAATATGTGTTAATTGTGTTACGATTTATACGGAAGACGAAAAAAGCAACTAACATATAAGTTAAAGATTTTAGAGTTTATCAACCTCCCTTTCATCGTCGAAGTTGGTACCACTCTTGTTGAAAATCTCGGAAGTACTCTATAAGGCCGACAATGGGTAACCTGCGTGCAAAATGGGACAGTGCATTCACCGACTCTACACTATTAGAGGTCATTATGTTATACCGTTGTGCAGGGAAATGGGCCCTTGACCACCTTTCTTTTCCAGCCTCGTCCATAACTTGTGCTCCACGAGGTACTTCATATCGTAGTGCATTCATGTAGGTCTCGAACTCCCTAATAGTATATGCTTTGCACGCCTTCCAGTAGGTGGTCTTGTTTGTTGTGATACGTTTGTCCGCGCTTTTCACGTTCATCTCCAAATGTCGACAACATAGGGCGTGAGGGGTGGAGGGGTACACGGCAGAAATTGCCGCGCTTATGGAAGGAGCCCTGTCGGACATAAACACCAACCCTTCCGGGGCTCCGATACATTCCCGCAACATGTTCAGAAACCAACCCCACTCCTCCCCCGTCTCGGACTTGCCTACTCCGAAACCCAAAGGCACAATGTTGTTATTTCCGTCCATGGCAACCGCCAAGAACATCATACCCAGGTAATGCCCCTTTAAATGGGCAGCGTCTATTACAAGGACAGGACGCAGATTTGTCAAAAACGTCCGGATCTGCAATAAACGTACGTGGTTATTATTTTTAAATGTTAAAATTCATAATATGTAAAGCTACGACGATTTAATATACTTACCGCACATCCAAGTGCAGTGAAACACAATTCGAAACGTCCGTTTGAATCCGTCCTTATTCTGGTGCGTGTACCCGGATTCTTTAGCTCCAAGTTATATAAATACGCAGGGAGTCGTTCGTACGACTCCTTGGGAGTGCCTCTCACCATTAGTAGTGCCTTGCATCGCGCACGCCATCCTTGGTGGTAACCAATGTTGATCCCGTACTGCTGATTTATATCGTTGACGATGTCCTTCGGCCGAAATGACCTGCTAGCGTCAAGAAACTTGTCTTTCAGTATGTGTCCCAAAGTCCTTTTGTTGGCCTGCCGGTGGCTGGCATTTAGTTGTGTCCTCGAACATGTGTGTACGTCGTTCAGCTTTCTAACGACAAACAACCCTCCTTTAGGGCCCACGGACTTCGCGGACATACTCCATTCACAATTTTGTTGGTCACAGACAGCCTTGTATCTGCGTTTGTCGGATTTCTTCGCTCTAAACACGAAACCCTCTCGCAAGAACTTCATTCCCAACTGTACGGTCATTTCCTCCTTCGTATGAAATATTTGACCTTCATGTATAGTTGTACTACGATTGTAAGGTGCGGGTTGGTAGGCTGGTATATGGGTCTCCGGGTTAGGAAGGGAAGGGGGCATATCAAAATAATCGTTTAAAGCACCAAATGATTTATTGCTAGGGGTATATGTTTCTTTGTCCTCGTCATTATCGGTATCTGATCTGTCCAGATCAGATATACCAGTTGTGAAAACATGTGTTTCGTCATCAGCAACTCCAACAAACTGTCTTTTTGGGTCTTCTGCTTCTTCTTCTTCTTCTAGTTGCGTCTCCGGAACAACTTTGGGATAAGATTCGTTAGGACGATATGCATTATTAGAATAAAGTGTGGTGTCGTAGGATGCCTGAAATTGAGAGTCAGGCTCCAGTTGACTACCACCGATATGGATTTCGTCATCATCTTCGTCATCACCTTCGTCATCACCCATCAATGGTGCGACATACACAAAAAGTTGTAGAGGTATTTCTGAATCGGCTGCAAGTAGCATAAAACCAAGGATTTCGTCATCGTTGGTTATCTCCATCAGTGAGCCATCTGCACATCTGAACACCAACTTGCAAGCAGCAGAATCTCCGATTCCACACTTTCCCACGACGTAATCGATAAACGTCTTATACGAAACCATTATTGGAATATTTACACCACGCTTTGTGTAGCCAATATAATCCCACCCATTGTTGTTTTGCACCCATTGACCATCGAAACATAATAAGAGTCTAGTTTTTTGAACAGATGAACTCATTTTTTCAGTAGTATGAAAAATGAAGCAATTCAAGTGGATGTGATGAACGATTTTGCATCTAATCTTACTAATCTTTATCGGAAAAATTGAATGGAGAAAATGAATGTGAACCACATATTCAATGACAATGGTACACTTATTGTATGAGAATCAGACCAAAATGTGGAAAAAAACAGTAAAATCATTCAAAAAATACGTCAGAAACAGTTGACCACACATGAAATCATAGGCCTGAAACCCTAATTTTCCAAACCCTAATACGCTTTACACTATTCAACGCGGACCTAACCCTCGTTTTTTAACAAAAAACGCGGCCCCAACCCGCGTGTAACAGTGAAAAACGCGGGGTCAGCCCTCGTCCCCGTGCATTGAAGCCAAACGCGGTCCAAGTCCGCGTGTAATAGTAGAACGCGGCCAAAACGCGTACCAAGTCCGCGTGTAACAGTGGAACGCGGACAAAACGCGGACCAAGTCCGCGTGTAACAGTGAAAAACGCGGACCTAGGGGGTATTTTGGCAAAAATAACAAGATTTGGGGCATATTGGGTACTGATTTTTCAATAAAGGGCATTTTAATTAAATTCCCTTTTGATAAAACTCATTCCACCCCAAATTGGGGGGAATAGAAAATTTAGACGCCACATTCTCCCTCCACTTTATCTTTTCATCTCTTTATCTCCCACCTCACCAACATCATCACCATCTGTCTCTCCCCTCAAACTGCAATTTCCAGAAAAAAAAAATCACCAAAGTTGTTCAAAGGTTTTTCCCACCTGAGTTTTTCAAGAAAAAGATAATTTCATTCCTTAATCCTAGTTGAAGCTTCCACCATCAATGGTCATACTTCTCTCTTGGTCAACGATGGTGAGCTTCCACCTTCCATGGTCACTTCCCTTCTATACTTCTCTTTTTCTTCTCGTTTCTCACCATTATTTTTTTGCAGTACTTTTTTTTAAACCAAAAAACCCTAGTGTTCTTGTGTAATTCAACTGTAAAATAGATTCAAGACCATTGTTTCTTCTCGTTTCTCACCATTGTTTTTTGCAGTACTTTTTTGGTTGCTGTGATGGTGAAGATGCTTGTTGTAATGGTGAATTACGATTGAAGATGTTGTGCACCCATTTTGTCTTGGAGACGATGAAGTATTTTTTTTTACATTAGTAATCGAAGGAAATCTCTATAATACAATAGAATGGAATAAAAGTTATCATTCCCATTCTACTTTATTTTCATTCTCATTCCCATTTTCATTCCTTAAAAGGAACCAAACGCCCCCTTAGTTCTATTGGTGTTCCGTCGGACATTACCAACGGATGGGGGCTGTCGGTAATATCTGGGCGGTATTAAGCATTTTTCTAGTAGTGTTAGTAGACAGGGAAGGGAACATGAATTTTTGGGACACCGAATTTTTATTCTTATTATTCTCCCTTTTGCCACTTAATAGATAACTAAAAATAATACATGAAATAGCATCATTTTAATAGTTTTTGTAAAGGTCGATCGATGCAAGACTTGTGTCACGTTAGTTATGCCAAGTATAGCTTAATTGATAATAAATTCTCCAAAAAAAACGGTGACACCCTTTAGAGCTTTATTACCGAAATGCACCAGATCAATTCCCTTCTAAGTCGCAATTCATGGGAGGGCTTGAGATTAAAAGAGATCAACAATTCAGATCCACTTCTCACTGTTAACTCAACTTCTCACACGATCCTTCGCCTAAATACTACATACTTAAAAAATGTTAATGATAAAGACCTACATCAAACATATAAGGTGTTATGCCTAACATTTTTTTTTGTTAATTGTGGGTGTCCGAACCAACTTGCATACACCTCGACTAATCCTATAAGGCTCTGAAAATGATAGGAAAAAAAATCTCTAGTGGCCCAGAGGAGACCCGAACTGACAACCTATGAGGAGGAGACTCGAACTGGCGACCTATAAGAAGAAGCCCCAAAGGCCTAGCGTTTATGACGGTTACGCCTTCATATATTGTTAGCTATTTTGTTAGCATGGATGTAAAGCAAAATTTCATCGATATGGTTTTTATTAAAAGGTAAATTGTATCAAAATGAAACATACTCTCTTTCACTTCATATTTTAGAGAACCTATTTTTAATAGTTAGTGTATTATATCTTTGATGAACTTAAATGAATATACTATTTATTTTATACTCGAAACGTACTCGCGCAATGCAGCGAGATACATCACGATTTTAATGTTTCATTTTATTTTTTGTTTTTTATCGATTTATGGTACGATTTTGGATGGTTTTGAGAGAGTGATAATGATTTTTTTTTTATAAATTTGTTTAATTTAGGTTTAATAATATAATGTTTTTTATTAAAAAAAATTAAGTAATTTGTTAGAATTCAATGATTATCTTATATATTTTAAATTCTTTATATTTAAATTGAGATGTTTATCCTGTTTTGATTATGTTTATCAGGTAGATATGAATTCAAACATATAGCTTTAGAAATTTGTATTCATGCATCATCACATGTAATCTTGAATTTTAAGTAATATGTATCAATAAACAGTACTTAATGCATAAAAACTTGTTTTTAAGAGTTTCTTCGATAGTTTAATAATAATGTAATTTATTTAGATTTAATAATATAAAGTTTTTTTATAAAATAAACATTAAATATTCTATTATATTTTCTTAATATATTTTAGATTTTTTGTATTTAAAATTTGATTTTATTCTGTATTTAATTATGTAGAGGGTGATTTTAGGAGAGTTGAAGTGGGAAGTGGTTTTACGAAAGTTAAAGTGGTTAGAGATAAAGATTGAAAGTTAATAAATAGCATTAAATGTAGTACATAAAGTTTTAATGATTGTTTTTAAGAGATTTTAAGTAATTAACATTAAATAACGATACATTAAACTTTAAAATTGTTTTTAAGAGTTTTATATGCATTCTTTATAATATAATATAAATATAGATAATTAAGGAGAATATTATAACATCTTTGAAAAAAAAATACTCCTTGAATGATAATTTTTTCTTTTTATTTGAGATGCCAGCTTCTCGTAAACATCAAATCGAATTTTTTAATATAAAAATTAAAAAAAAAAAGTTTTATTTTGTCTTTATTCTTTTCTTATCATTTGTTTAGACTTTTTCACAAGGTTTTTATAACTTTTTTCTTATACATTATTGTCACCTTAATCATCCACAATATGCTCGTTGGTAGGTTTTTCGTGAGGTTTTTGGGAGGTTTTTCAAAAAGCAAAAACCTTCTTTTGAGGTTTTTAAATTGAGGTTTTTCGTGAGGTTTTTCGTTATAGCTCGTAACTGCACGACCTGCTTTTTTGTAGCTTTTTCGTATTTAATCAGTTTTAACTTTATAGAATTTTATAAAAGTTTCGTATTTAATCAATTTTATTTATTAATATATTTAAAGTAATCTTATTTAAATATAATTATTAAATAAATACATAATGAAAGTAATTATATTTTTTATTTTTAAAATAATATCTCAGACATATTTATACAATTCTAACAGATTTCTTAATGACCCAATTTTTATTTTCGGTTATACATACTTTTAAATTTAACATTTTTTAATTTTTATTTTACATACTTTTTATACAACTTTTATATATTTCTTAATAACCTAATTTTTATTAATTTTATTGTACATACTTTTAAAATAACTTTTTTTCTTTATTTTTACCTAGTTAGATTTTTACTATAAATATACCTCTCAAACTTTCCAATCCATATTAAAATATTTAAAAAAATTATGTAAAATAAATACATAATTAAATTAATAATATTTTCTTGATTTAAATAAATATGTATTTGTATGAATTTTAATGTATTTATTTTTATAAATAAAAATAAAAATGATATAAAGTTAAAATAGTGGGACCCTGAATAGTTTAAAAAAGTAATGAAAAAGCTTGGGTGAGGTTTTTCACATAGTGGAGGTTTTTAAGTTGTTGATGTGGCAATAATGTGTAAAAAAAAGCTATGAAAAAACTCGTTGAAAAACACGTACACTGTGGATGATCTAACAACTTAAAAACCATTAAGTGAAAAACCTCACCCAAGCTTTTTCATAGTTCTTTCAAACTTTTTAGGGTCCCATCATTTTAACTTTATATCATTTATTTCTTATTTATAAAAATAAATTAATTAAAATTTTGACAAATACAGATTTATTTATATCGAGAAAATGTTATTAATTTTATTATCTATTTATTTTACAATAAAAATAAAAAAAAAAGTAAAATTAAAAGTATGTATAATAAGAAATGAAAAATGGACTATCAAGGAAATCTGTAAAAACTGTATAAAAGTATGTACAATAAAATTTGAAAAAAAATTGAATTTTAAAATAAAAAAAAGTTATTTAAAAATATGTAAGCTAAAAAGTAAAATTTGGGCTATTAAGAAATCTGTAAAAATTATATAAAAATATGTCAAATTCGAGACATTAATTTAAATATAATACTTTAATTATGTATTTATATTATATTATTTATATATTTATTTTATTTAATGTGATTACTTTAAATATATAAAGTTGGTTAATAAATAAAACTGATTTAATATGAAAGTTTTATAAAATTCACAAAATTAAAAGTGATTAAATACGAAAAACCTCTGAAAAAACAGATCGTACAGTTACGATCTATGACGAAAACCTATCCAAAAACCTCAAGTGAAAAACCTCTCCACTATGTGAAAAACCTCAAAATGAGGTTTTTACTTTTTGAAAAACCTTACAAAAACCTCTCAAAAACCACATTGTGGATATTCATTAAGGTTTTTCATAACTTTTTTCTTACACATTATTGTCACCTCAACAACTTAAAAACTTCTATATACCTCTATTATTTGAAAACCTCATCCAAACTTTTTCATTGTTTTTTTAAACTATTCAGGGTCTCACCATTTTAACTTTATATCATTTATATTCTTATTTATAAAACTAAATACATTAAAATTCATATAAATACATATTTATTTATATCGAGAAAATATTATTAATTTAATTATGTATTTATTTTACATAATTTTTTTAAATATTTTAATACAATATATATTATATATAAACGTCTTGTATGAAACGTATATATAATAAAAATTAAAAAAATGTTAAACTTAAAAGTATGTATAATCGAAAATAAAATTTGGGTCATTAAGAAAAATCTGTTAGAATTGTATAAATATATCAAATTTGAGATTTTAATTTAAATATATAAAAATATAATTACTTTCATTACGTATTTACTTATATTATTTATTTAATAATTTTATTTAAATATGATTACTTTAAATGTAATAACCGGGTTCAAAATTTAATAATTTTAAAGTTTGGGTGTGTTTCGGATCAAAGATCAAAGTAGAAGGGGCTAAATGAAACTTATGTATTAAAAGGAGCCTAACCTAGGGAATTCTATTGTGGGTGTGGCGGCTGATCAGAGAGAAAGGGAGAAAGAGCGATTTGGAGCTATTTTGGGAAAGATCGAGGAAGGGAGTATTCTGCTGTGGATTTCAAGCCTACAATAATCCTCTCCAAGGTAAGTTTTCTAAGGCAACACCTTCTTTAATTGAAAGTGTAGATTGAGGAGTCTGATGTTCTTGAGTTAGGGGATTGAGAATGCTTGAAAATCATCATTTTACTCCCTATAGGTTGTTCTTATGTTTATTGTTGTCAAGGGATTGATTATTGTTGCTTTGGATCCTAAACCAATGTATTTTTTATAAGGTTAACCAAAGGGTTTAAGAAATTTTGTGGGTTTTCATTGTCGGGGTTCACATAAAAACCCTTAATCGCCTCCGGGCGAACTGGGTGAACTGGGTGGCCCCGGGTTGGTCGAAACCCCGGGAGTCGGATGACCCCGGGGAAGGGTGACCCCAGGAGGGGAACCCGGGAGACGGGGTCCCCGGGGAAGTGTTGAGCCGGGAGTCGGCATGACCCCGGGCGGGACTCCGGGAGACGGGGCACCCAGGGAGGGCATGGACCCGGGCGGGACCCCGGGAGGCGGGGCGCCCGGGGAGGGCGTGGACCCGGGCAGGACCCCTAGAGGCGGGGCGCCCGGGGGATGGGGGAGACCAGAGTCTGTCGAGGTTAGGCCCGGGCGAAGGAAACCCCGGGAGTTGGGGCGCCCGGGGAATTTAGGTGTGGATCCTTTGGTCTAAATCTGATTCTTACCTTTTTAGGTGATCGGGTAGAGTTGGACTGGCGTAAGGAAATCCTGGTTATCAGTCTGGTTATCAGGTGAGTTTTTCTAAACTAAAGGCTTTTGTGATTAAGTGGCTAAATACTGGTGAATGTCATTTAATGTACTGTTGGTTGTATTGATTAACACACATGAAATTATCTGTTGGGTGCTCATAAATGTTGTTATTCTGAATGTGTGCATACACTATTTGTGGGAATTGCGCAATTATCGGGGGTGTGACCCGCTAGTGGTAATAATCGGGGGGTGTCCCGCTAGTGGAAATAACGGGGAGTGTGTCCCGTCTAAACTCATACCGGGGGGGGGGGGGGGTGTCCCGTATATGCCAGATGGGGGTGTGTCCCAGTTAAGGCAGTATGAGTTGGTTACGCTGTTATCGATAGGTAACGGTAGTATGTGCTAGTTATGTGTAGTAACTTCAGCATTGTTTCCTTTTATCTGAATGGGTTGTTTATATGAAGTATTTCTTTCTTTACATCTTGGTTGTTGATAAATGTTATAGAGGGACTCACTAGACCTTTGGTCTAACCATCGCTCTTTCAAAAACTAAAACCCTTTTCAGGTAAACGTGAAGTAGGCGGATCTGCTAGGGGTAAAGAGAAGGTGTGAGCAGCATCTGATTATAGAAGTCTCATTTGTAGTTATTTTCGTTATTCTCAGTTATGTAATAGGTTGCCGTTGCAAACCTTGAATTTTTAATTGTAGACTTGGGGCCGTTTTGGCATGGATTATTATATTATTATTAAATGTCTTGAGTGGGTTGTTACATTAAATATATTAATAAATAAAACTGGTTAATAAATAAAATTGATTAAATACGAAACTTTTATAAAATTCTATAAAGTTAAAACTGATTAAATGCGAAAAACCTATGAAAAAGCAGGTCGTGCAGTTACGACCTATGACGAAAACCTTACGAAAAACCTCAAGTGAAAAATCTCTCCACTATGTGAAAAACCTCAAAATGAGGTTTTTGCTTTTTGAAAACCTCTCAAAAAGCTCCTAAAAAGCTCCCAAAAACCACATTGTGGATATTGTTGGTATTATTTTAAGTTTTTAAGATTTTTTATTATATTTTTAATAAGAACATTTTAAATGTTAATCAATAATCAATTTAATAATTTTTACAGTAATTAAATTAAAAACTTTGGTCTTTGTGGTATACAAAATTGATCCTCGTATATAGTTCATTTATTACATAAAATACTTGATAATATGCATTTTTTTACAAATTATCCCTGAACTAAACGATTGTTTATTATTGTTGTTAAGTTAGAGGACAAATTAGTCATTTTAGCATTTTTTTTCTTTACAATAATATTAAAAGTTTCGTCTTTTAGTATTTTTTGTCTTTATATCATTTTTAACAACCAATCAAATCAGCACATGTGGCATGGTCTTTAAGAATAAAAATAAAAACAAAAAACTCCATCGTCTCCCCATCTTTTATTCAGGCATCGATGAAAGGAGTCGGTTGGCGAACCCCCTCCCCCTTCTCGCTCTCCTCTGTCTGTCTTCTCTGTGATATCCTCAACTTCTCCAATAAAGCCTTCTTACTTTGATACCTAACTCGGTACGGTTTTCCACACTCCTCAACACAACCCCACCAGACGGTGCTTGTTGTTGATGTTGGTGATGGCCCTCCCCAACCCTCCTCTCCACTGCTTTAACAATCTCCACCCCTGTCCCCTCATATTGCTTCGATCAATGATCCTCATCCCTCACCATTGCTCCTATATTTGTGTGTAAATGTGTCTATATGTGTGCATATATATATATATATATATATATGTGTGTGTGTGTGTGTGTGTACTATGGGTTTTGAAGAAGAAGAGAGGGGGAGAGTAGGGAGAGGAGAGGGGGCTCGTGCATGGTCGAATAGGTACAACGGGGAAGCTCGAACCGGCGAGACAAAAGTTAACAAACTTCCAAGAGATATTTCCTTCCTGTTCTTCAACATCCCGAAAAAAAATATGGAAGTGGGGTGTTGTGGAAAATTTTCAAGAGATATGGCGCTTTATCGGATGTGTATATGGCGAGGAAACGGATGCGAAATGGAAAAAGGTTCGGTTTTGTGCGATATAGAGAAAATGGAGATACTCAAGAGTTAGGAAAGAAACTCAACAAGATCTGGATAGGTTGCTTTAAACTTCGTGTTTTCTTGGCAGAAAGAGGTAGGGAAGGTGACAAGCACGGTAGCGGAAAACATTTCGGGAGTAAGAAGGAAATGCAACAAGGAGATGGTAGAGTCTTTCCGCACTTCAGGGGTCTGTGGGTGTGGGAAAAAGATCATTCGTAGAGGTGTTGAAGGGCATTAATGAAGTTAAAAAAGAAAAAAAATTCCGGACGTAAAGGAGGAGGTAGAAGAAGTAATCGGCATATGGCCGGAGGATAAGGAAACAAAGAGATTCTTGAAATGGTGTTTAGTAGGAAGCATAAAATCGACCTATAACATAGGGGCTATTCGACATTTGTGTAAAGAAGAAGAAGCTATTAGGGTAAAGGACATAAAATATTTGGGTGGAATCCAGATCTTACTAAGATTCGGAGGGGAGGAGGTGTCAAAAAAAGTCTTAAATAACAAGGTCCACGGTTTACACTTCTGGACTAACGATCTTCGTAAGTGGTCGGAAGGGTACCGTAACTCGGAAATATTAGTATGGATCAAAATCATAGGTGATAAATTGCGGGCATGGGTGGAAAAGAGAAATCTTTACGGCAATTGCGGCAATTAGGGAAAAGTTTTAAAAACAATGGGATGGGAATTGGAAGAGAAAAATCTAGCATGGGGTAAGGTTTTGGTAAGCACACATATTCTATCGATGATAAATTGTCTAAAGTGCATAAAAGTAGGGGATTTTTTCTATCGGATTATGATCATTGAAGAAGAAACCAATTTAATGAAGGACGTAGAATGGGATAGCGAGGAGGTTTTTTGGTCAAGCAGCGAAGGGGAGGAAGATGGGTCTACTTGCCCGTCTCAGTGGTCGGAAGAAGGTAGGATTTCAGAAGATGATTGGGGGTAGAAGAAACATGGATAGGAGATACGGGTGAGGGCGAAGGCGAAGGATCGCTGGATGGCAAGAACAAAGCAGATTCAGAAGACGACACCGACGATATCGATCGGAAATTAGCCGACGACGGTGAGAAGGGTGGGAGAAAGGGGGAAGTTGAAAGGTCGGCAAAATCTTCAAGAAAGGAAGTTCCAAGGCATAATCATAGTGGGGAGAGTTCCAATGAAAAGGGGTAGGTGGTTGGATCATTTTGGATGGAAGGTTTAGATAAAAATAAAAATAATAATTATATGTATCCTAACGGGGTAAATCAGATTGGTTCAAAGAATATTCAATTGGGGGATTTTGGAGAAAGAAGAGTTGGGCTTGATAATTCGGCCCAAGTGGGGGTTTATGGTGGTGGGCTAGAGGAAGAAATACATGTGCTGTCACCAGATTCAGTAGGGCCCAAAAATCAGGAAAATTTCAATGGAAAATGCAGCCCAAACGTTTATAATGAGGATTCATCAAGTCACGTTGAAGTCTCCAGGTCTGATCATCGACAGGAAGAAATTTCAACCAAGCAGAAGGAATTCTGGGAGAAATCGAAAGGGAAAAGTCTCGATTCATTCAACTTTGGGAGAGGAAAGGTAAGCTTTCATATGCAAAAACAGTTGGCTAGGCAGAATAATAAGAAGATGGGTCAAAGGAAAGGATCAAGATCGTGTATAGGAGAGAAATTGGCGAACAAGAAATTAGGATCAGAAACTGTGGCAGCGGCTACGCTTTTATCGGTATCGAACGAATTGAATAGCAAAGAGGAATCAGAAGGTGTGGAGTAGTTTGGGCAAGCGATTGGAGTGGTTTGGAAAAGTCCACAAAATGAGATTCAAGGGGGTGAAGCCTCAAAGTCAGACGGAGCAACCAAATCAGGCGAGTGTCGATTACCCAAAAATTTAGAATGAATTGTATATCCGTGAATATGACGGGAATAGGGTCGATTGGGAAAAAATCTTGGATAAAAGAAATTTGTAGAAAAGTAAAACCAAGCCTAATGGGAATCCAAGAAACGAAAATTAAAAACTGGGATCAAGTTCAAATTAGAGGGATTTGGGGAGGAGATGATGTAGACTTTGCAAAGGTTGATGCCAACGGTAATGCGGGAGGAATTGTTACGATGTGGGATAAGAAGATGTTTGATTGTGAATACGTTATTGAAGATTCATCCTTATTGATGGTGGTAGGTTCTTGGGTGGGAGTAGAAGGTAAGGTGGGGTTTATAAATGTATATGGTCCGAATGATTTTAAAGGTAGAATGGAATTATGGGGTAGATTAGAAAAAAATGTAGAAAGGGATGAGGTGAAGTGGTGTTTGTTTGGAGACTTTAAGGAGGTACGGGGATCCCACAGGAGGCTAAATTCAAACATGAATCTCAGGGGGGTAATAATAAATTCGTTCGATGAAGAGGAAGTCTTGGAAGCTATCAAAAGTTGCGGGAATAATAAAGCGCTGGGGCCGGATGGTTTCACTTTTGGATTTATAAAAAGATTTAGGATACGGTTAAGGTGAATCTCATGAGGGCGATAAGATGGTTCGGTGATAAAGGGGAGATTAGTGGGGGTTGTAATTCATCCTTTCTTACTTTGATTCCTAAAGTGGCAAACCCGACTAATCTAGGAGAATTTAGGCCAATTAGTCTAATTGGTATTTTCTAAAAGATAATATCAAAGGTTTTAGCGGAAAGAATTAAGACTGTGATGACAAAGGTAATTAGTGATACTCAAAACACTTTCGTGAAAGGTCGATCCATTCTTGACGAGGTCCTCATTTCCAACGAGGTGATCGACTTTATGTGAAAGAAGAGAAAAAAGGGTTGGTTTTCAAGGTTGATTTCAAAAAAGCATATGATAGTGTGGAGTGGGAGTTCTTGATCGATAGTATGCAAAAAATGAGATTTGGAGATAAATGGGTCTCGTGGATAAAGGCTTGCCTCAATTCCGCTTCTATGTCAATCCTAGTCATCGGTAGTCCAACGAAGGAATTCAAAATGAGCAAAGGCTTGCGACATGGTGATCCATTGGCCCTGTTCCTCTTTCTCATTGTGGCCGAAAGCTTACACTTGTTAATGGAAGAAGCGGTAAACAAAGGTCTACTCGAAAGCATCAAGGTGGGGGAAATAATGTCTCAATCTCGCATCTTCAATACGCAAACGATGCCATTTTTTTTGGTAAGTGGAGTCTAATCAACCTCAACAACCTTATTAAAATCCTTAAATGTTTTCACTTGATGTCGGGGTTAAAAATCAATGTTAGCAAAAGAAAAATCTTTGGATTGGGTGTTGCGGAAGAAGAAGTTCTAAGTTGGGCAAGAAATGTAGGATGCGGCCCGGGCATTTTTCCGTTTACATATTTGGGACTTCTGGTTGGAGTGTCAATGAGATGGTTCGCACATTGGGAATCGGAAATAGAGAAATTAAAAAAAAAAGCTAGTTTCATGGAAATCTAAAGTGATCTCGTTTGGTGGTCGGTTGACTTTGGTTAAGTCGGTATTGGGAAGTCTTCCCTTGTACTTTTTCTCCTTGTACCGTGCCCCGAGTGGAGTGATAAAGGAGTTAGAAAGGGTGAGATGTAGATTCTTTTGGGGGTGGGGGGGGTGGGGGGGGGGGAGATAGCGTTAAAAAAGGTTTAGTGTGGGTAAAGTGGGAGAATTCGGTGAGGAGTTTCAAAAATAGGGGTTTAAATATAGGTAGTTTGAAATCGACCAATTGAGCTCTTTTGGGAAAATGGTGGTGGCATTTTCGAGTCGAAAAAAGGCATATTGGGTAAAAATCATTGAAAGTATCTACGGGGTGGGGGGCTATTTGATAACGAATTTAATGGTGTTGGTGCAGGTACGGTTTGGAGCAATGTAGCTCGTAATCGAAGTCGGGTGCTACTTAACCCTAATACAAGTTGCTCTTCACAAAACCAATGCGGAAGACTTCACCAAGCTACTCACCTCTCGGGCACTCAACTAGAACTTCCCTCTTCACAATGCCACTAGAACTATTACCATACGACGCCTGTTGCATATGCCGACAAATAAATGGTTAGGCTAACGCCTAGTGAGTCCAAGAGTTTTCAATATGAATAAATATATCATCAAAAGGAAGAATGCAATTTAATTCATAATCTTTCAAAGTGATGTGCTTCAAATATGAAAACGACTCGTTTTCCAACAATATGCATTTTAGACGAAGGAAGCACCAATGTAAACGTTTTCCAAACCAAACTGTTTTAAGGACTAAGACCCCAATATAAAACGTTCCTTTATAAATTAATTTTCAACCCAAAACTCACTCAAAAGGAGAATAGAAAGTGGACTCCCAATTTATAAACGCGGATAAACTCTATATCCCGAAACACCCAAAACACGGGTGGGGCATAATACTCAACCCATAAACCATGGATAAAAACCCATATAAACAAAATGTCACCGAAAACATGGATAATAAAACTCAATACACAAAACAACACATTTCGGTGACGGGGGAGACCCGAATTCCATCGAATGTAGCGGGCACACAAAGTTAAGCTACTTCTCGATGTTCTCGAGCTTCACATAGAGTCATGGATCCCCATATACGGCTCCCTACCATGCAACCACCACAAGATACCCAAATGACCCTAGTGTCTACTCGACCTCTAGATGAGTGTCACCACAAAAGCCACAAGTCCCCGTATCTGGCTCACCATGGGCACCATCGCAAGACTTAGCTCCGTATACGGCTCTGTAGAGCACCACCACAAGCTTACATAAAAACATGACTTGGGGACCACTCCTAGACTTTAAACGCAGACACTAAATTCCACGATGAAAAACCAAACCGGATTACAAACGGACATCGAGTTCAACCACCCACGATCTATACCTTGAACCCTTCACTAAAGGTTACATGGTTATCGAGTTCAACCACCCACGATCTATACCTCGAGCTCCCGCTAGCCATAAATAATTTCCAATCCCAAAACGGGGATAAAGTCCCCAACTAAACCAACTGACTGACTCATATGCCTATGGATCAAATGCATTACAGTCTAAAACGTTACATGACTCTAACAAATGAACTAACGCATTCAAAACATGTAACTCTCAATTAAGATGCAACTAAGTACAACATACGTCAAAGGCTCCTTATCGAGCTACCAAAACTGAACAAATGTTCCAAGACTCATCTGAGTATAAATCAAGCCCCAAAAGGCATAATAGACGTTCGGATAAAATACGCGAGCCAATATGGTTGTATAATCCAAATACATCTTTTCCCAAAATCTTTGTTTCTCAAATCACAATTGGCCTTCGGCCCAAAACCCAAAAAAGTTTACTATTTCTAAAATGTTCCCAAGGTCGGGAATGACCAAAACCAAGGGACTCACACATTCGTACTTTCAAAACATCTCATTTCATGAATGATGCATAAAACCCGACAAACACTAAAAGTGCATTTTTGACTAAATATCTATTTATGCAATAAATCATCAAAACACATTCATTTATGACACATTTACCCAAAAAATCCCAAATCTGGGTGTTTTACAAAGTTTAATAAGCTAAACACTTCAAATAACTCAACAGTTGACAATTTCATGTAAAACACATAAATCCGTTAAAATAGACATTTTGGCATGTACAATGTTTTCACAAATCAACTTGAACTCACCTTGCTAGATTTAGGCTAAATTTAGATTTTACCCCACTTAGAGCTTCCTTGAAGAAACTTGAATCCTCAAAGCCAAAACTTCCAAAACCTATATCCATACATTCCGACTATAAATATTTGTATTCAACCATGTAAAAATCGTTTCTCAAACATTATACATGAAGATCTCAACTTATACCAAAAACCCTAATTTTCTATAGTTGAAGAGAAGAGAAGATTACCTTTACCATAGTTTGAATCCATCAACAAAACTCTTCTAGGTCACCAAAGTGATCCTCAAACTCCCAATCTTCAAAATGGTGAGAATGGTTGGGTGAAAACCTAAGGAAACTTGGTGAGGAAGATGAAGATGGAGGGATTAAAGTTCTAACTTCCAAGACTTGTTAGATGATGATGAATCCTTTGATTTTAGGAGGAAACCCCCTCAAAAATGGGTTAGGGTTCATTTAGGAGGATGGGCGGTCGATTTGGGAGAGAAAGGGGGGAGAGGTTTGGGGGTTTTGGTGAAAATGGGGAGGGAGGCCAGTTTTTGCCTTATAAATATGCACAGTGGCTCCGCTAGAGCGCTGGCGTGGATCGACTCGCGTGGAGAGTTAAGCGGGCCACTGGAGTCGCGAGCAAATAGAGCCTAGCCCGGTTCCTGGTGCGACTCAACTCGCGCGAAGGTTCACGTGGGGCACTGTTGGCGCTTTTCGCCTTCTCTTCGGCCAGAGATTTTGAGGTGTTACACGCGAAGATAAAATGGAGTGATCGCTAGATGAATAAAAAAACTTCAAGGTTAAGAAATTAAGAGAGGTTATGGAAGAGGGATGACCGAATCTCAACGTTATCGCGGAACCGACAAATTGGGTGAAAATCATCCCCAATAAGGTATGTGTTTTATATGGAGAGCTAGAAGGGGAAGAATCCCATGTCATTCGGGTTTAGATCAATGGGGATAGATTTACATACGATATTGTGTCCTAGATATGGTGAATCAGCCGAAACGGTTGACCATGCTTTAGTATCTTGCCCGGAGGTAAAACAATTATGGATGTTAATTAGAAGATGGTGGCACAAAAACCTGGAAGCGGTGGCATCGGTATGAGAAATTCTCCAAGATGGAGCGAATTCGGTTAATAATAATTCGATCGAATCGCTTTGGAATAGGGTGATTTGGGCAGCCTTGTATCTAATCTAGGAACACAGAAATAGGGTAGTATTTAGAGGCGATAAAAGGAAGATTGTGGATCAATTGTATGAGTTCCAATTGATCATTTTGGAAGGGATAAAAAGCCGCAACAATAAGATTTCGGTCGACGGTTCAAGGTGGTTCACGGCTTCGTATTCTCTACCTTAACCCGTCTGGAGATGTGCTAGAAAGAAGGGTGGTAATGAGCTGTGGTATTCGGGTAGTGGTCGTCGAAGGGGTTTGAGAGTTTGCCTCTCGCAAACTTGAACCGTCACGTTTTGCTGTCTCTTTTAGATGACGCGTTGTTTTCATCTCTGTTTTTGTTTTGTGTTGCTTGCTTGGATCTTTTCATGACTCCTTAGTAGTGGTTGTGGCCTGCAGTAGGGGTGGCCATGACTTTGGTCTTGATATTTTGGATGTACTTGGATGTGTTTTGTTGTTATAAAATTTGCCTTTAAAAAAAGTTAAATAATGAAAATTGTTAAAAGACCATTTTTTCCACGATTTTAACTGACACGGTCAACAGTCATTAATTCCAAGGATCAAATCCATAGAAAAAAAAATGCATACCACCAAGTGTTTTAAGTAATGAATAAATTCTAAAAACCTATTCCATAAAAAGCCGCATCCACATGTACCACATCCGCAATTGACTCTAAATTTTATGTCAGTCCAATGTTGTATTTATTTTGTTTGTTATTCTAATTATAAGTCAAACTTACAAAGTGTACACTTTAATGATAAATCATAAATGGTTAAATGACATTACATATTTTAATTTAAGTCAACTTGTTAACGTATTTTGCCTTCAAATATTATTGAAATTTTGAAATCAATGATTGACGATTATTATATAAATTCGTAACAATGATTTAATTTTTTATGAAAACTAGTTACACATTCGTGCACGGTACAGTGTGAAACATGTAGAATTCGAAAAACAATTGACAAATGTATGTACCCACGTGCAAAACATATCGAAATCAAAATGTCAACCATCATGTTAAATTTGTATTATTCGTCCTTACCAATACTAAGTCTATAAAGGCATGGTGTTTGAGTTGCTTAGTGGACATATACGTGAATCATGCATCCACTCTGAAGTACTTTGATGCATTTTTTTTTTCTATTATGTGTATATCGTCCAAAAGGTGAACTGCATCGACCGCATAATTTATAGATCTTGCATTAAATATAAGTTTGGTGAACATATACTTTCTACTTGAATAGTCACCAATGATGTTAGAGCAAAACTGAGACCCACCAGAAAGCTTGAAGAATAAAAATATGTACATATCATAAGGTTATACATGTACAAAAATATGCACATATCGTATGCATTTAAATTGACAGAGTAAGACTGCAAGAGAATTTACGTTGTGATTTTTATGGATTATTAGTTTTGTCAAATATATTTCCTAGGTCCCATAAGTAGGGGTGCTCACGGATTTGGTTGATCGGGTTGAAGGCATTTCAACAACCCAACCCAATGTTGGTGGTTTGAGAATTTTCAACCCAACACAATCCAACTCGTTCGGGTTAGTCGGGTTGTGTTTAAACAAAGTAAAAATAATATTGAAAACATAAAAATAAGAATTTTTTCTTTGAAATACGATCCATCATTCAAAAGAATATACGAGTTCATCAAATATCTAGGTATTACATATTACTTTCCAATAATGTCATCTTATTAGTTCTATTGCTCGTTATTGTCGAGTTATTTTTGGTAAGTTATACATATTAAAGGGGAATATAAATAATTTTAGAGAAGTCATTAAAACGTTGGTCGGGTTGGTCGGGTTACTTTAAGCCTAACCCAATATTCACCCAATAGATTCAGGTTGTCCTAATTTCGTATCGATTATATGTCGGGTTACCTTGAGTTGATTTTTTTCCGGGTTGGTCGGGTTGAGTTGATCGGGTTGGTCGGTTTTTTTAGCACCCCTACCCATAAGCATGACAATATGAGATGTTGGATTGTGGTGTGTTATTATTAGAATGATATCAAATTGTTCTGTCAAGGTAATAAAAAGTAGTTCATATGCTCCTATAGTTTAGAAATGAGGTAGCAACTCTGTAAATTGGAAGTGAATATAGATAAACACATTTACATTATCTAATTGACATATACAACCAACTCCATTGATTTGATAGATGATTTTAGAAATTAAGCATTCCATCAAAAACTCAAATGGAGGTTAACTGAACATTTTTTGATACATTCTTTGTTAAGGGTAAGAACTTACCTGGTAATAGTTTATCGGGTAAGCGTCATACACTCTCATTTACTAGCTAACGTTGTCAGTCATTGTCATGTCTCTTACCGGAAAAGAATTGTCGTTCCTTAACAAGCTTACCCAATAAGTACTTACCCATTTTTTAAGGAAGAAAGCCTTTTATCCAGTAAGCGTTTGATAAATAGACTCTAAGGGAACTAAAACATTTTTTACCGGAGGAAATGCAAACTTTTCTAAGGTTTGTGTTATTGGCTTTAAGGACGAAAACCTATAATTTGGTGTACACCATAAGGATGAAGAATGTAATTCACTCTAAAATTACAATTTATAATCCACATTTTATATGTTTATTAAGATAGCAAGGACGGGGAATATACCGAACGGGAAAGAAAACAAGTTAAACCCTTAAAACTGGTTAAGTTTTGGGTTTGCTTTATATTGGTCATCTGTTGAGTCTTCTTAATCAGGGTCACTAGTAGCTTTCCCGACCGTTATATTATGGGTTAGTCATGGTATGTGTAAGTTGGACTGAACACTCACACTTATTATTAAAAAAACAAGCTAAACAATTATAAGAATGACCCGTCTGCTATTGACAGAATGAACCCACCCCTCTAGTCTTTTATCATCTTTATTCTGTTCAAAAAATATACATCATAAACAACAAAGAACTTTTGACTCTTTTATTTTTATTTTTATAACAAGTGACAACGATAAATTTATATAGTCTTTTAGTTTTCTCATTTTTATTAAATAAAAAGAAATGATATCATGCACTATTGACCCCTTTTTTTCATAAGTTATAGTCAAAGTCAAGTCAAAGGGTACCAAATACGCATCGTAAATATTTTCGATTGAAAGTGCATGTTCTAAACTATAAAAAATATTATTAATTAAATTCTTTGGTTACCATCAATGTTCTAAAAAACTCGCCGCACAGCCGCCATGGCGCGCCATGGCACCAAGGCTTGTGTGTCACGCCACGTTAAGCCCATGGCACGCCATGGCCTAATGCGCAGTTATCGTAATGAGATATTTGATTTTTCTTTACGTTTTTAATGTCTTATTTGCAAGTTTTTAATATATAACCTAATTTAACTTGCTTATTACTATTGACTCATTGAGTAACACTACAAAACATATGTTTTTATATATAATATTATATATGAATTAGAAATTTGACGCCATAAGTCACGCCTTAAAAACGCCATGGCTTCGCCGTGACTCCTAAGGCTTGAGGCTTGGCCTCGCCACCACGCCACGTCTCACGTCATTTAGAACCTTGGTTACCATAAATAAATTTGAAAAGTTGTATAATGTATTTGGGCCCAAATATTGAATGTGTACAATTGGGGACCATTTCACAAGTCCATTGACCCATGTTGTATTTCTTAATTCTACATGGACCATTATTACCTAAACTATTTATGTATGAACTGATTTAATATGTACATGAGATAATATTTTTATAGAATTCTAGGTGTACAGAAAATTATTCAATTTAATTAGAATCGATCGATCATAATTGGATATATATATAATTGCTATTGGATTAGTTTGGATCCAAAATTTCAACATTCAAATTGGATCGATTGGTTCTTGGTAGGGGTGGTCAAAAACCCGACCAACTCGATCAACCTAACCCAACGCGAAATAACTTAACCTGAAGCAATCCGATGTCTAATCGAGTTAAAATCTTCAAACCGTAGTTATTAGGTTGATATTGGGTTACTTTTATTTGAACTCAACCCGATGAACCCGATATCCTTTTATTTCTTCGATTTAATATTATTATCGAGTCTCTATTAATATGTACATTAGACAATTACACCATCATGTACCCTCGTCATATACATAAATTTTTAATCTATTCTCCATCTCTATATAACTCATTTGTATATATGTTCAATAACTGTGAACATATATGTGCACAAACACACACACACACATATATGTGTGTGTGTGTGTGTGCAAATTGAGAAAATGAATTGAATGTGATATACTTAAGATTTAAGAAGTATGGATACTTTGTATCAAATGGTTGATGATGAAAGAAATATTATGAGTAAACTAGAGAAAACAAGTCCGGAGAATATTTTGATGTACCAAAGTATCAACCTGACTAAACTCAACTAACCCGTACGTTTTGGTTTGGCTTGGGTTGCACTTTAGTTTGAGTTGAATTGGGTTGTTCAAATGTCATCAACCCAATCAACCTAACCAAACCGTACAAGTTGATCAGGTTAGTCGGGTTGGTCAGGTTAATACTAATTTGGTACATCAAATATTCTCCTAACTTGATTTCTCTGGCCTACTCATAATTTTCTTTCATCCCGATCAACTCAACCTGTGAGCACCCTAGCTCTTGGATGACAGTCCAGAATCCAATATAACTGGACCGATCCGATCCAATCCAATTACCACCCAATTAGCAATATATATATATATACATATATATATATATATATATATATATATATATAGGGAGCGATCAAATGGAAACCACTCTAATTTTGAAAACCGTGGAAACCTTCGATTTCATTGGTTAAGTTAATGAAATTGTTTTAAGAAATTGTTTAATTTGATGAAATTGTTTCATATAATTCTTTTATTGATGAAATTGTTGCATATATTTGTGTTTTTTATGTAAAAATGAAAAAGTTCCATCAGACTGCAAAAATACATGAAACAATTTCATTAATAAAAGAATTATATGAAACAACTTGATCATATTAAACAACTTTATGAATAAATTTTATTAATTTAACCAATAAAATTGACGGTTTCCAAAGTTTCCAATCTAATATGGTTTCCAATTGAAACCACCTCTATATATATGTATATATTATATTTTACGATGTTTTTAGTTGATATTTATATGTATTTTTTTTAAATAGAAAAATATATGAATAATGAGTTGAAATGGTGGATTAGGGGGTGTTTGGGATTTGCTTATTTGAGGGGCTTTTTAGCTTATTGCGATTTGACACCGGAGATAAGCCCTTTTGAGTGTTTGGATGGAAAGAAAAGAAAAGAGCTTATAGCGGTGTCAAACCGCTAAAAAGCCATTTTTGATAAGTCATTTTGTTCTAACTTATCAACTCATTTTAAAAGTGCTTATGACTTTTTTGGTTCTTTTATATGTATAAGCAATCCCAAACACTTTTAAATAACAACTTATTAGCTTATTACGTTTTGGTACCACAATAAGCTAATCCAAACACTTGTTAGAAAACTCCGGTTTAACACCACATAAGTTAATAAGCACTTTTCAAAATAAGCATAAGTTGTTTTAAATAAGCAATCCCAAACACCCCCTTTGGTTAAAAATTAGATCAAAATATTAGATATATCAAATATGATGTAATGATTAATTAGTAGTAATATCCAATGGATTGAACCGAACCAATCCAATCATCCATTAGATTTGATTATGTTAGAATAATAAAGTTGGGTTAGGACGAGAAGAGTAATGTTGTCATCGAAAAAACAGTAGCTAATTTCTTTCAAAACCATTGTTTAACGAAGCTAGAATATGAAGTCCGAACTTAAAGCAACTACTCTCATGAAACACTTTAGCTGTTTTATGTCATTGCCATGTTAGTTATGTAATTCTATATTATTAGGGGTTGTTTGTTTTAAAAAAAAACCCTCATAATGGCTCTTAAATCAAAATCGTTCAGACCTTTTTACACACCACCTCTTATTAATCATAACTAAAATAAGACTTCAGACTTTAGACCTTTTAAAAAGCAAACGACACCTTAGTGTATAAACGTTTAAATTCTATAAAACTGATTGGATAATCATAAGACTTTTATAGTTTTATAATGGATCTCATTTAAAATTCTTTTAAATATAAATTCATTACTGGAATATTTAATGTTTATAAAATCCTGATAATATGAAAATAAATAAATTAAGTGTAGATTTGATTATAAAAATAACAAAATGAAATATAACTAATGAATTATAAACAAATGATTTTTTGAAAGTATGACTTTTAAGGGAATAAACGTGTGTTGCATATTCTTCAAAACTTGCAAAACATAAACCATGGATTAATTATATTGACTTTGACTTTTTTTATTTTTAATGTATTTTTAACAAATTTTTCAAAATTTCTTAAAAAATGGAGGATGAAACTTCAAATTTTCTAAAACAAAAATATATTCAACTCCAATAATATTCTCTATTTTGTATATTACAATATTAAAATATTTCATGCATCTAATAAAATATTATTTCTCTTTAAAAATTTAATTTCAAAGTTTTCTATTGGTGGAAATATATTAAAAGTTATTTCTCTGTTGTAGCATTTTTTGAGAGCTATCTAAATTTGGAAATTCTTACACACTCTCTTCTACTTTCTCCATTTTAAAAAATTTATTGGAATAAAAAATAAACATGCTAAAAATTCCTAAAATGTACATTTTTTCACTCTATAAAATATGTTAGAGATGCTCTAAAGTAAAAAGCATCCTCGCCATTAGGGGTGTACAAAAAACCTTCAACCCGCGAAACCCGTTCAACCCAAACAGCTAACAACCCAATTAAACCTAACCCGTCCAACCGCCCATCTGTCAAACCGCCAACCCATAAATTAAGAGGGTTGAAATTGGGTTACGATTTGTTCAACCCGCCAACCCGCCGCTAATATATATATATAATATATATATATATATAATATAATATAATATATATATATATATAATACAAGAATAAAAAACAACTAGTCTATTTTAGCAAATTTATAGCCCAGACTATATTATATACATTATATATAATACATTTTACTTAACCGAACAAACTAATGGAGGCTTGTTCGTGTTCGTTCATTAAACTTAACCAAACAAATGAATGAACACGAACGGTAAAAGAACGTAATTTTTTGTGTTCATGTTCGTTCGTTAAGAAAATGTGTTTCTTCGTGATCATTTACGTTTGTTCGTTAAGATGCTAAATGAACGTAAACAGGTGAACATAAACGAACGAACACAAATTAACAAAAAAACATCATTAATCATCATTTCGTTCCGAAATAACATAACAAAATGAAAAATCGGGTAAATTTATGAATAATAAAAAAGGAATTCTTAAATTTTAATATAACTAATGATTTTTCATATTAATATCGTAATATATATATATATATATATATATATATATATATATATATAAACAAACGTAAACAAACATAAATAAATAGACATTAACGAACGAGCTCATTGTTCATGTTCGTTCATTTAACTAAACGAACAAAAAAATGTATTTATGTTTGATTAATTCTTAAATAAACGAATATAAACGAAATTCTCCTGAACGGTTCGCCAAACGTTTGGTTCATTTACAACCCTAGCACTGCTAAATGCTAACCAAATAACCTCTTGGTTAGTGTTTATGCCAAAAATCTCCCAAGGAAAATTTAAGGTAAATGTGGAGCTTGATCCAACCAAAGAAAGTAGCTTTAATAATCGTACGATAATAATAAAAATGAAATAAACAAGACAAGGAAATTGATGACGCGGAAAACCCCTAAAATGGGTAAAAACCGCAGACGAGTATGAGTCGTCGTGCACTATGGACGTCAATCAGTGACGTCGTCCTTGATAACAAGTTTTACAAATGTAATTCAATGTAAAACAATACAATTAAATAAAGTCGGTCGTGCGTCGTGTGTAATTAGACTTCGGTCGTGCGTCATGCAACCAACAATTGTAGACTTTATGAACTTCGAGAGAGAATGAGTGAGCTTATAAGGTCTGAGAATCAGATGTCCAAATGTTAGGTTCCATCTTCATATTTATACTCCAATTGTCAGTTATCAAGTCTTGAATGCGTATCTTCAATAAAGTAGCCGTTTTGCCATTGATGATAGCGTCCGTTATGTTTGTTGCTATTGATGATGATTTCCGTTATAAAGAATGTCTTTGAATCCTGCATTAAACATGATATAAAATATGTTGTAGTTTTAGTAACTGAAATCCTGTCGTACGATTAACTTCATCGGACGAATATTTGTTCATTTAATCAAGGTCGCCTTAAGGATGGGCGTCAATTGTATCTGGTCGTACGACAATGTACTATTGAAATTTTTACCCAAACAATTAGCTAAACTTTTGTATATTCTTAGTACTATTTATTGCACTTCATTTTCAAATTTATGTAAACTACTAACCCGCCTAACCCGCCATCACCCGCAAGGGTTGGGTTGGGTTGGGTTATACTTTTGAATGAGTTGAGTTGGGTTGGGTTGAGTTTTTTCAAACCGCCATAATTGGGTTGAGTTGTAAAAATGTCCCAAACCGTCCAATCCAACCCGCGTACACCCCTACTTGCCATCATAAATCACCGTCCAAACCGTCCAATCCAACCCGCCTGTCGAGGGCTCTCACAGAGAAGGAGAAAGGGAAGAAGAAAGAGAAGAAGAACGAGAAGAGGAAATGACCGGTAAGTCGTTCGAAAATACCTTTAACTTGTATATCGTACGTCATTTCATTTTTTAATTTGTTTTTCTTTTTTCAGAGGACGCGGCTGTGAAGTCGACTGCCGTTAAGCGAGCCGAGCAACTGGAGCTCGCTCGTCAAGGGAGAGAGAAAGCTAGGAAAAGATCTGCCCCTTCCATGAGGGTAGATCCAAGACGTGTCCGAGGCAAGCCTTGGTCTTCGCCCAAGAAGACGGGCGATGCCACTCTGTCGTCCCTTTCAGGGGCGACACCAACGAAGGAAACCGTTGCTGGGGTCGAGCTTGGAGGCTCGACCAAGGCGACGAAGGATGCCCCAACAATGGGGGTGTCGGGCGTTGACAAGCCCTTTGCCGCACCTTCTTCTTCCTCTAGGAGTGAGGAGAAGAATAAAGAAAAGGTGGGAGAGATGATATTCAAAGCCACTCTCCCGGCTGACTTCATGGCTAATGACGTTCTCGAAAGAGACGTCATTTTTCCACACTTAGCCAAATTTCTCCTCCCGACTTTCTACGATCGGTACAAAGAATCTCGGGTTGAGGACACAGGGGCACATGCTGCTGGCCTCTGTTTCATGGTAAGTTTTTTCTTTTGAATCTTTTTCATTGCTCGTATTTTTACTACTAAGTCTTTTCCTTTTGTCGTGCAGGCTTTCCAAGCTTGTCTGAGCTTCTATGCTCAGACAGAAGGTCTTAGGTCGTCCTTTCCTGACGTCAAGAAAAGGGCTGACGAGGCTCTTGAAAGAGAGAAGGTCGCCTTGGAGTTGGTCGAGGCTGAAAAGACGAAGGTCGAAGGCCTTAAGACTGAACTCACCGATGCTCGAAGTCTACTAGAGATTTCGAATCGTGAGAAGGTCAAGTTCAGGGACCAACTTCTTGAGCTGGAGGCATTGTCGACTAAGTTGGAGGTCGAAAAGATCAAGGCTGTCACCACTGCTGCTGCTTCTGCTGACGAAATCGCGATTCTGAAGAAGAGGGTCGAAGATCTGGAGGTCGATGTCAAAGACTTGGAGATGGAGAATAAGCAAATCGAGGATTTCTCCCGCCTCACGGCCCGAGCTTCTTTAATGAGACGTCACTTGAAGGGGAAAGATCCTATGGCGTCGGCCCGAACTCAAGACTTATCTCGACACTGTCGGGACTGAGAGGGACTTGGATGAAGATGACGATTTGGAAGAGGGTGACGTCGCATAAGAAGTGGCAGTAGAGGAGACCGTTGTCGTCCAGGGACAACCTGACGTTCCTCCTACTTAGCTTATTTTCCTTTAGTATTACCATTAAGGGTCGGCCATCTGTGATCGCCTCTTATACTTGTATTTTTTCTTTTTGGAAATGGAAAAAGGTTCTTTTGCTTATCGACGCTTATTTATAATTAATCGTATGTCGAATAGATGGATAATTATATCAGACATTCAACCACAATCATTAAAATCAACTGAAACTTTCAATCGACCTTGGGTTATTTATAACAATGATTCTTGATTCTAAGTATTGAACATCAAATACAGAGTTTAATCTTTGTCATCCATTAAAATCGAACATATACGTGTGATCACATAAGTTTTACTCGACACAAAGATTTTGAATAAGTCGTGCGTCCCTGCGAAAAATAATATTAGTGGGGTGGTCGTTGGTTTGACCAACGACCCTCTGATGCTTAAGTCAGTAATCTTTCTTAAGAAATAATCGAAGAAATAAATATGAAATTTAAAAGAAATACCTCTTTTAAATGAACTGCATTCCAGCTTCGTGGGATATCTCGACCGTCGAGGGTTTGGATTTTGTAAGCTCCCTTACCCACGATGCTCGAGATTTGATAAGGACCTTCCCACTTAGTGGAAAGCTTACCTGCATTGACCTCTTGAGTATTTTGAAATACTCGACGTAGGACATAATCACCTTCTTGAAAAATTTTGGTCTGGACATTTTTGTTGAAATGTCGCTCGACCACTTGTTTCTGTGCCGCCATGCGAATGTGTGCAGATTCTCTAAGCTCTTCTAAAGCATCGAGGTCATAACTTAGATCGACCAAGTTATGCTCAACGGGCGTATGTCTTGAAGTCGGTAGTCGTACCTCAATAGGTAACACAGCTTCACATCCATAAACTAAGGAAAAAGGAGTTTGTCCTGTGGACGTACGAGGTGTCGTACGATTGGCCCATAAAACGGAAGGCAATTCTTCCACCCACTTCCCCTTGGCAGCTTTGAGTCTTTTCTTGATTGAATTGATGATAGTTTTATTACTCGACTCGGCTAAACCATTCGACTGTGGATATCGAGGCGTCGATGTCACCAACTTGATGTTCATTTCTTCACAAAATTTTCGCGTTCGATCACTGATGAATTGTGTCCCGTTGTCGCACGTTATTTCAGATGGATTTCCAAACCTACAAATGATGTTAGTTTGGATAAAAGAAATGACTTCTTTGTCCCGAACTTGGGAGAAAGCTGCTGCTTCGACCCACTTAGAGAAATAATCTGTTAAAACTAAAAGAAATACTTTTTGCCCAGGGGCAGGTGGTAGTTTTCCAACAATGTCCATTCCCCATTTCATAAAGGGCCATGGGATCAAAGTCGAGTGTAAGGGTTCAGAGGGTTTATGAGACATACCTGCGAGTTTTTGACATGCGTCGCACGACTGTACATACCTGATCGCATCTTGACTTAATGTCGGCCAATAGTAACCTTGTCGTGATATCCAGTTGGCTAGACTGCAACTTCCTGAGTGATTTCCACATTCACCGTCGTACATATCTTGTAGGATTTTCTGGACTTGCGTCTTGTTGGTGATACATCGCAAATTTAAACCAGTCGATGATCTTCGATATAATTGTCCTCTGATCATAACATACCTTGATGCTTTAAATCTAACCTTTCTGGCTTCCATTTTGTCATCAGGTAGTTGATCGTTTTCCAAATAATTTTTAATATCATCCGACCAGGAGCTTTCTTCCTCAATTGGTGCGACCAGAGTATTACCGTCGTCTTTGATTGTTGGTGTTGCAAGATGGACTATTGGGATATTTTTTAATGTCGTTCGACTAAGTGCTGATCCCAAGTTGGCTAATGCATCAGCTTGAGTGTTCTGATCTCTTGGTACCTATTCGACTATGAAGTGACTGAACTTCTTTGCCTCTTCCTTTACTATTTTATGATAAGCAATCATCCTTGAATCTTTTGTTGCAAATTCTCCATTAACTTGGTTAACAACTAGGGACGAGTCACTCCGGACATGTAGACATGTTGCCCCCAAGTCATAAGCAATTTTCATTCCTGCAATCAGTGCTTCATATTATGCCTCATTATTTGTTGCCTTGAAGTCGCACCGTATGGAATACACTATTTTTCCCCCTTGTGGGGACTGTAGGATGAAACCCAGGCTTGTTCCTCGTATGTTTGACGAACCATCAACGTCGAGCGTCCAAGTAGTGTCGTGCAAAGTTGCCACAATTAACTCGTTGGACGTCGTCGTTTCTTCTAGTTCTGGACTGAAATCTGTAACAAAATCTGCCAAGACCTGTGATTTGATCGCCGTCTTAGGCTTGAAATCCATATCATAATTGCTGAGGTAAATGCTCCATTTAGCTAGTCGTCCTGTTAATTCAGGTTTTCTTAACACAGACTTTAATGGAAAGTTAGTTACCACAGTTATAGGATGCGATTCAAAATAATGCCGTAACTTCTTAGCGGCCATGACTAACGAAAGCAAAAGTTTTTCTATAGATGAATACCTGGTTTCAGCGTCTAGTAGAGTTTTACTTACATAGTAGATTGACAATTGTCGTCCGTCGGTTTCTCGTATAAGTACTGCACTTACCGAATTAATGCTGACGGCCAGGTAGAGTTGAAGAGCTTCACCTTTCTCAGGTTTAGAGAGGAAGGAAGGTGATGTCATGTATTTCTTGAGTTGTTGCAGTGCCTCTTCATGCTTATCAGTCCATTCGAATCCTTTGTTCTTTTGCAGGACGTTGTAGAATAGGTGACATCTGTCGGACGACCGAGAGATGAACCTGTTCAACGCTGCTATACGTCCTGTTAGACGTTGGACTTCTTTAAAATTTCTGGGTGATTTGAGCTCGATAATTGCTTTAATTTGGTCTGGGTTAGCTTCGATTCCTCGTCGTGTGACCATATACCCGAGAAATTTGCCAGCTCGAACTCCAAAAGAACATTTTGTTGGATTCAACTTCATTTTGTATTCACGCAAAATGTCGAACGATTGCTTCAAATGTCCTATATGATCATTCGTATGCTTTGATTTGACGAGCATATCGTCGATGTATACCTCCATAGTGTCGCCCAAATGTTCTTTGAACATCATATTCACCAGTCGTTGATACGTCGAACCTGCATTCTTAAGACCAAAAGGAATTACTTTATAACAATAAATAACTTTATCTGTCATGAAGGCTGTTTTTTCCTGGTCGTCAGAATGCATCAATATATGGTTATATCCGGAATATGTGTCCATGAAAGTGAGTAATTCATGTCCAGCTGTAGCGTCGACCATAGAATCGATGTGTGGTAATGGAAATGGATCTTTTGGACAAGCCTTGTTAAGGTCTGTGAAATCAATGCAGACTCTCCATTTGCCATTTTTCTTTTGGACGACAACAACGTTTGCGAGCCAGTCTGGATACTTGACTTCTCGTATTTTTCCTGTTTTGAGTAAGTTATCAACTTCGTCGTTGATAATTTTATTTCTTTCAGGAGCGAATTTTCGTCTTTTCTGTTGAACAGGCTTGAACGAGGGATCAACGTTAAGTTTATGAGAAATAATACTTGGATCGATGCCCACCATATCTTCGTGCGTCCATGCGAAACAATCATTGTGATCCTGCAAAAAATATATTAGTTTCTTTTTAAAAGAAGGGTCGAGCGTCGAACCTATGTAAACCATCTGATCAGGCTTATCCTGGTTTAGGACGACAACTTCCAAGCGATAGTCGTCGTCAGTCCCAGGAACGTCCTGGTTCTGTAATTGCTATACTGTCTGCTTCGGGGGCTTCAAAGAGACTTTGTAACATTCCCTAGCAACTTTTCTTTCGCCTTTGATCTCTTGTACCCCCCATTGCGTGGGGAATTTCAAGATTTGATGGTATGTCGAAGGTACAACTTTCATATCGTGGATCCATGGTCGCCCAAGGATGACGTTATAAGCTGATGAACAGTCGACGACGTTGAAATTTGTCTGTCTGTTGATTCCTTTAACATATACTGGTAGTGTGATTTCCCCCATGGTACTTGTCGCTCCTCCGTTAAATCCAACGAGTGTAGTCGAACGTCGTGTGATCTCGGATTTGTCGATTCCCATTGCTTTCACTGCATCAAAAAAGATAATGTTAGTTGAACTACCTCCGTCGACGAGTATCCTCTTGGTCAGACAATTTCCAATGCTCAATTGGATAATTAGTTCGTCATGATGTTTCTGATGTACGTCGTCGAGGTCTGCTTGGTCGAACGTCAAGGGCATAGCTTCTAATTCTGCGTCCTCCTTGGGTCTTGCCTCTTTTGGAATTGGTCGGTCATCGGGACCACGACTAGCATGTCTTTTAGCAGCTGAATATGTGGTCCCACAGACATCAGAGCCTCCGGTGATACAATTAATCACCTTGGCATGTTCTGGGGATGTGGGACGCACGTCCTTCTTTTCCGTCAATTCTTGTAAATAACCTTTCGAATTAAGCCAGGACAGTTCTTTCTTCAGGGCGATGCAATCATCCGTTACATGACCGAAGTCATTATGGAAATCGCACCATTTTGTTTTGTCTTTCTTATCACTGTCCTTATCGCTTTTCTTTGGCCATCGAACATTTTCTTGGAGCTGTTTCAGGGATGCGACGACGTCTTTGGCAGACCCAGGGAAACCATAAGATGACACCTTAGGATACTGGACTGATTTAGAAGTCGTCGGCCCTTTCTTTTCGAATCTGACGTTTGAAATCTGTCGGGCAGGCTCTGATCGAACGGTTGGTTTCGGTTTGAAGTCTGGCTTTTTAACACCTAGACCTTTCCTGTCGTTTGAATGTTTATTTCTGAAAACGAGGTCATCCTCGACCCTCATATGAGCAAGCGTCCTTGCTCGTACGTCTTCAAAGGTTTCCAGATGATACTTCGTAAGGTCGAGATATAACCCTGAACTATCATCCAGACCCCGTTTGGACGCTTCAATTGTTGTTTTCACGTCGCAATTTCGGATACTAATCATTTCTGCGTTGAACCGGTTAAAATAGTCCCGGATGGACTCTCCATTTTTCTGTACGACATAGTAAAGGTCGCTCGTTTGTTTTTCCATTTTTCGACTACTAGCGAATTGTTGAGAAAATTGATTCACTAATTCTGCAAAGGACCCGATAGTTATGGGTTTGAGATTAATCAACCATTGTAACGCTGCTCCAGTCAAAGTTGCACCAAAACTCTTGCACATGCAGACTTCTTGAAATTGATGTGGTATTGAAATAGTCCACATAAGCTGTTTGTATTGGGCGACGTGTTCTGTCGAATCAGTGACACCTGAATATTTTGGGGAGAAGGTCGGGATGCTATATTTCTTTGGGATGTCCACCAAAGCGATTTCATCGACGAACGGCGACGCTTGAAATCCTGTTCGTGGTTCGACATCAACTGGGACTGCTGCCCCCGACAATTTGGCCAGCATAGACAAGACACGCTCATTCTGCTCCTCTAGAAACTTCAATCGTTGTGCAACAGGATCCATTGGTACACCCCCGGGAACACCCAATGGAACATAACCTGATCCGTTGAAGTTAGTCTGCTGCGAAGAATCAGAGGCATATCCATTGAACGGCATAGAAGGCATAGACATGGTTGGGATTACGAAAGTCGTAGGATTAACTGGTGGTGGACGAGGATAATTAGGCAATGGAGGAGGTACGTTCCAAGCACCAGTATAAACATTCGTAGTCCCGGTCACATTGTTTCCACTTTGGCTTCTGAGATGCTCGATGGTTTCTGCCGCCTGTCGAGCCTGAGCTGTTAGGGCGTCAATACGGGCACGAGCAGCAGTCAGCTCCATGTTCAATTGGGCCACAACATGATCTTGAGTTCCTTGGAATGACATTATCCTGAATATCTGAAAAAAGAGAATACTCGAAGGAAAATGTTAGCACGTCGTAAGATTATTAAAGATTTTCTTTGGATGGTGCCCCACGATGGGCGCCAAACTGTTTATGCCAAAAATCTCCCAAGGAAAATTTAAGGTAAATGTGGAGCTTGATCCAACCAAAGAAAGTAGCTTTAATAATCGTACGACAATAATAAAAATGAAATAAACAAGACAAGGAAATTGATGACGCGGAAAACCCCTAAAATGGGTAAAAACCGCGGACGAGTATGAGTCGTCGTGCACTATGGACGTCAATCAGGGACGTCATCCTTGATAACAAGTTTTACAAATGTAATTCATTGTAAAACAATACAATTAAATAAAGTCGGTCGTGCATCGTGTGTAATTAGACTTCGGTCGTGCGTCGTGCAACCAACAGTTGTAGACTTTATGAACATCGAGAGAGAATGAGTGAGCTTATAAGGTTTGAGAATCAGATGTCCAAATGTGAGGTTCCATCTTCATATTTATACTCCAATTGTCAGTTATCAAGTCTTGAATGCGTATCTTCAATAAAGTAGCCGTTTTGCCATTGATGATAGCGTCCGTTATGTTTGTTGCTATTGATGATGATTTCCGTTATAAAGAATGTATTTGAATCCTGCATTAAACATGATATAAAGTATGTTGTAGTTTTAGTAACTGAAATCCTGTCGTACGATTAACTTCATCGGACGAATATCTGTTCATTTAATCAAGGTCGCCTTAAGGATGGGCGTCAATTGTATCTGGTCGTACAACAATGTACTATTGAAATTTTTACCCAAACAGTTAGCTAAACTTTTGTATATTCTTAGTACTATTTATTGCACTTCATTTTCAAATTTATGTAAACTACTAACCCGCCTAACCCGCCATCACCCGCAAGGGTTGGGTTGGGTTGGGTTGGGTTATACTTTTGAATGAGTTGAGTTGGGTTGGGTTGAGTTTTTTCAAACCGCCATAATTGGGTTGAGTTGTAAAAATGTCCCAAACCGTCCAATCCAACCCGCGTACACCCCTACTTGCCATCATAAATCACCGTCCAAACAAAGATTAGTTCTTTTTTAATTTACAAAGAATAATATTAAATTGAAATTATAATCATTGATAAAAAGGTAATTTTTATCAAAATAAAATGAATTTTGTTATGATTCTTATTTCAGAAAACCTATTTTTAAAAAGCTCAGTTTTAAGGAACATAGTTTGTCTTCAATGTAATTAAGAGAACACACTATCTTTTTTAGCATCGACACAAAATAACTATCCAAAAATAAATAAAAACTAGTTATAGTTACAAAATGCATTACAAAACATAATGTTGTGTTTGGTACATGGGACAGGACAGGATAGGACGGGACGGGACAAAACTCACTATTCCATGTTTGGTGAGACATGAGACAGAACAAGAACTCACTGTCCTACGTTTGGTGCGACATGGGACAGAGACAAAAATTGGGACAACGTGGGACAAAAAAGGTTTTTTTCTTGTTCCACCAAAAACGATGGGACAAGAATGTGACAGAAACTAAAATATTACTAATTAACCATGGTTTGATATATAAATTTAATATGATATTTGTTTTAGTGATCACCACTGCTATCCGCGGCTTCCACCACCACCGATAACCACCGTTGGCAACCGATAACCACCGTCGCCCACCTCCACCTCCTCTTCAACTACAACAATCACCTCCACAATCACCGTCGGCCATCGACGACTTGTAACAACCCAACTCGCGACATAAAGCAAAACTAACTTTATTAATTAACAACGCCAAACGGCCCAAAACAAAATCTAAAATTCAAGGTTTGCGGAAATACAACCTAATACACAACTGAGATTACAAGGAGGGAAAACTAAAATGAAGATCTTCTAATCCAGCTCCGGCTCACACTTTCTCCTTACCCTTGCTCGATTATCCTACCTCACGTCTGCCTGAAAAGATTTTTAGTTTGAAAGAGCGAGGTTAGACCGAAAGGTCTAGTGAGTTCCCTCTAATAACGGTTCACAAGCCATAACATCATATAAAAATATTTATAAGCAATTATAAACCAATTCAATTTTTATTTAAAAGATCAACATAGAACCAACCGTTGCTTTTGGCTTACACTACCGCCACACACAGTGATGACGTGTCTGCCTCACACTGCCTTAGTTTGGGACACACCCCCTAATGGCATAAACGGGACACACCCCCGGTATGAGCACAGGCGGGCCACACCCCCCGACTTAAGCCAAAACTCACTTTCCACCATGTATGCATACATTTAAAACAACGACATCAAAATAAATCTCACTAAACAAATCTCGCCTGTTTAAATACATTTAGGCATGAATAAAATTGAAATGCTTTAAAAATAAAACCTCCGCATACTTCGATCCGTTCAACCACACATAAAAGTTTAGTTAGAAAATTCACCTTTGGTCCTTGCATAATTCCTTGCTCCAGCGATCCCACAATCTACGATGACATCGATAATTTGGTAAGACACCCCTTGAATCCGATACTAACGACGGGCGATCAGTCTCTCTCTCTCGATCTAAGATAAAGACGTCACCCTAAACTTAAACTGTATACCCTCAAACAACATCTCACGAGGTTACTGGACAAAAGTCCAAGTGTCGTCCTCCTCCCGGGGACGCCCCGTCTCCCGGGGTCCCCCCCCGGCGCCCGGTATGACACCACCTCGGGCTCCCCTGTCTCCCGGGGTCACGACCCGGGTTCAGTCACTCTCCCGGCCTCGCCCGGGTTCTGCCGACTCCCGACCCCCTTCCTTCACCTCGGGCCCCCGACTCCCGGGTCACGCCCAATGCGCCGTCTCCTGGCTTGACACCACCACCCCGTCCCCCGGGGTGTCTCCCTCTCCCGAACCGCGGGGTTTCACTTGAGCGAACGAAAACCCAGTCCAAACATCTCCCCATTTTGGGAACTTAATAACCCAATAAACGGAAATCCTTCCAATGAAGGTGTTCTCTCCACTCCCCAAAATGAGAATCTAAGGATAAAACCCAAATGATTTCATCTCTTAAAACTCCCAAATTATACTAAAAGAAAAAGGGTCCATCCAAGAGTTCTTCCATCATCAAAATCTAATCAAAAACTAGGTTGAAAGAGTGCTTAACAATCTCATAATATTAGATTCAAAGATTGGATCATTACCTTGAAGAATCAAAGACGACAATCTCCTTCAAATCCTTTCTCTTCTTCAATTTCTCGAAGACCCTTGCCTCCTTCTCTCTCAATCAAATCCCCATCCGCCAACAATGAAGGGAAAATGGGGCTCTTAGGGTTAAACCCCTTTTTACCCCTTTTTACCCAATTTTTCACTTTTGCCCCCCAAACTATCGACTTTTCAATAAACTTGCACTCAACTTCATAACAATATTCGAATCTCAACACGGTTATTACAATATCCCCCCCTCAAAAGTATTCTGTCCACGGAATTCCTTCGTTGAACAGACTTGGATATTGGGTCCTCATGTCCTCCTCCACTTACCACGCTGCCTCTTGCCCCTTGTGGAAAAATCTACTGCACATTCTCCAAGCGAATTTATTTATTTCTCAGCTTCTTCACTTTGTGGTCCGAGATAGCCACCGGTTCCTCGAGAAAGCTTAACTTCTCGTCCACACGTACTTCGTCCAACGGTACCACAACATCTGACTCTGCCAATCATTTCTTTCGATTCGACACTTGAAATGTGGGATGGATCCTACGCAGATCTTTGGGTTGTTCTAGTTGTAGGCTACCACTCTAACTCGCTCGATGATAACGAATGGCCCATCGAACCTTGGTCTTGACTTCCCTTTCCTCCCGAAACGGATCCCACCCCTCCTAGGTGAGACTGGTAACCTTACCTTGTCCTCACTTGGGACTCATACCTCATACTTTTCAATCTAACCATCTTAGTTCCATTCAATTGACCAAGCCATTCTGATCACATACCTAGTCGTACGTAACCATCGGATTTACCCCTCGGTTAACCACAAATTCCTTAGAGAAAGATCTTACCAGAGTCATTACCACGACAACATCCATCACTGACTAACTCAACCACTCAAATCGCCAACATAACATATAGACAACCTTAGATATCACCATGAACTCATAGTTATGAGTTTCCCCCATCTGGTATCCTGTCATTGCAAAGAAACCTCTCTTAACACGGCATACGTCTAACGTAGAAGCACTTTCTTTCCCGAACCACATTAATCACAACTCATCGGTACTGCCCAATACATATATGCTAAACCCATATCGCTCCAACGCCATCACTCCCACTTCTTACATAATAGAAGAAAACTTCCAAAATTCTAAACCTTCGCAGTCCACCAGCTCCAACTGACTGAATAAAATGACGCATACCTAAATTTTTTCACCACATGCACAATCGTGCAACCATAATTGCAATAAAACCAAATTTCACCCGCCCAGCACGAAGTGACCATGTTCGTACAAACTATTCCAAATAGTTTAACACTAGGCGACTAACTCACTTGGAATCTCTTCCACGCAATACTAAGTCTGACATCTTGGTCATTCACTCTGAGCACTACATCCAACCACCTCTTCCCTTCCTTCTAGAAGATTTCAAACCACTTCTAAAGACTGGCTCACTGATTAGTGGTGCAAGCTTTAGGCCAACCTCACGATTTAGATTACTCAACACCCAAACCGCAACGTACGCCATAAACTCTCTCTCACACCCACACTGGGGATTCATAAACTTACTAACGGCAATATCTGAAAACATAAATCCACATTTTATATCCCCTGCCAAACTTCTTACTCTCAGATTACCAGTCTTTCCGACATATTATCTTCACCCTCTTCTCGTTGCATGAAATACTATTCACCTAACACTGACCACTCCATTCCTCGATGATTCCCCATATGTGTCGAATACACACTTACATTCTATACTCAACCAATCGAATACCCTCAATCGTTATGCGGGATAATCCACTAAGCTCTTCCAAAATATCACCCACTACTCGCAAGCATCGCACAATTCTCGCTCTCTAAACAGGATTGCCCAATCTGTTAGCATCCCTTCACACCCCAAAGAATACTTCGACATGTCTACGGATTTCCTATCTACTACACAACCCCCTGAACTAAGCATTTAGAAGCTTCCAACAACATTCTAGGGATAAAAGATAAACCTGTCCAAAACTCGCCGCAACCCAGAACACATGGTTCCTCTCTTAGATAGCCGCCAACTATCATTCGAAAATTATCCTCAGCTTAGTAATACCCTGATGCCAACCAACATCCACACGTCCCATCCACATACTTACCACTTACAGATCATTCCCCAGAAATCTCCGGACGAGGACGCTCATCCTATAGCAATAACACCAGCCTTCTACATATCCTCTAGGAAGCTCCTTACAACTTTAATGACTTGCACGTCTAGATATGTCATAAAAACATCACCAACTCATAGATACAACCATCGCTCTACCGCCTCATCACAGAACTACCAAAATCTCCACGACCACTTTGTACACAAACATATACCGTTCTCTTTTCACTGAACATAACACTAATATCTGAATTCAAGGCATTTCACGACACTGTCTTTCTTGAATCTGAATAAATTGCAAAGCCATGATCCTCTAAACCACTCAACAAGATATCGCTTCTTGTCGGCTCATCGCGACCTGCTAGAAACAAATTCCAACAGCCTGTAAGATTAAGCGTACTACCTCATAGACTTAAATGCTCGAAGCGCAACCCCTCCAGTTGTGCTACATATAAACTTCACTCCCACATAAACCATCAAAACCTCAACGAAAAAGAATCACCTAACCGAACTAGCGGTCTTCCATTTTTGTAATATTCGCACGAGGTGGTCCAACATCACACCGGGTACACACCTTTTCCGAATAACTCTTTGCTTCCTCACAAAAACTCTGCGAAACTACCCATAGTAACTTCTTCATTTTCAGCGTCCCGCCATTAACCACGAGAATGGTCTCTGACTTCAACATCAACAGTCGACATTGTGATACTTCCACCATGTCTCCGACCCACAAGGATTATCACAAGGTTGTGGCGTGGTGGTAAGAGCCTGGGGACTTCATAGCGGTTGCCCGGGTTCGAGCCCCACTCGCAGTATTATGGCCACGGGATGAATGCCCGCGGGCCATAGGCCTGTTTTCCAGGAGATTAGTCCGGGACCAAAGTGGTCTGGGATACTCCTTTACCAAAAAAAAGGATTATCAATGAAACCTACCTCTTTCAATGCAACAACTTACTGCTAAAAAAATATCTTAACTACTTCAAATTCCACCCCAGACACAACCATTTGCCGACATCCACATCTCTAGTCACTGAGCAAACGGGTAACCCATTATGATACAAACATCCTTAATGTCAAAGGTCAAGGCCTCCAATAACCACCTCCGCTATTCGCCACCCTTCCTTAAACGAAATACCAAAGTCATGGGTCGACCACCCACTTTTCGAGCGCCCCACTTCCACTCTCAAAACCTTCCTCACGACCTAGAGAGTTCATAGCCTTCATGCATGACACACCATAAATTTAAACTTTTGACACATTTGAAAATTTAGTATATACCACATTATGAAACAAACTTGAGTATACACCACACTACACCGACATTATTGATTAACCATACACAACGATCCCGAGAATCGTTCATCCTCAGCTCCACGACAAATTACGCCTCACCCCCACCCCAAAATCGATGTTGACACAATTGAATTTATTTTCGCTAAACATTACCCCCACAATTTATAAAAATACTACAAAATTGCTTACACTGAGCGAGTCAGGCAACTCTCACTCTCATGACAACACGTGTTCGTACCAAATGCACTTATAAAATCATGTGATCAAACGTTGTTATGATTTTAACAACACAAGTTAACTCATTTATAAGGAGATAAAATAGTTCTCCCACACCAAAATCGAAATCTTATCATTCAACGCAATAAACTTGTCTTTTCAATACAAACACACGTTTACATGCATCGTTACGTTTTTAAAACGAATACCTCGCAAGACACACACACGCCAAGATATCTAATATGAATTATATTAAGGACTCCAGCAATTTGTTTGAATCACAATGCATGAGACTCACTTGACACTGAAGGTTATTTACTCTAACAAGATCAACCACTTGCACTCACTATAATTCATCCCAGACTTCCTACTTCCGACCAACCAGTCAAGGTCCTTACATTTGCCACAACCTCCTGCACCAATGCTTCCCAATATCCTTGAATGTCTAACAACCAATTACCATCGCGACTATTAATTAGCAATTCATGCGTCCTCACCTTGACCTCAAACAAACTTACCAACAATTGCTCATTTCCATCTGATCCTCACTATATTTTATCAGTCAGCACTGATATCGCCTCTCAACCACCTTTCAATCAACCACAACTTCAAAAGCCTTATTTCTATCCTTAGATTCTTGGATTAACACTCTCCTGATTCCCAATGATCGACATAACAATCTACCAAACCTCCAAGCGATATTCTTTCCTTATGGACCCAAGAGGTCCTTTCTGAAAACGTAATACCTACATCTCGCACAATACCCATCCCAAACAGTATTAACCTCAAGACCATAAGCGAGCTCACCCAGTACGCCAGACCAACGATATATTTTCAATGATAGAACTCACTACCCAAAGCTACCCCCGTCGATGATCTCAACAATAGTAATCGAGTATACCCATGCACCTGTAAATTCATAATGGCATTAGCCAGATGCAATTCTGAATTTACCATACATGAGAGTCCTCACTATCGTTGTCACGACTCTCGATGATCAAGGTCTTCCTTAAAGGCTTCCTATGTTCTCAGTTGTGTCCCTCTACTCCACAGTTTAAATTTAGGTCCATCCGGTCAACTAAATCCCTTAAACTATGGCTCTGATACCAATTATAACAACCAAACTCGCGACATAAAGCAAAACTAACTTTATTAATTAACAACGCCAAACGACCCAAAACAACATCTAAAATTCAAAGTTTGCGGAAATACAACCTAATACACAACTGAGATTACAAGGAGCGAAAACTAAAATGAAGGTCTTCTAACCCAGCTCCGGCTCACACCTTCTCCTTACCCTTGCTCGATCCTCCAAACCTCACGTCTGCCTGAAAAGATTTTTAGTTTGAAAGAGCGAGGGTTAGACTGAAAGGTCTAGTGAGTTCCCTCTAATAACGGTTCACAATCCATAACATCATATAAAAGATTTATAAGCAATTATAAACCAATTCAGTTTTTATTTAAAAGATCAACATAGAACCAACCGTTGCTTTTGGCTTACACTACCGCTACACACAGTGACGGCGTGTCTGGCTCACACTGCCTTAGTTTGGGACACACCTCCCAATAGCATAAACGGGACACCCCCCCCCCCCCCCCCCGTATGAGCACAGGCGGGCCACACCCCCCGACTTAAGCCAAAACTCACTTTCCACCATGTATGCATACATTTAAAACAACGACATCAAAATAAATCTCACTAAACAAATCTCGCCTGTTTAAATACATTTAGGAATGAATAAAAATGGAATGCTTTAAAATAAAACCTCCGCATACTTCGATCCGTTAAACCACACATGAAAGTTTAGTTAGAAAACTCACATTTGGTCCTTGCTTAATTCCTTGCTCCAGCGATCCCACAACTTACGATGACATCGATAATTTGGTAAGACACCCCTTGAATCCGATACTAACGATGGGCAATCAGTCTCTCTCTCTCTCTCTCTCTCTCTCTCTCTCTCTCTCTCTCGATCTAAGATAAATATATCACCCCAAACTTAAACTGTACACCCTCAAACAACATCTCACGAGGTTACTGGACAAAAGTCCAAGTGTCGTCCTCCTCCCGGGGACGCCCCGTCTCCCAGGGTCTCCCCCCCCCCCCCCCCGCCCGATATGACACCACCCCGGGCTCCCCCGTCTCCTAGGGTCACGGCCTGGGTTCGGTCACTATCCCGGCCTCGCCCGACTTCTGCCGACTCCCGGCCCTCTTCCTTCACCTCAACCCCCCGACTCCCGAGTCACGCCTCGTGCGCCGTATCCCGGCTTGACACCACCACCCCGTCCCCTGGGGTGTCTCCCTTTCCCAAACCGCGGGGTTTCGCTCGAGCGAACGAAAACCCAGTCCAAACATCTCTCTATTTTGGGGACTTAATAACCCAATAAACATAAATCCTTCCAATGAAGGTGTTCTCTCCACTCCCCAAAATGAGAATCTAAGGATAAAACCCAAATGATTTCATCTCTTAAAACTCCCAAATTATACTAAAAGAAAAAGGGTCCATCCAAGAGTTCTTCCATCATCAAAATCTAATCAAAAACTAGGTTGAAATAGTGCTTAACAATCTCATAATATTAGATTCAAACATTGGATCATTACCTTGAAGAATCAAAGACAACAATCTCCTTCAAATCCTTTCTCTTCTTCAATTTCTCCAAGACCCTTGCCTCCTTCTCTCTCAATCAAATCTCCAGCCGCCAACAATGAAGGGAAAATGGGGCTCTTAGGGTTAAACCCCTTTTTACCCAATTTTTTACTTTAGCCCCCCAAACTATCGACTTTTCAATAAACTTGCACTCAACTTCATAACAATATTCGAATCTCAACACGGTTATTACAATATCCCCCCCCCCCCCTCAAAAGTATTCTGTCCACGGAATTCCTTCGTTCAACACGGTTATTACACAACTCGCCACCTCCACAACCACCGTTGGCCACCGACTACCACTATCCATCACCACCACTACTACCACCGTTGGCCACCATCATTGGCTACCACTATCACCGTCGGCCACCACCATCGGCTACCACTATCACCGTCGGCCACCACCATCGGCTACCACTACCACTATCTACCATCTTCATGTCCTCCACAAGCACCGTTGCCCCCGACCACCACCGTCCATCTCTACCACCACTAGTACCATCGACCACCACCACCTCCACATCGAGCATAATCAACACTACCTTCGCCAATTGATAAGGATCTTCCAAACCGAATGAAACATAATTTCCCATTTGTACGAATTGAGTTTTTTCAAACTACCATCAATTTTATCAAAATTTTCATTTAAATTTGTACTATTGTATACGTTTCTATTTATGTATATATGAAAATTGTGTAAAAATATTTATAAATTAAATTATTTAATTATTTACTTTATTTGAATTAATTATAATTATTATATGATATATATATATATATATATATAATCATGAAATAACTTTTGGGGGTAACTTGTCTAGTTCTGTCATGTCCAATCCTAATCGTACCAAACACCAGACAGACACTTGTGTTGTCCTGTCCAATCCTACCCTCTTGTCATGTCCAGTCATGTTCAGTTCTATCCAGTTCAGTCATGTTCAATCATGTCTGCATACCAAATGCTACCTAAAAAATCTGATTCAATTTCAACGATCTACAATTATTGTTTATGTGTTTCACAATTGTTATCATCAAACTCAAATTTAAGTTTCAATATGTACCCTCTCAATTTTACGTTGACGATAACTTGGCATACATCGAATCACAATGGTGACATATTTGAGAGTCGTAATATTTTTTTCCACTACGTTAAGACAATTGATCAATAACATGGGACCTCTTAGCCTTTACATAATTTGTCTTTGTCTTTTATGCAAATAAATGAACATATTATAATGAACAAAAAGTGAAACATATTATAATTTTATAAACAAAAAGTTCATAATTTTTTTTTTGTTATCATAACGTTTTTAAAACTTATTCCCCATAATAGATACCAGAACAAAATAATTACTTGTATAAGAAAACCACATTGAACAAAGTGAAACTTTTGTGATTAATAGGTTATTTACAGAAAGCTTATGTGGGTAAGCGCTTACCAAATCACATTACCTTATCGGATGAGTATGAGCGAATGCAAGAACCAAGAGTCTTACCCGATAAGTGAGGGTTACGACTCTTACCACGATTAGCACTTACCGGGTAAATTGTTGCATACGAAACCGATTTGGTGGACTAAAATCTTACCCGGTAAGAGTGATAAAGTTGAATTTAATCGGTAAGCGCTTATCCGGGTAAGCTCTTGGTAGACGACCCCTAAGTTTTTCTTCGGTACTGTTTATGATTTTTCTTTACAGTAAAGAGTGTTCTTTTGTATGCAACAAAACAAAAGGGTTGTTTGATAAGCTTGTTAAATACATATTTTCATTAACAACTTTTGATAGAGTAAAAAACGTGGACCCTTTAACAAAAAAAAACGATGGTTATGTATTTAGCCTTTGAAGCAGTGTTGATTTGATCAACATGTTTACCACTGGTTTCTCCTTTTATTATCAAACATCCTCTAATACATATGGTTCAAACTTGATATAACATAAAATCACAATAAAATACCAGGATTTTGATCTATTTTGCATACTAAAACTTATATTATGGACATGACACTTGATGTGGAAAACCATGGTTACAAGCATAATACAAACTAGTATTGTGCATTGTGCATTAGCGATAATTTATTTTAGAAAAAAAAAATATGAAACGTAAGTTAAATGGGTGTTTTTTTTAATGGGGTTTCATCACGAAAATGATGGGTTTTGGAAAGATATTGCTTTTATGGTAAATATGTTTCATTTGGGAAATTGGGATTAAATAGCACTCTTTCAGTTTTACAATGTTATATTTAAGATGGAAACTGATTGAATCCATTATGCTTTAAGTCTAACACTTTTTTATTGTCGGCATTTGCATCAGGTCTTTATGGTGGTGGTATTAGCGACATTTGAGCTAAGTCAAGTGTTAGTTAGAGACTCGTGAAGTACTTAAATATTTGGTACATTTTCATATCGTTGGAGATAGCGTCTTTCAGAGAGAGTTATAGTAACACAAGTTCTAATATGGTTTTCATTTTGAATTTAGATTCCAAGTCATTGACTTTGACCTTATCATATTCTTGTATGTAAGTATAAAGAAATATTACAGGAGAAGTTGTATCGACTTTATTGTTTTATCAAAAAATTTAATTTTACTCACTCTTTCCAGATTTTGGGGTGTTTCAAAAACTAACAAAGAAGTCTAAAACAAGATCCCATACTTCTGAGATCGGATTTCAAGTTCAAGAGGTATATCCTCCTATTTTGACTTAAGATGTTGGGGTCTTCATCTCTGCACTTCTGATACTATAGTAATAATACCAATACAACCATTGGTATCTTCCCTAGTCTACCTCTCAACCCTCAAAAACTAGACAAGAATGGAGGTTATCCTATAGAGCCAAACGAGAAGATTTACCAAAGCTCTCGTCCATCCGAAATTATTAAAGTTGTCCATCTAGAATCCATGACATTCGAATCTCAAACTACCTCCTCAATGCTCTTTCAAAAGGATATTGTTGTAAAAATGGGTAAAGCTCCAGAAACAACTATTGTATCTCAACATGAAGATAGTGAAGATTCAGGCTCATCCTAAGTCCTCCATATTAAAGACATTTTTTCAAGCCCATCAGATGTTTTGTTGAAAGATGAAGGTGCTGACACTATCTCCTGACACCATTGGAAATCCACTACATGATCCGACTATTCCTCAATCAGATACAATGCACACTCCACCACCTTTGCATGTCCCCATTCATGCTTATACTTCTTTTTCCACTCCTTGAAATTCAGTTTATCAAACTATTCATTCATTACAAAGTCAATTGCAAGCAATTGCTCAGGATACATCGGACAAAATTCTTGGAGAAAGCTTCAAGCTCCAAGAAGAAATGGCAACAAATCTTGTTCAATGTTTTGTCACCTCCCTAAAGCAACTCCACTTAAAGATCGGCTCTTAATCCACTATGATACAATTGCTATTATAGAATACTCGGTTATCATTTCATATTGTCTTGTTTACTCTGGATGATCTTGCTCGAATGATCCAATTAAAGGAACATCGGGAATGGGTTGATATATCTTTCAAGATCATTTCAAAGAATCTTGGGAAGATACTTTGCTTTTCATCTGCGACTATTGACGAGGAGAAATCTTACTCAAAGTTTTCCAGTAACTTGAATGAAGTAAACAAAGAGAGTTATAGTTGAAGAGGAGTCCAAAAAAACCATCCGATTGAGGGGAAGGAGCACAGGAAAAAGCATCTGCATGCACATCTGATCCATGATATAAACTTAATAAACAAAGGAAAAGGCAAGATGACTCCAGAAGAAGAAGTGGAAGAATAAAAGAAGAGAAAGAAAGCCAAGGAAGATGCACTCAGGAACTTCAGGATTGTTGAGTTGGACTCTCTTAAATTGCATCCTCCCTAAAAGAGAGAAGTAGCTCGAATGTATCTTGGAACACTTGATTCTTAATATTTATATTTTTATGTTATCTAGCTTAATGAAAGTTTGGATATGTTAGCAAAAATATGTTTACTTTCATGCTCATGTCATCTGAAAAGAAGAAGAAATGCCTTCAAATGTTTTATCTCTTATGAGTTTCCTTACCAATTTTCTTTCCAAGTGTTTTTGCTTTATCTATCTATATGTGTTATCAACAAATAGAAGGGGATTGTTAGTCTCAACCATTTGATTTGATGATTACACAAATACATCCAGTAAAACACTTAGAAATATTTTTAGGATTGTGTATAAAATGTGATTGACAAACTTTATAAATATCATCTTTGTAGTCAGATGGGATCCGATATATATATATATATATATATATATATATATATATATATATATCAAGATTCAAAATATATTAGGATCAAGAAAGCTCTAGGATCCGAAATACACAATGGAATCGAATATATATATATATATATATATATATATATATATATATATATGGTGAGATATCTAAAAACTAGTGCATCATGTGCTATTTCAAATGATTTTTTTTCATCTATGGCTAGAACTTAATATAGTGATTAACATATATTTGGTTCACAATGTGTTTGTTCCACATGTACTCGATTCACAATGTGAACCTTATTGGCATGTTTATTAAACAAAAAATACAAGTAAAAAAGTTTCACATTATGAACCGAATACATATGAAACAAAACACATTGTGAAACAAATATATGTTCATCAATACATTATATACTCTACTTAAATGGAAAAAGATCATATGAAACAAAATCTTAAGGTAGAAGTTCTCACATATCGCACAAGTTTAGGAGTTCTCAAATGATTAAGCTTATATATATATATATATATATATATAGTGGAAGGATATTTTGCAACCCTAAAAAAGGTTGCAACCCTTGCAACCCACATCTTAACCGTTGAATTCATGATCGATGGTTATTTTATTTTTATTTTTCTGTTTTTTTTAATTAAAAATATTGGGCCCCATATCTATTGTAACCGTCGATCATGAATCCGACGATTAAGATGTGGGTTGCAAGGTTTGCAACATTTTTAAGGGTTGCAAATAAAACAACCCCTATATATATATATATATATCCTTAGATTCATTTGAGAAATGGTAAATATATGAGAAATAGATAAGTAATCCTAGCCATTCATACGGTCAATATCGGATTTGACTGGTCAAAAGTTGCGGCTATTCCAAAAATAGAAGGACACTTTCGTAATTTTTACAAAATACACGGGTTGTGTTCATATATGAACCTGTATAATTCACAAATGAACTATATGTTCATATGTGAATCAGTGCAATTCACATCTGAACTCTTTTAACTGATTCATATATAAACTAATTAACTGATTCACATATAAACTAATTAACTGTAAGTTCATATATGAATCAGTTGAACTAATTAACAGATTCATATTATCATATATGAACTTTTGTGATTCATATATGAACTAATTAACTGATTCTCATATGAACTAATTAACTGATTCACATATGAACGTATAGTTCATATGTGAATCATATAGGTTCATATATGAATTCATCCCACGTATTTTACGAAACTACCCCTCTACCTTCTATAGACCATGCAAGGAATTATCCAGTGCTTCGCGGTCAAAGCCGCAAATGTTGACCAGATGAATGGCTAAGATTACTTCTCTACTTCTCATACATTTACCATTTCTCAAATGAACCTCTCCCTATATATATATATATATATATATATATATATATATATATATATATATGGTTGAGTTCCGGTGAAAAGTTGAGGTTTGTGAGAAGCGTGAGAAGTAGTTATCAACCGTTGGATGAGAAGTGGATGCATATTAGGATGAGATGCACCAAGATGCACCAGACCAATTCCCTTCTAAGGCACAATTCATGGGAGGGCATGAGATTAAAAGTGATCAACTGTTCAGATCCACTTCTTACGCTTCTCACGTTAACCTCAAGTTCTCACATGATCCTTTGACTATATATATATATATATATATATATATATATATTGAGTTTCAATAATAATGAAAGAAGGGACCACTCCCTTGGATGCATATTAGGATGAGATGCACCGAGTTGCATCAGATCAATTTTCGTATCAACCGCGATTCATGGGGTGGGAGTGAGATTAAAAGTGATTAAGGGTCCAAATCCCTTCTTAAATTCTCAATTTAACTTTTCTTCTCACATGATCATTCGTAAAAGGTTACACCTTGTGCAACCCTCATTTAAACAATTCATTTAGCCCTTTCATTATGTAGGCACTTGATTGATTAATGGATTGCATCAATGATTACTGGTTTCAAGCAAGTATTTCATTAAATGCAGACACTAACATGTAATGCATAGTGTTTTATGAAAGTACCACCTTCATTCGATACATCTCATGAACCGTTATGTGCATCGACATCTGCTGCAGAAATTCGACAAAATCAGGTAAATTAATTTAGAGAATCGATGAGAATCCAAATGCAATGGCTGAATGAATGGTTTATATGAGGGTTGCATGAGGTTGTAAATTTTTACTGGGTTTCAAAATAATTGTGTCCTATATATGTATATATTATATGTGCACACACATACATACTTGGCATCATATGAAAAAAAATGAATGGTGAGAAGTGTGGGAAGTAATCACAAACATTAGATTAATTTCTTCACAACCTCAACATTCGAGAAAAATACTTTCTTATTTATATGTTAAGGGTAAAGTGGTCGAATTTGTTGCATGGATGGTTCCTAATTAAATGTATCTTTAATTTTAAAACTAAAATAATTATTTCAAACTTTTTAGAAGTAAATTATGCAAAATTATAATTAACATTGAAGTGAAACAAATTAAATTAAAAAACGAATCCATTTTCTTACCTTTACAAAAAAATAATAGAGCCTTCGTTGTGCAATTGGTCATATTAATTCTTGTGAAGTTTTGGTTCATGTTTAAAATAATTGTCCTATTCACATTAAATAATTGAACATTCAATAATACGAGACGTAATTACATGAGAACCGTGATAATTTTTGTTATAACCCAGTAAGTTATGTCTATTCTTTTATGTCATGTTATAATGTTAAAGGGGACTTTTTGGTTAGGTATTATATGTTTAAGGGTCTTATTGTCACTAATTAGTAATTAGAGGTCCTTAGTGTTAATGTATTCATAGTTATGACGAGTCACCTTATTTATGATGTGTCATAGTCTCTATCTTCCATATTTTTAAGTGTGTGATATGGGTGTATGTTTAGGGAGTGTCGACTAAGAAAGGAGAAACAAAGAAGAAGTAAGGAGGAAAAATAAAAGGGAAGAAGAATCTTAGAGTTTGTTTCATTTTAGGGTCAAAGTGGATTGCCTAAGTTCTGCAGGTATTTCCTTATGTTTTCTTTATCTTCCCATCTTGATGTATGATGAGTTGTAAGATCTAAAATAGTGTGTTGGCAAAACCAAGTGATGAATTGACAAAGCTAAGTAATAGCAAGTACATCCTAAGAAGCATGATATGGCAAGCTAGAAGCACGACAAAGCAAGCTAGAAGAACGAGGTGTCGATCTTATCCCTATAAGCATGAGGTGTCGATCTTATCCCAATAAGCATGAGGTGTCGATCTTATCCCTAAAAGCACGAGGTGTCGATCTTATCCTTATAAGCAGGAGGTGTCAATCTTATCCCTATAAGCACGAGGTGTCGATCTTATCCTTATAAGCACGAGGTGTCAATCTTATCCTATAAGCCCAAAGTGTCGAGGTGTCGATTTTATTTTATAAGCACGAGGTGTCGATCTCATCCTATAAGCACGAGGTGTCGATCTCATCCTATAAGCACGAGGTGTCGAGATTCTCTTATCCTATAAGCACGAGGTGTCGAGATTCTTATATCTTATAAACACGAGGTGTAGAGATTATCTTATCCTATAAGCACGAGGTGTCGAGTTCTTATAAGAGTGCAATCTTGAAAGCAATAGGAACAAGTTGTTAATGCCTTATGTTTAACTATAAATAGAGGTAGAAGGAAAGAATATTGATATCATACCAAATTTCTCTCTCTCTCTCTCTCTCTCTCTCTTAATACACTACTAAGCTTAAAGTAAGAGATCAAGGAAAAACTAGGAATAATCAAGGCTCAGTTACTCGTCAGTGAAGTTTGATATAAGTAGTGTTTAGTTGTGTCGTTTGCGTGTGTGTGGCTTCGAACTCTTAATAAGGTGAGTTTTCTTTTAACCATTTTCGAATTGGAATACTTATATTATGAAATGGTTTATATGTGACATGTATAGTAATGATTGTGAGTTATATGGAATGTGATTATTGAAATGAAATCTCATATGTTTGACCATTGCATTACACTATTGTATTTTGGCCGGACGTAGAGACCGGATGGAGTTGGTTGTGCCGAAAGGGGCAACGGGGTTGGTTGTACTTGAGGTACTTCGAAGTAAATTAATTAGTTGTGCTTAGCGGCCAACTAATTCTGATATGGCCATGGGTTGTTGGTGTTATAGGCCAACGGAGTGTGTTGTGTACATTGCATGAGATTTAAATGGTGATTTGTTGATAACAGTTTGATATCAATGTTTTCATAATATTTCTATTAAAATGTTTGGGATTATCTCACTTAGACCAATTGGTCTAACCCTCATTGTTTTCCAAATCTGTATTCCAGGACAGATGACTGGTAAGGCAAAAGGAAAATATAAGCTATGATATTATGTGAAGAAATGTGTTGTACGTGGGAAGCTATTATGAGTTAATACTTCTAGTTGAACAATGTTATATGTCAACGGTTTTTGTTGGATGTAGTATTATGTATGTATGTAAGTGTAATTCTAGACTTCGGGACCCTATATGTAATATGTGGGTGTTTGTAATGTAAATGCTTGAATGTATTATATGATACATGTTATTTTTAAGGTGGGTTGTTATAGTTGGTATCAGAGCCTAAGTTTAAGGGATTTAGGTATTCGGATCCATACCTAGACTTAAACTACATAATGTTCTGTGAAGTAGGATGTCCCTACTATGTCTAGAACCTTGGAATGTTAAATATAATGGGTAGAAAGAACGACATGTAAGGTAAATTCAAATTACATTTGGCTAATGTAATTATGAGCTTACAGGTGCATGTTTGAACTGGAATACCTTATTATATTGGGTATGTGATTAAATGTGTATCAATATTTATGAATTGACAGGTACATTATTGATAAACTCAATACGTGCTAAGGTGTTATTTGACTCCGGTGCAAACCGTTCATTCGTATCTTCTTCTTTTGTTAACTGTTTGCATGTGAAACCAAAAGTGTTAGATTATGCATTAGTAGTAGAAACTACTAATGATAATCAAGTATCGGTTAGAGAGGTATTTGATGATTGTTATATTGATATGGAAGGGTGTCAAATACCAATTCAGTTATTCCCTATGTCCTTAACTGAATTTGATGTGGTAGTGGGAATGAACTGGTTAGCTAAAAACCAGGCCAATATCGTATGTAATAAAAAGTTGATTAATATTGACTTGCCTGGGAAGGGACCGGTTATAATATATGGTGATCGTAGAAACCATCAGTCTTGTCTAATATCTATGTTAAATGCCCGTAAATGTGTTAGGTTGTCAGAGTTTCTTAGCTTATGTTATTGACACCAAGAAAGAAAAGGGTAAAATTGAAAACATACCGGTAGTCAGTGAATTCCCAGAAATCTTTCCTGATGACTTGACTAGTCTTCCTCCTGATAGACAGATAGAGTTTAGTATTGATTTGTCACCCGGGGCCGCTCCTGTTGCACGTACACCTTACCGTCTGGCTCCTTCTGAAATGAAAGAAATGAAGTCTCAGTTACAAGAACTTTCTAATAAGGGTTTCATTAGATTGAGTACTTCTCCATGGGGTGCACCGGTTTTGTTTGTTAAGAAAAAAGATGGGTCAGTGAGAATGTGTATAGATTACCGGAAACTGAACAAACTGACAATAAAGAATAAATATCCACTTCCCAGAATTGACGACCTTTTTGATCAGTTAGTTGGGGTCAGTTATTTTTCAAAGATTGATTTACGGTCAGGTTATCATCAGTTGAAGGTCAGAGAAGAAGATGTTTTGAAAACTGCTTTTCGTACCCGTTATGGTCACTATGAATTTTTGGTAATGCCTTTTGGTTTGACGAATGCACCGACAACTTTTATGGATATGATGAATCGGGTATGTAAACCCTATCTAGATAAATTTGTAATTGTTTTTATCGATGATATCCTTATTTATTCCCGATCTGAAGAAGAACATGCTACTCATCTTCGTTTGATTTTGGAGCTATTGAAAAGTGAACAATTATATGCTAAGTTTTCTAAATGTGAGTTTGGTTACGAGAAGTACAGTTTCTTGGGCATGTTGTTTCTCAGAAAGGCATACAGGTTGATCCAACTAAGATTGAAGCAATTGAAAATTGGGAACCACCAAGAACACCGACAGAGGTAAGGAGTTTTCTGGGTTTGGTAGGTTATTATTGGAAGTTCATAGAGGATTTTTCTCGCATTGCAACACCTTTGACCAAATTGATGAGAAAGAATGTAAAATATGAATGGAAAGAGGAACAAGCTGAAGCGTTCAGAATTCTCAAAAAAATACTTTGTAGTGCACCGATTCTAACCTTACCCGAAGGTGCAGAAGATTTTGTCGTTACAGTGACGCTTCAAAGTTAGGTTTGGGATGTGTTTTGATGAAGCGCGGGAAAGTTATTGCATATGCCTCCGTACAGTTGAAAGATCATGAAAGACAGTATCCCACACATGATACGGAGCTTGCCGCAATTGTTTTTGCTTTTAAGATTTGGAGACATTATTTGTACGGTACCAAGTGTCAGATTTACACCGATCATAGAAGTCTTCAACATTTATTCAATCAGCGGGAACTGAATATGTGACAACGAAGGTGGCTAGAATTAGTGAGTGATTACGATTGTGAAATTATTTATCATCCGGGGAAAGCAAATGTGGTGGCGATACATTAAGCCTTAAAGAAAGAAGTGGAACAATAAAATCCATCGCATTACGAGCCAAGTTACTACCAAACATCTTTAAAGAATTGAAGAAATATCAGATCGAAGCTTTCAAAGAAGAATACTTGAAACGGGAACGTCTTGTAGGTATGTCATCATTACTGCTAACAGATGATCGTGGGTTACTATGTTTTGAACACCGAATATGGGTACCTCGTTTGGGTGATCTACGTGATAGAGTATTAAAGGAAGCTCACCAGTCTCGTTTTTCTATTCATCCTGGCACTAACAAGATGTACAGGGACTTACGGCAATTCTATTGGTGGTCGGGTATGATGAAAGACATTGCTCAGTATGTGGATCGTTGTTTAACATGTTTGCAGGTTAAAATTGAACATCAGAAACCGTCTGGTAAGTTGCAATCGTTAGAAATACCAGTTTGGAAATGGGATCACATCACAACGGAATTCATCATGAAGTTGCCGAGAACTCCAAAATGTTTCGATGCTATTTGGGTAATCGTTGATAGATTGTCAAAGTCCGCTCATTTCTTACCAATGAAAGAATTGTATTCTTTGGAAAGATTAGCTAAGTTATATATTGATGAAATAGTAACTCGACATGGTATGCCGTTGTCAATCGTTTCTGGTCGTTACAGTCGATTTACTTCAATGTTTTGGAAGAGTTTTCAGCGAGAGATGGGGTCACAGATATAGCTAAGCACTGCCTATCACCCTCAGATAGACGGTCAAAGCGAACGGACTATTCAAACATTGGAAGATATGTTGTGGGCTTGTATTATTGGTTTTGGTGGATCGTGGGAAAGGTATTTATCTTTGATTGAATTTTCTTATAATAACAGTTATCATTCCAGTATTCAAGCGACACCTTTTGAAGTATTGTATGGTCGAAAATGTCGAACTCCTTTGTGTTGGAACGAAGTTGGAGAGAAACAGTTAGTTGGGCCAGAAATAGTACAGTTAACAGCTGATAAGATTGGACAGATCCGGGAACGACAGAAAGTGGCTCAAGACAGACAGAAAAGTTATGCCGACAGACGCCGGAAACAGTTAGAATTTCAGATTAGGGACAATGTTATGTTAAAAGTCTCACCGTGGAAAAGAGTAGTTCAGTTTGGGAAAATGGGGTAAACTAAGTCTGAGGTATATTGGACCATTTGTGATTATTGAAAGAATCGGTGAAGTGGCGTATCAGTTAGAGCTTCCATCTGAGCTAAGTGGTATTCATAATACTTTCCATGTTTCAAATCTTCGAAAGTGTTTAGTTACTCCTGATCAGGCAATACCGTTACCAGAAATTCATGTTAATGAAAAAATTATCATTTATCAAAGAACCGGAAGCGATTATTGATCAGAAAGTTAAAGTACTTAGAAATAAACAAGTCAGTCTGGTAAAGGTATAGTGGCGGTATCACAAAGAGTAAGATGCTACGTGGGAAATGGAATCCGATATGAGAACCAAATACCCCAATTTGTTTGATTAACCGAATTCCGGGACAGAATTCCTTTTAGGGGGAGATATTGTTATAACCCAGTAAGTTATGTCTATTCTTTTATGTCATGTTATAATGTTAAAGGGGACTTTTTGGTTAGGTATTATATGTTTAAGGGTCTTATTGTCACTAATTAGCAATTAGAGGTCCTTAGTGTTAATGTATTCATAGTTATGATGAGTCACCTTATTTATGATGTGTCATAGTCTCTATCTTCCATATTTTTAAGTGTGTGATATGGGTTTATGTTTTGGGAGTGTCGACTAAGAAAGGAGAAACAAAGAAGAAGTAAGGAGGAAAAATAAAAGGGAAGAAGAACTCTTAGAGTTTGTTTCATTTTAGAGTCAAGTGGATTGCCTAAGTTCTGCAGGTATTTCCTTATGTTTTCTTTATCTTCCCATCTTGATATGTGATGAGTTGTAAGGGCTAAAATAATGTGTTGGGAAAACCAAGTGATGAATTGACAAACCTAAGTAATAGCAAGTACATCCTAAGAAGCATGATATGGCAAGCTAGAAGCACGACAAAGCAAGCTAGAAGAACGAGGTGTCGATCTTATCCCTATAAGCATGAGGTGTCGATCTTATCCCTATAAGCACGAGGTGTCGATCTTATCCCTATAAGCACGACGTGTCGATCTTATCCCTATAAGCACGAGGTGTCAATCTTATCCAATAAGCCCAAAGTGTCGAGGTGTCAATCTTATTTTATAAGCACGAGGTGTCGATCTCATCCTATAAGCACAAGGTGTCGATCTCATCCTATAAACACAAGGTGTCGAGATTCTCTTATCCTATAAGCATGAGGTGTCGAGATTCTCTTATCTTATAAGCACGAGGTGTCGAGATTCTCTTATCCTATAAGCACGAGGTGTCGAGTTCTTATAAGAGTGCAATCTTGAAAGCAATAGGAACAAGTTGTTAATGCCTTATGTTTAGCTATAAATAGAAGTAGAAGGAAAGAATATTGATATCATACCAAATTTCTCTCTCTCTCTCTCTTTTAATACACTACTAAGCTTAAAGTAAGAGATCAAGGAAAAGCTAGGAATAATCAAGGCTCAGTTACTCGTCTGTGAAGTTTGATATAAGTGGTGTTCAGTTGTGTCGTTTGCGCGTGTGTGGCTTCGAACTCTTAATAAGGTGACTTTTCTTTTAACCATTTTCGAACTGGAATACTTATATTATGAAATGGTTTATATGTGATATGTGTAGTAATGATTGTGAGTTATATGGAATGTGATTATTGAAATGAAATCTCATATGTTTGAGCATTGCATTACACTATTGTATTTTCGCCGAACGTAGAGACCGGATGGAGTTGGTTGTGCCGAAAGAGGCAATGGGGTTGGTTGTACTTGAGGTGCTACGAAGTAAATTAATTAGTTGTGCTTAGCGGCCAACTAATTCTGATATGGCCATGGGTTGTTGGTGTTATAGGCCAACGGAGTGTGTTGTGTACATTGCATGAGATTTAAATGGTGATTTGTTGATAACGGTTTCATATAAATGTTTTCATGATATTGTTATTAAAATGTTTGGGATTATTTCACTTAGACCAGGTCTAACCCTCATTGTTTTCCAAATCTGTATTCCAAGACAAATGATTGGTAAGGCAAAAGGAAAAGATAAGCTATGATGTTATGTGAAGAAATGTGTTGTACGTGGGAAGCTATTATGTGTTAATACTTCTAGTTGAACAATGTTATATGTCAATGGTTTTTGTTGGATGTAGTATTATGTATGTATGTGAGTGTAATTCTAGACTTCGGGACCCTATATGTAATATGTGGGTGTTTGTAATGTAAATGTTTGCATGTATTATATAATACATGTTATGTTTTAAGGTGTGTTGTTACAATTTTTACCTTAATATATTGTTTCACATGATTTTTTTTTCCAATATAAATCTAGTGTTTAATGTATTAACTAACATATATTTGTTTCACAATGTATTTGTTATATAATATATATATATATAGAGAGAGAGACCCATTCATTTGTTAACCGTAACATTGGTGTTAACCGTGCTAACCAATCTCAACCGTAGATTAATGAGATCAATGGTCCACAATTAATTGATTTTTTATTAAAATAAAATATTAAAAACGGTTGAAAAAAATACAATGCATGTATGCATAGGGGTATTTCGGTCAAAATATAATTACTTTTAATTTGGGAATATACACCTACCAAATTAAATTAATATATTTAATATAATGATAACTACCAAATTAAAAATCTCCTTTACATATGGAAATAGATTAAATGAGGCGATACATTTAATATCAAGATAACTACCAAATTAAAAAACTGCTTTAAATATGGAAATATGTTTGCTGAAATATTACATGCATATGTGCACTGTAATTGAAAATGCATATGTGCACATTTGGGGAAATTCATACATGCACTATAATCATACATGTATATGTGCACAACTATCGGATATGGATATGGACATATTTCCCAAATGCATATATGCATAGTTCTGTCTATTACCAAATTAATAAGATGCAAATCAAAATAAAATTTTAAATTAATATATTTAATATCAGGATAACTATCAAATTAAAAAGCTAATTTAAATATGGAAACAGATTACATGGGGCGATATATTTAATATCAGGATAACTACCAAATTAAAAAAAAAACTCATTTAAATATGGAAACAGATTAAATGGGGCGATTTTTAGCAAATTCCCATATTATCCTTTCAGATTTAATAGCATTAATGGCATAACAAAACATCTAGGAAGCTTATGATTGGTCGAAATTTGGTTAGCACGGTTAGCACCAATGTCACGGTTAGCAAATGAAGGGGACCCTATATATATATATATATATATATATATATATATGGTTCATAATGTAATATATATATATATATAGAGAGAGAGAGAGAGAGAGAGATGAAGGTTCAAAACAAGAACGTTAACTATTTAAGAAAACAACAGATCATGTACAAATTCATATGTGAATTTACATTAATCCAAAAAAAACGGGCGTGGGCGACTTTGGCCGCGACCTAAAGTCGCGTGAATCATATATAATTTTGTATGTAATCGACTGTTTTCTTGTTTTCTAAAATAAATATTGTTCTTCTATAAATCCACATCTATATATATATAGAGAGAGAGGTAGGATATTTTGCAACCCTTGAAAAGGTTGCAACCCTTGCAACCCACATCTTAACCGTCGGATTCATGATCGGCGGTTACAACAGATATGGGGCTCAATATTTTTAATTAAAAAAAAAAATAAAAATAAAATAATCGTCGATCATGAATCCAACGGTTAAGATGTGGGTTGCAAAATATCCTTCCAATATATATATATATATATGTGTGTGTGTGAGAGAGAGAGAGAGAGAGATGGGGCGTGGGATGAGGCGTAATATCAAGAGGTCCACTGTGAACAGTGTCGACCACAAGAACCCAAGTTAATTTTTTCAAGAAAATTTTGGAGTTGGTCCGACCTGGGTGGCTCGACAGCGACTCCAAACCTTTGACGTGTGCTATACGACGTCGCACTCATTGTCATTGCGTCCAATCACAATCCTACGCCTTTATTTATTTATTTATTTATGTACATTCAATATATGTTTAATTAATTAAATTTATAAAATTAAAATACACACAATACCTCAACTTTAATTAAATAAATATTTTCTTTCAAAAAGCGATGACGATTAAAGTTATTAATAATATATGACGATCAAACGTAAAACCTTTTGTATTTTTATTATTATTTAGAATTAAGATAATTTTGAAAGCAATGGATAATTGGTTGTTATAGAAAAACAATGAATTGTTGACTATGAAGGTTAATTCATGTTGTAGCCCAGTGGTAAGGTAACATCCTGAGGGGTTAGTGGATGGTATCCCTGACTACCCAGGTTCGAACCCCGTGGTGAGCATCATGTGACATCCATGATCATGGGTCTGCCACATAGTAGTACCCTTAATTGGGTTGGGTCGTGATCGACGGGGATTAGTCGGGTGGCACCCTTAAGTGGGAGCCCGGATACCCCGGGAACGTGTGTGTGTGTTAACTTGCCGTTCAAAAAAAAAACTCAATAACTTATCAGTTGAGTTATCCGAAAGGATTTAAAATAAATACAAAATTGTTGAACTATCATAGTCTTTTATACTTGATTGTAATTGTTTATTGTGCAATATTTGTATTTTTTTTTTTGAGTAATTCATAGTAAACCAATAATAATAATTATTTTTTTTTGAACGACAAGTTAACGCACACACACGTTCCAGCGGTATCGGGCAATCCCACTAATCTGCTGCGACCCGGTCCAGCGTTTGGCTGAACCCGACCGGCAGGGTAAAGGGTCCCATAGACTGGACCCACCCAAACCGCAGGCCTCCATTACGGGCAATCCCACTAATCCTCAGCGACCCGGCTCAGCCTTTGGCTGAACCCGACCGGCATGGTAAAGGGTCCCATAGACTGGACCCACCAAAACCGGTCCCGGCCCCGGCCCCGAAGGACCAGACCCAGAATCTGGATATCTCAGGAAAATGTCGCTCGTGGGAATCGAACCCGGGTAGTGTGGCTTTCACCCCACACCCCCTCAGGATGTTACCTATCCAACTGAGCTAACCCCCTTTGATAAACCAATAATTATTTTAGAAAGACATATCTAAATAACTTCGTTATAATATGTTTTGTAATGTTTGATAAACTCGATTATGGTTTTGACTTTTTTAAACAGATATTTGAAATTTGAAAAACAAGTATAGAACTAAGATTAAACTTTGTTATATTCATAGGTATCTATATGTTGATGCTATATTCGTCCTTATGAAGTAACTCTATTAAAAAAATTGAGTTAAATCAAATAAATTTTGGTCATTTTACTCGTTTATTTAAATTTTTCACTAAAAGGATTAAAACTCATCACTAAAGAGAGTCCATGTCTTTTTCTAAAAGAAACAGGGGAAACAACGACGAGAGAATCAGTAGCAAATTTGTAGTTAAAAGTCAAATCTCTAGCAAATCCATTGCAAAAAGTTGTAGCAACTCAGTTGGTCGCAAATATATTTGCTACCGATTTTGCGACGGATCTTCAGATAATCAACGGGAGTTTCCGTAGCAAATCGATCACAAAATTGTGTTTCTTATATTGATTAGTTTTCACTTATCAAATAAAAACCACTGAAAAACGATGGACTAACGATTTTCTGTATGGTTAATTAACGATTTGTAACTGATTTTATAATCGCCTCTAAATTTTAAAATATACAAAATCAAGGGACGATATTTGGTTTGTAGGGTTTATGACATTTACATGTTTTGTATTTGAAACATACATACATACATACATACATACATACATACATACATACATACATACGTACGTACGTACGTACGTACATGCATTTGAGTTTACCTCTGTAATACCCAATACGAAATCAAACGACTCACACGCCTATGGATCCAATGCATTACAGTCCCAATTTACACGACTTAACATTTTAATGACCAACACACTCAAAACATGTAAATCTCAACAATTATGCAAAATCGTGCAATTTAACATCTCAATATAACATCAGATACTAAGGCCCAACCTCTTGAATCAAATATCTTTCAACCGTAAGTTGGGCATAGCCCCAAACTCTTATAAATCAAATATCAAACAACAATATTCATAACTTAATTGGCTCACTCACTAAAAGTTACAATAAGTTAACATCATGAATTTTCCAAATTTTTATGCATTTTTATATACTAAATACCCTTATACAACATGACGCTCCCATTTAATATGTGAAGATAGCGGACCTTTCATTTACGGTTCAAGACCATCAAACATGCACCAACACATGATTTATCACTTGAGAAATCGAAGTACTCAATAATTGTGCATTTTCTCAAAATATTATGCAAATCATATAACAAAATATGAAAGGGGTCAAATAGACCATCATTTGTTGTAATAACTCGTCAAGAGATAAAATCGTAAGATATTTATGGTTTCAAATGCCCAATAACCCAACAGTATGTTGTAACACCCCAAAAATAGGGATAACAAAATCCGGAAATACGAACATGAGGTATATAGAAATTGCCATAGCAACAGCCTCCAAAAAATGAGAATAAATAAAACATGTTTAATTACAGTTTGTAATTTAACGGTAATAAACAACAACCATCTAATCTAATTTATACAACAGAAATAAGATTACAAAAAGGGTGTCGTCTATAGACCCAACGACTCTTTCACAAAAAGTGTGCCCAAATGCACATCCCCAAGCTCTCACGTAGATCCACCTAAACCTTCTTAATTGCCGCACCACTAGAACTTGAGATACACATCGACACCAAACAAGTGTTAGGCCAAAAAGCCTAGTGAGATTGAACAAGCAATAATATTCCACCATTATAAAATATGCCAAATAACAATTATCAAATGAATTCTCACATGTGGAGTCAATGGGGGAGACCCATAGCACCAATCAAGTTCCACTCAAATAGTCGATACACCTTGATGCCAACTACCATGAGTGACATCCGAAAGGCCCGACACACCCGAGGACTACAACCATGGCATTACCTCGAATGGCGGAGGTCTAGGTGCATACCTTTACGATGGCACCCAAGACTATATCCTCCTAGTGTATACCAACTTGGTTCATCCAACAACATCGTTAATAGGCCTCAAGGCATGTAATTCATATGAAATGCTCACAATCCCAACCATGGGTAAGATATTAGACCATATGATCCACACATCATGTATAGTCTCTATATAAGATTTACATATATTTGACATGAGCAACATAACCATATATTTTCACATCATGTGTACACAAATAGTAAATCACCCAATTCCATAAAACATTATTCATCAAGGATCTAGTAAAACAACTTATCATTACATAAACATCAAATAACCCACTTACCAAAGTTCAGGTCAAAACCACCTATATAAACCATTATCTGAAAGCAAACCATGTGAGCACATTCCCAATTTATTGAAGGTTAAGAGGTTCCAAATAAACATCTAAAGAACCCTCATCCATGTAGAACATAAGTTCTTGAACCCATACATACATAAACCCCACAAAAGTCAAGATAGATATCATGTAAGGATGCAATGATGACATTAAGAAACATAAAAGGGTGTGTATCTAGTTTTACAAGGTTTAAGAACTCATGTAACGCCCGCAATTTCGTTTATAACTTACCAATTTATATATATATATATATATATATATATATATATATATATATATATATATGTACTCTTATATCTTTCAAGTCATGACTAGCATCCTGGAACAACGACTTACGCCGGTTGTTGTGCGGGTTCCAAATCGTGGCTAAAGCCGCATAACTCGCTGGAATTTAGGCCCTTGGGACACACGTGCGGCCTCAAAGCCGCGGGACCACCTGCAGGTCCTAAAAATGGGGTTTCAGCCATTTGAACTCATTTATCATATTTTCCCCAATTTAAGAAAAACATTTTGAGAGATTCTTGGTGGTTTTCTTCCCCAATCACTCCTCTCCTGACTTATTGCCAACCTAGGATTTTAGAAGGGCATTTATTGAAGATCAAGAGGTCAAGGAGGATATTAAGTTTGGTTGTTAGCATCCTTCAAGTCTCCATTCTCCACTACATCAAGCTGAGGGTTCTAAGTTTCTAGGGTTTTTATATAAACCTAGATTGTGAGTTTTCTTCTAACTATTTTAAATAGGATACACCTCTTAATATGTTCTTGTTATTACTTCACATCTATTTATACATGCTAATCACCTGATAAGTTTGTGTCACATTCCTATATTTGGTATGTATGTGAGTTTTTGGTCAATAATCATTATATGAGATTTGATAGGTATACTTTGTTGGTAATAGATGAGATATGTGCATATGTTGATATATGGTTGATGGACATTATCGGTAAATATACATGATTTAGGGTTTTGACCTAAATTAGGATTGGAATTATTTTGAATCTTATACATGTATTTTACTTGATGCGGAATATGTATATTTATGGATGTTGTAAGTATTGGATGAACCACGAGTATGCGCTAGGAGGATGTAGTCTTAGGGTGCCACCTTAATGGTATGCACCTAGATCTCCGTCATTTGGAGTAATGCATGGGTGGTAGTCTTCAAATGTGCCGGGCCTTCGGGATGTTGCCCATGCGAGTGAACATCAAGATACATTGACTTGAGGTGAAACTCATTGGTGTGATGGGTCTCCCCCATTGATTCCTTCATGGCTCTTATTGTTTATAACTGTTTAAATGATTTTGCTTTGTTATTGTTCAACTCACTAGGCTCGTTTGTCCTAACACTTGATTGGTTTGATGTGTATCTCAGGTTCTAGCGGCGCGACCGCCAAGAAGGATTAGTAGACCTTAGATGCGAGCTTGGGAGTATTATAGGACGCCAAGTATAGAAGATACACATTTTAGAGATTTGGATGCCAACTTAATATAATCTCTTTCCTAGATAGGATTTAGACTAAAGGGTTGTTATCCCTCATTGCTTATTCATTACAATCTTGTAATCATATCAGGCGTATATTGTTCCCTTTTGGGAAAATCTCATGCTATGGCATTATTTTCATAAACCACATTTTCAATTCCAGAAACTTTGTTTGTCCCAATTTTTGGGGTGTTACAAGTTGGTATCAGAGCTTTAGTTTAAGTGACTAGGTGTCGACTCTAGAATACCTACACTTAAACTGTATGTACCTATAGCATCACTATCCATTTGGGTAGAACCTTCTTAGGTGGGGAGAGTACTAAGATTTCGGAAATGCATTGATTGAAAGTTATGATGATGACAATGAGAATTCTTATGTAAAATACGTTTACAATCTCACTTGGCCGGTGTTGTTCTGAATTTATGGCTACGTGAGCATGCTTGAATTTGTTATTGTGATGATTAGTCTTTGTAGTAGTACGTATTGAACCGCTAATCTTTTAAAGAATTAACCGGTATGATCTTTATCATGTGTGACAGTTCACAATGGTAAACACAAGGAATCGAATAGTGATACCTGAGGAGGGCAACGATGCGAGTGTCATGGCTCCGGAGACGTCAAGGAGAGTAAATCCAACGGGTGGTCCGACCGTCCCACAAGGAACCATTTTTTTGGAGGGAGTTGTGGACCAAGTTCCGCAAATAAATTTAGAGACCGAGAACCCAGTCATCCAAGAAGTGGATCCCCAATCGGTTCTGTTGGCTAGCATCATGCAGATGATGAACTCTGCGATGGACAAGTGACGGGCCCTTTTTATTTTTCTTAGGAAAGTGAGAAATAATACCAAAAAGTAAGTATACCAATTGGTACTATGTCGCCTTTCAAGTAATAAAGTGGTAAAATACCAGATATCGTCCCACAGAGATTGGATTAAAAAGTGTGATAAAAGTATGATGAAAGATATGATTTTAGATGATGAATTTGAAGCAATATTTTGGTTGGTTGGTGAACACAGATTTACTTTAACAAGAGTAAAAGAGAAGCAAGGGTGCAAGACTTGTGGTGATATGTTAATCCAACTTCCAGTGGACCAATGCTGTAGGGATGTTGTAGCATTCTTGTGACAGAAACTGATTTTATTATCTATTTCAAGACATGTTCCTCTCGGACTCTCACCATCCCACTATTCCGGTAGCTACAAACAATCTCATCTCTGAGCAAAGTTCAAGATAAGGGAATGATGGGAGTGGAGTTCTTAAAATATATGGCAAAACAAATTCTCTTTGTTAAAAGTTACTCTTTTGACATAACCCCCATACCTCCCAAGTTGGTGTAATCTAAATAGCTTATCTCTAAGTCTATTCCATTTTAACCCTTTGAAAAAGTGAAAACTTATCAAGAATGAATAATTTTAAAAGACACAAGTAACAACTCTCGTTGCAAGTAACTCTTTCGATATTGCCTCCCATGTCATTCAAATTGATGTGTTATTCAATGGCCTATCTCTAGGTCCATGACACTATGACACTATCAAAATGATCAATTTTGTCAAAGAGTTTTGTTATCTTGATAAAACTTGAGTTGGAATAATAAAACTTTGTTAAAGTCACAAAAATCCACTTTCTTTAGGTTAACACCATCACCATTTGCCTCACACCCAAGCTAATATGCTTAGCTACTCATTACAATAAAGCAACTACTAAGAACAACAAAAGTAGACATAATGTAAATTGTACTTGAATGTAAATGACTTGAATATATATATATATATATATATATATATATATATGACTTGAAATGTAAAGACAAGAATGTAAATGACAATAAAGTAAAATGGAATGTAAATACAACAATACAAGATACTGGAATTAAATGCGGGAAATTAAAGCCATAAAGTAAATGGAAAGGCTAGAGATGCAAGATGAAAATAAAGAAAATGCATGAATAAAACCTGTAGGTGAATGTTGTTCCAATGCTGGAAGCATTCATAGCCTGGGTTTAGGATCAAACGAAGAACAAGATGAATACCATAAGATGAAAACAAAACTGATTTATGATCAAGTTCCAAGTTGGACGAAAATTAAAAGATTACTCTAAGTAGATGACGATAAAGAACATGAAGAACATAAAGAAATTAAAGAAAACATGAAGAACAAGATGATTTAACGAAAGATTACTTAATATTAAGGGAGAATTGGAGCTGATTAAAATCAGCTATCAAAAGTATCTAAAGGGAGATGGATGATCTGGTGAGTGAGTGATGATGAGGGATGATTGATGATACAATAAATGCCCCAAGAGCCCTCTATTTATAGAAATAGAGAGGGACCAAAAGCATAAATCTAGTTTAATCCCACAAAGATTTAGCAACTAATTAAGCTTAATTACTAAGGAAGTACAAAAAGATACTTAAACTACAACTAAGAGATTCCCATCAGCTGGAACAAGCTTTTATCCAATGGTCCAAAGAAATGCTAAGTCCACTCCCCTTTAATCAGTTTCCAATTCTCCTTGTCTGCAGGTCCAATGTTGTTTGAATGCTACAAGCATGACATGTTTCACCAAGATTTTACAAAATACATCAAATTTAGCCTATACAACCCATGTAAGTACACAAATCCATATCCTAAGCTCCAAATCAAGAAAGTGGAAAATAATAACCAAAATGACTCAAGGTTGGGATTATAAAGTGCAAAATCTAATCTAAAAAGATAAAAACAATGTGCTTAAGTACTCAAAAGTGAGTACTTATCACCACCCCAAACTAAAAACTTTGTTTGTCCTCAAGTAAAACAAAGAAGAAAAGAAAAGACTCAATTTTGAGAAAAATATGCAAAAGGATGGCATTAAGTGCACATCATGAGTTTGAAAGTGTCAAGAATACATAACATAGCCTTTTATAATACAAAAGTGATCACACACCATCCTAATTGCTATCATGAACCATATGCTAGCCTAGCATTCTCTTTGTTATGATTTACACAATTCACATCACATTTTGATAAGGCCATAGGTGGAATGGGTTTCTCTCTTTTGGCACTTGATTTTTCTCACCTTGCCTTTTCTCACCCCATGCATCAACATGAAAAAAAATTCAAATTTTGGCACTTTTTATGCTCTTTTTGTTGCATGCATACACCTGCCCCTATGGAGCATTTTTGGTGTTTTCATTGTGTGTCCATGGCAGTTTTCAGAATATGTATAGAGCTTTGCTCTTGCCATTTTTAGACACCCCCACCCCAAACTAAGAATCTTACAATGTCCCCATTGTATAGGATGAAAGAGTGCTTTTGACTTTGGGTGGATAAAAATGTAAGAAAGTGTATGAATCTTTTGGCATCTTAATGTGATATGAGTAAATTGTGCACCAAAATGTGTCCCAAGTAATTACAAGGCTATTTCTAGCATAAATAAATCCTAGAATTGTGATGTGAACTTTAAGTTTTATTTGGGCTATGCAAGTACATATAATTAACAAAACATGACCCCAAATACATGAAAATTAAACCTAAAAATAGAAAAACAAATCCCAGACTAAAAATGAAAAAAATGGAGCAAAAGGGAATGATATGGACCTATCCTACTCTCATGGGAGTAGGCTAATTATCTTCAGTGGCATCTGTGGAGGGTTGTCCAGCATCACTGGATGTTGCAGCACCTGACCTAACAGTAGCTTCTGCCATCAATTTCTCATTCTCCTCCTCCAGTGCTTTAATCCTTGCATCCCTAACTTTCAGCATCTTCTTCAGTATTGAAATCTGTCTCTCGGCCCCATACCCTTCACCTACTCTATTCTTGCCTTTTGCAATGGTCATCAGCTTTTGTCTCATGCTTTCCATCTTTTCCATGCTCTCATTCATTTGCTTGTTCATTGCCTCTATTGTTGAATTGTTTTGAGCTAAGAGATCTTGCACCAAAGTCATTAAATCTGCAGCTTCAACAGGTTTCTTCTTTATGTTGCTCAATCTGGTCACTGCCTTCATATCTATCTGCCATCTCTCCCTTTGTTCTTTCACAATGAGGTCATCTGTGTACTGTGGAACTCCAGCCTTCACCATCATCTTTGTAAGCATACCTGGAAAGTATAGCTTACCTCTCTTCCTTGTTGCACACTCCCTAATATTGTTGAGTATTATTCTCCCCAAGTTAATGCTCCTTCCTGTAATAAGACAATACAACAAAAACATCCTATCCACAGATATTGTTCCATCATGTGTAGTAGGATAAACAGAGTGTTTGACAAAGTTATTCCACACATTTGAGTTTGCAGTGAGGTTAGAAGCCTTGAATGTCCTTAGCATGAAGTTACTGTGATGTTCCCATTCTAATTTTGGCTTGCCCAGTACTGCTGTAGCTTCTGCCAAGTCTTGTGGAGTATATTTGATCATCATTTTGTGGTATTCGGTATTTTTAGGTGGTAAGAGTTCTAAGAACTCATTTATCTGCTTTGATGTGAGCTTGAAAGTGACACCCCTAATCTTTATTTTGGGTGAGGGTGTGACTGAAATCTCACAGTAGAACTATCTCATCAGTGTGAGGTTGTATGAAGAATGGACCTCACAAACCTTTTCAAGCCCATGGGTGTCAACTACTTCCCAATAAATTGGAATTCCCTTAGGCTTTGTGCATCAAACCCCTTATCTGGCATTCCCACCTTAGTGTGATGCTTTCTCCACATCCTAGAAGCAGCCTTTGAACTAAATCCCTTGTGTGGCCTTTTTGGTCTAGTAACAAACACAGTAGTCTCCTTGCCTTTCTTACTCTTTTCTTTCACTGTCTGCTCATGCTGCAAAGATGCTGCAGCATGACAGTTAGTCTCTAAGGGTTCTAATTCAGCCTCTTCTTCCTCAAACCTCACAGTTAGAGTTTGCAGTGAGATTGCCCCTCCCGGGGAGTTTGTTATGAATGTCAGGAGCCGGGGCACATCAAGAGGGATTGTCCCAAGCTAGCGAGGGGATATCAAGGGGTTTTGAGTGGAGTCGTACCAAAGAAAGAGATCCCACCGAAGGTTGTATGAAATCTCACAGTAGAACTATCTCACAGTAGAACTATCTCATCAGTGTGGGTGTGACTGAAATCTCACAGTAGAACTATCTCATCAGTGTGAGGTTGTATGAAGAATGGACCTCACAAACCTTTTCAAGCCCATGGGTGTCAACTACTTCCCAATAAATTGTAATTCCCTTAGGCTTTGTGCATCAAACCCCTTATCTGGCATTCCCACCTTAGTGTGATGCTTTCTCCACATCCTAGAAGCAGCCTTTGAACTAAATCCCTTGTGTGGCCTTTTTGGTCTAGTAACAAACACAGTAGTCTCCTTGCCTTTCTTACTCTTTTCTTTCACTGTCTGCTCATGCTGCAAAGATGCTGCAGCATGACAGTTAGTCTCTAAGGGTTCTAATTCAGCCTCTTCTTCCTCAAACCTCACAGTTAGAGTTTGCAGTGAGATTGCCCCTCCCGGGGAGTTTGTTATGAATGTCAGGAGCCGGGGCACATCAAGAGGGATTGTCCCAAGCTAGCGAGGGGATATCAAGGGGTTTTGAGTGGAGTCGTACCAAAGAAAGAGATCCCACCGAAGGCGCCGAGTCGAGCTTTCCATATGACGGCGGATGAAGCGAGAGCAACGATGGATGTTGTGTCGGGTACGTTTCTAGTGAACTCTCTACCTAGCCGCGTTTTTTTATTCCGGTGCGAACCGTTCCTTTGTGTCTTCATCTTTTTGCAAGAATTTCTCTGCTCCTGTTAGCTTGTTGTCTGATGCTCTAGTGGTAGAGGTAGCCAATGGGGAGCATATGATAGTTCGGTAATGCTATGTTGGGTGCACCTTAGACTTAGATGGGGAATCCTTTGTGCTATATTTTCTACCGGTGGATATCGGGGGGTTTGATGTAATTGTGGGAATGGATTGGCTAGCTAAGCACGACGCCGATATATTTTGCTCCAAGAAGATGATTAGAGTACCCTTGTCGAAGGGTGGAGAAGTGATAATCTACGAGGAGAAGAATCGAAAGACCAACGCGATCATCTCGTTAATCAAAGCACGAAAAATCCTAGCCAAGGGGTGTACTTCATACTTGACCTACGTGATCAACGCGAAACTCGAGAAGAAGAAGGTAGAAGATGTGGATGTGGTACGCGATTACCCGGATGTCTTTCTGGAGGACCTACCCGGATTACTACCGAAACGTCAAGAGGAGTTCATATCAACCTCACTCCGGGTGCCGCACCGATCGCTCATGCACCTTATCGTCTAGCCCCAACAGAGATGCAAGCAATGATGACGCAACTACAAGAACTTATCGAGAAAGGATTCATACGACCGAGCTCGTCGCCATGGGGAGCTCCAATTTTGTTCGTGAAAAAGAAGGACAGGTCCATACAGATGTGTATCGACTACCGTGAGCTCAACAAGGTCACCGTGTAGAACAAGTACCCGTTCCCTCGAATCGACGACCTCTTCGATCAGTTGCAAGGAACAGGATGTTTTTCCAAGATAAACTTGTGGTATGGTTACCATCAAGTGCGGGTGAAGGAAAGCGACATTCCAAAGACGGCGTTTCGAATGAGGTACGGTTATTATGAGTTTTTGGTCATGCCTTTCGGGTTGACTAATGCTCCGGCCGTATTCATGGATTTAATGAACTGCGTGTGTCGGCCTCTCTTGGACAAATCTGTTATAGTCTTTATCGATGATATTCTGATCTACTCGCGGGACGAAGTCGAACACCGACAACATTTGCGAGAAGTGTTGGAGATTCTTCGGATAGAGAAGTTGTTCGCAAAGTTTTCAAAATGCGAGTTTTGGCTACAAGAAGTTCAATTCTTGGGTCACGTGGTATCTAAGGATGATATGAAGGTAGATCCGGCAAAGATTGAAGCGATGATGAATTGGGAGCCACCAACGAGTCTAACGGAGATAAGAAGTTTCTTGGGTTTGGCCGGCTACTACTGACGTTTTATACAAGATTTTTCAAAGATCACTTCTTCGCTCACATCGTTGACAAGGAAGAATGTTAAGTTCTTATGGACCGAAGTTCAAGAGAAAGCCTTTTGGACTCTTCAAAGGAAACTGTGTGAGGCACCAATTCTATCCTTACCCGAAGGATCCGACGACTTTTTGATTTATTGCGATGCCTCAAAATTGGGTCTTGGGTGTGTCTTGATGCAAAGGGGAAGGGTGATAGCGTATGCATCGCGACAACTCAAAGACCACGAGAAGAATTTTCCTACACATGACTTGGAGTTAATAGCAGTGGTATTTGCCTTAAAGTTATGGCGGCACTACCTCTACGGGACAAAGTATACATTATTCACCGACCACAAGAGCTTGAAGTACATATTCGACCAAAAGGACCTCAACATGCGGCAAAGGAGATGGTTGGAGGTTTTGAAGGATTATGATTGTGAGTTGCTTTATCACCCCGGTAAGGCCAACGTAGTAGTGGATGCTTTGAGCCGGAAGAGTCATGGGAGCGAAACCAAATTAACTCTTTCAAGGATCGATGTGGTATCAAGCTTAATGGAGGACATCAAGGTGAGTCAAGTTGTTGGTCCCGAAGGTGCTTAACAAGTTTGTAGAAAGGGGGGGTTGAATACAAACACAAGTTTTTAAAGTTTAATAAATTGTTTATTAATAAATCAAACACAATTTACAAGTCTGTTGCGGAATAAGATTAAGTAGAACCTAATCTAAACAAACTTAAGAAACACTAAGATGGTTGCACAAGAAGATAGAGAATGGGAGATTGAAGAGTATAGAAAACAAGGGTTTCTATATTTTAGAAATATGAAGACAACTCTCAGATGGAGAGTTGATCTTTCTATTTATACCCTAAGCATTAAATGCATGGCAGAACAATTTACACGTGTCCATCATTGATTGGCTGAGAGAGTCTGACTTTGGGAGACATGTTTTCAGTCGTATCATGAACAGTGTAGTTGACAGAGTTGTTGTACGAATTGTGGCAGAGGTATGTCCGTTCTGACACATCGTACTGGGTGTGCAAGGGAAAGACAAAAGAGACTAGAGGCATAAGCTAAGTGATCATCGATCGCTGAATATCTCTTCCTTCAGAGATACAAAGAAGTTCAGCTATCGCTGAAGCTTTTCCTCAGGTTTCTTCGCGTGTGTAGATTTGACTTTGCTTCACTGATATTCGCATCAGGTCACTAGTAGACTTGTCTTTGTTCAGCAGCTTCGTCTTCGATTCAGCTATGAACATCTTTTGACGCAAAACTTGTCTTCAGGGATTACGTTTAACTATTTACATCAGAAACTATCAGCGATACTGAACATACTCAGTATTTAACCGCTGATAGTGAAACACTAATGCATATGAATGTTTACAAGAAAGATCATCAGTGATAACTGAACAGACTCAGTCTGATCGCTGGTGATGAAACACTAATACATATTTATTAAACGTAATTTTCACTAAGTATAGAAAAGGGTCTTTATCAAATCACTGAGAGAGCATGGATCAACACAAGCCGAAGCACTTCGTGAAGAGAACCTCAAAGCCGAGATCATGGTGAATCAATGGGAGGTACTAATGGAAGATAGTCGCGGCCTTAAGCTATTCCAAGGAACGATTTGGGTACCGAAGATTGGAGGAAACCATGAGTTTCTCTTGGCGGAGGATCACAAGTCAAAGTACTCCATACATCCCGGTAGCAACAAGATATATAGGGATTTGAAGCTACATTATTGGTGGCCGGTAATGAAGCTCGATGTGGCCAACTATGTGGAAAGGTGCGTCATATGCCTTCAGGTTAAAGTGGAACATCAAAAGCCTTATGGAAGTTTGCAACCACTAGCCATTCCAAAATGGAAGTGGGAGCACATCACGATGTATTTTGTCACTAAGCTACCGAGGACCTTGAGGGGACACGACACTATCAAGGAGGTGGTGGATCGGCTCACGAAGAGCGTGCACTTTTTAGCTATGCGAGAGACATTGTCGATGGATAAACTAGCCAAACTCTACATTGATGAGGTAGTATCGCGTCATGATGTTCCACTTTCCATCGTTTCGGATCGAGATAGTCGGTTCACTTCCAAGTTTTGGGATGGCCTACAAAAAGAGTTAGGCATGAGAGTCAAATTGAGCACGACCTATCATCCTCAAACGGACGATCAAAGTGAGAGGACTATCTAAATTTTCGAGGACATTCTTCGGTCTTGTGTTATAGACTTTGGGGGAAATTGGGATTCACATCTACCGTTGGTTGAATTCACTTACAACAATAGCTACCATTCGAGCATCGGGATGGAACCATTCGAGGCACTATACGGACAGAAGTGTAGAACACCGGTGTGTTGTCTTGAGGCGGAAGAAAAATAATTTGCGAGACCGGAAATCGTGCAAGAGACGACGAACAAGGTAAAGGGCATCCGAGAGCGTTTGAAAAAGGCTCAAGACCGACAAAAAAGCTATGCAGACAAGAAGCGAAGATCAGTCGAGTTCCAAGTGGAGGAGCGGGTTATGTTGAAGGTGTCACCGTGGAAAGGGATCATCCGTTTCGGGAAGCGTGGGAAGCTTAGCCCCCGTTTCCTCGGACCCTTTACGATATTGGAGAAGATCGGACTTCAAGCCAATAGATTGGATCTACAACCGGAAATGGATGGGATTCACCCCACATTTCACGTATGCTACCTTTGCAAGTTCCTAGTCGAGGAAGAAAGCGTCATTCCATTGACGGAAATACTAGTGGACAACGGGAATCGTTGTGTGGAAGAACTGGAAGCCATATTAGAGTCGAAGACGAAGAAGTTAAGACACAAAGAAGTGACCATGGTTAAGGTCCAATGGAGGCACCATCGGGGTGCCAATGTGACGTAGGAATCAGAAGAAGACATGAAGAAAAGATATCCCCATTTATTTAATGAGTGGGATTTCGGGGACGAAATCCTCTTTTAGGAGGGGAGGATTGTAACACCCGTAATTTCGTTTAGAACTTCACAATATATATATATATATATATATATATATATATATATATATATATATTCTTATATCTTTCAAGTCATGACTAGCATCCTGGAACAGCGACTTACGCCGGTTGTTGCGCGGGTTCCAAGTCGTGGCCAAAGCCGCGGAAATCGCTGTAATTCAGGCCCTTGGGACACACGTGAGGCCTATAGCGCGGCCTCAAAGCCGCGGGACCACCTACAGGTCCTAAAAATGGGTTTTCAGCCATTTGAACTCATTTCTCATATTTTCCCCAATTTAAGAAAAACGTTTTGAGAGTTTCTTGGTGGTTTTCTTCCCCAATCACTCCTCTCCTCACTTATTGCCAACCTAGGGTTTTAGAAGGGCATTTATTGAAGATCAAGGGGTCAAGGAGGACATTAAGTGTGGTTTTTAGCATCCTTCAGGTCTCCATTCTCCACTACATCAAGCTAGGGGTTCTAAGTTTCTAGGGTTTTTATATAAACCTAGATTGTGAGTTTTCTGCTAACTATTTTAAATGGGATACACCTCTTAATATGTTCTTGTTACTACTACACATCTCTTTATACATGTTAATCACCTGATAAGTTTGGGTCGCATTCCTATATTTGGTATGTATGTGAGTTTTTGGTCAATAATCATTATATGAGATTTGATGGGTATACTTTGTTGGTAATAGATGAGATATGTACATATGTTGATATATGGTTGATGGACATTGTCGGTAAATATACATGATTTAGGGTTTTGACCTAAATTGGGATTGGAATTATTTGGAGTCTTATACATGTATTTTACTTGTATAATGATAGATGTTGTAAGTATTGGATGAACCATGAGTATGCGCTAGGAGGATGTAGTCTTAGGGTGCCACCTTGACGGTATGCACCTAGATCTCCGCCATTTGGAGTAATTCCTGGGTGGTAGTCTTCAAATGTGTCGGGCCTTCGGGATGTTGCTCATGCGAGTGAACATCAAGGTACATTGACTTGAGGTGAAACTCATTGGTGTGATGGGTCTCCCCCATTGATTCCTTCATGGCTCTTGTTGTCTATAACTGTTTAAATGATTTTGCTTTGTTATTGTTCAACTCACTAGGATCGTTTGGCCTAACACTTGATTGGTTTGATGTGTATCTCAGGTTCTAGCGGCGCGACCGCCAAGAAGGTTTAGTAGACCTTAGATGTGAGCTTGGGAGCATTATGGGACGCCAAGTATAGAAGATACACATTTTGGAGATTTGGATGACAACTTAATATAATCTCTTTCCTAGATAGGATTTAGATTAAAGGGTTGTTATCCCTCATTGCTTATTCATTACAATCTTGTAATCATATCAGGCGTATATTGTTCCCTTTTGGGAAAAGCTCGTGATATGGCATTATTTTCATATACCATATTTTCAATTCCATAAACTTTGTTTATCCCAAATTTTGGGGTGTTACAACTCACTATCTAGGTTTTCACTCAAAACCTAGAAAATGGCAAACCCTAGAAAATGATGGAGAAGGAAGATGCTCTTGAGATTTGGAGATCTTGGTTGGGATCCTTGGTTGAAAAGACTTGGTTCATTCAATAAATGAAATGGGATGGTCCCTTGAATGCTCCAATGGCCGATCTCAAGGAGTAATGGAGAAGAGAGAATTTTGAAAGAGAGTAGATGAGGAGTAAAAATGAAAGAAATGGCTGGTCCCCCCCCCTTTTTTCGCACAAGGGCGCGCGCGAGCAATGGCGCGATTGGACTCGCGCGGAGAGGTACGTCGACCTCTGGGGTTTAGGGCGAACAGAGCCTCGCGCGGCTCTTGGTGCAGCTCCACTCATGCGACCATCCGCGCGAAGCACTGTTTACATTTCCTTTATTGACTAAGAATTGGGGAATTACAAATCATGGTGCAAGTATAAATGATAGACTGATTAAATATGATTATAAGATCACTCTAGATACATTAAATGCGACTTACCTTACTAAAAGAAACACGGGCGTTACATATGTAGTTTCCCCAAATCCTTATGAAATCAAAAGCACTCAATGTGCAATAAACTCAAAGAAACACCATAATAGGTAATAAGTAATAAGAAAGCATATGGGGACTCAAATCAAGACATTTTGGCAAGTACATGGTTTTCACAAACTAACTTTAAACTCACTTTGTTAGGTTAAGTTAAACTTAATATTCAAACTCATCTCTAGATTCCAAAGGATGGAGGCATGAAATCCACTATCAAAGATCTCCAAAATTCTTATCAAAGCCAGAAACCAAGCCTAAAATGTACTAAAATGATCAAAATGCTCAAATCTACAAAAATCTCAAATAGATCTTTGAATACCCAAAAACTCACTTCTTCGAGAAAGATCAAAGCTAGATTCCCCAATTGGAGCTTCCAATCTTCAAAACATACTTGAAGAACCCTAAAAACTGACCTCAAGGTCCCAAAACTCGACCAAAATGGAGAGAAAGCGAAGAGCTTGGAGAAAAATGGGAAAATCCTAGAAAAAGGGTTTTAAATTGACAAGGAGGTCAGTCGCGACCTAGGTAGTGGGCACAATTCGCTTGTATTACCCCCATTGAGCCATTTCTCATTCACACAACCTTGGTGTGGCATGAGGTCGTAGGCCAAGCCGTATAGAGCATTAACCTATGCATTAGAGACTTACACGACCCCGATTGCGACTCGGTTGCATGGACCCCAATTAGCTAAAAAACTTGATTTTTTGCTACCTTTCGACCCTCAACGGACCCTAAGTGATTGACACTACAAAAACCTTATAAAACCACAATTTTCACACGAAACGATTGAGAATGATATATATATATATATATATATATATATATATATCCAGAACTTCTCGAAATTACGGGTGTTACATAAAGCCCTTTGCCATGAGTCACCACTCCTCCAGCCAACCTCCTCTTCTTCGATTAGCACTCCTCCGACCACACAACCACCTTCAAACACCACCACCCTCACCATTCCCTTCCATATTTATCATTGTTTCTTGCTCGCCATTATTCCCACGCTCAAACACCATTGTTACAGGAGCCTCAATAGCTATAGCAAAACAACATGATGACCCTATTTTTGTGAGGTTCAACTTTATATGCATTCTAGTTTTTCTTAACCATTGGCACAAATGAGGAGGTTCAAGAGATAAAAGAATAAAAAAAATTACGTCTGGAAGTGGGTCTCGAAGTTGGTCGGAGGTGGAGTTGGGCCTTTTGAGATAGATGTGGGTCTCGAGACGGAGGTGAGTCACGAATTTGGTCGAAGGTAGAGGTGGTTGCGAGAGTGGGGGGTGGGTCTTGGAGAGGGTGAAGGTCCTTGGTGATTCGAGGAGTGGAAGGTGGGTTTTAGAAAAGGTGTGACCGCAACGAGAATGTGTAGAAGGGTTGACAAGCGTCTAATCCCTTTAAGATAACAATCCTATGAAGTTAGCACCCTCCGCACGCGAAAAATTAAAAGAAATATAAATTATATTAATATACAAATATATAAACTTAACTATTTTTTTAAAATAAAATAAGTGAAAATGGATAAAAATGGAAATACCCTTCACTTAATGGGGCATTTAAAAAAAAGGTTGATTAGAATAACTATTTTCAAATCAGAATACAAACCACAATAACTATTACCGTGTTTATTGAAATTTAACCATTTTGTTTGTAATTAGGTGTAAATGATAGGGACCAAAAGTGTACTTTAGTTTTAACATTTTATTTTCTAGAAAACTATGCCCGCTCTGAAAACCAATCCGAGGTGGGAGTCCAAGAGCATCTCCAATCAAGGTTCTAAATGACGTGAGACGTTGTGTGGCGGCGAAGCCAAACCTCAAGTCTTATGAGACATGGCGAAACCATGGCGTTTTCAAGGCATGATTTATGGCTTCATTTTTGTAATTCATATATATCATTATACATAAAAACATATGTTTTGTAGTGTTACTCAATGAGTCAATAGTAATAAGCAAGTTAAATTATGGTATATATTAAAAAACTCACAAATAAGACATTAAAAACGTAAAGAAAAATCAAATATTGCATTACGAAGTTGTACATTAGGCCATGGTGTGCCACGAGCTTAACGTGGCGTGAGACACAAGCCTTGGTGCCATGGCGCGCCATGGCGGCTATGCGGCGAGTTTTTTAGAACATTGTCTCCAACGCAAGGTTATTATAAGTAAAAAATGAAGTGTCTTGTAAAAACTACCATTGTGGAGATTTTTTATAAGAACATAACCCCTTTTGAGTTCTTATTTAAAAACCTTGGTTCTTACAATGAAGTTTGTGTGAAATGACAATTTCTTCATTTTTATTGGTAGTTAAATTACATATTTGATATTTATTTATAAATATATAATAATTTGTTATGTTGACATGAGGTTCTTATAAGAACTACCATTGTGGACTTTTATATAAAATTTTAAATTGATGAGTTAGAAATTAGGTAGCACCAAAAACTGTAAAAATGAGGTTCTTGTAAGAACCTCCATTGGAGATGCTCTAATCCTTTAACTTTAGATGTTGAGATGATGAGAGTATCTTCAATGGAGATTCTTATAAGAACCATTTGTATACTTTTTGTTGTCAATTCATTTCTAACTCATTAAATTAAGAACTTCTTAAAATTCCACAACGGTAGTTCTTATAAGAATCTCATTTTTGTGGGTCCCATTGATTTTTTTCAACATAAATAATTAATAATTATATATATTAATAATTATAAAGTCAAAAAAAATAAAATAAAAAAGTAGTAAATATATCATTTCACACCAACAATCAAGGTAAGAACCAATGGAAGTTCCTACAAACCACTTCACTTTTTGCTTCTAAAAAACTTTGCAATGGAATATAGTTTCTTATAAAACATATTTTTTTTACTTTTTCTTAACATATTATTTCTAACTTATTAAATTAAAACTTTATATAAAAACTCTAAGATGATAGTTCTTATGAGCACTTGGGTCCTATTTGTTTTTTCAATATTAATCATCACTAGAAGTGTACTCGTGCAATGCAGCGAGATACATCACGATTATAATGTTTCATTTTGTTTTTTTGTTTTTTTGTCGATTTACAATACGATTTTGGATGGTTTTGAGAAAATGATAATGTTTTTTTTTTAAATTTGTTTAATTCAGGCTTAATAATATAATGTTTTTTATATAAAAAAAAATTAAGTATTTTTGTTATAATTCAATGATTATCTTATATATTTTAATGACATCTAGAAAAAAAATAACCAATTACATATTTAATAATATAATTAAAACAAAGTTATAGTAATATAATATATTAATTAATAGTGATACATGGAAAATTCTGCATAAAAGGAATGTCCTGCACATACTAAATTGGTGGGTGTTAGAAGTCTGCAGTAGTAATATGTATCTTGTGCTTTGATAGTTGTAAATTAAGAGATTTTTAAAATCTTGCATAAAATGGTGGTACCTTGTGCATAATAATTTGTATTTAAGATTTTTTTATCCGTGCTTTATAATATAGTATAGATATAAAATATTATTTTTTCAAAAAAAATTCATAGTAAAAACCAAAGCTTTTATATAAAAACTTAAAAAATATGATTTTTTTTTTTTTTTTTGAAAAAGGAATATGATTTCTTTTAAGAACTCCATTCTAATAATTATTCTTACAAAAAACTACACTTTTAATTATAAAACATTTTCGTTAAAACGCTCTTCAAACATATATCTGACACCTTGTCAGTTTGGTGGGTCCCCATCTTGTCGTCGTCAACCAAAAACCCTTCGATATTTTTAATTTACACCCCTATACTTATGGGTTTAATACCAATTCAACCCTCAAAGCTTATGTGACTTTTGGGACAATAGAAAACAAGTCAAAGGAGTATGATATTACACAAAAGCGACGTAAGAGACGAATTTAGAGCTTTCGGGAAATCATACGTGGACCAAATCCAACCATACATTTTCTTTCTTCGTAACAAGCAACAATTTGTTTCATATAAAACCATTGTTTGTATACAAATTGAAGCATTTGTCAATTTTATATGATGATAAACATAAGACTTGCTTTAACTTATCCTATTATCTTTAATATTAATAATGAATCGAAAACTGTTTAAAACAATGTTTTAAAAACCAATTTTTTGGTTGACCCGGTGTGGTGACCGAGTCACGGTTCAACCGGTCCAACCGGGTGGTTGACCCGGTTTCAAGAAATTTTATGTATTTTTCATTTTCTTGCATATATACATACATATATATATATATATGTATATAAAACCAAGAATTTGATGTCCACAAGTTAAAACATTAAAAATACACATAACAAAAAGTTTTATATCAATCCAAAAACATTAAAAAAACACATAACAACAAGTTTTACATCAATCCAAAAACATAAAAAACACAAATATAAGAAATTAATTTTTTTTAACCGGGTCAACCCGGGTTTTTACCGGTTCTATCAAAAAACCTATGGTTCAATCCGGGTCGTAATTTCCCAAAAAACCAGTCGTAATTGAGCCGGTCTCTTCACCGGTTCCCGGTTCAACCGGTTGAACCGGCCGGGTCAACCCGGGTTTTAAAACATTGGTTTAAAATCTATTTTTATATTTATTAATTTTGATCTATTATTAGGCGTGCATAAAAATCAATCAAATTGTCAATCCGTCTAACTTAACCTGAAAAATAGACTAACTAACCCAATTCAATTTAATCTGATGTTCAATTGCTTTATAAATATATATATAAATCGATGAGAGTAGGGTTGATTATAAGTTAGGTCCATGTCAAATCGAATTGACCTGACAAAAATTATAATAATTAAAATTTTATATTATTGATTACTAAAAGTCTAGTAACATATACGAGTACGTAGCCTGTTGAATGAAAGTTCGTTAACAATTTAATAGACTTATACTCATCCAATACTACAATGAGTCAACTTTTCTTTTTTTAACCATAAAAACTTGAACAAGGTTAAGGTTAAGGTTAAGGTTAAGGTTAAGGCAACATCTGAGTGAGAAAAGTTGAAAATCGTTGTCACTAATTGATAGTGTCTTTTTAATTCAATGTTTTTATCATAATATATATCTTAATACTTATGTTTATACAATTAAACATAAATTTGAATTACTATAATATTTTTGAATTGCTAAGAATCAACTATTAGTACTTGATTTTTTTGGTTTAAAGTGGTAATATAATCATATTTTTAAACGTAATGTTCACACCGTCCAACCCAAAGGCACCAACCCAAACCAACATGTAAAGGGTTAGGTTGGGTTATAAATTTAAAGTTGGTTGAATGAGTTATGATTTAGGAAACCCAAAGAGTTGAGTGGGATTGTTCAGATGGCCTCAAACCGCTCAACCCAACCAATGTTACACTCCTATTTGTTATGATTTTATATGTTCAATTCTTGAATATTATGACTTGGGCTTCTACGAGACTATATCGTGTTTAACCAAAATCCGCTTATATTGAACTCTTTAAGCAAATTGAATGAACTTTAATTATTTTTTCGGTTAGAAACAACTTTATACCGAGTTTTTATTCGATCAAAACTTGCAATAAATATTCCCTCTATCCGAAAAATAAGGGGGCGTTTGGTTCACAAAATGGAATTTGATGGAATTGGAATTGGAATCCATCGAAAGAATTTGACTTTGATGGGATTGGAATGAAATTTGACCACGCGTTTGGTTGGTAGAAATTCAATTCCTTCACTTAAGACGATGAATTCCAAAAAATGTGGAATTCTATAGAACTTGATGTAATAACCGTGTTCGAAATAATAAATAGGGAAGTAAGGGAGAGTGTTTGCCTTAAACCAAAGTGTGGGGGGCATTTGTGTAAAGTGGAATAAGAGGGATTTAACCCTAGAAATCTCTTCTCATTTCCTTTTGTCGGCTGAGAACTTTTGCTAGAGAGGAGTGGAGGGCGATTTGGAAAAGAAAAGAAGTGAAGAAGCAAGTTGCATTTGGAAATCAAGCTTTTATCAATCTTCTTCAAGGTAAGCCTTATTGTTTCTAGCATCTCCCCTTATTTTTAGGAGTTGGTTGATTGTTGGGTTGCTCATTCCTTTTTGGAGGTGTTCTTAATGTCTCTGATTAAGTTTCTAAAATAGGGTAAGGTTAAATCGATAGAAATCGGTCCCCCTTATTGTTGGGTGTAAGTGAAGAGTTGGTGGACGTATTAGTGGGGGGGGGGGGTGAGTCGATTTCCGTCGCCGAGAGATCGGCATTTTTCCCTCGAGCAGTAACCCAACCCTCGGCATTCGCCGTCTAGGAAGGGAAGGTCGGGTGACCCCGGGAGCTGCTCGGCTGGGGGAGTCCCGGGAGCTACATACCGGGGGAGTCCTGGGGAGTCTCCACTCGGGGGAGACCCGGGTAAGAGTAGAAGGGTCGGGCGTCGGCACCACCCCGGGGGGACCCGGGAGACGGGGACCCGGGGGTATGGGATTGTGAACCCCGGGAGTCGAGGTGTGGTGTCCCGGGCCATGACCCCGGGAGTCGGGGGAGCCCAGGAGAGGGGGAACAGACCGGGGGGGTCGGGAGTGGACCTGGGGAGTCGGGGCGCCTGGGAGAGTTTTAACCCGGGAGGCGTGATCTATCAGGGCAGATCGGGAGTCAGTGACCCCGGGTAAGGTTTGGTTGGTTTTCTCAGACCTAAAAGTAAGGTTCGGTTGGTTCGGGGGGTGTGTCCCGCCTGAACTTATATCGGGGGAGGTGTCCCGTTCATGCCAATGGGGGGTGTCCCAGTTGAGGCAGTATGAGTCAGACACGTTGTCAGATACTCATCCCAAACGATACTCATCCCAAATGGTATCAGATATCTTGGCGTGTGTGTGTGTCTTGCGAGATATTCATAAAAAACGTGACGATGCGTGTAAACGGGTGTTTGTATTGAAAAGACAAGTTTATTGCGTTGAGTGATAAAGTTCGATTTTGGTGTGGGAGAATTATTTTATCTCTTTATAAATGAGTTAACTTTTGTTGTGAAAATCATAACAACATTTGATCACATGATTTCATAGTGAATTCGGTACGAACTCGTGTTGTCATATCAATGAGGGTGAGAGTCGTCTGACTCACTCAGTGTAAGCAATTTTGTAGTATTTTTATAAATCACGTGAGTAATGTTAAGTGAAAATTATTTCAATTGTGCCAACATCGATTTTGGGGGTGTGATGAGACGTAATCTTTCGTGGAGTTGAGAATGAACGATCCTCAAGATCGTTGTGCTTGGTTAGTCAATGATGTTGGTGTAGTGTGGTGTACACTCAAACTTGTTTCATAACGTGGTGCATACTAAATTTTCAAATGTGTCAAAAGTTTAAATTTATGGTGTGTCATGCATGAAGGCTATGAACTCTCTAGGTCGTGAGGAAGGTTTTCAGAGTGGAAATGGGACGCTCGAATAGTGGGTGGTTGACCCATGACTTTGGTATTCTTTTAAGGAAGGGTGGTGAATCACGGAGGTGGTTAATGGAGGCCTTTACCCTTTACGTTAAGGATGTTTGTAATATAATGGCTTACCCGTTTGTTCAGCGACTTGATATTTGGATATCGGCAAATGGTTGTGTCTGGGGTGGAATATGAAGTCGTTAAGATACTTTTATAGCAGTAAGTTGCTGCATTGGTAGAGGTAGGTTCCATTGGGAATCCTGGTTGGTCGGATACAGGGTGGAAGCATCACAATGCCGACTGTTGATGTTGAAGCTAGAGACCATTTTCGTGGTTAATAACGAGACACTGAAAATGAAGAAGTAACTATGAATAGTTTCGTTGAGTTTTCGTGTGGAAGCAAATAGTTATTCGGGAAAAGGTGTGTACTTAGTGTGATGTTGGACCACCTTGTGTGGGTATTACGAAATGGAAGACCGCTAGTTTGATCAGGTGATTATTTCGATGAGGTTTCGATAGTTTATGTAGGACTAAAGTTTTTATAGCATAACTGGAGGGGTAGCACTTCGAGCATTTAGGTCTACAGGGTAGTACGCTTAATCTTCGGGTTGCCGGAAATTGTTTCTAGCCGGTCGCGATGAGCCGACAAGGAGCGATATCTTGTTGAGTGGTTTAGAGAATCATGGTTTTGCAAATTATTCAGATTCGAGAAGGACAAGGTCGTAAAATGCCTTGATTTCAGATATTGGTGTTATGATCAGTGAGAAGAGGACGGTATATGTATATGTGCAAAGTGGTCATGAAGATTTTGGTTGTTCTATGATGAGGTGGTAGGGTAATGGTTGTATCTTTGAGTTGGTGATTTTATGCCATATCTAGATGTGCAAGTCAATAAAGTGGTAAGGAGCTTCCTTGAGGATATGTAGAAGGCTGGTGTTATTGATATAGGATGAGCGTCCTCGTCCGGAAATTTTTGGGGAATGATTTGTAAGTGGCGAATATGTGGATGGGACGTATGGATGTTTGGTTGGTATCGGGGTATTACTAAGTTGAGGATAATTTTCGAATGATATTTGACGACTATCTAAGGGAGGAACCATGTGTTCTGGGTTGCGGCGAGTTTTGGGGCAGGTTTATCTTATACCCCTAGAATGTTGATGGAAGTATCGAACTGCTTAGTTCAGGAGGTTGTATAGTAGATAGGGAATCCGTGGGCATGTCGGAGTATTCCTTAGGGTGTGAATGGATTCTACCAAAGTGGGCAAGCTTGTTTGGAGAGCGAGAATTATGCAATGCTTTCTAGTAGTGAGTAATGTTTTGGAAGAGCTCGGTTGATTACCTCGCGTAAGAATTGCGGGTAATCGGTTGACTAAGTATAGGTATGTAAATGTGTTTTCGACACACTGGGGATCATGAATGGAGAAGGCAATGTTGGGTGAGTAGTGTTTCTTGCATCGAGAAGAGAGTGAAGATATTATGTCGGAAAGACGGGTAATCTGAAAGTAAGAGGTTTGACAAGTGAAACAAAATGTGGGATTATGTTTTCAAATTTTGCCGTTAGTAAGTTTGTGAACCCCTAGCGTGGGTGTGAGAAAGAGACTATGGCGTACGTTGTGATTTGGGTGTTGAATAATCTAAATCGTGTGGTTGGTCTAAAGCTTGCACTGCTAATCAGTGAGTCGGTCTATAGAAGCAGGTTTGAAGTCTTCTAGAAGGAAGGGGGGAAGAGGTGGTTGGATGTAGTGTTCAGAGTGAAAGACCTGTGTGGTTGACTTGGCATTGAGTGGAAAAGGGTTTCAAGAGAGCCTGTTGTCCATTGTTAAGTTATCTGGAATGGTTTTGTTTGAGCATGGTCATTCCTGATTGAGCGAGTGAAGCTTGAATTTAATGTAATTATGGTCAGACGACAGGTGGATGTGGCGAGAAGCCGAAGTGTATGTCATTTTGATTCAGTTAGTTGGAGCTAGTGGACTAAGAAGGTGATGGATGGTGGAATATTTTTTTTTCCATGTATGTAGGAATATGGGGTGATGACGTTTGCGGCAGTGGTTGCATTTTTGCTTGTGAGTTGGGTGTCACCGATGAGTTGTGATTCATGTGGGACGGGAAAGACAATATTTTCTGCTTTAGACGTGGATCGCGTTTGGGGGAGTAATTGGAATTGCGTCTTATCGGATGATGAATCTCATAGTAGTGAGCTAATGGTGATATCCAAAGTAAACCTTGTAATAAGTCGGCGAATTGAGTGATCGTTATTTTAGCAAGGAATTCATGTTGTTTGGTGTTAACTTTGGTAAAAGTCATTTTAAGGAAACAAAGTTGCGTGTGAGACCCAGAATTAGACGCGTTTTAAAACCGTGAGTCCAGTTTTGTGGACAAATCGGACAATATCTGGTACGGTTGGCCCGGGATGTTATAGATGGTATATTACTGTTGGTGTATTCAGATGGTACGACTTTGGTTTTGATCAGAATGTTTCTGTCAGAATGTTTTGGGCAACTGAGTAACTGAGTAAAGATAAGTTGATATGCTTGTAAGAACGCGAGCCTTGTGAATTTCAAGTTGAGAGGGCGCAACTTGATGCGGAAGTCGCCTCCATAGAATTAAGTGGGGCGTTCGAGAGAAAGCAAGGGTGGGGGACCACATTTTGAGGCCGTTGAGATTAAGGAAAGAGTTGGAGAGATAGTGTATGATCTGGAAGTGTTCGATGGGAATTTCGAAAGTTGTATGGTGTTTCACGCCTCTCAATGGGAGCATTTGTTGGAAGTTGGGGCGACGATCCCTTTATTAGGTATACAAGCAAATGAGAAGTTAATCTTTATCATAGGGTTTAAGGAATTCATTGATAGTAAGGCTAAGAAGTAAAGATCAAAAGAGATCCGCCCTGTAAAAGTCCAATGGCAATGTAGTAAAGAACAAGGGGCACCGTGAGAAGGTGGAATCGAATATGAGGTCCCAGTACCCCATTTTGTTCAACGATGGAATTCCGAGGATGGAATTCTTTTGAGGGGGAGATATTGTAATAATCGTGTTCGAAATAATAAATAGGGAAGTAAGGGAGAGTGTTTGCCTTAAACCAAAGTGTGAGGGACGTTTGTGTAAAGTGGAATAAGAGGGATTTAACCCTAGAAATCTCTTCTCATTTCCTTTTGTCGGCTGAGAACTTTTGCTAGAGAGGAGTGGAGGGCGATTTGGAAAAGAAGAGAAGTGAAGGAGCAAGTTGCATTTGGAAATCAAGCTTTTATCAATCTTCTTCAAGGTAAGCCTTATTGTTTCTAGCATCTCCCCTTATTTTTAAGAGTTGGTTAATTGTTGGGTTGCTCATTCCTTTTTGGAGGTGTTCTTAATGTCTCTGATTAAGTTTCTAAAATAGAGTAAGGTTAAATCGATAGAAATTGATCCCCCCTTATCGTTGGGTGTATGTGAAGAGTTGGTGGACGTATTAGTGTGGGGGGTAGGGGGTGAGCCAATTTTCTCCGCCGAGAGATCGACATTTTTCCCTCGAGCAGTAACCCAACCCTCGGCATTCGCCGTCTGGGAAGGGAAGGTCGGGTGACCCCGGGAGCTGCTCGATCAGGGGAGTCCCAGGAGATACATACTGGGGGAGTCCCGAGGAGTCTCCACTTGGGCGTCGGCACCACCCCGGGGGGACCCGGGGGTATGGGATTGTGAACCCCGGGAGTCGGGGGTGTGGTGACCCGGGCCATGACCCCGGGAGTCGGGGGAGCTCGGGAGAGGGGGAACAGACCGGGAGTTTCGGGAGTGGAACCGAGCGTGGACCCGGGAAGTCGGGGCGCCCGGGAGGCGGGATCTATCGGGGCAGACAGGGAGTCGGTGACCCCGGGTAAGGTTCGGTTGGTTTTCTCAGACCTAAAACCTGTATCTTTAATAGGTGGAAGTTTAAGTTTGGGAGCGCGTTTAAGTGAGCGTTAAGAAGCCTTCGCTAATCAAGTGAGTTTTCTAACTAAATACTTTTGACTTTAAAGTGGTTAAAGATATGCGGAAGTTTATTTTAAAGCAAATTATTATTATATGAGATTTATACATGCGAGATTCACTATCAACTGTTATTATACTTTTCGTTGTTGGTTAAATGTATGCATACATTATTGTGAGCAAGTACGACCAAAGTCGGTGTAATAACCATGTAGGTGGATTTAGCAAGTGAGTCAAAGTTGGAGGGCCAAAAGGATAAAGTTGGGCAAATAGGGGTTTAACCCTAGAGACCTCTCTCATTTTCCTTGTTGGCGGCTGAATTTAGAAAGACAGGGAGAACTTTTGGGCGATTTCGGGAAGAGCAAGAGAGAGAGATCGACGCTTTTGGATTTCAAACTTCTTCTTCAAGGTAAATCATTTTCAATCTCATTCTAGTATTGGGTTGTAAGATTATGCTGTTTATTTACCTCTTAGGCACTGGGATTAGATTGGGATTGTAAAACCTCTTGGGGTTTTGTCCTCTGATTTTTTGTTTAAGAGAATGGGACAATCAGATGTTGTTTAAGCATTAGGGGTTTTAATCTCGGTTCGGGCCGGGAATTCCCCTTAACGGCGACCCTAGGAACTCCTATTTACCATGGAAGCTGTAGTGTTAGGATGTTACCGGGAGAGCCCGACCTGAGGGCTTGGTGACCGGGGGACCTCGGGCCGCAGTGGTCGGGTGACCCCGAGGGGGGGGGGAGTGACCCCGGGAGACGGGAGAAACCCAGGGGAGTTGGGCATAACCCTGGTCGTGACCCTGGGAGGCGGCGGAGCCCGGGAGATGTGTAGACCCTGGGCGGGGGAAGTGAACCCTAGGAGACGGGGCGCCCAGGGAAGTGTAGTCCAGGAGGTCGGGAACCCGGGCGTGAACCCCGGGAGTCGGGGATCCCGAGGGGGGGTCTATAACCCAGGAGTCGAGTGATCGTTTCAGCTAGTTTACTCTGTGAGGTCTAAAACCTGTATCTTCTAGGTGGGCAGTTTGAGAGTGGGAAGCGGCGTTCGTCAACCAGGTGAGTTTTTTTAACTAAATACCTTTGTGGTTTAAAGTGGCTAAATACATGTGGAGGTTACTTTAAAGCATTTTTATTATTATTACGTGCGCTTTATTCATGCGAGCTTTTCTTAAAACGTGATTTATGTTATCGTTGTTAGATAAATGTATGCATACATTGTTGTGAGTTGTATGGACAAAGTCGGGGGGGGGGGGGGGGGTGTCCCGTTTATGCCAATTGGGAGGTATGACCCAGCTAAGGCAGTATGAGCCAGACACGCCGTTACTTTCGAGCAACGGTAGTGTATGCCGGAAGCGAGTTTTTAAACCTGGTTATGTTTACAAAGATGAATGGGTTGAGTTTTTATTATAAACTATTTTGTATCATGTGTTTCGAACTGTGTTTTGAGGGGACTCACTAAACCTTCGATCTTACCCTCACTCTTTCAAAAACTAAAAACCTTTTCAGGTCGCCGTGAGGTAGGAGGCTCGGGCAAGGGTAAGAAGAAGGTGTGATCAGGTGTCGGAATAGAAGACCTCCTTTTTAGTACATTTCCTTTTATTCTCAGTTGTAATAGGTTGCCTTTCCGCAAACCTTAAAGAATTTAATTGTTGTCTTGGGGCCGTTTTTGGCGTAAGTTTCTTATATTAATAGTATGCTTCGTATAATTGTTTGGGTTGTTACAGTCGGGGGGTGTCCCGCCTGAACTCATATCGGGGGGTGTGTCCCATTCATGCCAATGGGGGGGGGTGTTCCAGTTAAGACAGTATGAGTCAGACACGTTGTCACCTTCGGGCGACGGTAGTGTGTGCCAAAAGCATGGTGGAAATTGTTGATTTGTTTTTAACTGAATTGGTTTATGTTATTATAAATCTTTTCTACATTTCTGTTGTTAACTATTGTTATAGGGGACTCACTAGACCTTCGGTCTAACCCTCGCTCTTTCAAAACTAAAAACCTTTTTAGGCAAGCGTGAGGTAGGAGGATCGAGCAAGGATAAGGAGAAAGTGTGAATCGGAGCTGGGTTAAAAGACCTTCACTTTAGTTTTAGTTTCTTGTATTCTCAGTTTTGTACTAGGTTGTCTTTCTGCAAACCTTGAATTTTAGATGTTGTTTTTGGATCTTTTGGCGTTGTTAATAAATAAAGTTAGTTTGCTTATTGTCGTGAGGCTGGGTTGTTACACTTGAAGGATTCCATCGCTTTCATTTCGTGAACTAAACATGGTTTGGAATTTGGTCAATGGAATTGGCCATTTCAATTCTTTCAAATTTCGTGAACCAAACAGCCTCTAAGTGTTCGCATTTCTATTTTAGTTTGTTTCAATACAAGTATTCACTTTCAAAAGTAAATATTTACTTTTCCATCTATTCTTAATTATAAGATAGAGAAAATTTATTTCTCTGTTATTAAGGATAAAATTGTCTTTTGATTAATTAAAAAGTGTGATAATTATATATTCCTAAATTTGTATGTCATTTTCATTATGGATATTTATTCTAAGACCATCAATACTCTAAAACAAGGTTGCAAATCTATATCTATATCTATATTTATATATATAATAAATAAGTAACTAGAAGGACACGTGTCGCCTTCTGGTGAGCTTATTTTTTCATTTTCCCGCCTAAACATGTATCTGGACGCATTTTACATTATAACTTCATATAGCACATCCACATTCATTCCTCCTTAAATATTTCCTTAATTCAATGTTTTTCAATTTATACCTTACATTTACTACCCTTATAATTAGGCATGTAGTTTACTTTTAATCTCTTACTTTTTTATTTTTCATTTTAGACTTTTATCATATAAACATAAATAATGTATATGAACTAAAATGCATTAAAAAATATTTTTATTTTTTATAAATTATACCATTGTAATCGTATCGTCAATACCTTTGAAATGAGTCCAATATTGAATATTTTTTGATTTAATTATATTATTAAATATCATAAATATATACGAATTAATGTGTGTTGATTAGTATGAGATTTGATACAAATAATCACTAAATTGTCTTAATTTTCTTTTGTCTATTTCATATCAATTTTTACTTCAAGATTTTTTTTTATAAAAACATCATCCTCTTTAAATTTTTATACAAAAATTTTGATTTTTATCATGAAGTTTTATAAAATAACATTTTAATTTTTAATTTTATTTTCTTGACATTATGATATTTTAATTTTAAAAATATTAATTATATATGATGAAAGTATATTTAGCAACAGAACAAAGAATGTTGTATATAAAGAAGTATTTGTTAATTTATGATACGTGATTCTTATTTTATTAATATTTTAACTATGCATTTTTTTCATAATTTCATTTTCGTTATATTATAAACTAGATTCGCCCCATGTATTACACGGGGTATTTAAAAAAAATTAAATCATTCCAAAAGCTTATATTACAGATATGAATGATCATCAAAAGTACGATGCTATTTTTCCAAGTTTTTTTTCTTTCAGAGTTTTTTTTTGCAGCTGGTTACAAAATGTCCTTGTTTTAGGCAGTTTTCACAAAGGATGTTTTGCAAAAATTTATAAAAAATATGAATAAACATTAAAATTTATAATAGAATGTAAATAAAATTATGGAAAAGTGCATACTTAAAATATTAATAAAATAAGAATCACGTATTATAAATTACCAAATACTTCTTTATATACAACATTCTTTGTTCTGTTGCTAATTATACTTTCATCGTCTATAATTAATATTTTTAAAATTAAAATATCATAATGTCAAGAAAATAAAATTAAAAATTAAAAATGTTATTTTATAAAACTTCATGATGAAAATCAAAATTCTTGTATAAAAATTTAAAGAGGATGAGGTTTTTATAAAAAAAAAACTCTTGAAGTAAAAATTGATATGAAATAGGCAAAAGAAAATTAAGACAATTTAGGGATTATTTGTATCAAATCTCATACTAATCAGTACACATTAATTCATATATATATTTATGATATTTAATAATATAATTAAATCCAAAAATATTCAATATTGGACTCATTTCGAAGGTATTGACGAAACGATTACAATGGTATAATTTGTAAAAAATAAAAAAAAATTAATGCATTTTAATTCATATACATTATTTATGTTTATATGATAAAAGTCTAAAATGAAAAATAAAAAATAATGTAACACCCGGGTTTTCGTAAGTAAGTTTACGTCCTTCGTTGGTAATCTCTCCGTCTTCCGCCTATCTTTTTGGGTGGAAAATGTTGTGCTTTCGAACCTTGAGCCGACCTATGCGATAATCGCGAGTTTCCGGCCAGTTTAGGCTTCGGTACAGTTGGCGCGATAGTGACTCGCGATAGTGACAAGTGTCTCTATCGCGTGGCACGATCGTCGGAGTACCACGAAACTCGCGGTACAATCCGCGCGATAGTGACATTGTCACTATCGCGTGGCAAGGTCGCGCGCGACGTCTGGTCTTCTAAATGTCCGAAATTTTCACCATTCTCCTCATTTCTCATTTCTATCTTCTCCCCTTTTTCTCTCCCAAACCTCAAAGACGAACCCTAACCCATTTTGAGGGTTTTCCCCCTTGAACCACATGATTCTTCATCATCTAGCTAGTGGGATCTTGAACCACAAAACCTCCATCTTCATCTTCCTCATCAAGTTCAACGTGTGGGAGCTCGGGTTGAAGAGTTGGAATGGGTGTCCTCGGAAAGTCTCATCATCTAAAATGGTAAGATTCCTTGAATTAATGTTATAAATGCTCCATTAATGTTTCCCTACTGTTTGGTTTATCAAATCTCGGATTTGATATTTTTGGAGAAACTAGGGTTTTGATCTCGTTGGGGATTTTAGTAAATAATGTTTGGGGAATGTTTCTAAATGGTTAAATATGGGTATTTATGGTTTGGAATGTATGGATCTAGGTTTTGAAAGTTTTCGGCTTGAGGATTCAAGTGCCCTTCAAAGGAGCTCAAGTTGAGTGAAATCTAGATTTAGCCTAAATCTAGCGAGGTGAGTTCAAGTTGATTTGTTAAAACGGTGTACATGCCAAAATGTGTATTTTGAAGTAAAAAAATGTGTTTTACTTGGTATTTGTCAAAGGGTGAGTATTTTGATAACTTTTCATAGTTGGTAAACTTGGGTTGCTTAATTCCATAAAATGCTCATACTTGAGTTTTAATGTTGTAACAAACAAATAGCATGTTTTACATATTCTTAGCGATTTTGTACAAATAGAGTCTATTTCATGATTTATGCATCTTCGGTGATTTTGTACAAGCGAAGTCTAATTTATGACGCACGACATTTTGGGATATTCGGGTTTATAAACTATTTGGATGATTCTTGGTCCCAACACGTGTCGAGTTGGGTAAATCACATCTTTGAGGTATGTGTCTGCATAAACGTCGTTTAAAGACATTTCATTATTTGGGGGACCGTTATTTGTTGGTCAAATGGATTTTGGGCATTTTAGCTCGGTGTTGACGTAAAAGAGTACTGAGGACATTTGTCCGGTTTTAATGGCTCGATTTAGAGTCCAAATTGTGATTTACGTCTTAATGCATTTTATTGCATATTATTGATAATTACAGGCTCGAGTGCTTTAGTCATTCATGAGTAGTCATGTAATCTTAGACTGTGTTGTAATGGATCCATAGACACGTAAGTCAGTCTTATTTGATGGTCAATTGGGTGGTACGGGGTTGGACCCCGGGACTCATGTTTTATGACCAAAACTTGACAAGGAGGCACTAGGAGGGTTGAGTCTGGATAGTGTTGCCTGGGAGGTGAGTACTGTGACCTCCGCCATTTGGGGAATTTCCTTAGTTGTAGTCCCCGGTGTGCCGAGCCTTTTGGAGAATTTCCTTAGTTGTAGTCCCCGTTGTCGGATCTTTTGGGGTGGAGTTCTTTGTAACGGCCACCAAGGTCAATTGCCTCTTTTGGTGAACTTGTCAAGAGGTCGTAGGGGCACTTGGGCTAGCGTGTCGTGAAGTGTCATACGATCAACGTTGTTTGAGTGACATACTTTTGTGTTCCTCCACTCTCAACGGATACGGGTATCCCCCGTTGTCGACCCGCTGTATTTTGGATATTTAATTGTCCATGCTTTAATATTTGGATTTCATTCCATTTTATGGTCGCGTGAGTATTAAGTTTCAGTTCCATGTTTTAATGGCGTATCATATTTATATGGATTGTTTTCCGTTATTTAATGGTCGAGCATTATGTCCCACCCGAGTTTTGGGTGTTTTGGGATATGAAGTATTATATACATTTTCACAAATTTGAGTATCGAGCTATGACCCCGTTTTGGGTGAGTTACGGGTTGCATCGTTTTATAAGAAATGTGTGTTTGGAAGCATTGTCTTTAAAAGTGCATATTATGGGAAAATGTGTCGTTTCCATTTTGAAGTATAATATTTCGAAGGATCTTGCTTTAAGCTGAATTCCTTTCTTTTAAAGATATATTCATTCATGTTAAAACTCTTGAGCTCACTAGGCGTTAAGCCTAACCTTTTTATTTGTCGACATGTACATCAGGTTCCTGTAGGGGGTTCAGTTCTAGCAAGTGCTATGAGGAGTCGAGCCTTAGCTTTATACAAATAAAAGATTAAAAGTAACTACATACCTAATTATAAGGGTAGTAAATATAAGGTATAAATTAAAAAAATTGAATTAAGGAAAGATTTAAGGAGGAATGAATGTGGATGTGCTAAATGAACTTATAATGTAAAATGTGTTCAGATACATGTTTAGGCGGGAAAATGAAAAAATGAGCTCACCGGAAGGCGACGCGTGTCCTTCTAGTTATTTATTTATTATATGTATAGATTCTTAATGTTTATTCATATTTTTTATTAATTTTTGAAAAACATCCTTTGTGAAAAATGCCTAAAACAAGGACATTTTGTAACCAACTGCAAAAAAAAAACTCTGAAAGGAAAAAAAAACTTGGAAAAATAGCATCGTACTTTCGATGATCATTCATATCTGTAAGATAAGTTTTTTTGGCATGATTTAATTTTTTTAAAATACTCCGTGTAATTAGGGGTGAGCAACGGACGGGTCGGGTCGGGGCCCAAAACCCAAAACCCGATCGTATATGGGCTGATGGGTAGGAGCCCTGAAATCCGACCGAAAAGGGTTCAGGTGGATCGGATATCGGGTGGTCGGGTCCCGGGTGAGTTCGGGTCGAGGATTCGGGGTGGATCGGGTGCTGGGCTGATTAAAAAAGAATTTGTTCAAACGCATTGAACGAGTTCTAAGTTCTAACCCTATTCTCTTCCCTTGATTTCTCTAAATATAATACCGATTCAAATGCAAAATTTCTGCGATTCTCATCAACCAAATAGCAAGGATGTTAGTTTAGCCATATTCATAAATTATAAAAACAAAAACACCTACAAATCCATAAATTATAAAAACACTTACAAATCCATAAATTATAAAAACAAAAACAAAAAACCTAGGTAATTTCACAACAGATCTGTGCATAACAAAAATACAAAAAGAAGTAATGAAGTAATGAGGTAAATAATAATCACCATGAGAGGGATCTGGAGGTGGAAGATGGGTTGGTAGTCGGTACGATGTCCGCCGGTGTGCGTTGGCTGGAGCGGAGGGAGGCAGGGTGGAGTCGTGAGTGGAGTGGTGCGCCGGTGGGCGGTGGGAGGACGCGGTGGTGGAGTGGTGCGTCGGCGAGTCTTCTCACTTTTGTTTAGTCTTCGTCTTCGTCTTTAGACTTTAGGTCAATAAAGAGTAAACTAAATACAGACTACAGACTAAGAAGCTAAGATATTGATATATTACCAGTTATATATATATAATATATTTAATTTAAATATATATATATATATATATTTTAAAATTAAAAAACAATTCGGGTTTTCGGACGGGTTTGGGTGGGGGGTTTGGATACCCACCCCGATCCGTATTACCCGCAGAATAATTCGGGTTCGGGGGGTTCGGGTAATCGGGTACGTCCTTTTTGGGTTTTGCTCATCCCTACACATATACACGGGGGCAAATCTAGTATTTATATAAAAATGAATGCAAATATTAAAGCAATGTTTTTTTAAGCGTTTATATATTTACAAAGTAGTCGATTTGTGTATTTATATTATAAGGATTTTTAATTTTAAAAAGTCTTACGTATATTGATTATATCATAAATTATATTTATATTAATTTTTCACTTTTAATAGATTTAATTTTTATGTTATCAACTTTAGTTTAAAAATTAGTTAGTTTTAAACCCAGAAAATAAATTTAAATAAAGAAAACGTTTATAAAACTTAAAACCCAACAAATTATTTAATTTTAAATAATTAAGTGTCTAAATTATTATTTTTAATGAAAAAACCATTAAATTTTTCAGTTTTAAATGATTAAGTCTCTAACTATTTTTTAATAAAACACAATTAAATTTATTAAGTCCCTCAACAAATTTTTTTTAATAAATAAATTATTCAACTTTTAAAAATTGATTACTTGTATTGTTTTAACAAAAAAAAAAAACTACATGTAACCGAGTAGGGAGGTTTTAAAGTAAAAAAGAACCTAAATCAATTTATTGTTCTCAAACCCTACGCCATTCAAATTCTCGCAAACAACGGTATCGCTCCCCGTCGCACTATCGTTGTTCATTCTCCATATCGCCTATCACGTTGTTGGCCTCTGCTATCAATCTCCCTTCTTTTGATCTATTTTTCATCTATCAAAAGAGGGAGAATCAAAAAGTAAAAAAACAGATCAAAAAGAGGGGGATCGATTGCAGGGGCCAACAACACGATAGACGATATAGAGAACAGACAACGATGGGGCGACGAGGAGTAGCGAAGGGGAGTGATACAGGTGTTTGTGTGGGGTTTGAATGGCGTAAGGTTTGAAAACGATAACACTGATTTAGGTTTCTTTTTACTTTAAAACATTTCTAGTCGGTTACAGGTAGTTTTTTTGGGTTAAAAGAATATAATAAACTAATTTTAAAAGTTCGATTGTTTATTTTATTGAAAAAAAAATGTTCAGACTTAATCATTTAAAATGAAAAGGTTTAATAGTTTTTTCATTTAAAAAAATAATGTAAGGACTTAATCATTTTTAAAAAATTAATTATTTTTTCATTCAAAATAGTAATTCAAAGATTTAATCAATTAAAATAGAATGTTAAATGAAAGACACACTAATAATCTAATAGGGAGTATATAAAGTATAATTTGTAAAGTAAATAATATTGTAAAAGTCACATATTTAAAAGGGATAAGATATAAGATAAATTGTATGAAAAGACGATATTGTATTTCGATTTTTATATTTTAAGGAACTTATTTTAAGAAGCTTTAATTTCGTTTATATGTTTCATGGCAAGGTTCTAAATGGCATGAGGTGTGGCGTGGCGACGAAGTCAAATCTCAAGCCTTACGAGTTATTGCGAGGTCATGGCGTTTTCCAAAACGTAGCTTAAGGCGACAAATCTCTATATAATTTATATGTATATATGTGTATGTGTGTGTTTTTATCAGTGTCTTGAACAATAATGAACAAGTTATTAACAATTTAAATTCATATAAAACGATAAACAAAATAATTTTTAAATTATAATCGTTACTAATGGTTAATTCCAATCGAATTGAAGTACACAAATTCGAAGAATCGAAAGTACACAAATTTGTAACGCCATAACGCGCCATGGCGCGCCATAGCGAGCTCGGCGTCGAGAAATTGTCACACCATAACGCGCCATGGCGAGCCATAACGACCTCGACGCCTTATCTCAACGCCAAGAGGTAAAACGTGACGCCTTATGTCAACGCCAAGGCTCGTTTTTTAGAACCTTGCTTCATGGACATCCGTGAAAGACAGGTTCAGCCACTGATGTCATCATCAAATTTAAATGAAATTTTAATTTAAATTGATTACAATTTTCATAATTGATTTTGAGCAATTAAGACCATCTTTTTAACTTGATATCACTTGAATATACTTTTAGTAAAATAAACATGCAAGCAATGGTCGATATCTTCGACCACAAGTTCCATTTTTTGTCATTTTTCACACATTTTATGAGATTGATATGAGCTTGCAATAATTGTAATGAACTTTTATTATGTTCGCTAATATCAAAATATGACATGAACATATCTAGAAACTGTACAAAACATATGTTGTTATGGGCAAATTGCAATTAATTCATATTTTAGGAAATATATTTTTAAATACACATTTAAGAGTATATAGTGTAAAAATGTCTATTTTATGGGTCTATTGTTTGAAAAATGTATTTATGGACAGGATCAGTGAGATCCATGGTCTAGGTTGGTAACCTCCAATGCACATTGGAAGGGTGCACACTTAAGATCGGCCTAAGTGGTCGAGTCTGTATATTTTAGTGAACAATTTATTAAAACACCTAAAGTTTACTTACGCCACATCATTTTTAGGTATTAAAAATAGACATATTTCAAATTATATACCCTTAAATGTATCAACTAAAAATATGTTTCCCAAAATTATTAAATAAAAGTAAGTTTTTTTTATATATAATTTATCATTATTTATTTTTAAAACTTGATTGGACATTCTTCAAGTTTTTCCCTTCCCCTTTCCCTCAATTTGTACCTTCACTTTCTTTAAGTTGATTCATGACTATAAAAAATAAAAATATTTAAAATTAAAATCTTAAAAAAATTTATTTAACATTAACAGATAAATTATATTATTAAAATACTTGATACATTTAATAAAATATTATTTCTTTCTTTTAAACATTTAATTTTTAAAATTCTTATTGGTGAGAATAATAATAAATCATTTTATTCACACAAACACTTTTACAGGAGTTCATCAAATTTGGAGAATTTTACCATTTTTCTATCCTACTTTCTTCATTTTGAAGAATATGTTGGAGCACAAATTAGTCCAAAACCTCAATTTTCTCTTTTTTGAAAAATCTGTTAAAGATGATCTAAGCTTTTTGTTGTTATGACATATTTCCTAGAAATTGTCTTCGCCTTGGCATTTAATCGTTCTGCCTTTCATTGTTGTTACACGTTCAAGAAGAATCATGTCAGCATACTTTCGGTATTCACTTCGTTTCTTAGCAACATGTGCATCAAAGCCAATCATCAAGTCTTAGGGCCAATTTAGTTTTAAAAAAATGTTTAAGAGATTTTGATTTCATGGAAGGATTTGGAATTGGAAGAATTTGAAATTTTTGGTACATTTTGTTTATAGAATTTGGAATGAAATTGAATTCCATTCTTTTATAAATATTGTTTGTTTGTATGATTTGGAATGGAATTTATCTTTTTTGTAAATATTTGTTTGTATTATAAATAATTTGCTTGTTTAGAGACGATGGAGAGAGATTATGGCAGATTTGATGAACGAGGCGGATAGAGATGCAATTGAAACAATTGAAATCCATGGTTTTTGGATTTGAAATGACAACCATCTCCAAGGGGTTTTTTATATCTGTGTGTCATGGAATTTCTTCAAAATCCTAAGATTCCAAATCCAACTTCCTTCAAATCAAACACATGATTGGAATGGAATTCAATTCTTAATCCTTCCAAATCCCGCAAACCAAACGAACTCTTAGATTCTGTTATGACTTTTATTATACACAACTTCTTGATCTGTATCTTATATGCATGCCAGTTGTGTTAGGTTTTGGGTCTAGAAAGCTAGTGAGTTTATGATTGAAACATATAATTTTTTTCACTAGTCGGTGCCCGGTGGTTTTCTGAAAAAACATCTCTACCTATTGAGTTAGAGGAAAGGTTTTCATATTAGTGTTGCACATAGGTTGGGTTGGCTGGTTTGAAGACACTTGAAGCCAACTAATGCGGTTTAAAAAATCTCAATCCATTAAAAATATTTAAAGCAAATCTCATCCAAGCGCGTGTGGATTAGGTTACCAATCATGTTGTGACATAACAACAACAATACAGTAGCATACTTAAATAACTATTAGTCACTAATACCCATTAACTGACCTTTTATGCTACAAGGAGAACAAAGAAATCCAAACCAACACCAATAAGAAAGTTGAAGATTTTTGCAAATTGGAAGTAAAATACGGGTGAAATTATGATATATTTATGAGAAGAACTAACCAGTTGTCTGCTTCAACCATGCTAATCAAAGTCAACGCTAACATTTATAGCAACATATGTGTATCACATATATAAGAAGGGTATCAGGTTCATCCGATTAGGTTGAGTTGGATTCAAATGAGTATGACATAATTCCAATTCACGGTTTGAAGATTTTACAACTTTATGAGGCATCAGATTACTTCAAGTTGTGTTAATTTCGGTTGGGTTGGCCATGTTTTTGTGCACCTCTACTTCATACATCTTACCTACCAAATCCTATCTTCATGTGAGATATATTGTTGAGAATTAATTCCTCCTCTAGAGGTTACTTTTATTTTTTATTGGAATCCCTTGTAGACATTGTATTAGAATCAAATGAATTTTGCAACATTTCAATCTCACATTTCCGCAAGTCACTTCATTCTATGTGACAAATTGCAGTAACCACAACATTTCATTTATGGAAATCAGTTACACGTGAGAAATATTAATAAACGACGAAATGACATTCTAAATGATGCTATTTACAAAAGAATCATGTAACTAAAGGCAAGATGCTAATAGGGGTTCGAATATCTTTCTAACAATTGAATTGTTCCCAAAAGTCTATTTTATCTAACTATAGATAGCTTTTGATTTTTGGAATTTAAAATATTCTCATTAAAAGTTCATAAAAAGATAGAGATTTGAACACCCATTTGAGAACATTTGTTTTTAACGTTAAGAATATAAGAATCTATTATTGAATTCTACGGTTTCAACACGTCCCCGACCCATCATGTGTAGTCGTCCCCACGTCTATTTGTTTATGGCATGTATTTGTGTAGATATCATTCCCATGACAAAAATATTGTTGTCATTAGTCGGTAAGCATAAAAACAAATCAAATCAAATAAACTTCGTAAATCTCACACAGATAGGGTATTTGGGGGGGGGGGGGGGGGTGGATGTATACAAACATTTCATAAGATTGTTTTGTCGGTACCGAATACTTGTTTGAAGATGGGAACGGAGTACCAATTGAAATCTACTGAGTAAACAAAAGGCTCATTTTTTTAACGAATCTCTTCATCCAAAATTTGAGGATAAGCAAGACTCGTTAGATTTGAAATCAAATGAGTTTATTAAGAGCAACTATAATAGATTTTCTAAAATTTCTCTAAAACAGACAACCAAAAATTAAAATTTGGAAGAAAGAAATTACACTAATGGATTCTCTACTTTGAAATATCATTAATTATCTTATTAAAATATATTCCATGAATTCATCATCTCAATATATTTTAAGAAAAAAAACTTTATACAAATAAAATAAAAAATACTTTCATTCTCGATCATTGGTGAGAAAAAAAATTAAAAAATCATTTCTCAATGCTCACATTAAAGTTCAGAGAATTCTTTAATTGTAGAAAATTTTATCTTCTCCCTGTTCCTTTTTCTATTTTGAAAAACAATTCAGAAAATTCGTTAGAAGACAAATATTACCAAAATCTCCATTTTTTATATTTTACAGAATATGTTGAAGAGTGAGAGGATCGAACGTGAGAACATGATCAAATAAGAAAACACGAAAATGGTCAAATCACATGTGATTTTATACTGAAACAACATGCGATCACAGAGCATGGTTAACACAAAGGTGAACGGACAACTTGGCCTGCGACCTCAAAGTCGAGATTTTACACATGATTATAGAGTAAAATCACATGCTATTCGGTCATTTTCGTGTTCTTTTTATTTGATTACTGTTCCCATATGAACTTTGACATACTCATGTTAAGATGCTCTTAACGAGTAAGATAAAGACGGGTTAATGCAATGGACCCGTCTTGTGTAATGACCCGGTTTCCAAAAAGAACCACAATTACATGAAATCATCCAAATACGATTCGAAACGAATTGACTAAAATAATCTTCCCAGAATCACCTCAAATACAATGACGGAAAGAAATATATCTAACTGCAATAACAAATTTTAACCGAAGATTTATATTTTTACCAATCTCTGATCACCCAAAATTAATAACAATAACCTGATCGATACTAGCGAGCCGGTAATTGAATCCACCCTCAACTACCTTTTCCCAAAGCTAGCGACCCCAATATAAATTCACCTGAAATGCATTTTTTTAAAAACAAAATGAGGGTTAGACCATACGGTCTAGTGAGTAAATCTCTGTCAGATAAATAATTCAGTAAAATCACTTTGACATAATGCCATAAATCATTTAGTCAAAAAGTAGGCTCTCAAGCACTACGAACCAGTTAATCATAAATTGACACTAAGGCACAACATCCCACCCAGGTAACTAATCACAACAGTCGCTTTTCAAAATAACGCACACCCCGATAAGACCGAAGTCAATAGCGGCGGTGGCTCACTAAACGAAACATATTCGCGAGCATAAACACGCACACTCCGATAAGACCGCGATCAATATCGGCAGTGGCTCACCACACAAAACATATTCGTGGGCCAAAAAATATATATATAACCCTCCTGTGCGGACCATTACAGTCTCACACGCACAAGAGCTTCTGTTGTGAAAATCCCTTTATCCCAAAAATTTATAATCAAGTCACATGTGTTAATAATAAACAACATCTAATAAAAGCCGTATCGCAGTGGTAATAATTCAAACATACCAATCTGGTATAACATTGAAACAATAACCATTTTATAATGTATGCATTTCAGTTCGAAAATGGTTAAAGAAAAACTCACCTAGATCACGACGATACTGTTAAATTCTTAACCGAGTATGTATCTCGAAACTGAACGCAAATCTTGATGCCTTATGAAGAAAACATAATCTATTTATAATCTTTCAGATATCCTTTCATTCCTTCCTTAACTTCGAAAGCCTCCAGAGAGAATAATAAAAACAAATATATTTTTTGATTTATAAGAGCATCTCCAACAGTTATGTTAAAGTTTTTCTAAAATAGAGTAAAAAAAGATCAAAATCTCTAAAAAAAAATTGCATCCAATTCCAACAGCTATGCTATTTTAGCAACTTTAGTATTAATTATCTTATTAAAATATTCAATTTATATAATTATATTATTAAAATATTCAATATATGGAAAGTTATGAGATGAAAAGTTTGATATTCAGGGGTAATAATTAGTTTTGGAAGAAACTTTCTTTTTTGAGATTTCTACAATCTCTCTCATCCTTTTATTTTAGAGGATAACATAGCTGTTGGAGCAACAAAAATGCTAAAATCTCATTTTCCCCCTATTTTAGCATAGTTGTTGGAGATGCTCTAACCACTCTTATCCCCAAACAATTTAAGGCGGTGGTATTGAGGCGTTGGTGGTGGTTATATACCACCAATATTTCAAAATAAACCCTTTATCTATACTATATTATAAAGCACGGATAAAAAACTCTTAAATACAAATTATTAGGCATAAGGTACCATCATTTTATGCAAGATTTTAAAAATCTCTTAATTTTTAAGTATCAAAGCACAAGATATATATTACTACTGCATGCTTCTAACACCCACTAATTTGGTATGTGCAAAGTCTTCCTTTTATGTAGACATTTCCATGTATCACTATTATAATTAATATATTATATTACTATAAATTTATTTTAATTATATTATTAAATATGTAATTGGTTATTTTTTCTAGATGTCATTAAAATATATAAAAATAATCATTGAATTCTAACAAAATACTTAATTTTTTTATATAAAAAACGTTATATTATTAAGCCTAAATTAAACAAATTTATAAAAAAAAAACATTATCACTTTCTTAAAACCATCCAAAATCGTACTGGAAATCGACAAAAAAACAAAAAATAAAATGAAACATTAAAATCGTGATGCATCTCGCTGCATTGCGCGCGTACGCTTCTAGTTATAGGTAAATAACACAATAAGGGGTTGTTCGTTTATGGCTTAATGGGCTGTATGGTGGATATGGCTTATTCGCTCAGCCATATATAGGTGTTCGGTAACGACTTATTCGGTCAGCCATTGGCTGAATCGGTCATCTAGAAAAACTATGTCCTTTGGGCTCAACCCTTTTTTCAAGTGAGTTTTCCCCATCTACCCTTCCCATCTATTCATTTCCTCTGCCATCAAAATCAGATCACTTCCTTTTCACGCCTCCTCCTTCATAACAAAACAAACCATGGTTGTTGCTTTCTACTTCCTTCACCGTCACCAGCCTAGCTTCCAGATCTCGTCATCACCGGTGTTCCAGACCTCGTCGGTGCCCTCGTAATCGCCGTTGTTCCAGCCGTTGTCGTCGCCGGTATTTCAGCCCTCCCTGTCATCGGTTTTCTGTGTGTGTGTTTTTTTTTTGAAGCAACAAACAAAATATATTACCACCCGAACAAAAACAAGAGATCAACCACAGAAGAAACCAACCATGATTTTTGGATTTCTTGGATGAGGGAGGTTGTTTGGGGAGTTGTTGAAGTGAGGAGAAAGAGTCACAGTGGAAGAATAGAGATAGAGGAGAAAGAGGACGGTGGAACCGTGGAAGGATAGAGAGAGAAATGAAAAGGGTTTTATATGTAATTCATTTTTTTTATAAATATGGTGTATAAATCAACTTGTTTTATTTAAAACCATTTAAATTGATTTTTTTAATAATTAAATGTCATTTATTCAATATTTTTATCAAACAATTGTGTTCTTTAGACAAAAATAAAGACCGAGGGTAAAATGGTCATTTCTAACATTCAGATTGTTTATTCAGTCCAACAACCGAACAACAACTTATCTGTTAACATACAGACAACTATATCTATATAGACAGCTATATCCATTCAGGTCTTAACAGAAAATGAACCGAACAACACCTAAGTCTCCTAACTTAAAATAACACATAATTTTACTTAACGAGTTATTACAAATCCAAAACAACGGCTTTGTTTGCCCCTTTTTAATCAATTAAACCCGCATCACCTCAATTTTAAAGTTAAATAACTCGAAATCATTATATATTCCTTGCACAATTCACCAAAACTCATAACTAATCCAACATAGTTTACAAATAAACTTAATTTAGTTACAATAAAATCACAATCATTATGACATTCATTTTTAAGGTAATAACATTAACAAACAACATAAAACATTAAAAAAAAAAAAAAAAAAAAAAAAAACTCATAAAACACAAAACCAACACCTATCAAGAAGTTGGATTTATTCCCTTCCCGAGTTGGTGGAACCTCAAAGAGCACTTGACTGAGTTATGTACCACTGAGTTGACTCAGTAAGACCATAAACCAAAGGCTTGATCATCACCAGGTAGGCCAAGAAAGCAAGAATTCACTTGATGTGAGTCATGGTACTCCGAGTTGTTCTCCAACTTTAACTCATCCACGGAAGGTAGAAACATCTTGCTGAAGTTTTCTTCTTCATCCACGGATCCATCGCTTTGGTCTTGTTCGAATACGTACGATGAATCCCCTCGTTCTAACAACGATATCGTGTGGACCCCGTCTTCGAACCCGATGCTTTTCACACTCGAATGATGATCACCGTTATTTGTCTTGACGTTTTTAGACACATCGTCATCGAGAATCTGTCGGCATCGTTGTGGCTCACACGGGCATTTAGTACTCGATGAATCCGAGGTCCCCTTCTCTTGTAGTAGCAGCTTATCACTGAGTTCATGAACCTAATTACAAAACATCGAATTAACTCCAATTTTTAGCGAATTTTAAGGATTAGAATCATATGATTAATGTTTTATTGATTACCTCGGATTTTAGTTTTTCCTTCTCTTTAACAAGGTCGTCGTAATTCGCTTTGAGTTTATTGTAGCTTTCCTGCAAATCGTCGTAATCTTTCTCGAGCTGTTTATTCTTCCAACGTGCACGCCGGTTTTGGAACCAGATTGCAACCTGTCTCGGCTGCAAGCCGAGGTCTTTGGCTAGCTTGATCTTTCGTTCTGGATCGAGCTTGTTATCAGACTCAAAACTCTCCTCCAAGAACCGAACTTGATCAGCTGTGAGCCGCCTTTTCTTCTCCGGCTGGTGAAAGTATTCGTCGTATTCATCGTCTCCGTTGTCTTCGTGATCAAATGACTGAAAAAATTGGCCCCCAGATCCATTCCCTCTATCTTCAAAGCTAACCATTGATCTAGAACCTGAAGAGATTGAAAAGAGGACATTGTTTTCTTCAATAATCCAAAGAAATATATATATATATATATATATATATATATATATATATATATAGGGGTAGTTTAATTTACAATCCATGTAAATCTTACAACCCATGCAACCCACATCTTAACCGTTGGATTCATGATCGACGGTTACGATAGATGTGGGCCTAATACTTTCAATTAAAAAAAACAAAAAAATAAAAACAAAAGAAGCGGTTATCATGGATCTAACGGTTAAGATGTGGGTTGCACGAGTTGTAAGATTTATATGGGTTGCAAATTATCCTTGGCATATATATATATATATATATATATATATATATATATATATATATATATATATATGCCAAGGTTTTCGATATAGTTGGTGAATTTCCAAAAAAGATTGTTTGTAACTAAACCCCATTTGATCCAAGGCAAAGGATCGTATGAGAAGTTGAGTTAACGGTGAGAAGCATGAGAAGTGGATCTGACTCGTTGATCTCTTTTAATCTCAAGCCCTCCCATGAATTGTGGCTTAGAACGGAGTTGATCTGATCCATCTCGGTGTATCTTATCTTGGTGCATCTCATCCTAATGTGCATCCATTAACCACTTCTCACCGTTAACTCAATTTCTCACCGGAACCCAAACCTTCGATCTAAATCAAGAAAAAGGGTTTGCATTGTTATCAAGAATAGGAAAGATCAACAAAGTTTCATGGTCAAATTAAGAAATGATCACAAAAGTCAACCACCAAGATTCAAGATTTCTGTTTCTTGAATTCATACCCATGTCTAATTCATAATGAATAACAAGGTTTTGTTCAAAAAAACATGAATCTTTCTACAAATCAACGAACTTGAAGACTAAAATCAAGAACACAAAGCTTAAAAAAACACAATTATGCGTGTCTTATAAAAAAGTCAACAAAGATATTACCCTGGAAAGAAGACGATCGGGCGAGGAAGAAAGAATCAACAGGGTTAAGAGAAGAAGAACAATGAACCCTTTTGTTCGTCAGCAGAACAGAGCCACCACCACCAGCATCGCCACCACCAGAAGCACCACCATAGAGAAAGCTTCGAGCCGCCATGGCAACACCAAAATTCAACACCCACTAAAAACTCAGGAAATCAACACTCAATCAACCATAAATATTTGTGGGTTTCCAAAATCAGATACCAAGTCCTGATTTCCTTCAATTTTGGATTAATAAAAAAAACTTGATTTATTATCAAATTATGAAACAATTTTTTTTTAAAAATTTAAATCTTGTGGCGGAAGAAGCTGGTAATGATGATCTCGGTGATATGGGAAGTATGGGAACACCTGGTGCTCACACCCATCACAGCCAAAACTCGCCGCCGGGAACCCAGAAACCGGTGAAACAAAGATGAAACAACCGCAAAAAAAATGATGAAAATTTAGTGAATAAGAAAGCAGAATATAAAGAGGGTTTTGGGTTTTGATTCTATATTCTTGTGATTGAAAATTGTGATTGATGATAATGGAAGGAGTTGAAAATATGGAACAACAGTTGATTCCTTTTGGTTGGATGAGAGAGTGTTGAAGAGCAAGTGAGTGTCGTTTTTTATAACATACATTACTCCCCCACCCTCGGATCTTATAATGTATATAAATATTATTTTATGTCGAAAAATGTATTTTTGGTAACGTGAAATTTTTGTTGTCTGTCTATTTATTTTGAATTAAAGAAGGTTAAGTAAAGAAGACATGTACGTGTTATATCGGTGTTTCGTGTTAATCCATGATTTATAGGTTCATATACTTGTTTGGATACCGGTTGAATCAAGTTATACGGGTGTTTCAATTTATTAAAAAACGAGTTGATTTTTATTTTCTCTATGAATGATTAAGTAATTTTAGGAATGAAAACTTAGATTTTTAAAAATCTAACGAAAAAATGTGTTGTGCTTATTGGATTGGTTAATGATGTTTTGTGGAGATTGGTTAATAATGTGTTCCAATCTTTTTGGAGGCAATGTTACAGCTAAAACCTTTGATTACAATGCAAAATGATATAACAAAGATACATATGTACAAATTATAAAGGCGATGATGTGGCTTATTAAATTTTGGATTCTGATAGAAATTATAGATGCACTAAGGTAGACTATAATTTTACATTCGATGGTTAAAGACACTAAATAACGTAAACTTGGGACCCTGTTCATAATCACACATTTAACATTTTAAAGAACGACACTGCTTGTAAGGACATAGGTTGATACATAATTAGATTTGTAGCTACTTTGTTTTTTCATCATTCCAACAGCTTCACAATTTTGGAGAAAATGGAGATTTTGGGTGTAAAATGAGCTCCAACCGCTTTCCCAAATCTCCAAAATGGAGAAAGTATGAGGGAGAATACATTTTTCTCCAAATTTGAAGATATCTCAAAAAATGATTACCAAGAGAGAGAAATTATTTTTTGAGTGAATTGTGGATTTGGTCCCCGTGCTTTGTTACTTTCTTTGACTACGGTCCCTATAGTATGTTTATTGTAGATTTGGTCCCTGTGGTATTCAATTTATCTTGGTCATGGTCCCTCTGATTAACGCATCCGTTAACTCCATTAAATCAGGGACCATTTTAGTCATTTTGCTTAATTTGTGTCTTATTATGATAAAAAAAAATAAAAAATATATTTTTAACATACACACACATATATAGGATGTTATTGTATAAATATCAAAATAAATAAAATAGGATGTTATTGTATGAATTGATTATTTAAATTTTTTAAAAAAATTAATTATATTAAATATGATTTAATTTTATTATTTTATTGTAATGGTGGGAAAAAATATGGTTTTACTATCATCACAACAAACAAACTTATTTTCGATATTTTGACACCAAAATCATTGAAAACCATTGAGAAATGAACTCTAATTTTATCATCTTAAAATTAGATGTTTCAATTTTCATATTGTTTTTCAATAAAAAAATTCAAAACAAACCGTTTAGATTTTAACGAAATAAAATATTTAAGTTACGAATATTTTAACTCACAGCCACAAGGCAAAACATAGAGCATCATATGTCAGGTAACACCAACATGAAAACATGTTAGCATTTAGAAAATAGCGAAGATCAGCTACAACATCCATCAATAGAAAGATACGACATGGTCTTATCATTATTCGGTACTCCTTCCGTCCCAAAATAAATGTTCATAATAAAAAAGACACGTTTTAGAAATTGGTAATTATTAGTTTATTACACTTGTTAATTTTATTGTGGGTTAAAATATTCGTAACTTAAATATTTTATTTCGTTAAAATCTAAACAGTTGATTTTTAATTTTTGACTGAAAAACAATATGAAAATTGGAACCTCTAATTTTAAGATGATAAAATTAGAGTTCATTTCTCAGGTTTTCAATGATTTTGATGTCAAAATATCGATAATAAGCTTGTTTGTTGTGATGATAGTAAAAGAACAATAAAATTATATCATCTTTAACATAATTAAAGTTTTAATTTAATAAATCAAATCATAAAAACATATCTTATTTTATTCGTTCTAAATAAAATAAGATATAATTTTATGATCTAGTTTGTTTAAATTAAAATTTTAATTACATTAAAACAATAAAACCATATTTTTTTCCACCATTACAATAAAATAATAAAATTAAATCATATTTAATATAATTAATTTTTTTTAAAAATTTAAAGAATCAAGGTATACAATAACATTCTATTTTATTTATTTTGATATATATATATATATATATGTGTGTGTGTGTGTTAAAAATATATTTTTTATTTTTCTTATCATAATAAGACACAAATTAAGCAAAATGACTAAAATGGTCTCTGATTTAATGAAGTTAACGGATGCGTTAGTCAGAGGGACCATGACCAAGATAAGTTGAATATCACAGGGACCAAATCCACAATAAACATACTATAGGGACCATAGTCAAAGAAAGTAACAAAGCACGAGAACCAAATTCACAATTCACTCTTATTTTTTATTACATTCCATCAATGGAAAACTTTGAAATGAATTGTTTAGGCGAGAGAAATAATATTTTATTAAATATATAAAATATTTTAATAATATAATCAATGATTTATCTCTAAAATGGGGAAGCTGTTGGAGATGGTTTGTAATTTTCTTTTTGGAGATTTTGACTTTTGATTCTATATTTTGAAGAAATTTTAGGGAAGCTGTTAAAGATGTTCTCAATGTGCTTCACAATTATTATTTCGGTTTTTTGGTTAACCGTGTCTGTTAAACAATAAACCTAAATTGAATAGGGAAATTATTTGAAAATTTTTATTTCTATCAAGTAAAATGAGTTTGATAAATATGTTGGTTAGACTAACAGTTAACCAGTGGTTTTATGCCACGTCATTATTTTGTCACATAGGAAGTAATATGAGTCATTAATATGAAATAATCAAGGTGTACTAAATGACAATCTCAACTGGGCCTTACGGGTTTATCTGGTTTTGTCAATTTCTACTTTCAATGATGATGCTATTATAGATAACTATCAATGATTTAAAGAAATTGCAGTTTCACAAGAGCTTCTCCAACAACAACTTTAAAATTTCTCTAAAATAGAGAATTAAAAGTTAAAATATACATAAAAATTTACATCCATCTCCAACAGATTCTCCATTTTGGAGATGAAATCATTACTTATAATATTAAAATATTGTATAAATGTAATAAAATATTATTTATCTCTCATACTGATCTCATTTGAAGAAATCTTATTGGTAGAATATAATAAAAAAACAATTTCCCTCTCATGGTAATCATTTTTGGAGATTTTGGAGAGTTCTCCATATTTGGATAAAATTACACTCTCTCGCCTACTTTCTCCATTTTGGAGAAAGATTTGGAGAATCTGTTGGAGCACAAAAATGCCTAAAATCTCCATTTTTTCCATTTTGAATAAGCTGTTGGAGATGCTCTAAGTTACTTGATAAATATATTTACAATTTTTTACAAGATTAACTATTGAAATATAACCTTTTTTTTTATTACATCAACGTAAAATAAATACACATTTAATTAGACACATAATTTTAATTAACAAATTTCATAACTATTCATTTATACATAATAAGGACACCTAATTCATCTAAACTAGTCAAAATATTAATTGTTCCATTAAGAGACAAACTATGAATCGCTAAGAGGTGAATCTTGTTTGACAATTTTTTTTTTGTCTTTTAATGGTTTCAAAATCTTCTGAATGGTTTTGTATCTTGACTCTCCATTTAACCATTTAGAGCTCTGATTTCATTCTGAACAATTAGCAAACAAACATATTTTATTTCGCATTATATCATAAGAGCCTATTAATTATTATGACCACTTAATCATTTTGTACTAAATCATTCAGCAACTGCCAAACAATCCCTTAATCATTTAAGCCATGTTTGACTGCTATACATTAGTTTTGATTTTTTTTTTGAATATTTTTTTTTGCTATTACAGTTACTTTTCGATAAGATCTTGGGGTGGTTTTTTCAATTACACTTATTATATGTTAGAATTGAGTAAACTTTTAGCATTTCTTTAAGGTTATTTATATTGTCATAATGTCATGTAGTTTATTAGTTGGTTTTTATTGAATGTAATTAATTTATCGTCTAGCTTATTAAACCATCAACTGCTTTTCTAACTAACAGCTAAGTTATATATCAATTAATAACTAGTTTTTAACTACCAACGAACATATCAACCAATGACTAAACTCATTAATCAACTCTAGTTTATCAGTAATTTTGTCAAAGAGAGTCTTAGGGCACGTTTGGTTTGTGGGATTGGAATGGAATGGATTGGATTTCAATGAGGGATTTGGATTTGAATTTGAGGGATTTGAAATCTCTTCATGTGTTTGGTTTGTAGGATTTGGAATGGATTTCAAATCCATTGGATCGATACAATTTGAAGTATGGATCACGCTTTAGAATCCATCGGATTTGGATTTCAAATCCAGGCCCAATGCCAAGGATTTCCTAATCCATCATATGAGGGATTTTAAAACGGTCAACGAAATCCTTTCCTGCAAACCAAACGCAGGATTGAAATGGATTTGAAATCCAAATCCATTCCAATCCCGCAAACCAAATGCACCCTTTAGTCTTCAAACTATATTTTTAGGGGAGGCTAATTGCACCCCTAACATTACTAAATGTACCTCTATCAAGTAATTTTCTTCTAACACACATCAATAACAAACCTATTTTTTACAATCCAAATATATGACTTGACCTAATTCAGACGTTAAAATAGATACAAAGAACGTTACCTTTTTTTACCCCAAATATGACAAACTTATTATTTTTTTACACATTTAGTCCTTTACATGTGAAGTTTACTATTGTTTTATAGCGGATGTGACAATCTTAGAAACATAACCAAAAAATTTAAATTCTACCAAAATTAAGTAAGAGAGGCTAGGGGTGTACGCGGGTTGGGACGTTTTTACAATCCAACCCAATTATGGCGGTTTGGAAAATCTCAACCCAACCCAACCCTTACGGGTTATGGCGGGTTAGTAATATACATAAATTTGCCGATTGAAATACGATAAATAATACTAAAATTATTCTCAACAAAGTTATTAGTTATTACAATTAGGGCTTGTTCGTGTTCGTTCGTTTAACTTAACCGAACAAACAAACGAACACGAACGGTAAACGAATGAAATTTTTTTAGATAAAAGAGTCTTTGACTTCCTAGGAGGTCAGAGGTTCGAACCTCACCAAAGGTGAGGAGGCTGTGTAAGTTTATTTGTTGCATTTGCCGTATATAAATATTATATACTTTAAAAAAATGAATTTTTTTTGTGTTCATGTTCATTCATTAAGAAAATGTGTTTGTTCGTGTTCGTTTATGTTCGTTCGTTAAGATGCTAAACGAACATAAACGAACGAACATAAATGGACTTGAACAGACATAAACAAATGAACACAAATATACTTAAACAAACATAAACGAACGAACATAAATAAATTTAAATGAACATAAACGAACGAACATAAATGAACAAAAAAACAACCACCATTACTCATCATTATGTTCCTAAAAACTAACATAACAAAATGAAAAACTGTATAAACTTATGAGCGATAAAAAAAGAATTTTAAAAATTCAATTTACTTAATGATTTTACATATTAATGTCACAATATATAAATATATTTATATAATAAACAAACATAAACAAACGTAAACGAACATAAACAAACGTAAATAAACATAAACGAATGCAAACGAACGAACATTAACGAATATAAATGAACGAACGTTCACGAACATAAATGAACGAACGAGACCATTGTTAATGTTCGTTAATTTAACTAAACGAACAAAAAAATGTGTTCATGTTCTTTCATTTATTAACTGAACGACAATAAACTAACTTCCCGCCAAACGGTTCACTGAACGTTCGGTTCGTTTACAGCTCTAATTACAATCATCCGTTTATAAATTATAATCCATAAGTCTTAAAGTTAATTTGGGTTGTGAATAAACTGCATATATATATTTATATGTATATATATATTAGTTGAATACTCGCGCAATGCGGCGGGGATGTTAAAGTTCTATCAAGATACATTTAAGTGTTAAACACCAAATTTTGCAAAATATTTGGCAGTTCACATGTTGTATTAAGAGTTTTACACAATGCGGCGGGATATATTGTAAATTAGAAAATGAAAACTTAATGTAATTTCTTATCCAAAAAGTCTGAAAGCTATGTTTAAACAAAATAGAAATTACAATCATATATACAATCATCACTCAAAATTTCTTGATAAACCACATTTGATGTGTAGACTTTGTCTGGTTTGAACTTTTTAGTAGGCTTCACTAATACCTTTGTAGTGCCACGTGATATATCTCTAGACAATGCCACATAAAGTTGCCCATGCGAGAATACCGGTTCTGGTAGATAAACACCTACCACACGAATTGTTTGCCCTTGAGCTTTATTGATTGTCATAGCAAAACAAAGTCAAGGGTATTAAAGGATTATATGGATAATAAACAATATTTAATGCTACATACACTTTCTAACAAGCGAAAATATCAAAAGGGTAACCATCTCCAAGCAACCATTTTAAAGAAATCAAATGTAGTACCGAACTCTATTAAACAATTTCGAGGAGAGAAAAGTAGTTATTTCATTATCCAACAACCATCTCAAGACAACAATATAATAAAAACAAACAATCTAATAAGAACTTAAACCTCAACGAACCAGAAAACAATAGGGTCCAACATATACACAACCACCTCAAGCCGTAAACAAAAGTTCAAAGCAGAGTCAATGTTTCTTTCCACTGCCGGTCGAAATCCCATCAACTGTATTTGAACAATAAGTACTATTACCATTGAGATTATTATTATTGTGAAGAATTGTTGGCTCTTCGGTTACCAATTGAGGGTTCTTCAATGTTGCAGCATTTCTTGATGATCTCGGATGATCTACCACAAGAAGTAATGTCAATGTCTTTTATAAGAAATCATATTTAAAAGATAAAAAAAAGAAAAAGAAAAATAAATCGTCATGTATTCAAATAAGAGGTGCCCTTGGATAAGAAGAGATCTGCAATTCCAAAGAAGATTGCAATTATCAAATTGGGTGCAAGGAAGAGACAACCTTCAAAGACCTACCTTGGCACTCAAGAAAGAAAGAAGATGATTACTTTCCTCAAAGGTGTTGTGGGAGTCAAAAAGGAAATGTTCACTAAAATGTCATTTGAACAAATCAAAGGTTTGTATGAGGCAGAGATGACAAAGTTACAAGGGAATGACAAAGCAAGAGTTGAAGTGGAAAAGAAGATGAAAGAGAGGCATGACCTTCAAATTCAAAAACCCTTTCCTGATGATCAAGAATCACCAAGGAAGGAAGCTACTCTAGGTGAAAGTCTGAGGACTTTGAAAAGAACAAAAATGATGGCTAGAAGAAAACCAGCTAAGAAACCTAGAGTGGATGAGGAAGAAGTTGAGTGTTGGGAACTGAAGATTTGTCTAAGTGATTACTGCTGCCAGTACAACATAATTACTACTGCTGAGACAAGATACTACTGCTGAGCCAGATTAATACTGCTTGAAGAAATTAATACTGTTGAGCATAGTTAGTGCTGCTGGTGAAGATTAATACTGCTCAGAGTGTTAATGCTGCTGTGACTTAATACTGCTTATGTGATAATCAAGATATGCGCAGATCAAGGATTGAAGATAATCATGGAAGGTTTGATGATAATTATAGAAGAATATACTGAAGATCTTTTAAGTTTTGTAATTATCTTTTATTTTCAGTATATGTATAGGATTATTGAGAATAGTTTGATACGAGATTTCTAAGTTTTTGTTTAAGAGAGAGAATTAACCTCAAGGTTTACAACCCTAGTTCTAGAGAAGTAGAATTCGTCTTGGTGAGCCTATTCATCAAGATTGAGGTTTTGTTTGAAAGCTTGTAACTATAATCATTCAATAAAGTTTACAAGTTGTGATTTATATTTTACTGTTACATTGATAGTTTGAATATTAAAGTGTTTTTCCGCAACTTCTTTAATATTGTTTCTAAGATTCATTATTCTTGTTAAGAATCAGATCCTGACAAGTGGTATCAGAGCCTAGTATTCTCAGAAACCTTCATTCATCATGGACAACACAGTTGAATCAACCAGTACTCTTGTTTCAAAGGTTCCCATGCTCAAACCTAATGAGTTTGACATGTGGAAAATTAGGATCAAGCAGTACATCCTCCTTACAGACTTTTCTATATGGGACATTGTTGAGAATGGTCCCTCTGCTGAAGGTAAAATTGGACAAGATGGAAGAAAACCACCTCCAAAAACTGATGCTGAGAAGAAAGTGAGACAATTGGAGATGAAAGCCTTAAGCACCCCGCTTTTGGCCATCCCTAATGAGTATCAACATCAATTTCATCACTACAACGATGCTCAGATTCTATGGAATGCTTTAGAGAAGAGATTTGCTGGCACCAAGAGCACTAAGAGAAATCAAAAGGATATTCTCAAGCAGCAATATGAGAATTTTACATCTTCAAAGAATGAGTCTATGACTCAAACTTTTGATAGATCTCTTGGAGATGAATGGACCATGTACACTGTCTCATTCAAACAGAATGACATGCTGGAAGAAAAGGAACTAGATGATCTGTACAATGATCTGAGAGTGTTTGAATCTGAAGTGGAAGCAAAGAAGAAGCCTACTGGATATGTTCATAATGCTGCACTCCTATCAGCATCAACTGATTCTACTGCTAACCCTGAATCAGTTAATGCTGCCAGTGGAGTAAATCAAGAAAAAGGCAATGAATCTGTTTTTGAAGCCTTTCTTCCCAGCCATGGTAACTCTTCTTTAATCAATGATGACTTGGAACAGCTTCATCCTGATGATCTTGAAGAGATGAATATTAAATGGCAGATGGCCATGCTTTCTATGAGGGTGAAGAAGTTCATCAACAGGACTGGGAGGAACAACTTTTCTCAAAGAAGAGAAGATGGAGCAGGCTTTGATAAGTCAAAGGTGGAGTGCTACAAGTGTCATATGAAGGGACACTTTGCCAGGGAATGCAGAAGTGGAATGTCTCAAAACAACAACCAACAAGCTCAGACTGGAAGCTTCAACCAGAACAAAAACTCTGCTCAAGCTCTTATTTCTCAACAAGGAATGGGGTTTGACTGGAGTGATCAAGCAGAAGAGGCCATTCAAAATCAAGCTCTCATGGCAGAGGTATCTGATCTCCCAACTGAGGTACTTTCTAATCTCTGTACTCAAACTTGCATAAACACTGTTAAAAGGTACAGGGATCACAACCAGAGTATGAGTGATGACCTTAAGAGGTTAGAAAATGATAGAAAAGACTATGTGAAAATTGTTGAGAGGTTTGAGGAACAAATTAAAGGTTTCCAAGCCAATGAACTTCAACACACATATGATACAAATTACTGGAAGTGGGAGAAAAATGATTTAGAAATCCAACTAACAAAGTCTAGAGAGGAGAATGAAAAGTTGAGAGGAGAGCTAGCCAAGGTTAAGCTGGATGTGGAAAAGTTTTCATATTCTTCTAAATCCATGGATTCAATTCTAAAGGTTCAAATCCATGATAAGCTTAAACCAGGAATTGGGTACAATACCACACCACCACCATACAACAACAACTACATCCCTCCTAAATCAGATTTGCTAGAGACCAAGGATAGGAAGGACTTGCATGAGGGAGCCACTAAGATAGATCTTTTAGATGAAGTAGTTGTTGAGGACAAGACTGAGGGAAAGTCTAAAAAGGTCTATTACAAGCAGACTACAGTCGTGAATCCTGTTCCTTGCAAACAGTGTGCAGGTAATAAATATGAGCCCTTAAAACATGATAAAAGGAGGGGAAATCAAAGAAATTGGAATAATCAGTGGGCTCAGAAACAAGGAGTTGATCTGAGTAGAATCATCAGACCAAAACCTTGTTTCATATGTGGCAAATTGAACCATCTTGCCAAGCACTGTTATTTTAATCCTATGAACCAAAGGATAAATTTTCAAAGATCTGTGCAAAAACCCTTTGGTTATAGGAAGAATGAAAGGAACCATGTGGCTAAGAAACATGTTAAATCTAAAAGCCACATGAAGAAAAAGATTGTAAACGAAAGTGTCAAGATGTGGGTTCCCAAAAGCACTAAAACTGTTAGTACTGCTACCACAAATAGCGTTGCTGACAAAGATAGTGCTGCCAGAAGCAATACTACTGCTATCAATGTTAGTGCTGTTGATAGTATTAGTACTTCTAAAACTAACATTGTTAGTACTTCATCAAATATTAATACTGCTAACTCTGTTAGTGCTTCTAACAAGGTTAGTACTGCTAAACCTGTTAGTGCTGCTAACTCTGTTAGTACTTCTAAAATTAGTACTGCTTCTAGTGCTTGTGCTTCTAAACCAATCATCTTGACAAAGTACTCCAGTCAAGAGGATTCTAAATTTAAAAATATCATCAAAAAGGAGTGTAAGTACTTTGATGAGAAAGGGAGGCCCAAGACCACTTTGGCTTGGGTTCCCAGTCAATACTAATTGATTTATCTTATGTGCAGGGCAACCATCAGCTCAAGGGAAAGAGCATTTGGCATGTTGATAGTGGTTGCTCTAGGCACATGACATCCTCCTTACAGACTTTTCTATGTGGGACATTGTTGAGAATGGTCCCTCTGCTGAAGGTAAAATTGGACAAGATGGAAGAATACCACCTCCAAAAACTGATGCTGAGAAGAAAGTGAGATAATTGGAGATGAAAGCCTTAAGCACCCTGCTTTTGGCCATCCCTAATGAGTATCAACATCAATTTCATCACTACACCGATGCTCAGATTCTATGGAATGCTTTAGAGAAGAGATTTGCTGGCACCAAGAGCACTAAGAGAAATCAAAGGGATATTCTCAAGCAGCAATATGAGAATTTTACATCTTCAAAGAATGAGTCTATGACTCTTACATCCTGATGATCTTGAAGAGATGAATATTAAATGGCAGATGGCCATGCTTTCTATGAGGGTGAAGAAGTTCATCAACAGGACTGGGAGGAACAACTTCTCTCAAAGAAGAGAAGATGGAGCAGGCTTTGATAAGTCAAAGGTGGAGTGCTACAAGTGTCATATGAAGGGACACTTTGCCAGGGAATGCAGAAGTGGAATGTCTCAAAACAACAACCAACAAGCTCAAACTGGAAGCTTCAACCAGAACAAAAACTCTGCTCAAGCTCTTGTTTCTCAACAAGGAATGGGGTTTGACTGGAGTGATCAAGCAGAAGAGGCTATTCAAAATCAAGCTCTCATGGCAGAGGTATCTGATCTCCCAACTGAGGTACTTTCTAATCTCTGTACTCAAACTTGCATAGACACTGTTAAAAGGTACAGGGATCACAACCAGAGTATGAGTGATGACCTTAAGAGGTTAGAAAAGGATAGAAAGGACTATGTGAAAATTGTTGAGAGGTTTGAGGAACAAATTAAAGGTTTCCAAGCCAATGAACTTCAACACACATATGATACAAATTACTGGAAGTGGGAGAAAAATGATTTAGAAATCCAACTAACAAAGTCTAGAGAGGAGAATGAAAAGTTGAGAGGAGAGCTAGCCAAGGTTAAGCTGGATGTGGAAAAGTTTTCATATGCTTCTAAAGCCATGGATTCAATTCTAAAGATTCAAATCCATGATAAGCTTAAACCAGGAATTGGGTACAATACCACACCACCACCATACAACAACAACTACATCCCTCCTAAATCAGATTTGCTAGAGACCAAGGATAGGAAGGACTTGCATGAGGGAGCCACTAAGATAGACCCTTTAGATGAAGTAATTGTTGAGAACAAGACTGAGAAAGAAGCTGGTAAGAGTCAGGATAATACTGTGAGTGGTGAGATTCCCTTAGAAAATAACATTCTTACCAATGAGGGTGGTGGAAGGGATTGGGTCAAATCTGATGGTGTAGATAAAACTGAGGGAAAGTCTAAAAAGGTCCATTACAAGCAGACTACAGTTGTCAATCCTGTTCCTTGCAAATAGTGTGCAGGTAATAAATATGAGCCCCTAAAACATGATAAAAGGAGGGGAAATCAAAGAAATTGGAATAATCAGTGGGCTCAGAAACAAGGAGTTGATCTGAGTAGAATCATCAGACCAAAACCTTGTTTCATATGTGGCAAATTGAACCATCTTGCCAAGCACTGTTATCTTAATCCTATGAACCAAAGGATAAATTTTCAAAGATCTGTGCAAAAACCCTTTGGTTATAGGAAGAATGAAAGGAACCATGTGGCTAAGAAACATGTTAAATCTAAAATCCACATGAAGAAAAAGAATGTAAACGAAAGTGTCAAGATGTGGGTTCCCAAAAGCACTAAAACTGTTAGTACTGCTACCACAAATAGTGCTGCTGACAAAGATAGTGCTGCCATAAGCAATACTATTGCTATCAATGTTAGTGCTGTTGAGAGTATTAGTACTTCTAAAACTAACATTGTTAGTACTTCATCAAATATTAATACTGCTAACTCTGTTAGTGCTTCTAACAAGGTTAGTACTGCTAAACCTGTTAGTGCTGTTAACTCTGTTAGTACTTCTAAAATTAGTACTGCTTCTAGTGCTTGTGCTTCTAAACCAATCATCTTGACTAAGTACTCCAGTCAAGAGGATTCTAAATTTAAAAATCTCATCAAAAAGGAGTGTAAGTACTTTGATGAGAAAGGGAGGCCCAAGACCACTTTGGCTTGGGTTCCCAGTCAATACTAATTGATTTATCTTATATGCAGGGCAACCAGCAGCTCAAGGGAAAGAGCATTTGGCATGTTGATAGTGGTTTGCTCTAGGCACATGACAGGGAACATGGCTTGCCTCAAGAATTTCAAGAAAATTGATGGAGGGCATGTTGCCTTTGGTAATACTCCAGATGGAGGTAAGATTAGTGGTAAGGGAGATGTAACAAAAGGTAAGATGACCTTTGAAGATGTTTTCTATGTTGAACAGTTAAGATACAACCTGTTAAGTGTATCACAGGTTTGTGACATAAAACATAGCATATTGTTCACTGATTCAGAATGCATTATCCTTGCTCCTGGATTCAAGGTAGTTGATGAAAAGATGATACTACTAAGAACTCCTAGAAAGGATAATGTCTATTGTTTGGATATGGAAAATGTTTCAAATGATTCATCCCTAAATTGTCTTGTTTCAAAAGCCTCTTTGGATGAATCATCACTTTGGCACAGAAGGATGTGTCACATGAATTTTAAAACAATGAATAAACTTGTTAAAAACAACCTTGTATGAGGTCTGCCTTCAAAAGTCTTTTCATGTGATGATCATTGTGTTGCTTGTCTCAAAGGCAAACAACACAAAACTTCTCATAAGTCCAAAGAGTTGAACACAATTTCCTCTTCTCTTCAGTTGTTGCATATGGATCTGTTTGGTCCTACAAATGTCATGAGTATAGGTAAAAATCATACTGCTTAGTTATTGTTGATGATTACTCTAGATTTACTTGGGTGTATTTTCTAAGGACTAAGGATGAGACAAGTGGACTGATCAAATCCTTTATTCTAAGAATTGAAAACCAAACAAATCAAAAGGTAAAAGTCATTAGGTCAGATAATGGTACTGAATTTAAAAATCTTGACCTAAACACCTTTTGTGAGTAAAAAGGAATTGAGAGGCAATATAGTGCTCCTAGGACTCCACAACAAAATGGTATTGCTGAGAGAAGAAATAGGACACTGATTGAAGCTGCTAGATCTCTGTTAGCTGATTCAAAACTTCCAATTACTTTCTGGGCAGAAGCAGTTAATACTGCTTGTTATGTCCAAAACAGAGTTCTAGTAGTCAAGCCTAAAAACAAGACACCATATGAGCTGTTAAATAAAAGAAAACCATTTATTGGATTTTTCAAACCTTTTGGGTGTCCTTTTACCATTCTCAATACCAAATCTCACTTAGGAAAGTTTGATAGCAAAGCAGATGATGGTTTTCTTGTTGGTTACTCATCTCAGAGTAAGGCCTACAAAGTTTTTAATTCTTCTTCTAGAATAATTGAGGAAACACCAAATCCTATTGGTTCAGGTCCTCAGTGGTTATTTGACATTGATTCACTAACTAACTCTTTGGGTTTCAGTAGTGATGATCATGCAGGATCAGGAAGTAGAGGATCAGGGGATGAACAAGTACAACATATTATTCCTCAGTCTGTGATCTTTCCCATACCTACAATGGACCCTGTTGAAATCTGTGACATGGAGACTGTTACTGAACCAATTTAGAGTGAAGAAGAAAGAAGAGATGAGGAGAATCCAGAGCATGAAGAGCCAAAAGCAGCTGATGAGATTCCCTCAGCTGACTTAAATGATTCCAATTTAGATGTGGGAATTAATGAAGAACCTAGTCTTCAGACAAGAACTCAGAAGAATCATCCTCCTGAGCTGGTAATAGGAGACATCTCTTCTCCTATGATGACTAGGAATCAAAGCAGACTTCAAGATTTGCAGGATCAGCAACATACAGTACTCTCTTGCTTTCTATCTCAGATTGAGCCTAAGAAGGCTTATGATGCAATGAAAGATTCAAGTTGGATAGAAGCCATGCAAGAAGAGTTGCTACAGTTTAAATTGCAAGATGTTTGGGACTTGGTGGACCTTCCAAAAGGTCATAGAGCAATTGGCACCAAGTGGATTTTCAGAAATAAAAAGGATGAGAGAGGAATAGTAATCAGGAACAAAGCAAGGCTAGTGGCACAAGGGTACACTCAGGAAGAAGGCATAGACTATGAGGAAGTTTTTGCTCCAGTTGCACGGGTAGAGGCAATTAGGTTGTTTCTAGCCTATGCCTCATTTATGAAGTTCAAGGTATATCAGATGGATGTGAAAAGTGCCTTTCTATATGGAACAATTGATGAGGAAGTATATGTCTGTCAGCCCCCTGGATTTGAGAATCCATCATATCCTGACAGAGTATACAAACTTAAGAAAGCACTCTATGGTCTACATCAAGCCCCAAGAGCATGGTATGATACTCTGTCTACCTATCTCTTGGAAAATGGGTTTGAAAGGGGAATCATTGACAAGACCCTTTTCATTAGAAGAAGTAATAAGGACATCCTACTTGTTCAGATATATGTGGATGACATCATATTTGGATCCACAAAAGATCAGATGTGTAGAGACTTTGAAGAGTTGATGCACAAGAGCTTCAAAATGAGTTCAATGGGTGAACTCACTTTCTTCCTTGGGCTTCAAGTGAAACAGCAGAAAGATGGGATTTTCATAAGTCAATCAAAGTATGTGAAAGACATCCTAGATAAGTATGGTCTATCAGACTCAAAACCAGCAAGCACACCAATGGAAACACACAAACAGATCACTGCTGATCTTGAGGGGGAGGATGTTGATGTCCATATTTATAGATCAATGATTGGATCTCTCATGTATCTCACAGCCTCAAGACCAGATATCATGTTTCCAATGTGTGTGTGTGCCAGATTCCAAGTCAAGCCAAAGCAGTCACATCTTCAAGCTGTTAAGAGGATTTTCAGATACTTAAGAGGGCAACCTAGATTAGGTCTTTGGTATCCTTATGAATCTACTTTTGATTTTATTGCATATTCATACAGTGACTTGGGTGGTGCTAATATGGATAGAAAGTCTACTTCAGGGGGATGTCAACTTTTGGGTGCAAGACTAGTATCTTGGCAGTGTAAGAAGCAAACCACAGTGTCCTTATCCACAACAGAAGCTGAGTACATTGCTGCTGCAAGTTGCTGTTCTCAGGTTCTATGGATTCAGAATCAAATGTTGGACTATGGGGTAACCTTTCTTCACACTCCAATCTTCATTGACAATAGCAGTGTTATTAGCACTGTTAGCAATCCAGTCAAGCACTCCAAAACAAAGCACATTGAAATCAGGTATCACTTTATTAGAGACTGCAATGAAAAAAAGCTTATTCAAGTTGCTAAAGTTCATACTGATAATCAGTTTGCTGATCTATTCACTAAAGCTTTTGATGTGGGTAGATTCACTTTCTTGGTCACAAGTGTGGGCATGATCAACTCTGAATGAGACCATGTTTAATAAGTGTTTGTATACCTGTTATTTGTTTATTTGTTTGGTGCTACTAATCATCTTTCTCAGGAAGTTTGTTGCCCTGCTCAGACTAACACAAACTTCAACAGTATAAGTATAGTTAATGTTGCCAGTGCAGTTTTAATGCTGCCAGTGCAAAGTTACTACTGCAGGTTCATTATTACTACTGCTAGTCTGAGTTACTACTCTAGGTATGTGTTAATACTGCTAGTTAGTTAATACTGCTTTCAGTTAATACTGCTCTCAGTTAATACTGCTCTCAGTTAATACTGCTCTCAGTTAATACTGCTCTCAATTAATACTGCTCTTAGTTAATATTGCCAGTGGGTTAGTACTGCTTTAACTGAAAATAGGGTTAATACTGCTTCTTTCCCGAATCATATAAATACCCTCTTTGCCCGCCTAAATGCTCACAACGACTATTTGAATACTGTTCATCTTCTCTCTAACTCTTTTCTCTCAAGTAACCAGTATGTTTCAGTCAAGAATCATCAAGATCGATGGCATCCATGGCGTTTATTGATGAACACAATGAGATCGCAATGCTTCAAAAGCGGAAGCAGGCTGATGGATTCCATCAAATAGTTGATTTTCTCAAGACCAGTCATATAGCGTATGCTCTTACTGTGTCACCACCAATCTTCATCGAGCACCAGAAGCAATTTTGGGCCAATGCCACCGCTGTTACTGAAAACGGTGTGCAGTTTATCAATACAAGGGTGTGTGACAAACCCTTGATAGTCTCTGAAGAGGTCATTCGCATCAGTCTACGTCTAGACGATGCCTCAGGTATTACCTCTATCCCTAATGAGGATTTATTTTCCAATATCACAAGAATTAGGTATGAAGGCCAACAGGGTGTTTTCAAATTTTACAAAGCTAACTTTTCTCCCCAATGGCGTTTCTTTGTTCATACCCTTATGCATTGTATTTATAGAAAAACTACTGGATGGAGTCAGTTCAGTAGTACCATTGCTTATGCTTTGGTCTGCTTGTCCACTGCCAGAAAGTATAATTTCTCCAAAATGATTTTCAATGACCTTGTGTCAAACTTGGGAAATAAAAAGAGTTTCTATATGTATCCAAGATTTGTCTAGGCAGTTATAACCTCTGAATTGACGGATATACCTCAGTTTAATGAAGTATATGTACCTAAAATCCCTAAGGGCAAGGTCTTTTCAAATATGAAAAGATCTGCCAAGGACTCGGAAGGAGTTGACACCCCATTGTTCTCTACAATGATGGTGGTGTCCCACAACCAAGAAGGTATGGCATCAGGGTCAAGGCCCTCACTAGACCATCCCACTGATAGCCAAACCCAACCTTCAACCACTATATCACTTCCTCAGTCCCTTGTTCTTAAGCCAACACCAGTTTTAACCAAAACGTATACTAAGAGAAAGGTACACAAGGCTCCTTCCCTTGTTATACCTCCTACAATCCCAGAACCTCAAAGTCCTCTAAAGGAGCATTCTCCATTAGAGAATATCCATAGGGAAACCACTGGGGTGTCTCCCAACCCCAAGGAGGTGCTCACTAAGGAGATGTATGAGCATGTGGGTGAGAAGGCTGCCACTACTCCTGCTAGCACAGAGGAGGACAGTGGTAACATCACTAAGACCTTCCCCATGGCAACTTTGGGTGAGCAATCATCCAAAGGTCCCAGGTGCCAAGAAACCAAGGGAATAGGTGGTGCTTCAGCTTGGCTGGAGATCCCTATTAAACATTCCAATGATCCATCAAAAGGGGGTAACACTCCTGGAGAAGGTGAGGATAGATATGACTACCATGAATTGATTTCGGCCATGTCCAAAATGGCAACTGAACTGGATTCTCAGAAGCAGGTTGTAAATGAACTCAAGAAGGTCATCATCAACCAGCAAGAAGAAATCAGCACATTAAAGCAGTTGGTTAAGAAGGTGATTCAAAAGAAGAAGAAGCAAAGATTTGTACTCAGAAGAAGGAACCCAGTGGATGATGCTCCCAAAAAGGGGGAGTCAGAAGCTGAGTTCAACATGGAGAATGCTGAGAATAAGAGGGAGTCGAGACATTGGGCCCTAGGGTGGCAACTTGGTACGGTTATGTGGGACCGGATACTAGTCGTGGGTCGTAAATGTAAATCCTAGCGAATGAGCATGACTAGGGATCATTGGGTGCCCTCCCCCACATCTTAGTACGAGTCGACGTGTTCGTGGCCTTGATCCTAGTATAGTGAGCTCAATTCCAAGTGGCTTACTTTGTGTTTCGCCTCAATCCTTGGAAATCGGGTTTTCCGTCATCGCAAGATGTAGTGTGGACCGCATGGTCATTATGTGGTTATCAAATTATTACAAAGACGGTTGGAGAAAGCGGTTTACTTATGTTGCATTTAATTCTTCTTACTAACTTTCATATAAACAGTATGTTCTCACTAGGCTTTAAGCCTAACACTTTTCTTAAATGATGTGTATAACAGGTTTCCTTAGCGGCGGGCCGTCCAGGGGTTGAGTGAAGAGCGTGGTCTCTTGAGGGCATTTTTGGATGATAGATAATTTGGAGTCTTGGCGTTTAAAACAATTTATTAATTTTTGGAATTTGGTTGACAACCTATGTAATCTAGATAGAAATGGTTTAGATTAGTTTGTTGTCGATTTTCCATGCATCTTATACAGGTTTTGTAAACGCGTACACTTTTACCCTTTTTTGGTGGTTAGCTCCAAATACAAATGTTATATTGCCGAAATTTCAATTTTTAAAATTACCCGAATTTTTAGGGTGTTACACTGCCCTTCCTTTTTCCGCAATACACTCGAACTAAAAGAGATATATAAGATGGCTCAAGAACACCACACAACCCAGAGCACAAGTCTAATGGAAGGCTCATTAATCAGTCATCTCAAATAGAATAACGATATAAGAATATAGTCCCCAAATAATCAAAACTTCACAAACTAGCTAACTCCCTTCGAAGGGAGGGCCTCTAACCAAACCGACCTCAAACTAGGATCCAATTGCTTTCTTGTCATACTTGCCACAACTAACACCACAATCAACCTCAAACTTCAGTATTATACACCAGTCTCGAGTGTGAGCATGAAGTCTCTACGGTTATCACTAGTACTTCAATTAACAGACATCGGTTACCTCCCAACCTTGAGTGACTTACATTCTAAAAAATAGTTCCCGGCCTCAACTGCTTACTCACGTTGCACTGATTGATCACAATTTTACTCTTAAATTATTTTAGCAAACATCTCTCAAACCGTGTTATACTTTTCTATTACATTCAAAACTATGATGATTCTTGCAAAAACTATGGTCGGCCATACTCTTTTCAGTTTAGAGTGCCCACAACATGTTCACTTCACGGGGTGGTAAAGGAATCCACATAAGCATTCCTAAATAGATCACATGTTGCCACCACTGTGTCGATATTTTAACCTCGACTATTCAAAGTCTTCTCAATAAAACAATTTCTACTTAAGATCTACTTTGACTGTTCTTAACTATTCCAACATAATGAAATTTCCAATATCCGAACAAACAATCTTCACGGATGTTGACGACAAACCTATTTAACCATAAATTCCTCTAACAACCACTACCATAAAAGATTTATCGTCGTTCACGAAATTCCTAATAACTAATTTGGTTTGGTCCAACCCAAAATCTGAATTTGAACATGTAACACGATCTATTTCTAAAATAAAACCAGATTCAGAAAATAATGGACAAAAACAAATGTTACATTATTTTAATATCTTTTAATTATATAATTATTGATTATAAGAACAATGAGGCTTTTTTCATTTTTTTGGTATAAGATAAGAAAAATATCTTCTCGACAAAGCATCTTTCCATCCATTATCAACTCCAATTTAAGATCTTTAATTCCCCCTTCCTTTATGCATAAATTACAAAACAAGCCCTCTTCCCCTTATTTTTTGCTTCAAAAGCACCAATTTTCTAATTGTAAGAAAATCTAAACCTTTCATCATCACACAAAGCTTATAGATGACATAATATAAGCCATGTTATTTTTATGAAACATTAAGAGAAATAAAGGTGTTCGATCAAAGTCATGTGAGAATCATCCACACATCGTTTGACGTGAGCTGTCATCCAAAGGTTTTATCATTATTGAAGCTTCAAATTATTATCTCAGTTAATATGATTTACATATAATGCGGATGTGATATTCATATCATTCCCTAAGTTGATATGTGATTTTCTATCAAGTATTTCTTAACCCGGCAAAGATATCTTATCAAGTTGTCACTGTTGATGTCACAAGCATCAAATCTTGAGTTTTTTCCCTCTTTACTTGCAATAAACCACAAAACAAAGCAAATAATCAAAAACCCTTTAAAAAGGAAGAAAAAATGTCTTAAAGATTAAGGGATCATTTACCAAATGCTTATCAGATAAGCACTTCTCAAGTAAGCACTTACCAGAAAGAATCACTACTCTTACTTACCTCATTCATCTAACATTTTCGGCTATCAAAATGAATTGTTAAGTATATTTTACGCAGTAAATACTTACCGGATAAGAGTCTTCTCCATAACTTACCAGGTAAGATTATTGGTCCATGTTTCGGTTCTTACCATGTACGGTTCTCTGAAATTGTCATGCTCACCTAGTAAACGTTAGTAAACGAACTCTAAGTTTTTACAATATTATATTTGTTAAACAAACGGTTTTAAGTTCAATGGTTAAGGATTACAACAAAACATAAACAAAATTAGCAAAGGAGTTAAGTGTTCCTCAAAACATAGGGGTTATATTTGAAAATTTAAAACTAAAAGGTGTATTTGTACATGACAATAAAGATGAGTACCACTTTTGAAAATTATCCCCAGACATAGTTTTCGATTTCATCCACCGAGAAAAAACCAGCTGTATCTCGTCTTTGTTTCTATCTATTTTACCTCCTATAAACTTTTCACAATCTACTAATCTTCATATTCATTCTCCAAAAGGCTTCCACATCTTCATCGTCTTTCTCCTGGTGAGCCCTTCATTCTGTCTTCTTCTACACGTATACAAACACGAACACTCTGTCTTCTCTGTGCGTGTAATTTCAACATCATTGTTTTTGAAAAGGGTTTGTGTTCTTTTAACCGACATTTTTTTAATATCATAACTTCTTGTAACTTGGGTAATTAAGAGTTTGAGTTCTTGGATATTGATTTCGTTATGGGCTTTGTAATATTTAGTTCCAAAACTGTTCTTTAATGGATTTAATTGATGATGGAATTTTGATAAAAGAAACCCTCGTTCTAATTTGCTTGTATATATGCTCATCAATATTCTCTTTCTGTGTTCTTGATCAAGATAGTATATACTGTTTCGGTTTGTTATGCAGTTTTCCCTAATTAATTAAAGGTTTTCAAGAATCTAAGTAGTCAAGCTATAATGATGTAATCAATGTGGTCCGTATCTAATCATAATCATGTGAATATTTATTCTGATAAGGGCTTGAATCTTGAATTCAAGTTGCAATCTTTTTTTTTTTTTTTGCTGCAACTAAGGTGTTTGTGGAAATGCCTGTGCAGGAATCTCCTTGAACTGCTTTTGGTGTAAGAAGGATCATGGGAAACCTATTTTGTTTGGTTCAGGTAGACCAATCCACTGTTGCCATCAAGGAATCTTTTGGGAAATTTGTTGATGTTTTAGAGCCTGGATGTCATTGTGTCCCTTGGATATTTGGCAGTCAGCTTGCTGGTCATCTTACTCTAAGAGTTCAGCAATTGGATGTAAAATGCGAGACTAAAACGAAGGTCTTTTCCCTTATTCAATTAGCATATTTCTCTCTATTTAAAATGATCTAAAATCTTCATTTTAACATGATTTCACTTATACTTCAATCCAAGATTGATATTTGAGACATGGGTATCGTTAAGTTTGATATGTAGTTTAACAAACTATTCCCTAGTACTGCTGGTATATAGCATTTATATAGACCATGTTTCGCAACCTTAAGCTACCTTATTTTTTTGATCTTATTGCAAAAGTCTCGTTTGGTATGCCATAAGCTTCAAGAGTTACATCAGATAGCTTTTCAATAGCTTCAAGGGTTCTTTTCAATTTCTTTTTGTCAATTATGCCCTTGTATATCAAAATTGAATAATATTTCAACATGTCCTTTTAGGTCAACTTTCATTGTAATCTAGCTTATCAGCTAGTTTTACCCAACGTAATTGGTTTATCAGCTAACAACTAGCTGTCAATTAAGGGTTCTTTTCAAAAGAAAATTTGTCAATTATGCCCCTTACATGTTAGAATTGAATAATATTTCAGCGTTGTCCTTTTAGGTGATTTTCCATGGTAATCTAGTTTATCAACTAGTTTTTACCAAACATAACTAATTTTTACCAAACATAACTAGTTTATCGACTAACAACTAGCTTTTCAGCCAACAACCGGCTTATCAGCTAGTTTGCCAAACATAGCCATATTATAAGATCTTAGTAGATATGGTTTTTCACGTCCAATGATTCATTGTATGCATGTTGAAATATACTTATAGTTGAGCTACTAAAACAGTTTATTTTTGGTTTTTCAGGATAATGTGTTTGTAAATGTTGTGGCTTCCATACAATATCGTGCTCTGGCTGATAAGGCAAGCGATGCCTTCTATAAACTCAGCAACACGAGGTCCCAAATCCAAGCCTATGTGTTTGATGGTACAAACCTTCATCAACTTACAGATTTTTTGTTCATATAGTAGTCATCGTTTTAATATGGTATATTCCCATTTGTAGTTATAAGGGCTTTTGTTCCAAAGCTCAATCTTGATGACGCTTTTGAGCAAAAGAATCAAATTGCCAAGGCTGTTGAAGAAGAACTTGAAAAGGTAATGCATATTTGAATCAAAAATCATTTTCCCCCTCCATATTTTGATGTTGATGAACCCTGATTCTTGATTTGATTGTGAATGTGACCTGTTTTGATGAATCTTGCTTGCAGGCTATGTCTGCATATGGATATGAGATAGTACAAACATTGATTGTTGATATAGAACCAGATGAGCATGTGAAGAGAGCAATGAATGAGATCAATGCAGGTAAACTTTGACCATTATACATATATATATATATATATATAGGAAGAGAGAGAGAGAATCCCCTTCTTATAGAAACCCAATAGTCCGTACAAACTTACAAACTCGTTTTCATGTGTTTTTTCATTTAACGGGTGAAATATGTAACAACACTGTATAAACAATGTATACTGTATTGTTTTCATATGTAAAACAACACATGAAAACTGGTTTGCAAGTCTGTACAATTTATTTGGTTTGTAAAAGATTATGCGTGTAGAGGGAGGATGATGCGAGAAGGCGAGAAGTTCCAAGATCATACATGATTACATGTGATGCGAACATCTAATTATATATGATTAAACACATGTAATATATATGACTAAGCACATGTAAAAGTCGCGAGGAAGGTCGCCCGCTATATGTTGGTCAATGCATCATGTGTTTAATCATATATGATTACGTGTTCGTATCACATGTAATCATGCATGATATGGGAACTTCTAACCTTCTTGCAAATTGATTGTCTTCTTGTTTGTACGTAACCCTATGCGTATATATAATAGATGGAGTTTCACATACAAACTATGTAATTGTTACAAACGTAATCTTAACCCTTGATTTTGAAACTTAGAGGCGGTTATCAAATCAGTAAAAATATGCGGTTGAGAGTAAATTTAGGAATTGATTTAATCCACATCGTTGATTATCTACACATACGATTGAGATTGGTTTGTAGAGTTTGTAACAATTGTTTAGTTGTGGTTTAGCATATTTTTGCTTCGAACGGTTGGATTACTTTGGATGAGAGCTCAATTTAAGGTCATGTTTGGCAAACTGGCTGAAAAGCTAGCTATTGGCAGATGATAAGCTAGTGACGTTTGGTGAGAAACTAGCCGATAAGCTAGATGACAATATAAAGTAACCAAAAAAGACATGTTGAAGAATTAATTGGAAAAATACGAGGATCATAATTGGAAGGGAAAAAAAAGTGGAAAAGGCCTCTGGAGCTTGTTGAAACGCTACTTGAAGTAGTTTTTATAAAGAGCTAGCATATAAGCTGAAACGGGATTTTTCAATAAGCTAAAAAATTAAGCTAGTCTATGGTTGCCAAACATGGCCTTCTCTTGTACCATTTCTCTCTCTTTTCGATTTCATTGTGTGTCCCATAGTTTGTAACCGTCAATATAGCCCAAAGCAGCAGGCTGGCCCAATAACTCTAATTCAACTCCAATAACTCTAATTCAACTTAAAACCATGGTGGAAGTTATTGGTCAGCCAACAACTTTTATCTTATAAGGAGCTTACAAATCAAATTTTCTACCAACGTGGGACGGGTTGATACATATATCCTCGCACATGGACCCACAATCAAATGTTGATTTATCCTTAATCCTTATAATTTGGCCCTAACTAGTAAAAACGATAACTGACCAAAAAAAGGGTAGCTCATTTTAGTTGTTAACCAAATGCGTTTATATTACCTGCAGCTGCAAGGATGAGGATGGCAGCCACTGAAAAAGCCGAGGCCGAGAAAATCCTCCAAATCAAGAGAGCCGAGGGAGAGGCCGAGTCCAAATACTTGTCGGGATTGGGCATTGCACGCCAGCGGCAAGCCATTGTGGACGGTTTAAGAGACAGCGTGTTGGGGTTCGCAGTCAATGTTCCTGGAACCACTGCGAAAGACGTTATGGACATGGTGCTAGTGACTCAGTATTTCGACACCATGAAGGAAATCGGTGCATCCTCTAAATCCTCAGCCGTGTTCATCCCTCATGGACCTGGTGCGGTTCGTGACGTCGCTACTCAGATACGTGACGGACTTCTTCAGGGTTCGGCCGCCAGCTGATTTACATTTTTGTCCCTCAAGTTCGAGTGAAAAGCGTTTTTACGTGTATGGCTTTGTGTTTTTACATTGATTTGCCTATAGTTTTAACTTTATTTTGTTTGGACCTTTTTGATCATACGATATAAAATGTATTATTTGTATGTAAAATGATAACCAAACGAGTTATGTATATTCCATCCAGATGTACACATACTTGAATTCTATTTCAAAGAATAAGAGGTTGTTTGGTTGGTTTTCCATTAAGTCTTATATGGATAAAGTTGTTTGTGTGAGTTAATCTGTCTGTATAGAAAGTTTGTCTCGAAGGGTTTTTTCATAGATGTAATGAACGTGTTGTTTAATTGGGAGGGACAGGTTTGAAGAAAAACTTGGCTTTTTGTATAACGCTCTTCCTAGAAGCTTATTGAATAAGTCACTTTTTATATCATTAAACAAATACCAAACGGTCATGTATAGCTAACCGAATAAGTTGTGAGTTTTATTAAACTTATTAAGACGCTAAAGTCAAAAATGTCAAAAATGTGTAGACCATGTTAGTTAATAATTTCTAATACATCCCTTGGATGAGGGTATATGTGTAATTTCAATTTAACAAAAAACAAATGATTTTATAACTATATCAAGAACATGACATAAGTTATCATCTAATAACATATTTTTAAAGGAACAATAATTTAGAGTTATTTTCAATATGTTTTATCGTCTTACGTTGAGTGCTTGAATCTTGGGGTTGATCTTGAAAAGCTCGGCTTTTAACTTTGTCGGGTCCGTTTTATTTTCAGTATTCTTTTCCTTCGTCTTCTTTCCACCCTGACCGCCATTCTTATCGGCCTTCGTTTTCTTCTCATCTTCAGCCTTTTCCTTGCCTTTTTCTCTGCTTCCGTCCTCTTTGCCCTCGTGTTTCTCTTACGTTTCATGCTCTTTCTCTTCGGTTGTCGTGCCATTTTCGTATCTCTCCCATTCCTCAACTCCTCGATACCGATTTTATGTACATTTTTGTACGGTTTTCATTTTCCAAACACGTTAAAAAGCTATATAAAAAAAAGACACCAACTAATATGAGAAAATTGGATTACCAACATGGAATCCCTTAATTTGAATGAGGTTGGATTCTCATGAAATTAGGGGATGTGTTTGAAATGGAAAGATGTGACTTCAACCTTTTAAATTCAAATGCGTTGACTAATTTTGACATCCTTGGAAAGTCAACTATTAAACTTGTGGCCTTAAAAAAGTCAATTCCCCACAAATGTTGCATTACCAATTAAACCATTCATGGCTTATAATAATGTTGTAAATCATTAGTTATTCTAAATTTCAAGCTATAACTGTAACATGTCGTATCAGAAACAATATCTCATCACGAATAATATCTATTTTTAAAAATTAGCGAGTGAAAAGGAAAATTTTATACATTTTATGTGCAATAATCTTTCGTATGAATGATTTTGAGATATTTGGATTTAAGGGTAGGATTTGGAATTTGAGGTCCCGTTTGGTTTGTGGGATTGGAATGGATTTGGAGGGATTTGGATTTCAAATCCATTCCAATCCTGCGTTTGGTTTGCAGGAGTGAATTTCGTTGACCATTTAAAAATCCCTTACATGATGGATTTCAAAATCCGTTGCAATGAGCCTGGATTTGAAATCCAAATCTGATGGATTCTAAAGTCTGATGAATTTCAAATTCTTATCCAAACACATTAAGGGATTTCAAATCCCCCCAAATCCAAATCCTTACTTAAAATTCAATCATTTCCAATCCATTCCCACAAACTAAACGCACCGAGGGATTTTGAAGGATTTGGAGTTTTTGTGTGTTTGATTTGTAGGTTTTGGAATAAAATTGAATTTTAATTTTTATAAATAATCTATAAAAATAATAGAAAAATAATTTATTAATTGATTACTACAAAACAAGTGTTTTTTTACACATTTTAAATTTTTATTGCAAACAAATCCTATGAAATACCAACCATCCCCGTGGGACTTCAAAATCCGGATTTCAAAATCCTGGGATTTCAAATTTCGGAAATCCTTCGACTAAACATGGTATTGGAGTGGAATTCAATTCCAAATCACATCAAATCCTACAAATCAAACGAGACCTATCCTAGATTAGTTTTTTTATAAATAATTTGAATATAATTTAGTAATCTTCCAATGACCTGCTTTTGATGTAAAATATTCTATCTTTGGTATAAGTATATGTTAGTCTCAACCATCATGTTTGTAACTAAATACAAATAAATATCCTATCATAAAATATTTAGGGGGCGTTTGGTTTGATGGAATGGTTTTGAGGGATTTGGATTTCATGAAAGGAAGTGGAATTGGAGGGATTTGGATTTGGATTTGGAAGGATTTGGAACCCTTGGTGTGTTTAGTTTGTAGGATTTGAAATGGAATGTAATTTAATTTTTTATATATAATCTATAAAAACAAATTATAAAAAATTATAAAAATTATTAAATTACCTTTTTTATTAATTGCTTACTACAAAAAAAAAGTGATTTTAACATATTATAAAATTTTGTTACAAACAAATCCTATAAAATTTCACGAAATACCACCCATCCCCTTGGGATTTTAAAATCCTATAATGAAATCCCGGTATTTCAAATCATGGAAATCCTTCAAACCAAACATGTGATTGGAATGGAATTCAAATCCAAATTCCATCCAATCCCGCAAACCAAACAGGACCTTAGAAATATATTCTTGTTTTTTGCCTAAAAATAAAGTGTATCATGTGACTATATCATCCATCGGATACAGTTCAATTAAAGTCATCAATCCGAAGACTTCAAAAGATATGATCATATGTCTTCGGATTTGACCTCATCGGATGCATAACAAATAGGCATGAGAATGGGGCGGGGATGGGGCAGGGACCTCAATCCCCATCCCCATCCCCGATCCCAATCTTCGTCACCATACCCGTCCCCGTTGGGGATATGATCATATCCCCATCCTCGTCCCCAACGGGGAATGCGGATCCCCAACGGGGAATCGGGGATTTTCCCCATATATGTAAGAAGTTTTAAATGAAATGTGTTGAGCACTATACTCAATCGATAATGATCCATATTTAAATATTACATATATCCAAAAATATTGCTTTTACGGAGTAGCAAATATTCATGTGAACAAAACCACAACATTGTACGTAATTGTTTATTCAAACGTTTTCGACTCTACATGGTTTTTATTTAAAAAAGGAAGACAAGTAAAAAAAATTATGTAACAAGAAAGATCAAATACTATTTCTAAATCTAAAGATACTACATCTAATTCTTTATAAATAATATATTTAATAATAGATATACAATATATTTAGTAATAAATATACAATATATTTGGTAATAATTATATAATATATTTAATATACGGGGACGGGACGGGGCGGGGCGGGGATCACGTTACCCGTCCCCGTCCCCATCCCCGGTTTTTAACTTTCAAGGATCCCCATCCCCGATCCCCGGTTTTGCGGGAATCCCCGTCCCCGTCGGGGCGGGTACACCGGGTTCCCCAATGGGACGGGTCTCATTCCCATGCCTAATAACAAAGAATATCGCAATAAAACTTCCAACCTACACCCTGAAAATCCGATAGAAGTTTATCCTCCTTATCAGATTCATAAGGCACTTTTATAATATTTCAAGTCTTTGTCATCCGATAGACTTTACTTTATAAATATCTATATCTGAAAATTGTTGTATAGCTTATACTTCAGAATATATAAAAATAAGATTTGTACTTGTAATTGATTCAAAATGTAAAAAAAAAAAACTTCAACAAAATCGAAGACTAGTTGAAGAGAGATCAAGATAGTCACCAAAGCGGATTAGTTTGTCATCTAACCGAAATAAGATCAATACAAGATAGAGTCAACTAGTAGTCTGGCAAATACTACTACTGGCAAACTGGATTTGAAGTGCAAACTTTTCCAGCAAGTTTGGTACACTAAGGGGGTGTTTGGGATTTGCTTATTTGAAGTGCTTTTTAGCTTATTGCGATTTGGCACCGGAGATAAGCCCTTTTAAGTGTTTGGATGGAGAAAAATGAAAAGAGCTTATAGCGGTGCCAAACCGCTAAAAAGCTGTTTTTGATAAGTCATTTTGTTCTAACTTATCAACTTATTTGAAAAGTGCTTATTACTTTTTTGGTTATTTTGTATGTATAAGCAATCCCAAACACTTTTAAATAACAACTTATTAGCTTATTACGTTTTGGTACCACAATAAGTTAATCCAAACACTTTTTTAAAAACTCCGGTTTGACACCACATAAGTTAATAAACACTTTTCAAAATAAGCATAAGTTGTTTTAAATAAGCAATCCCAAACACCCCCTAACTCTACCTTTCTCTCATCCTAGTATGAGAACATGCAAATGCATGTCAAGCAAAAGAAGTCCTAAAGCATTATTTAATTAGTGTCATACTTGGTTTACTGTTCCCTCTTCATACCAAGGATGTGATGGGTTAACAAATGTCCATAGCAACTACAAAGGATGAAGTGAAAAGTACAAGCATGCAAGGATCAACAAATCAGATGATGACACATGTTAAAGTTGAAGGAGAGCATTAATGCAATGGAGGCTTTAAAGTGTTTTCATTGCCATTGTTTGCAAAGCATCCGTTTTGAAATAACTTCTTTATGAAAACTTCAAAGTAAATTCGGCGTCACAATCTGAAGACTATCTTAGTCTTCAGATATGAAAGAGAACCTTCTTTCTTCTCTCTTTCAGTGTTGGTAATTTGTCACCAGTCAGATAGTTTAGTACCATAGGTCTTACCTTCCTAGCTTCCGAAAATATCTGTTAGTGTGCAACAAAAATGAATATCTCACTGAGGTATACAACAGGTTCAACTCTCTTCTGAATGATCTTAAGGTTTATGATAAAGTTTTTGATAATGTTAAAGTTCTTTGCAAGTTTATGGACTGTCTTCCAAATTCTTGGGAAAACATAATTGTTAGTTTGAAAACTTCCAAAGATTATAGCATGCCTCTCACTGCTTTATATGGAACTCTTTACAATTTTGAACAAACAAAGCTTTTAAAGAAAATTTTGTTCCAAGAAACTAAAAGCATAAACATGGCTTTTGTGTCTTCGGATTTCAAAAGATTAAGACAAATGTCAAAAACATCTTATGATACTTAATCCGATTTTCCTAAAGATAATTTTGAAAATTCCACATTTGATCTTAACAAGGATTTTGATGATGGAATGGAAACCTTATCTATGCAAGATCTAAGTGTCTCTCTATTTCTTGTTGCCTCAAACTTCAATTCAACCAAAAAACCAAAGCAGGTGCCCTATGAGGCTCATATTTTTTCTTGATAACTTAAAGAAGCACACACCAATTCAAAGCGGGTGCCCCTATAAGGCTCCTATTTTTCTTGATAAGTTAAAGAAGCACACACCAATTCAAAGTGGGTGCCCCTATAAGGCTCCTATTTTTTCTTCTTCCTATTTCGACATGTCAATTAAGCGGTAGGGCATGCACCCTAGACCTTGTGTGTAAGTCTGCCCAGGGGCGGACCTATTAAGTCCCAAGTGAGGTCCAGTGCACCTGCTCGACTTATTTTCGTAAGTATAATTCTTTTGGGATATGAAAGGTGCACTCACTAAATCTTTAAAGGTGTTTCGTGATATTAGAAAATACAAAGAACATCGATAAAAAAAACCCGAGAAAAAAAATTTGTTCGAAATCAACCAAAAAACCAAAAATGTCTCTCAAAATCAACCAAAAAACTTTAAAAAATCCCTCGAAATGATGAATTCAACTAAAACACATTGGACGACTTTGCGGGCCTTTGATCCACCTAAAAGGTGCATCAGCTCGACAAAAATCCGCGGTCCACCACTGAAGGTCATGTTTCTTGCTGATAAAAACTTACCTGGTAAGCGTTTTATAAACGATCCCAAATCGGAATTGATTAGAAATTGGGAGAAGGGGATTTTCTTAAAAATATGGGCCTTGCAATTATATGCATGGTTTTAATATGGCTCTCCTCTCTTTCCTCCCAACTTTCCAATTTCACTTATTTATTGATTTAATACTCTTTAAGTTCCCAAACGTTTTCATACCCAACCCATATGTAACCATTTTTGTATACACAAAAATGGTTTTTTTTGGGCTAACTTAACCCTGGTTAGATTTAGGTTTATTTTAGGAGTTAATTCAAGAAAGAAAATAGTTAGAAATAGTTTAGAACAACGGAGGGAATTAGGCTTTGTTTCTTGTTTTTTATTTTTTCCGGTGAAATGGTTTCTACGATGGAGGCGAATATTGCTCATTATGATGAATTTTGGCAAAAACGAGCCGAAGATGCAAAGATCGCCGCTCATGTTGAGTACCATCCTAAACCCGAGGAAGTCGTTAACCAACTTAACCACAAAGTTCATTTGTAAGGTTTTTCTCTTTTAGTGTCGCTCTTTTCGGTTTCTTTCATTTGTTATCGAGATAAAAACCAGACCTACAATGCAAAAAGATACAAATGCGGGCTTTCATCGTATGTAAAATCCAGGGACGTCTTTTTTTTTTTCATTTATGATAATACATACAAAAATAGACATTTTCTCAAACTAAATGATCTCAATACATCTCACCTAGGCATGGGTCCCGAGTGAGATGCTAGGCATGTCCTCTGACCCAATAAAACAGTTGGTTCCATGAAAAATAGTTCTCAAAATAAGAACCGAATTAAAGTATGTTTTATTTCCATGCAATCAAGCAGTTGCAGATGCAAGAAGGCACATGATCATTGAGTTGCATGCTTTTGTTTTGTGAAGGAGTGTAACAGGGAGAAACAACACAAGAAGAAAACTGCACAAAAAGTACAATGGGCCATGCATGATCACGAACCCAATCGACCAGTGCTGGAGGTGCGACAGAAACTGGGCTAAAACCCGACAGAAGCTAGCTGAATGCGTTCGAGGGTTTGGCCGGAAAACCACGGGTGGGAAAGATGGGAAGATCTATGTTGTCACGGATCCATCTGATAATGACATGGTTAACCCTAAGCCAGGAACTCTACGACATGCTGTAATTCAACCAGAACCCCTTTGGATAATATTCGGGCGTGATATGGTGATTCGGTTGTCTGAAGAGCTGATCATGACCGGCAATAAGACGATCGATGGTCGTGGGGCCCAAGTGCACATAGCACATGGAGCAGGTCTTACCCTACATTTTGTGCAAAATATAATCCTTCATAGCCTCCAAGATTCATGATATATAGGCAGGAAATGGTGGGATGATCAGAGATTCAACAACTCATTATGGTTTCCGAACGAGAAGTAACGGTGACGGGATATCGTTGTTCGGGGCCGTAAATGTCTGGATTGATCATATTTCTATGTCCAATTGTCAAGATGGACTCATAGACCTTGTGGAGGGTAGTACTGCAGTTACCATCTCCAACTGCCATTTCACCCACCACAATGATGTAATTAATCCTAACCTAATCCTTATCCTAATCTTAATCTTAATCCTATCCTGCTAATATTTCCTAAAACAAACCCTAACCAATCAAAAACTGCTAAATATTAGTCGTGCTGATGCTGTCTTACCCGGTTAGAGATAATGTTGTTTCCAACACTTCTGATTGACGGAGGTGCTGATTGAGTCAGCCATCAATATGTCACTGACTGAGTCATACAATGCTTACCAAATTGTTTTCGGTCGATGCTTACACAGACTGAACATCTTTACCGGTTAGGACTTAGGACTTACCCGAATTGTGTTGGTAAATGGCCCTTAAGAAAAACTCTTGAAAGTATTTCTGATGGTTATGCAGGTACCTTTGTTTGGAGCAAGTGATACACATCCACAGGATAAGATAATGCAAGTAACTGTAGTATTTACCCATTTTGGCAAAGGTTTGGTGCAAAGAATGCCAAGATGCAGATTTGGGTTTGCTCATATTCTCAACAATGACTACACACACTGGCTCATGTATGCTATCGGTGGCAGCAGTCATCCAACTATCCTATGCCAGGGCAACCGGTTCGTAGCCCCTGCTGACCGAAACGCCAAAGAGGTAAACACTGGTTTGACTACATCTAACTGAGTCTAACCAAACCATACCAGTCCCACCGGGGGTTTGGAGGGGGGGGGGGGGGGTCTAATTGAGTCTAATGTATACATATTAATGGTTCAGGTGACGAAAAGGACTCATGCACCTGAAAGTGAATGGAGACACTGGATATGGAAGTCAGATGGAGATCTTTTGACAAATGGAGCCTTCTTCATACCATCTGGGGATCCTGAACATGAGTTTAAAATGACTGAAGATATGATTAGTCCAAAGCCTGGATCATACATTAGTAGCCTTACTCGCTTTTCTGGCACTCTTAACTGCGTTGAACACACCCCATGTTATAACTTGATACATAAACTCTGATTTGTTAATGGCATGATAGATTTCGTTATATAGAATGCATGTGTTAATGCTTCCTTTTCCTCTAATCTGATCTCTGTTCTCTTCAAATAGGGGAACTGTGATGTTTTTGTATAATATTCTTAGTATGTTTGTATATATTGTTTAGCTAAAATTAGTTTCAGTTATAGTGTTATGTGACAGTTTCTTGTCTTCTAGTCTCTCGGTATAACTAAGAGTAAAATGTGGTGCAGAGGTAAAACTATATGGAAAATGCGAATGTTGGGAGTACACAACGGCTTTAATATCCAAGATATGGCTAAATATACAAGTATTGATGTACTAAATGAAGCAGGGTTTCAAACCCAAATAATGATCAATAAAGAGGTAAAACCAGCCAAAAAATCATAAAAATTTTGGCTGTTCAACAAAAAGGAAAACGAAAACAAAAACAAAGCTATCTACCTCAAATTGATTTGGTGAGCATTCAAACTTTAAACATTCGATGAGAAGAAACAAAGATATCTTCATCCAAAAAACCTTCATCAAAATAATCTTCCTAGGTGGGGGCGAAATTCAACATTCGGCTCCTGTCACCTGTGTCTGCATCTGCACCTTAAGCAAATGAATGAAGACCACTATCACTGATTATGGTTAAAAAAAGAACTTAGATATACAAACCAAACTCAACAACCCCAGTATATCCCGCTCGGTGGGATGTATGCAGACCTGGCCTCTATCCCAAAGGGTAGAGTGGTTGTTTCCATGAATACCTCCGGCTTGAGCAAAAGCGTGAGCGAAAAGGAAAAGGAAAAGGAAAGGGCAAGAAGAAAAACCAAGATGAGCAAATAGTAAGCAGGAAGATATACTAACTGAGACCAATATATTAATCACTTAATTGGACAATTTAATGTAGCTCTAAAATATTAAACAAGCTAATAATTTGGGAAAATAAATTGGGTTGGTCCTTGCTGTTGTAAATTTCTCCAATTGGGAGTTTATAAACAGATATCTGATAAACCCTCAAAACTAATGATATTTCAGAAAGAAAACTACACTAATGCATAAAAGATGCTTACAAGATACCAAAAGGAGTATAATTGGAATCACAAACCTTTACAGTTTCTACTTTTACTTTTCAGATAAGATCGTCTTCTTTGTATCAAGAGAGAGCACCTCCAATTTCATCAGCTTGGTGAACTAAAGGACAACAATTAAGTCAAAATAGTGTTACACATCGTACAATCATCAAAATAGTGAGGAAGGTTGGGGCGGGGGCGGGGGCAGGGGCATGATGTTAGGGAGGGGCTGACATGTTTAAAGCGAAAAAAAATGATGAATGAAATATTACAAAAAGATAAATAACAAATTTATTTTAATATTTAAAACCCACCCAATTATTGATCCGTCTAAATGGAAAAACGGTCAATTATTAAATTACTAGATCAAGTTCTTTGATCTGTTAGATCACATTTAGGTGATCAAATCAAATTGAATCTAGATAAGACCCAACCCATTGACAGCACTGCTAAAATAGTTCAAGGCCTTCAAGCACTTCAAACGGTGTGAATGGTATTTGGGGAACAAATTAAACTTAACTTGCAGAAAAGAGAACACTCAAACCTGAGATGTCTTCAGTTCCAGTTCATCCCACTCTTGTGATGAACTGCTTCCTTCCACTATCCCAGTCCCAGCATAGATTAATGCCCCAAGCCCCTACAGAAATAAATATATCATGAAACTGCAAGTTCATGCTAATTTGCTTCAGGGTATTGACATCATCAAATAGACAAAAATAAAATAAATGGGACATTTTGCTGCATTGCTCGCACACACAAGTTAACAAGTATTAGCAAATGTCACCATGTGAGAGGATCTTCTTTACTCACCTTCTCAACCAAGGCTGACCTTATACCAACAGCAAACTCACTCTCTCCTCCTCCAAACCAACCAACTGGACCAGCATACATTCCTCGGTCGAACATTTCTGTGCAGCACAAATTCTCATGAAAGATAACAAAAGGGAAAAAAAGAAATAAACTTGTGGATCAAAAATCGATGTTGATATCTTGCCACATCATGTAATGATTACTGACGAGGAAAAAAGTAAACTTGCATTGAAAACTTTCCCAAAAGAGAAATGTTGCATTTATTTCAGGACAACCAAAAAAGGATATTGTCAGAGGAAGTAATATATTAGGCCAAATCTTTCCTCAATTTACAGCTCTTTTGTCATGTTCATTTATGGTCATAACGTACTACGAACCAGAGCAAATAAAAGCATAAAGAGAAAACCATGGTGTGACTTAACAGAGAAGAAGATGAAGGAATATACATGTACCAGTTTCTGCTATCAGAACTCGTGCCTCTTCAGTAGGGAATCCACAGACAGCTGGAGTTGGATGAAGTGAAGACAAAATGTCAAACTGCAGACAGCAAAGGCTCTTTTACGTATTTGGCAAACAAGGGAGCACAACATATATTTTTCATCTTAGCATATGAAACTTCAACAACACAAAATAAGAATGACCAGAACATTAGAGAAATTGGACATTTTAGCAGTCTTTCTATTTTATATGTGAGTGATCAACGCATTTATATAGTCTGTACTATCATGTTTAATGTAATGTAGCTTCTTGGCCTATGAATTACATTACAAAGTATATATACCTCATCATCTTCACTTCTCAGTCTGCCTCTTAATCGAGCGTAAAGATGCTGTACTCTTGGGAGCTTTCGAATTGTTTTCCTTGGTTCAACCAATATTGTTGTACATACAGCCTACAGCGTAGAATACATGCATTTGGAAAATACATGTGCAATTGTGCACGATTGTATTAGCATTTTTAATCCAAATATAATAAAATTCCGCACCAAGTAATGTTCCACATTTACCTCTAGTTTTCTTCTTATGCACTCCCGCACTATAGAGAATTCATTATCATCCTTAGAACTGCAAACAGGAAAAGGAAGCGAAAAGGAAAAGTATGATTAGAATGATCTAAAACCTGATCAATAAAAAGTGATCGTTTATGGGGAAAACTACGGACACACGCACACATACATTTACAGGAGCAAACACAATACATAACAACATAAGGGTGATTCAGGTAGAGCAATCTCAATTCCAGCTACAACCTGGAAAGTAGGTCCAGTGCGATTTGCATGTCCATGGCCTTTGAGTCACCTCTAGCTCGGGTTCCAGCCATCGCCTCGCTAAAAATGTCGAATCTGTTCCGATGAAATAATTGCTCTGGCTATTCATGAAGGTTCAAGTAAGTGATTAACGGAACAGAGAAGCATTACCCACTATCAGGTTCGTGAAGAACTTTTTGGATTGTGATAATAATTTTATAGAACTTTTTATGGTATATAGTTGCACTTACAGTGTTCCCAATAAATGACGGGGCATCAGGAGGCTGAAGACAGAACTGGTAAGCATTTTTACCTTCAACCTACATAGCAATGAATTAATAAATTTAACTGATTAAAGAAACCATACCTATGGTGCACAAAATAGTGATATGATATCAAATAAAGAAAAAGAACAAAAGAGAGAGCACCTGTAAAGATGCCAACCATGTTAAAGGATCGATATCAGGTGAGGTCCTAATTATGCTGCTACGTGCAAGCACAACCTAAAAAACCCAAATGAGTGAGTAGAGCAGTGAATAATACTACAGATACTGATGGTGTGAGATGAAACAAGGTGCAGGTGTGAAGCTAAACAGAGAAAAAAGAATGATCTTTCATTTATAGAAGTGGAAACTAGTTTAATAAATATATTTTCAAATTAATATAGTTCAAAATAAGAGTTGGATAGAGAAGCAACTGATCCATCAGCTGAAGGGGAAAACATGTGATTTTGATTTTTGAAAGTTGTTTTTGCTATTGATTTTCGTAGTTCAAGGGAAAACGGATTAGAATGTGAAGGTTCATTGGTTTCCTGTCATCTTTTTCTTAAGAAACAATATAAAGCTTGCCACAGAAGCATAATGGAAAGAGAAATGAGCGATCCATTGATCAAGATTCAAGGGGGGAAATACATGAATTCTAAAATTTTGCTGTCATTTATGCCTGTTTTACTAATTCGAGAGAAGATGGGTTGCAAAGTGTGAATTAATTGGTTCCTATGTCGTTCCTTGTTTAAAACTAGAACTTCAGGAGTAACACATTCGACTGCTGTTAGAACCATAAGAAAGTAAAGCTACAGCATTTGAGCATTAGCTGATATGATACCTTGGTAAGGGGTGAGTTGTTTTTGTTTATCATCTGCAATGCTCTATTAACACCAAAATCCCACAATTTCTTACTGGGAACATTATTGCTGCTGAGAATGGATGTCTTAGGAACCTCTTTTCGTAACTTTACAATACTGGAGGAAACCTGCATCAAGACACAAGCATGTTTTAATCAGAATCTGTAATAGACTAAAACCCTTCAGCCAACTTCCCAATTGACTTTCCTCAAAACCAAAACTTGGCAGGCAATGAACCTGTCTCATGGTTGCCTCAAGTGCATGTACTGCTTTCCCAAATGTCCATGAAAGGGATTGATCCCAGGCAATAGTAGTTACTAGCATTGAACTTCCTTCAAACTCATTAAACTCAACCTGTACTTTCACATGTACCAAGCATGAGTCATCTATACATACTACACTAGAGGTGAGGGTGGGGGAGAACAGTCCCAGAATGAACAAATTGCTTTCTTTACCTGCGGAATCATGAAGAAGAATGACCCAAAAGCTTCCCATTCAGATGATATATTAGCCAATGCATCAAAACGGATGGCCCCATAAGCACGTATCAGTGGGCACTTCTTAGAAAGGAACCTTTAGTTTAAGTTCTTAAACTTTAGATGGGTTACAAAAACATAAAGTAAGTGAATGGAAAAGCTAAAACCATCTAATTTAGCAATGGAACCAGAGGGTAATATATCGCATGTGTGTCTCCGTAAAGAATGAACTTGATGAAAATTAGATAAAATTGATTTAAAAAACATATGTTACATGCTTAATGGCAAACCGCAAAAGAAGAATTGAAAATTATGCAACGTATATTTGGAAGGAGAAGTGCTAATAGATGATCGAGAGCTAAAAGAGACTGCAAACCTCTTTAGTTTTTTCAAAGTCGATCATGCCTATACGAATAGAACACGTGCTGGGTAGGAAAAAGTGATTGAAGGCATTTCAAGTTTCAAAATTATGTCTATTTGTAAGGAAAAGCATGTTCATGGTGGTGCTTCAAATAACCAAAAGCATGTGAATTACCTAAAAACCAAACCGAACTTACCCGGTATATCCCGTAGGAAATCAAGCTAGAGATATCATACAATCAGCATAAGCTAATTCTTAGGGATCATTTTCATAATTGTTGATTCTCTCTTTATTAGATATAATGTGTATTATCTTTTAGAGGCTGATTTATAGGAGCCGTTACAGATTTATTTGTATATAAATATGTACGTTGTATTCAAGTTTGGATAGAAGCTTTTCTCAAACATCTCAACCAGCTTCATGTATCAGAGCTGTAGGATAGAAATGCTACTCTTTCTCAAGTTGTCGTCTTCTTTAATCTCCTCATTCCTATTTCTCAAAACCTCTCTTCATGGGGGAAGCAAATCTCTTATCCAAGGATTCGTCACTTCCATTCGCAGGACTCCTTCAACATCTCGTCTTGGCTCAACTACCTCAGAAAACAATCCTGTCCCGATCACCACTAATAAACTAAATGGCCACAATACCCCCAATGGTCTCAATCAATGATGATGTTCATAAGTGGGTGAAGCAAAGATGAATATCTTACCGGAGATGTTTCGATGCTAGACCCAAAGGATGATGATTACAAGACCTGAAGGGCAGAAAACAATCTGGTCATGTCTTGGTTGATCAATTATATGACCACCTAGATTGGAGAGAATTTCTTACTGTACACCACAGCAAAAGACATATGGGAAGCAGCACGAGAAACATTCTCCAACAACGAAAACACAGCCGGCCTCTTTCAAGTGGAGATTACCCTTAAAGATCTGCGTCAAGTGGTAACAATTTATTTCACAACCTCACTCGCTATTGGCAACAACTAGATTTGTTTGAGGTACATGAATGGAAATGTCCTGAAGACCATGAGTACTTTCGGAAAATCATTTGAGACTAAACGGGTCTTCAAACATTTTATGGGATTGACAAATCCCTTGATGAAGTAAGAGGGAGAATCCTTGCAACCAAGCCTTTACCAAGTCTGCAAGAGGCTTCTCTGGAGTCCGCAGAGAAGAGAGCCAAAAGCGAGTTACCCGGGACCATCCTAACACCTGTCAAACACCACTGAGATACCAGCTTTTGCAGCAGCCAAAGATAATACATTTACAGACCCTGGAAGTGCATTTGTTGTTCGAAATAACGGTCAAATACCAACGACAATTGAAGCAGAAGAGGTCGCCCTTGGCGTGATCATTGTCGAAGTATTAGGCACTTGAAGGAGACATGTGGGAAATTGCAGACCTCTGGAAGTGCATTTGTTGTTCGAAATAACGGTCAAATACCAACGACAATTGAAGCAGAAGAGGTCGCCCTTGGTGTGATCATTGTCGAAGTATTAGGCACTTGAAGGAGACATGTGGGAAATTGCATGGAAAGCCTACTGATTGGAAGCCAGATAGAGACCGAGGAGCAAGAGGTAATGCAGCGATTTCAGAAGCCTCTCACCCAGGTAACCTCACTCCATTCAGCAAATAGCAGTTGGAACTTGGAACTTCTCCAACAACTCATACAAAAGGCAAACAACCCTGTTCAAACTTCAAAGATCCAACAAAACTGCTCTTCATACCACAAAATCATCCTCCTCGCCGCCTTGGATTGTAGACTCAGGTGCATCCGACCACATGATAGGTGACCGATCACTTTTATCAACTTGTTCTCCTTGTACCAGCCTTCAAACCGTATGTATTGCCAATGGTACACGCACCAAAGTGGTTGGAGCAGGAACCATTAGACTTTCAGCCAACCTTACACTCAAATCAGTGTTATTTGTGCCATAACTTGATTGTAATCTCATATAGTCATATCAGTTAGCAAAATGATCCTTGACTTAAATTGTGCAACTAAACTCCTTCCTAGCTCTTGTATATTTCAGGACTTGAGCTCGGGGAAGACGATTGGCAATATTGATGTGGATGCAGGTGTTTATGTTATGGATGTCAACAATCCTTCAACTCATTTGGTCAGCCATCAGAATTCATTGAGTTGTTATTTTAAGTCTTCTAGTCAATCTAATCAAGAAAGTGAAATCATGATGTGGCACTTTCGTCTAGGTCATCCCAATTTTTCATATTTGAAACGTTTGTTTCCGTCTCTTTTCATCAATAAAAATCCCAAGTTATTTCAATGTGAAGTTTGTCAAATGGCCAAGCATACTCGTAATACATACCAGATACCACGATCATATAAACCAAGTCACCATTTCTCCCTTATCCATGGTGACATTTGGGGTCGGTCCGTATTCCAAGCATAGTCGGTGCTAGATGGTTTTTATTATTAGTTGATGACCAAACTAGATTGTGTTGGACATTTCTTATGAAATACAAATCTGAAACCAAACACATATTTCAGCATTTTCATATCATGGTTCAAAATCAATTCAATTCTCAAATTCAAATCCTAAAACTGATAATGCCAAAGACTTCTTCAATTCGAGCCTTGGTTCCTATCTCCAATCTCATGGTATTGTCCAACAAAGTTCGTGTGCCCACACCCTACAACAAAATGGTGTGGCAGAGCGTTAAAAATTGTCACATTCTTGAGGTTGCCCAATCTTTACTTTTCCAAGGAAATGGTCCTACGAGATTTTGGGGTGAAGCCATCCTCACCGCCACATACCTAATCAACGCATGCCTTCTCGAGTCCTTGACTTCTACTCACCGTTGCAAAAATTCCAAGGTCTATTTCCTACCTCTCATTTTGTGTCACAAGTTCCTTTCAAGTTGTTTGGTTGCATTGCATTCGTGCATATCTACCCTCCATATTGTGGTAAACATGATGCTTGTGCACTTAAATGTATCCTCCTTGGATATTCAGCTAATGAAAAGGTAAGTGTTTCTCTCCTACCACCTGTAAGTTCTACAATACCATGGACATTACCTTTTTTGAAGATATTCCGTGCTACCCCAATTCTGTAATTTAGGGGGAGAATAACATAAATGAATTTCAAAATGAGACTGGACATACCTCATTGACTCAGATTCACCAACTCAAGTTCACTCCACCTTATCTCCTCCATCAATAACTCTAGTACTACAACTTCTAGCACTCCAACTTGTCCGGATCCAAACTTCACCCACCCTGTCTCTCAATCCCCTAGCTCTCAGTCAAATTCTATACCTAATCAGTCACCCGATGTCTATCCTAAACACCTTCTTCTTCCAAATGATGTTGTCAAAGTTCATGAAAGAAAGAAAAAAAATCCAGACATGCCTGTAACAAATCAGCAAAGTCAAGAAACTTCTTAGGGCTAAGCTGAACAAGAAAACATACATGATGAAGAAATTTATGATTGACAGTCAAGTTATACTTGTGACCCTACATTGGATTTCCCATTGCCCAAAGAAAATGGGTAAGATCATGCACCCAACATCCTATGCACAACTACATCTCTTACAAAAATTTGTCTCCAAAAATCCGAACGTTCGTGACTTCGCTGGACAAAGTCACGATACCCAACTCGGTGTATGAGGCTCTTTAAGGATTCAAAAATGGTGCGAAGCAACCTTAGAAGAATATAATGCTCTTGAAAGGAATTGCATTTGGGTATTACCTAATCTACCATCTGGGAAGAAGACCGTGGGTTGCAAATGGATTTTCTCAGTTAAACAAAATGCAGATGGGAGTATAGACAAATACAAAGCCCGTCTAGTGGCTAAGGGGTTTACTCAGTCATATGGAATTGATTATTAAGAAACCGTTGGTCCTGTAGCCAAGCTTAACACAATTCGTGTTTCATTGTCCCTTGCAGTTAATCAAGATTCGCCGTTATTCCAACTTGATGTCAAGAATGCCTTCTTGTTCATAGATCTGATCGAAGAAGTCTATATGGACATCCCTTCTGGATTTTAGATCAAGGAGAACCATGGGAAAGTTTGCAAGTTGAAGAAAGCATTATATGGACATAAACAGTCCCCTGCAACATGATTTGACAGATCCACTGAAGTCCTTAAAAATGATGGATATTCCCAAACTCAAGCATATGATACACTGTTCGCCAAACACTTCCCAAATGGGAGAATCACAATCCTAATCGTATATGTTGACGACATACTTCTTACAGGAACCATTAAGAAAAAATGAGGAGACTTAAAAGGCTACTATCCGAAGAGTTCGAGATTAAAGACTTGGGATTTCTAAAATATTTTCTGGGAATGGAAGTAGCAAGGAGTTGTCAAGGCATCTCAATCTCCTACACGACCTCTTACGTGAGACTTGCATGATCAGGAGCAAACCAATTGAGACCCCTATGGATCCTAATACCAAGCAAAGGCCTCGGACAGATGAATCGGCAACTGATAAGGGGCAATATCAACGACTAGTAGGTAAGCTAATATATCACACACGTCCTGATATAAGTTTTGATGTCAGCATTGTAAGTCAATTTCTTAGCAACCCATCAATAGATCATTTGAAGGCTGTAAACCGCACTCTAAGATATTTGACAGAAGATCTAAGGAAGGGACTCATGTATAGAAAATATGTCAATTGAACTCTAGATGTCTATACCGATGCAGACTAGGGTGGATCCCTGTATAATGGAATATCCACATATAGATATTGCTCATTCGTTTGGGGAAATCTCGTGACATGGCATAGCAAGAAACAACCGGTGGTAGCACGAAGCACTGCCGAGGCAGAGTTCCGAGTTGTAGCTTTAGGCATCTGTGAAGGAACTTGGTTACAAATTACTAAAAGAACTTAAGGTTGAAACCATAGTGTTACGCCTCCAGTATTATTTACTTACAGCAGAAAAGGAAGGACACGTCAGCATAACAACAATAAAGGATTAGTTTAGCATGTGGTTTAAGAGTTAGAAGTAGCCAAGTCTGTTAGTAGGGGTATTTTGGGTGTTTTCCTTCTTTTTGGTTAGTGGAGTCTCTTTTAAATAAGGGTGGGAGTCTGTGTGGTGAGGAGAGCAGATAATAGAGTGTTCTAAACTGGAGAGACTAGCCTCTCGAACATGCTAGTATGAATTTTCTGTGAGTAATAACAATTTGGTGAGGTGATTACTGGAATTTCCAGCGTAATTGTAATCCATTTCATTTTGATTCATAACAAAGTGGTATCAGAGCGATCGATCCTTGATTATGGCACCGAGGTCAGATCCGGTAACTCAACGAGTAGAGATAGTGGAGGAAGATATAGCGGCAGTAAGGGCATCGTTGGAGAGCTTGCAACAAAACCTGCAGCAGCAACTCAGCGATCTGATCTCCAAACAATTCTCAGAGTTAGCCGCTGTGAATTTACAGATGCAAGCTTCGATGAGAGAGGAGATGAGAGCGACTTTGTCTGGTACGAAAGGATTGAATACTCCAGGGAAGTTGGGAAGCCCGGAGAATGGAGGAGAAAAGTCGACAGGATCTTTGTGTCAGGGAGGGTCAAATTGGCGATTCAGAAAATTGGATATGCCTCTTTTCGATGGTAATCAACCTGATGGTTGGATAATACGCGCTGAGAGGTATTTCTCATTTTATAAATTGAATGAGATTGAAAAATTGGAAGCAGATGTGGTGGCATTAGAAGGAGACGCGCTTCTCTGGTATCAGTGGGAGCATAGGCAACGACCAATCAGTCGGTGGGAGGAGATGAAGACGATTATCCTTAGGCAATTTCGACCCTCAGGCGTTGGGTCGTTGCACGAACAGTGGTTGGCGTTAATTTAGGAAGGGTCGATGTTGGAGTACCAGAGGCGGTTCATCGAACTGGCTTCCCCCTTGACTAATGTGTCTAATGAAATTGCCTTGGGCCATTTTATTAATGGGCTGAAACCTGAACTACGGGCCGAGGTCCGTGTATTAGGGCCCACAAATTTAGATCAAGCCATGGATCTAGCAATCAAGTTAGAGGAGAAGATCAAATTCAGCGGGGGAAAACGATCTGAGTCAAGGGTTCCTGCGAGTTCGTATAACCTGGGCAATTCCTTCTCGAAATCAACGGCAACACCTACAGTGACGGTTGCCTCTTCGGTGCATCGCGTTCAGTCCACAAATTCAGGACCGATTTCATCATCTTCAGGTTCAACAAATGCAAAACCCATGGGAGAGATTCGTCGATTGACCGACAAGGAATTGCAAAACAAGAGAGAGAAGGGTCTCTGTTTTCGTTGCGATGACAAGTGGAGTATCGGACACCGTTGTCGGAAAAAAGAGTTGAGTGTTCTGTTGGCTCAGGAGGAGGATGAAATCACCGAGACAGAGGGTGAAGGTTCTGAAGAGATTCAACACTCGGAAATTTGTCTAAATTCTGTCCTAGGGATTACTAATCCAAAAACACTGAAGATGAAAGGGGTGATACAAGGATTAGAAGTGATTGTGATGATCGATCCAGGGGCAACCCATAATTTTATCTCCCCATCGGTGGTCCATCGTTTAGGACTCTCTCTGAACAACACCAAGGAGTTTGGGGTTTCCTTGGGCAATGGAGAATCTGTTAAAGAACAGGGTGAATGTCAGGGTGTGCGTTTATCTGTCCAAGGAATTGAGATAACGAAAGATTTTTTGCCTCACACACTTGGGAATTCGGATGTGATTCTAGGAGTCAAATATTTGGAGAAGTTGGGTACGGTATCCACTAATTGGAAGACGCGGATTATGAAATTCCAAGTTAATGGAGTACCGGTAACGTTGGTAGGAGACCCGGCACTTGATCGGTCGAAGGTTACTCTCAAAAACATGTTGAGGACGATGGTAACCCAAGGGGGGGGGGGGATACTTGGTTCAATTTAACCAGGGTGAAATGGAGCCGCTTATGATACAGGATGATATGAACCCGATTCCTCCGTTTTTACAGACCGTGTTACGTTCGTTCAAGGGAGTGTTTGAGTGGCCGAATACGTTACCGCCTAAGCGTAACAAGGAACATTCTATCGTTTTGAAGGAAGGGATCGGGCCAGTTTCCGTTCGACCCTACCGGTACCCGCAAGCACAGAAGACAGAGATCGAACGCTTGGTGCAAGAAATGTTGCAAGCTGGAATTATCCAGCCATCAAACAGCCCCTTTTCCAGCCCAGTTTTACTGGTTAAAAAAAGACAACTCATGGCGGTTCTGTGTAGATTATCGAGCGTTGAACAAAGCTACGGTACCTCATAAGTATCCGATACCGGTGATCGATGAGTTATTAGATGAATTACTGGATTCCCAAGTGTTTTCTAAATTGGATCTCAAATCCGGTTATCACCGGATCCGCGTTAAGGAGGAAGACGTCGCTAAAACCGCTTTTCGAACCCACGAGGGACATTACCAGTTTCTAGTGATGCCCTTTGGCCTCACTTCTGTCGTTGAGAATTTAGCCAAGCTTTTGCTCTATCTCTCACTAATGCCCCTGCCAACGTGGCTGGAACGTGCCCACCTTCGGGACAGAATGTTGCAGCCCCTTCACGGACTGTTTTGCCATCAGATCAGCCTCACCCAAGTGGTGAGCAGGTGCCCACTTCACAGCCCATAAGGGCAAATTCAAACCAATCAAATTTGGACTTGCGAGACCTCCCTTTTCCCGGAAGAATGAAGCGCAAAAATGAGGATGTGCAATTTAAAAAAAAATTGGACGTTTTCAAACAATTGCACATTAACATACCTTTGGTTGAAGCTCTCGAGCAAATGCCAAGTTATGTTAAATTTTTAAAAGACATTCTCAACAAGAAAAGGAGGTTAAGTGAGTACGAAAGAGTGGCTTTAACAAAAGAGTGTAGTGCTTTGCTCACATGTAAAATTCCTCCCAAACTCAAGGACCCGGGAAGCTTTACCATCCCGTGTTCAATAGGGGGAAAAGAGGTGGGTCATGCTCTTTGTGACCTCGGGGCAAGCATAAATCTCATGCCACTTTCGATTTTTAATAAATTAGGAATTGGAGAAGTCCGACCCACGACCGTTACTTTACAATTAGCGGATCGATCGTTGGCTTATCCCAAAGGAAAAATCCCGAAGGACACTTCAATCATCGACAGTCCGCCTCAACGTGGCAAGAGCGTGGCCACGTCGAGCGCCACTTCGTCCGGCGCATCTCCTTCGGGTTCTGGCCAAGCCAATCCATCCCCTCCAACTGCCTTTGACCCATACACCGCTGACGACGATGCGGCTGGCCCTTCTGCCGACGTGGGTAAGCCGTGACCATTTTCGGTATTTCATCACGTATGTTTGAACTCGTTTGCTTTAGTTTATCTTTGGGACTTGTGGTGTTTTTATGTTTCGGACTCGTATCTTTTTGATCTGACGTTACGCTCATTCATGTACCTCTGGTTGGTCCACTCATGATAGTTCCTTGTTTCTTGCATTTCTTGTTGTTGATTATCTGTTTTGCAGGCCGCGTACTGGATTGTTACCATTTGTTTTCTGACTTTAAAATGATTTAGGCCTTCTTCTCGTTTTTTGTAGCCCGGACACTTTTCCACTTGAAACCTAGCCTATCTACGTCCAAATGGCCACATATCTTGCGATTTTCAATGGGGACATTGAAGGTTTAAGTTTGGGGGGTGGGGCTGTTGAAAAACAAAAGCAACATTTTTGATAATCCAAAACCCAAAGTGGCCACGTTATCACTACCTTGGCAGCAATAAACAAAAATTCCAATTGGGATTTATCAAAGGTAAAAAGGTGAAGACAATGTTAAAAAAAAAAAAAAAGATTCAAACACCAAAGAGAATGGGAGCCGCACAAAACGTCAAGTTTGGGGGTCATTACGAAAATTACGAATCGAAAACCCAAATACACAAACTCAAAGCAAGCCCTACTGATTAAAGTCGAATTCATGGGAAGCATGAAAGGAAGCGGTAATTTTTTCCAAACAAGAAGAGTTCACTTCACTCAAAACAAGGAGCGACAAATTTTTTTCGGCATGAGTTTTCCTCTCTAAAGCAAGTTCGTCAGCCCTGTTTGGTCATCGCTCGAGTTCCTTGTTCCTTTTCTTTTCTTTTTCTTTTACTTGAGGACAAGTAATTGCTCAAGTTTGGGGGTGTGATAACTCTCAAATTTTGAGAGTTAATTCCTCTCTTGTTATATTTATTTTACCACATTTTCACCCAATTTGCTTCTCATCTCCTTCATTTGGTCTAGATTGTTCAAACATTGTGATGAAATCCCAAAAATGCAAAAAAATCCGGTTTTACTAACTTTTGTGCAGAACGTGGCCACGTTGCACCCACGTTGTCACCACGTTGGGGGCGCTGGCAAAAATGCTTGGAGAAGATTTTACCAATTCGGGAAGTCTGCCTTCCGAAGAAAATGAAAGACCCTTCTGCTCATTCATAAGAATAAACAAGGAAGAGGACAAGAGATGTAAGTCAAAGGAAGGTGTTATACTCTTCCTAAAAAGCTACTTTTATGTTTGGTCACATCAACATTCTCTTCTTCCTTGGGCTATAAATTGGAGCTTGGAGGAACCATTTCAGATCATCATCACTTCCAGAAGCATTAAACACCATCTGGAGAATTAGCATTTAGTTTTCATTCCTTGTAGTTTGTTTGCATTTAATTGTTGTAAGTTTAAATTTCTTGTAATAGCTGTCACCAAAGTGGCCACCTTGTCACCACTTTGGCAGCAGTTCTTTAGTTTCTTTCATGCAATTTAAGTTATGTTATCTCCTTCTTCCATCATGTCTTTTACTTTCATTATGAGCTAAACACCCCCTTGGGTGTGGGTATGAGCCAAGACTAAGACTAGTAGGCAACACTTGGGTGTTGCCATCTTTACTAACTCTTAGACTTGGTCACTCGAGTCGGGACTTCAACTCAACGCGTACAAGCCGATCACTTGTTAGTGTTAATATTAGATCTTAGACCTCGAGAGGGGCAGATCTGAAATACGGCTTGGGTGATGCAAAGAAGATTTGAGAAAGTCTTTTATAACCACGTAGAGATACGGGTTTTTGCATGACTTTAACTAAGGTTCAAATGTCGGTCGATATGGGTGTCACAAAGAGATTTGGGCGTCTATATCTATACTGGTGGAACTGAAACCCTTAGAGGTTTACTTAGTTAAGTCGGCAAGTCTTGAGTTGGCCAACGTGGTGACAAAGTGGGGGCAACGTGGCCACGTTCCGAGGAAACTTATTTTCGAGAGAAAAAGGTTTTTAAGGTTGTCGTGTGTCATTTTGTTTCTGACCAAGTTGTTACTACATCAGTCTTAGTTAATGCTTGTACCCACACCTGCTTTTAATACTGTTAATCTCGGTTAATCGTTGTTTAGTTGCTTAAAACCCACAAATATTGATTTTATTCTCAAAACTCAACCAAGCACTAGAAGTTCATGAAAACGTCTCTGATTCTTAGTTGACTAGTCCCTGTGGAAACGATCTCGGTACTCTACCACTTTATTACTTGTAGCGATCATAGTGTCCGGTGTGCACTTGCACCGCCACTGTGGCAACATAGTGGCCACTTTGTGGACCTATACGATTTTCCGCTATCACCGCTGTCCTGCAGAAATTAGCCGATCATCAGTTATACACTAATCCTAAAAAGTGTGAATTTGGTAAACGGGAAGTTGGATACCTCGGACACATAATCTCGGCAGCAGGAGTGGCTGTCGAGCCCGAAAAGATCAAAGCAATAGTACATTGGCCCCAACCTAAAACCGTAAGGGAGCTACGGGGATTTTTAGGATTGTCGGGGTATTATCGAGGGTTTATCGCTGGGTATGCGGGGGTGGCGGCTCCACTCACAGATCAATTATGCAAAGATTGTTTTGGATGGTCGAAGGAGGCAGTCGAAGCCTTCCAGCAACTGAAAACAGCTTTAACTCGGGCTCCGGTATTAGCAATGCCTGATTTCAGCCAACCCTTTATCGTAGAGGCAGATGTATCGGGTTTTGGAATTGGGGCGGTCCTTTTACAAAACAATCATCCTATAGCATATTTCAGTCAAGTTCTGGGAATAAGGAACCGACTGAAACCTATTTACGAAAAGGAGTTAATGGCTATCGTTCTTGCGGTATTAAAGTGGCGACATTACCTTATTGGGAAACATTTCGTGATCCGAACGGACCAGCGCAGTTGAAATTCCTCATGGAACAACGTGAGGTGGGGGTGGATTACCAGAAGTGGATGTGTAAATTGATGGGATTTGATTTCGAAATCCAATACAAACCGGGATTAACAAATCGAGCCGCGGATGCTTTATCGAGGGAGTTTTTGTCAGAATTAAGCTCACTCGTATCCACTTGGTCGATGAATTTAGATGGGCTGGAAGAAGAGATTGTTGTCGATCCTTTCATTACCCAAGTGGTGAAGGACATCGAAACTGAAGGAAAGACCCACATGGGATTTTCGGTACAACAAGGCCGCTTATATTTCAAAAACAGAAGGGTTATTCCTCATAACTCATCCCTGATTTTGGAACTGCTTCGGATATACCATGATTCTGTGGTTGGTGGACACGCCGGGGAGTTGAAAACTTATCAACGGTTGGCAACCGAGTGGTTTTGGGTGGGAATGCAACGAGCAGTTCAACGGTATGTGCAAGCCTGCACAGTGTGCCAACAGCAGAAATCGGCCAGCACGCATCCAGCGGGTCTCCTTCAGCCCCTGCCGATCCCGACTCAAGTATGGGACGAACTTAGTATGGACTTTATAGAAGGGCTTCCCCGATCGAGAGGGTTCGACACGGTGTTGGTGGTAGTCGATCGACTGACCAAGTTCGCTCATTTCTTACCTCTTAAGCATCCTTATACGGCCACCTTCGTCGCTGGATTATTTGTGCGTGAAGTGGTTCGTTTACATGGGTTCCCATCTTCGATTGTCTCGGATCGTGATAAGGTGTTCATGAGCCTTTTCTGGCGTGAGTTATTCCGTCTCCAAGGCACCACGCTGCTGCGAAGTACCGTATACCACCCGCAGACCGATGGCCAGTCGGAAATTGTGAACAAGACCGTTGAAACTTACCTGCGTTGCTTCATTCAGGGCAATCCTCGCAACTGGGTTAAGTGGTTACCATGGGCAGAATTTTGGTACAACACGTCATTCCATTCGTCTACAAAGTGCACCCCATTCAAGGCTCTCTATGGTCGTGATCCACCCCGCCTGTGTCGTGTGTCGTGTGCAGATAGGGGAAACAGGGGTATCATCGCTGGAAGAACATTTGTTAGATCGCGATGCCATCTTAGATGAATTACGATCGTCTCTTATGCGAGCCCAACAATTAATGAAGCACACAACGGACAAACACAGAAAAGATATTAGTTTTGAGATTGGTGATTGGGTTTTTCTCAAACTTCAGCCGTACCGGCAAAAGTCAGTTGCTACACGCCCCTTTCAAAAGCTTGTTGCACGTTTTTATGGCCCCTTCCAGGTTACGCAGAGGATAGGGGACGTGGCATACAAACTCCAGCTTCCGGAGTCGGCTCGGATACACTCTGTGTTCCACGTTTCCCAGCTTAAAAGAGCCGTTGGTTTTCACACTGCTTCCCCCTCTTTACCACCGCAACTGAACGAGGATTTGGAATTGGAGGTCAGTCCGGAGGCTGTTTTGGGCGTGTGCACGGTGGAAGCTAAAGAGGGTCAACGCCTCGAGGTTTTACTCAAATGGCAACACTTACCAGAGTTTGAAGCAACATGGGAAGACTTTACAACCATGCAACGCGCGTTTCCTGAGTTTCACCTTGAGGACAAGGTGACTCTTTGGGGGCAGGGTAAGGTTACGCCTCCAGTATTATTTACTTACAGCAGAAAGGGAAGGATACGTCAGCATAACAACAATAAAGGATTAGTTTAGCATGTGGTTTAAGAGTTACAAGTGGCCAAGTCTGTTAGTAGGGGTATTTTGGGTGTTTTCCTTCTTTTTGGTTAGTGGAGTCTCTTTTAAATAAGGGTGGGAGTCTGTGTGGTGAGGAGAGCAGATAATAGAGTGTTCTAAACTGGAGAGACTAGCCTCTCGAACATGCTAGTATGAATTTTCTGTGAGTAATAACAATTTGGTGAGGTGATTACTGGAATTTCCAGCATAATTGTAATCCATTTCATTTTGATTCATAACACATAGACTCTATCAGGATCATGTGTGACAACTAGTCCGCAATCGCAATTGCCAAAAATCCAGTCGAGCATGATCGTACCAAGCATGTGGAGTTTGATAGACACTTCATCTATGAGAAAGACGAAAACAAGACAATCTCACTCACACATGTTCATCTAAGCGGCAAGCTGCTGACATTCTGACTAAGGCTCTGTTTCGGCTCGATCTCACTCAACTAAGTACCTTACTTGGTTTAGAGAATATATATCGCCTACCTTAAGAGGGAGTGTAGGAAATCAAGTAGAGATATCATATAATTAGCATAAACTGATTCTTAGGGATCATTTTCATAATTGTTGATTCTCTTTTTATTAGATATAATTTGTATTATAAGGCTATGTTTGGCAAACTAGCTTATGACTGATAAGCTAGCTGATAGCTGATAAGCTAGCTGGTGACTGATAAGCTAGCTGGAAGCGGATAAGCTAGCTGGAAGCGGATAAGCTAGCTTATGAAAAAGCCACGTTTGGCAAAAACTAGCTTATAATCATTTAAATTACCAAAAAGGACATTAATTATTTATTTATAATTAAAAGTTAATATATAATAATGAATATTAATGAGGGGTATAATTGGAATATTTGCAAAAAGCTCCTCATAAGCTACTCAAAGTAGCTTATCAATAAGCTAACTTATAAGCTAGCTTATGGTCATCCAAACATGTACCCAGAAAATAAGCTAGCTTATTTTTGCCAAACAATGCCTTAGAGGCTGATTTATAGGAGTCGTTACAAATTTATTTGTATATAAATATGTACACCGTATTCAAGTTTGAATAGAAGCTTTTCTCACACATCTCAACCAGCTTCACTCGGTATATCCCACTCAAGTAGGCTTTGGGGAGAGGATGATGTATGCAACCCTTTCCTCTAACCCAAGAGAAAGAGAGAGGTTGTTTGTGAAGACCCCCAACTTGCAAAAACAAAGTGGAGAGACAAGAGAGGGTCAGAGGATCTGTTAGAAAGGTTTTCCATTATGAAAGCGACGATTTTGAAAGGACAATGTATGTAGAGCATAACATAAAAAAAATTATTATAAAAAGTGTGCAATGAGCAGATAACAAAGATAGCAAACGGTAACAATAAGACATATGCAAGAAAAATGGTAAAGCAAGCCAAAGCAAGTAAATCCGAGGATAAAAAGCTAAAATACCATCCACTTAAGAAGAGGAACTAAGGCCAGGTTCTCTTACTCCAACCATTACCATGACAGGATGTTGCTAACCGGCTCTCCAGCCCTCCCTCTATCTATAATATTAGCTACTAGTCCCTATAAAAAAAATTGCTACCCTAGTTTTGCATCTCCAAGAACACCTATCAAAAATCATGTCCTCGAAAAGTTCTAAGGTTGTTGTGTCCATCCTCAGTTGCTCATCCCATGTCCCCCTCAACCTTTACACTCTCCACCGTCACTGGAATTGTCATATGTCTCCTCTTAACGTGGCCAACCCACCATAAATGGCCTTCTCACGTTTTATCTATGATGGGCGCAACCCATAGCTCTGCTCTGAAAACCCCGTTTCGCATCATATCCATTATGATACGACCACATGTCCATCTCAGCATCATCATTTCTACAACCTCCAACTTCCTCTCATGCACCCTCTTTATCGAAAACACTCAAGCCCATATAGCATGGCTGGTCCTATGGCCACTCTTTATAACTTGTCCTTCAATTTTAACAGGACCTTGTTGTCACAAAACATTCTCGTGGCAACCCTCCACTTCTACCACTCTGCCTTTATGTGGGGTGTAACGTCATCATCGATACCTCCCACCTTCTAAATCATGGAGCCTAAATACCTGAAACTATTTTTCTAGGGTACCCTTTGCTCTCCAATGTTGACTTCTACCCCTCGTTACGCTCACTACTGAAATTGCACCACAGGTCGATTGGCTAATGTGCATGCCTTTTACTGCTCCAACTTAACATTCACCTCTCTTTCGTCCTTGCTACTGGTGCAATGTCGTTAGCAAAACATCTGAGTGGCATGTTCATGGCTATTTTTCTAACCTATCACAGAAGCCGTTGGCAATATTTCGGTAAGCATTCACAATTGAGGAAATCTTAGCATGTCAAAAAGAATGCAAGAACCAAGTGCTAACTAATGTTTTGTAAAACAATTGGTCACACACTTACACCTGTGTAAACTTTTTTTCATCCTATCTCTATTTTGTCCTAACATCCTCATTTATGCACAAGTTGAAGTCATCCCTCGTCAAATCATCCCAAGGTCAACGAGCCTACGACCGATATTACCGAACCATCTCAAACAACATTCTGTTAATATACCAAGGAACTATAGGATACCAACAACATGAAACCGTTTGTATCGTTTGAAATGCTTGTAAGAGTGTGCTTACGAGCAAAAGCATCAACATACATTCTGTTTATTCATAGACACTCATATATACTCCTAATGCCAGTAAAGTGATCTTCGACTAATCCAATCGGTATTCCAAGTTGATGTAAACTAAACTATAATTTAGGGCTTCTCGATTTCGATTCCTTAAGTAAAACAAAAAGTAAACAAACACAGTTAAAATATATAGAGAAAATGTTATATTACCTCTTAATAGATCGCCAATCATGGAGCGAAAAAGGGGTGTAATGGCGAAAGAAGACAGCGGAGCCTAAACCAGCAATGCTGAGCGGAGACGAATCGTGGTTGATGGTGTCGTAATCAAATAAATGACTTCCATTGATTCTCGGTTGCCTTCTTCCGGAGAAAAAACATCGAGGGAGATGCTGAAATTGTTGCTGACCACGTAGCCAGTCGATTGCTTCAATTTGTTGTTCGATTGGAACCTTGCATTCAAAACTTCCATTAACTTCATTACTTCACATACCATAATTATGGCATAATCTCCTACAGCTTCCATTCACTTCCAAAAACCAAAATATCTATATTTAACTCTTTTGAAATTTTAGATATTTATATTTTTGGTATGTATAGTAAAATTTCATGTAATTACAATTAAAGTTGAAGTTAATACGAGAAGCTTGAGAAAAGGGTTATCAACTTTTTTATAGGAAATAGATGCATATTAGTATGAGATGCACTAAGATGTATTAGATCAATTATCTTTTAAGGCGTAATTCATGGAAGGACATAAGATTAAAAGTGATCAATAGTTCAGATTCACTTCTCATTTTAACTTCAACTTCTCATGAAGAAACTAAAATGAAATTCAATTTAAGTTTCAACATGGATTTGATTGACATGAATTTGAATGAAATCTTGGGAACCGTAAGGGTGCATGTTTGGTTAGCATAAAAATCATAACAAACAACCAATATATTCATTTATGACATTTTTATACATTCCTTCTTAATTTGTAAATACTACTAATATTTTAGTCATAAGTCACGCCTTGAAAAACGTCATATTTATGTTGTGGTTCCTAAGATTTGAGACTTGGCCTCGACACGTCATGTCTCACGCCATTTAAAACCTTGATTTCGGGACACTTGGGGGTTGTTTGTTTTTAAAAAAAAAACTCTTAATAGCTCTTAAGTATGAATCGTTCAGATCTTTTAAGATTTAGGGGCTGTTTTGGTTGATTTTCCATTAAGTTCTGTATGAATAAAGTTGTCTGTGTGGATTAATCTGTTTGTATAGATTTAGAAGGTTTTTATTTGAGAGAGTTTTTTCATAGATGAAAAGAACGTGTTTTTTTAATGAGAGAGACTGGTTTGGAAAAAAACTTGGTTTTCTGCATAAAACTCCCCCTTGAAATCTTACTGAATAAGCCACTTCTATATCATTAAACCAATACCAAACGATCATATATAGTTGACTGAATAAGTTGTGAGTCTCATTAAGCGCATTAAGCTGCTAACAAACAGGCTCTTAGATTGTTTCTTTTTTTTTCCAGTTTTCAAAACCTCTTAACTCTTAAATACGTCTGAAATAAGAAGTGGTGACCTAATTTTTTTAAACCTCTTATTGTCACCTCATCTCATATGCTCTTCTTTCTCTCAAGACGCCTCCAGACGTTCCGTAAACATACAATATTGTTGATTCAGATTTCAGACTTCAGCACCACCTCTTATTAATCATAAGTAAAATAAGACTTTAGACTTCAAACTCTTAAAAAACAAACGACACCTTGGTGATACCAGTCATGACCGGAGGTCATGTATTTTACATCAATCTCACATCGAATTTATTTTAAAAGTAACTGAGCGAATTATTTGTTCACAACAAACTCTCAGGTCCGTTTGGTTTGCGAGATTGGAATGGATTTGAAGGGATTTGGATTCCAAATCCACTCCAATCCTGTGTTTGGTTCGCAGGAAAGGATTTCGTTGACCGGATTTAAAATCTCTTGACCACTTTAAAATCCCTCACATGATGGATTTGAAAATCCTTTGGAATGGGCATGGATTTGAAATCCAATTCCAAATGGATTTCATTCAAGCATCATGGATTTCATAAGCACATCGTTTGTCATCTTTTTATGCTTTAATATAAATTTAAATATTATTAAATTCAAATACATAATTATGATGGATATATGGATGCAGGTATGAGGAGAATAATTTAAAGTTTTGGGAGGAAGAAGACGAATTTAATGTTCGTAGGGGATGGGAAGGGCAAATGGTCATCACAAATAAAAATAATCGATAAAAGAAGTAATTTACCAATAAAAATAAATTATTTATAAAACAAACAAATAATAACAAAAAAAAATCTCAATTCAAATCCAAATCCAAATCCTAATCTTACAAACCAAACAAGATTTATAATGGAATGAATTTCAAATTCATTCAAATTCTACAAACCAAACACATGAAGGGATTCTAAATCCCCCCAAATCCAAATCCCTCCTTAAAATCCAATCCATTTCCGCAAACCAAACGCTCTCTCAGAATTTTCGAAAGCATATATTTTCAGTAACGGAAATTATGACACTAAAAGTAAACTAGAAGTGTACCCGTGCAATGCAGCGAAATACATCACGATTTTAATGTTTCATTTTATTTTTTTGTCGATTTACAGTACAATTTTGGATGGTTTTAAGAAAGTGATAATTTTTTTTTATAAATTTGTTTAATTTAGGCTTAATAATATAATATTTTTTATATAAAAAAACTAAGTATTTTGTTATAATTCAATGATTATTTTATATATTTTAATGACATCTACAAAAAATAACCAATTACACATTTAATAATATAATTAAAACAAATTTATAGTAATATAATATATTAATAGTGATACATGGAAAGGTCTGCATAAAAGGAAGGTCCTACACATACCAAATTGGTGGGTGTTAGAAACTTCCAGTAGTAATATGTATATTATGCTTTGATACTTGTAAATTAAGATATTTTTAAAATTTTGCATAAAATGATGGTACATTGTGCCTAATAATTTGTATTTAAGAGTTTTTTATCCGTGCTTTATAATATAGTATAGATATAGATATAGATTAATAGTGATACATGGAAAGGTCTGCATAAAAGGAAGACCCTGCACATACCAAATTGGTGGGTGTTAGAAGCCTGCAGTATTAATATGTATCTTGTGCTTTGATACTTGTAAATTAAGAGATTTTTAAAATTTTGCATAAAATGATGGTACCTTGTGCCTAATAATTTGTATTTAAGAGCTTTTTATCCCATCTTTATAATATAATATAGATGTAATATTTAAGAGTGAATTGTGGATTTGGTCCCTGTGTTTTGATAAAAAAAATTACTATGGTCCCTATGGTATGTTTATTGTGGATTTGGTCCTTGTGGTATTTAATTTGTTTTGGTCATGGTCCCTCTGACAAACACCTCCGTTAACTTTGTTAACTCAAGAACCATTTTAGCCATTTTGCTTAACTTTTGTTCATTTTTCCTATAAAAAAAGTAAAAACAATAATTTACACACACACACACACACACACACACATATATATATATATATATATATATATATATATATATATATATATATATATATAACGATAACAAAATAAATAAAACAAGACATTATTGTATGATTTGATTTGTTTAAATTAAAAATCAATTATATTAAATTCGATTTAATTTTATGGTTTTAGTATTTTTGCCTATTTGGGTATGAAAACCTAGTTGAAATTTATATAGGGATTTGTTCAGTTTTAAGTTACAAAAATAATAGTATATATGAATCTGTCATTTGGTTATAATTTAAATAGTTGTTTTTGAGTTTTTGAATGAAAGCAATATGAAAAACGAAACCCCTAATTTTTGAATGATAAAATTGGAGTTCATTTTCTTAGTGGTTTTCAATGATTTTGGTGTTAAAATATCGATAATAAGTTTATTTATTGCAATGATAGAAAAAAAACAATAAAATTAAATCGTTCTTAACGTAATAATTTTTTTAATTTAAACAAATTAAATCATAAAAACATGTCTTATTTTATTTGCTCTAAATAAAAATATATATATAGTTTTATGATTTAATTTGTTTAAATTAAAATTTTAATGACATTAAAGCAATAAAACCTTATATTTTTCCACCACTACAATAAAACAATAAATTAAATCGTATTTAATATAATTAATTGTTTAAAAATTTTAAACAAATCAAATCATACAATAATATCTTATTTTATTTATTTTGATACCAATATATATATATATATATATATATATATATATATAGTGAAATGATATTTTGCAACCCTGAAAAAGGTTGCAACTCTTGTAACCCACATCTTAACCGTTGGATTCATGATCGACGGTTATTTTATTTTTATTTTTCTGTTTTTTTTTAATTAAAAATATTGGGCCCCATATCTATTGTAACCGCCGATCATGAATCCGACGGTTAAGATGTGGGTTGCAAGGGTTGCAACCTTTTTAAAGGTTGCAAATGAAACAACCCCCATATATATATATATGTGTGTGTGTGTGTGTGTGTGTGTAAAATATTGCTTTTACATTTTTATAAAAAAAAGACAAAAGTTAGGCAAAATGGCTAAAGTGGTTATTGATTTAACAGAGTTAACAGAAGTGTTAGTCAGATGGACCATGACCAAGACAAATTAAATATCACAAAGACCAAATCCACAATAAACATACCATAGGGACCCTAGTCAAAAAAATTATCAAAACACAAGGACCCAATCCACAATTCACTCAATATTTAATTTAACATATAATATGACAAAAACATTTTAGGGTAACCAAAATTTCATGCGTGAGTATTTTTTTTTGCTTCCAAAAGTAATATGTTTGTGGGATAAGCAAGATTATAATGATATGAGACGTGGCGTGACGGGGAGGTAAAATCTCAAGCCTTGTGAGTTATGACGAGATCGTGACGTCTTCCAAGGTGTGTCCTAAGGTGACATATATATATATATATATATATATATATATATATATATATACACACACAAACACACGTTTTTTGTATATCGAATAGTATTGTAAAACAATTTAAATTCGCATAAAGCTAAAAAAGAAAAAAGAACCATTGATATCAAATATATAAGAGTGCATAATCGGGATTAAATATCTTAAGTCTTTACTCGCTATTAAGGAATTTGTGTTGGACTCTTTCTGGACGGGAATGTGAGTAAATACTTACCTATTTTATTGTTTTATTTTTTAAGTTTTCCCTTTACGTGTATTAAAGTCTTTATTCTCGTACATGATCATTGTTTATTCCCCAAGTTATATATTAAAATAAAGATAAATTCGGAATTAAAATTTTCTATTGTAAAAATAATTTTATGAACTTTGACATTTGAATCATTTTCTCCTCTTAACACTTTTTGTGTAAGAAAAGATTGGCAAGTGACAACATGGCAAAATAAAAGCCAACCACGTGGCACATTCCCATTAGCATAATAATGGCAATAGATAAGACGACGATATGGAAAAAAAATGGTATAACTTTAAATGAAATTTAATTAAAGAAAAAATGAGTTGAATTAATTAATTAATTACCTGAAGCCTTATGATTCCGGACTCGAACAATGGTGGGTGAAGCTCCAATTCCGTAATTGCGGAACTCAAGCGGTCGATGGCCAAGGCCGGTGAGGAAACGGGAGGGAAAGTGCGAGTTTCGGTCATACCAAGGGGAGTTATCGGATGTGGAGCTTGGCAACCGTTCATGGATAGCGAACAAAAATGGTTATATCTCTGCATAAATAAATATACAAATAATTAATTAGAACAAAAAGATATATGTGTTATTGAAAGAAAGAAAAAGGAAAAGAGATGAATAGAATAGATTACATGGGTGTGGGTGTAGAGAGTGATAGAGGGTCTGGTTGCACCTAAGATGATGTTGCCTTCCATAAAATGTGCAATACAATGCCCTCCCATCTCTCCCTTTCCCTTTTGATGGGGTGGGAACACACACACACACACAGATTGTGTTTCTCTTCCTCTTATAAGGATGATATATAATATATATATATATATACATGTATATCTTAAAACCCCAATTACTAGTCCTTCAAAACAAGATATGGTTTTATAATATACAAGATGTTGGATTCGACTTTTATATACATATATATAATTATATATAGAGAGAGAATCAGGTTGTTACCAAAACAGTAACTAAATAAATAAAAAAACACGAGAGCGGTCAAATCATATGTAAAATCAGTAAATCACAAGTAATTCACGTGACCCGAGGTCACGGGCCAAGTTGTCCACTCACCCTTGTGTTGACCTTATTCCGTAATCATATATGATTTGAGTATAAAATCACATTTGATTTTGTCGTCTTCGTGTTTTCTTATTTTGACTTTATTCTCGTTTGATCCTCCCTATATATATATATATATATATATATATAGAGAGAGAGAGAGAGAGGGGGTAGGTTATTTTGTTAACCAAGTTTTTGTTATTAACTTTGCTAACCATTTTCAACCAATAAGAAACCATCCTACTCTTTGGTTGATTTTGTTGGAAACTACAAAGAAGAAGTAACGAGAGGAGCAAGAAAATTACTGGAAACTTGGTTTGTTTTTATTTTATTGAAAAATACAAAACAGAAACTTCTCTTAAAAAGGCTGAGCATCAACAGACTACAACTAAAAAGCTAAAATTTCTCAAACGACGCATAAGACTAAGAGCCACTATCTCCTAAACTTTAGGTCTTATTCAACGGCTAGTTGGACTAAGAAAAAAGAGTTTGAATTAACAATTATTTCTAACACTCTCCCTTCATTCAAACTCTGACAATCCCAATTGAATGCAAAAATTCTCATGCTTTGCGAAAGGTAAGCTTTTTGTCATCAGATCAGCAAGCTGTTCCTTTGTACTGCAACTTTCTAGTTTAACTTCACCTTTAGCCAACAGTTCTCGTATGAAGTGGTGTTTGATTTCAATGTGTTTGGTCCGGCTGTGAAAAACCAGATTTCTTCCCAACATGATAGCCGACTCGTTATCACATAATACCTCGGTTGCCTTGTTTTGCTTCATTCCGATATCACCTAAGAGTCTTCGTAGCCAAACTGCTTGACAAGAAGTGGCTGTCACAGCCACGTATTCCGCTTCGGTTGTCGAGAGCGCCACTGTTGCTTGTTTCTTTGAGCTCCATGAGACCGCAGCAGACCCGAGTATGAAACAGTTTCCAGTTGTGCTTCGTCCATCTTCAGTTGAGCCACCCCAATCACTGTCACTATAGCCTTTGAGGCTAAAGTTTTCCACTTTACGATACCAAATGCCGAAATTTATCGTCCCTGCAAGATACCGTAGAACTCTTTTTGCTGCTCCAAAATGATGCCGACTTGGATTGTGCATGAATCGTGATAAGACCCCAACAACAAAACTCACATCTGGGCGAGAGTGTGTTACATAAATGAGTCTACCGATTAAGCTCCTGTAAAGGCTTGCATCTGCTCTTCCTGTTTCGTCATGTGACCTCAATTTCTCATTTGTGTTCATTGGGGTGTTGGAAACCTTACAATTGAGCATGTTGAACCTTTCCAGTGTGTCTTTAACATACTTCTTTTGTGACATGAATATTCCACCATCTGTTTGACATACTTCTAGCCCCAGAAAATACTTTAATTCTCCAAGATCGGTCATGTCAAACATATTCTTCATGGACTCTTTAAATTCCGATATGAGATTCAATGAAGATCCCGTATAGATCATGTCGTCGACGTACAAGCTTACTATCATGAAATTATCTTCACCTTGATTTTTTAGATACAAAGTTGGCTCGTGCATGCTTCTCTCGAATCCATTCTTGTGAAAAAAACCATCTATCTTGCTATACCACGCCCGAGGCGCTTGCTTCAATCCGTAAAGGGCTTTCTTGAGACGAAACACTTTGTCTCCCTCGTTTGGTTTCTTGAATCCCGGTGGTTGAGACACGTAGACTTCTTCTTCTAAGTCACCATTTAAAAATGTTGATTTGACGACGAACTGGAATACTTTCCATCGTTTTTGAGCCGCAAGTGCCAATATAACTCGAACCGTTTCAAATCGAGCCACCGGCGAGAACGTCTCCTCATAATCTATTCCCAGTTTTTGAGCGTATCCTCGTACCACCAGTCTTGCTTTGCGTTTCTGAATGCTCCCATCTGCTAAGAATTTTGTTTTAAATATCCATTTCAAGCCAATTACATTTTTACCTTCCGGAAGATTAACCAACTCCCACGTACGGTTTTTTTCGATTGATTGTAGCTCTCCTTCCATAGCTTCCTTCCATTCTTGTTGTTTCATAGCTTCTTCAACACTTGATGGATCTCCAACGAACAACGCCAATGAAGATGGCGACTCACCTTCGATCGGGAATCGTCGTCGTGGAATTCTGCCTCGTTCACTTCTACGCAAGTCTTGTGACTGACTTGGATCATTAGTAGGGTTATCCGAAAGATCACCGGAAGGAGTCTCCGATAATGAAGAGTCTGGGCTTGATGTTTCAACCGTTGTTGGTGTAGAGTTGCCCGAGCTATGAGGGGTGTGTGCTGTTGGGTTCACCATGTCTTCTTCTGGTTCATTTAATTCAAGTCGTGTACTTGATTCTATGACCTTTTCTCCCCATTGCCAGCTACCTTGCTCATCAAACACTACATTTCTGCTTATAACAATTTTCTCATTTCGAGGATCATAGAGACGGTAAGCTTTCGAGTTAGTACAATATCCAATAAAAATGCATTTGTTCGACTTTTCTTTCAGCTTGTGCATTTCATTTGTATGTAATGCATAACCAATACAACCAAAAATCCGCAAGTGGCTTACCGAAGGCTTACTTCCGTTCAACGCCTCGTATGGTGTTTGATCCCAAACTGCTTTTGTAGGGGACATATTTAGAAGGTACACTGCTGTGGCAACTCCTTCAGCCCAAAAATAGTTCGGTAACCCTTTTTCTTTTATCATCGAACGTGCCATCTCTACCACCGTTCGGTTCTTTCTTTCCGCCACTCCATTCTGCTCTGGAGTGTATGGTGCTGTAAGTTCTCTTTTAATGCCATGTTCATCACAAAAGTTAGTAAACTCTTTAGAGAGAAATTCACCACCACGATCAGTTCGAAGTGATTTTATGATTTCTCCTGTTTGTTTTTCCACAAAGGCTTTGAATCTTTTGAAATGCTCAAACGCTTCGGACTTAAGCTGCAAAAAGTAAACCCAACTCATCCTGCTATAGTCATCTATAAACAACAAGAAATATTTACTTCCAGATAACGAGTCTGTTCTCATCGGTCCACACAAATCAGCATGAATGAGCTCCAATATTGTAGTCGCACGTTTGGACTTCCCAACTGGAAATGGCTTCTTAGTTTGTTTCCCTAGAATGCATCCTTCACAGACTCTCTCGAGCGGTGCGATGTTGGGCAAATCTCTAACCATGTTTTTATTTCTCAGCAATTGTAGGCCAACGATGTTAAGATGGCCGTATCTAAGGTGCCAAAGCTCGTTGTCTGCAAATGCTTTGTTAACCAATGCAACTTCTGCATGCTCAGATATGTTAAGCGGGAACATTCTATTTTGGGTCATGTAAGAAATTGCAAGAATGTTACCTGTTGCTTTCTCTTTCACAACACATTTGTTATCTTCAAAAATTACGGAATATCCGTATTCCAGAAGTTGTCCCACACTTATTAAACTATGAGCTAAAGAAGGTGCAAAGTGAACATCTTTAATGAGCTTTGTTTTATTACCTATCGTGACCATTGTCGTTCCTCGTCCTTCAATCTGGAGTGCTTTATTATCTCCAAGTCGAACTTGTGATTGTATCGACTCATCGAGCTCTTTAAACTTCAATCGGTCGCCAGTCATGTGATTCGAGCACGCGCTATCAATGTACCATACTTCTTTGCTTGACTCATTAAAGTTTGAGGATGCCATGAAGAGAAACGCGTCATCATCGTATTCTTCCGTGAACTTAGCTTCCTCCGGTTTGTACCAGCAGTCTTTGTCAAAATGTCCATACTTGTTGCAATGTGAGCATTGTACATAAGCGTTGACGTTTCTGTTTCGGCCTCTGCCTCGACCTCGATAGCTTCCTCTGCCTCGGCTCCGGTAGTTTCCTCTCATGCGATTAGAGGATTCTGGCTCCCCCCTCGTTTGAAAAGCCTTCTCTTCGTCTCTTGTCGATGACCTGTTAATTCTTGCTTCATGCGCTTGAAGAGATCCCATTAGCTCATCGAAAGAAAGCTTTGACAAATCTTTCGATTCTTCAATAGCAGCAACTACGTGATCAAAGTTAGGAGTTAAGCTCCTTAAGACCTTAGCTACCACGATTTCATCAGTGATCTTCTCTCCGTATGATCTCATCTGGCTTACGACTGTAGAGACTCTTCCCAAATACGCTTGGACCGTTTCTTTGTCATTCATGACGAAAGTTTCAAACTCACGTCTCAAAGATTGAAGTTTCACGGTAATTACCTTTGTAGATCCTTGATATTCTGTTTTAAGGATTGACCATGCTTGTTTCGATGTTGTAGCTGCAGCTATTCTTGAGAATATGCTCTCGTCCACCGCCTGCTGAATGAAAAAGAGAGCCTTTGCATCGCGTTTCTGATTTTCTTTTGCATCGCTGGCTTCTGTATAGCCAGACTCAACAAATTCCCAGAGATCTTGTGACATGAACAAGGTCTTCATCTTAATGCTCCAGAATTCGTAAGAGTCTCCTTTGAAAATGGGTATCTGCAGCTGAGATACGTTGAGGGTGCTTGAGTTTGTTGCCATTTCCAAAGAAATAAAACGCCCAGTTCTTTGAAGGAACCTGGCTCTGATACCACTTTGTTGGAAACTACAAAGAAGAAGTAACGAGAGGAGCAAGAAAATTACTGGAAACTTGGTTTGTTTTTATTTTATTGAAAAATACAAAACAGAAACTTCTCTTAAAAAGGCTGAGCATCAACAGACTACAACTAAAAAGCTAAAATTTCTCAAACGACGCATAAGACTAGGAGCCACTATCTCCTAAACTTTAGGTTTTATTCAACGGCTAGTTAGACTAAGAAAAAAGAGTTTGAATTAACAATTATTTCTAACAGATTAAACCCATTAATTAAATGCTCAAGGGTAGTGTTGTGTTGGTATTTTATTTAGTTGTATTTTTAGCCTCATTAATAAAGAGTTACAAAAATTATAATTCATGATTATAGCTTTAGGTTAGGATTCAATGTCTAATATAAATGTCTTTTTGATGTTTTTAAGTGTGTGCCATGTTCCATGAACATGCATGAACAACCATTCACCTCATTCATAAATGCATGGAATCGTCCACTAAATGCAATTTTGTTCAATGTTCATGAATTTTAATTATACACACTCTTTTATGAACAGTCCCCTTTCTGAACATATTTTATGAAACTTGGACTTGTTGGTGTATTTCGATAATGGTTTTTTTTTTTTTTTTGCTCTTTTGAATAAAACATATTCAAAAAAGACATTCAAATACTCAAAAGTGTTCCCACCAAAGTCATTTGTTCTTACCTAATAGTCTAAACCTAACGATTCATCCTTGTTTTTTGGGGCCATTGATTTGAATCCCTCCAAGACCATCGACTCGTTGTTCTTCAGGATCCATACAAACTGACCCAAACACCCACAATTAACAAAAAAGAAAAAAAAAAGAACATTATAGACATTTGATTCTCTTGAAACAAGTCAAACATCAGATTTTTTTTTTTTTGAAGTATATAATATTTATATACGACAAATACAACAAAAAACTCACATTCTCCTCACTTCTGGTAAGGTTGAAACCCCTAACCTCCTAGGAGGGCAAAAACTCATATACCGCTAGGCCAAAGGCCCTTTGGTTCAAACATCATATATTTGAATCAAGTAAATCACTTCAAAATTGAAACATTTTTTAACTTTAAATCGTAGCTACAAAATTTTAGTTTAGTTCCATACACACAAAACAACAAGACGATAAAGTAGAAATTTATTCGTCATCAACGTTGAAGCCACCAATCCTCCGTTGTTGCCTCTTATCGAAAACGGCTTTGAATGATTCCCGTTCTGCACGAATCCGTTCTTGGAATACATTTTGGCTTTTTGGCTCAACAGTTTTCTGGGCTGGCTTTAGGTACTCTTCTTCCGATAACGGATTTGATTTCTGTAGTAACAATCCGTATCATATCAAATAAAACAATAACTACTTTTATAATGTTTGTCCTAGCACATTGTTTTCTTGTTTGTAAAATGTGTAGAAAAAAAGAGGAATCTTGATGGATCAAAAGCAATAACAACAATAATTATCAAAGAGGTGCTAGCCTAGTGGTAAGGCCTTGGGGGGATAGTGCATGGTATGCCTATCTACCAGGGTTCGAATCCTGGGGGATGCACTTCGACGATACCCAGACCTTGGGTCGGCCTTCGGGTCGAGGTTTACGGGCATACCAGTCTATGGGTAGTCTATGGGTATGCGGGTTCGGTCTTGACCGGGCTTAGTCGTACCTGGGCGGGTCCAGTCAATTTGGGTTGGGCCGGGTCGCCGCGGATTAGTCGGTGCTGCCCAATTGGATGCCCGGATACCGCGGGTGCGTGTGTGTGTGGGCTTAGCCCAAGTTGCCGTACAAAAAAAAAAAACAATAATTGACAATTTTGAAATGTGGTGATTTCATCAAGTATCCCAAAATAGAAATTATTGCAATTTTCATGGGGACTAAAAAAGGTGAATGAGATGGACAATAAGTTGGCGTCTTTGTGGTAAAATAAGCTGCTGCTATCACACTTATGGGAATATAATTGGTCAAAATGCATTCTGGTTTCTATTTTACAATCTTAAAATTGTGTGTTATTTTCATTGTGAACATTTATTTCGGGACGAATGGAGTATAGTAGTTTAAAAGGCAAAAAGGCTAAACGCACACCTACAATTTGCTAAATGGGCACCTACTTATTTATGTCATCTTAACACACATCAACATCTACTGATCTTTTTTACATTTTCAATGTATAATTGACTTGATTTTGATGTAAATAGGTGTCATATAGCCACATCCATTTAAACAAGGGTCTCTAGTTTGAAATTATATCTATTCTGGTGAACGTACTTCAAAAGACACAAAAAATTTCACCTACCTTACATCGAAGCCACGTCAGCATTGAAAAGACATTTTTTTCAAACTATAGATCCTTAAATGGAGTTCTTTTTTAAATGGTTCCATAAAATAGGAGCAAGACCAAAGTATGTTCAATTTTCACGCATTTTGCAGTAAATATGCAAATTCAACATGTTAAATTTTCACCAACTTACCAAATTGTACCCTGAACCAGGCCCAATAATTAATGATCTTGTGTTTGTTTTTCTCGTTGCACTTATCGAGAAACCAACGCTTCCACCCTGAAAGAAGAGAAGCCGAGTGCCAGGTGAGGGAGAGGGAGCATAATAAAACAATAAAGTAGAGCAAACGCAAGAAGAAAAAGACACCACATTGCTCGGAAGCAACAACCTTTTCTTCCATTTGGGAGTGTTAGAGGGTTCCTTAGGAAAATAACTTTTCAGACATTTTTTTTATTGTAAAATGCATGATCTTCTAACAGATTTAAAACATCTCTACCTAATTGAAGAATGTCTTCTCCAAACACACGAATGCCTCAAAATCTGTCAGAATCAAAAGGTTATTCTCCTAAATAACCGAGTATTGGATGGAGGATCTGACATTATCGTAAGGGTCAAGCTTTTTATGTTACAAAGTGGCTAGAATACAAACTGCCTAAGAATATGTCACAAGTATGTTAGGAGACAACCAACCATAGGTAAGCTAGGTTTTAAGAGAAAGACGAGGTCTTAAAAGACCATTCATAAATGAGAAACATTTTATGCATCTAATTGGTTAACTGACCTTACCTTGGAGACTAATATTGTTTACAAAGAACTCAAGACTTAAGTTAATCTGATAATAGTGAACAGTGTGTCCCGCCCAGATAAATAGGTCAGTTACATAGAAACAACCATTCTACTCTTTGGGGGCAGAAGTGAAGTTGCATAAATCCCACCCCCAGACCCCATGCGGCTTGTTTGATTTGGTTTGGTTTGTAATATAAGTTAGTTAGACCTTGCAATGTCTAGTAAACTCTACCGACTTCCCTAACATATAATGTGATAACAAGGATAGGCGCTATAAGGTTGTAACATGGGAACTCACTAAACAAATTAATCAACCATATGATATCTTAGTAGACATACCTGGTCACCCCAACGTACAGATTTACCTTCCTTGCTATATGCTTGAATTAACCCTGAAAGAGCACTGGCATTTTTCTTTCCACCTTCTGTTTCTTGGGACTCGCTTCCATCCAAATCATTTGACCATTTACTTTTACTCAAATGGTTCACTTCTTCTGTTACAGGGTTCGTTACAGGATGCTTCACGTCCTTCACAGGACCTACATCTAATTAATGGAAAGGAATTCAGCAAACCGGTTGTTCACCATAATTGAGTTATGTGAATGTTTGGTGTAGGGTTATTTAGGAGAATAACCTTTTGACAGTTTTTTTTTTGCATGCCCTTCTGACAGATTATGAGGCATTCTTGTGTTAGAAAAAGGCACTCTGTTAGGCAGAGGCACTTTTAAATATGTCAGAAGGTAATGCATTTAAAAATATCTATCCAGAAAGTTATTCTCCTAAATAACCCGTTTGGTGTATCGTCCAGTTTGAACAAAATTGCTGATTTATAAAGACATATGTTTCTTAAATAAAAAACTGCAAGCAAGAATCAATATCTTGTGCCTTGGACACATATCCTCTAAATTCAATAGGAATTTGGAAGTGCAAGTTCAGTCAAGATTTGATATCTAACACATCATATACACAAGGGTGTAGATTATAATTTATAAACAGAACCTGTCTAGACACTATGATATGTCAGCTAGCAACTACATATGCACATGCCCTGCAGAACATACCATGAGGTGTAAGTTCACGTTCATGCACCTGATCTTTGACATCATCCTGTGGACTTTTAACGCCAGTTCCCGGTGAAGCCTCTATAGCATCCTCATCTTCCATATCCATGTCCACCTGTCAATCTCATATGGGTCATTATTCATAAGACTTGACTCGAAGAAAATCAAACAAGAGAGAGATTTGCAGCACCACGTTAGAAAAAGGGAGGTTGTGTCTCTTTCTCATCCAATTTGGAATTGCAAAAATAATCCTCACCAGTAATTCGAGTAGCTTGTTCATATTCCTTGAATAATAATATAGTAAAACAACTTGTAGCTTTACAGTCCATTATTCCATGTGATAAACAAGAGAACGATAGAAAGAGAGCTTTAATTGCTAACAATACATTTTCATCTCTACGATACACACTCATCTTTCCAAATTTTCTTCTCTAGAAAAAATTATGGCATCCTTTATTATTCAAGGGTGTTAAGTGTAATTATGTTTTCTATATATTTGGGTGTATTCCTCCTCTTTTAATCAATCAATAATAAAACCTATTTCAATTTGGTATCAGAGCCAAGTCCTAAACCCTACGGCAGCCAACCAGCGCCGCCTAAAACCCTACGGCAGCCAACCTGCGCCGCCAACAGCGCCAATCTGCGCCACCCTCCTGCCTCACCATCAGCGCCACCATCAGCGCCGATCATCACCACCACCCTAACTTCCCAACGCCGCCTAAACCCTAAACCGACAGCCGCACCATCGCCTAAAACCGGCAGCCATCATCCTCTCACCAACAGTGCCGACCATCACCATCCTAATCCCTAATCGCCCTCAACCCAAATCACCCCACACCCTAATCATGGCAGCCATCATCCCCTTCTCTCCTCAAGAGAAAACCATACACAACTCTCACAAATTTTCCTTCTCTCTCAAACCTACCAACTATGGCTATTGGCGATCCATGATAGAAGCCTTTCTTACATCTCACAACCTTTTTGGTTATGTTGATGGAACTGTCCCATGCCCTGACCAAAAAGTCACCACTGATACAGCCGTCACCGACAACCCTAGCTACATCCCGTGGATATCCAACGATGCCCATATTCGGATGCTTATCATCGCCACTGTATCCAAAAACTCTTTATCAACATATCCAGGGCAAAACATCACGTGACGTGTGGCTATCGCTTGAACGCGCCTATGCCCCTGTTACAGCCTCTCATGAATTTACCCTCAAAAACCAACTCCTTCGAATCACCATGAAAGGTGATGAGAAACCAGCCGACTACCTGAGCAGGGTTCACGAATATGCTACTGCCCTTGCTAATATTGGAGAACCGATGAAGGACAAAGACCTGGTTATGCTCACTATTGCCGGTCTTCGCGATGAATACGTCATCAAGGGCAATCTTCTAACTCGCTTACCGCATGTTCGCTTCAATGAACTGCATGGTCTTCTGTGTGATCATGATTATGTCTTCACAAAGAATCTACCTCCACAGGCTTTTCTGGCTCCTACTGCTCCAACTTCCCAGCCCCAAACGGCTGCTTCAGCTTCACAACCAACTCTTGACCAACTTCAACAACTTTAAAGCATTCAACTTACTGCTTCTCAGCTTGGTTATCAATTGAATCCTCTTCCTGCCCCACGGGCTCAAGCTTACTATGGCTCTCGGTCTTCCAACAACAGCCGCGGTGGACGGGGATCTTGTGGTTCCTCTCGCGGTCCCTCGCGTAATGGTCCCAATAATCGCCCTCGAGACAACCATGGCTCCCGACAGTTCTCTTGGGCTTCAGCCCAAAACACCGTTTATGGCCACTGTAACAGGTGTGGGATAGGTCATCTACCCTCCCAATGTCCGAATCAGCCGAACCAGCATGCTTCCGCACCACAAGCCAACTTTACGGCCCACTATGATGCTGCCTCATCTTCCGGCTCCACTTGGAAACCAGACACTGGTGCAACCCATCATGCCACACCAGACCTATCTAGCATGGACAACTCGGAAGCTTACTATGGTAACAATTATTTATTTGTTGGTAACGGTAATTCTATACCCATCGTTCACATTGGTTCATCCAAAATACACTCGCCAAACAAAACCTTTTCCCTAACCAACATTCTTCATGTTCCGCAATTAAAACAAAATCTTTTATCTGTTCAAAAATTTTGCCATGATAACCATGTTTTCTTTGAATTTCACTCTTCTTATTTTGTTGTCAAGGACGAGTCTACACGCACTACCCTCCTTTCGGGTCCCAGTGAACAGGGCTTATACTCCATCCGTCTTCCTCAACTCAAGTCACTACCCAAAGTCGCCTTCACTGCCGTCAAAGCTTCTTCAACCATTTGGCATCAACGTCTAGGACATCCGCATGCTCAAGTTTTCCGTTCAATTGTTTCTTCTTGTTCCTTACCAGTTTTAGATAAACTATCAAATAATTTATGTTCCTCTTGTCAATTAGGGAAGCCATCAAAGTTGTCTTTACCAAACTCCAATTTTCGCAGTAATAAAATATTAGATCTTATTTATTGTGATGTTTGGGGTCCTTCTCCACAACCCTCTCTCGATGGTTATCGTTATTTCCTTTTGTGTGTTAACCACTTTACACGTTATATGTGGATTTATCCTTTAATTCACAAATCCGATGTGCTTCCTGTGCTCACACAATTTATCAACATGGTCGAACGTCAATTCACCACCAAATTAAAAAGCCTTCAATCTGACTGGGGGGGGGGGGGGGCGAATTTCGACCCCTCACCACTCTCTGTCACAACCGTGGCATTATTCATCGACGTTCTTGCCCTCACACCAGTGAGCAGAATGGCTTTGTTGAACGCCGTCATCGTCACGTTGTAGAAACTGGACCGACTCTCCTCGCCCAGTCCAGCCTTCCTCAACGTTTCTGGTTCTCGGCTTTTGACACCGCCGTATATCTCATCAATCGTCTCCCCTCTCGTGTATCCTCAAACAAATCTCCCTATGAACAAGTCTTCAACCGCAAACCCGATTACTCCTTTCTACGAGTCTTTGTTTGTCGGTGCTTCCCTTACCTCCGACCATACAATCATCACAAAATCGAGTTCCAGTCCACTCCGTGTGTTTTCCTTGGTTACAGCCCTGTTCACCACGGCTATCGTTGCTTTGACTCGTCCAATGATCGACTTTACATTGCCAGACATGTCCGTTTCAACGAACATGTGTTTCCCTACCAACCCTTACCACCCCCACCACCCCGTCTCACTCCTCCTTACACCTCTATCTTTCCTGACCCACCCCTCTCCTTTCCACCCGAACCTCCCCCTACACCTCCGCCCACACCCCCGTCGCCTCTTCCTCAAAACTCACCCATCCCACCTCCCTCTTCCGCTCCACCACCCGCCCCTACTTCCAATCCACCACCTGTCCCTCGACCTCGGCCTTCAAACCTACGTCCCAATCCCAAGCAACCTGACCGTTTTAACCCAGCCGCTTATTCCACCACCACCTCCTCATCCTTACCTCTTGAACCCACTAGCTTTACCGTTGCTAACAAATGTTTAGAATGGCGCCAAGCAATGGCTGATGAGTTGTCTGCACTTCATAGGAATGGCACGTGGACTCTTGTGCCCCCTGTTCCTAACGCTAATGTTGTTAATTGCAAATGGGTTTACAGGTTAAAAACTGATGAAAATGGACAGGTTACCAGGTACAAAGCTCGCCTTGTGGCCAAAGGCTTTCATCAACAGCATGGTGTCGACTATCATGAGACCTTCAGCCTGGTCATCAAGCCCGTCACTATCCGCACTGTTTTGTCTCTTGCTGTCACTAACAAATGGCCTCTCCGATAGTTGGACATTCAGACTGCTTTTCTGCATGATGACCTCAAGGAAACTGTTTACATGAGACAACCCCCTGGCTTCATTGATCCAACCAAACCTGATCATGTTTGCTTGTTACACAAGTAGTTATACAGGCTCAAACAAGCTCCCCGTGCCTGGTTCATCAAACTGTCCACCGCTCTCCATCAGTTGGGGTTCTCTGGTTCCAAAACCGATCCTTCACTCTTCATCCTTAATTCTCCAGGTTCGCTTATCTACCTGCTGGTTTATGTTGACGACATCATCATCACTGGTAACAACTCTGTTGTCATTACCTCGATCGTTAATCAGCTCAACGCTCTCTTTAAACTTAAGGATTTGGGCCAACTGCACTATTTTTTGGGGGTTGAAGTTGTTCACAAGGGTGCTGACTTAATTCTCTCACAACGCAAATACATTCGTGAGATCTTACATCGTGTCGGTCTTGCAGACTGCAAACCGATTGCTACTCCAATGAGCACCTCCATTGTATTGTTACCGAACGATAGCCCATTGCTTGATGACCCTTCTCGATATCGGCAAACCGTTGGGGCTCTTCAATATGCCACTCTTTCTCGTCCTGACATTGCCTTTGCCGTTAATAAAGTTTGCCAGTTTATGCATGCTCCCACTGAGAATCATTGGAGCACTGTCAAACGGATCTTGCGTTACCTACAGGGCACCGTAAACTTGGGTCTGTGGATCCGTCATGATACGGGATATCAGCTTCATGCCTTCTCCGATTCTCATTGGAGCCCCAATCTTCAAGCTTATTCCGACTCCGATTGGGCTGGTTGTCCAATTGATCGTCGATCCACGGGGGGATTTGCCATATACTTGGGGTCGAATCTCATCTCTTGGTCTGCCCGCAAGCAGAAAACTGTCTCTCGTTCCTCAACGGAGTCCGAGTATAAGGCCATTGCTGACACCGTTGCTGAGTTGATTTGGCTGAAGTCTCTCCTACGAGAACTTGGTTTAAATAGCCAGGCACCCACACTTTGGTGTGATAATCTTGGTGCAACATACCTCACTGCTAACCCTGTTTTCCATGCACGAACCAAGCATGTTGAAGTCGATTATAACTTTGTTCGTGAGCAGGTGACTCAAGGGAGGTTGAATGTCAAGTTCATTTCCACCGATGACCAAATTGCTGATATATTCACCAAGCCCTTATCTTGTCAGAAGTTTGAGTTTCTACGGTCCAAGTTACAGATCGCTAACTGCGCTGAACTTGCGGGGGAATATCAGACTAAATAGCTTAGCCTAATTTTATAATTCTTTTATTATTCAAGGGTGCTAAGTGTAATTATGTTTTCTATATATTTTGGTGTATTCCTCTTTTAATCAATCAATAATAAAACCTATTTCAATTCATCCCACATTCAATCTACCCATAGATACATTTATACAGCATACTTGAAGCATGTCGTAAAAAAGCACTTCCAGATGCAGAGTATCACATGCTTGATAAGAAAGAGAAAGCAGCTACCAAAGGGTCATTGGCCCAACAGTACCCGGCTTACAGGTAGATATCAGCCTCCCAGGAGGTCAAGGGTTCAAACCTCACCAAAGGTGAAGAGTGTGCGTGAGTATTTGCCATATATAAATATTATATACTTAAAAAAAAGCAGCTAACAGATGGAATATAATGACATGCTAAGCCTACCTCTTGAATCTCACTTTCATCAAAACCATCTCCATGGAGTAAAGACTGCAAAACCAAGTAACAAGATAACAAAATCAAATCAAGTTTTCAAGAATTAACCATAATCTACCAATGCTTAGATAATATATTCTCCATGTATCTGAACAGTTCCTGGATGGTCCCTTTGTCAAACTAAAATATCTATTTATTTCCTAGATGATCTCTAGTATTCATTTATTTCCTGGATGGTCTCTAGGCCGAACTAAAAAACCTATTTATTTCCTGGATGGTCTCTCTGTCAAACTAAAATGCTTCAAACATCCCAATCTGAAATAAAATGTTGGATAATCCAGCATGCTTATATCACCATTAACTTGGGATGGTGGGAATAAGAAATTTCATGCCATTGGATAACTTCCAATTTAAACAGGCACAGAACCACATAAGAACAAACCTTGATATCCATTTTCAAGTACAAAGATGGAGCTTCTTCCCATTGTCCAGCCATCTTCTGTATATCATCCAGGGTAAAATTATGTACATTCCTAGCCGCACAACCCTAAAAATATCAGAAAGAGCTGTTAAAGAAACACTCTTTTCCTTAACTATTAGACTTCAACGTCAACCTACATAGTTGGGGTGTACAGAATTTGGAATTGGAAAGGGGCTATGTGGTATGTAAACTCACAGCTGGATCCTTGTATGCAGCCTCCACTAAGTATACTTCATAACCCGATCTCTGCAAGAAAAGCAGAAAACGAATGAATAAAAGCAAAATATATACGTATCACGAATCTGCAATGCTGATATTGTCATGTCACAAACAGCAACGCAATGCCACCAACTCTTAATATAAGCAATGTGTGTGGGATCTTCTAAGTTAACAAGACTGAAGTATTTTCTAGTGCCTAATGCCATCTGGCATTTTGAACTTCCAATAAGATCTACATTCAAGCATGACTTAATATTCTGGAAAAATTATCAATAGATAACTACATTCAAATCGTGACAAGAATAAGATTTAGGGGTTGAAGTTCATGTCAAGCAGTAGCTTATAGGTTCTAAAGATCATCGAAAACCTCTGACAAGAACACGACATTTAAAGATAACTCAGATACCATATATAACTGAATTGGGTGAAATATTTTTAATTTACACTATAACAATTAAACAAAAAGTGGGTTAGATTTTCAATCATTATAAAACAACTTTGTACTTGCAAAAATGCTAAGACCACCCCAGTATGCAATTTCTTCCATTTTCAACCAACAGACTTGTCACTTCGTAGCAAAACAACCATTTCATTTTGTTAACTATTGTTCGGTATGCAAGAAATTGCAAAATTTAACGGTCTTATTTAGCATTTTCACAAGTGCAATGAAGCGACAAGTAAAATGATTGAAAATCTAATTCACTCATTAAACAAATAACCAATGGAGTAACATCTAACAGATTTAGGAAGCTTCAGAGTGGAACATGCAATGCTCCAGTCAAACTAGTAAAAGCTGTGAGTATTAAAAGATTGATATCAATTCTGTATTAAGCATAGGCCCACTGTCATAATTTTTACTGGGAGATTCGAAGACTGCACGAATGCACACGATAGTTGCAACATTTATACACCAAACCATGCTCGAGTATATAACTCTATATAATTCCGACTTGCCATCAAAGTATAAGGTATAATAATCAATCTCCAGATCCTCTTATTTCATTTAAGAGTAGCCTATTGTCGCACAAAATTTAGTGATCTATATTATGAATGCTTAACACAGCTCTATAAGCTACAATATACATGTGTGTGTTGAGACACACACATAGGCAACCCAGATATCCATGTTCCGTGGTATTATCAGATGCATATTTATTGAATGAACTACAAGTCAAACCCGCATGACCGGCAACTTTAGCACATGTTTCAGTTTCTAGAGGTGGTAAGATAAGAGGAGTTAGGTTTGTAATAAATAATAAAGAAATACAGCCGAATAAATGTAACAGCACAAATCTCTCACCAAAAAATAAAGCATACATTCCGTAAAGAAGTTAAAATACTGCTGTATGAATTACAAAGAATGTTGTATCGTCAAAATGTGTTTTCAGATAATAGTGATAATAACAGGTAATAAAAGAAAATTGTGTTGATAAATCCAGGAAAAAAACATCCCAGAACAAGCCTTCATAACCTACCTGAGTGCCTTCTACCACAAATTTGAAACAAATGACACAGTTATATGATTCCAAACAAAATAGTACAAATCTTCAAGGTAATTGGCCCAAATTTCAGTGTATCCTCATCAACGTTTTGTTGGCAAGGGATAGGCATTTCTTAGATTATTACAAAAAACTTCCATAAAGTGCTATACAAAACAATGTTAATTTGCCACTAGTGAAGAGACAAATACGGAATCAGGTTACATGGAAGCACCAACCCTTCAGTGACATCTTTAGTTTTAAGTTTTACCATTCTATCCATGTAGTAAAGTTAGGTGAACTCAAAGTAAAATTATCATTTATATATATATATATATATATATATATATATTTAAACATTTCTAACACTCCTAAATTATTTGGCCCAGCATGGATCACAAGCTTCGAAAGTCTGCTTAAAAATACATCAATCCTAGCTTGCCATTAAGCATGACAAAACTGATAAAATAAAATGAAATAATGAATGTGCTCTAATGACTCCACAATGTTGACATATTATGACATTTTCACAAATGATTAATAAGCCTGCATCTCTAGCACCAGAAATCCAGATGAATCACCATCACATATTTCCCACAAACTTATAAATACAATGACATTGTTACTTCAACACGATATGCTCTTATTAAAATCAGCAAATAGACCTCCTTTAAGTTAGAAATCCCATGCCTTCCAAAGCAAACTCACATCAAATTTGAGTTCACAATTAAAGAGGAAAACCAGGTAACACTATGCTTGGAATTGGTAAACATATCTCGTTAGTAAATAAAGCTTCGCAACAAAAACTTGATAAATTCCATCTACAAACTATAAACCTCCATTAAATGTAATTATCTGTTTGCTTCTTAGAAAATAAGAAGATTTAAGTCACCAAAAGACTCCAAAATGTTTAATTCATAAATAAAAGGGCCAAGTGCTAAATCAGTATCTATAAAGCAATTAAGCAACTAGTTCACCAAAAACAGAAAAGAGAGAACACACACACACACAAGAAAAAGAACACGTCAGCCAAATAACAGGCCCACTAAATGGTAAGTGGTTCAGGTTTCTATTAAATTTACATTTTTCTACCCTACTAAGATCATAAGAATTACATCACCAACAGAATGCCGATGTATTGACAAATGCAGTATAGAAATTAAATAAACGCAAAATGAAACACACAAAGATTACAAGGCTGCAAAAAAGCTGCAAGCAATAAAGTAGCCCCACCAGCTAACACAGAGATCACAACTATTTCTAGAGATTGTGAGGATGAGAGAGTTGAGGGTATACCTTAGCAGTTGCCCAAAACTGAGCAAAATCAGCTACCCGCAGATTGCGGTCATCCACTAAGACGAGGCACACATACCAGCAACAAATAAGTCAATTGGCTCAACAAAACTGCATCGGTTGTTAGTGTAAATTGAGCAGTGCACAAGCACTGCATCACCACTTATTCTACAATCAGTCTAGATGCTTGACCATATTAGCCAGGAAAAGCTAGCGCAATGGATATCATTCTTTTCATTTTTTAAATCATATGTAAGGACAACATTTATGATAAAATTTAGTACTAAACTTCTCCTAGCCCTAAATGGAAAAAGGTATGAGCATGTGCATATACAAGACAAATCATTTCTAAGTTGAAGCTCCTACAGGTGACAGAACGAGATCACCAACTCTAGACAGCTAGTCATCCAAATAAATGTCAAGTGTGCCGCTAATACAAAATTTTACCACACAAAAGGCAAGTGCTTTTGATTAAAAGAGGTGATCAAGAAAATACTATTCACAATGCTATAGGATCAAGACCAGATCAGAAGGCATAAGATGAAGACAGAATATAAACCCTTATGTACTAAAAGTCTGGCACTTCTGTCCGAGATAATCCATACCAATTATAAAGGAGTAAATCCCCTCATCAAGGGTCTTTTTAAATGCCTTCAGCATGCTCGCTCGATAAGCCTATGCAAAGATATATATGCCGAGGTTAGAACAACAGATCAATAATCATAAGGCAACGTACTAAACAAACTTCAGGCTGAAAGTTGAACAAGATATAACAGAGTACTGAGAACGTGAAAAGCTCAAGCCACTAAGGAATAGAATCAACTACAATTATTTATGAACTTAAATCTCCTTACAAACAAACAACAGTAAGATCCTTTTTACAGTTTGATTATTAAAACAGAACGGATACATAAATCAGAATGCAAAACATTACGAATGGAACATACATAGTTTCTGAAGACGATGAATTGGCATGTCAGGTGAAAAGAAGAAATAGATGCAATTTTAGAAGCTTAACACAAACATAACAAAAAAATATATTCTTTATTCAAGGACTAAATCTAAATGCATGCAAGAAAAAAAGTAGAAAAACAAAAGGAGGACCTATAACGCCCCAAAGCAACAGGCTGGCCCAATAACTTCAAATTCAACTTAAAACCATGGTAGCCCACAACTTTGAGCTTGAAAGAAACTCAGAATTCCAATTTTCTATCCATGTGGGACAGTGGGAGGGGTTGTTACAAACTTCCCCACTTAAATTTCTGACGTCCTCGTCAAGCCTTCCGAAAATCCTCCTTGTAATATACGATGTTGGATTTGCCTAAGATGTTACAAACATCCCCCCTCAAGGACTCATCATGCTCGATGAGGTTTGCCTCACCATCCCGATGGTACAACGATCGGCTCTTATACCATTTGTAACGCCCCAAAGCAACACGTTAGCCCAATAACTTAATATTCAACTTAAAACCATGGTGGAAGTTATTGGTGGCCCACAACTTTGAGCTTATAAGAAGCTCATAAATCCAATTTTCCATTCATGTGGAACAGGTTGTTACAGGACCTTTCTTTAAAAATCACGGAAGATGAATTTCTTTTATTGATAAATCAAAGGGATGAAAAACCAGATGCATTGTTTAGGATCAATACAAAAAAGCCTAAAACCACAGGCATGCATACATATATCCATAAAATAAAATAAAAAGAAGAAGAAGCCTTTCTATAACATAAGAAAACTTTGAAAAATGTGCGCACTCATTAGATCAATTCTATACCACAAAATAAAAAATAAAATAATGAAGAGGCTTTCTTCATAACAAGAGAAAAACCAATAATCAACCATCATTCAAGGAACACAATCTAATAGCATAAAAAATGTCATACGAAATAAAAAGACCTTTTAGTACTGTCCAAAATTATCAACATATAAAATCAAAAAAAGGTAAAATTATGTAAAAAAGAAAATTTCTTGTTAACATCACCATATCCCACATTGCATGACAGTTAAAAGTGAGAAACCAGATGCATTGTTTAGGATCAAAGCAGAAAGGCTAGAGCTACAAGCACGTCTACATATATCTACGAGAAGAAGAAAAGAAGCCCTTCTATAACATAAGAAAAGAATGAAAAGATATATGCACTCATTAGAATGAACTCTACAACCACAAATAAAAAAACAAAAGAAGAGGCTTTCTTAATAACAAGAGAAAAAACAATAAGCATCCGTTATTCAAGGTCCACAATCTTAAAAGCATAAAAACATATGGAATACAAAGAAGACCCTTTTAGTACCATCAAAATTATCAACATGTTTAATCTAAAAAGGTAAAAGCATGTAAAAAAATAAATTTCTTATTAACATCAAATATTCCACCTTAATCACCTCTATGACAATTGAAAAATGAATGAATAAACCTTAAAGTAGATAAGCGGAGCCAGAATGTTGACACTTAGGATTGTACTGCTTAAATATGTTATATATGAATAAGTACTTAAATACCTCCTCCATTTCAGGTTCATAACAATACTCCATCACCTTCTTCATTACTTGTCTCCTGCCCCTCAGAGAACCAGAAGATTTTGACAACTCGCTATCTTCAGCCTACAAAATATATACGATGCTTATAATCAGAATTTCTGGTTACTAAAGTTGTTGGAAAAAAAATATGGAGATACATTGAATATGCTGCCTAAAAATAAGATGTCACACATAGCCAGCTTCCTTATGGGGTTAAAGAAGACAACTACAGACCTTTTCAACTTCAGTCATGAAGTACTCATCCATGGAATGGATACGTGGTGCTTCCCCACCATTGTCAACCTCAATATCACGCAACACCTTTGCCAAGTAGCTCTTTCCACTACCTGCAAGTATAGATGTAGGCTGTGAATTAATTGCCTAATGAGGTTATGTCACCATATGCACACTCATTAACACAAATAACATTAGCGATAACAAGATGCAACTTCATGAAAGTCTGGTTTTTGTAGTCCTATGGTTCGTCTATACTTACAAGAACTGGTCAAGACGGATCCTTAAATTCTCCGTGCTTACACTATGAATAAGCAAATGTGAGGTAATGATTTGAGAAATAAAACCCCACATAAAACATGGTGAAGGGAGAAATCATATAGGAAGGGATGTAAGAGGGAAAAATGTAAGGATGTACATAGCTTCCTTATTTAAACACACGTGTAACAAAATACATGCAAATACATATTGTTAATTCTTTGTTCACATTAAGTCAAATGGCAGTCAAAAATCACCTCCAAATTTTAGTAAAAGGAAGAACAGAATTTTGCATCAACTTCCACCACTAATCCCACGAAAAAAGAAAAAGAAAAAAAGAAATATGGTTAAGTTCAATTTGGTAAGGCAGAAATAATACCTGGAAGCCCTCGTAGGATTACCACCAAATGATCAGGACGAGATGCTCGGTGTGGCTGCTTGAATATGTGAGAAGCATCAATAATATTTGGCTTCTCTGAAGCTAAATGCCGCAATGGAAAAGGTTGAACATCTCTGACATGTTTTTCAGAAGAAGATTGCCGGGTGTGAAATTCCTATTAAGCACAATGCTGGTTATTAGTAAAAGGAAGGAATGCGATGGTAAACTAGAAAAGCTAAGAAGGGAAGTTACAAAAAAGAAACACAAGTGGAGAAATTGAGAACTTCCTTCCAACATATGAAATTCCACGAACCAAAACATAAAATATATTCAATCAACCATCTAGTTTCAACTAAAAAAGTAAAAAGGAAAAGTAATTTGGAGGTTGACCCCTTGCATTGCACCTTCATTCATCAACCGACCTACTTAGTGACTGAATAACAGTGATGACATTCTGAAGCAAATTAAGGATCTCATACTTGTTCCTCCACACACATACATACATACATACGCGAAGGGTCGTGTGAGAAGTTGAGTTAACGGTGAGAAGCGTGAGAAGTGGATCATAACCGTTGATCACTTTTAATCTCAAGTCATCCTATGAATTGCGGCTTAAAAGGGAATTGATCTGGTGCATCTCGGAGCATCTTATCTCGATGTATCTCATCCTAATGTGCGTCCATTTCTCATCCAACGGTCGATAACCACTTCTCACCATGAACTCAACTTCTCACTGGAACCCAACCCTACGTACATAAACATACATACATATATATATATATATATATATATATATGCTGATGTACGTGATCACACTTCACTATGCCCAGTTTAGTGGACAATTCAAGTTCATGGATTACATTAATCAACATTCTAGTATTAAAATATTTTGGAAGCATTGAGAAATACTAAGAATTTATCATAGTCATACTTTTTTCTCAGAGGGAAGGATATCTTCACATAGACAAACTCTCATGGCTTCCACCACTTTTCTTACATATTTAATCTCCCTGTGCACACCAATCTACAATCCAAATTGCCATATTTGGCTCAACAAAGATATTTATGAACACTCACTCGGTCAATAAGACAGATATTAACTATGGTCCTCAAAACAATTTATTTCAAGTCATTTGAAAAATATTAATATTATAACTTTGAGTTGATCAGAATCATTAAAACCACAATTTCTGGTAAAAATTGAACGAAAAAAGAACCAAATAGATGAAAATTACTGGAAAAAGAACATATCCAAAACCTTTGTTTTGACCTATCCTAAGAAGAACAAATCCAAAACAGTTATTTTAACAATTCATACTATTCAATAATAGAGATATGTTTTGACTTTCCATGATCAAGCCGATTAATACAAAATTTGCAGTGTCCTGAAGAAATGTTTAAGTCAGCAACCTGGGCAGTGGCAGCAAAAAACACCCTCGTTTGGCAGAAGTTGGCCCATTATGCTGTTTGGAAACTTCAGCAGAGATTAAGTGGGATTGAGTGCACATAATTTGAATTAAGAATAATTTAGCAGGATTTAGATTCCATTCAAGCTCAAATGAAAATTGAATTTAACCCAAATGGAAAGTGTAAGCCAAGCTTTTTGTCCCCAATCAATTAGCTGAAGCCTTTCCTTCGCAGTATCAAGAGTTAAAACAAACAAAAACACAATTTGAACTTGGATATTAATGTGAACCATCTGAAGAATCAATAGCGAACAATTAAACGGTGCTGTTTAAAACTGGATCGATTAGTAATTCCACTTAATTCCCACTTAATAAATGAAGCACTAGAAGGCTAGTCACACACTTGCCTCTACTTACGTTTTCTAAAACACTAGAAAATAATTCTAGAATCTAACTTCTTAATAAAAATTACATAACCACGTTAAGCATTGTATGAATACAATAAAAAAGAATTTGATACTGAATTAGTAATGAAATCCATATGGAATATGTATTTTTTATATTTTTAAACTAGGGAGTTTGACCTTGAAAATTCTATGCATCTCCTTTTGAACCGATGTAGGTTTGTTTCAATTTTCTATGATATCCTTATCAACTACAATGAAGTATCCTAGGGGGAAGTGCCTAGAGAGGGAAGCATCCATATGAAATATGTATACTACAATTTAGCAGTCTCCTTTTGTCAGGGAAAAGTGCCCAGAGGAGAAACAGGATGACTATAGACTATCAAATCCTATGATGAGTCTAATGCAGGGTTAAAACGTTTGTTAGCACCAAAGGAGTAATTACAGATAATTTATTTTTTCTTACACATACTCACAAGTCGTTATCAGGAGTCATATTTGTGACAACTACCAGTTATAGAATACAAAACCTAGCCTATGATAAATCTGATGACACATACACTTTTCAGTCTGAAAAGGATAGTTATTATTTATGACAAAGACATGTAGAATAAAGAATCCAAGAGGAGAACAGAAGACATAAAAAATTAAAAATATTTCTGTGGTACCTCAGCAGAAGATTGAGCTGAAGCATGATGACCGGCATTGTTAGTATAGTAAACTTGTGCAGATGATTGGTTTTCAGGAATTGCAGAACGTGATGATGACGAGTCTGCTGAAGAACTAACAGATATCGGAAACAAAGAGGGCTTTTTAGCTGGTGATGAAGCAATTGGCTCAAAGAAATGGTTCCGTGGTGGATCTATAGGTAGTGGTGGTGGAGGGGAAGTAGGAAGAGGAGGTTGGCCACGATAAGCATGAGGAACCTCCACTGGGCCGAAGTTGGTCCTAAAAGAATTGTGTGCATAGTGACCTTTTGATTCTGCCCAACTATAGGGTGGTTGAGAGTTATGATGTCTGATTGAACTTGGAATTCCCTCCTGTGAAAGAGCATTAACATCAACAGGCCGATTTACATCCGTGGGTAGGTGTGGAGATAAAAAACCATGATTTGGCTGCAAATGGTGCTGCGTTGTATCATCAGGTGGTGGTAACTGACTCTGACCTGGGTATGAATAATTGGGTTTATTTACTCTGGTAAAATTACTTGTTGTTGGCTGCAAATGGTGATAATTCTCAGGTAAAGTTTCAGTAGTTGGATCACGCATGTCCTGTGGCATGGGCAATTTTTTATTCAGTTCACTTCTCTGCATAACAGAATGATACAGAGCTGCTCCTCTATGGTGATCCTGTGTTTGTTCAGACTGTTCTGTGCTAGTAAAAAGCCTAGGTGGTTGGCTATTTTGCCTACTGTAATTTAAAGAATGGGGAATTGAGCTTTCGATCAGGTCATATTGTGATTGGCCAAGTTCGTCTCTTTGATCATAATGCACATTATTCTTCCCATACCCCATTCCCGTACTTGGAAATTCACTCATCTGTCTCCGTTTCAATCCCGTATCATCCCTAACTTCACTAGTTTCCGCAAATCTTCCATGTGTATACCTATTAGCATTTTCACAACTGGATTCTGAAAATAAATCTGCCCCCAATTTAGGCAGACCACCAGGTGTAGTAGTGTTGGCAGCATTGCCATGATCGTGAATCAACTTCAATATCCTCTCATTGTCAGATGAAACCCTTGAGGTATCCACAATTTCATCACCCATAGATGAACCTCTAGAACCCCTGTTATAATCAGTGGGTTCAAGTTTCATCCTCTTAATTCCGCCATTATCATAGCCATCATATCCATAACTAGCAGGCCCAACACCACCCCTATGATAATTATTATAATTTCCATTACCCATAGGAGGATCTACGACGCCATCGTACGGGCTCATATCTAAGCTAGGGCTACTACCATACCACGTAGGTCGTCTACCTACATATCCATCACTAGGATTGCAATCATAGTTATAATTTAACGAAGTCTGATGATTGGGGAAAGAATGATGGTGATCAAAACGGGGGGGTTGATGATGGTAATCGTTGTGTGATTGTGAGTAATGAAATCTAGGGTTTTCAATGAATGGGGGAGGAGGACAAAAAGGGAAGTGGGAAAGTGAGCAGATTGGGCAGATATTGGTGGCGTTACCTGGTATTGGTGGCAGAGGCGGAGGACGCCATGAATGATCCATCGGCTACCAGAATATGACGATTGATTGATAGCGGCGACGATGGAAAATTGTTCAGAACCGAGGGGACAGCAAGAAGAGGACTACTTCAGAACAAGTCCGTTTTGTTTTCTTTTGTTTTCTTTTGTTTTGTTACTTCAAATTTTTGAGATGTCAAACACTAGTTATAATTTTCATTAAGGTACAAGAATGAATGAAAATATTTATTTAAAAAGAAAGTTATGGTGAGAAAGATAAAAAAAGATTTTAACCTTTGGATCAAGTGTAATTCATAGGTAGGTATTAGATTAAAAGTGATCAAGAGTTCCAATCTCTTCTTACCTTCTCGCCTTAACTTTTCTTCTCACACGATCCTTCGTCTGAAAATATTATATATATATATATATATATATTGGTTTTATTTTTGATTTTATATTTTACAAAATATGAACTAAAACAAAGTAATTTATCTCTTCTTGTTTTATCAAATTAAACAAAGGGGTTGTTCGGTTGTGGTTTTAATGGGTTGTATAGCTGATATGGTTTATTCGCTCGACCATAAATAAATGTTCAGTTATGGCTTATTCACTCAGTCAATGGTTGAATCGCTCAACTAAAAATTAGATGTCCTTTACACTCAATAATTCCCCAACTACCCTTCTCCCCAACAACATTAAGGCATTGTTTGGCAAACTAACTTATAAGCTAACTGGTAGCTGATAAGCTAGCTTTTCAAAACGCTACTTTGAGTAGTTTTTCAATAAGCTAGCTTATGGTCATCCAAACATGTACCAGAAAAAAAAGCTAGCTTATAAGCTAGCTTTTTTTGTCAAACATAGCCTAAGAGAAAAACCCATGGACGTTCCTCCCTTGTTTCTCCATCTATGCTCCAGGCCTAAATTGCATCAATCTTCTCCATAGACGTCTCACATATCACATTTCTTTTGGATAGGAACAGTAACAGTCGGAGTATGTACTGTAACACCCTAAAAATAGGGGTAAGTTTAAACTTGGATAAGGCTACAAATAACATCTTAAATATAAATTAATCACCCAAAAGGGGAAACTGTAATAGCGTATACAAATGCTATGAATGGACAATAGGTTAACAACAAACTAATCTAAATCATTAAATCTAGATTATGGTGGTTGTCGACCCAATTCTCCCAAAATCTCTATCCTTTTTCTGTACGCCAATGCCCAAAAGGTATGTCTCAAAAAGATGCCATAATGGCCAACATTCGTCCCTCAAACTTTGGACGCCCCACCACTGAGGGAACCTGTTATACACGTCATTTGAGAAAAAGTGTTAGGCTTAACGTCTAGTGAGAACAAACAATTTATAACAATAATTTGGAAATGATTTGAATATAAATAAATAACCTTTCAATGAGTTAAATGAATAAAATGTAACAACATCCACATAAGAACCTTTCGGTCCCATAATATCTTATGTTGACGGGGGAGACCCGATTTCCAAGGATCGTGGCGGAACATAAAAGTAAGCCACTTTCCGAGTTGTGAGCTCAATACTTGGACCCATGGCTACGAACAACAATGTCGGCTCGTACTCAGATATGGGGGAGGGCACCCGAGGATCCAAGTCATACTCATTCACTAGGATTACATTTACGGCTCATGGCTAGTATCCGATCCAACATAACCGTACCAAATTGCCTCCGAGGACCCAATGTCTCAACTAGTTACAAACGGGAAAGTATCCCAAAAATTAAGCCGACTCTATACCTATGGATCCACTAGTAATAGTCTAAAGTTTGCCACTATTTCATTAGTGACCCAAACCATGAACACACACATGGTCTACATCAATATTTGCTAAGTATTTATCATCATATCATGAAACCATAAACATAGGTATAATACATCTATTCCCATTTTAACCACAAATGTACAAGGCTAAGTTCATTTTATAGCTCAAAACATATGATGCTTCATCATATCCCAAGATGGTATAAAACCCCAAAAATCTCCAAAATGCTAAGTTAGGTCCAATAAATTTTAAACATGAATAGTTAATCAAGGAGATGATTAGGAGTCTAAAATCATAGTTTTGACATGTATAAGGTTTTAAAAGGTTGAGAATGTACTCACAATGTGGTTTGGTTGAAAACCCTATAAATCTCCAAGAAAATCCCCCAAGATGAAGATAACTCAAAATGTGGAACCCTAGGTAGGCAACCCTTGATTTGATGATGAAGAGGCACCTTAATCCCACTATTTATGACTTAGAAGAGGGCTAGATCTTTGCAATAAATGTAGAAAATTGTAACACCCTAAAATTAGAGAAATAAAATTCGAAATTTTGACAATATGACGGTTGTAAAATGGGTAACCTGAATAGATATAACTTGTTAAACATCCCAAAGTATCATCCCGAGACGGGGAAAAGAAGTTATGTCAATTACAAAACTACTCAAATGAAGAATAAATTCAACAACCTAATAATCTAACTTAGACAAGAAAGATTAAAGTCGGGTGTTGCTATTCTTCCAAAAGTATGTCCGCTATAAAATATGCGCCGGTCACTACTCTTGGCCCCGAGGCCGTCTACTCAATCCCGACGAATCCCACCGCTAGCCTGACCTGTCATACATGTCATTTTAAGAAAAGGTGTTAGGCTAAAGTCTAGTGAGATCAAACATTTGCAGTTGGAAATAATCAAATATTAGTGTAAATAAAAGAATTGAATTTATAATAATAATGATAAGATTCTTTACCATAGCAAATACCTCTTGGGTTAACGGGGGAGACCCGCTTACTAACACAAGTGACGGAACACAAAAGTAAGCCACTTGACAAGTCAGTAAAGCCAATACACATAGAAAGTACACGCAAGGGATGTCAGGCTCAATGGCTTTAAACTTACACCCACAGAAAGTCAACTTCAACCCCGAAGGGTCCTTACGTTGAGATCCTCATCCAATATCGTAATACTTAGCACGTAGGACTTATAACCCAATCCGATGCCTAAACGTGCCTGACGTGGGAAACTAACGTCCCAACGTCGAACAAATGTTACAACAATTATGGGGTCATGACTCCCAATGCAAGCAATTAAGCCATATAATGCCCGTAAGGCCAAACGCGTGATCCGACATTTGATAATATGCATAAGATAATATAAGAGGTGGTTTTCGCAAAGGCATTCCACATTGTTTACCAAAAGGTCAATAGTTGACACATAAATAACCTTTACATGCCTCAATTCCAAAACATGCTAAAATCCAAAATACAAACTTATCAACAGTTAACTATAAGTTCATCCTTTCCAATTCCATAATTTTACATGATCAAGGCCATCCATTTAAATACATTTCCCAAGTATAAATATGCCAATAGAAACATTATCAAGGTTTATTATCCTCCATTCCATACTATTATCATAAACCCTAAAATCCCCAAAAATTAGATCTGATACAAAGTTTCCACAAATCAAGCATATGAAAAAGGAGATGTTTAGGTATTTAAAATCCACATTTTTGACATGTATAAAGTTTTATAAAAGTGAATGAACTCACATTGGTAGTTTCCAAAAGAAAACTAAACCTAGAATGAAGAGGGTGAAGACTTGAGATTAGCTAACTTGAACACTTCCACTTAAGCTTTTCAACACCTAGAAAAGGTTCATAAATGATCAAGGATGGTGGTAGATGGAAGCATTGATGATGGAAGCATTGATGATGGAGGGAGGCTAGGAAGATGAACTTACCTAAAAATCAGTAGAGAAATCGCCTTAGAAGTCCACCAAATCAGATAAATGACCTAAAAATCGCGACTTAACTTTTTATACCCAAACACCCTGGCGGTGTCACTCTCACAAGCATAGTCGCGCGGATCCCCGACCCCGTGGTACAAACGGGGCGAGAGTGCCACCGCGATTGTGACCAGGGCACTATCGCCTGGCACAATCGCGCGAGTTATACTGAGAGCCTCAAGCCCCCGGCGACTGTGCCTTCGCGATAGTGACACCCTGTCACTATCGCGGACACTGTCGTGAGAAAAGCCACCAGTTTCCAAAATTGACATTTTCAGCCCACGATGCTTAAATCAGTAAAAACTTAATATTTACTATTGAATCCCAACGCACGGTAAGTCTTAACGCGAAAAGAATACCAACTGGGTTCCCAGATTTTGGGGTGTTACAATCCTCCCCAACGTGGAAATGATTTCGTCCCCAAAATCCAACTAACTAATTAAATGAGGATATCTACGCCTCATGTCTTCTTCCGCCTCCCATGTCACATTGGTGCCGCGGTGGTGCTTCCATTGAACATTTACCATTGCCACCTCTTTATGTCGGAGCTTATTGATCAATCTTTCCAGAATGGCTTCGGGCTCTTCAACACAACGGTTATTGTCCACTCTAATCTCGGACAAAGGTATAACGCTTTATTCTTCCGTTAAGCACTTTCATAGATAGCACACATGGAACGTAGGGTGAATTCCATCCATCTCCAGTGGTAAATCTAACTTGTAAGCTTGGAGTCCAATACGCTCAAGGATAGCAAACGGTCCAAGGAAACGGGGACATAGCTTCCCCCGCTTTCCAAACCGGATCAAGACTTTCCAAGGAGACACCTTTAACATCACACGATCTCCCACTTGGAACTCTACCGGTCTACTCTTCTTGTCGGCATAACTTTTCTGACGATCTTGCGCCACTTTCAACCGCTCTAGGATTGATTTGACCTTGCCGACCGTCTCTTGCACAATTTCCGGGCCGGAAAATTGTTTCTCTCCCGCTTCTAGCCAACACACGGGGGTCCTACACTTTCTCCTGTACAAAGCTTCAAATGGTGCCATCCCGAGGCTAGAATGATAATTGTTGTTGTATGCAAACTCCACCAAAGGTAGATGGGTGTCCCAACTACTGCCAAAATCGATCACACAAGACCTAAGCATGTCCTCTAGAGTTTGAATCGTCCTCTCGCTTTGTCCGTCCGTTTGTAGGTGGTATGCCGTGCTCAAATTCACCCGTGTGCCCAACTCTTGGTGTAAAGCTCCCCAAAATCTTGACGTAAACCGGCTATCATGATCGAAAACTATTGACAAGGGTATACCGTGTCTAGTGACTACTTCATCTATATAAAGATTTGCCAACTTATCCATTAGCATAGTTTCCCGCATCGCTAGGAAATGATCACTATTCGTCAAACGGTCAACAATCACCCAAATTGTGTCATTGCCCCTCAGGGTCTTTGGTAGCTTGGTTACGAAATCTATGGTAATCTTGTACCATTTCCACTCAGGTATTTCCAGTGATTGAAGACTCCCATAAGGTCGTTGATGCTCAGCCTTCACTTGCGAACATGTCACGCACCTCTCCACATAATGTGTCACATCCAATTTCATAACTGGCCACCAGTAATGCAGTTTCAAGTCTCGGTATATCTTGGTGCTTCCTAGGTGGATAGAATATTTGGACTTGTGCGCGTCCTCTAAGAGTAGCTCTCGGCTTCCACCAAACTTTGGCACCCAAACTCGCCCATTGAAGAATTTTATCCCTCTGCTATCTTCGGTCAAAAGTAACTGTTGCTTGGTCATCACTTCGTCTTTGAGATTCTCTTCCTTCAAGGCTTCGATTTGTGAAGCTTTAATCCTTTCCATGAGGCTTGACACTAATTTGATCCTTGTAAGCTTGCCTTGAAGTCTCCCACTATACTCCTTCCGACTTAAGGCATCAACCACCACATTTGCCTTACCTGGGTGGTAGAGTAGTTCACATTCGTAGTCCTTGAGTAGTTCCAACCATCTATTTTGCCTCATGTTAAGTTCCTTTTGATCAAAAACATACTTCAAGCTCTTGTGATCCGTGTACAAGGTACATTTCGTGTCGTAGAGGTAATGTCGCGCACAACTTTAATGTGAACACTACTGTCGCTAACTCTAAGTCGTGAGTGGGGTAGTTCTTCTCGTGCACTTTTAATTGTCTGGATGCGTAGGCGATTACTTTCCCTCTTTGCATGAGCACGCATCCGAGTCCCATCTTGGACGCATCGCTATAGACCACAAAATTCTCCGATCCCTCCTGTAAGGATAAGATCGGGGCCTCACATAACTTCCCTTGCAATGTTTGAAATGCTTTCTCTTGCACTTCGGTCCACACAAACTTTACATTCTTCTTGGTCAACATCGTCAACGAAGAAGCAATTTTGGAGAAGTCTTGTATGAACCTTCGGTAATAACCCGCCAAGCCTAGAAAGCTTTGGATCTCAGATGGGCTTTTGGGAGGTTCCCAATTCATCATAGCTTCTATCTTTGCCGGATCCACCTTCACTCTGTCTTTCGTGACTACGTGCCCCAAGAACTGCACTTCCTTCAACCAAAACTCTCACTTGGAAAATTTTGCATAAAGTTTCTCCTTCCTCAAGACCTCTAAAATGTCCCGGAGGTGATGCGCATGATCGGCTTCGTCCCTTGAGTGTAACACCCTAAAAATCAGAGTAAATTAAAACTTCATAAATAAGGCAATAAGACAACTACATTGATATAAACCTCTCGAAAAGGTGTGTCAGTCCTTAAGACTTTACAAAAACCTGTACGGATTTAGAATTCATCAACAGACTAATCTAAACATAACTATCTAGATTACATCAGTTGACATCCATTAATCATCAAAAGAATGGGACTTAACAATGCCCAACTATCAACACTTTAATCCTCTCAAAAAGCCCCGAGACCCAACTCGTCTCTCAAAACCCGGTGCATCCCACCGCTAAGGGAAACCTGTTATACATATCATTTGAGAAAAACTGTCAGACTTTAAAGCCTGGTGAGAACATACAGTTTATAAAGCTCGAAAGATATAAACATCAGTATCATAAAGAAATCTTTTCATAAAGGTTTAGTTCGTAAAGATAACATTTCGCCACAACCGGGCCTCTTCGGTCCAAAACTCTTAAACGGTGATAAAATGACCATTTTACCAAGGATAGTAGTGTAACACAAAGTAGACCACAAATCCGAGTTATGAGCTAAACACTTGGAGTCCTCAGCAATGAACCCAGAGTCCGTGCTACGAGGTGAGATCGCGCTCCCAAGGGAAACCAATGTATACTCCTTCACTAGGATCACTATGAACCATGACTAGTATCCGGCCTCACATAACCGTACCAAGTTGCCCTCTAGGAACATATGCATCCATAGTTACAAAATGGGGAATATTACCTCCCAATAACACAGTCTACTCCAAAACCTAGGGATCCACTAGTAATGGTAAGGACTCGTCACAACAACATATGTGACTGACCATAAATAAATATATGGTATAAGTACATTTTATAAACAAAATGCTATTCTCAGTTCAACTTCTGGTAAGAATGAAAATCATTTAAAATGAGTTCATAAACATCATTTTCAAACGACTACATAATGTGCAAGTAAAACATCATTTTACTTCAATAAGGCGGGACCCGTCATTTTGGTCAAATCTGACCGGGAACCCCGAGATTCACCAAAACTTCATTTATATCAAAATGTTTAGAACATAAAATCATACCGTAGAAATACTTCAGATTTCGCAAATAAGAGTTTTGATATGTATAAAGTTTGTAAAATGGTAGTAGGAACTCACCGGTAGGTTTTTGGAATAAAACCTAGAAAATCAGATAACGATCACGACGAAGAGGTGAAGCTTAAAACACCGACCCCTTGCTAGAAACACCGAAAACTAGCAACCAAACGAGACTTCGAAGATCGAAAGATAAAGAGAGAGAGAATTAGAGAGAGAAAGATATTTAGATTTGTGATAAGGAAGTCTTGGGAAACTGAACCTCTTAAAGCGGTCAAAGCAACTTCGCGGGTTATGCCGCGACTTCAACTCGCGGCATAACTCGCCCGTGTCCCAAAAACCCTAATCATCCAGTGGGTTTCGCGGGTTGTGCCGCAACCTCTAGTCGCGGTATAACTCGCATAGTTCTCAAAATCCATATCCAATAGAGGGTTACGCGGGTTGTGCCGCGACCTCTAGTCGCGGTGTAACTCGCGTAATTCACTGTTTCTCCCCAAACTTCACAAAAACCAAAACGACAACCAACCAAACACGGAGCTAACGACAAAAGATTAACATAAGAATTGCAAGGTTACACAACGGAAATCCGGGGTGTTACATTGAGTATATGAGAATGTCATCAATGAACACAATGACCAACTTGTCAAGGAAGGGTCGGCACACGCGGTTCATTAAGTCCATAAATATTGTTGGAGCGTTCGTCAAGCCGAAGGGCATCACTAAGAACTCGTAGTGACCATAGCGCGTCCTAAAAGTGGTTTTCGGTATGTCCTCCTCTTTGACTTTCACTTGATGATAGCCCGAAAGTAGATCAATCTTAGAAAAACAACCCGCCCCTTGAAGTTGGTCGAACAAGTCATCGATTATAGGGAGTGGATATTTATTCGTCACGGTCACCTTATTCAATTCCCTGTAATCGATACACATCCGCATGGTGCCATCTTTCTTCTTCACAAACAGGACCGGTGCTCCCCAAAGCAAGGAACTCGGTCTCACGAACCCCTTATCCAAAAGGTCTTGCAACTGACCCATCATTTCCTTCATCTCTGACGGAGCCAAGCGGTATGGAGCTCTGGCTATCGGAGCCGCTCCCGGTGTTAGATCAATATTGAACTCTACTTGATGGTCGGGTGGTAAACCAGGCAAGTCGTCCGGAAATACATCGGGGAATTCCCTTACCACCTCGACATCTTCTAGCCTCTTCTTCTCAAGTTTGGCATCTACAACATATGCCAAAAAGGATGAGCATCCTTTCGATAAACACTTTCGTGCCTTCGCCATGCTAATGATTGCTACTTCGCCCTTCCGTCTCTCACCGTACACGGTCACCGACCCACCATCCAAAATCGGGATTCGAATTAACTTCTTCGCACAAAGGATTTCGGCGTGGTTATTCGACAACCAATCCATACCGATAACAACATCAAATCCTCCGATGACCATTGGCATTAGGTCAACCGGGAATTCTCTCCCTTCGATTTCAAGCTTGCAATTTTTAAGAACATCCCGAACCACTACTTGATCACCATCCGCTAGCTCTACTACTAATGCATCCTCTAAACTAGTAGTGGGCATGGATAGCTTTGGGCAAAACGAACTTGACACAAACGAAAAACTAGCTCCCGAATCAAATAATACACGTGTAGGTACAGAGTTTAGGAGAAACGTACTCGACACTACATCCGTCGAAGCCTTCGCCTCCTCGGCGGTCATCTGGAATGCTCTTCCCGTCGCTTTCGGAGTATCCACCTTCTTTCCTCCGTTAAAGCTCGCCTTTGCCTTCGGGCAATCACTTCTGATGTGACTCGACTCCTTGCAACCGAAACAGATTTGTCCTTTGATCGGGCAATCACAGAAACTGTGGTCGGGCTTGCCACACTTAAAACACGGTTCAGACCCTGAATTGCAAGGGCCGGTGTGCTTGCTTCGACACCTTGAACACCATGGAATATCCCGCCTAGAGCCGACTCCCTTTTGACTGATGTTGAATGATCTTGACCTCTTGGAGGGTATGGAACTCCCCTCCCATCTTTATTTCTCGGCTCCTCCACTTTCCCTTTCTCCTTACCCTTTACATGTCCTGGAATACATATTTGAAAAGACAATGAGGGTAGACCAATTGGTCTAGTGAGATAATCCTTGACAGTTTATTAGCCGCATTGTGAAAGCATTGGTAATAAACCATAATTAACATATCAAACCTTGATATTTATATAATGTACATAATATATGTTGATGTCCTTTAACACTAATATCCCATAATATATTTAGTTGGCTGCTAAGCATAACTCATTAATTTACTCCACTGTACCTTAAGTACAACCAACTCCGCTGACCTTTAGATACTGCCAACTCTGTCGACCGATAAGTCCATCCAAAATGCAATAATGTAATATAATATTCAAATAGATATCACCACCTTCCATTAACCATAATGTAACACCCAAAAAATTGAGAGAATTTTAAGAATCTCGAAATTCATAAATATGATGTCTATCTATAGAGTAATCCTGAACACCCTAACAATAGGGGACACTCAAACCATTTGTAACGGTAAAGACAATCATGCCCAAATGTAACATCCCAAAGCGGGGAATATAGTATGGTATTTATAAGCCCAAATAATGAAGAATATAATCGACAACCTAATAATCTAAACTTGTCAAATAGATTACGGTCGGGTGTCGCTATCCTTCCAAAATGTGTGACTATCAAGTCGTATAATCCGGTCTATAGAACTCCCGAAAGGATTGCTATCAACCACATGTTCGACCACTCATTCCCGACGATTCCCGCCACTAGTATGCCCTGTCGTACATGACAACCAAAGAAACAAGTGTTAGGCTAAGGCCTAGTGAGAACATATAATCACAATGTAAATAATAGACTGAAGTTACAATATATGTATATCCATGTATTTATTGTTTCCAACCAAAATGCTCGGCTTGTCATTGAACGTGTAATGCAGTGCAACGCTTGACAACATGCATACGAATCCACTCAAGCCATTTGGCTTGTTAGCATCAATCCAAACCGGTTCTTTAACCATTCGAGGCGTCAACCCAAACCGATATTTAGCCATTAGGGACATCAATCCAATCCGGGTCTTTAGCCTAGTTTCAAAATGCACCATTATGACCAACGTAAAGACTTCTATTCACCTACACACTCATAATACATGATAAGGTCAATGGTCCTCTCAACCCAACTCATCAATTTTGATCATCTTCAACATTTGGGTTTTAGGTCAAACTTCACAAAATCAACCAAGATATAAGAAGATATATTGTAACACCCGTAATTTTCTATAAGTAGAGGACACCCGGACGTTTTTGGAACTTATGTACGGTGGGACTTTTGTTGAGAATTCATTGTTTAAAGTCCCTTAGAGTATCGGGGGTGTTGGCGTTGAAAAAGTTGAGTTTCGGGGCTTGGAAAAAGTTCAGCGACAATGCCCGACGACTATGACAGTGTCATAGTCGCACTGGGCAATGTCGCTGGTCAATGTAGCACCAGGGCACCAGGGTGCTGTTAAGTCGGGATTCTCAGCCTTCTTCCTCATTTCTCTTCTCCAAACTTTTCTCATTCTCTCTCAAATCATTCCTTCTTCACTCCCCTCAAACCCTAACCCATTTTAAGGTCATTTCCATGAATTCTAAAGTACTCCATCATCATCAAGCTTGCAACCCCAACCTCAAGTACTAGATCAAGTGTTCCTTCTCATTCCTTGAGGTTTATAAGTTTTAGGGTTTTGCTCAAAACCTAAGTGGTAAGTGTATCTCTTCCATTTCTAAACCCTAATATAAGATATAAATACTCCATTGATGATTTCCTAAGTATTATGTTTCTCCATTTTCGGTTTGGAAGATTTTGGAGGAGTTAAGTCAAAATTAGGGTTTTAGGTATAAGTTGAGGTTTTGATGTAAAATGTTTGGGGAATGTTTCTATATGGTTGAATATGATTATTTACGGTTGAAAATGTTTGGATCTAGGTTTTGGCTTGGAAGATTCAAGTTTCGTCAAGGAAGCTCAAAGTGGGGTAAAATCTAGATTTAGCCTAAATCTAGCAAGGTGAGTTCAAGTTGATTTGTGAAAACGGTGTACATGCCAAAATGTTTATTTTATAGTGTTTTGCATCTTACATGAAATTGCTAACTGCTGATAAGTTTGGTTATATTGAAAGTGTTTAACTTTATAAACGTATATAACACACATCTTTGGGATTTTTGGGCATTTCGATAAATGTGTTATAAATGAACGGGTTTCGATGAATTATTGCATAAATGGGTATTTGGTCAAAAATGCACTTTTAAGTGTTTGTCGGGTTTTTATGCATCGTTCATTAAATGGAATGTTTTGAAAGGTACAATGTGTGAGTCCTTTGGGTTTGAGTCATTCCCGACTTTGGGGAAACATTTTAGAAATGGAAAACCTTTTGGGTTTTGGGCCGAAGGCCAATGGTAATTTGAGAATCAAAGATTTTGGGAAAATGTGTATTTTGGTTTGTTTAACCATATTGGCTCTCGTGTTTTAGCCAAACGTCTATTAAGCCTCTTGGGACTTGATTTGTACTCGTTGGAATCTTTGGAACATTTGTTCAATTTTGGTAGCTCGTTAAGGAGCTTTGGACGTATGGTGTACTTAGTTGCACCTTATTTGAGAGTTACATGTTTTGAACGCGTTAGTTCATTCTTTTGAGTCATGTAACGTTTTAGACTGTAATGCATTGGATCCATAGGCATATGAGTCGGTCAGTTGGTTTAGTTGGGGACTTTATCCCCGTGTTAGGACGGATATTGTTTATGGCTAGCGGGAGCTCGAGGTATAGATCGTGGGTGGTTGAACTCGATAACCGCGTAACCTTTGTTGAATGGCTCGAGGTAGATATCGTGGATGGTTGAACTCGATGCCCGTTTGTAATCCAATCTGGTTACTCATCGTGGAATTTAGTGTCCGTGTTTGAAGTCTAGTGAGTAGTCCCCAAGTCATGTTTTTATGTAAGCTTGTGGTGGTAGCTCGGGTTGTGAGCCGTATATGGAGCTAAGTCTTGCGGTGGTGCCTATTGTGAGCTGGATACGGGGACTTGTGGCTTTTGTGGTGACACTCATTTAAAGGTCGAGTAAACACTCGGGTCATTTGGGTATCTTGCGGTGGTAGCTCGGTTGGGAGCCGGATACGGGGATCCATGGCCTATGTGAAGCTCGAGAATATTGAAAAGTGGCTTAACTTTGTGTGTCCGTCACTTTCGATGGAATTCGGGTATCCCCCGTCACCGAAAGGTGTTGTTTTTGGGTATTGAGTTTTATTATCCAAGTTTTCGGTGGCGTTTTGTATAATTGGGTTTTATCCTTGATTTATGGGTTAAGTATTATGCCCCACCCGTGTATTGGATGTTTCGGGATATAAAGTTTTAACCGTGTTTTCATAAATGGAGAGTTCAATTTCTATTCACGTTTTAAGTGAGTTTTGGGTTAAACATAATTTATGAATGGGCGGTTTATATTGGTGTCTTCGTCCTTGAAGTAGTTTGGATTGGAAAACGTAAATTGGTGTTCTGTCTAAAATGCATATTATTGGAAAACGAGTTGTTTCATATGTAAGACATATCAAATTGAAAGATTATGATTTTAACCGCATTCTTTCTTTTTAAACGATTAATTTATTTATGTTGAAAACCCTTGAGCTCACTAGGCGTTAAGTCTAACCTTTTTATTTGTCGGCATGTGCATCAGGTTCCAGATGGAGGTTTGGTTCTAGCAGTACTATAAAGAGATGTGCTTAGTTTTTTACAAATGTAAGTATCTGGTGAAGTCTTCTGCAGTTTGGAGATAGTGACTATTATTGGGTTTTAGTAGCACCCGTCCTTATTATAGACTGTATGTATAGAATGAATGTGTGTATTGAGGTTAAATCTTAAATTGTGATTGTAGATGAATCATTTATTGGTGTATTTAGAAAATTTTAAATTAGTTGCTATTTCTAGATTTGAGGGTGTTACAAGTTGGTATCAGAGCTTAAGTTTGAGAGAATTAGGTATTGATTTTTGGATGCCTAGACTCAAACTAGTGTTCTTTTAAGTGATCGAAAGTGAAGTTGCACATTAGGTACCTTAAGATACGATATTTTGGAATTGACCGAGACGCTAGAAACGGGAAACTTGTCGAGGATCGCAAGGATGATCATGTACGGTCTCTCTCTAAAATGGCCTCGGGTTATTCGACACACCGGTGTCGTCCACACGATTTTCCAACAAGGGAATGACACTTTTTCTTCCGCCAAACACTTCCGCAGGTAACATACATGGAAAGTAGGGTGGATTCCCTCCATCTCCGGTGGTAAGTCCAGTTTATACGCTTGTAGTCCAATACGCTCAGTGATGGTAAAGGGTCCAAGGAAACGGGGACTTAGCTTTCCCCGCTTTCCAAACTGAATCAAACCCTTCTAAGGGGACACCTTCAACATCACCCGGTCCCCCACTTGAAACTTAACGGGTCGTCTCTTCTTGTCGGCATAGCTCTTTTGTCGGTCTTGTGTCGCCTTCAAACGTTCTCGGATTCCTTTGACTTTATCGGTGTCTCTTGCACAATTTCCGGTCTGGCGAATTGCTTCTCGCCCGCCTCTAACCAACACACGGGGGTTCTACACTTCCTCCCATACAAGGCTTCAAACGGTGTCATTCCAAGGCTAGAGTGGTAACTGTTGTTGTAAGCAAACTCCACCAAAGGTAGATGAGTGTCCCAATTACCGCCAAAATCGATCACGCACGATCTAAGCATGTCTTCCAAGGTCTGAATTGTCCTTTCGCTTTGTCCGTCCATCTGTGGGTGGTATACCGTACTCAGATTCACTCAAGTACCTAATTCTTGATGCAAAGCCCCCCAAAATCTCGAAGTAAAATGACTATCACGATCAGATACTATAGATAAGGGTATACCATGTCTAGAGACCACTTCATCAATATAGAGTTTTGCTAGCTTATCCATCGACAAGGTTTTCCGCATCGCGAGAAAGTGAGCACTCTTGGTCAAGCGATCAACAATCACCCAAATGGTGTTGTTGCCCCGCAACGTCTTTGGTAGCTTGGTCACAAAGTCCATGGTGATCTTGTCCCACTTCCACTCGGGTATCTCCAATGATTGTAAGCTCCCATAGTGTAACACCCCGAATTTTCGTTATGTAATCTTGGTATTCTTGTGTTTAAGCGTTGTTGTTAGCACCGCGTTTGGTTTGAAGTTTGAGTTTGGATCTTAGCGGTTTTGGACAAACCACAGTGAACTACGCAAGTTGTACCGCGACTTGAGGTCGCGACACAACCCGCGAAACCCTCTGTTTGGGTTTTGGTTTCTGCAAGCGGGCGAGTTATGTCGCGACCTCACGCGAAAGACCCTGGCTGACTTAGGGGTGGTCAACCCCAAAATATCTCATTTTGGTGTAAATTAAAAATCTCAAACACACACACACTCTCTCTCTCTCTCTCTCTCTCTCTCTTGTTTCCATTTGAGATTGCTTCGATTGCCGTTACTTGTTAGTATTAAGTGCATCTAGCAAGGGTTCGGTATAGAAAGCTTCGTCTTTCCCTGGTGGTTGATATCTGGTTTTCGGGTTTTATTTCTAAAACCTATTTGGTGAGTTCTTACTACCTTTTTACTCTTTATACATGTCAAAGGTAACTTTTTGAACTTCTATATATCTCCACGGTTTCAGATCTAAGTTTACTACATTTTGATATAACTTGAGTTTTTGGAGATTTTAGGGTTCTTGATCATTTTCAACTAAAATGATGGGTTCCATCTTATTTGAAGTAAAGGATATTTTACTTGCGCATTTATGTGTTTTATTGGAAAGAAATCATAGTAAAATAAAGTACGACATGCACATTGAATTGTGAGGTACTGGAAGGAAAGTAAAATAAAGTACTACATGCACATTGAATTGTGAGGTACTGGAAGGAAAATAAAATAAAGTACTACATGCACATTGAATTGCGAGGTACTGGAAGGAAGGTAAAATAAAGTACTACATGCACATTGAATTGTGAGGTACTGGAAGGAAAGTAAAATAAAGTACTACATGCACATTGAATTGTGAGGTACTGGAAGGAAAGTAAAATAAAGAACTACATGCACATTGAATTGTGAGGTTCTGGAAAGAATGTATATAGTCCCATTTTATGATTTCATTCTTATCAACAATTAGACTTGGGATTGCTTATTTGGAAAGATTCCCTTTTGATGCTATTGTTTATATTTCTTGAAATTATAAACTGTATGTTCTCACTAGGCTTTAAGCCTAACACTTTTTCTCAAATGATATGTATAACAGGTTCCCATTAGCGGTGGGTTGCTAAAGGCTTGAGTGACGAGCTTGATCTCGGGGGCTTTTTGAGATGACTAGTATTTGATGTTGGGCAATTGTTTAAGTCCCATTCTTTTGGTGATATTGGATTAACAACCAATGTAATCTAGATAGTTTATGTTTAGATTAGTTTGTTGTTGAATTCCATATCCGTATATAGGTTTTGTAAAGGTTAAGTACTTTCCCCTTTTTGGGAGGTTTATACCAAGTGTTGATGTTTATTTGTCCAGCTTCCGCGTTTTAAATTCACTCTGGTTTTTAGGGTGTTACACATAGGGTCATTGGTGTTCGGCCTTCACTTGCGAACAAGTCACGCACCGCTCTACATAGTGTGCCACATCTAACTTCATAACTGGCCACCAATAGTGCAACTTTAAGTCTCTATACATCTTGGTGCTTCCCGGGTGGATGGAGTATTTGGATTTATGCGCGTCTTCCAAGAGTAGCTCTCGGTTCCCTCCAAACTTTGGCACCCAAACGCGTCCATTGAAACATTTGATCCCTCGACTATCTTCAGTCAGAAGTAGTCGTTGCTTGGTCATCACTTCATCTTTGAATTTTTCTTCCAACAAGGCATCAACTTGTGACGCTTTGATCTTCTCCATAAGGCTTGACACCAATTCAATCCTTGCAAGTTTGGTTCGGAGTTTCCCACTATATTCCTTCCGACTCAACGCATCGGCCACCACATTTGCTTTACCCGGGTGGTAAAGCAATTCGCAATCGTAGTTCTTGAGTAGCTCTAACCACCTTCTTTGCCTCATATTTAACTCCTTTTGATCGAAGACATATTTCAAACTTTTGTGATCCGTGTACAAGGTACACTTCGTGTTGTAAAGATAATGGTGCCACATATTAAACGCGAACACCATCGTCGCTAGTTCCAAATCATGAGTGGGGTAATTTTTCTCGTGCACTTTTAGTTGCCTTGACACGTAGGCGATCATTTTTCCCCTTTGCATAAGTACGCACCCAAGACCCATCTTAGAGGCGTCGCTATAAACCACGAAATCTTTCGACCCTTCCGGCAAAGATAAGCTCGGAGCTTCACAAATCTTATTTTGCAACGTCCGGAATGCCTTCTCTTGAGACTCGATCCATACGAACTTTGTATTCTTCTTCGTCAGAGCCGTCAACGCTGAAGCAATCTTGGAGAAATCTTGAATAAATCTTCGGTAATAAACCGCTAACCCCAAGAAGCTTCTGATCTCGGATGGACTCTTAGGAGGTTCCCAACTTATCATGGCTTCTATCTTCATGGGGTCCACCTTCACACCATCTTTCGAGACTACATGCCCTAAAAACTGCACCTCCTTCAACCAAAATTCACACTTGGAGAATTTTGCATAGAGCTTCTCCTTCCTCAAGACTTCCAACACGTCTAGAAGGTGGTGCACGTGATTGGATTCATCCTTGGAGTAAATTAGAATATCGTTGATGAATACAATAACCGACTTGTCAAGAAACGACCGACACACGCGGTTCATCAAGTCCATGAACATCGCGGGGCGTTCATCAAACCAAAGGGCATCACCAAGAACTCTTAATGCCCATAGCGCGTCCTAAATGTGGTCTTTGGAATGTCGTCTTCCTTAACTCTCACTTGATGGTAGCCCGAACGTAGGTCGATCTTTGAAAAGCATCCCGCTCCTTGAAGTTAGTCGAATAAATCATCGATTCTAGGGAGTGGGTACTTATTCGTCACGGTCACCTTATTCAACTCCCTATAATCTATGCACATCCGCATGGTGCCATCCTTCTTCTTCACGAACAAGACCGCCGCTCCCCACGACGACGAGATCGGTCTCACGAATCCTTTCTTAAGAAGGTATTGTAGTTGTCCCATCATTTCTTTCATTTCTGACGGGGCCAAATGGTACGGAGCCCTAGCTATCGGGGTCGCTCCCGGAGTTAGGTCAATCTTGAACTCTACCTGGTGATCGGGTGGTAGTCCAGGCAAGTCATCCGGGAATACATCGGGGAATTCCTTTACCACTTCCACGTCTTCAAGCTTTTTCTTCTCGAGCTTGGCGTCTATAACATACGCCAAAAATGATGAGCATCCTTTTGATAAACACTTATGTACCTTCGCCATGCTGATAATCGCCACCTCGCCCTTCCGTCTTTCGCCGTACACAGCTACCGACTCATCATCCGAAATTGGAATTCGTATCAGTTTCTTCGCACAAAGGATCTCGACATGGTTATCCGCTAGCCAATCCATCCCGATAACAACATCAAACCCTCCGATGACCATCGGTATTAGATCAACCGGAAATTCTTTTCCCTCGATCTCCAATTTGCAACCCCTAAGAATATCCCAAACTACTACTTGGTCACCATCCGCTAGCTCTACCACTAAAGCATCCTCTAAGCTATCAGTGGGCACGATTAATTTTTGACGAAAAACATTCGACTCAAACGAAAAACTTGCGCCGGAATCAAACAATATACGCGTAGGTATGGAGTTTAGGAGAAACATATCGGACACCACATCAGTCGAAGCCATCGCTTCCTCGGTGGTCATTTGAAACGCTCTTCCCGTTGCTCTAGGGGTGTTAGAGCATAAATATATTGGATACAAGATCAAGAAGACTGAAGGTCAAAATGTAAGAAGTCAAAGCTGAGAAAGTCAACACTCATTAAAAGTCAAAGTCTTTTATAATAAAAGTCAAATGTATTTGTATTTGTATGTGGTTTGTTTCCTTGTTTTAGTAGTATGTATAAATACCTTGTATTTCTGTTTTTTTTTAGTTGTAACAAGTCTTATTGAGAATCAGAGAGAGAATTCGTTTGAGGGAGATCTGTAGAGAGAGAGAGAGAGTGTTCTAGAAAGAGAAAGTGTAATTGTTGGATTTGAAAGATTAATCAAACAGGTAAATTTGATTGAAATCTTGTTTGTGTTTGTTTAATTGTGAATAGGAACTAGAATCTGGGAATAGAAATTGGTATCAGAGCAGATCCAAAGTGAAATCAAATCAAGAAAATCAAAGTTTTGGATTGTTCGTCACTGTTCGTTCAAGAAATTTCGAATTCTGAGTTTTTGTGAGTTTTTGGAGCAGATTTTGATTAGGTTTTGATCGCAAAGTGTACTAGATCGAGTATATGTACTTTAATTTCCGTATTGCACTGTAATTTCAATCGAATTTGTGATTTTTGTTAAGTTTTTGTTCACGAGTCGAAGTTCACTGTTTCATCAATCAAGTTGTATTGTAAGTGTTTGGTTGTAAAAATCATTTTATAAAAGATAATGTAGAAAAAGGAAAAATTGAACTTTATTTTGTAAAAACAGATTATCAACTTGCAGATTTATTTACCAAACCCTTAGATGAAAAGAGATTTAATTTTCTTGTCTATAAGCTTGGTATGTTAAATCTTAAGACGTAATCGGTTGTTACCTACTAAAGTTACGAATTGTTATTTTTCATCATTTTCTTTATCTTTATTTTCTGAAAGATATCTGCACTTTAATTGTTTGCTCATGATCTCAGGGGGAGTTAGAGAAGATTTTAAATGATCTACATTCATTTGAGGGGGAGCATAACTAATTTCTGCATTATACTTAACTGACAAAATGATTTTAGGGGGAGCTTATAAGACAAAAGGAGTAAGACTATGATTTCTGATTATTTCAAATCAGAACTCGTACATTAATCGTTTTATTGCTTTATGTCATTCTATTTTCAAATAAGTTTTTGTGAATAAATTTTGACTAGACTTTGAGACTTATGCAGGATGAGAGAAGCTGACACGATCATATCTAAATGACTACAGCTTGACTTTCTGAGAATTAAGATTGCGCGAAAAGGTAAATTTCTTATCTTAATCCCAAATATATCTGAAAGAAGGACAACTTTCAGGTATAGAAAACATGTTCTTAAATGTTCAAACCACTTCCTGATTTTTAAACAAGATTTTATAATTTGGAAGTGTGATTTTAAATGTTTTCATTTTTTTTGTCATTAATTGATAAACAAACCGTGTGTTTCCAAAGATAAATACTTGCGTATTGTCTTTTCTATATACTTTCAAGTATTCATACACACCGGTTTGACTTTGTTCAACATGTTCTTACCATGTCTCTAAATTGGAACAATTTTTCTTCTATGGTAAGACACTCCGCTTGTATTCAAAGAATTTTGAGCGATATTTCATTTCTAAACGGTCATTTCAAGAATGTCTATATTTTGTTTCGTATAGACAAATATCAATTATTCTTAACCATAAGCTTTAATTGCTATATCATTCATTTCTGATCATTTTCATACAATGTCAGATTTTCAAACAAGTCTTTTGCATTCATATTCATCCATTCAATATACTTGTTTGAAAATATTTCAATGTTTAAAAATGCTCAAATCTTCATGATTATATTTTATGAGCATTATTTCATCTGATATTTGTATATGAGCTTTAACTGCTATAGTTAAATCATTTGAGCAACACATGCTTTATAGGAACTATGGGTTCTTTGTGCTAGGAATTAACTAAACTTCTATGAAATCACGTTAACCAGTGATTTCTACCCAAGAAGTTAATCCTTAGTGATTGAGTGTGAGGAGTCTAAAAGAAATGAGTGTGGGTGTGATGAGGTAAAATGTAAAGGAGAGTCTGGTTAGATGTGAGCTTAATGATGAAAAGAAAGAGGGTGTGAGAACAGAGTAAAAGAATATTAAACTCTGCACCAACTACTTTCTGAGCCGGGCAGCCACATTACTAGCATTTCACAACTCTTTGGTGAACGTTATTGAAACAGGCAACTAGCCCATGCCAACTCTTGACAATACCCCACCAGCCACTCATTTTCTTCTCAAAAAGAAGATGTTTCACATTTTCAAGGGGACGCAACATATTATCTATCTGGTTTTCATTTGGAAAATCTGGATATTGAAACAGAAGGAAGTCTGCCCCACCTTCGCACTTCAATCATGCACATTGAGTCTGTGTTTATCTACTGTTGTCTCAGTGGTTTACACAACTTTGAGCCTTATTAAAAAGCAATCATCGTGCTTAATTCTTTCTACACTTGCACGAACACACAAGGAATTCGTTTATTTGTCATAACATTCATAGAAATTGCCTTTGTGGTATTTCGATGATTGGATGGAAGCCCTGGGGGAATGAACATCAAAAAGCTCCTTTATATTGTGTATTCGTTACACACAGTGACTTTGTGTTACTGACAGACATATTAACTGATTCATATGTTGATTCAGGAGTTACATGTTCTTATTTTATCTGGATTTGCAAAGATCTAGATGAATACTTGGTTATGGATCACAGAATCAGAGACTCAGTTTGACAGATCAGAATGGTCAAAGACATTTCTTGGACGAAAAGTTTTGATGATATAGATGCTCAAATCATCAAAAAGGGGGAGATGATATCAAGAAATGTTAAAGTTTTGAAGTTTGTAGGAGATGGTATGAAGAAATGTTAAAGTTTTTGAAGTTAAAGGGAGATGATATCAAAGAAATGATAAAGATTTGAAGATGATCAAAGAATTTCTGAAGATTTTGAGGAAATTTTCTTTGAAGATTATTTGCTAAAGCATCTGAGCTGATTCTGAAGATAATTTCTTTCCAAAATCTGAAAGCGTTATATGCGAGCTTTGGGGAGATTTTTCATCATTTGAAGACAGTTTTAGAAAGAAGACATGTTAAAGAAAAAGGGGAGATTACTTTGGCAGAGCTTAAAGTGAAGACTGAATTGCTAGATCTTTCAACAGTGATCTTGAATCCAAAGGGGGAGATTTTTAGAGCATAAATATGTTGGATACAAGATCAAGAAGACTGAAGGTCAAAATGTAAGAAGTCAAAGCTGAGAAAGTCAACACTCATTAAAAGTCAAAGTCTTTTATAATAAAAGTCAAATGTATTTGTATTTGTATGTGGTTTGTTTCCTTGTTTTAGTAGTAGGTATAAATACCTTGTATTTCTGTTTTTTTTAGTTGTAAGAAGTCTTATTGAGAATCAGAGAGAGAATTCGTTTGAGGGAGATCTGTAGAGAGAGAGAGAGTTCTAGAAAGAGAAAGTGTAATTGTTGGATTTGAAAGATTAATCAAACAGGTAAATTTGATTGAAATCTTGTTTGTGTTTGTTTAATTGTGAATAGGAACTAGAATCTGGGAATAACAAGGAGGATCCGTATTCTTTGCTTCGGTTCTTCTCGTCTTCAACTTTAGGCATTCACCCCGGATATGACCTGGTTCCTTGCATTCGTAGCACGTAATCCCTCTGACCGGGCAGTCACGATGATCATGCTCCGGTTTCCCACACTTGAAACATTTTGTCCCGCCCGTGGTGCATGGACCAACATGCTTACTCTGGCATTTAGAGCAACATCTAGCTTCTCGTCCAACCTCATTCCCACGGTAATTGTTGTTGAAAGGTCTCATCTTCCTTGAGGGTGTAGAACTACCCTCCCATCTTCTTTTCTCAACTGATCCGTTTTTCTCTACCTTGCTCGGACCATAGGAATCTTCCACCAATTGTGCCTCCTCGATTGCCTCACGAACAGTAGATGTTTTAGACACCCACACCATGTTCATCATATCGGTCGACAATCCTTTGATGTAGGCCTTGATCTTCTCTCTCTCAGTCGGGACCAGATGTCCCACCAATCCCAGTTTGTCCATGAATAATTTGTTATACTCCCTTAATGACAAATTCCCCTTCTTCAACCCACGGAACTCATCGATGATTCGGTCCATGGCTCGCTTATTACAGAATTCCTCCATCACTTTCTTCTTGAAAGTCGCCCAACTCAGTTTGGCCAACACCGTGGCCTCTACTGAAGCGGAATACACATTCCACCAGGTGAGGGTTGCCCCTCTAAGCATTTAAGAACCGAATGTCGCTTTTTGACCTTCACCGCATTCGCTCGATCTAAAGGTTTGCTCCATTTCTCGGATCCAATCCATGCATGCTACCGGTTCGTCTGATCCCTTGAATTCTAGTAGTCGGCAACCAAGGAAGGCTTTGAAAGTACAAGTCTTCGTCACTTGCCTTGCTTCCGGGGCCATGGTCCCATCAGTGGGAATTTCGGGTCCGGTACCCCCGGATCTGGCCACTAGAATATTTTCCGCAACCGTCTCGTGCCTATGGTTGTTAGCATCTCGGTATTCTAGTAGTTTTAGAAACATTTCTTGCTGTTGAGCCATCGCTGCGTTCATGGCTTGCATCATCCGATCCATCATCCTTGACTCCGGGGTCACTTCTTCCATTAGAGGCTCCTCCGTTTCCAGATTGCGTCGGGGAATGTGTTCGGGTCCCCCGCCCAACACATTGACCAAACGAGAGGGTTCTTCCACTAAGGTCACTCGTGGATGGTCAGTTGTGGATGTCGTGGCGTCTTGACCTTCCGGCCTATCCGGATGTTAACCATTGTCTGCCACACACATGCAATAAATAAAATGAGAGATGACTACAAGAATGACACAAGGAAACGTACCACTACATTCATCAATTATTATAACAACAATAGATCGAGTATGCTCACATAAAACATCTTCATAATAACGTTAGCTAAGTGAAATTATGAATACATGAAACGTAAGAGTCCTCGTCACCATCACTACAACTTTCAATTCGTGTAGATTTCGTTGACTCTAAAACCATCCTTTCTTAAGAGTCCTACCCCATCTCACAAATCATAGCTTAATAATTTAAGTTTAAGTCTAGGCATCTTTCATTCATACCTAGTTCGTTTAAACTAATGCCCTGATACCAACTTGTATCACCCTAAAAATTGAGGGAATTTTAAGAATCTCGAAATTCGTAAATATGATGTCTATATATAGAGTAATCCTTAACACCCTAACAATAGGGGACACTCAAACCATTTGTAACGGTAAAGACAATCATGCCCAAATGTAACATACCAAAGCGGGGAATATAGTATGGAATCTACCAGCCCAAATAATGAAGAATATAATCGACAACCTAATAATCTAAATTTGCCAAATAGATTACGGCCGGGTATCGCTATCCTTCCAAAATGTGTGACTATCAAGTCGTATAAGCCGGTCTATAGATCTCCCAAAAAGATCGCTCTCAACCACATGTTCGACCACTTATTCCCGACGATTCCCGCCACTAGGATGCCCTGTCGTACATGACAACCAAAGAAACAAGTGTTAGGATAAGGCCTAGTGAGAACATATAATCACAATGTAAATAATGGAATGAAGTTACAATATATTTATATCCATGTATTTATTGTTTCCAACCAAAATGTTCGGCTTGTCATTGAACGTGTAATGAAGTGCAACTCTTGACAACATGCCTACGAATCCACTCAAGCCATTTGGCTTGTTAGCATCAATCCAAACCGGTTCTTTAACCATTCGAGGCGTCAACCCAAACCGGTCTTTAGCCATTAGGGACATCAACCCAATCCGGGTCTTTAGCCTAGTTTCAAAATGCACCATTATGACCAACATAAAGACTTCTATTCACCTACACACTCATAATACATGATAAGGTCAATGGCCCTCTTAACCCAACTCATCAATTTAGATCATCTTCAACATTTGGGTTTTAGGTCAAACTTCACAAAATCAACCAAGATATAAGAAGACATATAAATTTAAATACTAAAACCTTGATAGACACATATATGAGTAAAATAGTCAAGTAAGCACTCACCTTGTAGGGTTGTAGTTAAAACCCTAATATCCAAGAACTAGTGAGAAGGAAGAGATCTTTAAGAAAGCTTAGACTAGCACAATAAATGCTCAATGGGACCTATATGACATAATTGATTAGAGGTTGGGGATGGATGGAAGTCATTAATGGTGGGAGAGTGTAGGGGAAGACTTACCAGGTATTTCTTGGAAGGAAAATCGCAGTTCAAGAGTGAGAAATGAGGATGTGAGAGTAAATGAGGGTTTGGGGCTGATTTCTTCTTTTTAATAGAAGTCTGTGTTTCCGTGCGGATGCTCGCGCAGTTCCATCAGCGCAGAGATCCGCGCCAAGCACTTAAGTTAAGACATAACAGAGTCCTGTGCGGACACTCGCGCGGTTCTACCCGCGCAAAGCACTGTTGGCCTTCCCTCAAATTTCTTCTAGGCTACCTCATACAACAACAAATGAGATACATATACCAGATCATAATACGAATATAATCCACAATTTTAGGTGTTACACATAATCCATCAAATCAAAAACATCATAATATGCATTCCAAAATAAGTATTTAATAACATAAGTATTCCAGTTCGAAAATGGTTAAAGGAAAACTAACCTTGATCAAAATTATGTAAAACAACAAAATCGAACAACAAAATGTAACCGACAACCGGTATCACACCCCATGCATTTTTATGGTTTTCGAGTTGTGGTTTTGAGTTAGAAATTTATTGCTTTTAGTCCCTAAGAGAATCGAGGATATTTCGTGTCAGAGAAGTCGAGTTTCGGGGCTTGGTACATGCCCGACGACTATGCCAAGCGACTATGACAGTGTCACTGTCGCAGGAAGGGGGTCACCTTCGGTACACTTTGTGCGACAATGCCCTACGACATTGACACTGTCATTGTCACATGGCATAGTCACTAACGGGTACCAGATCCTTACATGTGCAATTTTTCCGTCTTTTCTCTCATTCCTCACTTCTCCTACTTGGCCCTTTCTTTCCCAAATCATTTCCCATCTTCATGGACGAACCCTAACTTGTAGAGAAGTTTGAGGCTATTCCTTGAGTTTTAAAGTATTCCTTCATCATCAAAGCTTGTGACTACAACCTCATGTGCTAGATTCAAGTGTTCATCTCAATTTCTTGATATTTCTCGGTTTTGGGGGTTTTGCTCAAAACCTAAGTGGTAAGTTCATCCATATCTTTTCTAAATATTTATACAAGTTATAAATACTCCACTTATGACTTCCTAGTTGTTTACTCCTCAATTTTCGATTTAGATGATTTTGGGAAAAGTTAGGTCAAAATTAGGATTTTTATCAAAATGAAGATTTTGATGGGAAGTGTTTGGAGAATGATTCTAAACACATTGGGTTTATTTGTTTGTGTTTTGGGATCTTGTGGATCTAGGATTTGGAAGGATTGCTTGTGGATTCAAGTTTCTTTAAAGAAGCTCAAGATTGGGGTAAAATCTAGATTTAGTGGGTGTTTAGTTGGGGGTATTTAGGGGTAAGGAATGGAAATGATAATGAAAAATGTTGTTTGATTTAATATATTATAATAGATTCATTTCCCTAAATCCATTAATTTTCATACCCAAACAAATTGGGGGCAATGAAATTTCATTCTCGCTCATCCATTTTCTCACAGTCTCTCTTCCTTTTCTACTGTAAACGGTGACTCCTTCACCACAATTCTACTCCACAACCCTACTCCGGTGAGCACCACAATCCACAACCTTACTCCACCGTCTCCCTCCCCTACTCCGGTGAGCACCACAATCCACAACCTTACTCCGGTGAGCACCATAGTCTGCTTCATCTCTGGTGTGCAACTGGTCGTCTTCTCCTGTAACACCCTGAAATTTACGTTATAAGAATCTAATGATAAAACTTCTAGCCTTGTGTACCGTTTATTGTTGTACTCTCGTGTTTAATGGTTATCATTAGTCTTATGTTATGATCTAGTTTGAGTACTTGGATTTTGGTGGTTTTTGGGCACAAATAGGGGATTTCGCGAGTTACTCGCAGGTTGCAAGTCGCGCATAACCCGCGTAACTCACTTTTGGATTTTGGGTTCAGGCACACGGGCGACTTGTGCCGCGACTTGGAGTCGCGGCATAACCCGCGGAAGCCCCCTGGTCTTTTGAATACGCCTTTCTTCCCCATTTCACCTCATTACTCCTCTCATCTACCTATTTTCTCCTCTCTCAACCCTCATAACTTCTCCCATACGAAATTAGGGTTTCAACCACCACCACTCTTCTCATTTATTGCTAAGAGATTTGGGATTAGCATTTAAGGATTCAAGTTGGGTTTGAAGTCATCACCTCCATTGTCACCTTCCCCAAAGTTCTAACCTAGGGTTTGGGTTTCCCAAAAACCCACTTGGTGAGTTATTCCTTCTTAAATGCTCTAGTATTTGATTATTTCCATGTATTTATCTCACACTACTTCTATGTGCTACTTGGTTGAGTTTTATAACCTAATAGTTGGTATTCTTGACTCTATGAACCCAAATGGGGCAAGTATGTTTAGTAGACCTTGATAATCTCTTTAGTAGTAACTATGTGGATTATATGTTCTAGATTTCATGCTTATATGTTGAGTTCATGAGGAAACTACTAATATCATGATTTAATCCAACTGTTGATAACTTTATGAAGGAATGAGGTAATGATAATGGGTGGATGTATTTACATGTATGAAATTATGAGGACCATGATTTATGAGGAATATGGAAGTAAATATTTTATATGTGGAAGATAGGTGTATATAATGTGTTATTTATTTAACAAATGTGGATCACCTGATAAGTATGTGGCACTACTCCTTGTGCACGAGGAGGTAGTAGCTTAATGTATGAATTTTGCATTAACCACGGTGTGTTACTAGCGAGTAGGCAATAAGGGATCTCGTATCCTTGAGGTGTAACTCGTCTAGAATATGGATAGGCAATAATGTCCGTAAGACCTTGAGGTGTAACTCGACAGAGTAGGCAATAAGGGCCGTAAATACGGTCTGAGGTTGTGATGTCGTTATGACATGGGAACTAAGATCGGGGCATGAGGTGTAATCCATTACCATCGCGGGCGATCCCACTTTCGAGTAAATATCGCCCCGATGGAAGCGGGTCTCCCCCGTAAACCAAGAGGTATTTCTTGTATGTTTATATTCAGGTTTGAGAAACTGATGGCGGAGAATTGTTCCGCGCGAGGTAGAGGAGTTCGGTAACATGATTATGGTTTTATAATGTCATGTCTATTATATGCATATTTATGGGATCTCACTAGGTTTCGTCCTAACACTTGTTGTGGTTGTTGTTTCCTCACATATCCTAACCGTGGAGGAATTTAGGATGTCGGCTTGGATACCGGGCACATAGGAGATCTTGAAGTGCCGGTCTTTTGGGGAATTTTGTGAAGAGAGTTCATATTGACTTAGCAACGCTCGTATTAATCTAGATTAAATCAATCTTAGGTTAAGTAGGCCGTTGTAGTTTTGATGTCCCATTATTTTGTTGCAACCTTATGATGCAAACTAACCCGGTTTATAGGGTTTTAGTTGTATTGTTTATTGGGTGAGCATCCTTTTGTTATATCATTTAAACAGGTGTTTGGACCCTTCGTATTTTAGACGTCATATTGCCGAATTTACAAAAAAAATTATTTGTTAAATTTTTAGAGTGTTACATCTCCGGCGTGAAGAAATAACCACACCCACCTTTTACACACCTGCTTCGTGGATCTGTCTCCCTCTACAACATGAATCTGCTTCGTCTATGGCATGAAGAAACAACCACACCCACCATTTACAGTCTTCTTCCCCCACCGGTGGATCTTCTTCGTATCCGACATGGATCTGTTTCGTCTCCGATGTGAAGAAACAACCACACCTACCATTTACTGTCTTCTTCCCCCACCGGTGGATCTGTTTCGTCTCCGACATGGTTTCTCCCGTGGAGATTGGAGACATAAGGTTGGTAGGGTATGCTGGTATGTTGGTGAAGAAGAAACACAGTCGGCGACGGAGGGATATTCCCATTCCCATTTTCATTCTCATTCCTCAAAATGAACCAAACACTCCCTTAGCCTAAATCTAGCAAGGTGAGTTCAAGTTTCTTTGTGAAAACTGTTAGACCACAGTCTCATTGGATTCAAGATCATCCAATCTGAAGATCGCAATCTGAAGCTAAAGCCGGAACGTCGACTCTCAATATTAAAGTCTATGTCTATTTGTAATAAATGTCAATGTAATTGTTTAGTTTACTTAGATTTAATATCTAAGTTATAAGTATTGTAATAGGTAACTTAGTTAACTTAGTTTGTTAAAGTTAGTTTCTAGTTTACTTTATTAGATATAATATCTAGATATAATATCTAGATATTATGTTTAGGTAGTGTGTTGAACACACTAGTTAGATGTGATATCTCAATCTCTCTAACACATCAGATCATAGATCACACATACAAACACACACTTAAAGGTGTATTTGAGAGAAAAACATAGAGAACACATCAAGAGCTTAATCGATCAACCTTGTAACTCGTTTGTTATAATCAATACAGGTTGGTAATCATATTGTGTTGTTGTTTCTATAAACTTGATAAGTATTGTTGGACCGACAATTGGTATCAGAGCCTGATTAAGATCAAATCAAGTTTTAAAAGAAAACGTCTCTGTGTTCTGTGTGAAAATCATTTTCGAGATTTAAACTGTTTTAGGTGTTAGAATCGATCAGATTGTGATCGATTTACATGCTAGATCGAGTTGTATGTGTTTAATTTCACTTTAAAGCTTATATCGAGTTCCAATTTGTGGTTTTTGTGAGAAAAGAGTCGAGAAGAGTAAGTCACTGTGCGATTAGATTAATTTCTAAAAAGAGTGTTTTAGTGAGATCGAGTGCTCATAATATGTTCTAAAAGTGTTTCTAGACACATTGGTAGGGTTTGGTATTGCTAAATCGTTTCAATACAGATTTTAGACGAATTTTCGAAGTACAGGTCGAATAACCCGCAAACCAGAGGAAGAATAACACGCAAAGTCCCACTTTGCGTGTCCCACTACAAACGCAAAGCAGACTTTGCGGCTCCAACTTCAAACACAAAACATACTTTGCGGTTCTCAAAAGACCCGCAAACCTCAAGCCTTTGTGTTCATCTCTTCAAAATACAAGTCGACTTTGCGCTCCCAACTAGAAACGCAAAGCTCAAACTTTGCGCATATCAAGACAATCGCAAACCTCAGTTCTCGGGTCCTCAAGCAAACGCAAAAAAAACTTATCGCATCAAGTTAGACCCGCAAACCTCCATCTTGTGCGTCCAACTAGACCCGCAAACCTTCATTTGCGCGTCCAACTAGACCCGCAAACCTCAACCTTGCGCTTCCCACTAGACCCGCAAACCTCAGTTTGCGCACCCCATTTGACACGCAAACCTTGAAACGCAAACCAGACTTAGAATTTTTTTTCTCTGAGATTTTTTCGAAACTGTAATAGGGTCTTTAATTGTCATAATTTTTTTTCTCTAGGGGCGCTGCCCCCATACCCCCGCAAGGGCGTTGCCCCTTGACCCCACCCGCTAACCAGGTAGCGGGACCCCCGTGCTAAGTCTGCCTAGGGGGACAAAATTTCTTGTGTGATCAAATTTTATTTGGATTAACGATCATATCTTTCAAGCTTTCTCTTATATAAATACAGGATGACATCCAAAGAAGCTCTCGCAATAGGAACCGACACCAAGCCACCAGTTCTCTTTCGAGGGGAATACGAACAGTGGAAGGATAGGTTTCTAAACTTCATTGAAAGACAAGATTTGGGTAATTGCATTATACAATCCCTAGAAGAAGGCCTAATGGAAACACAGTATAGGGAGCCAGCAGCAGGAACTCAAGAAGAAAGAGTTGCACTTTCTTATACAGATCTAACAGGTGATGCTAAGCTAAGAGCAAAAGGTGACAGATTAGCCAAGTCATACATTCTACAAGGGATTACAAATGAAATCTATGTAAAGATTGACAGCTACAAAGCCTCAGCCAAACAAATGTGGGATCAATTAGAGAAAATGATGTTGGGTTCAAAGATTGGGAACCAACTGAAAATCTCTAATTGCCTTCACAGTTTTGAAGAATTCAAAGGCAGAACTGGAGAAACTCTAGAAGGAACATATGATAGGTTTGTGACATTGCTAAATGAATTGAGCAAGAACAAGGTCAACAAATCTCAAATCGAGCTGAATATCAAATTCCTGAGTATTCTACAACCAGAATGGAAAAGTTTTGCCAGGCAGATGAGGCAGATAAAAGACCTGAATGAGATTCCACTTCACGAGGTGTATGAAACCCTCCGACAAAATGAAGATGAGGTGGATGAAATTCTAGCAGAAAAGAGAAAAGGAAAGACAGTTGAAGACACAGTCGCTCTTGTTATGAAGAAGAAGAAGAAGAACAAGACGATTGTGTATGAATCAGAAGAAGCTGAAGCTGATGTTGTCTCTGACTCAGATGAAAATGAACAAATGCAGCAAGCAATGCAGTTTCTAACAAATGCATTTCAGAAAAAGTTCTACAGAAATCCAACGTCAAACAGTCAGAGGTACTCTTCTGGACCCAACAACTATGCTCACAAGGAAAGAATTGAGGGAAGCAGATATGAAGGAAATAGGTATGAAGGGAAAAGATTTGAAGGGAAGAGATTTGAAGGGAAGAGACAAGAGGAGAATAAATCTGATGAGAGAAGATATCAGACAGAAGGAAACAGATTGGAAGAGAAGAAACCGGAAGAAAGGAAGTACAAAGCTGAAGGATCAAGTCAGCCAGGACCACCCATGTGCTACAACTGTGGCAAAACCGGTCACTTTGCCAAGAATTGCCGAATATCAAAGGTTAGAAACTCCGACTTCTACAAGAACAAGATGCTTCTTGCAAAGCAACAGGAGGCAGGCAAGGCGCTGATGGCTGAAGATGAATACTGGCTGGATCACTCAGATGAAGAAGAAGATGAAGAAGAAAAGGATGAAGCCGTCAATATGTGCTTGATGGGCAAAATCGAATCAGATACTGAAGCTGATTCAGAAAATGAAGAAGAGGAGGTATGTGATTTATCGTATAAAGATTTAATGAATAAAATGCATGCTATGGTTTTAAAACAAGAAGAGTTAGAATCTAATCTTAAGCGAGAAAATGGTGTTATTATTAATAAAAACCAATTGATACAAAAACTTAGCGATGAACTTGCTTAGAAGAAAGTATTAGTTGAGGTTTTACATACAAACGCTGACACCAACGCAAAAGAACAAACTATAATTCTAAAAGAGAATAGTGAGCTCAAGTCTAAATTGACAAAAAGTGAGATTGATTTTTATAAGCTTACTGATATGCATTCTTTATGTATTAAAGAAAACAAGACTTTAATTGCTAAATTAGATGATTTGGAAAAGAAGCTATACTCATTAGGTCAAAGTGAGCAAACCATTCATCTTAACAAACCGAAAAAGAACAAAGAAAATTGGGGAATCGGTTATGTGAAACCTCAACGTCTTCAAAAGGGTATAAGAGAAGTGTCTGCACTTTATGACTATACCTCTATGTTTGTTTCTCACCGAATCGCCTCATTTAAAGTTTTTAATACTAAACTATCAGAAGAGGATGAAGCCAATGAATTTGAAAAACGGATGAAGTCAACTAAAGTTCACGCTCCATTTTATTATGCGAAGTTGAATAATAGTTATGACTTTCCAAATGATGAGAAGAAATCTCTTTCAACTGACTACTTTCAAAGTTATTCTGAAAAAGAGATGGAGGCGAAGCCTGTTATAGGTAAAATTTATGTCCCTTCTCTCGTGTTAGAAAGTAAAATTTCTGAACTCGAGACCTCTTTATCAGATGAAAGACTTATGATTGAGATTCAACAAAAGGTTTTTTCAACTGTTATGAAAAATGTTGTTTTTACAAAGGCTTTTACTTCTAATGACATGTTTGGTTCATCAAACGAAGAGTTTAATTTTCTTAATTCTGACGGTGGTTTAGATGGTTGTTTTGAACAAATTGATTTTAATGCGAAACTTCCTAACCATGCATCTTTTGTTAAGAAAACTTCAAGAAAAACCAGTTTGCCTATGTTCAGTGCAAAATCAACGAAAGCTTTCGTTGATAAATCAGTCTCTGTGAACGCTAAGAGTGCTAAAGGTAAGAAAATATCTCAGCATTCACAGAAACCAACCACTACTGGTAATTCTAAGAAGAAGCATTCAGTTGTTGCTCAAAGGTCTAACTCACCAGTTTTACATGTTTCAGATATGAGCAAGTCAAGACCTGAAGCCCATTCTCAATGGCAACCAAAACGGAAGCTTGACAAGACCTTTTTAACGTCTAGTAGTGTTAATTGTAATAAGACTTCGCTTACTAAAGATGTTGTGATTGCTAAAATTGCTGTTTTGAATCCAAAACTTGTTGTTTCTCGTAAACAATATACAATGAAGCAATTATTTCAGTTATCTTTGTCTGCTGGAAAGTCCTCTATCTATAATAAACATGTTTCTATTACTTGTCAAGATTCTGGAGATTGGTTTGGAAATTACCATGTGCATTCATCTCATACCAACTCTCATGCTTTTAAAAAGAACAAAGGATCCAATTTGAAATGGATACCAAAAACTTGTGCTAACACAGCAGGACCCAAATTCCAGTGGGTACCTAAGGCTAAATCTGTGTTGCAGGCACACAAAGATTAAAGAGAAAGCGACTTCTGATTATGTACAGATCAGGACTCGTTCTTCAATGTCAAAAATAGGTTTTTTGGATAATGCAGTTCAAAACCCGAACATCAAAGTCGAAATAGGCTTTTGAACAAATCAGTTCAAGACCCACACTTCGAGAATCAAAGTGTAAATTCCAATGTTGTCATACGAAAATCTAAATTATGTTATTTTCTCTTATGCAGACTTGTCATACATGGTTCTTGGACAACGGATGTTCAAAGCACATGACAGGGCAAAAAGAGATACTGTCCAACTTTAAAGACAAATTTTGTGGAACAGTAAGATTCGGAAACGACCAGTTTTCTCCAATAATGGGATACGGTGATGTACAACATGACAATGTCACAATCAAGAAGGTGAGCTATGTAGAAGGCTTAGGACACAACTTGTTCAGTATAGGCCAGTTCTGTGACAAAGACTTGGAGGTCAACTTCAAAGCTAAGAGTTGTTCCGTTCGCAATGAAGAAGACGAAGAACTCTTGGTCGGTACACGAGAATCAGACCTCTACACAATCAACTTATCAGATGTCCAGACTGACAAACAAGTTTGTCTACTATCGAAAGCTTCGATGCAACAAAGTTGGTTATGGCATCGACGTCTTTCTCACCTCAACTTTCGGTACATCAACAACCTGGTCAGTGGAAAGCTCGTCAAAGGACTTCCAGAGCTGAGATATGAAAGAGAACATCTTTGTGCAGCTTGTGAGAAGGGCAAGATGAAGAGGGCACCTCATAAACCGAAGCCAGAACCAAGTACCAATGCTCCTTTAGAGTTATTGCATATGGATTTATGCGGTCCAATGCGCACTCAAAGCTTAGGTGGCAAGAAGTACATACTCGTGATCGTGGACGACTATTCGCGATACACATGGGTCAAGTTTCTTCGTTCAATGGATGAGACACCTGATGTTCTCATTACATTCCTGAAAACGACCCAGGTGAATCTGCAGAAACCGGTCAAGATTCTAAGAACAGACAACGGCACAGAGTTCAAGAACAACAAAGTTGAAGAATATCTCGAATCTGTCGGGATTTCACATCAATACTCTGCTGCTCGTACGCCTCAACAAAATGGAGTGGTTGAAAGAAGAAATCGAACGCTAGTCGAGGCTGCTCGTACTATGCTAAGTCATTCCAACTTACCTCTATTTTTGTGGGCAGAAGCTGTTTCGACCGCGTGCTACACACAGAATCGATCCATGATACATCGGAGATTCAAGAAGACTCCTTACGCGTTAATCAACAACAGAACACCGACAATCAAATATTTCCATATATTTGGATGTAAGTGTTTCGTATTAAACGATAGGGAGAATCTCAACAAATTCAGCGCTAAGGCAGATGAAGGAATCTTCATTGGATATTCCTCGACTTCAACTGCATATCGTGTCTATCTAAAGAAGACAAAGACGGTGATTGAAAGCGTCAACGTCTCCTTTGATGAAGATATGGCTTCCGAACAACAACGTTCAGAACCCGTTATAACCGGAGTACTAGCTTCTGGGCAACTCAGTCCAGAACCTGCGTCTCAACATACTAAATCAGACGAAGCTTCAACTTCAATTAACCATTTATCTGATTTAGATTTATTATTTGAATTGTTTTATGATGAATTTCTTGGATCTAATGTAAAGAAATCTGTTGTGGTTGACAGGATGGAAGACTTAACGACTACTCATCCAACCAGTACAGATGACTCTATTGAATCAAACGCCATGATTCAACAAGAAATTACAATTCAAATGCCGACTCCAACAGTTGAAGAAGTTCCATGTCATAAAGAGACAGAAATAGCTGAAACAGTAGGAGATACTGTACAGATCGATCTACAGCCAGATCAAGTTGTACCTGCTGAGCCTTCTGAACCTACTACTTCAACTGAAACAATCATTCCTCCAGAACAAACAGAAGAAGGTACAAGTGGATTTGTAGATGATACAACTGACATACAATCATCTAGTCCACTGCCTCATGAACAAAAATGGACCAAAGAGCACCCGATAAGCCAGATAATTGGCGATCCATCAAAACCGGTGCAAACTAGGTCAGCATCAATAAACCTGTGCATGCATGACTCCTTTCTAAGCAAGTTCGAGCCAACACGCGTATCGGAAGCACTTGCTGATCCAGAATGGGTGATCTCAATGCAAGAAGAGCTAAATCAGTTCGATGCACTTAAAGTCTGAAGACTCGTACCGAAGCCTAAAGGTAAAACCATTATAGGTACGAAGTGGATCTTCAAAATTAAGAAAGACGAAGCTGGAACCGTCATCAGAAACAAGGCACGACTAGTAGCCAAAGGATACAGACAAGAGGAAGGAATAGACTATGACGAAACATATGCTCCTGTGGCGCGATTAGAGGCAATCAGAATGTTTCTAGCCTACGCAACCCACAAAAACTTCACGGTCTTTCAAATGGACGTGAAGACAGCATTCCTAAATGGAATTCTGAAGGAGGAAGTCTACGTCTCTCAGCCAGAGCGTTTTGTCAATCAAGAGAAGCCGAATCACGTCTACATTCTTGACAAAGCACTCTACAGTCTGAAACAAGCACCTCGAGCCTGGTATGATGTCCTTTCCACTTTTCTAGTTAAGTCTGGGTTTTCCAAAGGTACGGTGGATACCACTTTGTTTATTAAAAAGGAAAAAGGCGATATCATTTTAATTCAAATCTATGTAGATGATATTATCTTTGGTTCTACAAATACTAAGTATTGTAAGAACTTCGCAAACCTTATGGTGTCTAGATTTCAAATGAACTTGATGGGAGAGATGAATTTCTTTCTCGGTTTACAAGTAAAACAGTTTTCTACGGGTATCTTTATCAATCAATCAAAGTACATTAGGGATATTCTTCGGAAGTTCCAAATGGAAAATTCAAAACCGATTGGTACCCCAATGGCACCAGGTACTAAAATTGGCACCGATCCTTCGGGAAAGGCTGTTGATATTAGGACTTATCGAGGGATGATAGGTTCTTTAATGTATCTTACGTCGAGTAGGCCAGATATAATGTTTTCAACATGCTTATGTGCAAGATATCAGGCCAATCCTAAAGAAATCCATTTGTCTGCTGTGAAGCGCATTTTCAGGTATCTGAAGGGCACTGCAGATCTCGGTCTGTGGTATCCTAAAGATACTAGTTTTGAACTAACAGCCTACACAGATGCAGATCATGCAGGTTGTATGTTAGACAGGAAGAACACGTCAGGACATGTGCAGTTCCTCGGTGACAAACTTGTCAGTTGGGGATCAAAGAAGCAACTTTGTGTTTCAACCTCCACGGCCGAAGCAGAATATGTAGCTGCTGCTAGCTGCTGTTCTCAAGTCTTGTGGATGAGAACTCAATTACGCGACTACGGTTTCCACTTCAACAAGATCCCGATCTACTGTGACTCCAAGAGCGCCATCGCAATAACAGCGAATCCTGTTCAGCACACGAAGACAAAGCACATAGACGTCAGGTATCACTTTATTAAAGATCATGTTGAAAAAGGAACAATTGAACTTTTCTTTGTAAAGACTGATTATCAACTTGCCGATTTGTTCACCAAACCCTTAGATGAAAAGAGGTTCAACTTTCTTGTCTCTAAGCTTGGTATGCTAAATCTTAAGATATAATCGGTAATTACCTAACAAAGTTTTCTATTGTATACTTTTTCATCATTTCTTCATTCTTAACTCTGATTGATATCTGTCATTCTATCAAAATGTTCATGATCCAAGGGGGAGAATGAGAAGAAATTGACATCTGGTCAATATTACTTCGAGGAAGAGCTCATAAAAGGTTGCATGTACCTTTTAATGTCATTTTTTTTTGTTATGCAAGATTTTAGGGGGAGCTCTTCAAATCAAAAAGGGAGTTCGGACATGACTTCTGATTATTTCATATCAGGACTCATACTTTAAAAAGTTTTACTGTTTTTTGTCTTTTCAATATAAGTGAATAATTATTACTTTGACTTGACATTAGACTTTTGCATAATTTTTGAGAGAAGCTTACAAGTTCATATGTTTATGACTTAAAGCTTAGCTTCATGAGATGTAAGATCGCACGTTAAGGTATAATTATATATCTTCATCTCATATATGGTTGAAAGAAGGACAACTTTCAATCATAGAAAACATTGTTTTTAATGTTCAAACCACTTCCCGATTTTTCATCACATTTTATATTTTGGGAGTGTATTTTAAATGTTTTCATGATCTAAATTGTGCTTTAACTGACATAGTTAAACCAATCTGAGCATCACATGCATCATAGGAAAACAAAGAATCATTGTGCTAGGAATTAACACAACTTCAATGGAATCACCTTAACCAGTGATTTCTACCCAAGAAGTTAATCCTTAGTGATTGAGTGTGCAAATTGAAAAGAAATGAGTGTGATTAGAGAAAGCAAAAAGTTTAAAAGAAAGAGCGTGTGAGAACAGAGTTAAAAGAATATCACAACTCTGCACCAACTTTTTCTGAGCCGGGTAGCCACCATTCTAGTGATTCACAATTCTTTGGTGATCATTATTGAAACAGGCAACTAAACCATGCCAACACTTGATCAAACCTCACCATCTACTCATTTTCTTCTCAAAAATAAAATGTTTCATTTTCTAAGGGGATGCAACACATTTGCTATCTGATTTTCATTTGGAAAATCTGGATATTGAAAAGAAGGAACTCTGCCCCACCTTCGCACTTCAATCATGCACATTGAGTCTGTGTTTAACTTACTGTTGTCTCAGTGGTTTACACAATTTTGAGCCAATAAGCAATCATCAGTGCTTAATTCTTTCAAACACAAGCACGAACACACAAGGAATTAGTTTCTTTGTCATAACGTTTATAGAAATTACCTTTGTGGTGTTTCGATGATTAAATGGAAGCCCTGGGGGAGTCAACATCAAAACAGCTCCTTTCCAATGTGTATTCGTTACACTCAGTGACTTAGTGTTACTGATAGGCATGATAACTGATTCATTAGTTGATTTCAGGTGTTACATATCTAATTTGTCTGGATTTGCAAAGATCTGGATGAATCTCTTATGAATTGACGAATCAGGGGCTCTAACCGCAAGATTGACATTTCTTACAACAAATTTTGATGAAGTCGTTGCACTTAACATCAAAAAGGGGGAGAATGACTACACAAGAAATGGCAAAGATCACATGTTTCAAGAATCACGTCTACTCTTCAAAAGGGAAGATTGTTAGATTGAAGACATGCTGATTTTAGAGAAAGAGATTGCATCTTCTTCTGTGCTGAAAGAGAAGATTGTATTGCTAAATGACTTTCGTAATGATCTTGATCCAAAGGGGGAGATTGTTAGACCACAGTCTCATTGGATTCAAGATCATCCAATCTGAAGATCGCAATCTGAAGCTAAAGCCGGAACGTCGACTCTCAATATTAAAGTCTATGTCTATTTGTAATAAATGTCAATGTAATTGTTTAGTTTACTTAGATTTAATATCTAAGTTATAAGTATTGTAATAGGTAACTTAGTTAACTTAGTTTGTTAAAGTTAGTTTCTAGTTTACTTTATTAGATATAATATCTAGATATAATATCTAGATATTATGTTTAGGTAGTGTGTTGAACACACTAGTTAGATGTGATATCTCAATCTCTCTAACACATCAGATCATAGATCACACATACAAACACACACTTAAAGGTGTATTTGAGAGAAAAACATAGAGAACACATCAAGAGCTTAATCGATCAACCTTGTAACTCGTTTGTTATAATCAATACAGGTTGGTAATCATATTGTGTTGTTGTTTCTATAAACTTGATAAGTATTGTTGGACCGACAAAAACTTTGTACATGCAAAAAATGTCTATTTTGGAGTCTTAAAGTGTTTTCTTTGAGATTTATCAAATGTGGTTTATTTTATGAAGATATTGCATTTTTACACATTTGATTTTATATAACATTGAGAGATGTTTGGATTTGAGACATTGAGACCTTTTATAAAAATAAATCATAAAGGGTGTGATGATTTGATGTGTTTATGTGTGTTATATGATGTTAATACATTTATGACGTGGTTTTGGTAATATAAATTGGTTGATCCTCTTTTTGAGACGAGTTATCCCTACAATTGGGGGATTTTGATTTAAATCATATTTTGAGCATGTATTTGTATAAACTTTGAGTAAATGCATATTTTGACATTTGTTGAATGTTATTGAGTAGTCATATGAGAGTGGGGTCTTTTGACTTAAGTTTTGGATCAAATGAGTCTCGGGGACATTTGTATGGTTTTAATAGCTTATTGTGGAGCTTTGGGTTTGATTTGCATTTATTGCAATCTGTTGAGAATTACATGTTTTGAGTGTGTTAATCATTCATCTGGAGCCGTGTAATGTTTTAAACTGTAATTCATTGGATCCATAGGCATATGAGTTAGTCATGTTTGAATAGTGAGGAGTATTGATGTTCTCACTTTGGGGGAAAATACCCGAGTTGGCATTGTTGTCGTCCCAGTGTTGTGGGGATGAACCTTTATGGATTGGACTTCGGGACCGTGGGTTTTATGGTTTTGATGCCTAACTCTTATGCATGAGAGTTAAACATCTTGGGTTATCAAGTAGGGAGTTGAGACTCCTATCTTAAATGCTAGAGAGTATACACTAATGGTCGAGTGAGAACCTTGAGGTTGGAACTCTACTAGAAAACGATCATGCAATAAGATCGGGTATCCTTGAGGTGGAGTCTAGTGAGGCGTGCGCACTAGAGGTACTTAATCATTGAGGTGACACCCAATGAGTGGTGTATGCTAAAGGCAATGATGGCTTGAGGTAACTCCGATTAGAGCGTGCACTAAAGTTACCGATCTGAGGTGTAGTTCGATAACACAGATATGTGGCATATTTATGTGTTTCCGCCACGTTCTATGGAAACGGGTCTCCCTCGTTACCGAAAGATGTTGTTTTGGGTATTGAGTATTATCCATGTTTTCGGTGACGTTTTTAGTACGGATTGACATCCATGATTTGTGGTTTTGTATTATTGAGTTTATTACATGTTTTTGGATGATTTGGATATTAGAGTTTTATCAATTTTTTCAGGATTTGTATTTAACTTCATTGTGTTTTGGAGTGAGTGTTGGGTTTTGAATCTGTCTTAAATGGGAAGTCACGATGGTCAAAGTGCAATGGAAACATCATCGGGGTGCCAACGTGACTTAGGAAGCCGAAGAGGATATGAAATGAAGATATCCTCACTTGTTTATATAGCTAAGATTTTGAGGACAAAATCGTTTCCAAGTTGGGGAGGATTGTAACACCCAGAATTTTCGGTAATTAAAAGTCAACCCGTGCATATTTGCAACTTATAAATGGTAGGATTTAAGTTAAGAAATCATTGCATGCGGTCCTTAAGAGTGTCGGGAGTGTTAGCATAGAAAAAGTCAAGTTTTGGGACTTGGTACGAGTCCGACTACAATGCCTGACGACTATGACAGTGTGATAGTCGCACTTGGCAAAGTAGTATCAAGGAGGCAGACCACTGGAGTACCAGGGAGACAATGCCAAACGACATTGCCATGGCATGGTCGTCTTGCAATGTCGCACAAAGGGGTGAAGGTGTTGTCAAATACGGGATTTCAGCATTTACTCATTTCTCACTTCACACTTTCTTCCCAGTTCTCTCCAAACTCTCCCAAGAACGAACCTACCTCATTTATGGCGATTTTGGGGAATTAATTGCACAAATCCTTGGGTCTTAAAGTGTCATTACTCCATCAAGTTAAAGAGAAAAAGCTAGATACCAAGAACTCTCCATCTCCATCTTCATCTTCAAGCTTCACCTAGAGTTTTCCAAGTTTTCTAACAAAACCTAATTTGTAAGTTCAACATATCTTTTCTAAACTTTATACATGTCAAAACTTATATATTGAACTCTTAATCTTCTCCTTGCTACATTCTCTTGTTTTGAAACATTTTGACCTAACTTGGGTATTTTGGAGATTTTAAGGTTTTTACCATTCATGTTTCGGGTGAGTTTGAATATTTGGACTTCACCTCTAAAATGAGTGTTTTGATTATTGAATTTTCACAGTGAAAATAGTGGGTTTTGGAAAGATGTTGCTTTTATGATAAATACGTTTTCATTTTGAAAATTGTGATTTAAATAATATTCTTTCAATTTTAACGTTTTATATAATTGAGATGAAAAAAGCATAACTCACTAGGTTTTAAGTCTAACACTTTTGCTTCTCGGTATGTGCATCAAGTCCTTATAGAGGCGGTACTAGCCACACTTGTGAAAAGTTGGGTGCTAGTTAGAGGCACGAGAAAGATTTAGTTGTTTCGAATGTCTTCCCTAGGACCCTACCTTTTGGAGAGAGCGGCTTATGCTTCGATTTAGTAGTAACATTTCCCTACCTAGTTCTTGTTTAAAGATTGGTTTTGAAAGTACTTTTATTTTGGTTTTGCCTTGTAACTTTGCAAGTAACTCAAAGATCCTTTTTGAGATCGAATTTGAAGTACTTGTAGTATTTGATAGAAGTTTTTGAGATCGATTTTGAAGCACTTATAGTATTTAATAAAATTTTTAAATTAGTCACTCTTTCTCATATCCCATATATTTAAGGTGGTACAACATCTAGAGACCTTACCAGTTTTTGGGCGTTCATGCACAACTCGTTGCCTTGTTCATGGGATTTGAGAGTCTCTTGCATGCACCTTGTAATTTTGTACTTTTGATTAGAGATGACCAAAAATCGGTTTCGGGCCCCATGCCTAAATTGGTCTCGATTCGAGATTGTTCTTTTGCAACTGGTCTCATCGTAACCAGTCCTGGTCCCAAGCAAAAAAAACTCGACTCGTTCTGCATGTACAAAAACCAGTCCAAAGAACCGATCCCGAGCCGAGCCCAAATCGATCCCAATTTTTTTATTAAAAAAATTGTTTGAAGATTTTCTTTTTTTAGACAATATCTTATTGAAATACACTTTCAAATCTCTAATTTACTCATTCAAATGCACTTTAAATCTTTTTATTTAAATCCTTTTTACACAAAAATATTATACACATTTTTATAATTACGATTTTTGAAATTTAGTATTAGAACACTTAAAAAAACTTGAAAAACTCAAAAAGAATTTGGAAAACTTAAACAAAAAGAACATGAAAATCTTGTAGAAATCTTTAAAAACTTGATATATAACTTATAAAAACTTGATTTAAAAAAAAATCAAACCTATGTATAACCGTCCCAGATACCGTAACCGGTCCGGAGCCGGGCCTTGAATTTCGTAGAAAACCATAACCGTTCCCAGGCCATAACCGGTCCCGAGCCGAGACCGAGACCATTTTAGTCGTCTCTACTCTTAAGGTAGCTTCTGGTGTAATGCACGAGAGAACAAGACACCACTAGACTGAACTAATTGTCTTATTTGAACACGAACAAAAGAGTCTTAGGGTCTATTTGTTAACAGCTTAATGGGCTTAATAGAATTCACAACTTATTCGGTCAGTTATAGATGACTGATGATTGTTTGGTGGTGGCTTAATGATATAGAGAATGGCTTATTCAGTAAGTTTGTAGGGGGAGCTTTATGCAGAAAGCCAAGTTTTTCCAAACATGTCCCTCCCAATTAAAAAACACGCTCTTCTGTTTATGAAAAAAACCGCCAAACAAAAACCTACCTAATCTAAACAGACATATTAATCCACATGACAATTTTATCCGTACAAGATTTAATAGAAAACCAACCAAACAACGCCTAATTTGAACAAGGAGAATAGCATATAATCTGAACTTCTGATTACATGTAGAAAATGCAAAAAGAAGGGTCTGTATTGATCTTATAAGCTGCCAAGTGCCAACCCCAAATGCTCCAAAACTTCAATAAAAAAAACATCCATTTCGCTTCATACAAATCTAAAAATTAGACATTTTTCATCCTACATTCTCTCAATCTTCATCTCTACCAAGTGTATTTCAAAATTCACCAATACAACAAAAACTTAGGGCCAAAATCCCATCTCTTTTAGTCCCATACTACCATCTCATGTCTTTACTCTTTTCATTTCTTGTGATACGCGTTGCAGAAACCTAATAATTCGTACCTGAAAGAGGTTGTCAACTTGATTAGCATGCCAATCGAAACTGTTAACGACTTCAAAGAAGCCCTCATTGTGAGTTACCCTAACAAATGCCCAGTGAATGCAAAAAAGGAATTAACCAAAGGGGAAATGGAGATATGATGAAAGAACTAATAAGCAGGCTCTGGTACACTCTAAAAAGATCATTGCTACACTGAATAACTCTAAGGAGCTGTTTGTTTACCTCTTAATGGTTCCATTAAGAGGCAACCCTTGAATCGCTAAGAGGTGAATCTTGTTTGGCAAAAAATTTTTTGCCTCTTAATGGTTCCAAAACCCTCTGATTTTGTACCTTGGGTCTCCCTTAACCATTAAGTGCCTTGATTTCATTATGAACAATTACCAAACAACCATATTTCATTTTACACTATATCATAAGAGCCTCTTAATCATTCTGACCACTTAATCATTCTGCACCAAACCAAATGAGCCCATAAAATCCCACTCGGAGATGGGGTCAGGGGTAGGATGTATGCAAAATTGTCCGCCACTCCAAAGAGTAGAGCATCTGTTTCCGTGAAACCCCTGGCTACATTGATTAACTCTAAGCACATATCAAGTATAATGTAGCATGTATTTGGTTTACAAGGATTGACACATGCCCACTTCCTTTTTCAGGGACTTGAGACACGCTGTGTAAGAATACGTAGACTAAACTACGGGTTAACAATGCATAAATTACTTGGTCTAATTGATTGCTATGCAATTCATCATTCTTTACCAAATAGACTTCTTATCTTCCATCTTTCTCATCAATTATGCAAAATGACACCCAAGATTTCCATATTCACAAGGAAGCGATTTATAATGCATTATATGATAAGCCATACCAATAAACTTAAGTGCAATGAAGGAATCACTGGTTTTCATATACAAGGAAACAGCAAAACTAAAAACATAAATATCTCAAAAAGTTGAATTTCTTGAAGATAATTATACTTGCGATTCAGTGACAAAAAAACAACAATTTCAATTCAATATTATGCATGCAAGAGAACTCATATCACACACCTTTAACATCGGTTTTCAAGCTTGCACTTAAGTTTGCCAATGTACAACAGAATCTTGCTTCCGAAACCAAAGAATTGACAATCAACTCAATGGATATCACCTCCTCACGAAACTCCGGATGCATGACCAACGAAGAGAAATGCTCATCAAGAACCAATCCAAAACACTTGGTAACATGTTCAAGTGAAGGAACCAGCTCGAAAGCTTTTAACCCATGTGTAGCCAAAGGTTTAGAACCGTGACATGCTTGAGGGAACTTCTGATACTTTTCCAACCATTTCTTCAAGTAACGTAAAAGACCCATAATCTCCGAACCATTTAACTGACCAACGCAAGCTGGGAATATCACATCATCAAGATTTGGCGATGCAAGCAGATAATGCAAGCACAATTCATTGACAGTAAACTGATCATGAGCCAACATGAGCAAAATCGCAGCATCCTTTGCCAAATTCAACTTCTTCTCACCAATGGTTTTGTCCACCGCCATTTCGATAGCCGATAACGCTTCGATTTCCCACTCTTTCCTTATAGCATTCATGGTACTATAGGCATCTTTAGGTGGAGAAAGGAAGAACTTCAAAACCGAAAGTATATCAGAAACTTGAAGATCAGAAACATGCTTAACACACAAACAAACCAAATCTGACCTCCTTTTCTCAACCAAATTACGAACCAAATTCTTAGAACACGGACCATCAACTAGCCCACCAACAATCAGAGGTTCTAATATCTCCCAAACTTCAAAAGCAAAACAAGCCTCCAATACCAAGCCTACAACAGCCTGACCCATCACAAACCCTAGATTTTGTATAAGCACCTTAGTATAACTCTCACCCTTGGGTTCAATCCCTATCGAAATCCCGAGTTTCTCGCTGTTGTTCTCCAGATACGAATTGAATAGGCTGATGAATTCAACCTTATTGAACGACTTAGGGTTTTTAAGCTTTATTTTCAACTTCTTATAGAACTTTTGCCCTAACTCTATGACTTCTGTATCCGTTTGAGAAATTGTCCAGCCATCAACGCGTTTAACGAATGAAGCATCGTTTGATTCTTCGGTTTTAGGTTTCAAGTTGAGCAGAACAGGGTCTGGATTAAGAACTATCGGGTATTGTGATTCTAAAGTTAGGTGGTCGGATGTAACCGAAGCTTTGGTTATTATTTCAAGCATAGACATCACGGAATACAAAATGAGGTAGGTAAAGATACAAACCTTGAAACAGCGGAAGGGTTATGGACGGCGGAGCTGCGGCGGCGAACGGTGTACGAGATTTTGAAGCCTAATATTAATTGAGGTAGTACTGCTAAGAAGAAGAAGAAGAAAGAAGAAAAGAAAGCCTAGCATACAATTGGGCTGAGATGAGTTGGGCTTGGGCCTTGTTACGAAAAGCATTTTAAAGAATTAAATGCAAATTTAGTTATCTATACTATCTATATCTATATCTATATCTATATCTATATCTATATCTATATCTATATCTATATCTATATCTATATCTATATCTATACTATAATATAAAAATGACATAAAAAACTCTTAATTACAACTCACTAAGCTTTATGTACTATCATTTAAAACTATCTACTTAAAATCTCTTAAAAATAACTACTAAAGCCTAATGTACTACCTGTAAAACTTTTAACCATAATTAATATATATCATCCTTATCCCCCAAAATCCTTATCTCTAATCCCCAAACCCTAAAATTATGAAATTTGAATTCTGATAAACATAATCAATCTATACTATATTATAAAGATGGCATAAAAAACTCTTAATTACAACTCACTAAGCTTTATGTACTATCATTTAAAGCTATCTACTTAAAATCTCTTAAAAATAGCTATTAAAGCCTAATGTACTACCTGTAAAACTTTTAACCATAATTAATATATATCATCCTTATCCCCCAAAATCCTTATCTCTAATCCCCAAACCCTAAAATTATGAAATTTGAATTCTGATAAACATAATCAAAACAGGATAAACATCTCAATTTAAATATAAAAAATTTAAAATATATAGGATAATTAATGAATTTTAACAAACTACTTAATTTTTTTTATATAAAAAACATTATATTGTTAAGCCTAAATTAAACAAATTTATATATAAAAAATCATTATCACTCAATAAAAACCATCTAAAATCGTACTGTAAATCAATAAAAAACAAAAAATAAAAATAAACATTAAAATCGTGATGTATTAAGCATTATGTACTATTATTTAATGTTAATCTACTTAAAATCTCTTAAAAATCAATTAATGAAGCAATATGTACTACTTTTAAATGTTTTTAACCCTAATTAATAAATTTCATCCCTATCCCCCAAAATTCTTATCTCTAATCCCTAAATCCTAAAATCATGAAATTTGAATTCTGATAAACATAATCAAAACAGGTTAAACATCTCATTTTAAATATAAAAAATTTAAAATATATAAGATAATTAATGAATTTTAACAAACTACTTAATTTTTTTATATAAAAAATATTATATTGTTAAGCCTAAATTAAACAAATTTATATATAAAAAAACCATTATCACTCAATAAAAATCATCCAAAATCGTACTGTAAATCAATAAAAAAACAAAAAATACAAATAAACATTAAAATCGTGATGTATCTCGCTGCATTGCGCGAGTACGCTTCTAGTGGTTTATATAAGGGCCGTTTGATTCATTTTAAGAAATGCGAATGAAAAATGAAAATGAAAATGAAGTGGAATGGAAATAGGAATGAGAATTGTATTGATGTTGTTTAGTTAAATCAATATAATCAATAAAATATTGTTTTATATAATATTTTTAATACAAATATATGTCGTCCAACATTAAAATAAAAATATATGTTTCATTCAACATCGATAGATGAAGGGCGTATGGAAAAAGATGACTGAACGAGAATAAGATTTCCATTCCCCCCAATTTAATCAGGAATGAAAATTAATGGGTTTAGAGTAATTGGCTCATTTTATTACGTCAAACCAAACAACATTTAACCTCTCAATACCTTCAACCGAAGACCCCCTAAATTAATTGAGTAAGGTCTTTCTAAAAAGTAAAAACAAAACTTAATGATAGGGAGTGCTATGGTTTCTCATAATGACCTTGTTAATTATAATACTGTTAGTGAGAGGGGTGGTTTTGTCTATTAACCTTTTTTATGCAATTATTTTCATCTTTATAACGGATTTGATTAAGGTGATAATGGGTTAGGTTGGGTTGAATTTAAGTTGATCCGTTTATTTAAATGGGTTGAAAATCTCAATCCAACCCAACTTGTTTAATTAAATGGGTTGAGATTTTCAACCCAACCCAACATGTTACTTAAATGAGTTGACAGTGGATTGATCTGTTTATGATTTTCTCAACCCAACCTGTTAAATAAATGGGTTTAACCTAGATTGACCCATTTAATTTTAAAATTTTAAATAAAATAAAAAGGATTAGATTATTTAATTTTATGACAAATGCAAAGAAATTGTTTAAAGTTTGAATAAAACACAAACATAAATGCAAATAAGCGACTTCCGCTTTACAGACGTTTGAAAAGGAAGCGGCTAGGGGTTTGACTTCATATTTCATATTTGAATAGAATAAATTATATAGTATTTTAAATAGATATTATAATTAAGTAATGATATTTAATTAAAAATAAAATAAAATTATATAATATTTTAAATGAGTAGAAAACAAGTTGTAAACAGGTCAAAAATGTCAACCCAACCCAACTCATTTAAATAAATCGGTTAGACAGGTTAGCCCATTTACTTAAATTAGTTGAAAATCTCAACCTAACCTATTAATTTTGGGTTGGATTCAGGTCTCTAGATTTGATCCATCAATTTCATCAATAAAAACTTGGTGTGATAAACATATATCTTCTAAATCCATCAAATGAAGGTGAATGAAGTCCAATGAAGGTCGGTGTTTTTTGTCAACCATCAGATGAAGGTAGTTGAATTTTAGCCGTTAAACATCCAGATGATTAAAATTGTTCTGATCTCTCAAGCCCAAATAAGTCCTAAAAAGACTAGATAAAGAATATAAGAATAAATGATTATATGTTTTTGGGAAGATGTCTTTTAAATCCAAATAATATTACTCAAATGTCTTCAAAAAATCTAGGAAGCAGTTTTAGGTAAATTTATTGCATGTCAAGATTAAGAGAATGAGGTTAAGATGGGATGCATAGTGTTTTTATTAAGGGTGTCTTCATGCTTGTAGTAGCATTGGTTCATATAACAAAACCATCCCAATACCTTAAATGTATGCAATAATATTAGTGTCACAACATATCTGCCTTCAAAACTAGCTACTTTTTCTCTATCGAAAGCCGTCAACGGCCGTACATTTGAGTTAACGAGTAATCAGGGTCACAACTTCTCGAATCGATCATCACTCAACGTAGACGTCTTTCTTTCTTCACTACTTCAAGTTGAAGGTGGGATTTGCCATTTGAGTGGGACTGGGCCAACATCGTATATGACCTCTCTATGACACGACCATACCAACTTTATAGCTTCAGGTGTCCCGATTCCAGCACCTCTCGGATCTCCAGCCGGCCCAAACCTGCACACACAACGTTCCACCCGTTATCCCTAAAATTAAACAAAATGTTCCCAATTTTATACAAAATTATATCCAAACTGTAATACTCCGTTTCTATTTTAGTTTGTCTAAAGATAAGCGTCTACTTTCCAAATCTATCCTTAATTATGAGATGGAGAAATTCATTACTCCCTCTATCATTAAGGGTACAATTGTCTTCTAGTTAATTAAAAAAGTGTAATAATTATAGATTTCTAAAACTGTGTACCCTTTTCATTTTGGACATTTATTTTGAGATGGAGGGAGTATGTTTTTTTCCACTTACAAGGATGGTTTGTTTGCAACAAAAAACTAGAAACAATGGTGTCCAAAAAGTTGACCATGTAAAATTGAAATAAGATACAAATATAAATGAATTTATTCATTCTACGCACCAGTGATTCTGTGGTGCACCGGTGGTTCGTGCTCTAAGTCCTGCATATGTGGTTCCATTAACTGTTTTCCCAACAACCTCCTGGAAATGAGTTGCAGTCATCAGTGTAGTTGATACTAATCAAAAGCCAAGTTAGAGAAAATGAACAACTTTGGTCAGTTTAGTTATATGGGACCATGTTTTGGTGGTTCATGGAGCCCTACACCTTCTAAATGGCTCAATAACATACCATGTCCTACTGGACAAGATCTGAAAAGATTGTACACACCCAACAGTTTTTTAGTTGTTTTTGTTAAGCGGATCAAGCGGTTAATTTTAATACATGATCTATAAAGACCATATGCATACATACTACTTATGAAGGATAGTTAGTCAGGAGCATTAATGTAGTAAAGACGAGATGTAGAAGTTTAAAATTATATCACGTGCTGAATAAGCAAAAATTCTAGATTCTGGGAAAAAAGAGCAATGACCATCTTTACTTTTCCAAATTTCCAATATGCTTTGCTAAGCAATAAGGTCAAGAATATCGTGGTTATACCATGAAAATATGGTAGGGGAGAGCGCGAAGGAAAAAACAACTTAGGGGCTGTTTACTAAACGCTTACCCCGGTAAGTACTTACCGGCTCATTTACCTTATCGGATGAATATCGCAAGGGCCGAGAATCTTACCCGGAAGAGCGATATAAGGATGAAGAGTCTTACCCGTTAAGTGGAGGTGACGACTCTTACCCGGTAAGCACTTACCGGGTAAATTGTTGCATACCATAGCTTTTTGATGGACTACAATTCTACCCGGTGAAGTAAGTTTGAATGCCGATTTTTACCGGTAAGTGCTTACCGGGTAAGCATTTGGGTAAACGGCCCCTTAATATCTCGGAATCAATATAATATGATAAACAGAGAAAATTGGTCATACCTGGATAAATAATGGATCATTTGAGACGACAGCCGCTGTTAAATGTGCATGCATCCTTTCAAGGGCATCTAATACCAGTGGAAGTTGATTGTCTTTGTATTCCGTTATAATCTGAGAAAATAAAACATATTCATATATAGGGGCATAAATAAAGGAAGAGGAAATTTTGACAGTTTGATTTAATTGCTTAGAATCCAATACTCTACCAGCTTTACCTGAAATGGTCCAAATATTTCTTTTGTAACAAGTTCGTAATTTTCACCCTTTAGTATTTCTTCGATTGGAACAAATACAGCTGTTGGTTTTATAGCACCATAAACTTTAGGAATAGAATGATTTTCCAACTCTTCACCACCAAAGAGAAGCTTGGATCCAGGAATCTGAAGCAATTTCTTCATGTGGTCTAGCATGGCTTCCGTTGTGAACTGCAGAGACCAATCAAGTAAATCAGAGACAGTAGTAGACAACACAAGCCTGGAAATAACGTTTTTAGTAGTTTTAACTTTTATGTTGCATCAATAATATACAGATAGATAATTTTGCTATGTGCCACTAGGTAATTGTGGTCTAACTTGTATCCTCAAGGACCTCCTGCCTCATTTAGAACTTCTAGTATTAAATTATGGTGATGTAACATGTAGCACTGAGCTTGACGATAATAATGATGTTCAATGTGCAGATGCATCGTAATTTAGATATCTCCAAGAAATAGCAATGAACCAAGATGAATGTTTCAAAAGAAACTCGATTTCCCCGAGTTGAGTAAAGAAACAGTTGTTTTTTTGGCACGAAGTAGACATACTTACCGTAAGAACAGGGCCAATAGTCAAGTCTTCAAGCTTCCTCCTTGCAGCAAGGTCACTCAATTGACGCATGAGTGATGTTTTGCTCCAGTTCTACATATAATGATAAATGTTAAGAGCTCTGCCTGAAAACTGAATTAGAAAAGGTCCTTGTCCCATAAAAGGTCTACTTTGCAAATATGTACAAAAGGAAGAGTCTATTTTTAACACTAAATATAAATTTGATGTTCGAAAACTACAATTTCTTTTCTATGGATCAGATAAAGAGACATTTTAGGTAATCTCTATCCACTCGTGTAAGATTGTCCATAACAACTGTCTTTTAAATTCTTTCTAGATTTTAAAGTTTTTTGGGATAGAAGGGGTAATTCTTAAGGACTTGTATCAAAAGACACGGTAAAGATAACATGTGGCAGCTAACCTCATGCATGAAAAGCATTGATTGTGCTGAGCACTTCTGACCACTACATGCATATGCATCTTGATCGCAAACCCATGAAACATAATCCACCTGCCAATCACCAAAAATAATGTGGTTAAAGGACCAGAAATACAAGCAGAAAATTCCACACTTGTGGTTTAAAGTTGACAATAATGTTTATGTACCTCATGAACATCAGGGCCAAGGATTTTCCAGTCAAATCCTGCATCTTCCAATTTTACTTTACCATTTAGGTCATCAGCCAACTTGTTGGCTACTCTAGAGCTTCCGGTGAAGAGAGTCATCCGTGGTTTTGCCTGAATATGGCGTCAGAAGGTTATAGGAAATGACAAAGTTAACAGATATTATTAGATGATTTACTAAAATAGAACTCCCTAACAATAAGAACATAGACTTAAAGGTTACGTGCAAAAGCAGAAAAAAGGTTCAAGGGTCATTGACTAATCTCGGGCCAAACTTCCTAATTGCCCACATAAATATCAAAATAAAAACACAATTTTAAAAATGTGGAAAAGCACAAATTGAAAAAATGGATGGTGATTTTCTTTTAGTCATTACGATAAGATAAAATTTGGCAAGTGGTCAGCTAGAAACTTGAAATCAGTCAGTCCATATTTCATGACAAACATCCAGACTAAGCTCCTTCAAACAATGAACTCTAATAGTTGTCCTCCTCTAGTTTGGTGTGTCAAACTTGTATCTAATAGAAACATATAAATATATAATTATTACTAATCAATATAGTGTCAACGTCTTTAATCTACATGTATTTCTTGTATTGTTTTGATGTAGTTACAAAGGTCTTGAAAGAATTAGAAAATATTCATATTGATTTTAAAAAGTAGCCCATTTGAATTTTAGAGACAAAATATGAAAACTAATAGAGAACCTAGAGAAGGTATATCTCTCCAAGATGCCTTTGTATTAAGCCAATAGAAAATGGTGTTATCAACCATGTACACTTAAAACTATTTGTGTAGTTCATTCTTCATGTAGCATTTTTGTCTATATGTTTACTTCAAAGAAAAAATATTCCAAAAAACAGAATGCAAAAGAATAACAATGAAAGATGCACGGAAGAGCTGCAAATAGAAAATGTGCAGCTTATAAAACTGTAAGTGCACCAGGAAAACCAACCTCTAGCAGTATCTTGTTCATTGTCTTTCCATCAGAATTGATGAAATCAACATCCTCGACAGGCATCCCACAATCATGGAGCAACCGAAGCATTTGTTCCATAACGATTGATACCTAGAAAATACTAGAGTGCGTAAGGGAAAATATGCATAACTACTTTCATGACACATATAACTCGTGCATAAAAGGGTATTAGATCAAGATCAGAAAGGCTCTTTTGGCTTAGTTACACTTGTATACAAAGTTACAAACTAAGGCGTCATTTAATGACAGCTTGTCTTTTTGTTCTGTATACATTTTTTTGGTACTGGAAACAGTGTTGTGATTTCTGTTTGTAGCGAAATAGATTTTAGACTATTTTCTTTAGATATTTAAGATGAATAATCAAAGATTAGATAGAAACTTGCACGTTATTGGGTTTGAAACCTCAACCTCATAAGAAAAAGAAACTAATGAATCAAATTTGAGATACATTGATTCAGATGAAAATACTGACATACAACCCTATAGTTTTGGAAAGTACATCAAACTCTGTGACAGAAAAGAACAATAACAAGACACAATGCACAATGCACAAGGACCATCAAATGACTATATATATATATATAGAAGTGTGTGTGTACTTCTGGAAGAAACCACACTGATAAAAAAAGGTTTCATTGGTGCGTTTACAAGGGGTAAAATAGAGTTGACACCTGATACATGACCAAGGCGCTGTCAATTTGTTTTTTGTTTTTTTGGAGAAGGGGACGGAACCCCAGGAAAACCTTTATTAACACATCATTGGAGGACTTAGTAGACTCAAATAATTGAGGAATTTTGCATTTTATAATTCTTGCAAATTTAAGGGACACTAGTATCATTTAAATAATAACACAGTTGATAAATATGAGTATATGACAAAAAATTGCTAAAAACTACACTTTTGTATTGTCAAGCATAAGTCAATTTATCCAATTTATATGTCTTAGAACCCACCTTGCTATCAACCTTAAGGATAGGCTTGTTACCCATATAAAGTGCTCCCATCAACTGGAGCAGAGGAATTTCTAGAGGGAAATTGAAAGGCGTAATCACTGCAACCTGCAACAACAAAAAATTTAATTTCCAGGATTAATTAGAGGGAAGAGATGATTTCATAAATTAATGTACTTTAAGGTGATTAGAACACAAGGTGACCACATAGAAATTAAAGTAAAGATCCTATCCTAAATTCAAAAATATCAAATATCAAATAAAAAAGTTATAGTAATTAGGTAATTATTAACTAAAGCTTAAGTTGTATATATGTAGCAGCACATACCAATGTTGTTGAAGAGATAAGAAGAATCCAAAGAACTAAAATCATAAACACTAGACGTCGTTTACTTTTTATCATGTTTATCCATAAAGAGGCTCGTTGCATTATGATTTTACATCTTCAATGCCCATCTATAGAGGTTCTAAAGTAAATGAATAAACAAATATGTGAAGGATATCTTACAGGTCCATAAGGCCAGCGGAAACCATGACTTTGCTGCCCAAGATGATTTCCAGGAACTCCAAAAGACCTTGCCAGGAATCGCACCTGAATGCAGAATGTATAACTGGAATCAATAAGGATAACTGCAAGTCACTAACAAAGATATTCTTACAATGCTCAAGTCTATGTTTGATTCATTTGATGCAAATGGAAAACCAAGAGAAAAACTTTACAAGGCAGAAACAATAATATTGGACACGAAACATCATACACATGCAGCATAGTACTGTTAACGTAATTTTATAGCCCGTATAACCCATCTAATTTTGTGTACAACATATGATCAAACACTAACAGCAATGGGTGATTTTACATCGGCATTACTTTTGGAATAAGATGATCTAGAAGAATTTCAAACTCTAGCCAACAATCGTGTACCTGATCACCAGAGAAGTTCTCTAGAAACTTCCCTGTAACATAAACCTCACCAAGAGCCTGCTGGTAACTCTTAGGCGCAACCCTCTGTATTAACTTGGCGAAGAAATCAGAAACCTGAAAGGAAAGAAAAATGCAAAATCACTACAAATGATGTGGTTTCTAAGTCATGTGACCAAAATCGGGTGGGCAAATATTGATGCATTTTGTTTTCTCAATATAATTGTTATACCTCAGGCAGGGAAAGCATATGGCCTGCTTTTGCAGATACATCTCCATACAAAAGGTACCTGTATGCAATGGTTTATGTTAGCACCTATATAGTTTGCAATATAGAGTACAAATTCACGTTGACAATTGGAGGACTGATACAAACCTCTCTGGGGATTTAAATGGGTTGTGCATGCCATGTTTGGGGCACTTAGACAAGCTGTCTACAAAAGGCTGCATAAGATGTCAAAAGATATCTGATAAGAGAAGTGGAAGGACATATAAAAGAAAAGCATGTTTTGTAATACCAAGACAGGCTTAACAGAAGAGTGGCGTATCTCATAGGTGAACAACCCAACTAGGTTGATGTATGATACATTCAAGATAAATACCTTGATTCCGCTTTCATCTACTTCTGAAACTTTGATAAATGATTCTCCATTTAAGGGATCCACGAGTGTATTCCAGTTGGCAGACTTAAACCAATTTCCCTGGACTAGAGAAAAATAAATGAACCATGTAAACTTTTTTGATAATTCAATATTGATAGAATCAACGCACCCGTCATTATTAACTGACCAAAATGAGATATATTTCCTAAAACACATTAGCTTTGCCAGTTTGATGTTGTTGCCTTGTAGTTGTAGGCAACAGTCATTCAACTGAATCTGATTATTTAGTGGTCTGAAGTTGATGATAAGAAAGAACACAGTTAAAAAAGATTACTTATACTTGAGAAATAGATTAACAGCATCATGCTATGCAACAGATCTAGTCTAAATAACACCAAAATTGCTTCATTACAATTTGCAAACTAATTTAATTATAAACAATAACCCCTATTGTTAAATCAGTAGACCAGTCGTTTCATGGCATATCAAACACCCTTTAACTAAACTAGGGTAGTTTATGTCTGCAGATACAAGATATACTACTCAAATTCAAGTGTTTACCCAAGTTCTGTACTTCAGCAGGCTGAGACCCAGAAATCTCTTCAGCTTTCACGGTTGCAAATTGAAGTGAATGAATAAGTCTGCATTCAATAACTAGGCATGAACATTCTTAACACAAAAAGAGAAAACACAATCAAATCAACATATATAATAAACATAATTTACATTACACTCTAAACTACCGTACATTGTTCCATATGGAATGAATTATTAAAGCAAGCACACCAGTGCCAGAAAGTAACCACCTTTTTCTAATGTGAACAATAGTATACACAATGATTCAGCAAAAAAAAGGTCTAATAGTATCTGAAAGAAAAATAATAAGAACAAGAAACAACATCGGATAATAAAATCACACTAGTAGTGCTTAACAGTATGATTTATGAAGCCCACAACTCATCCATCAACGCTTTACCTTCGACGTTAAATCATCCTGCCACGTGTATCCAGAACTACAGTACCCAATTTAAGCCCTAATTTGCCAATCATACACATCAACATGATGATCGAACTACAACTGAAAATGCCGTCCACGAAAAAAGATACAGATTCAATCAACGAATCACGTTGTTAAAAGCGAATCAGAAGATGATCAAACTATCAAAAATCACAACAACATCCATGAATAAAGACGACTAAAAAGAAACAATAAAGCATTCAACAACGAAAGAACATACCTCGAGAATCTGAATGAAGCGAGATGGTTTGAAGCTGTTTTACGAGCAACATTGGCCTTGATTCGTAGTAGCGACATATTTTGTTTGATTTGATCTGCTTGTGGAAACTCGTAAGCCTGTGCTCGAAAAAACTCGAGTAGGTGAGGGTTTATTTAAGTAGGTGCATAACTAATGGTGGTGATGCGTAACAGCTGATCAAATCGTGGCGGATTCTAGTCACGCTGACATGGCATATTTGGACTAAATCGACAAGATCCCTTTCTCTGCTCCATCGTTCCAATGCTTGCTTAACACGTGTCCCAATACTTTAATTATTTATTTTCAGTTTTATTATTGTAATGAAGAGTTGCAAAGTTCCACGGCAATTATAACTCGATAATCACAAAAAAGATTATTTTAGAAAAGATATTTTTTAAATATCTATATCTATATTAAACCAAAATCATGGAGAGATGATGTGGCCTCTTGAGAATACTTGATTCATTATTATCTTTTTTTCTCATATTTTTAAATTATTTTTTAATAAAAAATGTTAATAAATGAACAACCTTTCATTTTCTCTTTAATTTTTTTAATATATCTAAATATTAAATAATAGTACTCTTATTCATTTAATAAAAAAATTTATTTATGTTTTTTTGAATATCTTTAAATATTAAATAATAATACTCTTATTTATTAATATAATATTTTATTCATATTGGAAAAAACATATTCATATATACAATTTTAACTTCATTTTAATAAATGTGTGTATATATAAAGATAAAAAAAATAATTAAATTATGAAATTTTAAACACTTAAAAAAACATATTAAAATCTATATCTATCTATCTATATATCTATTAAAGCAAAAACATGGAAAGATAACATGGCATCTTCAAAAAGCTTGATTCATTGTTAGAGCATCCACAATCATGAACTTCTTTGAAGGTTCATGATTATGTCACATCATTTTTCTCTTTCTGTCACATCAGTTTTATCTTTTCTACATATTTCATAAATCTTTCACTCTCAATCATGAACCGATCCATAGTTTATATAATAAAAATATAATAATAATAATAAAAATTACTATTATAATTAAAATACACTTATAATAATTAAAACTTACAATAATAAGTCATAATAATTAAAAGTTACGATAATTAAAAAATAATTTATGTAGTTGAAAGTTGTAATTAATTTATATAGGTAAAAAGTTAAAAATTAATTAATTAATTATTTATTAAATTATTTTTTAATTGATTTTAAAACTATTTTTTACTATGAAAAAACAAATTAGCTTGAGGTTTGGAGTGGCATGGACCGCTCCATCTGCATGGAGCGGTTTGCCACGTAGAGGTCCACCCAATGATGATAAAAATTAAAGAACTGTTCCTACAATGCCATATGGACTCATGAACTTTGATAAACCTTTTGTTGCGGGTGCCTTTATCCTATTTTTCTCCTATTATTGAATTATTTTTTAATAAAAATTGTTAATAAATGAGTAAACCTTTCATTTTCTCTTTATTTTTTTAATATTTTTTAAATATTAAATAACAATAATATTTTTATTCATTAATAAAATATTTTATTTATGTTTTTTTAATATTTCTAAATGTTAAATAATAATACTCTTATTTAATAATAAAATATTTTATTTATGTTTTTTGAATATTTTTATTTTTCTAAAAATAAAATATGAAATTTCTTAGGTGACACTTTGTGGAAGAGTTATTTCATAATTCTTTTTTCTCAATTTTTTAGATTTATTTTGTTGGTTATATTAATTGTCTTTCATCAACTCATAAATGTCCTAGACTTTTCGGTTTTTCTATTCCGTTTTTATCCCATTTATATATTATATCTCATTTAACGTTTTTATCTTTTGTTTTACCGAATCCTCAATCATATTGTAAACTACACAATCAAATGTTTAATCAAGATGGAAGCTACATTTTTATGGTTTATTTTATGTTTTTATATGAGCTATTTGTTGTTATTGATGTGTTGTGTTTTTTTACATAATTTTTTATCGTCGATACCGGTGTTCTTCCTCCATGAAAATGTAAGAATTTTTACGTTTTATTTTTATGATTTGTGTGGGTTATATGTTCTTGATGAATGTTTTTTATTACATGGTATTATATTTTGTTAATTATTGTTACATTTGATTTTATGTGCGTTATTTATGTGTTCTTCTCCATAATTTTTTTTATTGTCCATACTAAATGTTATTCCACCATAAAAAATTTCGGGTAACAAATATTACATTTTATTTTATGATTTAAGTGGATTATATGTTGTTGTTGATAAATGTTTTTTCTCAAAAATTTCTTCCATGTTATTATATTTTATTCAGTATGGTTTTTTATCCCTCATTTTTTGGAAGTTATTTATGTTTTGTGTGTGAGTTTTCTTATGTGTGTTTTTATTTTGCATTCTTTTGTTTTACTAATATTGTTGTAGTAATTCAAGTTTTATTTTTTGTTTCCCGACAACAATCAAATTCTGATAAGGTGTGATCTATGTGGACATTTTTTATTATGAATTTTCTTCTCCATCTTTAATATTTATAGAGTTTCTCAATTTGTATTTTTTATGTCATTCTCTGTATTATGGTTATTTATGAAAACCAATATATCATGTAATTGTTTGTTGTTTAAAATAACACTTAAAATGATGTTTATGCATTTATTTCTTGATGTCCGTGTGATTTTAGTATGTATATTTGTTTGTTTTTTACTAAATTATTTTTATTATATGATAGGTGTTATTTATTTATTGATGTTTAAAATTTGTCTAGAGTTCTATTTATTTATTTAAATATCGGATTTAAAATAAGTAATGAAGAATATGATATTGTTTTATTGTGTATAAATTTATTTTGCTATACAGGCAGCGGGATTAAAAAGTTGGTATGAAAAAAAAGAGTTTTATTTTTTATATATTCGATAAATCTAAAAAGTCAATACGCTATTTGTTTTTTGTTTGTCATGTTTAATATTTAGTAGAAATTTATTTAGTTTTGGTTTGAAGTTTCAATTATGTATTAGAAGGATTGATAGTAACATATCAATAATTGTGAGTTAATATAATTTATGTGTGAAATCCATCATGATGTGACATTGTTAGTTCATTATTCATTAGGTTGAACGCTCATATATACACCAATAAATTTACGTCGGCAAATGATGTTGAAGATAAATGGAATGGAGGCTATTCGTTTGCTATGAATTATGCTTACAAAGTACTAGCCATTTACTTTTGTGTAATTGTAAAATTAAAAACTATTTTTTTGCAGTATATATTATTAAAATTTTCTTTTTTACCGCTTCGATCTTTTGTCTTTATAAAGTAAGTATCATGTTAAACATGTATTATTCTTTAAAATATTTTAATCATACTAAAGCTAATATGTTAATATTGTGTTAGGTTTTATAGGGACTTATGATACAACTTAAAAGTTTAGAATAAATAAGAAGAATGATCTATATAAATATTAGAACATATTATAGTTGTCATTTATTACATGACACGTTATACAATTAAAAAGTTTTCTTAAATGAATTAAATGTCATTTATTTCAATTAACAATTGTTTAAATAGTATAAATGTATCATAATATCAAATTTCACAAATACATTAATGTCACTAATCTACAATAAAAATTCATTGAAATCGAAAAGTCACACCAAAATACATGTATAATAGGACATTCAGTACATAATGTGTTACACATGTAATGATTTTAATTGAATGTCACTTATTCACTTTAACAATGAGTTTAATTAAAATAGACATTAGTAAGTCATGTTAATGATCAAGTCATATCTTTTTATATTACTTATAAGTTATAACCTAACTTTTTGTTTACACAATTTTTTTTTACATATCATTAGTTACCGTGTCATTTACGTCTACATTTGTTTATTTCTTAATAAAATCTCAGAGGTCGTCAATTCTATAAAAAAGAAAAAAAACTCATGAATATCATCAATCAATACAAACAATATAAATCATTCACACGCCCATTCTTAGTATTACTCATTTTATTTCACCATATAACTTTATTCCTTAACTAATCTCCGTCTCTCTTTGATATATATATATATATATATATATATATATATATATATATATTAAAATTCCAAGTAATTAGATTCTGCTAACTTTTACAAATATATTATTTAAGAATTAAGAACTAACATATATTTATATAGACAATTTCTGAGTCATTAACAAAAATACTCACGCTACCGCGCAACGTGCGGTTCCCGCACTAGTTTATGTAAATAAACTTTAAAGTTATTTATAGGGGGTGTTTTGGGATTGCTTATTTGAAGGGTTTTTTAGCTTATTACGATTTGACACCGGAGATAAGTCATTCTGAGTGTTTGGATGGAACAAAAAGAAAAGAGCTTATAGCGATGCCAAACCGCTGAAAAACCATTTTTGATAAGTCATTTTCTTCTAACTTATGACTTATTGACTTATCAGAGATTAAAGCCAAATTACCATTTTGCCCCTGTTATTTTAACCTAATCGATCTACCCTCTTTCTCGATCTGATATTTGTGCCTCTTCTCCCATCGCTCGTCCAACAGATCGTCATCGCAGGAACAACAGATCGATCAGCGCCACCTCCGTTCGTTTATGTGGGTATTGAAAATTTTGGATTGGATCTTTAAAACAAATTAATTACAGCCATGATCATCATGGTTTTACTTTTGTTTTAGATTGGGTCGCTAGTCCTAACTCCACTAACTAATACTCTGTTAAGTTGGGGGTAATTTTGTCTTTTTACAATTTTTTATTTACTTTTTAAAAATTGTATTTATTATATTTAATATTATGAATATAGAGGGAGGACCATGCGAGAAGCAAACTAATTTGCGAGAAGTTGAGAAAAAATGTGAGCCACATAATTTATTAATTAAAAAAACCATAAATAAAAAATAAAAAATAGTTTTAGAAATTAGGATAATTATCATTTTAAATTGGATAAATCCTTAAAATTCTCATTATATCTTTTAGATTTATTTATTTTGTAATTTCAATTATTTATTATTTTTTTTTCTAAATATACTTTTAATAAAAAAAATTCACAATTTTAACCAAATATCACACGTGATATCATTATATAAATATTTATGCATATCACATATCATATTATTACATGTGATAATTGTATATATTATAGTTAATCATATGTGATTATGTATACTTCTATTTATAGATCTTTTTGTGATGTAAATATTATCATATGTGATAATTTTATATATTTTAGTTAATCATATGTGATTATGTATACTTCTATTTATAGATCTTTTTGTGATGTAAATATTATCATATGTGATAATTGTATATATTTTAGTTAATCATATGTGATTATGTATACTTCTATTTATAGATCTTTTTGTGATGTAAATATTATAACATGTGATAATTGTATATATTTTAGTTAATCATATGTGATTATGTATATTTATATTTATAGATCTTTTTGTGATATAAATATTATCACATGTGATTATGCGTCATTTATATTCAGACATATATTATCATATGTGATATTTACAAAAATCCACCTAGTGGGATCATATGTGATACATAATAATATATCAAATGTTAAACGAAGTTAATCACATGTGATTCAAAACGTAAATCTAAAAAATAGAGAAATAAATGGTGAAATAAATAATGAATTAGTTATGGATATCACATGTGATATTTGATGAAAATTATGATTTTATCTAGAAAATAATAATATAAATTTGATAAAAAAAATTATGAATTTATTAAAATTAAAAAATAAATAAATTTAAAAGATATTATGAAATTTTTAAGGATTTATCCAATTCAAATTGTAATTATCCTAATTTTTAAAAAAATAATTTATTTATGCTATTTTTAATTAATAAATTATGTGGCTCTTAATCCTTCTCGTCTTCTCGCAAATTGGCTACCTTCTCATTTGAACCTGCCCCTACAAATATATATATATATGTATATATATATATATATGATATTGAGACTTCTCGCCTTCTTGTAAAATATTCAACTTCTCGTATGATCATTCTTCTCTCTCTTGTTATATATATATATATGGTGTGGTTCAAATGAAATCCATTTACATGGTGCAACCACATGCAACCCTTCTATCCACCACATATTTTATGTAATTAAAAAAAGGTAAAAGAAAAATGTGTGGTGGATAAAGGGGTTGCATGGGTTGCATCATGTAGAGGAGTTGCATAATAATCTACCTAAATATATATATATATATATATATATATATATATATATATATATATATATATGGGTTCAAATGAAAACTCATTGTGCATATGAGGACAAATTTTAACCATTGATCGAAATTTAGAAAACTAATCAATGGTTAATACATAATAATGTTAATTGAGAAAAGATTAAGAACAAAATTGGAAATTTGAATCAGCGCTTACCTTGTTTGACTTTTTATTTTATTTTTAATTAAAAAAATTTACCCCCTTAAACTTTAAAATAAATTATCTTAAAAAATACTAATATTTTAATCAAACAAATTACATAAAAAAAAAAGAATTTTGTACTCTTCGATATAACATCCATCCCGATATATATTTTTTTTCTTCGTTTTAATCGCTTTTTACGTGAAATTCTAAATATATGTTATATTCATTATGAATATGCATGCACGCTATCGGGTGTCCATATTCAGTATGAATAACAAAGGTGAACGTTCATTCACTATTCATGATAAATAATACAGTATTCAGGATGAATAATACAACATTCAGGATGAATAATACACAAATCCATGATTCATGTATTATTTATCATGAATCGTGTATTATCCACCCTGAATGTTGTAATATTCATCCTAAATGATACATTATTCATGATGAATGACCCATGAAGGTGTAGACACATGACACACTCTCTTTTGTTTTCTAATTCACAACTAAAATTTCGTTTATTTCATTATGAATATGTATGCTCATCCTCGGACGTCCCACATTCAGTATGAATACAAATGTGAACGTGTATTCATTATTCATGATGAATAATATAGTATTCAGGATGAATTACACAACATTCATGATGAATAATACACGAATTCATAAATTGTGAATTATTCACCATGAATGTTGTATTATTCATCCTAAATGATACATTATTCATGATGAATAATACATAAATGACATGTGAACGTTCATTCATTATTCATGATGAATAAAATAGTATTCAGGATGAATTACACAACATTCATGATGAATAATACACGGATTCATGAACCGTGAATTATTCACCCTGAATGTTGTATTATTCATCCTGAATGATACATTATTCATGACGAATAATACATGAATGATCTGTGAAGATGTGGAGACTTGATGCGCTCTCTTTTGTTCCCCGGTTCACAACAGAATTACTCGATAGGTTCTCGATTCGTCTTGATGGGTGTTGGGTTACGGTGCTGAAGAAACGCTATGCCTTACGACGCTGAAGAAAGTGTTGAAGAAGATGATGTCGAGTTACGTACTTACGATGTTGAGGCGTTGTACAAACTTGAACGTACATAAATATTCATAATGAATATAACACATATATAGCATTTCACGTAAAAACGGTTAAACGACAAAAAAACTATATCGAGATGGATGTCATATCGAAGAACACGAAATTCTCGTTTTTTTAATGTAATTTGTTTGATTAAAATATTAGTAATTTTTAAGATAATTTATTTTAAACTTTAATTGGGTAAAAAATTTTAATTAAAAGAGAAAATAAAAAGTCAAATATGGTAGGCGTGACTTTAAATTATTTTCCATTTTTACCCTAGACATCTTACAATAAAAAATTTATTTAATATGAGTTGTTGGATCAAAAGAGATGGAATAACTGAGATTTGTCCTCACGTGCACAATGAAAGATGAGTTTTCATTTGAACTTTCTTCTCTCTTTCTCTCTCTCTTTATATATATATATATATATATATATAGTGTAAACGGGTTGGGTTGGGCGTTTTGGAACATTTTTACAACCCAAACCAATTGTGACGTTTTGGAAAAATCTCAACCCAAACCAACTCATTCAAAAGTATAACTCGACCTAACCCAACCCTTGCGGGTTGTGGCGAGTTGGGCGGTTTAGTAATATACATAAAATTATATAATGAAATACGATAAATAATACTTAAAATATATAAACATTTAACAAACCAAGAGGTTACTTGGTTAGCACTTAGCAACGCTAGGGCTGTAAATGAACCAAACATTTAGCAAACCGTTCGACGGAAAATTCGTTTATATTCGTTTATTTAATAATTGATCGAACATAAACACTTTTTTTTTGTTCTTTTAGTTAAATGAACAAACATGAACAATGAGCGCTTTCATTTATTTATACTTGTACAATAACTATTAAGAAAACAACAAATCATGTACAAAATCATATGTGATTTTACATTGACCCGAAAAAAACGGCTTTGGGCGACTTTGGCCGCGACCTAAAGTCGCGGACAAAGTGACGTGAATCATATATGATTTTGTATATATCGGTTGTTTTCATGTTTTCTTAAATAGATGTTGTTATCGAATGAACTCATCTCTAACGACATAACCAACCACATGCAATGACAAATTTAAAAGAACAAAGTTATTAAGCACAAAAAACTAATCAAATTATATATTAAAAAATACATATGTCGGGTATTATTAGGGGCGGGTAGTATCATCCCCGGCCCCAAACCCGCTTCAGGTATGAAATGTTTGTGATTTTAGTGAAATCATCGGTCATTTTGTGTAATTGGATTCACAAGATAATAATGGGGTTGCTAGCTAAGTTATAACACGAGTTAGGAGGTGTGGAGTGCACGCTCGTGTAAGCTAACTATGACCGGGGATAGTTGGACGGTGGTTTGGTGGTTTATTAATTTGTTACTGAAACATTGCACCGGGCGGGTTATGCTGCGAGTTAACCAGCGTGGCTACCTGCGCCGTGCACTGGATTGTGGGTTGAAACAGTTCACCGGGCGGGTTATGCCGCGGGTTAACCCGCACGGCTACCCGCATCGTTTACTGTTTGTGGGGTTGAAACAGTGTGTAACACCCCGATTTTCGAAATGTATCATTTCAAGTTAATAAAGAAATCGGTATTTTAAGGGAAAAATAAGATATAGGATTTTGGGCTTGAATCCTAGATTTTATAGTCTTGGTGGATGAATAATTCAATTACGAGTCCAACGGTTCTTTCCGGAGCAAAATCGGAGCTATAACGAAGAAGTTACAGCCAAAACAGTGAACGAGAAGAAAACCGGGCAAACAGTGCACTACGCGACTTGTGCCGCGACTTAGGTCCACTCGCGCGACTTAGGGGAAGCAGACGACTTATGCCGCGACTTAAAGTCGCGTGGTAAGTCGCGAAGTGCCCTGACGAGCATAAAATCCGATTTTCAGCCATCAAACTTCATTTCTTCATAACTTTTGCATCTCAACTCCAATTTTGATGATTCAAGTTGCTATGGTTTCGTTTTTGAGATCTCTTCAAGGATATAACAAGATATTTTAAGTCTATTGGATAATACAAGAGTATTTTGTAGTGGTAAGCTCCTTATCTCTCTCAATGTTAAGCTAGGGTTAGATGATTTCATCCTTTTCCCTTTCATCCTTCAACTTGGGTGTGATTTTGATGACTTGTGTAGTGAAGGTGACCTTGTAGATGTGTGGATCTAATATCTAGGGAGATTTCTTGGAGATTCAATCCTTCATCAAAGGAGATTCACGTTTTGGGGGTAAAATCTAGATTTAGCCTAAATTTAGCAAGGTGAGTTCAAGCTGATTTGTGAAAACGTTGTACATGCCAAAATGTCTATTTTAAAGCATTTATGTGTTTTACATGAAATTATCAACTGTTGAGTTATTTGGTAACTTTTGATTATTTGAAGTGTTTAGCTTATTAAACTTTGTAAAACACCATATTTGGGATTTTTGGGGATTTTGTTAAATGTGTCATAGATGAATGTGTTTTGATGATTTATTTCATAAAAGGGTATTGGTCAAAATGCATTTTAAGTGTTTGTCGGGTTTTATGCATCATTCATGAAATGGGATGTTTTGAAAAGTACGAATGTGTGAGTCCTTTGGTTTTGGGTTGATCCCGACTTTGGGAACACTTGAGAAAATGATAATCATTTTTGGGTTTTGGGTCGAAGGCCAATTGTGATTTGAGAAACAAAGTTTTGGGGAAAGATGTACTTTGGTTTACGTAACCACATTGACTCTCGTGTTTTAGCCAAACGTCTATTAAGCCTTTTGGGGCTTGATTTGTACTCGGTTGAGTCTTTGGAACATTTGTTCATTTTTGGTAGCTCGTTAAGGAGCCTTGGACGTACGGTGTACTTAGTTGCATCTTAATTGAGAGTTTCATGTTTTGAATGTGTTAGTTCATTCGTTCGAGTCATGTAACATTTTAGACTGTAATGCATTGGATCCATAGGCATATGAGTCAGTCGGTTGGTTTAGTGGGGACTTTATCCCTGTTTTGGGACTGATATTGTTTATGGCTAGCAGAAGCTCGAGGTATAGATCGTGGGTGGTTGAACTCGATAACCGCGTAACCTTTATTGAAGGGCTCGAGGTATAGATCGTGGGTGGATGAACTCGATGCCCGTTTGTAATCCAATCTGGTTACTCATCGTAGAATTTAGTGTCCGCGTTTGAAGTCTAGTGAGTGGTCCCCAAGCCATTTTTATGTAAGCTTGCGGTGGTGCTCTGCAGAGTCGTATACGGAGCTAAGTCTTGCGGTGGTGCCCATGGTGAGCCGGATACGGGGACTTGTGGCTTTTGTGGTGACACTCATTTAGAGGTCGAGTAAACACTAGGGTCATTTGGGTATCTTGCGGTGGTAGCTCGGTTGGGAGCCGTATACGGGGATCCATGGCTCTATGTGAAGCTCGAGAACATTTATAAGTGGCTTAACTTTGTGTGCTCGCCACTTTCGATGGAATTCGGGTATCCCCCGTCACCGAGAGGTGTTTTTTTGGGTATTGAGTTTTATTATCCAAGTTTTCGGTGACGTACGTTTTGTATAAATGGATTTTATCCACGATTTATGGGTTGAGCATTATGCCCCACCAGCTTTTTGGGTGTTTCGGGATATAAAGTTTTAACCGCATTTTCATAAATGGAGAGTTCAATTTCTATTCACGTTTGAGTGAGTTTTGGGTTAATTTTAATTTACGAATGAGCGTTTTATATTGAAAACTTTGTCCTTGAGATAGTTTGGATTGGAAAACGTTTATATTGGTGTTTCTTTGCTAAAATGCATATTATTGGAAAACGAGTCGTTTTCATACTTGAGACATATCAAATTGAAAGATTGTGATTTAAATTGCATTACTTCTTTTCAACGATATCTTCATCTATGTTGAAAACTCTTGAACTCAGTAGGCGTTAGCCTAACCTTTTTATTTGTCGGCATGTGCAACAGGTTTCGGTTGGGAATAGTCCTAGTGACACCATGAAGAGATGAGTGCTAGTGGTGTGCCGAAGAGGTGATTAACTTTGTGAAGTCTTCCACACTTATATTGGAGATAACGATTGTTATTGGGATGTAGTAACATTCGACTAACTAGTTCAACCTAGAAATGTATTCAAAGATTGGACTGGTAGTAAGAGATTTTATTATCCTTTAAGGTATTGTTGAAAGTTTTTAGTTAGCCGCTCTCTCCAAATTTGAGGGTGTTACACAGTGGCCCGAGCGGGTTACCCGCGTCGAGCACTGTTGCAGATTTCGTTTTGTAACCCCCAAAATCTCTTTGTAACCCCCAAAATCTCTTTGTAACTCCCACCATAGTGTCCAACAATTAATACCATTAAATGAGTAATTATTATCGGTTTTAATATAGTGTCGGTTATGATTCTCTTGGTGTTTAAATATGATCGATTTATGCCAAAATCGATACCGGTGAATTGAGATTATCCTCGAGTGAATTTCGTGATACCCAGGCAGGATAGGGTCGAAATATCACTTAAGGAAAGCGAGCTCTCATGCGATCTCGAATTCTTATCCAAGTTTCGATCACTCCATCTTTTTTATCTACCCATCGATTTCTACACACCCACTCCCCAACAATCTTAAGTGATATTCGTTCATCGTGAGAGAGATGGCGAATGATTAATCCGTGAGAGACATGAAGACCAAGTTCACCAAACTTGAAAAATTCGAAGGTGTCGACTTTCGAAGATGGCAGAAGAAGATGCATTTCCTCTTGACGACATTGAAGGTAGTGTACGTGCTAAGCACTCCTATGCCGGAGGTGATGGAAGACGAGACGTTGGAGATGACCCGACGTCACGACAAATGGGAGAACGATGACTACATCTGTCGTGGCCACATTTTGAACGGTATGTGTGACTCCCTCTTCGATATTTATCAAAACGTTGAATCCGCTAAAGAGCTATGAGACTCTCTTGAGTCCAAATACATAGCGGATGATGCTTCTAGTAAGAAGTTCCTCGTGAGTAATTTTAATAATTATAAAATGGTGGATTCAAGGACTGTGATGGAGCAATATAACGAGCTCTTACGCATTCTAGGCCACTATGCTCAACATGATATGAAGTTGGACGAATCCATCTCTGTATCGAGCATAATTGATAAATTGCCTCTCTCTTGGAAAGATTTCAAACACATGTTGAAACACAAGAAGGAAGAGTTGTCTCTTGTACAACTTGGTAGTCACTTGCGCATAGAGGAATCTCTTCGGCCGCAAGAGTCTGAGAAACCTAAGATGAAAGAGGTTTCTGCACCTTCGGTGAACATGGTGGAAGAAGGAAGATCCAACAATTTCAAGGGAAAACGTAAGTTTAACGAAGCCAAGAAATGTCCCAACAAAAAGGTTAAATTAACCTTTTGGACTTGTGGGATGACCAGCCATCTCAAGCGGGATTGTCGAGTTGTCAGGAATAAGAATGGAGCAAGCTCAAGTGGTGGTGGGCAAAGATCCAATAATCAAAACCCACGACAAGGTCAACTTCTTGACTTTGGTGTTAATTCAAATTTGAATTATGTACCACTAATATCTGAATCATTTTATGTACAGGATGATAATAATGCTTGGTGTATTGACACGGGTGCCTCGAGTCATGTGTGCAAGGATCGACGTTGGTTCACCTCTTTGGAACCGGTTGAAGACGGATCCGTGCTACACATGGGGAACGAGTCAGATGCTCCCATTCTTGGATGCGACTTAGTTAGGCTATAATTTAGTTCTAGTAAAATTATTGAACTTTTAGACGTTTTGTTTGTACAAAAAACTCGAAAGAATTTGGTTTCCGGTAGTGTCTTGAATAAGTTGGGATATAGGCAAGTTTTTGAGTCCGGAAAGTTTACCTTGTCGAAAGGTGGCTCTTTTGTAGGATTTGGTTATTTGAATAATAATATGTTCATGTTAAGTTTAAATAAAAATGATTGTGTTTCTAATTCCGTTTATGTTGCAAATGAGAATTGTGTTGATTCTTTTTTATGGCATGCAAGGCTTGGTCATGTTAATTTTAAAAGAATGATTGAAATGTCAAAAGACGGTCTTATTCCGACTTTTGACGTTAAAAACGAAAAATGTAAAACTTGCATGTTGACAAAGATCACTAGATAACCTTTTTCCTAATGTGAAAAAGGATTCGTCGGTGCTTGAATTAATTCATAGTGATCTTTGTGATTTGCATTCAACTCCGTCTTTTGGTAATAAAAAATATGTAGTTACTTTTATTGACGACGCTTCACGATTTTGTTATATATTGCACTCAAAAGATGAAGCGTTAGAAAAATTTAAGATTTATAAAACGGAGGTTGAATTGCAAATGAACGGTCTTATTAAATGTTTACACACCAATCATGGTAGGGAATATTACGACCCCATGTTTTTCCAATCCGTAGGAATTATCCATGAGACTACGACGCCTTATACACCACAACAAAATGGTGTGGCGGAACGGAAAAATAGAGTTCTCAAAGAAATGGTGAACTTTATGTTATCCTACTTGGGATTGAGTGATGGATTTTGGGGTGATGCTATGTTAACGATTTGTTATTTATTAAATCGAGTTTCCAATAAAAGGAACAAGATTACCCCATATGAACTTTGGTTCAAGAAAAGGCCTAACTTGAATTATATTCGAGTTTGGGGTTGTCGAGCGGTTGTTCGACTACCCGAACCCAAAAGGAAAACCTTAGGTGAGAAAGGTATTGATTGCATCTTTGTTGGATATGCCGATCATTCCAAGGCCTATAGGTTCTATGTTATTGAACCTAATGATTTTATAGCGATTCACACCGTTATAGAATCGAGAGATGCTTTATTTGATGAGACTATATTCTCTTTAATACCTAGGCCGAAAGACCTTGTTCCAAGTACTAGTGTAGCTAGTGAGGTTGAAGAACAAGCAATTGTTCCAACCGAAACTCCGATACTTCGAAGGAGCAAAAGAGGAAGGATAGAAAAGTCCTTTGGTCCCGATTTCCAAGTATACTTGGTAGAGGGATCAAGAGATGAGATTGGGTCACAATTCTCTTACTGTTATAGTATTGAGGAAGATCCAAAATCATTTGATGAGGCTATGAAGTCTCAAGATATTGCTTTCTAGAAAGAAGCAATAAATGATGAGATGGATTCCATCATGGGGAATAATACTTGGGTATTATCGGACTTGCCACCAGGTTGTAAACCGTTGGGATGCAAGTGGATATTCAAAAGGAAGATGAAAGCCGATTGATCAATCGACAAGTTCAAAGCTCGATTGGTAATCCAAGGCTTTAGGCAACGGGAAGGCACCGATTATTTTGATACCTATGCCCCGGTTGCAAGGATCTCCACGATTACATTGTTGATAGCCTTAGGTGTTATCCACAATTTAGTGATTCACCAAATGGATGTCAAAACGGCATTCTTGAATGGTGACTTGGAGGAAGAAGTTTACATGAAACAACCGGAAGGATTTGTTATGCCTGGGATGGAGCATAAGGTGTGTAAACTTGTAAAATCATTATATGGGTTGAAACAAGCACCCAAACAATGGCATCAAAAATTTGATGAGGTTATCTTGTCCAATGACTTTATGTTAAACCAAGCGGACAAGTGTGTGTATAGCAAATTTGACACATCCGGTAACGGAGTAATCATTTGCTTATACGATGATGACATGTTGATCTTTGGCACCGACCAAAATCAAGTTGATAAAACCAAAGAGTTTTTGTCATCAAAATTCTCCATGAAAGATATGAGAGAGGCGAAGGTGATCCTTGGAATAAGGATCAAGCGTGAGAACAAAGGGATTGCAATTACGCAATATCATTACATTGAGAAAGTATTAAAGAAATTTAATTGCTTTGATTGTTCTCCGATAAGTACTCCATTTGATCCGAGTGTGAAGCTTATGCCCAATTCGGGTGAAGCGGTGTCACAACTCGAGTACTCAAAGACTATTGGATGTTTGATGTATGCCATGACAAGCACTAGGCCGGATATCGCTTTTGCCGTAGGCAAGTTGAGTAGGTATACTAGCAATCCTAGTATACATCATTGGCAAGCGATAAGACGAGTATTTAAATACTTGAAGAAAACCATTGATTATGGTTTGTCATATGTCGGGTTTCCTTCGGTTTTAGAGGGATATTCGGATACAAGTTGGATTACCAACTTAGAAGATCACTCTTCTACGAGTGGTTGGGTATACTTGCTTGGGGGAGGTGCCATCTCATGGGCTTCCAAGAAGCAAACTTGCATCACGAGTTCGACTATGGAGTCGGAATTTGTGGCATTAGCTGTTGCCGGTAAAGAGGTAGGGTAGCTAAGGAATTTAGTCCATGAAATTCCGTTATGGCCGAAACCAATATCACCTATTTCTATCCGTTGTGATAGTGAGGCTACTTTGGCTAAAGCTTATAGTCAAGTATACAATGACAAGTCTAGACACTTAGGTGTTAGACATAGCATGATTCGTGAGCTAATCACGAATGGGGTGATTTCGGTTGAATTTGTTCGGTCGCAACAAAATCTAGCGGGCCACTTGACGAAGGGGTTAGCTAGGGATTTGGTTCACAAGTCAGTGATAGGGATGGGATTAAAGTCCATTTAAATCTCTAACGGTGAGATACCCAATTCCCTTCTAATACAACGTTAGAAGTTGAATTCAATGGGAATGCTCACTCTAAGGGATTGGAGCACAAGATAATCATCCCAAGGTATGTGCTCAGTACTACAAGTGAGAAGGTAATTGTTCTTTTGTAAAAGTGCATGTGCGGGTGTATGATGAAAGGAACTACCTATATGAGTGCGAAGTGTGGCCGCTTCAAGAAGCTTGGACTTGGCTTTGATGCACTCACGAATGGATAAGGACACATGACCTGTATAGTGTCAAGTTTAAACTTTAGAGAATTTTAAATTCATGTGTATGTTATTTTCTGGTACTCAAATGGGTTGAAGGGTTCAATCCATAAGACACCCGGATTCTCGAGTATTTGAAATGTGTAATGTACTAAGATGGAAATTCAATCTTTTAGATATTTTCATTTATGCATGAGTTTGTTTTGCTATATTAATTTTGTTTGTGAATCAAGGATTGCACTAAAATGGGGGAGGAATGTTGGTGATTTTAGTGAAATCATCGGTCATTTTGTGTAATTGGATTCACAAGATAATAATGGGGTTGCTAGCTAAGTTATAACATGAGTTAGGAGGTGTGGAGTGCACGCTCGTGTAAGCTAACTATGACCCGGGATAGTTGGACTGTGGTTTATCAATTTGTTACTGAAACAGTGCACCGGGCGGGTTATGTCGCGGGTTAACCCGCGTGGCTACCCGCGTCGTGCACTGGATTGTGGGTTGAAACAGTGCACCGGGCGGGTTATGTCGCGGGTTAACCCGCGCGGCTACCCGCACCGTGCACTGTTTGTGGGGTTGAAACAATGGCCCGGGCGGGTTATGGCACGGGTTAACCCGCGCGGCTACCCGCGACGAGCATTGTTGCAGATTTCGTTTTGTAACCCCCAAAATCTCTTTGTAACCCCAAAAATCTCTTTGTAACTCCCACCATAATGTCCAACAATTAATACCATTAAATGGGTAATTATTATCAGTTTTAATATAGCGTCGGTTACGATTCTCTTGGTGTTTAAATAGAATCGATTTCTGCCAGAATCGATACCGGTGAATTGAGATTATCCTCGAGTGAATTTCGTGATACCAGACAGAATAGGGTCGAAATATCACTTAAGGAAAACGAACTCTCACGCGATCTCAAATTCTTATCCAAGTTCCGATCACTCCATCTTTTCTCTCTACCCATCGATTTATGCACACCCACTCCCCAACATGAAAAGCAATACACGCCCCCGTTCCGTTACCCGATAAGGCGGGGAATCCCCACCTTTAGGGGCAAGTACCCGACAGGTAAAATTTTCATCACTAGTTGTGCACAATATGGACTAGCAAGCTAGAAGTCACACATGAAAATCACTTAGCTATGTGCGATTTGTGAACGTGATTTCATAGTCGCTTATGAAGTTGTGTATGCCTCGAAAAGGCTAAGGTTTAACCCCGATGGGGGGGGGGGGTCCACGAAAGTTTCATACAAGACCATGACTAATTTATAGAGAATTAGGTAAAGAGAACAAAAAATACATTTTGCTGTTTGTGCACTTGGTTGTAGGGGTGCTCACGGGTTGGGTTGATTCGGTTGAAGGCATTTCAACAACCTAACCCAATGTTGACGGTTTGAAAATTTTCAACCCAACCCAACTCAAACAAAAGTGCAACCCAACCCAACTCATTTGGTTTGGTCGGGTTATGTTTAAACAAAGTAAAAACAATATTGAAAACATAAAATTAAGAAAACTTTTCTTTGAAATACGATCTATCATTCAAAAGAATATACGAGTTCATCAAATATTTGGTATTACATATAACTTTCCAATAATGTCATCTTATGAGTTCCATTGCTTGTTATTGCCGAATTGTTTTTGGTAACTTATACATATTAAAGGAAAATATAAATAATTTTAGAGAAGTCGTTAAAACGTTTATCGGGTTATCGGGTTGATCGGGTTATTTTGAGCCTAGCCCAATATCAACCCAACAGATTCGAGTTGTTCTAATTTTTTATCGATTATATGTCGGATTACCTCAGGTTGATTTTTTCCCGGGTTGGTCAGATTGGGTTAATCGAGTTGGTCGATTTTTTGAGCACCCCTACTTGGTTGTCATTGAGTGTTAACTTGGTAAGCATTACTATAACCTTTTATTGTTAGCGAAGGACATCATCTCATGTTCTTCGTAAACGTACACTAAGAAATTGATAGTGGAACCATATTATATATCGTGTTATTGAGTTGGTTTCCATATCAGTCTTGTATAATATAGTTAGATCTGTGTTTGGTTGGCATTTAAACCGATTATCGAGCATGTATTAATTCAATCCTATTTTCTGTTCCAGTTGTTCGATTTTATCATCAGTTTTGTTTTTTTATGGGACACGTGGCCCAATGAAAAAGTAATGGCCCCCCTCAACATTGAATCTTGGTTATCTTTGATGAAAATTCATATTATCATGTCCATAATGTAATAAACCAATAATATCATTTTGCATTGTTATCTTGTATTATTGTAATTGTCAATTCTTTCTCGTTTGACAAGTAATCATTTATAATGTGGAAGGTTTGAGATGATTATGTTTGTGATCTTAAGATTATTTAAGACAACAAACAAGAAAAGTTGTTGAAGTAAAGTAGATTGTACCAAAAAATCGTTGCTTTAAGGTTATAATGATACTTTTCATGAACTGTACATATTTGGTATTTGTTGGAGTCTCAAAGCTGATTCACATGGTCCCAATCACCCAAGAAACCAAATATACATTATAGGTATTTGTTGTAGTCTCAAAGGTATTTGTCTATGCTGAATTGCCTCAGTGCTAAGGAGGGAAAGAGGGTTGGGTTCAAATCCAGACATCACTCACCCGCCTCTGGCGATACTGCAATTTCCTTTTTCATGATGGACGTAGGACCGGTGTGCTAAGAGCACTCCAAAAGTGACGTATACCCTTTTTTAGTAGGAAACATAAAGTGAAGAAAATGTCGTATGTATCTTTCTGTATATAAAAAAAGAACCAAATATATTACATCACATTTAACCGGATAAACCTTAATTATAAACTCTTTAAAATTTCTCTTTCCCACCAAAATGGGTACGTTGAAGACTCCTCAATTTCAAATTAAGATTTGAACTTGATTAAATTCAGACATTTAATACTTTATCATTTCATCATCTTCAACCCATTGCCTCTCTTTGGAGCAGTTCTCAATTATTCAAGAGGAGACTACACAACAAATAGCCTCTGACAGTGTTATCAAATCCGACAGTGCGTTATTATGGAGAGGTGTCTTGAGTCTTTTGAATTATTGGTCTTGAAAATAGCGCCTCGACTCCTTTTGCAATTTGGTCTGATCTTAAAACAGCTTCTAACACTTCTACAGGAACATTGATAATGGAGAATCTTCATTATTGCTCTTGATTATTTGATTTGATAACACCGCCGAATTTGATAACATCTTTGGGTCTCAAAACACCAAGACCGTCCTTGTTTCTTTGAGATGTTCTTTGGTTTTGCGACACTTTTAGGTTTGGTCTTAAGAATGTTTTTTTTCTTTTTTGGGGAAAAATACAAGAAAATGGAACATATTTAGTTCAATTTAAGGTCTATAACACGTTAAGAGGTTGTTTGGTTGGTTTTTAATTAAATCTTATATGAATAAAGTTGTCTGTGTGGTTTAATATGTTTATATAAAACGGGAAGGTTTTTGTTTAAGAGAGTTTTTTCATAGATACAAGAATCATGTTTTTTAATTGGAAGAGATAAGTTAAAAAAAAACTTGGACTTTTTATATAAAACTTTCTCCTAGAAACTTACTGAATAAGCCATTTTCCATATTATTAAGCCACAATCAAACGATCATGTATAGTATAGCTAAACGAATAGACTATAAAGTCTCATTAAACTACTAATAAACAAGTCCTAAAACGTGTAAAAAATTGATAAGACATCTTTCAATAGCCTTGTTTTAGGTCTATGACAAAATGTCTCGAACATTTACAGCAAAAAGAGGTTTTAGAAAATTGGTTCCCCTCTTTTTTACATTGTACTTGGCAAGTGTTTGGTTGGTGGTATAATCACTAATTAATAAGATTGAAAAAAGAGAAACAATTTGTCAAGGGATTAACCTAGGCTCGAATTTTCATTTGGGTTCAAATTTGGCCCCATTCTCATTTCCAATCATTTTTTTCTTTTGGGGAAGGATATCCTACATTATGCCTAGACTAATCCCTTGACAAATTATGACTGTTAGACATCAGTCCTGATTAAACCTCAGTGGCCACAATTGTTGTGTACGTATGGATTCGAACCCTGCGCAGATGAGATATTCATCACATCCCCCAGGGCCTTAACCAGTACGTCACAACCCTTGTGGTTAAAATATGGATACAATTGTTATTGTTATTGTCATTTTCATTTCCCCACTTGAACCAAACACCCCTTAATTCTAAAATATGGATACAATTCCCACAATGCAACAAAAACATAATATTTTGCTTACTTGTAATTGCGTTTATCTTTCTAAAAACTCAAAGTCCATCCAAAACTACTCATTCTTACAAAGTAAATTTTTTTTTTCCTTTCTAGTTTTTCACTAGAATGCAAGAGAAAATTAAAGATGGTCAAAGAAGTCACTCATTCAAGCGTATTAAAGACATTATCGACACACGAGAACGACGAGTGTTATCGCCTTGTATACCTGATTTCGGAGAAAATAAAGACGGGACCCACAAGCATAAGAAAGGAAAACCGTATATAGGGAAGATCATCTTGAAGGGTTCAAATCATCCTTCATCCAAATGTTCATCTATAATCAGATCACTTGCAGGTACCATTTCATTTCCAGGTGTGCCTAGAACATGTAAAAAACCATGTCAGGTATTCAACAATATGCCTCAGAAGAATGGTGTTACTACGAACACAATGATAATTGGAATAACACTAAGGGCTGTTTACCATACGCTTATCGGATGTCATTTACCTTACCAAGTGAGCATCACAAGGAGTGAGAATCTTACCCGGTAAGAGGCATAGCAAGAACCAAGAATCTTACCAGGTAAGTGAGGGAGAAACTCTTACCTGGTAAGCACTTACCGGATAAAAGATGCTTGTTACTCTGTTATATGTTAGCCAATAAACTAAGCAACATTTGGTAAAAACTAGGTGATAAGCTAAGATAACAATTTAAGATGGCTTAACAGGTAAGGGTTTTTGGGTCATTTAGAGCATCTAAAACAGATTCTCCAAAATGGAGAAGATGAAAATTTTGAGGATTTTGCGCCAAGTTTTTGCTCCAACAGTTTCTCCAAAACTTTCTATTGCTTAGGATAGAGAAATGGTTTGTTATTACTTCCACCGATAATAACTTTTGAAATGAAATGGTCTGTATATAGGAATAATATTTTATTAAATGTATTGAATCTTGTAATAATATAATTGATGTTGTAATCTCCAAAATGAAGAAGCTACCAGATATGAAAGTAGTTTTTATTTTTATAGATTTTGATTTTTGACACTCCATTTTGGAGAAATTTTGTAGAATCTGTTGGAGATGCTCTTACGTTGTAAGGATGAAAGAGCATAACTGGAAGAAAGAAAATCGCCGAAGCTTATTGAAATGTTACTTGAAATAACTTTTCAAAAAGCTAGTTTATGATTTACATAGAGGCTTTTAAATAAGCTCAAAAAACAAGTTAGCTTATGGTTGTCAAACATGGCCTAAATGGTTTTGCAACGAATGCCATTGCTTATTACCAAATAACAAAACAGATTGATCCAAACAAGCTATGGGGTAACTAGCAGTTTTAGTTTCTCCAGGATTTCTTGATCTGAACATGAGTACAGTTCACAGAGATGACCTTAGACAATAAGATTTCAATGCTTGTGTTTTATGCAGGTTTAGGCGGCTAAAAAAGCTTATAAATTTATATGTACGATGAAAGATACGGCCCAATCCTCAATTCACAGTCATATAAATAGAGAAAAAGACGAGTAAACAACAACTAATTCTACATAAAAAGAGTGCAGAAAAATTGTCAACAATCATTCAAGTAAAACAGAAGCACCAAATAAACAAGTGGAGTATGTAGTCATGCCTGATAATTTGATCACTTAGAAAGGCACGTAACAAGCTCAACGACGCTTGTACAAGCATGGCTTCAGTTCAGGCCATTCAATCTCCTTGTTAGGATTGTTCTTTGGCTGCAAAGAATTACTAACATCAGTATCAAGACTCTGCATTTGCTAGGAGCACGATTCAAGAAAGGTATAATGGTGAATCAAGAAAACGAGATAAACAAAGCTGTCCAACCTTTTTCTTGAAATAAAGAAGTATGAACATTTTATTTGAGAAGTCCTGCAATCAACAAATATATTAGCACAGACGCGTGATGATAACTTCTTTTTATAACCTTGGGTGTCTGGGCCAGCTTGTGTGTAGTTCGACTAATTCCATATGACCAGTTGAGCTACACACATGATGATGATTACCAAATGTGTAAGAGAAGAACAAACCTTTGATGCAGAAGTAAACCCGAGTTCACAGACGGCTTGACAAAACCTATCTGGGTCTGCTCCTCCTGTGTTCGGATCAAATCTACTTTTCACCTCCGCTATCAAAAGCCAACCACTGTGATGGAATTATGACTTAAGAGAGGAGCTATGTTAATGAGGTGGGTAATGAGTATAAGATGGCATATGCAGATACCTTGGTTTAAGTACTCTGTTTGCTTCCTGAAGATAATTCGGGAAGTTGGTTCCCATCAGTGAAAGGCAGAAAACAGCAACATCTATTGACGAAGACTCAAGAGGGGTCTGCAAGTTTACAAATCATACACATGTGGTTAATGGATTTCGCACACTTCCCACAAGCCGGGGATCTTTGAGGGTAGAGGTCTGGTTTGCGTACATCCCACCCTCCAAAAACCCACCCCCGGGTGAAATATACCGCGCCCGTTTGGTTTGGCTAGCAATTTAATAACTAAACTTTTTCCGAGTTTTGATGTATTTTGATGAGCAGACTTACATTTGACATGTCACAAGCAATAACCGAAGGATCTTTTGACACAAGGTCTATAGAAAACACCTTATTCTTTACACCCTTTGCAAGCCGTGCATCCCCTGTTATCAACCAAAAGTATGATGGGCCTTGTAGATTATTAACTAAAAGAACACTTGGGAGATCAAACATTTAAATTAAATATAAATTTGAAATATGTAAATGGTCTATCACGTTCTTACCACAACCAAAATCGGCCACAACTAAAGAAGAGCTACGATCCTTTAGCCACTTCATGATAATATTAACAGGTTGTTCAGGCCAACGAGACATTTGCTCTTGATATCCTGTATGATACTGGCCAGGTGAGTTAGGTATTAGTTGCATACGGACACTAAACCTAATCTTTGCACTTGACGGGTTATTGATTAAGGAAGCCCATTATTCAACTAGAGGATGTCCGCAATCCACTTATCCAAGTTTCTTGGAGTTGTGTTGCAAGTTCAATTAAAACGTTTTATGTCCCAAGATAATTACTGAATTGAAGTTTTTTCCATAACCATGGGTGTCCGGACCAACTTGCACGTACCTTGACTAATCCCATAGGGCCCTAAACATAAGATCCAGGAAAATCCCGAGGAGGAGACTCAAAAAGTGACCTATGGGGAGGAACACCCCAAGGCATGTTGAGCTGGCCCACAAGGTTAAAAACTAATATTGTAAACTTTGAAAATCAAATACTATTGAAAACTAATATTCAAGTTTCTCTTTTTCATAATTCAACCTAGCTAGTAAAGCTGTCATAAAACATCCTCTATGAAAAATGCATCATATATAGAATTCATCTGGGACAACATATCTTACCATGTTAAACAACGAAGGGTCTTCTTTAAAGTAGTTGAGGGCTTCATCTCCACTGCATACATATGAATTATAAGATACTTCACTTGAGAATCCATACAAATTTGATTCATGTCAAGATGAAAGTCAAAAGTCACCCTTTGACTTGTGTGAATCACAAGAACCAATGCCAGCAACTTAACACCTCCATAACTAAAAAACGATGTTCTTTAGTTTGAATAGCTATCAGTTTAGGCATAACTGTCTATGATGAATGGAGACATTATAACCTAATCAACAATTACACATTCTGAGGCATAAGGTTCTCCCCTAAATGTAATCATTCAGACTGAAATTTGCAAGTAATGCCATAGTAAAGAAAAAACTAAAAAAGGGGAATTTGAATTTTTAGGGCTTACGAGCAGGTATAAAGCTTCTCGTTAATCATACGAAAATGGCCTCCTGATAATTTTGCTTTCATCTGAAAAAACACGAACAAATAATCAAATTTCATCTGTTAGGATTATTCATATACAAGTATATCAACATTGAAAGTAGAGATGGACCTTTTCGAGGAAAGATGAGGGCTTTGTGGAACTTTTAGAAGTAGTAGAGGTAGAAAGCGGTTCTTTGTTGACAGTAGAATTAGCAGCGGTGGTGGTGGCGCTCTGTTTTACCGAAGGGTTTTCAATTTTCCGGCGATTGGTTCTTCTCTTACGCTTCCGACTGCGACCACCCACCTCCTGATTCATCGTTCTCTTCCAAGTACGACGTTAATTCGTTCGGCGATTGTATTGTGTGCCACCCTGCGAGTTAACCTACCTTACCAAAGCATCCTTAAACTAGGGGTGAACATACGGTATCATATTATATATATATATATATATATATATATATATATATATATATATATGGGGTGGGTTATTATGCAACCTTTTACATGATGCAACCCTTGCAACCCCTTTATCCATCCCACATTTTACTTTTATCTTTTTCTTTTTTTTAATTACATAAAATGTATGGTGGATAGAGGGGTTGCACCATGTAAATGAGTTGCATTTGAACACCCCTCTCTCTCTCTATATATATATAGGGGTTGTTTAATTTGCAACCCTTAAAAAGGTTGCAAACCTTGCAACCCACATCTTAACCGTCGGATTCATGATCGACGGTTACAATAGATATGGGGTCCAATATTTTTAATTAAAAAAAACAGAAAAATAAAAATAAAATAACCGTCGATCATGAATCCAACGGTTAAGATGTGGGTTGCAAGGGTTGCAACTTTTTTAAGGGTTGCAAAATATTCTTCCACTATATATATATATATAGGGGTTGTTTCATTTGCAACCCATTAAAAATGTTGCAAACCTTGCAACCCACATCTTAACCGTCGGATTTATGATCGGCGGTTACAATAGATATGGGGCCCAATATTTTTAATTAAAAAAACAGAAAAATAAAAATAAAATAACCGCCGATCATAAATCCAACGGTTAAGATGTGAGTTGCAAGGGTTGCAACCTTTTTCAGGGTTGCAAAATATCCTTCCACTATATATATATATATATATATATATATATATATATGCCGATAATCAAATGAAAACAAAAAATATGTTACAAACCCTTGAGAACGGATATAAAAATATTTTTTTACATGATTTTTTTTCATCAAAACCTATTATTTAAGATATTGTTTTATATATGTTTTTGTTCACCTTGTGAAAAGATTACACGTGAAAAATAAAATTTGATTCACCTAGTGAAATGAAAAATCCAGGTAAAAATTATTCATGTGGTGAAACAAATACATGTAAAACTATCATATTATGAAACAAATATATGGGAAGAAATATATTAAATCCAAGCATTTGGTGAAAATATATCATGTGAAAAAATATTTTTATATTGGTTATTACATGTTTGTAACATATTTGTAGTTTTCATTTGATTTAGCCCCTATATATATATATATATATATCATATACCAACCAATTATAACTAGTTTCATACTCGTCCGATGGTCGGATACATGACATAACTTTAATCCAGATTCATGTGTAAATTCTCAAGTGTCATTCTATTTTCTAATAATTTATTTTTAAAATTCATGTCTACTATTTTCCACCACTCACGATGTTAATTTCATGGTTTTATATGGTATATAAATTCAATGTCGATATGTTTGGAATTGCTAAATAGTGGAATTCTCAATGCGATAACATTTGTTTTTCTTAGATTTAAAAGAGCAATGTAGGTATTAATAGTTTATTTTCTTTTTTTGCAACTTGTTTACAAAATAAAATTCAAAATATATGTTATAACAAACTTGAAAATAAAATCGTCTATAAGAAATCCACCAACAAAATAGTGCATTCATTGGAGGGTATATGAGTCTAGAAAATTTGTTGAAAAGAATTCAAAATTGTGTAAGTGAATGCCATCTAAAGAATTTGAACCCCATAGTCCGTTGGTTCTTGCCAACCTAAACTACATTTTAATCATAAAAATACGATGAATGATCATGAACGGAACTTACCCATGTAAAGCGCTCTAAGCGTCTAAAAGATCCGAGTCCAAGATTAAAAGTTGGAAACAACAAACCACACAACAACCTTGCTTTGATCCTAAATTGCATGATCAAAATATCACACATCTAATCCTCATAGAAACATGAACCAAGTATGAGTAATCACAGAATACTCACTCAATCTTAGTTGTCAGAATACATGGAATCAGGAAATTGAAGATTCGGGAAAACGCTTAATTTTAGTTGTAGCTTAAGACATTAAACTTAAGCAATTTATTTCAAATAGAAAATCGAGGGTGTTAAATGTGTAACACTACTTATGAGAGAGATGAATAATCATAGTGTCATGTATAGAAACACACTACTTATATAGATCTCTTATAAAAATATATTAAAACAACTTTTTATGCTTTAGACAATAGTTATACAAGCAAATTTATAGATACATGTATGTATATATAAGAACATGTTTATCAAATCAACCGCGACAATCATAATACACAGAACATACAAACATATCAATACAATTACAAGTCAATCATTTAACTATCATTCAACAATAATTTTACCGGTAGCATGCCTACCGATGCTCTTGGCCCAACCCTCTTCGTCATTGTCAAAATGATGTTTCGACAACGTCCCAACCAGGTAATATAGGTTCTTGGATTTCGGAATCAAAATAATATGCACCGGCTACTATTTTATTCAGTTGAGTTTCTTCATAACTGAAGTCCAAAATGCGTTAGAAGCCTAGAACCAACTGTTTTTTTGAGCAATCCAATAATCGGCACCAGCGGTTGCCACAAGAAACTTGTAGGCAAATAACACATAAAATAATCGCAAATGTAGATTATAATGGCCAAATGTAAAAGAGAATGGTGTGGCAATCACAATTAGGGGTGTTAAAAAAAAACCGTTGGACCGCTCAAACCGGTTGAACCAAGTCAAACCGGACAGTTTTTGACGGTTTGAGCGGTCTGGCGGTCCGGTCTGATCTGAAAAATAGCTAAACCGCTCGGTCTAGTTTGGTCTGCGGTTTGAACATTTTTTTGAGTGGTTTAGACCGAACCGACCGCCAAAATTATATTTAGTTTTCATGTTATATGCTTATCTATTATGTCCCAATTTAAAAGAAATATCATCCAAGACATTAAGCTCTTAGTTTTCACTTTCAATTGTCCGTGTTTCATACGTCGACAAAATTCTGAAATCCGTCAAAAATCAAAATCTAAAATTTCAAATCGTCTTTCGACTTGCTAAACCTTTATCCAAAATTCCAACTATTGTTGGTAGAGTTGTTTAATTTTTTTTTCAACTTGCTTAATGTTTTTTTTTTTTTAAAATTTTGAAGATAGATTTTTCTTCTATAATTTGGAAATTTTCTAATAAGGTAACATCGGTGGAAATTTTAAATTGGAGATATATTTGTAACACCCGGTATTTTCGCAATGTGAGTATCCGTCATTCGTTGGTCCTTTATCCGTCCTCCATGTATCTTTTTGGGTGAAATGAGTTGTATTTTCGAACCTTAAATCGACCCATGCGAAAATCTCGAGTTTTTGGCATTTTTGGGCTTCGGTACATTCGGCGCGAGAGTGACTCGCGATAGTGACATGTGTCAGTATCGCGTGGCACAATCGCCGAAGAGGTACCAACTCTCGGTACATTTCGCGCGAGAGTGCCTTGCGATAGTGACACTGTCACTATCGCATGGCAAGGTCGCGAGCGGGGTACAGTGTGTTAAATGACTCCTTTCTCATTCAATTCTCATAACTCTCTTCACCAACCTCAAACTCTCTCTCACTTAGGCGATTTTTAGGGCTTTTATTGTTCTTCAAGATCCTTCAAGTAAATCCATCTTGGTTTCCAAGGGTTCTATCATCTAAGGGTTCTCGTAGTGAGCTTCGTTCATCTCCTCCATTGTCATCTTCTTCAAAGGGGCAAAAGTTAGGGTTTTGGGTTTTCTTCAAAAACCCACAATGTGAGTTCCTACTACCATTTTCTAAACTTTATACATTTCAAAACTCATGATTTTGAACTCCTATACATTTCCTTGGTTTTTATTTATGATTATCACATTTTGACCTAACTTGAGTTTTTGGGAAATTTTAGGTTTCTTGATAGATTTTGTTGAAATGAAAGGTTCCATTTTGTATATGTTAAAATAAGGTTTATCTTGCACATGTATGGTGTAGCACTTGAAAGAATATGTAAAATCTCATTTTATGATTTTCATTTTTATCAGCAGTTAAATTTGGAAAAATACATTTTGGGAAGTATATGTTGTTAGAAGCTTTATGTTTAGCTTTGGTTAGTCACAAATGTAATTGTGACAAGTCTAGACTATTACTAGTGGATCCCTAGGTATTGAGTCGGCTTATGTATATATTTTGGGATGTTTTCCCCATTGTAGCTATGGGTGCATTTGACCCTCGGAGGCCTTTGGTACGGTTATGTGGGACCGGTTACTAGCCATGGGTCATAATGTAGTCCTAGTGAACGAGTATGACTTGGCTTCCTCGGGTGCCCTCCCCCACATCTTAGTACGGACCGACGTTGTTCGTGACCATGGATTCCAAATATTTAGCTCATAACTCGGTATTGTAGCCTACTCGGTGTCCCACTACACTCCTTGGTAAATCGGGTATCCCCCGTCATCGCAAGATGAATTTTGGACCGAACGGTCCTTACTTGGCAAAGTTTTAATTTATAAACTCATTTCTCTTACCAAGATTTCCTTTTATTACAAATGCTTATATTCCTTTAAATTATAAACTGTATGTTCTCACTAGGCTTTAAGCCTAACACTTTTTCTCAAATGATATGTATAACAGGTTCCTTTAGCGGCGGGTTGCCAAGGGCTTGAGTGACGAGCATAGCTTTGAAGCATTTTTGTATTGACTAGTTTTTGGAGCTCGAGGTATTCGAATTAGTTCCATCTTTTGGTGATACTTGGGTTGACAACCGATGTAATCTAGATAGTTGTGTTTAGATTAGTTTGTTGTCAATTTTCATTTCCGTTCACAGTTTTTTTGTAAATGCCTTATACATTTACCCATTTTGGTGGTTTACTCCAAATGCAAACGTTATATTGCCAAATTTTCAAATTTTAAATTACTCTAAATTTTAGGGTGTTACAAGTTGGTATCAGAGCTCTAGTTTAAGTGAACTAGGTATGAATGTAAGATGTCTAGACTTAGACTGAGTATGTTAGACAATGATTTGTGAGTTGGGTAGAACTGCTAAGATGGGTTAGTCTTAGAGTCGACGGAAGTTATGTTCATCAAGCGTTTTGAAAAGCTAGCTTATCATCTACCAGCTAGCTTATAAGCTAGTTTGCCAAACAATGCCTAAACCGCCATTACGGTTTGGTTTGTGGTTTGGGAGGTTAAACCGCCCAAATCGAACCGTGAACACCCCTAATCACAATAGCTTGAGATTTCACGTCATGGATCTGCAAATGAGGATATAATAACATGAGAAGTTGAACAATTATAATAAGAATAAACATGAAGTATGGAAGGTAAACATGAATTATGGAAGATTGTGGGTCATCTCAATACCATCCTTCCAAGAAATATTAGCTCAAGTAAGGAATATAAAGTTGATGACTGCTCGTAGCCTTGTACCTATCAACATGAATTTGGATTTAGTATGGGAATGTTGCTAATCACCAGATAAGTTAAACAGAATATCAACTTACCAGTATGATCATAATGTTTCCCAATCTTTTCTTCCATGTTACCATTGACATTTATGTATTTGTTGCTACTACCACTTACTTTTCCATCAGATTTTCCATAGCCTTGATTATCTATTCATAAGATCAAATCCTGCATTCACAAATCTTATTGAAGCTCCAAGTTATTTCTGCAGAAATTTGATGGGTTCATTGGTGATTTCTTGAAGAATAAAAAAACAGAGCAATATGATGGAAAATTGAAAACTACGTGATAAGAAACTAAAAGGAAATAAAAATTATAGTAACAAAATTGGATGCTCTATAACGATCCTAATCCATATGTTGCGAAGATATGCAATACCTTTGATGTGGGCAGGAAACACAAGAAAATCCATTGGTCTTTGCCATTGGAAGCCGACTTGTGACCACTTTTCTTCCTACAAAATTTCATAGGCTAAGATTTGACAGAAATTAGAAAGCCCTTTAAGTAGTCAATAGACAAATCAATGAACTTACATCATTATCTTGAATTGAAAGAACAAATAGAAAAAAGAACGTTGATTTTCCCTTTCTCTTCGAACCTTCAATTTATAATTTATCATCCTCCCAGCCTCTTACCTAGAAAAATCAATGGTTGCAAAACGGTCAAACGAACCCGACTCAGAAATGAAATCTTAGAAAAGATGGAGCACCAGAAGAGGGTTGAACCGGATAGAGCAAGCAATTCTTCTTATCTTCTTTGTTGTTGACTCTTTACTCGTTTCCATAAATTAAAACTATCGTAAAACAAACAATTCGAACCAAAAATTAAGAGGATAAAAAGGGTCAATTTTGACCTTCCACATGAATGCACACTTCACCTATCTAAACACAAATGTACACTTCACCTATCTAAATTAAAAAAAAAAAAAAACTCACACACACAATCCATATACCATACTTCACCCCTTATGTTGTGTTCTCAAGTTTTTTTATGAAGGAAAGGAAGGGAAAGGAAATGAAAGTAAGAGGGAAAGAAAAAAAATGTTGGATTCTTGAGTTTTATTAAGGAGGGAAAGGACAGGAAATGGAAGGAAAATAACGTTGATTTTCCTCCCCAACGCTCTGTTCTCGAGTTTTTGAAGGAAGGAAAAGAAAAGAAAAGAAAAGAAATGAAATAAATTTTTTAATTTGTGTGTCCTAAGAGTGAGCGGAAAGGAAGGAAAAGGGAAAGAAAGAAAATAATGTTCATGTTCTTGAGTAGGAGATAAAGGAAAGGAAATATATCATTTTTACAAATATACCCTTATTTATTTTATAGTGGAATGTAATTGATGGATAAATATTTTTAATTGTTATAAATTATTATTTTTTCCTTTCCCTCCTTTTCCTCCCACATTTGGGAGGAAGGAAAATGAATAGGATTTTCCTTCCCTTTCATTTTCCTTCATTCCTTAAAAAAAACTCGAGAACACAAGATTTTTTCTTTTCCCCATACTTTCTTTTCCTTTCCTTCGTAAAAAAAAACTCGAGAAAACAACGCAAATATGGGAGGAAAGTGAATGAAAGGGAAGGAAAGGAAAAAAAAATAATTAACAAAAACTTATAATATTTATAAAATTACATATATACCCATCAATTACATTCCCTTACAAAATAAATAAGGGTATACATGTAAAAGTGATATATTTCCTTTCATTTCTCTCCTACTCAAGAACATGAAAATTTGTTTTTCTTTCCTTCCCTTTCTTTTCTTTTCTTCACTCTCAAGAACACAAATAAAAAAAATCTTTTCGTTTCCTTTCTTCTCTTCTCTTTTCTTTTCCTCCCCTTTCTTTTCTTTTCTTTCCTAAAAAAACTCGGTAAGTGGAAGTCAACCCATACATTGTTACAACTTGTAAATGATGTGATTTATGTTAAGAAATTACTACTTTAAGTCCCTAAGAGCTTCAAGGGTGTTGGCATAGAAAAAGTCGAGTTTGGGGGCTTGGTATGGGTCCGGCTACAATGCTCGACGACTATGACAGTGTCATAGTCGCACTGGCAAAGTAGCAGCCAAAGGGGAGTGTTCTGGACACCTTGTGCAACTATGCCATGCGACAATGCGATGGCAAAGTCGCATGACAATGTAGCCTAGCGGTACCAGACAACTTGAAAGTCGGGTTTTCAACCATCATCTTCATTTTTTCATATATCTCTCATTTCTACTCCGTTTTTGGTGATTCAAGTTTCTATGGTTTCATTTTTGAGAGCTCTTCAAGGATAAATGGTGAGTGTTGAAATTTATTGGAAGATATAAGAGCATTTTTTGGTGGTAAGCTCTTCATCTCTCTCGATTTTAAGCTATGGTTTGATGTGTTATTCATTTTCCCTTCTCTCCTTTCCATTTTGTTTTGGTTTGGATCTTTGGAGGTGAATGAAACACTTTGCAAGTGTTGGATCTAAGAGTGTTAGAACATAAATGTTATATTTTAGGAAGTTTAGTAAAGTAATCTATTTGTATTTGTTATTGGGCCTTGTACTTGGGTTTGGGCTTGAATGTAACAAGGGTGTTGGGTATAAATAGGATATGTTAGTGTTAGTTTGTAAGTAACTTTCATTTCCAATGTAGACATACGAATTGTAAGCTCTCTATAGTTTAGATTTGTGTTAAATAAAACTACATATTCCAATCCCAATTCTCCTTGTTAATCTTTATCATTCAATCAATCTTGGTCTCAATGGACCTATCAAGTGGTATCAGAGCCTAACGAAGAATCATTCATCGTACGATCGAGATCGAATTGATTGAAGGAACAGTTACCTTGAAGATTTTTCGAATTCTAGAATTTGATGTCAATTTGGATGTTCTTTGATGTCTAATTGATTATGTGGTTATAGTCAAACATTATGTAATCAATTACTTTGTGTAATTTCATCAATTCTAGTTGAATTGATCGATTTTTGAGATATTTTTGTTCGAAAATGTATGTTATTGTGGTTGAGATCGATTGGACTTTAGAGTGGTATTTAGACAAGATCATCAACATCAATTATGCTCCAAAGTCATTTTCGAACCCGCTCTCAAAGTATCATCTCAAAATTCGAAGTTTTGAGGTTAAATTCGAAGAAAATATGGAAAAACATTTGAGATCCACAGAATTCGCATGATTGAAGAACTCGCATGGTAAATTTTGGAAGAATTCGCATGTTGAGAGTATTGAAGAATTCGCATGTCAGAATTCGCATGTTCCTTGAAGATGATATTTTTTCTTTAAGTATAGATTTCACATAACAGAGAGATGCGAAAAGTACAAAATTCGCATGCCAGTTTGATACGAATTCTACGTGGTTAAAGAAAATTTTAAGTGTAGAATTCGCATGGAGACATATGCGAAAAGTAAAGAATTTGCATGCTAGAGTGATGGGAAAAGGAAGAATTCGTTTAAAGAATCATGTGAGAAGTGAGGAATTCGCATATAGGCGCGTGCGAAAAGTAAGAATTCGCACGCAGGCCTATGCGAATTCTGAGGTTTTAGGCTAAGCCTCATGCGAATTGTGCTCAAATTGAATAGTGATCTGCGAATTGTTGAAGTTATGCGAAAAGTTTTGTGATTTTTGAGAAAAGTAATTGTTCTGAACCCAATTTGCTACAAGTTTGCCCTGTTCCCGAGCTTTTTACGCGTAATGCATATGTGACATCACTCTTATCATATGTTGGTCACATATCCTTAGCAATTGATCTAATTTTCACGAGTGCTCATGTTTGTCAAGATTTTCAGATACTGGATGTTCGGATTTAGTCTCTGATTGGATTGACTTAGCTGCCTGAGTATTTGCAATCATCAGTCTGGAGAGCTTATTTTGTTGTTAGACCGTTGAGTGCCCTTTATCATTCTTCTGACCTGATCAATCAGTAGTGTGAGCGACTGCAATCATTATTCTGATGCTTGAGTTGTGATTCAGAATCTTGAGTGCTTATAATCATCTAGCTGATTCGTGAAGAAAGGAGGTCTGAGTTTGATTGTTCAGTGTTCTGAAAAGCAGTTTGAAAATGAGTGTCTTTCATCAGTTGTTGAACAGTAATTACCTTCTAACCCTTGCCTTGTAGTGTTGCTACCGGATGCTACCTCCTGTAAGTTGATCAGATTAAGTTCTTAAGCTGAATTCTTATTTCAACTCGTGGTTCAAAGACATATCAGATGTTATACACTGAAGATGCACTTGTTGTCATTCCATAATTCAACACATATCATTCTTGTGGGCATACAGAATGTGTTGGATTTACAAGAGTCAAAAGCTATCTTTATGTGCACTCAATCGAGGTTATGGTCTACATCAGATCTGATATTAAAGTTGAAACTTCAAGGATAAGAGCTACTTTCAAGGGGGAGCTAGAGGAGCTTTGAAGTTTATGCAACACTAAGTTTTATAAAGAAATCAAGGGGGAGAGGAGCTGAAGTTGAGCTGAAAAGAGAATGATTACTTTACAAAACTTAGGGGGAGAATGTTAGAACATAAATGTTCTATTTTAGGAAGTTTAGTAAAGTAATCTATTTGTATTTGTTATTGGGCCTTGTACTTGGGTTTGGGCTTGAATGTAACAAGGGTGTTGGATATAAATAGGATCTGTTAGTGTTAGTTTGTAAGTAACTTTCATTTCCAATGTAGACATACGAATTGTAAGCTCTCTGTAGTTTAGATTTGTGTTTAATAAAACTACAGATTCCAATCCCAATTCTCCTTGTTAATCTTTATCATTCAATCAATCTTGATCTCAATGGACCTAACAAAGAGTTTGGAGGTGTTTCTTGTAGATTCAAGTCTTCACCAAGAAAACTCAAGTTTGGGGTAAAAACCTAGATTTAGCCAAGATCTAGCAAGGTGAGTTCAGGTTGCTTTGTAAAAACCATGTACATGCTAAAATGCATATTTTGAAGTAAAAATGTGTTTTACTTGGTAATTATTAGCGTGTTGAGTATTTGACAAAGTTTTCACATTGGGTAAATTTGGGTGATAAATCTCATGAAATGCCTATATTTGGGTTTTTGGATATTTTGACGAGTGCATATCATAAATGTGTTACTTTTTGGTGATTTATTGTACAAATGAAGTATATTCGATGATTTATGTATTTTTGGTGTATATGATTTTATAAACCTTTTGTAAAATGCACGTTATCGTGTTATGAGAGATTTCAGAAATATAAGGGTATGAGTTCACTTGGAAAATCGTTTGTTCCAATCAATGATGAGTTTTGGGTTAATCATATCTTGAGGTGTGTGTTTGCATAAACGTCGGTTAAATGCGTTTTTATTGTTGATGACCTTTATTTAATGGTCAATTGAGTTTTGAGCATTTTGGCTGGGTAGTAGCTTAAATGAGTCTTAGGGATAATTGTCCATTTTAGTATCTCAATGTAGAGCTTTGGTTATGATTTGCATTTATTGCATCTTATTTGGGAATTACATGTTTTCAGTGTGTTAGGCATTCATTTGTAGTCATGTAATTTCGGCTGTTTTGCATTGGATCCATAGGCACGTAAGTCAGTCTTTGTTGATGGTCAATTGGGTATTACGGGCATGGTCTCTGGGACCCATGTTTGATGACCTTAACTTTTCAAGTAGACACTAGGAGGGTTGAGTCTGGGGTGGTGCTGCTGTGTGGATAAGTACTAGGACCTCCACCATTCGGGATAATGCCATGGTTGTAGTCCTCGAATGTTGGTGGGCCTTTTGGTGAAAATCCATGTGGATAGATACTAAGGTCAACCGACTCTTTGGGTGGAACTTGATGAGGAGTCGTAGGGACATTTGGATTTCATGTTGGGACATGTCATGCGATTAACGTTGTATGAGTGACATACTTATGTGTTTCCTCCACTCTCAATGGAAAGGGTCTCCTCCGTTGTTGTCAAACATTATTTTTGGATATTGTAATATTCATGTTTTAATATCGTTTGGGTCTTTCACGAGTAATTGTAATTGACAACTTTAATATTGACCCCCTCCACATATATTAAGGTTTGCGTGAAGTAATTATTGTTATGCTTTGATATTTGAATTTTACCTTATTTATGTTTCGCGTAAGTAAAGGGTTTAGTTCCATATTTTCGGAGTATTTCTATTTAAGCGTTTTAACATGTAAAATGGGATTTTTGGGAAATACATCACTATTTATTCTAAATGTTTGCATAATGGGGATCGTGATTTAAATTATAATCTTTCCGTTTTATGGATTATATAGTGATGAAAACTCTTGAACTTGCTATGCGTTAGCCTAAATTTTTTATTTGTCGGCATGTGCATCAGGTCCTTGATTGGGGTATGGTACTAGCGACACAGTGAAGAGTCGAGGGATAATTAGATGCACAAGAAGGTTCTATCTATTTGATGACGTCCTCCGCTTTTGGAGATAGCGACTGTTATTGGGTTTTAGTAACATCCGTCCCTATTATGGACCTTGTATAAGGTTTGATTTGTGATTTTTTGAAGTTAAACTGTTAAAGCACAGTTTTATTGGATTCAAGATCATCATTATCTGAAGATGGAAATCTGAAGTCAAAGCTGATAAAGTTGTCTCAACAAATAGTCTAGGGTCCTTTTGTAATAATTAGTCAAAGTATGTTTCCATATTTTCATTTTTAGTATTTATACTATTTGGTGTTATTTGTCTTTGGGCCCAAGCTAAGCCAAGACCATTTGGCTAATGTGGCCTAAGTATAAATTAGTTTTGTTTTGAGTTAATTAGGTAAAAAGGAGCTAAATTAGAGAAAATTAATTATTGTAAGGCTAGCTGTTGGTGCGCCGTGAAGAAGAGATACAGAGAGAAAGAGGTTAATCAAGAACACTTGTAATCGTTTGAATCGTTTGATAATCAATATCAGGTTTGCATTATCGTATTATTTATTGGTTTACTTGATTGAATTGTTAATCACTGGGACACACAATTGGTATCAGAGCAAGTTACAGATTGAATTGAATAATTTTTGTTCGGTTCTGTTTTTCTGTCAAAGATTCATAATTTTTATTGTGTAATTGTTCATTCAAGTTGTTATTGGTTGGATTGTGTTTGTTTTGCCTATTATCGTGATTGGGTATTGATTACTTTGAGTATCGCATCGATTTTGATTATCAATTTGATGAACTTGCTGTTCTGGGTTCGTTTACGAGTCAACACTGTGTCATAAATCAAATCTCTCTTAGAGTGGTTTTTATTGAAAGTAATTGATTGCAATAAGTTCTAGTTGGTTAATCAATCGTTTTGGCAAAGTTTGATAGTTTAATTCGTGTTATCGAGTGTTTTCTGGGTTGAATTTTGGTATCTGGGTCGAAAAAACATCAAGAACATATCGGTCGCCCGGCATACACTGTTCTTATCGGTCTTTGTTTTTCTATCGGTCGCCCGGCATACATTGTTCTTACCGGTCGAAAACCTCTATCGGTCCAAGCCAATATCGGTCGAAGACCTCTATCGGTCCAAGCCATTATCGGTCGAATACCTTTTATCGGTCCACCTTCCATACCGGTCGACCGATACACTCACAGACCACCCGGTCGTCCACACTATATCGGTTCATATACTTTATCGGTCGAATCACAATACCGGTCAACACTTTATCGGTCGAATCACAATACCGGTCAACACTTTATCGGTCGAAACAAGTTACCGGTCCAAGCATCTTACCGGTCAAACAAAATCCCGGTCGACAACAGTGTTTGCGCGACCCAAGGCTCACGCAAATCGCACTTTGCGTGACCCACTATTCGCGCAATTCTCACTTTGCGCCACGATCTTCTCACGCAAATCCTACTTTGCGCGACCCTCTTCTCACGCAAACTGAAACTTTGCGCCACCTGCTTCTCACGCAAACTTCTACTTTGCGCCACCCGTGTCTAGCGCAAACTTCTCTTTGCGCGACCTGCCTCTCGCGCAAAACGTCCTTTGCACCTCTGTCCTTGGCAAATATCTGATTTTTGCACCAGTTTTAACTGTGTTTAATCTATTTGTGCTTTATACTGATTGAGAGGACTGCATTTAATTATTTTTGGAAATTTATTTTTCTGAAAATTTTTGAGTGTGGTTTTTATCTTGTTGCTAACGATCTCATCTAGTTGATTGTCTTCAAGATCAGATAAGTTTGATTTCTAATCATACCAGTAAGGATGTCTCGGGAAGCTCTTGCTATCAGAACAGATGTGAAGCCACCAGTACTCTTCAAGGGGGAGTACGAGCAATGGAAGGACAAATTCTTGGACTTCATCGATCGACATGATTTGGGAGACTATATTAGAATATCTCTGAGGGAAGGAAGTATGACAGCTCCAAGGAAAGTTTTTAATCTTATAAAGGATAATGGAGAAAGTGAAGAAAAAGAGCTTCCTTTACCACTTGATATGTACTCAGACGAGCAAAGAAAAAGACATCAAGTTGACTGTTTAGCCAAATCTTTTATATTGCAAGGAATTTCCGAGGAAATTTCAAAGGAGATTTCCATCAAGTTAGAATGCAAAAAGGCTACAGGAAAGCTGTTATGGGAACATATTGAGAAGATTATGACAGGACCAAAGTTGTCTTTAAGAGTAAAGTTTATGGAATTTGAGAACTCTGAACTAAAAGAAAAGATTTATGCCTTGGAAGCTCAAATCCAGAAACTAGATTCTGTTGAGAATAATGAGAAAGTTAATGATTTGGAGAGTGAATATGCTGATCTTCAAAAGAAGATATCTGATCTGGAGAAAAAGATGGCCAAAGAGAGATCTGTTTTTGAGATTGAAAATAAAGCATTTGTAAAGAAGTTTTCAGATTTGTCAAGCAAATGTGCAGACGAAAAGAAGGCGGTTGAGCTGAAATGTTTAAAGCTTTCTCAAAAGACTTCTGAATTTGAGAAAGTAATTATTCTGGAAAGGGAAAAGTTTGCCAAAGACAAGAAGGCCATTGAACAGAAGAACGCTGGATTCTTTAAAGAAATATCCGGCCAGAGAAATGATGCTGAGAAGGAATTTGAAGAAGAGAGAAATTTCTTTGAAACTGAGATTAGAAAGCTGACTGTGAAGCTATCTGACTTATCTGAAAGTGCCTTGAAAGATCAAAAAGCGAATTCTGAATTCAAGAAAGAGATTGACCAACTTGTTAAAGAAAGAGACAACTTTGCTTCAAAGATTAAAGGGCTTGAAAAGATTGTTTCAAAGGTGGTGGTGACTGAGAAAACGACTCCAGAGTTACAAATCCACACACCTAGAAATAATTCAACTGACTTCAAAAAGACAGCCTCAAGTTTACATTTGAAATCTGTTTCTTCAAAAAGGTTAGTCAATTCATTTGATCAGATTCGTACTACTAACATTTTCTTTGATGACAATGTAGATTGTTCAGATACATTCAAAAGAAGAAGAAGAAGAAGAAGATACGAAGAAGAAGAACTGGTATGGAAGAAGAAACCAGTTGAAAATGAGAAGAAAGACGAGAAAGGAAAGAAGTCATGTGTACATAACTATAATGCCGAGAAGAACAATGCGCATAAAGATAAACCTAAACATATCTACACGAGAGATCAATTAATCAGGTTGTCAGGTAAGCAATTCTATTGTTCTTACTGTCGTACACATGATCTTGTTCATAAAACAAGTGATCATTTCTGGTATGGTTCTTACTCAGTTACTCCCATAAGAACTGCAACTAACAAACATGAACCCAAATACCAGTGGGTACCAAAGAAAAAGGATGAATCTGTGTTGCAGGCACCTACTGTCAAGAGGGAGTAAGAGAACGAAGGCTTCTAAGTAAATCATAGGACCTGTACTTCAACGAAGTTTGACTTCTAAACACAGCAGTTTAGGACTCGTACTTCAGTGATCAAAAGACCTTACTCCTGTGCTGATAAGAGATTGTACTCCAATACTTCAATGAGGAAATCAACCGTCAAGGGGGAGTACATACTTTTCTGAAATTTTATGTATCTGTCAGATATGATAATCAACATTTGAGGGGGAGTCAATATTTATATTTTTCATTGATAAGGTTTCTGATGCATAATTTCAGGGGGAGTAAAGGTGATGACTTCTGATTATTTCTGATCAGAACTCGTACATTAATTATTTTACTGCTTTATGTCATTTCAATTTCAGTGAATAAAGTTACTTTGACTAGACTTTTAGACTTTTGTAGGTTGAGAGATGCTTCAAAGATCATATCTTTATGACTTTAATCTTGACTTCGTGAGATGTAAGACTGCACTCAAAAGGTATAATTCCTTATCTTCATCTCATCTATGGTTGAAAGAATGACAACTTTCAATCATAAGAAAACATGTTCTTCAATGTTCAAACCACTTCCCGATTCTCAAACAGATTTCTTGAATTGGAAGTGTGCTTTTAAATGTTTTCTGATTCATCATTGAGCTTTAACTGATCAAGTTAAATCACCTGGGCATCATATGCTTCATAAGATAACATGGGATCAGTGTGCTAGGACTTATATGAACTTCTATGGATTCACGTTAACCAGTGTCTCCTACCCAAGAAGTAAATCCTTAGTGATTGAGTGTGAGGAGTTCCATGAAATGAGTGTGGGATGTGTGATGAGAGAAAATGTTAAAAGAGAGTGTGGTTAGCTGTGAGCTTAATGATAAAAGAAAGAGGGTGTGAGATCAGAGTAAAAGAATTTGTAAACTCTGCACCAACTACTTTCTGAGTCGAGAAACCACATTTCTAATGCTTCACATTTCTTTGGTGAACATTATTGAAACAGACAACTAGCCCATGCCAACTCTTGCCATTACCCCACCTACCACTCATTTTCTTCTCAACAAGAAAATGTTTCATTTTCAAAGGGGACGCAACACATATGCTATCTGATTTTCATTTGGAAAATCTGGATATTGAAAAGAAGGAAGTTTGTCCCACCTTCACACTTCACTAATGCACATTAAGTCTGTGTTTAACTATTTGTCTTAGTGGTTTACATTTTTTGAGCCTTATAAGCAATCATCATATGCTTAATTTATTCTATCACTTGCACGAAAACACACAAAGAATGTGTTTCTTTGTCATAACGTTCATAGAAATTACCTTTGTGGTGTTTCGATGATTGAATGGAAGCCTTGGGGGAGTGAACCTCATAAAAGCTCCTTTATAATGTGTATTCGTTACACACAGTGACTTCGTGTTACTGACAGACATTTTTAACTGATTCATTTGTTGATTCAGGTGTTACCTTTCTATTTTGTCTGGATTTGCAAAGACCTGGATGCACATTTTTATGAATTGACGGATAATCAGTGGTTCTGTTTACATGATAAGTGGTGGACGACATTTCTTAAAGTTTTGATGATCTTTTTGCTCTTTTTATCAAAAAGGGGGAGAAGCATCAACCAAGAAATGGGGAGATCAAAAGGTTTTGAAAGAATGAAAGATATTATGAAGATTTGCTAAATTGAAGAAATTTTTCTTTGAAGATGATTTGCTGAAGCACTCTGAGCTGAAACTGGAGATAATTTGAAGAGATTGCTACTACTGAAGACAAAGAGGGAGATTGCATCTTCTGAGCTTAAAGAGAAGGATTGAATTGCTAAATATTTTTAGTAATGATCTTGATCCAAAGGGGGAGATTGTTAAAACACAGTTTTATTGAATTCAAGATCATTATTATCTGAAGATGGAAATCTGAAGTCAAAGCTGATAAAGTTGTCTCAACAAATAGTCTAGGGTCCTTTTGTAATAATTAGTCAAAGTATGTTTCCGTATTTTCATTTTTAGTATTTATTCTATTTGGTGTTATTTGTCTTTGGGCCCAAGCTAAGCCAAGCCCATTTGGCTAATGTGGCCTAAGTATAAATTAGTTTTGTTTTGAGTTAATTAGGTAAAAGGGAGCTAAATTAGAGAAAATTAATTATTGTAAGGCTAGTTGTTGGTGCGCCGTGAAGAAGAGATACAGAGAGAAAGAGGTTAATCAAGAACACTTGTAATCGTTTGAATCGTTTGATAATCAATATCAGGTTTGCATTATCGTATTATTTATTGGTTTACTTGATTGAATTGTTAATCACTGTGACACACATAAACCTTAAATTGGTATTTTAGGTGATTCAATTATTGATGTATTTAGCAAACTTTAAATTAGTTGCTATTTAAAGATTTGAGGGTGTTACACAATGTGTTCACAAGTGGTAAGTTGAGATTTAGTTTTGTTGTTTTAGTTGGTATTTACAATATGTTCATAAAGATCTTGTAAATTTAGAGTGTGTTCACAAATTATATAGTATTTCTAATTTATTTTATTTTATTTTATAACTAACTTTTTTGTGGTCCTAAATTGGATTTCACGAACTATAAAGTTTTTAAAAGTAGACTCATATCTATATCTATACTATATATAAGGAGCTTAAACGGTTAATGGTGAAAAATTAAGAGGTACCAGTCTTACTGCACTATTTACAAGTTTCTGAAGCCTATTTCGTCATACCCTTCCTTTCCGGCTTCCCACCCACGATTCTATCCCCACTGTCCCTAAATTACTCCACGTTCTACCTCTCTCAATCACACCAAAATATCCCTACCTCTCTCCATTCCACCAGCAATCGACGAAAGCAGAACTCTCAACAAATCTGCATGACTATCAATTTCGAGATGAAATTGGCCCTCTGGATACACTCTTTCTCCAACGATAAACTATTCAAGAGCACATGTTAGTTCAGCTATAGGTTCATCTTTCGGAAAACCACCCCTGAAATGTCTCCCCATACTTTGTCCTAAAACCCCTTCTCTACCATATCAAATTGCAGGTTGTTTATTTGGAGAAAAACTACAAACCAGATGTAAAAAGGTAGAAAATGTTAAGGTAATATCTAGGCACGGATGTTTGCAAATCAGTTTTGCCTCTCCGATTTGGGTTTGTATTTGATAATAGTTTTCTCTATTACACGCTTTTGTTTCTATTCTTTTTTGGATAAAGGTTGTTTTTTTATTTAATATTGAAATTAGTATTCGATGTTTTCTTTTTGGTGCTTATGATAATCGATTTCTTGATTCCACAAGTTTCTCTATCTGATTTCGGGTTCTTGTCTTTGATAATCGATTATTTGTAGGGTTTTGATGTTCTTGAGTTGAGTATTATGCTTATAGGTTGTTTTGTGTTAGTTTCAGCATAGAATTGAATAACCGAAGGAGAAACAAGTCGGATGATCATCTTGATCGATGTAAGTTTCCTCAGTTTCTTCGATTTTACTTATGATGACAGTTTTCTTACAACTTATATGCAACAGAGTATTTGAAATAAGAGGGTGTGTGCATAATTTCTTAAGTATTCTAAAAAATATTTCACGAGTGCTTAAGGCCTTTTGGAATCTGGATGCACAACAAAGTGTTTTAGCATAGATATTGTTTCTATATGCTATTTTATTATAATCCAATTCAAGGTATGGGCTCATTGTCATTTGTTGATTGGCAATGTTGTTTTCTGTTATGGTTTTAGTTGTTTGGGTATTAAAGTGATCAAAAGTTGTGTGTTCGGAAAGGTTTTGCATTGAGACCTCAACATGTACATAGGTACTGTCAATATGCAAATATGTACAAGGCTTAGTTCTCGTGATCTTATTACTAAGAGTTGTCCTATTCATCTGGCTTTTGAACTATTCAGACTTTACCCATAACATCGTGATCTTCTTGCCAACATTTTGAACTTTGAAAACTTTACCCTGAAGACTTGAGTATGGAAAATCCATTAAGTTATTATTTATTTTAATGAACTCCAATTATCTTCCATAAATATCCAATCATAATAAACAAACCTTCATTATTTCCATAAATATCTCAATTGATTGGTTTGTATAGTTTGTAACAATTGCATGAGTTGTATTTGAAACCTCATATATAGGGGATGTTTATTTTACAAACCTATGTAATTCTTACAAACCATACAAACCAATCTTAGCCGTCCATCTAGTCTAATAAATATTTGATTTCATCTTCTTTTCTAATCTAAAGCCATGATTGTAGAACCTTATCATCTTCCATATATATCTCAATCATAGTTAATGAATCATGATAATTGTTCATACATGTCTCAATTGTTTCCTAATATAAGCATTGATTAGGTTTGTATGATTTGTAAGAATTACACGGTTGCCATGAGGATCCAATATAAAACACATATCATATTAAATCAAGAGTTAAATTAGGAAATTATAATTTTAGTAATTTTTTAATTAAACATTTAAATAAAGGGTATTATATGTATTTTGCAAATCTCCACTCTCCTCTCATTAAGCATATACATTCCTATTTAAAGACCAAAAGTCACCATGAGCAAATCGTAAAAAAAAAACCTCTATACGCCAGTGAGCATATAGTGAACAACAAGATGCATATGAAAACATATCATAAACTAAAAATTTAGTTTTACTTGTGCACAAGTTGAACAACGCTATGAACACTGTTAAGCATATAGTGAACAAGATCAACACATCGTGAACAAGGAGATGGAAGTGAAAACATGAACAAGGTGAACACATAGTGAATACCATTGTAAACACAAAAAATCGAAGACAAATCGGAACCCAAAAAATAAAACCTAAACAAGCGGATCTTTATATAAGACAATTTTCATTAGAGACAATATCGAAACCTAAAAAATCCAAGAAAAATCGAAAGCCAGTAGTAAATTGAAACCAGTTGACAATGATACTGAAATCCAAGAAAATTGAAACCTAGGGACTCTAATTTGATGCTTCAATTGGTCCGTCGAAAGAAGGTGGTTTGTTGATAGAGAATAGCGGATGACTTTTTCGATTTGAACGAAGCATAGACTAACAAAGAAACTCCGTGGACTCCATTAATGCATAGAGTGTTTTTGTTTTATGTGCAAAAAGAGATGGAAATGGAGAAGATGAAGGGAGACGTGAGATGAGATGGAAGAGAGAGAGAGAGAGAGATGGTTTTTGATGAAATCCTCGCAAATGGTTATAGAAATCTGTCGGTTTTAGTGGTTGCTCCTTAGACCTTACTTTCAAGTGAAATATACTTGTTACGTTTGACTTGGTTTAGTTTTCATAGTATTTAAGCTTTTATACGATATTGTTCAATCTTTTTTGTAACACCCGGGTTTCTGGTGTTTTAACCTCTTTATTATTTCGAGCCTTGGATATTTATATTGATTTAACCTTTTAGACTTATACGGGAATTTATATGTGAATAATTCTGTGAGTCGGGAATCGTCGTGGACCAAATTCACCAAAACTGGGGCCTCGGTACAGTGCCGTCGATAGTGCCTGCGACTGTGACACCTGTCACTATCGCAGGGCACTTCTGCGTAAAACGTACCGAGAGTTGGTGAGGGGTGGCGATAGTGCTCGCGACTGTGACACCCTGTCACTATCGCGGGGCACTCTCGCGAGTTATGTACCATAAGTGAGGGGAGCTCGTGACCTTGTCAGCGATTGTGACGAATGTCACAATCGCCGGGCACTCTAGCGGTCGGACCCAACTCATTTAATACCTAGAATCTGACTTTATACTTCATTTCTCAACTTGGAGCTTTCTTGGGTGCGATTTTCAGAGAGCAAAAGGTAGGTTTCCTCCCTCTTCATTCAATTCTTCTAAGAGGGTGTTAGAGCAGAAATATATTGGATACAAGATCATGAAGACTGAAGGTCAAAATACAAGAAGTCAAAGCTGAGAAAGTCAACTCTCATTAAAAGTCAAAGTCATTGTGTAATAAAGTCAAAGTTACTTGTATTTGTTTTTGTTTCCTTGTTTTTAGTAGTGGGTATAAATACTCTTATTTGCTGTTTAATAGATATATGACTAGAGATTGAAAGTTCATACGTAGAGAGAGTTTTAGAGAGAGAAACAAAGTTTTAGAGAGAGAAAGAGAGAAAACAAATTTGTAATAGTTTGATTTGTGAAATTGAATCAATCAGGTAGTTTAATCATCTTGTTTGATTGATTGTTTATGTTTTTAGAAACTTGATTTCAGGGAATAACAATTGGTATCAGAGCAGATCTGAATTGAAATCAATTTTACCAGAAAATGTTCGACACTGTTCATCAAGTTCATAGATAAAATTTGAGTTTTAATGCATTTTTCGAGTTGTAAATGGTCAGGTTTTGTACGTTTAGTGTTATCAATCGAGTCTGTATGATTTGATTCATCAATTGCACTATAACTGATCATCATTTGTGATGATTTTGATGTTTTTGGTTTTCACGAGTACACGAGCACTGTTTCATTGATCGATTCATACTTAGATTGTTTGTTTTTGAAATTAATTGGTTGTAATATGTTCTAGATGTGTTGTAGGTCAATATTTCAAAGTTTCAGTTTGTAATTCTAAGTCTAGATAGGAAAACAGGAAAATCAGATCGTATTTGGTTGCAGATCTGAAGAACTCGCAAGCAGCTGAAGAACTCACAAGTTTATCTTAAGAATTCGCAGAGTTCATTGTTTTTCTCAGAAAGTTTTAAGAATTTGTAGATTTCTTTATTTTTCGCAAAGTTATTGTTTCTGAAAACCTTAAGTACAGGATTCGCAGATCAAGTGGTTTACGAAAATCAGAGGATTCACAGATTAAGTGTTTTTGAGATTTGCTCATAATTCACAGATATTCGAGTAATTTTTTTCCAAGGATAGAATTCGTAGTCGTAATACTTGAGAAAAGCTAAGGATTCGCAGATCTCAAGTCTGCGAAAAGTGTAGAATTCGTAAGAGTTTTCTTTGCGAATTCTAGTTGGAACTTGCGAATTATAAATGTTTTTATTGGTTACGAATTTTGATACTTGCGAATTCTAGAAGCTTACGAATTCTTGAATTCTTAAGCTCGCGAATTATGTGTTTGGTTCTATACAAGTGCGAATTTTTTGGTTCAAAACACTTGCGAGTTTGTGGTGACTCGTTTGTATCTTGCGAATTCTTTGTATTTCTTTGTGAAGCCTGCGAATTCTAGACATAAGTGTTTTCCAGAAATTTCTTTGACAAGTTTATTTTTTGTGTTTTTCAATATTCTTGTGATTTCATTTTGGACTAACGGTCATTTTCAAGTTTCTTATTGCATATTTTTTCAATCAGGATGACATCAAGAGAAGCTCTCGCTATCGGAACCGACACAAAGCCACCAGTACTTTTCAAAGGAGAGTACGAGCAATGGAAAGATAGGTTCATGGATTTCATAGATAGACATGCATTGGGTGAACTGATCAAGATATCTTTGGAGGAAGGAGTTATGCCAATTCCAACAACGACCCGTACTGTTGGAAATGAGCAGATAGAATATCAACTTAAGTTTAATGAATTCTCTGATGAGGAGAAAGATAGATCAAGAGCTGATAAATTGGCAAAGTCTTTCATTCTTCAAGGCATTCCAAACGAGATATATGTTAAGATTGACAGTTACAATGCTACCGGAAAGCAAATGTGGGATCAATTGGAGAAGATGATGCTTGGATCAAAAGTTGGGAACCAGCTCAAAATATCCAACTGCCTAAATAACTATGAAGAGTTCAAGGCTAAGGAGGGTGAATCATTGGAGGCTACTTATGATCGATTTGTGACTTTGTTGAACGAACTCAGTAAGAACAAAGTGAATAAGTCACAAATTGAGCTTAATGTCAAGTTCCTTAGTATCTTGCAGCCTGAGTGGAAGAGATTTACTAGGCAAATGAAGCAAATGAAGGACTTGAATGAAATACCACTCCATGAAGTCTATGAAACTCTTAGACAAAATGAAGAAGAGGTTGATGAGATTATGGCTGAAAAGAAAAAGGATGAGAAGGTAGTTGTTGATCCAGTTGCTCTAGTTGTGAAACAGAAGAGTGTGAGTCTTAAGAAGAAAAAGAAAGTCATACTTTCTGAATCAGAAGAGGCAGAGAGTGAAGATAACTCTGATTAAGATGACTGTGAAAGTTTGAAGAAGGCCTGATGTTGACAAAAGCTTTTCAGAAAACGTTTTACAAAAAGCCTAGCTCAAACAGTCAGAGATACTCTTCTGGGTCTAAGAACTTTGAACACAAGGAGAGAATTGAAGGAAAGAGAATGGAAGAAAAGAATCCTGCAGAAGAGAAGAGACAGTCAGAATCCACAAAGTGCTATAACTGTGGCAAACTGGGTCATTTTGCTAAGAACTGCAGAAAGCCCAAAGTCAGAAACTCCGAGTACTACAAGAACAAGATGCTTCTAGCCAAGCAATAGGAGCCTGGAAAATCATTAATGGCAGAGGATGAGTACTGGCTTGATCATTCAGACCAGGAAGATGAGATATAAGAGAAGGAAGAGACAACACACCTGTGCTTAATGGGTAAGATAGAGTTGGAAGCTGAAGCTGAGACAGATGAAGAAGTAATTGAAGAGGTATGTGATATGACTGGATTGGATTTTATAAATCAAATAAATGTCATGATGACTAGACTTCAAAAGTTAGAGTCAAAGCTTAAGCGTAAAAGAGGTATCAATAAAGACAAAAACAATCAATACAGAAACTTAGCGAGGATATTGCTGAGAAGAAAGTATTGATTGAGGCTTTACATAAAAATATTGATACATGTGCTAAAGAAAAGACTATAATTCTTAAAGAGTTAGCTGAAACAACTTCACAATATAAACTGTGTGAGTTTGATTCAAAAGAACTTACTAAAATGCATTATTCGCTTTCAAAAGAAAACAAATTTTTACTTGAAAAAGTGAATGCTTTGGAAAGAAAATTATACACATTGGGTCAAACTGAACAAACCATTCATCTAAACAAACCCAAAGAGAACAAAGAGTGTCGGTGACTCGGTTATGAGAATCCACACTATCTTAAAAAGGGTATATCTGAAGTGCCTGCACTTTATGATTTTACATTTTTAAGTCTAGTATCAAGATACTCTGATCTTCATGTTGAGTGGACTAAACTATCTAAAGAGGATGAAGCCAAGGAAAATGTGAAAAGACAGAACACAACTAAAGTTCAACTTCCATTTCGATATGAGAGGTTGAATAGTAGTTATAGTTCTGATAAATCAAAATTTCTTTCAGATGACTATTTTGAAAGTTATTCCTCAAAAGAGTTGGAGACAAAGTCTATAGAAGGTAAAATTTATGTTCCTCCTCTCGTTTTAGAAAGTAAAATTTCTAAACTTGAGAATACTCTGACAAAAGAAAGAATTTTGACGGATTTAGAACAAAATGTGTTTTTAACTGTGTTGAAAAATTTTATTTTTCTAATTCTTCTAAAGCTTCAAATTCTGATGATATGTCTAGTTTACTTAATGATGGGTTTGATTTTTTAAACTCTGATGGTGATTTAGATGAATGTATTACTCAATTTGATTTTAATTCTAAACTTCCTGATCATTCATCTTTTGTTATTAATTCTTTTGGATTACCAAGTGCGTACGAAAAAGGTAATACATCAACGAAAGTTGATAAATCAGTTCCTGTGAAAACCAAAGTTGCCAAAGGTAAGAAGAAGAAATATGGGCATTCACAGAAACAGATTACCACTGGTAAGTCAAAGAAGAAGCATTTATTTGATTCTCATCGGTCTAACTCTGAAATTTCAAAATTTTCAGATGTGAAAAGGAAAAGGCATGGAGTTAAATCTGAGTGGCAACCAAAGCAGAAGAAAGATGAGAATGCTAAATCATTTTCTAGTGCTGATTGTAATAAGAATACTACTAGTAAAGATGATATAATTGTGGATGTTGCTAATTCTAAAACAAAACTTGTAAATTCTTACAAGAAATATTCACGACAACAATTATTCCAGTTATCTTTGTCTTCTAGAAAGTTTTCCAATTATGATAGACATGATTATGCTTCTCGGAAATATTCAGATGTTTGGTTTGGGACATATTATGTTTATTCTTATCGTTCTAATTCTTCATATGGTTTTCAAAAGAAAAGTGGACCCAAGTTTAAATAGGTGTCAAAATCATATACTGTTGAATCCAAATACAACTGGATACCAAAGAAAAAGGATGAATCTGTGTTACAGGAATGTCAAGTCAAGGTTGAGTGACAGAACTGATGGCTCTTGAATACAACAGTTCAAGACCCGCACTTCAATGATCAACAGACTTTACTCCTAAGCTGAATGATATTGTACTCATAGGTACATATCTGAGAAGATCAACATTCAAGGGGGAGTACATATTTGTCTGAAAGTTATGCTTCTCATAGCTATGGTGATCTACATTTGAGAGGGAGTTAATGCTTATATTTTACACTGGTAATTTTTCTGATGCATAATTTCAGAGGGAGTAAAGGTGATGATTTCTGATTATTTTTAATCAGAACTCGTTATTTCAATGTTTTACTGCTTTATGTCTTTTACATTTGAATAAATTTTGTGAATAAAGTTGCCTTGACATGATTTTGAAGACTTATGCAGAATGAGAGACGCTATCAATATCATATCTTTATGATTTTCAGCTGACTTCATGAGATTTAAGACGAATCGAAAAGGTTTATTTCTTATCTTAATCTCATATATGGTTGAAAGAAAGACAACTTTCAATCATAGAAAACATGTTCTTAAATGTTCAAACCACTTCCCGATTCTTAAACTGATTTCATAATTTGGAAGTGTGATTTTAAATGTTTTCATCTATTTTGTGCTTCAATGATTAACAAACCGTGTGTTTCTAAAGATATATACTTGCGTATTATCTTGTCTGTATACTTTCAAGTATTCACACACAGCGGTTTAATTCTTTTGTTAAATAAGTTATCACCATGTCTCATATTGACCAAGTTTTCGATGGTGATACACCCCGCTTGTATTTCAAATAAATTTTGAGTGTTATTTCATTTCTGAACGTCATTTCAAGAATGTCTGTATTTTGGTTCGTATAGACAATATCCATTTTTCATGATGTAACACCCTAAAACTCGGAAATAGCAACTAATTTAAAATTTTCTAAAATACATCGATAAATAATTTATCTACAAACACCATATAGGATTTACCCTCAATAAACACATTCATTCTATACATACAGTCTATAATAAGGACGGGTGCTACTAAAACCCAATAATAGTCACTATCTCCAACTGCGGAAGACTTCATCAATCTACTTACTCTCGTGTAAGTCTATAGCTCAACTCCTCAAAGCACTGCTAGAACCAAACCCTAACTGGAACCTGATGCACATGCCGACAAATAAAAGGTTAGGCTTAACGCCTATTGAGCTCAAAAGTTTTCGTTAGAGATAAATAAAGCATTAACTTCAAGAATGCTATTTAAAAATCAAGGTTTCCGAAATGCAATACTGTCAAGATCGAAAATTCTAAACAAGAATTTAATACAAACTCAGAAACAATGTTAAAGAAGTCGTGGAATAACACTTTAACAATTAATCAAAACACAGAATATGAACTCAAATCATAAGTTTATATTGCATAAAACTTAATGATTACAAACAGAACCTCAATCTGTTGAACAGACTCAACAGACGTTCTATACTTCTCTATAGAAAGGATCAATACTAGTCTTGAGGTTAATTCTATAAACAAAAACAACTCCTTCTATAATCTAAAATTATCTAGACTATATATACAAAACTGATTACAAGATAATTACAAAGGAAATATTATTCTTCAGAATCCAATCCATAATTATCTTCATCTCCTATTCTTCCGCATCAATCCATCTTTATCTTCACAAGCAGCATTAACTCAATAGCAGTATTAACTTTGTCTCTGGCAGGTACTAACCATGCTTGCAGTATTAATCTCTTATGGCAGTAGTAAGTTCCAAGCAGTATTAACTACTAGCAGTATTAACATGCTAAGCAGTAGTAATCTTTCTTCACCTAGCAGTACTAACCAGACTTAGTTATTTATGACCTAACAAATACATTTTATTTGAAAGCAACCAAAAATGGAATACCTTAAATCACAAAACAATCTCCTTTCATCATTCACCCTTTTCGTGAAATCATAAAACGAACGTTTCTTTAAATAAAGCCAAAACCAGAAGCGCACGTAAAACATAACCGACAGTAAAATGATCAAACACCGAAAACATAGATAACTCCAACTTCCAAAACATCCCAATAACTCGAATGAGTTTCAATAATTAAAACCTTAAAACAAAGATAAATACCCATATTCAAACGTCTCCGAAAACATGGATTATAAAACTCCATAACCAAAACCTCACCTATTGGTGACGGGATAAACCCGATTACATTGTACGTGATGGAAACACAAAGTAGGTCACATAATTATGTAAGAAATCAAAACATGTGGGATACACATAAAACACCCACCGAGCTCAACTACTCCAAGTCTATTGCCCGAAAACATCAAGTCAACCACTCCAGGTCTATCCTTGAGAGTTCCAAAACAAGGGAACTTATGCACAAGAGAATTACACCTTACTGCCCATGAGACGCTGTCCGATCGTATAGGTCCACACTTTACTTATCATGGTGACCCGATGCCTATTCCGTGCCAAATGGTGAACCAACTTCCTAAAACGGGGATAGAGGAACACTGTGCCTATGGATCCATTGCACTAACTAAAAACCTTACATGAATCAAAACGAATGAACTAACGCATTCAAAGCATGTAACTCTCAAATAATATGCAATAAATGCAAATCATAACCAAACGCTCAACATTGAGCTATTAAAAGCAGACAAGTGTCCTCAAAACCCAACAAAATCCAAACCGAGCCATAAGCTCAACAAATCCAAAGACTCAACGTTGAAAATCATAAAATGGAATCAAACATAAACAACCCGTACTTATGTAAACCCATGCTCCAAAACATATAATTAATTCCAACGTAGTTTAGATTGGGACAAATTGTTTTTCTAAGTGAGTTTATAACATTTACCTTTCAAAACGTCCCATAACACAAAACCATGCATTTCTCCGAAACACAAAATGAAATACATTTATATTCAAAATCTACTTCCATGAAATAAATCATTAAGATACCAAAATATATGATTTATTTATCATAATGCCCAAAATCCCAAAGATGTGTACTATATAAGTTTATAAAGTTAAACACTTTCAAAATAACCAAACTTATTAGCAGTTGACAATTTCATGTATGACACAAAACACCTTAAAATAAACATTTTGGCATGTACACCGTTTTCGCAAATCAACTTGAACTCACCTTGCTAGATTTAGGCTAAATCTAGATTTTGCCTCACTTTGAGCTTCCTTGACGAAATTTGAATCCTCCAAGCCAAAACCTCCAAAACCTAGATCCAAGCATTATCAACCGTAAACAACCATATTTAACCATATAGAAACATTCCCCAAACATCTACACCAAAACCTTAACTTATACCCAAAACCCTAATTTCCATAAATGAAGAGAAAATGAGATTACCTTATCCACCACTTGCATCCACCAACAATAAACCTTCAAGGTTACTAATTTGACATCAAGTCAAGTTCTTCAAAGGATGGAAGATAGGTTGGTGAAACCCTAGAGATCAAGGGGGTTGAGGAAGAGACCTGAATCATTAGCTCACCTTTGAAACCTTGCAATAAACATCCCAAACACAAACTTGAGACCTAAAAGATGCAATAACTAACCATGGGTGAAGATTTGATGAAGGAAAAGGTAAGGAAGAGAGGAAATCGTCCCTAGTCTCCCAAAATCGCCTCCAAAAACGAGTGGTAGCAGAAATAGGGTGAAAAATGGTTTAAGCTCATATTTTATACGAGCAGACGTCGGGGGAGACATTGCCCGGCGACTATGCATAGTGGCAATGTCGCCGGGGCATTGTCGCTGAACCACACCCCCGCGCGGTACATGCCAGGCGATTGTGACAGTGGCAAGTCACTCTCGCGCCAGCCCTGATTTGCCCCAAAAACTCTTCGTTTCGACGTTTACGAGCCCAAGCTTAAGGTTCAAGGGTTATCGAGGGGTTCTAGGTTGAATTTAGGTTCGAGTCTCCACTAATCCCGAAGATGGGACGCGACACGCCAAACAATCTTATCTGAATTTTCCGGGTGTTACAATCCTCCCAACCTTGAAACGATTTCGTCCTCGAAATCTAGATTCCCATGAAACCCTGACCGCATGAAAGATCGTCCCTACACTGCTTGCCAGAAGTACCACCATAACCTTATGTTGGTCCTCACGATAGATGCCCCTTTGGGCACATCACACTTATATCCGAACGAATAATTGTCTTACTAACGTGACCTCTAACCATGAGACTGTGGTAGTCTCCCAACCTTGGGCACATCAAGGGTATTTTGTGATTTCAACTTCTCGCCGGCCAATTCGTCTCATATCCATATGTTTCTGAACCCAAAACCAATGATCGACACTAAACCTCAAAGAATTCTAGGAATTCTTAATGATCTACTATTGATTTCGATAGGGTCGTCCTTCCAGGGTGTACCAAAGCGCTCTCCGAGTAGCTAGTTAATGCAGATCCGACTAACACCCAACGACGATCTACTCTCAACCTCCAAAACAATCCTTCAAGAAGGATCTTTACCACATTAGGAAAACTTATACACGTCAATACTTAATTACCGACGTTTACCTTCCTTTAAATTCCACCACCAAGAGGTCAACATTCTCTCGACCTAACGGGGATACTTCCAAACCATCCAACGATTTGTTGACTTCAAAAGGGTAAGTTGACGCCTAAGCCGAAAGATGACATCAAAACGCAGATATCCCACCCAAATACTTCATTCCAGAAGTAATATCGTATTAAGGTTGACACTTAACAGAGGACTAATACTCCCAAATCTTACGCCCCTAACAGACGGGCCATAAAATCCTTGATCATGGAAACCCATTAAAACGGTACACTATTAGCATATGCCACGATGTTGGACAGACACGCAACCCATTAAATCATACAAGACCTTATCCCGCAGATTTACCGAAGCATAGAGATCATCTCTTAATTAACTGGGGAACAAAATCTAACACCTCCACTATTCAAGCGTGACCCAATTCAAAATTGAAACCCAAATTCAAAATTGACCACAAGTCGGATCATCCGACGCTTCAAATCCTAAGGACTCCTCTAGTCTCTTTATTATTGCTCCTTTCACGACAGGGGTTTAAATTTATAGGCCTAATGAGTCAAGGTTTTCAACTAATATGTCAATTTAAACTTTTATAAAACTTTTAAATACATAAGTTTTATAACAATTAACCGTACAGTGAAAATACACTATCGTTCATCCGATAGGTTTCAAAACTGGTTACCAACACTATGCGTATAAAACCATTTAAAAATCCTTTAGCCCTTAGTTACGCTAATCATGACAGTAATAAGGATATACAACAAGTTTTTCAAATGGACCACTATGGTCCTAGCTCGCATCAATATACTCCATAAATGGGGAAATACTTTTACGTGCCAAAACAGTTTATAGCGAGGCGGTTGAACAAAACTCTCAAGGGACAAGTTACGTAATAAAGTTCCCAAAATTTCTCATTCGACTATATAAAAATATGGAATAAAATCCCCAACAAGACCCGCATGCTGAGTTCGCCTCTGTTGGGAACTGAAGAATTGCACAAGTACAACATAAGTAAAGTTAATGCTGCTAGAAGAAAACAATTATTACTTCTAGTTGGTACTTCTGTGGTTAATGCTGCTAGTTGAAGTTTAATGCTGCTCAAATATGGTTAGTACTGCTAGTTCAAAGTTAGTACTGCTTGAAGAGATTAATACTGCTGAGCATGGTTAGTACTGCTGGAGTTAATACTGCTCAGAGTATTAATGCTGCTGAAGAATAATACTGCTTATGAGATGGAGATCAGAATTACAAGGATGACAGCTGGATAGACTGAAGAGTATGGAAAGCTTGGAGATAATGATGGAAGATTATACTGAAGATCTTTTATTCTTTTGTAATTATCTTTATCTTCAGTATATGTATAGAATTGATTAGAATGGTTAGGGTAATTATTCATTCTATGTTTTTGTTCTAGAGAGAAAATCAACCTCAAGGCATAGTTCCTAATTCTAGAGAAGTAGAATTCGTCTTGAAAGAGTCTGTTCTTCAAGATTGAGGTTGAGTGCATAATCTTGTGATTTTAATCATTCGATACAAGTTTACAAGTTGTTAATCATATACTGTTTGTTTACTGTTACATTGAATATCAAAGTGTTTTTCCGCAACTTCTTTGATATTGTTTCTGAGTATTCATAATTCTTGTTGAGAATTCGATCCTGACAAGTGGTATCAGAGCAAGTTCTCTCAGAAACATCTATTCATTCATCATGGAAAACTTTGCAGAATCAAATAGTACTCTGGTCTCAAAGGTTCCAATGCTCAGACCCAATGAATTCGATATGTGGAAGATCAGAATCAAGCAGTACATACTCCTCACTGACTATTCTATGTGGGACATCATTGAGAATGGTCCTTCTGAAGCAGGAAAGATTGGTGCAGATGGAAAGAGAACTCCACCAAAAACTGATGCTGAAAATAAAACTAGACAGACAGAGATGAAAGCCTTGAGCACTTTGCTCTTGGCTATTCCCAATGAATATCAACATCAGTTTTGCAACTGCACTGATGCAGAGATGCTCTGGAATGCTCTAGAGAAGAGATTCTCAGGTACCAAAAGTACCAAGAGAAATCAGAAAGCCATTCTGAAGCAACAATATGAGAACTTTATGTCAACCAAGAATGAGTCCATGACTCAAACTTTTGACAGGTTCAACAAGCTTATTGGTGAACTAGCTACAGTGGGAGTACAAATTGATCAAGATGATCTAAACAGGAAATTCCTAAGGTCCCTGAGTGATGAATGGACCATGTATACTGTGTCTTTCAGACAGAATGATCAACTGGAAGAAAAGGAACTTGATGATCTATATAATGATCTAAGAGTTTTTGAATCTGAGGTAGAGGCTAAGAAGAAGCCTTCTGGATATGTTCACAATGCTGCACTCCTTTCAGCATCAATTGATTCTACTTCCAATAATGAATCAGTTAGTGCTGCCAATGGAGCAAATCAAGAGAAAGGCACTGAAACTGTATTTGAAGCCTTTCTGTCCAATCATGGAAACTCTTCTCTTATTAATGATGACTTGGAACAAATCCATCCTGATGATCTTGAAGAGATGGACATTAAATGGCAGATGGCCATGCTCTCTATGAGAGTTAAGAAGTTCATCAAAAGAACTGGAAGGAACAACTTCTCTCAAAGAAGAGAAGATGGAGCAGGATTTGACAAGTTAAAGGTGGAATGCTATAAATGCCATCAGAAAGGACACTTTTCTAGAGAATGCAGAAGTGGAATGTCTCAAAACAATAACCACCAACAAGCTCAATCTGGAAGCTTCAATTATAACAGAAACTCTACACAAGCCCTTGTCTCTCAACAAGGTATGGGGTTTGACTGGAGTGATCAAGCTGAAGAGGCCATTCAAAACCAAGCTCTAATGGCAGAGGTGTCTGATCTCCCAACAGAGGTAACCTCCAATCTTTGTTCTCCAAATTGCATTAACACTGTTAAAAGGTATAGGGATCACAACAAGAACATGAGTGATGACCTTAAGAGATTGGAAAAGGACATAAAAGATTATGTGAGGATTGTTGAGAGATTTGAAGAGCAAATTAAGGGTTTTTAAGCCAATGAGCTTCAACACTCTTATGACACAAACTACTGGAAGTGGGAGAAGAATTACTTAGAAATTCAACTGACCAGATCCAAAGAGGAGAGTGAAAAGTTAAGAGGAGAACTAGCTAAAGTCAAGCTAGATGTAGAAAAGTTTTCCAATGCCTCTAAAGCAATGGATTCTTTACTACAATCTCAGATTCACGATAAACTGAGAAGAGGAATAGGGTACAATACCACACCACCACCCTATAACAACAACTACATTCCTCCTAGTTCAGATTTGTTAGAAACAAAGGATAGGAAGGACCTACCTGAGGGAGCCATTGAGATTGATCCCTTAGATGAAGTAGTTGTTAAAGATAAATCTGAGAAAGAAGTTGTCAAGAATAAGAACAACACTGTGAGTGGTGAGATTCCTATAGAAAACCACATAATCACCAATGAGGGATGTGGAAAGAATTGGGTCAAGTCCAATGAGATAGAGAAGACTGAGGGAAAGAACAAGAAGGTTTACTATAAGCAGACCACTGTTGTGAACCCTATTTCTTGCAAACAGTGTGCATGTAATAAATCTGAGCCCCAAAAACATGATAAACCAAGGGGAAATCAGAGAAACTGGAACAATCAATGGGCTCAGAAACAAGGAGTTGATCTGAATAAAATAATCAGACCAAAACCTTGTTTCATATGTGGTAAATTAAACCATTTGGCTAAGCATTGTTTCTTTAACCCTATTAACCAACAGATGAACTTTCAAAGATTTGTGCAAAAACATGTTGGTTATAGGAAGGCTGGAAAGAAACATGTGGTTAAGAAATCTGTTGAAACCAAAGGCCCCATGAGGAAAAAGGTTTTAAAAGAAAGAATTAAAATGTGGGTGCCTAGAAGCACTAAAACTGTTAGTACTGCTGACAGGGATAGTGCTGCTGGAAATATTACTGCTGCTACCAGTGTTAGTACTGCTGAAAATATTAATGCTGCTAATACTGTTAGTACCTCTTCAAAGGTTAATACTGCCAACACAGTTACTGCTGCTAACACAGTTACTACTTCTAACAAGGTTAGTACTGCTAAGCATGCAAGTGCTGCTAAGGCAGTTAGTACTTCTAAAACCAGTACTGCTTCTAGCAAAAGTGTTTCCAAACCCATCATTGTGACAAAGTACTCCAGAAATGAGGAGTCAAAGTTTAAAAATCTTGTCAAGAAAGAATGTAAATATTTTGATGAGAAAGGGGTACCCAAGACCACTTTGGCTTGGGTTCCTATTTCATACTAACTGATTTATCTTAGGTGCAGGGCAACCAACAGCTCAAGGGGAAGAGCATATGGCATGTTGATAGTGGTTGCTCTAGGCACATGACAGGCAACATGTCATGCCTTCAGGATTTCAAGCATATCAATGGAGGACATGTTGCTTTTGGAGATAATCTTATTGGTGGTAAAATAAGTGGAAAAGGTAATGTTACAAAAGGTAAGATAAAATTCGAGGATGTCTACTATGTTGATCAGTTGAAGTACAACCTGTTAAGTGTATCACAGGTTTGTGACAAACAACATAGCATATTATTTACTAATACAGAGTGTATGATCCTTGCTCCAGGGTTCAAAGTAGTTGATGAAAGCATGATACTACTTATAACTCCAAGAAAGGACAATGTTTATTGTCTAGATATGGACAATGTTTCTAGTGATTCATCCCTGAACTGTCTTGTTTCTAAAGCTTCTGTGGATGAATCCTCTCTTTGGCACAGAAGGATGTGTCACATGAACTTCAAGACAATGAACAAACTTGTTAAAAACAACCTTGTAAGAGGTCTACCATCAAAAGTCTTTTCATGTGATGATCATTGTGTTGCTTGTCTTAAAGGCAAACAGCACAAAACTTCTCATAAGACCAAAGAGTTAAATACTATTTCTTCTTGCCTCCAATTATTACATATGGATCTGTTTGGTCCTACAAATGTCATGAGTATAGGCAAGAAATCTTACTGCTTAGTTATTGTTGATGATTACTCTAGATTTACCTGGGTATATTTTCTAAGGACTAAGGATGAGACAAGTGGACTGATCAAATCCTTTATTCTAAGAATTGAAAACCAAACTAATCAAAAAGTAAAAGTCATTAGATCAGATAATGGGACTGAATTTAAAAATCTTGATCTAAACACCTTTTGTGAAGAGAAAGGCATTGAGAGACAATATAGTGCTCCTAGGACTCCTCAACAGAATGGAGTTGCTGAGAGGAGAAATAGGACACTAATAAAGGCTGCTAGATCTCTGTTGGCTGATTCAAAACTGCCAATTACCTTCTGGGCTGAAGCAGTTAATACTGCCTGTTATGTCCAAAACAGAGTCCTAGTGGTCAAGCCAAAGATCAAGACTCCATATGAGCTTTTAAATAAAAGAAAACCATTTATTGCATTTTTCAAACCTTTTGGGTGTCCTTGTACTATTCTCAATACCAAATCTCACTTAGGTAAGTTTGATAGCAAAGCAGATGATGGATTTCTTGTTGGTTACTCATCTCAGAGTAAGGCTTACAGAGTTTTTAACTCTTCTTCTAGAATAATTGAAGAAAGTGACAATGTCAAATGCAATGAAAACACACCAAATCCTCTTGGGTCTGGTCCTCAGTGGCTGTTTGACATTGATTCACTAACTAACTCTTTTGGTATCAGTAGTAATGACTATGCAGGTTCAGGGTGTGAATGATCAGGAACTACACAAGTTCAAGACAACTTATCTCAATCTGTGATCTTTCCCATACCTACAGTGGATTCTATTGAAGACTGTGAAAAGGAACCATCTACTGGACCAAATCAGAGTGAAGAAGAAAGTAGAGAAGAGGAGAGTCAAGAAGATAAAGACCCAGAAGTAGCTGCTGAAAACACCTCAGTGGGGTTGAATGACTCCAATCTAGAGGTGGGACTTAATGAAGAACTTAGTCATCACACCAAAACTCAAAAGAATCATCCTCCACAGCTGATAATAGGAGATCTATCTTCTCCTATGATGACTAGAAATCAAAGCAGGCTGCAAGAAATGCAAGACCAACAGCATACAGCGCTCTCTTGTTTTTTATCCCAGCTTGAGCCTAAGAAGGCACATGATGCTATGAAAGAGTCCAGTTGGATAGAAGCCATGCAAGAAGAGCTACTGCAATTCAAGCTGCAAGATGTTTGAGATCTGGTAGACCTCCCTAAAGGCCAAAGAGCAATAGGAACAAAATGGGTCTTCAGGAATAAGAGAGATGAAAGAGGCATAGTAATAAGGAATAAAGCAAGGTTGGTGGCTCAAGGGTATACACAAGAAGAGGGAATAGATTATGAAGAAGTATTTGCTCCTGTAGCCAGGATAGAAGCAATTAGATTATTCCTGGCTTATGCTTCTTATATGAAATTCAAAGTCTATCAAATGGATGTCAAAAGTGCATTTCTATATGGATCAATTGAAGAAGAAGTATATGTCTGTCAACCACCAGGTTTGGAGAACCCAAGCTATCCAGACAAAGTATACAAACTAAAGAAAGCACTTTATGGACTGCATCAAGCACCAAGAGCATGGTATGACACTCTGTCATCCTATCTCTTGGAAAATGGCTTTGAAAGAGTAGTCATTGATAAGACTTTATTCATCAAGAGAAAGAAGAAGGATATCTTGCTGGTCCAAATCTATGTGGATGATATTATCTTTGGATCCACAAGAGACAACATGTGCAAGGAGTTTGAGGAACTAATGCATCAAAGGTTCAAAATGAGTTCCATGGGGGAACTTACTTTCTTCCTTGGACTCCAAGTTCAGCAGAAGTCAGATGGAATCTTTATCTGTCAGTCCAAGTATGTGCAGGATATTCTAACCAAGTTTGGTTTCTCAGATTCAAAACCTGCCAGCACACCTATGGAGACACACAAGCAAATAACAGCAGATCTTGAGGGGGAGGATATGGATGTTCATCACTATAGATCCATGATTGGCTCTCTCATGTATCTTACAGCATCTAGGCCAGATATAATGTTTCCAGTCTGTGTATGTGCAAGATTCCAAGTTAGGCCAAAGCAATCTCACTATCAAGCTGTTAAGAGGATATTCAGATATCTCAAAGGCAACCCAGATTGGGGCTTTGGTATCCTTATGACTCATCTTTTGACTTGCTTGCATACTCAGACAGTGATCTAGGTGGAGCAAACTTGGACAGAAAATCTACTTCTGGAGGATGTCAGTTTTTGGGTGCAAGACTAGTATCATGGCAGTGCAAGAAACAAACCACAGTGTCCACATCTACAACAGAGGCAGGGTACATAACAGCTGCAAGTTGTTGTTCTCAAGTCTTATGGATTCAGAATCAAATGCTGGACTATGGGGTAACCTTTCTACACACTCCAATTTTTATTGATAATAGCAGTGCTATTACCATTGTTAATAATCCTGTCAAGCACTCAAAGACAAAGCACATTGAAATCAGGTACCACTTTATAAGAGACTGCAATGAAAAGAAACTTATTCAAGTTGTAAAAGTTCATACTGCTAACCAGTTTGTTGATCTATTCACCAAAGCATTTGATGTGGGTAGATTCACTTTCTTGGTAACAAGTGTGGGAATGATCAACACTGAATAAGCTCCTATTTAAAAAGTGGTTCAATACCTGTATATTGTTTATTCTTGGTGGTCCTAATCTTTTTTTTTCAGGAAAAGTATAGCAGTACTCAGTCCTTCACAAAGCTTAACAGTGTAAGTATGATCAATACTGCCAGTACAGTTTTAGTATTGCCAGTACAATTTTACTACTGTCAGTGCTCAGTTAATACTGCTAGTTAGTTAATACTGCTAGTTAGTTAATACTGCTAGTGGTTAATACTGCTCTCAGTTAATACTGCTAGTTAGTTAATACTGCTAGTGATTAATACTGCTAGTTAGTTAATACTGCTAGTGGTTAATACTGCTAGTTAGTTAATACTGCTAGTGGTTAATACTGCTCTCAGTAAATACTGCTAGTTAGTTAATACTGCTTTCAGTTAATACTGCTTTCAGTTAATACTGCTTTCAGTTAATACTGCTAGTTAGTTAATACTGCTTTCAGTTAATACTGCTTTCAGTTAATACTGCTTTCAGTTAATACTACTTTCAGTTAATACTGCCTTCAGTTAATACTGCTCACTGTTAATACTGCTTTCACTAATTTTTTTTGGGTTAGTACTGCTTATAATCCACAAGCTATAAATACCCTTTCCCCGCCTAAAAAGTTCATAACGACTCTTTGCATACTGTTCACTTGTGCTCTAACCCTTTTTCTCTCAAGTACCAAGTTTTCAGGCAAGAACACTCAAGTTCAATGGCATCCATGGCGTTCATTGACGAGCACAATGAAATCGCGATGCTCCAAAAGCCAAAACAAGCTGAAGGTTTTCACCAGATAGTCGACTTTCTGAAGTCCAGCCACATCGCTCATGCTCTCACTGTATATCCTACCATCTTCATAGAGCATCAGAGGCAATTCTGGGCCAATGCCACCATCGTTACTGAAGATGGTGTCCAAATGATCAAGACAAGGGTATGTGAAAAACTCCTAACAGTTACTGAAGAGGTGATACGCATCTGTCTACGTCTAGACGATGCTGCAGGTATAACCTCTATTCCTAATGAGGAGTTATTCTCAACTCTTACAAGAATGGGGTATGGAGGCCCATTGGGTGTGTTTAAGTTCTCAAAAGCTAAATTTTTACCCCAATGGCGTTTCTTTGTCCATACCCTTATGCATTGTATCTCTAAAAAGACTACTGGATGGAGTGAGTTCAGTAGCACCATAGCTTATGCTTTGGTGTGCTTGGCCACTGCCAGAAAGTATAATTTTTCTCAAATGCTTTTTAATGATCTTGTCTCAAACCTGGGAAGTAAAAAGAGTTTTTATATGTACCCCAGGTTTGTACAAGAAGTAATAACCCATGAATTGACGGATATACCTCATTTTGATGGGGTATATGTACCAAAAATTCCCAAAGGTAAGGTCTTTTCAAACATGAAAAGATCCCCTCTGGACTCGGAAGGAGTTGACACCCCATTGTTCTCTACAATGATGGTGGTGTCCCACACTGAAGAAGGTATGGCAGAATGGTCAAGGCCCTCATTAGATCATCCCACTGCTAGCCAATCCCAACCTTCCCACTCTATATCTATCCCACAGTCCCTACTTCATAAGCCCACTTCTCCAATTACCCAAACTTATACAAGGAAACAGGTAAAGAAGGCTCCTTCCCTTCTTGTACCATCACCCACTAAGCCTTCTAGCCCTCTAAGGGAGAATTCTGCCTTAGAGAATATCAATAGGGAAACCAAAGGGGTGTCTCCCAACCCCAAGGAGGTGCTCACTGAGGTGGAGGTTGAGCATATGGGTGCTAAGGTTGCCACTACTCCTGCTAGCTCAGAGGAGGTCAGTGGTAACATACATAAGACCTTCCCCATGGCAACTTTGGGTGAGCAATCATCCAAAGGTCCCAGGTGCCAAGAAACCAAGGGGGTGGATAGTGCTTCTGCTAGGCAGAAGACTTCCACTACAAAAAGATCCAATGATCCATCAAAAGAGGGTAACACTTCTGGAGAAGGTGAGGACAGGTATAACTATTATGAATTGACGGAAACCATGGGAAACATCAACATGGATGTACTCAAGCAGGGCAAAGATATAGAAGAACTTAAACTTGTAGTTCTGTCCCAACAAGTCCAGATTGCCAAGCTAAAGAAAATGGTGACAAGGTTATTGCAAAAGAAGAGGAGAAAGCAATTTGTTCTAAAGAAGAGGAACAATGCTCAAGATGCTTCCAACAAGGGGGAGAAGCAAGAAAGGGAAACAGAAAAAGAAAGTTCAGTTGAAAAGAGAGTTGAAGTTGAGGGGGAGACTGAAGTTGAGGGGGAGACAGAGGATGTAATAGAGGCAGAAACTGAAGTTGCTCAAGCAGCAGAAACTGTTAATGTTGCTGAAACAGCAGAAACAGAAGAAGAAGTAACAGGGCTCTCTGTAGAGAAACTGGAGATTGCAGAGACTTTGGTTAAAGCCAAGAATGACACTCCTAAGGCTAGTCAAAAGGCCAAGGGAGTGATCATTAATGAAGGAGGAGGCTCAAAGAAGAGAAAAGAAACAAGTCAAGCAACTTTGAAGGAAAAGGGAAAGGAAAAGATAGTTGAAACTGAACTACCTTCAAAGAAAAAAACTCAGATTGAAATGGATGAGGAGATAGCAAAGCAGCTTCAAGATCAAATGGAAAAGGAGGAGCAGATTCAAACAGAAACAGATAGAGAACTTGCAAAGCTCATGGCTAGAAAGTTAAATGCAGAATATCAGAAAAGCATAAAAGAAACAGCTCAGGCCAAGAAGTTACCCGTCAAAAGAATGCCAATTCAAAAGCAGAAAAGACAACCCTCCAAGACCTTTTTGGCCAATCAGGAAAGAAGAAGAATGATTAACTTCCTGAGAGGTGCAATTGGTGACAAAGGGGAAATGTTTACCAACATGGCATACAGTCAGGTTGAGGATCTGTACAAGAAAGAGATGGCTAAGCTTCAAGGGGACTCCTCACAAAGGGAAGAGGCTGAAAGAAGAATGAAGGAAAGACATGATCTAAACATTCAGCAACCATTTCCTGAGGAAGTTACACCTACAAAAGAAAAGAAGGAAGAGCCTGAGTTTGTAAGTATAGAGACAAAATCTGCAAAAAGGGTGAAGACAATTGCTTCCAAAAGGCAGTCTAAAAGGACAAGGGTGGAAGAAGCTGAAAAGGAAGCAAAACCTTCAGTCACACCTTCAACAGAACCTGTGCAGAATCTAGAACAGTCCAAAGAGCAATCAGATGGGCATATGAGGCTGTATATGACTATAGTTAAACCTGTACAGGCTGTTCCAATCTCCATGAAGGCTCCAGAGATCATCTTTTGGGATATTCTAAGAGACAATGGAAAGGATTTATTTAGACTCAAAAGAGAAGGTGGTGCATTTGAAGCATATTCAACATGGGGGAGAGTAATCAGAGGTTGTTCAAGAGCAGACATAGAGGAAATGTACAAAGTGGGAATGAAACTCTATGAGCCTGTGTTGAAAGGTACTGAAGAGAATCTTCTTAAAGTAGCAATGGAATACTTATGTATGATGTTTGATCCAGAGAAGGTGGTGCATAGGATTAAAGATCTTCATCATGAGTATGTGTTCAAAAAGATTGATAATTGGATACTCTTTGAAAACTGTGGTGTGTACATGATTACAATTGATAAATGTTATCATGAATACTACCTAGTTGACAAAATATATGATCATAGCAAGCAGAAACTTGAAGGGATGCTGAAAGCTAAGCTAGTATGTGCTAAGGATTCTGAAATGGCCAAAATTGTGGTGAGAAGAACTATCAATCAAAGTATGGGCCTAGATCCAAATTTGGGCAACTGAATGAGAGGTGTTGAAAGCATCTTGAAGATCAGATCTAAAGAACTTGACTTCTCTTCCTAAAAGTCAAGTTAGGGGGAGATTGTTGGGAACTGAAGAATTGCACAAGTACAGCATAAGTAAAGTTAATGCTGCTAGAAGAAAACAATTATTACTTCTAGTTGGTACTTCTGTGGTTAATGCTGCTAGTTGAAGTTTAATGCTGCTCAAATATGGTTAGTACTGCTAGTTCAAAGTTAGTACTGCTTGAAGAGATTAATATCGCTGAGCATGGTTAGTACTGCTGGAGTTAATACTGCTCAGAGTATTAATGCTGCTGAAGAATAATACTGCTTATGAGATGGAGATCAGAATTACAAGGATGACAGCTGGATAGACTGAAGAGTATGGAAAGCTTGGAGATAATGATGGAAGATTATACTGAAGATCTTTTATTCTTTTGTAATTATCTTTATCTTCAGTATATGTATAGAATTGATTAGAATGGTTAGGGTAATTATTCATTCTATGTTTTTGTTCTAGAGAGAAAATCAACCTCAAGGCATAGTTCCTAATTCTAGAGAAGTTGAATTCGTCTTGAAAGAGTCTGTTCTTCAAGATTGAGGTTGAGTGTGTAATCTTGTGATTTTAATCATTCGATACAAGTTTACAAGTTGTTAATCATATACTGTTTGTTTACTGTTACATTGAATATCAAAGTGTTTTTCCGCAACTTCTTTGATATTGTTTCTGAGTATTCATAATTCTTGTTGAGAATTCGATCCTGACAGCCTCTCAAAATTTAACCACACAAAATGCGCATGCGATTGGTCAACATACAATAACTTTAAATCAATTTTCAAACTTTAGGTCGTACAATGAAATGATTTTGTCCGAAAATAGTGGCTACAATGACATGTATACCGATAACTCACTTAAGGCATTGCGGAATTCATTACAGTAAAATCAACAACTGAAATATGTTCAAAGCAAAAGTTCAATACAAAACGACATAAACCTTTCATATGCTTACTCACACCAACAATTTAAAACAACTCGAAAACCATGTAGCATACAACGAGCAACACTTATATAAAACCCAAAAGAGAAATCACATAATATTGAAGCTTCCCAAAATAACATATGGGATAATATCTATTAACAAAACTCTCAAAACGTCTCTTACGGTTGCGAAAATACCGATGAAAAACTCGCATGAGACAAAATATTAAACGAAACTTTATAAGTTAACGCACACAATAATGCAAGTATACACCTCTCAAATTCAACAGCACGACGCAAAATGTCGTAAAAATAGAATTCCGTAAGACCCGATAAAACCTTCCATAAAACCAATGAAACCCAACGATGCTCAACATCCTATGGTGCCAAAACTGTCGTTCCCAAAATCAAATAGCATGAAACAAAGTCATGACTAAAATGTCAAAATTCCAAAATTTTATCTTTTATCGCATCTGATAAATATAAACGACACTTTTCACCAAAACCCGCATGAGACTCAACGCTTCAATAAAACTCCTAAACTTACATGCAAATAAAATTAAAACTTAAGCAATTCAAAATACACTCGTGAGTAGTAAAGCGTCATAAAATAACGTTTCATGAATTCAACATGACTCGTACCGACTAAAAATCCAAAGAACATTTCGACTCAAGAACATAGGGGCAACTCGTCCTTTAAAACCTTAATATACGTGGAGGAGATCCAATGTCAAAGTCAAAAATTCCACAGTTATTTCCCAAACAACCCAAATAACATTAAAACACGAATATTACAATATTCGGAAAAATAGTGTCAGACACGAAACAAGGATAAAGAGACTTTCAATAAAAATTGCAACCACGTGCAACAAAACAATTTTATGCATGCTTAAGCTCACAGTTTAAAATCTGATGAGTGCTGAATGTTTTACCAAGGCTTCATAGTATAACTCATTTTATGCTTCGAAAACATGGGAAACAATTGATGCAAACTTATTTTAGAAATAAATTTATGTGCATGACTTTGGTCGGCACTCAACATCCCGAATTCTTATTCCTAAATTTTCCATCATATTGTTGTCATCCGGGTGATCAAACTTCTTAAGGCAATCATTGAGAATTCCACTGGTTAATCTTACAATTTCTTCTTGAATAAAGTCGATTCCAAAAGTCTACAGTTCTAACCCATCCATTCATTCCGACCCAAAACGATCCACTTAATGCTATCACCGCGCTTACTGTCATTCTAAGCATCGAATACTCAAATCATCAACTCTTTCTAACGGTTGCTCAATCAGAAACTTCTTTACTAACCCAACGGTTATCGTACCAAGGCAGTTCAAGGATACTTATGTAACTCGTAAGTTCACCATAACACTGGCCAGGTGCTATTATGAACATGTCGTACATGATCATCCTTGCCATTTTCGGCGGAATTCCCGTTCCTAGTGAATCCGTTCACCTCGAATCGTCAAATCTGAAAGTGCCTAATGGTGTGATCTCACATTCAAACGCTTAAATTACGCTAGTTTGAGTCTAGGCATTCCAAAATCAATACCTAAATCTCTCAAACTTAAGCTCTGATACCAACTTGTAACACCTTCAAACTCGGAAATAACAACTAATTTAAAATTTTCTAAAATACATCGATAAATAATTTATCTACAAACACCATATAGGATTTACCCTCAATAAACACATTCATTCTATACATACAGTCTATAATAAGGACGGGTGCTACTAAAACCCAATAATAGTCACTATCTCCAACTGCGGAAGACTTCATCAATCTACTTACTCTCGTGTAAGTCTATAGCTCAACTCCTCAAAGCACTGCTAGAACCAAACCACAACTGGAACCTGATGCACATGCCGACAAATAAAAGGTTAGGCTTAACGCCTAGTGAGCTCAAAAGTTTTCGTTAGAGATAAATAAAGCATTAACTTCAAGAATGCTATTTAAAAATCAAGGTTTCCAAAATGCAATACATTTGATTTGAAAGCAACCAAAAATGGAATACCTTAAATCACAAAACAGTCTCCTTTCATCATTCACCCTTTTCGTGAAATCATAAAACGAACGTTTCTTTAAATAAAGCCAAAACCAGAAGCGCACGTAAAACATAATCGACAGTAAAATGATCAAACACCGAAAACATAGATAACTCCAACTTCCAAAACATCCCAATAACTCGAATGAGTTTCAATAATCAAAACCTTAAAACAGAGATAAATACCCATATTCAAATGTCTCCGAAAACATGGATTATAAAACTCCATAACCAAAACCTCACCTATTGGTGACGGGATAAACCCGATTACATTGTACGTGACGGAAACACAAAGTAGGTCACATAATTATGTAAGAAATCAAAACATGTCGGTTACACATAAAACACCCACCGAGCTCAACTACTCCAAGTCTATTGCCCGAAAACATCAAGTCAACCACTCCAGGTCTATCCTCGAGAGTTCCAAAACAGGGGAACTTATTTGTAATAGTTTGATTTGTGAAATTGAATCAATCAGGTAGTTTAATCATCTTGTTTGATTGATTGTTTATGTTTTTAGAAACTTGATTTCAGCAAATAACAGAGGGAATCATTGAGATCACTTATGTGGGTGACATAGGTGTTTGGCATTGATTAGAAAATTCCAAAAAGTAAAGATTCAAGTTCATCTCATCTCATCTCCTCTTAAGTTCTCATCACCTAGGATTTGTATACAAATCTTGCAAGGTGAGTGTATTTATGTGTTTTAACTTTCATACATGTTATTTATCTAGAATTATGTTATAATATACACTCCTAATTTAAAGGGGTTTTGGATGTGGTGAACTTTTGACCTAAAATCTACTTTGTGAGATTTTAGGGCTTTAAGCATGAATGAAATGGTTTGGGAAGTTATATAGACATTGAATCATGAAGGACTATGGTTTCTACATCTTCCATTATCATTATACTACTATATTTGCATTTTGGAAATCCAAGTATAATTAGGGTTTTGGTGAAATTCAATTATAGGGTTAGTTAATGATAATCTTGACAATTGAAATGGAGATTCATGGTATTATTGTTGATGGGTTGTATTGATAAAGTCTCCCTAATGTTGGGGGTCAAGATTTCATGTTGGTAAACTTATATATGTAATTTGGTTTTAACACTTATGTATATGATCAATGATAAATGTGTTAAAATGCTTTGTATTTGGTCCTTTTAGTGTATAATTGTATCTAAGATTTAAAGTAGAAAAGTCAATGTATGTAAAGTCAAATAAAGTCAAGTCTTGTATAAGTCAACCCTTGTATAGATAGCCTTTAGTGTGAGTGTTTGTAATATAGTATATAGTGATATGAGAGTTTGTGTGATGTAAGAGTTCATGGTAAAACATATGTCATTGTGAGATATACGACTAGTGGATTTTTCTCTCTCTAGCTTGGTTCATAATTGTCAAATCTTGATAATCTTGATTGTTTGCTTGATTTCGTGGACTAACAATTGGTATCAGAGCTAGACAAAATCATTCAGATGGATTAAAAACACACATTGATTTGATTGAATTTTCGACTCTTAAAAAACACGCAGATCGTATTTTCAAAAATCACTATTGCATCAAATTTTTCGTGTAAAATCGATTTTATTGCAAGAAAATGGTTCCATAGTGTTCGACTTATGTGTTAAGAACTTTCTTGTGTAGATCGTGTCACGAAATTCGCACCGATTCGAATTCAATTTTGAATTTTTGTGAGTTTCTATTGAAAAAGTTTTGTACACTGTTTTGATCGATTCACTGAATTTTTGTTGTTTTTAATCAAAATCATACAGTAGAAAAGTGTTCTAAATGAGAAATTGACCAATCCTGTTCATTTTCAAGTCTTAATAGCAGGTTTTAAAGATTTTGGATCGAATCCGTGATTATAACTAAAGAACACGCAAGATTCGAAAAACGTGCAAGCTTTAAAGTGAAGAACACGCAAGCAACAAAGAACGCGCACAATGATTTCATGTTTCATGCGAGTTCCTGATTGATACGCGCAAATAGTGATATGCGAGAAGTGGAAACGCGCATGAAACTGTCTACGAGTTCTTATTTTTTTTGTTTTGATCTGCGAGTTCTATTAATCAGCGAGTTTGTGTTTTGCGAGTTTTGTTTGATCAAAATTTTCTAAGTCTAGAACGTGCAAAGGAAGTGCGAGAAGTAAAGTCCTTAAACGTGCACGATCTTATCTGCGAGAAGCTCAAAACACGCACATCCCTTCTAGCGAGAATCTCAAAACGCGCACGTAGTGTTTTGCGCGAACCTGAAATGCGCATAACCCTGTTAGCGCGAAGTAGTGTGAACAATAACTTGCGATTTTGTTTGTTTTGCGCAAAGTGAATATTTTGCTATAGTGTGTTGCGAGTTTAATACTTAGAAATTTTTCTGATCTTTTCAAGTTTTGTTCAAGTTTAATTTTCAAGTTAAATTTTTATCTGAATATTTTGGACGATCATTTCAAGCATAACATTCAAGATGTCTACTGTTTTGTCAGGGAGAGATTGTGCCATCATGTACATGCTTGAAATACCTGCCATAGAAGCTGAACGAGATAAACTGAAGATTCAGAATTCAAAGCTTCTAAATCAGATTCAGGAGTTTAAAGCTAAATTTGTTAATTCTGATAAAACTTTTGAATGTGCTAAATTATTAATAATTCTAAATCTGATTTTTCAGGTATCATCAAGGCAAGAGAGAAAGAAATTAAAGTAAAAGAGAGAGATAAGCAAACTTAAAAGCCAACTAAAGACAACTGAACAGAAATCATCAGAGCTGAAAGTTGAATCAGTTGATCTATATAGCAAGTTAAAGGCTTTTGAAGAGAAGATATCTGCACTAGAAGCAAAGAATGCCGATCTGATGAAATATCTCAATGCAGATACAATTAAAGCTGATCTGGAGAAAATCTATACTCAAAAGCTTTCTGACTTTTCTAAGAAAGTTTCTCAAGAGAAAAAGGATTTGGAGCTAAGATGTTTAAAACTCTCAAAACAAGTATCCGAATTTGAAAAGATTGTAATAACTGAAAGGGATACATTTGCAAAAGAGAGAAAAGTTATTGAAAATAAAAATCTTGAACTTCCTAAGCAGATTTCTACATGACAAGACTTATTTGAAAAAAAAGACAAATCTTTCAAGAGAAGAAAAAGTCTTTTGATTCTGAAAAGAAAAAGTTTGAAAATAAAATTGCTGGGATTTTCAAGGAAATATCTGAGAAAAACAAGAACTTGGAAAAAGATTTTGAGTAAGAACGTCAAATATTTGAAAGTGAAATATATAAGCTCACATCCAAAATATATGTTCTATCATCAGACATTCAAAAAGAACAGATGGTAAAATCTGATTTGAAAAAGAAGTTTGACACACTTTCTAATGAAAGAAACATTTTATTTAAAAAGATAAAGGACTTGGAAGCTGCAAATGTTGAATTGTCAGAAAAGATTTCAGCTGATGTGATTAATCAATCACCTTATCACAATTCAACTGAATCAATTTGTTCTTTTAAAACTGCTTCAAGTTCAATTCATGAAAATGTTTCAAAAAGGTCAAGTGTCAAATCTAAAATTGTCAAATCAAATTAGATTCGACCATCTAATCTGTTTTATGATAAAATTGTTCATAGTCCAACAAGCTTTTATGTTAAATCTCTTGAGAAGAACTTTTCTAAGAAAGGACAAATGGTCTGGAGAGTGAAAGATTATCTGGATGAAAAGAAGAATGACAAATCATCAGCATCCACATCCAAAGCCAAGAAGAAGAATGCACCTAAAGGTAAATCTTTTGGTAAACCTGATATGTTTTACTCTGCTAATCATTTAATCAGGATTGCTCAAAAGAAAATATGTTGTTATTACTGTGTAGAGAATGATTTTGTTTAAAGAGAATCTGTTCATAACTGGTACGGAACTTACAGAATCACTTCTCAGAAAAGTATACATAAAAGTGTTAAATCTAATGAGAAGTGGATTCCTAAATCTAACCTACCAGGACCCAAATACCAGTGGGTACCAAAACCTGTCAACTTTGTTTTGCAGGTACCACAGGTTTAAGGGGAGCAAGAGTTTGACTTCTAGACAAAACAGTCTAGAACTCGTACCTCAAAGAATTTAGGTTCTTGAATAACACAGTTCAAGACCCGCACCTCAATGTCAAGAATTATGACTTCTAGACAAAACAGTCTAGGACTCGTACCTCAAAGAATTTGGGCTCTTGAATATTTCAGTTCAAGACTCGTTCTTTCATGTTAAAGAATTATGGCTTCTAATTACAACAGATCATGACCCAGTCTTAAATGTTAAATGACTTAGACTTCTAAACACATCAGTTTAGGACTCGTTCTTCAATGTTTAAGATAAGGATATTATGCAAATATCCAGGGGGAGCTTATCAGAATATAAATCATTTTATCATGATTTGAGGGGGAGTTTAAATGTAAGTATCTTCTGATCTAAATCTCTGATTGTTTGAAAGAAGAACAACTTTCGAACATGAAAAATGTTTTCTGAAATGTTCAAACCACTTCTGGTTCTCAAAAGATTTCATGAATTTAGAAGTGTGATTTTAAATGTTTTTCATAATTGAGCACTAATGTTTAACTGACCGTGTGTTTCCAAAGATCAATACTTGTGTATTATCTTGTCTATATACTGTCAAGTATTCATACACACCGGTTCAGTACTTCATATTGATTTTGTTATTACCATGTCTCATCATGAAACAATTTTTCGATGGTAATACCCTCGTTTGCAATTCAATGTTGTTGAGCAACAATCATCATTTCATCTTGTTCGTTCATTACTAAATTGTTTATATTCGTTCGTATAAACAAACTGTCAAGTTCCTTGATACCCCAACCATTTCATGTTTATATCTCATGATATTTGATCTGATTGATACATTGTCAGATTCTCAAAACAATTCTCTTGATTTCATTTCATTCATTCAATTTCCTTGTTTTGAGATATCTTCAAAGTTTAAATGCTCAAATTTCATTCATATTCTTGATGAGCATACATTTCTATGACAAGGTTATAAACTCACAACCTAGGTTCTTGAATTAAAACCTAGAAAAGTTAACAAACCCTAGAAAGTTGAGGAGATGAGATCAAGACTTGATTTTCGGTTGGAGATCCACAATAAATGCTTCCACTAAATGCTTGAGACCCAAATCAATCACCCTAACCACCCTTAGCTTTGGAATAAACGAAGAGAGAGGGTAGAGGAAGAAAAATCGCCTCTCACAAGCTCTCAAGTCGTATCTGATTTGGAAATGAGGAGGACAATGGCTAAAAATAGGTTTGAGCGGGTATTTAAACCCTCAGATGCGCTGGGCAATTGTGCCCCGCGACTTTGCCAGGGGTATTGTCGCAAGGGCACTCTCGCGGTCCCTCCACAGCTCAAGGTACAAAGTGGGCGAGTTTGCCCTGCGATAGTGTCGGGTGTCAATCTCGCCGGTCCCAATCGCGGCCATGGTACCGTAAGTCCTCAACAGCCCGCAACTTTGCCATGCGATAGTGCCCCTTGGCACTATCGCGGGCATTGTCGCCCAAACCTCCAGGCCCGCTGTAAATTCCCGAAATCCGATCCTTTGGGCGTCGATGCTTGGGTTCGATCAATATGAGATTAAAGGAAGTAATTTTCTGAGGATAAAAATGAGATGATTAAAGGAGTTGGTTAAGTTAAGACTTACCGAGATTTTCGGGTGTTACATTATAGGTTGCAACCAATGCAACCCAACGAAATTTACCATAGATCATCCCCCTTTTAAAAAGTATTTTCATTTTTAATTTTTTTAATAATGTAACCGTCCTATCCCCAACCGTTGATTGTGTGGTATAGATGAAGTTGCATTGATTGTTACCTTGGTTTATATATATATAATATATATATATATATATATATGTGTGTGTGTGTGTGTGTGTGTGTATTGGGGGCCATTCAAGGGAGAACTCATTTGTTTGTGGTAACTGTGAGATTCATTCTCAACCACAAATCAAAGAATAATTTAGGAAATTTATAAATTTGGTAATTTTGATTTAAAATGTTAATTGAAGGGCATGTTAGGTATTTTGAAATTTTCCTTTATCCTCTATCCTCTCTCTTCTCTCCTCTGAACCTAATTCCGGCAAAATACAACGTGATACACCATTGTGATACCCAATAATTTTTAACCATAAGACATAAATCATCAATTAATCACACTGTGATACCAAAAGATTTTCTAACTGTAAGGAACAAACAAACAATGAATCACACCGTGATACCAAAAGATTTTGTAACCATAAGGCGCAACCAATAATGAATCACACTGTGATACCAAAATATTTTCTAACCGTAAGGCACAAACAAACAATGAATCACACTGTGATACCAAAAGATTTTGTAACCGTAAGATGCAACCAACAATGAATCACACTGTGATACCAAAATATATTCTAACTGTAAGACACAAACCAACAATGAATCACATTATGATACCACAAGATTTTCCAACTATAAGGTATTTCAAAATTATAAATTAGGATATATTAAAATTAATTATATTAGGTAACCGTGTAGTATAATTGGAAGGAGTAAAATAAGGAATTGATTTATTAAAAAAATCCAAATTGTCAATTTACCAAATTATCCTTTTCTTTTATTTTAAATACAATATTAATTATATTAAATGAGTGACTCACGTTGGATCTCACAGTTATCACAAAATATCTAGTTCTCATTTGATTAGGCCCCTATGTATGTATATATATAGAGGTATGATCATTTAGAATCCGATGAAAGATTGCAAACTATGCAAACTAATCACAGCCGTTGATCATGGTTAATTATATTTTTCATTTATTTTAAATAAAAAGAGTAGATATGTCTTTTACTTTTTTTTCTTTCTTTATTTTAGGCAAGTGGTTATTTTTTCAATTGATTGTCATTTAATATTATTAATTTAGGTAATGATTGGGTTATCATATTGGTAGTTTCCTTCTTGTCGTTATCTTTTTTTCATATAATTTTATTCTCTGTAATTTCTTGGGAATCTTTCGTTTTTGCGTTTGATATCAATGGAAGATGAACTCATCAATTCTGGGTTGGATGATAACGCAATTATTCGCGATATTTTACGTGACATAATACCTACGAACGATGAAAACTCAGAAATCGACTTCGACGGTGGGTCTTTGCATGATGATAGTGATGGCTTTGCAGTTGATGTAGTACCTTCTAAACAGTCGATGGTATTGGGAGAAGTTACTGGTTAGTTATGTTATTTTATGATTTTATGCATTATTTTATGTTGTTAGTTTTTTTTTTTGATATTTTGTAGTAGTATAAGCAGTAAGTATAATCTTTAATCTTTTTAAGGCGGATATGGAATCTACGGTTTTATGTATTGAGTTTTGTATAGGGTTTCATATGCATGATGATACTGATATTTATGACAGGTATGAAAGTTTCATAATATCTTTCACAAAACTTATGAAACTTTCATACAGGTTATGAAAATTTGTTGTCATATGTAAGGTATGAAGTACGATCGTTTTGAAGTTTTTAATATGCAATATGTTAGGTGTGTGAGTTCGTAGTTTATTGTCATATGAAAGGTATGAAATGTGATAGTTATGTAAATTTTAATTTCCTATGTTGGGTTTACCTTTTTGATGGACTTGATCACTGATGTGCAGATTATAACGGTGAACTATTTGAGAGCCTGGGAGGAACTAAAAATTGGGATTCTAGGGTTGATGAAGCTATTAAAATCGATGTGGGGTATGTTTATCCTACCCTTGAAATGGTTGAAGTTGAATACATGAAATATGCGGAAGCTGCTGGTTTTGATGTTAGGCGTTCTAATAAGAAGAAGAATAGCCTAGGTGATGTTCAGAATAGGTATCTTTTGTGTAGAAAGGAAGGGATTCCTTGCAATAAGAACTTTGATTCCTTAGGGATGAATGGTGGTGATCGTAAATTTCAGAATTCTAATGTGAAAAGGTCAGGTTACAAGGCGTGTGTGAAGTTTAGACTTATGAAGGAGGGTAAGCAATATGTTGTGTATAAGTTTGAGGATAAACATAATCATCCTTTGTTTAATCATCAAGATAGGAGTTTGTCTCGTTCGAAGAGGCAATTTCAATATACTGAGTATAGGGTTGTGTATAATGCATCGTCGGCGAGTATTGGTTCATCGAAGTCTCATATGATTCAAGCGTCTCTGAAGGGGGGCTATGAATATATGGGAGCCACTTCAGTTGACTATCAAAATTCTATGAGGGACATGGTTAGGTTTGTTGGAAAGAAAGACGTGCAGATGCTTGTGAATTTGTTAGCGAATAGGAGATTGACATTGCCAGATTTTTTATTTGAGTTCATGGTCCGTGATCGGGAGTTGCATGCTATTTTCTGAGCTGATGAGATTGCGAGGTTGAACTTTTAGGAGTTTGGGGATACAATTTTGTTTGATGCAACCTTTCGCACCAATAGGTATGCAAATTAGCTATTTCATTTTGTTGTGGTCATTTTTTTTGTTCTGATGTCTGAATTTTTTTGGGTTGTAATTGGTTTATCAGGCATGCTATGATATTTATCCCGTTTATAGTTGTTGACAATCACAAGAAGTCTGTTGTTGTTGGGTCAACATTGGTCAATCATGAGACGACTGACAATTTCAAATGGGTGTTGGAGGCGTTTATAAAAGCGCATGGTCAGCAGCCGGTTTTTGTTATAACCGACCAATGTGCTGCTATGAAGCAAGCGATCCCAACTGTGTTTACGCATGCAAAGCATAATCTTTGTATGTGGCACATAATGAAAAAATTGCCGAATAAGGTGAGTAACGAGTTTTTTTGGGTATTTTTGCATGAAGGAGTAGTGAGGGAAGTTTGAATTATACGAAGTTGATGTTCATGAATCCTAATATTCCTTTTTTTCCAGATTAGTGGTGATCTTGACGCGAACGTGACTTTCAAGAGAATGATTAGTAAGTTGGTTTGGAATACGTATATCTAGCCGGAAGCGTTTGAACAAGAGTGACATGCTATAATTGATGAATATCAATTGCATGATAACGGATAATGATTGGTTGCGTGATATGTTTGAGATTAGGCAATCGTGGATTCCCGCTTACTACAAGGATATCCCTATGTTGGGTTTAATGAGGACGACGTCTAGGTCTGAAAGTGTAAATGCTTTCTTTAGGATCTATGCGTCTTATTGAAATGACTTAGTTAAATTTTTGCATGTGTTTGATGGTGCAATAGAGAAACAAAGGAACAAGCACCGGATTTTAGAGTACATAACGCGCAACACTTTTCCGCATTGTGCTACTCCGCTTCTTATTGAAAGGAATGCTTCTGAAATTTACACTAGAACGGTATTCTTTGAGGTCCGAAAGGAATTTAGGAAGGTTGTTTTGTATTGTGGGCTGAAGTCTATGTCGGATGTTGATGGTATGAAGCGGTATTGTGTGACGCATAAGAATCGAAAGTCTGTTACGCAGGTGTCATATATCGTAAGTTGTGTATGGATTTATATTATTTTTTCCTTTTTAAGTTGGTCTAAGGTGCTTGTTGTTTATTATTTGTTCAATGGTTCTTAATATTTGTTTAATGTGTAGGTTGTGGAAAACCCAGCTGATGAAACAATGCAATGTGAATGCAATTTTTATGCGCGGAATGGCATTTTATGTAACACCTTAAAAATTAGTGTAACATAAAATTCGAAAATTTGGCAAAATGACGTTTTGCATTCGGTATAAACCACCCAAGAAGGGCAAATGTATTAGGCATTTACAAAACCTGTGAACGGATATAGAAATTGACAACAAACTAATCTAAACATATACTATCTATATTACATTGGTTGTCAACCCAAATCACCAAAATAAAGGGACTTAATCAATGTCCAACATCAAATACTAATCATCTAAAAAATGCCTCAAGACCATGCTCGTCACTCAAGCCCTTGGCAACCCAACGCTAAAGGAACCTGTTATACATATCATTTGAGAAAAAATGTTAGGCTTAAAGCCTAGTGAGAATATACAATTTATAATTTAAAGAAATATAAGCAATTTTAACGAAAGGAAATCTTTTCAAGAAAGTTGAGTTTACAATTGAATTGTTTGCCACAAGAGGGCCTTTCGGTCTAAAAATTCATCTTGCAATGACAGGGGATACCCGATTTACCAAGGATTGTAGCGGAACACTGAGTAAGCAACAATCCGAGTTATGAGCTAAATACTTGGAATCCATGGTCACGAACAACGTCGGTCCGTACTAAGATGTAGGGGAGGGCACCCGAGGAAACCAAGTCATACTCGTTCACTAGGACTACATTATGATCCATGGCTAGTAACCGGTCCCACATAACCGTACCAAAGGGCCTCCGAGGATCAAATGCATCCATAGTTACAATGGGGAAAAACATCCCAAAATATAAGCCGACTCAATACCTAGGGATCCACTAGTAATAGTCTAGACTTGTCACAATTTCATTTGTGACCAACTATAGTTAAACATATAGTTCCCAATAACATTTATTTCCAAAATGCATTTCCAAGTTTAACTGTTGATAAGAATGACAATCAAAAAATGAGATCTTATGCATTCTTTCAAGTACCTCACCAAAATGTGCAAGTAGCACTATGTTTTACTACATATAAAATGGAACCCTTTCTTTTAGCAAAATATAGCAAGAACCCTAAAATCTCCCAAAACTCAAGTTAGGTCAAAATGAAATAAATATGAACCAAAAACCAAGGAGATATATAGGAGTTTAAAATATATGTTTTGACATGTATAAGGTTTAGTAAAATGGTAGTATGAACTCACAAGTGGGTTTTGAAGAAAACCCAAAACCCTAGCTTAAATCCCTTTGGAGAAGATGACAATGGAGATGGAGATTAAATGCCCCAAATCTTGAACCTTTGTTTGATCTACCCAACTTCTTAGCAATAAATATGGAGGATTTGAGTTGGTGAAACCCTAGATCTCAATAATGGAAGAGTAAATGGTTTGAGAGAGAAAGAAAGAGGTATATGAGAAACATAAATGAGAAAAGGGGGAATAATCCCGTCTAAGAACATCAGGGGACTCCCGCGGCTTATGCCGCGACTTCCAGGCTACGGCATAGCCCGTGCGTGTTTCTGAGATGGAAGTGGACAGTGTGTTACGCGGCTTGTGTCGTGGCTTGCAAGCCGTGAAGTAACCCGCGTAAGTCATTGTTCCTCTTTTCTAAAATCAAGACTCAACACATGAGTTCGGCTAGAACACACGATACGCACAAATAGAGTAAACGCGAGATAACTAAGATTTAAATAAGAAAGGTTAGAAGTCCTAACGATAGAATTATACAACATAAATTCGGGGCGTTACATTTTATGTCGTCACATGTTCAAGGTTTTGCTAAACGACGATATTTATTCCATTCCTAAGAAGTTTGTACACTGGCGTTGGACTCGTGCACTGATCCCGGTAGAAATTCAGGCAGCTCATGCCAGGTACGGTGAGGTTGATCCTGAGAAGGAGAGGCTGATCAATGATATTTATATGAAGGTTGACCTTTTAGTTAGTCATCTTAGGAATGACAAACAGAAGTTACATTTGTTCGTCGCAACTCTTGACAAGCTGAAGAGCGAGTTTGATGCAGAGAATTATGTAAGTTGTCCGACCAAGGATAAGGCGGAGGCGCTTAGAGAGTGTTATGGCGTTGATGCTCCGGAAACTGTCGAGATTTTGCCACCGGCGGGTATTCGGAACAAAGGTTGTGGGACCGGGAAGAAGCTTGTTGGTGCATTGGAGAAAGCGACTACAAAGAGCAAAAAACCGAAACGAATGTGCAAACGGTGCAATAATCTGGCAAACCATGATTCCCGTAACTGTCCGGTGAGGTTTAGTGGCTAGGGATGTCTTACTGGTTGTTTTGTTTAGACTTCTTAATTTTTTCGTGCTGTGTTTTTTTCCTTTAAGGTCAGTTATTAAAATCAGTTGGACGTTTCATATGTTATTTTTATTTTATGAATCTTATCATGGTTTATGAATTTTTTTCATGTTTCTACACAATGTAACTAGGGGTGCTCACGGGTTAGGTTGGCCGGGTTGAAGGCACTTGAACAACCCAACCCAATGTTTGTGGTTTGAAAAATCTCAACCCAACCCAACCCAAACCGTGCGGGTTGGATTGGGTTGGTCGGGTTGAAACTTTAATACACCAGTTTACAATCTAACTAAGTGATTCTGTTAAACTAAAATCAAAATGGAAATATAAAAATAAAGCTAATAAGAGAAGAGAATAGTAGAAGAAGAATATCTCTTGCCTTTTGATTTTATCGATGTTGAAGATTTTTGAAGACTTGAAGGTTAGATTCGTACGATTTTAAACGGCATGGTCTCGTAGACAGATCTAAACTACGACTAAGATATGAAGACTTGAGAATTGATAGAAAGAAGAGCCGCTAAAAGTCTAAAACCATTAAGAAAAAGGTAAAAGCGTACAAGTTTTGGTCGGGTTACTTTGGGCCCAACCCGTTTCCAACCCAGTAGATGTGGTTTTGACAAAATTTGTATCGATTATGTTTCGGGTTACCTCGGTTTCAGTTTTTTTGCGTTTTTCAGGTTGGGTTGGCCGAGTTGGTCGGGTTGGTCGGAAATTTGAGCACCCCTAAGTGTAATCATTGTTTATTTTTTTTTTAAAAACCCTTAGGGAGGCATGAGTATTAATTGGGTTGCGTGTTCCCCATGAAAATACATACGACGCTTCTTCATATCCCTTCCATCTTTTCTCTATTATAAAACCCCTATACTCTATTTCAGATTTCATATTAGTTAAACCATCTCCTCCCAAAAATCCTCTTCATCACGTTGTAACCCTAGAATGGCAGACCAGATGTCATCTGCTAATAGTCCCCCCCGAACTTCCTGAAGGGCCTGTTCCTCAGACTATGTTGTGTTCGCTCGTTAATCACAACCAGCGTCTTCTGGAGGAGAATCACGCTCTGAATGCTCGTTTGGAGGTGTTTGCGAAGAAGCTAGGACGGAAGAAGGCAAAGCTTGAGAACGAGAGAATGATATCCCGCCAGCGGAAGGCTGACTATGAAGACACGTCCAGGAAGTTGTGGGAGAAAACCCTTGATATGGAGAAACTAATGTCGAAGATAAAAATTGTGAAGGGTAGGTGTAGGTGCTTTGCATTTCGTTGGGTGGATGACATATAGGGTTTAGAGAGTTTCCTTCTTACTTTTTTGTTGTTTTCTTGATGTCTATGCCCCACCCCTTTTTGTTGTTCATTGTTGCTAATAGTAATGGTGGGTTGAACGTATTTTGATGATGATGGATTGTTTTTGGGGGTTTTATGAATATGAATATATTGAAGTTGGATGTCATTTCCTTTTCGGTGTCCACATTGATTTTCTATTTCAAGGTTGCATTTAATGATTTTTGTGTTTGGATGTATTTGGTGTGTTTTAGTATTTTTTTTATTTTTCCGATTGTGTGCCCTAGGTTTTATATTGTTGTCAAGATTTTAGATATAAACTCTTAAAAACAGGTTGAATTATGAAATATTTCGAGGAATGATGGTGTTTGTGTTTGTAAATTAACTTTTATTTTTATTCAGGTGTATGTGAATTCCTTGAAGAGGGTTTCATATGTTTCATGGTCCAAATTGGAGGTTTGTTTCATATGTAACCTATAATGTATGAAGATCCATGACTCTAGTCTGATTTTTCGAGAATTTGAAGGCCACTAATTGGAATCTTCATTTGATGTTCATATTCTGATTTATTTAATAAGTTGTCTTCGATTTTTTTAATAAGGTTGTGAACTTGTTCACTTATGTACGAGCCATTCGAAACCAAAAAAAAAGTTGTGACGTGAAATGGAAGACGTTGCAATAACAAGCATATAAACCAAAATAGTAAAAAAACACTTTTAAACGTGAAATGGAAGACGATACGATAATAGAGACATAAACCAAAAATACGAACAATAGTATGTGATAAGTAGCTAGTGTACTTCGCAATCGGTAAGCGGTTGCGCTGGTGATCTATGACCCAAATAAATCCAAATGTTCCTTAGAAATAAATTAAAACAGACTTATTAGATGCAAATTTACAGGCGAAGGCGATGTTTCCTTGTTGTGTCTGCCCGCTCCTTTATTTGTGCGCACGAATCTTGGTCTAGTGACATGAACCTCACGATATTTGTCTCAACGAATCCCAGTCGTTTGTTGAAATCACTCAACAGAATATTGGTTGTGTTCTTCTTTCGGAGGCATGCTAGTTGCCTGTCTTGGAGTTGTCCTTCTTTAGCAAGTCCTGTGTTCCATCCTCGCACTCCTCCTCCCATATATGTCTCCATATGCCTCATCAGGAAGATGCTTGAGTCATTTGTATTCCGCTCGGTTCTCCAGTTCATTTCAAGCCTCACTTTGTCAACCCCCACCAGTTTTTCGCCACTTGGGTGTTTAAGGAGCTTTAAGTGGCGTATCATCATTGTTTGCTGAAATGTAGGTATGGTGAGAATATGTGACGTGTAATGAGTAGTTTCACGTGTATTGTATGAAGCTTACCAGAATGTTAATTTCGTAGTCGTACATGTCGTCGATTTCTCCTTCCTTCGCGATGTTGTCTAGTATCACCACAATATTTGTCTTCAGGTTAAAGACGACACAATAGTAATTCGATCCCCGTGTAAGTGGGATGAACACCTGTTCATATTAGCAAGTTCAAACATTTTTTATTTGATAAAATATGGCTCTACCTTTTATCGTAAGGATCGTACAGTACATACATGTCAAGATTTCTCATGTTCACTGCGTCCATATTGCAGTTGGCTGCTAACCCCAGATTCCTCGAAAACAGCTTGAATCGCTTGTTGAAGTCGTGCATGTAATATAGCAACACCCCATCACCTTGTGGAAGTTGTTTCATGGTCGGTGTGTGTGAATCAAAAACATATGTGTAGTTGCTGCAAAGTTAATAACTATAACATTTTTTGCTTACTAATATGTTTATTTTGAAGAAAAATCGCATGGGTGAATCTCGGCTTCTGAACCTTTCCTCGTAGTTAAGCACGTCTGCCCAACCATCAATCACTTGACTGTGGACACGTGTGAATGCTACAAGACTTTCAATTGCGGATCGTGAAACTATTTGGCCGGTTTCTGATGTGTATACGAAATTCCTGTTCGCAGTAATGTTTTTGTCTAATATATTGTTTGCAGTTTGTTTCGTAATCATATCTATTTAAACAGTTTAGTGTACTTACCTCGGACCGTCAAATGCGGTAATGCTCCATTCGTGCACCTTCTTCTTTTCTGCTGTCAAAATTTTTCTGATTATTGTCGTTTCATGTATGGGGACTTCATTTTCTTGTCGGTCTTCAGTTCCCGTCGGGTGGCTTGGTTGGTGCTTTATACCTGCTTATCGCTTCCTTCCCCTTCTTTGATGGTTTATGTTCTCCTTTTGGCTTTGGTAGGCTTATTCCTAGGTTGAAGCTAGGTATTGGTACATCAGGGCCACACTGTGATATTGGAACCGGTTGCTCAATAGGCTCGTTGACTGGAACAATCTGAAGGTTTGTTCCAGTAGGTTTTGACGCAGGTTCTGCATCTTCATATGGGCGCTTATCAGTCGCACTAGCTTCTTCACCTGATGGTAGCTTACCTCCTGATTTTTCTTGTATCTTGGCATCGATGTGGCCATACGTGGTCTGGCTATACCAATATGGTGAAAGCGGTGATAGTTCATCTAACGACTCCATGTTGTCGAAGTTGAGCTTTGTAGGTGTGCACAAGACTTCCATGTTATGCTCATGCGGACTTTTGTTATGTGGTTTGGTGATTGGTTACATCCAGCCAATGAAGTTGCTTGTTTACTCTTCATTGAGCCTCTGAACATAGTCTCGTTGAATAGAATGGCCAACTCATCTTCATATCTTTCGAAAATGGAATCGGATGGGAACTTCTCTTTTGCCTTCATGATAACAGTTTACGCGTCCACTTTTGTGCGCATTAGTAGGCCGAACTTCTCATTCAAGTCAATGATGAATTCCTGTTTTCATATTAACACTCTAATCAATTTCAATTTTCTATTTTGGTTTCATATTAAGTTGATGAAACGTGGTAGCGTGTATATGTATGGTCATACCTTCTTCATTGCAGTGTCACATTCTTCACTGTTTTCTGTAGATGGAGGTTCTAGGTTGGTGTTGGCATTGGTTTGGTTTGAAGTCTGTCCTGGACCTCGAATCATTACGACGTGGAACCCACCCAGTTTGATCACGTCTGTCTGCCTCTTCCTTAACTAATCCATGCTCCATTTATGTAGTGGTGCTTCATTGGTTACGATATCATGGCCTTCCCGAACAGTTGACTCCACATACATCAACTGTGTCATAGAAAACGATTAGTTCATAATTTTGAATTTTATTGGTTTGGAAAAATATGAAGAATGTATTTTTTTTTTGGTTGCCTTGTTACCGTTAGGAATGTAAGTGGCCCTGCGTTGAAGCTGTCGTACGTGTCATTTCTCCATCGTCGCTTACTTTGCTTCAAGCATTCGAAAATGTAGCCACACCAGTTGATTGTGGGTATATTTTCAGTGTTTTTCAGCCGGTTCAAGAAATTTACGGCACAACACCCCATCCTGCTACATTCTGCCATTGAATTTACAAATATCACAAGAAAATTAAGCTTGAACATCAAACCTGCGTTAGATGATGATTGGATTGCCTTCATACCATCGGTTGGCCGAGGTGAATCTTTCTTGTACTATTGTTTCCATGTTGCTGTTAGTTCCTGTCCTTCATCAGTTTGCTCTATTGTGGTCAAATCCAGTCCCCCAATTGGTACCTTCAGTATTTCATGCACTGTCATCTCATTAATTATGAAAAAAATTGTCATGTATCAATATAATAGTGCGATGTAATTTCATACCCTTTTCGTCACAAGTTGTGATTTCTTGCTCTTTCCTTTTGGTTCCTCTCGTTTTTCCGCTTGATATCACAACTGGGGATTTAGGAAATCATAGGAATTTATGAATTAACCATGTGATATACATATGAATAAACAAAGTTTATGAAATGTGTGGTACGTACCGGGTGCAGACTGTTCTTTCATTGTACCTTTTCTCTCATCCTTTTTGGTCCTCGTCGCCGTTGTTGAAGTTCCAACTAATATTCAGTTAGTACTTTTTGTAAGGGGGGCATGTTTCATATGATATGCGATTCCTTAATATGTATGAATGGGCTTCCCAATAATCATATGTACTGTTAGGTTTGATTTTATAGTAATCATTGTATTTATAGGGCTTGGTCAAATACTGTGTTTAGTGCTTATCTGTGTTGTATCTGACCAAGGGTATTTAAGTCCCTTTGGTCTTTGTGTCTTGTAAGAAACACACGCACTATTCATTCAATACACTGTTTGCGCTCTCTTGTTACTCTCTCTCTACTTTCTCTCTCTAAAGAATCAGTGATCTTGGACTCTCAATTGGTATCAGAGCCAACTGAATCTTGAGAGAATTGAGAGATTGCATTATCTGTATCTGAATTTGTGATTGAAATCGAAAATTTGATCGATTTTCTTGAATTTTTCAAGAAAATCTCGTTTTCTTGATTTCTCATAAAATTTGGATCTGTTTATGATCGAATTGTGTTGTTTTTGATCTTGTTAGACTCGTTTTTTTATTATCGATCACTGTTGTTTCCTATAATTTTGCATAAAAACCTTGATTTGATCATCAATTTTGCGATTCTGTGTTTACTGGAAAAACTCGTATTCGTGTTCTGTTTTTTCAAGAATTTAAGAATTAGTGTTTTTAATCGAAATTGTTGGTTGAAGTGTGTTATAATTGTGTTTTCGAAAATCAGTATGTGATTTTCTTGGATAAATTTCATATTTGTAGTTGATATTGCGTGAATTGTGTGTTTTGTGAAGTTTGCGCGTCATTCATATACTTTGCGCTTCATTCATGATGCTTTGCGCCTCATTCATAGTACTTTGCATTTCATTCATGCTACTTTGCGTTTCATTCATTGTGGTCTAATTTCGTGTGTTAGTAAATTTTTCAGTTTCTCGGATCTTCAAGGACACGCAAAGTCAGTTTGCGTTTCCCTCTACACACGCAAAGTGAAGTTTGCACTTCTGTTTTCACACGCAAAGCCTTCTTTGCGTTTCAGTCTACACACGCAAAGCCTTCTTTGCGTTTCAGTCTTCACCCGCAAATCTAAGTTTGCGTTTCAGTCTTCACCCGCAAATCTAAGTTTGCGTTTCAGTCTTCACCCGCAAAGTTCTTGTTTGCGTTTCACGTTCAACACGCAAAGCTCTAGTTTGCGTTTCTGCCTACATACGCAAAGCCTTCTTTGCGCGTCTCCCTGACTTAGTTAAAAAAAAACAAAAAAGTCTGGAAATATTTTTTTTGTGTGTGTCATCTTTATTTTTTTTAAACTTTGTGTCTCAACAAGTGTTTTTCAAATTTTCATTTTTTAATATTTTTCGAATTTTTTCAATTCAATCTGATTTTTGATTTTCTGGTACAACAGCAATGGATTCTGCCAAATTTGCTTTACAAGCTAGGTTCTACTCAAATGATCTGATGATGCAATTGGGAACAGATACTCGTCCACTAGTCTTAATCAACGAAGATGAGTTTACACAGTGGCAAGATAGGTTCATAAATTTCATTGAGCGTCAGACTAATGGAGAGAATATGATGAAATCTTTATCTGAAGGACCATATGTCAGGCCGAAAAATGACATTCCTTTGACTGATAATGAAATCAAACGTGAAAAAGCCGATAGAGAAGCAAAGTCCAATTTGATGCTAGCACTGCCTAACTCAATCTACAATAGAATTGATTGTTTCAAACATAATCCAAACATGATGTGGACTCAATTAGAAAAGATCATGCTTGGGTCATCAGTTGCTACTCAAATACGCCAGACACGCTTCATGAATAACTTTGAAGAATTTAAGGCAAAGGACAATGAATCTCTGAAGGTGACTTTTGACCGATTCTGCACTGTGATTAATGATCTAAGAAAGATTAAAGTAGAAAAGACTGCTCTTGAGACGAATCTGAAATTCCTTAATGCTCTTCAGTTTGAGTGGAATAAATCATGCCACAGATTAAGGAATGATGTCAGAATCTCAACAATGCAAATTCAAGAACTTTACGAGATTCTGATGACTGATGAAAGCTTGGTGTTAGATAAAAAGGCCAAGATGGATAAAAAGAAGAAAACAGTAGATCTGGTTGCTCTTCTCACGAAGCAAATATCTGAACAAGCATTGTCTGAAAATGCTTACACCGGATCAACTGAAGATGATGGCGAGGCTTTACAGAAAGCAATGATCCTTCTTTCTCAGCACTACCAGAAGAAGTTCCAACCAAAGTCGGGTTCCAACTCTTCTCGCTTCACTTCCAGTCCTAAAGTGAAAGTACCCGAGCTAAAGAATGTTGCTTGCTACAACTGCGGAAAGCCGGGTCACATGTCAAAGGAGTGTAGAGCAAAGGTGGTTAGGGATTCGGCATACTACAGAAAGAAAGTGGAATTGGATAAAAAGAGAGAGAATGGAACTGCTTTGCTGGCCGAGGAAGAATTCTGACTGGATTATTCCGATGATGAAGCATCAAACGTCGAGATCGCTCAGATGTGCTTGATCAGAGATGATCAGTCAGATAATTCTGATTCTGATGCTGATGAGGTATATTCTGAATTTGACTATAATTTCATTACCTCTCAGATGAATATCATAATTAATGCTTTGTCTGATTTTCGTTCTAAGTTTTTATCTGAAAAGAATTTAAATTCTGAAAAGTCAGATTTGATTGACAAACTGAAAATTTCTTTGAAACATGAAAAATCAATTTTAGAAAACACTAAAGACATCTTTCAAAAGAAATTGGATGATTTGGAAAATTCAAATAAGACTTATCTTGAATCTTTGACAACTATGACTAATTTAAAAGATGAATTTTCAGATAAAATAAATAAATTAGAAGAAAAGCTTTATCGAAGAAACCAATCTGAACAAACAATTTTTATGAACAAGCCAAGGAGTGAAGAAGCTTTAAAACAAAAGTGGGGACTTGGTTTTGAAAATCCTCATTGTCTAAACAATGCAATTGAAAAATCCCCAACTTTATATAAATACGATTATCTGACTCTTGCTCATTATGCTCCTCAATTTAAAATTGATTGGATGAATGAGAAGCAAGTGTTAGAAATCGAAAATGAGAAAAGGATAAATAATAAGAAAAATGAAATTCCTTTTGTTTATACGTCTGAAAATGCCAAATATTTTCCTGAAAAATCAAGGAGAGGTAGAAGAGTTTTAAATGATATATCTCCTATCAAATCTTCAATGTCTGATGATTTTGCTCCTTATGCACCTGATTCTGATAAAGGAAATATTTCTCCAATCATTTATGATTCGAAGAAATATACTCCTCTATTAATATTAGAAGGAAAAATCATCGATCTTGAAGACAAGATAGAAGATCAAAATATTTTGAAGAAAATTGAATCTGATATTATTCTTTCTTTCATGACGTCTAGTCTTGAAGAAAAATTATTTTCACAAAAATCAGATTTTATTTCTAACCTTTCTTCTGATTCTAAGGAAAACAAAAAGGAAGTTTCAAATTTTAAAAACCTTTCTCAAAATTCTTCAGATTCCGAGGCAAATTCAGATTTATTAGTTGATCAGATTGGTTGTTTGGATAAATTTATTTCTTTTGATTTAAATATTTCGTCTAAAATTCTTGATGATTCTTTTACGCTAAATGATCAATATTATAAACCTAAGCGTAAAAGAAGACGGTCAAAGAAGTCGAAGAAACGAGATACAGTTCTTACTGACAATTCTAATTCTTTCGATTCTATTCATACAGATAGGACTTTGAGCAGTCGATCAAAGATGCAAATCTGGAGAACGAGGCGGACATCTGATGAACCTATTGTTGATGAGGATAAATGTGTAGACAAACTTTATAACAGTGATTCATTTGCTAAATGTAATAAAATTTTAAAATACTCTATAAAGCAAATGATTCGAATTTCAAAACATGTCTCATGTTCTTCCTCAGATTCTAGTTTTGATGATTATGTTTTCTCTTCTGATGGTTGTGATTATTCTTCTGCTCCTATTCCTCGTGTTTTATCTTTTCAACCTGCTTATTATTTCCCCATACGAACTGCAACTAACTTTCACGGGCCCAAATATAAATGGGTACCCAAGTCTAAATCTGATTCTAAGTTGCAGGCATCTCATGTTAAGGGGGAGTAAGAGAAAGTATGGCTTTTGAACACTGCAGTTCAAAACCCGGACTTCAATGTCAAGATTTTGGCTTCTGAGTACTTCAGCTCAGGACCCGTACTTCATAGACTATGACTTCTAAACAAATCAGTTTAGAACTCGTTCTTCAATGATTTAAGCTTCTGACTAAATGAGATACTGTGAGTACATCATTTTTATTTCCGCTGCATTTTATCTCTGATTATGATGTGTTCCAGTTTTTCTCTTTATTTTTCAAGAATCTGAGCTTGTTCAACTATTTCTTAATTTTGTATAACCCAATTTTTTTTTAATTTGAGACACAAATTATTTTTATAATGTGAAAGATGAAATAATTGAATTTTATTTTGTTCCAACTAAATATCAATTTGTTGAATTCTTTACATTTTGTCTTTAATGAAAAAATTTTAATATCGGCATATTGAGTTTAAAAGATTAAATCTTTACAAATTTTATTCTATAAAGTAAAGTTTTACATATTTTCTTTCTTTTGAATAAAATATGTGTCTAGGATAAATTTTCAAGTTCTTTTGTTTATATTAAAGTTTTTATATGATCAAATTTCAAGTCTTACAAAAGTCGAAAAGTCAGCAACATGTTTGAAACTTTTATTACTGCTTTAAAGTTGTGTGATTCGGAATTTTTATAGTTTACTTTGCTTAGACTACCTAAATAATCAGATTTATAGACCGGAATGAAAATATGGGCTAAGCACTTAGATGTTGACCTGAGTGATTGAGATGTATAATAAATTCTTAAAATTCAGAAATCTTTAAGTTTAAAAGTTTGTACCTGTGACCTTTCTGGTTTGGGAAAGTAAGTTCCGTGGGATGCTTGTCATCTGGTCCCCTAAGGTCAATTGGTCTGGGAGTGATCGAACCCAAATCCTTCTATAGAATCAGATCAAAAGTCATGTTTTACTGATATGAATGGGTTTAGGATATGTCGATGTAGCCTTTCTGATCTGGGAGAGTAAGTTCCAAGGGGTGCTTGACACCTAGTCCCCTAAGGCCAACTGGTCTGGAAGCGGCTGACCCAAATCCTGCAATAGGGTCAGATAGAAAGTTACGTTTACGGCATGTTCTTTACTTAATAAACTTCTTGATTAAAAAGATGCCAAAGTGCACGAGCTTAAAAGATGCCAAAGAGCACACTCATGTTAAGATGTCAATGTGCACAATGCTAAAAGATGCCAATGAGTACACATCTCATGATACTTGGTGATATGTTTAAGTTGCGATAAATCTGTAAATTTGTGAAAGTCTTAATTTTTGATGACTTAGTGTCAGTACATGCAAAGTTCTCTATAATATTTTTAGAATTGCATTTTCTTGAAGCTATTCGAAGATTCGCATGTGAGCACACTGAATAGATTGATGGAAGTTTTTGAAACTGAACATGTTTTAACTTGATATGCAATGAAACTTGTTCTTGTATCCAATAACATATGTTTGATTTCAAATGATTGATAAATCTGTAATATTTTACTAAGTAGAATTTTATTTGTTTAGTGTTTAAAATTTTATATGTTTAGTTGTTTCAAAATTTAAATTCAGTATATTTTTCTTTCTACATTAATATTTGATCATTGTGTTCTCATAAATATATTTTAATGGGTTTATGCATTATTCAAGGGGGAGTGAACAAAGAGAATATTTTTCAAAGATTATATCTGTTTTTGAGGGGGAGTATCTGATTTTCTTTATATAAATGCTAACTTGAATTGTCTCATCTAGTTCATTTGTGTAGGGGGAGTCAATGAGCTTAAAAAGGTAACATTTTTCAGCTTTGCGCATTTAGTTGGAAACGCAAACTGTGCTTTGCGCTCCCTTCATGAAACGCAAACTTTGATTTGCGCTCCTTTCATGAAACGCAAACTTTGATTTGCGTTCCCTTCATGAAAAGCAAACTTTGTTTTGCGCTCCCTTCATGAAACACAAATCTTGGTTTGCGTATCCAACATGAAGCGCAAACCTTCTCTATTTTCTCTGTTTCTTTGATTTTGCAGATCTTTAGTTGTCTCGTCTCCAACATAGGCATGACCTAGTTGAACCAGTTCATCAAGGTCATGAGGGGGAGAATTCAGAGAAGTCAAGGAGATTTTAAAGAGACAAAGAGCTCAAACGTTTATCTGCTGATCAAGATTCGCTCAAAGATTCTATTCTCTCAGCTACATCAAATTCTTTTGTTGTTCCTGCTCCGAACACCACAGTTCATTCAAGGTCATTCAAAAGAGGTGTATCGTCTAGAGCTCAAGCAGCAAAGACAACTTAATCTGAAAGATGCTGAGCTGAAATTTTTTTCTTAAAAATTCAGAAAGCTTCACAAAGTCGCTTTATTGGTCAGTGCTGATTTAGAAGATGATTTTTTTTGAAAACCAAAGCGCCAATGATTACTAAGGGGGAGATTGTTAGGTCTGATTTTATAGTAATCATTGTATTTATAGGGCTTGGTCAAATACTGTGTTTAGTGCTTATCTGTGTTGTATCTGACCAAGGGTATTTAAGTCCCTTTGGTCTTTGTGTCTTGTAAGAAACACATGCACTATTCATTCAATACACTGTGTGCGCTCTCTTGTTACTCTCTCTACTTTCTCTCTCTAAAGAATCAGTGATCTTGGACTCTCATGTACATTCATCGTTTCGTATCTTGCCAGTGTCATGTATACATGGGGTTCACAATACTCATAGAGACATTTCATATTATTAATACCATTGAGAGTTTTTCATATTGTTTATCACATACTCTTTTTTTTCATTTCCAAAACCTTTTGATGTTTGTCACTAATAATTAAATAACCTGCATTCGTTTTCACATAACTTTCCTAGGGCTTCATTCAACAAAACCACATAAACACATCCATTTTCCTACCCGATTCTTAGTTATAGTAGCAATTCATATTTCATATCTTTCATACAACAGACATATTTCAATGTCTAATCTTGTTATCTTTTCTATGCGTATATGCTCTATACGGTTTTCGATATCTCCTAATAATCATATGCACATTTATCGTTTCGTATCTTGCATGTATCATGTATATATGGGGTTTACAATATGCATATCGACATTTCATATCGTTCATAACATTTAACACTATTTTCACATTGTTTATCACAAACTCTTTTTTTACTTCTTTTTATTTTCATTCCCAACGTTATTCGCTAATAATCAAATAAATTGCATCCGTTTTCACATAACTTTCCTAGTACTTCATTCAACAAAACCACATAAACCCATCCAATTTCCTACCCCATTATTAGATATAATAATAATTTCTAATTCATATCTTTCATACCACACACATATTTCAATGTCTAATCTTGTGACAAATCTTGTTATCTTTTCTATGTGTATATGATTTATAAGGTACTCAATATTTCTCATAATACTGTCCTCATCACTTAGAACTCATACCTGATTTCATATCTTGAATTGGAGTGTCAGCATCCAGTTCAACTGGGTCGTCTGCTGTGTTCACAAACTTAGAAAATGTCGTCTTCAACGTTATTCTCTGACTAGGTCTTCTAACTGAATCGATATGGCCAGTATTAGAATCGTTCATTCATATTATATAGTAGGTTTTGCGAAAGATGAAAACCCTAAAAAAATTTGAAAATCAAACCTCTTCGTGGTTGGTTTTCCGCCATAATTTCACTCCTTCGTTTTCAGAAGGTAATTTCACTGATGAAATTCGATCCTGAAGAATCGCGTTGTAGAATAGATGATTCGATCGTGTGTATTCCGAATAACCGTAAAATCCGCATATGATTTCAGCTTTGATTTCGTATGATCCCGTTAATTTCGTATGACGGGTTACCTCTATTATGAACAGCCCTTTTGAATTCCCAATTTGCCCTCATTCATTTATTTTGTTCCTGAATTTCGCCTTTAATTTCATCGGATTTACGGTCATGCCACTGCTTGATTCATAGTCGTTGATGATGAAAACGTGCGGCCAGGATTAGTTTTCATAGGTTGCAAGATTTCATCAGATTCTAAATGAAGGTGCCTCTCTCTCTATATATATATATATATACACACACATATATATATAGTCATAGGTTCAAATGAGAAAAGCTAAGTGTGTGAAAAATAGAGAAGTAATCCTAGTCATTCATACGGTCAAGATCGGATTTGACTGGTCAAATATTGCGTCTTTGACTGGTCAAGAATTGCGGCTTTGACTAGTCAAAAGTTGCGACTGTTCTAAAAATAGAAGGAAAGTTTCATAATTTTTACAAATACACGGGACGAGTTCATATATAAACTATATGTTCATATGTGAACTAGTGTAATTCACATATGAACTCTTTTAACTGGTTCATATATGAACATTTGTGATTCATACATGAACTAATTAACTGATTCACATAAGAACTAATTAACTGTAAGTTCATATGTGAATCAGTTGAACTAATTAACAAATTCACAAATGAACCTTTGTGATTCACATATGAACTAACTGACCGATTCTCATATGAACTAATTAAACTAGATTCACATATGAACGTATAGTTCATATGTGAATCACATAGGTTCACATATGAACTCGTCCCACGTATTTTACGAAACTAGCCATCTATCTTCTATAAACCACGCAAGGAATTATCCGGTGCTTCACGGTCAAAAGTCGTAAATGTTGACCAGATGAAGGGCTATGATCATTTTTCTATTTCTCACACACTTACATTTCTCATTTGAACTTCTCCCTATATATATATATATATGCGTTTCTTTTGCAACCCAAACAATTTGTATAAACTATACAAACCACTATATTAAGAAACAATAGATATATTTATGGATAATGATTATGATTCATTAATAATGATTGTGATATATACGAAAAATGTTAAGTTTATTCATTATAATCATGATTTTAAATTAGGAAACATAATAAAATCATATATTCATTAGACTTGATGAACGACTAAGATTGGTTTGCATAGTTTGTACAAATTGTTTGGGTTGCAAAAGAAACGCACCATATATATATATATATATATATATATATATATATATAGAGAGAGAGAGAGAGAGAGAGAGAGAGAGAGAGAGAAAGAAAGAGGCCCATTCATTTGCTAACCGTAACATTGGTGTTAACCGTGCTAACCAATCTCAACCGTAGATTAATGAGATCAATGGTCCACAATTAATTGATTTTTAATTAAAATAAAATATTAAAAACGGTTGAAAAAAATACAATGCATGTATGCACAGGGGTATTTCGGTCAAAATATAATTACTTTTAATTTGGGAATATACACCTACCAAATTAAATTAATATATTTAATATCAGGATAACTACCAAATTAAAAAACTCCTTTAAATATGGAAATAGATTAAATGAGGCGATATATTTAATATCAGGATAACTAACAAATTAAAAAACTGCTTTAAATATGGAAATATGTTTGCTGAAATATTACATGCATATGTGCACTGTAATTGAAAATGCATATGTGCACATTTGGGGAAATTCATACATGCACCATAATCATACATGTATATGTGCACAACTATCGGATATGGATATGGACATATTTCTCAAATACATATATGCATAGTTCTGTCTATTACCACATTAATAAGATGCAAATCAAAATAAAATTTTAAATTAATATATTTAATATCAGGATAACTATCAAATTAAAAAACTTCTTTAAATATAAAAACAAATTACATAGGGCGATATATTTAATATCAAGATAACTATCAAATTAAAAAAACTCCTTTAAATATGGAAACAGATTAAATGGGGCGATTTTTAGCAAATTCTCATATTATCCTTTCAGATTTAATAGCATTAATGGCATAACAAAACCTCTAGGAAGCTTATGATTGGTCGAAATTTGGTTAGCACGGTTAACACCAATGTCACGGTTAGCAAATGAAGGGGACCCTATATATATATATATATATAAAGATAGGTTGTTTCATTTCAAAACCAGTGTTATATTGCAAACCATGAAACCCATTTATTTACCCTTGATGTAATCATTCAACGGTCTAGATCAATTGACTCTATTTATGGTAATATCGTAATTTATTAATATTAAAAAAATTAAAATAATAAAATGGGAGGGTATAGTTGTCCTTTTGTCATCCGGTTTGAAAAAAAGGAAAGAGGATGAAATTCCTTTTTTTCAAGTGATTTGAAAAAAAAATCAAAATTTGAAGATGAAGGCCTTTAAGTTGATTTTGATATTTTTTTTTTCATTCTGGTTATCAAGATTTGAAGATCATCTTCAAGTATTTTTCATAATAAAATGGAGATGAACATATATGAATCGGAGATGACACGGAGATGAAAACGAATATGAAACTGAGATGACACGGAGATGAACGACGATGAACGGGAATAAAACGAAGATGAACTGATATGAACCGGTGATGAACGGAAATAAAACGGATATGAATGGATATGGACTAGAGATGACGCTGATATGAACGGAGATGACACAGTGATGAATCTGGTGTGATGAAATCTGTGACAACGGAGATGAAATCGGTGATGGTCATGAGAAGGAAAACGGCAAAGAAGAAAACTTGGAACACGTACCTTCAAGAAACATAATAATCGAAATTGATGATTCACTATACCATAATTTGTTTAGCCATTAAGATATGTAATTTCGTTAAAAAATATTATAATAATTGCCTAAAATAATCGGTTACATATTTGCATAAATCCAAAAAAAATCTGAAAATGGATAATTACCAAAAATGCAGCTGTGTAGATAGAATGTCATTTATGCCTCTATAATTAAAAAATTTTGAAAAATAAAAAGAAAATATCTGATTGGTTGGAAGAGGTTTGTAAAGTTTGCAATATAAAGTGGTTTTCAAAAGATCGTTCCTCTCTCTCTCTATATATATAGATAGATATGGATAGATAGATAGATAATCTCCATTCAAGGATTTGCATTTGGATGATGGTAGTATTGTGTCTTTGAGTATAGAACAAATTTCTTGTGTTGATGAGATAGATTAATTGTTAAGTAATCTTGAATTGAGGAATGCATAAAATTAAGAAATATCATGATGAGAAGTGAATTTCTTGCCAAATTACAATGGTAAGTGACGTGGTTCTTCTGTTTGATCTTCGAAAGTAATGTAATGTGTGTGCGATAACTTACGATTTTTTTAAAGAATACTCCATTATCTCATGGATTACATTTCTCATTGTCCTCGTCTCTGGAATCGCATGATATCTTAAATATTGATTTGGATAGCGACAATACTGATCGTTGTTCCACAACCTCGATGTTGTTTCTTTCTTGGTGACCCTTTCATCTCATGGCATAACAAGAAATAGTTACTGACACACACTCTAATACTAAGGCTGAATACCACATTCTCGCTGACATCACTCAATAATATCTTCTTTTAAGATATGGGTATTCCTTACACCTCTCTAAATATTCTACAGTGTAATAGATCGAGTGTCCTCCAGATTGCCCATGACGATGTTTTTCATAATCACATTAAAACATATCGACTTCAATCGTGTAAAGGTATAACTGGATTCATACATGATGACAACATTGTTATATGACTCTGTATAACATTATAGCGAATAGACAACAATTAATATCCGATTAAAAAAGTTATGTGATGCATTATTGTATTTCATCCGGTTCTCATTTGAACTACCCACTTGTATATAATAATATGTAAAAATCTTATTTTATAATAATATATAAGAAAAATATATTTGTAAATGAAACAATAATTTCAATACTCTAGTATTTTTAATAAAAGTCAAAGGTTTAATAAAAATAATATATTTTGTCGTAATTATCTATTATTGATGTCATTATCAACTCGATGAATTTGCTGGTTTTCAGTTTCCGCTGTCCCTCCGTAGTCAGAGTTCCATTTTTGTCCATCTCATTAATTTTAATTTTATATGTCCATTTATGGGAAAAACTAACGTGAGAACCATAAATAAAATTATAAACCTATATATATATATATATATATATATTGGAAGGATATTTTACAACCCTTAAAAAAGTTGCAACCCTTGCAACCCACATCATAACCATCGGATTCATGATCGATAGAGTTAGGATCAAGGAAAACCTCAAAAAAAAACGGAAAACTGAGGAACATCCAGGTAACCTTCCACCTGGACGGTATGCACTTGTGCTTACAAGTAATTAATTAGTTTTTTAGTTTTTATGCACATATGCATATTATGCACTTGTGCATATGCATGTGTGCATGTTATAAATTACTTGTATGCACAAGTGCATACTGTCTAGATGAATGACGACTAGAGTGTTCTTCAGTTTTCCATTTTTTTGAGGTTTTCCCTTGAACCTTCCTCTCTCTCTCTCTCTCTCTCTCTATATATATATATATATATAGGGTCTCATTCATTTGCTATAGGGAGAGAGAAAGGGAGAGACATATTTAAACGAGAAGATAGTCATTTGCAAAAAGTGCGAGAAAAGTCATATCACGTTGATTGTAGAGCAAAATCACATTTGATACAAACACGTTGCATTGACTAATTAGCGATGTGGGCGAGTTTTCATGTGACCAAAAGTCGCATCGTTGTTTTAGATGTGTTGTATCATATATGATTTTACTCTAAAATCACATATGATATAGCCTTTATCGTTCTCGCATGATCCGGTCCCTTATATATATATATATAAGTTTTTTTTTTAATTTATAGATTTAATTAAGGATGTCTCTACTTAATAGAAGAATATCTTTTCATTATACAAAAATACCATAAAAAATAATGGTCTTGTTAATAGGCGATAATGTATAACTTATGGGCCGTTTACTAAACGTTTACCAGGTAACTTACCAATATCATTTACTTTATTGATTGAGCATGACGAGAACCACAAAGCTTACCTGGTAAGAGACAAGGGAAGGACCGATATTTTTACTCGGTAACTGTGGGAAACGACTCTTACCCGAGTTTAAAATGCTTACCAACAATCCACTTTCATGACCAAGAATGTCACACGATAAGATAAATGAAGGTAAATCTCTTACTGATAAACGCTTAGCAATAAGACTTTGGTAAGCGACCATTTATAGTTTTATACTGCATAAGGTAAAAGTTAGAACATCTCCAATGGACCTCCTTCTCTTTACTTTTTTTTTCTACATTATTATTAAAAAAAAGTTCAAAAAATCCAACTAATTTTCGAATGATATAATCCTTCAATCTTTTTTATTTTTAAATAAATAGACCATTGAATTTTCTTCAGAGTTTTGAAACAATGGATGGTTGACTTTGCCCCCTAATTTTTATGGCAAATACATATAGGTGGTAGTTGATAAGGTGATGGGGTTTTTATGATTATTTATTTAGTTTTTTATTTATTATTTTTTTAAAGACAAACATTTTAATTTTTTCTTTATTATGATTAGGGGTGAGCATCGGAACTGGGTACCTATTTTTGGAATCGGAACTGCCAGTTCCGGGACCAGAACCGATGTGATTGGTTCCGGTTTCTAAAATACGGAACCGATTAAGACTGGTTCTGGTTTTGGTTCTCATTTTTTTGGAACCATTACCCGTTGGGTACCCGTCGACACAATTTATAAAATGATTTTTTATTTGTTAGGTGTTGACGACTTGACGTGAAGTGTTATGAAAGTCATTTTGTTATTGTCGAAACTTGAGAGTGTTTAATTTGTTTATGTAATAATTAGTTTTTATCGGATTAGTTTTCACCATTTATTGTATTTATTATTTTAAGTTGGTATTTTGTAGTTTGCACTAGGCTTAAAAAGTTAAAATTACCTTTTTATTGTATGAAATGTTAAAATTTAAAAAAAATGAAACCGGGTACCCGGAACCGGTTTCCAGCGGTTTCGGGACCGGTTCCAAAATATAGAGAACCGATATAAGTGGTTCCCGTTCCTTCATTCTAGGAACCGTCGGTTTCGGTTCCATAAAATTTGGCCAGGTACCCAGTTATGCTCACCCCTAACATTTATGATAATTAGGGGTTGTTTGTTTTTTTAAAAAAATGTCTTAATGGCTCTTAAGTCTGAATCGTTCAGACCGTTTTACACACCACCTCTTATTAATCATAACTAAAATAAGACTTCAGACCTATTAAAAAACAGGATTAGATTTTCTAGATCTGAATTTATTATTTATATACATTTAATTATGAATAAAACCTCTGTAAATTTAACATGACCCATGCTTTTTTCAGAGAATTAAATACGTGTGTGCACGTATATATCTGTTTGTGCATTTATGTTGTATGTAAAGGGATGAACATTAATCGATAGCAAAGATGTATTAGAATTTCCTTTTAAGTGGTGGTATAATTTTATTATAAAAAATATCTAATTTTTTTTCTTACAAAATTAGTATAAATATGTTAGTTAATTATTTATTCATCAATAAAAAACATTAAAATTGAAGCTAAAAATTAACAATTTTGACAACAAAAAGACTTGAACCCATAGACGAATCTATAAATTTTTTTCAAGTGTTAGCACCATTTAACTATAAGAAACAAATACATGGATATTTTTTATAAAATCATCATTTGTTTGTTAGTTAATTTATTGTTTTTCATACGTGTGAGGTCCAACTTTCAAGTTTCAAGTCATTTATTGTAAAAGAAATTTCAAAAACATAATAAATCTGAAATTAAAAGCTAAAAAAATAAGAAAATGACACTAGTGGGATTCAAACTCAGGTCTGGGTGAAAGAAAAGTCTTGCAAACCAACTCTACCAAAAGAAACTTCGTGTCATTATTGTGGTTTCGAAATATATATGGTGACACACAACAAATTTACATTACGAGGTAGGAAATAAATGGTGGCCCGTGTGCTACCACTGGCACCACCTGGGTCCGTCCCTGCTTGAACCCATACTTTTTGTACAAAGGTAGAAGTAGTTATCATCTCTATCATCAAAGTCTTGTGTTAACGTTTCAGTTTCAAAAGTTATATGGTGACACCCAACAAAATTAAATGGTGTCACATTTCAGAAACGTATTTTCCCCCTTACGACAGAACCATGAAGTGGTGACCCGTGCCACCGTATCCTTCAATGTAGGTTTTCACCTGATCAAATAAGAATCACATATATGTTATAAACATGTAAGAATATGTTTTAAAATAATTTTTTTTCATCAAATAATACTTAAGGTATTGTTTTACATATATTTGTGTTTACATTATGAGCAAAAAAGTAAACAAAAATACATATTTAAAAATTTCACATTATAAAACAAATATATAAAAACAAAACTTTGAATTCTAATGTTAAATAAAAAAAATATTCAAAACAATACATATATACATATATAGTGGAAGGATATTTTGCAACCCTTAAAAAGATTGCAACCTTTGCAACCCACATCTTAACCGTTGGATTCATGATCGACGGTTATTTTATTTTTATTTTTCTCTTTTTTTAATTAAAAATATTGGACCCCATATCTTTTATAACCGTCGATCATTAATCCGACGGTTAAGATGTGGGTTGCAAGATTTGCAACCCTTAAATCTCCTTCTCACACTTACAAGCCGTGTAATCATATATGATTAAACACTTTTTGTCTTCTCACAAAATGTTTAACTTCTCGCATGATTCTCTGTCTCTTTTATATATATATATATATATATATATATATATATATATATATATATATATATATATATATATATATATATATATATATATATATATATATATATATCTGAATATGACTGGAATAACTGTGACTGGGCAAGATTTTTAAAACCCATAAAGCATCTAGCCTACAAAACATCATAAAAAAACAGTCTTTTGACTTTTGAAATCAATCAAACTTGTCTGCAGATTACAAGGATTCATGAAAATAAAGATGAACTAAAAATAAAGAAGCCATTTTCGTTGCTACCATGGCTGTTCATCATTTCATCATCTTCTTCTCTTTAACTTCCCTTCAATTTCTCTTATTCAATCCAGCACTTTCACTTCCTCTCTGCACAGATTCAAGTAAGTTTTTTTTTTTTTTTTTATTTAACGATTTTCCAAAAATCCCATTTGAAATCTGCAACTTCTGTTTATAGTTTTCAACGATTCAGTTCTGGGAGTTTTTGATGTTGATGATCTTGAATTATGTGAATTAATTAGGAGCACCGATTAAACCCAAGACTCCTCTGGCTTTCTGTTCGTATAATCAGTCGTCATGCTGCGATTCGGTCCAAGATTCGAATATACAGAAACAGTTTGAATCGATGAATGTATCTCACCCCGGTTGTGCTTCTGTTCTTAAATCAATCCTTTGCTCGGTACGATCACCTTTTTGTTTCATGTTTTATCGACTTTTAGATCCTGATTTTGATCGAAAATCATAGATTAGAGTCAGGAAAACGGTGTTTTGTGTTCGTTATCAATGAGATAAAATCGGGTTTACAGCTTTATAGGACTAAACAATCGTGTGTCCTATGTAAAAGCGTTGCAATAAGTTTATAAGACGTTTTCGGACGTCTTAACAAATATTTTAGGACAACTGAAATAAACGTTTTATTAGTTTTTTTTATATGATATTATTTGAAAAAATGTCTTATAAAAAGATGTATTTATAGAATTTTTCAAAAGTGACTTATAAAAAACAAAATAGAACACCTTATTTTAAAAAGTGTTCTAAAAAACTTGTTAAGACGTCAAAAAACGTCATATAAACTTATTGTAACATTTTTACATATGACACATAATTTTTTGGTACTAAAAACTTAAGTACAACAATCTATTAAAACACTTGGACATTTTTAGCGTCTTAAAAACCCGATTTTATTGTAGTGTGTGCATCAAAACATTGAAAATCAGGACTAACAATCGTTAAAGTTTCGATTTTTCAGCAATGCGATCCATTTTCGGCAGAATTATTCACAATCACGACAGGTCGTCGACAAGTTCCTGTGCTATGCAACTTAACGGTTGCATCGGATTCATCGCAAAGTAACCAAGCCACGAACAACTTCTGTGAAACCGTATGGGATTCGTGTCAGAATGTGTCGATAAAAAACTCGCCATTTTCGCCATTGTTACAAGGCCAAGCTCCGCCACCAGCCAACGCCACCAGCAAACTGATCGACATTTGGCCATCGAGAACCGATTTCTGCACCATAGCCGGTGGATCTTCGACCGTTGGTTCGGTCTGCTTTACCGGCGAAAAAGTTAACTTCAATGGTACCACAAATAACACCAATACTTTCCCAAAAGGGATGTGTTTAGAGAGGATCGGAAACGAAACCTACATCGATATGGTTCCTCATACCGATGGTTCGAACCGCGCATTTTTCGCGAACCAAAAGGGTCAAATCTGGTTAGCCACCATTCCAGAAATCGGTTCTGGAGCTCTATTAGAGATCAATGAGTCGAACCCGTTTCTCGATCTAACCGATGAGGTTCATTTCGACACTTCAACGGGATTGATGTCCATAGCAATCCATCCGAATTTCACGCAAAATGGACGGTTTTTCGCTTCATTCAACTGCGATAAATCTGAGTGGCCCGGCTGTGCCGGAAGGTGTGCTTGTAACTCCGATGTGAACTGCGATCCTTCGAAATTAGAACAAGAAAACGGGGCCCAACCATGCCAGTATCAAACCGTCGTAGCCGAATACAACACAGTAACTCCTTATCTTTTCATTTTATCGTTTTAGACCACCGATGAGTACTACAACAAAATCGGGTTTATAGGACGCCAATAATGTCCTATAAAAACAACTTTCTTATAAAAAGATGTGTTCACTCCTCAAAAGTGTCATATTAAAAAACTAATAGAATAATTTATTTAAAAAATGTTCTGAAAAACTTGTTAAAACACCCAAAATCGTCATATAAACTTATTGAAACAGTTTTATATATGACATGAAATTGTTTGGTCATATAAACTTAAAGTCTTGTAAATCAGTCAAATTATGACACTTAGACAATTTTAGCGTTTGCTAAGCCCGATTTTGTTGTGGTGGATATTGTGTTAGCTAACGCTTATTTTTCGCCAGATTCCGAGCGTCCCAACCGGAGAAGCGAGGAGAATTTTCACGATGGGTCTCCCATATACCGGCCACCATGGTGGTCAAATTCTTTTTGGACCGGACGACGGGTACCTATACTTCATGATGGGCGACGGCGGAGGCACGGCCGATCCTCAAAATTTTGCCCAAAACAAGAAGTCGTTGTTGGGCAAGATTATGAGGTTCGACATTGATAACATACCAAGTAAGCGACCTCTAGAGCCCTAGACTATAAACCATAAACCCTGAACCCTCAATTGTTGACAGCAGAATATGTAATGAATAACTTGATTGACAGATATTTTTGCATTGAATCTCTAGGTCAAGCAGAAATCACACGCCGTGCACTATGGGGAAACTATTCTATCCCCAAGGACAATCCGTACACCGAAGACGATGACTTGTTGCCGGAAATATGGGCGTCGGGATTACGCAATCCTTGGCGTTGTAGTTTCGACTCAGAAAGGTCATCGTACTTCATGTGTGGCGATATAGGCCAGGTATTTTTTTTAATCGTTACAATAAGTTGTTAGAACTATTTGCCTGATCATTAATTTGTTACATGTAACGGATTGATCACTAGAACGAATACGAAGAAGTGGATTTGATCACGAAAGACGGGAACTACGGTTGGCGGGTTTACGAGGGACCGGACCGTTTCGTGCCTCAAGAGAGTCCGGGAGGGAACACGTCGGCGAACTCCATCGATCCGATATTTCCGGTGATGGGTTACAGGCATTCAGATGTAAACAAGAATGAAGGTTCTGCTTCTATAACTGGAGGGTTTTTCTATAGGTCACAAACTGATCCATGCATGTATGGAAGGTAAACCAAACCCTAATCTTGGTTTTTCTCTCTTTAAGTTCCATATTAGTTAGTAGATTATAGCCGAGTGGGTGCACCTTTAAAGTGGCTCAAACGTCCGTAAACTTGTCTTATGTGCATTTAGCATAATTTATCGTTTCAAGAGATTTTTTAATTTTTTTGGTTGACTTTGAAAGACTTTTTCGGGTTTTTTTTGTTGATTTTTAGGGATTTTTTTGGTTATTTGGTTGAGATTTCTTGTATTTACTAATATCACGAATCTCTGCTCAAAGTTTAGTGGGTGCACCTTTCATACCCCAAATTTTTTTACTTCCGTAATTTAGTTGAGTGGGTGCACGAAACCTTGCTCGTGCATGAATAGATCTGTACCTATCGACATGCCTTTGGGACACTGTAACTACAACAAAATGGGTCTTTTAGGATGTTCAACTGTCCTAAAAGAGTACTAATTAACGGGACTTTAAGTTTATAGGAACTCATCAAAAGACGCTAAAATAAGTTGTTAGGAGACAATTATGCGACCTAACAAGTTCTGTTGATAACTAAACTTGGTAACTTAATATTAGTCTTTTTATAGAACACTTTTTGAAATTAGTCGTATTAGCATTTTTATATATTAAACAATTTTATAAAACGTTCCATAAGAAATGAATGGGACGATTAATTTCTTTTGTGTCATATTAGGTTGTCCAACTTCGTGGATAGAACATGTTAGGTCGCATAACTTCATCTTAACTACTTATCGTAACTCATTTGAATAGAATGCGTAGTTGATGATCATATGAACTTAAAGTCTCATTAACGACTCTATGAGGACGTATGTGGGTCCTAGAAGACCCAATTTTGTTGTAGTGCGTGAGACAGGTACGGTGGGGCATGCACATGGTGGTGTATATCTTTCTTTTAAACCAAACAAAATATTTTATCTGTAAATTAATTTTTGAAAAAAAATAGAAAATCTATGCTAGATAATTAAATATTTACAAGATACGCCATGGTTAACCAAGTAGAATACACACCTCAACTTGTTAACATTTGACTTCTTATTTTTTTCGTAGTTACTTATACGGAGATCTATTTGCGACTGCCATGTGGGCAGGCATTGAAACCCCAATTGGTAGCGGGAATTTCACATCTAGCAATATTCCATTTACGTGTGCCTCAGATTCTCCTATACCGTGTAGCGTTGTTCCGGGAAGTTCACTCCCGGCATTGGGTTACATCTTTTCATTCGGGCAGGATAACAACAAAGACATACTTCTTCTATCTAGTAGTGGAGTGTACAGGATTGTTGCTCCGAGTCGTTGCAACTATGCATGCGCAATCGAGAAGACGACGACAGATGCAACTCAACGTCCAACATCTGCTCCTTCAAGCGCAAATATGGTGAAGGGTTCATGCATGAATACAATATTTTTTCTTGTTTCAACTCTTGTGTTGCTTTTTTTGGTTTCGACTGATAGCATGTAGCTGAAAAGATCCGCTACACTTGTGGAAGTGAGGCAATAATGACGGGCCTCACTTCATGTCCTACATCATCTCCTATGATCAAGTACAAACATTCATATAAGAAATTCAAGCATTGCAAATTAACTTTGGAAGACGTTTTTTTTTCTGTACGTGACTTGCCTTTTTTGTTAAGAGATCTTATGCTTCTTTTCATAACGATATTATCTGTAACGATTGTTAAAATTTTCATTGTAATGAAAAAACTAATAGAAGAAATTCTTTTACTTGTATTCTCCCTTGTAAAGTTAACCACACGGACCAGTGTTTCTTATTAATTCAAATCGGTAAAGGGATAGGTAGGGAAAAAACCTCCTATTACCTCTTACTTGCCGGGTAAGATTTTATTCCACCAAAACGGTAACGTATGCAACAATTTTCACGGTAAACACTAACCATAGTAACAGTCTTCGCCCTCACTTACCGGGTAAGACTCTCGCTCCTTACCTTAACTCTTACTGAGTAAGATTCTTAATCCTTGTCATATTCATCTGGTAAGGTAACGTGACTTGGTAAGGACTTATTCGGGTAAGCGTTTGGTAAACGACCCCTTACATTTACATAACCACCATCTACAATTTCGTATTAACCCCTATAGGATTAGGGAGGGAAATAATGAGGGGTATATTAGATCTGAAAGTCCAATGAAACGATTCAATCTGTCAATCAAGGTCCTAGAATAAAAATTACATGTTACCTCTTCCTTGTTTTCATCTATGTTCCTCCAATCAAAATTTGACATGTGTAAATGTATCGGGTCAATACGTACTTGTTGAGGGTGGTTATGCAAATGTAGAAGGATAATTACATAAATGTAGGGAGCACATATTTAAATTAAATGGTAGCGGGAAAGAGAAAACATCTGACTTGTTGAAATCTGATTAAAGGGACATGATGGAAATAAGGAAGAGGTAACATAACTACATAAGAGTTTTTTCCGTTAGATGATATGCTTGAACTAGCTATATACTTGCCATGAACTCATTTTGAATAATTTCAATTGCCATAAATGATTTAACAAAATATAAAAATTAGAGAGATATGTTTATTATGTAGAATATAAAACTAACATACTTTGGCTTGTCTTTTAGTCTAAAGAAAGTAAAGATTCGGGTACTTGATTATGTCGAGAGTCTTAATAATTGCAACAAATTAATCTCCAAGATCGGTTGTTTTGATATTTGCTAATCAACAATTTGCTTCCAAAATGGGAGAAACTTTCATCAAAATATTATATAGAATGTGTCTTGAATAAGCTTAATTTGAAATAACCCTGGCATATTGCTAAGATCACAATGATTTACGATTAATCTACGTCCAAGTGAAAGGTACCTCACATCCATGATCCATATATGTTCTACACGCATCAATTCCAACGCGAATGCCAATATATGTTATTAGAAATGAACCTATAGGGCGGTTTTGAGCAATTCAATTTAACCTTGAATCTCCCATTTGTTACGTTAATCCCAAACAACACAGTACATATAGTAATTTGCTTCACACTTCCATGTCCAAAATGAAAAACAACGGCGATACTGGATTCACTTGTATTATCCCATTGAGCATGGCCCCCTCTTAATTGGCAAACGATTTACCAAGACTAAATACTGAACATTAGTTATCCATGCTTGGATGCATGCTTTAACCAGTTCTATCAAGTGTGTCCACAACAAAAGATATAACATGTTTTCTTGTAAAATAAATTCATTTCCTTTTGGATTTCTTCTTCTTCTTTTTTTTGGAAAAACAATTGTATTAATAACCAACCCAACAGTTACATACAGGGGAGCAATGGAGATGTTTGCAAGCCAAAACAGAGAACCGAATGAACAATCAGAAAGGACCTTTGCACTATCTAGTAACTATCTCAACAACATATAAACCATTGTAGTTAACGATAGCATAGCAGATGGTGGTAAAAGATGAAAAATACGAAATAAAGGGATAAAAATCTTGAAAAAAAACTTAAAAAACAATATTTTAAAATGATATTAATAAAAATAAATATGGTTGTTGTACAAAATATTTAGAAGGATCAATATGTCTTTCATTTATAATTTATGACTTTTTTTTTCTTGTTAACAATTTACTTAATGAATGAAAAATGAAAATAAATTGGAAAGTCAATTCAGAAAGACACACACTACAGAGAGAGAAAGAAGAGAGAGATTTGAGGAGAAACTGCGCTGATGCGGTCCTTTTGGGTTCAATGCCCTCGAAATCCTTACCTTTCTTTGTCAAACACAAACTGTTTTTCCCCTTTTTTGCCCTAATCGTCTTCTTCTATTCACCTTTGCACATCAAACCCTAACATATTCTTCAAATTTCAAGTTTTTCTGACATCGTTGCTCTTCAATTTTGAAGCAATTCCTTCAATTTTTACCCTAATTTGCTGATTCTCTCTCTAAACCACCAAAAGAGAGAGAGAGAGAGAGAGTTTTATATTGTGTGATGATGGTTTTTGATTTTGAGCTTGTTATTTATCATCATCAAATTCTATATCAAGAAACGAATTTTCTCGATGATAATTTCTATTGAATGCAACCTAACGATCTCTAATGTGTATCCTAACAAAACAATCATAACCCTTGGTTTTTGCTCTGCACGATCCTCTCATTATGTCAGACGAACCATCCTCATCGCCGATCCATTGCGACGGCGAAATCAAGGACAACAATAAACCTGCTGCAAGCAATAATAATGGAAGCAGCGCTGTAGTAAGGAGAGAGAGGCCGTCGCGGGCTTGTACTGCTCGCTCCGCGGCTCGGCTCTACGCAGCTGCCGCTGCGGAAGCTGCGGTTGTGACTGATGGACGGAAGCAGAAGTCTAGACGGCGGCCTTCTCGCCGAGAAATAGAGGAGGAAGAAGAAGAGGAGCCACCGCCATCTCCGCCTAACCCGTACAGCAAGATCGTAACGCCTTTGGTGCGAGAGCCTCCGTTGTCACAGTTGTCGCGGTGGAGTGTGAGGTCTATGTGGGAGCTGGCATCAATTCTCAATTTCTTAAATGTGAGCTTTGAAGAACAAAATTGAATATTTTCAAACAAAGATTTGATTTTTGTTATTATTCGTAGTGTTTTCTTTAAAATGTGAATGATTATTGTGGGTTTTTGTTTTGCAGGTTTTTAGGCCTCTTTTGAATATTAAAGTGGACTTCTCTGTGGAGGAGTTCGAAACAGCTCTAATTACACCAAATGGTACTTTGGGTGACATACATATTCCTTTGTTGAAGGTTGGTATGGTGTGCCTATAAGAGATAGTTTTAACTTCTGGAGATTGTTGGTTTAATTTGTCCATAGCATTCATTCTTTCACATTTGCATTTGTCTCGTACTCCCGTTACCTCATGAAAGTTAATGTAACCATTTTGACTTGTGTTGATATAATGCGAACTAGTTGTCCATGCATAATCGAGAAATAATCTTGAAAGGGGACAAAATATGCTTGAAATTTTGTAGGTTTTAGGGTGACATGTATAGAACAAATTTCTGTATAAGCAAAACATGAAATGAGCTCATAAATGAATGTTAACCTGATCATTAGTTAAGTGTGAGAGGTCAAATGATGATGGTTTTAAAATTTAGAAGCTTCGATAATGGACTGAAAGGTTTGAGTTGGGTAGGTCAATTACCTTATTCACCAACATTCCCTAACTATCCAGATCATATGACCTAAATTGTGGCAAGTTTGTTCATGAAATTGCCGACTGTAGAAACCCAATTTTCATGATAAAGTAGTATGCTACAAAATGGTAGAACCAGGAAGAACAAACATCAATCAGTCTATTGAGGTTGAAACTAGTACTTCTATCTTCATAAGGGCATGCAGGGTGGCCATCTTCCGATTGTTGTCACCAATTTTATTTTGGGAAAGAAAGAGGCGCAGGGCAAGAGAGAGAGAGAGAGAAGAAGAAGAAGACTTAGAATTAAATCTGGCCCTCGGTCAATCAGTGTGAAATCTTATAGTATTTGTCTTTCTTACTTTGGGATTTGAAGTGAATAAATGAAAAAGAAACCCACAGTTCGAATTTGGATACAATTTGAACATGGTCAAGAAGGAGCAATTCAACTTGAACAAAATCAAGTTACCTTATCTAATCGATTCTCAAAAATATAATTACCTTTTTTTCCACATCAAGTTTAATCTGTGCATATTCTAGTGATGGACACAATCCTAAAGTGAAAGAAGACCATTTTGAGGAGTGCGCTATAATGGGTTTATGTTGGGAGTAGTGACCCAAGGAAGTATGCCAAACGACCGACGTGGCTTTATAGTTTATACCCTGTAGCTAGTATAAGTGAGTCATTTTCCTGGTCAATACCTGCCTTCTTGTACTGAGAGTTGTTCCCGTTCATGGGACCTCCTCCATTTTATAGGGTGTCGGAAAAGCTACTGCCGGAAAGGCTACTGCTTTTTGTGCTCCCTTACGAGGGTATGGAGCCTTGTCGGTCGATATGTTATATGTTCTTTTTGGCGAGTGTCATCTCAGAGTGAAGTGTGATCCTAATTTATGCCCTACCAACTTGTGATGGTAGAATGGTGTCCGACTATGGTAGTTTTTGGTGATGTAGAATTAGGGTTGATTTGGGAGAGGGAGCCTGAAATGGCCATCTTATCTGCTTTAAGTGGCAAGCTTGAGATGTTCGTAACAAGTAGGAAAATTTTAACTTCACGTTACTAAATGTTGACGGTATGTTATAGTCCAAACTTTAAAGCAATCACCTTTCTAAAAGTTCCAGTAAGAGGTATGAAAGAGAGGAAGGGGCAGATAGAGGAGGGAACATAAGTAACATAACAAGCCAGCCGCTCTACTATTGGGCTTGAAATCAAAAGAGGGGTTTCTGGTGATTAAGGTAATGGGTCAAAAAGTTAGTGGAAGGATATGCATATTTGGACCCTCATTATCTTTTCTATTTTCTTGATGGATTAACTACAGGGGTGAAATAATTTAGCGTACATGGCATATATGGAAAAATTCATTTCTTTCCAAGGAAAATTAGGTAGAGGATATGCCCTAGAGTGAAGCTTTGGAAAGGTTCTGATGAGATATCCAATCCCGCATTCTGGTTTTCCATCTGTTGTGTGGTGCAATTGAACAGATCTTTAAAGATACCAGTACCACTACCAATATTTCTGATCGGATGTCCTGCATATATTTCTTCTAAATATATTATGCCTTTTAGGCTCCCTATATATGTTGTCACAAGGAGAAGATAATCTTCTTAGAAACTAACCAAGCACCAAATTTCTAGAACTTCTTTTCAATTTGCCAATAACAATCCTCTTGATTTTGTGTTTGTCTTTATTTCTGTTATAAGATACACACCAGCTTAAGATACGGATCCTTATCTAATGTTTATTGTCCTTTGTCTTACTTCAAAATGCAATCATACCCTATCAAAATGTAAAATAATGGATTTAAGAAAAGAAAAGCCTGCAGTTTGTTTATACAGAAGTGATGCAAAACTTATAGGTTGGCTGACTAATGATGTCAAAGAACACCTATGGAAAAAAGCCTGCAGTTTGTTTATACAGAAGTGATGCAGTTTGTTTATACAGAAGTGAACAAATGGGGGCCTACATTTTTTTTCCAGCGACAAATCTTATTTCTGAATTCTATTTTGAACTCTGAACTCAAATGGCTTTAAATTTGCTAATTGTTATTTTGTTCTTCTGTTAGTTCATGAGAAGTGTCGTAGTCTGATTTGAGTTGAAACCTATAATTTCCCAAGTTTGGTATATTATGAACTTTTTTCACGTTTTAAGCTCAACAACTTTTCTTTTTTCTTTCAATTTGCGGTGCTTCTTGTATGGTTTACTGTAAATCATTGATTTTTATTGAAAATTAAATAACTTAATGTCAAATTTGAAGTATACATTTCGGGCCTCAGTTTCTGCATCATGATCCACCTAATATGGGTATTGTGACTGGCATATGGATTTTTATAATTGTTGGAAGGGGACTGATGTTGTCAATAATCTAATTGATGGCCAAAGTCAAATCAGGACAGTCTATGTGAATGTTAAACTGAACAAAAGAAGGCAAAAGCCATACTTTATTACCTTTAACTATTGAGCCTAAAGTGACAACTGTTTTGTGCATATCGTATCAGCTGTATGATCTAGAGATGAACATCTGGTTGTCTGGCTACTTATAGGGCAAGCCATGCCAAGAAAATTATCTTGTTACATTCCCCCTAATTACACTAGAATTAAGAAATCCTCAATAAGTGACAGATAGAATTTGAGGTAACCCTCAACGATTCCATGCAATGTCTCACCTCTTCTTCCTGATTAGTAGTCTTCCATTCCATCTGGTCATAAGAAACGTGCTTTCAAGCCTCTGATTCTCTTGCCAAATGCCAAGTTCAACTTTAGGCCTAGACAGCTCTAAAGCCAACATATAGTGATTACCTCAATGATAGAACATCTCGAGCTAAATGGGATTGACCATTTGTATCTGATAAAGTTTTCATGCCAAGCTCATAAGCTTGTTGAATGACCCTCTTTACCAGTCTTTTCTTTTCCCTTCTTTATATAAACCTGAATTCGACCGTCTGTATGCTGATATTGCTTTTAGTTACAAAACCCCAAACTAGTTAATACTACATGTTTTTCAACTAACCCGAGAAATGCCCTGCTCATGCTTAACTAGAGCTTAACTCTATTGGAAAGCATGATTACACGACATTTGAGGTGCTTGGAGTAGGCTTGATTGCAAGCTAGCTGAAGGCATATTCTTGGTTGTATTATGAGAGTTTTTTTGTGCCCCAATAGTTTATGAGACTCCAAGTTACATAGAAATACTCTTTGAGGGTATGAGCTGACACACACTTAACATGTATTCATATGCAAGTTTAACTATGTGCTCATTTATAATTTCATGGTCATCTATTCATTTCTGTGACATTTCAATCATAGGTAAATTTGTGATGCTCTTGTATTATTTCCTTTTCCTTTTCATTGCCGTACTGTATCTTCTTCCAGAATTTTCTTTTGCTTATCTTGGCTTGCGTAATCCAAATTGTTGAAATTCTTGATGAAAATGAATTATAACTTATTTTTTGCTTTGATGTTTTCTATTCAGGCAATACCTCCAGTTACTCGGATGGCATTAGGAAAAAATACATGGGTTACTGTTTTATGCAGAAAGCTAAGAGATTGGTGGCACTGGGTACATTACATCTTCAGCATTTTGACAGTAATTTAGCATTAGAACTTCGATTTTGTATGTTCATAACTGGTTCACTTTTGAAACCTTATTGTAGGTTGCAGAGGGGGAATTGCCTATTGTTGCATCACATGGGTAAGTTACGATACATTTATGATCATGGTATATGGTGTTCATTTTCATCAATAATTCACCATTTTTTTTCAGGGCGGAAATTGAAACATATAACACACTTGATCCTGGTGTTCGTGTGGTCATATTGAAAGCCTTGTGTGATATTCGTGTTGAGGTACCATTTTTCCTGAATGGGACCGGCTTTTATCTTTTTGTTGTGTGTTGCATCTTAACCAGTCAACTGAATATGGCTCAATTCTTGCAGCAAGAGGATATCAGAAGTTATATAGACGACTCTATAAAACACGGTGTTCCTCTTTCAGCTTTTCGTAAAGAACGTACAGGTGGAGATTCCCATGGAGTTTCTTACTGGTACTACACCAGTCTTTGTCATCGACTTGTTTTATATTGATTTTAATCATCCGTAAAGTCTATTTCTATGTCATCAGATGGTCTTCATTTGTGCATTCTACTTGTTATAGTTAATCGTTTTTTATTTGTTGGTGAGAAGGTACGAGGATGATCCTGTCATTGGGCAGAGATTATATCGTGAAATTAGGACAGTGGAGGTGAAGAAAGGGAAGGGGAAAAATGTACAGTCTATTCCATCTTACCAGTGGGAAACAGTTGCTACCAATTTGGATGAGTTTCAAGACGTTTCAGTAAGTTCTCCAAGTGAGCTTAAGTCAAGTGTCGCAAAATACTATCTTAGGAACCGACATACCTCTTTTTTCTTGTAGAACGTAATGAAACAACCTTTGTATTTCTGATCATCGGATTCTTTTTCACCATCTTATTTCTTACTATCATCGAGAATCTCGGCTGTTATCTTTGCTTCTCTGTTTTAAGGTTTTTAACCTTCTTTTTGATAGGAAAAACTATCTGCTAGCAAAAATCGTATGGAGGCTTCACTTGGGAAGAAATTAAAAAATGACATGCTACCAGAGATTGAGAAGGTTCATAAGGTAATGAATGGTTTCTCTTGTAGCTCCATGTTTTGAACTGCTCTTTATCCTTGCATAATTTTTTTTACTCTGAATGATGTACTAAATTTGTATTGTCGAGAATTACATTAATCATAAACCATATGACGTTCTTAATTCTTCGTTGGTGCAGAGGAAAGAGAAGCTGCTCAAGAAACAGCATCGACAAGCTCTTCTTCTTGATAGTATGATTGTTGATGGATTTGGTCCAGGGCGCTCCCTTCGTGGCAGAAAACCCGTGTCCTACACTTTTGGTAAGATTAACGATGTGATTTGTATCTTACATTTGTTTTCTGTTATATAGGATTCATGAGGCCTTATTTGCTTTAGTCGAATACAAATCTACTATTTCAGTCTCAATAAAAATAACTTTTGACAAAGTGTTTTATTATTGGCCTAATATGTACAATACCCTTCTATAACAACGAAACAACATAATCTTGTGGAGCATATCAATAACATGACTTTTTTTTGCAAAGTTTTCTAACTTCAGGTGAAGGGTGGGAAAAAAAATTGGATTCATTGAGAAAAGATGGTCCTGTACCCATAGTTTTAAAAATCCCAATCGGGATTCGAGGCGTTTTCCCTTTGCGAGGCGAGGCGTAAGCCTCGAGGCGTGTAGATATAGATATATATAATATGTGTGTATGTATAATACTGACTATATATGTGGAAAACATAATTCCATACCAAATAAAATTCATAAATACTAATAATAAGCAAAACATAATTCCATGGAATAGGAAGCTTGATCTTTGGTGGTGGTGTCTTGCAAAGGAAAGTGAAGTGGAGTAGAAGCTCTTTCTTTCTTCTAGAGAGAAGAGGAAAGGACACCCCAAAGTGGGTTTTTGTACTTTTAAATTACTAAAAGTACACTTACTTTTGCTTTTGACTTTCTACCTTTTTAAATAAAAGTACAAGTTATTATTTTTTAATAAAAAGTCATGAATCTCTCACCAAAAACATAAAGCATATGAGGCTTGCGCCTCACCAGCGCCTCAACGCCTTGAGGCAACGCCTCGAGGCAGCGCCTCACCGATTGAGGCGTAAGCCTCGTCCAGAGACCATGAGGCTTAAGCCTCATGAGCGGTTTTGGACCGCCTCGCCTCGAGGCGTAAGCCTCAAACGATTTTGAAAACCATGCCTGTACCCAAATTCAATAAATGAAAAACTCATCCATAGAGATCTTTTTTTTTTGGGGGGGGGGGGGGAGGGGGTTAACAGAGAATATGGGGGAATATTATGGCTATGGCCAACAAAGTAAGGAATGGCAAGCTACTATATGGATTTTGAAACTACTGTAATAGCTATAAAAGAAAAGCAAACCAAGCCTACCTAATGAATGAGTCCCACACGAGGTAGGATATGGGGAGGGTAAGATGTATGCGGATCTTACCTCCACCCCAAGGGTTAGGGATGCTGTTTCCATAAAGACCCTGGTTTGAAAAGAATTTTAGAAAGCAAAGTAATTTGGTTGAGGGTTATATTTGAATCCTTAGATTATTGTAATAACTCTCAACCCTCTACATTCGTTCCCCTTTGGCATGTTGCTTCATGTAAGGTCAAAAGTAGTGACAGATCTGAGTTCTTCGCATTTAGCTTCTGTATTCTGTATTCTGTACATGCCATTCGCTAATTGTAGTGAACCATTGGATTTTCTGCAGATGATTATGACCGATCAATCAATGAGGCTATCAAGATAACCAAGTACTAATCTTTTGACCTTTTACCATTTCATCCATATTTCTCAACATGTTTGTATGGATTTAAAGTAGATATCTTTTTGCGTTTTCTCTACCTTTTCTTTTGCAGAAGGAAGCAACTGTCCCCAGAACCTAGCGTAAGAAGAGAAGGCTTGAGACATGATGCATCTGTAACAAATGGTACATGGGGTGGTCCTTCACAAAATTCCCGCCAACCCTCACCAACTCTTTCGTCGCCGGACTCACTCAATTGTGATGAAACTGACGAGGACCATGCATCTGAGCAGTTAGATCGAAGGTACTCTCCATTTCATTCTGAAGTTCATTTATACCAAAAAAAAAACAAAACGAGCCTATTAGACTACAACAAAATCGGGTTTATAGGACGCCAAAAATGTGCTAATAGACTGCTTTGTAGGACTTTTTACAAGTGTCCTAAACAAACTTGTTGAGTTGCCCAAAAACCCATCCTATAAAGTAATCTATTACGACACTAAGGTATATGCAAGGTCTGAGGGTAGCAACAGGAGTTCTCTCTGACATATGTAACACTTTGCGTGTAGCAACAGGAAGAGGCAGAGACCTCAAAGGTATTCCGCACACGAGTTTGTAGAAGCGGTTTCAGAGAATGAGGCGGACATGGATAGCGATGATGATATAGTTGGTGAAGCTGTATACGATGAGGAATATCTAAAGCAACGAAAAGGAAGGAGGAAAATGTCCAGTAGCTCCGAAGGAGATGAAGAATATCATTGGGACGAAGAAAATGCCGAAGAGGAGGAAGGAGATGACTCATTGAGTGCAAGCGAAGCTAGCGACGTACCACAAAGATTGAAGAAATTGCGAGGACGGACTAGGAGGGAAACCAAGGTACGGTCGGTCGGTGAACTCCAGTCAGGACTACGACGCAGCAAAAGGGCTACTCGTAACCCTATTGATTACACACAGTACGAGTTTTCCGAGTCTGAACCCGAGTTAGCCAAGCCTGAGAAATCAACATATGAGTTTTCTGAGTCTGAACCCGAATTAGCCAAACCCGAGAAATCGTCATATGAGTTTTCCGAGTCCGAACCTGAATTAGCCAAGCCCGAGAAGTCAACTGGCTCAGATAAAAACACAGAAGCAAGCAATTCTCCAGGTTTTTCGATGGGAAGTGACGACACTGAAGTTAATAACGGTAACGATAATGATAACGATCACGAGGAGGTGAAAATGGACCCACCCATTATCGAAGAACACACAAAGATGGAAAAAGAAGATAACAACGAACCATCCACGAAAATAGACAACCCTGTCCAAGATGAATTTGCACAAAAAAGGCGCTTTCTTGATCTAAATGAGCTCGCACCAGGTTCTGGGTTCGAAGATGGTCCGATGATGAAAGATGAAGATACAGATAACGTCTAAAGCTTCAGTCAGGTTATCTCCCTTGTTGAATCTAGTTGTATGATATATATATCTCTATAAATATATTCGTTAGTTTTCACATTCGAGTTCACCCGTTGGCAAAAGTTTTACGCAACCCATCCCCAACACAAAGAAATGTCGACTGATTGATTGTCTTTCTTAGTACGTTTACGTTCAAAGAAACCTGGGGATTTTACATTTTATCTAATGTTTCATGATCGGCCATTTATACACACACGTAGGTTTCGTTAGATCGGGGAAACGAGGGTTTTGTGTCATCTCATATTGCAGCATTCGATACGGCCATGAACGTGTAATTTGTTCCACATACACAGCATTTGTCTGGGTGATTGATAGTGTGCTGTATAGTAATCTTGGATGCATCCAAACTGGCAAAACTTCAAACTATGCACATATTCCACACGTTTAGTCTTGTTGAACTGCTCTACCCACATTCCCATGCTCACATCTTCCATCTTGAACAACTGTTTCACAACTTCTTAGTTAGTTACCATCATGTATTCATAATGAATACAAACATATTCATAATGAGTACAAACATATGGACCTTTATCGTATGCTTCTCGAACTCCAAAGCAATGAATTCAGCGATATCCGATGATAGAATGTAGCCTGGACCATTCGCATATGGCGGATAATCCTCTTCTGGCCATTCCTACATTCATAAAGGGCATTTTAGACATCTAAAAAATAGTCAAAAAGCATAAAGGACTACTAGTATTACCTCATATGTTACAGCCCATTTGCCGTATCGCAACGGTTTGTGATAGTAGTTGATGTTTCCCAAATACAGGCTCTTGTTTTCGCCGATTTTGTTTGCTTCGGTAAGAACTGCATCGACTCTAACGAACGTGTCGTCATCGCACTTCATGATATACTTGGCGGAAGCTGTACGGACCTAAACCAAATTACACGACTGAAAATGACGACCCTTACTTGAAAAAGCACAATCGTTTTCACCCTAAAACATCTTTTCGCAAGTTAATACTCACCCCGTATTTGCATATTGCAACCGTTTTCAGAACAACGAGATCGTAAGTATCCATGTATGGCACAATCACAATATCGCCAAAGAAATCGGCTTCTTTCTTTAGTTCGGTATTCACTTCCTTTCTTGCATGCTGTTGAGATTTTAAGCAGTGAATTGAAGTTACACATAATGCACGAGCCCAAAAGGGCAATTAACAGATCGATACTTACCAGTGCTACGAAAAATCGAGCAACAGCTTGTGAAGACTTGATGAGATCATACTGCATCCATGACTTCCTGACGGCCATTCGTTCAGCAAAATGGTTTCCTGCTGAAAGAACACCAATGAACAGCTCGATGGGCGTATCTGGAAGAGGTCTGGTCTTCCATTTGTTCGACATTTCTAGGTTTCTTTGAGGAGCAAAACTCGGGTCTGTCGAGGGTAGTGATCCTGCGAAAATGGCGTTGACATCAACGTCTCCTTTCAAAGCCAAACCCGTTGCATCCTCCAATGCAAATCCCTAAGACCATAAGCAAAGAACATTAAAGAAGAATTTTAAATCACTCTAATTCTAGGAACGTTCTAAAATGCACAAAAACAACTGCTCTACTTTTTAGGGTAAAGGTCGGGTATGTGTACGTCTTTAGGCTGGGATATACCGTCTAATAAGATAAAATGGTTCCAATTCCAAGAATGTTCTATGATGCATGAAAGCATTCACTCAACTCTTCGGCGTAGATATGAGATCTGCATACATCTTACCTTCTAGACCCACATCCGAGTGGAATATACTATCAAACAAGATAAAACGGTTCTAATTCTAATAAAGTTCTAGGATGCATGAAAACAGTCGCTCTACTCTTTAAGATGGAGGTCAGATGTGCCATACATCTTACCCCCGACACAACATCCGGTTGGGATATAATGTCAAGCAAGATAAAACGGTTCTAACTCTATGTTCTAGGATGCACGTAAACAATTGTTCTATTCTTTAGGGTAGAGGTCATATCTATGTACATTTTACCCCGGACCCCACATTTAGGTGGGATATACTGGGCTCGTTTGGTTTGCTTTGGTTCTAGGATGCACGAAAAAAGCAGAGGTTGCAACTCACAGTTCGATAAGGGAATGAAGTTATATGTCGACCATCAACATTGACATGATAACCCTCCAAGCCTGCGCTAAGAGTTAGAACGAATAGTTTCCCTTCTGCAAACGGAAATGGCCAATCGTAAGCCACCTTCTTAGTTCGGCCGATCATCCTGTTCAACCACCAGCTCGTCTTTGTTTCCTCGAAGCTATTATCATCATCACGTACCCACTTCTCGCATTTCACCTGCCCGTCCACTTTAGAAAGACGCAAGATTAACAAATACAAGTCAAGTTCCAAACTTTATACTGTTTCTTCACCATGCAAGTCAAAAGAATACATAAACTAATAGATTATTTCCACAGAAAGAAGACAATCTGTCGATCTACCTCCTTCTGTTTCGATTTCAGTCTCCAAGATTTCAATAAAAACTAGATAAAAGAAGAAATTACTAAACTTGCAGCCAAAATCCAGGTGGGGTTATGTTCAAGAACTCTAGTTCTAAAAGAAGCATCTCAACAATCACAATTTGATCCAAAAAGACCATGATTTTCCTACATTTTTGGCCTTTTTTTCTAATCACCAATACAAGAAACTGTATGCAGTTTTCACACAATCAGACAACTAAACGCTTGATAAATAAGCATTTAAGTAAACTTTAAATGACTTATCTGCTTATTTCATTTTATCATCGTAGATAGCTTATTTCATTTTATCATCGTAGATAAGTTATTTCTAGTTTGGATTGAGAAAAAAAACTGCTTATGACTTTTTGTCACAACAGATAAGTTGTTTTTAATAAGTTAGTCCATACTGACTTATCAACTTATTTGAAACAACTTTTTTGATTATTTTACATGTATAAGAAATCTCAAACACCCCTAAATAACAACTTATTAGCTTATTATGTTTTGGTACCATAATAAACTAATCCAAACACCTTTTATAAAACTCATTTTTGTCACCATATAATTTGATAAGGATTTAAAAAAAACAAGAATAAGTTGTTTTAAATAAGCAATCCCAAACACCCCTAAAACTCAGTTGAAATACATTAAAAAGCTAGTGACAATCTAGAAATATAGAATTCAATTGAAGTTGACTTTGACTAAGACTTTTGACTTACCAGTTTCTTCATCAACTCTAGATTTCCATCCCTCACATCTTTGAGCCAGCCCCCATTGCATTCTGTAACAAGTATTCTGTTCAATCATTGGTTTCCCACTCCAATCCCCCTTCAATCTAGGGTTAAAATGCAAAATCCTTGGTGGGTCTTCACCATCAACAGTCTTCAAACCCTGTAACTCCATCATGAACTGTGAAACCATCAAATTCTGACCAGGTTTCAACAAAGAAATCTTTGGGTTTTGCTCAAGATGAGCATGTCTAGGCCTCCCCACAACTGTCACATGTGATCCCAATGTCATCCCACATGGAAGCACAATCATGCTTCCTCTTTTGTAAAAACCAGACCCTGATAATGTAACAGAATTAGGGCAAATCTCTCTTGTTTCATTTGTTTTGTTTTTTTTCTCAAATTTCCCCAATTCAATTTCTTCCCAGAATTTCTTCCCAACTGAAAATGCTTCTTTGGCAGATTTCTGGATAGCCCCAAATCCATCAGTTGATGAAATGTTGATGTCGTAATTCAAATTGGATAATAAACTCTTGGAATTGGGAAGTGTTGTTGGCAAGGGGCGAATTGGGGATTCTTTTTCTTGTAGTACTTCTTTTTCGCTGAAGAGGTGGTTGGATGATTTGAAATTAGTTGTTGAAACTTGTTGTCGGTGTTCTTGAGTAAATGATTTGAATATGAATGGAACTAGTAGACTGACGATGAGCATGTACAAGAACCCGACGCCGATCAGAAACTGAATTTGCCTTAAGGAGATGAACAATTCTAATTTAGTTCGCTTCATGTTTCGATTTCGTTGGATAAAATGAAGGAAGAAAGAAGGTAATTGAAATGTGATTTTTGTAATAATGATTAAAAGGGAAATTGAGTTGATTTCTCAAAGAAAGAGAGAGAGATAAACGCCATTGATACAGAGTTGTTGAGAGAGAAAGAAGATAGAAAGAGGTTGAGCAGCTTGACCACCGCCGACGTGAAGCAAACAGAATTCGATATTTTTGGCCAACAATTAAAGAGGTGACACTTTAATGCAAATATATTATTATTATTCTCTATATGATAATGACTAATTGACTAAACTTTTTGTATATATCTATTTTTTTTAATTAAAAATATTATAAGTCAAGTTTTTGAAAAAAGAAATATATTTAATTTTCATACTATTTTTTATTATTATTTTTGGACGTTTTAGTATTAATTTTATTATTAAAATATTTAATGTATTAATAAATTTTTGAATAAAGAAAAAAAAAGCAATGACACTTTTTCTCTTGAAAGATAAAGTAAAAAGGTTATTGCAATAACTCTTTTTTTAAGTAAACAAAGAAATAAATTAATGACATTTTTTTTCCTTATAAAAAATATTGCAATAAATCAATATCTATACTATATTATAAAACACAAATAAAAACTCTTAAATATAAATTATTAGGCACAACGTATTATCATTTTATGTAATATTTTAAAAATCTCTTAATTTACAAGTATCAAAGCACAAGATACATATTACTACTGCAGACTTCTAACATCCACCAATTTGATATGTACAGAGCATTCTTTTTATGTAGACCTTTCCATGTATCACTATTAATTAATATATTATATTACTATAAATTTGTTTTAATTATAATTAAATATATAATTGGTTATTTTTTCTAGATGTTATTAAAGTATATAAGATAATCATTGAATTCTAACAAAATACTTATTTTTTTTATATAAAAAACATTATATTATTAAGCCTAAATTAAACAAATTTATAAAAAAAACATTATCACTTTCTCAAAATCATCCAAAATCGTACTGTAAATCGACAAAAAAAACAAAAAAATAAAATGAAACATTAAAATCGTGATGTATCTCGCTGCATTGCTCGAGTACGCTTCTAGTATATATTAAAGGAGAAACCAAAGCCAATGATGTGGTCTCTCCTACAATCAAGAAACCAACTTATCTTTTTTCTCTTTCATCCTCCTTTTAACTTTTTTTTTTTAATTTCTAATTTTATAAATATTGATTATTCATTTATCTTTGCATCAAAAACCATCCTTTTTGTTTTCCCTAGCTCCTTTCTATCTCCCAATCGTTTTGTTTTTTCAAGCTTTTGGTTTTCTCCATCTATCAAACAATCTCAAAAATCTATCTATCAATAATTTTCATATTTTACTTTATTTGGTTGTGTTTTGAGTTCAAGACTTTGTTTCACCATCCCCTATCTCAACTCTGATGGATCGTATACGCAACGCCTTCTGGGTCTCTCAGATCAACATATTGGCTTCAGTTTTGTAGTTTATTTGATTCGATTGTGTCTTCTTTTGATTGGTTTGATTTCAAGAAACATAACTCAATTTATTTGGATTTCAACAATCTCAAGTAAGATTTTCATATGCTAAGTATATTGTTACTACAAGTCTTTTATCACCTACAAACTTTTTGTTTGACTACTAATATATAGTTTCTACAAGGTTTCCTTCTCAGATGATGTGCACTAAATGTTTATCGTGCAATGTGTTCGAATAACTTTTGATGCTTATACTTTATTTTATTAAAATTTATTTAATAAATTGATACCTTATGTAACACCACGAAATTTATGAATTTAATGAGATGCTCATTCCTTGTTTAAGGTTTTATTATGTTATAGGGATCTATTATTGATTTAAGTTAGTCCTTTGGATCGAACCTGCACAACCGCGAAATTGGAGACCTTTGGGAGTCTCGGTACAAGGCACGCGAGAGTGCCAACGATTGTGACAAGGTGTCACTCTCGCTGGGCACAATCGCTGGGAGAAAAGACCCCGCGGTACAGTTTAGGCGATAGTGCCTGACGATTGTGACAGTGTCACTCTTGCCGAGGCACAATCGCGAAGGGAGGCCGAAGTCTCGGTACGTATTCGACGAATGTGCCCTGCGATAGTGACATTGTCACTATCGTCGGCGGAGGTCTGGGGTATTTATTGAGCAACCCCGTTTTTATTTTATTTATCTGATTTTGGGGAAGCACCTAGGTCGTTTTTCTCTACAGTTTAAGGATAAGTTTTCCTCCAAATCATCAAATCTCATTAATGCTCATAGCTACTACCTCTCTTGAACATTTATGACCTTCTCTAGGTGTTTGTAAGCATTGATTGGAAGGGTTCAAGTTTACTCAACCTCAATCCACCATCCTCTCTATTCTAGAGTTTGGTTTTCTCTTTGAAAACTACCAAGGTGAGTTCATCCTCTTTTAAAAACTTTATACATGTTAAAATTAAGGATTTTAACCTACTAGACATCTCCATTTGAATTTCTTTGATTTGGGTGAACTTTCACCAAAAACCCTAATTTTGGAGATTCTAAGGTTTATTTGATTGAGTATGTTTTCAAGAAAAGAAACTCATATCTTGGATTTACATGTGGTTATTACATAGGTATCATGTCTCCTTTACTCTCTAAATTTATGTTTTGAATTAAAATAAGGTTTTGAGATATTGATGAATTTATTTGATGAGAAATTGAATGAAACAAGTTATTGGGTAGAATGTTACCCATGGATTTCCATTGGAATCTCTTTGGAACCACGTACGAAATTACATGGACTATTGGCTATATATTTTAATGGCAATCTAATTGTTGGATAATATTGATTGGCTTCTTATATGAGTATGTTTATAAATGGTTGCATTTGGGCGTCATGGCCCCACACTTGTTTGTATCATTTTGTCCAATGATGAAATGCTAGTTTTTCATATTGAGGCACGTTTAGGCATCAGATAGGTTGTAAGTCCTATGTGCTAGTACACGATATTGGATGATGATCTCAACGTAAGGACCCTATGTGGTTGAAGTTGACTTTCTGTAGGTGTACGTTTAAAGCTACCGAGCCTAACATCCTTTGCATGTACTTTATTATGTGTATTGGTTTTCCTAACTTGTCAAGTGGCTTATTTTGTGTTCCGTCACTTGTGTTAGTAAGCGGGTCTCCCCCGTTAACCCAAGAAGTGTTATGTTATGGTAAAAGTCTATATACCACTACTTCTCCGGCTCCACTTTTTATTACTGTCTAACACTTATTAATAATTCTCTTCATAACTGTTTGATCTTACTAGACTTTAGCCTAACACTTTTTCTTAAAATGACATGTATAACAGGTCATTCTAGCTGTGGGATTCCTCGAGCTTGAGTGGAGAGAGGTCGAAGAATAGTAACATTTTTGAAGGATATAGAGACGCACATCCGACTTAGTCTTGGATACTTTTGGGAAAAAAAGGGCCAACACCCGATTTTAATCTAGATTTAATTATGTCTAGATTAGTAGGTTGTTGAGTTAAACTTTAATTATTTCTTTGGGTTGTAAATGTCATACTTTGTTCCCCGTTTCAGGATGACCTATATTGGTTAAAATGTCATTATCTTATTATTTAGGCTTTCTCCAATTATAGTCGTCATATTGTCGAATTTTCGAATTTTTAAATTCCTCTAAAATTTAGGGTGTTACACCTTATATATATTGATTTTAGTGATCACAGAGCTCTTGCTTTTTCATTCATCATTTATTTTAGCCTTGATATTTGCATGTCCTTTTGTTATGTTACTAAAAGTTTGTTTTTTGTTTCATGTCTCTTTGGTGATGCAATTGTAAAGCTTCGCGAAAATGAGAGGTATTATTTTATCCTTATTTCTTTAAGTTTCAATAAATCATTCGTGCACACTATTTCAATCTATTAATTTCAGTTTCGTATTTTATTTGATTTCATCATATTTTGTGGAGTTATCAATGTTAGTGTTGGATTTCAAGCAACAATCTGAAAATTTGCTCATCAAAATCTATGAAATTCTTGACACTATTTATTTTTTACGCATGGGTTAGTGTACAATTTTGTTTTACTCTTAACAGCAAATGCATCAAAAAGGTTTTGCCCATGGAAATGGTGATTTTTTATTTAAAAGCCAAGGGTTATCTTCACATATATGTAAAATTAAATAACGATCTTGAATTTTATATCTAGCGACCCATTCAAATATCTTTGTAATACTATCATTTGTGATTTTATTTTGTTTTTTATAGTTACCAATTTCCACATTTTATAAGAACCGTAGAATCTCATTTTTTTGTATGTTTTTTTTCTCATTCCATTAACTTTGCATACTTCATGTTCTATATTCTAAAAAGGTCACTCAGTTGCTATTTCTACCAATATTGTTTTTATGCTTTTTTGAATCCAAACCACATGAAAAGATTGTATTGAGAATTTCTAGATTAATTTTCTAAGCACATGTGATTATATTAGTTATTATGAATTTCTACCAAAATTGTTTTTATGCTTTTGTGAATTCAAACCACATGTAAAAGATCGTATTGAGACTTATCTACAAGCTAAACAAAACTTCTAATGATTTTAATGGGTTTTGTTTTGAATTAGTGTTGGGTCTGAAATGTGCTAAGGATGGATACTACTGCTGGACTTAAAGATTAATACTGCTGATTATATTAATACTGCTACTTGAATGATTACTACTGCTTGTAGGATTACTACTGCTAGAGGTATTAATACTGCTAGTAGTTAGTACTGCTTGAAGAATTACTACTGCAAGCATAGTTAGTACTGCAAGTATGGTTAATACTGCTATGGATATGAAGATTAATGCTGCTAGAAGATTAATGTTGCTTCTGATGATAATGTTGATAAAGATGTCTTTGAACGAAAAACTACGAGCTGAAGATAATGATGAAGATAATTATGGAATGGATGCTAAAGATCAATATTTCTTTTGTAATTATTTTGTAATCAGTTCTGTATATATAGTCTAGAAGTCTTTGATAGTTAGAAATAGTTTTTGATAGTCTTATTTATACATAATACGTTTAGAGAGAATTAACCTCAAGGTTCTTTGTAGTCCTTTCAATAGAGAAGTATTGAACGTCTGTTGAGCTTGTTCAACAGATTGAGGTTTTGTTTGTAATCATTAAGTTAAATCAATATAACTTGTGATTTGATTTCATACACTGTTTGATTGATTTACTGTTAAAGTGTTTTTTCACGACTTCTTTAACATAGTTTCTGAGTGTTTAGTTTAAATTTTTGTTTTGAATTTCGATCCTGACAAGTGGTATCAGAGCCTTCAACTCAGAAATCAAAATCATCATGGACGGATCTCATGACAGTGTTCTTGTTTCAAAGGTTCCCATGCTCAAACCCAATGAGTTTGACATGTGGAAAATCAGAATCAAGCAGTATATTCTTCTTACAGATTACTCAATGTGGGATATCATTGAGAATGGTCCCTCAAATGAAGGAAAGATGGGAGCAGATGGCAAGAGACCTCCACCAAAGACTGATGGAGAAAGAAAGATGAGGCAGACTGAGATGAAAGCCTTGAGCACTCTGCTCTTGGCAATTCCTAATGAATACCAACATCAGTTTTGCAACTGTTCTGATGCTCAAATCCTATGGAATGCATTGGAGAAGAGATTTTCAGGCACTAAAAGCACAAAGAGGAATCAAAAAGCAATTCTCAAGCAACAATATGAGAATTTCATGTCTACAAAGAATGAGTCTATGACTCAAACCTTTGATCGATTCAACAAACTGATTGGATAATTGGCTATTGTTGGTGTCAAGATGGACCAGGATGATGTCAACAGAAAATTTTTAAGATCTTTTGGTGAAGAATGGGTGATGTACACTGTATCCTTTAGACAAAATGATAATCTGGAGGATAAGGAGCTTGATGATCTCTACAATGATCTAAGGGTGTTTGAAGCAGAAGTTGAATATAAGAAAAGGCCATCTGGATACTCTCATAATGCTGCCCTCCTATCATCTACTACTGATTCTACTGCTAATACAGAATCAGTCAGTGCTGCTTATGGCTCAAAACAGGATGGGTCAAATGATTCTGTTTTGGAAGCATTCCTTGCTAGTCATGCTAAATCTGCTCCTATCAATGATGATCTGGAGCAGATCAATATTAATGACCTTGAAGAGATGGATATCAAGTGGCAAATGGAAATGCTTACCATGAGAGTCAAAAGATTCATCAAAAGAACAGGTAGGAACAATTTTGCCATGAGAAGAGAAGATGGTGCTGGATTTGATAAATCCAAGGTGGAATGCTACAAATGCCATAATCTGGGACACTTTGCAAGAGAGTGCAGAGGAGGAACTGCTCAACAGCATGGAAGCAATAATCAACAACTAAAGTCCACTACCTATAACAGGAATTCATCTCAAGCTCTTGTCTCACAAGAAGGGATGGGCTTTGATTGGAGTGATCAAGCAGAGGAGGCGATTAAGAACCAAGCGTTGATGGCTGAGGTTTCAGAGTCATCAAGCACTGCAATTCCCACAGAGGTAAAATCCAACCTTTGCTCTAAAACATGTCTAGAAACTGTTATAAAGTACAGGGATCACAATCAGAGCATGTGTGATGACCTTAAAAAGTTGGAGAAAGAGAGAAGAGAGTATAGATTGATCATTAAGAATTTTGAAGAACAAATTAAGGCTTACCAGGCCAAAGAAGAATGTGAGAAAATTAGGAGTGAATTTGAAAAGGCCAAATTAGATATTGAGAAATATTCCAATGCTTCTAAAGCAATGGACTCTTTACTCAAAACTCAAGTTCATGACAAACTGAGAAGATGTATAGGCTACAACACCACCCCTCCACCGTAAAACAATAACTACATTCCACCCACCTCAGACCTCTTAGAAAGACAAGATATGAATGACTTACCTGCAGATGCCACAGAAGTAGATCCATTAGACAAAGTAGTGGTTGAGGCAGATTCTGAAGAAGAGAACTCTGAGGGTAAGAATGAGGAAGACCATAAAGATATTCCCTTAGAAAACCACATTCTTACAAATGAGAGGGGGGTAAACCATTTATCAAGAGTGATAAAGTGGAGATGTCTAAGACAGAGAAAGAAACTGTTAAGAGTGAGAAAGATGAGACCTCCAAGAAAGGAAAAGGTACAGGGAGTTCACTACATGCAAACCTCTGTTGTAAATCCCTGTACTTGTCAACAGAACAAGCCCCATAAACATGATAGAATAAGGGGAAATAAGAGAAACAGAAATAATCAGTGGGCTCAAAAACAGGGAATTGATCTAAGCAAAGTCAATAGACCAAAGCCTTGTTTTATTTGTGGCTAGTTAAATCATCTAGCCAAACACTGTTATTTCAATCCTATTAACCAAAGATTTTCTTTTCAAAGACAAACACAAAATTCAGTTGGTTATAGGAAGCAATCAAGAAATCACATGGCTGCTAATATGAGAACAATACCAATGAAAACTGGGACTGCAAAATCTCATATTCAAAATAAGTTTGCTAAATCAAAAGAAAATACTCCAAGCAAGTCAAGGAGTAACTCACAGAACAAGAAAGCAAACAACTTTGTCAAGATTTGGGTTCCAAAAGTCAAGAAACCTGTTAGTACTGCTACCTCAAATAATACTGCTAATAGAAATAGTGCTGCTGATAGCAATACTACTGCTGACCAAGTTAGTACTGTTGACCAAGTTAATACTGCTAACAAGGATAGTGCTGCTACCAGTGTTCATGCTGCCAAGCCCATAATTTTGACAAAGTATTCCAGCCATGAGATTCTTAACTCTGATAATCTCATCCAGACTAAGATTACTGATTATAAATATGTTGATGAGAAAGGGCAACCCAAGACCACTTTGGTTTGGGTTCCCTCTAAAAACTAACTGTTTTATCTTATGTGCAGGGCAACCAACAGCTCAAGAAGAAGAGCATTTGGCATGTAGATAGTGGTTGCTCTAGGCACATGACAGGTAACATGGCCTGCCTTCAAAACTTCAAAAAGATTGATGGAGGACATGTTGCTTTTGGTGATAATCCAGCAGGAGGTAAGATCAGTGGAAAAGGTATGGTTTCAAAAGGTAAAATGTCATTTGAAGATGTATACTATGTTGAGCAATTGAGATACAACCTGTTAAGTGTATCACAGGTCTGTGACAAGAAACATAATATACTATTTACTGAGACTGAATGTATTATCCTTGCTCTAGGATTCAAGGTAGTTGATGAAAATATGATACTACTTAGAACTCCTAAAAAGGATAATGTTTATTGTTTGGACTTAGAGAATGTATCATCTGATTCATCATTAAACTGTCTATTTTCAAAAGTTTCCTTAGATGAATCATCTCTTTGGCACAGAAGGATGTGTCACAAGAATTTTAAAACAATGAACATTCTTGTGAAAAACAACCTTGTAAGATGTTTACCTCAAAAAGTGTTTTCATGTGATGATCATTGTGTTGCTTGTATTAAAGGTAAGCAGCACAAAACTTCTCATAAGTCCAAAGAAATAAATACAATCTCTTCACCTCTTCAGTTATTGCATATGGATCTCTTTGGTTCTACTAATGTGATGAGTATTGGTAAGAAATCCTACTGCTTAGTCATTGTTGATGACTTCTCTAGATTCACTTGGGTATATTTTCTAAGGACTAAGGATGAGACAAGTGGACTGATCAAATCCTTTGTTCTTAGGGTTGAAAACCAAACAAATCAAAGAGTTAAAGTCATCAGATCTGATAATGGAACTGAATTTAAAAACAATGACTTAAACAACTTTTGTGAGACTAAAGGTATTGAGAGACAATACAATGCTCCTAGAACTCCTCAACAAAATGGTGTTGCTGAGAGGAGAAATAGGACATTGATTGAGGCTGCTAGATCTCTGTTGGCAGATTCAAAATTACCAATTACTTTTTGGGCAGAAGCAGTTAATACTGCTTGTTATGTCTAAAACAGAGTTCTAATAGTCAAATCTCAAGGTAAGACACCTTATAAACTTTTTAACAAGAAGAAACCTTTTATTGGATTTTTCAAACCTTTTGGGTGTCCTTGCACAATTCTCAACACCAAATCTCACTTAGGCAAGTTTGAAAGCAAAGCCGAGGATGGATTTCTTGTTGGATACTCCTCTCAGAGTAAGGCATATAGAGTATTTAATAGTTCTTCAAGGATTATAGAGGAAAGTGACAATGTCAAATGCAATGAGAACACACCAAATCAAATTGGTACAGGTCCTGATTGGTTGTTTGACATTGATTCACTAACTAATGCTTTGGGTTTTAGTAATGTGCAAAATGAAGGAACAAGCTCAGAAAAGGTACAAGCACAGAGTCCAGAGTTTGTGCTGTTGCCAATACCTACAGTAGATCCTGTTGAATTTTGCCAGCAAGAAAAGAAAGATGATTCAGAATCAGAAGATTATGATCCAGATCAGGATGAAGATGCTAAAGCAGATGAAGAGGACAAAGGTGATGAAGAGAATAAGAGTGATAAAGAGGATGCTCATAATTCACGAAACACAGGACCTGAGATGCCCATACTGTCAGAAGATGACACTGATGATGACAATTCTTTAGTGTATGGTGGAAGCACTCCAGAAAAGAATGACTCCAATCTTGAAGCAAATCTTAATGAGGAGGATGTCAATCATACAAGAACACAGAAGAATCATCCTCCTCAATTGGTGATTGGTGACATCAATTCCCCAATGATCACAAGGCAACAAAGCAAGTTAGGGGGATTGAAAGACCTACAATCAGGCTTGCTATCTTGTTTTCTATCCCAGATTGAACCCAAAAAGGCTTATGATGCAATGAAAGACCCAAGCTGGATAGAAGCAATGCAAGAGGAGCTGCTGCAGTTTGTGCTGCAAGATGTATGGGATCTGGTTGACCTTCCATAAGAACAAAGGGCAATTGGTACAAAATGGGTTTTCAGAAATAAGAAAGATGAGTGAGGAATTGTGATAAAGAATAAGGCCAGGCTTGTGGCACAAGGGTACACACAAGAAGAAGGAATAGACTATGAAGAAGTATTTGCTCCAGTAGTCAGAATTGAGGCAATTAGGCTGTTTCTAGCCTATGCTTCTTTCATGAAGTTCAAAGTTTATCTGATGGATGTCAAGAGTGCATTCCTATATGGGACAATTGATGAAGAAGTATATGTTTGTCAGCCTCCAGGGTTTGAAAACCCTAACTTTCCTGACAGAGTATACAAATTAAAGAAGGCACTCTATGGGCTACATCAAGCACCAAGAGCATGGTATGACACTCTGTCTACCTATCTCTTGGACAATGGTTTTGAAAGGGGAATAATAGACAAGACTCTGTTCATCAAAAGGAAGAAGAAGGACATCCTGCTTGTGCAAATCTATGTGGATGACATCATCTTTGGATCCACAAAAGATTATATGTGCAAAGAGTTTGAGGAGCTGATGCACAAAAGATTCAAGATGAGCTCTATGGGTGAACTTACATTCTTCCTTGGGCTACAGGTTAAACAGAAGAAAGATGGTATCTTCATTAGCCAATCCAAGTATGTGCAGGATATACTTACAAAATTTGGATTTTCAGATTCAAAGCCTGCAAGCACATCTATGGAAACACACAAACAGATCACTGCAGATCTTGAGGGGGAGGATGTAGATGTTCATCACTATAGATCTATGATAGGCTCCCTCATGTATCTAACAGCTTCAAGGCCAGATATTATGTTTGCTGTCTGTGTGTGTGCCAGATTTCAAGTAAGACCTAAGCAATCTCACTTTCAAGAAGTCAAGAGGATCTTCAGATATCTCAAAGGACAACCTAGGTTGGGTCTTTGGTATCCTCATGACTCACCATTTGATCTACTTGCATATTCTGATAGTGATTTGGGTGGTGCAAACTTGGATAGAAAGTCTACATCAGGAGGATGTCAGCTTTTGGGTGCAAGACTAGTTTCATGGCAGTGTAAAAAGCAAACCACAGTGTCCACCTCTACAACAGAAGCAGAGTATATAGCTGCTGCAAGCTGCTGCTCTCAAGTGCTATAGATTCAGAATCAGATGTTGGACTATGGTGTTACTTTTCTTCACACTCCAATCTTCATCGACAACAACAGTGCTATTAGTATTGTTAATAATCCAGTCAAGCACTCTAAAACCAAACATATAGAAATATGGTACCATTTTATTAGAGATTGCAATGAAAAGAAGCTAATTCAGGTTTTGAAGGTACACACAAGTAACCAATTTGCTGATCTATTCACCAAAGCTTTTGATGTGGATAGATTCACATTCTTGGTCACAAGTGTGGGCATGATAAACACTGAATAAGCCTCTTCTGATTGTCTTTATGTACCATTTTTGTATAGATTCCTTCATGTTTACTTTCTTATAATATATTGTGCATGGTGCTGCTAACTATGTGTGTTTAAGTGTTTCAGATTACCTTGATGATTAGAAACTTGGTACTTCTAGTTAAGTTAATACTGCTCTCACTATTAATCCTGCTGCCAGTTCAAATATGGTTAAGTATGGTTACTACTGCTTGGTGGTTTATACTGCTAATGCAAAGTTACTACTGTTTACCTTATTTCTACTGCCAGACAATGTTACTACTGCTGGTATGTGTTAATACTGCTAGTCTGTGTTAATACTGCTGGTATGTGTTACTACTGCTAGTCTGTGTTAATATTGCTAGTCTGTGTTAATGCTGCTAGTATGTGTAACTACTGCTTATATGGGTTAGTAGTGCGGGCTTGTTAATGCTGCTAGGGTACTTAGTACTACTTCTAAATGAAACCTTCCACCTATAAATACCCTTTCTGACCCTCAAAATCCAAACGACTCTTTGAGTTTCCTACGAGTGTTCATCTTCTCTCTCTCTCTCTCTCTCTCTCAAATTCTTGCTTACCAGTGCGTAACCCTAATTTCGATCCTAGTTTCGATCAAGAAGATGGCAGGACTGGTGTTTATTGATGATCACAATGAGTTGACAATGCTACAGAAACCCAAGCAAGCAGAAGGTTTTCATCAGATTGTGGATTTCCTAAAATCCTCACACATCGCCTACGCATTAACTGTCAATCCCACAATCTATGTGGAACATCTGCGACAATTCTGGGCCAATGCTTCCATTCACACTGAAGATGGAAATCCGGTCATCAAATCAAGGGTTTGTGATAAACCTCTAACCATCACAGAAGGCTATATTCGCATTCATCTACGACTAGATGATGCCTCAGGTATTACCTCTCTGTCCAAGGAAGATCTCTTCCAATCAATTAGTCGAATGGGGTATGAAGGTCCAACTGAGGTTTACAAATTCTTCAAGAGCAAATTTTCACCTCAGTGGAGATTCTTTGTTCATACCCTTCAACATTGTATTTCTAGAAAAACAACTGGATGGAGTGAGTTCAGCAGTACCTTAGCTTATGCTCTAGTCTGCTTAGCTACCTCTAGAAAGTTTAATTTTTCTCAAATGATTTTCAATGATTTAATGTCAAACCTGGATACCAAAACCAAAAGCTTTTATATGTATCCAAGGTTTGTGCAAGAAGTACTAAATAATGAATTGACGGATCTACCCTCTTTTCAAGAGGTGTATGTACCAAAACCTCCCAAAGGGAAGGTATTCTCCAACATGAAAAGACCAAGTAAGGACTTTTCTGGACAAGAGACACCATTATTCTCTACAATGATGGTTATGTCTCATTCCCATGGTGAGGCATCAGTGTCAAAGCCCACATCTGACCACCCAACTGATGACCTACCCCCACCATTCAGTTCAATTAATACTCCTCAGATCCCTATTGTCAAGCCAAAATCCCCCATCACACAAAGAAGGAAAAACAGAGAAGACAAAGAAAGAGATAAGCATGTCAGATGCAAAGAAGAAAGGAAAAGAGAAGGTGGTTGAATCCGAGAAACCTGTGAAAAAGCAAAGGCAAATAGATATGGATGCAGAGTTGGCAAAGAAGCTGCAGGAAGAGCTTGAACAGGAGGAAGAGACACAAACAGCTAAAGACAGACAGATTGCCTTAGATTTGTCTACAAAGCTAAATGAAGAATATCAAAGGAGCTCGAAGACTGCTGCTGCTGCTAAGAAAGTTACAAAGAAGGCATCAAGGCAAAGGCTACCATTAAAGACAAGACAAAGACAACCATCTAAAACATTCCTAGCCAATCAAGAAAGAAGGAAAATGATAAACTTTCTGAAAGGAGTTATTGGAGTTCCTGAAGGAATGTTTATCAGTATGTCATTTGGAAGGATAGAAGAGCTATACAAGAAGGAGATGGCCAAGCTACAAGGGGATTTCTCTCAAAGGGTTGAGGTTGAAAGAAAGTTGAAAGAAAGACATGATCTCAACATACAACAACCCTTCCCTGACAGTGAAGAAGGCACTCCTATCAAAGAAAAGTCAGAAGTGAAGCAAGAAGAGACTTTAGCTCAAAAGATTGGAGCTATTAAAAGAAAGAAGTCCATAGCTACCAAGCCAAAGGCAAAAAGGCCTAGAGCTGAAGAAGGAAAGAAAGACCAGGAAAGTGAACAAATGGAAGCTGAACCTTCTGTAGAGCAGCAGGAACAAACAGAAGCAGATGTTTAATCTCAAGAGCAAAGATCAGAGCAAACAAGCCAACAATCTTCAGATCAACCTAGACAATCAGATGAGCAGGTGAATTTGTACATGACTGTGACTGATGAAGAACCTATGCAAGCTGATCCTATCTCAATGAAAGCGCCAGAGATTATTCATTGGGACACTCTGAAGGATAACAGAAGAGAATATTTCAGAATCAAGAGAATGGGTGATCAGTTTGAGGTTTATTCAACTTGGGGAAAAGTAATCAGAAGCTGTTCCAGAGCTGACTTGGAAGAAATGTACGAAGTTGGGATAAAACTGTATGAGAATGTGTTGAAAGGGACAGAAATGAGTCTAACCAAGATAGCCATGGAGTACTTGTGCATGATGTTTGAGGTCTGAAATGTGCTAAGGATGGATACTACTGCTGGACTTAAAGATTAATATTGTTGATTATATTAATACTGGTACTTGAATTATTACTACTGCTTGTAGGATTACTACTGCTTGTAGGATTACTACTGCTAGAGGTATTAATACTGTTTGAAAGTTAATACTGCTAGTAGTTAGTACTGCTTGAAGAATTACTACTGCAAGCATAGTTAGTACTGCAAGTATGGTTAGTACTGCTATGGATATGAAGATTAATGCTGCTTCTGATGATAATGTTGATAAAGATGTCTTTGAACGAAAGACTAGGAGTTGAAGATAATGATGAAGATAATTATGGAATGGATGCTAAAGATCAATATTTCTTTTGTAATTATCTTGTAATCAGTTCTGTATATATAGTCTAGAAGTCTTTGATAGTTAGAAATAGTTTTTGATAGTCTTATTCATACAGAATACGTTTAGAGAGAATTAACCTCAAGGTTCTTTGTAGTCCTTTCAATAGAGAAGTATTGAACGTCTGTTGAGCTTGTTCAACAGATTGAGGTTTTGTTTGTAATCATTAAGTTAAATCAATATAACTTGTGATTGAGTTCATACACTGTTTGATTGATTTACTGTTAAAGTGTTTTTCCGCGACTTCTTTAACATAGTTTCTGAGTGTTTAGTTTAAATTCTTGTTTAGAATTTCGATCCTGACAATTAGTAGCTAGGAGGCTTATCTTTTAGATCATCTTTCTTAACTTGAATTTTTTTCCTTCCTATTAGGTGAGGAGTGTGTTTGGGTATTTGCAATATATAATGTTTTATACTTAAAAAAATGTTGTTTTTGTGACTTAACTTTGGTTTATAGAAGGATTCTTATTTCTTTGTGTTATGTAGATTATATCCATATGATAAGATGATTAGATTTTCTTAAATGATTTTCGATTAGTAAGTTCAGTACACAATTTTGAAACTCCTCTTTTATGAGGTGTACCACAACTATTCTTTTTTGGAAATGAGGATTTGATTAGTTTTGATATGGTTTTCATTGACAAAAATGTATGTTTTTATATTACTTTATTCTTATGCTCATATCAATTATTAACAAATTATGTTATGCTTATCGTTTGGTTAAATATTTTTATGTTATATTGGTGTCCCTGATGACGACAATGGTTTGGAAAAATTTGGCCACTAAGTTTAATTGTTTGTTACAAGAAAGAAATGTATATATTTTGCAAAATCTCAAGGTTGTCGAGAATTATAGACCTTTGTTGTTTCAACCACTTATGTTTAGTAGGTTGGATAAGTGCAATCCATGTCAATCTTTGGAGTCTCTCCCATTTAGAGAGTGAGCATATGTTTGGACGGTAGTTATCATGCCATCTATGTGTACATTTGTTTCTATCTTAACAAAATTGTCAGAGATACCGCTCTCTTTACAAAAAGAAAAAAGTCCGTGCAAGGTCATAAATTATGCAAACAATGCAAACATTATTATCCACTAATCATCATTAATGTTACTCATTTTATTTCACTTTACAAATTTATTCCTTAACTATATAGATGCCCCTTCAAATACAAACCGTGCATATGTTGTACCCCTTACAAACCAACCTTAACCCTTGATATATATATATATATATATATATATATATATATATATATATATATATATATATATATATATATCTTCAAAGGTTTCATACATGCATTATTCACATTTTTCAACTTACAACTATACACATTATTCACATATGCTATTCCCATTTCTGGAATTGCATATATGAAAATGCAATTTCTTCATATGCAGCTGTAACGCAATTTGGTAAAAAAAATTAAAATTTCAATATAACATTAAATGAGGGATAATGCTTCCTCTTACTATTCAAAACTCAATACACCTCAATGTAAAATTCTATAATTAACCTCAACAAATATAAACTCTAATAAAATACAAGGACTAAACAGAAGTCGTATGCTACATATCCCCAATACAAGTTGCTCTTCTTAAGCTAACGCGAAAGATTTCACCAAGCTACTTACCTCACGAGCACACCACTAGCACTTCTCTCTCCATAGTGTCACTAGAACTATTCCCCAACGAAGCCTGTTGCACATGCCAACAAATAAAAAGGTTAGGCTAACTCCTAGTGAGTTCAAGAGTTTTACATGAACAAATATATATTTAAAGGAATGAACCTCAACTAAAAATCATAATCTTTCAAATGGTTTACTTTAAACTCGAAGACAACTCTTTTCCAATTTCATGCATTTTTCAAAGGTGGACACCCCACTACAAAACATTCTTTATAAAATGATGCAACCCAAAACTCACTCAAAAAGAGAACAGGGATTGACTCCCAATTTAAGAAACGTGGATAAAACGTTGCATCCCAAAACACCCAAACACGGGTGGGGTAAAATACTCAACCCACACAACATGGTTAAAACCCACATGTACAATATATTACCAAAAACACAAACGCTTGGCCCAATACTCATGCAACCATAAATTGAAAGGAAACCAATTATCAAAACATGAGGATGAAGTACTTCATTCAAACCTTAATATACGTGGAGGGAGATCCAATATTAAGGTCCTCATTTACGGTCAACCACATAAGCCCAATGACAATAAAGTAAAACGTCATTATATTTAAAATGTTGTTAGCCAACAACGGGGGAGACCCGTATCCGTTGAGAGTGGAAGAACAAAAAAGTATGTCACCCATGCAACATTAATCGCATGACACCTCACGACATGACAACCCAAGTTTCCCTACGATTTCTTTAACAAGTTTCACCTCAAGTCAGTTGAACTTGATGAACATTCCGAAGAACTCCATCCCGAAGGCCCGACACACTTAAAAGACTACCTCCCAGGCATTACTTCAAGCGGCGGAGGTCCTAGTGCCTACCTCCTCGGTAGCACCACCAGACTCAACCCTCCTAGTGCCCACTTGTAAAGTTTCCGGTCGTAAAACATGGATACTGGAGTTCAACCCCGCAATATCCCAATTGACCATCCAAAACAAACTGACTTACGTGCCTATGGATCCAATGCAACACAATCTAACATTACATGACTACACATGAATAACCAATGCACTCGAGCATGTAATTAACATCGATATGCAACACGGTGCATTAGTATGTAAACCAAAACCGGGCTCTACATTGATCCACTAAAACCGGACAATTGTCCCCAAGACTCTTTTAAGTCAACATCGAGCTAAAGTGCTTAAAACCCTTTTTGACCAACCAAGAACGGTCCCAAATAATAAAACGCAATCGACTCACGTCATGCAAACACACGCCCCAAAATACATGAATAAACTCCAACACAGTTTAGATTGGGACAAATTGCTTTCGAAGTGATTTTATACCATTTATTCCTTCAAAACGTCCCATGACACAAAATTAAGCATTTCTCCAAAACAAACACTAAAGATGTCTTTTAACCAAATAATCTCATTTATGCAATAAATCACAAAAACCCTTTCATTTATGCCTTATTTATCAAAATGCCTAAAATCCCAAATATGGTGTTTCACAAGATTTATATAATCTTACTTGTTCAAGTAGAAAAACTCATCATAGCTTTCAACATTTTATAATAATCATGTACAACACATAAATACTCTAAAATAGACATTTTTGGCATGTACAACGTTTTCACAAATCAACTTGAACTCACCTTGCTAGATTTAGACTAAATCTAGGTTTTACCCCCAAAACTTGAATCTCCTTTTATGAAGGCTTGAAATATCCAAGCAATCTTCCTAGATCTTAGATCCAACACATCTATAAGGTTTCCATCACCACACAAGTCATCAAAATCACACCCAAGTTGAAGGATGAAACCATCAAACCCTAGCTTAACATTAAGAGAGATGAGGAACTTACCACCACAAAATACTCTTTTATCTTCCAATAGACTTTAAATCTCTTGATATATACTTGAATAGATCTAAAAAACGAAGCCATGCCAACTTGAATATCCAAAAATGGAGTTGAGATGCAAAAGTTATGAGGAAATGAAGATAGAGGGCTGAAAATCGGGTTTTATGGTCGAACAGTGCTCCGCACAGGTTACCACGCGGCCTAACCCGCGCCACAACCCACCCGGTTTCCCTTAAGTCACCCGGGTGGCTCTAAGTCATGCCGTAAGTTGCGCCGTGCACTGCTCGCCCGATTTTCTTCTCATTCACTATTTTGGCCATAACTTCTTCGTTTTACCTCCGATTTTGGGAAAGAACCGTTGGACTCGTAATTGAATCATTCATCCAACAAGACTATAAAATCTAGGATTCAAGTCCAAAATCCAATTTCTTCTTTTTTCCTTAAAATACTAGTTTCTGTATTAACTTGAAATTATACCTTCCAAAAATCGGGGTGTTACAATCCTCCCAACCTTGGAAAAGATTTCGTCCTCGAAATCTGGAACCGACCAAACACCCAACATCGCCTTTAGCGAGATCAATCGTTTCTCTATCCGAAAGGGATACCTCCACGGTGTCTTGCCTCATATACAAAACCGATTACATTCTGGTTAAGGTTGTTACTGTACTTCTCATAACGAGTCGTCACAACTTAATCCCAAGGTTCGACATATCTCACCGATGACGGGATGAACATCAAGTCCTTATCAAACCATCTTCCTATCATTAAGATCTCGGTTGCCTCCCAACCTTAGGTTGTACACATCACCTCAATAGTGGCTTACGACCTTAACTAAAAACTTCCACCAAAGACACCCCAAAACGGACTTTAGTCTTAAAGGCTTATAATTCTGACCCATCACAGTTTCTTCAATAATAAATTTGTACTTAATGTTTACCTCATTATTCTCGCCAAATTCCCCCAATACTCAACACCACCAAAGATTTATCGTCCTTTTTCCTGACGAAGTTCCTAGCACTAGTTTGGTCCGATTCACCACGGAACAACCCGTCTTCCCCAAACTGCCCCAATACGCAACATCTGTAGACAACGGATTACCCCAAACTCCCCGGTTACCCAACTCCCACAGTGCATTCAAGCATCGATTGACAAATCAACGAAACCTCGTTGTTTATAGAATTACCTATGATCGATCCCTAATTTCCATCATCTAATTTCCTTAAGGTTACCATTTAAATTGCAAAGACACAGTTTCATTAGAAGTACATTGAAGCACCCCAACAATCATTATCTTCAAATTGAATGTCGACACCTATCCTCAAAATGACTATACTGCAACGTGGGTGTACCGTCAATATTTCACTCCAAATTTGCATTGTCGAATTAAAGTTGTCATCTAACATGACATTAAAATTCCAATCTTACATCTCTAACAAAAGAACCACAATATATCCTTTATTTTTGAAGACTCACCCGGATGGCACACCTCAAACACATACATGATATTGAACAATCAAATCATCAAATCATGTCCAACAATAAGCAAGCAACCATACAATGCTTTAACCCGAAGAGTTACCGGAACCGAAAGATCACCACTTAAATAACTGGGAGAATACATACATTTAATACCTCAATTATTCATGCGTGTACCGATTCATAAACTAAAACCCAACATTCCAAAACTGGCCACAAGTCGAATGATCTGACGCTTTAATTCCCGAGGACTCCTCTAGTCCCTAATTACAATTCCTTTCTCTAGGGGGTTTAAATCTATAGCCCTAATGAGTTCAAGAATTTTCAACTATAAGACTCAACAGATGTGCCAATTGAAATTTTACAAGACTTGCAAACACAAAATCTTTATAACAATAAATCATATGTGAAAAAAATTCACTACACTTACTCGGTAGTTGTGCGAAGTGGTCACACACGCCACACATACAAAACCATTTCGGGAAGTATTTGATTAATACTCAAGATAATATCGACACCAACGAAAGATATTTCAACAAAATTTTCAAAGGAACCGTTATGACCTCAACATGCATCTATTTGCGCCATGAACGAGAAATAATTTTACGTACTAAAACAGCGTATAACAAAGCGTGTTTGTACAAAACTCCAGAAGGGGAAACTCACATAATAAAGTTCCAAAAATTTATCATTTAACCATATAATGACATGGAATAAAATTTCCCAACGAGACTCGCATACATCAGTTTATTCCCCCAAAACTTAGTAAAAAGATAGGTGCATGCGATTTGGTCAAACGTAAAATAACTTTAGATCGACTTCAATCTTTAAGCCGTACGGATAAAACGCTCTTTGACCCAAAATAGTGGTTATAGTCATATATACCCATAAGCCAATATAACATATTTGTGTGCACCCTTAACAGTGATGTCAACAACCGTAAGCGCACACAATAAACATTGAGTATGACTAACATAGACTCTCCATACATTTACTCACGCCATGGTGTAAATCAATTCGTGCACTAAACAGTATATGACAAAATGTTTACAAAACTCAAAATAGAATTTTCATGCATGACATCAAACTCCCAAAGTTTTCTCTCTTTAGCCACAACACAACACGGAATAAGATTCCACAACAAAACTTGCATGAGACGATGTATTTCACAAAACTAGTAAAGTGGTATGTGCTTACACCTTGGTTAAATACAAAATAATTTACGTTGATTTCAAGTTCAAAGCCAAGTCAACAATATGTTTTCATCATTCTAAAATGTCGGCTAATACACTATGACGGACATTCCAAGTAAAATATGCATGCATACAATACACAACCAAACCGCCCACACAAGAACTCAAGGGAAAACGATACAACTAGACGCCATTAAATCACCACATTAAATCCACAAAATCTCATGGAATAAAATTCTCAATAAAACTCAAAACCAAAATAATGGAAGATAACTCTTCGTCCAAAACCTTAACATATGTGGAGGAGATCCAAAGTTAAAGTCATAAAACGTGGTTACTTGTCCAAGACCCTAAATAACATCAAAATACGCACATCGCAATATCCGAAATAGTGTTGGTCAACAATAGGAATAAAGAAAGTCTCAACAAGGTTTGCAACCTCATGCAACCAAATAATTTTATGCATGTTTAAGATCATGGTTTAAAATCTTGTGTGTGTTAAACATTTTTCCAAGACTTTGTAATATAATCCACATGATGCTTTTAGAGACATGAGAAATAATTGATACAATTCATTTTAGATATAAATTTCGTGCATGAATTTGATCGGCACTCAACGTTTCGAAACCACGTTCCCCAATTTCCCGTCACACTATCGTCATTTTGATGCTCAACATCTTAAGACAATAATTCAAGGATTTCACCCGACCATCCTACAATTTTCTCCTCGAATAATGCTTATTCCATAAGTCAATGGTTCTAATCCAACCAATAATTCCGACCCGAAACGGTCCATTTAATGCAATCACCATTCTTAACCGTCACTACAAGTGACAACACTATAAATATTAACCTCTTCAAGCCACTACTCCTCGGAAACTCATCCACTACCCCATCGGTCCTCACATAAGGGCGGTTCAAGCATACACATGTAACATGTAAGTTCACCACGACACTGGCCAGGTCTAATTATAAACGTACCGTACATGATTATCCTTGCTACCCTCGTCATGATTCCCGATTCTAGTGACTCTATCGAATTCAAAATATCTTATCTTAGAGTGTTTAGTAGTGCAATCTCACTTTCTCATACTTAGAAGAACGCTAGTTTGAGTCTAGGTATCCGAAATCAACACTTAAATCTCTCAAACTTAAGCTCTGATACCAACTTGTAACACACTCAAGTTTGGTAAGAGCAACTAATTTAAAATTTCAATATAACATCAAATGAGAGACAAGACTTCCTCTTCCTATTCAAAACTCAATACACCTAATGTAAAATTCTATAATTAACCTCAACAAATATAAACTCCAATAAGATACAAGGACTAAACAGAAGTTGGATGCTACATATCCCCAATACAAGTTGCTCTTCATAAGCTAACGCGGAAGACTTCACCAAGCTACTCACCTCACGAGCACACCACTAGCACTTCTCTCTTCATAGTGTCACTAGAACTATTCTCCAACGAAGCCTGTTGTACATGCCGACAAATAAAAAGGTTAGGCTAACGCCTAGTGAGTTCAAAAGTTTTACATGAACAAATATATCTTTAAAGGAATGAACCCCAACTAAAAATCATAATCTTTCAAATGGTTTACTTTAAACTCGAAGACGACCCTTTACCAATTTCATGAATTTTCAAACCTTAATATACGTGGAGGGAGATCCAATATTAAGGTCCTCATTTACGGTCAACCACATAAGCCCAATGACAATAAAGTAAAACATCATTATATTTAAAATGTTGTTAGCCGACAACGGGGGAGACCCGTATCCGTTGAGATTGGAGGAACACAAAAGTATGTCACCCATGCAACGTTAATCACATGACACCTCACGACATGACAGCCCAAGTGTCCCTACGATTTTTTTAACAAGTTTCACCTCAAGTCAGTTGAACTTGATGAACATTCAAAAGAACTCCATCCCGAAGGCACGACACACTTAAAGACTAACTGCCAGACATTACTTCAAGCGGCGAAGGTCCTAGTGCCTACCTCCTCGGTAGCACCACCAGACTCAACCCTCCTAGTGCCCACTTGTAAAGTTTCCGGTCGTAAAACATGGATACTGGAGTTCAACCCCGCAATATCCCAATTGACCATCCAAAACAAACTGACTTACGTGCCTATGGATCCAATGCAACACAATATAACATTACATGACTACACATGAATAACCAACGCACTCGAGCATGTAATTAACATCGATATGCAACACGGTGCATTAGTATGTAAACCAAAACCGGGCTCTACATTGAGCCACTAAAACCGGACAATTGTCCGCAAGACTCTTTTAAGTCAACATCGAGCTAAAGTGCTTAAAACCCTTTTTGACCAACCAAGAACGGTCCCAAATAATAAAACGCAATCGACTCACGTCATGCAAACACACGCCCCAAAATACATGAATAAACTCCAACACAGTTTAGATTGGGACAAATTGCTTTCGAAGTGATTTTATACCATTTATTCCTTCAAAACGTCCCATGACACAAAATTAAGCATTTCTCCAAAACAAACACTAAAGATGTCTTTTAACCAAATAATCTCATTTATGCAATAAATCACAAAAACCCTTTCATTTATGCCTTATTTATCAAAATGCCTAAAATCCCAAATATGGTGTTTCACAAGATTTATATAATCTTACTTGTTCAAGTAGAAAAACTCATCATAGCTTTCAACATTTTATAATAATCATGTACAACACATAAATACTCTAAAATAGACATTTTTGGCATGTACAACGTTTTCACAAATCAACTTGAACTCACCTTGCTAGATTTAGACTAAATCTAGGTTTTACCCCCAAAACTTGAATCTCCTTTTATGAAGGCTTGAAATATCCAAGAAATCTCCCTAGATCTTAGATCCAACACATCTACAAGGTTTCCTTCACCACACAAGTCATCAAAATCACACCCAAGTTGAAGGATGAAAGGGAAAAGGATGAAACCATCAAACCCTAGCTTAACATTAAGAGAGATGAAGAACTTACCACCACAAGAGGCCCTTCATGAAGAACAGTCAGATAACGACTGTCGGCTCCTTCTAGAAAAAGCATCATTCGATTTTTCCATAAAGAAAAGTTGTTCGGAATGAACTTAGGAGGTTTGACCGTAGAACCATTGTTAGGGTGAAAAGAGTTTTGAGAAGATAGAGAATCAACTTTAGTGTTGGAAGATGAAGTCATGACGGATCTGGTTTATTATATTAAACCAACTGCTCTGATACCACTTGTTAGTCCCAAAATACTAAAACAAGGTTTTGTAGAAGGGGGGGGGGGTTGAATACAAAACACAAAAGTTTACTTAATTTTAATTCTTTATTGATATAAATATCAAGAATTACACTTAGAAAAACAAAGATTGTTGCAAAAAAGAACAGTTAAACTATTCTAACAATCTAGCACTTAGAAAACTTTTTAACACAAAGACAAAAAGCTTAGAGAGAATACAAACTAACAACTTGCTGAAATTGCACTTAGAATTTCTTTGAGCTGAAAATCGTCTGTTGCATGGAGTCATCTTCATCCTTTATATAATATCCAATGCATTGATTGCAAAAGACACTTGTCATGTGATGAATGGATTCTTGGATATCTTCAATAAATTCTTATATATTTGAAATGACTTATCAAGATACAAAAGGTAACTTTTGTACTATGATAAGACAATATCTTAATATAATATGCCTGGTACAAATCTTTTTGAGATCTTCAAAGGAGAAAGTCTCAATCAAATCAGAATACAAATGAATATCCTTTATGCAGTAGAAGTTTCCATTCCCTATGTCAGAAGATCATTGGGAATGAGGAAGTATGTCTAATAAGAGGATTTAACATAATGAGGTTTTGCCGTTCAAGAAGTGATCGGCAGAGAGAAACTCCACCGAAGGATCGGTAGAAAGAATCTCTGTCGAAAGATTGGCAGAGTGATGCCGAGGCAGGGAGTTCAGCAAGGGATCCTTATGCCGAATAGAAGAAATATCGGCACAAGGAATGTCTGCCGAAAATATTGCTTCTTCTGTAGATATAACTCAGTCTTCTTGAAGTTCATCTTGATCCGCATCAGAGACTTGATTCATGTTGAATTCGGGTGGTCTTTGATTCAACGATTTTTTAAAACATAACTAAGCTATTACAAAGAACCATAGAATTTCCTAAGTATGAAAATGTACAAACATTTTACCGAAGAATAATTACAAGTTAAAGGAGAGGTCATATTCAAATATTAGATGACCCAACAATCTCCCCCTATTTGATGATGACATATCATACTTAGATAAAAGAAGTAAAATATGAATAATGCATTTTGACCATGTTCTTACTCTTTTGGGTTCTTTTTCACATAGACCATTTTTTTTAGAGTATCCGACATTTACAAGTATAAACAAATGAAAGAATGAAAATTTACAAGCTATTTACGACAAACTAAGATTGCACATTGTATTTAATCTTAAGAGAAGATTACAATACAAGTTCAAAAATAGAGAGATGACAAAAAAAAAATTAACAAGAGAAAAGCTAAGGAGCAGCACTCCTTTTCTTCAATTCATTGGTTACAGCCACATAGATGTCCATTGCTTGAATATGGATGATTTGAGAAATACCATCAAGAAAGATGGTGTCGGTAATGGAAATTTCCCTTGATCTGAAGAACCAAACTTGACCGAAGGCATCATTGAAGAAGATTCCTTCAATCGGCTCACGAAGTACTGTGGTGGAAGGATGAGGAACCAAAGTCAGTAAGGATAAGTTAAGGTTGGAAATATTTGGAACTTTTTATTGCTTGGCCATCTGGGCAAACACATATTCCCTTTTTGACTTCGATTTGGTCTTGGAGAGAGGAAGGAGGTTGGCTTGCATGCTTTCTATCAGCTTTTCTTCGGCATGAGTGTGTGTAATCTTGTAGGTTCTTCGGTAGGTGATGAGTGGATAACTTATCATATTTTCCATCACTTTTTAGTAGGATTTTCTAGCATTTTAATTTCCCAAATCACAATATTTGAGTCTTTTATTCTTAATTTTAACATTTGTTGAGTTGGGAGCTAAGTGGTGGAAATTGACCTTACTTATGTGCTTTTATGTTAACTTACTGATAAATGATACTGCAACAGGAGTCACAGCATGAGGACTGCAGTCATGGACTAAACTTCATAATCTTTTTGGTTAGTGCAACTAAGCTCTTTGAAGATGACTTGAATATATTCGGTGGAGGAAGAACAATGGCAGAGCATATATGCTCTCTTGACATATTCTTGTTACCTTAAAAGATGCTAATTGTACTCTAATTGACACTTGATTCCTAGGGACCATGTACTTTGTACTTTTATTCCTTTATTTATGCTTTCTTAGTAGCCAAGTTAGGAGCTTCTTTTTGTATAAATAGTAAATCTCTCTTCAGTAGTTAGGTGTGCTAGATCTCATTATGTTATGTACCACCGGTTGGATAGCTCACATAGCTATATCATCTTGTTACTTTAAGCTTTTTAATATTAAGTCTTTAATTTCAGTACGATACTGTTCAGTGTCACAGCACCGTTCACAACACCTTTACATTTTCTTGTCATTTACAATTCGACTTTACATTTATGTTCTTTACATTTACGCTGTCCAATTTCAGTCATTTACTTTTCATGCATTTGCTTATTATCTTTCCAATAATGTCGCACACAATGTGTCAAACGATGATAGGGTAAGTCTCTAGCTTGGGTGTAAGTGATGGTTGGGAGATAAAAGCCTATGTAACTATGGATTAATGTTTTGCTACTAGCTATCAATTTCACTATTCACTCCTTGTTTCTGAGTTTCAACCAAGTGCTTCTTGATGAGGTGACGTACATTGTTTCACTTGGGTGAGCGACTTGTTTGCAAGCTAGCATATTCTTCAGAACACTGAAGTGTTATAGGGGTTGTAACAAACCCTCTCAATCTTTTTTGATTGTAAACTATACGGGGATCATAATAATATCTATGCGGAACCGGTTGGGTCGCCTAATTAGTCGTTGCTGGTAAACCTATTCTAATATGAACCTTGCAAAAGGGTTTTGTGAACCGATAGTGAAGTTGAGAACCTAGTGCTGCAGCATCTGCTGCAACATCAGTCCTATTATTTAGTTGCTTACAACTCCATCCGGATCTTGCACCCTTGATTTCTTTTAATCTGTTTTAAGCATTTTAATTTATTGTTACCAACTCTTAAAAATCATTCCTACCAAATCTCTTTCTGAAATCACCTTTTAAGACTGACTTAAGAATCACGGCTTGTTTTATTGTCTCTGTGGGATCGATCCTTGGTACTTAGTACCACTTTATTACTTGTTCAAACGATAGTGGTTTTACATGTATACTTACATGGGATTCCATTTGTGATTTTCGGGTTACATAATCCATCGACCAGTAGGTACCGAATTTTTTTTGAAGATCAGTGATATATTTTTCAACTTCAGGTTTGAGATCATTTATGCTATTCTCAAGGCATATCATGATCTCTATCCATTCGGATACCCCATGCCGAACCAAAGAATCAAGCCTTTCAATCGACCTGTTAAATTCATCCCTTGTGATGACAAGCCGAATGGCTTTACAATCTTTAGAGGGTTTTAGGATCTTTACATCAGAAATTTTTACAGGACGTCTTCGGTTGTTGAGAGCCTTATGATACCAATTGATGCACATAGCTTCGATTTACTTCTTCTTTTTCGCCGATTCCTCCAGATCACTTAGTTGGGCAACTACTGGATCGGTAGAGCCCTTTGCCTTCTCGGCTTCCTCTTCAGTTATCTTCTGAGCAAGTTCGGAATCTCTGTCTAGAGTCATCTGAGCAATTTTGGCAATTCAAATTTCTTCTTCAGATAGACCAAGATCTGAGAAAACAGTCTTCATGGGAGGAGGAAGTTTGATTCCTCCTTCATCAGCAAGTTGTTTGATTTTGATGCTCTTAAGTCGCTTTTCTTCGGCAACTGCTTCTTCAGGAGTAAGTTTCTTCTTTCCTTTATCTTTTCTCGGCACAGTTTCCCCCTTGGACTCTTCGATCACTTTGAGGGAGTGATCGGTTTCTTCACCTTTGATGACCAGAGTATAATCGATTCCTTTTTCTTTTTCGGTAGCCGACAATTCTTTTTCTTTCTCAATATTTTCGCCAGATGCCGAAACTTCCATTTACACGTTGGTTCCCTCCCCCTTAGATGCAGCGTCTTTCTAAGTTCCTTCCTGACGCGCACTGGAAAGGTTTATCTGAGGAGTAATATGATCCCCCTCAGATGGTTTCTCTCCCTCAGGGCGTGTCGGGGAGGAAAGACCTGCTTTGGCCGACACACAGCCAAGACGACGATCAAGTTGATGAAGAGTTCGGCGGTCATCGGGAGTGAATGTTGAATCAGTAATATCGATATCAAGCGAGTCGGCACAACACTGAGCAACATCGTTCGACAGAGTGTCAAGCTTGGCATTAAGTTTGGAGATGGCAGCAAGAAGTTGAGAGTTGATTTGATCCTGAACATTAGCCCGTTGCCGAAGCTGAGCAAGGTCCTGATCGCGAGCCTCAGATGTGGCTTTGAGAGCAGCCATAGAGAGTGTTAAGGAGGTGTTATTATCAATGAGTTTGATCACCTCCTTAAGGACTGCATCAAGAGCATCACCGAGAGGAATCCGAAGACCTTGTATATCCTGTTCCATAACATCCATGCACCTGTAGAAATCCGAATAGACACGAAGGAGTTCGACATTCTGCTCCTTTATGAGCCTTAGAAGTTCAGCAAGAGAATCGTTGTTGATGTCAAGAGAATCCAGAAGCTCAGGATCCCTGATTGACTTTTTCAATGATTCAAATTGAGACCCTAAGAGGCGTTGCTGCCGATTGGTATCGATAATATCGGAAAGAACATCAGAGGGAATGGAGGAATGTGATTGTTGAGAGTTCGACACAAAAGGAGGAGGTGCCAAACTTCCAGCTCGTTCGGTGACAGGAGAGGGAGGATCGTGACGTAGAATGCGTGGGGTAGGTTGAGGTTGTCTCTTTGGAGGAAAACCAGGTGGAGAATCAAGGGAAGAAGGATGATAACCTCCATTTGGTGAGTGTTTGGGAGAGAGTTTGTGTTTAGGAGACTCAGGGGAATGTTTTGGTGATGATTTCGGTGACGTGGCTTTCGGTGGGGTGAATTGTGGAGAGGTGACTTTCGGTGGGGTAGATTTCGGTGAGGTTGGTTTCGGTGGGGAGACAGTGGGGGAAGGAGGAGGATATGGGGTGGCTTGATCTTTGGTATAAGTGGTTGTATCAGAAAATAGGAGATCCAGAAATGTATCGGTGGTGCTCTTGAAACCGATGTCTGGAAGTATCGGTTCTTCATGGAGCAGTGTAGAATCATCGGGTGTTACCCCGGGTGTAAGGATGTGATGTGAAGAAGAGGAACGTTGGCTAGGAGAGGATGCCAACTCAGCTTCATCCCTCAATTGATATTGAGGAGAAGGAGTAATATGGGATTCCTGTTGTGCAACCAAACCCTTTAGATAGGGAGTGGAAGAGGTGGCTTGAGGGTTAACAGATCCCCTTGGCCCGAGAGGGGGAATTTCAACCTCATCCGATTTTTGAGAATCGGTAGAGGGAATATGAGGTTCGGCCGAAAAGGACTTCCTAAGTCTCTTAGGACGAGACTTAGATGGGGATTTGGAACCACGTCGCTTTTGAGATGAAGGGGTAATGACTGGGGTAGACTCCGAAGGTCGTTTCAGAGGCATAGTCATAAAAGCGAGTGCGACATTACCGGTGGCACGTTTCTTCTTAATAGCCACCGATTTGGCTCGAGTAGATTTTGGGGGAATTGGGACCTTCGATTTGGATGAACTTTAAGAAAGTGGAGGCCTTTCGGTACCAGTTTCCAAAAGAGTACCCCAAATCGGATTGGGAGAAGTGATGAAAGAGATCATACCTGCAGAGACCGGAGTGTCGGTAGGCTTCACGGGTTTATGAAGAGTTTTCTTGCTTATTTGAGTAGAGGGCAAGTCATACACCACTGATGGCTCGGGCAAATCAACATCGGCACTGAGCGGTCCCGCTAGTTTCTTGTTGTTGATGATGAGAGAGAGAAATCGTGGAAGAGCCACATTGTGAGTACGAGGTGGCGAGATGGCGGTGACGATAGAATCAAAAAACACCTGAGCGAAGTCAATGCGTCGCATAAAGATGAGTGCATGGGCCAACCGAGTGATAAAAGCAGGAGACTGGTCCCACCAGAAGTCTTGTGGGAGATGCAGTAGAGGAGGTGTGAGAAGAAGAAATTCCAGATAGCACCCATGTTCTTTCGAAGAAGAGTGCCGGAACCCTTGCTTTTGCCTTCGTGGATGTAGTTTAGTGTAGCGACTAGGGGTGCTCAAAAACCCGATCAACCCGACCAACCCGATCAACCCAACCCGAAAAAAGGCAACCCGAAGCTTGATCGATCAAAAAACTAAAAAACCCGACTATATTGGGTTGATATTGGGTCAGGCCCAATGGAACCCGACCCAACCCGACAACCCGTTCAATCAGATAGGTCAAAACACAAAAACATATACTATTTCACTTTCATGCCTCTTTCTTCGTTAAACAGATTCAAATGGGAAAGGGAGACGCGTTTCTTTGTTTCTTCACGCTTCACCTTCACAATCAGTCGTCGCGCACTTGACCTAATCGATTGCAATTGATTTCAGCGGTCTTTTTACGATTTCAGCAGCAGGTAATCGATTGGTAATCATTTCAGTAATCGATTTCAACAGTAACACGTTAGTAACCGATTTCAGCGGTCTGTTATTTCAAGATTTCGTTTTTACACTTCACACACAATTTGATTGCAATCGATTTTAGTGGTTGATTTCAACAGCAGGTGTTCTGGACTTCTGGTATTTCACGATTTCATTCAACGACTGATTTCAGCAGCAGGTAGTCTGATAAGTGATAACATATTAGATTGTTATATCTATTGAATGTTAAGTCAAAATATTGTATCCAAGATTTAATTAGAAAGTCAATCTTGTAAAGTCAACAATGTCAAAGTCAGAAAAGTCAATGTTGTTTAGTTTCCTTAGTCTTTAAGTCTTGTAATAGTTTAATGGGTATAAATAGGTTTTATGTCTTGTAGTTTTGGTAAGAGCTTCATTGTATATTTCAAGAGACGTGTGGTTAATTCAAGATCTACTTTCTCTCTCTACTCTCTCTCTAGTTCTTGTTAATTATTCATCTTTGATTGAGATTTAGCTTGATTTGTTTGGGATTTTACATTTATAATTGGTATCAGAGCTATACCAAACATTTTCAGAAAAGATTTCACAACAAAATATAGATCGATTTTCTGGAATCTTGGATCAAAAAAGTTTGATTTTCTGAAAATTCTCAAGAACACGAGAGTTACTGTTCATTTGATTTTTTTTTTCATTGAAAATCGATTTTGATGCAAGAAAATGGAATTATTGGATTCGATTTGTGTTTTGGATTGTTTCTTATATTGATTACATCACGAATTTTGAACTAAATCGATGTAAATTTCTGAAATTTTGGTTACCTAAAAAATTTTGTTCGAACACTGGTTGAATCAATTTTGTGTGAATTGTTGTTTTTAATATGAAATTGATAGTAGATATGTGTTTAGTATTGATTTGTGATAGTACTGATACATTTTTTAGAATCAATTTGCAGGTTTGAAGTGTGGCCATGTGGATTTCAATTCTAGATTTGAGTAAACTGGGTTTGCGCCAATTCATAATTGATTTGCGCTAGTTCATATGCAAGTTTCAAGTTTCTTGCATATTTTAAATTGAAATGCAATTTGTGGTTAAAATTTGATTGGTTGATTAGTTTTTAATGGGGCGGTGGTGGAATTTCATTTAGCAAGTTCAACCATTCAAGTTATTCAAGCTGTGCATTTCATGATCATTCAATTTGCGCCATTGGAGGTTTCTCAATTAGTGGGTCGGTATCAACTCAATTGAGTTTTGCGCCATACATGTGAGGTGTTTTGCGCCAACCTCACATCATTTCAAAGTTAACTTGATTTGGCCAACAACATATCACATTTGCGCCACTTTCTTCATTGAACTATGCGCCAACAACATGCTTAATTCAATTGGAAGTTAAAGTTTGCGCCACCTAAATGATTTAACTTTGCTCCATTAACTTTGCGCCACTCATCCAATTCAAATAGATTTGCGCCAGATTGGAAGATATCAATGAATTAGTGGGACGGTGAAGTATTCAAGAAATTAAATTTGTGCCATCCTTGTTCATTTTTTTTGCGCCACTATCACTTAAGATTTGCGCCACTATCACTTGATGTTTTGCGCCACTTTCTCAAGATTGCGCCTGATTGTAAATTGGTTTGCGCCACTCACACACTCAGACTTTGCTCCAATTTCATATACTTTTGCACTAGTAATTGTTATCACATTGTGATTGGTGGATATTTTGATAGTGGGGCGGTGGTGGTTTTATCAATTTAAACCAAAGTTCACGTAAAACCATTCATCAATTTTGTCCAAATGTTAGTGGTGGTGGTAAAATTCTGCACACATTCATTCTAAATTTGTGATTGGTTTGTTTTCAATAGTGGGGCGGTTGATGATATGAAATTGCAAATGTTTGTGCCACCTATAGCAGATGTTTGTATCACTCAATGTCAACAGGGTTGCGCTATTCAAGTCTGTGTTTTGCGCCACTCGTGACTCATGCAAAAGATTTATTTGCGCCAATTTATATCTCTTGGTTGTTTTGTGCAGTGAATTGAAAATTTTGTGGATTGATTGGTTTGTTAAATTTTGATTTGCGCCAACCGCTTCTTTAATTTGCGCCACCAACAGTTCGCGCAAAATTGTTTCTTGCGCCACCAACAGTTCGCGCAATCTTCATGTTTGCACCAGATTTCAATTGATCTGATTTTCGACTTTCTGTTTTGCAGGTTTTGAATTAATTTGATCTGCAAGTTTCAAGTGACTTTGATAAGTTCCAGAGATAGAATTTTTCTGAGAATATTTTTGTGATCTAAGTTTGACTTTCAGTCAAACTTTTCTGAATTGTTTGGGAACGATCATTCATATCAAGCTGTTTTCTTATTAAAGTTGACATCTATGGGATATTTTGCTGAGCTTGAATCGAAGGTTGCAAAGCTCAAACTAGAGAATGTAAATCTTGGTTATGCTGTTGATTTTCACTCGAAAAAGTCAAAAGAATATTATGCTGAAATCATCATACTGAAAGATGAAGTTAGTGCATTAAAGACAAGTAATGAAGATCTTTTGAAAAAGACTTCTGGGATGAATAATGAGAAAATACTGAGTTTGGAATCTGAGAACACAGATCTGAAGAGAAAGATCTCAGATATGGTTAAAGACAAATCTGATTTTGAGAGTGAAAAGAAAGTTCTTTCAAAGAAGTTCTCAGATTTTTCAAGAAAGTGTTTTGAAGAAAAGAAAGCAGTTGAGCGTAAATGCATAAAACTTTCTCAACAAGTTTCTGATTTTGAGAAAGTACTTATCTTGGAAAGAGAGAAGTTTGCCAAAGAGAAGAAGGCCATTGAACAAAAGAATGTGGGATTCTTCAAAGAAATATCCGACCAAAGAAAGGATGCTGAGAAGAAATTTGAAGAAGAACGAAGCATGTTTGAGGCTGAGATCAAAAAGCTTACTGCAAAGCTATCTGAACTGTCTGAGAGTGCACTGAATGAGCAGAAAACGAAGTCTGAATTCAAGGAAAAGATTGACTTACTTGTCAAAGAAAGAGACAACTTTGCTTCAAAGCTTAAAGAGCTTGAAAAGACAGCTTCAAGTTCAAAACAAAAAATTATTTCTTCCAAGAGGTCAGTTAAATCTTCTGATCAGATTCGTAGTACTAACCTTTTCTATGATAGAAATATAGATGGTTCAGGTACACATCAAATAAGAAGAAGATATAAAGAAAAGAAACTGGTTTGGAAGAAGAAACCAGTTGAAGATGATAAGAAAGATGAGCTGAAAGGAAAGAAATCATGTGTACAAACACACAAAGCCAAGAAGAACAAAGCGCATAAAGGTAAACCTAACCATATCTACTCGAGAGATTAATTACTCAGATTACCAGGTAAGAAATAATATTGTTCTTACTGCTGTACACATGATCATGTTCACAAAACAAGTGATCATTTCTGGTATGGTTCATATTCAATTACCCCCACAAGAACTGCAACTAACATTCATGGACCCAAATACCAGTGGGTACCAAAGCCGAAAACTGATTCTGTGTTGCAGGCACCTCAAGTCAAGGGGGAGTAAGAGAACCAAGGCTTTTGAACAAAGCAGTTCAAAACCCGGACTTCAACGTTGAAAGACTATGGCTTCTAAGTACATCAACTTAGGACCCGTACTTCAACGGAGTTTGACTTCTAATCACAACAGTTTAGGACTCGTACTTCATCGATCAAAAGACCTTACTCCTGTACTTTGCATCCGATAAGATATGATGGTCTACAATTCACAAGGGAGTTGTATTGATCTCTATCATGTGCTTTTTCATTGACAATATACTTACGATATGACAGTCTACAATTCAAAAGGGAGTTGTATTGATCTCTATCTTATGTTTTAACTGACATATTTCAGATGCATAATTTAAGGGGGAGTAAAGGTAGTGGCTTCTGATCACATGACAGATCAGGACCCGTTCTTCAACGTTCAGACTTGGATATTTTGCAAATATCCAGGGGGAGCTAAATAGACTTAAATCATTCTATCATGATTTGAGGGGGAACTTTAAAGGTAAAAATCTTCTGATCTAGATCTCTGATTTTTTGAAAGAAGAACAACTTTCAAGCATGAAAAACGTTTTCTGAAATGTTCAAACCACTTCTAGTTCTCAAAAGATTTCATGAATTAAGAAGTGTGATTTTAAATGTTTTTCAATTTTGAGCGTTAATGTTTAACTGACCGTGTGTTTCCAAAGATCAATACTTGCGTATTATCTTGTCTTTATACTGTAAAGTATTCATACACACCGGTTCAGTACTTCATTTGAATTTGTTATTACCATGTCTCTAAACGAACAAATTTTTCAATGGTAATACTCCCGTTTGATTTCAAATGTTGTTGAGCATCTATCATTATTTCTAATCTTGTGCTTTCATTGCAAAATTGTTTATATTCGTTCATATAAACAAAATATCCAATTCTTTGATACCCTAACCATTTCATTTGATCTGATTGATACATTGTCAGATTCTCAAAACAATTCTCTTGATTTCATTTCATTCATTCATTATCTTTGTTTTGAGAAATCTTCAAAGTTCAATTGTTCAAATCTCATGAGCATACATTCTGACACTGTTATCTTTTTGTGCTTAACTGTTCAAGTTAAACTGTTGAGCAATCATTCTTTCTAGGACTTACATGGGATTCATGTGTGAGCTTAAACAGAACTTCCATGGATTCACCTAAACCAGTGTTTCCTACCCAGGAAGTTATCCTATAGTGATTGAGGGGTGAGGGGTCATAAATCAAAGAGTGGGGGAGATAACTCATCCGGTTGAGTTATTCTCATTGTGCTGAACGGTAAAATGGAAATGAGAGTTTGGTCATAAGTGAGCTTAAATGATAAAAAGAAAGAGGGTGTGAGAACAGAGTTAAAAGAATATCAACACTCTGCACCAACCACTTTTTGAGCCGGGCAACCACGTCTACTGATTGGTTCACATTCTTTGGTGACCATCATTGAAAAAGGCAGTGAGCCCATGCCAACTTTTGCAATTACCCCACCAACCACTCATTTCTTTCCCGAAAAAGAAATGTTTCATTTTCATTGGGGATGCAGCACATATGCTATCTAGTCTTCACTCGGAAGATTTAGATATTGAAAAAGAAGGAAAGTTGCCCCACCTTCGCACCTCTTTCATGCACATTGAGTCTGTGTAATATTTGTTGCTGTCTCAACAGTTTACACAATTTGAGCCTTATGAAACACAATCATTGTGCTAAAATTCTTTCATACACAAGCACGAGCACACATAAAATTTGTTTTTCTGTCAGAACATTCATAGAATTACCTTGTGTTTTTCAATGATTGAATGGAAGTCCTGGGGAGTCATCATCAAACCAACTCCTTAAATTGTACATTCGTTGTACACAGTAACTTTGTGTTACTGACAGGATTCCTAACTGTTTCATTTGTTGAATCAGGGTTACAACGTTCATTATATCTGAATTTGAAAAGATTCGGGTATATACTGTTCATGAATCAGCTAATCAGATCAAAGGGCGGAGATTGTGAAATTATCATGAAGGGGAGTTTTTTTTGTCATTACAAAGGGGGAAATCAAAGAAAGCGCTGAAATTGAAGAAGTTTTGATGATCATGATGCTCATAATCATCAAAAAGGGGGAGAAGTTTACAAAGTTCAATTTCAAAGTCATCAAGAAGATGTCAAAGTGAAGATAGACTTGGAAAGAAATTCTGAAAGTTCTGTCAAAGTTTTTAAAAGATTCTGAAGTTAGATGTTTCGACAAAGTTTGTTTTTCTGAAGACTGTCAAGAGATCAGAGTGATGAAGATACAATTTTGAAAGATTCCTCGAAGTCTCAAATGTTTCAAAGTTGATGTTTCAAAAGTTTCAAGAATTTCGTTTTGTGTTCAAGACATGTTGACTTTCAAAGCTTCAAAGTGTAAAAGACTTTTCAAGATTCTTCAAAGGCTGAAAGACTGAAGATTGTTAATGCTTCAAAGTTCAAAGTTGTCAGAGATAAAAGCTGAAGAATCAAGTGCTGAAGACTAGTGTCAAATTTTTATTAAATCTTGAGTACAAAGGGGGGAGATTGTTAAGTCAAAATATTATATCCAAGATTTAATTAGAAAGTCAATCTTGTAAAGTCAATAATGTCAAAGTCAGAAAAGTCAACGTTGTTTAGTTTCCTTAGTCTTTAAGTCTTGTAATAGTTTAGTGGGTATAAATAGGTTTTATGTGTTGTAGTTTTGGTAAGAGCTTCATTGTATATTTCAAGAGACGTGTGGTTAATTCAAGATCTACTTTCTCTATCTACTCTCTCTCTAGACTTTATTGATAAATCTTGATGAGAATTGCTTGATTGTTTGGGATTTTTCATTCACAGTTTCCATCTTAACACTTCACACACAGTTTGATTATGTTTCTCTGTTATTTCACGATTTTAGTGGTCGATTTCTTCTTCTTCTTCTTGCATTTCATGATTCCATTTCTTGGTCGATTTCATCAGCAGGTAATTTTTAGGTTTCTAATATGTTATTTATATCTTTGTCTTCTAATCTGTGATAGAGATTTTTAAACCCAGTTAGACTACACAATACACAACAGTCTAATATGTTATTTTTTAGATTGTTATGTGTAATTGTTAGATTGTTCAATATATTATGTGACACAGTACTGGTTAGACTACACAGTACACAAAAGTGTAATTTTTTTATTGTTATGTTAGATTGTTATGTGTAATTGTGTATTGTTCAATATATTATGTGACACAGTACTGTGTAGTTTGAGGAGTTAGACTACACAGTACACAACAGTGTAATTTCTTAGATTGTTATGTTAGATTGTTATGTTATATTGTTATATTGTTATGTGTAATTGTGTATTGTTCAATATATTATGTGACACTATGTTTTTGTCCACTTAGAAAAACACCTATGGATGCTAATGCTATCCCAATATCTATTGAGAAAGAGATCAAAGAAGAACCAAATACCGATAACAAAAGATCGGGTGGTAGAGTATCCGATGTTTGGGCTCATTTTTCAAAAGTAGAGGGTGGAAATCCAAATGATCCTAGGTGTGCTTGCAACTATTGTGGGAAAAACTATGCGTGTGATAGTAAGAAAATTAGCACAACTAGTTTATGGACACATGTAAGAAAGCAATGTAAGAAGTATCCGGGTAGGGAAACCGATAAAAAGCAAAAAGTGCTTAGTTTTCAAAGTGGTGGTGATGGTTCGGGAAAATTGTTAGCCGTGACTTTTAATAAAGAAAAGTGTCGCAATGTCTTGGCTAGGTTTGTGGTGAAAGATGAACAACCGTTTAGTGTCGTTGATGGTGAAGGGTTTAGAGAGCTTCTTCAAATCTTGCAACCTAAGTTTGATGTCCCTGGTAGAATGATTGTTACTAGGGATATATTCAAGTTGTTTTGCGAGGAACGTGTTAAGTTGAAGAAAGAGTTAACCAAGGGTGGGCAAAGAGTATGTTTAACCACAGATTGTTGGATTTCTTGTACTCAAATGGCTTATATGTGCCTAACCGCACATTATATTGATAGTGATTGACGTTTGCACAAAAAAATTGTAATTTTTTGTCAAATTGAAAATCACAAAGGGGAGACCATTGGTAAGGTTATCGAGACTTGTTTGCTTGGTTGGGGATTAGAAAAGGTTCTTAGTGTCACTTTTGATTATGCATCCGCTAATGATGTGACTATTGGTTATGTAAAGAAAAGGATTAATGCATGGAAAGGTTCGGTTCTTGATGGTGAATTCATACATTTGAGATGTGGTGCCCACATATTAAATTTGATTGTGGGTGATGGATTGAAAGAGTTGCATGATTCAATCGTTGCCGTTCATAAATGTGTGAGGTACATTAGATCATCTCCTTCAAGGTTACAAAAGTTCAATGCTTGTTTTGAAAGGGAAAAGATTACTTACAAGGGTGGGTTGGTCTTAGACGTGCCTACAAGATGGAATTCAACTTTTATGATGTTAGACGTGGCACTTAAATTTGAAAAAGCTTTTGCAAGTTATGTGGAAGAAGACCACAGGTATTTGATTCACTTTCTAGAAGATGAGAATGGGAAAAAGAGAATTGGACCACCTAGGAGTATTGATTGGAAGTGTGCATCGACTTTTATCAAATTTCTTTCCAATTTTTATGAAGCTACTTTAAAGTTTAGTGGCACTTTGCACGTCAGTTCTAACAACTTCTATCATGAGATTTGTGAGATCCATACACACTTGGATTCTTTGTGTAGAAGTAATGATTCAATACTGTCTACCATGGATAAGAAGATGAAGATTAAGTTTGACAAATATTGGGGGGATCCGGATAATATCAATCCAATGTTGTTTTTGGTCGGTGTACTTGATCCAAGGTATTAGATGAAATATTTGAAGTTTCTTTTTGAGTGTATTTACGATAGTACAACTGTTGCCAAGATTACTGTGAAGGTGGAACAAATCCTTAACGAGTTGTTTGAAGTCTACAATCTTGAGTGTGGAGGTGGTGATGATAAGGTTAGTGTAATTTATTTTAATTTATGTGTAATATAATTTATATGCATTTTAATATGTTCATGTTTGTTTGAGTTTTTGTTTACTTTGTTGTATTTCTCTTTAATGTGTATAGGTTGCCAAAAACGACTCGACAACGAGTAATGAAACTCACAAGAGGTCGTTATTGGAAAGTTATATGCAAAAACAACAATTGCAAGTGCCAGAGAAAATGAATGATCTTCAAAGATATTTGCTTGAAGAATCTCTCGACCCAATGACTTCCGGATTTGATATTTTATTGTGGTGGAAGGCAAATGCTAGTAAGTATGCTACTTTGTCTATGATTGCAAAAGATGTTCTTGCCATTCCCGTGTCTACGGTGGCTTCCGAATCCGCATTTAGTACTAGCAGACGTATTTTGGACTCATTTAGGAGTTCATTGAGTCCAAAAATGCTCGAGGCATTAGTGTGTACCCAAAGTTGGTTGAAGGCGAGTCACGGAGGAATTCAAACAAAGGAGTATTTTGATGAAACACAATCTTATGATTTCTTGGAAGAAGGTAAAAACTAAACATGTTTAACTAATGTATTTGATACTAAGTTGTTAACTTTCGTTTTGGATTGTAGATGACACAACCAACCTCAAGGCCAAGAAAGCAAAAGGATCGGGGTTGGAGACATCTAGAACGATTGTTGTTGATTGACATATTATCATTTGGTTTAAACATTTTTATATTGTAATATCATAATATTTGATGAACTTACATACTCTCATGAATTATCGGTCATTCGGTTGTATTTCAAAGAAAAGTTTCCTTTATGTTTATATTTCTAAATTTGATTTCATCTTGTTAAAACACAACCCGACCAACCCGATCAACCTGAACGGGTTGGGTTAGGTTGGGTTTTATTTTTGTTTGGGTTGGGTTGGGTTGTAAAATTTCCAAACCGCCTACATTGGGTTGAGTTGTCGAAAAGCCTTCAACCCGATCAACCCAACCCATGAGCATCCCTAGTAGCGACCACTTCGTCATGTTCCCGACTAGTGGGAAACGGAGCGTAAGACTCATATTCAGGAATCTGAAGGATCGAGCGGACATCCTCAACCCCAAAAGTAAGGTCGGGATGTTCCTCAGAAGATAGAATAGAGGCGGATACCTGATGAGATTCTGTGTCGTATTTGCAGGTGAGCCAAAAGCTACCAAGAAGCATTTTGCTCATCTTGGTAGAGGCAGTGAAAGCATGTTGAAGAGGAGATATTTGAAGAAAGATCGAAATATGGTTGAACTCCGGGTGATCAACGTCTGCAGAAAGACGAGCGAGTTGGTTGCATGCGGGAAATGCAAGAGTTTCCCGAGTCAGTGGAGTGTTATTGTTGGTCTTTGAAGATTTTGAGGAAGCCATGGAAGTGAGATTTAGAGAGAGAATGTTGCAGGTTTGAAGATGATCGAAGGAGAGGGAAAATAGAAAATAGGAAGAAGGCAAAAAGGAATTTATATAGGTCAGGATTGAGAGGTAAATTCGAAAAATAAATGGTAATGATGGTAGTGGAAACGTGGGGAAGTGGAATGCCCCAAAACGGCGTTTGCAGACTCGTAGGGTGAAGCAAGTCGTCCTGTTGCTGACACACTAGTCACATCGTGCCACGTGGCACAAGTCCATTGGATAGAGCAAAGGTACCGAAAGGGAGTTTCGGTTGGGGTTTTGGATAAGAACAATGACTCAACATGTTTTCGGTAAGTAATGGGTATACCGAAAGTAATATGGTAGATGTATTGTTCGGTAGAGAGAGAGGTGCCGAAGGGTAAATAGAAGATTCAGTATGGAAAGGTTCAGAAGGAGAACTCAGTATGCGTGAGGCTTACCGAATGTGGAAGAATACCTTCTTCAGATAAATGAGTTCGGTAGGCGTGAGGCTTCGGTAGGTGTGAGGCTTACTGGTCGGTTGATTATGTAACCCGAATATCACAAATGGAGTCCCATGCAAGTATACATGTAAAACTACTATAGTTTGAACAAGTAATAAAGTGGTACTAAGTACCAAGTATCGATCCCACAGAGACAATAAAACAAGCCGTGATTCTTAAGTCAGTCTTAAAAGGTGATTTCAGAAAGAGATTTGGAAGGAATGATCTTTGAGTGTTGTTGACAGTAAATTAAAATGCTAAAAACAGATTTAAAAGAAAGCAAGGGTGCAAAATCCGGCTGGAGTTGTAAGCAACTAAATAATAAGACTGATGCTGCAGCACTAGGTTCTCAACTTCACTATCGGTTCACAAAACTCTTTTGCAAGGTTCATATTAGAATAGGTTTACCGACAACGACTAATTAGGCGACCTAACCGGTTCCGCACAGATATTATTATGATCCCCGTATAGTTTACAATCAATAAAGATTGAGAGGGTTTGTTACAACCCCTATAACACTTCAGTGTTCTGAAGAATATGCTAGCTTGCAAACAAGCCGCTCACCCAAGTGAAACAATGTACGTCACCTCATCAAGAAGCACTTGGTCGAAACTCAGAAACAAGGAGTGAATAGTAAAGTTGATAGCTAGTAGCAAAACATTAATCCATACTACATAGGCTTTTATCTCCCAACCATCACTTACACCCAAGCTAGGGACTTACCCCATCATCGCTTGACACATGGTGTGCGACATTATTGGAAAGATAAAGAGCAAATGCATGAAAGTAAATGACTGGAATTGGACAACGTAAATGTAAAGAACAGAAATGTAAAGCATAAAGGTAAAGCCGAAATGTAAATGACAAGAAATGTAAAGATGCTGTGAACGGTGCTGTGACACTGAACAGTAGCGTACTGGAATTAAAGACTTAATATTAAAAAGCTTAAAGTAACTAGTTAAGATAGCTAGATGATCTATCCAACCGTGAACATTGTCTACAAAATACTGGAAGGAGCCCTCTATTTATACATAGAGGAGCTCTTACAAAGCATCTAAGAAAGCATCTAAAGAGAGCATCAAAAGTACAAAGGTACAATGGTCCCCCACCACTTCTAGGAATCAAAATGTCAAACTTAGTACAACAAGCATCTTTAAGGAATCAAATTATTGTCAAAGGAGCATATATTCCCTGCTCCATGTCTTCTTTCCACCGAAATTTTCAAGTATTTCCCCAAAGATCTAGTTGCACCAACCAAAAAGTTTATGAAGCTTCGTCTATGACTGCAGTCCTCTTACTGTGGCTCCTGTTGTAGCATCATCCATCAGTAAATTGACATAAATGCACAAAAGTAAGGTCAATTTCCACCACTTAGCTCCCAACTCAACAAATGATAAAATTAAGAATAAAAGACTCAAATATTGTGATTTGGGAAATGAAAATGGTAGAAAATCCTACTAAAAAGTGATGGAAAATGTGATAAGTTATCCACTCATCACATCCCCACACTTGAATTGTTGCTTGTCCCCAAGCAACGAAAAAGACAAACATAAAGACTCAAAATTTGAAAGGTAAATTAAAAGAAAAGTGATAGTGGTCAATTCATCAAACAATAGACATAGCCTTTCATAAATCACCCTATATTCACTTCACAAACACAAACACCATAGGCCAAAACACAAGTTCCTATTGTTAGGCATGAATACTTTCTGAAAATAGGATCAATAGGGCTTTATGGATTTTTCAATTTCTGGGCTTTCTCTCTTTCTCGCATACACCTTACTTTCTGTGTCCAGATGCTGCAACATCTACTGCAGCCTGTCCTATATGCCAGATTTGTTTTTGTTTTTGTTGGCCTATATAGGGATGATTGAGCCATGATATGCCAATATTACAGTGAAAAGAACTTGATTGAGCCAAAGTTGCCAATATCACAATTGATTGAGCCTTGTGATGCCAATACCACATGAATGATTGAGCCGTGTGGTGCCAATATCACAACTATTTTTATTGAACAAGATTTAAAGGACTCAAACCTTTTCATCTTTTCAGTTTGACACAAACTCCCCTCCCCACACTTAGAAAGAAACAATGTCCTCATGGTTTGGAGAACATGTGTAGGCTCAAAAGGGTTAAAGGGGGCAAAGAGAGTGTATAAGTCTTTGTGAAAAAATGGCCTATATCCTCTCCTATGTCAAAACAGTTTGCCTATTTGCTTCCCAGGTGCCTTGGCTTGGTTCTAGCATAAGTATTGAAAGTAGATATGTACAAGTGAATTATTTGGGCTATGTTATGTGCACTGACCGAAAATGGAACTGTCACAGAATACAGCAAATTTCCCAGACTCTTAATGGACTAAATAAAGAGGAAAATAATAAAATAAAAGACACTAAATGGAGCTAAGGAATAGAAATGGACCTCTCCTACTCAGAATGAGTAGGTTCTTCTGCTGCAGGGCCTCTAAGGAACTCATCCTGCAGCTTAGTCAGTGCTGCAGGGTACTCTGGCAGATAGGTGGATGCTTCCATGTGGTCTGCTGCCCAGACCTGGTCCTTGACATCCGTTCTTTTCTTGTGCCACTTCCTGTAGAGGGCATTCTCCTTCATCAACTTCTTTATCAACTTCTCTTGCTTCTTCATCCTCCTTGTGATTGCCAGTTCCTTCTCATCCAGCAATCTCTCAAACTCCTCCTTTTGTGCAGTCAACTTCTCTTCCCAATAATCCTCCTGATCATCCAGCTTCTCCAATAACTTCTTTTGGTTCTCCTCTAGCATGCTGATCATAATGGTGAATGCTGTTGTTTCCACCTGGCCAGATGCTGCAGCACTGCCTGTAGCATACCCTGGACGCAACACATCACCTACATTACCATGCTTTCGCCTTTGGTTTCTCATGATCCTGTTGAGGGCCATGTTATCAATCGCAACCTTCCTATCCACATACTCATCAGCAGTAAAGGTTCTAGATTGTGCTTTCTTGATCAAGGCATTGAGCAAGGAAGGATGCCATAAGCCGCCCTTAGTCTTCTCGGTGCAAGCCTTGATGCTCTTGTTGATCACCTGCCCAACATCAAACTTCTGTTTTGTGAAAATGTAGTATAGAAGCACACACCTGTTGAATGGAATGCTAGTATCATGGGAGGTAGGCATCAATGTGTGTCTGACAAAGTGGAACCACACACTGGCCGTATCAGACAGGTCTGAGGATTCCATCTTTCGTGCCTCTCCTTTGTTGCTCCATGCTTATCCTTCTCTACCAATGGTCTCGAGCACTCTCTTTGCATCCGCAACACTAGCTCTCCTCGTCAGTTTGTCATAAACTGATACTGGTGGAGGAACAAGCCCAAAGATACTGTTGATGGCCTCCGCTGAGTAGCAAACATCCATACCTCTAACTGTGACAATGTCATCTGCGGTCACAGCAGCCTCATCATAAAATTCTCTCACCCAGTCCAGGTTGTATTTTGGTGGAACCTTGCACAACAGTTCCCAACCCAAAGCTTGGATGGCCACTTGGACAAAAGGATATTCAGAAATGGTTCTTGGACTGAATCCTTTGTCCTGCAATCCATTTGATTTCTGAATTGCTCATACTTTGCCTCATATTCCTTGCAAGTGAATCTGGTTACTCTTTCATAGTCTTCATCATCCTCACTCTTTTCTTCCACCATAGGTTGTTGTCCTTTCTCTTCTCTTGTCAATCTCCTTGCTGTTTTCCTTCCATAGCCAATACTTTTAGGCTTCTTCTTTGGTGTGGCTTTGGACGGAGTGTCCTTGGCCTTTTTGTCATTCTTTTTGCCCTTCTGTTTCTCTCCCTTCTTTGTTACTGCGACTTTCTTTCCTTGCTTCTTATGCCTTTTTATCCATGCATCAATCTCTTCCTCCACATTTTCATCCTCACCATCATTCATCTCCACAGCCTCTACCTCATGATCTTCATCCCCCACTGCCTCATCGTCATCCCTGGAATTTTTAGGGGTTCTCAAGAGTTCATTCAGAATGGGATCATTTCCCACTCCTCTCTGAACATGCATTGGGATTTCAGGGATGATCACTGCTACTGCCTAATGCTGTGACACTTGTGGCAGCACAGTGAGGCTTTCACTTTGTACATCATGGACCATTGTTGCATCCAATACAGAAACAGGGGAAATAGTATTAGGAAGGTTGGTTTCTGTTGGTGGTTTCTGGGTGTGTTTCAGGCTCTGTTTCAGTTTCTGGGATTGGTGTTTGGTTTATGTCGAAGGCTTCATGGTGGGATGGTGATAAACTTGTGTTGAAAGGTTCATTGGGTTCCTGAGCATCTTGAAGAGGTGGGTTCTGTGTTTGGCTTGTTTCCACAGTGGCAGCAGATTGGTTTACACCCTCCACAATGGCTTGATCACCAACTGTGGTAGTAGAAGGTTGTACTACTACCACAGGGATCGCAGGCCCTGTTTTGGGGTTTTCCAAGGGTTTGCTTGGAGAAGGTGATTGAGTAGAATCCTTGGAAGATGTTTCAGTTTCTGGGTTTACCTTGGATTCCAATGTTTTTGCACCCTTCTTCTTCGAGCTTCCTTCCCCGACTTTCTTCAGTACCTTCTTCTTCTTTGCTTTCGGTGTTTCATCCTCCATTCCTTCTTTCGACCTCTTTGATCGACGCATCCCCTTCACCAAATCCTCCTCCTTCGGTGATGGCATTGCTTTCTTCGAATATTTCTTCATGCTTCGTCTTCCTGCACAGAGTTAGAACAGAGAGAAATATGGAAACAAAGAAGTGATAACCGGAGAAATGGTTATCACTTTTGATTTTTGGGGAAACCGAAAAGTTGGTTTTTTGGATTTTCAAATGAGTTGATTTTAAAAAGAAATTTCTTTCTCTTATCAAATTTGTGTCCCAAAACCGGTGGTTGTATTAATTAGAGGAGAAAAAGGAGTTGTCCTAGGAGACTAGGCTAGCTATGAGTGAAATTCCTTATTTTTTTATGAAAGGACATTTTGCAAAAGCAAAAGATGCCTTTGTCCTTTCAATATTTCTTCCATGGTTCCCATAAAACAAACAGCTGGAGGTATTTCAAAATTATTCAAATAAAGTGATCTGAATATTTTTAATACAAGATTAAAAATATAACTTTACTTGCTCCTTGGGTCCCACTCGGATCCGATGTTGTTGCAGGTGCTGCAACATCATCTAATACTTTAGAATCTGCACCATCTCACACACTTTAAACATACCAAAATTAAACAAAAGAAAAGTATATACATATGTACAATTGGACTGTTTTTTTTTGGGAACTCCCCAAATCATGGATTCAGAGTGGTTGAAGTTGTACCACAGAAGAGGATCCTGTAGGTACAGTTGTGTTCAGAAAAGTTTTCAATCTTTGTCCATTAACTTTGAATGAGGCTCCATTGTTTGGATCAATGAGTTCTACAACTCCATATGGAAAAACATTCTTGATTTCAAAAGGTCCAGTCCACTTTGACCTTAATTTTCCCGGAAAAAGTTTAAGTCTGGAGTTAAACAACAAAACTTTTTCACCAACTTTGAAATCCTTGTGCATAATCCTCTTGTCATGCCATCTTTTGGTTTTATCCTTGTAGATCTTGGCATTCTCATAGGATTGATTTCTAAGTTCTTCCAATTCATTGATTTGCAACTTTCTCCCTTTTCACCTGCATCATTAATACTCATGTTAAGTTCTTTAAGAGCCCAAAATGCTTTAAGTTCAAGTTCTAATGGCAAGTGACAAGCTTTTCCAAAGATAAGCTTGTAAGGAGACATTCCAATAGGGGATTTATAGGCAGTCCTATAAGCCCAAAGAGCATCATCTAGTTTAAATGACCAATCCTTCCTAGAAGGTTTGACCACTTTCTATAGAATACTCTTGATTTCCCTATTTGAGAGTTCTGCTAAGCCATTTGTTTGTGGATGATAGGCTGTAGCAACTCTATGACTTATGTTGTATTTTTCCAAAACTCCTTTCATCATGTTGTTCACAAAATGGGTGCATTCATCACTGATTATGGCTCTAGGGGTTCCAAATCTTGTGAATATGTTTCTATGAAGGAATTTCACTACTGTCTTTGCATCATTACTATGGCAAGCTATTGCCTCTACCCATTTAGAGACATAGTCCACAGCTACCAAGATGTATTGACAGTTTCCATATATGGGAAATTGTCCCATGAAGTCTATTCCCCATACATCAAATATTTCAACCTCTAAAATGCCATTAAGGGGCATTTCATGTCTTTGGGAAATAGAACCAACTCTTTGACACTCATTACACTTTTTAACAAATTTATCAGCATCAAGAAAAAGTGTAGGCCAATAGAATCCAGATTGGAGGACTTTTGCTGTAGTTTTTTGGCCACCAAAGTGTCCACCATATGCAACAGCATGACAGTGCTGCAGCACTGTAGTTGTGTCCTCGAGAGGTATGCACCTCCTTAGGATTTGGTCAACTCCTAGCTTAAACAGAAATGGATCATCCCAAAGGTAATTCTTTGCATCACTGAACAATTTCTTTCTTTGGTTTCTATTATATTCAGGTGGAATAATTCCAGCAGCTAGGTAATTTGCAATGTCAACAAACCATGGTGCTGTAGCATGTTGCAGTACCAGCAACTGTTCATCAGGAAACTTTTCATTTATCTCAATTAAAGGTACCTTTCCTTTTTCTAATCTGGACAAGTGATCAGCAACTTGGTTTTCAGTACCTTTCCTATCTATTATTTCTAGGTCAAACTCTTGTAACAACAACACCCACCGAATTAATCTTGGCTTTGCATCTTTTTTAGAAATCAAGTACTTGATGGCTGCATGGTCAGTGTGAACTGTAACCTTGGTCCCCATTAGATAAGATCTGAATTTTTCAAAGGCAAATACAACAGCCAATAATTCTTTCTCAGTGGTTGTGTAGTTAATTTGTGCTTCATTTAGAGTTTTGCTAGAGTAATAGATAGAGTGAAAAATCTTTCCTTTCTTTTGTCCCAAAACTGCACCAATTGCCCAATCACTTGCATCACACATGAGTTCAAATGGTTGAGTCCAATCAGGTGTGATCACAATAGGTGCTGAAATCAAAGCTTGTTTCAAAATTTTGAAAGCTTCCCTACATTCATTGTTGAAATCAAAAGGTTGGTCATGCTGCAGCAGTATACAGAGTGGCTTTGAAATCTTTGAAAAATCTTTTATAAATCTTCTGTAAAAGCCAGAATGACCAAGGAAACTTCTAATTCCTTTAACATTTGTAGGTTCTGGAAGTTTTTCATTGACTTCTAATTGTGCTTTGTCAACCTCTATCCCTCTATTTGAAATTAAATGACCCAAAACAATGCCTTCTTTGACCATGAAATGACACTTTTCCCAATTTAAAACCAAGTTAGTCTCTTCACATCTTTTAAGTCTCTGTTCAAGGTTTTTCAAACATTGTTCATATGAAGATCCATAGACAGAAAAGTCATCCATGAATATTTCCATAGAGGTTTCCATCATATCAGAGAAAATGGACATCATGCATCTTTGGAATGTGGAAGGGGCATTGCATAGTCCAAATGGCATTCTCCTAAAGGCAAAAGTACCAAAAGGACAAGTGAAAGTAGTTTTCTCTTGATCCTCAGGTGCTATGGCAATCTGGTTGTAACCAGAATATCCATCTAGGAAACAGTAATACTCCTTACCATCTAATCTATCTAACATTTGGTCAATGAAAGGCAATGGGAAATGGTCCTTATGGGTTGCTTTGTTAAGCTTCCTATAATCCATACAGATTCTCCATCCTGACACTACCCTAGTTGGGATCAACTCATTCTTTTCATTCTCAACAACTGTCACACCTCCTTTCTTAGGGACACATTGGATAGGGCTTACCTAAGAACTACCAGCTATGGGGTAAATAAGCATCTAACCACTTAAGTATTTCTTTCTTGACTACTTCTTTCATCACATGGTTCAGTCTCCTTTGTGGCTCTACATATCTGAAATCCTTGTCCTCTAAAATGATTTTGTGTTGACAGATTGATGGACTAATGCCTTTTAAGTCAGAAATTGTCCAACCTATGGCCTTGGTGTGGGCTTGAAGCACTTTCACTAATTGTTCTTCCTGTTTTGGTTCTAAGGTAGCTGAAATGATCACAGGTAATTTGTTCTCATCACTTAAACAAACATACTTAAGATGGGCAGGAAGTTGTTTTAGTTCAAGGTCTGGTGGTGCCTCAATTGATGGTAAGGGGTTTTCTTTTGTATTCTCTTCCAACAGCTCATATGCTGCAACAGGCTGCAGCACAGGCTGTAACATATCATCACAGTGAATGCTATCATCCAAATCATCATCATCATCATCATCGTCATCATCATCATCATATTCCTCGTCTAAGTCATCTACATTTAAGTCATCATCATCATTATGCTCATCCTCCTCTAACTCATCATCTTCCAAATCATCATCTACCTTTTCACCTAGAATTTCTTCTAAGGTCTCTTCTTGACACCAGGATTCTACAGAGCTTAGGACAGAACACTCTTCCACTTCATCAGGGTATTTCATGGAAGTAAAGACATTGAAGGTGACATTTTGGTCTTGGACTCTCATAGTCAACTCTCCTTTTTGGACATCTATGATGGCTCTACCAGTGGCTAAAAAAGGCCTTTCTAACAGAATAGAAGTTTCTTTGTCAGCCTCAAAGTCTAGAATGATGAAATCAGCAGGAAATATGAATTTGTCTACTTGCACCAAGACATCCTCTATCTTTCCCTTAGGATAAGCTATGGATTTGTCAGCTAACTGCAAGGTCACAGTGGTAGGTCTAGCCTCTCCTATTTCTAATGTGTTGAAAATAGACAAAGGCATAAGATTGATGCTAGCACCTAGATCACATAAAGCTTTCCCAACCTCTTTTCCTCCTATAGAACAGGGTATTGTAAAACAACCTGGGTCTTTCTGTTTAGGGGGTAATTTGTTGGTCAAAAGTGCACTACAACCTTCAGTCAATGACACAGTCTCATATTCAGTTAGTTTCTTTTTCTTGCTCAAAATATCCTTAAGGAATTTGGCATAAGTGGGCATGCTCTCAATTGCTTCAACCAAAGGGATGTTGATATGCAATTGTTTGAACACATCTAGAAACTTTTTGAATTGTAAATCCTCTTTTTGATTCCTTAACCTCTGGGGGTATGGAATGTAAGGGGGTACTTGTGTGACAACAGCCTTCTTAGGCTCAGAGGTGGATGGAACAGTAGGTGTTGCTTGTTCAATTACTGTTTTTGGTTTTTCAGTTCTGTCAGTTGGTGCTGCAGCACTGACTGTAGCATCAACTGCAGTCGACTTGTCTTTCTTGTTATTATCAGGGAATAACAAGGGAGGTTCAGATCTATCAGGTATCAACACAGACTCAGAAGATGATGTGGGTTCAACAGGTGTAACAGTAGTACGGGGTACCACTATAGCATCTTTTTCTTTGTCTGTGTTACTAATAGTCTTAGGTTCTTTTTGGGTAGTCTCAACTAAGTCTTTTCCACTCCTAAGGGATACAACCTTCACATGCTCTTTGGTTGTATTCTTGGGAGTCTCAGTATCACTAGGCAAGATTCCAACAGGTCTGTTTCTCAATTCCAATGCAATTTACCCAATCTGTGTGTCCAAAGTCCTTAAAGCAGTATTTTGGTGATTGATTGCGGAATTGGTGTGATTTATAAAACCTTTCAACAATGTTTCCAAAGAAACAGAAGAATCAGCATGTTGACTTGGTTTACTTTGAAAAGACTGTTGATGTTGCTGATTTTGAAAAGGTTGATGGTTTTGTTGAAAATGACCTTGAGAACTACTTGGTTGGTTTTGAAAGTTTGAAGTTCTTTGCTCTTTTGCAATAGGTGGATTCAAGCAAGGACTATTCCAAGAAAAATTGGGATGGTTTCTCCAATTTGAGTTATAGTTGTTTGAATACTGTCCATTCCTATTGTGCACATAGTTTATAGATTCTGAATTCTGGCTACATTGGTCATAGGTATGTCCTTCACCATAGACTACACATTGTACGGGCAAAGTTTCATGAACAGATGCTGCAACAACAGTATTCGCACCAGTGGCAACATACATGTTTTTAATCATGTTGGCCATCGATGTGAGCTGTGCAGTAAGTGCAATATAAGGATCTAATTCATGAATTCCTGCAGTTTTTCTGGGTACTAGTGCACGTGGGCCAGACCAATAACCATTGTTGCTAGAAATCTTTTCCCAAATCTCATAACCATCATTATAGGTACTAGAGGTGAAGGCTCCTCCTGCTGTAGCATCGAGCATCTGTTTAGCAGTGGTATTTAAACCATTGTAGAATGTCTCTAGCTGTATGCAGTAGGGTATGCCATGGTGAGGGCATTTCCTTAACAACTCTTTAAACCTTTCCCAAGCATCCGGAATAGCTTCATCGTCCATTTGTCTAAACATGCTTATCTCATTTCTGGACTTAGCATTCCGTGTTGGTGGAAAATATTTTTTTAAAAATCTTTCAGCCATGTCATTCCATGTTTCAATAGAATTAGGCTGCAATGAATTATACCATGATCTTGCTCTATCTCTGAGTGACAAAGGAAATAACTTTAGCCGTAAGGCTTCATCAGTTACTCCACTGAGTTGGAAAGAATCAGTGATTTCCATAAAAGTTTTGAGATGCAAATGAGGATCTTCAGATGGCATGCCACTGAACTGTCCACTGGATTGTAACATGTTAAACATTACAGGTTTCAGTTCAAAATGGGCACACTCAATCTGTGGTCTAACTTTGCCTGCATGTAATTGATCAAACATAGGCATAACATAGTCCATGATTCTTCCAGTTTTAGAATTCGCAATATTAATGATGTTTTGGGGTTCAGGCCGTGGCCCTGGCCCAAATTCTTCTTCTGCCATTTCCGGTGTTTCAAAAATGGGTGACATATTTCTTTGAATTCTTCTCCTTCTTCGAAAAGTTCTCTCAATATCAAGGTCCAAATCAAGGATATCACCGTGAAACAAACGTGGCATGCAACCAAATTCAGTAACCAAAGTGATTAGAAAAATCAGATTTTAAAAGCGACTTAAAGAAAAAACTTGTTTTGGCTTGTCCCCGACAACGGCACCAAAAACTTGGTCGGTTGATTATGTAACCCGAAAATCACAAATGGAGTCCCATGCAAGTATACATGTAAAATCACTATCGTTTGAACAAGTAATAAAGTGGTACTAAGTACCAAGTATCGATCCCACAGAGACAATAAAACAAGCCGTGATTCTTAAGTCAGTCTTAAAAGGTGATTTCAGAAAGAGATTTGGAAGGAATGATCTTTGAGTGTTGTTGACAGTAAATTAAAATGCTAAAAACAGATTTAAAAGAAAGCAAGGGTGCAAGATCCGGCTGGAGTTGTAAGCAACTAAATAATAGGACTGATGTTGCAGCACTAGGTTCTCAACTTCACTATCGGTTCACAAAACCCTTTTGCAAGGTTCATATTAGAATAGGTTTACCGGCAGCGACTAATTAGGGGACCTAACCGGTTCCGTACAGATATTATTATGATCCCCGTATAGTTTACAATCAATAAAGATTGAGAGGGTTTGTTACAACCCCTATAACACTTCAGTGTTCTAAAGAATATGCTAGCTTGCAAACAAGCTGCTCACCCAAGTGAAACAATGTACGTCACCTCATCAAGAAGCACTTGGTCGAAACTCAGAAACAAGGAGTGAATAGTAAAGTTGATAGCTAGTAGCAAAACATTAATCCATACTACATAGGCTTTTATCTCCCAACCATCACTTACACCCAAGCTAGGGACTTACCCCATCATCGCTTGACACATGGTGTGCGACATTATTGGAAAGATAAAGAGCAAATGCATGAAAGTAAATGACTGGAATTGGACAACGTAAATGTAAAGAACAGAAATGTAAAGCATAAAGGTAAAGCCGAAATGTAAATGACAAGAAATGTAAAGATGCTGTGAACGGTGTTGTGACACTGAACAGTAGCGTACTGGAATTAAAGACTTAATATTAAAAAGCTTAAAGTAACTAGTTAAGATAGCTAGATGAGCTATCCAACCGTGAACATTGTCTACAAAATACTGGAAGGAGCCCTGTATTTATACATAGAGGAGCTCTTACAAAGCATCTAAGAAAACATCTAAAGAGAGCATCAAAAGTACAAAGGTACAATGGTCCCCACCACTTCTAGGAATCAAAATGCCAAACTTAGTACAACAAGCATCTTTAAGGAATCAAATTATTGTCAAAGGAGCATATATTCTCTGCTCCATGTCTTCTTTCCACCGAAATTTCCAAGTATTTCCCCAAAGATCTAGTTTCACCAACCAAAAAGTTTATGAAGCTTCGTCTATGACTGCAGTCCTCTTGCTGTGGCTCCTGTTGTAGCATCATCCATCAGTAAATTGACATAAAAGCACAAAAGTAAGGTCAATTTCCACCACTTAGCTCCCAACTCAACAAATGATAAAATTAAGAATAAAAGACTCAAATATTGTGATTTGGGAAATGAAAATGCTAGAAAATCCTACTAAAAAGTGATGGAAAATATGATAAGTTATCCACTAATCACTTACCGAAGAGTGATACCGAAATGGAGATATGAAGGATCCGAAGGATGAAGGATACCGGAAGCGATTATTATTATTATTTTTTATTTAAAATTTAACATACCTACAGATCCAACAAGAAAGTTGAATCTAGCTTCTTCCAGAGGTTTAGTGAAGAGATCTGCAAGTTGAAGGTCAGTGGGAATGAAATACAGTTCAATATCACCTTTAGAGATATGATCTCTTATAAAGTGATACCGAATATCAATATGCTTTGATCTTGAATGCAGCACAGGATTGTTAGCAATGACTATGGCACTGTAGTTGTCACATAGTATGGGGATTTGAGAATAGAACTTGTCATAGTCCTGAAGTTAGTTCTTCATCCACAATATCTGAGCACAACAACCACCAGTTGCAACATATTCAACTTCAGCAGTAGAGGTGGAGACTGAGTGTTGCTTCTTGCTGGACCAGCTAACCAAATTTCCACCTAGTAATTGGCAGCTCCCAGTGGTGCTCTTCCTATCCACCTTGGATCCTACAAAGTCAGAACATGAATAGCCAATTAGATCAAAACATGAATCTTTGGGATACCAAAGACCCAGATTCATAGTACCCTTCAGGTACCGAAAGATGTTTTTCACAACAGCCAAATGGGATTCCTTAGGATTGGCTTGATAATGCACACACAGACACATACCATACATAATATCAGGTCTACTAGCAGTGAGATAAAGAAGAGACCCAACCATTCCTCTATAAATGGTGATATCAATTGGCTTACCGGCTGGATCAGCATGAATTTTGAGAGGTGGTGCCATAGGAATTTTCATGCGAGAGCAATTTTCAAAATTAAACTTCTTTAGGAGGTCACGAATATATTTGCTTTGGTTTATGAAGATTCCTTCAGAAGTTTGTTTGATTTGAAGACCGATGAAGAATGTTAGCTCACCCATCATACTCATCTCATATTTACTTTTCATGAGAGAGGCAAACTCCTGACAGAGAGATTCATCAGTTGCACCAAAAATGATATCATCCACATAGATTTGCACAAGAATTATGTTACCTTTGGTCTTTTTGAGAAAGATAGTGTTGTCAATTTTACCTCGGGTATATTTGTTGGGGAGAAGAAAATCTGATAAGGTATCATACCAGGCACGAGGAGCTTGTTTCAGACCATAGAGAGCTTTATCTAGTCTGAACACGTAGTCAGGATGAGCTGGATCTTCAATACCTGGAGGTTGTTTCACATAAACTTATTCAACAAGTTCTCCATTTAGAAAGACACTTTTAACCTTCATTTGAAAGACCCATAAGTTCTTGTGAGCAGTATGGGCCAGAAAGATTCTTATTGCTTCAAGTCTAGCAATAGGAGCAAAGGTTTCATCATAATCAATCCTTTCCTCTTGTTGATATCCTTGAGCAAAAAGTCTGGCTTTGTTTCGAATTACAGTGCCTTCTTCATCCATCTTGTTTCTGAAGACCACTTAGTACCAATAATGGTCTTTCCAGAAGGACGAGGTACGAGTCTCTACGCTTTGTTTCTCTCAAATTGAGAAATCTTCTCTTGCATAGCAGTGATCCAACATGGATCGACTAGAGATTCTTCAATTTTCTTGGGCTCGATTACAGATAGAAAGTTTACATTGAGACAGATATTTCCAACACCTCTTCTGGTTTGGACACCTGCTTGTTGATCACCGATAATTTGCTCAATAGGATGATCTTTGGTCCATTTAAGAGCTGGTGGGATAGGTGCAGGAAATGGGCTTGGAGAATATGAGGTTGATGGATCAGTGGGAATGGTGTGAGTATGATGGATAGGGGTCGTATGAGATAAAGGTTCGGCATTTGTGTTAGGTTGAAAAGTCGGTTCGGCAGGTGCAACAGGTTCGGCAGAGGGTAAGAGTCCTGTAGAAATATAGTTAGAAGAAGATGCAGTTGCCGAAAATGGAATATGGGGAGATCCTGCTGTCATAAGGTTTGAAGAATCTTCCCCTACACAAGAGGTGATCCATTCATGAAGCTCATGATCATCACAGGATAGAGAGGATGATTTGAGATCATCAAACTTCACATGTAATGATTCATCAATACATTTTCTTTTAAGATTGTAAACTCTATAGGCTTTAGAAGAAGAAGAATAACCCATAAAGATTCCTTCATCTGCTTTGGGATCAAATTTCCCAAGATGTTCTCGATCATTCAGGATAAAACACACACAGCCGAAACCGTGAAGGAAATTGATATTAGGTTTTCGGCCATGGAAAACTTCATAAGAAGTCTTGTTGTGTCTTTTCACAATGATGGATCTGTTTTGAGTAAAGCAAGTTGTGTTCAAAGCTTCGGCCCAGAAGTAGATAGGAAGATTTGATTCACTTAGCATAGACCTTGCAACTTCACATAGAGTTCGGTTCTTTCTTTCCACCACACCATTTTGTTGTGGAGTTCTAACAACTGCAAAGTTTTGTGAAATGCCTTTATCATTTAAAAAGGCATCTAAGATAGCATTTTTGAACTCGATGCCATTGTCACTTCGGATAGATCGAACAAGTTGTCCATTCAGCACTTCAGACTTTTTGATGAAATTGATGATTTCTTAAGATGTATCACTTTTATACCTGATAAAGATACCCAAGTGTAACGAGTAAACTCATCAATAATCACAAGAATGTACCTTTTTCCACCTACACTTGGTGTGCTGACAGGCCCACATAGATCCATATGCAACATCTGAAGAAGGGTAGTGATAGAAAAACACTGCTTCGATTTGAATGAGGACTTTGCCAGCTTGCCTTTTTCACAGGCGGCACATAGTTTTTCTTTGGCAAAAGAAATTTTCGGCAACCCTATAACCAGTTCTTTGTTTGAAAGAGCATTTAACATCTTAAAGTTCATATGAGAGAGACGTTTATGCCAGAGCCAATTCTTCTTTTCTGAATCTTCAGAGATAAAACATATGCTCTTTTCATCTGCTGATTTATGACTCATGTTAATGACATATACCTTGTCCTTTCTGAAGCCAGATAGGATAATGTGAAAGTTTCTGTCAGTAATAAGACAATCATCAATTCTGAAAATTACATAATATCCCAAATCACATAGTTGACTAATACTGAGAAGATTGTGCATTAGTCCTTCCACATAGGCGACTTTATTAAAGGTGATAGAACCATTAGAAAGAGTTCCATAACCTTTAGTGGAACCACAAGAGTTGTCACCAAAAGTTACGGTTGGTCCTTTTTCATTCACATAGTTTATAAGAAGAGATTTGTTCCCGGTCATGTGTCGTGAACATCCACTATCAATATACCATGTATGATAATGTCCAATGACCTGTAAAGACAAACAAATCAGTCATTTGGAACCCATTTTGAGGTGGGTCCTTTAGGGTTAGAAGTAGAAGAAGAAGAAGAAGAAGGATTATTTTGACCATATCTGTCAATGCGTTCCTTTGGACAATCCTTAGCTAAGTGAAAAGTGTCACCACAATTATAACATTTTATGTAGATGAATTTTGTCTTAGGTTCATGAGAAGGAGCTTTGACTTTTCTTTGAAACTTGGATTTGAGAGATTTGGAAGTATCTGGAAGAATGGGTGACTTGGAAGGAATATGTAACACCCTCAAATTTGGAAAGGGCGACTAATTAAAAACTTTCAAAAATACCTTCAAGGATAATAAAATCTCTCACTAATAGTCCATAATTGAAGTACATTTCTCAATTAAACCATCAACGAATAAATAAAGTCCTACATAAAGATTGTCTAAAGTCGAGTGTTACTATAACCCAATGTCAATCGCTACTTCCAATATAAGTGCGGAAGACTTCAACGAGCTAACCACTTCCTCGAGTAATCAACTAGCACTCATCTCATTTCATCTCAGTGTCGCTAGATAAATCCCAGAATGGAACCTGATGCACATGCCGACAAAATAAAAGGGTTATGCTAACGCCTAGTGAGTTCGAGAGTTTTATATCATGATTATAGAGGAAAAACCGTAAGGGAAAGTATTGCAACATTTAATCATGATCATTTGAAAAGATTTACTAAAGAAAATAAGAAAGTAGCTCATTTACTAATAATAAGCATTTTATAAATGGATGCCTCAATGCCAAAACATTCTTTCATGAAGTAATGAAATCCAACACTTGATCAAAACGAGAATAATGGTAATGCTCGAAAAATGGAATTGAATAAGCTTTATAAATCAACCGACCAAAATATGCATAAACTCCAGTTTATATGATTATAGCCTAAGAGAGAGAGAGAGAGAGATAACTCGAATCATTACGCGGATATAAATTGACTCCCGATTTATGACAATGTAAATAATACTTCATATCCCAAAACACCCCAAAACATGGGTAGGGATTAATACTCAACCCATAAAACATGGAATGAACGTAAGTATGCAAAATGTCACCGAAAACAATACATAAGGACAACCCAAAGACAACACCTTTCGGTGACGGGGGAAACCCGATTCCGCATAATGCGACGTGCACAAAGTAAGCCACACATTACGTTAAACTGGTATTAAATATCAGGCTCAACATCTATCAGAATACATCCATAAATAATAGCATGGAGGACCTACACCATACCAAAGAATCCAAACCGGGCCTCAATGGGGATTAACTAGCGTTCCACCATTGGACAAATAATAAAGTATCGAGCTCATCATCTTTCAGCATACACCCATAGATACTGCACGAAGGACTTATAATCCCATCTTATGCCTAACGTGCCGCACGAAGGACTTACAATCCCATCCTATGCCTAACGTGCCACGATGTGCAGAGGCTAGTCGTCCTACATTGTCAAAATAACAAAAGTGCTAATGGATCCATAGCAGACGGGGCTGAAACATTACATGACTCAAAACGAACGAACTAAAGCATTCAAAACATGTAATTCCCAAATAATATGCAATAAATGCAAATCATAACCAAACGCTCTACATTGAGCTATCAAACGAACAAGTGTCCCCAAGACCCAATAAAATCCTAGCCGAGCCATAAGCTCAACAAATCCAAAGATCCAACATTGAAAATCATAAAATGAAATCTGACGTGAATGACCCGAAATTATCCAACCCATGCTTCAACTCACACAAATAACTCCAACATGATTTAGTTTGGGACAAAACATTTTCCAAGTGAGTTTATACCTTTTATCCTTTCAAATCATCCCATGACACCCAATAAAATGCAATTTATACTCAAAATATGCTCCATGCAATAAATCATTTAGATACCCAAAATATATGATTTATCTATCAAAATGCCCAAAATCCTGAAGATGTGTGCTATATAAGTTTATGAAGTAAGCACTTTCAAAATAATCAAACTCATCAGCAGTTAACAATTTCATGTAAGACACAAAACACTTTAAAATAAACATTTTGGCATGTACACCGTTTTCACAAATCAACTTGAACTCACCTTGCTAGATTTAGGCTAAATCTAGATTTTACCCCGCTTGAGCTCCTTTGAAGGGCACTTGAATCTTCAAGCCGAAAACTTCCAAAACCTAGATCCATACATTCCAAACCATAAATACCCATAAATAACCATTTAGAAACATTCCCCAAACCTTAGTTACTAAAAATTCCCAACAAGATCAAAACCCAAGTTTTCTAAAAACCACCATTTCCGAGGTTTGAGCAACCAAATACTAGGGAAACATCAATGGAGCATTATAACATTATTTCAAGAAAACTTACCATTCTAGATGACGAGATTTTCCGAGGACACCCAATCCAACTCTTCAACCCGAGCTCTCAATCGATGAACTTGAGGAGGAAGATGAAGATAGAGGTTTTGTGGTTCAAGATCCCACTAGCTAGATGATGGAGAAACACTTACTTTAGAGGAGAAAAGCTCCAAAATGGGTTAGGGTTCGGTTCTTGGGAGGGAGAGGCTGAGAGGGAGAGAACTAAATGAAATGGGTGAGTTAGAAATGAGAAAGGGGCTAAAAATCCGAATTTTAACCAAACAGACCTCGACAGCGACCTTGCCACGCGATAATGACATTGTCACTATCGCGAGGGCACTCTCGTGGAGATTGTACCGCGGGTGGTACGCCTCCGGAGATTGTGCCACGCGATAGTGACACATATCACTATCGCGAGTCACTCTCGCGCCACATGTACCGAAGCCCAATAATGTCCAAAACTCGATATTTTCGCATGGGTTGTTTTAAGGTTCGAAAGTACAACTCATTTCACCCCAAAAGATAGACGGAAGGTGAAGAGATGGCTGGGGATGAACGGAAACTTACTAAGAGAAAATCCGGGTGTTACAGAATATTAGGCATAGGTCATAAAATTCCTTTTTCAGAGGATGGAAGGGAAGAAATAGAGATTCCTTTTCATTTCTTTAGTTTTACAGATCTGGGAATTAACTCTATTGGATGAATATGAGATTTACGTTTTGAAGAAGGCGTAATCTTTCTTTTTGTGGGAAGGTCAACAGCAACAGCCTTTCCTTTTTCAAGTAAGGAAGGTTTCTTAGAGGAAGAGGAAGAGGAAGAGGAAGAAGCTTCTCCAAGATTCAAGGTTTTAAAGAGATCATCAACAGGTTTAACAAAATCATTTGTCTTGATCTTCTTTAGGAAGAGGTTTGGATTGCTTGGCAGAAACAAAGATTTCAATCTTTCTGGAGTCACGAAGATCCATAGAGTAAACAGAACCAGAATTTCCTGAGTCGGTGTCTATGCACTCAGGAGAGTAGGAAGGAAGTTTAGAAAAGGAAGGAGGATTTTGAGAAAAGGAAGGAATGTCTTGGGAAGAAGTATAATCAACATCTTCTTTCCAATACCCAAGCCCAAACTTGTCATCACCTATTATTTGGTCTTTGAAAATATTTTCCAAGTTTTTGGAGGAAGTGTTCCACTTATTAACAGTCTTCTGTTCCTTTTGAAGACGTTTGAAGAGTTTATTCTTTTCTTTATCCAGAACAAAATTAATGGTTTTTAAATCTTCTAGCTCAACTTTCATTTTATCAAAGAGGTTTAGCTTAGAAAGACAAACTTGAAGTTGAGAGGAAAGAGACTTGATTTGAGCATTGGCTCTTTTTTTAGCATCCTTTTCGTTATAATAAAGTACAGTCAACGAGTCATATGCTTTGATCTTTTCGTCGTCAGAGAGAGAGTAGAAGGGATGTACCTGAGAGGAAGAAGAGGAGCACTCAGTCGAGAGGTCCATCCTTGAGCTGGAATCTTTGATCTTATCATTGAGTTTTGCCATAAGACATTTACTTGAAATTTCTTTCTCACTGTCCGAAGTAGGCTCATCAGCCCAGTCAAGAGCTTCAACCATCAATCCTTTCCCTTTTCGGTGAGAATTTCTATTCCTTTCCTTTTCCCTTTTGTATTTAGCTTTGTCAGAAAGATCTTTGAAAGATGAGGAAGATGAGGATTTTCGAGGATGAGACCTACCAGTTAACTTAGATATGAACTTTCTCCCCTTAGAAGAGTTGGAGGAGTTGGACTTAGATTTCCTAGGAGGATTGCTTCTACACTCAGAAGCGAAGTGGCCTTTCTTACCACAAGCATAACATTCCTCCTTGGATTTTTCTTCAGAATTTCTAGCGGAAGAAAGAAATTTTTTGTTGCACTTGAATCGGTTGGAAGAAGAGTTGTTTCTAAATTTGGAGAAGTTAGCAAGCACGCTCATTTCCTCCGTCATTTGATCAACAAAGGTATCTTCACCTTCATCATCGGCTTCACTCAGATAAGCCTCCGAAAGGTGATCAGAGTCATCATGACTCTCTCTCTGTCCGAATAATCAGAAGGATAGGTTATACGGGGAATACACACAAATTTCTTGGAAACATCACTGATAAGAGCCATAGAAGGATCTTTTATCTCTTTGATGATGGTTTTCCTTTAAATGCGAGTTTGCTCGTAGTTAAAGAAGGTTCCATAGAGAGCAGTAAAAGGAAGACTTTCCAAATCCCTGGTTGTCTTAATACAAGTACTGAGGTTTTCCCAGAAGTCTGGAAGACCATCCATGAACTTGCACAAGATTTCCTCATTGTCATAAAGTTTTCCCTGAAGTTTGAGGTCATTAAGAAGACTATTAAAACGATTATAATAGTCAGAGAGAGATTCTCCTTTTTCATGAGAGAAAAGTTCATATTTTTGAACAAGAGAAATTTTCTTACTTTTCTTTACTTCTTCTGTACCTTCGTACATAACACATAGGGTGGACCACATTTCCTTGGCAGTGTTAAGATTCACAAGAGAGTGATACACTTCATTGGGAAGAGATTGAGCAATAATTGCTCGAACCTTGGAGTCAAGCCCAATAATACGCTTGTCTTCCTCAGTGTAGTCCTTAGGTCTCTTCTGAACATATCGGCCAGTAGCAGAAGTCCTTTCCTTGTCAGAGGAGTCCTAGAAAACTTCAAAGAGAGAGATTGTTTCTTTATCTTTGTCTTTAGGAGTTTTGACAAATTTGTCCCAGACTCTAGGGACAAGAGGCCCTTCACGAAGAATATTCAGATAACGACTGTGGGCTCCTTCTAGAAAAAGCATCATCCGATTTTTCCATAAAGAAAAGTTGTTCGGATTGAACTTAGGAGGTTTGACCGTAGAACCATTGTCAGGGTGAAAAGAGTTTTGAGAAGTATAGAATCAACTTTAGTGTTGGAAGATGATGCCATGACGGATCTGGTTTATTATATTAAACCAACCGCTCTGATACCACTTGTTAGTCCCAAAATACTAAAACAAGGTTTTGTAGAAGGGGGGGGGGGGATTGAATACAAAACACAAAAGTTTACTTAATTTTAATTCTTTATTGATATAAATATCAAGAATTACACTTAGAAAAACAAAGATTGTTGCGGAAAAAGAACAGTTAAACTATTCTAACAATCTAGCACTTAGAAAAGTTTTTAACACAAAGACAAAAAGCTTAGAGAGAATACAAACTAACAACTTGCTGAAATTGCACTTAGAATTTCTTTGAGCTGAAAAGCATGTGTTGCATGGAGTCATCTTCATCCTTTATATACTATCCAATGCATTAATTGCAAAAGACACTTGTCATGTGATGAATGGATCCTTGGATATCTTCAATAAATTATTAGATATTTGAAATGACTTATCAAGATACAAAAGGTAACTTTTGTACTATGATAAGACAATATCTTAATATAATATACCTGGTACAAATCTTTTTGAGATCTTCAAAAGAGAAAGTCTCAATCAAATCAGAACACAAGTGAATATCCTTTATGCAGTTCCATTCCCTATGTCAGAAGATCATTGGGAATGAGGAAGTAGGTCTAATCATGAGGATTTAACATAATGAGGTTTTTCCGATCAAGAAGTGATCGGCAGAGAGAAACTCCACCGAAGGATCGGTAGAAAGAATCTATGCCGAAAGATTGGCAGAGTGATGCCTAGGCAAGGAGTTCGGCAAGGGATCCTTATGCCAAATAAAAGAAATATCGGCACAAGGAATGTCTGCCGAAAATATTGTTTCTTCGGCAGATATAGCTCAGTCTTCTTGAAGTTCATCTTGATCCGCATCAGAGACTTGCTTCATGTTGAATTCGATTGGTCTTTGATTCACCGATCTTTTAAAGCATAACTAAGCTATTACAAAGAACCATAAAATTTCCTAAGTATGAAAATGTACAAACATTTTACCGAAGAACAATTACAAGTTAAAGGAGAGATCATCTTCAAATCTTAGATGACCCAACATACTAGCTTATAAATCTTCCAAACAGTTTGCCATGTGTGACCCCTGTTGATGCTAAATAACCACCCCTCCTCTTGAATCCAAATAACTTGCTCTAATTTTTTTGACATTGAAGTTGTCTCTTTCCAAGGTTTGTGACCATTTCCAGTGTCTTGTGTTTTTCTCCAGGAAAGTGTTAAGGTGATGTAACACCCTCAAATTTGGTAAGAGAAACTAAATAAATTTTTTGATATAACATCAAGTAAAGGACAAGACTTCCTCCTACAAATCAAAACTCAACATACCTCAAATTAAAATTCTATAATTAACCTCAACAATTATAAATTCCAGTATTATACAAGGACTAAACCGAAATCGGTTGTTACTTAACCCAAATTCAAGTTGCTCTTCCCAAAACAAATGCGGAAGACTTCACCAAACTATTCACTTCTTGAACACACAACTAGCACTCCTCTCTTCACAGTGCCTCTAGAACTATTCCCGAATGATGCCTGTTGCACATGCCGACAAATAAAAAGGTTAGGCTAACGCCTAGTGAGTTCACGAGTTTTCAACATGAATAAATATATCGTTAAAAGGAAAGAATGTCACTTAAAATCACGATCTTTCAAACGGTTTACTTTAAATATGAATGCGACCTATTTCCAATAGTACATATGTTTTAAAGATGGATGCCCCATTGTAAAACATTCTTTGATGAGGTGATGCTACCCAAAACTCACTTAAAGCGTGAATAGAAATCAAACTCCGAATTTATGACAATGTGAACAACACTTTATATCCTGAAACACCCAAAACACGGGTGGGGAACAATACTCCACACATAAAATCATGGACAATAATCCACACATATAAGACGTTACCGAAAACATCAATACTAAAACTCAAGACCCAAAACAACACCTTTTGGTGACAGGGGAGACCCGATTCCATATAATGTGGCGGACACAAAGTAAGCCACACACTATGTTATTAACACCAATTACATGGTCATACAAATATTAAGTATCGAGTTCGACATCTTTCAACATACACTCATAGATACTTGCACGTAGGACTTACATCATACCGTCGATGCCTATTTGTGCCGCAATGGGGAAAACTAGCGTTCCGCCATTGGACGTAATGATTCTTCTAGCACGTAGGACTTACACCATACCGTCGATGCCTATCTATGCCTCGATGTGGAAAACTAGCGTTCCATCATCGGACATAGTGGTTCAAGTGCTCATGGATCCATAGCAATCAGGTCTAAAACATTTCATGACTCCAAAGGAATGACACATGCACTAAAAACATGTAAATCTCCAATAAATATAAATTATGACCAAAGTTCTACGTTGAGCTATCAAAACTGGACAAATGTCCCTAAAATCCAACATGACCAATTACCGAGCCACAAGCTCAACTAATCACGAGACCATTTGTTAAAAGTCATAAAATGCAATAAAACGTAAATACCACATGTTTATGCAAAATGTGCCTCATAATCATAAATATTAAATAACTCCACACAACTCTAGGTTAGTATAAACCATTTTCCACCCATCAAGGTGCATTTATACCAAAAGATTTACACTTGTAAGATAAATCGTTAAAATATCAATACCTAAGATTTACTAATCAAAATACTCGAGATACATCTTTTCCCCAAAACCAAAAAGGTTTACAATTTCCGAAATGTTCGCAAGGTCAGGAATGACCAAAATCCAATAACCCACACGCTGGTATTTTCAAAACATCCCATAACACAAACTATGCATATTTCAACAAAGATAAAATGTATCTTTACCAAATAATCTCCATTTATGCAATTAATCATCAAAAAATTTTCATTTACAATTCATTTATCAAATTACCTAAAAATCCCAAATATAGGTGTTTTACAAGATTTATAAATTTAAACACTCCAAATAATCAATACCCACTAAATAACCCAACAAATGATAATTTCATGTAAAACACATAAATACTTTAAAATTGACATTTTGGTATGTACAATGTTTTCACAAATCAACTTGAACTCACCTTACTAGATTTAGGCTAAATCTAGATTTTTTCCCAATTTGAGCTCCCTTGAAGAAACTTGGATCCTCAAGCCGAAACTTCCAAAAACCTAGATCCATAAGTTTCCAACCATAAATACACATATCCAAGTGTTTAGAATCAATCCCCAAACATCTTATATCAAAATCTCCATTTTGGCCAAAAACCCTAATTTTACCTAATATCCCCAAAATCATCCAAACCAAAATTTTAGAAATATAAACACTAGGGAGCCATCAATAGAACATTTATAACCCATAAATAATGGGGGAAGTGAACTTACCACTTAGGTATTGGTGAAAACCTAGAAAATCCCAAAATTCCTGAAGATGAAGGTGTTGATGATGAGTTCTTGCTCTTTGCTTCCAATCCACCACCAAATACTATTATATATTCCCAAAACTAACAATATACCCTTAAAAATCTCTAAAAAACGAAACCATAGCAATTTTAATCGTCAAAATCGGAGTTGAGATGAGAATGATAAGACCAAATGAATAAAGAGGCTGAAAATCGATTTTATGCACTGCACCCCGACCGCGATTGTGACATGCGACTGTGCCATGTGCATGGAAAGGTCTCCCAAAGTGTACCAAAAGCCATTTTACCCCCTTGGAGACCTTGACATGCTATAGTGCCACTGGCACAGTCGTCGGGCACTATAGCTGGGCCCGTACAACGAGTTTTTTGACCGTTTTCTCGACCGATTTCTTGACGGATTTCCCGACCGTTTCCTGATCGTTTTCCCGGCCGTTCCTCGACCATTATCCTGACCATTCCTCAACCGTTCTCTCGGAACATTTGATGCTATTATGCCAGTTATTGTGCCATTGTCATAATTTCATGGCACATTCGCTGAGACGACCGAACAGTCGGTAACGCCGGTGCGATTGTGACATTTGTCACAACTGCATGGAATTATAGTCGGGACTACCACACTTTTAGTACCATTGATGCTATTGTGACAGATGTCACAACCACATGTCACTATAGCCGAGACGACCATACTCCTAGTACCATTAGAGCTATTGTGACAAGTGTCACAACCACATGACACTATAGCCGAGACGACCATACTCTTAGTACCATTGATGCTATTGTGACCAGTGTCACAACCACATAGAACTATATCCATACTCAATACTTGCTTCTTCCTTTACTGATTCATCCAGTTCAACATTTTTCCTCAATTAAGATAAAAATCAGGGTGTTACAGGTGGATGACCCAACTTCACAGGTATTCAATGGTCATGAGTGCAAGTTTGGTCTCGTGTTGTGTGGAAGAAAAGTGGGTTGTTACATTTGACAACGTTAAAATCAAAGTGATTCGTAACAACTCTATTTCTCAAACATCTATTATGGTGATCAAGGTCGTAAAGTTCTTATTGAAGATCTCTAACTCTTGTTATCGATTTAGTTGATGATGCAGATGTATGTTAAAAATACCACATTTTGAACCTTATTAAGAATCATCTAATAATATGAATCAGTGGAGAGATGATTGCTTACTGAGTCACTAGAGGAGGGAGATGGCTGTAAGAGGATGTCGACGAGGGAAAGGGGGAGGTGGATGGGATGTACATAGCTACATCACTGTGTGTATATATTTACACTTACATATATAATGTATAATTACATATGAAAAAAGACGAAAACAATGTAATATGAATTTAATAGGAAAATGACAAAAGCATAGTAAAATGACTAAAGTATTCTAGAGTTAACGGATTAGAGTTAACTTCGTTAGGGGCAGGGACCTAGGTCGTACACAAATGTAAACCACAACAACGCTAATGTTGTTACTTTGAAATTGTGACTATATCCAGATACTGAACAAACCACAGGGACCTACGGTATAATTTACTCAAATTTTAAAGATCACTCAAAAATGAATCCCTCAAATTGTATATTTTTTATTATAGATTTTTTTTGAATATGGTCTTATATGGGAACAAATTTAAAATATGTATTTTAGGTTAACTTTTGTTGTAGTAATGCAATTTTTAAAGTATAAATAACAAATTATTTATGTAACACCCCTAAAATTTAAAAATAACTGACAAATAAAAACTTCCAAAATCCTTTAAATACATAACTTGAAATTTCAAATATCTAAAGTTTACAAAGAAAGAATACTAAAACACGTATCAGAGTTCTAACGGAACTATCTAATCCCTCGAATGGATATAGAATAAGTTGGGTGTTACTAAAACTCCAAAGTACACTATCTTCTCAAAACTGGATGACGCCTCTAAAGCCATCCTACCAAAACTTCTACCAAACCCCAAAAGCCACTCAGATCCATCTAAGACCTGATATACATGTCAATAAGAAAAAGTGTTAGGCCTAACGCCTAATGAGTTAAATCAATTTTCATCATATAAATCATAAAACAGTTAAACGAACATTTTCCCATAATTGCAATCATCCTTTAAATCATGACTGATAAGCCAAGATCACAAGATATGTAGAGAGAGAATCTAGAGAGAGAAAGTGTGCGCTCAAATGTAACAGTAAATTGAATTCAAAAATATGAAAGTTCTTACAAGCAAACAAGCCAAGAGGACTTAAATACCTCAAGGCACTTACAAGATAGAAAAGAACAATAAGCACTGACAGATAAAGGAAATAAATACAATGATTACTATAAAATCAGATCTAACAATCTCCCCCTTAGTAATCATTGGCGCCGAGGTCTTCAAAAAAAAATCTTCAAAAACAGCATTGACTATCTAGGCGACTTTGAAGGATCATTGACGTTCTTCTCGTTGACGTAGTCTGTTCAGCCCAACTAACACTTCCAATCGTCGCAGAGTTGAACGGAGATTCAGTCTATCTTGAATAGTGACCAAAGTTCTACGGATCAGACGCATTTCATCATTTTTAAAAAGATATGACTCTCTTCTTGTTTCCAAAAACTTTCTTCTAGCCTCTTGTAGACGATGCTCCAACTGAAGTTTGATCACCTTTAGAGTTCCATCAGAGTAATATCCAATCTCCTCAAATTGTAGAAAGCATTTTTCACTTGAGCTGTTCTTATATACTACTCCGTTTGGATCTTCGATAATGGTGAATAACGGATAAGACTCTAGATTCTGCAAACTCCGGTTGGGCCTTTCAAGATTAACCACAGGCTGAAAGCTTTCGACGACCATCTGGAAGTCAAAAACACGATAAAATCGGATCTGTCGTCGAATGAATCGTTTAATAACAAAAAGAGTTTGAGAAACATCCTGAGTCCGGTGATAAAGATTCCTGAAGTGATCATATAAGAATTCAATATCATCAATTGAAAGATCAGTGAAATCAGCCTCTGAAAATTTGTACCGATTGCAGTCTCTTCTTTCCACTTCAAGGCATCTTTTAAGCGTTGTGCACTTTGGCATCTTTTAATCAAAGAGTTTATTAAGTAAAGAACATGCCGTAAACGTAACTTTCTATCTGACCCTATTGCAGGATTTGGGTTAGCCGCTCCCAGACTAGTTGGCCTTAGGGGACTAGGTGTCAAGTACCCCTTGGAACTTACTCTCCCGGATCAGAAAGGCTACATCGACATATCCTAAACCCATTCATACCAGTAAAACATGACTTTCGATCTGGTTCTATAGAAGGATTTCTGTTCGATCACTCCCAGATCAATTGACCTTAGGGGACCAGATGTCGAGCATCCCTCGGAACTTACTTTCCCAAACCAGAAAGGTCACAGGTACAAACTTTTAAACTCAAGGATTTCTGTATTTTAAATGCTTAAAAAAAATCATCTCAATAACTCAGATCTATATCGAATAGCTTAGCCCATATTTTCATTACGATCTACAATTCTGATCACTTAGGATGTTCATGCAAAGTAAACCATAAATATGCCGACTTACATATCTTTAAAGCAGTATCTAAAGCGTCAAGCATGTTGCTGACTTTTTGATGTTTGTAAGATTTGAAAATTGAACATATAAAACTTTAATATAAACAAAGCGACTTGTAAAAGATCCTAGAAACACATTCTATTCAAAAGAAAGAAAATCTGAAAGATTTTACTTTATAGAGTAAAATTTGTAAAGATTTAAACTTTTAAGTTCAACATGCCGATTTTGGAAAGCAAAAAGTTAAAACGTTTTTCATCCAAAGCTTTTGTAAATATATCAGCAAGTTGATATTCAGTTGGGACAAAATATAATTCAATAGTACCTTCTTCCATGTGATGCTTTATAAAATGATATCGCATGTCTATGTGCTTGGTCTTGGTGTGCTGGACAGGATTGACCGATATTGCAATCGCGGACTTGCTGTCACAATATATTGGCACCGTCTTGTATAGCATTTCGTAATCACGAAGTTGCGTTTTCATCCATAGCACTTGAGCACAACAACTAGCTGCAGCAACGTATTCAGCTTCGGCTGTTGATATTGACACGCAGTTTTGCTTTTTCGACGCCCAACTTATCAATCTGTCACCCAGAAACTGGAGATGACCAGAAGTACTTTTCCTGTCCAATTGATTACCACCATAATCTGCATCAGAGTAAGCAATCAATCTATAATCAGAACTTTTAGGATACCATACTCCTAAATAAGGAGTTCCTTTGATATATCTGAATATGCGCTTGACTGCTAGTAGATGCGATTCCTTAGGATTTGCTTGAAATCGGGCACAAAGGCATGTGGAGAACATGATATCTGGTCTACTTGCTGTCAGATACATTAGCGATCCGATCATTCCCCGATATGTCTTGACATCGACAACTTTTCCATCTGGATCAAGTCCGATCTTAGTTCCATGAGCCATGGGCGTGCCATTCGAAGATGATTTGTCCAAATTGAATTTCTTCAAAAGGTCAAATATGTACTTCGACTGGTTGATAAAAATACCATCTGGAAGCTGCTTTACTTGTAAGCCAAGGAAGAAGTTGATTTCTCCCATCATGCTCATTTGAAACCTGGATGTCATTAGATCAGAAAACCAAGTACATAGAGATTGATTAGTAGCACCAAATATTATGTCATCTACATAAATTTGAACTAAGCAGATATCCAAGTTAGAACGATATATAAACAAAGTGGTGTCAATGGTTCCTTTGGTGAAGCCGGATTTGAGCAGAAAGGCAGACAGCTCATCGTACCATGCTCGAGGTGCTTGTTTCAACCCGTATAAAGCTTTATCGAGGAAATATACGTAATCGGGATGATCTTTGTCCACAAACCCCTCTGGTTGAGATACAAATACTTCTTCTTTCAGTTTACCATTGAGGAAGGCAGTCTTAACATCCATTTGATATACGGTGAAGTTTCGATAAGCCGCGAACGCGAGAAACATCCTGATAGCTTCTAATCTTGCAACCGGTGCAAAGGTTTCTTCGTAATCAATCCCTTCTTGCTGTCGATATCCTTTGGCTACCAATCTGGCTTTGTTGCGAACAACGATACCATCTTTGTCCTTTTTGTTCTTGAATATCCACTTGGTTCCTATGATGCTTTTACCCTTTGGCCGTGGAACAAGTCTCCAAACTTTTAGCGTGTCAAACTGATTGAGCTCCTCTTGCATTGCTAAAATCCAGTCTGGGTCTTCCAATGCTTCAGATACTTTGGTAGGTTCAATCTTGCTTAGGAAGCAAGTGTACATACATTCATTGGAAGAAGCTGTTCTGGAGCGAGTAGAAACACTTGCTTGAGGATTCCCAATAATTTGATGGATTGGATGAGATCTTGTCCATTTTGTTGTATGAAGGAGAGGATCAATAACTTCTTGAACCACTTCTAATTGATGAGGAGGATCTTCAGATGAAATAATGTCAGAAGATGACACAGATATGGTTTCAACTGGAGGAGGAGGTATTTCCATGACATCAAATTCAGGCTCTTGTTAACCAGACACAACTTGTACTTCTTGTTGAACATTTTCTACTAGAACAACGTCATCTTCTACAGATTCCTCATGAACAGTTTCAGCAATTTCTGGTTCATGTATGAATTGATCCGGATGATGTTCAGAAGGTATGTCTTGAATTTCAGGAGATACTGAAGCAACATCAGGTTCAGAGGTTGATGCAGCGGAAGTAGGATTAGATGCACTCACAGATTCCTGATTCAAGACATTTGACACATTATCAGTGTTTGGTTTAGGAACATCATCATAAAAATTTTCAAACAGAAAATCAAAATCAGAAAGATTAGACAGAGAAGTAGAAGGATCCTGATTTGACGACTGAAGTGCAGGTTCTGAACTAATTTGTTCAGAAGCTGAGTTTCCATTAATAGTGGGTTCTGAACTGTGTTGTCCAAAAGCCAAATCGGCAACTTCATCAAATTTGACATTCACTGACTCTATCACTTTTCTTGCAGAGAGGAGAAAGACTCTGTAAGCAGCAGAGTTAGAAGAATAGCCCAGAAATACGCCTTCATCTGACTTTGGACTAAATTTGTTCAGATTATCTCTGTCATTCAAAACATAGCATTTACACCCGAAAGACTTGAAATATTTGATGTTGGGTTTGAAACCGTTCATCAATTCATATGGAGTCTTGTTGAACCGGCGGTGTACAATTGATCTGTTTTGAGTATGACAGGCAGTTGATATGGCTTCGGCCTAGTGGAACAAAGGAAGCCCTGAATAAGCAAGCATAGATCTAGCAGCTTCCACAAGCGTTCTGTTTCTTCTTTCAACAACCCCATTCTGTTGCGGTGTTCTTGCAGCAGAAAACTGTTGTTGTATACCTTGATCATCATAGAATGCTTGAAGAGTTGAATTCTTGAATTCTGTGCCATTATCTGATCTTACAACTTTGACATGCTTTTGCTTATTTGTCTGAATGGTTTTGATGAGGTTGATGAGAATTTCAGGTGTCTCGTCTTTAGATTTGAGAAATTTCACCCATGTATATCTGGAGTAATCATCAACAACAACCAAAACATATTTCTTCTTACCAATACTCTTTGTCTTCATTGGTCCGCACAAATCAACATGAATTAGATCTCGGATGTCCGCAGTGCAATGTTCAGGCTTAGGCTTATGAGATGCTTTGTTCATCTTTCCTTTCTCGCAGTCCTGACAGAGATGGTCTTTCTGGAAACGGTGGATTGGAAGACCTCTCACTGAATCATTCTTGACCAGGCGATCCATATATTTGAAATTGAGATGAGCTAGTCGTCGTTGCCACACCCAACTTTCATGAATAGAGGCTTTTAATAGAAGACAAATATCTGATGGAACCTTTACTTCGGAAAGATTAATGGTATAAAGATTTGATCGTCTCTTTCCAACAAGTAAGTCCATGCCACTATTATTCTTTACAGCAACTCTTTTAGACTTGAAACTGACTTCAAGATCTTTATCGCAGAATTTTCCAATGCCGAATAGATTGTGACTTAAACCTTCGACATAGCTTACTCTTTTGACAGTTATATTACCTTGAACAAGATCACCATAACCAAGAATGGGAGCCGTCTCGCAGTTTCCAAATTTGACACGACCGCAACATTTTTCTTTAAAATTTGAAAGCAGAGATTTGTTGCCAGTCATGTGTTTGGAACACCCCGAATCCAGATACCATAATTGATTTAGCTGCACAATCAAAAATTACTCATATTTAGGTACCCATATGAATATGGGTCCCTTCTTGTTAGTCCTTTCCTTTTTCTTTTTCAAAAAATTATTTTTCCAAAACATCTGAGACTGATCAAATAAAGCATGAACATCATCACATATTAAGGAAGAAACGCAATCATCAGAATCAGAACTAGAGAGACAATATGAGATATTCTTCGAAATTTGAAACATTTGCTCTACAGAATATTTTATAGTTTTATTACAAAAGGCAAATGAGTCTTGTTTACAAAGAAGATCTACACATTTATCCTCTACAGATACAAATTCTTCAGATCTTTGTTTCTTTAGCCAAACAGACTTCACAGACTTCTTCAAAGGCCTATCTGAAATAGAGGAATCAGAAAAGTTAGAATTTTCAGAAATATCAAACTCTTTCTTCTTTTTCTTCTTTGACCTTCTTCTTTTACGCTTTGTTTTATAGAAATAAGCATTTAACGTAAAAGTGTCATCAACAATTTTAGATATAATATTTGACTTAGAAGAGGAAGTTTTATCAATAAAACCAAACTGATCAGTTAGTTGATTTGGATAAACCTCAGAGCAAGAAAAATCAAATGAACACAAATTGATGGAAGATTTGAGAAGACCAGAATTATTTTCTTTAAAACTCGATGTCATAAAAGAAAAAATAACATCGTTTTCAATTTTTCTCAAAATTTCTTGTTCTTCCATTTGTTCTTCTAGATCAAAGATTTGGCATTCTAATACTAATGGAGGTATATATCTCTTAGTATCATAAGGTACTGGAGATATATTGTCCTTATTAGGATTAGCTGCATTTAAATCAAAGAATTCATTAGATATAGAAGAATTAGTAGAAGAAAAATGTTTAACTTTTGTCTTATCTTCTTTACTTTTTCAGGAAAATATTTTGCATTTTCTTGAGTGTAAACAAAAGGAACTTCCATTCTCTTGTTGTTTATCCGTTTTTTATCTTCCTCAATTGTAGTTTCTTTAGCACTTGTCCAAAGAGGTTTGTATTGAGAACCATATTGTGAAAGACCAAGACAGTCGTAATCATAAAAATTGGGAATCTCAAATTTAGCTTTCTTTAAAAACTGAGGATTTTTAACTCCAAGACCCCAATTTTCTTTTAACGACTCATAGCTCCTTGGTTTATGAATATGAATTGTTTGTTCAGTTTGTTTTTGTTTATATAATTTTTCTTCTAATTCAATTATTTTATCCGAAAACTCTTGATTTAAAATTGACAATTCAGACAAAGAATCATGAGAAGTCTGTTTTTCAATTTCTAAATCTTCTATTCTTTCTTGAAATTTCTCTTTTGTAAATTTTAAAATAGCTTTTTCATCTCTCAGAGAAATCTTCAATTTTTCAATTTGAACAGACTTTTCTTGATTTTCACGTATTTCGGATAGAAGCTTTGAACGAAAGTCATGTAAAGCATTTGTAATGACATTCATTTGCGATGAAATGAAATTAAAATCAAACTCAGATGTTACCTCAGATTCATCGGTTGAAGTCTCCTCATCCTCATCATCACTGTTGTCGTCTCCAATAAAACACATAGCAGCAGTCTCTTCATTATCAGCTTCATTGTCTGAGTGGTCCAACCAGTATTCCTCCTCAGCCAACAGAATTGTTCCTCTTGCTTTCTTCTCAGCCAAAGCTAATTTCTTCTTATAGAAATCAATATATTTCACAATCTTCGTTCTGCACTCCTTTGAAATATGCCCGGGTTTGCCACAGTTGTAGCAAGTCACAGCCTTCATATCTTCTTTCTTTGGTTCAGATGCTGTAGCAGGCTCATATTTGAGAAAGAAAGGCTTTGATGTAGTATCGGGTTCTACCTTCTTTGATCCAGATGAGAAACGAAGATTATTTGAACCTGACCGTTTCTGATATTTCTTTTGATAGTGCTGACTTAGAAGAATCATGGCTTTTTCCAATGTTTCGCCATCGTCATCTGTTGACCCGTCGTAAGCAGACTCAGTCAAGGCTTGCTCAGCCATTTGGCTAGCTAAAAGAGCGATTGGATCCACAGTCTTTGGCTTCTGCTTATCCAGCTTAGCTTTCTTCTTCAGAACCATGGCTTCATCAGACATCAGAATTTCAAACATTTCCTGAATGGGCATTTTGGAAATTCTGGGATCATTCCTCATCCGATGACAGGATTTTTCCCATTCAGGTTTGAGTGCATTGAGGAACTTCAGATTTGTCTCCAGCTCATTCTTTGTTACCTTGATCTTATACAGATCATTAATAACAGTCCAAAACCTGTCGAAGACACTTTTCAGACTTTCCCCATCCTTATCCTTGAACTCTTCAAAGTTGTTCATGTATCTTGTCTGACGAAGCTGGGTAGACATTGCAGTACCAAACATGATTTTCTCCAGTTGTTTCCACATCAGCATAGGATTATGTTTGAAACAATCGATTTTATTATAGATGGAATTTGGTAGAGCAAGAATCAAATTCGACTTAACTTGATTGTCAGCTTGGTATCTTAGAAGTTCATCAGCCTCATATTCTCTCAGGGCTTTTTCTACAGTAGTGGCTGGAGTGTTTCCAATAGCTGGTATCACTTACATTGGCCTGACCATGGGACCTTCAGTCAAAGCTTTCATCATATTTTCCCCATTTGGTTGCCTTTCGATGAAATTAATAAACCGGTCCTGCCATTGTTCAAATTCGTTCTCATTTATCAGAACAGGTGGACGAGTATCAGACCCCAACGACATCATGAGGTCATTCTTGTAAAGTTGACCTTGTAGAGACATTTTTGATGAAATCAGGTATTCAGAAAAATAACCAAGGTTTGCGTTTCTGGCTTGAATCACAGAAGAAACTATTCGGTCCTTGTAGACACGTAAACAAGGACTTTTCGGGTGATAGGAGGAGCGCACACTGAATAAGGACTATGCTTGTTCTGAAAGGTACGCACTTGATGCTTTGCGGGTTCAGAAAGAAACGCACTTAATGCAATGCGTGTTCAGAGAGACACGCAAGATATGCTACGCGTGTTCAATGGGGCACGCACTTGATGTTATGCGTATGCAGAATGACACGCACTTGGTGATCTGGGTGTGTTGACAGATACGCAAGAGAGTTTTGCGTTTCCAAGAGAGAACCGATAACCTGAGAAACACTAACACCCAAAAGTTAGTTACCCAATGAATATGTGATAGAGGCGCATACCAATAAGATGAACACACAAGATTTCATGAAACACACGCAAAGATTATGAATAACCCGCATACTTCTTGAATCACACGCATACTTCAAAACCTATGAATAACATGCAAACTATAATAACAACCCGCACAATCATATGAATAACACGCATAGTAAGATGAGTAACATGCAAGATATCATGAACAAACGCATACTAACACTCGAAGATAAATCTGCAATATCAATCATAACAATGAAATTAAACCCAAACAAATTGCACACAATTGATCGAAAACAAGTTTTTAATACAATTCTATTGACAATTTCGATCAAAACACTCCAAATCTTAAAAAAACAAAAATAATCAGAACACAGAACTCGACTTTTTCAGAAAATACTCAAACTCAAAATCGAAGCACCAAATCACGTTTTTATGCAAAACAACAAGAATCAAACTCGATCGACTATCTAAAATGCATCTAATAACATCAAATTCATAGCAATTCGATCATTAAAATGACTGAAATTGGTGAAAATCCAGAAAATGAGATTTTTCTTGAAAAACAAAAAAAAATCAATCAAATTTTCGAATTAACCACACAAATCAGAAACAAATATACACTAATCTCAATCCTCTCAAGATCTTGAAGGCTCTTGATACCAATTGATAAGCCAAGATCACAAGATCTGTAGAGAGAGAATCTAGAGAGAGAAAGTGTGTGCTCAAATGTAACAGTAAATTGAATTCAAAAATATGAAAGTTCTTACAAGAAAACAAGCCAATAGGACTTAAATACCTCAAGGCACTTACAAGATAGAAAAGAACAATAAGCACTGACAGATAAAGGAAACAAATACAATGATTACTATAAAATCAGATCTAACAATGACTCATAAAAGGCTTTATTTACTAATAATGTTACTTCCGATACCAAACACCCATTTTAATACAATGTCCAACATTCAAATTTCCCGAAACGCACACACGAGGGTGCTTCACCAAAATACTATTTGTATAAATAAAGTTGTACATTTCAACACTGAAAAGTATGGGAAAGGGAATACCCGAAAATAACACCTTTCGATGACGGGGGAGACCCAATTTCATCAAATGTGTCGGGAACACAAAGTTAAGCCACTTATCAACGTTCTCGAGCTTCACTTTGTCCATGGATCCCCGTATACGGATCCAATGAACAATCACCGCAAGATACACAAATGACCCTAGTGTCTACTCGACCTCTAGATGAGTCTCACCACAAAAGTTACAAGTTTCTGTATCCCGCTCACCATGGACACCACCGCAATACTTAGCTCCGTATACGGATCCCATGAGCACCACCGCAAACTTTAAATAAAACATGACTTGGGGACAACTCATTAGACTCAATCATGGTCATCAAAACTCCACACTGAATAAACAAACTCCTATGCCATTAGATCCAATGCATTACAGTGTAAAACATTACATGACTCAATTGGATGACTAACACACCCAAACATGTAACAATCGATACTTATGCAATAATTGCATTTTTCATATAAAGCTCCACATCGATCCATTTAAAACCGGACAACGTCCTAGAACTCATTTGAGTATCAATCAAGCCATAAGACATCATAAAACGTTTGACAATAATAATAATAATAATATAGCTGATATGGCTATATAAACTGAAGTACAACTTTCCCAAAATTGGAATTTTCTCAAAGTATAGTTGGCCAAAGCCCCGAACCATAAGAATCATGTAACACCCTCAAAACTTGGTAAGAGCAACTAATTTAAAATTTCGATATAACATCAAGGGAGGGACAAAACTTCCTCCTACAAATCAAAACTCAATATACCTCAAGTTAAAATTTTATAATTAACCTCAACAAATATAAACTCCAATAAGACACAAGGACTAAACCGGAGTCGGGTGCTACTTAACCCCAATACACGTTGCTCTTCACAAAACCAATGCGGAAGACTTCACCAAGCTACTCACTTCTCGAGCACACAACTAGCACTTCTCTCTTCACAATGTCACTAGAACTATCCCCAAACGAAGCATGTTGCATATGCTGACAAATAAAAAGGTTAGGCTAACGCCTAGTGAGTTCAAGAGTTGTACATGAGTAAATATATATTTAAAAGGAATGAACTTCACTTAAAATCATAATCTTTCAAATGATTTACTTTAAACTTGGAGACAACTCTGTTCCAATATCATGCATTTTCAAGATGAACACCTCATTATAAAGCATTCTTTATAAAATGATGCAACCCAAAACTCACTCGAAACGAGAATAGGTATTGACTCCCATTTTAAGAAACGTGGATAAAAGGTTGTATCCCAAAACACCCAAGTACGGGTGGGGCAAAATACTCAACCCATAAATCATGGTTAATAACCCACATATACAATACGTCCCCGAAAACATGGACACTAGGCCCAATACTCATGCGACCATAAAATAGAAGGAATCCAAATATCAAAACATGGAAATGACATATTTCTTTCAAACCTTAATATACGCAGAGGAAACACAATATTAAGGTCATAATTTACAGTCGACCACACAAATCCAACGATAAGAAAGTAAGGTGTTAACATTTAAAATATTGTTGGTCGACGAAGGGGGAGACCCGTATCCGTTGAGAGTGGTGGAACGCAAAAGTATGCCACCCTTACAATGTTAATTGCATGACACCTCACAACATAAAATCCCAAGTGTCCCTACGACTTCTTAACAAGTTTCACCTCAAAAGTCGGTTGACCTTGGTGAACATTACAATGAAATCCACCCCGAAGGCCTGACACTGATCCAAAACTGGTCTCGAAGTGTGTCTTCTGAAATTCGAAACTGATCTCGAAGTGTCTTCCGAAATCCAAAACTGATCTCGAAGTGTCGCATTGACGTCCTGTACTCCAGCCGTTCTTTGATCTGGACCAAAGCTTTGAGAACAAGGCATTTGTAATTCGAACCCAAAGACTGGATCCCTTTATCATCTTGATCTATAGAGCGCTTCAGCTTGTCTCCAAGTAACAATAGTGTACCATTGCAGAACCGTGCAATCTGACTGAATCGGATGAATCGCATGTCACCTTTACCATTTAAGTAAGTCATGCCGAGTTCTAGAAATTTTACCACCATGTAAAAAGGTACATTATGAGAATCTGAAGGAAGACTGAGATCAGTCTATAGCAGATTTATCTTTGCTTGATTGCTTTCTAACCCAATCTGGAAATCTTCAATGGAGGCAAGTTTCATAACACATTTCATGTATCTCTTGACTGCTTCTAGTGCATCTGTAACTTCTCCTGGTCGATTGGTTCTAGTCTTCAAGTCTCGGAGCAGAAATAGAAGATCTGGTAACTCGAGACTTGTCAGCTTCAGAAAAATGTCATTGCCTGCTATCTTCTCTGGTCACCTTAAAGTAAGAATAATGTATACTCATGAAGAGGCAAGAGTAAATCTGATCAACATATCTTATTTTGAGCTTTGTCTTGTCAATGCCTTTTCTGAGACATTTGTACATGAAAACATGCTCGTGTTGCTTCTTTCTGTTTGTCATTAACTGAAGACCATGGAAGACGACCTCATCATATGGGCGGATCCAATGGGCAAAGAGCTTTTTCTGGCTTTCTTCAAGAAATGGAACATTGATTCTGACTCTTTCCCATTTCAATGGAGGAACTGGCTGAGTACTTTCTGTTTCGTGAACTGGTGAGGCTGTCGGAGATCGTCTGGGGTGATATGTCTGAGATAGATCGGGATGAACTGATGAATAAGTCAAAAGGGGCATACCGACAGAAGATTATTCGGCTGAATGGTGATCTTGAGCCACATTTTCGAAATTTAACAGCTCATCGATTTCGGCTTGAAAGACTACCAAAGCTTTTTCTGTGTTGACCGGTTCTTCTGTCGGATCTGGATCTAAATAAGGATCAACAATGATTTCCCAACTATCTAGATTGTAAGATGAACCTCTATCATATTCACCGGGATTTTGAACCATTGGATTGACGTCGTATGGCACTAAATACATTACCTGATCCTGGGCTTGACCCTGTCCTTCGTTTGGAGTACCTGAACCCATATTTGTCTGTCCCTGTACCCTAACCACTGCCTGTGCTGATTCGGGCTCAGATGTGTGTTGGCGCTTCTCCCCCTCATGGTGATTAGGATCATCCTGGTCATCATGTTTGCGCTTAAGCCCTTCTGCCTGACTTCGACAGGTTGCTTCCAAAGATGACACCCTTTCAGTCAGTGTAAATATAGTTTGCTACATAGACTGAATAGTGGCGGTTTGGTGCTGGAAGGCTTCAGGAGATATAGTGGGTGGGGATGTAGGTGTAGGGATTGATGTTTGAGATCGTAGAACTGAGATTAGGTCTGCATCTTAGGATGGTTCAATTTGGGATTGGGATAAGAGTTTGGCCAGGAGCATGGATTTGAGGTCATCTATGGAGAACTTTGTGGGTGAAGGTGGTGGTGGAGGTAGTGTTTTAGGCTCAGGCATAGGGGCTTTACCTTTGATCATTCGCTTCAGAGCATCTACCTCCTCCTTCATTTCTGACCGCATAATAGAATAGACAGCCTTTAGGGCGCCGTCCAGAAACTCCCTTGAGACAAACTCGGGAAAACTAATACCTGGGTCACTCAGACTTCCAGTTGTGGTAACGACTGTGGAAGTCGTACCACCTACGTTCACAGCTGGCGTAATGATAACTGTGGTAGGACTTCCACCCAATCCTCGTAATCCACCAATAGGTAGAGTTACTATGGGTGTTCCGGCTGAGTCACTAAGACGTTCAACAGTAGCCGAAGTAGGTACTCGTGTCCTAGTCAAAGAGATAATTTCATCAATTGGCTCTAGACATTGTGCACTGAAAGAAGGCGAGGACTGGGGAAGTTGTCCTCTAGTTTCAATATCGGAACTCTCCAAGCGAGAGATAGGTAGAATATATGTTGTACCCCCGTGAGAGACTGAAACCAACATCTGTTGAGAGACGTCGGAGTGGCTGGGTGGGGTGTGCAATTGCGTCGCTAGGACCACAACGACTTCTTCAATACCCTGTCTCAACACATGAGACTGGGTAGCAGATGTGGATACCTGGTTTATAGTGGCTAGGGGAGGTTCAACCTGAGGTGGTTGCCTCATTACTCGTGTACGCTAAAAGTTATGTTTACTCTTTCTTTCCTTCTCTCTATTCACCTCTGCATTTTCGACTAAGTTGATTGTTTACCCATGAAACACATGTGAGCTTCTGCATCATCTTCTTCTTCATCAGACAGGTGGAGCCAATGGTCATCTTCTGCCATGAGAGCCTTACCAGCTTCCTTTTCTTTGACCAATAACATCTTGGCCTTGTAGTATTTGGAGTTGCGAACGACTGGCTTTCAGCATTCTTTGGCAAAGTGGCCTAGACGACCACAGTTGTAGCATTTGATCGGCTCATCCTTAGTTTTCTCATGATGCTTCTTCTCGACCTTCTTTACTTCATCAAATCGTTTCTTGCCTTCATTCTTCTCCTTAGGATCATGTCGCTTGTGAGGTGTAGTGGAGTACCTTTGATTGTTTGAAGAAGGCGTTTTGAAGAACTTCTTTTTCTAAAAGGCTTGAGATAGGAACAACACGACTTCCTTGATCTGGGTGTATTATGGATCTGAATCACTGTCAGTGTCTTCTGGTTCAGAATCACTTTTTACTGGTTCCTTTTCGGAGGCTCGACTGTAAGAACGATTTCTTTTGTATGAGATGAGTGTTAAGGGATCAACTACTTGTTTTACATCTGACTTTTGATTTCCCATCAGTTCGAGATATTCATCTTCGTCCTGTAAAAGCATTTCAAATAGTTCATGCAGGGGAAGATTTTCCAGGGTTTGAGTATGGCGGATATGTGAAACAAACGTCTTCCATTCCGGCTGGAGGTTGTTCATGAACTTGATGTTGTTTTCAGTGTTGGTTTTACTGATTTTACTTTTGTTTAACTCATTCAGAAGGTGGTTGAACCGTTCGTATGTTTCAGTGAGCGTCTCGCCTTTTCTCGCCTTGAAGTTGTCAGATCGGACAATGCAACTGGTGACTCTCAACTGATCACTTATTCTACTGCCCATCATCATTTTGCGGATATGGTCCCACATTCCTTTTGTTGTGGCCTTGTAGTTGTCTATGCTTGTGTATACATCGTTTGTCAAGCTTTGGAGAATGTACATTTTTGCGAGATGTTCCCCTTCGTACAGTTTCTTTTCTGGACCCGTCATTTGAGCGACTGTCTTTGGGACCGTACGAGCAGGTGTACCATTCTCCTCATTTGCGGGTAATTCAATCATTAGGGCAGTAGGTGGTCCTTCTGTCAGGGACTTGTATATCTCCGGATAGGCGTCCTTTGATTCAATGAAGATCATGAATCTATCGTACCATTGCTGGTATTCCCCCCGATAAAGTACAATAGGTTTGTTATCGGTCCTGATAGCTAGAGCGTCTCTGGAATTCATCTTTAATGCACTGTATTGATCGTGAGACAAATTGTTTGATCCAAAAATAAATTAGACCTAGTTAGGACACGGACCCGGGAGATGAGGACCCGGGAGACGATACCCCGGGAGTAAGCGAGTGCGAGACCCTGGGAGTAAGGGCCTCGGGAGTGCGAGAATCCAGGAGTGCAGGAACCCGGGTGTAAGGACTCCGGTAGTGCGAGAACCCGGGAGTGCAAGATCCCGGGGAGAGTGAAGAGTCTGGAGGCAAGGTCCGGGAGATTAAACCAGTTCATGTTCTTCGACAAAAGCGGTGATAAACCCAGAAATTCAACCACAAACACTTTTAATCTAGAAATTAACCAAACGTTTTACTAAGGTAATCACGAACCAGACTTAATTTGACACAAAAGTCACCAAAAGCACGAATTAACCACTCTAAATTGATGAACTATGGTAAAATAAAAACCAAAAATAATCTGGGTTGACTGTAAAACGAGAAATTGACCCAAAACTATTTTAAGACCAAAAAATCGAACTATGCTTATCAGATCCAAACAAAACACAAACGAAGAATCAAACTAGTGGCTAAACAATTAAAACTTCAAGAATAAGACATCAAGAAAAAGTCATCGATATGATGAACATAAGCCAAAAATCAGACTATGTCGATAATACATAAATCAATAAGCAGAGGGGTTTTAGACAAACCTTTTGGATCAAAAATCTTGTCTCTTTGCTCTGATACCAATTGTAGATCCCAGAAACAGTGCAATCACAAATAATAATCAATAACACACAATGATTGAATCACGAGTCCTTGTCATATGATTAGATTTATCAATAAAGGGTTTAAGGTTTACAGAGAGAATTTCAATAGGATTAGGTAAACCTTTCTAATGACCATTAACCTAGAAAACTAGGTTAACATTAAATATGAGGCGTGCAAGCCTTATGGGCCCAAAAGCCCATTAACCAAAATACTTTCAATAAATTACAGTTTTCACCCCGAACTTCTATTTAACAAACAATTTACCCTAACACTATTTTAAGTCAACACCGAGCTAAAGTGCTCAAAATCCTTTTTGACTAACGAAGAACGATCCCCAAATAATAAATGCAATCGACCCACATCATGCAAACACACGCTCCAAAATACATGGATAAACTCCAATACAGTTTAGATTGGGACAAATGGTTTCAAAATGGATTTATACTCTTTATTCACTCAAAACGTCCCCTAGCACAAAATATAGTGTTAGCCCCAATTCCAGATTGTAAAAGTATTGAAAATATCTAAGTCCTATTTCAGAGGACTTCCAGAGACAGACTTTAGAGGACGAACCTGCCTCTGAAGTACATTCCATATAGTGGATTTCAGCAGAAGACATCAGAGATGGCTTCATCAGAGGCACCTACATCAGAGCTCTAAAGAGCCCCTCTCTGAAGATAGCGTTGATCCTTTCTACAAGTATCAGTAGAACAGATGACACATCATTAGTGATAAGATTTACTTTTTAGAGTAGGTCACTGTTCAAGCATGTCTTGAGCTTACCTTTTAGGTAAGACACTGTTCAAGCATGCTTCTATATGTCAGATCGTACACTGTACACTTTTTTTTGGAAAGGTATCCTAGGCCTATGGCCCAGACTAATCCCTGACAATTAGGGCCTATGGCCCAGCTGCTAAAGCGTGCAACCCTGAGATTATCCTCAATGGCCACAAGTGCTGCTAGTGGGGCTCGAACCCGGGTTGAGCGCTATGAACTCCCCAAGCCTTTACCACCACGCCACAACCCTTGTGGTTAAATACACTGTACACTTTATGGTCCTATAAATAGGACCATCACTCCATTGACAAATGTGTGTTTTTGATATATCTTGTATCTGATAAATCTTTTAATGTATTGAAAGTATTTAAAAGATCTTGTGCGTTCTACATACTTGTTTATGAACTGTGATATTTGAATCTGCTTTGATATTAAATTGTATTGCTTCCGTTGTTCTTATTCTTATTGTTTATATCATTGTTATAAGATTAAATCTGGGATCCAACATATAGCCTTTCTCTCAAACAGACACTAAAAGTGCCTTTTTACCAAATAATTTTCATTTATGCAATAAATCATCAAAACACTTTCATTTATGACTTATTTATTAAGATGCCCAAAAATCCCAAATGTGGGTATTTTGTAAGGTTCATAAAGCCAAACACCTCAAATAATCAAAACCCACCAAAATACTCAACAATGATAACTTCATGTAAAACATATAAACACATTAAAATGAACATTTTGGCATGTACAACTTTTTCACAAATCAACTTGAACTCACCTTGCTAGATTTAGGCTCAATCTAGATTTTACCCCCAAAACTTGAATCTTCTTTGATGAAGGCTTGAAATCTCCCTAGATATTAGATCCAACACATCCACAAGTTTTACTTCACCACACAAGTAATCAAAATTACACCCAAGTTGAAGGATGAATGGAAAAAGGTTGAAAACATCAAACACTAGCTTAAAATCGAGAGAGATGAGAAACTTACCACCATAAAATACTCTTGGATACTCCAATAAACTTCAAATATCTTGATATATCTTTGAATATCTCTCAAAAACGAAACCATAGCAACTTAAATCACTAAAAACGGAATTGATATGCAAAAATTATGAAGAAATGAAGTTTAGGGCTGAAAATCGAGTTTTATGCTCGACAGGGCTTCGCGCGGGTTTCCACGTGGATAAACCCGTGCCAAAACCCGTTCGCGTTCCCCAAAGTCATGCAGATGACCCAAAGTCACACCGAAAGTCACGTCGAGCACTGCTCACCCGGTTTTCTTCATTTTTCATGCCCGGTCACTGTTTTGGTCATAACTTCTTCGTTTTAGCTCCGATTTTGCTCTGGAAAGAACCGTTAGACTCGTAATTGAATCATTCATCCAACAAGACCATAAAATATAATTGAATCATTCATAATTGAATCATTCAGATTTGCTCAAATATCCAAATAATCACAAAACTCATCAAATGTAAAGTGAGCATATGAATGTATGTTCAAAACCCAAAATATTTATATTTTGACATGTATATAGTTTTGTAAAGCAACTAGAACTCATCTTGCTAGATTTAGACTAAATCTAGGTTTTACCCCCAAAACTTGAGCTCCATGGATGAAGACTTGAAACCTTCTAGATCTTAGCTTCAAGCTCTCAACAAAGATCCTTATCCATAAATACTTCCAAGTTATACTAAGTTCCAACAAAATGGAAGACAAATAGAGGAACACAAAACCCTAACTTCTTTGGGTACAAGGATGAGAGGATTACCTTAACCTCAACTCTTGAATCCACCAACAATGTACTTCTAGGGCCACAAATTCGAACTTCAAGCTCCAAATCACCCAAAGAATGAAAAAGGGTTGGAGAGGTTTGATGAAACCCTATATGTGAATGAGAAGGATGAAATGGAGACTTGATGGCTTGGATTTCCACACTTTTATGCTCCAAAAGTGATCTTGATGATCAATAAATGTCCCCAACTAATCTTAGGTCTGCATTAAGTGAGGGTAGGGTTTTGAGGAAGAAAAATCGCACGAAAGCTCTCAAATATCGCTTAGAATGGATTTTGGTTGGGTAAAAATGAGTTGAGAATCAGATGTGTATTTATATACTTCCAAACCCCACAGAAGACATTGCCCGACGACTTTGCCATGGGGCATTGTCACCGACACAGTCGTCGGCCTTCACTAGCTCACGGTACACCACCGACGAGTATGGCATGCGACTATGCCATGTGGCAATGTCGTTGTCATTGTCGTCGGGTGTGTACCTAACCCTCCCAGCCTGCAGCGACTTTGACATGGCGACTATGCCACTGTCGTTGTCGCTCGCATAGTCTCCCGGGGCATCTCAACGTCTGGTTCCCTCGTCCTTTTCAATCCCTTGAGCCAACAAATTAAGTCATGCCTACAAGTTAATCTCTCGAGACTTAAGATCCCTTTCTAAAACGAGTTATGCAAGGTTAATAGTCGGGATCAATGAGAGGGTTCAAGGAAGTAAACTTACTTGGTTTGCATCCACATCGGATGAGTGAATAAAAGAGATAAGGAGGAGGTAAGTGCAAAAAGAAAGAGCCAACTTTTCTTTCAATTTATGGTTTGCATCTCACGCCATATGTGGGAATGAAATAGGCAAAAGGGAGACGGTTACAAAAAGAAAGGGTCAACAATGGAACAAACATACATTTTTTTGATCATTTTGGCTAATATCAAGTGTAATACATGTTGTAGTAGTTTAACATTTGATATTTGGGCCATCAACGACTTGCTATTAATCTTAATTTTGCCAACTTTATTATAGTTTATGTTTTGTTGGTTATTAGATAAACTTTACGTGCTTAAATAATCAAGATAGGGAATTGTTATCAAGAATGAAACACATAGATGGTTTTATTAGGGATATAAAGTCTGTTGTCGGAATAATACACATGTTGATGACACATACGCATATGGTCTCCTTTGCATATTATTTTGATTGTTTATATTACTTTCAATAATAGTGATATAACTGCAAGATATGTCGGTTTGGATTTTAAATAACATAAAAAACAAAACTATTACCGTTTAGATCTTAAATAACATAAATAACAAGAAAAAACATATTAATTTGGATTTTAAACTATTTTAAATAATAGTGATATGATTCCATTCTAAACTATTCTTAACAACAAATTAATATCCATATATGTTAATTAACCACTTATAGAAATACATTTATTATTTTGTGTTTTATTTTATTAATCATAACTTAGTCCAATATTTCCTTTAAAAAGTTATTGCCATCGAGCAATGCAGAGTGCCCAAAACTATTAAGGACTCATTTCTTAGTAGCTTAATGAGCTTAATAAGACTCACAACTTATTCCAGCTATACATGACTGTTTGGTAGTGGCTTAATGATATACAAAGTAGCTTATTCAGTAAACTTTTAGGAGAAAGCTTTATGCAGAAAGCCATTTTTTTTCTAAACTTGTCCTCCAAATTAAAAAACACGCTCCTTTCATCTATGAAAACAACCATTCCAAACAAAAACATTTCCAATCCATACAAACAAATTAATCCATACAAACAAATTAATCCATACAAATTGTTTTTAACATAAAGAACTTAATGAAAAATCAACCAAACAGCCCCTAAGAATAAGAGTGAATTACATTATTGGTTATGGTTCAAATTATGGAGTGAGTCACTCAAACACATTTAAGTACATTGATGGTCCCTAATTTTTCATTTTCATTACACTTATGGTGCTTGGACTTTATATCGTCTAAATGAGCTTCATTACTCACCTCACCTAACCCTCATATGAGGGGCAATTTTGTCCTTTTATCATTTTTTTAATTTCTAAAAGAAATTGAGATTCTTGTTCTTGTTATTGAATATGTTGAAGTTCTTGTATATGGAATATGTTCTTATTCTGTTCTTTAATCTTCATTCAAACAAATTAAATTCATTATCATTAAATTATTGTACAAAATTCATGTATTTTAAATGAAAAACCATAAATATAGATCAAAAACAAGAAAAAGAAAAGAAATCCTAATTCTAAAACAAAAACAAAAACATAAAAAAGAAAACCCTAAATCTAGAGATGCTATCTCTTTTTTTTCGAGGAAATTGACCAAAATAGCTAATTTTCCCAACCAAATTCACCTTTTAAACATTTTTTCAATTGAATTTCCATTTTAGCCAGAGTTTACGTAAATGCCTTACGAATTTGCATAAACTTGATTTTCAGATTAAAATAAAAGAAAAAAATCTTTAAGCAAATTTGTGAAAGGATTCAAATTTTTGCGTAAATAAATGGTAAATTTCAGTTTGTTGATTTAGTTGACACTGAGGGGTTTTCAGTACAAGATTTGAGAGCTATAATGACAGAAATATCTATCAAAGATGATACATCTACTGTTTGTCATTTTAAAATTCCAGGCAAAGACTTATATTTTGGCCTACAAGCTTTAGGTAATGATTTTCATGTGTTGAATCTTTTAAAATATGCTCCCGAGTGCAAAATAATAAAGGTTTACACTGAAGTGAGTCCATAGTTAAATATGGGGATGCTCCTTGAATGGGTTGATAAAAAACAAGATGTTGGAGGCATTGATCTATTTGATGAAATAATGGGACATCAAGACAATGAGGTAAATGAAGAGAGTGATAGTGACGCGTTTATACTTGATGATCAAAATGTATTAGATGATGGTGTAGTTAAGAGTGATGTAAATGAAGAAAATGATGATCATGATGATGCATTATTGGAGTTGGAAGATTTTACAAGCAACACCGATGAATTTGATTTGGAGACGAAAATGTTTAATTACTTGAAGAACCTAAGAAAGGAAAAGAGACTTAACACAAGATTTGAAAAGCGTGTCAACCTTTACGTTGGTCAGGTTTTTGGTAGTAAAGAAGGAATAAAAATGATGATTGACCAACATGCCATTCACTAACAAAACATCAAACCTAGTTCAAAAGATCAATCAATTGCACAAGGAATTTCATAATTCCACATTGAACAAACAGGTGTGTTTCTAGGAGATAGCAACATTCAAAATGAGAAATTTCTATAAAGAAATAACAACATTACATAATTCCCAAAAATTTTCATTAAACAAAAATTAACTTCAATTTTAAACCCAAAATAACCTATTAAACCATTTTAGGTCAACTAAGAGATAATAAAATAACAAAGAAAATCCAACTAAAATAGACAATAATCTTCCATGTACGAACTGGACATAAGGGGTATAAGCATCAAAATCATCATTCGATCGATTTCCCAGCCCCTCGATCATTTGAAGAAATCAGTGTTCATTAATCGCTGGAGTGATTTATTTGCTACTTCTATACTCTCGAATGATAATCTTCCATCTACGAAGTGGATGTAGGGGTTTTGAAACCTGATTAATCAATTCTGCAAGGGAAAGAAGATGAAGAAAAATGGAAGGAGTTGTGGTCTCTGGATGTAATCAGAAGAATGGTGGGAAACACGATGTAATGTCGGTTTTAATTCAAAATTATTAAAATAAAAGGTTTTTGAAAATGACAGAAATGCCTTTCACGTGGGAGGCATGTGAGGGATTTAACGACCCACATTTAAACAAAGTTAAATGGAAGGACTTGATTTGCAACAAAAACTCCAAACCACGGTGATGTTATCTATAATTAATTCCTTTGGGAGGGACCAAATTCAAAATTTCAAAGAACCACATGGACCAAATCCGTAATTTACTCAAAAAATAAAGTAAATTAGGAAGATTGGATATTTTAATAAAAAAAAATTATTACTATAATTAAATAATATTAAAAATAACTTTTTAATATAATAATAATATTTTCAATAAATATAAGAGTAAATTACATGATTGGTCCCTGTGGTTTATTGAAAATTACACTGTACGTCCCTAAATCAAAATAATTATGGAAAACATACATGTGGTTTACATTTTCACACGCCTTTAGTCCCTCTACCCTAACTCCGTTAACATAAATATGTTAAATAGGTTTACTAGTAGGGTAATTTAGTCATTTCCAATAATTTATTTATTTTCTATTAAAAATTACAGAGACCAAAGAATCTTAATATTATATACATTTATTAAAAATTACAGGGACCAAACCAATTTGGGGAAAAAACGTCCATATTCATTGTATTGATTACTGTGCATCATCTCCAACAAAACTTCAAAGGATGGAAAGGACAACAGTGAAGAAAAAAATCCATCTTCATTATCCTGTATCCATCATCACTGAGAAAAAGCATCTCCTTTCTCGCAACATCAACGATTTGAGTGGATTGAGTTGGATTTGATGTTCCACATGGGTTTGGCAAAGGTTCTCCGACGAAAACCGATTGACCGGCAACCACATCACCCCCTTAATCGACAATGGTGGACGGTGGTGGTAAATAGTGGTTTTAATGGTAGGAGGTGGTGTGTGTGTGTATATATATATATATATGTTGTGTATATATCATTAAAAGAGATGAGAGAGACCTAGGATATTAAGAGATTACATTCTTGGTCCTTGTAGTTATAATAAATAAACAAATATTTTGAAATGACTAAATTGCCCTTCTAAATGAAGCTATTTAACAGATACATTTAACGGTGTTAGGGCAAAGGGACCAAATACGTGTGAAAACGTAAACCATAGGAACATTTTCCATAATTATTTCAAATTAGGGACGCACAGTGCAGTTTTCTATAAACCACATAGACCAATCATGTAATTTACTCTAAATATAATAATAATAATTTAATTTGTTCTTTTTAAAATTAAAAAATATTTTTTTAATTATTTCTCTCTCGTTAATAATTATTTTTAGAAAAAAATTTAAATTTAAAGATCTTTTTATCCTTTCCTTTAATACTTTTTCCATTTTAGAAAAATCCCCAAATCAGAATCTGTCGGAATGCTGCAACAAACAGGGGGTTTATATATTTGAGGTTTGAAACAATAGTGTAAAGCCGATAGAAAAATGGTTGCGATCTCACTCTACAGAGGTAAACTCCACCGCCCTTCCGATGCTCCTCGTCAATGGCTCATGCCCTCCCGAAAAATCACTCTCAAGGAATTCAAAATCCTCCTTCAACCCCGTTCTAGAGCACTATCTCGCCTCCAATCCACCACCTCTAACCTTAACCCTAATTCTGGTACAGAACAACCTCAATCGGACCCATCTTTGGAATATATCGTCAAAGATACGAATTCATTGAAGGTTGATGATGAAAAACTAGTTGATGAATTGCCCAATTCGAATGAGGATGACAATGCTAAGAAAGGATCATCAGGTGATGATTGTTTGGTGATACCTAGTGGCGAATTAGAAGTGGCTGATGTGAAGGCTGTTGTAACGGAGAATGACTCTAACGCTGCCGTGGATGACCTTCCACAGGAAGACAAAACGCAGGCTACATCGGAACATCAATTAGTGGTATAGCTGTATAGGTGTAATTGTGCATCTTCATTTAGATAAAAGTGTTGTATCCTAGTTGTTTATCATGCTCCGAAATATGAATTTAAATCAATGATTCTCTTTTTTAGTTCCTGTTGGAATCGGGTGGGTTAGGTTTTTTTTCCAGCCTATTCCTGATTATTGAGTTAAAACTATGCATTTTGGACATCAAGTCTATGTGCCCCTCTTTTTTAGGAAGAAAATCTTGGTTCCGTGGTTGATATTTTGTCATTCATATCATCTTGTGCCATGTTGGTTGTAAGAGTTGTGCCACCATGATCATGGGCATATGGGTCTCAACCTCATGGTTGCCTCTCCAATTCAACATGTGCACAAAGCATGCTTATGTGTACCGAATGGTTTTCCTAACTCGTATACATGTGCTGGTTCTTTAATATAATATCAAAATGGATTACCATGTGATAAGAGATAAACTAAGGGGCCTCTGTTTTGGAAGCAACAAATAATGTAGGGGTTGGGTATCTTGGAAGTGATTGTAAAACTGAAAATTAGGCGATGCAAATGTTTTATCTTTCGGGATTTTGATTCCTAGTATGCCTGGCGGTTGGTAAAAAGGCAATCATAGTTAAATTTGATATATATATATATAGGGGCAGGTTCAAACGAGAAGCTAAACATTTTGCGAGAAGGCGAGAAGTGTTTAATCATATATAATACACAAGCTTAATCATATATGATTAAATACATGTTATATTGGCAATACATAGACGTTTAATCATATATGATTAAACACACTTACAGGCCGTGTAATCATATATGATATCACACTTCTCGCCTTCTCGCAAAATGTTTAACTTCTTGCATGATCCTTCCTCTCTCTCTCTCTCTCTCTCTCTATATATATATATATATATATTTGGGGGGGGGATCTGAAAGGAAAATGGAAAACATGCACAACATATAGTGCCTACACTCTCAAATATGAAGAAAGCACAAGTTCAGTTTTTTCTTGAAAGGAAAATGGAAATTTGACAAAGTTTTAAATATTTGGTTTCTCCTTCAAACCTATATGCATGCAAGTTTGGCAGAATCTAAGGACTCAAGCATCTTTAAGATGGTTGGAGTTTCACCTTTGAGTTGTGAATGTCTTACCTACACACTTAACGCTGTGTCTTTGTATGGATTATGCATGTGTCGTGTGTTCTATAGATGGCTTTAGGTAGATATTGCTGACATCTCCATTAAGTTTGTATGGTTTTTAATTATTCCGATCAAGTGTAGATTCTTGAAGATATCAATTCCTTCGTCTAACGGAAATTGCAAAAATATCTATTTTTGGATGCCTTACATGTATTGCAGTTTTACATTTTACATTCAAGCCAACATTTACCTATTTGTTCCCGTCAATGTTATTAAAAAGTATTTTTGGTATTGGTTTTGTACAACATAATTACCTTAAATTTGAAAGATAAGAACTATTTGAAATATATTTCATCCTATATTTTCATTGTAGAAGGGCATTTTAGAGGTTTAATTGTAAGGTCTGCTAGGTAGATCAGTTGTTGCAACTTCCCTGGGGCAGAGGGAGTGGTATCGTATCACAGAAGTTGTTCTTCTATTGTTTTTCTTTCATTATCGGTTTTCTGATTTCGTGATGAATTTCTAAGTGATTATTATCCTTTTCTTTCCCAGCCCTCTAAAGATTATACGTTAAGTGATAAAGAGAAAAGGAAGAAAGAGGTCGAAGAGAAGTTGCAAATTTTGAATGAAAGAAAGCATAAATTGGTACAAGTGCTGAAACAGGTGCTTACATGTTTCATAACCATCGATTATGAGAGGGTTTTGAAGATAACCCACACCATTTAATTATGTTGAGAGGTTATTTGCTGTGTTTTGTTTATAATCATTAATCAATGATCATTGTTGACGGTGCTTAATAGATTTTGCATGTTGAAGAGGAGCTGCAGAGAAGAAGTAATGTGCAGGGAATTACAGGTTGTCCATCCGTATCCCTCCAAGTGGATGTTACAAATGATTCCGGGTCAATGAGTAAACATATCACTCCCCGACCAGGTTCAGAAGGTAACTGCGCTGGTGATGTGGAAGGAGTGGATGGTGACGATGTTTCAAACCAGAATATGCATTCTCGCAATATGACAAGAATGAGCAGTATGTCACCATCTTCAGATTCTCTTCATAGGAGAGCCCCCTTCAGTATGGTAATACATAAGTTACTAGATCAAGTTATGCATGTGTTACATTTCTATTTCTTTTTGGTATATTTTAAAAGCTACTTTAATAAGAGCCATTTATTCACATCGTTATTTTTCGGTCTATTTGTTGTTACTAGGAAATAAACTGCGATAGCAATGGTCAGAACTCTTGCCCTTTCTCATGAGTAAAACCTGTAGTGGAGCCTTTAATTAGTCAATGGATCATACGGTTTATCTTCTAAAATTACATTAAAGTTATAGAGGACTAGTTAGTCATTGTACTAGAGCGGAGTAGTTAGTCATCGTACTATTTAGCAACTACTAGGTTAGATGAGACTATATCCGTGTTTTTGTTGTTGTTTTAACTGGATTCTTTAATAGATAAATTTACCCTTTCATTTAAAATAGAGAAAAGATAAAATATAAGAAACACTTGATTAGACGTCTTTTTCTACTCATATATCATCTTTTCATGAAACATATAAATAAAAATATCAACATACGGATTGAAACTATATCGTGTGTATGTGTGGTTTGGTGTTGAATGCCCATTTAGTTAGTTAGCCAAAGGGTGTATAGATTGACAAAACAATCACTGCTTATTTCAATGGAACGGGCCTGGTCCCTTCTCAAACCTATAAACAGACGCACCATGTCTACCTCTTCCTCCCTAAATACTTCTTTCTGTTAAAAGAAGTATGGATATTGACTTTAGGTCAAACATGCTAATTTGAACTAAATTTTAATATGGAAACTGTAGACATTCAAATTAAGTTTTGTTATGACATTGAACTTTGTAAAAGCACTTCAAATAGAAAGTTTATTTTTGTGTTTTTTCATATTTATTTTGCTTATCCACATTAGTAGGTTTGATTTGGAAAGTCAAATTGGATTCTTTCTCATAACAGAGGGGTTAAGAGTACTTGTCCTTATGTGGGTATCATCTACATTTAACTAAGTCTGTTGTGAATGATGATCATTACACATGCTAAGAGTCAGTTCTATGACATAAAAAACCACTATGAGTTTATCGGTAAATTTTGCACATCATATGATGACAGTGAGACCTACTATTATTTATGGTTTATGGTGGGCCACCAAATCTAACATAAATGTGAATGCTGAAGTGGATATGTGGTCACACATAGGTTCATTGTAGATATCCAGGTTGACGTCGGGTGAAAATGATCACGGATGATTTATGGGAACAACATTGATGTTTTTGTTGTCAATGTAGACTTGCAAAATGAATCTTCAAGGGGAATCCTAACCAATACAAGGTCATAAGGTGAGGTAGAATTAACCATGATTATTGGCAGGCCTACTCAGATAGGTGAGTGTTTCAGGATACTGGTCATGTTCTAGAGCCCTAGGGTTCATGACTTCGTTCTTATCTCGTTTTTATTTGGGTTGTGTTCAGACTATCTCAATTGTTTTGGACAAAAGGCTTTGATTTTCTTGTAGTTGAAGCTTTTGTTGACGTAGTGACCTGAGGTACTCATGTTCAAAACCATAGACACCAACATTACCCATTTGGATCGCCTATTCCTATTATTTTTATTTACTTGAATAACTCTACAACGTGGTCCAAGTTTACACTTTTTGGGTTTTCCCTCCTTCTCAATTCAAATGAGCATTTTGGCATCAACTTTTTCTCACAATTTTCAACTTCGTACACAACATTACCACAGTTTAGTTTCTATATCTTGTATTTAGTGTAAACTATGCTACGTAATACGTTATCTTCATTTTTTCCTCAAAAAGAGATCATTTCATAATCTTTAATGTTTACCAATAATAATGATTATTGTTCAAACGTCTTCTTCGTATCAAATTTCACACATGATTGCTCAGTATTTTCTTGAAGATCTGTTTACACAGTTTTTGAACAACATGAAGATATATCATGGTCCTACCGCTGTTCAGCCTTATCGCATCCTAATGGAACACCATACGTTAACATAATCGAAAAGTGGACACATGGCAAATTACTTCACGGTCCTGCCTCCACTCGGCGTTTTCTGATTTAAGCATGCCCTACTTGCCTAGATATATATGATTTGTCAAATTGATATGCTAACATACATGGAAAGTGGAAATGTGGCAAGTTACTAACTTACTATTTGTCGGGGCTCTCTTGTGAAGCTGTTAACTTGTTCTAGACTATGTATTACCATTTATTCCTTGCTCCTTGAAGTAATCTAAACCCTCTACATTTTGGGTTACAATTGCTTCAATATGCTTCTCTTTTTTCTTTCCAGAATATATTATGTGAATGTGATAATTTCCTTAACATACAATCAGTTGTAAGTGCAAAAAATTTTGGTTACTCGTGAAGCAAGCTAAGCCAACAATTTGGATGCAGGGAACCCTTAATATTGACATGTGCTAGACTGCTAGTATTGTTTTCAATGACAAATCTCTTATTTTTTTTAAACTACTAGCAAGCCACTCTCAGTGTAGCATCTTAGCTCAGGACTCAGGTTTCATAGGATTAGTAGCTCTTTGTAGATAGATGACTCTTACAGCTATCAGCAAGGTCGACAATCCCAATGCTTTCCCGTTGACTATCCAAATGTTTTGCTTTGTATTTCTTCCTTTTCCCATTCCATCAAAGAAATGTGGAAATTTTACGACAAGTGTAAGACTGGGTGTTGCTTATGTAAAGCCCTTGAACCACAACTTGCAACTTATATATGGTATTAGGCCCAGAATCCAGATGGGGGTATTAGTTTCAGTTTCTATCTGCTTTTGTAGCCAGCAGTATCCATCTCATACGACTTCAATTGGGTACCACAGTTGTAAGCTGGTCAGAAGTCAAATTCAATAAAATTAGTAATCAATTTGTGTCTTCCAGAATTTATTTTCTGTGCCATGAAGGAACTTAAAGTGCAAGCAAGTTTTAGCAGTCTAACAGTCCATGTGGAAGATGGTTTTTGTCTTGGAAGAATGTTCAAAAACGCAATATTCTGCATATTTAGATTTCTAGAGTTCTTGGAAAATTATCTTCTATAAATTTCTTTGCAGACTGCCAACTTCACTCATGGCATTCACATGCAGGTATCAAACCCTTCTCGAGGGACTTTAGGGGTTGCCGCTAGTAGCCCATCCTGCTTTGCCCCAACTCCTACTAGCCAACAAGGTAATCCATCAAGCCTGCCAACGGTATCTGTAACAGGAACAAACTACGTTGCATCCTCTCCTTCACCCGCAGGATCAGGTGGCACTTCGGTGTTCAGGGACGCTAAGCTTCCTAGTCCATGGAACTAGTCACCATGCCAATATTAAACCTCGAGGTGACATCTTGGATGCGGTGGTATTATGTGCAACTATGCAGTTTGTACTTTGTTCATTCCGAGATAGGGTACCTTTCTAAGTGCCATAAATGTAGAAATTGACATGTTTTATACTTGGCTCTGTCTTTGTATAGTTTCATATCATAATTTGAATTCCTTAGAGCTTAGGATTTGAAAATAAAACTCTCTTTTTCTGTTACAACTTGGCGCTTTAATCGGTGTCGATTTATGGTATTTCTGTTTATAATCTTTGGGTTGGGACTAGAATTTTCACAGTTTTGTACATGTTATCTATCAAGGCCATTCATACATATTAAAGTTGTAGGGTTGTCTTATATATGACAACTTTACATTTTTATGGTATAAAGGCATTTAGTGACCTACTCTTTTTGTCAGTTGTTGGTGTTTCTAGTCTTTTTACCATTTAATGCGACATATTTTTTGTTTACTATCAATAAATTAAAAAAAAAGCATTTTGATATCTGACTTGCTTGGAAAAGCAATTTCTGTGCTACAATCTGTAGATGGTATAGTTCAACTTTAAAGGGATGAGAAGAGAGGAATGGAAGGTTGGTGGATGGACATCTGATGACATCATGCTCTCATGACAAATATGTGAAGGTAACTGTAGCTTTCCTTTTTTATTTGAATATATATTATTTTTAATATTATTCTCTCTCTATCTGTTTTCTTCTTCTACCCTTATTCTTTCTTTCTTCTTGCCTTGTTCAAAAATAATATTTTTGCTTCCTATTGATGTTTTGAAACCTTTTGATTATCTTAAACTTTTTCCAATGATCAGACTCGTCAAAATTCACTTAGCCATATTTTGACCTTTACAGAAATATTACTATCTCCTCAAGTGACAATTTTACAACTTGCGGAATGTACTTTTTAATATTATTATATTAGAAAAGCAACATGTCAGGATCTTAATTCTCAACAAGAATAAACACTCAGAAACAATATCAAAGGAGTTTGTGGAATAACACTTTGATATTCAATAATTAATGGAACACAGTAAATCAGAATAAGAACTTGCAAACTTTATTGAATGATTATAAAGTTACAAGATTCAACACACAACCTCAATATTGATGAACAGGCTCACCAATACGAATTCTACTTCTCTAGAATTAGGATTACAAACCTTGAGGTTGATTCTCTCTATAAAAACAAAAATTCAGAATTCTAAAATTAAAATTAAAATTCTAAACTATTCTGACTAATTCTATATATACTGAAGATAAAAGATAATTACAAATAATAAAAGATCTTCAAAATAATCTTCTATCTTTATCTTCCAGCTTTCCTTAATCTTCAAACTTGATCTGCACGAATCTTGATTATCTCATAAGCAGCACTAAGTCTTCAGCAATATTAATACTTTGAGCAGTATTAACATTCAGCAGTACTAACTACTAGCAGTACTAAAATTGCTTAGCAGTAGTAATCTCCTCTAGCAGTATTAATCTTGATGAGCAGCATTAAGTTGTATCAGCAGCATTAACTTCACTTAGCAGCATTAACCTCAGAACTATTAACCAAGTTCTTCTAGCAGCATTAATTGTACTTGTGAAATTCTGAATTTTCCAACAATATCCCCCTAACTTGACTTTTAGGAAGAGAAGTCAAGTTCTTCAATAATTATTTTCAAGATGCTTTCAACACTGCAGCTTAGTTGCCCAAATTCGGATCCAGACCCAGACTTTGATTTATTGTTTTGCTTACCACAATCTTTGCCATTTCTGAATCTTTTGAACATGTAAGCTTGGCATTCAACATTGCTTGCAGTTTACCCTTACTGTGATCATAGATTTTATCAACCAAGTTGTACTCATGATAAGCTCTGTCTACAGCGATGACATAGACTCCACACCTTTCAAATATCATCCAGTTTTCTATTCTTTGGAATTTATTCTATAGATGCAAATCTCTGATCACATGTTGAACTTTGCTAGGATCAAACATCATGCACAAGTACTCCATGGCTAATTTGATTAAGCTCATTCCTTCTCCTGTCAGCTCCTTTTCATATAGACCCAATCCAACTTTAAACATCTCTTCTAAATCTGATCTTGAACCGCTTCTGATGAGTCTACCCCAAGTAGAGTACACTTCATATATATCTCCCACTCTCTTAAGCATGAAGTATTTCTTTCTTTGATCTTCCAGAATATCCCAAAAGATGACTTCTGGTGCTTTCATAGAAATGGGATCAGCTTGAACTGGTTCATCATCTGTTATAGTCATATAAAGCTCAAGATGCACATTAGATTGCTTATTGGACTGTTCTGGGTTCTGCACAGATTCTGCTGAAGGTGTAACTGAAGGTTCTGCCTCTTTTTCAGCTTCTTCAACCCTTTGTTTCTTGAACAATTTCTTTGAAGCTATGGTATTCACCCTCTTTGCAGATTTAGCTTCCATACCAACATTCTCTGACTCTTCCTTATTTTCTTTTGTAGGTGTGACTTCCTCAGGGAATGGCTGCTGAATGTTGAGATCATGTCTCTCCTTCATCCTTCTTTCAACCTCTTCCCTTTGTGAGGAGTCCCCTTGAAGCTTAGCCATTTCTTTCTTATACATCTCCTCTACTTGACTGTATGCCATATTAGTAAACATCTCTCATTTGACACCAATTGAACCTTTCAGGAAATTTATCATTTTTCTCCTTTCCTGATTGGCCAAAAAGGTCTTAGAAGGTTGTCTTTTCTGCTTTTTGAGTGGCATTCTTTTGACTTGTACTTTCTTGTCCTGAGCTGTTGTTTTCATGCTCTTCTGATACTCTTCATTTAGTTTTCTGGCCATATTCAGTGCAAGCTCTCTATCCTTCTCAGATTGTAGCAGTTCCTCTTTTTCCATCTCAGCTTGAAGCTCTTTTGCCACTTCTTCATCTAACTCAATCTGACTTTTCTTCTTTAAAGGTTGTTCAGGTTCAACCATCTTTCCTTTTCCTTTTGTATCCTTCAAACCTGCCTCACTTCTTTATTTTCTCTTCTTTTGAAGGCCTCCTTCATCTATGACCACTCCCTTGGCCTTTTGAGAAGCCTTAGGAGTGTCATTCTTGGTTTTTACCAACGTTTCTGCAATTTCCAACTCTTCTACAGAAAGCCCTGTTACTGCTGCTTCTTTTACCTCAACAGCATTAACAGTTTCTGCTGCTTGGGCAAATTCTGTTTCTTTCTCTATTTCTGCTTCTTTCTCCCCCTCAACATCAAATCCCATCTCAGATTTTCTTTCCTTCTCTGTTTCATTCTCTTGATTCTCCCCCTTGTTGGAAGCATCTTGAGCACTTTCCCTCTTCTTTAACACAAATTGCTTTCTTCTCCTTTTCTGTACCAATCTTGTCACCAATTTCTTCAGTTTGGTAATCTGTACTTGTTGAGACAAAATGACCAGTTTCAGCTCTTCAATGTCTTTCCCTGCTTGATGACATCCATGTTTATGTTACCCATAGCATCCATCAATTCTTGATAATTATATCTGTCATCACCTTCTCCAGAAGTGTTACCCTCTTTTGAAGGATCATGGGATCTTTTTGTAGTGGGAGCCTTCTGCCTAACAGAATCACTCTCCACCCCCTTGGGTTCTTGGCACCAGGGACCTTTGAATGATTGCTCATTCAAAGTTGCCATGGGGAAGGTCTTATTTATGTTACCACTGACCTCCTCTGTGCTAGCAGGAGTAGTGGCAGCCTTAGCACCCATATGCTCAAACATCTCCTCAGTGAGCACCTCCTTGGGGTTGGGAGACACCCCTGTGGTTTCCCTATAGATATTCTCTAATGGAGAATTTTCCATTAGAGGGCTTAGAGGCTTTGAGGGTGAAGGTACAAGAAGGGAAGGAGCCTTCTTTACTTTTTTTCTTGTATAAGTTTGGGTGATTGGAAAAGTTGGCTTTTGAAGTAGGGACTGAGGGATTGATATAGAGGGTGAAGGTTGGGATTGGCTAGCAGTGGGATGGTCTAATGAGGGCCTTGACCCTGCTGCCATACCTTCTTCATTGTGGGACACCACCATCATTGTAGAGAACAATGGGGTGTCAACTCCTTCCGAGTCCAATGGAGATCTCTTCATGTTTGAAAAGACCTTACCTTTGGGGATTTTGGGTACATATACCTCATCAAAGTGAGGCATATCCGTCAATTCATTGGTTATAACTGCTTGGACAAATCTTGGGTACATATAAAAACTCTTTTTGTTTCCCAAGTTTGACACAAGGTCATTAAAAATCATTTTAGAAAAATTGTACTTTCTGGCAGTGGCCAAGCACACCAAAGCATAAGCAATGGTGCTACTGAACTCACTCCAGCCGGTAGTCTTTTTGGAAATACAATGCATAAGGGTATGGACAAGGAAACGCCATTGGGGTGAAAATTTAGCTTTTGAGAACTTGAAAACACCCAATGGGCCTCCATACCCCATTCTTGTAAGAGTGGAAAACAGTTCATCATTAGAGATACATGAGATACCAGAGGCATCGTCTAGACGTAGACTGATGCGAATTACCTCTTCAGTAACTGTCAAGGGTTTGCCACACACCCTTGTCTTGATTACTTGCACACCATTCTCAGTAACAATGGTGGCATTAGCCCAAAATTGTTGTTGGTGCTCGATATAGATTGATGGAGACACTGTCAGAGCATAGGCGATATGGCTAGACTTCAGAAAATCCACTATCTGATGAAATCCTACAGCTTGCTTTGGCTTTTGTAGCATCGCGATTTCATTGTGCTCGTCAATAAATGCCATAGACGCCATTGAGCTTGAATATTCTGGACTGAAAATCACTAGGTGCTTTGAAAGAAAAGGGTTAGAGAGAAGGTGAATAGTATTCAAAGAGTCGTTATGAGCTTTTGGGCAGGCAAAGAGTGTATTTATACGATTCGGGACATAAGCAGTATTAACACCTAGAAGTATTAACTAACTAGCAGTATTAACCACTAGCAGTATTAACTAACTAGCAGTATTAACTGAGAGCAGTATTAACCACTAGCAGTATTAACTGTGCACTGGCAGTATTAAAACTACACTGGCAGCATTAACTATACTTACACTTTTTGAAGCTTGAGGTACTCTGAGCAAGGTAATAAACTTCCTTTTTAACTCACTCTGGTATTCCTTCTCTCCATTTGCCACCATCCTTTTACGACATCTCTTATCACTGATCTTACCTCCATCTGGAGTATCACAAAAAGAGCAACATGTCCTCCATCAAATCTTGAAGTTTTGAAGGCAGTCCATGTTACATGTTATGTGCCAAGAGCAACCATTATCAACATGCCAAATGCTCTTCCTCTTGAGCTATTGGTTGCCCTGCACACTTGATAAATCAGTTAGTTTTGGAGGGAACCCAAGCCAAAGTGGTCTTGGGTTGTCCTTTCTCATTTATATAATCTGTCGGTTTGGTCTGGATGAGTTGTTTAGGAATCTCATGGCTGGAATACTTTGTCAAGATTATAGGCTTTGCTGCATTACTACTAGAAGCAGCACTAGCCTTGTTAGCAGTAGTATTGGATGCAGCAGCACTATTTCTGTTAGCAGTACTATCTGGGATAGCAGTACTAACAGGTTTCTTTACTATTGGAACCCAAACTTGAACAAAGTTGTTTGCTTTCTTTGTCTTTAACTTACTCCTTGGCTTATTTGGAGTATTTTTCTTTGGTTTAGCAAACTCATTCTGAGCATGAAACTTTATAGGTGCTCTGTTCTCAGCCATATGATTTCTAAATTGCTTCCTATACCTAAAAGAGTTTTGTATTTGTCTTTGAAAAGAGACTCTTTGGTTAATAGGATTGAAATAACAGTATTTGGCAAGATGATTCAATTTGCCACATATAAAACAAGGTTTTGGTCTATTGATTTTACTCAGATCAACCCTTTGTTTTTGTGCCCACTGATTATTCCAGTTTCTCTGATATCCCCTTGGTTTATCATGTTTTTGGGGCTCAGATTTATTGCAGGCACACTGTTTGCAAGGGACAGGATTCACAACTGTGGTCTGCTTATAATGGACCTTCTCAGACTTTCTCTCAGTCTTCTCTATGTCCTTAGATTTGACACAAATCTTTCCACATCCCTCATTGGTGATAATGTGATTTTCTAGAGGAATCTCACCACTCACAGTGTTCTTCTTACTCTTATCATTAGAGTTCTCTTCTTCAGAGTCTGTTTCAACCACCACTTTGTCTAAAGGATCTACCTTAGTGGCTTCCTCAGGCAAGTCCTTCCTATCTTTGGTCTCTAGCAAGTCTGATGTAGGAGGGATGTAGTTGTTGTTATATGGTGGTGGTGTAGTATTGTACCCAATGCCTGGTTTAAGCTTATCATGGATTTGGACCTTTAGAATTGAATCCATGGTTTTAGAAGCATATAAGTACTTCTCAATATCAAGCTTAGCTTTCTCATAATCACTTTTTATCTTCTCACACTCCTCTTCTTTCTTTTTAAGTTGAAACTCTAATTGATTTTTCTCCCACTTCCAGTAATTTGTGTCATACATGTGCTGAGTTTCATTGGCTTGAAAACCTCTAATTTGTTCCTCAAACCTCTCAACAATTCTCACATAGTCTTTTATATCTTTCTCTAACCTCTTAAGGTCATCACTCATCTTCTGGTTGTGATCCCCGTACCTTTTAACAGTTTCAATACAGGATTTAGAGCAAAGATTAGCTGTTACCTCTGTGGGAATTTCTGTGCTTGAAGACTCTGATCCTTTAGCCATGATGATGTTGATTTCTGAGTTATACTAGCTCTGATACCACTTGTCAGGATCTTAATTGTCAACAAGAATAAACACTCAGAAACAATATCAAAGGAGTTTGCGGAATAACACTTTGATATTCAATAATTAATGGAACACAGTAAATCAGAATAAGAACTTGCAAACTTTATTGAATGATTATAAAGTTACAAGATTCAACACACAACCTCAATATTGATGAACAGGCTCACCAATACGAATTCTACTTCTCTAGAATTAGGATTACAAACCTTGAGGTTGATTCTCTCTATAAAAACAAAAATTCAGAATTCTAAAATTAAAATTCTAAACTATTCTGACTAATTCTATATATACTGAAGATAAAAGATAATTACAAATAATAAAAGATCTTCAAAATAATCTTTTATCTTTATCTTCAAGCTTTCCTTAATCTTCAAACTTGATCTGCACGAATCTTGATTATCTCATAAGCAGCACTAAGTCTTCAGCAGTATTAATACTTTGAGCAGTATTAACATTCAGCAGTACTAACTACTAGCAGTACTAAAATTGCTTAGTAGTATTAATCTCCTCTAGCAGTATTAATCTTGATGAGCAGCATTAACTTCACTTAGCAGCATTAACCTAAGAAGTATTAACCAAGTTCTTCTAGCAGCATTAACTGTACTTGTGAAATTCTGAATTTCCCAACACAACACTTCCACAAGTGCACGGAAGAGTACCACTTGTGAAGTGTTGTTTTTTAATATAATAATATTAAAATGTACGTTGCGAAATTGTTACTTTGCGTTAAGTAGTGATGTGCAGCAGAGGGTCAAATATGACTAAGGGCCATTTACCAAACGCTTATTGGGTAAGTGTTTATCAGGTGTTATTTACCTTCCAGATGAGCATGGTAATGACCTATACTATTACCTATTAAAGGGCGACCAAAAAACTTACCCGGCAAGTACTTACTAGGTAAAAGACGTTTACCAATAATCCATTTTAATGGCCAAAAATGTTACCCGATAAGGTAAGTGCTCTTACCGCTAAACGTTTATCCTGTAAGCATTTGGTAAACGACTTGTAGGTGAATTTTGATGATTCCAATTGGCTAGTTTGTCGATAATTAACTTTCCATAGCAGTCCCTCCCTATTTTATTAGATAAAGTAGAAAAAATAAAGCCCATGGTACTGTGATTAATATTAAATGTGTTTGGTGGAGTTGAGTTGACTGGCTTTAGCATATTTGTGCAGCAAACAATACAATTTGAAATGAATACGCAAGAGTGTGTGTAGATAGAGACATGTACGTATGGTCAATTCACATATGAATGGGTTTTTGTTTGTTTTTGATTATCTGTCCTTAATGTGATTGGCTACCCATGTTAGTCTGTCCCACTCTCTCTCTGCTACACCCATCTTCTCACAAAAAAAAAAAAAAATTGTTTTGATTGCATGGGGGTGGTAGGTAGTCACCCATGCGATACCCTAGCTTGTCACCTTAGAAATGTACTATACGAAAATAAAAGCCAAAACCCACTCATATTCGTTATCCTCCTTATATAGAAAAGTTAACATTGTTGTATATCTATTTCCATGTTTCAAGCATCCAAACTTTAGTCGGTGCAGGTTCGATAGGATCGTGACTGAACGCATGTCACCATGATATTTACACCGGATTTAGAGTTAAAATGTGTATTGTGTTCTTATCAACTTGCATCTTTTCATTAGTTTTGTGGGAATTGTACGCTATCTTAGGGATGCATGTCAAGTTCCCGAAAGCCCGATTTTTTCAAGAAACCCAATTAGGGTTAGTGTAGGGGCTTTAAATGTAAATGTGGGATGAGTATATATTAACATCGGATAAAGATTAACGTAATTGGTATGATTATTAGTAAAAAAGGGCATGAAATGAGCAATGATTTTGTAGTTTTGGCTTTTGTTTGGATAGTTGGATTGTGGGTCTATGCATATATAATAAATGGATGGAGTTGGGAGTGACAAAAAAACCACTGATGTTTGCTTTTAAAAAAAGATGTTAAAAGTGGTAGGGATGGAGAAGTTGGTATATAACATTTGTAATTGCATGATTCTTTTTTATATATGTTTATGTTTTGAACGGTAGAAAAACTCCGTTGTGATTGTTTATGTGTTATCGTTGTCCAAAAGTATTCGTAGTAATTGCACGGTCTAAAAGCTGTCGTATTCTTTTCGGTTTTTATGATGTGTTGGACCACAAATGTGGGCTTAAAAACTGGTATCATCATCAAAAAGTCTCCTTCACTTGTATTGGTTATAATCCTAGAATAGAAGGATGCAAACATTATTATTAGAAGAAAAGAAAACAAACAAAAAGGGGTTATATCATGATTATATATTTGTAAGCCAAATGGTGCTTGGATTCGAGTCCATTAACAGTTATCAAAAAGTTGCTTACAGATAATTATGGTTTATTGTAACGTATAATTATTTAATTTCTAAAATAGAAAATTAAATAAATAATATAGAAATGCTCTTTGTAATTTGTCACACATTATATGATGCATATGTTGAGGTTGAATAGAACCTCTAAATATCATATATTTTTTTTATATGGTAAAAGGATGTACATTAATTAATTATCATATAAATATTACAACCACGTATTTTTATGACTTTGATTTCATAATTAAAATATAATGTAAATATTCTTTTTGACCAAAAATGTGTTAAACACGTAGTCATAAAACAAAAGGTGCAATATTTCATTATAATACACTGGATTGCACGTAAAACTAAGACTAAAACAAGGCTTTTTGCCTAAAAAGCATATACATAATATATATATATAGAGAGAGAGAGAGAGAGAGAGAAAAAAAAAAGGTTTAAACGAGAATGCTAACTATTTAATAAAACAACAGATCATGTACAAAATCATATGTAACACTAACCCGAAAATATTGGACGCATGCAAAGTTCAGCGTGACCTAAAGGTCGCGTGCATAATCCCGTGAATCATATATAATTTTATATGTACTCGGTTGTTTTCGTGTTTTCTTAAATAGATGTTGTTCTCGTATGAAAACCTCTCTCTCTCTCTCTCTCTCTCTATATATATATATATATATATATATATGTGTGTGTGTGTGTGTGGAAGTGAGAGAGAGAATTTAAGTGAGAAGACTATATGATGATAATGTGTGTAGAAAATATTCATATATAAATTATTGAAAGAAAAAAATATATTTGAATCTATATATGTGAATCCATACGGTAATCTAATATGTGACATGGGTTTACATACACATCTTTAAATGAATTTTTTCAATAATTTATATATGAACATTTTCTTTGCATATTATCACCATATTTCCATATATTATATTATATAATGTAATAATAATTACAAACTTCTTCCTTGTGGTTTCATGAAAATCTCGTAATTTCTATTTTCAGAGTTATTAAAGCTCAATCGAGCAATTATGTTTGACTTATCGAATAAACTATATAATTGACACAAGTTAATACTTCCTCCATCCCAAAATAAAAGTACATAATGAGAAAGTGACATAACTTTAATAATGTGTAATTATTACATTTTTTTAATTAATAAAAAGGACAATTTCACCTGTAATTAAAGAAAGAAAATTTTTCTTTATCTTATAATTAAAAGTAAAATTAAAAAGTAGACATTTACCTTTGAAAGTAAATATTTATTTTGATAAAAAAAAATAGTGTAGACACTTATTTTAAAAAAGAACTATATAATAATAATAATAATAATAATAATAATAATAATAATAATAATAATAAAGTGAGTAAACTCCAATTTTGGTCCTTGACGTTTTTGGATTTCTTTGAAAGTGAGACATATACTTTTATAATTCAAGTTTTTGTCTCCAGGTATTGATTTTGCTTTGAAAGTGGGACTTGGTCACTAACTCCGTAAAAAGCTCCGTTAGAGTTAGGGCAAAATCGTCTAACCATGTTTTTATCCCTTTTTGCCCTTTTTCTTTGTTTTTCTTGTTTTTGTAAAAACCCTAAAACTTTAGGGACATGTTACGTAAATAACTATATATATAGGGGTTAAATCATATGAGAACCAAAAAAAGTTGAGAACCACAAGAACTGATCTAAGTCGTAATTTGATTTTGATCCTATGGTTTTAATTAAAAGTTGTTTCAACATATGAAAATGGCATAATCGTCATTTTGGTAATAGAGATTTACTAGATAAAACATATACTATTTCACCTCATGAAATAAAAACAAAATTTTCATAAATATGATATTTCACCTCATTAAATCAAACATCTTTTTTATCAGTAATCTATTTCACCTCATTAAATCAAACACAAATTTCCGTCTATATATTATTTCGCCTCATGAAATCAAACATTATTTTTATGTACATGTTATTTCACCTCATGAAATCAAACACGGTTTTGAGAAACAAAAAGCCCCAATTTTGAACAAAATCAAAAACCCATCTAGTATCGTAATAATTGATTAGGTCATCTAGAGATTTTTAGGTATATAACCTTAAATGAGATTTTAATTAAATCTATGACCTTCTCATGAGTATAAACCCATTTTTTCTTGAATAGGCCAGGAGGTCATGAATTTAATTAAAAAGTCATTTAAGGTCATTTCCCTAAATGACTCATCATCTAAATCGTCTTAGTCGCATTCTAATCCACCGGAGATGAATCTATCTTCCATCGCCGATCCTCTCAGAAAAATTGAGAGATCAAAGATACGTCTCAATCATGACTTTGGCACCGTCTTCACATACTCGAAATACTCCAAACATGTGGAATCGATTGGTTGGATTTTCATCGTCAAACGCACGACGATAAACTTTTCCCCGATTATCAGAGTTCAAACTCCATCTAGAATAGGATGAAGTAATTTTTAACCTTAAATTTTCGAAAACAATAGTTGATCTAATCAACTATTACGATACTACAAAAACAAATACAAAATTTAGATCGTAGCAAGAATTAAACCAGTGCACAATGGTCCATCATCATAGGAAGAAATTTGGAAGAAGGTGAAGTTGACGGTGTTGTTGGAGATCGAAAAAGTCGGAAACTGAACAGAGCCGACGACGATCTTGGGATCCTTTGGTTTGAAGACGAGGAAGTAGATGATGGTGTAACACCGGTAATTTTCGAGTATGTATAATTTCAAGTCATTGTAGAAATTGATCTTTCAAGAGAAATAGAAGATATATAATTTTGGATTGAATCATAAATTTTATAGTCCAGTTGGATGGATAATTCAAATACGAATCCAACGGGCCTTTCCGGAGCAAAAACGGAGAAAAAACGAAGAAGTTTTGACCAAAACAGTGATCTGGTGATTAACCGGACGATCAATGTCAAGTGGATGTCCGCATTAAGTGGACTTCCGCATGCTTCTGCGGAAGCAGCAGAGGCTTGTGGGGTTTTTAGGAAAACTCTAAGTTGACGTCCGCATATTGCAAGTGGACATTCGCATTAAGTCTGACGAAAATTTTGCTTTTCTTCCAAACTTTCCCTCTTCTCTCTCACTTTACCAAATCGAACTCCACTCGTCTCCTCTCCATTTTTGGGCGATTTTCTCTCCAACTAAGGTAAACTCTTTCCTTCCTCATCTCTCCTCATTTATGACTCTTAGAATGAGTTGTTGAGATCATTTATACTTCTACTTTAGGTTGGTGATCTTTGGTTAGAAGCATTTGTGGTTAAAGCTTCAAGTCTCCTCCTCCTCTCTCTCTCTCTCTCTCTCTCAAGTTCATCCACTTTCTAGGTTTTTACATATAAAACCTACTAAGGCGAGTCATTCTCTTTTTATAAACTTTATACATGTTAAAATATGAATTTTACTCTTCTAAACATCTCCACTTTGATTTCCCTTGATTTGGGTGAGTTTTCTCCAAAACCTAATTTTGGAGATTTTAGGGTTTATGTGAATGAGTATGATTTTAAGGTTAAGAAACTTATATCTTGAACTATTTGTGGTTTTTCACATGAGAAACATGTTTTCCTCTAATCTCAAGTTTAAATACTTTGAAATCAAAACTAGGGTTTCGGGATATTGATGTATATTTATTGAATGAGAACTTGGGTAAATTGATTTAGTGTGTGGAAGTACTATTTAAAGAATTATATTGGAACCTCTTGGAATTACGTGAGTAATTATGTGGATTCTTGATTTTTGCACAGTTGATGGCATTTTAACTGCTTGGAGTTATTGGTTGTTTTTGTTAGCATTGGTTTGACTATTTGGTTGCATTTGAGCGTCATGACCCTATGATTACTTGTATCATTACATCTGATGATGGAACGCTAGTTTTCCACATCGAGGCACGGTTAGGCATCAGATGTGGTATAAGTCCTACTAGGCATCGGATGTGGTATAAGCCTTATGTGCTAGTACACGATATTGGATGAGGATCTCAACGTAATGACCCTATATGGTTGAAGTTGACTTTCTGTGGGTGTACGTTTAAAGCTACCGAGCCTAACATCTCATGCGTGTATTTTATTATGCGTTTGGTTTTACTAACATGTCAAGTGACTTACTTCTATGTTCCGTCACTTATGTTAGTAAGCGGGTTTCCCCTGTCAATCCAAGAGGTATTTGTATTAAAGTAAAGATTTATCTATATTTATTCCACCGACTTTTCTTTAATTACCCCATTTAGAATTTACTGATTTTCCAATATAAATGATTGATCTCACTAGGTTTTAGCCTAACACTTTTTCTTAAAATGACATGTATAACAAATCATTCTAGCAGTGGGACTCCTCGGGTTTGAGTGGAGAGTCAAGAAGAGAAGTAGCATTTTGGTGGCATATAGAGGCGTACATTTGGTATAGTGATAGTATATTTTGGAAGTGAGATAACACCCATCCATAATATGGATTTAGTTAATCTAGAATAGTAGGTTGTTGGGTTCCATTTCAATTGGTTATTTGTAATGTAAACGCCATACAATATTTCCCCTTTTTGGGTGATTTGGTTATGTTAGTCTTGTTTATTCTGCATTTATTTCTGGTTTAAATTAACTAAACGATCACTGAAGTATTGATAGGAATACCGGGGGTTCGAATCCCTCCCCCATTTTTAGGGTTGTACATATGGTGACAACTACGTACAGCTTTGAGGGTTTCATACATATCTGGATCTTAAATGCCTTCACCTCCATCAAATTCATTGTCGAAACTTTCCATCTCGGAGGAATCGATAAAACCAGGGTATTACAATGGAAGGAAGGCAAAGATTTCAACAAACCAGTTAAGAAATCGTCGCCACTAGCGACAAAACGAATTTTAGCAATTGTTTGGATCGAAGCCAGGGTTTGACCACCATAACCGCCTCAAATATCTTTGTTTCACCGATCGTTTTCAAAAACTCTTTGTTGGTTTTACCGATCATCAAACTATTTCGTCGGAAAGTCGGTGACGGTGGTGTTCAAATTCTTTTTGGGATTTTACTTCGAACGGTTATGGTTGGTGACCTTTTTGATGGAATGATGGCATATGGGGAGAAAATGAGAACGTGAGAGGTGGTTTTGAGATCTTAAATTACAAGTTTACCTTAAAACTTTCAAAACTCTCACTAATATTACAAAAATGCTACCATGTTTAATAACATTGGATTAAAACTCTTCAATGATTGAGATTAGTCTCCATAGTCCTTAACCTTTTACGGTTCTCATTTGACTATCGTCCTATATATATAACCCATGGACCATCGTCCCCATGACCAACCATCGATCGCCAACACACCGCCATGAATAGAACCTCATCGGAGGCAAAAAGGGGACGATAGGGACGATGATCGAACTCCAGCCACTGCACCATCTCCATCAATCTTGTAGCCCAGAAAATATCAAACTCGAGGGTAACACAACACTACATAAAAAAACAGTAGGTTTGGGTGGGGAGTTTCACCGGAAACAAGATGAAAGGTGTGGTCGGAAGTAGTGAGGAAGAGGGGCTGTGATATCGTCCCTGTATTTTACATACAAATACTATTGGGTTGCGGGATCTCAAGCGCAACGGAAAATAAAATTGTAACCCTCCAATGACCCATATGAACTAGAATATATCGGGTGTTTCGAAATTATACCTCACAGTTTGAGAAACTTTGAATCACAGCAACAAAGAACGCTTGATGCCTCCACGGTATTCATACAAACTATCCGAATCATTTTCCTTCTCGTGATGCTAGTCACGGTTTTAAAACTTAGAAAGAAAATAGAGCATATGATTGTAGGTGATTTTTGAGAGAGAATTATGCAAAGCTAAACTCTTGCAAAATGTCATACAATTTATATGGTGATGGAAGTATGGCATAAAATCACCACCATCTCCACACCTTACTTAAGTATGACATAAAATCACCACCATCACCCTTGGAAGAAAAATCTAGGTTTAACCGTCATAAAAAAGAATACAATCTTACATAAGGACTAATTAAAAGTTGGGTGTTACTAAACCCATCAAATATTTGCTATCTCCAAATGTGCGGAAGACTTCACCAAACTACTCACCCTCGTGCATATATCTAGTCCCCATCTCTTCATAATGTCACTAATACCATTCCCCAACCGGAACCTAATGCACATGCCGACAAATAAAAAGGTTAGGCTAAAGCCTAGTGAGTTCAAGAGTTTTCAACACGAATAAATATATTGTTAAAAGGAAAAAATACAATTTAAATCATAATCTTTCAAAATGAGTTACTTTAAATATGGAAACGACTCGTTTTCCAATAACATGCATTTTTAAAGATGAACTCCCCAATATAAAACATTCTTCATAAATTGATGCAACCCAAAGCTCACTCAAAACGTGAATAGAAATCAAACTCCCAATTTATAAAAATGGCGGAACAAACTTCATATCCCGAAACACCCAAAACACGGGTGGGGCATAATACTCGACCCATAAATCATGGATAATAATCCATATATATAAAATGTCACCGAGAACATGGATACTAAAACACAATACCCAAAACAACACCTTTTGGTGACGGGGGAGACCCGATTCTATCGAATGTGGTGGGAACACAAAGTTAAGCCACTTATCAACGTTCTCGAGATTCACATAGGGCCATGGATCCCCGTATACGGATCCTCTGAGCAACCACCGCAAGATACACAAATGACCCTAGCGTCTACTCGATCTCTAGATGAGTGTCACCACAAAAGTCACAAGTCCCCGTATCCATCTCACCATGGGCACCACCGCAAGACTTACTCCGTATACGGCTCTGCAGAGCACCACCGCAAGCTTACATAAAAACATGACTTGGGGACCACTCACTAGACTCAAACATGGACATCAAAACTCCATGATGAATAAACAGACTGGATTACACGGGCATCGAGTTCAACCACCCACGATCTATACCCCGAGCCCTTCGCTAAAGGTTACACGATCATCGAGTTCAATCACCAACGATCTATACCTCGAGTCTCCGTTAACCATAAATATATCTAGTTCTAAAACAGGGATACAGATCCCAATTAAACCAACTGACTGACTCATATGCCTATGGATCCAATGCATTATAGTCTAAAACATTACATGACTCAAATGAATGACTAACACACTCAAACATGTTTCCATCAAAACGCAATTAATATGCATCGTAAAACCAAAGCTCCTCATCGACCCAATAAAACTGGGCACATGCCCCGAGACTCCTTTGAGTCACAACCGAGCCAAAAGCTCCACAAACCAATTGACCAGTTGTCAAAAGTCATAATTTAACACCCTAAAAACTGGGTAAATTTAAAACTTGAAATTTTTGCAATATAACGTTTATAAAACGAAAGGAATTTAAACCTGGAACATTTGATATGAAATAAAACTTCACAAATGACATCATCACAAATAGAGGAGTGTATAAGTGTCAGGATCGAATTCTCAACAAGAATAAATTCTCAAAAACTAATATCAAAGAAGTTTGCGGAATAACACTTTGATATTCAATGAAACAATAAACAAACAGTAAATATGATGAACAACTTGTAAACTTGTATTGAATGCTTTAAATCACAAGATTACACACACAACCTCAATCTTGAAGAACAGACTCTTTCAAGACGAATTCTACTTCTCTAGAATTAGGAACTATGCCTTGAGGTTGATTCTCTCTTTTACAAAAACTCAGAATTAATCTGCTTTAAAACTACTCTATCAATTCTATACATATACTGAACAAAAGATAATTACAATTAATAAAATATCTTCAGAATATCTTCAATCTATCCAGCTGTCATTCTTTTAATCCTAATCTTCATCTCATAAGCAGCACTAATCACCTTGGAAGTATTAACTCAAACTTGGCAGCATTAACTACTAAGCAGCACTAACCTCTAGCAGTACTAACTAGCTAAGCAGTACTAACTTTGTTCAAGCAGCACTAACTTTGACTAGCAGCATTAATTCTACTAGAAGCAGTAATACCTAGCAGTATTAAACTTGAATTCCTCTGGCAGTAGTAATTCTGTACTAGCAGCATTAAACACTTAAGCTTTTTTCAGTTCCCAACAATCTCCCCCTAACTTGACTTTTAGAAAGAGAAGTCAAGTTCTTCAGATCTGATCTTCAAGATGCTTTCAACACCTCATAATCAGTTTCCCAAATTTGGATCTAGGCCCAGACTTTGATTGATAGTTCTTCTCACCACTATTCTAGCCATTTTTGAATCCTTTGTGCATACTAGCTTGGCTTTTAACATCCCTACTAGCTTCTCCTTGCTATGCTCATAGATTTTGTCCACCAGGTAATATTCATGATAACATTTGTCAATGGTAATCATGTATACACCACAGTTTTCAAATAACATCCAGTGAGTAATCTTCTTAAATCTATACTCATGATGAAGATCTTTAATTCTGTGAACCACCTTCTCTGGATCAAACATCATACATAAATATTCCATTGCCACCTTGAGAAGATTTTCTTCATTACCTTTCAACACAGACTCATAGAGTTTCATCCCCACTTTATACATTTCTTCTATGTCTGCTCTTGAACAACCTCTGGTAACTCTCCCCCAGGTTGAAAATGCTTCAAATGAACCATCAGCTCTTTTGATTCTGAAAAAGTCCTTTCCATTATCTCTTAGAATGTCCCAAAAGATGATTTCAGGAGCTTTCATGGAGATTGGAACAACCTTAATGGGTTCTACTATAGTCATGTAAACATCCATATTCTCATCAGTTTGTTTATTTGACTGTTCTGGATTATGCACTGGTTTTGCTGCAGTTTCTTCTTTTTCCTCCACTCTTGGCCTTTTAGACTGCCTTTTGGAAGCAATTGTCTTCACCCTCTTTCCAGATTTGGCTTCTATATCAACATTCTCATGTTCTTTCTTCATCTCTTCAGCTTTGTCCTTTGAGGGTGTGGTCTCCTCAGGGAATGGTTGTTGAATATTGAGGTCATGCCTCTCCTTCATTCTTCTCTCAGCCTCTTCCCTTTGACTTGAATCACCTTGAAGCTTTGCCATTTCTTTCTTGTATAACTCTTCAACCTGATTGTATGCCATGTTTGTGAACATCTCCCCCTTGACTCCAATTGCACCTTTCAGGAAATTTATCATTTTTCTTCTTTCCTGATTGGCCAAAAAGGTCTTGGATGGTTGTCTTTTCTGTTTTTGAATTGGCATCTTTTTGACTTGAAGTTTCTTGGCCTGAGCTGCTTCTTTGATACTTTTCTGATACTCTGCATTTAGCTTTCTGTCCATGATCTTTGCAAGTTCTCTATCTGTCTCAGTTTGCAGTTGTTCCTCCTTTTCCATTTGATCTTGAAGCTGCTTTGCTATTTCCTCATCTAATTCAATCTGAGTCTTTTTCTTTGCAGACAGTTCAGCTTCAACCATCTTTTCCTTTCCTTTTCCCTTTGTATCCTTCAAGATTGCCTTTTCTTTTCCCTTCTTTGAGATCCCTTCTTCATTGATGACTACTCCCTTGGCCTTTTGACTATCCTTAGGAGTATCATTCTTGGCTTTAACTAAAGTTTCTGCAATCTCCATTTCCTCTACAGAAAGCCCTGTTTCTGCTTCTTTTGCCTCAGCAGCATTAACTGTTTCTGCTGTTTCAGCAGCATTAACAATTTCTACTTCTTGGACAAAATCTGTTTCTGCTTCTATTCCATGCTCTGTCTCCCCCTCAACTTCAACTCTCTTTTCATAAGACCTTTCTTTCTCTGTTTCTCCCTTTTGCTTCTCCCCCTTGTTGAAAGGATCTTGAACATTGGATCTCTTCTTGAGTACAAATTGTTTTCTCCTCTTCTTTTGTATCAGCCTAGTCACCATTTTCTTTAACTTGACTATCTGTACTTGTTGTGACAGGATTACCAGCTTCATTTCATCTATCTCTTTGCCTTGTTTAAGAACATCCATGTTGATGTTTCCCATGGTTTCCATCAATTCATCATAGTTATATCTGTCCTCACCTTCTCCAGGAGTGTTACCCCCTTTTGAATGATCATTGGATCTTTTATTAGTGGAAGCCTTCTGCCTAGCAGAAGCACTATCCACCCCCTTGGTTTCTTGGCACCGGGGTCCTTTGGTTGATTTCTCACCCAAAGTTGCCATGGGTAAGGTCTTAGAGATGTTACCACTGTCCTTCTCTGTGCTAGCAGAAGTAGTGGCAGTCTTCTCACCCATATGCTCTTCCATATCCTTAGAGAGCACCTCCTGAGGGTTGGGAGACACCCTATTGGTTTCCCTTTGGATATTCTCTAAAGGAGAATTCTCCCTTAGAGGGCTTAAAGGCTGAGTGGGTGAAGGTACAAGAAGGGAATGAGCCTTCTTTACCTGTTTCCTTTTGTAAGTTTGGTTAATAGGAGAAGTGGGCTTATGAAGTAGAGACTGTGGAATAGATATAGAGTGGGAAGGTTGGGTTTGGCTAGCAGTGGGAATGTCTAATGAGGGCCTTGACCCTGTTGCCATACCTTCTTGTGGTTGGGACACCACCATCATTGTTGAGAACAATGGGGTGTCAACTCCTTCCGAGTCCCTAGAAGATCTTCTCATGTTTGAGAAAACCTTGCCTTTAGGGGGTTTAGGTACATATACCCCATCAAAGTGAGGTATGTCCGTCAACTCATTAGTAATAATTGCCTGAACAAACCTGGGATACATGAAGAAACTCTTCTTGTTGTCCAGATTTGAGACAAGATCATTGAAGATCATTTGAGAAAAGTTGTATTTTCTAGCAGTGGATAAACATACCAATGCATAGGCAATTGGACTGCTAAATTGGCTCCAGCCAGTTGTTTTCTTAGAAATACAATGCATCAAGGTATGAACAAAGAACCTCCATTGGGGTGAAAACTTAGCTTTGAAAAACTTGAAAATCCCCAATGGGCCTTCATACCCCATTCTGGTGAGGTTTGAAAAAAAATCCTCATTTGGGATAGAAGAAATACCTGAAGCATCGTCTAGACGTAGACAGATGCGAATAGTCTCCTCAGTAACTGTCAAGGGTTTGTCACACACCCTTGTTTTGATGCATGTCACTCCATTTTCAGAGCTGGTAGTGGCATTGGCCCAGAATTGCCTCTGATGCTCTATGTAAATGGTAGGGGACACGGTGAGAGCATGAGTAATATGACTTGTCCTCAAAAAGTCGACTATCTGGTGAAAACCTTCGGCTTGTTTTGTCTTTTGGAGCATGGCTATCTCGTTGTGTTCATCAATAAACGCCATTGAAGCCATTGAACTTGAGTGTTCTTGCCTGAAAACTTGGTACTTGAGAGAAAAAGGTTAGAGCGCAAGTGAACAGTATGCAAAGAGTCGTTATGAACTTTTTAGGCGGGCAAAGGGTATTTATAGTATTCGGATTAAAAGCAGTATTAACCTTAAAAGAAATAGTGAAAGCAGTATTAACAGTGAGCAGTATTAACCACTAGCAGTATTAACTGAGAGCAGTATTAACCACTAGCAGTATTAACTAACTAGCAGTATTAACTGAGAGCAGTATTAACTACTAGCAGTATTAACTGAGAGCAGTATTAACTACTAGCAGTATTAACTAACTAGCAGTATTAACTGAGAGCAGTATTAACTACTAGTAGTATTAACTAACTAGCAGTATTAACTGAGAGCAGTATTAACTACTAGCAGTATTAACTGAGAGCAGTATTAACTACTAGCAGTATTAACTGTGTACTGGCAGTATTAATACTGTACTGGCAGTACTAATACTGTACTGGGAGTATTAACCATACTTACACTTTTAAGCTTGTGAAAAACTGAGTACTGCTATACATTTCCTGAGAAAGAAAGTTAGTAACACCAAGAATAAACTATATACAGGTAGTGAACCACTTTTAGGAAGGGGCTTATTCAGAGTTGATCATTCCCACACTTGTTACCAAGAAAGTGAATCTACCCACATCAAAGGCTTTGGTGAATAGATCAGCAAACTGGTTATCAGTATGAACTTTTACAACTTGAATAAGTTTCTTTTCATTGCAGTCTCTTATAAAGTGATACCTGATCTCAATGTGCTTTGTCTTTGAGTGCTTGACAGGATTGTTAATAATGCTAATAGCACTGCTATTATCAATAAAGATTGGAGTGTGTAGAAAGGTTACCCCATAGTCCAGCATTTGATTCTGAATCCATAAGACTTGAGAACAGCAACTTGCAGCTGCTATGTACTCTGCTTCTGTTGTAGATGTGGACACTGTGGTTTGTTTCTTGCACTGCCATGAAACTAGTCTTGCACCCAGAAACTGGCATCCTCCAGAAGTAGATTTTCTGTCCAAGTTTGCTCCACCTAGGTCATTGTCTGAGTATGCAAGTAGGTCAAATGATGAGTCATGAGGATACCAAAGTCCCAATCTAGGTTGCCCTTTGAGATATCTGAATATCCTCTTAACAGCTTGATAGTGTGATTGCTTTGGCCTAACTTAAAATCTTGCACACACAGACTGGAAACATTATATCTGGCCTAGAGGCTGTAAGGTACATGAGAGAGCCAATCATGGATCTATAGTGATGCACATCCATATCCTCCCCCTCAAGATCTGTTGTTATCTGCTTGTGTGTCTCCATAGGTGTGCTGGCAGGCTTTGAATCTGAGAAACCAAACTTGGTTAGAATGTCCTGCACATACTTGGACTGACAGATAAAAATACCATCTGACTTCTGTTGGACTTGGAGTCCAAGGAAAAAGGTAAGTTCCCCCATGGAACTCATTTTGAATCTTTGATGCATTAGTTCCTCAAACTCCCTGCACATACTTTCTCTTGTGGATCCAAAGATGATATCATCCACATAGATTTGGACCAGTAAGATGTCCTTCTTCTTTCCCTTGATGAATAGAGTCTTATCAATGACTCCTCTTTCAAAGCCATTTTCCAAAAGATAGGATGACAGAGTGTCATACCATGCCCTTGGTGCTTGATGCAGTCCATAAAGTGCTTTCTTCAGTTTGTATACTCTGTCTGGATAGCTTGGGTTTTCAAACCCTGGTGGTTGACAGACATATACTTCTTCTTCAATTGAGCCATATAGAAATGCACTTTTTACATCCATTTGGTAGACTTTGAACTTCATATAAGAAGCATAGGCCAGGAACAATTTGATTGCTTCTATCCTAGCCACTGGAGCAAATACTTCTTCATAATCTATTCCTTCTTCTTGTGTATACCCTTGTGCTACCAATCTTGCTTTGTTCTTTATTACTATCCCTCTTTCATCTTTCTTATTCCTGAAGACCCATTTTGTGCCTATAGCTCTTTGACCTTTAGGAAGGTCTACTAGATCCCAAACATCTTGCAGCTTAAATTGTAGCAGCTCTTCTTGCATAGCTTCTATCCAGCTGGACTCTTTCATAGCATCATGAGCCTTCTTAGGCTCAAGTTGGGATAGAAAACAAGAAAGCACTGTATGTTGTTGATCTTGCATATCTTGCAGCCTGCTTTGATGTCTAGTCATCATAGGAGAAGAGATATCCCCTATTACCAGCTGAGGAGGATGATTCTTTTGTGTTCTTGATTGATGACTAGGTTCTTCATTGAGTTCCACCTCTAGATTGGAGTCATTCAACTCAACTGAGGCGATTTCAGCAACTACTTCAGGTTCTTTATTTTCTTGAGTCTCCTCATCTCTCCTTTCTTCTTCACTCTGATTTGATTCAGTAGATGGCTCCTTTTCACAGTCTTCAACAGGATTCACTTTAGGTATGGGAAAAATCACAGACTGAGATATACTTTCTTGAACTTGTGTAGTCCCAGATCCTCCATTTCCTGAACCTGCATACTCATTACTACTGAAACCAAAGGAGTTAGTTAGTGAATCAATGTCAAACAACCACTGAGGACCAGACCCAATAGGATTTGGTGTGTTCTCATTGCATTTGACATTGTCACTTTCTTCAATTATTCTAGAAGAAGAATTAAAAACTCTGTAGGCCTTACTCTGAGATGAGTAACCAACAAGAAATCCATCATCTGCCTTGCTATTAAACTTACCTAAGTGAGATTTGGTATTGAGAATTGTACAAGAACACCCAAAAGGTTTGAAAAATCCAATAAAGGGTTTTCTTTTATTTAAAAGCTCGTGTGGGGTCTTGTTCTTTGGTTTGAGTACTAGTACTCTGTTTTGGACATAACAGGCAGTATTAACTGCTTCAGCCCAGAAAGTAATTGGCAATTTAGAATCAGCCAACAGAGATCTAGCAACCTTTATTAGTGTCCTATTCCTTCTCTCAGCAACTCCATTTTGTTGTGGAGTCCTAGGAGCACCATATTGTCTCTCAATGCCTTTTTCTTCACAAAAGTTGTTTAGATCAAGATTTTTAAATTCAGTTCCATTATCAGACCTAATGACTTTTACTTTTTGATTAGTCTGGTTTTCAGTTCTTAGAATAAAGGATTTGATCAGTCCACTTGTCTCATCCTTAGTCCTTAGAAAATATACCCAAGTAAATCTAGAGTAATCATCAACAATAACTAAGCAGTATGATTTCTTCCCTATGCTCATAACATTTGTAGGGCCAAACAGATCCATATGCAATAACAGGAGACAAGAAGAAATTGTATTTAACTCCTTGGACTTATGAGAAGTTTTATGCTGTTTGCCTTTAAGACAAGCCACACAATGATCATCACATGAAAAGACCTTTGATGGTAAACCTCTTACAAGGTTGTTTTTAACAAGTTTGTTCATTGACTTGAAATTCATGTGACACATCCTTCTGTGCCAAAGAGAGGATTCATCCACAGAAGCTTTTGAAACAAGACAGTTCAGGGATGAATCACTTGAAACATTGTCCATATCTAGACAATACACATTGTCCTTTCTTGGAGTTCTAAGTAGTATTATGCTTTCATCAACTACCTTGAACCCTGGAGCAAGGATCATACATTCTGTATTAGTAAATAATATACTATGTTGTTTGTCACAAACCTGTGATACACTTAACAGGTTGTACTTTAGCTGATCAACATAGTAGACATCCTCAAATGTCATCTTACCTTTTGTAACATTACCTTTCCCACTTATTTTACCACCTGTGAGATTGTCTCCAAATGAAACATGTCCTCCATTGATAGGCTTGAAATCCTGAAGGCATGACATGTTGCCTGTCATGTGCCTAGAGCAACCACTATCCACATGCCATATGCTCTTCCCCTTGAGCTGTTGGTTGCCCTGCACATATGATAAATCAGTTAGTATGGACTAGGAACCCAAGCCAAAGTGGTCTTGGGTACCCCTTTCTCATCAAAATATTTACATTCTTTCTTGACAAGATTTTTAAACTTTGACTCCTCATTACTGGAGTACTTTGTTACAATAATGGGTTTGGATGCATATTTGCTAGAAGCAGTACTGTTTTTAGAAGAACTAACTGCATTAGCAGCACTTGCATGCTTATCAGTACTAACCTTGTTAGAAGTATTAACTGTTTTAGCAGCAGTAACTGTGTTAGCAGTAGTAACCTTTGAAGAAGTACTAACAGTGTTAGAAGCATTAAAATTCTCAGCAGTACTAACACTGTTAGCAGCAGTATTGCTATTAGCAGCACTATCCCTGTTAGCAGCACTAACAGTTTTAGTGCTTCTAGGCACCCACATTTTAGTGCTTTCTTTTAAAAACTTTTTCTGCATGTGGCCTTTGGTTTCAATAGATTTCTTAGCCACATGTTTCTTTCCTATAACCAACAGGTTTTTGCACAAATCTTTGAAAGTTCATCCTTTGGTTAATAGGATTAAAGAAACAGTACTTAGCCAAATGATTTAGCTTGCCACATATTAAACAAGGTTTTGGTCTGATTATCTTACTCAGATCAACTCCTTGTTTCTGAGCCCATTGATTATTCCAGTTTCTTTGATTACCTCTCTTTGTAGTAGAATTTGGGCTCTCAGTTTTATTGCAAGCACACTGTTTACAAGGGCCAGGATTCACAACAGTGGTCTGTTTGTAATGGACCTTGTTAGCCTTTCCTTTGGTCTTCTCTATCTCTTTAGACTTGACCCAGATTTTTCCACATCCCTCATTGGTGATAATGTTGTTTTCTAAAGGTATCTCTTTACTTACAGCATTATTCCTATTCTCACTGGCTTCTTTCTCAGTCAAATCCTTAACCACCACCTCATCCAAAGGATCTATCTCAAAAGCTTTCTCAGACAAGTCCTTTTTCTCTTTGGTCTCTAACAGATCTGATGTAGGAGAGATATAGTTGTTGTTGTAAGGAGGGGGTGTGTTGTTGTATCCAACACCAGACTTCATCTTATCATGAATCTGAGCCTTTAGAAGAGAATCCATTGCTTTTGAAGCATATGAAAACTTTTCTATATCAAGCTTAACCTTATCTAATTCTTCTTTCAACCTATCATTCTCTTCTTTGGACTTAGACAGTTTGGTCTCTAACTCCTTCTTTTCCCACTTCCAGTAGTTTGTGTCTTAAGAGTGTTGAAGTTCATTGGCTTGAAAGCCTTTGATTTGTTCTTCAAACCTCTCCACTATCAACACATAATCTCTTCTGTCCTTTTCTAATCTTTTGAGGTCATCACACATGTTTTGGTTGTGATCCCTGTACCTTTTGACAGTGTCTATGCAAGATTTAGTGCAAAGATTAGAAATTACCTCAGAAGGGAGATCAGACACTTCTGCCATAAGAGCTTGGTTCTGAATGGCTTCCTCAGCCTGGTCACTCCAGTCAAATCCCATTCCTTGTTGAGAAACAAGGGCTTGAGCAGAGTTCTTGTTTTGATTGAAACCACCATTCTGGGCTTGTTGGTGGTTGTTGTTTGGCACACCACTTCTGCACTCTTTAGCAAAGTGTCCCTTCATGTGGCACTTGTAACATTCCACCTTTGTTTTGTCAAAACCAGCTCCATCTTCTCTTCTTTGAGAGAAGTTGTTCCTCCCAGTTCTTTTAATAAACTTCTTTACCCTCATAGATAACATGGCCATCTGCCATTTAATGTCCATCTCCTCCAGATCATCAGGGTGAAGTTGTTCCAGATCATCATTAATCAAAGAGTTGTTGCTGTGACTGGACAAAAAGGCATCAAAGATAGTTTCAGTGCCTTTTTCTGAATTCACTCCACTGGCAGCACTAACTGCTTCAGGGTTGGCAGTAGTATCAGCAGATGCTGATAGAAGTGCTGCATTATGAATATACCCAGTGGGCTTCTTCTTGGCTTCTACCTCAGATTCAAATACTCTTAGATCATTATACAAATCATCTAGTTCCTTCTCCTCCAGATTGTCACTCTGTCTATATGAGACAGTGTACATAGTCCATTCATCCCCAAGAGATCTGAGGAACTTCCTGTTGATATCATCTTGTTCCATCTTCACTCCAACAGTAGCCAGTTCACCAATAAGCTTGTTGAACCTGTCAAAAGTTTGAGTCATTGACTCATTCTTTGAAGAAGTGAAGTTCTCATACTGCTGCTTCAGAACATCCCTTTGATTTCTTTTGATGCTCTTAGTTCCAGCAAATCTTTTCTCTAGAGTATTCCAGAGAATCTAAGCATCAGTGCAGTTGCAAAATTGATGCTGATATTCATTGGGGATGGCCAAGAGCAGAGTGCTTAAGGCCTTCATCTCTGTCTGTCTGATCTTCCTCTCACCATCTGTCTTTGGTGGAGGTCTTTTCCCATCTGTTCCAATCTTTCCTGCTTCAGAGGGTCCATTCTCAATGATGTCCCACATTGAGTAGTCTGTGAGAAGAATGTATTGCCTGATTCTGATCTTCCACATGTCAAACTCACTGGGTTTGAGCATTGGGACCTTAGAAACAAGAGTACTGTTTGATTCTGCAAAGTTTTCCATGATGAATGAATAGATGTTTCTGAGAGAACAGGCTCTGATACCACTTGTCAGGATCGAATTCTCAACAAGAATAAATTCTCAGAAACTAATATCAAAGAAGTTTGCGGAATAACACTTTGATATTCAATGAAACAATAAACAAACAGTAAATATGATGAACAACTTGTAAACTTGTATTGAATGCTTTAAATCACAAGATTACACACACAACCTCAATCTTAAAGAACAGACTCTTTCAAGACGAATTCTACTTCTCTAGAATTAGGAACTATGCCTTGAGGTTGATTCTCTCTTTTACAAAAACTCAGAATTAATCTGCTTTAAAACTACTCTATCAATTCTATACATATACTGAACAAAAGATAATTACAATTAATAAAATATCTTCAGAATATCTTCCATGAATATCTTCAATCTATCCAGCTGTCATTCTTTTAATCCTAATCTTCATCTCATAAGCAGCACTAATCACCTTGGAAGTATTAACTCAAACTTGGCAGCATTAACTACTAAGCAGCACTAACCTCTAGCAGTACTAACTAGCTAAGCAGTACTAACTTTGTTCAAGCAGCACTAACTTTGACTAGCAGCATTAATTCTACTAGAAGCAGTATTAAACTTGAATTCCTCTAGCAGTAGTAATTCTGTACTAGCAGCATTAAACACTTAAGCTTTTCTTCAGTTCCCAACAATAAGCGTTTACAAATTTGAAATGGTAATGAAACGACGACCGACAACCTACTTAATCTAAAACAATTCTAGCTTAGATTATAATTTGGTGTCGTCATCATTCCCAAAATATCGGTAAATATAATGCACGCTCTATATCTTTTCAATGCTAATTCCCAAAAGGTTGACCCAAACTCTCCGCTCAAGGTTTCGCCACCCCACCACTAAAGGAACCTGATATGTACACCAAAACAAACAAGTGTTAGGCTAGGAGCCTAGTGAGAACATCCACAATATATGTGTGATGAAGTGTAATACATTAATGAACATTTAACAATAAACAGAGTAACGATAATAAATGAATCCACCAACGTTTGAACCTTATGCGAGACGGGGGAGACCCGTTCCACCATAGGTTGCGGTGGAACACGAAAGTAGGCCACAACCCATGTGGAGAACTTAGTTGGAATGGTTATTTACTGGCGTCAACTATATTCATGAATCTTTAGCCGTTAGAACACCAACTCTATTCATGAATCTTTAGTTCAATGTAAATATGGGTCCAACTCTATCCGAGCCTTTACTTCAAAGAGTCACCAAGTTCAACCCTATTCATGGATCTTTACCTTGGGACCTCACCATTTCCAAACTAACATGATTCACCAACATAACAATTAGTATATGTTATAAATTCCAAACACATAAGTCTAAAATAGTATCATTTTATTCAAGGTAAATCCAATAACCATAATGTAACACCCTAAAATTTGGAGTAAAATAAAACTAAAAATTTCGGCAATATAACGACTATCATAAGATGATTTAATAACCTATAACATGACGACTAAAACCCAATAAAGTTAGGGTAGTTCTTTAAATGAGGTAGTGGAATAAATAAGACATATACATGACAACCTATTTAATCTAGAACAATTAATAACTAGATTAAGATGGGTGTCACTATGACTTCAAAACGCTCTCTCTCGAATTCCCAAAAATGCCCGGTCCATGGAGGGTCCTAGGTGCGCTCCCGGAGAATCAAGGTGCCCTACTCGCACCACTAGCAGAACCTGTGAGCCAAAAAACATGATCACAAGTGTTAGGCTTAAGTCTAGCGGTTAACATTCCAAGACAGTTTATAAAGTAAGCATGGAAAGTAATTAAATGTTACCGGAAGACCCATGCATTGAAACAATGCCAATACCTCCCAAACGAGACATTATTTCTTTCATGTACAATTATAACAGAAATAACTCCTGAAAGACGGGGGAGACCCGTTACCATCTTGGGTGACGAGAACACGTGAATGGGGTCACCGGTGATGTTATTGGATTTCACCACAAATCCCGGGTCTAGTTCCCATGCCACGCCGGACATCACAATCCTCAAACCGTTTATGCCTCTAGCGCTTACTCCGTCGAGTTACACCTCAAGGGCTTACAGACAAGGGTGCCTATCCAATCTAGCCGAGTTCCAACTTAGGGACTTACGCCCCCTATTGTCTACCCACTAGTGCCCAACGGGCAACAATTGTATCAACAATAAGCATGCTATCTAAATCCTCATGCACAAGGAGATAGTTATAAAACCCCTCATAGAGATCATGATCTAGTATGGTTAACAAATCTCATGCAAAGCACATTTCTTGCAATTAGTATAATCATGCTCATTTCATGCTCATCTCATGCTCATCAATATACTACATTACTCATTTAACCACGTATTACTCCCTAACCCCAAGTGATACTCCAACTGCTGATAAGAATGTGTGTAATTTATTTTAATCATCTAGAGGTGTGGTCCATCATCACAAATTTGATTTCCACCATATTACATGCATAAATCAACTCCTCAGGACATTTACATACTCCTACAAACTCCCAAAGTCTCATTTTTTGAGAATATGCAAAACCCTAGTTTTAGGGTAATATATCACATTACATAATTTCACATAAGCAAGTAATGGAGCAAGTATGAACAAGTAAGGGTTAAGAACTTACCTAGTGATCCAATAAACAAATCCTAAAATGTTGGAGAAGAATAGGAGTAGGTGATGAGAAACCTTGATCCACCAAAATAGCTAGAACTTGACTACCAAAAGAGAGAAACCCTAGGTTAGCATTTAATACACCCAAACAAGATTCTAGGGAGGATTAAATGTAGGAAAGATGAAGATTGGGAGGAAGAAGTTTTACCTAGGTGAGAGAAAAATCGGCTGCCAAAAATCCCAAAATGTAATAAATGATGTCTCTCAAGAAAATCAGGCATTTAAGGCCCTTTTTACCCATCAACGATAATGACACCGCGAGAGTGACAGGGCACTCTCGCCGAGTTTGTACCGCGGCTTCGGCCCACACCCTAATCGAGCTCTCCGCAATTGTGACACCACGAGAGTGACCATGGCACTCTCGCCAGTCACTCTCGCCCGAATTGTACCGAAAGTCCTTTGACTTCGGCGACATTGCCACCGCGAGAGTGACCATGTCACTCTCGCCTGTCACTCTCGCCGAGGGTGTTTTTCCCTTTGAAAAAAATTTGACTTTTCGATCCCGAGTTCGCGACTGTTCTAAGGTGGCTTTATAAGAGTGAATTTATAAATAATTATAAATACGAAATAATCCATAGCCCAAAATTCGGGGTGTTACAATCCTCCACCCTTTAGAATAGATTTCGTCCACGAAATCTTAACTAGACAAATAAGTGCAGATAACGCTTCTTCATGTCTTCTTCCACCTCCCAAGTCACATTAGCTCTTCGGTGGTGTTTCCATTGAACTTTCACCATAACCACCTCCTTGTACCGCAACTTCCTCGTCTTCCTTTCTAAGATTGTCTCGGGCTCTTCCACGCACCGATCGTTATCTACTCTAATCTCTGACAAAGGAAGAACACTTTCCTCTTCGGCTAGACACCTTCTTAAGTAGCACACGTGAAAGGTGGGGTGAATCCCGTCCATCTCTGGCGGAAGGTCCAATTTGTAAGCTTGAAGCCCAACACGTTCCATGATGGTGAAAGGTCCTAGGAAACGGGGACTAAGATTCCCACGCTTTTCGAACCTGATTAATTCATTCCAAGGCGAGACTTTCAACATTACTCTTTCACCCACTTGAAATTCGACCGGTCTTCTCTTCTTGTCCGCGTAACTCTTTTGCCGATCTTGCGCCGCTTTCAACCGCTCTCGGATGCCCTTAACTTTGTCGGCCGTTTCTTGCACGATTTCCGGTCCGGAAAACTGTTTATCCCCCGCTTCTAGCCAACACACGGGCGTCCTACACTTCCGTCCGTACAATGCTTCGAACGGCGCCATACCAATGCTCGAGTGATAACTATTGTTATAGGCGAATTCTACTAACGGAAGATGTGAATCCCAACTTCCCCCAAAGTCGATCACGCACGACCTCAACATATCCTTAAGAGTTTGGATAGTCCTCTCGCTTTGACCGTCAGTCTACGGGTGGTAGGCAGTACTCAATTTGATTCTCGTACCCAGTCCCTTTTGTAGACTGTCCCAAAAATGTGAAGTGAAACGACTATCCCGGTCGGACACAATGGAAAGTGGCACTCCGTGCCTCGAAACTACCTCATCAATATAAAGCTTGGCCAACTTGTCCATCGGTAGGGTCTCCCTCATGGGTAAGAAGTGCGCGCTCTTGGTCAAACGGTCCACTATCACCCAGATGGTATCGTGGTTCCGCAAAGTCTTCGGTAGCTTGGTTACAAAGTCCATGGTAATGTGCCCCCACTTCCATTCCGGTATCTCTAAGGATTGCAGACTTTCGTAAGGTCGTTGGTGCTCCGCCTTCACTTGTAGGCAAGTTATGCATCGCTCCACATAATTGGCCACATCTAACTTCATCACCGACCACCAATAGTTAAGCTTTAAATCCCGATACATCTTAGTACTTCACGAATGAATCGAGTACTTGGACTTATGCACATCCTCTAATAACAATTCTCGACATCCTCCAATCTTTGGTACCCAGATCCGACCTTGGAACAACTTCAAGCCTCTTCCGTCTTCGGTCAATTGGAGATGTTGTTTCACCATAGTCTCACTTTTGAGATTCGCTTCAAGTAGTGCCTCCGACTGTGACATCTTAATTTTGTCAATTAATCTTGAGACAACTTCCACTCTTGCAAAGGTGGCTTGGATTCCGCCCCCATACTCCTTTCGGCTGAAAGTGTCCGCGACCACATTGGCCTTTCCGGGGTGGTATTGAAGCTCACAATCATAATCCTTGAGTAGTTCAAGCCATCTTCGTTGTCGCATGTTCAATTCCTTCTGATCGAAGACGTATTTCAGACTTTTATGGTCGGTGAAAAGGGTGCACTTCGTGCCGTAACGGTAGTGTCGCCACAACTTCAAAGCAAACACTACCGCCGCTAGCTCAAGGTCGTGAGTTGGGTAGTTCTTCTCATGTTCCTTCAATTGCCTTGATGCATAAGATATAACCTTGCCTCTTTGCATCAAGACACATCCCAAACCCATCTTAGACGCGTCGCTATAAACCACGAAATCCTCCGTTCCCTCGGGTAGGGATAAAATTGTCGCTTCATACAATTTTCTTTGTAGTGTCCGGAAGGCCCGCTCTTGACTCTCAGTCCAAAGGAACTTCACATTTTTCTTCGTCAGTGACGTCAGTAGCGAGGCGATTTTGGAAAAATCTTGGATAAATCTTCGGTAGTAACCGGCTAGACCCAAGAAGCTCTGAATTTCCGTGGGACTCTTGGGCGGTTCCCAGTTCGTCATGGCTTCGATCTTTGACGGGTCCACTTTTACTCCTTCACTGGTCACCACATGACCCAAAAATTGAACCTCTCGTAGCCAAAATTCACACTTGAAAATTTTGGTGTAGAGTTTCTCTTCCCTCAACACTTCTAACACTTCCTTGAGATGCCGCTCGTACTCTTCTTCGTTCTTTGAGTACACTAAGATATCATCAATGAACACGATAACCGATTTATCTAAAAAGGGTCGGCAAACTCGGTTCATCAGATCCATAAACACCGTTGGCGCGTTGGTTAACCTAAAAGGCATAACTAAAAACTCGTAGTGGCCATAACGGGTTCTAAACGCGGTCTTGGAAACGTCTTCTTCTCTAACCTTCACTTGATGATAGCCCGATCGAAGATCAATCTTAGAGAAACATCCGGCCCCTTGTAACTGGTCGAAGAGATCGTCTATTCGAGGTAGTGGATACTTGTTCTTTACTGTTACCTTGTTCAACTCCTGATAGTCGATGCACATCCGCATCGACCCATCCTTCTTTTTGACGAAGAGTACCGGAGATCCCCAAGGCGAAGAACTCGGCCTCACGAATCCCTTCTCCAACAACTCTTGAAGTTGCGACATCATTTCTTGCATTTCGGTCGGAGTAAGACAGTAAGGTGCGAGGGCAATCGGTGCCTCTCCCGGAACTAGATCGATTCGGAACTCCACTTGGCGGTCGGGCGGCAGGCCCGGAAGATCGTCGAGAAAAACGTCCGAATATTTGTTAACGACTCGCACATCTTCAATCTTTTTCTTCTCCGCCTTGGCATCCAACACGTAGGCAAGGAATGACAGGCGCTTTTTCATGAGACACTTACTTGCTTTGATGGATGAAATGAGAGCCACTTCACCCTTACGTTTCTCCCCGTAGACAAAGACAAAACCCCCGCTTGAGGTCGGTAATCTGATCAGCTTATTTGAATATAAAATCTCTGCTTTGTGCCGTGACAACCAGTACATGCCGATCACCACGTCGAAACTCCCGATTGCCATGGGAAGTAGGTCCACTTCAAATATCTCCCCACTAATATCTAGGTGACACTTTTCCAACACTTCACGCAAGATCACTTGCTCCCCATTCGCTATTTCTACTACTAAAGCATCGCTAAGGGTACTAGTAGGCACATTCAAAGCTTCGCAAAGTGCAAGAGATACGAAAGAGAAATTGGCACCGGAATCAAATAACACCTTAGCAGCAATGGAGTTGAGTAAGAACGTATCCGACACCACATCGGCGGTCTCCTTCGCTTCTTCTCTCGTCATTTGGAAGGCCCTCCCTTGAGCTTTAGGGATGGCTTATTTCTTTGGTTGCAAAGGCATGTTTCCTCCTCTTACTCCACCCCTTAGCTTGGGGTAATCCCTCTTCACGTGCCCCACCTCCTTGCATTCGTAACAGGTTGTCCCTGGTATAGGACAATTCGGACTTGTGTGGCCTGGCTTGCCACACTTGAAGCATGAAACTTGGTTGAAGTTCGAGTTGCAAGGACCAAAGTGCTTGCTCTTGCACTTGGTACACCATCTCGCCTCCCGGTGGTTGTCAACGCTTCTAGCATTCGGTTGGAATTTCGGTTTCTTGAATGAACTTGGTGGGCTCTCCCACTTTCTCTTTTCTGCAACCCCCTACTTCACCTCTTTGTCCTTCGCATAGACCCTTTCCATAGCTTTGGCTTCTTCTATGGTCTCCCGAAGGTTTGTGGCTTTTGAGTTGAGGACTCTCGACCCCATGTCCGCGGGTAGGCCCTTCAGATATGCCTTCACTTTCTCCTTCTCGGTTGGAGCCACATGCCCCACGAGATTCAACTTTTCCATGAAAAGTCGAGTATATTCTTTTACTGACAAATCTCCTTTCTTCAACGCTCGGAATTCCTCTTCTATATTATCCATTTCTTGTTCGTTGCACTATTCGTCCAAAACCTTCTTCTTGAATACTGCCCAAGACATCTTTGCCAAAACCGACTCCTCCATAGTTGCAGTGAAGACATCCCACCATAGTAGAGCCGCTCCCCGAAGCATTTGGGAGCCAAAGTTCACCTTCTGGCTCTCTTCGCAACCGTAGGCTCTAAAGGTTTGTTCGTTTTCCCTCAACCATTTCATACAAGCTACCGGATCGTCAGCTCCGGCAAATTCAGGCGGCTTGCACCCCATGAAAGACTTATAGGAATAACCCTTCCCCGTTTGCCTTGTCTCTAGAGTTACCAACCCATCCGTACGGTTCTCACCTCCGATACCACCTGAACCGGCTATCGCATTCTCCGCAACCACTTCCGGCCTCCGGAGGCTGGCATCTCTCTCCTCTAACATCTTCAGAAATACTTTTTGTTGTTTTTCCATGGCCGATGTCACCATTTGCATAACACTAGCCATCATATCGGCTTGAGGGTTCGTGGACGCCAACTCCACTCTGGGTATGTGTTCCACCTCTCCGGTGAATATCGGCGGCATGTTGGGGGGGGGGGGGGGGAAACAGTCGCCACCCGGACTACTGGATTTGGGTTAGACGAACTATCCTCATGCATTTCTCCTTCGGTCGGCGGTCGACTTCGAGTATTTACCATTTCAAATCTGTCACACAATTGAGAGAAAGAGGAAGATAAGCAACACAAGATTTACACAAGAAACATACTCATACGGTTCATTGATCGTCATAATCGCAGTAACTTAAGCATATTCATGTAACCATACATTCATAATAACAGTAGCTAATTGAAATTATGAACGTACACTACATAAAGATTCTCGCTACCACTTTTACAATTTCCAACGACGTAGTTTCTGTTGACTCTAAGGTAGTCCCATCTTAGAAATTCTACCCAACGCTCGCAATTCATAACTTAATAGTCTCAACTTAAGTCTAGGCATCGAGTTTACATACCTAGTTCACTTAAACTAGAGCTCTGATACCAACTTGTAACACCCTAAAATTTGGAGTAAAATAAGTCTAAAAATTTTGACAATATAACGACTATCATAAGATGATTTAATAACCTGTAACATGATGACTAAAACCCAATAAAGTTGGGGTAGTTCTTTAAATGAGGTGGCGGAATAAATAAGACATATACATGACACCCAATTTAATCTAGAACAATTAATAACTAGATTAAGATGGGTGTCACTATGACCTCAAAACGCTCTCTCTCGAATTCCCAAAAATGCCTGGTCCATAGAGGGTCCTAGGTGCGCTCCCGGCGAATCAAGGTGCCCTACTCGCACCACTAGCAGAACCTGTGAGCCAAAGAACATGATTACAAGTGTTAGGCTAAAGTCTAGCGGTTAACATTCCAAGACAGTTTATAAAGTAAGCATGGAAAGTAATTAAATGTTACCAGAAGACCCATGCATTGAAACAATGCCAATACCTCCCAAACGGGACATTATTTCTTTCCTGTACAATTATAACAGAAATAACTCCAGAAAGACGGGGGAGACCCGTTACCATCTTGGGTGACGAGAACACGTGAATGGGGTCACCCGTGATGTTATTGGATTTCACCACAAATCCCGGTTCTAGTTCCCATGCCACGCCGGACATCACAATCCTCAAACCGTTTATGCCTCTAGCGCTTACTCCGTCGAGTTACACCTCAAGGGCTTACAGACAAGGGTGCCTATCCAATCTAGCTGAGTTCCAACTCAGGGACTTACGCCTTCTATTGTCTACCCACTAGTGCCCAACGGGCAACAATTGTATCAACAATAAGCATGTTATTTAAATCCTCGTGGACAAGGAGATAGATATAAAACCCCTCATAGAGATCATGATCTAGTATGGTTAACAAACTCATGCAAAGCACATTTCTTGCAATTAGTATAATCATGCTCATTTCATGCTCATAAATATACTACATTACTCATTTAACCACGTACTACTCCCTAACTCCATGTGATACTCCAACTGCTGATAAGAATGTGTGTAATTTATTTTAATCATCTAGAGGTGTGGTCCATCATCACAAATTTGCTTTCCACCATTTTACATGCATAAATGAACTCCTCAAGACATTTAAATACTTCCACAAACTCCGAAAGTCTCATTTATTGAGAATATGCAAAACCCTAGTTTTAGGGTAGTATATCACATTACATAAATTTCACATAAGCAAGTAATGGAGCAAGTATGAACAAGTAAGGGTTAAGAACTTACCTAGTGATCAAATAAACAAACCCTAGAAGGTTGGAGAAGAAGAGGAGTAGGTGATGAGAAACCTTGATCCACCAAAATAGCTAGAACTTGACTACCAAAAGAGAGAAACCCTAGGTTAGCATTTAATACACCCAAACAAGATTCTAGGGAGGATTAAATGTAGGAAAGATGAAGATTGGGAGGAAGAAGTCTTACCTAGGTGAGAGCAAAATCGGCTGCCAAAAATCCCAAAATGTAATAAATGAAGTCTCTCAAGAAAATCAGACATTTAAGGCCCTTTTTACCCGTCGGCGATAATGACACCGCGAGAGTGACAAGGTGTCACTCTCGCCAGTCACTCTCGCCGAGTTTGTACCGCGACTTCGGCCCACACCCTAATCGAGCTCTCCGCGATTGTGACACCACGAGAGTGACCATGGCACTCTCGCCAGTCACTCTCGCCCGAATTGTATTGTACCGAAAGTCCTTTGACTTCGGCGACATTGCCACCGCGAGAGTGACCATGGCACTCTCGCCAAGGGTGTTTTCCCTTTGAAAAAAAATTGGCTTTTCGATCTCGAGTTCGCGACTGTTCTAAGGTGGATTTATAAGAGCGAATTTATAAATAATTATAAATACGAAATAATCCATAGCCTAAAATTCGGGGTGTTACACATAATGTCAATCACTTCACATCAACTATGTTTTCCAACATATAAGGCATGTTACCATATTCACCAAAATCAATAATACACAATCATTTTAATACTCAACTCCCTTCCCAATCATAAATCAAATTAAAATTCATATTACCCATTTGGGCTCCAACCATTCACAATACTTGTGTAAACCATATTTATAAACACTTTGAACATCTTAAGACAATATATTACAAAATATCCCAATAAGTGCCAAAACCCTAGATTTTGACCTAGTAGTTTTAAAGGTACAAAACTATAGAAATCATGTTAAATCTAAAGTAATGTAAGGAAAAAGTCTTCATGGTAGCATATAACAAGTATTAAGTAGAATGAACTCACAATGTGGGTTCTTTGGTTAAACCCTAGAACCTCAACTTGAAAGGAAATAGAGATGGAGATGATGAGATGATGATTCCCTTGAACTCTAGACTTTACAACCCTAGAATCACCATAAATGAACTAGGTCATTAAATTGAGGAGTAAATGAAGTGAGGAGGGTGGATTAGAGGAGTTTACCTTCAAAGAAGAGAGAAAAACGAGCTGCCAACCAATCAAAACAAGTGCCAAATGACCCAAATTTCAAATCTGGGCATTAAATACCCGTTGGGGGTCAGCGACTATGCTTATGCGACAGTGACAGTGTCACAGTCGCAGGGCAATGTCGCACCTGACATGCCACCCTCTGTTTGTTTGGTGCGATTGTGACATGACGATAGTGACCATGTCACAGTCGCCCGTCATTATCGCCCCACACCTTTCAGGACCCGAAATTTGGCGTTTTTTGCACGGAAGGCACCCGGTTCGCCTTGAGGTTCAAGTTTATACTTTTCTAAGCGATAAATTCCAGATATGAACATCAGGGAAAAACTCAAGGCTCTTACCGAAATTTTGGGTGTTACAATCCTCCCCTTCTTGGAAATGATTTCGTCCTCGAAATCCGAGCTATTCGAATAAATGAGGGTATCTCCGCTTCATGTCCTCCTCGACTTCCCCTGTCACGTTGGCCCCACGATGATGCTTCCATTGCACTTTGACCATCGTGACCTCTTTGTGACGCAATTTCTTGGATTTCCTTTCTAGGATAGCGTCGGGTTCCTCCACGCATCGGTTACCCTTGTCCACTATGATCTCGAAAAGAGGAATAACACTTTCCTCCTCCGCCAAACACTTCCGAAGGTAACAAATATGAAACGTGTTGTGGATCCCGCTCATTTCCGGTGGAAGTTCCAACTGATAGGCTTGCAACCCTACACGTTTAAGCATCGTGAATGGCCCAAGAAAACGGGTACTCAACTTCCCGCGCTTCCCGAACCGGATAATGCCCTTCCAAGGTGACACCTTAAGCATCACGCGGTCGCCCACTTGGAACTCCATCGGTCGCCTCTTCTTGTTGGCATAACTCTTTTGCCGATCTTGAGCCGCTTTCAATCGATCCCAAATGCCTCTCACTTTATCGGTCGTTTCTTGCACGATCTCGGGCCTAGTGAATTGCTTCTCTCCCGCTTCAAGCCAACACACGGGAGTTCGGCACTTCTGCTCGTACAACGCCTCGAAAGGTGCCATCCCAATGCTCGAGTGGTAGCTATTATTGTAAGTGAACTCCACCAAAGGTAAGTGAGAGTCCCAGCTACCCATAAAGTCGATAACGCAAGACCTTAACATGTCTTCAAGCGTTTGGATCGTTCTTTCGCTTTGACCGTCGGTTTGCGGATGGTAAGTCGTACTTAACTTTACTCTCGTTCCAAGCTCTTTCTGCAAACCATCCCAAAAGTTCGAAGTGAACCGACTATCGCGATCCGACATGATAGACAAGGGCACTACATGCCTCGAAACCACCTCATCGATGTAAAGCTTTGCCATCTTGTCCATCGGTAGTGTCTCACGCATAGCCAAGAAGTGAGCACTCTTGGTCAACCGATCAACTACTACCCAAATGGTATCGTGACCTCGAAGAGTTTTGGGCAACTTAGTCACGAAGTCCATGGTAATATGCTCCCATTTCCATTTGGGGATCTCCAAGGATTGAAGACTCTCATATGGTCGTTGATGCTCGACTTTCACTTGTAAGCACATCACACAACGCTCTACGTAACACGCCACATCAAGTTTCATTACCCGCCACCAATAGTATAGCTTCAAGTCCCTATACATCTTTGTACTCCCCGGATGGATGGAATACTTGGACTTATGAGCATCCTCGAGGAGAAGTTCCCGATTGCCTCCAACTTTGGGTACCCATACACGACCGTTGAACAATTTCACTCCACGACTATCTTCCATTAAGAGCAAACGTTGCTTTGTCATGACTTCCTCTCTGAGATTCTCTTCTAACAAGGCCTCTACTTCGGATGCCTTGATTCTTTCCATAAGGCTCGACAGGAGCTCGATTCTTGAAAGGGTAGCCCGTATGCTTCTGCTATAGTCCTTCCGACTTAACGCATCGGTCACCATGTTTGCTTTACTGGGGTGGTAAAATAACTCGCAATCATAATCTTTGAGTAATTCAAGCCATCGTCTTTGCCTCATGTTCAACTCTTTTTGATCAATGACGTATTTCAAACTCTTATGATCCGTGTAGAGCGTACATTTCGTGCCATAGAGGTAATGTCGCCAAAGCTTCAAAGCGAAAAACACCACCGCTAACTCCAAATCGTGGGTAGGGTAATTCTTCTCGTGAACTTTGAGTTGTCTTGAGGCGTAAGCGATAACCTTGCCTCTTTGCATCAACACGCAACCCAAACCCATCTTTGAAGCATCGCTATAGACCACGAAGTCTTCCCATCCTTCGGGTAGCGAAAAAATCGGAGCTTCACACAACTTCTTTTGTAAAGTCTGTGTCAGGATCTAATTCTTAACAAGAATAATGAACTCAGAAAAAATATTAAAGAAGTTGCAGAATAACACTTTAATATTCAACAATCAATGTAACAGTGAATCAGAAATCACAACTTGTAAATTTTATTGACTGATTAAAGTTACAAGATTTCAAACAAAACCTCAATATTGATGAACAGACTCGCCAATACGAATTCTACTTCTCTAGAACTAGGGTTCTAAACTTTGAGGTTAATTCTCTCTATGAAAACAAAAATTCAAAATTATTTTCTTCTGTCAAACTATTCTATATTATATACACAAAGATTGAATACAAGATAATTATAAAACATAAAAGATCTTTAGAATTCTTCCATTATTATCTTCAAAACCTTCCATGATTATCTTCAAACTTGATCTGCACGTATCTTGATTATCTCATAAGCAGTATTGAGTTGTAGCAGCATTAATCACACTGAGCAGTACTAATCTTCATCAGCAGCACTAACTTTGCTTAGCAGTAGTAACTTCTTCAAGCAGTACTAATCTGGCTCAGCAGTAGTAACTTGTCTCAGAAGTAGTAACCATGTTGTGCTAGCAGCATTAACCATACTTGAACAATTCTTCATTTCCCAACAATCTCCCCCTAACTTGACTTTTAGGAAGAGAAGTCAAGTTCTTCAGATGTGGTCTTCAAGATGCTTTCAAAACTTCAAACCTAGTTGCCCAAATTTGGATTCAGGCCCAGACTTTGATTGATTGTCCTTCTTATCATAATTCTGGCTATTTCTGATTCCTTTGCACACACTAGCTTAGCTTTCAGCATCCCTTCTAGCTTCTCCTTGCTATGATCATACACTCTGTCCACTAGAAAATACTCATGATAGCAATTATCTATGGTGATCATGTAGACACCACAATTTTCAAATAGTATCCACTTATCAATCTTCTTAAACACATGCTCATGATGCAAATCTTTTATCCTGTGCACCACCTTTTCTGGTTCAAACATCATACACAAGTATTCCAGTGCAATCTTGAGTAGACTTTCTTCAGTTCCTTTCAAAACAGGCTCATATAACTTCATTCCTACTTTATGCATTTCTTCAAGATCAGCCCCGGAACAACTTCTGATCACTTTCCCCCAAGTAGAGTATACTTCAAACACATCACCAACTCTTTTGAGTCTGAATTACTCCTTTCTGTTGTCCCTCAGAATATCCCAAAAGATGACTTCTGGTGCTTTCACAGAAATGGGAACAACCTGTACTGGTTCTATTACAGTCATGAACAAATCAACCTGCTCATTTGATTTCAGATTAGATGGTTTTGGATTCTGCTCTGGTTCTGCTGAAGGTGGAACAGAAGATTCTGCCTCTTTTTCTGCTTCTTCTATCCTTGGCTTCTTGGATTGTTTCTTGGAGGCTATGGTCTTTACTCTTTTTGCAGATTTGGCTTACACAGTAACATTCTCTTCTTTAGTGTCTTCAGCCTTTTCTTTTGTAGGAGTGGCTTCCTCAGGGAAGGGTTGTTGGATGTTGAGATCATGTCTCTCTTTCATCCTTCTTTCAGCTTCTTCCCTTTGAGAAGAGTCCCCTTGAAGCTTAGCCATTTCCTTCTTATATAGCTCCTCAACCTTGCTGTATGCCATGTTAGTGAACATCTCTCCTTTAACACCAATTGAGCCTTTCAGAAAGTTGATCATTTTTCTCCTTTCTTGATTGGCCAAAAAGGTCTTGGAAGGTTGTCTTTTCTGCTTCTTGACTGGCATTCTTTGCTTGGATACTGTCACTGATCTCTTCTTGGCCTCAGCTGCAGTTTGCATGCTCTTTTGATACTCTTCATTTAGCTTTTTAGCCATCTCCAGTGCAAGCTCTCTGTCTTTTTTAGATTGGAGTTGTTCTTCCTTTTCCATCTCAGCTTGAAGCTGTTTTGCCACTTCTGCATCTAACTCTATCTGAGTCTTCTTCTTTAAGATTTGCTCAGGTTCAACCATCTTAGCCTTTCCTTTCTTCTTCAAATCTGCCTCACTGATCTCTTTGCTTGTTTTCTGCTCAAGACCTCCTTCTTTAATGACCACTCCCTTGGCCTTTTGAGAAGCCTTAGGAGTGTCATTCTTGGCTTTGGTCAATGTTTCTGCAATCTCTAGCTCTTCAACAGATAGCCCTGTTGCTGCTGCTTCATTTATCTCAGCAGCATTAACTGTTTCTGCTGCTTGAGCAAATTATGTTTTCGTTTCTACTGCTTTTGATTTTGTTTTACTGCTGCTTGAACCTTATCTGTTTCTGCTGCTTTCTCCCCCTCAAAATCAAATCCCATCTCAGATGTACTTTCCTTCTCTACTTCATCCTCTTGATTCTCCCCCTTTTTGAAAGCATCTTTCCTTTTCTTCAGAACATATTGCTTTCTCTTCTTTTTCTGCACCAATCTCCTCACCATCTTCTTCAATTTGGTAATCTGTACTTGTTGAGACAGAATCACCATTTTCATCTCTTCTATGTCTGCTCCCTATTTGATAACATCCAGATTAATGTTTCCCATTGTATCCATCAATTCTTGGTAGTTATATCTATCCTCACCTTCTCCAGGAGTGTAACCCCCTTTTGAAGAATCATTGGAACATTTTGTAGTGGAAGTCTTCTGCCTAGCAGAAGCACCCTCCACCCCCTTGGTTTCTTGGCACCTGGGACCTTTGGATGATTGCTCATCTAAAGTTGCCATGGGGGAGGTCTTATTGATGTTACCATTGTCCTCCTCTGTGCTAGCAGGAGTAGTGGCAGCCTGCTCACCCATATGGTCATGCATCTCCTCAGTGAGCACCTCCTTGGGGTTGGGAGACACCCCTGTGGTTTCCCTATAGATATTCTCTAATGGAGAATTCTCCATTAGAGGGCTTAAAGGCTTTGTGGTGAAGGTACAAGAAGGGAAGGAGCCTTCTTTACCTTTTTCCTTATGTAAATATTGGTGATTGGTGAAGTTAGTTTTTGAAGAAGGGACTGAGGGATTGATATACTGATAGAAGGTTGGGATTGGCTTTCAGTGGGATGGTCTAGGGAGGGCCTTGACCCTGAAGCCATACCTTCTTGATTGTGGGACACCACCATCATCTGGAGTATTACCAAAGGCAACATGTCTTCCATCAATTTTCTTGAAATTCTTGAGGCAAGCCATGTTTTCTGTCATGTGCCTAGAGCAACCACTATCAACATGCCAGATGCTCTTCCCCTTGAGATGTCGGTTGCCCTGCACATAAGATAAAACAATTAGTATTGATTGGGCTCCTTCCGAGTCCATGGCAGATCGCTTCATATTTGAAAAGACCTTACCCTTGGGGATTTTAGGTACATATACCTCATCAAATTGAGGCATATCCGTCAATTCAGTGGTTATAACTTCCTGGACAAATCTTGGGTACATATAAAAACTCTTTTTTTTCCCAAGTTTGACACAAGGTCATTGAAAATCATTTTTGAAAAGTTATACTTTCTGGCAGTGGCCAAGCAGACCAAAGCATAAGCAATGGTACTACTGAACTCACTCCATCCAGTAGACTTTCTAGAAATACAATGCATAAGGGTATGGATAAAGAAACGCCATTGGGGAGAAAATTTAGCTTTGGAGAACTTGAAAACACCCAATGGGCCTCCATACCCCATTCTAGTAAGAGTGGAAAACAGATCATCATTAGAGATAGATGTGATACCTGAGGCATCGTCTAGACGTAGACTAATGCGAATTACCTCTTCAAAAACTGTCAAGGGTTTGTCACACACCCTTGTCTTGATTACCTTAACACCATTTTCAGTAATAGCAGTGGCATTGGCCCAAAATTGCTTCTGGTGCTCAATGGAGATTGATGGTGACACTGTAAGAGCATGAGCAATATGGCTGGACTTGAGGAAATCGACTATTTGATGAAATCCAGCAGCCTGCTTAGGCTTTTGAAGCATTGCTATCTCGTTGTGTTCATCAATAAACGCCATTGAAGCCATCGAGCTTGAGTAAACTGGACTGAAATTCACTAGGTGCTTGAGAGAAAAAGGTTAGAGAGAAGATGAACAGTATTCAAAGAGTCGTTATGAGCTTTTAGGCGGGCAAAAAGGGTATTTATATGATTCGGAAAAGAAGCAGTATTAACTAACTAGTAGTATTAACCCCTAGCAGTATTAACTAACTAGCAGTATTAACTGAGAGCAATATTAAACACTAGCAGTATTAACTAACTAGCAGTATTAACTGAGAGCAGTATTAACTGAGAGCAGTATTAACCAGTAGCAGTATTAACTATACTTACACTTTTTGAAGCTTGTGTTAGTCTGAGCAAGGCAATACACTTCCTGAGAAAGATGATTAGTAGCACCAAAAATAACCAAATAACAAGTATACACGCACTTTTTAAACATGAGCTCATTCAGAGTTGATCATGCCCACACTTGTGACCAAGAAGGTGAATCTACCCACATCACAGGTTTTGGTGAATAGATCAGCAAATTGGTTGTCATTATGAACTTTAGCAACTTGAATTAGCTTCTTTTCATTACAGTCTCTAATAAAGTGATACCTGATCTCAATGTGCTTTGTTTTGGAGTGCTTGACTGGATTGTTAACAATGCTGATAGCACTGCTATTGTCAATGAAGATTGGAGTGTGAAGAAAGGTTACCCCATAGTCCAACATTTGATTCTGAATCCATAGAACCTGAGAGCAGCAACTTGCAGCAGCAATATACTCAGCTTTTGATTCTGATTCTGAAGAAAGTAAGTTCACCCATTGAACTCATTTTGAAGCTCTTGTACATCAATTCTTCAAAGTCTCTACACATCTGATCTTTTGTGGATCCAAAGATGATATCATCCACATAGATCTGCACAAGTAGGATGTCCTTCTTACTTCTTCTAATGAAAAGGGTTTTGTGAATAATTCCTCTTTCAAACCCATTTTCCAAGAGATAGTTAGACAAAGTATCATACCATGCTCTTGGGGCTTGATGTAGACCATAAAGTGCTTTCTTAAGTTTGTATACTCTGCCAGGATATGATGGATTCTCAAATCCAGGGGGCTGACAGACATATACTTCTTCATCAATTGTTCCATAAAAAAGGCACTTTTTACATCCATCTGATATACCTTGAACTGCATAAATGAAGCATAGGCTAGAAACAGCCTAATTGCCTCTACCCTTGCAACTGGAGCAAAGACTTCATCATAGTCTATGCCTTCTTCCTGAGTGTACCCTTGTGCCACTAGACTTGCTTTGTTTCTGATTACTATACCTCTCTCATCCTTTTTATTCCTGAAAATCCACTTGGTGCCAATTGCTCTATGACCTTTTGGAAGGTCCACCAGGTTCCAAACATCTTGCAATTTGAACTGTAGTAACTCTTCTTGCATGGCTTCTATCCAACTTGAATATTTCAATGCATCATAAGCCTTCTTAGGCTCAATCTGAGATAGAAAGCAAGAGAGTACTGTATTCTGCTGATCCTGCATGTCTTGAAGTCTGCTTTGTTTCCTAGTCATCATAGGAGAAGAAATGTCTCCTATTACCAGCTCAGGAGGATGATCCTTTTGTGTTCTAGTCTGATGACTAGTTTCTTCATTGATTCCCACTTCTAGATTGGAATCATTTAAGTCAGCTGAGGGGATCTCATCAGCTACTTCTGGTTCTTCATGCTCTGAATTCTCCTTATCTCTTCTTTCTTCTTCACTCTGAATTGGTTCAGTAACAGTCTCCTTTTCACAGATTTCAACAGGTTCCATTGTAGGTATGGGAAAGATCACAGACTGAGGAATAATGTCTTGTACTTGAACATCCCCTGATCCTCCACTTCCTGAACCTGCATGATTGTCACTACTGAAACCCAATGAGTTAGTTAGTGAATCAATGTTAAAAAACCACTGAGGACCAGAACCAATAGGGTTTGGTGTGTTCTCATTGCATTTGACATTGTCACTTTCCTCAATTATTCTAGAAGAAGAATTAAATACTCAGTAGGCCTTACTCTTAGATGAGTAACCAACAAGAAAACCATCATCTGCCTTGCTATCAAACTTTCCTAAGTGAGATTTGGTATTGAGAATGGTACAAGGACACCCAAAAGGTTTGAAAAATCCAATAAATGGTTTTCTTTTATTTAAAAGCTCATATGGTGTCTTGTTTTTAGGCTTGAATACAAGAACTCTGTTTTGGACATAACAAGCAGTATTAACTGCTTCAGCCCAGAAAGTAATTGGAAGTTTTGAATCAGCTAACAGAGATCTAGCAGCTTCAATCAGTGTCCTATTCCTTCTCTCAGCAACACCATTTTGTTGTGGAGTCCTATGAGCACTGTATTGCCTCTCAATTCCTTTATCTTCACAAAAGGTGTTTAGGTCAAGATTTTTAAATTCAGTATCATTGTCTGACCTAATGACTTTTACTTTTTGATTTGTTTGGTTTTCAATTCTTAGAATAAAGGATTTGATCAGTCCACTTGTCTCATCCTTAGTCCTTAGAAAATATACCCAAGTAAATCTAGAGTAATCATCAACAATGACTAAGCAGTATGATTTCTTACCAATACTCATAACATTTGTAGGTCCAAACAGATCCATATGCAACAACTGAAGAGAAGAAGAAATTATGTTCACTTCTTTGGACTTATGAGAAGTTTTGTGTTGTTTGCCTTTGAGACAAGCAACACAGTGATCATCACATGAAAATACTTTTGAAGGCAAACCTCTTACAAGGTTGTTTTTGACAAGTTTGTTCATTGTTTTGAAGTTCATGTGACACATCCTTCTGTGCCAAAGTGATGATTCATCCAAAGATGCTTTTGAAACAAGACAGTTTAGGGATGAATCAGTTGACACATTTTCCATATCCAAACAATAGACATTATCCTTTCTGGGAGTTCTTAGTAGTATCATCTTTTCATCAACTACCTTGAATCCAGGGGCAAGGATAATGCATTCTGAATTAGTGAATAATATACTATGTTGTTTGTCACAAACTTGTGATACACTTAACAGGTTGTACCTTAACTGCTCAACATAGAAAACATCTTCAAATGTCATTTTACCTTTTGTTACATCACCCTTACCACTAATCTTACCTCCATCTGGAGTATTACCAAAGGCAACATGTCCTCCATCAATTTTCTTGAAATTCTTGAGGCAAGCCATGTTTCCTGTCATGTGCCTAGAGCAACCACTATCAACATGTCAGATGCTCTTCCCCTTGAGCTGTTGGTTGCCCTGCACATAAGATAAAACAATTAGTATTGATTGGGCTCCTTCCGAGTCCATGGCAGATCTCTTCATATTTGAAAAGACCTTGCCCTTGGGGATTTTAGGTACATATACCTCATCAAATTGAGGCATATCTGTCAATTCAGTGGTTATAACTGCCTGGACAAATCTTGGGTACATATAAAAACTCTTTTTTTTCCCAAGTATGATACAAGGTCATTGAAAATCATTTTTGAAAAATTATACTTTCTGGCAGTGGCCAAGCAGACCAAAGCATAAGCAATGGTACTACTGAACTCACTCCATCCAGTAGTCTTTCTAGAAATACAATGCATAAGGGTATGGACAAAGAAACGCCATTGGGGAGAAAATTTAGCTTTGGAGAACTTGAAAACACCCAATGGGCCTCCATACCCCATTCTAGTAAGAGTGGAAAACAGATCATCATTAGTGTGTGTTCCAGATTCTAGTTTCTAATACAAAACAATCAAACAAACAAGATTCAAATCAAAGATTACCTGTTTGATTACTTTGAATTTCACAATTTACACTTTCTCTCTCTAGAACTCTCTCTCTCTCTCTCTCTCTCTCTAAAACGTATTCTTCAAATCTGTTAACTCTGTTATGAGTCCCTTACAGAAAATACAAGAAGAAAAATATTTATACCTAAAGCTAATACAAAGGAAACTAAAATACAACAAAACAAATACAAAATACATTGACTTTTATTACAAAAGACTTTGACTTTGATGAGATTTGACTTTCTCAGCTTTGACTTCTTGAATCTTTGACTTTTGTCTTCTTGATCTTGTATCCAACATATTTATGCACTAACAATCTCCCCCTTTGGATTCAAGATCATTGTTGAAAGATTTAGCAAATCAGTCTTCACTTTAAGCTCTGTCAAAATATTCTCCCCTTTTTCTTTTGACTGTCTTCTTTCCAAAAAATATCTTCAACGATAAACAATCTCCCCAAATCTTTCACATAATACTTTCAGACTTTGGAAAGAAAATTATCTTCAGATTTAGCTCACCTTGCTTTAACAAATAATCTTCAAAGAAAATTTCCTCAAAACTTCATAAATTCTTTGATTGTCTTCAAATCTTCCCTTTGAACTTTCTGACTTGAACATTTCAGAAAATCTACTTCACAAAACTTTATCAGATCTCATATCTTGATATCATCTCTTCCAAACTTCAAAAGTTTAACATTTCTTCATATCATCTCCCCCTTTTTGATGATTTGAGCATCTATATCATCAAAACTTTTCGTCCAAGAAATGTCTTTGACCATTCTGATCTGTCATACTGAGCCTCTGATTCGGTAACCATAACCAAGTATTCATCTAGATCTTTGCAAATCCAGACAAAATAAGAATAGGTTACTCCTGAATCAACAGATGAATAAGTTAAAATGCCTGTCAGTAACACAAAGTCACTGTGTGTAACGAATACACAATATAAAGGAGCTTTTGTGATGTTCACTCCCCAGGGCTTCCATCCAATCATCGAAATACCACAAAGGCAATTTCTATGAATGTTATGACAAAGAAACAAATTCTTTGTGTGCTCGTGCAAGTATAGAAAGAATTAAAGCACAAATGATTGCTTTTTAATAAGGCTCAACATTGTGTAAACCACTGAGACAACAGTAGATAAACACAGACTCTAAGTGCATGATTTAAATGCGAAGGTGGGGCAGACTTCCTTCTTTTTCAATATCCAGATTTTCCAAATGAAAACCAGATAGATTGTATGTTGCATCCCCAGAAAAATATGAAACATTTTCTTTTTGAGAAGAAAATGAGTGGTTGGTGGGGTTTAAGCAAGAGTTAGCATGGGCTATTTGCCTGTTTCAATAATGTTCACGAAAGAATTGTGAAACATTAGTAATGTGGCTGCCCGACTCAGAAAGTAGTTGGTGCAGAGTTTGATATTCTTTTACTCTGATCTCACACCCTCTTTCTTTTAATCATTAAGCGCACTACTAACCAAACTCTCTTTTCCATTTTACCTCATCGCACAACCCACACTCATTTCTTTTTGACTCCTCACACTCAATCTCTATAGATTAACTTCTTGGGTAGAAATCACTGGTTAACGTGATTCCATAGAAGTTCAGATAATTCCTAGCACAAAGAACCCATATTTCCTATAAAAACATAATGTTGCTCATATGATTTAACTATAACAGTTAAATCTCATATACAAATGTCAGACGAATATATGCTCATAAAATATAATCATGAAAATTTGAGCATTTTTAGACATTGAAATATTTTCAAACAAGTATACTAAATGAATGAAAATGAATGCAAAAGACTTGTTTGAAAATCTGACATTGTGTGAAAAATGATCAGAAATGAATGATAAAGCAATTAAAGCTTATGGTCAAGAATAATTGATATTTGTCTATACGAAACAAAATATAGACATTCTTGAAATGACCGTTTCGAAATGAAATATCGCTCAAAATTCATTGAATACAAGCGGAGTGTCTTACCATCGAAGAAAAAATTGTTTCAATTTTGAGACATGGTAAGAACATGTTGAACAAATATTCAAACCGGTGTGTATGAATACTTGAAAGTATATAGAAAAGACAATACGCAAATATTTATCTTTGGAAACACACGGTTTGTTTATCAATTAATCACAAAAAAAATGAAAAACATTTAAAATCACACTTCCAAATTATAAAATCTGTTTAAAAATCAGAAGTGATTTGAACATTTAAGAACATGTTTTCTATACCTGAAAGTTGTCCTTCTTTCAGATATATTTGAGATTAAGATAAGAAATTTACCTTTTCGTGCAATCTTAATTCTCAGAAAGTCAAGCTGTAGTCATTTAGATATGATCTTGTCAGCTTCTCTCATCCTGCAAGTCTCAAAGTCTAGTCAAAAATTTATTCACAAAATTTATTCTAAAAGAAAATGACATAAAACAATAAAACGATTAATGTACGAGTTTTGATTTGAAGTAATCAGAAATCATAGTCTTACTCCTTTTGACTTATAGGCTCCCCCCAAAATCATGCATCACAAAAATTTTGTTAGTTTAAAATGTATAATGCAGAAATTAGTTTTGCTCCCCCTCAAATGAATGTAGATCATCTAAAATCTTCTCTTACTCCCCCTGAGATCATGAGCAAACAATTAAAGTGCAAATATCCTTCAGACATAAAAATAAAGAAAATGATGAAAAATAACAATTCGTAACTTTAGTAGGTAACAACTGATTACATCTTAAGATTTAACATACCAAGCTTAGAGACAAGAAAATTAAATCTCTTTTCATCTAAGGGTTTGGTAAATAAATCTGCAAGTTGATAATCTGTTTTTACAAAATAAAGTTCAATTGTTCCTTTTTCTACATTATCTTTGATAAAATGATACCTTACATCAATGTGTTTGGTTTTCGTATGTTGGACAGGATTAGCAGATATCGCGATTGCACTCTTCGAGTCACAATAGATTGGAATTTTATCAAACTTGAATCCATAATCTCGCAGTTGTGTTCGCATCCACAAGACTTGAGAGCAGCAACTTGCAGCAGCTACGTATTCTGCTTCAGCAGTCGATGTGGAAACGCATAATTGTTTGTTTGATGCCCAGCTAACGAGCTTGTCTCCAAGAAATTGAACGTGACCAGAAGTACTCTTTCTGTCCAACATGCAACCTGCATGATCTGCATCTGAATATGCAGTCAGTTGAAATCCACTATCCTTAGGATACCACAGACCAAGGTCTGCAGTCCCCTTCAGATATCTAAAAATCCGTTTGACAGCAGCCAAATGGGATTCTTTGGGAGCAGCTTGATATCTAGAACATAAACATGTTGAAAACATAATATCTGGTCTACTGGATGTAAGATACATTAATGAACCTATCATACCTCTATAGTTTCTAACATCAACACTTTTACCCGAAGGATCAGTGTGAATCTTAGTACCTGGTGCCATCGGGGTTCCAATAGGTATACAATTTTCCATTTTGTACTTCCGAAGAATATCCAAAATGTACTTAGATTGATTTATAAAAATCCCCGTAGAAAACTGTTTAACTTGTAATCCGAGAAAGAAATTCATCTCTCCCATCATACTCATTTGAAAACGTGACACCATGAGGATAGAAAAGTTTTTGCAATATCTTGGATTAGTAGAACCAAATATTATATCATCAACATATATCTGAATAAGAATAATATCAGCTTTTTCCTTCTTTATGAATAAAGTAGTATCAATCTTACCTTTAGAGAAACCAGACTTGACCAAGAATTTAGATAAAATGTCATACCATGCTCGAGGGGCTTGTTTTAATCCATAAAGGGCTTTGTCCAAGATGTAAACATGATCTGGCTTATCTGGATTGACAAACCCTTCTGGTTGAGACACGTACACTTCCTCCTTAAGAATGCCATTCAGAAAGGATGTTTTCACATCCATCTGATAGACTGTGAAATTCTTATGAGTTGCGTATGCTAGAAACATGTGGATTGCTTCTATACGAGCTACTGGAGCATACGTCTCATCATAATCGATGCCTTCCTCTTGCCGGTAGCCTTTGGCAACAAGTCTAGCTTTGTTTCTTATGACGATACCATCTTCATCCTTTTTGTTCTTGAATACCCATTTAGTTCCTATCACGGTGTTTCCTTCTGGCTTAGGAACTAATATCCAAACCTTTAGGGCTTCAAACTGATTGATCTCTTCTTGCATGGCAGATACCCAGTCCGAATCAGCAAGAGCCTCAGATACTCGTGTTGGCTCAATCTTGCTGAGGAAGGAATCATGCATACACTGATTAAGAGTCGCTGACCTTGTTTGGATAGGCTTGTCAAGATCTCCAATTACTTGATGTAATGGATGGTCTTTGGTCCAGCGATGCTCATGCGGAAGTGGAGTAGATATTGATTGAATTTGATCATCATCTACAAATCCACTTTCAGAATCTTCTGTTTGAATAACAAGAGGGGGTTTTGCAGTTGAAGACTCAGGTGCAGAAGTATCAGTTGGAACAGCAGATTCTGGCTGTTGAGTAGACAACATATCACAACCAACTGAAACAGTTACTTTTGGCTCAGCATTTGCTTGTGCATCTTCAACTGTAGGAGTAACAGTAGGAATGTGAGTTTCAGACTGAACGGGGGATGCTTGTTCAGTTATAACTTCTGAAGTGACTGGATGATGACAGCTTGTATCTTCAAACCTGTCAGTCACAGCAGATTTAGATACATTAGTTCCAAGAAACTCATCATAAAAGAATTCAAATAACAAATCTAAATCAGTTAAATTAGAAGTAGATGTAGATGCGTTATCCGAATTTGTCGCTGTAGAAGCAGGTTCTGGACTGATCTGCCCAGAAGCTAATACTCCAGTGATAACGGGTTCTAAACTGAATTGATCAGAAGCCATCTCTTCATCAAATGTGACATTGACGCTCTCCACAACTGTCTTTAACTTCTTTAGATAAACACGATATGCAGTAGATGTTGAAGAATAACCGATAAAGATGCCTTCGTCCGCCTTAGCACTGAATTTATTCAGACTCTCTCTGTCGTTAAGCACAAAACATTTACACCCAAATATGTGAAAATATTTGATAGTTGGTGTTCTGTTGTTGATTAGCTCATATGGAGTCTTCTGAAATCGGCGGTGTATTATGGAACGATTTTGAGTATGGCATGCAGTCGACACAGCTTCTGCCCACAAAAATAGAGGTAAGTCCGATTGGCTAAGCATAGTCCGAGCGGCCTCGACTAGCTTTCGATTTCGCCTTTCGACTACTCCATTTTGTTCAGGCGTTCTAGCAGCAGAATACTGATGTGAAATCCCAACTGATTCGAGATATTCATCAACAATCTTGTTCTTGAATTCTGTGCCATTATCAGTACGAAGAAACTTGACTGGTCGTTGCATTTTCACCTGGGTCGTCTTTAAGAAAGTAATGAGAACTTCCGGTGTCTTCTTGATCTTGCATCCAACATATTTATGCACTAACAATTAGAGATAGATGTGATACCTGAGGCATCGTCTAGACGTAGACTGATGCGAATTACCTCTTCAGAAACTGTCAAGGGTTTGTCACACACCCTTGTCTTGATTACCTTAACACCATTTTCAGTAATAGCAGTGGCATTGGCTCAAAATTGCTTTTGGTGCTCAATGTATATTGATGGTGACACTGTAAGAGCATGAGCGATATGGCTGGACTTGAGGAAATCGACTATTTGATGAAATCCAGCAGCCTGCTTAGGCTTTTGAAGCATTGCTATCTCGTTGTGTTCATCAATAAACGCCATTGAAGCCATCGAGCTTGAGTAAACTGGACTGAAATTCACTAGGTGCTTGAGAGAAAAAGGTTAGAGAGAAGATGAACAGTATTCAAAGAGTCGTTATGAGCTTTTAGGCGGGCAAAAAGGGTATTTATATGATTCGAAAAAAGAAGCAGTATTAACTCAGAGAAGTATTAACTAACTAGCAGTATTAACCACTAGCAGTATTAACTAACTAGCAGTATTAACTAAGAGCAGTATTAACCACTAGCAGTATTAACTAACTAGCAGTATTAACTGAGAGCAGTATTAACCACTAGCAGTATTAACTATACTTACACTTTTTGAAGCTTGTGTTAGTCTGAGCAAGGCAATACACTTCCTGAGAAAGATGATTAGTAGCACCAAAAATAACCAAATAACAGGTATACACGCACTTTTTAAACATGAGCTCATTCAGAGTTGATCATGCCCACACTTGTGACCAAGAAGGTGAATCTTCCCACATCAAAAGCTTTGGTGAATAGATCAGCAAACTGGTTGTCAGTATGAACTTTAGCAACTTGAATTAGCTTCTTTTCATTACAGTCTCGAATAAAGTGATACATGATCTCAATGTGCTTTGTTTTGGAGTGCTTGACTGGATTGTTAACAATGCTGATAGCACTGCTATTGTCAATGAAGATTGGAGTGTGAAGAAAGGTTACCCCATAGTCCAGCATTTGATTCTGAATCCATAGAACCTGAGAGCAGCAACTTGCAGCAGCAATATACTCAGCTTCTGTTGTTGATAAGGACACTGTGGTTTGCTTCTTACACTGCCAAGATACTAGTCTTGCACCCAAAAGCTGACATCCCCCTGAAGTAGACTTTCTATCCATATTAGCACCTCCCAAGTCACTGTCTGAATATGCAATCAAGTCAAATTTGGATTCATAAGGATACCAAAGACCTAATCTAGATTGCCCTCTTAAGTATCTAAAAATCCTTTTAACAACTTGTAGATGTGACTGCTTTGGCTTGACTTGGAATCTGGCACAAACACACAATGGAAACATGATGTCTGGTCTTAAGGCTGTGAGATACATGAGAGATCCAATCATTGATCTATAAAGATGGACATCCACATCCTCCCCCTCAAGATCAGCAGTGATCTGTTTGTGTGTTTCCATTGGTGTGCTTCCTGGCTTTGAGTCTGATAAATCATATTTGTCCAGGATGTCTTTCACATACTTTGATTGGCTGATGAAAATCCCATCTTTCTGTTGTTTCACTTGAAGCCCAAGGAAGAAAGTAAGTTCACCCATTGAACTCATTTTGAAGCTCTTGTACATCAATTCTTCAAAGTCTCTACACATCTGATCTTTTGTGGATCCAAAGATGATATCATCCACATAGATCTGCACAAGTAGGATGTCCTTCTTACTTCTTCTAATGAAAAGGGTTTTGTCAATAATTCCTCTTTCAAACCCATTTTCCAAGAGATAGTTAGACAAAGTATCATACCATGCTCTTGGGGATTGATGTAGACCATAAAGTGCTTTCTTAAGTTTGTATACTCTGTCAGGATATGATGGATTCTCAAATCCAGGGGGCTGACAGACATATACTTCTTCATCAATTGTTCCATAAAAAAGGCACTTTTTACATCCATCTGATATACCTTGAACTGCATAAATGAAGCATAGGCTAGAAACAGCCTAATTGCCTCTACCCTTGCAACTGGAGCAAAGACTTCATCATAGTCTATGCCTTCTTCCTGAGTGTACCCTTGTGCCACTAGACTTGCTTTGTTTCTGATTACTATACCTCTCTCATCCTTTTTATTCCTGAAAATCCACTTGGTGCCAATTGCTCTATGACCTTTTGGAAGGTCCACCAGGTTCCAAACATCTTGCAATTTGAACTGTAGTAACTCTTCTTGCATGGCTTCTATCCAACTTGAATATTTCAATGCATCATAAGCCTTCTTAGGCTCAATCTGAGATAGAAAGCAAGAGAGTATTGTATTCTGCTGATCCTGCATGTCTTGAAGTCTGCTTTGTTTCCTAGTCATCATAGGAGAAGAAATGTCTCCTATTACCAGCTCAGGAGGATGATCCTTTTGTGTTCTAGTCTGATGACTAGTTTCTTCATTGATTCCCACTTCTAGATTGGAATCATTTAAGTCAGCTGAGGGGATCTCATCAGCTACTTCTGGTTCTTCATGCTCTGAATTCTCCTTATCTCTTCTTTCTTCTTCACTCTGAATTGGTTCAGTAACAGTCTCCTTTTCACAGATTTCAACAGGTTCCATTGTAGGTATGGGAAAGATCACAGACTGAGGAATAATGTCTTGTACTTGAACATCCCCTGATCCTCCACTTCTTGAACCTGCATGATCATCACTACTGAAACCCAAAGAGTTAGTTAGTGAATCAATGTCAAACAACCACTGAGGACCAGAACCAATAGGGTTTGGTGTGTTCTCATTGCATTTGACATTGTCACTTTCCTCAATTATTCTAGAAGAAGAATTAAATACTCTGTAGGCCTTACTCTGATATGAGTAACCAACAAGAAAACCATCATCTGTCTTGCTATCAAACTTTCCTAAGTGAGATTTGGTATTGAGAATGGTACAAGGACACCCAAAAAGGTTTGAAAAATCCAATAAATGGTTTTCTTTTATTTAAAAGCTCATATGGTATCTTGTTTTTAGGCTTGACTACAAGAACTCTGTTTTGGACATAACAAGCAGTATTAACTGCTTCAGCCCAGAAAGTAATTGGAAGTTTTGAATCAGCTAACAGAGATCTAGCAGCTTCAATCAGTGTCCTATTCCTTCTCTCAGCAACACCATTTTGTTGTGGAGTCCTAGGAGCACTGTATTGCCTCTCAATACCTTTATCCTCACAAAAGGTGTTTAGGTCAAGATTTTTAAATTCAGTACCATTGTCTGACCTAATGACTTTTACTTTTTGATTTGTTTGGTTTTCAATTCTTAGAATAAAGGATTTGATCAGTCCACTTGTCTCATTCTTAGTCCTTAGAAAATATACCCAAGTAAATCTAGAGTAATCATCAACAATGACTAAGCAGTATGATTTCTTACCTATACTCATAACATTTGTAGGTCCAAACAGATCCATATGCAACAACTGAAGAGAAGAAGAAATTGTGTTCACTTCTTTGGACTTATGAGAAGTTTTGTGTTGTTTGCCTTTGAGACAAGCAACACTGTGATCATCACATGAAAATACTTTTGAAGGCAAACCTCTTACAAGGTTGTTTTTGACAAGTTTATTCATTGTTTTGAAGTTCATGTGACACATCCTTCTGTGCCAAAGTGATGATTCATCCAAAGATGCTTTTGAAACAAGACAGTTTAGGGATGAATCAGTTGACACATTTTCCATATCCAAACAATAGACATTATCCTTTCTGGGAGTTCTTAGTAGTATTATCTTTTCATCAACTACCTTGAATCCAGGGGCAAGGATAATGCATTCTGAATTAGTGAATAATATACTATGTTGTTTGTCACAAACCTGTGATACACTTAACAGGTTGTACCTTAACTGCTCAACATAGAAAACATATTCAAAGGTCATTTTACCTTTTGTTACACACCCTTACCACTAATCGTACCTCCATCTGGAGTATTACCAAAGGCAACATGTCCTCCATCAATTTTCTTGAAATTCTTGAGGCAAGCCATGTTTCCTGTCATGTGCCTAGAGCAACCACTATCAACATGCCAGATGCTCTTCCCCTTGAGCTGTTGGTTGCCCTGCACATAAGATAAAACAATTAGTATTGATTGGGAACCTAAGCCAAAGTGGTCTTGGGTCTCCCTTTCTCATCAAAGTATTTACATTCCTTTTTGATGAGATTTTTAAAATCAGAGCACTCTTTACTGGAGTACTTTGTCAAGATAATAGGTCTAGCAGCACAAACACTAGAAGCAGTACTAATTTTAGAAGTACTAACAGAGTTAGCAGCACTAACAGGTTTAGCAGTACTAACCTTGTTAGAAGTACTAACGGAGTTTGCAGTATTAACATTTGAAGAGGTACTAACAATGTTAGTTTTAGAAGTACTAAAACTCTCAGCAGCACTAACATTGGTAGCAGCAGTATTGCTTCTAGCAGCACTATCATTTTCAGAAGAACTATTTGTAGTAGCAGTACTAACAGTTTTAGTGCTTTTAGGAATCCACATCTTGACACTTTCTTTCACAGTCCTTTTCTTCATGTGGCTTTTAGATTTAACATGTTTCTTAGCCACATGTTTCCTGTCATCCTTCCTATAACCAAAGGGTTTTTGCATGGCTCTTTGAAAATTCATCCTTTGGTTAATAGGATTAAAGTAACAGTACTTGGCAAGATGATTCAATTTGCCACATATGAAACAAGGTTTTGGTCTGATGATTCTACTCAGATCAACTCCTTGTTTCTGAGCCCACTGATTATTCCAATTCCTTTGATTGCCCCTCTTTTTATCATGTTTTAGGGGCTCATCCTTATTACATGCACACTGTTTGCAAGGAACAGGATTCACAACTGTAGTCTGCTTGTAATGGACCTTTTTGGACTTTCCCTCAGTCTTCTCTATGTCCTTAGATTTGACCCAGTTCCTTCCACAATCCTCATTGGTGATAATATTATTCTCTAAAGGAATCTCACCACTCACAGTATTATCCTTACCCTTACTAGCTTCTTTCTCTGTCTTGTCCTCAACAACTACTTCATCTAAAGGATCTATCTTAGTGGATCCCTCAGGTAAGTCCTTCCTATCCTTGGTCTCTAGCAGATCTGATTTAGGAGGGATGTAGTTGTTGTTGTATGGTGGTGGTGTGGTATTGTACCCAATTCCTGGTTTAAGCTTATCATGAATTTGAACCTTTAGGATTAAATCCATTGCTTTAGAAGCATATGAAAACTTTTCCACATCTAGCTTAACTTTGTCTAGCTCTCCTCTCAACTTTTCATTCTCCTCTTTAGACTTTGTCAGTTGGATTTCTAGATCATTCTTCTCCCACTTCCAGTAATTGGTATCATATGTGTGTTGCATTTCATTGGCTTGGAAACTTTTAATTTGTTCCTCAAACCTATCAACAATTTTCACATAGTCTTTTATATCTTTTTCTAATCTCTTAAGGTCATCACTCATCTTCTGGTTGTGATCCCTGTACCTTTTAACAGTATCTATGCAAGTTTGAGAATAGAGATTAGAAAGTACCTCAGTTGGAAGATCAGATACCTCTGCCATGAGGGCTTGATTTTGAATAGCCTCTTCTGCTTGATCACTCCAGTCAAACCCCATTCCTTGTTGAGAAACAAGATCTTGAGCAGAGTTTCTGTTCTGGTTGAAGCTTCCAGTCTGAGTTTGTTGGTGATTGTGAGACACTCCACTTCTGCATTCTCTGGAAAAGTGTCCCTTCAGATGACATTTATAGCACTCCACCTTTGACTTATCAAAGCCTGCACCATCTTCTCTTCTTTGGGAGAAGTTGTTCCTCCCAGTCCTTTTGATGAACTTCTTCACCCTCATAGAAAGCATGGCCATCTGCCATTTAATATCCATCTCTTCAAGATCATCAGGATGAAGTTGTTCCAAGTCATCATTGATTAAAGAGGAGTTTCCATGGCTGGAAAGAAAGGCTTCAAAAACAGATTCAGTGCCTTTTTCTTGATTTACTCCATTAGCAGCATTAACTGATTCAGGGTTAGCAGTAGAATCAATTGATGCTGATAGGAGTGCAGCATTATGAACATATCCAGTAGGCTTCTTCTTTGCTTCCACCTCAGATTCAAACACTCTCAGATCATTGTACAGTTCATCCAGTTCCTTTTCTTCCAATTGTTCATTCTGTCTGAATGAAACAGTATACATGGTCCATTCATCTCCAAGAGACCTTAAGAACTTTCTGTTTACATCATCTTGATCAATCTGTACTCCCATAGTAGCTAGTTCACCAATCAGCTTGTTAAACCTGTCAAAAGTTTGAGTCATGGACTCATTCTTAGTTGACATAAAGTTTTCATACAGTTGCTTCAATATTGCCTTCTGATTTCTCTTGGTACTTTTGGTACCAGAGAATCTCTTCTCTAGAGCATTCCAAAGCATCTGTGCATCAGTGCAATTGTAGAATTGGTGTTGATACTCATTGGGAATAGCCAAGAGCAGTGTACTCAAAGCTTTCATCTCTGTCTGCCTTGTCTTCCTTTCTGCATCCGTCTTTGGTGGGATTCTTTTTCCATTTGCACCAATCTTTCCTTCATCAGATGGGTCATTCTCAATGATGTCCCACATGGAGTAATCTGTGAGAAGAATGTATTGTTTGATCCTAATCTTCCACATGTCAAACTCATTAGATCTGAGCATTGGAACCTTTGAGACAAGAGTACTGTTTGATTCAACTGTGTTTTCCATGATGAATGAAGGTTTCTGAGAATACTTGCTCTGATACCACTTGTCAGGATCTGATTCTTAACAAGAATAATGAACTCAGAAACAATATTAAAGAAGTTGCGGAATAACACTTTAATATTCAACAATCAATGTAACAGTGAATCAGAAATCACAACTTGTAAATTTTATTAACTGATTAAAGTTACAAGATTTCAAACAAAACCTCAATATTGATGAACAGACTCACCAATACGAATTCTACTTCTCTAGAACTAGGGTTCTAAACCTTGAGGTTAATTCTCTCTATGAAAACAAAAATTCAGAATTATTTTCTTCTGTCAAACTATTCTATATTATATACACAAAGATTGAATACAAGATAATTATAAAACATAAAAGATCTTTAGAATTCTTCCATAATTATCTTCAAAACCTTCCATGATTATCTTCAAACTTGATCTGCACGTATCTTGATTATCTCATAAGCAGTATTGAGTTGTAGCAGCATTAATCACACTGAGCAGTACTAATCTTCATCAGCAGCACTAACTTTGCTTAGCAGTAGTAACTTGACTCAGAAGTAGTAACCATGTTGTGCTAGCAGCATTAACCATACTTGAACAATTCTTCAGTTCCCAACAGTCTGGAACGCCTTCTCTTGCGCTTCGGCCCAAACGAATTTCACATTCTTCCGAGTCAAAGCCATCAAGGAAGAAGCGATTTTGGAAAATTCTTGAATAAACCTCCGGTAATAGCTCGCCAAACCCAAGAAGCTTCGGATCTCGGACGGACTCTTGGGAGGTTCCCAATTCATCATTGCTTCAATTTTGGATGGGTCCACCTTCACTCCGTCACGAGTGACAACGTGACCCAAGAATTGGACCTCTTCAACCCAAAAGTCGCACTTGGAGAATTTGGCGTACATCCTCTCCTTCCTCAACACCTCTAGGACTTCACGAAGGTGTTGCTCATGTTCCAACTCACTCTTGGAATACACAAGTATATCATCAATAAATACAATGACCGACTTTTCGGGGAATGATCGGCACACTCTATTCATCAAATCCATGAACACCGCCTGAACGTTAGTTAGACCAAACGACATCACGAGAAATTCGTAATAGTCGTAACGCGTTCTAAAGGCCCTCTTCGGGATGTCCTTTCCTCTCACCTTCACTTGGTGGTATCCCGAACGTAAATCGATCTTTGAGAAATACCCCGCTCCTTGGAGTTGATCGAACAAGTCGTCGATTCTTGGAAGCGGATATTTGTTCTTCACTGTTGCCTTGTTCAGTTCACGGTAATCATTGTGTCATCCTTCTTCTCATTGTGACATCACTCCCGTCATAAAGGAGGGACAAATCCTATCTCGATACATACTAGTTCTACCATGTGATTTATAACAAACCCAACTATCATTCTGTCACCTAGTTACAGAATGATTAGAATAAATATCAAAATATATTACTCACAAATAACAAACTCCATGTTCTCAAGTCAAAGATTTACATGTACATTGGCCACATGAGACTTATGACACTCACATGACATCCAATGGAGTGTTCTCATAACGAGTCACATCTGATACACAAAATCTCCATTTTGTACCCATATGAAAGTTCAATATCTCTATATGAATCCCTACATATGCTAATCATTATCATATTACTTCAACCTTAAATCCGAAATAATATTTAACTAGGGACATTTAGAATACATTATTCTAAGGTTATTTATTATGACTAATTAAAATACAAAATATAATATAGACATAATAAAACGGACAATGTCTTTTATTTATTTACTAATTTAATGAAACAAAACTTAAAGTTACAATCATCATATGATTGGTTTTTGGGCATTCACTAACATATACATAGGGAACAACATTCTTGATGCTTCATAGTTTCATCGTGTAACACCCTCAAAATTGGAAAGAGCAACTAATTTAAAATTTTCAATTAAACAACAAAAAGGATAAAATATATCCTACAAATCAACACTTGAGTCACCTCAAAAAAATACTAGATTTAACTTCAACAAATAAAAGGTTAGGCTAACGCCTATTGAGTTCAAGAGTTTACATCATGAAATAAATACATTTGCTAAAGAGAGAGAAATTAGTTTAAATCACAAACCTTCAAAAAGATTTACTTTAAATATTCAAACGACACCATTTTCCAAAAGTACACCTTTAAAACAAGGAACCCACATGAACCTTCTTTCGTAAAACCACTTTAATCCCAAACTCACCCAAAACGTGAATAGTAAGCAAAACTTCCAACTTATAATAATGCGAAATAAAACTTTACTTCTCGAAACATCCCAAACGTGGGCAGGGCATAATATACAACCCATAAATATTGAGTAAACAATTCCCCACAAGCAAAACGTCACCGAAAGCATGGATGATAAAAATGATACAATTAAATACCCAATTAACACCTTCCGGTGACGGGGGAGATCCGATTCCATTGTACTTGGCGGAACACAAAGTTAAACCACATAACCATGTTGTCGAACTACACCTCAGACCGTGACTGTAGTGCCTGCTCTGCCGAGCTACACCTCCAGTTGTGATTGTATTGCCTGCTCCGCCGAGCTACACCTCCAGTCGGACTTTATTTCAAGTCCCAAACACCGTATCCCTTATTGCCTGCTCTGCCGAACTACACCTCAAGGATACACGATCTTATTGCCTGTTCGGTCTCTAGCGGAATTTCATCCTCAGGGTACCCACTTGACCCCTAGTGCCTACTCCCTAGCATTCAAGATAGAAGCCTCAACTCCTTACTTGATAACTCTCGATGTCTAACCTCGTGCACAAGAATTAGACATCCAAACACAAGACCCATGATCCCGAAGTACAACCCATAAAGGTTCCTCTTCGCCAAACAACCAGGACGACACCAATGCCAACACGGCATTATTTCCCAAAGTGAGAATCCCAAGAGTCCTCACCATTAAACACGACTGACTTACATGCCTATGGATCCAATGCAATACAGTCTAAAACACATGACTCCTATTGGATGACACACGCACTCAGAACATGTATTCTCCAAAATAAAGTACGATAAATGCAACTCAAACCCAAGGCTCCACTTTAAGTCGTTAAAACCGGACAAATGTCCTCAAGACTCAATTTAGTCAAAACCGATCCAAAGGCCCAACAATTTACGTAAACCCCCAAATGAAAGTCGGTATAAACATTGAAACACGATTGACCAACTATCATGCAAACATAACGATCGAAAGTATGATTAACTCAAATCTCATCATTGGTTGAGGCAGACCATTTTCCAAATGAACTCGTACCCCTATATTTCCAAAATGCCTCTTAACACAATAATATGCATTTTTCGAAAAGGTTTATAAGGTCAAACACACAAAATGACACTTACGTTAAATTGTTAGAGCATAAATATGTTGGATACAAGATCAAGAAGACTGAAGGTCAAAGGTTTAAGAAGTCAAAGTTGAAGAAAGTCAACTCTCAAGTGAAAGTCAAAGTCTTTGTAATAAAAGTCAAAGTCAACATTTGTATTAGTTTTGTTTCCTTGTTGTTTTAGTTGTAGGTATAAATAGTTTCCTTTCCTTTGTAATTAGTAGTCTAGAAGTGATCTAATTGAGAGAATCTGAGAATACGTATCTAGAGAGAATTTGTAGAGAGAGAGAGAGAATACGTTAGAGAGAGAAGGGGAGTTCTAGAGAGAGAAAGTTGTAATCGTTGGATTTGAAAGTTAATCAAACAGGTAATTGATTGAAATTCTGTTTATGATTGATTTGTTTGTAATTATGGACTAGAATCTGGGAATATCAATTGGTATCAGAGCATATCCAAATCGAAATCAAATCAAGAAATCAAGAAAAGTTTGTTGTTACTGTTCATCGTCACTGTTCATCGAAGTTCAAATTGAATTTCGAGTTTTAGTGCAAATTAGGTGTTGAAATCGATCAGAGCTTGTTCATATAGTATAATCGATCATGTTTGTATGATTTGATTTGTCAATTGCACTGTAATAGATTTGTAATTTTGGATTTTGTTGAAGTTTTTGTTCACGAGTTCATACACACTGTATCATCGATCAATTTGTATTTTGAGTGTTTCTAATAGAAATTTAGTACTCGTTTTGTGTTCTAGATGATCATGTGATCGATCTCTCAAAGTTTCGTGCTGAAAATCGAAGTTTAGATTGATTTTTGGTGAAACAGATGAAGAACACGCAAGGAAACTGAAGAACGCGCAAGATCTACAAAACTCGCAAGTTCTTCGTTAGAACGCGCAAGCTGAAGAACATCAATATTGGTCAAAACGCGCAAGGCATTGTTAGCGAGTTCTAGAAACTCGTTGATCAAAGTCTGCGAGTTTGGAAAAGTTGGAAAATTTTCTAAGGACCAGAACGCGCACATAGTGATTAGCGAGTTCTACAAACGCGCTAATCGAAGGGTGCGAGTTTGAGCCGGAATAGTGATCTGCGAGTTTGTTCGATCTGCGAGTTTGGTTGATCTGCGAGTTTGGTCAAAACGCGCTAGTAGCAACTAGCGAGTTTTTCAAACACGCACGCCTTTATCTGCGAGTTCACTAGTGAATAGTCTCTTGCGAGTTTCAGCGTCTGGGAGTTTCATATTTTAATAGTGACTTGCGAGTTTCCATACTTAGAATATTTTCTGAGAAATTTTCAAAACTGTAATAGCGGGACCCCCGTGCTAAGTCTGCGGAGGGGGACATAGTTCTGTTTGTGATCAAAATTTCTGAATTTTTATTTCAAGTTTTTCTGTATTCTTGAGATTTCATTTGGATTAACGATCAAGTTCAAGTTCTTTTTGTAACAAATATTCAAGATGGGATATTTTTCTGATGATGATGAAAAGAAGATTGTCAAGCTCAAATTAGAAAACAAAAATCTTGCTTCCTCAGTTGACTACTACTCAAAGAGATCAAAGAGATACAATGGTGAAAGGAAGATACTGAGAGAAGAAGTTAGTGCTTTAAAGAAAATAAATGAAGATCTTCTAAAACAGGCTTCTAGGCTTAAAGAAGAAAAGGTCTTGTTTTTGGAAGCTGAAAACACTGAGTTAAAGAACAAGATCTCAGAATTAGAAGATCACATTGTCAAGTTTCAGCAAACAGGTTGTGCAAATGAAAAGAAGATTTTTGAATTAGAATTGCAAATTGTTGAAGAAAGATCTGTCAGGATCGAATTCTTAACAAGAATTAATACTCAGAAACTAATATCAAAGAAGTTGCGGAAAAACACTTTGATATTTGATAAAACAGTAATCAAACACAGTATATAATGATCAAACAGTAAACTTGTATTGAATGCTTAAAGTTACAAGATTACACTCTCAACCTCAATATTGATGAACAGACTCACCAATACGAATTCTACTTCTCTAGAATTAGGATCTATGCCTTGAGGTCGATTTTTCTCTTGAAAAACAATTATCAAAAGTTATTTCTATCTATTCTACACATTCTATACATATACTGATAAAAAGATAATTACAAAGAATAAACAAATCTTCAGTATATCTTCCATGTATATCTTCTAAGTATATCTTCAGTATATCCAGCTGTAGTACTTTCCATCCGTATCTCTTTAGCAGCACTAATAATGCTCAGCAGCATTAACTTCAACTAGCAGCATTAATAACAGAAGTACTAACTAGAAGTATTAACAACTAGAAGTATTAACTGTATTAATCTAGCAGCATTAACTAGAAGCATTAATATCAGAAGTACTAACTAGAAGTATTAACAACTAGAAGTATTAACTGTTTTCTTCTAGCAGTATTAACTACAACTAGCAACATTAACCACAGAAGTAGTAACCATGTTGAATATTAACTTCAGAAGTATTAACCATGTTGAACTAGAAGTAGTAACCATGTTGAACTAGAAGTAGTAACCATCCTTGGCATATTTCAGACCCAACAATCTCCCCCTAACTTAACTTTTCAAAACTGAGAAGTTAAGTTCTTCAACATAATTTCAAAACTTTCTGCAACTTCTAGTTCTTCTTGATTCAGTTTCTGCTGTTATCTTCTTTTCTGTTTCTGTTGTAGTTACTGCTTTGTTTCAGCTTCTTCACTTATCTCCCCCTCAAAATAAGATTTCATATCAACTTGATTCTCCTTCTCAATTCTTCTCAAGTTCAGATGTTTAAGTCTCCCCCTTTTTGAAATAATCATGATCTTTTCATCTCTTTTATCTCCATAATTTGATTGTGAACTTTCAGACAAATTGTACCAAGTGTATCCATCAATTCTTTGTAGTTAAATCTGTCCTCACCTCCTTTAGGTGTGTTTACCACCTTTGAAGGATCCTTGGATCTTTTAGTAGAGATCTTCTGCCTAGCAGAAGCACCTTCTACTCCCTTGGTTTCTTGGCACCTGGGACCTTTAGATAATTACTCATCTAAAGTTGCCATGGGGAAGGTCTTAGATATGTTCACACTGTCCTGTCATGCACTTTGTGCAAAGTCAGTAGTGTGAGCCTTACAACCCATATGCTCTTGCATCTCCTTATTGAGCACCTTCTTGAGGTTGGGAGACACCTCTATGGTTTCCCTTTGGATATTCTCTAAAGGAGAATCCTCCCTTAGAGGGCTTAAAGGCTTAGTGGGTGAAGGTACAAGAAGGGAAGGAGCCTTCTTTACCTGTTTTCTTTATCTGTTTTATTGGTGAACTTGGCTTATGAAGTAGAGACTGTGGGATAGATATAGAGTGGGAAGGTTGGGATTGGCTAGCAGTGGGAATGTCTAATGAGGGCCTTGACCCTGCTGCCATACCTTCTTCAGTGTGGGACACCACCATCATTGTAGAGAACAATGGGGTGTCAACTCCTTCAGAGTCCCTAGCAGATCTTCTCATGTTTGAGAAAACCTTGCCTTTAGGGGGTTTAGGTACATATACCTCATCAAAGTGAAGTATGTCCGTCAATTCATTATTAAGTACTTCTTGTACAAACTTTGGATACAGATAAAAGCTTTTTGATTGATATCCAGGTTTGACATAAAATCAATGAAGATCATTTTTAGGTATAGAAAACTTACATTAGCAGTAGTAGCACTTATCAGCAGCATTAACACAGACTGGCAGTAGTAACCCATACCAGCAACATTAACACAGTCTGACATTATTCACTGAACTAGAAGTACTAACTACCTTTCAGTATTAGCAACCTGAAACACTTCTGCTGGATCAAAAGTAACATGTCCTCCATCAAATCTTTTAAAGAAATTGAAGGCAATCCATGTTCCTTGTTATGTGCCAAGAGCAATCATTATCTTCATTCCAAATGCTCTTCCTCTTGAGCTTTTGATTGCCCTGCACACTTGATAAATCAGTTAGTCTTTGATGGAACCCAAGCCAAAGTGGTCTTGGGTTGACCTTTCTCATTAATATAATCTGTCAGTTTGGTCTGAATGAGTTGTTTAGGAATCTCATGACTGGAGTACTTTGTCAAGATTATAGGCTTGGCTGCATTACTACTAGAAGCAGCACTAGCTTTGTTAGCAGTACTAACTTGGTTAGCAGTACTAATCAAGTTAGCAGCACTATTGTTGTTAGCAGTACTATCTGGGATAGCAGTACTAACAGGTTTCTTTGCAATTGGAACCCAAACTTGAACAAAGTTGTTTGCTTTCTTTGTCTTTAAATTACTCCTTGGCTTATTTGGAGTATTTTTCTTTGGTTTAGCAAACTTGTTCTGAGCATGTGATCTTATAGGTGCTCTGTTCTCAGCCATATGATTCCTTCTCTGATTCCTATAACCAAAAGAGTTTTGTGGTTTTCTTTGAAAAGTGACTCTTTGGTTGATAGGGTTGAAATAACAGTGTTTGGCAAGATGATTCAATTTGCCACAGATAAAACAAGGTTTTGGTCTATTGATTTTACTCAAATCAACTCCTTGTTTTTGTGCCCACTGATTATTCCAGTTTCTCTGATTTCCCCTTGGTTTATCATGTTTTTGGGGCTCAGATTTATTGCAAGAACACTGTTTACAAGGGACAGGATTCACAACTGTGGTTTGCTTATAATGGACCCTCTCAGACTTTCCCTCAGTCTTTTCTATGTCCTTAGACTTGATCCAAGCCTTTCCACATCCCTCATTGGTGATAATGTTATTTTCTAGAGGAATCTCACCACTCACAGTGTTCTCATTACTCTTTTCACTAGAGTTCTCTACTTCAGAGTCTGTTTCAACCACCACTTTGTCTAAAGGATCTACCTTAGTGGCTCCAACAGGCAATTCCTTCCTATCCTTGGTCTCTAGTAAGTTTGATATAGGAGGAATGTAATTGTTGTTGTATGGTGGTGGTGTGGTGTTATAGCCTATTCCTCTTCTAAGTTTGTCATGGATTTGAGTTTGGAGCAAAGAGTCCATTGCTTTAGAAGCATTGGAAAATTTCTCAATATCCAGCTTGGCTTTCTCAAACTCACTCTTTATCTTCTCATTCTCCTCTTTAGACTTTTTCAGCTTAAATTCATACTGATCTTTCTCCCACTTCCAGTAGTTTGTGTCATAAGAGTGTTGAAGCTCATTGGCTTGGAAACTCTTAATCTGTTCCTCAAACCTCTCAACAATTCTTACATAGTCTTTTATATCTCTCTCTAATCTTTTAAGGTCATCACTCATTGTCTGGTTGTGATTCCTGTACCTTGTAACAGTTTCAATACAGGATTTAGAACAAAGATTAGATGTTACCTCTGTAGGAATTTCTGAGCTTGAAGACTCTGAACCTTTAGCCATGATGATGTGATTTTGAGTGTAGATTTCTGAGAATACTTGCTCTGATACCACTTGTCAGGATCGAATTCTTAACAAGAATTAATACTCAGAAACTAATATCAAAGAAGTTGCGGAAAAACACTTTGATATTTGATAAAACAGTAATCAAACACAGTATATAATGATCAAACAGTAAACTTGTATTGAATGCTTAAAGTTACAAGATTACACTCTCAACCTCAATATTGATGAACAGACTCACCAATACGAATTCTACTTCTCTAGAATTAGGATCTATGCCTTGAGGTCGATTTTTCTCTTGAAAAACAATTATCAAAAGTTATTTCTATCTATTCTACACATTCTATACATATACTGATAAAAAGATAATTACAAAGAATAAACAAATCTTCAGTATATCTTCCATGTATATCTTCTAAGTATATCTTCAGTATATCCAGCTGTAGTACTTTCCATCCGTATCTCTTTAGCAGCACTAATAATGCTCAGCAGCATTAACTTCAACTAGCAGCATTAATAACAGAAGTACTAACTAGAAGTATTAACAACTAGAAGTATTAACTGTATTAATCTAGCAGCATTAACTAGAAGCATTAATATCAGAAGTACTAACTAGAAGTATTAACAACTAGAAGTATTAACTGTTTTCTTCTAGCAGTATTAACTACAACTAGCAACATTAACCACAGAAGTAGTAACCATGTTGAATATTAACTTCAGAAGTATTAACCATGTTGAACTAGAAGTAGTAACCATGTTGAACTAGAAGTAGTAACCATCCTTGGCATATTTCAGACCCAACAAGATCAGTTTTTGAGAAAGAAAAGAAAGAGTTTGCTAAGAAGTTCTCAGATTTTTCCAAAAAATGTGCTGACGAGAAGAAGACGGTTGAGCTTAAATGTATAAAACTTTCTCAACAGATTTCTGAGTTTGAGAAAGTAATTATTCTGGAAAGAGAAAAGTTTGCAAAGGAAAGAAAGACCATAGAACAGAAGAATGTTGGATTCTTTAAAGAGATATCTGATGGACAAAAGAATGCTGAAAAAGACTTTGAAGAAGAAAGAATTATATTTGAGAAAGAGATAAAGAAGCTGACTGCAAAGCTATCTGAGCTATCTGAAAGTGCATTGAAAGAGCAGATAACGAAGTCTGAATTCAAGAAGAAGATTGACCTACTCATTGAAGAAAGAGAAAGTTTATCTTTAAAGATAAAAGAGCTTGAAAAGATTGTTTCAAAGGTGGTGGTGACTGAGCATACGATTCAAGAGTCCAAAATCCACTCACCTAGAAATAGTTCAGTTGGTTCTTTCAAGACAGCTGCAAGCTCACATCAGAAAACTGTTTCTTCAAGAAGGTTAATTAATTCATTTGATCAGATTCGTACTACTAACATTTTCTATGATCAAAATGTAGATGGTTCAAATACACAAAGAAGAAGGAGAAGAAGAAGATATGAAAAAGAGAAGCTGGTTTGGAAGGTAAAACCAGTTGAAGATGAGAAGAAGGAAGAAAAGAAAGGAAAGAAGGAAGAGAAGACAGGTAACAAATCATTTGTATCTGCCTCAAATGCAAAGAAGAACAAAATGCTGAAAGGTAAACCTGATCTTGCTTATTCGAGAGATCAATTGATCAGGTTATATAAAAAGAGGTATTGTTCTTACTGTCATACATATGATTTTATTCATAAAGCTAGTGATCATTACTGGTATGGTTCTTATTCAGTTACCCCCATAAGAACTGCAACTAACATACATGGACCCAAATACCAGTGGGTACCAAAGCCGAAAAGTGAATCTGTGTTGCAGGCACCTACAGTCAAGGGGGAGTAAGAGAACCAAGGCTTCTAAGTAAATCAGCTTAGTACCCATACTTCAATGAAGTTTGACTTCTAAACACAACAGTTTAGGACTCGTACTTTAGTGATCAAAAGATGTGATACTCCCAGGCGGATATGAAGATGTACTCCGATACTCAGATGATGAAATCAACCTTCAAGGGGGAGTACATATGTTTCTGGAAATATGTATTCGGAAGATATGACGAACTACACTTCAAATGGAGTTGTAGATATCCATCATGTGCCTGTTACTGATAAATTTCAGATGCATATTTTCAGGGGGAGTAAAGAATTATGATTTCTGATTATTTCAGAGCAGAACTCGTACTTTAATCGTTTTACTGCTTTATGTCATTTTATTTTGGAATAATTTTGTGAATAAATTTGCTTTGACTAGACTTTGAGACTTGTGCAGGATGAGAGAGGATGACACGATCATATCATTTTGACTTAAGCATGACTTCATGAGATTTAAGACAAAGCTAAAAGGTAAATTTCTTATCTTAATCTCAAATATATCTGAAAGAATGACAACTTTCAAATATAGAAAACATGTTCTGAAATGTTCAAACCACTTCCCGAATTTTAAACAGATTTTATAATTTGGAAGTGTGATTTTAAATGTTTTCATTTTATTTTGTGATTAATTGATAAACAAACCGTGTATCTCCAAAGATTAATACTTGCGTATTGTCTTTTCTATATACTTTAAAGTATTCACACACACCGGTTTCAATTTTTGTTTAAAATGTTCTTACCATGTCTCTAAATTGAAACAATAATTTCGATGGTAAGACACCCCGCTTGTACTTTAAAGAATTTTGAGCGATATTTCATTTCGAAACGTCATTTCAAGAATGTCTATATTTTTTGTTTCGTATAGACAATATCCATTATTCTTGACCTTAAGCTTTGATTGTTATATCATTCATTTCTGATCATTTTCATACAATGTCAGATTTTCAAACAAGCCTTTTGAATTCATATTCATTCATTTCATATACTTGTTTGAAAATACTTCAATGTCTAAAAATGCTCAAATCTTCATGATTATATTTTATGAGCATACATTCGTCTGACATTTGTATATAAGCTTTAACTGATAAAGTTAAACCATATTGAGCAACACATGCTTATTAGGATATTATGGGTTCTTTGTGCTAGGACTTAAATGAACTTCTATGGATTCACATTATCCAGTGTTTTCTACCCAAGAAGTTAATCCAATAGTGATTGAGTGTGAGGAGTCTAAAAGAAATGAGTGTGGGTGTGATGAGGTAAAATGGAAAAGAGAGTTTGGTTAGTAGTGAGCTTAATGATTAAAAGAAAGAGGGTGTGAGAACAGAGTAAAAGAATATTAAATTCTACACCAACTACTTTCTGAGCCGGGCAGCCACATTACTAGCGTTTCATAACTCTTTGGTGAACGTTATTGAAATAGGCAACTAGCCCATGCCAACTCTTGACTAAACCTCACCAGCTACTCATTTTCTTCTCAAAAAGAAAATGTTTCACATTTTCAAAGGGGACGCAGCATATAATCTATCTGGTTTTCATTTGGAAAATCTAGATATTGAAAAAGAAGGAAGTCTGCCCCACCTTCGCACTTCAATCATGCACATTGAGTCTGTGTTTATACTACTGTTGTCTCAGTGGTTTACACTATGTTGAGCCTTAAAAAGCAATTATTCGTGCTTAATTCTTTCTACACATGCACGAACACACAAAGAATTTGTTTCTTTGTCATAACATTCATAGAAATTGCCTTTGTGGTATTTCAATGATTGGATGGAAGCCCTGGGGGAGTGATCATCAAAAAGCTCCTTTATATTGTGTATTCGTTACACACAGTGACTTTGTGTTACTGACAGGCATTTTAACTGATTCTTTTGTTGATTCAGGAGTTACCTGTTCTTATTTTTTCTGGATTTGAAAAGATCTGGATGAATACTTGGCTATGGATCACATCATCAGAGGCTCAGATTGACAGATCAGAATGGTCAAAGACATTTCTTGGGAGAAAAGTTTTGATGATATAGATGCTCAAATCATCAAAAAGGGGGAGATGGTATCAAGAAATGATAAAGTTTTGAGAGATGTTCTTACAGAAATGTCCAAGTCAGAAAATTCAAAGTGAAGATTTGGAGAAGATCAAAGAATTTCTGAAGATTTGAGGAAATTTTCTTTGAAGTTTATTTGCTAAAGCAATCCGAGTTGATTCTAAAGATAATTTCTTTCCAAAGTCTGAAAGTGTTTTGTAAAAGTTTTGGGGAGATTGTTAATTGTTTGAAGACTGTTTTGGAAAGAATATCGTTAAAAGAAAAGGGGGAAATTGTACTGACAGAGCTTAAAGTGAAGACTGAATTGCTAAATCTTTCAATAGTGATCTTGAATCCAAAGGGGGAGATTGTTAGAGCATAAATATGTTGGATACAAGATCAAGAAGACTGAAGGTCAAAGGTTTAAGAAGTCAAAGCTGAAGAAAGTCAACTCTCAAGTGAAAGTCAAAGTCTTTGTAATAAAAGTCAAAGTCAACATTTGTATTAGTTTTGTTTCCTTGTTGTTTTAGTTGTAGGTATAAATAGTTTCCTTTCCTTTGTAATTAGTAGTCTAGAAGTGATCTAATTGAGAGAATCTGAGAATACGTATCTAGAGAGAATTTGTAGAGAGAGATAGAATACGTTAGAGAGAGAAAGAGAGTTCTAGAGAGAGAAAGTTGTAATCGTTGGATTTGAAAGTTAATCAAACAGGTAATTGATTGAAATTCTGTTTATGATTGATTTGTTTGTAATTACGGACTAGAATCTGGGAATATCACAAATGGACTCCAATTATATATGTAAAATCATCGATGAAACATTTCAACATGATTTATTTACCAAAATTCCCAAAAATCCCAAATGGGTGTTTCACCATGTTTATAAAACTAAACATTTTAAAATAACCAAAACTTATCAGGTGATCAGCAGTTAACAATTTCACGTAAAACACAAAACACTTTAAAATGAACATTTTGGCATGTACACCGTTTTCACAAATCAACTTGAACTCACCTTGCTAGATTTAGGCTAAATCTAGATTTTACCCCAACTTGAGCTCCTTTGAAGAACACTTGAATCTTCAAGGTCAAAACCTCCATAAACCTAGATGTACAAATTCCACCCATAAATAATCACATTCAACCATTTAGAATCGATCCCCAAACACATTACATTAAAATCTCCATTTTGGTCAAAACCCTAATTTTGACCTAATTTATCCAAAACCATCAAATCCAAAATTTGAGAAACCAAACACTAGGAAATATCAAGAAGGCATTTATAACTTATATTAAGGTTTAGAAATGGAGAGGATAAACTTACCACTTAGGTTTTGGTGAAAACCTAGAAAACCCTAAAATGAAGCTTGAGGTTGGAGATGGAGATGGAGATGGAGATGGAGATGGAGAGTTCTTGGTCAAGGCTTTCAATCTACCACATGATGATGGTTTACCCCCACAATACGAAAGGATTTTAGCCAAAGATGCTCCAAAATCACCATAGATGAAGGTAGGTGTTCTTGGGAGAGTTTAGAGAGAGTTGGGAGTGAAAAGGAGAAGTGAGAAATGAAGAATGAGCAAAATCCTGAATTCATCAGCCCTTCAGCCCCCTGGTGCGACATTGACCAGCGACAATGCCCAGGTTATTGTCGCATGGCAATGTCGCCAACCTCCCCATGGTTTCTGACTTTTGATGTGACAATGACATGTGCGACTATGACACTGTCATAGTCGTCAGGCATTGTAGCCGTGCCCGTACCAAGCCCCAAAACTCGACTTTTTCAGCGCCAATAGCCCCGATACTCTAAGGGACTTTAAATAATGATTTCCCACCAAGAATCCCGCCATCTATAAATTATAAAAACGTCTGGGTGGCCTATACTTACCGAAAATTACGGGTGTTACAATCCTCCCAACCTTAGAATGATTTCGTCCTCGAAATCTAGATTTCCACGAGACGTTGCCCGTATGATAGATTGTCTCTACTCCGCTTGCCAGAGCTACCACCATAACCTTATGATGGTTCTCACGATAAATTTCCCCTTGGGCATAACACACTTATATCCGAATGAACAATTATCTTACTAATCTTAGCCTTTAACCATGAGAGTGCGGTTGTCTCCCAAGCTTGGGTGACACGTACTACCTCACGGACAGTTTGTGATATCAACTTCTCACCGGCCAATTCACCTCAGATCCACATGTCTCTGAATCCAAAACCAACGGTCGGCATCAAACCCCAAGAAATTCTCAATATTCTAAATGATCCATTCTTGATTTTGATAAGGTCGTCCTTCCAAGGGCGTACCAATACGCTCATCGGGTAGCTAGTTCATGCCGATCCGGCTACCACTCACTCTGATATACTCTCAACCTCGAAACATTCTCTCAATGAGATCTTTACCACCTCAGAAAAACTCATACACGTCAATACTTAATTACAGACGTCTAATCTCTCTTTAGGCTCCATCACCGCGAGGCTAACACTCCTCATGGCCCAACAGAAACACTTACCAGTATTCCAAAGATTCATTGATTTCCAAAAGAACAAGTTGACGCCTAAAACCCAAAAATGGTAATACCGAACACCGGAGGACATCCCGCCTAGGATTTCATTCCAGATGCATTGTCGTGATAAAGCTGACATCTAACAGGGTACTAAGATTCCCAATCTTACGTTTCTAACAAACGTACCATGATATTTCCTTTTCCCATGGAAACTATTAAGGTGATACACCGCCAACATAGAACATGACGTCCAACGGACTATCCACCCATCAAATAAACTCCAACCATACGCAAATAGTCACACGGGAACTTATTCCGCAGGTTCACCGAAGCAGAAAAATAACCACTTAATTATCTGGGAAGGCCTAAATCTAACACCTCAATTATTCACGCGCATACAGAGCCAAAACTGAAACCCATAATTCAAGACTAACCACAAGTCGGATCATCCGACGCTTCAATTCATAAGGACTCCTTTAGTCCCTAATCGCAACTCTTTTCAAGATAGGATTTTAAATCTATAGCCACAATGAGTTCAAGGTTTTCCAAGCTAATATGCCAATTTGAAATTTACAAAATTTTCAAACGCAACAGTTTTATAACAAGCGGTCATACATATAAAATCTACTACCGCTTACCCGGTAGGTGTGCACAGTGATCATTAAAGCCACGCATAGAAATTTGTTTCAAAATTCAATTGATCAATACTCACATTAATAATGTCAATAACAAAAGTTGCGCAACAAAGTTTTCAAATGGGTTGTCATGGTCCTAGCATGCATCAATTACACTATGAACATGAAATAACTTTATGTACGAAAATGTATGCAATAGAGGTTTGTACAACTCCAAGGGACCTTCACAAATTTTACTTCAAAATTCCTTCCTTTAAACCACAAAGCGTCGTGGAATAAAATTTTCCAACAAGACCCATATACATCCGTCTATTCTTCAAAACTTAGTAAAACGATAGGGGTGAATGATTTGGTCAAACGCAATTAATTTTTTTTAATCGAGTTCAAACCTTGGGCCGCGCAATTAAAATGCACTTGTCCAAAAATAGCATTTACAATGACATGTATACCAATAACTCTTTTAATACATTACGGAAAATTTATAACAGTAAAATCAACAACTAAAACATGTTCAAAGCAAAAGTTCAAGACGAGACAACATAAATCTTTCATAAACTTACCCATGCGAGTGTAAATCAAATTCAACACCAAAAAGTGTACACATATACTTGTGTAAAACTCAAGATGCAATCATGCGGCATTAAGATTCTTAAGACGTCCCGTACGGTTGCAAGATGTCACGTACAAAACTCGCATGAGACAAAGTGTTAAACAACAACCCAAAAGAGAAGTCATACGACATTGACACTCCCAAAATAACATATGGGGTAACATATACTAACAAAACTCTCAAGACGCCTCTTACGGTTGCAAAAATACCGGTGAAAGATTCGCACGAGCCAAAAATATTACACAAAGGCTCATAAGTTAACGCATACAATGATGCAAGTATACACCTCTCAAAGTTCTAATGCACGACGCAAAACGGTCGTAAAATAAAACGCCATGAAACTCAACGAATTTCATGAAACTCATTAACGCTAAAAACGAGCGGTGCCAACATTTTCATCTACCAACATACAAACATAAGATGACGATATGTCTAAAATGTTAAACTTCTAAGAGTTTCCCCTTTTTACTGCAATGAAAAGTAAAGTGACATTTTTCAACAAAGTTTGCATGGGACACGACGTTTAATAAATTGCAAATTTACACGCAACAAAATTTAAAACTCACGCATTTCAAAGTCCACTCACGCACCGAAAACGTCACAAAATAATATTTCATAAAATTCGACAAAACTCGTACAGACTGAAATTCCCAAGAAAACTCCGACGCAAAAACATGGGAATAACCTTTCCTTTAAAACCTTAACATACGTGGAGGAGGTCCAATGTCAAGGTTAAAATTTCATAGTTACTTGCCCAATACCCTAAATCACATTACAACACGGATATTTCAACATCCGAAAATAGCGTTAGACACGAAACGGGGATGAAGAGATTTTCAATAAAAATATTTGCAATCATATGCAACAAAACACTTTCATGCATGCTTAAACTCACGATTTAAAATTTTGATGAGTACTAAATGATTTACCAAGACTTTATAATGTAACTCACTTTATACTTTGAAAACATGAGGAACAATTGATGCAAATTTATTTTAGAAATAAACTTCGTGCTAAAATTTGGTCGGCACTCACCATCTTAGGACTACGCCTCTCAATTTCCCAACATACTATTATCATCCGGGTGTTTCAAACATCTTAAGGCAATCATTGACGATTTCATCGGTTCACCTTACAATTCCTTCTCAAAATAGAGTCAATTAACGAACTTATGGTTCTAATTCGACCAATAAATCCGACCCAAAATGGTCAACTTATTGTATTCATCGCGCTTAACCATCACTCCAAAGTCACAATGCCATGAACATCAACTCCTCTATCGACTACTCGCTTAGAAACTTTCTCACTACCCCAACGGTAATCATGCCAAGGCAATTCAAGTATACACATGTAACATGTAGGTTCACCATAACACTAGCCAGGGGCCATTATGAACGTACCGTACCTGATCATCCTTGCTATCCACGACAAGTTTCCCGTTTCTAACAACTCGGTCAACCCCAAAATATCATATCTTAGGGTACCTAATGGTGCGATCTCACTTTCAATCACTTAAAAGAACGCTAGTTTGAGTCTAGGCATCCAAAAATCAATACCTAATTCTCTCAAACTTAAGCTCTGATACCAACTTGTAACACTCTCGAAATTGGAAAGAGCAACTAATTTAAAATTTTCAATTAAACAACAAAAAGGATAAAATCTATCCTACAAATCAACACTTGAGTCGCCTCAAAAGAATACTAGATTTAACTTCAACAAATAAAAGGTCAAGTCTCGAATAAAAAAAACTAATCAAGGTCGGGTGTTACTAAAACCCAAAAGAAACAGTTACTCTTCTCAACGACTAAAGCGGAAGACTTCATCAAGCCACTCACGCTTGTACATACTCCTAGCACTCAACACTTCACCAAAACGCTAGAATCTCTTCCCCCAATCGGAACCTGATGCACATGCCGACAAATAAAAGGTTAGGCTAACGCCTAGTGAGTTCAAGAGTTTACATCATGAAATAAATACATTTACTAAAGGGAGAGAAAGTAGTTTAAATCACAGACCTTCAGAGAGATTTACTTTAAATATTCAAACGACGCCATTTTCCAAAAGTACACCTTTAAAACAAGGAACCCACATGAACCTTCTTTCGTAAAACCACTTTAATCCCAAACTCACCCAAAACGTGAATAGTAAGCAAAACTCCCAATTTATAATAATGCGAAATAAAACTTTACTTCTCGGAACATCCCAAACGTAGGCAGGGCATAATACACAACCCATAAATATTGAGTAAATAATTCCCCACAAGCAAAACGTCACCGAAAGCATGGATGATAAAAATGATACAATTAAATACCCAATTAACACCTTCCGGTGACGGGGGAGACCCGATTCCATTGTACGTGGCGGAACACAAAGTTAAGCCACATAACCATGTTGTCGAACTACACCTCAGATCGTGACTGTATTGCCTGCTCTGCCGAGCTACACCTCCAGTCGTGACTGTATTGCCTGCTCCGCCGAGCTACACCTCCAGTCGGACTTTATTTCAAGTCCCAAACACTGTATCCCTTATTGTCTGCTCTGCCGAACTACACCTCAAGGATACACGATCTTATTGCCTGTTCGGTCTCTAGAGGAGTTTCATCCTCAGGGTACCCACTTGACCCCTAGTGCCTACTCCCTAGCATTCAAGATAGGAGCCTCAACTCCCTACTTGATAACTCTCGATGTCTAACCTCGTGCACAAGAATTAGACATCCAAACACAAGACCCATGGTCCCGAAGTACAACCCATAAAGGTTCCTCTTGGCCAAACAACCGGGACGACACCAATGCCAACACGACATTATTTTCCAAAGTGAGAATCCCAAGAATCCTCACCATTAAACACGACTGACTTACATGCCTATGGATCCAATGCATTACAGTCTAAAACACATAACTCCTATTGGATGACACACGCACTCAGAACATGTATCTCCAAAATAAAGTGGGATAAATGCAACTCACACCCAAGGCTCCACTTTAAGTCATTAAAACCGGACAAATGTCCTCAAGACTCAATTTAGTCAAAACCGAGTCAAAGGCCCAACAATTTACGTAAACCCCCAAATGAAAGCTGGTATAAACATTGAAACACGATTGACCAACTATCATGCAAACATAACGATCGAAAGTATGATTAACTCAAATCTCATCATTGGTTGAGGTAGACCATTTTCCAAATGAACTCGTACCCCTATATTTCCAAAATGCCTCTTAACACAATAGTATGCATTTTTCGAAAAGGTTTATAAGGTCAAACACACAAAATGACACTTACGTCAAATGGACTCCAATTATATATGTAAAATCATCGATGAAACATTTCAACATGATTTATTTACCAAAAATCCCAAAAATCCCAAATGGGTGTTTCACCATGTTTATAAAACTAAACATTTTAAAATAACCAAAACTTATCAGGTGATCAGCAGTTAACAATTTCACGTAAAACACAAAACACTTTAAAATGAACATTTTGGCATGTACACCGTTTTCACAAATCAACTTGAACTCACCTTGCTAGATTTAGGCTAAATCTAGATTTTACCCCAACTTGAGCTCCTTTGAAGAACACTTGAATCTTCAAGGTCAAAACCTCCATAAACCTAGATGTACAAATTCCACCCATAAATAATCACATTCAACCATTTAGAATCGATCCCCAAACACATTACATTAAAATCTCCATTTTGGTCAAAACCCTAATTTTGACCTAATTTCTCCAAAACCATCAAATCTGAAATTTGAGAAACCAAACTCTAGGAAATCATCAAGAAGGCATTTATAACTTATATTAAGGTTTAGAAATGGAGAGGATAAACTTACCACTTAGGTTTTGGTGAAAACCTAGAAAACCCTAAAATGAAGCTTGAGGTTGAAGATGGAGATGGAGATGGAAAGTTCTTGGTCAAGGCTTTCAATCTACCATATGATGATGGTTTACCCCCACAATACCAAAGGATTTGAGCCAAAGATGTTCCAAAATCATCATAGATGAAGGTAAGTGTTCTTGGGAGAGTTTAGAGAGAGTTGGGAGTGAAAAGGAGAAGTGAGAAATGAAGAATGAGCAAAATCCTGAATTCATCAGCCCTTCAGCCCCCTGGTGCGACATTGGCCAGCGCAATGTCGCCAACCTCCCCATGGTTTCTGACTTTTGTTGCGACAATGACAGGTGCGACTATGACAGTGTCATAGTCGCGGGCATTGTAGTCGTGCCCGTACCAAGCCCCGAAACTCGACTTTTTAGCGCCAATAGCCCCGATACTCTAAGGGACTTTAAATAATGATTTCCCACCAAGAATCCCGCCATCTATAAATTATAAAAACGTTTGGGTGGCCTATACTTACCGAAAATTACGGGTGTTACACATCGTCAGCCAAAAAAAACATAGGGGCCAAATCACAAGGGCCAAACCAATAGGGGTTAGTAGATTTTGAAACACACAGGGGACAAACCAATAGGGGTGATTCATAAGTGATCTAGTGGTGCATGTAGAACAAAGAGGGTGGTGTTTAAGGGTGGAAGGTAATGTAGGGAGGAGAGAGGAGGAGATCGGTGCTGTAGGAGACAGTGTTCTCTGTGTTTCCTCCCCCTGTGTAAACGATGGTCTATGTGTCGTCTATTACAAATCGAAGAAGGTATTGTCCATGTCGTCCTGTCATGGGAAAAGGTATTTGGTTGGTGGCTTCGTCCATTTTTTTTGGGTACGCCAATGGTCCTATTATTTGGTCCCTGTGTAGTGTGTGTATTATATATATATATATATATATATATATATATATATATATATATATAGAGAGAGAGAGAGAGAGAGAGAGAGAAGAAGAAGAATAAGGTTCAACGAGAACGATAATTATTTAAAAAAACAAGAAAACAACAAATCATGTACAAATATTATGTGATTTTATATTAACTCGAAAAAAACGGATGCAGACGACTTTGGGCGCGACCTAAAGTCGCGTGAATCATATATGATTTTGTTTGTATTCGGCTGTTCTCGTGTTTTCTTAAATAGATGTTGTTCTCGCATAAACTCACTTATCTCTTTCTCTCTCTCTCTCTCTCTCTCTATATATATATATATTATAGTTAATTACTAGTTGGTCCCCACAATTTGATTGTTTTTACAAAAACAACAAAGAAAAACAAAGAAAAACTGCAAAAGGAGAACAAAAACATGGTTGGACGATTCGCCTCTGGCACTAATGGATCTTTTTAACGAAGTTAATGATCAGATCTCACTTTAAAAGCAAAATCAATACCTTAAAGAACGAGAACTTGAATTATGAAAGCATACTTGAAGCTTACTCTAATAAGAAAAGGGAAAAAAAAAGGAAAAATGGAACGTTTGGCACATCGGGTACTAAAACAGATGGAGTCAAAACTCAATAAATCACACATTTCCCTGCCGCAACCTCCGCATAGACACCCACCCCACCCTAACCCTACCCCTACCCCACTGATTAGATTTAACCAACACCCCCATCCCCACCCACCCCTCAAATATCAAACAGATCCCTAAAGATAATCCTCCATTTTCACTCACCACCACCACCAACAACCACTGTTAAAATGTCACACAACACCACTCACCGGCGAAACTTTCCGGTTCCAAACCCAGAAGAAACACCCATAGATCCCCATCACCGCCCAGATCCCTCCATCACCACCATATCCAATCACTTCTCAACATTGTACTTCAATCATAAAGCTCGCTCTTCTTTAACTCAACCCATCTCCGACACCTCCACCACCGCTTCTTTGACCAAATCACAAAGTCAAAGAACCAGAAATACAGGAAAACCCCATTACTATTACACCAATAAACCAGTTCAGGAACACCCTCTAACCCCTCCTAATGATGATCAACAACCAGAAGACAACATCAAAAGAGCCATTGTTGTTAGCAACAAAATACCCACCAAGAAAGAACAAGTTAAAGGGTATGCCAATTTGATGTCAAAAGATGAAGAAAAAAAAAGTGGTGATGTAGATGTTGATGAAGTGAAAAAGTTACAAGTTTTTTATGATGTTAAAAAGCAGCAGCAATCTTTATCAGGAATGGTTAGGGGCAGGAGGAGGAGGTCTTTTGGGGGTAGCTCACAAACTGAGTTGTCTGATTTCTTTGCTTGTAATGGTGTCAAAGTGGTTTCTGCTGATATGCCTCCTTATATGCAAATTCATGTTGTAGATGTTACAAGAAAAACCTATGATAGCTTGGAAAAGTTCACTGCCAAAACCCTTGCTTTGACTCTAAAAAAGGTACCCTTTTTTTTCGTTCGTTCATTCATTCAATTGTAATTAATTACTAAAAAGCTTTCATTTATACATGGTTTATTGTCTTGAATCTTGATTATTAATTTCCATTTATTTCTTAGTGGAATGAATGTGGTTCAATCTGGTAATTAATGGAGGAATTGAATGTTGGTTTAAAGATATGGTAGGTAGGTCAAAGTGGTTTAATTATATTTCAAGAAATCTTGATGTTTGATGTAATAAGAACTGGGGCCTGCCAACATAGATGAATGATGGATAATAATAGTATGTGACATTTCATTTTTGATAGTGAAAATTGTTGTATTTAGGGGTTAAAGTTGTATTTATGGGTAAAAGAATTCCGAACCTAGTTACCTATTGTCGTCGGTAGGTGTGTCGTGTAGCGATTAAGACCAAGACGTTAGTGCGTATTTAGGGTATAAAAGAAAAATACACATGGGATTCGACACAAATGGTCTACTGTAAAACGTTTAAACGAAAATGATCTAAAAGGATACGTTGAGATACTGATTGAAAAATGGACAATTTTTTTGTTGCAGGAGTTTGATGGGGTTTATGGACCAGCATGGCATTGTATTGTAGGGTCAAGTTTTGGATCATTTGTGACACATTCAGTGGGTGGATTTATGTATTTCTCTATGGATCAGAAGCTATATGTTCTTCTGTTCAAGACTGCTGTTCAAAGAGCACATTGATATAGAAATAGTGTAGAATTTTGGCTGTAAACCAGTTGTACCTCATGCATCAATACTTGTATTTTATGCCTGAAACAGTGGCTCCTACAAGTAAATGGAACATAGTTTCAAATTTTCTGCATGTTTCACTTTTGTTGATAAATTGATAATCAGTATTCAGGCTCATAATTTCAGGATCAAACTTGGTATATTTTATACTCAAAATTTACATACATTTTAACCAGAAACCAGCTTATAGGCTATGTTTGACAAAATAGCTCATAAGTTGGTGGATAAACTAGTCATGATTGGTAAAAACTATCTCCGGTGGGAGGTTTATAAGCAAACAAAAATGTAGGTTAACTACATTGGAGGAAGATACTCACATCCTAGAGTTCTTGTACAAGAACCTAGTTTTTATTTTGAATTTGTATGTAATGACATTTTGATAGTTTTTCTATAAGACACATCATTGAAAAAATACATGAGACCCACAAAGGGCTTTTTACAAGGGAGGCTATTCATTGCTAAATGCACCCTACCTAGTAATTTTCTTCTTACATGCATCAACAAAAAAACTTTTTTACATTTTGAATGTAAGATTTGAATTGATTCTAACATTAAAAGACGTGCAAATAGCATTGCCTTTTTTATAACTACCTTTATGGAGTTTTATATGGTTTTTTAATTTGGTGAGTTGAAAATGACATGACAATAAGAAGTACAAAAAGTGGATTATTTGTCTAGAACCTCCATCGGAGATTTCTAAGGTGGTGTTTGGTTCATGGATTTTGAAGGAACTGGAATGAATAATTCATTTGACCAAATTTCAATTCCTTTGTTTGGTTCACATATTGTTCATTATGGAATCCTTTGGATTCCTTTGAATTACACAAATCAAAGAATTCATCATTCCTTAGCTAAAGTGAAAAAATTGAATTCCATCCAATTCCTACCAACCAAATACGTGGTCAAATTCCATCAAATTTCATTCTAATACCTTCAAAGTCAAATTCCTTCAATGGATTACAATTCCATCAAATTCCATTCTGCGAACCAAACGCCGCCTAAGGGAGTTGCTATATGCACATCTATTACATCAAAACTAGATCAAACCATACCTTGGAAATGATGTTGATGTGTGTGAGGATGATGTTGATAAGTAGGTATACATTTAACTATCATAGGTATTCAAAAAGCTAGCTTATTGCTAACCAAACGAGGCTTTTCTTTAATAAAACTCATAAAATAAGCTAACTTATGGTTGCCAAAACATGACTATAATCCGACAACACAAATCAAAAGCCAAAAGTAGTCGATAACCATTCTATAACAATGTAGTGAAGAGCATGTTCATCTACAAATTGCAGAAACAACATCAAGAATTAAGCCAATGGCAGAAGCAAAACAACCTAATAACATATGCTTTAAAAAGATGCCTCCTCCTCTGGATAACAAAATTCATGGTTTTTAAGCAAATATTCCTTCGATATTCTCTTGATGATTGAAACACCACATGCTTCAATAACAATTCCAGCAAGATTACAGACAAATCTGTTGGGCAACAGGGGTAATAGGGATGAAACCAGAAGGGGACACAAGTGCATCTATAAAAACATCGCTTGGAGTCACGGGTATCATGCCTTCTTCTAGTATTTGCACTGAATACGTTAGCGCAACTGCACAAAACAAAACCAAGATTTTGTTGGTATCAAAGCGTTAGGATCGGATCTTGGCATCAAAGAAGAGAAAAAAAAAACTTACTTAGAAGAGGCTGCTTCCAATTTTTTTGTCTTGCAAGTTCTTGGTACTTTGAGAGGAAGGTGTCATAGTAACTGGCTTGGCAGGAGAAAAAAATATGACAAAATAAAGAAAAAGTGATTAAAAATGGACACAAGTGGTTCATCCATGCATACAATGGGTAACACCTATGACCTATGTTACAAAATATACAAGGTTGTGAAATTACATTGATAGCCTCTACTTGTAATTTAGCTAGTTAGATTTGCTAAATAAAATGGGTACTTGGGCGTTTCGAATTCAAATCTTTCAAGATTTCTTTTTTGATATCGGGATATAAAACTGTATCTGGAAAAAGATTGCATCCAAAAGGATTTGAAACTATACGAAAAGCATGATATTTGGGAAAGAAAGAAAGGAATTATGTTATCCTTAAAGCTTGGTGTGTGTCACTGGTATATCCCACTCAAAAATAGGGTTTGGGGGTGGGACAGATATATGCAGACCTTACTTAGCATGTAAATATCGGTTCAAATTGTTTAAGAACGCAATTTGTTAAGTCATATCACTTTCTTTCTCTCTCATTGGCACAAGACAAAAGTTATGCGTTAGGTTTTCATCGGTTGATCTTTTTCAAAGACCAAAATCATGGTTAACAGTACTGGATATCCCACCATGCACACACCCTCAAAGAACTGAGTTCTTGAAATACAAGGGTTTCTAATAAGGGCATTTTGGCCCTTTCTGCTATCCTCATCCTCATTCTTTATTTTTTTTTAATTTTGAGGTATATTTAACATAAAGACTGAATCTAATAAATGTGTTTATGAATCTTGATTTATAAAAGATCAACTAATTCATCCGACACCGAAAACCCTCCTAATCTCTCAAGTGAAGCATAAAGAAACCATAGATGTCAAGTGTTTCCCAATAGGAAAATTAGAATATCACTGCTGGACTAAGAAAAATACGACGACAAGAAGTAAAACATACCCTCCACCACGGCCCATTCGCCTTCCAGTCTTATCAAACGCAAGTCCTTCAAAGAAAATCAAGAAAATCATCAGAAAAAACTTTGGACTGTGAATCACGTAATCTTGGTTAAGAGAAATTACCGGGTAACAGAAGCAGGTCAACGGGTTCATTTGCCAGCATAACTGCAATAGATTAAAACCCTTTAGACTTATGAACATTCGATAAAAATGGTCTAAAGAGTTAACTTCAGTATGAAAAGCTTCAAAGATATTGAAAATGGTTTCTCAGTGGAAAAGATTGATAACCACATTTAATGATTTAACTATATAAAAATGTATCAGAATAGAACTATTTTAAAGATGGAAAACCAAAATTAATATTCCAAAAGAAGAAAATATTTGAAACTTCTATATTCAACAAGAAGTACTAACCATCTTCACGATCATTCCCATTAGCATCGACTGGAGCCGGCTCTAAAATGTTCATGGAATTTGCAATTAAATCATCCATACCAGATATGTGTAGCATTCGCATGTGGCTATTCTTGTCCTCCACCCGTGGAACATAAAGCTTCTTTGTGGTCTGTGTTTCGCCATCTTCATCAACAAATGAACGGTGAGATATCCGGTTCATATATCAATACAATTTAATTGGTCACAAAATAGAAAGGTCAAGTTCTAATCAGGTTATTCTTCATGTTTTTTTTACTGAAATGGCAAACAAACTCACACTCGTATCTCTAAAGAGACTCGAACTCAAGGCGATGATTGAGACTTCTAGAATGGACAGAAATTAACAATGGAAGTTTGAAAATTACTCACCCGATAAAGTGAAAAAAGAAATTACAACAGTAAAAAATCATATGGTTTTAGTTTCAAGATGACACTTGTAGTAGTAGTGTAGTACCCAATGCTAATTCTAACAGCAAAACTACTAAGAAAATTGTTATTTTCCACTTGGGGAATCTAAAGACATGAAAAGCATATTATCCATCTTCCATGAGCCATTTCTGTGGATTTCGAAAACGAAATTATGGGGCGAAAACCTGATAGAAAACACACCTTTAATTGGATTCTGTAAGACATCTTGTAACACCTTTGATGTATCAACTTCTCTCAATGCACTACAGCTTATATAAGCACATAATCTCTTACAAGACTTGAACCATGGAGCTTCCAATATCAAATTCTGAATTGCATCATCTGGAAAGAAGCCAAGTACTACAATGTTACAAACATATTTTGACTTTTGAGGTCATACATATTACTTTTCTAATTGCAAATTGATATGGAATATTGCAAATTAGACATCAATGTTTTCATGTTTGCATTAATTGATACAAAGTTGATGTCTTCATCACCATTATTCTCAACAACTAACAGATTATGTATTGATGATTTGATGTTAAGGATGAAAATTGGTATTCTGACTTTTTTAAAGTCAAACGGTATCACTTGAACACAGTTAGCTAGATCGCTTAGCTAGATTAAATCCCATCAAACTGAAATTAATCTATCTACCATAAACAATCAATAAAATACAAAATTCGATCACATTCGAAATGCCAAATTTCTGGACATTGTTCCTCTTGATCAGAATTTTTCATCAAAATGAAGATAACCCTAGCCAAATCATAACTAAACACATCACTTACACACACATACACAAACTCAAATCAACAAAAATACCTTGGTGAGATCTAAGGGCAGGATCCATGGACCTGAGATCTTTCTTGATTTTCGATCGGAGAACACGTTTCTGAGTGAATATAGCTTCGAGGTGATGGTCTTGAGTAGTCATGGTGGCCGACGCGGCGGAGCGAGGAGGACCGTAGAAGGAAGGAGGTAGTTGTGGGCGCAGGATAGCAGAGCTGGTGAAGGAGAGAGCGCGAGGGAATGCGGGTGTTGCTATTGTGCACTGGTGGGTCATGATTACTGCGACCAACTCCTGAGCCCTTTGTACGACCAAACCATGTGACCACAGTCTTCTGAGCATTTTTTTTATTACGTTAAATTTTGGGTCACACGAGCCCTTTATTTTTATACGTACTTTTCATTTTCTTTTATATAAATTAAGGACTATCTGGTTCATTTTCTGTTAAGTCCAGAAGGTTTTTGTCTGAGAAAGTTATTTTTAGATTAAACTAGCATGGTTTTTTTTAACTGAGCGGGATAGATTTGAAATAAACTTGGTTTTCTACATAAAGATTCTCTTAAAAGTTTACTGAATAAGTCACTTTCTATATCATTTAGGGACTGTTTACCAAATTTTCCATTAAGTCATGTCTAGATAAATTTGTCTGTCTGGATAAATTGATGCTCTTGTTTACTTTTTTATCTGAATAACATAAATGACCAATTTACCCCTGAATATGAATTTTAAGCTGTTTTATAAATTGATGTTTATTTTTTAAGCCATATAATCATAAATTCATTGATATAATCCAAAAATCAAACAAAAATTCACTAAGTACTTAAACTTCCAAGTTCAAATACAATGTAGTCAAGTTCAAACAAAAAGTAGCAAGTATGAAATCGACATTGTAGATTCATGGTTACAAAAATCTACATTGCAGAAATGTCGAGCATCTATGGTAAAGAAACAAGTATAGAACAAAAATCGACTGAAAAAACAAGTAAGGAACAACAATCGAATGAAGAAAACAAGTATGGAACAACAATCGACTTAAGAAATAAGTATGAAACAACAATCGACCGAAGAAACAAGTATGGAACAACAATCCAGTGTGGAGAAGAAACAAGTATCGAACAATCAGTAAAATCATTACCTTTGGAGAAATCGACCAAAGGAAATTATTTTCTAGGGTTGAAATCGAACCAGCAGTGAATTGAAATAGTGTAATCGAACCAGCAATGAACTCGAAGCCGTAAAATCGAACGAGCGGTGAAGGTGAAATCGAAATCGAACAAGCAGTGAAGGTGAAATCGAGCAGCAAGGTTTTTATTGCGTGATTATTGAGTAGGAGGGTAGGCATGTCTTTATTTTTAAAGGGTAGAAATGTCAAAGATGTGTCTTAATGGGGACAACACATCTTTCCCCTACTTAGTGAATAAGCCAGAAATGTCTACGCGAATAAGCCAGTTTTGTCATTAAGCCCCAAGTAAACACTCCAAACGTCTGCACGAATAAGCCGATTTTGTCATTAAGTTCATTAAGCCCCAAGTAAACACCCCCTTAGTCATTTACAAAACAGTTATGTAAAGCTGAACAAATAAACTTTGAGTCTCATGCTAACAAATTGACCCTAAAAGTCGAATAATTTTTTGTGTAGATCTAAATCAGTTACTACTAAAAAACAAACTTAAGACCTTACTGGTTGAACCATCTTAAAATTAATTTTTAAAACATGATTTAACTAAAATATTTATTATCATACTTCAATTAATATTTCATAAAGTGACATTTCATCTAACGTCTAGTTAATGCATGATCGACCGATAAGTAATATTAGGCGTTTATCGTGTTCGTGTTATCGGACTTCTGGGGGCTCGGAATCTTTCGAAGATGTTCAGCAATCTCCGACACAACTTTTGTTCCTTCATCGCCCTTTTCAAGCGTCATCGCAGCTTGCTTCAAGAATCCGCTTTCGGCTTCCATGGCCGTCAACTTCTCCATCAATAGAGACACCTCTCTCAAAAGCTTTACGTTACTTCCTTTGCCTGTTGATCAACGTTATTTATTGTGTTTAAGTAACTCGATAGCAAAAAGTATCGAAAAGCAAATTTTTTATAATTGTGGATGCCTAGACCCGCTTAGACGTATTGACTGGTCTTAGGGCTCTTAATGGTTTCATTAAGAGGCAACCTTTGAATCGCTAAGAGGTAAATCTTGTTTGGCAAAAAAAATGGTTGCCTCTTAATGATTCAAAAATCCTCTTAATGATTTTGTATCATGACCCTCCCTTAACCATTAAGAGTCATGATTTCATTATGAACAATTAGCAAACAACCATATTTCATTTTACACTATATCATAAAAACCTCTTAATCATTCAGACCACTTAATCATTATGCACTAAACCATTCAGCAACTGCCAAACAGCCCCTTAGTGACAAATGGGAGCAAACCAAGTTCTTAGCGGTTAAGCTTAGATACGTACAACGTTCAGGCTTTTTCAAGTCCGACCTTCCAAGCCCAAATTTGGCTGTGCTTTGGGTGTTAAAATAGGCCCAATCAGGCTTTAAGACAGGACTTTTCGGGCAAGGCTATCGGGCCTTGAAAAAAAAGTTGGCTTAATCAAGTTTTTAAAGTATGGGTTCGAGCTTATTAGGCCCGAGCTTTTCGGGCCTTTAGTTAGTTACTTCAAGACTAAAAATAACCAAAGTTGCGGTGTTACCCGTATGTGTATTGTGGCGATCCTCTTGTGAAGACAAACGAGCATGATAATTTTCGAAATCCTTCAACATCCCAAAAAGCTGATTTCTTTCGGTTTCAAAGTTCACCGATGCCTCCTCATGGTTCCCCTTTCGATTTCCGCCGCAGTCCACGAGGCTCCCACTCTCGGATTTCTCGCGGTAAGATCGAGATTGCAGCTCGTCGTGGTACTCGTCGGCATCGAAATCGTATTCATCGCTACCGAATTTCTTAAGTTCTCCGTATCGCACACGATACATCTCGAGTTCGTCTTCCAAAACCTTCACATCTTCCTCCTTTTTGAAAAACAAATCTCTAAGGATTTGAATGGCTTCTTCATCATACTCAGCTTGTTCATCCATCATTCTCTGGTACTGCAATGCCTCCATATGAACACCCGCCTTCTCCGCCTGCAACCGCGTGATCATCGCCATCGCGTTGTTGGCGGCAACCGCGGCGGCACTGCGTTCTTCATCGAGTTCCATAAACAATGTGACGAGGGTTTTCCGGTTGTCGCTGATCTGTTTCTTTAGTTGCTGAACAAGGGTTTGGCCGTCGGCCGATGGTGGTTCTTCCACGGCGTCGGAAAACAGATCGGGTTTATCGATCGGGGCTTTCTTGGGAGGCTTACTAGCAGCCCATCTAGGACTGACGGTAATCGATTCTGTTAATGGGATCCCGAAGAACTTGTTTCCTTTGTTATAACCCGGGGTTTTGCCAGAATCTTCGTTCGGGTCTTCGGAATCTTGTCCAGATTTCGTGTCCTTAGTCTCTGCGGCAAGATCATTCGCAAATTACATTAAACGGATCGATTAACAGAAGCATGGATAACAGAAAAGAGAAGGAAGTGTGCGTAAACTTACGTTTGGCGTTTACGTTCAATCCATAATAATCTTCGGGCATATCTGGTTCGTTATCGGATACAAACTTGAGATCGCTATACCGAGGGTGAGACAGTTCCGAATTCCTACCTTCCTCGATTCTCCACGATCTAGGAGAAGCCATTGGTGGTAGTGAAGTACTCGGAAATAAAGACGACGCTCGAGGAGACGAGTTCGGGAACAAAGACGACGCTCGAGGAGACGAGTTCGGGAATAAAGACGACGCTCGAGGAGACAAGCTTGGAAACAAAGACGACGCTCGAGGAGACGAATTCGGAAATAACGACGACGCTCTAGGAGACGAATTCGGAAACAAGGACGACGCTCTAGGAGACGAATTCGGAAATAAAGACGATGCTCTAGGAGACGAATTCGGGAATAACGAAGACGAAAACGCTCGAGGAGAAGAATTCGGAAATAACGACGACGCTCTAGGGGACAAACTTGGAAACAACGAAGACGAAAACGCTCTAGGAGAAGAATTTGGAAACAATGACGAAGACGTTCTAGGAGAATTAGACGATAATAGCGAAGGAGCACGAAAGTTGGATAAACATCTAGAAACTTCTTTAGAAGCCTCTTTAGTAACTTGTTTCGGCTTCAAACACTCGCCACAACACGAACATCTGTTCTCGTCCCCGACCTCGGTTTTACTAGAATCCTTAACCTTTTTCTCCGCTAATTCCACCGATGTCTTCTTCTGATCATCCTCCGCCTTACCACCCTCGTCGTCGTCTTTTAGCTTGTTGGAATCAGAATCCGCATCTTTATCCGTTGCAAACGAAAGAAGACACCCGTCACACATGTTTCGGATATCGGATAGTTTCCGATGGACATGACAGTACGCCAACGACGATATATCTTTCTTGTGAGACTCGCATATCGATTCGTTGTAATACGAATTCGGGTTTTTCCTGCCAAGCGCATGATCCACTCGAGTGCAAAGAACACAGGGCGGATCTAATTCGAAAACATCTGCGAATTTGTTGGCGATACACGAAAGGAAGCCATCGAGGTAAAGGGAGATTATGAGCATCCATTCAAGAACAGCCCAGACCAAGAAATGTGGGAATTCGCCCAATTCTTCTTCGATGAACATTCGGAAAGTTCGTTTCGTTGTTGTCATCGAGAAACGAAGCGAAAGTAGGAAAAGTGAAGACAGATCATGAGTTCTAAAAACTTGAATGGTATTTTCATACTTGTTTATGAGAAAAAGGAAAGCAAGGTGCAAGTAATAAGATTATGATCCACTTTTTTCTCTCTCTAAAAATGGGTAGAGAGAGAGATGTTTGTATGCTAAACAGAGTTTGTGAAAGAGTTGTGGTGTTGTCCTTAAGTTTTGGTTTTATGAAAGTGGAAGTGGTCTATTAACTGAATTAACGGTAAATCATGCATTTTTTTCACAAATTAATTTTTGAGTAAACTATTATTTTCGTCCATGTGGTTTGTTGTTAGTAACTATTTTCGTCTCTGATCTTTAAAAATTGTTTTTTTGGACATTATGGTTTACAACTCCTTTCGCTTTTGGTCCCTGAGAATATTAGTTTCACGGATGAAAAGAGAAAGGAATTGCAAACCACAATGACCAAAATGCAACTTTTAGAGTCACCGACCAAAATAGTTATAAATAACAAACTACAAGGACAAAAATCATAGTTTACTCTTAATTTTTTAATTAAATCTTTAGATTATTTCATAATTCATACCCCAAAGTCTTATTTCATTTCTGAATGATAAAAGGATCTGGAAAAAAAAAAAGATAAAAACACAGGCTAAATTGGTAAACCTCTTATCGAATAAGTGATTATCAAGAGGAATTATTGAAAAAACAAACAAAGGCCTTAATTTGTATGTAATTATTAGATGATAGATATAGGTTGTCCATATTCAAACATTTTCATTCAAACAAATCTTGATATAAAAAGAAATAAAAACAAGCATCCCCATAGTTTTATTTTGTTTTCTATCTCCCGATAAGTTTGTGATGCGAGTCCAAAACAATAGTAGGTTCTAACATTTATGTATAGGTATATAAGGTCCAGAGAAAAATCTCAAAAAAAGAAAATGAAAAACTGAGAAACATTGATTAATACGGTATGCACATATGCATACAAATAATTTTTCAATATACGTGTATATAAACCAGAAAACATCTTCAATTACTTGTATTCACATGTCAGATGAACGGTTATTAAGGTGTTCCTCAGTTTTTCATTTTTTTGAGGCTTTCCTCTACATCTCACTTTGCGTGTTTGTGTGTGTGTGTGTATATATATATATATCAATGACGGAATTGAATTTGAGGCATTCTTGTGTTAAAATAAAAATAGACATCCCTTTTTTCCTATAAACTACGCCAATTATAGCAATCCAAGAAAACATGCAATTAGAAAATACGAATATCGTTGTTTGTATCTATAAATCATCATCAAATATTTATATAAGATGAACAACTCTCTAAAAATCATTCTTTTCAAAGCAGAGAACAATTTTTCTGAGACTAAATAAATATGCACAAGCATTGGCATGGAGTGTAAACGATAAAAGTCGCTCTACTAGATATGATCATGTGTGTGCATCATATTTCTACAAAACCGAGTAAAATTTCAATTTCCTTACCGTACATGTCCATTTACTCACAATAGTATTTCCCGGTTGATGGTTGTTTAATGACGGTAATCAGCAACTCCAGTACTTCAAATTCCAGGCAGGACATTGGAAGCCATGTATGGTGAAACACATCCTTGTACCTGAACCACAAACCAAACAACCCCTTTTCTTTTAACACTTACGGCTTTTAGCTGATAAGCTACTTTCAAAAAAAAATGTAAAATGACCTAAAAAGGCCATGTTAATAACTTACTCAATTTTAACATACAAAGAGAAATTAGAAAAAACTTGTTAAAAAAAAATTTATTAAAAAGGTATCTGAAATAGGTTTTCAAAGCATCTCCAATAGTTTCTCCAAAAAAAATTATATTCAACTCCAACAGTTTCACACTCTTTTCTCCTACTTTCTCCATTTTGGAGAAAGGTTTTGGAACAAAAAACTTGACTAAAATCCCCAAAATCTCTACTTTTTCCATTTTAGAGAACCTGTTGGAGATGCTCTCAAAAAGCTAGCTGTTTTTGGCCTACCAAACAAGGCTTTTTCAATAAGCTCTAAAACAAACTAGCTTATGATTGCCAAACAGGCAAAAATGGCATGGATGCTTTTAAATCAATTCTGGTGTGTGCAAACCAGACTACCAGCAAACAAATGAGTGATTAACCATTTGTTCCAATGACTCGCTGAAAGAAAACTATAAAACCATATGTAGAAGAATGAACGATCATGGGTCAACTGTAGAGATGCAGATACTGCTTGGTTTTGTCGAAAACAACAATTCAAAAAGTCGGCAGAAACTAAATTATGTGTGCTTGTATATACAAGGCCGCCTTCATTATGTATACGTGGTGGATAATGAGAGGAGGAAATTTACTCATGAATACTTCGTCACATAATTGCTAATGAGAGATGTGTGTATGTACCTGCAACAAGCAAGTAGGAATCTGAATGAAGCCTTGCAATAGAACATCAACATCCTCCACAACATTTTGTGGAACAGGAGTTAGTATGTAGAGAACCCGTCTGAAAATGTCTACTCCACGAACAATTCCTGAAGACAATACAGTAACGTGAAGTTGATTTACTGCCATATATCATCTAAGTTTGTATATAATATACATAAGCTGAGTGCAAAATGAAAAACTGATGACAGAATATTGGCATGCATATACTTAATGTCTACTTGTGCATAGCATCCCACTTAGGGGTCGTTTACCAACAGAAACTAGGTAAACGCTTACCTGTAAGAGTCATCACTCTCACTTACCAGGTAAGATTTTTGGTCCTCAAATAGCATAGTATGAGCGTCCCTTACCCCAGTAAATGCTAACCGGATAAGATTTTCGTATAGCAAAATGGCATGTTAAATTTGTTGGTAAAGACCATCTTTTCTGACTGGGTAAGTGTCTCTTACCCGGTATGAGGCAATAAGCGTTTTTAGCTACTCGGTAAGAGGTAGTAACGGGCCATTTACCAAACATTACCAAGTAAACGCTTATCGGCAAGAGTCACCACCCGCACTTACCATATCGGGTAACATTCTCGGCCATCAAAATAGATTGTTGGTAAGCGTCTCTTACCCGATAAGCGCTAACCGGGTAAGAGTCTTCTACCTCGCTTCTTACCGGGTAAATTCTCAAGTCCTTGCTGTGCTTACTTGGTTAGCGTTTGAAACAGCCCCATACTCAAGACTATAATATCAACAAATAGAAACAAACCAACGATGATACACACACACATAGAGGTGGGAGCAGAAGGTAAGCTGCTGCATACCTTCTGCTGTGTAATGTGTATGCAGGCAAGACAGTCAGAATGCAGACGAAAAACACACACTGGCAAAAACATGCACACACAGCAAAAACGCAGTTTCTGGAGAAATTTTAAAAGGGGCATGGGCAAAACATGTACACCCTTTTCCAGCATGCCCCTATGCCATTCAAAAAAATGTATAAGACAGGTACGAAAAGGTTTATTATGGGGATACACACATTCACACATAATATATATACACACACTGACACACACCTGAGAGAACAAAAAAGAAGAAAAGTTGTAGCCCTATGATCCCAACAACTAATAGAACTAGCAAAAGTATAGATCGAGCAAGTTCTGAGACTATAACCTACCGAGACCAACACAGCGAGGCAAATGCCCAGAATCTTCAGAATTAACTGCCAATCCAACAATGGTTGCATTCAAACTGTAGAAAACTTCAGCTTTGGGTACCTGCATAAGGAAAGTGAACCCAAGATAACGTATCAAAGTATGTATATCTGAGTCAATAATTTTTAAAGCTTTGCTAACATCGGGTGAGCCATGAGTTGGATTGATGGAGTTTCCTCAATGTACCAAAGTAAAAAAGTTATCCTAGACAAATTGGGGTAGGATAAAAAGAGAGGCCCATCAAAAGTTAAAGATAATGTAATCAACCCTAAACCTTCTCAGCAAAAGCTAGAATTTAAAGAGAGTATTTGCATGACCTTTACTTATTAGGGCGACTGATATCAATCAGATGCTGTAAAAGGTCTAGATTCCCTCCTAATTAAAATAAGAGGGCAAGTATGTTGCCCAGAAGGTCTGGGGATGTCAGCCTCCTTTTAATGTTGTAAGACAATGTTCACCACAGTTTTCATATCCATTTTATGTCCAGGCTTCTTCATACATTACGAGCAATCTTCCTTTACTCTATGCACTATTGAATTCGCCGTCATAATAAGAATCCTAACAATAGCTACAGATGTAGGCAAGCTATTGCATCACCATGATTCTTTGTTTTATGCAATCGCTATTGTGTATGAGATTAACCATTTGGATTCGTGTACATCATATTTTACAAGCTTTTAATGGTAGAAATAGAAGTTCAAGCATGTAGGAATTCCTTTTTTGTGTAAATCTAATAGCTTTCTTGAAGTTAGTGCCAAGTTACACATGAACAATGATTTAGGAATGGAGGAATTAATAAAAAGAACAGGGCGAAAGGAAAAAGGAATGCAAAATGCACCAAAGATATTTCCAGGAAAACCAACATGAAAGCTATTGACATAAGTCTTGAAGTAACCTCACAATGAAGGTGTTTAATGTTGACAGCTGACACAGGAACTTCATAAGGAGGGTAAGCAGCCAATGCTCGAGCAACTTCCTTAATTGTGCTGACATGCATGTCACTCGGGAAGCACTGCCTGAAGTATGTCACGATACTTAAATCTCGTAGATGGCGTGAATCCTTCTGTACCAGTACCCTGGATAAGCAAATAAATCTTCAGCAAGTAATAAAATTTGCGTAAGAACTCAAGATGGATCAAGTGATTTTGAATAAAAATTGAAGCAAGAAGCACAAAACATAATGCCACTAAATGGATCCGAATCCATCACAAGGATTCGCTAATTGAAGTAGACAAGAAAAAACATGGTAGATGGCAAAAGCTATCGGTCACCAACAATAATACGCCTTACTTTTTGCAAATCTTTTGATGATGTTTTTATTTCTAGTTTACAAAAGAAAAGGGCCTCATATTTCGGAACTCAGGTAGTACATAATTAAGAACGTAAACAGAAGGCACAGTGATGAAAGAGTTTACAGAAACATACGATCTGTTTAAGGAGTCCTGGCGGGCTGAATTAATTTCAATTAGGGTTACTGCCCCAGAATCCCCCTCTTCAGACCAAAAGGCTCCGGAGGGTAGGTTCTTACTTTTAGCAGAAATACAAATATTAACCACATGGCTGGGGGCGATGTGCTTCAACATATCCACCAGTACATCATATCCAATACCTGTCAAACAAGTAACAAATCTTGTACATGAAACCAAGTGCTGCAGCTTTATCTCATTTTGAAAGGGATGCAGCAGATTTAAAGCATACCTTTCACCCAGCCAGGAGTGTTGACAATTAGGGGCACCCCACTGTTACCGGGAGATGCACTCTTTGAAAGTTCATGATGCTGTTTATGATAATGATCATATAGGGCAAAGATATATGTCAAATAAATCTCTGGATCTCTTTTTGAAGAAATGTCACCAAAGAAGAAGCATCTGAAGAAATTTGGCACAAAAGAGAAGAACGCGCGCTCAATCATGCATGTAAAGGTTACTTTCCACAGTATGGTCGAGTTATGAAATCCAAATTAAAAGAAACAAGAACTACAAGACAAATGTATCAAACAAATAATAGGTACGAACCATTGGCAAAAACACTCATGTATTTGGACAGCAACACAGTAATCTCTCTGATGGTAGTATGCCCAAAACCCATCATTTTATGATTGTATTTGGAACATTTGAGGTATGATTTCATTAATAAAGAGGGTTTCCTGATATAATGTTTCATTATTGTACTTTGTGTTGTATGATGAACATGATAATAACTCTAGAATATTGTATTCTTAAAATTCTTTGGTAAAGTAGTAATTTAATTTAGACTTGGTTTTAAGTGGATTCACACTAGTATATGTAGGAACTCATAGGGTTGATATAGTCCACATACGGGTATTGGGTACAAGTTGATGAACTTTCACACCATGAGAGAATTGTATTGATGTCATATGAGTGTTATAAGTTTTTCCCATGTGGTCATTGTATAATGTATACAAGGTCATTTGACTTGATAATATAGAAGTACACTTTGATGCTAGATCTAACCACACGTCATGCACCCATCTAGAGACCCAGGCCCATTCCAAAATGATATTCTAGAAGGTCACAAGAAGGGGTATTTTAGGTACTTGTTAGTGGGTTCTTTTAGGACAGTTCTATCACTCTCGAATTGCTAAAGGTTCTGGTTTGTTGTATTTGTTTTCTGTTCATTTACTTTGTTTGGAAACAATTTGGCCAAGCATTTCCTTTCTATTATTATGTTTGCTTCACCCTGTTAAGCCGGTTCATAACAAATCGCAATCAGAGCATCTATGAATGCATGGGCGCTTGATATGAGGGTTGATTCCACGAAGAAGGGGATTGGAATCCAATCCATTGGTTGTAAGTAGATGATATGTTAGCTTATGGCCTCTCAAAAGCAAGCAAACACCTTCTGTAGTCATTTGGTTGTGACTAGTTAATATCAATTTTACCACTAATTATGCTATTATCGATTGGGGGTACCACAATTGGTATCATAATCGAACATGGAGATGACGAAAACCATTGTTTTGCTTGGTAAGGAATGAGAGGGTGGCATCGGTTCTGTTCATAACGGCGTGAAATTGTGATAAGAACCAGATTTACTAAATAATTAAAATAAAAGAAATGTAGAAGAACAGTAGTGGGATGCTTAATTAACAAGAAACTGACAGGTAACTAGCTATTCGAAAGGCTAGACTCTCCCAAGAACAAACACAATATTTTTCTTCCAACCGTACTCTCCCCTCTATCCCCTATTTATTAACAACCCTAATAATCCTAATGGGCTTGGGCTTAGGTTAGTCCCTATCATTACCCCCGCCCCTAAAGAACCACCTTGTCCTCAAGGTGGATAGAAAAAATAAAGACATTGTTGCTGCCCAGACACATCTCTCCAACCGGCTGCCATTAGAATCAAACTTTCAAAAATCCAAAACGCCCGGTAACCGCTTGGCTTGAGAACATCATCCAACTTCTCAAAAAATTTCTGATAGTAACAGTAGGTTGATTGGTAACATGGTGATATGCCAGCCCAACCATCTTCGAACTCCGTGTGGTGGTCGATTCCACCAGAAAACTAACCCTAGGCGTTGGGTAATATATGTCCGGCGGTACTGGGACTGGAATTGGAGATGAATCTAGTCCCTTCGTTTATGGACTATCGATTGGAGAACTATTTGTCGACTTGCTGCCTCCACGGTTGAATAAGTAATATGATGACCCTCCAACCACTACTACAGACCATCTTTTCTCTTCGATTGGCCTTTCAGTTTCTCTTTTCTCTTCAATCGGCAGTACTTTCTCTCGATTCTCTCTTTCCTCCTTATTTTCTTCTTCTTCGACGGTTGTTGTCGTGATCACTATTCAAGGTGAAACCACTAGATTCGAGAATCCGATTGAAAATGGTCATCCGATGGCATTGGAGATCTAAAACAATGGCGTGGACTCCAATCACGTCCATCTTTTTTTTTTGGTAAAGGAGTATCCCAGGCCACTTTGGGCACGGACTAATCTCCTGGAAAACAGGCCTATGGCCCGCGGGCATTCATCCCGTGGCCACAATGCTACGAGGGGGGATTCAATCTCCTGCAGACTCAAACCTTTAGCCATGGATTCGGAACGGCTCTGATACCAATTTGATAAGAACCAGATTTACTAAATAATTAAAATAAAAGAAATCTAGAAGAACAGTAGCGGGATGCTTAATTAACAAGAAACTGACAGGTAACTAGCTATTCGAGAGGCTAGACTCTCCTAAGAACAAACACAATATTTTTCTTCCATCCGTACTTTCCCCTCTATCCCCTATTTATTAACAGCCCTAATAACCCTAATGGGCTTGGGCTTAGGTTAATCCCTATCAAATTGTTGAAGGAGGATTTCAAATCCTTGACGAAGGATATGGAGGTCGTGAATAAGATGATGGGCAAACTAATCAAGCTTTATGATAAGCCGATTAAGATGAAGACCACAAGATTTAAGTCGTTGAAGAAGAACACAGATCTAAGGTAGAAGATCCCAAGAGGATCCAGAATGTTCCCGTTGTTAAGTGGGAAGGAATGGGTTGGGTCAGGCCACAACAAGCCATTACATCCGCCGCCACCTCCACCTTTACCCCTGTTGTCACAACCCACCCTGTCATCTCGATGTCATTGTCATCGAACGGAACAAAGGCCAAGAAAAGAATGCCGATTACTAGATAAGAAACTGAGATGTCAACTCTGCTATTATCGATCAGGGGTACAACAAATTCACCCATTCCCTAGTACCAAAAATGATTCAAAGTATCAAAAACTCATTTACAATATCTGGAAACCTATATTTCTCAATGGAAGTCATCATTTTTGAGATGCGCCTATTTTCCTACCGAGGGAGTAGTGGCTTCTGAACATTCAACAGTTAACTATGAAACATTTAAATCTATGTAGCTAGAAATATTTGCAAAAAGTTTCTATGTGAAACAAAGGCATATGATTAAGAAAATAAATAATACCTTTCTGGCAGAGATTTCAAATCTGTAATGCAACAAAAACATTCAGGAAGACAAGAAGCAAAAGACAATGTCAGCATCCATAACGCAATGAATGTAAAATCCAGGGAAATAAATAAGGGTTCTTTTTGAAGAATATACCGATGGTTTCTCTATCAAGTACAGTGAGTGAGAGACATCCAGGAGGGGTGAACTCAGGCTGTCCAACGTCTGTATCCAAAAAAGCAACTCTCTCATACCTGGAAAAGACTTTCAAAAGTCAGCAACTTTGTCTCCTGCCAAACTTTAAATCTGATATAACCTTATATACAACTAAAACACCGGACTGCTGGAAACAAAAATAGTGAATATCAACATCAAAACCAATAGTGGTTGCCCGGGTTCATAGCCCCACTCGCAGCATTATGGCCACGGGATGAATGCCCGCGGGCCATAGGCATGTTTTCCAGGAGATTAGTCCGGGCTCAAAGTGGTATGGGATACTCCTTTACCAAAAAAAAAAAAAAAAAAAAAACATCAAAACCAAGACAAAGTGAACAAGTGATAAGTGTTTAAACTTTAAAGACAGAAAATTTGACATTCATTATTTGAAAACATACAAAGAGACAACAAAAAGATTCCCTACTTACATAGTTTTTTTGGGGGGTTCTCTATGGATCTCACCCCTACTTACATAGTTCATTATTTATACCATCTTCAAATCTTATAAAGCAGTAAACTCTAAAAAGAACGAACTCTTAAATTCCAAAAGTCTATCAAACAAAACATTAAGGACAAATCACTACTGCATTAATGAAAAACATGAAAACAATAGTATCTTAAATATCAATATTATGTACAAATCAATGCATTAAAAAATTTATTAACGGAATGTGTGGGTTTTGAAAACCCTAACTCAAATAGATGATACTCAAACCTAGCAACATCGTTTCTCTGCAACATTACCACGAGACAATTAACGACGAAAATGTAAAAGGAACACATATATATTGAACACACATATGGCAACTGAAAAAGAGTAACAAGTTTCTTCAAGAAATTTACCTACGGAGGAGAACTTGAAGGAGATGACGTGAGAAGGTTGACTTCCCACTGTTTTTAGGGCCACATATGAATGCCACCGGAGTTTGTGCACCACCATAAGCTACGGTGTCGGCCGCTTCAGACCACTCTTCTGGTATATATATGTTGGTTGCTTCACTCTCTTCAACCTCCATTGATGAAGCCATTGCCATTTTTTCTTCTGGTATGTCTATGCTTGTTGTGTGTGTAGGGATGGGTGTTCGGCTCCCTTCTTCTTTTTTGATCTATGACTTCTTTTGAAATAGGCTTTCGGGCTTCGATTAATGAATGGGCTTAGGCCTATGATGTGATCCATAAGTTTTGAAATGGTTCATGACGCTCAAATAAAATAAAGAAATTACTAAATTACAAAGAGATTGGGTTTATACAATAATAGTATTTATTTAAGAAAATGCAAAAACAACTAAGGGCTGTTTGGTTGGTTTTCCATTAAGTTTTGTATAGATAAATGTGTCTATGTGGATTAATCTGTCTGTATAGATTTAGAAAGTTTTTATTTGAAAGTGTTTTTTCATAAATGGAATGAACGTGTTTTTTAAGGGAGGGACTAGTTTGGAAAAAACTTGGCTTTCTGCATAAAGCTCCCCTTGAAATCTTACTGAATAAGCCACTTTCTATATCATTAAGCTACTACCAAACAGTCATATATAGCCGACTGAATAAGCTGGGAGTCTCATTAAGCTGCTAACAAACAAGCCCTAAGTACATACAAAATCATATATGATTCATGTGATTTTGCCCGCGACTTCAGGTCACGGTCAAAGTCGCCCGCGTCCGTTTTTTTCGGGTCAATGTAAAATCACAAATAATTGTGTACATGATTTGTTGTTTTCTTAAATAATTAGCGTTCTCGTTTGAACCCTCCTCAAATTACAAATCTTGATTAAGAAAGTTTCCATATTTGATATTAAAGTTTTGATCTTTATCTATAAAGCTTCAATCTTTATTAAACTTTTATTAATAAAGTTATAACTTTTATTTTGAAAAGTTTTCATTATTAAATCGTGAATATTGATTATCCTTTATTTATTTTTTTAACATTGGGTAATTGAAGAACAACCATCCCCACCTTCCTTCCAATATCCGGCCTCAACCTATTCTCCCCAAGGATGGCAGAAAACCCCGAACCCGACGGGGAAACCCGAAACCCGACTAAGTTCGGGTCGGTCGGGTTAAACAATTTCGGGTCGGATCGGGTAACGGGGATTTTATCGGGTTCGGGTTCGGGGACGGGGCAAGGTATCCCCGCCCCGATATATATATTTATATTATTAAAAATAAAATTATATATATATTATAATAAAATTATATATATATTATATATAAAATTATTTATATATATTATATATAAAATTATTTATATATATATTATATAAAATTATATATATTATGAAATTATATATATAATTATATAAATAAAATATTAAATTATCGGGTCGGGGATTCCCCATCGGGTCGGGTTCGGGGACGGGGCATAAAAAATCCCCGACGGGGCGCCCCGAATAAAAACCCGACGGGGATGGGTTTCGGTTTCAGGGACGGGGGACGGCAAACCCGCCCCGAACCCGCCCCGTTGCCATTCCTAATTCTCCCTTGGAAAAAAAACATAATTGTACGTAAGTAGATTCCCAAGAGAAAACTCTGCTCGATGGAAAATAAATTACGCAAAATTCACTAAACCAACCTTAGTGCAAGCTTCAAAGGAGGTGGGTGATGTTAGAAAGGTGGTTTTGTATTTCTCCATTGTAGTCAACAAATAACCTATTGAAGCAAAGTTAAAACCTACAGAAAATTCCATCAAGCAAAGTTAAAACCTACCATCAAGCAAAGTTATCACTGATTGAAGGGGGTGGGGTGGGGAAGACGTCGGAGATGATGAAGGGGTGAGGAGAGGACAAGGGAGGCCGAGATAGGGGGGAAGGTGTGAGCTATTGGTTTTTGGGTGTTTTACCTCCTCTTTACAAGATAATCTAGATATCTAAGTCATCTAGTCACGTTAACATGACCCGACAAGGCAATACTACTTGCACAAAACTCTATCAAGATACTAGTAAGCACAAAATCTCCAAATAATCAACATGTATCAAATGTTTATAAGGATTTCTGACTCACATTGCTAGACTTAGGGGTCGTTTACCCAAATGCTTACCCGGTAAGCGCTTACCAATAAAACTTGACACACTAACTTGCTTTACCGGGTAAGATTTTAATCATCACGATGGTATCTTATACAACAATTTACCCGGTAAACGCTTACCCGGGTAAGAGTTGTCACTCTCTCTTACCGGGTAAGACTCTTCATCCTTATTCTCGCTCTTACCGGGTAAGATCCTATCCTCTTTGTCATGTTCATCCGCTATGTAAATTCCCCGGTAAGCACTTATCGGGGAAGCATTTTGTAAACGGTCCCTTAGGTGAAATCTAGGTTTACAGGCAAAACCCCAAGGTAGATGAATAGCTCTAAGGTTAACTTTTTCAATGGAAAACTCCAATTTATGCCTTAAATGCACTTGGTTCTTCAATAAATGCTCCCTTAGTTCCCAAACTGAAATGAATGAAAAGAGCGATAGAGAAATGAATAAAAATGCCAAAACCTAGGTTAAAATGGGGTTTGATTCGCACCTGCACCATTGGCACGACTTTGGTCACGCCAAAAGTCGTGCGTACCGGTAAGCCCCCAAGCTTATGTCGCAGCCTAAGTCGCACACCAACCCATATGGCCTACTCTTTTGACCCCCAAACCAAATTTTTCTTAGGACTTACCATAAAACCAGCCACTACCATTTCCTATTGATGCAACTCAATAGAATGTATATTTGAGGTCAAAATACCAAATGAAACATAAAAATACATGCCAAAAAATCCATGTGTTAGAAACTCTAAGTGGTCATCATTAAAGGGGGGAACAACGAATGGGAAGTAGTGTGAGATAGGGATTGAGGGGTAAAGGGTAGTTTGGGGAGATTTGTGGTTTAATGGACTAATCCCCCTTGCCTAGCTGAGCAAATAAACCATCGCCTTAGCACTAAGTCACAAGCAAATAGCCATACATGGATTACCAGATAAGCCATACATCTCATTAAACCTCATTAAGCCATTTTATCCTTTTAGAAATGTCATCGAGCATGCTTAAGGTGTCTTGAAAGTAAGAGGCACAATCCTAAACTAAATGGTTCTTTATCCATTTTCAATACAAAAAGGATATAATGATTGTTTGTGTTAACGATCCATAATTTTATAAGATGTAATATACATGATAAAATATTTATGGAATCTAATGAAAAAACATTGTTCGCTACTGACGAACAACATGAAGGAAGCAAAGAAAAAGAAACCAATACAATACAATGGGACCCTCAAGACAATGAATATATGCCTAACTTGTGTGATCCGATTGCATATTAGTTATTGTCAAATGCTTCAAACTAATATTTGTACATAAGAGTTGGGTTCATACGAGAACGATATCTATTTAAGAAAACAAGAAAACAGTCGAGTACATACAAAATCATATATGATTCACGTACAAAATCATATATGATTCACGCGACTTTAGGTCAAGGCCAAAGTCGCCAGTGTCCTTTTTTTTCGAGTTAATGTAAAATCACATATGATTTTATATATGATTTGTTGTTTTCTTAAATAGTTATTGTCCTCGTTTGAACCGTACTCTTGTACATAAACCATTATGTTTAAACTGAAATTCAAAATTTATTTATATTTTAAATAGTAAATTACGTTTTAGTCCCTATGGTTTGTTAAAAAATTCGAATTTCGTCCCTGTAGTTTTGAAATTTTAGTTTTCATCCCTATGGTTTGTAATTCATTTCTATTTTCGTCGATGAGGCAAAAACAATATTTTTGAGTATAAAGGACTAAAATAGAAATGAATTATAAATCACTGGGATGAAAAAATCAATAAAAAGTAAATTATAAAATTGAAAAAAGTAATGAATTATAAAAGCATAGGGATGAAAATCGTAATTTCAAAACCATAAAGACGAAAATAGAAATTTTCAACAAACCTTAGGGACTAAAACATAATTTACTCTATTTTAAATTATCATACTATAATATTAAGTAAACTACAAATGTGGCCTCTATGGTTTGTCGGAAATAACACTTTCGGTCAATGGAATTGTTCATTCCAATTCCATAAACCAAACAGCCCCTAAGAGATGGCGGTGGAGAAGGAGAGGCGGTCAAACCTTTGACATTAAAGCTTATGAAAGCATTCAAACCACAAGTCACACAGGATGTTGATGCCATATTAAAAATAATGCAAAGCTTCAAAACTTGTTTCAAACAAAATAAACCTGTATGAACAATATTTGGAACGGTGATTTAGATGAAGATTTAAAAGCATGTACGGAAGATGATGGTGAAGTTAATGGTATTGTACACTAATAAAATAAACTAAAATGGGTGGTGGAGTAGGGTGGGTGTGAAGGGTGCGGTAAAGGAATATATATATATATATATATATATATATATAGAGAGAGAGAGAGAGAGAGAGAGAAAGAGAGAGTCTCATTCTTTTGTTAATATGGTATTTAGTGTTAACCTTGTTAACCAATATGAACCAATCATATCCCAGTATTAATTTTCGTTTTATTTCTCATTTGTCATATTAAATAAGGGTAAGATAGGAATTTTTAGTTTTGAATTAATCATGGGGTAGTTCTTTCCTTAATTCTCGTATGGATGAACATGGAATGTTTCCAAACTTCCAAACTTATTATTTAATGTTTTTCAATATTTTTCATTTGAAGATTTGGTGTCGTCTTCAACCTTCCGGTCGTTGGTTACTAGAAGATAACTAGAGTTATACCCGTCCGTTGGTCGGGGTACATGACATGATTTTAATCTAGTTTCAGATGTAAACCCTCAAGTGTTATTCTATTTTCTAATATTTTTTTTTAAATTCATGTGATGAATGGATGCAAATTAATCTAGAAAACTCATAGCATGTTATGGCAAAATTATCCTCCGGGAAGACTGAATCTTTTTATGTTGTCAATTGATACAGAAGCAAGGCCATCTCTGCAATTCGTTCGTTTTAAGGTCACAAATAAAAATGACATGTTAATGAAATAGTTAGACAGAAGAAAGTAAAGGCACATACCCGATAGGATGTTGGACCAACGTACGCACAAACTTCTTATAATGTGTATGATTTGCCATTGTTCAACATGTAAAAGAGATGAATAATTGAAGATAATGAGGATATATATATACATACATAGGGTTGGGCTTCTGAATGAATGTTATGGTGACAAGGGATATCCATCATTGGATTGCAAATTAGGATGAAATGCACCGAATCAATCCACGTAGGGAGCACGATGCATGTGTGAGTTTGAGATTAAAAGTGATCAAGGATCCATATCCTTTATTACCTTCTGTAACACCCTCAAATATGGAAATAGCAACTAATTTAAAATTTTCTAAATACATCAATAAATGATTCATATACAATCACAATTTAAGGTTTAACCTCAACACACACAATTTATTCTTTACATAAAGTCTATAACAAGGACGGGTGCTACTAAAACCCAATAATAGTCACTATCTCCAAACTGCGGAAGACTTCATCAAATACTTACACTTGTGAAAAACTAAAGCACGTCTCTTCATAGTACTGCTAGAACCAAACCCCCAACTAGAACCTGATGCACATACCGACAAATAAAAAGGTTAGGCTTAACGCATAGTGACCTCAAGAGTTTTCAACATATATAAATTAATCGTTTAAAAAGGAAGAATGCAAATAAAATCATAATCTTTCAAAATGATATGCTTCACTTATGAAAATGACTCGTTTACCAATAATTATGCATTTTAAACGAAAGAGACACCGAGTTAATCGTGAACCCAACCAAACTGTTTTAAAGGCGAAGATCCCAATATAAAACGTTCTTTCGTAAATTTAAGTTCAACCCAATACTTGCTCAAAAGAAAATTAGAAAGAGGACTCCCAATTTTATAAAACGCAGGTAACATTTTATATTTTAGAACACCCAAGACACGGGTGGGACATGACACACACAACTGTTTATCCATTGACGAAAACCCATATAAATAAATATCACCATAAACATGGACATTAGACCCAAGACTCACACAACCATAAAACGGAAGGAACCAAATACCGAAACGTAGAAATAACGCATTCCATTCAAACCTTAATATACGCGAGGGAAACCAATATTAAGGCCATCATTTACCGTCGACCACACAAAAACCAAAGTTGGTAATATACGACATTAACATTTAAAATACTACTGATCGACGACTGGGGAGACCCGTATACGTTGAGAGTAGAGAAACACACGAGTAGGCCGCCCATACAACGTACTCGCATTTCATCTCAACGTTTCCATCTTGGGTGGCGAGAACACGTGAATGAGGCCACCCGTGTGATGTTATTGGATTTCACCACATATCCCGGACCTAGTTCCCATGCCACCACCGACATCACAATCCTCGGACCGTTCATGCCTCTAGTCATACTCCGTCGAGTTCCACCCCAAGGACTTACAAACATGGGTGCCTATCCAATCTAGACGAGTTTCAACTCAGAAGCATTGTGCCACCTATTGCCTACTCGCTAGCGAACCCAAGCGGTCCACAGTTATAACCAACCTTACCCGCTTTCCCACGACAGACAGACTTACGTGCCTATGGATCCAATACAACACTGTCTAACATTACATGACTCTAATTGAATGACCAAAACACCCAAAACATGTAACTCTCAATTGACACGAAATAAACGCCATCATACTCAAAACTCCACAACGGTTATTAATTCGGACAAATGTCCTCAAAACTCAAAGTTAGTCAAAACCGAGCCAAAGACCCAACAATTTACGTAAATCTCCAATGAAAGCCAATATAGACATCGAAACACGTTTGACCAACAATTATGCAAACACCACAACCAAAAAGGGTAATTAACCCAAAACTTCTCATTGGTTGAAACAAAACGTTTTCCAAATGAACTCGTTCTCTTCATGTTGCCAAAATGACTCATAGTACAATGATATGCATTTTCCAACGGTTTATAAAATCGTATGCACCAAATGGAAAATTATATAAAATGACTTGCATTTATATATTATATCATCAAAGAAACATATCAAAATGATTTATTTATCAAAATGCCCAAAAATCACAAAGATGTGTGTTACATAAGTTTATAAGGTTAAATATATCCAAATAACCAAAACTTATCACCAGTTAACAATTTAATGTAAAACACAAACACTTTAAAATAAACATTTTGGCATGTACACCGTTTTCACAAATCAACTTGAACTCACCTTGCTAGATTTAGGCTAAATCTAGATTTTACCCCACTTTGAGCTCATTTGAATAAACTTGAATCTTCAAGGTCAAAACTTCCATAAACCTAGATACATAAATTTTCCACCATAAATATACATCTAAAACCATATAGAATCGATCCCCAAACACTTTACATCAAAACCTCCATTTTGGTCAAAACCCTATTTTTGACCCAAATCTTCCAAAATCTTAAAAACCGAAATTGAAGGAATCAAACACTAGGAAACCATCAATGGACCATTTATATCACCTAATAAGGTTTAGAAATGGAGAATGTAAACTTACCACTTAGGTTTTGGTGAAAACCTAGAAAACCCAAAAATGAGGTTGAGGTTGAAGATGAAGATGGTGAATCCTTGACCATAACTTTCAATTTTACCACTTGATAGTGTTTTATCTCCATAAAATACAAGGATTTGAGCCAAAAATAAGTTAGGGTTTGAAGGGGAAAGAAGGAAAACGCTTTGGGAGATAATAGAAGAAGTTTGGATGAGAGGAAATGAGAAAAAAGTTGAAAATTTCGACTTAATAGCAGTCTACCCTCCTTAGGCGACATTCATTGTCGCATTAAGCCCCCTGACTCTGTTTCATGCTGCGACTTTGCCCGATGCGACTATGACATTGTCATAGTCGCCGGGCATTGTAGCCATGCCCGTACCAAGCTCCAAAATTCGAATTTTTCAACACCAATACCCCCGATACTCTAAGAGACTTTTAATAATGATTTCCCAACAAAATCCCACTGCTTACAAGATACGAAATGCCCGGGTGACATTTACTTACCGAAAATTACGGGTGTTACACCTTCTCACCTTAACTCTTATTCTCACATGATTCTTTGTCTACATACACACACACACACACACACACACACACACACACATATTGTGTACTCACACAATACGACAATATGAAAAATCCAAATAAATGTAAGCGAGAAATTGTACAATTTGTATTAAATAAACAACATTCAATCATAATACATTCAAGGCCATACTTACGGAAAAAAGTTGACAAGAAATTGATCTACGCTTCTACCCATTATCAATGCATAAGAAAATACAACTATATATACTTCAACGTCAAGTCTGGTTAACAACGTCAAGAAGAATAACAATCCCCATGATCCATTGAGCTTTAATGAGCCACTGATGAAATTTTGCACCAATTTTTCACATAGAACTTCATTTTTTCTGCAAAAGAAACATGCAAGAATTTTCTCATTAATTTAAAAAGCTTCCAAACTTAACATCTAGTGTTTTATCTCCATCAATTTCAAATATTGCAACAGGAACACGTTTGCTCACCGAGTTTCTGTTATCATCAAGATTAAAATTTGATCAGTGATAAGCTTCTAAAGCAAGATGGAAATTAAAAACATAAAAGATGATTCCTATGTTTTGAAGAGTCAAAATGGAGTATGTAGCAAAGAAAGTAAAGCAAGAATGCAAACCCTCTTCACTATTTGAACTTTATTTTTGACAAAAAAAGAGAGAGAAGAAGTTAAGTTTACTTTACATCCAATTGAAGAACTACACCCATAAAAATATACAAAACATAACTTTATAAGAAACCATATGTAGTAAATCATGTTCAAAAACTACAAAATTTGAATAGAAATACATACTTTTTACCGGACTGTTTGTCATATATTTTCAACTCAGACTAAGACCAAAAAAGTGGTGATTCCACAGTTGGTTGCCCCTTTACCACACTGATGATACATATATGTTATATATATGGATATGAGATAGGCTATTTTCTTTGTTTTTTCTCGTACGTCAGAAACAATGTTATTTTGCCCTACATTCTAACTCCAAATATGTGTTCGTGATTAACAGGTTACACAACAATGACCAAACACACTGAAAATCCAACCTTTTCTACCTAAACATTTACATGTTTCCAAGCACACACAACCCTACAAAAAATGGATGAAATACATTAGCTAAAAGACTTACTTTTGTCGTAAAAGAATGTTCTTTTTTTTTTTGCAAAATTCTAGATCCCAAAACAAATTCAATCGATTGGGACATTTCGTTGAACACATTAAAGACATAAAAGAAGCATATCAAACATGAAGAGATTATTTTTGATAGAAATGATCAAATGAGAATTATAAAAGGGCCACTTACCTCTAACTGCCATTCAAATTTGCAACATGTAGGATAAGTAATCCTCTTTGGTATCTGCGATTTCGAAAAACGACACTCGTCATTCGTGTTTGAGAGACAAAGAAGCAGATTAGTATGAGAGAGATTGAGATTGAATCAGGTTTGAATTTTTAATTTCAAAAGTGTTTGTGAATCAAATCTTGACTTTGAACACGGAATAGACATAGATGGGGGAAAACACCATTAAGAAGTAAAAATGAAGGAGAAACGGGACGGTAGAGATGACGGAGAAGGTGATGGTGGTGTTGAATAGTTTGGCGTCAATCGAGGAATGGAGGAGGGCGGTGGTGGAAGAAGGTGGGATTGCATCGCTGGTGGAGGTGGTGGAGGGTGGTAGATCGGTGTGTTTGGTCAATTTCATCGAGAAGGAAATTGAGGGGGAGAGGAATTATGTAGGACATTTTAGGAATGTATCAATGAAAGAAAAAATTAGTGCCATTTTAGGAATTATAAACCCCAATTTTAATGTTTTATTGGAAATCACGTACGACTTAATTTCTCATGAAAATATGATAGTTGATATTAAAAAGATTGCTATTGCCATCAAGTACCTTAATGCTTGATCTTCTTGCACATACCCCAGGGCAAGGCCTAATCTATGTGTTAGTTGGCAGAGAACCCAAGATTGGTACAATAATAGAAAATGGATAAGATACATTAATTAACATGGGGGCATGAACAAATCTGGAAACAATAATTACGTGGTAGCCTTCCTCGTTCGTCAACTTGGATCCATACTACCTTCACATACAAAACAAAAGAAAGTCCACAAAACATTTAAAATAGAGCTCTTCATGAATAAATAAATAAATAAAAATGAAGAAAACACAAGTCCAGGAGGAGCAACACCAAAAATGGTGGAGCTAGCCATAATACAAAAATTGAACATCTTCAAGTAAGCAAATGAGCAATGAAGTTTCATATTCATGAGTGGCAAGGAAGGGGACTTACATGTAGCTTTTGACCACAATACATGCTATAATAAGATGCTTCCAAATAAGATGTCACACCTGGAAAAACAAGGAAACATTCAAGGAGAGACCAAAACATGGAAATCTATATACAAGAGACCAAGAGATGGTCTATAATTCAACATCCAAATTAATACCATAACACCTTCGCCTCCACCTTACCCTTCATCCCCACCAAAATCAACATCCAAATTAATACCATTTTTATGTAAAATAATTCCATTAGAAATGAAGGATCCATATCATCATACTTGTTGTTAAGCATAATACAAACCATCTAAACTCATCACAGATGGCTTCGATTTTGGATTTTGAATGCAATTAAGTAGGCTTTACCTTTTTACATGGATGCATAGACGAAGGATCGTATGAGAAGTTGAGTTAACGGTGAGAAGCGTGAGAAGTGGATCTGAACCGTTGATATAAATGGAAATATATTTCCTACTTTTAGAGATGCATGTTATGCTATTGGGCTTTTAGATGACGACAAGGAATATGTTGATGCCATTGAAGAAACAAGTTTAACCGGTTCTGGTTTTTATCTACAGTCTTTATTTGCAACCATGTTGATTTCAAATAGTCTGTCTAGACCTGAATTAGTTTGGCAAAAAAACATGACAATACTTGGCAGATGTGATTCTTTACAATCAACGAATTGCACTAAAGTCTCACGGTATGTTAATTATCTATTTAGGTATTTATACAGTTATTATTTAAATACAAACCAATTTATTGTTTTATTATTTTTTAAATAATATTTTCTTTCTCAAATATATTTTCGGTTATTATTTCTATGTTATGGTTGTTTAAAATTTATATTATATATATGTTACACGTTTATCCCTTAATGATGATCAAGTCAAAAATTTGACATTGTTTGAGATTGAAAAGATTTTACTTCGTAACAATTACAGCCTAAAAAAGTTCACCACTATGTCTTACCTTGATGATGATTCTGTTGAGTCTTCAAACAATTGTTTTATTACGGAGGAGCTAGATTAAGACATAGATAATCTACATAAAGAGTTTCGTCAACTTCTAGGTACTTTAACAAATGAGCAACAAGGTGTTTTTGACTATATCATCACAGCGGTTCAAAATAACCAAGGAGGTGTGTTTTTTGTATATGGTTATGGCAGAACAGGTAAAACATTTATATGGAAGACATTATCTGCATCAATAAGATCTAGAAGTAAAATTGTTTTAAACTTTGCTTCGAGTGGTATTGCTTCTTTACTTCTTACAGGAGGCAGGACAACACACTTCAAATTCCTATAATTCTTAATGAAGATTCTCTTTGTTACATAAAACCAGACAGTGATGTTTACAAGTTAATAAAGAAGAATAAGTTGATTATATGGGATGAAGCACCAATGGTTCATCGGCATGCAATTGAAGCATTGGATAGAAGTATGAATGAGATTTTTGGTAGTCAAGATATTACTGACTCAGAAATGTTTTTTGGTGGCAAAGTAGTTGTTTTTGGAGGAGATTTCAGACAAATTATGTCGATTATTCCCAACACAAGTAGACAAGACATTGTTAATGTGTCATTAAGTTCATCTTACATTTGGGAAAAATGCAAAGTCCTAAGGTTAACTAAAAACATGAGGTTAACTGTTAACAGTCAAACTTCTGATATCGAACAAACAAGGATTTTTGCAAACTGGCTTTTGGATTTAGGAGAAGGCAAGGTTGGTAGTGTGAATAATGGTGAGACAATTATCTATATACATGATGATCTTCTCATTACCGATTCAATGGATCCTATATCTATATTAATTGAATTTGTCTATCCTTCTATTCTTGTAAATGTCAAGAATTCATCCTATTTTCAGGAAAGAGCAATACTTGCACCCAAACATGAAGTCGTTCAAGAAATAAATGATTGTTTGCTATCATTGTTTCCAGGAGACGAAAAGGAGTACCTAAGTTCAGATAGTCTGTGTGAATCAGAGCATCTTCACGAACAGTTTGATGAAACTTTGTACTCACCTGATGTTTTAAATGGTCTTAAATTATCGGGTTTGCCAAACCATAAGATATTACTAAAAGTTGGTGTTCCAGTTATGTTACTAAGGAATATTGATCAGAAATCTGGGTTATGTAATGGAACTAGACTACGAGTGTTATCTTTGGGAAATCGGGTTATAGAAGCAGATATCATATCTGGAAGCAATATTGGAAGGCGAACATTTATTCCAAGAATGTCTTTGAAACCTACAGATAAAAGGATTATGTTCAAGTTTCAAATAAGATAATTTCCAATTGTTGTATGTTTTGCCATGACCATAAATAAAAGCAGAGACAGTCATTATCGAATGTTGGTTTGTTTCTGAGACGACCATTCTTCGCCCATGGTCAGTTGTGTGTTGCTTTATCTAGAGTAAAAAGTAGACAAGGTTTAAAAATATTAATTATAGATGATGAAAGTATAATTAGCAATAGAACAAAGAATGTTGTACATAAAGAAGTATTTGGTAATTTATGACATGTGGTTCTTATTTTATTAATGTTTTAACTATGTACTTTTCTATAATTTCATTTACGTTCCATTATAAATTTTGTTTTATAAATTCTTAATATTTATTCATATTTTTTATTAACTTTTTGCAAAACATCATTTGTGAAAACTGCCTAAAACAAGGACATTTTGTAACCAACTGCAAAAAAAAAAACTCTGAAGGGAAAAAAACTTGGAAAAGTAGCATCGTACTTTCGATGATTATTCATATCTGTAAGATAAGTTTCTAGCATTATTTAATTTTTTAAATTACCCCGTGTAATACATTGGTTCAAACCTAGTTAAACGTATATAACAAATAAGTCAAATTTTCAGAAAATGTATTTATCTTCATATAGAGGTGGTTTCAATTGGAAACCATATTAGATTGGAAACTTTGGAATCCGTCAATTTCATTGGTTAAATTAATGAAATTGGTTCATAAAGTTGTTTAATATGATCAATTTGTTTCATATAATTCTTTTATTAATGAAATTGTTTCATATATTTGTGTTTTTTATGTAGTTTCATCTATTTTTCTCATTCTGATGAAATTGTTTCATGTATTTTCACAGTCTGATGAAACTTTTTTATTTTTACATAAAAAACACAAATATATGCAACAATTTCATCAATAAAAGAATTATATGATACAATTTCATCAAATTAAACAATTTCATGAAACAATTTCATTAACTTAACCAATGAAATCGAGGGTTTCCACGGTTTTCAAAATTAGAGTGGTTTCCATTTGATCGCTCCCCTCTTCATATATATATATATATATATATATATATATATATATATATATATATATATACTAGAAATGTACCCTCACAATACAGCGGGTTTCTGAAATATAGAACTCGAACCCTCGATCATTATTCATACTTTTTGTTAGTCTTTTTTTATTTTATTTTACGATTTTGAGAAAACTAGATTTAAAACAAAAATATATTTTAGTTTAGTTTAATTATGGTTTTTTATAAAAAATAATAATAAAATATTTTGTTACGGGTCAAAAAATGTTTAATTTAAATGATAACTATATTTAAGATATTTTATATTTAAAATTAAAAAAATAACATACTTCAATAAAAAATAAAAAAAAGGTGTTTTATCTCGAATTTTCTTATATTTATCGGTTAGTTATATCAATAGTTAAAAATTTTAGATATTTTAGAAAATAAAAATAAGTGCTTATCTGCAGTTAGTTACACGAATTCAAACATTGAGCTTTTATAAGTTGTACTTATGTTTAATCAATTTTTACTTTTGGATTTTAAGTAATATGCATTAATAAGTGGTACCTAATGCATAAAAATTAGTTTTTAAGAGTTTACCTTAAATGCTTTATAATATAGTATAGATATATTAGTTTAAATTCAAAATTACAAGTTAATGAAACATAATTATCTATACTATATTATAAAGATGGTATAAAAAACTCTTAATTACAACTCACTAAGCTTTATGTACTATCATTTAAAGTTATCTACTTAAAATCTCTTAAAAATAACTACTAAAGCCTAATGTACTACCTGTAAAGCTTTTAACCCTAATTAATATATTTCATCTTTATCCCCCAAAATCCTTATCTCTAATCCGCAAACCCTAAAATTATGAAATTTGAATTCTGATAAACATAATCAAAACAAGATAAACATCTCAATTTAAATATAAAAAATTTAAAATATATAAGATAATTAATGAATTTTAACAAACTACTTAATTTTTTTTATATAAAAAATATTATATTGTTAAGCCTAAATTAAACAAATTTATATATAAAAAAACCATTATCACTTAATAAAAACCATCCAAAATCGTACTGTAAATCAATAAAAAACAAAAAATAAAAATAAACATTAAAATCGTGATGTATTAAGCATTATGTACTATCATTTAAAGTTATCTACTTAAAATCTCTTAAAAAATAATTAATGAAGCAATATGTACTACTTTTAAATGTTTTTAACTCTAATTAATAAATTTCATCCTTATCCCCCAAAATCTTTATCTCTAATCCCCAAATCCTAAAATTATGAAATTTGAATTCTGATAAACATAATCAAAACAGGATAAACATCTCAATTTAAATATAATTTTTTAAAAATATATAAGATAATTAATAAATTTTAATAAACTACTTAATTTTTTTTTACATAAAAAACATTATATTGTTAAGCCTAAATTAAACAAATTTATATATAAAAAAACATTATCACTCAATAAAAATCATCCAAAATCGTACTGTAAATCAATAAAAAACAAAAAATAAAAATAAACATTAAAATCGTGATGTATCTCGCTGCATTGCGCGAGTATGCTTCTAGTAATTTATTAAAGTCTCATGTTTTTATTTGTATAACTAACTGCAAATAAACATATTAAATACAGGATAAACACTATGAGATAAACTACCTTTTTATTTTTTATTAAAATATATTATCAATAATTTTAAATATAATAACATCTATATTTATTGGTTAGTTATATCAATAGTTAAAAATTTTAGATATTTTAGAAAATAAAAATAAGTGTTTATCTGCAGTTAGTTACACGAATTCAAACATTGAGCTTTTATAAGCTGTACCAAAACATTATGAAGTTGTAAATTAAGTAATTGTCTTTAATTAGTTGTATTTTGTGCTTAAAATGTTGTAATTAAGAGTTTTTATGTCTTTTTTATAATATAGTATATATATATACATATAATATCAACATAATTTATTCCAAGTTATTTTATTTTTTTCACCCTTTTCAACAATGAACCTATGGTTTTTGTCGAACGGATACATTTTTTAAGGTGGATCAAAGGTCTGCAAAGTTGTCTGACGTGTTTTTAATTGAGTTCTAACATTTTAACAAAATTTTTAAATATTTTGGTTGATTTCGAAGGATTTATTCAGGTTTTTTTTATTGATACCCCTTGTATTTTCTAATATTTTGAAGTACCATTAAAAGTTTAACGGATGCATTTTTTCATATCCCAATATGTAAAAATTGATTGAACAGGTGTTTGAAACTAGGGGTGTGCAGAAATTCAACCGATCCAATAGGAACCGACCGATCCAATTAGAATCGACCGACCATAATTGGATATCCAATTGTAATTGGATCAGATCGGATTGAAAATCTCAACATCCAATTTGGATCGGTCGGTTCTTGGATGGCAGTCCAGAACCGACCAAAACCGACCGAACCGACCAACATCCAATTACCCATCCAGTTTTCCATCATACTATCATCCAATTATTTTTTTTTTGCAATTTGCTTAAAGCTAAATTTGTTTTGTGTTGGTTTTTGAATTTTTAGTCTCACTTATGTTGGTTTTAACACAAACTAAAAGTAATTAATTAGAACATTGCATTAAATTAACACGTTGGATGTATCCGATTTGATCATCCATTGGATGTCGGATGGATCAAATCCGATCCAATGGATATCCAATCTGATCCAATAAGAACATCCAATGGATGGAACCGAACCGATCCAATCATCCATTGGATTGGAAAAATCCAACATCCAATGGATGATTGGATCGTTTCGGTTCCCCTCACATCAATTGGATGTTAACCGATGAACACCCCTATTTGAAACCTTATTCGAACTTTCATAATTTCACCCTTGATAGTATCATACAAAATAACAACATAAAATAATGTTTATTAATTAATAATAATTTTATATATTTTAATGATTCCTTAAAACATGTCTGGTATTAAGTCAACAAAAATGTATGAAAAAAGGTAATTTAATTGAAATGCCCGTATTTTAATTGTATCTTACCAAAATGCCCAAAATCTCCCAATTTTTGTCGAAATACCCAATTACCCCGGGATTTTTACCCATCGCGGGGTTAGCACTGGATTGGTTTTAGAGGGGTTAACCCCGTGATTTTGTTTAATTTCGCGGGGTTGTGTAAAAAAATTTGGATGAAGTCCGCGATATTGGTTTTAGAGAGGTTAACCCCGTGATTTTGTTTGATTTTAATATATATATATATATATATATATATAGAGAGAGAGAGAGAGAGAGAGAGCAAGGATCATTTGTTAACCAAGTATTTCTTGTTAACTATGTGAACCTTGCTCAACCAATAGGAATGCAAGGTTATTTGATGTTTAATTAATTTATTTATTTAATCCAAAATGGCATAAACGTCATAACAGTAGTAATATTTTGTCATTAATTTCATGTAAGTTACAAAAAATGAAGATTCCAAAATTACTTTGTAGGTTACGATTTTTGAAGATCATCCTTTTTCATATTACTTTTTTGAATCATTTCAATATTATTATAATAGTTTTGGTTCATGATTGGATAAAACCGTATATCGTATAGTCATTTTTCTCGAAAAGGTAAACAGAGATGAACTTATATGCATAACACGAACAGAGGTGAACTTATATGCTTGGTGTTAAAAGATATGAACATATATGCATATCATGAACAAATATGTTAACATATTTGCACATGATGGTTGTTGTTGAAACATATTTTAATTTTACATAAAGGTGAACAATCATCAACTACTAAAAGGTGAAATTGGAATTTAAATTAGATGAACATATGAAATTTAAATCTTCATCCACTCCTAATGTTGCTAGTCAAATTGGGATTTAAATTAGATGAACATATGTGATCTAAGAGTTGATATTTAAATTGAAAGTAATTTAAGTTGATATTGAATGCAATTAATGATGAATTAGGCGTTTCATTTGGGTTTTTTTACCCATAATACCCTTACAAGTCATGTTCACTTTAATTAACAATAAATGAGACATTTTTTTTTAATAAAAATTGATTATTAATCTCAACCATCCAATATCAAGATGGATGACTTGAATAAGTTCACAAAGTTAACAAAAATATTAAGGTTAACAAAAGAACTCAACCCTATATATATATATATATATATATATATATATATATATATATATATATATATATATATATATATATATTATTAAAATTAATCAATGGTTTAGATCGGTTTTCACGGTTCTCAACCTATTTTTGGTTTTCATTTGATTATCGTCCTATATATATATTTACATTTTATACCCCTATAATTATTTAGTTAGTTTATTTTATACCCTTTACTTTTCTATTTTTCATTTTACACTTTTATCATATTAACACATATAATCGTATATTAACTAAAATACGTTAAAAAATACGTTTTAATTTTAACAAGTTACACCATTATAATCGTCTCTTCGATACATTCGAAATGAGCCCAATATTGAATATTTTTTGATTTAATTATATTATTATATGTCATATATACTAATTAAAAAGTGAAGCCTCATAGTGACAAGTGTTCATCTCTCATAAGTGGGGCATATAATCACATCTTCATCTATTCTCATGGCATGTAAATGGGACTCAGAAAATGAAAAGCAGAATTGGAGTAGGGTAGAAAAGGAAGAAAAAGAAAAATAAGAGCAAGACGTATAATTTGAATTTGAAACTGAGAACATTTGTTTTGGCCCATTAGATTATTTTTATTAGTCAACTAAGGTTTTTAGTTTGAAGGTAGGGCCATGTCATTTTGTTATGGGTCCATTATAAGGACCACACTTCACCATTATCATTACCTCAGGTTTCCTTCATTGACTTGAACTGCCTGTAAGTTTCTCCCATTTGGAGAGGTTGGGATGTTAATGGTCTTGAATGCTTCCAAGTTTCTCTAGCCATTCTATGTGGCTGTAGAGTCGACACTGTTTTGGTTGAACTAAGTAAGCCTTGTGTTAGGAAGAGAATGGAAAATAATAGTGTAAGAGTAATGCATTTAGATTGTTGGAAGCCCGATGTGCTTTCTAAGTTTGTATACCGATGGTGCTTCTTACAATCACAAATATGATGAATCGTTCAAAATGTATAACCAACCAATCCAAACCAAGAAAACCCAGTATATCCCACTCGGAGGTGGGGTCTTGGGGGGGGAGTGGGACGTATTTAGACCTGACCTCTACCCTAAAGACTGGTGGAGTTGAATCATTCAAAATGTATGTGGAAAGTATATTCAAATTGCTTGAAGCCGCTTTTTATTTCAAACGGTCTACACTCTAAAAGATTAGCATGCATATACATATCAAGTCCAAGTCCCAAAAATGTAGCAAAATATGCTAAGGCCATAGTGTCTTTGGTAAGCAGGCTGGACAAGACTAGACGGATAAGAGTGAGGTAAACAGGTGAAAGAATTGTGAAAGGTTTTAGGGTTTAGATGTGACTCGAGTAATTTAGAAATTCACCTATCTTGTCTCATCTTCTTGATTTTTGTTCCACCTATTTTGGTGAGAAAACTCAGTAGTCGGTCCTGTCATGGTCCCGGTCTAATCTCACGCCAACAGTGGCACAACAAGTTTTTATTTTGTCTTGCCGTGCGTACCAAACGTACCCTCATAGTCTTGTGTGCGTTGATATGTAAACATGGTGACCTCTTTTTTCTTTGTATTATGCAACTTATATCTTTGTGTGAGAAAGTGGTGGCAATGAAGAAGCAGATGCAAATATCTAGTTTAGATTTAACTCTGGTTGGAATCGATGGAGGTTGATAACTTAAGTGGATTATGTTTAGGGTTTGAATCTGGGGGGAGACAGGATGTCTTTTCCGGTGCAAGCTTGTAGAGGGATGGCTTGTAGGATCCACAAAAGTGGGCCACGGGGCCATGGGTCCCTACCAATAAACCTTTTAAGTGGATTATGTTTATCAAGTTGCAACCATTGTTGTATCTATGGGAATTTTGAGTTAGATAATTAGCTAAAAAAAAGGTAACTTTTTGAATGTTGGATGGGTTTACCTGATGGTTTGCTGTAACCATCAGTGTTTTATATAAATTATGATCATGAATTGTTGGCTCTTTATACCTAACTATTTTTTTGGTATTGGTAATGTCCTTGTAGGTAGGTATATATTTTAATTTATGGATTTAATTAAAATTTATTTAAGGTTATATACCTAAATGACTCATGCCCTTTGATCAAGTAGGCTTAAAATGAGCAAAATTCTTGAATTTGGCATGGCAAGAGGTGATGACGAATGTTCTTTCACTCATATTTTAGCTGATTTATCATTTTGGAGAACATACTTTTAAAATATATGTTTAGTACTCTACAGTTTGAAAAGGAAAAAGATTTATGTTATAGTTTAAAATTGGTCTATTTCGATAATATAATTTTAAAAAGTAAGTCAAAATATAGGTTTTTGAATAAAAAAATTTCAGACTATAAATCTTTAATCGTGTCCTTTGAAAGCATGATTTCCAGATGATAATCCAATGAAAGTACTTCTGTTTTAAACACAATTTGTCATGTAGTTGGATGGTTAGAGAAAAAAAGATGTAATTAACTAGGGTTTGGCTTTGATGTATTCATTTGGTTTTAACGGTATTTAAATGAGTGGGTTTCAAGTTATTTAGGTTATCCGGTTTGTGTTATTTAGATTTGGAAATATGAACAACTCAATTGGAAACTAATCGATTAAAGAGTTACCAAACTGAATAGAAATTTTGGTTAATTGATTCAGGTTGCATTAAACCCCAATTTCTTTTTGTTATTGAACCATAAAATTATATTCTTGACATATGTTTAAAGGATGACAATAAAATGAAATTGCCAAAATACCTTTCATCTATGTTTTCATAGATATTTTCATATTTTTTTATCTTCATATTCAATTTTTTTGCCATATTTTGCTATTTTGGTATGAAATCACGGGAGAGTGTAAACCGCAAAGTCCGTTTGACGTAGGTCATAACTATGAAATGAAAATGGAAATCGTGAAAGCTTTTAAATCACATAATACAAGTGAGAAAAATGTTCGTCGCTAATCTTTAAAATTTGTTTTTTTTCGTCCATGTAGTTATCAATTTGTTTCTCTTTTCGTCCCTGAGATTGCATTGCCCTGACTTGACGAACATTTTCTAACAACGTTAGACCCAGGGACCAAAAAAGCAAAATTTAAAAACCAGGGATAAAAATAGTAAGAGCATCTCCAACAGCTTCTCCATTTTGGAGAAAATAAAGAAAATAGAGATTTTGGGTATAAAATGAGCTCCAACAACTTCCCCAAAACTTTCTCCAAAATGGAGAAAGTATGAGAGAATACATTTTTCTCCAAGTTTGGAAATATCTCCAAAAATGATTACCAAGAGAGAGAAATTATTTTTTATTACATTCCACCAATGAGAAACTTTAAAATAAATTGTTTAGGTGAGAGAAATAATATTTTATTAAATATATAGAATATTTTAATAATATAATCAATGATTTATCTCCAAAATGGGGAAGTTGTGGAGATGGTTGTAATTTTTTTTTGGAGATTTTGACTGTTGGTTCTCCATTTTGGAGAAATTTTGGAGAAGTTGTTGGAGATGCTCTAATAAACAACAAACCATAAAGACGAAAATCGTAGTTCACTCTTTAAAAAACTTGAAAATTTAAATACTTATAATTAAAAATAAGTTAAATATAAACATGGACCCAACCCACAAAATAAAAGGCCGACATCAAACATCTCACAAACTACCATCACATGATCCACAAGATCCAAAACAAATACATCAAACCCGACAAGAAACTAACTTCTTGGCAAATTACATAACAATTGTCTTCAAATTCATCGTTTAAAAAACGAGGCTAAAATTAAGTCTAAAACATATTCCTAAACAAATGACTTACATTATAGATTGACCTAATTCGATTACGACTTCGTACTTCTAGCAATAAAACACTCTTGAACACAAAGTGCATATGGCTTTTGAGGTTTTGAGGTTCATTACATAATGAAATACCTCATCAGGGAGTGTTATGGTAATGACAGTTCTAGCTTTGGTGTCAATAGTCACCTTCTTCTTATCTTCATCATTCCATTGATGAGCTTGCTTTGCCACTTCTCTTTCAAGTATGTCTTCACTATTGGTAGTAGCGAGAACAGCAGGAGCGAGTACAAATGGAACATAAGGTCCATTTTCAATGTAGTGAGGAATAACATGATCTACACCTTCAAGGAAGAAAGACATACGACTTTTCCCGAGACAAAAATCGTGGTCGTTTTACAAGAGAAACATTATCGTGATAGTTGTTTGTAGTTAAAGCCATTTTAGATAATCTTTGTAGAGTTTCTAGAGAAGAAAACACTGCTCTGATACCACTTGTTGGTCCCAAAGAAGTTCTACAAGAGTAAATAGTTTGTAGGGGGGTGAATACAAACACATATCTTGTACTTTTTAAATTCTTTTACTGGTTAAGGAAGAACCGATACAGAATTTACAGATTGTTACGGAAATAGAAAAGGAAAAACTTAATCTAAACAATCTTGAGAATCACTAAGTTTTTCTTACACATAGAAAGATAGATAGGAATAAGAGAGAAGAAAGGATAAAGATGACTATGAAGGCCTAAAGAGCTTAATAAAGAATAAGGGTCTTCTCTGCTATTTATACCTAATGCATTAAATTTACCTCAGAAGGTATAGTCCATGTGTAACAACTCGTCCCACATGGATAGAAAATGAGATTTGTGAGCTCCTTATAAGCCTCAAGTTGTGAGCTACCATTAAATTCCACCATGGTTTTAAGTTGGACTGGAAGTTATTGAGCCAACCTATTGCTTTGGGCTTTAGGGTGTTACAAATGGTATCAGAGCCGATCCACATACAATCGATATGGTGGGGCAAACCTCATCGAAAATGATGAGTCCTCGAGTGTGTGTTTATAACATCTTAGGCGATTCCCACATCTCCAAATACAAGGAGGAAGATTCTGGGCAGGACTGACGAGGACGTTAGGAGTTTAAGTGGGGGAGTTTGTGACAACTCAATCTACATGGATAGAAAATGAGATTTGTGAGCTCCTTATAAGCCTCAAGTTGTTGGCTACCATTAACTTCCACCATGGTTTTAAGTTGGACTCGAAGTTATTGGGCCAACCTATTGTTTGGGCTTTGGGGTGTTACACCACGTGTCAAGAGAGGAGTGAAATGCATGTCCTTGTCCTTTTGTAGTAGCACATATTTGGCCCCATGTGAACAATGAGGCTAGGTATTTGGTAAGCACGATTGGGGACACAAAAGCAATCGCATTATATACCTTCATCCTTTTGTGCAAGAGAGTAAGACAAAAACTAATCTTGATGAGCAAGACTCTTGATTAGTGATAGAGTTGAATCATTGAGGACTCTTCAACAATCGTTGAGTCTTGGTCATACTTCACACTCATTGTAGACAATCTTGATATCACTGAATGCTGCTTTAGGTCACGATTATACTAGTCTCTTTCTTCGGCTATTTCTTTGACATCGTTGAAGGCTTCTTTGGTGTGAGTTTTGTATTTGAGGAATACTTAAGTTTATTCTGTTACAATACATGTTCAACAATTACTGAACAGTCTCAGTAAAGATCGTTGAAACTAGAACAAATAATTTAAATATACTCAAGTACATTTCATTAAGTATAAAGGATAATCATCAAATCACTGAGATAGTTTGGATCAATAGTTTTTTTCAGATACCGCTCAACACCAACTCTATGTTCCCTTGACAAAAATTACAATCCAAACTTATTCTCCAGTTTCTGAATTTGGTTAAGGAAGATCCATGCCATCTGTCTTTACCAAAAATCCATTTATTAGAAACATACATATAACTAAAAGGCAAACTGCATGATGCTGCAAAGAACCCCGATACAGAATTCACACCTACTATGGGGTTTTTCTATAATACCAAAGGCCTAATATAGGCATTTCCACTATGGGAAAATGTTGTTTTCATCATTTGACTTTAAATGTATATCAATTCATGTGCTATGGGGAAATGCATTCATTTTCCCTTCAACCCTGTTGAGCTAATATAGATATATGTCATGGCCTTTAATTAACATAAGATGCCAAAAAACAAATCACAACAAGTAGTTCAAAACAACTTATTAAATTATGCTTCTTAGTATAAAATATACAAGTAGTTCAAAACAAATTTGTACTTTCGTAGTACATAAACACAAAGTTTCACTACACATGATATAATAAATTTGAAATGCAAAACAATGCTTATTTCAGTTTTAAAATGAATAAAATGCTCCAAAAACTAAGAGTGTCTCTAATGGAAAGTTCTTAAACTTGGTGGATCGGTTCATAAACGTTTACACTATCAGAAAGAAATGATGCATGCCAACGTAGGAAGGGAAAGATTCATAAAAGTTAACGGTTTTCATCAAAATAGTGGGGCCCATTCCACTTATATAAAAGAAAGTAATTAGAATTTAGGTGATGCACCTGTTCATGATTGGGTGGTAGAAAGTTTATAATATACGTAGTAAAGAGCTATGATGTGACTGAGTCAAACTTCTAAACTTGATCATGACCAAAGATGTCCAAATGAACTCAAATATATATATATATATATATATATATATATATATATATATATGTTGGATCCCAGATTTAATCTTACGATAATAATGATATAAACAACAAGAGTAATAACAGCGGAAACAATATAGTTTAACATCAAAAGCAGATTCAAATATCACAGTTCATATAATAAGATAAGCAGTAAGAACAAGATATTCTCAAGATATATTCAGTTGATTCTTCTAATACAAGATATCAAAAACACACTTTTGTCAAATGAGTGATGGTCCTATTTATAGGACCATAAAGTAAACAGTGTACTATTCTGACAAATAGAAGCATGCTTGAACAGTGTCTTACCTAAAAGGTAAGCTCAAGACATGCTTGAACAGTAACCTACTCTATAAATTAAATCTTATCACTAAGTGATTGGTTATCTGTTCTGATACTTCAGGAAAATGTTTCAGCCCCTTCTTTAGAGAGAATGTCTTCAGAGATCTGATATAGTCTTCAGAGCCTCTGATGAAGCCATCTCTGATGTCTTCTGCTGAAAGTGTTCATCTCTGATATGTACTTCAGAGGTATGTTTGTCCTCTGAAGTCTTCGTTCTCTGAAATCTTTGTTCTCTGAAGCCTGTCTCTGGAAGTCCTCTGAAGTAGGACTTAAATATTTTCAACACTTTAACAAATGAAGATTTGGGGCTAACAATCTCCCCCTAAGTGTTGAAAATAAAAAAAATGCAAAAGTAGCAGAGAACAGAAAATTTAAACTAGAAAGCATAGAGGAGAAAATCATCCTCTTAAATATTACTTCTAAAACATTTGGAAATTCAATACAGAGAAAGTAACATTCAAAAATAAAGAAGCTAAACTAACACTTGTCACTCGAACAGATTTCATGAAACTTCATGATAAGCTCTCTGAAGTTAATCATCGAGCCAATCTCTAAGTCCAGTTTCGCCAGTAAGTCTGCTCTGTGTAGTTCTTTCTTTACATGGATCATTTTTTGTATTCCTCTCAGGGTTTCATCAGAGTACTTCGAAACTTCAGAAGCTAGAAATATTTTCTTTACTTGGTTTACTCTGAAGACGAAACCCAGAGGTTCTGCTATGATTGATCCGGTCTTCTGTTGGTCAAGATTCTCGATCGATTCAACAGGTTCTGTTATTTCTAGCTTTTCTTCTCCCATGTTCAGAGCAATCTGGAAGTCACGTTTTACTCTGTGTTTGACATAGGCCTCCATTGCTCATCTGACTTCAACCATGCCCATTCTGATTTCTCTTCTTCCATTATCATATTTAGCAGAGCAATAGACATATAAATGAGGTAAATCATATGGATTTATATTTACGAGATCATTATCATTGAACTCGTAAATCTTCTAATCAGAGCGAGTTACCACATAGTGCCTATAGATTATCTTGTTGTAAGCAAAAGTCTTCTCAGAGATTTTGTTGATTTTGATGATTGGATCATCAGAGAGGACCTGTGCTCTGGGTGTGGTTTTATCTCTGACGAATCTTCGCTCATAGTCAGGAATGTTCTCTCTGATCCTTGGATTCATAGGAATGACTAGATTATCTGCCATGTTGAACTCACAGTAGATGTATCTGAAGTGGTCTTCTATGGAGGATTCGGGATTGGATGCTAGGAATGTAGGAGGTTGAGTAAAGACTTTGGCTGGTAAACCTATGCTTGCCTTCTGAACAGGATTCTCTGGAGGAGCCTGTTCATCAACAACCACGGTTTCTGGTTCCTTTTCCTGTGGAGGATCTTCTGTTGTAGGTTCAGAGATGTAGCCATCTATCTCTGGTGATTCCCTCAACTCTGTTGCTGTTGAAGTATGATGTGGTTGAGCATTCTTGAATACATACTCTTCAACATCAACTACTTCAATCTGTTCTTCAGCAGTTTCTTCTTCTTTTCCAGAATCTGATTTTTCTTCCTTTCCAGATTCTGGTTCTGCTCTTTCAGACTCTGATTCGTAAGCATATCTCATCACATAAGTTGGTCTTTCTGGTGATGAGAATGCATCTTCTGAAGTAGAAAAATCTATCAACTATTCGTCTTCATCTTCTTTCAGAGCCCCAATTGTTTCTGGAGTTGCATCTATGACTTGTATTGTTGGATCATCTGTAGTGGATGGTGCTAGGAAGATGACAGGTATTGGAGATTTAAGAGTGGTCTGATTATCTTCAGCAGAGGTTGAGGTTGAGCGCCTTTCTGCTTCTTTTTCTTTACCTCTGTTGGATCCAGAGGGAGTGGACTCTTTGGACTCTTTTTGAGTTTCAACAGTTCTGGATGCTTGAGTCTTCTCCCCCTTATGAAGGTCTGATGACCCTTGTGGTTAGTCATCACGGTCATCAGAGTCTTCATACCTTGCCTTCTTCCTTGCTTCTTAGAGCATGCGACCTATGGTTCCTTCCTTTTCAGTGATCCCTATGAAGATTTGACATTCTTCAGAAGGTCTTCAATTTTCTTGTTCTGCTGAGTGGCCTTGGAGACGAACTTGCTGGAGATGTTCATTACATTGTTGTTGATCTTCTTGGAGAAGTTGTTGAGGCCAGCCTTTGTAAAGAACTCTGATGTAGCAGGAGCAGCAGCAGAGGAAGTAGGGATCTTTGCAATCACCTCTGCCAAAGAACGCAAGACTTCCTCTTTGAATTGAGAAAAGTCTGCAGAGGTTGGAGTTGGGACAGAGGGAGTTGGAATCGCCTTGAGGAGCTCTGTTCTGGAGTTCTAAATTTCTCTGGATAGAACCGAGGCATTTTTGATAACCAGGTTTTCCAGATCCTCCAGTTTGGTGTTCTGGGAGAGAATGGTCGTGCGCAGCTCAGAGACCTCTGAAGTGAGCTTTGCAACTTCAGAGTGGGAGGCAGAGGCCTCTGAGGTCTTCTCCAGTTGAAGTTTAATCTTCTTCAGAGATTCTCTGATTTCATCACCAAAGATTTTGAACTCTTTGGTGACATAATTAGAGGGGGTAACCTTAGGATCAACACATGATTCTAAGTTTCCCTCGAGTTCTGAGGGGCCTTCTTTCGGAGTTGGTTTGGTTTTGACTCCGGAAGGACTTCCCATTAATCCTTGAGGACCCTTTTTCAAGGATCTCTCTAAAATGGTTCCGATTGGTCTGTGATCATCAGAGTCATAGTCTGATGATGACGAGAACCTAATGTGTTTGGACACCTTGCTGTCCAGGCTAAGAAGTCCATGTGCAAGAAGGTCGTGCCATTCTTTCTCTGACAGGCAATCCTTACGAGAAATGTTCAATTTCTCTGGATCTAAGGTTCGGTCAGTTGTATTATGAGCCACAGAGGCATCATGTGTGTGTGGATGTGACGTACTCTGGGGCGAATGAGTACTTATGTTTTGGTCCAAGTCCTTTTGGGAGGACTTAGCCGTATCAGAGGTTTCCCCAGTGGTGCTGGCATCAGAGGCTGAAGAATATACCTCTGAGCGGTCTGCTTGGGTTGGGCTCGAGGTGTGCACCTCTTTTTCAATGTCCTCTGGTGCTGGACCACCTTGGACAGTAGATATGTTAGCACGAGGATTTGGGCTTTGGAATCGCGCATGTGTGTCAACAAAGGCATCTTTTTCTACCTCACATCCCTCAGATTCTAGGTTCAGAAACTCACCCTCTGGTATTCTCTCTTCCTCACCTTCCTCTGCTCTGACAGAGTTACTCTCTTCGTCAGAGGGAGGGTTCTCTTGTCTTCTCTCCCTTACTCTCACAGAGCCACCCTCTGGTTGCTCTCTGTGAATGTTTTGAGTAGTATCAGAGATGTCACTCTCCGATTCTTGCTCTGGCTCAAAACCTAAGTGTGTTGGGGATCCCATCATCGGTTCTGATGATTGGGCAACACGACTAAGTAGAAGATGGGTATCAGAGTTAGCGGGAATTACCTCAAGCATGTAGTGTGGAAAACGTCGGTCATTTGGGTACGGAGGAACCTCTGTTGCTTTGAAATAATTCATGATGAACAATGGTGTTCTCAGACCTTGCTCAGTGAGTGAGAATTTCTCCATTGCCCGCTGGATGATAACAAAAAGGAATATGGGAAACAAGACTGAAATGGGTTGTTTTCCTTTGGCCAAGTCTTTGTTTTTCTTGTCCACCGCAGTCAGCATCTCACAGAAGAGGATATGAGACATATTTATGCTTCTGTTGAAGAAGAGAGCATACATGATGGCAAGAATGGCTGGATGTGTCTGATCATGTCTTCCAATTTTGCAGGTAATTGTGCGATTCAACACACTAAACATGAAGTTCCACTTGGGAGGCAGGAACTGACGTCGGAACTGACTTAGGCGTGTGATTTCCTTGTTGTAGCCTAAGTGGTGAAGGAACTGAAGAAGAACTTCTTGAGTGGGTGGTTTCTCAATTTCTCTATTTGAAGATCTTTTGCCGTGAGCAGGTTGAATCTGCGAGTTAGGGTTTGTGGGGTGATTCTTATGTTCATGCTTTGGTCACCTAGGTCAATGTACCCAACCATTCTTTCCTTTTCATCATCGTATTCACTTGAATACCACCATTGTTGGACAAAGCGTAGAGGAACATCTGTAGCATGTTTGGTGAGGACGTCGTTGAGTTCGCAGTTGCTCAAAAAGTCCAGTATGGGACGAAACTGCTCGTCGTATTTGGTAGGGGTGACATCCAGAAAGTAGTTGTTACCTTTCACTGGGACTTCAAATTGTGCCATGTTCAAGCTTGGAACAAGTCTGCTTGAGTTGTCTGAGTTTTGAGAATGAGCCGCCATTGTTGTAGGTTTTGAGAAGGATGAGAGCTTAGAAAGAGAGAGAAATTTGGGATTTTGGATTCTAAGAGCGTAAAGAATAATGAGAAGGGAAAAAGGGTTTTTATGGACAAAGGTGGAGTGAAAGGTTATGGAAACAGCGATTAAGTGTTCCAATGTCAGAAAGGACGTTCCATCGTCCCCTAATAAATAGGTGACACGTTGAGGTGCGTAGGGTAGAGACGCTTAGTGTCAGAAAACCGCCATTAGGGTTTTTGAAAAGACACGAATGGTTATCCAAAAGAGTATTTTATTTTAAATTTTTTTTTCAAAAGAATTCCCTGAAATATTCTTAAACCGAGTAAGGATCAGAGGCTCTGATATGAGTATCAGAGACAAGATCAGAGGCTCTGATATGAAATATCAGAGACAAGATCAGAGGCTCTGATATGTATATCAGAGACAAGATTAGAGGCTCTGATATGAGTATCAGAGCAATTTCTGAGACTTTCGTGCTCCCCCTTGATAGAAGAAAGATGCTTTTACTCCCCCTTGACAGATGCTAAAAGAATGATTTTTACTATTTGTGAAAAGTCCAGAGGCTCTGAAAATAGTTTCGGAAGCTCTGGTTGAACATGCTACGCATGTCAGAGGCTCTGATGAATGTGTCGGTCCAACAATACTTATCAAGTTTATAGAAACAACAACACAATATGATTACCAACCTGTATTGATTATAACAAACGAGTTACAAGGTTGATCGATTAAGCTTGGATTGTGTTCTCTATGTTTTCTCTCTTTTACACCTTGATGTGTGTGTTTGTATGTGTGATCTATATCTGATTGTGTTAGAGAAAGTTGAGAGATATCACAAAACCTACCAAGTGTGTTGAACACTCTAACTAACTTAATATCTAGATATTTGATCTAGATATTAAATCTAATAAACTAAGTTACTAGAAACTAACTAATAACTAACTAATAACTAACTAAACTAAATAAAAAACAAAGTTAACTAAATATCTAACAAACTAGATATTAAGTTAACTATTACAATAACAAACAATTACATTGAATTACATTGACATTTATTACAAATAGACATAGACTTTATTATCGAGAGTCGACGTTCCGGCTTTAGCTTCAGATTGCGATCTTCAGTTTGGATGATCTTGAATCCAATGAGACTATGGTCTAACAATCTCCCCCTTTGGATCAAGATCATTACGAAAATGATTTTGGCAATACGATCTTCTCTTTCAGCTCAGAAGATGCAATCTCTTTCTCTAGCTCAGAATGCTTTAGCAAAGTATCTTCAAAGAAAATTTATCTGAAATCAACATGTCTTCAGAATACTTTGTTCTCGCATTTCTTGGTTAGCTTTTCTTGTAATGAACATTTCTTCAAGCTTTATATTCTCCCCCTTTTTGATGGAAAGTGCAACGACTTCATCAAAACTTTGAATAAGAAATGTCAACCACTTGGAGTCTCTGATCCGTCAATTCAATAGTTATTCATCCTAATCTTTGCAAATCTAGACAAAATAATCATGTAACACCTGAATCAACTAATGAATCAGTTAACATGCCTATCAGTAACACTAAGTCACTGTGTGTAACGAATACACATATGGAAAGGAGCTGTTTGATGTTGACTCCCCCAGGGCTTCCATTTAATCATCGAAACACCACAAAGGTTATTTCTATAAACGTTATGACAAAGAAACTAATTCCTTGTGTGTTTGTGCTTGTGTTGAAAGAATTAAGCACTTGATGATTGCTTATTGGCTCAATATTGTGTAAACCACTGAGACAACAGTGATTGAAACACAGACTCAATGTGCATGATTGAAGTGCGAAGGTGGGGCAGACTTCCTTCTTTTCAATATCCAGATTTTTCGAATGAAAATCAGATAGCATATGTGCTGCATCCCCTTTGAAAATGTGAAACACTTTCTTGTGAAGAAGAAAATGAGTAGATGGTGAGGTTTGATCAAGAGTTGGCATGGGTTAGTTGCCTGTTTCAATAATGATCACCAAAGAATTGTGAATCACTAGAATTGTGGCTACCCGACTCAGAAAAAGTTGGTGCAGAGTTGTGATATTCTTTTAACTCTGTTCTCACACGCTCTTTCTTTTAAACATTTTGCTTTCTCTAATCACACTCATTTCTTGTCTATTTTCACACTCAAACACTAAGGATTAACTTCTTGGGTAGAAATCACTGGTTAAGGTGATTCCATAGAAGTTGTGTTAATACCTAGCACAATGATTCGTTGTTTTCCTATGATGCATGTGATGCTCAGATTGGTTTAACTATTTCAGTTAAAGCACAATTTAGATCATGAAAACATTTAAAATACACTCCCAAAATATAAAATCTGTTGAAAAATCGGGAAGTGGTTTGAACATTAAAAACAATGTTTTCGATGATTGAAAGTTGTCCTTCTTTCAACCATATATGAGATGAAGATAAAGGTTTATACCTTAACGAGTGATCTTTCATCTCATGAAGCTAAGCTTTAAGTCATAGAAATATGAACTTGTAAGCTTCTCTCAAAAATTCTGCAAAAGTCTAACGTCAAGTCAAAGTAATAATTATTCACTTATAATGAAAAGACAAAAAGCAGTAAAACTTTTAAAGTACGAGTTCTGATCAGAAGTAATCAGAAGTCATATCCGTACTCCCTTTTTGACTTGAATAACTCCCCCTAAAATCTTGCATTACAAAAAAAAATTGGCATTAAAAGGTACATGCAATATTTTATGAGCTCTCCCTCGAAGTAATATTGACCAGATGTCAATTTCTTCTCATACTCCCCCTTCTATCATGAACAAAATGTTAACTTGCAGATAGCAATCAGATTTAAGAATAAGATAAGGATGAAAAAGTATACAATTAGAAAACTTTTATAGGTAATTACTGGTTATACTTTGAGATTTAGCATACCAAGCTTCGAGACTAGAAAGGTAAACCTCTTTTCGTCTAAAGGTTTGGTGAACAAATTAGCAAGTTGATACTCAGTCTTTACAAAGAAAAGTTCAATTGTTCCTTTCTCTACATTATCCTTGATAAAATGATACCTGACGTCTATATGCTTTGTCTTCGTGTGTTGAACAGGATTCGCCGTTATTGCGATGGCGCTCTTGGAATCACAGTAGATCGGGATCTTGTTGAAGTGGAAACCGTAGTCGCGTAATTGAGTTCTCATCCACAAGACCTGAGAACAGCAGCTAGCAGCAGCTACATATTCTGCTTCTGCCGTGGAAGTTGAAACGCAAAGTTGCTTCTTTGATCCCCAACTTACTAATTTGTCACCGAGGAACTGCACATATCCTGACGTGCTCTTCCTGTCTAACATTACAACCTGCATGATCTGCATCTGTGTAGGCTGTTAGTTCAAAACTAGTATCTTTAGGATACCACATACCGAGATCTGCAGTGCCCTTCAGATACCTGAAAATGCGCTTTACAGCAGACAAATGGATTTCTTTAGGATTGGCCTGATATCGTGCACATAAACATGTTGAGAACATTATATCTGGCCTACTCGACGTAAGATACATTAAAGAACCTATCATCCCTCGATAAGTCCTAATATCAACAGCCTTTCCCGAAGGATCGCTGCCAATCTTAGTACCTGGTGCCATTGGGGTACCAATCGGTTTTGAATTTTCCATTTGGAACTTCCGAAGAATATCCCTAATGTACTTTGATTGATTGATAAAGATACCCGTAGAAAACTGTTTTACTTGTAAACCGAGAAAGAAATTCATCTCTCCCATCAAGTTCATTTGAAATCTAGACACCATAAGGTTTGCAAAGTTCTTACAGTACTTAGTATTTGTAGAACCAAAGATAATATCATCTACATAGATTTGAATTAAAATGATATCGCCTTTTTCCTTTTTAATAAACAAAGTGGTATCCACCGTACCTTTTGAAAACCCAGACTTGACTAGAAAATTAGAAAGGACATCATACCAGACTCGAGGTGCTTGTTTCAGACCGTAGAGTGCTTTGTCAAGAATGTAGACGTGATTCGGCTTCTCTTGATTGAAAAAACCCTCTGGCTGAGAGACGTAGACTTCCTCCTTCAGAATTCCATTTAGAAATGCTGTCTCCACGTCCATTTGAAAGACCGTGAAGTTCTTGTGGGTTGCGTAGGCTAAAAACATTTTGATTGCCTCTAATCGCGCCACAGGAGCATATGTTTCGTCATAGTCTATTCCTTCCTCTTGTCAGTATCCTTTGGCTACTAGTCGTGCCTTGTTTCTGATGACGGTTCCATCTTCGTCTTTCTTTATTTTGAACACCCATTTCGTACCTATTATGGTTTTACCTTGAGGTTTCGGTACGAGTCTCCAGACTTTAAGTGCATCGAACTGATTTAGCTCTTCTTGCATTGAGATCACCCATCCTGGATCAGCAAGAGCTTCTGATACTCTTGTTGGCTCAATCTTGCTCAGAAAGGAGTCATGCATGCAAATCTTCATTGATGCTGACCTAGTTTGCACCGGTTTTGATGGATCGCCAATGACTTGGCTTATCAGGTGCTCTTTGGTCCATTTTTGTTCATGAGGCAGTGGATTTGATGACTGTATGTCAGTTGTGTCATATAAGAATCCACTTGTACCTTCTTCTGTTTGTTCAGGAGGATTAATTGTTTCAGTTGAAGTGGCAGGTTCAGAAGGCTCAACAGGTACAGCTTGATCTGGCTGTAGATGGATCTGTACAGTATCTCCTACTGTTTTAGCTACTTCTGTCTCTTTATCATTTGACACTTCTTCAACTGTTGGAGTCGGCATTTGAATTGTAATATCTTGTTGAATCGGGGTGTTTGATTCAATAGGAACATCTGAACTGGTTGGATGAGTAGTCGTTAATTCTTCCATCCTGTCAACCACAACAAATTTTTTTACATTAGATCCAAGAAATTCATCATAAAACAATTCAAATAATAAATCTAAATCAGATAAATGGTTAGTTGAAGTTGAAGCTTTGTCTGATTTATTCTTTTAAGACGCAGGTTCTGGACTGAGGTGCCCAAAAGCTAATACTCCGGTTATAACGGGTTCTGAACTGTATTGTTCTGAAGCCATTTCTTCATCAAAGGAGACGTTGACGCTTTCAATCACCGTCTTTGACTTCTTTAGATAAACACGAAATGCAGTTGAAGTCGAGGAATATCCAATGAAGATTCCTTCATCTGCCTTAGCGCTGAATTTGTTGAGATTCTCCCTATCGTTTAATACGAAACACTTACATCCAAATATATGGAAATATTTGATTGTCGGTGTTCTGCTGTTGATTAACGCGTAAGGAGTCTTCTTGAATCTCCGATGTATCATGGATCTATTCTGTGTGTAGCATGCGGTCGAAATAGCTTATGCCCACAAAAATAGAGGTAAGTTGGAATGACTTAGCATAGTACGAGCAGCCTCGACTAGCGTTCAATTTCTTCTTTCAACCACTCCATTTTGTTGAGGCGTACGAGCAGCAGAGTATTGATGTGAAATACCGACAGATTCGAGATATTCTTCAACTTTGTTATTCTTGAACTCTGTGCCGTTATCTGTTCGTAGAAACTTGACCGGTTTCTGCATATTCACCTGGGTCGTCTTCAGAAATGTAATGAGAACATCAGGTGTCTCATCCTTTGAACGAAGAAACTTGACCCATGTGTATCGCGAATAGTCGTCCACGATCACGAGTATGTACTTCTTGCCACCTAAGCTTTGAGTGCGCATTGGACCGCATAGATCCATATGCAATAACTCTAAAGGAGCATTGGTACTTGGTTCTGGCTTCGGTTTATGAGGTGCCCTCTTCATCTTGCCCTTCTCACAAGCTGCACAAAGATGTTCTCTTTCATATCTCAGCTCTGGAAGTCCTTTGACGAGCTTTCCACTGACCAGGTTGTTGATGTACCGAAAGTTGAGGTGAGAAAGACGTCGATGCCATAACCAACTTTGTTGCATCGAAGCTTTCGATAGTAGACAAACTTCTTTGTCAGTCTGGACATCTGATAAGTTGATTGTGTAGAGGTCTGATTCTCGTGTACCAACCAAGAGTTCTTCGCCTTCTTCATTGCGAACAGAACAACTCTTGGCTTTGAAGTTGACATCTAAGTCTTTGTCACAGAACTGGCCTATGCTGAACAAGTTGTGTCGTAAGCCTTCTATATAGCTCACCTTCTTGATAGTGACATTGTCATGTTGTACATCACCGTATCCCATGATTGGAGAAAACTGGTCGTTGCCAAATCTTACTGTTCCACAATATTTTTCTTTAAAGTTGGACAGTATCTCCTTTTGCCCTGTCATGTGCTTGGAACAACCGCTGTCCAAGAACCACGTATGACTGGTCTGCATAAGAGAAATAAGAAATTTTAGATTTGTATATGACAACATTGGAATCTACACTTTGATCATCGAAGTGCGGGTCTTGAACTGATTTGTTCAATAGCCTATTTTGTCTTTGATGTTCGGGTTTTGAACTGCATTATCCAAAAACCTATTTTGACTTTGAAGAACGAGTCCTGATCTGTACATAATCAGAAGTCGCTTTCTCTTTAATCTTTGTGTGCCTACAACATAGATTTAGCCTTAGGTACCCACTGGAATTTGGGTCCTGCTGTGTTAGCACAAGATTTTGGTATCCATTTCAAATTGGATCCTTTGTTCTTTTGAAAAGCATGAGAGTTGGTATGAGATGAATGCACATGGTAATTGCCAAACCAATCTCCAGAATCTTGACAAGTAATAGAAACATGTTTATTATAGATAGAGGACTTTCCAGCAGATAAAGATAACTGAAATAATTGCTTCATTGTATATTGTTTACGAGAAACAACAAGTTTTGGATTCAAAACAGCAATTTCAGCAATCACAACATCTTTAGTAAGCAAAGTCTTATTACAATTAACACTACTAGACGATAAAACGGCCTTGTCAAGCTTCCGTTTTGGTTGCCATTGAGAATGGGCTTCAGGTCTTGACTTGCTCATATCTGAAACATGTAAAACTGGTGAGTTAGACCTTTGAGCAACAACTGAATGCTTCTTCTTAGAATTACCAGTAGTGGTTGGTTTCTGTGAATGCTGAGATATTTTATTACCTTTAGCACTCTTAGCGTTCACAGAGACTGATTTATCAATGAAAGCTTTCGTTGATTTTGCACTAAACACAGGCAAACTGGTTTTTCTTGAAGTTTTCTTAACAAAAGATGCATGGTTAGGAAGTTTCGCATTAAAATCAATTTGTTCAAAACAACCATCTAAACCACCGTCAGAATTAAGAAAATTAAACTCTTGGTTTGATGAACCAAACATGTCATTAGAAGTAAAAGCCTTTGTAAAAACAACATTTTTCATAACAGTTGAAAAAACCTTTTGTTGAATCTCAATCATAAGTCTTTCATCTGATAAAGAGGTCTCGAGTTCAGAAATTTTACTTTCTAACACGAGAGAAGGGACATAAATTTTACCTATAACAGGCTTCGCCTCCATCTCCTTTTCAGAATAAGTTTGAAAGTAGTCAGTTGAAAGAGATTTCTTTTCATCATTTGGAAAGTCATAACTATTATTCAACTTCGCATAATAAAATGGAGCGTGAACTTTAGTTGACTTCATCCGTTTTTCAAATTCATTGGCTTCATCCTCTTCTGATAGTTTAGTATTAAAAACTTTAAATGAGGCGATTCGGTGAGAAACAAGCATAGAGGTATAGTCATAAAGTGCAGGCACTTCTCTTATACCCTTTTGAAGACGTTGAGGTTTCACATAACCGATTCCCCAATTTTCTTTGTTCTTTTTCGGTTTGTTAAGATGAATGGTTTGCTCACTTTGACCTAATGAGTATAGCTTCTTTTCCAAAACATCTAATTTAGCAATTAAGGTCTTGTTTTCTTTAGTATATAAAGAATGCACTTCAGTAAGCTTATAAAAATCAATCTCACTTTTTGTCAATTTAGACTTGAGCTCACTATTCTCTTTTAGAATTATAGTCTGTTCTTTTGCGTTGGTGTCAGCGTTTGTATGTAAAACCTCAACTAATACTTTCTTCTCAACAAGTTCATCGCTAAGTTTTTGTATCAATTGGTTTTTATTAATAATAACACCATTTTCTCGCTTAAGATTAGATTCTAACTCTTCTTGTTTTAAAACCATAACATGCATTTTATTCATTAAAGCTTTATACGATAAATCACATACCTCCTCTTCTTCATTTTCTGAATCAGCTTCAGTATCTGATTCGATTTTACCCATCAAGCACATATTGACGGCTTCATCCTTTTCTTCTTCATCTTCTTCTTCATCTGAGTGATCCAGCCAGTATTCATCTTCAGCCATCAGCGCCTTGCCTGCCTCCTGTTGCTTTGCAAGAAGCATCTTGTTCTTGTAGAAGTCGGAGTTTCTAACCTTTGATATTCGGCAATCCTTGGCAAAGTGACCGGTTTTGCCACAGTTGTAGCACATTGGTGGTCCTGGCTGACTTGATCCTTCAGCTTTGTACTTCCTTTCTTCCGGTTTCTTCTCTTCCAATCTGTTTCCTTCTATCTGATATATTCTCTCATCAGATTTCTTCTCCTCTTGTCTCTTCCCTTCAAATCTCTTCCCTTCAAATCTTTTTCCTTCATACCTATTTCCTTTATATCTGCTTCCTTCAATTCTTTCCTTGTGAGCATAGTTGTTGGGTCCAGAAGAGTACCTCTGACTGTTTGACGTTGGATTCCTGTAGAACTTTTTCTGAATGCATTTGTTAGAAATTGCATTGCTTGCTGCATTTGTTCATTTTCATCCGAGTCAGAGACAACATCAGCTTCAGCTTCTTCTGATTCATACACAATCGTTTTGTTCTTCTTCTTCTTCACAACAAGAGCGACTGTGTCTTCAACTGTCTTTCCTTTTCTCTTTTCTGCTAGAATTTCATCCACCTCATCTTCATTTTGTCGGAGGGTTTCATACACCTCGTGAAGTGGAATCTCATTCAGGTCTTTTATCTGCCTCATCTGCCTGGCAAAACTTTTCCATTCTGGTTGTAGAATACTCAGGAATTTGATATTCAGCTCGATTTGAGATTTGTTGACCTTGTTCTTGCTCAATTCGTTTAGCAATGTCACAAACCTATCATATGTTCCTTCTAGAGTTTCTCCAGTTCTGCCTTTGAATTCTTCAAAACTGTGCAGGCAGTTAGAGATTTTCAGTTGGTTCCCAATCTTTGAACCCAACATCATTTTCTCTAGTTGATCCCACATTTGTTTGGCTGAGGCTTTGTATCTGTCAATCTTTACATAGATTTCATTTGTAATCCCTTGTAGAATGTATGACTTGGCTAACCTGTCACCTTTTGCTCTTAGCTTAGCATAAGAGAGTGCAACTCTTGCTTCTTGAGTTCCTGCTGCTGGCTCCCTATACTGTGTTTCCATTAGGACTTCTTCTAGGGATTGTATAATGAAATTACCCAAATCCTGTCTTTCAATGAAGTTTAGAAACCTATCCTTCCACTGTTCGTATTCCCCTTGAAAGAGAACTGGTGGCTTGGTGTCGGTTCCTATTGCGAGAGCTTCTTTGGATGTCACCCTGTATTGAATATATGAGAAAACTTGAAAGATATGATCGTTAATCCAAATAAAATTTGATCACACAAGAAATTTTGTCCCCCTAGGCAGACTTAGCACGGGGGTCCCCCTATTACAGTTTCGAAAAAATCTCAGAAAAAAAATTCTAAGTCTGGTTTGCGTTTCAAGGTTTGCGTGTCAAATGGGGTGTGCAAACTGAGGTTTACGGGTCTAGTGGGAAGCGCAAGGTTGAGGTTTACGGGTTTAGTTGGACGCGCAAATGGAGGTTTGCGGGTCTAGTTGGACGCGCAAGATGGAGGTTTGCGGGTCTAGTTGGACGCGCAAGATGGAGGTTTGCGGGTCTAACTTGATGCGAGAAGTTTTCTTTGCGGGTCACTTGGGAACCGAGAAGTTGAGCTTTGCGAGTCACTTGGGAACCGAGAAGTTGGAGCCGCAAAGTCTTCTTTGTGTTTATAGTAGGACGCGCAAAGTGGGACTTTGCGTGTTATTCTTCCTCTGGTTTGCGGGTTATTCGACCTGTACTTCGAAAATTCGTCTAAAATCTGTATTGAAACGATTTAGCACAACCAAACAATACCCTAATGTCTAGAATTACTTCTAGAACAGAATGTAAGCACTCGATCTTTCTAAAACACTCTTTTTCGAAATAAAATCGATGACACAGTACGTTTTTGTTCTTCGACTTTCAGACCACTTAATCACCAAATTGGAACTCGATATAAGCTTTAAAGTGAAATTAAATTGCAACAACTCGATCTAGCATGTAGTACGATCACAACCTGATCGATTCTAACACCTATAACACTCAAAATCACAAAATCGAATTTTGTTCAAGAACACAGAGTCGTTTTTCTCATAAACTTGCTTTTGATCTTAATCAGGCTCTGATACCAATTGTCGGTCCAACAATACTTATCAAGTTTATAGAAACAACAACACAATATGATTACCAACCTGTATTGATTATAACAAACGAGTTACAAGGTTGATCGATTAAGCTTGGATTGTGTTCTCTATGTTTTCTCTCTTTTACACCTTGATGTGTGTGTTTGTATGTGTGATCTATATCTGATTGTGTTAGAGAAAGTTGAGAGATATCACAAAACCTACCAAGTGTGTTGAACACTCTAACTAACTTAATATCTAGATATTTGATCTAGATATTAAATCTAATAAACTAAGTTACTAGAAACTAACTAATAACTAACTAAAATAAATAAATAACAAAGTTAACTAAATATCTAACAAACTAGATATTAAGTTAACTATTACAATAACAAACAATTACATTGACATTTATTACAAATAGACATAGACTTTATTATCGAGAGTCGACGTTCCGGCTTTAGCTTCAGATTGCGATCTTCAGTTTGGATGATCTTGAATCCAATGAGACTGTGGTCTAACAGAATGGATCAGATAATTTGATGTTTTCCTGTTTTAGGTAGACATGTTCAACATACCCAACTTGCTAATTAAGAAATTGAACCTTCGTTCATCTAAAGCTTTTGTGAAAATATCAGCAAGTTGAAGTTCAGTTGGTACAAAATACATCTCTATTGTTCCCTTTTCAACATGATCTTTCAGAAAGTGGTACCTTACATCAATGTGCTTTGTTTTGGAATGCTGCACTGGATTGGCAGAGATGGCTATGGCACTTTTTGAATCACACAGAATTGGAGTTCTGTCATACTGTAAGCCAAAGTCTCTGAGCTGAGTTTGCATCCATATGACTTGAGAGCAACAACTAGCAGCAGCAACATATTCTGCCTCTGCTGTGGAAGTTGAAACACAGTTCTGCTTCTTGGATGTCCAACTGACCAGCTTATTTCCCAATAATTGACAGCATCTTGATGTACTCTTTCTGTCGAGTTTGCATCCAACATGATCTGCATCAGTGTATGTTGTTAAAACAAAGCTAGACAGTTTTGGATACCAGAGACCTAAAGAAGGGGCGCCTCTGAGGTATCTAAAAATTCTTTTCACTGCAGACAAATGAGATTCTTTGGGATTTGCTTGATATCGAGCACAAAGACATGTTGCGAACATTATATCAGGCCTGCTTGCAGTTAAGTATAAAAGTGATCCTATCATGCCTCTATAGGTTTTGACATCTACAGATTTTCCGGAAAGATCAGAGTCAAGCTTGACTCCAGTTGCAATAGGTGTTTTCATAGAGGTTGAATCATTGAGTCTGTATTTTTTCAAAATGTCAGAGACATACTTAGATTGAGTTATAAAAGTACCCTCTGATGTTTGCTTTACTTGTAAGCCTAGAAAGAATATTAATTCTCCCATGAGACTCATCTGAAATTTACTCTTCATCAACTCTGAAAACTTATCACAATACTTTTGATTTGTAGAGCCAAATATAATGTCATCAACATATATCTGTACTAGAAGCATATCATTTTTGTACCTTTTTATGAACAAAGTTGTATCTATTGTACCTTTTTCAAAACCATTATTTATCAGAAATGTGGACAGAGTAACATACCATGCTCTTGGAGCTTGTTTTAGTCCGTATAGAGCTTTATCAAGATAATAAACATGGTTAGGAAACTCTGTATTTTCAAATCCAGGTGGTTGTTGGACATAAACTTCTTCATTTAATTTACCATTTAAAAAGGCAGATTTAACATCCATCTGATATACTTTGAACCCTTTGTGTGCAGCATAGGCTAAGAAGATTCTAATTGCTTCTAGCCTAGCTACAGGTGCAAAGGTTTCATCATAATCAATACCCTCTTCTTGGCAATATCCCTTAGCAACCAACCTAGCTTTGTTTCTGATTATAATGCCATCCTCATCCTTTTTATTTCTGAAGACCCATTTAGTTCCAATTGCAAATTTTCCTTTAGGAAGGGGAACTAAGGTCCAGACTTTGTTTATTTCAAACTCTTGAAGCTCATTCTGCATTGCAGAGATCCAATGAGGATCTTCAAGAGCTTCATTTACCTTCTTTGGTTCAACGATGCTTAAAAAATTTACAAAAAAACATTCATAGATTGTAGCTGATCTGGTTTTGACACCCTCTGAAGGTGATCCAATGATCTGATCATGGGGATGATCTTTTGTCCATCTTGTGAGTGGAGCATGAATATGAGGTGGAGTTTGAGCCTCAGAGTTGATTGTATGAGACATCTCGGTTGTGTTGTGCAGAGGCTCTGAAGTGGATTCCAGAGGCTCTGAAGTGGGTTCCAGAGATAGTGAAGCATGCTCTGAAGTCTCTTCAAGAGATGTCTGTGGAAATTCTTCAGATGTCTTTTGTTCATCTTCTACTTCTGAAGTGAATTGTCCTTCTGTTTGTCTTGATTCATTTCGTGGACCTGCATTCAAGGAAGCAGAAGTTGTGACTTCAGAGGGACCAAAGAGATTTGTACCTATCGTTTGTGGTTCCTCTGAAGTTGCTCTGTGAATATCTCTGGAAAGAAACTCTGAGTTTTCATCATCAAAGAAATCTTCGAATATTTTGTTTAGTTCAGATTCTCTTATCTTTGATGATTCAGAGATATTTTTGACAGCTGGATTGATACTCTCTTGGATTGTTCTTGTTCTTTGATTGAACACTCTGAAAGCTTTTGAGGCTAATGAATAGCCAATGAATTTGCCTTCATCTGCTTTCTTGTCAAACTTTCCAAGAGACTCTCTATCATTTAGAATATAACATCTGCATCCAAAAACATGAAAATATTTAACATTAGGTTTCCTATTGTTAATGAGTTCATAAGATGTTTTCTTGAATCTTTTGACAATGGTAGCTCTGTTTTGAGTAAAATAGGTTGTTGCCACTGCCTCTGCCCAAAAATTTGTTGGAAGATCAGATCCTGCAAGCATAGTTCTTGTAGCTTCAACAAGTGTTCTATTTTTCCTCTCAACAACACCATTTTGTTGAGGTGTTCTTGCTGCAGAGAAGTTTGGAGTTATGCCTTCTTATGAAAAATATGTGTTGATTTTGGCATTTCTAAACTCTGTGCCATTATCATTTCTCAGCTTCTGAACTTTGATATCAAACAGAACCTGCAATCTTTTTAACAATCTTATTAAAACATCAGGGACATCAGACTTGGCTCTGATGAATTCTATCCAAGTATATCTAGAGTATTCATCAATTAAAACGAGAATATACTTTTTACCTGATAAACTCTGCACAGAGATAGGACCACAGAGGTCCACATGAAGCATATGTAGAGGTTTTGGACAATTATTATCACTTTTGGTCTTGTGGGAAGATCTTTTCATTTTTCCCATTTCACAAGCAGAACAAAGATGATATTTGTTAAACTTCAGAGATGGTAATCCATTAACTAGATTTAGTTTGACCAACTTATCAAGTGAAGAAAAGTTCAAATGTGAGAACTTTTTATGCCAGAGCCAAACATCTTCACTGTTTAGAGATACTAGACATAGTTTCTCTGAGTTAGTTTTTATGTGTTTGGAAAAATTCATTCTGTATAAATTTCCTTTTCTGTCAGCTCGGAGCATTTCTTGACGTGTTTTTGAGTGAAGTAATGAACAATGTTTTTCTTGAAATTTCACATTGTGTTTTAATCCATCAACATAAGCAACCCTTGATACAGAAACATTACCTCTTGATAGCTCACCATAACCTTTAATCTGACCTTGCATATTGTCTCCAAAAGTTACTGCTCCTCCAGATTTAGCTTTGAAAGAGGATAGTAACTTCTTATCTCTAGTCATATGCCTTGAAAGACTCAATTCTGCAAGACAGATTAGATTTTCTTAGGTATCCATCTCATTATGTGTCCTCTTTTGTTAGACTTCTGATTATCTCTTTGAAATTTTGCCTTCTCATAATTTGATGTTTTGACAGAGTTGTCCTTTTTCTTTTGAGGCTTTGTCTCTGAATTTTTATTCAGAGACTGATTTAGAAAACAGTGAGAACCTCTGAAGTGATTTTTCAGTTTCATCAAGAGTTGGATGCAATTGCACTTCACAGAACAAGAAGAAGTAGAAGCAAATGTTTTCATTTCATTAAATGCATTCGATACATTATGATTCCTTTTTGAATTAGTACTAGGAATATTACAAGTATTCCTAACAACTTCCTTTCTTCTAGCTTGAAAGACAACCTTCTTTTCAAGTTGTCTTTTCTTGTTCAAAAACATCCTCTTCTCTTTATTGCTCACTGCACAAACAGGATCAGAATGGTTAATTTCTTACCATTTTCCTTTTTGTCCAGGAGTAAAATTGATTGGTTTATAAGTGTAGAGTTGAGAAGTGATAGTTTTATTCTTTGCCTTTTCTTGCAATTCTTTTTCAAGATCCAGAGAAGTTTTTGCTTGAAGACACATTTCTGCAAAGTCAGGACATATTGGTATTCTGGGTTTATTTTTCAAAACAGAAACAGGAATGTTCAAAATTCCAGAACCAACAGTATCTATCTTTTTATGAATTACTTCCTCTGGTCTGTAGAATATTTGTTCATCTATCTCTGGATCAGATTCAGAATCAGAGTCAAGAAAGTCTCGTTCAGTCTTACTAGAGATAACTACCTCAGATGGTTTCTCAATTTTCTTGGGTCTTGAGACTTTGATGATTCTTTTCATGCTTTCTTTCTTCTTCAAATCAACTAAGATATTTTCTTTATTTATTCTCTTGATGTCATCCTCGAATGTAGTTCTGATGCATTCATCAGAGATTGGTGAATACAGAGGAGCATCTGGATTAAGTGAACTCTGAGGTTCATCTTCAGAAATACTTGTTTCAGAGGTACTTTGTTCAGATGTCTCTGATTCATTTGTGATAAATGCATCGAAATTGAAAATCTCTTTGAGATCATTGCTCTGAGGTTTTGTGAAAAATACCTCTGAAGTTTATTTTTCTATTTTTAAGATAGAATTTGGAAAGCTTTGCACTTCAGAGTATGCAACATTTTTAAAGTTCAGAGCTCTTGCTTTTGATCCCTCTGAGGTTTTTATTCTCTTGAAATTGTTCAGAGATAGACAATCAGAGCTCTGGACCTTTCCTATACAGAAAGTGGAATAAAGTGAAGTTTTCTTCAATCTAGTGAATGGATCCAATTCATTGAATCCCAACCCTTGAGTATCCATTTGAGAGTTTATCTTTATATGTACATCCTGAGCATCAAGATATCTTTTGATTTGAAGTTCTTTCCTTTCCAGAGATTGATGTAAGATTTCTCTTTCTTTTGGGAAAAAAATTGGTTAAGGCAACTGAATTGAGTCTTTCATACTCAGATCTTTTTACTTCTTCTTCTTTAACTTTTAAAACTTTCTCAAGTTCTTTGAATTTTTTAGAAAAAGATTTTTCTTTTTGTTTCTGAGCTTTTTCAAGTTTAGATTTCTCAACAAAAATATCCTTCTTTTCTGACTCAAGAAGATCTTTTTCCCTTTTGTAAAAACTAAGATCTTTTGACATTTGTTTTCTTTTTTCTTTTTCATCAACAAGTTTTTGCTTTAAGATTTGAAATTCATCTTTTAGCTTAATAACATCCAATTCAAGTTCACTGTCAGAGGTGGAAGGAAAGTTTACCTTTTCAGAGTAGTCCTCTGATGACCCATCATTCTGGTCATCTGTGAAAGCCATACCACAGAGATTGGTAGGTTCTTCCTCTCCATCGCTTGTTGAGTCTGACAGCCAGTCTTCCATCTCTGCAACAAGTACTCTCTCTTTGACATTGTACTTGTATTTGTTTTTGTAGTAGTCTTCATCTTTGATGAGCATGCCTCTGCAATTTGCAGAGTAATGGCCTGGCTTTCCACATCTAAAACATCTTCCATCGTTTTGGTTTGATGGAAGAGCAGTGTCTGATTCTGTCTTCTGTGCTTGTGGTTGTGGCTTGAAGTACCTCTGAGGTTGAGGATACCTTGGCTGAAATGATTGTTGAAATCTTGATTGTTGAGTAGAATCATGATTGGTGAAATGAACGCCCTTTTGATCACTATGCAGAGTAGATCTGGGCTCTTGTTGATAGTCAGCTTTCTGAAATATCCTTTATGGATTTCCTCTTCTTTCTTCATCCTCTCTTCTTCCTTCAAAAATTTTCTTGCCAATTTTTTTGTTAAATTGATGGGTGATTAAAGCAAGAGATTTGGCAAAGGCATTGATGTCATCATCTCAGTCAGAATCTGAGTGTTCAACTTCTTCAGACATCAGAACCTTCTTGGATTTTCTTTTAGATTCCCTCTTTGAACAGTTGTCTTTTTCTGCATTTCTACATTCTTGTGATACACCTTTTTGTTTTGACATGAGTGCAAGTGATCCACCTAAAGAAGTTTTTGATTTTTGTTTAACTACTTCTTTTTCTTGTGCAACCAGGGTGCCATAAATGTCAGTCAATGACCATGATTCAAGATTTTGATTGGCTTGTATTGACATTTACAGTTGTGACCATTCTTCATTTAGACTTTTAAGAAAAATAACATTATTTTCTTTTTTAGTTCTCATGACTCCAAATTTTCTGCATTTGTTCATTAGGATGTTGAACCTTGAGTATGTTTGGTGTAAGGTTTCTTCGGGTAATGCATGAAAATCATGATATTCATTGATACAAAGATTTCTCTTGTTCTTTTGAGTTTGTAGGCCACCTTCAAGTTGATTTAACAACTGATCCCATATCTCTTTTGCAGTTACACAAGAATCAAGTTCTTGGAAGATATCATTGGGAATGGCCATTATAAGTAATCTAACAGCTTTTGAATCATTTTCCATCATGTTAGTTTCTTCATCCGCAAAGTTTGAAGTTTTCTTTTCATAGTAAGCAGGGATTTCAGCAGTATCTGCTGTTGCTGGAACTCTCGGTACCAACACCATTGGTTGGTGAGGTCCATCGTTCACTGATCTTAACAGATCCCTGTCCATGCCTTCTAAGAAATTTACCATCCTTATCTTCCATTGAGGATATTCATCCCTTAGAAGTGTAGGAGGTTTGGTTAATGATCCAGCTGTATAAATGGCACTTATGTTTGAGTTTGCCATTTTGTGAAGAAGATGAAGATTTTGAAGAACTGATGTTTTTCTATGAAGATCTTCTATTAAATGATGTAACTGTGATTTACTTTCAAATCTGGAGCATATGAAGTTTAATAACCCAGGGTTTATATAAACAGGCACAAATTTTAAAAGCTTGAATCAGTAAGAAATAAATATATCCGAGTATGCAGATATGATCTTTCTTTGTTTAGAAAACAAAGGAGGCTCTGATACCAATTGTTGGATCCCAGATTTAATCTTACGATAATAATGATATAAACAACAAGAGTAATAACAGCGGAAGCAATATAGTTTAATATCAAAAGAAGATTCAAATATCACAATTCATATAATAAGATAAGCAGTAAGAACAAGATCTTCTCAAGATATATTCAGTTGATTCTTCTAATACAAGATATCAAAAAGCACACTTTTTTCAAAGGAGTGATGGTCCTATTTATAGGACCATAAAGTAAACAGTGTACTATTCTGACAAATAGAAGCATGCTTGAACAGTGTCTTACCTAATAGGTAAGCTCAAGACATGCTTGAACAGTAACCTACTCTATAAAGTAAATCTTATCACTAAGTGATTGGTTATCTGTTCTGATACTTCAGGAAAATGTTTCAGCGCCTTCTTCAGAGAGAATGTCTTCAGAGCTCTGATGTAGTCTTCAGAGCCTCTGATGAAGCCATCTCTGATGTCTTCTGCTGAAAGTGTTCATCTCTAATATGTACTTCAGAGGCAGGTTTGTCCTCTGAAGTCTTCGTCCTCTGAAATCTTTGTTCTCTGAAGCCTGTCTCTGGAAGTCCTCTGAAGTAGGACTTAGATATTTTCAACACTTTAACAAATGAAGATTTAGAGCTAACAATATATATTAACAGGTTGAGATGATCTGGTTTGCAGTCACTCTTCCAAACCACGACACATAAGCTTGATTATTCTGCAATCATCAGTCTTGGGATCAAACCCAACCTAAACCCAAATCAAATACTAATAAATATCAATATCACCGCAGAGCGGGATACCATATGGCAGGAAGGTTAAAAGGGCTGAGGAAGAAGGGTTCTAAATCAAAAAGAACAATTCATCATCTTCTCGAGAATAACTACTTAAAAAACTATTAACATAACCAATAACACTAAAGAGAGTAGGTGATCAATTTGGAGATAAACCAGAACTTTACTGATATGAACACACTATTAGTTCTAATATGTTCATGATTTCAAATCCGCAACTCTAGATGCAAACCCATCCCCCACAAAGGTAAAAACCATGAAGTTACATATGTGGTACGAAAGTTTGAAATCATAGAAGTATGTGAATTAAAAAAATCCGGCAAGGTGATTCTGATCCAATCATTTTTTATTGAATGAAAAAATTCCGATTGATGGTATTATTTGCTTAAGATAAACATAAAACAAACATGGATTCTTTGGTTTAATCACATGTGAATGGAAATGAGGCGGGGGTTGCTGAAGTAGAAGACATTGAAGCTGAGAAATTGGATGATTTAGAAGATGTTTAAGTATAATACATTCAATCACCTGAAGGTTAGAGAGAGGGACAAAGGGAGGGTGTAGAGCTTTTTCAACCAAGAACATACGAAGGTTATAAGCACTACAATTATAGTTGTTTTCAACCACCTACCATAGAGGAGATTCACAAAAACCAAATCAAACAAACCCGACTTGTTATGGTTGTGTGGAAAGATAAAACATTTTCTTTAGTTGATTGTGGAACAAAGTCAAATAAAGAAAATAAACATGAAGTACTAAGTAGAACGAGAAATATTACCTTGAATCGATACAAAGCTTCAAAAGAGAAAAAAAACACACAAAATCCCAAAAATGCAAAGGTCCTACAGAAGCTTACCTTGAATCGAGAATGAACCATTGAAAATGAAATTTAGAAGATAAACCGAAGAACATGATCAACATTAAGACATGGACCAACATATAAGTAATTTCGAGTGAATAAACATAGAAAAAGCAAATACAGACTTGAGAAAATATAAAAACCATTAGGGTCGAATCGATAAAACAATCAACATACCATGCTTTCTGTTGTTTGAAACCATTAGAATAAAAAAAGAAAAAGCAAATACAGACATGAGCTAATATAGAAACTATAAATCAATAGAGACCCTGTTAGAGTTTAAGTTGATACAGAAACCAGTAGGGTCGAAACCCATTGTTAGGGCTTAAATAAATAAAATCAGAAGCATTGAGAAGGGTTTAGGGTCAATATATACAATCACCATTGATAACTTTAAGAGACGAAAGAAATTTCTCGGAAACCGATGTATTACGGAAAAATAAGATGTTTGACTTTGTACTGGAATCCTTGATTTTATAGTCTTGATAGATGAATGATTCAATTACGAGTCCAACGGTCTTTTTCGGAGCGAAAACAGAGCTATAACGAAGAAGTTATGGCCAAATCGTGTTTTGAGAAGGAATTGAGGCTTCTGCCTCATGCGCACGGGCCGTGCGTTTTTCCTTCATGGGATGCGCACGGGTCGTGCGCCCCATCAGTGAGTCCAACAGCTTAAATCGATTTTCAGCCTCGTTTCTCATTCTCATCTCATTTTTCATCCTTATTTCTCCTCTCTTCTTCTTCCCTTCATAGAAACCGATTCTAGGGTTTTTCTTCACCCAAATCGCATCATCTATTGCTAGAAGTTGGGCGTTTCATCCAAGTGTTCGGTTTGGAAGCTTCTTCACCACCACCATCTCCATCTTCACCTTCTCACCATTGTTGACCATATTTTAGAATTTTCCAAGAAACCCATTTGTAAGTCTTTCTAACCATTTCTAAACCATGAAATAAGTTATAAATACTCCGTTGATCGTTTCTTAGTGTTCGGCTTCTCAAATCTCGGATTTATTGGTTTTGGAGAAATTAGGGTTTTGATCTCTTTTGGGGATTTTGGTATTTATGTTTAGGGAATGATTCTAAGTGATTGTTTATATGTTTTGATGGTTGGAAACTTATGGATCTAGGTTTTTTGGAAGTTTTGCTTGAAGATTCAAGTTTCTTCAAAGGAGCTCAAAGTGGGGTAAAATCTAGATTTAGCCTAAATCTAGCAAGGTGAGTTCAAGTTGATTTGTTAAAACGATGTACATGCCAAAAATGGGTATTTTGAAGTAAAAGCGTGTTTTACTTGATATTCGTCAAAGTGTGGGTATTTTAATAAGTTTTGTCACACCACAAAAATCAGAGTAAATTAAAACCTGGAAATCTGACAATATGACGTAAGCAATTCCATTAACTTCCCATAAATGGGATCAGTCCTTAAGACTATACAATCCTATACAAGGATTTCATCAAAAGAATGGGACTTAACAATGCCCAGCAACAATACTTAAAACATCTCCAAAAACCCCGAGACTCAGAACTCGTCTCTCCAAAAACCCCGGCACCCACCGCTAATGGAAACCTGTTATACACATCATTTGAGAAAAAGTGTCAGACTATAAAGTCTGGTGAGAACATACAGTTTATAAAACTCGAAAGATATAAACATCAGTATCATACGAAATCTTTTCATAAAGGTTTAATTCGTAAAGATAACATTTCGCCACAACCGGGCCTCTTCGGTCCAAAACTCTTAAACGGTGATAAAAGGACCATTTTACCAAGGATAGTGGTGTAACACAAAGTAGACCACAAATCCGAGTTACGAGCTAAACCAATTGGAATCCGCGGATACGAATCACAAAGTCCGTGCTTCAACGTGAGATCAAGCCCCAAGCGCAAAACCAAGGTATACTCCTTCGCTAGGATCACCATGAACCATGGCTAGTATCCGGCCTCACATAACCGTACCAAGTTGCCCCCAAGGAACATGTGATCCATAGCTACAAATTTGGGGAATGTAACATCCCAACAAAACAGTCTACTCCAAAACCTAGGGATCCACTAGTAATGGTAAAGACTCGTCACAACAACGTATGTGACCAACCATAAATAAACATATGGTTACAAACACATTTTTATAAACAAAATGCTGTTCCCAGTTCAACTTCTGGTAAGAATGAAAATCATTTAAAAGAAGTTCCTTTGAATATTTCTTTCGCATAAACGCACAGGTAAAACATCATTTTACTTTTAAAATAAGATAAGATCAAAATGGTAACTTTTGATATGTATATAGTTTAAAATGATAGTAGGAACTCACCTCTGTTTCCTTCTTCTTAACAAGCGCTACCTATGATAACACCGAAAGAATCGGTAAGTCGAAATACAGATAAACCTCTCGTTACTTGAATAGGACTCAAAGACACAGAAGCTAACAACTTAACAGAACCTAAACCGGTCAAAGGACAACTCCGGTCTACAACAACACCGGTCGAACGACCTCCGGTCGAACGACCTCCGGTCGGGTGCAACCTCCCGGTCGAACCATCTCCGGTCGAAGGGCACCGGTCGAAAGCATTCGTCCGGTCCTTCACTCATTTGGTCGAACGCTCATCGGGTCAAAGGACTACCGGTCGAACGACCATCGGTCCTTTGCCCATCCGATCGTCTTGTTCATCAAGAACAGTACGATGCAGAACCCAGATTCAACCCAGATCCAAATGAGAAATACTCAGATCTCAAAATGGAACGGTTCAAAATCTTCACAACGAGATTCTATACGGCTAAAAGCATTCAGATCAAAGCATTAAGCTAGATTCGTACCTCGATTTGCCCGAAACGATCGACCCAAAAACAAAGCTTCTCCTGCACTCTTCCTTTCTCTCTGACTTCTCAAAACCAAGAACTGATATTTGTGATATAAATCAAAATATCTAATTTGATTTGTATTTATATAGCCCAAGTTACAGAATACCCCCTTGAACTTTGGGTAAAGGTCAACTTCTCACCCAATCCCAAAATTCAGTGTGTTATAATCCTCCCCAACTTGGGAATGATTTCGTCCCCGAAATCCAACTATACAAAGAGATGAGGATATCTACGCTTCATATCCTCTTCAGATTCCCAAGTCACATTTGCTCCTCGGTGATGCTTCCACTGCACCTTGACCAAAGTGACTTCTTTATGACGCAACTTCTTAGACTTTCTCTCCAAGATGGCATCGGGTTCTTCCACACAACGGTTACCTTCGTCTACCCTCAGCTCTGAAAGGGGAATGACGCTGTCTTCTACCGCCAAACATTTCCGGAGGTAGCAGACGTGAAACGTGTTGTGTATTCTACTCAACTCCGGTGGCAGTTCCAACTGGTAGGCCTGCAACCCTACACGCTTAAGTACTTTGAAAGGTCCGAGGAAACGAGGACTCAGCTTCCCACGTTTTCCGAACCGTATAATGCCCTTCCATGGCGATACCTTAAGCATAACGCGATCGCCTACCTGGAATTCCATCGGTCGCCTCTTCTTATCGGCATAGCTCTTCTGACGATCTTGAGCCGCTTTCATCCTCTCTCGAATGCACTTGACCTTATCGGCAGTCTCTTGCACGATTTCAGGTCCGACGAACTGCTTCTCTCTCGCTTCCAGCCAACACACGGGAGTTCGACACTTTCGCCCATACAATGCTTCAAAAGGTGCCATCCCAATACTCGAGTGCTAGCTATTGTTGTAAGCGAACTCCACCAAAGGCAGGTGAGAGTCCCAACTACCCCCGAAATCGATGACACAAGACCTCAACATGTCTTCCAAGGTTTGGATTGTTCGTTCGCTCTGCCCGTCGGTCTGCGGATGGTAAGCCGTACTCAACTTAACTCGCGTACCAAGCTCTTTCTGAAACCCATCCCAGAAGTTCGAAGTGAATCGACTGTCGCGATCCGACACGATCGATAATGGTATTCCATGCCTCGAGACCACCTCATCGATATAAAGCTTCGCCAACTTATCCATCGGTAAAGTCTCGCGCATAGGCAGAAAATGAGCGCTCTTCGTCAATCTATCCACTATCACCCAGATGGTATCGTGTCCCCGAAGAGTCTTAGGCAACTTCGTCACGAAGTCCATGGTGATATGCTCCCACTTCCACTCGGGAATCTCTAAGAACTGAAGACTCCCATACGGTCGCTGATGTTCGGCTTTGACTTGCGAACACGTCACACAACGCTCAATTTAACGCGCCACATCAAGCTTCATCACCGGCCACCAATAGTGCAACTTCAAGTCCCTGTACATCTTCGTACTTCCCGGGTGAATGGAATACTTGGACTTGTGCGCGTCTGCTAGCAACAGCTCACGGTTTCCCCCAACCTTGGGCACCCACACACGACCACTGAACAGTTTCACTCCGCGGCTATCCTCCGTCAAGAGTAAACGCTGTTTTGTCATGACTTCCTCTTTGAGATTCTCTTCCAACAATGATTCTACTTGCGATGTCTTGATCTTCTCAACAAGACTAGACACTAGCTCGATTCTTGAACGGGTAGCCCGAATACTCCCGCTATAGTCCTTCCGACTTAGCGCATCGGCCACCACGTTCGCCTTACCGAGATGGTAAAGCAATTCACAGTCGTAATCTTTCAGCAACTCGAGCCACCGCCTTTGCCTCATATTCAGCTCTTTCTGATCAAAGACATACTTCAGGCTCTTGTGATCCGTGTAAAGAGTACACTTCGTGCCGTAGAGGTAATGTCGCCAAAGCTTCAAAGCGAACACCACCGCTGCTAACTCCAGATCATGGGTTGGATAATTCTGCTCGTGTATTTTAAGCTGCCTCGAGGCATAAGCGATCACCTTGCCTCGTTGCATCAACACACAACCCAATCCCATCTTTGAAGCGTCGCTGTAAACCACGAAATCTTCCGACCCTTCAGGTAAAGTCAAGATCGGAGCTTCACACAACTTCTTTTGAAGGATCCGGAACGCCTTCTCTTGGGTTTCGGTCCATTCAAACTTCACATTCTTCCGAGTCAGAACTGTCAAGGAAGAAGCGATCTTGGAAAAGTCTTGGATGAATCTCCTGTAGTATCCCGCCAGACCCAAGAAACTGCGGATCTCTGACGGACTCTTAGGAGGCTCCCAATTCATCATAGCTTCAATCTTGGAGGGATCTACTTTCACTCCATCTCGAGTGACTACGTGCCCCAGAAATTGTACTTCTTTAAGCCAAAAGTTGCACTTGGAAAACTTGGCGTACAATCTTTCTCTTCTCAACACTTACAGAACCTCACGTAGATGCTGTTCGTGTTCCGACTCACTCTTGGAGTACACTAGTATGTCATCAATGAATACAATGACCGACTTATCGAGGAAAGGTCGGCACACTCTATTCATCAAGTCCATAAACACCGCTGGTGCGTTCGTCAGGCCAAAAGGCATTACAAGGAACTCGTAATGGCCGTAACGTGTTCTGAAAGCCGTCTTCGGAACATCTTCTTCTCTCACCTTCACTTGGTGATAGCCTGATCGTAAGTCGACTTTGGAGAAACAACCCGCTCCTTGAAGTTGATCGAACAAGTCGTCTATTCTCGGGAGCGGATACCTGTTCTTCACTGTAGCTTTGTTCAACTCACGATAGTCGATGAACATTCTCATTGTGCCATCCTTCTTCTTGACAAATAAGACCGGAGCTCCCCAAGGTGACGAACTCGGTCTTATAAATCCCTTCTCAAAAAGATCTTGGAGTTGTTCTACCATCTCTTGCATCTCCGACGGCGCTAAACGGTAAGCTGTTTTAGCGATCGGTGCAGCGCCTGACACAAGATCAATCCGAAACTCTACCTGACGATCGGGTGGCAACCCGGGCAAGTCGTCCGGAAAGACAACTGGATACCCCCGCACGATCTTCACATCTTCCAGCTTGGACTTCTCTAACTTGGCATCGATCACATAGGCTAGGAAAGACGAACATTCTTTTACTAAACACTTGCGTGCTTTTGCCATTGTGATTATTGCCACTTCACCCTTTCTCTTTTCGCCATAGATGACCACGACCTCTCCAGAGGGGTTGGGAAGTCGAAGCATCTTCTTGGAACACACGAACTCGGCCTGATTGTTTGACAACCAATTCATACCGATTACAACATCAAAACCCCCGATTGACATTGGTAGCAGATCGATCGGGAATTCTCTTCCCTCGATGCTAAGAGCACACTGCTTCAGAACTTCGTGGATCAGAACTTGCCTACCATCTGCTATTTCTACCACTAATGCATCCTCAAGACTAGTAGTGGGCATAACAAATTTTTGACGGAATAATTCAGATACGAAAGAGAAACTAGCACCCGTATCGAACAAAATACGAGCAGGTACAGAGTTTATAAGAAAAGTACCCGATACCACATCAGCGGATGCTCTAGCCTCTTCAACCGTCATCTGAAATGCTCGACTCTGAACCTTAGGAGGGTTCTCCTTCCTTGCTGGCGCGCTACCCGACACAAGCTTCGGGCAATCTCTCTTTACATGCCCCGGTGCCTTACACTCGTAACAGACGATTCCACTGACCGGGCAATCTCTGACAGTATGACCGGGCTTCCCACACTTATAGCAAACTTGAGAATTGTTGTAACAGTTACCGTGATGCTTGGTCCGACACCTCGGGCACCACTTAGCTTCCTGATAATTGCTGAAGTTGCGGTTCCCAACAAAAGGTCGGGTCCGCTTGGGAGGTACTGAACTGTTCTCCCACTTTCTCTTTTCAGGCACCACCATTGCCTTTTCAGATTTGCCCTTCGCGAACATCTCTTCCATAAATTGAGCTTCCTCCACCATCTCTCGGAGGTTAGAAGCCTTGAAATTATGGACCATGGATTGCATGTCCGCAGGCAAGCCGTTGAGATAAGCTTTCATCTTGTCTTTCTCTGTTGGGGCAGAGTGCCCCACCAGACCCAACTTCTCCATAAACTGACGGGTGTACTCCCTCACCGTCAGGCTTCCCTTCACCAAGGACCGGAATTCTTTCTCAATTCGGTCCATGGTCCTCTCGTTGCAAAACTCCTCTAGCAGCTTCTTCTTGAACTCGGCCCATGACAACTGAGCCAGTACTTCCGGAGATAGAGTGGATTGAATTATATTCCACCAGATGAGTGCAGTGTCCCTCAGCAATTGGGTACCAAACCGCACCCTCTGATCATCACCACATTCGGAAGAGCCAAAAGCTTGCTCAACCGCTCGGATCCACTTAACGCACACCACCGGGTCGTCAGAACCGAAGAATTCTGGCGGTCCGCAGCCCAGAAAGCACTTATAGGAACAACTCTTCCTGTTCCCCGGAGCTTCAGAACTCCTGCGCTCTACTGCCGTGACCCTTATACCATCATCACCAGAACCTACTACGACGTTCTCCACCACCGTCTCACTTCTCCGATGGTTCACGTCGCGGTCCTCCATCGCTTTTAGCAGAAACTCTTGCTGCTTAGCCATCTCTTCTCTCATTGCCAACATCACGCTGGCCAACAACTCTGACTGGGGATTAGCATCCCCGATAACTGGGTGAGACGAAGCCAGGTCTACTCGCGGAATGACCTCTGGCCCCTCACCTAGTACCTGCTAAACTGGCGGACGCACGACAACCTCAACTCCTTCCGGCCGATCAGCTGTGGAGGCTGTCGCTTCTAGACCGTCAACACGAGTACGCGGTCTACCACGCGTATTCACCATGCTGAACAACTTCACAGAACAAGAAAGAGATAAGAGAGAGATAGGAAAAACACGAAAGGAAAACGTACTATCACATTATCAATTGTCATATCAACAGCAAATCAAGGACTCTTACGTACAATATCCTCATAATAACATTAGCTAAGTGAAATTATGAACATACAACACATAACGGTTCTTGTTACCACCATTACAACGCCTGATAAACGTATTTTCCGTTGACTCTAAGACTAACCCATCTTAGGAGCTCTACCCAAATCTCGCGGATCAATTCTTAGCATACGCAGTCTAAGTCTAGACATCTTAAATTCATGCCTAGTTCGCTTAAACTAGAGCTCTGATACCAACTTGTCACACCTCAAAAATCAGAGTAAATTAAAACCTGGAAATCTGACAATATGACGTAAGCAATTCCATTAACTTCCCATAAATGGGATCAGTCCTTAAGACTATACAATCCTATACAAGGATTTCATCAAAAGAATGGGACTTAACAATGCCCAGCAACAATACTTAAAACATCTCCAAAAACCCCGAGACTCAGAACTCGTCTCTCCAAAAACACCGGCACCCACCGCTAATGGAAACCTGTTATACACATCATTTGAGAAAAAGCGTCAGACTATAAAGTCTGGTGAGAACATACAGTTTATAAAACTCGAAAGATATAAACATCAGTATCATACGAAATCTTTTCATAAAGGTTTAATTCGTAAAGATAACATTTCGCCACAACCGGGCCTCTTCGGTCCAAAACTCTTAAACGGTGATAAAAGGACAATTTTACCAAGGATAGTGGTGTAACACAAAGTAGACCACAAATCCGAGTTACGAGCTAAACCAATTGGAATCTGCGGATACGAATCACAAAGTCCGTGCTTCAACGTGAGATCAAGCCCCAAGCGCAAAACCAAGGTATACTCCTTCGCTAGGATCACCATGAACCATGGCTAGTATCCGGCCTCACATAACCGTACCAAGTTGCCCCCGAGGAACATGTGATCCATAGCTAAAAATTTGGGGAATGTAACATCCCAACAAAACAGTCTACTCCAAAACCTAGGGATCCACTAGTAATGGTAAGGACTCGTCACAACAACGTATGTGACCAACCATAAATAAACATATGGTTACAAACACATTTTTATAAACAAAATGCTGTTCCCAGTTCAACTTCTGGTAAGAATGAAAATCATTTAAAAGAAGTTCCTTTGAATATTTCTTTCGCATAAACGCACAGGTAAAACATCATTTTACTTTTAAAATAAGATAAGATCAAAAAGGTAACTTTTGATATGTATACAGTTTAAAATGATAGTAGGAACTCACCTCTGTTTCCTTCTTCTTAACAAGCGCTACCTATGATAACACCGAAAGAATCGGTAAGTCGAAATACAGACAAACCTCTCGTTACTTGAATAGGACTCAAAGACACAGAAGCTAACAACTTAACAGAACCTAAACCGGTCAAAGGACAACTCCGGTCTACAACAACACTGGTCGAACGACCTCCGGTCGAACGACCTCCGGTCGGGCGCAACCCCCCGATCGAACCATCTCCGGTCGAAGGGCACCGGTCGAAAGCATTCGTCCGGTCCTTCACTCATTCGGTCGAACGCTCATCGGGTCAAAGGACTACCGGTCGAACGACCATCGGTCCTTTGCCCATCCGATCGTCTTGTTCATCAAGAACAGTACGATGCAGAACCCAGATTCAACCCAGATCCAAATGAGAAATACTCAGATCTCAAAATGGAACGGTTCAAAATCTTCACAACGAGGTTCTATACGGCTAAAAGCATTCAGATCAAAGCATTAAGCTAGATTCGTACCTCGATTTGCCCGAAACGATCGACCCAAAAACAAAGCTTCTCCTGCACTCTTCCTTTCTCTCTGACTTCTCAAAACCAAGAACTGATATTTGTGATATAAATCAAAATATCTAATTTGATTTGTATTTATATAGCCCAAGTTACAGAATACCCCCTTGAACTTTGGGTAAAGGTCAACTTCTCACCCAATCCCAAAATTCAGGGTGTTACAAGTTTCATGTTTGGTAAACTTGGGTTGTGAAATTATATAAAATGCTCATATTTGGGTTCTTAGAAATTTTGTACAAATGGAGTTCATTTCATGGCATTATGCATTCTTAATGACTTTGTACAATTGAAACCTAAGTTCATGGGTTATGCATTCCGAGTATGTTGCATTCATAAAACTGGTTCGGAAATAAGTTGAATCTATAGTGTTGTCATTGATGTGATTTCTCAAGTGTTCTTATTTAATGTACAAGTGTTGGGGATTTATGTGGAAATTTGTATATGATTAACTTACCATGAGTCATTTATGCATATCTTGGTATTATGATGATTCCTCATTGGAATTCCTTTTTGGCGACCTTATATTCTCTCGAAGTATTTGAATGGATATTATGTCATATGATGGATTTTACATGCTTAGGATGGTAATATTGTGTTCTTGGTTGATACCCGAATGACTAACGGGTTGAAACACATCTTTGAGACCTCCTATATGCATTATGTGGACGAACCAAGTCTGTGATTCACTATAGGAATGTAGGTGGGTGACATTTGGAGAATTTCCGAAGGCGGTAGTCTCCCATGTACCTAGACCTCCGTCGTCGGGGAATTTCCTAAGCGGTAGTCCCCGACGCGTGTCGGGCCTTTGGGTTGTCAGTGAAAGTGACTTCAAGGTGCATTGCCTCTTTGGGTGAACCGGATTGGAGATATGGGTCGCTCCCGTTGACTCCACATCTACGTGATTAATTGGTTAACTGCTGATAAGATCTGTAACTGTTTCTAGCATGATTTTACTTGTGCATTCATTCATGTTAAAACTCTTGAGCTCACTAGGCGTTAAGCCTAACCCTTTTTATGTGTCGGCATGTGCATAAGGTTCCTGTTGGGGGTTCGGTTCTAGCAGTGCTTTGAGAAGTCCAGCCTTAGCCTTGTGCAAGAGTAAGTAGTTGATGAGGTCTTCCGCAAATTGGAGATAGTAGCCGACTTTGGGTTTAGTAGCACCTGTCCTTATCATAGAATGTTATATAGGATATGAATTTGTATGGAGGTTCATTCTTAAATTGTGATTGTAGACGAATCGTTATTGATGTGTTTAGAAAATTTTAAATAAGTTACTATTTCCAGATTGAGGGTGTTACGATATCGAGACCCTCCTTTTGTAGGAACAGGAGATGGTCCCCATACATCAGAATGAATTAAATCAAAAGGTGCAATAGAAAGAGATTTGCTTAATTTAAAAGGTAAAGCTGAAAATTTTGGAAGTTTACAACCACTGCAACTAGAAATATCATGAAATTTCAAATTTCCCAAATTTCTAGAGGAAGCTAAGTATTTTAAACGAGAAGTTGAAGCATGTCCAAGGCATGAATGCCATAAATAAAAACTAGATGACTTAGACGACAAACGAAAAGAAGATAGATTTGAACTATGAGCTACTGCTACTGGTAACTGCAACTCATCCAACACATATAAGCCCCCACGCCTACGGCTGGTCCCAATCAGCTTCTGAGTATGTGGATCCTGCACATAACAAGAATCAGGAGAAAAGGATACCTTATAACCAGAATCAAATAATTGATCAACATACACAAGATTCAATGAGAGTTTAGGAATATGATATACATTAGGAAGGGAAAAATTCTAACTCATAATAGAACCAATGCCCGCTAATGGCATAGGAGTACCATCAGCAGTCATGACAGGCACATATGGCATAGGATTTAAAGAAGCAAATAATTTAGAATTCAGAGACATATGAAAAGAAGCACCATAATCTAGAATCCATGTAGTTGGATGCATACCTGATTCGTTATTAATCGACTGACCTATGGGAGAAGAGACAGACATGGCATGAGACTGAACATCAAAAAGCGTTTGGAGTTTTTCAATTATAGATGCAAGAGTAGGATTAGTAGTTAACCCAGATGGAGGAACGAGGACATCAGTGCTAACTTGAGGAGGAAAACGATGTGATTGTCGCGGATTACCAAACTGCTGTGATTGATGTCGACCCATAAGTTCTGGACATTGAGACTTCCAATGGCCTTTTTTTTTACAAAAATTGAATTCATCAAAACCAACTCTTGGATGGCTCTTATTCTGATTTGAAGCAAAGGGCTTATGAGGAACAACCAAAACAGAAGGACTTGGAGTTGGAAGAATACCCTTTCCTGCTTGTGTCTTTAGACGAGCTTCATCGGCTAACAATTCACTTACTACTAAATCAACTGGAGGGAGTGGGGTGTGATGCAAGATGTTACTACAAAGTCTTTCAAAGTCACTTCTCAGGGCCATAAGAAACTGAACCAATCTATGTTCTTCCCTACGAGCAATGTAGGGTCCAAAAGCATGCAATTCAGCAGGTTCAATAAGAGCTAACTGATCCCACAAGTCGATCATTGTTGAGTAGAACTCCTGAATACACATATATGTCTGTTCGAGTGCTCAGATATCAACTTCTAATTGATACTGTTTTGCAAAATTGGACTGTGTATACAGTCTCTCAAGATGATCCCATACTTCCTCGCCTGTTTCATATTTTGCCAATTGAACACCAATCGAATGTTCAACAGAAATGTTTATCCAAGTGATAATTTTCGAATTATCCACTTCCCAAGATTCCAAATCTTTTGCTTCTTTCGGTTTCACAATAGTGCCAGAAATATAAACCCACATCTTCTTGCCCTTCAGAAAAATTTTCAAGACATAACTCCAGTAGGAGTAATTTTTTTCATCCAAACGAACACTAATGGCTTGAAGAGAATCAACCTTTCCAGCCATTGCAAACGAGAAATAAAAGGAAGGAAAAAAGAGAACAAAGAGTAAAGAGATACCGTATGCTAGAAAGAAGCGTCGAACAAAAAAGAAACCCTAAAACCGTCAAACAGAAACCCAAAAGGTGTCGTCGAATAGAAACCCAAAAAACGCCGTCGAACAGAAACCCAAAATCCTCGCACAACAGTGCTTGAGATTAACAGTACTTGAGAGAAGAAAAGAGATTAATCCTGCTCTAATACCATGATAACTTTAAGAGACGAAAGGAATTGTCAGGAAACGGCTAGAGTTTTCATTAGAAAAGATAATTATTACAAAGGGTTACAACAACTATATATAAGGAGACAAGAAACCCTAAAAGAAACAAAAAATATACGAAAGTACAAAACAACCCCTATACTATCTAACAACCATAAATATATAAACCACAATTAGAAGCATGAAGAAAGGTTTAGGGTTGAAACACATTGGTTTAAATAAATAGAAACCATAAAGAAGCTTACCTTGAATCGAGAATGAACCACCAAGATCAATTGAAGGCGTCAATACAAGTAAGAGATCGATCAAACAGAAGTTTGAAGGAAAGTAAACCATAGAGAAGATCGAAACAAGCGATTAATATATAAATCCGGAGGTCGATTTGGTAGGGAAAGCAGGAGAAGCAATCGTCATCTTGGGGAGATGGGAAGAGAAGATTCGGTCGCATCGGGGAAGTAAACCAGGATGATGAAGCGTTCATTTGGAGTCTAGTTTCTAAGAGCATCTTCAATGCAAGGTTCTTATAAGCAAAAAGTGTAGTGGCTAGTAACAACTAGGATTGTGGAGAGTTCTTATAAGAACACAAATCCCTGCAGGTTCTTAAATAAGAACCTTGGTTCTTACCATGAAATGTGTGAGATGTGACATTATCTTTATTTTTTTATTTTTTTCTTGACTTTATAATAATTATTTATATTATATATATTTAACTTATATATATGGGACCCACAAAAATAGGGTCTTATAAGAACTACTATTGTGAACTTTTATGTAAATTTTTAATTTGATGAGATGGAAATGAGATGACATCAAAAAGTATAAAAATAAGGTTCTTATAAGAACTTGCGTTGGAGATGCTCTAAAGCATTGATAAGAGCATCCACAATGCATGAGTCATTGAATGACTTTTTATTTTTGCCACATCAGATTTCTACTTACTTTTTTTTAACAAAAAACTTATCCTAAAAACCTTCTCCACTGTAAAAAGCTTTTTCATCAATTTCATTATAATCTATCATCATCTATTTAAAATGTTCTACAAAAATCCTTCATTTAATTTGTCGTTTTAACAAAAAATACTTAACTTATAAAAAAATGAATTCGTTAAAAAAAAATTAAAGAGGATAAATATATTGTATGATTCTTATATTATTTTTAATTATTCGATATTGGTGTCATTTTGATGGTCTGAACGAAAACTTTTTAATAATGTATTTTGTTAAAAATATATTTGGTTTTACTATAAATATGTAATGGTTAGATTAATTAATTAAAATATACTAAGGTTTAAAATGAAAATTTTATTAAAAGAGGGGATAAAATGAAAAGTTAAAGGGGTGAAATGTAAATTGACAATTGCAATAACCGGTTGATGGAAGCTTTTCAATTAGTTTTTCACTCCAATGGTAAAAAGTTATTCAAATAACTTATTGAAATAGTAAAAAACTTTACAAAAAGCTTCCATTGGAGATGCTCTAAGTTGTACAATATGCTTCTCATATTGTAATTAAGAGATTTTGAAAATTGACGTTTAAAAGGGTAGTACCTCATGCTTCGTTAGTTGTTTTTAAGACTCTTTAAGAGATTGTGCATAAAATAGCAGTACTTCATGCATCATTAATTGTTTTTAGGACTCTAGTGAATATGCTATATATATTAATCTTCCAACAGAGAACATGTTTAACAATGTATTCGACACTCTCCCTTTAAATACAAAAAAACTTTTAGAAAAGGTCGGTTACATTGGAGAGGATTTTTCAAGATAAGTTTTTGTTAGATACAGTTAATAGAAATCTGATTTAGTAAAAATAAAAGGTCATTACATGACTTAGAGCATCAACTATGTGCTTTTTCGGAGGTTTTTCAAAAGTGAAAGAAAACTTGAGGTGAGGTTTTTCAACATAGTGCCACTTTTTTGTTGGAGGTTTTGCGTAAGGTTTTTCATCATAGGTCGTAACTGTACGACCTGTTTTTTCAGAGGTTTTTTGTACTTAATAAGTTTTAGCTTTATAAAATTTTATAAAAATATCGTATTTAATTAGTTTTATTTATTAATATAGTTAAATGAATAATATTTTAGTAAAGTTAATAAATAAATAATGTATAAAAGTACATAACTAAAGTAATTATATTTTTTATATATTTAAATTACTGTCTCAAATTTGACATATTTTTATATACTTTTTACAGATTTCTTAATAACCTAATTTTCATATTTTTGTATACATACTTTTAAATTAATTTAAAAAATATTGGACATATTTATATACAATTTTTATAGATTTCTTAATAACATAATTTTTATTTTTGATTGTAAAATCATTTTAAATTTAATTTTTAAATTTTTTATTGTACATATTTTTATTAATTTTTTACGGATTTATTAATAACCCGGTTTTTATTTATTATTGTACATACTTTAATTTTCTTTAATTATTGTTGTATAAATTTTAATATATTGATTTTTATAAATAAGAATATAAATGATATAAAATTAAAATAATGGGACCCTAAAAAGTTTGAAAAAGCTATGAAAAAACTTAAGTGAGATATTTGACATATTGGAGGTATGTTAAGGTTTTCAAGTTGTTGAGTGAAACACCCGAATTTTTGAGTAAGTACAATTTCAAATTAGTACAAAAATCGATATTACAAGAATAATAGAATAAATGGGATTTTGGGATTAAATTCTAGATTTGTTGAATAAAATTCATGTTAGAACATAAATGTTCTATTTTAGAAGTTTAGTAAAGTAATCCTATTGCATTTTGTATTGGGCCTTGTATTTGGGTTTGGGCTTAATGTGTACAAGGGTGTTGGGAGTATAAATAGAATCTGTTAGTTAGTTTGTTTAGTAACTTTTCATTAACAATGTAGCATGTACGAGTTCTTGCTCTCTGTAGTTAGTTTACTTTTCATGTGAATAAAACTACAGATTCAATCCTAATCATCCTTGTTATGTTTATTATATCAATTCAATCTTGATCATGGACCTCACAAGTGGTATCAGAGCCTAACGAAGAATCAATCATGATCTCTTGGACCTCACAAGTGGTATCAGAGCCTAACGACGAATCATTCATCGCACGATCGAGATCATATTATTTTGATAGAACAATCGCTGAAATTTTTTTGAGTTCTGGAATTTGTTGTGAATTTGGATGTTCTTTGATGTTAATTTGATTCTGAGGATATAGACGAACTTCATGGAATCAATAATTATGTTTAATTCCAACAATTCTAGACAGATTGATCGATTTTGAGGATTTTATGTTCGAAAATGTATGTTACTGTGATGTAATCGAAGTATGCTAAAGAGTTGTATTTAGACTAGATCATCAACATCAAATGTGATCCAAAGTAATTTTCGAACCTACTCTCAAAGTTTCAACTCAAAATTTGAAGTATTGAGGTTGAATTTGAAGATTTCAGTTGAAAACATTCGAGATCCATAGAATTCGCATGATACACAAAGAACTCGCATGAAGAACTCGTTGTTTGAAGAATTCGCATGTTAGAATTTGCATGATCTTTGAAGATGATATTTGTTTAAGTAAAGAATTTGCATGTGAGACATATGCGAAATGTACAAGAATTCGCATGACATACAGATGCGAAATGCTCAAGAATTCGCACAATGCAATTCTTTGAAGATGAAATTTACTAAGTATGGAATTCGCATATCTGTAAGATGCAAAAATTAAAGAATTCGTATGTGTGAGTGATGCGAAAAGAAAGGATTCGCATGTGTGAGTTATGTGAGAAGTGAGGATTTCGCACATATGCGCGTGCGAGAAGCTGAAATTCGCACGCAGGCCTATGCGAATTCTGAGGTGTTCAGCTAAGCCTCATGCGAATTGTGCTAACATGAATAGTGATCTACGAATTGTTGAAGTTATGCGAAAAGGTTTGTGATTTTTGAGAAAAATGACTGTTTTGAACCCATTTTGCTACAAGTTTGCCCTGTTCCCGAGGTTTTTACGCATAATGCATATGTGACATCATTCTTATCTTCTGTTGGTCACATATCCTTAGCAACTGATCTAATTTTCATGAGTGCTCATGCTTTTCAAGATTTTCAGATACTGGATGTTTGGATTTAGTCTCTGATTGGATTGAATTAGTTGCCTGAGTATCTGCGATCATCAGTCTGGGGTACTTCTATGTGTTGTTAGACCGTTGAGTGCTCTTGATCGTTCTTCTGACCTGATCAATCAGTAGTGTGAGCGACTGCAATCATTGTTCTGATGCTTTGGTTGTGATTCAGAATCCTGAGTGCTTATAATCATCAAGTTGATTCGTGAAGAAAGGAGTTCTGAGTTTGATTGTTCAGTATTATAGAAAGCTATTAGAAAATGAGCATCTTTCATCAGTTGTTGAACAGTAATTGCCATCTAACCCTTGCCTTGTAGTGTTTGCTACTGGATGTTACCTCCTGTAAGCTGATCAAATTAAGTTCTTAAGCTAAATTCTTATTTCAACTCGAGGTTCAAATACAGATCATATGTTATACACTGAAGATGCACTTGGTTGTCATTCCATAATTCAATACATATCATTCTTGTGGGCGTAACGAATGTGTTGAGTTTACAAGAGTCAAAAGTTGTCTTTATGTGCACTCAGTCGAGGTTATTGTCTACATCAGATCTGATTTTAAAGTTGAAACTTCAAGGATAAGAGCTACTTTCAAGGGGGAGCTAGAGGAGCTTTGAAGTTTATGCAAATCTAAGTTTTCTAAAGAAATCAAGGGGGAGAAGAGCTGAAGCTGAGCTGAAATGGATGATTACTTTACAAAACTTAGGGGGAGAATGTTAGAACATAAATGTTCTATTTTAGAAGTTTAGTAAAGTAATCCTATTGCATTTTGTATTGGGCCTTGTACTTGGGTTTGGGCTTAATGTGTACAACGGTGTTGGGAGTATAAATAGAATCTGTTAGTTAGTTTGTTTAGTAACTTTTCATTAACAATGTAGCCTGTACGAGTTCTTGCTCTCTGTAGTTAGTTTACTTTTCATGTGAATAAAACTACAGATTCAATCCCAATCATCCTTGTTATGTTTATTATATCAATTCAATCTTGATCATGGACCTCACAAGTGGTATCAGAGCCTAACAAAGAATCAATCATGATCTCTTGGACCTCACAATTCAAAAACGAGTCCAACGGTTCTTTCTGGAGCAAAATCGAAGCTAAAACGAATAAGTTATGGCCAAAACATTGACCACCGTGAGCTCAAGTTAGTTGTGCAGTCAAGTGAGTTCCCGAGAGTTATAGCGCGAGTTAACTCGCGGTGTAAATAGCGCTAGCCGCTGGAACTGCACAAATACCCGATTTTTCTAAGGGTTTTTTCATTTAGTCGTATCTTTCTCATCCCAACTTGATTTTGATGATTCTTGAGGCTGTGGTTCCGATTTTTGAAGCTTTTCAAGAGGATATCAAAGTGGATTAAGGTTTCTTGGTGGTTTAAGAGTATTTGGTTAAGGTAACCTCTATCTCTTATCTCTAAAAGCTAGGGTTTTGAGTGATCTTCATCTCTACTTCTTTTCTCCCCTCTCTGTCTTAGGTTTTGTGTTTCTTGAGTAAGAGAAAATGTTTTTAGAAGCCTTGGAGTTAGGAGTTGAGATATTTGATTGTAGATCTTGAGTTTTCTTCAAAAAAAGATCATGATTTGGTGAAGCCTAGATTTAAGTGTTGTTTGATTTTTAAGAAAAACATCTTAATGACTCTTAAGTCTAAATCGTTCAGACTTTTTTAAATTTAGGCTGTTTGTTTTTTTTCGGCTTTTCAGAACCTCTTAACTCTTAAATACATCTGAAATAAGAAGTGGTGACCTAACTTCTTAAAACCTCTTATTGTTGTTAATGCCAAAAATCGTCCAAAGGAAGATCTAAGGTCAGTGTGGAGCTTTAACAACTAAAGTAAGCAATCGATCGACAAATCGTATGACAAAAACAAAAGATAATAAGACACGGAGAATTTGATGACGTAGAAAACCCCATCGAGGGTAAAAATCGTGGACGATAGAAAAGATCGTCAAGAGCACTATGGACATCAAACAGGGACGTCGTCCTTTAGAAGGAGTGATTACAAGTACAAATGACAATATTACAGTAAAAAGTAAAGTAATCATGTGATTTGAGTTGTATGTCGTGTGATAGAACACTTTGTCAAGAGATTCTGTTTGAGAGAATTCTTGAGAGTTATATCTTGAACTTGTTCTCTAATCAGATGTCCATGAATGCCTTGCGTAGTTTTTTAGGTCTGTATATATAGCTTTGGTCGCCATAAATGAGCATTGAATGTCAAACGGTCTTGATATTGACTGATCTTGATGGCGCTTGTTCGTTATATCCGTTGGTCATTATATGCATTAAACCTGTAATGAAAGATTCACAGAAGAAAGACGGTTGTATGCAATAACTGCTCAATGATCGTTAGTAACATTACATAAGTCGTGAGATGTCAACTTGTCGAGAGTTTCCTTCTGGCCACGGTCGTGAGAAACACTTGACGATTGTGCCTAGGGACGACAATGTCTTCCGATATATGTGATCGTCGGAACCTTATCTTAATACAAGAATGGTCCTTGGATTGGAGACGTTTGGTTTTTTTTTCCGTCGGTCGAGACTTGTGAAATTTTACCCAAACAGTATGCCCCCAAAATTCGGAAATTAGGCGGCAAGTCATTTTTTCGAATTTTGTAACTAGCCTGGACACGTGTCGACTTTTGTAACTAAATTGTTTCCTCAAAAACCAAAGTGATTTTTAGGGGAAGTGTGCAGCCGCTTAACGGCTGTGACGTCATGGTGACGTGGGGCGCATGGTGTCAAGCGTAGGGACAGATGTCGTCCATCTGTAGAGGATGGCGAAGAGTAGATAATAAGTGTCAACCACCTAACGGTTCAACCTGACTTTGAATCATGTATACAAATCGATCTCAGCCGAATCCTTTCCTTTTACGCGATCAAAAGTTCTTAGAGATAGTATTTTCCCGAATCTTTGCCAAAACCAACATACTTGAAGCAAATTGTTGCAAAAATTTGATCGAGGTTTTAGATCCTTATTTAAGTTACGATCTCTTTAGTTTTATGCGTTTTAAGACTCAGGCCCGAAATCCTAGAAAGAATTAGGACGCTTTCGACTTTTACGTAGCGACTACAAACGACCTCGATTTTGCGATGTCGCTAGATCCCATTAGCGTTTTTAGTGATGATGAAGATCGAGTCTTTTAGGCTCCTGGCTGGGATTCCAGCATACGTGACCCTTAGTCCGCTGACATTGCTTCGTTCGGAGCAATATCCGGACGGATACTTTGTGATATACGAGTATCCGTTCAAGATAGGGTTTACATGACCCTACTCTCAAGTGTCGAGATTGTTCCTCACGATATTTGACTTGTCTCCGAGATAGATGATGCCCCAGTTTTGGAGGATCTTTCACGTGATTGAACAATTGACGAATAAATGGGAAACACCGTTTACCGTCTACGACCTCCTCTCGGCCTATACACTCAAGGCGGAGGCGAACAATCGGTATAACCTCTTTTATAAATATAGAGGGCCTCGTACCTTAGTTCAGGCGACTGCGGTTAACGGCCGCAACTGGAAGACGAGATACGTCTTCAGTCGCTTAGCATTAGTCGTTGGTGACATCCAGTGGCTCACCACATGATGGAATACCGAAGGTAAGATGTAGAATATCTTTTGGTCATCAGTTTTATTCATCGAGAATTTTTACTAACGTTTATCTTGTTTTCTTGTCAGTGATCGATTTTACGGTTGCTGAACCTTCTATCGATTCAGCTTCCAAGGTCGAGCGGTTCCTCGAATTCAGTGTCGAGGAACGTTCCTTCTTTACGATACGCCCTACCGTCAATTGGGACGAGGGGGATGACGACGTCAATACGTCGGGACGTCCGTTGCCTTTTTCGTAGAGGAGAAGGAAGAGAGAGAGAAGGAGAAACCCGTCGAGGAGACTCTGAAAGCAGAGATGACGGGTAAGTTCTCTTTTTGATAGAGTCTAGTCGTAGCACGTCATCTATGAATTGTAAGATTTTTATGGGTATAGTCGGATAGTGTTTGGGTAAAATTCCACGAGTCACGACCGACGGAAGATAACCAAACATCTCCAGTCTATGGACCATCCTTATATCAATATAAGGTCCTGATGAGATCGTACGACAGAAGACATCGTCGTCCCCGACGACGATCGTCGAGAGTTTCTCACATCCATGACTAAAGAAAGTCTCTCAATAGCTTGCATCTCACGATCTGTGTGAACGTCACTAACGATCATCGATCATTTATTACATACAACCGTTTTTCCTTTGTGGATCTTTCATTACAGGTTTAATGCACATAATGAGCAACGGATATAACGGACGACCGCCATCAAGATCGATCAATATCAAGACTGTTGGACAATTAATGCTCATTTATGGCGACTAAAGCTATATATACAACCTTGAAGAGCAACACAAAGGACATCAGCATCCGATTGAACAACAATTGCAAGATACAACTCTCAAGAATTCTCTTAAGCAAAATCTTTGGACGCCATTGTTATATTACACGTCATTTAGCTCAATCACACGATTACATTGTTTTTCTACTGTAATATTGTCAATTGTACTTGTATTCAATCCTTCTAAAGGACGACGTCCCTGATTGACGTCCATGGTGCACTTGACGATCCCTGCTGTCGTCCGCGGTTTTTACCCTTGACGGGGTTTTCTGCATCACCAAATTCTCTGTGTTTAATTTACTTTTTGTCCTCATCGTACGATTTGCCGACCGATCGCTTACTTTAGTTGTTAAATCTCCACATCGGCCTTAGATCTTCCTTTGGACGATTTTTGGCATTAACAGTTTGGCCCCTACCGTGGGGCCGCAGCTAGAGTAACATCATCGGCAGAAAGTGCGACCTACTATTGGTTTCAGTGCAGTTTTTTGTTTGACAGGATCATGGAAGCTCAAGGAACTCAAGCTCACATCATCGCCTAAATGCGCATGTAGCTCGACGCTGCCCACAACCGAATTCATGCTTTGGATGATCAGAATCGTAGAGTTAACGAAGAACTCTCAGTCATGAGAAATCCAACAATGGGAAATCCAAACATGGGTAACCAATTTGGATCCCAGTTCGGTCCAAGGTCACCTTTTAACATGTCTTTTGCAGGTGTTCTACCTCCACCACCTCCATACCCTAGGCCAATGCAAGGTATGGGAGTAACCACTGGAGTCGCCACTTTCTCCATCCCAACGATTCTGACGATGCCACCTCATGTGACAACATTTCCATCAGTGACCATGCCTTATATGCATGCACCGATGAATGGAGATAATGGAGGCACGTCGCTGCACAATGGATTCTTTCCCAATACAGGTCCAACGTCTCAAGATTCTAGATTATGCCAACTTCGCTCCCACCCAACAATGGTGTCAATCCAGATGATCCTGTCGTAGGACGCTTAAAACAGTTGGAAGAGCAGAACGAAAAGATGTTGTTACTGCTTTCAAAACTACCTGGAGCTGTTGTACCAGTAGACGTCGAGCCAAGAACTAGGTTCCAAACGTCACCTTTCGTCGACGAGATTACCCTAGTCGACGTACCGAAGAAATATAACATCCCGACGTTCACGCCAAAATATTCGGGAATCAGCGATCTAACGGAGTACATTGCACAATACAAGCAACTGATATGGACTGTGTCGATACCTCATCAGTATCAGAAAGTCTACATGTGTAAAGATTTCAGTGCGACCCTCACTAGAGTTGTTTGGCAATGGTTGATTAATTTATGACCCAAGTCCATCGGCAGTTTTGTAGAATTGGTAAATCAATTCTTCCAGCAGTTCGCCAGTGATCTCTATTACATCACTCAGAAGACAGGCGAATCAGTTCGAAGCTATTTCAATCGCTTTAATTCTGAGATGATCAGCGTGCGGAACTGCGATGTTTGAACTGCAATCGAGGCTTACAAGCGAGGTCTCGATGACAGTTTTGATCTTTATGTGAACTTGAAAAAGTACCCCCAGAAAACTTTGAAGACGTACGAGCTCGGACGCTAGCTTACATGTGAGTCGAGGATGACGCGACTTTCCGTCGCAAGCACTCTGGCGACAAAAAAACATTGAGCGTAAGAAAACCGGACTTCAAGGCAAGATCGAACGCTCGTGTCGAAACATCTAAACAAGTCTCGAACATGAGATTTGATAAGAAGAAAACTGCTCCAGCAAGCAAATTCTCCTAGCATCCCAAGATTTCTTCTTACGAGTTTAAGGGAACATCCAAGGATGTAGTCGAAGCTCTTAAGAATGTTCAAACTAACGTCAAAGTGGCCACCAAAGAGCGAGAAAGACGACGCTAAGAAAAACAAATCCAAATGGTGCGACTTCCATAACCATCATGGCCACATAACGGACGGTTGTATTGCTCTAAGGCGAGAATTGGCTTGGCTCGTCCCTAAAGGTCATTTGCAAAATTTATTGGGCGTAAACACACGACTAGCTTCGCCTGAACATATAAAGGTTGTCAACTGCGTAACCGGAGGATGTGACGTCTACGGACTAACTTATTCGGCGGCAAAGCGTCATGCTAGCCAAGGATCCGGAGAATAACCTGTTCCACGAATATCATGACCTATACATGAGCTGGAGCTCGAAGACATACCCATCACCTTCGATCAGGAGGATCTTGGTGATGAATGGCAGAAACATCACAATGGTTTGATAATACAACTCACGATTGATAATTGCTCGACGAAGAGAATCCTAGTCGACGGTGGAAGTTCTGCTAATATTATCTTCCTCGACACGATCAAAGCTATGGGGATCGACAAATCCGAGATCGTACGACGTTCGACGGTCCTTGTGGGCTTCAATGGTGACATGTCTAACACCATGGGGGAAATCATTCTCCCAGTATTCGCCAAATGAGTCAATAAGCAGACCAAATTCAACGTCCTCGAGTGTTCGTCAGCATACAACATTATCCTGGGACGACCCTGGATACACGACATGAAAGTTGTACCTTCGACGTACCATCAGACGATCAAGTTTCCAACAACTTGAGGCGTCCAAGATATCAAGAGTGAGCAAAAAATTGCTCACGATTGTTACAAAATCTCTAAGAAGCCTAGAAAGCAGAACATCTAACAATTACAGAGCCATACAGATACTGAAACTGCCGACGACTATCAATTAGAAGAAGTCGTTCTGGATCAGGAGAAACCTGACAGAGTGGTCTATATCAGTACGTCACTCGACCCTACTTTAAAGGGACTGCTAATCTCTTTCTTGCAGGAATATGCCGATTGTTTTGCTTGGACGCATGAGGACATGATCTGCATCGACCCCAAGGTCATCACCCATCGACTCAACATCGATCCTTCGTTTAAACCTATTAAACAGAAGCATCGCAAGTTCGCTCCCGAGCGTAACAAAGTAATCAACGACGAAGTTGACAATTTGCTCAAGACAGGGAAGATCAGAGAAGTCAAATATCCTGATTGGCTCGCCAATGTCGTGGTCGTACAGAAGAAAAATGGGAAGTGGAGAGTATGCATTGACTTCACAGACCTCAACAAATCCTGTCCAAAGTACCCATTCCCATTACCACACATCGACGCCATGGTCGATACGACTGCTGGTCATGAGTTACTCACATTCATGGATGCGTATTCAGGATACAATCAAATTCTGATGCATCGAGACGTTCAAGAGAAAACAACATTCATGACAGACAAAGAGATTTACTGTAACAAGGTCATGCCTTTTGATCTTAAGAATGCAGGATCCACGTATCAACGACTGGTCAAAAGGATGTTCAAAGAACGTCTTAGAGAAACAATGGAAGTATATATAGACGACATGCTAGTCAAATCAAAACAAGCCATCGATCATATCGATCATCTGAGGCAATCGTTCGATATCCTACAACAAAATGCTCATTTGGAGTAAATGTAGGGAAGTTCTTAGGGTACATGGTCATCCGTTGAGGGATCGAGGACAATCCTAACCAGATAAAAGCTATCTTGGATATCAAATCCCCTCGTAATGTTAAAGAAGTCCAATGACTCATCGGTCGAGTTGCGACACTAAACAGGTTTATCTCTCGATCCTCAAATAAATGCTACTTATTCTACAATGTCTTGAGAAAAAACAGGGGTTTCGAATGGACGGACAACCATGAAAACGCGCTCCAGGAGCTCAAAAGCTATATGGCGTCTCCACCTTTACTGTCGAAACTTGAACACCTCGAGGTTCTCCAACTATATCTGGCAGTCAGCTCAAACACTATAAGTGTCATTCTACCCGAGAAGATGACAAACAACAAAGACCAATTTATTATGTAAGTAAATCACTTCTCAACGCAAAGACCAGGTATTCCTCCATGGAAAAACTTCTACTAGCTTTGATTACTGCAGCAAAAAAGTTACGTCATTACCTCGAATCACATCCTATTACCGTCGTGACTAACTTTCCTCTTAAGTTTATCACTTTATCTTAAGAAAACCAGAACTGACATGTCGACTGGCAAAATGGAGTATCTACCTTAGTAGTTACGACATAGAATACAAACCAAGAGCTATGATCAAATCGCAAGCATTAGCTGACTTCGTCGCATATTTCAGTTCAGAACTGGAAGTATCGACAGAACTTGTGGCAACTCTCGATGACTCAACATGGATCCTACATGTCGATGGATCGTCCAACGCCCGGGGGGTAGGGCTCGGTGTCGTCCTCAAGTCGCCACAGGGGGGAAAGATGGTGTACTCCAAACAATGCGACTTCAAAGCCACTAACAATGAGGCTGAATATGAAGCTTTGATCGCAGGATTGAACATGGCCCACGACCTGGGGGGACCAAAACTTCATGTTAAAAGCGACTCGCTCCTAGTTGTGAACCAAATGAATGGAGATTTTTCCGCTAAAGATTCCAAAATGACAGCCTATCTCTAGATAACTAAAGACAAATCCGAAGAATTCGACGAATTTTCTATTTCACAAATCCCAAGAGATCAGAATACTCAAGCTGACGTACTAGCTAATCTTGGGTCGACGCTTGGATATCATCCATTCGATACCATTCATATAGTTCATCTTGCGACATCATCCATCGACAAGGAAAGTGATGTACAGATGATCGAAGAGGAAGACAATTGGTCGAGCGATATCAAAAAATTTCTAGTAAACGACCAACTTCCCGAAGACAAAATGGAAGCCAAAAAGATTCGATTTAAGGCATCCAAATACGTTATGATCAGAGATCAACTCTACATACAATCATCGACAGGACTGAACTTACGATGTGTTACCAACAAGAATCAAGTCCAAAACATCTTGCAAGAAATGCACGCCGGAGAGTGTGGCAATCACTCGGGAGGTCCTAGCTTAGCTAATCGAATCTCCCGACAAGGGTACTATTGGCCAACTTTGCGACAAGACGAAACAAGGTACGTCCAAAGTTGCGACGCATGTCAACGGTATTCTGGTATGTCTCACAAATCTTCTGAACCCTTGCATTCGACTTTAACTCCATGACCCTTCATGCGATGGGGAATGGATATTGTCAGCAAGTTACCTCTGGCCCCCAGGCAAAAGGTATATCTTCTAGTCCTTACAGATTATTTCTCAAAATGGATAGAAACGGTTGCCTACTCTCAGGTTCGGGATAAGGAATTCATTTCCTTTATCCAAACTAACATCATCTGCAGGTTTGGAATTCCATCCGAAACTGCATGTGATAACGGGTCACAATTCATAAGCGATAAAACCCAACAGTTCTGTGAAGATCGTAACATCAAACTTACGACTTCAACACCCCGGTATCCTCAGTCTAATGGACTCGCTAAGTCAAGCAACAAAACGATCGTTAATTCGATCAAGAAAAGGCTCAAGGCAACAAAAGGCAAATGGGTCGAGAACTTTCGACAGTTCTTTGGGCCAATCGTACGACACCTCGTACATCTACAGGACAAACTCCTTTCTATCTTGTCTATGGTTGTGAATCAGTATTGCCTGTCGAGACTCAAATCCCAACCTCACGACATTTAATGGTCGATCATAATTTAGTCGATCTAAGTTACGACCTCGATGCACTAGAAGAATTGCGGGAGTCAGCCTTGATCAGGATGGCTTCACAAAAACAATTGGTCGAACGACACTTCAATAAGAATGTCAAGGTTAAAATCTTTCATATAGGTGACTATGTCTTACGACGAGTGTTTCAAAACACATAGGAACCTGGCTTAGGTAAATTATCCACCAAGTGGGAAGGACTGTATCGAATAACCGAGGTTGTCGAAAATGGAGCCTACTAACTACAAACCCTCGACGGTCGTGACATTCCTCGAAGTTGGAATGCGATACATCTAAAGAGGTATTTTTTTTTGAAAAATCCATTTCCTCTTTCATTACAATTATCCTTTTACAAGCCTTACTGACTTAAGCATCCGTGAGTCGTTGGTCAAACCAACGACCCCTCTAAAGTTATTTTATTGGAGGATTAGTCGATCATTCGACTATATTTATGCCTTACGGTTATCTCACGATCATGCCGTACGACTTAGAGGATTTAAGGTCAAAACCTTGCCTATATTAAGAAAATCGCAAATTCCTTGATTACTTGCTCAAACTGCAGGTTTAATTAACGATTGAACGTGCTTATGTCGAAAGTATTTCAGTTATACTTCTTATCATTTGTATTTGTCGTAAGTTGCTTAGATTTTCATTTAATCTTTGTTATCTTACGAGCATTTTCTTAAACTTGCCGTGAGTTGCTTAGATTTTCATTAATCTTGCTTACCTTTCGATTACTTTCCTTACGTCTATCGTAAGTTACTTATACGATTTCAGAGTTAAATTGTTTCGACAGTTCAATCTGTTAAAAAGTCTTTCAGTAATACCAATAAAAGTATTACAGTACACGACACGACCACCAACGGTCGCACGATTAAAAAGTACAAAAATTAAAACTAGCTAAGGAGCCTTCTGCTTTTGCCCTTCCTTAGCCATGATCTCAGTGGCAACATCCTGAGGAGTCTCATCCAGTAGCTCATGATCATGTTCGTCCTCCGAGTCGATATCCTTCTTGTTGCCGACGAACTTCAAGAAGAAGTCTAAGTCACCTTCTCTTGAAACAAGGGGGTCTTCTCCTCTTCCTCGACGCCTGATCATGGACGCTCGAACCTTAAGACGAGTGAACGCCTTAACAGACGCCACTCTCCCCTCAATCTCGTCCACTTGCCGACGGGCCAGGTCCCGCTCAAACCTCGTAAGCTCGGCTTCTTTTGCAGTCGCAACGAGACCATCTTGGTCGCGTCCAACTCCAAACGATCGATGGAGGCCTCGTCGAGCACCTCTCTCATGTGACCCTTCAGCGTCTCGTTTTCATGCTTGACATCTTCCAACTCACCAAGAACTTCCTGAAGGCGAAGAAAGAGATTTTCTCTCTACTTCTTCGTTGCTTCAGCCTTGGCAGTTGCCTTCATCTCCCGCTCGAGAGATTGAGAGACCAAGGACTTCACGTCATTTAGACATGAGTGAAGTGCCAGAGATGCCTGCAACGCCTGGGAAAAAACATGCAGTGAGTTAGCAAAACAAACGACAAAATAAAAAAGAACTCGATAGTTCTTACCTTAAAAGAGAATCCTGCGACACTGGCGACCACGTCCTCTATCGCTAGATCTTTGTAACGCTCGTGGACAGTCGGCAAGAAGAAAATGTTCGCGTAAGGGAACACCACCTTCCTATCAAGACCACCAGACGATATGAAGTCGACCGGTAGCCTGATATTCACCGGCATGGACTTAGGATCCTCACCTGTCTGAGGACCCTTCCCCTTGTCTTTCGATAAAGAGGTTTCCACCACCAGCAGTGGGATCGAGGAAACTGGTGCGGCCTCCGCAACCAGCGGTATCATCGCCCCCTTAGAACCAATGACCTCAAGGTCTTCGATCGTCGGGGACAGTTCCCTCGCGACCGTCTTCACCTTCTTTCCCTCCGACCTAGCAGTCGAAAGGGCCCTTCTTTTCAGCGCCCGACCATGTCGAGCCAGTTGAGCTAGCGATTCCCTCCCTAAGGGACTCGTCGTTTGTACTGATGGAACTGATCTTCCTGAAAAACAAATAAAGATATCAGTAAGTGAAGTTTTCATAAAAACTAGACCTTACGAAAACTAATGACCCAGGGATTGACGTCCTACGACTAAGAATCCCAAACGATTTCGTCAACCAGTGGGTGACGTCTATCGACTAGACCCCACAAAAAACACCAAATGGTGACGCCAAACGACTAAACCCATTAAAATTCTATTAGGTGACGTCTGCTCTACTAGACCCCAAAAGATCTTACGATCTATAAAACACAAGGAGGAAACTTACCCGGAGTGGCCTTCCTAGTGTCGCCGTCTTCCTCGTCCTCTTCTTCCTCGTCTTCTTCCTCTTCTTCAGCATATGTGTCGACTCGACCAGAGGGCTCAAGGATGACTACATCCCCTTCATCATCTTCGTCCTCCTCTCTCGACGACATGAATAAAAACGAGCGCTCCTCAACGCTGAACTCAAGAAGACTCTTAACCTTCTTGGTCGAATCAGAATACATCTTGACCCTCGAAAAGTCGATCGCTGAAAGCAATGAAAAAATCAAATCATTAGATCGATAAACAGAAAAATAACAAAGAAAAAAGGGGACGAAAACTTACTCGTTGTGTTCCACCCGGTGGTGATCCATCAAGCATTCTTGTCGCCCGGCAACACAGGACCAAAGACATAACGCGTCTTCCATTTGCGGTCATTTACCGCCGTCGTTTGAACCAAAACACGGTCAACTCTAAATCTTGAAAAGAGGTTGTAACTATGGTTTGGCTCTGCTTTGACCGAGTACGCCACTAGCAAGTCATTAGCAGTAAATGGTGACGACCATTTTACAATTAATCGTTCAACGACTTGAACGATTCGCCAGAATTGGGGCATCATTTGCCCCGGAGACAACCCAAAGGTTATCAGAAAATCTCTTAACAAGGGAGAAATAGGCCATGAAAATCCTATCTTGAAGGGATATTCGTACATGACTAAATAACCCTTCGGACATTGCTCTAGATTCCATTGGACCAGAGCACTCAGTCGAACGTCGGCTGGAATCCTAGTCGTACGTCTAAACTCTTTCATCTCTACCTCTCCTTTCATGGTGCTAAAAGGTTCGTCTTCCATTTGAAAAAGTTATTGAAAAACTAGAGTTCTAAACACTCTTAAAGGAAAAAAAACTCAAAAAGGCAACTAAAATCCTTTCCTAAAGCGTAAGAAGGGAAAGATCTAGCAAAATCCTCTACTTATATGCCAAATCGGTGGTGGCATGAGCCAACAGCTAAATGCCACCTGTTATCAACTATTCACCCTCCTCCACGGATGGACGACACCTGTCCCTACTCCTGACACCACGCGCCCCATGTCGCCATGACGTCACAACAGTTAAAACGGCTGCACGCTTCCCCTCATAATCGCTTCGGTTCTTGAGGGAACGATTAAGTTACAAGAAATCGACATGTGTCCCACCTGGTTACAAAATTCGAAAAAACCGCTTGCTGCCTAAATTCCGAATTTTGGGGGCAAACTGTTTGGGTAAAATTCCACGAGTCACGACCGACGGAAGATAACCAAACATCTCCAGTCTATGAACCATCCTTGTATCAAGATAAGGTCCTAACGACATCGTACGACAGAAGACATCGTCGTCCCCGACGACGATGGTCGAGAGTTTTTCGCATCCACAACTAAAGAAAGTCTCTCGATAGCTTGCATCTCACGATCTGTGTGAACATCACTAACGATCATCGATCATTTATTACATACAACCGTTTTTCCTTTGTGGATCTTTCATTACAGGTTTAATGCACATAATGATCAACGGATATAACGGACGACCGCCATCAAGATCAATCAATTTCAAGACCGTTGGACAATTAATACTCATTTATGGCGACTAAAGTTATATATACAACCTTGAAAAGCAACACAAAGGACATCGGCATCCGATTGAACAATAATTGCAATATACAACTCTCAAGAATTCTCTCAAGCAGAATCTCTAGACGTCATTGTTCTATTACACGCCATTTAGCTCAATCGCACGATTACATTGTTTTTATACTGTAATATTGTCAATTGTACTTGTATTTAGTCTTTCTAAAGGACGACGTCCCTAATTGACGTCCATAGTGTACTTGACGATCCCTGCTGTCGTCCGCGGTTTTTACCCTCGACGGGGTTTTCCGCATCACCAAATTCTCTGTGTTCAATTTACTTTTTGTCCTCGTCGTATGATTTGCCGACCGATCGCTTACTTTAGTTGTTAAAGCTCCACAACGACCTTAGATCATCTTTTGGACAATTTTTGGCATTAACAGATAGACGTTGCTCATTGGTTGTAGGATCGTATAAGTCGTCAGACATTACTTATAGATCGTAAGATTTTCTGGGGTCTAGTCGAACAGACGTCACCCATGAGTTGTATAGTGGGTCTAGTTATCTGGACGTCACCACTGCTCGCAAGATCATTTTAGGGCTAGTCGTATGACATCTCCTTTTAGGTCGTAAGATTTTTGTAAGGTCTAGTCTTTGTGTAAGACGTCACTTACTTGAAATAACTTTGTTTGTTTGATTTTTTCAGGAGGATCGACCCTTATGAAAACGTCGAACGGGCTCTCGAAGAGAGAGGCCCTTGCTTAGCTCGCCCACAAAGGGCAAGAAATAAAAAGAAAGACTCCCCCGACATCTGGGTTAGGGGTCAAGAAGACGAAGGTGGTCCTGAGGGAACTGCCTTCAAAGGGTAGTGGTCCTGAGATCACTATTGCGGAGAAGACGAAGACATCTCTGGCCATAGATGCGGAATCGATCTCGCAAGCCCCTCTAGCCGGGGTGACCGGGAAATCTTCCTTGTCTCAGGACAAGGGGAAGGGTTCAGAGACCAAGGAGGTCTCGGCTCCCATTGACGTCAGTTTTACCCTTCCGGGTGACTTCATGTCGTCTAAACAGTTGGGGAGGAGGGCTCTGTTTTCCTATCTAGGGAAGTTCCTCTTGCCGTCATTCTTTGATCGATACAAAGATTTGTCAGTCGATGATCTGGCAGCCCATGCTTCGGGGCTCTCTTTCATGCTATGTAGACTTTTACGTCGTTAAAGAAAAATTGTCTTTTTGTTTTACGACCTAACTGTTGAATGTATGACTGTGCAGGCTTTCGAAACGAGACTAGGCCTAAACACTCGTATGGACCAGGTCCGGAGCTTAGTCCCAAATGCTCTGGCCAAGAAGCAAGCGACGCTTACTAGGGCTCTGGAGGCAGAGGCTAAGGCCAAGGCGGCGGAGGCTAAGAAGGAAGAATACTCCGTTCGTCTCGACGAAGCCCTCAGCCAGACTGAGGTCGACAGTCATGAGAAGGAGGAGCTCTGAGGGCAGCTGAGGGAGGTCCTAAGTCGAACGTCCATGGAAAAGGCGGAATTGGGGGCCGAGGACTTTAGGGCCCACTAAGGAAGCTTCGATCGTGAATGAAAAAGAGGTCGAGGACCTTAGGGCGGAGCTGGGGGCGGTTAGGAAGCAGATCGCCAGTCTTGAGGAAGACGTGAAGTCCACATAGACTTTTACTCGTCTCAAGGTTCGAGCGGCTATGATGAGACGCTACCTGAGGGGTCAAAATCCCTTGGCGTCAGTAGAAGACGAACTTGACTTTGTTAGACTGAAATTGTATTCAAGATTAAATGAGGGTCTTTATTGTATTTGTTGTTTTGTATGTGTTGTAATGAGCTTAGAAGGTTTGACCTTGTTTGGTCATGTTGACCTATATATATAAGCAAGTCTTTGTATTAGTTGTAGTAGTTGTAGAAACAGATTGAAGTCTTTGTAGTAGTTGTGGTAGTGATTGAGAGAGAAAATAGAACACATAGTTGTACACCGTGAGAACACACACAAACACTCTGTATTGAAAGGTTTATCACAAATAGGTTTATACATCTTTCAATCATGGCGAATGAATTACTCTCTATGGGATCTCATCTGAAGCCTTCGGTCTTGTCTATCAGAGAATACTCACAATGGAAGAAAAGGATGACTCAGTTCTTGAATCTAAAGAACATAGATTATATGGATTCCATCATACATGGTCCAATTGAGCCAAAAACGCATGTACCTGGACAAGCAGCTTCAGCTACATCTCCAGAAATTCCTGACAGATATGTGCCAAAGCCATATGTATACTTCAGTGAAACTGAAAAGGCAAGACATAAGATAGATGAAGAGGCACTTATCTATCTCACCATGGCAATTCCTAATGACATCTACAACCGTGTAGAGAGTAGGGAATCTGCAAAAGCTTTATGGGATGAACTGAAGAGACAGTTTCAGGGAACAAAGAAGTCAATTCAGACAAAGCTGAATCAAAGTATAAATGCGTATGAAAGCTTCCATGCAAAAGAAGGAGAGACTTTGTTGGAGACATACACACGTTTCAATGTGATTCTGAATGATCTAAGGAGAAATGGAATGAACAAGTCAGTATCAGAGATCAATAATAAGTTCATTAAGAACTTGAACCCAGAGTGGAAAAGCTATGCTATCAACATTCAGATGACTAAGGACATGGCTCAAGAAGAAGCCAATGATATCTTCACAACTTTGTCTCAACATGAGGATGAAGTAAAGCAGTTGAGTGCTGAAAAGAAGATGGTCAAGGATTCTCTAGCCTTAATGTCTGAACGAAAGAAAGGGTCAAGTTTCAAGTCCAGTTCTTCTTATAAGACAAAGTCAAGGAAATCCAAAGCTCTCCTCACTGAAGTCACTGATTCAAGTACTGATGAATCTTCTACTGAAGTTGAAGAAAATTCAGATGAGGATATTCAACGATTTGCTGAAAATCTGGCTCTCCTAACAAAGCAGTTTCAGAAAACCTTTGGTAAGAACAGATTCTCAAAGCCGAAATATGAGAGTTACAAGAAAGACAAGTACAAACCAAGGTCTGAAAAGAAGTTTGAGAAAAGTGGAGAGAAAAGAGATGAAAAGAGAGAAGAGAAAAGAGAAGAGAAGAGAGAAGGCAAGAAAGAAGAGTCTGAGCCGAAATATGGACGATGCTATAACTGTGGAAAACTAGGTCATTTTTCTAAAGACTGCAAGTTCAAGCGAACAAAGAATTCATAATACTATGCTCGGAAATCACTGATTGCAAAGATGGTGGAAGATGGTCAAAACTTAGTGGCAGAAGAGGAAAATTGGTTTTACAAGAGTTCTGATGATGAAACCGCACACTTTACTCAGGTGTGTATGATGGCCAAAGTGGATGAAGACACTGAATCATCTTCTGATCATTCTGATTGTGGTTCTGAGGTACGTATTCAATCTTTAAAAGCTCAGGTTCAATTTATGAAAGAAGAGTTTGAATTTTTGAAAGTCAAACTTAGTCATGAAAGACAAACAATGTTGAATTTTCGTGATAAAAATGCAATGTTGAAAGATGTTGTTAAGGAGAAAGAATCTGAGAAAGAGTTTTTGAAAAAGGATAAAGATGTTTTAAAATCAACAATATATGAGCTTGAAAGAGATCTTGTAAATTTAAATGCTGAAAAAGGTGAATTTAAAATCAAGTTTGAAGCATGTTTTCAAGAAATAAACGAGGCATATTATAAAAACAAGCAACTGGAGGATTTAAATCTGAAAAGAGGACAGACTGAGCAAACATTAAATCTTTTAACTAACAAACTCCAAGATGTTCGATTTTATGATGTCAAAAAAGGTTTGGGTTTTGAAGCAAATAATGTTTTGAAAAGAGCACCAGAAAATTTGTATAATTTTGATAAGATGGGCTCTACTCCTACAAAACCTGATATTCATGATACTTTTGTTACTTTTCTTAAAGGTAATGTCGTGAATGTTGATGACACTTCATCTTGTGCTGATTCAATTTCAAGTTTTAAATCTGTTGGTTTTTCTTATAAAGATTTGAACGAAAGTTATAAAACAAGAAAGTCGGAATTTAGTGAATTTTCTTCACTATTTTCTCCTTGTTTACCAACAGAGTCAGCCAAGGTTGAAGCAAATAGTACTAAATCTCAGTGTCAGTATGATGAATCTGATTCAGAAACTGATGTTGAGAATCAAATTCCTTTATCTGATTCATTCACTTCTAATTCCTCAAAAGAATCAAAAGATAAAAATATCATGAATCAAAACCTTAATTCTGATTTTTCAAAAATTATGACTGAGGAGATATTTACAGAAATGATGAATGCTTCAGATCCTGTTCCTATAATAGAAAAGATGGAATCAAACTCTGAGGTGAATCAAGCATATATCTTTGAGAAACAAATCACAGATCTTCAAAAGATAATTGAAGAGTTAGAAGATGAGAACATTGATCTCAAATTCAAACTTGACAAGTCTTTTGGAGAAAACAAAGAACTCTCTAGAGAGTTAACTATTTTAAAAGATGATTTGTTTAAACAAAATCTAAAAGAGAAAAAGATGTTTGAGTCTCCAAACTGGAATGTTCATTCTAATCCAGAGTTTGAAACTATTAATTCTAAAACTTCAGTTGTTTATACTACTACTTCTGAATATCCTCCAGGTATTTTTGAAAAGGGAGAAGCTTCTTGTACTTCAAAGTCAAAATCATCTTCTACAAAGAAAGCTAACAAGATTCTATTTCCTGTTTAAGATATAAAAAGGCAGAATGATAAAGGAGAATGGATAAAGAATGTGGAAGAAAATAAAGGTGCTAAAAATAAATGTAGTATCAGTGATAGTGATTGTTTGATTTGTAAAAATTCAAACGTTTCCAAATGTCAAAGTTGTATGAATGCTTGTACTTCATTGGATAAATCTAAGCTTTTGACATTTGCACGTAAGAATTTTATCTGCAAACACTGTCATGATAATGCATTTCTCATTCCTTCCATTTATTCTAAATCTAAAGTTGCTAGAAAAACATCTCTTGTCAAATCAGTTTCCAAATCCTTAACACATCAGGCTAAAGTTTTTCATGCTAAGATTAATCATTTTTCTAAAAAGAAAAGATTTCATGAGCTTAATGTGCAAATGACATGGAAATGGGTACCTAAGCCTCGCTATGAGTGGCGAATTAAGGCTAAGGTAAATGATATTGATAAACTGCAAAAAGCTAACAAGAAAGGACCCATTAGGATATGGGTACTTAAGCAGAAGTAATTTGCTCTTTTTGCAGGCCTCACATACGTGGTATATAGATTCAGGATGCTCGCGCCATATGACAGGATTTAAGCATCTACTTCACAATTATGTAGAGGAACCTGCCGGTACTGTAAGTTATGCAAATTCTGAGCTTACTGGACATATTCGAGGAAACGGATCTTTAACAAATGGCATCGTGACGATCAAGAGAGTACTATACGTAAAAGGAATTGATCATAATCTTTTTAGTACAAGTCAGTTATGCGGTAGTCAATTCCAAGTTCGGTTTACTGATAAATGTTGTTATATTGAAGATAAAGATGCTCGTGCAGTTTTTAAAGCTAACCGGAATGCAAATCTTTATTCTGTGAATTTTTCAACTCTTTCTGCATCAAGATTTGTTTGTCTGATTGCAAAAGCTTCACGAGCTGAAAGTTGGATATGGCATCGGCGTTTGTCTCATCAAAACTTTGATGTGATGAATCAATTGGCGAGACAATGTATTGTCAAAGGTCTACCTGAAGTAAGGTTTGAGAAGAATTCTCTTTGTCCCGCTTGTGAAATGGGAAAGATGAAGCGAAGCTCTCATAAAGCAAAGACATAATTCTCATCCTCAACACCTTTTGAATTAATACATATGGATCTTTGCGGCCCAATGAGGACTCAGTCTATCAACGACAAGAGATATATTTTGGTCATGATAGATGAGTACTCCAGATACACTTGGCTGGAATTTCTAAGGAACAAATCAGATGCAACAGAGTTGATCATTGCGTTCATAAATAAAATCCATGTTCGACTACAATTGCCGGTTAAATCTTTGAGAAGTGACAATGGCACGGAATTCAAGAATGAAAAGCTTCAGAGTTATCTCATATCTGTTGGGATCTCTCACAACTTTTCTGCTGCCTACACTCCTCAGCAAAACGGCATAGTTGAAAGGAAGAATCGAACACTAGTGGAAGCTGCGAGGACAATGTTAGCCTATTCTGAGTTGCCAATGTTTCTGTGGGCTGAAGTCGTAGCCACTGCGTGTTTCACACAAAACCGCACGATTGTCATAAAAAGACAGCGTATGAACTTATTAATCGTCGAAAACCAAATATTAAATTTTTTCGTACTTTTGGTTGCAGGTGTTATATTCTCAATGATTGCGACAATCTTGGAAAACTTGACAAGAAGGCTAACGAAAGATATATCATTGGTTATTCGTTATTGTCTAAAGCCTATCGGGTCTACAATAGACGAACCAAGACGATCATGAAGAGCATTAATGTGTCTTTTGATGAATCATCAAAGTTGACTTCTGAACACAACAACTCAGAACTCAAGCTTAAGCAGAAGGTTTCTATTCAAGACGGAATAGAACCCGAAATCAAACAGACTAAATCTTCTGATCCAAATAAAGTTACATCTGAATTAGACTTATTACTTTTTGATGCTTTTATGGATATCTGTGCAGATTTCGAAAAATCAAGCATATCCGCATCAACTTCAGAGGTTCCAGTTATAATAGAAGACATTTCAGGACCTTCTGACAATGTTACAATACCAACCTCATCAGGTACATCTCCACATATATATTCTGAAGGTACTAATGTTGATTCTGTGAATGCAGATCCAAATTCTGGAACAGAAGTCCCGAGCACTTCTTCTATTGCTCCGGAAATTTTTACTTTAGAAGAGGCTGTACAAGATGTCTCGAGCACATCTAGGGTTGATCAAGACTTACCTGCAGTCTATGATGAATATGAGGAAGATAATACTCAAGCTGATGTTCATCCACTTCCAAGTACTATGAGATGGACACGAGCTCACCCACTTCATAATATTATTGGTAATGCATAGTCTGGTGTACAAACACGGGCAACATCTGCTAATTTTTGTCTATATTCAAGCTTTTTAAGTTCCCTCGAGCTGAAGAAAGCTTCAGAAGCCTTGCGTGATCCAGATTGGATACTGGCGATGCAAGATGAACTTCTGCAATTTGAGAGGAATAAAGTTTGGCGACTTATACCACTTCCAGAAGGAAAATCCGTTATTGGAACAAAGTGGGTTTTCAGAAATAAGAGAGATGAATCTGGAGTTGTAGTTCGAAACAAAACTCGTCTTGTTGTAAAGGGTTATTGTCAACAGGAGGGGATTGATTATGAAGAAACTTTTGCTCTTGTGGCACGACTGGAAGCTATACGAATTTTCTTATCTTATGCAGCTCACAAAAATTTTACGGTCTTTCAAATGGATGTAAAATCTGCATTTTCGAATGGGATATTGCATGAAGAAGTATACGTTGCTAACCAGAAGGATTCGTTGATCCAAAGAACCCTGATCATGTTTATGTCTTAGACAAAGCCTTATATGGACTCAAACAGGCACCAAGAGCTTGGTACGACACTCTAACACAATTCTTACTCGCTTCAGGATTCAAGAAAGGTACAATTGATACTACTCTCTTTCTGAAAAAGCAAGGTGATGATATGATTCTAATACAGATTTATGTAGATGACATAATTTTCGGTTCTACAAATCCAAAGTTTTGTAAAAACTTTTCAAGAATAATGGAATCTCGCTTTGAAATGTCAATGATGGGAGAACTGAATTTTTTCCTTGGTCTTCAAGTGAAACAGTTACCCGAAGGCATTTTCATTAATCAATCAAAATATATTCGAGATATTTTAAAGAAATTTAACATGACTGACAGTTCAGTGATGAAAACACCGATGGCAACGGGCACACTTTTGGATGCAGATCTTTCTGGCAAATCAGTAGATCAAAAAGTGTACCGTAGCATGATTGGTTCACTGCTGTACTTAACTGCGAGTAGACCGGATATTATGTTTGCTATATGTTTCTGTGCTAGATATCAGGCCAACCCGAAGGAATCACACCTCGTCGCTGTTAAACGAATTCTTAGGTATCTTAAAGGTACTACCGAGTTAGGCCTTTGGTATCCTAAGGGTTCGTCTTTTGATCTAACCACCTATACAGATGCTGATCACGCAGGATGTAAGATGGATAGAAAGAGCACCTCTGGTTCATGTCAGTTCTTAGGTGATAAGTTGGTTAGCTGGACGTCTAAGAAACAAAATTGTGTTTCTACATCCACTGCCGAGGCTGAATATGTAGCTGCCACAAGCTGCTGTTCACAAGTCCTCTGGATGAGAACACAGTTAAAAGATTTCAGATATACTTACCAAAGAGTCCCTATCTACTGCAACTCTAAGAGTGCCATTGCAATAACAGCTAATCCAGTGCAACATTCCAAGACAAAACATATCGATGGGCGTTATCATTTTATAAAGGATCATGTCGAGAAGGGCGATTTCGAGATGCACTTCGTGACTACAGACTACCAGTTGGCTGACCTTTTCACCAAGCCGTTGGATGAGAAGAGGTTTAACTTTTTAGTTAGCAAACTTGGTATGTTAAACGTCACTTCATGATTCTAGGGGGAGTTTTTCTAGTCTTATGCTTTATTGAATATATCTTGGATATTTCATCAAATGCTGACTGACTTAAGCGGAATCATTTTTATAATGATTACCAAAATCTTTTTCTTGCAGGATATTTTATGTGACAATGGTTTTTGGACAATTTAGTTCAAAACCCGTATTCAAATGTTTTCTTCTGAAGGATGCTTTCATGATTATATCTTTTCAGGAAGTTTTTCGTTTGAAAGAGTGTTTAGAAATTATATTGTTATATTTTTTGATAAGTTGACTGTTTCAGATATCAAGGGGGAGGATATCTATTGTTTGTCAAGGATGCTTTAACTGCTATATTCATTCCAGGGGGGAGTTATGGATTATACAGTACAGGTATAAATTTCTAATCCTTATACTCTAACACTTGTGAAAGAAGAACAACTTTCATTTGTGAAAAATGTTTTTAAAATGTTCAAACCACTTCACAATCTTAAACTGTTCTTTATGATTTGAGAAGTGTGAATTTTAAATGATTTTTGGATACTTAAATGTCTATCTGACCGTGTGTTCTTTAAAGAATAATACTTGTGTATTTTCTTTTCTATATACTTTGTCAAAGTATTCATACACACACTAGTTCAGTACATTCTTTTGACTTTGTTATTACCATGTATCAAATGTTTAATCTTTCTATGGTAATACTCCCGTTTGAGATTCACAGTTGTTTGAATCAAAAGTCATTTCATTTTTAATGTGCTTTCATTGATAATATGTTTATATATTGTTCATATAAACAACATACGTCTTTGAATTCCCATATTTTTTTCTTCATGATAATTTGATCTGATCTTAATCATTGTCAGATTCTCAAAACATTTCTATTCTTTCTTGATTATTCATTCATATAAAGTTTTGAGATATCTTAAATGTTTAAAATGCTCAAATTTCATTTCTGATTTTTGATGAGCATACATACACTGACATATGATTTCTTGTGCTTTACATATCAAGAAAATCATTGAACAACATGTACTTTTAGGAACATGGGATTCAGTGTGAGTGCTTAATAGACCTTCCATGGATTCACAATAACCAGTGTATCCTACCCCGGAAGAAATCCTTTGAGTGATTGAGGGGAGAGGGATCTAAAAGAATTGAGTGTGGGAGTGAGCAGAGGTAAAATGGAAATGAGAGATTGGTTAGATGTGAGCTTATATGTTTAAAAGAAAGAGGGTGTGAGAACAGAGTTAAAAGAATATCAGAACTCTGCACCAAACATCTTTCTGAGCCGGGCAGCCACATTACTGATTGGTTCACATTTCTTTGGTGACCATCATTGAAATAGGCAAATAGCCCATGCCATCTCTTGCATACAACCCCACTAGCTACTCATTCTATTCTTAAAAAGAGAATGTTTCACATTTTCTGGGGAAGCAACATATAATCTATCGGATCTTCTCTTGGAAGATATTGATATTGAAAAAGAAGGAAAGTTGCCCCACCTTCGACCCTTTCTCATGCACATTGAGTCCATGTACAATCATTGTTGTCTCAGTGATTTACATACTTTGAGCCTTATGAAACACAATCATTGTGCTAATTCTTTCAAACACAAGCACGAGCACACAAAGAATTTGTTTTTCTGTCAGAACATTCATAGAATGACCTTGTGTTTTTCAATGATTGAATGGAAGTCCTGGGGAGTCAACATCAAACCAGCTCCTTAAATTATACATTCGTTGTACACAGTAACTTCGTGTTACTGACAGGCATTTCTAACTGTTTCATTTGTTGATTCAGGGTTACAACTCATATTCGTTTGAATTTGAAAAGATTCAGATGAATACAATTGTAAATCAAAGGCCAATACAGATCAGATGTCAGATTGTCTATTTCTTCACAAAGATTTCTTCACAAAGAGGGAATTTGTTCTCATATTATCATAAGGGGGAGATGAAAGCTCATGAAGACTGTACTCATTGGTTATATGGGCGAGATCATTCAATGACAGATCTGAACTTGAAGTGTTTTAATGATTTTGATTCTTATAAATCATTAAAAAGGGGGAGAATAATCAAAGTCCAAGATCAGATTGAAGTTTTAAAGATTTCAGAGGAGATAAAGTTTTCAGATGATCAAAGTCAAAGGTTAAAGAGAGTTTGTCAAAGAGAAAGTGAAAGAAAGTCAGAGTTTGAAAGTAAAGTTGTCTATTCAGAATATTCAAAAGCTAATTCAAAGGGAGAGACAAGTTTGAAGAATTGTCAAAGATAATGCAAAGTGTAAAAAGACTTAAAGATATCAAAGTTATGAAAGAGCAAGAGCTGAAAGTTGAAGACAATTCTGAAGATAAGAAGACCTGAAGATTATTGCCAAAAAAATTTTAATCTTGAATCCAAAGGGGGAGATTGTTAGACTGAAATTGTATTCAAGATTAAATGAGGGTCTTTATTGTATTTGTTGTTTTGTATGTGTTGTAATGAGCTTAGAAGGTTTGACCTTGCTTGGTCATGTTGACCTATATATATATAAGCAAGTCTTTGTATTAGTTGTAGTAGTTGTAGAAACAGATTGAAGTCTTTGTAGTAGTTGTGGTAGTGATTGAGAGAGAAAATAGAACACATAGTTGTACACCATGAGAACACACGCAAACACTTTGTATTGAAAGGTTTATCACAAATAGGTATATGACATGATGTAATTTGTGTGATTAAATAAACAAAAGTGTTTTGTGTAAATCTGTATGTGTTTATGTTAGTAATTCTTGGGCCACAGACTTCTTCTTGGGGTCGGTCGGAGCCGAGAAAGATCACGATTCTAAAGACGAGCAGGAAGTCGAGTCAGGGGATGACGCCTCCATGGGTGGAAATGTTGCGTCCAACCCTCAGCAGCAGGAACAGGAGCGATTAGCTTTTGTAATTTCTTTGTATTTTTAATAGGGCGATCGTTGGTGGTCGTGCCTTACATTATAATATCTTTTTAGATATTAATGAAAAACTTTTGAACAGATTGAGCTGTCGCAACTTCTGCATTGTCGAAACGAATACTAAAACAATTGTACAAGTAGTCCACGACAGATATCGAAAGATGACAAAGATTAATGAAAATCTAAGTAACTTATGACAGACATAGATAATGAGAAGTAAAAGTATAACTAAAATACTTCAAACAACTCTCGTCGCAAACTTGATCAAATGTTAATTTAGACTTGCGGCTGGGCAAGCAAACAATTTTTATCAAGGAACTTGCGTTTTGATTCAAATTGCAATTTTGTCGATTGATAACCTGTTTTAGAGATAATTCTCAAGGAACTTGCGATTGTCGCAAAGTAAGGTTTTGACCTCAAGTCCTTAGGTCGTACGACATAGTCGTAAAACAATCGTGAGGTATAAATATAGTCGAATGATCGACCTATCCTACAATGAAATAATCTTAGAGGGGATCGTTGGCTAGACCAACAACTCTTCGATTCTTAATTCAGTAAGGTTTATAGGAAGATAATCGTAAGGAAAAAAGAAATGTGTTTTAGAAGAAATACCTTTTTAGGTGTACCGCATTCCAACTTCGAGGAATGTTGCGACCGTCGAGGGTTTGTAGTCGGTAGGCTCCCTTTCTGACAACCTCGGTTATTTGGTACGGACCTTCCCATTTGATAGATAATTTACCTGAACCACGTTCTTACATGTTTTGAAACACTCTTCGTAAAACATAATCACCTGTTTGAAAGATTTTGGCCTTGACATTCTTATTGAAATGTTGTTCGACCAACTATTTCTGCGAAGCCATTTTAATCAATGTTGACTCTCATAATTATTCCAATGCATCGAGGTCATAACTTAGGTCTACTAAGTTGTGATCGACTGTCGAGTGTCGTGAGGTTGGAATCCGAGTCTCGATAGGCAAGACTGTTTCACAACCATAGACCAGAGAGAAAAGAGTTTGCCCTATAGATGTACGAGGTGTCGTACGATTGGCCCAAAGAACTGTTAGAAGTTCTTCGACCCATTTGCCTTTTGCTGCTTTGAGTCTTTTCTTGATCGAGTTGACGATCATTTTGTTACTTGACTCAGCGAGTCTATTAGACTGGGATATCGGGGCGTTGAAGTCGTAAGTTTGATGTTACGAACTTACGATCTTCACAGAACTACTGGGTTCTGTCGCTTATAAATTGTGACCCGTTATCGCATACAATTTCGGATGGGACTCCAAACCTACAGATGATGTTAGTCTGGATAAAGGAGATGACTTCCTTGTCCCGAACTTGGGAGAAAGCAGTCGCTTCTATCCATTTTGAGAAATAATCTGTAAGGACTAGAAGATATACCTTTTGTCCGGGGGTCGGAGGTAACTTGTCGACAATATCCATTCCCCATCGCATGAAGGGACATGGAGTTAAAGTCGAGTGCAAGGGTTCAGAGTGTTTATGAGATATACCTGAATGTCGTTGACATGCGTCGCAACTTTGGATGTACCTTGTTGCATCGTGTCGCAAGGTTGGCCAATAGTACCCTTGTCGGGAGATACGATTTGCCAAGCTATGACCTCCTGAGTGATTGCCACACTCATCATCGTGCATTTCTTTCAAAATGCTTTCAACTTGATTCTTATTGGTAACACATCATAAGTTCAGTCTTGTCGATGATCGTCTCTAGAGTTGTCCTCTGATCATAATATATCTGGATGCCTTAAATCGAATTTTTCGGGTTTCCATTTTGTCTTCAGAAAGTTGGTCGTTTATTAGAAATTTTTTGATATCGCTCGACCAGTTGTCTTCCTCTTCGATCATCTGGACATCACTTTCGTTGTCGATGGATGATGTCGCCAGATGAATTATTGGAATAGTATCAAATGGGGTTTGTCCGAGTGTCGACCCAAGGTTAGCCAATGCGTTAGCTTGGGTATTTTGATCTCTCGGGATCTGTGAGATAGAAAATTCTTCGAATTCTTCGAACTTGACTTTGGCTATTTTAAGAGAAGTTGTCATTCTAGAATCTTTAGCAGCAAAGTCTCCATTCATTTGATTCACGACTAGGAGCGAGTCGATTTTGACATAGAGTTTTGTTGCCCCCTGGTCGTGAGCCATGTTCATTCCTGCGATCAAAGCCTCATATTCAGCCTCATTGTTTGTGGCCTTGAAATCGCATCGTATGGAGTACACCATCTTTCCCCCTGTGGCGACTTGAGGACGATGCCAAGTCCTGTCCCTCGGGCATTGGATGATCCATCGACGTGTAAAGTCCATACTTGGTCATCAAAAGTTGCCACAATTTCTGTTGGAACTTCTAATTCTGGGCTGAAATCTGCAACGAAATCGACCAATGCTTGTGATTTAATCGCGGCCCTTGGTTTGTATTCTATGTCGTAACTACTGAGGTAGATACTCCATTTTGCCAATCGACCTGTCAACTCTGGTTTTCTTAAGACAGACTTAAGAGGAAAGTTAGTCACGACAGTTATAGGGTGAGATTCGAAATAGTGACGTAACTTTTTTGCCACAGTGATCAAGGCTAACAAAAGTTTTTCCATTAAGGAATATTTGGTTTCAGCGTCAAGAAGTGATTTACTTACATAATATATCGGTCGCTGTTGTTTATCTTCTTCTCGGATCAAGACGACAATTACAGATTTTGAACTGACTGCCAGATAGAGTTGGAGGACCTTGTGGTCCTCAGGTTTCGACAGCAAGGGTGGATACGCCATATATTTTTTAAGCTCTTGGAGCACATTTTCATGGTCGTTCGTCCATTTGAAGCCCCTGTTTTTTCTCAAGACATTATAAAATAAGCAACATTTATCTGAGGATCGAGAGATAAACCTGTTTAGTACCGCAACTCAGCCAGTAAGTCGTTGGATTTCCTTAATATTGTGAGGGGATTTGATATCCAAGATTGCTTTTATTTGGTCAGGATTGGCCTCGATCCCTCGACGAGTGACCATATATCCCAAGAATTTTCCAACACTTACTCCAAAGGAGCATTTTGTCGGATTAAGCTTCATGTGATATTGCCTGAGGATATCGAATGATTGCCTCAAGTGGTCGATATGGTCGATCGCCTGTTTTGATTTGACCAACATGTCATCGATGTATACTTCCATTATGTCTCTGAGATGCTCTTTGAACATCCTGTTGACTAGCCGTTGGTATGTTGATCCTGCATTCTTAAGACCAAAAGGCATGACCTTATAACAATAGATCCTTTTGTCTGTCATGAATGTTGTCTTCTCTTGGTCGTCCCGATGCATCATGATTTGCTTGTATCCCGAGTAGGCGTCCATGAATGTGAGTAACTCATGACCGGCAGTCGCGTCGACCATGGCGTCGATATGTGGTAATGGGAATGGGTCTTTAGGACAAGCCCTGTTAATATCCGTAAAGTCGATGCATACCCTCCCTTTCCCATTTTTCTTTTGTACGACTACGAAATTGGCCAACCAGTCGGGGTAGTTTACTTCCCTGATCTTTCCTGTCTTGAGCAAGTTATCAACTTCTTCGTTGATTACTTTGTTACATTCTGGAGCGAACTTACGACACTTCTGTTTAATAGGCTCAAACGAAGGATCAACATTGAGTCGATGAGTGATGACCTCGGGGTCGATGCCGACCATGTCTTCATGTGTCCAAACAAAACAATCGGCATATTCCTACAAAAAAGAAATTAGCGATCCCTTTAAAGTAGTGTCAAGGGACGTACCTATGTAGACTACTCTGTCAGGTTTCTCCTGATCCAAGACGACTTCTTCCAATCAATAGTCGTCAATAGTTTCAGGATTGGTCTGGTTCTGTAATTGCTTGATGCTTTGTTTTCTAGGATTTATGGAGATTTTGTAACACTCTCAAGCAATTTTCTGCTCACTCTTGACCTCTTGGACGCCCCAAGTTGTTGGAAACTTGATCGTTTGATGGTACGTTGAGGGTACAACCTTCATGTCGTGTATCTAAGGTCGTCCTAGGATAACGTTGTATGCTGACGAACAATCGATGACGTTGAATTTGGTCTGCTTATTGACCCCTTTGGCGAATACTGGGAGAATAGTTTCTCCGATGGTGTTAGCCATGTCGCCATTGAAGGCTACGAGGACCGTCGAACGTCATACAATTTCAAATTTGTCAGTTCCCATAGTTTTGATCGTGTCGAGGAAGATGATATTAGCTGAACTTCCACCATCGACCAGGATTCTCTTGGTCGAGCAATTACCTATCGTTAGTTGTATGATCAAGCCGCCGTGATGTTTCTGCCATTGATCACCGATATCCTCCTGATCGAAAGTGATGGGCATGGCTTCTAGCTCCAGATCATGTTTAGGTCGCGACGTCCGTGAAATAGGGAGTTCTTCAGGTCCTCAACTAGCATGTCGTTTAGCTGTCGAGTAAGTTAATCCGCAGACGTCAAAACCTCCGGTCACACAGTTAATGACCTTTGCATGTTCAGGCGAAGCTGGACGTGTGTTCGTGCTTAGTAAATCTTGCAAATGGCCTTTTGGCACGAGCCAAGCCAATTCACGTCGTAAGGCGATGCAATCGTCCGTCAAGTGACCATGATCGTTATAAAAGTCGCACCATTTGGATTTGTCTTTCTTAACGTCGTATTTCTTGCTCTTTGGACGTTGGTTTAGATGCTCTTGAGAGTTTCGACTACATCTTTGGACGTTCCCTTGAACCCGTAAGATGAAATCTTAGGATGTTGGGGGAATTTGCTTGTTGGAGCAGTTTTCTTCTTGTCAAATCTCACGTTCGAGACTTGTTTAGATGTCTCGACCCGGGCGGTTGATCTAGCCTTGAAGTCCGACTTATTGACACTCAGTTCTTTTTTGTCATTAGAATGCTTGCGATGGAAGACTGCGTCATCCTCGACCCGCATGTAAGCTAGCGTTCAGGCTCGTACATCTTCAAAGTTTTCAGGCGGATACTTTGTCAAGTCCATGTAAAGATCAGAACTATCGTCGAGACCTCGCTTGTAAGCCTCGATTGCGGTTCGAACATCATAATTTCGTACGCTGATTATCTTAGAGTTAAAGCGATTGAAATAGTTTCGAATTGTTTCGCTTGTCTTCTGAGTGATATAGTAGATATCACTGGTTTGCTTTTCCATCTTGCAACTGCTAGCGAACTGCTGAAAGAATTGGTTGACTAACTCCACAAAACTGCCGATTGACTTGGGTCGCAAGTTGATCAACCATTGAAGTGCAACACCTGTGAGGGTCGCACCAAAGCTCTTACACATGCAGACTTATTGATACTGGTGAGGTATCGAGACAGTGCACATCAATTGTTTATATTGTGTGATATGTTCCGTCGGATCGCTGATTCCATAGTACTTCGGAGTGAATGTCGAGATATTGTATTTCTTTGGGACGTCGATCATGGCGATCTCGTCAACAAAGGGTGACGCTTGGAACTCGGTCCTTGGCTCAACGCCTACTGGTATAGCAGCTCCTGGTAGCTTTGCAAGTAACGACAACATCTTTTAGTTATGTTCTTCTAATTGCTTCAACCGTCGTGCGATAGGATCGTCTAGATTGAAATCGTTGCTGGCTAGGAGCGATACTGGCACGAACCCAGAATCTTGAGACATGACACCTGTATTGGGAAAGAATCCATTGCGCTGCGATGTCTCTCCAATGTCACCATTGATTGGTGCGCGCATGTGAGGTATGGTCACTGATGGAAATACTGTCGTTGGGGGTGGTATTGTTGGAATCGTCGGGATAGAGAAAGTAGCGACTCTAGTGGTTGCTCCAATACCTTGCGTTGGCCTGGGGTATGGAGATGGTGGAGGTGGAATACTTGCAAAAGGCATTTGAAAAGGTGGTCTTGGACCATATTAAGGCCTAAACTGGTTGCCCATGTTTTGATTCCCCATTGCTAGATTTCTCATGGCTGAAATTTCTTCATTTGTTCTATGATTCTGCTCGTCTAGAATATGAATCTGGTTGTGAGCAACATCGAGCTTCATGCACATTTGAGCAATGATGTGATCTTGAGTTCCCTGCGCTGCCATGATCCTGTCAATCAAAAAAGTTGCACTGAAACTGTTAGTAGGTCGCACTCTCTGTCGAGGATGTTCCTATAGCTGGGGGCCCAAAGTGGACACCAAACTGTTAATGCCAAAAATTGTCCAAAGGAAGATCTAAGGTTAGTGTGGAGCTTTAACAACTAAAGTAAGCAATCGATCGACAAATCGTACGACAAAGACAAAAGATAAATAAGACACAGAGAATATGGTGACGCGGAAAACCCCATCGAGGGTAAAAACCGCAGACGATAACAGAGATCGTCAAGTGCACTATGGACGTCAAACAGGGACGTCGTCCTTTAGAAAGAGTGGTTACAAGTACAAATGACAATATTACAGTAAAAACTAAAGTAATCGTGCGATTTGAGTTGTATGTCGTATAATAGAACACTTTGTCGAGAGATTTTGTTTGAGAGAATTCTTGAGAGTTATATCTTGAACTTGTTCTCTAATCAGTTCATGAATGTCTTGCGTAGTTCTTCAGGTCTGTATATATAGTTTTAGTCGCCATAAATAAGCATTGAATGTACAACGGTCTTGACGAAATGGTATGAGGATTTCCAATTGAGAGTCCAAGATCTCTAAATCTTTAGAGAGATAAAGTAGAGGGAGAAAAAAGTTACGCTCAATGTAATCAGATGTATTAAAATGTGAGTGCCAAAGTTACAAAACAAAGGCTCTAAGGGGACTTAAATACCCCTAGCATTTACAATACATATATGAACATTAAGTACAGTATAGGATAGAAAATAAATACAATGATTACTACAAAATTAGACTTAACAATCTCTCCCATAGTAATCATTGGCGTCGTGGTCTTCAAAAACAGTCTTCAAAAACAGCATAGACCAACCAGGCGACTTTGGAGAATCACTGACGCTCTTCTCTTTGACGAAGTCGATTCAAACCAACTAAAACTTCCAGTCGTCTTAGAGTTGAACGGAGATTCAATCTCTCTTGAATTGAATCTAAAGTCTTTTGGAGAAGTCGAATCTTGTCATTATCAACATGAAATGCATTAGCTCTTGTTTCCAAAAATCTTCTTTTAGCCTCCTTCAGACGTTGCTCCAACTGAAGCTTGATCACCTTTAAGGTTCCATCAGAGAAGTGAGCAATTTCTTCAATCTTGAGAAAGCATTTTTTATTAGAGCCATTCTTGTATACAACTCCATATGGATCTTCAACTATGGTGAGAAGAGGATAAGACTCTAAGTTGGGCAAGCTTCTGTTGGGCCTTAGAAGATTTACAACTGGTTGGAAGCTTTCAACAGCCATTTGGAAATCAAAAACCCTGAAGAATCGGATTTGTCGTCGAATGAATCTTTTGATGACGAACAAAGCTTGTGAAACATCCTGTGATCTATGATAGAGATTCCTGAAATGGTCATATAAGAACTCCATGTCATCTATAGAAAGGTCAGCGAAATCTGCCTCTGAAAAGATATACCGCCTGCAGTCTCTTCTTTCAACTTCAAAGTCAGGATACCAGATATTCACAAACTTATTGATTGTGACACTAATGACTCGAACAATCAAATGAGGAGAAGACACGGTATTGTTCCTTATGCGTTGGCACTTAATAAACATTAAGTATTCATATTGATAGGCATCTGACTCTTTCTCTACTCCAAGGATTGCATAGATGTTAATCGGCCTTCTTCTAGAGACGAAGATGTTTCTCTGAGTGTCTTCTAGAAAGGTTGATCTTTGCCTTGATGCCAAATATCTACGTTGCAAATTTCTTTGTCTTTGATGTCTAGATAAAGTTGGTCCTTCTTCTAGAATAGACGGTGGAATCACAAGATCAGAAGGTGGAACATCAACTTTTGCTCTTGACGACTGACCAACTTCAAATGATCTTGAAGGAATAGTGGTAGTCGGAGTTGAACTAGCAATAGGAGTAGATGTAGCTTTAGCAGTTTCAGGAACCTCATCATGAGCAGGAAGATCACTGTATAACAAATCTGCTTCTTCTTTATCTTTCGCATCCATGAACACTAAGTCATCTTCCGTATCTGAAATGATAACGATGTCATTACAGTCTTCTTCTTTGACTAGACATATCTTTTCAAACCTGACATCTTCATCATCATCAGAATTAATCTCTATGAAATTAGCAAAGAATGTCCTCATGTCATTTGCAGCTTCAGATTCTTCAACTTCATAAACATTTGCAGAAACATCTGGATCTATATAAACAACAATTTACATATTATTGTTAATATTACTCTCAGAAATATTCAGTTCATTATGCAAGGAAGACAGATCAACATTTTCAATCATAACATTCACTAAATCCTGAATGTTGCAGTCTTGAACATTTTCACCACTCTTTCCTTTATCACCAGTCACTTCTTCTTGAATATCTTCTCTAGCTTCAGAAGATCCTTCAACTCTCGGTCTCTTTGCCATCACCCCCTCATGGCCTTTTCGAATGTTTTATAAGACTGTTTTTGAAGACCACGACGCCAATGATTACTAAGGGGGAGATTGTTAAGTCTAATTTTGTAGTAATCATTGTATTTATTTTCTATCCTATACTGTGCTTAATGTTCATATCTGTATTGTAAAGGCTAGGGTATTTAAGTCCCCTTAGAGCCTTTGTTTTGTAACTTTGGCACTCACATTTTAATACATCTTATTACATTGAGCGTAACTTTTTTCTCTCTCTAAAGATTTAGAGATCTTGGACTCTCACCAATATTGGAATAGAGAAATTTATTTAAGATGCAGCTTGAATGGTATTCAATTCTACAAAAAAGATTTTCCTAAAAATTGATATTGATTTATCTTGATGGCGCTTGTTCGTTATATTCGTTGGTCATTATATGTATAAAACCTGTAATGAAAGATTCACAGAAAAAAATGGTTGTATGCAATAACTGCTCAACGATCGTTAGTAACATTACATAAGTCATGAGATGTCAACTTGTCGAGAGTTTCCTTCTGGCCACGGTCGTGAGAAACACTCGACGATCGTCCCTGGGGACGACAATGTCTTCCGATATATGTGATCGTTAGGACCTTATCTTAATACAAGAATGGTCCTTGGATTGGAGATGTTTCGTTTTCTTCTGTCGGTCGAGACTTGTGAAATTTTACCCAAACAATTGTCACCTCGGTTCATATGATATTTTTTCTCTCAAGACGCCTCCAGAGGTTACAGAAACATACAGTCTTGTTGATTCAGATTTCAAACTTCAGCACCATCTATTATTAATCAGAAGTAAAATAAGACTTCAACATTCAGACCTCTTAAAAAACAAACGACACCTTAGCCTAAATCTAGCAAGGTGAATTCAAGTTGTTTTGTGAAAACTTTGTACATGCCAAAAATGTGTGTTTTGGAGTCCTAAAGATGTTTACTTGATATTTATCAAATGTGGTGATTTTTGATGACATTCACATCTTTGGTTTATCTGGTTTATAAATCTTAAGAAATGCTCATATTTGGGACTTTTAGACATTTTGATAAATAAACTACAAGTATGTGGAGATTTTGATGATTTATTCCTCTTGGGAATCCATTTGATGATTAAAAACACTTTTGATGTATTCGGTTCATAAACCATTTGGAAAATAGACGTTATTTATTTATAAAGTATTTTAGAAATGTAAATAATATGTTTTCGCTTGGTAAATGCAATGATGTTTTTTTTTTTGGAAATAATCATACGTTTGGAGTATGTGTTTGCATAATCGTTGGGTAAAAGGCATTTTATTGTTCACAATGGCTTATATTGAATAGTCAGTCATGTTGTTAAGATTTGGCTCAGTTTTGACTCATTTAAGTCTTGTGGGACATTTATCCGATTTGATCTACTTTATGCTGTGTTTTTGGAGTTATATGCAGTTATGGCATATTTATTTGTATGTTACATGTTTTGAGTGCGTTGGTCATTCATTTGGAGTCATGTAATTTAGACTGTAATGCATTGGATCCATAGGCATAAGAGTCAGTCTTTAATATTTTAAACAGAACAAATTGTTCCAATGTTGTGTCCAAGAATAGTCATTTGGTCATCGGGGGATTATGGTGCAAGCTCTTTGTAACACTCGGAATTTTGTAAGTATAGTTTATCCCTAATAATCGCATTTATAGTATTTCGGTATGCGGTCATTTTATAGATAAACGTGTCTCCAATCGAGATTAGTGGAATTGTTAAAAAGAAAATCAAAATCAAGATTTGGGCCTTTAGGGCGAGTTCCATGTGAGTTGCGCAAACCTTAAACTCACATTAAACTAGCTTTGGGGTTGTTTTGATTTTAAACTAAAATGCCTTCCAAGCGACTTTCGAGTGAGTTACATGATCCCAAACTAATTTCAAACTCACATCGACCACTGTTTTAATTATAAACCCAAATACCTTTCAGGCGAGTTTGAAGTGAGTTTCTTGACCCCAAACTAACTTCAAACTCACGTCGACCACTGTTTTGATTATAAACCCAAATACCTTTCAGGCGAGTTTGAAGTGAGTTTCTTGACCTCGAACTAACTTCAAACTCACGCCGGCCATTGTTTTGACACGAAACCCAAATACCTTCCAAGCGACTTTCAAGTGAGTTTCTTGACCCCGAACTAACTTCAAACTCACCCGAACCAAAAAAATTGGGTTTAAAACCCTTTTGATGATTCTTTTTCTTATTTCCTCTCATCCAAACTTTCTCCATTCTCTCCCAATTCGTTTTCCTTCTTCCCCCTTCAAACCCTAACTCATTTTTGGCTCAAATCCTTGGATTTTATGGAGGTAAAACACCATCAAGTGGTAAGATTAGAAGCTTTGGTCAAGGATTCACCATCTCCATCTTCATCTTCAACCTCAAGCTAAATTCTAGGGTTTTCTAGGTTTTCACCAAAAACCTAAGTGCTAAGTTTATCCCCTCCTTTTCTAAACCTTAATAGGTGTTGTAAATTCTTCATTGATGATTTTCTAGTGTTTGATTCCTTCAGTTTCGGTTTGTAAGATTTTGGAAGGTTTGGAATCAAAATTAGGGTTTAGACCAAAATGGGGATTTTGATGTCATGTGCTTGGGGATCGATTCTAAATGGTTGAATGTGATTATTTTTTGGTGCAATTTGTGTATCTAGGTTTATGGAGGTTTCGACCTTGAAGATTCAAGTTTCTTCAAGGAAGCTCAAGTTGGGGGTAAAATTTAGATTTAGCCTAAATCTAGCAAGGTGAGTTCAAGTTGATTTGTGAAAACGGTGTACATGCCAAAATATTCATTTTAAAGTGTTTGTGTTTTACATGAAATTGTTAACTGCTGATAAGTTTGGTTATTTTGAAAGTGTTTAACTTTATAAATTTATATAACACCCATCTTTAGGATTTTGGACATTTTGATACATAAATCATTTTAATATGTTTCTTCGATGAATTAATACTTAATTTGGATGTCATTTTAAGTAATTGTCCTTTTGGTGCAACTGACTTCATAAACCGTTTGGAAAATGCATATCATTGTGTTATGAGTCATTTGGGTTAATCGCACTTTTAGTCATTTTGTTTGCATATTCGTTGGTCAAACGCGTTTCAATGTCTACACTGGCTTTCATTGGATATTTAAGTAAATTGTTGAGCCTTTGGCTCGATTTTGACTAAAATGAGTCTTGAGGACATTTGTCCGGTTTAATAGCCCGTTGTGGAGTTTTAGTATGATGACGTTTATTACGTCATTTGAGAGTTACATGTTTTGAGTGCGTTGGTCATTCAATTGGAGTCGTGTAATGTTTTAGACTGTAATGCAGTGGATCCATAGGCATATGAGTCGGTCTTCATTATTTAAAGAAAATGGGCTATTAATTATATGTTGACCATAATTAGTCATGGGATTTCGAGGATAATACGGTGAGGGCTCGTGGAGTCCAATACCCGGGCCTGCATCCGTGATGTAATTTATGAGTCTATTTTTATGGGATAGTTATTTCCTATTTGTAGCTAGTTGAGAATTGGACCCTAGGGTGGCAACTTGGTACGGTTATGTGGGACCGGATACTAGTCGTGGGTCGTAAATGTAAATTCTAGCGAATGAGCATGACTAGGAATCATTGGGTGCCCTCCCCCACATCTTAGTACGAGCCGGCGTGTTCGTGGCCTTGATCCTAGTATGGTGAGCTCAATAAATTGGAATGTGGCCTACTTTTGTGTTCCGCCACTAGCCATGGAATTCGGGTCTCCCCCGTCACCGAAAGGTGTTTTTTTGGGTATTTAGTTTTATCCTTGTTTTCGGTGACGTTTTTTAGTTTGGGGTATTCTCCATATGTTATAATTTTGGAGACTTGAGTTTATTCATATTTTGGTCGTTTGGTTTATAAAGTTTATTCAAATTTAAATATTTGAGCATTACCAGTATTCTCGTTTTGAGTAAGTGTTGAGTTGCATTACTTCATGAAAGAATGTTTAGCGTTGAGGCGCTCATTTATAAATTGCATATTATTGGAAAACTGGTCATCCTCATATTTAAAGTAATCCGTTTTGAAGGATCATGATTTAATTTGTATTATTTCCGTTTAATGATTTTTTATAATCATGATAAAAACTCTTGAACTCACTAGGCGTTAGCCTAACCTTTTTATTTGTCGGCATGTGCATCAGGTTCCATTTCGGGATTAGATCTAGCGACACTGTGAAGAGGTGAGTACTAGTTGTGTGCTCAAGAAGGTGATTAACTTATTGAAGACTTCCACATTTATATTGGAGAATAGCGACAGTTGGTGGTTTTGTTAGTGACACCCGACTTTAATTAGTCTTTGTGTAAGACTTTAATTATTCGATGATGGATTAACCTAGAAATGTATTTCAATTATGGTCTTGTAGTAAAAGAATTTATTATCCTTTAAGGTATTTTTTGGAAATTTTAAATTAGTCGCTCTATCCAAATTTGAGGGTGTTACACTCTTGGTGTTGAACATCTACCATTGACCCTATGATGTAACTTCTAAGTCAGTTTTTATGGGATGATTATTGTTACATTGTAGCTAGAAATAGGCATTAGGCCATCGGGGATAACTTGGTACGGTCTTGTGGGAGCCGGATACTAACCATTAGCCACATGATGTAATTTCTAGTGAATGAGTGTACCTAGGATCATTCGGGGGCTCGTCTATGAATTGCGAATAACTGATCCCATTAGGGCCATTGATCCTTAGGATGAGCTCTATAACGTGGGACAATGGCCTACTTTTGTGTTCCATCACTAACCATGGAAATCGGGTCTCCCTTGTCACCAAAATGTGTTATTTTGGGTATTAAGTTTCATCCATGTTTTTTGGTGACGTTTTGATTAGACCTGGCAAACGTGTCGTGTCGGGTCCGTGTCGGGTTCAAAGTTAAACGGGTTGAAAATGCCTAACCCTAACCCGACCCGTTTAATAAACGGGTCAGAAAATCTCAACCCTAACCCGACACGATCCGCCTAACCCGTTTAACACTTATAAAACTAAAAATTAATCGAAAATTCACAAAAAAAGTACAAATCCAAAATTCAAATGAAAGCATTAAAAATCCAAATTTTATAGTTCAAACTTATAAGTTATAACCAAAGCTAAATCATTAAAACCCAAAGCATTAAAAAGAAAACTTATAAAATTCATATATATATCTATACTATATTATAAAAGAGACATAAAAATCTCTTAATTACAAGATCTTAAGCAAAAAATACAACTAATTAAAGTCAAATTACTTAATTTACAACTTCATAGAGCTTTGGTACAACTTAACTAAACACAATATCTCACGTATCAATATCCTCACGCCAATCGCTGTCTTCCTCTTGCTTCAACAACACTTCCAAACCCTAACCCTACTCGATCTTCTCCCAATCGGTGTTGCTCCAGTTAATTTTAACAGTTAATTCCACCGTCGGCGGCGGAAGCTATCAAGCCGGAGAAAGTTGATTACATGGAGCTTGAACAGGAGTCCGTTTCTCAATCAATCGCTTCTCAATCATGATGATTTTATGTTGATGGAAATTGATAGAATTTTCAATCTTTTCTGTTGTTGTGCAAATGGTTTTGTAGGAGCACTATAAGGATCTAAGATCCAAGCCTTTCTTCCCCAAGCTGATTAGCTACATTACATTTGGTCCCGTTGTTTGTATGGTATGTTTCTCAAACTCATTTGTTATTATGTTTGTTTTGTTTTTAATTGATTGGAAATGGTTTTGGGTGAGTTGATTTTATCTATTGACGGCGTGAAATTGTTTGGTGTATGTGAAATATTGAATGTTGTTAAACCCTAATTCTATACCCTAGCTAGATCAAATCTTACTTTATTAAGTGGAGACAGTTAGAATTCTTCGATTTGATTCTGGGTACGTTATATCTTCTGTTTCTTTTTTGGTTTTATTTTGTAAGCATTGGTGTTTGATGGTTTATTTAACATTAATGGTGAAGAAAGATTGATGCATACCAACTGTTTGATGATTTGTTTGAATGGGAGTTTTGATTTTTTTGGTGATTTTTGTGACCTTTTTTTATTAGCACCAAATGTTTGATTAAATTTTCCAATGAGAGGAAAAATTTGAAGATATATGTGATGAAGATGATGGTATGGTTATGTAAAATTTGAAGTAAATTTTCATGGTGTCTGCTTTTCTATTGAGACTATTAGGTATTGTTTCTCTTACTTGTTTTTCTCTTTTCAGTAACCGTGGGTGGGTCAGCCTACGTTCACAAACCAAGTGGTTAAATCTCTCTTGTATTTAAGTGATTTCTATGGTAGCAACAATGCTTAACAAGTATATCTAACATTAAGAGTAAAAGTTTTTGTATGGTTAAACTATTATTTCTTGGATTTTTGACAGCCCTTTTTGTTGTTACAATATGTTTGATTAATTGACATGAAAGGAAAATGTTTTTGTGATTAAATCTTTCTTCCATTTTGTGGTTTACAATGAAAAACCACCTCCTTCTCAATTTCCACCATTCTTCAAGAATTCTTTCATTCTTCTCCGTGATTAATTCGCTTGAAATGGCCGAATCTTGCGAGTTTTCATAGCAGGTAACTTGGGCTTTTCGTAAAATTATGGAGTTGAAGCTTTTTAAAATTTCATACTTAGATTGTTAGATTTGGTGCAAATTGGTTTTGTCGAGTGTAATGTGTATGCAATTCGTGTCTATAACTATAAAGCTAAGAGATTTCGGCCTGCTGGCTAGGTGTTGATTCAGGGTTTATTACTTTTGTAGTTGATGCAAATGTGGTTGTTTGTATCATGTAGTTTTTACTGCATTCAACAATAGAATTTAATCAAAATTCAAAAGATTGGTGGAATGGAATTAAGTAATGATTTGTGATTTAATTCATTATACATATGATTCTTTATCTTACGAGCTACTCAATAATTCAAGATCTTTCAAACAAGACTTGTATCTCCATCAATGGCGGAAAAGTTGTTGATGACTCATTGTTCAAGCTTCGTGTTGTCACCGCCAATCACCAACGGCGAAAACAACTATCCTCCGATAACGTATGCACTTATCATCCTTAACCAACGCCTCCCTCGATTTTCACCCTTGCTCTGGGAACACGGTAAATCTATACTCGTTCTTGTTCTATTAGTATTTTGATGATGAAGATGACTATTTGAAAACGCTATTTGTTATACGTTTTTTGATTGTTGTTATTGTTGTAGAACAACAAAAATTCGTCTTTGTGCTTATGGCGGAGCTAATCGTTTATTTGATAACATGTCGGAGCTCTATCCTCATGAAGACAATGTCTCAGTTACCCATGAAAGGTTTCATTAATTACTGATTGCCTTAAATCCGTTAGATTTTCTGCTTTTGATTTCTTTAATTCGATTGTTTGATTTGCATTTGTTGTAGGTTCAAGCAGGATGTAATTAAGGGAGACTTGGATTCAGTCAGACCGGATGTTAAAAGTTTCTACGAAAATCTTGTAAGCAGATTATATTCTTTATCTAGCACTCGAATTAGGACTTCTTTTTCTTCCTATAATGCAAGAATTGCGTCGTGTTTGATCTTGGCGTAGTGTGGATACGATCATAAAAAGTTCTAAGTGAACTAAAAAGATTATGAAACCCCATATTGTTAGTGAATAGGCAAGCGGAAAATTCAATTTTACGAGCATCTAAGTTTACTTGTGAGTAAACTTGAGGGTTTACTCAACCGGCAAGTAAAGGTTGGGCGTTGAGGCTCCTCCTTATAAGAAGCCAGTTTGAGTCAACTCAGGGCCACTGGGATTTTCCTAGCTGTTATCTTTAGGTCCCATGGGATCAGTTGAGTGCAAGCTAGCCTGGACACCCACATTTACCAAATTTTCTTTTTTACTTGTGAGGTTGTCAGATGGGTGACTGGCTTATATTCTCGAGTCCTAATCGAATGAAGGGTACGAAGATTGTAGATAATTCTGATGACCAGGACACCACAAATCTACATAAATGCATTACATACGTACATGATTTCGTGTCTGATGAAGATAAACCCAATGTAAGTAGAATCCGCTTTACAATAATCTTTTAATTCGTTGTCGTCGTCCTGCACCATCGCCTCCTCCCACCATCGTCATCCTCCACCATGAATTTATAAACATCAGAGTCAGAGGAATGAATAAAACATGTTTATTGGCAATACATTTAAAATCATCCATTGTAGTTGAAGCAAACAGTGACAAAAATGATCAACAGGCTCTCTACTCCCTTCTTATTTATATGTAATCAAGTTACTCTGTTTTATCTTGTATGTTTCTTGATCTTAGTTGCATCAGTGCAAACTTTCTGAAATATATGACCCATCTTTCTGGAACTAAACTATTTTCTTCAATTTGCATTTTTTAATGTTTGTAGGCAGAGAAACAGTAGTTAGAGGGTCAAGTAATTATGACAAAAATATCTGAATCTTATGAACCAAAATCAATAGCAAGATTAACATGTAATCATTACAAAAGTAAGTATTTTTTTTGTTAGAGAAATTGCCAAGAGAGCATGTTGTTAGAGTAAAATGGGTTATCAACATATATATATATATATATATATATATATATATATATATAGGGAGAGGTTCATTTGCAACCCTTAAAAAGGTTGCAAACCTTGCAACCCACATCTTAACCGTCGGATTCATGATCGGCGGTTATAAAAGATATGGGGCCCAATATTTTTAATTAAAAAAAGAGAAAAATAAAAATAAAATAACCGTCGATCATGAATCCAACGGTTAAGATGTGGGTTGCAAAGGTTGCAACCTTTTTAAGGGTTGCAAAATATCCTTCCACTATATATATATATATATATATATATATATATATATATATATCTGATTCATCTTTATCTGTGATTCGAGGTCAAAATACTTTGCCATCTGCATCATGACCAACTTAGGGCTGTTTTCCATGTATGTGAGGAAGGCTGTAAGTTTCTTTGTTTTTTGTTTATGTATACACATCAAACTAATAATTGTTGGAAAATTTTAGTAAAAATTGTGATTTTTTACTAACTTTGGACACAAATAAATACATATATATGTATTGTATATATCTAACTCTTCGTGGGTTTACTAACTTTGGACACAAATAAATACATGTATATGTATTGTATATATCTAACTCTTCGTGGGTTTATGTTCTCCTATATGAGAGCTTCAAAACGATATATTATGTTTCTAAAACGGAATATGTGTGAATGAGATATCGATGCTCAAAGTTGAGTGTTTGGGATGAAAATTGGCAAAACCAAATGGGTGTGGGAACTTGTCCCACATAGGAAGGAGGACCAAAGTTTTAGTGGTTTATAACTAAAAATGTGGGAGGGACTTTCAAGTCCTTAGTTTGGTTTTACTCCATCACCTACCCCCGCACAGGGGGGTGCCGATTGCGGCCTTCGTAGGCTAAATTCGGCGAACTTGTGCGTGGGCGCGACCTGCGGACACGAATGCCGCTCCGAAATCTTGTGCTCGCGCAGGTTGGTTTTTTGCTGAAATTTTGTTTTGAACCAGTGTATTTCGCGAGTTAGGTCGCGGGTTTACCCGCACCATTAGTCGCGAAATATTCTGTTTATGGACGATAAAACAGTGAGTTACGCAGGTTAAGCCGCAGCTTACTCGCGTAGTAAGTCGCGAAATTCACTGTTTGTAAACGAGACAGTGAATTACGCGGGTTGTGCTGCGACTTCACCCACGTGATAAGTCGCGACATTCACTGGTTTTTTGTAACTCCTTCATACTCATTATTGAAATGATTAATAGGATTAATTAACATTAATCCTTCGGTTTTCAATTGATCAGTATAAATAGAGGAGTATGTTTCAGTTCAAAATACAACAACATTCTTGAACACACAAAGCCTTCTGATTTCTCTCGTGCATACGTTGTTTCTCCGGCGACTTTTTCAGGCAAGTTTAATATCCGGCAGTACGCTACTTCTGCTGTTGTACCCTGGGAACAGACGGCAAATCTGTTTAAGGGAATCGTGTTCAACACGAGCCTCAACATCGATTGTTTTGATATACGGTTTATTCGTTTTACGATTTCTGTCGATTCCCTTTCTATTTGATTTGTTCTAATCATTGGTTGATTAAATTTTGTTATTCGATATTTGTAATTATATATATTATTGAAATATATATCTATGTACTAACAATCTTAAACAGATTTTATGTTCTATCGAGTTTCTCTCGATATTTTCTTTATCTGTTTTTCGTAAACAGAGTTTGTTTCGATATTCTCGTTATCTGTTTTTCCGTAAACAGATTTATAGTTTTAGTATAAAATTCTGTTTTGTGTAAACATATTATCTTAGTGATACTAATTGTTCATATCGAAATTTTCAGAATGGTGAACACAACCGAAACTACATCTCCTACAATACCAATTTCGGGAATTGCTACCTTGCCTGTGCAATCGATAGTGACTACTACCACGCCAGCACCTAATATGATGGCCAATCATGCTGAGAAACCGGAGAAATTTTCCGGTTTGAACTTCAAGAGGTGGCAACAGAAAATGTTTTTCTATTTGACCACCTTGAACCTCGCAAGGTTCCTAACTGAAACCGCTCCTCAACTTAGTGGAGGAGAGGCCGACGTTCAATCTGTGAGCGCGGTCGAAGCGTGGAAGCACTCGGAATTTCTATGCCGAAACTATGTGTTAAATGGCCTAGCCGATGCTCTTTACAACGTGTATTGTAAAGTAACCACGACGAAAGAACTATGGGAATCCTTGGATCGCAAGTATAAAACAGAAGACGCGGGAACCAAGAAGCATGTGGTTGCTCGCTTCTTGGATTTCAAAATGGTTGACTCCAAAACTGTAATGAGTCAAGTCCAAGATCTTCAAGTTATTATGCATGACATACTTGCCAAAGGAATGGTTGTAAGTGAAGCCTTCCAAGTTGCTGCTATGATTGAAAAGCTTCCTCCCGGTTGGGTAGATTTCAAAAACTACCTTAAACACAAGCGAAAGGAGATGTCTGTGGAGGATTTGGTTTTATGTCTTCGCATTGAAGAAGACAACCGAATTGCTTCGAAGGGTGGTTATGCCGGCTCTTCAAAGGCAAATGTGGTGGAAGTTGGCCAACCTTCTAAGGCCAAGGCAAAGAAGATTGACAAAGGCAAGGGGAAAGCTAAAAATCTTGCCCCTCGGAAAGGAACTTTCAAAAAGAAGTTCAATTGTTATAATTGTGGTCAACCGGGTCACAAGGCGATCGATTGCAAGTTGCCCAAGAAGGAAAATCCACACCAAGCTCATATGATGAACGAAGACTTGGTGGCTATGATCACGGAGTTTTCGGCCATGGGACTTGCTACCATGGTTTCGGAGGCTAATGTGATAGGTTCGAACTCTATGGATTGGTGGGTTGATACGGGAGCTACCCGTCATGTAAGTCATGACAAAAGCAACTTCATATCCTTTAAAGATGTGGATGATGGGCAAAAGCTCTACATGGGAAATGCCGCTACTACCGATGTTAAGGGCATTGGAGATGTGCTTCTAAAAATGACTTTCGGGAAAGAGCTCAAGATTAGAGACGTTTTGTACGCGTCGGAGCTTCGGAAGAATCTTGTGTCGGGTTGGTTGCTTAATAAGTTTGGATTTAAACTTGTATTTGAGTCGGACAAGTTTGTTTTGTCCAAGAATGGTATGTATGTGGGAATGGGATATGCCTTGGATGGCATGTTCAAGTTGAATGTAACTGTTATCAATGGAATGAATAAAACTGGTACTAGTTCTGTTTATTTGCTTGAGTTTTCAAATGTTTGGTATGGCCGTTTAGGACATGTAAACTTTAATTCCATTCAACGATTAATTAAATTAAACTACATACCGAAATTTGATATTGACTTAAATCATAAGTGTCCCACATGTGTTGAATCCAAACTTACTAGAACGTCTTTCAAATCGATTGAAAGGAAAACTGAACCCCTTGATTTAATTCACACTAACGTGTGTGATTTAAAATCAATTCCTACTAGAGGTGGGAACAAATACTTCATCACGTTTATCGATGATAGTACGAAATATTGCTACGTGTATTTACTTAAGAGTAAAGATGAAGCAATAGACAAGTTTATCTTGTATAAAAATGAAGTTGAAAATCAACTTAATAAGAAAATCAAGGTGGTTAGAAGTTATAGGGGAGGTGAATATGTTTCACCATTTGCCGAATTTTGTTCTAACAATGGAATTCGACATGAATTCACAGCACCCTACTCGCCTCAGCAAAATGGTATGGCTGAAAGAAAGAATCGCACCTTGAAAGAAATGGTGAATGCCATGTTGATCAGTTCTGGACTAAGTCAGAACATGTGGGGGGGAAGATATTTTGTCGGCTAATTATCTTTTAAATAAGATACCCCGCAAGAAAAAAGATGAGACTCCGTATGAACTTTGGATGGGTAGAAAACCATCTTACAAGTACTTACGAGTGTGGGGGTGCCTATGTAAAGTGGTTGTACCTCCTCCTAAGGTACAAAAGTTAGGACCTAAAACAGTGGATTGTGTATTCATTGGATATGCACAAAATAGTAGTGCTTATCGGTTTATTGTGTATGAATCTAAAAATCCCGAGATACACAAGAATACAATTATGGAGTCAAGAAATGCTTCATTCTTTGAAGGCGTGTTTCCTTGTTTGAACAAGGAAGATCAAGCGTCATCTTCTAAAGGTAAAGAAATTGTTCAAGAGGATGAACAAATTCTATCTGATAAAGAAGATATAGAACCTAGAAGAACTAAACGAGCTCGGGTTGAAAAATCATTTGGTCCCGATTTTCTCACCTACGTGGTGGAAAGTGAACCTAATACCTATCGTGAGGCGGTCACGTCTTCGGAGGGACCTCAATGGAAAGAAGCCATCAATAGTGAGATATAATCTATCTTACAAAATCATACATGGGAACTAGTGGACCTACCACCGGGTTGTAAGCCACTAGGTTACCGTTGGATCTTTAAAAGAAAGATGAAAGCTGATGGCAGTATTGATAAATACAAGGCGAGATTAGTTATCAAAGGATATAGACAAAAGGAAGGTCTAGATTATTTTGATACTTATTCGCCGGTGACAAGAATAACATCCATTAGATTGGTGTTAGCAATTGCAACTATTAGAAATCTGCAAATTCACCAAATGGATGTAAAAACTGCTTTTCTAAACGGATATTTGGAAGAAGAAATCTATATGGAGCAGCCTGAGGGATTTGTTGCCCCGGGACAAGAGAACAAGGTTTGTAAACTTATTAAATCCTTGTATGGCTTAAAGCAAGCTCCAAAGCAATGGCATCAAAAGTTTGATCAAGCCATGTTAGAAAGAGGTTTTAAGATAAATGAGTGTGATAAATGTGTTTACATGAAAGACACCACTCATGGATATGTCATCTTGTGTTTATATGTTGATGATATGCTTATCATTGGTAGCAATGAAAAAATGATAAAGTCCACAAAAGATATGTTAAAATCTAAATTTGACATGAAAGATTTGGGTTTAGCGGATGTGATTCTTGGAATAAAAATCACAAGAACCCAAAATGGCATGGTGTTAAATCAAACACATTATGTGGACAAGATTCTTGAGAAATTCAATGAAGGAGATACTAGTATAGCTAGAACTCCGATTGATACTAGTCAACACCTATCTAAAAATAGAGGGGAAGGTGTTGAACAAGTAGAATACTCAAGAATAATTGGCAGTTTGATGTATCTTATGAGTTGTACTAGACCTGACTTAGCATATGCTGTGAGTAAGCTAAGTAGGTATACTAGTAATCCCAGTTTAGAACACTGGAAGAGTATTACTAGATTGTTAAGATATCTAAGATACACACGTGACTATGGACTGCATTATGGAAGATATCCAATGGTGATCGAAGGATATAGCGATGCAAATTGGATATCTGATATAAAAGATTCCAAATCGACAAGTGGATATGTGTTTACACTTGGAGGTGCGGCTATATCTTGGAAATCATCCAAACAAACAGTTATAGCCCGATCCACGATGGAATCTGAATTCATTGCCTTGGATAAATGTGGTGAAGAGGCAGAATGGCTACGTCAGTTCATGGAAGATATTCCCAAATGGCTTAAGCCGTTAACGGCCATATGCATATATTGTGATAGCCAATCGACGATTGGTAGAGCTCAAAGTACAATGTATAATGGAAAATCTAGACATATTAGACGTAGACATAATACGATTCGACAATTACTCTCTACTGGAGTTATCTCTATTGACTATGTGAAGTCAAAGGATAACATTGCGGATTCGCTTACGAAAGGCCTAAGTAGAGATTTGGTGTACAAGTCGTCGAGAGGAATGGGATTAAAGCCCTTGAATGAGTAATTCATGCAAAGGAAACCTTACCCAGAAGACTGAAGATCCCAAGATCTGGGTTCAAAAGGACAACCTAGTTGTATGAATAGAGGAGGTCACTGTGGGGGAGTTCATAGACTTCCAATTCCAATTCTGGAATCAGTGATGTTGAGGCTAAGCCTATGGCTTTTAATGATTATTGAAAATCACCTATGTGAGAGAGAAGTGGGGTCGCTTCGAAGGGAATTGTGGGGGCTCAATTCCTATCAGCTCTCGCTGAACCAGGCTAGTGTTCATGACCATAACGAACACGACTATGAGGATATGACCTTGTTAGGAAGAGTTTTGTGTGAAATGTATTGTCGCCTACATAAAGGGCAGTTCAGTTCAAGGACATCGAGTCTACTGACAGCTAGGAGGCTAAGTGTGTTTCACAAAGGAAGGTTCAAAGGATAACACCTACCTATCCTATGCAAGATTCGACCATTGGAAATTTCGTAGGAAAATTTTCGTATGCAAAGATCGATCTCCATTCATGTGGGGGATTGTTGGAAAATTTTAGTAAAAATTGTGATTTTTTACTAACTTTGGACACAAATAAATACATGTATATGTATTGTATATATCTACCTCTTCGTGGGTTTACTAACTTTGGACACAAATAAATACATGTATATGTATTGTATATATCAAACTCTTCGTGGGTTTATGTTCTCTTATATGAGAGCTTCAAAACCATATATTATGTGTCAAAAACGGAATATGTGTGAATGAGATATCGATGCTCAAAGTTGAGTGTTTGGGATTAAAATTGGCAAAACCAAATGGGTGTGGGAACTTGTCCCACATAGGAAGGAGGACCAAAATTTTAGTGGTTTATAACTAAAAATGTGGGAGGGACTTTCAAGTCCTTAGTTTGGTTTTACTCCATCACCTACCCCCGCACAGGGGGGTGCCGATTGCGGCCTTCGTAGGCTAAATTTGGCGAACTTGTACGTGGGCGCGACCTGTGGACACGAATGCCGCTCCGAAATCTTGTGCTCGCGCAGGTTGGTTTTTTGCTGAAATTTTGTTTTGAACCAGTGTATTTCGCGAGTTAGGTCGCGGGTTTACCCGCACCATTAGTCGCGAAATATTCTGTTTATGGACGATAAAACAGTGAGTTACGCGGGTTAAGCCGCGGACTTACTCGCGTAGTAAGTCGCGAAATTCACTGTTTGTAAACGAGACAGTGAATTACGCGGGTTGTGCTGCGACTTCACCCACGTGATAAGTCGCGACATTCACTGGTTTTTTGTAACTCCTTCATACTCATTATTGAAATGATTAATAGGATTAATTAACATTAATCCTTCGGTTTTCAATTGATCAGTATAAATAGAGGAGTATGTTTCAGTTCAAAATACAACAACATTCTTGAACACACAAAGCCTTCTGATTTCTCTCGTGCATACGTTGTTTCTCCGGCGACTTTTTCAGGTAAGTTTAATATCCGACAGTACGCTGCTTCTGCTGTTGTACCCTGGGAACAGACGGCAAATCTTTTTAAGGGAATCGTGTTCAACACGAGCCTCAGCATCGATTGTTTCGATATACGGTTTATTCGTTTTACGGTTTCTGTCGATTCCCTTTCTATTTGATTTGTTCTAATCATTGGTTGATTAAATTTTGTTATTCGATATTTGTAATTATATATATTATTGAAATATATATCTGTGTACTAACAATAATTTCATATACGTAGCACCATAATATGCATTACAGAAAGGGAACATTGGAAAATAATTGTCGATTCATTCCTCAGGTTGTTATAGCTCGCCAGTTCCATTTTAACTATATCACACCAGACAGATCTCGACAAGAAATGTTGTGCACATCAACGCCACTACCTACCGAGCATTGGCCTTTTGCGAGGTTAGCATCTCAATTCTCATTATTTTCTTTTTTCTTAAAACTTATCATCATTCTCATTGATCTACTGCATCTACAAAGATAAGCTTTTTAGTTGTCAACCTCGAAATTAAGATGTATCCCGCCGCTTTGCGCGGGTACACAACTAGTATATATATATATATATATATATATATATATATATATATATATATATATATATATATATATATATATATATATATATATATACGGGTTATTCGGGTCATTTTCGAGTTGAAATTTTTGACCCTAACCTTACCCGTTTAATTTTCGTGTCGTGTCGTGTCAACTCGTTTACTTAAACGGGTTGAAAAGTATTACCCAAACCCGTTTATTTCGTGTCGGGTTAACGTGTCGTGTCAGTTTTTGCCAGGTCTAGTTTTGATTATGGAGTGTTCTTCATAAATTATGATTTTGGGTGTTGAGTCTTACTCATAATTTGGCATTTTGGATAATAAAGTTTATTTGAATTTCAGTATTTAAACATTAATCAGTCCACGTTTTAGGGTGAGTATTGGGTTTCAAGTTCATATTTGGATGAATGTTTTCTATTGTGGTTTTCATCACGAAAATGGTGGGTTTTGGGAAAGATGTTGTTTTCATGATAAATACATTTCATATGAGAAATTATGCTTTAAATCGGTAGTCTTTCGGTTTTACTATTTTATAATTATGATGAAAATTCTTGAACTCACTAGGCATTAAGTCTAACTATTTTTATTTGTCGGTATGTGCTTCAGGCAAGGTTCTAAAAAACGCGCCATGGCGTCGAGGCGCCACCTTGCCGCCACGTTTTTACCCTTGGCGTCGATATATGGCGTTAAGCTTCATAAGGCACGCCATGGCGCGCCATGGCGCGTTATGGCGTTACGTTACGTTATGGAGTTATGCCGTTAAGCTTCCTAAGGCACGCCATGGCGCGTTATGGAGTTATGGGGGGAAAATTGTACTTTTCTAAAACTTGTAAATTTACATGGTAAAAAAGTCAAAATTAAATATTTTAAACCCTAGAATTTCACTTCCCCTTCTCCCTTTCTCTCTCTGTTTCTCAATTCTCAGTCACGATCACGTGGGGGAGTTATGATTTTTTGGGGAGTTATGATTTCTTGATATCATTTTTGTAAACTTTGTATATTTGATATCAAATCAATTCATGGTTCTTCTTTTGTTTTTTATATGATATAAAACTCCCATTATTATATATATATATATATATATATATATATATTTGCCGCCTTGGCGCAGCCATGAAAAACGCCATGGCCTCGCCGTAACTCGTAAGGCTTGAGGCTTGACCTCGTCGCCACGCCGCGCCGCGCGCCATTTAGAACCTTGGCTTCAGGTCATTAGTGGGAATGGTACTAGCGACATCATGAAAACTTTAATGCTAATTAGATGCACGAGAAGGGTATAACTATTCAGCGATGTCTTCCGCACCTTGGAGATAGCGACAATTATTGGGTTTTAGTAACACCATTCTCTAATGTAGTCTTTATGTAGGGTTTGGATTATTATTTGATGATGTGAATCTTAGGTTGTCATTATAGGTAATCAAGTGTTGATTTTTAGAAAATAGTTTATTTCTTATTTGATGTATAAATGAAAATTTTAAATTAGTCGCTCTTTTCAAATTTGAGGGTATTACATTGAGGTGGCGATGATGTGGAACGAAAAAACTCTGAAAAAACCTTAGTGAAAAGGCCAAATTTTGTAAAAAGGGAACGTACTTTGTTTGTATTTATGTTTTAGGGAACATAGTTTCAGCTGATATATTGGGTCTATAACAAACTTTATAAGTAAAATAGGGTCTGAGTATCTAGATAACAGGTAACCGATTATTATAGTGATGTTGTTTCAGTTTTCTTAAATATATATGGAGATGACATGACTTTTTTGTTTATTATTATTATCTTTTTCCTTCTTCCTTAAGAACAACCTCCACTAACAACCACCCGCCACCACCACCACCACCACAACCACCACCACCACCACCACCACTATCCACCAACCATTAAATATTCAAGCCCAAAAGTTAATTAATATTCATATAAAATTATTAAAACTTTAATTAGACATTCAAACCTAAATTAGATGTAAATCTAAATCTAAATACAAGCAAACACCCTAAATCAGAATCTAAAATAAAAAAATGAATCAAAAGAACCCTAAAATCTAAACCTAAATAGTCAAAAGTGGATCAAAAGAAGATTACATGAATTTCTTTGAGTTGGTCGAACCACCACCACCTCTTATCTAAGTTGGTCGAAATCATATCTGGTCGAAGTCTGTTAATTAGAGTGCTCATGTGTTGGGTTGATCGGGTTGAAGACATTTGAACAACCCAACCCAACCCAATGTTGGTGGTTTGAAAATTTTCAACCTAGCCCAACCCAATCAGTTCGGGTTGGTCGGGTTGTGTTTAAACAAAGTAAAATCAACATTGGAAATATAAAAATAAATGAATCCTTCCTTTGAAATACGATCAATCATTTAAGAGAATACACAAGTTCATCAAACATTTAGGTATTACATATAACTTTCTTATAAAGTTCTCTTATGAGTTTTATTAGCCATTGTTCCCGAATTGTTTTTGGTAACTTATACATATAAAAGAGAAATACAAATAATTTTAGAGAAACCGCTAAAATCTTCATCGGGTTATTGGATTGGTCGGGTTACTTTAATCCTAACCCAATGTCAACCCAATAGATTCGGTTTGCCCTAATTTTGAATTGATTATATGGCGAGTTACCTCGGGTTGATTTTTTTTGAGTTGGGTTGATCGGCTTTTTTAGCACCCCTACTGTTAATCTCTTCGAGTTGGTTGAAACACCACCACCTTTACTTGAATATGGATCAAAACTTTGGGTTTTTGAATCGGGTTCAATGATTTGAAAAGGAAAAAAAACAGACTTGATGGGAAGGCTAAACCCCGATTTCATCGGTTTTTCATCGGGTTCCATGGGCGGAGAAATTGGAGGGGTGTTTAGCCGAAGAAAATAGAGGGAGGTCTTCACCGGTACAAAGAGAGAAAGGGAAGGGGTATCTTCACCGGAGTTAGGGGTGTCAAAAATAACCGAAACCGAATAACCCACCCGAACCGAATGAAATTTGGGTTAAACGGTTTCGGGTTATTCGGTTTTCGAGTTAAACGGTTCGGTTAACCGAATAAGGATCCTTATTCGGTTCGGTTTTCGGTTAATTTTTTCCTAATTCGGTTAAACCGAATAACCCGAATAACACATTCTACTAATATTTTATATATTGCATGTTTATAAAAAAATAAACCTAAGACATGCTATACTATTATTATTTTACATATTTTATTGATATATAATGTTTTTTTTATTGAGAGTAGATAATGTTTTATTATTAGATTACATTGTATGCTTGAATTACATCGTCACATGAAGAAAAATAATGTCATATGATAGAAATAAGTTTTGATAGATGGTGTAATTTACTTAATATAAGTCAGTTGTTGAGTATGAATGTATGATACAATTATATATTATAAGCAACAAACACTTGATTTGAAAACATTATTTGAGCAAATGTTCAACGAAAAAATATAAATCCTTATTCGGTTTAACCGGTTACCGAACCGAATAACCCGAAACCGAATAAACCGAAACCGATTAAACCGAACCTTATTTGGTTTGGTTATCGGTTAGTTTTTAAAAAACTTGAAAACCGATTAAACCGAACTGAATAAACCGAAAACCGATTTAACCGACCGAATACCACCCCTAACCGGAGTTACAGTAGGTTCAACAAAGGTCACAAGGGATGGGAATGCATATATGATATTAATTATTATATTATTAATTTATTAACATATCATTATTATGGTAATCGATTACATATTAATCCATATACTTAAATCCTTCTTTGTTTATAAAATTTATGATAGATCTTTAAATATGTTATTTCAAAATATGTTCCCTAAAATAAAAATTAAAACAAATTATGTTACCTTTTAGGTATTGTTTGACAAAAATAAGCTAGCTTATTTTTTTGGTACATGTTTGCCCTCATGAAAAACATAAACATTGTTGATGTTTTAACTTAGGCTATGTTTGGCAAACTAGCTGAAAAACTACCTGATGACTGATAAGCTAGCTGATGAAAAAGTCACGTTTGATAAAAACTAGCTTATAAACATTTAAATTACCAAAAAGAACATTAATTATTTATTTATAATTAAAAGTTAATATATAATTATGAATATTAATGAGAAGCATAATTAGAATAATCACAAAAAGCTCCTCATAAGCTACTCCAAATAGGTTATCAAAAAACTAACTTATAAACTAGCTGATAAGCTAGCTTATGGTCATCCAAACATGTAACAAAAAAATAAACTAGCTTATTTTAATAACCTACCAAAGGAAATAATTGTACGCATTAATTGCCGAAACTAGGCCTGCGGATATTTTGGCCTAAAGGTGTTATTTAACTTATCGAAACGACGGCGTCTAGCTTTATTCTCCACCCAATCATCAACCTCCACGTCGATGGCAAGTTCCGAAATTACCGACACTAAGAAGGGCATAATTGTAAATCTGGCAATATAAATCGGAGTTCAGTGGTGCAAATGGTTCTGTAAACAAGTTTCCGTTGTTCATTTATCCACGTAAAATTTTCAATTTATTTTCTAAAATTCTCTCGAATCTTTGTATTTATCTTCGATTTGTGAGATATTTTGCGGACGGTGTTCGATTCGATTTTGGTATTTTAGGTTTAAAGAATTATCGGCTATGGGTTACGATTCGATCACGAATGTTTCCATCCCGACTACGGCATCAAACGCCAAGGAATTTGGGAAGAAAAAGAGGGTAAATTTGTGTTATCTTAATCATGGATCTTGATTTTGTTTTGTTGATTATTTGATGTATTGGATGATAGTGGTGTTGTTTATTCGTTTTGGCAAAATGTTGTGTTTTCGCAAATTTGTCTGAAAATTTGGGGATTTTTGTATGGTTTTGAAGGTGAATAGGACGGCCAAATTGAAGCAGAGTAAGCTTGACGTTCGTCGTGAACAGTGGCTTTCCCAAGGTGATTTAACCCTCATCGTATCTGTGTTTATCTATGTACCATTTGCATATCGAATTGCTTTTTTTTTTTAATAGAATTTTAGGTTTAATCAACTAGTGGATAACCAATTGGGTAATTTGTTCACAGTGAAGAACAAGGGTTGTAAGGAGGAAATTAATGGTGGTGGTGGTGTGAAAATGCATTCTCCGGACGTCCATGAACGAAATGATGACCGGCCGGTGATGAAATTGGAGATTAATCCTGGTGGAGAAGAGACCGAGGGTATAACGAATCATTACAGTGATTCTGATTCACCATCCAACAGCCCTATTAGTCACACGAGTAGCGTTTTCGGGAGTAACCGATCACATTCTCCTTTTACAAGCAGCAGTAGTAGTAGCAGCGGCGGTTGTTGTTCAGGAAGCATGATTGAAGAAGATGACGGCGACAATGGGTGTTTGGACGATTGGGAAACCATTGCTGATGCTTTAGCAGCTGATGACCTTAAAAACGATAATCTTGAATCCCCTGAACCACCCCAGTTGAATTCAGTCATACCACTTGAACCAGAGCCTGTGAATGCTACAATGTTGGGTCAAGATGGTTGCTGTGCTCGAGCCTGGAGACCTGATGACGTTTCCCGTCCTCAGAGCCTGCCAAACTTACTAAAACAAAACAGCTTCCCCATGAATTCGGACCGGTTTTATGGCTTTGGAGCTATTGAATTTGGTTTCAAGAAAGTTTGTTCTCCTCCATCAACATGCCCAATATGCTGTGAAGATCTTGACTTAACCGACACAAGTTTTCTTCCTTGCCCGTGTGGCTACAGGCTTTGCCTTTTCTGCCACAAAAGAATTCTTGAAGATGACGGCCGTTGTCCAGGCTGCAGGAAGGAGTATGACCACCGTGGCCAGGGTAATGCATCTTTAAAGCTCGGCCGTTCTTGCAGCATGATCCCAAGGCATTAGAAAAGTAACCGGTTCCTTTGAGTATGTATGATGACCTATCTTTTCACATTTCTTGCTTGTCCTTTTTACTGTTCGAAACTGCTATTAGTGCCAGATGTGTCAATAGTAATGCAGTTCTCTTGTCGGTTTGAACTATCTGTTTAGCAATATGATGATTCTATAGAGGACTAGTTTGTATGTGAATAGATATGGTGGTATAGAAATTGGATACAAATCCATCATTTGGATTACAATGCAAATTAAGGCGTCTTTAAGCCTTTTTGAATTAATCCATCAGCAGTATAATAAGGAGTGTTGAAGCTTTCTATGGTATTTATGTATGTATTATGTATGAATAAATACATTATTATATGTATGAGCCTGTTATCCCTAGGGTAACTTTTATCCGTTGAGCGACGGCCCTTCCACTCGGCACCGTCGGATCACTAAGGCCGACTTTCGTCCCTGCTCGACGGGTGGGTCTTGCAGTCAAGCTCCCTTCTGCCTTTGCACTACAATAATAATAGAATGCCATGAACGATATTGTTACTTTGAGGACTGATTTCTTTTCCATGTTGTGATATTTTTGCCCATGTTTCGATTTCTACCCGTGGTTAACTGGTTATCAGAACATGCTTCATGTTCACGTGGTGAACTTATAGTAAAACTCGTCACCTAGAAGAAACGGGAAGGAATCCCACATTGCAAACAAATATGCATGCCACTCCCTTGCCCCAAAATTTGTAATGCACAACTTTAGGAGAATCTGGGCAGTCTAATTGACGGTTTTCTTGATAAAAATGTAGTGATGACCTAATGTATGTACCTTTCAATGAATATTTTGGAAAAGTAATTTGAGCCCAAAAAATCCTAAAGGTGTGGCAACTAGTAACATTGGGATTTTCATGCGGTAAGAGGCGAATCATTAAGATTTAAATTGTTAGATTGTCATATTGCACTCTATCTTGATGGCTATTCCATTGAAGGGATGGGAGTTTGCTCATTGAGCTCATGTTTGTGCTTTTTTGTATCCATCGTTTAGTCCTCTCATAATCCCTGTGTAAACACGATATATTTTTGAAGAACACTTAAATAGCATGATAGGTAGATTGAGTTAGAGAAACTGGTTAGCATAAATAACAATTGAAAATGCATTAACGGATTTCTCTCTTCTGTCTGGTAAAGTCTTATGCCACTCAGATCAGTAAGGAACTAAAGCCTCCATTCTCAAATCTTCGTTCCAAGGCTGGTGTTGGTCCACAGAGCTACAAGATATATGGAGAAAGTATACTTGAACATCAGATTTAACGGCCGTTTTCATCTCTATAGCTAGTGTAGTCGTGTGGAAGGAAGCTGGAGAAGGGGGGGGGGGGTGAGGATTATGAGTTGAACTAGTAGTTTGTAATTCGCTTACCTTGCTTATGTTTTTCCTTAACGGCTGTACCTGATTCTATTTGTATGTTAATTCTTATTGTTAACTATTTTTTTAATAAATTTTCACATATGCCTTTCTTTCTTTTACACACTTTTCACAAGCCGGGGGTCTTCATCCCACTTCCAGCTAGAGGTCAGGTTTGTGTACATCTTACCCTCCCCCTCCCCTTCCGGGTGGGACTTACCGGGTTCATTTAGTGTTTCATCCCAGGTCATATGAAAGAGAGATGCGATGTTGGTAACACTTTATTTGTTTGTTATTAATGTACATGGTTTTGTACACCTGCTTTATTACAAGTGCATCTCCTTGCGATCTATGGCCTATGTGTGTTTTTTTAAAAAGAACACATAAGAAGTTCTTACCTTTCTGTTATTTCATGCCTTTTTGGCTTCTCCTCACCAAATAAAGGAAAGAGAGAAAAAACCGAGCAGCATTACTACCAGATAGAAAACTAGATTTAGCAAGCGATGAACTCACCTGATAGTTTTTTGATGAATCCAGTAGCCTAGCTTGAATGTTGTAAAGGTATTTCTGATTGAATCTGGAAACCAGACTTCATTCCCAAATAGTTTCTACCTCCCAAATGATATTTAGCTTAGCGACTTTACAGTTGACGGTGAAATGGAAGTAGAAGTTCACTCATTTGGTTAGAAATGTGAAAAAGGCCCACTAGTCATCAGATACATAACATGGACAATGGATATGGGACAGTTTCTTGTCATTTCAACATGGTGGTATATGGTAAGATTGAACTATCATTGTTGACCAAGTGAATCTGTTTATTGATCCCCTGACATGGCCTTCTTTTTGCACTTTTAGCTGTAGACATCATGTTCACGGAAACAGTCTCTCTAGTCTCTACCCCTTGGGTCAGAGGTAAGGTCCGCATACATCCTACCCTCCATAGACCCTACCTCTGTGTGGGATATAAAGTGTTTGTTTGGTTTGGGTTTACAGTGATAAGGATTGTCTTCACGAAAACAACCTCTCTACCCCATAGGTAGAGGTAAGGTCTGCATACATCCTACCCTTCCCAGGCCCTATCTTTTTGTGGGACTTACCGGCTTCATTTGTTTTTAGCTAGTAGACAACATATTTTACAACGAAGTTGATTCTGTGAACATGGGGCCTTTTGATTACTAGAGTTGCTTTAGGGGCTCATTATAGGGAGCTTCGGAAGAAAGAAGAGCCCTTCCATTAGAATCTTAAAGGCCAAGCATATATAATAAAGCTCTACTACATATGGAGTTTTGGATAACCGTGGTTATACGGGTTGGTTTGCACGCACTTGAATGATCCCTTGGGGATGTGAAGTTAACAGCCAGACAAACCTCCAGTGGACCTGAGGGACTCAAACTAGTGAAGAAAGGGAAATCCAAGGTCTTACAAGTAAGCTACACACATACACACACAAACATATATGTATGAATGTATTTATGCTGGTACGTGTACTTGTGTTGAAATGGCAAAATGATGAGATTTATTGGAATTGAAAAAGATACATAAGCACCAAACTGAAAGGAATAAACACATAATTTTGGCATAGTTGGTTATAGAGAATGGCACACAAATAACTATTAGTTGCTCACTTCAGATGAGAGTTCTCTTATTTCCGGATGAAAAATCATTTGTTTTCACTATCGGGAATTCCCCAACTGCCCTTTTAGGCAAGATTCCGATCTATGTCTCTCAGGGAGCGTTTTCCACCACTCTACAAACGTAGATTTTTCCAAAAACACATCCTTCTCGAGCTCTTTTTTCTGAACCCATTCGTGCACTTCTTTCTCCAGGGCCACAATCTGCTCCTTTGTTTCTTCAAATGGTTTCCTTCTCAGCTCCTCCACTTTCGCCCAGAAAGTGGTCTCGGAACTGGACCCTTCTTTCAACCTCAGAGCATGCTCACGCCATCTTTGAGTAAACTTGTAACGTTTTGGTCTACCACCATCTCTCAGATAGGTCCCTGTGTCTTCATCCTTTGAGTGCCGATAGTAATTAGCTATGTCTAGTGGCTCGACCAGTTGTCTGAACTTGGTCCCTAGCTCTATCCAATCTTTACGGTTCTCGAACCCATCTGGGAGTTCATACCGTTTCAACATTTCAACAATCTCATCCCATATACCTGCAAGTTCAAGCCTCCTCACGTTTTCCTTGAAGTCCTCGCTATCCTTTTGAATCTTGAAAGCGTCATAATAACCAATCCCGCGATCTTCACACGTCTTTTTGTATTTGGCTATTAATTCTTGTGTTTTCTCGATGTTGGGTTTCTTTGAATCGATCATCTTTTGGTTTTCTAGCTTTTGCTTTTCAAATGCTTGTGCTGCTCGAAGACACAGTCTTGCCCTCATGCTCTGCAGATTATAGTTCGTAAGTAGCTGAAAAGCTAGCTGTGGGTTAATATGCTAGATGACAATGTAAAATGATCTAAAAGGACGTTGAAAATTAATTGGTAAAACATGAAGGGCATAATTGGAAAAAAGCCCTTGGAGCTTATTAAAACCTTGCTTTAAGTAGCTTTTCAAAATATGGCTAGAGTTTTTTTTTCCGGAAAAGCTCAAAAACTAAGCTAGCTTATGGTTGCCAAAGATGGGGTTATTTAGATAAATGACCTCCCTACTTTTTAAATCCATGACCTCCTGACGGATTTCTATGCATTCTTGTGTATGGAAGTGACATTCAATAGTTAAAACAGTGGTATTCTCAAACCTGTCAGAAAGTCATTTAACCAAACAAACATGGACAAATCTGTTGCATAAAAGTTATATCTTCATAAATTATTATTCTACCCATTACTAATACTCACCAGGCCGAGGTCCGTTAGAGCCGTGTTTATGGAGGCCGCGTCACAGTCATTCGAAGACAACGGGATCTCCATTTTGTCATCCAGGTACGCAACATCTTGCATCCCTAATAAACTATCATTTAATTCAGTGATGTAATCCGTAGATAAGCTTCTGTTTGCTGTATATATAACTTGTGATTCATCATCAGGCTGACAAGAGTAGAACAGAATCTGAAGAACTGAATTCAGATTCGAAACGTGAACCATTTTCCCGTTGCCGGTACAAAAAATATAAGTGCCAGAAGGTTTATAAGGACTGAGTTCAACAAAGCTAGATATGATCTCCAGTAATGAATTTGTACTTCCCATAAGAGTACAAGCAGCATGACTGGCAACAGATGATGCATTCTTCAAAACCTTGTTGAAAAAAGCCAAAGCATCTTGGGATGTTAGACTCGATGATTTTTGGAAGTTTCGTGAATTGGGATTCAAGAATTCAAGAATGCGAAGGAATTCGTTCCCGAGGGAGGAGAAGGGGGCTAGTGTTATCCGAGGAACAATATCGTATCTCCCAACAAAATGGAGGAAAAAACGTGCCCAATTCTCTCGGTTTAGAGCATGGGTGAATATACGGTCACCAACAAGAGGGGATCCGAAAGTCACACATTTACAGGGCGGCTGGCCACTGGATCTTGTGTATTTTTCCAGGTACCAGAGAGCTGCAAGGATGGCCACCGGACCACCTGTAGAATGCCCGGTAAAGACGATCGGTTTTTCTTTCTTGACTGCTCTCTCCACCTGCAGGCCATAAGGTAACCCTATTAAGGTTATGTGTGGCAAACTAAGCTGAAAAACTAGTCATGTTTGGTAAAAACTAGTTGATAAACTAGAAATGGTGTGTAAAATCCTATAGGACACGTGAAAAATTAATTGGAAAATATAAAGGGCATAATTGGAAAAAATGGTAAAAACCCTGTAACTTATTGAAGAAGTCCCGTTTGGTTAGCTATAAACTAGTCTTTCTGAACCGATACCTTAAGTAACGTTTCAATAAGCTCCAAGGGCCTTTTTTTTCTTTTTTTTTTCACTTCCTTTTCTGTTATACTGTTTTTCCAATAAATTTTTAACATTTTCTTTTACGTTGTCATTTTACTTATCAGCTAGTTTTTATCGAGAATTACTAGTTTATCAGATAAAGTAAAAGATTAAAAAAAAAAACAAATGTCAATTTTGATTGATGAAGAAAGTGCAAAACAACATGATTCTGAGAATTGAGATGATGCTTATTTACCTCATCCTGGAAAGACGAATTTTGCAGAACAGATTGAAATCTGCCAAAGAATCCATGATTGACCATGGCAAGTTCATTGTTTCCGATGCTTTTTATCGAAGGAAACAGCGAAACGTCGATCTTGGTTTCTCCAAAAGGCTCGTGGGTGCAGAAATCTTGCACAGACCATGATCCAGCGAAGGCGAAAATAACGGTTTCATCGGTGCCGGTTTCCTTTATATATCCTCCATTAGATTTGTGTGATTTAACAGCTAAGGAACAAGCTTTTATGATCACAGATTCATTGATCCCTGATCTATCTCCTACACTTCCTTCCATCATCTATCTATCTTTCTTTTCTCTGTGTGTGTGTGTGTAGTATATGTTTGCAAGGGAAGACTTGATTGAGAGGAAGTTCAGAATGACTTTTATACCCCTGAAAGAGCTGCTGCCAAGTCTAGTCGTGTGTTCAAATGGAGGGGCAAATTCGTGATTTTGTAGGGGATATTTTTTTAGTTGACTTTTGGGTGCTTTCCTCTTTCCTTTCTTGCCACTAGGAAGCTGCCAGGAAATGAGATGAGGAACCAACGACTTTTGGTAAATACCATAAATTTAAAAGAAATGTTTATTATTATATTAATAAAAGCAAAAAATTATGTGTTTTTCAAAGTATGTTTTATTTTTCGAAATAACGTTTTTTAAATAATTATTTTTTTTGTAAAGGATAGGTTGTATACAAACTAATGTAAATTATTTGAAAATTTTAATTTCTCTTTATAATTAATGCTATTGCATCCCTTTTAATATTATAATTAGGTTAAGTTATGAGAAAGAAATTACTAAATAATTGTACATTTACGGGTTGTTTGTTTTTTTTAAAAAAATCTCTTAATGACTCTTAAATTTGAATCGTTCAGACTATTTTATACATCACTTGCTTATTAATCATAATTAAAATAAGACTTCAAACCTCTTAGAAAATAAATGGCACCTTAATGATGTATAGAGGTGTAATTAATCTTTTGTTAATATATTTAAGAGTTTATGACAAGTTTACAAACAAATTTACCTTGATTATAATAATATTAATTTAATAAAAGAAAAAGAAAAAGAAAAAGTAGAGAAAATATAAAATGACCAAATTGCTCGGGATTTAACGAATTTATTTAATAGAGTTAATCGAAAGATGAAATGTAATATTGACGATAAAAACAATTATTAAAGATTAGAGACAAAAATAGTTATAAACATCAAATTATAAGGACGAAAATCATAGTTTACTGTATTTCTTTGTCGTGGATTTGTGGTATCAATTAGGGGGTGCATCGGTCGGGTCGGGCCCCCAAACCCTAAACCCGACCGGATATCGGGTGAAGAGTATTGACCGTGAAATCCGACTGAAAATTGGATAAACCCAAATATTTCGGATATTTGGGTGATTTTGGGTCGGATATTCGGGTTTCCATAAACTCGAATTTTTTATGCCTTTTTCTAGATTTACTTATTTTACTATTATTTTTTTGCCGTTTCTTCGAGTGTCGAGTCGTATTAGGTTTAGGATTGATTTAGGAAAAAAGAAAATAAGGAATTTATATTTATATCTATTATTATTAATAAAAATTCAAAAAAAAAATTTAATGTTCGGATATTTGGACGGGCCGGTGAGTGGGGTGGATTCCCAACCCGAGCCAATATACCTGCACAATATCTCGGGTTCAAGGGGTTTGGATATTCGGATCGGGTCAGGTCGGATATTTCGGGTCGATCGGGTTTTGCTCACCCCCTAGTATCTATTTACTTTCCTACTTGCCACTACCACACCAGGAAGGTGCCAAGGAAACAAGGAGGAACTCATCTCAATTACATATTTTTCTTTGGAAAAAGTTTAAACGAACTATCATATTTTGAATGATTAAGTTAGTAAATTATTTTTTTTAACAAATAAATCTTTAAACTTTCTAAAATCAAACAATAGATACTTAAACTTATTAAAACAGAAAGAAAAAAATGAACGAACTTTCATATTTTGAATAATTAAATCTCTGAACAATTTTTTAAATGAATAAATCATTAGAGGGAGGTTCAAGAGAAAACCTAAAAAAAACGGAAAACTAAGGAACACGCTGGTAGCTCTTGATCTAAACGGTATGTACTTGCGCATACAAGTAAATTAAGTTGATTTTTGGTTTTTTTGCACATGTGCATTATGCACTTATGCATATGCGCGTGTGCATGTTATAAATTATTTGTATACCGTCCAGATGAAGGGCTACCAGGGTGTTCCTCAGTTTTCCTTATTTTTTGAGTTTTTCCCCTGAACCTGACCCTAAATTATTATACGTATAAAACGAAAGAAATATATCATTTATCTTTTCGTGTACCAAACATTAGTAGGAAAGTACAACGGACAAAAAAAAAAATACACCATTTGAATCAAAGATTTTTGTTATGATTCTATGATTGTCATTTGAATCTGAAAAATAAATAGTTATTACACTCTCTTAGGATTCTCATTCGAATCTGAAATGGTATTTGATTATTTCTTTTTATTGGTTGACTGTACTTTATTAGTGATCTACTGATACATCGATAGAGAAGTATATAATTTTCATTTTATAAGTGTAAGGACTTGGTTCAAAAAAATGACTTAGGACTTAATCATTCAAACTAAGAAAGTTTGTTGGGTTTCTTTGGTTTAAATAAAGTTTAAGGATTTATTTATTTGATTTCAAAAGGTGCAAGGATTTATTTGTTAAAAAAAATATTTTGATGACTTAGGGGTCGTTTACTCAAATGCTTACCCGGTAAGTGCTTACCACTATAATTTATTTTATCGGGTAAGATTGTGGTACATCAAAACGTTATCGTAAGCAACAATTTACCCGGGTAAGATTCTTCATTCTTCTCATTGCTATTACGGGGTAAGATTCTTGACCCTTGCCATATTCATCCAGTAAAGAAAATTACCTGGTAAACACTTACTAAGTAAGCATTTAATAAACGACCTCCTTCATTCAAAATGTGATACTTCGTTTGTTTTTTGTAAACTTTTCCCCTTCTTTTAAGATAATAGTTTCATATAATGTATATTTTGGGAAAAAGACATTGAAGAAACAATAGTTTTTTTTTTCTTCTTTTTCTTAATAAATAAACCAATGAATTTTTTCATTTTAAATCGTTAAGTCTATAGATATTATTTTTTGTTTACATACATTTTTTTAACCCAAACAATCTATATGTAATTGGCTTGAAAGATTCTAAAATAAAAAACCTAAATTAGTTTTACCATACCTTACGCCATTCAAATCCCCCACACCAAACGTCATCGCTCCCCCCTCACCGCCCCTATCCTCCGTCATTTCCCATCGTCGTCGTCAACCTCCTGCCATCAACCTCCCTCTTTTTGACTTGTTCCTTTCTTGTTTTCGAGACTCACCATTTTTTGATATGTTTTTCTTTTGTTTTATGATTCTCCCTCTTTCTTGATCTCTCTATGTCTATATGTACTACATTAACTTGTTGGAAAAAAAAGGGAGAATCGAAAAACAAAAAGAAATAAAAAAGAGAGGGAGATCATGTAACACCCGAAATTTCGGTAAGAACCTCGAATATTTCTTTAGTGTTCATATCTGGATTTTTATCATATAGAAAAAGCCCTAACTTGAACCCCAAGGTGAATCGGGTGCCTTTCGTGTGAAAAACGCCAAGTTTCGGCACCCGAGAGGTGTTGGGCGACTATTACGGGCGACTGTGACACGGTCACTGTCGTCGTGTCACAATCGAACCAAACAAACAGTGAGGGGAGTGTCTGGTGCGACATTGCCCTGCGACTTTGACACTGTCATTGTCGCATGGACATAGTCGCCGACCCCCAACGGGTATTTATTGCCCAACTTCGATTTTTAGGACATTTGGCACTTATTTTGGTTGATTGGAGCTCGTTTTCTCTGCAGATTTTGGGTAAGAACCCTCATCCATCATCTATCTTCTTTAATTCTCTCAACAACCTCACTCATAATGCATTTATGATTGTTGTTTAGGTGGTTGTAAACTTTCCTTGTGAAGATTTCTCATCCTCAAGTGCTAGTGTCATCCTCTCCATTCTAGAGTTTGCTAGGGTTTTGATAAAACCCATATTGTGAGTTCTTCCTTGCTTTCTAAAACTTCATACATGGCAAACTAACACTTTTAGACTTCTAATCATCTCCTTATTTACATTTCTTTGTTGAAATTTATTTTGACCTAACTTTACATTTTGGAGATTTTAAGGTTTTCTTACAATTGTTGTAATAACCGGTACTCTTAAAATTCAATACTTGAAGAGTTTAGGGGTCAAAGTATAATAAGTGGGAACTTAGGGACTCAAGGGCAATATTGCAAGATATATAAAAGGATCCCTAATTTATTGTGGTTTGCGGCTGATAGTGAGAGAAAGGGGAGATTGAGAAGATTTTGGGCAAGGTTTGAAGAAGCTCTGAGAGGAATGGATCACCAAGGTAAGCTTTTAACATTAATCTTTTTGGCTTCTCTCTCGACTCTTGGTAGTAGGAGAAATCCTACTTTCCCTTGCAGTTTACTCTTAAGGTTTTGTTTTAATTTGGAATCTGGATGTGGGATTAATTGGTTTGAATCATTTGTAAAATCCCTCTGCCAAGGTAAGCCTTCGATAATTTTTGATTTGAGAAAGAGTGGGTGCTAAACCCTTGGCATTTGGAGGCGACGATGTATGAGAAAAGGGAAAAGAAAAGGAAACAGGAAATTCATGGACTAAAGAGATTAGGACATCATTTGGGATTTCTCGAGGAAGGTAAGTTTTCATATTCACTCATTTTTGTTATATCTATTATTATCTTGAAATCCCCATTGAAATTGGAAGTCGATTTCTTCTTAGCTGTGAGATTGGGAATGTTTTTGGCTTAATCGCAGTTTAGGGTTTTTGGTTCTATTTGAGAGGAAATGGAAGTAAGATTTCTTATGTGGGGGAAATAAATATTTTGGAAATCATGTTTTAATCTTACTGATGTAGTATTGTTCTTATATATCAAGTTTTGAATGGGTTACCTTAGGATTGTTGGGATGTCGATGAGTTGCGACTCGTCTAAGAAACCCAATCGCTCGCCTCAAGACATGAGTCGGGGCTCGACTGCAATCGAGCTTCAGCCCCAACCGGGGTTTACCCCACCCGGACCTCGCCAAGAGTCGGGGCTCGGCGGCACCCGAGTTTCATTTCACTCGGACCTCAGCAAAGCCGGGTCTCACCTTGAGCCAGTATTCGGCCCACTCGGGTGTCATCTTGCGGACCTCGGTGTTGTTTGGTGAGTGAGTCGGTGAGCACCGAGCTTGGGGGAGCCGGCATAGGTAACGGTCGGTGTCGAAGCCAATCGAGTGGTGGTTCCACTATTCCAACTTTTGTTGGTTGGTCAATCAAGTTATTAATCGGGTAAGTTTATTATGCTATTGCGATTGATCTGTAGGAGCCGGTCTATTTCGAGTTTAGTTCGTCGGTGTGATCAGTCACTCGCAAGCAGGTGAGTTCCCTTATCTCAAATTTATTTATAAACTGGAAATGGCCGAATTGTTATCGTTCTCTATACGTAATGTAAATTTTTGGTAAATAAAACCTTGAAATGTGACGTGTTGGATTTCTTTACAAAGCCATGTATGAGTACTCGTTATGCGTGTACAATATTTATGATGTTCAACCCAAAATAAACATAAAATAATGGTTTATGTAGGTCCTTTCTCTCATGAAATGTATTATTCTATAAATTTTTGGTTATGATCAACATGGATTCATTTTTTATTATGCATGCTAAATTACTTGCTCATTATGGTAATATGGGACGGGGTTACACAGTGAGGATGGTATACCTTGGAAAATTTATGTTTCCTAGGAAGTATACGTCGTAATCTCATGCGTGTGGAATCCGTTTTCTACGCATGAGGGTAAGGAGAGTCTGTTTGGGCCTCGAAGGCGAGAGGGGAGTCTGCTTTGGCCCCGATCGCGGATGATTGGTTACAGTTCGTGGGAGATCCTGTCACTGTGCATTACCTGAATTGGTTGTTATGTGACTTGATAATCGTGTATCATTTATTTATGAAATGAGTTTTGAATTTTAACCATTTTATTTGGGAATTCACTAGACTTTATGGTCTAATCCTCGTTTTTCAAACTCCAAACCCATTTTCAGGAAAGAGCATTGTGGTGCTACCTCAAAAGGGAAAGAAAGAGTGTAGAAGTGAGATTGCGGTCGCGGGTAAGACACTCGGTAGTTTTGGCATTAGTAGATGGCCTAGCTTTAGAGATTCTCGGTTGTGGATGGGATTTCCGCTGATTAATTTTTACAACTTTAATTTGAACTGATTGTATTGGGATCCGTTTTGGTAATTTTATTATTCGTGTTCTTGCTCTAAAATTTTTGGGTCTTTACAATTTTTAAAATATGATTGTGAATCTTATGTTTGAACTATAAATGTGATGTGTTCTACACAATCATGGTTAAATATATACTTAAACGCTTTTAGCTCTATTTATGGTTTTCATATATCATGGGATTTTCTTGAATAAAAGTGTTGATGGGAAAAATGAAATCATATGGGTGGTTGAATGGCTACAATGGTGATTATTATCACGTTTGTAAAAGTTGGAAAAATCTATTATTGTAAAAGTAAACAAAATATTTTAGGATTGTTCACATGAGCTATATGTTTGATTATAGTTGGTCACAAATGAAATTGTGACAAATCTAGACTATTACTAATAGATCCATAGGTATAGAATCAACTAAATTTTTGGGTTGAACCCCGTTTGTAGCTAGTTGAGACATTGTACCCTAGGGTGACAACTTGGTACGGTTATGTGGAACTGAATACTAGTCGTTGGTCGTAAATGTAAATCCTAACGAATGAGCATGATTTGGATCATTGGGTTCTCTCCCCCACATCTGAGTACGAGCCGGCGAGCTCGTGGCATTGATCCTAGTATGGTGAGCTCAATAACTTGGAATGTGACCTACTTTGGAAAATCGGGTCTCCTCGTCATCACAAGATGTACTTGGACCGCAAGGTCACTATGTGGATATCATTACATTTCTAAACCCAATGTCTTTGAAAAGTTACTTATTGTTGACTTTTAATTATTTCCAAATCGTTTATATAAATTGTATGTTCTCACTAGGCGTTAAGCCTAACACTTTTTCTCAAATGATGTGTATTTCGCTTAGCGGTGGGTCGCCAAAGGTTTGAGTGATTGAGCGGGTGCTTGAGGCATTTTTGGGATGATAGATGTTTGGAGTCATGGCATGCATATAACTTTATTATTTTGAGAATTGGGTTGACAACCAATGTAATCTAGGTGTAATCTATTTAGATTAGTTCGTTATCGATTTCTATATTCTTTTCTAGGTCTTGTAAATGCTTGCATACATTTACCCATTTGGGTGGTTTACTCCAATTCTAAACGTCATATTGTCGGATTTTCAAAATTTTAAATTACTCTAAATTTTAGGGTGTTACAAGTTGATATCAGAGCTCTAGTTTAAGTGAACTAGGCATGAATGTAAGATGTCTAGATTTAAGATGAGGTAATCAACCAACACAGAAACACATTAGAAACTGTTATCACAACAATTAAAATAATTGTGTGGCTTATTTTCAGAGTTAGCATCGGGGTATCTCTTATAGGACTTCCGGTTATCATTGAAGTAAAATTTAAAAAAAAATTACTTCTCAAACTGTTCTGGCAATATCACAAATATATGCAATTGGAATCACAAAGATTCGTACATGTGTGAAAGAGATATAATCATAAAGATTTTGGCTTAAAGATTGATTCAACCTGGGATGCATGTTAAAAAATCAATAAGACACAGTGAGTAGAATATGAAGTTCGGAGACCAGAGGTAATGTCTTCTTTTTTCACTATCTAAAATCTACGAATGAGAAACTATGTTCTAATTCTCTATGCATTTATGAAACAAACATACTTTATGAGATACTTGAGTGGCTAGGTGGGGTGACACGAGTTAAGTCCTGTCACATACTCACTATATTCTTTTCACTCCAAACTCATCTAGTAATCTAGACCCCTCACTGATATCTATGAATAAGATGTGTTTCTTGGATAGGTCCTTCCGGTTCTGGATAGACCATAGAAACGATATAAGTCTTAACACTCATTTCACACTTTTTTTCATTCACCAAAAATAACATTTAAGTAAACATTTAAGTACGAGTTCTAAACGGAAATGTTTAGAAGTCAAAAACATTTTAAGATCGAGTTATGAACTGAAGTATTCAGAAGTCGAAATGAAAGTTAAGAAATATGGTACTCCCCCTCAAGAGTGGCATAACCCTTGAATGTTAGTCATGTGACATGAATAATCTGAATTAAATCATACATGACATTCCTGCAAAATAGATTAGAGAGATTTTGGTATTCATGCTTTAATGGATCCTTGATGGTTAGTTGCCTTAGCTTTGAAGCTATTAAAGTGAAGATTGGGATACTGTAAGTACCATACCAACTAATAACATACCTTGGATCCACAAAATCACTTTTTCCATAATGGTTACATGGTTATCTAACAGATAGTTAAAATTCTTTTTCTGTAATATCGCAGGCTAACCGTACCAGATATTGTCTGCTTTGTCCACAAACCTGGACCCACGGTTTAAAACGAGTCTGATAGAGGATGTATCAAGTCCCTTATAAGGCAACCTTCTTTTCCCTCCCCAACCAATGTGGGATCTTACAATCTACTCCCCTTGGGAGCCCAATGTCTTCGCTGGCACACTAGTCCGACTCCCAGCTCTGATACCATCTGTAACATCCCAGGCTAACCGTAACAGATATTGTCCGTTTTGTCCACAAATCTAGACTCACGGTTTTAAAATGCATCTGGTAGAGGAGGTATTCAGTCCCTTATAAGGCAACTTTTGTTCCCCTCCCCAACCAATGTAGGATCTTAAATATGCCAACCATAATTCTCTCGAAAGCATACAACTTTGTATCTGCCTTTTGAAGATCTCTTCGTTCTATACTTGAACCCCTCTTTAAGAAAATTAATTCTGAGCTCTAAAAACTATACTTCCACTACAATTATATGATACGGGTCGGTTGGTCGTGATAGAGGCTTCTGGGGTTGAAAGGGGAGGAGGCATATCAAAAAAATCATTTATCCCACCAAATAACTTTTTAGAAGGAGTTATTGTTTCTACATCTTGTCGTCTTCATCTTCATCAATTTATGAAAAATATACCCAATGTGAAAACATGGGCTTCGTCATCATCAAATCCAACAAGACGTCTTTCTTCATCATCTTCTTCTTCTTGTACTTCTACTTGTTGTGTCTCCGGAACAAAATCGGGGTAATGGTATGCTCTCGAATAAATGTGGGGTCATAGGAGAGCTGGAATTGAGACCCAAACTCGGGTTGAGGAATATACATTCCTTGAGTCTGATATTGATCTTGGGTTTCATGGTTTTCAGTGTTCGAACTACGACCGACATCACCTCCACCGCACATCAAATAATCGACATACACGTAATGTGTAGGAAATTTATTTGACTCGACTGCGAATTCAATGAACCCACAAACATCTTCATCGTCAGCTAACTCAAAAATTGAAGCCTCAGACTTGTACACTAAACTGGTAACACCAACAGAACTTCCGATTCCACATTTTTTCTGAGAATAAGCGACCAAGCTTTGATGTGTAGTGTTTGCGCACAATTATACTACATGGTGCATCAGTTTCACTAGAACAAACATAATTCCACTTATTATTTCTTTGCACCCATTGACCATTGGAATGAATACATAACTTAATTTTTTTCGGCACCGAAACTAATTTTCAAACGAATTGAAAGAAAAATATTTGATATAAAAAGAAAGAAATTAAGTTGATATCGTATTGCTTGCATTATTTTCATCCTTCATCCTCTTTATAGATCAGATGAGTTAAACTCATCCAACCAACTATCAATCAATTACTGGAAAATAGTACAACTATTGTACAATTTTCCATCAACTTTAAAGCTTTGTTGAATAAAATAGTACACATTCGCAATTACAATGCATTAAAAAAGTGAAAAATCATATTTTATTTTAAATTTGTGGAGGTCAAAGGTCGACTTTGCGGATCTGGGTATGGTCAACATGTCAGGGTACATTAAAGTTTCATCCGGACTTGACACACGTGTAGCTCTACAAAAACCCATTGGATATAAAGTGTAAATTTACCAACTCCATGGACCACCTTCGCAATTGCGAAGGTGGATTTTTGCGGACAGGGGTTGGTTCTGATTTTTTTTGTCGTTTAGCTAGGTTTGCAATTGCGGACCTAGGCTTTTGCGGACCTGAGGCTATTTCTATGATATTTGGGAGAATATGGCTAAGAAGTCAATCCACATCCGAAAAATGGTTACAGAAAAAAATTTGCATTTAACTCTAATTTTTCACATATAAAATGTTCATTCTTTTCACCATATTTTTCACTTGAATCTCTTATCAATATTGTTTTATAAACATCTTTATTTCATAAAACACACTTTAGAAGAAGTAGTATTAAAACACTTAGAATTTAATAACATGTTCCTTGTTTTTCTTTTAAATACCAATTCTAGAAATTGTTTGAGATATATAGGGTTTGGTTCAAGGGAAAACCTCAAAAAAACAGAAAACTGAAGAACACCCCGGTAGCTCTTCATCTGGACGGTATGCATTTGTGCATACAGGTAAATTATGTTGTTTTTTTGGTTTTTATGCACAAGTGCATTATGCATAGTGTAAATTTGACAAGGTAAGTAAATTCTTGAAAATGTAATATACATGAGATGCCTTAGTGATTATCAAAGATGGCTTCTGTTATCTTGGATCATTGTTTTCTTGGAGGAAGATATACACAAGGATATTGCCATAGGATGAGGATGGCAGTGGTGGAGCAAGTGAAAGTATGTAATGCACAAAAATAAAATTAGCCTTGAAAGTAGGGAAATTGTGTTGAGATGCCGCAAGCAAGGGTTATGTGTTTCCAAAATTTGATTGTTTTTGTTGGTGATTTTAGTGAAATCATCGGTTCAGTTTATGTAATTGGGTTTACAAGATAATAATGAGGTTGATAGCTAAGCTATAACATGAGCTAAGAGTTGTGGAGTGCACACTCGTGTAAGCTAACAAGAACCTGGGATCGTTGGATGGTTATGTTTGGCGAGTTACTAAGTGGAAAAAGGCTGAGCACGCCCCGTGCATTTTTGGCACGACCCATGCGTTTTTGTTCATAGAATGAGCACAGGTCGTGCGTTTGTCGACAGAAAGTTTCGTACGACCCGTGCGTTTTTCCTCTTGAAATTGGCACGGGCCATGTGTGGCCATCAGAGGGTTTTGCACGACCCGTTCGTTTTTCCTCTTGATATTGGCACGGGTCGTGCGTGGTCGTCAGAGGGTTTTGCACGACCTGTGCGTTTTTCCTCTGAAATTGGCACGGGTCGTGCATTTTCATCAGTTTGTAACTGATAGAAATTCGTGTAACCGCCAACATTAATGTCCAGGAATCAATCTCATTAATTGGGAAATTATTATCATTAATAATATAGGATCGGTTACGATTCTCTTGGAGTTTAAATAGGATCGATTTCTGCCTAAATCGATACTATGAATTGAGATTATCCTTGAGTGAATTTCGTGATACCCGGGCCATATAGGGTCAAAATATAACTTAAGGAAAGCGAGCTCTCACACGATCTCACATTCTTATCCAAGTTCGATCACTCTTCTCTTCTCTCCATCGAATTTCTGCCCCCTCCCCAACAGTCTTAAGTGATATTTCTCATCGTGTAAAAGATGGTGAGTGATAAGTCTCTGAGAGATATGACAACCAAGATCACCAAGCTTGAAAAGTTCGAAGGCGTCGATTTTCGGCGATGGCAAAAGAAGATGCACTTCTTGTTGACCACGTTGAAGGTCGTGTACGTGTTGAGCACACCGATGCCGAAAGTGATATAAGACGAGACGTTAGAGATGACCTGGCGTTGTGGCAAATTCGAGAACGACGACTACATTTGTCGTGGCCACATTTTGAACGGTATGTGTGACTCCCTTTTTTACATTTATCAAAATGTTGAATCCGCTAAAGAGCTATGGGACTCTCTTGAGTCCAAATACATGGCGGAGGATGCTTCTAGTAAGAAGTTCCTCGTGAGTAATTTTAATAATTACAAAATGGTGGACTCAAGGCCTGCGATGGAGCAATATAATGAGCTCCTACGCATTTTAGGCCAATATGCTCAACACAATATGAAGATGGACGAATCCATCTCCGTATCGAGCATAATTGATGAATTGCCTCCCTCTTGGAAAGACTTCAAACATATGTTAAAACACAAGAAGGAAGAGTTGTCTCTTGTACAACTCGGTAGTCACTTGCACATAGAGGAATTGTTAGTGAATGCCCAAAAGCTAATCATACGATGATTGTAATTTTGAGTTTTGTTTCATGAAATTAATAAATAAATAAAATGCATTGCCCAATTTATTATGTATATGTTATATTCTGTGTTTTAATTATTCATAATAAATAACCTTAGAATAATGTATTCTAAATGTCCCTAGTTAAATATTATTTTGGGTTTTAAGGTTGAAGTAATATGATAATGACTAGCATATGTAGGGATTCATATAGAGATATTGAATCTACATATAGGTACAAAATGGAGATTTTGTGTATCGGACGTGACTTGCTATGAGAACACTTCATTGGATGTCAGGTGAGTGTCATAAGTGTTTCTCATGTGGTCAATGTACATGTAATTATTTGACTTGAGAAATATGGAGTTTGCTATGTGTGAGTAATATATTTTGACATTTGTTCTAATCATTCTGTAACTGGGTGACAGAATTATTGTTGGGTATGTTATAAATCACATGGTAGAACTAGCATATATCGAGATAGGATTTGTCCATCCTTTATGACGGGAGTGATGTCTCTGGGCCCCTTGATAAATATATATACTAAGGAAATGCATGCATGCTCGGATAATTGATATGAGATATCATGATCTGTTTTATTAGTATATTAGGGAATCAAGAAACTATATATTGGACATAACGAGAATGACACATTCAATGTTTCGTGTTCAATCTAGACATCAAGGACAAAGGAATTAAATGTGTAAACTAAAATTGACTACAAACCGATAATTTGTTGTATCACCAATTCTCGTCATTTGGGTGACGATGATGTATTGCTAGATACCGCTCATTGTTTATAAATATAAATACGAGATTTATAATTATTGCCAACATGTCGAGAACCCATTGGGTCACACGCTTTGGACATATTCGAATAAGGAGTTTAAATAATTAAAACGTTTAATTATTATATCTGATTTGTATTGATTTAATCTGATTAAATAAAACCAGATATTATTTGTGTTGGACATAAATAAAGTTGACTAGGGATGGCCTTTGTAAGGGAGTGATGGTGTATGGAAAGTCTTACACTCAAACATGGATACTTCTACACTCAAGTAAGGTGTAGGGATGGTGGTGCTTTCATGCCATGCCTTTCATATCCATATAAATGTATGACATTTTATACAAAAGTTGTTCTGGCAAATCTCTCTAAAAAAATCACCTACAACTATATGCTCTCTTTCCTTTCTAAGTTTTGAAACCGTGACTAGCATCACGAGAAGGCAAAGGATTCGGATAGTTCGCGTGGACATCGTGGAGGCATCAAGCTTGCTTTGTTGCTGTGATTCAAAGTCTCGTTAACTGTGAGGTATAATTTCGAGACACTCGATTTATTCCGGTTCGTATGGGTCCTTGGAGGGTTACGGTTTTATTTTTCGCTGTGCTTGAGATCCCGTAACCCAACAGGAATCTCTTCGAGCGCAAGAGACTGAGAAACCTAAGATAAAAGAGGTTTTTGTCCCTTAGATGAACATGGTGGAAGAGAGAAAATCCAACAATTTCAAGGGAAAATGCAAGTTCAACGAAGCCCAGAAAGGGCCCAACAAAAAGGTTAAATTAACCTGTTGGACCTGTGGGATGACCGGCCATCTCAAGAGGGATTGTCGGGTTGTCAAGAACAAGAATGGAACAAGCATAAGTGGTGGTGGGCATGGATCCAAGGATCAACACCCACGACAAGGTCAATTTATTGACTTTGGATTTAATTCAAATTTGAATTATGTACCAGTAATATCCGAATCATTTTACGTGCATGATGATGATGATGTTTGGTGGATTGACACGGGTGCCTTGAGTCATGTGTGTAAGGATAGACATTGGTTCACCACTTTGGAACCGGTTGAAGACGGATCCGTGCTACACATGGGGAACGAGTCAAATGCTCCCATTCTTGGACATGGCTTAGTTAGGATAGAGTTTAGTTCTAGCAAAATTATTGAACTTTTAGACGTTTTGTTTGTACCACAAATTCGAAAGAATTTGGTTTCCGGTAGTATTCTGAATAAGTTAGGATATAGGCAAGTTTTTGAGTCCGACAAGTTTACCTTGTCAAAAGGTGGCTCTTTTGTAGGATTTGGTTATTTGAATAATAATATGTTTATGTTGAGTTTGAATAAAATTAAGTTTGATTCGAATTCTGTTTATATTGCAAATGAGAATTGTGTTGATTCTATTTTATGGCATGTAAGGCTTGGTCATGTTAATTTTAAAAGAATGGTTGAAATGTCAAAAGACGGTCTTATTCCGGCTTTTGACGTAAAAACTGAAAAATATAAAACTTGCAGGTTGACAAAGATCACTAGACAACCTTTTCCTAATGTGAAAAGGGATTCATCGTTGCTTGAATTAATTCATAGTGATCTTTGTGATTTGCATTCAACTCCGTCTTTTGGTAATAAAAAGTATGTCGCTACTTTTATTGACGACGATTCACGTTTTTGTTATATTTATTTGTTACACTCAAAAGATGAAGCGTTGATAAATTTAAAATTTATAAAACGGAGGTTAAATTGCAAATGAAGGATTTTATTAAATGTTTACGCACCGATCGTGGTGGGGAATATTACGACCCCATGTTTTTCCAATCCATAGGAATTATCCATGAGACTACGGTGCCTTACACACCACAACAAAATGGTGTGGCGGAATGGAAAAATAGAGTTCTCAAAGAAATGGTGAACTCTATGTTATCCTACTCAGAATTGAGTGATGGATTTTGGGGTGAAGCCATGTTAACGGCTTGTTATTTATTAAATCGAGTTACCAATAAAAGGAACAAGATTACCCCATATGAACTTTGGTTCAAGAAAAGGCCTAACTTGAATTATATTCGATTTTGGGGTTGTCGAGCGGTTATTCGACTACCCAAACCTAAAAGGAAAACTTTGGGTGAGAAAGGTATTGATTGCATCTTTGTTGGATATGCCAAACATTCCAAGGCCTATAGGTTCTATGTTATTGAACCTAATGATTCTATAGTGATTCACACCGTTATAGAATCGAGAGATGCTTTATTTGATGAGAATAGATTCTCTTCAATACCTAGGCTGAAGGACCTTGTTCCAAGTACTAGTGTAACTAGTGAGGTTGAAGAACAAGCAATTAATCCAACCGAATCTTCGATGCTTCGAAGGAGCAAAAGAGGAAGGATCGAAAAATCCTTTGGTCCCAATTTCCAAGTATACTTGGTAGAGGGATCAAGAGATGAGATTGGGTCACGCAATTACGCAATCTCATTACATTGAGAAAGTATTAAAGAAATGTAATTGCTTTGATTGTTCTCCGGTGAGTACTCCATTTGATCCGAGTGTGAAGCTTATGCCCAATTCGGGTGAAGCGGTGTCACCACACGAGTACTCAAAGGTTATTGGATGGTTGATGTATGCCATGACAAGCACTAGGCCGAATATCGCTTTTGCCGTAGGGAAGTTGAGTAGGTATACTAGTAATTATAGTATACATCATTGGCAAGCGATAAGACGAGTATTTAAATACTTGAAGAAAACCATTGATTATGGTTTGCCATATGTCGGGTTTCCTTCAGTATTAGAGGGACATTCGGATGCAAGTTGGATTACCAACTTAGAAGATCACTCTTCTACGAGTGGTCAGGTATACTTGCTTGGGGGATGTGCCATCTCATGGGCTTCTAAGAAGCAAACTTGCATCACGAGTTCGACTATGGAGTCGGAATTTGTGGCATTAGCCGCTGCCGGTAAAGAGGCGGAGTGGCTAAGGAATTTAGTCCATGAAATTCCGTTATGGCCGAAACCAATATCACCCATTTCTATCCGTTGTGATAGTACGACTACTTTGGCTAAAGCTTATAGTTAAGTATATAATGGCACGTCTAGAAACTTAGGTGTTAGACATAACATGATTCGTGAGCTAATCACGAATGGGGTGATTTCGGTTGAATTTGTTCGGTCGCAACAAAATCTAGTGGACCACTTGACGAAGGGGTTAGCTAGGGATTTGGTTCAAAAGTCGGTAATAGGTATGGGATTAAAGTTCATTTAAATCTCTAACGGTGAGATACCCAATTCCCTTCTAATACAATGTTAGAAGTTGAATTCAATGGGAAAACTCACTCTAAGGGACTGGAGCACAAGATAATCATCCCAAGGTATGTGCTCGGTACTGCAAGTGAAGGAGGTAATTGTTCTTTTGTAAAAGTGCATGTGCAGGTGCATGATGAAAGGAACTACCTATATGAGTGTGAAGTGTGGCCGCTTCAAGAAGCTTGGACTTGGCTTTGATGCACTCACGAATGGATAAAGACACATGGCCTGTATAGTGTCAAGTTTAAACTTTAGAGAACCTTTAAATTCATGTATATGTTATTTTCTGGTACTCAAATGGGTTAAAGGGTTCAATCCATAGGACACCTGGATTCTCGAGTATTTGAAATGTGTAATGTACTAAGATGGAAATTCAATCTTTTAGATATTTTCATTTATGCATGAGTTTATTTCCTATATTAACTGTTGTTTGTGAACCAAGGATTGCACTAAAATGGGGGAGGAATGTTGGTGATTTTAGTGAAATCATCGGTTCATTTCATGTAATTGGGTTCACAAGATAATAATGGGGTTGATAGCTAAGCTATAACATGAGCTAGGAGGTGTGGAGTGCACACTCGTGTAAGCTAACTAGAACCCGGGATCGTTGGATGGTTATGTTTGGTAAGTTACTAAGTGGAAAAAGGCTGAGCACGACCCGTGCGTTTTTCCTGTTATAAATGGCACGACCCGTGCGTTTTTGTTCATAAAATGAGCATGGGTCGTGCGTTTGTCGACATAAAGTTTCACACGACCCGTGCGTTTTTCCTCTGAAATTGGCACGGGCCGTGCGTTTTCATCAGTTTTGTAACTGATAGAAATTATTGTAACCGCCAACATTAATGTCCAACAATCAATCTCATTAATTGAGAATTTATTATCATTAATAATATAGGATCAGTTACGATTCTCTTGGTGTTTAAATATGATCGATTTCTGTCTAATTCGATACTGTGAATTGAGATTATCCTCGAGTAAATTTCGTGATACCCGGGCAGTATAGGGTCGAAATATCACCTAAGGAAAGCGAGCTCTCACGCGATCTCACATTCTTATCCAAGTTCGATTACTCTTCTCTTCTCTCCATCGATTCTCTGCCCCCTCCCCAACAGTTTGTATGCCCATTTTTTAGATAATTCACTAGCAATCAAGTCAACCAAGTTCATATTTGTTGTATTAGTTTTTGCCCATCAAGTCTGCACATGGTTATGCAGTGTAGATAACTTGAAAAATTAACAAAATAAAAATTAACTAAGTTCACTAGCTACTGTTGTTTAGGCTCTGTTTAGGATAAGAAAATTAACAAAAGAAAAAATGTAGATCTGGGGTGGAAAAAGAACGAGAACAAGAGATCGAGGGTTAAGAACACTATCTAAAACCCAATCATTATTTATACAATTTGAACCAGAACAGGAGCAGAACAATATCTAAAACCAAATCATTGTATACAAAAGGAAAAAATTAACAAACAAAAAAACGTAATCGAGGGTTATTAAGAAAACACTATCTAAAACCCAATCATTATTTATACAAATTGAACCAGAACAGGAGCATAACAATATCTAAAACCCAATCATTGTATACAAAAGAAAAAATTAACAAACGAAAAACGTAAACGAGGGTTATTAAGAACACTATCTAAAACCCAATCGTTATTTATACAAATTGAACCAGAACAGGAGCAGAACAATATTTAAAACCCAATCATTGTATACAAAAGAAAAAATTAACAAACGAAAAACGTAATCGAGGGTTATTAAGAACACTATCTAAAACTCAATCATTATAGACAAATCTAACTGGAACAAGAGCAGAAAAATCGAGAACATACCTGTGTTGCACGTTGTCGTTGCTTGTAGATACCCGTAGAATATCGAGAAGAAACAAATCGAGTTGTAGATCAGAGGGTGGAGAAGAAGAAGCAAATTAAACGAGATAGGTACCTTTTCTACTGGATAACTTTATCAAAAAGATGGTGTTCTTAGTGGAGATAAGAAGAAGGAGAAAGATTATCCATAGCAACAAACTCATCGACTAATCTAGAAGATGAATTGATTAGGTAGGTGGAGGGGCAAGATAGTCCTTATGAAATGTTGGGAGGGAATGGATTTTAAATTCGCACACAAAACAAAAGGAATTTAGATTCAACCATTTTGGGGATTTCAAATTCCAACGCAAAAACCAAACGTAGTAATGGAATTTGGTCAACAGAATTGACCATTCCAATTCCTTCAGATTCCACAAACACCACCTAAGAAAAACCTGAAAAAGACGTCAAAGTAAATGGTGGAATTATAATATAGAAAGAATATATTATAAATTATATAAAGAAAATATATATATTTATTATAATTTTTATTAATTTAAATATAATATAAATAAATAAAATAGAAAAAACTAAATAAAAAAAGTTAATTAATAATTAATATTAATAAAAATCATATATATATATATATATATATATTTAAATAATCAAAAAGATAAAGATAAAAAAAAACAAAAAAGACAAAAAACAAAAAGGGTAGGAGTGTGATTAGCCTTCCCTTGTTTTTTTTTTTCAAATAAGAATTATATCAGGATTATAAACAAACACCAAGTCCCTTTTTTCTTTTTACCCTTCTCACATCATAGTTGCACAACGACTCTCAATCTACGACTCTACCCTCCGAAATCCAGTGGTCCGACGAGTTGACTTGCGAATCTCGAATCAGCCTCTTTCTCTCGCTTGTTGTCCTCCAATTTTCAATTCACCAAACCAGGTAAATCAAATATTATCCAGATTACAAGTTTTTGTTTTCTTTATCAACTTAGAATAGACTTTTCGTGTTGTTTCTTGTGCTACATTGGGTCTTCAAACAAACCCCTCTTTTTGGGCTGAAAACATTTGTATGCCATTGAATTCTTGTGGTTTTGCTTCTTTTTGGAAATGATGAATGCTGTGAATTTTGGTACTTGTTTGTGAAATTAAAAATTGTCCTTTTGTCAAGTAGCTTTATTTGAGCCAAATCGGGTGTGGCTTTGGCCGCTGTTATTAGGTTTATGACTTGAATTGGTAGCTTTATTTGGCTCATTTTCGACTTCTTAAACATGATATGTTAAACTTCTGGGAATTTTGTGTTTTAAAACAAACATAAAATGTTATTAATCATACATAATGTACATCAATCCAATCTTTCTACTCAATACACAATTGGCAATAGTTGCACTATCAAGCTATTACTCATTGGAGATTAAGGAGCGGGAAATTCATGTCTCCCATTGCATTTTACTGTAAGTTTCCTTGTTCCTTTTCATTTTACTGTAAGTTCTTCCCGTTCCTTTTGGTTGATGGTCAAACAACTTGTGTCTTTTATTTGTATATGCATATGTTGGAGTCTGCTTCTTTTATATGTATATGCATGTATGTTGTCTGGTTAAACGCTTAAACTATATATATATATATATATATATATATATATATATATATATATATAGTGTTAGGTTTAGGGGAAAACTTCTAAAAAGGGAAAACTGAGGAACACCTTGGATCTGGACGGTATGCACTTGTGCATGCAAGTAATTTATAACGTGCATACAAGTAATTTGTAACATGCACACGTGCATATGCACAAATGCATAATGCACATGTGCATAAAAACCAAAAAACAACTTATTTTACTTGTATGCACAAGTGCATATCGTCCGGATGAAGGGTTATCAGAATGTTCCTTAATTTCCCATTTTTTTGAGGTTTTTCTTTAAACCTGTCTCTGTCTCTGTCTCTCTCTCTCTCTCTATATATATATATATATATATATATATATGCTAGTCAGGGCCGGCCCTGGCTATAGGCCAGGGGCGGTGGCCCAGGCAGTAAGAAGCCCATAGGCATCAGATTATTCTGTCCATTATTAGAGGAGTAGGTTCAGTTAGGCTTCTATTTTTTTACGGTTACAGTCCATTAAATAAAACGTCTAAAAGATAAATATTCCGCTGCATATGATATGCTAAATACAAGCGGATTTGGGTGGAATGATGCAAATCAATGTGTGACTGTTGAAGCTCCTGAGATTTTGGAAGAATATTTAAAGGTTAGTAGTTAGATATTATGGGTTTCTTATTATGTTTTTAGTTACTTTTTTATTTATAATTATTTATTTGTTTGTTTGTTGTCGTAGAAACATCCCAACAAGAACTACAAGGCTAATAAGCCATTCCCGGCTTACGAGCGGTTGAAGATGGTGTTCGAGAAAGACCGTGCGACGGGAAGCATGGCCGAATCCGCTATAGACGCGTTGGAGAATATGGACATAGAGAATGACGATGATTTTGTGACTGAAGTTAATGTCCCCCCCCCCCCCCCGGTTCCAAGTCATTAAAATACAACTTCACATTCCCCCATATTAAATGAAGGAGAAGGAACAAGTAAGAAGAGGAAAAAGACTACTGGGCTATCTAAGCTAGTGGAAGAAACCAAGAATGAAATCCATGAAACAACCAATCAAATGAAAAGGTTGGTTTCAGTCATCTCGGATTCTATCGAAATGGATGGCTTGGACAATGAATTGAAGCGACTTGGACTTGGTATGATGGAAGTCATTTGAATGGGTAAGTACTTTGGGGAGAAACCATCCCAATATCGTTTTTGGATGCGTTTGGATGATGCTACGAAGCTAGAATTTGTGAAGTCGGTTTATGATGCGGACAAGTAATAGTATTAGAAAATTATGAAAACAATTGTCGTTTTGTTGGGAATGTTTAAACTTTTGATGTTGGTACACTTGACTTGTTTGTGAATGTTTAAACTTTTGATGTTGGTATGACACATGTTTAAATTATTTTTGGTACAATTGTTGTGTTGAAAGGTTTCTAAATTATGTATGAATTTATCGTTGTTATTTTTGAAAGTTTTAAAATTTTGTATGTATTTGTAACACCCCAAAATCGTTGGACGAAATGAAGCGAAAGAAAACACCAGTAGTGCCCCACGTGGCTCTCCGCGCGAGTTGAGTTGCGCCACAAACTGCACGAGGCTCTGTCTGCTCGTGGCTCCAGTGGTCCGTGCGGCTCTCCGCGCGGGTAGGATTGCGCCGCCATCTGCGCGCGACCACTGTGTTTTATTTAAAAGAAATGATCCGGCCTCTACCATCATTTCTCACACACACCCTAAATCCCTCCCCCTTTTCTCTCCCAAATCGACCCTCCAACCTCCAATTTGAACCCTAACCCATTTTTGAGAGTTTTCCTCTAAATCTAAATGATTCTTCACCATCTATCAAATTTTGGAAGCTAGAACCATCATCCCTCCATCTTCATTTTCTCCACCAAGCTTCTTAGGGTTCACCCAACCTTTTATCTATTTTGAAGATGGGAAGTTGGTGGCTCGTTTGGGTGACCTAGGAGTGCATTGTTGATGGATTCAAGTTATGGGTAAGGTAACCTTCTCTTTTCTTCATCTATGGAATTAGGGTTCTGACATAAATTGAGATCTTCATGTATAAAGTTTGGGGAACGATTCTTTATGGTTGAATATGATTATTTATGGTTGGAAATATATGGATCTAGGTTTTGGAAGTTTTCGACTTGAGAATCCAAGTGTTCTTCAAAGGAGCTCAAGTTGGGTAAAATATAGATTTAGCCTAAATCTAGCAAGGTGAGTTCAAGTTGATTTGTGAAAACGTTGTACATGCCAAAATGTTCATTTTAAAGTGTTTTGTGTTTTACATGAAATTGTTAACTGCTGATCACCTGATACGTTTTGGTTATTTAGAAGTTTTTAGCTTTATAACTTATAAAACACACATCTTTGGGATTTTGGAATTGTTGATAAACGTATCATAATGAAAAATGATTTGATAACCATTTTCATAAACGAAGGGTATTTGGTAAAAATACATTTTTGTGGTTATGAGTAATAGGTGTATTTTGGGTTGTAAAATGGTTTGAAAATACCAACGTGTGAGTCATTGGAGTTTGGACATTCCCAACCTTGTGAATATTTTCGGATACTGTAAACCTATGTGGTCATAAACTTGTTTAGAAAATGATTTGTTCAAGTCGAAATGATATTGGATTGTATTCATACATTTTTGGAGTATGTGGTTGCATAGTCATGGTCAGTTGCATTTTATTGCATTTGGTGGATTTTAGCATATGATCATTTGTTGGTTTGGCTTAAAGCTCAGTTTTTGTAATCATCGAGTCTTGGGGACGTTTGTCCGTTTTAATAGCTTAAAGATGAGCTTTGAATGAGTGACACATTTATCGTGCTTTATTTTGGAGAATACATGCTTGAGTGTGTGTGTCATTCATCTAGAGTCATGTATCTTAGACTGTAATGCATTGGATCCATATGCATGTAACTCAGTCGTAATTTAATGGTGAGGACTCTTGGGATTCTCACTTTGGGAAATGATGTCATGTTAGCAAATAATGTCATCCCGGTTGTTTGACGAAGAGGAACCTTTATGGGTTGTACTTCGGGACCATGGGTCTTGAGATTGGGTGTCTAATTCTTGTGCACGAGGGTTAGACATCGGGAGTTATCAAGTAAGGAGGTGAGGCTCCTATCTTGAATGCTAGGGAGTAGGCACTAGGGGTCAAATGAGTACCCTGAGGATGAAACTCCGCTAGAGACCAAACATGCAATAAGATCGCGTATCCTTGAGGTGTAGCTCGGCAAAGCAGACAATGGGGGATACGGTGTTTGGGACTTGAAATAAAGTCCGACTAGAGGTGTAGCTCGGCGGAGCAGGCAATACAGTCACGATCTGAGGTGTAGTTCGACAACATGGTTATGTGGTTTAACTTTGTGTTCCGCCACATACAATGGAATCGGGTCTCCTCCATCACCGGAAGGTGTTATTTGGGTATTAAATTGTATCATCTAATTATCCATGTTTTCGGTGACGTTTTGTATATGCGGATTTGCTTACTCAAGATTTTTGGGTTGTGTATTATGCCCCGCCCACATTTGGGGTGTTTCGAGAAGTAAAGTTTATTTCGTATTATTATAAATTGGGAGTTTGCTTACTGTTCACGTTTTAGGTGAGTTTGGGATTAAAGTGGTTTTACGAAAGAAGGTTTATGTTGGGTTCCTTGATTTAAAGGAGTGCTATTGGAAATTAATGTCATTTGATATTTAAAGTAAATCTTTTTGAAGATCTATGATTTAAACTGCATTCTTTCCCTTTAACAAATATATTTATTTCATATTGTAAACTCTTGAACTCATTAGGCGTTAGCCTAACATTTTTATTTGTCGGCATGTGTATCAGGTTCCAGTTGGGGTGTGGTTCTAGCGGTGCTATGAAGAGATGAGAACTAGATTTTACACGAGGGTGAGTAGTTTGGTGGAGTCTTCCGCAGTTGGATATAGTGACTGTTATGGTGTTTTAGTAACATCCGCACCTATTATAGATCGTGTATAAGGATTGAAATGTGTTGATTGAAGTTAAACCTTAATTTGTTGTTGTAGATGATTCAGTTATCGATGTATTTAGAAAATTTTAATTTAGTTGTTATTTTCATATTTGAGGGTGTTACGATATTTATAATTGTTGTGTTGGAATGATTATATGATTTATAAGAGTACAACTATCATAGATAAAATTATTTAAATAAATTTTAGTTGATTTATGTCATTTACAATCATTAGTTGATATAAAATAACATAAAACAACATATAAGGGCATAAAACAGCATATAAGGGCAATCTGGTCATTTTAACAGTTTTGTCCTGTCTTGTCCAGCTTACCAAACATGGAACAGACAATTAGTCTTGTCGTGTTCTAGTCGTACCAAACGTGGGATAAACAATTAGTACTGTCTCGTCCAGTCTGCGTACCAAACGCTACCTTACTGTCCAGATCAGTAAATCTCTAATGTCGACCTTGTTCACGAATCACTCTTCAATCTTCATTCATGAACGTAAACTCTTTCATCTCGGCCTCTCGCTCTCTGTCTGATGGCCCTGTAACTCTCGCTCTCTGTCTCTAATCTCGCCATCTTGACTCTAGCTGTCCGGTGTCTTCGGTGAGTCGGTGACCGCTGACCGGTCTAGGGCAGTACCGCAGTACTGCAGTCTGCAGTAGCTGAGCCGCTGGACGCTGACTCTTCTTGCAATCTTTCCTGTTGCCTCTTTCATGGTTTCACCTTTTGAGTCTTTGTGGTAAAAATTATAATTTTAATTTCAGAATTGTTAGGTTTATTTGATTATTAGGTTTATTTTAAATTCCAAGCAACCAATTTACTGATATGTTAGGTTAAATGTTTGTTTGATTAGATTAGGTTTATTTCATTATTTGAAGATTATCAATTTATCATAGTTTAGGTACTTAGTTTATTTCATGAACAACCTATAAGTGTTCCTGTATTTGTTAATTATACCTTCAATATGTGTACAATTCCAATTATGGTTTGCATCAAGTCTAAGTGTTGTTAACAGTCAATGACAAATCCAATTTTGCTTGAAAAAGTTGAATGCTTTTGTATTCTAACACTCTATCTTGATTTTAGATACAAGAAAAATCATTATTTGCTAATTGTAAAGTTCAAAGAAACTTACCTTGACCATATGGACTCTGATCAAGAACAAATGAAGTATATTGTTAATCCAATTAGATTCTAACTTACTGATCAAGAACACTCTTTACACTTTTTAGTGTAATACTGATCAAGAACACTCTTTACACTTTTTAGTGTAATAGAGGGACTTGTGAAAGCAAATTGTATCTTTGAGCTAAGAACACCAAGGTGAAACCATCTTTTTGTTTATTATGTTTCCAAAGTCCTTCACAAAATTCATCCATCTGTTTTTGTTTTCGAATTCAAGGTCAGGTTCTTAATGTGTTCTAGATTTCAAACTCTAAATGGAATCCATGATCTGTTTTCTTAACATTATGTAAACATATTTCTGTTTTTTCTGTTATTAAACTTCTGGGAGCATTTTCTTGATTTCTGAAACACTTTTGAAATATGCAGATCAGATCTTTGGAATACTAAGACAAGGTGCTTTGATTATACTATTTTTCATGAAGATAGACCTTGGAAACATCTTGATCAGTTCGACTTAGGGAATAGTTGCCTAGCTTGACAGGTTCGAACCCCTTAAGTAATATGTTTTGTTTGTCTTTATTATATATTGGGGGCATTTTTTTGAATTTCCGCCCTGGGCATCGGAAACCTCAAGATCGGCCCTGGTGCTAGTAGATGCACAATTCCAGTATTTGTCATTGTTAAAGAAAGAGTTTGCATGACATTTGATGATTGGAATTTGAAACAAACTTTAAAAGCAAGCTAAGTGTTTCAACTCAACCAACCCGTATGATTTGGGTAGGATTATACTTTTACAAACACTTTGAACGGGTTGAAAATTTTCAAACCGTACACGCAGTCATTCGGTTGGATTGTTCAAACAATGCAACCCGTGTGCGCCCCTAGTTGTACCTTAGGAATGGATTTTGTAATGTGTTTTACTTAGGGGTGTTCAAAAAAACCGTTGGACTGCTCAAACCTGTCGGACCAAGTTAAACCGGACCGTTTTTGACGGTTTGAGCGGTCCGGTCCGGTTTGAAAAATAGTCAAACGTCTCGGCCTGGTCCGGTCTGCTGTTTGAAAGTTTTTTTGAGCAGTTGGACGATTTCATGTTGTATGTTCAACTACTATGGCTCAATTAAAAAAAATTAGTCAATTACGTTAAGTTTTTAGTTTCACTTTTCAATTGTCCACGTTTCTTATGTCTCTTTAGACTTGCTAAATATTTGTCTAAAATTCCAACTATTGTTGACGGACTTGTTTAATTTTTTTTCAACTTGCTCAATGTTTTTTACTTATTTATTTATTTTGAAGATAGATGTTTCTTTTATAATTCGGTATAGTATTTTTTTTAAATAATTTTATGTTGATAGAAATTTCAATTTGGAGATGAATTTTATGTTTATTTTAGTTTAAAGCCCATTATAGGCCTAAACCGTCTAATTCGGTCAGATCAAATCGCCTTTTTGTTGTCTGGTTTGGTCACTTGCTGCTTAGTTTGTAAATTTTCTAAACCGCCATTACGATTTGGTTTGTGGTTCACAAACGCCCCTAATTTTACTATATATAACCTTAGAACCTAACATTGCGATAAATGGTTTAACTTGGATCAAACCCGAAATTGCATACAACCCTTCTTGAGCCAAGTACCATATTAGTCCTCAGGTGATTCAGTTATCGAAAAGGATTATATGTTATAACTGTCCACCAATGCTCTACTAATTCCATCACAAATGGTGAAGATATGGGCATATTGAGAACTGATATGAATATTATAAGGTAGAAAATGAAAAAAATTCTTAACTTTAAGGTGTTCTTTGCAATTTCTATAAACCTGAGGGTGGTTTTTAATACTTTACATGATGCACAGAAATAAGGTGACAGAAAAGTGACATTGATCGGAGACGGTGATCGGAAATGTTGACCCCTCACCGCCGGCTTCACATGAGAAATCACTTCTCTCTTGTATCTTCTCTAAAATACAACCTCACCACCACTCCGCCTCCTCCCTCGCAGCCGCTAGCGGAGGATGATGCCGCTGGCCTTTCAGAACTCATTTTAAAATTAGACCAACAAACCCTAACCCTAAATATAAAAACTAACTCTGTCTGCTGGACATCGGACCTGGTGAACAAAATCCTAAAGCGGTTGTGGAACCATGGCCCCAAAGCCCTCCAATTTTTCAAGCTCCTGGAACACCACCCTACCTACACCCACTCCGCCGCGTCATTTGACCACGCCATCGACATCGCCGCCCGATTACGCGACTACAAGGCCGTCTGGACGCTCGTTGCCCGTATGCGGAAACGAAGGCTCGGCCCGAACCCGAAAACATTCGCGATTATAACCGAACGGTACGTATCCGCCGGAAAACCCGACAAAGCTGTTAGAGTTTTCTTGTCGATGCACGAACATGGCTGCCAGCAAGATTTGAATAGCTTCAATACGTTTCTTGATGTTTTGTGCAAGTCTAAACGAGTTGAAATGGCTTATAATTTGTTTAAGGTTTTAAAGAGAAGATTTAGAGCTGATACAATTAGTTATAACATAATCGCAAATGGTTTTTGTATAATTAAGCGAACGCCTAGGGCCTTGGAGGTGTTTAGGGAGATGGTGGAGAGCGGTCTGGAGCCAACTATCAAGACGTATAATGTTATTCTTAATGGGTATTTCAAGGCGGGTCAGATGAAAGAGGCTTGGCAGTTCTTCTTGGAGATGAAAAGGCGTAAATGTGAGATGGATGTTGTTACCTACACGACGGTGGTTCATGGATTTGGGGTTGCAGGTGAGATTCAAAAGGCACGCCAGGTGTTCGATGAAATGATTGGAGCAGGGATACTTCCTTCTGTAGCCACTTACAATGCATTTATTCAAGTTCTTTGCAAAAAAGACAACGTGGAAAACGCTATTGTGGTGTTCGAGGAGATGCTGAAGAAGGGTTATACACCTAATTCAACAACTTACAATGTAGTGATTCGAGGGTTGTGTCATGTTGGAAAGATGGATAAGGCAATGGAGTATTTGGATAGGATGAAACATGATGAATGTGAACCGAATGTTCAAACTTACAATGTGATCATTAGGTATTATTGTGACGAAGGTGAAATTGAGAAGAGCTTGAAAGTTTTTGAGAGAATGGGTACCGGAGAATGTTTGCCCAATTTAGATTCATATAATATTCTGATCAGTGCAATGTTTGTGAGGAAGAGATCAGATGATCTAATGGTGGCAGGGAAACTGTTGATAGAAATGGTGGATAGAGGATTTATCCCTCGGAAGTTTACCTTCAATCGAATCTTGAATGGCCTTCTGCTTACCGGAAATCAAGATTTTGCGAAAGAAATACTTAGAGCACAGAGCAGATGTGGCCGTCTACCTCGTCATTTCAGATTATGATACCGACCCCTGCAAATTGTAGGAAACAAAGGATGGGATAAGAGTATATATATGTTTTAGTAATTTGGTGACATGCATGGTTGCCACCATTTATCGGCAGAAAATTTAGACAATGAAATGGATAAAATGGGATGCTTATTGTTCCTAACCGTTTTACAGTCTGTAGTCCATTCCACGGGCCGAATCAGGCTACAATTCCGACACAAAAATACAAGTGTGTCAAGAAGCAGATTGAAAGGGGTGTTGCAATTCCCACATGTTTGTCTGTGAACAACACAGTATGTCATTATTCTCCACTTGCGAGTGACCAGACAACATTGGAAGAAGGTGATATCATGAAAATGTAGGTGTTTATTTGATGATTTTTCACACTAGATTTTTGCGCTTATTGATGATTTGGTGAGTAAACATTTGTTGGGTGGTTTCAGTGATATGGTTAGTCATATAGATGGTTTCTTGTAACAGGTAGAGCAGCTGATGCCATTGCAGCTGCAAATACGGCTGCTGAGGTTGCTTCAAGACTTGTGAAGCCTGGAAAGAAGGTGATCTACTTGAGATGTTTTCTCTTGTTTTTATCTTTTCAAGTATTATCATATTCTTACTAAATTCTCTATAAAGTCTTTTTTGACTGTTCCAAGAATAAATTAACTTGGGGGATTCCAGAAATAAACAGCATACTTACAAGATACGAAAGTAAAGAAATTTGAGTTTTGTTATTTTGGCTTGTTCTCTCTTGAAGGGTGTTGTAGTTGATTAGAGCATCTCCAACAGATTCTCTAAAGTAAACAAAATGGAGATTTTGGAGATCTTTTTTGCCCCCAACGGATTCTCTAAAATAGAGAAAACAAGAGAGAAGATAAAATTCCCCAAATTTGGAGAGCTTTCTAAAATTTAATGCTACGAGAGAGGAATGTATTTTTTAATTTGTTTCACACACACACACTCTCTCTCTCTCTCTCTATTTTCCACTCTCTTTCTCTAAAGTTTGTTTAAAAGTTTATCGAGTATTAAATGTATTGAAATTCAAAATAGAGTTGTTGTTGGAGTTGATTGTAATTTTTTTAGATATTTTGAGTTTTAAATCTCTATTTGGGAGAAATTACAGAGAATTGTTGGAGATGCTCTGAGAATGTATATACCCTAAGAAGTAAGAAGTAGTACCAGGTTGATCTATGACAATTGTGAACTCATGTTTTTGCTTCTAGAAGTTTTTTTTTTGAACAGCAACACCCAAAATTTATTACCCATAAAAAACCACATGTACAAGGTTCAATACAAAACAAAATCCTACCCGAGGCCTATCGATCAACGAAACAGTGAATATTAATCATTTGAAAAAGCATTTGAAAAAGGAAAATCATTGTGTTTTTCTTTCTTGCCTTATTCATGATATGAAGGTACTCCAAAATGATGTCTCAAAACTTTAGAAAAGCTTATTTAGAGCATCGATCATTTGCTTCTTGATTTCCTCATGTTATTTGTTACCTTCATTGACTGTGTCTTGATCTTGCTTTCTCTTTGTGTGTATTTTATTGGTTGATTGTGGTCCTTGTGAACCTCTATTTTTTCAAAATAGGTAATGTCAATATCTAAGGTGACATACTATCTATGCAAAGGCTAATGGTATTTGTGTCCTTTGTCGCTTATATATTAGAACTAGGAATTGGATGGGTGAATCTTATAAAAATGAACATTATAATTTTCAGACAAGGCAACTTTGGCTTGGGATGGCAGTTTAGGCTAGGGATGTGTTTTTTGGCCTTATTTGCTTTTGTGAGTTTTTCTTTCCTTGTCTTTTCCTATGGTTTCGTTGTACATTATCGCTACTTCCTCTCACTTATTTTTCTCGTACTTCACTCACCTGATGCTAGTATTTATCCTTTACAACTGTTTGCTCACACTTGTGCACTAGCCGGGGTCTCCACATAAACAACCATTTTACTCTTTTGGGGTAGAGGTCACGTCAGGTTTGCCTACATCTCAACCCCTCCTAGACCGTAATTTCCAGTGGGATTTACTGGGTCGGGTTGGTTTGGTTTGGTTTGGTTTGGTAGACAAGACAACTTTGCCGAGGTGATTTCTCATATTTTGATTTCCTCTTTTCCCCATTGCCTACATTGATCTGGCTTAATTTTGGGTTTTGTTCATGTGCATCTAAACAATTGATTGACCATGAGCCTAGTTAAATGTGTATGAATGCACAAGGTCCGGGCCTTCCAAGCCTGTTTTTCAGTAAACAAAAAAGGCCTGGGTTGGGCTTTCGGGTTGAATGAGGGCCCAATCGGGCTATTTCAGGCTGGGCTTTAACCAGTCCCTGAAAAAAAGTTGGCCTGATCAGCTTCGGGCTTGGGCTTTTTTGTGCATGGGCTTTTTTGTGCATCTTAGTTGGTATCTATGTAAAAGCTGTTGGTTTATGTGATCTATGAGACATTATCTCTTGATTATGAATGTCATGAGTTATTGATTTCCTCCTATAATGTCTCTAGCCTAATATTGGGTTCTCATGTGCATCTATCTGTTACATTGGTTGATTGTGCTTTTGTGACCCTATATTTAAAAAGAGTTTTTTGCTTCTTGATTTCCTCTTTTACCCTGCTGCATGCCTATATAAACTCTGGCTAGATCTTGGTTTCCCTTTATGAGACTATACTTCTTAAATTAGTATTATACTTTCATAACATCAGGAAGGTGCTGCATTCATCTACTCTTTTGGTTGACTGTGTGCACACTTGTTGTGAGCTTAAATGCACCTTTCTTCCATTTCTGATGATATTTGACTGGGAATTGGATAAATGAAATGTATATTTATACTTATATTAATATTCGATATTTAGATAAAAGTCTTAAAAATAATTTATTAAGTATTAGATACGTCGTAGTAATATCTATATATGCATTATCTCTTTGACACTAATATTAATATATATTCTTTTTACCGGGTCTTCAAATTAACAAGATATATTTAACTACCATTGTACTTTATATTTTATTCAAATTTGTTGTTTTTGTTACATGTTTTTTGTGTTCCTCTATTTTGTATTTTAGCATTCATTTCCATTTAATTTTTGTCATTCTAGCATTGCATTTTGCATCATATTGTATCTTATGGTTTGCTTTCATGGTTTCGGTTAATTTTCAGGTAATTTTGGGTGCTCGAGATGCAAGTTTTAATTGGGAAACAAGGTGAATTATGGCCTTTAATGTAATTCCAAAGTACGTAAACAATAACTTAAGAACATTTATGGAAGAGCCAAGCGTTATCAGACGTGCACGAAGGTTGAAGCAAACAAAATGGCAAAATGATGTTTTTGGGTAGCATAACTTGGTCAAGTGTACCATGATACGGTATTTTGATCATATCTCACTCGTCTAAGCACATATTAAGGTGATTCAAGATGTGGAAGATAAGGAGAATAGCTACAACTTTCATATTTTGAGCTTGACATAGAGCGTGCCAAAAATAGAAAAAAAAACGAGCACGGTGGAAAATGAATTTTAAGAGGGCTAACTTGAGGATTTCATCATTGCTATAAATACATCTATTTAGCAATGATATTAAGGCAATAAAGATCATATTTGTAGACCCCTTTATCTCTTTCATTTCCATTTCTTTTCGATATTGATAAACTGTGGTCGATAATCATGAGGAGTAGATTTATCCCTGACAATTGACTATTGATTTTATGACTTGTAGTATTAAAAATTGTACGATTAATCTTCCTATTGAATTTGGCACATATCAGGTATTTAGGTATTTTTTATGCCTCATTAAATATAACTTTTCTTTTAAAATACACATATGTTTGATCTTCATTCGTAAGACTATTCAATATTTTCTAATTAAGTTATTTGATTATTAGTTAAAATCTTTATTAAAACATTTTTTAAATATAATATTTGACTTAATATATAATTGATAAATACAAAACAAATAAAACTTGAAATAGGCTGAATTCATACACTATCAAATACATAAAGTACCACAAGCAATGCACAATGTACACTTCCCAAATGCAAGTACACTCGTGTACTTATTTAGACCAAATAGTTGTAGGTTTGATAATACAAGAGAAATGTTATCTCTCCAAAAAGTAGAAGCTGTGGTTGACAATTAATGAAGTGAATTATGCATGACAATTGACTATTGACTTTATGACTTATATTATAGAGTATTATACGATTAATATTCCTATGAATTTCAACTCATAATTTCTCTATTTTTATCTAAATAAATATATCATTTGACTTGATGTATAATTAATAAATAAAACTTGAAATGGGTTGAAACTATACATTATCAAATACAAAAAGTACCACAAACAATGCACAATGAATACCTCCCAAATGCGAGTACATCTGTATATATGTTAAGACTAAAAGATTGTAGGCGTGACAATCGGCGAGAAACGTTATCTTTCCAAAAGATAGAAGTTATGATTGACAATCAATGAAGTAGACTTATGCATGACAATTGACTATTGACTTTATGACTTATATTATAAATATTATACAATTAATATTCTTACGGAATTCAACTCCTCTCAAGTATTTTTCTATGCCTAATTAAATATCTAACCAAGTTTCAAGCACTACTCCTTTGTTTCAAAACTTTCTATTAAAGCTATATTATTATTAGTTAAAATCTTCATTAAAACAATTTTTATTTTTACCCAAATAAATATATCATTTGAGTTGATTCAAAATTAATAAATACAAAACAAATAAAACATAGAATGGGTTGAATTCATATACTACCAAATACAAAAAGTAACATAAGCAATGCACAATATACACCTCCCAAATATGAGTATATTCATGTATGTATTCAGGCCAAATAATTGTAAGTTTGACGACCCGCAAGAAACATTATCTCTTCAAAAAGTTGAAGTTGTGATTGACAATCAATGTATGACAATTAATTACTGATTTTATGGCTTATATTATAAAGTACTATATAATTAATATTCCTATGGATTTCAACTCATGTCAAGAATTTTCTATCCCTTGTTAAACATCTACCCAAGTTTCAAGCATTACTCATTTGTTTCGATATTTTCTAATTAAGTTATTTGATTATTAGTTAAATTCTTCAACAAAACAATTTTTTATTTTCATCTAAAAAATATATCATTTGACTTGATGTAAATAAATAAATAAAACTTGAAATGGGCTGAAATCATACACTACCAAATACTAAAAGTACCACAAACAATGCACAATGTACACCTTCCAAATGCGAGTACACTCGTGTATTTGTTCTAACCAAATAATTCTAGGTTTGACAATCCGCGAGAAACATTATCTCTCCAAAAGGTAAAAGTTGTGACTAACAATCAATCAAGTAGTCTTATGCATGACAATTGACTACTGACTTTATGACTTATATTATAGAGTATTATAAAATTAATATTCATACGGAATTCGTCTCATGTCAAATGATATATTATAGAGTATTTTCTATGTTAGATTATTATTCCTATTCAATTCAACTCAAATCAGTAGTCCATTAATTGTCATGCATAAGTATACAACAAATTTTTATTTTTATCTAAATAAATATATCATTTAAGTTGATGTATAATTAATATTTACAAAACAAATAAAGTGGAAATGAGCAGAATTCATACACTAACAAATATAAAAAGTACCACAAACAATGCACAATGTACACCTCTCAAAGGCGAATATGCTCGTATATATGTTAAGACCTAATAATTGCAGGTTTGACAACCGGCAAGAAATATTATCTCTGTAAAAGATAGAAGTTGTGGTTGACAATCAATAAAGTAGACTTATACATGATAATTAACTATTGATTTTATGACTTATATTTTAAAGTATTATACAATAAAAATTCCTACATAATTCAACTTCTGTCAAGTATTTTTTAAACTTTATTAAATATCTACATAAGTTTCAAACATTACTCCTTTCTTTAGATATTTTCTATTTAAGCTTTATTATCATTAGTTAAAATCTTCATTAAAACAAAATTTATTTTTATCTAAATAAATAAATCATTTAACTTGATGTCTAATAAATAAATACAAAATAAATAAAACTTGAAATAGGCTGAATTCATATACTACCGAATATAAAAAATACAACAAGCAATGCATAATGTACAACTCCCAAATGCGAGTATATTCGTGTATTTGTTCAGACCTAATAATTGTAGGTTTGCCAGTGAGAGACGTTATCTCTCCAAAAGGTAGAAGTTGTCGTTGACAATCAATGAAGTAGACTTATGCATGACAATTGACTATTGACTTTATGACTTATATTATAGAGTATTATATAATTAATATTTTTATAGAAATTAACTTATGTCAAGTATTTGCTATGCCTTATTAAATATATCTAACCAAGTTTCAAGCATTACCCAAAAGAAAGAGCATAGTTTGTGATTTAAAATGAATTTAGAAGCAATTGTATCATATATAGTATTTCGACAAAATGTATAGTTATCTCATCTTCTAAAACATAAGTTCACTGTAGGATGGAAAGTAGAAACAAATAATTGGTCTTATGATGTTCAAATTCGAAGTAAAACTCTTTTTTAAAATACTTATATTATTGATCTTGATTCGTTATTTTATAATTTATTCGATATTTTCTAATTAAGCTATTTGATTATTAGTTAAAATCTTCAATAAATTATTATTTTTATCTATATATATATATAGAGAGAGAGAGAGGGGGGGTAGTTTATTTCGCTCGAATTTTGTCAAAAAGTATATGAATATGGATGTCAAATTAACGAGAAAAATATGATCGTTTATTTGGTGTAATTTATTTCGCTCGAATTTTGTTCATTTTTCGTATTTTTTCGAATAAAAAATAAGGGGTGGAGGTTTTTTTAATTTAAAAAATATTGTTGTAACCGCACGTTTAATTATATCCATCAGATCATCTAATCTAACGGTTGATAAGATGTTTTTTAGTTTTTCATTTATTTGAGGTTTTTCCTGCTTGAACCTCCGTCTATATATATATATATATATATATATATATATATATATATATAACATAAGAGCATCTCCAACAGCTACGCTATAATTTTTCTAAAATAGAGTTTGAAAAGTTAAAATCTCTAAAAGAAATTACATCCAACTCCAACAGCTACTCTATTTTAGCAATTCTATCATCAATTATATTACTAAATATTCAATACATTTAATATAATAGTATTTCTCTCTCCTAAACACACAGCTTCAATTTCTCCTATTGGAGGAAAGAATTAAATATTATTTCTCTCTCTTAGAAATAGAGTTTTAGAGATTTCTCCAAATTTGGAGATTTTTATCTTCTCTATCTTCTTTTTTCTATTTTAGCATATGGTTTAGCATAGCTGTTGGAGCAACAAAATTGCTAAAATCTTACTTTTTTCTATTTTAGCATAGCTGTTGGAGATGCTCTAAGGGTTGGGTTCTAGTGAGAAGTTGAGTTAAAGGTGAGAAGCGTGAGAAGTGGTTATCAACCATTGGATGAGAAATGGACGCACATTAGGATGAGATGCACCAAGATAATGTGTACTGAGATGCACCGGATTAATTTCCTTCTAAGCCTCAATTCATGGGAGGACTTGAGATTAAAAGAGATCAACGGTTCAGATCCCCTTCTCATGCTTCTCATCATTAACTCAACTTCTCACATGATTCTTCGCCTATAACATAAAACTTGACGCATATTTAATAAATAAAGAACAAAAAACTAAGAATGGGATGAACATGAACTCACACACAATCAAATGCAAAAAGTACCACAAGCAATGCAAAATATGCACTTCTCAAATGTGCATACATCCGTGCACTTGTTCGAATCAAATATTTGTAGGCTTGACAACCGACAAAAAATCTTCTCTTTGTAAAGTAAAAGTTTCGTTTGATAATAAAGAAGTAGATTTATACATGACAATTATATAGTACCAAGGTTCTAAATGGCATGAGACGTGGTGTGCGCGACGAGGTCAAGTCTCAAGCCTTACGAGTTATGGTGAGGCCATAGCGTTTTCCAAGGCGTGGCTTAAGGTGGCAAATCGGTATATAATATATGTATATGTGTGTGTGTGCGCGCGCGTGTTTCTGTTTATCTCAGTGTCCTGAACAATAATTATTAAGTTATTGACAATTTAAATTCATATAAAACGATAAACAAAATAATTTCAAAATTATAATCGATACTAATGAACAAATTCTAATCGAATTTTGAAATGCACGGATTCAAAAAATTGAAATTACACAAATTCGTAACGCTATAACGCGCCATGGCGGGCCATGACGAGCTCTATGACTTATGTAATGCCCCGGTTTTCGAAATGGGCGTCGTTACTTTCTTTAACCTTTGATACTACCAAGGCTTGCATGTGAACTAAATTGAACTTCATTTCTTTCAAATCTAACTATTACATCAGAGTTAAAACATCAGCGGAAACGTACTTCATAGTTTATAATACAACAAACTTTGCCGTTGACTAGAATAGTACTACTTCATGATATCTCTCTTTACTCCTTACCTGAGATACATACATGAAATATGTAAGCTTTAAGCTTAGTAAATAGTCATGGTTTTATGAATAAACAACTTTCATAATGCTTGAAAAATATTTGTCATGCTCATACATAAAACATTCTTTTGAGATCTCACTTCTCACATGTAAGTATGCCATAGTTCTTTGAGGTTCAATAACCCCGGGGTCCATAAAAGGCTGCCCCATAAGGTCCATTTGTAAGACGTCCTTTCATTCTATATCACATACGTTGGATATTATGGTCATACATAACATGTATAAAACTTCATGCCTTGAATGCATAAATGCATATGCTTGTGTCATAACATGTCATCATATGTTTTGATCATAAAAATGTATCATAATTTCATGTACAACAATCATTTCAAAATATCTTATCAAAACTTTCATAGTGAATAAAATAGTTTCATATAACATGTATGTATTTCAGTAAATCACATGACGTACTTACATTGATTAAGCTTAACTTCTTCTTTGACCTTCTACTTCAAGTTTTGTAGTATTTTGAGAGAGAGAGAGAGAGAGAGAGAGAGAAATTTGATATGAATTCAAATGCTTAGCTTCTACCTCTATTTATAGCTAAACATAAGGCATCAACTATTTGTTCTTCTTTCTTTCAAGGTTGCACTCTTATAAGAACTCGACACCTCGTGCTAATTATATGATAAGATCGACACCTCGTGCTTCTAGCTTGCCTTGTCAAGCTTGTCATCTAAGTAGCTTTGATTTCTCATGCTTTGCTTTGTAAGTCTCTTGTAAGCCACTTGTCATTGAGTATATGTTATTTAATAGATGCTACATATGTTGGAAACTTTTGTCTACTTAATTAAATCATAACTCTTGTATTTAAGGCTTAAGATGTTGAAATTTGATTAATATGAAAGTAGGGTGTTACACCTTATATCGACGTCAAGGGGGAAAACATGACGGCAAGGTCACTCCTCGATACCAAAGCACTTTTTTGAGAACATTGTATAGTACTATACAACTAATATTTCTATTCAATTCGGTACATATCAAGTATTTTATATACCTCATTAAGCATCTACCCAAGTTCCAAACATTGCTATTTTGTTTCAAATGTAAAAGTTAAATTTGTATTTTAAAAATAATTATTGATATATAGGCTACTTATATAGACAAATTTCAAACTCTTAATAATCAAACTTGTAGTTTGAAAGTACATATTTTGAAATTATAATTAAATAAAAGTACAACTGTTGTAAACATAATTTGTTTTAATCTTTCTAATTGATATTTAGTAAAAGAAATTAGTTTGTATTTTTTGGAGACGAAGTTTTAAAAGATTTCTCAAACTAACGCACTCCTGTTCCAATCATTTCGAAAAAGAGAAAAGTATGGAAAAATTCAACGGATTTTCTGTAAATGCAACTGCAAAGGATATAAACTTTGATATATTTCTTTATTAACGGGATGACAATAGTTTTTGGTATATCTTATAAAAAAGGATGGACAAATAATTCAGCTGAAATGCAAAAGATAAATAATCGACAAGTTATCTTATTAATTAACCAATAAATTAATAAACAAATTAAACATTACAATCAACAACGTTAACAAAATCAATACAACCAAATCCCTACCAAGATCTTCAAATATCATACACATCGATAATCGATCGTTGCTTATTTATTGGTGGTTTTGTGATACTTTTCTTTAATCCAATGAAACCCAAGTGTAGTTCCTTTTTTAACCTTCTTCATCCCTGTTGCCGCCACTGCTTTTGACTTACCGAAACCGTCACCTACCTTACTCTTAATGCCTACATCGCTCTTACTTCCCTGATAACTATTGTAGTGCTCCGGTTCTGGGTCCCATTGATCTGCCCATGAACTATATCTGTTGTCTAATGCCATTTTCTTGATCTTTTTAACCAACCTTTCACTTATCGATCCTTAATTTCTTCGTGGTTTAAAGGAAAAGAAGTAGTTTTTTGAACCGAGAGAAGTGGAAGTATTTATTTCTTGAGGTTGAACTAATGGAGATTAATGTACGTTTGATGGTGTTTATATAGAGAGATGTTGGTTTGGAGGGTATACATGTAATTTGAAAGTTGAATTTCAACTTTGGGTGCTCTCCCCATCTTATATTATATGGTTTACGTGTGGATGAAGTCAAACATCCTAACCTTTCAAAATTGACTATATTGCCCTTGCTCTCTTTTCGTTTTTCAAAAATTACCCTAGAAAACGTAATCCATTATTTGTTCATCAGTACATTCTTGTCGATTTCCTTGAAACATTAACGGTGATACATTTTCTTTATCAATAAAAAATTTATATATTATTAAAAGGTCAATAATCCAATTACGGTCAATCCCAACTTTTTTGGGTGTCTAGGATTTAAGTTTTACCAAAAATGAAAATTTTGTGTAAATTTTGTCATATATAATAATTTTACACTTAAATTAATTTATATATATATTATAGTATTAAATAATGCATAAAAAGGCAAAGTGACAAAGGAGGGTAATATGGTAAATTTTAGGTTGCATCTAGAAAATTTTATTTAATGTTGTTTATGTCACCATGACCAAGACGGCCATTCAATAGCCTTTTATTCGTAATGGAAGATTCCTATGCAATGGGATCTAGAACCTTTCTCGAGTCTTCGGGTTTCGTGTTATGACTTCAACCTCATTTCCTAGAAAGTGTAATCTGATAGAGATACTCATAATTAATGTCAACATTAATTAAATATTCTCTCATAATGACTTGATTGTAATATCTTGTAAGTTACGATTTAGTTTTTAGGTTACGATTCTCTTAAGATGTATATAAATATCCACCTACAAGTAATAATACAAATTAAGTTTTTTCCACTCAATCATATTCTTACTTCTATATGGTATCAAGAGCTTAAGATCCATAAGTTTTTTTTCTTACTCCCCTCCTCAAATATGTTCCTCGCTTATGCCCCAAACCATCTCGTTCAACCCTTCAAGGGGCGTTGCCAGTGGTGTCACTTAATTGGACACTATGTCTTGCAATGCCCTATCTTCCGCACTCAATTCCCAAATGCAACTCCACCAGTCCACCATCACCCTCCCCTTATCCTCCAATCTCGTCTTCTTCTTTTCCACATGCTTATACCGCTGCTACCTCAGAAACTTCTTCTTGATAGTGGTGCAACACACCATGTCACTCATGATCTTGCCAACCTTTCACTTCACTCCCCTTACAATGGTAGGGAGGAATTTATTATTGGCGATGGTTTAGGCCTAGCCATCTCAAACACCGGTTCAACATCTCTTTTTACTCCTACTTCTAAACTTCATATTAATCATATATTACATGTGTCTTTCGTTTCTCGTAATATTATCTCAATATCTAAATTTTGTCAAGATAATAATGCTTCAATTACATTCTCACCTACTTCTTATCTTGTGAAGGACCTTCGCACGGGGGCACCCCTTCTCCAAGGCTAAACTAAATCCAGAATTTATGAATGGCAACCCACTCGTCTCACCATCCACTCTGTCAAAATGGCATCTACTACCGATTGGCATCATCGATTAGGCCATCCATCATATTCTATTTTACGTCATATTAGCAACTCTTTCAATTTAAATATTCCTAAGTTTATTGCTTTTCATTGCAATTCTTGTGATTGCAATAAAAGTCATAAATTACCATTCTCTATTAATACCTTACAATCTAAAGGCCCTCTTGATATTCTTTATAGTGATGTTTGGACTTCCTCCACCCTTTCTTATGATGGCTACAAATACTACATAATATTTGTTGATCATTATTCCAAATATGTGTGGTTTTATCCACTTAAACACAAAAATGATATCATTAATGTTTTTCATAAATTCAAGCTCTTGGTTGAAAAATACTTTCAACGCCACATAATTACCATCTTTAGTGATAATGGTGGCGAATATATTGGTTTACGTCCAATCCTTGAGTCTCATGGCATCACTCATTTAACTTCCCCTCCTCATACGCCCGAACATAACGGTTATTCGGAGCGTCGTCGTCGCCACATTGTTGAAACCGGCCTTTCCCTCCTTACTCACTCTTTTATGCCACGTAGATATTGGCCCCTTGCTTTTGCTACCGCTTGCTATCTAATCAATCGTATGCCCATTCCGACACTCCAACTACAATCACCATATTATAAACTCCATGACCACGCACCTAACTATCATAAACTAAGGAGTTTTGGATGTCTTTGTTATCCATGGTTACGTCCCTATACCACAAATAAACTTGATCCTCGCTCTTCTCCTTGTGTTTTTGTTGGTTATTCTTCCACCCAAAGTGCTTATTATTGTCTTGATCCCACCTCTAACAAGATATATGTCTCTCGTCATGTTAAATTCATCGAACATGAGTTCCCCTTCTCCACCTCCTCCTTTGCCGCATCTAAACACACATCTAATGATGCGGAAGAATGGTGTGTTATCCAACTTCCCATCTTACCTACTACATCACCCATGCAACCTCCACAAAATACATCTTCATCGTCTATTCCCCCGTCAAGTGAAACTAATTCTTCCTCCACGACACCTTCACTTTCTTCTACTCCCTCATCACCTCCTAATCCTCCATCTCCTCCCCGACCACGACCTCTCATCACAAGACTTCAAAACAACATTCGTAAGCCCATTGATAAAATGAATCTCCATGTCTCTTTCCAACCCACTTTCACCGAGCCTATCACTATAACACAAGCATTGAAAAATCCGGTATGGCTTGAAGCTATGCAATACGAGTACAATGCTTTACTAAAAAATCACACATGGGATCTTGTTCCATCTTCTCCATCTCAAAACCTTATTGGATGTAAATGGGTATTTCGTACCAAATATAATCCTGATGGCTCTATCAAGCGTTATAAAGCTCGTCTAGTTGCTAAAGGATTCCACCAAAGACCCGGTCTTGACTATACTGAAACCTTTAGCCCCGTGGTTAAGCCGGCCACAATCCGAATGATTCTCTCTCTAGCTATCACACATAGTTGGTCTCTTCGTCAAGTTGACATTAACAATACCTTTCTTCAAGGCTCTCTAATGGAGGATGTATTTATGGTTCAACCACCTGGTTTCGTTAGTCAAACTCATCCAAATCATGTTTGCAAACTCCGTCAAGCTCTCTATGGTCTCAAACAAGCTCCACGAGCTTGGTATAATGAACTCAAATCCTATCTACTCGGTTGTGGTTACAAAAATTCCATTTCTGACGCCTCACTTTTTGCGTTACGCCACAAAAATGATCACATATTTCTTCTTGTTTATATTGATGATATCATCATCACTAGATCAAATCCCACTATTTTAAACTCCTTTATTTCTCAACTCTCCAATCGTTTCTCACTTAAGGATCTTGGCATACTTTCTTATTTCCTTGGTGTGGAAGTTTTACCTCACCCTCATTGCATTTTTCTTAGCCAACATAAATACATACAAGACCTCCTCACACATACTCACATGACAGCCGCCAAACCTGTTCCTACCCCCATGGCATCTCATCCTACCCTAACCCTGCATAGCGGAACCCCCTTGGCCAACCCCACTGAATATAGAGCAATTGTGGGAAGTTTACAATACTTATCACTAACCAGACTAGATGTTTCTTTTGCTGTGAACAGGTTATCTCAATTCATGCACAAGCCGACTGACGAACATTGGGCAGCTCTCAAATGACTCTTACGCTACCTAGTGGGCACATCTACACAAGGTCTACTATTACGTCGTGATTCGCCCACTACTCTCCATGCCTTCACATATGCTTCTTGGGTCGGTGATAAAGATGACTACATTTCAACCACCGGTTACATTGTTTACTTGGGTAGAAATCCAATTTCTTGGAGTTCACGTAAGCAACGCACTCTTGCTCGTTCATCGACAGAAGCCGAATACCGAGTTGTTGCTTCAACTACAGCAGAGCTATTATGTGTCCAAAACTTACTTTATGAGCTTGGCCATCTACCCATCATAGCACCGATAATATATTGTGATAATATGGGAGCTACATATGTTGCCGCTAATCCTAAGTTTCACTCAAAAATGAAGCACCTAGCTCTTGACTATCATTTTGTTCGTGAGAATGTCCAAAGTCGAAAGTTGCGTGTCTCCTACATTTCCGGCAATGATCAACTAGCTAATGCTCTTACTAAGCCACTTGCAAGAACACGGTTCAAAGAACTCATGTCCAAGATTGGTCTCACTACTCGATCGTCCATCTTGCGGGGGCATGATAGAGATACTCACAATTAATGCCTACATTAATTAAATATTCTCTCATAATGATTTGATTGTAATATCTTGTAAGTTACGATTTAGTTTTGTAGGTTACGATTTACAAATGTAGGTTACGTTTCTCTTAAGATGTATATAAATATCCACCTACAAGTAATAATACAAATTAAGTTTTTCCCACTCAATCATATTCTTACTTCTATATGATCGACTCCTTATAGGTTCTTATAATTTTAACACAAAAACTTAAACGTTCAAACACGAATATACTTGTAAAATATTTTTTGCTGATACCTAATAAAAAATATATAATACTAAACATTACCTTATTATAATTATGGTTTGGGATTTTATGAAACAACTGTTGTTTCTAGAAATCATATACACGACAAGCGCGTTGGTGTCACGTATTTAGGGGTCGTTTACCAAACGCTTACCCGGGTAAACGCTTACACGGGTAAGCGCTTAACGGTAAAATTCAACACTATCACGTGCTTACTGGGTAAGATTTTAGTCCATCAAATCGGTTTGTATTCAACAATTTACCCGGTAAGCGCTAACCGTAGTAAGAGTCGTCGCTCTCACTTACCGGGTAAGACTCTCGGTCCTTGTATTCGCTCTTACCGAGTAAGATTATTGGCTCTTGCCATATTCATCCGGTATGGTAATATGACTTGGAAAGTGCTTACCCGGGTAAGCGTTTGATAAACGACCCCTTAATGTAGTTGTAACCTGGGTGCGTTTGGTACGCAGACAGGACTGGACTGGACAGGACAGAACAGGACTGGACAGGACAGGACAGGATTGGACTGAACAAGTTATCTGATATAGTGTTTGGTAACATTGGACAGGACAGGACAAAAACTGTCAAAATGACCAGATTGTCCCTGAAGGTTTTAATATACTATTTGGTAAAATAGAACATGACAAAAATATCAAAATGACATTGTTTTTAAAATAATGTTCGTTTTTTTTTTAATTTATAAAAATTATAACATAACATAACTAAATAATTTTATTATGAATATATATATATATATATATATAATTTATATCATATCATTCAATATTTTAAACAACATTTACCAAATTATTATAACCAAAAAAATGTTTAAATATGTACAAATTCCTACATCACCGTCATAAACCTAAAACCAGCAAACAAATTGTTTAAAAATATATGAGTACCAACATTCACAAACCAAAATAACCAACTCGCATTAAAAAGTTCAAAAAATAATAATTAATAGCATGCAAATTGTTTTAAAATGATCGCATTTAAAAAAGTTTCACTTGTCTTCTTCCAATATGACCTTCACAAATTCTGGTTTGAAAGATCCATCTAAGCCTTTCCAAATTCGCAGTTGAGTCGGGTTATTTCCAAAATGCATGCTAACACGTACGATTTGCATAGTATTAAGACCCATGTCCTTCAACTCGTTAGGCAAAGTATCCAAACTCTCAAGGTTAGGTGAAGAAGATGTAATAACCGTAACCAATTGATGCATTTCATTAGACACGGTAGCAAGCCCCTTTTCTATTAGCTTTGTCATATCATCAGCCGCAGCAGCTTTTCTTTTTTTCCTTCTCGATGATGTTTCACCTCCATTTGGAGCGGAGGAAACCGATGCAACATTAGAAGGGTTGGACAAAGGAACGGAAAAACCTTCCCTTTCAACATCATCTTCGTTTTCAATATTTATATTCTCTAATGCATCAGTTGTAGATTCAGCCATGGATCCAGTAGCTCGATCTTTCCCAAAAATAATCGCCAATCGTTCATACGTAGGGAACGGTTTATTCGTAGTGTAGTGTTTGTTTGGATGTTTCTAGCACAACAAACATAAATAATTGGTTATGCATATAAAAAGAAGTAATGAATAAGTACATTACATAAGCATTGAAAATACAAACACTAACCTTCAAATATTCCTCCAAAACCTCAGGCGAATCAACTGTTACACATTGTCGAGCATCGTCCCAGCCAAACCCACTCGTGTTAAGCATGTCATATGCAGCAGAATATTTATCTTTTAATCATTTTATTTTGTTCTGCACATGCTTTGCATTAATATTAATACCCGTAATCTTTTCCCGCATCTTTGAGACAACATGTTCATATGTTCCAAACCTAAAGCTCCCGTTGTCGCATCTACCACCACTAACAACAATCTCTTGGAGGATCGAAATCAAAGCTTCCTCTTCTCCGTTGTCCCAATTACACCTATCTGCCATGACTTATTTTCTGCATTTGACATATCAACAACAAAAATAGCATAATATACATTAAGAAAGTGTTTAGATTCAAAAGTAACAAACAAAATCAATTTATCTACCGAGTCCATGCTAAATAACAATAACCAAAGTAATTACAAAATTCTTAAAGCCAACAATAGAAAATTTTTAAATCTTTCAAACTCTATTTGCCATCCAAGATTGAAACATCTCTTGGGCTAAATCATCTCTCCATTGAGTCCATTCATTACTTGCTTCGACAACATCAATCGAGTCAAACTTATTTGGTTGATCTTCCCCAACAGGCATATCTTCAAGTGTTATTGTCGTGTTTTCCTCGGGATCAAGAGTCATGTACATCTTGATAAAATTATGTAACAATCCACATGCTATGATCATTCGGCCTTGATATCTTATAGGATAGAAAGAAGGACTTCGTAATATAGCCCAACGTTTCTTCAAGATACCAAAACACCTCTCAATAATATTCCTAGCTTGTGAATGCTTCATGTTGAAGTATTCCTCCTTATTCGTAGGTGCACGACCAATGTTATCCCATTCCCGTAAATGATACCTAGTACCTCTATATGGTGCCAAAAAACCTTCACCGTTGATATATCCCGCATCGGCTAAATAATAATTACCTAATAATAATAAAAAGTATTAGTTGTAACTAAGGAAATATGTTTAGTTGTTTCCTATATTTTTAAATATCATTTGTAGTTATTGGCAACTTACCGAATGGGACCTTTAATCCATTATGTCTAGTAATTGCATCCCGTAAAACTCTAGAATCAGTAGCTGATCCTTCCCAACCAGATAAGACGTAGACAAAGTTCATGTCACGAGTGCATGCACCTAATACATTTGTTGCAACATGTCCCTTTCTTGTTCGATACCTTGGTTTATCAGACTCGCGTACAGTGACTTCAATATATGTTCCATCTATTGCTCCTAGACAACCCTATAAAAAATATATAATGTTTTTAGCTAAATGATAAATGTTATTTTAAAATTTATAATGATGGTGTTACAACGATTACCTTAAACCATTTCCACCTTGAGTCTGAACAATCATCTGTTACAGGAGTCGGTTTGATGAACAACAAGTCTTCCAAACGCAATAAAGCACATAGAACTCGATGAACATATCGACTTATTGTTTCCCCGGACCTATAGAATCTAACTTGAATACATCTATTTTTGGTGTGGTGTGCTAATATGTTTTAAAATGTAGCAACTTGTTCCTCAATGGTCACATTACCCTCATCTAATAACCCACCACGAACTTTTAGCATCTCACACAAGATTGCAAAAGCATTTCTATCCATTCGCAACTCATTTATACAGTTAGTATCACTTTCACAGGTGATACGATGTATTTCTGTTGATCTAATCTGAAATCTAGTGAATGTCCTTTGAACCAAAGTTCTCCGTTCATAATTTCTTGTCTCAAATTCAATTAACCACATCCTAACGACGACAAAACACATTAGCAAGTGAATGTAAGTCCGCAATAGTTTAACGAGTACAATTAAATGATTATGATCCATATCTACAAAATTCACAAAAAGATAAAAACGTCGATTAATGCATATAAAATATCAAAAGAGAGACTAAATTATCTCAACAGTCAACAACCGTAAGCAACGACAAGTTTTCAAATAAAACACAAATCAACTTTTTTTATGTTACAAAACAAGAACTAAATGGTCAAAAGAAAAATCAATCTCGTTCTTCAATTTGTAATGCATCAATAATCAAGCATAACATTTAATCAATTAACTTAAGATCTAAGTCTAATTCTTTGTTTAGAACCTTAATCATTGGTTTCATCACAACAGAGGTATATCTAATGTCCATGTGTTGTGAAAAATTTGGATGTAATATAACATCATGAATGTGAAAGTTGCAAATTGGATTCTATGCTATATTCTTGATACCATGTAGAAACAGAAATAGTAGCAAGAGCTTATTAGTTTCCTTGTTACTTGTGCCATGTTGTTTTTGTGGGTTTAAATTAGATAGTAGAGTATCGATTGCCAGACTGATTTAACCAATTTTTTAAAAACCGGTTTTTTGGTTGACCCGGTGTAGTGACTAGGTCACGGTTTAACCGGTTCAACCATCGGGTCAACCCGGTTTCAAGAAATTCTATGTATTTTTCGTTTTCCTGCATACATACATATATATATATATATATAAAACCAAGAATTTGATGTCCATGAGTTAAAACATTAAAAATACACATAAAAATAAGTTTTACATCAATCCAAAAACATTAAAAAAACACATAACAACAAGTTTTACATCAATCCAAAAACATTAACCGGGTTAACCCGGGTTTCTACCGGTTCTTTAAGACCGGTTCTATCAAAAAATCGGTGGTTCGATCCGGGTCGTAATTTTCCAAAAAACTGGTCGCAATTGACCCGATCTATTCACCGGTTCCTGGTTCAACCGGTTGAACCGGCAGGGTCAACCCGGTTTTCAAAACATTGGATGTAATTGTATTCAGTGATTAAAATGTTGGTAAAGAAAAAGTTTAAATACATATTCGGTAGTTGCATCACTTGCATGCTGGTTTTATTTAACTATAGCACATCTATTTTCATATTCCATTATCTCCTAAGTTGTTATAACAATAATCAGAGAGCTACTTATCTTATATGATTCCTAGGTTGAGAAGCATCTTAAGCCACACAGTAAAGCATGTTCTTTAGTTTTTAGATGATATTTCTATATCTTTGATCATGGTAATCTTGTGTCATTTCAATGAGATGTTAGGGTATGGATGATTTCTTTGAGCATGAAGCCTGACAATTGATTTCTCTTTTTTCATTCAATTTTTTTTTAAACTTTGTACCATAAGAACCCTAAAATGCTTCAATCTAACACATTTGAAGAACAATACTGATTTACGAAGTGTTGTAGAAGAAATCAAACCTGCAATTAGTGAGCGTGAACTGCAATTAGTGAGCGTGGACGGCGACGATGAACCAATCGACGAGGAACCAAGCGACGATGAACCAAACGAGGTGCGATTTCAGGGAAATATATCGATTTTAGAAGATGAAACAGATATCTTTACCTGGAAGGAAGACGACGAGCTTGATGGAGAAAAACGTGTGGGTTTTGGGAAGAAGTCCAGGTTTCAAAAGGAGATGAAATAGGGACGTCTGTTGAAGAAACGTATTTGGATTATGTGGAGGGCAAAATTGTCTTTTTTATTCCTGTCCAACCTTGTTCCAGGGGTTTACCTCGGGACAAAAAAATTGTTAATTTGGCCCATGTTGTTCCATACATTTTCTTTCCCAAACGTGGGACAAATAATTGTTGTCATTTTCTGTCCCATGGTGTACCATGAACCAAACACACCCTTAGATATATCATCCAACAAAAAGTTGCAGAATTGTAATAATAAAAAAGGGAAGGGGTCTATCAGTTTAATTTGTTAGAGTTTGTTGTTTCGACTGCTAGTTTGGTTTATAGGAAAGGAATGAAATGGATTAGATTTCATATAGGGATTTGGATTTGAAATCATTTTGTATGTTTGGTTTGTAGGATTGGAATGAATTTGAATTACATTATTTATATAAAAAATTATTAAAAAATTATGAAAAAATATAAAAGTAATTAGATTACCTTTATTTATCTGATTATTAGAAAATAAATGTTTTTAACATATTTTTAAACATTAATATATACAAATCCTACGAAATCCTTGAAATCCTAGTCATTTGCTTGGGATTTTAAAATCCTATGTTGGAGGGCTTTTAAATCCATGCAACTCTACAAACCAAATACGGGATTTAAATAGATTTGAAATCCAAATCCCACCAATTCCAATCCATTCCGATAAACTAAGCGGAGTCTTAAGTGTTCATAGATGTGGCAAATGGACATGTTGGAAACATTTTCGAATCCAATAGGGTCATGCTAAATTTGTTGACCCACCTGCACTTTTTTGTCTTTATTCTAAGTCAATAAATAAATAATTAATGTATATCAATTAATGTGGTTTCGAAAACAATATTAAAATAAAAATCCATTTCTTTTGGCGAGAAATGGAGCCGTCAAGATATGCACACGAAGCTCGCAACGGGTCGGGTGTTTTCATAGTCCATGTTCTAGGTAGGGGTGTACACGGGTTGGGTTGGGACGTTTTTACAACCCAACCTAATTTTGGCGGTTTAGAAAATCTCAATCCAACCCAACCCATTCAAAAATATAACCCAACCCAACTCTTGCGGGTTATGGCGGGTTGGGTTGGGTTGGCGGGTTAGTAATATACATAAATTTGCCGATTGAAATACGATAAATAATACTAAAATTATTTTTAACAAAGTTATTAGTTATTACAATTAGGGTTTGTTCGTGTTCGTTCGTTTAACTTAACCGAACAAACGAACGAACACGAACGGTAAATGAATGGAATTTTTTAGACCAAAGGGCCTTTGGCCTAGCGATAAAAGAGCATTTGATTTCCTAGAAGGTCAGAGGTTCGAACCTCACCAAAGGTGAGGAGGGTGTGTGAGTTTATTTGTTGCATTTTGCCGTATATAAATATTATATACTTAAAAAAATGAAATTTTTTGTGTTCATGTTCATTCATTAAGAAAATGTGTTTGTTCGTGTTCGTTTATGTTTGTTCGTTAAGATGCTAAACAAACATAAATGGACTTAAACAGACATAAACAAACGAACACAAACATACTTAAATAAACATAAACGAACGAACATAAATAAACTTAAACGAACATAAATGAACAAAAAACAACCACCATTACTCATCATTCCGTTTCTAAAAACTAACATAACAAAATGAAAAACTATGTAAACTTATGAGCGATAACAAAAAATTCTAAAAATTCAATTTACTTAATGATTTTACATATTAATGTCACAATATATAAATATATTTATATAATAAACAAACGTAAACAAACATAAACGAATGCAAACGAACGAACATTAACGAACATAAATGAACGAATGTTCACGAACATAAATGAACGAACGAGATCATTGTTCATGTTCGTTCATTTAACTAAACGAACAAAAAAATGTGTTCATGTTCATTCATTTATTAAATGAACGAACATAAACGAACTTCCCGCCAAACGGTTCACTGAACATTCGGTTCGTTTACAGCTCTAATTACAATCATCCAATTATAAATTAGAGTGAATTACACTCGTGGTCCCTGTGGTTTGTTCAAATTTTGGATTTGGTCCCTAAAACAAACTATCTACATTGATGGTCCCTAACTTTTCATTTTCATAACATTCATGGTCCCTCCACTTAACAAAATTAGTTAGCAACCATTATAAAAGACTAATTGATCTTTAAACAAACTATAGGGACCAAAAGTGTAATATGCTCAAAAAGTTGATGTAATTCACGTTTTTTTTTAATTTTTATTAAAAAATACTTTATATATTTAATCATAAATCTAATTTATTAAAATAAAAAGCTTATATTAATTTTAAAAAAATTATATTTAGTTAAAAACTATTAAATTTACAAAAAAAGAATTAGCGTTAAAAAATCTCAAGTTAAGAAAAACAAATGAAATCAAGATAAATTCGTGTATCTTTAAGGAATTGAAATATACAAGCAAAATATTGAAAATTAAGTTCTACTAACGTGAGATTATTAATATATAGTCAAACTACAAATAATTAAAATAACAATAAAATTAAAATTATAAATTAAGGTTAGAAAAACATTGATTATCCAAACAAGTAAGAAAAACTATCACTACAACCAAATTAGGTTTATATAACACCCAAAAAAAAAATTAAACGTCTTAAACACCCATCTTTTTATAGGACGTTTGTTTTTATAGGAAACTTTTTTAAGTAGTGTCATATAAATATGCTACTGTGATGTTTTGTATTATAAATGTTTTAAAAACTTGTTAGAATATCCAAAAACGTCTTATAAACTTATAAAGTAGTCTATTAAGGTGCTTAATTTTTTCGGCGTCATATAAACCTAATTTTATTGTAGTAATAATTTTTCTTAATCGTTTGAATAATCAGTGTTTTCTTAATCTTAATTTATAATTTTGATTTTGTTGTTATTTTAATTATTTGTTATTTGACTATATATTAATAATCTCACGTTAACCGAACTTAATTTTTAATATTTTGCTCGCATATTTCAATTCTCAACTTAATATATATATATATATATATATATATATATATATATATATATATATATATATGTATATATGAATTTATCTTGATTTCATTTGTTTTTTTAAACGTGAGATTTTTTAACACTAAATGTTTTTGTGATTTTAATAGATTTTAAATAATATAAATTTTTATATTTAATATGTATTTTATTTTAATAAATTTGATTTATGATTGGATATATAAAAAATAATAAGAAATTAAAAAAAAACATGAATCACATTAAATTTAGAGCATATTACACTTTTGGTCCCTATAGTTTGTTTAAAAATCAATTAGTCCTTTATAACGGTTGCTAACTAATTTTGTTAAGTGAAGGGACCATGAGTGTTATGAAAATGAAAAGTTATGGATCATCAGTGTAGATAGTTTGTTTTAGGGACCAAATCCAAAATTTAAACAAACCACAGGGACCATTAATGTAATTCACTATATAAATTATAATCCATAAGTCTTAAAGTTAATTTGGGTTGTGAATAAACTGCATATATATATATATATAGGGGTTGGATATTTTGCAACCCTAGTAAAAGGTTGCAACCCTTGCAACCCACATCTTAACCGTCGGATTTATGATCGGCGGTTACAATAGATATGGGGCCCAATATTTTTAATTAAAAAAAACAGAAAAATAAAAATAAAATAACCGACGATCATGAATCCAACGGTTAAGATGTGGGTTGCAACCTTTTTCAGGGTTGCAAAATATCCTTCCACTATATATATATATATATATATATATATATATATATATATATAATTTTATAAAAAAAATAGTGGCAGGTTGGCGGTTTGGGTTGGGTTGAGTTTTCCTAACCCAATTTCAACTCTTCTAATTAGCGGTTTCGCGGTTTGTGGTTTCGCGGTTTTGCGGTTTCGCGGGTTGGGTTTAATTGCGTTGGGAGCGGGTTGGGTTGGTCGGGTTTCGCGGGTTGACGGTTTTATGTACACCCCTAGTTCCAGGCCCAAATTTCTTCATACATTTAACAATCCTGACTTTTTTCTGTAATTTTGAGGCCTGACCAGAGATCGGTTTTTCAAGGACTTCTTTTTCAAGTTTTGACAAATTATAATACAAGTTCTTTAAGATTTTTCAAGTAAATGTAATATTTAAAGTGTATTTCAATTTTTATTTTTAAAAATCATAATTATAAAAGGGAAAAAGTCCAGAAAAAACCAAACAAACTTTTCGGTTTTGGGTGATCAAGTCACTAGACCATATTGTTGAATAAATAAATACTTGGACATTCTGAAACATTTTAAATATTAGGTCCTTATTAACTAGAAACACGACAGGTAACCTTCTTAGCTTACAAAAATCGGTGCTTGAGATTCTTAACATGTTTTATAGGTCATAAGTACTTATTTAATAGGTTTCAGAAAGTCAAATGATCTATTTGTTCAAAGAAAATTGCAATGGACTTAACCACTCAAAATCGAAAAGTTCACTGTGCTATCTAAACTTTTCTCATACAAAAACTTGTATGACATTTTATGTAAAAAAATTATTTTTTTTAAATAAAAAACTGAGCCGAGCTCGGGACCGGATTTGGAACTGGTCCAATAAAACCGGGGACGCACTTCGGTCCTAAGATTAGTCCCATAACTTTGGGTCGAGCCCGTGTCCGGGACTCCTGGTTTCAAACCAATTTTCAAGGATCGGGACCGATTTCCTCCAATAATGAATATCATAAATGGATTATAATAGAATTATGGTGGTGGCCTGCTTCTTGATTTCCTCTTTTACACTTCTGCATGCCTATATATAAACTTTGGCTAGATCTTGGTTGGATAAATGAAGTTTATATCTATATACTTAAATTAATACACAATATTTAGGTAAAAGTCTTAAAACAATTTATTAACCATTAAATACTAATTTTTTTTGAACAACAAGTTAACGCACACACACGTTTCAGCGGTATCGGGCCTCCATTACGGGTAATCCCACTAATCCACTGCGACCCGGCCTAGCCTTTGGCTGAACCCGACCGGCAGGGTAGAGGGTCCCATAGACTGGACCCACCCGAACCGGTCCCGGACCCGGCCCCAAAGGACCAGACCCAGAGTCTGGATATCTTAGGAAAGTGTCGCTCATGGGAATCGAACCCGGGTAGTGTGGCTTTCACCCCACACCCCCCAGGATGTTACCTATCCAACTAAGCTAACCCCCTTTGATCATTAAATACTAATTAGTAATGCATAATCTCTAATAGCTATATATTTTTATGTCTTGTGTCGGCTTTCGATTTGCTTTAATGGTTTTGGTTAATTTTAAGGTAATTTCAGGTGCTTGGGATGTGTAAGTATTAATTGGAGAAACAAGATGAATTATGACGTCTTTGATGTAATTTGAAAGTGCTGACAAGTTGTAAAACAGTGAGTTTAGAGCATTAATGGAATAGTCAAAAGTTGTCGGATGTGCACAAAGGTCGAAGCAAGCAAAACGGCAAAAGGATGTTTATGGGTAGCATACCATAGACAACTTTACTTTGATGCGGTATTCTGATTATATCTCAATGATTGTGCAAATTGCAAAAAGGGTTTGACATGGACCTTGCCAAAAGCTATACGGTCGTGTTTGGTGCGATAAACCCTGAAAATGAATTTTAAGAGGGGGTAACCTGGGGATTTCACCTTTGGTATAAATACGTATATTTAAGGTTGATTTTGAAGGCAAGAAACATCATATATTTTTTTTTTGAAAGGGTATCCTGGGCCTAATCCCTGGCAATTAGGGCCTTTGGCCCAACTGCTAAAGCGTGCAGCCCTGAGATTATCCTCAGTGGCCACAAGTGCTGCTAGTGGGGTTCGAACCCGGGTTGAGCGTTATGAACTCCCCAAGCCTTTACCACCACGCCACAGCCCTTGTGGTTAAGAAACATCATATTTGTAGCTCCCCTTTTATCTTTCAAAAAATCTTTTTCTCTCTTCTTTTCTTTTCATCTCCATTTCTTTTCAATAGCCATAAGTTGTGGTTGATAATCAATCGTAATAGATTTATGCATTACAGTTGACTATTGACTTTATAACTTATATTATGAAATATTATACAATTAATATTTGTATTCAATTCCTGACATATCAAGTACATATCTATTTAAGTTCCATGAATTAGTATATTGTTTCAATAGGAAATAGTTTAATTTGTGATTTAAAAAGAATTTACAAATGTTAATGGTTCTCTCCTCTAAGAATTTAGAAACAGTTGTATCATTAATAAAGTATTTTGACAAATCAGTATCCACCCCATCTTCTAAAATATAAGTCTACCCTAAGGATGGCAAAGAGTTGGTCTTATGATAAATCTTGACTAGTAAATTTATTCGCTTTTTCTATTTAATTATTAGTTAAGATCTTCCTTAAATTATTTTTTTATCTAAATAAATATAAAATTTGACTAGATACAAAACAAAAGAACTTAGAATGGGTTGAATTCCCACGGTACCAAATCCAAAAGTTACCACAAGCAATGCATAATGTATATTTCTCAAATGCAAGTACACTTGTGTACTTGTTATCAGGGGCGGAGGGCCTTGAGGGCTACACAGGGACGGACCTATAGTGGTGTCCACGGTGGCACGTGCCACCGTATTGTTTTTCCGCCGTAAAGTAAAGAAAATTAAGTTTGTGAAAGGTGCAACCGTATCGTTTTAGAAAGTGCAACCGTATTATTTTAGAATTGCAGTCGTACCTCGTAATCAACCAAAAAAACTCTTGAAATCAACCAAAAATTACGAAAACCTCTCTCGAAATCGATAAAAAAAGGCGTAAAAATACCTCGAAATCAAGCAAAAAAAAACATTAAAAATCCCTCGAAACGGTGGAATTAGGCTAAAAACACATCGGACGATATTGATTGCTGGTTAAAAAAAAAATGAAGACATGTCGAAAAAAACCGTATGAAAAAAACGATGGTCGTATGAAAAAGTTCTTGGGTCCCTTCCTGAATGTATGAAAAGAAGTGATAACAAAGGAGGGTAATATGGTAAACTGAGGTTGCATCCAGAAATTTTGAGGGTGTTTTGGTCACCTTGACTAGGTTAACACCCTTTTATTTGTAATGGAAGATTCCTAATCCTACACCATGGGGGATTGTAGAACCTTCCTTGAGTCTTTGGATTTCGTGTTACGATTTCGACCCCCATCTTCTTAATTAGTCTAGGAAGTGTGATTGACTCCGTATAAGTTCTTATAATTCTAACATACAGAACTTAAATGTTCAAACACAAGTATGCTTGTAAAATCCTTTTATTGATATTTGATTAAAAAAAATATATAATGGTGCTAGACATTACTGACTGTATTTATGGTTCGGGATTTTATAAAACAATTGTTGCTTCTAGAAATCATATACAAGACAAGCATGTTGGTATCACGTATTTAATGTACCTATAACCTTTAATATACAATTCAACAAAAGGTTATGGATTTTCTGTAATTTTGAGACCCGGGCCATGGTCGTTTACGACACCAGGAGTGGTTTTTTAAGGGACAAAATTTTCAAGTGTTAACAAATTATAATATAAGTTTCTCAAGATTTTTCATGTAATTGTAATATTTAAAGTGTACTTCATTGCTTAATTTCAAAAATGACAATTATAAAAACTTGTATAATATTGTGAGTAATTTTTTTAATTTTTCTTAAAACCGGCCCGGTCCCAAAACCGGATTTAGAACCCGCCCGATGAGACCAGGACTGAGCTTTAAGCCTTGGATCAGTCCTATAATTTTGAGTCGGGACTGGGATCTACCAACCGCTTACAAACCAACTCCCAAGGACCAAGACCAAATTGGTTCCCCCTTTGGACTAGTTTTTGGCCGTCTCTAATACGGGGCTACAAATCCGACTCCGAAGATTATAGGCATTGTTTTGAGTTTTTATTCCCTGTTTAATAAGTAGATCTCGTAAAATCACCTGTTTCTGATTTTGATATTTTGGCCAACCTCCTCAAAATTAGATTCGCTTATAACCTTTATGTAAAGTTGTCGATTCATTGAATAACTTTGAAAAATTCCCTCACATTTACGTTTTATTTCATTTTCGTTTTACAAATCAAACACATCAAATATTTCAAATCCTTCCAATTCCAAATAATTCCATGAGATCCAAAGCCTTTAAAAACATTATGTCAAACTAAATACCCCTTAGATAATTTTTCGTTTATTTCACAGCGACATGTGTTCGTGTTAAGTTTGATCTCCTTTATCTTTATTATTATATAGCCAAAGAAACTTGATTAATGGATATCGTACCGGCCTCACAAGTGATCATGTTGTTATGATCTCATCGTGGTGGTTTAGTACATGCCTACACGGTATATAAGTGCAGAATCTAAAACTTATACAATTTACAGTTCTTTTGAGATAAAATTCTATTTGAAACAGAAAATTCACTGAACATACATTATATATACCTTGTTACAACCATGAATTAGTAAACAAATAAAATATAACGATCAACAATGCTGCCAAAATCCTATTAAAATATTCAAGAATCATATATACATTAAGAACACGTGTGAATATATGCACCTGTAAACCTCTTACACATATGAACAACACCAACAAATATGCACCTTCAAGGATCGATCACGATTTATTTACGGGTTGTTTTGTGGCACTTTTCTTTAATCCAGTGAAACCCAAGTGTTGTTCCTTTTTTAACCTTTTTCATCCCTGTTGTCGCCGCTACTTTTGATTTACCGAAACCTTCTCCCACCTTACTCTTAATACCTCCACCGCTAGCACCGTTGCTCTTGCCCCCATAATACGGACCGGAGTATTCTGGTTCTGGATCCCACTGATCAGCCCACGAGTTATATCTATTGTCTAGTGCCATTTCTTTAATTGAAACTTTGAAGTATCTCTTGTTGTTGAGTTATTATTTATTAATGAAGAAAATTGTTGGTGTTATGCAAACGTATATAGAGAGAGAGAGACATACATGTTTTGTATGGAGGGTATAATCGTAATTTGGATGACGATTTTTCAAATTTCGGGTGCTCACCCTATCTATATTATATCCTATGGTTTACGTGTGCATGACTTGTGTTTGAAGTCAAACATTTGAACCTTCTTTAATGGACGGTATTACCCTTTGTTCCATATTGGTTAACTACTTCGATTTAATCAATAATCATGCCACGTTTCTATTTAAAAAGATTTAATTAAAAAATAGATGTAATTATATGCATAATTTTAAATAACAATTCCACGTCACTTTGTTAAAACCTATCCACTAGCCAACATATTTTCAACTTTATTTTCTTTTAAATTCACAAGTTGTGTAGGCAGGGCCCAACGAGAAATAGGCTGCAAGGACCATTTCTTCAAATATATCTCTTCTTGAGAATTCAATTAACTTGTGAGTGTGGAATCTCTTCTCAAGGGTTGTTTGGTTCATAAAATTGGATGGAATTTGAATAGCCAATTCTATTGACCAAATTTTAAGTCCATGTTTGGTTTCGCGGAATGAAAGCGATGGAATCCTTCAAATTCCATTAAATTCCACGATTTAAGAAATTTATCATTCCTTGGCTTAAGTGAAGGAATTGAATTCCTACTAACCAAACGTTTGGTCAGATTTCATCAAATTCCATTACAATTCCTTCAAAGTCAAAATTTCTTCGATGAATTCCAATTCCATCAAATTCCATTCTGTGAACCAAACGCCCCCTAAAAGTGTTTGTTCCAAGACCCTATTTTGTGTTTAGGTCAGTGATTGGTAGATGAGGATACCTTCTTTTGTGGGAGGATTCGTGACTTAAATGGACCAACTTAGGGAGACGTTTTCTCGAATTTTTAAGGTAGACTTTCTCGAATTCAAGGTATTAAGAAATTGCAACATATCTGGAGAAATACCTCTTTAATTATATTTGGCAAAGAAGAAGAATTCTAATGTTGTAAGTAACATGCGCAATAAGATTGATAATGAGATTAGGGAAGAAGAAGGTAGCCAATGAGATTCATAGTGAAATGGTTTCGTTTTCTTTTTGGGGTTTTATTACATTGGTTACGATATAAGTATTAAGCAGTGCATTATTTCTTTCATTTCCGTTTATATTTAGGGTTTGATTTAGTTTTTGAATTAGGTTTTAAGTTGGGTTTTGAGTTAGGTTTTTTATTTGGGTTTGTCGGGGAAGATGAACAGAGCGGATTTGGTGTCAGCTGTGGGGTTCACCGAATTATAGGGGTTGGGTTGGGAGTGCATCAAATGGTTGTACATATGCTTAAAGAATGTATACATTGAAACTTATTTGAAAAAAATAACAAAAAAGGAAAAAATCTTATAAAACAAAAAAGAAAAAGAGTAAAAAAGGCGAAATACCATTTAAATTAAGAGAGTTCTTTTTAACAAAGTTAACAAAATTAGCCAAATCCGAAACAAATTGGTAACTAGAGGGACCAAATTCGAAATAAATTGGCAATCACAATGATTCAAAGTCAAATTATTTTGAAATAAGGACGAAACTTGATATTGGAATGTAACCGTAGGGACCAAAAGTATAATTTACTCTTTAAAAAATATATATTTCTGGAATGTTTGCTTCTAGAAACTCTTTGTTCACATGGGGACACCGAACATTCTTTTATCCATAAATGTACGCCCACAACTCCACCGTGGCTTTCAAGATTATTCGACCAATTTTCAACCGTTGAAATTATGAAATCTAGAACTTTCCTCAAATTTCCTACCAGTTCTTTTGAAAAATGGAAATTTGGCCAAAGTTTTAAATACAATTATTCAAATTTTAAATAAAATATTAAAAAATAAAATTACTCAATTTGACAATAGAAATAACAACCAATTGTACTATGTCTTGAAAGAAGCTCACCTTTAGGGGTTGTTTGTTTTTTTTATTTAAAACTTTTTAATGACTTTTAAGTCTGAATCGTTCAGACATTTTTACACACACATATATATAACCATACACACACACACATATATATATATACATACATATATATAATCATATACACATATGATACATATATATATATATGTTTTAATTTTAAAAAAAAAATGGTGGGTTAATTTTTCAATCTCAACTTAAAAAATGGTGGATTAATTTCTAATCAATTTAATTTTTGCAGGTGGAATCATTGAAATTACCTACGTGTATATACATATATATATATATACATACACTCACACACATAATATATATATATACACACACTCACACACAATATATATATATATGTGTGTGTGTGTGTGTGTGTGTGTGTTTGTGTGTGTGTGTGTGATTGTGTGTGTATGCATTGAGATCGCCGGATATGGTGATCGGAGCATTGAGGTTCATTGAAGTTATTAATTTTGGGGAAACATATAGAGGTTGGGGAAGAAGATAGAGGTTGAAAGGAGGTAAAAATTGAAGCTTTTTTTAAATATATATACAGGCGAGGTCGCCGGAGATGGTGACCGACGACCCTCAACCTCTCCCATTTTCTTGCGTCGATCTCGTGATTATATATATGTGTGTGATCAGGGGCGGAACACAAGCTTCCCGACTGCAGGGGCCGGAGATAATATATTATACATATTCAAAAATATAAAAAATACATTATCCAAAGTTATAGCATAGTAAAAACTCTAAAACTAAACGTTAAATATGAAATATCAAGCAAAAAAACCGAAAAAGTCTCTTGAAATTGACAAAAAAACGTAAAAATACCTCAAAATCAACTAAAAAACTTTAAAGATCCATTGAAACCGTGAAATTACGCTAAAACACATCGGACGATAAAGTGTGGGAACAATATTTGCTTAACATTTTAAGCAATATATATTATTTTGGATCTTCTTGATGGTTTAAAGTGATGTATGAATGGAGTACACAGAATTTGCTTAACATTTTAAGCCGTATATATCATTTTGAATCACATTTCTCACACTTTTCATCATTAACTCAACTTCTCACCGGAACCCAACCATACCGGTTAAAATGTTTATAAAAAATGCAATTAGTTAGAGAAGATAAAGCAAAATTAACATTATGGATGGAATGAGTATAATTAGTAGAGCATGGTAGAAAAGGTGGAGGGACCAAGTTAATTCTTTATCCATTTTATACCTAAACCAAAAGTACCACTGTTAGAAGATTGCTCTTGTGATTTCAAAAGGGGGGGGGGGGGGGGGGGGGGGGGCTCCGGGTAGCCCTAAGGCGCTCCGCCTCTGTGTGTGATTATACATACATATATATATATATATATATATAATCATACACACATATATATGCGTGTGTGTGTGATTATGTAATCTGTGTGTATATATATATGTGTGTGTGTAATATATATGATTATATATGTGTGTGTGATATGTATATATATATATATAATTGTGTGTGTGTGAGAGAGTGATTATGTACAAGAGAGAGAGAGAGAGATAAGAATAGGACAAAAACAAGTAAAGACAAAAAAAATTGTGTAAAAAGACGTAATTACCCCTGACTTGACGGACAATTTAACGGAGCTAACACCATAGGGACCATTTTCATAGCAAAATCGAAACCTCAGGGATGAAATCTGTACTTATTGAAGTTCAGGGACCACTTTCGTATTTTTTGGTAAACCACAGGGACCAAAATTGTAGTTTACTCAAATATATATTTCTATAATCACGTTTTCTGGAGTGTTTGCTTCTAGAAACTCTTTGTTCACATGAGGACACCGAACATTCTTTTATCCATAAATGTACGCCCACAACTCCACCGTGGCTTTCAAGATTCTTCGACCAATTTTCAACCGTTTGAAATTATGAAATCTAGAACTTTCCTCAAATTTCCTACCAGTTATTTTGAAAAATGGAAATTTGGTTAAATACAAATTTTAAATATAATATTAAAAAATAAAATTACTTAGATTGACAATAGAAATAACAAACAATTCTCTCTTTTTATTTTTTATTTTTTATTTTCACTTCACTCCACAAAGAAATTAGAGTAAACTCAAACTTTGGTACCTGAGGTTTATTGATTTCTTTGAAAGAGGTCCCTATGGTTTCATAATTCAAGTTTACATCCCCAGGGTTTGGATTTTGCTCTGAAAATGGTCCCTGACACCTAACGACGTCAAAATGGTCCGTTAGTGCCAGGGGTATAATGGTCCAACCATATTTTTATCCTTTTTTGCACTTCTTTTTTGTTTCCCTTAATTTTATAAAAAAACATTAAACTTCAAGGACCTGTTTTGCACTTAACTCGTATATATATGTATATATCTATGGCAGGTATGTATGTGTAATAGATTGAAGGTACAACAATGGCTATGTACCTGTTTTGCACTTAACTCATATATATATATATATATATATATATATATATATATATATCTTGGTTATGCATCTATGTATATCCATAGATTGAAGGTACAACAATGACGACAACCATTATTTCCCTCAAATTCTAACCATCCATTCCGTCACCATTTCAAACCCACCCCTATCCTCATTATTTCTCCTCCAAACCCAAATTCCTCCCACCATTAACACTCAAAACCCACAAACCCATTTCAAACCCACCCCTGTTTGGTGTTGGGTTATGAGTGTTGTCGTTGATTTGGGTTATGGTGATGGTGGAGCCATGGAAGGGTGGGTGATGGTGGTGATCGGAGATCTCCAAGTCCAAACTACCCTTTTAATTGTTTTTCTTCACATGAATCGAACACTTTTGATAACGAAAGCTCTAAAATTCAATCACTGTAAGGGTGGGTGTTGATTTGCAGGTTTATGTGTTATATATATATATATATATATATATATATATATATATATATGTGTGTGTGTGTGTGTGTATATATATATATATATATATATTAGAGGTGGGTTTCCATACACATCCACCCCCCAAAACGAGAGGAACAGAGAATGAAAACCAGATTTGAGGAGGGAGAAGAGGATGGGGGATCCCGGAGTTTGGCCGGAGAGGGCTCGTCCCTGTGTACGTATATATATATATATATATATATATATGTGTGTGTGTGTGTGTGTGTGTATATATATATGTATGTATATGTATATATATATATATATATATGTATGAATATATTTATATATATATATATATATATGTGTGTGTATGTGTGTGTGTTATGTATATATAATTTGAGTTATCTCATGAAGATGAATTATGATGTCTGGTTTTTTTTTTCTTTTCCTTTTTAGATGGTATTTGGGGAAGAAGAAGGAAGAAGAAAAAGTTTTTGTAATTTAGAAGTTTGACCCTAAAATTTGATTGCTTTTACAAAAACAAGAAAAAACAAAGAAAAAGTGCAAAAAGGGGACACAAATCTGGTTGAACGAAAATGTCCCTGGCACTAACGGACCATTTTGACATCGTTAGGTGTCAGGGACCATTTTCAGAGCAAAATCCAAACCCTGAGAATGTAAACTTGAATTATGAAACCATAGGGACCTCTTTCAAAGAAATCAGTAAACCTCAGGGACCAAAGTTGGAGTTTACTCAAGAAATTATAATTCTAAAACCGTGTTTGCCAAACTTAAACATTGGTTTGTTTGTGTAATTAATCTTGGAACCAATTGTACTATATCTTGAAAGAAGCTCACCTTTAGTGGTTGTTTGTTTTTTTTTAAACCTCTTAATGACTCTTAAGTCTGAATCGTTCATATATTTTTACATATCATCTCTTATTAATCATAACTAAAATAAGACTTTAGACCTCTTAAAAAACAAACGACACCTTTGTTTCTAAAAAAACTCGGAGCCGGTTTGCTTTTGAACAAAAACTCAACATTACCCCTCCACCCCTTGTCGACCCACACCTAAACTTATCCCGTAGCCAAAGTTCTAAATGGCGTGAGATGTGCCTTGATGACGAGGCCAAAACTCAAGTCTTAGGAGCCACGGTGAGGTCACGACGTTTTTCAATGAGTGAATTATGACAGTTAATCTCTATATCATATATAATATTCTTCATATAAACATATGCTTTATACTATTACTCAACAAGTCAATGATATTAAACAATTTAAATAGGTTACATATATAAAAGTAACAAGCAAGGCATTAAAATGGTAAGTAATTAAAAAACAAATACCGTGTTACAAAAATCGCACATTAGGCCATGGCGTGCAACAGGTTTAACGTGACATCACACACAAGCCTTGAGGAACGACGAACCTTTTAGAACATTGCTCGTAACGTTGTTGGCCCTCCTCCTCTGCATACCCTTTGATAGTGACCCCTTGCAATATTCCGTCCCCTTTATGACAACATCGATGTAAATGTCCTTTAATATACCTCCCTAGTTTTCTTTCGAAGCTTCATTCTTCCTTATACTTTCACCATCTGACCACCCAAAAATCTAAGTCGTTGTATTTTGGTCATTTTGGCTCAAGTCGATATAAATGACACTGATTCAAAAGTCGAACGGTCCCCTTTAACATTTCCAATTTGGTCACCTATTTAAAACTTTGGTTAAACTTCTATGATCTCTAATGTCATTTTTTTTATTTTTTATAATTCTATAATTTTCTAAATATATTTTTAACGATATTTATAAAAAAAATCATAAATACTTATGGAAATTAAAACACTTGAGAATTTTTTAGAAGGTTATAATATTAATTTTATATTCAGTGAATAAATATATTGTTTGAATTTCAATCTTTTAAAATAAAATGTTACAATATTTTGAAAAGTGACGATATTTGCATTTTTGAGATTATTGTCTCAATAATTTTATGAGAAATGGCAAAGCATGGTTGAATGGACTTTATGCTTCGATGGTCTTCATAAATGGTTTACGTTAATGAACCGTCGTAATAACATAAATAAATAGTTTTTATTAAATCAATAAAACAAACAAATAAAGCCGACCAACAAAAAAAGTTTATAAAAAAAACCCTAGTTTTCTAATACCGATGTACAAAAATACAGAACACGCATAAAACATACGAGGTGGATCAATTATCAACGTTTATGAGCGGGATTTGTTATATTTTTCTTTCAACCAATGAATCCCCATGCTCGTTCCTTGTTTGACCTTCTTCATCCCGGTTAAAGCCACTGCTTTCGTCTTACCATAGCCGTTTCCGACCTTAGTTTTGACCGTGTTGCTGGTGTTGTTCTTCTTGCTTTGTGGAACGTATTCTGATTTCGTGTCCCACTGATCGGCCCACGAGTTATAACTGTTGTCTAGTACCATTTCAGCTCAAATGACTTGGATTTTTAATTCAATAAGCAGAAGGCAACCTTTGAAAGAAGCTTTGTGAGATTAGATATGTTAATGAAGATCTTATGTATGCAACATTAGGCAATAAGATGTTTATATATATAAAGTGGGTTTTCATGCGCATGATAGCATTTCAACTTTAGGATGCGCACGCCGACTATGAACGAAATGTCTGGATGGATGACTTGTGTTTTCGAGATCATATAGATTATTCCAACTAGCTGTGAAAAATTACCAAATTACCCCTTTGATTACAAAGTTGCTTAATGTGGTTTGTTGGTTATAACATTTCCCATTCTTTATTGTTTTGAAAATACAATGATGACCATTGTGGTTTATAAAAGTGTTGAGATTTGGTCCCTCCTTCTGACGACCATTAAAAGAACATGTTAAACGAGGGGTATTTTAGACTTTTTACACTTATTTGATATTTTTAATGAAACAAAATTAATGGACATTAATTAAATTAGTTATTTATATAATTATTAAAGAATTAATATAATATGAGAAGCGTACTTGTGTAATACAGCGAAATACATCACGATTTTAATGTTTCCATTTATTTTTTGTTTTTTTATTGATTTACAATACGGTTTTGGATGGTTTTGATAGAGTGATAATGTTTTTCTTTTTATAAATTTGTTTAATTTAGGATTAATAATATAATGCTTTTTATATAAAAAAATTAAGTATTTTGTTAAATTCAATGATTATCTTATATACTTTAAATTCTTTAAATTTAAATTAAGTATTTTGTTTTGATTATGTTTATCAGTTAGTTATGAATTCAAACATATAGCTTTAAAAATTTGTATTCATGCATCGTGACTTGTAATCTTGAATCTTAAATAATGAATATCTTTGAGCATTCTTCCTGGCCCTCTGACGGATTTCTAGAACCTGTAGCTGGCAGATTATTACGATCATGCTTGCCCCGAGCCATCTCTTTAATCAGTCTCATACTCATCTTTCCTCCCCACATATCAGATCGACAAACTTTTCCCCCTTGAGATCCTTTACCTTTGTTTGATTCTGTCGTGCCATCTGCATTTAAATGGGCCGAGTACGAAAGGTTTTGTGGGTTGTTAGAACTATTAACGAGAATATTTGAAGTGAACCTAATTTGATCCATATTTTCTGAACCATCTATCAGGCTCGAGTGAGGAAACATGGGGGCCCAAGCGGGGGAGTTAGCAGAGAGCCCAGTTTGGGTGGGTCTGACCGAATTTCCATGTGAGAAAAATCATTTTTCTTTACTTCTCCTAAATTTGAATTAGAGGCATTGGTCTCTTTGATAAATCGGGAAACACAGGAGGGCTTAGTTCTCGACAGCACTTATCGGATTCCATCAGCGCCCACAATTCGGATAAAGCAAAAGAATTGGGAGTGAAAATTGGTTTCATTTGGCACGAATCGGAAAATGGGGGTGAACCAAGTGTTCGGAAGGGAGGAGGTCATTTGAATTAAAAAATTTTGTTTTTTCGTTTCGATCCTTTTGCGCACTTATGAAGATTATTTCTCTAAACGTGAGAGGTTTAGGATCGATGGATAAAGTCGAATGGGTGAAATAGATTTGTAAAAAATATCGCCCTTGTTTTCTAGGCATTCAAGAAACAAAATGTGGAGGTTTTACGGACCAGTGGGTAGAAAGACTTTGGGGTTTGGAGAATGTCGATTTTGCTTACGTCCCTTCAAAAGGGAAATTTGGGGGACTCTTATCAATATGGGATTCGAGCATTTTCGTAGGCGACCAAGCTATTGGGGACGAAAATTTCCTAGCGATAAAAGGGTCCTGGAAAGGTATTGATGGTGTTGTCTATGTGGTAAATGTGTATGGTCCACAAGGTGAAGACGAAAAAATGGTGTTGTGGAATCGGCTAATAGCAGTTATCAACAACCTTGAGGCGAAGTGGTGTATATTCGGGGATTTCAATGTGGTTAGAAACCCCTCGGAGAGAAAGAACAACCTTTTTAAAGCAAAGGCAACAAGTGATTTCAACAACTTCATCTCACAATCTCAACTTTTTGAAGTTCCATTGGGAGGGAAACGATTTACTTGAATAAGCGCAGACAATCTAAAGCTAAGAAAACTAGATCGATTTCTTGTTTAAGAGGATTTTAGAAAATCTTGGAGCTGTCTGGGGGTTACGGCTCTGGACAGAAAGCATTCGGATCAAGTCATGTTGGTTTTAAAAGACATAGACATTGATTTTGGCCCTAAACCTTTCTGAATCTTCGACTACTGGCTGGAGGAAGTAGATGTCCAAAATCTCATCAGGAATACTTGGAATTTGCAGGCCACATCTCATAGACCTGATTGTATGTTCTGGGATCGCCTTAAGAACGTCAAAACAACTTTGAAGGCTTGGTGCAAGACCAGAGTTGGGAATGTAGATGGGGACATTGAAAAGTTTAAATTGGAGGCTGCAAATTGGGAATCTTTAGCAGATTCAAGAGACCTAGCAAAAGATGAATTGTCAAAATGGATGGAGGCAAGAAAACAATGGCTCAAGAAAGAAAGCGAAAGATCTAAAACAACGAAACAAAAATCCAGATGCAAATGGGATATTGAAGGGGACAAAACACTCGATTCTTCCATACTCTGGTACGTGGCCGGAATAATAAAAATTGTATTCGTTGTATGTTCGTTAATGGAATTTGGTGTGAGGACCCGACAATTTTGAAACAAGCCTTCCTCAACTATTTCAAAGACATTTTCTATGAAAAGTGCCTTAATCGACCTTCTTTCTCCAGCGATAAGTTATCGAGGCTTTCGAATGAAGACGCTGATTCCCTGGAAGTGGCATTTTCGGAGAAAGAAGTTTGGAATGCTATAAAAGATTGTGGCAATTCGAAAGCCCCGGGGCCTGATGGCTTCAACTTCAAATTCATTAAAATGTTTTGGACCACCATAAAGAGTGATCTTCTAAATGTTATTAATTGGTTTTGGGCTACCGGACATATTAGTAAAGGGTGTAATGCGTCGTTTATAACCTTAGTTCCCAAGTCTGCAGACCCAGTCGACCTTCGAAACTATAGACCTATCGGCTTGATCGGATGCTATTACAAAATAATAGCCAAAACCTTAGCCAAAAGGTGCAAGAAATTATCGGGAAAGTTATCGGGGAGGCCCAAAATGCCTTCATCAAAAGGAGGTTTATTTTAGACGGGGTTTTAATCGCTAACGAAACGGTGAATTACATCAAGACCGGAAGTAAGAAATGCCTTACTCTGAAAGTGGACTTCGAGAAAGCATTTGATAGCTTAAATTGGGATTTTCTCCTTGATATAATGAGGCATATGGGCTTTGGGGTAAAATGGTGTAGATGGGTGGAAGTATGCCTATGATCAGCTTTTATCTCCCTACTTGTCAACGGGTCTCCCACTGTAGAATTACAAATGACAAGAGGGGTAAGGCAAGGGGATCCCTTATCCCCATTTTTGTTTATTATTGCAGTGGAAGGCCTTAATGCGGCAATGAGGGAAGCGGTGGCAAAAGGTATTTTCAAAGGTGTTAAATTCGGGAAAAAGGATGTTGAGATTTCGCATCTTCAATATGCCGATGACACCATATTCTTCAGGGATTGGTCAAAGAAAAATGCCAGAAATTTGTTAAGCATTCTAACCTGCTTTCAATTGGCGTCTGACTTGAAAGTGAATCTAAAAAAAGTAGATTGTTTGGTGTTGGGGTGCCGACAAGAGAAGTCGATTCCATGGCCGCTTGGTTGGGGTGCATACCCGGTTCACTCCCGTTTTCATATTTGGGTCTATCGGTTGGTGCAATAATGAAATTCAACACTTACTCAAAACGAGGGTAATGATAATGCTTAAATAATGAAATTCGAGTAAGTTTTATAAAATAAACGACCAAAATATGAGTAAACTCAAGTTTCTAATATTTTAGCATAAGAGAGATAACTCAAACTCAAACGTGGATATAAATTGACTCCCAATTTATGATAATGTAAATAATACTTCATATCCCAAATCGCCCCAAAACACGGGTAGGGATTAATACTCAACCCATAAAACATGGAATGGACTCATGTATGCGAAATGTCACCGAAAACAAATATATAAAAGACTCATCCCAAAACAACACCTCTCAGTGACGGGGGAAAAACCCGATTCCGCATAATGTGATGTGCACAAAGTAAGCCACACATTACATTAGACTAGTATTAAGTATCGGGCTCAACATCTTTCAGAATACACCCTTAGGTACCTACACGGGGGACTTACACCATACCGAAGATGCCTAATCGTGCCGCAATGGGGGTTTAACTAGCTTTCCACCATTGGATAAATAATAAAAGTATCGAGCTCAGCATCTTTTAGCATACACCCATAGATACTGCACGAAGGACTTACAGTCTCATCTTATGCCTAACGTGCCGCGATGTGAGAGGCTAGTCGTCCCAACATCGCCCAAAATAACAAATGTGCTAATGGATCCATATCAGGCGGGGCTGAAACATTACATGACTCAAAACGAATGAACTAAAGCATTCAAAACATGTAATTCCCAAATAAGATGCAATAAATGCAAATCATAACCAAGCGCTCTACAATGAGCTATCAAAACTGGACAAGTGTCCCCAAGACCCAACAAAATCCAAATTAAGCCATAAGCTCAACAAGTCCAAAGACCCAACGTTGAAAGTCATAAAATGAAATCAAACTTAAGTGACCCAAAATAATGCAACCCATGCTTCAATACATACAAATAACTCCAACATGATTTAGATTTGGACAAAACATTTTCCAAGTGGGTTTATACCATTTATCCTTTCAAATCACCCCATGACACCCAATAGAATGCATTTATACTCAAAATTATACTCTATGAAATAAATCATTTAAATACTCAAAATATATGATTATTTATCAAAATGCACAAAATCCCAAATGTGGGTGTTTTATAAGTTTATAAGGTTGAATACTTCCAAATAACCAAAACTTATCAGATGATTAGCAGTTAATAATTCCATAAAAACATGTAAACACTTTAAAATGGACATTTTGGCATGTACACCGTTTTCAGAAATCAACTTGAACCCACCTTGCTAGATTTAGGCTAAATCTAGATTTAACCCAACTTGAGCTCCTTTGAAGGGCACTTGAATCCTCAAGCCGAAAACTTCCAAAACCTAGATCCACACAAATCCAAACCATAAATACCCAAATAATACCATTTAGAAACATTCCCCAAACCTTATTTACTAAAATTCCCAACAAGGTCAAAACCCTAGTTTCTCCAAAAACCATTAGATCCGAGATTTGAGGAACCAAATACTAGAGAAACATCAACGGAGCATTTATAATATTATTTCAAGAAAACTTACCATTGTAGATGATGAAACTTTCCGAGGACACCTAATCCAACTTTTCAACCCGAGCTCCCAAATGATGAACTTGAGGAGGAAGATGAAGGTGTAGGTTTTGTGGTTCAAAATCCCACTAGCTAGATGGTGAAGAATCATATGGTTCAAGGGAAAAACCCTCAAAAATGGGATAGGGTTCGGTTCTTGGGAGGAAGAGGTCGAGAGGGAGAGAACTTAGATGAAAAGGGTGAGTTAGAAATGAGAAAGGGGCTAAAATCCGAATTTTTAACCAAACAGACCTCGATGGCGACTTGCCACGCAATAGTGACATTGTCACTATCGCGAGGGCACTCTCGCGGAGATTGTACCGCGGGTGGTACACCTCCGGCGATTGTGCCACGCGATAGTGACACTTGTCACTATCGCGAGTCACTCTCGCGCCACCTGTCCTGAAGCCCAAAAATGTCCAAAACTCGAGATTTTCGCATGGGTCGATTTAAGGTTCGAAAGTACAACTTGTTTCACCCCAAAAGATAGACGGAAGGTAAAGAGATGTCTGGGGATGAACGAAAACTTACTAAGCGAAAATTCGGGTGTTACACCGACCTTCGGTCAATTTACGACCAGACTGACCACATTCCCCGGGCTCCCCCGACTCCCGGGGTCACGACCCGAGTTCTCCCCCCCACCCCGGTCCCCCGCCTCCCGGGGTCGACCGGGTCCTCACGCCACACCCCGGTCCCCCGCCTCCCGGGGTCGACCGAGTCCTCACCTCCCACACCGGTCCCCCACCTCTAGGGGTCGATCGGGTCCTCACCTCCCACACCGGGTGACGCATCTGGACACCCCAGAAGCGATTCCCGACTCGAACAAAACCCCAAAATTTTTATTAGTTAGCATAACATCCATAGGTTTGATTTCTAATTACAAAATCAATCTCCTAGCATTCTAGAACTTTAATCGACTAAAAGAAATAAATGGGGTAACCGATTAAATCCTAACCTAGTCTCTCAATCATCAGACTCCACCCACTTACAACCTCTAAAACAATAAAATAACAAATCATAGAGTTTGATTCTTACCTTGGAAGAGATGCAATTGATCCAAAACTTCAAAGTCTCTCCTTCTCTTCTCCAATAACACCCCAAAATCGCCCTGCCTTTCTTTTCTTTAGCCGCCAAAGATAGAAGGAAGAGAATCCCTAGGTAAAACCCTTTTATTACACTATTTACACTTAGCCCCCCTTAACTTTTGGGCTTGACCGTCTTTTTCCCAAAACTTTGAAAATTCCCTATTTCAAACTCGGTTATTACAATATCCCCCCCCCTCAAAATGATTATGTCCCCGGAATTCCATTGATGAATAGATGAGGATATTGAGACTTCACATCCGCCTCCACTTCCCATGTTGACTCTTGTCCTTTATGGAACTTCCACTACACCCTTACCAACCTAATCTCTTTATTTCTCAGCTTCTTGACTTTATGATCCATAATGGCCACCGGTTCTTCGATATAACTCAGCTTTTCATCCACTTGGACATCCTCCAATGGTACTACTATATCGGTCTCTGCCAAACATTTCTTCAGATTCGATACGTGGAATGTGGGGTGAACCCCTCACAATTCCTCCGGCAATTCAAGCTTGTATGCTACTTCTCCAACACGTTCTAAAATAGCAAATAATCCGACAAACCTCAGGCGTAACTTACCTTTCTTTCCGTAGCGGACTACTCCTTTCCAAGGCAAGACTTTTAACATGACTCTGTCTCCTACTTGAAATTCGATAGGCTTTCTTCGTTTAGTCGCGTACATCCGTTGCCGGTCCCGAGCCGTCTTTAACCTCTCTCGAATGCGGTTCACCTTATCTGCAATCACTTGAACTATCTATGGACCCGTCAACTGACGTTCTCCTACTTCGTTCCAGCACAACGGTGTCCTACATTTACGATCGTACAACACTTCAAACGGTGCTGCCTGAATTATCGCGTGATAACTGTTGTTGTAGGAGAACTCTATCAACGGTAGATGAACTTCCCAAGAACCCATAAAATCGATCACACATGCTCGGAGCATATCTTCCAACGTTTATATGGTTCTTTCACTTTGACCATCAGTCTGGGGGTGATAGGTTATACTCAACTTGAGTTGCGATCCCAACTCTCTTTGTATGCTTCTCCAAAAGGATGACGTGAAATGAGCATCCCTATCTGACACAATAGATGACAATACTCAATGTCTGGATACTATATCATCTATGAACAACTTAGCCAATCTTTCCAATTGTATCAACCTTAGGCATCACCATGCACCCGCCGCTATGAATTTCTTTATCATGAACTCTGCCATAGTAAAAATATCTTTCCTAACACTACATATGCCTAGTGCCAAAAGAACACCTCCTTTTGTGCCAAAAGAACACCTCATTTTTCGAACCACAAGGTCACAACTTAACAATGTTGCATAATTCATACGCATTATACATACGTCACCCCAAATTCTCGCATACAGAAACGAAAGATTCCACAACACAATGCTTTCATAGTACACATGTTCCAACCGACAGAATTATAAAGACACATACTTCATTTCCTCCTTGCATCACCAACCGTCCAACCATAAATGTAATAGTTTCAAACTTCGACTGCTCATTATGGTGTGACCATGCTTACCACAACCACCCCAACTCGCTTAACACTGGAAACAGGCTCCCTGAAACCCTTTCCACGTAATACTAAGTCTGACTCCTTCCGAGCACTACATTCCACCACTCTTCCCACTTTCTCCTCGAAACACCAAACATGTCTCCAAAAATTTGGCTCACAACTGGTTGCAAACCTTAGACCAACATCACAATTTAGATTTCTCGACATTAGAACCATAACTTACACCCCAATCTCCTTTTCTAATCCTCATTGGTGTTCATATCTCTCCATGGCAAGTCTGAAACCTAGGTCCCCATTTCTGTGTCTCCTGCCAAACTTCTCACTCTTAGCCTAGCCACTTCCCTTACGATCCCAAATGTGCCATTGTTATTCTTCTATTCCTGCTACCGCCGAACCCATACATATCCCTTCATCCAATTTTGCAAAATCCGCAATTCAAGTTTCCAATTGCAGTTCCAGTAGCAGTTCAATGCAAATTGCAAAACCCTTGATTGAGAGAAATCTTTCAAAGAATTATGAGTGATTTGAACAATTATTTGAGATAAAGCAGAACCCTAGAACGGTGGTTGACGTCGAGAGCAACGCCGATTGAGAGAATAACCGATCGAGAGCAACGACGATGATGGTAGGGTTAGGGTTTGGAAGCGATAAAAGTTGTACCAAAGAAGGATTTGTACGAATTTGAGATACTGTGTTTCGTTAAGTTGTACCAAAGCATTATGAAGTTGTAAATTAAGTAATTGCCTTTAATTAGTTGTATTTTGTGCTTAAGATGTTGTAATTAAGATATTTTTATGTCTCTTTTATAATATAATATAAAATATAGTATAGATATAGATATTATATTACTATAAATTTGTTTTAATTATATTATTAAATATGTAATTGATTATTTTTTTCTAGATGTCATTAAAATATATAAGATAATCATTGAATTCTAACAAAATACTAAAAAATTTTTATATAAAAAACATTATATTATTAAGGCTAAATTAAAAAAATTATAAAAAAAATTATCAATTTCTCAAAACCATCCAAAATCGTACTGTAAATCGACAAAAAAATAAAATGAAACATTAAAAACGTGATATATCTTAATGCATTGCGTGAGTACGCTTCTAGTAATTTTTTAGAATGAATTACATGGGCCTCTAATTTTGTTTCCAACCCTAAAATCAGAATTCTTCCCCACTTTTGGGTCTATCGTCTCACTCTCAAACGCGTCGTGACCGGCTGACTGCGTGAAGATTGAAACACAGAGGAAGGAAACCTAAATCGTCACTTTCATCTAGGTTCGATTCTTTTATTCTTTTATTATTCATGTTGTATTGTTGTGCAAAGTACCATTTGGTTCGATTCAAGAACATTAAAAGCCCAAAGGGCATCACTGGCCCATGCCTTCTTAGCTTTGACTAGGCCCAACAGTTAACTTTCCAAACATTATTCTTGGGCCTTGGCAATCTGCCCTAGTAATCTTAATTTCACTTTGGTAATCAGCCTCTGCCCTAGTAATCGACTAATCCTTCAGTTCACGCTCGACTCTCTCTCTCATCTGTCCTAGCAATCAATTAATCATAATCGGCCTCTGCCATCGTGCTCTAGTTCCCTCGTTTGCCTTATTCCGAGTTTTGCATATTATGATTGTACATTGATTTCACAAGGATACAGGTAAGTTTTCCTGGTATGAATTTGAGTTATGGACTTGATTTCTAGTTTTGTCGATCTGTCCTTTAATTTTGTTCGGTAATGTAATCGCTCGGTTTTTCAAATTTTATTGTCATCACCAATTGCCATTATGTCATATTTGTATATTGCTTCTATTTGCGGGATTTCATGTTAGGTTACTGAGGAAGAACCCTACTTGCTTCTCTATTTTGTGTTTTTTTTCCTTCCAAGGTCTTTCTTTCTGGATTCCTTCAATGTCTTTGGGTTATTGAACTTTACTTATGTGTAGTAGGTTAATTTAGTATTTCACTTGGTGAGTAGTAGATAATTCACTTTAATGTCTTGCAATTTTAAGTATGGTATTCATGATGTCATTGACCAAGACCCTAAATATGATTATATTAAACTCATGATAGACTAATAGAGTGAAGATGAATACTCAAGAACACAAATCTAATTGTGGGCAGTAGCTAATGTACACAAAAGCAATTTGGCCACTAGCCATTGCTACTGTTAATAAATTTGATCAAAATTGAGCCCAAATATGGACCAAATCAGAGCAATATTGTCAACTCTGAAACCACAGGACCAAATACAGGTCTTATATCAACCCATGAACCAAAACTGAATCCATATTGAATTACTCTAATCCCAAAGATGAAACATAATCTGCCCATAAACAGTAGCCATAGGACTGATCAGAAGCCATTGGTAAAAAAACAGCAATCAAAATCAGAAGCCACAATGTGATACTCTAGGACCATAACTGAGCACAAAACTGGACCAAAATCAGGATATGCAACTGATAAATAATTGAGGAACCAAAGTCTCTGCAAATGGGCATGTATAAGGGAAATACAACAGATCCAACAGCAGGGAATTGGCATACAAAGTCAGAGACAAAAACAGGAACCAATTCTGAAACCAAACTATTCTCTCCTTTAGATGACTCAGTGTCGATGATTCCTATATCCTTGAGCAAGTGAAGGCAACATTCCAGTGTATACGACATAACACAAACATCATCTGTAGCAATAAAAGTTCTAAACTGCTAATGCAGTCATCATAAGAACTATTGGTGTGAAACTTAAATCAGACTTCCATACTCATTAGTTTGACTAGGTTTCAAACACCATCAAATAGTATATATATATATATATATATATAAATATATTTGGGGCATCTTTTTGGCTTTCCGCCATGGGCATCCGAAACCTCAGGACCGGCCCTGAGTACGATTTGGTTTGATTCAAGAACATTTAAAGTACCATTTGTTGGAAACATGGTATTTGCTAATTTTATATTTCACATATATAGTCACATAGATTACTTTATAGATGGGAATGGAAATTTGTGAATGTGTGGCTTTTAACTTTGCTTACTGTTATAGATGGGCTTTTGCCTTTGATTATTGTTAAAGCTGGAAACACTTGTTTAACACAATGGATAAGATATCAAATGTAATGATAAAGTACTAAAACCATAGAATTTTTCAAAACACAGTCATGTATAAAAGCTGTTTGTCATTTTATCATTAATTGATCACTTTCAAGCTGATCAGGTATAAAACGCATTGCAGCAGGATGGCACTTTGCAGTCATGATTGATAGCTCTCGTACTGTAGAAAGCTGTTTGTCATTTTTTCACTTAAAAATGCAGGAAGAATTTGACGAATTGTTTTACACTTGTTTAAATTTGATTACTGTTATTATAGATGGGCTTTTGACTAACTGTTTAACACTTCCACAAGAATGAAGCTAGAAGAATCATGGTGAATTGTTTTTTTTTTTTGTTCAAACGATGTTAATCGATGAATGGTGGTCGTATTTTCTTTTAAACTTTGGATAATTGGTGTGTACTAGGTAACGAAATGACAAGTAATGATGGTTGTTTGTGTTTTTTTATTCGTTCGTTTATGTCTGTTCGTTTACGTTCGTTCGTTTAGCACTTAAACAAACATGAACGAACACGAACACAACCATTTCTTAAATGAACGAACATGAACACCTAAAATTTTGTTCGTTTAATGTTCGTGTCCGTTCGTTTGTTTGGTTAACTTAAACAAACGAACATGAACATTGAACAAGCCTCTGTTCGTGTTCGTTCGGTTCGTTTACAGGCCTATGTGGTACCTATCCAAAGTTTTATTTACCTTTTATGCCTGCAATGTATAATGGGATGAAATTTGTTATTGAATGGCATGCTTCCTCCTTTCATGCATTTTCGTGGATGTGGCTGGCTTCTACCTACAAACTTCCACTTCCAAAGTTGAACTGTTGTTGGACTCTAAAGCTCTTGTTTATTATCTGGACATGTGCCTGTCCTATTTAACTGCTTTAAATTTATCTCATTTTTCCCATTTTGTAGTCACATCACATGTTTTGCAAGCATGGTTTTCAGATTGAGTTTAAATAACAAATGGGTGTCTTTTGTGAGACAATGATGTATAATAGCATTAAATGTTTGTTTGGACTAGTAGAAACTTGTGAGAAAAGTTTTACATTCGTTTTCCTTGCTATATTGGAATTTTTGTACATAAGTTTATGTCCTGTTTCTTGCAGAAAAGTTGGGGCCTCATTGTAAGATTTTGCAATGAGATTGGAGAAGTGTTGGTTTTGTTCCTCTACAATATATCCTGGACATGGTATTCAGTTTGTGCGAAATGATGCAAAGGTATATTTTATTTTTATTCTATGTTTTGTAGATTATATGGTTACCATTTTATAATGTATGACATACAAGCCAACTCCGAGCTTGTGACATGAAAATTGAAATCTTTGGAATGGCAGATTTTTAGATTTTGTCGATCAAAGTGCCACAAGAACTTCAAAATGAAGAGGAATCCGCGTAAAGTGGAATGGACTAAAGCTTATAGGCGTTTACATGGCAAGGACATGACTCAGGTACAGAAACTTGCTATAATGGCTCGTTTTCTTAACACTATTCTTTCACGAAAACTGGCCCGGCCCGTCTCTAACGGTTTAATGAATTAAACTTTGAAGGACTCCACATTTGAGTTCGAAAGGAAGCGTAACAGGCCAGAAAGGTACGACAGAAACCTCACGGAGAACACACTGAAGGCAATCAAGACGATCGACAAAGTCAGATCCCGCAGGGAGGAGACGCACCATAAGAACAGGTCTTTTTTCTTGAACCCCACTTTCAATTTGAATTTTACTTTTCCTATTTATGGAAACTAGGGGTGTTACTAACGTTTCACGGTTACTCGAATTTATAGGAAAATATTATTTTCAATATAAAAATAATACCAAAATAGAAAATTTAAATCAATTACATAACAAATACATAAAAATAATCCAAGAAAAAGAAATTGAAATAAGTTTTATTGTTTAAAATATCCACTATTTACTTGATTATTATCTAAAAATTAAATAGTTAATTATTATTAAGTGTTCTATATATACCGGTTATATATATACTGCTCCAGATCGGTTACCCGCGTATACCTAAAATTTAAAATCGAAACCGACCTGTGAATACTTGGTTTTCCGGTTCTCAGTTTTTTCGGTTTTGGATCAAACGGTTCGGCTCGGTTTTTCGGTTTTTTTGAACACCCCTAATGGAAACAACCACTGTACTTTTTTACTTTTCTGATATGCTGTTTACTCTGATGGTGCAGGATGAAAGGCAAGGCTGCAAAAGAACGACGAGAGGCTAGAAAGGAACACGACCAACAACTCCACATGGTGGTCGCTCCTGGTGCCACCCTCGGTTCGTTGGCTAAGGATGCAACCGCAACACCGGCCAAGGTCAAAGTCAAGGTTCAACACGAATCAGAGGAAAATCGAATGGAAGAATGATTCTTCTTCAGGCGTGAACGTGTTGTTGCTCGAATTTTTTTTGCTCTGTAAAACCCTTACATTTCCGAGTAGTTTAATTGTTTTGAGTTTATTAGTTTTGACATGATTTGTTTGGCTTCCGCGATATATTCTACAAAATGTGTTAATTTATAAAGATCCAAGACGTTTGTTTTTTTTTATTTTTTTTATTTGGCAAGGGTATCCTTGGCCATCTAATCTCTGACAATTAGGGTATTTGGCTCAGACCCTGAGTTTATCCTCAGTGGCCACAAGTGCTGCTAGTGGGGCTCGAACCCGGGTTGAGCGCTATGAACTCTCCAAGCCTTTACCACACCACAGCCCTTATGATGCATTTTAGCTTTCTTGAAATATTTTAAGAATATATTTACTATGAATATTGCTTAAAAATAGGTGGTTTTTGGGTTATTAAAATATTTAAAGTTCCTCATTAGTATAGGAGTAAATTACAATTTTTGTCATTGTGGTTTGAAAATTGTGATTTCCATTTTGCAGTTTATTGTTATTTTTGTTTTTGAACTAATTCATATTGGACTAAAATAGCAATAAATTTTAATGAAATAGCAATGAATTAGGACTTGTTTCTCACGTTACGTTAAGTCCGTGGCACGCCATGGCCTAATGCACAGTTTTTGTATTGCGATATTTGTTTTTTTTTTTTTTATGTTTTTAATGTCTTATTTGCAAGTTTCTAATATATAGAACCTAATTTAAGTATTTAACTTGCTTATTACTATTGACTCGTTGAGTAACACACCAAAACATATGTTTTTATATATAATATTGTATATAAATTAGAAATTTGACGTCATAAGTCACGTCTTGAAAACGTCATGGCTTCGCCGTGACTCCTAAGGCTTGAGGCTTGGCCTCACCGTCACGCCACACCTCACGCCATTTAGAACCTTGGTGTTTTCAGTATTTATAATACTCCATTAATTATCACGAAATGATTACGGTTCTCAAATGAATTTGCCTTCATACATCATATACAATGCAGTGAATTACTTTGTGGTTTGTTGAAAATTGTTATTTTCGTCTACGTTTTTAAAATTACGGTTTTTGTCTCTAAGTATTCAATTCAGTGCTTTTTTTTTGTCCTTGTTTGGTGTACAATTTATTGGTGTTTTTGTCTTCCATACCTAACAGTAAAAGCACTGTCGAAATAAGCTTCGAAAAAAATAACAATTAATTACAAATCATAAGAAAAAAACCGTAATTTCTAACAACAATGAACGGAAGTCGCAATTTTTAACAACCCACATGGACGAAAATCGTAGTTTATTCTATACAATGTGTACAAACATGAGTGTGTTGTGTACACCATCAATGCACAAAGTACAACCTTACAAAGCATGGCTATCTAGGCTTAATCCGGAAAACCCTATTGTACCAAATTGAATGCAAAATCATATGAAATAGATCATACTTTTGAGGCTTAACATGCCATAGAAAATGCCTTTGAACCTTCTTTACACCATTCTGCAACTCTCGACACTTTTCGTCGGTAATCGCCGTGAGAATCTTCTTCAAGTTGAGAATATCTTTCTCGGTCACGATCACTGAAAACGCCTCCCAATCCAACACCTCGAAAAACGGGGGGACGAAATTGTCCGAAATGATCACGGGAACGCACTCGTAAAAGATCAATACCACCACCCGAGGGTTGTTCACCTCGTACCCTTTCGGGCATATGCCATACTTGCTGCTCTTCATATGTTCGTTGTAGTTCATCTTGCTAGCGACCCCGGGTGGCATGGGGCCCGAGATTTTCATATCCGCGTCTTTGTCGTTCCAATATTCGAGCAAGATTTTACGTAGGTATCCGTGCATGTTACCGGCATAGAAGGCGAAAATATGCCTTTCGGAAGCCGGTTTCCCCCCGAGATCTTGGAGCGGGTTTCAGGCGGAACGGACGTAGCATTCGGACAGGGATACGTCTCTTCCGATCTTGAAGCCGGCGGTAACATCGGCATTGCAGAGTGCTTTGATGCAGTGTTCCATATGGTGCCTCGTCTCATACGGCGCCTATAATGTACAAGTAAATAATGCATAACACCGTTGAAGAGATTTAAGGATATGTTTCTTTCGCAAACTGATAAGTTAGTTGTTAGCTGATAAACTAGTCATGTTTGATAATAAACTAGTCATGTTTGATAAAAACTAGCTAATAATTAGATAACAGTGTAAAATGACCAAAAATGACATGTTGAAAAAAAAACTAATTGGAAAAAAATAAGGGGTATAATTGAAAAAAAGTGGAAAAAAACATAACTAGTTGTTAGCAGATAAACCGGTAATGTTTGGTAAAAACTAGCTGATAGCTGATAAGTTAGATAACAGTGTAAAATGACCTAAAATAACATGTTGAAAAAAAACTAATTGAAAATAAAAATAAAAGGTATACTTGGAAAAAAGTGGAAAAAAACATCGCCGGTTGTTAGCAATAAACCGGTCATGTTTGGTAAAAACTAGCTGCTAAGTTTGATAACAGTGTAAAATGACCTAAAATGACATGTTAGAAAAAAAAAGACTAATTGAAAAAAAGGATATAATTGAAAAAAAAAAGTGGAAAAAACATCGCTAGTTGTTAGCAAATAAACTGGTCATGTTTGGTAAAAACTGGCATACAGTGTAAAATGACCTAAAATAACACGATGAAAAAAAAAAACTAATTGGGAAAAAAATAACGGGTATAATTGGAAAAAAATAGCGGAAAAAAACATCCATAGCTTATTGAAACGCTACTTGAATCAGCTTTTCGAGAAACTAACTTATAAGATAGTTTATAACTAATCAAACCGGGATTTTTCAATAAGCTTTAAAAAAAACTTGGTTTATAACAACCGCATGTTTTCAGTTTGATTTGATTGTTTGATCTAGAAGACACTCGTAAGCAATTTGTTAGGAGAAAACTTTCAAATTAGGGTACTTTTAATTGATATTCTTTGAATGTAATTAGAAATTTGGGACCTAGTTTTCTTTTTTTTTTCTTTTTTTGTAAAGGGTGTCCACTAATCCCTTGGCAAAACAACCGACTGCGAAAGCATGTAGCCCTGAGATTAAACCCAGTGGTCACAGGATGCGTACGCCTGGATTCCTGGATTCGAACCTGGGGTGGATGAGATATCCCACCACATCCCCACAGACCTTAACCAGTACGCCACAAGCCTTGTGGTTACCTAGTTTTCTTATTGGGATGAAAGATACATACTTATAATTTAATTTGGGGTTTGATGTTCTTCTTTTGTGTATATGGTCGGTAGAACATATAAACTATCATATAAAAAACAATTTGTTGAACCATGATCCCAAAACAATTCTAACAATTTTTAAGCAACGACGTGTACTAAATGTTATCAAATATGCTAAGTGTATCAATCACAACAATTTTATATTTTGTTTCACCTGTTTCAATATGTTTTTTGCAGAGCTACAATTAGGGGTGCTCAAAAACCCGACCAACCCAACCCAACCCGAAAAAATCGAAAAAAAACCCAATCCGAGGTAACCCGGAGCAAGATTGATCCAAAAAATAATCAACCCGACTCTATTGGGTCGGAATTGGGTCAGACCCAATGGAACCCGACCCAACCCGTGAACCCGTGGAAAACCTAACGCGCTACTTTACATTACGGGTGCGTTTGGTATGCAGACTAGATGGGACGGGACGTGACAAAAAAAAAATAGTCCCATGTTTGGTGAGGCATGAGACAAAAATTAGATGAGACAACATTGGACAAAAATCTGATTTCATGGGACAAAACTTAAAAATTCTTGTTCCACCAAAATAGGTGGAACAACATGGAACTAAAGTTATAGATTACCATTTTACCCTCTCACCCGATAAACCCTACTATCAATCGCATTCCACTTCATCGCCTCCATCACTCGTTCTCCATTGCAGGTCCATCTCGTCGATTTCTCTCAAATCTTACCTCGTCGATTTTTCCATACAGGTACGATTTCTTCCCAATCCTCATCGATTTCTATTGCATCATCTTCCCCATGGTCGATTTCTCTATTGTACAACAGCCATGGTTGATTTCTTCATCGTATTTTATCCATGGTCGTTTTCCCAATTTCGTTTTCCATGGTGACAGTAGCCATGTCGATTTCTCCATCGTACAGTAGCCATGGTCGATTTCTTCATCGTATTTTCTCCATGGTCGATTTCCCAATTTCGTTTTCCATGGTGACAGTAGTCATGGTCGATTTCTCCATCGTACAGTAGCCATGGTCGATTTCTTCATCGTATTTTCTCCACGGTCGATTTCCCAATTTCGTTTTCCATGGTGACAGTAGCCATGGTCGATTTCCATGGTTGATTTCTCCATGTTTTTTACCTTGATGATATATTTTTTACCTTATTCACAATAGCCATTCTTGACCTTATTGATATGTTTTTGAATTTGTTACGATGAATTTGTTACCATGAAACTGTTACCATGAATTATTGAATCATTGATAGTTTTTCGAATTGTTACCATTGACATGTTATAGCCACTGTATGTACTATGTAGCCATCAACTGTGATAGGAATTGTTACCATTGATAGTCACTGCCCACTGTATGTAGCCATCAACTGTGATAGGAATTTGTAGCTATCAATTTTAACTATGAATTTCTAGCCATCAATTTTGATATGAATTTGTAGGCATCAATTTTGATACGCTTATGAGAAAACCACTAGCCATCAATTTTGTTATCATGAATCAATTTTGTTACCATTTGAATCATTATCAGTAGCCATCAATTTGAAACAATTTTGTAAATGGAGGTAGAGGTGATAATGGAACAAGTAAGAACAGAAAAAGGACAACCCATATATCTAAGATAGTGGAAGAAACCAAGAATGAAATCCATGAAGCAACCAATCAAATGAAAAGGTTGGTTTCAGTCATCTCGGATTCTACAACCGAAATGGATGGCTTGGGCAATGAATTGAAGCAACTTGGACTTGGTGTGATGGAAATCATTCGAATGGGTAAGTACTTTGGGGACAAACCATCCCAATATCGTTTTTGGAAGAGTTTGGATGATGCTATAAAGATAGAATTTGTGAAGTCGATTTATGATGAGGACAAGTAAGAGTATTAGAATATGATGAAAACAATTGTCGTATTGGAATGTTTGAATTATTTTTGGTACACTTGACTTGTTTGTGAATGTTTAAACTTTTGATGTGTATGACACGTATTTAAATTATTTTTGGTACAATTGTTGTGTTGAAAGGTTTTTAAATTATGTAAGAATTTAGCGTTGTTGTGTTGGAAAGTTTTAAAATGTTGTATGTATTTATAATTGTTGCGTTTGAATTATTTTAAGTTATGTACATATTTACATTAGTTGTGTTAGAATGTCTAAGATCATGTATATATATTTAAAAAATAGTACAAATATCATATATAAAATTATTTAAATATATTTTAGTTGATACGTGTCTTTTGCAATCATTATATGTAATAAAATATCATAAAACAACATTTAAGAGCAGTCTGGTCATTTTAACAGTTTTATCCTGTCCTGTCCAACTTACCAAACGCAAAACAGACAATTAGTCCTGTCATGTTCTAGTCGTACCAAACGTGTGACAGATAATTAGTCATGTCCCGTCCCGTCCTATCAGTCTGTGTACCAAACGCTACCTACAAGATTTCATTTACCGCGCCTCCATCTTCAGACTTCAGACTACTGCCTCCACTTCCAGAGTCCAAATTCGTTCGATCTCCGCTTCTTCTTCTTCGATTACAAACGTTGGTAAGTTACGATTTCTGCTTCTTCTTCGATTCAAGCCTCCAGATTTCTGCGTCTTTTAATCTTTACTGTGTGTAACTTTCGATCTGTAGGAAGAGTCCAAATTCGTTCGATTCTTCCTTCGATTTATGCGTTTTCGTTCAATTACAAACGCTGGTAAGTTACAACTGCTTCTTCTTCGATTCAAGCCTCCAGATTTCTTCGTATTCGAATCTTTACTGTGTGTAACTTTCGATTTGTAGGTTAGTCGATTCAAGCATTTGAGGTATTTACTTCTTTCTCTATTGTAAATAATGTGTCTTTCGATTTGTAAATACTTGTGTATTGATTTGATTCTAGTTAGATGGTCGAAACTTCTATATATATGCCTATCGTTCTGTATATTAATCTTATTTACAGTCTATTTTATTTCATATTGTTTAAAACACAACCTAACCAATCCGAACGGTTTGGGTTGGGTTGGGTTGAACTTTAGATATTGTTTTATTTTAATTCTTGTTTACTTTATTTGTATATTTATAGATGTTCTTTTTAACACAGACCAATAGGTATATTGAATCTTTGAGGACTACCAGTCTTCCATATCCTGACTTGTGTGCACGACTGTTTGAGGGTGGTACGTCTACGGGTCTTGGAGGCCATGGTCCGTCATCACAGGACCCTTTGCCAACCACTGAGCCTTTTGTGGTCATTGATGAAGAGACCATCGGTGTTGAAGGCAATGGTCCGTCATCAAATGATCAAGCTCCCGTGTCATCAACACCTTGTACATCTCGTGCTCCAGTTGACTTTTGAGGAAGAAATGCTCATGGTAGTTCTTATATATATATATATATATATATAGAGAGAGAGAGAGAGAGAGAGAGGGACAATCATTTGCAAACTTTTTAAACAATGCAAACTTACAAACCCATCCAGACCATCCGAATTTTTAATCAACGGTTGAGAATTTTTAGGATTTAGATTTATTAAAAAAAATAGGGAAAGGGTATTTTTGAAATAATTTTAACAATTTTTAAAATTTAAATTAATCTAATTATAGTTATTATCTCCTTAATTTTCTCATTTTTACCTAATCTCTCTCTCTCCTCTAAAAAATTCAGCCGCCATCTCCTTCTTTCTCTCTCAAAATTCCGGTCGCCGTCTTTCTCTCTCTCTCAAAAATCCGGCCGCCATGCTGAACAAGAATCCGACCACAATGATAAACAAGAAAGTGAACATGTCTCTCTCTCTCTCTCAAAAGTTTCGGCCACCATGATGAACAAGAAAGTGAAATCGAAATGGATACCAAACTCCGACGAATCCTTCTAAACTCCGGTGGGTTTTTGCATTTTCATTAATGGATTCATATGTTTTTCTCATATGAAACGTGGAAATTTCATAATAATCATATATTTTTATATAACTTCATATATTTTCATTAACGATTTCAAATTTTTTTCATAAAATGGTTTCATATATTCTTCTCTCGTATAAATAATCGGATTTTTAAGTTTCATATATTTCTCCTATATGAATATTCTGATTTTTTTTCGAAATAATCATATATTTTCGAATTTCATATGTTTTTTTTGTATGAATCGTGAAAATTTTGAAGTTTCTTATATTCTTTCTCATATGAAACTCGCCGAAAATGGTGGAGGTCGCCGGAGTGGGAGGAGGTTGCCGTCAGTGGCAGGATGTCGCCGGAGCCTGGAAGTGGATGGTGATAAGGGAGTGTGTGTGTGTGTGTGAGAGAGAGAGAGAGGGAGAGATAATTAAGAAAGTTGGTTATTTCCTAAAAATACGAAATTTGTAAATAGACAAAAATATCCTTGGGTTGCATAGTTTGTACTAATAAAAAGTTTCTATTTGAAGGAGTCTCTCTCTCTCTCTCTCTATATATATATATATATAGTGGAAGGATATTTTGCAACCCTGAAAAAGGTTGCAACCCTTGCAACCTACATCTTAACCGTTAGATTCATGGTCGACGGTTATTTTATTTTTATTTTTCTGTTTTTTTTTAATTAAAAATATTAGGCCCCATATCTATTGTAACCGCCGATCATGAATCCGACGGTTAAGATGTGGGTTGCAAGGTTTGCAACCTTTTTAAGGGTTGCAAATAAAACAACCCCTATATATATGTAAGACGAAGAAGAAATGCACGTGAAAGAATAGAAAGAATGCCCGATAATACATCGGCATTGAGTGGATATGCTTACACCCAAGAGTTATTAACCGGACCTAGTACGCAATGTCAAGAGTTGATGCGCCTCTTACGTGAAGCATATATACTTTTATGCAATCATTTTAGGCAAAAAAAATTGGGTGAGAGATAGTAGACATGATAGTGTCGAAGAGAAGATGGCGATGTTTTTGACGATGATCGGTCATAACGAACGTTATAGAGTGATTAAACGTAGATTTCAATGCTCTACAAGAACCGTTCATATTTGTTTCCATGAAGTTTTACTAGGAATGATGGAGTTCGCAAAAGAAATGGTAGTGCTGACAACTTCTGATACAACTTCAAATATGTCGAGTAATCAAAGACGCTTGAGAGAAAATTTTCCAGTAAGATTTATTCTTGACATTTTAAAACGTTTTATATATTTATAAATATATATATATATATATATATATTTAATATTTTTCTGTTATTGAAGGGTGCAATAGGTGCACTGGATGGTACCCTTATACATGCAATTGTGCCGACCAGTCATCAAACTGCTTACAGGGGAAGAGGAGGCGGTCGATGTTATCAAAACGTTTTAGGAATATGTGATTTCAACATGATATTCACCTTTGTTTGGGCTGGATTGGAAGGTATAGCGCATGATTCGAGAATACTTAGGGAAGTTGCTTTTAACCCAAGATCTGGTTTTCCTTTTCCGCCACAAGGTATACAACTTTCTCAATCGATATATTCCTTTTTTTTTGTATATTATATATTTGATGTGGGTGGTTTTTCAGATAAATACTATCTTTGTGACGCTGCGTATGCCAATGCTCGGGGATTTTTGGCTCCATATCGTAACACAAGATATTGGTTAGCGGATTTTCGACGTCGACGTGCTTTGACTAAATAAGAAAGTTTAATCATGCACATGCCCAGCTCAGGAATGTTATTGAACGTGCTTATGGTGTCTTGAAAGCGAGGTTCCCAATCCTAAAGCAGATGGCTCCTTTTCCATTCACAACACAAAGAAATGTGGTAATTGCTTGCTTTGCAATAAATAATTTTATTCGAAAATATAATATTCAAAACCAATTGTTTATGGAGTGCAACGAGGACACCGCATTGTTGAACGAAGAAGAAGTCGAAGGAAGTGGAGAAGAAGAATTCGATATATCCCAATGGGGTGCTAATAGCACTCAATATATGGCTTCTTTGCGTGATGGAATTACAAATAGTTTGGTTAATAATGTTTAAATTTTAAGCATTTGTGTTTGAACTTTGCTACTTTGTGTTTGAACTTGGGTACTTTGTGTTTGAACTTTTCTAGTTTGTGTTTGAACTTGGAATTTTAAGTACTTTATGAATTTATGTTTTGATTTTTGGATTATATCAATGAATTTATGAATATATGACTTAAAAAATAAACAACAATTTGTAAAACAGCTTATAATTCATATTCAGGGGTAAATTGGTCATTTATGTTATTCAGATAAAAAAGTAAACAATAACATCAATTTATCCAGACAGACACATTTATCCATACATGACTTAATGGAAGATTTGACAGGCCCTTAGTCTGCTTGAATGTAAACTCTAATGACATAGATCAATGCACCAAACCTGTTCAGACGATCCTGATTTGATATAATGAGTGAGATCTTTTTCCTTTCGTACTTTGTTTAAGGGCATCAACGTTTGTAACAAGCCACAAATAGCAGCCAGTATCTTAGTCAACTGAAGCTTAACATCAGAAAGCCTAAGATATTGGAGCAACTTATATAGAAAAGTAGTAAAAAGTAAAAGTTGACAAAAGAAAATTTGTGCCCGTGACTAAGATATTGGAGCAACTTAATTACATGAATTTCTGAAGTAGTTCCACCAATGAATTGTGTCAAGAATTAAAGGAGTTTATCGCATGGTTCATAATCCTGGTAAACCATCCTGCAAATTTCAAAGGGAATAAAGTTTGAAGCAAGGAATTTGTTTTCAGACTAATAACAAGTATAAAACTTATGCAAAAAACATAGAGCGGGAAACAGCAGAACACAAATATAATAAAAGCAGGTATAAACCATGTTTCTTTTATTTCACTGCAAGAAAATGAGAGGTGTCTTATGTGAATTTACCTTATAATACGTTTTTCTCCCTCAGAAAATTCATGTTTCTCTTTACCTGGTTCATCAATGTCTTCCTCATTGTCACTGCAGACCAAAGGCTTACCCCCAAATTGTTCACCCCCAAATTGTTCATTGCCAATATGTGGCTTCCCTATGACTGAACGATAGTCAATTAGTCTCTGATTTCTGTACCATGTAGAAAAGAATTCAGAAACTATAACAGAATGATTTTTTTTTCATCACGGACAATAAGTGAATGGAACTTCAGAAAGCATCGCCAGTACTCAAGCATACAACTTAAAGTAAAATATACCAAAAAAACCCAATGATATGGGAAAAGGAAACGAAGGAACACCTTTTTAAAGGCATCCAAGTAGTATAAGGTGGTATTTTCTCAACCGTTGGAAGCTTGGCAGTTACCGGAAAACGTGCTTCTGGCATATTGGCAGGGTCTGTGTCATATAATCCTTGAGGTAAGATGAAGGGATTTTGCAATCCTCAAAGAAAGCATATTTAAACTGCCATTGTGCATGGATGAAGCGTCACTTCTGGACGCTGCTGATGCCAAACGCTAAGCCATGTCGTCTTCCATCTTTTTTTTGTTCTGCATGATTCTTTCCTGTGCAATAGGTAACTGATGGTTACTTTCACATTCCATCAATAAAAAAATATTTCTCATACCATCATATACAATCCCCCCTTATGTTTCTTCTTTAAGGTATTAAAAGAATAACATACAAATTACTTGACTTTCTCTCTATAATCTATGTTAACAAGAAGTATATCAGGCAACCAGTGTAGGACCGTTGGGTGATCAAATCAAAATGTCGAGAGATACCTATATAAACTCTAAATAAGCAGCTATCACAACTATTTGTTGTTCAACTATATTTCTTACATTAACTGCTAAGAAATTAACAACCATATTATTTTAGATCATCTGTGTATTCTACCTTTTTACCTATGAGACAGAAAGGCAGAAGGGTAAAATTTTATATGTCTCAGCAGAACCAAATGACAATGAGAGCATTCATTTTTGTACATACATATGTTCTAAATCAAGAACTAACCAACCAACCCCCTCCCAAAAAATTAAAGCAAAGACAGAGTGGCATGCAGGAAGCAAGAGACAACAAAGTTGTATTCAAATCTTTATAATAATGAATTGTTTCATAGAACACTTCATATTGGTCTTTTAATAAAAGAAGTGTCATATATAAATTGTATTCACATGATATTTCTCTAAAATGTCATACAAAAAAATATTTCAAAGACTTTGAAATCAGAGCGCTTAATGATTAAGGGAGACCTAGGATACAAAATGATTTAGATGGTTTTGGAACCATTAAGAGGCAACTTTTTTTTTCTGCCAAACCGGATTCACCTCTTAACGATCCAGAGTGTTAGAAGATGAATATGGTTGAAGGAGACAATGAATATGCTGAAGGTTTGAAACCTCGATATATTGATTGAGAGAAAACGTACAGAGTGTAAAGTAAATAATGAAAAGTTATCTAACCTAGACTACAAGATACAACATATTTATACGTAGACTAAATGGGCTTGGGCCCTATACTGACATGGGCATAGGCCCTCTATATACATTAACATCCCCCTCAAACTCAATCGGGAGAAGAATGAGCCAGATGGAGTTTGGAAACTAGATCACGAAACCGTCCTGGTAGATGAGCTTTAGTGAAAATATCAGCCGGTTGATCATGAGTCGAAATAGGAAGAAGCTGGATCGTCTTACGAGTCACATGTTGACGAACAAAGTGACAGTAAATTTCAATATGCTTTGTGCGCTCGTGAAAGACATCATTGTGAGCAATCTGATTTGCACTGTTGTTGTCACACCACAGTGGAGTTGGGTACTGTTGAGGAGCCCCCATGTCAGATAGTAGCCAGCATAGCCACACAAGTTCTTGAGACGTGTCAGCTAGCGCTCTATACTCAGCTTCAGTACTGGATCGAGCTGTGAGAGATTGTTTCTTGCTCCGCCAAGATATAAGGGAGTCTCCAAGAAAGAAACAGTAGCCGGTAATGGAGAGACGATCAGTCATGTCACTGTCCCAATCAGCATCAGAAAACCCTCGCAAAGTCAATGATGATGTGGATGGAAAATGAAGACCATGAAACATGGTCCCTTTCAAATATCGAAGAATGCGCAGGACAGCAACGTAGTGATCAGAACAGGGTGCAGACATGAACTGACTGACAGTATGAACAACATAGGCAATGTCAGGTCGAGTTACTGTCAGGTAGACAAGTGACCCTACTAACTGGCGATATAAAGTGGGATCACGCAGAGGAGGTCCAACATTCGGAGCCAAATGAAGGTTGTGCTCAAGAGGAATGGATACAGTTTTGTTGTCAGTAATCCCAGCTTTTGACAAGAGATCTGAGGTGTATTTGGCTTGAAAAAGATAAATTCACGATGAATTGGAGAGCACCTCAAGACCAAGAAAATAGTGTAAAGAGCCAAGATCCTTTATCTCAAAGCAGGAGCTAAGAGATGTCTTGAGATTAGCTATGCCTGTAGAGTCACTGCCAGTAATAATCATATCATCCACATACATAAGAAGTAAGATTGTACCAGCCTCAGTGGTCCGGGTAAACAGTCCAGAATCATAGTTGATGGGTGAGAAGCCCAGAGAGGTGACTGTGGAATTGAATTTCTCAAACCAAGCTCGCGGAGCTTGCTTGAGTCCATAAAGAGCCTTTCGAAGACGACAAACATGACCTTGTGGAAGTCGAACGCCTAGAGGAGGTGTCATGTAGACTTCCTCAGATAAGTCACCGTTCAAAAAGGCATTCTTAACATCCATCTGAAAGAGAGGCCATTGTTTGGTAGCTGCGATGGCTAGAAGACTGCGAACATAAGTGACTCGAGCAACAGGTGCAAAAGTCTCCTCATAATCAATACCGTACTCTTGATTGAAGCCCTTGGCCACAAGACGAGCTTTGTATCGATCAATAGAGCCATCAGATTTGGTTTTGATTTTGAACACCCATTTGGAGCCAATGGGTGACTTGCTTGGTGGAAGAGGGACAGATTCCCATGTCTGAGCTTTGTCAAGTGCCTGAAGTTCCTCATCCATAGCTTTCTGCCAATCAGGGTTAGAGGAGGCTTCCTTGTAGGAAGTAGTTTCGTGATTTGACAGCAGAGTAGCATAAACATGATAATCACGAAGATGAGAAGGAACTTGTCTTACCCGATATGATCGTCTAACATTCTGAGATTGAGAAGTTCCAGGAGCCAAAGACTTAACAGGCACCTCAGATGTTGGCTGTGCGGATGGATCAGATGATTGGTGTTGATCAGGAAAACTAGGAGAGGCAGTTTGTGTGAGGGCAGGAGACTCTGAAGGAGAGGCAGACTCATAAGGAGTTGGAACAACATGTGGAGATGATATGATGTTAGATTGGAGTGAGTCCAATGAGACGGAAGCATCAGTGAAAAACGGAGTGGTGAGGTTAGGAGACTCACGAAACTTGGATATAGAAGAGAAAGGAACATGTTCCCAGAAGGTAACATGACGAGATATACGAAGACGCTGGGAGATAGGATCCCAGCAGCGATAACCCTTGTGCTCAATACCATATCCAAGGAAGCAACACAGTCTGGAGCGAGGTTCAAGTTTGGTATGTTCATGAGATTGTAGTTGAACAAAACAAGCACTACCCCAAACTTTGAGAAGTTCATAGGCATGAGTGACCTCATAGAGAGCCTCATAAGGAGACTTATTATTAAAGATGGGAGTAGGGTGACGATTGATAGTATAAACTGCAGTGAAAGCAGCTTCACCCCAAAAACGTTCTGGACATTTGGCAGAGATGAGAAGAGTGCGAACCGTATCAAGAATATGACGGTGTTTGCGTTCGGCACGACCATTTTGAGGAGATGTGCCGGGACAGGAGTACTGAGAGAGAGTCCCCTGAGATTGAAGAAAGGAGAGAAGAGATGACTCTTTGTATTCCATAGCATTGTCAGCTCTAAAAATCTTTATAGATTTTGAGAATTGGGTGTGAATCATCCGGGCAACACATAATATAAATTTTGGGTAGTTCCGAACGATGTTTCATGAGATATATCCATGTGAAACGAGTATGGTCATCAATAAAAATAACAAAATATCGAGCACCCCCCATGGATGGATGAGGTGTTGGTCCCCATACATCAGAATGAATAAGATCAAAAGAAGAAGTAGAACTAAACTCATTCATTTCAAAAGGTAAAGCATGATGTTTGCCAAGTTTGCATGATAAACAAGAAATGTTATCAATTGATACACAATTTCCTAACACTCCTAAGTGAGCTAATGATTTTATTCTGGCTAGAGATAAGTGACCTAGCCGAGCATGCCACAACTCAAAAGAGGAAGTGCTGAAAACTGAGGCAACAAGACTTGAAGAAGGTAATGGAAGGCGAAAGTAGACCACTTCAATCATCCGTCTAACTTTACGGCCGAGTCCAAGGATCTGCTTGGTCTTTGGATCCTGTACAACACAACTAGAAGAATGAAATAAAATGATCAAGTTTGATTCAAGAAGCTGCGCAATCGAAACTAAGCTCAGAGATAGTTTCGGAACATTTAAAACATCCGGTAATTGTATATGAGGAGTGGAAACGTTTCCACTAAAAGATACCGGTAGGCTAGTGTTGTCAGTAGTTCTTACTGACGTAAATTGCTGAGGTGGTTTCTTAGAAACGAAACCATCAGGGCAAGGTGTCATATGATTGCAACACCCGGAGTCAAAAGACCATGTGTTACCTGTTGCAGCTGAGTGTGGAGAATTCATACCCATAGCACCAGACATGATCTGCTCCATGAGTTCCTGAATTCCATTAGGTCAGGTGAGGAGGCTGAAAAAACCTCGGTATCAGCAATAGTAGATCCAGCAACAGTGTGAGTCCGGTTCTGAGTACCAGTGTGCTTTGAGTTCTTCAGGCAGTCAGACTCATAATGACGCGGATGGGTGATTCCACACCTACGGCACTTACGGATAGGACAATCAAGGAGAAGATGAGCAGTAGAATGGCAAAATGCACACTCAGATATGTTCGTCTTTCCCACAGATTTGGAATGGTTGCTGTTGGTCCATTTGCCTTTTGACTTGGGATGAGACGTGTAGAGAACGCTATCAGTAGCAGGCATCGGTGATCGCATGTGAAGACGGGTTTCTTCACTTATCAATTCTGATATTGCTTCTTCAATAGTAGGTAATGGCTGCCTATGAAGAAGAGAAGCACGAACATTCTCAAATTTATCAGTCAGACCCATCAGAATAGTGATCAAATGTAGCTGGTTGAAGTAGGCGGTGAATTGTTGAGTTGTTTCATCAAAAATCTGTGGTGCTCCAAGACTTATATGATCTCTGAGAGACTGCATTTCAGAGATATAAGAGTTTATGGATTGATCAGGAAGCTGACGTTTGCTCTGAAAAGTGGTCCACAGTTGATACTGATGAGACAGGCCTGATGACGTGTACCGCTTGGCAAGAAAATCCCAGAGACTTTTGGCGGTAAGATAACCAAGAAACTGTTGGTTGATCTCAGGAGTAGTGGAGGCATTAATAAAGCCCAGAATACGAGCATTATTGATGTCCCACTCATTCATGCGTTTTGCAAAGTCAACAGCGTTCTCAGCTGCTTCTTGAACTAGAACTTTGGATGCACCAGTAGCATAGGTGTGAAGGCCATAGGATTTTAGCAAAATTGTCATATGATGATGCCAAATAATGTAGTTGCTACCATTGAAAACAACTGAGATGGGATTTGAGTGACTGAGATTGGTAGCCATGAATTGAGGAATAGATACTGAGAAACAGTATTAGTGACCGGTAGAGTTCGACCGATAATAGTTTCGACCGGTAGGGTGTTCAACCGGTAGGATGACGTTCGACCGGGATGTGTACCGGTATTAATGACCGGTATTAACGACCGGTAGGGTTCGACCGATAAAGTTTCGACCGGTAGGCGTTCGACCGATAAAGTTTCGACCGATAGAGTTCGACCGAGAGGCGTTCGACCGATAGGCGTTCGATCGATAGAGTTCGACCGATAGGCGTTCGACCGGCTAGGGTTTCAGAAAACAAACCAGCGGCGACTTCAAACAGATCGATCGATCTGATCTTAAAGGAACAAATCGATTCAAAGCAAAGAAATCGATTCATAGGCGATGACTCACAAGGAATCAGCGGCGGCGGCGACAAGAGACGACAAGAGGCAGAAGTGGCGACGAGAGTCGATTATGGTTCGGATGAACAGTGATGACGATGAACAGTAAACCAATGAATAGTAAAATCGAAGAAAAAAAAAACCTACAACTCTGATTCCATGTTAAAAGATGAATATGGTTGAAGAAGATAATGAATATGCTGAAGGTTTGAAACCTCGATATATTGATTGAGATAAAACGTACAGAGTGTAAAGTAAATAATGAAAAGTTATCTAACCTAGACTACAAGATACAACATATTTATACGTAGACTAAATGAGCTTGGGCCCTATACTGACATGGGCCTTGGCCCTCTATATACATTAACACAGAGGTTGTCTCTTAATGGAACCATTAAGAAGTAAACAAACAGTCCCTTAGTGAGTTGTAATTAAGGGTTTTTTATCTCTACTTTATAATATAGTATAATTAGTGTTGTTTATTAACTTTCAATCCTTATCTCTAACTAATTTAACTCCCCTAAAATCACTCCCCTTCATAACTAAATACGGGATAAAAATCAAATTTTAAATATAAAAAATCTAAAATATAATTAAGAAAATCTAACAGAATATTTAATGTTTATTTAAAAATTACATTATATTATTAAATCTAAAATAAATTACATTATTATTAAACTATCGAAAAAACTCTTAAAAAAAAGCTTTTATGCATTAAGTACTGTTTATTGATATACATTATTTAAAATTCAAGATTACAAGTAATGTTGAACGACTACAAATTTCTAAAGCTATATGTTTGAATTCATAACTAACTAATAAAAATAATCAAAACATGATAAACATCTCAATTAAATATAAATAATTTGAATTATATAAGATAATCATTGAATTCTAACAAAATACTTAATTTTTTTTTATATATAAAACATTATATAATTAAGCCTAAATCATTATCTCTCTCAAAACCATCCAAAATCGTACCGTAAATCGACAAAAAATAAAAGAAAGCATTAAAATATGATGTATCTCGCTGCATTACGCGAGTACACTTCTAGTTCCAATTAATATGAAACTGAAATCGGAATCAAGGAAAATAGTTTAAATTAATAGGAATTAAAAAATAAAAATATTTTAAATTAAAAAGAAATTGAAATCATAATAAAAAACTGCATAATTTAAATTAATAATTATTACCGTATATAAAATGCATTCAAATTAAATAATTCATATTATAATAATTACCATATATACATTACGAAATTAGGTACAATACTAAAATACCCTTATCAATTAAAAAAAGTAAAAAGGGGAAATTCATTGATTGGTCAATATTGGTTTCCAAAGTTTTCAGTCTAATGTTGGTTTTCCAATTGATCCCTCCTCTCTCTCTCTCTCTCTCTCTCTCTCTCTCTATATATATATATATATATATATATATATATATATAATGAGATGTTAATTTGAGAAATGATAAATGTATGAAAAATAGAAAAGCAATCCTAGCCTTTCATTCGGTCAAGATCGGATTTGACTGATTAACAATTGCGGTTTTGACTTGTCAAAAGTTACGGCTATTCCAAAAATATAAGGACAGTTGTGTAATTTTACAAATACACGGGACGTGTTCATATATCAATTATATGTTCATATATGAACCAGTGTAATTCACATATGAACTCTTTTAATTGATTCATATAAGAACCTTTGTGATTCATATATGAACTAATGAACTGTACGTTCATATGTGAATCTGTTAATGTGAATCAGTTGAACTAATTAACATATTCACATATGAACCTTTGTGATTCACAACTGATTCATATATGAACATATGGTTCATATATGAATCAATTAAAATAGTTCATATGTGAATTACACTGGTCATATATGAACATATAATTCATATATGAACTCGTCCCGCATATTTTACGAAACTACCTCTCTAAAGGGCTTTACGGTCAACGCTGCAAATATTGACCAGATAAAGGGTTATGACCATTTTTCTATTTCTCATATATTTACCATTTTTCAAATGAACATAATCTTATATATATATATATATATATATATATATATATATATATATATATATATATATATAGGGTCAGGTTCAGGGGAAAACATCAAAAAAACGGAAAACTGAAGAACACCCTAGTAGCCCTTCATTTGGACGGTATGCACTTATGCATACAAGTAATTTGTAACATGCACACGTGCATATGCACAAGTGCATAAAAACAAAAACAACAACATAATTACCTGTATGCACAAGTGCATACCGTCTAGATGAAAGGCTACCAAAGTGTTCTTCAGTTTTCCGTTTTTTTGAGGTTTTCCCTTGAACCTCCGTCTATATATATATATATATATATATATATAGTGTTTGTTTAATTTGCAACCCTTAAAAAGGTTGCAAACATTGCAACCTACATCTTAACCGTTGGATTCATGATCGGTGGTTATAAAAGATATGGGGCCCAATATTTTTAATTAAAAAAAGAGAAAAATAAAAATAAAATAATCGTCGATCATTAATCCAACGGTTAAGATGTGGGTTGCAAAGGTTGCAACCTTTTTAAGGGTTGCAAAATATCCTTCCACTATATATATATATATATAATATAAAAATGTCCTTCATTTAACGGAAGTTTTTAATGATGGACCAAATTTGGACGATTTTACAAACTACAGTGGTTATCTTGTATTTTCAAAATTGCATGGACGAAAACTGTTATATTCGACAAAATATGGGACCAAATTTGTGTTTAGTCTTTTTTTTAAAACAAAAGTAAGTTAGATAGGGACCAAAGTTAAATAGATTGGCAACCACAATCACCACAATCTTGATTAGTTTAAAAGAAGGTCTAAAGTTGACTGTAAATGAAAATCACAGGGACCAAAGATATAATTTACTCTAAAAATTATATTACGATGGATGTTCTAATAAGCTTCTAGAAATAGTAAAGGAAAGTTTCCACTCGTCATCATCAATGACGCAAATGCCACCCTAAAAGTATTTTAAATCGTGTTTTACTTTATTTTATTTTTATTAAAAAGATATAGCTTTATAGAAAAATAAGAGATTAAAATCTAATTTTGATCCTTGATGTTTAAGGAAAAATCTAACAGTCGAACCTAAATTTGAATAATTTTATGAATCTTTTTTGTGGTTTTCATTTTGTTCTAAAAATGATTGATTCATGATCATTAACCTTGTTAAAAAAAATTTGGTAAATAAATCAATAATGTTTTAGTCTTTTGTTTCATTTGTTCAATTTTGTTTGAAAAGATTTTAACCATAAAAAAAAAACCTCAAAAACCTTTTAAAGCGAAATTAAGGAAACGGAAGAAAAGACCAAAACACTCTTGATTTAATGAATTAAAGGAGTTAGTTATTAGGGATCACTTTCAAAACAAAGTACAAATCAAAAGGATAATTTATCGACTTATCAAAATTCAGGTAGGGGTGTGGAAAACCCGAATGGTCCGAATACCCGAACCTGAGCCATAATTGAGGTGTTTTTGTAAAACCCGAATTCCCCGAAATCCGAAAACCCGAAACCCGAATTTTTTGGGGGATATTTTGGTTCGGGTTGGGTTTTATTTCTCGCCACCCGATCCGTCTGAAAACCCACATATATATATATATATATATATATAGAGAGAGAGAGAGAGAGAGAGATTCAAACGAGAACAATAACTATTTAAAAGAACACGAGAAATAACAAAATCATTAGTGATTTTACATTAACACACGAAAAAATGACTTTGGCCGCGACTTCAGGTCCGCATGGCTTTTTTGAGTTAAAGTACAGTAGTATGAAATACATGATGTTGCTCAATTGGTTAACTTTAACAGTTAAAGTACAATAGTATGAAATACATGTCAGATATATGTATGCTCAAGAAGATAAACATGAATATATGAGCATTTTCAACATAGAAGATTTTCTCAAAACAAGTATTTGAATGAATGAAATGAATACAAGAAACTTGTTTGAGAATCTGACAATGTATCAAAAGATCAAATATGAATGATAATCATGTAAAGCTTAGGTCATGAATGATTGGAATGCACTACTAAATAAAAGACTATTTTCGGCGGAATTTTCCGCCGAAAATTTTCGGAGGATTTCCGACGGAAGTCAAACGGGTCAACCCACTTTGACTTTCGCCGAAAATCCGCCGAATTTTTTTTATTTTATTTTTTAAAAAAAATCAATTATTTTCGGCGGATTTCCAACGGAATATAATTTTTTTATATTTTTTTCTTATTAATTATAATTAATTAACTATTTTCGACGGATTTTCGGCGGATTTTAATTAATTATAATTAATTAATTAAAATCCGCCGAAAATCCGCCGAAAATAGTTAATTAATTATTATATTTAAAAAAATTAAAAAATTAAAAATAAAAATCCGTCGGAAATCCGCCGAAAAATTCATAACATTTTCGGCGGATATTCTATAATTTTTAAAAAAATAAAATAAAATAAAATCCGCCGAAAATCCGTCGAAAATAATTATTTAATTATTATATATTAAATTATTTAAAAAGTATAAAAAATAAAAATAAAAATCCGTCGGAAATCCGCCGAAAAATTCATAACATTTTCGGCGGATATTCTATAATTTTTAAAAAAAATAAAAAAATAAAAAAATAAAATCCGCCGAAAATCCGCCGAAAATAGTTAATTAATTATTATATTTAAATGAATTAAAAAAATAAAATATAAAAATCCGTCGGAAATCCGCCGAAAATTTTATAACATTTTCGGCGGATATTCTATAATTTTTTAAAAAAATAAAAATAATAATATTCGCCGAAAATCCGCCGAAAATAATTAATTCATTATTATATTTAAATGAATTAAAAAAATAAAAATAAAAATCCGTCGAAAATACTTAATTCTTTATTATATTTAAATGAATTAAAAAAAATAAAAATCCGCTGAAAATACTTTATTATAAAAATAAAAATCCGCCGAAAATAGTTAATTCATTATTATATTTAAATTAATTAAAAAAATAAAAATCCGCCGAAAATCCGTCGAAAATAGTTAATTAATTATTTTTTTAATAAACTAAAAAAAATAAAAATAAAAATCTGCCGAAAATCCACCGAAAATAGTTAATTAATTATTTTTTTAATAAATTAAAAAAAATAAAAATAAAAATCCGCCGGCCTTTAACGTTTCCAGTTGGGCTTTAACATACCTAGTTGGGCTTTAACAGATCCCGTTAATATTTAAAGGATCCAGTTAGTCTTTAAAAGATTCAATTAGTCTTTAAAGGATCCAGTTGAACTTTAATGGATACGGTTGGGCTTTAACGGATCCAGTTGGGCTTTAATGAATCTAGTTGTGCTTTAACGTACCCAATTTGGCTTTAATGAATACAGTTGATCTTTAAGGGATTTAGTTGGCCTTTAACTACACAATTGGGCTTTAAAGTACCTCGTTGGGCTTTAATGGATCAGGTTAAGCTTTAATGGATCGAGTTGACTTTAACGTATCTAGTTGGCTTTAACGGATTCGGTTGGGTTTTAACGTTCCTAGTTGGGCTTTAACGGATCCAGTTGGGCTTTAATGTACCCGGTTGGGCTTTAAAGGATCCAGTTGAGTTTTAATGGATACGGTTGGGCTTTAACGGATCCAGTTGGGCTTTAATGGATCAAGTTGTGCTTTAACGTACACAATTTGGCTTTAATGGATATAGTTGATCTTTAAGGGATTTAGTTGGGCTTTAACTACACAACTGGGCTTTAAAGTACCTCGTTGGGCTTTAATGGATCAGGTTGAGCTTTAATGGATCGAGTTGGCTTTAACGTATCTAGTTGGCTTTAACGGATCCGGTTGGGCTTTAACGTTCCTAGTTGGGCTTTAACGGATCCAGTTGGACTTTAATGTACCCGGTTGGGCTTTAATTGATCCAGTATGGCTTTAATGGATACGGTTGGGCTTTAACGTATCCAGTTGGGTTTTAACGAAGCCAGTTGGACTTTAACGGATCCGGTTGGGCTTTAACGTTTCCAGTTGGGCTCCAACATACCTAGTTGGGCTTTGACGTACCCTGTTGGGCTTTAATAGATCCCGTTAGTATTTAAAGGATCCAATTAGTCTTTAAAATATCCAATTAGTCTTTAAAATATCCAATTAGTCTTTAAAGGATCTAGTTGAGTTTTAATGGATACGGTTGGGTTTTAACGTACATAGTTGGGCTTTAATGGATTCAGTTGTGCTTTAACGTACCCAATTTGGCTTTAATGGATACAGTTGATCTTTAAGGGATTTGGTTGGGCTTTAACTACATAGTTGGGCTTTAAAGTACCTTGTTGGGCTTTAATGGATCATTTTGAGCTTTAATGGATCGAGTTGGCTTTAACGTATCCAGTTGGCTTTAACGTTCCTAGTTGGGCTTCAACGGATCCATTCGTCTTTAATGTACCCGGTTGGGCTTTAATTGATCCAATATGGTTTTAATGGATACGGTTGGGCTTTAACGTATCTAGTTTGGTTTTAACAAATCCAGTTGTCGATTTACAGTACAATTTTGGATGGTTTTGAGAAAGTGATAATGTTTTTTTTTCTATAAATTTGTTTAGTTTAGGCTTAATAATATAATGTTTTTTATATAAAAAAAATAAGTATTTTGTTAGAATTCAATGATTATCTTATATATTTTAATGACATCTAGAAAAAATAACCAATTACATATTTAATAATATAATTAAAACAAATTTATAGTAATATAATATATTAATTAACAGTGACACATGGAAATGTCTGCATAAAATGAAGGCTCTGAACATACCAAATTGGTGGGTGTTAGAAGTCTCGAGTAGTAATATGTATCTTGTGCTTTGATACTTGTAAATTAAGAGATTTTTAAAATATTGCATAAAATGATGGTACCTTATACCTAATAATTTGTATTTAAGAGTTTTTTATCCGTCCTTTATAGGATAAATTTTTTGTTGGAATATGAGATGTAATATAAAAAAATACGGAAGAAAAAAGATTTTATATTACATCTCATTAATATAGATATAAATGTAAAATCTACATTTAAAATAGATTGTGCTAATATAAAATCTATTTTATAAAATTCTCCACCAAAAAAACAAATATTTATATTAATAAATGAGTATTTATTCCACAAATAGATGATTATGTGAGATACTGTGCTTGGAAAGGTTGTACCAAAGCATTAAGAAAATTGTAAATTAAGTAATTGACTTTAATTAGTTGTACCTTATGCTTGAAATTTTGTAATTAAAAGTTTTTTATATCGTTTTTATAATATAGTATAGATATAGATATTGATAAATATAGATAGATACACAAATCACCCACTCAATCTCTAAATTTCCTTTCCCTCCCAAATTTCCCCCCAATCTCTAAATTTCCTTTCCCTCCCAAATTTCCCCCAATCTCTCATTACCCACGAAAATACTTCTAATTTTCGTCGTTCCCTTCATCCTCTCTCTCTCTCTCGTCTGCCTTACTCTCTCTCTCTCTATCTCGGTCGAAGTCTCTCTATCTCGGTCGATCATGTCGGAGTATTCGAATAAGAAAACGAGAGGTGGGTTTATCGCGGCGGTGTTTGCGATGCAGGGTTTCGGGAGTAGCCCTAGTACAGTGAAAAGTAGGTTGGGCCACAAATGGGTGCGGCCGCGGGAACCCTAAATCAAAACCCTAAATCGCCATTAGCTTCACACAGACACACTCATAAAGTAGCAATGGCGAAGCGTCTAATCCCATGTCTCAACAGAGTGTTGGTGGAGAAGATTGTTCCGCCTTCCAAAACCACCGTCGGTATCCTTCTCCCTGAGAAATCTTCAAAGGTAATTCCTACTCTTCTCTCTCGTTTGTCGTCTGTTATGGAGACGGTTTTTGATTTGGTAATTGACTGGTTTTGTATGTGAGATGTGCAGTTGAATTCCGGGAAGGTTATTGCTGTAGGCCCCGGAACTCGCGATAAATCGGGTAACACGATTCCGGTGTCTGTTAACGAAGGAGATACGGTTCTCCTTCCTGAATATGGAGGCACGGAAGTAAAGCTCGGTGAAAAACAGTACGTTTTCTTCATCTCTTCCCTGTATTCTTTGTGTGGATCTCGAATTTTCAATTAGGGATTTGTTATTTTGTAAAGTATAATTAGGTTTTGATCTTGGCCTATTATTATTGTCTGATCAAGTATTTTGTGCACCTTGAATGTCTAAAATGAATTTACATAAACAATCTCTCTTATTGGAGTTCTAAACTTGCATTTTTAGGTAGCAAACTAATTTATGAGTTTCTTGTTTTCAAAGTTGACCAGTATTGTGTTTTCGCTGTATAGAAATCACCGCTAGCTATATATTTTGATTGTTTTGAATTGGGCATGAATGATAAAACACAGGGGAGAGTTGTTCTCAGTGCCTCTGAAATACTTGCAGGTTTTCTGCAGGGTGCCCTCTCATTCAGCCCTTCACATTAATTTTATTGTTCATTTCACAGTTGTTTTTGTTAATTTCTGTGGATTGAATGTAAATGATGGCATCATAGTACGGGTTTTGTGCTTTTTTGAATTTGGGTTTATTGAAAAGTTGGACTCTTTGGTTCTTCTTTTCTTTTCAACCTTCAATTCAAAATTTTCTTCTCATTCCCGCCTCCAAACGCCATTACATTTCATCTTGATCTAAATTCTCATTTTGCTTTGGATTTATCAGTTCTAAAACGGGTTTTAATTAGAAACTTGTCAATCATGTTGAAGCCAAACTAGTAATTGTCTTGAATTTGACAATTGTTAGTTTGATAATTACTGATGACCCATTTTGCTTTTCAAGTTTAAGTGATTTTTTTTAAAATGTTGTAAAAATATTTGCAATATTTAAAGATTGAGCCAGCTTGTTCAACAATGTCTCCTTTGATCCAATTAATAGCTGCTTTGCATTCTGAACTTTGAACTAGCTGACACACAAATGGTGAAGCTGTTTCACTTTTGAAATTTAGATTTAAAGAAGTTGAATGTAGGTCATTTGATAATTCTATTTGTTTCGGAGAATATTAGTTCCAAATTTTCTTCTTTGAAGCATAATTTAGGTTTGTTTAGACCACAAAGTTTGCTTAATAACAAGGTGGATTTGTGTTTTTGGTGTCACTATACAACATGCATGCATCTTTTGTTACAGGATTTGATCTGCTTGGAGGTATCCTTCTAAAGCTTGATTTGAGTTTCTTGGAAGATTTCCTTTTGTTTGCATGTAAACCTTTAAGCATTCTTGGCAAAATATTTATCTTCCATTTGCTAACATCATTCATATGCACTTGTGCATATACTACCATTATTGGATTTCGATTATTTATCTTCCATTACTATTAACTTTCTACGTGACATTAATATTTTTTTTATTTGATATTGTAGAAAGTGATGATGTTGTTGATGACCTTGAAGTTGAGAGTGAATTTCAAATATAATCGATCGTGAGCTTGATGCATTTAACACTCCAGTGTCTCAAGATCCATGATTTGGTTTGAACATTATGTTTCGTTTTGATGAATTTGGATTGATGTAAAACTTGTTATGTGTTTTTTTTAATATTTTTGGATTGATGTAAAACTTGATGGTATGTGCATTTTTAATGTTTGAACTTGTGGACATCAAATTCTTCGTCTTATATATATATATATATAAATGCATGAAAATGAAAAATACATAGAAAATTTTGAAACCGGGTCAACCACCCGGTTGGACCGTGACCCGCCAAAAAACCGGGTTTTAAAACATTGGATTTTCGGCGAAATATTCTGTCGCAAATAAATAAATAAATAAATATTTTCGGCGGAATTTTCCATCGCAAATAAATAAATTAATTAATTAAAGATTTTCGGCGCGAATTTTCGGCGGAATATTCTGCCGCAACAAAATAAATAAATAAATAAAGATTTTCGGCGGAATTTTCCGCCGCAAATGAATAAATAAATAAAAATAAATTACTATTTTCGGCGGATTTTTCCGCCGAAAATCCGCCGAAAATAATTAAAATTAATTTTTTTAATTAATCAAATTATTTAAATTTAAAAAAAAAATCGGGTCGGTTTTCGGCGGATTTTTCCGCCGAAAATAGTAATCCGCCGAAAATGACTATTTCCGGCGCCCCTGTTTCCGGCGGATCAAATCCGCCGAAAATACCTTATTTCCGACGGATTTGGCAGTCGGAAAAAGTCGAAAATTTTGTAGTGATGTGTCTATATGAAAAAATGTAGACATTCATGAAAGAAACGCTTTGAATGAATTAACACTCAACAGACATTGAATATACAAAATGAGTGTCTTACCATCAAAAATTAGTTTCAATATGAGACATGGTAAGAACATATTCAACAAAAATACTAAATCGGTGTGTATGAATACTTGACAGTATATGGAAAAGATAATACACAAGTATTTATTTTTGGAAACACACGGTTATATAGCATTCATATCCAATGTATCAAGTCATGTTTAACTAACCGTGTAAGGAAAACATTTAAAATCACACTTCTAAATTCATGAATTCTGTTTAAGAATCGAGAAGTGGTTTGAACGTTTAAGCAAAATATATTCTTGTCTGAAAGTCGTCATTCTTTCAAACATGTATGAGATTAAGAATAAAATTAATCCTTACGCTCAACTTAAATCTCATAAACTCAGTCTCAAAGTCATAATTGATATGATCATGTAAGCTCATCCTCAAAAATATGCAAATAGGCAAAAATCGTTAAAGCAACAAAGTCTTATTGAAATGAAAAAACTTTTATTGAAAGATAAAAAACATTAAAGCAATAAAACTTGTTAAGAACGAGTTATGATCATATGTAATCAGAAATCAATGTCCTTACTCCCCCTAAAAATATGAATCACGAAATTTGTCAGTATAAACTATATGTAAAATTTTGTTAACTTGCTAACTCAAATGTAGATCAACTAGTCTTTGTCTCACTCCCCCTGAAAGCATGAACACACCTTCAGTGCAGAGATCATACAGACAAAAATTAAAGAAAAGAAAAATAACAAAAATAAACTGTACTAGGTAACTACAGATTATGTCTTGAGATTTAACATGCCAAGTTTCGAAATGAGAAAATTAAATCTCTTTTCGTCCAAAGACTTGGTGAATAAATCAACAAGTTGATAATCTGAGTTTACAAAATAAAGTTCAATTGTACCTTTTTCAACATTGTATTTTATAAAGTAATATCGCACGTCAATGTGCTTTGTTTTCGTATGTTGAGCAGGGTTTGCAGATATCGCAATGGCGCTCTTCGAATCGCAGTAAATCGGGATTTTGTTGTACTTGAAACCATAATCTCGGAGTTGTGTTCGCATCCACAACACTTGAGAAAACAGCTAGCTACAACTACGTACTCTGCCTCGGCTGTTGAAGTACATACAAACAGTTGTTTCTTCGAAGCCCAACTCACGAGCTTATCTCTCAAGAATTGTAAGTACTCTTGATTAGAAGCTCAACCATCATGGGTTTTTGAGTTTAGCTTGAAGATATTGAAGCTCAACCATCATGGCTTCCATCTTGATTAGAAAATCAGATCCAGAATAGTTGTTTGAACCCGAATTCTTGTAAAACTTCTTTTGAAAAGCTCGAGTCAACATGATCATTGCTTGATTCAGCTCTTCACCATCATCAGAATCAGAGTTATCACTGTTTGAATCATCAGTGCTATAAATCACTAACTTCTTCTTCTTCTCTTTCCCTTTCTTCTTATCCACCACAAGAGTTATGTGATCTGCAACAACTTTCTCAGACTTTTTCTTCTCTTCTCTTTTCTCTTCCACTTCTTCCTCATTCTGTCGGAGGGTTTCATAAACTTCATGAAGAGGTATTTCATTGAGATCTTTCATTTGCTTCATCCTCCGAGTGTGTTTCTTCCACTCAGGCTGCAGTACACTCAAAAACTTCAAATTATTCTCAATTTGCTTCTTTTTCACCTTGTTCTTGGCCAACTCATTCAACAATTCAACAAACCTCTCATAAGTTTCCTCCAGACTTTCACCAGCTTTGCTTTAAAGTCTTCATAGCTGTTTATACAATTTGCTACCTTCATCTGGTTGCCAGCCTTTGAACCCATCATCATCATCTTCTCTAACTGATCCCACATCTTCTTTGCAGTACTCTTGTAGCTGTCTATTTTGACGTAGATCTCATTAGGTATACTTTGAAGAAGTAGAGATCTAGCTTGTTTATCAGCTTTGTATCTTTTCTTCTGTTCTGGAGTGTAGTTTGACACATCAACAATGATTTCCTTAGTTTTGGGCTCTCGGGGCTCCAAATCATCTTCACTGTCAGAAGTTTGTTCATCATCATCAATTAGAACAGTAGACTTGACTGGTTTCATTATACCCTTATCAATTGATTGTTTGATGAATTCTCCATTGTCGTGTCGGTCTATGAAGTCCAAAAATCTGTATTTCCATTGTTCGTATTCTCCCTTGAACAATACTGGTGGTTTTACATCATTTCCAATAGCTAGAGCATCCTTGGAAGTCATCCTGGCAAATAAACTGTAGAATAAGAACTTGAAATGACCGTTAGTTCAAAAGAAATAAAAATATATAAAATTTTAGAAAAACTTTCAGAAATAAATTTCCAAAAATTATTCTATGTCCACAATTCGCACACCACTTGTAGCCAAGACAATTCGCAAAAAACTTAAGGATTCGCAGAACAAGAGCAATTCGCAGACTTCGAGATGCGAATTCCAGGAATTCGCACACTACTATATGCGAATTCTGAGCTTTTCGCATACAACTATATGCGAATTCTATACTTAGAATTTTTCTTGAACTCCCAACAATTCGCAGGCAACTTTTCGCACACTAGAGTGATACAAATTCTATACTTAGAAACTTTTTGAACCACAAAGAATTCGTATCGATGCGAAATCCACATTTAGAAAAAAATTTTCCAAATTTCCATGCGAAATCTTAAGCAATTCGCATGTAGGTCTATGCGAATTCTAAGCAATTCGCATGAAACACTATGCGAATTCAAGAAATTCGTATGCTTCTATATGCGAATTCTTCCACTTTTCGTACAACGACCTATGCGAATTCTATCCTTAGGAAAAATTTCCACCAACTTTTCGTATGTTGAACTATGTGAATTCAGATCAATTCGTACAAAGCCCTATGTGAATTCTGTGCAATTCATATATGTCTCTTATGCGAATTCCATACTTGTGATTTTTCAGATTTGAAAGCTTATGCGAAATCCTCTCTTATGCGAGTTCTTGCGGATTTTGTAGATCTTGTCAGTTCTTCAATGTCTTATGCGAATTCTTTGATATCCCGTCCAAAATCACCTTAAATCCGTCCAAAAACCCATCAATTCTTCAAATTAGAATTCCAAACTTCACCAATTTGATCTAATACAGTTTTCGAACCAACTACAAACAATGAATTTCAAATAAATTCAATCAAATGTATAACTTTGAACCGATACAGTGCGTATAAACTCGTGAAACTCAAGATATGAAAAAACACCAAATCAAACCAAAAATTACAGTGTAATTGGAGTACAAATCAATACTAAATCATTCTAATTCACTAATCGACCAAAGCTCAATAGAAAAGTTCAACAATTACAGACTAGAACTCAAAAAAATTGATCAAATGTAGTAAATAGATTGCGAACAACTCGTTTCTTGATTTCGATTGAACTTGCTCTGATACCAATTGTGTGTCCCACAATATCAAGTTCTTAATCATGATTGCAATACGAATTCAAATCAATTTGTCATATATTCAAATCCAATTTCACATATTACAAACAAGATTATCTCAGTATTTCTATCACAAGGATTCTCTCTGTTAGTTGCAATTATAGTTCTAGTTCTGAACTCCTCCTTTACATGAATACAAAGAAAAACTATTTATACTACCTATAAGTTACACGGACAAACTAAACAAAGTTGACTAAAGTTGACTTTCTACTTTAAACACCTTTGACTTTGACTTGAGGAACTTTGACTTGGACTTTGAGTTTCCATCCTTTGATGATCTTGGATACAACTTTTATGCTCTAACACTAATGATTTTGTTAGTTCTCGTGTTCTTTTAGATAGTTACTGTTCTCGTTTGATCCTCCCTCTCTCTCTCTCTCTATATATATATATATATATATATACTATATTATAAAACACGGATAAAAAACTCTTAAAAACAATTGTTAAAGCTTAATGTACCGTTATTTAATGCTAATTACTTAAAATCTATTCAAAACAATCATTAAAGCTTTATGTACTACATTTAATGTTATTTATTAACTTTCAATCCTTATCTCTTACCATTTTAACTCCCCTAAAATCACTCCTCATTTCAATCCCTAAAATCACTCCCCTTCATAATTAAATAATGATAAAAATCAAACTTTAAATATAAAAAATCTAAAATATAATTAAGAAAATCTAATAGAATATTTAATTTTTATTTAAAAAAAAACATTATAGTATTAAATCTAAAATAAATTACATTATTATTAAACTATCGAAGAAACTCTTAAAAACAAGCTTTTATGCATTAAGTACTGTTTATTGATACACATACTTAAAATTCAAGATTACAAGTAACGGTGCATGAGTACAATTTTCTAAAGCTATATGCTTGAATTCATAACTAACTAATAACATAATCAAAACAAGATAAAAATCTCAATTTAAATATAAAGAATTTAAAATATATAAGATAACCATTGAATTCTAACAAAATACTTAATTTTTATATAAAAAACATTATATTATTAAGCCTAAATTAAACAAATTTATAAAAAAAAAGCTCATTATCACTTTCTCAAAACCATTCAAAATCGTATCGTAAATCGACAAAAAATAAAAGAAAACATTAAAATCATGATGTATCTCGCTGTATTGCGCGAGTACGCTTCTAGTATATATGTATATATGTGTGTGTATATATATATATATATATATATATATGTAGAAGGAAGATTATACGAGAAACAAACTAATTTACGAGAAGGAGAGAAAAAAATATGAGCCACATAATCAATTAATTAAAAAATACCAAAAATAAAAAATAATTTTAGAATTTTAGATAATCACCATAATTTGATTTGGATAAATCCTAAAGATTTTCATTATATATTTATTCTTTAATCTCAATTAATTTATAAGTTTTTTTTATTAAGTTTTATATAATTTTTTTTTATAGTTACACTTTTAATTAAAAAAAAAGTCACAATATTGATCAAATATCACATGTGATATTCATAATCAATTCATTATTTTTTTCTCTATTTTTTGGATTCACGTTTTGAATCATATGTGATTAGGTATCACATTTATTACGTATCACATATGATCCACTATCTAATTTTTTGTACATATCACATATCATATTATCACATGTAATAGTTGTAGATATTTTAGTTAATCATATGTGATTATGTGTATTTATATTTATAGATCTTTTTGTGATGTAAATATTATCACATGTGATAATGTGTTATTTATATTCAAACCTATATTATCATATGTGATACATAATATATCATATGTTAAATGAAGTTAATTACACGTTATTCAAAATATAGATCCAAAAAATAGAGAAAAAACGGTGAAAAATATAACGAATTGATTGTGGATATCACATGTGATATTTGATGAAAATTATGATTTTTTTTTATCAAAAATATATCTAAATTAAAAAAAGTATAAAATTTGATAAAAAAAATTATGAATTTATTACACTTAAAAAATAAATAAATTTAAAAGCTATAATGAGATATTAAGGATTTATCCAATTCAAAATGATAATTATTCTAAAATAATTTTTATTTTTTATTTATGATATTTTTTTTAATTAATGGATTATGTGACACATATTCCTTCTTGCATTCTTGCAAATTGATTGTCTTCTTGTTTGAACCTACTCCTATGTATGTATTATATAAATATATTTATTTATCAAATTATCCTTTAGAAATCCTAAATTCTTGTTCGTCGTAATGACTAAACCTACTATCAATTTATCAATCCTCTTAATCAATTGAGTTTATCTTAAAAAGCATCGAATATTATAAATTTTTTGCATATAATTATACTCGAAACCCAACCGAACCCAACCTGAAACCCGAGGAACCCGAATCCAAAATAAACCGAAATCCGAGACCCAAAGTTTGTGGCTTGATTTCCATATCTAAAATCCGATCAAGTTATTGATTTTCTAACCCTTACCTGCCCGATACTCACCTAGAATTCAGATTTCATTTTTAGACTTTCCACTTTGGCTATGTTTGGCAAACTAGCTGATAAGCTAACTTATTACTGATAAGCTAGCTGGTGATTGATAAGCTAGCTGGTAGCTGATAAACTAGTTGATGGAAAAGTCACGTTTGACAAAAACTAGCTTATAATCATTTAAATTACCAAAAAGGATATTAATTATTTATTTATAATTAAAAATTAATATATAATAATGAATACTAATGAGGGGCATAATTGGAATAATCACAAAAAACTCCTCATAAGCTACTCCAAATAGCTTATCAAAAAACTAGTTTATAAACTAATTTATGGTCATCCAAACATCTACCCAGAAAATAAGATAGTCTATAATTTTTTGCCAAACAATGCCTAAGCCTCATGGATCAAAACTAGAGTTTACTAAAATAAGAATAATAAACAACCGACTTTTATTTTAGGATTTATTTGACCAAACGCGGAAAAGAAAAAGGAAAGGATATTATTGTCTTTTCACAAGATAACGTGGTCCAACCAATTTTGGAATTTATTCATTGCTTTCTCATGAACCAACGAACGTCCCACGCGGGTCTATCTATATTATAAATAGAGTAAACTACCATTTTCGTCCTTGTGGTTTATTGTTTATATCTATTTTCGTCCTTGGTCTTTAAAAATTACTTTTTTCATCATTGTGGTTTGTAATTTGTTTCCATTTTTGTCCCTCTGACTAACTTTGTTAAAAAGTTTAGTTAATATCAGGGGTAATTCTGTCTTTTCCATATTTCTTTAACTTTTTAATTATTTATTGATTTCTTAAGTTTTCTTATTTATTTATGTATCTTATTTTATTATTTTCCATAAAAAAAGGAAGATGACGGCAATCTATCTCGAGTAAACTCTTTCTTCTCCGACGCCGATTGCTAAAATTATGAGGTGTAACCAGTTTACCACTTCGATTAGATTTCTCTCTCTCTCTCTCTCTCTCTCTCTCTCTCACACACACACACACATGAACCATAATTTCCAAGGTAAGACAGAGCTAAACAAAGACACAGAGGGAGATGAAATGGTTTCCAGGCACAAACATGAACCAAGTATGCTTTCTACCAAAATCACCCCAAATCAATGGTTGTGTGTGTGTTTTAAACTAATCTCGTGGGTTTTTTAGGGAGGGGGTGTTCATCTCCTGTATGATTCACCATATTTTTTCTCTAAGAATCACAACATACAGATCGGTCCAAATCCCATGAAAAAGCCCACTTCCAAATCAATTACGGTCCAAACCCCATGAAAAAACCCACTTCTTAAATTCCAAATCAACATACATATTGAACATTGATTCAAGTAGAATAAAGTTGTTGGTTTCTCTCTCTATACTCAAACCCCATGAAAACCCACATCCAAATCAAAATTCAATTCTTGCAATGGAGTTTCTCTCTCTCTCTCTCTCTCTCTCCCTCCCTCCTTCCCCCCCCCCTCTCTCTCCACACAATGCTTCAGTGGAGATTTCACTCAAATCAAAATTCAATTCTTGTCAGAGTTTTTGGCATTATTAAGGTGGTGGGCTTGAGTTGTAGCCACCACAATACTGTTACTGCAGCATACCCCTACCGTCGTTTTTTTTCAAGAATATTATTATGATGTTTATAAAGATTCAGCCGTGTTTGTTTTAAAGAAATTCTTACCTTGTCGAAGAAGAAGGATAGGTGTCGGACGGAGGCCGCCGGAGGGACCGCAAAGGAGAATGGGGAAGGGGTGGTCGGGCTGTGTAATGTGTATCAATATATACATATATACGTATATATAAATATAATATATGATTATGATACTATTATTAAAATTATTATAAAATTAGATGGAATAACTGAAATGACTAAAATGCCTTTAATTTAATTAAGAGTAAACTACAATTTTGGTTCCTATGGTTTACCCGAAAATACGAAAGTGGTCCCTGAACTTCAATAAGTGCGGATTTCATCCCTGAGGTTTTGATTTCGCTATGAAAATGGTCCCTTGTCGTTAACTCCGTTCAAATCGTCCATTAAGTCAGGGGTAATTTCGTCTTTTTTTACGCTTCTTGAATCTTCATCTTCAACCTCATGAACACCAAGAACATGATGAATGTTCATCTTCTACATCAAGAACACCAACAATTTAAAACCCAAATCAAACTCAAAAACCAAAAACTTAAATCAAACCCATGTCTAAAAATCAAATCCTAAATCAAACCCAAAATTTAGAAACCTAAATACCTATATTTAAAAATCAAAAACCTAAATTAAACTCATATTCAATACCCAAAATTAAACCCACTTAAAAAAAGGAAAGAGAGGGAGAAGAAAGAGATATATATATATATATAGATCTGAGAGAGAAGAGAGAGAAGAGAGAAGAGAGAGAGAGAGATCGAGATATAGAGAGAGATTGAGATACAGAGAGAGAGAGATACAGGCACGAAAACTGTTAAACACCTCTCCAACGAGGTCGTCTTCTCCGGCGAGCCTATGGTCTGCGTCTTCTCTCTCTCTTTTCTCTCTCTGTATCTCGATCTCTCTCTGTATCTCGATCTCTCTCTCTGTATATCGATCTCTCTATCTCAGATCTCTCTCTCTTCTCTCGATTTCTATCTATTTATGATCTCTCTCTCTTCTTTGGGTTTGATTTTTAAATCTAGGTTTTTTTATTTAGGATTTGTGTCTTGAATGAAATTGATTGCAAATGGAAAAGTTTTTTAAATTTGGGTTTGATTTAGGTTTTTGAATATGGGTTTGATTTAAGATTTTGGATTTTTAACAAGTTTGATTTGGGTTCGTTTTTGGTGTTCTTGAGGTAGAAGATGAACATTCATCATGTTCTTGGTGTTCATGAGCTTGAAGATGAAGATTCAAGAAGTGTATAAAAAGACGAAATTACCCCTTATTTAACGGATGATTTTAACAGAGATAACGACGAGGGACCATTTTCATAGCGAAATCAAAACCTCAAGGATGAAATTCGCACTTATTGAAGTTCAGGGACCACTTTCGTATTTTTTGGTAAACCACAGGGACCAAAATTGTAGTTTACTCTTTAACTAATTTTTTGGACAAAATTAGTCCAGGGACTAAAAACGAAAGAAATGCAAACCACAATGATCAAAAAAGCAATTTTTAAAAATCAGAGACGAAAATGGCAACAAACAACAAACCACATGGACTAAAATCGTAGTTTACTCTTATAAATACATGCACCGCATCCTTTATCTGACCAAAACACACGCCGGAAAATTTGAGTTATCATTCGCCGGAAGAACAGGTCGTCGGAAAGTGCTATAGAAGATCGATCGGTTGAAATTAAGTAGAAGAAGGATGTCAGGAAACGATTCGTATGGCACATCATGGGCCGATCAATGGGATCACAATCCAGATCCGTTGCCTGCTGCTGCTAATTACAATAAAAAAACCGGTGGCGGAGGGATGAACGGAAAATACGGGAAGAAGGTAGGAGAAGGATTTGGGAAAACGAAAGAGGTGGCTGCCGCTGGTGCTAAGAAGGTGAAACAGGGGACTTCTGTTGGTCTTCAATGGATTAAAGACAAGTATCACAAAACCACCCAAAAACCCTGATTTCGTACGTCTTTGTTTTCACTTTTGAATTGTTAAGTTGCTGTATAAACAAACAGTCCATGATTATCACGGTTGTTTTTTTTTTCTTGGATTAATTTGTGTAGGATGATCGATTTATATTTAATGTATAAAAGGTGATTTAGTAATAATTTATTGATCTATGATTGTTCTGTATGGTGTCGGATTTATATTCAATGTTTATGATTTGTTCAATTTTGTGTCCCTCTTGATTTATGAAGTTTTATAACGTATAAGAAGTTCTCAACGTTTATTAGTTTTATAGAATTTAAACTTTCAAAAATACTAATCCGAACCATCACAGGGACGATGGGTGATAATTAAGGACTAAAACTTCAATTATAATTAAAACCACAGGTTCCGCTTAGGCATGGAAATGGGCCGGGGACCTCAATCCCCATCCCCGTCCCCAATCCCTCATCTTGATCCCCGTCCCCGTCCCCATCCCCGTCCCCAATCCCTCATCTTGATCCCCGTCCCCATCCCCATCCCCGTTGGGGAATATGATCACATCCCCATCCCCATCCCCAACGGGGAAACGAGGATTTTCTTTTCCGTTTATGTAAGCTATTTAAATCAAATATATGAGACACCGCACATGTTTAAATTTCACATATTTCCAATAAACCTAAAATCAAAAGAAATTTAATTTAGTATAAAAAAATACAACATCATATAATAATTAATAACTTAAAATCAAAAGAAATTCAATCGAATTCGGAAAAAGAAAACTTAACTTCACACGTACCAAAAGATATCGAGTAATATTCAAAACCATATCGAGTAATTGTACGTATTTTGATTGACATCCAAAATACATACTAACATCCAAAAAATAACAATTTTTTATTATAAACCTAGTTAGAAAATAGGAAATTATGAATTACCAATTTAGTTTAAATAAATAATATATATTAAATATTAATTAAAATATATAACGGGAACGGGGACGGGGCGGGGCGGGGAGTGCGATACCCGTCCCCGTCCCCATCCCCGGTTTGAGACAAATGGGGATCCCCGTCCCCATCCCCATCCCCGATCGGGGCAAGTAGACCGGGTTCCCCGACGGGTCGGGGCCCATTTCCATGCCTAGTTCCGCTTTCAAAGAAATCAGAAAGCCCAACAAATTAAGTAGAATCAAGGATGTGCAACTCTAATTTATAAATCAAGTATAACCAGACAAATCTCATTTATAAACCTCAACCTCCAATTCTGAACCCCAACAAATTATATTTCTAAACAAATCATCATGAGGTTTTTTGCATTTCAATATCTCAAAATTTATTCCATGTATTAGTTGATTGAATTAAGATTTTCATGTTTGATCCTTACCACAAAGTCATAAATAAAGATTTTTTTCTAAACCCCAATAACAAGGAAAGAACTTTTACCCCCGATATGGTCTTTCCATTTGTTCGATTCAAAGGAGAGATTTGACAAGGTTCGTTTTCTATAAGATCACTCCAAATTCATCTCGTTTCACCACTCCAACATTACTTATTGTTGGTGATTTTAGTGTCATCAAGCATTTTAATGTAGTTGTGATTTACTTGAGATCGACTAAGGTGATAAGCCAAACATACGTGAATCACAGGAGGTGCAGAGTACACACTTACAAATGTTGTTCCTATCACCTTAGATTTCCATAAAGCGGGGGTCAAGGAGGCCGCACCCCCTTGCGGCGTCCTAGGGGCAGCGCCCCTGACAGGGTCCAAGGGGTTGATCCCCTTGGCGAGCTTGAGGGGTAACGCCCCTAGAAGTTTTTTTCCCCAGGATCTAAGTTCTAAAGACTTTTAAAATTCACTAAGTCGTAACTCTGAATAAATGGATACATACTATGTATTTTCAGACTTAGAAAATTGGCTAACGGGCTATTCGGTTCATTTTTCATTAAGATATGCATGAATAAATCTGTCTGTATTGATAAAGTTGTTTGTATGATATAAGATAAATTATTGTTTGGTTGTTATGCTGAATAAACAGTTTAAATGACAAAAAAGATTATTTTACCCTCAATCTATAGTTTATAGTTTTTTCTTATTTTATAAGTTCTAATGTAACACTCTCATTTCGTTAGTAAGCTTTTAACTCTTACACGATATAACTTTATATGGTTTAAATCTCATCTCTACATGCATATTGTTTATCTTCTTTTGGCTTGAATGGACCTTGCAAATATCGGAGGAAACGTTCGAAAAATGACCCCTGGACACCCCATGCGACAGTGACAGCGACTGTTACACTTGGGCACTGTTGCAGGTCATAGTCGTGGGGCTTGAGAGGCTTGCGGTACAGGTCCGGCGAGAGTGACAACGATTGTGCCCTTGGGCACTCTCGCGTGTCACAATCACCCCATTTGTATCGAATGGGGGTGTTGGGCTGCGACAATGCCAGCGATAGTGCCCTTGTGGCACAGTCGCTGGGCACTATCGCCCGGGTCCTGTTTGGGTATAAAAAGTCCCATTTCGGGATTTTAGCCATTACTTCTTCAACCTAACCGATTTGAGAGCTCATTAAGGCGATTTTTCACCTTCAAAACCTCCCTCTTCATAAATGCAAGTCTAGGGTTTGGTTTTCTTCATCTAGTGTTCATCTAGTGGGTTTTGGTAACATTTATTGAAGAGTTTCAAAGCAAGGATAATCAAGTCATCATCCTCAAGCACTCTTTCTCCTACATTCTAGGGTTTGGTCAAGTTTCTAGGTTTTCTACAAAAAACCTAGTTAGTGAGTTTTCTAAACCTTTAAAACTCTAGATACACATTATTCCTTGCATCTTTAATGTCATTATTACTTGTATATTCCAAATCTCTCATATTTATCAAAGTGAACTATCTTGCATAAAATGGTAGGGAAAGTCTATGAGTATTATGCATATAAACCTCACATGTTAGTGATTTTCTACCCTTAGATGGCTTCTTGTAAAATGGAAAGAAGTGTTGAGTTCTAACCACAACCCTAGTTGGGATTTGTCTCTAAAGGTGATTTTGCCTCATTATGTGCACTTGATATATTGTACAAGTTCTTTTACATGATATATTAACTTGGGACTATTTTGTGAATTACAATGACAAATGTGTCACCATGAGAGTGTAGTAGCCATGATGGGAATAATGAGAAGTGGATGGTGTTCGGACCATGAGCATTTGTATCTATTCATAAATGTACTAACATTTGGATTGTTACCCTTGGGAAGCAAAATTGTGAACGTTGGATGAACTAAGGCAAGTAGACACTAGGAGGACATAGTCGTGGGTGCCACCGTGTGGGTATGCGCTTAGACCCCTGCCATTTGGGGCAATGCCTGCGTGTAATCCCCGAATGTGTCGGGACTTTGGGTGTCGATGGTTTGGATCGACATTAAGGTATCTTGACTCTTTAGGTGTAACTTGATTGGTGTTTTGGGTCTCCCCCATTGATTCCAAGTATCATGGCATTACTCAATTTATATAATTAATTGTTGTAACATTGCTATTTGCTTACTTGTCCAAACTCACTAAGCTTTTTGGCCTAACACTTGTGTGGTTGGTGTGTATCTCAGGTTCTAGAGGAGCCGGTCCTAAGAAGTCTTAGTCGGGCTTAGAGCGAGCTTGGGGGAAATAATTTTTGGACACCATTCTTTAGAAGACCTTTATTAAAGTAGTTGGGTGACACCCGAATTGTAATCTTGTTTCTTATGAAATTAGATTATTAGGTTGTTAGCCCATTGCTTTAGATTACAATTTGTATTTAACAGGTGATCTTTTATTTCTCCATTTTTGGGAGGCTCGATGCTATGACATTTAATTACCACATTTCCATTTTTCCGGAAATTTTTTTATTCCCTATTTTTGGGGTGTTACAAGTTGGTTTCAGAGCTTTAGTTTAAGTGAACTAGGTGTCAACCTGAGAATGCCTAGACTTAGACTGCAAGTGCTAGTGTGCAACCTTTCAGACTTGGGTAGAATTCAAGGTGGGGAGAGCATTAGGACCTACAGAATTACAGTTGTTGAGAATTACAGTAATGATGGTGAGGACTCTTGTGTATAGTATATTCAAAATTTCATAGGGCCCATGCGATGGTGAATATATTATTACATAAGTGTGCTCGAATTTGTTGTTATAAAGATTGATAATTGTATTAGTACGTTCTAACCGTTAATCTATGAAAGAATTACTCGGTGTGATGTCGTCATGTGTGACTGTTAATGCCAAAAATTACCCAAAGAATAATTTAAGGTTGATGTGGAGCTTTATCCAACTAAAGAAAGTAGCCGATAGACAATATGCGCGATAAGCAATAAAATAAGGAGACAAGGGATTTGGTGACGCAAAAATACCTCAACGAGGAAAAAACCACAGACGACAAAGAGGTGTCGTCGTGCACTATGATCACCAATAAGGAGTGACGTCCTCTGGTGTAACAATGTATTACAAGATCGATATAAGAAATAGATATACAATCGTAAAAATAGTGTAAGTCATGTGTGTACATGTTGTAGTCGTGTGTATATTGTTGTTGTCATGTAAATGTAAGATTGCGGATGTTCTTCAGAGAGCTTGCAAATTATTTGCTTAGATTATTTTGCTTCAGTTGTCCGAATGAGGTGTGGATCTTCTGTATTTATAATCCTGATTCTTCATGAATGTGTCATTTTGTAACGGTTGTGCTTCATGAATGATCTTGATGACGTTGAGCCATTGTGACCGTTGGTATTTATGAGCATTTAACCTGCATTAAATGATCAAGAAAGGAACGTTGGGTTATATGTTAGTATGGTCGAGGTCGAGTGTAAATCTCGACGACAGTCGTACGACGCTCGACCGACCTTCGAGTTAGTCTTGACGGAGATCACTGTTATCCTCGGTCGACAGGATCTTATCTTGATACAAGAATGGTCGTGCGAAATATCCATTAAATGTTGTTTTGTCGTGATCGTGTATTTTTTACCCAAACAGTTTGCCCCCAAAATTTTAAAATTTTTCTTAGCGGGAATTTTAATTTTTTTGTCGAGTGCCACGTGTTGCTAGGTGAGGGGTCTTCGTTGCTTCAGAAACGAAACCGAACCGGTTCGTTTCTAACCAGCGACTCTGACACGCGTGATGTCATGAGAGTTTGGGGAACACTGTTGGTCCCGGAGGTGCTTAACAAGTTTGTAGAAGGGGGGGTTGAATACAAACACATAATTTAAAGTTTAATAAATTGTTTATTGATAAATCAAACATAATTTACAAGTCTGTTGCGGAATAAGATTAAGTAGAACTCAATCTAAACAAACTTAAGAAAGCACTAAGATGGTTGCACAAGAATATAGAGAATGGGGATTGGAGAATATAGAAAACAAAGGTTTCTATAAGATAGAAAGATGAAGGCTAGAGGTGAGCACACTCTTCAGATGAAGAGGTAATCTTTCTATTTATACCTTATGCATTAAATGCATGGCAGGGCAATTTACACGTGTCCTTCATTGATTGGCTGAGAGAGTTTGACTTTGGGAGACATGCTTTCGGCCGTATCATGAACAGTGTAGTTGACAGAGTTGTTGTACGAATTGTGGCAGAGGTATGTCCGTTTTGACACATCGTACTGGTTGTGCAGGGAAAGACAAAAGAAACTTGAGGCATAAGCTAAGTGATCATCGATCGCTGAATATCTCTTCCTTCAGAGATATAAGAAGGTTCAGCTATCGCCGAAGCTTTTCCTCAGGTTTCTTCACGTATGAGTTGAGTCGTCTTTGCTTCACTGATATCCGCATCAGGTCACTAGTAGACTTGTCTTTATTCAGCAACTTCGTCTTCGATTAAGCTATGAACATCTGTTGATGCGAAACGTGTCTTCAGGGATTACGTTAAATGTTTACATCAGCAACTATCAGCGATAACTAAACAGACTTAGTCTAATCGCTGATAGTGAAACACTAATACATAGAAATGCTTACAAGAAAGACTATCAGCGATAACTGAACAGACACAGTCTGATCGCTGATGGTGAAACACTAATACATATTAAAACGTAATTTTCACTAAGTATAGAAGAGGGTCGTTATCAAATCACTGAGAGAGTTTGGATCAACAATCTCCCCCTATTTGATAATGACAAAGTAACTGAAGAAAATTACTTTAAAGTTCAAAATAATGGAATAATCAGGACTCATAACATACATGTCCCAATTACTATTTTGATGGATCTTTTACAGTACTGATAGAGTTAAGTACTTCACTGAAATTTTCATTAATTCAAAGATTTTAATTCTAAGGTATGAAAATTACAAGTACAAGTGAGGAAATAACTACTGTAAGTTTAACTAATAGATTACAAGAAATAGAAAACCAATCTATCAACTATCTAAAGAAGATTTTGGAGGATTGACCATATAGTCAGGTATTTCTTCTCCTCTTTGCCTTCGATCTGAAGATTCTTGACTGATGATTGCCTTAATCGGTTCAGTAGAAGGAGAGAAGTCACACCATAAGCATAGGAGATCCTTGAGATGGCTGAGGGGACATATAGGAATTTCAGAGACTCTTTGGAATCTGAGCTGTTCCTCATCATCTATGAAGAAGATACCAAAAGGATATTTAATTACTTGCCCTGCAATATATAGACCACCAGGGGGTAAGGATAGATCTAGAATTGAGAGACCAGGAGGAGGACCGAACAGAGCTTCTTTTGAGAACTTAATGGAGGTGTCATTTCTTATTGCAACAATATTCTCAGATAAGAAGGAGCCAGACTTTCTTTTTAGTTTCCTTGTTTTGGAAGGAAGAGTAGATGGCACCTTTAGGATGGCAGCGACTCTGTTGATGAGAGCATCATTTATCCCTTCAACATAGCCTCTGTAGGTTGACTTGGATTTCTTCAGCGCATCTTTGAACTCTAGCCATTCCATGTAACCGAAGCTTTCCAGCTTTGAAACGAACATAGCCTTGCAGCTTCCATCCTCTCTGGTTATCTCCATAGTGACAGAAGTTCGGTCCTTCTTCTTTCTCCCTGAGATGACAACGGCTACGATCTTCATTGGGTCAGAGCGATAGTCGACTTTATGTTTTCACCATTCGACTGAGTTATCGCTGACCGCTAGTTCTTTTGAGCTCACCTCTTCAATTTCCTTTAATAGAGCAGCCTGGACTTCCACTGGTTTCTTTTTTAGCTTTTTGTCTTTAACTTGAGAGGACTGAATCTTGAGAGCAAGAAAGGCATCTCTTTGACAATCAGCTATCAGTTTCTCAGCTCTGACAGATTCTTCGATTTCAGCTTCAGTCAGGAAGTCTAGTTCTGTAGAAGTTGTTTGAAGAGGGACCTTCAGCCGTTGACTCTCCAGATGGGAGATCATCTCTGTTCTTTTCTTCATCTCTTCCTTTGACCAGTGAGATGGTCTTGAGGGCCTTCCTGGATGGTGCAGGGCTTCTTCTTCCTCATCTTCTTCATCAATCTCATTTACATAGATTGGGATTATTGAGTCATCAACTATAGAAACTGGGATTATTTGTAGTTCCTTACCCTTAAGCAGGGGAGAGAACTGTCTGGTCAGAAATAGAGAATAAAAAAGGAGTTAGTGTATGTTTGGGAAGAAGAGAGATAAAGGCTAGAAAGAGATAGAGGGTTTATAGAGAGATACAGGGACAAGAGCGAGACATACCTGAGAAGGATTCTCCTCAGATAGTGAAACGTTATTCAGGCTTCCCTCAGCAGCAGCACCCTTAGATCTGCTTTGGGAAGGGGCTCCTGAAGATGTTTCTTTACTCCCCCCTGCTGTGACAACTTCTTTCGAAGCTATCACTGATGATGTGGCAGCTGCAGAAAACCGTAAAGATTGGTCTTCTTCATCGTCATCATCATCATCTGGATGTTGCTCTTCAGATCTTCTTCTTCATCCTCCTCCTCCTCCTCTTCTTCTTCTATTAAGCCTTCGAAAGAAGATGGAGGGGCTTTGTCAGCAACCTTCTCCCCCTCAACATGAAAGGGAGGATCTTCCGGGAGAACCTCAGCAGCAACTTCCTTTTGATTTTCTTCAGCAACTTTCTCCCCCTCTTTGTCATTATCAGCGAGGGAGAGGTCCTTAGGTGGAGAGGAAGGTTGTGCAGTGGTCAACTTGCGGACTTCAGCCTCCAGACTTTCTAAGCGTCCTTCAATCACAGGGATGTCTGAAGTAGCTTGATGAATGAATTCAACAACTATGTTCAGAGAGGTGCGGTCAGCCTCTGTGAAGGAAGGAGAAGGATTCGGAGTTGGTGCATTCAGCTTATCAAGGACTTGCTGTAGAAGAGTTGTGCAGGAATCGATCTTCGTAGATAACCCATGGACATTGTTGTTTAGAGAATCGAAGCGTCCTTGAAGAAGTTGAGTATCCTCCTTTACTTTGAAGAGCTCCCCCTGAAGAGTTGAGATTTGGGAGGCTTTAGCTTTGGTGGAGCAAGTAGCTGTCAATTGCTTCAACTCTTCACCAGCGGTATTGACGTCGCTGGTGGTTTCGTTGATGGAGGTGGTGAGAGAATCCACCTTAATACCTAAACTGTTGACATGAGAGTCAACAGTCGCCATATTAGGACCTGAAAGAAAAGTTATCTTCTGAGTAACAGGCTTATATGGAGAGATGGGAGTTGTATTGGTGGGTTTAGGTATACCTGATGGTTCAAACATCTTGAAAAATTGCATGTCTCTTTCAAAAGTTTGAGCATCAGGTCCTAAAAATGCAACGTGAGGTTGCTGTACGAGATAAGGAGGGTCAGAGACCAAAGAAATAGAGGGATTAGAGACGGGGATAGAAGGAGTTGGGAGTTGGGTAGTTACCTCAGTTGGTACTGAGATGGGTGGTTGTGTCACTGATGTTGTGACAGCGTCCGAGATCGCTGGCACGATTGATGATGGTATAACTGAGGATGTGGAGGAGAGACACACGAAATCATCCAAGGAAGTTTGTCGAGAAACTACCTCAGGTATTGAACTAGGGGTAATGGTCTCCTTAGTCAATTTGGCCTTCTTTGAAGTACCAGAAAGACTAGTAGATGGTCGTTTAGAAGAGGTTTTAGCGGCAGGGCTAGCAGAAGAACGAACCTCCTGCGTGGCCGCTGAAGTAGAAGAAGTGTGGAGAGTGAGACGAGAGTGTAGGGTAGAGATACTTACCTCATTGTCCAGCATTTTGACCTCCAGTGAATGCTGACCCACTTTGGCGAAGGAGCCATCAGTAGTAGTGGGGTAAGAGTTGGCGTAGAGAAACTTCAGATATGTACAGATAAACCGTACATATGGGATCTTGGGATCCCTCTCCGTCTTATCTATCTTTGACTTAAGATCGTCAAAGATAACGGTGGCAAAGTCGAAGTTCTTTCCAGCGATGACTGAGTAATCCATCTGGAGTTGAACCTTGCTTGCCTGATCAAGTGAACCCTTTTTCCCACTCATAAATTGAATGAAGTGAGAAAAGATGAAATTCAGTTGGGAAGGCATGTTTGCCTTCTTGATGAGAGTCATCTTCTTGTTGGGGATTGTGGAGCGGGGCTTGTTGTCCCAAAAATATTCCATATCATCCAGAAACTGGATGAGTTTAGCATCAGTTGGCAGAGCGTCAAATCCACTCTTGGGTTTGTCAAGAAATCTGAGTGCCTTCCTCAGGCTGAAAGCTGTCATCATGCCTGATCCTAAGTCAGTGCTGAAAGAGATAGCAGGAACCTGGTCACCTTTCTTGTTGGTGATAGAGGTCTCTTCAGCAGTAAACCAAAACTGTTGGAGAAGCATTTTGGATGGTTTGGTATCAACAGTGAGGGCATAAGCAATACAGGATTGCTTCAGGAACCTAGCAGCTTCCACGAGGTGTGGGTATTTGATACCGTTGAAGTACAAACGTCCAAGATGGTTATTCTTGGGGATTTCAGAATCAATGAGAGCGAACTTGACTGTCTTGGAGGCAATGAGTGCTGACTGTGCCATTTCTGAATAAGGAAAGAAATGAGAATAGTAGGAAAGGATTAGAGTCTAAAAATAGAGAAGTTTTTACCAGTTTCTATTTGGAGAAAGAAACGTAGAAAAAACCAAAATATTTGAAGATTAAAACAGTGTTCTTAGTTGAAGAAGTAAGAACAATAAGAAAACCAGAGGTTTTGAAAGAATAAAATCAAAAAGAATGATTTTAGTGAATAGAAATCTTATAAAAATCTATAATGATGGAACATAAATAGGATTTAGTAACAAGATTTTAATAGAAAGAAGATCAAAATAACCTGTTAATCCTTAAGGAAGAAGATGCAAATGTTTTGAAAGAAGTTCTTGCAAATGCTTGAGAGAGTTCTTGCTTGAAAAAAAATTCCAGAAAGCGTAAAAGATAAGAATGAAAAGAAACATTCCTTTTATACGTATAGAGAGAGAGAGAGAGAGAGAGGCGGGAAAACAAATGTTCATCATGACATAGACACGTCCCACGAAGTTGATTGGATAGAAGGGCAACGGACGAACGTGTCAGAAAAAAAGGCATGTCGTGGATTGTCGGTTCAAATGACGCCATGAGGAGAGAGAAAACGTTTCATTTGTCCTTTTTGAAATTATCTCTGAAGAAAAGTCAGAGATAGGTTTTCCTTTGAAAGAATCCCTGATAAAAATTCAGAGATTGATTTTTATTTCAGAAAGATCACTGAAGAGAAATGTCAGTGATATATTTTGTTTATCAAAAAGCTTTTAATCATTTGAAGAAAACTTCAACGATCAAAGTTTTATTTTAAAACGTTTTACTGAATGAAGATTCAGTGATTGAGAGTAAGAGAACATACCTGAGATTCATAAATTTATTCAGAGATTGAGTGATGAAGGGGAACTTATAATTACTGACGTAATGCATGAATGATGAAGAGTTACTCTTCAAGATTCAGCATTCCAAGCTCACTGATGAGAAAGTTGAATCTTGTCTCATCAAGAGGTTTGGTAAACAAATCAACTAGCTGATAGTCAGTGGGGATAAAGTGAAGTTCAATATCACCATTCATCACATGATCTCTGATAAAATGATATCAGCACTGGATTGTTTGCTATAGCGATAGCACTAGTGCTGTCGCAATAGATTGGAATCTTTGATAGCAGAAGGTCATAGTCTAATAGTTGATTTCTCATCCATAAGACCTGAGCACAACAACTTCCAGCGGCTACGTATTCAGCTTCAGCTGTGGAAGCGGACACTGAAATTTTCTTTTTGCTTGTCCAACTTACCAGCTCTCCTCCTAGGAGTTGACATCCACCAGTGGTGCTCTTTCTATCGAGTTTACAACCTGCAAAATCACTATCGGAATATCCAGTTAGATCGAACCCTGAGTCATTGGAATACCAAAGACCGAGGTTAGGAGTCCCTTTCAGATATCTGAAAATTCTCTTAACAACGATCAGATGGGATTCCTTGGGTTCATACTGATAGCGTGCACATAAACAAGTAGAGTACATGATGTCTGGTCGGCTCGCTGTAAGATACAACAGGGAGCCTATCATTCCTCTATAGGCAGTGACATTAACAGGTTTTCCAGATGGATCTTTGTTAAGTGTCAGAGGAGGTTCCATAGGAGTCTTCATCGCTGAAGTTTATGTTAAATCAAACTTCTTCAGCATGTCTTTAACATACTTAACTTGGCTGATAAAAGTACCTTTGTCAGATTGTTTAATTTGAAGGCCAAGAAAATATGTCAGCTCACCCATCATACTCATTTTGTATTCTTTCTTCATTCTTTCAGCGAAGCGAGTATATAGAGATGGGTTAGTAGAACCATATATGATGTCATCGACATATATTTGTACAAGAATAATATGACCTTTTATCTTTCTGAAAAATAATGTATTATCAATTTTGCCACGTTTAAAATCTTCAGAGATAAGAAAAGATGAGAGAGTGTCATACCAAGCACGAGGGGCTTGTTTTAGACCATAGAGAGCCTTATCCAATTTATAAACATAATTTGGATACTTAGGGTCATAGAACCCAGGAGGTTGTTCTACATAGACTTCTTCATTCAGCTTTCCATTGAGGAACGCTGATTTTACATCCATTTGATACACAATGAAGTCTTTGTAAACTGCATAAGCTAAGAATAGTCGAATTGCTTCGAGCCTAGCCACAGGGGCAAAGGTTTCATCATAGTCTATGCCTTCCTCTTGTCTGTATCTCTGAGCAACAAGCCGAGCCTTGTTGCGGGTTACAGTTCCATGTTCATCTAACTTGTTTCTAAACACCCATTTGGTGCCTATAACAGTTTTATCAGATGGTCTAGGAACGAGATTCCAAACTTTGTTGCGAGAGAACTCAATCAACTCTTCTTGTATAGCACTGACCCAGTTTGGATCTCTGAGGGCATCATCAGCCTTCTTTGGCTCTATTAAAGAAATAAAGTTGACAAAGAGACAGATATTACCTGAACTTCGTCGTGTCTGAATACCTGCATCGGGATCACCAAGAATTTGATCTATAGGGTGATCTCTGGTCCATCGCTGAGCAGGAGCATGATCGCTCATTTCAGAAGTTGGATCAACAATAGGAATGTTCACTGATGAAGAATCTTGAGGCTCATCAGCTATCAACTGTTGAGAGTCAGACAGACTATTTTTTTTCTAAGAGGTGTTCAGACGAAGATGGATCTGATGGAAGTAAGGTGTTTAGAGGCTCTGCTGAGATCCATGAGTTGGATTCAGCATTAGGAGGTATGATGTTTGGATCATCATCGGCAACTGAAGGATATTATTGCTGATGGTTTGAGAAGAAAGGTTCTGTTTCTCTGTAATGAGAAAACATCCAAGCATTTAACTCTTCATTGTCAGCGATTGGTTTAGAGTTCGTTGAGCGAGTTTCATCAAAAGTGACATGAATTGTTTCTTCCACAGATTGTCTTCTCTTATTGAAAACTCTGTAGGCTTTGTAGATGGAGGAATATCCTAGAAATATTCCATCATCAGCTTTTGGGTCGAACTTTCCAAGCTGATCTTTGTTGTTTAAAATAAAGCACTGACAACCAAAGATATGAAGAAAGCTGATAGAAGGATTTCTTCCATGAAAAAGTTCATAAGCTGTCTTTCCAAATCGCTTTACTATCAGCGATCTATTTTGAGTAAAACATGCAGTGTTTACAGCTTCAGCCCAAAATTGAGTAGGGAGGTGAGAATCGCTAAGCATTGATCTAGCAGCTTTAATGATCGTTCTGTTTCTTCTTTCAGTGACTCCGTTTTGCTGAGGTGTTCTTACTGAAAAGAAGTTATGAGAAATTCCCTTGTTCTCAAAGAAATTGTTTAGAGAACTGTTTTTGAACTCAGTTCCATGATCACTTCTTATTGAACGAACAATGAGATTATTCAGCATTTCCATCTTTTTAACAAAAGATATTAGTTCTTCTGGAGTATCACTCTTGCAGCGAAGAAAGATAACCCAGGTGTAGCGAGAGTATTCATCTACAATGACAAACGTATATTTCTTTCCAGCTATTGATTAGATGTTGACAGGGCCAAACAAATCCATATGCAAGAGTTGAAGAGGACTTGTCACTGAGGAAACTTGTTTAGACTTGAAACTAGCTTTTGTCTGTTTTCCTTTTTCACATGTTGAACAGAGAGATTCTTTAGCATATGAATGCTGAGGAAGACCAGACACCAGTTCCTTAGAAGAGAGAGAATTCAGGGTTTTGAAATTTAGATGAGAGAGCCTTTTGTGCCATAGCCAGTTGACATCAGAAGAGGCTTTAGAGAGAAAACATACGTTTTCAGTGGTAGTAGAGTCCATATCTATTACATAGACATTTTCTTTACGATAACCACTGAGAGCAAGTTTCCCTTTCTCATTTACCACTGAACATGCTTTCTTGGAAAAGCGAACTTCATAGTCTTTATCACATAGCTGACTAATGCTTAGAAGGTTGTGCTTCAGTCCATCTACATAAGCGACTCTTCTGAAGGTAGTTGTCCCATTGCTGAGGATACCAAACCCTCGGGTATATCCTTTTCCATTTCCACCGAAGGTCACAGAGGGACCTTTCTCTTCCTTGTATTTAGTGAGCAGGTCTTTTTGTCCTGTCATATGACGAGAACATCCACTATCGAGATACCAGATGCCCTTTGATCCCTGCAAACATAAGGAAGATTAAGCTTTGTTTGGTACCCACTTTTCAATGGGTACTTTAGGGTTAGTGGATATGGAAGGTTCAACAATCTTCACAGCAGATGAAGATTCAGCTTCAGTGGTAATATTCACTTTGGTTAATTTCTTAACCTTAGTGGTATTATTCACCTTGGTAGATTTTTCAGCTTTGGTGACCTTCTCAGCCTTGGAGGCATTCATCTTCACTTTAGCTGATTTATCAGCTTTAGTGGCAGTTGGCCATTTGCTTGCAATATGGTCAGTAAATCCACAGTGATAGCATTTTCTATATTTGAAAGTGGTTTTGGGACCATGAGTAAAAGGTTTTGAGAAACTCTAAGAATGCTTTTATCATGAGATCTGGGAGGAATTTTCATTTCTTCAGATCTCTTAGGCTTAAGATCAATCTTTAACTTTGGAGGACAGAGATCAAAGATTTCTATCATAGAGCTAGAAGATTGATTCGCTGAAGGTTTAGAGGGAACTTTTAGCTTTGCTTTCTTGGAAGCCTTTTGAGGACGAAGAATGGATTTTCCTTTATCCCCATACTTAGAGCCTTTGGATATTTCCTCAAGGATGGGATTAGAAGAAGAATGATAAAACTGATTATAAGAAGTGTCAGAGATAGAAGTGACAAACGTTCCAAACTTAAGCATGGAACTGTCTTCTTTAGGCTCATCCTGTGGTTTCCAAAAACCAAGACCGGTTTTATCACCGCCAGGAGCTTGAGCGTTTTTTATCTCAATGATCTTTGTTGAGGAATTGCACAATTTTTCAACAGTAGCCTTTTCTGCTTTTAAAGCAGCGATGGCTTGTTCGCGTTCTATGCTGATGATTTTATTTACAACAACTTGATCTTTCAAACTTTCCTCTAAAAGAGCCAGTTCTATGATCTTTTTATGGCATTTTTCCAGTTGTTCAGTTAAATCATTGTTTTTGCTTTCAGCTAGAGATTTTCCGTTTAGAGCATTGTAAAGATCAATCGTCAACACATCAACAACGCGACTTCTCTCTGATTCAGGTAGAGAGAGATTAGTAGAGATAGATACCTGAGATGATATATAGCTCATAGAAGTTTCAGTTGGTTCTTCCACTTCTTCTTTAACCTCAGCCATGAGGCAGATATTAGCGACTTCTTCTTCATCAGAACTTGATTCTTCAGATTCAGCCCAGTCGTGTTCTTCAGCGATGAGACCTTTACCTTTTCGCTTGTAGTTTTTCAACTTTTGATATTTCTCCTTCAGCTTAAGGTATTTGTCATCGCTGGATCTTCTAGAGGTAGAAGGTTTGAAGACTTTCTTCGACCTGTACTCACTTGCAAAGTGTCCAATCTTTTCACAGTTAAAGCAAGTAGCAGTAGTGTTAACCCAGTTTAATATAGTTGATAAACTAACACAGAACACAATATAGATCAATAGATAATAAGATTAGAATAACATACCAATCCCTTGAATAATCAATGAAAACCTTGTGTGTTCTTGACACCTTGAATACGATTACAGAGAAAACGTAGGCTAATTATCTATGAATATTATGATTGTGAAAGGTTCATCAGAGTTCACCCTAAAACCTAAGTAATTAAAACATTAAATACCTAGGCCATATGGGCTTTAAGCTTAATGCTTAATAGGCTTGAGATATGAGGCCCATTTACAACTTATTACAATTTTAACCCCAAACTTTAACTATCAAATAAATACAGTTTAAACCCTGAACTTTAACTTTAATCTTGAATACAATTTATGATCCAACAATCTCCCCCTTTGGATTCAAGATTAAAAAAAAAATTTGGCAATAGTCTTCGGGTCTTCACTTTTCTTAAAAACTGTAGTAGATATGACTTTGACAACTTCAAATCTTGTAGCTTCACATAGTCTTCAATTTTCTCTTACTTGAAGTGTCCTTTTGACGATCATCTTCAGTCAGACTTTTAATAGATCAAATAAATTCCGACACTTTGACATCTTTGAAAACTTCAGCAATCTTTACTTCAAGACTTCAAAAGTTCTTGTATTCTTCTTTGTTGATTATTCTCTCCCTTTGTATATTCTCCCCCTTTTTGATGAGTGGTGAGAATCATCATCATCAAAACATATAAAAACAATCTCCCCCTTGTCTTTATAGACTCCAATTTAGCACTGTCTTCATGTACGGATCCCTGTGTGGAAATAAGAGCAGTCTCTCCAAATGGAGAAAGTGATTATTTTAATCTATGGAGATTCAAATAAAAAGTAGTAACCATTTGAATCTTTTCAAATTCAAACAGTTTAATAGGTGTAATCCTGAATCAACAAATGACTCAGTTAGAATGTCTGTCAGTGACACAGAGTCACTGAGTAACACGAAGTTACTATATAAGGAGCTGGTTTTGATGTTGGCTCCCCATGACTTCCATTCAATCATCGAATAACACATGGTTATCTATGAACGTTCTGACAGAAAACAAATTTCCGTGTGCTCGTGCATGTGTATGAAAGAATTAAGCATAGATGATTGCTTTTCTTTATAGGCTCAAAGTATGTAAACTTGTTGAGATAGCAACAAATTATACATAGACTCAATGTGCATGAGAAAGGGTTCGAAGGTGGGGCAACTTTCCTTCTTTTTCAATATTAGTATCTTCCAAGTGAAGAACCAATAGCATATGTGCTGATTCCCCAGAAAATGTGAAACATTCTCTTTTTGAGAAAAGAATGTGTAGCTGGTGGGGTTTTATGCAAGCGATGGCATGGGCTAGGTGCCTTTTTCAATGATGATCACCAAAGAATGTGAACCAATCAGATTATGTGGCTGCCCGACTCAGAAAGAAGTTTGGTGCAGAGTTTAATATTCTTTTACTCTGTTCTCTCACCCTCTTTCTTTTAATCTTTCACATCTAACCAATCTCTCTTTTCCATTTTACCTCTGCACACACCAACACTCAATCTTTTGACCCCTCTCCCCTCAATCACTCAGGGTATACTTCCTGGGTAGGAAACACTGGTTATCGTGAATCCATGGAAGTTTTGTTAAGCTCACACACTGAATCCCTTGTATTTTCCTAAAAAACGTGCTGTTCAACAGTCTTTTGTACATGTAAGCAGAGAAGTCAAAACAGTTATTTTTAACGATGCAACTCTCCCCCTCAAACTAAAAGAGGTTGGCATTTAAGCTCAAAAATCATTTAAGATCACAGTTCACAATTCATGAAAATCTTTGAAGAATAGGAAGTGGTTTGAACATTTAAGAAACCATTTTTCACTAGTGAAAGTTTTTCTTCTTTCAACAAGTGATAGTGTAACACCCCGACTTTCGAAAGGTATCATTTCAAGTTAATACAGAAACCGATATATTAAGGAAAAGTAAGGTATTTGATTTTGGACTTAAATCCTTGATTTTATAGTCTTGATAGATGAAGGATTCAATTACGAGTCCAACGGTTCTTTCCGGAGCAAAAACAGAGCTATAACGAAGAAGTTACGGCCAAAACAGTGAACGAGAAAAAGGCTGGCTGGCTGCGACTATGACCAACGACATTGCCCTGGGCAATGTCGCCTGGCAAAGTCGCCCAAACAGTCCAGGAGGCTGTTAAGTCGCGAAAATCAACTATTTCATCATTTCTTCACACCCAAACTTCTTCTATACTCTCCCAATTCGTTTTCCTTCTTCCCCTTTCAAACCCCAACTTATTTTGGCTCAAATCCTTGGATTTTGTGGGGGTAAAACATCATCAAGTGGTAGGATTGAAAGTTATGGTCAAGGATTCACCATCTCCATCTTCATCTTCAACCTCAAGCTTATTTTGGGTTTTCTAGGTTTTCATCAAAACCTAAGTGGTAAGCATATCCCTTCCATTTATTAACCTTGAAGTAAGTTATAAATGACCCGTTGATGGTTTCCTAGTGTTTGATTTCTATAATTTCGGTTTGGTTAATTTTGGGAGTTTTGGGTCAAAATTAGGGTTTTGCCCAAAATAGAGATATTGATGTTAAGTGTTTGGGGAACAATTATTTATGGTGGAATATGTATATTTATGGTTGGAACCTTGTGGATCTAGGTTTTTGGAAGATTTGGTTTGAAGAATCAAGTTCTTCAAGGAAAGTTCTAAGTGGGTAAAATCTAGATTTAGTCTAAATCTAGCAAGGTGAGTTTACTAAACTTTTGTTAAAACTGGATACACATCATATTTGTTTAATTGTTGTTATTATCGCATATTTGCTCAAAATGGTCATCTTTACGGGTTTAAGTATTTGATGGTATTTCCATGAGATTATGTGAGATATATGTATATGAAGTATCATCCCATGATTTACTCTATGTTGTGTAATTATTTGGGGATTTACATTATGTGTGTCCACAATGGGTATTCGACATGATTAGGGAATATATGTTTGGTATAACATGATGATTTCTGTGAGTCCGTGATCGTTACCAGATAATCAAAACAACAAACAATAGATAATAAACCAACCTGATTCGATAACAAACGATGATTACACGGTTGATTTCTTGAGATTGAGTTCTCTGTTTGTTTTTCTCTCTTTACACCTTTGTGTGTGTGTATTGTTTGTTGTGTGTGATTGTGATCGATAATACAGAGAGAGAGATAATATCTGATAAAGATATTATCAAAACTAATATAAACTAATATTATAACTAAAAACATAATATCTAAATAATAAATATCTAGATATTAAAAACAACTTTGACTTTATTACAGAATAGACCCTGGACTATGGTTGAGAGTAACTTTCAGCATTAACTTCAGATTGCGATCTTCGTATTGGATGATCTTGAATCCAATGAGACTGTGTCTTAACAATCTCCCCCTTTGGATCAAGATCATTACGAAAATGATTTGGCAATACGATCTTCTCTTTCAGCACAGAAGATGCAATATCTTTCTCTAGCTCAGAATGCTTTAGCAAAGTATCTTCAAAGAAAATTTATCTGAAATCAACATGTCTTCGGAATACTTTGATCTCGCAGTTCTTGGTCTTGTAATGTAATGGACTGAACATTTCTTCAAGCTTTAGATTCTCCCCCTTTTTGATGGAAAGTGCGACGACTTCATCAAAACTTTGAGTAAGAAATGTCAACCACTTGTAGTCTCTGATCCGTCAAATCAATAGTTATTCATCCTGATCTTTGCAAATCTAGACAAAATAATCATGTAACACCTGAATCAACTAATGAATCAGTTAGAATGCCTGTCAGTAACACTAAGTCACTGTGTGTAACGAATACACATTGGAAAGGAGCTGGTTGATGTTGACTCCCCCAGGGCTTCCATTTAATCATCGAAACACCACAAAGGTTATTTCTATAAACGTTATGACAAAGAAACAAATTCCTTGTGTGTTTGTGCTTGTGTTTGAAAGAATTAAGCACTGATGATTGCTTATTTGGCTCAAAATTTGTGTAAACCACTGAGACAACAGTAAGTTAAACACAGACTCAATGTGCATGAGTGAAGTGCGAAGGTGGGGCAGACTTCCTTCTTTTCAATATCCAGATTTTCCAAATGAAAATCAGATAGCATATGTGTTGCATCCCCTTAGAAAATGTGAAACACTTTCTTGTTGAGAAGAAAATGAGTAGATGGTGAGGTTTGATCAAGAGTTGGCATGGGTTAGTTGCCTGTTTCAATAATGATCACCAAAGAATTGTGAATCACTAGAATTGTGGCTACCCGGCTCAGAAAAAGTTGGTGCAGAGTTGTGATATTCTTTTAACTCTGTTCTCACACGCTCTTTCTTTTAAAACTTTTAGCTTACTCTAATCATACTCATTTCTTTTCGCTTCTCACACTCAATCACTAAGGATTAACTTCATGGGTAGAAATCACTGGTTAAGGTGATTTCATAGAAGTTGTGTTAATTCCTAGCACAATGATTCTTGTTTTCTTATGATGCACGTGATGCTCAGATTGGTTTAACTATTTCAGTTAAAGAACAATATTGATCATGAAAACATTTAAAATACACTCCCAAAATATAAAATGTGTTGAAAAATCGGGAAGTGTTTTGAACATTAAAAACAATGTTTTCCAATGATTGAAAGTTGTCCTTCTTTCAATCACATATGAGATTAAGATAAAGGAATATACCTTTAAGTGCGATCTTACATCTCATGAAGCTAAGCTTAAAGTCATAAAGATATGATCTTTTAAGCTTCTCTCAAACTTCTGCAAAAGTCTTAGGTCAAGTCAAAGCAAATTTATTCACTTAAATTGAAAAGACAAAAAGCAGTAAAACTTTTTAAAGTATGAGTTCTGATCTGAATTGATCAGAAGTCATATCCGAACTCCTTTGACGTGAAGAGCTCCCCCTAAAATCTTGCATTACAAAAATTTGTCATAAAACGTAAGTGCAGAAATCTTATGAGCTCCCCCTCAAATTAATATTGACCAAGTATGAGTTTCTTCTCATACTCCCCCTAGAATCATGAACATTAACATATGAAATACAGATATCATTCAGAGTTAAGAATGAAGAAATGATGAAAAAGTATACAATTAGAAAACTTTGTTAGGTAACTACTGATTAAATCTTAAGATTTAGCATACCAAGCTTAGAGATAAGAAAGTTGAACCTCTTTTCATCTAAGGGTTTGGTGAACAAATCGGCAAGTTGATAATCAGTTTTTACAAAGAAAAGTTCAATTGTTCCTTTTTCAACATGATCTTTAATAAAATGATACCTGACGTCTATGTGCTTAGTCTTGGTGTGTTGAACAAGATTCGCTGATATTGCGATGGCGCTCTTGGAGTCACAGTATATCGGGATTTTGTTGAAGTGGAAACCATAGTCGCGCAATTGAGTTCTCATCCATAAGACCTGAGAACAGCAGCTAGCAGCAGCTACATATTCTGCTTCGGCCGTGGAAGTTGAAACACAAAGTTGCTTCTTCGATGCCCAACTTACTAGTTTGTCACCGAGGAACTGTACGTGTCCTGACGTGCTCTTCCTGTCTAACATACAACCTGCATGATCTGCATCTGTGTAGGCTGTTAGTTCAAAACTAGTATCTTTAGGATACCACAGACCAAGATCTGCAGTGCCCTTCAGATATCTAAAAATGCGCTTCACAGTAGACATATGGATTTCTTTAGGTTTGGCCTGATATCGTGCACATAAACAAGTTGAAAACATTATATCTGGCCTACTAGAAGTAAGATACATTAAAGAACCTATCATTCCTCGATAAGTCCTAACATCAACAGCCTTTCCCGAAGGATCGCTGCCAATCTTAGTACCTGGTGCCATTGGGGTACCAATCGGTTTTGAATTTTCCATTTTGAACTTCCGAAGAATATCCATAATGTATTTTGATTGATTGATAAAAATACCCGATGAAAATTGTTTTACTTGCAAACCGAGGAAGAAATTCATCTCTCCCATCAAGTTCATCTGAAATCTAGACACCATAAGGTTTGCAAAATTCTTACAGTACTTAGTATTTGTAGAGCCAAAGATAATATCATCTACATAGATTTGAATTAAAATGATATCGGCTTTTTCCTTTTTAATAAACAAAGTGGTATCCACCGTACCTTTTGAAAACCCAGACTTGACTAGAAAAGTGGAAAGGACATCATACCAGGCTCGAGGTGCTTGTTTCAGACCGTAGAGTGCTTTGTCGAGAATGTAAACGTGATTCGGCTTCTCTTGATTGACAAAACCTTCTGGCTGAGAGACGTAGACTTCCTCCTTCAGAATTCCATTGAGGAATGTTGTCTTCACGTCCATTTGAAAGACCGTGAAGTTCTTGTGGGTTGCGTAGGCTAGAAACATTCTGATTGCCTCTAATCGTGCCACAGGAGCATATGTTTCGTCATAGTCTATTCCTTCCTCTTGTCTGTATCCTTTGGCTACTAGTCTTGCCTTGTTTCGGATAACGGTACCATCTTCGTCTTTCTTTATCTTGAAAATCCACTTCGTACCTATAATTGTTTTACCTTGAGGTTTCGGTACGAGTCTCCAGACTTTAAGTGCATTGAACTGATTCAGCTCTTCTTGCATTGAGATCACCCATTCTGGATCCGCAAGTGCCTCTGATACGCGAGTTGGCTCGAACTTGCTCAGAAAGGAGTCATGCATGCACATGTTCATTGATGCTGACCTAGTTTGCACCGGTTTTGATGGATCACCAATGACTTGGCTTATCGGGTGCTCTTTGGTCCATTTATGTTCATGAGGCAGTGGATTATATGAATGTATGTCAATTGAATTATCTATAAATCCACTTGTACCTTCTTCGGTTTGTTCTGGAGGAATTGTGGTTTCAGTTGAAGTAATTGGTGGAAGTGTATTATATGATGAGAGATCAATATAAAAAGGAATGGGGGGTTCAGTTGAAGTAGATGGTGCAGAAGTCTCAGTAGGTACAGCTTGTTCCGGCTGTAGGTTAGTCTGTATAGAACAACCTACTGTTTCAGCTACTTTGTCTCTTTATCATTTGTCACTTCTTCAACTATTGGAGTCGGCATTTGAATTGTAATTTCTTGTTGAATCGGGGCGTTTGATTCAATAGAGTCATCTGAACTGGTTGGATGAGTAGTCGTTAAGTCTTCCATCCTGTCAACCACAACAGATTTCTTTACATTAGATCCAAGAAATTCATCATAAAACAATTCAAATAATAAATCTAAATCAGATAAATGGTTAGTTGAAGTTGAAGCTTCGTCTGATTTATTCTGTTGAGACGCAGGTTCTGGACTGAGTTGCCCAGAAGCTAGTACTCCAGTTATAGCGGGTTCTGAACGTTGTTGTTCGGAAGCCATTTCTTCATCAAAGGTGACGTTGATGCTTTCAATCACCGTCTTTGACTTCTTCAGATAAACTCGGAATGCAGTTGATGTCGAGGAATATCCAATGAAGATCCCTTCATCCGCCTTAGCATTGAACTTATTAAGATTCTCCCTGTCATTTAGAACGAAACACTTACACCCAAATATATGGAAATATTTGATTGTCGGTGTTCGGTTGTTGATTAATGCATAAGGAGTCTTCTTGAATCTTCGATGTACCATGGATCGATTCTGTGTGTAGCATGCGGTCGAAACAGCTTCTGCCCACAAAAATAGAGGTAAGTCTGATTGACTTAGCATAGTACGAGCAGCCTCGACTAGCGTTCGATTTCTTCTTTCAACTACTCCATTTTGTTGAGGCGTTCGAGCAGCAGAGTATTGATGTGAAATCCCGACAGATTCGAGATATTCTTCAACTTTGTTGTTCTTGAACTCTGTGCCCTTGTCTGTTCTTAGAATCTTGACCGGTTTCTGCAGATTCACTTGGGTCGTCTTCAGGAATGTAATGAGAACATCTGGTGTCTCATCCTTTGAACGTAGAAACTTGACCCATGTGTATCGCGAGTAATCGTCCACGATCACGAGTATGTACTTCTTTCCGCCTAAGCTTTGAGTGCGCATTGGACCACGTAGATCCATATGCAATAACTCTAAAGGAGCTTTTGTACTTGGTTCAGGCTTCGGTTTATGAGGTGCCCTCTTCATCTTGCCCTTCTCACAAGCTGCACAAAGATGTTCTCTTTCATATCTCAGCTCTGGAAGTCCTTTGACGAGCTTTCCACTGACCAGGTTGTTGATGTACCGAAAGTTGAGGTGAGAAAGACGTCGATGCCATAACCAACTTTGTTGCATCGAAGCTTTCGATAGTAGACAAACTTGTTTGTCAGTATGGACATCAGATAAGTTGATTGTGTAGAGGTCTGATTCTCGTGTACCGACCAAGAGTTCTTCGCCTTCTTCATTGCGAACTGAACATCTCTTGGCTTTGAAGTTGACCTCTAAGTCTTTGTCACAGAACTGGCCTATACTGAACAAGTTGTGTCCTAAGCCTTCTACATAGCTCACCTTCTTGATAGTGACATTGTCATGTTGTACATCACCATATCCCATGATTGGAGAAAACTGGTCGTTGCCAAATCTTACTGTTCCGCAATATTTTTCTTTAAAATTGGACAGTATCTCTTTTTGCCCTGTCATGTGCTTGGAACATCCGCTGTCCAAGAACCACGTATGACTATTCTGCATAAGAGAAAATACAAATTTAGATGTTTATACGACAACATTGGAATATTCACTTTGATTATCGAAGTGCGGGTCTTGAACTGATTTGTTCAAAAGCCTATTTTGACTTTGATGTTCGGGTTTTGAACTGCATTATCCAAAAACCTATTTTGACATTGAAGAACGAGTCCTGATCTGTACATAATCAGAAGTCGTATTCTCTTTAAGCTTTGTGTGCCTGCAACACAGATTTAGCCTTAGGTACCCATTGGAATTTGGGTCCTGCTGTGTTAGCACAAGATTTTGGTAACCATTTCAAATTGGTTCCTCTTTTCTTTTGAAATGCATGAGAAGAATTAATATGAGATGTATGCACATGGTAATTTCCAAACCAATCTCCAGAATCTTGACAAGTAATAGAAACATGTTTATTATAGATAGAGGACTTTCCAGCAAATAAAGATAACTGAAATAATTGCTTCATTGTATATTGTTTACGAGAAACAACAAGTTTTGGATGCAAAACAACAATATCAGCAATCACAACATCTTTAGTAAGCGAAGTCTTATTACAATTAACACTACTAAACGATAAAATGGCCTTGTCAAGCTTCCTTTTTGGTTGCCATTGAGAATTGGCTTCAGGCCTTGGCTTGCTCATATCTGAAACATGTAAAACTAGTGAGTTAGACCTTTGAGCAACAACTGAGTGCTTCTTCTCAGAATTACCAGTAGTGGTCGGTTTTTGTGAATGCTGAGATATTTTCTTACCTTTAGCATTGTTAGCTTTCACAGAGACTGAGTAATCAACTTTCGTTGATTTTGCACTGTTCACAGACATACTGGTTTTTCTTGAAGTTTTCTTAACAAAATATGCATGGTTAGGAAGTTTCACATTAAAATCAACTTGTTCAAAACAACCATCTAAACCACCGTCAGAATTAAGAAAATTAAACTCTTCGTTTGATGAACCAAACATGTCATCAGAAGTAGAAGCCTTTGAAAGAACAACATTTTTCATAACAGTTGAAAAAACCTTTTGTTGAATCTCAATCATAAGTCTTTCATCTGATAAAGAGTTCTCGAGTTCAGAAATTTTACTTTCTAACAAGAGAGAAGGGACATAAATTTTACCTATGACAGGCTTCGCCTCCATCTCTTTTTCAGAATAACTTTGAAAGTAGTCAGTTGAAAGATATTTCTTTTCATCATTGGGATAGTCATAACTATTATTCAACTTCGCATAATAAAATGGAGCGTGAACTTTAGTTGACTTCATCCGTTTTTCAAATTCATTAGCTTCATCCTCTTCTGATAGTTTAGTATTAAAAACTTTAAGTGAGGAGATTCGGTGAGAAACTAGCATAGAGGTATAGTCATAGAGTGCAGGCACTTCTCTTATACCCTTTTGAAGACGTTGAGGTTTCACATAACCGATTCCCCAATTTTCTTTGTTCTTTTTCGGTTTGTTAAGATGAATGGTTTGCTCACTTTGACCTAATGAGTATAACTTCTTTTCCAAAGCGTCTAATTTAGCAATTAAGGTCTTGTTTTCTTTAGTACATAAAGAATGCATATCAGTAAGCTTATAAAAATCAATCTCACTTTTTGTCAATTTAGACTTGAGCTCAGTATTCTCTTTTAGAATTATAGTCTGTTCTTTTGCGTTGGTGTCACCGTTTGTATGTAAAACCTCAACTAATACTTTCTTCTCAGCAATTTCATCGCTAAGTTTCTGTATCAATTGGTTTTTGTTAATTATAACACCATTTTCTCGCTTAAGATTAGATTCTAACTCTTCTTGTTTTAAAACCATAGCATGCATTTTATTCATTAAATCTTTATACGATAAAACACATACCTCCTCTTCTTCATTTTCTGAATCAGCTTCAGCATCTGATTCGATTTTGCCCATCAAGCACATATTGACGGCTTCATCATTTTCTTCATCTTCTTCTTCTTCATCTGAGTGATCCAGCCAGTATTCATCTTCAGCCATCAGTGCCTTGCCTGCCTCCTGTTGCTTTGCAAGAAGCATCTTGTTCTTGTAGTAATCGGAGTTTCTGACTTTTGATCTGCGGCAATCCTTGGCAAAGTGACCTGTTTTGCCACAGTTGTAGCACATCGGTGGTCCTGGCTGACTTGATCCTTCAGCTTTAAATTTCCTCTCTTCAGGATTCCTCTCCACTAACCTTTTTCCTTCAGTCTGATATCTTCTCTCTTCAGGTTTCTTCTCCTCTGTTCTCTTTCCCTCAAATCTCTTCCCTTCATACTTATTTCCTTCATATCTGCTTCCTTCAATTCTTTCCTTGTGAGCATAGTTGTTTGGTCCAGAAGAGTACCTCTGACTGTTTGACGTCGGATTCCTGTAGAACTTTTTCTGAAATGCATTTGTTAGAAACTGCATTGCTTGCTGCATTTGTTCATTTTCATCCGAGTCAGAGACAACATCAGCTTCAGCTTCTTCTGATTCATACACAATCGTCTTGTTCTTCTTCTTTTTCACAACAAGAGCGACTGTGTCTTCAAATGTCTTTCCTTTTCTCTTTTCTGCTAGAATTTCATCCACCTCATCTTCATTTTGTCGGAGGGTTTCATACACCTCGTGAAGTGGAATCTCATTCAGGTCTTTTATCTGCCTCATCTGCCTGGCAAAACTTTTCCATTCTGGTTGTAGAATACTCAGGAATTTGATATTCAGCTCGATTTGAGATTTGTTGACCTTATTCTTGCTTAATTCGTTTAGCAAAGTCACAAACCTATCATATGTTCCCTCTAGAGTTTCTCCAGTTCTGCCTTTGAATTCTTCAAAACTGTGCAGGCAGTTAGAGATTTTCAGTTGGTTCCCAATCTTTGAACCCAACATCATTTTCTCTAGTTGATCCCACATTTGTTTTCCGGAGGCCTTGTAGCTGTCAATCTTTACATAGATTTCATTCGTAATCCCTTGTAGAATGTATGACTTGGCTAACATGTCGCCTTTTTCTCTTAGCTTATCATCACCTGTTAGATCTCCATAAGAAAGTGCATGTCGTACTTCTTGAGTACCTGCTGCTGGTTCCCTATATTTTGTTTCCATTAGGCCTTCTTCTAAGGATTGTTTGATGAAATCACCCAATTCCTGTCTTTCGATGAAGTTCAGGAACCGATCCTTCCACTGTTCGTAATCACCTTTAAATAGAACTGGTGGTTTGGTATCAGTTCCGATTGCAAGGGCTTCTCTGGATGTCATTTTGAATAAAATTCGAAGTCCGGAAAAACTTTGCGTTTTGAGAAGGTTTACGCGAGAGGTTGATTGCGCAAAGTGAGGTTCGACCGGTAAGACGTAAAGAACCGATAAGATTTTCAACCGATAAAACTGATTGACCGGTAAAAGGATTGGATTTATGCTTGACCGGTATAATTTTCGACTGGTAAAATTCTTGGACCGATAAAAAGATTGAACCGGTAATTGGTGGGTCGACCGAAATATTATCAATGTAGGTCGACCGGTATTAAGTTTCCACAACCAATACAATATGAGGAATTGTAAAGTTTGAGAGGTAATGGACTATTGATTTTCTTGGACCGAAAGTTTAATTAGAGTGAGAAGACAAAGTGGACCGAAATGATTTATGAATATTATGAGTGGAGGAAATGATTGTTAGAGAGTTTGCATGAGATTTGTTTTGCAAATGGAGTGAGTTGTGATAAAATTGTGAATGAAAAGTGGACACGTGAATGAAAAGTGGAAAGTTTGACCGAGAGTGTTTAAACTAAGGTTCTAAGACCGGGGATTGTGGGTATGACCGAGAAAATAACAATTTAAGTCTTTGACCGGAAGTGGGTTTGGGTAAGTGATTCGATCGGTGTTTGTGGGAGTCTTTGACCGGGGAATGCAAAGGTTTGACCGGGGAAGTGAGATTCGACCGGATGATGTCAAAAATTGTGGTTTGACCGGGGAAGTGAGGTGGAAAAGTTTTATTCGACCGGGGAAGTGATTTGGAAAAGTTATATTCGACCGGGGAAGTGAGTTTTACTTTGACCGGAAAAAAAATATATATATATATATATATTCGACCGGATAAAAAAAAATATTCGACCGGTACAAAGTGGGATTTGACCGGAGAGTGTTTGACCGATACCAAAAGTTTGTGAGATTCGACCGATAAAAAATGATCTTCGACCGGTATTTGCAAGAGTCCAGTCGAATGCTTAAGACCGATAGAATGTAAAAACTAAGGTTCGACCGGTACGCTTAAGACCGATACGTCGTCTTCTCCGATTAAACGACCTGCAACTCTAAAATTAACCCAACTAGAGATCGATTTACCACACCAAACTTTGACAGAATGTTCTCCTTACCAACAACAACAATACACAACCTTTTGATTTCGAAAATAACCGCAAAATCAAGATTTTGATGATTGATCAGTGTTCTTCAAAAAAATGAAGAACACAGAGAGTTGAAAATTTTGATTTGATCTGGATCAACTCTGATACCAATTGTGAGTCCGTGATCGTTACCAGATAATCAAAACAACAAACAATAGATAATAAACCAACCTGATTCGATAACAAACGATGATTACACGGTTGATTTCTTGAGATTGAGTTCTCTGTTTGTTTTTCTCTCTTTACACCTTTGTGTGTGTGTATTGTTTGTTGTGTGTGATTGTGATCGATAATACAGAGAGAGAGATAATATCTGATAAAGATATTATCAAAACTAATATAAACTAATATTATAACTAAAAACATAATATCTAAATAATAAATATCTAGATATTAAAAACAACTTTGACTTTATTACAGAATAGACCCTAGACTATGGTTGAGAGTAACTTTCAGCATTAACTTCAGATTGCGATCTTCGTATTGGATGATCTTGAATCCAATGAGACTGTGTCTTAACAATTTCCATTCGGAATACACTCTTGGTATTATTGTATCTACAACGTGGCTATGTGGATATTCATGTCATATGATGGATTTACATGCGTAGGATGGTAATATGGTGTTCTTGGTTGATACCCGAATGACTAACGGGTTGAAACACATCTTTGAGACCTCCTAAATGCATTATGTGGACGAACCAAGTCTGTGATTCACTATAGGAATGTAGGTGGGTGACATTTGGAGAATTTCTTAAGGCGGTAGTCTCCTATGTACCTAGACCTCCGCCGTCGGGGAATTTCCAAAGGCGGTAGTCCCCGATGCGTGTCGGACCTTTGGGTTGCCAGGGAAAGTGGCTTCAAGGTGCATTGCCTCTTTAGGTGAACCGGATTGGAGATATGGGTCGCTCCCGTTGACTCCACATCTACGTGATTGTTTGTTAACTGCTGATAAGAACTGTAACTGTTTCTGACATGATTTTACTTGTTCAACTCACTAGGCTTTTTGGCCTAACACTTGTTTGGTGTCGATGTGTATCTCAGGTTTTAGCGACACCGGTTCTAAGCGGGCGTAGTGCTTGGGTGAGAGATTTGGGAATATTGCAATTGGACTTACTTTTGGTAGGAGAGCCTTTGGGTTTATAAATGACACCCTTAATTGTAATCTCTTTTCTGGTTATAGAAATTAGATTTGTTGGTTGCTATTTATTGTTCGTTTATTTATGATTGTATTTAAACAGGTTTGTGTATTTTCCCCATTTTTGGGAGGCTCTTGCTTTGGCAATTTTAAATACCGCATGTCCGTTTTTCGGATTTTTGTTATCCCTATTTTTAGGGTGTTACAGATAGAGTCTAAGGATTAGAAATATATACTTGTAAATCAGAATCCTTAACTCCTCCTGAAATGAATATTTTCAATGAAGTATCCTTGACAAAACTCAGATATCCTCCCTCTTGATACCTGTAAAAAGTCAGTTAAATCAGAAAAATATATCAGTAGAAATATTAAGCTTGTAAGCTCCCCCTTAATATTTGCATTCAAAAGTCAAGCGCTTTGTCATTGAAGTCCGAGTCCTAAGCTATTGTACTTAGAAGTCATCATTCTTTGACACTTAAGCAAGAGTCCTGATCTGTAGTAATCAGAAGTCGATTTCCGTTGAAGTACGGGTTCTAAGCTGATTTACTTAGAAGCCTTTGTTCTTTCTCCCCCTTAAATCTTGGGTGCCTGCAACACAGATTTAGCTTTTGGTACCTACTGGTAGTTGGGTCCTAATGGGTTAGTTGCAGTTCTAGTGGGAGATATAAAATAAGAACCATACCAGTTATTCACATAATCTTTTCTTACAAAATCATTTGAGCCACAGTAGGAACAACTAATTTTCTTTTGTGCTAACCTGATCAATTGATTGATTGTGTAAACCAGATCAGGTTTGCCGAAAGTTTTACCTTTTGAGGCATAGTTTCATTTATCATTTGATGTATGCACAAATGATTTGTCTTTCTTCTTTTCCTCTGGAGATCCTTTAACTTTCCAAATCCAATTTCCTCTCTCTTTATCATCATCCTTTCTCCAGAAGCTTTTCTTTCGAGACTTAGTCTTCTTGAAGTTACCTGAACCATCAACATTTTTGTCATAGAAAAGGTTAGAAGGACGAATTTGATCAGTAGATTTAGAAGTAAGACTATCATCTGAATCATCTCTCGGTGATTGAGCTATTGATTCTGGCGTCTTGTGCTCAATTAGCTTCACCTTGAATACGATCTCTTCAAGTTCCTTTATCTTTGACGACAAACTGTTTCTTTCCTTTTCAATCAGATCAAACTTCTTATGCAATTCAGATTTTGCCTTCTTTTCCTTCAGAATGTTGGTTGATAGCTCAGATAGCTCTCTTGTCAGCTTAACTATCTCAGTTTCAAATACTTTATTTTCTTCAGAAAAGTCTTTATTTATATCCTTCAGCAAAGCAATCTTCTTCTCTTTCTCAGCCTTTTCTCTTTCAATAATGATAACCTTCTCAAAGTCTGAAACTTGTTGAGAAAGCTTAACACATCTAAGCTCTAAAGATTTCTTCTCTTCAAAGGCTTTTCTAGAGAAATCAGAGAATTTCTTAGCAAATTCTTTTCTTTCTTTCTCAATCTTCAATATTTCATCTTGAGCTATTGCATTGTCTCTGTCTTGGGTTGCCTTTTCTTTCATTATTTTAATCTCAACCTCAAGACTGAGAACTTTATCTTTTAAAGAGTCTCTTTTAGCAAAGACTTGAGGATTTATTTTTCTAAGTCCATCACTTGTATCACTTGCAACACTTGCTCTCCTTCTAAGCTCCTCAAGCTCTCTTTGCATTGAATCCTTCTTTGACCATGTAGAGCTTGAGTTATAACTTTCAGATTTCTTCAGTTTTGCTTGAAGATTTAAAATCTCTTTCTCTTTCGACTCAATAATTCCTACAAAATTAATCTTTGAGTTAGAGATGCATTATGAGCAAACAAAGTCTTTCTTTAAACATTTATCATCTTTCAACTTATTAATTTGTTCAAGAAGAGATGAGTTCTGAATCTTCAGATTTTCATTCTCAGCCTCTAGTGCTGGAATCTCTGGCATATATGCTAAAGCACAATCTCTCTTGGTTAGCACCGTAATTCCCTTCTCGTCTGTGTAAGGCATGATAATATCTGTACCACTTAAATCAACTAGATGAGATTGTTAGAATCAAGAGTAGGATAAAGACTACACTTAAAAATTTTCAGAAAAAAATTTCCCAATAATAATTAAATGCAGTATTGCACAGTGGCGCAAAAGGACAGTTCGCGCGAGATACAGGTCGCACAAAGTGTGGTTTGCGCTAACCGCGGGTGGCACAAAACAGAGGTTCGCGTGAGATGTGGGTCGTGCAAAGTGAGGTTTGCGCGAGCCTTGGGTGGCGCAAAGTGTGGTTTCTCGCGAGTAGGCACTGGCGCAAAGTGAGATCGATCGGGGTCTTGCTTGACCGGGGTCTCGCTCGACCGGTGTTCTGTTCGACCGGGATGTTGCACGACCGATGCTTCGACCGATATGGTTGTATGGTGCGACCGGTATGAGTTCGACCGGTAATGTGTTTAGACCGGACAGAGTATGTGGACCGATAAAATGCTTTGTCCGGTAAAACTTCCTTCGACCGGTAATGGCTTTGACCGGTATCAGTCTTCGACCGATAATGGCTTTGACCGGTAATGTGTCCGACCGGTAATGACTGTGTGTTGTCTGGGCGATCGGGCTATTTTAGTGACCGGTTACGGTGTAATGACCGGGAACCAGACTCGATGAATAACGACCGGTATGTTCTTGAAGGTCGACCCACCCAGAACGATGAATTTCAATCCAGAAAGTACTCAAAACACTTAAAATCAATGCAAAAATCAGACTTTTGTACCCACTAGCATGTATCGATCACAACCAAATCAAAATTAACAACTAAACTCAACTTTCATGCATCAATTCGATAGAAGCAGATGTCGATAGTTTATGAACCCAGAAATCAAAAATCATCAAAAAAATCAATCAATTTGTGAATTTAAATGCAATTAACCAATCAGATAACCTTCAATAGCATAAAACTCATCTAATCATATCAATTTCAAGCATAAAAACACCTTAAAACAGTAAATTCGATTTTCACTAGTTAACCCATATAAGTCGATGAACAGTAAATCGATAAACACAGATTTAATCCAAAACCTTGATTCTTTTGGCTCTGATACCACTTGTTAACCCAGTTTAATCTAGTTGATAATTAACACATAACACAATATAGATCAAGAGATAATAAGATTAGAATAACATACCAATCCCTTGAATAATCAATGAAAACTTTGTGCGTTCTTGATACCTTGAATGTAGGATTACAGAGAAAACGTAGGCTACCTCTCTATGAATATTATAATTGTGAAAGGTTCATCAGAGTTCACCCTAAAATCTAATTAATTAAAACATTAAATACCTAGGCCATATGGGCTTTAAGCTTAATGTTTAATGGTCTTGAGATATGAGGCCCATTTACAACTTATTACAATTTAAACCCCAAACTTTAACTATCAAATAAATACAGTTTAAACCCTGAACTTTAACTTTAATCTTGAATACAATTTATGATCCAACAAGTAGCCTTATCAACAGGGGTTGATTTTGGCTTGTCAGTGAGGGAGAGAGGCTTATTTCTTCGAAAATTGCTCTTTCTTGCAAATCTCTTAAAAGAGTTTGTGAAGAATGCTAAGGACTCATCAAACTCTGAAAGATCAGTGTCTGATAGATCCTCAGATTCAGAATCTAACTCAGTGATGGTGAGAGTAGATCGCTGAGATGGAATTATCTCTGAAGAGACTAAAGCAACATGAGTGCTTTTGGAGTCTTTAGAATCTTTTATAAGATTCTTCTTCAAAAGGTTTGATTGCTCGTAATTGAGCAATATTCCATACAAGGTTCTGAGAGAAAGAGAATTTAAGTCTTTTGTCAGCTTGAGACATATTGAATAACTGTCCCAGCATTCAGGAAGACATTCCAAGAATTTTGTTAGGACCTCAGAATTAGAATAGGTCCTACCAACAATTCTTAGATCAATGATTAGGCAGTTAACCGCTGATGAACATCAGAGAGAGATTCATTCTTACCAGCGATGAAACTTTCATACTATCTTACCAAGTTAATCTTTCGAGTCTCTTGGATTTCAGTAGTGCCTTCATATTGAACACATATGGTTTCCCACATTTCTTTAGAAGTTTTAAGATGTATGATGGAATGGAAAACTTCATCAGGCAAAGCCATAGAGATAATGGTCTTTGCCCTTGCATCGATACCAACTTTTTTTTGTCTTCATCACTCCATTGTCTGATTTCCTTAGCAATATAGCGTTCAGGAATAAAAGGAGTGGTGGTAGTAGCTGGAACGACAGCTATGATTTGGACAGGTTCATAGGGCCCGTTTGCTACGTACTCAGGTATAGTGGGATCTGCACCTTCAAGAAATAGCATCATTCGATTCTTCCAGAGAGAGAAGTTATCTCTGCTAAATTGAGGAGGTTTAGAAAGTGAACCATTATCATAGTAGTTTGTGTTTGTGTTAAGTTCCATTTTAGAATAGCAAGGAAGAGAATAAAGCAAGATCTTGTTTATCAGATTAAACAGTCTGCTCTGATACCACTTGTTGTTCCCGGAGGTGCTTAACAAGTTTGTAGAAGGGGGGGTTGAATACAAACACAAAATTTAAAGTTTAATAAATTGTTTATTGATAAATCAAACACAATTTACAAGTCTGTTGCGGAATAAGATTAAGTAGGACTCAATCTAAACAAACTTAAGAAAACACTAAGATGGTTGCACAAGAATATAGAGAATGGGGATTGGAGAATATAGAAAACAAAGGTTTCTATAAGATAGAAAGATGAAGGCTAGAGGTGAGCACACTCTTCAGATGAAGAGGTAATCTTTCTATTTATACCCTATGCATTAAATGCATGGCAAGGCACTTTACACGTGTCCTTCATTGATTAGATGAGAGAGTCTGAATTTGGGAGACATGCTTTCGGCCGTATCATGAACAGTGTAGTTGACAGAGTTGTTGTACGAATTGTGGCAGAGGTATGTCCGTTCTGACACATCGTACTGGTTGTGCAGGGAAAGACAAAAGAAACTTGAGGCATAAGCTAAGTGATCATCGATCGCTGAATATCTCTTCCTTCAGAGATATAAGAAGGTTCAGCTATCGCCAAATCTTTTCCTCAGGTTTCTTCACGTATGAGTAGAGTCGTCTTTGTTTCACTGATATCCGCATCAGGTCACTAGTAGACTTGTCTTTGTTCAGCAGCTTCGTCTTCGATTCAGCTATGAACATCTGTTGATGCGAAACTTGTCTTCAGGGATTACGTTAAATGTTTACATCAGCAACTATCAGCGATAACTAAACAGACTCAGTCTAATCGCTGATAGTGAAACACTAATACATAGAAATGCTTACAAGAAAGACTATCAGCGATAACTGAATAGACTCAGTCTGATCGCTGATGGTGAAACACTAATACATATTAAAACGTAATTTTCACTAAGTATAGAAGAGGGTCGTTATCAAATCACTGAGAGAGTTTGGATCAACAATCACGTATGACAGCCATGCGTGACAGGTGTCGATCATCCAGGTGTGCTCTTGAATAGTCGATCGACACATGTCGACCATCCAGTGAGCTTGCTTGATTCGACGTTTGAGTATAAATAGGAGATATTCGGGGTAAGTTTCCTTTTACCCCTTGTAGATATTTTCAGAGAGAGATTCTTGTGCGATCCTTACCAAAGTTCTTACGACCTTGCCCGTTTTAGCCTCCCTTCGAGGTTTAGATTGTCTATTTAAGGTACGATTTCTTCTCTTCAAATCCATGTGTTTTAAGACTCAAGCCTGAAATCCTAGGAAAAGTAGGGACGCTTTTGGTTTTTATGTAGCGACTGTCCAAGATCCCGATTTTGTAATGTCTCTAGATCCAATTAGCGTTATCTGTGAGGATGAGGACATCGATTCTTTTAGGCAGATAGCTAGGGTCCCAGAGGATATAAACATTAGTCCGCCGGTGTTGCTTCGTCCAGAACAATGTCCTGAGGGATATTTCGTGTTGTACGAATATCCCTTTGAGATAGGGTTTTCATCTGCACCGGTGCAAACTAGGTCTGCAACATCAAATCTATGTATGTATGAATCCTTTCTGAGCAAGATCGAGCCTACACGCGTATCTGAGGCCCTTGCCGATTCAGATTGGGTAACTGCGATGCAAGATGAGCTGAATCAGTTTGAAGCACTGAAAGTCTGGAGACTCGTACCCAAACCACAAGGAAAGACCATCATTGGTACGAAATGGGTGTTCAAAAACAAGAAAGATTGTTAATCAAGAAATGGAAGATAGTCTGAAGATATGCTGAAATGAAGAAATTTTCTTTGAAGATGATTTGCTGAAGCATTCCGAGCTGAAACTGGAGATAATTTCTTTCCAAAAGATATTCTCATTGATTGGGGAGATTGCTACATTCTGAAGACAAAGAGGAAGATTACATTTTCTGAGCTTAAAGAATGATCTTGATCCAAAGGGGGAGATTGTTAAAGCACATATTTATTGGATTCAAGATCATAATTATCTGAAGATGGAAATCTGAAGTTAAAGCTGTTAAAGTCGTCTCAACAAATAGTCTAGGGTCCTCTTGTAATAAATAGTCAAAGTATGTTTTCGTATTTATTTTATTAGGCTTTAGATTTTAGTTGTTTGTGTATTTGGGCCAAGCATTGGAAAACCCATTAGGCTTAATCAAGCCTAAGTATAAATTAAGTTAATTTAGTTGTTAATTAGGTTAAGTAAGAGAGGAAGAGAGGCTTAATTGAAAAAAATTAAAATTATTGAGAGGTTAGTGTGTTGGTGGTGGTGCGCCGTGAAGAGAGAAAAAGAGAGAGAGATCGATTTCAAGAACTTGTAACTCGTTGAATCGTTTGATTAATCAATATCAGTTTTGCATTATTGTGTTGATTATTTGTTTACTTGATTGAATGATTTCATATTGGGACACACAATTGGTATCAGAGCAGGACAGATGGAATTGAAAATTTTTGTTTTCGGTTCTTCTTTTTCTGTCAAAAGATTCATAATTTTTACTGTGTGATTGTTCTTTCAAGTTATTAGTGGTTGGATTGTGTTTGTTTTACCTATTATAGTGATTGGGTATTGATTGATTTGATTATTGCATCGATTTTGATTATCAATTTGTTGTTCTGGGTTCGTTCACGAAGTCGGCATTGTGTCATCAATCAATTTGTTCTTAAAGTGGTTTTTATTGAAATTAATTGATTGTAATCTGTTCTAGTTGGTAAATTGATCGTTTTTGCAAAGTTTGGTTGTTTAATTCGAGGTTTCGAGTGTTTTCTGGGCTGATTTCTGGTTTCTGGGTCGAAGAATATCAAGAACATATCGGTCTTTGTGTTTTTCCGGTCGAAGACCTATCGGTCTTTGATTACTTCCGGTCGAATACCTCTTTATCGGTCTATAGCATTCGACCGATACACTCACAGTTCACTCCGGTCAAAGACAATACCGGTCGAAGCTTTTGCATTCTATCGGTCGAACATATCGGTCTTGTTTAGTGTCGGTCGAACATCCATCCGGTCTTGCATTCTATCGGTCTATTGCATTCGACCAATACACTCACAATTCACCCGGTCTAAGCTTTTATCGGTCGAACATATCGGTCTTGTTTAGTGTCGGTCGAACATCCATCCGGTCTTGCATTCTATCGGTCTATTGCATTCGACCGATACACTCACAGTTCACCCGGTCTAAGCTTTTATCGGTCGAACATATCGGTCGAGTAACACCGGTCTAAGAGTATATCGGTCGAGTCATATCGGTCAAAGCATCTATATCGGTCAAATCACTCGACTGGACTTTACAAGTTCCCGGTCGAACTCTATATCGGTCAAATCACTCGACCGGACTTAACAAGTTACCGGTCGAATCAATTTTACCGGTCAAGCAAAGTTCCGGTCTTTCATCTTACCGGTCGTTGCAATTCCCCGGTCGAACAAGCTCCCGGTCGATCGTGATCAATTTTTTTTTTTTTTTTTTCTGAACTTCATTCTAAGATTTTCAGTATTGTGTGATTTTATCTTGACTTCTAACGATCTCATCCAGTTGATTGTTTAATATCAGATAAGTTTGATACTAATCGTATAAGTAAAGATGTCTCGGGAAGCTCTTGCTATTGGAACAGATGTGAAGCCACCAGTACTCTTCAAGGGGAGTACGAGCAATGGAAGGATAGATTTTTGGACTTCATTGATCGACATGATTTGAGAGATGAAATCAGAAAATCTCTGAAAGACGGGATCATAACACCTCCGACCAAGGTTCTTACTATAGCCGGAGAAAATGGTGTAGAAGAAGAGACTGAGTATAAGTTATCGATTGGTGTATATACGGAAGATCAGCTGAAGAGACACAAGGGTGACAAGCTGGCAAGATCATTTATTCTCCAAGGCATACCGAATGAAATATACGTCAAGATTGATAGCTACAATGCTACCGGTAAGCAAATGTGGGATCAGTTGGAGAGGATGATGCTTGGATCTAAAGTTGGCAATCAACTCAAAGTTTCCACCTGCTTGAATAATTATGAAGAATTCAAAGATAAAGTTGTAGAATCACTTAAAACCACTTATGACAGATTCGTCACATTACTGAACGAGCTGAGCAAGAACAAGATCAATAAATCTAACGTGAAGCTGAATGTGAAATTTCTCAGCAACCTTCAGCCTGAGTGGAAGAGATTCACCAGACAAATGAGACAGCTGAAGGATTTGCACGACATTCATCTTCATGAAGTTTATGAAATCCTCAGACAGAATGAGGAAGAAGTGGAAGAGATCAAGGCTGAGATGAAAAAGGCTGACAAAGCAGTTGCTGATCCAGTTGCTCTTGTGGTCAAGAAATCTAAGAAGAAGAAGGTGATAGAATCTGAATCGGAAGAAGCTGATTGTGGCAAAGTCTGACTCTGACGATTGTAATGAACTGAAGGAAGCCATGCTGTTGATAACCAAGGCTCTCCAAAAGAAGTTCTATAAAAAGCCAAACTCTAATAGTCAGAGGTACTCGTCTGGTCCGAACAACTACAAGCATAAAGAGAAAGTTGAAGAAAGGAGACCAGAAGACAAGAAGAAGGATGGAGCTGAAGAGACCATGAAGGAAGAACCGATAAAGTGCTACAACTGTGGCAGACTCGGTCATTTTGCCAAGGACTGTCGCAAATCAAAAGTCCGAAACTCCGACTAGTACAAGAATAAGATGCTTCTAGCCAAGCAACAAGAGGTTGGAAAAGCATTAATGGCCGAGGATGAATACTGGCTCGACCATTCGGACGAAGAATCTGAAGAAGGAGAGAAGGACGAGACAACACATCTGTGCTTGATGGGAAAGAACCAATCAGAAGCTGAAGCTGATTATGATGATGGAGATAATGATGAGGTATGTAACTTAACTGAATTTGATTTACTGAACCAAATGAATGCCATGATGTCTAAACTCCAAGAGTTAGAGTCGAAACTGAAGCGTGAGAAAGGTGTCATAAATGAGAAAAATCAATCTATACATAAACTTAGTAATGATATTGCTGAGAAAAATGTTTTAATTGAAACTTTGCACAAAAATATAGACACCAGCGCTAAAGAAAAGACTATAATTCATAAAGAATTATCTGAAACTGATTCAAAGTTTAAAGAATGTGAGTTTAAATCTAGAGAGATTGCTAAAAGGTACTTTTCTACTTCAAAAGAGAATAAATCTTTAATAGAAAAGGTGAATGCTTTGGAAGAAAAATTACATTCTATTGGTCAAACTGAACACACTATTCATTTGAACAAACCTAAAGAGAAACCTGATACTTGGGGACTTGGTTACAAGAACCCACATCATCTCAAAAAGGTTATATCTGAAGTGCCTGCACTTTATGACTTTGGGTTTATGTTGTTGTCTCCTCAACATCCTGAACTCAAACCCTTTTGGACTAGTCTGTCTGAAAAAGATAAAGCCATGGAATATGATAAAAGAAAGAACACATCTAAAGTTCAACTTCCATTTCGCTATGAGAAGTTGAATAACAGTTATAGTTCTAATAAATCAAAATTTCTTTCAAATGATTACTTTGAGCGTTATTCTGTACAAGAGTTGGAGCCTAAACCCATCAAAGGTAAGCTATTTACGTCCCTCCTCTAGTTTTGGAAAGTAAAATTTCTGAACTCGAGAATACTCTTATAAAAGAAAGAATTTTGATGGACTTAGAACAAACAGTTTTTTCAACAGTGTTCAAAACTTCTAATTTTCCTAAAATCTCCAAGGCTTTAAATTCGGATGACAAATCTGGTTCCCTTGATAATGAGCTTAATTTATTAAACTCTGAAGGTGTTTTAAATGATTGTGTTTCTCAGTTTGATTCTTCTTCTAAACTTCCTTATCATTCATCTTGTGTTGTTAATTCCTTTGGATTACCCAGTGTTTTTGACAAAGGTGAAACATCAACTAAAGTTGATAAATCAGTTTCTGTGAAATCAAAGAAAGCAAAAGGTAAGAAACAAAAATCTCAGCTTTCACAGAAACCGATCCCCACTGGTAAGCCAAAGAAGAAGCATTCTCTTAATTCTCATCATTCTAACTCTAAAGTTTCACATGTTTCAGATTTAAGAAAGCAAAGGGTTGGAGTTAAGACTGCATGGATACCGAAACAGAAGATAGACGAGAAAGCTAAATCTAGTTCTAGTTTTATTTTGAATAAAAAGACTTCTAGTAAAGATGATGTGATTGTGAATGTTGCTACTTTTAAATCTAATCTTGTTGATTCTCGCAAGAAGTACTCTATAAAGCAATTATTCCAGTTAGCACCATCAAATAAAAAGTTTTTAAATTATGGTGAATGTGATTATGCTTCTCGTAAATATTATGATGTTTGGTATGGTTCATATAATGTTTCATCTTATCATTATCATTCGTCTTATCATGCTTCTGGTTTTCAAAGAAAAAGCGGACCCAAATTTAAATGGGTGCCAAAATCAAGTACTAACAGTGGAGGTCCCATTTTTAAATGGGTTCCTAAACCTCTTCTTTCTTGATTTGTGTTGTGCAGACTCGTCATATGTGGTACTTGGATAGCGGGTGTTCCAAGCATATGACCGGGAAGAAGAGTATGTTGTCTAATTTTACAGACAAATATTGCGGCACAGTTCGTTTTGGGAATGATCAGTTTTCACCTATTCTGGGATATGGTGATGTTGTACATGAAAATCTTACGATCAAGAAGGTGAGCTACGTTGAAGGCTTAGGGCACAACCTATTCAGCATTGGCCAGTTCTGCGACAAAGACTTAGAGGTTAATTTCAAGGCCAAGACATGTTCGGTACGCACTGAAGACGGGAAAGAACTCTTGGTCGGCACTCGCAAGTCAAACCTCTACACCATCAACTTGTCAAAGGTCCAGGCTGACAATCAGGTCTGTCTACTATCAAAGGCCTCGATGCAACAAAGCTGGTTATGGAATCGACGACTTTCTCACCTCAACTTTCGGTACATCAACAAGCTGGTCAGTGGCAAGCTAGTGAAAGGACTTCTAGAGCTGAAATATGAAAGAGAACATCTATGTGCAGCGTGTGAAAAGGGAAAGATGAAGAGAGCCCCACACAAACCAAAGCCTGAACCGAGTACCAGCTCTCCTTTAGAGTTGTTGCATATGGACTTGTGCGGTCCTATGCGAACGCAAAGCTTAGGAGGAAAGAAGTATGTGTTGGTTATCGTGGACGACCATACGCGATACACTTGGGTTAAGTTTCTACGGTCTAAAGATGAGACTCCCGATGTTCTCATTACGTTTCTGAAGACGACCCAAGTCAATCTGCAAAAACAAGTAAAGATTCTCAGGACTGACAACGACACAGAGTTCAAGAACAAGATAGTTGAAGAATATCTCGAATCGGTCGGGATATCACATCAATACTCTGCTGCTCGCACGCCTCAACAGAACGGAGTCGTCGAAAGGCGAAATCGTACACTTGTCGAGGCCGCTCGGACAATGCTCAGCCAATCTGACTTTCCTTTATTTTTGTGGGCTGAAGCTGTCTCGACTGCATGCCACACTCAGAATCGATCCATGATACACCGCAGATTTCAGAAGACTCCGTATGCGTTGATAAACAACCGAACACCAACCATTAAATATTTTCATGTTTTTGGTTGTATGTTTTATGTTCTAAACGACCGAGAGAATCTGAACAAGTTCAGTGCTAAGGCGGATGAAGGCATCTTTGTTGGTTATTCATCTACATCGTCTGCATATCGTGTTTATTTGAAGAAGTCGAAGATTGTGATCGAGAGCGTTAATGTTAGATTCGATGAGGAAATGGCTTCTGATCACATCAGTTCAGAACCCATCATTACCGGAGTATTAGCTTCTGGACCAACCAGTCCAGGACCTGCACCTCAAGAGAACAAATCAGATGGCGCTTCGTCGTCTACTTCTAATTTATCTGATTTGGATTTATTATTTGAACTGTTCTATGATGAATTTCTTGGTTCTAAATTGCCTAACTCTGTTGTGGTTGACAGGATAGAAGACTCGATGACTACTCATCCAACCACTTCCGATATCTCTACTGAATTTGGTTCTCCTATTCAGCAAGAAGTTCCAGTTCAAAAGCCTACTCCGATAGTTGAAGTTGTGACCAACAATGCCGAGACAGAAGTAGCTGACTCCGTAGGATGTACTGTAAGGACTGATCAACAGATTGACCAAGCTGTACCTACTGCTACTTCTGCAACGACTACTTCAATTGAAGCCCCCGTTAATTCTGAACCATCTGAAGGAGAAACCAGTGGATTCCTAGATGCGAAAAATGCTCAATCTACATCTAATCCACTCCCTCATGAACATAAGTGGACCAAAGAGCACCCGGTACATCAAATTATTAGAGATCCGTATGCACCGTTGCAAACTAGGTCTGCAACATCAAATCTATGTATGTATGAATCCTTTCTGAGCAAGATCGAGCCTACACGCGTATATGAGGCCCTTGCCGATTCAGATTGGGTAACTGCGATGCAAGATGAGCTGAATCAGTTTGAAGCACTGAAAGTCTGGAGACTCGTACCCCAACCACAAGGAAAGACCATCATTGGTACGAAATGGGTGTTCAAAAACAAGAAAGATTGTTAATCAAGAAATAGAAGATAGTCTGAAGATATGCTGAAATGAAGAAATTTTCTTTGAAGATGATTTGCTGAAGCATTCCGAGCTGAAACTGGAGATAATTTCTTTCCAAAAGATATTCTCATTGATTGGGGATATTGCTACATTCTGAAGACAAAGAGGAAGATTACATTTTCTGAGCTTAAAGAATGATCTTGATCCAAAGGGGGAGATTGTTAAAGCACATATTTATTGGATTCAAGATCATAATTATCTGAAGATGGAAATCTGAAGTTAAAGCTGTTAAAGTCGTCTCAACAAATAGTCTAGGGTCCTCTTGTAATAAATAGTCAAAGTATGTTTTCGTATATATTTTATTAGGCTTTAGATTTTAGTTATTTGTGTATTTGGGCCAAGCCTTGGAAAACCTATTAGGCTTAATCAAGCCTAAGTATAAATTAAGTTAATTTAGTTGTTAATTAGGTTAAGTAAGAGAGGAAGAGAGGCTTAATTGAAAAAAAAATTAAAATTATTGAGAGGTTAGTGTGTTGGTGGTGGTGCGCCGTGAAGAGAGAAAAAGAGAGAGAGATCGATTTCAAGAACTTGTAACTCGTTGAATCGTTTGATTAATCAATATCAGGTTTGCATTATTGTGTTGATTATTTGTTTACTTGATTGAATGATTGCATATTGGGACACACATAGGCGACCCGTACTGAGCCTCTGGTGGTGGAGGTTCCTAAGGACCCTCAGGTCGGATGTCCTGATCAGGCGACGGAGGCCTCTGGTCCTCCTCCCCAGTCTAGCAACAAGGGTAAGGGTCCTGCGGAGGTCCAGACGGTCAACTTTACGTTGCCGTCGAACTTTACGGGGGATGGTTCCTTCGACCGGGCGAAGTTGTTCCCTCACATGAAGAAATATCCGCTCTCGTCCTTCAAGGAGAAGTTTGGGGAGATGTCCATTGAGGACGTGGAGTCACATGTCGTTGGCTTATATTTTCTGGTAAGTAGTAGATTTTAATTTCTTTGTTTTAATTTGACGTTTTTTGACCACTGTGTTTCGCATATTGCAGACTTTCCAATCTTCTCTTGGCTTTTACAATGAGATGGACAAAATTCGGCGCTTTGTGCCCAAAGTCTTGGAACGGGAGAAGGTTGCATTGGATAAAGAGCAGGCGGTTCTGGCCAAAGAAAGGGCGGCTAAAACCGATGTAGAATTTTTGAACGGCCATCTCGAAGAAACCCAAAAAATCCTGGATGTCGTTCGTACGCAGAGATATGACGTGCAGATCCGTCTAGACGTGTCGTGTGACACACTGAAAGGGACGAGGGTGGAGTTGGAGCGGGCTTTGGCGTCCTTGGTCGAGAATAAAAAATAGACCGAGGACCTTAAGGTGAAGGCGTCCAAACAGGAGCTCAGGATCGGGGAGCTGGAAGAAGAGTTGAAGGTCGTCGAGGATTTTACTCGATGGACGACCAAGGCGGCCATCATGAGACGTCACCTGACCGGGAAGAATCCATTGGCCAATGCTATCGAAGACCTCAAGCTTTATCTTGCGGACATTGGGACCGAGCAGGATCTGGACTCTGAGGATGAGAAGGAAGTCGAGGTCGCGGAGGAAGCTAAGGTGGATGAAGGCCAGGCGGGTGATGCCTCTACATCACAATCATCAAGGGACGCTCCCCCCCTCTTGAACTCTTTTTAGCTGTTTTTTTTTGCTATATTGTCGAGTACCTTACATATTGCAATAATAGTTATATCATCGAACTTGTGACCAGAGCGATTCAGGCGACTTAAGACCTTTTTGAACTTAGAGATCACACGACCAAACAAGTATTACATAAGACATCCAAAAAATGTTAATAGGTTTAAAGATACTTGCGACCAAGACATGTCACCATATTCCCAATCAAAAATACTTGCGACTAAGGCATTTCATTCACAATCTAAGTCGAGAACTTAGATTACACACCCTTTGGTGTTTTGTGAGGTTAAGTCGTGTGAAAGACTTATAGTCTCATGTCGTGCGATCCTACAGGAAAACAATGTTAGAGGTTGGTCGTTGGCTAACCAACGACCCTCCGATGCTTAAGTCAGTACTTGGTCGAGGTGAATAATCGTATTGAAAAGGTTTTAAAAGAAAGACCTCTTTAGATGTGTTGCATTACAACTACGTGGGATTACCTGGTCGTCGATAGTTTGGAGCCTATAGGCACCTTTTCCCATGACCTGAGATATACGATAAGGACCTTCCCATTTAATGGAAAGTTTACCTGCGTTTGGTTCCTGAGTGTTCTAAAACACTCGTCACAAGACGTGGTCGCCCACTTGGAAGACCTTAGTCTTTACGTTTTTGTTGAAGTGTCGTTCGACTGTTTGTTTTTGGGATGCCATTCGAATCAACGCTGATTCCATTATTTCTTCAAGAGCATCGAGGTCGTAGCTCATATCGATCATGTTATGATCGACCGATGTATGTCTCGACACTGGAAGTTGTACCTCGATGGGTAAAACTGCTTCACAACCATAGACTAAGGAAAAGGGGGTTTGTCCAGTGGACGTACGTGGAGTCGTACGATTAGCCCATAGGACTGAAGGAAGTTCTTCGACCCATCTTCCTTTTGGTGCTTTCAAACGTTTCTTGATTGAATTAACAATCGTTTTATTACTTGACTCAACAAGTCCATTCGACTGAGGGTATCGTGGTGTCAATGTCATGAGTTTTATGTTGTAGTCTTTGCAGAACTGTTGAGTTCTTTCGCTTATGAATTGAGATCCATTGTCACAGACAATCTCGGATGGTATGTCAAACCTGCATATAATGTTAGTCTGGATAAAGGATATAACCTCTTTATCTCGAATTTGGGAATAAGCGGCTGCCTCTATCCATTTGGAAAAATAATCTGTAAGGATGAGTAGAATTACCTTTTGCCCAGGGGCGGGTGGTAACTTACCAACAATACGTATTCCCCATCTCATGAAGGGCCATTGGACTAATGTCGAGTGTAAAGGTTAAGAAGGTTTATGCGTCGAACCTGAGTGTCGCTGACAGGCGTCACAATTCTGCACATACTTGATCGCGTCTTGTCGTAGCGTCGGCCAATAGTAGCCTTGTCGAGATACTCGATTGGCTAGGCTAAGACCACCTGAGTGATTACCACATTCGCCGTCGTGCATTCCTTGTAAGATATTTTGGACTTGCGTTCTGCTCGTGACACATCTTAGATTAAGTCTGGTAGACGATCGTTGATAGAGTCTGCCTTGTATCACGACATACCGTGATGCTTTGAATCTTATCTTTCGTGCTTCTGCTATATCTTCTAGGAGTTGGTCGCTTGCTAGATAGTTCATGATGTCACTCAACCAATCTTCTTCGTTGTTATCAATTTGTCCGACGTCATCGTGATCAATAGACGACGTCGTTAGATGCACCATAGAAATCGTGCCGAACAGTGGTTTGCTTAGTGCCGATCCAAGATTGGCTAAAGCATCTGCTTGAGTATTCAAATCTCTTGGGATTTGTTCGATCAAAAAGGGCTCGAATTTTTGCAGATTTTGTCTTTGCTACTTTAAGATATGCTGTCATCTTTGAATCTTTAGCCGCAAATTCGCCATTCATTTGGTTTACGACGAGGAGGGATTCACTCTTGACGTGTAACCCTTTTGCCCCCAAGTCGTGCGCCATGTTCATCCCTACGATCAAGACTTCATACTCTGCTTCATTGTTGGTTGCCTTGAAATCGCATCGTATGGAGTACACCATCTTCCCCCCTGTGGAGACTTTAAGATGACGCCCAGTCCTGTGCCTCTAGCGTTAGACGAGCCGTCGACATGTAGAGTCCAGGGTTTGTCGTCGTGAGTCACTACAAAACAAATTTCGCTTTGTGCTTCTTTTTCTAGTTCAGGACTAAAATCGGCGACAAAGTATGCTAGGACTTACGATTTGATCGCGGTACTGGGTTTGAAGTCGATGTTGTAGCTGTTGAGTATATGCTCCATTTCGCCAAACGACCTGTCAACTCAGGCTTTCTCAAGACTGACTTGAGTGGAAAGTTAGTAACGACAGTTTTAGGATGTGATTCAAAGTAATGTTGTAACTTTTTTGCGGCTGTGACTAACGATAGTAGAAGTTTTTTCATTGAGGAATACCTAGTTTCGGCGTCGAGTAAAGACTTACTTACATAGTATATAGGCAGTTGTTGTTTGTCGTCTTCTCTTATCAGGATTGCACTTACCGCATGGGAACTGACGACTAAGTATAATTGCAGGACCTCGTTGCCTTGTGGTTTTGATAGAAGTGGAGGTGACGCCATGTATTCTTTCAAATTTTGCAAGGCTTGTTCATGGTCGTTCGTCCACTGGAAGTCTTTTTGTTTCCGCAAAACATTGTAAAACAAGTGACACTTGTCTGACGACCGAGATATAAACCTGTTCAGAGCTGCTACTCGACCTGTCAAACATTGCACTTCTTTGAAATTTCTTGGTGATTTAATCTCGACGATTGCTTTAATCTGATCGGGGTTAGCCTCGATGCCTCGTCGAGTCACCATGTATCCTAGAAATTTCCCAGCACTAACTCCGAAGGAACATTTTGTAGGATTGAGCTTTATGTGGTATTGTCGGAGTATGTCAAACGATTGTCGTAGGTGTGCGACGTGATCAATGGCTTGTCGAGACTTAACCAACATATCATCAATGTAGACTTTCATAGTGGTCCCTAGTTGATCTTTGAACATCTTGTTGATGAGTTGCTGGTATGTGGAACCTGCATTCTTCAAACCAAAAGGCATGACCTTATAACAATAGATTCCTCGATCTGTCATGAAGGTTTTATTTTCTTGATCGTTGACGTGCATAAGTATTTGATTGTAGCCCGAGTATGCGTCCATGAACGTCAAGAGTTCATGTCCATCAGTTGCATCGACTAGTGCATCAATGTGTGGTAAAGGAAATGAATCCTTTGGACATGCCTTGTTCAGATCTGTGAAGTCTATGCAAACCCTCCATTTTCCAATTTTCTTTTGTACGACCAAGACATTGGCTAACCAATAGAGGTATTTCACTTCTCGTATTTTCCCAGTTTTGAAGAGGTTGTCGACTTCATCGTTAATCACCTTGTTCCGCTCTGGAGCAAATTTTCGTCGTTTTTGCTTTATTGGTTTGAATGATTGATCCACGTTTAACTTATGTGAGATGACGTCAGGGTCTATGCCGACCATGTCTTCGTGCATTCAAGAGAAACAGTCAGCATGTTCCTGCAAAAAAGATATTAGTTCTTTTTTAATAGAAGGATCGAACGTCGAACCTATGAAGACGACTTACTCCGGTTTGCCTTGGTCCAGGATAACTTCCTCCAATCGATAGTCATCGACAGCATCGGGAGTATCCTGGTTCTGTAATTGCTAGATGGATTGCTTTCTGGGTTTCATTGTTATTTTGTAGCAATCCCGGGTGACTTTTGGCTCATGGAGTCGAGAATTTCACATGGAGTCGAGAATTTCATCGTCTGATGGTAGGTCGAGGGGACTGCCTTCATGTCGTGAATCTAGGGTCAACCAAGAATGACATTGTATACTGATGAACAGTCTATGATGCTGAACCTTGTTTGCTTGTAGATCCCCTTAGCATAGACTGGTAATATGATCTCTCCATAGGTGCTTGTCGCATCTCCATTGAAGCCGACCAACATTGTTGAGCGTCGGACGATCTCTGACTTGTCGAGGCCCATTGCCTTGATAGTGTCGATGAAGATGATGTTTGCTGAGCTTCCTCCATCAACCAACACCCTTCGGGTCAAACAATTGTTGATTTTGAGCTGAATTATCAACCCGTCGTGATGCTTTCGATGTAAATCGCCTAGATCATCCTGATCAAACGTTATTTTCATGGATTCTAGCTCCAATTCTTTTTTCGACCTTGAGGATTGATAAACTGGTTGGCTGCTTGCATTCTGAGACGCATGTCTTTTTGCTACTGAGTAAGTTAGACCGCATATGTCCGACCCTCTGGTTACACAGTTAACGAATTTCTCATGATCAGGTGATGATGGTCGAGTGTTTCTCTTGGGTGTCGCCTGTCCGTCGAGGATACCTCTGAGGTTACCTTTCGGGACATGCCAAGCGAGTTTTTTCTTCAGCGCTATACATTCGTCGGTTGTATGACCGTGGTCGTTGTGAAAGTCGCACCACTTGGTCTTGTTTTTCTTATCGTCGGCCTTATCACTTTTCTTCGGCCAACGAACGGATGCTTGCGCAGTCTTCAATGCCTTGAATAAATCCTTAGAGGTACCCTTGAATCCATAAGAGGAAATTTTGGGGTACTGGGGGAACTTAGTCGTGGTCGAGACCTTTTTCTTGTCTAACCGGACGTTCGAAATTTGTCTCGGTGGTTTAACTTTTGCTGTCGATTTGGCTTTGAATTCAGGTTTCTTTATGCTCAATGGCTTCTTGTCGTTAGAATGCTTTCGACGAAAATTCGCGTCTTCCTCGACTCTCATATAAGCCAAGGTTCTTGCTCGTACGTCTTCAACGTTCTCCGGGGGGTATTTTGTCAGATCAGTGTAAAGACTTGAACTTTCGTCTAGACCGAACTTGTAAGCCTCGATTGCGGTCTTGATGTCGCAGTTTCGGACGCTGATCATTTCCGCGTTAATCTATTGAAGTAATTGCGAATGGATTCTCCTGCCTTCTGCATGACATAATACAGGTCGCTAGTTTGCTTCTCCATCTGGCGACTGCTGGCGAATTGTTGAGAGAATTGATTCACCAACTCGGCAAACGACCCAATTGATTTTGGCTCGAGGCTGATCAACCATTGCAAAGCTGCACCTGTAAGGGTTGCTCCGAAGCTATTACACATACACACCTCTTGATACTAGTGAGGGATCGAGACTATCCACATTAACTGCTTGTACTGGGCAACGTGTTCAGTTGGATCCATAATACCAGAGTATTTCGGTGTGAATGTCGGGATGTTGCACTTCTTAGGAACTTCTACCATTGTGATCTCGTCAACAAAAGGTGACGCCTGAAACCATGTACAGAGTTCGACGTCGACTGGTATCGCTGATCCTGGAAGTTTGGCGAGTAGCGATAGGACACACTCGTTCTGTTCTTCCAGCATCTTCAACCTTTGGGCGACGGGGTCGTCGAAGATGTTCCCATGGATACCGGAAGGGATATGTCCTGAGTTCTGGAATCTATTTTGTTGTGATAAGTCAGAAGCATATCCGCTGAATTGTAAAGATGGCATCGAGGAAGTCGATGCTGGAGGAGGCATTGTAGGGATTAGTGTTGTCGAGTGAAAGAAAGGTGGTAATGACGTCGCAGATGGCATTGAAGGGGCCTGAGCTACCAAAGCGAAGAAAGGCGGAGGTGGAGGTGGCAACGTCGGCATTGGCTATCTGGGAAAACCATAGAAAGATGGCCTTGGATAGTTGGGAAGAGGTGGTCCAGTCCAGGGTGCACTGAAACCATTTTGACCTTGCGAAGGTCCTGCCGCGTTGTTGACGTTCCAGTTTCTCAAGGATTCATTCTCTTCCACTACTTGCCTGTGCTGGTTTGTCAAAGCCTCGATCCGAGCACGAGGTGCATTCAACTCCATGCTCATTTGGGCCATAATATGTTCCTGAGTTCCCTGGGGAGCTGACATTGTCATGTAAAACAAAGACACTCGAAGAAATTGTTAGCACGACGCACTATTGTCTAGGATTATCTCTAGATGGGGCCCCACGGTGGGCGCCAAACTGTTAATGCCAAAGATTACCCAAAGAATAATTTAAGGTTGATATGGAGATTTATCCAACTAAAGAAAGTAGACGATAGACAATAGGCGCGATAAGCAATAAAATAAGGAGACAAGGGATTTGGTGACGCGAAAAAACCTCAACGAGGAAAAACCGCGGACAACAGAGAGGTGTCGTCGTGCACTATGATCACCAATCCGGGGTGACATCCTCTGGTGTAACAATGTATTACAAGATCGATATAAGAAATAGATATACAAGCGTAAAAATAGTGTAAGTCATATGTGTAAATGTTGTAGTCGTGTGTATATTGTTGTTGTCGTGTAAATGTAAAATTGCGGATGTTCTTTAGAGAGCTTGCAAATTATCTGCTTAGAGTATTTTGCTTCAGTTGTCCGAATGAGGTGTAGATCTTCTGTATTTATAGTACTGATTCTTCATGAATGTGTCATTTTGTAACGGTTGTGCTTCATGAATGATCTTGATGACGTTGAGCGTTTGTGACCGTTGGTATTTATGAGCATTGAACCTACATTAAATGATTAAGAAAGAAACGTTGGGTTATACGTTATTATGGTCGAGGTCGAGTGTAAATCTCGACGACAGTCGTATGACGCTCGACCGACCTTCGAGTTAGTCTCGACGGAGGTCAGGGTTATGCTCGGTCGACAGGACCTTATCTTGATACAATAATGGTCGTGCGAAATATGCATTAAATGTTGTTTTGTCGTGATCGTGTATTTTTTACCCAAACAGTGACAGACTGAGAATGGTAAATACTCGAAGCCGACATCCGTCTTCCCCGAAAGGTCACGCAGTGACAGAATCCACAGTCGATCAACTAGAAGGGGCCGCTAACACCACCAATCCCCCGGGACCATCCGTCTTAGGTGGAGGACCATAACACATACCTAGAATTGACCTGACATTCGCAAATCCTGTTTTGGTGGAGGCGACGCCTCAGGCAGAAATGTTGGATATGATGCGATCTATGAATGCAACAATGGTCAAACAACAAGAATTGTTTATGAAACTACTTGAGGACAGGGACGCTAGCCACCGCAGGCACGAAACATTTGCTGAGAATGTGATAATCGCTGGGTCTGGGGGTACTGGAGGCGGGGGCCCAACCGAGGGACTGGTGACTCTAGACACCCGACAGGCGGGTAAAGCTTGCAACTACAAGTCTTTCCTTGGGTGCAAACCCCCCCGAGTTTGCCGGTTCTGATGATCCAGTAGCATGCATGAACTGGATCCGATAGATTGATTCGGCCTTTAGGGCTAGTGATTGTGGTGAGGATCAGAAGGTCACGTTTGGTTCCCAGTTGTTGCGGGGATCGACACTCATTTGGTGGAATGTCTTCACCTCAACTCTAGAGGATTCGGTGTTAGCAAAAATGAACTGGACTACATTCAAGAAGAAGGTTTTAGAGGAATACTGCAATGAACAATAAATGGACCGTAAAGAAGAAGAGTTTCGCTCGCTCAATAAGGGTAACTCGATCGTCCGGGAATACACTCGACTTTTCATGGAAAAGCTAAATTTGGTGGGGCATGTAGCCCCAACATAAAAAGAGAAAGTCAAGGCCTACCTCAAAGGGCTACCAGCGGATATGATGTCCATGGTCCGGAATTCCAAAGTTGTCACGTTCAGAGAAACGATAGAGGAAGCCAAAATCATGGAGAATGTGTACGCAAGGGGGAAATAAGAGATAGTGGTAACCGGGGAGAAAAGAAGATGGGAGGGGTCGACCGGAACTGCATGACAGTTTAGGCCATTTTATGGGGGAAGGAACAACGATCCCTGATGGGAAGTAGGATGGTGTCACCGGTGTAAAAGCAAACATAGTGGTCCATGCAACTCTAGATCGCCCCCCACATTTCTCTGAATGCGGCAAGTGTGGGAAAAGAGACAATTTGGCTAGAGACTGCCCCATCCGGGGGCCGGTTTGTTTTGAGTGTCGTCAACCGGGGCACATGCGGAGAGAGTACCCAAAACTATCCGAAGGAAACCACATGGTGCCAAGCAGATTGGCGGTAAAGAGAGAGAACCCCCCGAAAGCCTCGAGCTGAGCTTTTTAGATGACCGCGGAAGAGGAGAGATGGACTGCCGACGTGATGACGGGTACGTTCCTTGTAAACTCCTTGCCAACTCGTGTACTGTTTGATTCGGGTGCAAATCGTCCTTTTGTGTTGAGACCTTTTTGCAATCAGTTCACCACTCCCCTTAGTGCACTTCCGAACGTCCTAATAGCAATGTTCTAAAAAACTCGCCGCACAGCCACCATGGCGCGCCATGGAACCAAGGCTTGTGTCTCATGCCACGTTAAGCCCGTGGCACGCCATAGCATAATGCACAATTTCGTAATGCAATATTTGATTTTTCTTTATGTTTTTAATGTATCATTTGCAAGTTTTATAATATATACCATAATTTAACTAGTTTTTTTATTGACTCATTGACTAACACTACAAAACATATGTTTTATATATAATGATATATATGTATTAGAAAAATGACGCCATAAGTTACGCCTTGAAAACGCCATGGCTTCGCCGTGGCTCCTAAGGCTTGAGGCTTGCCTCGCCACCACGCCACGCCTCACACCATTTAGAACCTTGCCTAATAGTAGAGGTAGCTAGCTGGGAACAAATTTTGATTCGGGAATGTTTTGATGATTGCACTTTGGAAATAGACGGGAACTCCTTTAAAATAAACCTATTACCCATGACCATAGGAAGCTTTGATGTTATTATTGGCATGGATTGGTTAATTGGGAATGGAGCCAACATTCTCTGTTCTAAGAAGATGATTCGATTACCATTATCTGATGGAAGAGTGGTTACCGTTTATGGGGAGAAAGGGAAAAGATCCATGACGGTCATTTCTTCTCTAAAGGCATGTAAATTCTTAGCCAAGGGGTATTGGTCATATTTGGCTTATGTGGTGGACGCAAAAACAGAGAAGAAGAAGATCGAGAACGTAGATGTGGTGCGCGACTACTCCGACGTCTTCCCAGAAGTTCTACCTGGCCTACCGCCAGAACGACAAGTGGAGTTTCACATCGACCTCATGCCGAGAGCGACACCGATCGCCCGCGCTCCCTATCGCTTAGCCCCAATAGAAATGCAAGAGATGATATCACAGTTACAAGAACTTCTAGAGAAGGGATTTATCCGCCCGAGCTCATCACCATGGGGAGCTCCAGTTTTGTTCGTGAAGAAGAAGGGTGGATCTATGCGAATGTGCATAGATTACCCCGAATTGAACAACGTCACAGTGAAGAACAAGTACCCTCTTCCCCGCATCGACGATCTTTTCGACCAACTGCAAGGCCCAGGTTGCTTCTCGAAAATTGACTTGCGGTCTAGGTACCATCAGGTGAGAGTAAGGGAAGACGACATTCCAAATACGGTTTTCCGAACGAGATATGGGCATTAAGAGTTCTTGGTGATGCCCTTCGGCTTGACGAACGCTCGGACCGTATTCATGGACCTGATGAATCGTGTGTGCCACCCATTCTTAGACATATCAGTGATAGTCTTCATTGACGACATATTAATCTACTCATGGGACAACACAGAGCACGATCAACATTTGCGGGAAGTGTTAGAAATCCTTCGGAGAGAGAAATTATTTGCTAAATTCTTGAAGTGCGAATTCTGGTTGCAAGAAGTACAATTCTTAGGCCACATGGTGTCTAAGGATGGAGTTAAGGTAGACCCGGCAAAGGTTGAAGCAATGATGAGTTGGGAGCCACCCACGAGTCCGACCAAAATAAGGAGCTTTTTGGGTCTAGCCGGGTACTACAGATGATTCATTCAGGACTTCTCCAAAATTGCTTCGCCGCTCACGACATTGACAAGGAAGAATGTCAAGTTCAATTGGACCGACGTACAAGATCAAGCTTTCAAGACTCTTAAGAAGAAATTGTGCGAGGCACTGATCTTGTCTTTGCCGGAAGGTTCAGATGACTTTGTGGTGTATAGCAACGCCTCTAAAATGGGTCTCGGGTGCGTGTTGATGCAACGAGGCAAGGTAATTGCCTACATGTCGCGACAACTCAAGGATCACGAAAAGAATTATCCGACTCACGATTTGGAATTGGGGGCGGTGGTCTTTGCACTGAAGTTATGGCGTCATTACTTGTACGGTACGAAGTGTACTCTCTACATCGATGACAAAAGCCTCAAGTATATCTTTGATCAAAAAGATTTCAACATGCGTCAGTGGAGGTGGCTTGAACTCTTGAAGGACTATGATTGTGACTTACTCTACCATCCCGGGAAGGCCAATGTGGTGGCGGATGCCTTGAGTCAAAAAAATCACGGAAGTGGTGTAAAGTTGACTCTTGACAGAATTGATGTAGTGTCAAGTCTAATGGCGAACATTAAGGCAAGTCAAATGGAAGCACTCCAAGAAGAAAATCTCAAAGTCGAGGTCATGGTGAAACAACGAGAATTGTTGACGGAGGATAGTCGAGGCCTTAAACTCTTCCAAGGTCGGATCTGGGTGCCAAAGCTAAAAGGGAACCGTGAATTACTACTCGAAGAAGATCACAAGTCAAAGTAATCCATACACCCCGGTAGTATGAAGATGTACAGGGATCTAAAGTTACATTATTGGTGGCCGGTGATGAAACTCGACGTGGCTAACTATGTGGAAAGGTGTGTCACGTGCCTTCAAGTCAAGGCGGAGCATCAAAGGCCCTAAGGAAGTTTGCAATCCTTGATGATACTGGAATGGAAGTGGGAACACATCACCATGGATTTCATCACGAAGCTACCGAAGACCTTGAGGGGTCAAAATACGATTTGGGTCGTAGTAGATCGACTTACGAAGAGAGAATACTTCTTGGCGATGCGGGAGACATTACCAATAAACAAGTTGGCTAAGCTTTACATCGATGAGGTGGTGTCAAGACATGGGGTCCCACTATCCATTGTTTCCGATCGGTATAGTCGGTTTACCTCCAATTTTTGGGATGGGTTGCAAAAGGAGTTAGGTACGAGGGTGAATCTGAGCACGACCTACCACCCTCAAACGAACGGGAAAAGCGAAAGGACTATCCAAACACTCGAGGACATGTTGAGGTCATGTGTAATAGACTTCGGCGGGAATTGGGATTCACATCTACCTTTGGTAGAGTTTGCCGACAACAATAGCTACCATTCGAGCATCGAGATGGCGTTGTTCGAGCCCCTATATGGTCGGAAGTGTCATACTCCCGTATGTTGGATTGAAGCGGGGGAGAAGCAGTTCACCGGACCGGAGATTGTTCAAGAGACGACAGATAAAGTGAAGTCAATTTGGGAACGCTTGAAGGCGGCCCAAGATCGATAGAAAAGTTACGCGGACAAGAAGCGAAGGCCAATCGATTTTCAAATGGGGGACCGAGTCATGCTGAAAGTATCTCCATGGAAGGGAATTATCCGTTTCGGGAAACGCGGGAAGCTCAACCCTCGTTTCCTTGGACCCTTCACGATATTAGAGAAAATTGGCCTCTAAGCTTATAAGTTAGACTTACCCCCGGAGATGAATGAAATCCACCCCACTTTCCACGTATGTTATTTATGCAAGTGCCTGGACGAAGAAGAGAGCGTTATTCTGTTAGCAAAAATCCGAGTGGACAATGGGAACCGTTGCGTGGAGGAGCCAGAAGCTATTCTAGAGTCAAAGGCGAAAAAGTTACGCCATAAAGAGGTAACCATGGTAAAGGTTCAATAGAAGCATCATCGCGGTGCTAATGTGACGTGGGAGTCGGAAGAGGACATGAAGAAAAGATACCCTCACTTGTTTGGTTAGATTCTGATTTTGCAGATGAAATCCTCTTTTAGGAGAGGAGGATTGTAACACTCTCATTTCGTTAATAAGCTTTTAACTGTTACATGATATAACTTTATATGGTTTAAATCTCATCTTTACATGCATATTGTTTATCTTATTTTGGCTTGAGTGGACCTTGCAAATATCGGAGGAATTGTTCGAAAAACAACCTCTGGACACCCCATGAGACAGTGACAACACTGTGCCACTTAGGCACTGTCGTAGGTCATAGTCGCGGGGCTTGAGAGGCTTGTGGTACAGGTCCGACGAGAGTGACAACGATTGTGCCCTTTGGCACTCTCGCATGTTACAATCGCCCCATTTGTATCGAATGGGGGTGTTGGGCTGCGACAATGCCAGCGATAGTTCCCTTGTGGCACAGTCGCCGGGCACTATCGCCCGGGACCTGTTTGGGTATAAAAAGTCCCATTTCGGGATTTTAGCCATTACTTCCTCAACCTAACCGATTTAAGAGATCATTAAGGCGATTTTTTACCCTCAAAACCTCCCTCTTCATAAATGCAAGTCTAGGGTTTGGTTTTCTTCATCTAGTGTTCATCTAGTGGGTTTTGGTAACATTTATTGAAGAGTTTCCAAGCAAGGATAATCAAGTCATCATCCTCAAGCACTCTTTATCCTACATTCTAGGGTTTGGTCAAGTTTCTAGGTTTTCTACAAAAAAACTAGATAGTGAGTTTTCTAAACCTTTAAAACTCTAGATACACATTATTCCTTGCATCTTTAATGTCATTATTACTTGTATATTCCTAATCTCTCATATTTGTCAAAGTGAACTATCTTGCATAAAATGGTAGGGAAAGTCTATGAGTATTATGCATATAAACCTCACATGTTAGTGATTTTCTACCCTTGGATGGCTTCTTGTAAAATGGAAAGAAATGTTGAGTTCTAACCACAACCCTAGTTGGGATTTGTCTCTAAAGTTGATTTTGCCTCATTATGTGCACTTGATATATTGTACAAGTTCTTCTACATGATATATTAACTTAGGACTATTTTGTGAATTACAATATGACAAATGTGTCACCATGAGAGTATAGTAGCCATGATGGGAATAATGATAAGTGGATGGTGTTCGGACCATGAGCATTTGTATCTATTTATAAATGTACTAACATTTGGGTTGTTACCCTTGGGAAGCAAAATTGTGAACGTTGGATGAACTAAGGCAAGTAGACACTAGGAGGACATAGTCTTGGGTGCCACCATGTGGGTATGCGCCTAGACCCCCGCCATTTGGGGCAATGCCTGCGTGTAAACCCCGAATGTGTCGGGCCTTTGGGTGTCGATGGTTTGGATCGACACTAAGGTATCTCAACTCTTTGGGTGGAACTTGATTGGTGTTTTGGGTCTCCCCCATTGATTCCAAGTATCATTTTATTACTCGATTTATATAATTAATTGTTGTAACATTGCTATTTGGTTACTTGTTCAAGCTCACTAGGCTTTTTGGCCTAACACTTGTGTGGTTGGTGTGTATCTCAGGTTCTAGCGGAGCCGGTCCTAGGAAGGATTAGTCGGGCTTAGAGCGAGCTTGGGGGAAAGGATTTTTGGACACCATTCTTTATAAGACCTTTATTTTGAAAGTAGTTGGGTGACACCCGAATTGTAATCTTGTTTCTTATGAAATTAGATTATTAGGTTGTTAGTCCATTGCTTTAGATTACAATTTGTATTTAACAGGTGATCTTTTATTTCCCCATTTTTGGGAGGCTCGATGCTATGGCATATATAATTACCACATTTCCATTTTCCGGAAATTTTTGTTATTCCTTATTTTTGGGGTTTTACATCTAACTACTTCAAGTTTTTTATATATTTTATTTTAACAATTATAATTCTATATTTTTGATTAAATTAGGTGTTATTTATAAAAAAATTATATTTTTGTGAAAAGTTATGCGTTTTGAATTGAAAAATAAATAAAACTAAAAGCAGAGTCTAGACCACAAAAATTTTCACCCAAAAATTAGGGTTCATAAACTGTAAATTAATACTTCCACTCCAACGAAGAGAGTGTTTGGGATTGCTTATTTAAATGATTTATTGACTTATTGTGTTTTGTCATCGTAAATAAGCTATTTCTAGTGTTTGTATTGGAAAAAAAGTGCTTATAGCTTTTTGGGAAAGCTGATAAAGAGTTTTTAATAAGTTAGTCCATAGTGACTTATCAACTTATTTGAAACAACTTATGACTTTTTTGTTTATTTTACATGTATAAGCAATTCCCAAACACCCCTAAATAACAATTTATTAGCTTATTACGTTTTATTATGAATATTTATGTACGTTCAAGTGTGTACAATAGATCGACACTGTAAGTCTGTATATCGACAAAACCTTCTTCAACACTTTCTTCAACGTCGTAAGACACCGCGCTCTTCATCACCGTAACCCAACACCCATCAAGACCAATTGAGAACCCATCGAGACCGATCAAGAACCCATCGAGACCGATCGAGAACTTATCGAGAAAGGTCGAGAATCCATTCATTGACTTGGTGTGTGTTTATGTGTGTTAAACCACACCCTACCACCTTCAATTCCGTCAAGATCCTATTGGTTGATTTATTATTTGTTTGTATGTGTAAAATCATAGTCTATCACTTTCAGTTTTTATCAAGACGGATCGGGAACCTATCGAGACCAATCAAGAACACATCAAGATCGATCGAGAACCCATCGAGACCGATCAACACCAATCGAAACTAATTGAGAGCCCATCCAGACTAATCAAGAATCCATCCATTGACGTGGTGTGTGGTTGTGTGTTAAAATCATAACCTAACACCTTCATTTTTCATCGACACCAATTAAGAACCTATTGATTATTTTATCATGTGTTTGTTTGTGTAAAACCATAACCTACCACTTTAAAATTTTGTCGAGATGGATCGGGAAATCTATCAAGATGAATCAGGAACTCATTGAGATCAATCGATAATCCAATAAAAAAACAAAAGAAAAATAGAGTATGTAAAGTTGAAACTGTAGTATATTCATGATGAATAATATGTATATTGATGATGAATATTATGCTGAAAATTAGTATTTATGATAAATATCATGTCAGGATCTGATTCTTAACAAGAATAATGAAACTCAGAAACAATATTAAAGAAGTTGCGGAAAAACACTTTAATATTCAAATATCAATGTAACAGTAAAGTAGAAATCACAACTTGTAAACTTTATTGAATGATTAAAGTTACAAGCTTTCACACAAAACCTCAATCTTGATGAACAAGCTCACCAAGACGAATTCTACTTCTCTAGAACTAGGGTTGTAAACCTTGAGGTCAATTCTCTCTCAAAACAAAAACTTAGAATACTCGTATAACAAACTATTCTGAATAATTCTATACATATATTGAAAATAAAAGATAATTACAAAACATAAAAAGATCTTCAGTATATTCTTCCATAATTATCTTCAACCTTCCATGATTATCTTCAAACCTTGATCTGCGCGGCTTACCAAGATTATCACATAAGCAGTATTAAGTCATAGCAGCATTAATACTCTGAGCAGTATTAATCTTCACCGACAGTAGTAACTATGCTTAGCAGTATTAATTTCTACAAGCAGTAGTAACCATGTTGTACTGGTATCAGTAATCATACTTAAACAAATCTTCAGTTCCTAACAATCTCCCCCTAACTTGACTTTTAGAGAAGAGAAGTCAAGTTCTTCAGATGCTCCCAAAACTCCATTGCTCATAATCCTATATCAGGATTCAACCCCAAACTTTGATTAAGAGTTCTCTGGATCAAGTATCTTGCCATTGCAGAATCTGGTGCACAACCAAGCTTTTTCTTCAACATAGCATGCAGCTTTAGCCTGCTATGGTTGTAAACTCTATCCACTAAGAAGTATTCAATGTGATTTGTATCCATATCCAGTGCATATACTCCACTTCTTTCATACAGAGTCCAGTTGTTAATGGTTTTGAAAACATTTCTGATAACATGCTGAACTTCCTCTGGCTTGAACAACATGCATAGATATTCCATCACAAGTTTTGTAACTAGTATCCCTGGAGTTTTCAGTTTATCAGTATATAATTTCATCCCCACCTCACACATTTCCTCTAAATCAGATCTGGAGCATACTCTTACAATCTTGGCCCAAGTAGGATACACTTCAAACTTGTCATCTTTCCTCTTAAGCCTGATATACTCCTTTCCATCTACTTCCATGGTATCCTAGTGAATAATCTCATGTGGCTTGACACCAACCGGTTCAGCTGTTATAGGCTCAGACACTTTTTCCATCACCACGATGTACATATTCACATCATAAGTACTGGATGGTTCTTCCTGAGATTGAGCTTCCTGTTCATCAGACTTAGGTGCTCCTTCTTCTTCAACTACCTTCTGTTCTTTCTCAGCTTCTTCGTCATCTACTCTAGGTTTCTTAGCTGGTTTTCTTCTTGCCATCATTTTTGTTCTTTTCAAAGTCTTCAAACTTTCACCTAGAGTAGCTTCCTTCCTTGGTGTTTCTTGATCATCAGGAAATGGTTTTTGTATTTGAAGGTCATGCCTCTCTTTCATCTTCTTTTCCACTTCAACTCTTGCTTGGTCATTTCCTTGTAACTTAGTCATCTCTGCCTCATACAAACCTTTGATTTGATCAAATGACATTTTTGTGAACATTTCCTTTTTGACTCCCACAACACCTTTGAGGAAAGTGATCATCTTCTTTCTCTCTTGGGTGCCAAGGTAGGTCTGTGAAGGTTGCCTCTTCTTTGCACCCTTTTTGATCATTACAGGCTTCTTTAGAATTTCAGATTTCTTCTGTGCCGTCTCTGTAGCCAAACTCTTTTGATATGCTTCATTAAGCTCTGCAGCTAGAGCTCTTGCTATCTCCCTATCTTTTTCCACTTGATCTTTTTCTGCTTGCTCAAGTTCTGCCTGAATTTTCTTAGCCAAAGCTTCATCTGAATCAATCAACTTTTGCTTTTTAAGTGGTTGGTCAGATTCCACTATCTTGGTTTTGCCTTTGTCCTTGCTTGCTACCTTATCAGCACTAGCTTTCTTGATAACCTCAACATTGTCTTTGATGACAACTCCTTTGGTCTTTGAAGTGACCTTAGGAGTGTCATGTTTAGCCTTGATTAATGCTTCAGCTATCTCAAATTTTTCCAAATTGCTGCTAAGGATGTCGATTAATACCTCTTGAACAATTTCTGCTGCTTCATTTATTTCAGCAGCATTAACTGTTTCTGCTGCTTTGCTTGCTTCAGCAGCATTAACTGTTTCTGCTGCTTTCTCAAACACTGTTTCTATTTCTACTGCTTGTACCTTCTCTTCACTACCACCAGCAAACTCCCCCTCATCTCCATGTTTCTCCCCCTTATTCTTAGCATTCTCCATGTTGACCTCAGCTTTTGACTCCCCCTTTTTGGGAGCATCATCCACTGGGTTCCTTCTTCTGAGCTCATATCTTTTCTTTGACCTTCTTTGAACCACCTTCTTAACCAACTTCTTTAAGGTGCTGATTTCTTCTTGCTGGTTGATGATGACTTTCTTAAGTTCATTTACAACCTTCTTTTGAGAATCCAGTTCAGTTGCCATATTGGACATGACAGTAATCAATTCCTGGTAGTCATATCTATCCTCACCTTCTCCAGGAGTGTTACCTCCTTTTGAGGGATCATTGGAATGTTTAATAGGGATCTCCAGCCAGACTGAAGCACCACCTATTCCCTTGGTTTCTGGGCACCCAGGACCTTTGAATGATTGCTCATTCAAAGTTTCCGTGGGGAAGGTCTTAGTGATGTTACCACTGGCCTCCTCTGTGCTAGCAGGAGTAGTGGCAGCCTTCTCACCCACATGCTCATGCATCTCCTTAGTGAGCACCTCCTTGGGGTTGGGAGACACCCCAGTGGTTTCCCTATGGATATTGTCTAATGGAGAATGCTCCATTAGAGGGCTTTGAGGTTCTGGGTTTGTAGGAGGTACAACAAGGGAAGGAGCCTTGTGTACCCTTCTCTTAGTATAAGTTTTGGATATAACTGGGGTTGGCTTAAGAACAAGGGACTGAGAGAGTGATATAGTGGTTGAAGGTTGGGTTTGGCTATCAGTGGGATGGTCTAGTAAGGGCCTTGACCTTGATGCCATTCCTTCTTGGTTGTGGGACACCACCATCATTGTAGAGAACAATGGGGTGTCAACTCCTTCCGAGTCCTTGGCAGATCTTTTCATATTTGAGAAGACCTTGCCCTTGGGGATTTTGGGTACATATACCGCATTAAACTGAGGTATATCCGTCAATTCAGAGGTGATAACTGCCTGGACAAATTTTGGATACATATAGAAACTGATGCGAATGACCTCTTCAGAGATTGTCAAGGGTTTGTCACACACCCTTGTCTTGATACATTGCACACCGTTTTAAGTAACCGTGGTGGCATTGGCCCAAAATTGCTTCTCGTGCTCGATGTAAATTGGTGGTGACACTGTAAGAGCATGAGCTATATGAGTGGACTTGAGAAAATCAACTATTTGATGGAATCCAACAGCCTGCTTAGGCTTTTGAAGCATTGCGATCTCATTGTGTTCATCAATAAACGCCATGGATGCCATCTGGCTTTAGGATTCTTGACTGAAACACACTGGTTGCTTGAGGAAAAGAGTTAGAGAGAAGAGGAACAGTATTCAAAGAGTCGTTGTGAGCTTTTAGGCGGGCAAAGAGGGTATTTATAGAATTCAAAAAAGAAGCAATATTAACCCTAATTTCAGTTAAAGCAGTACTAACCCACTCGCAGTATTAACTGAGAGCAGTAGTAACCAACTAGCAGTATTAACTAACTAGCAGTATTAACTAACTAGCAGTAGTAACTTTACACTGGCAGCATTAACGATACTTACACTGTTGAAGCTTGTGTTAGTCTGAGCAAGGCAATAAAACTTCCTGAGAAAGATGATTAGTAGCACCAGAAAAATAAACAAATAACAGGTATACAAACACTTTTTAAACATGAGCTCATTCAGAGTTGATTATGCCCACACTTGTGACCAAGAAAGTGAATCTACCCACATCAAAAGCTTTAGTGAATAGATCAGCAAACTGGTTATCAGTATGAACTTTAGCAACTTGAATAAGCTTCTTTTCATTGCAGTCTCTAATAAATTGATACTTGATTTCAATGTGCTTTGTTTTGGAGTGCTTGACAGGATTGTTAACAATGCTAATAACACTGCTATTGTCAATGAGGATTGGAGTGTGAAGAATGGTTATCCCATAGTCCAGCATTTGATTCTGAATCCATAGAACCTGAGAGCAGCAACTTGCAGCAGCAATGTACTCAGCTTCTGTTGTGGATAAGGACACTGTGGTTTGCTTCTTACACTGCCAAGAAACTAGTCTTGCACCCAAAAGCTGACATCCTCCTGAAGTAGACTTTCTATCCATATTAGCACCACCCAAGTCACTGTCTGAATATGCAATCAAGTCAAAAGTAGATTCATAAGGATACCAAAGACCTAATCTAGGTTGCCCTCTTAAGTATCTGAAAATCCTCTTAACTGCTTGAAGATGTGACTGCTTTGGCTTGACTTGGAATCTGGCACACACACACACTGGAAACATGATATCTGGTCTTGAGGCTGTGAGATACATGAGAGATCCAATCATTGATCTATAAAGATGGACATCAACATCCTCCCCCTCGAGATCAGCAGTGATCTGTTTGTGTGTTTCCATTGGTGTGCTTGCTGGCTTTGAGTCTGATAAACCATACTTATCTAGGATGTCTTTCACATACTTTGATTGACTTATGAAAATCCCATCTTTCTGCTGTTTCACTTGAAGCCCAAGGAAGAAAGTGAGTTCACCCATTGAACTCATTTTGAAGCTCTTGTGCATCAACTCTTCAAAGTCTCTACACATATGATCTTTTGTGGATCCAAATATGATGTCATCTACATAGATCTGAACAAGTAGGGTGTCCTTCTTACTTCTTTTAATGAAAAGGGTCTTGTCAATGATTCCCCTTTCAAACCCATATTCCAAGAGATAGGTAGACAGAGTATCATACCATGCTCTTGGGGCTTGATGTAAACCATAGAGTGATTTCTTAAGTTTGTATACTCTGTCAGGATATGATGGATTTTCAAATCCAGGGGGCTGACAGGCGTATACTTCTTCATCAATTGTTCCATATAGAAAGGCACTCTTCACATCCATCTGATATACCTTGAACTTCATATATGAGGCATAGGCTATAAACAGCCTAATTGCCTCTACCCGTGCAACTGGAGCAAAGACTTCCTCATAGTCTATGCCTTCTTCCTGAGTGTACCCTTGTGCCACTAGCCTTGCTTTGTTCCTGATTACTATTCCTCTCTCATCCTTTTTATTTATGAAAATCCACTTGGTGCCAATTGCTCTATGACCTTTTGGAAGGTCCACCAAGTCCCAAACATCTTGCAATTTAAACTGTAGCAACTCTTCTTGCATGGCTTCTATCCAACTTGAATCTTTCATCGCATCATAAGCCTTCTTAAGCTCAATCTGAGATAGAAAGCAAGAGAGTACTGTATGCTGCTGATCCTGCAAATCTTGAAGTCTGCTTTATTCCTAGTCATTATAGAAGAAGTGATGTCTCCTATTACCAGCTCAGGAGGATGATTCTTCTGAGTTCTTGTCTGATGACTAGGTTCTTCATTAATTCCCACATCTAGATTGGAGTCATTTAAGTCAGCTGAGGGGATCTCATCAGCTACTTCTGGCTCTTCATGCTCTGGATTCTCCTCATCTATTCTTTCTTCTTCACTCTGAATTGGTTCAGTAACAGTCTCCGTTTCACAGATTTCAACAGGGTTCATTGTAGGTATGGGAAAGATCACAGACTGAGGAATAATATCTTGTACTTTTTCATCCCCTGATCCTTTACTTCCTGATCCTGCATGATCATCACTACTGAAACCCAAAGAGTTAGTTAGTGAATCAATGTCAAATAACCACTGAGGACCTGAACCAATAGGATTTGGTGAGTTCTCATTGCATTTGACATTGTCACTTTCATCAATTATTCTAGAAGAAGAATTAAACACTCTGTAGGCCTTATTCTGAGATGAGTAACCAACAAGAAAACCATCATCTGCTTTGCTATCAAACTTTCCTAAGTGAGTTTTGGTATTGAGAATGGTACAAGGACACCCAAAAGGTTTGAAAAAACCAATAAATGGTTTTCTTTTATTTAAAGGCTCATATGGTGTCTTGTTCTTAGGCTTGACTACTAGAACTCTGTTTTGGACATAGCAAGCAGTATTAACTGCTTCAGCCCAGAAAGTAATTGGAAGTTTTGAATCAGCTAACAGAGATCTAGCAGCCTCAATCAGTGTCCTATTCCTTCTCTCAGCAACACCATTTTGTTGTGGAGTCCTAGGAGCACTGTATTGCCTCTCAATTCCTTTTTCCTCACAAAAAGGTGTTTAGGTAAAGATTTTTAAATTCAGTACCATTATCTGACCTAATGACTTTTACCTTTTGATTTGTTTGGTTTTCAATTCTTAGAATAAAGGATTTGATCAGTCCACTTGTCTCATCCTTAGTCCTTAGAAAATACACCCAAGTAAATCTAGAATAATCATCAACAATAACTAAGCAGTATGATTTCTTACCTATACTCATGACATTTGTAGGACCAAACAGATCCATATGCAACAACTGAAGAGAGGAAGAAATTGTGTTCAACTCTTTGGACTTATGAGAAGTTTTGTGTTGTTTGCCTTTGAGACAAGCAACACAATGATCATCACATGAAAATACTTTTGAAGGCAGACCTCTTACAAGGTTGTTTTTAACAAGTTTATTCATTGTTTTAAAGTTCATGTGACACATCCTTCTGTGCCAAAGTGACGATTCATCCAAAGAGGCTTTTGAAACAAGACAGTTTAAGGATGAATCATTTGAAACAGTTTCGATATTCAAACAATAGACATTATCCTTTCTTGGAGTTCTTAGTAGTATCATCTTTTCATCAACTACCTTGAATCCAGGAGCAAGGATAATGCATTCTGAATCAGTGAATAATATACTATGTTTTTTGTCACAAACCTGTGATACACTTAACAGGTTGTACCTTAACTGCTCAACATAGTAAACATCTTCAAAGGTCATCTTACCTTTTGTTACATCTCCCTTACCACTAATCTTACCTCCATATGGAGTATTACCAAAGGCAACATGCCCTCCATCAATTTTCTTGAAATTCTTGAGGCAAGCCATGTTCCCTGTCATGTGCCTAGAGCAACCACTATCAACATGCCAAATGATCTTTCCCTTGTGCTGCTGGTTGCCCTGCACATAAGATAAATCAATTAGTATTGACTGGGAACCCAAGCCAAAGTGGTCTTGGGCCTCCCTTTCTCATCAAAGTACTTACACTCCTTTTTGATGAGATTTTTAAATTTAGAATACTCTTTACTGGAGTACTTTGTCAAGATGATTGGTCTAGAAGCACAAACACTAGAAGCAATACTAATTTTAGAAGTACTAACAGAGTTAGCAGTATTAACATATGATGAAGTACTAACAGAGTTAGCAGTATTAACATCTGATGAAGTACTAACAATGTTAGTTTTAGAAGTACTAATACTCTCAGCAGCACTAACATTGATAGCAACAGTATTGCTTCTGGCAGCACTATCTTTGTCAGCAGCATTATTTGTGGTAGCAGTACTAACAGTTTTAGTGCTTTTGGGAACCCACATCTTGACACTCTCTTTTACAGTCTTTTTCTTCATGTGGTCTTTAGATTTATCAGGTTTCTTAGCCACATGGTTCCTTTCATCCTTCCTATAACCAAAGGGTTTTTGCACAGATCTTTGAAAATTTATCCTTTGGTTAATAGGATTAAAATAACAGTGCTTGGCAAGATGGTTCATTTTGCCACATATGAAACAAGGTTTTGGTCTGACGATTCTACTCAGATCAACTCCTTGTTTCTGAGCCCACTGATTATTCCAATTTCTTTGATTGCCCCTCATTTTATCATGTTTTAGGGGCTCAGACTTATTACCTGCATACTGTTTGCAACGAACAGGATTCACAACTGTAGTCTGCTTGTAATGGACCTTTTTAGACTTTCCCTCAGTCTTCTCTACGTCATCAGATTTGACCCAATCCCTTCCACCACCCTCATTGGTAAGAATGTTATTTTCTAAGGGAATCTCACCACTCACAGTATTATCCTTACTCTTACCAGCTTCTTTCTCAGTCTTGTCCTTAACAACTACTTCATCTAAAGGATCTATCTTAGTGGCTCCGTCATGCAAGTCCTTCCTATCCTTGGTCTCTAGCAAGTCTGATTTAGGAGGGATGTAGTTGTTCTTGTATGGTGGTGGTGTGGTATTGTACCCAATTCCTGGTTTAAGTTTATCATGGATTTGGACCTTTAGAATTGAATCCATGGCTTTAGAAGCATATGAAAACTTTTCCACATCCAGCTTAACCTTGGCTAGCTCTCCTCTCAACTTTTCATTCTCCTCTCTAGACTTTGTCAGCTGGATTTCTAGATCATTTTTCTCCCACTTCCAGTAATTTGTATCATATGTGTGTTGAAGTTCATTGGCTTGGAAACCTTTGATTTGTTCCTCAAACCTCTCAACAATTTTCACATAGTCTTTTCTATCCTTTTCTAACCTCTTAAGGTCATCACTCATACTCTGGTTGTGATCCTTGTACCTTTTAACAGTGTCTATACAAGTTTGAGAACAGAGATTAGAGAGTACCTCAGTTGGAAGATAAGATACCTCTGCCATGAGAGCTTGATTTTGAATGGCCTCTTCTGCTTGATCACTCCAGTCAAACCCCATTCCTTGTTGGGAAACAAGAGCTTGAGCAGAGTTTCTGTTCTGGTTGAAGCTTCCAGTCTCAGCTTGTTGGTGATTGTTGTGAGACACCCCAATTCTGCATTCCCTGGCAAAGTGTCCCTTCATATGACACTTGTAGCACTCCACCTTTGACTTATCAAAGCCTGCTCCATCTTCTCTTCTTTGGGAGAAGTTGTTCCTCCCAGTCCTCTTGATGAACTTCTTCACCCTCATAGAAAGCATGGTCATCTGCCATTTAATATCCATCTCTTCAAGATCATCAGGATGAAGCTGTTCCAAGTCATCATTGATTAAAGAGGAGTTACCATGGCTGGAAAGAAAGGCTTCAAAAACAGATTCATTGCCTTTTTCTTGATTTACTCCATTAGCAGCATTAACTGATTCAGGGTTAGCAGTAGAATCAGTCGATGCTGATAGGAGTGCAACATTATGAACATATCTAGTAGGCTTCTTCTTTGCTTCCACCTCAGATTCAAACACTCTCAGATCATTGTATAGATCATCCAGTTCCTTTTCTTCCAATTTGTCATTCTGTCTGAATGAAACAGTGTACATGGTCCATTCATCTCCAAGAGATCAGAGGAACTTTCGGTTGACATCATCTTGCTCCATTTGGACTCCAATAGTAGCCAACTCACCAATTAACTTATTGAATCTATCAAAAGTTTGAGTCATAGACTCATTCTTTGAAGATGTAAAATTCTCATATTGCTGCTTGAGAATATCCCTTTGATTCCTCTTAGTGCTCTTGGTGCCAGCAAATCTCTTCTCTAAAGCATTCCATAGAATCTGAGCATCAGTGCAGTGGTGAAACTGATGTTGATACTCATTAGGAATGTCCAAAAGCAGGGTGCTTAAGGCTTTCATCTCCAATTGTCTCATTTTCTTCTCAGCATCAGTTTTTGGAGGTGGTCTTCTTCCATCTTGTCCAATTTTACCTTCAGCAGAGGGACCATTCTCAACAATGTCCCACATATAAAAGTCTGTAAGGAGGATGTACTGCTTGATCCTAATTTTCCACATGTCAAACTTATTAGGTTTGAGCATGGGAACCTTTGAAACAAGAGTACTGCTTGATTCAACTGTGTTGTCCATGATGAATGAAGGTTTCTGAGAATACTAAGCTCTGATACCACTTGTCAGGATCTGATTCTTAACAAGAATAATGAAACTCAGAAACAATATTAAAGAAGTTGCGGAAAAACACTTTAATATTCAAATATCAATGTAACAGTAAAGTAGAAATCACAACTTGTAAACTTTATTGAATGATTAAAGTTACAAGCTTTCACACAAAACCTCAATCTTGATGAACAGACTCACCAAGACGAATTCTACTTCTCTAGAACTAGGGTTGTAAACCTTGAGGTCAATTTTCTCTCAAAACAAAAACTTAGAATACTCGTATAACAAACTATTCTGAATAATTCTATACATATACTGAAAATAAAAGATAATTACAAAACATAAAAGATCTTCAGTATATTCTTCCATAATTATCTTCAACCTTCCATGATTATCTTCAAACCTTGATCTGCGCGGCTTACCAAGATTATCACATAAGCAGTATTAAGTCATAGCAACATTAATACTCTGAGCAGTATTAATCTTCACCAGCAGTATTAATTTCTACAAGCAGTAGTAACTATGCTTAGCAGTATTAATTTCTACAAGCAGTAGTAACCATGTTGTAATGGCATCAGTAATCATACTTAAACAAATCTTCAGTTCCCAACATATCATAGTAATTTAAATACTATATGGTTATTATATACACATGATAATACATAAATATTAATGATGAATAATATGTATATTCATGGCGAATGTTTTGGTAAAAGTGTATATTAATTGATGAATGCCGTAGTGATATATGAATACTGAGGATTTGTTCGCGTAAAAACACATAACTATTCATGATGAAATTATACTAAGTTGTTTTATTCATTATAAATATCATACTAATAGGTTAAAATAAAAGAGTTGTTACAAACATATGAACGTGCATAAATATTCATAAGAAATATAACACATATACAACATTTCACGTAAATAACTGTTAAAATGAGAAGAAAAAAAACTATGTTGAGATGGATATCATATCGAAGAGCACGAAATTCTCGTTTTTTTATATAATTTGTTTGTTTAAAATAATTTACTTTAAACTTTAAGGAGGTAAAAGTTTTTAATTAAAAAAGAAAATAAAAATTCAAATAAGGTACGTGTTTAATTAAAATTCCATTTTTGCCCCTAATCAATTTTCAATTAACCTTATTCTGTTTTTCACCATTGATTAGTTTTTTAAAATTTGATCAATGACCAAGATGTGTTCTCATGTTAACAATGAAAATATGGTTTTCATTTGAATATACCCATATATATATATATATATATATATATATATATATATATATATATATATATGTGGTCCCTTTCTTTTGTTAACCAAGTCATTGGTATTAACCGTGTTAACCAATCTCATACATTGAAAATCTTGATCAATGGCTTAAATGAAACACTGATTTTAAAACTCATACACACGCTTAGTTTTAAGATGCACATATGCACAAGGGTAGTTTGGTCAAAACACACAAATTATAACAAAGAAAAGTGAATCTTATCCTCTTAAATGGGTTCCACATTTCAAGCAACCCCATTTTCATCGCCGACCAACCACCGGCCACCTCCATCGCCGACCAACCATCATCCACCTCCATCGCCTGCAGATCCAACGCGAAGGGCCTAATAGTCGGCCACTTCTATCGCCAACCAACCACCGACCATATAGACATCAATAACCTCTCGATGTTCTGAAAGATATCGTCAAAATTCTACTTGTGCAAATCGTAAAAGAAACTAGAAGATACTTACATCACAATATTTGCAGGTTTTAGGGATTTGAATGGGGGATGTCATTTCAGTTTTCTGCAAATCGTAAAAAAACAAAAAAACAAAATTCATGAAACTAATCAAAGAAGAGAAACATATAATCACCTAGAAAATGACCATAAAACACATAAACAAATGAAAAAAAAAGCTATGCACTGTACCAACAAATTAATATGCATACATGCATATCCACATATGCACTGTTTAAAGAATATGCACAAATGCATATATGCACATTCTTACATATGTGGATATGCATGTATGCACATTCATGCATACACATATGTGCACAAATGCACATTCATGCATGTGCACATATGCACAAAAGACTATTTCGTCTTTTAAGCATTTATACCAATATGTTTGAATATGCCATTAATTCTTACTGTATCCGAACATTATCAACGTTTATAATGTTCCATACGCACGGACCAATACTAAACAAAATAATATGGAAAGAGATATGCATTGCCTTGTTAAAATTTGTTGAAAATATGGAAAAAGATAACTGCCAAATTAAAGATAAGTTACAATTAAAATTTCTAAATTATTCTACTTAATTAATAAAGATATAATTACCAAATTTGCCTTAAAATGTGGAAACATAGTTATTAGTCGTCAAAAACAAAATACCAATATTACCCCTTTGTTAATTATTTGGCAAGTACATTGACATACAATTTAGGATGAATATGATTGGTTGATAATTGGTTAACACGGTTAATATCAATGACTTGGTTAACAAATGAATGGTACTCTCTCTCTCTCTCTCTCTCTCTCTCTATATATATATATATATATATATAGAGAGAGAGAGAGAGAGAGAGATGTGAGTTCATACGAGAACATCTATTTAAGAAAACACGAAAACAACCGAGTACATACAAAATCATTTATGATTCACGTACAAAATTATATATGATTCACATGACTATGCAAAATCACATATGATTTTTGTCTTGACATCCCCTGCGTCCGATTTTTTCGGGTTAGTGCAAAATCATATATGATTTTGTACATGATCTGATGTTTTTTGTTGTTTTCTTGTTTTCTTAAATAGCTAGCGTTCTCGTTTGAACCTTCCTCTCTCTCTCTCTCTCTCTCTCTCTCTCTCTCTCTATATATATATATATATATATATATATATATATATACGAGAAGACACTCGTTTTGAAAGAAGTGGAGAAGTAATTTTGACCAACCACCTAATTTAATTAATATTTTAATTAATAGTCATTAATTTTTAATTAATTAAAAAGTGTAAAAGGACGACCAATATAGAAGAATCAAAAGTTGAGTATTCTCATTAATAAGCCCTTTTAAATAGGGATGGGTTTATAAAGAAAAGGAAATTGTCAATATGGTAACTCTTAATACTTAGAAAATATGTCTTCAATCACTTCCTTATTGATGAAGACACACTATCCTTCAATACTCCCCCTTGTGCCGAGTCAAAGGAATGATGGTGCAGAATTCTTGCCTCATTAAAACCTTATGCCAGGAAAACAAAACCCAATGGGAAAAATAAAAACTTCGGCAAATATGTTTTGTATTATCTCCCTTGATATATCCCACTTTCATTTGCTCGGTACAAGCTGCATTATCTTCATAAATGCATGTAGGATTTTTAGTGGTAGAACTTAAACCACTAGCCCCTTTAATATGTGTAATGATAGACCTTAGCCATATATACTCTCAAACAGCCTCATGTAGAGCGATAATATCAGAATGGTTCGATGAGGTAGCTACAAGGGTTTGCTTGGTTGATTTCCAAGAAATCGTCGTGTTTCCAATTGTAAAAACATATATTGTTTGGGAACGACCTTTATGTGGGTCAGAAAGATACCAAGCATCCGCAAAATATACTAATATATTGTTTGGGGTTTCACTATATGGGATAACACTTTCTTTGTTAATATCTTTAACATGTACTGTAACCCCATTTTTTTCTCTGTTGGGAAAGAATAAGCCCATGCCAATGGTTCCTTTTAGGTATCGAAATATATTCTTGATACCATTCCAATGATGTTGCATTGGCGCCGTGCTAAATCTAGTTAACAAGTTCATTGAGAATGCAATATTTGGTCGGGTACATTGGGATAAGTACAATATTGCGCCTATTGTACTTAGATAGGGAATTTCAGCTCCCAACACCTCTTCGTCATCATCCTTTGGATGAAATGGATCTTTACTTGTATCCAAGCTTCGAACAATCATGGGAGTACTAACCGCATGTGCTTTATCCATATTAAATTGCCTGAGCATTTTCTAGATATAAGCGGATTGGTGGATAAGGATTCCACAAACTCGATGTTTTAGTTCTATACCTAGACAAAACCGAGTTTTCCCAAGATCCTTCATCTCAAACTCAGATTATAAATAGCTTGCAGTATCTCTTATTTCATCAAGAGTACCTATTATGTTCATATGATCAACATATATTGAAAATCCAGATCTTGTCTTCTTTATAAAAAAGCAAGGGCACAACTCATCGTTCTTATATCCCTTCCCAATCAAGTATTCACTCTGACAGGTATACCACATCCATCGGGATTGTTTTAATCCGTAGAGTGAGCGCTTCAGTTTGATTGCAAACGCACTCCATGGTTTAGAGTTATTTGAACCAGGTAGTGAAAGGCCATAAGGCACTTTCATGTATATCTATGAATCTAGATCCCCATAGAGATATGTAGTAACCACATCCATGAGCTCAATTTCCAGTTCTTTGAAAACTACTAGGCTAAATAGATAGCGGAACTTTATTACGTCCATTTCTGGGTAGTATGTCTCCTTATAGTCAATCTTAGGGCGTTGTGAGAAACCTTGCGCCACAAGGCGAGCCTTATATCTTATGACTTCATTATTCTCATTACGCTTTCTGACAAAGACCTATTTATGTCCTACAGGCTTTACACTTGGTGGGCTTAGCACTACCGGACCAAATACCTGTCTCTTTGTCAAAAAAGTCTAGTTATATCTGGATTGCTTCTTTCCATTTAGGTCAGTCTGCTCGTTGTTGACATTCTTCAACTGAGTGTGGTTCGATTGTCATCGTGCTCTACGATCTCATGAGCAACAATATATGCAAATATATCATCAATGAGTATGGATGATCTTTCCATCAACTTGTATGCATTCTCATAATTCATTGAGATTTCTTTGTTCTCTAGAATCAATATTGACTTTGGAGCGTCCTTGTAACACCCGAAAAAAAAAGAGAAAAGGGGATTGCTAATTGTTTGGGCCAAAAACGAAAATAGATTGAAAGGTGCATGGGCAAACATGAAAATCCAGGTCCTGTTATGCCAAGGTTTCAAACTTTGGAAATTTGCATCGTGGGAGGTTCGCACGCCATATTCGACAGCGGCAGTTTTGACATAGTGGTTGGCTCATTTGGACATGACTTTGAGCGAAATAAAATATCTAAGGCGTCGTTTCACCATCCTAAATAATAATTCTTTAGATTTGAGATGAACGGATAAGATTCGAGAGAGAAATCGGGCGACGAATTGAAGTCGAGGTTTCTGAGTTGTAGCATCGAATAAAGGTGAGTTCTTCCCGGTTATGTTGCAACTTAAGAGTTCCATGTTTATCGTTTGACTTGCTTAAATGCATGGAATGAGTTGTCGTTTGTAGCGGTGGCTCGAAGGCCGCCAACGTAACCAAAAAGACCACCGACAACAATGTTAATTCTAAAACCGAAAACGAAATGTTGATCCTGAGACCATAATCAGAATTAGATGTTGATTCATATGTCATTAAAGGAGGCTAAAATCCATGTAGATTGCGTGATTTGAGAATGGATGAGTAAGTTGATGTTGCTTAAATTTTATATAACAGAATATGCAAAAACACAGGTCCGTGTATGGTGAAAAACCATAGTCTCATGGTGATGAGGAGTCGTAAGAAGTATGGAGGTATGGATGGCTCAAATTTAAATTGAAAAAATGAGTTTGGTTCTAATGGTTCAAAAGTTTCGATGTGTGAATATATATATATATATATATATTGGATGTATGGATATATATATATATATGTATATGTATACATGTTTTGAGGAATTATGATAGAAAACCCATTTGGGTTTAAAAGTTCCATGCATATATTTATATATGCATAGGCGCACACACACACATATATATATATATATATATATGTATATATACATATATATAGGGGATCATTCAAGGGAGAATTATGTATTTTGTGTTTATATATATGTATGTGTTTATGTATGTATATTACTACGTGATGGTAAAATAAGGATGAAAAATTGAGGATACCTAAGTTACTTGATTGATCTAGAAGATAATCGACTAATTAAGTTCTAGAAATTCGTTCGGGAGTTCGATGATTGAGTGATTGCTTGATAAAGGAATGTATATTTAGACGTTACAATTTATGTAGCGTTGGGAGCTACCATGTAACGGATGAACCTACACTAAATCGAGGTGAGTTTCATGTTATTTTTAAATGGGATGCATGCAAGTATGTAAGTATGTTCTTTATATGATTACGATGATTTTCAAGCATGCTATATTTTAGTTAAATATGCATTGCATGCTAGTGTGTTGGATGATTTGTGAAACGATGAGTACATGAACATACTACATTTTATTGTGAAAAATGGTATGCATGTTACGTTTTTAAATATATACGTTTTCATGTTTTACGATGTTGTATGTTTAACGATGTGAAATGTTTTTAGCATATGCCATTATGTTAAATATCGTATGAATTGCATGTTACATACGATAAATGCTTGAATGATTAAATTGGGATGATGTGACGTGGCTGTCAGTAGCGGGCTCATTACGAGGACACTGGTATTAGATGGCGAGAAACTGCAAATGATGATGATAGTCAATACATGTGCCGGAAGGGGTACCTCTGAGATTGCACTATGGGAAGGTAGTTAAGGCACGTGCTTGAGAGCACCTCTGAGCTTGACTAGGGATGGACATAATGACAGAGCCCCACCATGCCAAGTGGATGGATGAGATATCTAATGTGATGACAAGTTGCACCTATGATATATGCATAAAATGTTTTAATAAGCATGATGCTTTATGAATGTTTTGCGGGATAAACGATTTGTGTTCGATTTATATTGTCGTGATGATTTACGAATGAAATGACGAAACCATGAACTCACTTAGAGTAAAGCTAACATTAACATGTATCTCAGTGCCACAACAGTAAGAGCAAAGGTATGATTCGATGACGTATGACTAGATCGTTTAGTCCTAGTTATTGTTCTTTAAGTTATACAATATGGTATATCTCTAAGTTGGATTTGTATAAATGTGCATGTGATGACTAAGATGGTTTGACGCTTGCGATGTAGAAAGTTTTCCGCTGCGATGTCACAGATAATTTATATGTTTTAAGTTGTGATTTATCGTTACGAACCTAGTGAAAATTGGGGTGGAACAAGTTGGTACCAGAGTCGTGGTTTAAGTGAACTAGGTTTGGTGAACCTAGTCTTAAGCCTAAAACTAATCAAGAAAGTGATGATATGACTTCAAGTCCAACTGTTAGACGCTATGATATAGTCGAAGATGTGTAACTTTGATTGGTGAAAAGACGACGGGTATATAAAATGTTGATGTAAAAGCTGTTTTTTTGGGAAAGAGATATATCGGTGAATTTGTTCTAGTATATTAGATTGAGAAGAAGGATTTTAGGTCTTGATGATAAAGAAGCTAGAAGTGCAAGGACTTAAGTATTACATGGGAGTAATATATATGAGGGGCATAAAGTGATAGAAAGATTCTATGTGGAGAAATGCAAGAAATATTGCAATAATAAAGAAAAAGAATTCTCGTATAAGAGGAATTGGGAATTGTAATTAAGTTTTGAGATGAATTGGATAAGAAAGAAAGAGAAAAAAAGTGTGGTTAACACTACCCACAAAACGGACTATGTGTAGTAACCTAGATGCAAGAGATGATGAAGATAGTAAACTTAGATGACCTCATTTATGAATGATTAATGAGAATTGAGTGAATCGAAGGGATCACCAAGATCAATATGTGATCTATAAGTTTAATCAAGTAGTTGATAGATTTCAACTGTTACGAGTAATGATGTATAAGGAATGTTTAGGAAGGTATATAACATAGAAAGTTGTGGAATAAAATATGAGGAGTCATTGATAGACTTTAGTATGGATGTATGACAAGAAGAAGATATATGATGAAATAGTAAGATGTAAATAGGGTCAATGTGACTAAAATGACCTATTTTGTAAGAAAATAAAAGGCATAAATGATAAATAACAGGTTATGTTTGATGGTGGTCGTAATAACCGGTGAACGTAAATAAGGTATCAAAGGTATGCGCTACTTTATAGAATACAAGTCCTATAGGAGTTATGGAAAAATCTAGAAAGAAGAAATTGGATGACAATTGCAATAATGATGACTATGTAATGAAAGTACCATGCATGAACCACAAGGGTTGTGGTGTGGTGGTAAAGGCTTGGGGAGTTCATAGCGCTCAACCCGGGTTCGAGTCCCACTAGCAGCACTTGTGGCCACTGTGGATAATCTCAGGGCTGCACACTTTAGCAGCTGGGCCAAAAGCCCTAATTGCCAGGGATTAGTCTGGGCCATAGGCCCAGGATACCCTTTCCAAAAAAAAGTACCATGCATGCTCATAAGAGAATGATAAGGAAAAAGTGATCAGAAATGGTGTCATTCCGCCCTATGGCCATGCTAAAAGTGAACAAAGAAAAAGACGTCGTTTGATGTAATATATTACTTAATAAAATGGTTGAGGTTATAAACCTTATATGCTCAATGAAAGTATGGTATGACACTAGCTGCTATAAGAGTTGATTGATGAGTAGTTAAGGTACAGTAACATGTAAAATAAGTGATTGTGGAACGGAAGTACGAGACAAAAAGTCATGAAATCAAAGCCCTCTTTACATGTCGTTTTCAAAATATTGTGCATATAAAGATGGTAGCCAATAGTTTAAAATATTCGATGAAAGCTTAACGTTTCAATTGTTAGATAATGCAATCGTATGAGATGATATAACTATTATGTGAATGTAGAAGGAAACCCAAAGTAGATTTCGTGATGATAACTTGGAAGATAGATTTAATAGTAAAGCATGTAGGAGAACATGTAGAGATATGAAACAATGTCTCTGATATGCTTGAGCATATTTACGTATGAGAGAATGACTAGATGGTAGCGTTGTGCCAAACACCCTAACGTTTATGTGATGTCAAATGTATCAAATAAGATATGAAGTTTATACTCGATGATGTAATAAATTAGTTGAGAGTCCATGATTTAGATATTGATCTGGGAGGAAAGATCTCCGAGTAAAAACAAGCTTTTGTTTGAACAAATGAGAGTTTATAAGTTGAAATGAAGAGAGATATAACAAAATCTCGAAGTGAATGTTCGTAAGACTAAAAAAAGGGTAAGGGATAAGAAGTACGTGAACCTAATATATAATGTTGGTTCTAAGTACTTGGAATGACGAAAAAGAAAATGTTGACGGAATGATCAACATAATCTATGTACGGACTATATAAGAAAATCAAGAGCGGTATTGAATTTTGATGATCGTTATTTTGTCAAAAGAATGACAATAAAATTGTCGAGGTAAGTTATAAAGAACTGTCTAAGGAACTAAAGTCATTAAGTTATAGGCTTGATAAAAGATGGTAGTATGCAAATCATACATGGATCAGTTTGTGAATGGATTCATAGAAGGCATTCTTATTTACCCAAAGAGTCAATAAGAAAATGAACAATACCTAAGAGCAATCTTAAAGTTGTTAAATTAGGAATGTTGTATGAAAATTCTTTAAATTTCTTTATATATGCCTGAGAAGCGCAATTCTTAGCTCGCGCTATGAATTCATTTGGTATAAAAATGGATTAAAATAAGATACATGCAGTACTTGGACTGAGAACCTTCAAGGTCGGCATCGGAGATTCAAAGTTTTATAAGATTAATAAGATACTTTAGATGGTTCATTCAAGACTTTTTCGAAGTTAGCTACCCTGTTAACAATGTTGATGAAAAACTACATAGTTTGAATTGAGCCTTAAACAAGATGGGGTGTTTCAAGAGCCGGAAAAAAAACACTGTAAGTGCAACATCGTTTTCACTATCGCAAAGGACGAAAGGTTTCGTCGTGTTAATAATGCCTTGAAGTATGAAATAGGATGTGACTTGATGTATATGTTTGGAGTGATGGCCTAAGCATCTTGACAAGTTAAAGGAACACAAGAAGAGGTAACCGACATGCGAAATGAAAGTGGAATTAGTGTCGTTGTGTGAAAGATATAACGACACTATGTATAAAGAAAAAAAATGTATGATCTTCATAGATCATAAGAGCCTAAAGTACCTATTCGATCATAATGACGTTGTGAGTCTAAATAAGTGACAATTTAAGATATATCAAAAACGGATGTCAGTGATGTGCTAAAGATAAAGAGGTCAAGGGTTATGAGTGTTCATTAGTAGCGGTTAGATGGAGGTCCCATTGTACGAGAAGGATGTGGAGGCCTTAGGTTGATATGAAGACGAGGTACCCTCAATAATTGGATAACCACAAGGGTTGTGGTGTGGTGGTAGAGGCTTGGGGAGTTCATAGCGCTCAACCCGGGTTCGAGCCCCACTAGCAGCACTTGTGGCCACTGAGGATAAACTCAGGGCTGCACGCTTTAGCAGCTGGGCCAAAGGCCCTAATTGTCAGGGATTAGTCTGAGCTATAGGCCTAGGATACCCTTTCCAAAAAAAAAAAACAATGTTAATTCTAAAACCGAAAATGAAATGTTGATCCTGAGACCATAATCAGATATAGATGTTGATTCATATGTCATTAAAGGAGGCTAAAATCCATGTAGATTGCGTGATTTGAGAATGGATGAGTAAATTGATGTTGCTTAAATTTTATGTAACAGAATATGCAAAAACACAGGTTCGTGCATGGTGAAAAACCATAGTCGCATGGTGATGAGGAGTCGTAAGAAATATGGAGGTATGGATGTCTCAAATTTAAATTGAAAATATGAGTTTAGTTCTAATGGTTCAAAAGTTTAGATGTGTGGATATATATATATATATATATATATATATATTGGATGTATGGATATATATATATATATATATATATATATGTATATGTATACACGTTTTGAGGAATTGTGATAGAAAATCCATTTGGGTTTAAAAGTTCCATGCATATATTTATATATGCATAGGTGCACACACACATATATGTATATATATGTGTGTGTATGTATGTATATTACTGTGTGATGGTAAAATAATTACTATGTGATGGTAAAATAAGGATGAAAAATTGAGGATGTCTAAGTTACTTGATTGATCTAGAAGATAATCGACTAACTAAGTTCTAGAAATTCGTTTGAGAGTTCGATGATTGAGAGATTGCTTGATAAAGAAATGTATATTTAGACGTTACAATTTGTGTAGGGTTGGGAGCTACCAAGTAACGGATGAACCTACACTAAATTGAGGTGAGTTTCATGTTATTTTTAAATGGGATACATGCAAGTATATAAGTATGTTCTTTATATGATTACGATAATTTTCAAGCATGCTATATTTTAGTTAAATATGCAATGCATGCTAGTGTGTTGGATGATTTGTGAAACGATGAGTACATGAGCATACTACATTTTATTGTGAAAAAAGGTATGCATGCTACGTTTTTAAATATATACGTTTGCATGTTTTATGATGTTGGATGTTTAAGGATGTGAAATATTTTGAGCATGTGCCTTTTTTTAAATATCGGATGAATTGCATGTTACATACGATAAATGCTTGAATGATTAAATTGGAATGATGTGACGTGGCTCTCAGTGTGGGACTCATTACCAGGACGCTAGTATTGGACGGCGAGAAACCGCAGATGATGATGATAGTCAGTACATGTGCCGGAAGGGGTATTGTTGTGTGGGTTTATGCAACCTCAAAATACGTGAAAATAGATCTTGACGCAAGTATACATCTTGATCTACTGTCTTTTTCGAACAAGTAATAACGGTACAAATACCGGATATCGATCCCACAGGGAGAGGTTTCCAACAGTTTCTCAAAAAGTCCAGTTCTTAAAAATTAATCTCAAATGGCGAACTAAGAAATTCTTTAGTTGGGGGTTTGATTTAAAAACTACCGAGAAATCAATTATAAAGTGAAGCAAAAGGTGTAAAGTTTTGTTGAGATAAAACAAGTAATCCGGTAAAAAGATATTATAGCAAACTTACGTTATCTCAGATTATAAATATTTAAGTGACATCTGAAAGGCCAACACATTTTCATACAGATAATCATTTGTCAATTGATTACATGTAATCTTCAATGAAATATTAATAGTTTGATTTAAATAACGATAAGACTATATAAATACATCTCTTTACATTTTTACCAGTTTAAATCTCAACTTGACCTTACACCCCAAAGCTTAGGTTGTTAGCCTATCATAGCTCGGTTTCTCTTTATAAAAGATATAAAAACTTCTAAATTAAAATAATGGAGATGAAAAATGCGATAAAGAAATTGCAAATATTAAACGTCAAAAAAGAAAACTTGCCATGCAAGTAATCGGTTATCTTGGAAGACTAGTAAACGTTAACTTAAAGTGCAAGAAATAAAATGCGAGAAATTAAATTGCAAGAAAGTAGAAGGCGGGAAAATAAATTGCGGGAATTAAACTGCATTAATGTAAATATGTATAATTAAAAAGACTAAAAGAAAGAGAAAATGGGGGATGGGAAAACTTGCATGCCAAGCAACGACATTAAGGAAGGGAACTTGCATGTAAAAACTATGGACTTCATTCTTGAACCTTCGACTATTTGCATCGGATTAGAGAATGGATTTTTGGATCCACAACTAACCACAAACAACCGAATTGACAAGAAGATGAGGGGGAAACAATTGATGTACTAAGAAGTGAACAAAATTAGAGAGAGAGCATGTAATGCAACCAACTAAACTTCCATTAAATCTCTGAAACAAAGAGAGGTTCTCGGCCAAGTGCTTGGACTTGTACTAACCGAAAATCCCTTAACTTGGACAACAAACTAAAAAAGAGAGAACCTTCACCATTTCCAAAAGTGGAAAGATGGTGAGGTTAGGGTGTGTTGAATGGCTAGCCAAGACAACTTATTTATAACTTCCAACTTGGGCTATGGGAAGAAATGGCCAACAACAAAAGCCCTTAACCAAGCTTAAAAATAATTGTCTAAATAACCCGTAAGTAATTGTTAAATTGACATTCCAAATAACCGGCCCAAACAATCGGCCCAAAAAGATTGTTTAACAAAACAAGTCTTCGAGAAATCCAAAACACTCTTTAGCGAGCTCGTTCCTTGATTCAAGGGTCTTCGTTCACACTTGTTGGCTTTTCTAGCATCACCATTTCAATCTGCAGTAGGCATAAAAACGGCATTATAAGTGATATGTTTCGCATGTTTTGATCAAAGTGTCTTCCTAAGGCTCAAATACCAACAAACTCCAATAAATGACTAAAAGAATAATAAAAAGACTCAAAAAGATACTGAAAAGGCATTTAAAGTATGAGAATTGTGATGCAAATAGGGTTAATATATTAACCCTATCACAACCCCAAACTTGAATCAACAAAAAGGTAAGAAAAAGACTCAAAACCAGAGAAAAATTTTTGAATCAAATATCATGAGAACCACTGTGTACAAGCCAAAATTTTACCACCAAGAGACTTTCAATCCCTGAAAGTTTGAGGCACATAGTCATTCGCATCCTGCGAAATACACTTCAAACCATGCAGAGACACCAAGACTTAGCCTAATAGTCCCTTTTCAAAATAATTTGTATCATTGGTATGAATATTGTTTATGGGCTTCTTTCACTCATATGCATTTTATGGTTTCTTTATTTTGGGTTATGGCACGATTTTTCTGCCATCTTCTGCTATTGAGGTATGTTTTGGGCACTTTAGCCTCTTGTGTGTCTTTGACACTTTCATACGCAATCAGTGAGCTTTTGCTCTTTCCGGTGATTGGTATGCATACATAGGTCTATTTGAGCATTTGAGAGAGTGTGTTTTGAGGTGAAGGGGTATGCAAAAGTGCTTTGAGTAAGGGATGTGTATAAATTGGTTTAGCCTTTTTGAGATGAGAAGTGTAGAAGACAAATTCTTCCAACCCCAAACTTAGAAGGGTTCAATGTCCCCATTGAACAAGTCTGTAGTGAAAGAAGTGTCTCAAAAAGGCATGGTGAGTGTTTCAGTGATGAAGGGTAAAGTGAAGGACTGTATTACTAAATTCAGTGATGCATGCAAAGTTGTCTGTGATCTCTTTAAGCTGCTAAGCTTATCTGTTCAGTTTCAGGGAGTGTCATACTTCAGTGGTAAAAACAGTTGTACATGAGAAATGGTGTTATCATGATCAGTGATTCAAACTGTGACTGACTCAAACTTAACCTAGAAAACAACGAATAAATAAATAAAATAACTGGAGTTTCTTAATAATAGAACCTGGCCCACTCAGGGATGAATACATGGTGAGTCCACTTGCATCCTGCTTCTGAATGCTGAGAATGGTGGTAGGTCATCCAAAAGACTTGGATCAAGTATCCCCCATGCCCTTCTCATAGTCGGTCTCTGGCCTCCTCATAGATCAGCCAGGCATCCCTCTCCTGTCGCGCTCGTTGCTGCTCGTTCTACACTTGTCAAATGGTGTCTAGCAGCTCTTGCTGAGCATTAACTTGTACCCTAACATGGGTTTGCAATTCATTGTGAACATAGAGGAGTTGGGAATCAGAATTTTACTCTTCAGCGAGGGGTTGTAGTTAAGGATCCCTGTGATTCACTCGTCGCTCAACATTTCTTTTGTTCATGGCCATCTTCTCAGTTGAGAAGATGTCGCTAGGTAAATGAGTGACATAGGCAGTTGCCATCAGTTTATGAATGATGGCAGTGTATATCAATCGCCCATTGCAGCGATCTGAACTTAGTTTAATGTTCATAGAGATTAATCTTCCTACATCAAAGGCATGACCTTTGACAATGCAATAAATTTGTGATACCCTGATCATGCATAAATCAGTGTTGTGACTTGTAGGTAAAAGTATGTTCCTGACAAAATAGGACCAAATGCTCGCCTCAGGTGTCAACGAGCGTGTACGAAGGTGTCTAGAGTTGCCTTTGAAAAACCAAGTAGAACCAGGTTGTGTGATGGTTTGCAAAATGTCATCTAGGTCACTGGAGGTCATCTCAATCAGCAGTTGATTGAGGCGTGTGCGGTTTATATTAGGTAATCCTAGAAGTTGGTTAATAGAGGTCGTTGAATAATTTATCAGTGTTTTCCTGACCTCTATCTCTGTTATGTTTGACAAGGAGACTTCTATGTAGAAGTCCCTAATCCAATCTAAGTTATATGGGGGAGGAATTTCACATAGAACTTCCCACCCCAACCTCTCTACATCATCCCTGATCCTAGGGAATGCATCATAGAGTTGCCTATGGAAGCCTCTAGGAGTGTGTCCTAGACGTTTTGCAAACTAGGAGTGCCTCTCTTGGGCCTCCCTAGAACTAAATAGATGAAATTGAGATACCTGATTGGCGACCTGAGGGATGTTCAGTGGTCTAGTGATGCCTGTCTGTCCCTGTAGTGAGCTCCGCAGTCTTCTCCACCCGGTCCTCCTCCTTGTTACTTGGCTTGGTCCAAGATGAGGTAATCCCTCATTGAACGCTGAGAGGCGGACCATTCTGGTTGGCCTCTCTGAGGTAGGAGCTGGGGGTCGTTGACGCTGGTACGTAATCCTAATACTGTCAGGATTACATAAGTTGGACGCCTCACTGTGAATGGGGCAAGGTGGCTGAGGTGGTTGAGGTAGTGCACATACAATGGGTTGAGCATGTATTATAGAGTTCGGTAACTTAGGGGATCAAAACCATAGGGGGTCTGAAAGGTCCTCGGAGTTGTTGAAAATTAGGAAATGGTGCTAGTCCGACGGGTGGCCTTTCGATGGCTTCTTCCCTAAGGTTTAGCACAACCGCGATGGGAGTAGTAAATGTTCCCATGATTGGAAAAAGTGGTCGTGGGAATCCAGGAGGTGCAACCTGTGGGATAGGTATAGGTGTGGGATTGGTTGTGAAAATAGGAGGAGAGTTGCAGAGGGGAATATTTAGGTCTGGTATAATGGGACGTTTAGCTCTTGAACTGGAAGCCTCAAGGTCATTTACCCGTGGTACTAGCGGCATTCGACCAATGATACGTTCGGCTTCCAATAATGTGTCAAGGTTTGCTTGACGTTTGGTGTTCTCGATTGGTGGAGGTAATGATCGAGAAGATGAAGAAGATGATGAAGAAGAAGAGGAAGAAGAATGAGGAGAAGGTATTGGGAGTATATGGGTTGCTTTTGCAACATCTGCCATCGAGTTTTGTTGCAACTGTGATTGTTGTCTTGTAAGTCTTCCTCCTCTTGCTTGCGATTGTCACCTTAGTATCATATTTGAAGCTTTTCAAAGAAGGTGACAATGGCGGGATTTAAACAAGTGTGTGGTGAAGTGAGATCTTACCTTATACTTGTAAAATCGAAGGTTGCAAAAATTCTTCGGCTAGAAATGGTGAGAAAGTACACAGAAAAGGTACTATGATCTGGGTTTGAAAGTACGAAATGGGCGGTTGTTTTTTTTTTGTTTTTATTCATACACATGAGAGGGCGTGAGAGACGAAGAGTTTGTAAGTTGAGTTGCAAAACGTCTTTTCGTCTGTATGTAAAATCATGAGTGCCCGTCACCTTTTGGGAAAAAGGTACACTTGCATTTAATGCTTTGCTGATGTGGCAGGATTAGTCTGATGCTTTAATAATTAATTTGTATAATCGAAAAACTATGTTCCATGTCATCAGGTTAGAGTCATAATGCATACCTACACTCACCATTAACAGACAGGGATCACTGATGAAGAGAAGTGAGTTGTTGTCGCTGCATGTTTGTATCGCTGACAAGTGTAATTCTCAACCCCAAACTTAGATATTTGCTTGGATTGAGCAATGTATAGTGATTCTTTTGGTCACTGAGGAATGTAGCATTCAGCAAACCAGGACTATTAAGGGTTCTCTCTGAAAAGAATGATCTTCAGATAATTCTTCTTCCGATATTCTCTTTAGGGTAGTCTTTCACATCGCCGATGATAGCGGGAAATGAAGAGAACACTTGTGTGATAGTTTGCTGATAACGCTGAAATAATTAGTCATCGCAGTAGTTATCAGTGAACTGCTAATAAAAAGACACAAATTGCTAATGTTGATCCATCACTGATGTAGAGGAGTTAATCGCTGATCTTCAACAATCGTTTCATGATATCCCTGATGGTCTTACTGAGATAGTGTTAGTGAGATAAAGAGTTGCTGAATAATAGTTCCTAGCATTCAAGGAATCAATCTAGAGAGTGAGAGAAAAAATAGGGAGAGAAAGGTAGAGATAGAGAAAGAAAAAGAAAGGAAGATTTAAAAAGTCAAAATTAGATTCTTAAATTGATGAATTTAAGAGTCCAAAATTAAATTCTTGAATACCCAATGGACTTTTGGGAGTCCACCCATTTTTGTGGGCCTAATCATTTCGTGGGCTCAACAACCTAGAAAGATGGTTGTGTGTGGGCTTGTGGGTTATAGAAAGGCTTTACCCTTTGTTCGTTTATCTTGAAGGTTGTTCCCTTTTCAGGATCTACTAGTTCTATGACACCATAAGGGTACACCTTCTCTATTTGGAATGGTCCTGTCCACCTAGAGTTTAACTTTCCAAGAAACAATTTGAGTCTATAATTGAATAATAAAACTTGTTGCCCCTTAGTGATTTGTTTCAAAATGATTTTTTTATCATGCCACTTCTTTGTATTTTCCTTGTAAAGTTTGGCATTTACATAGGAAAGATTCCTATGCTTTTCCAATTCACTGAGTTGTAACAACCTTTTCTTTCCTGCAGAGTCTAAATTCAAATTAAGTTCCTTGATAGCCTAGTAGGTTTTGTGTTCTAACTCTAGGGGTAGGTGACAAGCTTTTCCAAAGACCAATTTGTAGGGAGACATTCCTATGGGATCTTATAGACAGTCCGTTAGGCCCACAGGGCATCATCCAATTTGGAGGCCCGATCTTTCCGGTGTGGTTTGACTACCATGGATAAGATCCCTTTTATTTCTGTTGGATCCCAGATTTAATCTCACAACAATGATATAAACAATAAGAGTAATAACAACGGAAGCAATATAGTTTAATATCAAAGGAGATTCAAATATCACAGTTCATAAAGCAGATCATAGATAAACAACATATTCTTTGAATAAAATATTCAACTTATATTATCAGTTATAAGACTTCTTAAGCACACTTTGAACAATAAGGTGATGGTCCTATTTATAGAACCATAAAGTAAACCGTGTACTTATCTGACAAATAGAAGCATGCTTGAACAGTGTCTTACCTAAAAGGTAAGATCAAGACATGCTTGAACAGTGACCTACTCTAGAAAGTAAATCTTATCACTAGGTGACGTGTCATCTGTTCTTCTTTGTCAAGAAATTCAGAGTAAACATCTTCAGAGCTCTGAAATAGGATCTCTGATGAGGAACTCTCTGATGTCTTTCCGTGAGATTGTCTCTGAACTGACTTCAGAGACAGACTTGCTTTCTTCAGAGTGACTCTGAACTGACTTCAGAGACAGACTTGCTTTCTCTGCTGATGTCCCTTGAAAGTCTTTAGATGAAGACTGAGTTATTTTCAATACTTTCATTGGTTCAGATTTGGGGCTAACAATCTCCCCCTAAGTACTGAAAATAAATAAAGGACAGAGAATATTTAAACTAGAAAGCGAAGAGGAGAAAGTTATCCTCTATAAATATTACTTCTCATAATAATTTGGAATTACAAAAGAGAATAATATTCAAAAAATAATCAGAACCTATCACTAGAACATATCCTATGAAACTTCATGATGAGCTCTCTGAAGTTAATCATTGAGCCAATTTCCAAGTCTAGTTTTGCCAGTAGGTCTGCTCTGTGCTGTTCTTTCTTTACTTGAATCAACTTTTGTATGCCTTTCAAGGTTTCATCAGAATACTTTTCTACTTGCAAAGCTAGAAAGATTTTCTTCTCTTGGTTCACTCTGTAGATGAAACCCAGAGGTTCTTCAATGATTTATCCAGTCTTCTGTTTGTCCAGGTTTTCGATGGTTTCCACTGGTTCAGTCACTCCGAGCTTTTCTTCACCCAAGTTCAGAGCAATCTGAAAGTCACGTTTGGCTTTGTGTTCGATATAATCTTCCATTGCCCGTCTTACTTCAACCATGCTCATTCTTATCTCCCTTCTTCCTGAATCGTATCTCGCAGAGCAATAGGCATATAGATAAGTGAGATCATATGGATTTAGATTTACGAGATCATTATCATTGAACTCGTAAATCTTCTGATCAGATCGAGTCAGCACATAATGCCTATATATGATTTTGTTGAAGGCGAATGTTTTTTCAGTGATTTTCTCAACTTTTATTATGGGAGCATCGTTGAGAACCGCCTTTCTTGGTGATGTCTTTGCCTGTATGAAGCTTCGTTCGTAGTCTGGCATATCCTCTCTGATTCTTGGATTCAGAGGGATTACTTGAGTGTCTCCCATATTGAACTCGCAGTAGATATTCCGAAAGTGATCTTCTATCGATGCTTCAGGAGTGGATTTTAAGAATGTGGGAGGATGAGTGAATACCTTGGTTGGTAAACCGATGCTTGTCTTCTGAACAAGATTCTCTTAAGGAGCCTGTTTATCAACAACCATTGTTTCTTTGTGCTTGGGCTGTGACTGAGTTATCTCTGAAGGCTGTTCAGAGATATATCCATCTATCTCTGGTGATTTTCTTAATTCTGAAGCTGTTGAGGTATGATGAGGTTGAGCGTGTTTGAAAACATACTCTTCGACATCAGTTACTTCGATCTGATCTCCAGCAGCTTCTTCCGCTCTGTTAGAATCTGAGTTCTATTCTTTCTCAGACTCTGAGTCAAAGGCATCTCTCATCACCATTAGTTGTCTTTCGGGTGATGAGAATGCATCTTCAGAGGACGTAGAGAAGTCTACAAGTTGTTCGTTTTTTTCCTCTTCCAGAGCTCCAATTTTCTCTGGAGTTGCATCGGTAACTGGAGTGATTGGAACACCTGGTGTTGATGATGCGAAAAGTATTACTGGTGTTGTGAATGTTTGCAAAGTTTGGTTGTCATCAGAAGAGGTGGTGTTCCTCTCTGGTTCTTTCTCTTGAACTGGTGCAGAAGGAGCAGCTTTAGAGGTCTGTTTGGTTGTACCTATGATCTCCCTATCGTGTGATTCAGAGGCCTCATCATCATCTGAGTCCTCAGAATCATTAAATCTGGCTTTTTTCGCTGCTTCGCTACAAGTCCCACCAGAAAACTTGCGTTTGTATTTGGGAGAGTCTGGTTCAGCGATTCCTTTTCCTTTGGGGTCAAGAAGAGCCTTCTGAATGGATTCAATTGTTTCTGAAGCCGCGATTTTGATTTCAGCAACCTGGTCCTCTGATTTATAGTGATGAAGTTCCAGAGTAGCTTTCACCTGCTTCTGAGCAATAGTAGAGATCTTGGAAGAACATGTTAGCATTCTGCTCATGATTGCGGATTTGAATGAGGCCAGATCACTTTTGGTGATTAGGTCTTCAGTAGTCCGGGGTGGTGGTTGTGGTGTTGCTGATGGTGCGCTGACTTCTGATACAGAGGCTTCAATTGTTGTTTTGATGAGGTCAGAGATAGAGGTCATTTGTTCTGTTGAGAGTGAAGATGATCTGGTGGCTACTACCTCGTCCCTTAGTTCTTGCAGTGCCTTCTGAACATCAATGGTTGTAGTTGCTTGATTTTTAAGAGCAACATTCTGAGCTTTAAGAGCGGCTACTTCCAGGGATGATTCAGCCTTCTGTTTGAACAGTTCTTGTTCCAACTCTTGGATTCTGTTTGAGGAGTCCAAAAGTTGGGTCTTCAGAGTGGAAACCTCTGCTCTAAGGTTGGTGTTTTCAGAGCGAAAAGCAGAGGTCTCTGAACCGTCAATTCGCTGAAAGTTATGCTCTTTCATGGAGCCTCTGACTTCCTCACAGAATCTCTGGAACTCAGATTTTGTGAGAAGTTCAGAGAGGGGTACATTGGTTACAACACATGTAGCCAATTTTTCCTCGAGTTCAGAGGAGCCTTCGTTCAGAGCTGTTTTGATGTTATCTCTGGAAGCACTTCCACTCAATCCTTGATGTTCCGGAGAATCATCTCTGAGTGTTATGTTCTCAACCAAGTCCTCCTCCTCAGATTCAGAGGACTGGAAGTGAATGTAGGAGTTGAGCTTGCGATCCAGGCAAGTCAATCCTTGTTCTTTTAGGTCTAGCCATTGTCCCTGAGTTGGACAACTACTTCTGGATATCCTGAAGAGTGAGAGATGAGTCACAGAGGCATCATCATGTGTAGGAATTGCTAATGTACTCTGAGGCAACTGAGTACTTAATGTATTGGCTAAGTCCTGTGAAGAGGACTTAACCAGAAATTGAGTTTCCTCAGTTATGTGAACTTCAGAGGTGGAAAAAGGTACCTCTGAAGTGGCTGGCTGGTTTGGGTTCGAGGTGTGCACCTCTGATTCAATAACCATTACCTTTGGATTAGGTAGGTTAGATTGTATGGTTGCACTGGGAGATGGGGTTGGTGTCCTAAAATATATGTGCCTTGGGGCATCTTTTTGTGTGGAAGGGGAAGAACTCTCAGGTTTCTCTATGTCCGTAAAAGACTTGCTCTCTTCTCTCTGAGAATCTTCAGAACTAGTCTCTGAAGATTCATCCTCACTTTCCTCAGAGCTAGTAGAGCTATCCTCTTCACTAGCAGAAGAGGTTTCTTTCATAACTCCCTCATTGACAGCCCCTTCAAGTGCTCTGTCATCTCTCTCAACTTCGGTTTCTCTAGCAAGAGTACCCTCTGGTTTACTCTTGTGAGAGATCTGAACTTCAGGGTCCTCAGATCCCTCTGAAGCCAAGTTGCTCTTACTCTCCATTCCAGGTTCAGGACCTAAGTGTGTTGGGGTTCCCAGAACTGGTTCTAGTCCTTGGGCAACACTGAGATAAGAAGCTAAGGCTAAAGATTGAGGATTTACCTGATTCAGCATGTGGTGAGCGATCCTCCTTTCTTTTGGATAGCCTTCAGATAGAATCGTCGGTTTGAAGCTGTTCATTATGTAGAAAGGAGTTTTGGGTTGTTCAGTGGTGATCAAAATATGAAGCTTCTCGATCGCCGCTTGGATGATTAGAGACAGAAATCTAGGGAATGTTATTGAAGGAACTTTGGATGATTGGGTCGTTTGTTCAGGGTCCTTTGACAAGCATTTGTTCTTCTTTTCTATGGATGTCAGAATCATATCAAAAATTATGCCGGCCATGTCCAAGTTGCGATTGAAGAATAGGGCATACATGATTGACATAATTTCGGGTGTTGCTTGATCCATGCTTCCCAGTTTGCAGGTGAGAGTGCGGTTTAGTACAGAGAACATGAAGTTCCAGATTGGTGGTAGATGTTGTCGTCGAAAGTTGCTCAATCTGGTGATTTCAGTGTTGTAACCTAGCATTCGAATGAACTGGAGGAGGGTTTCAGAAGTTGGGCGTTTTTCAAAAGGCGTGATTTGAAGTTCCTCAGTTGTTAGGAGTGGGAGAACTTCTCGTAGAACAGTAGGAGTGATGAGTATCCGACATTTTACGATTTGAGATATGTCGAACTCGCCGATTATTCCGTTATGTGCATCGCTGTAGTGACTGGAAGAATACCATTCTTGAACAAACTAGAGTGGACATTCATTGGTAAAAGCCGTTAGGGCTTGAGTCAGTTCACAGACGGAGAAGAACTCGCAGATTACTCCGTATTGTTCCTCAAACTTGGGAGAATCAAGTTGAATCATGTGATTGTTGTCTTTGATTGGAAAACGATACAGTCTTGAAGATTCGCCAGATTTGGGAAAAAGCTTGCACCATTCATTTGAAGAAGCCATTTTTGAGTTGAAGTGAAGAAGATGAAGTTCAAATTCTATTTGGAGAGATAGAGAGAGAGTGCTTGAGAGTAATTTGTAAAAATGAATATCCGGATGTAAAATTGGTTTTGTATCCAAATTTAGAAAAAGATACACTTGAGTGCATAAGGTGAAACGACAGTGATTTGACCCTTTTGATAAATTCGTTTGGCCTTTCACTCATCCCTCTTGTGACACGTGGCCTTGAAAATTGTTGTACCTACGGATGTAGGTTCCAAGAAAATAGGAATGGGGCGCCATTTTTCAATATTAAATTAAATAACTTCTTTTTGCTGACTAGACAAACCTTTCGCCTTGAGAAGTAATTTAAGATATCACTTGTAATAAAAAGGTTCAGATAGCCTGAAATTTTAATTTCAAATGATATCAAAAATTGCTAATTAATTAAGAAGTTCTTGTTTGAGGAATGACTGGTCTGAAAGTTGTTGACTCCCCCTTGACAGATGATTTGTGAAAAAAAAATCCTCAATTTCAGAGACTCTGAGATGAATTTCATTGATTCTGAGATAAAATTCAGAGACTCTGAGATGACTTTTGAAAAAGTTCTTTTTCTCCCCCTTGACAAAAGAACAACTTTTTATTTTTCTCCCCTTGTCATGTGTTTGGAGAACATTCAGAGACTGATATTGACATATGCTACTTGGTTCAGAGGCTCTGATAATTTGATCAGAGACTCTGAGTTTCTTCTTTGTTAGGTAGACATATTCAACATTCCTAACTTGCTAATTAAAAAATTGAACCTTCGTTCATCTAAAGCTTTTGTAAAAATATCAGCAAGTTGGAGATCTGTTGGAACAAAATACATTTCTATTGTTCCCCTTTCAACATGATCTTTTAAGAAATGATACCTTACATCAATGTGCTTTGTCTTTGAATGTTGTACTGGATTGGCAGAGATGGCTATGGTACTTTTTGAATCACAGAGAATGGGCATTCTTTCATATTGTTGGCCATAATCTCTAAGCTGAGTTTTCATCCATATTACTTGAGAGCAACAACTAGCAGCAGCAACATATTCTGCCTCTGCAGTTGAAGTTGAAACACAGTTTTGTTTCTTGGATGACCAACTTACCAGCTTATTGCCCAATAACTGACAGCAAACAGAGGTACTTTTTCTGTCAAGCTTACATCCTGCATGATCTGCATCAGTGTAAGTTGTTAGATCAAAACTAGAAAGTTTTGGATACCAGAGGCCCAATGAGGGTGACCTTCTCAGGTATCTGAAAATTCTTTTGACAGCAGATAAATAAGATTCTTTTGGATTTGCTTGATATCTAGCACAAAGACATGTTGCAAACATTATGTCAGGCCTACTTGCAGTTAAGTATAATAGTGAACCTATCATGCCTCTGTAGGTTTTTATATCCACAGATTGTCCTGAAGGATCAGAGTCAAGTTTGACTCCAGTGAATCATTGAGTTTGTATTTTTTTTAAAATTTCAGAGACATATTTAGTCTGACTTATGAAAGTACCTTCTGAAGTTTGTTTTACTTGTAAGCCCAGAAAGAAAGTTAATTCTCCCATGAGGCTCATCTCAAATTCACTCTTCATCAACTCTGAAAACTTGTCACAATACTTTTGATTTGTAGAGCCAAATATAATGTCATCAACATAAATTTGTACTAATAGCATCTCATTTTTGTACCTTTTGATGAATAATGTTATATCAATTGTGCCTTTGTCAAATCCATTTTTAATCAGAAAAGTGGACAGAGTTGCATACCAAGCTCTTGGAGCTTGTTTAAGTCCATACAGAGCCTTATCCAAATAATAAACATGATTAGGAAACTCTGTACTTTCAAATCCAGGTGGTTGTTGGACATAAACTTCTTCATTTAATTTACCATGTAGAAAGGCAGATTTAACATCCATTTGATAAACTTTGAATCCTTTGTATGCAGCATAGGCTAAGAAGATTCTGATTGCTTCTAGCCTAGCTACAGGTGCAAAGGTTTCATCATAATCAATACCTTCTTCTTGGCAATATCCTTTAGCAACCAACCTGGCTTTGTTCCTGATTATTATTCCATCCTCATCCTTTTTGTTTCTGAAAACCCATTTTGTTCCAATTGCAAATTTTCCTTTGGGAAGGGGAACTAGGGTCCAAACTTTGTTTCTTACAAACTCTTGAAGTTCATCCTGCATTGCAAAAATCCAATGAGGATCTTCAAGAGCTTCTTTTACCTTCTTTGGTTCAATAATGCTCAAAAAGTTTACGTAGTAGCATTCATTGATTGTGGCAGATCTTGTTTTAACTCCTTCTAATGAGGATCCAATGATTTGATCAATTGGATGATCTTTTGTCCATCTTGAGATTGGAGCAAAAATTTGGGGTGGAGTTTGAGCTTCAGAGGTGACAGTTGGTGACATCTCTGTTGTGCTGTTCAGAGGCTCTGAAGTTGGTTCCCGAGATGGTGAAGTAGATTCTTGAATTTCTTCACTATTTGTTTCTGGAGTTACTTCAGACACTCCTTTATCATCCTCTTTTTGATCTTCAGCTTCTTCTGATTCACTTTGCTGATCTGCATTTGGTGAAGCAGAAGGTGTTAATTCAGAGGGTCCAGAAAGGGTTGTACCTGTTTCTTGGGGTCCTTCTGAATTCTCTCTTGGTCTATCTCTGAAGATAACTTCTGGGTTATCTTCATCAAAGAAATCTTCAAATATTCTGTTTAATTCAGATTCTCTTGATGATTCAGAGATAGGTGTTGAGAGTCTTTCTTGTTGTTCAGAGCTTTTATTGTCATCAAAAGTGATATTGATGCTCTCTTGGATGGTCCTTGTTCTAAGATTGAACACTCTGAAAGCTTTTGAGGCTAATGAATATCCAATTAATTTGCCCTCGTCAGCTTTCTTGTCAAACTTTCCAAGAGATTCTCTATCGTTCAGAATGTAACATCTGCATCCAAAAACATGAAAATATTTAACATTAGGTTTCCTATTGTTAATGAGTTAATAGGATGTTTTCTGAAATCTTTTGACAATTGTAGCTCTATTATGAGTAAAGCAGGCTGTTGCCACTGCTTCTGCCCAAAAATTTGTTGAAAGATCAGATCCAGCAAGCATTGTTCTTGCAGCTTCAACAAGTGTTATGTTCTTCCTTTCAACTACTCCATTTTGCTGAGGGGTTCTTGCTGTAGAAAAGTTAGGAGTAATGCCTTCTTCTGATAGATATGAATTGATTTTGGCATTTTTTAACTCTGTTCCATTATCACTTCTTAGTTTCTGAACTTTGTTGCTAAATAGAACCTGTAATCTTTTCAACAATCTTATCAATATTTCAGGTACATCAGATTTGGCTCTGATGAATTCTATCCATGTGAATCTGGAAAATTCATCAATCAGAACCAGAATGTATTTCTTACCTGCTAGACTCTGTACAGAGATAGGACCACAGAGGTCCACATGAAGCATGTGCAGAGGTCTAGGACAGTTGTTTTCACTTTTGGTTTTATGGGAAGATCTTTTCATTTTTCCCATTTCACAAGCAGAACAAAGATGATCTTTGTTAAATTTCAGAGATGATAATCCCTTAACCAAATTAAGTTTAACTAAATTATCAATTGAGGAAAAGTTTAGATGTGAAAACTTTTTTATGCCAGAGCCAGACTTCCTCACTATTCAGAGATACAAGACAAAGTTTCTCTGAATCAGTGTCTTTGATTTTGGTAAAATTCATCCTGTAGAGGTTACCTTTTCTGTCTGCTCTGAGTAATTCTTGACCTGATTCTGAGTGAAGAAGTGAACAATATTTTCTTTGAAATTTCACATCAAAACCATGATCACAAAGTTGACTTATGTTGATCAGATTGTGTTTTAATCCATCCACATAAGCAACCTTTGATACTAAAACATTTCCTCTTGATAACTCACCATATCCTTTAATCTATCCTTGCACATTGTCTCCAAAAGTAACTGCTCCTCCAGATTTTGCTTTGAATGAGGATAACAGTTCCTTATCTCCAGTCATATGCCTTGAACATCCAGAATCTAAGTACCAGATTGGCATTGACTGATTCTGCAAGACAGATTATTGTTTCTTAGGTACCCATCTCATTATAGGTCCTTTTATGTTAGACTTTGGTGGATTTGTATGACTTTTTGGCGTCTCATCTTTTGATGTCTTGCCGTTACTTGTCTTCTTTTGAAATTTTGTCTCTGAGATATTTTTCAGAGATTGATTCAGAAGACAATGTGATCATCTGAAATGATTTTTCAGTTTTATCAAGAGATGAATGCAGTTGCAATTAATAGAATAAGAAGAAGTAGGAGCAAAGTTTTTTTTTATTAAAAGCATTTGTTACATTTTGACTTCTTTTGAAACTAGCACTAGGAATATTACTTGTATCCCTAACTACTTCTTTCCTTTTTGCTTGAAAGGCAGTTTTCTTTTCAAGTTGCTTTTTCTTGATCAAAAACATCTTCTTTTCTTTGCTGCTTACTGCACAAACAGGATCAATATGGTTAATTTTTGTCCATTTGCCTTTTTGTTCAGGAGAGAATTTTATTGTTTTATAGGTGTAAGATTCAGAAGTGTTTGTTTTATTCTTTGCCTTTTCTTGTAATTCTTTTTCAAGTTCCAGAGACGTTTTTGCTTGTAAACACATATTTGCAAAATCAGGACTTATTGGTATTCTGGTTTTGGTTTTCAAAATTGAAATTGGAACATTCAAAATACCAGAGCCAACAGTTTCTATCTTTTTGTGAATTACATTCCCTGGTTTACAAAAAATCTGTTCATCAATCTCTTGATCAGATTCTGAATCAGAGTCAAGAAAGTCTCTCTTAGTTTTAATAGAGATAGCTACCTCTATTGGTTTTTTAATTTCTTTTGTTCTAGAGACTTTAATGATCTATTTCATGCTTTCTTTTCTTTTTAAGTCCTCCATGACATTTTATTTCCATATCTTTTTAACATCATCTTCAAATGTAGTTCTGATGTTTTCATCTGACTTTGGTGAATACAGAGGGGCATTCGGATTAAGTGAACTCTGAGATTCATTTTCAGAAGTACTTGTATCAGAGGTACTTGGTTCAGATGTCTCTGATTCATTTGAGATGAAAGCATCAAATCTGAAAATTTCTTTGGGATCATTGCTTTGAGGTTTTGTGAAGAGTACCTATGAAGTTTCTCCTTTTATCTGTAACACAGACTTTTGAAAGTTTTTTACTTCAGAGTATGTAGTATTTTTGAAATTCAAAGATCTTGTTTTTTATCCCTCTGATGTTTTCATTCTTTTGAAATTATTCAGAGATGTACCTTCAAAGCTTTGGACCTTTCCCATACGGAAAGTGGAAGAAAGTGAAGTTTTCTCCAATCCAGTGAATGAATTCAACTCATTGAATCCCAGCCCTTGAGAGTCCATTTGAGTTTTTATTTCGTCGAAAACACCTTGTGCATTAACATAGCTTTTGATTCGAAGATTTTTTCTATCTAGAGATTGATGTAGGATTTCTCTTTCCTTTTGAAAAAATTTGGTTAAGGCAATAGAATTGAGCCTTTCATACTCAGATTTCTTTACTTCTTCTTCTTTTCCTTTTAAAACTTTCTCAATTTTTCTTATTTCTTCTGAAAATGATTTTTCTTTTTGCTTGTGAGTTTCTTCAAGTTTGGTTTTTTCAAGTAAAATCTCTTTCTTTTCTGATTCCAGAAGATTCTTTTCTCTTTTGAAAAAAATGAGCTCTTTTGTCACTTGCTCTCTTTTCTTTTTCTCTTCAAGAAACTTTTGCTCTAGATCCTGAAGTTCATTAATTAGTTTAAAAGCATCTATTTTAGGATCACTGTCAGAGGTGTAAAGAGAGTTTACCTTTTCAGAGTTGTCTTCTGATGCTCCATCAGTTTGATTTCCATCTGAAAAAGCCATACCACAGAGATTGGTAGGCTCTTCCTCGCCGTCGCTTGTTGAGTCTGATAGCCAGTTTTCCATTTCTGCTACAAGAATTCTTTCTTTTACGTTGTACTTGTATTTGTTCTTGTAGTAATCTTGATCTTTGACAAGTTTTCCTCTGCAGTTTGCAGAGAAATGGCCTAGTTTTCCACATCTGAAACATCTTCCATCATTTTGATTTGTTGGAAGAGTGGCAGTACTTGTCTCTGGCTTCTGTTCTTAAGGTTTGAAGTATCTCTGTGGCTGTGGATACCTTGGTTCAAATGGTTGTTGAGGTCTTGATTGTTGTGTTGCATTATTATTGTTGAAGTTTGTACCCTTTTGATCACTATATGGAGTGAATCTGGGTTCTTGTTGAAATCTGACACCATCTTGTTGAAATCTTCTTTCAGGATTATCTTCTTTCTTCATTCTCTCTTCTTCCTTCAAATACTTTCTTGCCAAATTTCTTGTTAAATTGATGAGTGATTAATGCAAGAGATTTGGCGAAGGCATTGATATCATCTTCTGAGTCTGAATCTGAATGATTTTCTTCTGCCATTAGGACCTTTTTGGATCTTCTTTTTGTTTCCAAACCTTTTTGTGACTCTTCACAGTTGTTTTCTTTCGAAATTTGTTTTGAAACAAGTGCAAGGGGTCCACCTAAAAAGGTTTTTGATTTTTGCTTCATAACTTCCTTTTCATGTGCAACAAGAGTGCCATAAATGTCAGTTAATGACCATGACTCAAGATCTTGATTGGCTTGTATAGACATGGACAGTTGTGACCATTCTTCATTTAAGCTTTTCAAGAAAAGAACGTTGTTTTCCTCTTTTGTTCTTATCACTCCAAACTTTCTGCATTTGTTGATAAGAATGTTGAATCTTGAGTAAGTTTGGTGTAATATTTCTTCTGGTAGAGCATGAAAATCATGATATTCATTGATGCATAGATTTCTTCTATTTTTCTGGGTTTGTAGGCCTCGTTCAAGTTGATTTAACAACTGATCCTATATCTCTTTTGCAGTTTTACAAGAATCAAGTTCTTGAAAGATATCATTGGGAATGGCCATTATAAGTAATCTAACAGCTTTTGAGTCATTATCCATCATATTAGTTTCTTCATCAGTGAAGTTTGTAGTTTTCTTTTCATAATATGCAGGTATTTCAGCAGTATCTGCTGTTGCAGGAACTCTTCGTACCAACACCATTGGAATGTGAGGTCCAACGTTCACTGATTTAAAAAGATCCTTGTCCATACCTTCTAAGAAATTTACCATCCTTATCTTCCATTGGGGATATTCATCCCTTAAAAGTGTAGGAGGTTTTGTTAATGACCCAGCCGTATAAATGGCACTTATGCTTGAGTTTGCCATTTTTGAAAAAAAGATGAAGATTTGAAGAACTGATGCTTTTTGTATTGAACAGTGATTTACTATCAAATCTTGAGCATATGGTGTTCTTTAATAAACCAGGTTTATATGAACATGCACAGATATTGAAAGTTAGAATCAATGAGATGTAAATCTATCCGAGTATGCAGATGCGATCTTTCTTTGTTTAGAAAACAAAGGAGGCTCTGATACCAATTGTTGGATCCCAGATTTAATCTCACAACAATGATATAAACAATAAGATTAATAACAGCGGAAGCAATATAGTTTAATATCAAAGGAGATTCAAATATCACAATTCATAAAGCAGATAATAGATAAACAAGATATTCTTTGAATAAAATATTCAACTTATATTATCAGTTATAAGACTTCTTAAGCACACTTTGAACAATAAGGTGATGGTCCTATTTATAGGACCATAAAGTAAATAATGTACTTATCTAACAAATAGAAGCATGCTTGAACAGCGTCTTACCTAAAAGGTAAGATCAAGACATGCTTGAACAGTGACCTACTCTAGAAAGTAAATCTTATCACTAGGTGACGTGTCATCTGTTCTTCTTTGTCAAGAAATTCAGAGTGAACATCTTCAGAGCTCTGAAATAGGATCTCTGATGAGGAGCTCTCTGATGTCTTTCCGTGAGACTGTCTCTGAACTGACTTCAGAGACAGACTTGCTTTCTCCACTGATGTCCCTTGAAAGTCTTTAGATGAAGACTGAGTTATTTTCAATACTTTCATTGGTTCAGATTTGGGGCTAACAATTTCCCTATTTGACAACTCGACTAATCCATTGGTCTGAGGATGGTAGGTTGTGGCTACTCTGTGGTTAATGTCATACTTTTCCAGAACTTCTTCCAGACGGGTTTTATGAAGTGAATGCCTTTGTCACTTATTAAGGCACATGGGGTTCCAAATCTTGTGAAGATGTGCTTATGCAAGAATTTGACTACAGTCTTTGCATCATTGGTATGGCAGGCCATAGCCTCCACCCATTTTGACACATAGTCAACTGCTACCAGGATGTAGGCACAATTTTTGGAAAGAAGAAAAGGTCCCATAAAGTCAATACCCCAGACATCAAATAATTCTACTTCTAGGATTCGATTTAAGGGCATATCATTCCAATAAGAGATAGTTCCACTCCTTTGACACTCATTGCAACTTCTTGCAAAGTCATGAGCATCACTGTTCAAAGTAGGCCAGTACAATCTTGATTGTAAAACCTTGGCGGCTGCCCTATTTCCTCCAAAATGTCCTCCACAAGGACCTGAGTGACAATGATGTAAGACTGAGGTCACTTTTTCTTTTGGGATGCATCTTCTGTTTATCTAATCTGCACAAATTTTAAATAAGAATGGGTCATCCCACAAGTATTTCTTTGAGTCAAAAATGAGCTTTTTCTTCTGATGTTTATTTAGCTCCTTGGGAATGATCCCACCAGATAAATAATTTACAAGATCAACAAACCAGGGTGTGGTAAAATGTTGGAGAGCCAAAATTCTCTCATCTGGGAATGCTTCACAGATGTCACTATCATGTGTTGGTTTGTCTTGTTTATCTAATCTGGATAGATGGTCAGCTACTTGATTGTCCACACCCTTCCTGTCAATGATTTCCAAATCAAACTCTTGTAGTAACAAGACTGTCAGGATCGAAATTCAAAACAAGAATTGAAATAAACACTCAGAAACTTTGTTAAAGAATTTGCGGAATAACACTTTAACAATAACTCAATGAAACAATATATGAAATCAAATCACAAGTTATATTGAATTAACGTAATGATTACAACCAAAGCCTCAATCTGTTGAACAAGCTCACAGACGTTCAATACTTCTCTAATGAAAGGATCACTAATAATCTTGAGGCTAATTCTCTCTTTGAAAACAAAAGACGTCTATATTATAATCTAATACATCTATACTATATATACAAAACAGATTACAAGATAATTATTAAAATAACAATGATCTTCAGTATCCACTCCATAATTATCTTCATCTCCTTGTCTTTCTCTTCAAACCATCCTTATCAACATTAGCAGCATTAATCTTCCAGCAGTATCTTTATCTTCAGCAGTACTAACATACTAGAAGTAGTTTCCATCTTGCAGTACTAACTCTTCAAGCAGTACTAACTATTCTTCTAGCAGTACTAACCTTTGAAGCAGTATTAATACTACTAGCAGTAATAATTTCTTCAATTAGCAGTACTAATATCTTCAGCAGTAGTAATCTTCAATACTCAGCAGTACTATCCAGACTTAGCATATTTCAGACCCAACAATCTCCCCCTAACTTAACTTTTGTAAACAAGAAGTTAAGTTCTTCAGAATACGGTCTTCATGATGCTTTCAAAATTACTGCTCAGATTCCTAGATCAGGATTCAATCCCATACTTTGATTGATTGTTCTTCTAATCACAAATCTGGCCATTTCTAAACCTGTAGGGCAGACCAACTTAGCTTTTAGCATCCCTTGCAACTTTACTTTGCTGTGGTCATACACCTTATCAACCAAGTAGTACTCATGAAAGCTTTTATCAATGGTTATGACATATACTCCAGATCTTTCAACAAGCAACCAGTGATCAATGCTTTTAAATCCTTCTCTGTGCACATCTTTGATAAGATATTCAGCTTTGGCAGGGTCAAACATCATGCACAAATATTCCAAAGCCATCTTTGTTATGCTCATCCCTGCTCCTTTTAGCAAGTCACCATACAGATTCAATCCAACCTTGTATAATTCTTCCAAATCAGATCTGGTACAATTTCTGATTATCTTACCCCAGGTTGAATAAACCTCAAACTTGTCACCCATTCTTTTGATTCTGAAGTATTCTTTGCCTTTATCCATCAAAGTATCCCAATGAATGATCTCTGGGGCTTTCACCAAGATAGGATCTGCTTTCACTGGTTCTTCATCTGTCACAGTCATATACAAGTCAAACTGCTCATCAGATTGTCTTGAATGTTCTGAAGGTTGTTGACTTGATTGCTCTTGACTCTGTTCTTGAATTTGAGCATGCTCTACTTGTTTCTACTCTGTCTCACCTTCCTCAGTTCTAGGCCTTTTTGCCTTTTTTTGGAGCAATTGACTTCATTCTTTTAATATCTCCAATCTTTTGAGCTAAAGTCTCTTTCTTCTTGACTTCTATCTTTTCTTTTGTAGGAGTGCCTTCTTCACTGTCAGGGAAAGGCTGTTGAATGTTCAGATCATGTCTTTCTTTCATCTTCCTTTCAAATTCAAGCCTCTGATTGAAGTCTCCTTTCAGCTTGACCATCTCCTTGTTCTATAAGTCTTCTATCCTACTAAAAGACATTTTTGTAAACATCCCTTCAGGAACTCCAACAGATCCTTTCAAGAAGTTTATCATTTTTCTTCTTTATTGTGTAGCTAGAAAGGTCTTTGAAGGATTCCTTTGTCTTGTTGCTTTCATAGTAACCCTTTTTGCAGAAGTTTTCAAGCTCTTCTGATATTCTTCATTGAGCCTTTTTGCCAGATCTAAGGCAAGCTTTCTGTCTTTAGCTTTTTGGATTTCATTCTCCTTTTCAAGTTCCTTCTCAAATTGTACATTTAACTCCTTTGCCAATTCTGCATCCAAATCTATTTGTTTCTGCTTCTTTAAAGGTTTCACAGGCTCAACCATCTTCTCTTTCTACTTCTGGTTCAGTAGTTACTACTGCTTCTACAGTTTCTGCTTCTTTCATCATTGTTTCTGCTGCTTTCACACTCTGGTCTTCCTCAACCTTCTTTTCAGCTTCACCACTAATCTCCCCCTCAAATTTGAATTCCATTCCAACTGAGCTTTCCTTCTCAACATCATTTTGATTCTCCCCCTTTTTGGAAGCATCATGAGCACTTCCCTTTTTCTTCAAGACATATTGCTTTCTCTTCTTTTTGTGTACCAAACTGAGTACCATCTTCTTGAGTTTGGTTATCTGCACTTGTTGTGAAGTGATCACCTTTTTCAACTCCTTTATCTCCAGGCCCTAATTGATTACATCCAAGTTCACATTGCCAATGGTTTCCATCAATTCATCATAGTTATATCTGTCCTCACCTCCTTTAGGTGTGTTGACCACCCTTGAAGGATCATGGGATCTTTTAGTAGAGGCCTTTTGCCTAACATAAGCACCTACTACCCCCTTGGTTTCTTGGCACCTGGGACCCTTAGATGATTTCTCATCCAAAGTTGCTGTGGGGAAGGTCTTAGTCATGTTCACACTGTCCTGATCCACACCTTGTGCAGAATCAGTAGTGTGAGCCTTGCTGCCCACATGCTCATCCTTCCACTTAGAGAGCACCTTCTTGGGGTTGGGAGACACCCCTGTGGATTCCCTTTGGATATTCTCTGATGGAGAATGCTCCATCAGAGGGCTTGTAGGCTTTTGGGGTGTAGGTACATAAAGGGAAGGAACCTTCTGTACCTTTTTCCTTGCATATTTTTGAGTGATTAGGGGATTTGGCTTTTCAACAGTGGTCTGAGGAAGAATATTTGAAGTGAATGGTGTGGGTAGGTCATCAGTGGGTTGGTCAGATTTGGGCTGTGACCCTGATGCCTCACCATGGGAATGGGACACACCCATCATTGTAGAGAACAATGGTGTGTCTGTTCCATAGAAGTCCTTACTAGGCCTTCTCATATTGGAAAATACCTTCCCTTTGGGAGGTTTAGGTACATACACCTCTTTAAAATAGGGTAAATCCGTCAATTCCTTGTTCAATACTTCTTGTACAAACCTTGGATACATATAAAATCTTTTGGTTTTGGTTTTGGTATCCAAGTTTGTAACACTCTAAAATTCAGAGTAAAATAAAACCTGAAATATGGCAACAAGACATCCGAATTGATATAAACTTCCCATAAAGGGGATCAGTCCTTAAGACTATACAAAATCTGAACAGATATAGAATTCATCAACAAACTAATCTAAACATAACTGTCTAGACTACATCACTTGACGAACCAAAGTTCACTAAAAGATGGGACTTAAACAATGCCCAATGCCAAAATAATAGACATCTCAAAATGCCTTGAGTCCACGCTCGACTCTCAAGGACCCTGTGCAACCCACCGCTAAGGGAAACCTGTTATACATATCATTTGATAAAAAGTATTAGGCTTAAAGCCTAGTGAGAACATACAGTTTATAAATTTCAAGAGATATAAACTTTTGTATCAAAGGGAATCTTTTCAAATAAGCATTTCCAAGTTAACTGTTGATAAGAATGAAATCCATTAAAAGAGACCATAAACCTTCTTTCCATAACCTCACAATTTAATGCACAAGTAGTTCTTTTATAAACTTCCCGAAATATAAACATCAGTATCATAAGGAAATCTTTTCATAAAGTTTTAATTTATAAAAGGTAACATTTCGCCACAACCGGGCCTTTTCGGTCCAAAACTCATCATACGATGACAAAAGAACCATTTTACCAAGGATTGTGGTGTAACACAAAGTAAACTACAAATCCGAGTTATGAGCTAAATACATGGAACCATGGCCAAGAACGCTTCGGTCCGTACTACGATGTGAGGGAGGCCCCCAAGGAACCAGTCATACTCGTTCGTTAGACTACATTTGACCCATGGCTAGTAACCGGTCTCACATAACCGTACCAAGTTGCCCCTGAGGATCAAATGTATCTAACTACAACAGAAGGGGCATATCCTTCCCATCCATAAGCCGACTCGATACCTAGGGATCCACTAGTATAGTAATGACTTGTCACAATATTTCATGTGACCAACAAAGCTAGATAAATAGCTATCAACACATTTATATTTCAAAATGTCGTTTTCCAAACCAACTGCTGGTAAGAAAGATAATCATAAAACCAGTTTATAAACATTCTTTCAATAAGCCACAAACACGGGCAAGCAAAACATCATTTTACTTCTAATAAGGCGGAACCCGTCATTTTAGTCAATACTGATCGGGAACCCCGAAAATCACCAAAAACTTCATTTATATCAAAATGTAGAGAACATGAAATCATACCGTAGAAATACTTCGGATTTCGCAAATAAGAGTTTTGACATGTATAAAGTTTGTAAAATGGTAGTAGGAACTCACCAGTAGGTTTTAGAATAAAACCCGGAAAACCAGATATCGATCACGATGAAGAGGTGAAGCTTAAAACACCGACCTCTTGCTAGAAACACCGAAAACTAGCAACCAAAAGCTACCTCGAAGATCGAAAGAAGAAATGAAGAAAAGAAAGAGAGAGAGAGACTGATATTGAGAGATATATGAAAATATCTCTCAATCTAGATATTTAAGCTAGCCTCGAAAAAAGCAACCTAACAGGACGCACGACCCGTGCGCCCTCAAAGAAGGAAATGTGCACGACCCGTGCGCAAGCCACTGCCTCGCCACTGTTTCATATGCATGACCCGTGCGTTTTCTCTGAAGGAGGGCGCACGGGACAGACGTAGAGACATCCTTTTCCTCTAAACAACCTCGCAAAACGGCCAAACGAAATTCGGGGTGTTACAATACTCCTAGCCTTAGAATGATTTCATCCTCGAAATCTACTCTTCTCAATGGAACACTGTCCGCAGAGGAGATCGTCTCAAACCCAAATGCCAGAATCATTAACGAGATCCTAATATCGACATCCACATCAGCTACCCTTCTTGGGCACAATTTACTCCTAACCGAGCGAACACTCAACACTTCAAAGTAACCTTTACTCCCAAGGTTACGGTTGCCTCCCAACCTTAGGTGACAATTACTACCTCCAGGAAATTAGCGACCTCAACTTTCCATCTACCAATTTCTTTCGAACTGCACGATTCCGAACTCAAAGCTAACGGTCGACGCTAATCTTCCCAAAACTCTCAGATTTCAGTGATCCATTCCTAATATCGATAAAGATATTCTTACAAGGCGCACTAATGCGTCTTTCCGGCAATCGGTTAACACAGATTCTGTTGTCGCTCAACTCCGATCCAACTCCAAATTTGGAAGTAGCCCTTATTCAAATTTCTTAATACTTCCATAAATACTTCGTCTACAATCACATTATAAAGATTAACCTCTAAACATACCACCAATCTATACATTCGGACAATAAAGGACGGGCGCTACTAAAACCCATGCGTAGTCACTATATCCAACCTGTGGAAGACTTCACCAACAACTTACTCTAGCTCAAGGCTAAGGCCCGACTCCTCAAAGTATTGCTAGAACCGAACACCTAACAGGAAAATGATTCACATGTAGATAAATGAAAAGGATTAGGCTTAACGCCTAAAGAGCTCAAGAGTTTTACATAAGTAAAAGCAATTAAATTGATGAATTTCTCTTTAAAATAGAACCTTCCAAATAATGAATTTTAAAAACATGGAACAACTCCTTTTCAAAGTTATGCAATTTCAAAGATGGATCCTTTATTTCAACGATGCTTTATAAATTGACACAACTTGTACTAATTCGAAGTATGAAACATTAGTAACACCATGCATACCGTACGTCCGAAATCATGGACATTAGGTCCAATACTCACGCAACCAAAACGAAAGAAAACTAATACCCATACGCAGGAAAACACACTTCATTCAAACCTTAATATACATGGGGAGAACCCAATATTAAAGCCATCATTTACCGTCGACTCCAGATAACCAAAACCGGTAAAGATATAACATTAGTGTTTAAAAATACCCCGGGTCTACGACGGAGAGACCCGTACACAAAGAGAATAGAAGGACACGCAAGTAGGCCGCCCATACAACTTCCTCGCATGACCTCTAAACGTTTCCATCTCGGGTGGCGAGAACAAATGAATGGGGCCACCCGTGATGTTATTGGATTTTACCACGTATCCCGATCTTAGTTCCCATGCCATACCAGACATCACAACTTCAAACCGTTTATTGCCTCTAGCCATACTCCGTCGAGTTCCACCTCAAGGGCTTATGGACACGGGTACCTATCCAATCCAGACGAGTTCCAACTCAGCAGCTCGTGCCACCTATTGTCTACTCGCTAGCCAACCTGAGCGGTCACTAAGTGTAACCCAAAACCTCAGGCTTTACAAAACAGACAGACTGTCTATGGATCTACAACATTGTCTAACATTACATGACTCCAACTGAAAAACCAAAGCTCCCAAACATGCAATTCCCAATGGCATGAAATAATCGCCATCATACTCCAAAAATTCCACCACTGTTTTTAAACCGTACAAATGTCCTCAAGTCTCCATTTAGTCAAAACTGAGCCAACGACCCAGCCGTTTACGTAAATACCCAAATGAAAGCCGATATAAATATTGAAACACGTTTGACCAACTATTATGCAAACACGACCAAAAGTATAATTAACTCAAATCTCATCGTTGGTTGAAACAAACCGCTTTCCAAATGAACTCATACCCTTATGTTTTCAAAATTCCTCATAACACAATAATATGCATTTTCTGAAAAGGTTTATAAGATCAAATACACCAAATGACACTTACGTCAATTGAACTCCAATTATATATGTAAAATCATCAAAGAAACACTTCAACATGATTTATTTACCAAAATAACCAAAGATCCCAAAATGGGTGTCTCAACATGTTCATGAAACTAAACATTTCAAAATAACCAAAACTTATCAGCAGTTAACAATTTAATGTAAAACACAAACACTTTAAAATAAACATTTTGGCATGTGCACCGTTTTCACAAATCAACTTTAACTCACCAAAAACACAAATAAACTCCATCATACTAAAATCTTTCATTGCGGTTATAAATCCGGACAAATGTCCACACGACTCATTCAGTCAAAACCCGAGCCAAAGGCCCGACACTTTACGTAAAATTCCAACGAAAGTCTCGTAAACCTTAAAACACATTTAACCGACATTTAACGTTTCCCCAAATAATGAAATGTCTTTAAACAATGTTTATGAAAACACACGTCACCAGGACATGATTTCTCAAACTCAACACGTATTGAGACCAAAGATTTTCCAAAAGTTTATGAATGAAAATATACTAAGATGCACAAAATCATCAAAGATGCATAAATCATAATGTAGATCTTACGTGTACAAAATCACCCAGAATATGTAAATCACGCTATTTACTTGCTGAAATATTCAAGCTCGACATGAGCAATTTATGATGTTAAAACAATCCAAGTTACCGAATACGAAAACTTAACAAAATACTCGCACCATGAGAAATACCGAGTAAAACATACGCAATAATTTACGCTATAATCGTGAAAATAGGTTCTTGCACTTCAACATGTGCAACAATTGTTCGTACAACTCCAAAGGGAAAAATCACAATTTTATCTTTAAAATTCTTCCTCTATAACCAAGAGGCGTTGCAGCAAAAGAATTTTCAACTCACCCCATATGCAGCAATTCATTCCCCAAAGGGCGGTAAGATAACGGGGATGCAAATAAAATTTCAAATCGAGTTTAAAGCTTCACGTTGTAAAGATAAACACATCTGACCAAAATAGAACTACAACGACAAAATACCGCTAACTCGCTAAATGTTTTGCGGAAATTTTAACAGTAAGAGTTAATGATGGAAATACGATCAGAACGAAGGTCCTGTTTTTTAAAAAAAATACATAAATCGTTTATGCAATCATTCACACCAACGTTATACTTAAATCCAATGCACATAGTACCCGACAATTGACATTGGTTAACAAAACCCAGAAATTAACGCACACAATGATGCATATGCACATGTTCCTGAAATTATTTACGCGAAACAAAAGTCGTAAGATGAGACACCATAATCCAACTGGATTTTCATAAAACTCATTAGCGCTAAAATCAAGTGGTGTCCAAGTTTCCATTTTTTTTCAACACAAGGTAAGGCGACCATTTTGACAAGTGGTGAGTTTAATTTTGACCATTTTGATGAGACACGACACCCAAAGAGCTCATAAATTGCACGCAATGAAATTAAACTCACGCATCTCTAAATATACGCACGCGACAAAAGAGTCCGTAAAACAAAACTCCATGAAATTCAACAAAAACTCGTACAAACTAAAATCTCCAAGAAACTCCGACTCAAGGCATGGAAATAACTTTTCCTTTAAAACCATTGACATACGTGGAAGAGATCCAATGTCAAGGTCAAAATTCCACAGCTACTTGCCCATTAACTCAAAAAGCGTTAAAACACAGATATTACGACATCCAAAAATAGAATTTAAACACAAGACGTGAATAAAGAGAGTTTTGATAACAAATTGAAATCAGGTGCAACAAACCATTTTAAGCATGCTTATGCTCATAGTTTAAAATATGTTGATTGCTAAATGTTTTGCCAAAACGTTATAAGGTAATTTACTTTATGGTTGGCGATCATGAAAAGCAATTTATGCAACCTTATTTTAGAAATAAATTTAATGCATGAATTCGGTCGGTACTCACATCTTAATACTACGCTTCTCAACATCCCGACGTACTATAATCAACCTTAGGGCAACCATCCCATTAATTAACTTACAATCTCCTCGACATAGAATCGATCTAACAAGATATAGTTTTAATTCCACCAACGAATCTGGCTCAAGATGATCAACTTAATGCGTTCAACGCACTTACTATCATCCCAAAGAGACATTGCTATAAACAACAATCATTCCTTAGCTTACTCGCTTAGAAACTTTCGCACTACTCTAACGGTCAACATACCAAGGTAGAGCAGGTAAACACAAGCACGAGAAAGGGTAAGGAAGAGTTTGACTGAAACATGCACGAAGGAAACGTACCGTTACGTCTACCAATTGTCATAACATTAGCAAACCAATTACACTCACGTAAAATATCCTCATAATCACATTAGCTAGGTGAGATTATGAACATACAACACATAAGGGTTCTTGTTACCATCATCACAACGCTTGATTAACATAACCTCCATCGATTCTAAGACTAACCCATCTTAGAAGTTCTACCCAATCTCACAATCAGTGCCTATCAAACTCAGTCTAAGTCTAGACATCTTACATTCATGCCTAGTTCGCTTAAACTACAGCTCTGATACCAACTTGTAACACTCTAAAATTCAGAGTAAAATAAAACCTGGAAATATGGCAACAAGACATCCGAATTGATATAAACTTCCCATAAAGGGGATCAGTCCTTAAGACTATACAAAATCTGAACGGACATAGAATTCATCAACAAACTAATCTAAACATAACTATCTAGACTACATCACTTGACGAACCAAAGTTCACTAAAAGATGGGACTTAAACAATGCCCAACGCCAAAATAATAGACATCTCAAAATGCCTTGAGTCCACCTCGACTCTCAAGGACCCTGTGCAACCCACCGCTAAGGGAACCTGTTATACATATCATTTGAGAAAAAGTGTTAGGCTTAAAGCCTAGTGAGAACATACAGTTTATAAATTTCAAGAGATATAAACTTTTGTATCAAATGGAATCTTTTCAAATAAGCATTACCAAGTTAACTGTTGATAAGAATGAAATCCATTAAAAGAGACCATAAACCTTCTTTCCAGAACCTCACAATTTAATGCACAAGTAGTTCTTTTATAAACTTCCCGAAATATAAATATCAGTATCATAAGGAAATCTTTTCGTAAAGTTTTAATTTATAAAAGGTAACATTTCGCCACAACCGGGCCTTTTCGGTCCAAAACTCATCATACGATGACAAAAGAACCATTTTACCAAGGATTGTGGTGTAACACAAAATAAACCACAAATCCGAGTTATGAGCTAAATACATGGAAACATGGCCACGAACGCTTCGGTCCGTACTACGATGTGAGGGAGGCCCCCAAGGAACCAGTCATACTCGTTCGTTAGACTACATTTGACCCATGGCTAGTAACCGGTCTCACATAACCGTACCAAGTTGCCCCTGAGGATCAAATGTATCTAACTACAACAGAAGGGGCATATCCTTCCCATCCATAAGCCGACTCGATACCTAGGGATCCACTAGTATAGTAATGACTTGTCACAATATTTCATGTGACCAACAAAGCTAGATAAATAGCTATCAACACATTTATATTTCAAAATGTCGTTTTCCAAACCAACTGCTGGTAAGAAAGATAATCATAAAACCAGTTTATAAACATTCTTTCAATAAGCCACAAACACGGGCAAGCAAAACATCATTTTACTTCTAATAAGGCGGAACCCGTCATTTTAGTCAATACTGATCGGGAACCCCGAAAATCACCAAAAACTTCATTTATATCAAAATGTAGAGAACATGAAATCATACCGTAGAAATACTTCGGATTTCGCAAATAAGAGTTTTGACATGTATAAAGTTTGTAAAATGGTAGTAGGAACTCACCAGTAGGTTTTAGAATAAAACCCGGAAAACCAGATATCGATCACGATGAAGAGGTGAAGCTTAAAACACCGACCTCTTGCTAGAAACACCGAAAACTAGCAACCAAAAGCTACCTCGAAGATCGAAAGAAGAAATGAAGAAAAGAAAGAGAGAGAGAGACTGATATTGAGAGATATATGAAAATATCTCTCAATCTAGATATTTAAGCTAGCCTCGAAAAAAGCAACCTAACAGGACGCACGACCTGTGCGCCCTCAAAGAAGGAAATGTGCACGACCCGTGCGCAAGCCACTGCCTCGCCACTGTTTCATACGCATGACCCGTGCATTTTCTCTGAAGGAGGGCGCACGGGACAGACGTAGAGACATCCTTTTCCTCTAAACAACCTCGCAAAACGGCCAAACGAAATTCGGGGTGTTACAAAGTTTGACATCAAATCATTTAGAATCATTTGAGAAAAATTGAACTTTCTGGAGGTACCTAAGCAGACAAGAGCATAAGCTATTGTACTGCTAAACTCACTCCATCCAGTTGTCTTGCGAGATAAGCAATGTTGAAGAGTATGAACAAAGAATCTCCACTGAGGTGAAAATTTTCTTTTGAAAAACTTGTAAATCTTAGTAGGACCTTCATACCCCATTCTGCCAATTTCTTGGAAGAGATCTTCCTTTGAAAGAGTAGTAATACCTGAGGCATCATTAGGTTTGAGCATGGGGACCTTTGAAACAAGAACACTGTCGTGTGATCCGTCCATGATGATTATTGATCTCTTAGTTCCTTTGCTCTGATACCACTAGTCAGGATCGAAATTCAAAACAAGAATTGAAATAAACACTCAGAAACTTTGTTAAAGAAGTTGCGGAATAACACTTTAACAATAACTCAATGAAACAGTATATGAAATCAAATCACAAGTTATATTGAATTAACTTAATGATTACAACCAAAGACTCAATCTGTTGAACAAGCTCAACAGACATTCAATACTTCTCTAATGAAAGGATCACTAATAATCTTGAGGCTAATTCTCTCTTTGAAAACAAAAGACGTCTATATTATAATCTAATACATCTAAACTATATATACAAAACAGATTACAAGATAATTATTAAAATAACAATGATCTTCAGTATCCACTCCATAATTATCTTCATCTCCTTGTCTTTCGCTTTAAACCATCCTTATCAACATTAGCAGCATTAATCTTCCAGCAGTATCTTTACCTTCAGCAGTACTAACATACTAGCAGTAGTTTCCATCTTGCAGTACTAACTCTTCAAACAGTACTAACTATTCTTCTAGCAGTACTAACCTTTGAAGCAGTATTAATACTACTAGCAGTAATAATTTCTTCAATTAGCAGTACTAATGTCTTCAGCAGTAGTAATCTTCAATACTCAGCAGTACTATCCAGACTTAGCATATTTCAGACCCAACAAAGACCCACCTTATTAGCCTAGGTTTTGCATCCTTTTTAGAAATGAGATATTTGGTGGCAGCATGATCAGTGTGAACAGTTACTTTGGTTCCCATCAAATATGACCTGAATTTTTCAAAAGCAAAAAACACAGCTAATAATTCCTTTTCAGTAGTGGCGTAATTGATTTCAGCCTTATTGAGAGTTTTACTGGCATAGTAAATAGAGTGGATCATTTTGTTTCTTCTTTGACCTAAAAATGCTCCAACAGCCCAGTCATTGGTATCACACATTATCTCAAAAGTTTGAGACCAGTTAGGTGTAACTACTATAAGGGCAGTAACTAATGTCTTTTTCAAGATTTGAAAAGCATTTCTGCAGTCTTTATTAAAGTTAAAGACATGGTCCTGTTGTAGTAGCATACAAAGAGGTTTTGAAATTTTCGAAAAGTCCTTAATGAACGTCCTGTAAAAACCTGCATATCCTAGAAAACTTCTGATTCCTTTAACTGTTTTTGGCTCAGGTAATTTTTCAGTTACTTCCAACTTATCCTTATCAACCTCAATGCCTCTTTTGGAGATGAGGTGCCCTAGCACAATGCCCTATTTAACCATAAGTGGCATTTTCCTAGTTTAAAGCCAAATCAATTTATTCACATCTTTTACGACTTTTTTCAAGGTTTTGTAAACACAAATCATATGATGTCCCATATACAGAAAAGTCATCCATGAAAATTTCCATGGAGTGTTCTAACATGTCGGAGAAAATGGACATCATACACCTTTGAAAAGTGGCTGGGGCATTACAAAGTCCAAAAGGCATTCTTCTAAAGGCAAAAGTTCCATAGGGACAAGTAAAAGTGGTTTTTTCTTGGTCATCAGGTGCAATGGCAATTTGGTTGTAACCGGAGTAACCATCCAAGAAACAATAAAACTCCTTTCCTGGTAATCTGTCTAGCATCTGGTCCATGAAGGGTAATGGGAAATGGTCTTTTTGGGTGGCCTTGTTTAGCCTCCTATAGTCCGTGCATATCCTCCAACTTGATACTATTCTAGTAGGTATAAGTTCATTCTTCTCATTAGTTACCACAATAACTCCTCCCTTCTTGGGTACACATTGTACTGGACTGACACATGTACTACTGGCAATAGCGTAGTTTATACCAGCATCAAGCCATTTCAAGATTTCCTTTTTGACAACCTCCTTCATTACAGGATTGAGTCTTCTTTGAGGTTCAACATAGGTGAAATCTTTATCTTCCAGGATGATCTTGTATTGGCAAATAGCAGGGTTTATGCCCTTCAGATCTGTAATGGTTCATCCTATGGCTTTTGTGTGAAGTTTCAACATATTGACCAACTTTTCCTCTTGGTCTAACTCTAGTGATGATGAGATAATGACTAGTAACTTTCATGGGTCTCCTAGAAATGCATACTTCAAATGAGAGGGAAGTTGTTTCAAATTTAGGTCTGGAGCACATTGTAAGGAAGGAACAAGGGTTTTCCTATCCTCACTTTCTAGAACCTCAAAAGCAACAATTTCATGTGGTTCTTCTAATTCTTCAAAATCTTAATCATCCTTATCACTATTAGACTCTCCTATTCCCAAAATCTCCCCCAAACTTTTCTCTTGACACCAAGATTCAATTAAGGTCAGAAGGGAGTTAAAGACATTAAAAGTCACTTCTTGGTTTTGGGCTCTCATGGTTAACTCTCCTTGTTGGACATTTATCAGAGTTCTTCCAGTTGCAAGGAAAGGTCTGCCTAAAATGATGGGGACATCTTTATCAGCTTCAAAGTCTAAGATGATAAAGTCAGCTAGAAAGATAAACTTATCAACCTGAACTAAGACATCCTCAATCTTTCCTTTTGGGTAGGTTATGGATTTATCTGTTAATTTAAGAGTAACAATGGTGGGTCTAGCTTCACCTATGCCTAAGGCATAAGGTTTATGCTAGCACCTAAGTCACATAGGGCTTTTCCTATTTCCTTTCCTCCTATTGAACAAGGGATTGTGAAACTTCTAGGATCTTTCATTTTGGGAGGGATTTTATGAGACAATAATGCACTATAGTCCTCAGTAAGAGCCACAGTTTCATACTCAGTCAGCTTTTTCTTTTTGCTCAAAATGTCTTTCAAAAAACTTTGCATAACTTGGCATTTGTTCAATGGCTTCCACCAAAGGTATGTTGATATGCAACTGTTTAAAAACATCCAAAAACTTTTTGAAATGTAACTCCTCCTTTTGGTTCCTTAATCTTTGGGGATAAGGAATATAGCGAGGGACTGGAGTATGAGGTGTAGTCTTTTGAGGAGTAGGTGTAGGAAGTTGTTTCAAAATTGGTCCTTTACCAAAGGTTGGTTTGATCTTAACTGGTTCTGCAGGTGTGGTGTGACAAGGAACCTTGGGATTGTCACCAGATTGTGACACATCCACACAATTCTTTTCCTTAGGGTTTTGGGTTTCTTTTGGTTCATCTGGATCGAGGGTTGGAAAGTCTGGTCTCTTAGGAATGGGTGTAGTATCAATGGGTTGTTCCAAAGGTTCTGGAACATGAGTTGACTCTTTGGGATTCCTTTTAGGTTATGCTTTGTTTGGTTCTTCTAACTCTCTTAGTGTATTTTCTGGTAAATTCTTTCCACTTCTCAGGGTTACAACTTTTACATGCTCTTTCCCATCTCTTCTGGGTACTTTTGTGTCACTAGGTAGAGAACCTGTTGGTCTTTTCCTAATTTCCAGAGCCATTTGACCCATTTATGTCTCAAGGTTATTGATAGAAGCCTGAGTTTGGGTCATAAACCCCTTCATCATAGCTTCCAAGGAAGTAGATGACTCAACATGCTGATTGGGTTTGTTTTGAAAAGATGGTTGGTGATTTTGAAAATTCGCCTGATGGTTGTTCTAAGAGTTGTGGTGTGACTGTTGTTGAAAATGAGGTTGCCCATGTGATTGAAAATTGGACTGTCCGTGTTGTTGTGATTGGTGATTTGATTGCCTTTGAAGTTTTGGCAATGGTGGATTAAGACCTGGATTGTGCCATGAAAAATTAGGATGATTTCTCTATCTTGGATTGTAAGTTTGAGAAAATGGTCCACTCTTGTTGTTATTGACATAGTTTACTTGTTTAGGATTTCCTGGACATTGCTCAAATGAATGACCATCACCACAGTAAGTACATTGTATAGAGTTGACAGTAGGAATAGAGGCGTTGACATTTGATTGCCCAGCTTGGTTGGCTGTGAGATTTTTTATTAAAGAAGCCATGTTAGCAAGTTGTGCAGTCAAAGTAGTATAAGCATCAACTTCCTGTACCCCAGCTGTTTTTCTAGGTGTACTTGCCTGTGGGTCAGACCATTGTCCGTTGTTGTTGGAAATCTTTTCAAGGATGTCATAACATTCATTGTAGGTACTAGCTGTGAAAGAACCTCCTGCAGTAGCATCAAGCATTTGTTTTGCAACAATATTTAAACCGTTGTAAAAAGTCTTTAGTTGTTGCAGTATGGAATGTCATGGTGTGGGCATTTTCTTAACAGCTCTTTGTACATGTCCCATGCATCAGGAAATGCCTCATCGTCCATTTGTTTAAAAGTGAAAATTTCATTTCTGGACTTAGCATTCCTCGTGGGTGGAAAATATTTTTTTAAGAATTTTTCTGCCATTTCACTCCATGTGGTCACAGAATCTGGCTGCAACGAGTTAAACCATGACCTTGCTCTATCTTTTAAAGAATATGGAAAGACTGTAAGTTTTAGAGCATTGTCCGTTACACCAGGAATTAGGAAAGAATTTATGATTTCCATGAAGGATCTCAGATGAGAATGAGGATCTTCAGATGGCAGACCAGCGTACTGGCCGCTAGTTTGCAACATCTGGAACATTATCGGCTTTTGTTCAAATTGGGTGGCAGTAATTGTGGGTTTGCGTATCCCTGAGTGTAATTGATTTAAAACTGGGATACCATACGCCATAATTCCTCCATCTTTTGAATTTGCGAGTCAAAAAATGTTTTGTTCCTCATCTTCAATATTCATTTCTCTGTGTTCAGGATCCCTACCAAGAACACCCTCATTAGCTGGTTCAGTCATCCTGCGATTTGTCTCAAGAGTTTATGTAAGTCCAAGATCACTAAATCTAGAGAGAGAAAGTAGAGAGAGCAATGAGGCGCAAAGTAACTGTGTATTGAATGTATGCGTGAATGAGTTACAAGGAACCAAGACCAAAGGGACTTAAATACCCTTGGACAATACTACACAGTATAAGACTCTAAACACAGTATTTGACCAAGCCTATAAATACAATGATTACTATAAAATCAGACTTAACAATCTCCCCCTTAGTAATCATTGGCGCTTTGGTCTTCAAAATTCATCTTCTAAATCAGCATGGACCAACTAAGCGACATTGCGAAGCTTTCTGACTTTTAAAACCAATTTCTTCTCAGCATTTTTCAGTTTGAGTTATCTTTGCTTCCTTGACAAGACTGGACCAGATTGGAATAAACTTATAAGAACAGTTGATTCATCAGCTTGTGCTCTAGATGACATACCTCTTTTAAATGACCTTGAATGAACTGTGGTGGTCGGAGCAGGAACAGCAAAAGAATTAAAATGGCTGAGAGAATTGAATCTTTGAGCGAATCTTAATCAACAGATAAACGTTTGAGCTCTTTGTCTCTTTATCATCTCCTTAACTTCTTTTAACTTCTCCCCCTCATGACCTTAATGGTCTAGATCAACTTGGTCATGCATAAGTTGGAGACGAGACAGCTTTAGATCTGCAAAATCAAAGAAACAGAGAAAATAGAGAAGGTTTGTGCTACTAGTTGGTGGCGCAAAGTGTGATTTGCGCTAACAGAGAGAAGCGCAAATTGAGGTTTGCGCGACATGCAGGAAATGCAAAGTTCGGTTTGCGCTTGAAGCTGTTGGCGCAAATTGAGCTTTGCTCGACCAACTTGTGACACAAATCTGACTTGGAGTCTGAAAATTTTTACCTGATTAGCTCTTTGACTCCCCCTACACAAATGCACTAAATTTGACAATTCAAGTTAGCATTTATATAGAAAATCAGATACTCCCCCTCAAAAACAGATATGATCCTTAAGAAAAATTTCTCCTTATTCACTCCCCCTTGAATAATGTACCAACCCATTTATAAAGAAAATATGAGAACACAAGAAATGAAACATCAAAGAAGAAAGAAAATATACTGAATATGTATTTTGAAACAACTAAATATAGAAAAATTTAAACAGAAACAAATAAAATTCTACTTAGTAAAATATCACAATAAAATCCATCAGATGAAATCAAATGTATGTATTTGGATACAGAAACAAGTTTTATACATGTTCAGTTTCAAAAACTTTCATCAATCTATTCAGTGTGCTCGCATGTGAACTTCGACTAGCTTCAAGAAAATGCAATTCTAAAAATATAATAGAGAACTTTGCATGTAATCACACTAATCCATCAAGCATTCAGACTTTCACAAATTTACAGGTTTATTGCAACTCAAACATATCACCAAGTATTATGAGATGTGTGCTCATTGGCATCTTTTAGCATTGTGCTCGATGGCATCTTTACATGAGTGTGCTCTTTGGCATCTTTTAAGCTTGTGCACTTTGACATCTTTTTAATCAACAAGTTTATTAAGTAAAGAACATGTCGTAAAAGTAACTTTCTAACTGACCCTATTGAAGGATTTGGGTCAGTCGCTCCCAGACCAATTGGCCTTAAGGGACTAGGTGTCAAGCACCCCTTAGAACTTACTTTCCCAGATCAGAAAGGCTACATCAACACATCCTAAACCCATTCATACCAGTAGAACATGACTTTCGATCTGGTTTTATTGAAGGATTTGGGTTCGATCACTCCCAGATCAAATGATCTTAGGGGACCAAATGACAAGCATCCCACGGAACTTACTTTCCCAAACCAGAAAGGTCACAGGTACAAACTTTTAAACATAGAGATTTCTGATTTATAAGAATTTAATAATCATCTCAAACACAAGGTTTTACTTATAAGTGCTTAGCCCATATTTTCATTACGATCCAAAATTTCGACTTTTTAGGTTTTCTAAACATTGTAAACTATAAATATTCCGAATCACACAACTTTAAAGCAATATCAAAAAGCTACAAACATGTTGCTGACTTTTCGACTTTTAAAAGAGTTGAAATTTGAACATATAAAACTTCAATATAAACAAAGCAACTTGAAAATTTATCCTAGACACACATTTTATTCAAAAGAAAGAAAAATTGTAAAACTTTTACTTTATAGAATAAAATTTGTGAAAGTTTAAACTTTTAAAACAACATGCCAAGATTTAAAAAAAAAATATTTGATCGGCATGTTTATAGTCAGTTGAAACAAAATATAATTCAATAATATCATCTTCCACATAATATAAAATGAAATTTGTGTCTCTTTTGGAAAAAAATTTGGTTGAACAAAATCAGGAGATGAATTGAAATGCTCAGATTCTTTTAAAAACATTAGAGAAAACTGGAACAACATCATTATCAGAGATAAATGCAACGGAATAGAATAGATGCATTCACAGTTTCTCATTAGTCAGAAGCTTAATGCTATGAAGAGCGAGTCCTAGATTGACATGTCTAGAAGTCATAGTCCTTTGAAGTACGGGTTCTAAGCTGAAGTACTTAGAAACCATATTTCTCTTACTCCCCCTTGACGTGAGGTGCCTGCAACTTTGAATCAAATTTAGATTTGGGTACCCACTTGAATTTGGACTCGTGTTTGTTAGTTGCAGTTCGTATGGGGAAAATTTGTTAGATTTAACAATTAAAGCACGAGAGATATAATCACACGAATGAACAGAATCATCAGAGGAAGAGAAAGCATAATCATCCGAACTATAATCCGAGGAAGAACATGAGACATGTTTTGAAATTCGAATCATTTGCTTTATAGAATATTTTGAAATTTTATTACATGTAGCAAATGAATCACTTTTAGAAAGTCTGTCTACACATTTATCCTCATTAATCATAGAATCAGTAGATGTCCGCTTCGCTCTCCAGATCTGCTTCTTTGATCGAGCTCTCAAAGTCCTATCTGTAAGAATTGAATCGGAAGAATTAGAATTGTCAGAAATAAAATTATCTTGTTTCTTTAACTTCTTTGACCGTCTTCTTTTACGTTTCGGTTTAAAATACTGATCATTTAACGTAAAAGAATCATCAAGAATTTTAGACGAAATATTTAAATCAGAAGAAATAATTTTACCTAAGCAACCAATCTGATCAACTAATAAATTTGAATTCGCTTCGGAGTCAGAATTATTTTGAGAAAAGATTTTAAAATTGGAAACTTCCTTTTTATTTTCGTGAAAATCAAAAGAAATGCTATAAATAGAATCTGGTTTTTGAGAAAATAATTTTTCTTCAAGACTAGAAGTCATGAAAGAAAGAATGATATCAGATTCAATTGTCTTTAAAATATTTTGATCTTCTATCTTATCTTCAAGATTGATGATTTCGCTTTCTAATACTAACGGAGGAGTATATTTCTTAGAATCATAAATGATTGGAGAAATATTTTTCTTATCAGAATTAGGAGCATAAGGATCAATAAAATCATCAGACATTGAACATTTGATAGGAGATATATCATTTAAAATTCTTCTGCCTCTCCTTGATTTTTCAGGGAAATATTTTGCATTTTCGCTTGTGTAAACAAAAGAAATTTCCTTTTTCTTGATATTTGTCCTTTTCTCATTTTCGAGTTCTAACGCTTGCTTTTCACTAGTCCAATGAAATTTGAACTGAGGAGCATAGTGTGCAAGAGTTAGATAATCGTATTTATATAAAGTAGGAACTTCGTTTATCACTTTGTTTAAATAATGAGGATTGTCAAAACCAAGTCCCCACCTTTGTTTTAAAGTTTATTCACTCCTCGGTTTGTTCATAAAAATTGTTTGTTTTGATTGATTTCTTCGATAAAGCTTTTCTTTTAACTTATTTATTTTATTTGAAAATTCATCTTTTAAAGAAGTCATTTTAGTCAAAGACTCAAGATAAGTCTTATTTGAATTTTCTAAATCTTCCAATTTCTTTTGAAAGATGTCTTTTGTGTTTTCCAAAATAGATTTTTCATCTTTCAAAGAAATTTTCAGTTTGTCAATCAAATCTGACTTTTCAGAATTTAAATTCTTTTCAGATAAAAGTTGTGAACGCAAATCAAATAAAGCAGTTATAATGATATTCATCTGAGATGATATAAAATTGTAATCAAATTCTGAATATACCTCATCTTCATCAGTATCAGAATCGTCTGACTGATCATCTCCAACCAAGCACATCTGAGCGATCTCTACGTTTGCAGCTTCATCGTCAGAATGATCCAGCCATAATTCTTCTTCTGCTAGCAAAGTTGTTCCATTCTCTCTCTTCTCAGCAAGTTCCAGTTTCTTTCTATAATAAGTTGAGTCCCGAACTTTCTTCACTTTACACTCCTTAGATATGTGACCCGACTTTCCACAATTGTAACAGGAAGCAGTCTTTGGCTCAGGCACTTTGGCTTTTGAACCGGATGTGAAACGAAGATTGTTGGAACCTGACCGTGGTTGGAACTTTTTCTGGTAATGTTGTGAGAGAAGGATCATTGCTTTATGCAGTGCCTCACCATCGTCATCAGTTGACCCGTTGTAAGCGTTATCAGACAACGCTTGTTCAGCCAGTTGGCTCGTGAGGAGTGCAACCGGGTCTACTGATTTCTTGTTCTTCTTATCCAGTTTGGCCTTCTTCTCAAGCACCAAACTCTCATCAGTCATCAGAATTTTATAAAGTTCTTGGATTTGCATAGTGGAGATTCTGACATCGTTCCTCAGTCTATGACAAGTTTTGTTCCATTCAGGCTTAAGAGCATTGAGAAATTTCAGATTCGTCTCAAGCTCAGTCTTTTCCACTTTTATTTTTCTTAGGTCATTGATCACGACACAGAATCTGTCGAAAACACTCTTTAAAGACTCACTGTCTTTGGTCTTGAACTCCTCAAAGTTGTTCATGAAGCGTGTATGTCTAAGTTGAGTTGCAACTGATGAGTCAAGCATAATCTTTTCCAACTGTATCCACATCTGATTTGGATAATTCTTGTAATGATCAACACGGTTGTATACAGAATTTGGAAATGCTAGCATTAGATTATCAGATAATTCTCGATCAGCTTTCATTCTCAAAACCTCTTCGGGTGTTGCTGGAGTTTCTTTGTTAGTTTTTATGAATGGTCCGTCATTTAGAGACTTCATCATGTTGGCTCCATTAACTTGTCGTTCAATGAAGTAGAGAAACCGATCTTGCCACTGAGTGAATTTGTTTTCATCTATCAGTACCGGAGGACGAGTGTCTGTACCCAATGACATCATGAGGTCATTCTTGTAGAACTGGGCTTGAAAGGCTAACTTTGTAGAATCCATGTTTCAGATAATCCAGGAAAAAAATTCAAGTCTGAGACTGGCGCAAAGTTGATGTTTGCGTGAGAGGCAGAAAGCGCAAACTGAGCTTTGCGTGATAAGACTGAAGCGCAAACTATGATTCTCGTGAGCAAGAGAAGACGCAAACTTAGGTTTGCGTGAGGCACTTAAGACGCAAATTGTTCTTTACGTGATGAATAGAAGACGCAAATTGACTTTGCGTGAGCAGACCGAGGCAAACCAACTTTGCGTGAATAGCGGGAGACGCAAACTAGGGGTTTGCGTGAGCTAAGTAAAACGCAAACTTGGATTTGCATGAGTCACTTAAGGCGCAAAGAAAGTTTTTATTGAACTGAAGGTGACGGAAAGTAAATTTGCGTGAGTAACCAAAGACGCAAACTTAGCTTTGCTTGATCCATGGGAGACGCAAAGTTGCACTTTGCGTGATGAACTGAAAATGAAAACCTGAAAGAAAACCAATTTGATACACTAAGACAAGATTAGTAGATTGCGCAAACTAAGATGAACTCGCGCAAACACATATGAACTGGCGCAAAGTTTAAATATAGCGCAAAGTTAAAGAAAATCCATAAATCTGCCAAAAAATCAATCTCAAAATTAAATTGATTGAAATTTCTTACACAACTACTATCGAAAACTATTTTCTGACAACTTTCAAGCAAAAAATTCGATCAAAAACAATAATCTCAAGAATTCGAGTATGAAACAGTACGTAAAACTTGAGTTTTCCAGAAAACGAAATTTCTCAAAATCAACAATCAAAACTTGAATTTCTTGAAAAACGATGTGAATCAAAAAAGTTTAGCATGTAAAAACGGATCCAACAAACCAATTTTCAACGAAATTTGTTCAAAAACAAAGCCGAATTTGATGAAAAATTCGAAAACGAGATTTTCTTGAAAAAATTCAAGAAAATCGATCAAATTTTCGATTTAATCCACAAATTCAGTATCGAAAAAACAATCTCTCAATTCTCTCAAGATCTAGAACAGCTCTGATACCAATTTTAAGTCCAAGATCACTAAATCTAGAGAGAGAAAGTAGAGAGAGAGAGCAATGAGGCGCAAAGTAACTGTGTATTGAATGTATGCGTGAATGAGTTACAAGGAACCAAGACCAAAGGGACTTAAATACCCTTGGACAATACTACACAGTATAAGACTCTAAACACAGTATTTGACCAAGCCTATAAATACAATGATTACTATAAAATCAGACTTAACAGTTTCAGAAGATCTTAGAGCTTAAATGGACCTTTGCAATCTTCGTCGAATTCTGAAAGTTCCTTTGATATCAGGATCCAGTTGAAAAAGCTCGTTGAGAGGTATTTGTGGCATGCACCGAAAGGTGTTAGAAAAACTAACTTTTAAAAACTTTACTCTAAAAAGAAAAACTATTGACTTGCCTCTCCCCGACAACGGCGCCAAAAACTTGTTGTGTGGGTTTATGCAACCTCAAAATACGTGAAAATAGATCTTGACGCAAGTATACATCTTGATCTACTGTCGTTTTCGAACAAGTAATAACGGTACAAGTACCAGATATCGATCCCACGGGGAGAGATTTCCAACAGTTTCTTAAAAAGTCCAGTTCTTAAAAATCAATCTCAGATGGCGAACGAAGAAATTCTTTAGTTAGGGGGTTTGATTTAATAACTACTGAGAAATCAATTATAAAGAGAAGCAAAAGGTGTAAAGTTTTGTTGAGATAAAAACAAGTAATCAGGTAAAAAGATATTATAGCAAACTTACGTTATCTCAGATTATAAATATTTAAGTGACCTCTGAAAGGCCAACAAATTTGCATACATATAATCAGTTGTCAATTGATTACATGTAATCTTCAATGAAATATTTATAGTTTGATTTAAATAACGATAAGACTATATAAATACACCTCTTTACATTTTTACCGGTTTAAATCTCAACTTGACCTTACACCCCGAGCTTAGGTTGTCAGCTTGTCATAGCTCGGTTTCTCTTTATAAAAGATATAAAAACTTTTAAATTAAAATAATGGAGATGAAAAATACGATAAAGAAATTGCAAATATTAAACGTCAAGAAAGAAAACTTGTCATGCAAGTAATCGGTTCTCTTGGAAGACAAGTAAACGTTCACTTAAAGTGCAAGAAATGAAATGCGAGAAATTAAATTGTGAGTAATTAAATTGCTAGAAAGTAGAAGGCGGGAAAATAAAGTGCGGGAATTAAATTGCATTAATGTAAAGATGTAAAAATTAAAAAGACTAAAAGAAATAGAAAATGGGGGATGGGGAAACTTGCATACCAAGCAATGACTTTAAGGACGGGAACTTGCATGTAAAAACTATGAACTTCATTCTTGAACCTTCGACTATTTGCTTCGGATTAGAGAATAGATTTTTGGATCCACAAACAACCACAAACAACCGAATTGACAAGAAGATGAGGGGGAAACAATTGATGTACTAATAAGTGAACAAAATAGAGAGAGCATGTAATGCAACCAACTAAACTTCCATTAAATCGCTGAAACAAAGAGAGGTTCTCGGCCAAGTGCTTGGACTTGTACTAACCGAAAATCCCTTAACTTGAAAAACAAACTAAAAAAGAGAGAACCTTCACCATTTCCAAAAGTGGAAAGATGGTGAGGTTAGGGTGTGTTGAATGGCTAGCCAAGACAACTTATTTATAACTACCAACTTTGGCTATGGGCCAAAATTCCCAACAACAAAATCCCTTAACAAAGCTTAAAAATAATTGTCTAAATAGCCCATAAGTAATTGTTAAATTAACATTCCAAATAACCGGCCCAAACAATCGGCCCAAAAAGATTGTTTAACAAAACAAGTCTTTGAGAAATCCAAAACATTCTTCAGCGAGCTTGTTCCCTGATTCAAGGGTCTTCGTTCACACTTCTTGGCTTTTCTAGCATCACCATTTCAATCTGCAGCAGGCATAAAAACGACATTATAAGTGATATGTTTCGCATGTTTTGATCAAAGTGTCTTCCTAAGGCTTAGATACCAACAAACTCCAATAAATGACTAAAAGAAGAATAAAAAGACTAAAAAAGATACTGAAAAGGCATTTAAAGTATGAGAATTGTGATGCACATAGGGTTAATATCATGCACCTCTGAGATTGCACTATGGGATGGTAGTTAAGGCACGTGCTTGAGAGCACCTCTAAGCTTGACTAGGGATGGACGGAATGACAGAGCCCTACCATGTCAAGTAGACGGATGAGATATAATGTGATGACAAGTTGCACCTATGATATATGCATAAAATGTTTTAATAAGCATGATGCTTTATGAATGTTTTGCGGGATAAACGATTTGTGTTCGATTTATATTGTCGTGATGAGTTACGAATGAAATGATGAAACCATGAACTCACTTAGCGTAAAGCTAACATGTATCTCAGGTTGTGGCAATAGTGAGAGCAGTAAGAGCAAAGGTATGATTCGATGACGTATGACTAGGTCGTTTAGTCCTAGTTATTGTTCTTTAAGTTATATAATATGGTATATCTCTAAGTTGGATTTGTATGAATGTACATGTAATGACTAAGATGATTTGATGCTTGCGATGTAGAAAGTTTTCCACTGCGATGTGACGGATAATTTATATGTTTTAAGTTGTGATATATCGTTACGAACCTAGTGAAAATTGGGGTGTAACAGTCCTTCAGTAATGATTCATGGACATAACTATAATCAGAGACAATCTCTGGAGAAGGGTTTTCAGTATTGATAATAAGTGGGTCGGATTGTGCGTTACTCTCCTTTTTCTTTCTAGGATGAGTATCTATCGAACCAAGTGCCCCCTTTTTCCTTTTGGGAGTCATGGCCTCAACCACACTTTCACTATGTGTGGTTGCAACACTCTTTCCGGCGGTGTTATTCCCCTGTTTGGGGACTTCTAACCTTGCGGGTACATTTGCAGCTGGTATATGAGATCTTGTCAATTTTGCAATATCAATGAGCGCATATGGTATCGAGTATGCTACGTTTTGAAGATTTAGTATTCGTTTCACTTCACTTTCACATTGTGATGTGCGGGGATCAAAATGTGACAGAGTGGGAACATTCCATGACAATTCTTGTCGTTCCCTTGGAAAATCCTTTTTCCTATCTCCCTCTAACGACGAGAAGACTGTCTCATTAAAGTGATAATCCGCAAATCTTGCGGTAAATAGATCACCCATCAGGGTTCTAAATAGCAGATAATTTTTGGGATTCATATCCAACATATATACTTAATTGTCTTTGAGAACCCATTTTGGTGCGTAGTGGGGTCGCAATTGGCACATATACTGCACAACCAAATATGTGTAAATGTGAAAAATCAGGCTCATAACCGGTTACCAACTGGTACGCAGAAAATGGTTGGCTAGTAGTGGGTCAAAAACGAATAAGTAAAGCTACATGTAATACTGCATAACCCCAGGCAGAAGTGGGTAAATTGGTATGCATGACCAATGCCCTAGCTGTCATTTGTATCCTTTTGATAGTAACTTATGCAAGACCATTTTGTGTATGCCCATGGGGTGAAGGATGCTCTACATCGATCCTAGTAGACATGCAGTAATCATCAAATGTTTATGATGTAAATTCTCCAGCATTATCAAGTAGTATAGACTTGATAGGATTATCAGGGCGGTGAGCCCTCAAAAGTATAATTTGTGCTTGGACATTTGCAAATGCAGCGTTTCATGTGGACAATAGTGTGGCATGTGTCCATCTTGTCGAAGTGTCAACCACAACCATAAAATATTTGAACGGCCCGCATTCTGGATGTATAGGTCCACAAATATCACCTTATATACGTTGTAAGAATGGAATGTTTTGTTTTGTGACCTTAGCGTACGATGGTCTCGATCCTGTCTTAGCTAAGGAGCAGGCTTTGCAAAAATTTGGGGCTATCAAGGAGGCATATTGTGATGATGGTGTTACGCTTTTTTTTCTTTAGAAGTCAACGATTGCATTTCGTAGTTTCATGTATTCACCCAATCTTTACTTTTCTTTTGAAAGAAAGGGTATCTGTGTGTATTTTTCAGCACACGTATCATCATGTCACGGCTAAGGTGCCCCAGGCGGTCATGCCAAAGCCTATATATGTCACTGTCCCAAAGTTCATTATTTGTGACAAAATATGATTCAATGACTCAAATTATGGTAAGTAGTTTGACATATTAATTTCTCTAATATACGTTTCCTTCCATATTCATTAGAGGTGATATACATATATTCATTTCCATTCTCACAGTGCGTTTCAATATGATAGTCGTTGAAACATATATATATATATATATATATATATATATATATATATTAAATTTAACAAGGTTTCGTTAGCTTTTGGAGCGTAGTGTGCTTCTATGACTGTCATTTTAGTGCCATTAGGCAACAAGAAAGAGGCAGTTCCTCGATCAAGTATTAAATTGGATGATCCAATCATTGTAGTCATTGAGAATTTATAAGTGATTATTTTAGTAAATAATAGCCTATTTCTTAGTATTGTGTGGGTGGTCCCACAGTCAACTAAGCACTCAAGTTCTCCTCGATATATTCCTACAAGGAAAGGAGAATATTAATAACTAAGTTGCTTTAACGTGTTCCTTTACATCATAGTTTTGGATAATGTATATACGAAACTCAAAGTTTATTTAATAAATTTCAAAAGTAAATTAATAATCCACTAATCCAAACATTAAGTCAATAATCCACTAATCCAAATAGTAAATCAATAATCCAAATAGTAAATCAATAATCCAAACAATAAATTAAGTTCACTAAACTATCGGAAAAAACAACGAATATTGTATAAATAACTATTGTCTTTGAAGAATAGGTGAGGTAGATTAGTCAAAATCCGAGAACTCTAGCGATTGATCGTTGTTGATATGAGTGAAATCTCCAATTATTAGGTTGACTTCTGGGTCATTACTTGTTACTTCAAGGTAGTGAGCTTCTTGTTCTTTAGACTCCCTATATCTCTTGTAGGTGGTTGCTACAATGTTGCTTGCATGACAATTCTTGTACCAATGCCCAACGATGCCACGCCTGTAGCAAGGTTCAGTTCCATCTCTTACTCTTTTGGTAGGATCGATCATTGGTGCTTTTCCTTTTGATTGTCCTTGATTACTTGGGTAAGTAGTTATATCTTTGCGCCATGTATTGGAAAATCCACCACAACCATTGTCGTGACCCCGTCCACGGCCATGACTACGACCCCGTGCACTTGTTGTATGGTTGCCACATGTGTGTGATTTAGTATGTTAAACTCGCAATCCTTTGGAGTTCTTTCCACCTCTAATGCTTGCATGATTAGACTCAAGAATTTTCTTTGTCTCGAAAGGTTTAGCATTATTATTTAAAAGAACCTCATTGTGTCTCTCAGCCACTTGCAGTAGGTTGATAAGTTTGTTAAAGATTGTAATTCTTTTGTTATCATATTCCAACTGATACTGATTCATTAGTATGATTGTTGATGTAGGGAAAGTGGATATCGTTTTCTGAATCATGTCGTTTTCTGTGAGTTCCTTGCCATAGAAGTTTAGATGTGCTTTGAGACGCAACATTTCTATGTTGAAATCATTTACCTTTTTGTAATCGAGTAAACAGATTTCATTCCATTGTACGATTAGTTCGGGAAGTAAAGAGTCATGAATATTCCTAAATCTTCCTTTTAGTGCGTCCCACAGTTCTTTGGGGGTTTCAATTGAAGGTACTCCCACCGAAGGTTGGGATCGATATGTCGTCTCAAGAACATTAGGGCATTTACTTGTATCTTTTCTGACGGTTTGTATTTAGGGTCAGTAGGGGGTTGATCGTGTAACTATAGTCCTTTCTAATGAAGGTAGTTTCTACATCGGATACCCGTCTATGGTATTCAAGTACTTCTGAATCTAGGATATCAAATTCGATACGAGTTGGTTCAGCCATCTACATAAACAAGAGATAATGTATTTCATTTTAGGAAGTCAAAAATTATGAAATTTCATTATCATGGTGGTATAAGATTTGTTAAAACTTAAATATTAGTATTCTCAAACATTATTTTGTTGAAAAATGTTATATTAGTATTTCAATATTCGAGAATAAATCGCAAAGCCACTTTTGGATTTCTAGGTAGGAGGGGAATCACGTGGATTACTTAAGTCCCTACAAACCTTAGGGCTATTTACACCCATTTAACAAAATCTTTCGATGCCATGTGATTACTCCGTTTATGAAATACATGAATAACATCAATAATTTTGTAGATTTTGGCATGAGGCCAAAATGTGAGGCCAAATTATACCATATTTGGCATTCGTTTTACGAGAAGGCATAGGAGAAGTAATTTTGACCAACGACCTAATTAAATTAATATGTTGATTAATAATCATTAATTTTTAATTAGTTAAAAAGGTATTTATGACTTTTTATTGTTGGGCTTATCTTTAACCAATTGTATCTCTAACAAATCAAGATTTTTTTTCCAATTGAAATTTTGATTCCTATCTAAATCAACCTAAACTTGGATGCGATCCTGTTTTTTTGTTGGAAGATTTTTTTAGTTCACTCTTGAAGAATTTTTGCCAAATTTGGTGTCTCATTTTCTGGTATCGTTCTTGAAGAATTATTGCATAATTCATCATCTCAACTTTTCAGGGTTTCATTCTTGTTGTTTTGATCAGTGGATCCAAGTCCCAAGTTTTCTGATTTTAGAGTTCTTTCATACAACTTATCTGATGTTGATAATTCCGATGAAATTAAGTTGTTTTCAGACGATGAAGATTGAAGGGGTGTGTTACCTTTGTTTTATACCGACTTATGTGTTATGGTTTTAACAGGAGTGGGATACCAACTGTTGGAGAGCTCGATCTAGGTCTGCTAGGACCAATAAGTCAACCGAGTTTGAAGGGGTGTCCTCGAGGCATGTTGGGGGATCAATCAATGTTGCACAGCACCGATACAAGATGGTAAGTCTACAATTTTTTTTTAATATGTACTGAGATTAATTTGTATGTTTACTAACAACTTAGCTTGATTTTCTATGGTAGAGAGAGGCATGGGGTCGTGACCCGACTTCTAGTGAGGTGTTTGAGCGACTCCGTTGCTCGAACCGGAATGACACTCCGGGTGCGTCCGGCGCCTACTGATCCTCCTGTGTACGTTTACACCAAAACGACTAGAGTCGCTGTAAGTTTTCTAAAACCATTACACTTTGTTTTATGTGTGCATATGTGTAATAGAGTTGGGTTCCGGTGAGAAGTTGAGTTAATGGTGAGAAGCGTGAGAAGTGGTTATCGACCGTTGGATGAGAAATTGACACACATTAGGATAAGATGCACCAGATCAATTCCCTTCTAAGACGCACTTCATGGGAAGGCTTGAGATTAAAATAGATTAACGGTTTAGATCCACTTCTGACGTTTTTCACCGTTAACTCAACTTCTCACACGATCCTTCACCGTTAAAACACTTTTGTTGATAAAATTACATGCATTAGTAAGTCATGGAACTTTTTCAACTTCATACTTCCACACATAGAGAGACTGGATCCTAACATGTCCACAAGAGGGGACAAAGTAAAATATCCCAACACCATGCAAAGCCTCAATATACCCTTATGCATTACTAGTAACCTAACTTTTTTCTATATTGGGAAATGTCTATGAAAGCAATGACCTTGAAAGGAAATTATATTCACTTTTCTTTTGATGTACAGATTGTTCTTTTTGTCGAATTAATTACTTTTCCTATATATTAGAAATGAAAAGATCAAAACAAAAGTGGTTTCTTTACTAATTATAGCTTTAGCGTTTCACATTGTAGGGTTTCACAATGTGAAAATCGTCATCATTCCCTTCGATCCCTCAAAACCTAAGATCACAAGTTCTTGTGTAAAGTACTAACATCCTATTTTTAAGACTTTATTAAGGTATTTAAACATATTTGACGTCCTCTAAATTAAACCAATTTTATTGTAGTGTGCATTAAACCCTTTTGCTATCTTCTTTCGAGATAAGGACATGTTCAGATGACATTACCATCATAGTTGATATATATAGAGAGAGAGACGGGATGATCAAAAGTGAACATGCTCAAAATAAGAAAACATGAAAATGGTCAAATCACATATGATCTTCCCCTGAAATCGCGTATGATGGAACACGGTGGTGAGCGGGCGACTTGGCCCACAACCTAATATCGCGACCAAAGTTGTGATTTTTACAAGTGATTTTAGTGTATATCACTTGTCAATCGGTCGTTCTCGTGTTCTCTTGTTTGATCAATGTTCCCGTTTAAACCCATATATATATATATATATATATATATATATATATATATATATATGGTGCATTTCTTTTGCAACCCAAGCAATTTGTACAAACTATGCAAACCACTATACTAGGAAACAATAGATATATTTATGGATAATGATTATGATTCATTACTAATGATTGTGATATATATGGAAAATGTTAAGTTTATTCATTATAATCATGATTTTAAATTAGGAAATGTTAAGTTTATTCATTATAATCATGATTTTAAATTAGGAAACATAATAAAATCATATATTCATTAGACATGATGAACGACTAAGATTGGTTTGCATAGTTTGTACAAATTGTTTGGATTGCAAAAGAAACGCATATATATAGGGTGTGTTTCGTCGGTATAGCAGTGGTCGGCGTTCAGATTACCGACGGATCACCGACGGCTTATTTTTCCGACGGATCACCGACGGTTTGTTAATTTCCGACAGATCACCGACGGTCTCTTTTTTGCGACGGATTACCGACGGATTTTCACCGACGGATTTAGCGACGGATTCCCTACATAGACATGATCTATAGACATACATACTACATATCATATACATACATGATCACATACGTACATACATACATACATACTATACATGATGTACATACATACATGTGCATACATACATGAACACATACGTACATACATACTATACATGATGTACATACATACATACATACATACGTACGTACATGTACATACATACATATTACATACATGATCACATACGTACATACATACATACATACATGATCACATACATACATACATACACACACGTTATTACCTACGGAATTCAAAATGTCGTCGGTAATCACCGACGGATCACCGACGGACATAAGAAAAAAATTATTATTTATTAAATTATTAAAATTACCGACAGATTTAAATATTAAAAAAATAAAAAATAAAAATTTTATATCCGTCGGAAATATATATATTTACCGACGGATGGTCTATCCGTCGCAAATATTATTTTTCCGTCGGTGTTCCATCGATAATTACCGACGGATAAGGTCCGTCGGAAATTGTTGGTCGGTGATAAGCAATTTTCTAGTAGTGATCATGATGCAAAGGCTTGTATATGAATTTCCATCTTCCATCATGTGATAAAGGCTTCAAAACCAGTTTGCCTAGCACTCGTTGGGGCATTGTAGAACCGGACCAGAACCCACGGTTTCAAAACATCAATAATAAATAAATAAGTATATAAGTGAGGAAGCCTACAGTCTCTTTCATTTTACAAATAGGTGCCTTCATATATTAAAAAGAGGAATTGTTACAATGTGATGTTCTGTACATCAAAGTAAACTTACAACTTGATTAATTAAAGCATGTATGGCTATCATATATATGGAGCTTGATTAATACAAGTAAACTTTTAAACTTCCTACTGTTAGTGTTTCTCCTTCCAAGGAAAGAGATTTGTGAATGTTAAACTGAGATGCATGAGTGCTAATTAATAATTCCTTCCCAATATAATATGAAGATGATGGGTTTTTGGAAACGAAATGCAAAGCAACATGCTCAAAAATTAACCACCATCCTCGGAAACTTAAAGATTTTGCTTACCCATCAGCTTAATTATATGTAAAATCCCCAATGACGACGAAGTCAATCTCTTAAAATGAGAAAACTACCTACTCAACATGATGTAATGGAAAAGAGTAAGTACCTCCAAATTAAGACCAACATGAAACCCTTGAATTTGTTCCCTAAACTTGAAAAAACAACTCCAAAGGCATCAAATCTATGCTGTATAATTCATCCCACGATTTGGGTTTTTCCGCAGGCGTCTCCATATTATAATTACAATTCAAACTACCAAAACAACAAACTTAATAATAACCCGTTTTTCGATTAAGTAAACATAACTTCCTCCTCGAGTTCATCAAAATTTCCAATTTGAAGACACTAATTTTGCTAAGAGCACTAAGGATCGAGCTGCAAAAGCAATTACACCTCTCAATTGCTAGTTTCTCTTAGATGCAAAATTCATGAAGATTCCATCACATACTACTTTTAGCATTCTCTTCATTACCAATTTCGAAGTTATACGTAAACAGGTTTTAAGTCCAAATTCCATATATAGCATTTTAAGAAGGAACAGATGGGGCAATTTGAAATTGATTTCAAGATTATTAATGAATGGAGTAGCATAAATCAACTTGTTATAAATCAAACATGTTATAAAACATGTTTGATTGCGAGCCTGACTTCCGTTGTTAACCCGGGACAAACATAGAGTGTGCCACATGTCCCAAACATTCATGAGATATTAATTAATTACGAATTGGTGTAACATTCATCATGAATGTTGTAAAAAAATTTATATCCATTTATTCATGATGAATAGGGACATGTATGTGTTGCACTCTCGTTTGTCCCCTGGTTCACAACGAAAACATTCATACAACTTAACTTTCCTATATATGTGTTTGCATATATCTTATATATTATATACATTCAGAGGGAGTTGGGATGATTTCAGCATTCAGTTTTAGGGCTGGAGTCAGCAAGCAGTGCTTGTGTTAATGGCTTGTTCATCATCCATCAATGGCGTAATGGGGAACGGTTTCAGTACAAATGGAATTAATAGACTCAAGGCTGTCCAGCAATGTGGGAATAATTGTGGTTGCATATATAGTCAGCACAAATTTATCAGACACACACTCTCTTTCTTTAGTGGTGCTGAATAGTGTTTGCAGGTGCAATATTTAGGTCATTCAACTAATTAAGGTGCCTCTTACTTTTTTGATCAATTACGTTTATCAAATGTTAGCCGGGTAAGCCATATTAGATCATTTACCCTAAAAATCGTGAGAATATATAAATACTACAATAAAATTGAGTTTATAGGACACTTAAATTGTTTGAGTATTCTAATAGAGTTCTTATAGGACTTAAGGTTTTAGAACCAAAAAATATAAAGTATTATATCTAAAAGTGTTATATAATATGTTTATAGTATGTTTTTGAGAGCTTAACAAGATTTTAGGACATTTTTAAAATAAAGTGTCGTATTAGCTACTTATTTTATAAAACACTATTTGAAAAAGTGTGTTAAAAAACACAATGATCCTATAAAAATGGGTTTATATAACGTTTCTCAAAATTAATTGTCTTATAAAATAGTTAATACGACACTTTTTTTAAAAGTCCTAAAAAAGTTGTTAGGACTTCCAAAAGCATCTTATAAACTTACTAGAAGTGTACGAAGTGTACTCGCGCAATGCAGCTAGATACATCACGATTTTAATGTTTCATTTTATTTTCTGTTTTTTGTCGATTTACATTACGATTTTGGATGGTTGTGAGAGAGTGATAATGATTTTTTTTTATATAAATTTGTTTAATTTAGACTTAATAATATATTATAATTTATTTTGGTTTAATAATATAATTTTTTTATAAAATATTCTGTTAGATTTTTTTAAATATATTTTAGATTTTTTATATTTAAAATTTGATTTTTATTTTATATTTAATTATGCTGATAGTTATTTTAGGGGAGTTAAAGTGGGAAATGATTTTAGGGAAGTTAAAATGGTTAGAGATAATGATTGAAAATTAATAAATAGCATTAAATGTAGTACATACAGCTTTAATGGTTGTTTTTTAAGTAATTAGCATTAAATAGCGGTACATTAAGCTTTAAGACTTGTTTTTAAGAGTTTTTTATGTCTGCTTTATAATATAGTATAGATTGTAACACTTTAGATAAGATACTTTAATTTTTGGTCATATAAGACACTCTGGTAGGAGAGTTAAAACACTGTAGGCGTCCTATAAACCAATCTTGTTGTAGTGAGCCTCGTTGGATTATTCTCCAAAAGAGCCGGAGGAAGGTTCACTACTACAACAAAATTAAGTTTATATAGGACACCACCAATTTCTAAGTGTCCTAATATTTCATTAGGCTTAATTTATAGAACCAAAAAATAAAGGGTACTATCTAAAGGCGTGGTAATAAGTTTATAGAACGTTTTTGGGCGTCTTAATTAACAAACTTTTTAGAACACTTTTAATACAAAGCGTCACATTAGGTATTTTATAGGACACTCTTGAGAAAGTTTACTGTAAGTGTAAGTCTGTAAATCCATCTTTTTATAGGACACTTATTTTTATAACACATTTTTCCAAATAGTGTCTTATAAAATAACTAATTTTTTTTATTTATAAAAATCCTAAAAAACTTGTACAAAAAAACATCTTATAAACTTATCACAACGCCTTTAGATAGAAAGCTTTATTTTTTGGTCATATAAGTTAAGTTTTATAAAACACTCTATTAGGACGCTTAGAAAATTTTGACAATATATAAACCCAGTTTCGTTGTAGAGGTTCCAACATATATTGAGGAGAATTGGTTTTCAAAAGAAACCGCACGAGTATTCTTGTTTTCTTGAAAAAGGTTTGCAAGACGATCTCAAGCTTGTGCCGCCGAAGAATTTGGTTTAAGAACGGTGATGAGAAGATGTTTGGAAATTGTTCCATAGATCCATTGAAGAACGATTGCGTTGAGACGAGACCACAGGTCTGGATCAGATGTCTTCGTTGCGGAAGGAGTCAGAGGTGGTTGTTGTGCTAGGAGACTTGGTAAGCACATCAATGTATATATCTTGAAATCCGGCCCAGGAAGAGTATTGTCGGGTTTCCGTTTTAAGTTCGATGGGGATAAAACTTCGCATGTTATTAACGGCGAGAGCCGGATTCCTTTTCAGCCATTGAAGAATGAGTGGTGAAGGTGAGGATAGAAAGAAAAGGAAGAAGATTGGGAGTGAGGGTAGAGAAATCAAGGTTGGGTTTGGTCTCGTGATACCATGTAAGAATGTAAATTCTTGTTGTGCCTTCACAAAGCAAATATGTATACATTTACAAGCAATGGGCGAAGGATTGTGTGAGAAGTTGAGTTAATGGTGAGAAGCGTGAGAAGTGGATCTGAACCATTGATCTCTTTTAATCTCAAGTCCTCCCATGAATTGCGGCTTAGAAAGGAATTGATCAGGTGCATCTCGATGCATATCATGTTAACGTGCGTCCATTTCTCATCCAACCGTTAATAACCACTTCTCACGCTTCTCACCATTATCTCAACTTCCCATCAGAACCCAACCCACAAGGAATGGGGAGCAAATTATTGCTGAGATATGGTAACTCATTATGGCCTACTTGCCTAATCTATTAATATACAATATTGTCTAATAAACATGACTAATCACATATGTGTCAAAAAAATGAGTACTTCATATAACAAATCATCCAATACAAAGTATCAAAACATCTATAAACGTCCTGATAGAAACTTAGTAATCATTCAACAAATCATTTGAGTCAAAAAATGAATTACAACAAATTATTTATGAATACTTCATAACTAGTATAAAGCCTCTTTTATCGCTGCTTCTTAATCAGTCGATACCATCCTAGGTTGATGTCCATGGACCTTCTAAAATGCCTCCAACACCCATTTATACATCTCTTTATTCTCACCGGTTAAACAACCCCGAACCAAGGACAATAGATTTTGTCCTTCATGTTGTAGCCCAGTGATAAGGTAACATCCTGGGGGGTCAGTGGATGGTATCCCTGACTACCCGATTCGAACCCCGTGGTGAGCATCCTGTGACATCCATGATCATGGGTCTGCCACATAGTGGTACCCTTAATTGGGTTGGGTTGTGGTCGACGGGGATTAGTCGGGTGGCACCCTTAAGTAGGAGTCTGGATACCCCAGGAACGTGTGCGTGTGTTAACTTGTCGTTCAAAAAAAAAGAACAATAGATTTTTTATGGTTGTCAATGCGGATAAATTAATGAAAGAAAAACCATCGAGTCCTACACATAAATAAATAAAGTATAAACCAACATTTTGTGATACATGATGGAGTTGGTAATAATCATATGTGATAACACTAGTTAATCACATATGATTAATAGAAATATGTGTTGGGGGTTATATTTATAGGTATTTAAGTAACATCTTAAGTATCCGACTCAAATATGTGTTGGTCTTCGTGATTTGGTCCTAGAAAAAAAAACACATAGAAAACAATATATATGCAGATGAAAAACAACTGATGAACCAATTTGTTATCATATATGATACTAAACTGTATAACAACATGTTCTAGAACCACTAAAAAAATCGACCCTATCAGTGATGGAAAATTTCGTCGTTGATCCGTCACTGAAAGTGAATTCCGTCGCTAATCCGTCACTGAGAGTCTGCCGCTGAAAAGGTGGTGGGTGACACTATTAGTGACATAATTCAGCGACGGATTAGCGACAGTAAGAATTAGCGACAGAACTAGCGAAGAATCAGCGACGACCGATATTAGCGACGGATTTAGCAACAGAATGATTTAGCGACATATTTAGTGATAGACTGTTTTAGCGACGGATCAACAACGGAAGCTTTTAACCATGGATCAGTGACGGAATTTTCCAACTTTCAGCGACAGAATTTCATTACTAATCCATCGTTGATTTAAAAAAAAGATTAATTAGAAAAACTGTATTTTTTGTATTTTTATACAACTACCTGCCCATAATTTGAAAATAGCAAACCAAAGCAACCCAATAAATTTAAAACTCCTAAAGTTTATAATTTCAAATTCATACACTTCCAAATTCAAAATACAATATAGCGTAGCAATCTAACTAGGGGGAGGGTGGGAAGGAGGGAAAACGTATCCCTGTTGTTGCATAAAAGTAGCACACTGCTACGATAATGTGAGGTGCTCAGCTAACTAGATAGCATGTATGACCTTTTCGGCCAGCAGATCTTCGATTAATTTCCTTTCGATCTCCAACTAGGACAGATAGCGCTCCTCCCGCAGCTTCAACTCCCTCTCCTCCTCCTCAATCTTTGCCATCTGCTCTCTCAACTCAGTTGACTGTAAATATTCAGTATTTGACAAATTAGTATTTGTTGGCAACGAAAAGTAACGACATGATACATAACCAATAGGGGTGTTCATCGGTTGACATCCAATGGATGTGAGGGGAACCGAACCGAACCAATCATCCATTGGATGTAAGATTTTGTTGGGAAATTCAGAATTTGACAAGTATTATTAATACTGCTAGAAGAACTTGGTTAATACTTCTGAAGATTACTACTTCTGAAGTTAATGCTGCTGAACAAGATTAATGCTGCTAAGTCAAGGTTAATACTGCTAGAGGAGATTACTACTGCTAAGCAATTTTAGTACTGCTAGTAGTTAGTACTGCTGAATGTTAATACTGCTCAAAGTATTAATACTGCTGAAGACTTAGTGCTGCTTATGAGATAATCAAGATTCGTGTAGATCAAGATTGAACATTAAGGAAAGCTTGAAGATAAAGATAGAAGATTATTTTGAAGATCTTTTATTATTTGTAATTATCTTTTATCTTCAGTATATATAGAATAGTTTAGAATTGATAGAAATTAATTTTTTTTTTTTTAACTTTAGCATTCTGAGTTTTTGTTTTGCATAGAGAGAATCAACCTCAAGGTTTGTAATCCTAATTCTAGAGAAGTAGAATTCGTATTGGTGAGCCTGTTCATCAATATTGAGGTTGTGTGTTGAATCTTGTAACTTTATAATCATTCAATAAAGTTTGCAAGTCCTTATTCTGATTTACTGTGTTCCATTAATTATTGAATATCAAAGTGTTATTCCGCAAACTCCTTTGATATTGTTTCTGAGTGTTTATTCTTGTTAAGAATTAAGATCCTGTCAAGTGGTATCAGAGCAAGTATTCTGAGAAATCTCATTCATCATGGAAAACACAGCTGAATCCAACAGTACTCTGGTCTCAAAGGTTCCAATGCTTAGATCCAATGAATTTGACATGTGGAAGATCAGAATCAAGCAATATATTCTCCTTACAGATTACTCTATGTGGGACATCATTGAGAATGGCCCATCTGATGCAGGAAAGATTGATGAAGATGGCAAAAGAACCCCTCCAAAGACGGATGCAGACAGAAAGACAAGTTAAACAGAGATGAAAGCCTTGAGCACTCTGCTCTTGGCCTTTCCAAATGAATATCAGCACCAATTCTGCAATTGCACTGATGCACAGATGCTCTGGAATGCTCTAGAGAATAGATTCTCTGGTACCAAAAGTACCAAGAGAAATCAAAAGGCAATCCTGAAACAACAGTATGAAAACTTTATGTCAATCAAGAATGAGTCCATGACTCAAACTTTTGACAGGTTTAACAAACTGATTGGTGAACTGGCTACTATGGGAGTACAGATTGATCAAGATGATGTAAACAGAAAATTCTTAAGGTCCCTTGGAGATGAGTGGACCATGTACACTGTTTCATTCAAACAGAATGATCAGTTGGAAGAGAAAGAACTTGATGATCTGTACAATGATCTTAGAGTATTTGAAGCTGAGGTGGAGGCAAAGAAGAAGCCTTCTGGATACATTCATAATGCTGCACTCCTATCAGCATCCATTGATTCTATTGCTAACCATGAATCAGTGAATGCTGCTAATGGAGCAAATCAAGAAAAAGGCACTGATTCTGTGTTTGAAGCCTTTCTTGCCAGTCATGGGAATTCCTCCTTAATCAATGATGATTTGGAACAACTTCATCCTGATGATCTGGAAGAGATGGATATTAAATGGCAGATGGTCATGCTTTCCATGAGGGTAAAGAAGTTCATAAAGAGGACTGGGAGGAACAACTTCTCCCAAAGAAGAGAATATGGAGCGGGATTTGATAAATCAAAGGTGGAATGCTACAAATGTCATCTGAAGGGACACTTTGCAAGGGAGTGCAGAAGTGGAGTGTCTCACAACAACAACCACCAACAAGCTCAATCTGGAAGCTTCAATAACAACAGAAACTTTGCTCAAGCCCTTGTTTCTCAACAAGGAATGGGGTTTGATTGGAGTGATCAAGCAGAAGAGGCTATCCAGAATCAAGCTCTTATGGCTGAAGTATCTGATCTCCCATCTGAGGTAAATTCTAAAGTCTGTTCTAAAACTTGCATAGACACTGTTAAAAGGTACAGGGATCACAATCAGAAGATGAGTGATGACCTTAAGAGATTAGAAAAGGATATCAAAGATTATGTGAGAATTGTTGAGAGGTTTGAGGAACAGATTAAAGGTTTTCAGGCCAATGAACTCCAACACTCATATGACACCAATTACTGGAAGTGGGAGAAAAAGGATCTAGAGCTTAAATTGACCAAATCTAAAGAGGAGAGTGAGAAATTGAGAGATGAACTAACCAAGGTCAAGCTTGATGTAGAAAAGTTTTCCAATGCTTCTAAAGCAATGGACTCTTTACTACAAACTCAGATTCATGATAAGCTAAGAAGAGGAATTGGATACAATGCCACACCTCCACCATATAACAACAATTACATCCCTCCTACTTCAGGCCTATTAGACACCAAAGATAGGAAGGACTTGCCTGAGGGATCCACTGAAGTAGATCCCTTAGATGAGGTAGTTGTTGAGGATAAGACTGAGAAAGAGGTTGGCAAGAGTAAGGAGAACAAGGTGAGTGGTGAGATTCCTCTAGAGAATAACATTATCACCAATGAGGACTGTGGAAGGGCTTGGATCAAATCTAAGGACATAGAGAAGACAGAGGGAAAGTCTGGTAAGGTCCATTACAAACAGACCACAGTTGTAAATCCAGGTCCTTGCAAACAGTGTGCATGTAAGAAGAATGAGCCCCTAAAACATGATAAAAAGAGGGGAAATCAAAGAAACTGGAATAAAAAGTGGGCACAAAAACAAGGGGTTGATCTGAGTAAAATCAATAGACCAAAACCTTGTTTTATCTGTGTCAAATTGAATCATCTTGCCAAATACTGTTATTTCAATCCTATGAACCAAAGAATGAATTTTCAAAGATCCATGCAAAAACCCTTTGGTTATGGGAAGATTGAAAAGAACCATGTGGCTAAGAAATCTGTTAAAACTAAAAGCCACATGAAGAAAAAGTCTGTTAAAGAAAGTGTCAATATGTGGGTTCCTAAAAGCACTAAAAATGATAGTGCTGCTAGAAGTAATAATACTGCTAACAATGTTAGTACTGCTGACATTGTTAGTACTTCTTCAAAAGTTAATACTGCTAACTCTGTTAGTGCTACTAACAAGGTTAGTACTGCTAAACCTGTTAGTACTGCTAACTCTGTTAGTACTGCTAAGGTTTGTACTGCTTCTAGTGTTTGTGCTGCTAAGTCAATCATATTGACAAAGTACTCTAATAAAGAGTGCTCTGAGTTTAAAAACCTCATCAAAAAGGAATGTAAATACTTTGATGAGAAAGGGAGATCCAAGACCACTTTGGCTTGGGTCCCCAATCAATACTAATTGTTTAATCTTATGTGCAGGGCAACCAGCAGCTCAAGGGGAAGAGCATCTGGCATGTTGATAGTGATTGCTCTAGGCACATGACAGGGAATATGTCATGCCTCAAGAATTTCAAGAAAATTGATGGTGGACATGTTGCCTTTGGTAATACTCCAGATGGAGGTAACATAAGTGGTAAGGGGGATGTTTCCAAAGGTAAAATGACTTTTGAAGATGTATTCTATGTTGAGCAGTTAAGGTACAACCTGTTAAGTGTATCACAGGTGTGTGACAAGCAACATAGTATATTATTTACAAATTCTGAATGTATTATCCTTGCTCCTGGATTCAAGGTAGTTGATGAAAAGATGATACTACTAAGAACTCCCAGAAAGGATAATGTTTATTGCTTAGACATGGAAAGTGTTTCAACTGATTCATCCCTAAACTGTCTTGTGTCAAAAGCCTCTTTGGATGAATCGTCACTTTGGCACAGAAGGATGTGTCACATGAACTTTAAAACAATGAATAAACTTGTTAAAAACAACCTTGTAAGAGGTTTACCTTCCAAAGTCTTTTCATGTGATGATCATTGTGTTGCTTGTCTCAAAAGCAAACAACACAAAACTTCTCATAAGACCAAAGAGTTGAACACAATCTCTAATTCTCTTCAGTTGTTGCATTTGGATCTGTTTGGTCCTACAAATGTTATGAGTATTGGTAAGAAATCATACTGCCTAGTTATTGTTGATGATTACTCTAGATTTACTTGGGTATATTTTCTAAGAACTAAGGATGAGACAAGTGGACTGATCAAATCCTTTATTCTAAGAATTGAAAACCAAACTAATCAAAAGGTAAAAGTCATTAGGTCAGACAATGGTACTGAATTTAAAAATCATGACCTAAACACCTTTTGTGAGGAAAAAGGAATTGAGAGGCAATACAGTGCTCCTAGGACTCCACAACAAAATGGTGTTGCTGAGAGAAGGAATAGGACACTGATTCAAGCTGCTAGATCTCTGTTGGCAGATTCAAAATTTCCAATTACTTTCTGGGCTGAAGAAGTTAATACTGCTTGCTATGTCCAAAACAGAGTTTTAGTAGTTAAGCCTAAAAACAAGACACCCTATGAGCTTTTAAATAATAGAAAACCTTTTATAGGATTTTTCAAACCATTTGGGTGTCCTTGTACCATACTCAATACCAAAACTCACTTAGGAAAGTTTGATAGCAAAGCAGAAGATGGTTTTCTAGTTGGTTACTCATCTCAGAGTAAGGCTTATAGAGTTTTTAATACTTCTTCTAGAATAATTGAGGAAAGTGACAATGTCAAGTGCAATGAGAACACACCAAATCCTATTGGGTCTGGTCCTCAATGGTTATTTGACATTGATTCACTAACAAACTCTTTAGGTTTCAGTAGTGATTACAATGCAGGTTCAGGATGTGGAGGATCAGAAGATGAACAAGTACAAGTACAAGATATTATTCATCAGTCTGTGATCTTTCCCAGTCCTACAATAGAGCCTGTTGATGTATATGAAAAGGAGACTGTTGCTGAACCACTTCAGAGTGAAGAAGAAGGAAGAGATGAGGAGACTCATGTGCATGATGAACCAGAAGCAGCTGATGAGATTCCCTCAGCTGACTTAAATGATTCCAATCTGGATGTGGGAATCACTGAAGAACCTAGTCATCAGACTAGAACTCAAAAGAATCATCCTCCATAGCTGGTCATAGGAGACATCTCTTCTCCTATGATAACAAGGAATCAAAGCAGACTTCAAGAACTGCAGGATCAGCAACACACAGTACTCTCATGCTTTCTATCTCAAATTGAGCCTAAGAAGGTTTTAGAGGCAATGAAAGATTCCAGTTGGATAGAAGCTATGCAAGAAGAGTTACTGCAGTTCAAATTACAAGAAGTTTGGGAGTTGGTGGACCTTCCAAAAGGTCATAGAGCTATAGGTACCAAGTGGATTTTCAGGAACAAAAAGGATGAGAGAGGCATTGTGATAAGAAACAACGCAAGGCTGGTGGCACAAGGGTACACTCAAGAAGAAGGCATTGACTATGAAGAAGTGTTTGCTCCAGTGGCAAGGGTAGAGGCAATTAGGCTATTTCTAGCCTATGCCTCATACATGAAGTTCAAGGTATACCAAATGGATGTGAAGAGTGCCTTTCTTTATGGTACAATTGATGAAGAAGTATATGTCTGTCAGCCCCCTGGATTTGAAAATCCATCATATCCAGACAGAGTATACAAACTGAAGAAAGCACTGTATGGTCTTCATCAAGCCCCAAGAGCATGGTATGATACTCTGTCTACCTATCTCTTAGAGAATGAGTTTGAAAGAGGTATAATTGACAAGACCCTCTTCATTAAAAGAAGTAAGAAGGACATCCTATTGGTTCAGATTTATGTGGATGATATCATCTTTGGATACACAAAAGATCAAATGTGTAGAGACTTTGAAAAGTTGATGCACAAGAGCTTTAAAATGAGTTCAATGGGTGAACTTACCTTCTTCCTTGGGCTTCAAGTGAAACAAAAGAAAGATGGGATCTTCATAAGCCAATCAAAATATGTGAAAGACATCCTGGACAAATATGGTTTATCAGACTCAAAGCCAGCAAGCACACCTATGGAGACTCATAAACAGATCACTGCTGATCTTGAGGGGGAGGATGTTGATGTCCATCTATACAGATCAATGATTGGATCACTCATGTATCTCACAACCTCAAGACCAGACATCATGTTTCCTGTGTGTCTGTGTGCCAGATTCCAAGTCAAGCCAAAGCAATCACATCTGCAAGCTGTTAAAAGGATTTTCAGATACTTAAGAGGGCAACCTAGATTAGGTCTTTGGTATCCGTATGAATCCAACTTTGACTTGATTGCTTATTCAGATAGTGACTTGGGTGGTGCTAACATGGACAGAAAGTCTACTTCAGGTGGATGTCAACTTTTGGGTGCAAGACTAGTATCTTGGCAGTGTAAGAAACAAACCACAGTGTCCTTATCAACAACAGAAGCTGAGTATATTGCTGCTGCAAGTTGCTGTTCTCAGGTTCTATGGATCCAAAATCAGATGCTGGACTATGGGGTAACCTTTCTTCACACTCCAATCTTCATTGACAATAGCAGTGCTATAAAAATTGTTAACAATCCAGTCAAGCACTCCAAAACTAAGCACATTGAGATCAGGTATCACTTTATCAGAGATTGCAATGAAAAGAAGCTAATTCAAGTTGCTAAAGTTCCTACTGACAATCAGTTTGCTGATCTATTCACTAAAGCTTTTGATGTGGGTAGATTCACTTTCTTGGTCACAAGTGTGGGCATGATCAACTCTGAATAAGCTCATTTGGTTTAAAAAGTGTTTTCATACCTGTTATTGGTTTATTTTTTGGTACTACTAACATCTTTTCCAGGAAGCTATTACCTTGCATAGAGTACCACAAAGCTTCACAAAGTGTAAGTATAGTTAATGCTGCCATTGCAGTTTTAATACTGCCAGTGCACAGTTAATACTGCTAGCGGTTAATACTGCTAGTTAGTAAATACTGCTAGTGGTTAATATTGCTCTCAGTTAATACTGCTAGTTCGTTAATACTGCTAGTGGTCAATACTGCTCTCAGTTAATACTGCTAGTTAGTTAATACTACTAGTGGTTAATACTGCTCTCAGTTAATACTGGTAGTTAGTTAATACTGCTAGATGTTAATACTGCTTATGTTCCGAATCGTATAAATACCCTGTTTGCCCGCCCAAAAGTCCATAACGACTCTTTGATTTCGATTCATCTGCTCTCTAACCCTTTTCTTTCAAAGCACCTAGTGATTTTCAGTCCAGAATATTCAAGCTCAATGGCGTCTATGGCATTTATTGACGAGCACAATGAAATCGCGATGCTACAAAAGCCAAAGCAAGCTGCAGGATTTCATCAGATAGTGGATTTTCTGAAGTCTAGCCATATCGCCTATGCGCTGACAGTGTCTCCATCAATCTATATCGAGCACCAACAACAATTTTGGGCTAATGCCACCATTGTTACTGAGAATGGTGTGCAAGTGATCAAGACAAGGGTGTGTGGCAAACCCTTGACAATTACTGAAGAGGTAATTCGCATCAGTCTACGTCTAGACGATGCCTCTGGTATCTCATCTATCTCTAATGATGAACTGTTTTCCACTCTTACAAGAATGGGGTATGGAGGCCCATTGGGTGTTTTCAAGTTTTCAAAAGCTAAATTTTCACCCCAATGGCGTTTCCTTGTACATACCCTTATGCATTGTATTTCCAAAAAGACTACTGGCTGGAGTGAGTTCAGTAGCACCATTGCTTATGCTTTGGTGTGCTTGGCCACTGACAGAAAGTACAATTTTTCTAAAATGATTTTTAGTGATCTTGTATCAAACTTGGGAAGCAAAAAGAGTTTTTACATGTACCCCAGGTTTGTTCAGGAAGTTATAACCCATGAATTGACGGATATGCCTCACTTTGATGAGGTATATGTACCAAAAATCCCCAAAGGTAAGGTCTTTTCAAACATGAAAAGATCTCCATTGGACTCGGAGGAGTTGACACCCCATTGTTCTCTACAATGATGGTGGTGTACCACAATGAAGAAGGTATGGCAGTAGGGTCAAGGCCCTCTTTAGACCATCCCACTGCTAGTCAATCCTAACCTTCACCCTCCATATCAATCCCTCAGTCCCTACTTCAAAAGCCAAATTCTCCAATCACTCAAACTTACATAAGGAAAAAGGTACAGAAGGTTCCTTCCCTTCTTGTACCTTCACCCACAAAGCCTCTAAGACCTCTAATGGAGAATTCTCCATTAGAGAATATCAACAGGGAAACCACAGGGGTGTCTCCCAACCCCAAGGAGGTGCTCAACAAGAAGATGAATGAGCATATGGGTGCTAAGGCTGCCACTACTCCTGCTAGCACAGAGGAGGTCAGTGGTAACATCAATAAGACCTTCCCCATGGCAACTTTGAATGAGCAATCATTCAAAGGTCCCAGGTGCCAAGAACCCAAGGGGGTAGCAGGTGCTTCTACTAGGCAGAAAACCTCTTCTACAAAAAGATCCCATGATCCTTCAACAGAGGGTAATACTTCTGGAGAAGGTGAGGACAGATATAACTATTTTGAATTGATGGAAACCATGGGAAACATCAACATGGATGTGATCAAACAGGGCAAAGAAATAGAAGAGCTGAAACTGATAGTTCTGTCTCAACAAGAACAGATTGTCAACTTGAAGCAAATGGTGAAGAAATTGATTCTACAAAAGAAGAAGAAACAATTTGTGCTCAGAAGGAGGAAACCAGTGACTGATGCTCCCAAAAAGGGGGAGTCAGAAGTTGATGCCAAAGCTAAGGGGGAGCAAGAGAAAGTGGATGTTGAGGGGGAGCAACAAGTTGTGGAAACTGAGTTTGTACAAGCAGCAGAAAAAGAGAAAGAAGCAGTAACAGAACAAGAAGCAGTAACAGTTAATGCTGGTGAGTCAAGCCAAGCAGCAGAAACTGTTAATATTGCTGATCTGAAAGAAGCAGCAGAAATAGTACAAGAGGTACTAACAGATCTTGAAATTGCTGAAACTCTAATCAAAGCCAAGCATGATACTCCAGAGGTCACCTCAAAGGCCAAAGGAGTTGTCATCAAAGAAAGAGTTGAGGCTGTAAAGAAATCAAGCATTGAGAAGGTGATGAGCAAAGATAAAGGCAAAGCTAAGCTAGTGGAATCTGATCAACCTATCAAAAAGCAAAAGTTGGTTGAGTCAGATGAAGCTTTGGCCAGGAAGATGCAAGCCGATCTTGAACAAGAAGAGAGGGTTCAAGTAGACAAAGATAGGGAGATGGCAAAGGCTTTAGCTGCAGAACTAAATAAAGCTTATCAACAAAGCTTAGCAACTGAAATGGCTCAGAAGAAAGCTGAAACTCTTAAGAAATCTATGATGATCAAGAAGGCTACAAAGAAGAGACAACCCTCAAAGACATTCCTAGGTAACCAAGAGAGAAACAAGATGATCACATTTCTCAAAGGTGCTGTAGGAGTCAGAAAGGAGATGTTCTCAACAATGCCATTTGAACAGATTAAAGAGTTGTATGATTCAGAAATGCTCAAGCTTCAAGGGAATGAAACTGCAAGAGTGGAAATGGAGAAGAGAATGAAAGAAAACAATGATTTCATGATAGAAAAACCTTTTCCAGATGAGCAAGAAACACCACCAAAGAAAGAAGCAACTCTTGATGAAAATCTAAGGACTCTAAAAAGAACCAAGATGGTGGCAAGAAGAAAATCAATCAAGAAGCTTAGAATAGTTGCAGAAGAAGTTGAGAAGGTTGCTAAAGAAGAAGAGGCATCTAAGCCATCTGAACAGAAAGAATCAGCAAGGTCTGATGATGTAAATCTATACATGGTAGTGATGGACAAAGTGCCTGAACCAATTTCTGCTGAACCTGTTGGTGTGAAGCCTCCTGAAGTCATCTTCTGGGATATATTGAAAGTTGATGGTAAAGAGTACATCAGACTCAAGAGGAAGGATGAAAAGTATGAAGTACACAATACTTGGGCAAAGATTGTAAGAACATGCTCCAGGTCAGATCTTGAAGAAATGTTTGAAATATGAATGAATTTGTATGCAGATCAACTGAAAGCTCCAGAGATTTCACTTACAAAATTAGTGATGGAGTATCTGTGTATGATGTTCAAGCCTGAAGAGGTGGAGCATGTCATCAGAAATGTGTTCAAAACTGTCAACAAGTGGACTCTATATGAAACTAGTGGAGTATATGCACTAATTATGGACTTAAATCACATAGAGTACTTCCTAGTGGATAGAGTGTACAATCACAGCAGACTGAAGCTTCATGCTATGCTGAAGAAGAAGCTAGGATGTGTTTCAAATTCAGAAATGGCTAAGTATCTGATCCAAAGAACTATAAATCAGAGTTTGAGGTTGGATGTAAATACAAAAGTATAAGACTTGATGAAGTTTTGGGAGCATCTTGAAGATTATCTGAAGAACTTGACTTCTCTTCCTAAAAAGTCAAGTTAGGGGGAGATTGTTGGGAAATTCAGAATTTGACAAGTATTATTAATACTGCTAGAAGAACTTGGTTAATACTTCTGAAGATTACTACTTCTGAAGTTAATGCTGCTGAACAAGATTAATGCTGCTAAGTCAAGGTTAATACTGCTAGAGGAGATTACTACTGCTAAGCAATTTTAGTACTGCTAGTAGTTAGTACTGCTGAATGTTAATACTGCTCAAAGTATTAATACTGCTGAAGACTTAGTGCTGCTTATGAGATAATCAAGATTCGTGCAGATCAAGATTGAAGATTAAGGAAAGCTTGAAGATAAAGATAGAAGATTATTTTGAAGATCTTTTATTATTTGTAATTATCTTTTATCTTCAGTATATATAGAATAGTTTAGAATTGATAGAAATTAATTTATTTATTTTTAACTTTAGCATTCTGAGTTTTTGTTTTGCATAGAGAGAATCAACCTCAAGGTTTGTAATCCTAATTCTAGAGAAGTAGAATTCATATTGGTGAGCTTGTTCATCAATATTGAGGTTGTGTGTTGAATCTTGTAACTTTATAATCATTCAATAAAGTTTGCAAGTCCTTATTCTGATTTACTGTGTTCCATTAATTATTGAATATCAAAGTGTTATTCCGCAAACTCCTTTGATATTGTTTCTGAGTGTTTATTCTTGTTAAGAATTAAGATCCTGTCAGATTTTCCCAACCAACCCGATCCAATCATCCATTGAATGTTGGATTTTTCCAATCCAATGGATGATTGGATCGGTTTGGTTCCATCCATTGGATGTTCTTATTGGATATCCATTGGATCGGATTGGATTCATCCGACATCCATCAGATCGGATCCATCCAACGTGTTAATTTAATGCAATGTTCTAATTAATTACTTTTAGTTTGTGTTAAAACCAACATAAATGAGACTAAAAATTTAAAAACCAACACAAAACAAATTTAGATTTAAGCAAATTGCAAAAAAAAAATAGTTGGATGATAGTTGGATGGAAAACTGGATGGTTGAATTTTTGCACACCCCTAATAACCAACATACCTCCGCTGCCAATGTAGTCTCGGATGATCTCCTACCGCTGTAACTACTACACTCACCGGTCATAGCATAACGAGGATCCTGGACACCGAACCCAAAAAGACGACCCTTCTTCCGTCCTCTGGCATTCTGCTCCCAAAGAGATGACTCATCAATCGGAGGGGCGTCGGGATCCTGACTAGCTTGCGTCTCATGCCTAAGCTCTCGAAAGTGCGCCTATGGTTTACCAAAACAAAAACGGGTGAGAAGAAATTTCAGCAGTATAACGGCTCTAAATCAAACACATCCAACCTATCTACTTAGCTGATGCACGCGTCGTTAAACGCACAACAAGGTTTAAATTTATAAACCTAACTTATATCAGTAAAGATGATAAGTCGGGTATCGTTCTTCTCAGGGAGTCAGTGGTTAAATTAGCGATTTATATTAAAACCGAATGCACGTGTGTCACAAAGATTGACTACCCAATTTATAAATTAAGCTCAAAAAATAATCAAACTAAAAACCGAAATCTAATTATTACAAATAACACTACTTCAAAAGGTTTGAATTGAGAGTTGAATTGAATAAAAATAAAAGTTTGTGACTAACGAAAGAAAGTGAAAACGAAATCATTTAAAGCTAACTATACCTATCATATATCGTTCGCAATGAAAAATTCGTAGAAATTTTATTAAAAACTAGAACATTAATATCATCTCAATTTATAACTAACCATTCAACGATCTCTATTTCAAATAAAAAAACCACAAACTATATCAAATAAATTCAATCTCATGTTTTCAATAACCAACAATATCAATAATAAACAAATCAACCCTTATTCTAAAACTGAACTGAAATTAATAAATAAGATTTGCTAAAAAAAACAATACTTGAAAGAAACCTCAAACCTCTATTGCATCTCCAATGAAATCATCAACTTCAATCGTCATCAATCTGTCAACTAACGAATCGCAATCTTCAATCTTCAATTCCCACAAATTCCATCAAAATAAATTAGTTGCATAAAAAATATTTCTTTTTTATGATGGAAAACAGCAGCGTAGAGCTGCTGCTCACCCTACGCCTCCAAAGATGCCCCCTTCCTCCTTTTTTTCTTCTTTTATAAGAAAACTAGATACGTATCCGTATGCGATGCAACGCAAAATATCTTGAATTTAAAGATGAGAACTCGAAGTTTAATTTGTTTCATGTTTAGTTTATTCTCCATCACACAATACCAAGAATAATCATAATATAATTTTTTTAAAGGAGTATATATAAGCGAAGGATCATGTGAGAAGTTGAGTTAACGGTGAAAAACGTGAGAAGTGGATCTGGACCGTTGATCTCTTTTAATCTCAAGCCTCCCATGAATTGCGGCTGAGAAGAGAATTAATCTAGTGTATCTCGGTGCATCTCATCCTAATGTGTGTCCATTTCTTATCTAACAGTTGATAATCAATTCTCACGTTTCTCACCGTTAACTCAACTTCTCATCAGAACCCAACCCTATATATATATAATAGTGTGAAATGTACAAGTTTAAAAAAATCTCGATACATCATTCTTGAAAAATCTCGATGCGTATTTATCATATTTTACAATATTATTAAATTAAAAATATTCAATAATGAAGTTATTTTGAAAATATTGACGATATAATTATAATGGTATAATTTGTAAAAGAAAAAGAATTGCATTTTATGATATGATATTTTGGTTAATTTATGATTGTGTATTTTTAATATGATAAGAGTGTAAAATGAAAAATAAAAATGAAATGATTGTAATACAAATTATTTCGTATATATTTATGATATTTAATAATATGATTAAATCCAAAAATATTCAATATTGAGCTTATTTAGAAGGTATTGACGAAACGATTACAATTGGTATAATTTGTAAAAAAAAGGAATGTATTTTTTTAATGTATTTTAATTCACACACGATTATTTATGTTAATATGATAATGGTCTAAAATAAAAAATGAAAAAATGAGGGATTAAAAATAAATTAAATAACTAATTATAAGGGTGTTAAATACAACTTATATATTTAAAAAATATTGAATTAAGGAGAGATCGAATGGGAGTTGGGTTGTACGGCATGCTATTATCTTAAAAGTTCAAAAAAACCGTTTTAAAATTTTAATAAGATGTTATAGATAATAAGATCATTCCTCCACAAGTTTATAAATTGAGAATAAAATTCATTCTCATTTTCACTCCGTGTCATTTATATTTTCATTCCCTTCTCGGAACCAAACTTCTCCTTATCCACTCTCACAGTTTATATAGTTAATAATTTTTCACGAAAGAAATGCAAATTTGGCCTCACCCAACTGAAACCGGCCCAGATTACAAGTGGGTCCAAAATCTTTTTCCGATATATTCATATAACAACAAATATCATATCTCATATTCATATAGTAACCAACGCTATTTCTTGTATGAAATCAACAACAACATTATTATTATTATTATACTATAAGCGTACTCGCGCAATGCAGCAAGATACATCACGATTTTAATGTTTTATTTTATTTTTTGTTTTTTTGTCGATTTACAGTACGATTTTGGATGGTTTTGAGAAAGTGATAATTTTTTTTTATAAAATTGTTTAATTTAGGATTAATAATATAATTTTTTTTATATAAAAAGATTAAGTATTTTGTTATAATTCAATGATTATCTTATATATTTTAATAACATATAGAAAAAATGACCAATTACATATTTAATAATATAATTAAAACAAATTTATAGTAATATAATATATTAATTAATAGTAATACATGGAAAGGTTTGCATAAAAGGAATGCCTCAACATACCAAATTGGTGGGTGTTATAAGTCTGCAGTAGTATTATGTATCTTGTGCTTTGATACTTGTAAATTAAAAGATTTTTAAAATCTTGCATAAAATGATGGTACCTTGTGCCTAATAATTTGTATTTAAGAGTTTTTTATCTCTGATTTATAATGCTAGAAAGTGCTTATCTCTGGTGTCGCAATAAGCTAAAAACCACCTCAAATAAGCAATCCCAAACACGCCCTTAGATCATTTTTTTCTACTTTTAATACTCTATATTTAAAAGTATAGCATAGCTGTTGGAGATGCTCTAACTACTTTAGTATTATCGTCAAAATCACTTGGCTCACAAGAAGCTTGCGGCAGACAACACGTCTTCAAACCGCCGTCCATGTTTTGAGTTCAAATTCCTTCATCCAAGGGTCTAAATCCGACTCCCAAGATTTTAGATGTTATTTTCGATTTTTATTATATTAGATGCGCGAAATCAACAGTTTTTGAATTTTCCATCTCTATTTAGGAAAGAATCAATATTATCAACAGTTTTTGAATTTTGAAATTTTAGCCATCATGCCAATATAAGATTCACATATAAAAACGCCTTTTTTGTAACCTTGATTATTCATTGAATAATATATCAAAGCTTTTGTTACCATTAACATAAAGTATTAATTCTCGATGTTCTAAAAAAGTCTATTACATATTTCAAAAGATAGATAAAGTATATGGTGTAGGATAAACACACACTACCAAGAGTAATATCACTGCAAAAGATATTATTATCGATGCCATAAACAAGACGATTACAAACTACAGATTCTCTCATATTAATGAATCTAGAAGATAGAAGATTTCACTCGATCTTTCAATTTGTCCATATCGATTCAGATGAGATATCTGTCGAGCCTAAGGGCATTTAGGTTTACCTTCTTGTGTTTTCCTATCACGATAGCAAGGACATTCATCTTTGTGTCCAAAAAATCCCGAAGGAACACATAAACATGCGTTACAGCAACTGATACACGTATCAATACAATTTCCAGGATGATGCGTTTGAGAACAACAAACTCCACATGCATCTGGGCATTCTGTAACATGAGTCACATTTTATTAGAACTGGCTTAATTCATGTGAACCTTACGACACAAATTTCTTACGTTGAGAATAAATACTTACGTTCTGGTGTTAACGATCCTTCTCCTCCCGCCTAATCACATTCAAAAGAAAACGATCAAATAAATAATACTTATAGCATATATCAACTTTAAAATGTTTGGGTTAAAAATATTAATTTCAGGTCTCTTGCCTAAATGTTATGCAATAGAATACAAATAAAATTGCTTACATTTGAATGGTTTATGACAGTGATGGAGAGAAGAAGAACGAAAAAGAAGAAACTTGCATCAAATTTGGCCATTGATAACACAACAAAGATCGATCCTTTTTGCTCACAATATGAAAATTTTGACTTTTGTAGATTTGTACAGTTGAACTCTATGCAGTATATATAACAGATTATATGATGTTAATTACAGAAAATATTAACAATATTTATAAATCTATCAAAATTGCACAATCTTTATTTGGTAATTGACAATATCTTCTAAGAATATCATTGTTTCAGTGAAGGAGATTGTGTGTATATATTAATTACTGTATTTCAAATTTTCAATTATATGCCTTTAGGACACATAACAGGAATATTTAATATGGAAATAATATTTCTTTACACCTTAATTTCCAAGTATTAATGACCAATCGTTTTTTAATTATTTCTTTTCAAATCTTTTTTATTATATATCTTAAAATACAAAACCTACCCAAAATAGGCTTTATAACAAAAGACTTCTTATTCTTCATTATCCAATTCTTGTTTATTCCTTCTTATTCTGATTTTAATTATTTATTACTATTAGAAGCGTACTCGCGCAATGCAGCGAGATACATCACGATTTTAATGGGGTTTTTTTTCCGATTTACAGTACGATTTTGGATGATTTTGAGAAAGTGATAATGTTTTTATAAATTTGTTTAATTTAGGCTTAATAATATAATGTTTTTTATATAAAAAAATTAAGTATTTTGTTAGAATTCAATGATTATCTTATATATTTTAATGATATCTAGAAAAAATAACCAATTACTGTTAGGACTGAATGTCCTAATGCGTTGAAAGTTGTATAGCGCATTTATAAAGGGTCAAATTGTAATTAATTGATAGTTAAGTTGCAAATGGGCCTCAAGCCCATTAGGCCTATACGGCTGGTATTTAAAGTCTTGTTTTATTGAGAATTAGGTTTAGGAGAAGAGTGGTCATTAGAATTGTTAGTCATAAGGTTTACATTCTCTGATCAGAAATTCTCTCGGTAAACCTAAACCCTTCATTGTTGAATCTAAGCATATGACTAGCAGTTGTGGTTTATTTATTGTTCTTCATTGATTATTATATCGTGATTGCATTGTATCTGGGATCTACAATTGGTATCAGAGCAAAGAGACAAAAATTTTGATCCAAAAAGGTTTGTCTAAAACCCTTTAATCGCATAGTTTGGTTAATCGCTTTTTTATTCATCGTATGTGTATTGTGTTCTTATTCATGTTCTTCAAGTTTGAGTTTGGTTTCCTTTGAGTTTACTGTGTGGTTTGAATCTGTGATTTTTATTGATTTTCTGGTTTAAGTGTTTGAGTTCGGACGATTCTGGGTTCACGATTTGAAATCGGTCGCTAGTAAAGTGATTATGTGATTTTCTGGGTTCGATTTTATGAGTGTTCGGTTTCTGGGTTAAGGGTCATATTTGCCTAATCGATTTTCTGAGATTTTTTTAGTATCGATTATATGCATATCATTTTTTTTTGGAATCGTCTTTGGATTGTTTAATCTGTTTAGAGTAAACTATTTAAACCCTAATCTAATCTGATTATCTGTTTATCGATATCGTTGTTTTTATCAAAGTTTATCGACCGGACCCTGCCTTGACCGGGTTGTCCTTGACCAGGTTAAAGTCGACCGGGTTGTTGTCTTGACCGGGTTGTCCTTGACCAGGTTAAAGTCGATCGGGTTGTTGTCTTGACCGGATTGTCCTTGACCGGGTTGAAGTCGACCGGGTTGTTGTTGCTTGACCGGGTTGTTACTTGACCGGGGTGTCCCATCTCCCGGACTCTAGTCGACCGGGTCTTTGCCTCGACCGGGTCCTTGCCGACCGGGTCATTGATTTTGACCGGGTCCTTGTTCGACCGGGTCCTTGTTACTCAAGATATCTAATCTCTCTTTCTCTTTGGATCAAATCCTTTGTCTCACGATCATATCAGTGCATTTTGATTTTTTAGTCCCTCTAGTTAGTAGTTTTATTTTATGTCATTTTTGGTCCTTCTACCTTTAAATTTTACTTTCTATCATTTTTAGTCCCTCTACTTTTAAGTTTCAGTTAGTGTCACTTTTGGTCCCTGCACTTTAAAGTTTCATCTATTATCAAGTTTAACCCCTAGACTTCAAGTTTTTTCAGGTAACAATATTTCATCCAACTTATTCTGAGTTAAAAGAGAAAGTTTCTTGTTTAGAATCTAAAGTTGAAAGACTACTTGACAAATATGATAATCAACTCATTGAAAATGCTGGAAACTTGTGCATAATTTCAAATCTAAAGGAAGAGTGTGCTAGTCTTTCAAAAGAATCAAAAGAGTTAAAGACCAAAGTAGATGATCTTACTTACAAGCTTCGTATGTCAGAAAATGAGAAAATTGATATTGTGACTAAAAGTGTGTCTTATAAAAATGAAAATCAAAGGTTAACTGACCAGTTAAAGGATCTTGAATAGAAACTTTACAAAATCGGTCAATCTAAACAAACGATGCATCTGAATGCACCTAAAGAATTCAAATATTCAGAAACAGGTCTCGGTTACGATAACCCACATTATCTGAAAAAGGCCTTGACCAAAGTTCTCACGTTATATGCTTTCGAATTTTTGGGAGTGGACAAGATCTACCCATAGTACAAAATCAGATGGACCAAACCACTTGTTGATGAGGATCCGGAACTGGAAACATTGAGAAGGAAGAACACAACCACGATGCAACTTCCTTTTGTTTATGACTCATTGAATGCGTCATACAACACCGAAAAACCGTGTTTTCTGTCAAATAACTATTTTCGAAGCTATTCTCAGGCTGAACTTGATTCAAAAACCGTTAAAACTGAGAAGGAACCAATGGACCACAAAATATATTTTCCACCTCTGATTTTAGAAAAGAAAATTGTTCAGCTAGAAGAGTCATTTGCACAGGAAAGACTCATTTTTCAAAAGGAAAAACAAGAGTTATTATCCAAACTTGAGTGCCTCAATTCCGATAAAAGGGAAACTGGGTCGTAGGAGGAAAAGGAATATCTTCTGACAGAGATAAATAAGCTTAATTCACAACTGGCTGCCCCGACAGCAGATCTGATGAAAGAGCGACTTCACAAAGCTGAGCATCAAGCTAAGCCTGAAATTCTCCAAGTTGAGAAAATCAATCTGTCAGAAAATTCCTATCCACCCTCAGACACATCTTCCTGTAAAGCATTTTTGGGTGACTCGTCACCAATTTCCTTAAACAAAGGAAAAGAGCCTCAATTTTTCGAAATGGATCATCATTCTGATTTTCAAAATGCTTCCGCTAATAATCCGCTTCAAGGTACAAATCCTTCCAGTTTTCTAAATCTTTCAAGTGATAAGGTTCCTTCTGATGAGGAAATGGAATTCTCAGCCTTTCTGAATTCTGAGGTGCATCCAGACAGTCAGCTAGACCAATTTGATTTTGATCCTAAACTTCCAAGTCATGTTGATTTTTTGGATTCAACTGGTGAGCCACCGGTCAAATTTTATAAAGGCGAATGTTCAACATCTGCGTCTCAAAAGGTTTCTATGAACAAATCTTCAAAGAAAAAATCTAAAAGACGTTCACAGAAACAAAGAAAGACCGACACCTCTAACAAAAGACATACTTACTACTCCAGTTCTTCTGATTACGAGCTTAATGATTCTTCAGATAATCATTTCTCCAGGAAAGTAAAGATGGTTTGGAGAAAGAAACCAACTACAGAAGACAGTGAATGAGACAAGTCTCATGCTTCTCCTGTAGTTGATACAAAGTCATCTATTTCCAAGACTGATTCACCTACTTATGTTTATTCTACAGGAAAGTTGATCAGTCTAAACTGAGCAAAGATCTGTTGCACTCACTGTGGAAATAGTGACTTTGTGGATTTAAGGTATGTTAATAATTGGTATGGTACTTATAGCATCCCCAATCCTCAGTTTAATAGTTTCAAAGCCAAGGCAACTAACCATCAAGGATCCATCACAGCATGGATACCAAAACCAAAATCTTCTTAATCTGTTTTGCATGAATGTCATGTGTGATTTAATTCATATTATTCATGTCACATGACTACAATCAAGGGTTATGCCACTTTTGAGGGGGAGTACCATGTTTTTTGTTTAAATTTTCATATCGACTTCTGAATACTTCGGTTCAGGACTCGTACTTCAATGTTTTGACTTGTACTTCAATGTTTCTATGGTCCATCTAGAACCGGAAGGACCTACCCAAGAAACACATCCAATTCATAGAAATCAGTGACGGGTCTAGATTGATAGATGAGCTCGGAGTGATTAAAAAAAAGGTGAGGATGTGACAGGACTTAAAAGAATTATTGGTCCTTACCAAACCGAGTCAGTTATCCGGGTTACCACATAATCTATTCATTCTCGTTCTTTGGAGATAGATATTGAAACATACATGGACCCAGTGTTGATAACTCGTGTCACCCCACCCAGCCACTCAAGTATCTCTCAAAAGATACTTATTTCATATATGCACGGAGTTTTAGCACATAATCTATCTATTCCTCACTCGGAGGTCTTAGATATTGAACAAGGAAGACATCAACTTCGGTCTCTGAACTTCATATTCTACTCACTGTGTCTATTGATTTCTAACCTGCATCCCAGGTTGAATCAATCTTTGAGCCTAATCGATATGATTTATACTTCTTTCACACACGCACGAATCTTTGTGATTCCCCTTGCATATCTTTGTGATATAGCCAGAACAGTTTGAGAAGTATTTTTTTTAATATTTTACTTCTGTGATAACTGGAAGTCCTATCAGAGATACATCGATGCCAACTCTGAAAATAGGCCACACAATTATCTAAATTGTTGTGATAACAGTTACTATTGTGTTTCTGTGTTAGCTGTTACCCTTGGTTACTGAATCGTTTTATCTTATCTTTTGATACTCATCCGGTTAGTCTTTGAAGATACATAATGCTCAGGATTCTCCTAATCATCATGTGGGGGAGAATGTCACACAATTCAAAGACACATATCATCGTGTTGAGAGGGAGTTAGAAAAATCTGAAGGGGAGTAACAAAATTTCTTAAATCTAAGGTTGAAAAGCCATTGGATTTCAAAGATTTTATTGGTTCTTCTATCCCGTATCATGTGGTGTCTGTTATAAGTTTGTCCCACCTACGAGCTGATTGAAACAAGTTCTTAAGCTGAAAGTCAATTCAACTCGCGGTTCAGAGACAGGTTCTTTGTTTTAAACTGAAGTTGCACCGTGGAATGTCACGTAACTCGCACATTATCTTTCTTGTGTACTGATCCGATGTGTTGAGTTTCTACAGTTGAAAGTTGCTCAATAGTGCGTTCAGTCGAGGCTATTGTACATTGAATCTGGTTACAAAGTTGAAACTTTGAAGACCAAGATCTTTATTCAAGGGGGAGCATTGAAAGACATGAAGACAAGCAACACCAAAGTTCTTCAAAGATTCAAGAGGGAAAAAAGATCAAGGCCTAAAGATTTCAAGATGACAAATGCTTTATTCAACTTTAGGGGGAGATTGTTAGGACTGAAAGTCCTAGTGCGTTGAAAGTTGTATAACGCATTTATAAGGGGTCAAATTGTAATTAATTGATAGTTAAGTTGTAAATGGGCCTCAAGCCCATTAGGCCTATACGGCTGGTATTTAGAGTCTTGTTTTATTGAGAATTAGGTTTAGGAGAAGAGTGGTCATTAGAATTGTTAGTCATAAGGTTTACATTCTCTGATAAAAAATTCTCTCTATAAACCTAAACCCTTCATTGTTGAATCTAAGCATATGACTAGCAGTTGTGATTTATTTATTGTTCTTCATTGATTATTATATCGTGATTGCATTGTATCTTGGATCTACAATTACATATTTAATAATATAATTAAAACAAATTTATAGTAATATAATATATTAATTAATAGTGATACATGGAAAGATTTGCATAAAAGGAAGGTCCGCACATACCAAATTGATGGGTGTTAGAAGTCTGCAGTAGTAATATGTATCTTGTGGTTTGATACTTGTAAATTAAGAGATTTTTAAAATCTTGCATAAAATGATGGTACCTTGTGCCTAATAATTTGTATTCAAGAGTTTTTTATCCGTGCTTTATAATATAGTATAGATAATCCCTAATTCATATTCAACGAGTTGGACTGAGATATGGATTCCGCCTAGCTGGGCTTCTTGTGATTGCCTGATTGGGCCGAAGCTATTACTTTTAATATAAAAAAACAACAGAAAGCATTGCTACACATGGGTCTAGAACCCGCAACCTCACCCACACAAATGCGTGTCCTTTATCATCCCACCACAACCACGTTTTTGGTTTGGATCTGCACCAATTTTCTTTTCTCCCTTTTCTGTCTAGCTTTGTACTCCCGACTTTAACATCATATTTGACCCAGATTCACTCCAAATTTCTGAAAACTCAAAACACAAACATTGTACATCTGTGTGTTAGGTTTCCAGATCATCTTCAATCGCTTAAATCCGAGCTCGAACGAGTGAGATATGCTCAAAACGGCAAAGTCGCGCAAATCTGTCAAAAATCGTCCTTTTGTTCTATTTCGCTCCAAAGTATTCCGAACCTATCAAAATATAAAAACACATCAATGTAGTTCGGTTTTACCATTTTTATGCATTAATTGAGGGTGATTGACGAGAAAATAAAGTTCAACTTAAAGATCGATCATTAGCCATAGCCTAACGTCTACCCAACAGTGATAGCCCAAACTACATATATACAACACATATACATACAGAGGTAGGTTATTTTGTTAACCACTAAAATGTTATTAACTTTGCTAACCCCTTTTAACCGATAAGAAAGCATCTTCATTTTTGGGTGACTAAACTCATTAAATAAATCCTTAAGGGTTGGCATTTCACTTTGTTGAATTTTTGTAGCATCATTAATGAGGAGTTACAAAAATTATAATCCATGATTATAACTTTGATGTTATGATTCAATGTGTAATCTAGTATGTTACAATCAAGGAATCCCAAGGTGAGCAAACTACATTCTGCATCCTTCCTTGAACGATCATATGATTCCCGAGAGTTTGGGCGATGTTGGTGGAAGAGTTGGCATATTGTATTGTTCGTCGTTAATAACTACAACGTCGGATATATGTAATGGAACGCAGCGCAATCCCATTGAAGAATGTATTGCGCAAAATATCAACACGGTTAAATGCAACACGAAAATAGTCGAACCCACTATTGAAATGTATATCGGTTAGTACGGTTTTGTTAGTTCATATATTCATTGATGAACATGGATGAACAACCATGAGATTCTCTCATATTTCATGAACCTTCATGAACAAAAAAATCACACCATGAGATCATTGATGAACATGGATGAACAACCATGAGATTCTCTCAAATTTCATGAACCTTCATGAACAAAAAATCACACCATGAGATCATTGATGAACATGGATGAACAACCATGAGATTCTCTCATATTTCATGAACTTTCATGAACAAAAAATGCACTAACCGATACACATTTCCTTATTACAAAAAACGCATACCTTGTGTTGAATATATGGCAATGACCATTAATTGAGAGTAATTAATGAGCCTATTTTTATGTTTAAGAGGATTGGGTTTTCCCCAAAATGCCCTTTATCACAATGGTTCAATTAATCGGTTATGAAATTAAAACTCATTAAATGCTTATTATTTTAGATTTAATCTCATCCATCCAATCTCAACATCAATGGTGAGTATTGGTTCACAAAGTTTATTACAAAAACTTGGTTAACAAAATAACTAGACCCTATATATATATATATATATATATATATATATATATATATATATATATATATATATATATATATATATTTAGTCTTAGGTTAATTTGAGAAATGGTAAATGTATGAGACATAGAGAAATGATCCTAGCCATTTATCTGGTCAACATTTGGGGCTTTAACCTTGAAGCATCGGATAATTTCTTGCGTGGTCTATAGAAGATAGAGGGGTAAATTCGTAAAATACATGGGACAAGTTCATATGTGAACCTATGTGATTCACATATGAACTATACATTCATATATGAATCAGTTAATTAGTTCATATGTGAATCACAAAAGCTCATATGTGAATCTGTTAATTAGTTCAACTGATTCACATATGAACCTACAGTTAATTAGTTCATATGTGAATCAGTTAATTAGTTCATATATGAATCAGTTAAAAGAGTTCATATGTGAATTACAGTGTTCATATATGAACATATAATTCATATGTGAATCATACAGGTTCATATATGAACTCGTCCCATGTATTTGTAAAAACTACGAAACTGTCCTTCTATTTTTGGAATAGCCGCAACTTTTGACCAGTCAAAGCCGCAATTGTTGACCAGTCAAAGACGCAATATTTGACCAGTTAAATCCGATCTAGACCGAATGAAAGACTAGGATTACTTCTCTATTTCTCATACATTTACCATTTCTCAAATGAACCTCTCCCTATATATATATATGGTTGGCTTACAATGAAAATAAGATTTAGATGATGAGAATACTTCTAAACCGTTGGATTGGTTGATGTTTTGATCTAATGGCCAAAGAAAATCATGGGCCGACCTAAAACATGAACCTTCACCTACTTTCATCAACCTTAATCTTCACTTTCAATCACCTGAGCGAACTTTTACATACCTTCAATCACTTTCACATGCATAAATTTGTTAAAGTTTCAATCACGGTAATAAAAATAGATCAACGAAAATAATTGAAGGTTTTGTTTTCACGTTCTCACCATAACTCTTATTCTCACATGATCACAACTATATATATATATATATATATATATATATATATATAGGGTTAGGTTCAAACGATAAGGCTGTCAATTTGCGAAAAGGCAAGAAGTTTCAAGATCATACATGATTACATGTGATACAAACACTTAATCATATATGGTTAAACACATATTTCTTGGACCCGCATATAGCGGGCGACCTTCCCCACGACCTTTTGGGCGCATTCACCACGTCATCTGCATCCTTTTGTACATGTTTAATCATATATGATTAAGTGTTTGAAGCACATATAATCATATATAATCTTGAAACTTATGGACTTCTCGCAAATTGATAAACTTTTCCCATGATTCTCCCCCCTCTCTGTATATTTATATACTAGGTTCGAACCCTTGTATTACACGAGGTAATTTAAAAAAATTAAATCATGCCAGAAAACTTATCTTACAGATATGAATTATCATTGAAAGTACAATGTTACTTTTCTAAGTTTTTTTCCCTTCAAATTTTTTTTTTTGCAGTTCGTTACAAAATGTCCTTGTTTTAGGCAATTTTCACAAATGATGTTTTGCAAAAAGTTAATAAAAATATGAATAAATATTAACAATTTATAAAACAAAATTTATAACATAACGTAAATGAAATTATGGAAAAGTACATAGTTAAAAATTAATAAAATAAGAACCATGTATCATAAGTTACCAAATACTTCTTTATATACAATATTCTTTGTTCTATTGCTAATTATACTTTCATCATCTATAATTAATATTTTTAAACCTTGCCTACTTTTTACTCTTGGTAAAGCAACACACAACATGGGTAAAGACTGGTTGTCTCAGAAACAAACCAACCTTCGATAATGATTGTCCTTGGCTTTTATTTATGGTCATGGCAAAACATACAACAATTGGAAATTGCCTTCTTTGAAACTTGAACGGAATCCTTTTGTCTGTAGGTGTCAAAGACATTCTTAGAATAGATGTTCGACTTCCAATATTACTTCCAGATATGATCTCTGCTTCTATAACCCGATTTCCCAAAGATAACACCCGTAGTCTAGTTCCATTATATAACCCAGATTTCTGATCAATATTCCTTAGTAACATAACTGGAACACCGACTTTTAGTACTATCTTATGGTTTGGCAAACCCGATAATTTAAGACCATTTAAGACATCAGGTGAATACAAAGTTTCATCAAATTGTTCGTGAAGATGCTCTGATTCACACAAACTATCTGAACTTAGGTACTCCTTTTCGTCTCCCGGAAACAATGATAGCAAACGATCATTTATTTCTTGAACGACTTCATGTTTGGGTGCAAGTATTGCTCTTTCCTGAAAATAGATGAATTCTTGACATTTGCAAGAATAGAAGGGTAGACAAATTCAATTAATGTGGATATAGGATCCGTTGAATCGGTAATGAGAAGATCATCAGGTATATCGATAATTGTCTCACCATCATTCACACTACCAACCTTGCCTTCTCCTAAATCCAAAAGTCAGTGTGCAAAAATCCTTGTTTGTTCGATATCAGAAGTTTGACTGTCAACAGTTAACCTCATGTTTTTAGTTAACCTTAGGACTTTTCATTTTTCCCAAATGTAAGATAAATTTAACGACGCGTTAACAATGTGTTGTCTACTTGCGTTGGGAATAACCGGCAGAATTTGTCTGAAATCTCCTTCAAAAACAACTACTTTGCCAACAAAAAAACATTTCCGAGTCAGTAATGCCTTGACTACCAAAAATATCGTTCATACTTCTATCCAATGCTTCAAATGCATGATGATGAACCATTGGTGTTTCATCCCATATAATCAACCTAGTCTTCTTTATTAACTTGGCAACATCACTGTCTGGCTTTATGTAGCAGGTAAGATTTTAGTCTTCCAAAACGGCATTATATGTACAATATACCCGGTAAGCGCTAACCGTGGTAAGATTTTTGGTCCTTTTATATTCATCCAGTAAGATGATGTGACTTGGTAAGCGTTTTACGGGTAAACGATGCCTTAAATATTTATATCAATCGTATACTTATATTTTATAATAATATCAATCAAATTTTTTTATATAATTATAACCGAATCAACTATTATGAAAGATTAATTTAAAATGAATTGACGGGAAGCATATATAACAATTTGACCTTGAAAATATCATTATCTAACTATTTGTTGATAATTGATATTATGTAGTTCAACTAAAAATAGATAAAGTAATATAATCATGATTAAGAAAGTATAAATAATTAAATATACTATACTAAAAAATTTGCATATTTGTATTTTTGAAAAAGGTTCGAACTCATATTTAAACAACAACTTGGTGCAAACCACAGTGGTGTAAATATCTATTGTAAATTAAATGAGCAGAATAGTTCACCAACTAAATCAAAAAGTAAGCAAAATTCACCAATTAATCCTAATTAGCTTATTAACGTAAAAAATTATATTAAATTGCAAAAAAAATCACGACAATTCAGTGATTATTTGTATCAAAACTCGTACTAATTTCAACAAAAGGAGGGGGTATTATGCTTTTATTGATTGGTGTAAACCATGGATTAATCAAAACACAAATTAAACGAGTAGGAAGAATCGCTTTTAATACACCACAAATCAGAAAGAAACGATTTTAATCAACCACAAATCGGAAAGAATCGATTTTATTCGACCACAAATCAGAAAGAAATTGACCAAAAAAAAACCCAGTCAAATCGAACAAAAAAAAGAACCTTTAAATGCATATGGAAAGAAATCGATAGGTGAAATCCAAAAATATTCAATATTGAGCTCATTTCGAAGGTAATGACGAAGTGATTACAATGGTATAATTTGTAAAAAATATAAATGTTTTTTAATGCATTTTAATTTATATACATTATTTATGTTTACATGATAAGAGTCTAAAATGAAAAAATAAAAAAGTAAGGGATAAAGTAAATTACATATCTAATTATAAGAGTAGTAATGTAACGTATAAATTAAAAAATTGAATTAAAGAGAGATTTAAGGAGGAGTGAATGTGGGTGTACTAATTGAACTTATAATGTAAATTGCGTCGAGATACATGTTTAAGCGGGAAATTACTGAAGTCCACTCACCAGAAGACGACACGTGACATGTTAGTTACTTATTTATTATATGTATAGACTTGTTTGCCCTTTTTCAAAGCAAAGGGTTGAGTTGTGGACTATCTGAATGTTTTTTTTGAAGGGTGTCCTATGCTATGACTAATACATTGATAAATTAATGACCGTAAGACATCAGCCCCTGATTAAACCTCAGTAGCCACAATTGTTATGTACGTCTAAATTCAAATCCTGGATAGATAGAATATTCCACCACATCCCCAAACCCTTAACCAACCACAACCCTTGTGGTTGTATCTGAATATGTTTCCTGAGTCATGTATAAATGTTTCCATTTTCTAAAGAAAGATGGAGAAAGGCAAACTTTAGTGGATTGTGTCCTCACCACTAATCTCAAAGACCATCTTGGGGTCTATGCAACATATGCTTGAAAAGTTGAATCCTATAAACTTTTCACTTAAATAACATAAACCCTCATCAACCCTTTTGCTCAACAACATTTTACACTCAAATATGTCTTATCTTACTTGTAGCTCACAACATGACTCTACCCTTCATTCTTGTTACATTCACCACTGCATTGCTACTATTGAAGGCCTCGATTCTCACATCTCCTCTCTTGCCATTGAAGGACACTTCCTATTCACAGGCTCTTCCCAAAAAGAAATTCGACTTTGGAACCGCAACGCTTTAATTCGCTCCCAAGTTGATCACCACAAATCTTTAGCCGATACCATGGTAGTCACCGGAGGAAACGGTGCAGTAAAGTCGATGGTGGTCTCATCCGACAAACTATTCACCTCCCATCAAGATCACAAAATCCTCGTGTGGAAAATCAATGCTCGCGAACCGCAACAAAACAAACTGATCACCCACTTAGCCACCCTCCCAACCCTCGGCGATCGGGCCCTAAAGCTTCTCGTACCGAAGCACCACGTACAAGTCCGACGACACAAGAAGTCCACATGGGTCCATCATCTTGACACCGTGTCAGCGCTAGCCGTCTCCAACGACGGATCGCTGTTATACTCGGTTTCATGGGACAAAACCCTAAAGATTTGGCAGACCACTGATTTCAAATGCCTACAATCTGTACCAAATGCACATGATGATGCCATTAATGCAATAACATTATCTAGCAATGGAGATATTTATACAGGATCAGCTGACAAGAGAATTAAGATTTGGAGGAAGCTGCCATCAGAAAACAGTAGGGACGTCCTCAGATTGGTTTCTACATTGGAGAAACATAAATCTGGGATAAATGCACTTGCATTAAGCAGTGATGGGAACATGTTATATTCGGGCGCGAGTGATCGGTCCATTGTGGTTTGGGAGACGAATAGTGGGGATGGCACGGTGGCTGTGGGCGGTTTGAGGGGGCATACAAAGGCGGTATTGTGTTTAACGGTGGTATCGGATTTGGTTTGTAGCGGTTCGGCCGATGAAACCATAAGAATTTGGAGAGGTGTTGATAAATGCTACTTTTGTTTAGCTGTATTGGAAGGACACAATGGGCCTGTTAAGTGCTTGACATTGGCAAAGGATGAAGATGATCTATCTGATACATGTTCTTATCTTGTATACAGTGGTGGTTTGGATTGTAACATCAAAGTCTGGCGGATTTTTGTCGGTTCCCGCTAGATACTACAACAAAATCGGGTTTATAAGAGGTGAAAAATGTCTAAGGTGTCGTTTGTTTTTTAAGAGGTCTGAAGTCTTATATTACATCTAGTTAATAAGAGGTAGTGTTGTCTGAAATCTGAATCTACAAGACTGTCTGTTTCTATAACGTCTGGAGGCATCTTGAGAGAGAGAGATAATTATATGAACTGAGGTGGCGATAAGAGGTTTTAAGAAGTTAGGTCACCATTTCTTATTTCAGACGTATTTAAGAGTTATGAGGTTCTGAAAACTAAAAAAAACAGTTTAAATCTAAAAAGGTCTGAACGATTCAGACTTAAGAGTCATTAAGAAACAAACAACCCCTAAGTGACCTAATAAACTGCTATATAAGATTAAATATTGTACGTCTTATATAAAAGTGTTAGTGCAAGTTTATTTGGACGTCATAACATCAACTTTTAATTTTATAGAACACTTTGGAGAAGTGTTTTATGAACACTAACTTTTTACATGAAACTTGTTTTTATATTAGTATATTTTTTCAAATAATGTCATACGAAGAAAAAAAATAGAACCCTTTATTTCAAAAATGTCTTAGAAATTGTTAAGACGCTGTAAAATGTCCTATAAACCTATTGTAACACTTTTATATGTAGAATATGTTATATTCATATTAGATATCCTTAAGCATATGATAACAATAATGAAAGGCAAAAGAACATAACCACGTATTAGAAATCGATTCAACATGGTACCATAAATAATGTTTAATAAAACTAACTTGGAGCACTTGTGTTAGGTGTGACACAATTGATTGATGCGGAAGCAGTCATCGTTACTTGTTGATCAAAGTCTTCTAAAGCTCTATACGATTTACTTCAGAATGGGGTTGAACTGAATGCAGATTCGTGTAGGCAACAGGGGCTTGATCTCCTTTATTTATTTATAGGCCACTAGAGACTCGTCCCATAAGGAGTCCTAGTTTATCTATAGATTTGAATTTTAAACAATAGAAGATATACACTAATCTTAATGTTAATCGGGTAATTAACTTAATGAATTATCCTACTCATATTAGGAGATATATATCCAAATATGTAACTGGATTATCACTGATATAAGATTCTCTTGGTAAGTGTAATTATTTAAATCAATTGTCTTTTAATATTTAATACATATAATGTTAAAGTCCAACTTATTTCCAACATTCTCCCACTGGACTTAACATAATCTGTAAGGACAAGAGAACCATAAACATTATACATATCAAATGAAGTGTGCGTTGAGAAATTCTAACAGTTGTGAATTCATTCAAACTTGGTCAAAATAGACGTCATATGCAGGACTCATAAATCATAATCTACACGAGAACCATAAACATTATACATATCAAATGAAGTGTGCGTTGAGAAATTCTAACAGTTGTGAATTCATTCAAACTTGGTCAGAATAGACGTCATATACAGGACTCATAAATCATAATCTACACCAGTTTGACAAACTAGTTTGATCAAGAACCACTAACACATAATATCATATTCCACATAAGTTCATAAGTGTCCAAGTTTGAGCTTTTATGCAAGTTATTATATCTACCCGAATTAGTATAAAAATGTTGCTCAGAGTCCACCGAATGTTTTAGAAAAGTTTCTAAAACTTACAAACAAAAGTTCTTAACACTAGTGAACCAAAATTTGCTTATGTAGTCAGAAATTTTGCTTAAGTGCGGTGATTCACTTGTTTGATATATATAATGACATAAAGTTTATTTTATTTTAATTTGTAAAACTATTAACATGACTTACATATTTGAATTTCTCATTTTATTAAAATGTACCGAAAGGAAATTACAAGAAAAAACAGAAAATAGAAATTCACAAAATAACTTGCTTAATCTCGACTCCCACTAAACTCAAGCATTGAGTTCACAACTGGCTAAATTGATCTCGACTCCCACTAATCTCAAGTGTCGAGTTCAGGTAAGATTTTCATATCCCTAGCATGTTTTTAGAAACTTACTGTGTTCCAGATTCAAGCACTAACAGTCAAAGATTAAGGAAAGTCACATCCATAAGGATTAGAGACAAAAACCTCCATAAGCTATACATGGATAGGGTAGAGAAGTAGTTGATTGATATAATTACGAATAGCGTCTCCTCTTTCTGTCTCATGAACAAGCAGACCGCAAGATGGATATACATTTTGCTTTATTACCACACACGAGCTGTTCAACCACTAGAATTTCCTTTTCCTCTCCCCATTCTAACTTCTGTAAGTAACTCGTGGTAATTGAGTAAACATGTTGCTTGAAAGTCATGTGCAACTGCAAAGTAGTTGTCATAGCGAGGTCCCTTATGCATCCAAACAACACTTAAAGCCTTAAAAAGGTCACCTGCAGCCTAGGCCCCTTTCAGTAGAATACCAAATATATTTGCACATCAATTGTTTGTTCCTCTTCTCTGTGTTTTCCCAACAAGGAATGGCAATGAATACAACAACATTTAATTTCATTACAACAGTTGTTCCACATTGCCTTTTGTGCCCAAGCAACAGTTAACTACTTACAAAGCTCATTATATTAGATTAATAACGAATTTGTTTTCACATTAATGTTTAGTTGCTTCTTTTTGGGTCTTCTATTTATGATCTCTCTATTTTTAAGAAAATCATTTTTCAGGCTTACAATTAGGGGGTGTTTGGTCATACAAAAATCAAAGGATCTGATTTAAGAAGAGTAGCAAGGTTTGGCCACACTTCGCTATGTTCTTCAACATTTACCGTAAGGTATTTGTTACTCATAAAATATGCCCATCTCCTGATTTGCTCGACACAAAATGTGGACTAAAGAATTAACACGGGTGAAAAAACACACACAAAGTCTGGATGGCCATTTAGAAAATGGTTCAGGTGTCATAGAAGTAATGAATAATTTCATTATTAAAAACCCATTGGAGTTGAAGAACTAGACGATACAAATTAAGGACTAGCAGGTAGGATATATAATTATCTTGAGATAGCCTTTTATAAAAGCATAAGGTTAATTAGTACTCATTTACAAAAACTATGCAGTTCTAACCTTTCAAATATTTGATCTTGGTATTGAAGCCTACTTTCGTGAGTAAGGGTAACCACCAACAGAGTAGACACTTAGGGGTCGTTTATTAAACACTTACCCGGTAAGTGTTTACTGACTCATTTATCTTACCGGATGAACATCGCAAGGGCCGAGACTCTTACCCGGTAAGAAAGATGTAAGGATGAAGAGTCTTACCCGGTAAGTGGAGGTGACAACTCTTACCCGGTAAGCGCTTACCGGGTAAATTGTTGCACACAATAGCTTTTTGATGGACTACAATCTTACCCGGTAAAGTAAGTTAAACTGTCAATTTTTACTGGGTAAGCAAGCACTTAGTGGGTAAGCGACCCCTTAAAAAGGTAGTATAGCTAAATGATTTTTAAGGTAACTGCTCTTCAAGCAAAGGATTCCACAACTATCAAGAGTATGATTGTCTATATTGAATAAAAACTTTATACATATATATATATATATATATATATATATATATATATATATATATATAACCTAGGGTTATTGACGTGTCATTGTTAGGGAGTAGGAATGCGGCTTTTAATTTAATTATCTCTAATTTTTATCTTACAAGTTTCATTTAAAAGCAAGCAATTTTTTATGGTAGATATATATTGCAATTTATAGTTACCCTTTCGCCTTTTTTTCTTTATGATAACCATTCATTGTCTCTTCTTTAGGCCAACTAATGGTTATTAGTTTTTGTTTTTCTGATGAATCATAAATTGGGTTTTGTTCTATATATATTTAATGAACTTCGAAATGTATTTCTTATTGATTTTGTGTTTTTGGTTGGATTGGGTTTGTTTGTTTGTTTGATGAATTATAAACTAAAGTTTGTTTTTTTGATGAATCATGAACTCAGGCTCTCCCAAAAAATGCAGGTTTGCAAAAAAAAAGCTTTTATATTTGTAGCAGTTACATGCTACAACTTCAACATCTTTTAAAAACAAAAGGCATGTCTATTATTGATTTTCTATATTATTTTTGGACATGATTTAGGTTATGAAGTTTGCTTATTTGTTTAATCATGAATTGGAGTTTCTTCTATTTGATGGAATTTGGAATGATCCTATTGATTTTGTGTTTTATTTATATCGTGAACTTTGGTTTAAATTGTTTTGAGCATGGAGTCATATTCTTTAGGTTTTAGTTTTTCAACAACATTTGTGGTGTTCTCTACACCAATGTAACAAAACAAGCCTACACCTACAACAACATTTGTGGTGTTAAATATTTAAGGAATCAAAATTAACATTGAATTTGTAAACCACTTGGTTTCGCCAAATTTGAATGTATGACCTTTTTTTTTTGGAATGAAGGAAGAATAATTCGGTTTAGTTTGTTGTTGATTGTTTTTGGGTTACATGAGGATTTTTGAGGTATTTCTTGGGTCCAATAAATGTTTGTTCCGAGGCATCAATTCTACACAAGTTGGAAACATGATTGTATCATCTTATCAAGGGAAAGACAAAAACCATATGAGGCACAATGTCAGAAGTTTACAACACACGTATGCACCTCATCAAACAACGAAGCTAACATCTCTCAACCTTGCATTTCAGTCTTGGCTTTATAAGGTATTCACAATATTAGAACTCTACTATAAAGAGTGAAGAACCATTACAACTATAAACGGTGAAGAACCATTAGTGTAGATTCAATCCAACCATACAAATAACATGTCTTTGCTGAGCTTAGTTTTAAAAATTTAGGCCTATAATGCCATTAGATCAATAAGAGCAGTACACATATATAAATAATGCCGGAAAATTTAATTTAATAGGTATTTTGTCAAAAATTTCCCTATAGGAATATTGTATGATTGTATCAATAACATTTAAAAAACAATAAATAAGTAAAATAAAGATGATAACTAATAACTTCTATGTCCTTATTTCACCCAACAATTGATTTGCTCCTTATGTCTTATTTCACTCAACAAATGCATAAGATTAGACATAGACACATAGTGCAACCATAACATTTAAAAATTTTAATTATTGAATATATAACACATAAATATTGGTTACAAAAGTTAATTGTTTGAGAAAGCAAAAAGATAAAGCAAAATAAAGATTATAGCTAACAAGGTTGTATGATTACTACTCCATCGACCGTAATTCCATTGCTCTCGAAAACATAAAAGCAATCACTTATAAATTCCACATCAAAATTCAGTTAATATTATTTCAACACTCATTATTTTTCTGAACACAAATCTCAACAACTTACTTATAAATAATATTGGATATGAATTTGTAACATAGTTCATTTGAAAGATCATATTTTTGAAAATAATTAATGAACTTTTTTTTCACATTTTTCTTAGTATAAATTTCGGTCACCGCGCAACATGCGGTGCTGAACACTAGTTATAATAATAATAATAATAATAATAATAATAATTATTATTATTATTATTATTATTATTATTATTATTATTATTATTATTACTAGTCATATACCTATGCGCGATGCGGCACAAAAGCGTGAACTCGAAACGGCAATCTTGTTTCGATTTTTGTTCTATTTCCTTCCTTCTCGATATTGATTTTATGGATTTATGTGGTTTTATATCGCAAACTGGATAGCATATAAACTAAGGGTTAATAAGGTCGTGTGGTCGAAATGGAATTGATGGATAATAGGATTTTCCAACTCCAAACATTGGTTGTTCCTAGTTTTTAACCACCGACTTATATATACATTAATAGTTCATGTACCTGCTGCAATGCATCAAGGTGTGAAGTTATAAATTGTTTATAAATAAAATACAATATAAAAAAAAGTATTATTGGAACAAACAAATAATGTATCCGCACAATGAGCATAATAAACAAGTTGTTGCAGAAACTACAAGCATAACATTAAACATAACATCGTTACAACTTCATGACATCCATATCCCTACTTTTGCTTGGAGATGACATTTTCCGAGCTATTTAACCTGCTATACAGAATAAAAAATCAGATTCCATCATGTGCTACTTTAGCAAGACTAAAGAGAGTGCAACAATCTCAAAAATCAAGAACAAAATGGGTAACAATTGATCAAAAATCCATAAAAACAGACTGAAATCAATACCTAAACCTTATTTTCCATAAAAACAAAATGGACTAAGTTACTAACTACGTACATACAATTCCCCCAACGAAAAGAGGTCCTTTGCTACACATCAATATGCTTTCCTTGAATGTAGGGTCCCCTTCTTTTGTTAACCGTGACATTGGTATTAACCGTGTTAACCAATCTTGATCATTGATTATTTACATCCATGGTTCACAATTAATTAGAATTTTTATTTTAAAAAAAATAAAGTAGACGTTTTGGAAAAAAAATATGCATATGAGCACAGGGGTATATTTGTAAAATAACAAAAACCCATTAAATCCATGTCCACGGGTTTCCAAATAACCTGGCATGAAATTAGGGATTTCATCTTCAAATCCATTTATGGTTATTCACATCAATAAACAAAAGATCCTTCAAAATCCTTCACACCGTTGTTTCACAATCGCGAAATCCGGAGAAAACAGGAGAATCGTTGTTGAAAAGAAGGGGCAATCGTGAAATCCAGTAACCGATTACTTCATATCATCGACAAAATTGGAAAAGGTTCTACGATTATCGATTATCTGGTTGCCGACTAGAAAGAAGAAGAAAAAGTAACAAGTGATGATGGAAGGGAAGAAAACCAGGATTTTCATTTGGGTTTCGTTATCGGGGTCTAGGTTTTGATTTGGATAGTTGCTCTAATTTCAACACATATGTATGTATGCACATATACTTATATGCATATACACACGTATGCACATATACTTATATACACATACAAACGTATGCACGTATGCACATATACTTATATTCATATATGCACATATGCACATATACTTATGTTCATATATGCACGTTTGCACATATTTATCGCTGCGCTTTGGTGGAATTCGGAAGAGTTTTGGCCAAGGGGAGCTAACACGGTTCGGAAGCGTTTATCAAGTTGTTGCCAACTGCTGACCAAAGGGTTGCTGTGGGTTGTTTGGATTGACTAGGAGGCTGCTGTGATCTCTTCTTCATGTTGGTAAATGTCGTGGTTTAAGGCTGATGCAGGTGTTTAGGAGGATGCGGGTTCAAGGCTTCTGCAGAGGCTTAGATCCATGGCTGTGGCTTTGGTTAGATAAGATAATATCAAAGAATAAAAATTGAATAATTGTCATCATTATCTAGGAGATAAATAAGGAATCAATTCCTTAAACGTGAATAAAATTTGAATAACTGACATCATTATCTAGGAGATAAATAAGGAATCAATTCCTTAAACGTGGTTATAGAAAAAGTTCCAATTTTACCCTCCATTATATTAGAATTCGAGTAATTAAACAAAAAGAAAAGGAGCAATCTGATTGGTCCATTTTTGGTTAGCACGGTTAGCATTAATGTCTTGGTTAGCAAATGAATGGGGCTCTCTCTCTCTCTCTCTATATATATATATATATATATATATATATATATATATATATAATATAGGGTGCGTTTCTTTTGCAACCCAAGCAATTTGTACAAACTATGCAAACCACTATATTAGGAAACAATAAATATATTTATGGATAATTATTATGATTCATTAATAATGATTGTGATATATATGGAAAATGTTAAGTTTATTCATTATAATCATGATTTTAAATTAGGAAATGTTAAGTTTATTCATTATAATCATGATTTTAAATTAGGAAACATAATAAAATCATATATTCATTAGACTTGATAAACGGCTAAGATTGGTTTGCATAGTTTGTACAAATTGTTTGGGTTGCAAAAGAAACGCACCCTATATATATATATATATATATATAGAGAGAGAGAGAGAGAGACAAATGATCGTTGAGAAGAAGAGTTAAGCTGAGAAGGTAAGAAGGGATTTGGACCCTTGATCACTTGTAATCTCAAACCCATCCCATGAATCGTGCTTGATATGAGGATTGATCCGGTGCAAATTGGTGCATCTCATCCTAATGTGCATCCAATGGTGGAAATATATATATATATATATATATATGTGTGTGTGTGTGTGTGTGTGTGTGTGTGGATTAAGAGAAAAAACGACAACTTTCGTCCGATCCCTGAAACATTGATAGATCAAGAGGAAAATACAGTATAAATGCTAGTGGTTTCCCAACTTTTGGTTTTTAATATGGAAAACAATAGCAAATAAAAGATGGAAAACAATTTCATACGGATGAAGAGATATGTAGGGCCAACACATGTCTCAGGCATAAGCATGTAAAAGCACCAACCCAAATTGCAACTCTGTCAACAAGGCCTCCCATAAAGTGATAATATTTGGAGTCCATACTTGCAAATTGAGGAAAGCCAAACAAGTAAATATATGTACATAGACTACGCGTATATATTATTACTATAATTCACCTCCAAAATTATGTAGAGTTGAATATATGCCTAGAAGGACCAAAGGAGTTCTACTATCCAAACTCCCATATATGATATCTTTTTCACAAAGGCCACACAAACTGCATGGATGGGGAGAAGAACCAACATGGTGAAAGAAAAAAATAATTAGTAAATGTATTCATTCAAATCCAAACAAAAAGATGCCAAAAGAAGACTCACATGTGTGACAAAAATGGAATAGATTCAGCCCCTAGTGCAGGTTCAACCTAACGAAAAACCATTGAGCATCGTAGTGTAGGTCCAACCTAATGAAAAACTAATATGTACCAGCTGAAAGACTGCAAGCTATCATAGTTTGGCGAGTAACACATAGGACAGTTGAACCAGATAACTCGAGCAATAGACTATAGTTGATCATGACTTCCAATGGTCCATACTCGCAACATGCAAGAGATTCAGCCACATTAAATTAAATAAATAATGGATCGAGGACTTCGAGTTTCAAATTTATATGGAAGACATTTTCAATGAGATCTAGGACGTCCTTATTATCTATAAACTCTATGTAGCTCCAGTCAATTTCTTCTTTGCTATATTCCTTTTGCTCCATCTTGAACATGTGATGTATAGAAGTACAAAAGAAAACAATTATAAAACTCAATCATGTGTGCAGCAAAATTACCAATGATTATGTTAGAAACACCAAAGTCACACCTGGTTGAAATGTGATGTGAATCAAATTGAGAATCAGATTTTATTGAGGAACTGCACCCGAAATCGAATGCTTCAAGAACAATTGCGTCTGGAATTCGAGACCCAGAAATCTCCCGTTCAAAGACAATAAACAAAAGTAATTTTCTGCCTAAACCCTAGAGGCAATTATCCCCTAAGCTAAATACGATTCCCCCTCCCAAAAATACCAAAACATACCCAAAATAGCTAATAGAGACAAAATTAGATAATTAATTATAACTAATGACGCCTAACCCCCTTCAAGTTTCAATTGATCCCCTGCCCCCTTCCCTTTGCGACGATAAACCAAACGCCAACGGTCTCGGTCACGGTCCATATCATCACTCCCGCCCTGAAAACTCACCTTGTCCTCAAGGTGAAAGGCTGGAAATTGCTGCTGGATCTGATCATACGCCTCCCACGTTGCCTCTGATATCGGTAACCCTTTCCACGCCACCAATACCTCCCGCTGACCCTCCATTTCCCGAGTGTTCAACACCTCCGCTGGTTCCATAACGGTTTCATCACCCGGAAGTTCAGACTCAACCTGATGATCCCCAATCACTCATTTCAATTGTGACACATGGAAAACGGGATGCATCGCCGAAGTGGATGGCAGCTTCAAACGATAAGCTACCGACCCGATCCGTTCCACTATCTCAAACGGGCCATAAAATCGTGGTGCCAATTTTTGACTCGCCCGTCTAGCCATGGTGACTTGTCGGTACGGACAGAGTTTCAAGTAAACTTTATCCCCAACCTCGAAAGTAACGTCCCTCCGTCTCCCATCCGCCTGTGTCTTCATTACCTGTTGGGCTCGAAGCAACTGACCCCGCAACTCCTCTAAAACCCGATCTCGATCTAACAAATAATGATCCACCTCAAATGTTACTGTCGAACCTTGATCATGACTCACGAGACGTGAAGGATCCCGCCCATACAATACCTTAAAGGGTGTTGTCCTTATGGACGAATGATAGGAGGTGTTATACCAGTACTCGGCCCAAGGCAACCACCTAACCCACTCTTTAGGACGCATGGACGCAAAACACCGCACATACGTCTCTAAGCTCCGATTTACTACCTCCGTCTGACCGTCGGTCTGTGGATGGTAGGCAGTGTTGCGTTTCAATGTGGTTCCCTGATTTTTGAATAGTTCTCGCCAGAAGTGACTTACAAACACCTTATCCCGATCCGAAATAATAGAGTTAGGGATCTTGTGCAACCGGACGATCTCCCGAATAAACACCGTTGCCACCGAGGCCGCCGTATATGGGTGTTTCAAGGGAACGAAATGTGCAGACTTACTCAATCGATCAACCACCACCATAATCACACTATACCCGAAGGATTTGGGCAGACCATCTATGAAATCCATAGTCAAATCCTCCCAAATACGGATGGGCAAGTCGAGTGGTTGTAGTAGGCCACCCGGAGACAGATTCGAATACTTATTCCGCTGACATACGCTACACTCCGCAACCAGTTTGGCGATATCACGTAGCATCCCGACCCAAAAAAAAACTCCCGAGCCATTCGTCGGTACGTCTTTTGCGTCCCTTCGTGTCCTCCTACCCCCCCCCCCCCCCCACGTGAATGTCCGAGAACAACTTGGCTATCCATTCTGAGGAACGAGGTAACACCAATCGACCCATGTAGAGAACCTCCCCCTCCCTTCAAGACTGTACCCCACCAACCCTTCATCGCTTGCTTCAATGCGTTCCTTCAATGCCACAATCTCCGGGTCGGTTTTCAAATCCCGCGTCAACTAGTCGTGTAACCCGACCGACGTAACTGATAACATACCCAAACCTGCGTCACTTCCTTGCCTTGACAACGCATCGGCTGTCCCGTTTTCCCGACCCGGTCGATACACAATTTCAAACTCGTAACCTGATAGTTTCGAGATCCATTTATGATGCTCCCCCGCTACAGTTCGTTGTTCCAACAGATATTTTAGACTCTTCTGGTCAGTGATGACTGTAAAAGGACGCCCTAACAGGTAAGGCCTCCACTTATGTACCGCCATTACTATCGCCATTAGTTCCCGCTCATACACCGACTTCATTTGTGCCCGTGGCCCCAACACCTGACTGAAGTAGGCAATCGGTCTCCCCTCCTGCATCAACACTGCCCCAACCCCATGCCCCGACGCGTCCGTCTCAATCGTGAACCATTTGGTGAAATCTGGAAGCGCCAAAACGGGTACTCGGGTCATCACCTCCTGTAACTGAACTGGCGAAAAGCCCGAGTGGCTTCATCCATCCATTGGAACCCCTCCTTTTTTAATAAATCCGTCAAGGCTCGAGCAATTTTCCCATACCCTTGCACAAACTTCCGATAGTACCCCGTCAACCCCAAAAATCCCCGCAATTCCCGAATACTCCGAGGGATGGGCCATTTTGTCATCGCTATAATTTTAGACGGGTCGACTTTCACACCCTCACCCGTAACAATATGCCCCAAATACTCCACTCGGCTCTGCCCAAACACACACTTCTTCCGGTTGCCATACAACTTTTCTTCCCGTAGACATCCAAATACCACAGCAAGATGTTCCCGGTGATCGCCCATATTCCGACTGTAAACCAAAATGTCATCAAAAAACACCAACACGAACTTGCGTAAATAGGGTCGGAACACCCGGTTCATCAGAGCCTGAAACGTAGAAGGTGCGTTGGTCAGCCCGAATGGCATGACCACGAACTCATAATGCCCCTCGTGAGTTCGGAAAACCGTTTTATGGATATCCGAGTCCCTCATGCGAATTTGGTGATACCCCGATTTCAGGTCGAGTTTGCTAAACACCGTAGCACCGTGCAATTCATCCAACAGTTCATCGATGACGGGTATTGGGAACTTGTCTAGCACCGTTGACTTGTTCAATGCCCGATAATCTACACAGAAGCGCCAGCTCCCATCTTTTTTCTTTACCAACAACATAGGGCTATAGAATGGGCTAGTACTGGGTCGAATAATACCCGGCTCCATCATTTCCCCCACTAATCTCTCAATCTCGTCCTTCTGCAGTTGAGGATAACGGTAGGGCCAGACATTGATCGGTTCGGTACCTCCTTTCAAGGTAATAGCGTGTTCATGAGCATCATGAAAACATCGGAGAAATCAGTTAGTAACTCATCCAACGTCGGATGCACCTGCGATTCGGGCATGTTTTCCCCATCCAAGCTCGCTAAGGTGACGAAATATCCTTCACCGATGTCATCGAGTCTTCGAGCTAGGGCCCGCAGAGAGGCCTCTCCCCGGTGTAACCCGGGCTCCCCGTGCAGAGTCACCCTCTTCCCGTCGTGTTGGAAAGTCATAGTCAATTCCCTCCAATTAACCCACGTATCCCCTAATTGTCGTAGCCACTTTACCCCCAAAATGACGTTTGTACTCCCTAACTCCAACGGATAAAAATCCTCGGTGATGATAAGTCTAGGAAACTGTAACTCCATACCTCGACACATTTTGTAGCTTTTCTCGGCCTTTCCGTTTCCCAAAATCACCCCGGTTTCCCACGAACCCGTTACCGCCAATTGTAGCGGTTCAACCAGCCTCACCGACACAAAATTATGGGTTGCCCCACTATCGATCAATACCACTACCTCAACCTCGTGAATACTACCCCGTAATTTCATGGTATGAGGAGCCGTAATTCCCACGACCGACTAAGCTGAAACCTCAACTGCATCCAAGTGCACATGCTCTGTCGGGTTCCCCTCCTCATCCTCGGATCCCTCTTCGCCTTCATAAACCACCATGACTTTCAAAGTCTTATCCGTACATCGATGCTCGGGCCCGAACTTCCCATCACACCGAAAACAAAGGCCCTTCGCTCTTTTATCTGCCAGTTCAGTCTCAGTCATGCGCTTAAAAGGCGGTTTCGTCTCTCCCGTCGTAGGCCTCTGCCCCCAGGTTAGGGCGGTAAGGGGCGGTCGTACCCCTCCCCCTCCGGTGGTGCGCACCATCACACTTTTCGGAACACTCTTCCTCCCCACTACTCCCAGATCGGTTCTCGTCTATCATTATGGACAGTTTCATAGCCTGACCCAACCCAGCACGTTGCAATACCCACACGGAAGTGCTTAAATCAACCTTCAACCCTTTTATAAATGTACCCTCCATAATCTTCTCAAATTTCCCTTCCAACTGCACAGCCAAGGATTCAAACAAACTAACATACTCTCTTGTTGTCCCCTCCTGTTTAATTGTCAAAAACTGTTCATATAGGTTTCCATCTTGCGATGGTTGGAAGCGGTCTAGTAGACGGGATTTCAGATGTTCCCAACAGCGGAACGGTTCCCGTCGGTCACTCCAACGATACCATGATAATGCCTGCCCCTCCATACACAAAATTGTTGCCCTCAACTTTTCCCCCGTAGTAACAAACCCTTGAATATCAAAAAACCGCTCAACCCGATACACCCAACCATACGCATCCTCCCCCTCAAATAATGGCATTTTCAATTTCCTCAAACGATAATCTGTGCCTGGAACCCACACCTTTTCCCATGTTGGTCCCGACCCGGACCCCAACCCGCTGCCCCATGGTGGTAGTCCTGTCGCCCCCATCGAAAATTTTTCCAGTCCCGAATAATAAGACCCATGACCCGTTAATGGTGGAAATTACCCGAAAAAGAGTTGTTGACCTCTTGAGATTGCGGAATTGGGAAACCCTGCTCGTCAAAAACCAAGCCCGACGACTGGATCAGCGGTTGAGTGCGAATCGTTGCCGTTAGCGTGGTCGTCGTAGGTGGCGGCGGCGGCCTGGAGGTCTGCGTCTGCTGCAGCAGCAACTTCATCACCTCCGCATGCCATTTTTCGGACTCTAAACGCAAGGAATCAATCGTCATTTCTAGCTTCTCGAACCTTTCCCCTGCCTCTGCCTTGTATTGAGCCAAATCATTCTCCACATCCATGATTTTCGTCATAGTTGTCCGGAAAAAATCACAGCAACGTGAACCAGTAACGTGAACAACAACGTGAACAGTGATCGTGAACAGTAATCACGAACATTAAACGTGAACAGTAATCGCGAACAGTAACGTAAACAGCAGCGGTAGGCTCTGATACCAATTTGATGTGAATCAAATTGAGAATCAAATTTTATTGAGGAACCGCACCCAAAATCGAATGCTTCAAGAACAATCGCGTCTGGAATTCGAGACCCAGAAATCTACCGTTCAAAGACAATAAACAAAAGTAATTTTCTGCCTAAACCCTAGAGGCAATCAGCCCCTAAGCTAAATACGATTCCCCCTCCCAAAAATACCAAAACATACCCAAAATAGCTAACAGAGACAAAATTAGATAATTAATTATAATTAATGACGCCTAACCCCCTTCAAGTTTCAATTGATCCCCGGCCCCCCCCCCCTTCCCTTTGCGACGATAAACCAAACGCCAACGGTCTCGGTCACGGTCCATATCAAAATGTTGTTGCAGCTTCTCATTAGTGTAATTAATACAAAATTGTTCAAAACTGCACAATCCAAACATAGTTACAAATGAATCATCACAATTGTGTCAACACACGAGTAATTACATTGATGATTATTTCAACACATAAGATTTACCTATTGGCTTTAAAGATCTCAAACCCATAGATGTCAAGAACCCCTATCAGATATGTTGAATTAGGATCTTGCTCAATAGACACATTATTCTTTTCCACTAACCTGCAGAAATTAATAAATCACACACCTTTAGGACCGCTATAGACTCTATTTTGAGTTATTAAGTGTCGTCTTGTATTTAGGATTAGGAATTGTACAAATAGCCAACTTTCATGACAAGAGACACCGACTTTGTTCAACTTGCATAAATTCGTCTTTCATTTAAGGAACATAAAGCTTTTGCCATATCTTTGTTGTTTCCCTCCATAAGGTCTTAGCCAAACCATCCCTGCTAACAGACATGCACCCACAAGATCAAGACTTCTCTTGATAACTTCTTCAGGGTAACCATCACACACTTCAGTAATGCATCTTCCGATGCCTGAAGATCACACCTAAGAACCATAAACAGCAATTCAGAGACATGCACATATATACCCAGGATAAAAAAGAAAATGAAAGGCAATAAAGATATCAAAGTTATAAACACGCAATGGTAACTCCGCTGCCATCTGAAGATGGAATTTGGATTTGGTGTTTTCAGTACCAACGAATCAACCTCTTTCGCTTTGGAAAGTTCAATATTACCAAATGGAGAATTGAAGACAGAACTCTGAAAATTGCATCTTGGAATAGGAAATGTGGACAAAACTAAATTAGAATGGGAAATAGATGCTTATTTTGAGACAAAACTAAATTAGAAATGTGGACACTTGTTATGAGACGGAGAGTGTACTACTTCTAATTTGCATCTGGTCTGAATGACTCATAACATAAAGCACATATTAATAGTTATAGAAAGTACCTTGACAAGGCACCCACATGTTTCCGGCATATCGGTTCGGAATGGATACTTCACAACCTATAGAGTGGTAATCAAAGATAAGACATTGAAGAAATCTAAACTTTGAAAATGATTATAGATGCGTAAAAAAAATACAGCAAAACTTACTACAAAAGAATCATCACCAATCACAGATGATTCTGAAATTTGATTCATTAGGATCTTGTCATCCACTTGCGTATATGGAGGTCTGACACTCATGTAATCAAATGGACCATCTTTTCCTGCCAAGAAGTAGCCACATTTTGTAAATGGGAAAAGAACAAGAGTTACAGTTTCTTCCAAATAGATCTATGCACCATTTCATAAATTAGAGTGTAGGCTCAAAAGGAAGTAAAAGTCCCAACAAAAATACATGCATATATGACATAATCTACTTAAAATGAAGTGAAATTGACATGATTCTTAAATCAAGTAAGTGTGAATGAATTTGAGAAACACAACCATTGTTATTAATTCTAACATAGCATTGAAGAGATGATCCATGGAACAATCATCTCGTAAAAAAATAAAAGACCGATCAAGATATAACAAATGCTCTAGCAGGGGATTTCGTATTTATATAAATGATGATGTTGATCAACCATTATTGTTCTAGTTAGCCACGAAACTAAAACTAAAAGATAAAAAAACTAACCTCTAGATGTTGCTTGTCATCTTCCAGCATATCAACTTCTGATTTCAATTGTTTCAACTGCACAAAAATTTAAAAGGGAACACAGAGGAGATTAAAGCGGACATTAAAGTCATACAAATAAAATTAAAACAAACAAATAATAAATTAGAATGTATAGTTTGAGTTCTTAGCTTCATAATCAAAAATTCAAAATGCATTGCGCTACATTACCTTTTAATATTAAATAATAATGATTATTAATCTTATATAAATAAGAATTTATGTCTTATTCGTATATGTTTGAAAGGCGAATCTCTCAGACTTGGTAATCCTGATAGGTCGTGGCCCATGGCTACCAACAAAAAACGAGAAGAAGAAAAAATAAGAAAAAAACTAATTTTGAGAGTGGGTGACAATATCTTTCTTTCTCCCCTCCATTGATTCCAAATCACACAACCCATTTGGTGTTTTTTGTCTCTCCGCATTCTCTTTTCCACAATTTCAAAAATATCAAAGATTCAGCTTCATACCCAATTTCATTTCAATTCCATAGCCTCAACATTGAGGGGTTTTTCATTTGATTCTGTATCAAAATCTGTAAATACACCTATATTTATAGATGTTGAAATCATCAAAAATCATGAGTCCAACTTGGATTTCGCGATTTGGGTTCCTTCTATTGGTGATTTTTGGTAGGATAATATGCGCAAATGAAAGCCCTAGGGTTTCTAATTTGGCTCATAATCGATTCATCAACAAGAAATCGACATTGTTTGAACAAAATACGAACCCTAGTTTTGGCAACTCAATGAAACAGATTTGGGAAATTGAACCTGATAAACAGAATCAAAATCTACAAAGAGAACAACAGAATAGGGAGAGTGTAACCTTGATCTTGAATGTTGAATCCATCGATGTTTGCTCACACCACGATAGTTAGGGAAGTGGTTTTGGTGAACTGCTAGCCTGATTGAGAGAGAACGTGGGAGTATCGTATGGAGCGGAAACTATGGCTTTCAAAACAACCGTTCACCTTTCCAAAAACCGACTTTCCAAAAAACCGTTTAATATAGTAATATAGATTATTATTATTATTATTATTATTATTATTATTATCATCCAGAGTAAGGTGTCGTTTGTTTTTTAAAAGTCTAAAGTCTGAAGTCTTATTTTAGTTATAATTAATAAGAGGTGGTGTGTAAAAAAGTCTGAATCGAGTCATTAAGAGGTTTTAAAAAAAACAAGTGTACGTGGGTCATTAAGTTAGAAACTTTTATTATTACTAGGCATATACCCGCGCGATGCAGCGAAATGTAAGTAAACGAACAATTAATGTTACTTCCTTATAGACATGTCATCAATAATCAACCATGACCTAAGAATAACAACTTATGAAACCCTAAACCCATAAAGATATTCAATAATTATTTTATATTACAGTTATTGACGAAAAAAATTATAATGATATAATTTATAATAAGAATGAAAGTATTTTATGATTATGTATTTTTAATATGCTAACGGTGGAAAAAAATAAAACGTATGGATAGAAAACAAATTAGTTCGTAGATATTCATGATATTTAATAGTACGGTTAAATTAAACAAATATTCAATATTGGACTCGTTTTGAAGGTATTGATGAGACGATTATAATGGTATAATTTGTAAAAAGAAGAAACGTATTTTTCATTACATTCTTGTTCGTATACGATTATTATTTATGTTAACATGATAAGGGTGTTAACTAGTTGTAAGGGTGATAAATGTAACATTTAATTGAATTGGGAAGTGGAACATGGGAGAGAAAATTTTGGCTTTCAAAGGTTTGTAAAAAACTGTATTAGGATTTTTATAATATAGTAGAGATTATAGTGATGTAATTTATAATAAGAATAAAACATATTTTTAATATAATTTACGATTATGTATTTTTAATGTGTTAACGGTGAAAAAAAAAATAAAACGTATGGATATAAAACAATTTAATTCGTAGATATTCATGATATTTAATAGTACGGTTAAATTAAAATATATTCAATATTGGGCTCGTTTTGAAGGTATTGACGAGACAATTATAATGGTATAATTTGTAGAAAAAGAAACGTATTCTTTCATTGCATTTTTGTTCATATACGATTGTTTATGTTAATATGATAATGGTGTAAAATGAAAAATGAAAAAATAAGGGATATAAAATAAATTAAATAAGAAATTGTAAGAATGGCAAATGTAACATTGTAAGGGTGGTAAATGTTATTGTACAAAAGATTGTACAATAACCGTTTTAGAATTTTTATATAGTAGTATAGATTATTATTATTAATTAATAAGAGTCGGTTTAAAGTTATCACTTATTATTATTATCCATTATTATTATTATTAAAATGATAGAAAATATAATATACTTCCTCTATCTTAAAATAAGTGTCAATAATTGAAATGGCACACAGTTTTAGATATCCATAATTATTACATTTTTTTGTTAACTAAATGACGTCTTTACACTTATTTAATTTTCTATCTTCACAATTCTTAAATATTTTATGCATTAATTAAACGTAAATTTAAGAAATCATGCAAGTTAAAGTTTTTAGCATTCATGTACATAATTAATGTAATAGTATAGTATAGTACCTCATCAGTATGTTCGACAATTAATCAGTCCAGTCTAATCGGTACACCTATACGAAAAACAAGTTGCTGATCACATATATATAATTAATATTACTTAAAAACATGATGTTAATGCATATAAAAGTAGTAATTAATGAACTATTTGTTTAAGATGATGATCATACCTTACTTTTTGTGAAGAATAATACAAAAAACAACAAAAAAAAACTCCAAAAAACGCCAAAAATCATCAAAAAATAGTTTTTTTTTTCGAGAATGAGCCGCATTGTGTAGGAAAAAACGATGCATCCTTTGGTATTTATAGGGAAACTCTATGTAGTATGTACGGCCTTTTATACGCGATTGTGTGTAAAAAACCGCGTATAAAAGGGTTACTTTTATACACGGTTGTGTGTAAAAAACTGCGTATAAAGGGGTTACTTTTTAACGCGGTTGTGTATTAAAAATCGCATACAAAGGTTACCTTTTATACGCGGTTGTGTATTAAAAACCGCGTACAAAATGGTCACTTTTGTACGCGATTTCTTACTAAAAACCGTGTGACCATTTTGTACGCGGTTTTTAATACACAACCGCGTATAAAAGGTAACCTTTGTACGCGGTTTTATCGACGCAACCGTTTGTAATTGTCGAGTAGTCTTTCTACACGGTTTTTAATCCAGAACCGTGTACAAAACCTTATTTTTAGCAACGGTTCGACTTGAACCGTGTAAAAAGGTTCCAGATCCGTCATTTATACACAGTTTTTGTAAAAACAACAAAAACCGTGTATAATTAGGCACGTATAAAAGTCATATTTGTAGTAGTGACGATTGTGTTTTAGTGACATTTTCCTACTAAAATATGCAATAGGATGATTTTTTGTGAAATAACTGCTTCCTTCAATACCAACTTTGGAAGCATCAGTGATAACAACAAAAGGAAGAGAGAAATTAGGGGTAACAAGAACCGGCAGCAAAACCATTGCTTTCTTGAGCTCGTCGAACAAACGGAATGCAGTGTTGAAAAAGGAAAATTGTGGTTCTTTTAAGATGTCGGTTAGGGGTGCTGCAATGGAAGCGTAGTCCTTGACAAACCATCGGTAATACCCTGTCAACCCAAGAAAACCATGAAGGGCAGTGAAAGATGACGGTGGCGGCCAATTTTGCATGGCAATATTTTGTGTGGATCAACGGCAACATCGTCCTTTGAAATTAGATGACCCAAGTATTGTATTTTCGTTACTCCAAAAACATATTTCAAAAGTTTTGTGAAATAACAATGCTTTGATAAAGTATCAAAAACATGTCACAAATGCCCGATATGATTGTCAAGCAAGGTACTATAAATGAGAATATCGTAGAAAAATACCAAAACAAACTGTCGTAGAACATTGCGAAAGAGATCATTCATGGTAGCCTCGAATGTACAATGATCATTTGTAAGATCAAATGGCATGACCAAAAATTCATAATGGCCATCAACGGTACGAAAAACGGTCTTGTGAGTATCGAAAGGTGCGACTCAGATTTTATGGTAACCGGCTCGAAGATCAATCTCGGAAACAACAGAAGCTCCATGTAACTCATCTAAGAGTTCGTCGACAACGGTCGGGATCAGAAAATGGTCACAAATGGTGATTGAATTAAGGCGCGATAATCAATGCAAAAACGCCAAATGTCGTCTTTTTTTACGAGTAGTACGGATGAAGAATACGGACTTTCACACTAGCGAATGATACCATCTTGAAGCATTTCCACAATGAGTTAGGACATAATCTGTTTTTGGTGCGGATATCTGTAAGGTTTGACATTGACGGGAGGTGTGTTAGGTAATGTGGGATTGTGATGATTGTTGGGCTGGTGTAACACCCTAAAAATAGGGATAACAAAAACTTTCCAAAAAAGGAGAAGTGGTATAAAAATTGCCATAGCAAGAGCCTCCCAAAAATGGGGAAATATACAAATAACCTGTTTAATCACAATTTGTAATTTAACGGGTAAATAAATAACAACCAACTAATCTAATTTCTAAATCTAGAAAAGAGATTACAAAAAGGGGTGTCATCTATAAACCCAAATCTTCCAGAAATAGTTCAAGCGCCAAAATCCCCAAGCTCTCGCCCAAAGCATCTAAACTTGCCTAGGAGCAGCGCCGCTAACACCTGAGATACACATCGACACCAAACAAGTGTTAGGCCAAAAAGCCTAGTGAGTTGCACAAGTAAAAACATGCCAGAAACAGTTACAGTCCTTATCAGCAGTTAATCATTTGATCACGTAGATGTGGAGTCAACGGGAGCGACCCATATCTCCAATCCGGTTCACCCAAAGAGGCAATGCACCTTGAAGCCAATTACAGTGGCAACCCAAAGGCCCGACACACATCGAGGACTACCACTTAGGAAATTCCCCGACGGCGGAGGTCTAGGCACATAGGGGACTACCACTCAGGAAATTCCCCAAATGTCACCCACCTACATTCCTATAGTGAATCACAGACTTGGTTCGTCCACATTATGCAAATAGGAGGTCTCAAGATGTGTGTTAACCCAACATATTCGGATATCAACCATGAACACAACATCACCATCCTAATCATGTAATTTTAACACTTAACCCAAATATCAACCAAATCCATCACGAGAAGGTAAAGTCGCCAAACGGCATTCCAAGTAGGAATCATCAACATACCAAGATATACACATATAAATCATGGTAACTTTCATATACATAAACCCGTGGGAAAAACCCCCAAATACTTGGACAATAAACATGAGCATTTCAGAATACATGAATATTAACAAGTAGTAGATAATGATGTGTATCTAGTTTTAACAAAAGATTAGTAAACTCACAATCTAGGTTTTTGACCAAAACCTAGAAAAGATGAAACCCTAGTTTGAAGAGATGAGGCTTGAAGATGAAGCTTGAAGTATTGAGAAACCCTAGAAGCTTCCTTGAAGGTAATAAATGCTAGAAATCAAGCTCCAACCACCAAAGATGTTGTATTTATGAGGGTTAGGGTTTGGTGAGGGAGGATATTGATTTCCTTGGGAGCAAAATCGCCAAAATGAGAGAGAGATATGAGAATTATGAGAGAAATTCGGATGAAAAGGGGTTTTGGGGGGCTGCAGGTCGCCCCGCGGCTTATGTCGCGACTTGCACCCGCGGCATAAGTCGCCCGTGTGCTCAAAGGTGAGGGATCCAGTGGGTTACGCGGCTTGTGCCGCGACTTTCACCCGCGGCGTAAGTCGCGAGGTTCCTCAAATGTGTAAACTCCAGTGGATTACGCGGCTTGTGCCGCGACTTCCACCCGCGACCTAAGTCGCGTAACTTACTGCCCAACAAAGGCTGGTCCGAAACTTCCAAATCGACACCAAACAATTATCATAAACGGAAATGGCAATTAAGCATATAATTTCTACTTTGATAATCACATATACATAAGATTAATAAGGCCTTTTTACTTACTTGAAATTCCGGATGTTACATCTGGTTTGCTGGTAGAGAATTGGGTTGTTCAAAAAGTCTATTGTGGGTACTAAGCAAGGCGTCTATCTGAGGTTCTGTTGTGGTTGTGGGCAAGTTGGTTGGTGGGTGGTGACAATCAATGCATGCATGGAGGCTATAGCATATTTATGCATTAAATTTTGAAGGCTACTTGGCGAAACTAGTGTCGTAGTAGGGCTGTCGCGTAAAAGTACAGTTTTACCGTTCCATTGGAACGAAATTTAAGGGATAGTGAAATCTGCAACGATAAGACCAAGAGAGCTTAACCAAGCGTTACCCAACACTGTGTCAACCCCTTCGACAAGAATGACAAACACGGGAACTGTAAATTCATGGCCATTTAGTTGCAGCTCAAGACCAGGGAAAAAGAATCACGATGCAAGAATGAACCGTCTCTGATCATAACCGGAAAAGATGGTATGGGGTTAATCGGCAATGCGAGAAAAGAAGTGACTTGTGGTTGGATTATATTATGGGTACTTCTCGAGTCTATGAGAACTGTAACTGGGTGGTTGTGAATATGGATGGTCATTGGCAAAGCTTTCAAGGAAGCAAGACCCAATAAAGCGACATTTAAAAGTGAAATTTCTTTTTATCGAGGTCATGTGGGATCGTGGTTTCGACAACAGAAGGTTCGGCTTTTGCAGTTTTGGTGTTGTAGTTAACGGTGGAAATTGGCGTTGGAAAAATGTCAGGTGTAGGAAAATCGTCATTGTCAGCGATGACGAGGAATTGGGGTGGGTTGCATTTATGTCCAGGGTGGTATTTGGCCGGAGAACGGAAACATAAGCCTTCGGCTTGGCGTTTTTGTAGGGCTTCCGATGATAGTCGGGTAAAAGGAAGAGTGGTGGTTTGAGTTGGTGTCAGTAAAAGTGGTGTCGTATTTTATGTGGGTGCTGGTAGGGTAGGTAGTAGGTGTGGGTTTGATACGGTCGGAAGGAAGAAACTGTGTGGCGTGGGTTGAAAACGGGCACGAGAGGTGGTGAGTTTATCTTCGATTAACTTGGGTAAGTTGTATGTGTGGTGCAGGGTTATTGGGTTATGGGGTGAGAGCTTGGATTGTATTTCGGTTTTGAATCCAGATATAAAGCAATTTATCCGACAACAAAATTGCTAACTCATTCGAACTCGGTCTGGTATGCCGATACGGTGGTAGTTTGGCGAAGTTTAAGAGAGTAGCTTGGTGGTTTTCGTAAGACGAGGGTCTAAATCAGAGTTCCATCGCGCGAGTGAATTTTCGGCCAAGTGGTTAAAAGGTTGTTGTTGGATAGATGTTTATACCAACTAAGGGCTCTTGGTGATTTTAGTATCACCGGCCATTTAAGAGTAATTGGAATTAGCATGAGTGCCAATGTGATTTCATATTGTGATCTAATATAAGTTAGGTGGTGCGGAGTACACACTTGTATATAAGACGAGTTTGATCCCGGACACGACGAAATAGCGGGGGTTAGGGGGTCGTGCCCCCTTACGGGGTCAAGGGGCAGCACCTCTAGAGGTGGTCTGTCTTGGTCATGCCACTGATCGGGAGCTATCTTTGGTTGTACTTGAGATGTCTGAGTTACATCTCTGATCATGTATGACCAGAACCCAGAACCCTCTGGTCCTTCACGACCAAAACTCTGATGCAGTTGTAATCAATTTGTGATCACATCCAAAAACGGTTATAACCGTCTGGAACTGCCGGTAACTTGCCAAAATCGCCATTTCAATTATTTTTCCTCCTATTTCGAATGGAGGTAGTATATACACGATATACTTACGTTTTTTAGGACTCACGAAAATCTAAACCTTCAAAATACTCTCTTGTAATTTTGCTCTTGATTTTGTGCTTGGAATCGAAAGTGTTCTTGAGTCTTATAACAGATTGAATTTCGTGAAACCAAGGCATAGGGTCAAAATATCAATTCGGAAAGTGAACTCACACGATTATCAAGCAATCTAGTTACTTGATCGCCATTTTACCCTATTTCCCTACCCCGGTTATTTTTAAAAAAGGCATCTTCGGTAAAGTAAAAACCCGCAAAATTGAGCCTTTGTGGGTCGGGAATGTTGTAAAAGGTGAAGTAATTTTCAGATTGAAAGATCCAATCAATAGGATTGGAACAATCGAATGCGAGTAGGGTGATTTTTGGAGGTTGGCCGATTTGTAGGGGAGGGGCGGCGGTGGTGGGGGTGGTGGGGCGTCGATTTTGGCAAGGTTGTTGACAAGGTTTGCAGTAGTTTCAATTTGGGTAGCCATTTGATTGGAAAGATTATCAAGTTTGAGGTTAGTGGCTTATGAAAGAGTGATAAGTTGGGTCATATGGTCGACAATGTTGATCATGAATTCTTCCAGGTTGGGTTTTCACGACGGGGAGGCATGGTGAGACATGAACGAGAGCGCTAATTGATAGACACTGATTTGAGATGGTGAATCTCCTAAGAAAGGTAGAAGGGAGAAGCTAAGACTTGGAGCAATTTTCTTTTCATTGACCTCAAAACACATGCACTACACTGATCTAAATATGCAGCTAAAACCTAATTGCAACATATAAATAGGAACAATCATAGAAAACAAGGCCTAATTGCAACATAAAAATAGGAAAGATAATGGGAAACATGGACCTAAATGTAGTAGGGGGACAATGCATGTTATGAATAATAATTCAAACCAATAATTGGGATTTGTTGCTTGGGACTCGGTCAACTTCCACATAGGGAAGGTAACAGAGTGTTGGTTAGTCCCTATAGCGAGCTCGTAGCTTGGTATCCCACTTGGGTCGGGAACTGTTGTTGTTGGGCCGAAAGATCGGGTTGCCTCATGTGGTTCGGGCGTATCAACGAGAAAAAAATAAAAATTGTTTTGAGACAAACACCCACATCAAAGTAAATCAAACCAGAATTAGGTATATCAACCCATTTGTAATTTTCTTTCAAGCAATCTCATGTTGCCCTAATCCAATGTGGTGACATTTAAAAAAAAAGTTTTAAATTGTTTTTTTATATGACGTGTTTTGTTGTCATTGGACCACATCGTGGACACATCTGGCTGTTTGTTATTGGTCAGAAAAACCTCAATGTCTGCCAACTCAACGGTAAAACAAGATTTGAAGATTGTATCAATCAGCCAACTTATTAATAGGTTTCCTCATCGAACAACACGATTTTCCCTCACTTCGATCTTTTGGTTCGGAGCGAAATCACTTGCTTCTCTCCGAATCATTGAAGATCAATAGAGCAATGATTCGTCGCACAAGTTGTTGGACATCGGTAATCGTTTTTCTGTTAATATCTCCAACAATCTTAAAGCCATCCATGTCCGAACTCGATTCAGCTAAGAGGAGACGCATGAGTGAGAAGGTTCGTAAGATGTAAGTCAACTTCACCTTTGATTTTATTTTTAAATTGAATTGGGTTGGTTTTGAGGGTTGGTGCTAGAATTGAAGTGTAACAGGTGAAAAAGATAGATTTTTTCTTGTTTAGTTGCTGAGTTGGTGTTAAGTGCATACCTCAGTCATTGTTTGTAGTAAAAATAGGCCCACATTCAGATCTTTAGGAGGCGTATGGTTTACAGAATGGAATTTGACCACACCTTTAGTTGGTAGGAATTCAATTACTTCACTTAAGCCAATGAACGATGAATTCCTTAAATTGTGGAATTCAATGGAATTGGAAAAGATTACATAGCTTTCATTCCGTGAACCAAACATGGGTTTGGAATTTGGTCAATGGAATTGGTCATTCCAATTCCTTCAAATTCCATTTGGTTCGCAGAATGGAATTTGATGGAATTGGAATCCATTGAAGGAATTTGACTTTGAAGGATTTGGAATGGAATTTGATGAAATTTGACCACGCGTTTGGTTGATAGGAATTCAATTTCTTCACTTAAGACAAGGAATGATGAATTCCTTAAATTGTGGAATTCAATGGAATTGGAAGGATTCCATCGCTTTCATTCCATGAACCAAACATGGACTTGGAATTTGGTCAATGGAATTAGCCAATCCAATTCCTTCTAATTCCTTCCAATTCCATGAACCAAACAACCCCTTATGGGTTTTTTTAGGTTACCAACTAGGAAACTTGTGGAGAGGTTGAGAATGGTCATACAAATCCAGTGCTATAGCTTGATTTTTAGGAGCCCTATTTCAAATGCCTTTAAAGGAAATATGGATAATCGAGGAGGACTAGAGGGTTACGAATACAAGTTTTAATTAACCTAACGGAGTTCAATGCTACAAGTTTTTTGGAAAGTGATTTGCATTTTCTAAACTTTTGGATCACATTTCCCAAGTGCTGGTCACTTTAGAGAATCTCATATTTTGCATGAGTTCTCTCATTTTCCTTGGCATGATGCTAGTTAGTTCTGGCATTTGGCTAGCCACCAAGTGTTTTGGACGATCATATGATCACTTAAGTGAGATAGAATTGCTAAAGCCTTGTCTTTTTCTGGTTGTCGGTAGCAGTTGTGCTGTGTTTATTGTTTAAATTTGCTAAAGCCTTATCTTTTTTCTGGTTGTCTGAAAAGGACTTACTAAAAATAACGGTTGTGCAGTGTTATTGTGTAATTAACTTCTTTATGAACTAATTAAGCTTTTGCATTATTCATGATAACTGATAGTCTTCTACTGCAGCTCTTCCTTAATTTGCCTCTTAAGTTTCTAAGGTTGATATATAGTGGTACTTAAGACATGGAATTCTTTCTGTCTGTTTGAGGCACATAGGACCACTTACCAAGGTCCTCTAATTCTGCTTGATGCACGTTGAAGTATATGACTACGGTCATTTGTTTCAGCTTGATGCATGTAGGGCTACATGGCAGTATGTCAAAAACTCAGTATCTTCGGTGATGTTTCACATAGGAAGACATGAACTTTGGGAGTACCTTCTGTTGATAATGTAAGGCTCTGTGAACTCCAAGACTATTATCACATGAATGATATAGCCTAAGGCGTTTTAAATCAAAACTATTCCTGAAGAATAATTTAGTAATCCTCCAAGATTCACTAGGCTCCTTTAAGCTAATTTAGCTTAGGAAATAGAAGGAAAAAAAGTTATAACTCGAACCCTGCAAGAAGTGATGTGTATATATCATAAGAAAAGTGTAGGAATACAATTACAGAAAGAGGTACTTGTAGAAAAGAATTGCAGAGAGAATATGTGTATTCTACATACTAAGTAATGCATATTTATACTGAGAAAAAATGACAGTTGTAGGAAAATGATTGTGGTGAGACAAATCTGGGAAATCCCTTAAAAGTATGGAGTAACTGCTTTCGGCTTTGAAAAGGTTAAAGTGACCTTTTTTCAGGTAAAATAATAATTTCTTATAAAATACTAATGTAAAATCATTTACATTAGATAAAGCATGATTGAGGGTGTTTCATCTTACTTTTATCCTTTTTTTATTTGTTCTTCTTTGAGGAGTGGGGAACACAAGTAACGTTTTGAGAACTTGTTGATGTGTTTCCTCTTTTACAGGTTTTATCATGCATATGACAACTACATGACATACGCATTTCCTGTAAGTACCCAACCTTCTATCAACAAGTTCATCACATGTTCTTTCTTTCAAAGACTCGGTGCGGTTTTCATCCAAAGAAATATACTAATCTATTCATGGTTTTGCAGCATGATGAATTAAAACCCATAACCAAAACTTTCACCGACTCTCTTAGTGAGCTTGGGAACTTGAAGGTTGTAACATCTTCAGCTAGAATTCAGTGATGATCAATAATATAACCTGCGGTGAAAGCTAATCTTCCTTCCTTTTCATTTTAGCTTGAAAACTTACCCCAAGGATACAATGGATCAGCGCTTACGCTTGTTGAATCATTGTCCAGGTACTACATTCTTTTTTTTAATACCGATAACTTTAGGGCCATCGATCTCTTGTTCTCCTTGCATTGATCACCTAAGTAAGCTTTATGCTGCTTCTTTTTTTTTCTTGCAGTCTTGTAATACTGGGTAACAACACAGAATTCGAAAAGGCAGTTATATGGCTTTCAGAAAATCTATCGTTTGATGTTGATGCAAGGATTAATCTTTTTGAGGTACTTGAATACATTGGACATTTGCTATAACTTGTTTTTATGTAGCTTAAACTTGACTTCCTTTTTCCCCTTACATCCCATCGTGATGGTTATTATCTTTCAAGGACGACCTAGCAAAAGTCTATTTGCTGAAGTGAACTTCAATTTCATATTTTCAATTAAAAACATATATTTCCGCATAGAATAATATTCATTTCTAGTTTTTGTCGGGTACCAGTAATGTAAAGTGGGATAAGCCTCCAAAAAAGTTTATTGATGACTAAATTGTTGCAAGTTGAGTTGACTGGTAATTTTGCATAAAGAAATGATCTTTTACTATAGCCATTTTCAATTGGGATGCTTTTATGGTGTGTAATCCCCTTGATCGTTATTGTGTAGTGCAACATAAGACTTCTTGGAGGACTTGTTTCTGCTCATATTCTTGCAACTGATTCTACAAACAGGTTGATTCAAGGAACTTACAACAATCAGTTCCTTGTTTTGGCTGAAGATTTAGGACGGCGTTTTTTACCAGCTTTTAACACACCCACTAGTTTGCCTTATGCATGGATTAACTTGAAGGTATTTCTCTCATATTACTATAAAAAAAAACTTTCATCCTTCACTTAGTAATTTCATGAGATTTATGACACCTCACCAAATGCAAAATAATTTGGGCAGTATGGCATTATGGCAGATGAGACAACCGAAACGAGCACTTCTGGTTGTGGTAAGGAAGCAAACATCTTAATATTCAAACTAAAGCCTCTAGGGCTTCCTGTATGAGCTAAATTTTTTGTGTGAATTCAGGATCACTTATTCTTGAAATGGGAGCATTATCGCGGTTAACCGGTGATGCGAGATTTGAGCATGCAGCTTTGCGTGCTCTTCGTAAGTTGTGGAGTATGCGGAGTTCTCTGAACCTTTTGGGAACTACACTGGATGTAGCAACTGGAGAATGGATCGAATACTCCTCTGGTATTGGTGCTGGTACGTTCTGCTCTACCTATGTTCTTTTGTTAATGAATCATAATCTTGATCATGAAGGGATTTAATGTTAAATCTGATTCTTTCTATATCCTGATGCTGGATTTGTAACAGGGGTTGATTCTTTTTACGAGTATTTAATCAAAGCTCACATTCTTTTTGGAAAAGAGGAATTTTGGCGGATGTTTCAGACAGCATATCTTGCTGTGCAGAAATATTTCAGATACGGTTCATGGTAATGATTTTCTTACTTGCTTCTCATCAAAGTACTTACTGTTATTTCGACTACCCTAATTTCTACTTGGCCAAATATGGAACATAATTTAAAGTATTTAACTCTGCATTGTAGGTATCATGAAGCCGATATGAGGACAGGAAGAGCAACTTACTGGCAACTTACAAGTCTTCAAGCATTTTGGCCCGGTGTACAGGTAAGTGAACACATGAAACATCATCCACAACATTGGTGACTAGACCACTTCCTTATAATTAATTAGTCTTGTTATTAGGTTCTTGTTGGGGATCTTGCAGCAGCTAATTTAACACATCGCGAATTTTTTCATGTGTGGAAAAAATTTGGAGTGCTTCCAGAGAGGTATGAAGCCTCAACCTCATTTTCCACTGCTTTCTGCACTTTTATCCTAAACCTACAAACTCTATCGGATGAAAATAATGGAAAATTTTGGAACTGCTCAGATATCTCTTGGAGCATCAGATCGTGCACCCTACAGAAAAATATTATCCTTTGCGTCCAGAGTTGGCAGAGTCGACATATTACTTATATCAAGCAACAAAAGGTTTGCTACTATTTGTTTCCGTCTTTCTTCTAGAATTCATAATGCTCTCAATTGTGCACGTGTGTACTTAGTCCATAGGTATTACGTCCTCCCATGAAAATTTTCAATAATTTCCATTTTAGGATGTCACATGGAAAATGCAACGCTCTAGTTTTTGGGAAGTTTTCTAGTTATATTTCTGTGTGCATTGTCATCATTACCAGAAAGTATTGTATGTGGATAACATTACTAACTCCATGGGCCCCAACAGTTCCCGTAGCCTTGTAATATTGTTTCCAATGATGAGTTATCTATTTCTCTCTACCAGACCCCTGGTACTTGGAAGTTGGCGAAGCAATTGTAGATTCCCTTAATTTACACACAAAAGTTGACGGTGGATTTGCAAGCATTAAAGATGTAACAACTATGCAATTAGAAGATCACCAGCATAGTTTCTTCCTGGCTGAAACGTAAGAACACAGCAGATACATTGCTACATGCATTTATTCTAGTTTTTGCAATATATGCTCCCACTTTTACAACAAAAAAAAATTGCAATTTGACTTCCGAGGTCAAATCTTTTATTTTTTAAATCCAAAATTAAATACGGGTTTTTTTACAACTTTTAACTAGCCTGTTAGTGGGTATGTGTTATAAGGTTAGTACGGTGCCATTTGTTTTTTAAGAGGTCTAAAGTCTGAAGTCTTATTTTACTTATGATTAATAAGAGGTGGTGTGTAAAAAGGTCTGAACGATTCAGACTTAAGAGTCATTAAGAGTTTTTTTTTTAAAACAAACAACCCCTACATGTATCAAAATGCAAGTAGTTTAATGATGATGCATTTTTCATGGGTCAGGGGAGGTAGATGATTTCCGTATAGCGTTTGTAATTGTTTCTGAAGTTCTTATTTCATCAATAGGTGCAAGTATCTATATCTTCTCTTCAATGATTCAGCTTTGGTGGGTCGCAATTATGTATTCACAACCGAAGGTCACCCTCTTCCTGTTTTAAGCGATTGGCAGGAGAGGCTTCCCGATACATACATCCCCAGTAACTGGACCTCCATCAAGGTGCAAACTTTAGTACCTTTTCAGATTTATTTTGGTATTTTGACTTAAAAGATGATGGTCCTTAATCAGGATGATGTAGTTAAATGACCTTAAAAGAGTTTTCAATTAGAAGCATGATCTTGTAAATTTTGCTTTTTAACTCGATAACCTTCAAAGGGGTGGAATTGGAATGGTGAAATCCTTTGACCCAATTCCATTCCATTATTTGGTTCACTTAAAAGAGTGAAATGGAATGTGCATCAAATGGATTTGAAATCCATAAATCAAGGAATCATCCTTTCCTTCCATGTACCCAAGGATTTTTCCATTGAGAACAAAAAGACTATTTTACCCTACGACCGCCCTCTGCCGTTCATCACAAAAGGTTAGTTTGTAAAAAGTGTCTTCTGTATAGGGTCATTTAACAAAATCGCTCTCCTTAATCATTACAGGTTGAAACACAAACGAAACAAGCTAGTGCTATGTCTATGCAAGTCTGCCCAGCGAATCTATTGAACCCTGGACACGACGGTCAACAAATTGAGAGCATTTGCCATGTCCCAGACTTGCGCGTTGATCACAGATGTTTAACAGACTATGACTGTGGAATTGATTCAACTAATTGTAGAAGAAGGTCCTGCAGCATGGCTGGCTACTGTGGTCTGTGGTTGTTCATATGAGGTTCGCTTCAATTTTCGATACGATTTTATTTTATTCATCCTAAAACAATGAATTAAAACACCTTCCAAGATTCTTGCTTGCATATATATACAGGTTAGTCTTGAAGGTATGTAATATCAAGAGTTTGATAGGATACAATAGGAAAGAGAGGGAAAAATGTAAAGTTTTGAGTAGAATAGAACATTATTGGGGCATACCCACAATGGAAACAGGAAAACTTTGCTAAAAAGAACCAATTGGAAGTGAAATATCACCAGAAAGTGATCTTTTATTTATAAAAAATTTAAGTGTTCTTGAATTCATGTTCTCTTTTCCTTCTTTGTAACTCAACATGTGACCTTTTAAATCTTTATTTGAATGAATGTTTAAGTTTGTGTTTCTCAAGGGCTAGCAAGAGCAGAAAATTTGAGGTTAAAAAACACAAGAGAATCTGTGAAAAGGTTCTTAGAAATGGTTGTGGGAAACCCAATTTATAGCAGTGTTGTAAAGGGCCTGCCATGGTTCAAGGCTTGTTATCGACGCTACGTTATCCTGTGGCACGTATAAATATCGAGACGTGACACACTTCATCAACACATATAAATAGTTTTCATTTTAATTTGAATATTTGAAATACTGGGAAAAGAAATTCGAGAAAGAGTTTGGCTGCAAACAAGTCAAGACGGGCTCAAACTTGACTCGATACTCTTAGCATAAGCTAAAGCTTGATTCGATAACTTAACAAGTCTTCTTACTCGAAAAGTATTATATTCGATAAAACAAACTCTTAAATATTAAGACATACATAAACCCGAGTTTGACACTAGATACATTCAATATCATTTTTGTACTCATTTTATAAGTAGTTTGACCCTGATTAACCTCGAATCAAGTTCTCACTCTAGTTACGAGATAAAAACTCATCTCATTTGCAATTCAAGTCAAAGAGATTATTGTTGGTACATGTTTCTGTACCCTGAGCATTTGAACCAACTTGTGCGCATCTCGACTAATCTAATGAGGTCCAAAGTTAACAGTCGACGCATGTTTCTTTACCGAATTATCGTGATTATCTGAAGCAGTTTGTGCTCATCTCGACTAATCTCGTGGAGTTCAAAGTTAACAGTCAAACAAACCCTCAGATAAAACGTTTGCTTGATAAAACATCAAATGGTCAAGAGTTCCGAATTCGTTACAACCAAAATCGAATCCTTGAAATTACTCATTTTACTTATACAACTATTTAATGCCAATATGTAAAATAACAAGCTACTACCAGTTTCAAAACAAGCATTCTAATGCATCTAAATCACAATTTGAATATAAATCCATCACCACATATCTGATCCCGAGTCGAGGAAACGTTTTCAAGAACCCACGTACAAAACTATCACCACTATCATCAATAAGCTCATAAAAATCCCACCTACAAGAACGGTATCAAGAAGACCCCAATCATGATCCCGCACATTGGCAAGTTTCTGATTCCCGTTATCTTCTAATTCCACCATAGGCCGTGAAGGTTTCTTTCTCAGCAATAAACCTTCAACATTTCGGCCGTTTTGATCTTCTGGGTGTGAATCATTTTCAGCAATATTGCAACCATTGGGTCCACAATCATCAGATTCACAAGCACAAGGTTCTGGCTTTGTAGATGAACATCCACAAGTATCTTCTACGCATTTTTCTTTGATGCTCGTATCCTTTTCATCACTTGGACTTGTGACCCCATTTCTGTCATCGAGGATCTCGATGACATCCCCAAAAACGGACCACCGTCCAACTGAAGTTATCTTTACGATTGCTGAAGACCCGAGCAAACTTTCTGGACCAACAACCAGAACCTGCACATATCCCTTCGTGTGGCCAACCTAAATTTTTTTACGGAAACACCATATAAGATCAAGAAACGGAATCCAAATATAGATAATGGGTCGGGAACAGTTAACATCATCACATATGGTAGTTACAGAAATGTTGATTTGGGGAAAAGATTGGATGATTTAATTATATGAGGTTAGATTTAATCGGTGATAAAAAAAGAAGTTAGATAAAAACGTCTTGAGATTCTTGCAAAATGGTAGCATGGACTCTTTTTATGGGATGGAAGGAGCATAAAGATATGAAATATGATTTGATGATAATGAGCAAGTAGAGACTTACCAAGTGAATTTCATCGGTTGCAATATCAGTAATCCATATCCTCTCAATATTTCCTTCCATGCCATCGTAAGGCGTAAACGATTCAAAGACTGAAGTCAGTTCACGACTCCGTTTCTTCACTATATTACTTGGCACCTTCTTCATCCTTGCAGCTGGGGTTCCTTCATTCAGAAATATCATAATTTAGAGAGAAATATGTGTGATCGCTAACCACTAACCATAAATAAATGCCCAAAAATCAATCATCGTGTTAAACGATTTGGAGCATATACTAGATGTTTAGATATTAATACAAGACAAACAAACCACTCCTATTGTGACCCGTTGTGCAATTTGCATAACGTACCTGTGAGTTGGTTAATTCTCACAATGAACCTAATGTATAGATATTTCATTCATATAGTAGAAGTTTTTGATCTTTGAATGATGACAAAGGATTTACGTGGATTATTTTGTTAAATGACACCTTTGAAAGTGAGTTTTACAAACTAACATTCTAGTGTTTTTTCAAGTTTTTTCGAGGGCACTATGTTTAACACCAGAGGCAGGTCATTTGAAGGTTATTGAGTTAAAAACAATTTAGAAGGTCATGCTCTTAATTTGATACAGATTTTAAGGTCATTTAACAAAACGACTCGGATTTAGATAGAAACAATATAGAAGGCATTTAGCAAATGCAACCTTGAATAAGTAGAGAACAAAAGTCCACACAGCATTAAGCAAATGCAACTCATTTGGGTGTTACTGTGCTGATCTAAGTAATTGCTGCTGACAAAGCCAATCTTGCAGCAATAAATTGAAGGGGTTTTAACTTTACATTAGTTGAGCAATTGAAAACTCTTTTGAAAATTCTAAAATCACTATTCACTCCCCCAACCCCCAACCCATGTGCCGACTTTTTCCTCTTAACAATTTTATACCAAACTAGCTCATAGATTTTAGTGCAGTACGGTACACAATGTCTCTCTACTCAGTTACAAGCACAGTGAAAGGTTATTGTTCATAACCACAATGGTTGTGGCATACAGGTTAAGGCCTTGGGGGATGTGGTGGAATATCCCATTTGCCCAGGTTCGAATCCAGGCGTACACAACAATTGTGGCCACTGAGGTTTAACGAGGGCTGATGTCTTACGGTCATAATTTGCCAAGGGATTAGTCTAGGCATAGCCTAGGACACCCTCCCCCCCCCAAAAAAAAAGGTTATTGTTCATGATCAGAAATATTAATAGCGAAAAAAAGTAATTTATTGAAATTTATGGTTTTTATTGGTGTATTGTCATTCACCTCAATCCATGTTATAGACCGGCTAACACAACCAAATTGGTCGAGGAAAGAAGGCCCAGCGACCAAGCACTCATGCCCAAGATGAGAAATAATTCTCCCTTGGTAGCAAAAGGTTATCCAAAATCTATATGGCCATGTGCGGCAATCATATTCTCCAGTCTGTAAAAGCTTGACGCTGTATAGCAAACTAACATGATTTTTAAGTGTAAAAGAGAAGAGAATACCTGGTCGAGGATAGAATTGAGAGATATGAACTTGGGAAAACTTGTAATCCTTGATTAAATCAACTGTTTGAGCAGCATCTTCATCTGTTTCACCTGAATACCCAATCAAATTTTCAGTTTACATAGACATTCTGCTAATAGTATGCAAACTGAAGTTTGTACAGATGTTAATTCGGTCGCAAATACTTGTGACGAAAAATCAACATGAGTTTATTACACATTTGTTGGAGGAATCTTGTCAACTGGAAGAGTTAGAAACAAATGTTGTCGCAAGAAGTAGCGGTTAAGCTAAATTTAGATCTCTTGCACAAGGGATTTGTGAGGCAATACGGATTAAGAGGTTCTTAGAAGACTTATAGGTCTCTATATGTAATTAGTATAATGGAGATCAACTTTTTCTGCTCAAATATTTTATAGTTGGCATTTGGCATGTTCACACAGAAAGATTACCCATGCAGATTCCAAAAGGAGAGCAGTGACAGGGTATAATTTGACCAAAATCACCAGTCTACAAGTCACCTTTTACAAATTTAACAAAACCCAAAATTTCTTTAGCCAAGTTGACAAATATTTACAGTTGATCTGTAATAAACCACATCCAGGTCAATTCACCACGGTATGACATGGCACTTCAGTCGCCTTATATGGAATATTTTTGTTCCATAAATCAAATAAAAACACACAATGCAAACGTTGATGTGTTTTTGATAATTGAGGACTCAAGTCATGTGTTACTGCTTTGGACAAAAAAAAATACATCATAGTGAACTTATTATCTATACGGATTACCATAATATGATTCATTCACAAGAAGGCCAGAATGATTCACTAGTGAATGCACAATAAGCATCTATTAATGGGCTAACAAAATTTGAGATTGGTGAAAGACAACTAATATGTTGGTCTTTTGGTGAATATATGTAAAGTAGAACAAAGTAGGAGCTCTCATCAACTATGGTAAAGCTACTTATACCCCATCTCTCCATTAAACCAAACTAAAACCAATATCACCAAACTAATTCATGGTAATGTGGTACAGGTAGTCATTAGTTTGTGGTTCATCAGAGTAGTCTAATTCGATATTCCATGTCGAACATGGTCTATTAGATACTGGGGCATAGTAAAATGTCAACAAATAGTTGAAGAGAAGTTATGCATATACATGAATGGTGTAAAAAATTTAAAAACTTAGGCAGGTAGTATTTATTTAAAATAAGATAATCACATCAAATAAGAAATGGAAGTGTTTTTTAAATTATGCAAGGGTATTTTGCATAATTAAATGGTAATCAAACCTATTTTTTAACATCTATATATGTATCGTTTATTATTGCAATTTTACGGAAAGGATATAAAAGAACCAAGACAAAAGGAATATGTATGCTAACCCGGAAATCCGCAAATAATATCAGTCGCAATCTGCATCCCAGGAACAAGTTCAGTCAATGTATCCACTACCTTCCGGAACTCGCCTACTGTATATTCTCGATGCATTGCCTGTCATTCAGCGGCAACAAACAAAGTAATCACATACTTGTAACTTGTGACACTTGTGACGTAACTTGATTGAAGTCAATTACGTCTCTGTCTACTTGTATCATCACTTACGGTTAAGATAGCATCACTCCCAGATTGAACGGGTACGTGAAGAAATGAATAAACACAAGGGTGACACAAGATTTCGGCTATCTCCTTCAAGTGCTCCAGAATATAAGGAGGGTTAGTCATCCCAATGCGGAGCATTGTGCTCCCATTTGTTGGGAGTGCTGTGACGATTGCATTTAACAAAATTGGAAGATTTACTCCGATATCACGACCTGCGAATCCACACAAGGCAACGGAAAACTACAATTATTTCATTTATTAATAAGCTTGAAACTGCATTACTGACAAATGGATGGCTTCAACCTTCTCTGTAAATCAACAAGCAGATATACCTATAACTTATTGAAGTACTGCATAATTAAAATCAACAGCAATTGAAGTGTATTATGCATAAAGAATCATTGACACTCAACTAAAGAACCATCTATTAGCAAATTAATAGAAACATCAACATCAATTAACCACTAACATCCGTTAACCAGGCATACATGAAATATAGCGAAGCCTCGAAGGAAAGAATGTGACTCTTCAGTATTCTTTTCTTTGATTGTGTAGCATTTTACTTAAAAGGATGTTGGGCCTAGGGGCTAGGTCAAGCACACAAAACGATGCGTTCATGTATTTTTTAAATCTTCACTTTTCGTTGCCTATGTTGATCGACATGACGCACTACTGCAATATCTCAATAGATCCGAGAATGTTTTTTTTTCATCTTTTGTCCAACATTCATTCTCATTCAAGTCTCCTAGCAAACACCACATTCTTGCTCCCAAAACACAGTTAAAGACATGACCACTAAACCACATCCCTAAAACTATTGGCCAACCCTAACGTAGTGGGCATGCATAGTAATAGGTGTAATCCCTTGAACCCCATAAATTAGAATGATGATGTCATGCGGTTACAAGAAAACGTGAGAAGGATCTTCAAGAAATGTCTCCATGTGTCCTATATAAGAGGCTTCAAGTATCAAATAGCACGGCCTTAACTAAGGGGTTGTTTGTTTTTCAAAAAAAAATACTCTTAATGGCTCTTTAGTCTGAATCGTTACATTTAGACTGTTTGTTTGTTTTTCAGTTTTCAGAACCTGTTAACTCTTAAATACGTTTGAAATAAGAAGTGGTGACCTAACTTCTTAAAACCTCTTATCGCCACCTCAGTTCATATGATCTTCTTTCTCTCAAGACGCGTCCAGACGTTACAGAAACATACAGTCTTGTTGATTCAAGTTTCAGACTTCAGCACCACCTCTTATTAATCAGACTTCAGACCTCAAAAAACATACGGCACCTAAGAGAGGCTTCAAAGAAGAAGAAAGAGTATGAATCGTTACCATATGCCCCAGTGTCTTCACTGCTCAACCAAATCTCTTTGACTCCATCATTTACAACACTTTTGACACGTCCCACCTGCAGTTTTGAGAATGCTTTAAAAATTTAACCAGTTTAGTAACTCGGTAATGGACAGAGTTACGCCAGAGTAATACTTACAAGGCTGTCAACCGTATAGCTTCCTAGATGACCTCGAGCATGCTTCGTCTTGCAATAAGTGCAAGCTCCCAAACAACCAACATTTATCGGAAGAATTTCTACAAATTTGTTCTTCCTTACCTGTTGAAGTCATGCAGATTAAACCCAGCACTCCAAAATAAATAAAAGAGTAAATTACACTGTGGGTCCCTGTGGTTTACTCAAAATCTGGATATGGTCCCTAATTTGAAATAAGTACACCAGGGATCCCTGAGGTTTGCATTTCGTTGCACTCTAGGTCCCTAAAGGGACCCAGAGTGTAATTATAGGGACCCAGAGTGCAACGAAATTCAAACCACAAGGATGGTGTACTTATTTCAAAATAGGGACAATATTCAGATTTTAAACTAACCATAGGGACCCAGAGTGTAACAAAATAGGGACAACCAAATTCAAATGTCATTTTATTCTTTGATGGCAAATCCCGCAGCACATGTTAGTGTAACAAACAGATAAAATAATACCTTAGGAAGATCGAGTGCTGGAAGTGTTTTGCGATTCAGTAGTCGGACCTCATGGCCTTTAAGGGTCTCCTCAACAACCTCTACGACCCGATCAATTTGCTGAACTCCAACCACACTGACACCTTCAAGCTCTTTCAGATCTCGACTTCCTTGTGGCACACATCCAGCCACTACAAGTGGCTTTTTTGCACTTTTACATTTTGATATCAATGTGTCCATGGCTGACTGGCTTGGGGACTTTACTGTACAACTGTATTATAAAAACGTTACACATTTGAAGTTCACATATTACATGTGCATTTCAAAACTTCAAACTTGTACACATTCCGAAATACCATAAATTGACTAATGGTTTTGTTAAGCCGTGACTAACACTAAGTGAGATCTTCACATATTGCAGTGTGAGCTCAGGATGGGAAATTAGCTTCTTGTGTAGCCCAGAAAGTGACATACGCTAACAGTTAAAAGTCAAGGCGAAGGATCGTGTGAGAAGTTGAGTTTTCGGTGAGAAGCGTGAGAAGTAGATCTGAACCGTTGATCTCCTTTAATCTCAAGCCCTCCCATGAATTGCGGCTTAGAAGGGAATTCATCGGGTGCATCTTATCTTGGTGCAGCTTATCCTAATGTGCGTCCATTTCTCATCCAACAGTTCATAACCACTTCTCACGCTTCTCACCATTAACTCAACTTCTCACCGGAACTCAACCCTAAAAGTGAAATTGACCACGTGTCAACTTCAAAGTTGATATCAGATAATAGCCAAGGGGACTTTCGATAATTTGCTGACTTTTTCATCACATGAAATCACACCAAAAATAATTTTAAGCTACAAAAGTTTGCTCTCGAATCACACATGAAACTGTAACATAAAAAAAGAATGCAATCAATGAACATAAAGATACATGATCCACGTAAAAAGTTCAGTCTTCTCTCTTCGTCATTAGACTTGACTACTCCAGACAACGAGCTGAACCCAATGATCAAGTGAATGCATGCAAAAATGCGGAGATTGGATTAGAAGAATATTATATTTCCCTGTTGTAAAGTCATCCACTCTCTCTCTTTCGCACTCTCAATCTGTCATCCCACATATAAATACTCTTATTGTTTTGAACAATTATGAACTTGGAAACTTTTTAAGTTTCAATGTTGTGAACCTGCAAGAAATTGTGACCAGAGTCTAACCTCCCCCTTCAATGATAAGAGTTCAATATATCCCGTACATCTACTCATGTCAGGAACTGAACTAATTAGGTAGCCTTTGATCATAACACCCAAGTTCTCCTCTCCCCTTTCCCCTTCCCCTCTCAAAATCGTATAACTTGAAACCGGTGAGTGTTGTTGCTTCTCCTTGTCTTTTTTCTTCTCTACGGTTTTTCTTCTTCAATGCCAACATAATCACTAACTAATCGGTTCATATTATTTCATAGGGGGGAAATACGGTGACGTTTGTTTTTTTAGGAGTTGCTGAAATCTGATTTCACTTCTAATTTGTAAGAGGTGGTGTTGAAGTCTGAAATCTGAATCAATAAGACTGTTTTCGTAAACTGACAAACGTCTGAATATGTATAATTGTGTATTTTATCCCTCAAAAATTCAACTTAAATACGTCAACTGAAGTGAGCATCGATGATCGAAAGCCGGAACGAAAAAAAAGAAACAAAAGAAGGATGTTGGCAGATTTGCGAGGCTGTGGAGTTTTAATCATATCTCACTCACTGAAGCCCCGATTTAAGCGATTCAAGATTATCTGGAAAGCCAACACACAGATCTACAATCTTCGTGTTTTGCGTTTTTGCAAATTTGGGGTGCATTTGGGATAAAACCAACGTTGAAATCGAAAGAATGGTGCAGGACGGAAATAAAAGGAGATTTAAGAGATAGGGTTACCAATTTTTGATATAAAGTCCACTAAGCATATCTTGAGTTGGTGCGGAAATGGGATCTCCAATAGTTGGAGACAAAAGATTCATATTAGAAAACATAAGTAAAGGTGCCTCTGATTGAGCCTCCTATTCATTCAATAACATCATTTTGAATGCATTCAATTTGAATTGGTACTTTTTTCATTCCAATTATTGTGAAGAGACATCTACAATCGTTAGTCTTGGGCAGTTTATTTGTGAAAATGTATGTATAGCCAATTGATTTGAACCCATAAGCGGGACCACCACCCAATAGCCCCAATAGCACATAATCTCCTAATTGTTGTCCAGACCATATTAAGAGATAAGAGGCTCTGAAAATAATAAATAAATAAAAACAAACAAACGGTCTGAATTATAAAATCAGACATAAGTGGTGATTAAGAGCTTAAAATGAAAAGACAAACAAGGCCCACATGTGTAACTGAAAAATAAAATAGTTTTTTAGCAGCATGCTCCTTCCTTTCTAGGAAAAAATAGGAGGAGATGCACATTTTGATGTCACGCCTAGTACTTCCATATGCAAAATTGATATGACAACGCATTTTGTATAAAAATGAAACCAACTTCAAACTTTATAACAGAGAATAAAATATTTATGATAAATCAGTTACAAGAGCCATATCAATTTGAAATCAAAAAGACTACATGCATGATGCACCACCTTGATGGAATCGAGGTTAGTAAGCATCACAAGAGACAAATGTGTGTTTGTGAGGGTGCTAGCTAGCCAGCTGCCAGCTAATACAGGAAAAACTAATATAAGAAAATCACAATGCAAAACATTTATTGCTTTTTGGGGGACATATACATATGATTTAAAGTGTAACTAGTTTAGACAAAGGTTGTAGTCTCAAATAGAATCTGAGTCTAGAAATGCACAGAAAAAATTACTGCATTACAATTTACAAGAGCACCGCATGGCAAAATATATCCAATTTTTGGCTTCTGTTACATGCTTATTTTGTGTGTGCTGTACCCAAAATCAAAATCTGGACGTCACGGTTTGGTATAACAGAAAGCGTTATAGTTTATGGTTATTGTTTAGCAAACTTGATATCTCAGATTCTCACCACATATAAAGTGCTTTTCCACAACCCGTAACTCCTGCTTCTCTAACTAACTGGGTACATTCACACATGGTGAGAATATCTGATTAATGTAATGGACAATTGTGACTACACCAATTAGGCTATTCAAGAGAATGATTTTTGTTATTTCTGCTACGGATCATGCACCATATGTGCATTCGAGGGTTATGCCTATACAAGATGATCTCTAGATAGTTAATTTCAGAAGGCAGTAAAATTGTGACATATGATATCAAAAAGGGACCATACAATTAACCTATTAGTAAAGAGATAAGATTGAAGGTACAAATATTGGCTCAACGTAAGGCTCTTAACAAGCAACAAACACCTTCTCACATACAAGTGAAAGTCAACCTCGATACATTTTGTGCATTCATTAAATCTTTGGCTGTTCAAATGTGCATAGATGCATCATTATTACTACATCTTCAACAGCAAGGTGAAGAATTGTATTGACCCCTTACGTAAGATGTTTGACTATGTAAGGTTTAAGTTCCAAAAGAGGGAAACACACCACGACATGCCTACCATCATCTATAGTTCACTTTCAAGGGATTACGGTTCAATTTCACTGTCTTAGATTTCATAATATGTCGTCAATTTCACTGTCTTAGATATCTTATGACGAAGTTCAGGGTACTGCCGAGTGCCGAGGGAAAAAGTGAAATATCATTGACTACAAAAGATGGGGCTGTAGGCATAGACAGATGAATCTACGAAACCACACACCACTGACAGTAACGACAATTGTAAATTTCACCAAAAAAATCCATTAGAACTCTCACTGAACTAGCGCCAATGCCGTCGCTTCTAAATAAAATCCAAACCCCTAGGAACCACATGTGAGGAGGCATTTCAGAGCTGACTCGGCAGCTGAGGCGAGCGGAGGGGTTCAAGCCCGTCTCCACAAGATTCGAACTTGAACTTGTTGTGTATTTGAGCAAAGTCACTCTGCCCCTTTGCCAACTGAGCTACACGCCCGAGGGCATTAATCAACATATTACATAATTTGTGAAATTGGGTTCTAATAGAAAAACATAAAGGTAGTTTGAGATCCCTTTTTACTGATCATAGAAGACTTCGGTGAACTTTTCTTTGAAGACAAATCTTTAAACTTATTAAGCTGACCACGAGAATCTTTGTACCCAAACAGTTTTACGTGACAAGCGTTAGAGACCCCAAACAAACCACCAAATACAATTGATATACATCACAAGCTTTACAAGGAAAATAACCTGTTTTAGTTTAGAAAAATCCTCTAATAACCTCATTTTGTAACTTTATAATTAACAATCAACTTAAACCTTGAATGATGAAACAACTTAGTCATCAATTTATCCAATCATCTTTCACTTCATATATGCAATGGCCGTTTGTAAGAATTCGCTTACCGACTACAAAAATTAGATTCTCCCAACTCTCATGAACCATTATATGAAGAAAAAAAGATCATGCTTACTAATTAAAACATTAAATTCATACTAGTAGCACACTTGGAATCTTGGTGCTCATTGATCAACAAAGCTATATCTTGAGAAAGAAAAAAGTATCGAAGTTATTTTATTTCATTCTTAAATTCTTTTATACGGTTTTCTTTACCTTTTAAGAAGCAGGAAGACTGCAGGAAACAACATAGAAAGATAACTCACGTATTTATCAGCCAAAGATCTGCTCCTTCTGCATTGTCACTGATAGCATAGCCAAATGCTGAAAGTTGACCAGCCATGTACTCGCTGTCACTCTGCCGAACACAAACAAACCGCTCAAAAGGATGAAGGGGAGGAAATAATCTTCACAATGTACTTTACTTTTTAAACTACTTTATATCATAAACTCGACATAAAATAGAAAAAGTAGTTTGATACAAACATTTTCAGACTACAGATGGAGTTGATACCTAATAACTACAATATTCATGTCATTGCCATAAAAAACAATATGTGGAAACCTTACTTAGAGCACTGAAAATCCAGTTGGTTTAACTAATGATAATGCTATCAGAAACTACAAAGAGTTTTGCAAGAAAGGAGTTTCATATTCATATTTAGCACTTACAGGGACCATCTTATACATGCCTTGAAAATGTGCCTCAGCATCATTTATGCAAAACAAAACACACAAGAGATGAACATAGTTTCCAGAAACCACAAGGGTTGTGGCGTACTGGTTAAGGTCCTGGGGATGTGGTTCGAATCCAGGCGCACACAACAATTGTGGCCACACTGAGGAGGTTTAATCAGGTCCTGCAAATGTATTTCTCTTTCTTGATTCTTTTTTGTAACATATGCAGCACCTATCCTTGATCATTGTAAATTTTCAGTTATGACAAAAAAGAAAGATAATACTAGAGAAATTGAACCTGGTTATGTGAGCAGCCAAATGTCTTCAAAAAAATGGTCTGTGAAGATTAAGATATAACAAAAGAAGAATTGCAAAGTCAGTGAGAGGAGAGGAGAGGGGAGAATGGAAAAATTATGCGTGAGGACATGAATCCAACCTGGGTGCCAGGGACTTGATATGTGGAGGAGTTTTGAAGCAATGATGATGGCTCAAGTTTAATACTTTTATTCTTCTTCTTGATTGGATTAATTCCAACGGCGGCGGTAATGGGCAGTCGGAAACCGGGTGGAGCTGCTGCGCTATCACCGACCAACAAATCCTCGATGTCTTCCATGTCTCCGGCGACACTGGTGTATGGACTGTGAGGAGGCGAGTTCCGATGATAATTGTGCTAACAAGAGGAGCTGGGCTCATAGAGCAAGGATGCTAGGCTTGAATCAGAGCCCAAAAATGAACTGGTTTTGGACCCTGGGGCATCCACCGGGCCAATACAATACAATGACATTAAAGAAGTGCGAATAAGGGGCTTTTTGTTTACTTTTCATTAAGATGTAACATCTAAATTGCTAAGAGGTGAATTTTGTTTGATAAAAAAAAATCTGTTTCTTAATAGTTTCAAAACCCTCTGAATGATTTTGTATCATGACTCTTTCTTAACCATTCAGAGCCCTAATTTCATTCTAAACAATTAGCAAACAATCATATTTCATTTTGCATCAAATCATAAGATCCTCTTAATCATTCTGACCACTTAATAATTCTGCACCAAACCATTCAGCAGCGGTCAAACAACCCCTAAGTTTATGTTTGATTCGTATATTTTAAAGGAATTTGATGAAATTAGAATGTTAAATTATTTTGATCAAATTTTGTTTTTTCGTTTAGTTCATTCCTTTTAAAGAAGGAAACTTCAAAGTCCATCAAATTTCATAAATAAGGGATTTTAATATTCCTTCATAATAAGTTAGAAAATTTCAACGTTGCATGATGTCTATTTTCTCGGATATGATTGAGGACACCATGGAAATTTTATGGATGATTTTTTGGTGATTGGGACTTCATTTGAAAATTGTCTTGAAAATTTGAAAAAAAAAATTAAAAAGATGTGAAACTCACGATTAAATCTTAAATTGGGAAAATGACATTTTATGGTACAAGAGGGAATTGTTTTTGGTCACATGGTTTCTAAAAAAGGTTTAGAAGTGGATAAGGTGAAACTTGAAGTAATAATGCAATTACCCGAACCTACTTCGATTAAAGAGTAAAGGCATTAAAAGTTTTTTTGGGACATGCGGGCTCTTAGGGTGCGTTTGGTACGCAGACATGACAGAACAGAACAGAACAACTGTCCAGCGTTTGGCAAGACATGACAGAACTGGACAGAACAGGACTAGAGTGGTTAAATGACGAATCTACCCCTAATGAAAAATCATAGATTACATCACATAAAATTAATTTACATCACAATGGATTATCAAAAACATAAAACTAATTTATCACGATTGAATTTTGGATATGGAAATCAAAACCCAAATTTTATGTTTCGGATTTTAGGTTGTTTCGGGTTTGGGTTGGTCGGGTTTCGGATTGATGTCGGTCTGGTTCGGGTATTATATAATACAAAAGTTATATATAAATTTAATCGATTGAAAGATTGATGAAATCGATAGCAAATTAAAAAATTTGAAAATATTTCAACAGACTATAATTTACGATTTTCAAAAAATAATTAGATAAAAAAAATATATATATATATATATAGCATTTAAAATATAGATTTATGTTATTTCGGGTTTTCGGACGGGTTGGGTGGCCAACGATCAAACCCAATCCGAACCCAGATATCCTCCCAAATGTCGGGTTTCGGATTATAGGATTTCGGGGTATTCGGGTTTTGTAAAAACACCATATTTTCGGTTCGGATGCGGATTCGAATTTCGGACTATTCGGGTTTTACACACCCCTAGCTTGGAGGCGTGGATGATGAGAAGACATGTTTTATGTTTTTAACAAAGGGTATATTAGTCAAAATAATGATGTTCTACTTAGTTCCAGGGGGTTGGAGTGGGACAAGTGTGTCCCATGCTTGTTCCACTTAGTTCTAGTGTGTCCCACATATGGTCACGCCAAACATGGGACAAGTCTGTTCTGTCCTGTCCTGTTCCACTCTGTTCTGCATACCAAACGCACCCTTATAGACGTTTCATAAAGGATCTTTCAAAAATTGCAAAACCACTTTGCAATTTATTGCATGTAGATCAAACTTTTGATTTTACTTCTGATTGTAAGAAAGCTTTTGAAACAATCAAAGGCGCCCTTGTGACGGCACCTATTGTGATAGCCCCAAATTGGACCATGCCTTTTAAGGTAATGTGTGATGCGAGTGACTGGACCGTAGGTGCCGTTTTAGGACAAAGGCAAAACAAAAAAATTTCACCCCATTTACTACATGAGTAAAACTCTTATCGAAGCTCTAATTAATTATACAATAACTAAGGAGTTACTTGTTGTAGTATTTGCTTTTGACCGGTTTTGTTCCCACTTGATTGGCACAAAGGTCATTGTTCACACGGATTACTCCGCTATCAAATATATTTTCAATAAAACGATGAAAAGTCATGGCTTATTCGATGGGTTCTTCTTTTATAAAAATTCGACATAGAGATAGTTGATAGAAAGGGAGTCGACAATCAAGTTACGGATCATCTCTCTAGGATTGAAATGAAAATGTCAAGTGGTGGAAGTCATGAAATCAAAGAAAATTTTCCGGATGAGCTTATTTTGACAATTCATCATTTTGAAGGAGACTTTCCTTGGTATGTGAATATTGCAAATTATCTTGCAAGTGGAATAAGTCATATTATATGAAGGGGCAACAATTTAAGTATTGCTTATTAATGTATAGTTCCTTAAATTTTAATTTTACAATTAAGTACTGCAAATGTACAAGTTCTTGAAACTTCATGTTTGAAAAAAAAAAACTAACGGATAACAAGTGATAATCATGTTCAATACGTGTTTATCTCTACTAATATTGCATAGTAGATAACGCGTTATCTCCATTTCTCAATCGCCAACAAATTAACCAAAGGATAAGAGGGATTCGACAATTTTATTCGATTCACTACCAATATGAGGTTAAACATGTCAATCTCTTTAAGAGAATTGATACGTGTTTTCAATTTATTTATGCATTGTCTAATGAATTATCTACATAACTTTTGAAATCAGGTTATTAGTTTATCTAAATCCTTCAACATGAACATTATTAACTTATATCAATTTTTGAAAGTGATAGTTTCCATTTGGTTTTCATGCTCCTGATTTTATAAATACATACAACTCCTTTATATATGTATTTGTATGTATATTTATACTAGTATGTTTCATATATAACGTGGTATATTTGTTGCTAGTTTGAGAGAAGAAATAGTTACCAGTGCTAAGAAAGTGCTTGAATTTATGGAGTTCGGTGAAGGTAATTCCTAATATAAATTCACTTTTTTGCTACCTTTAGTGTTTCTACCGATAATCCAAAAGGAACATTTCCGTATATTTAAGAATCATATATTTTAACAAATCATTGAAATCATTATAGACATTCATTTGTTGATCCAACTATTTAAGTCTAATTGATATGCCACTCATCAAACTGTCGATGATGTAGAACCAAGAAAACTAATAAACTGAAACATACACACTTAGGGACCCATCATGTAAAGCATGAATGAATAACTGCAAGGTACTTGAGACTATCTAAAAAAACTATGGCATAGACCCACCTCATTTATCGTTGCCAGACATTTGAATCCCAACCAATGCAACATCAACATTGTCCTGAATCATCATCAATTGCATCACGGATTATAAAATTAGTTTGATGAAACTGAAATTGATAACTTGAGAAAGCAACACTGCCAAAATCGATTACCGGAGAAAATAAGTAGTGTCAAGAATTTCGAAGATCTTGATGTCGAAACTTGATGAAACTGAAATCAGTAACTTAATAAAGTAAACAGTGTCGAGAATTTCATACCGCTGCCGAAATCGATAAGTTGATAAAATAAATAGTCAAAATTTTATAGATCTTGACATCAAACCTTCAACAGAATAGATCAATCAGATAAAAAATACAAAACCGAAATAGTTAAATTGATTACTTGAGAGTCGATTACAACCAGAATCTGACTAGCTTGAAATTGATAACTTGATAAACTAAATAGTCAAAATTTTCATACATCTTGACATCAAACCTTCAACAGAAGAGATCAATCAGATAAAAAAATACGAAACCAAAATAGTTAAATTGATTACTTGAGAGTCGATTACAACCAGAATCTGCTTGGCTTGAGTATCCGATGAAGCGAAGACAAGAGATTCGAAGATGGTGAAGTGAAGGCGGGAGATTGGGAAATGGTGAGGCAAGAAGCAAACCACACCACCGATTGGAGATGTAGAGTCGTGGCCGTTAAGGAAGATAAAGGGATGATGTTAAATGTGAATATGAATGGATGAGTTAGATTTGTTGGAAATTTTAGTAAAAAATATGCGTTTTTACTAACTTTGGACACAATTAAATACATGTATATGTATTGTATATATCTAACTCTTCGTGGGTTTGTGTTCTCCTATATGAGAGCTTTGAAACGATATATTATGTGTCAAAAACGGAATATGTGTGAATGAGATATCGATGCTCAAAGTTGAGTAATTGGGATGAAATTAGCAAAAATCAAATGGGGTGGAATGTGTCCCACATTGGAAGAAGTAGTAAACCTTTTGTGGTTTATTACCTTGAATGTGGAAGGAGCTTACAAGCTCTTTGTTTGGTTTTACTCTATCACCTACCCGCGCGCAGGGGGGGTGCCGATTGAGACTTTCGTAGGCTAAAATCGGCAAATTTATGCGTGGGCGCGACCTGCGGACACGAATGCAACTCTGAAATCTTGTGCTCGCATAGGGCGGGTTAGGCCGCGGGCTTACCCGCGCTGTAAGTCGCGACATGCACTATCTCGAAGACAAGAAACAGTGCACCACGCGGGTTATGCCGCGAGTTTACCCGCGTGGCAAGTCGCGAGATTCACTATTGCATAAATCTACTTCGTAACTCCCGTTGATACTCATTGATGTATATGATTAATGGTAATTAAAAATTTAATTACAGCTTAATTCATATTAAACTATCGGTTTCGAATCTCGAGTATATAAAGGAGTCTAGGTTCATTCCAAGAAAAATACTCTGAATACGAACAATACATATTCTCTCAAAATCTGAAGCATACGGTTTTCTCTCAGGCTACTTTTTCAGGCAAGTGGTATATCCGGCAGTACACACTGCTTAAGCTGTTGTACCCTGGAACAGACGACAAATCTGTTTAAGGGAATCATGTTCAACACGAGCCTCAGCATCGTTGAATTCATCTACGGTTTATTCGTTATAATTCCTTTCTATTTGAGTTTATTAATCATTTGTTGATTATATTTAGTTATTTTGTTCTTGTAATTTTATATGTATTATTAAAATACATATCGGTGGACTAACAAGGTTGTGGGTAAGAGATTTTGTTAAAAGAAAATAAAAAATCTGAGAAAAAAAAAGGTTGGATACTCCCATTTGAGAGTGACACGTCATCAGCAAAAGATTCTACTTTATATATTTATATAGATATAGATTAATTGATAGCTTATTCAATTAAGTTATGGATCAAGTAATTTAAATAGAAAAATATTAAAAACCAAAAAATATTTAAAATAATAAAACAAAACTAATTAAATTATAAATTTGATTTTATTAATTGTTATTAAAAATAAAATAAAATTAGCTTTTAGTTATATTAATAATTTTGATTTTGATTAAAATGAAAAAAAATGAAAAGTAATTGCATTTAATATGATGAAACTATTTAAAAATAATTCAAAAATGTGAGTAAAAAGATAAATAGGCATGGAAGCATCTCCTTAACTCTCTCTCCTCATCCTTCTTATATATATATATATATATATATTGATGATTTTATTAATTGTTATTAAAAATAAAATAAAATTAGCTTTTAGTTATATTAATGATTTTGATTTTGATTAAAATGAAAAAAAATGAAAAGTCATTGCATTTAATATGATGAAACTGTTTAAAAATAAATCAAAAATGTGAGAAAAAAGATAAATATGCATGGAGGCCTCTCCTTAACCGTTTCTCTCGGTCGGCCGTTGATCGTTTCCTTGGCCGATCATTAACCGTTTCTTTAGGAAATTACGGGTGTTACAATCCTCCCAACCTTAAAGAGATTTCATCCTCGAAATCTGGCACTGACCAGACAACTAAATGTCGCATTTAGCGAGACCGATTGGTTCTCAATCTAAAAGGGATGCCTCTACGATACCTTGCCTCTTATATGAATCCGATTACATCCCGGTTAAGGTTGTCGTTGGATTCCTCATAACGAGTCGTCATAATCTTAATCCCAAGGTTCGACGTATCTCACTGATGACGGGGTGAACATCGAGTCCTTATCGAATCATTTTCCTATCATTAAGACCTCGGTTACCTCCCAACCTTAGGTTATTCGTATTACCTCATGAGTAGCTTACGACCTTAACCAACAATTTCCACCAAGGGTGCCCAAAGCGAACTTTACCTTTAAATACTTATAAAATAGCGTGAGGCGTGGCGTGGCGGCAAGGTCAAACCTTAAGCCTTACACGCCACGGCGAGGACGCGACGTTTTTCAAGGCGTGACATAAGACGACAAATTTGTATGTCATATTTAAAATTATATATATATACACGTATATGTTATATATACATTATTGTAATCAAATAATGATATTAAAGAATGTACATTCATATTGCAAGAAGATGAATCATATCAATTACTAGTATAAAATTAGTTTTTTTATTGAATATTTAAAATAGAACTTAGAAAAATAATTTTACAATTTCGTTTTAATCGTGAGTCCATAACGTTTATGACTTCATGAAACTGTGAGTGATGTGATTAGATAAATCTATAAAAGTTTTGAATCTAAAGTTAAAAATGTAAAAACACAAAAGATAAAAAAAATTAAAAAAATATTTTTTTTTGAAAAAAAAATCATGTCTTAGAAAAAACGCGCCCCATGGCACGCCTTAAGGCGCCATAGCGTGAGCCACGCCTTACAGAAACATTATGGGTCATTTCGTAATGGTGGAGACGCGTCTTGCGCCATATCGCGCCATGGCACACGCCATGGCACGCCTTTTTGAACACTGGTGACAATACAAATTTGTACACACAAAAAACGATAAGATATCACCCTGAGCATCCATCTGTAGACTTGCCCTGTAAGAAATGTCATATGATTATAATAGATACAAACCAAATGTAGTTGTAACAAGTGTGTAATAATAAGTAGTCGTTTGTACCTTGTTAATCGTGTAAAATTTCTTGATACATCACATTTTGACGTGTAGACTCCACCACGATTGGTTTTTTTTGTAGGCTTTACTAATACCTTCGTATTTTCACGCGAAGTCCCTCTTGACAATGCCACGTAAAGTTGGTTGTGCGAGAATACCGATTCTGGTAGATAAACACCAACATTCGGAATGGTCTGTCCTTGAGCTTTATTGATTGTCATAGAAAAGCTAAGCCGGACTGGAAACTGTTTTCTCTTCAATTTGAAGAGAAACATGTTATCTTCAGATGGACAAAGAGGAATTCTCGGCAAAAATACCCTCTTTCCAGAATGTTGACCAATGGCTATTTCTACATCGATTACGTTATGTTGAAAACCTCTACATATCAATCTGGTGCCATTACATAAGCCGTTAGAGGGATCGATATTTCGTAATAGTATTATTATTGGGCATCCAATTTTGAGCCGGAGGTAATGAGGAGGCAAACCACTGATGGTTAGTGAGTTTAAGAACTCCATTGGATAAAAGTTATTCCTGTCATCTTCTGCTTCATCAAAACTGTAGTAAACTTTTTCCTCTCCGCATAATCTATCAATCAACTGGTCATTAATCTCATCGACATTCTCATTTTTAGTTGATAATATCGCTCTCGAAACGATATAATCTGAATCAGCACCGTTGATTTGCAGAGATGGAAATATTGCGTCAATCAAATCATCTTTCGATTTATCTTTATTAGTATAGGTAATGGCCATGTCATCGGGTACGTATAAAGCTTTCTTCCACCGCTTCTTCATCTCCATCACCAACTCGTAATAGAAAATCTGAAAACCATGGATCAGTTTGTGCTTGCATATTAAGGGTTAACCGTATCTTTTTAATTGAAGACCAAAGATGTGACATCCGTAGGCTAGAATCTACAATTTATGCTCGGGTTCCACGTCTCATAACGGGTAAGACCTGTCGAAAATCACCTCCCATAATCATTATCTTTCCACCAAATGGGGGTGTCACCCCTGTGATGTCTTGCATTGTTCGATCAAGTGCCTCCACCGCATGCCTCTTAGCCATCGACGCTTCGTCCCAGATTATTATTTTTGCATCCCGAAGCAATTGAGCAGTCCCGCTTTGTTTCTTTATGTTGCACATTGAGTTATTATCAACATTGAGGGGAATCTTAAATCGGGAGAGAGTTGTTCTCCCCCCAAGCATATTATTAGCTGCAACACCCGAAGAAGCAGTCACAAGTGCAATAAGACCACGGGAACGAATGTTGGCAAGCAATGCCTTGTACAAATAAGTTTTTCCAGTCCTACCTGGACCATCTATGAAGAACACGCATGGACAATCATCATCTACGTGCCTCATGATCTCATCATATGCGTATTTTTGGTCGAAATTGAGGGAGTCTCGGGCATGTAAGTGTTCTTCTTCGACAACTATGGAGTATTCATCTTGTACCTCACGGAAACTATCAAATTGTAAGTTGCCATCTGCATTTATCTTCGGGAGATCGAAATCATCAATATTTTTACCCATAGATTGTAGAAATGTTGTGACGTCACTCAAGACCAGATTCCGAACTCGGTCAACACTTTCGTATTGTCGTCTATAATCTTCTGAAAGTGAATCGTAATGCTCATCCCACAACTTGCGAACATCTCCTGGCTCACAATAAATTAATATCGTCGCAAATAGCCTCCTAAGAGCATTTGGAAACTGAAACAAGGAAGCCTCCACAAGACATTGTGACTAGATATCGTTAGTCTCTATTAAGCCTCTTTCAAGAGCCGCTTTTCGAAATGTCGAGTGTAATATGCCATTTACCCTGTATAGATCTTCAAAACATGTAGGCCTACTAACATGAGACAAAAGCAGACGTAGGTAATACCGTTCTCCTTCCGCGGGATTAGCATAAACAAGTCGGCCTATCGTTGATCCTTTTTTTCTTAGATTCCAACGACGTGAGCTCGCATTCCATGTGAAATGTTTTGGGAAGTCTTTGTACAAATACTGTCTTGCATTCTCATCTACATTGTTTCTTTAGAAAACTGCAGTCAACATTGTTCGCTTACCGCTCTCTCTTGCAACAATATCTATCATTGTATCATAATCTCTGAACCATCTGCTTATTAGCGAGATAGAGTTGCAAAGCCATCACATGAGGGTGAATTTGAGAAAGTTGAAAGCTAAAAATACACCATATTGCCTCCAGGGGGAGACATAACGTGCATCTTGAAACCTTGAAATCTCATTAATAACACCTCCTCCTTCGTCTGGATCGATATGCATAACTTGTCTATCATGACCCTTATAAACATACTTGAAGAGATATTTCACAGTTGTTATACTCGAGTAAGCCTCAACATTAATATGGCAGTTGAACATCATTAACAACTTTGGGTTATATGGGACCACCCATCTATTATCCAGGGTATTGCCCCGTACATTCACATCTCTTCCATTATTTCTCCTCCGATACAACGGATATGAGTTCTCAACATGTGCTGTTTTATCATTGAATTGCCTAGGATATCTGAAACAACATCTTTTCGGCTCACCTTGCATGCATGGACTTGACGGTCGTAAATGACCGCAAGGACCATGTATCATGTGTTGGACAACCAACTGATGCATTTCTAGATACTTTGTCGGGTCTGGAATTTCAGCACACACAATCTTGTCGTAATGATCTGGATTGGTCATTTTGTCCTCGGGTCTCACTATTAGAAGGAAATGAGCATGTGGCAAACCACACTTCTGAAACTCGATGACATATACATATGCCCTGACAGTGCCGAGGATGTTATTCTTAAAGAGTTGGTCTTTGAGATCCTCTAATTTTGCACGAAAAATTCTTGCAACAAGGTCTGGTCGATCTGGTGCAGTCTGACCGAGCAATAGCTCTCTGAGGATTTCAGGCCATTTTGGATTGCACTTCATTGTAAGGAATATATCAGGTTTCCCGTCATCTTGAACTAAACTACATACTTAATTATAAGGGTAGTAAATGTAACGTATAAATTAAAAAAATTGAATTAAGGAGAGATTTAAGGAGGAGTGAATGTGGATGCGCTAAATGAACTTATAATGTAAAATGCGTCCAAATACATGTTTAGATAGGAAAATACTGAAGTTGACTCACCAAAAGACAACATGTGGCATGCTAGATAAGCAATCCCAAACACCCCCTTAGATTAATCATATTATAAGGTATGAATACTTACTAATAAGTTATATTAGTAATTATATTATACTTAAATCCAACTTATTGTCTTCTATTATTGAACTAATTGGTAATGATAAACCATATGTTTATCTATTATCAGACGTTTTGTATTATATGTATTGTTGATAAAAAAAAATATGTAGCATAATACATTCATCATTATCATAAGAATGGAACAATCATAATTGAAATTTATGGAAAATGGAATTGATTATTTTAATAATATAATCCAAATAAAAGATCAAACAAAGTAAATAACCAAATAAACATAATAATTTAGATTTTTGTCTTAAGAAAACAATCCAACCAAAATGAAAACCGTAAACAAAACAATTAAAAAAGTTTTCCATTATGAAAAAACAAATTACTTCTCAAGTTTGGGGATTATCAAATTTGTAACGACTTATTCTTTATCAATTGGAATGCATGTTTTAGTAGATTTTGTTGCATACCCTTTCATTGCATCATCGACATCATAAATTTCATCAAAATCACGCTTCAGATCAACACTTTTACATGTCTTTTTCTGATACGTTTTTTCTTGTGACACCAGACTATCTGTTGTGCTCTTATCAACATTGCTTGGAGTCGCATTCTCACCCGTAAATGAAACAACATCCTTCAAATAAGATTATAGTGACATATGTTATTTTAGAAACTCTTTAATAATGAATAAATTTACCAACTACATTAAAAGTTATATATAATACCTTTAACTTTTCCACAGAACCAAAATCTGGTGAAAGAACGTTTACAGAATCGGATTTAGCAGGCTACATAATTAATTCTAAAAAAATGTTAGAAAACAAAAAATATGCAGCTCAATTGAAATTTAGTTTCGGGAAATGATAGTTATTACCCGTTGAGCACTAAACCTTATTTCTAGCTCATTCAAGATGTTCTCATTATCATTTAATTTTGAAATACCGTAAACAAAACAACTGTTTTTAATGTTGTAGTTGTTAACTTCAATCTTTATGGCAAATTTCCTATCAAGCAAAACATTCAAATCCTCCGGAAACATCTCCAAATCACCATGCTGAAAAAAATTAATATAACTTTTACATTAATAAACATTATTCATAATATTTTAAAATTAACGTAAACAGTTATGATAAATAAATTACCTCTTTAATCTTTTCATATAGTTTTATCGTAGATTTATTCTAAACTTTGTTGGCCTCCCGATCAAACAATGTCAACGATACAATTCCAATATCATCTTGAACTCTCAAAGGGATTTTGAATCTAAATAATTTTAAATTTAACATCAATATAATAATATAAAAGATACAGATAAACATTGAAAGGTAAATAATACTTACTTTGGCAAAACAACAGTGTCTTGCCCTTTGCATTTATCAGAATCACATTCAAATTTTTTTGTCTCTTCAACCTGACTTGAACCATCATTTTTGTCTGTGACAATGTACGTAGGTCGAACTTTTCTACTACACCTTTTGCAACCCATGTAGAACCAAGGAATGTCTTTGCTAAATGCCTTAACTGTGCCTAAAATAATCAAGGACTTCGCCCGTATAAAGTAGTGCATTATTGATATAATGCAATGATTGAATAAATGAAAATGATATTAAATAACAAGTACCTCAACAGCTTCACTAATTTCAACAATATTTGCTTTACTGTTGTTGTCTAGAAAATCTTCACGATATGAATAAGACAATCCAGAAAGCATTGTAAGTTGTTGTGACGATTTAGATTCGCCACTCAACCCAAGCAGACTGTTTAATAGGAAATATAATTACGGAACAATGTAAATAAAAAAAATAAGAAGACATAAGATATATAAAGAAATAAAATTTACTAACCTATTTCTGAAATCCTTGATTTCATCAATTTCAGAATTGATGTACAACCTCGTACCATTAAATGAATTTGAAAGAGAAGGTTTTTCTGAAAAAGAATGAATAATTGAAGTTAATATATCGTTGCTTAAACGAAATACATATTTTATAAGTTAGACAAACCTCGGTAAATCTTGACCATTGCGAATTGAATTACAACAACGACAAGACCCTCGTCTTTATGAATTGAAACATATTCGTTGAATTGCTCAGCAAAAGCATCCCACAATGTGACATGCAGTTTAAGCCCTCTAAATAAATGTTAGCAAAGGAATTATATATTATGTCAATATTAACATTAGTCAATTAAAATAAAAATACCGACTCCAAGTCCTGTATCTGAATTTGCATTGTTCTCTTCGTTTTTCCTTTGTCATCTGGAAAATTCACCATTGTTGTAATTGAATACATGATAAAAATAGAATTAAGAAAATCTAACATAATATTTAATGTTTATTTTATAAAAAAAATTATTACTAAACCTAAAATAAATTACATTATTATTAAACTATAGAAGAAACTCTTAAAAACAAACTTTTATGCATTAAGTACTGTTTATTGATACACATTACTTAAAATTCAAGATTACAAGTCATGATGCATGAATACAAATTTCTAAAACTATATGTTTGAATTCATAACTAACCGATAAACATAATCAAAACAGGATAAACATCTTAATTTAAATATAAAGAATTTAAAATATATAAGATAATTATACTATAAATCGACAAAAAAAAAAACAAAAAAAAAAACAAAACATCAATTTCGTGATGTATCTCGTTGCATACAAAAAATAAAACAAAACATTAACATTAATAGTTTTAATTAATAACAAATATATATAATCAACCTGTTGATGAAAATTAATGAAATCATATCGAATTAATTATTTAATGGTGAAGATGAAATTTACCTGGTTAACTTTTTTCTTCATGTTGAATCTAACCAACCTTTTTTTCAAAGTCGAACCTTCGTTGCTGCTGTTTCTGAATATATCGAACTCTATTAACTATATATAATAAAAAAAGTAGGTGATATTATATATCTATACTATATTATAAAAACGGTATAAAAAACTCTTAATTACAACATTTTAAGCACAAGTTATAACTAATTAAAGCCAATTACTTAATTTACAATTTCTTAATGCTTTGGTACAACATTTCCAAGCACAATATCTCACATAATCATCTATTTGTGGAATGGATATTCATTTATTAATATAACTATTTGTTTTTTTGGTGGAGGATTTTATAAAATAGATTTTATATTAGCATAATCTATTTTAAATGTAGATTTTACATTTAAATCTATATTAATGAGATGTAATATAAAATCTTTTTTCTTCCGTATTTTTTTATATTACATCTCATAATGATTTTTTCATATTTTATTTTATAAAATCTTTTTCCATATTTTATTTTATAAAATCTTTTTACATAATGAGATGTAATATAAACTATTTTTTCTTCCGTATTTTTTTTCTAATATAAAATCTATTTTATTTTATAAAATCTACACGTATTTTATATTAGCATAATATAAAATCTACACGTATTTTTTTTGATAATATAAAATCTACACGTATTTTTTTTTCACGAGCATTAAAAGAAATTAACCAAGTGTAAAGAAAATAAAATAGAAACGATGTAAATATAAAAATATTCTTCCATATTTTTAATATATTTATATTTAAATGTAAAATCGAAAATGAAAATAAAAGATTTTAAAATATTCTCTACATTCACTATAAATATATATAGCTTCTTTATGTATCATCCGAGTACAAGAAGAAGACGAACGGTCGGGTGTCAATGGCGGAACCTGCAACTGAACAAAAGATATTTCACTATATTTTTGTTTCTTTGAAAAACTACTTTTTTATATTTTATTTTATTTACTGAGGATTTGTTTATATTTTTCAAAACCCACAATCATATTTTTCGAAGTAGGGAAATAAGATATATATACATATCTTTATTTTTATCGATTAATACTATGAGGTCTTGAAGTCAATAGTCAGATAAATATGTTGTGAGACATGTCGTTTGAGTTTTAAATAATATAATACAAAACTATTACCAATATTATTGCACAAAGTCATAACAACAAACGATTAAGAATATATGCAAGTTAACCACTTATGAAAATACATTCGTTTTTCACATTGTATTTCATTAACTGTTAACAGAGAAATTACGTTTCATTTTAACTCGATTCAATATTCCAACAAAAAATTTATCCTCCCGTGCAATGCACGGGCCCAACACTAGTTTATACTTTAGATTTCATTCCTTTTTTCAACTTCCTAGGTTAACATGGAAACATCTTAATAGTTTTACATTTGAAATAAAATAGAATCTCAATCTTTTCCACACTCTTAGTAATTTATATAAACCAATCTCTAACACTTCATTTATTTTAATGAATATATGCATATCCATATTTATTTTAATTGTTTCTTAATTTAAAATACTGATGATAAAGAATGAAAACTTGAAATCTTTTTCTATTTAATCATTATCTCTAACAAGTTTAACTTCCCTAAAATCTTTTCCTATTTAATCATTTTCTTAAAAGCTTAATGTACCGCTATTTAATGCTAATTACTTAAAACTTAAATAGAGAATAAAAACTTGAAATCTTTTCCTATTTAATCATTATCTCTAACAAGTTTAACTTGAAATCTTTTCCTATTTAATCATTTTCCTTTGTATTTAACAAAAATACCTTGCTGGAATACGAGATCACTGCACAGTTTGGTTTGGAAGGGTATTTTTAGGTAACCCCTATCCACCATGTATCAAGATTGGTCCACATGTTCAACAGACTTTTGGCTACTTCAATTATTATTGCAAGAAAATAAAAAAAATAAAAAAAAGAATATACAGGAAGTAGAGTAAAGCCCCAGAAATACTAACATCTTCTTCATTGGCATTTCCTGCACTTGTTTCCCAAAAGCCTTGAATGATCACAAACGGAGGACAATAAGAGAATCCAAGTAGGAAAAAAAAACCAATGGCAAAATAAATAGACAGTAAAAGAAGGTAAATCAAAGTAATGAAAAAACAACTCAAAGCTATCATAAACCTGTAAGCCTATTGCATCAAAACTATCATAAACCTCGTCATAAGTGAAAAAATCTTGCCCATGAGATGAAAATCAACATACAATAGTTTCAATTAGCTTGTGCACTATATATGTTTCTCCAAGGCAGAAGATTTGCACCCAATGTAGATCAAATATATGTCAATTCAAAGTTACAAAAATCGTCGACAGGACTATACACAAAAAATGTAAACCAAACTTAGGCATGACAAATAGAGAATCTATAATAGAGGGATAGAAATAACTGACATCAAAATACATATTGATTCCCAAGGAATGGATCAATTGAACTACATATTTTTATAAATAATACGACTCGTTGGCAAATCACAAGCAAGGTATTAAATTTCTGAGCATGTCAAACATTTAAAAGCATGAAATCCAGCAATATATAATACTACTGAAAACAATCCATTTCACCGAATGCTGTAAAAGCATGGAAAGCCCAAAACATTAGTCCTGAAAATATATGTATTTAGGAAGCAATGTTTAAATATATAATAAAAATCGGAAGATGCATGTCACCTTAGAAAAATCCCCAGTCTTACACGGAAAATGAGATTTCAACCCTAAAACTGCAAGACCCAAGATTGAACCACCTCTTGCAAAACTGAAAAACAGAACCTGCTGCCATCATATGCTTGTCAACTTTCCATACAAATGTAGTCATCTTGTGAACAATTTACACCTATTATTATACTAATTGCATAAGTTTGATCAAACATATAACGGTCAGATACATCGTTGTTCGATCGATTTTAGAGAACATTACTTTAAGGTTTCTTTCTTTCACTCACCTAACCAAAGCAAAACATATTGGTTCATGAACATTCGCTACATGTGCATTCAGTTTCGGTATCCAAGTAATTTATTTTTGTACTCTAACCAATTTCATTCAAAAACATAAACAATTCTTAGACAAAACACACCAAAATCCTCTAGATACATATCGATCACAATGTGTAAATGTAGCAATGATTAACAGAAACAAAGAGATTCGCTAAAATCATACCAATGATTCCAGATTCAAACTGATAGCAACATAATGCCAAACTTATTCTATTTTTAACTACAAGTATCTCTGGAAATATTCAAAACCCCAAAGAGCAAGTCATAAAAGAACCAAGAAGACATAAACCTTATACAGAAGAGGGTAGCTACTCGATCGTCGAGAGGGAGGAAAAACTTGTCTGTTGCCAATATATATCACAATCCTGATTTCTCGATTTCATCCTCATCCTCATTTAAATGTCTTGTTTAGAGATGAGGATGAAAAGTTATAACAAAAGAAGAAGAAGAATTGAAGAGATAGATATAATTGGAACCCGAATACAATAAAAGAAAGAATAGATACAAAATAGTGGACTCGTACATTATTTGTGGAACATCTTATTATACAGATTAATTAACCTATTAATAACATATAAAACCAAAACTAAAAGGCATTTATATAAATAAGAGCATGATAAATGGAAGGAATTTCTTTTTCATAAACATGCTACTTGGTATATGTTGACCATACAGGTTACAAGAAGAACAAGATTAAAAAATTTAACAACTTTCATATAAACCACATGATATGAAAGTAGCTTCCTAAGATAATGTGCATAAAAAAACCACAAGAAATCAAGATGGTTAAGAAATTAACATAAACTGGAACTCACCTACGATCATATGGTAATCAATACTCCAAATCAAACAACACTTTCACTTATCAAAACCCCATGATTCCAAAATGCAAGCACTCTCAATTCTCTGGAACATCTCTCGTCTTGATGATTAGATGAATTCCAACCTCTATCCAAAATCAAATTCTAAACTTTTAACCATCATGATAAACACTGGTTCACACCTCAACAACCTCCTATAATTATTCTTAATTAATCCCTAAACATATTGAAACTCGACATGTACAATTGTGAATATAGAAAGAATTACAAATTGAGAAATAGAGTGAAATTGACCTTGCAAGTAGATTGAATTCTAATAGCTCAAAAGGTTGTCAATTCAACAAAATCCATAAAACCCATTCAACATGACAACATCCAACATCAAAAACCCATATCAGATATAAAAGAAATATAAAGTGAAATCAATATAGAAATAGCAAGACATAGTGCATGAAAATGGCGAAACAAGGTACATAAAGATAACTAAAAGTACCGAGAAACATACATAAGTAAAATGAGAGAGAGATTGAGACCTAGTCGTAAGATTGAAGGGAAAGAGGGATCTGTGGCCGTCTGATTTTGGAGAAAAAGAGTACAACGATGGGAGATTTCGGGAAGAACTAAAAGTTTGTATAAATCTATCAGTGTGTTAATAGGAGTTTATTTAGTCTCTGAAAAAGTTTAAGAATGGAAAATGAAGCAATATGCATACCTTCCACAATCTCCTCGTTCTTGATTTGGGTATCTTTGCACAAGTTTGAACGTGTTGCTGGTTTTCTCTTCTCTTGCCAATACTGCACGAGAATCTCCTGCATTTGCAACGTACAACATTCCATGGCATATTATACCAACCAAACAACATGATCCAATAGAAGCTACTCCCGGACTCCTTAGCCATTGACTTTCCACTAAAGAAAGGAATTCCTCTTCTGTAGCCAAAAACGCTTTGCGTACAATGTCGGCCGACATTTTTTGACTCTCTGATGTGTATTATGCATCATGAATAGATGTGAAAATCAATAATATATGCATTAGCAATTCACAACAGGTCGTGTACATGATGTACCAAGAGGGATTGGGATAAAATGCTTGTTATTATTGTAAAATTAATATGTTGTGACATAAATGATCAACAATTTCAACTTGACATTGATTACAATCCGAAAGAACTACGGGAGCGAAGTTAAAGTAACTCTTACCAGAATCGACGTGACGTCAAGTCTAGTGGATGACATCAAGAGGAGCCAAGCCGAAGCACTCCAGGAGGAGAACCTTAAGGAGGAGATCATGGTGAAGCAACGAGAAGCATTAACGGGGGATAGTCGTGGCCTTAAGCTTTTCCAAGGGAGAATATGGGTGCCGAAGATCGGAGGGATCCGTGAGTTGCTTTTGACGGAGGCTCACAAGTCTAAGTACTCCATACATCCTGGTAGTACCAAGATGTATAGGGATTTGAAACTTCATTATTGGTGGCCGGTAATGAAACTCGACGTGGCCAAGTACGTGGAAAGGTGCGTCACTTGACTTCAAGTCAAAGCGGAACATCAAAGACCATATGAAAGTTTTCAACCTTTGACCATTACGGAATGGAAGTGGGAACACATCACAATGGACTTCGTCACCAAATTGCCGAAGACTTTTAAGGGGCACGATACTATTTGAGTGGTGGTGGATCGACTCACGAAGAGCGTACACTTCTTAGCGATGCGGGAGACGTTACCAATGGATAAATTGGCCAAGTTATATCTAGATGAGGTGGTGTCACAGCACGGCGTACCACTATCCATAGTTTTGGATCGGGATAGTCGGTTCACCTCTAAGTTTTGGGATGGATTGCAAAGGGAGTTGGGCACGAAAGTCAAGTTGAGCACGACCTATCATCCTCAAACCGACGGACAAAGCGAAAGGACCATCCAAACTCTTGAGGACATGCTTCGGTCTTATGTCATAGACTTTAGAGGAAGTTGGGATTCCCACTTGCCATTAGTGGAATTCGCTTACAACAATAGTTATCACTCAAGCATTGGGATAACACCGTTCGAGGCACTCTACGGGCGAAAATGTAGGACACCGGTGTGTTGGCTCGAGGCGGGAGAAAAACAGTTTGCGGGACTGAAGATAGTTCAAGCGACGATGGACAAGGTCAAATTAATTCGGGAACGTTTGAAGGCGGCGCAAGATCGTCAAAAGAGCTATGCGGATAAGAAGAGGAGACCGGTCGAGTTCAAAGTGGGAGAACGAGTCATGTTAAAGGTGTCACCATGGAAGGGGATCATTCGGTTCGGGAAACTCGTAAAGCTTAGTCCTCGTTTCCTTGGACCCTTCACAATTTTGGAAAAGATTGGACTCCAAGCTTATAGACTAGACTTGCCAACGAAAATGAACGGGATTCACCCTATATTTCATGTATGTTACCTTCGTAAGTGCTTGGCGGAAGAAGAGAGCATTATACCGTTATCAGAGATTCGGGTGGACAACGGCAACCGATGTGTGGAGGAACCGGAAGCTATATTGGAGTCTAAGATGAAGCAATTGCGGCACAAGGAAGTGACCATGGTAAAAGTGCAATGGAAACACCACCGGGGTACGAACGTGACATGGGAGTCAGAAGAAGATATGAAAAGGAGGTACCCCCATTTATTTGGTCAGCCGTGATTTCGGGGACGAAATCCTTATTAGGTGGGGAGGATTGTAACACTTTAAATTTTGTTAAGGACAAAAATCTGCAAGAAACAGTGCCCTGCGCGGGTTGCCGCGCGGGTTAGGCCGCGGCACAAGCCGCGCGGAGCACTGTCCGCGTGAAAGAACAGTGGGTGGTGCGAGTTACCGCGCGGGTCAACCCACGCCACAAGCCGCACGCGCGCCTTGGTGAATTTAAATGAGTTTCCAACCACTTTTCTCATTTACTCTAAAACCCCTCTTTCTCTCAAACTCTCTCTTCATTCAATACTCCCCAAATCCGAACCAAACTTCATCCCAATCACCATCCACCACATTTATTGCAAGATTCAAGCATCCTCAACCAAGATTTCAACCAAGGATCTCAAGCTTCAAGATCATCTCCTTCCTCCATCCATTTCTAGGGTTTCTCCCAAGTTTCTAGGGTTTTGCTATAAAACCTAGTTAGTGATTTCTCTTTAATAAAATCTTTAAATGAGATACATATCTTGAATGCTTACTTGTATTATTTCATATACATGTACAAATTTGATCACCTGATAAGTTTGACCTAACTGCTACTTATATGATATTTGGGGGTTTTGTTGATTAACATGTGGGTTTGTTGAGTTGATTTATGTTGTTATTATTGGGTATGATGGCATTATTTCATGGAATTTGTGAAGAGTATTGTTGAACATACATGTTTGAGTGTTTTAGACTTAACATGAGTTTGAAATCCTGAATAGTATGTATATGTATCTTGTTGATGCGGGATATGTATAGAGATGAATAGTATGTATATGTATCTTGTTGATGCGGGATATGTATAGAGATGAATATATATATATATATATATATATGTATGTTGGATGAACCGTGAGTATGTGCCAAGAGGATGTAGTCTTAGGTGCCACCGGGACGGTATGCACCTAAGGCATCCGCCACCGGGACGGTGTGCCGGGCCTTTGGGATGTTGTTATGCGGACAAACATCAAGGTACATTGACTTGAGGTAAAACTCATTGGTGTGATGGATCTCCCCCATTGATTCTAGTATGGCCAAGTGGACTGAGTCGTTATTTATGCTTTAACATGTCTCTTATTATCATGCCATGCTTTTGTACAACTCACTAGGCCCGTTTGGCCTAACACTTGTTTGGTTTGATATGTATCTCAGGTTCTAGCGGCGCGGCCGCCAAGAAGGCATAGATGACTTAGATGCGAGCTTGGGGACATTTTTGGGACGCCCAATATAGAAGCTTATTTTTGGATTGGATCACAACTTTTGTTAATCTTGTTCTTAGATAGGATTTAGATTAAAGGGTTGTTTTCCCTCTCATTGTTATAAATTACAAACTTGTAATCTTAACTGGCGTTTATTGTCTCCCCTTTTGGGAGGAGCTCGTGCTATGGCATTAATGTGATTACCAAATTTCCTTTTAGGAAAATTTTGTTTATCCCAATTTTTGGGGTGTTACACTCAATCCCATGAAAATTGCAAGAATTGCCTTTCTTGCCAAGCTTTAAATACATATTTGCCCGTTATCGTTATACAACTTGCTGATGCTACTGATTATGGTCCATTCCTTTATGTTGTCATTATTGATAACTAGAAGCGTACTCACGCAATGCAGCGAGATACATCACGATTTTAATGTTTCATTTTATTTTTTGTTTTTTTGTCGATTTACAGTACGATTTGAAATGGTTTTGAGAAAGTGATAATGTTTTTTTATAAATTTGTTTAATTTAGGCTTAATAATATAATGTTTTTTATATAAAAAAAATTAAGTATTTTGTTATAATTCAATGATTATCTTATATATTTTAATGACATCTAGAAAAAATAACCAATTACATATTTAATAAGATAATTAAAACAAATTTATAGTAATATAATATATTAATTAATAGTGATACATGGAAATGTCTACATAAAATGAAGACCCTACACATACCAAATTGGTGGATGTTAGAAGACTGCAGTAGTAATATGTATCTTGTGCTTTGATACTTGTAAATTAAGAGATTTTTAAAATCTTGCATAAAATGATGGTACCGTGTGCCTAATAATTTGTATTTAAGAGTTTTTTATCCCTGTTTTATAATATATTATAGATTAAGACATTTGACAAATAGTTACAACTTGCATAACACTATTTATCCAGCCAGATTGGGTTGAGAGAATAAAGCAAATTCAATAAGAAAGCCACACAACCCAAATGGGTCCTCTAATCAGATGACCTTACAGGTTTGAGAATGTCACCGCTTAAAAGAAAAATGTTACTTCCATAAACAAGAATGTCGCTGAAATTGTTAGAAGGTTAAGTTGTGAAATAAATTCTCATTTAAGGTCAATATCCTAAATAGTCCCTCCCAAATGCTACCATGATTCTCATATCTAAGCTCTAAAGAAAATCTTAATTGTCCACAGTAGAGTTATTTGCTTGACTAATGTAATGGAAAAACACATGTATGCTCCCCAGTGGTCACCGGTTCGAGTCCCCAAAGGGCCACCAGAAGTTTGTATGAATGTTAACCACAGGTCCATGAGATTAACGAATGCGTGGTCAAACTGGTCTAGACTCCCACAGTTATCCAAAAAAAACAAAACACATGAATGCATAAGCGAAAATAAATCACAATTTATATTATGAGGACACTTTAACATCAACAATTATGATAACATATGAAAAAAAAACTGAAAAGACTTATGAACAAGGTACCTTACTTTTCATATTGTCAAATAGCCTATCATTGATAAACCTCGAAGCTTCGGGGCCATGGAGGCGTATGTGACGTCATGGAGGCGTGGAGGCGTCATGATTGTCTAACTGACATATGTGACGTCATGGAGGCGTGGGAAACACGCATGACAGTTGTGTGTGACATGTGTCGAAGATCTGGCGATGCTCATGAAGAGTCGATCAACACGTGTCGATCATCGAGCGAATGTGATTTATTCGATGCTTGCGTATAAATAGGGGATATTCAGGATAGTTTCCTTTTACGCATTCAAAGTATTTTTAGAGAGAGATTTGCTTAGAGAATCCTTGCCGATATTCATAAAAATCCTTACTTGTTTTAGCTTTTGATCGAGGTTTTAGAGTGATTATATAAGGTACGACGTTGTAAGCTTTTTTACCTCATTTTATGCGTTTTAAGACCCAGGCTAGGAAGCATAGACGTAACTGGGATATTCTAGGTCTTAGTGAGTTAAAAATCAATCTTACTGGGTTATCCATGTCGACCGAACCCGCTAGTACGATCCAGGATCAAGATGATCTAGACAGTCTTAGGCGCTTAGCGCAGATTCCGGCGGAAATCGCCATAAACTCTCCAGGTCAGGTCCGACCTGACATGTGTTCGGAAGGATATTTCGTCATCTACGAGTACCCTTTCAATAATATAGGGTTTAGATGGTCCTATTCACCTCTCTCGAGGTCGTTTATGCTCACCTTCAATCTTGCACCGAGGCAACTCATGCCCCAATTTTGGCGAGTCGTTTCTGTCATCGAACGACTGACGAAGGACTGGGAGAGTCCGTTTAATGTACGCGACCTCCATACGACGTATTTTGTGAAGGTTGACAGTTTTCACCGTTATACCCTGGTTCTCAACACCGCGGTTAATGACCGCGGGTGGAAGTCGAGATACACCTTTGTACGTATGGCCACACTAGGTCCAGACAGTGATTGGACTGGAATAAGTCGAGTGAGTTTGCTTTTGTTTTCATTGCTTGTCGTGTGTTTTCTTCGTCGTTCTTGTTCTAATGTATTTTTCTCTTGTTGTTTTGTCAACCATCAAGTTCGATGACGTCAAACCGAATGGTGATTCGGTGTTCAAGATAACCCAATTCTAGGGTTATAGCATGGTCGACCGGTCGTATTACTCACTATCATCGACAGGCGACGACGACGAGGTAACCATCGTCGAGCCTCCTGAGGTCGAGGTCGAGGAGGTCAAAGAGGTGAGAGAGGAAGAAAGAGAAGAAGAAAGAGAAGTAGAGATGGCAGGTAACTCACACGACTCTACGTTGCATCTTTATGTTTCTCTTTTCCTGTTTTCCTTTGTTTTAACGTGTCGTGCAATTTCTGCGATTTCAGGTGGTACGAACGATCGGAGAAAGGCTCATCTTGAGCTTGCCCGAAAGGGCAAGTTGTTAGGATCAAACGCTTACCACTACGCCAAAAGCAATTGCTGATGGAGAAGGCAACTTTATTTCCTTATAGCATAGCAGCCAGCGCCACATTTCAATTTAGGAAGATGCTGGTCAATGACCCAACACAAATAAAAGAGACAATCGTCCGCAGCTATTGCAGGATCGGGCCTGCCGAAGAGGCCGAGGACGATGATTCTGAGGGAACCGTCGTCGAGGGGCGGTGGTGCATCGAGCGTCGCTAGCCCCAAGAAAGCGAAGATGGACGAACCAATTCCAGTGGTCCCCATAAACTTTGCGCCTCCAGTAACGGAGTCTCCGAAGGAGCCCAATGTCGAGCGTACGACTTTGGAGGAGGTTCAGGCGACAGTGGCCTCTGGGTCCAACCGCCCGTCAGGCGACAAAGGAAAAGGACCCGCAGATGTCTAGACGGTCAACTTCACGTTGCCGTCAGAATTTATATCGGACGATGTCCTTGATGTACGAATATATTTCCGCATTTGTCGAAATATCTGCTTCCGCAGTTCAAGGACAATTTCAAGGGGATAAGAATCGACGATGTCGGCTCTCATGTCTCTAGGCTAGCCTTCTTGGTAAGGGTCGACACTTACCTTTTTTTATTTGTTTCAATGTAGTAATAATATTCGTTGTTTAATTTTGTAGACGCTCTAGGCTTCCCTAGGACTCTACGGGGACATGGAACGAATTCGCCGAGTTGTGCCACTTGCCCTCGACAGAGAGAAGGTAGCTCTCGACAGGGATAAGGTCGTGCTTGCTCGAGAGAAGGAGGCCAGGTCCCAGGTGGAGTCCCTCACTGCGCGTCTTGAGAAGGCCGACAAGATCGTAGAGGTCGCCAACGGCCAAGTGCCGTATTTGCAGTCACGTCTTCACGTGTCAAGCGAAATCCTCCAAGGGACTTTGGAGGAGTTGGAGCAAGCCCGCGTGTCCCTGGTCATGAATGAAAAAGAGACCAGGGATGCAAAGAAGAAGGAAGCCAAGCAAAAGTCCAGGATCGAGGAACTCGAAGAAGAGCTGAAGGCGGTCGAAGCCTTTATATGGTGGACGACCAAGGCGACGATTATGAGATACCACTTAGAGGGGAAAAACCCTTTGGCGAATGCTGCTGAAGACCTAAAAGTCTACCTCGCGGAAGTCAGGAATGAAGATGATCTGAATTCCGAGGACAAAAAGGACGCTGAGGTAATCGAGGTTGATGCGGAGGAGGCCAAGGCGGATGAGACACCAACGAGTGATGTTTCTATTTCGCCGCCTACAGAAGATGCTCCTCCTTCCTGAGCTTTTTATCTATCTTTTTGTCTTTTGTTTGTGATTTCTCTAGGTCGATCGTTGGTGGTCGAGCCTTCCATTATAACCACAAATTTTGATTTAAATACATGTAGTATGTCGAGTATTTTTACATATCGCATAGAAAATCATACACGATATCGCAAGTCACATGAGATAGTTAGAATCATACAACCAAACAATCAATATGCAAGCCAAGTTGTTCATTCCAAAGAAACATAAGTAATGAATTTCAAGCATACTTGCGACTGTGGCAAACCAAGGATTCTTGCGACTAAGGCGGTTTTTAAGATGTAATTCATTCGATGACCAAACACATAACACGACTTAAGGTTAAGTGCAACTATGGCAATTCTGTGTGTCCCTGTTTCAAGATTCTAATTGCAATTAATCAAACACAAACAAGATGATCCCAATTACCTGTTTGATTCAATTCTCAAAAATTACAACTTTCTCTCTCTAAAAGTCTCTCTCTCTCTCTCTATAAATTCTCTCTCAGTGTAAACTCAACTTCTAACCATCTATCTATTAAACAACAAAGAAAGTCTATTTATACCTACAACTAATAACAAGGAAACAAACAAAAATACAATTAGACTTTGACTTTATTACAAAATGACTTTGACTTTTAATGAGAGTTGACTTTCCAGCTTTGACTTCTTGAACCTTTGACATTCAGTCTTCATGATCTTGCATCCAACATATTTCTGCTCTAACAATCTCCCCCTTTGGATTCAAGATCATCTTTGAACAATTTAGCAGTTCAATTTCCCCGTTAGTTGCATTGAACAACTTTAAATCTCCCCTTTAAGCTCAATCTGAGTACAATCTTCCTCTTTTGGTTGATCTTTAACTTTAATCTCCCCAAAATCTATCTTCAAGAAATACCAACAATCTCTCCCAAAGATGGTAGAAACATTCTTCAATAATCTCTTCAAAATTATCACAAGACTCTTTCAGACTTCGGAAAGAAATAATCTTCAGATTTAGCTCGACTTGCTTCAGCAAATAATCTTCAAAGAAAATTTTAGAAAATCAGCACATCTTCAAACAACTTTGACTTTGCTTGAACAATCTTTCAAACTTTGAACTTTGTCTTCTTCAACTCTTTATCCAAACTTTCAAAACTTTGAAATTTCTGATCCAGACATTTCTGTAAATCATCTCCCCCTTTTTGATGAAACGAGCATCGATATCATCAAAACTTTCTCCAAGAAATGTCTTTAACCATTCTAATCAGCCCAAGAACCTCTGATTCATTGCCAATTCGAACAATGTATTCATGTAGATCTTTGCAAATCTAGACAAAATATAAATGTAACACCTGAATTAACAAATGAATCAGTTAAGATGTCTGTCAGTAACACTAAGTCACTCTGTGTAACGGATACACATAGGAAAGGAGCTTTTTGATGTTCACTCCCCCAGGGCTTCCATCCAATCATCGAAACACCACAAAGGAAATTTCTATGAATGTTATGACAAGAAAACAAATTCCTTGTGTGTTCATGCAAGTGTAGAAAGAGTTAGGCATATGATGATTGCTTTTATAAAGGCTCAACATTATGTAAACCACTGAGACAACAGTAGATAAACACAGACTCAATGTGCATGATTGAAGTGCGAAGGTGGGGCCGACTTCCTTCTTTTTCAATATCCAGATTTTCCGAATGAAAACCAGATAGATTATATGTTGCGTCCCCAGAAAAATATAAAACATTTTCTTTTTGAGAAGAAAATGAGTGGCTGGTGGGGTATTGTCAAGAGTTGGCATTGGCTAGTTGCCTGTTTCAATAATGTTCACCAAGAATTGTGAAACATTAGTAATGTGGTTACCCGACTCAGAAAGTAGTTGGTGCAGAGTCTGATATTCTTTTACTCTGATCTCACACCCTCTTTCTTTTAATCATTAAGCTCACATCTAACCAAACTCTCTTTTCCATTTTACCTCAACACACAACCCACACTCATTTCTTTTCGACTCCTCACACTCAATCACTATGGATTAACTTCTTGGGTAGGAAACACTGGTAATCGTGAATCCATAGAAGTTCATTTAAGTCTTAGCACAAAGAACCCATATTTCCTATAAAGCATATGTTGCTCAAAATGGTTTAACTTGAACTGTTAAAGCTCAAATACAAGTCAGATGTATGTATGCTCAAAAAATAATCATGAAGATTTGAGCATTTTTAAACTTGGAAGTATTTTCAAACAAGTATATTGAAAGAATAAACATGAATACAAAAGACTTGTTTGAAAAATCTGGCATTGTATGAAAATGATCAGAAATAAATGATATAACAATCAAAGCTTATGGTCAAGAATAATGGATATTGTCTATACGAACCAAGAATATAGACATTCTTGAAATGAACGTTTTGAAATGAAATTACGCTCAAAATTCTTTGAAGTACAAGCGGGGTGTCTTACCATCGAAAAATATGTTTCAAATATGAGACATGGTAAGAACAAATTGAACAAAAATTCAAACCAGTGTGTGTGAATACTTGAAAGTATATAGAAAAGATAATAGACAAGTATTTATCTTTGGAAACACACGGTTTGTAATCATGTAAGCACAAGTAAATCTTGAAAAACATTTAAAAATCACACTTCCAATTCATGAAATCTGTTTAAGAATCGGGAAGTGGTTTGAACATTTAAAAACATGTTTTCTATGATTGAAAGTTGTCCTTCTTTCAAACATATATGAGATTAAGATAAGAAAGTAACCTTTATCGCTCCGTCTTAAATCTCATGAAGTCATGCTGAAGTCATAAAGATATGATCTTGTAAGCTTCTCTCATTCTGCACAAGTCTCAAAGTCATGTCAAAGCAACTTTATTCTCAAAATTTATTCAAATGTAAAAGACATAAAGCAGTAAAACAATTATAATACGAGTTCTGATATGAAATAATCAGAAATCATATCCTTACTCCTTTTGTTGTTGGCATAAACTCCCCCTAAATTCATGCAACACAAAAATTTAGCAATAAAATTCTATAAACTCCCCCTCAAAATAATGTTGATCATCTTAGAAGCTTGTATCATTCCCCCTGAGAACATGAACAAAATGTTAAAGTGCAGATATCCTTTCAGAAATAATGATAAAGAAATGATGAAAAATTACAATAAAAGAAACTTTAATATGTAATTACTGATTAGACCTTGAGATTTAGCATACCAAGCTTAGATACAAGAAAATTGAATCTCTTTTCATCTAAAGGTTTGGTAAACAAATCTGCAAGTTGGTAATCAGTTTTTACAAACTAAAGTTCTATTGTACCTTTTTCTAGATTATCTTTTATAAAATGATACCTGACATCAATGTGCTTTGTTTTAGTGTGTTACACAGGATTAGTTGATATAGCAATAGCGCTCTTCGAGTCACAATAGATCGATATTTTATCAAACTTGAATCCATAGTCTCGAAGCTGTGTTCACATCCACAAGACTTGAGAGCAGCAACTGGCAGCAGCTACATACTCTGCTTCAGCAGTCGATGTGGAAACACATAATTGTTTCTTTGACGCCCAGCTAACGAGCTTGTCTCCAAGAAATTGAATGTGACCTGAAGTGCTCTTCATGTCCAACATGCACCCTGCATGATCTGCGTCTGAGTAAGCAGTTAGTTCAAACCCTGTATCCTTAGGATACCACAGACCAAGATCTTCAGTCCCCTTCAGATATCTAAAAATCCGTTTGACAGCAGCCAAATGGGATTCTTTAGGGTCAGCCTGATATCGTGCACACAAGCATGTTGAAAACATTATATATGGTCTACTTGAAGTAAGATACATTAAAGACCCGATCATACCTCTATAAGTCCTAACATCAACACTTTTTCCTGAAGAATCAGTGTTAATCTTAGTACCTGGTGCCATTGGGGTTCCAATAGGTTTGCAATTTTCCATTTTGAATTTCCGAAGAATATCAAAAATGTACTTTGATTGATTAATGAAAATCCCTGTTGAAAACTGTTTTACTTGTAATCCGAGAAAGAAATTCATCTCTCCCATCATACTCATTTGAAAACGTGACACCATGAGATTTGAAAAGTTCTTACAGTATTTAGGATTTGTAGAACCAAATATAATATCATCTATATATATCTGAATAAGAATGATATCAACTTTCTCCTTTTTAATAAACAAAGTGGTATTGACTTTACCTTTTGAAAAACCTGACTTGACCAAGAATTGAGATAGAACATCATACCAGGCCCGAGGTGCTTGTTTCAGACCATACAAGGCTTTATCCAAGATATAGACGTGATTTGGCTTATCTGGATTTATAAACCCTTCTGGTTGAGATACGTAGACTTCCTCCTTAAGTATGCCATTTAGAAAGGCAGTCTTCACATCCATCTGGTAGACAATGAAGTTCTTGTGAGCTGTGTAGGCTAGAAACATTCGAATTGCCTTTATACGAGCTACTGGAGCATACGTCTCGTCATAGTCTATGCCTTCCTCTTGCCTATATCCCTTGGCAACAAGTCTTGCTTTGTTCCTTGTAACAATACGATCTTCGTCCTTTTTATTTTTGAACACCCATTTAGTGCCGATAACGGTTTTACCTTCTGGTTTTGGCACTAGTCTCCATACTTTTAGGGCTTCGAACTGGTTTAACTCTTCTTGCATAGCAGACACCCAATCCGAATCAGCTAGAGCCTCTAATACACGAGTGGGCTCTATCTTACTGAGGAATGAGTCATGCATACACTGATTCAAAGTTGCTGACCTAGTTTGCACCGACTTGTTGAGATCTCCAATTACTTGGTGAAGAGGGTGCTCTTTGGTCCAACGATGTTCATGAGAGAGTCGAGTAGATGAAGATTGATCATGGTTGTCATCTAAAAATCCACTTTCAGGTTCTTCAGTTTGAACATCATGAGGGAGGGATTCAGTTGAAGTAATTGGTGCAGAAGCTTCAGTAGGTACAACTTGTTCAGTCTGTTGATCTGTCCTTACATCACATCCTACTGACTCGACAACTTCTGACTCATCATTAATAGATACAACTTCAACTATTGGAGTAGGCATTTGAACTGGAATATCTTGCTGAATCGGGGAATTTGATTCAGTAGAAACATCTGAAGTAGTTGGATAATTAATCGTTAAATCTTCAATCCTGTCAACCACAACAGGTTTATTCACATTAGATCTAAGATATTCATCATAAAATAGTTCAAATAAAGTATCTAAATCAGATAAATGATTAGTAGATGTTGAAGCTTCATCTGATTTGTTCTTTGCAAATACAGGTTCTAAACAGATTTGCCCAGAAGCTAATACTCCAGTTATCACGGGTTCTGAACTGACTTGTTCAGAAGCCATTTCCTCATCGAATGTAACGTTTACGCTTTCGATAACAGTCTTCGACTTCTTCAAATATACTCGATATGCAGCAGATATAGAAGAATATCCAATGAAGATGCCCTCATCTGCCTTAGCACTGAACTTGTTCAGACTCTCTCTGTCGTTGAGCACAAAACATTTACACCCAAAAACATGAAAATATTTAATGGTCGGTGTTCGGTTGTTGATCAAAGCATATAGAGTCTTTTGAAATCTACGGTGTATCATGGAACGGTTCTGAGTATAGCATGCAGTCGAAATAGCTTCTGCCCACAGAAATAGAGGTACGTCAGATTGGCTAAGCATAGTACGAGCGGCCTCAACTAGCGTTCGATTTCGCCTTTCGACTACTCCATTTTGTTCTGGAGTATGAGCAGCAGAGTATTGATGTGATATCCCAACCGATTCGAGATACTCTTCAACAGTTGTGTTTTTGAACTCTGTGCAGTTATCAGTTCTGAGAAGCTTGACTGGTTTCTGCAGATTCACCTGGATCATCTTCAGAAATGTAATAAGTACTTCGGGCGTCTCATCTTTTGATCGGAGAAATTTGACCCACGTGTATCGCGAATAGTCGTCCACGATAACCAACACGTATTTCTTTCCGCCTAAGCTTTGTGTTCGCATCGGACCACAAAGATCCATATGCAACAACTCTAATGGAGAACATGTACTAGGTTCAGGCTTCGGTTTATGTGGAGCTCTCTTCATCTTCCCTTTTTCACATGCTGCACACAAGTGTTCTTTCTCATACTTGAGTTCCGGAAGTCCATTCACCAACTTTCCACTGACCAGCTTGTTTATATAACGAAAATTAAGATGTGACAACCTTCGGTGCCAAAACCAACTTTGCTGCATCGAGGCTTTTCTCAGTAAACAAACCTGATTGTCATTTTGAACCTTTGAAAGATTAATGGTGTAGAGATTTGTCTTTCGATTTCCGACTAAGAGTTCTTTGTCGTCTTCAGTACGAACCAAGCAACTCTTAGATTTGAAGTTGACCTCTAACCCTTTGTCACAGAATTGACTAAAACTAAACAGGTTGTGCCCTAGGCCTTCGACATAGCTCACCTTCTTAATCGTTATATTGTCTTGAATGATGTCACCATATCCTAAGATTGGTGAAAACTGGTCGTTCCCAAATCGAACATTGCCAGTGAATTTCTCTGTATAACTAGACAATAAAGCTTTATGCCCGGTCATATGCTTGGAACAACCGCTATCCAAGTACCACATATGTCGGGTCTGCAAGAGAAATCAGGAAACAAGAATTTTAGGTACCCATTTAAAAATGGGTCCTAACAGATTTGTACAAGATTTTGGCATCCATTTGAATATGGATCCTCTTTTCTTTTGAAAACTTTTGATTTAGAAGAATTAACATGATAAGATCCAAACCAATCATTAGAATTATGATGATAAGCACAATCATTCCACTGATAAGAATAAGATTTAGTAGTAGTAGGACATAATCGGAACAATTGCTTATTAGAATATCGCTTGTAATTAGTTACAAGGTTTTTATTTGTCGAAGCAATAGAACCAACTACATCACACATACTACTAGTTGATCTTTTACAGGAACTATCAGTAATTGATTCTGCCTTCTCATCACTCTTCCTTTTAGGTCGCCATTCAGATCTCTCTCTTGACCTTTTCTTTCTTATATCTGAAACAAAAGATTTAGATTTATTAGGAAAGTCAGATTTATGAAATTGATTTTTCTTGTGTTTAACAGTGTTATTCTGTTTTTGTGAGCGTTGTTTCTTATGTTTCTTACTCTTTGCATAGTAATCAACATTCACAGAAACTGATTCACCAACCTTAGTTGATGATTCACCTTTTTCATGAACACTTGGTAAAGCTTGTCCATTTATCACAAAAGTAGAATGATTTAGAAGTGGAGCATTAAAGTCAAACATATCAATTTCCTCTATACACCCTTCATCATAATTTAGAAAATCATTTGCAGACTCAAATAAATCATCAAAGATAGTCTCAGAAGTTTGAAGTACTTTAGAAGATGGAGAACACATTTTAGATTTAAAAAGAAAATCTGTGTGTTTTAACACTGTAGAAAATACATCTTGTGTTAGATCACCCAAAATTCTTTCATCAGATAAAATATTTTCAAATTCAATTATTTTGCTTTCTAAGACGAGTGGAGGTACATAAATTTTAGCTTGAACATGTTTTGCCTCCATCTCAGTCGAAGAATAACTAGCAAAATAATCATTTGAAAGAAATTTTGATGTTTTAGAAAGATAACTATCATTCAGTCTTTCATAACAGAATGGTAGTTGCATTTTCTTTAAATTCATTCGTTTCTCATCTTCTTTGTCCTCAACTTCTTTTGATGCTTTGGTAATAAATTTGGGTTTCAAATGAGGATGATCATCAGCAGCATACATATAATTTGCATTATATAGACCTGGCTGTTTTCTGATAGCTTTTTCTAGGTAATGAGGATTATCATAACCTAGTCCCCATTTTTCTTTAAAATCAGCTTCTTCATTAGGTGTATTTAAGAAAATCGTTTGATCTATTTGGCCTCTAATATATAGTTTTGCTTCCATACCATTTACCTTTTTCTCTAAAGTCTTGTTCTCAACCTGCAGTTTAAACGATTTTAGAACACATTCTTGTTTTTCAGAATCAGATTTAGACAATTGTTTTTGCAATTCAGAAATCTTACTTTCAAAACAATCTTTTTCATTTTTAAAAACAGAATCAAATTTGCGTAGAGAATCAATTAAATCTTTGTTCTCAATAACTGATTTATTAAGTTCAAAGATTTGTTGGTTTCTCCTAGCAACTCTGCCTTTTTCCTTTTTCAGTTTGGATTGAAAGTCTTGAAGTTCGACCATCATGGCTTCCATTTTCGTCATGAAATCTTTTTCAGTTAAGTTCATTACCTCGTCAGCAGTCTCATCATCTGAATCATCATCTTTCACTTCTTTTCCCATCAAGCATAAATGAGCAGTCTCTTCTTGTTCTTCCTCATCAGAATGATCCAACCAGTATTCGTATTCAACCATTAATGTCTTGCTAGCTTCTTGTTGCTTGGCCAAAAGTATTTTGTTCTGATAATACTCTAAGTTGCGAACCTTTGGCTTCCGACATTCTTTTGCATAATGTCCGAACTTGCCACAGTTGTAGCATTTGATCAGATCATTAGCCGTCTTCTCAGTACTGGTGTAATCATTTACATACTTCTTCTTTTCTTCCGGCTTCTTCTCAATAATTCTATTTCCTTCCACTCTTTCTCTATGCTCGTGGTTCTTTGAACTTGATGAAGAATATCTTTGAGAATTAGAACCTGGTTTCTTGTAGAACTTTTTCTGGAACGCTCGGGTAAGTAATAGCATTGCCTGTTTAAGACTTTCTCCATCATCTCCATCAGATTCAGACTCTGATTCAGAACTGAAAACAATTGTCTTCTTCTTTTTCTTCTTCTCTTTGTTTTCTTTCTCTTTCTTTCCAGCCACTAATGCAATAGGATCTGGTACTTTCTCAACCTTCTTTTTCTCAGTTCTTTTCTCTTCCACCCCCTCTTCATTCTGTCTTAACGTCTCATACACCTCATGCAACGGAATGTCACTTAGTTCCTTCATCTGTTTCATCCGGCGCGTATGCTTCTTCCATTCAGGTTGCAGGATGCTCAGAAACTTGACATTGTTCTCAATCTGCTTCTTTTTCACCTTGTTCTTTGACAGTTCATTCAGAAGCAGGACAAGACGTTCATAGGTGTCTTCTAAGCTCTCATTCTCTTTTGCTTTAAACTCTTCGTAGTTGTTTATGCAATTGGCTACCTTCATTTGATTTCCAACTTTTGAACCCATCATCATCTTCTAAAGTTGATCCCACATAGATTTGGCAGTTGCATTGTAGCTGTCTATTTTCACTTAGATCTCATTGGTGATGCTTTGTAAAAGCAAAGATCTGGTAGTTTTATCAGCATCAAACCGATTCTTTTGCTCATCAGAAAATTTTGCATATCCCTTTTCAATTCTCTTTGATTTCAGAGCTCCATCTGAATCATTACCTTCAGTAGGAATCTCCTCAAAAACTGTTGGCATTGGACCTTCTTCTATTGTTGCTAGAATATTATTTCCATTCTTTTGTCGATCAATAAAATCGAGAAATCTGTCTTTCCATTGCTCATATTCCCCTTTGAATAACACCGGGGGCTTGACATCAGTTCCAATCGAGAGAGCGTCTCTTGAAGTCATCCTGTTTGAAAAATATATGTAATAAGAAACTTGAAATTGAACGTTAGTCCAAATGAAATCACAAAGATAAAATTTTTTTTGACTAAGTACTGAAACTCGCAAAACACTATAGAAGCTTAAAACTCGCAGACGCTGAAACTCGCAAACTACTATTCACAAAGAAACTCGTAGGCTTAAGCTTGCGTGTTTGTGTAACTCGCAAGCAACGGTTTGTGTGTTTTGGCAAACTCGCAAACCAAAAGAGATAATCGCTGAAACTCGCAGATGTCAAAACTCGCAAGTAACTGTTCACTGATAAACTCGCAGATAGAGGCTTGCGCTTTTCTTGAACACGCAAATGCCTAGTTGCGCGTTTGAACAAACTCGCAGATTGAACTAACTCGCAGATCACTATTTCGAAGAAACTCGCAAGCTTAGTCTTGCGCGTTTTGAGAACTCGCAAAGGTTTACTTGCGCGTTTCAACACTTAGAAACTTTTTCCCAATTTTCAAACTCGCAAGTCTTTAAACTCGCAGATTGATCTAAACTCGCAGATTGAAGAGCAAACTCGCAGGCTTCGATCTGCGCGTTTATAAAACTCGCAAACCACACTTTGCGCGTTTTATCCAAAAATCAAATCTTTCAGCTTGTGCGTTCTTCCGATGAACCTTGTGCGTTTGATGTGTTAGGTCATGAATTCACAATTAATCAATGATAAAAAGATTGAACAAAAGGTAGATTGGGAAGGAAATGATTGTATTATTCACAATCTAGAGATCTCTCTAGAAACACTAAGAACATTTAAAGGCTACATTGTGTAAAATGAAAGTTACAAACAAACTACAAACACCTCCTATTTATACCCCAATCACCCATGTTACACATTTTAGCCCAACCCATTATGCTAATGACAAAGCCTTTTTCACTAAGGATGACTTTACAAAACTTTCTAAATACAGTACATTAACATTCTCCCCCTAAAGTTTTGTAAACGAATCATCTATTATCAGCTTCAGCTCTTCTCCCCCTTGATTTCTTTGAAAAACTTTAGCGTTGCTTAAACTTCAAACAACTCCGGCTCCCCCTCGAAAGTAGCTCTTATTCTTGGAGTATCAACTGAAATATCAGATCTGATGTGGACAGTAACCTCGACTGAGTGCATATAAAGACAACTTTTAACTTTAGTAAACCCAACACATTCCTTAACGCTCACAAGAATGATATGTGTGGATTATGACATGACATCTAAAATGCATCTTCAGTATATAACATCAAATATGTCTTTGACCGCGAGTTGAATAGGAATTCAGCTTAAGAACTTAATCTGGTATGCTTGTTGGAGGATGCAACTTGTAGCAAACACTACTGGGTAGGGTAGAAGATTTATCTGAGGAAAAATTTGACAGTTAAATCTCACAAGGCAACTTGTCGCAATAATGGGTGTGAACAGTAACTTGTCGCAAAAACTCAGAACTCGCAGAACAAGTAAACTCGCAGAACAATAAACTCGCAAAGCACTGTTCATATGCTTCGCGCTAAACGTGATGTGCGTGTTCTTGAAACTCGCAGACCTTGACGTGCGCGTTTTATGCCTTAGAAAAAATTTGACAGTATCAAAACTCGCTAAGCATGGAACTCGCAGACTGAAGGAAGTTAATCTTTCAAACTCGCATGCCACGTCTTGCGCGTTTTCCAAACTCGCACGCCTCACCTTGCGCGTTTACTCAAACTCGCAAGCTTTGTCTTGCGCGTTTCCCAAACTCGCACACTTCATCTTGCGCGTTTTAGGACTTAGATGAATTTAACAGTGTCAAAACTCGCAGACGACATATGCGCGTTTCTCTCTATCCTTGCGCGTTCTTCAGTTGAAGCTTGCGCGTTCTTCGATGAACTTGCACGTTTTACAGATCTGATCGTGAAGTCGAGTCTGAAAACTGAAAATCACCAAATCTTTCGCATTTCTTCGAGTTTTGAGATGAAACTTTGAGAGCATGTTCGAAATTCACTTATGAACAACTTCGTAGTTGATGATATTGTCTAAAAACATCTAGATACAAGAATTCGATCACAACACAGTGAAAAAAAAATTCGAACAAAAAAAATCTCAAAATCGAACAATTCTTCTGAATTGATTGAAATTACACAATGTGATTGATTACAACTAATTTGACTCTAATCACATAATCAATCTATCATCAAATCTTGATCAATTAAGCTCCAAAATGAAGAATTTGAAATCAACAGATACTGTTCATGCGACAAAATCACTGTTCCATCGAAAAATTGCGAATTCGATCGTTTCGATGAATGATTTCTTCGATTAGACTTTGATACCACATGTTAGGTCATGAATTCAGAATTAATCAATGATAAAAAGATTGAATAAAAGGTAGATTGGGAAGGAAATGATTGTATTATTCACAATCTAGAGAGAGAAACTCATTTAAAGGCTACATTGTGTAAAATGAAAGTTACAAACAAACTACAAACACCTCCTATATATACCCCAATCACCCATGTTACACATTTTAGCCCAACCCATTATGCTAATGACAAAGCCTTTTTCACTAAGGATGACTTTACAAAACTTTCTAAATACAGTACATTAACATGTACACCGTTTTCACAAATCAACTTGAACTCACCTCGCTAGATTTAGGCTAAATCTAGATTTTACCCCGCTTTAAGCTTCCTTGAAGAAAACCGAGTCCACAAGCAAAATCCTTCAAAAACCTAGATCCAAAGATTTCCAACCATAAATAACCATATTCAACCATCTAGAATATTTCCCCCAAAACATTTTACATGAAACCTCAACTTATATCGAAACCCTAATTTTCATAAATGAAGAGAATAGATTATCACCTCAACCACAAATTGAATCCATCAATCAAACACTTCTAGGACTTCAACACAAGCCACAAACTCCAAATCTTCAAAATGGTGGAAAGTTGGATAAAACCCTAGAAAACTTGGGTGAAGACGGTGAAGATGGAGGGATCTTAGTTCTAGCTTCCAAACCTTGCTAGAAGATGAAGGAACACTTAGTTTTATGACAAAAGCACTCAAAAATGAGTTAGGGTTCGTGGGAAAGGGTGAGCGATCAGTTTGGGAGAGAAAAGAAAGAAATTAGAAATGAAAAAGTGAGAGAAATGGTTGAAATCGCAACATTTAACACTCTGGTACACGTAGGCTATAGTGCCAGGCGATTATGCTAGTGGCACAATCACTGGCACAATCGCCAGAAATGTACCGCGGGTCCTCAGCTTTGGCGATAGTGCCAAGCTATTGTGCCCTCTGGCACAATCGCTGGCATAGTCGCCCGAGTGCCCCCGAACTCCAAAAATCCGACTTTTTCAACGCCAATACTCCCAATACTCCGAGGGACTTTAAGTAATGCATTTCCCCAACAAAACCCCACTGTTTACAAGTCACAGAGACGTCCGGATGACATTTACTTACCGAAAATTACGGGTGTTACAAAACCTGTTTCAAAAACTTTTTGTACTTTTCCCAAAGTCTGTCTTCAAGAATAGTAACAATCTCCCCAAGGTTGTAAAAACCTCTATCAGACATCGGAAATAAATTATCTTCAGGTTTAGCTCGGTTTGCTTTAGCAAATTATCTTCAAAGAAAATTTCAGTAAAAATCAGCTTGCTTCCGGAATTCTTTGAATTTGCTCTTTCCGCTTTCAACAAACTTTCTTCAAATTAACTGTCTTGACATAAATTTCTCCTTTAAGCTCCAACTTTTCGTTATCAAATCCCACATTTCTTGATCACTTTTCCCCCTTTTTGATGATTGTAGCATAAAGATCATCAAAACTTGCACAAGAAATGTCCTGTACCAATCTGATCTGACCACTGATCTCTTCCAAGAGCCTCTGACTATTAATCGATCCAAAAGATATTCACCTGAATCTTTACAAATTCAGACAAATTATGAGTGTAACACCTGAATCAACAAATGAATCAGTGTGTGTAACGAATACACATTGGAAAGGAGCTTTTTGATGTTCACTCCCCCAGGTCTTCCATTCAATCATCTAATAACACAAGTTTATTCTATGAACGTTTAGACAGAAAAATGAATTTCATGTGTGAACGTGCTTGTGTTTGAAAGAATTAAACATTGATGATAGCTTTTGTTAGGCTCAAAATTGTGTAAGCCATTGAGACAACAACAATATAACACAGACTCAATTGTGCATGATCGAAGTGCGAAGGTGGGGCAGACTTCCTTCTTTTTCAATATCCAGATTTTCCAAATGAAAACCAGATAGATTATGTGTTGCGTCCCCTTTAAAAATTGAAAACATCTTCTTTTTGAGAAAAAGATGAGTAGCTGGTGGGGTTTTTATCAAGAGTTGGCATGGGCTAGTTGCCTGTTTCAATGATGTTCATGAAGAATTGTGAAACACCAGCAATGTGGCTGCCCAACTCAGAAAAAGTTGGTGCAGAGTTTGATATTCTTTTACTCTGTTCTCTCACCCTCTTTCTTTTTAACATTGAGCTCGCTTCTAACCAAACTCTCTTTTCATTTTACCTCATCACTCATACCCACACTCAGTTATTTTTGACTCCTCGCCTCTCGATCACTAAGGATTAACTTCTTGGGTAGGAAACACTGGTTAACGTGAATCCATAGAAGTTCAGTTAAGTTCTCACACAATGAACCCATGTAATCCTATAAGCATAATGTTGCTAAGAATGGTTAAACTTTGCAGTTAAAGCACAATGAATACAAGTCGGATGTTTGTATGCTCATAAAGATAATCATGAAGATTTGAGCATTTTTAATCATGAAGATATTTCAAAACAAGTATATTGAATGAATGAATTGAATACAAGAAACTTGTTTGAAAATCTGACATTGTATGAAAAAGATCAAAATCTGAATGATTTATCAATTAAGGCTTAGGTCAACAAAAACTGGATATTGTCTATACGAATCAAAATATAGACAAGTCTTGAAATAAACGTTTTGAAATGAAATCAACGCTCAAAATTTGAATATCAAGCGGGGTGTATCACCATCGAAAATTTTGTTCAATTTGAGACATGGTGATAACATTTACAACAAAAAGTTAAACCAGTGTGTATGAATACTTGAAAGTATATGGAAAAGATAATACACAAGTATTTATCTTTGGAAACACACGGTTTGTTAAACATTGAAGCACATATAACATGAAAACATTTAAAATCACACTTCTATATTCATGAAATCTTTTTAAGAATCAGAAGTGGTTTGAACATTTAAGAACATGTTTTCATATCTGAAAGTTGTCCTTCTTTCAGACACATATGAGATTAAGATTAGAAATAAACCTTTTACACAGTCTTCAATCTCATCAAGTCAGCTCTAAGTCTTATATGATATGATCAAGTAATCTCTCTCTCAATTCTGCAAAAATCACAAGTCTGTCAAAGTACAAAGCTTTATTCACAAAATTTATTGAAAAGTAAATGACATAAAGCAATAAAACTTTGAAAGTATGAGTTCTGATCAGATGTAATCATAAGTCATATTCCTTACTCCTTGACTCTTACTCCCCCTGAAATTATGCATCAGAAAATTTATCAGTGATAAACATATGCAAAATTTATGAACTCCCCCTCAAATGTATGTAGATCAACTTATCTTGTATCATCTCACACTCCCCCTGAGATCATGAACAAACTTAAGTGCAAATATCTTTTAGATTAAAAATAAAGAAATAAAGAAAAATAACAATAACAGAACTTTAAGAGGTAATCACAGATTAAGTCTTGAGATTTAGCATACCACGTTTGGAAACAAGAAAATTAAATCTCTTTTCATCAAGAGGCTTGGTAAATAAATCAGCAAGTTGGTAATATGTGTTTATAAAATAAAGTTCGATTGTACCTTTTTCTACATTGTCTTTGATAAAATGATATCTGACGTCGATGTGTTTGGTCTTGGTAAGTTGAACACGATTCACAGATATTGCAATTGCGTTATTTGAATCGCAGTAGATCGGGATCTTTTTGTATTTGAAGCCATAATCTCGAAGTTGTGTTCTCATCCACAACACTTGAGAACAGCAGCTCGCCGCAGCGACGTACTCTGCCTCAGGTGTTGATGTAGATACACAGAGTTGTTTCTTTGAAGCCCAACTCACTAGTTTATCTCCTAGAAATTGTATGTGACCCGACGTACTTTTCCTGTCAAGCATACAACCTGCATGGTCTGCATCTGAATATGCTATCAGTTCAAAACCTATATCCTTAGGATACCACAGACCAAGATCTGTAGTGCCCTTCAGATATCTAAAAATACGTTTAAATGCAGACAAATGGGATTCTTCTAGAGAATCCTGATATAGAGCACATAGACATATAGAAAACATTATATCTGGCCTACTAGATGTCAAATACATTAAAGAACCAATCATGCCTCAGTAGGTTCTAACATCGACTGCTTTTCCAGAAGGATCAACGCCAATCTTAGTTTCTAGTGCCATCGGGGTTCCAATAGGTGTACAGTTTTCCATTTTAAATTTTCTAAGAATATCAAAAATGTACTTAGCTTGATTGATAAAAATCCCCGTTAAAAATTGTTTGACTTGTAATCCGAGAAAGAAATTCATCTCTCCCATCATACTCATCTGAAATCTAGACACCATGAGGTTAGAAAAATTCTTACAGTATTTTGTATTAGTTGAGCCAAATATGATATCATCTACATATATCTGAATTAAAATGATATCGGCTTTTTCCTTTTTGATAAATAGAGCAGTATCGATTTTATCTTTAGAGAAGCCAGACTTGACTAGGAATTTAGATAACACTTCATACCAGGATCGAGGGGGCTTGCTTCAGACCATAAAGAGCTTTGTATAGAATATACACGTGATTCGGTTTCTCTGGATTTACAAAGCCTTCAGGATGAGAGACGTAGGCTTCCTCCTTTAAGATGCCGTTGAGAAAGGCAGTCTTCACGTCCATTTGGTAGACGGTGAAGTTCTTGTGGGCGGCATATGTAAGAAACATCCTTATAGCTTCGATGCGCGCCACTAGAGCATAAGTCTCGTCATAGTCAATACTTTCCTTTGCCTATATCCTTTAGCCATCTTCGTCTTTCTTGTTCTTGAAAACCCATTTTGTGCCAATAATGGTTTTACCTTCAGGCTTAGGCACTAGTCTCAAGACTTTTAATGCTTCAAACTGATTCAGCTCTTCTTGCATTGTAGTTACCCAATCTGAGTCAGCTAGAGCTTCAGATACGCGTGTTGGCTCTATCTTGCTCAGGAATGAGTCATGCATACATTGATTAAGTGTAGCAGACCTAGTTTGCACCGGTTTAGATGTATCTCCTATGATCTGATGTATCGGGTGCTCTTTGGTCTACTTGTGTTCATGAGGGAGTGGATTAGATGTAGATTGATCATGATGTTCGTCTAAGAATCCACTATCTTCTTCTTGTTCAGGGAGGGGTTCAGTTGAAATATTCTATGCAGAAGTTTCAGTTGGTACAACATTATCTGGCTGTTGATTAGTCGTTACAGTGCAAACAACTGAGTCAGCAACTTATGTCTCGACAGTTTCATGTACAACTTCAACTGAAGGAGTAGTTGTTTGAATCAGAGTTTTTTGCTGAATCGGGGGAACAAATTCAGTAGACACATCTAAAGTGATTGGATGATGACTGTTTAACTCTTCAGGTCTATCAATCACAACAGATTTAGGCAATTTAGAACCAAGAAACTCATCATAAAAGAATTCAAACAATAAATCTAATTATGATAAATGAGATGTAGAAGTAGATGGTTTATCAGAATTAGTCGCATTAACCATAGGTTCTGGACTGATTTGTCCAGAAGCTAGCACTCTAGTAAGTATGGGTTCTGAACTGCTTTGTTCAGAAGCTAATTCCTCATAAAATGTGACGTTGACGCTTTCTATTACGATTTTTGACTTCTTCAAATACACCCTGTAGGCAACAGATGTTTGATAGTAGCCGATGAAAATGCCTTCGTCAGCCTTTGGACTGAAGTTGTTCAAGTTCTCTTTGTCGTTCAGTACAAAGCACCTACATCCAAAAATACGAAAATGTTTAATGCTAGGTGTACGATTGTTTATCAAAGCGTATGGCGTTTTACCAAACCGGCGGTGGATTATGGATCGATTCTGCGTGTACCAAGCAGTCGACACAACTTTAGCCCATAGAAATAGAGGTAGATCTGATTGACTTAGCATAGTTCAAGAGGCCTCGACTAGAGTTCTGTTACGTCTTTCTACAACTCCATTATGTCCAAGCGTTCTGGCAGCAGAAAATTGATGTGTTATCCCGACCGATTCGAGATAATCTTCTACAGTTATGTTCTTGAATTCTGTGCCGTTGTCTGTTCGTAGAAGCTTGACTGTCTTTTGCAGATTCACTTGAGTAGTCTTTAAGAATGTGATAATGACTTCGGGAGTCTCATCTTTTGTTCTCAGAAATTTGACCCAAGTGTACCGCGAGTAATCGTCCACAATCACTAGCACATACTTCTTGTCGTTTATGCTTTGTATACGCATTGGACCGCAGAGATCCATATGCAACAATTCAAGTGGAGAACTTGTACTATGCTCAGGATTTGGCTTATGAGCGACCCTCTTCATCTTGCCCTTCTCACACGCTGCGCACAGATTTTCTTTCACGTACTTAAGCTCTGGAAGTACTTTGACTAAATTTTCCGTGACCAGTTTGTTGATGTAACGAAAATTCAGATGAGAAAGCCTTCGATGCCATAACCAACTTTGTTGCAGCTAGACTTTTGACAGTAGACACGCCTCATTGTCAGTCTGGACTTTTGACAAGTTAATCGTTGTAGATCCCAGTACAGTGCAATCACGAACAATAATATCAATGAAGAACGGTTAATGAACCACAACCTCTAGTCATATGATTAATATTCAAGAAAGGTTTAGGTTTACAGAAAGAATATCTGATAAGCAAAGTAAACCTATTGACTAGAGAATTATGAACGAGATCTAAAACCTTTCTAACCTGATTTAGAAAATAAAACGCCTTATAAATGAGGCGCACAAGGCCTAATGGGCTTTAGGCCCATTACCAACCAACTATCAAAGAATTACAGTTTAAACCCTTATAAATGATTTATACAACTTTCAACACACAGCACTTTCAGTCCTAACAATCTCCCCCTAAAGTTGAATAAGGCATTTGTCTTCTTGAAAACTTCAGGCCTTGATCTTCTTTCCCTCTTGAATCTTTGAAGAACTTTGGTGTTGCATGCCTTCATGTCTTTCCTAGCTCCCCCTTGAATAAAGCTCTTGGTCTTCATAGTTTCAACTTTGTAACCAGATTCAATGTACTATAGCCTCGACTGGATGCACTATCAAGCAGCTTTCAACTGTAGAAAATCAACACATCATATCAGCACACAAGAAAGATAATGTGCGAGTTACTTGACATTCCACGGTGCATCTTCAGTTTAATAACAAAGAATCTGTCTTTGAACCACGAGTTGAATAGACTTTCAGCTTAAGAACTTGTAGAATCAATATGCTCGTAGGAGGTACAAACTTGTAGCAGACACCACATGATACGAAATAGAAGAACCAATAAAATCTTTGAAATTCAATGGATTTTCAACCTCAGATTTAAGATTTGACTTTGAAATCCAAACTAACAAACTAACCGGACTAACGGAAAATGGACTAGAATGTAAAGAAAATTAACGGCAAACTAACGGAATTCGTTAGTTACTATTCATCATCTTCTCCAACGAGACACACCTGCAAAACTCGAAAACGGTTAGAAATTTTCAATGCAAAACGATCGTTAAAGCTCCCTGATTAGTCCTCAACAGATTAAAACTCAACCGGTCAACCCACGAACACAAACGAACCAACCGAAAACTTTTCGGAAAACGATCGAAAACTTAAAAAATCAGTATGGGTTAAAACTTTTATACCAAAATTGATCGTTTATGTCCCCTTATGCTCCCTCAACTGATTAAAACTCGGAAAAATCTCTCAAACTCTCGAACGACGCAACCGAAAATTTTCAGAAACCGAACGAGAATTTAAAAACTTGATATGGGTGAAAATTTTACGATCAAAAGCGATCGTTTAAGCTTTGTAAACAACCCTTACCAGTTTAAAAATTGAAAAACTTTGTTCCCGAACACTACCGAATCAACCGAAAGAATTTTCGACAAACCGATCGAAACTTGAAACTTGGTGAGATAGAGATACCGGTCAAGACCCGGGCGTTTACGGTCCGGTCGATAGACACCAGGAGATTACGATCCGGTCGATAGACACCGGGAGATTACGGTCCGGTCGATGCTAGACACCGGGCGCACGAGACACCGGTCGCTTGCAAGGCACCGGTCACACACCGGTCGCAAGGTCCAGTCGATGGAGTGAGATTGAGAGAAAGAGAGAGGGTGTGACGTGGAGATTGATTAATGATGGAGATACACCAACAAGTTACAAGAAAATGGCTGCGTAAGGTTCTGATTCGTCAACGAAGGACTCACGAGATTGGGTTCAGTTGGGTAGAAGCTCGGCTGATTCGTCTTCGACCGGTGGAGGTGGACAGGTAAGTGGTCATAACCCTGAGATGAAGGAATCTAATGATTGGCTTGATGTTGATGACATTGATGTGGCATGAGGATGATGATGATGTTTTCTTTTCAATTGTGATTAATGAATTATTTGAGTAAACAAATTGATTTATTAATTTTTCATTGGGACAGGGACCCAGGACCAAACTCCCGGTATGGAGTGTTTCCCGGATGAAAAATTAAACTCCCGGTATGAAGTATTTCCCGGTCGAACAAGGGTCCGGTCAAGAGGGTCCGATCGATAGGGTCCGGTCGATATCAATAACAGATAAACACAAATAGATAGTTCGATTAAAGATCAAATTGATAACAGATAATCTGCTGATAAAATCGATCGAACTCAAATTTTGAACCTAGAAAATTCGATTTAGACAGAAAACTTAATCGATTTGCAAACACACAAAACTTTAATCGACCAAAAATCAATCGATGCAGAAAACTTTAATCGAACTTACCCCAGAAAACTCAATCGATGCAAAAAACTTTAATTTCTTCGAATAATCACAAAATCAATTGGATATGGCAGAAATCAATCCAGAAACAGAACACAGATCAACCAATTTTAACCCAGAAAACGATTTCAATAAGAAAAGAAAAAAAACTATGCAGACTTATCTTCAGAAAGATCAACCAATTTTAACCCAGAAAACGATTTCAATAAGAAAAGAAAAAAAACTATGCAGACTTATCTTCAGAAAAAAAATCGATTTGCAGATATGATTCTGATCTTAAGCAGTTCGATAACACAGATGAATAATCTTAACCCAGAATATAATCGATCAAATTGAATATTATCGAATAAGCTCTTAAAGGGTTTTAGACATACCTTTTGATCGTATCGAATAAAAGATAAATTCGAACCTGCTCTGATACCAATTGTAGATCCCAGTACAGTGCAATCACGAACAATAATATCAATGAAGAACAGTTAATGAACCACGACCTCTAGTCATATAATTAATATTCAAGAAAGGTTTAGGTTTACAGAAAGAATATGTGATAAGCAAAGTTAACCTATTGACTAGAGAATTATGAATGAGATCTAAAACCTTTCTAACCTGATTTAGAAAATAAAACGCCTTATAAATGAGGCGCACAAGGCCTAATGGGCTTTAGGCCCATTACCAACCAACTATCAAAGAATTACAGTTTAAACCCTTATAAATGATTTATACAACTTTCAACACACAGGACTTTCAGTCCTAACAATCGTGTAGAGGTTTGACTTTTTCATGCCGACTAAGAGTTCTTTACCATCTTCAGTACGCACACATCTCTTGGCCTTGAAATTAACCTCTAGGTCTTTGTCACAGAACTGTCCAATGCTAAAGAGGTTATGTCATAAACCTTCAACGTAGGTCACCTTCATAATCGTTACGTTGTCTTGAATCACATCACCATAGCCCAAAATTGGTGAAAACTGGTCGTTCCCGAAGCGCATGTTCTCGCAATATTTCTCTGTATAATTAGATAAGATATCTTTCTGCCCGGTCATATGCTTGGAGCAACCAGAATCCAAGTACCACATATGATGGGTCTGCACAAGAGAAATCAGGGAACAACAACTTTAGGTACCCATTTGTATCTGGGTCCTTTCAGATTAGCGCAAGATTGTGGCACCCATATAAATTTGGGTCCTCTTTTGTTTTGAAAAAACATGAGAAGTTTTAGAATGATAAACGTGATAAGAACCGAACCAATCATCAGAATATTGGCGAGAAACAAAATCATTCCGTATATATTTAGATGACTTAGTAGTAGACCGAGATAATTGGAGTAATTTCTTTATTGAATATTTCTTGTAAGGAATTACAAGTTTTTGTTTATCAGAAACAACAGTACCAACTACATCAGAAATACTACCAGTCTTTCTATTACAAACAATATCAGGACATGATTCTGCATTCTCATCAATCTTCTGTTTTGGTCGCCACTCAGTTCGTTCTTTATACCTTTTCTTTTTCAATTCTAAAACACAAGATTTAGATTTGTTAGGAAAATGAGATTTTTGAGTTTGTCTTTTCTTAAGCTTACCAGTGTTGGTCCGTTTCTGTGAGCGCCTTTTCTTTTTGCTTCTTACCTTTTTCATAAAAGTCAGTACTCACAGAAACTGATTCACCAACCTTAACCTTAGTTGATGATTTACCTACTTCATACATACTAGGTAAAGATTCAGAGTTAATGATAAAAACAGAATGATTTAGAAGTTTAGCACTGAAGTCAAACATATCAATTTCATTAACACACCCATCATCAGAATTTAGAAAATAATTTGCAGACGCAAATAAGTCATCAAAATCATCTTCGGAAGTTTGAGGTGCCTTAGAAGATTTTGAACACTCGTTGGATTTAGATTTGAAAACAGTGTTCTTCATTACAGTAGAAAATACAACTTGTTCAATATCAACCAAAATTCTTTCATCAGATAAAGCATTTTCAAGTTCAATTATTTTGCTTTCTAAAATATGTGGAGGAACATAAATTTTTGCTTTAATAGGTTTTGCCTCCAACTCTTGTGTAGAATAACTTGCAAAATAATCATTTGAAAGGAACTTTGGTTGTTCAGAAATATAACTATCATTCAAATTTTGATAGCAGAATGGTAGTTGCATTTTCGTTGTTTTCTTTCGGTTCTCATCTTCTTTGGCCGCAACCTCATCAAGTGATTTGGTAACAAATTTGGGTTTCAAATGAGGATGTTTGGTAGCCGCTTGTAGAAAATCAAAGTTATACAAGGCTGGCTATTTTTTGATTGCTTTCTTTAGATAGTGTGGGTTATCGTAACCGAGTCCCCACTTCTCTTTAACATCAGATTCCTCATTTGGTGTGTTTAAGAAAATGGTTTGATCTGTTTGTCCCCTAGCATATAATTTGGCTTCCAAACCATTTACCTTTTTCTCCAAACTCTTATTTTCAACCTGCAATTTATGAGCTTTTAGAACACATTCTTGTTTCTCAATATCAGACTTTGAAAGTTTAGAAACAATTTCAGAAATCTTATTTTCAAAACAATCTTTTTGAAGTTTAAATTCAGAGGCAGATTTGTTTAGAGAGTTAATCAGACTTTTCTTCCCAACAAGTTACTTGTTGAGATCAAAATTAGTTTGACGTTTCTTCGCAACTCTGCTCTTTTCCTTTTTCAATTTGGCTTGAAGGTCTTGAAGCTCAATCATCATGGCTTCCATTTTATTTATAAAATCAGATCCAGAAAAGTTTAGTACCTCATCAGATGTTTCTTCTTCAGATTCATCATACTTGACCTCTTTTCCCATTAAACACATATGCATGGTTTCTTCCTTTTCTTCATCGTCAGAGTGGTCAATCCAAAACTCGTCTTCGGCCATTAAAGCTTTTCCCGCTTCTTTCTGCTTAGCCAGTAGCATCATCTGCTTATAGTAATCCGAGTTTCTCACGGTAGGCTTCCGACAGTCTTTGGCGAAATGACCTACTTTCCCGCAGTTATAACATTTAATCAACTCATCTGATTTCTTCTCACCGCCATAATCATTGATAAATCTTTTCTTCTCTTCTGGCTTTCTCTCCACAAATTTCTTCTCCTCAAATCTTCTTCCTTCCACTCTTTATCTATGCTCATGATTTATTGACCCTGACGAGTACCTTTGACTATTTGAACCCAGTTTCTTGTAGAATTTCTTTTGAAATGCCCAGGTCAGCAGTAACATTGCTTGCTTGAGATTCTCTCCATCGTCACTGTCAGAGTCAGAATCAGAATCAGCAGAATCGTCAGAACTAGAAATCATCACTTTCTTTTTCTTCTTCTTTTCCTTCTCTTTCTCTTTCCTTTTCTTAGCCACAACCAAAGCTATAGGATCAGCTACTTTCTCAGCCTTTTTCTTCTCTCCTCTTTTCTCTTCTACCTCCTCCTCATTCTGTCTCAGTGTTTCATATACCTCGTGCAAAGGAATGTCACTGAGATCTTTCATCCGTTTCATTCTTCTTGTATGCTTTTTCCATTCTGGTTGAAGAATGCTGAGGAATTTGACGTTGTTCTCTATTTACTTCTTTTTGACTTTGTTCTTTGCAAGCTCATTTAGTAGAAGAACAAATCTATCATATGTTTCCTCAAGACTCTCATTCTCCTTAGCCTTGAATTCCTCGTAGATGTTTATGCAATTGGCAACCTTCATCTGATTTCCAACCTTTGATCCCATCATCATCTTTTGAAGTTGATCCCACATCTTCTTTGCATTGGCCTTGTAGCTGTCGATTTTGATGTAGATCTTATTTGGTATGCTCTGTAAGAGTAGAGATCTTGCCTCCTTGTCAGCTTTGTATCTGTTCTTTTGTTCTTCAGTATATTGGGAAAAGTCTTTTGAAACAGTCTTTGTATTTTGAGCTCTGTCTATGTTTCCATCTTCGCTATCAGAAGATTCGTCATCCGGTATTTCCATAGTGAGGGGTACCATCGGACCTTCCATGATTGACAGCAGAATATTTTCCCCGTTGACATTTTTGTCAATGAAATCAAGGATCCGGTCTTTCCACTGCTCGTATTCTCCCTTGAATAGAACAGGTGGTTCGACGTCCGTACCGATCGCGAGAGAATCTTTGGAAGTCATCTTGTCTTTACACTGCTTGAAATTATCGTCAAAATTCAGAAGCTAAATGAACCTTTATAAAATCAAAATTAGTCAAAAGTTGAAAAATACAGAAAAATATTCTAAGTATGGAACATGCATAACAAAAGAAATGAACAATATGCGCAACTAGTAATGTTTGTGTTCTATCTTCGCTCAAGATGAAGGATGAGAGAACTAAGCTTCTCGCACACAGGCTTGTGCGAGTTCCAGGTTCGCGCACGCCGAAGTTTGCGCGTTTTGATACTTTGCGCACAAAGTTCGCACAATGCTGTTGCGAGTTCTAGACTTAGAAAATATTTGCAAATTTTACTTCACGCAAAATACAAACTCGCAAAACAACTTCGCACAGATCAACTTCTCGTAGATACCAACTTCGCGCACAAAACAAGTAATGAACAGTAAAAACTCGCACGATGGGATGTGCGTGTTTCTACTTCTCGCACGACAAAGCTTGCGAGTTCTTCATGTTTTTGCGTGTTTAACCTCTGCGTGTTCTTCCTTTGTGTGTTCTTGAGATCTAGCGAATTCTAGACTTCTTCGAACAAAAACTTGATTTTTCAACTTGAATTCATTTCAACACATTACCAAATCACCTGAAATTCTGCAGGAATCTCCTAAGACGTCTTTTGAACTAATTACAATTGAAGAATTTCAAAATGTAACAACAAATTTACTACCTCGATCTATTTACAGTATGTATACATACTTGAATATGATTTCAAGTAAAAACCAAAATTCACATCTAATTGATGTAAATTTGTCAAAGTAACACAAACTAAACTCATTCTAGATGATAAAACGAATACCGAGACACAAAAATCTGATCCAAAACAACACTAATTCGTGAAAACAAATTATCACAGGACGATTTGCGAGTTCATCAAAATGTCGACCAAAATCTCAAATTCAATCCAATTTCTTCTGAATTCTTCTGCTCTGATACCAATTGTTATCCCAGATAACAATGTAAACAAGATGACAAATGCAATTCTGATCAATTCCCTTTTTGTATTAATCACAGAATAAGTACAAAGATGTTCTCTCAACTTTCTCTTTCTAACACATGAACACGTATGTCACACTTACAAATCTTACACGCACACCACTAGCTATATCTCTATTTATACACAAGGACAAAACACTCATAACACTATACACACATACAAGACAAAAGCGCACAACACATAAACACAAAATACAAGACTTTGACTTTGACTTTATTATAAAGAGACTTTGACATTGCTTTGAGAGTTGACTTGAGCTTTGACTTGGCTTCACTTTCAGTCTTCAGTCTTCATGATCTTGTATCCAACAAATATATGCACTAACAGACGCTTTCCTTTTAGCTTTGAAGAGAAAAAACAAAGGAAAGTGGGACTTTTTAGGATTATAAGCTGCTATTTCTTCTTCTTGTCTTCCTCTTTCATCTCCCCCTTTTTTCTTACCTCATGTTGAATTCTTAACAGAGGTTGTTCCAATAGCCATTCTAACAACCCCCCCCCCCCCCCATTCAAATACCACCTATAACTCATTTTTTTTCCTCCCTGCCTATTTGTTTCTTGACCCAAGCAATGGTCAAATCTCGAATCAATTCCATATGAACATCGGAATATCAACCATAAGACCATCATCAACACAAGAACAAAATTGCTCGTATCCGGAAACTAAGGATATAGAAGGTTTTGTTTGGAACATTAGTAACACATATGAAAATCAATAACAAATTTATACAAAACTATGTGAAATTAAAACACTAAATTAAAATTCAAAATCAAAGCTTAGATTCTAAAATGAAAACTGAAACTCAAGGTTGGAGATGTGATGTATGTTGATGGAATGGCGAGGATGGAGATGCAATTTGTGTTGACGGAGATGATTAGCCATGTTATTCGAAACCCATATATTGATTATCAATGTGTGTTCTTTGAACCTGACAGATATGACGCGGTGATATCATGGAAGATGAAAAGGGGGAGGGTTCACAGGGACGAGGGCGATGAGTGCAATGAGATAGGGGGTGTTTAAAGGGATGATTGTGATGATATTGGGAAGTGGTGGTGACGAGATTGAAGATGGGGATAGAGAGGCACAATTGTGACAAGATTGGCCAAAATGGGGGCTTTCGAGATGGACGCCTTTGTGTGTAATGTATATATGTATATATTATAACATACAGTATACATTTAAACAATTTAATAGGGAAATGGAGTAAAGTGACTAAATTATCGCTATAGTTAATTGTAACACCTGTAATTTTCTTCATTCAGTAAAAGTGGCCCTAGGCCAACGTAGAAGTTTATGAAGACGAACCTTGCGTACGGGAGGATTTGCCTTGGGTCTATAAAAGTGTCAGAAACATTTCAAGCGAGAAAAATGAACTTTTGGGCTTCGGTACGGGTTAGGAGATAGTGCCTTGTGATAGTGAAAAGGTCACTATCATCGTGTCATAATCGGCCGAGGGCCAAAGCCTCTCGGTACACCTTCGGCGAGAGTGCCTTGCGATTGTGACATGGTCACTATCGCTTGGCACAATCACAAAGAGCTGGGAGCTCTCGGTACATTATCGGCGAGAGTGCCTCGCAATAGTGACCATGTCACTATCGCTTGGCACAATCGCATTCGGCGTTCAGCTGGTTAAAAACGTGGATTTCATCCATACCCCCTCCTCTTCTCTCTAAACCGAACCCTTTACCCCCATTGTTGATTTTGAGCATTTGAAACACCAAATCTAGAGTGTTTCAAGTGATTCTTCCTCATCTAGAAAAATATGGAAGCTAGAGTTGAGATATTTTCTTCCTCTCCACCTTCTTCATCATCTTCATCAATTTTCTAGGGTTTTCACCTAACCCTTTTCATATTTTGGAAGTTTGGGAGTTTATGGCTCATCTTGGCGATCTAGAAGTATTTTGGTTGGTGTATTGAAGTTATATTTAAGGTAACCTCCCCTTTTCTTCATTTATGGAAATTAGAGTTTTGATATAAGTTGAGAACTTTTTGTAAAATATTTGGGGAACGATTCTGAAAGGTTAAATATGATTATTTATGGTTGGGAACTTGTGGATCTAGGTTTTTGGAAGATTTGACTTGAGGATTCAGATTTCTTCAAAGGAGCTCAAGTTGGGTAAAATCTAGATTTTGGCCTAAATATAGAAGGTGAGTTCAAGTTGATTTGTGAAAACGGTGTACATGCCAAAAATGTTAATCTTTAAATGTTTATATATTTCATATGAAATTATTAACTGTTGAGTTATTTGATAAGTTTTGATTATCTGAATTGTTTAACTTTATAAACTTTGTAAAACATCCACATTGGGTATTTTGGGCATTTTGACAAATAAATCCCAAGTATTTGTGTTTTAATGAGTTATTTTGTGAAAGTATATATTTTGAGTATAAATATACATTTAGGGTGTGTTTTGGAGAAATGATTGATTTTGTGTTATGAGACGTTTTTTTGAAAGAATAAATGGCATAGACTCATTTGGGAAAATGATTTGTCCCAATATAAATTGTGATGGAACCATTCATGTATTTTGGAGCATACGTTCGCATAAACGTTGGTCGAGTGCGTTTTGTTTCGTTTTGTGGATTTTAGCATATGGTTATTTGATGGGTTGAGCTTATGGCTCGGTTTTCGTCTTTGTCGGGTCTTGGGGACATTTGTCCGATTTTAATAACTTAAGTGGAGCTTTGGGGGTGAGTTGCATTTATCGCACTTTATTTTGGAAAATACATGTCTTGAGTGTATGTCATTCTTTTGGAGTCATGTATTTTTGACTGTAATGCATTGGATCCATAGGCATGTAAGTCAGTTGTATCTAAGGGTGAGGGGTCTTAATATTCTCACATTGGGTTTTATGCCGTGTTGGCATTGTTGTTGTCTCGGTTGTTTTGCGGAGAGGAACCTTTATGGGTTGTACTTCGGGACCATGGGTTTTGTGATTTGATGGTTGTTAATGCAAAAATTTACTCAATGAATAACTTAAGGTCGACGTGGAGCTTTATCCAACTAAAGAAAGTAGCCGATAGACAATTATGCGCGATAAACAGAAAGTAAAGGAGACAAGGGATTTGGTGACGCGGAAAAACCTCAACCGAGGAAAAAATCGCAAACGACAGGTGAGGGTCGTCGTGCACTATGATCACCAATCAGGGGTGATATCCTTCGTTGATACAATGTATTACACGTACAATTGTGAAATAAGTGTATGTCGGGTGTGAAAACACTATTGTCGTGTGTAAATCGCTGTTGTCAAGTAGAAATGTGAATGTATTTGAAGAGCTTGCAAATTTTATGCTTCAGTTGTATGCGTTGTTGATATTTTGATTCAGATTGTCCGAATGAGGTATTGCTCTGGAGTATTTTGATAGGCGGGTTTACACCCCCTCTAATCTAACCGCAAGTATACGGGTCAAATCAAGTAATATATACTTAGAAGTACGAGTAACGAACCAAGGGAACTAGGAACTGAGTATCACAATGACTATATTCACTATTAACTAAACGGTCCAAAAGGTTGAATTTTTAGGAATAATTAACTAAATACTAATAAAAATAAATCAAATAAACACACTATTCAAATAACGACTTTGGAAACTTTTATGGAGACAAATAGTTGAGGGTTGGAAATCCTATGGTTTTCACAAATGAACAATATTCTTGAAAGCAATTATCAGTTAAACCCTTTAATGAAAATCTAATCTATGAAATCACCGTTGTTCTTTCTCAAGCAACAACGGATTTTATTTTGAAAACACAAGTCTCATCTCTCGATCTTAACACATGAGTTCAAAACACATTAAGTTCCAGATTATTATGATACTAGGGTTTAGTTGGTATATCTCTATCCAATTTCTCACCTTAGACATATAATTCCAGTTCTTGTTAACAATTAATTCTCTCGAATTGAAATTATAACGAACAAATAAGATGAAAGTTGATCAGAATCACAAAAGCATTAAAACCCAAATCATATGCTTCATTAGTTAGGAAAAACTGATAAAAATCCCAAGTCATATGTTCACAAGCTTAAACCAAAGTCAAACCAACCCCCAACATCTAAAGATTAGTTCATGTTGGGGGTATTAAACAAGAAAGTAGTAGATGAAGTCATAGATCTAAGAAAAATCTCTCGAAGAATCAAATATTGAAAAACTCCCTTTTGATTATGTGATATCGACGAAGAATCGAAAGAAATCCGTGTAAGAATCGCTTCCCAAGATGTTTCCTAGCTTCAATGCGGTGTTTTCTTCTTGTAAAAATCGTCCAAAGGTTGCCCCCTTGCTTCCTCCCGTCGCCAAATTGAGAATAGGATGATAAGTGACTCAAAACCCTAAGAGATATGCATAAAAACGTCCAACACCCTTCTCGTGGGTTGATCCGTGAGTTCAGCTTCAGCAACTCACATAAAAGGTACCCTAATTTCCAACCAGGTGAGTTGCAAGTGGGTTGAACTTCAGCAACCCACATAAAAGGTACTTAGGCCACTGATTTTGGCTTTCATTTGGGCTTGAAAAATTCCTTCTTAGCTTCACTTTTTCACCGGCCAATTCTCGGGTTTAGACTTGTCGGACATTCAGCTCGATTACCGTTCGAAAAAGTACTTTTCACATTCATTCTTAGTTATCTCTTGATATGATGAAATTCCTGAAACACTTGATTTAAATCGTAAAATTCTACTAAATTTACTTGGAAAAAACAATTTTACCCAATTAGTGATGTGAAAATAACACCAAAAATTGGTGTTATCAACAACCCCAAACCGAGCGTTGCTTGTCCCCAAGCAAATTAGAGTCAATAAAAAAAATCCAAACTCAAACCAAGCATGCAATAATAAACGAAGCGAACCACGGGTATGTCTATCGGGCAACATTTATAGGTGTCAAGCAATAATAATAGAAAATACATGGATGAAACAACGGATACTCACTATTAAACAAAGGTATTAGAGTCATAAATATTGAGAATCAAACTAAGAGTAGTGACACCATACCTAATCACAACCAAGTCCTCACACTTTCGGGGAGGATTTCACCTCGACCCTACCTCACGGATACTCTATTTACGCTCGAACCCTAGGTTAACACACATGTTGTTCATGACTTTGGAGTTTATGTGCAAAAATTCACAAGATATTAGCATGAACAACTAAACAAGAAAAACGCACAAATGTCCAAAGAAGTTATCTCAGAAGGAATCAAGTAACAAGACTAGGACTATTAGTGTTATTCCGTCTATCCTCCTACACTTTCCAAAAGATCATCCAGGTCTTTGTAAAGGTTGTAATGGGGCTAGGCTTATGGCTAGGAAACGAAGGTAAACGGATCAAAATCCTCAATGTGGCATTGAATGAACAACTAGTTTCAACCATTTCTTCCCAACCAGTTTCCTTCTTTTCATTTTAATTCCCACTTTGTTCCTTCACATTGGTGTTCCTTTTCACATCATTTTCTCTTCTTTTTTTTTTTTTGCAGCTGTTAGACCCATTTTGGTTTTTTCGCTCTTTCTAGAACTGGCTTTCAGTATCACTTTTTTTTCTACCCCTTTCCGTTGTTCCCTACCAGTTGTTCATTCATGACACACGTTCGGATGCGTGTAGGCTGACAATCAGTCTGGGGTTAGATAAATGGGTTACAACTGAATTTAATCAATGTATGGATGCAAAAGGGCTTAGGTGCACACAATAGAAATGTAAGCAAGATAAAAGAATTACAAACTTAATTAACACGCAATGCCTGGAATCACCTCTTAAGGTCCGTAATTCAGATACGACAGAAGTTGGCACTTAATATCCTTATGGCCGTCTTTGTTACCCAATGCAATATTATAGTGAGATCTAACTATAATCACGACAAGGAATCTGAAAGGTGTATAAGATAAAAGTGTATAATTCCCTCGCAAAAATTTGTGCGATTATTAGGCTCAAAAATTTTCCCGGGTGGTCTCTACTAATGTCCCCTACTCGTGCAATTTCCTGATAATTTTTAGGACTATATCTCCACTCCTAGATTCTCAAAACAATATAAAATTATCACCTACCTATGTGCTTCATGAATTCCGGTGTCTATAAACCACAAACGAAAAAAAATTTTAAAAAAAATTGCTTGACAAACCTGTAATAATTTCTTGCACTTAACGTGTCATGCCATGAATTGTACGATAGTTTGCCCGGGTCTACAACCCCAAACCTTACCGGCACACTGTCCCCAATGTGCAAGCTCGGTTTGAGTTTGTGAAAAGTTGCACATGCAATAAGATGATAGAAAATTTATGCACTATATAAGAGATAGTAGAAGCCTTACCCGTGTTCGTGCGAGATGATGCGAATAGTATGTCTACTTGATTATAGTTATCCGAATTCAAAATAACAGATGATACAAGTACCAAGTTCACAAAAATAACGAAGTCAAAAATGGGCTTCAAGTGGTACGGTGTGAGTCCGAACTTCTGCTATTTCGGCGATGATGTGGTCTAGCTTTGTTTCCAACTTGGAGAAGTACGGTGGCAGGGTGTGATATGGGTGAGAGACTAGCTACGGTGGCGGTGTGGATGGTGGCTCCTCCTCGTCCACGAACTCTACCTCGTGGAATAGGTGCTTGGACTTTCTGGGCATAGTTCTTGTTGGGGCATTAATGGTCGGTGATGGGTGACGTCTGGATTGGGTTGAAGCCTTAAGGCGACTTTTTCGGCGGGCGTCAAGCGGATGTACAACGGAAAACGGGGAGTGGTGGTGGTTTCCCTTGTGCGTGCCATGATCTGCAAGTTAAAAGAAATGTTAGCGCATGGTACTCAAAGATGGTCACCCTATCCTAGTCTATGGTCTAGGTGTACCCTTACTGATATAGGTGGAAGGTTGATGACCCCAAACCTATGTTGGGACATAGGTTTGAGTCGTGCACAACCGTCAGTCTTGAAAGAGTGTAAGGTTGTGGGTGACCAAGTGTGTGTGTGACTGGGAGGGATGAGGGGAACCCCAAACCTATGCCAAGGCATAGGTGGGTATCATGTAAATGAAAGATCATGCTCACAACCAAATGCATACATGTAAAAGTAAGAGCATGAAGATAACGGGAAAAAAATGGCATATATAAAGCTAAATCATTCCCGAGCATACGAATAAGCGTGATATTACTCATAATACCCAAATAATACTTAATTGTGACATGAAGTGTGAGGTGTAATTGACATCCCACCAAAACGAGGTGATGGTGGGATTGTTCTAAGACAATTAGCACATAAACACCACACAACTAGACTGGACAAATATAGCACGGAAGTACAAGGCTCAAAATCAAATCACAATTATGCCCATATAATGACTTGGTTAAACACCTGCCCCAATCCACATAGAACCACACATAATGTCCAAAGGATCAACATCTAGAATAATCGCACAATAGTAGGTTTAGAACCCATTCTTAAGTGTGAGGAAACTCGACTATTAGCTAAGATGTAGAATGAAGAGAGAAGTCTAGATAAAATAGTTGAATAAGTAATTAAATCTCTTTAATAATCCACAAGCTTATGCCAATAATGAAACCCTAGAATCACCCACATTGTAATCACCTCTACTCATAAAAATTGCTCACATTATGAACACAAAAGCATGGGAATAACATATGGATAAATGCAATGGCAAGAGATTTAACACAATATCACACAAGATTACTATCTATAAAATTACCACATAAGGAGTATTAAAATTCCTAGGTATGAGAAAAACTCATAACTAGCAACTAATATGTGACATCCATAGAGAAATCTAGGTGAGAATGTTAGATAAAAAAAATATGCATCATTATCACAATCTCATTCCAACCACAATGCTAACCAAGAATGACACCTTAGAAGCACAACCCACAAAATCGAAATAAAAACTCCCAAAAATTGGAGCAATCCACAATAAAAATTTATGGAGTGAAGGATATGCTCAAACACCTTGAAACTTGAATTTTTTCATAAGATGGAACTTAAAAGAAGAGATTAACAATGTTTGAGCAAAACCCAACTCCACCATGAAAATAGCAAAAGGGAAAGAATAAAGAAGAAGAAGAAGTTGAGAGGCATACCTTGGATTGAATGAGATGAGCGATGCTAGTTGAGATTGAGAATGGAGCAAGAGATTGAGAGAACCCTAGGTTTTGTGCCTTGAAATCGATGAGAGAGTGAGAGTGATAGATGCGCCGATTGAAAAAAAATTGTGGGGGAAAAAGAAAATTTAACCGGCTCAAGGGTTTTAGGCCCAAACTAATTAGGGTAGGTTATGGTGTGGGTTGAGTGTGACTAAGCCACGAGAAAGACACGTTAGGGGCTGTTTGTTCGATGGAATACTAAGGGGGTGTGGTCGCATGGGTTGGGAAGTGAGATGGGAGGGGCGAACTCACGGACAACCCGCGTGAGGGGTTGTTGTGAAGTGGTCGAAAGGGGGAAAAGGTGCAAGAAGGGGTTCGCGTGGGTTCATACGTTGGATGGAAGGAGGTAACTCACGGCAAAGGGTCGTGAGTGGCTGTTTTGGTTTGGTCGATCGAAGGGAGGGAAAGGGTGGGTCGCGTGAGTTGGGAAGTGGGATGGGAGTGGGTAACTCACGAAAAAGGTTCGTTAAGGGTTGTTTGTTTTGGTTCACGAAGGGGAAAAAGGCAGCGGTTTACGTGGGTTAGAATGTGAGTTGGGTGGGATCAACTCACGACCAAGGTACGTTAGGGGCTACCACCAACATTTTAAACCCAATTTAAACCCCTTTTTAAACCACTTTAAACACCATTTCAAACCCCATTTTTAAACACCATTTTAAACCCAATATGAACCTCCTCACTATTATCTCTCAATCCCTTTTCTCAACTTCAAACACATGGTACCAAATGCTTTCACCTCAACCATTTGCTCCTCTCAATTTCTGTCTTTTCTCTCCAACTTTAACCCAAAACCAAAATAACTTACCTTTTTGCGCGAGAACTTATCCGAATCACGAGAGACCTACAACGAAACACCACACAACCCCTACGAATACCAATTAATTAAAACCACTAAAAAAATAAAAATTAATAAAAATTAAAACAACGAAAAATTAAAACGACACACCTAGTGGGTTGCCTCCCACCTAGCGCCTTAGTTAGGGTCGTGGCACGACCTTTTGTGGCTCTCAGTTTGGCTCGGTATCGCTTGCGGAACTAAAATGCCCACACATACGACTTTTCCTGATTTTCCTCACATCCGTTTTCTCATCATCACCCGTTTCTGATCCAATCGATCGCCTTTCCAGTTCAGCTCTATCTTCTACGCTTTTGAGGACGTGGAAGGTTACTTTTTCATTACCAACTCTGAAAGTCATCACACCTTCTTCCATGTCTATCAAAGCTTTGCTTGTGGCTAAGAACGGTCTTCCCAAAATTAATGGCACATCAACATCTTCTTCCACATCTAGAACTACGAAATCAACTGGAAAGTAAAACTTTCCGACCTTTATCAACACGTCTTCCATGATTCCGTATGGATACTTCACTGATCTATCTGCAAGTTGGAGTGTCATGTTTGTTGGCTTCACTTCCCCCAAGCCAAGTTTCCTGAAAATGGATAAAGGTAACAAATTAATACTTGCTCCTAAGTCACATAACACTTTATCAAAATGAAAAACTCCAATTTGCACAGGTATAGAGAAACTCCCTGGATCTTGAAGCTTCGGAGAAGCTTATTTTGAATGATTGCACTGCACTCCTCGGTAAGTGCAATTGTTGCATGATCTTCAATCTTCCTCTTCTTGGACAAGATGTCTTTCATGAACTTGAGATATGTTGGCATTTGTGCAAGTGCCTCTGCAAATGGAATATTGATGTGTAGCTTCTTGAAAATGTCAAGAAATTTTACCCAATTAGTGATATGAAAATAACACCAAAAATTGGTGTTATCATATTTATAGTCTTGATCTTCCATAAATGTGTTCTTTTGTAACTGTCGTGCTCCATTAATGACTTTGATGGTGTTAAACTTTTGTGACCGTTGACAATTATGAGCATTGAACCTACAATAAATGATCAAGAAAGAAACATTGAATTATACGTTAGTATGGTCGAGGTCGAGTGTAGATCCCAGCGCTGGTCGTACGATGCTCGACTGACCTTTGAGTTAGACTTGACGGAGGTCAAGGTTATGTGCGGTCGATAGGACCTTATCTTGATACAAGACTGAACTGTTCCTTATCCCCGTGTGCCTTCAACCGATTCGGAAAAGGTAGCGGTGGCACATACGGGTTGACTATCGGCTTTGATGGAGGTGTCACACCTCATTTGGATCACTAATATCAGTAGTTACCCCACCTTTCGTCCCAACATCTTCAGCCTCTACTTCTTCAGTCACCACATTCTCTCGGGTAGGATCCTTTATCAATTCCTTGTCACTTCTAATATGAATGGCATTGCAATGCTTTCTCGGTTTTCTTTCAGTCTGACTAGGGAATTGACCCTGAGTGCGGGATTGTAGAGCTTCAACTATCTGTCTGATTTGTCTCTCTAAGATTTGGATGGAAGTTGTATTCTGCTCAGTTGCCGCCTTTACTGTGCCCACGGTGGTTGTCAAAGTGCTTACAGATGAAGTAATCTCCTCGACAGTATTGTCCATCTTTGAGATGAACCTCATCAAAACATCTTCTAATCCCGACTTTTTCTCTCCAGATTGTCCTTCATCAAGCCTTCTTTGATTATAACCTGGGGGACGATAAACATTATTAGCATGAGAAGAAGAATTAAAATTAGAATTGTTACCATATTGTTGCTTTTGCTGTCCCATAGTCTCTCTCGGTTGATTTTGTTGTTGATTCCATGAGAGGTTGGGATGTATCTTCCACCCTTCATTGTAGGTATTAGAGAATGGATCATTCCGAGGGTGATTGTTCCGATCTTGTAAGAATTGAACCTGTTCAGGCTCACGAGAAGCAGGGAACAAATTGGGAATGTCTCCCTCATAATGATGTGCAGGTTGGATGAAAGCTCCTTTCAGCTGATTTGTGATGGCGGCCAGTTGGGCTTTTATCGCCTTTAGCTCATCAGATTCCTGAACATTAGCTACACGTCTGGTATCAGATCGTGGAGTGGCATAACTGTGATTAGCCAAATTTTCAATCAGCTCAACTGCCTCTTCATAAGTCTTGTTCATCAAGGCACCACCCGCTACTGCAGTAATATCATTCTTGTACTGCGGGTGAAGTCCACCAAAGAAAGTCTGGATGATAACCCAGCCATGTAACCCGTGATGTGGACACTTTTTGAGCATGTCCTTATACCTTTCCCATGCCTCATAGAGTGTCTCCTGGTCCCATTGAGCAAAGTGAGTAATTTCAGCCATGAGTTGGGTTGTTCTACCCGGTAGAAAGAACTTCTGAAGGAACGCTGCAGTCATGTCGGCCCAAGTGGTAATCTGACCGTTGGGTAGGCTCTCTTCCCAAATTTGTGCCCTTCCCTTCAATGAGAAGTTGAACAACCTCAGTTTGACTGCGTCATCTGACACTCCATTGATCTTAAATGTGTTACAGATCTTTTCGAATGTATGGAGATGTGCATAAGGGTCTTCTGTTGGTGCTCCACCAAACTGTTTTTGTTGCAACATCTGGATCTTGCCATACTTTATCTCAAAGTTGTTTGCTTCTACTACAGGGGCTTGAATGCCTCTGTTGATAGCTGTCATATTCGGATTGGCAAACGATCTCATTGGCACTCTTACTGGTGCTTCCTCTCCCATTATATGAATTTTTTTAAATCTGAAACAGGGAAAAAAGGGGATCACGGAATGTGCGGAAAATAGAATAAACCAAAATAAAATGTCCAATGTAATAGCACTTATAGCTGGTAGTGCTATCAGTGCAAACTAGAACCCCGACAACGGCGCCAAAAACTTGATAGGCGGGTTTACACCCCCCCTAATCTAACCGCAAGTATACGGGTCGAATCAAGTAATATATACTTAGAAGTACGAGTAACGAACCAAGGGAACTAGGAACTGAGTATCACAATGACTATATTCACTATTAACTGAATGGTTCAAAAGGTTGAATTTTCAGGAATAATTAACTAAATACTAATAAAAATAAATCAAATAAACACACTATTCAAATAACAACTTTGGAAACTTTTATGGAGACAAATAGTTGAGGGTTGGAAATCCTATAGTTTTCACTAATGAACAATATTCTTGAAAGCAATTATCAGTTAAACCCTTTAATAAAAATCTAATCTGTGAAATCATCGTTGTTCTTTCTCAAGCAACAACGGATTTTATTTTGAAAACACAAGTCTCATCTCTCGATCTTAACACATGAGTTCAAAACACATTAAGTTCCAGATTATTATGATACTATGGTTTAGTTGGTATATCTCTATCCAATTTCTCACCTTAGACATATAATTCCAGTTCTTGTTAACAATTAATTCTCTCGAATTGAAATTATAACGAACAAATCAGATGAAAGTTGATCAGACTCACAAAAGCATTAAAACCCAAATCATATGCTTCATTAGTTAGGAAAAACTGATAAAAATCCCAAGTCATATGTTCACAAGCTTAAACCAAAGTCAAACCAACCCCCAACATCTAAAGATTAGTTCATGTTGGGGGTATTAAACAAGAAAGTAGTAGAAGAAGTCATAGATCTAAGAAAAAACTCTTAAAGAATCAAAGATTGAAAAACTCCCTTTTGATTATGTGATATCGACGAAGATTCGGAAGAAATCCGTGTAAGAATCGCTTCCCAAGATGTTTCCTAGCTTCAATGCAGTGTTTTCTTCTTGTAAAAATCGCCCAAAGGTTGCCCCCTTGCTTCCTCCCGTCGCCAAATTGAGAATAGGATGATAAGTGACTCAAAACCCTAAGAGATATGCATAAAAACGTCCAGCACCCTTCTCATGGGTTGATCCGTGAGTTCAGCTTCAACAACTCACATAAAAGGTACCCTAATTTCCAACCAGGTGAGTTGCAAGTGGGTTAAACTTCAGCAACCCACATAAAAGGTACTTAGGCCACTGATTTTGGCTTTCATTTGGGCTTGAAAAATTCCTTCTTAGCTTCACTTTTTCACCGACCAATTCTCGGGTTTAGACTTGACGGACATTCAGCTCGATTACCGTTCGGAAAAGTACTTTTCGCATTCATTCTTAGCTATCTCTTGATATGATGAAATTCCTGAAACACTTGATTTAAATCGTAAAATTCTACTAAATTTACTTGGAAAAAACAATTTTACCCAATTAGTGATATGAAAATAACACCAAAAATTGGTGTTATCATATTTATAGTCTTGATCTTCCATAAATGTGTTCTTTTGTAACTGTCGTGCTCCATTAATGACTTTGATGGTGTTGAACGTTTGTGACCGTTGACAATTATGAGCATTGAACCTACAATAAATGATCAAGAAAGAAACATTGAATTATACGTTAGTATGGTCAAGGTCGAGTGTAGATCCCAGCGCTGGTCGTACGACGCTCGACTGACCTTTGAGTTAGACTTGACGGAGGTCAAGGTTATGCGCGGTCGATAGGACCTTATCTTAATACAAGACTGATCGTGTGAAATATGCATTAAATATTACTTCGTCGGTATCGTGTGTTTTTGACCCAAACAATGTTCTAATTCTTATGCATGAGGGTTAGACATCATGAGTTATCAAGTAAGGAGTTGAGGCTCCTATCCTGAATGTTAGGGAGTAGGCACTAAGGGTCGAATGAGTACCCTGAGGATGAAACTCCACTAGAGAACGAACATACAATAGGATCGCATATCTTTGAGGTGTAGATCAACGGAGTAGGCAATAGAGGATACGGTGTTTAGGACATGGAAAACAATCATACTGGAGGTGTAACTCAGCAGAGCAGACAATACAGTTTACGATCCGGGGTGTAGTTCGACAACGTGGCTATGTGGCTTATGTAACACCCCCTTCCCGAGATGGAAAAGGAGGTTACGTGTAACACCCTAAAAATTCAGGTAATTTTAAAATTTGAAAATTCGGCAATATAACATTTGTATTTGGAGTTAACCACCCAAAATGGGAAATCGACAACAAACTAATCTAAACCATTTCATCTAGATTACATAGGTAGTCAACCCAATTCCAAAAATAATAAATTGTTTTAAACGCCAATACTCCAAATTATCTATCATCCAAAAATGCCCTCAAGAGACCACGCTCTTCACTCAACCCCTTGACGACCCGCCGCTAAGGGAACCTGTTATACACATCATTTGAGAAAAATTGTTAGGCTTAAATCCTAGTGAGAACATACAGTTTATAATTCGAAGAAATATAGACAATTGTAATAAAAGGAAATCTTTGCAAAAGAGTTGAGTTTACAATTGAAATCTTTGCCACATAAGGATTGTTCGGTCCAAAATTCATCTTGCGATGACAGGGGATACCCGTTTTACCAAGGATTGTGGCGGAACACCGAGTAAGCCACAATCCGAGTTATAAGTTGAATACTTGGAATCCATGGCCATGAATAACGCTGGTCCGTACTAAGACGTGGGGGAGGTCACCCGAGGAAACCAAGTCATACTCGTTCACTAGGACTACATTATGATCCATGGCTAGTAACCGGTCCCACATAACCGTACCAAAGGGTCTCCGAGGATCAAATGCATCCATAGCTACAATGGGGAAAAACATCCCAAAATATAAGCCGACTCAATACCTAGGGATCCACTAGTAATAGTCTAACTTGTCACAATTTCATTTGTGACTAACCAAAGCTAAACATATAGCTTCCAATAACATTTATTTCCAAAATGCATTTCCAAGTTTAACTGCTGATAAGAATCAAAATCATAAAATGAGATCTTATGCATAATTTCAAGTACCTCACCAAAATATGCAAGTAGTACAATGATTTACTACATATGTAACATCCTAAAATTCAGAGTAAATTTAAACTTCAAAAATAAGGCAATATGACTTCTGTATTGCTATAAACTTCTCAAAAAGTGTATCAGTCCTTAAGACATTACAAAAACCTGTACGGATTTAGAATTCATCAACAGACTAATCTAAACATAACTATCTAAATTACATCAGTTGACAATCCGAATTTCATCAAAAGAATGGGAATTAACAATGCCCAACTATCAACACTTTAGTCATCTCAAAATGCCTCGAGACCCAACTCGTCTCTCAAAACCCAGTGCATCCCACCGCTAAGGGTAACCTGTTATACATATCATTTGAGAAAAAGTGTCAGACTTAAAGCCTGGTGAGAACATACAGTTTATAAAGCTCAAAAGATATAAACATTTGTATCATAAGATAATATTTCCAAAGAGGTTAAATATTACAATTGAAACCTTTGCCACAATCGGGCTTTTCCGTTACAAACATGTCATCAAATGACCAACGATAAAACATTTTACCAAGGATTGTGGCGTAACACAAAGTAGGCCAAAATCCGAGTTATGAGCTAAACAATTGGAATCCAAGGATACGAACACATAAGTCCGTGCTACAACGTGAGATCTAGCCCCAAGAAAAACCAATGTATACTTCTTCACTATGATCACTATGAACCATGGCTAGTATCCGGCCTCACAAAACCGTACCAAGTTGCCCCCGAGGATCATATGCATCCATAGATACAAAATGGGGAATGTGACATCCCAACAATACAGTCGACTCAAAACCTAGGGATCCGCTAGTAATGGTACAGACTCGTCACAACAACATATGTGACCAACCATAAATAAACATATGGTATAAACACATTTTATAAACAAAATGTCATTTCCAGTTCAACTTCTGGTAAGAATGAAAATCATTAAAATGAGTTATTAAACATTCTTTTCATATATCCACATAATGTACAAGTAAAACATCATTTTACTACATTAAGATAAGATCCATCATTTTAGTAAACACAATGATCGGGAACCCTAAAATCTCCCAAAACTCAAGTTATATCAAATATGTAGAAAACTTAAATCTGAAACCATTGAGATATATAGGAGTTCCAAAAGGTAACTTTTGATAATAAAGTTTGAAATGATAGTAGGAACTCACCAGTAGGTTTTAGGATAAAACCCGGAAAACCAGATATCGATCACGACGAAGAGGTGAAGCTTTATACACCAAAACCCCGAGCAATGCACTTAATACTAGCGATTAACGAACCCTTGAAGATCCAAAGAAACTTTTGAGAGAGAGAGAGAAAGATTTGAGGAGAGAGAGAGAAAGATTCTCAAAAAATGAAGATATTTTGGGTTAAAAACCCTTAAGTCGGCCAGGAAACTACTCGGGTTATGCCGCGACTTCAACTCGCAGCATAACTCGCCCGTGTCCAAAACCCAAAATCATCCAGTGGGTTTCGCGGGTTGTGCCGCGACCTTAAGTCGCGGTGCAACTCGCGTAGTTCCAAAAATCTCATATCAAACAGAGGGTTACGCGGGTTGTGCCGCGACCTCTAGTCGCGGTGCAACTTGCGTAGTTCACTGCTTGTCCCCAAAATTCTCAAAATCCAACTCAACTTCAAACCAAACACGGTGCTAACGATAAAAGCTTAACCACAAGAATACCAAAATTACATAACGGAAATTCGGGGTGTTACAATCCTCCCCAACTTGGGAATGATTTCGTCCCCGAAATCCTAACTATTCGAAAAGATGAGGATATCTTCGCTTCATATCCTCTTCAGCTTCCCACGTCACATTGGCTCCCCGATGATGCTTCCACTGCACCTTGACCATAGTGACCTCTTTGTGACGCAACTTCTTAGACTTTCTCTCTAAGATGGCATCGGGCTCTTCTACACAACGATTACCCTCGTCTACTGTTAACTCGGAGAGAGGAATGACGCTTTCCTCTTCTGCTAAACACTTCCGAGGATAACAAATATGAAACGTGTTGTGTATTCTGCTCAACTCTGGCGGCAGTTCCAATTGGTAGGCTTGCAAACCCACCCGCTTGAGCACTTTGAAAGGTCCGAGGAAACGGGGACTCAGCTTCCCTCGCTTTCCGAACCGAATAATGCCCTTCCACGGCGATACTTTAAGCAACACACGATCGCCCACTTGGAACTCCATCGGCCGTCTCTTTTTATCGGCATAACTCTTCTGTCGATCCTGAGCCGCTTTCAATCTTTCACGAATGTTATTGACCTTATCGGCCGTCTCTTGCATGATTTCAGGTCCGGTGAACTTCTTTTCTCCCGCTTCAAGCCAACACACAGGAGTTCGGCACTTTCGCCCGTACAATGCCTCAAAAGGTGCAATTCCAATACTCGAGTGGTAGCTATTGTTGTAAGCAAACTCCACCAAAGGTAAGTGAGAGTCCCAGCTACCCCCGAAATCGATGACACAAGACCTCAACATATCTTCCAATGTTTGGATCGTTCTCTCGCTTTGCCCGTCGTTTTGTGGATGGTAAGCCGTACTCAACTTTACTCGTGTACCAAGCTCTTTCTGAAACCCATCCCAAAAGTTCGAAGTGAACCAACTGTCGCGATCCGACACGATCGACAATGGTATGCCGTGCCTCGAGACCACCTCATTGATGTACAGTTTTGCTAGTTTGTCCATCGGTAATGTCTCGCGCATGGCCAAGAAATGAGCGCTCTTTGTTAATCTATCAACTATCACCCAAATGGTATCGTGACCTCGAAGAGTTTTAGGTAACTTTGTCACGAAGTCCATAGTGATATGCTCCCACTTCCACTCGGGAATCTCTAGAGACTAAAGACTCCCATACGGTCGCTGATGTTTAGCCTTAACTTGCGAACACGTCACACAACGCTCAACGTAACGCGCCACGTCAAGTTTCATTACCGGCCACCAATAGTGCAGTTTCAAGTCCCTGTACATCTTTGTACTCCCCGGATGAATGGAATACTTGGACTTGTGTGCATCTTTAAGCAACAGATCACGGTTACCCCAAAGCTTGGGTACCCACACGCGACCGTTGAACAGTTTTACCCCACGGCTATCTTTCGTTAAGAGCAAACGCTGCTTTTTCATAACTTCTTCTTTGAGATTCTCTTCTAGCAGTACTTCAACCTGCGATGCTTTGATCTTTTCAACAAGACTAGAGGCCAACTCGATTCTCGAATGGGTAGCCCGAATACAACCGCTATAGTCCTTTTGACTCAACGCATCGGCTACCACGTTTGCCTTACCAGGATGGTAAAGCAGCTCGAAATCGTAATCCTTGAGTAACTCGAGCCACCGTCGTTGCCTCATATTCAACTCCATTTGATCAAAGACATATTTCAGACTTTTATGATCTGTGAAGAGTGTACACTTCGTGCCATAGATATAGTGTCGCCAAAGCTTCAGGGCGAACACCACCGCTGCTAACTCCAAATCGTGGGTAGGATAGTTCTCCTCGTGTATTTTAAGTTGCCTCGAGGCGTAAGCGATTACCTTGCCCCATTGCATCAACACACAACCTAAACCCATTTTTGAATCGTCGCTATAGACCACAAAGTCTTCTGACCCTTCAGGTAACGATAAGATCGGAGCTTCACATAACTTCTTTTGAAGGATACGGAAATCCTTCTCTTGTGTTTCGGTCCATTCGAACTTCACATTCTTCCGAGTCAAAACTGTCAAGGAAGAAGCGATTTTCGAAAAGTCTTGGATAAATCTCCGGTAGTACCCTGCCAGACCCAAGAAATTTCGGTTCTCTGACGGACTCTTGGGAGATTCCCAATTCATCATAGCTTCAATCTTGGAGGGATCCACTTTCACTCCGTCTCGAGTGACAATGTGACCCAGAAATTGTACCTCCTCAAGCCAAAAGTCACACTTGGAAAACTTGGCGTACAATCTTTCCTTTCTCAACACTTCAAGCACTTCCCGCAGATGTTGTTCGTGTTCTGACTCGCTCTTGGAGTACACGAGTATGTCATCAATGAATACAATGACCGACTGGTCGAGGAATGGTCGGCACACTCTATTCATCAAGTCCATAAATATCGTCGGTGCGTTCGTTAGACCAAAAGGCATTACAAGAAACTCGTAATGGCCGTAACGCGTTCTGAAAGGTGTCTTCGAAACATCTTCTTCACTCACCTTCACTTGGTGATAACCCGAACGTAAGTCGATTTTGGAAAAACAACCCGCTCCCTGAAGTTGATCGAACAAGTCGTCTATTCTCGGAAGCGAATATCTGTTCTTTACTGTAGCTTTGTTCAACTCACGATAGTCAATGCACATTCTCATCGTGCCATCTTTCTTCTTTACAAACAAGACTGGAGCTCCCCAGGGCGATGAACTTGGTCTTATAAAGCCCTTCTCTAAAAGCTCTTGGAGTTGTGCCATCATTTCTTGCATCTCTGACGGCGCTAAACGGTAAGGAGCTTTAGCAATTGGTGCTGCTCCAGGCATAAGATCAATCCGAAACTCTAACTGATGATCGGGTGGTAACCCGGGCAAGTCGTCCGGAAAGACATCTGGAAACTCACGCACAATCTTCACATCTTCCAGCTTTGATTTCTCTAACTTGACATCGATCACATAGGCTAGGAAAGACGAACATCCTTTTACTAAGCACTTGCGTGCCTTTGCCATTGTGATTATTGCCACTTCACCTTTTCTCTTTTCACCATAGATGACAATGACTTCGCCAGAGGGGTTGGGAAGTCGAATCAACTTCTTGGAACATACGATCTCGGCGTGATTGTTAGACAACCAATCCATGCCGACCACAACATCAAAACCCCCGATTAACATCGGCAGTAGATCGATCAAGAATTCTCTCCATTCGATACTAAGAGTACATTGCTTCAGAACATCGTGGATCAGAACTTGACTACCATCGGCTATTTCTACCACTAATGCATCCTCAAGACTAGTAGTGGGCATAGAAATCTTCTGACAGAACAAATCAGATACGAAAGAGAAACTGGCACCTGTATCGAATAAAATACGAGCAGGTACAGAGTTTATAAGAAAAGTACCCGATACCACATCAGCGGATGCCTTAGCCTCATCGACCGTCATCTGAAATGCTCGTCCTGGAACCCTAAGAGGGTTCTCCTTCCTTGCTGGCGTGCTACCCGGCACAAGCTTCAGGCAATCTCTTTTCACGTGCCCCGGTGCCTTGCACTCATAACAGACAAGTCCTCTGACCGGGCAATCTCTGATAGTGTGACCAGGATTCCCACACTTATAACAAGTTTGAGAAGTGGTGTTACAGTCACCGTGGTGTTTAGTTCTACACTTGTGGCACCACCTAGCTTCCTGCTGATTGCTGAAGTTTCGGTTTCCGCCAAAAGGTCGTGATCTCTTGGGATGAGCAGAATTGCTCTCCCACTTTCTCTTATCAGTCACCACCACAACTTTCTCAGCTTTGTTCCTCGCGAACATCTCTTCCATGTACTGAGATTCTTCAACCATCACGCAGAGGTTAGAAGCTTTAGAATTGTGGACCATAGATTGCATGTCCGCGGGTAGGCCATTCAGATAGGCCTTCATCTTATCCTTCTTTGTTGGGGCAGCGTGCCCCACCAGATCAAGCTTCTCCATGAACTGACGGGTGTACTCCCTCACCGTCAGGCTTCCCTTTACCAGAGACCGGAATTCTTTCTCAATTCGGTCCATTGTTCTTTCATTGCAGAACTCTTCTAACAACTTTTTCTTGAATTCGGTCCAAGATAATTGAGTCAACACAGCAGGAGATAGGGTGGATTGAATGACATTCCACCAGATGAGCGCAGTATCCCTCAGCAGTTGGGTACCGAACCGCACTCTCTGATCATATCCGCATTCGGAAGAGCCAAAAGCTTGCTCGACCGCTCAAATCCACTTTACACACAAGATTGGGTCGTCGGAACCAGAGAACTCTGGCGGTCCGCAACCCAGAAAGGACTTGTAGGAACAATTTTTCCTATTTCCCGGAGCACCAACAATCCCGTGCTCCTCAGCCCTGACTCCTGCACCAGCGCCTCCAGGACCCGCTACAATGTTTTCCACAACCGTCTCACTCCTCCGATTGTTCACATCGCGGTCCTCAATCACTTTCAGCAGAAACTCTTGCTGCTTTGCCATCTCTTCCCTCATTGCCAACATCATGTTGGCCATCAACTCAGACGGGGAACTAGCATCCCTGATGACTGGGTGGGACGAATCCAGGTCTACTCGCGGAATGACCTCTGGCCCCCCACCTAGACCTTGCTGAACAGGTGGTCGTACAACAACCTCAACTCCCTCCGGCTGACCAGCGGTGGAGGCTGTCGCTTCCAAACCATCAACACGCGTACGCGGTCTACCACGCGTATTCACCATGCCAAACTGCTTCACAGAACAGGAAAAGAGATAAGAGAGAGTTGGAATAAACACAAAGGAAACGTACTACCACATTACCAATCGTCATAGCAATAGAAATTCAAGTACACTTACGTACGATATCCTCATAATAACATTAGCTAAGTGAGATTATGAACATATAACACATAAAGGTTCTCGTCACGATTGCCACAACGCCTGATAAACGCACTTTCCGTTGACTCTAAGACTAACCCATCTTAGAAGCTCTACCCGATCTCACGGATCAATTCTTATCATACTCGGTCTAAGTCTAGACATCTTACATTCATGCCTAGTTCACTTAAACTAGAACTCTGATACCAACTTGTAACATCCTAAAATTCAGAGTAAATTTAAACTTCAAAAATAAGGCAATATGACTTCTGTATCGCTATAAACTTCTCAAAAAGTGTATCAGTCCTTAAGACTTTACAAAAACCTGTACGGATTTAGAATTCATCAACAAACTAATCTAAACATAACTATCTAGATTACATCAGTTGACAATCCGAATTTCATCAAAAGAATGGGAATTAACAATGCCCAACTATCAACACTTTAGTCATCTCAAAATGCCTCGAGACCCAACTCGTCTCTCAAAACCCAGTGCATCCCACCGCTAAGGGAAACCTGTTATACATATCATTTGAGAAAAAGTGTCAGACTTAACGCCTGGTGAGAACATACAGTTTATAAATCTCAAAAGATATAAACATTTGTATCATAAGATAATATTTCCAAAGAGGTTAAATATTACAATTGAAACCTTTGCCACAATCGGTCTTTTCCGTTACAAACATGTCATCAAATGACCAACGATAAAACATTTTACCAAGGATTGTGGCGTAACACAAAGTAGGCCAAAATCCGAGTTATGAGCTAAATAATTGGAATCCAAGGATACGAACACATAAGTCCGTGCTACAACGTGAGATCTAGCCCCAAGAAAAACCAATGTATACTCCTTCACTAGGATCACTATGAACCATGGCTAGTATCCGGCCTCACATAACCGTACCAAGTTGCCCCCGAGGATCATATGCATCAATAGATACAAAATGGGGAATGTGACATCCCAACAATACAGTCGACTCAAAACCTAGGGATCCGCTAGTAATGGTACAGACTCGTCACAACAACATATGTGACCAACCATAAATAAACATATGGTATAAACACATTTTATAAACAAAATGTCATTTCCAGTTCAACTTCTGGTAAGAATGAAAATCATTAAAATGAGTTATTAAACATTCTTTTCATATATCCACATAATGTACAAGTAAAACATCATTTTACTACATTAAGATAAGATCCATCATTTTAGTAAACACAATGATCGGGAACCCTAAAATCTCCCAAAACTCAAGTTATATCAAATATGTAGAAAACTTAAATCTGAAACCATTGAGATATATAGGAGTTCCAAAAGGTAACTTTTGATATGTATAAAGTTTGAAATGATAGTAGGAACTCACCAGTAGGTTTTAGGATAAAACCCGGAAAACCAGATATCGATCACGACGAAGAGGTGAGGCTTTATACACCAAAACTCCGAGCAATGCACTTAATACTAGCGATTAACGAACCCTTGAAGATCCAAAGAAACTTTAGAGAGAGAGAGAAAGATTCTTAGAAAATGAAGATATTTTGGGTTAAAAACCCTTAAGTCGGCCAGGCAACTACGCGGGTTATGCCGCGACTTCAACTCGCGGCATAACTCGTCCGTGTCCAAAACCCAAAATCATCCAGTGGGTTTCGCGGGTTGTGCCGCGACCTTAAGTCGCGGTGCAACTCGCGTAGTTCCAAAAATCTCATATCAAACAGAGGGTTACGCGGGTTGTGCCGCGACCTCTAGTCGCGGTGCAACTCGCGTAGTTCACTGCTTGTCCCCAAAATTCTCAAAATCCAACTCAACTTCAAACCAAACACGGTGCTAACGATAAAAGCTTAACCACAAGAATACCAAAATTACATAACTGAAATTCGGGGTGTTACAACATATAAAATGAAACCCTTCCTTTTAGCAAAATGTAGCAAAAACCCTAAAATCTCCCAAAACTCAAGTTAGGTCAAAATGTAACAAATATGAATCCCAAAACCAATGAGATATATAGGAGTTTAAAATATATGTTTTGACATGTATAAAGTTTAGAAAATGGTAGTATGAACTCACCAAGTGGGTTTTTGAAGAAAACCCAAAACCCTAGTTAATCCTTTGGAGAAGATGACAATGGAGGAGATGATTTAAAGCTCCCTACTTGAACCTTTAGATGGATAATGAAGAAACACATGGAAACCAAGATTGATTGACTTGAAGGATCTTGATGTAACAATAAATGCCTAAAAATGGCCAAATGAGAGAGAGTCTTGAGGTTGGTGAAGAGAGTTATGAGAAATAAATGAGGAAAAAGGGTCATTTAACTCACTACAACCCACTCGCGATCTTGCCATGCGATAGTGACAGTGTCACTATCACGAGGAACTCTCGCATGGATCGTACCGCGAGTTTGGTACTTCCTCGGCGATTGTGCCAAGCGATAATGACACTTGTCACTATCGCGAGTCACTCTCGCGCAAACTGTACCGAGCCCCAAAAAGTTCCAAAACTCGAGATTTTCGCATGGGTCGATTTAAGGTTCGAAAAGACAACATATAACACCCAAAAAGATAAAAGGAAGACGGAGTAAAGATAAACGAAGGACGAAAACTCACTTGAAAAAATACCGGGTGTTACAATACTCCCCAACTTGGAGATGATTTCGTCCTCGAAATCTTGATCACACGAACACGTGCGGGTATCTTCGCTTCATGTCCTCCTCGGCTTCCCATGTCACATTGGCCCCACGATGATGCCTCCACTGCACCTTGACCATAGTGACCTCCTTGTGATACAATTTATTAGACTTCTTTTCTAAGATAGCGTCAGGTTCCTCCACACATCGGTTACCCTCGTCCACTCTTATTTCAGAAAGAGGAATGACGCTTTCTTCCTCCGCCAAACACTTCTGAAGGTAACATATATGGAACGTGTTGTGGATTTCGCTCATCACCGGCGGTAGTTCCAATTGGTAGGCTTGCAGGCCCACACGCTTGAGCACCTTGAATGGTCCGAGGAAACGAGGGCTCAACTTCCCACGTTTTCCGAACCGAATGATGCCCTTCCATGGCGACACTTTTAAGCATCACGCAGTCGCCCACTTGGAATTCCATTGGTCGTCTCTTCTTATCGGCATAACTCTTCTGCCGATCCTGAGCCGCCTTCAAATGCTCTCGAATGCCTTTAACTTTATCGGTTGTCTCTTGCACAATTTCGGGTCCGGCGAATTGCTTCTCTCCCGCCTCTAGCCAACACACGGGAGTTCTGCAGTTCCACCTGTATAAGGCCTCAAACGGTGTCATTACGATACTCGAGTGGTAGCTATTGTTGTAAGCAAACTCCACCAAAGGTAGGTGAGAGTCCCAACTACCCCCGAAGTCGATAACACAAGACCTTAGCATGTCTTCAAGTGTTTGGATCATTCTCTCGCTTTGACCGTCGGTTTGTGGATGGTAAGCCATACTCAACTTCACTCGCGTACCAAGCTCCTTCTGAAAGCCATCCCAAAAGTTCAAAGTGAACCGACTGTCGCGATCTGACACGATCGATAAAGGTACTCCATGCCTCGAGACCACTTCATCGATGTAGATTTTTGCTAACTTGTCGATGCAAGGTCTCGGGCATGGCTAAAAAGTGAGCGCTCTTAGTCAACCGATTGACTATTACCCAAATGGTATCGTGACCTCGAAGAGTTTTAGGAAACTTCGTCACGAAGTCCGTGGTAATATGCTCTCACTTCCACTCGGGGATCTCTAAGGACTGTAAACTCCCATACGGTCGTTGATGTTCGACCTTCACTTGTAAGCACGTCACACAACGCTCCATGTAACGTGCCACATCAAGTTTCATCACCGGCCACCAATAATGCAACTTCAAGTCTCGGTACATCTTTGTACTCCCCAGATGAATGGAGTACTTGGACTTGTGGGCATCCTCAAGAAGTAGTTCCCGATTAGCCCCCAACTTTGGACACCCACACACGACCGTTGAACAGTTTCATCCCACGACTATATTCCATTAAGAGCAACCGTTGCTTGGTCATCACTTAATCCTTAAGATTTTCTTCCAACAATGCCTCTACTTGAGATGCCTTGATCTTTTCAACAAGACTGAACACTAACTCGATTCTCGAAAGGGTAGCGCGAATACTTCCGCTACAGTCCTTCCGACTTAATGCATCGGCTACTACGTTAGCCTTATCGGGATGGTAAAGCAACTCACAATCGTAATATTTGAGCAACTCGAGCCACCGCCTTTGCCTCATGTTTAGCTCTTTTTGATCAAAGACATACTTCAGACTCTTATGATCCGTGTAGAGTGTACATTTCGTGCCATAGAGGTAATGTCGCCAAAGCTTCAAGGCGAACACCACCGCCGCTAAATCCAAATCGTGGGTAGGATAATTCTTTTCGTGGATTTTGAGTTGCCTAGAGGCGTACGCGATCACCTTGCCTCTTTGCATCAACACGCATCCTAATCTCATTTTTGAAGCATCGCTATAGACCACGAAGTATTTCAACCCTTCGGGTAGCGACAAGATTGGAGCTTCGCATAACTTCTTTTGTAAAATTCGGAACGCCTTCTCTTGTGCTTCGGTCCACACGAACTTCACATTCTTCCGAGTCAAAGCCGTCAAGGAAGAAGCGATTTTTGAGAAGTCTTGTATAAATCTCCGGTAATATCCCGCCAAACCCAAGAATCTTTAGATTTCGAACGGACTCTTGAGAGGTTCCCAATTCATCACAGCTTCAATATTGGAGGGGTCCACTTTCACTCCGTATCGAGTGACAACGTGACCCAAGAATTGCACCTCTTCAAGCCAAAAATCGCACTTGGAAAACTTGGCGTACAATCTTTCTTTTCTCAACACTTCTAGAACCTCTCGAAGGTGTTGTTCGTGCTCTAATTCACTCTTGGAATACACAAGAATGTCATCAATGAATACGATGACCGACTTATCGAGGAATGGTCTGCACGCCCTATTCATCAAATCCATAAACATCGCCGGTGCATTCGTTAGGCCAAACGGCATTACAAAGAATTCGTAATGGCCGTAACGCGTTCTAAAGGTCGTCTTCAAGACGTCTTCTCCCCTCACCTTCACTTGGTGGTATCCCGAACGTAAGTCGATCTTGGAGAAACACCCCGCTCCTTGAAGTTGATCGAACAAGTCGTCTATTCTCGGAAGAGGGTACTTGTTCTTCACCGTTGCCTTGTTCAACTCACGGTAATCGATGCACATTCTCATTGTGCCATCCTTCTTCTTGACAAACAAGATCGGAGCTCCCCAAGGCGGCGAACTCGGTCTTATGAAACCCTTCTCCAAAAGCTCTTGAAGTTGAGCCATCATCTCTTGCATCTCCGATGGCACTAACCAGTAAGGGGCTCTAGCAATAGGAGCCGCTCCCGGCACGAGATCAATCCGAAACTCCACTTGACGATCGGGTGGTAACCCGGGCAAGTCGTCCGGGAAGACATCGTGAAACTCCAGCACTATTTTCAAAAAAGAGTTTAGTAAACCTTTGACGTAACTTCATGTACGAACCTTTACAAAAGAGTTGAAACCAAAAACGTACGGTGAATCAAATCTGAACATAGAATAGGAATTTCACACTCACAACTTTTCGAAATTAATGCATACTTATTTCTGCACTTTACACGTTTAAAAATCCAATATATTCTCATACTTCAAAGAGGTTTTAGAAAACCATATCTAAACAAAAGTTTTGAATAAATGTCTTGTGATTCCAAAGAATCAGGAATGAACCGAATCGGATTTAAAATAGATTTTTCACGAATTTTTGAAAATAGTTGAGTTGTTCTCGTATAAAATGAGACTAGTTTCGAAAAACCCAGATTTTAGACACCTTAGCATAAAAATCACAGTTTACTCGTGTGACAATAACTTATAATAGACATCTCGAGGTTTTCAAAACCTTATCGTATGCATTAATCCGATAACCAAGCGATTTATTATGATTTTTACAAATAACACGAATTTTTCAGAATAAAATTCAACAGATTATAAATAGAGTTTGATGCAAATCTCTATTTATCATATGTAAAACCAAACCAAAACTCACCCACGAATTGACATGATCAAACAATCAAGTAATCGAACGGAAGACGCAATTAACTTTAGTGGGAGTAAGAATACGTTATTCACCAAATCAAACGGAATGACTCGAAAGAAAATCAAAGGAACCCGTACACGTAATTTATGAATCAAATAAATACTTAGAATTAGGAACCATACACATATACAAATGGATCAAAATAAACACAAAGGACGTAACATAAAGATTCTGTACCTTTAGCTAATATCTGAAAACCGCTAATGAAAACTCCATCAAATTTCTTCAACGAGTCTTTAATCACGATCAAAACTGCCAACATCTATCCAATACTGATACTTAAACTCCAAGAAACCTTCGTTCTCGATATTTTCTTCCTTCTGATCTCTTCAAACCAATGAACATGAATAGGATAATTAAAAAAAATTATTCCTCATTCATGTACGCCGCCAAACCCTAAAGACTAAAGAGATATCAATTTGTTTTTTTTTTGGTTTTCTTTTTAGCATAATATCTATATATATAACCAAATATCCTAATTTGGTTTGATTCGCTTCCAATCATATATGAGTCATCCAAAAAAAAATCAAAGTTTTGCTTGATGACATAATTAGTCCCTCTAGATTTTTAAGGTTTCCAAACTCAAACTAATACATTTATTTGAATATATTTTCTTAAAAATTACGGATTATTACAACTTAACTTTGTGTTCCGCCACGTACAACGGAATCGGGTCTCCCCTGTCACCGGAAGGTGTTATTTGGGTATTAAATTATGTTATTTTATTATCCATGTTTTCGGTGACGTTTTGCACATGTGGTTGTTATTCAAGACTTATGGGTTGAGCATTATGTCCCACCCGTGTTTTGGTTGTTTCGGGAAATAAAGTTTTATCCACACTTTTATAAATTGGGAGTTAATTTTTCTATTCACGTTTTGGGTGAGTTTGGGGCTGAAGTTTTTTATGAAAGAATGTTTATGTTGGTTACTTGTTTTTAAATGTGTGTGCTATTGGAAAATGAGTCATTTAATATTTAAAGTAAATCCTTTTGAAAGATTATGATTTAAACTGCATTTTTTTCCTTTAACAAATATATTTGTTTCATGATGAAAACTCTTGAACTCACTAGGCGTTAGCCTAACCTTTATATTTGTCGGCATATGCATCAAGTTTGGTTGAGGATTGTTGCTAGCGACTTTGTGGTGAGATGAGTGCTAGTCCTGCACGAGAGAGAGTAGCTCGGTGAAGCCTTCCACACTTTTGGAGATAGCAACTGTTATTGGGTTTTAGTAACGCCCGACTTTGATTAGTCTTTATACAAGACTTGACCTATTATTTGTTGAAGTTAAATATAGTATTCCTATTGAGGTGACTCAAGTGATGATTTGTAGAATTGATTTTTTTCCATATTTGATGTATAATTGAAAGTTTTAAATTAGTTGCTCTTTCCAAATTTGAGGGTGTTACATTACTCTCCTTCGCTAGAAAAATCCTTAACAGTGCTAGGGCAAGGGACCAAATGCGTTATAAAATGTAAACCACGGTGTTGTAATCCGTGTTTATTTTAAAAAAAGGACTTGAATACACAAGTATTCAATCTTTTTTGATCGAACAAATACCTCGAGATTTGAATATACAAGCAGACGCCTTAGCCAATATTGGATCGGCACTAAGCAAACCACTGTTCGATGTGATTCCTATGGTATATCTGACGATGTCGTCTATTGATCACGATGACGTCGGACAAATTGATAACAACAACGAAGGAGATTGGTCGAGCGACATCATGAACTTTCTAACACACGACCAACTCTCGGAAGATAGAGCAAAGGCTCGGAAGATAAGATTTAAAGCATCACGGTATGTCGTGATACAAGGTAGACTCTATCGATGATCATCTACCGGACTTAATCTACGATGTGTCATAAGCAGAACGCAAGTCTAGAATATCTTACAAGAGATGCACGACGGTGAGTGTGGTAATCACTCAGGTGGTCGTAGCTTAGCCAATTGAGTGTCTCGACATGGCTACTATTGGTCGACTCTACAACAAGACGCAATCAAGTATGTACATAATTGTGACGCATGTCAGCGACACTCAGGTTCGACGCATAAACCCTCAGAACCTTTACACTCGACATTAGTTCCATGGCCCTTCGTCGGTAAGTTACCACCTGCCCCTGGGTAAAATGTATTCCAAATGGGTAGAGGCAGCCGTTTTTTCCCAAGTTCGGGACAAAGAGGTGATATCCTTTATCAAGACTAACATTATATGCAGGTTTGGAATATCATCTGAGATCGTCTGTGACAACGGGTCACAATTCATCAGCAAAAGGACTCAACAGTTTTGTGAGAATTATAACATAAAACTCACGACATCGACACCACGGTACCCTCAATCGAACGGTCTTGTTGAATCGAGTAACAAGACAATCATAAACTCGATCAAGAAACGTTTGAAAGCAGCAAAAGAAAGATGGGTCGAAGAATTTCCTTCGGTTCTGTGGGCAAATCGTACGACTCCACGTACGTCCACTAGACAAACCCCCTTTTCTTTAGTCTATGGTTATGAAATAGTTTTACCCATCGAGGTACAACTACCTACGTTGAGACATACATTGGTCGATCATAACTTGGTCGACATGAGCTACAATATTGATGCTCTAGACGAATTGAGAGAATCAGCATTGATTCGAATGGCATCCCAGAAACAAATGGTCGAACGACACTTCAACAAGAATGTAAAGACTAAAGTCTTCCAGGTGGGCAACCACGTCTTACGACGAGTGTTTCCGAAGGCTCAAGAACCAAATGCAGGTAAAATTTCCATCAAATGGGAAGGTCCTTATCGTATATCTCATGTCGTGGGAAAAGGCGCCTATAAGCTCCAAACTCTCGACGACCAAGAAATCCCACGTAGTTGGAACGTAACGCATCTAAAGAGGTATTTCTTCTAAAAACCTCGAAACTATTTCATTACGATTATTGACTCCAATCAAAGTACTAACTTAAGCATCGGAACCAACGACCAACCTCTGACGTTGATTTTTTGCAGGATCGCACGACATATGACTATAAAACCTATGTACGATTGTAAGTCATTCACACGATAAGTCTTTCGTACGACTTAACCTCACTGAACAACAAGGAGTGAGAAATTTAAGTTCTTAACTTAGAAGTATTTTTGTTATGGATGAAATGACTTAGTCGCACGTATCTTTGATTGAATTACGATGATACGCCTTGACGTGTATTCATTTTTTTTCGAATGATTGTCATACCTACTATTTGTTTGGTCGAGTGGTCTATAAGACAAAGAAGGCACTCAGTCGCCTGAATCGCCCTAGTCGCAAGATTAATAAGCAATGCAATATATAAAACACTCGACAATCATAGTAAAAAGGTCGTTTATATTCAAAAGTTAACGATTACAAGGGAAGGCTCGACCACCAACGGTCGACCTAAGGAAATTATAAGTCAAAAGATTAATAGCTCAGGAAGGAGGAACATCTTCTGTCGGCATTGACGTAGAAGCGTCGTCAGTTTGGGCCTCAACCGCTTTGGCCTCCTCTTTGTCGACCTCGACTTCTTCGACGTCTTTCTCGTCTTCGGAGTCTAGGTCCTGTTCATTCCCGACCTCCACAAGATAAGTCTCAAGGTCTTCCTTCGCGTTGGCTAATGGGTTCTTCCCCGACAACTGACGCCTCATGATTGTCACCTTAGTCGTCATCCGGGTGAAGGCCTCTATCGCCTTCACCTCCTCCTCCAGTTCCTCGACCTAGGCCCGCACCAGGGATACACGAGCCTGGTCGAGTTCTTCCCGGGTCCCCTCCAGGATCGCACACGACGTGTGGAGGCGCGACTGCAGGTCCGCCACCAGGTAATTGGCAGCCAACACCACCTTGTCAGCTTCTGTGAGCTTTGCAGCGAGTGACTCCACCTGAGCCTGCGCCTCCTTCTCTCAGGCAAGAACAACCTTCTCCCCGTCGAGAGCCTGTGGCATGGGTTGGCGAAGCTTCTCCATGTCCTTGAAAAGCCCGAGCGAAGCCTGGAACGCCTGTAATATGGCAATGAACACAAGTTAATACAACGAGTAAAGATGAACAAAAACATAAAGCACTGATACTCACCATGAAGGTCAGTCCAGAGACATGAGACCCGACATCGTCGATCTTCATCGTCTTGAACTTGTCCTTGAAGTTCGGGAGCAGGAACTTCGACAAGTGCGGGAATATCCTCGCACAGTCAAGAACGTCATCCGACATGAAGTCAGACGGCAACGTAAAGTTGACCGTCTAAACATCTATGGGTCCCTTCCCCTTGTCGCTCGATGCAGGATTGGACCCAGAGGCCCCAGTCGCCTAAAATCCCGTTGTGGCCTCTGCCGCCTGAACTTTCTCTGAAGCCTCGACATCAGGCTCCTTCGGAGACTCCGTGATTGGAGGCGTGAAGTTTATGGGGACCGCCGGAATGGAGTCGTCCATCTTCGCCTTCTCAGGGCTAGCGATGCTCGACGCGCCCCCGCCCCTCGACGACGGTTCTCTCAGGAGCGTCGTCCTCTGCCTTTTCGCTGGAACCAATCCTGCTGCCGCTTGTTCTTTTCCTTGCCCTTTCGGGCAAGCTCAAGATGAACCTTTCATAGGTCGCTCGAACCACCTATCGCAGAAAACGCACGACAACGTTAATACAAAGAAAAAGAGAAAAAGAGAAATACAAGAAATATAGAGACGCGTAAGTTACCTGCCATCTCTACTTTTCTTTCTTCTTCTCTCACCTCCTCAACCTCCTCGACCTCGACCACAGGAGGCTCGATAACAGTCACCTCGTCGTCGTCGCCCGTTAACGATATGGAAGTGTACGATCGTTCGATCGCACTATAATCCAAGAATTGTGTTACCTTGTACACCGAATCTCCGTTCGGCCTAACCTCGTCGAACTTGATAGCTGTTAAAAAACAAAAAATTAGAGCAGAAACAACAGAGAAGGACATGCAACAAACAACGAAAACAAAAACTTACTCGACGTGTTCCAGTTTGGCTCGAGCCAATCGTTGTTTGGTCCCATCGAAGCCATACGAACAAAAGCGTATCGGGACTTCCACCCACGATCATTGACCGCGGTGTTGAGAACCAAAGTACGCTCTCGTCGGTACTTGGAGTGGAGACTGTAACGATGGAAGTCGTCACCCTTTACAGAGTAGGCGGTGAGGAGGTCATTCACATCGAATGGTGACTCCCAGTCCTTCGTAAGTCGCTCTATTACAGAGACAACTCTCCAAAACTGAGGCATAAGTTTCCCCGACGCAAGATCGAAGGTTAATATAAATAACCTCGATAACGTGGAATAGGGCCAGGTAAACCCTATCTTAAACGGGTACTCGTATGTTACGAAACACCCTTCAGGACACATGCCAGGCCTATCCTGGTCGGGGGCATCAACGGCGATCTCTGCCGGAATCTGCGCTAAGCGACTAAGACTGTCCAAGTCCGCTAGACTTTGGATCGTACTAAAAGGTTCACTCGACATAGTTCCAAGTAAAGCTAAAACCCGAATATCGTACTAAAACGTGTAAGGCTATAGAGATCGTACCTTAATAGATGCTCTAAACCTCGAGGAAAGCCAAAAAACAGGAAGGGTCGTCTGAAATTCTAGTAAAAATTATGCAGGATCTCTCTATGAAAGTAATTAAAGGCGTAAAAGGAAACTTATTCCAGATATCTCCAATTTATACACGAACGTCGAAATAGCCAGACTCGCTCGATAGTCGACACGTGTCGATCGACTCTTCAGAAGCACGCCTAGATGATCAACAACTGTCATGCATGCCTTACAAGCGTGTTCCCCAGGCCATCATGACGTCACGCGTGTCAGGGCCGCCGGTTAGGATCAAACCGATTCGGTTCTGAAGCGATGAAGACCCCTCCCCAATCGACACGTGGCACTCGACAAAAATTTAAAACTCCTGCCAAGAAAAAATTTAAATTTTGGGGGCAAACTGTTTTGGTAAAAAATATACGATCACGACGAAGTAACATTTAATGCACCTTTCACATGACCATTCTTGTATCAAGATAAGATCCTGTCGACCGAGCATAACCCTGACCTCCGTCGAGACTAACTCGAAGGTTGGACGAGTGTCGTACGACCATCGTCGGGACTTACACTCGACCGCGGCCATACTAACGTATAACTCAACGTTTCTTTCTTGATCATTTAATGCAGGTTCAATGTTCATAAATGCCAACGGTCACAAACGTTCAACACCATCAAGGTCATTTATGAAACGCGACAGTTACAAAAAAACACATTTATGGAGGATCAAGACTATAAATACTCAAGATCAACACCTCATTTGTACAATCGGAAATTTGACAACTGAAGCATAATACTCTAAGCATACGTTTACAAGCTCTCTGAAGAACTTCTGCAATTTTTCACACGACAACAGCGATTTACACACGACAAGAGTGTTTCCACACACGACGCACACTTATTTTACAATTGTACATCTATTTCCTGTATAGATTGTGTAAAACATTGTAACAACGAAGGATATCACCCCTGTTTGGTGATCATAGTGCACGACGACCTCCCTTAGTCGTCCGCGGTTTTTTCCTCGTTGAGGTTTTTCCACATCACCAAATCCCTTGTCTCCTTATTTTATTGTTTATCGCGCATAATTGTCTATCGGCTACTTTCTTTAGTTGGAAAAAGCTCCACGTCGACCTTAAGTTATACTTTGAGTAATTTTTGGCATTAACAACGGCTAAAGTTGAACCGTTGAGACAAATTTTGAACGTAAGGTTCGACAAGAAAACGGTCTCGACCACAACCAAGTTCCCTCAATACCCCAAAATTTCCTCATACGGGTTCAAGGGTACTTCTAAAGAGTTGGTCGAAGCATTAAGGACCATACAAGCAACTGTTCGTTGGCCAAAGAAAAGTGATAAGGCCAACAACAAGAAAGACAAAACCAAGTGGTGCGATTTTCATGACGACCATGGTCATACAACCAACGACTGCATATCGTTCAAAAAGGAACTCGCCTGGCACGTCCCGATGGGTAATATCAAGGATATCCTCGATAGACCAGCGACACCTGATAATAACGTTCGACCACCATCCCCTGATCATGAGAAAGTTGTGAATTGTGTTACGGGAGGGTCAGACGTAAGCGGTCTAACCTATTCAGCAGCAACAAGGCACGCGTCGCAAAGTGCAAATAACCACCAATTCCACGATCCTCATGGTCGAGAGAAGAATTGGAGCTAGAATCCATGAAAATAATGTTCGATCAAGATGATCTAGGCGATTTACATCAAAAACACCACGACGGGTTAATCATTCAACTCAAGATCGACAATTGTTTGACCCGAAGGGTGTTGGTTTATGGAAGATGTTCGACAAACATCATCTTCCTCGACACCATCAAAGCTATGGGTCTCGACAAGTCAGAAATCACCCGACGCTCGACAACACTGGTTGGCTTCAACGGAGACGCGACGAGCACCTATGGAGAGATCATCTTACCAGTCTATGCTAAGGGGATCAACAAGCAGACAAGATTCAGCGTCATAGATTGTTCCTCAGCATACAATGTCATCCTTGGTCGACCCTAGATCCACGACATGAAGGCAATCCCCTTGACGTATCACCAGACGATGAAATTTCCAACTCCATGGGGGATCTAGGAGATCAAGAGTGAACCGAAAGTCGCTCGGGATTGCTAAAAGACCACGATAACCTAGAAATCAATCCATCTCGCAATTACAGAACCAGGATACTCCTGATACTGTCGACGATTATCGTTTGGAGGAAGTTATCCTGGACCAAAACAAGCCGGAGCAAGTCGTCTATGTGGGTTCGGCTGTCGACCCTTCTATTAAAAAATAGCTAATTTCTTTTTTGCAGGAACATGCTGACTATTTCGCTTGGACGCACGAAGATATGGTCGGTATAGACCCTGACGTCATTTCACATAAGTTGAACGTGGATCCATCGTTCAAACCAATAAAACAAAAACGTCGAAAGTTTGCTCCAGAACGGAACAAAGTGATCAATGATGAAGTCGACAACCTCCTCAAAACCGGAAAAATCCGAGAAGTGAAATACCCCAATTTTGGCTAGCTAACGTCGTGGTAGTACAAAAGAAAAATGGCAAATGGAGGATGTGCATAGACTTCACAGATTTGAATAAAGCATGTCCAAATGATCCATTTCCTTTACACCATATTGATGCATTAGTCGACGCGACTGTTGGACATGAACTATTGACGTTCTTGGACGCTTATTCAGGCTACAACCAAATACTTATGAACGTCGACGACCAAGAAAAGACAGCCTTCATAACAGACCGAGGTATTTATTGCTATACGGTTATGCCTTTTGGTTTGAAAAATGCAGGATCCACATACCAGCGATTAGTCAACAAAATGTTCAAAGATCGACTGGGTGACACCATAGAGGTATACATTGACGACATGCTCGTCAAGTCGTGACAAGCTCTCGATCATGTCAAGTATTTAAGACAATCGTTTGACATACTTCGACAATATCATATGAAGCTCAATCCTACGAAATGTTCTTTCGTAGTCAGCGCGGGGAAATTTCTAGGATATATGGTAACTCGATGAGGCATTGAAGCCAACCCCGACCAGATTAAAGCAATCGTCGAGATTAAACCACCGAGAAATTTTAAAGAAGTGCAACGTTTGACAGGTCTTGTGGCAGCTCTGAATATATTCATATCTCGATCGTCGGACAAATGTCACTTGTTCTACAACGTACTACGAAAAAACAAGGGTTTCCATTGGACGGATAACCATGAACAAGCATTGCAAAGACTAAATGAATACATGGCATCGCCTCCATTATTATCAAAACCACAAGACAATGAAGTATTGCAACTATATTTAGCCGTAAGTTCTAACGCGGTAAGTGCAGTCCTGTTAAGAGAAGACAACAAACAACAACTACCTATCTATTATGTAAGTGTCTCTACTCGATGCTGAAACCAGGTACTCCTCCATGGAAAAATTATTACTATTATTAGTTACTGCCGCAAAGAAGTTATGACATTATTTTGAAGCACATCCTATAACTGTCGTTACTAACTTTCCACTCAAGTTTGTCTTGAGAAACCCTGAGTTGACAGGTCGTTTGGCGAAATGGAGCATATACCTCAGCAGATACGACATCGACTTTAAACCTAGGACCACGATCAAATCGCAAGTCCTAGAAGACTTTGTCGCCGACTTTAGTCCTGAACTAGAGAAAGAAGCACAAAACGAAGTTTGTTCTGTGGCGACTTACGACAACAAACCCTGGACTCTACATGTCGACGGATCGTCCAACACTAGAGGCACAGGACTGGGCGTCATCTTAAAGTCACCACAGGGGGGCAAGATGGTGTACTTCATACGATGTGATTTCAAGGCAACCAATAACGAAGTAGAGTACGAAGCCTTGATCGTAGAGATGAACATGGCATACGACTTAGGGGCAAAAGGGTTACACGTCAAGAGGGACTCTCTCCTCGTCGTAAACCAAATGAATGGTGAATTTGCAGCTAAAGATTCAAAAATACATCATATCTCAAAGTAGCCAAGGCAAAATCTGCAAAATTCGAGCCTTTTTCGATCGAACAAATCCCAAGAGATTTGAATACTCAAGCAAATGCTTTAGCCAATCTTGGATCGGCACTAAGCAAACCATTGTTCGACACGATTCCTATGGTACATTTGACGACGTCGTCTATTGATCACGACGACATCGGTCAGATAGACAACGAAGAAGAAGATTGGTCGAGCGACATTATGAACTACCTAACATGCGACCAACTTCCAGAAGACATAGCAGAAGCTCAAAAGATAAGATTTAAGGCATTACGATATGTCGTGATACAAAGAAGACTCTATCGACGATCGTCTACTGGACTTAATTTACGATGTGTCACGAGCAAAACACAAGTCCAGAATATTTTGCAGGAGATGCACGATGGTGAATGTGGTAATCATTCAGGTGGTCATAGCTTAGCCAATCGAGTATCTCGACAAGGCTATTACTGGCCGACGCTACGACAAGATGCTATCAGGTATGTGCAGAATTGTGATGCATGTCAACGACACTTAGGTACAACTCGTAAACCCTCTGAACCTTTACACTCGACATTAGTTCCTTGGCCTTTCATGAGATGGGGAATGGATATTGTCGGTAAATTACCACCTGCCCCTGGGCAAAAGGTATTTCTACTCATTCTTACAGATTATTTTTCCAAATGGGTAGAGGCAGCCGCTTTTTCCCAAGTCCGGGACAAATAGGTTATATCATTTATCTAGACTAACATTATATGCAGGTTTGGAATACTATCTGAGATCGTCTGTGACAATAAATCTCAATTTATAAGTGAAAGAACTCAACAGTTATGTGAGGATTACAACATATAACTCACGGCGTCGACACCACGGTACCCTCAGTCGAACAAACTTGCTGAGTCGAGTAACAAGACAATTGTAAATTCGATCAAGAAACGTTTGAAAGCAGCAAAAGGAAGATGAGTCGAAGAACTTCCTTCGATCCTGTGGGCAAATCGTACGACTCTGCGTACGTCCACTGGACAAACTCCCTTCTCCTTAGTATATGGTTGCGAAGCAGTTTTACCCATTGAGGTTCGGTTACCAACATCGAGGTATACAACAGTCGATCACAACCTGGTCGATCTGAGCTACAACCTCAATACTCTCGAAGAGTTAAGAGAATCAGCATTGATTCGAATGGCATCTCAAAGGCAAACGATCGAACGTCACTTCAATAAAAATGTGAAGACTAAGGTCTTCCAAAAGGGCGACCATGTCTTACGTCGAGTGTTTCAGAACACTCAGGAGCCAAACACATGTAAATTTTCCATTAAATGGGAAAGGACCATATCGTATATCTAAAATCGTTGGAAAAGGTGCCTATAGGCTCCAAACTCTCGACGACCAGGAAATCCCACATAGTTGGAATGCAACGCACCTAAAGAGGTATTTCCTCTAAACCCTTAAGCTATTTCATTATGATTATTTGACTCGATCAAGTACTGACTTAAGCATCGGAGGGTCGTTGGTTATCCAACGACCAACTTCTAACGTTGTTTTCTCGCAGGATCGCACGACCTAAGAATACAAGTCTTTAACACGACTTAGTCCTATAATACTCAACTCTAAGCTTTTTAACTTAGAAAAAGTTTTATTAATGGACAAATGCCTTAGTCGCATGAAATTCGAGATTGAAATTATTTGAATTTGTTAGAGCAGAAATATGTTGGATGCAAGATCATGAAGACTGAAGGTCAAAGGTTCAAGAAGTCAAAGCTGGAAAGTCAACTCTCATTAAAAGTCAAAGTCATTTTGTAATAAAGTCAAAGTCTAATTGTATTTTTGTTTGTTTCCTTGTTATTATTTGTAGGTATAAATAGACTTTCTTTGTTGTTTAATAGATAGATGGTTAGAAGTTGAGTTTACACTGAGAGAGAATTTGTAGAGAGAGAGAGAGACTTTTAGAGAGAGAAAGTTGTAATCTTTGAGTTTTGAGAATTGAATCAAACATCTAATTGGGATCATCTTGTTTGTGTTTGATTAATTGCAATTAGAATCTTGAAACAAGGACACACAATTGGTATCAGAGCAGATTCATTTGAAATCATTTCAAGAAAAATGTGTCGACACTGTTCTATCAAGTTTTAGACTCAATTCTGAAATTGTGTCGTTTTTTAGTGTTGTAATTGATTGTAATATGGTCGAATCATGTTTTAGAATGAGTTTGTATAGATAAAATCTTGATTTGCACTGTAATTTTCACGAATTTTAGGAATTTGTTGAGTTTTTGAGTCACGAGTTCAAAGCACTGTTCTATAGATCGAGTTGTACTTTAAGTGTTTTGTATTGCATTTCAGTGCTAGATTTTAGCTCTAGATGTATAGGTGATCATTCGTTCAAAGTTTCTGGTCGAAATTTGAACTCTAGATAGGTTTTTGGTCGAATCAAATTGGTTTTCTTCGAAAAGGCCAAGAACACGCAAGAAAACTCCAAGAACACGCAAGATCCATTATGTTAGTGTATTTTATTATATCCAAGATTTAATGAGAAAAGTCAAGTCAAGATAAGTCAACAAGGTCAAAGTTTAGTTAAGTAAATCTTGTAGTTTGTTGTTTTGTCTTTAATAGACTTGTGGTATAAATACATATGGCCTTGTAACAATCATGTAACAAGTAACTAGAAACCTTCATTGTAATATTGTGAGATCTATGACATAAGAACTTTCTCTCTCTACTCTCTCTACTCTCTCTACTCTCTCTCTAGAAATATACACTGTCACATCTTGGTTCTTGATTGAGATATTGTTTAATTTGCTTGATTTGATCTGGAATTGACAATATCAATTGGTATCAGAGCAAACCAAACAATTTCAGAAAGATTTCATCACCAAATCTGATTCAAATTCTTGAAAAATCAAGAAAATAGTCGTTTTTTGAAAATTCACTGTTTGATCAATTTTTTTTTGAAAAATTGTTTTTAGTGCAAGTAATTGGAATCATTTCATTTGATTTATGTTTTGGACCATTTCTTGTGTTGATCATATCACAAAATTCGCATTAAATCAGACTCAATTTTTGAATCTTTAGATTTTCTTTGAAAATGGACTCGAACACTGTTTTTGAATCAGATTGTTGCATTTTGGTGTTTTTAATCAAAATCTTGTGATAGAATTATGTTCTAATTGGTAAATCGATCATCCTTGTGCAATTTCATGTTCTAATTTGCAGGTTTACATCGATTTGGATCAAATCCGTGAGGTCAAGTGAAAAACGCGCAAGCTTCATCAACTGAAGAACACGCAAGTGTCTTCTGCGAGTTCATCATCAAACGCGCAAGTCAAAGGATTTGATTATTGGCCAGAAACGCACTAACAGAGACATGCGAGTTTCAGAAACACGCAAGACAAAGCTAGCGAGTTTTAGCGAAACACGCTAAAAGAGGCTTGCGAGTTTGGTATCCTTGAAAAAATTTATAAGTGTTGAAAAGCGCTACCAACGTCATGCGAGTTTGAGTTTTGCGCTAACAACACCTTGCGAGTTTCATAGTTTCGCGCTAACAACGTCTAGCGCATTTCTCAGTGAATTTTTTTTTAGTGCTTAGCAAGTTTAGTGCTTAGCGAGTTTTAGTGATCTGCGAGTTCCAGAGAGAGAATTTTTTTTTTAGAAATTAAATTTTTTTTGGTGATCCAAGTTTGACTTTTTAGTCAACATTTCTGATTTGTTTGGGAACGATCATTTCATATCAAGCTTATATATCTTTCAAGATGCCAACTACAGATGAGAGAGGAAATACAATACTATAAGCTAGAGACATGGCAGTATTATACATACCTGAGATACCTGTTCTAGAAGCAGAAAGAGACAAACTGAAAAATCAGAATTCAAAGCTTCTTAAGCAGATTCAGGAGTTGAAATTAAATTTATCAAATTCTGATAAAACTCCTGTTTGTACAAAATGTACTGACCATGCTAAATCTAATTGTCCAGGTATCATCAGTGCAAGAGAGAAAGAAATAAAAGAGAAAGAAAAAGGCATTGTTCTAAAAGAAAAAACAATTGTCAAATGTGAAAAGGAATTAAAATTGAAAGAGAGAAAGATTGAAAAACTTCAAAGCCATCTGAAGACAACTGAACAAACGTCATTTGCACTACAAGTTGAATCAGTTGAGCTTCAACTCAAGTTTAAGGCTTTTGAAGACAAGATATTTGCCTTGGAAATACAGAATGTTGAATTGTTAAAACGCATCCAAGCAGATAAAGAAAAATCAAAACTGGAGACATCTTCAATTCAACAGATGTCTGATTTTTCAAAGAAAACACTCCAAGAGAAAAATGAACTTGAGCTGAGATGTTCAAAACTTTCTAAGAAAGTGTCAGAATTTGAAAAGATAATAATCACTGAAAGAGACACTTTTGCGAAAGAAAGACAAGTTCTTGAAGCCAAAATAACTGAATTTCTCACACAGATTTCTACTTTACAAGACTTGCTCGAAAAAGAAAGACAAATCTTCAAAGAAAACAAAAAGTCTTATGAGCTTGGAAAGAAAAACGCGGAAAAGAGAAATACTGGGATTTTCAAGAAAATATCTGAAAAATCCGAAAACTTGGAAAAGAATTTTGAGCAAGAACGTTCACATTTTGAATCTGAAATATCTAAGCTCACATCCAAATTAACTGCTCTGTCATCAGATTATCAAAAAGAACAGAAGGCCAAATCTGATTTGAAACAAAAATTTGACACACTTTCAGATGAAAGAAACATTTTGACTAAAAAGATAAATGACTTGGAAGCTGCAAACATTGAATTGTCTGATAAACTAACAGCTGATGTGATTAGCCAATCACTTGTTGATAACTCAACAAAATCAGTCTGTTCTTTCAAAACAGCTTCAAGTTCTATTCCTGATAAAAATGTTTTAAAAAATAAAAGTGTCAAACCAATCCTTGTCAAATCAAGTCAGATCAGACCATTAAATCTATTCTATGACAAATCTGTTGATGGTTCAGCAAATTTTTATGTTAAATCTCTTGGAAAGCAATCTAAGAAAAATCAGATGGTCTGGAGAGTGAAGGGTTCTTCAAAAGATAAGAAGAATGACAAAGCATCTGCTTCCACAACCAAAGCCAAAAAGAACAGTGCATACAACGGTAAATATTTTGGTAATTCTGATACATTTTATTCTACTAATCATCTTATCAGGATTGCTCAGAAGAAAATATGTTGTTCTTACTGTGGAGCACATGACTTTGTAAGTAAAAATTTTGTCAATTACTGGTATGGTTCATACTATGTTAACCCCACACGAACTGCAACTAACACATCATGACCCAAATACCAGTGGGTACCAAAAGCTAAAACTGTGTTGCAGGCACCCAAAGTTTAAGGGGGAGCATGATGATTGACTTCTAGACTAATCAGTCTAGGACTCGTTCTTCAAAGTTTAAAGAACAAAGGGTTTTGAACAAAACAGTTCAAAACCCGGTCGTTAATGTTCAAGGATTTTGCCTTCTAAGTACTACAACTTAGAACTCGGACTTCAATGTCAAAGACAATGGCTCTTGTATAATTCAGTTCAAGACCCGGACTTCAAAGTTAAAGGATTTTGACTTCTAGACAAAACAGTTTAGGACTCGTTCTTCAAAGTTCAAAGAACGTTGGCTTTTGAACAAAACAATTCAAAACCCGGACTTAAGTGTCAAGACTGTGGCTTCTGATCACATGACAGATCAGGACCCATTCTTCAATGTTCAGATAAGGATATTTTGCAAATATCCAAGGGGAGCTTATCTGACCTAAATCATTCTATCATGATTTGAGGGGGAGCTTAAAGGTAAATATCTTTTAATCTAGATCTCTGATTGTTTGAAAGAAGAACAACTTTCAATCATGAAAAAAGTTTCTTAAATTTTCAAACCACTTCTCTATTCTCAAAAGATTTCATGAATTAAGAAGTGTGGCTTTAAATGTTTTTCATTGTTGAACTTTAATTTTTAACTGACTGTGTGTTTCCAAAGATCAATACTTGTGTATTATCTTTTCTATATACTGTCAAGTATTCACACACATCGGTTCAGTACTTTTTGAATTTGTTATTACCATGTCTCTAAACGAACCTATTTTTCGATGGTAATACCCTCGTTTGATTTCACTGTTGTTGAGCATCAATCATCATTTTCAAATTTGTGCTTTAATTGCTAACTTGTTTATATTTGTTCATATAAACAAAATATCCAATTCTTTGATATCCTAACCATTTCATTTGATCTGATTGATACATTGTCAGATTCTCAAAACAATTCTCTTGATTACATTTCATTTATTCAATATCCTTGTTTTGAGAGATCTTCAAAGTTAAAATGCTCAAATTTCATTCATATTCTTAAATGAGCATACGTTTTGACAATGTTATCATTTTTGTGCTTAATTGTTCAAGTTAAACTGTTGAACAACCATTCTTTATAGGATAAATTACATGGGATTCATGTGAGAGCTTAAACAGAACTTCCATGGATTCACGCTAACCAGTGTTTCCTACCCCGGAAGTTATCCTAGAATAATTAAGGGGTGAGGGGTCAAAATCAAAGAGTGGGGGAGATAACTCATCCGGTTGAGTTTTTCTCATTGCGCTGAGCGGTAAAATGGAAATGAGAGTTTGGTTAGAAGTGAGCATAATGTTAAAAAGAAAGAGGGTGTGAGAACAGAGTTAAAAGAATATCAAAACTCTACACCAACCACTTTCTGAGTCGGGCAGCCACATCTTCTGATTGGTTCACATTCTTTGGTGACCATCATTGAAACAGGCAGTGAGCCCATGCCAACTCTTGCATTAACCCCACCAGCCACTCATTTCTATCTCGACAAAGAAATGTTTCAATTTTTCTTGGGGACGCAGCACATTTGCTATCTGGTCTTCACTCGGAAGATTTAGATATTGAAAAAGAAGGAAGTTTGCCCCACCTTCGCACCTCTTTCATGCACATTGAGTCCATGTAATACATGTTGCTGTCTCAATAGTTTACACAATTGGAGCCTTATGAAACACAATCATTGTGCTAAATTCTTTCATACACAAGCACGAGCACACAGAAAATTTGTTTTTTTGTCAGAACATTCATAGATAAACCTTGTGTTTTTCAATGATTGAATGGAAGTCCTGGGGAGTCATCATCAAAACCAGCTCCTTAAATTATACATTCGTTGTACACAGTAACTTCGTGTTACTGACAGACACTCCTAACTGTTTCATTTGTTGAATCAGGGTTACCAAGTTCATTATATCTGAATTTGAAAAGATTCGGGCGTATACGGTTCATGATTCAGATACTCAGATCAAAGGATGGAAAATGTCAAATTATCATAAAGGAGTAGATTGTTACGTTGAATACAAAGGGGGATGATCAAAGAGAATGTTGAAGTTGAAGATGTTTTGATGATCATGATGCTCACAATCATCAAAAAGGGGGAGACATCTACAAAGATCAATTTCAAAATCATTAAAGAGATGTCAAAGTTGAAAAGACTTGTGAAGGAATTCTGAATAAGAAAGATGATTCAAAGACAAATTCAGATGATTCGTGAAAGTTTATTTTTCTGAAGACTGATCAAAGATTACAGTGATGAAGATACATACAAAGTTTTGCAAGATACCTCAAGTTCAAAGAAGGTTTCAAAGGTTTCACAGCTTTATTGAAGACTTGTTGACTTTCCAAGATGCAAAGTATAAAAGACTTTTCAAGATTCTTCAAAGACTGAAAAACTGAAGATTGTTAGAGCTTCAAAGTTTTAAATAATGTCAGAGACAAAAGTTGAAGAATCAAGCGCTGAAGTTTAGTGTCAAATTTTATTAAATCTTGAATACAAAGGGGGAGATTGTTAGTGTATTTTATTGTATCTAAGATTTAATGAGAAAAGTCAAGTCAAGATAAGTCAACAAGGTCAAAGTTTAGTTAAGTCAATCTTGTAGTTTGTTGTTTTGTCTTTAATAGACTTGTGGTATAAATACCTATGGCCTTGTAACAATCATGTAACAAGTAACTAGAAACCTTCATTGTAACTAGAAACCTTCGTCTATGGTTTATGAGTTGTGTATCATGTTCCACCCGTGTTGGGTATTTCGAGGTATAACATTTTTATCCGTGTTTTATAAAATTGGGAGTCCTCTCTCTATTCTCATTTTGAGCAAGTTTTGGGTTAAATCTAAGTTTACGAAAGAACGTTTTATATTGGGATCTTAGTCTGTAAAACAGTTTGGTTTGGTTTGGTTAACGATTAACTCGGTGTCTCTTTCGTTTAAAATGCATATTTATTGGTAAACGTGTCGTTTCCATGCTTGAAGCATATTATTTTGAAAGATTATGAATCTAATTGCATTCTTCCTTTTTAACGATTCATTCATAAATGTTGAAAACTCTTGAGCTCACTAGGCGTTAAGCCTAACTTTTTTATTTGTCGGCATGTGCATCAGGTTGCAGTTGGGGTCTGGTTCTAGCAGCTACGAAGAGTTGAGCCTTAGATTTGTGCAAGTGTACGTAGATGGTGAAGTCTTCCGCAGTTTGGAGATAGCGACTATTATTGGGTTTTAGTAGCACCCGTTCTTGTTATAGACTGTATGTAGAGATTAATTTATGTGTGTTGATATTAAACCTTATTTCGTGATTGTAGATGAATCAATTATCGACGTATTTGGAAAATTTTAAATTAGTTGTTATTTCCAGAATTGAGGGTGTTACAAGTTGGTATCAGATCTTAAGTTTGAGAGAATTAGGTATTGACTTTTGGATGCCTAGACTCAAACTAGCGTTCTTTTGAGTGATTGTAAGTGAAGTTGCACATTAGGTACCTTAAGATAAGATATTTTGGGGTTGATCGAGTCGCTAGAAACGGGAAACTTGTCGAGGGTCGCAAGGATGATCATGTACGGTACATTCATAATTGCACCTGGCCAATGTTATAGTGAACCTACATACCACATGTGTATACTTGAACTACCTTGGCATGATGACCGTTGGGGTAGTGAGAAAGTTTCTAAGCGAGTGATCTAAAGAAGAGTTAATGTTTATAGCATTGTCATACTTGAGTGATGGTTAAGCATGCCAGATGCAATTAGATGACCATTTTGGGTCGAAGTCATTAGGTGAATTAGAACCATAAGCTTATTGAATTGACTTTATTTCAAAGAGAAATTGTAAGTTGACCAAAGTAGGGTGATTGCTGTTTTAAGATGTTTGATGCTTCCGGATGACCATAGTATGTCGGGAGATTGGGAAGCGTAGTCCTAAGATGTTGAGTGCCGACCAAATCTATGCACGAAATTTATTTCTATATAAGTTTGCATAAATTGTTTCTAATGTTTTCAAAGTATAAAGTGAGTTATGTTACGAAGTCTTGGTAAAGCATTTAGCACTCATCAGATTTTAAACCGTGAGCTTAAACATGCATGATTGTTGCACGTGGTTGCAAGTATTTTATTGAAAATCTCTTTATCCCCGTTTCATGTCTAACACTATTTTCGGATCTTGTAATATCCTTGTTTTAATGTTATTTGGGGTATTGGGCATGTAACTGTAGAATTTTTAACCTTGACATTGGATCTCCTCCACGTATGTTAAGGTTTTAAAAGAAGAGTTGTTCCCATGTTTTTGAGTCAGAATTTTCTTGGGAATTTTAGTCTGTACGAGTTGTGTTGAATTTTATGGAATATTGTTTTACGACGTTTTGGGCCCGAGAGTGTACTTTGAGATGCATGGGTTTTAATTTTATTGCGTGTAGATTTACGAGCTTTTCGGACGTCGTGTCTCAAGAAAGTTTTGTTGAAAAGGGTCACTTTATCGTACGTTGTGGTTTTAAAATTCTGACATTTTTAGACTTATTGTCGTTTTATGTTTTTGTTTATGTTGGGAAATGAAAATTTTGACACCACTAGATTTTTAGCGTTAATGAGTTTTATAAAAAAAAAATCAGTTGGGTTTTATGGTGTCTTATCCTACGACATTTTGCGTCGCGTAGATAAATTTTGGAACGTGTATACATGCATTATTGTATGCGTTATTTTATACGTTTTGTTAATAGATGTCATCCCTTGTGTTATAGTTGGATTAAATTATACTGTTGGTGTGAGTAAACGTATAAAAGATTTATGTTATTTCAGATAAAACTTTTGTTCTGAACATATTTCATTATTGATTTTACTGTTAGGAGTTTTCCACAATGCATGAAATGAATTTCTGGTTTGCATGTCGTTGTAGTTACCACTTTGGGTAAGTACGTTTTATCTGTGCGGCCCAAAATTTGGACTCGATTTAAAATTTTATTTACGTTCCTATTATGTTGTTAAACTTGGGGAAACAAACGGACGTATATGGGCCTTGTTGGGAATTTTATCTTCCGACGTTTTGCGGTTTTTTTAAAGAAAAAAGATTTTAAAGTTGAGGTTGTGAAATTTTCCGTTGGGAGTAGTATAAAATTTTATTGCACATGTTTTAGTGCAGAAAATTATTTTCATATGCATAATATAAATCGATGCATGCTAGGACCATGGCAGTCCGTTCGAAAATTTTGTTGTGCATCTTTTGTTACCGTTTCTTTTTATTAAAGTAAGTAATGTTCAAATGAGTTTTGGAAATGGTGTTAGATGCGTAGAGTTGATGGCCAATTTTGAAACCTATCGATTGAACGGTAGTGTAATTTTTACCGCAAGATTAATTGTTATAAATTTTTTTTATATTTGAAAACTTTACAAATTTCAAATTGTCATATTGGTTGCAAAACCTTGAACTCGTTAGGGCTATAGATTTAAAACCCCTATCGTGAAAGGAGTTGTATTTAGGGACTAAGGGAGTCCTTGAGAATTGAAGCGTCGGATGATCCGACTCGCGGTCAGTCTTAGATTTTGGGTTTCAGTTTTGAATCTGTGGGTGCATAAATAATGGAGGTAGTAGATTTAAGTCTTCCCAATTAATTAAGGGGTGATTTTATACTTTGGTAATCGTGCGGGATAAGGTCTTACGTGATCATCTGCGCTTAATCTAGGTTCGATTTGGTGGGTTGCTCGTCGGTTTGACATCATGGTATATATCGATGGTGTATCGTCTTAATGGGTTTTCGCGAATGAAGGAATTATTGTCGTTCGTTCGTTAAGGATGTAAGATCGGGAATAATAGTCCTCTGTTAGGTGTCAACCTTAAAGCGACAATCCTTCGGGAATGAAATATTGGGCAGGATGTCCACGTTTTTGATATCACCATTTTGAAATTAGGTGTCGACCCGTTTTGTGAAGTCAATGAATCTTGGAATGTTTAGAAGCATTGGTCGGTGGATTATGTAACCCGAAAATCACAAATGGAATCCCATGCAAGTATACATGTAAAACCACTATCATTTGAACAAGTAATAAAGTGGTACTAAGTACCAAGTATCGATCCACAGGGACAATAAAACAAGTCGTGATTCTTAAGTCAGTCTTAAAAGGTGATTTCAGAAAGAGATTTGGAATCCCATGCAAGTATACATGTAAAACCACTATCGTTTGAACAAGTAATAAAGTGGTACTAAGTACCAAGTATCGATCCCACAGGGACAATAAAACAAGCCGTGATTCTTAAGTCAGTCTTAAAAGGTGATTTCAGAAAGAGATTTGGAAGGAATGATCTTTGAGTGTTGTTGACAGTAAATTAAAATGCTTAACACAGATTTAAAAGAAAGCAAGGGTGCAAGATCCGGCTGGAGTTGTAAGCAACTAAATAATAGGACTGATGCTGCAGCAGATGTTGCAGCACTAGGTTCTCAACTTCACTATCGGTTCACAAAACCCTTTTGCAAGGTTCATATTAGAATAGGTTTACCGGCAGCGACTAATTAGGCGACCCAACCGGTTCCGCACAGATATTATTATGATCCCCGTATAGTTTACAATCAATAAAGATTGAGAGGGTTTGTTACAACCCCTATAACGCTTCAGTGTTCTGAAGAATATGCTAGCTTGCAAACAAGCCGCTCACCCAAGTGAAACAATGTACGTCACCTCATCAAGAAGCACTTGGTCGAAACTCAGAAACAAGGAGTGAATAGTAAAGTTGATAGCTAGTAGCAAAACATTAATCCATACTACATAGGCTTTTATCTCCCAACCATCACTTACACCCAAGCTAGGGACTTACCCCATCATCGCTTGACACATGGTGTGCGACATTATTGGAAAGATAATAAGCATATGCATGAAAAGTAAATGACTGGAATTGGACAACATAAATGTAAAAGACAGAAATGTAAAGCAGAAATGTAAAACCGAAATGTAAATGACAAGAAATGTAAAGATGCTGTGAACGGTGTTGTACACTGAACAGTAGCGTACTGGAATTAAAGACTTAATATTAAAAAGCTTAAAGTAACTAGTTAAGATAGCTAGATGAGCTATCCAACCGTGAACATTTTTTCCAAAATACTGAAAGGAGCCCTCTATTTATACATAGAGGAGCTCTTACAAAGCATCTAAGAAAGCATCTAAAAAGAGCATCAAAAGTACAAAGGTACAATGGTCCCCACCACTTCTAGGAATCAAAATGTCAAACTTAGTACAACAAGCATCTTTAAGGAATCAAATTATTGTCAAAGGAGCATATATTCCCTGCTCCATGTCTTCTTTCCAACGAAATTTCCAAGTATTTCCCCAAAGATCTAGTTGCACCAACCAAAAAGTTTATGAAGCTTCGTCTATGACTGCAGTCCTCTTGTTGATATAAAAGCACAAAAGTAAGATCAATTTCCACCACTTAGCTCCCAACTCAACAAATGATAAAATTAAGAATAAAGGACTCAAATATTGTGATTTGGGAAATGAAAATGCTAGAAAATCCTACTAAAAAGTGATGGAAATGTGATAAGTTATCCACTCATCACATCCCCACACTTGAACTGTTGCTTGTCCCCAAGCAACGAAAAAGACAAACATAAAGACTCAAATATTGAAAGGTAAAATTAAAAAGAAAAGTGATAGTGGTCAGTTCAACAAACAATAGACATAGCCTTTCATAAATCACCCTATATTCATTTCACAAACACCATAGGCCAAAACACAAGTTCCTATTGTTAGGCATGAATACTTTCTGAAAATAGGATCAATAGGACTTTATGGATTTTTCAATTTTTTGGGCTTCCTCACTTTTTCACACAAACCTTACTTTTTGTGTCCAGATGCTGCAGCATCTACTGCAGCCTGTCCTATATGCCAGATTTGTTTTGTTGACCTAAATAGGTATGATTGAGCCATGATATGCCAATATCACAGTGAAAAGAACTTGATTGAGCCAAAGTTGCCAATATCACAATTGATTGAGCCTTGTGATGCCAATACCACATGAATGATTGAGCCGTGTGGTGCCAATATCACAACTATTTTTATTGAACAAGATTTAAAGGACTCAAACCTTTTCATCTTTTCAGTTTGACACAAACTCCCCTCCCCACACTTAGAAAGAAACAATGTCCTCATTGTTTGTAGAACATGTATAGGCTCAAAAGGGTTAAAGGGGGGCAAAGAGAGTGTATAAGGCTTTGTGAAAAAATTAGCCTATATCCTCTCCTATTTCAAAACAGTTTGCCTGTTTGCTTCCCAGGTACCTTGGCTTGGTTCTAGCATAAGTATTGAAAGTAGATATGTACAAGTGAATTATTTGGGCTATGTTATGTGCACTGACCAAAAAAAGAACTATCACAGAATACAACAAATTTCCCAGACTCTTAATGGACTAAATAAAGAGGAAAATAACAAAATAAAAGACACTAAATGGAGCTAAGGAATAGAAATGGACCTCTCCTACTCAGAATGAGTAGGTTCTTCTGCTGCAGGGCCTCCAAGGAACTCATCCTGCAGCTTAGTCAGTGCTGCAGGGTACTCTGGCAGATAGGTGGATGCCTCCATGTAGTCTGATGCCCAGACCTGGTCCTTGACATCCGTTCTTTTCTTGTGCCACTTCCTGTAGAGGGCATTCTCCTTCATCAACTTCTTTATCAACTTCTCTTGCTTCTTCATCCTCCTTGTGATTGCCAGTTCCTTCTCATCCAGCAATCTCTCAAACTCCTCCTTTTGTGCAGTCAACTTCTCTTCCCAATAATCCTCCTGATCATCCAGCTTCTCCAATAACTTCTTTTGGTTCTCCTCCAACATGCTGATCATAATGGTGAATGTTGCTATTTCCACCCGGCCAGATGCTGCAGCACTGCTTGTCGCATACCCTGGACGCAGCACATTACCTACACCACCATGCTTTCGTCTTTGGTTTCTCATGATCCTATTTAGGGCCATGTTATCAATCGTAGCTTTCCTATCCACATATTCATCAGCAGTAAAAGGTTCTAGATTGTGATTTCTTGATCAAGGCATTGAGCAAGGCAGGATGCCATAAGTCGCCCTTAGTCTTCTCGGTGCAAGCCTTGATGCTCTTGTTGATCACCTGCCCAACATCAAACTTCTGTTTTGTGAAAATGCAGTATAGGAGCACACACCTGTTGAATGGAATGCTGGTATCATGGGAGGTAGGCATCAATGTGTGTCTGACAAAGTGGAACCACACACTGGCCGTATCAGACAGGTGTGAGGATTCCAGCTTTCGTGCCTCTCCTTTGTTGCTCCATGTTGCTCCTTCTCTACCAATGGTCTCGAGCACTCTCTTTGCATCCGCAACACTAGCTCTCATCGTCAGTTTGTCATAAACTGATGTTGGTGGAGGAACAAGCCCAAAGATACTGTTCATGGCCTCCGCTGAGTAGCAAACATCCATACCTCTAACTGTGACAATATCATCTGCTGTCACAGCAACCTCAGCATAAAATTCTCTCACCCAATCCAGGTTGTATTTTGGTGGAACCTTGCACAACAGTTCCCAACCCAAAGCTTGGATGGCCTCTTGGACAAAAGGATATTCAGAAATGGTTCTTGGACTGAATCCTTTGTCCTGCAATCCATCTTGATTTCTGAACTGCTCATATTTTGCCTCAGATTCCTTGCAAGTGAATCTGGTTACTCTTTCATAGTCTTCATCATCCTCGCTCTCTTGTTCCACCATAGGCTGCTTTCCTTTCTCTTCTCTTGTCAACCTCCTTGCTGTTTTCCTTCCATAGCCAATACTTTTAGGCTTCTTCTTTGGTGTGGCTTTGGACTGAGTGTCCTTGGCCTTTTTGTCATCCTTTTTGCCCTTCTGTTTTTCACCCTTCCTTGCTGCTGTAGCCTTCTTTCCTTGCTTCTTATGCCTTTTTATCCAGTCATCAATCTCTTCCTCCACATTTTCATCCTCAACATCATTCATCTCCACAGCCTCTACCTCATGATCTTCATCCCCCACTGCCTCATCCTCATCCCTGGAATTTTCAAGGGTTCTCAAGAGTTCATTCAGAATGGGATCATGTCCCACTCCTCTCCGCACATGCATTGGGATTTCAGGGATGGTCACTGCTACTGCCTCATACTGTGACACTTGTGGCAGCACAGTGAGGCTTTCACTTCTTACTTCATGGACCAATGTTTCATCCAATACAGAAACAGGGTAAATGATGTTAGGAAGGTTGGTTTCTGGTGGTGGGTTGTTGGTGTTTTCAGGTTGTGTTTCAGGGTCTGCTTTGGTTTCTGGGATTGGTGTTTGGTTTATGTCGAAGGCTTCATGGTGGGATGGTGATAAACTTGTGTTGAAGGGTTCATTGGGTTCCTGAGCATCTTGAAGAGGTGGGTTCTGTGTCTGGCTTGTTTCCACAGTGGCAGCAGATTGGTTTACACCCTCCACAATGGCTTGATCACCAACTGTGGTAGTAGAAGGTTGTACTACTACCACAGGGATCGCAGGCCCTGTTTTGAGGTTTTCCAAAGGTTTTCTTGGAGAAGGTGATCGAGTAGAGTCCTTAGAAGATGCTTCAGTTTCTGGGTTTACCTTGGACTCCAATGTTATTGCACTCTTCTTCTTCGAACTTCCTTCACCGATTTTCTGCAGTACTTTATTCTTCTTTGCTTTCGGTGTTTCATCCTCCATTCCTTCTTTCGACCTCTTTGATCGCCGCAGCCCTTTCACTAAATCCTCATCCTTCGGTGATGGCATTGCTTTCTTCGAAGATTTCTTCATGCTTCGTCTTCCTTCACAGAGTTAGAACAGAGATGGAGATGGAAACAGAGAAGTGATAACCTGCAGAAATGGTTATCACTTTTGATTTTTGGGGAAACCGAAAAGTTGGTTTTTGGATTTTAAAATGAGTTGATTTTAAAAAGAAATTAAAAGAAATTTCTTTTCTTATCAAATATTTGCCCAAATTCGGTGGATGCATTGATTAGAGGAGAAAAAGTTGTCCTAGTAGACTAGACTAGGTATGAGTGAGATTCCTTGCTTCTTTTTTATGAAAGGACATCTTACAAAAGCAAAAGATGCCTTTGTCCTTTCAATTTTTCTTCCATGGTTCCCATAAAACAAACAGTTGGAGGTATTTCAAAATTATTCAAATAAAGTGATCTGAATATTTTTAATACAAGATAAAAAATATAACTTTACTTGCTCCTTGGGTCCCACTCGGATCCGATGTTGTTGCAGGTGCTGCAGCATCATCTGATACTTCAGAATCTGCACCATCTCACACATTTTAAACATACCACATTTAAACAAAAGAAAATTATATACATATGTACAATTGGACTGTTTTTGGGAACTCCCCAAAATCATGGATTCAGAGTGGTTGAAGTTGTACCACAGAAGAGGATCTTGTAGGTACAGTTGTGTTCAGGAAAGTTTTCACTCTTTGTCCATTAACTTTGAATGAGGCTCCATTGTTTGGATCAATGAGTTCTACAACTCCATATGGAAAAACACTCTTGATTTCAAAAGGTCCAGTCCACTTTGACCTTAATTTTCCTGGAAAAAGTTTAAGTCTGGAGTTAAACAACAAAACTTTTTCACCAACTTTGAAATCCTTGTGCATAATCCTCTTGTCATGCCATCTTTTGGTTTTATCCTTGTAGATCTTGGCATTCTCATAGGATTGATTTCTAAGTTCTTCCAATTCATTGATTTGCAACTTTCTCCTTTCACCTGCATCATTAATACTCATGTTAAGTTCTTTAAGAGCCCAAAAGGCTTTATGTTCAAGTTTTAATGGCAAGTGACAAGCTTTTCCAAAGATAAGCTTGTAAGGAGACATTCCAATAGGGGATTTATAGGCAGTCCTATAAGCCCAAAGAGCATCATCTAGTTTAAATGACCACTTTCTCTAGAATACTCTTGATTTCCCTATTTGAGAGTTCTGCTAAGCCATTTGTTTGTGGATGATAGGTTGTAGCAACTCTATGACTTATGTTGTATTTTTCCAAAACTCCTTTCATCATGTTGTTCACAAAATGGGTGCCTTCATCACTGATTATGGCTCTAGGGGTTCCAAATCTTGTGAATATATTTTTGTGAAGGAATTTCACTACTGTCTTTGCATCATTACTATGGCAAGCTATTGCCTCTACCCATTTAGAGACATAGTCCACAGCTACCAAGATGTATTGACAGTTTCCAGATATGGGAAATGGTCCCATGAAGTCTATTCCCCATACATAAAATATTTCAACCTCTAAAATGCCGTTAAGAGGCATCTCATGTCTTTGGGAAATAGAACCGACTCTTTGACACTCATTACACTTTTTAACAAATTTATCAGCATCAATAAAAAGTGTAGGCCAATAGAATCCAGATTGGAGGACTTTTGTTGCAGTTCTTTGGCCACCAAAGTGTCCACCATATGCAGCAGCATGACAGTGCTGCAGCACTGCAGTTGTGTCCTCGAGAGGTATGCACCTCCTTAGGATTTGGTCAGCTCCTAGCTTAAACAGAAATGGATCATCCCAAAGGTAATTCTTTGCATCACTGAACAGTTTCTTTCTTTGGTTTCTGTTATATTCAGGTGGAATAATCCCAGCAGCTAGGTAATTTGCAATTTCAGCAAACCATGGTGTTGTAGCATGCTGCAGCACCAGCAACTGTTCATCAGGAAACTTTTCATTTATCTCAATTAAAGGTCCCTTTCCTTTTTCTAATCTGGACAAGTGATCAGCAACTTGGTTTTCAATACCTTTCCTATCTATTATTTCTAGGTCAAACTCTTGTAACAACAACACCCACCGAATTAATCTTGGCTTTGCATCTTTTTTAGAAATCAAGTACTTGATGGTTGCATGGTCAGTGTGAACTGTAACCTTGGTCCCCATCAGAAAATATCTGAATTTTTCAAAGGCAAATACAACAGCCAATAATTCTTTCTCAGTGGTTGTGCAGTTAACTTGTGCTTCATTTAGAGTTTTGCTAGAGTAATAGATAGGGTGAAAAATCTTTCCTTTATTTTGTCCCAAAACTGCACCAATTGCCCAATCACTTGCATCACACATGAGTTCAAATGGTTGAGTCCAATCAGGTGTGATCACAATAGGTGCTGAAATCAAAGCTTATTTCAAAATTTTGAAAGCTTCCTTACATTCATTGTTGAAATCAAAAGGTTGGTCAAGCTGCAGCAGTATACAGAGTGGCTTTGAAATCTTTGAAAAATCTTTTATAAATCTTCTGTAAAAGCCAGCATGACCAAGGAAGCTTCTAATTCCTTTAACATTTGTAGGTTCTGGAAGTTTTTCAATGACTTCTAATTTTTCTTTGTCAACCTCTATCCCTCTATTTGAAATTAAATGACCCAAAACAATGCCTTCTTTGACCATGAAATGACACTTTTCCCAATTTAAAACCAAGTCAGTCTCTTCACATCTTTTAAGGCTCTGTTCAAGGTTTTTCAAACATTGTTCATATGAAGATCCATAGACAGAAAAGTCATCCATGAATATTTCCATAGAGGTTTCCAACATATCATAGAAAATGGACATCATGCATCTTTGGAATGTGGCAGGGGCATTACATAGTCCAAAGGGCATTCTCCTGAAGGCAAAAGTACCAAAAGGACAAGTGAAAGTGGTTTTCTCTTGATCCTCAGGTGCTATGGCAATCTGGTTGTAACCAGAATATCCATCTAGGAAACAGTAATACTCCTTACCAGCTAATCTATCCAACATTTGGTCAATGAAAGGCAATGGGAAATGGTCCTTATGGGTTGCTTTGTTAAGCTTCCTATAATCCATACAGATTCTCCATCTTGACACTACCCTAGTTGGGATCAACTCATTCTTTTCATTCTCAACAACTGTCACACCTCCTTTCTTAGGGACACATTGGACAGGGCTTACCCAATAACTACCAGCTATGGGGTAAATAATCCCAGCATCTAACCACTTGAGTATTTCTTTCTTGACTACTTCTTTCATCACAGGGTTCAGTCTCCTTTGTGGCTCTACAGATCTGAAATCCTTGTCCTCTAAGATGATTTTGTGTTGAAAAATTGAGGGACTAATGCCTTTTAAGTCAGAAATTGTCCAACCTATGGCCTTGGTGTGGGCTTGAAGCACTTTTACTAATTGTTCTTCCTGTTTTGGTTCTAAGGTAGCTGAAATGATCACAGGTAATTTGTTCTGATCACCTAGAAAAACATACTTAAGATGGGCAGTAAGTTGCTTTAGTTCAAGGTCTGGTGGTGCCTCAATTGATGGTAAAGGGTTTTCCTTTGTATTCTCTTCCAACAGCTCATATGCTGCCACAGGCTGCAGCACAGGCTGCAGCATGTCATCACAGTGAATGTTATCATCCAAATCATCATCATCATCATCATCATCATATTCCTCGTCTAAGTCATCTACATTTAAGTCATCATCATCATTATGCTCATCCTCCTCTAACTCATCATCTTCCAGTTCATCATCTACCTTTTCACCTAGAATTTCTTCTAAGGTCTCTTCTTGACACCAAGATTCTACAGAGCTTAGGATAGAACATTCTTCCACTTCATCAGGGTATTTCATGGAAGTAAAGACATTGAAGGTGACATTTTGGTCTTGAACTCTCATAGTCAACTCTCCTTTTTGGACATCTATGATGGCTCTACCAGTGGCTAAAAATGGCCTTCCTAACAGAATAGGAGTTTCTTTGTCAGCCTCAAAGTCTAGAATGATGAAATCGGCAGGAAATATGAATTTGTCTACTTGCACCAAGACATCCTCTATCTTTCCTTTAGGATAAGCTATGGATTTGTCCGCTAACTGCAAGGTCACAGTGGTAGGTCTAGCCTCTCCTATTCCTAGTGTGTTGAAAACAGATAAAGGCATAAGATTGATGCTAGCACCTAGGTCACATAATGCTTTCCCAACCTCTTTTCCTCCTATAGAACAGGGTATTGTAAAACAACCTGGGTCTTTCTGCTTAGGGGGCAGTTTGTTGGTCAAAAGTGCACTACAACCCTCAGTCAATGACACAGTCTCATATTCAGTTAGTTTCTTTTTCTTGCTCAAAATATCCTTAAGGAATTTGGCATAAGTAGGCATGCTCTCAATTGCTTCAACCAAAGGGATGTTGATATGCAATTGTTTGAATACATCTAGAAACTTCTTGAATTGTAACTCCTCTTTTTGATTCCTTAACCTCTGGAGGTATGGAATGTAAGGGGGTACTTGTGTGACAATAGCCTTCTTAGGCTCAGAGGTGGATGGAACAGTATGTGTTGCTTGTTCAATTATTATTTTTGGTTTTTCAGTTCTGTCAGTTGGTGTTGCAGCACTGACTGTAGCATCAACTGCAGTTGACTTGTCTTTCTTGTTATCACCAGGGAATAACAAGGGAGATTCAGATCTATCAGGTATTAACACATATTCAGAAGATGATGTGGGTTCAACAGGTGTAACAGTAGTATGGGGTACCACTATAACATCTTTTTCTTTGTCTGTGTCACTAATAGTCTTAGGTTCTTTTTGGGTAGTCTCAACTAAGTCTTTTCCACTCCTAAGGGATACAGCCTTTACATGCTCTTTGGTTATATTCTTGGGAGTCTCAGTATCACTAGGCAAGATTCCAACAGGTTTGTTTCTCAATTCCAATGCAATTTGCCCAATCTGTGTTTCCAAAGTCCTTAAAGCAGTATTTTGGTGATTGATTGCGGAATTGGTGTGATTTATAAAACCTTTCAACAATGTTTCCAAAGAAACAGAAGAATCAACATGTTGACTTGGTTTACTTTGAAAAGACTGTTGATGTTGCTGATTTTGAAAAGGTTGATGGTTTTGCTGAAAATGACCTTGAGAACTACTTGGTTGGTTTTGAAAGTTTGAAGTTCTTTGCTCTTTTGCAATAGGTGGATTCAAACAAGGACTATTCCAAGAAAAATTGGGATGGTTTCTCCAATTTGAGTTATAGTTGTTTGAATACTGTCCATTCCTATTGTGCACATAGTTTACAGATTCTGAATTCTGGCTACATTGGTCATAGGTATGTCCTTCACCACAGACTACACATTGTACGGGCAAAGTTTCATGAACAGATGTTGCAGCAACAGTATTCGCACCAGTGGTAGCAGACATGTTTTTAATCATGTTGGCCATCGATGTGAGTTGTGAAGTAAGTGCAGTATAAGGATCTAATTCATGAATTCCTGCAGTTTTTTTGGGTACTAGTGCACGTGGGTCAGACCAATAACCATTGTTGCTAGAAATCTTTTCCAAAATCTCATAACCATCATTATAGGTACTAGAGGTGAAGGCTCCTCCTGCTGTAGCATCGAGCATCTGTTTAGCAGCGGTATTTAAACCATTGTAGAATGTATCTAGCTATATGCAGTAGGGTATGCCATGGTGAGGGCATTTCCTTAACAACTCTTTAAACCTTTCCCAAGCATCCGGAATAGCTTCATCGTCCATTTGTCTAAACATGCATATCTCATTTCTGGACTTGGCATTCCGTGTTGGTGGAAAATATTTTTTTAAAAATCTTTCAGCCATGTCATTCCATGTTTCAATAGAATTAGGCTGCAATGAATTATACCATGATCTTGCTCTATCTCTAAGTGAAAAAGGAAATAACTTCAGTCGTAAGGCTTCATCAGTTACTCCACTGAGTTGGAAAGAATCAGTGATTTCGATAAAAGTTTTGAGATGCAAATGAGGATCTTCATATGGCATGCCACTGAACTGTCCACTGGATTGTAACATGTTAAACATTACAGGTTTCAGTTCAAAATGGGCACACTCAATCTGTGGTCTAACTATGCCTGCATGCATTGATCAAACATAGGCATAGCATAGTCCATGATTCTTCCAGTTTTAGAATTTGCAATATTAATGATGTCTTGAGGTTCAGGTCGTGGCCCTGGCCCAAATTCTTCTTCTGCTATTTCAGGTGTTTCAAAAATGGGTGACCTATTTCTTTGAATTCTTCTCCTTCTTCGAAAAGTTCTCTCAATATCAGGGTCCAAATCAAGGATATCACTGTGACACAAACGTGGCATGCAACCAAAATCAGTAACCAAAGTGATTAGAAAAATCAGATTTTAAAAGCGACTTAAAGAAAAAACTTGTTTTGGCTTGTCCCCGGCAACGGCGCCAAAAACTTGGTCGGTGGATTATGTAACCCGAAAATCACAAATGGAATCCCATGCAAGTATACATGTAAAACCACTATCGTTTGAACAAGTAATAAACTGGTACTAACTACCAAGTATCGATCCCACAGAGACAATAAAACAAGTCGTGATTCTTAAGTCAGTCTTAAAAGGTGATTTCAGAAAGAGATTTGGAAGGAATGATCTTTGAGTGTTGTTGACAGTAAATTAAAATGCTTAACACAGATTTAAAAGAAAGCAAGGGTGCAAGATCCGGCTGGAGTTGTAAGCAACTAAATAATAGGACTGATGCTGCAGCACTAGGTTCTCAACTTCACTATCGGTTCACAAAACCCTTTTGCAAGGTTCATATTAGAATAGGTTTACCGGCAGCGACTAATTAGGCGACCCAACCGGTTCCGCACAGATATTATTATGATCCCCGTATAGTTTACAATCAATAAAGATTGAGAGGGTTTGTTACAACCCCTATAACGCTTCAGTGTTCTGAAGAATATGCTAGCTTGCAAACAAGCCGCTCACCCAAGTGAAACAATGTACGTCACCTCATCAAGAAGCACTTGGTCGAAACTCAGAAACAAGGAGTGAATAGTAAAGTTGATAGCTAGTAGCAAAACATTAATCCATACTACATAGGCTTTTATCTCCCAACCATCACTTACACCCAAGCTAGGGAATTACCCCATCATCGCTTGACACATGGTGTGCGACATTATTGGAAAGATAATAAGCATATGCATGAAAAGTAAATGACTGGAATTGGACAACATAAATGTAAAAGACAGAAATGTAAAGCAGAAATGTAAAACCGAAATGTAAATGACAAGAAATGTAAAGATGCTGTGAACGGTGTTGTACACTGAACAGTAGCGTACTGGAATTAAAGACTTAATATTAAAAAGCTTAAAGTAACTAGTTAAGATAGCTAGATGAGCTATCCAACCGTGAACATTTTTTCCAAAATACTGAAAGAAGCCCTCTATTTATACATAGAGGAGCTCTTACAAAGCATCTAAAAAGAGCATCAAAAGTACAAAGGTACAATGGTCCCCACCACTTCTAGGAATCAAAATGTCAAACTTAGTACAACAAGCATCTTTAAGGAATCAAATTATTGTCAAAGGAGCATATATTCCCTGCTCCATGTCTTCTTTCCAACGAAATTTCCAAGTATTTCCCCAAAGATCTAGTTGCACCAACCAAAAAGTTTATGAAGCTTCGTCTATGACTGCAGTCCTCTTATTGTGGCTCCTGTTGTAGCATCATCCATCAGTAAATTGACATAAAAGCACAAAAGTAAGATCAATTTCCACCACTTAGCTCCCAACTCAACAAATGATAAAATTAAGAATAAAGGACTCAAATATTGTGATTTGGGAAATGAAAATGCTAGAAAATCCTACTAAAAAGTGATGGAAAATGTGATAAGTTATCCACTCATCAAGCATCCCGGTTGGTTCAGGAGAAAAGTTGACCCCTCGGCGATGAAAATTTAAAGGAAGATTAGATATTAGTAATTAAGTATCGATGTGTATAAGCTTTTCTGTCATGGTAAGCATCTTACGATGGAATGTTCGAGGTTGGAAGTAGATCGGTATTGAGAGATAGCCGGATCTGCAGTAACTAGTTACAGGGAGAGCGTTTTGATACGCGTCGGAAGGACGACCTTGTCAATATCAAGAACCGAGTATTGATAATTTAGATATTCCTTCGGAGGTTGATGTCGGACTTTGGTTTGAATTCAGAAGTATGTCGATTTGGGGTGTTGTTCGATGTGAAGTTGAGATCACAAACTACTCTTGAGGTAGTAAGTGTCTCTCAAGGTTGGGATACAGTCGTTGTCTTGTGGGTAAAGACTGCTTTAGTGAGTTGAGCGCTCACTCGGATGTAGGTATGATGTGCCCAATGGGACACTTATCGTGAGGATCAGCATAAAGTTATGGGGATAGTTTTGGCAAGCGGAGTAGGGGCAATCTATTCTGCGGGTAACGGTTCATGGGAATCTAGATTTCGAGGACGAAATCGTTCTAAGGTTGGGAGGATTGTAACACCCGTAATTTTCGGTAAGTAAATGTCACCCGGACGTCTCTGTGACTTGTAAACAGTGGGGTTTTGTTGGAGAAATGCATTACTTAAAGTCCCTCAGAGTATTGGGAGTATTGGCGTTGAAAAAGTCAGATTTTTGGAGTTTAGGGGCACTCGGGCGATTGTGCCAGAGTGATTGTGCCAGAGGGCGATTGTGCCAGCGATTGTTCTCGACACCCAAGATGGAAACGTTTAGATGACATGCGAGGAAGTTGTATGAGCGGCCTACTTGCGTGTTTCTCTATTCTCAATGTATATGGGTCTCTCCGTCGTAGATCCGTGGTATTTTTAAATGTTAGGGTCGTATTTTACCAACTTTGGTTTGCGTGGTCGACGATAAATGATGACCTTAATATTGGGTTTTCCCCACGTATATTAATGTTTGAATGGAATGCGTCATTTCCACGTTTCGGTGTTTGATTTCGTCCATTTTATGGTCGTGTGAGTTTTGGGTCTAATGTCCGTGTTCACGGCAATTTTTATTTATATAGATGTTCGTCTATGGTTTATGAGTTGTGTATCATGTTCCACCCGTGTTGGGTATTTCGAGGTATAACATTTTTATCCGTGTTTTATAAAATTGGGAGTCCTCTCTCTATTCTCATTTTGAGCAAGTTTTGGGTTAAATCTAAGTTTACGAAAGAACGTTTTATATTGGGACCTTAGTCTGTAAAACAGTTTGGTTTGGTTTGGTTAACGATTAACTCGGTGTCTCTTTCGTTAAAAATGCATATTTATTGGTAAACGTGTCGTTTCCATGCTTGAAGCATATCATTTTGAAAGATTATGAATCTAATTGCATTCTTCCTTTTTAACGATTCATTCATAAATGTTGAAAATTCTTGAGCTCACTAGGATGTTTCCCAACAATATGTTCATTTAATTGTATCAAAGACATAATTCGTTGCTCGAAATGAAGATTTTGAAAGTAATTTCTCGAAATAGAAAACGAAGTACATTCCATTTTTCGTGCAATTTGACATATTTGTAAGGAAAAATAAAATACATTTCACTCAAATGGATATGTGACTAAAGTATTATGCTAAGAGATGGGCAAAATGACCCATCCTTTCAATTTGAAACGGACAAGACTAGCCCAAACCAGACCATATATGTCATGGATTAGGCCATGATGTCATAAATCCGGATCAGACCAACAGTCCTTAATCGGTATGAGGTTTGTTTAGGTGGACTAATCTCAAACTAGTCTTTTTTAGGACCGGATAAAGCTTGAATCAAGTAAAAACTTGGATGGAATTTGGACCAAACCAGGTCTACTTGGCTCGGATCAGACCGAATTCAAAAATTGTTTTAACAAAATAAATTTAAATGTAATAAATAAGAATAGATTTTTCCGCAAATTATAACATAAATCAACAACCATTAATAATGTATTTAATTGAGTTTTTTTAGAATAATTATAGCACATATAGTAAGCATAAACTAGTCATTGTATTAAAAATTGTGAAATTAATATTTATTATATGTAACAGTGATAAAGAATGTTTATTTACTAACGATGCATACAATTAATTTTATTTAAAAGTTAGAAAATCAGACCAAGATTCGAGAGGACCATATCAAACTTGTTGGAGGACCTAGACATGGACCTAGACCAATACCAAGGCCAGACCAAGACTTTTGCTCTGGTCATACCATCAGTCCTAAATTGGGTTTTACTTTGCCAGGTGTCAGGCTTTTCTCGAATCGCTTTGACTAAACCGTTTACTTTAGCACTAATCCAAGTCCATCTCTACTATTTTGTTCCGTTTGCCCATTATTATTACAGACGTCTGCAGTTCAATTTGATTAACTCAGAACATAAAATGTCAAATCAAATCAACAAATCTGATTTGACAATTTAAAAAATCAGGCTAACTGATAGGGTTAATTTATTAACCCTATTTGTATCACATTTCTCACACTTTGAATGTTTTTTTTAGCTTCCAATTGAGTCTTTTATACTCTTTTTACTCATTTATTTGGAGTTTTCTGTGTTTGAACTTTACTGAAGTAATATTGATCAGTAACACCCTAAAATTTGGGTACATTTTAAAAATTAAAAATTTCGCAATAAGACGTTTATAAAATGAGGAATTTAAACCTGGAACAATTTACTCAAAATAAACCTTCATAAAAGGCATTACCCAAACGGGGAAAGAGTATAAACGTTTACAAATTGGGAATGTAATGAAAACAAGGACTGACAACCTACTAATCTAAATATTCTAATTTAGATTACAAATCGGGTGTCATCATCATCTCCCAAAATATTGACAAGTAATGTGCACGCTCTATATTTCCTCAAATGCTATATCCTCAAAAGATTGTCCCCGACGGGACCCAACACTCCGCTCAAGACCTTGCCACCCCACCGCTAAGAGAATATGGATTACACATCAACGTAAACAAGTGTTAGGCTTGGAGTCTAGTGAGATCATTCCACAATTATAAATAAGAGTAATTGATGTATAACAATATTTAAAGAGTCCACTTAGAATGAGGCAATCGGTTAAATTTCCAACACTTGGGTTCCTTATGTAAAAGGGGGGAGACCTGTTCCACCATAGGTTGTGACGGAACACATAAGTAGGCCACAACACATACAGTGCACATATTTGAGAATGGGTATTTACCAGCATCAACTATATCCAAGTCTTTAGCCGTTAGAACGTCAACTCTATCCAAGTCTTTAGTTCGATGTAAACATGGGTTCAACTCTATCCAAGTCTTTACCCCAAATATATCCAAGTTCAACCCAATCTAGGTCTTTACCTTGGACTCTCACCATTCTACATTTTTAAAGGTATATCACTTTATCATGATGCTCTTGGCAACCAAACTCAGACATAACATAACTGCAATCATTATTCCATCATAGACAAATTCAACCATTATAATACTATCATATTCACATAAGCCGTATTTTTCCCAAAAGGGTAGGATATATTTTCATAGCATCTCATGTACACGAATATCTATAACATATAATAAATATCACCACTCCACCTCCATCACACTCATAATTCCAAATAATTCATAATACCCATTTCGGTTTCCACATTTCATAATACTTTTGGAAACTCGTATGTAGGTAAACATTCACATATTTCATAACAACATAACTCAACATATTCATACAAATGTCAAAACCCTAGATTTTGACCCAATAGTTCAAAAGGTACAAAATGGAGAATAATGTTAGTATTTAAGGTAATGTAAAGGAAAAAGGTTTTCATAGCATTAAAGAACATGTATTATGAAGGAAGGACTCACAAAGTGGGTTTTGATGAAAACCCCAAAACCCTAGTTTCTCTTCTTGGAGAAGATGATAAGGAAGATGGTAGAATGTTCTTAGCTTGATTCCTTGATTGATAAACCCTAGCTTCTTCCAATAAATGATGGTTGGGAGCCTTGAGTAACCCTAGATTTGAATTAAATGAAGGGAGGGTTTTCTTGGGAGAGAATTTTGTGAGTTGTTGAGAGTAGTAAATAAGAAATAGGTCAAAATTGGTCATTTAACCCATCTGACCCCAACAGCGAGAGTGACTCGCGATTATGCCCAGGGCATAATCGTTGGGGCATAATCGCCCGCTAGTTGAGGCTCTCAGTACCAAGTTCACGAAAGTGCCACGCGACAGTGACCCGGGCACAATCGTCGGGCACGGTCGCCCCGTTTGTATCGTAGGTCATGATAGGGCCGCAATTATGACACCGCGAGAATAGCAAGGGCATTCTCGTGGGGCATTCTCGCCCAGGGGCCTGCTTACCCGAATTTCTTCCGTTTCCGACCCAGTTCAACTCTAACGGATCAGACCCAAATTAAAAGTACTATCATGCAAAGATGAGTGCGCGAAAATGGAAATCTGATAATCAATCCAACCTTTATCAAATTGAAAATTTGAGTTAACAAAGGGTCGAAATAGAATACTTAAAAAAATTTGGGGTGTTACAATCCTCCCCAACTTGAAAATGATTTCGTCTTCGAAATCAAGCCTGAGCGAATAGGTGGGGATACCTTCTCTTCATATCCTCCCCCGCCTCCCAAGTCACATTGGCACCCTGGTGGTGCTTCAACTAGACTTTAACCATCGTGACTTCCTTGTGACGGAGTTTCTTGGACTTTCTTTCCAAAATAGCATCGGGTTCCTCAATGCAACGGTTACCCTCATCCACTTTGATCTTCGATAGAGGAATAACACTTTCCTCTTCCACCAAGCATTTCCGCAGATAACACACATGGAACGTGTTGTGGATTCCCTTCATATCGGGTGGGAGCTCCAATTGGTAAGCTTGAAGTCCAACCCGTTTGGTTATAGTGAAAGGTCCAAGGAATCGATGGCTCAACTTTCCTCGCTTCCCAAACCGGATAATCCCCTTCCAAGGCGATACTTTGAGCATAACTCGTTCGCCCACTTGGAATTCCACCGGTCGCCTCTTCTTATCCGCGTAACTCTTTTGCCGGTCTTGGGCCGCCTTCAGGCATTCCCGGATACCCTTAACCTTGTCCGCGGTTTCCTGCACGATTTCGGGTCCGATAAATTGCTTCTCACTCGTGTCTAACCAACAGACCGGAGTTCGTCATTTCTGGCCATACAAGGTTTCGAAAGGAGCCATGCCAATGCTAGAATGGTAACTGTTGTTGTAGGCGAATTCGACTAGAGGTAGATGAGAGTCCCAATTCCCTCCAAAGTCGATAACACACGACCTTAGCATGTCTAGTGTTTGGATGGTTCGCTCACTTTGACCGTCAGTTTGGGGATGATAAGTCGTGCTCAGTTTCACTCTAGTTCTCAACTCTTTCTGAAGGTCGTCCCAAAAATTGGATGTGAAGCGGCTATCTCGATCTGACACGATGGACAAAGGCACACCATTTCTCGAGATTACCTAGTCGATGTAAAGTTTGGCCAACTTGTTCATCGGGAGAGTTTCCCTCATAGCCAGAAAATGAACACTCTTGGTCAGGCGGTCCACCACCACCCATATGGTGTTGTGCCCTCTAAGAGTCTTTGGTAACTTGGTTACAAAATCCACAGTGATGTGTTCCCATTTCCATTCCGGAATTTCCAAGGATTGGAGACTTTCGTATGGTCGTTGGTGTTCGGCATTGACTTGAAGGCATGTCACACATCGTTCCACGTAATTCGCCACGTCTAATTTCATGACGGACCACCAATAATTGAGTTTCAAATCCCGGTACATCTTTGTACTCCCCGGGTGGATAGAATACTTAGATTTTTGGGCGTCTTCGAGAAGTAATTCCCGATTGCCCCCGACTTTGGGCACCCAAACTCGCCCCATGAAGAGCTTCACCCCATGACCATCTTCGGTCAATAAGACATTGCTTTATCATCACCTCGCTTTTAAGTTTCTTTTCCCTAAGAGCTTCGGTTTGAGACTCCTTGATCTTCTCGATCAACCTTGATACTAATTCGATTCGAGACAGGGAAGCCTGTAAGCTCTCGCTATACTCTTTTTGACTTAAAGCATCCGCCACCACGTTTGCTTTATCGGGGTGATAAAGAAGTTCGCAGTCATAGTCTTTTAGGAGCTCAAGCCACCTCCTTTGCCTCATGTTTAGCTCTTTATGGTCGAAAATGTGCTTTAGACTCTTGTGATCAGTATAAAGGGTGCACTTAGTGCCATAGAGGTAGTGTCGTCATAGCTTTAGCGCAAAAACTACCACCGCCAACTCTAAGTCATGGGTATGGTAATTCTTTTCGTGTTATTTTAGTTGTCTCGATGCATAGGCAATCACCTTTCCACGTTGCATCAAGACACAACCTAACCCCATCTTCGAGGCATCGCTAAAGACTACAAAATCTTCGGTTCCTTCGGGCAAGGATAAGATCGATGTCTCGCAAAGTTTCTTTTGGAGAGTTCGGAGAGCTTTTTCTTGGGCATCCGTCGAAACAAATTTGAAATTCTTCCGAGTAAGAGATGTCAAGGAAGAAGCGATCTTAGAGAAATATTGAATGAATCGTCGGTAATAACCCGCTAGACCCAAGAAGCTTCGAATATCGGACGGACTCTTTGGAGGCTCCCAACTCATCATGGCCTCGATCTTGGGACCTTCACACCGTCTCGGGTAACAACGTGCCCCAAGAATTGGACCTCTCTTAGCCAAAAATCGCATTTCGAGAATTTGGCATAGAGTTGCTCCTTTCTCAACACCTCGAGAATTTCGCGAAGGTGTCGCTCATGTTCGAGTTCATCCCTTGAATAGACGAGGATGTCGTCGATGAATATTATCACCGACTTGTCGAGGAATGGTCGGTACACACGGTTCATCAGGTCCATGAATAATGTCGGCGCGTTGGTCAATCCGAAAGGCATGACCAAGAATTCATAGTGCCCGTACCGGGTCCTAAACGCTGTCTTCGGGACGTCTTCGTCCCTCACTGTAACACCCTCAAATTTGGCGAGAGCAACTAATTAAAAAAAATTTTGGTAATACAACAACTAAAGGATAAATCTTCAAAATAAAACTTTCTATTTAACTTCAACCAATATAAACTCTAGTCTTATACAAGGACTAGACCAAAGTCGGTGTTACTTAATCCCAACTATAAGCTTCTCTTCCCGAAAACAAGTGCGGAAGACTTCACTAAGATATCCATCTTTTGAGCACACGACTAGCACTCCTCTCAGCCTAGTGTCACTAGAGCTAATCCCAACCGAAACCTGTTGCACATGCCGACAAATAAAAAGGTTAGGCTAACGCCTAGTGAGTTCAAGAGTTTTCCATATGAATAAATATATATTTGAAAAGAGGTAATGCGGTTTAAATCATAATATTTCAAAAGATATGCTTTGAATATGAAAATGACTCGTTTTCCAATAATATGCATTTTGGTCAAAACACCAATACAAACGTTTTCAAATCCAAACTACTTCGGGGACAAGATCCCAATATAAAACGTTCTTTCGTGAATAAACTCCAACCCAAAACTCACTCAAAACGCGAATAGAAATCGAGCTCTAAATTTATAAAAATGCGGTTAAAACTTTGTATCCCGAAACACCCAAAACACGGGTGGGGCATAATACTCAACCCATAAATCGATGATAAAATCCATTTACACAAGACGCCACCGAAAACTTGGATAATAAAACTCAATACCCAGAAACAACACCTTTCGGTGACGGGGGATACTCGAATTCCATCGAATGTGGCGGGCACACAAAGTTAGGCCACTTATCGATGTTCTCGAGTTTCACATAAGACCATGGTTCCCCGTATTCGGCTCCTCTGAGCTACCACCGCAAGACACCACTGATTCTAGTGTCTACTCGACCTCTAATGAGTGTCACAACCAAAGTCACAAGTCCCCATATCTGGCTCATCTGAGCTACCACCGCAAGACTTAGCTCCGTATACGGCTCTGCAGAGCACCACCGCAAGCTTACATAATCAACCACATGACTTGGGGACCCCTCACTAGAATTCAAACGCGGACACTAAATTCCACGATGAGTAACCAGACTGGACGACAAACGAGCATCGAGTTCAACCACCCACGATCTCTACCTCGAGCCCTTCAATAAAGGTTACGCGGTTATCGAGTTCAACCACCCACGATCTGTAACTCGAGCTCCCGCTAGCCATAAATAATGTCCAGTCCCAAAACGGGGATAAAGTCCCCACTAACCAACTGACTCATATGCCTATGGATCCAATGCATTACATTATAAAACGTTACATGACTCAAAAGAATGAACTAACGCATTCAAAACATGTAACTCTCAATTAAGATGCAACTAAGTACACCATACGTTCAAGGCTCCTTAACGAGCTAACAAAACGGAACAAATATTCCAAAGACTCAATAGAGTACAAATCAAGCCCTAAAAGGCTTAACATACGATTGGCTAAACTACGAGAGCCAATATGGTTATATAAACCAAATTAAATCTTTCCCAAAATCTTTATTTCTCAAATCATCAATGGCCTTCGGCCCAAAACCCAAAAAGGTTATTATTTCCAAAATGGTCCCAAGGTCGGGAATAACTCATCCCAAGGACACACGTACTCTTATTTTCAAATTGCCCATTTATATGAATGATGCATAAAAACCCAACAAGCACTAAAATGCATTTATGACGAAAAATCCATTTACACAATAAATCATTAAAACACTATCGTTTATGACTTATTTATCAAAATGCCCAAAAATCCCAAATGTGGTATTTTACAAAGTTTAATAAGTCAAATACTTCAAATAACCAAAAGTTACCAAATAACTCAACAGTTGATAATTTCATGTAAAACACATAAATGCTTTAAAATAAACATTTTGGCATGTACAATGTTTTCACAAATCAACTTGAACTTACCTTCCTAGATTTAGGCTAAATCTAGATTTTACCCCACTTAGAGCTTTCCTTGAAGAAACTTGAATCCACAAGCACGATTCTTCCAAAACCTAGATCCACACATTTCCAACCATAAATAATCATATTCAACCCTTTTAGAAATGTTCCCCAAACATTTACATGAACTTTTCATCTTATACCAAAAACCCTAATTTCCCATACTTGAAGAAGGAGAAGATTACCTCAACCAATAGCTTGAATCACCAACCAAAACATTTGTAGATCTCCAAAACGAACCATAAGCTTCCAACCTTCAAATGGTGAAAGGTTTAGATGAAACCCCCAAGAACTTGATGAAGAAGATGAAGATGAAGGTGGTTCATGATCTCAACTAGATAGATGATGAAGATTCATGTGGTTTAAGGAGGAAAAACCCTAGAAATGGGTTAGGGTTCGATTTTGGGTTTAGGGGCCGGTTTGGGAGAGAAAAGGGGAAGAGATTTAGGGTTTGTTTGAGAGAAAATGAGGCTTGAGGGCTGAAAGGTCGAGTTTTGACCTGGCAGTGTGTTTCGCGGGTTATGTCGCGACCTTAAGTCGCGGCATAAGTCGCTCGCTTTCCCAAAATTCGCGGGGTTGACTCTAAGCCGCGGCACAAGTCGCGTAAGGCACTGTCCGCCTGGTTTTCCACCCGTTCACTGTTTTGGCCATAACTTCTTCGTTATAGCTCCGATTTTGCTCCGGAAAGAACCGTTGGACTCGTAATTGAATCCCTCATCCATCAAGACTATAAAATTTAGGATTCAAGCCCAAAATCTTATATCTTATTTTCCCTTAAAATTACCGATTTCTGAATTAACTTGAAACGATACATTTCAAAATCGGGGTGTTACACTCACTCTCACCTGGTGATACCCGGATCAAAGATAGATTTTCGAGAAGCAGCCCGCTCCTTGCAGTTGATCAAACAAGTCGTCTATCCTTGGAAGAGGGTACTTGTTCTTCACAATTGCCTTGTTCAACTCCCGATAGTCGATGCACATTCTCATCGTGCCATCTTTCTTCTTGACGAATAAGACCGAGGCTCCCCACGACGAGGAACTCGGTCTTAAAAAGCCTTTCTCGAGGAGATCCTGGAGTTGAGACGACATCTCTTGAATTTCGGAAGGAGCCAATCGGTAGGGAGCTCTAGCAATTGGTGTCGCTCCTGGAACTAGATCGATCCGAAATTCTACCTGTCTTTCCGGTGGCAGACAGGGCAAATCGTCCAGGAAAACATCAGGGAACTCCCGAACCACCTTCACATCTCCGAGCTTCTTCTTTTCAAGATTGACGTCCAACACATAGGCTAAGATGGAGTAACACCCCTTTACTAGGCACCTACGTGCCTTAGCCATGGTGATGAGAGGTACATATCCCTTCCTTCTCTCACCATAGACGACTACCTCAACTTCATCGACAGTCGAAATTCAGATTAGTTTCTTGGCGCACAGGATTTCTGCTTGGTTATTAGCCAACCAATCCATCCCGATCACCACAACAAATCCCCCAATGGTCATTGGCATGAGTTCGATTGAGAAATTCTTCCCTCCGATCTATAAGGTGCAACCCCGCAACAACTCGTGGACTACCACTTGACAACCGTTAGCTATCTCAACCACCAAAGCATCATCTAAAGCTCTAGTGGTCACCTAAAGGTTTTGGCAAAACGAATTTGACACAAAAGAAAAACTGGCACCAGAGTCAAACAATATGCGAGCGGGTATAGAGTTGACAAGGAACGTACTCGAAAAAACGTCTGATGAAGCCTTCGCCTCATCGGCGGTCATCTGGAACGCTCTCCCTGGCACCTTCGGAAGGTTTTCCCTTTTTCCATGTGGTCCTTCTATCTTCAACTTCGAGAACTCACTACAAAAGTGGCTCGGTTCCTTGCATTCATAGCAAGTGACCCCTTGGATCGGGCAATTTTCACGAACGTGCCCCGTCTTGCCACATTTAAAACAATTCGTCCCGCTAGAGTTGCACAGGACGAAGTGCTTGCCTATGTATTCGGGGTACCACCTAGCTTCCTGTCTAGGCTAGGTTCCCCTGTTGAAGTTGTTGTTGAAGACTCGAGGTTTCTTGGAGGGCAAAGAGTTGCCTTCCCACTTTCTTTTCTCGGTCGTCCCGACCCTCTCCTCACGACTCTGGGCATACACATCCTCCATGAGCTTGGCCTCTTCAATGGCCTCACGGAGAGTAGTGGGCTTGGCATTGCGAACCATGGACATCATGTCCGACGACAAGACTTTTAGATACGCCTTTACTTTATCTTTCTTAGTTGGGGCCGCATGCCCCGCTAGATCAAGCTTTTGAACGAATTTCTTTGAATAGTCCCTCACCAACATGTTACCCTTCTTGAGGGCTCGGAACTCATCAACAATCTGATCCATTGCTCTTTCATTTCTATATTCTTCCATGATCTTCCTCTTAAACGTATCCCATGACAACTGAGCAAGAATGGCGGCATCAAGGGTGGACCGAGTGACGTTCCACCAACGATGTGCCAGGCCTCTAAGCATTTGTGAGGCGATCAACAATCCGATCCATTGCTCTTTCATTGCAATATTTGTAACACCCTAAAAATAGGGATAACAAAATTTCCAGAAAATGGAAATTACGGTATATAAATTTGCCATAGCAAGAGCCTCCCCAAAAATGGGGAAATATAAACCTGTTTAATTACAGTTGTAATTTAACGGAAATGAACAACAACCAACTAATCTAATTTATAAAAATAGAAAATAGATTACAAAAGGGGTGTCGCCTATAATCCAAACAATGCCATCACAAAAGTGCGCCCCAAAGAACCTTCCCCAAGCTCTCACCAAGGACCGACTAAGCCTGCTTGGAAGCATCTTTTTGGAGCAAAAGATGTCGGCCTTATATTTCGACAACCAATCCATGCCTATGATTACGTCTACCCCAAATGGATTTCCATCGATCTCTAGAGTACAATCACAAAAACGTTCTCGGATGATCACTTGATCCCCATTAGCTACTTCTACTACTAATGCATCGGGAAGAACACTAATAGGAGTGACGAATTGCTTACAAAAAATATCCGACACGAAAGAACATGTAGCACCCGAATCAAACAACACACGAGCGGGCAAGGAGTTTACTAGGAACATACCCGAAACAACAGCGGCGGTCTCATTTGCCTCCTCGGCAGTCATCCGGAATGCTCGGCTTGGCGCTCTCGACGGTTGTTTGACTCGTGCCGTCGATCCGAAAGAACTTCCACGGTTGCCATCCACTAGCTTCGGGCAATCCTTCTTCATATGGCCCAGTTCCTGACACTCGAAGCACACCGGCCCCCGGATGGGGCAATCTCGAATGACATGACCCTTCTTCCCGTACTTGGCACACTCGGTGGGACCCGAGTGAGGTTTTGGATCGCATGGGCCATAGTGTTTGACCTTGCACTTGTGACACCATCGTGCTTCACGACGATTGTCCCTAATCCTTCCACCTATAAACGGTCTAGATTGACGAACGGGCCCAGATGGCCCTTCCCACTTTCGCTTCTCCCCCACTTGATCTCTCTCTTCCTTCTCCACCACCAAATCGTCTTCCACAAGCAAGGACTCTTCGATTACATCCTGAAGTGTCAACCCTCTAGCATTCCTCACTGTCGTCCTCATCCCGGCCGACAACCCATGCTGGTAAGCCTTGATCTTTGACCTTTCATCAGGGACCAGGTGTCCCACCAAGCTTAGCTTTTCCAAGAAAAGCTTAGAGTAGTCGGCGACAGACAGAGTCCCTTTCCTCAACCCTCTAAACTCCTCTTCCAACTTGTCCAAAGATCTCTCGCTACAATACTTGTCCATGATCTTTTGTTTGAAAACCAACCAAGTTAGCTTGGCCAGAACTTCGGGAGTGAGGGCGGACCGGGTGAGATTCCACCAAATCAAAGCCTCTCCCCTGAGCAGTTGAGAAGCAAACTTAACCCATTGCGAGACATCACATTTACTAGATTCAATGGCCATCTCTACTTCCTTAAGCCAATACATGCAAACAACCGGATTGGCGGAACCTGAAAACTCCTTCGGGTTGCACCCTAGAAAAGCTTTGTAGGTGCACCCCTTGGCTCTTGCCTTACTTCCGTTCCCTAGTTGCTCTTCAGTTACCACAACGGTCGGTCCACCACCTGACCCATTCACGATGTTCTCCGCCATCGTCTCGGGTTGTCGGTGACTAGCATCTCGATCCTCCAGTAGTTTCATAAAGAACTCTTGTTGTTGTTCCATGGCCGAATTCATGGCGTGCATCATACTATCCCGGATTCTTGTTTCCATGGTCACTTACTCTATGATCGGATTAGTGGAGGCCAGATTGTTTCGCGGTATTTGTTCAAGTCCCCCGCCCAAGACATTGGTTGTGGGTGCTCTTTCTGCATTCGCAACCAAGGCAGGTTGGTCGGTGGTCGATTCGTCTTCAGTCTGACCCTCTGGTAGGTTTTGTTGTCTGTTGCATGTGTTTACCATGGTTATCTGCCACACACGTACGAGAAAAGAGGTTGAGAGAAGACTAAGTGAGTTGAACTCATGGTACGTACTAATACATTTATCAATTATCATAACAATAGCAATTCAAGTATGCTCACGTAAGGCACATTCATAATAGCATTAGCTACGTGATATTATGATTGTGTTATACACAAGGACCCATCGTCACTGTCATCACAATCCTCAATTAATGTAATTTCGTAAGTCCTAACGCTCTCCCCACCTAAGACTTTTACCCCAAGGTGGACAACTTAACGCTACACTTAAAGCTTAAGTCTAGGTATACTAAGGTCAATATCTAGTTCACTTAAACTAAAGCTCTGATACCAACTTGTAACACCCTAAAAATAGGGATAACAAAATTTCCAGAAAATGGAAATTACGGTATATAAATTTGTCATAGCAAGAGCCTCCCAAAAATGGGGAAATATAAACCTATTTAATTACAGTTGTAATTTAACGGAAATGAACAACAACCAACTAATCTAATTTCTAAAAATAGAAAATAGATTACAAAAGGGGTGTCGCCTATAATCCAAACAATGTCATCACAAAAGTGCTCCCCAAAGCACCTTCCCCAAGCTCTCACCAAGGACCGACTAAGTCTGCTTGGAAGCGGCGCCACTAGAACCTGAGATACACATCGACACCAAACAAGTGTTAGACCAAAAGAGCCTAGTGAGTTGGTACAAGAAATAACATAAAAATCCAAGCACAATTCTTATCATCAGTTAACCAGAGTTCATTTAATGTGGAGTCAATAGGGGAGACCCATAGCACCAATCAAGTTCCACCCAAAGAGTTGATATACCTTAATGCCAACTACCATGAGTGACATCCAAAAGGACCGACACATCCGAGGACTACAACCATGGCATTACCCCGAATGGCGGAGGTCTAGGTACATACCATTACGGTGGCACCCAAGACTACATCCTCCTAGTGTCTACCGACTTGGTTCGTCCAACATAATTAATAGTAGGCCTCAAGGCACGTTGTGACCAATAATATTTTCAATACCAACCATGGGTACAATATTACTATCCCAATTGATATATTGTCCATAATAAGACTAGTATGACCACAATCTAGCTCATGTAGTAGCAATTCCACAAAATGGTGTCTCAAGTAATACATCGTCACAATATCAAGATATGTTTTCCATTAAGTCATAGCAAGTCACATATAAACATGTATTCATAAGAAAATCCCGAGAAATTAATCATTTAGAAAGGAATACCCAAGTTAAGATGCATGATAATAGAAAGTAGTAAATTATGATGTGTATCTAGTTTTGACAAAGGATTAGTAAACTCATAATCTAGGTTTTGGTTAAAACCTAGAAAATAGAAAACCCTAGATGTAGATAGTGGTTGATTTGATGACAAAGAGTGGAGATCTTGATGAATACTTCAAAAAATGGTCTTGAATGGTGATTTGATGACAAATCAATGAGCTTACCAACCAATGCTCTTACAATAAGTGAGAAAGGTGTTGAGCTACTAAAAATCGTGAAGAAAACAAGTGGAGATGAAAAATGTGGATAAAAATCGGGCAAAGGGGGTTTTGGGGACCTGCAGATAGCCCCGCGGCTTTGGTCGCGGCTAGGAGGCCGCACCATAAGACGCGTGTGTGCCCTAAGGCTTGCACTCCAGAGAATTATGCGGCTTAGGCCGTGGCTTGGAACCCGCGCTCTAAGTCGCACAACTCACTGTTTCAGACTCAAAGCCAAGGCTTTGAAAGTTAAGAGACTAACCACACATCTACGCATTGACATACTTATATACCTTAAATAAGAGTAGCAATTAACAGATATGTCCTACTTCATTTGGCACATAAATATAAGATTAAAGAAGCTTCTATACTTACCTGAAATTTCGGGTGTTACAATATTCTTCCATAATCTTCCTCTTAAACGGATCCCAAGACAACTGAGCAAGAATGGCGACATCGAGGGTGGACCGAGTGACGTTTCACCAACGATGTGTCGGGCCTCTAAGCATTTGTGAGGCGAACCTCACCCTCTGCTCCTCCCCGCATTCACTAGACTCGAAGGCTTGTTCGATCGCTTGGATCCAGTTCATACACGCGACTGGGTCATCGGATCCCGAGAACTCGGGGGGTTTGTTACACAAGAAGGTCTTGTAGGAGCAAGTCTTTCCGCCCCTCTGGGCACCGACAACCACGTGTTCTTTCGTCCTGATCCCGTTACCGGTGACACCCGAACCGACCACCATATTCTCTGCGACTCTCTCATGTCTCCTGAAACTAGCATCTCGCTCCTCCAACATCTTAAGAAAAGCCTTTTGTTGTTTCTCCATAGCCGACGTCACCATTTGCATGACACTGGACATCATATCATCTTGAGGGTTGGCCTCTTGCATCACCGGGTTCGTGGATGCCAAGTTCACTCTGGGTATGTGCTCAACCTCCCTAGTGAATATTAGCGGCATATTAGGAGGAACAACATTCACCGCCCTAATCGCTGGATTTGGTTCGGACGTGCTATCTTCGTGAATTTCTCCTTCAACCAACGGTCGACTTCGAGTGTTCACCATGATAAAGCAATGGCTGCCACACAAGCACGAGAGAGAGAGAGAGAGAGAGAGAGAGAGAGTAAGAGATTCGATCGATACACAACGAAAACGTACAAATACATTAATCAATCATCATGATATTAGTAAGTCAAGCATGCTCACGTATCAATATATTCATAATGGCATTAACTAAGTGCAATTATGAACACACCGAGGATTCTCGTTACCATCATCACAATTCTTAATTTATGCAATTCCGCCGACTCTAGACCATCCCATTACCCAATCCTCACCAATCATAACTTAATAATTATAGCTTAAGTCTAAACATCTTACGTTCATGCCTAGTTCGCTTAAAATAAAGCTCTGATACCAAATTGTAACACCCTAAAAATTGGGTACATTTTAAAAATTAAAAATTTCGCAATAAGACGTTTATAAAATGAGGAATTTAAACCTGGAACAATTTACTCAAAATAAACCTTCATAAAAGGCATTACCCAAACAGGGAAAGAGTATAAGATTTTACAAATTGGGAATGTAATGGAAACAAGGACCGACAACCTACTAATCTAAATACTCTAATTTAGATTACAAATCGGGTGTCGTCATCATCTCCCAAAATATTGACAAGTAATGGGAATATGGGGAAAGCCAAAAGATGTGGAATCATGGACCAAGCATATTGAAGATAAATTTTTTGTTGGGTTGGACTCACCATAAACTCGTTTTGGACAACTCAAAGGGTCGATTGTTTGGGCCGATTCTTGAAATGTTTGTAGACAATATTGTTGGGCTTTTATTTGTTGAGCATTCGGCCCATGACCCATAATGTGGTTTATAAATAGGTTGTTTGGCTATGTTGGAAAAACACACCTCAACCTCACCATTTTACTATATTTGGAAATGGTGTAGGTTCTCTCATTTCTAGATTAGTTTGTTGTTCAAGTTAGAGTTTTCGGCCATTGTGAGTTTGAAACATTCGGCCTAGAATTTCCTATCTTTTGCTTTGGCAATTAAATTAAAGTCTCTTTGGTTAACATTACAAGTTTTCTCTCATTTACTCACTTTTACATCGCACCTTGCTTGTTTACCATCATCTTGGAAACTCGGTTGTTTGTGGTTAGACTTTGGATCCAAACATTCATTTTCTAATCCGAAGCACACAATTGAGAGCTCAATGATGATTTTCGTAGTTATTATGTGCAATATTCACTCTTTACATTCGTTGATTGGCATGCAAGTTTCACCATCCCCCTTTATTTTTTTCTTCTAATCTTTTAATTTTACGTCTTTTATATTAATGCAATTTAATTTCCGCACTTTATTTTCCCGCATTCTACTTTTTGCAATTTAATTTATCACAATTTAATTTCTCGCATTTCATTTCTTGCACTTTAAGTTAATGCTTACTTGTCTTCCAAGAAAGTCGATTACTTGCATGACAAGTTTCCTTTCTTGACGTTTTTCACTTATAATTTATTTAGTGTATTTTCCATCTCCATTATTTAGTTTAGAAGTTTATACCTCTTTTATAAAGAGAAACCGAGCTATGACAGGCTGACAACCTAAGCTCGGGGTGTAAAGTCAAGTTGAGAGTTAAACCGAAAAAAACGTAAAGAGGTGTATTTATATAGTCTTATCGTTATTTAAATCAGATTATAAATATTTCATTGAAGATTACATCTAATTAATTGACAACTAATTATTTGTATGAAAATGTGTTGGCTTTTCAGAGGTCACTTAGATATTAAATCTGAGATAACGTAAGTTTGCTATAACATCTTTTTACCGGATTGCTTGTTTTTATCTCAACAAAACTTTACACCATTCGCTTCTTTTTATAATTGATTTCTCAGTAGTTGTTAATCAAACCCTCCAACAAAAGATTTTATTCGTTCGTCATCTGAAACTTATTTTTAAATACTAGATTTTTGAGAAACTGTTGCAATCCTCTCCCTGTGGGATCGATATCCGGTACTTGTACCGTTATTACTTGTTTGAAAACGACAGTAGGTCAAGATGTATACTTGCGTCATGACCTACTTGCACGCTCAGTTCAGGGTTGCATAAACCTGACACAACACTAACTTAAATCATTTTTGGACGCTCAGTTAGACGGGTGAAACCGACCACATAACCATTTAGTTGGTCCAGATAAAAAGTTTAGCATGCAAGTGGAAATGAACATTTTACTATATTTGAAATAATAAAGTTAAAGTTTGAACTACTTGTTATCACTATAAAAAGAATGTATAATGTACAATGAATTCTGAAAGTAAAGGGAAAAAAGGGTAAATCATATCAGAATAAAAGTACTTTGTTTCGGTTTATATTTTTTTTGGAAGGGTGTCACAGGCTATGCCTAGACTAGTCCTGACAAATTTTGACTGCAATAAATCAGTACTGATAAACTCAGTGGCCACAATTATTATGTACGTCTGGAATTGAACTCTGAACAGATGCTTCGATTCTTATTTTGAAAAGCTTTGTTTTAGATGGCGTACTCCTTTTGATCCATAATAATGTTCATAATAAAAAAGGTATACAAATTAAAAAAAATGTTATTACATTTTTAATTATATAAATGACAATTTCACCCTTAAGTTTTTCATCTCCTAATCGTATGAACAAAAGAGAAACATTCTGTAAGAGAATCTCCGGTTCTCCAAAATTTATGCAAAATGGAGAATGAAACTTTAAAATCTCTAAAACTAAAATATATTCAACTCCAATAGATTTTCCATTTTAGAGATTACAAAATTGATTATATTATTAAAATATTCCATTCGTCTAATAAAATATTATTTTTCTCTTTAAAAATTAATATCAAGTTTCTATTGGTGAAAATATTTTAAAAATTACTTCTTCCTTGCTGTAAACATTTTTGGGAAGATGTCCAAATTTTAAAGATTTTTAAAAATTACACTCTATCCTACTTTCTCCAAAGGTATTGAATAATCTCTTAAAACAAAAAGCATGTTCAAAATTCCTAAAATATCCATTTTCCTCCGTTTAAAGAATTTGTTGAAGATATTATAAGTTTACAAACGAAAAGTTATTAAGTAAATTTATTTTTTAAAATATCTCACAACACTAGCCATATACCCGCGCACGATGTGGCGCGAAAAATCGTGAAATCAAAGGAACAATTGACAAAGGTATGTACATCTGCTCGTAAAACATCTCGAAATCAAAATGACAATAACGTTTTCATTATAAGTTTGTATTCTTCGTTCTTATCGATACTTTAGTCTATGATTCACATATAAGTGCACCAAACGACTCAAGCACCGTGTTTTCATAGACTAAAGTATCGATAAGAACGAAGAATACAAACTTGAAATGAAAACGTTGTTGTCATTTTGATTTCGAGATGTTTCGCGAGCGGATACATATCTTTGTCAATTGTTCCTTCGATTGCACGATTTTTCACGCCGCATCGTGCGCGGGTATATGCCTATATAATAATAGTATAGATAAAAATTCTAAAACGGTTATTGTACAATCTTTTGTACAATAACATTTGTCATCCTTACAATGTTACATTTACCACCCTTACACTTACTTATTTAATTTACTTTATATCCCTTGTTTTTTCATTTTACACCATTATCATATTAACAAAAATAATCGTATATGAACAAAAATGCAATGAAAAAATACGTTTCTTTTTTTTACAAATTATACCATTATAATCGTCTCGTCAATATCTTCAAAACGAGCCCAATATTGAATGTTTTTTAATTTAACCGTACTATTAAATATCATGAATATCTACGAATTAATTTGTTTTCTATTCATACGTTTTATTTTTTTTCCACCGTTAGCACATTAAAAATACATACTCGTCAAATATGTTTCATTCTTATTATAAATTATATCATTATAGTTTTTTTCGTCAATAATTGTAATATAAACTAATTATTGAATATCTTTATGGGTTTAGGGTTTCATAAGTTGTGATTCGTAGGTTATGGTTGATTGTTGATGACATGTCTATAAGGAAGTAGCATTAATTGTTCGTTCTTTACTTACATTCCGCTGCATTGCACGGGTATATGCCTAGTATAAATTAAAGGTTATATTACGGATTGGTCAGAATGGTTTAAAGTCATGAGGGAGGGGGGGACCATATTGTGCGTTTTCCAAGTCAAGTATACATGTTTATAGTATATGACATCGATATGAAGCTTTTATTGTCTTGTATGTTGACATTGATAAACTTGAAAGTGCTAACTTTAATCACAACTTCAAAAAAAATTGTATACTTTCAATTATTATTATTATTTTTTTTAAATACGAGTATATCGATTTCCTTGATGATTGAGTACTATTTGTTCAACAAGACAACTTAGAACTCTCATTTTCAACGATGCACACTTGAACAAACAATTGTCTGGAAGTTACATTTTGTATTTTTGTAACATGGCTTCTTTTTCTAAGTAGGAGAGTTGGAGAAAGATTGAGAAGGCTATAGAAGAGACGATGTTTTCAGTAAACGGGGACAGGTGAAGTTTATTAAGCAATAAATGTAGAGAGTTTCTGTTCGATTAACGACTCAAATGTAAAGAAACAATAAAGTACTAAAGGCCGATAAGAAAATTCCAATAACCTTCTGCATATAAGCGTAGACATAGTGAAACTCGAGTCGTTCAATCTATTTTCCAAGCAAACATCGAGTACGTTGATTAGCACCTCTAGCTCGGAAATTGAGCTCATCAACATCATCTTGAAGAGGATCAAGAGATTTGTTTTGCCTGTAGAATTCCCAATTTCTTTTCAGGAAACCACGAAAAATAACACAAAATTCACAACGATAGACCCCGAAAATACCAATCTTTCGATCTCGGAACCCATGTCAACAACCATTTCTTAAAATTCGATTATGTTACTCAAATCTGAGAGGGCATCGTCTTGCTTGCTTTTCTCGTACAGTTTATCGTCACAAATGAATTTTCAGAACTTCATAACCATATTTATTTCACAATAAGCTTAAATTGAAGCAACAAATTAAACCTTTACAAACCTCAACTTTCTGCATCGCGTTCGTGTGTTCAGGAGGCAGGGTTTTTGAATGCCACTGTCCCTTAGTCGGGGTTATTGTAAGTCCCAGTTTTTCTCTTTGTCCCAAATGGGCACCCTTTCATGAAAAAACGCCAAACGTCAGTCAACGGCCCAAATTGCACAACTTACAAAACGGTCATGAAACAACGTCTTAAGATTACAACTATTTCATCTGAAAAAATCATCAAACCTCTTGTGATCATCGGTCTCATTATCGTGCGACCATCCTTAGGCTTCCAGGTCCTCGAGAAAATGCCCCCAAAACATCCCAAAAGCTTCTCACCCTGCATCACAAATCGTAACATCCCAAAAAGTTCATGTACACCCATTAAACATAGTCCTTATTTAGGAACAAGGATATTTCGAGAATAACTTTGAAGGTAAAAAAAGTATTTATGGTAATATTGAGCATACATATAACTCATTTGGCAAAGGTGCAAAACAATTTTGCTTAAATAGACGACAGGTTCAAGTTTAAATCTTGCAGTAGACGTACAACTTTGAAATGCTTCTTCATGTGGTTCCTAGGGGACGTGTTCTGTGTGGGGCTGGTCGGGGTTACCGGTAATCAACTTTTTTCCTCAAATATTGAGCATATTTTTTTTTATATTTGAGGTAGCATTAAACTCAAAATTTCCTTTTAAAATTGATGCATTTTATAGTACAAACAACCATCTCATGTGGTGTTGGTAGCAACAACAACTGCATTTGAAAGTCTTCTTCAAAAATCAAAACATTTTCACAATATAGCACATCTTGTATGTTTCACACATTAAACATAAAAGCTACATCAAGCCTACTTCTTGAACAATAAAAATAAGCAATCTTTGTTTCAAAAAATCTAGCAAATAACCACTTATAACAATATTATCACATCATCCATATTGGCAAAACTTTAAAACGTTACTATGGTCGAAAAAATCAAACATGTATAAAAAACTGAGCTCAAACTTTCCACATCGTAAAGAATAACATGTATGATTGGTACTACAAATACCATATTACCTGTACTACTTGTTACTATCTCAACTCAAGAAAGCAGGATACACTTTGTCTCTTAATTGAAATAGACTGGTTTTCATCTCTAAAATCCATTGCAAGATAATACTTTGCAACCTCGTTAAACTTTATAACAAACAGTGATAGTTAAAGATCTATTAAATTATATATTTTCTAGAGTAATCAATTGGATAGAAAACCTAGAAGTCCAACTACTCTCTAAACTAATATTGTTGACTGCATAAGTCAAAGCTTCCAGATCATTACATATAAGAAGACCAGGCATATATAAAAAAGATAGAAATGTACACCACAACCCACTATCATAAAGATCACAAGTCCCATGAACATAGAAGTAATAAATGCATAGATAGTTACAAATCACCTAAAGCACTTTAAAATGTCATGTTGATTAGTATTTTTCTAATGTTAAATGACAAAGTTTCACCAACTTTCCATCATATATGGGGGTGTTTGGCCATAGATTTTTTAAAGCAATGAATGCGACTTGAAAAAATCATAATCATTTGCTTAATATTTAATCAAATGGTAGGTAATTTCTTAATTTCAATAATCCATTTTACTCTAAACTAATTCCAAGACTTAAAGTCATAACAATCCGTTAGTATTCGAGTGAAGGAAATTTGTCAACCATGAAGTTTAAAGAAAGACCAAAAGATGATGAATAGGAAATTTGTCAAACTGAAAGTAATCATGCTGAGAAAATAGGGACTTACAGAAACATCACCATGTAACGGCTATAGCTAAATCTGTCCTATCATCCGAATCTTCGGCCACGAGCAATGAGCATTTAGAATTAGCTAGAGGTCCTGCAAAAAGCCACCAACTTCAATGATGATCTCTGAAGGAGGGACATTAAAAGTTTAAGCATGTAATAAGAAAACATATCTTAGTTATACGTTGTATGACTATAAAGTTCACTCATGTTTGAAGACCTTGTATCAACAATCTATACCAACAAAACAGACAATTAGTATGCCCTAGAATGATGGCAGTAGATAAAATCGCTTGATTGTGTGCACTTTCAAGGAATTCGAAAGCAATTGAGAGGAACCGTTATAGGATCAACATTGATTTAGAGTAAAAACCAAAGTTATAGTAGTAAATCCAAGCAAAACCAAGAAGAGAACAACAGTAAATCCAAGCAAAAAACAAAACAGAACGTGTTGAGGAGGGGAAACTAACCGTATAGAGGATGAGTTAGAGGATTGATGGATCTTGAATCGAGCATTGAACCGTAACCGTAACTATATTGATATTGAATCGACAACATTCTCGATTTCGGATTGTGCTTTTGCTTGAATTTCTAGATGTAACACCATCCTCGCCAGAATCCATTCGAGAAGAATCACCACGGTATCGGTTCCCCTAAATATCATTTCCTGCAAATAATTTCATCAAATTGAAAATTAGTTTCAGAAATTTCGTGAAAATCAATTAAAAAACGAATCGGAAACGATTAAAATTGTTTGAAATGAAATGTATACCCAAAGTACAACGATCATATCGGATTCGGTGAAATTTTTTTCTGATTCCAAATCGAATAAAACATCTACAAAATTGCCTTCGTGAATGGCGGTGGAATCGTCGTTAACAGATTGTCGTTCACGGTGTTCGTTGATGATCTATTCAACGAAAACATTGACTCTAGAAACCAAATTTTTGCATCTTTTTCTCACTCCTTGAACATAACAAAAAGAAAAGTAATCAGTTATCGATCGTTACCTGATGGTCCTAAATCAACATTTCAAGATAAAGACCGATTTAGTTACCCTGTAAATCGGCAATATCCAAATCAATGTGGCTATCAACAAACTATAGACAACTAAAAAAGCTGGTTAGATGTATATATGGAGCTAGGATCATATGAATTCATTCAGAAAACATGTGGAGACCTACCACTTGATTGACAAAACATTCTAAACCACACCAATATCTCTCCTCAGGAAGATGAGAAAATCGTGCACCAGCAAACATAAGGAATGCCACAGTCTCTCTGCATTCTTCTGGGCATTGCCTGAAGAAATCAACGACGTAACGTTAAGCATAGGTGGTCAAGTTTACCAACAAGATATCAAATTTTTGGTTCCAAATTACTGAGACTCAGTATCCTAACAACCAATATTACAAAATGGTTATCCAAAACAAGGTCACCAGATTTTAAATTGAAACAAAATGAACACCTAACAATAAATTTCAAACAATGAAAACTGAAATCTAGTTAAGTAGTGCCAATGTTGCAAAATCAAAGTTTACCTTATCCATGTTACAAAATAACAAAATCTTGGGAAATTGAAATTTAGAGAATTACAAAATCAAAGTTTACCTTATCCATGTTACAAATAACAAAAGCAAGAGAAGTAGTGCCAATGAGTTTATATCTTTGAGGAACACTCTTCAAAGGCGGGCAATTCAAGTTTCCAAACCCTAATTTCTCAAACCCATCTCCATATTTCCTAACTCTTTCTCCGATTTTATTTTGGCGCTGGCCGCTGGGTCGTCTGACGAATCCAATGGCCCCAGATTTTTCTCATTACATAGCGCGGTCTATGTGTCGTACAAGTTGGAATTGACCAAAATCCTTAAATTTTCAAAACCAAAGTTGAACTACATGAGAGTTAAAACCTCAAGTTCTATACTTATACTGCTAAAACTTAAAAAAGAACGAAATTGAAGATTATTGTCCCAATGCAATGATTATGAGACCAAAGATATTTAATCTGTTGTATTTGATACTAAATGCTCACTGTTCCTCTCTCTTTTTCTCAAAACCCATTACAATTCACAAAAAACCAAAATTTTAAGATTATCAAAATCGGTGTTGTTAAGTCACAAAAATCCCAAATTTTGCAAAACCCAGTACAATTCACCAAAAACCCAAATTTTAAGATTATCAATATCGGTGTTGTTAAGTCACAAAAATCCCAAATTTTGCAAAACCCAGTACAATTCACAGAACTCTATATAACAAACCGTTTAAACGCTTTCATTATATAGTAGAGATACATTAAAAATAAGCTTTTAAAAATAAATTTAGCAAGATAAATATATAATATATGTTCTACATTTTTAAAAATAAATCAATTAATTCGAACACAAATAGCATTGACGAAACTATGTAGTCAGTCAATGGTTATCACACCAGGGGCATTATCGGAATTTCAATCTCCCGAACCAAAAGGTACAACAGAGCCACATAGGACCAAATCTATCCCTTTGTGAAGGGCATTATAGGAATTTCCACCTCCCGAACCAAGAGCTAGGGCAGAGCCGCCCTCTCCATCTATAAATACCCTCCTTCGCCTTCTTTCATTTTTTGTTGAAACTACGCTCTTCGGGGTAAATCACGAGAGCGAAAACGGAACCTCTCGAACGAGTGTGTGAAGTGAAAAACCCTTTGCGAGTTGCAATCAATCCAAACTGTTAAATCACATCCGTAGATCGAATCAAAATCTTAATTCAAAAATACAAGCTCGTTCGATTTTGTTTGCAGTATTTCAACACCCTAATCTTCTTGATTTTGGCCTGAAAATTACGCCGATCTGTGTATAGAGAGCAACAGCAATGGATATACGGTTCCCGTATTCTCCTGCAGAAGTTGCAAAAGTCCGGCTGGTTCAGTTCGGCATCCTCAGTCCCGATGAAATTGTAATAACAATTTCCCCCTTTCTGTTTTTTGTCATTCTAGACGAAATTGTGGAATTCGTTCGCTTTTTTGTCCGTTGGTGTTCTTTTTTTGTCTGGTCCTTTTGGTGGATGTTGGTATTTGGCTAAAAAGTGAGGTCAGGAATAGTAATTGTATCTTTGTTCGAGATCACAATTGAGTTCCTATGTAATATGTGGTCCAGTGGGTTTATATAGATTTTGGTTTCTTAGATATCTCTAGAAACCTGGTTAATGAGTAAATGGAAATCACTTGTTTTGAGTTGAGGGTTTGAATGAGTGGATGTATATTTTGTTTTTGTATTGGTTAAGGAGGTGGTTTTTGGATAGTGAATTTGTGGGAGTAGAACAACTTAAAAATCATCATGGCTAATGGTTTGTTTTTCTTGTTGCAGAGGCAAATGTCTGTTGTGCATATAGAGCATGGCGAAACTACGGAGAGGGGGAAACCGAAAGTAGCTGGACTTAGTGACCCGCGGCTTGGGACCATTGATAGGAAGATGAAATGTGAGACTTGTATGGCTAATATGGCTGAGTGCCCTGGTCATTTTGGGCATCTTGAGCTCGCGAAACCTATGTTTCACATTGGATTTATGAAGACCGTACTGAGTATTATGAGATGCGTGTGCTTCAATTGCTCCAAAATCCTCGCGGATGAGGTACTCTATATGGATGTATTTGGGTTTCTTGGGGTTATGCAGCTGATATCAGAGATTGATAAAGCTTCAATAACATGAACTGCATCATTTTTGATTTGATATATAACTTGAATTGAAATATGACGTTATAATCTGTTGGGTTCTTCGTCACTGTGTCTATCTCTTGATTGCTTGAATCTATGTTAAAATTTGCTCTATCAGCCGCTACTCATCTTGCTTGCACCAATTTTAAGGATGCCTAAACTGTAGTTCTTACCTCATTTGGGATGAGCAATGCTGATAAGATGATTATGAGAGTTGTCTTGGGAATGAATAGTGGATGTGAACTGCTTTACAAAAAATATTGTTTTGACCAGTAAGCATGCCACATAATTTCTGACATAGAAAACACAACTGTGATGGAGCTAAACACTACCTATGTATTAGAAGTGAAACAGTTTTGATAGGAGAGCAAGCTTGCTAAGTTATATAGTTATGGTGGTATTGTAGTAAGCACGCTTTTCTGCGCAGTTAGTTGTATTATTATATTATAGTCATCAACCTACATTTGACATATAGGGCTTATATTTGTTGTATAATTAGATATTGCTTAGTCTCTTGCTGGATTGCTGATGTGTTGACTGTTTGAAGACGCATAATTAAATAGTGTCGTTGTGATTGATTATGAACATTTTCTATTACAAACTTTACTGGCTGTCCTGTTAATTAGTTGCAAGTGTAAATGGAATTTGCTTTTCTAACTACAAATTCATATTATCTTTGTGTTTATACTTTTCCATATTAGTGCCAAGGGAAAAGATATATAAAAAAGCCAAGAGCTGCGCAATGTGCACACAACTATTTCTGGCATCCTAAGTATTGTGTGGGAAGCTCACGAGGAAAATGATGTCCATTAACATATATGGTCTTCTATTCTTTTCCAAATTCTTTCCATTTCTAGATTTGTTCAAATCATGTCTAATATGTTGACACCAGTCACCATGTGGATTTGAAGGAGGTTGATAGCTTCTTAAGTAAAGATGGTCTTTTTTTTTGGTGATGAATCCCTGCATTCTGTTTGTTCTCACTTAGCTGCTTGCTCACACAATTTCTCCAGCTACTCTTCTAATTTCAAGTGGTTTGACCCTCCCTGCGTGTGCATGCTTGTGTCACACGTTAACAAAAATTGTCGTTTCTTTTTCTACAGGAGGATCATAAATTCAAGCAAGCCCAAAAAATAAGAAACCCAAAAAATAGGCTTAAGAAGATCTTAGATGCATGCAAGAGCAAAAGTAAATGTGAAGGCGGTGATGAGATTGATTCTCAAAACCAGGACACTGATGAACCGGTTAAGAAGAGCCGAGGGGGTTGTGGGGCCCAACAGCCGAAAATTACTATTGAAGGTATGAAAATGGTTGCAGAATACAAGCTTCAGAAGAAGAAAAGTGACGATTCAGAACAGCTTCCTGAGCCAGCTGAAAGAAAGCAGCAGCTCTCTGCTGAAAGAGTATCATTCTGGAACTTTCAGTAGTTTTACATATACGCTTTTTATTTATTTATAGCGGCTCATAAGCATCAATGTTCACCAGGTTCTGAGCGTGTTAAAGCGGATAAGTGATGAAGACTGCATGTTATTGGGTTTGAACCCCAAATATGCTCGACCAGATTGGATGATCCTGCAGGTCCTTCCAATACCGCCACCTCCAGTCAGACCATCTGTGATGATGGATACTTCAGCTCGGAGTGAGGCAAGTTTCTTGATTTTTTGCTTTGGCCCTGCTACTGTAACCCCCCCCCCCCCCCCCCCCCCCCAAAAAAAAAAAAAAAAAAAAAAAAACAGAAGACCCCATTCTGGATGCTGGATGGAAGGAAAAAAGGAGATCCTCCCTTTCATTTTCTCTGTGTCTGTGTGTCTTGAGGAATGTTTAATCATGATGTTCAATAAACAGAAGGCTAAACTCTGCATGCTTCTTGTTAATCTAAATTCCTTGCTGAACACCTTGTTAGATTTCATCTCACGTGTTATCTTCTACTCGTTTCTGAGACAGGACGATTTAACTCATCAGCTGGCCATGATAATCAGACACAATGAGAACCTGAGAAGGCAAGAGAGGAATGGAGCTCCTGCACACATAATCTCTGAATTTGCCCAGTTATTGCAGTTTCATGTTGCTACATATTTCGACAATGAGCTTCCGGGTCAGCCAAGGGTATACATATGTCTCTATTCATATCAAGTTATACACCGACTCTAACATTGTTAAATTGCCACCTAACATAGAATTCTGCTTATCCCACAGGCTACACAACGATCAGGTCGCCCTATCAAATCCATATGCAGTAGGCTCAAGGCAAAGGAAGGTCGGATCAGAGGTAACTTGATGGGTAAGCGTGTTGATTTTTCGGCACGAACGGTCATCACTCCGGATCCAACCATTAACATTGATCAGCTGGGAGTACCATGGAGTATTGCTTTGAATCTTACTTATCCTGAGACGGTCACTCCTTATAACATAGAAAGGTCTGCACACATTTGGAAATACTCTTCTTCTTCCACTTCATCATATCTGCTTCTTTCTATTTGATATTGTTGACTTAATTTTTCATTTTCCATTAGGTTGAAGGAGCTTGTTGAGTACGGTCCCCATCCTCCACCGGGTAAAACTGGAGCCAGATATATTATCAGGGAAGATGGTCAAAGGCTTGATCTTCGTTACTTGAAGAAAAGCAGTGATCATCATCTGGAGTTTGGATACAAGGCATGCACCTTCTTTGTATTTCTGGTCCAAGTTTCAGTAGAGTGATATTGTTATTCATTTCCTTCTTCCAATTTATTTGGATGTTCTTGTCTGCTGTACAGTGTCTCTCCCCCATTCGAACAATTACCATTATCAACTTGTCATCTCTGATACTCTTGTCAATATACAGGTGGAGCGACACTTGAATGATGGAGATTTTGTGCTTTTTAATCGACAACCAAGTCTGCATAAGATGTCTATAATGGGGCATAGGATTAAGATCATGCCATACTCCACCTTCCGATTAAATTTATCAGTCACTTCACCATATAATGCTGATTTTGATGGAGATGAAATGAACATGCACGTACCTCAGTCATTTGAAACAAGAGCAGAGGTTCTGGAGTTGATGATGGTACCGAAATGCATTGTCTCGCCTCAAGCAAATCGGCCAGTTATGGGTATTGTGCAGGATACACTCTTAGGTTGCCGTAAAGTCACCAAGAGAGATACCTTCATCGAGAAGGTGATAATTACAAGCTTGTCAATACTTTTTTTGCGGTGCACATCTAGTGTGATTGTCTTTTCATTTTATACTTCTGTCATTTAATCCTCTCTAAATATGTAGGATGTTTTCATGAACATATTGATGTGGTGGGAGGATTTTGATGGAAAAGTACCGACACCTACCATTTTGAAACCTAGACCTCTATGGACGGGAAAACAGGTGTTCAATCTCATTATTCCAAAGCAGATAAATCTCATTAGGACAGCAGCTTGGCATTCAGAAACTGAAACTGGACATTTAACACCTGGTGATACTCAAGTTCGAATAGAGAAGGGAGAGGTTATCACTGGCACTCTTTGTAAAAAAACACTTGGTGCATCTACGGGGAGTCTTATACATGTCATCTGGTGTGTTTTCTGGACTACTTACATATTTTTCGTGGTAATTAGTTGGTGTGCCTGCAATTTATGTTTGTATTCATTACACTAATACAGGGAGGAGGTTGGGCCAGATGCTGCTCGCAAGTTTCTTGGACATACCCAGTGGCTTGTTAACTACTGGCTTTTGCAACAAGGTTTCAGCATTGGTATTGGAGACACAATTGCTGATGCAGCAACTATGGAAACGATCAATGAAACTATTTCCAAAGCCAAGAACGAGGTGAAAGAACTTATTAGGGCTGCCCAAGATAAGCAGTTGGAGGCAGAGCCTGGTCGAACCATGATGGAGTCATTCGAAAATAGAGTGAATCAGGTACCTGGTTATGTTCTATGATTTTCAAAGTTGGAGCTACATATATTGTTAAGTCCACTAACAGGCTTTTCTGTTCAGGTGCTGAACAAGGCTCGTGATGACGCAGGAAGTAGTGCCCAGAAAAGTTTATCAGAAAGCAACAATCTCAAGGCAATGGTCACAGCAGGTTCAAAAGGAAGTTTCATCAATATATCACAAATGACTGCTTGTGTGGGACAGCAGAATGTTGAGGGTAAGCGAATTCCGTATGGCTTCATAGATCGGACTCTTCCTCATTTCACAAAGGATGATTACGGACCTGAAAGTCGTGGGTTTGTGGAGAACTCTTATCTACGAGGGTTGACACCACAGGAGTTCTTTTTTCACGCTATGGGTGGTAGAGAAGGTTTGATTGATACCGCCGTGAAAACATCTGAAACTGGTTATATTCAGCGGCGATTGGTAAAAGCTATGGAAGATATCATGGTGAAGTATGACGGTACTGTCAGGAACTCTCTGGGGGATGTTATCCAGTTTCTTTATGGGGAAGACGGTATGGATGCAGTTTGGATAGAGACTCAGAAACTTGATTCTCTCAAAATTAAGAAGGGTGAGTTTGATCGGCTTTTTAGGTATGAGATTGATGATGAGAACTGGAATCCAAGTTACATGCTACCCGAACATGTTGAGGATCTGAAAACTATTAGGGAGTTCCGCAATGTATTCGATGCTGAAGTACAAAAACTTGAAGCTGATCGAATCCAGCTTGGAACAGAGATTGCTACTACTGGTGATAATTCATGGCCAATGCCTGTGAATCTTAAAAGGCTTATTTGGAATGCACAGAAGACATTTAAGGTCGATTTGAGGAGGCCTTCAGATATGCACCCAATGGAAATTGTGGAAGCTGTTGACAAACTTCAGGAGAGGCTGAGGGTTGTTCCCGGTGATGATTTGTTGAGCATTGAAGCTCAAAAGAATGCCACTCTCTTTTTCAACATTCTCCTTCGTAGCACATTTTCTAGCAAGAGGGTGTTGAGTGAGTACAGGCTTACTCGTGAGGCATTTGAATGGGTTATTGGTGAGATAGAATCGAGGTTTTTACAGTCACTCGTTGCACCTGGAGAAATGATTGGATGTGTTGCTGCACAGTCTATTGGTGAGCCAGCCACACAAATGACTCTTAACACCTTCCACTATGCTGGTGTGAGTGCGAAGAATGTCACACTTGGTGTTCCCAGGTTGAGAGAAATTATTAATGTTGCCAAAAAGATCAAAACCCCTTCGCTGTCTGTCTATTTGAAGCCTGATGTTAGCAAGACAAAGGATAGGGCCAAGAATGTTCAGTGTGCTCTCGAATACACGACACTGCGAAGTGTGACTCAAGCTACTGAAGTATGGTATGACCCGGATCCTATGAGTACACTTATAGAAGAGGATGTTGATTTTGTCAAATCATACTATGAAATGCCGGATGAAGAAATTGACCCGGATAAGATATCTCCTTGGCTACTGCGTATCGAGTTGAATCGGGAGATGATGGTTGATAAGAAGTTGAGCATGGCTGATATTGCTGAGAAGATTAATCTCGAGTTTGATGATGATTTAACGTGTATATTCAATGATGACAATGCTGAGAAGTTGATTCTGCGAATACGTATCATGAATGATGAGGCCCCCAAAGGCGAGTTACAAGATGAATCTGCTGAAGATGACGTCTTTCTCAAGAAAATCGAAAGTAATATGTTAACAGAAATGGCCCTACGTGGCATTCCTGATATTAACAAGGTGTTCATTAAATCAGGAAAAGTTAACAAATTCGATGAGAATGAAGGATTCAAGCCAGAAGTTGAATGGATGCTTGATACTGAAGGTGTAAATCTGTTGGCTGTTATGACACATGAGGATGTTGATGCCTTGAGAACAACTAGTAATCATTTGATTGAGGTGATTGAAGTCCTTGGGATAGAAGCTGTTCGGAGGTCCTTGCTTGACGAGCTTCGAGTGGTCATTTCTTTTGATGGTTCCTACGTAAATTATAGGCATTTGGCTATATTATGTGATACCATGACCTATCGTGGTCACCTTATGGCCATAACACGTCATGGGATCAATAGGAATGACACCGGGCCAATGATGAGATGCTCATTCGAGGAAACAGTCGACATCCTTCTTGACGCTGCTGTGTACGCAGAGACAGATTACCTTCGAGGAGTTACTGAAAATATAATGTTAGGCCAGCTTGCTCCAATAGGCACAGGAGATTGTGCTCTGTATTTGAACGAGCAGATGCTACAGCAAGCTATTGATGTTCAGCTCCCAAGTTATATGGACGGTCTCGACATTGGAATGACGCCTGGCCGCTCTCCGATTACTCCTTTCCATGACGGTGCAATGTCTCCTACTAATTATCTGCTGAGCCCAAATCTACGATTGTCACCGATTAACGATGCACAATTTTCACCTTATGTTGGTGGGATGGGCTTTTCTCCGGCATCGTCACCTGGGTACAGCCCGTCTTCTCCAGGATACAGCCCTTCGTCTCCCGGCTATAGCCCTACGTCACCCGGCTATAGCCCGACCTCTCCTGGTTATAGTCCGACATCACCTGGTTATAGTCCCACCTCGCCAACATACAGTCCGAGTTCACCGGGTTATAGTCCAACCAGTCCTACCTACTCGCCCACCTCTCCTAGCTATTCTCCGACATCTCCCAGCTACTCCCCGACATCTCCCAGCTACTCCCCAACCTCTCCTAGCTATTCACCCACGTCGCCTAGTTACAGCCCCACGTCTCCTGCCTACAGCCCCACCTCGCCAGCATACAGCCCCACCTCGCCGGCATACAGCCCGACCTCACCATCATACAGCCCGACCTCGCCATCATACAGCCCGACCTCGCCATCATACAGCCCCACCTCGCCGTCGTACAGCCCAACGTCCCCGTCGTACAGCCCCACGTCACCATCATACAGCCCCACGTCACCTGCTTACAGTCCTACTTCCCCTGGCTATAGTCCTACTTCACCTAGCTACAGTCCTACTTCGCCTAGCTACAGTCCAACCTCACCAAGTTACAATCCGTCATCAGCCAAGTACAGCCCATCACTGGCTTATTCGCCTAGTAGTCCAAGACTATCGCCTTCAAGTCCGTATAGCCCTACGTCGCCAAACTACAGGTACCAGTGCCAATCTCTTCTTTCTTGTTTATGTTCTCTGAGTCGGTCGATAACTTGGATTTCTTTTCTATAGTTGATTTGTTACTCAGGTTAATGTTATTTGATAAACATTGTGGGCATAGGTCTTACTATAATTTTAAATGTTTTGAACTTTTCTTATTTGCAGTCCCACATCGCCATCATATTCTCCAACGTCGCCATCTTACTCTCCTTCAAGCCCTACATACAGTCCCAGCAGGTATGTCTATATATCTTGTGCTTCTTGAGTAGATTTGAAAAACTTGATATTTTCTCACTTAATACTGCAAATCCCGAAAAGCTATCAAGTTTTGATTGTTGGTGTGTATTATGAAAACATAGAGGGGTTCGTGCCCTCATCTTAATTGTATGTTGGCACACTCTTGATATTTGCGTGTTTCTGCTGCAGTCCTTACAACTCCGGTGTGGCTCCTGACTACAGCCCAAGCTCACCACAATACAGGTGAGTTTTTCATTTTCATTGGCAATACTTGATGATTAGTTTAAACTCTTGTTAATTGTGATGGTTTTTAAATTGTAGTCCAAGTGCTGGGTATTCGCCTAGTGCACCTGGGTATTCACCATCATCGACAAGCCAGTATACGCCTCAAATGAGCAATAAGGACAACGGGTCGAAGCCGTAGACGAAAGAATGGGCATGCATGATTGGTATAAAGTGGGTGGTTTGTTGTTGAAGATGAAGTAAAACTTAGTTGTAAAATCTGTGTATGATCCATCTACTATCCATGATATGGTATTATTAATTAGGGTTTTTGAAATCAACGATTGTGGGTTTAATGGATTATATAGTTAATGTATTTGTTTGGCCAATTATTGAATCAGATAAAAGCTCAATTGTGTCATCATCAACAACTACAAGTAGTTACATTGATATTACAAATACTTAAAGTTATACTATTTTTTTTTTCTTTTTTGTAAAAGAAAACGAGAGACAAAGTATAAAAAGACCGAAATACCCCTTGACGGCTAAAATTCAATGGAACCCTTGCCAAAAGCCTCCCCATCTTTGATATGCACCAAACCTGTTTGCATCTCCAGGATCAAGAAAATCGACCAACCGCATAAATTCACCGAAGAAAAACCAACCACCGGGACGATGTAACTTGGAGAAGGCGGAATCGAAACACAACATCAATGTAAAATTTAGGGTTTGATTTCGATCTTTAGCTTTTTTTTGAAAGGCCTGGATTCGAACCCAGGGTGAATGGGATATCCCACCACATTCCCACAGTACGCCACAAGTCTTGTAGTTTTCGATCTTTAGTTCTTGTTCAATGTTTGTTGGTATTTATTTTATTTTTTTGTAAAGCGAGCAATGATTTGGTTGTGTTTAATTTGCTTTTGTTTATATATTTGGTGGTGGGGTAGTGGTGTTAATAAAATAATTATAATCTATAATATTATTGTGTCTGATTTTAATGGTAAAATGACCATGTTGTCTTTAACCAAGGAGAGTTAACGGTTGAAACTTAACAATCACCAAAAAGAGGAGTGAAATTCGAACAAAATAGCAAACAACAATGGCAAGAAAAACTGTAGGAACAAAATATCGAAAAAATTGATAAATCACATGAACCAAAATGTTGTTTACTCTATTTTCTATTGTTATAAACGAAATTTAATACAAGAATACTATGAAGTAGTTTTCTATTTATGTGTGAAATATGAACCTGTTTCGTTAGACAAAAAAAAACATATGTCAAACATATAGCATATCTTAATTCATACGCTTCACTGTTAATATATTTGTAAGTGTAACAGAACATGTATACATATATGTATAGAGGGAGCTGGTAGTAAATGTATACAAATATGCTAGAATATGAAGATATATATTTAATAGCAAATACAATAGAAATATTGAAATAACCGACACGTAGAATATATGATTAGCACTTTTGCAGTAGAAATTTTATTTTGTTCGATTATTTTGAAGGTTGTATAATCCACCAACAATAAATAACATATGCATATGAATCTGTAATGATTTGTAATATTATACATTATGTCTAAAAATCGATTTCTTAAAATCTATTCCAACATGGTACATACCTGAGATATACAAGGCTCGCTCTTCAAATTTATTCCCTTCACTAAACAAGATATCAATTTTCCAGCAACTCCCCTCTTTCCACAACTGCAACTCATGTTGCCTCCACACATTCTTCTTTACCTAACCAACCCTGGCCACCTGAAACCCATCACCATCATTGGTGGTAGTTCTAGATTTGAGCAGCGATGCGCTTTAGGTTTCATGTTTCATCTATGGGTTTCAGATCTAAGCAACGATGAGGTTTAGCTTCCAAATTTTATTGATAGATTCCATATTTGAGCAACCATAGGGTTTAGCTTCCAGATTTCATTGATGCTTATCTCAGTTTAGATTTTTAATTCACTTCTTCTTGTTGTGCATATATATATTCTTCTTTATGAAAGTATCATGTTTAACCATTATGAAAATTACAACTTTGATTCTTGGATTAATTACAGATTTCTTTCAGATATGGATGTTTTTGAGTTGTTTGAATGTTGATTTCTTTGTGTGTGATCATGTTCTGGTTGCCAGAAATGTGATAAGTGCTCGGAGAAGGGAAAATGTGGGGTTGGTCTGGCTAGAAAAGTGAAAAGTGGAGTTTTTTGTTATTTTTTTTTCTTCCTTAAATGCTTTAAAGGATTGTACATTTACTATGTAAACTTGAATTAAAATAATTATGAAATAAAATGGTAAAGGACAAAATTACCTCTCAAGTGAATTGTATGTGAGGGTTTAAAAGATGAATTTTAACAGAAGTTAGGGTAAGGAACCTAAGCTATAACAAAAGTGAAATCGTAATCATGAATTTAAGGTTCAGGGACCTTTTTCGTAACCGAATGAAACCACAATGACGAAATTTGTAATTTAAAGAAGAAGAGATGACTGCAAATAACAATCCCTTCCAGAAAAGGTAGGGGGTGTTTGGTTCATGGATTTTGAAGAAATTGGAATGAATAATTCCTTTGACCAAATTACAATTCTTTTGTTTGGTTCACATATTGATCATAATGAAATTCCATTGAATTTCACAAACGAAGGAATTCATCAATCCTTGCCTAAAGTGAAATAATTGAATTTCATCTAATTCCTACCAATCAAATGCGTGGGCAAAATCCATCAAATTCCATTCTAATTTCTTCAAAGTTAAATTCGATTCCAGTTCCATCAAATTCCATCCAAGAAACAAACGCATCCTTAAGTTTAGAACCAACCAAGAAATAAAACTAAAAAAAACCAAACCGAATTCGGTTTCGTCATTTTTGGGCGAAGGATTCCGGTCTCGTATACGATCATCACACCCCAACGGTCCTCTAATCTTATTCGCGCTTTGTTTCTTTCTTCTTCCATTCCATACCAAACTACTACTACTATTACTGTGTATGAAATCCTGAATATGCAGCCGCTAGAAGTCGGTACTCGCGTCCTCTGCCGGTGGAGGGACGGCAAACATCATCCCGTCAAGGTCATCGAACGCCGTAGACTTCACTCCGGTGGCCCTAATGACTACGAGTACTACGTTCATTATACCGAGTGTAAGATACTTTACTTTCTTTCTCTACAATTTGTTCTTCTGTGATAAATTAATTGATTTCAACTTCTTTCTCTGCTTTCTTTGCCTGTTTTGTTACTTTAGGTTTTTCGAATTAGGGTTTTATAGGCTAGGGCTTTCCAGATTAGAGAACACAGCGTAACAAACAGATTTAGGTTAGCTAAGAGAATATTATTATTAGCCAGCGAGTCTCTCTTTCTTCTAAAACTGTTGGACGCTGGGAAGTAGCCTTCCGGCATTGTGTTGAATATTTTATGCTTGTATTTAACTTCCCAAACTCATTTATTATAGTACCGTCTCTCAACTCTACAAGGCATGCTATGTATCTCTAGGTTGGATCCCTTGTTGTAACTTTGTTATGGATATTTGCTGAAAGGTTAATGAGATCCTGAATTGGTAAGATGAGTTCCTGAAAACTGAATTCTGAGTCATCGTTTGGCAAAAACAGAAAATTCTGTTTCAATTTATGTTTAAAAAATATTGATGATGGAAACAGTGTGACAAAAAGAAAAAAGAAAAAAAGGAAGACATGGGATTGGCATTTTGACTTGATGAGGATAACTGGTTCAATAATTTTCTTCACAAACAGTCCCTTTTTAGGTCAAGTTGCTATTAGAAGACAGAACCACATAATGCCTTTTCCTCTCTAAGTAATTATGGTCTCTCTCTTCTCTCTTGATGTTCACTGCCCTCTCTTATTTTGCTTGATGCACTTTCTTGCATCGCTCAACATCTTCATATCCTGCCTCTTACCACCACATCTAGGATATGCATTAATTCTCACTTCTCATAAATCTTTCCTATGAATCAAAATTGATGTCCATCTTGCAAAGGTTTTAAATCAATGGAACATACAGTTGCCTAATGTAGATTTGCTCAGAATGGAATATATACACGTCAATGACGTCATTATAGCATCATCACTGTAGTTCACGACAATAGTCAATAGCAGTGAAAAGGAACGCAAGATTTGTCTCCGAAATTCACACTTTAAAACATCAAAGAAGAGAAAAATGTATCTTCTTCTGAATTGTGGCTGTATTAATGCGACTTGAAATAGTTTGAGTTTGCGTATGCAAACATTTGCATAAGGACAAGGTCTGCCAGATTAGACAGATTTTTAGTTTTTAGGAAGTTCTGATGTTTGGGTTTCATTTTAATATGAGGGGTATTCTTTTTTAGCATAATCACTAATTTTAGTTAGTTTTAAGGCTGTCAAACAATGTTTAACACTTATTATATCAACATGCAAGAATCAAACTCTTATTTATATAATTCAGGATGACAAGCGATCTCAGTGGTTTCATGCATTTTGATGCATTCAGATTGAGATAATCTAAGGCCATGGTTAATTGTTTATCATAGCATTTGGTACTTCTTATCTTCATTATAGTTGTTGTCCCGACAGGACAATACAAATATCGGAACTTAAAGAACAGAAATGTGTTGCCAAATGCTTTTCAGTCATTAGTTTTATAATTCTATGTAAAGGAACAGTCTTCATTTACATGCCAGTGGAAAACAGAACCTGCCAAGGGTGTCATCATGGCTTTCAAGCCTCAGGCCTAAGACACTAGCGTTAGGAGACCCAGGTTTGATCCCTGCTTGTGACATTTGAGCCATGCTTACCCGGTTCATGTGGAGGGAGGAGCGCTTTGCATTAATCTCATGTATTAGTGGGACCAAATGTGTTGATACTGCGTTATATATAAAAAACAGTTTAGGCTACCCAAATTTGTAAACAATAAGGAAAAACGTGCTGGCTGCCACACAATAACTAAACTGTTAAGACCGTTTTATACATTTTGTTACTGAAAACTTGTATTTCTGCTTTTATGATGAACCTTTCAACTTATATCAATCCTTTGTTGTTTGTTTCAAATATTGTATACTAATTAATCTGAAAGAATTTAACATAAATTATTTCTTTTTAACAAATGGACAATTGTCACCGAAAAAAAGCTACTAGTCTGCTACCTTCTTTGTTAAAAGACTTCAATAAAGGATTTGCAGTCTATGTCGTGTGCTAAAAATATATGTAGGCCATGCTACCTTAAGTACCATGAACAAAACAAGTGGTATTGAAAAAGCTAAAAGTTTAATAGGGTGCGTTTGGTACGTAGACAGGACAGGACAAGATGGAACAGGACGGAACAGAACAGGACAACTGTCCAGCGTTTGGCAAAACATGATAGAACTGGACAGAATAGGACTAGACCGGTTAAATGACGAATTTACCCCTGATGAAAAATCATAGATTACATCACATAAAACTAATTTACATCACTAATATATAGTGCAATGGATTATCAAAAACATAAAACTAATTTATCACGATTGGATTGTGGATATGGAAATCAAAACCCAAATTTTAAGTTTCGGATTTTAGGTTGTTTCGGGTTTGGGTTGGTCGAGTTTCGGATTGATGTTGGTCGGGTTCTGGTATTATATAATGCAAAAGTTATATATAAATTCAATCGTTTCTTAGGATGAATACAATCGATTGAAAGATTGATGAAATCGATAGCAAGTTTAAAATTTAGAAAATATTTCAACAGAGTATAATTTACAATTTTAAAAAAATAATTAGATATATATATATATATATATATATATAGTATTTAAAATATAGATTTATGTTATTTCGGGTTTTCGGACGGGTTGGTAGCCAACGATCAAACCTAATCCGAACTCATATATCCTCCCAAATGTTGGGTTTCGGATTATCGGATTTCGGGGTATTCGGGTTTTGCAAAAACACCTTATTTTCGGTTCGGATGCGGATTCGGATTTTGGACTATTCGGGTTTTGCACACCCCTAGCTTGGAGGCATGGATGATGAGAAGACATGTTTTATGTTTTTGTTTTTAACAAAGGGTATATTAGTCAAAATATTGTTGTTCTACTTAGTTCCAGGGGGTTGGAGTGGGACAGGTGTGTCCCATGCTTGTTCCACTTAGTTCTAGCGTGTCCCACATATGGTTACGCCAAACATGGGATAAGCCTGTTCTGTCCTGTTCCACTCTGTTCTGCATACCAAACGCACCCATAGTGATTATTGACACTCCTAACTCTTTTTCTATTTTGCTTTTCTGATATATGTGATGTGAACATTTTGGTTACTTTCTTTTTTCTGTCATTCACATGCCCATATTTATACAATTTGAGTTTGACATTATAGAATTTAGGACAACATTAAAACTTAAACACCCATTGAAGAACACAGAGCAGACATAATTTGGTAATGAGCATGAACCTGGATCAAGCATAAATTTTTAATATTCACCAGACGTCCATTGGCAAAGGCAGTGGAGAAGGTGATACTATCTGAGAGGGAAAGCATTGCAAAATTAGGATAATTCAAGGAGATGATTTCGGTAGAGGGTTTGTTTGTTGTATCAAGAAATTTTTTGCAAGGATTTTGTCTAGAACTCACAAGAATGGACCTAACAAACTAATGAGACTTTTGATTCCTAGAGAATAAGTGCACATAAGCTCTTCATAAAGGAAGCGAGTTATTTGGTATGATTTTGCCACTATAAGTTTTTTTTTCTTTTTCCAAAAGGGCCACTTAGACAAACATGCTTGTTAATCTACTGAAGATATATTTTGTCAAGTATAAGAAGCTTGGCCTTTTACTTTATAATGGAAGTAGGAGAAGGAAAGTTGACTTGTCATTCCGTCGGGATTATGAAAAGCCTTTCTTTGAGTACTATATTTTGCCCTTAGAGAATAATCACTATTGCATTTAGGTAAGTAATTGATGCGTTTATGACACTGATTATGTACCCATTCGATACATCGGCATGCAAAATTTTATCTTAAACTGAGTGTGAAAAATTAATGCAGTTCCTTGCTAAGAAAATCTCAAATTTATGTTTGAACAAAATAGAAATTACAATCATGTGAAATCATACGCATCTATACATTAATGTCTAAGTATGCTAAATTGTGTTGAGTTTATTTTTTTATTTTTTTGAAACACAGGCCTCTAAAGGAAAATTCATTATGTGAAAAAATTATTACAATCACATAGGCTAATCTCTCAATCCAGCCCCCAAATTACACCACACTCTTCAAAGATTTAACTTACCTTTCTATACTCTATAACAAGAGAACAAGAAAGAAAAAAATCAAATAGTTAAAATGCATTTGATTGGACACTTAGAAACAAAGCCCTAGACTCCTTTTATAGGCATGGAGCCCACTCCTCCTTTTGTTGGTCCACCTATGTGGGACATGCTTTCAGCCATAAATTCTCAACAAATTGTAACTCTTAATGTAGAAGTGATTTGTACTTGATGCTTAACAGGTGTTGAACTTTTGAAATTTAAGAGTCTTACCTAAATGATTTATAAGATAGTAGAGATAGTAGAGGGCATAATTAACAGAATCACAAGTAGATAATAGTGTAACCAGGGTGAGATGGAAAATAGAGCTGGAGTTGGAGGGAAATACTTCTGTGTTCATATCATGATTCAGAATTATGGAAGCAGCTGTATCCAATATAGGAAACAACAAGTAGAATTGACATGCATGTGCTACTAACTGCCTGCCTCCTAGAGTATAATTAAGAATCATGCACTTAATTGCTGGTTTTGATCTTGAAAGACTGGTATCGGGAGCCCTTTAGCTCATTGGTATCGGCCAGTTTACTTGAGATTTGGTTGGGGGTCAAGTCTATGTAGAGAAGTGTTGGTTAAGAGTATGTTCCAGTAAAACTAGAAAAGAAAAGAAAAGAGGGAGAGTGTTACAATCAACTTTAATGGATTTACTGTGGATAGGAGTTCACAAAGGAGTGGAACCCTATACGTTATGTATCAAGTGAAAGAGATGATTATTTTCATAGCTTGTGAACTTGTTCACTACATGTTTTGGTTGGGTTGGAGGGGTTCTATATTAATACAACACCACTTAGAAGCTATTGTTTAATTTTTTGCTGTAACTTTTTCTCAAATGATGAGTAGACAGCCTGTAAAATGTTCTTTCCTTATCTGTTTGAGTAGCTTTTGTTTCATGTTTTTATTACCTTATTTATTTACGTATCTATGCTTGTTCTATTTCGAAAAGAGAAGTATGTATGTTCTTGGCTTCTTGCATGTTCTTGTTGCCTATGACTTTGTTTTGACCTTGCTTTTCTTGTAATGTCCACATTATCATCATGATTGAGATATAATGTGTATGCAGTTAATGTTTTGCAGTAATAAGTAATAGCATATATATGTGGCAAGGTGGTTTTCTGTTTTTGATACGTGATCGGTTCTCAAATTTTCTTGACAGTCAATAGAAGACTTGATGAATGGGTTAGATTGGAACAGCTTGACCTTGATTCAGTAGAAAACGATGTAGATGAGAAGGTGGAAGACAAGGTAAAATATGTGTACCTTGTTTCTGTTTTTGATGTGTCTTTTAGTATTAATTTATTGTGGTGAAGTTTGAAAGAGATTACCTGATTTCTTCTCTCGGCATTGATGTTTTAGGTTACAGGTTTGAAAATGACACGCCACCAGAAACGTAAGATTGATGAGACTCATGTTGAGGTTTGTGTTACCATGTTATTTCTCTCCATCTTTGCTGTTACTGCTCAAGTTATAGTCATGTTCATCATCTTGTAGATGTATATTGTTGCTTCATGTGCATATTGGAAGTCAAATTTGTTGATTGGATGCTTATAGATTGCTATGGCTTTGGAGTTTGTTGAAATTTTGGGTTGTTTCTAAAATTGATTAGAATGACGACTAAAGAATTGTATATTACAAAAGTTGTTCGTTGTCTAAGGTTTTTTCTGCATATTAGTCCAACGACTTATAATTTTGCACTTTTGACTAACAACTAGAGTCTGTTAATGAAGTGAGCCTCCCTATCCCCATTAATTGGTATCCGTTAAAGAATTTCATGTGCAACAAACACAACTTATTTAAGACCAAGGTTGTGGAAGTTTTACAGAACTTGATTTATTAACCTTCCTTTTCAATTGGCATATATAGGGCCATGAAGAGCTTGATGCTGCCAGCTTACGTGAACATGAAGAGTTCACCAAAGTTAAAAATATTGCGACTATAGAACTTGGAAGGTACGAGATTGAGACATGGTACTTCTCCCCCTTCCCACCAGAATACAATGACTCCCTGAATCTGTACTTTTGTGAGTTTTGCCTGAATTTCATGAAGCGCAAAGAACAACTTCAGAGACATATGGTGAGTTATGTTACAATTTCTTCCATTTTTTAATTTGTGAATATTTAGATCATGATATACCATGTTTGTGATAGGAAGAGCATTAGGTAATAACCAATTTAACCATAAAGTTCTAAAATTACTAAAGTGTACATGGCACATGAAATGGAGTTCATATTGTAATGCAACCTATGGCTATCTGTTGTTCTTTAACGATTTTATTAGTCATAATGTCTTTGGAAGTATTTCAATATTCCAACAATATGCAAATAGTATGATGCTCTTATGTTTCTTTGTTCCTTTGGTGCATCTTACCTCTCCTTGTAGTGGTTTTCTCATCTTAGCTTGTTTCTAGCCTTAATCTTAGTTTTTCTTTCACTACTCCTTTTTCTCTATTTGTTCAACCTTTCCTCTCCACCTTTCTTTTTTTCACACATTTTTTGCATGTGGGGATCTTAGTGGAAATAGCCGCTCTACTATTTGGGGCACGGGTTAGTTCGACATATATTTCAACCCTCCCAGACCCTAGCTCCGAGTGGCATATGCTGGGATCATTTGGTTTGGTATGACGCCCCCATGATACCGTTCCCATGACCATCATGGGAGAGGTAAATCGCGTGTCCCCAAAGCAGGTATGCCTGAATTCGGACCCAAACCTCCCAATCATTTTGCAAGGATGCTCATCTCCCACTTAGTATTTCACCTCAGGATCTTTACTTCTCCATTTTATGAGTTTTAGTTTGGATAGACTAAAATAAAGGAGATTAATTTGACTAGGAAAACCAACTTGGTTACCACTTTGACCATTACGCACATATGTGTGAGCAAGGCCGGCCCTGACATTTTGGAGGCCTTGTTCAAAGAGCTAATGTGGGCCTATAATTTTTTTCGCTTATGTTACTCAATAAGTAAAAGCACAATATATAAGACAAATAGTTTAATACTTCAATAGTGAACATAAGTGGTTCTTCATTTTCAATAATAAATTGGTACTACTATGTACATTTTTCCATAACATGACAATTAATTACAAATTGTTAAGTAAAAGCACAATATATAAGACAAATAGTTTAATACTTCAGTAGTGAACATAAGTGGTTCTTCATTTTCAATAATAAATTGGTACTATTTTTCCATAACAAGACAATTAACTACAAATTGTTCATCTTTTTTTGACGTTTAGAATAACACGATTCAAATTTTCTGGTTGGAGGCATTCTATTTCATATAAAATCTGTCAATCATTATTGGCAATTACAAAAACAAATATCAACAAGAAATTTTTATTAATTTGTTGTTATTAAAAGAACTTTAACATTTAAAACTAAAAAAATTCTAAAGCATATATAGATAATCAACAACGATTGAGAAAATTGTAATTTCACTACATAATCAAACAACAAAGTTATAGAAAAAAATTAATGAAAAATAAAGAAATAAGAAAAACATTAAATATAAACCAAGAGAAATGAAACCTGTACCTAAGTAAAAGAATTGATAACGAATTGGTTAATGAATTGAGTAAGCGTAACGATTTTTTTGGGATGGCGAAAAAAACCCGAAAGCAAAACTGAGAAGGAATGAATAATAGAATAATTTATCATGGACTAAAGAAATAAAAAAATTAAATTAAATTAAGTAAAAATATTATAAAAGAACTACTTAAACTACAAAAAAGTTAAAGAAGTTGTAGTGGATGGGATTAGAACCCAAGTCATCTAAATAAATGACTATTTGTGTTTATTAATGCCTTTGTTGTATTATATACTTAAGATATTATAAAAAATAAAAATAAAAACCGGAGGCCCTTGACAATTGGAGTCCCCGTGCGGCGGCACCATCGGCACACCCCCGGGCCGCCCCTGTGTGTGAGTAAGTTGGTTCATTTACTTAACCTAATGTTAGTGTGGTACTAGCAAGAGATGTTTGAACACAATTTATTTATGTGAAATCAAAATATATGGCTAGAACATAAGTTATATCATAGTAAACATATGTTGTTTGCTTTTTCTAGAAGACATGCTGACATGGTAAACCATCTCAGGCGATGAAACTTTTGCCTCCAACCCCATGACGCACCTTGGTACTTTACTTCTCAATACACGAGTGTGGATTTGAATTTAGGACCTCTAGGTTAAGGAAGTTCCAATCACTTAAAAAAACCAAGCTTGGTGTATCCTTTATTATTAATTAAAGTGTATAACTTATTATTCAAGAACATTTAGGAGGACCAACCTAAATTAGCAAAGAGGTCACTTATGTTTCATTCTTCTATATGCAACTGCTTTGTTCTTGGTATGGATTCTTTTCTCTTTAGATTGAATAATGAATATATGTTATTATTAATATTAAATTTTCTTCCAATATTTGCCATTTGTGAAGTAATAGATGGTTTTGTCTTACGTCCAAGCCCCTTAACTATCATTATTTCTTTTTGGTTTCTAACATTTGTAAGTAAGTGGACATAGATTTCCGCTTCCTTTCTTTTACACATTTAACTTAAAGTATCATCGTTTACTTTTTTGTACTTGTAGAAAAAATGTGATCTCAAGCATCCCCCTGGTGATGAGATATATCGAAGTGGTACCCTGTCAATGTTTGAGGTATATTCTTGACATTTTAACACATGCTGAGACACTAACATGCGCATACATACAACATGATTGCATTCGCAAAGTTGAACTTCTATCAACTATAGTTTGATCATTAAAGGAGTTTTACTGCATCATTTCACATTAGCTCGCTCGTTACATTGAAAAAGCTCACACATATAAAATTTCAGGCTATTTTCTTTAACAATTTAATTGTGCATGATTTTTATCTATTTGCAAACTTGTACATTAGAGTCATTAAGCTATTTCTTCATAACAACTTCAAATGTATATGTCTACATAGCATGAACTTCATAGGAGGGTATGTCATAGATGTTGCTAGTGGGATATATATATATACCTATTCATGTAAAAGTGAAACATAAAGAGATACTATTGAAGAAAACCCCTCTTAATGATGCTTTTCCTTGGAACTAGGGCACGCTGAATTCCATTTATGTAACCCATGGATGGCTGTCACTTCGTTACTAAGTAGTTGTTTTGGAACCTAAGTGTACGTCATAAGAATCAACAAGGAAAAGAAATTGTAATTTTTTACCATAGCTGCGTATGAAGTGGTGGCCATAAAGCACTTCAGTTAAAAACTATGGCTCTCACCTAAAAACCTTTTTAGTGGTCAAAGGTAGCCAAATTGAGTTTGTCCTTACCAGAACAAGTGTCATGCATAGAATGTGAAGTCATGTAGGTGAGTATGTAGTGACATAATATAGGCTTCTAGTATAATGCTAGATACTGTTGGATCTAGGTGGAGAGATCTAGAAGGAGGCAATCCAAGAATATCTAAGGCTTTATGCTTAGATGACCGGTGGTTGAGCCATGTTTGACATGATACCGAACAACGTCCTCTGGTGGGAGTTGGGAGTTGTGCTTATTATGAATAAGTTGAGAGGGAAGATTGCCGTGGTTTGGATACGTTTGCAGGAGACAAATGGCGGCTCCGGATGAGCAACTGAGGAGGGATATGAGGCATTTTGCATTTCCGAGGACATGACCTCTAATGGGAATTCTTGGAGATTGAACATTAGGGTAGTAGACTATGGGTGGAGATCTGCGGTTAGCATAAACAGGACGGAGGGAGCTTGAGAGGTAGTAGGTGGGATAGGGTTAGTGAGTCGGAATATAGGGTACCGGTGTCCTGAGATAGACTAGGGGATGTGTTGTCTTACCTTTGTTATGTTTCTTTGTACCTAATTCTGTTTATATGGTGTTGCTTACTTTCTCTACCCATGGTTCTTTCAAAATTCGGAGTAAATTCCTTTTTAGTCTCAAGTTCTTCACTTACGAACTCTTCTTTTTTATATTTTTTTTCTAACTTTTTAGGCAAGCTTATTTTTTCTAACGCACTTTCACACGTCGGATCTTCACGGAATCAATTGCTCTACTCTCTAGGGTAGAGAACAAGTCTATGTATATCCCACCCCTAAGACTCCACCCGCGGGTGCGATATACGGGGCTCATTTGGTTGCTACTATGACAACTTGGAACATGGTACCAACATGCATTCAAAAGGTAACAAAAGAGGTGATTGGAGAAATTTGAAGTAGATATAAAACTAAAGATACTTAGTAAGAACTAAGAAGTATCATAAGTTACTAAGGGGAAGAAACGGTGCTACAAACTCTTATATGAATGAAAGAGCATAGAGTACATAGAGAAGGATACACATCCATAAGAGAAGAAAGCACTAGGAAGCTGAAAGTAAGGCCCATCAGGATCTATACAAGAAAGGATTAGAAGAGGCAGATAATGATGTATATAATACATTAATGATGCCACGATTCATGGCGGTAGACAACCGCCAGGATGCCATGTTTAGACGCCCCCACCATGTTGTTTGTGTGGCCACAAGTTGTTCACTATTTGTCATTTACATGTGTATGCGTCATATCATATAAAAGTTATATAATATTATGTATTTGGTTATCAAATATAGAATTTGATATAAAAATAAACAAGCAATACCATTAAAAAAAGTCATTAGCCATAACATTTATAATAGTGGTGTCTCAAAGTCATAACTTAAAACAAGATATTAAAAACTAGGCAAAATCATCAAACATAAAGTCATGTCCATGTCCCTCGATAACAATCACTATCAGTTGAAAGAGTGGGTGACGTTTCTTCATAATCACCTTCCACATCCTTCCACATCTTCATCGTTTAAAAGAAACGTTTTACCATCTTCGATTACATATTCACTGGAATGGAAATCTATAAAAAAACATTGTTTCCCTGGAAATGGATCCAATGACACTATGTAGCAAGTAGGTGGCAAACTCATTGGAACCTTTATGACTTCCTGGGAAGATTGTGAACCTCATTCGCATGGGATGCCTACTACTCTTCGTGTTTGGTTTGATATTGCTACCACACAGGACTTTGAGAGTCATGAGGATATAACCGCGGTATCAAAATATTTTTGCTTCTCACTTCCGGAAATTAGCAATGATTTTCTGTGGACTTCCAGAATCTCTTTCATGTAGCTTCATCATGTTAGGTCTTCCCCAACTCTCATCTCCTTTGGAACCTTGAGACGATTTTCTGGTTGTATTGAATGTAAGCCAAATCCTTTTAGGTGTTTGTGTTTGAATCTTATCTTTTCTGTGTATGAACCTAACCAACAAAATAATAAAAACAATTGTTTTGTAAATGAGCAAGTATGAAAAATAACATTGATTTATCAGCGTTAAACTACAAAGTTCTTACAAACTTAAAAATGCTCCAATGTGCTCAGTTGCTCACAACATAGGTCAAGAACTTGTTTGAGTTGTTTCGCGAACTTTGCAACTCAGTATACTACATTCATAGAAAAATCTGACGTGCACATGGACACACTACTTTTCATCCGGGTTTTCAAAGGGTTCTCCAAAGATTGAACTTAGATCTCAACTTTGAACCTTAGTAAGTGATTACTTTGTTCTCAGCTGCATGTGATTGATGAAGGAATTAAATTAGGGAATTAGAGAGAATAGAATGGGAGGCAGATGAATCATATATAGGAAGATGGTTATCGGAAGGATGTTGAAGAGAAGGGAGTATTTAATTCCAAATATTTTTATCAGGCTTAGAATGTTAAAAAGACGGCAGATATACCAAGATGTGCCTTCAGACGTTCAGAGAATCATGAATTCACCAGTCACCACAGCATTACCAAGCATGACATGAGCAACAAACCAGACGGTAACTTAACAGACTAAACAAACGGTGGACTTGACAAGTCAAGTGGCCTTGTGGTCATTTTGGCTTCACCCTCATGCGGGATCCAAATTCAAATAATTTCCCATGCCTCCTTGCTTCCAACTATCTAGGAGCGCGTGCAACAGAGAAAAATAATGAGCAACTGACAGAGATAACCAAAAAGGTCAAAGGTGTTGTGGAACTTGTTACTAGAGCTGTTGAGTTGTGGTTTCTCCTTACACGTGGCGTCAACTTTGTTTATTAATGTGTTTCTTAGGATATGATGTTTGCTTCCACATGCTAAAGTCTATGTTAGAAAATTCATTGAAGATTGCCCTTTTGTTTTATCTTAGCCTTGTACAATCTAGTCTTTGTTACAAAGTATATAATTAGAGAAAGAAATACATCTCTAAATCCTCAATTCTATTTCTAAATTAGTTGTAGTTTCACCAACATTTCTTATTAATAATGTGTGTTGCAATGATTACATTTTGGAACAGGTTGATGGGAAAAAGAACAAGGTCTATGGCCAAAACCTTTGTTATCTGGCAAAATTGTTTCTTGATCATAAGACCCTCTACTATGATGTTGACCTGTTTCTATTTTACGTGCTGTGTGAGTGTGATGATCGTGGGTGCCACATGGTTGGCTATTTCTCCAAGGTAATTTATATGCCTTTTGCTGCTCTTATTAGGACACTTTCTAGCAAGTATTTGTACTGCCTATACAGAATGAATTTTGGCAGGATCCATTATACAAAGTCATGACCTGGTTTATAATTGCTCAATCTTATGATTCAGGAACAGTTTGACATACATGTTATTTGTTACTTTTGACTTGTCTAGATCTGTGAGTTCCTGTTGCTGTATATTTCTGCTTGTGTGGCATCTTTTTCATAAATGAATTTGATGAATCAAGTTCTTGTAAAGTGTAAACTTAACCTTCTGATTCCATGCCATACCTTTCTGAGTCATGATATGCCCCTAGCACTGGTGTCAGTAAAGAATCCGTTTGATTTATTGAACTTTGCAACTACATATTATAACCTTTAGATGTTAATCAGTGTAATACATGTGTTTCCATATGCTAAATAAACATTTCCTGATTAAAGTTTTCACTGTTACCTAGTTACCTTCTTATAGGCCATGCCTTCATCCTGAATATATTTATATCCTCTCCTAACCCCTCAATATTGGAGTTAAGGATCAAATTTGGTTGTGACCATCACTTGATGCAACTCAAAGTTCTCATGGATATCATGTGTGCTTTAAGAAAATCCTGTTCAAGCTTTCCTGATGGGATAATTTAAAAAATCATAAAACTGCTATTATATTTTAGAAGCATATTTAGTTGAGTTTCTGGAAGTTGAAGCCACATTTTGAGAATCCAAGAAATGAAAAAATAAATAAATTTTGTTGTTCATATTGCAGGAGAAGCATTCAGAGGAGTCCTACAATCTAGCATGCATTCTAACTCTTCCTCCCTATCAGAGGAAAGGCTATGGAAAATTTCTAATTGCATTTTGTGAGTTCCTATTTCTTTTTGCTTTTTTTCCAACTATCTGGTAGCTCCGTTCTTTCATTATTATTGTAGTGTTTACAATAAATGAAACCTCTTACCAAATTCGAACTCCTAATAACATGATTCATATTCTTAAATGGACACTTAAATACGTATTGTCATGACATTTGAACCTACCTTTTAATAAAAAAGAAGTTTATATACCGGTTTGTAGATGGTCTTCTGTTCTGTGACTATATCCTATGTCCACAAAAAAATTGCATCATAGAGATGGTAGCATTTTATGGTTACTTAGTTACGGACATGCACTATACCTTTCTTGCTTTTAATTTATAGGGTGTGAACTAGGTAGTCGAAGTTTTAAATAATGGATATCTAAAATCCCTAGAAGTGATAAAATTAGATAATCAAAGTCATAAATAGGCTATTGATATGTAACCTGTGATATTAAAAACATTGGAATCATTCAGGGTAACACAAACTTGTTATGCAAGTGTGTTTGCATTGGTGTTAACATAATATGTATTCATCAATGTAGCACAATATTATGATTGCTGGTAGTACTCATGTCAGCATGTTTTTTTTTCTTTTTCTTGCCAATTCATATCAAAATCAACAAGCCTCTTATCCAAACCAAAATGGGGTAGACTAAAATGGAATTCAACTATACCCTGAGGGTTAGAAGGCAAAAATAGCACTCTTCCACATACTCCATCCGAGGCCAACACTTTTGGTATCTCCTACTCACAGATATTTGTGTACACTACTTCCATGTCAATCTTGACTGAACTTTGCTTCTTCCAACAAACTACTCTTGGAACAATTCCTCTCTTCCAGCTAGTGTATTTAAAGGTCTATGTTGGAGATGTCAAGACATCCTTAAGCAGTGTTACCCTGTCTTCTCCCAATGAACCTCTTTCTATGTACCCTACCTTCTAAATTGTCAAATGTTCTCTCCACCTCAACATTTTTATTTCTGCTACACTTGTCTTGTTTAAATGTTGTCTGTTGATGGCCTGCATTTGGCCCTCAAATGTCGTCTGTTGGTGGCCAATTAGGATATATTCCAAAAATCTAATACTTCAGCATTTTTTATTGGTTAAACACACAATTCAGAGACAACATATTAATTGTGTAAACTCTCTTCTCAATTTTAGAACATGAAATGAATAAACATTAGTACCTTGACTGCTTATAATAATATGGAGATAATGGAGTAACAATTGCAGTTTTTATTATAGCTCCACCTCAAGTAGCTATACCTTATCCTTTGTAAACTGGAAAGGGAAAAGGGTGATTTCCTTTCAGCGGAGAACCTGTTGCTAGCTCCTTGTCTTTAGCATAAAAAAGAGGGATTGTAAGTGGATATTAGAAAATCTGATATCCGTTCGAATCCGTATGTGATAAAAACTAATATTATCCAACATGTGTCCTGGGGGTAGGGCATAAGGAAGTGGTACCGTATCAAATCACCATGCTTTGCCTCTTATGAGTCAGGACCCCTGACCTTATGTTACTTGCTAAGGATGGCGTCATTAGGCCACATGCTTGTCGGCTGTGTGATGGTGTCAGTTCAAATGCAAAGACAAATAACCTCCAGACACAAGTACTGCAATAGAGTAGGGAGTTTATGATTATGACTTCCATCATTGCATGATCACTGCCAAAGAATAAGTCATAAAATCGTTCCTCAATTTTGCATTTACACTTCACTTCTGCAATATCATGGTTAGGAGATAGAACCCTTGCATGTTTTTTGTTTCACTATTTTGTTTTTATCTTTGACGTTTGGCACGTGAATGATTGGAATACCTTTTACTATGGTGCAGCATATGAACTTTCCAAGAAAGAAGGTAAAGTTGGCACGCCTGAAAGACCTCTTTCTGACCTGGGATTGCTTAGCTACAGGGGATATTGGACTCGGGTTCTTTTAGACATTTTGAAAAAGCACAAAGGCAACATATCGATTAAGGTTTGTTTCTAAGTTTACTAGAGCTCCTTGTGATTTTAGAATTACTTGATTCTGACTCTTGTACAATCTTGATTTTCTCTGGAATACCATGTAAATATATAGGCTAAAACTAGAGGTGATCATTTGCGGTCTTGGGCAAGACATGGGTGACACGGGTTGGGCCCAACCTACCTTTTGTCCAAGACTGTGGGCTTGATAAGTTGCTCTTACTCGTCCTATAAACAGGCCAGGTTTGCATAAAGCAAAGGCGCCTAAAAAGTCTTGGCTTTAAAAAACAAAGCCTATGAATAATTCAAAATACACCATTTTCTTTCCAATTAGTACATACATAGTCGATAGCATAGCTGAAGAAAAAAATAGCTTCACAAAATATGGTCATTCTCTTTCCAAGTTCTTGAGCAACCTTAGATTCTATGTTGAAGACTTGGTACATACATAGTCTTAGGATATGATAGCTGAAGAAAAAAATAGCTTCACAATATATGGTCATTTTCTCTCCAAGTTCTTGAGCAACCTTAGAGTCCAAATTCTTCAACAGCCAAATATTGTACCACTTAAAAATATTAAGATAAATAAAATTAGTCTTAAAGTAGAAAATATTACAAAATATACGATAAAGAATTAGTTTGTGTAGAACACGTAGTTAGTAGTTTTAATTCAATAGAAACGTCACCATCAACTTATATTTCATCATCTTCTCCACCAAAATCCAAATTTCGCATAGCTAAAATTTTTTTCTTGAGCCTCCAACAAAAGAAAACAAAAATACATATTAGAAACGTACCGTAAAGTTATAAACTTAACTTGCAAAAAATAGATTTAAAAATTGAAATAACCTAATGCAAGGCCTTTTGCTCACAACCAATCTTTGTAACATGCAAGCACCTCAATTGTCTTCTACCAAAAGGATTTATCAACTTCTTTCTCGTACTAATAGCAGATTTCGAAGGGACATTCGAGATAGGAATGGTGAGGATGTAGCAAGCCATACATACATGGTCTGGACTTTGGATAATGTATTTAACTTCAATTCCAATAATTCCAGTACATCACATTTTCTTATAATATTAGAGTTCTTCCCTAAGTAGAGCTCCATTTCACTCTTGTCATTGTTTATCTTCCCTTTTTTATTCAAGAATATTTTATACTCTGCAATTTTATTCATTTGATCCTCGCTACGACGATCGGTTCTTTCGGAGCTAGTGGCAAGAGTGGGAGAAGCGGCACCTTGTCCAACTCCCTTATACTTGTCAAATAAGTTAAAGAAAGTAATCGTAATACGTTAAACCTTCTCCCTAGCATATGTTCCCCATACAACTTATCATAGCAAATATTCAACTCTTTCTACTTTAACGTCGGCATCTAAAATGACAACTCAGAAAGAAGAATTTTACAAATTGTGTGAAAATTTTGAACTTTTCCAATAGAGAATTATTAGTTATGCCGCAGTCGCATTAAGGAGATTTTTTCTTGAAACTCTGTACTCCTTCACCCGTAGCAAGATAGTTAGACCAATACTTATCAAACTTCTTCTGCATATACTTTGACATGGAAGACAAGTTACACAAAGGACCCGTTACAACCTCTATGAACTTTCTATGTATCTTTCATACACCATCAAAATATAAATTCGCAATAGGATTCTTGGAGGCCGAAAATGTATTAGTCACATCATAGATAAACTTCAAAAATGCATACAACTCACCAACTCTTATCACATTCATCAATTGAGTGGGCAAACACTTTGATATCTTCATCTCGACTAACCAAATAATCAATCATAGTTCTAAAATACATAAAGCAATCGAGCATCAATAAAGTGGAATTCTACCTTATGCAAATATTATAATTTTCCAAAAGGTTGTCTGATCTCATTGAAATGCACAATATATATAGTACAAAATTGCCTAACTAACTTCCACTTATTTTGGGAAGATATACAATAATTAAATGCTAATAATAATACAAATATACACCATATATAGACTGCTAATAGGCCCTGCAGTCAGAGCAGTAGCCGGACGAATGGTCAGACTGGTTCGGAAACGCTGAAATAACTGTCGAGATAGTCCCTTCGTAAATATATCTGCATATTGAAAATCGGAAGGGACGTGGAGAACACGGACAGAACCAAGACGGACTTTATCGCGCACAAAATGAATATCAATCTCTATATGTTTCGTGCGCTGATGATGCACGGGATTCTGAGTAAGATAAATAGCCGAAACATTATCACAGTAGACCACGGTGGCTTGGGTGACTCGGTGGCTCGGGTGACTGGTATGTGTAACTCAAGTAGCAGATTTCGCAGCCAAGTGGTTTCGGCAACCGTGTTAGCTACGCCTCTATATTCGGCTTCGACACTTGATCGAGAGACCGTGGGCTGTCGTTTCGACGACTAGGATATCAAATTATCCCCAAGAAAGACACAATAACCGGAAGTCAAACGACGAGAGTCGGGACACCCACCCCAATCGGCATCGGAGTAGGCAGTTTAGGCTAGCCGATTTGGATGGTAAAATAGTGAGCCCAAGGTCTGACGTACCTTTAAGGTAGCGCAAGATCCGCTTCATGAAAGTGAAATGTATGTCTCGTGGGGCATGCATGAACAGGTAGACTTGCTGAACAGCGTATGCGATGTCCGGCCTAGTAAATGTGAGGTACTGAAGTGCTCCTGCGAGGCTACGGTAGAGAGTGCCATCGGCTAAAGGTTCACCGGTTGTGGCACTTAACTTGGAACCAGTGTCGACTGGTGTCGCACAGGGTTTGCAATCTGTCATGTTGGCTCTAGAGAGAATATTGGCCACATATGTAGCTTGAGAGAGGAAAATACCTCCATTTCGTTTGGTAACCTCAATGCCCAAAAAGTGATGTAATGGTCCGAGATCCGACATTGCGAATTCTTTGGATAGTGTGGTAATGAACCCCTGCAGAAGTTTAGTGTTTGATGCGGTGAGGATTATATCGTCTACATAAAGTAGAAGATATGCCATGTCATTGCCCCGTTTGTAGACGAAAAGGGAAGTGTCGCTAGTGGTGGCTTTAAAACCACACTTCACAAGGTAGGTGGCAAATCTGTGATACCATGCGCGGGGAGCCTGTTTCAAGCCATACAAAGATTTCTTGAGCCGACAAACATAATTGGGGTTAGTGCGATCCGTGAAACCCGGGGGTTGAAACATGTAAACCGTTTCATGCAAGTCCCCATGTAAAAAGGCGTTCTTGACATCCAATTGGTGAATGGGCCAAGAACGAGAGGTGGCGAGACTTAGGACGGTGCGGATCGTGGTGGGTTTAACCACCGGGCTAAAAGTCTCGTCACAGTCAATGCCAACCTGTTGTGATTTGCCGTTTACTACTAAACGGGCCTTATATCGCTGCAAAGAACCGTCCGCATGAATTTTGTGGCGGAAGAGCCACATGCACCGGATGACGTGTGCGTCAACGGGTCTAGGCACAAGTTCCCACGTGTTATTTGCTATTAAAGCTCGATATTCGTCAGTCATGGTTGAGTGCCAATTCGGGTCGGTGAGGGCGTAATTGTGGGATTTGGGCAGTGGGGAGACGGGTTGGGATGATGTGGTGTTGAGGTTGAAGGGTATAGATGGTTTGAGAGTACCCGTTTGTGATCGAGTGACCATAGGGTGTTTTGGTGGAGGTGTCGGGTTATCAAAGGGGGTGGGGGTGGGGGTGGTTTGGTTAGCAGAAACAGTAGGTGGGGTAGGTGGTGGTGTAAGTGGGGGGTGGTTATTTTTATTTGGATGGGGTGTACGTTGCTGGTAGGTAACAATGGTGGGTGAGGGTTGGCTGAAGTTGGGAGGAGGAGATTGAGGGGTGGTAGGTAGAGTAACAGTGAGTGGAGGGTGTGATGGGGAGGTGGGGTGTGGTCCAAGTAGGGAGGGTGTGTATAGAAGGGGTGATGGGGAATCGGGATCAAGAAATCGGTGAATAGTGGATGGGCTAGATTTGCTGGACGAGTAGGGGAAGGAAGTCGTCAAAGGTGACGTCACGTGAGATGAAAATCTTTCCTGTGGAGAGTTCAAGGCACCGATAACCACGGTAGTTAGCCAGGTATCCTAGGAACACGCATAAGGAGGAGCGTGGGGCTAGTTTGTGAGGTCGAGTGGCATAATGATTTGGAAAACATGCGCAACCAAAGGTGCGAAGGTGGGAGTAGGTTGGATATTTGTGGTAAAGGATGGACGTAGGGGTTTGAAAATTGTGTAGTTTGGTGGGTAGAATGTTGTGAATGTAGACGGATGTATGGAGTGCGTCCTCCCAAAATGTGGGTGGGAGAGAGGCACGGGTAAAAAGGGTTAGCATAATTTCGTTTAAGCGACAAATCATGCGTTCGGATTTCCCATTTTGTTGGGAAGTTTGAGGGCAAGAAAATCGGAATTGAAGGCCGTGGGAATGGGCAAATTTTTTAAAAGAGGTGTTGTCAAACTCACCGCCCATATTGCATTGAAAGGTTTTGATGGATTTGTTAAACTAGGTTTGGATATAAGTGTGAAATCTGGTGAACATTGTGAATGTTTCGGATTTGTATATTAAAGGGTATGCCCAAGTAAATTGTGAGTGATTATCAATAAGGACCATATAATATTTTGAGCCATTTTTGTTAACAATAGGGGAGGTCCATAAGTCGCAATGGATTAAATCAAACGGATGTAAAGTAGTAGAGGATGATGTATCAAAAGGTAAACGTTTGTGTTTAGCTAATTGGCATGCATTACAAACGAAATTGCTTTTGAGCTTATTACACGAAATAGAATTACGGGAAACTAAATAATCAAAAACATGAGTGCCCGGGTGACCGAGGCGATCATGCCAAACATCGGAGATAGAAGTTGCAATGAAAGTGGTAGCGGGAGCTTTGGTTGGACTGTTGAAGGAGTAGAGGGGGCCCATGCTATTGTGGCGGCTCAGAAGTTTCCTAGTCTTGAGATCCTTTAAATCAAAACCAAAAGGGTCAAATGAGACGATAAGAGAATTGTCGGTAGTAAATTTTCTTACCGAAATGAGATTTTTGATAATATTTGGGACATAAAGCAGGTTATTGAGGCGAATGGGTTTAGAGTGGGTAGGGATGGTAGTGTGACCTGAACCGAAAACCGACACCTGATTGCCATTCCCAACATAAATCGATTTAATAGAATTAACACAGGGAACTTGGATATTACCTGGATCGGATGTGAGGTGGTTGGTGGCACCGGTGTCCATATACCATTGAGAGTCTCCCGGGTCCAAGGTCACAAGGTCATTGCCTGAAGAGTTGTGCCAAGATCAGTGGGTTCCAGCGGGTTAACCTCGGCTAAGTGAGCCTGGGGCGTAGTGGGGTTTGCGGCTGTGTTCTGTGGGCGAGATTGGGCTCGAGCAGAGGAGGGCCAAGTCGGGCCGACCCAACCAGGCTGAGTGGGAAAGGGGCAGGGTGGTGTCGATTCCCACCAGGGAGTCCAGTAGCCCTGTGGAGGTTGCATGTGCCAGACATTGGGCCTGACCATAGAGTAGTTTTGGGCCCGTGTTGGTTGCGAGGGTGGTGACCTGTTGGATGGACGTTGGTCACGGCGCTGGGAAGGTACACGAGACTGACGGTGATCACGACGCTGATCACGGCGCTGAGGAGGGTCCCGAGTGATTGTAGCAGCGACAGCGACTGGTGTAGCAGCCGAGTTGGAATCTCGAGCCGATTGACGTTGCTGTTCCAGTTGTAACATATTGCAGGCTGTCTCCCAAGGGGGAAGTTGTTGATTTAGAAAGCTACCAACAACATCAAATTCAGCGGGAAGGCCGCGAACAAGCTGAAGGACAAGTCGGTTTTCGTCGACGGGGCAACCGACATCATTGAGCTGATCAGCGAGTTCTTTGATATGTTGACAGTAGGCTTCACGGGTCGGAAAGGCTCGTAGGGAGATGTTGGAGAACTCGTGGTCAAGAGCAGCAGCACGAGCCCCTTTGTTATTGTGGAAAAGATTTTTTTATCCTTGTCCAGGCTTCAAAAGCTGTGGATTTGGATTCAAGAACACGGACCAGGAGTTCATCCGAGAGCGACCCGTAGATCCGTAGATCCATTGCAGGACGATAGCATCGACTTTTCTCCAAGCGACATATTCATCAGAATCTTCAGCCAGGGCTTTTGTGCCATCAATGTGATGAAGCACATCATAGCCAAGTGCATGAAGTTGAAATAACTTCACCCAAGAGGAGTAGGAGACCTTGGTTCATCCAAAACACGCACCTTATTTTGGATGTTTGTAACCGTATACACTGGATGTAATGTCTCCGGTTTACCGGAGGTGGAACCTTTTTCACCCATGATTAAGCTGTCAAAAAATAGACGGTAGGGGAGAGAAGAGAACCACCGGAGGCTGGTGGTGATAGGGTTGGCGACGGCCGGTATGAGTAGGGTACAGGCTCTGATACCATATAATTTTCCAAAAGGTTGTCTGATCTCATTGAAATGCACAATATATATAGTACAAAATTGCCTAACTAACTTCCACTTATTTTGGGAAGATATACAATAATTAAATGCTAATAATAATACAAATATACACCATATATAGACTGCTAATAAGTATGTCCATGCAACTTTTTGTTTCTCTTTATACCAAAACAACACTATAAAACTTTTTTTTTTGGGATCGAGTGTCGAAAATGTTTTAGTATGCTTCTAATCTTGATGACAACATCATCAATTAGCATCTATCCAGCTTGTACCACAAGGTTAGTAATATAACAAACACATCGAAGATGAAAAACTCTCTGCCAAAAACCAAACAATTCATCCTCTTGAGATGATTGCTAAGACAACTAGTCGTGCAATCATTCTACAATGCACTGTTTATAGTGAAACCAAAGACGTTATGTTCAATTTTTCCATTGACCTAAATATACTGCAAGCTCTCTTCATCAGCAAGAGAGATCCATCAAAATGGGGGTGTTAAAGCACCATATTTAATTATTCTCTTTTGCAATTTTCAATTAGCATCAACTCATTGAGCAACTATGCAATATATCTCTAGTATGTTAACTTCTCTAATTATCAATTGTAAAACAAATTCGACCTCGAGCTTTTTGTAAATCATTGATAAAATTGTTTCTCATCATTGCAATATTTAAAGACATCTCGACTCAAAGAATGCCTACTAATAGTATTGAATTGGGGGCACATCATTGAAACCATATACCTAAATCCATAGGCTACTCATGAGTAGCAAAAGCGTGCACCAGCCACAACAAAAACACTAATTGCTATACGAATCTTCTCAAAGTTAATATTGGGATTTCTTAAAGACATGTTACTAGTACCTTCATTAGGCGGAGATTTAGAAATGCAAACATTTCTAATATCACGTTTCATTCGCTGAAGACATTTCTCAATGTTTTTTAAGATAAAATTTGTCACTACTACTACTACTAGCGGTGCAAGTTGGATTGGAGCTCTTTGATGATGTTGTTATATAAGATTAGAAGTATAATTACACATTTTTGACACCCAATCCCGAAAAAATAAAACGTTTTATAGTATTGTTCAAACAAACGTGGGTATAAAGACAAACAAAAATTTGCATGGAGATAGTTGTATATGGTGGATTCTACTTTGTTGATGCTTGGTCGTTATGTATTTTAGAACTATGATTGATTATTCTGTTAGTCGAGATAAAAATATCAAAGTGTTTGCCCTCTTAATTTATGAATGTGTTTGAGTTGGTGAGTTGTATGCATTTTTAAAGCTTATCTATGATGTGACTAATACATTTTATGCCTTCATTACGAATTTCTATTTCGATGGCTTATGGAGGATGCATAGAAAGTTAATAGAGGTTGCAACGGGTTCTTTATGTAATTTGTCTTCCATGTCAAAGTATATGCAAAAGAAGTTTGAAAAGTATATAGGTCTCACTATAATATTCTTCTTTCTGTGTTACTGTTTTAGACCCCCACTTTAAATTAGAAATAATTGAATATTATGAGACATTGTATGGGGAAACATATGTTAAGGAGATGGTTTCACGCATTAGAATTACTTTATTTTACAAGTATAAGGAGGTTGCGCATGGTGTCGCTACTCCTAGGGGTGTAAACGAGTCGAGCTTTTAAAGAGCTACTCAAGCTCGAGCTCATTTATCTCGAGCCTAATAATTATCGAGCTCGAGTCGATCGGGAACACAAAATAAAACTCGTTTAATTTAACGAGTTGAGCTCCATAACACCAATGTTGGACTCGACTCGTTCGAAAGCTCGATTAAACTTTACAAGCCGAGTCGAGCCATTCGAGCATACACTTTTTCGAGCCAGACATAGTTATATGTTTACAGATTATATAATCAAAATATAAAAATCATCGAGCTTGAGGAAATAAGCGAGTTAATTGATCTCGAATTCGAGGTTATAAACAAGCATCGAGCTCTCAAACATTGAAAATATATTTGAGCTCGAGCCCGACTTTGAAAAAGTTAATTGAGCTCGAGCTTGATATTATTTTTCGAGTTGAGCTCGAATAACCTGCGATTCAACTCATTTACACCCCTACACTTGCTCCTACTTTTTCCACTAGCTTTGGGAGAATCAATGGATGTATCGAGGATCAACCGGATGAAATTTTAGAGTATAAAATGTTTTTGAGTAAAAAGACAAAAGTGAACAATGACAAGAGTGAATTTGAACTCTACTTTGAGGAGAGGGATTCTTATATTAGTGGAAAATGTGATGTATTGGATTATTGCAATAGAAGTTTAATACGTTATCCAATCTTTGCCATTATGGCTTGTGAGAAAGAAATTGATAAATCCTTAAAGAGCTTCTCTTGGAGAAAAGCCAATTAAGGTGCTTCCATTTTATGAAGTTTGTGTGAGCAAAAGGTCTTTTATTAGGTAAATTATATTTGTAAGTGTAATTATTGTAAGTTGGGTTTATAACTTTATGGTACTTTTATACTATTTATATTTTGTTTTCTTTTGTTGATGGTTCAACATGAGTTTCTTGCTATGGTAATTTGGGTGGTGGTGAAGAAGAAGAAGATGATGAAGAAGCTGAGGGACTCTTATTACTATTAAATTGAAAACTCCCAAGTGTTCTACATACTTAAGTGATTTTTTTCATATATTTCATGCCCTTTTCTACTATGAAGACTACTTTTATTATTTTTTAGTTGGTGGAAGAGGTCGCTGAAGAACATAGGGAGGAAATATCCGTAGTTTGTGAAGCTATTGTTTTGTTTAGCTACCCTAATACTACTATGCCTTAATCTAGTTGGAAAGGAAATGGTGTATTTGTATGGTTTTAAATAGATTATATATTTTCTTATAGGTGAAAGGCCTTTTAGGCCTGTGGGCAAGCCCAGCTGATTTACAAGGCGGGCAAGGGCAACTTATGAAACCCACAAAAAAAGGGCTTGGTTTCTGCTGTATTAGGCCCATTAGACAAGAAAGGTTGGGTCAGGCCCGTATGCAGCCCAAACCCGTAACCGATCACCTCTATGGAGAACCTACTTTTTCATGATATGAAGGGATGGCTTACTTTCTTTGTATAAAGGCTTGAATCTGTCAACTCATGCAGGTGTAGTTACCCTGTATCATTTCTTATGGGATGTTATCTTAGCTCGATTCTTTGACTCTGCACTCGAGCAATAAACTATTGTTTATTTCTTCCTCATTTGACACCAAATAAAAACCTATTAACCAATGGTTGACCTCTGAGTAGTTGGGCATCCATGATATGTATACGAGAAACCTTCTCCATATAGAATTTTTTTAAGATATGAAGAACAATAGCGAAATCGCCAGTGCAGCTGATACCAGTTCTCTTGTTTTGAGAAAACCGTCTTGTATTATAAACTTTTTTTGTTTGTTTGTTCAGGAGCTTAGTGACATGACGGCAATCAAGGCGGAAGACATTTTGGCAACTCTTCAGGCCTTAGAACTGATACAATACAGGAAAGGGCAGCACGTGATATGTGCAGATCCGAAGGTGTTAGACCGTCATCTAAAAGCTGCTGGTCGTGGTGGTCTGGAGGTCGATGTTAGCAAATTGATTTGGACTCCTTACAAAGAACAAGGTTGATGGATGATTCTTGATCCCCCTTTTCAACTGTTTCACATGTGAATTGCAATCATCAATTAAGTTTGCTATACAGATATATGTCCTTGATATGCTCTCAATAAAGTTAGCAAATATTGCACCCTTGTTCTGTAATATGGTGTGAATAGCAGACTATGATATTGCTGTTGCTTAAGCAAAGTAGATGAGGGCTCATATTATTTTCTTCTAAAGACCGATAAGGTCCGTTTAAGCTGTTATTTAGGGGTCATTTACCAAATACTTACCGGGTAATCGTTTATTGTCAAGAGACACTGGCCTCATTTACCTTATCAGGTAATATTATTGGCCATCAAAATGGATTGTTGGTAAGCGTCTTTTATCCACCCTCACTTACCTAGTAAGCATTTGATAAACGGCCTTTTAGTCTTAAACTGTTTTCAGGTCCACTCTTAAATTGATAAGTTTTGAGTACACTTCTTTCTGTCCAAAAATAATCCCATGATACATGATTGAGAGCAGTTTTTGGTTGGTGAAATATTGAAAATATGTTAAAATAGCAGTTGATAAGATGTGAACCAAAACCAAGTTTATATAAGACATACTAACCCGGAGGTTACCGGGTTAGCTCAACATGCAATAAGGGCTTTGTTTTTTTTCTCTCGAAGGTTATCGGTCCGAGACTTACGAGGCCACTCGAGATTTTCTTGGCTATTTCTCAGGGCCTCTGGGATTAGTCGAGGTGGTTTGGATATCCATGGTGATTAAAAAAACATAGGGAAAAGTTCAGAAATAATCAACAAACTAATCCCATTTTGAATGATCAAGTCTTTGAACTATTTTTTTGAAAAAAAAACAATTAAACTTTCTCATTTTGAATGATAAGTCTTTGAATTATTTTTTTGAAAAAAAAACCATTAAACTTTCTCATTTTAAATGATTAAGTCCTTGAACTATTTTTTTAAACGAAGAAATCTTAAACTTTCTCATTTTAAATGATTAAGTCCCTGATCATTTTTTTGAGTAAATAGATCATCGAACTTTAAAAAAAATACTACTTATAATCGACTAGGAAGGTTTTAAAGTAAAAATAAACCTAAATTAGTTTTACCGTTTTCAAAGCCTATGCCATTCTTCATCACTCCATGTCGTCCCATCGTTGTTCGTTCTCCATATTGTCTATCACACTGTTGGCCCATGCCATAGATCTCTCCCTCTTTTTGATCTACTTTTTATTTATCAAAAGACGGAAAATCAAAAGATAAAAAACAGATCAAAAAGAGGGAGATCGATGGTAGGAACCAACAGAGTGATAGACGACATGGAAAACATACAACGATGGTACACTAATTTAGGAGTGGCGACGGGGAGTGATACCGGTGTTTGTGTAGGGTTTGGGAATGGTACACTAATTTAGGTCCATTTTTACTTTAAAACATTAGCTTTTTTTAGGTTAAAAAGGATATAATTAACTAATTTCTAAAAATTCGATGGTTTATTTTATTGAAAAATAATGTTTAGGGACTTAATCATTCAAAATGAAAGAGTTTAATAGTTTTTTCATTCAAAAAAGTAATTCAAGAACTTAATCATTCAAATGAGAAAGTATCATGTTCTTTTTATTTAAAAAACTAGTTCAAGGACTTGATCATTCAATTGAGAAAGCTTCATGGTGTTTTTTTTCATTATAAAAAATAGTTCAAGTACTTAATCATCAAAACGGGATAGTTTGTTGATTTTTTTTTAAATTTTCCTAAAAACATATTAACCCAATAAATGCCATGTAAAGATGATTAAACTTGGCCTGCCCAAGATTATGTTTGAATGTATCTCACCACCTCACAAATGGTTATTTTATTTTCTTATAAATGTGGAGTGGTATCAAAATAAGGGCTACCTACTGTTGATCAATACTGATATCGTTGGTTCGGTCAACATTAATTAGTTTATCTAAAGACGGGTCTAACTGATGGTGCTCGAGCACATATTTGGTTAGCATTATTATTTCACTTTCAGGTCATCACAAGATGATAAAGGTATTTTAGCGGTAAACATCGGTAAACAACCATTTTTAGTCAATGTTTACCTATATCGAAGCCAGATCACACTCTTACCCTTTACCAAGACTGAACCCAAACTGCATTCTTATTTGCTTGACGCTTACTTAAATTATGTTAGTAAACAACCCCTAAGGCTTCCATTGTTCTTACTGCCCATAGAACATGATGTTGTAAAGTTTCTCAAGCTTTTCAACCTGACATTACACTCTTTTTGTCAAAGTCATGTTCTTAATTTCACCAAAAATTTCTGGATATGTTATTTGAAAATTTGTTTCAAAGATTCCATTAATACGACATTGATTTTGAGTTACTTTACATCTTCCAAAAACCTGTCTTATACCATATAAGTTGGTCTTCCTCCTGAAGCACCATATACATAGTTAGCGCATTCACGCTAATTAGCAATTCCAGCTTCATATCAAGGATATCGTCACTAGCATCAATATCGTAACTAGCACCAATGTCGTCAATATCATTAATATCGATATCATCAAAATCTTTGTTGCTTCTTTCTAATTTCAAGAGGAAAGGATAGATGTATTTATATTTGTCTTATCGCAATTCTGTAGCATCACCAACATTCTTTTTGAATATAAACAAGAGATTGTTGTGTTGTTGGAGGAATGGGTCAATTATATTATATAAAACCTAACAGTTTTCTTTATTATCATTTTCATCGATTACTGCTTAATAGCTCTAATCAAACACCAGATTAATTCATCTCATCAGTATCACTCGGTAACGGAGCTTGGGTTGACTTTTCAACTCGTTAATTAACTAGTTGTCGAATCTGAGTTTCCGAGGCTTTTAATGATGCTATTTAACTTTGCAAGCTTAAGAAAGAAGTTTCAGAAGAGTAAGAGGATTCGGTTTGTTCAAAAAAATTCGGTTGGATAATCGGGTATAGGGAACATGATTGAAATGTCACGAATGTTAAATGTTAAGATCCACCCCTTGAATACCATATGAAAAATCAACATGCTCTTCCCATGATTCGTTGCTGCAATTTCGACATTATGCTATGTAAACAAGGTTCCTGTAACTCCAAACTTAACCCGTTACTTATCCTCAAATAAACTAATGAATAAGCCATGAGAACTCATTAAACTGCTAAAAAACACGAAAAATGGAGTGAAAATATTTAATTTTACAAATCTTGTGGGAAGATGTTGCAAAGCCAAGGGGTAATTTTTTGTGTTTCAAAAGTAAAGGGGCAAAATTGTGAAAATAAAAACATTAATGGTGCAAGGGGTAATCTTCTCTAGGAGTGGAAGAAACTACCACCGGAACAATCAATCCAGCAATCGGCAATGGCGAAATCCACCAAAATCCACCCGACCAGTGATCCAGAATTGGACCCTAGTTCCTATTCCCTCGAGAAATTCAAACTCTATGAAACTAGGGCCAGGTTTTATCTCATCGGCAGTGATCGGAAGAAGAGATTCTTCCGAGTCCTAAAGATTGATCGTATGGAACCCTCCGATCTCAATATAAGCGAAGATCCTGTAGTCTATCCGCCTCAGGAAGTCAAGAGCTTGCTTCAGCGGATTGCCGAAGGCAATCGAGCTACTGGTGGTTTGTCCTTCGTCGCCAAGGTCTACGGTATCGCTGGTCGGTAATTCGATGAATTCTAGTTCAACTCCTACTAAATAATTGAGTTTTTGTTTTGCCATATTTGAGCAGAATATTGAAAAATCGAGTCATCATGGTGTGAATTTTTAATCGTTTATTTTCGAGCAGATTATTGAAAATCGAGTTATCATGGTGAAATTGGCTACACTTTTTGATTGCATTCATTTAACTAATGAAAACCTGATAAGAAATTTTGTGAGATGAAAAATACCATAAACCAACCAAGTGTTGCTTAAAAAGTCAAGAAATGCTTTTGGCTCATTTACTTTGGCACAATTTAATAGTCAAAAGGCTCATTTAATTTGGAATGTAATAGTTTGATCATTTTCTGATCTGTTAACTTCAGTTTAATTGCTGTTTTTGACTTCAGGTTGTATTAAGTTCTTGGAGTCGTATTATTTGATATTGGTTACAAAGCGTAGGCAGATTGGGTGTATATGTGGTCATGCAATTTATAGCATTGAAGAGAGCCAAATTATTACAATTCCGCACGTCTCTGTTCAAACCGATGTTGCTCATTCGAAAACCGAGCTGAGGTATCTTGTGTTGTCATTACCTCATAAGATGATCGTTTTAGTTATTGCTTGACTTACCGGTGATTATGCATGATTTTGCTCGTGTTAGAAGGTGTACGAATAAGACAAATGCACATGATAGTCATGGTAGTTTATTTTGGATCAGCTCCAAGTTAGTTCACAACTAATGCATTATATTTTTGTAGATTTCTAGTTCCTCTGCCATGACAATTCTGCTGATAGACTATATGCAGACTCATTGAGTTTGTTATTCTTTCTTTTTGGTGTTAAAGTAACTCTGTTCACATATCTTAATGCCACCAGACATGACCTCCCTGACACTACCCACCAAAATATAATTAGTCTACATTTATAGATGTTATTCCCCCAAAGTTGACCGCAGGATAATTGTAATACTGAAAATCCAATTGGATTATTTTTTTAACTTTAATATCCACTTGGTTTCTAAACTCCTCCTGAACAAATTGAAACAAAGATGACAAAAATGGTGTTTTTATGCCAATCTTGTGAGGGTAGGTTTAAATTAACGCAAAATAAACTACAAAATAGTGAAGCCCAATAGAAAACATTAAGAATCATTTTCTAGGGTTGCTAGACTTGGATTGTGTTCTATGCCCTCGTATCTAAAGATAATTCCTATAGTATTTCTCATCCAATCTTTTTTAGGTACTTCCCTATGTCAATCTTGGCTGACCACATTGGTGATTGGTGAAGATCTTCATGGGAGATGACCAAATTATCTTAAGCGGTGTTGTTTATACTTCTTTAAACTGGCGCCACCTCAACTTTCTTCCATGTTTTCACGTCAAATCATATCCCTCAATATGTGGCTGCACATCCACTTCAACATTCACATGTCTCTCACACTAGTATTTCTTACATCGTGTCCATCCCATAAATCATATCATGCCTAATCATCATCCTATAATACTTATCTTTTAACTTCAACAGAACTTTTGGATCATATTGAACTTCTAAAACTTGTCGCCGTTTCATCCTTTGTGCTCTAATCTTTTGAGTAACATTCTCATTGATTTATCTGTAACGCTATTTATACTAAATTACAAAATATATTTTTCCTAAGTATCTCCTGTCTTAATATGCTTAGCACCCTTTCTATGAATATCACTAAAGTGGTGCTTAATATACTATGTTTTATTTCAGATTAAATTAAAACTTTCATTGTAAACATGAAATCCAACATGAACATAGGATGTAAATTGTTTTAGCAGCGCGTTCAAGGAAACTTGTAATCACCCGGCAAATATATTTGCTTAAAAATGTATTTGTATCAGAGCTAAGGAACGAGAGATGTGACAGGATTAGAGCTCATGAGAGTAGTCATAGGGTTTTAATAGTTTTGACAACGATAGGAATAGTTTTAACGTGGGTATTAGCTTTTATGTTTTAGTTCGTAATCGTGATGTTGCAAATGTTGATACCATCTTTTGTAATAAAGTTTTCACTATAATGAAGATGTGTTTTCTCTCTGATGTGTGTTACAAAACCCTTTAGACTCCAAACTGTTTCTCTATACCTCCAAAATCACATTAACACCTTCCCTAATCTTATTGGTCAATATGATATTATAGCCAAAAACTATATATGGTATATCATCTTTTATTTCCTTCATGCTCCATCAATAATGAAAGCAAAAAAGTTAGAACTCAACATTAATCCTTGGTGTAACCTTACGATATCCTTTTTCTTTTTGACATCCTCTCATGGTCGGCACCACATCTATCATCACATTTTTTTTTACATTGTAGGTAATTTTTTCTTCTCAAGAACCTGCATCACTTTCCTCATCCTATGCCTTGTCGAGATCAATAAGCATCATATCTAAATCCTCTCTATGCCTCTCATAATTCATATCTTAGACGAGTTGCCAAGCAAGAAAATAGCCTTTGTTGTTGATCTCCCCAACATAAATCATTATTATATTTACAACGCCATAGTCTCGCCCTTGATCTATGCTCTTCCTTTACTTTCTATTTATGGCTTGTAGGCTTGATATTGATGAAATCTTCAACTTTGAAAACTCGTTTGGTTCTTGTAGATTGTTATTGTTAATCAAATAACTTAGTTAGCCATACTAAGAAGTGACCTCCCCTAGTGCTATCAAACCCGTATAGGAATTCTCATAGACCTAATGCTGTACCTACTTTCATAATTTTTGATGCCTAATTTTTAACAATCTGGTTTTATGTAAAAACACCATAAAAAGTAGTATGTTTCCCTATACCTTGCTACTTTTTCGAATAACTTATCAAAATATCACCTCCATTGTAACCTCATCTTCTTTGTCCAAGGGACTTCGGTTCTCATCTTAGATGCATTTGATGTGCTATATGTCCCTGGTAGTTTTCTCTCATCTTAGCTGGCTTGTATTAGCTCCCTCTAGTCCTCTCCGGGTTTCTTATAGAATTCTTTGTATTCTTTACCTCTAGCTTCTCTTTATTGCTTTCTTAGCTTTCCTAACTTCATTGGGCTATGTTATACTTCTTTTTTGTTCTCTACCTTCTCAAGACCATGCAAGAGTTTGTAACATGAATATTCTCCTTAATTAGAAAAAGAAAATGTAGAACACCGCCAAATTTACTAATTAAATCATATAGCAAGTATTGGTGGAAAAATGTGATGTTATGTGTCATTGTCATTTTAAACTTGTTACATGGATTTCAAATATTGATATATATTTTATTAAATGGACGTAGATTTCTAGCTTCATTCTGAAAACTTCCATTTTTACTTTTCTTTCCATTTTGTTCTACACAATTGTTATTAAACTTTAATGCAGCTAGTGAAACATGCCCCACCTGAAATCAGAATTCATTGTTCCCGAATATGTTAACATGGGAGGATGCTGTTTGTGTTGTTACCATATCCATTTCAGTTGTAAATCTATTTGTTTACACCACAACCTTCACAGAGATGAGGAATTAGATGGATCAGTAGCGATTTAAGTAATCTACTGAAACTTTATCTTGACCTAGAATAACCTCCTAGTCTGGGTTAAAGGTGTAGTGATGTTGAACCCATTCCTCACATCTCCTGAAATTCACATAATCAATTATCAGGGAGTTTGGTTACTTTGATATTAACAGGGTTCACACTATTGCTGCAGGTATAAGAAGCTCTTGTCCAGCGTAGACTTGACAAAAGACTTTTACTATAGTTACACATATCCTATAATGCGAAGTTTACAGAAAAATGTTCTATCTGCTGGTGACGAAGGGATGCCATATGATGACATATTTGTGTGGAATGCTTTTCTAACACAACCAATTCGATCAAGATGCAAGAACACTATCTGGACAATTGCTCTGGTTCATGGAAATTTTAAGCAGGTTTGTTGCTTTTTCTCTTGCTTGTAGGTGTCCTCATGTTTGATTTATTTGGGGTTTCATTCTCCTTTGTTAGACAAGTGCTCCCCTTAAGAAATAATTTAAAATATTTTTTAATTCCTCCTCTTATAAATTGTGAGATAATATAAAAGAAAAGAGAAAATACTTATAGAGGTCAACATCATAACTTAGTGATACACAGCCTTGTTCAGTGACACTAGTTTGAGTCACAATTCCCTTCCATTAATCAAAAGAACAAAAACAAAATGAAATGATAACCAACTAAATTGTTAAATTAGGTTGTCTGGTGGGACTGTCAGGTTAGGGAAACATATCAAATTATCAATGTTTTTGTATGTATAAACAATAAGAATAAAAATATTCCACCTAAATTCTTAGTCAAGATCCTCCACAAGCTGGTACTTTCTTAGCAAACCTGCAAATGGGACACATATACATCCAATCTTGGGTTCTGCTTCCTGAAAAGGCTTTCTGATTTACCAGCCTTTCCTCATCTTTCTGGAGTGGAGCAGATAAGTTCAGAAACTGGTTTTCACCAGTAATGAAGTTTCCTTTTAAATTTGTTGAAGTCAAAACTTGCAATTTGTAATCTTTTAACCAGCAAAGATATTTTCAGCTGTATTTATATTTGAAAGAAACGTTGCGCTTATTAGTAGGAATACTTGTGTATTCAATGAAAAACAGCATGGCAATACATCGAACATTGTGGTTTTATCTTTTGATGTGATTATATTAATTAGATCTTTTCTAAATCTTAACTTGCATCACATGTGTATTAAACAAAAGATTTGTTAGCATTCATTTTCTCTTTCTTTGGGAGTCTTTGAAGATAAAACATAATCAGGGTGTTGTTGTATGCATACATTCATTTATATTTTATCCTGTATTCAAGTCAGTGTCAAACTGTCAATTCATATATGTCAGATGGGGATTCACTCAAGCAGTATTGTGCATTTATGATTACAGATACGACTATCAGTGTTTGGAAGAGATTTCAGTGTTGCACTCTTATCTAAGCGATCTCGTCACTTTGCAGGGACACGGTATGCTTTATATGATGTTTGAAATCATTTTAAATCAACTGAGCTCTTTTTCTTTGGTATGCACTTATATGATGCTTTAAAGTATGCAGCTATATGATGCCTTAGACCATAATACTCTAAGTTGGAACTCAGTTTCTTCATATTTCTTTTTTGATTGTTTTCTATGAATGTAATATCTGGTTATTCTTTTTTGCTTTTGCATAAAGCGGTTCATGTAGCAGTTTTCACTCACTTGTGACTGAATAAATGATTGGCATGAGCACAAGCTGTTATTTGGAAGTGTATCTGTTTCTTCTAGCTAGTTGCTATGAACAATATTGTCTACTTCCTTGTGCTTCGTTATAAATTAGACTTGTTTGGTTTTCCTTAGTAAAGTTTGGAGTTGCTTTCATACCTCTGTTCTTATTATCTGTGTGCTCAATTTATATAGCTTGAAGGCAAATTTAGTTACTATGAATTGGAACTATTAAAGCTTGCTAAAAAAGCTCCTGAGTGAAAATAAAAATGTAACATTGAAATTAGAGGATTATAAAGGCTTTCTACCAAAGGGTTTATCTCAACACATTCATGTTCTTATAAAAAGGGACTATAAGGGAAGGCAATGGCTGGGTGAAACTGTATTTGGTAGGAAAAAAATAAATACATGCTCAGGTTTTACTTAGGTTGAAAGATGTGTTTCATAGGATCAATATCAAAAGATAAGTCACATCACATATCATTCAGTATCATATAAACACTAGTCCGTATCCCCATTAGAAAAGAAATAATAAAGGGTAACAAGCAGAATTCAAATTTTTTTGCTGCAGATGGAAATCAAGAAATTAAAAATATAACAAGCCAGGAAACGGTAACTACTATAAGTACATCCACCAAATACCAAAGTTTTAACACTTTCATGTGCTTATAGAAAGTGACTATTAAGGAAGGCAATAGTTTAGATGAAATTATATTTGGTAGGAATCTTTTTTTACATTCCCAGGTTTTATTTAGGTTGAAAGATGAGTATCAGAGGATCAATGTCAAAAGATAAGTCAAATTAGATATCATTCAGTATCATATAATTACTGGTTCGTATCCCCATTAGAACAGGGATATTAAAGGTAACAAACATATAATTCAATTAATTTCTTTGCCGTACAATGAAATCGCTAAGGAAATGCAAACATAATGAGTCAAGAAACAGTTACTACTTCAAGTACATCCAGTAACACCAAAATTTCAACAAAATTGTTTGTCATGTTTCTTAGCCATATACGATGTGTAGAAAAGCTTTGGTATAATTCACGGCTCATATAACATTCAACTCATGATTGGGGCTTTGCACGATCTATTGAAATGATGATACTCTCACTATTCTACAGATAAATTCATGTCTGAGGCAGGAATCAAATCATTTCTTTCTTTATGGCTAGTGTCCTGGCACAACTAGTGTATGCACATTACATGTTGTAATTCTTGAAGTGAAAAATGTCGAAGTAATTGCAGAATTTTTTTGTAGCAAGTGCTATGCCCTATGAAAGCTGACGATTAATGAAGTTCGCTGTAGGACACTTAAAATTTTATATGCTATATTTCTATAATGGGGAAATTAAGAGTTTTTCTTTCTGAGTTGCATAAAATTTTGGTTGTACTTTTAGAGTATTGACCAGATGGTCTTTTATAACTAACAGTGGTGGTGTGGGCGTTCAATTAGTCTATCTAATGAGTGGTTTTCTCTCAACTGTATACCATACATTTATTTGTTTTCTTCGCATACACTTCATGTGTTTTTGGAACCATGGGGTGGAAGGTGGTGAGGGCTGTTCCTGAGCTCTGATCAATTTGGATCAATTATGCAGAAATAGAAAATGATAAAACAACTTGTATTAGTCTAATCTGCTCTATATCAGATCCATTTAGATAGCCCTCATATATTCAGCAAGGCTTGTATCTTCTGACCACCAAAGGACTTACGTTGGCATTGTGTATGTTTTTACAACATGAAGCCTCCAGCTTCAAGGACAAAGTCTCTATTTTTGCACCAAAAGTTCCTTACAACAGCAATCAACATGTTTTTCAACACAATCATACCATACAAGTACCAACATTTTTGTATTTATGTGTACAAGTCTCTAAAGCATGGATTTTAATGCTAAAGCAGCTATTTCTATGTTGCAATTTTAGCATGCTATTTTCGGACGAACTTCTAAGATACATGTCTTCCACAAGAACAGGCAATTTCGATCACAGAACACAAACTGTTACACCACCACCATACAATTACCACTGCATTTGTAGTTATATGATACAGTTCTCCAAAAGATAATATCATAACTACAATGAATAAATACATTTTTGCAACACGACTTATACAGTCCAACTTGCAATGCACCTTTAATTGTAATGTACAAGTCTTAAAGCATAGCACTTCAGCCTAAATGATAAAACAAGTATTTTTACCACACAAATTGTAACGTACAACTAGCAGTGTACAATCACACCATAAAACTCTTAAAAAACATTACAATAAATCTTTCTGATATACATTATGTTTTAAATATCCAACGCTTTGGGAACTTTGGGAATCTGAAATAACTTTTTTTTTATCTGTATGATACAAGTTCCATTTTGTGAATGTGTTACATGATGAAATCTGGCTTTTAAATATCTAATGGTGTAATATGTGTTGGGGAACAATAAAATTGAAGGATATCTCTGTGGTACTTTGCTGAAGCATCTGTAGAACTGGGATTGGTCTGTCTGAGGTGCACTACATGTCTCAAGTCTGAAATGTTATTCCAGCCTTTCGTGGCACATCTTATCTGGAAAAAGTACAAAAACATAAACATAAATATAATTTATGTCGACATTACTATGTGTCTTATAAATAAGGCTGAAATAAAGATTTTTCTAGATAACAAACCCATTTACAGCAAAATATAGAGGAAACAGGGAGTATCTTAATTCAGACAATCTAATACATACACTATTATAAATTTGTTAGAGTACAATATGTAGATTATTTGTCCGACAGTAAATTTTAGCTTATAATTACATCAAATAAAGAACACAATGTAGGATGTTAATCATTGCATGATTTGCAGTAGCCAAGAACAAAATAATAAAGAGTAAGAGGCTGATTCTTTTTCTCTTACCCTCTGCTTGACTTTGTCTCAATTCTTAATTATTTCTTCACACCTGCTCTCTACTCTCTCTCTCTCTCTCTCTCTCTCTCTCCCATGCCCAGTCACACAAACACATACACACACTGTTAGGTAGTTTAAATTCAAATAAGAGAGTAAATATAATATGATTTCTAGGGTCTTCCTCCCCTAAAATGATAATGTATAACCATAAGGTCCTTAATCAATTAATTTTTCATCAGCAAAAAACCCTTGCACTTGGCAGTTTGGTGTGAGCCATATTCTGGACGTTGACACAATACAACATAGGACAGGAACCCTCTAAATTCAAGTTGAACCATACATAGTGAAAGGAGTAATGAGCTTAAACTCTTGTCAGCACTCAGCACCTTGGTGCATGCAATTATTACGATTTTTTATAGTTTGTGATTTTTATACCACCAATAGCTAGCAGATGTTGATATCCTATGTGACAACTTTACCTTGGAAGGCCACTTTCTATTTGACTGTTAGTAATTGTTATAAAGTACCTCTAGCAAAATAAAATACTTCACATGTCATATATTCTTAGCTGTCTATTGCTCTCCATGAATACAGTTACTTGAAAAGGGGAGTAAATGATCGGGGTAGGGTTGCAAATGATGTTGAAACAGAACAAATCGTCCTCGATGAAGAATCTGGATCATGCAAAGGGAAAATGAGTTCGGTTGTACAAATGAGAGGTTCAATTCCCCTGTTTTGGTCGCAAGAAGCTTCACGTTTCAGTCCAAAACCTGATATCATATGTAAGAATCACCAATTAACACAGCTTGTTTTCATGGCACTATGCTCTTGGTCATCTTGGTGTTTGTTTTGACGGATTAGGTTTTGATGATTGTTTGCCTTTGGTTCTAGTGCAAAGATATGATCCTACATATGAGGCAACCAAACTTCACTTTGAAGATCTGGAAAAGAGATATAACAATCCAATTATTGTGCTTAATCTGATCAAGGTTTGTTTTCTAAATTTATTGGTGTGTTTGTCATAGTTACTTCATTCGCATGTTAACCTTTAATCAATCTACATAAACTTTTATATTACCTTATCACATCCATTTGTCAATCAGTATTCGTTCTTTGGGGGAAATTAAACGCATAAGAGAGTATTCTATGCCTTGGACAGTTCCACTGTAGACTTTTTGTAACTATGTAAAGTTTATCATACCTCACTCTTTGCACTAATATAATCAGTGTATGTGTAGCTGCGAACTCCCCTTTAAGTCCACCTAAGACACTGGGATTAAAGACCTGAATTTTTTTTCTTCAACATATTTGATGAATCCATTATGCCAATGAAGATGTGTTGGGTGATCAAACATGACATGCATAGAAAGATATCTGTGTCTTGTTACATTCTTCCAACCCTTAGCCAAGGCTTCCCTTAGGAATATAGTACTTGTTCAAACAAAGATGCTTCTGGTTCTTCCTAACTGGGGCCTTTCTTGAGAAATCTATATAGTGTGGACCATCTTGAGGTGATAACTTTGGTTGGGAGAGTAAATTGCTTGGTCCAAACCGAAACTCGACTTGCGTACCAAGTGAATAAATTGGCCTTAACCCATGAGCTAACAAACATTCTGATCCTGATGACCAACCTATGAACTAAAGTAGCAAAATCCCGACAGCATGCTTATTTGTATGTGTCTAATCATTTAAGCTTGATCTCGTACAAATATGTTTCTTTGCTTCTTATCCAACTGTACATCTGTTTGAATATGCCTTGACGATAGTCATGTTTTGATGTTCCTGCTGATTCGGTTTACTAGTTAATAGCCATAGTTTGGAAATCTCCTTTGAAACAGAAGGGTAAGCTGAAAGAAGAAATAATATAAAATTGGCTATTTGTTGTTCATGCGAGAAACCAGATATAATTATTTGCTACATCCAACTAGAGATAATTTGGTGATCACTTTGGATCATTTTGAGGAAATTCAGAGCTTGGCTGGATCTATCTTCATCTCAATTGCTACATCTGTGCTTCTAAGGTTGCGTCGTTCTTAGTCTTTTTCCTCCTTGCTTCTTTTCAGCCCTCACAGAACGTCCAATCTACTCCTGCTTTAGCTCTTATTCTCATGTTTACCGCAGTTTCTTTTGGTTAGGAACACAGTTGTGACAGAATATATTTCATTAATCCATTATTAAAACCTAAAGGATTTTTGTCATCTATCTATGCGTGTTTTAAGTCTAGAGATCATTTTTTTAATTGTCACTAAGCTTTTGTAATTTCAGTTACTCTTGCTGTCTCCCCTTCATCCAAGTAAATAGCATTATCATAGTAAATAGCAATATTTTAAAATGCAATGCCTGGCGATCATGTAATGGTTATTATTGCAGACTGTGGAGAAAAGGCCACGAGAAATGATGCTACGCCGTGAGTTCACCAATGCAGTTGGGTATCTAAACCAGATACTTCCAGAAGAAAATCAGCTTAGGTTTATCCACTGGGACTTCCACAAGTTTGCAAAGAGGTAGGAATGTTCTGTTTGTCAAGAAAGTATTTTGCTTCTATCATTGACTATTCGTTTCTTTTCGATGTGTTCAAGCAAGTCTGCCAACGTCTTGGGCGTTTTGGGTGGTGTTGCTAGTGAAGCACTGGATTTGACAGGGTTCTATTATAGCGGAAAGGCAGCTGTTATTAAAAAAAAACCCATTCAACTCAGCCGGACAAGCACTGCGAGGTGTGATACTTATTCTTTCTTTTTTGAAGTATATAATATTTGTATACGGCAAAACTCATGCACCGACCTCACTGAACCCTTGACCTCCAAGGTGGTTGGGCTCTACCAGTAACCTGGATACCGCTGGGCCAATGACCCTGTGGTTACATATTCTTTATTTTATGCATGCTCCTTAAGTGATTATGGCAGAACCGCACAAGTGTCAAGTTCACTATACACAACCTCTTAGTTACTGAAACTGTGAATCAACTTGTCTTTGTATCACACTTCTGAATCAACTTGTGAATCAACCTCTTAGTTTCTCTTTCTGAACTTCTGTTTGTTCTTTATTTTGTTGTAATCTTTCTTTTTCTTTTCACTGTTCTATTTTTTCTTTCTTAAGTTATGCGTATTTCATGTAGTGATTCCATATTCATGACTACTATTAGCTTACCTGGTAATCTCTCCAAATCCACTCACGTTGGGAGGAATGATTCAGAATAATAATTGGCTCCTGTTTGTCCCAGTACCTTCCCTCCAATAGACACACAAACATACATGTTTGTGTGTACATATACACACACATATATGCATAGATCATGGTTGTTATGGTGTCTCCTTGGTGTGATGGCGGTACTTATTTGGCATGGTGATGAACACTACATGATAACATACTGTAATTTCTATTAGAATTGTGTGATTATGAAAGTTCCAGCAATTCGAGAAGCTGGAGGTCTCCCATCAGCCCCTATTTATACTACCCGGCCCACCAACTTTGACTCTCAAACCTACACCAAACTAATCGATTCTTCTACCATAATCTACCAACCTTGACTAGTTGACCTCCAGCCTACCCAAGGGTATAACAATACCCGCCTTCCAACAGTCACTTGTCCTCAAGGTGGGAAGAAATAAAAAAATTGATTCTAATTCTTTACATCAATGACTAGTGGTGGTATCAGTGGTGGTGGTGGTTCTCGTGGCTGTCACCTAACTAGCTCATTGTGGCTCCTCCCAACGGGACATAGAAATCATACTTTTCTACATTGCTTGAATTTGTTCAAGGTTGTTGGCATACTCAATTTCTCCATATCCGACTGCTGCCCTTCCCCTTTGGAGTTCTTTGTCCATGGCTTCAATCTCGACTTTCAATAGTGGAATTTGATGATCTTTTGGACCTCTCTTAGTCTCTTGCACAAGGTGACCATGAATCTTATCCAACTTGTCGTCACATTCTTCCCTTTTAGAACTCACTTAGTACCTCTTTGTCTTTGGCCTTCGTCTTGACAACCTTCTCATAGACCTTGTATACTTCAGCATCTTTATCAGCCTTGATGTTGGCGGCGACAAAGGAGAAGTGGTGTAGGTCTTGCAACACGGCAGAGAGTGTTGATGACACATTGTTTAATGAAGAAGTTGAAACCACCACTTTCCTCCTTTCTTCATTCTCAGTACCTTCCCGTCTCACGGTCAAAATTGGCTCACCATAACTTCCACCGCCGCCGGCCTAAACTTTCGTAACAACATCACCTTGAGTCCGTTCCATCTAGTGAACGGTCAACGTTGGTTTCTCCAACGGAAACAGCGTAACACGTTAAACAAGCTATGATGACTGGAATCTTCTTCTCTTCGGTTGATTGGTTCAACTCAAAGTACCTTTCAAGTTTCAGCACACATCACCCAACCGTCAGAATTCACTCCTTTAAATGACAATACCTCCAGTCTTCTTCCTTGGACTGCAAAATTCTCTTTCGATTGCGTCGTCTTGAATCTCGTTTTCCAACATTGTGAGTAACCGCTCCATTTGCTTCATTACAACTTGTACATCTTCTTTTAGGGAAGTGACTTTGGCCTGCATCTTCCCTAAACTCTCCTCGATTTTGTTGACTCTTGATGAAACGCTCATTATCATCCCGTCGTTCGTACCGCTCTGATACCAATTGATGAACACAGGATTATCAAATACCATAATTTATATTAAAATAGTATGATTATGAAAGTTCCAACAATTCGAGAAGGTGGAGGTCTCCCATGGCTATTGCCCAATCAACAATATCGAATTCATATCAGCCTCTCTATCCCTCAACACTATTTATACTACCCAACCCACCAACTTTGACTCTCTAACCGACTACTCCAAACTAACTGATTCTTCTACCCAACCTACCAACTTTGACCAGTTGACCTCTAGCCTAACCCAGGGTATAACAATTGCTTCCCTTGCCATGAGTGCGGGCACGATGACCAACCAATGAGGCAAATCGTCTCACATCTTATGTTTGGGCTCAAGTATAGCCCAAAAAATGAGATGTAGAAGAATTAATAAAAAAGAAAGGCCACTTGCATATAAACTAAAAAGGTTGAAAACAACCCTTGTATTGAGCCTTGACTAAAAATAAGAGGAGTTGCAAATAAAACCACTTCACATCTCATGTTATCTTTTTTTTTTCTTTTCTTTTCCTAACTTGCTGTAAGAGTTTTCTTTTATCATTCCTTGTATCCATCAAAGTTATTGTTGTTTAATTTTGCTGTTTACCTTTTGGTGCTGTAAGCCTATAATCCTTAAAGATTTACTTTTTAAGTTCAAATTTAATCTATTAGCTACTTTTTTACTTACAATTGTTTTTGCTGAAACAGTTTGATGTCAGAGTAGTATACATGTTTTTTTTAATATTACCTACTTATTGTTATAATATGTTATCATGTTGTGATAAAATGTCTTACACTTGCATATTACTTTGTTTATTAAATTGTGTATATCTATTTATAGTATTTGTAATTTTGTATATGATTTAGCTGCTACAATTGGATTATTGTTTTACATACGTCATTAATTATTATTATTATTATTATTATCAAATATTGATCATTTTGTATTTGATATTCAAATGATCGTATTATATAATTTTCCAACATAATGAGGGGTGGACATGTAAATAACATGTAATGAACCACTTGCCACCATATTGATGACACGGTGGGTGCCATGTCAACATGCCCATCGTGATGGTTGGCTACCAATATGGTTCGCCATGGTACCGTAACAACTATGTATATGCACATGCATATATATGTAATATGTAATATGCATCGACATAGATATTATATATATTATGTATGTATCATATATAGATATAGATCTCTATATAGGGTTGTGTTCTAGTGAGAAGGGAAGTTATGGTGAGAAGTGTAAGAAGGGATCTCCACCTTTGGATGCATATTAGGATGAGATGCACCCGTATCAAGAGTGATTCATGGGTGGGTTTGAGATTAAAAGTAATCAAGGGTACAAATCCCTTATTATGCTTCTCACCTTAACTCTTTTTCTCACACGATCCTTAGCCTCTCTATATACATACAAAATACATACTCTATATGTGTGTGTATTATGTATATGCTATATCTAAAACCTCGTAAACGAGGACTCTGAGTAATTATCAGTAATCTCTTCATATCCTTCCCCTCTCGTTTTTAACTTTAAAATTATAGACTATAAAGTGAATACAATTTTAAATAGCTTTTAATGTTTGTACAACATGTCGAGATTTTCCCAGTAATTAAATACACAAAAATGGAAGATCTAATTATGTTCTTTTACCTATGTCGAGTGAAATTTGGAAATATGTGAAATATGTGGGATGTGATTCGGGTTTATGGCCTCGTGAATTTGGAATTTAAGTAAATGTTTTCGGTTCATTGAAACGCAACATTAAATTTATGTCTTTCTAAATAAAACCAAGCTTACGTTACATGACACCTTACGGTATGCACAACACCAATTTGATGGGTTATGTCTTTAACAAAATTAGATGCATGCCTTGCAAGAGGCTCTAGTTGTGTAACAAGTAGTTTCTATTGATTTATGTGTAAATTACATGTATATATAACTATATTATATAGAGATTCAATCTCTCTAGTTTCCTAATGTTTCCATAACACTCATCCTCAAGCTGGTGCATAAATATTGATCATGCCTTGCTTGTTACGAATGTTGTTATGAGTCCTATTTACTACATTTAACAAAATGTCTCCTAACTTGTCTTATCTTCAAACATATCCTGTTGTAATGAATCCGCCTTCAATCTTGTCACTTATAAAGTGACAAGCAATTTCAATATGTTTAGTTTGTTTATGAAAGACAAGATTTGAAGCAATATGAAAAGTTTCCTAATTATCACACCAAAGCATTGCCGAAAGTACAAGTGCATAGCCAATCTTTTTTAGTAGCTGATGGCTCCATGCTATTTCATATACTAAGTCAACCATAAATCTATACTCGAAGTTAGCCATGGAGTGAGACACCACACTCAGTTTCTTACTTTTCCATGAAACAAAATTTCCCCCAACAAACACACTCTCCTGAGGTAGATCTTATGTCATCCTTGCATCCATCATAGCTTGCATCTGAAAAAGCTTCAATTGGAACAATGAAGCATGCTACCTTAGCATGACCATGACACCCATAAAACAATCCTCGTCATGGCACGCCTACTAGATCTGACCAACTGCCCATCCTACCTCCTCTACGTTCTTGACGTTCTTGACAGCCCATCTTTGTCGAAAAGCAAATCTTAGAAATCGAAAATGAATCAACTTTCCAACAAGTTGCCTATACCACTTCGGGTCCTTTCTTGGGTGTAATAGGGAATTATTGGGGGTGCTACGTGGTTTAGCTCCCAATTTTTAAATCTCTTTTAGAAGATCGAGAACGTATTTTCTTTTAGATAAGAAGATCCCCTTTTCGTTCCTCATGATCTCTACTTCTATATTTAAGTGATCCCAAACCCTTTGTTAGAAAATGAGATTGAAAATAAGTTATGATATGCTTTGACCGTCGCTTCCGGTAATCACAATATCATTTATATATGCTACAAGTAGGATCGCACAATTTTCAGATCGCCCATAGATGATGTATGATCGGACTTGCACTTGCATCCCATAATTCAATATAACTTGGCTGAACTTACAATACCATGCTTGAGGACTTTATCTTAAGCCATACAAGGGTTTCCGGAGGCAATATACTTTCTCATGCTCCCGTTGTGCAAAGAAAAGATGGAAACAGAAACAACCAAACGAGATTACACAAATTGAATCAAAATGCCAAGCGAAAACTTGCCGGAATGAAGATGAAGATGGCGGCAAAGCAGCAATGAAACACCGAAACGAAACGGCGCACCATGTGCTCTCATGTGCCGGCATGTTGTTGGTAGGCGGCAACTTGGGGCTCACACGGTGGTTGGTTGGCAACCATACTCATATAGTACTCCCTGGCGAAGCTCGTCTAAGTTCTATGGGGGCTGTGAGAACTAAGGAGCCCTTTAAATGGGTGCCTTAGTTCAAACCTGAAAAAAATCTTAATTATTACAAAATTTTGAATGAGAACCTTAATTTCAGATACCATGTAACAAGTAGTTCCTTTTGGTTTATGTTTAAATTACATGTGTAGGTATATACTATATTGTTTTACAAGAAATGCGAGAATCAAATCTCTAGTTTCCATATCTCCCTAGTCTTCATAACAAGCTGAAACAGGAAACATGGTATAATTGAGTTTATCCTCGAAAGGATGTATGAACCTTTTTATTCAATATCAGCTCTTTAGTGGTACTATTAGGGTGATTATTTGTTTCCAAGAGGATTTAGTAGCAACAGAAGTAAGTTGGAAATGTTTCTTGGAGGACTACTGCATTGGAAGCATGCACCATTTGGTGGCCCTTGGGCTTTTATGGGTTTGCGAAGTAAACCATTAAAATCTGGAATAACTGCTGATAAAAGCTAAAGAATTTTGGAAGATTCCTATTACCCTTCCCTCAACTCTACTTGCCTTCCGCCTTCTTTTTCCCAATCTCTCCCTTCCAATCTATCTCTCATCATGATGTGCATGGCTGAAAAGTTAAAAAGTTTGTTTGTGTTTGTCCTATATTATGATTTATCTTCTTTGATTTATTACGTTAGAGAAAATCTTGCTTTTTTGGACCTGAGGATGTTTAACATGATAAAGTTTAGCTCGTGGAAGTGATGTTAAAGTAAACTAGCATAAATGTTTGCATCTCATCTTGGACAAAAGGTTGGTCTCTCGGATTATTGTATTCCTAGATTTAATTCTTACAGCCATTGCAACTTTCTGCAGGGAGGCTTCCTTTAAAGATCTGAGAACTGGTTCAGGGGATCTATCAATGGTAACTGGTAATACTGATATGTCTATTCACTTGATCAAACAAGACAGAGATCTGAACCATAGTCAGACGATTAAGAAATATAACCACAGCAACAAAGATCCGCAGTTCCAAAGTGGAGTTTTACGAACTAATTGCATCGATTGTTTAGATCGCACAAATGTTGCCCAGTATGCCTATGGTTTAGCAGCCTTAGGTCGCCAACTCCATGCCATGGGATTGACGGATGATCCCAAAGTGGATGCTGATAGTAGTATTGCTGCAGCTCTAATGGATATGTACCAAAGCATGGGTGACGCTCTTGCACAGCAGTATGGTGGATCTGCAGCTCACAACACTGTATGTACACTTGTGAAATTACAGGCTAATTCACAACTGACCGGGATATGGAGATTATTACAAGACGATGGGGTTTAATTTATTATTGCGTTCATCATGATTGCAGGTATTCCCAGAGAGGCAAGGAAAGTGGAAAGCTACAACACAATCTAGAGAATTTTTAAAATCTATCAAACGCTACTACAGCAATGCTTATACAGATGGTGAAAAACAAGATGCTATAAATTTGTAATGTTCTATCTTACGTTGTTTGTTCAATGTCTACTTACTTAATTTATCATCCCATAGATGCCACTATATTTATGATTCAGTGGCTTTCATATATCTATTCTTCCTTACCGGAGATATATTTAGGTTCATTTTCCTTCTCATGTTAGCTCTAGGTAGTTTTATTTGTTTTTTATATTTCCCCTTTACTGAGCTTCTTAGTCCATCTATTTATTGTCTTAACCAGATTTTTGGGCTACTTCCAGCCACAGGAAGGAAAACCAGCACTTTGGGAACTTGATTCCGATTATTATCTTCACGTATCTGGGATAGGGGATGACCTCATCCCAGAAGGCTGGTAAATTTCAAATGCAATGATTACCAATATACCGATATTACAATGTGCAACTACTCTTATTGTTTCAACCTTTTAAAGTTATGGTAACTAGTAGGGGTAGAATGATTATACAATTAACGTATCACTTCCTGAATTTGTCTTGTGTAACAATTAGGATCCAAAACCTTGTTTATTTGAATTAACATCAAGCCCAAGGTTCTAAATCGCGTAAGGCGTGGTGTGGCGATGAGATCAAGCCTCAAGCCTTACACGCCATAGCGAGAACGCGGCGTTTTTCAAGGTGTAAAATAAGGCGGCAAATTTGTATGCCATATATATATAATATTATATACATATATGTTTTCTATTTATTATTCAATGATATAATGATATTAAAAAATTTACATTCATATTAGAAGAAAATTCATATATATTAATTATATATTATATAAAGTGTCTGTGAACAAATATTCAAAGTAGAACTTGGAAGGGTTTTAGAACTTCGTTTTAACCATGAGTCCATGACGTGTGAATCCATGAAAGTGTGAGTGATGTGAATAGGTAAAAAAAGGTAAAAATTAATATTTTTAAAACATATATATATATTTAAAAAAAAGTCACGCCTTATAAAAGATGCCCGCCACAGCGTGCCATGGTGCGCGTCAAGGCGCCATGGCATGAGTCACGCCTTACATAAATGCTATAGGCCTTATCCTAACGGCCGGAGACGTGTAAGACGTCATGGCGCGCCATAGCAGACTTTAGAACCTTGATCAAGCCTAATATATCTAGGGCTCCAAATCTAATGTAATTTTATCTTCTTAGACTCATTCTCAAGTTGGAGCTTATATGTAGCCGTTGTGCATACAACGGAAAGGAGATATAATCTTCAACAAAGAAATATGAATTTCAAGAGGCAGCACTAAATACCTGATATGACTTTAGGTATTGAAATTTCAAGAAGGTAATTTCCTGTACAGCAGCATCTGCCCAGCCTCAGATTAGATCAAGTCCTCTACTCCTTGCTTACAAATAGGTTTCTAGTCTTACGAAATTGCTCCTACAGCTGAAAAACAAATATGTGGATCATCATCAAAAGCTGTTATCATAATGAAAACTCAAATTGTTACGCGTATGGATATAGTTTCCATCTTTGATGCATAAATAATTGAAAACTTTTTCTATACTACTAAGTTATATGTGCTTATGGACGAAGCCTATCCCTCTTTGTTTTCCCTGCAGAAGCATATGCACTTTTCTCCCTACTTTTTCATCCATCATTACAGTTTTCATGATCCCTGTGACTTGCTCCTCTTGCTTTTTGGGGCTCTAGTCTACCAATCTTATGTTTTGGACATTGTGTTTGCAGTTCACCAACTGATGCTGAACCTGTATGTGTGGGGCGCTGTCTAACACCTATTGCAGCATGCAAAGAGGACTTTTCACGGATCAAGCTGACATCATTTTCCAAATTAATAGAACGAACTAGTGGTGCAATAAAGAATGTAAGGCTTTGTAGCGAACCAGATCACAAACCTGGAAATTCTGGAATGGCACCTGATGCAGTGTAAGTATCTTCCAAAACTTTGCTTGCTTTTCTTATTATCTAGGATTAACAAAGAATTGATTTGTTACTGAGTGAATGCATTTCATACATGATACACAAGATGGGCTAGTGGGCAGAGAACAATGAAATATATAAAATCTTGTATAATGAAAAACAATCCTATATACGCATAATAAAAACCCAACTATTAGCAATCCTCAACTTGGAGCTGAGGACGGGGAAGGATCATGCCACCTTGATCGACTCCCCTATTATGTTTTGGAATGGTAAGGAATTCCCTATTGCTTCTTTAGCAAAGGTGAGGATAAATGATCTTGAAACTTGATTATAGACTCTTTTATGTTTCATTAATGCAACAAATGAGTGGCTGGACAAAGGAATGTCTATCTATAGAACTTAAGATGCGTTGAAGACCATGCTATTCTACCAGCATCATGTTACTTTTTGTCAAAAATGCTGTCCAACTATAAGCATCAGCAACTCCATTTTCGTATGACCGTCACAAAATATCATGTGCATGTGTATACTTAGTTAACAAGGCACATGCCATTTGTATACTTACATTTCTTTTTGGTTTGCTTTCACTCTAAACTAGTAAAATAATTTATTTTATGTGACACTTTAGTTACTATTGTTCATTTATTTGTGGTTGGTCAATTATAAAAGACTATACATTATGTTTATAAACTTGGTTAGTATTTATTTGTTGCTAGTTTTTTTATCTTAATGTCACTTTAGAAAGAGTAGTTATCATGAACATCTTTCTCTGTCTTCCTTGTTTGGATAATGGCACACATCTTGCCGTGTGCCATGCATGGATCACTTTCTAGTTGGTGCCATGCTTGGTCATACACCATGACTGTTATGTTTATATGTAACTCCTGCTATAGTAGATTATATGAACAGCTTGATCAATATGTATGCCACAAACGTGAACTGTAGGTTAATAGGAAATTTAATCTCACACCTATAAAGTTTGGGGCGAGTATTATTTAGAAATGGTGATTGGAGTTCATACTTTTGATTGTGGTTTGGATGTTCCACAAAGGTTGTTGGATCTATCGGGATATTTAAAGATGTGGACAGTGACTTCTGATGGGTGGATTCAATCTAAGGTTTAATATCTATATGATCTGTCAGGATCGAAATTCAAACAAGAATTTAAATAACACTCAGAAACTTATGTTAAAGAAGTTGCGGAAAAACACTTTAACAGAAAATCAATGGAACAGTATATATAACTCAAATCACAAGTTATATTAATTCAACTTGATGATTACACACAAAAACCTCAATCTGTTTAACAGGCTAAACAGACGTTCTATACTTCTCTATAGAAAGGATCTAAACTATTCTTGAGGTTAATTCTCTCTAAACAAAAACGTATGAATAATTGTTTTCTAACAAAGACTTCTATACTATATATACATAGTTGATTACAAGATAATTATCAAAATAAAATTGATCTTCAGTATCAATACCATAATTATCTTCAACCTTATCTCCAGCTCATCTTTATCTTCAAGTCTTCTTTATCTTTAGAAACAACACTAACCTTCTTTTAGCAGTATTAATCATCTTGCAGCATTAACTTTCTCAACAGTATTAATCCTTGAGCAGTATTAACCATGCTTGCAGTAGTAATTTTCAACAGTACTAACTACTAGCAGTACTAACTCTCCAAGCAGTACTAACTATTCAAGTAGCAGCACTAACTTTTCAAGCAGTATTAATTCTACTAGCAGTATTAAAATTACAAGCAGTAGTAATACCTTTCAACTAGCAGTAGTATCCATCCTTGGCATATTCAGACCCAACAATCTCCCCCTAACTTAACTTTTCAGAATGAGAAGTTAAGTTCTTCAGCATAGGTCTTCATGATGCTTTCAACACTTCAACTCAGTTGCCCAGATTTGGATCCAGTCCCAGACTTTGATTGATAATTCTTCTGACTACTATCCTGGCCATTTCTGAATCCTTTGAACATATAAGTTTTGCATTCAACATACCTTGCAACTTGACTTTGCTGTGATCATAGATTTTATCCACCAGGTAGTACTCATGATAAGCTCTGTCTACAGTGATGACATAGACTCCACACCTTTCAAACAGCATCCAATTTTCTATTCTTTGGAATTTATTCTCCAGATGCAGATCTCTGACCACATGTTGAACTCTGCTAGGATCAAACATCATGCACAAGTACTCCATGGCTAGTCTTATTAAGCTCATTCCTGCTTTTGTCAATTCTTCTTCATACAAGCTCATTCCAACCTTAAACATTTATTCTAGGTCTGATCTGGAACAGCTTCTGATGATTTTGCCCCAAGTAGAGTAAACCTCATACTTGTCTCCCATCCTTTTAATCCTGAAGTATTTCTTCCTTTGATCTTCCAGGATATCCCAATGGATAATTTCAGGAGCTTGGACTGATATTGGGTCAGCTTGTACTGGATCTTCATCTGTCACTGTCATGTACAAGTCAAACTGCTCATTTGATTGCTGATAGGACTGCTCTGGATTCTGCTCTGGCTCTGCTAAAGGTTCATCAATAGGTTCTGCTTCTGCTCTTTCTTCTTCAATTCTTGCCCTTTTTGCCTTTGGCTTGGTGGCAATAGTTTTCTTTCTTTTGATTACTCCAATTTGATGAGCCAATGTCTCTTCTTTCTTTTCTTCTTTCTTTTCCTTGACAGGAGTTCCTTCTTCACTTTCTGGGAAGGGTTGTATATTGAGATCATGCCTCTCTTTCATCTTCCTTTCAGCTTCTTCCCTTTGAGTGGAGTCCCCTTTTAGTTTGGCCATCTCCTTCTGGTAAAGTTCTTCAAGCTTTCCAAAAGACATACTTGTAAACATTCCCTCAGGAACTCCAATAGCTCCTTTCAGGAAGTTTATCATTTTCCTTCTTTCTTGATTTGCTAAGTATGTATTGGAAGGTTGTCTTTGCCTTTGCACAGCAGCTTTCTTTATTACTTTCTTAACAACAGCAGGCTTTAAACTCCTTTGATATTCTTCATTCAACTTTTTGGCCATATCCAATGCAAGCTCTCTATCTTTTGCAGATTGAATTTCTTCCTCCTTTTCCATCTCTTCTTGAAGCTTTTTGGCCACTTCTTCATCCAACTCAATCTGTTTCTGTTTCTTCACTGGTAGCTCAGACTCAACCATCTTTTCCTTTCCCTTCTTCTTTGCATCCTCCACACTGACTTCTTTTAGTTTCTTCTCTAATCCTCCTTCTTTGATCATTACTCCCTTAGCCTTTTGAGTGACTTTGGGAGTGTCATTCTTAGCTTTTACAAGGGTTTCTGCAATTTCAATTTCCTCTCTGGACAATGCTGTTTCTGCTGCAGTTTTCTCTGTTTCTACTTCTTTTGCAGTTACTGCTGCTGGCTCAGTTACTGCTTCTTTTGTATTTTCTGCTGCATTTGCTTTTTCTGTTTTCCTATTCAACTCCCCTTCAAAATGAGCTTCCATGCTACCAGGGCATTGTTTCTCCCCTTCAGCTTGTCTCTCCCCCTTGTTGAAAGCATCTCCCCTTTTCTTTAAAACATACTGCTTTCTTCTCTTTTTCTGCACCAACCTCTGAACCATCTTCTTTAGTTTGGTAATCTGCACTTGTTGAGACAGAATCACCAGTTTCAATTCCTCTATATCAGCACCCTGTTTGATGACATCAAGATTGATATTTCCCATAGTTTCCATCAATTCATCATAGTTATATCTGTCCTCACCTCCTTTGGGTGTGTTGACCACCCTTGAAGGATCCTTGGATCTTTTAGTAGAGGTCTTCTGCCTAGCAGAAGCAGCCTCTACCCCCTTGGTTTCTTGGCACCTGGGACCTTTGGATGATTGCTCACCCAAAGTTGCCATGGGGAAGGTCTTAGGGATGTTCACACTGTCCTGCTCTGCACTTTGTGCAAAGTCAGTAGTGTGAGCCTCACTGCCCACATGCTCAACCTGCTCCTTAGTGAACACCTTCTTGGGGTTGGGAGACACCCCTGTGGTTTCCCTATCGATATTCTCCAATGGAGAATGCTCCATTAGAGGGCTTGAAGGCTGTGGGGGTGAAGGTATAAGAAGGGAAGGAACCTTCTTTACCTTTTTCCTTGTATAGATTTTGGTGATGGGGTATGTGAGCTTTTCAATAGGAATCTGAGGAGGATTACTAGAAATGAGTGGTGTGGGTAGGTCATCAGTTTGGTTGTCAGATGAGGGCTTTGACACTGATGCCTCACCATGGGAATGTGACACACCCATCATTGTAGAGAACAATGGGGTGTCTTGGCCAGAAAAGTCCTTGGAGGGCCTTTTCATGTTTGAGAATACCTTCCCTTTGGGAGGTTTTGGTACATACACCTCTTGAAAAGAGGGTAGATCCGTCAATTCCTGTAGTATAATCTCTTGTACAAACCTGGGATACATATAAAAGCTTTTGGATTTGGTATCCAGGTTTGACACAAAATCATTGAATCATTTGTGAGAAATTAAACTTTCTAGAGGTAACTAAGCAGACCAAAGCATAAGCTAAGGTACTGCTAAACTCACTCTATCCAGTTGTTTTTCGTGAAATACAATGTTGTAGGGTATGAACAAAAAATCTCCACTGTGGTGAAAATCTGTTCTTGAAAAACTTGAATATATCAGTGGGACCTTTATACCCCATATTACTAAGAGTTTGGAAAAGATCTTCCTTAGGTAAAGAGGTTATACCTGAGGCATCATCTAAGCGTAGATGGATGCGAATACACTCCTCTGTGATGGTCAGGGTTTTATCACATACCCTTGTTTTGATGACCTGATTGCCCTCTTCAGATTGAATATCAGCATTGGCCCAGAACTGCTGTTGATGTTCCACATAGATTGTGGTATTGACAGAGCGTGGGCGATGTGTGAGGATTTGAGGAAATCCACTATAGCATGGAAACCTTCAGCTTGCTTTGGTTTCTGTAACATGGCGAGCTCGTTGTGTTCATCAAAGAATGCTCTTCCTGCATCGTTTTGGTTAATTCTAGCGTTCGAATCGTGAATGGGGTTGACACTGGTAAGCAAGAAATCGAGAGAGAAAAAGAAGCAATGGAAATTCAAAGAGCCGTTTGTATTTTGGCGGTCACAAGGGGTATTTATAGGTGGAGGGTTTCAGTTAGAAGCAGTACTAAGTACCCTAGCAGTATTAACTAACTCGCAGTATTAACTCATATTAGCAGTAGTAACACATACTGGCAGTACTAACACGGACTAGCAGTATTAACACATACCAGCAGTAGTAACATTGATTAGCAGTATAAATAAGGCAAGCAGTAGTAACTTTGCACTGGTAGTATAAACCACCTAGCAGTAGTAACCATACTTGACCATTTTTGAAAAGTTATTATGAGTAATATAGCGAGCAGTATTAACTGATTTAGAAGTACCAAGTACCATTTGAAGCAATCTGAAACACTGAAACACACAAGGTTAGTAGCACCATGCACAATACAATATGAGAAAGTAGACAGGAAGAAATCTATACAGGTACATCAGACAAAAGATAATAGGCTTATTCAGAGTTTATCATGCCCACACTTGTGACCAAAAATGTGAATCTACCCACATCAAAAGGTTTAGTGAATAGATCAGCAAATTGGTTACTTGTATGAACTTTCACAACCTGAATTAGCTTCTTTTCATTACAGTCTCTGATAAAATGATACCTGATTTCTATATGCTTTGTTTTGGAGTGCTTGACTGGATTATTAACAATGCTAATAGCACTGTTGTTATCTATGAAGATTGGAGTGTGAAGAAAGGTCATACCATAGTCCAACATTTGATTCTGAATCCAAGAGTACTTGAGAACAGCAGCTTGCAGCAGCTATGTACTCTGCTTCTGTTGTAGATGTGGAAACTGTGGTTTGTTTCTTGCATTGCCATGATACTAGTCTTGCACCCAAAAACTGACATCCCCCTGAAGTTGACTTTCTATCCAAATTTGCACCACCCAAGTCACTGTCTGAATAAGCAAGTAGGTCAAATGGTGAGTCAGGAGGATACCAAAGACCTAATCTAGGTTGGCCTTTGAGATATCTGAATATCCTCTTGACTGCTTGAAAGTGTGACTGCTTAGGCCTTACTTGAAATCTTGCACACACACAAACAGGAAACATGATATCTGGTCTTGAAGCAGTGAGATACATGAGGGAGCCAATCATGGATCTGTAGTGATGAACATCCACATCCTCCCCCTCAAGATCTGCAGTGATCTGTTTGTGTGTCTCCATGGGTGTGCTTGCAGGCTTTGAGTCTGAGAATCCAAACTTATTAAGAATGTCCTGCACATATTTGGATTGGCTTATAAATATCCCATCTTTCTTCTGCTTAACTTGTAGCCCTAGGAAGAAGGTAAGTTCACCCATAGAACTCATCTTGAATCTCTTGTGCATCAAATCTTCAAAATCTCTGCACATTTGATCTTTTGTGGATCCAAAGATAATATCATCCACATAGATTTGCACTATTAGGATGTCCTTCTTCTTCCTCTGAATGAACAGAGTCTTGTCTATGATTCCTCTTTGAAAGCCATTTTCCAAGAGATAGGTAGATAGAGTGTCATACCATGCCCTTGGTGCTTGATGTAGCCCATAGAGTGCCTTCTTCAATTTGTATACTCTGTCAGGATAATTTGGATTCTCAAATCCTGGAGGCTGACAGACATACACTTCTTCTTCAATTCTTCCATACAGAAAAGCACTCTTTACATCCATCTGGTAGACTTTGAATTTCATGAAAGAAGCATAGGCTAAAAATAGCCTGATTGCCTCGATCCTGGCCACTGGTGCAAATACTTCTTCATAATCAATACCCTCTTCTTGAGTGTACCCTTGTGCCACTAGTCTGACTTTGTTCTTTATTACTATTCCTCTCTCATCTTTCTTGTTCCTGAAGATCCATCTTGTGCCAATTGCTCTGTGTCCTTTTGGAAGATCCACCAGATCCCATACATCTTGCAGTACAAACTGCAGTAGTTCCTCTTGCATTGCTTCTATCCAGCTTGGATCCTTCATTGCATCAAATGCCTTTTTAGGTTCAACCTGTGATAGAAAGCAAGATAATAAACCTGATTGTAGATCTTTCAATCCCCCTATCTTGCTTTGTTGCCTTGTGATCATTGGAGAATTGATGTCACCAATCACTAATTGAGGAGGAGGATTCTTCTGAGTTCTTGTAGCATTGACAGCCTCCTCATTAAGATTTACTTCAAGATTGGTGTCATTCTTTTCTGGAGAGCTTCCACCATACACTGAAGAATCATCATCTGTGTTTTCCTCTTCCAAAACTGGCATCTGACCTTTGATTCCTGAATCTAAGGGCTGATCTTCCTTTTCACCTCTGTCCTCTTCATTCTGAGCTGGTTCAGTGTCCTTTGAATATGAAGTATCTTTCTTATCTTGGTCACAGAATTCAACAGGATCAGCAGTAGGTGTTGGGAACAGCACAAACTCTTGTCTTTGAACTTGTGCCTGTTCTGTCCTTGTTCCTGCATTATGCTCATTACTGAAACCCAAAGAATTAGTCAGTGAATCAATGTCAAATAGCCAATCAGGACCTGAACCAAGTTGATTTGGTGTGTTCTCATTGCATTTGACATTGTCACTTTCCTCAATAATCCTAGAAGAGGTGTTAAAAACTCTGTAGGCCTTACTTTGAGCTGAGTAACCAACAAGAAACCCATCCTCAGCTTTGCTATCAAACTTGCCTAGGTGAGTTTTGGTATTGAGAATTGTGCAAGGACACCCAAAAGGTTTGAAAAATCCAATAAAAGGTTTCTTCTTTTTAAAAAGCTCATAGGGTGTCTTGTCTTGAGATTTTACTACTAGAACTCTGTTTTGAACATAGCAGGCAGTATTAACTGCTTCTGCCTAAAAAGTAATTGGAAGTTTTGAATCTGCCAACAGAGATCTAGCGGCTTCTATCAGAGTCCTATTTCTCCTTTCAGCAACACCATTCTGTTGAGGAGTCCTAGGAGCACTGTATTGTTTCTCAATGCCTTTTTCCTCACAAAAGTTGTTTAGGTGAAGAAATTGTATTTATCTCTTTGGACTTAAGAGAAGTTTTGTGTTGTTTGCCTTTAAGACATGCAACACAATGATCATCACATGAAAATACCTTTTGTGGCAAACCTCTTACAAGGTTGTTTTTCACAAGTTTGTTCATTGTTTTAAAGTTCATGTGATACATCCTTCTGTGCCAAAGAGATGATTCATCTACTGAAGCTTTTGAAAATAAACAATTTAGAGATGAATCAGAGACTACACTCTCCAAGTCTAAGCAATAAACATTGTCCTTTCTAGGAGTTCTAAGTAGTATCATACTTTCATCAACTACCTTAAACCCTGGAGCAAGGATAATACATTCAGTATCATTGAATAATATGCTATGTTTCTTGTCAGAGACCTGTGATACACTTAACAGGTTGTATCTCAATTGCTCAACATAGTATACATCCTCAAAGATCATCTTACCTTTTGACACATTACCTTTTCCACTTATCTTACCACCTGCTGGATTATCACCAAAAGCAACATGTCCTCCATCAATTCTTTTGAAGTTTTGAAGGCAGGCCATGTTACCTGTCATGTGCCTGGAACAACCACTATCAACATGTCAAATGCTCCTTCCCTTGAGCTGTTGGTTGCCCTGCACATTTAATAAAGCAGTTAGTTTTTAATAGGAACCCAAGCCAAAGTGGTCTTGGGTTTCCCATTCTCATCAACGTATTCATATTCAGACCGGATGAGATTATCACATTGAGAAATCTTATTGCTTGAATACTTTGTCACAATAATGGGTCTGTTACTGGAAGCAGTACTAACTTGATTGGCAGTACTAACTTCATTAGCAGTACTAACATTGTTAGCAGTACTAACTTTGTTAGCAGTAGTATTGCTTGCAGCAGCATTATTTCTGTCAGCAGTACTATTTGAAGTAGCAGTACTAACAGATTTCTTTACTTTTGGAACCCAAACCTGGACAAAGTTGTTTGCTGTCTTTTTCTTTAAGTTACTCCTTGGCTTATTTGGAGTATTTTTCTTTGAATTAGCAAACTTATTCTGAACATGAGATTTTATAGGTGCCCTTCTCACATTCTCAGTCATATGATTTCTTATTTGCTTCCTATAACCAACAGGATTTTGTATATTTCTTTGAAAACTGATCCTTTGGTTAATAGGATTGAAATAACAGTATTTGGCTAGATGATTTAGCTTGCCACAGATAAAACAAGGCTTTGGTCTGTTAATTTTTCTCAGATCAATTCCTTGTTTTAATGCCCACTGATTATTTCTAATTCTTTGATTTCCCTTGTTTTATCATGTTTTTGGGGTTGATTCTGGTTACAAGTACAGGGATTAACAACAGTGGTTTTTGCATGTAATGAACTCCATGTGCCTTTCCCTTCCCTCTCTCAGAGGTCTCAGTCTTTTCATTCTTAACAGTCTCTTCCCCAGACTTCACTTTCTCACTCTTGACAAAAGGTTTGCCCCCTCTTTCATTTGTCAGTATGTGGTTTTCTAGGGGAATATCTTTTTGGTCTTTCTCCTTCTTACTCTCAGAGTTCTCTTCTTCAGAATCTGCCTCAATCACTACTTTGTCTAAAGGATCTACTTCAGTGGCTCCTTCAGATAATTCCTTCTTGTCCTGTCTTTCTAAGAGATCAGAGGTGGGAGGAATATAGTTATTGTTGTATGGTGGAGGTGTGGTGTTGTAGCCTATTCCTCTTCTAAGTTTGTCATGGACTTGAGTTTTTAAAAGTGAGTCCATTGCTTTAGAAGCATTGGAATATTTCTCAATGTCCAGCTTTGCTTTCTCAAAATCACTCCTTATCTTCTCACATTCCTCTTCAGACTTTTTGAGCTTAACCTCTAACTGATTTTTCTCCCACTTCCAGTAGTTTGTATCATAGGAATGTTGAAGTTCATTAGCCTGGTAAGACTTAATTTGTTCTTCAAACCTCTCAACAATCAGAACATACTCTCTTCTATCTTTCTCTAACCTTTTAAGGTCATCACACATACTCTGATTGTGATCCCTGTACTTTTTAACAGTTTCAATACAGGTTTTAGAGCAAAGATTAGAAGTTACCTCTGTGGGAATATCAGTGCTTGCTGACTCTGAAACTTTAGCTATTAAAGCTTGATTCTGAACTGCTTCTTCTGCTTGGTCTCCAATCAAATCCCATTCCTTCTTGGGAAACAAGAGCTTGAGAAGAGTTCCTACTGTTGAAGCTAGTGGACTGTGATGATTGATGGTTGCTAGTATGCTGTTGAGGCATTCCACTTCTGCATTCTCTTGCAAAGTGCCCCAACTTGTGACACTTGTAACATTCAGCCTTGGATTTATCAAATCCAACCCCATCTTCTCTTTTCTAAGCAAAGTTGTTCCTTCCAGTCCTTTTAATGAATCTTTTTACCCTCATAGTCAGCATAGCCATCTGCCACTTGATGTCCATCTCTTCCAGATCATCACTGAGTCATTGGATCCATCTTGCTTTGATCCATGGGCAGCACTAACTGATTCTGTATTAGCAGCAGAATCAGTAGAGGATGATAAAAGAGCAGTATTATATGAGTATCCAGAGGGCTTCTTCTTTGCTTCTACCTCTGCTTCAAACACCCTAAGGTCATTATAGAGGTCATCCAATTCCTTGTCCTCCAATTGGTCATTCTGTCTGAAGGAGACAATGTACATAGTCCATTCATCACCAAGAGATCTTAGAAATTTTCTGTTAACATCATCTTGATCTATCTGGACACCAACAGTAGCCAATTCACCAATTAGCTTATTAAATCTATCAAAAGTTTTTGAGTCATGGACTCATTCTTTGTAGACATGAAGTTTTCATACTGCTGCTTTAGTATGGCCTTCTGATTTCTCTTGGTACTTTTGGTACCAGAAAATCGTTTCTCCAGAGAATTCCAAAGAATTTGTGCATCAGAACAGTTGCAGAATTGATGTTGATACTCCTTAGGTATAGCCAAAAGCAAAGTGCTCAAAGCTTTCATCTCTGTCTGCCTCAACTTTCTCTCTCCATCTGTTTTTGGTGGAGGTCTCTTTCCTTCTGCATCCATCTTTCCTCCATCAGAAGGGCCATTCTCAATGATGTCCCACATTGAGAAGTCTGTGAGAAGAATGTACTGCTTGATTCTGATCTTCCACATGTCAAACTCATTGGGTTTGAGCATGGGAACCTTTGATACCAAGACACTGTCGCTTGAACTGTCCATGATTAAAGGTTTCTGAATTTTCTAGCTCTGATACCACTTGTCAGGATCGAAACTCAAACAAGAATTTAAATAACACACTCAGAAACTTATGTTAAAGAAGTTGCGGAAAAACACTTTAACAGAAAATCAATGGAACAGTATATATAACTCAAATCACAAGTTATATTAATTCAACTTGATGATTACACACAAAAACTTCAATCTGTTTAACAGGCTAACAGACGTTCTATACTTCTCTATAGAAAGGATCTAAACTATTCTTGAGGTTAATTCTCTCTAAACAAAAACGTATGAATAATTGTTTTCTAACAAAGACTTCTATACTATATATACATAGTTGATTACAAGATAATTATCAAAATAAAATTGATCTTCAGTATCAATACCATAATTATCTTCAACCTTATCTCCAGCTCATCTTTATCTTCAAGTCTTCTTTATCTTTAGAAACAACACTAACCTTCTTTTAGCAGTATTAATCATCTTGCAGCATTAACTTTCTCAGCAGTATTAATCCTTGAGCAGTATTAGTAATTTTCAACAGTACTAACTACTAGCAGTACTAACTCTCCAAGCAGTACTAACTATTCAAGTAGCAGCACTAACTTTTCAAGCAGTATTAATTCTACTAGCAGTATTAAAATTACAAGCAGTAGTAATACCTTTCAACTAGCAGTAGTATCCATCCTTGGCATATTCAGACCCAACATGATCAACTCATTAAGATTCTGAAACAAGTATAATTTACATGTTAAAGCACCCTATACTTGGTTTTATACGGTAAAAGCAACATGTAAGCGCTCTTCCTGAATTGTACTCACCTTTCTGATGTTCCTCTTTAATGTAGTTCCATGATTAGCCATGCATGTATACATGAAAAACTCCTATTACTTTAAATCTGACTTTGTACGTTTTCGTCGTCTTCATTGCTTCCAATAGAACTCTATTGAATTTTTATATGCAGCTAGCATTGCCACTGGCATTGGCATTTTATAATCATTTACTAAACCATAGTGGGTAATTGCAGAGAAATACAACTTAGAAGCCCAAACTGGCTTTTTGGCCACAAAAAGTTTGAAGAAAGTAATTCTACAGTGAAAGTTGCAGCAGATGAACTGGCCATCAGAGGACGTGAAGACGAGAAGAAATTTGATGACTTATGTGACCCCAATTGGATTTCTTCGGCTATTGACACTAATGAAGAGGATGTATTTCGAAGGTATTTCTCTTGCAAAGTTCTCTCTGTTTTTCTATCAATTGACTCATATAGGGCTAACATCCTTGATTTATCTGAAGAAATAGTTTTTGTTCTGTTCTTTTTATCAATGAAACAGTTTATTCCCATCAAAAATATAGCTGCTAGCTGCTTACACCCGTCCAGTTGACAGTAAATAGTACTACTATTATTATGCCCACTGTTTCCTCGTAACAAATAGGTAACATGATGTAGGAAATATTTACAATGATATATTGACATCAAGATTTTTTCTGTGAGGTGGGTCAGGTTATGTAAGATCCTACATCGGTTGGGGAGGGGAACAAAGGTTGCCTTATAAGGGACTGAATACTTCCTCTAGCAGACGAGTTTTAAAAGCGTGAGTCCAGGTGTGGACAAAGCGGACAATATCTGGTACGGTTAGCATAGGGTGTTACAAATAGAGGTTTCATAGCAAGCGAGCTCCCTTGTGTGGAATTTTAATTAGGGTGGGGTGGGGGATCAGAAGAGACATAATTTTTCGCACTTTCAGCTAATGATTGGATCATTATCTTCATATTTTTGATGTTTGTTCGTCCACTTGAACATAATATCCTTGAAATTTGACATTTGAATTGGACATGCTCACTTAAATGCAACAGACTAACCATTTAATAGAAAAGGGTCTATAATTCAAACATAATGGGATTAACACTTAACAGAACTCCAATTTGCAGCAAACATCACATGGCATCAGCATGAGGAAAACTGGAAAAGAATGATGGTGCATCTCAGTTTCCAAAATCAATAAATTAAAAATAGAAAAAAGAATTCAAATAAACAATCACATTCCATCAATATATTACTATCAATTCCAGGCTGGCAAAATAGTATTTAATGTCATTTCATTTCAGCATCACATGTAATTTCGACATTAGCATCATCCGTTTTACTCCCAGACAAAAAAATACAGCTGCATTCTTGTTTTTGGCAGTTGCAAAGTGGGTATATGGAGCTATTCATACCATTCCATCTTAATTTTTTTTAAAATAAATTCAATCTCCTTTGTAGTTATGTGTCATGTCTTGTATTTACATCGTCTTTGTAGATATCTTGCAATGACTTCAATAGATGAAGCCAATGGATGGTATGGAGGTACATTGCTTGCTGAGCAAGATGAAACTAGTGAGGTATATACACATTATGCCCAGTTCTGTCAGGTAAATATTCTTTTACCTTTCTACTTCCTCATAGTAAAATTTTATTGTTAACAAATTATGCTGGTTGGTACTACAACATCACCTATTGATAAGGTGAATTCAGTATTATCATTCATCTCTTTGCTAGTAGAAAATACCAAAGGAAAATATAGTAGTTATCTTCAGTCACAGAGGCTCTTGTTGCATACCTACATTCATGTTGATCTTTGGGGTCATTTAACCACCCTTACTTACCTTATTGGGTAACATTCTCGGCCATCAAAATGGATTGTTGGTAAGCATCTTTTACCCGGTAAGTTCACCGGGTAAGTTTCTCGGTCCTTGTCATGCTCACCCAGTAAGGTAAGTGACACCCGTAAGCATTTGGTGAATAACCCCTAAGCTAACCTGGTCAATCATATAATACTGGGTTGGTGTTCTAGATTTTATTAGTTCTTTGATTTTAGAGGCTTCCTTCTATTCATAATTTAAGTTTTCTCTGAGAACTGAAAGTCGTCTTAAATGGAGGCTGCATTGTTAGTGGCTTTGTATGTACGATGAAAAAGACAGTTTCAGAAATGTGCAATTATTATACTTTATAATTAACTAAATGACAATTTTACCCTTATTAATAGAGGGTGTAATAATTTCTTCATCTCATAATTACTGGTATAATTGGAAAGTAGACATCTATTTTTAAAGGTGGACACTTATTTTGTGACAAACTAAAATAGTAATGCATCCACTTATTTTTTTTGGGGACGGAGGTAGTAATATTTAAGCTAAAATTACTTCTTTGTCCGTTGTAATCATTAGTAATGGACCCATGAGATTCCTTTATTTTATACTGTTGAAGAGTATTTTAAATATTTAACTATAATGGTAACAGTTTTACCAAACTTTTATAATTGTTTTTGGATGGATTAATCTAATAATTTACGGTGTGGTTTTGGTATTGCAACAAACAGAGCCCTGTGATGGAACCGTTTCAAAACGACAGTGATAAAGAGAAGCATTATGGTGAGGTTCTTCATTCGGTAGCAGTGGAGTCCATGGAGGATGGGTGTGTAGAAGCAGAGATGGAAGCAGCAGTGACGGAATACGAACTCATTGGAGCAGATCTCGGGATTTGCCCCAAAACGTTCAACGCTTTGGCCATCGACCCAACTCACTTGACAAGGTGGATGATCGGAGAACGACAGGTTGCTGCTGCTTAACAAGGTTTAAATCACCATTTTCTTCCACAATTGAAGAAAAACTTTATAAACAACAATCGGTCAATCTGTACAGAGTTGACTTTGTAAAGCATCATGATTTTGATTAATGAATGTATATGGTGGCATTATTAAGATGGTTTTCCACTTTTGGAGAGTGATTTGGTATATATCACATCTCAAACATTTAAGTATCTGGGTAAACGGTTTAAGCATTAAGTTATTAATCGATTACGAGCGATGTATCATATTACATGTTAGCCGAGAAAAATTGTAATAAAATAAGAATTGAATTCGATTTCACTCATATTTAAAGAAACCAACTAACAAAAATCCCATTTTAAGAAATCAACTTATCAAAATTTTCATTTAAAAGACTTGATCAAACTCATGTTTCTTGAAATAAGAATCAAAACAAAGTTGGTTTTATTTTGATTTTGCAAAGTAAGAGGTTTAGAAAGTTGGTTTATCAGAATGGTGATTTTCGAAGTTGGTTAGAAAAAGAAAAGAAAAAAAAAATAAAGTTGGTTTTATTTTAATGTAATTAATAATTATATTGCTCATGTATGGATAAAGTTGTCTATAAGGATTAATCTGTCTGTATAGATTGAGAATTTTTTTGTTTGAGAGAGTTTTTTCTAGGTAGAAGGAGCGATGTTTTTTAATTGGGAAGAGCAAGTTCAGAAAAAACTTGACTTTGTGCATAAAATTCTCCCTAGAAAGCTTACTAAATAAACCACTTTATATATCATTAAACCACCACTAAACAATCATGTATAGTTGACTAAATAAACTATAATAAACGAACTTTATAAGTCTCATTAAGCTCGTTAAGCTGTTAACAAATGACCCTATATCTTTGTTCCAAAAATTAGAGACAATTGTGTTTGGTGTATGGTGATGAAAGATGGCCAACTATGAACCATAAGTTCATTATCCACTTCATGCCAATTGTATTTAAAACCAAATAATTCTTCTAACATTTATCACATACCCACCAACATAAAATTATATATATATATATATATATATATTTAAAAAAAAAAAAGAAGAAGCAGAAAATGGGTTCTCATGGCCTTTTTTTCCATTGTTCACAAATTTATCCCCAACACATCAATTTCAGTTCCATTAATGTTCAAAGAGGAAGCACCATAACATGTCATGCTTCAAAATCCACTGGTTTTCCATTTAACTCTGTAAGTTCTCCTCCCAAAAATCTTATTTGCAAAATGGAAAAATTCAAATTTCATTCTTATTTTTATTTTAAAAAATTATGAATCAAAATATTTATTTTGAGAAAGTGTGATTCAAACTTCTTATTTAAGGGACATTGTAATTAAATTTCTGTCTTCTAAAATAGGAACGAAAGTAAAGTTGTTTTCGTTTTGTCATATAGAATTAATAATAATTATGTGTTTGGTTTGTAGAATTTAGAATGAAACCGAATTCAATTCTTTATAAAAATACATTATAATTAATTATAAAATAATTAAATTATCTTTTTATTAATTGATTATTACAAAACGAATGTTTTGAACATATTTTAAAATATTATTCCATTAAAATCCTATGAAGTTTCATGAAATACCAATCACCTCGTGGGATTTCAAAATCCTATGTTTGTGGGATTTCAATGAAATCTCGGGATTTCAAATCTCATGAAATACCAACCATCCCGTGGGATTTCAAAATCCTTTGTGGAATTTGAATGAAACCCTTCAAACCAAACATGGGATTGGAATATAATCCAAATAAAAAATCCCTCCACAGTCAATTCAATCCAATTCTACAAATCAAACGGGACCTAAGTTTTCGATCATGATTATCCATGATTATGGTTTTATATCATGGTTCTTAAAAATAGGAACGAAAACAAAGCTGATTTTATTTTAATACAATTTACCTTTTGTATAATTTAATGTATTAAATTTTACAACAGTAATTATTTAAATAATGTTATAAATTATATTAATATCTAATCAATACTTGCAGATTTTCAAGAAATGTGAAACATGCGGAGGTCAAGGTGCCATAGACTGTGTTGGATGCAAGGTCTCATTATCTCTACATTATTAAAAATAAAAATATTAATCGCATATTTCAATACAGAAAATATTAATTATCTATACTATCTTATTAAAATTCTATTATGGTTCCACTTCTTCAATCACTCAATCTTTTCTTAAATATATAAGTTATATTTAATTTACTTTTAATACCTTATTTTTTCATTTTTCATTTTAGACTCTTGTCATATTAACATAAACAATTCGTATATGAACTAAATGCATTAAAAAAATACATTTATTTTTTTTTACAAATTATACCATTGTAATCGTTTCGTCAATACCTTCGAAATGAGTCAAATATTGAATATTCTTGGATTTAATCGTATTATTAAATATTAAAATATCAAGTCCGAATTAATTTGTTTTATATTCGTTATATTTTTATTTTTATTTTTCATTTTACACTTTTATCTATATTATTATATTAGAATAATAAAAAGGTTATTTTCAAGATTCAATGTTACATTTATCACTCTTTTAATTAGTTACTTAATTTACTTATACCCCTTACTATTTTTATTTTTCATTTTACACTCTTATCAATAATCGTATATAAACAAAAATGCAATGAAAAAATATGTTTCTTTTTCTACAAATTATACCATTATAATCGCATCGTCAATACCTTCAAAACGAGCCCAATATTGAATATTTTTTAATTTAATTGTACTATTAAATATCATGAATATTTGCGAATCAATTTGTTTTATATGCTTACGATTTATTTTTTTCACCTTTAACATATTAAAAAATACATAATCATAGACCAATTAAAATATATTAAAAACACGTTTCATTTTTATTAATAAATTACACCATTATTATTTTTTTGTCAATATTTCAAAATAAGCTTATTTTTTAATATTTCTTGATTTAGTAGTATTATAAAATAGAATAAATACGTACCAATTTTACTATATATATCTATAGCATATCGATAAACATTTGTAACGGTTATTGTAGAAAAAAAACCAGGTATACAAATCTATACATACCTATATAAATATTAGGTATTTTTTTAATTAGATTTATTCAAAATGTATAACTAGCTACATTGTAAAGGTATACAACTAACATCAGTATGGACAAAAAGAAGACAAAAATGAAATATGATTAATTTATTTTAATGGAATGTCTACAATTTTCCGGTCACACAATTCACCTTTATTAAGCACTAGAACTACTAATGACATTTATAGAGTATCTTCTGGATGATATACACATAATAGATGAAAATGAATACCAAAGTATTTCAGAGTCAATGCATGATTCACATATATGTACACCAAGCGACTCAAACATCATGCCTTCATAGACTAAGTATTGATAAGGACGAAGATTACAAACTTATCATGAAACATGGTTGACATTTTGATCTTGAGATGTTTCGCTAGCGGATACATACCTTTGTCAATTATTTTTTTGATTTCACGATGCTTCACGTCACATCGTGTACGGGTACGTAACTAGTGGTATTTAAAATTTCAATAAAAAACTTAAAATATTCAAAACAATCACTCTTTTAACCACCGTCAACCACCTCCATCCAAATCCACCACCCCCACCCACTAACAATTTATAATTTTTCAAGAAATTCTTTTACAAAGTTATATAGGATTTGATTTTGTATTCGTAAAGTTATATCGTGTTTCCTTAATTGTACTACTAGGTATATACTCGCACGATGTAGCGGAATGTAAGTAAATAACAAATAATTAATGTTACTTCCTTATAGACATGTCATCAACAATCAACCATGACCTAAGAATCACAATTTATGAAACCCTAAACCCATAAAGATATTCAATAATTAGTTTATACTACAATTATTGACAAAAAAAATTATAATGATATAATTTATAATAAGAATGAAACATATTTTACGATTATGTATTTTTAATGTGCTAACGGTGAAAAAAAATAAAACGTATGGATAGAAAACAAATTAGTTCGTAGATATTCATGATATTTAATAGTACGGTTAAATTAAAAAATATTCAATATTGGGTTCGTTTTGAAGGTATTGACGAGACGATTATAATGATATAATTTGTAAAAAAAGAAACATATCTTTTCGTTGCATTTTTATTCATATACGATTATTTGTGTTAATATGATAATGGTGTAAAATGAAAAATGAAAAAATAAGGGATATAAAATGAATTAAATAAGTAATTGTAAGGGTGGTAAATGTAACATTATAAGAGTGATAAGTGTTTTTGTATAAAAGTTTAGAGTGATAAGTGTTATTGTACAAAAGTTTGTATATTAGTTTTTTTATATAATAGTAGAGATACACATAATATTTTCCATTTATTGTATCACGACATAATATGTTTCTTTGATTGTATCAAAAATGAAAATAAGTTATTTTGATACATTTTTATCCTAAAAACTCATTAGAGTTGTGCAAATTGGGGGGAATGCGTTTTTGCAGTTATTACAAATAATTGTTTTTCATTGAGGATACTTTATAATGTGTCGTGTTTTCTTGTAACAGGGAACGGGAAAAAACAAGAAGAATGGGAATATATTTGAGCGTTGGAAGTGAGTAAACCGTGCTTATTGTTCTCTTGTTTTATAAAAATGACAATATTTAATATGCTATGCATATTATTTCGAGGTTCATTATTATTGTTGTTACCATCATCATCATAGATGCTTTGGTCCGATTATCATGATTTATATGATAATATTGGAATCAAATTGTTTTTTTTTTCTGATAAATTTAAATATTTGATACAGATGTTACGATTGCCAAGGTTTTGGGCTAAGGAGTTGCCCGAGTTGCGGGAAGGGAGGATTGACACCGGAACAAAGAGGAGAACGATGATTACTTGTATATATATTTTTCTATTTTTAGAGTTCGTGTATACAAACTTCCTTTATATTTAAGTCATTTCTAAATCAAGAAAACGATCAAACCATAACTAACAACTACAAAATATAAGGTGTAAAATGTATATGAAGATCCCAACATAACATACAAGCAAGTTTTAAGGTATTGAAACCTTGTGGGTTAGCTTAATCGGAAATAAGCTTTGGGTCATTGGGGATCCTCTTTAAAGGTCACCGGTTCGGGACCTGCAAAACCACTTGGTTTTCCTGGCTATTCTTCAGGGCCCTCGGATTTGTCAAGGTGTGCTCAAACTAACCCATATATTCATAGTTAAAAAAAGTTTTAAAGTATTGAAATGTTTAATTTTTGACACTTTCTAAACGAAAATTGTTTTTTGTAACAGAAAGTTTCTTTTGGTAGAAAGATGGGTTCTTCCCATTGCTCAAATAAAAACAACATTAATTATTTTATAAGGGAAATCAGAAATAAGATATAGTTAGCTTCCTATAAATATAAACGATATTTTTTGTTCGTAAAAACGAGAACAATTTTATATAATATTCTCTAATGTCACCAAAGCAGATGTTGTGGAACATGGTCAATCGTCAAGGACAAAGAAACCCATGCCTATGAAAGGCATATGCACATTTAACAAAATAGGAGTTAAAAGTAGTGTCCATATAAGGAAATTTCGAGGAAGGAAATTCCAAGGGCTTTGCTACTTGTGACATGACCTATCACAAATTTGTAGATTGCGGGTTTCTTAAGAATGAGACTAACAAGAAACAAAATTATGTTGATGAAAACTAATAATGTATCTGATATCAACATGGCAACTGTGCTTTCTAAAGTAAAGTTGGTGCAATCAAATATGAGGGAAAGGTGGATTGACATGGGACCGACTCGCACATATGTTCTGATGAAAAGTCTTTCAATTCTTTTGAACCAATTGAGGGTGATGACAAACTATTTATGGGTAATTTGTCTACTACGGAGATCAAAGGCAAAAGGAAGGTCATTCTGAAGAGGACTTATATATGGCAAAGAGCTTATTATGAATGATGCAGGATCTGTGTTGTAGATTTGAAAATATCAAGTTTTTGGCTAGTTACTTAAGAAACACGGTTTCTGTCAGTTTTGAGTCTTATAAGTTTGTGTTTTCAAAAAGTGGATTGTTTTTTGGCAAGGGATACCATTGAGATGGGCTTTTAAAGCTAAATGTAATAACTTATAAATGTAATTTCAATAGAATGAATAAGTGGTTAGTTATTTGCTTGAGTCATCAGCTATGTAGCATGGTAGACTTCTTTATAAAGATCCAAACTTTATGAGAATAATCATCAATGAAAGAGACGAAGTATTGACCTGCACTATGTGATTTAGTGCTAGCCGGTCCCTAAACATCCGTGTGTACATAATCAATAATTACGTTGTATTGTGTTTGCCAACACCAAAAGAGACATTTGTTTGCTTTCCAAGGATGCATTCCTTGCAGAAATTCAGGCTCCCAAATTCTTTCTCCTTGATACGGCTCTGCTTATGTAGGATTTCCAAGCTTTTCTCCGAAGTGTGGCCAAGTCTTAGATGCCATAGTTTGGAGGCATATACCTTCTTTGCACTGTTTTCACCTACACATGCACTTGCGCGCAACATTTATCCATCCAGAAAATAGAAATTATTTGGAGCTTTCATACCTTTGATTAGGACAAGAGTCCCACGAGAGATCCTCAAGGAGTCGCATTGCATACTAATCTTGCAGCCAAGCTTTGCCAATTGACCAAGGGAGATGAGAGATTTGGTCATGGAGGGAACATACCTTACATCTGAAATAGTTCGAATCATGCCATCAAACATCTTCATCTTGATGGTCCTAATGCCTAAGCTTTTACACGCCACATTGTTTGCCCTGAGGATATTGCTTCCTTCTTTTTCTTCAAGTGACGAGAAAAGTTCCTTATGTGAAGTCATGTGGAAAGAAGCCCGTGAATCCAAGACCCATTGGTCTTTGATAGTCACACCCCCGGTTGACGCGATTAGAGCGTCATCAAAATCATTCATGGCAACGGGTGAAGATGGTCCTTCCTTGTTGGCCTTGCCTTTGAGACTTGGACATTCTCTAATTCAATGTCCTAATTGATGACAATAGTAGCAATTGCTGCTCTTCTTGAACTTGCCTCTAAACTCTGGCTTGCGTGACTTTTTGAGGTAGAGCTCTTTTAGCTTTTTCCAAATACCTCGTGCAGTTGTCTCTGAGCTTATCTTCGAAATCACCTTCTCACCCATTGCTAGTTGCAATGTCGTAAGAACTCATTCTTTCATCTCTTCCGTCGATATATCAGGGGTGAGTTTGTCTGGTTCATAGACACCACGATGCACCTGGTTTCTTTGTAGCACCACCTTCATCTTCCATTACCACTTTCCAAAGTCTCCGTCTCCATTCCACCTCTCAATCTGAAGTATGGATCTGGAGGCTGCATTTGAACCTTTAATATAGGTAGAAGAAGTGCTTGATGAAGACTTGCCTATGTTTTCATCTTTTTTGGAGATAACCATCATATTCCTTCAAGAAGTGTTTGAATATGTTCCACCGAAACGCCAATAATCAAAACCGAAGCTCTGATCCCACTTGTTGGGGTTTTGGGCACCATAAAGGTCCCAAATGTAACACCCTCAAATTTGGAAAGAACAACTAATGAAAAATTTCGATATTACATCAAGTAAAAGATAAATCTTCTTCCTATAAAACAAAACTTGATATACTTCCAAAATAAAATTATATATTTAACCTCATCAATTATAAACTCTAGTCTTATACAAGGACTAAACCAGATTCGGGTGTTACTTAACCGAAATATAAGTTGTTAATCCCAAAATAAATGCGGAAGACTTCATCAAACTATTCACTTCTCGAGCACACAACTAGCACTCATCTCTTCACAGTGTCGCTAGAACTATTCCCAAACAGAACCTGTTGCACATGCCGGCAAATAAAAATGTTAGGCTAACGCCTAGTGAGTTCAAGAGTTTTCATCATAAATAAATATATCGTAAATAGGAAATAATGCAACTTAAATCATAATCTTTCAAAACAATTTACTTTAAATCTGAAAATGACTCATTTCCAATAATGCTCATGATTTAAAGATGGACGCACCAATGCAAAACATACTTTGGTGAAGTGATGCAACCCAAAACTCTCTCAAAGCGTGAATAGAAATCGAACCCCAATTTATGAAAACGCAGATAAAAACTTTATATCCCGAAACACCCAAAACTCGGGTGGGGCATAATACTCAACCCATAAATCATGGATAATAATCCATATATACAAAATGTCACCGAAAACATGGATACTAAAACTCAATACCCAAAACAACACATTTCGGTGACGGTGGAGACCTGAATTCCATCGAACGTGGCGGACACACAAAGTTAAGCCACTTATCTATGTTCTCGAGGTTCACATAGAGTCATGGATCCCCATATACGGATCCCTACCGAGCTACCACCGCAAGATACCCAAATGACCCTAGTGTCTACTCGAACTCTAGATGAGTGTCACCACAAAAGCCACAAGTCCCCGTATCCGGCTCACCATGGGCACCACCGCAAGCTTACATAAAAACATGACTTGGGGACCACTCACTAGACTTCAAATGCGAACACTAAAATTCCACGATGAATAAACATATTGGATTACACGGGCATCGAGTTCAACCACCCACGATCTATACCTCGAGCCCTTCACTAATCATAAATATTTCCTGTCCCAAAACAGAGATAAAGTTCCCAATTAAACCAACTGACTGACTCATATGCCTATGGATCCAATGCATTACAGTCTAAAACGTTACATGACTCCAACGAATGAACTAACACATTCAAAACATGTAACTCTCAAATAAGATGCAACTAAGTACACCATACGTCAAAGGCTCCTTATCGACCTACTAAAACTAAATAAATACTCCAAAGACTCATCTAAGTATAAATCAAGCACAAAGGCATAATAAACGTTTGGCTAAAATACATGAGCCAATATGGTTACATAAACCAAATTACATCTTTTCCCAAAATCTTTGTCTCTCAAATCACAATAGGCCTTCGGCCCAAAACCAAAAAGATTTACAATTTCTAAAATGTTCACAAGGTTGGGAATGACTAAAATTCAAATGACTCACACGTTCGTATTTTCAAAACGTCCTCTTACATAAACGATGCATATTTCCAACAAACACTAAAAGTGCATTTTGACCAAATAATCTCCATCTATACAATAAATCATCAAAACAATTTCATTTATGACTTATTTATCAAAATGCCCAAAAATCCCAAATGTGGGTGTTTTACAAGTATAAAGCCAAACACCTCAAATAACCAAAACCCACCAAATAACTCAACAATTGATAATTTCATGTAAAATACATAATGTAACACCCTGAATTCTCGAGTAAGTTCCCTTAGCCCTCTAGCGACCCTTCTAGGAGAAATCTCGTCGACCTCATTTTTGTCAAGTCGTCTGCCTCATTATTTTAACTTCCATTATAAGTTTTGTGTGCTACATTTGGATAACGGTAATTAAATGCATGTCAATATATTTATGTGTGTACTCTCATACGTGCCCATAGTGTGTGTGTGTGCATGGCTACCTCATACGCATGTAAGCTAAAGTGTGAAACTTACGACGTTAGAATCCCACTCTTGATTGTAGAAAATAGCACCGTAGACGTTAGAGACAAAAAAAAAGGCTCGAGAGAAGTCAAGGGGGATCGTGCGACTATGCCCGGCGACAATGCTGTGGCATAGCCGTTGTGGTCAATCTCGCGCCCATGGTACCGTAAGTAGGGAAGAGGGGGCGAATATGCCCGGCGACAATGTCGCGGCATAGTCATTGTCGTCACTGTCGCTGTCGTTTTACAATAAGCTCGAGGGAGATGGCGACTATGCCCGACGTCGATGCCGTGGCATAGTCGCAGGGTCATTATCGCCCGTGGTCAGGTATGGTCTGCAGCTTAAATTCGACTAAAAGCCCAAAATCTCATTCACTATTCTCCTTCTTTGATTTGCATATCGATTCTCTCTCTAAGGGGGACGATTTTTCCACCCTCCCTTCCCTTTCTCTCTTCATTAAATGATCTTAAAGAACCCTAGCATTTATTTCTATTTTGGAGGCTATTGAATACAAGTGTTGGGGCCCTAGTAGGATTAAGAAGCTTCAAGTCAACCAACTCCTACTCAAGTTCATCTACTTTAGGGTTTTCTCCATATAAACCCTAATAGTGAGTTTCCACCTATAAACCCTAACTCACCTACTTGTATGCTTATTTATATGCTTATAGATCTTAACTTACACATTTGTATGTTAATATATATGTACATCTTTATTTATGAGATTGACCCAATATCTAGGGTTTATGGAAAATGGTGGTGAACATATTAAAATCAACCATCTTTTACATTTAATGAAGACATGGTGGACATGTTAGTTGGAAAATATGAATAAGTTGGTCATAAACATGAAATGTATCATTTTTAAAATAAGAAGTCTTATATGATGATTTATTATGCCAAGGATTGAAATGTGAAATATGTCTAGAGGCGGTTACTTAAATTGTGTAAGATTATTTGTTAAGAATATTGGTTCCTACATCCTTGTGCACAAGGATGTAGTTTGTATATTTATTGGAATAATCATTGGGGGGCCATTATGGTCACTAGCGAGTAGGCAATAGGGGACTCAAGTCCTTGAGGTGTAACTCGTCTAGATTGGATAGGCAATAATGCTCGTAAGTCCTTAAGGTGTAACTCGACGGAGTAGGAAATAAAGGCATAAACGGTTTGAGGATTGTGATGTCTTTATGGCATGGGAACTAGAACCAGGACATGAAGTGTAATCCAATAACATCTCAGGTGACTCTATTCACGTGTTCTCGTCACCCAAGATGGAAACGGGTCTCCCCCGTATTTTCAAGAGATATCTCTTGTGTGTACTTGTTTAGGTGTAGACTATCTTTTCCAAGTGAGTGTTGACATTGGTTCAACTCTTGGGTGTAATCGGTAACATTTAATATGGTGCAAATGTTCATAATATAAACTGTTCAATCTTGTCATATCACTAGGTTATGAGTCTAACACTTGTTTGGTATTTTATGTGGCTCGTAGGTCCTACTAGTGGTGTGCAGAGAACACTGTGATTTGCCGGTCATATGCCTATAAGCTTTGAAGGATCGGGTTTTGGGAAAATTCAAGAAGAGCGTTTTGGAGACATAGCAACACCCACTTTTAATCTAGTTTGATTGTTGTCTAGATTAATTAGGTTGTTGTGTTTATGTTACATCTTTCCGCTACTTTAATTGATACAAACTACCCCAACGTTATTTGGGTTTTAATTGTTTTTAATTACAGGGTTTATAAACCTCCGTATTACGAACGTCATATTGCCAAATTTTAAGTTTTAAAATTTACCTAAATGGTAGGATGCTACAAGTAATATTGTAAGATCCCACATTGGTTGGGGAGGGGAACAAAGGTTGCCTTATAAGGGACTTAATACCTCCTCTATCGGACGCGTTTTAAAACCGTGAGTCCAAGTGTTGGATAAAGTAGACAATATCTGATACGGTTAGTCTGGGATGTTACAGATGGTATTAGAGCCAGGAACCAGACTAGTGTGCCAACGAGGACGTTGGGCTCCCAAGGGGGGTGGATTGTAAGATCCCACATTGGTTGGGGAGGGGAACAAAGGTTTCCTTATAAGGGATTTGATACCTCCTCTATCAGACGTGTTTTAAAACCGTGAGTCCAAGTGTTGGATAAAGCGGACAATATCTAATACGGTTAGTCTGGGATGTTACACATAAACACTTTAAAATGGACATTTTGGCATGTACAACGTTTTCACAAATCAACTTGAACTCACCTTGCTAGATTTAGGCTAAATCTATATTTTCCCCAACTTGAGCTCCTTTATAGAGACTTGAATCCTCAAGCCAAAACTTCCAAAAACCTAGATCCACAAGTTACCAACCATAAATACACATATTCAAGTGTTTAGAATCATTTCCCAAACATCTTATATCAAAATCTCCATTTTGGCCAAAAACCCTAATTTGACCTAATTTCCCCAAAATCATCCAAACCGAAAATTGAGAAATATAACCACTTGAGAGTCATCAATGGAGAATTTATAACTCATAATAAGGTTTAGAAATTAAGAGGATGAACTCACCACTTAGGTTTTGGTGAAAACCTAGAAAACCCCAAATTCCTTGAAGATGGAGGTGATGATGATGAGTTGTTGACCTTTTCTTCCAATCCACCACCAAATACTCTTGAATCTTCCCAAAACTAACAATCTAACCTTGAAAATCTCTCAAAAACGAAACCATAGCATTTTGAATCACCCAAAACGGAGTAGAAATGAGCAAGATATGACCAACTGAAGAAAATCCCGATTTTATGCACTACAGGTCTGGCGCGACCCTGACATGTGACAGTGCTCTGTCACTGTAGCGGGCACTGTCTCCCGAGATGTACCGAGGGCCCATTGCCTCTTGCGACCCTGCCATGCTACAGTGCCCTATGGCACTGTCGCTGGGTACTGTAGCCATATTCGTACCAAGAGTTTTTCGACCGTTCTTCGACCGCTTTCTCGACGGCCTTCCCGACCGTTTTCCCGGACGTTCCTCGACTTTTCTCCCGGCCATTCCTCGACCTTCTCTCAGAACATTTGATGCTACTATGCCAATTATCGTGCCATTGTCATAATTTCATGGCACATTCGTTGGGATGATCGAACACTTGGTAACGCCGGTGATATTGTGACATATGTCACAACCACATGACATTATAGTCATACTCCATATTTGGTTCTTCATTTACAGATTCACCCAATTCAATACTTTTCCTCCATTACAATGAAATATGTGATGCCTACCAACAACGAATGCGATAACAAAATAGGATCCAAAGCACAACGATCTATTAATCAAAGAACTTTGAAAACACACAAAAAAACAGAGATTTACGTGGTTCCACCATTGTTATGGTGATGTATGTCCACAAGGAAGAGGAGGAACTTTTATTAATGAAAAACGTTCAAACACCGAAGAGAAAATTACAAACCGAACACTAAATTGTGTATTCTTTCTCAATATTTTATCTACTCAAACTAGGATTTCTAAGCTCTCAATTTCATTCTCTCATATCATGATGGAACTCAAGAGGTTTATTTATACTAATCCATAGGAGGAATCCCAATTTGATCCCAATGCTAAAAGTTAGGAAAATCATCTTTATCGTCGCGCACGGCCAGGACGAATTATAAGGTGCGGTCATGCTCGAAGACCCAAAAGTTTATGTTTCACGAAAATAACACTACGCCTATCCGTGCTTGATCATAAAGCACGCCCGTGTCAAAACACCCATAACTTTCTGTTTGCAAAATAACATTACGCACGCCTTTGTGTGAATATATAGTGCGGTTATGTCAGAAACTCTAGAACGTTCTCTTTTGCATTCTCATGTTTTTTATCACAATTTTCAACATTTGCTACATTGAATGAGCAATTCAATAAGCGAGCTTTGATAGCAATATTGGTTTGATCTTAGCTTGCTTCGAATAGGTTTGGTAGTGAGTGACGAAATCTCTTTTTGGTAACGGCAGGTGTCTGGACTAGCTTGTGTGCACCTCGACTAATCCCATGAGACCCTAGCTGAGATGACAGTCAAGAAAATCCCAGGTGACCTTGAAAAGACTCGAATGGAAAGAAGTCCCAAGGGCAAGTATTGTTTACTTAGGGTGCGTTTGGTACGCAAACAGAATGGAACATGACAGGACGGGACATAACATTACAGGACATAACAGTTGTTCAGCGTTTGGTAAAACAAGAACCGAGCAAAACAGATAGATAACATGACCAATTTACCCCTAATAAGTTGTTTATATATTATATATATTTTGATTAATTATGTAATTTATTAAATTATAACGAAATAAATATTTTTTATAACAAAATATAGTATTAGAAAGTTCTTTTCAAGATAGATTAAAGTGACAAAAAAATAAAAAGTTTATATAGTTTCCAATTTTTATTTTTTAACCTTTTCTATATTTTTTTACTATTAATATTTAATAATTTAAATAAATTAATCAAAACATAGTAACTATATAAAAACAATTTTTCAGGACAATAAAGTGAAAATTTAAAAACCATAAAATAAAATAAATAAAATTTAAAAATGAATAGAATATAAAAAAATAAGGCATATTTAATGTTTTAGAAGAGAATTAGATTTTATTCTGAGGTTATATTGGTAAAACATAAGTCTGTTTCACCTTGTTCCATGGGGTAAGGGTGGAACAGACATGTTCCACTTTTGTTCCTATCTGTTCTTGTATGTTCCACCTAACAGTCCTGCCAAATGTGGGATACCGATCTCTGTTCTGTCCTGTTCAGTGTACGCACCCTTAGAGTGGCTCGAGGTGGTTGTAATATTGGTAGAGCCCATAGGGTTTTCATCTTTTTCTTGTCGAAATATGAAAGATGTCATCATCACTTGTTCCAACTCAAACTCAGGCTTTAACTAGGCCTTGAAAAAAAAGTATTTGTTTTGATCTGGCTTTTTTGCCTGGCGCTCGGCTTACCCAAAAAAAAAACATTTTGCATAATGGGATAAACATAACACCCCATAACAATGGCAAAATGGTCCAAATATGAAGTAATTGTGAAAGCATAATAACAATTAGAAACCATTTCAATGAGGCCAGGTGCAGCTTCAAATAATGCAGTTGAAAAGGAGGCTAAAAAGAAATTGGAATGCAGCAGCCTGCTTGAATTACTTGAAAATTTTATCTTAGCGTTATACATAATAATACAACAATTGTACCATTTTTCACAGGTCTCTCCACATCTCAAAATATCTCTGAAGCTAAATGTGTGCGATACGATCTACTATGTTTATACTTTTCAGATAAGTTTCTTCTTGTGGAAAAATCGTTTCAAGTACCACACCTGCAAAACCGCAACTCCAATGCAGACACCAAGAGACATGATGCTAAACCACGCCACCCTTCCATTCGTCTTTTCACTCACTTCCCTCATCTCTGCTTCCCTGTGTGTTTCCACATACCAAAGTAAAAAACATGGCATCTATATGTTGCGTACATGTTGATTTCACAATATTAATTAACATATCCACATAACCTTCTTGTTTTCGACTTTTTTACTGATTAGAAAATAAACCCAGAAAATCCCACACAAAGTAGGGTCTGGGAACCAAAGACTCGTTCCATTCAGTCCACATTGACTTATGGGAGTTGTATCTATTACCTTTAGAAGTAACATTTCGGTTGCTTATAGAGAACACTCATGACCATACTAAACGGTTATAAGAAGGCAACTACAATAGGAAATATTTTAATCCAATAAATGAAAACCACCAATGGGAAATCTGTTAGCTACTGGATTTCTGAAATCAAAAGTGGACTCTAGTTATGGGAGGATAGAAGTCTACAATCGATGGGTTGAAAAGGTGTGCTGCAAAGCATTTGTGTTGCCCATGCAACTATTAAGATTATCTTTTCGCCAGTGTACTGTTTTTGCTCGCTGATCTTAGTTTTCTGTCCAACTTCATATATATTGACAAAATTGCCATTAGTGAGCATTAACAGTTGCACCATTTTAGTAATAGCACTAATCAAGTCTTTTTTTCTTATTTGAATGTAGGACAGATGAATAAAGTTGCACCATTTTCATTACTCCCTCTGTCGCAAAAATAAACATCCACAATAGAAAAGGTACACAATTTCGGGAATGTGTATTATTACACTTTTTAATTAACTAAAATGACAATTTTACCCTTATAAATAGAGAGAGTAATGAATTTTTCCATCTCATAATTAGGGGTAAAACTAGAAAGTAGGCACTTTGAAAGTTGACACTTATTTTGCGACAAACTAAGATAGAAAGAAATGTGGTAACTTATTTCGGGGGCGGAGAAAAAAAAATTGGTTGCCTGAGGCTGATAGAAAGAAAAAGTTTGAGATTGGAACAGAACAAATAATTCCCTCAGAAAGCAACAACGATTACTCTAGAAATAAATAAGAACTTACTTGTTCTTCAAATAAATCAAATTCTCATGGATGGCTTCCACAGCACCTTCGAGTTTTCTCAATTCGAATTCAACACCCTAAAGAGAAGTATCACATGTAAATGAAGGCAGCAAACTACAATTAACATTGCAACAGAGAAACATAGTTACCTCGATCTTTTCTTTCTTTGCAACAGACTCCCAATCTTTTGCAGCAATACCAATTCGCCAGTCGAGACTAACTGTTAGACCCTTACCACCTGGATGATTCCCGTCTACCCAGAAACATGCTAAGTAGTTGCCGGATTCGGTAGTTGTAAATGCAAATTGACCATGAGTCATATTCTCTTGGTGGTGGAGATTGTTTCCATATGGAGAGGTTACCTTTGAAAGTCTAACACTTAGTTCATTCACAAGTCTCTTGATACAATCAAATTTTCAAGAAAGGAAAAAAAAAAAACCAAATCCGTACATTATATATTTCTGGAAAACAATTAATGGTATGTATGGGAAATCCATTACCATGGTCGAAACAAACTTGGTTCGAATTTTGAATTAAATTAACCCCAAACGCAATTCAAACCTCATATCCCATGCCCCTAAACAATAACTTGAGGCATTTAGGTGCATATTATACAAGTCAATATGCTATTGCTAAAGTAAGCTAAAAGATCCAAAATGAAGTCACTTTCCTGTTTCAGTTTTGACATAGATCCTTTTAATTTCAATCACCAAAAATAGTCGGCTTCTAAATTTTTGTGACCAATTTACTTCAAGACCAATTTAAAGCAATCATGTATAGCTATATACCTAAATTCGTGGTCTTCAGAGGAAATTTCGAATCAGCTAATGAAGAACTCCGGCAGTGTTGGCTGACAAATTTGCTCTCAATATTTTAACCTTCATGTGCTTACAGAATATATATTAGAGTCCTTGTAGATTAAATTTCTTGGTTATTAACATTTATTACTTACTATAGGATTTATTTTATCTCATAGTCTATGACATATCTTGTAAAAGCATTACAAATATGGGATTTCTAGTAAGAAATTGATATAAGAAAGTATTCGAATTCTCAGTCATTAGAATATAAAAGTAACTATATTTCACATATTCGAATGAACTACAAAAGTTTGCGCATGATCCCTACTTAAGCCATTAAAGTGCTAGAAGAATTATGATGTAGTCTCAGTTGTTGGATCTCTTGCTTTAATTTAAGTCTAAGCAGCTTAGGTGATTTATACTTATTGTCATAATATGCATCAAATTTTTCAATCTTAATTAAATTTCCTGACTGTTTAAAAAGAAGTGCTAGAAGGCCACCCAACCACCTATCTTTGTTTTACACTTTCTAGAACACTGCTATTCACTTCCAATATATCTAGAGATCGCACAAAAGAACCAAACCCCAGAACGGACCGAAAAACCAAGGCCCGATTGAGCCAGGTTAGGGAACAAAGCCCAGTTAGAAGCAAGCTTGAGAAAGGTTACACTAAGGACCAAGCTTAAAGCCATTTTTGTTCTCGAAAGTGAGATGGTCTTTTGAAATATAACCAGCCTTGGGCCTTATCCTGACCAATATTGGTAACTAGGCCTGCTCAATCCTAACCAACCTTTGGTCCTAACCGGGCCTGGCCAAGCCCAGGTCCTAAATGAGTTATGTAAGAAATTGAGGACTACTTAAGAACCAACGGGCCTAATCAGGGTAAATCAGTCCGAGCTTTTTAGGCCAGTCCCCAGATTTGGTCCTTTAGCTCTATATCGAATATACAAACTACTTAAAGGTCAATCAAGTTGGCCCTACATGTGTGAGAATTAGGCTTCGACAAGCACTAATCATCTTATTGTTCCAACAAATTAGATTGTCCCATATATAGATAGGTAGCAACATTTGAGGTTTCCCAGTTAATTAATAGTGCATAAGAAAGAAATTTGTCGAAACAGCCCATGGGGTCCACTAATTGGAGCTTTGGCAACCGGTTGGGTAAGGCTTCTCATAACTAATAAGAATTATTTTTGTGGGATGCCACAAGTAATATTTTTCCATCATACACACACACTTCCATAGCAACAAACTTGGACCGTGAGGACTTGGTCGGCCGGTGGGATACTACAGTTACCAAAAAAAAAAAACACACACAAATATACATAAATATGCATATGTAGACACATACATATATATGTAATATTAATAAAAAAGAATTATCATACCTAATTACCTATACTGAATTCCACTAGCAAGTTGTTGGGTCACCATGATAAACGTTATCATAAATGTTATCTGGAACATGTTTAACTATTCATGTTCAATATGATATTTTTTATGGTATTAATCTTTAAATGAAGATATTGAATCAGTCATTAGTTATGAATCTTGACTAACATTAAATCCGCAAGAATAGTGTGTTCAAGCTTCAAGGTGAAATATCGTGTGCATCACCATCATAATTCATAAGAATCTTAACAATTGTTGCTCCATCCCCAATTAGAAAAGAAGATCATCCTTATTTCATAAGTTCGATTATTCGCTAATTCTAGTGTTTAAAGTTCACCTACACACAAGTTATCTCTATACGTGAGTGCTTACCCCTAGCTATCGACCATAGCTTTAGTCCACCAAAAATTTATATATATTTCATATCTTCTCAATTTTCCTATTACAAGATTACTCCATTTCCATAATAATCCATTTTTTGATTTGTAAATACAAAGTAGAAATGAACTAATATTCATATTGAAATTTACATTGACATCGTTATGTTTTTTCTCTAAATATTGGACTCATAACGTTGCTTTTTTCTTTTTCTTATATAATTATCAAAAAAAGTTCTATAGCAAAAACAAGTCTTATTGAATTTGAACTTGAAACTTTCAAGTTCAAATTCAATAAGACTTGTTTTTAAGTTCAAATTAGGTTTTAAGTTAAAACCTAATTTAATTGTCCAAGAAACCAAAAGCAGGCTCCAATTTTGGGACAAAGGTACATTCTTTGCTGTTCAAGAATCCTTCAATGTTCATTTACGCACTTGTACTTACAGTGTCCAGGCATCAATTCATATATTGGTGAAGCATGGCATGCAATAAGAACGGTTGTTACCAAGCTCATGCAGAAAAGGAGGTAGAATTCCAAGTAACCACACTGACAAGATATATAGAAATCATACAACGTATAGGCTACTAAACTATAAAGCAATATAATTTAATCCTTCAACAAAAACCAATATCTATTTCTAAAAACGAATATTTATATAGACCAAAGTAAACATAGACTAAACTAGTACACCTCATATTGGACAATAACCAAACACTTAAACATCAAAACATTATGAACTTCAAAATTAGAATAAACATAAATTAACAACTAAAAGACTCAAAACTACAGCTATGAAGAAGATAACGCTCACTAGAATGTGCATAAACAATGTTGCAATCAACCTTCCCTTTGGTACCGCCTGATTTTCATGTCTTTAACGCTGTGTTCTCGAAACTCATTTAACGAAGGAAAGGAAAGGGAGGGAAAGGGGAGGAAAGTAAAAAAATCTCGTGTTCTCGAAACTTTTTTAGGAGAGAAAGGAAAGGAAACGGAAGGAAAGAATTGATAACTTTCCTTCCAAACCTTTCCTCCCAAATGTGGGAGGAAAAGGAAGGAAAGGGAGGGAAAGAAATTAAAATAATTTAAAAAAATTACTGAAATTATTAAAATTACAAAACTACCCAATCTTTCATTATAAAGAATATATTTTTACAAGGGTATATTTGTAAAATTGACATTTTTCCTTTCCTTTCTCTCCTGTTCAAGAACATGAAAAACTATTTTCTTTCCTTTCTTTTCCTTCCTTTTCCTTCCATCTCGAGAACACAAATGAAAAAATTATTTTTCTTCCCTTTCTTTTCCCTTCCTTTCTTTTCCCTTCCTTTCTTTTCCATCCATTTCTTTTCTTTTCTTTTCTCTCCGGATTAGAGAACACAGCGTAAGCGTCCCTCATTTTTTTTCTTTTTGATGTATATAATATTATATATGCAAATTAAGCTCACATACACTTCTCGCCTTTGGCAAGACTTGAACCCTTGACCTCTAACAAGGTTGGGTTACAAGGTACCGCTAGGCCAAAGGGCCTTCGGTATCTTCCTCTTTATATGCTCTATTTTGACATTTTTATATCAAATCTGGTACTTATCAAATCTGAAATCGATATAAATTTTATTATTACTTACAAACATGTTTCAATTTGTAACACTTTATGAAGTCTAGTGTTCTTCTTCAGAAACCTTTTGAAAAGTTTAAAATCTAGAACAACTCTAACTTAACCATTTGATATTCGACGTCAAAATGTACCTTGTTCTAGGGAGTAGTATCTTTGACTCTTTTATATAAACATCCTGAATTTTAAATCAAGCATGCGTGGATCCTACTGACATAATCAAAACTAAAACACTCAAAAACGGTACAATTTATTTCAGACCTCTTTGGTTTTTATTATTGTGGATTTGTAGTGGGAACAGATTAGTTTATGCAACCTTTTACAAATCTATTCTTAAAATCAATAAAACACATACTAACGAGGTAGATCATAATATCTGGTATCACGGGATCCAATTGGCTGGTAGCTGGTTCTTCCTACCAATGTTGGACATCATACATAATAGACACATGCCCTTCCTTGACATTAGAATGTTCCTTTTTTTTAAATTTCTAACGCCAATGTTCTTTCTTTTCTTCTAATATGGGGGCATTAGGGGCATTCATTTACTTAGCTTTGAAACTTAATCGCTTCAAGCAAGTAGTTATTCTAGATACAAAGCTCCCCACTATAGCCATCTTTCGATAGACCTACATTGAAGTTGCATTAAGACATATCCTTTTTAGTTATGATCATTAATGCTTATCCCATTCAAGCAATTCATATCATGCTCCAGTTATCATTTTCTGGATCTCTCATTCTCCAAAATTCTTAAAATTCTCTTGATTCTTATCTGCCATTCAATGTTCATGTGTTCCCATTGCATCCAAAACCACATAAAGATGACCTTTTATACCACTAATTGCAATCGTTGCACAATATCATCAATAAACCAACATCGTGTTTTGTTCTACTCAAGCTGCAATCAACATTATCCTATTTACGCATACTTTGATTTAAGTTCTTATTTAAGCACTTACTGACTACTGATAAAAAAATCCATATCAACAACAAATACTAAAAAAATTCTGCTTAGAAATTACTGCAATTAGCAAGTTAAATCAAATCCACATCAAAATGTTCAGTTTCCATTTAACTCATCGAACTTAACCAGATCAAGATCTGGGGAATAACTACTTGCCTCAAATCATATAAAGTAAAGTTACGCCAAAAAAATCGAAGAACAGATCGATGTTTACCCGAACGGAAATTGTGGGGGCGGGTTGAACAGGGGCGTCATTTTCACCGTTGACGAGAGAGTAATCAGCAAGAACAACGACGTTGTTTTGAATATCTTCAGAGACACACTTGGTTCCTGAAGCGGGTAAGTCTAACCAGATAGCTTGCGTTGTACTGATGGTGGCGCACCACCATATCAAAATCACAATCGATCTCCAGCACCACTTCTTCATCGCCATCAAAACCAGTTATAGTTGTAGCTTAATGGGTGTGTGTGAAGAAGAAGAAGAAGAAAGATGAGATCTGAAACTGTACCCTTTTGTTGAAGATTCAAGTTCTTTTCTTTGTCACCTAACTTGCGGATTATAGAACTTGCCGCAACCTTCGCCTTTGTCCCTAAATAAATGTTTTTACTCAATATATCTACTTAAAATCACAACCATTTCACCCATGAAAATCTAATAAAAGTTGTTTTTAGAGTAAAATGTGGATTTGGTGTTTCGTCAAAAGTTAGAAGTATATTCCTTGTATCACGTTAAGCTTTGGTACATAGATATGATTGGATTAAATATGAGTTGTATGTATGGTGTTTGATAGGACTAGGGTTGGATAAGATATGACTAGACAAGTTAGAGCATTTGCAATGCATAAGTCATTCAATGACTTTTTACTTTTGTCACATCAGATTTCCATTAACTTTTTCTTAACAAAAACCTATCCTTAAACACATTCTCCAATGCAAAAACTCTTTCTAAATCTTTTTCATCAATTACATTATTATCTATCCTCATCTATTTAAAATGTTTTATAAAAGCCCCTAATTTAATTTGTCATTTTAACAAAAAATACTTAACTTATAAAAAAATGAGTTCGTTAAATAAAATTAAAGACAATAAATATACTATATAATTCTTATATTATTTTTAATTATTCGATATTGGTGTCATTTTGATGGTTTTAACGAAAGCTTTTTAATAATGTATTTTGTTAAAAAAATATATTTGGTTCTATTATAAATATGTAATGGTTAGATTAATTAATTAAAATATACTATAAGGTTTAAAATGAAAATTATATTAAAAAAAAGGATAAGATGAAAAGTTAAAGGGGGTGAAATGTAAATTAACCCAATTCTAATAACAGGTTGGTAGATAAAAAGCTTTTCATAAAAGCTTTTCAATTAGTTATGCATTCCAATGGTAAAAAACTATTCAAATAAGTTATTGCAATAGTAAAAAGCTCCCATTGGAGATGCTCTTACTTCAGTTGTTTGATAATTTATAGGGAAATTGATAGAAATAGTCTAAATACCCCTAACATTGCACTTCCTAGTCATTTCTCTCCAGGTTTTGCATTTTTAGCCATAGGTCCGCAATGGCGGATCTATAGGTCCGCAATACGACCACAAACCGACAAAAATAATGCGGATTGTGGAAGGTCCGCAATGGGTCGGTTTGACCCAGGTCCACAATTCGCAACCATGGACATGTGTCACATGGAGATCAAACCCTAGCCTGAGATAGCAGGTCCGCAATCCATGGTGTAGGTCCGCCATTGCGAACCCAGGGCTAAATGTGCAAAAACTGGGGAGAAATGGCTAGGAGGTGCAAATGGTTAAGTAATTAGGCTATTTGTGCCAATTTTCCTAATTTATATATATCATATCATGGTTATAAATGACACAAATAAGTTAATTTATAAGTATGTCTACACAATTTTCATATACATAAATACATGTATATATATATATATATTTTTTGAATAGCAACAAAACAAAATTTATTAAACAACCAAAACAATATATAATAGTACCAATTTTGAATGAAAATTTTGATATAATTGACGGCAATTTGAAAAAATATGGTTCATACAAAGGAAAAAAATTATGTTTTATTTGGTTTGGAAGATCTTTATGAACTGGCAGAGGAACGATGGAGGTTGTTGCAACGACAATGATGGTGGGAGTAGAGGCGGTGGTGACTAGTGGACGATGATTATTGTGACGGATGTGAATATGGTAGACAGTGATGGTGGTGGTAACGGTCGACAGTGGTGGAGATGGTAGATAAGGTAGTTGTGGTTGATGTGATAGAGGCAGAGGTGGTGGCGGTGGTCGACAACGGTGATTGTGGATGATGTAAAGATGGTGGATAAGAGGTGCAGTGGAGGTTATTGCAGCGACAATGGTGGTAAGGGTAGAGAAGGGGGTGCCAGGGTGGTTGTGGACGACGCCAATGGTGAAGGAGGTAGTTGTGGCCAACGTGTTCAAGGTAAAGGTGGTGGTAGGTGGTACTAGTAGTAGCTGATAATGGTGGCGATGGTTATGGTGGAAGTGGCTAACGGTGGTTTTGAAGGTGGTGGACGAGGTTGTAGTAGTGGAGGTGACTAACAATGGTCGACGGTGGCTGTCAGTGGTGGTCGACGGTGGTTGTCAATGGTGGTGGCAGGGCGACAATGTGCAATGGTGACTAGTGATGGCCAAATGGGCTCGGCCCGACCCGATCGATTAACCGAAGCCCGACCCGCTCAAAGCCCGGCCCGGTAGTAAACCGGTTTGAAGCCCAAAAAGGCGGACCAATTCATGTTTTTGGAGGATTTGTCGGCCCGGCCCGGTTCACGGCCCGATTTTTTGCTCGACCCGACCCGATTCGTACTTTAAAAAAAAAAGACGTTATGTTACCGTTTATATACGTTTTTTGACCTTTTTTTGTATTTTTTACCCCCCAAACCCCTATAAATACTTGTATTGTAAGTTTGTAACTTAAAATTATATATAAAACGTATTTTTAAAGTGTATTTTAGTGATTTATTATAAATAAAACGTATTTTTATAGTGTATTTTAGTGATCAAATACAATTTTTATTTTTTAAAGCTTAATAATTAATTATTATATAAAGAAATTATTATTTTTTTAAATACGGAAAAATGCTCGGCCTGATCACGGTCCGGTTTTGGGCTCGGCCCGGCCCGGTTTTCCTATAACCGTTTTTTCCAACATTAAACGGGTCACACATATTCGGGTGAAACCCGGCCCGGCCCGAAGCCCGATTGGCCCGGTTTTTGGGTTTACTGTTTGGGCCCGAAGCCCGTTTTAGCTCGGCCCGGCCTAGCCCGAGCCCGATTTTTGGCCATCACTAATGGTGACCATTAGAACAAATAGCAAATTAAGGTTGTATCAAATGAGGGTAGATTAATATTTTTTTACGTTTATGTCTCATTTTTGTCTCATCTTGTTCCACCTACTTTGGTGTAACAAAAAAAACTTTTTATGTCCATCTTGTCCCACCCAGTCCCAGTCTTTGTCCATGTCTCATGTCGCCTCAAACGTGGGATAGTGAGTTTTTGTCCTATCGCATGTCATGCTAAGCATGTGACGATGAGTTTTGTCTTGTCTTGTCTTATCTCGTCTTATCCCATGTACCAAACGTAGCCTAAAAATAATCTATTAACTCGGGTAACTTATGGGGCATTTGAGTCATTTACCTTTTTGTCCTTTCCTATAAAAAATTTAAAAACATTATGTTGTATATTATATATAAATACATACATACATATATATAGAGAGAGGGAGAGGTAGGTTATTATGCAACCCCTTTACATGGTGCAACCCATGCAACCTCTCTATCCACTACTCATTTTATTTTCTTTTTCTTAATTACAAAAATGTAAACAAAATGAGTGGTAGATAGAGGGGTTGCATGGGTTGCATCATGTAAAGGGTTGCATTTGAATATATATATATATATATATATATATATATATATAGAGAGAGAGAGAGAGAGAGAGAGAGAGATCCATAGGTTCAAATGAAAAGTGCTAAATATATGAGAAGTAGAGAAGTAATCATAGTCTTTCATACGATCAAGATCGGATCTGACTGATCAAAAATTGCGGCTTTGACTGGTCAAAATTTGCGACTATGTCAAAAATAGAGGAGCAGTTTCATAACTTTTACAAATAGGCGGCAAACAAGTTCATATGTGAACCTGTGTGATTCACATATGAACTATATGTTCATAAGTGAACCCTTGTAATTCACATATGAACTATTTTAATTGATTCACATATGAACATATTAATTAATTCACATATGAACCCGTAGGTTCATAGTGAATCATATATATATATATATATATATATATATATATATATATATATATATATATATATTATACACACTTAGGAACATGTGAGAAATTCGTGAACAATATGAGAAATAGTAAAGGTACTATTATTTTGTGTGAATGTTACATTATATTTTTTGAAGGTGATAACATTCACATGGATCTGAATTGTTCATTAAAAAGTTATTATGATGGTGACCAGTAACCTCCACATATCTTCACACAATATAAAGTTATATTCATATTGTTTGTCTCAACCATTTGATTTGATAATAATACAAATACCTCCGATCTAACACATAGAAACAATTTTTCTTTAGGAAGTTTCGAATCAACAAGTTCAGGACTCACACTTTAACTTGTCATCCAGATTGAGTATCCGAAATGAACATCTAAAGTTGTTATCCAAATTCAACATTCGAACTTGAAATGTTATCCGATTTGCATATTTGGAAGAGTCGTCTGAAATTAATATCATCCAGATTCGACACCGGAGTTGATATCAAAAGTAAGCATTCGAATTATACATCCGGATCTGGAATCAAGTGGGATCTGAATTTGGTATCCGAATTATACATCCGGATCTAGATCCAGGTTACTAAAACAAAAATATCCTCAATTTTGTTTTATTATTCGAAATAAAAACTTCATAAAATAATCTAGTTGGAATTCGATATATAGCTTATATTTCAGAAAGATAAAAAGATAGGAAATTTTTAAAAGGTCTTATTATTATATGTTTTGATCCAAGAACAAAAAGCTTTCAACAAAATCGAATACTAGTTGAAGAGAAGACAATATAGTCACCAAAGCGAATTGATTTGTCATTCTAACCGAAAGAGGATCAATACAAGATAAAGTCAAGAGTAGTCTGACACATAATACTTCTGGCAAGCCAATTTTGAAGTGCAAACTTATCTAGCAAGTTTGGCTCACCAACTCTACTAACTCTTGTCCTAGTATGGGAACATGCTTGGCATGTTAAACAAAGTAAGTTCTAAAGTACTATTTTATTAGTATCACACTTCCTTTATTGTTCCGTCTACATACAAAAGGATAGGTTAAGTTAACAAAGGGCTACATGAATCTCAAAGGCTGAAATGAATAGTACAAGTATGCACTGATCAGTAAATTAGATAAAGACATGCATTAAAGTTGGACAACAACATTTAATGCTATGGTGGCTATAAAAGATCATCCTTGAGATATGTTGCAACTCACCCATTTTGAAAGAAATCTGAGTGATAATTTCTTACGCAAAATCAGCGTCAATCATCTAAAGGTCTACATCGGTTCTTCAAATCTGAAAGGGAATCTTCTTCCTCTATCCCTCTCAGTTGTTAGCAAATTTGTCACCAATCACATTATTTAGGATCAGGTACTACCTCCCTAGCTTCCGTAGCAATTCTATAATCTAATTTAAGGCGACTTCTGAACATAATTGACTTTAGCATAATAGACTTTCCCACATAAACTTCAAAACTCTAAGTAACCAGTCTCAAAAGTAGGGTTGGCAACCGGTAAGGTATAGGTAAGGTAAGGGTTATTTCGTTATCCAATCCATTTAAAATAGCGGGTAACGAAACAGGTAATCATCCATCTCATAAAACTCTTATTCATGTCCTATCCTACCCATTAAAATTAGCGGGTAACGAAATAGGTGATGGATAAATGGTAAAACAAAATTTCATTTTTAACTACAAATGATATTGTTAAAACTCAAACATATAAGTAAAACATAAGTTCATAAATATAGTTATTATTTTATATCTAATTTGTTCTAGTAAACACTTTAATACTCTAAACATAATCATAGTATAACATTTTAAAAACAATATAAAAATTGTAACACAACACTTTTCATTGTATTTATTTTCCTGACCCCGTCTTGTTTCTCATTTAATCATCATGAACTTTTTATGCGATATAAATATAAAAATAGTTTAAAGTACACATTAATATACGACAACATTATAAAAAAATATTAATAATTAACTTAATATAATTATGTGTGTATATATATTAATGTTTAACTTTATATAACTATACGTACATATATATATATATATATATATATATATCACATCGTAACGGATAACGGGTAATAGATACCGAAAAACCGTTTATCCATACTCTACCCACTAAAACTTCGAATAAACGGGTAATGGATAAGTGGATAAATGGATTAAATTTTCTATATTCATACCCTTATCCAACGAGTCGAAACATAACGGGTAACAGGTTTACCGTTACCCATTACCAGTCCTACACAAAAGGAACTAGTAAAAGGTCTTACCTCTGTATCTTTTTCAAAAGAGAAATTGTGTGGATCTTGTAAAAAAAGGAAACATGCAAAGTCTAGCTTTAGGTCCAAAAATTGTTCCTCCATCACTTTTCCTCTACATCTTCTTCACATGGACCTATGTAGACCGGTCAACGTTCAAAGTCTATGAGGAAAGAGATACACACTAGTTATTGTTAATGAATTTTCAAGATGTACTTGGGTCTTCTTTCTCCAGGAAAAATAGTGATGCAGCTAAAGAAATCATCACATTCATCAAGAGAATCGAAGTTCTCAACAATACAACTGTCAGATCATTAAGAAATGAAAATGGCACAGAATTCAAAAATAACATCCTGGAAAAATTTTGTTCTAACAAAGGTATGTCTCCGAACTTCTCTGTTGCCTAAACTCCTCAACAAAATGGAGTTGTTGAGAGAAGAAATAGAACTATATGTGAGGCTGCCAGATCCATAATTGGTGAAGCATGTCTCACTACCTACTTCTGGGATGAAGGTGTAAACACTGCATATTTCGCTTAAAATAGATCTACAATTGTGAAAAGACATCAGAAAACATCTTTTGAGTTGTTTCATAGAATAAAACCAAATATTGGTTTCTTTCATGTCTTCGGATGCATCTGTTATTTCCTGAATGACATGGATCATCTTGGAAAATTTGAGCTAAAATCCAATGAAGGAATTTTTGTCGGATATTTTGTTGTCTCAAAAGCTTTCAGGATTTACAACAGGCGTCGACAATGCATTGATGAATTCATTCTTGTTCACTTCAATGAGCATAACTCAACGCCATCCTCAACTACAAACACATTCAATAAAGGAAAACTAAATGAATGGATCTCTTGTCATCTCATGGAATCCATTCAAAATACCTCTCTAATAATCTGTCAAAACAGCACCACTAACCCTTCTCTAGTTTCAAATCCAAAACCAATCATTGAACAACCATGTGTTTCTACATGCACTAATATTGTTCAAAATGAAACTTAATTCTCCAAGCTCAGTTCATATTCACCATAAATTAACCTCTCATTCAAATCACCTTCACCATTTTCTACAAATAATTCATACGAAACTACCGCACCTTCATATCATCATTCTTTCCTCCTGCCACCAAATGGACGAAAAGTCATCCTACAGATCCGATAATAGAAGATCATCATACATGATTCAAAGCAAGAAGATCTGAAAATATGTGCCTGTATGTCAACTTCCAATCCTAACTTGAACCACAAAGAATTGAAGATGCCACTGAAGATCTAAATTGGGTTGATGCGACGCAAGAGGAACTTATACAGTTTGAACGAAACAAAGTTTGGAAACTTGTTCCTAATCCCGCCTTTAAAACAATTATTGGCACCAAATGGATTTTCATAAACAAAACGAATGAAGATGGCACAGTCATTCAAAACAAAGCAAGACTCGTAGCTCAAGGATACATACAAGAAGAAGGGATCAATATGAAGAGATATTTGCTCCAATAGCAAGACGTGAAGCTATTAGAATCTTCCTGGCATACCCTACACACAAAGATTTCAAGGTCTATCAGATGGATGTGAAATGTGTTCTACTAAATGGAAAACTCTTAGAAGAAGTATACGTGAAACAACCTACAGGATTTGAAGATTCACTGCATCCTAAGTACGTATATGTAAACCCTCAAATTTGGTAAGAGCAACTAATTTAAAATTTCAATATTACATCGAGTAAAAGATAAATATTCTTCCTATAAATCAAAACTTGATATATCTCCAAAATAAAGTTCTATAATTAACCTCAACAGTTATAAAACTCCAGTCTTATACAAGGACTATACAGAAGTCGGGTGTTACTTAATCCTAAATACAAGTTGCTCTTCCCGAAACAAATGCGGAAGACTTCACTAAGATATCCACTTCTCGAGCACACAACTAGCACTCATCTCTTCACAATGTCACTAGAAATATTCCCAACCGGAACCTGTTGCACATGCCGACAAATACAAAAAAGGGTTAGGCTAACGCCTAGTGAGTTCAAGAGTTTTCAATATGAATAAATATGTCGCAAAAAGAAAGAATGCAACTTAAATCATAATATTTCAAGATGAGTTACTTTAAATATAAAAACGAATCGTTTCCAATAATACGCATGATTTAAAAATGGATATCCAATACAAAACGTACTTTGATGAAGTGATGCAACCCATAACTCACTCAAAACCTGAATAGAAATCAAACTCCCAATTAAAGAAAATGTGGATAAAACTTTATATCCCGAAACACCCAAAACACAGGTGGGGCATAATACTCAACCCGTAAATCATATATATACAATCCGTAAATGTAAAACGTCACCGAAAACATGGATATTAAAACTCAATACCTAAAACAACACCTTTCGGTGATGGGGGAGACCCGATTCCATATAATGTGGCGGACACAAACTGTAACACCCCGAATTTCGAAAGGTATCATTTCAAGTTAATGCAGAAATCAATAATTTTAAAGGGAAAATAAGATATAGGATTTTGGACTTGAATCCTAGGTTTCATAGTCTTAATGGATGAAGGATCCAATTACGAGTCCAACGGTCCTTTCCGGAGCAAAAACGGAGCTATAACGAAGAAGTTACGGCCGAAACAGTGAACGAGAAGAAAGCTGGGAGAACCAACGACAATGACCAGCGACAATGCCCAAGGCATTGTCGCATGGTCAATGTCGCCTGAAATGTGCAGAGGTTGTTAAGTAGCGAAATTCAGCCATATTCCTCATTTCTTCTCATCCAAACTTCTTCTACTCTCTCCCAAACCATTTTCCTTCTTTCCCCTTCAAACCCTAACTTAATTTGGCTCAAATCCTTGGATTTTGTGGAGGTGAAACATCATCAAGTGGTAGGATTGAAAGCTATGGTCAAGGATTCACCGTCTCCATCTTCATCTTCAACCTCAAGCTTATTTTTGGGTTTTCTAGGTTTTCATCAAAACCTAAGTGGTAAGTGTATCCTCTCCATTTCTGAACCTCATTAAGTGATGTAAATGTTCCATTGATGTTTTCCTAGTGTTTGGTTTCCCTAATTTCGGTTTGGAAGATTTTGAGAAATTAGGTCAAAATTAGGGTTTTGGGTATAAGTTGAGGTTTTGATATAAAATGTTTGGGGAATGTTCCTATATGGTTGAATAAGGTTATTGATGGTTGAAAATGTTTGGATCTAGGTTTTGGAGGTTTGGCTTGGAAGATTCAAGTTTTGTCAAGGAAACTCAAATGGGGTAAAATCTAGATTTAGTCTAAATCTAGCGAGGTGAGTTCAAGTTGATTTGTGAAAACGGTGTACATGCCAAAATGTTTGTTTTAAAGTGTTTTGTGCCTTACATGAAATTGTTGAACTGCTGATAAATTTTGTTAACTGCTGATAAGTTTTGTTAACTGCTGATAAGTTGGTTATTTTTAAAGGTGTTTAACTTTATAAGCTCATATAGCACACATCTTTGGGATTTGGGGCATTATGATAAATAAATCATGTATCTTGGTATTTTAATGATTTATTTTATGGAAGTAGATTTTGAGTAAAGACGTATTTCAGTTTGTATTTTGGAGAAATGCATGGTTTTGTGCTATGGGACGTTTTGAAAGGATAAAAGTTATAAACTCACTTGGAAAACGATTTGTCCCAATCTAAACTACGTTGGATTTAATTATATGTTTTGGGAGCATGGGTTTACATAAGTACGGGTTGTTTATATTTGATTCCATTTTATGAATTTCAACGTTGGGTCTTTGGATTTGTTGAACTTATGGCTCAGTTTGGATTTTGTTGGGTTTTGAGGACACTTGTCCGTTTTAATAGCTCATCGTAGAGCGTTTGGTTATGATTTGCATTTACTGCATCTTATTTGAGATTACATGTTTGAATGCAATAGTTCATTCGTTTTGAGTCATGTAATGGTTTAGTTAGTGCAATGGATCCATAGGCACGGTGTTCCTAGGCCCCCGTTTGGGCATTTGGTTCACCATTTGGCACGGAATAGGCATCGGGCTCCATGGTAAGTAGGGTGTGGGCCTATACGGTCGGGCAGCGTCTCATGGACAGTATGGTGTAATTCCAATGGGTTATTGGGTTCCCCTATTTTGGAACTCTCAAGGATAGACCTGGAGTGGTTGACTTGATGTTTTCGGACAACAGACTTGGAGTAGTTGAGCTCGGTCTGTTTTTTTTTTTGTGTAACCCACATGTTTTGGTTTCTTACATAATTATGTGACCCACTTTTGTGTTCCATCACGTACAATGTAATCGGGTCTTTCCCGCCACCAATAGGTGTGGTTTGGTTATGAAGTTTTATAATTCTTGTTTTCGGAGACGTTTGAGTATGGGTATTTACTGATGTTTTAAGGTTCTAATTATTGAAACTCATTTGAGTCATTGGGAGGTTTTGGAAGTGGGAGTTATCGACGTTTTCAGTGTTTGATCATTATAATGTCAGTTATGTTTTACGAGCGCTTTGGGTTTTGGCTTTATTTAAAGAGGCATATGTTTTTATGATTTTAATCACGAAAAGGGTAAACGTTGAAAGGAGATTGTTTTAAGATTTAATGTATTTCATTTTTGGTGGCTTTCAAATCAAATGTATTGGATTGTGGAAATCATGATTTTAAATAACATTCTTAAAGTTATTGCTTTATATATCTCTAATGTAAAACTCTTGAGCTCACTAGGCGTTAAGCCTAACCTTTTTATTTGTCGGCATGTGCATCAGGTTCCAGAAGGGGGTTCGGTTCTAGCAGTCGTAAGAAGAGATGTGCTTTGTGGTTCATGAGTGTAAGTATTGGGTGAAGTCTTCTGCAGTTTGGAGATAGTGACACTTTTGGGTTTTAGTAGCACCCATCCTCATTATAGACTGTTTGTATAGAAAGAACGTGTGTATTGAGGTTAAATATTAAATTGTGGTTGTAGATGATTTATTTATTGGTGTATTTAGAAAATTTTAAATTAGTTGCTATTTCCAGATTTGAGGATGTTCCACAAACTAAGGCACACACTATGTTAGTAATGCCAAACGCATAATAAAATACACGCAAGAGATGTTAGGCTCGGTAGCTTTAAACGTACACCCACAGAAAGTCAACTTCAACCACATAGGGTCCTTATGTTGAGTTCCTCATCCAATATCATGTACCAGCACGTAGGACTTATACCCTATCCGATGCATTTCCGTGCCTAAATGGGGAGAACTAGCATTCCACCATTGTACGTAATGATTCCAAACGCAAGGGATGTCAGGCTCAGTAGCTTTAAACGTACACCCACAGAATATCAACTTCAACCATAAAAGGTCCTTACGTTGAGTTCCTCATCCAATATCGTAACCAAAGCTCTACATCGAGCTATCAAAACTGGACAAACGTCCCCAAACCCAACAAAATCAGATATCGAGCCACAAACTCAATTAACCCGAAAGACTATTTGTCAAAAGAAACAAAATACGATAAAACGCAATTGACCGACGTTTATGCGAACACATGCTCCAAAATACATGAATAATCTCCAACACAACTTAGATCGAGACAGATCATTTTTCCAAACGAATTTATACCATTGACTCTTTCAAACGTCTCATAACACCAGGTTTCACATTTCTCCAAAACACACACTAAAAGTGATTTTACACCAAAAGATTTACACTCGTAAAATAAATCGTTAAATTGTCGATACCTAAGATTTACTCGAAACACTTGAAATATATCTTTTACCAAAACCCAGAAGATGTACAATTTCGGAAATGCTCGCAAGGTCGGGAATGACCAAAACCCAATGACCTACATGTTGGTATTTTCAAAACATCCCATAACACAATCCATGCATATTTTCAAAAAACACAAAATGAGTCTTTACCAAATAATCTTCATTTACGCAATACCAAAATTATGCACTACAAAATAGAGGCCTATCACTGACAGAAAAATCCGTCGGTAATCCGTCGGTGAAAGTCAGATCCGTCGGTGATCCGTCGGTATGTGGCCCTCGGAAAGTAAGTGGTCGACATCCATATTTCTGACGGATCACCGACGGATATTACCGACGGATCACCGACGTCTAGTATTTGCGATGGATTACCGACGACCTGGGATATTTCCGACGGATTACCGACGATCTTCAATTACCGATGGATTACCGACGGATAGTTGCCGATGGAATTAGTAATAGATTTCCTATGGATCACTAATAAATAAAAATTAAATTAAAAAACATTTACTGACGGACTATCCGTCGGTAATTTAATTTTTTATTAAAAAATAATTAAAATTTAACAAATGCCAGTTTATAACCTGTATAAAACCTGCCAATTTTTCATTTAATATCCAGTTTAAAATTGTTCAAAACCTGCCTATTTTTCATTTAATATCTAGAAATTAAAATGTAATATCTAAAACAAGTATAACGTAATACAAGCTATCCTACATCGGGGGAGTGGGGGAGTGGGGTGATCTTGAAACTTCTTCATGAACGCCTCAAACTGGTCAAGTCGCTCCTACATCCGGATCCTCTCTGTTTCCTATCTCTCTACCCTCTGTCTCAGCTCATTCAACTGGAATTCAACATTTGACAAACATACAACAATGTTAGACAACATTTAACAAACATATAATTAACAATGTTAAACAACATTTGACGAGCATACCTCCTCATCGTGACGGTCGCACGAGCTCACGCTCGTACTGGCACCTGAATCACCAGTCATAGCATAATAGGGATCCTGACTGGTCCCCCATCTAAACAGACGACCTTTATGCCATCCTCTGACACTACGCTCCCACAACTCGACGTCATTGGGAGGTACAGTGCTAGAAGCTAAGTCCGGGTACTCCTCCCCCCTAATCCAATGGTAGTTATCCTACAGTTTACCAAATTAGACATTGTGTTTGTGGATAACCTATAGAAAATTCGACAACATTTCAACTGTAATTTGAACATATATATCCATGACCTACTTTTATCAAAACAATCCTATAATCTGCCCAACAATGGCAACCCAAACTAAGTTTGCTATAATTTATATATATCTTATAAAACAAACAAAAATCTAGACATACATAATTGAACTTACCGCCATACGAGCCACCTTTGGGTAAACGTAGATCAGAGGATCAATGGGCGGACCAGTCGTACCCGGAACAAGCTTCCTGTTGGTGCAGTGTGTAGCCTACCAACTTCGTCGCTAGTAGGCTCACGACCCCATGCATCTCTCTACAATAGACAACTTAAATTGTTAGTAGGTAACAAAATCATGTGTATATATATATTCATCAACTATATACATTTAGTCTAGTGGATGATTAATTCCCATGCGGTCTCGATGCATAGCGGTACTAATAGATCCGCACGTGTGTCTGGATGTCATCCCCTCATACTCGGTGGCCCGACTGGCTGTATTGGCCGCAGATACACGCCTGAACGCATCGGTGTTCCATAACTGTTAAAAACAAGACATAAATCAATATAAATCCTAGTACAATCAGATACAAGTATTCAAAACAAACAAACATGATTAATCATCCCGACCCAAAAATCATGTCGAATCCACTCTGGATTGTGTGCGCTAAGAATCGTGTAGTCATGTCCGTCGAACCGAACACCATCAATGGCTAAAGCCCTTTCCTTGGCCGAATTACGGGCATCTCTCATCATGTTCGCGTACCTATTCGTCAGGGTACGCCGGAATGCAAATAATACGCCGACGTCCATCTCAGGAGGCCAACTATAATACAACTGCATATACATTGTTTGGATTAAGTAAAAATAAATCCAATCAATTAGTTAAATAGAGTAAAATACATACCCGTAAACGATCCATCATCCGTGGATAGTGCTCCTCAGGGACATCCCCAACATGAGCCCATGGACCAACGAACATGGATCGAAAGATGACAGTGGCCCTCCGGACCACTGACTGGTCCTTAAACCTTCATAATTGCAAAATATACAACATAAAAAACATTAGGATCGGTTTATTATGTACTATAATTAATAATATATCACATCTACTTACCCGCCGGCAGACAACACAAGCGTCGGTCGCTGACTCGGATGGGGCGTCTATGATGCAATATTGGGGCCTCTAACCCTCGAGCCCGCTCCAGGCGACAGCGTCTCAAGCCCATCCTCAGGCTGGATCTGATCTAGTCCCTCGTCGGTAGCTACAACAAAGGTGGACTCGTCCAAAGGCTCGTCCGCATAGGGGTCACCACGTCCGACGGAGCTGCTACTGCCCCTGCTAGAGCCTCTACCCCTATTACCCATATTACCCCTAGTGCCACGTCCCACCATCTAAAAAAAGAGAATGGTTCGCATACAATAATATAAGTGTACATAAATCATAAGCACTGTTCTAAAAAACTCGCCGCACAGCCGCCATGGCACGCCATGGCACCAAGGCTTGTGTCTCACGCCATGTTAAGTCCGTGGCACGCCATGGCCTAATGGACAATTTTCGTAACGTAATATTTGATTTTTCTTTACGTTTTTAATGTCTTTTTGCATGATTTTTAATATATAGCATAATTTAACTTACTTATTACTATTGACTCATTGAGTGATACTACAAAACATATGTTTTTATATATAATATTATATATAAATTAGAAAAATGACGCCATAAGTCACGACTTGAAAATGCCATGACTTCGCATTGACTCCTAAGGCTTGAGGCTTGGCCTCGCCGCCACGCCACGCCTCACGCCATTTAGAACCTTGATAATAAGACACAAAAATATGAGTGTACAAACATATAATAAGGATATAATTATTATGAATAATGTCTACATAAGAAAGGCACACTAGTGATCAGACGACTGATCAGATAACATATGTTCGTCTTCGTTATCTTCATCATCGTCCACGTCTTCAAATTCTTCTTCCTCATCGCTAGCTTCGTGATTTTATGTATCTCCCTCGTCGCTAGATTCGTCATTTGTGGCGACTATGTTGAGCTCCCTAGTGACAAGAGGGACGGAATCGAGGTCCTCATTTACCCAATTATTTGTATTATGAGTTACCCATTCGTTGATTTGAAAGAACAGTTCTCTATCCACGTTATCATCATCCAACTCATCGATAGCCCTTTCTGCAACTTCATATATTCCACGGGCTTTGGTCTTCACAACTGCCCACCAGTCCTTTAAATCCTTACTGCCTGAAGGATAGGGTGTGTAATACACTTGTTCCGCTTGTGATGCTAGGACGTAATAGTCCTCACCTCTGAGTCTGGACTTGTAATTGATATCAACCAACCCATGTTTAGGGTCGACTCTAACTCCCTCTGGACTATCAAACCATGTACACTTGAACAAAACTACAACACAATAGCCCACACCGTAATACTCCACTTCTAACACGTCGTCCAACAATCTGTAATAGTCAAACTCGGAGTCGTCATAACAAGATCCTCTCACACATACACCACTATTATGTGTGACATGCCCAACAACATGTGTTACCATATGAAACTTGTAACCATTAACAAAATATCCCTTATGCGACCAAACATATCGGTCCAGTCCACGTGCTAGGGACTTCAAATGATCGGAGAAATCGGCTAATCCGAGCAAGACCTATAAAACCACAAATAAGAAATAAATTACATATGTGTAACATTACATACGTAAATTTCATATTTTTGTACTCACGTGTTGTTCGAACCAAGTAGAAAACCTTTCATCCTGAGCTTTATCTCGTGCAACTGCATCAAGACGAGGTTCTCTTTGCCGTATCCACTCATCAAAGGTCCATTGAAAATGTCGAACTTCTTCACAATTCAACAACATATATGTGTGGATCTTATGAATCTCGGTTTGAGTCAAGATGGTCTTTCCCCCCCCCCCTTCTCGAATAATCTACGAGATGGAACCTTGAATATGTTCAATCGATCATCTATTCCTGAAGAACTAAGAATATTTGGGGCAAAGTTTCTTGATTCGCGATTATGCCGAGTTTCTATATGTGGATCAAAATACAGGGAGCAATAGGTGGAGAGTTCATTTACTAGATAAGACTCAACGATAGACCCCTCCACTCTTGCTTTGTTTCTAACAGTCCTCTTCAACGGCCCAAGTTTCTTAAACAACGATTGAAATACGTGTTAGAAAATAAATGGGTGAGTATTTTAATGGAAAAGTTCTTACAAGGGCATCTGATACGAAGCATTATCCCATCACGTGTAGGTTTCCTTTCAACATTCCCTTCATTGGCATAGGCATAGTCCAAAAAACTGTCCATTGCAACAATATAGTCGACGCTAAGAAACCCCCGACTGTCGTTCTTTCTATACATACACCCTTTATCTGTCGACATATTCAACAACTACAACAAAGAAAGAAGTAGTTAGTCGACATAATCAAGATAGAGGTGGTGTAATGGTTTGACTATTTAAAAGTCAAAACGTAGGTGTCAATGAAGTTAAAAGTCTATTGAACACTACACGTAATGGTTTGCCTACTTGAAAGTCAAACCGTAGGTTTAGAGGAGCTTTGGATGACTTTAAAAATCTAAGTGTAATGGTTTGACTATTAGAAAGTCAAAACCGTAGGTTACAATCAAAGAAAGGTGTTTTCGAAAGTTTAAAACCCTACGTGTAATGGTTTGGCTATTTAAAAGCCAAACCGTAGGTGTCAATGAAATTAGAAGGCTATTGAACACTACATGTAATGGTTTGCCTACTTGAAAGTCAAACCGTAGGTTTAGAGGAGCTTTGGATTACTTTAAAACTCTAAGTGTAATAGTTTGACTATTGGAAAGTCAAAACCGTAGGTTACAATCAAAGAAAGGTGTTTGGAAAGTTTAAAACCCTACATGTAATGGTTTGACTATTTAAAAGTCAAACCGTAGGTGTCAATGAAGTTAGAAGTCTATTGAACACTACATGTAATGGTTTGCCTACTTGAAAGTCAAACCGTAGGTTTAGAGGAGCTTTGGATGACTTTAAAACTCTAAGTGTAATGGTTTGACTATTGGAAAGTCAAAACCGTAGGTTACAATCAAAGAAAGGTGTTTGGAAAGTTTAAAACCCTACGTGTAATGGTTTGACTATTTAAAAGTGAAACCATAGGTGTCAACAAAGTTAGAAGTCTATTGAACACTACATGTAATGGTTTGCCTACTTGAAAGTCAAATCGTAGGTTTAGAGGAGCTTTGGATGACTTTAAAATTCTAAGTGTAATGGTTTGACTATTAGAAAGTCAAAATCTTAGGTTTTAATCAAAGAAAGGTGTTTTAGAAAGTTTAAAACCCTACGTGTAATGGTTTGACTATTTAAAAGTCAAACCATAGGTGTCATTGAAGTTAGAAGTCTATTGAATGACTTGAAAACCCTACATGTAATGGTGTGCCTACTTGAAAGTCAAACCATTGGTTTAGAGGACCTTTGGATGACTTTAAAACTTTAACTGTAATGGTTTGACTATTAGAAAGTCAAAACCGTAGGTTTTAATCAAAGAAAGGTGTTTTAGAAAGTTTAAAACCCTACATGTAATTGATTTAAATTCTAATAAATAAATAATAGGCAAGAATCCATTTCACATAATCTGCATTCATATAATAAGAGAACCTGCTGCCAGTCTAGTTGTAGAAATACTAATGCAATACATAGAGAGAGACAGAAGAAAACAAATGATTTAAACAACAATATATATATATATATATGTGTGTGTGTGTGTGTTTATATATGAAAACTAAAGAAAAAACAAATGAATCAATCGATCTTACAACAGATACAACACATAAAACCCTTAAAACAGTGAGAAACAGGAATCAACTAGGATCTCGAAACTTTGAATCAGAAAGAATACAAAACTCAAACCCAACTTCAGATGAACAAAAACACACCGGGATTTACGCTATCTAAGAAAATATCGGATCAAATAATCAAAAACCCAATCGTACTCAAAATCCTTAAAGAAACAGATTGATATATGAGATACAGATCAAAACAAGATGGATACTCTGTTCTTTACATACCTGTGTTTCTTTCTAGACCAAGGTTTTGAGAAACCATCCATCAATTTCATGCAGATTATATCCCAATTATAGCAACTACTTATAATATATATATATATATATATATATATATATATATATATATATATATCTCAAATTCTTACCCATGTTGCAAATGTATTGATTTTAAGTCAAGAACCACCGACCTAGCTACAGAGAATGGAAGCACAACTTCACATTTTCACTTTATAAGAAGAAATCAAATGTCGAGTTATCCAAAAGAACCAACTTACTTATTGTAATTATTGTAATAAAATCTATATGAAAGTAATAAACAAGAAACATACATATGAGTATATATCATTACCCTGTTTTTATTGGATTACTTTTTACCAAGCTTCTTTCAACTAGTGGTAGCAGCTAGAAGCATTTTCCCTCTCACAAAGTTAATTAAGAAATTTGTTACTCGAATGAAGTTGAAGCAAAATTTGTCAATCTAATCTACCACTACAACAAACTGTGCAAACAACAACAAAAGGTACCAATCAACACATAGACTCCTCATGGCATAAGCAAACAGCCAAATGGAAACACCTCCCTTTGCTCTAAATAAGAATAAAATGCACAATCTAATCGCACTAAACAGTAATCAAAATCTCAATCCCTAATATGTATTCTTAACTTCAATCCCTAATATGTATTCTTAATTGAAAATGCATGACACTGTGACATATTTCATATTTAAACAAACTCAAATACAAATGATAAAACTCAAGCATTAACCACCGAAAATCATTAGAAAATACCTGATGTCCTCCCGTTTGACAAAAGTAGAAAAGGTGTCGGCGAAGTTCCTTGGACAGTGAGGTGTCGGCGATCGAGAGGAGAGTGACGAGGGACGACGATGGACAGTGAGTGATCGAGAGGGAGAATGACTGTGGTCGCCAGAGAGGAGAGGGAGAGTGGCTGCAGTGGTTTGTCGATGAGTTCAGAGGAGAAGTGAGAAGGAAGAACTGAAATTAGGGCTTTATGCCCGCTATTTTTTTTAGAAAATTCGGAAAATCACCGACGGAATATCCGTCGGTATTTACCGAGGGAATTTAACCGTCGGTGATTACCGACGGATATCAATTTTTTAAAATTAAAATAATTTTACATTTAATTTAATAATAATTATTAAATTATATTGTTTTTAAAATTATTAATAATTATTAAATAAATTATTATATATTATTAATATTAAAATTATTAAATAAATTAATAATTTATCAAATTATATTTAAATTGTTAAGCCCATATATTAGTTGATTAATGATAACACAACACAATGAATATAAGAGATCAAGATGAATCAATCAAAATAGCCATAAATCTCTTGTGTCACAAGTCTAAGTGTGAGTGTGTGTTCTTGGTGTAGTCACTACCTTGTGTGTGTAATATTCAAATGATGCCCTAGGGATTCTCAAAGAAACAATGCCTTATATAGGTCCACATGACCAAGGCAAGGCCTAGCCTAAATAACTACAAAATGCTCCCTAGGAAATTATAAACAATTACAATTAAGACCCTTCTCTATATTTTAATCTTAAATACAATTAATGATCCAACAATCTCCCCCTTTGGATTCAAGATTAAATTTTTTTTTGGCAATTTTCTTCGGGTCTTCACTTCTCTTGAAAACTGTAGCAAATGTGACATTAACAGCTTCAAAACTTGTAGCTCTTCACAGTCTTCACAACTTTGAGGAAACTGTAACCTTCCCCTTTTTGCTGAAATTGGAATGAAGTGTCCTTCTGACGATCATCTTCAGTCAGACTCTTGATAATTCAGATAGGTTCAGACACTTTGAAATCTTTGAAAAACTTGAATCCTTCAGCAATCTTCAACAAACTTTCTTTCTTGAACAAAGTAACTCAGATCTGACTTTGAAATCCGTGAATATTCTCCCCCTTTTTATGAGTGTTGAGAATCAACATCATCAAAACATTTCAAAGCAGGTTGGTCTTGGAATTATCTCCTCCAAAATAACTTTTAAGCTCAGCCTTCACGAATATCTCCGTCTTTTGAAATAATATCAATCGTTCCCAGATAGAGAAAGATACCGATATCTTCAAAATACGATTTGAATCTGATTCGGCTATGAGTGTAATTATTTGAATCTTTGCAAATTCAAACAATTTAGGAGTTGTAACCCTGAATCAACAGATGAAACAGTTAGAAGTGTCTGTCAGTAACACAGAGTTACTGAGTAACATGAAGTTACTATACAAGGAGCTGGTTGTGACGTAGACTCCCTAGGACTTCCATTCAATCATCGAATAACACATGGTTATCTATGAACATTCTGACAGAAAACAAATTTCTGTGTGCTCGTGCATGTGTATGAAATAATTAAGCACAAATGATTTCTTTTTAACTTTTGGCTCAAAATATGTAAACTTGTTGAGACAACAACAAAATATACAAAGACTCAATGTGCATGAGAAAAGGTTGAAGGTGGAACAACTTTCCTTATTTTTCAATATCCGAGTTATCCAAGTGATAATCAGATAGAGTGTGTGCTGCTTCCCCGTTCAAAAATGAAATACCGTCTTGTTGAGAAGAAGATGAGTAGCTGGTGGGGTTATATGCAAGAGGTGGCATGGGCTAGTTGCCTATTTCAATATTGTTCACCAAAGACTGTGAAACAATAGATTATGTGGCTGCCCGACTCAGAAAATATGTGGTGCAGAGTTTATGTTTCCTTTACTCTGATCTCTCACCCTCTTTTTTTTTAAACAATTGAGCTCACTTCTAGCCAAACTCTCATTTACATTGTAACTCAGCACTCTCCCCATCTCTATTTTTTTTTAATGAACTCCTCTCCCCTCAATCACTCAGGATTACTTCCGGGGTAGGAAACACTGGTTATTGTGAATCCATGGAAGTTCGGATAAGCTCGCACTGAATCCCGTATTTTCCTAAGAGAAAATGTTGTTCAACAGTCTTTTGTACATGAAAGCACAATTAATCATGAGGAACAAATATTTGGAAGACCAAAGACGTAAGGTGTTTATACGAACAATGTACAAACATGTTGGCAATGAAAGCACATGAAAATGAAATGACGTCTGATTTTCAAACAAACAATGAAATTTCAAACGGGAGGATTACCATCGAAAGATTTATCTTTTGAGATGTGGTAATCACAAAGTCAAGAAAAATGAGTGTACTGACCAGTGTGTGTAAGAATACTTGGTAAAGTATAAAGAAATGACAAGTACACAAGTATTGGTCATTGGAAACACATGGTCAATGGATGTCATGGAGTCTAAGGATTAGAAAGATATACCTTGAGTATGATATCCTTAACTCCCCCTAAAGATATTATATGTATTATGTTGAGTGATGTGACAAAAACTCAGGTTCTCCCCCTATAACCTGTGAAAAGTCAACTCATCAGAAAAATATGACAATATCAACGCACATATCTTTTCTTTCTAACAGATATAACTGTTAAAGTTTCAACATTTCTCCCCCTCAAAACAAAAATATTTGACAGTTAAGCTCCCCCTCAACGCAAAAACTCCTAGAATGATGTGAGTTTTAAAGCATCCCTTGTAGAAGAAAATAATTGAAGTACAGGTTCTAATCAGATGTGATCAGAAGCTAAAGTCACTTGAAGTATCCTGCAAAAGGAATATTGGTAATCATTTATAAAAATGATTCCGCTTCCGTCAGTAAAAGATGTGAATAGCAACTGTTTGAGAATCAACACACAAGCAACAAGATTAAGATACAGAAAACTCCCTCTTGAGTCTTGAGAAAGGTCTAAGTAGACATGTTCAACATTCCAAGTTTGCTGATTAGAAACGTGAACCTCTTTTCATCCAACGGCTTGGTGAAAAGATCAGTTAACTGGAAGTCGGTATGAACAAAGTGCATTTCAATATCACCTTTTTCTACATGGTCCTTGATGAAGTGATAGCGTACATCTATATGCTTGGTCTTCGAGTGCTGGACCGGGTTAGAAGTTATTGCAATTGCGCTCTTGGAATCACAATAAATAGGCACTCGCTTGTAGTTGTACCCAAAATCCTTCAACTGGGTCTTCATCCAGAGGACTTGCGAACAACAACTAGCAACATCTACGTACTCTGCCTCAGCAGTAAATGTAGAAACACAGTTTTGTTTCTTTGATGTCCAACTAACAAGCTTGTCTCCTATGAATTGACATGATCCAGAAGTACTCTTACGGTCTAGCTTACATCCTGCATGGTCAGCATCTGTAAAGGCAGTTAGATCAAAACGGGAATCCTTTGGATACCAAAGGCCTAAATCAGGAGTGCCTTTAAGATATCTAAAGATTCGCTTAACAGCATTAAAGTGCGACTCTTTGGGATTAGCTTGATATCTCGCACAAAATCAAGTTGCAAACATGATATCTGGACGACTTGCAGTCAGATAAAGTAAAGAACCAATCATGCTACGATACACCTTTTGATCAGCAGGTTTACCAGATAAATTTGCGTCTAAGAGTGTACCAGTAGCCATTGGTGTTTTCATGACAGAACTGTCTGACATATTGAACTTTCTTAACATATCTTTAATGTATTTGGCTTGATTAATGAAAATGCCTTCGGGTAATTGCTTTACTTGCAAACCAAGAAAGAAATTCAATTCACCCATCATCGACATTTCAAATTTCGTTTCCATGATCTTTGAAAAGTTCTTGCAGAATTTCGGATTTGTCGACCCAAATATAATGTCGTCAACATATATCTGTATGAGAATCAAGTCCTCACCTTGCCTTTTTAGAAATAAGGTAGTGTCAACTGTACCTTTCTTGAAACCGGAAGCTAGGAGAAATTTAGTAAGAGTTTCATACCATGCTCGTGGTGCTTGCTTGAGACCATAAAGCGCTTTGTCTAACACGTAGACATGATCAGGGTTGTGAGGATCGACAAAACCTTCAGGTTGAGCAACATAAACCTCCTCATGCAGAATGCCATTCAGAAAAGCTGATTTGATGTCCATTTGATAGACAGTAAAGTTTTTGTGCCCTGCATATGCTAAGAAGATTCTGATCGCTTAGATCCTCGCAACAGGGGCGAACGTTTCATCGTAATCAACGCCCTCCTGTTGACAGTACCCTTTTGCTACCAATTGAGTCTTGTTTCTTACCACTACTCCAGTCTCGTCCTTATTTCTAAACACCCACTTAGTTCCAATAACTGATTTACCTTGAGGTAGTGGGATCAAGCGCCAAACCTTGTTCCTTTCGAATTGCAGAAGTTCATCTTGCATAGCAGAAATCCAATTGGGATCGCGTAGAGCTTCTGATGCTTTCTTTGGTTCTGGGGAACTAAGGAAGCTTGAGAACATGCAGAAATTAGCTGACACAACACGTGTCTTGACACCAGATTGTACGTCACCAATCACGTTGTGTAGGGGATGATCCTTTGTCCATCTGTGTGTGCTTGGCAAAGACTCAATGGTTTGTTGTGTATTCGTCTCATTATATTCATTATAAACTGCAGGTAGATCCTCAGATGTTCTCGGGACATCTTGTATAGGAGTTTCTGATACTGAAGCTTCGGGAATAGTAGCTGAAGTACTCAGGACTTCATTCCCAGGAGGAATATCTTTAGAAACAGATTCACGGTTAGTCGCATCAGAAACTATCGATGTAGTTGTACCTGATGGGGTTGAAGTTTCAATGACTTCTTCAGAAGGTCCAAATATGTCTTCAACAAGAGTAGGAACCTCCGAACTTGGTGTTGACGTTATTATGCCTTTATCAAAGTCTGCACAAATTTCATCAAATGCATCAATAAAAAACAAATCTAACTCAGATGAAATAGAGTTGGAGTTAGAAGACGTAGACGGTTTGGAAGCTGGTTCTATTCTGGGTTGAATAGAAGCTTTGTGCTTAAGTACGAGTTCTGAACAATTATGTTCAGAAGTCTGCGTAGAATTCTCATCGAAGGATACATTCATGCTTTCAAACCGTCTTGGTTCTTGTATTGTAAATCCGATAAGCTTTGGATGTCAACGAGTATCCACCAAGATAGCCTTCATCTGCTTTCTTATCAAATTTTGAAAGTCCTTGACGCTCTATTAGAATATAACACCTGCAACCAAAGACACGAAGGAGTTTGATATTAGGTTTACGATTGTTGATCAACTCATATGCAGTTTTATTTAAGCGTTTGACCACTGTGGTACGATTCTGAGTAAAGCAAGTTGTCGCGACCGCCTCAGCCCAAAGATACATAGGTAGATTAGCATATGCAAGCATAGTACGAGCAGCTTCAACAAGGGTGCGGTTCTTTCGTTCAACAATGCCATTATGTTATGGAGTGTAGGCTGCGGAGAAGTTATGTGAAATTCCCACAGAGATGAGATAGCTCTGTAAGGTGTCATTTTTAAACTCTGTGCCGTTATCACTATGAAGTGTTTGAACTGGCAACTGTAGACGTACTTGAATACGCTTAATAAAAGCGATAATCAGTTCTGGAGCATCCGACTTGTTCCGAAGAAACTCGAGCCATGTGTATCTTGAATAGTCATCTATCATCACTAAAACATATTTCTTTCCGTTGATAGACGCCGTTCGCATTGGGCCACAAAGATCCATGTGAATAAGTTCTAGCGCAGATGAGGTTGATGATTCAGTCTTTGACTTGAATGAGCTTCGCTTCATTTTACCCATCTCACATGTCGAACATAGTGAGTCTTTTTCAAACCTCATTTCTGGTAGACCTTTTACCAGACCTTGTCTCTGTAGCTTAGCTATTGATCTGAAATTCTGGTGAGACAAACGGCGGTTCCACGTCCAAGATTGTGCTTTAGAATCTTTAGCTAGTAAACATATGGGACGTGTGGCAGACAGTGTTGGAAAATCTACATAATATAGATTTCCACGGTGCTCAGATCTAAAGATTTCGTAACCATCTGGATCTTCAAGATAACAATGAGATGTTCTGAAGCGAACTTGGTATTTCATGTCACAGAAGTGACTGGTGTTGAACAGGTTATGATCAAGGCCCTCAACATATAGTACCTTCTGTATCTTCACAACTCCGTTATCAAGCGTTTCGTATCCTCTAACATGTCCTTCTACTTCAGAATTTGCAAAACGAACTGTTCCAGCAGGCTCCTCCACATAGTTATGTAGTAGGTGCTTGAATCCTGTCATGTGGCGTGAACATCCTGAATCTATCACCTACAATCGACAGGGCTACAAAAGAAATAATTAGTTTCGCTTTGGTACCCATATCCAAATGGGTCCTTTGCTGTTAGCTGCAAGCAGTTCAGGAATATCAACAGATTTGACTTTTACTCTCCATTCATATCGTGGTTTTGGAACCCATTTCCAAACCATTCTAACATTTATTTCCTGAAGTTGCTTTTTAGATCTCGGATTAGTAACCTTTGCACGGAAAACTTTAGGCTACGTGGAAGAATTGAAATTAAAGTTCATTTTAGCTTTCTTTTTGCTTATCTTGGACTTAGAAGTGGAGTTGTATTTAAAAGAATTGTCCCTACAGTGTTTGCAATATAAGTTCCTTCGAGCAAATGTCATAAATTTAGATTTATCGGAACAAATCTGACATTCATATTCATCAAAAGAAGTACATCTCAAATCATCACTGTCTTGGGTACAACTGTTTTCAACATCAGTTTCACAAACATTTGAACAATCATTTTTATTCTCCTTTGTCCTCCAAACTCCATTACCATTCAAATCTAAAACAGAAACAGAAACCTTGTCAGTCTTTTTCTTAGAAGACAATCTTTTTCTTGAAATACCTGAAGTTTCACCCTTCTCAAAAGTACTTGGTGGATAATCAGGGCATTCAGAATAAATCACTGAAGGTTTTGTAGACTCATCAAATTTTGGATTAGATCTTACCTTCCAACTTTGATCATTAGGCATCTGTTTATCCATTGAAACATTTTTAAACAAAGTGTCTTTCAAATCATTGATCTCATTGCAAAGCTCTTGATTGTCTTTCAAAGACTTTTCAAGTTTAAATTTGAGATCAAAGTTTTCATCTTCAATTTCATCAAGAGATTTTTGCAACATATCAATTTGTTTCATCAAATCAGATGTATGACCATTCACAGAATTTGACTCTTTTGAAACAGAAACGAGATCAGGGTCTGAAGCATTCATTATTTTAGAAAATATTGCTTCAGTCATGTTCTCAACAAACTCCATTTTATCATTCTTGAAGCAAGATTCATTCGTGACATTGGCCTCTTCTTCAACCTTTTCAACAAGTAAAGGTTCAAGAGTAATAGGGTTTGAAACTGATGGTATAATTGATGGATCTGCATCTGATTCATATTCATCGTATTTGCATTCAGTTTCAGGCGGGATTTTGTCATTGTTGACTGATTCATTTGAAGGTGTGGTAAATAGTGATTCAAACTCAACGAATTCAATCTTTCGAGTCTCATAACTCTTGTTTAAATCACTATATTTGAAACCAACCGATTTAAAAGAATTTTGCGAATCAGTTCCACTAGACTTGTCCTCTCCTATTACTTCTTTACCTTTGGTCTCTGTAACAGGTCTAGAAGTATCATATTTAACAAAAATCGCACGAATGTCAGGAATGGGTTTAACCGTGGAGCCAAGTTTGTCAAAGTTATACAAGTGCTCCGGGACCTTTTTCAAAACTTCATTTGCGGGCAAACCCAAACCTGGTTTAACTTTATAAAACATTTCATCCTAGAGTTTATTTGTCAACAGATTTAACGTTTGCTCAGTCTGACCATGTTACATGTTTATATCCTCCAGTTGTTTAATCTTAGTGTAAGCTTCATTTCGCTCTTGAAAACAGACTTCAAATTTAATTTTAAAATTACCTTTTTCAGCATTAAGATTAACAAGATCTTTTTCCAAACCAGATATTTTTCTTTTTAAGGTTTCCTTTTCAGCTTTTAAATTATCTTTCTCCTTTTCCTATTCTTCCACGACAACTTTCAGTAGAGCGTTTTCATCACGAAAACTCAAAACTGTTTGATGTTCTGAGCTAAGTTTACCTTTTAGCAGTTCAAATTCATCTTTCATGCTGTGGATTTGGACCATAAGTGATTCAATGAGTTCAGAGTTTTCATTTACCTCAGAGTTTTCATCCTTAGAATGAGCCTTATAAGTCTCATCATTATCATCAAGCTTTGCCATGTAGGAGACTTGAGTGAAGTGTGCTTGCTCCTCCTCGTCCGAGCTTTGAAACAACCAGTTCCCCTCCTCGGCCATGAGCACCTTCCCTTCCTCCACTTTCTTGGCAATCAAGGACTTCCTTGCGTAGTACTCTGAGTTCTTGAATCTTTTAAACTTGCAGTCCTTGGCGAAGTGTCCAAACATTCCACAGTTGAAGCATCTTCCTGCTTCATCCTTCTTCTCTTCTTTCTTCTCTTCTCTCTTTTCTTCTTTCCTTTCTTCTTTCTTCTCTTCTCTTCTCATCTCTCCTTCTATACTTTGGATTGTACCTCAGCTCAGACTTGTCCTTCTTGTACCCTTCATACTTCAGCTTTGAATAGTACTTCTTTTTGCCAAAGCTTCTTTTGAATTGGCGCGTAATCAGGGCCAAGTTATCAGAAAATCTCTGTATATCGTCATCAGAATCGACCTCCAGTTCCTCCTCACTAGTAGCATAGTCTGAATCAGTAAGCTCAGTAACAAATGCTTTTGACACTTTCTTCTTTGATTTTGAAGAGGAAACATGACCAGAACTAGAACATTTTCCTTTCCCAGCAATAAGAGCCACTAAGTCCTTCAGATCGTTGGACTCATTGTTGATTGATCTCACTTCATCTTTATGTTGGGAAAGAGTAGAGAATATGTCAGTCACATTCTCTTGGGCCATATTCTTTGACATCTGAAGGTTGATGGCAAAGTTCTTCCATTCTGGGTTCAAGTTCTTAATAAACTTATAGTTTATTTCAGAAGCAGATTTGGTAATGTTGTTCCTCCTCAGATCATTCAAGATGATGTTGTATCTGTTGTAAGTGTCCAGCAGTGTCTCTCCTTCATTTGCATGAAATCCCTCATATGCATTGATGCACATATTCTGTTTAGCTTGAATTGAAGCTTCACTGCCCTCGAATTGTCTTGCTAGCTCATCCCATATCTCCTTTGCAGAATTTCTGCTGTCCACACGATTGTAGATGTCATTAGGAATGGCCATTGTCAAAAGGATGAGAGCTTCTTCATCTATTTTGTACAACTCTTTCTCCCGTTCAGTGAAGTATTCATATGGTCTTAGAACAAATCTGTCAGGGATCAAAGGAGAGGTATCTGTAACAGCTTGACCAGGCACTCTGATCATGGGATTTACAGGACCAGAAGTGATAGATTCCATGTAATCTCTACTCTTGTTATTCAGAAACTGGATCATTCGTTTCTTCCATTGTTGGTACTCATTGGCTAACAGAACTTGTGATTTGGACATAGAGCCCATGGAAAGGAGTTGATTCGACATCTCTAGCAGTTGGATTAGTAAGCAAACTTATCTGTACAATTTAAATCAACTAATAAGATCTTTGAATCAAGAATTTGATAAAATCTACACTCAAAAATTTCCAGAAAGATAAATTTCTAAAAATACTCAAGTGTAGAATTCGCAAGCTATAAGAACCACAGAAAGATTCACAGACAGAAGGAAAAAATTCGCATACAAGACAGATAGAATTCGCAGACAAGTAGAATTCGCAACTAGGCTTTCTGCGAAACCTAGAATTCGCAAACAGTAGACCTGCAAAACCTTAACAATTCGCAGAGCAATACCTAGCGATTCCTTGCCTTAGAATAATTTCAGAATACTAGTTTTTGCAAGTAGAATTCGCAGAGTATAGAGTTGCGAGTTCTATACTTAGAAAATGTTTCAGGTTGCAAGTTTTCACAATTCGCACCACAAAGCTTTCGTAAGCAAGGATTCGCAAGACACATACTTACGAATCTTGGACTTAGAACTTTTTTTTAACTTTCCACTTAACTTTCGCAAATTAACTTTCGCAACCTGAATGGTGTTATTATTATAAGAACCTGCGAATCCTTTACTTAGTGAAATTTTTTGGAAGATAAAGGTTGAGGATTCGTAGATACAACATGCGAATCTTAGGGAATTCGCAAACTAGTAGTCTGCGAGTTCTTCAGTATTCGCAGCCAAGGTACCTGCGAAACCTATACTTAAACAAGTTTTAACTTTTAGGAGTCCTGCGAATCCTAACTTTCGTAGATAAGGTTCTTGCGAGTCTTGAGGTTTTCGTAATACAAACACATGTGAATCTTATACTTAAACAAAATCAATAATCTCTGTGAATTCAGAGATCTTGCGAGTTCTTCCTAGAACTTGCGAGTTCTTCACAAAAACGTCCTTGTACTCGACTTTTAATCCATAAACACATCAAAAGGTTAAATGTTAGTGTAAAAATCACACAATTCATTCACCAATACACTACGATCAAACCCCAATCAATATTAATCACCAAAAACAACTTATAAGCACAGATTCGAATGGAACAGTGTTCGAACTCCACTAGAACAAAAACTTCGAAAATCTTCAAAATAGCAATCTATTGATGTTTTTAAATGGAATCAGGCAATCTGATGATATTCTATAACATAATGTGCACCTAATCCAATCATTTTCAGGCTAAAAAATACAATAAATTTCAAAATTGATTTTCACACATTGAAGTTTTCGAAAAATACACTTTTCAATCCAATAACCTTGATTCTTAGGCTCTGATACCAAATGTTAAGCCTAGATATTAGTTGATTAATGATAACACAACACAATGAATATAAGAGATCAAGATGAATCAATCAAAATAGCCATAAATCTCTTGTGTCACAAGTCTAAGTGTGAGTGTGTGTTCTTGGTGTAGTCACTACCTTGTGTGTGTAATATTCAAATGATGCCCTAAGGATTCTCAAAGAAACAATGCCTTATATAGGTCCACATGACCAAGGCAAGGCCTAGTCTAAATAACTACAAAATGCTCCCTAGGAAATTATAAACAATTACAATTAAGACCCCTTTCTATATTTTAATCTTGAATAGAATTAATGATCCAACATAAATTGACTAAAATACACCTGAAGTAACTGGACTTAACGGAAACAGTTAACGACCGTTATGTTTTTCCATTAATTCCAGTTAGATCAGGGACCAAAAGTGTTATACACACATATATACATACATATATAGACATGTACATGACATACACACATTTATATGCATACGACATATACATATACATACAAGCAATACATATGTATATAATACACCTATAGACATACATACATACACACATACATAGACATGATATAGACGTATGTGCTATATACATACAAGCAATACATATGTATACAATACATCTATAGACATACATACATACATACATACATACATACATACATATGTATGTATACAATACATCTATAGACATACATACGTACATACATACACACATACATAGACATGATATAGACGTATGTGCTATATACATACAAGCAATACATATGTATACAATACATCTATAGACATACATACACACATACATAGACATGATCTATAGACATACATACATATACATGATCTATAGACATATATACACAGGGCCGTCCCAATCTTTTTGGAGGCCCTGTTACACTTGTATAAAAAATACGAGTCTATTGGACACAAAACAAATAACAAGTAGAAGTTAAATAGAAAAGTTCATATTAAATTGAAAGTCTTACAAGTTAATGAAAATAACCATTGAGTAGTTAAAACCAAATCATTAGGCATCTCTGATTTTGAGCTATTGGGAATTTCAATCGACAACCGATTGAATCGGGAATAGATATGGGAAGAAGACGATTAGAGGGAAGAAGATTGAAGCGGTATCCGATTGATTCTAGAATTTGAGGATTATTGACTAACCTATTATAACTCACGCCCAAAAATGTGAAATTTTGGCCCCGAAAATTTTGAGGGCCCTGTTCTGAATCCCATATTTAACATGCCAAGAGACGGGCCTGTATATACATACATACATACATACACACATACATACATAACTAGACATGCATGATATAGACATTTGTGCTATATACATGCATACAAACAATACATATGTATACAATACATGATCTAGACATATATACACACACATACACTTATATGCATACGACATACACGTATATACATGATACTATATACATACAAGCAATATGTATATGTACTATATTGTTGTCAAGATTTATTGCAATCCTTTTTTAGATTCACTTAAAATAGAATTCAGTGCAAGTATACACCTTATCCTACTATCGTCTCTTAATAAGTAATAGTGGTACAAAGTACCAGATATCGATCCTCAAGGAAAACTGTGAAAGTTCTATCAGAAAAGTCCAGTAATTAAAAGTCAATTTCAGATGGTGAATTCGAAGAAATCTTTTAACGGGTCTAAGTTAACACTAGGAAAGTTCAGTTGTGAGAAAAGACAAATGGTGCAAAGGTTCATTAGGACAGAAACAAATGATCTGGTAAAAAGATATTATAACAGTCTCATTTATCCCAGAATTAGCATTTAATATAATCTTTTTAGGGATTACACATTTTCATACATTTAATTAGTCGTCAATTAATTATTTGTAATCTTTAATTACCTGAAATATGTTCAACGAGACTTTAAACTATATTTTTAACACCTTTTTACTTTTTCATCGGTATCAATCCTAACTCTGCCTTGCACCCCAAGCTAAGGTTTTAGCCTATCATTGCTTGGCTTTTCTCACAAAAGAAATAATTATTGAAAAGCAAGTAGCCGAAATCGAAAATTATGAAAACAAGGTGTAAGTACTGAAGTTTAAAAAGAAAACTTGTCGCACAAGTAATTAATGTCTTAAGAGAAGACATAAATTTAAATTGCAGAAAATGTAAATGACTGAAAAATAAATTGCAGGGAATAGAAAATGCTGGAAATTAAATTACTGGAAAAGTAAATAAAGCAGTAAATTGCAGAAAGTAAATGTGTTGTGAGTGTTGCCAGATTTGGTAACTTGCGCAGGAAGTTTCGTTTGAAAACTAGAACACTTGCAAAAACGTGGAAGCAGTAATTTTACTACTTAGAAAAATCACCGTTTGGCACAGAAGGAAACTAATCCAAAAGAACGCCAAAATATGTCGGCTTAGTTCTAAAAGTAAAATCAAAAGCTACCAGAGAAATTAAAGCAAACGAACCTTGAATACTTTAGAAATTACTTGAGGCTTGCTTCACCAGATTACTACTAGCCACGTGTTACAAAAGAAATGATTCAAAAGTAAAACACGAATTTAAAGACTAGAAGAATTTGAGAAAGCAAAATGGACCAAATAACAATTCTTAAGTAAACAATTGTAATCAAAACACGAGTAACCTAATAATTTAGAAATCAATGTTGGGAGATCACAAGCAAGGCCACGACCTTAAGATGATGATTTGGAACTTGAAAACGATTTATAACTAGTAAACCAAGAAACAATTGAGAATGAACCACTAACACTTGTAACAAAAGATGGAATTGTTAACCAATATACTTGTATTCTTCAAAGCTTGTAAGAGAAATTCACCAAAATACAAGTAATAAACTTAAGAAAATGCTAGAAATTTCCAATTCACAATGCCTAAGATTGTATGATCACAAAAAATCTTGCTCCAAAGTTTGCTTAATCAAAGGATGATCAAAAGACAACTTAAAACCTAACACAAACAATCTATTTATAACCAAATACAACTTTGTCTCCAAGTTAGGTTGAAATGCAAGTAAACAATTTGATGGGCCAAGCCATCTTTTTCTCCATTTTCGGCCAATATAGGAGCCCAATCATACGGCCCAATCCTTCAAAGCTTAGCCCAAGTCTTTAGCCCAAATGCTTCAACAAAAATCCAAGAGCAAGCCCACTTTAAGTCCATTTTCTCTTCTTTACGGCTTCTCCGGAGTCTCGAAAATTCTGGAAAATAAAAAGATAAAAATAATCGTAAGAAACTAGACTAAAGTTCAGCAAATCGTAAATAAATAAACAAAACCTAAGAATATCCTAAAAGGGTGTAAAATAAGATAAATAAAGACTCAATTCCTAATTTGGGCAAATAAAAGACTCATAAATGACACAAAAAGTGATCTTTTAGGGTTAATAAATTAACACCTATCATATATATATACATACATATATACATACGTACATGATATACACACACACACACTAATATGCATATGACACACATACATACATACATACATCAAATGACCTTGAAAAAATATATATTTTTCGACGGATTACCGACGGATTTCCTAACGGCCGTCGGAAATCCGTCGGTAATTTGCGACGTAATATTTAAAAAAATCAAAAATAAAATACTTTTATGTCCGTCGATAATCCGTCGGAAATATTTTAATTTACCGATGGATTGTGTATCCGTCGCAAATATCTTTTTTCCGTCGGTGTTCCGTCGGAAATTACCGATAGCTTAAGTTCGTCGGTAAACTTTGGTCGGTATTAAGGATTTTTCTAGTAGTGATGACTTATTCATTAAAACACCTAAAAATCCCCAAATGTGGTTGTTTTACAAGGATTATAAAGTTATACACTTCAAATAATCAATACCCATCAAATAACCCAACAACTGATAATTTCATGCGAAACACATAAACACTTTAAAATAGATATTTTGGCATGTACAATGTTTTCACAAATCAACTTGAACTCACATTGCTAGATTTAGGCCAAATCTAGGTTTTACCCACAAGCTTGAGTTCCTTTGATGAGATCTTGGATCCTTCCACTAGCTCCATGCTTTCCACCAAGATCCCTTACCACAAACATTCTTAAAGTTACACCAAATTCTAAGGTTATAGAGGAAGGATGGAGAACACCCAAACCCTAACTTTCTAATCGTAAAGATGAAGAGATTACCATGTCCATAAACCCTTAAATACATCAAAGATCTTTAACCCCCTTCTTTCTCTACTTGGAGAGCTTCAAAAATTGAGTCTCTAGGTCCAAGAATCTCCCAAATCGGACCTAGGATGAAGAAGATGCAACCAAATGAAGAAAAACCCCAAAAATGTCGATTTTAAGCTTCCAGATCATTCCCGCGGCCTTGCCCGAGACTTGAGGACGCATGGTAGGCTGTGCGTGGCTTCTGATGTCGACACAACCACTTGGGCGGCTTATGCCGCGACCCCAAGGCCGCGCACCAAACCACGGGGTTCCCTTCCCCCGCTTTCCTTCTGTTTCTCGCGCCCGATTCAATCGTCGATGGCTTCACTACAATAGGAAGGTAAAACCATACTAAATCTACATTATGATGGTCATAAGGTTACGATAGTATGGGTTAAGGTTTTCCAAAATCACGGGTGTTACAATCCTCCCAACCTTAAAAGAGATTTCGAGGACGAAATCTAACACCGACCAAGCATCCGAAGGTCGTATTTAACGGGATTAATTGGTTCTCCAAATTTCGGTTCTTCCAGGTAACCGAACTTCGACTCAAGGATTCCCCTGACATTGATATCTTACCATTCCCCCTTTCCAGGGAGTACAAGGATTATTGGAGACACACCTGACGGTTCAAAATGTCGCTCAACCCGAAAGACAAGTCCGCTAGATGACTTTTCATCCACACACTTCGAAGAAGCTAACAATCATGCGGTAGGGACTTTAGATGACATTATTTTCACAAAACGACCTGTTTCCTATCCAAAAGGATGCCTCAATCAATATTTTACCCCATATATGAACCCGATTACATCTCATTCGAGATTTCCACTGAGTTTCTCATAACGAGCCGCCACCAACCCAACCTCAACGTTCGATATATCTCATTGATGACGGGGTGAACATCGAGTCCTTATTCAATCATTTCCTATCATGAAGATCTTGGTTGCCTCCCAACCTTAGGATGTACATATCACCTCAAGAGTAGCTTATGACCTTAGCCAACCATTTCCACCAAGGATACCCCAAAACGAACTTTTCCTTTAAATACTGCTAAGTTGAAAAATCAAGGTCTCCTCAAAAATCAATTTCTACTTAAAGTCTACCTCGGCCTTCTCTCCAAGTTCTCCAATAATCAATACTCCCAAAGATTCATCGTCCTTCCCCTGACGAAATTCTTATCACTAGTTTGGTCCGATTTCAACATAACAACAAAACTATTCCTCAAGCTGTCACAAGCACAACATATGTAAGGGTTCTCAAACTTCCCTTAATCAAAGCATTGGTCTGGCGTTTCACCAAAAAAAACGTACCATTACACTCTACAGATGATCGGTTACCCCGAACTCCACAATTACACAACTCCCATAAGGCATTCAAGGATCGATTGACACATCGGGGAAAGCCTCGTTGATTGCAGAAATACCAATGGTCGATACCTAGTTGACAACATCTAATTTTCCTTCAAGTTACCACTTAACTTGCAGACACGCAAGATTCAACGGGAGTGCACTGAAGCATTCCAACGGTCTTTGTCCTCAAAATCGAGTGTCAACACCTATCCTCAAAATTACTACACTGCAAATGTGGGTGCACCGTCAAATATTTCATTCCTGATTTGCCTTGTCGGATTAAAGTTGACACCTAACGTGACACTAATATTCTAATCTTACATCTCTAACAAACGAACCACAATATTCCCTTTATTTCTGAAGACTCACCAGGATGGCACACCTCCAACCCATACATGTTGTTGAACAATCACCCATCAACCCGTGTCCAACCATATGCAAGCAACCATACAATGCTTTAACCCGAAGATTTTCCGAGACAAAAAGATCACCACTTAAATAACTGGGAGAATACATAAATCTAATACCTCAATTATTCATGCGTGCATCGATTCACAACTGAAATCCCAAAATTCAAAACTAACCACCAGTCAGTCATCCGACGCTTCCATTCCCAAGGACTCCTCTAGTCCTTAATCACGACCTCCATCACTAGAGGGTTTGCATCTATAGCTCTAATGAGTTCAAGGTTTTTTGACTATCAGACTCAACAAGCATGCCAATTTATTGTTTTCAAATATTTACTAAGCATAAAATCTTTATAATCAATTTTACACACACAAACAAAGCCTTTAGCACAACTAAGAAATTGTTTGAAGTGGCCGTAATTGTCACACACGTAAAACCAATCAATATAATACTTCTTTGTTGACCAATAGCAAGAACAACAATAGATGAAGATGTACAAAATGAAACATGAACACGGACCATCTCAGTCCCAACATACGATTACTCACGTTATGGGTGTAAATTAATTCATGCACCTAACAGTGTGCAACAAAATGTTTGCAGAAAACTTAAAACAGAATTTACATGATATCAAATTTCAAAGCTTTCTCTCTTTTAGCCATAACACAACACGAAATAAGATTCCACAACAAAACTTGCATGCGTTATTTTACTTCACAAAACTAACAAATTGATATGTGCATGCACTTTGGTTAAAGTATAAAATAATTTACGTTGTTTCCAAGTTCAAAATCAAATTAACAATATGCTTTCGTCGTTCTAAAATCTTGACTAAAACATTATGACATAAATTACAAATAAAACATGTATGCATACTATACGCAGCCAAATGCCGGTACAAAACTCAAGGGAAAATAATACAACTAGACGCCATTAAGATCACCACATCAAATCCACAAAATCGCATGGAATAAAATTCTCAATAAAACTCAAACACCAAATAATGGAAGGCAACTCTTTGTCCAAAGCCTCAACATATGTGGAGGATATCCAATGTTAAAGTCATAAACAACAATTATTTGTCCAAGACTCTAAACAACATCAAAATACGCACATCGCAATATCCGAAATAGCGTTGGACAACAATGAGAATAAAAAAAGTCTCAACAAGGTTTGCAATCACATGCAATAAAATATCTTTATGCAGGTTTAAAATCTTGTGTGTGCCAAACGTTTATCCAAGATTTCGTAATGTAATTCACACGATGATTTGGAAACATGAGAAAAATTGATGCACTTTATTTAGAATTAAATTCCGTGCATGAATTTGATCGACACTCAACGTCTCAAAACCACGCTTCTCAATTTCCAGTCATTCTATCGTCGCCCGGATGCTTAAACATCTTAAAGCAATAATCGAATATATCATCCATTCACCTTAAAATTTTCCTCGAATAATGTTAGTTCCATAAGTCTTAGGTTCTATTCCGACCAATAGTTTCGACCCAAAACGGTCCACTTAGTACAATCATCATGATTACTGTCACTCCAAGTGACGAATGCTAAAATCATCAACCTCTTCTAACGGCTACCCACTTAGTCTAAGTATACACATGTAACTTGTAGGTTCATCATAACACTGGTCAGGTGCAATTATGAACGTACCGTACATGATCATCCTTGCTACCCTCGACGTGTTTCCCGTTTTAGTGACTCCATCAACCTCAAATCATCCTATCTTAAAGTGCCTATTGGTGCAAAAGAAAATTCCCCTCATTTACTTAAAAGAACGCTAGTTTGAGTCAAGGTATCCAAAATCCACACCTAAATCTCTCAAACTTTAGCTCTGATACCAACTTGCAACACCCTCAAATTTGGTAAGAGCAACTAATTTAAAATTTCAGTATTACATCGAGTAAAACATAAATCTTCTTCCTATAAATCAAAACTTGATATATCTCCAAAATAAAATTCTATAATTAACCTCAAAAACTATAAAACTTCAGTCTTATACAAGGACTAAACCGAAGTCGGGTGTTACTTAATCCCAAATACAAGTTGCTCTTCCCAAAACAAATGCGGAAGACTTCACTAAGATATTCACTTATCGAGCACACAACTAGCACTCCTCTCTTCACAGTGTCACTAGAACTATTCCCAACCGGAACCTGTTGCACATGCCGACAAATAAAAAAAGGGTTAGGCTGACGCCTAGTAAGTTTAAGAGTTTTCAATATGAATAAATATGTCGCAAAAAGAAAGAATGCAACTTAAATCATAATCTTTCAAGACGAGTTACTTTAAATATGAAAACGACTCGTTTCCAATAATACGCATGATTTAAAAATGGATGTCCAATACAAAACGTACTTTGATGAAGTGATGCAACCCATAACTCACTCAAAACGTGAATAGAAATCAAACTCCCAATTTAAGAAAATGCGGATAAAACTTTATATCCCGAAACACCCAAAACACAGGTGGGGCATAATACTCAACCCATAAATCATATATATAAAACATGGGTACTAAAACTCAATACCCAAAACAACACCTTTCGGTGACGGGGGAGACCCGATTCCATATAATGTGGCGGACACAAAGTAAGACACACACTATGTTAGTAATGCCAAACGCATAATAAAATACACGCAAGGGATGTTAGGCTCGGTAGCTTTAAACGTACACCCACAGAAAGTCAACTTCAACCACATAGGGTCCTTACGTTAAGTTCCTCATCCAATATCGTAACCAAAGCTCTACATCGAGCTATCAAAACTGGAAAAACGTCCCCAAACCCAACAAAATCAAATACCGAGCCACAAACTCAATTAACCCAAAAGACTATTTGTCAAAATAAATAAAATACGATAAAACGCAATTGACCTACGTTTATGCGGACACATGCTCCAAAATACATGAATAATCTCCAACACAACTTAGATCGAGACAGATCATTTTTCCAAACGAGTTTATACCATTGACTCTTTCAAACGTCTCATAACACCAGGTTTCACATTTCTCCAAAACACACACTAAATGTGCTTTTACACCAAAAGATTTACACTCGTAAAATAAATCGTTAAAATGTCGATACCTAAGATTTACTCATTGAAACACTTGAAATATATCTTTTACCAAAACCCAGAAGATGTACAATTTCGGAAATGCTCACAAGGTCGGGAATGACCAAAATGCAATGACCCACACGTTGGTATTTTCAAAACATCCCATAACACAATCCATGCATATTTTCAACAAACACAAAAATGCATCTTTACCAAATAATCTTCATTTACGCAATAAATCACCAAAATACTATCCTTTATGAATTATTTATCAAAACACCCAAAAATCCCAAAATGTGGTTGTTTTACAAGGTTTATAAAGTTATACACTACAAATAATCAATACCCACCAAATAACCCAACAAATGATAATTTCATGCGAAACAGATAAACACTTTAAAATAGATATTTTGGCATTACAACGTTTTCACAAATCAACTTGAACTCACCTTGCTAGATTTAGGCCAAATCTAGGTTTTACCCACAAGCTTGAGTTCCTTTGATGAGATCTTGGATCATTCCACTAGCTCCATGCTTTCCACCAAGATCCCTTACCACAAACATTCTCAAAGTTACACAAAATTCTAAGTTTATAGAGAAATGATGGAGAACACCCAAACCCTAACTTTCTAAATGTAAAGATGAGGAGATTACTGATGTATGGAGAATTAGAGAACTATCAAGGTGTTTCTTCTATCATTGGAAAAGAAGAAAACGAGCTCGAAAAATGCTTAGAATTTGGCATCAAAGAAGGAGCAAACAACCCATATCGGTAGTTACATCGAGACTTAAGTCACGGTAGAAGTACCGATGACCACTTGATTGATTGATTATTATTATTTTTAATTATTTTAACATAGGATAATTATTGTTAGCTTTAGTTATTATTAGGATAATTATTGTTAGCTTTAGTTATTATTAGGATTATTATTTAGTTTTCTTTTTTTGCTTATTTAAATAGTTTCCTAGTTGGTTTAGAATTAGGATAGATTTAATTAACTTTTATAGTTGGTTTAGAATTAAGATAGATTTAATTTCCATAGTTATCGCTTGATTAGTTTTAGCTATAAATAGGTTTTATTGTTTTCTTTGTTAAGCATAAATTATTGATCAATAAAGTTATCTTTTAGAGTTTTATCTCTAGTATAAGAGTTTTCTCTTATTTTCTGGGTTCTACGCTTGTAGAGTCGTTAATCCTTTGGATTTGACGCTTGTCGATCCATTCCGCTCAATTTCCCGCTGCGTCAGTTGGTATCAGAGCACATACTTTCCCATCTCTTCATCTTCAAGATTGCAAACCAACCACCACCCCTCACCCAAGCAGATCTTGATGGGGTCATAGCGGCTTTCACCGCAACCCTCAACACGCTGACAACCACCTTCGCCAATCAAATCAACGGCAACCGTCGGAGAAGAGATAGGCATGAAAAACAAGTCAATATTCCATGCGACAACAACTTTAACCATATTATGGATTCATTTATTTTTCGAGTAAAACAACTGTCTGTTCCTGAGGAACTGCAAGAAAAATACGACGACTTGCCCAACAATGTCAAAGGTAAGGCCCTCCTCGTTATAACATAATCACAACAAGGAATCTTTACCGAGACCAAAGTGTGCGAACTAGACCTCGGACCAGCCATCGAAGGAACCGCAAGCGAATCGGTAGAGGACATATCAATTCAAGTCAAACAAGCGGTGCAAGAATTTGAAAAGGATGACTACGAAGACACTCCCGAAACACCACCATTGGAGAGCTCGATTCAAGTCAATCCACTCTTGCAAACGTTCGAAGGGGTGCTTGCAAAGGATACTTTTACTATGTCGCCACCCCTACAACATAACCGACAACTAATTGATTTTGTAGTTCGTACAAACCTCCAAAAGCTACAACCCAAACGTACAAGTCCCAATGAGTCGGGTGAAACTATTTTTCAAGTGAACTCGAGGTCGAGTTCTTTTCAAGTGAGGGTGTCTGATGTAGGGAGAATTAGAGAACTATCAAAGTGTTTCTTCTATCATTGGAAAAGAAGAAAACGAGCTCGAAAAAGGCTTAGAATTTGGCATCAAATAAGGAGCAAACAACCCCTATCGGTAGTTACACCGAGACTTAAGTCTCGGTAGAAGTAACGATGACCACTTGATAGATTATTATTATTATTTTTAATTATTTTAACTTAGGATAATTATTGTTAGCTTTAATTATTATTTAGTTTCCTTTTATTGCTTATTTAAATAGTTTCCTACTCGGTTTAGAATTAGGATAGATTTAATTAACTTTTATAGTTGGTTTAGAATTAAGATAGATTTAATTTCCATAGTTATCGCTTGATTAGTTTAGCTAGAAATAGGTTTTATGGTTTTCTTTGTTAAGAAGAAATTATTGATCAATAAAGTTATCTTTTAGAGTTTTATCTCTAGTCTAAGAGTTTTCTCTTATTTTCCAGATTCTACGCTTGTAGACTCGTTAATCCTTTGGATTTGACGCTTGTCGATCCGTTCCGCGCAATTTCCCGTTGCGTCAATTACCTTGTCCATAAACCCTTGAATCCATCCAAGATCTTTAACCCCCTTCTTTCTCTACTTGGAGAGTTTCAAAAATCGAGTCTCTAGGTCCAAGAATCGCCCAAATCGGACCTAGGATGAAGGAGATGCAACCAAATGAATAAAAACACCAAAAATGTCGATTTTAAGCTTCTAGATCACTCTCGCAGCCTTGTCTGCGACTTGAGGCCGCATGGTAGGCCGCGCGTGGCTTCTGATGTCGACACATCCACTTGGGCGGCTTGTGTCGCGACCCCAAGGTCGTACACCAAACCGCAGGGTTCCCTTCCCTCGTTTTCCTTCTGTTTCTCGCACCCAATTTAATCCTCGATGGCTTCACTACAATAGGAAGGTAAAACCTTACTAAATCTACATTATGATGGTCATACGGTTACGATAATATGGATTAAGGTTTTCCATAATCACGAGTGTTACAGTATACAAACTTGATAAAGCCTTGTACCGTCTCAAACAAGCTCCCCGTGCATGGTATGACACTTTTTCTTCAATTCTACTTGAGAAAAATTTTTCATGCAGTAAGATAGATAACACCCTTTTTCTCAAAAAATACAAAGATGATGTCATTTTGGTACAAATTTATGTAGATGACATAATTTTTGGTGCAATAGATGTCTCTCTACGTGAGAAATTTTCAAAACTCCTGCAAATTAGATATGAAATGAGCATGGTGGGTGAATTAACCTACTTCTTAGATTTACAAGTCAAACAGTCAAATACTGTAATCTTTTTTAATTAAAGTAAGTATGTTAAATATTTGTTAAAGAAATTTAACTTTAATCAATGTCCACCCATTAAAACATCAATGGCTCTTTCATTGAAGTTACACTTAGATTTTGATGAAAAATCAGTTGATGTGACCAACTATAAAGGAATGATTGGCTCTCTTTTATATTTCACTACTAGTCGCCCAAATATTATGTTCTCAACATGTCTTTATGATAGATATGCAACATCAGGAAAATCAAGGTAAGGGTCTATTAATCGTAAATTATTTCGTGCTCTAAAAATTCTAGCTTTGAGATCTTTAGAGTTTTAGAATTCGCGAGTTAATTTTATTTATAGAAAACCTTGAGGGAAACCGAGACCAAGCGATCAGTTGCTAAATTGTTTGAGAAATTCGGGCCTCGGGAGTGTGGGGCGACTATGACTCGCGATAGTGCCCTTGGTCACAGTCACTTGTCACAATCGTCGGGGGTGTACCGTGACCCACACGACCCACGTGACATTGACACCACGATAGTGACATGGGCAATGTCGCCGGTTACTATCACTTGAGGTGTACCGTAGGTAGGTTGAGACCTGCGACTATGCCTCGGGACAGTTCCCATGGCAAGGTCGTCGGGTACTGTCGCCGTCGGACTCTGAGGGTATAAAAAGACCCTTTGACCGATTTTAAGTAATTTTTCTCACTTTGCTTCTTCTTGTTCACGATTTGGGAGTCATTTGGGACGATTTTCTTCTCTCTACTCCCTATCCTCATTAAATTCTAGGGTTTGGTTGGTGAGTATCATTAATAGAAGTTAGTTAGGTAGATTGGGAGCATTCATTGTGGTTCCTAGCAAAGTTCTAAGCTTCAAGATTTCAAGCATCCATCTACCTCATCTTCTAGGGTTTCCCCAAGTTTTTTAGGGTTTTATATAAACCTAGATTGTGAGTTTTCTCCTAACTATTTCTAAATGAGATACACCTCTTAACATGTTATTGACATTATTTCATGCTTTCTTACATATGTTAATCACCTGATAAGTTTAAACCAAATTTCTATGTTTGGTAAGTTTTGGAGTTTTTGGTCACTAATCATTATGTGGGTTTTGATGAGATTATTTGTTGGTAAGAGTTGGGATACGTTTATGTAATAACATGTGTTGATGGTTATTGTATGTGAACTCTTGTGATTTAGGGTTTTAGACCTAAATAGGAATTTGAATCTATTTGAGATCTTATACATGTATTTTACTCGATGTGAAATATGTATGATGATGGATGGTATATATATTGGATGAACCATGAGTAGGCACTAGGAGGATGTAGTCTTGGGGTGCCACCTTAACGGTATGCACCTAGATCTCTGCCATTTGAAGTAATGCCTTGGAGGTAGTCTTCAAATGTGTCGGGCCTTCGGGATGTTGCTCATGTGAGTGAACATCAAGGTACATTGGCTATTAAGGTGAAACTCATTGGTGTGATGGGTCTCCCCCATTGATTCCTTTATGGTCATTGTTGGTTATAAATGCTTAAATGATTATACCATGCTATTGTTCAACTCACTAGGCTCGTTTGGCCTAACACTTGATTGGTTTGATGTGTATCTCAGGTTCTAGCGGCTCGACCGTTAAGAAAGTTTAGCAAGCCTTAGACGAGAGCTTGGGGAGCATTTTGGGATGCCAATAGAAGATGTTCATTATTTCTTTTTGGGACTTAGATAACAACTTGTCATAATCTCTTTTCTAGTTAGGAATTAGATTAAAGGATTGTTATCCTCCATTTCTTATCATTACAAACTTGTAATTATGACAGGCGTGTATTGTCCCCTTTTTGGGAAAAACTCATGCTTTGGCATCATTTTATATACCACCTTTCCTTTTCTGGAAATTTTTGTTTGTCCCAGTTTTAGGGGTGTTACAAGATATCAAGCAAAATCCTGAGGAGTCTCATCTAACTGTTGTGAAAAGGAATTTCAGATATCTAAAAGATACTCCTAATTAGAGATGGCCAAAATTTGGTGTCAGGATCGAAATTCAAACAAGAATTTAACACACACTCAGAAACTATGTTAAAGAAGTCACGGAAAAACACTTTAACAATAAATTAATGGAACAGTATCAGAATGTAAATCACAAGTTATATTCAATTAACTTAATAATTACAAACAAAACCTCAATATGTTGAACAGACTCAACAGACGTTCAATACTTCTCTATTGAAAGGACTACAAAGAACCTTGAGGTTAATTCTCTCTAAACGTATTCTATTAAAAACTATATCAAAAATTGTCTCTAACTATCAAAGACTTCTAGACTATATATACAGAATTGATTACAAGATAATTACAAAAGAAATATTGATCTTCATAATCCATTCCATAATTATCTTCATCTTTATCTCCAACTCCTATTCTTTCGTTCCAATTCATTATAAGCAGCATTAACTTCATCGTCATCCAGCAGCATTAATCTTCAACAGCATTAACATCCTCAACAGTACTAACTATGCTTGTAGTATTAACTCCCCTCTTGCAGTAGTAATCTTCAAGCAGTACTAACTACTAGCAGTATTAACTTTCAAGCAGTATTAATACCTCTAGCAGTAGTAATTCTTCAACTAGCAGTATTAACTTTAAGTAGCAGCATTAACCATACTTGGCATATTTCTGACCCAACAATCTCCCCCTAACTTAACTTTTGAAAACCAGAAGTTAAGTTCTTCAAGAAAATTGTGGTCTTCATGATGCTTTCAAAACTGTTGCTCAGATCCCCAGATTAGGATCTAGACCCAGACTTTGATTAATGGTTCTACTGATTACAATCTTTGCCATTTCAGAACCTGTAGGGCAGACCAACTTGGCATTCAACATCCCTTGCAGTTTAGTCTTGCTGTGATCATACACCTTGTCCACCAAGAAGTACTCATGGTAGCTTTTGTCTATGGTTAGGACATATACTCCACATCTTTCAATGAGCATCCAGTGGTCAATGCTTCTGAATACCTTTTCATGATTCACATCTCTGATAATATGCTTAACCCTGTCAGGGTCAAACATCATGCATAGGTACTCCATGGCTATCTTGATTAGGTTCATTTCTACTCCTTTCAGCACATCTTCATACAGAGTCAGTCCAACTTTGTATATTTCTTCCAGATCAGCCCTTGTACAGATTCTCACTATCTTTCCCCAGGTTGGATACACCTCATACTGATCACCCATTCTTTTGAATCTGAAATATTCTCTTCTGTTGTCCCTTAGAGTATCCCAGTGAATGATATCTGGTGCCTGCATTGAGATAGGGTCAGCTTGCACTGGTTCTTCATCTGTCAAAGTCATGTACAAATGGAACTACTCATTAGATTGTTGATTGGACTGCTCTTGACTCTTCTTTTCCTTGTCAACCTATTCACCCTGTTTCTGCTGCTCTGAAGATTCTGTTTCCATTTTCTCACTTTTCTGTTCTTTCTTTCCTTCTTCAGTTCTAGGCGTTTTTGCCTTTGACTTGGTAGTTATGGACTTCTTTCTTTTAATAGCTCCAATCTTTTGAGCTAAAGTCTCTTCTTGCTTCACTTCTGCCTTTTCATTGATAGGAGTGCCTTCTTCACTGTCAGGGAAAGGTTGTTGTATGTTGAGATCATGTCTTTCTTTCAACTTTCTTTCAACCTCAACCCTTTGAGTGAAATCCCCTTTCATCTTGGCCATCTCCTTCTTGTATAGCTCTTCTATCCTTCCAAATGACATACTAGTAAACATTCCTTCAGGAACTCCAATAGCTCCTTTCAGAAAGTTTATCATTTTCCTTCTTTCTTGATTGTCTAGGAATGTTTTAGATGGCTGTCTTTGTCTTGTCTTTAATAACAGCCTTTGCTTTGATGCCTTCTTTGTAACTTTCTTAGCAGCAGCAACAGTTTTCATACTCCTTTCAAATTCCTCATTAAGCCTTGTAGACAATTCTAAAGCAATCTCTCTGTCTTTTGCAGATTGGATTTCTTCCTCCTTTGCCATCTCTTCTTGCAGCTTCTTTGCTAACTCTTCATCCAGAGCTATTTGAAATGATTTCTTTGATGGCTTCACAGATTCAACCACCTTTTCTTTCCCTTTCCTCTTGATCTCTACCTCACTGATCTTCTTCTTTTTCTGTTCTGATCCTCCTTCTTTGATTACCACTCCTTTAGCCTTTTGAGTGGATTTAGGAGTGTCATGTTTTGCTTTAACTAGAGTTTCTGAAATTTCTAGTTCTTCTACTGTCAGATCAGTTTCTGCTGCTAGTTGTTCTGTTTCTGCTTCTGGTGTAGTTACTGCTGCTGACTCTGTTACTGCTTCTTTCATACTTGTTTCTGCTGCTTTACCTATTTCTGCTGCTTTGACAAAAGTTTCTGCTTCTGTACCAATCTCCTTTTCTTTTTCAGCACCAGTCTCCCCCTCAAACTGAAATTCCATCTCACTTGTACTCTCCTTTTCTATTTCAGCTTCTGACCTCTCCCCCTTTTTGGAAGCATCATTAGTCCTTCTCTACTTTAATACAAACTGAGTTTTCTTCTTCTTGTGCACTAGTTTGAGCACCAGCTTCTTGAGATGAGCTATCTGCTCTTGTTGAGACAAAATCACCTTTTGCATATCTTTTATCTCCAAGTTTTGATTGTGAATTTCCAGACTTAATGTACCAAGAGTATCCATCAATTATTCGTATTTATATATGTCCTCACCTCCTTTAGGTGTGTTTACCACCTTTGAAGGATCCTTGAATCTTTTAGTAGAGGCCTTCTGCCTAGCAGAAGCACCTTCTACCCACGTAGTTTCTTGGCACCTGGGACCTTTAGATGATTGCTCATCTAAAGTTGTCGTGGGGAAGGTCTTAGAGATGTTCACACTGTCCTGTCCTACACCTTGTGCAGAAACAGTAGTGTGAGCCTTTCTACCCACATGCTCATCCTTCTCCTTATAGAGCACCTTCTTGGGGTTGGGAGACACCCCTATGGTTTCCCTTTGGATATTCTCTGATGAAGAATGCTCCATCAGAGGGCTTGTAGGCTGTGGCGGTGAAGATACAAGAAGGGAAGGAACCTTCTGTACCTTTTTCCTTATATATGTTTTGGTGATGGGGGATTTGGGCTTGACAATAGAGATCTGAGGAGTATTAATGGAATTGAATGGTGTGGGTAGGTCATCAGTTGGGTGGTCAGATGTGGGCTGTGACCCTGATGCCTCACCATGGGAATGAGACACACCCATCATTGTAGAGAACAATGGAGTGTCTTGTCCAGAAAAGTCCTTGCTAGGCCTTTTCATGTTAGAGAATACCTTCCCTTTAGTACATACACCTCTTCAAGAGAGGATAGATCCGTCAATTCCTTTAGTAGAATCTCTTGTACAAACCTAGGATACATATAAAATCTCTTTGTTTTGGTATCCAGGTTTGACAGCAAATCATTTAAAAGCATTTGTGAAAAATTAAACTTTCTGGAGGTTGCTAAGCAGACCAGAGCATAAGCTATGGTACTGCTGAACTCACTCCATCCAGTTGTTTTGCGTGAAATGCAGTGTTGTAGGGTATGAACATAGAATCGCCACTGAGGTGAAAATATGTTCTTGTAAACTTGTAGACGTCAGTGGGACCTTCATACCCCATTTGACTAAGAACTTGGAAGAGATCTTCCTTAGGTAAAGAGGTTATACCTGAGGCATCATCTAAGCATAGACGAGTGCGTATGCAATCCTCTGTGATGGCGATGGGTTTGTCACAAACCCTTGATTGGAGGACTTGATGTAACACCTCGAAAATCAGAGTAAATTAAAACCTGGAAACCTGACAATATAACGAAAGTAAATCTATTAACTTTCCATAAACGGAACCAGTCTTTAAGACTATACAATCCTATACAAGGATTTTATCAAAAGAATGGGACTTAACAATGCCCAGCAACAATACTAATCAACTCCAAAAACCTCGAGACTCAAAACTCGTCTCTCCAAAAACCCCGGCAACCCACCGTTAATGGAAACCTGATACACATACCATTTGAGAAAAAGTGTCAGACTTAAAGCCTGGTGAGAACATACAGTTTATGAAGCTCAAAAGATAAAACATTTGCATCAAGATAGTATTTCCAAAGAGATTAAATTTACACATTAGGTCCTTGCCACAAACGGGCTTTTTCGTTATAAACACGCCATAAAAGGACCGAAAGCAAAACATTTTACCAAGGATTGTGGCGTAACACAAAGTTAGGCCAACAATCCGAGTTACGAGCTAAACCAATTGGAGTCCGCGGATACGAATCACAAAGTCCGTGCTACAATGTGAGATCAAGCCCCAAGCGCAAAACCAAGGTATACTCCTTCGCTAGGATCACTATGAGCCATGGCTAGTATCCGGCCTCACATAACCGTACCAAGTTTCCCTCAAGGAACAAGTGATACCTAGCTACAATTCTGGGGAATGTAACATCCCAACAATACAGTCTACTCAAAACCTAGGGATCCACTAGTAATGGTAAGGACTCGTCACAACAACGTATGTGACCAACCATAAATAAACATATGGTTACAAACACATTTTTATAAACAAAATGCTATTCCCAGTTCAACTTCTGGTAAGAATGAAAATCATTTAAAAGAAGTTCCTTTGAATATTTCTTTCGCATAAACGCACAGGTAAAACATCATTTTACTTTTAAAATAAGATAAGATCAAAAAGGTAACTTTTGATATGTATACAGTTTAAAATGATAGTAGGAACTCACCTCTGTTTCCTTCTTCTTAACAAGCGCTACCTATGATAACACCGAAAGAATCGGTAAGTCGAAATACAGATAAACCTCTCGTTACTTGAATAGGACTCAAAGACACAGAAGCTAACAACTTAACAGAACCTAAACCGGTCAAAGGACAACTTCGGTCTACAACAACACCGGTCGAACAACCTCCGGTCGAACGACCTCCGGTCGGGCACAACCATTAGGTCGAACACCCTCGATCGAACAGGCTTCGGTCGAACACACCATTCGGTCGAACACCCTCGATCGAACAGGCTTCGGTCGAACACACCATTCGGTCGAACAACCACCCGGTCGAACGACCATCCGGTCGATCGACCATCGCCTTGTTCATCAAGAACAGCGATGCAGAACCCAGATTCAACCCAGATCCAAATGAGAAAATACTCAGATCTCAAAATGGAACGGTTCAAAACCTTCACAACGAGATTCTACACGGCTAAAAGCATTCAGATCAAAGCATTAAGCTAGATTCGTACCTCGATTTGCCCGAAACGATCGACCCAAAACAAAGCTTCTCCTACACTCTTCCTTTCTCTCTGACTTCTCAAAACCAAGAAACTGATATTTGTGATATAAATCAAAATATCTAATTTGATTTGTATTTATATAGCCCAAGTTACAGAATACCCCCTTGAACTTTGGGTAAAGGTCAACTTCTCACCCAATCCCAAAAATTCAGGGTGTTACAATCCTCCCCAACTTGGGAATGATTTCGTCCCCGAAATCCAACTATATAAAGAGATGAGGATATCTACGCTTCATATCCTCTTCAGATTCCCAAGTCACATTTGCTCCTCGGTGATGCTTCCACTGCACCTTGACCAAAGTGACTTCTTTATGACGCAACTTCTTAGACTTTTTCTCCAAGATGGCGTCGGGTTCTTCCACACAACGGTTACCTTCGTCTACCCTTAGCTCTGAAAGGGGAATGACGCTGTCTTCTACCGCCAAACATTTCCGGAGGTAGCAGACGTGAAACGTGTTGTGTATTCTACTCAACTCCGGTGGCAGTTCCAACTGGTAGGCCTGCAACCCTACACGCTTAAGTACTTTGAAAGGTCCGAGGAAACGAGGACTCAGCTTCCCACGTTTTCCGAACCGTATAATGCCTTTCCATGGCGATACCTTAAGCATAACGCGGTCGCCTACCTGGAATTCCATCGGTCGCCTCTTCTTATCGGCATAGCTCTTCTGACGATCTTGAGCCGCTTTCATCCTCTCTCGAATGCACTTGACCTTATCGGCAGTCTCTTGCACGATTTCAGGTCCGGCGAACTGCTTCTCTCCCGCTTCTAGCCAACACACGGGAGTCCGACACTTTCGCCCATACAGTGCTTCAAAAGGTGTCATCCCAATACTCGAGTGGTAGCTATTGTTGTAAGCGAACTCCACCAAAGGCAGGTGAGAGTCCCAACTACCCCCGAAATCGATGACACAAGACCTCAACATGTCTTCCAAGGTTTGGATTGTTCGTTCGCTCTGCCCTTCAGTCTGCGGATGGTAAGCCGTACTCAACTTAACTCGCGTACCAAGCTCTTTCTGAAACCCATCCCAGAAGTTCGAAGTGAACCGACTGTCGCGATCCGACACGATCGACAAAGGTATTCCATGCCTCGAGACCACTTCATCGATATAAAGCTTCGCCAACTTATCCATTGGTAAAGTCTCGCGCATAGGCAGAAAGTGAGCGCTCTTCGTCAATCTATCCACTATCACCCAGATGGTATCGTGTCCCCGAACAGTTTTAGGCAACTTCGTCACGAAGTCCATGGTGATATGCTCCCACTTCCACTCGGGAATCTCTAAGGACTGAAGACTCCCATACGGTCGCTGATGTTCGGCTTTGACTTGCGAACACGTCACACAACGCTCAACGTAACGCGCCACATCAAGCTTCATCACCGGCCACCAATAGTGCAACTTCAAGTCCCTGTACATCTTTGTACTTCCCGGGTGAATGGAATACTTGGACTTGTGTGCGTCTTCTAGCAACAGCTCACGGTTTCCCCCAACCTTGGGCACCCACACACGACCGCTGAACAGTTTCACCCCACGGCTATCTTCCGTTAAGAGTAAACGCTGTTTTGTCATGACTTCCTCTTTGAGATTCTCTTCTAACAATGCTTCCATCTGAGATGTCTTGATCTTCTCAACAAGACTAGACACTAGCTCGATTCTTGAATGGGTAGCCCGAATACTCCCGCTATAGTCCTTCCGACTTAGCGCATCGGCCACCACGATTGCCTTACCGGGATGGTAAAGCAATTCACAGTCGTAATCTTTCAACAACTCGAGCCACCGCCTTTGCCTCATATTCAGCTCTTTCTGACCAAAGACATACTTCAGGCTCTTGTGATCCGTGTAAAGAGTACACTTCGTGCCGTAGAGGTAGTGTCGCCAAAGCTTCAAAGCGAACACCACTGCTGCTAACTCCAGATCATGAGTTGGATAATTCTGCTCGTGTATTTTGAGCTTCCTCGAGGCATAAGCGATTACCTTGCCTCGTTGCATCAACACACAACCCAATCCCATCTTTGAAGCGTCGCTGTAAACCACGAAATCTTCCGACCCTTCAGGCAAATATAAGATCGGAGCTTCACACAATTTCTTCTGAAGAATCCGGAATGCCTTCTCTTGGGCCTCTGCCCATTCAAACTTCACATTCTTCCGAGTCAGAACTGTCAAGGAAGAAGCGATCTTCGAAAAGTCTTGAATGAATCTCCTGTAGTATCCCGCCAGACCCAAGAAACTTCGAATCTCTGACGGACTCTTAGGAGGCTCCCAATTCATCATTGCTTCAATCTTGGAGGGATCTACTTTCACTCCGTCCCGAGTGACTACGTGCCCTAGAAATTGTACTTCTTTAAGCCAAAAGTCGCACTTGGAAAACTTGGCGTACAATCTCTCTTTTCTCAACACTTCCAGAACTTCACGCAAGTGCTGCTCGTGCTCTGTCTCACTCTTGGAGTACACGAGTATGTCGTCAATGAATACAATGACCGACTTGTCGAGGAATGGTCGGCACACTCTATTCATCAAGTCCATAAACACCGCTGGTGCGTTCGTCAGGCCAAAAGGCATTACAAGGAACTCGTAATGGCCGTAACGTGTTCTGAAAGCCGTCTTCGGAACATCTTCTTCTCTCACCTTCACTTGGTGATAGCCTGATCGTAAGTCGACTTTGGAAAAACAACCCGCTCCTTGAAGTTGATCGAACAAGTCGTCTATTCTCGGAAGCGGATACCTGTTCTTCACTGTAGCTTTGTTCAACTCACGATAGTCGATGCACATTCTCATTGTGCCATCCTTCTTCTTAACAAATAAGACCGGAGCTCCCCAAGGTGACGAACTCGGTCTTATGAATCCCTTCTCAAAAAGCTCTTGGAGTTGTGCTACCATCTCTTGCATCTCCGACGGCGCTAAACGGTAAGGTGCTTTAGCGATCGGTGCAGCGCCTGGCACAAGATCAATCCGAAACTCTACCTGACGATCGGGCGGCAACTCGGGCAAGTCGTCCGGAAAGACATCTGGATACTCACACACGATCTTCACATCTTCCAGCTTGGACTTCTCTAACTTGGCATCGATCACATAGGCTAGGAAAGACGAACATCCTTTTACTAGACACTTGCGTGCTCTTGCCATTGTGATTATTGCCACTTCACCCTTTCTCTTTTCACCATAGATGACCACGACCTCTCCAGAGGGGTTGGGAAGTCGAATCATCTTCTTGGAACACACGAACTCGGCCTGATTGTTTGACAACCAATCCATACCGATTACAACATCAAAACCCCCGATTGACATTGGTAGCAGATCGATCGGGAATTCTCTTCCCTCGATGCTAAGAGCACACTGCTTCAGATCTTCGTGGATCAGAACTTTCCTACCATCTGCTATTTCTACCACTAATGCATCCTCAAGACTAGTAGTGGGCATAGCAAATTTCTGACGGAACAATTCAGATACGAAAGAGAAACTAGCACCCGTATCGAATAAAATACGAGCAGGTACAGAGTTTATAATAAAAGTACCCGATACCACATCAGCGGATGCCCTAGCCTCTTCGGCCGTCATCTGAAAAGCTCGGCCCTGAACCTTCGGAGGGTTCTCCTTCCTTGCTGGCGCACTACCCGACGCAAGCTTCGGGCAATCTTTCCTCACGTGCCCCGGTGCCTTGCACTCATAACAGATGGGTCCCCTGACCGGGCAATCTCTGACCGTGTGTGTACTTTCAAAACCTGAATTAGCTTCTTTTCATTGCAGTCTCTAATAAAATGGTACCTTATTTCTATATGCTTGGTTTTTTAGTGCTTCACTGGATTATTAACAATACTTATTGCACTGTTGTTATCAATGTAGATTGGAGTGTGTAGAAAAGTAACACCATAGTCCAGCATCTGATTCTGAATCCATAGCACTTGTGAGCAGCAGCTTGCAGCTGCTATGTACTCTGCTTCTGTTGTAGAGGTGGACACTGTGGTTTGCTTTTTACACTGCCATGACACTAGTCTTGCACCCAAAAGCTGACATCCTCCTAATGTAGACTTTCTATCCAAGTTTGCACCACCCAAATCACTATCAGAATAAGCAAGTAGATCAAATGGTGAGTCATGAGTATACCAAAGACCCAACCTAGGTTGTCCTTTGAGATATCTGAAGATCCTCTTGACTGCTTGAAAATGAGATTTCTTAGGTCTTACTTGAAATCTGGCACACACACAGACAACAAACATAATATCTGGCCTTGAAGCTGTTAGATACATGAGGGAGCCAATCATAGATCTATAGTGATGAACATCTACATCCTCCCCCTCAAGATCTGCAGTGATCTGCTTGTGTGTTTCCATAGGTGTGCTTGCAGGCTTTGAATCTGAAAATCCAAATTTTGTAAGAATATCCTGCACATACTTGGATTGGCTGATGAAGATACCATCTTTCTTCTGTTTAACCTGTAGCCCAAGGAAGAATGTAAGTTCACCCATAGAGATCATCTTGAATCTTTTGTGCATCAGCTCCTCAAACTCTTTGCATAGATAATCTTTTGTGGATCCAAAGATGATGTCATCCACATAGATTTGCACAAGCAGGCTGTCCTTCTTCTTCCTTTTGATGAACAGAGTCTTGTCTATTATTCCCCTTTCAAAACTATTTTCCAAGAGATAGGTAGACAGAGTGTCATACCATGCTCTTGGTGCTTGACGTAGCCCATAGAGTGCCTTCTTTAATTTGTATACTCTGTCAGGAAAGTTAGGATTTTCAAACCCTGGAGGCTGACAAACATATACTTCTTCATCAGTTGTCCCATATAGGAATGCACTCTTGACATCCATCTGATAAACTCTGAACTTTATGAAAGAAGCATAGGGTAGAAACAGCCTAATTGCCTCAATTCTGGCTACTGGAGCAAATACTTCTTCATAGTCTATTCCCTCTTCTTGTGTGTACCCTTGTGCCACAAGTCTGGCCTTGTTCTTTATTACTATTTCTCTCTTATCTTTTTTATTCCTGAAGATCCATCTTGTGCCAATTGCTCTGTGTCCTTTTGGAAGATCAACCAGATCCCATACATCTTGCAGCACAAACTGCAGTAGCTCCTCTTGCATTGCTTCTATCCAGCTTGGGTCTTTCATTGCATCATAGGCCTTCTTGGGTTCAATATGGGATAGAAAGCAAGATAACAAGCATGTATGTATGTCTTTCAATTCCCCTAACTTGCTTTGTTGCCTTGTGATCATTGGGGAATTAATGTCACCAATCACCAATTGAGGAGGATGATTCTTCTGAGTTCTTATAGCATTGACAGCCTCCTCATTAAGATTTGCTTCAAGGTTGGTGTCATTCTTTTTTGGAGTGTTTCCACCATACACTGAAGAATTGTCATCATCAGTGTCATCTTTTGATAGTATGGGCATCTCAGGTCCTGTGTATCCTGAATTATGAGCATCCTCTTTATCACTCTTATTCTCTTCATCACCTTTGTCCTCTTCATCTGCTTTAGCATCTTCATCTTGATCTGGATCAGAATCTTCTGATTCTGAATCATCTTTCTTTTCTTGCTGGCAAAATTCAACAGGATCTGTTGTAGGTATTGGAAATAGCACAAACTCTGAACTCTGTGCTTGTACCTTTTCTGAGTTTGTTCCTGTATTTTGCACATTGTTAAAACCCAATGTATTAGTTAGTGAATCAATGTCAAACAACCAATCAGGACCTGTACCAATTTGATTTGGTGAGTTCTCATTGCATTTGACATTGTCACTTTCCTCTATAATCCTTGAAGAACTATTAAAAACTCTATAAGCCTTACTCTGAGATGAGTATACAACAAGAAATCCATCTTCAGCTTTGCTTTCAAACTTGCCTAAGTGGGATTTGGTGTTGAGAATAGTGCAAGGACACCCAAAAGGTTTGAAAAAGCCAATAAAAGGTTTCTTCTTGTTAAAAAGTTCATAAGGTGTCTTGCCTTGAGATTTGACTACTAGAACCCTGTTTTGGACATAACAGGCAGTATTAACTGCTTCTGCCTAGAAAGTAATTGGTAACTTTGAATCTGCCAACAGAGATCTAGCAGCCTCAATTAGTGTCCTATTTCTCCTCTCAGCTACACCATTTTGTTGAGGAGTTCTAGGAGCACTGTATTGTTTCTCAATACCTTTAGCCTCACAAAAGTTGTTTAAGTCATTGTTTTTAAATTCAGTTCCATTATCAGATCTGATAACTTTAACTGTTTGATTAGTTTGGTTTTCAATCCTAAGAACAAAGGATTTGATCAGTCCACTTGTCTCATCTTTAGTTCTCATAAAATATACCCAAGTAAATCTAGAGAAATCATCAACAATGACTAAGCAATATGATTTCTTTCCAATACTCATCACATTTGTAGGACCAAAGAGATCCATATGCAATAATTGAAGAGGTGAAGAGATAGTATTTATTTCTTTGGACTTATGAGAAGTTTTGTGCTGCTTGCCTTTAAGACAAGCAACACAATGATCATCACATGAAAAAACTTTTTGAGGTAACCTCTTACAAGGTTGTTTTTCACAAGAATATTCATGGTTTTAAAATTCATGTGACACATCCTTCTGTGCCAAAGAGATGATTCATCTAAGGAAGCTTTTGAAAATAGACAGTTTAATGATGAATCAGATGAAACATTCTCTAAGTCCAAACAATAAACATTATCCTTCCTAGGAGTTCTAAGTAGTATCATATTTTCATCAACTACCTTGAATCCAGGAGCAAGGATAATACATTCAGTCTCTGTAAATAATATACTATGTTTCTTGTCACAGACCTGTGATACACTTAACAGGTTGTATCTCAATTGCTCAACATAGTACACATCTTCAAAGGACATCTTACCTTTTGATACCATACCTTTTCCATTGATCTTACCTCCTGCTGGATTGTCACCAAAAGAAACATGTCCTCCATCAAACTTTTTGAAGTTTTGAAGGTAGGCCATGTTACCTGTCATGTGCCTAGAGCAACCGCTATCTACATGCCAAATGATCTTCTTCTTGAGTTGTTGGTTGCCCTGAACATAAGATAAAACAGTTAGTTTTTAGAGGGAACCCAAGCCAAAGTGGTCTTGGGTTGGCCTTTCTCATCAACATATTTATAACCAGTAATCTTAGTCTGGATGAGATGATCAGAGTTAGGAATCGCATGGCTGGAATACTTTGTCAGAATTATAGGTTTGGCAGCACTAATACTGGTAGCAACACTATCCTTGTTAGCAGTACTAACTTGATTAGCAGTACTAACTTGGTTAGCAGTACTAACTTGGTCAGCAGTAGTATTGTTATCAGCATCATTATTTCTATTAGCAGTACTATTTGAGTTAGCAGTACTAACCGGTTTCTTGACTTTTGGAACCCAAACCTTGACAAAGTTGTTTGCTCTCTTGTTCTGTGAGTTACTCCTTGACTTGCTTGGAGTATTTGATTTAACAAACTTATTCTGAATATGAGATTTTGCAGTCCCAGTTTTCATTGGTACTGTTCTCATATTAGCAGCCATGTGATTTCTTGATTGTTTCCTATAACCAAAAGAATTTTGTGTTTGTCTTTGAAAAGTAACTCTTTGGTTAATAGGATTGAAATAACAGTATTTGGCAAGATGATTCAATTTGCCACAGATAAAACAGGGCTTTGGTCTATTGATTTTGCTTAGATCAATTCCCTGTTTTTGAGCCCACTGATTATTTCTGTTTCTCTGATTTCCCTTATTTTATCATGTTTATGGGGCTTGTTCTGTTGATAAGTACAGGGATTTATAACAGAGGTTTGCATGTAGTGAATTCCCTGTACCTTTTCCTTTCCTTTCCTGGAGGTCTCAGCTTTCTCACTCTTAACAGTCTCTTTCACTGTCTTGGTCATCTCCACTTTATCACTTTTGATAAATGGTTTACCTCCCTTCTCATTTGTCAGAATGTGGTTTTCTAAGGGAATATCTTTATGGTCTTCCTCATTCTTACTCTCAGAGTCTTCTTCTTCAGAGTCTGCCTCAACCACTACTTTGTCTAAAGGATCTACTTCTGTGGCTCCTGCAGGTAATTCCTTCTTGTCTTGTCTTTCTAAGAAGTCTGAGATGGGAGGAATGTAGTTATTGTTGTATGGTGAAGGGGTGGTGTTGTAGCCTATTCCTCTTCTCAGTTTGTCATGAACTTGAGTTTTGAGTAAAGAGTCCATTGCTTTAGAAGCATTGGAATATTTCTCAATATCTAATTTAGCCTTCTCAAATTCACTCCTTATTTTCTCACATTCCTCTTCAATCTTCTCTAGTTCAATCTCTAACTGATTCTTCTCCCACTTCCAGTAGTTGGTATCATATGAATGTTGAAGATCATTGGCTTGATATGCCTTAATCTGTTCTTCAAACTTCTCCACAATCAAAACATACTCTCTTCTATCTTTTTCTAACCTTTTAAGGTCATCACACATGCTCTGATTGTGATCCCTGTACTTTTTAACAGTTTCAATACAAGTTTTAGAGCAAAGGTTAGATTTTACCTATGTGGGAAGTGCAATGCTTGATGACTCTGAAACCTCTGCCATCAATGCTTGGTTCTGAATGGCCTCCTCTGCTTGATCACTCCAATCAAAGCCCATTCCTTCTTGTGAGACAAGAGCTTGAGATGAATTCCTGCTATAGTTAGTGGACTTTGGTTGATGATTATTGCTTCCATGTTGTTGGGCAGTTCCTCCTCTGCACTCTCTGGCAAAGTGTCCCAGATTATGGCATTTGTAGCATTCCACCTTGTATTTATCAAATCCAACACCATCTTCTCTTTTCATGTCAAAATTGTTTCTACCTGTTCTTTTGATGAATCTTTTGACTCTCATGGTGAGCATTGCCATCTGCCACTTGATATCCATCTCTTCAAGATCATCAGCATTGATCTGCTCCAGATCATCATTGATAAGAGCAGATTTAGCATGACTAGCAAGGAATGCCTCCAAAACAGAACCATTAGACCCATCCTGTTTTGAGCCATAAGCAACACTAACTGATTCTATATTAGCAGTAGAATCAGTAGTAGATGATAGTAGGGCAACATTATGAGAGTATCCATATGTCCTTTTCTTAGATTCAACTTCTGCTTCAAATACCCTTAGATCATTGTAGAGATCATCAAGCTCCTTATCCTCCAGATTATCATTCTGTCTGAAGGATACAGTGTACATCACCCAGTCTTCACCAAGAGATCTTAAAAATTTTCTGTTGACATCATCCTGGTCCATCTTGACACCAACAGTGGCCAACTCTCCAATCAACTTGTTTAATCTATCAAAGGTTTAAGCCATGGACTCATTCTTTGTAGACATAAAATTCTCATATTGTTGTTTGAGAATTGCCTTTTGATTCCTCTTAGTGCTTTTAGTACCTGAAAATCTCTTCTCCAATGCATTCCACATGATTTGAGCATCAGAACAGTTCCAGAATTGATGTTGATACTCATTAGGAATTGCCAAGAGCAGAGTGCTCAAGGCTTTCATCTCTGTCTGCCTCATCTTTCTTTCTCCATCAGTCTTTGGTGGAGGTCTCTTGCCGTCTGCGTCCATCTTTCCTCCATCAGAGGGACCATTCTCAATGATATCCCATATTGAGTAGTCTGTAAGAAGAATGTACTGCCTGATTCTAATTTTCCACATGTCAAACTCATTGGGTTTGGGCATGGGGACCTTTAAAACAAGAACACCTCTGATACCACTTGTCAGGATCGAAATTCAAACAAGAATTTAACACACACTCAGAAACTATGTTAAAGAAGTCGCGGAAAAACACTTTAACAATAAATTAATGGAACAGTATCAGAATGTAAATCACAAGTTATATTCAATTAACTTAATGATTACAAACAAAACCTCAATATGTTGAACAGACTCAATAGACGTTCAATACTTCTCTATTGAAAGGACTACAAAGAACCTTGAGGTTAATTCTCTCTAAACGTATTCTATTAAAAACTATATCAAAAACTGTCTCTAACTATCAAAGACTTCTAGACTATATATACAGAATTGATTACAAGATAATTAGAAAAGAAATATTGATCTTCATAATCCATTCCATAATTATCTTCATCTTTATCTCCAGCTCCTATTCTTTCGTTCCAATTCATTATAAGCAACATTAACTTCATCCTCATCCAGCAGCATTAATCTTCAACAACATTAACATCCTCAGTAGTACTAACTATGCTTGTAGTATTAACTCCCCTCTTGCAGTAGTAATCTTCAAGCAGTACTAACTACTAGCAGTATTAACTTTCAAGCAGTATTAATACCTCTAGCAGTAGTAATTCTTCAACTAGCAGTATTAACTTTAAGTAGCAGCATTAACCATACTTGGCATATTTCTGACCCAACATTCGGTCTCGGGTCGGGCGCAAATCGGTCCCGGTCCCAAACAATGTCGTCGTAACTGGTTCCGGCGTACCCGGTCCCGGTCCCCTTCCCGACCAAAATACTTCGGCCCGGTTAAACTTTACAAGGCCCGGTTATGAGAACCGGGCCCAAATCGGTCCCACTTAACCTTTTTTTAAATTGATTTTTAACATATAAAATATTTTTTGAAGAATTTGGCTTATCATATACACTAATAAATACGTTTTATTATAATTAGGTCAATCAGATACACTAAAAAATACATTTTTGTTATAAAAAAAATACATTTTTGTTATAAAAAAATAAAATATATTTTAAAATATTTAATTGGGTCAATCGAATATACTAAAAAATACGTTTTTATTATAATACACTTAATAAATTACACTTAAAAATACATTTTGGTCTTAAATCAAATACATTTAAAAATAATTTTAAATATAAGCTTAAAATACATTTTAATATAATTTTTAAATAAAAAGTTGGGTCGGTCCAGGTCAGGCCTTGTTTTCGGTGGAATATCGTAATCGGTCCTTAACTGGCGGTCCCAAACGGTCTCGGGCTGGGACGGGCTCATTTGGCCATCTCTACTCCTAATGTAGGTCTTTGGTACCTAATGGTTTTGAACGAATTGCATATTCAAATTCTAACTATGCAGGATATAAATAGACAAGAAAAGTACTACCGGAAGTTGTCAACTTCTTGGTGGAAAACTTGTAAGTTGGTTAAATAAGAAACATAACTCAGTTTCAACATCTACTATTGAAGCCGAATATGTGGCTCCTGGAAGCTGTACAGCTCAAATTTTGTGGATGAAAAATCAACTTGCCGATTATGACATAGAATTTCCATCTATATCAATTATATGTGATAACTCCAATGCCATAACAATTGCCAACAATCATGTTCTACACTCCAGGTCTAAGTATTTTGATATCAGATACCACTTCATATAAGACCACATAACTAAAGGTGATATAACATTTTATTCTAATAGACTTTCAAATAGTTGATTTATTTACTAAACCTCTAGATCAAACAAGGTTCAAGTTTTTAATCAGTGAATTAGGAATGTTAAATATTGAAAATTAAATTTAATGATAAAGTTATATGTTAACTTGTCATTTCATCATTTCATCATTTCATCATTTTAAATTTTAAATTTTAATATTTATCTTTTACTAGTTAGAATAAAATATACCACATATCATCCATTGTTATCCTATCTCAATGATAGCCGAAATTCTCACCATCCGACAAAGCTCTGGTATTGTCATCTCTCACTGTCTTATTCCTTATCCAAATCAATTCTTAAATTTGGATATGAATTTTCCTCATCGAATCCTCTTGGATCAACCAACGGTTGTGTAATCATCTGACTAGAGCAATCATCAGAATTTCATTAATCCAAATTGATAGTATCCTTCGGATTCATCTCAAATATAAAATATTAGTCATCCATCCAATTGATGTTGCCATCCGATTACTTATTATAAAAACACATCCGATTCAAAGTGACCCAGGTCAATGCACATTAAAATGCATACTCATTCAAATTCCTTTCCATCTAGATTTCTTCATTAGGAACAGTCTCTTCATCCTCTTCGGATTTCGATCCATCTACTCAAAGAAAGTCACCAAACCACACTTATATGTTAGAGAAAACCAAGAGCTAAAACTAATTTTTCACAACCAAACTGATTTTTCACATAAGCACGAAAATGTATAAATTTACTAAAAGCATCAGATTTCCTTCGAAGAGGATAAACCCAAATAAAATGTGAGAAATGGTCTAAGAAGATGACATAATAATGATAGCCACCAAAACTCAGAATAAGAGAATTCCAAATGTCTGAGTGAACACTTTCAAAGCAAACAGAAACAATAGAATCCGAACTACTAAAAGGAAGGTGAGTGTGTTTGCCAAGCTGACAAGTTTGGCGGGACACGTGCGTTTTACATTTATTACAAGAGATAAATTTATTCGAAACTAAAAACTTTAAAATGCTATCACCAGGATGACCCAAATGGTTGTGCCAAAGTTGAGGACCGGTAGAGATTAAGGAAAATTGGAGAACGAGTAGTAGAGAAAGCGGGGTAGAGGTCACTAGAGCTATCACATCGGAGAAGAATCTGGCGGGTCCGAATGTCCTTCACAGAAAAACCATAGGGATCAAATTTAATTGAGCATTTGTTATCTTTTGTGAATTGACGCACATAAATAAGGTTTTTGATTATATTTCGTGTGACTAGGACATTATTAAGGTGAAGTGGTCGACATGGGTTAGCTAAGGTAGTGTGACCGGTGTGTGTAACGAGTATTTGAGAACCATTCCAACAATAACTGAATTAGAAGTGCTTGTATCACTAATGGTTTTGAGAATACCTGTGCTCGAGGCAAGATGTGAACTAGCTCCTGTATCCATGTACCAGTCTGTATCATTAGCGTCATTCATGGATAACATGCTGACAACTTGAGGCAGGTCCATGGCTTGATCAGACTGAACCGACGCGAACCATTGCCACGGAGGGTACATGGGTGGCGGGGTGGCAAGGGTATAAAAGGCCCGCTGGGCCGATTGTTGTTGGTGTGCTAGTGCTGGCCCAATCAGGCCTGGCGAAGCCGATGGGCTTCTTTGTTGTTGGGTTGAATTAGTGCGCTGGAACCGACTAAATGGACGTGGGACAACCCATTGAGGGGGAGTAGCCTAGGGAAACGATTGCCAAGGAAAACCATATGTTGGCTATGGGAGAGGCGTGGAACCGGGCTGTTATGCGGCAGCGTTAGGAGCTTGTTTGCGGCTGTCAGAACGACGATTATGTCGGCTGTTTTGACGTCTGTCGGTACCGCGAACCGGGGAAGATTGTGAGCTTGTGAGTAGGATGCAAGATCGTGAGAGTCTCTGTTCTTCAGGGATCTACATTGAACGAACTTCCAAGAACGTAGGTAAAGGATTCCGGTGGCGGATGAGAGTGGCGACGTTGTCATACTTTTCTTACTGTCCGTTATTAGTGTGAGTGACCAAGGTTTTCTCAGGAACCGGTGAATCAATATTTGCGAGCATATCGGCGATAACCTTGATTTGTTGGCAGTATTGGGTGATTATTTGATCATCGAGGGAGACGTTGCGAAGTTGATCGTCTAACTCGATCGCACGGGCATCTTTATTCACCCGAAATAATTGTTCCAAACTAAGCCACACGTCCTAGGACGTAACTCGTTTCTTGAGGATCATGGTGAGGAGAGAAGATGTGATAGTTCCATAGATCCACATCTTGACGAGAGAATCAAGTTTGTGCCATTCCACATCGTTGTTACAATCGGGAGTCGAGGAGCCATCAATATGACCGATGACCCCGAAACCTATGCAAGTGTCCCGAAAAGTTCCCTCCATGTATCATAGTTCAACTCGTTGAGGTCAAGAGTAAGGGGCACATAAGCCTTGATGTTTGTGATACCATATGGTTTATCGGTATAAGACAGAGGTGGGGTAGAACTGGTGGCAGACATGGATACGAGACACCAGAATGAAGTGAGAGCAGGAAAAAAGAAAAGAAAAGATGGCAGCACATGCCAGAAAAGCTACAACAGAAAGGGTGGTGGGTTTAGGGTTAGGGCAGGATTGAGAAGGAGAAGAGGAAGGTATTGATTAGAGCTCTGATACCATATTAAACGTAATATTTTCCCATGAATAAAGCAATCTCATTAAACAATATAAATAGACAAATACATACGGGCCTAACCCTAGAATACAACATGGGCCGAGGGGCCGAGATAATAAAATACATACACATAATATATACACTCTAATAACTACATTGCCTTTTTATCAAAAGATGAAGGATCATCGCAACATCATGACATGATGGATTTTCTTATCAAAAGTCCAGTATCTCATGCATTAATTGCCACACCAAGGATGAGCACCCTGCTTTTGGGAAAATTTTGGTGTTCATGTGTTTACAATGATAAAACAAAAGAGGTTATCGCTAATATTCTCTCTGATAAAGACATGATCTTCACTGTTGAAGACGTATCTCGTGTTCTTCATCTTCCCCTACCTGGAACTACTAAGTTTGATACTCTCGCATCAGACGGAGATCTTGAAGATGTACTCATAATTCTTGAGTATAAGTCTAAAGATCAATCTACTAAAGCCACTAGCACTCTTCTACACCAAGATGTCAAGCGTATGGCATTACTTCAACACTTAACTCACTTACCGTTTAAGTAGCAAAACTGGAGGATATAAGCTTCTAGCTACACAAGCCGGCTGACACATGGTGCTAGAAGTTTCGCTAGCAGCAAGCAAGGCAGTGAGCGGCTCTTCGCTTAGTAGACGACCAACATAAATTACTTGTTTTTCGAGCCCCTGTTATAGGTTATATCCATATATGTTCTGATTGACAACTCATACTTGATCCGGTTGTCTTTTTTTGGAATTGAGAGAATACTCCAAATGATTGAATCTCGATGAAACAATCCATCAATGAGAAGTTAATTGGATCTCGATTGGGGAGAAAACGGGGAAATCCCATATGACCCAATATATCTGACAAGTCGCACTATATGTCAACCCAATCTTTCAACGATACATTAACCTTGGAAAATACTTTTTCAAAGACTTGGTGAAAAATATAACTACCAGAAGCAAACAGTCATAGGTGCCTTACATCCGTCTCATTGGGATGTTGATAGCTGACAAGCTTGAAGATAAGACTCCTTCGTATACTTCTTATGACTTACTTCCGAATTATCTCTCCTTTTTGTTCGTCAATACATAAGTACTACTCTTAGATCCAACAATTCCCACGGGTATGATCACTTTTACTTACTCTCATGGTCTTGATGGAATGACTTTTCTTCCAGAGAATCAAGTAGACTCTTTCTTCAAGCCAAAATTGGATCACTTAAAAGAAACCGCTCTAAGAAATCTTCTTAGAGTTATAGAAAATCAGCTAAGAGAACAAGAACTTGACCATGCATGTAACACCCCAAATTTTCAACAAACGGCCGGGAAAACGGTCGGTGATGGCCGTGAAAACAGTCGGGAGAACTATTGAGGAACATCAGGAGAACGATCGAGGAACAATAGGGAAAGCAGTCGAAAAACCCTCGGTACGGTTGGGGCTACATTGACCGGCAACAATGCCCAATGGCATAGTAGCAGAGCAAAGTTGCGGGGAGTGTACCAGCCTTGGTACATCCCAGGAGACAATGCCAGGGGTATAGTCGCATGGAATAGTCGCGAGCAGGTGCATGCCTTAAAAGTCTGATTTTCTAGGGTTTTCTTCATTTGGTCGTATCTTCCTCATTTTAGCTTCGATTTTGGTGATTCTTTTTTCTATGTTTTCGATTTCGAGATCTTATTTAGGGTATATCAAGAGGTTTGAAGTTTTTTTGGAGGATCAATGAGTATTTTATGGTAGTAAGGTCCTCACCTCTCTCGATTTTAAGTTAGGATTTGGCATATTCTTCATTTTCTCTCATCTCCCTTCCTTGTTGATTTAGGTTTTGGGTCTTTGGAGGTGAAATAAACACTTTGCAAGTGTTGTATCTAAGAGTTAGAAGGTGTTGCTCGAAGATTCATGTTTTCACCAAGAAAACTCAAGTTCGGGGTAAAACCTAGATTTAGCCTAAATCTAGCAAGGTGAGTTCAAGTTGCTTTGTGAAAACTTTGTACATGCCAAAAATGTCCATTTTGAAGTATTAATATATTTTACTTGATATCTATAAAATGTGTGGGTTATTTGGTGAGTTTGAATATGTGAAGTATTTGATTTTACAAATCTTGTGAGATACCCGTATTTGGGTTTTTGGTTTCGACGGTCAGTTGCATCTGAGTTATGTGGAACTCTTAGGATTCCATTATATTATCCATTGTTTAAATATGGTAGACTCGATGAGTGAGTTTCGCGAGTGAAATGTTTGTTGTGGTTTGAATCATTGCGTGATATTAGGTGTCAACTTTTGGATTTTGAGGCCAAGAACAGTTGAAGTACTTAGAGTACTATCGTTGGACCCTAGGGAACATTTACACAATATGTGGTGACTTTAAGAAGCTTAGTTGTTGGTAAGTGAGCATTAGTGAATAAAATTTCCTTGGTTGGTAATGATTTTATGGACTGGATGATCGATACTTAGATGGTATTATGGAGTTAGGCAATCATAGAGTTTTGGAATAATGGACTCCTAATAGATTCTATTTATACGTTCTGGTATCTACTGTCAGGACAATGGCAAGGATGGCTGAATTAAGAATTTTGTAATTTGTTGTTGTCGTGTCTTGTGATATTTTGGAGTACGAATTCAGAGAGTGTTGATATGGACCAAGCTAGTTATTAGAAAATTTCGTTAAGGAAAAGATGATGAATCTTTCATGGTCTTAGTATTGGATAATTTAGTGAGAATGTCGAGATAGACCTTAAGTGGAAATATACTATTGAGGAGACTTTGGTTAGTCGAGGTTAAAATAACGACGTGGTAGTGGCAATGGATGATTTATTTAGGAATATTTATGCAGGATTCCTTTACCACCAAGGTGAAGTCGATGTGACAGTGAGTACTTGGACTCACAGGGAGTGCGACTGTTTGTATTCGGATAAGCTATTGCAAAAAACATCAAGATGTTGAATGCAAAGGAGAAGAGTATCACAATTTTGATAATGTAACACCCTAGAATTTCGGGTAATTTTAAAAAAATTGAAACTTCGGCAATAAAACGTTTATAAATAGGGCAAACCACCCATTAAGAGTAAAGCGTAAGCATTTACAAAAACTTGTAATAATGTATGGGGAAACGACAACAAACTAATCTAAACTACATCTAGATAGATTACATCGGTTGTCAACCCAATACCAAAAATGAATAATTGTTTCAATGCTAAAGCTTCCAAAAGTTCTATCCTTCAAAATGCCCTCAAGACACCACGCTCTTCTCTCAACCCCTTGACGGCCCGCCGCTAAGGGAATCTGTTATACACATCATTTGAGAAAAATTGTTCGGCTTAAAGCCTAGTGAGAACATACAGTTCATATGAAAGACAGTAAAAGAATTAGATGCAATATAAGTAAACTGTTTTCATCGGCATCCTTGTAAATGGTTTGGTAAACACATAGTGACCTTCCGGTCCAGACTTCATCTTGCGATGACGGGTGTAAGCCCGAATTCCAAGGATTGTGGCGAAACACAAAGTAAGCCACTTTCCGAGTTTTGAGCTCACCATACTAGGATCAAGGCCGCGAGCACGCCGACTCAAATAAATATGTGGGGGATGGCACCCAATGATTCCTAGTCATGCTCATTCGCTATAATTACATTTAACCCATGGCTAGTAACCGATCCCACATAACCATACCAAAGGCCAAAAAGGGGTAAAAATGTGTCCGTAGCTACAAAAGGGAAAACATCCCAACATATAAGCCGACTCAATACCTAGGGATCCACTAGTAATAGTCTAGACTTGTCACAATAACACATATGACCAACTATAATCAACCATATAGTTCAATACACCATTTAGCTCCCAATTCACATTTTGGTAGTTAACTGCTGATAAGAAATACAAAGCCCGAATATAAAACATAAGGCTCCCATCTCAATTTTTCCAAAGTGTTACCTTACCAAATAAACTCTTCCATAGAAGAACCTTTTTATTTGAACATAAATTTCCTCGTGTTATAAACTATTTATGGTCTTTTTCATGAAATACCCCTTTCAACCAAAATCTATAAAAGTTAAATCATAAACTTGGCTAGAAGCCATAAGTTGAACATTTACCCATCAAATGTGAAACCAATCATATTTGTAATTCCAAGACATGGGTTCTATCTTTATTTTATAAAATGGTAAGAAACCCTAAAAATCTCCAAAACCCCAAGTTAGGTCAAAATCCCATACATGATGAAAATGTAAACAAGGAGATGATGTAACACCCTGAATTCTGGAAATAGCAACTAATTTAAAATTTTCTAAATACACCAATAAAAGAATCATCTACAACCACAATTTAATATTTAACCTCAACACACACATTCATTCTATACATACGGTTTATAATAAGGACATGTGCTACTAAAACCCAATAAAAGTCACTATCTCCAAACTGCGGAAGTCTTCACTAACTTACACTCGGGAGAACTAAGCACATCTCTTCTTGGGACAACTAGGACCAAACCCCCATCTGGAACCTGATGCACATGCCGACAAATAAAAAGGTTAGGCTTAACGCCTAGTGAGTTCAAGAGTTTATATCAAGATTATGAAGAAAACGTAAAATGGAAATATTGTAACTTATAATCATGATCCTTTAAAAATGATTCACTTTAAAATAATGGAACAACTCATTTACCAATAATATGCATTTTATAGATGGTCGCCTAAACGCCAAAACACTCTTTCATGAAATGATGCAATCCAACACTTAATTGAAACGGGAATAATGGTAATGCTCAATTAATGAAATTTGAGTAAGCTTTATAAAACAAACGACCAAAATATGAGTAAACTCAAGTCTCTAAAATTATAGCATAAGAGAGATTACCCAAACTCAAAACGTGGATATAAAATGACTCCCAATTTATGATAATGTAATAATACTTCATATCCCAAAACACGGGTAGGGATTAATACTCGACCCATAAAACATGGAATAAATTCATGTATGAATAATGTCATCGAAAACAAATAATAAACGACTCAACCCAAAAATAACACCTTTTTGTGACGGGAGAAACCCGATTCCGCATAATGTGACGTGCATAGAGTAAGCCACACATTACGTTAAAGTGGTATAAGTATCGGGCTCAACATCTTTCAGAATACACCCATAGATACTAGCACGGAGGACTTACACCATACCAAAGAAGCCAACCGCGCCTCAATGGGGAAAACTAATCGTTCCACCATCGGATAAAGCAATAAATGTATCGAGCTCAGCATCTTTCAGCATACACCTATTGATACGAGCACGAAGGACTTACATCACATCCAATGCCGAACGTGCCTCGATGTGGAAAACTAGTCGTCCCAACACCGGATAAAATACAAAAGTGCTCATGGATCCATAGCAGACGGGGCTGAAACATTACATGACTCAAAACGAAAGAACTAATGCATTCAAAACATGTAATTCCCAAATAAGATGCAATAAATGCAAATCATAACCAAGCGCTCTACATTGAGCTACCAAAACCGGACAAGTGTCCCCCAAGATCCAACAAAATCCAAACTAAGCTATAAGCTCAACCAATCCAAAGACCCAACGTTGAAAATCATAAAATGAAATCAAACGTAAACGACCCGAAATAATGCAACCCATGTTTCAAAACACACAAATAACTCCAACATAACTTAGATTGGGACAAAACATTTTCCAAATGAGTTTATACCATTTATCCTTTCAAATCATCCCATGACACCCAATAAAATGCATTTATACTCGAAATTATACTACATGAAATAAATCATTTAGATACCCAAATATATGATTATTTATCAAAATGCACAAAATCCCAAAATGGGTATCTCAACATGTTTATAAAACTAAACATTTCAAAATAATTAAAACTTATCATCAGTTAACAATTTGAGGTAAAACACAAACATTTTAAAATAAACATTTTGGCATGTACACCGTTTTCACAAATCAACTTGAACTCACCTTACTAGATTTAGGCTAAATCCAGATTTTCCCCCCAACTAGAGCTCCTTTGAAGAACACTTGGATTCTCAAGTCAAATCTTCCAAAACCCTAAATTCATACATATTCAACCATAAATAAACATAACCAAACATATAGAATCATTCCCCAAACAATTTATATCAAATCCCCAAACGATATCAAAACCCTAATTTCCCCAAAATCATCCAACCAAAAACTTAAGAAATAGAGTACTTGGAAACTATGAATGAAGCATTTATAACTTGGTTAAAGGGTTAGAAAGAAGAAGGGATGAACTCACATTGGTGGGTTTTGATAAAACTCAAAACCCTAGGATTTTCTTGAAGAAGACAACAATGGAGATGATGAGATGGTAGCTCCTTGAATCCTAGACTTCCAAGACCTTAGATGATGATGGAATGCTTCAAGATCAAAGTAAATGGCCATGGAAATGGTTGAGGTTCGAACCAATATGATAGGAATCGGTTTTGGGGGAGAAAGGGAAGAGATTGGAAGTGAGAAAATAGGATAGGGGGCTGAAAATCGCAACTTTTAACACTCTGGTACCCGTAGGCTATAGTGTCAGGCTATTGTGCCAGTGGCACAATCGCTGGCACAATCGCCAGCTCTGGCTATTGTGACGGCTATAGTGACATTGCCACATTCGCTGTCACAATAGCCAAGAGGGTACCCAACGCTGTTTTGGCAATAACTTCTTCGTTTTAGTTCCGATTTCGCTCCGGAAGGAACCGTTGGACTCGTAATTGAGTCCTTTATCCATCAAGACTATAAAATCTAATATTCAAGTCCAAAATCATATATCTTATTTTTCCTCAATATATCGGTTTCTGTATTAGCTTTAAATGTTACCTTTTCAAAAATCGGGGTGTTACAGATGATTAGAAGTCAAAATATGTATTTTGATGTGTATAAAGTTTTAAGAAAAGGTAGATGAACTCACAAAGTGGGTTTTGAAGAAAACCCATAAACCTAGATCTTGACCCCTTGGAGAAGATGAAGATGGAGATGGTGATGAAGCTTCTAAACCGAAACCTTGGATGATGCTCTTAACTCTAGCAATCAATGGAATGAATGGTGGTTGGACCAAACCCTAAATGGAGTAAATGAAGAGGGAGGGTTTTGAGAGAGAAGAATTGGGAGATAGAAAGGAGAAGTAATTGAAATTTGGGGGGAAATCTCATTTAACCCGTGCTGCTACTTCTGATGACAAGCACGACCCGTGCTAATCTTGTGAAGAAAAGAGCACGACTCGTGCCACTGTTTCTGTCACTAGGTACGACCCATGCCAATATACTGAAGAACGTCGCACGGGCCGTGCGCCCTGCAGACCAACGAAACAAGTGCCCTTTTCTTCCTTTATTCTTCTTCCTCAATTTCTCTCAAAGAACCCTAATCCCCAACATAAGAATATAGAGAGATACGAGGGGGTTTTCATAAGATTGAAAATTGAAGGTGTTACAGATAAAAATTATTAGGAAATTTAAGAGTGAGTTCATTTTTGGGAAACAGTAGCGTAATTGAGTAGTTAAAGTCGTTAGTTACTATTGAGGTAGTATTGGTCACCTAAGGTTGGGAGGAAACCAAAGTCATATGGTTAAAAATTACACCAGCAAAGTTCGATGTTCACTCAGGCATGATTGTAACGTATCGAGGTGGAGATTGGATGAGAAGGTCAGCATGAAAATTGACACAACAGTTTTGACAAGAAGTTATCAAGTTTCAGTTTGAGTGTTTTATGGGAAATAGAATTGAATAACATCGATGTTCGGGAGAATCTGATAAGGGTTGAGTGTGATATTAAATCTGACAAGCGGTGGAAGAAATTGCATCTTTAAGAAATCAGAATGCGAGCAACACAGCGGGACCCTCGAACAGCCTTGGAGGCTTCAACATGCCTTGGTCGGGACCTCCACTTCCAAACTATCCAAGACCTCATTTCCCTGGCATCCCCGGTCAGCCTATGTCGACGATGCCACTGCCGCCCCTACCATTTTTTCCCTCGACGACATCAATCCCCTCGATGCCGCCCATGGCGTCAGTCCCACCATTTTTCCATTCAACGGCACCAATTCCCACAATGCCTCCTACAACATCGATTCCAATACTAACCTTCCATTATAATAAAGACGCTTCTGACTCGTCACAATGGAATGGTTTCCAAAACTCCGGGCATATCCTGGGATCAATTCAAGGGAATAATCAAGACGACCCCGTTGCTCAGCGACTGAAGATGTTGGAAGAGCAGAATGGACGTGTGGTGTCGCTACTTTCCATAAGCAACAGTACCTGTCGATGTCGAGCCTCGCACCTGGTTTCAAACGTCGCCCTTTGTCGACAAGATCGCGATGGTCGGCGTCCCTAAGAAATACAGCATCCCAACATTCACACCAAAGTATTCTGGCATCACGGATCCAACTGAACACGTCGCTCAATACAAGAAGTTGATGTGGACAGTGTCAATCCCTCACCAGTATCAAGAGTTGTGCATGTGTAAGAGTTTTGGGGCGACCCTCACGGGTGCAACCCTCCAATGGTTGATCGGCCTCAAACCAAAATCCATTTGTTCGTTCGCTGAATTGGTGAACCAATTCTCCCAACAATTCGCAGTAGTCACAAGATTGAGAAGCAGACTAGCAACTTGTATTATGTCGTGCAAAAGGTGGGAGAGTCCATCCGAAGTTACTTCAATCGCTTCAATGCAGAGATGAGCAGTGTCCGTAATTGCGACATCAAGACTGCGATCAAGGCTTACAAACGAGGTCTAGATGAAGGATCGGGTCTCTACACTAACTTGACAAAATACCCCCCAGAGAACTTTGAAGACGTACGAGCGAGAACTTTAGACTATATGAGGGTCGAAGACAACGCTGCTTTCCGACGTAAACACTCGAGTGACAAAAAGTCGTTAAGTGTGAAAAAACCTGAATTTAAGGCCAAGGAAGCAGAGCCATCGCGACAAATATCGAACGTTAGGTTCGACAAGAAGAAGGTCTCGACCACGACCAAGTTCCCCCAGTATCCTAAGATTTCCTCCTATGGATTCAAGGGGACGTTCAAAGATTTGGTCGAGGTATTGAGAAACGTAGAAGAAACCATTCGATGGCCGAAGAAAGGCGACAAAGTTGATGACAAGAAGGATAAGACCAAGTGGTGCGACTTTCGCAGTGACCATGGTCATATAACAGACGATTGCATAGCCCTCAAGAAGGAGCTTCCTTGGCATGTCCCGAAGGGAAACCTTAAGGATATATTCAACGAACTAGTAACACTCAATAACGACTTTCGACCACCGTCTCCCGTTCATGAAAAAGTTGTGACCTGTGTTACGGGAGGTTCTGACGTCTGTGGTCTGACATACTCTATGACAAAAAGGCACGCCAGTCGGGGGGCAAGCGACCAGCCAATCCCTCGATCGTCCGGATCGATGGAAGAACTGGAACTGGAGTCGATGAAAATAACATTCGACCAAGATGACCTGGGCGACTTACATCAAAAACATCACGAAGGATTAATCATTCAACTCAAGATTGGTAAATGTTTGACCCGGAGGGTATTAGTTGATGGAGGAAGCTCAACGAACATAATCTTTATCGACATTATTAAGGTTATGGGACTCGATAAGTCAGAGATCGTTCGACGTTCGACGACGTTGGTTGGTTTCAATGGAGACGCGACGAGCACCTTTGGAGAGATCACTCTGCCAGTCTACGCCAAAGGAATCAACAAGCAGACCAGATTCAGCGTCATCGATTGCTCATCCGCATATAACGTCATCCTTGGTCGACTCTGGATCCACGATATGAAGGCGGTTCCTTCGACGTACCACCAGATGATGAAATTTCCAACATCGTAGGGGGTCCAGGAAATCAACAGTGAACCAAAAGTTGCTCGAGACTGTTACAATACAACGATGAAACCACGAAAGTAGTCCATCTAGTAATTACAGAACCAGGATGCTCCCGGCACAATCGACGATTATCATCTGGAGGAAGTCATCCTGGACCAAAACAAGCCGGACCAAGTCGTCTTCGTAGGTTCGTCCCTCGATCCTTCCATTAAAAAAGAACTAATCTCTTTTTTAAAGGAACATGCTGACTATTTCGCTTGGACGCACGAAGACATAGTCGGCATTGACCCTGATGTTATTTCACATAAATTGAATGTGGACCTGTCGTTCAAACTAATAAAACAGAAACATCAAAAGTTCGCTCCAGAGCGAAACAAGGTGATCAACGATGAAGTCGAAAACCTCCTTAAGACCGGGAAGATCCGAGAAGTAAAGTATCCCAACTGGTTGGCTAATGTCGTGGTCGTACAAAAGAAAAACGGCAAATGGAGGGTGTGCATTGATTTCACATACCTGAACAAGACATGTCCGAAAGATCTGTTTCCTTTACCGCATATCGACACTCTAGTCAACACAACTGTTGGACACGAACTCTTGACGTTCATGGACGCATATTCAGGCTACAATCAAATACTTATGCACGTCGACAACCAAGAAAAGATAGCCTTCATGACAGATCGAGGAATTTATTGTTATAAGGTTATGCCCTTTGGTTTGAAAAATGCAGGTTCCACATACCAACGATTGGTCAACAAAATGTTCAAGGATCGACTGGGAGATACCATGGAAATGTACATCGACGACATGCTCGTCAAGTCACGACAAGCTATCGACCACGTCGAACATCTGCGACAATCGTTTGAAATTCTCAGGAAATACTATATGAAGCTTAACCCAACGAAATGTTCCTTCGGAGTAAGTGCCGGGAAGTTTCTAGGGTACATGGTCAGAAGACGAGGAATCGAGGCTAATCCGGACCAGATCAAGGCCATAACCGAGATCAAATCGCCGAGAAATTTCAAAGAGGTTCAACATCTGACTGGTCGTGTGGCAGCCTTAAATAGGTTCATCTCACGATTGTCGGTCAAATACCATTTGTTCTGCAACGTCCTATGAAAAAACAAAGGCTTCCAGTGGATAGACGACCAAGAACAAGCATTGCAGAAATTGAAAGAATACATGGCGTCGCCTCCACTGCTATCAAAACCAAAGGACAACGAGGTCTTGCAACTCTACTTAGTTGTTAGTCCTATTGCGGTAAGTGCAGTTCTGGTAAGAGAGGACGACAAACATCAACTGCCTATCTACTATGTAAGTAAATCTCTACTCGATGCTGAAACCAGGTATTCGTCGATGGAAAAATTATTATTGTCGTTAGTTACAACTGCTAAAAAGCTGCGACATTATTTCGAATCACATCCTATAACTGTTGTTACTAACTTTCCACTCAAGTCTGTCTTGAGAAAACCAGAATTGATAGGTCAAATGGCGAAATGGAGTATATATCTCAGCAGCTACGACATTGACTTTAAACCTAGGACTGTGATCAAATCACAAGTTCTAGCAGATTTTGTCGCATAATTTAGTCCTGAACTAGAGAAAGAAGCACAAGACGAATCTTATTCTGTGGAGACTCATGACGACAAACCCTGGACTCTACATGTCGACGGATCATCCAACGCTAGAGGTACATGACTGGGCGTCGTCTTAAAGTCGCCACAGGGGGGCAAGATGGTGTACTCCATACGATGCAACTTTAAAGCAACCAACAACGAAACAGAGTATGAAGCCTTGATCGTGGGCATGAACATGGCGCTCGACTTGGGGGCAAAAGGGTTGCACATCAAAAGCGACTCCCTCCTTGTTGTGAATCAAATGAATGGCGAATTTGAGGCAAAAGACTCGAAGATGACATCATATCTCAGAATAGCCAAGTAAAAATCTGAAAATTTTAAGCCTTTCTCGATCGAACAAATCCCAAGAGATTTGAATACTCAAGATCATGCCTTAGCCAATCTTGGATCGGCACTTAGTAAACCATTTTTCGACACGATGCCCATGGTACATCTCACGACGTCATCCATTGATCATGATGACATTGTCCAAATCGACAATGAGGAGGAAAATTGGTCGAGCGATATAATGAACTATTTAACACACGACCAGCTCCCTGAAGATAGAATGAAAGCTCGAAAGATCAGATTCAAGGCATCCAGATATGTCGTAATACAAGGCAGACTCTATCGACGATTGTCTACTGGACTTAATCTACGATGTATTACTAATAAAACACAAATCCAGAACATCTTACAGAAGTTGTACGATGGTGAATGTGGCAACCATTCTGGTGGTCGCAGTCTAGCCAATCGAGTATCACGACAAGGCTACTACTGGCCAACGCTATGACAGGACGCCGTCAGGTATGTACAGAATTGTGGCGCATACCAACGACATTCAGGTACAACGCATAAACCTTCTGAACCTTTACACTCGACGTTAGTTCCCTGGCCCTTCATGAGGTGGGGAATGGACATTGTCGGTAAGTTACCACCTACCCCTGGGCAAAAGGTATTTTTACTTGTTCTTACGGATTATTTCTCTAAATGGATAGAGGCAGCCACTTTTTCCCAAGTCCGGAACAAAGAGGTCATATCCTTTATCCAGACTAACATCATATGCAGGTTTGGAATACCATCCGAAATTGTTTGAGACAGTGGATCCCAGTTTATAAGAGAAAGAACTCAACAATTTTGTGAGGATCGTAATATAAAACTCACGACCTTGACGCCACGATACCCCCAGTCGAATGGACTTGCAGAATTGAGCAATAAGGCTATTATAAACTCGATCAAGAAACGTTTGAAAACAACAAAGGGAAGATGGGTCAAAGAACTTTCTTCAGTCCTATGGGCAAATCGTACGACTCCTCGGACGTCCACGGGACAAACTCCCTTTTCCTTGGTCTACAGTTGTGAGGCGGCTCTACCCATCGAAATCCGGTTACCCACATCTAGGCATACTTCAGTCGACCATAACTTGGTCGACGTAAGTTATGATCTCGACGCTCTTGAGGAAATGAGAGAATCAACATTGGTTCGAATGGCGTCTCAAAAACAATCAGTCGAACGTCATTTCAACAAAAACGTAAAAAAAAAATCTTACAAGAAGGCGACCATGTCTTACGTCGTGTGTTTCAAAACACTCAAGAGCCGAACACAGGTAAGCTTTCCATCAAGTGGGAAGGTCCATATCGTATATCTGAGGTCGTAGGAAAAGGTGCCTACAGGCTCCAAACCCTTGACGACCAAGAAATCCCACGTAGGTGGAATGCAACACATCTCAAGAGGTATTTTTTCTAAGTCCATACCTTTTTCTTATGATAATTTTTCACGACCAGTACTGAATTAAGCATCGGAGGGACGTTGGTTAGCCAACGACCAACCTCTGACATTATTTCCTCGCAAGATCTCACGACATAAAAGTGAAAACCATTGTCACGACTTGGTTTTTCAACTCTAAATTCTTTGACTTAAAGGAAAATTTACTATGAATAAATGCCTTGGTCGCAAGAATCTTTGAACTGATTGGACTGCTCAAATCGCAAGTTTCCTTCGATAAAATTGTTTGCCTCAGTCACAAGTACCCTTAGATTATTTGTGTTGTGTTAAATCACGAATATTTGTGGATTGAATGTCTTACGTCCTGATTTCTTGATCGCACGACTTTTGAGTTTGAAAAGTTCTAAGTACTTTTTGACTTATGTTGTTATCGTGTGTTGATATGTATGTTATGACATAATACGAAAAAAAATACTAGACAGATAAGATAAAAACCATTTTTATAAACCAAAATTAATGGTTACAAGTGGAAGGCTCGACCACCAACGGTAGACCATAGAAAATACAAAAAGACAAAGATATAAAAACAATAGACTTAAGATGGAGGAGCGTCTTCTGTTGGCTGCGACGTAGAGACATCACCCGTCTGAGCTTCGTCGACCTTGGCCTCCTCCTCCTCGACATCGACCACCTCGACGTCCCTCTCGTCCTCGGAGTCCAGGTCCTTTTCGTTCCCGATATCCGCTAGGTAGAGCTTGAGGTCCTCCTCGGCGTTGGCAAGGGGATTCTTCCCAGCCAAGTGATGCCTCATGATGTCCGCCTTCGTCGTCAGCGAGTGAAAGCCTCGACGGCCTTCAGCTGCTTCTTTAGCTCCGTGGGCCCGCTCTAACTCCTCCCGGGTCCCCTTCAGAATCTCGCACGACACATGAAAACGTGACTGCAGATCTGCCGCCTGACGACCGGAGACTTCCAAGACTTTATGAGCCTCTTGGAGTCTCATGGTCAGGGATTCCACTTGAGACGTGGCTTCCCTCTCCCTGGAGAGAGCGGCTCGCTCCATCTCTAATGTTTCTTTCTCTCTGTCGAAAGCAAGCGGTACCGCTCGACGGATCCTCTTCATCTCCCCGTAGAGACTCAGGGAGGCCTAGAACGTCTGCGAAACATAACATATAACGTCAGTACACGAGATTAAATTCAACATCTAAGAAAAAGAAAGGTAAGTGTCGACCCTTACCATAAAACGAAACCGAAGACGTTGGACCCCACGTCGTCGACCGTCATCGCCTTGAACTTATCCTTGAAGGCTGGGAGATGGTATTTCCCCAAATGAGGAAATATCCTCGACCTATCGAGGACATCATCCACCATAAAGTCCGACGGCAACGTGAAGTTGACCGTCTCGACGTCAGCAAGTACTTTCCCTTTGTCGAACGTGGGGACAAAGGCAGACGCCTGAGTCGCCTGCTCCGGAGGTGGTTGATCAACGTTCGACACCTCTGGAGGATTCACCATCGGAGGTGCAACGCTAATGGGGACCATAGGAATTGGGTTGCCCATCTTCGCCTTCTCAGGTGTAGGGATGCTCGACGCGTCGCCACCCTTTGACGACGGTTCCCTTGGGACCGTCATCCTGGTTCTATTGGGCACACTCGACTCAGTAGTCGAGAGTCCCTTTCTCTTCTCCTTGCCCTTCTGGGCCAACTCCAGTTGGGCCTTCCTTCGGTCGGTCGCTGTGGAAGTCTTCGCAGTAGAACCACCAGAAAACAAAAAGTTAGATCACGCGACAAACAAAGAAAAAAAGGAAAGAATAAAGGAAATTAAGGGACGCGTACGCTACCTGCCATCTTCTATCCCTCCTCCTCTTTCTCTTCTTCTTCTTCTTCTTCTTCCTCCTCGTCCTCCTCAACCTCGGATGGCTCGACGATGGTCACTTCGTCGTCGTCGCCTGTCGATGGACAAGGGGTGTAGGATCGCTCGACCAAGCTATACTCTAGAAAGCGGGTGATCTTGTACACCGAATCGCTATTCGATCGTACTTCGTCGAACTTGATAGCTGAAATCAAAAGAATAAAAGAAAAACGTTAGATGCAAATCTATAGAACACATACGATAAAGACTAAATACAGTAAAAAAAATTCACTTGACGTATTCCAGGACGTCTCTGGCACGTCGAAGTCTGGACCCAGCGACGCCGTACGCACGAACGCGTACCTCGTTTTCCACCCACGGTCGTTAACCGCAGTGTTAAGTACCAGGGTGCGGTCACCCCAATACTTGGAAAACAAGCTATATCGGTGGAATCCATCCACCTTGACAGCATAAGCAGTGAGGAGGTCGTTCACATCGAACGGCGATCCCCAATCTCCCGTCAGTCGCTCGATAACCGAGACGACTCTCCAGAACTAGGGCATGAGTTGCCCTGAATCAAGGCTGAATGTGTGCATAAACAGCCTTGATAGTGGCGAGTAAGGCCGCTTGAACCCAATCTTGAAGGGATATTCGTATATAACGAAATATCCCTCCGAGCACATATCAGGACGAACCTGACCCGGAGAATTTATGGCAACACTAGCAGGGATCTTCGCTAAGCGCTAAGATCGTCAAGATCGTCGTGACTTTGGATTGAGCTCCCTGGTTCGCTCGACATAGCTAAACCGGTCAAGTTGATTTTTAGCTCACTCAAACCTAATATATCCAAGTCCTTCCTAGGTTTCCTAGCTAAAGTCTTGAATCGCATAAAAGAGTAATAGAGATCGTACCTTATATAGTCGCTCTAAACCTCGAACTAATGGTAAAGATTTTGCAGGTTTTTTGAAAGGATTCGTGAAGATGATCAGGGAAATCTCTCTCTAAAAAGTGTTTGAAGGCGTAAAAGGAAATAATCCCCTGGATACCCTTATTTATACGCTCAAACGTATCAAGACGAGTCGCTTGATGATCGACACATGTCGATCGACTTTTCGTGTGCACCGCTGGATCATCGACACCTGTCCTGACAACTGTCACACACGCGGATACACACCACCATGACGTCACGTGTGTCAGTTAGGCCATCATGAGTCTAGTTAGAAACGAACCGATTCGGTTCCACCGCAACAAGAGCTTCTCCTAGAGTGACACATGGCGACCGCCAAAATTTTCAATAAAACTTAAAATTTAAAATTCAAAATTGCCTCTTAATTTCAATTTTAAATATTGGGGGTAAACTGTTTGGGTCAAAAATCCACGACCACGACGAAGTAACATTTAATGCATATTTCGCACAACTAGTCTTGTATTAAGATAAGGTCTTGTTGACCAAACATATTTATAACATCCGTCGACACTTCCGTGAAAGTCGGTCGAGCGTCGTACGACCATCGTAAGATTACTCTCGACCACGACTATACTAACGTATGACCAACATTCTTTTCTTATTCCTTTAATGCAGGTTTCATGCTCATAAAAACCAACGGATATAACTGACATCGGACATCAAGATCATTTAAGCAGCTTCAACCGTTACACCAAGAATCAATGACACATTTATGAAGATCAAATACTATAAATACACAAGATATCATTTCATTCGGACAACTGCTACTACGAGTTTATAGGCTATACAAAGAACAATCGAAAACTCTCTCTCGCGCATTATACGATTGACGCTCTATACGCACGACAGAAGTGTTTTATACACAACTAACTCTTGTTACTAGTTCTACAATTGTATTTCATGTTTATCTTGTGTAAACATTGTAATACATAAGGACATCGCCCCTGTTTGGCGATCATAGTGCTCGACGACTTCTCTTCGTCGTCCGCGGTTTTTTCCTCGTTGAGTTTTTTCCGCGTCATCAAATCTCGTCTCCTTATTTTGTTTTTTTGTCGCGCAAATTATCGTCTGGTTACTTTCTTTAGTTGGATAAAGCTCCACACCGACCTTAAATCTTCATTTGGACGATTTTTGGCATTAACAAATCTCAACTCATATGCTTGGACTACAATGGAGGGAATTGGAAATCTTAAAGAACAAAAAATTACACGACTCTCATCAAAGCTCAATGTGTATGTGTGTGTAAAATCTCTAATCTCCAATCCCAAATCTCAAATAATCAAATGGTCCTAGACACCTATTTATAGGGTCCATTTACACAAATCAAGCTCAAGCCCATTACACACTTATAAGCCCAAAATACAATGAATTTATAAAACTTTCCATCTAATTGGGAGATAATTAGATCTAACACCTTATCGAGTGCGATTTTCTTAAAATGATTGGTTTCGGGGCAGGTTACAGTTGGACTGGTTTTGGGGCCTGTTAAGGGACCGAACCAGTTATCATAATCGATTACGTGGTGATACTTTTTTATATGGACCAGTTATATCCCGTTGAGGGACCATTCATAACTAAGCATTTGTCCATCTCTAGCCCCACCAAACTTGAAGGTTAGTAAATCATGGACCCTTAATTATTCTCGTACGGAAATTTTACATATTTCAAGAATATATATTTTGATAAATTGAGTTCTAACATAATTAATAAAACGAGCTTTATTTATATTTATAAAACACATGATGCTCATTGGTCGAAGCTTTCGATCTAAAAAACGATGGGTTTTGGGATCCAATTTGGAATGTGATTGGTCGTATGTGATGAAACCAACAACTTGAATTTGATCCCCCTCGCCTTGGTGACTTTGTTGGAAGCCGACTTTGTAAAACAAATACGTACAACATTTTCCCTTTGAATACACCTCATATATAAAATGTGTCTATTTTTTCAATGATTCATATATATAAAGGTACAAGACACATCAAAATGTTACTTGGGACCCTTGGAAGCCATTTGATTCTGAAGTCAATGTAATCTTCTTGATTCAAAAATAGCCAATTTAATCTTATCGATTTAGATATATCAAAAAGTTTATCAAATTTGTTTGATTAGGTTTACACTAAATATACAAAATTCAAAAAAGATATAATGGTATACTGTATTAGACATTTTTTCTAAATATTTTTAAATTCAAACACATGACAGAATTTTAATAAACATTTTAAATGATTCAAAATTTCAAATGCGTTGATAAGTGGTTGATATGGTAGATTGTGGACCAAACTCCTTAATAGGAGATTCATTTTCAAGATTTTGTATTTTCATATCAAAACTATATTTTATATAAGTGGTTTATTTTATTTAGATTACTTGAAACCAAAATAAAAGTTTTCACGCAATCTAAATTTTGTTATTTTTTTTACTATGAAAACGTGGAGCATTTGTCTTTTCATCAAAAAAATTATTTTTCTTTTAAAATGTAAGAAAATATTTTTTTAATTTCATTTTATTATAAAATTTCTCACGCAATCTAATATTGTGATGAAACAGAATGAATTTGTGGATTACAGATTTCATTGGATTACAGATTTCATCAGGTTCATCGTGTTAGCATTATTGTTTCATAATGAAACATGATGAATTGGTGCCATTTTTGTTAACTTCCCATTTTTGTTTCATTACCTGTTCAGTTGCATATCCGTATATGAAAATAGATTCATCAGGTTCATCGTGTTAGCATTATTGTTTCATAATGAAAATAGATTCATCAGGTTCATCGTATTAGCATTATTGTTTCATTATTACCATATATAAGCTAAATTAAAATTAAAAAATTTACCTAAATTAAATATCTCATTTTTAAATTAATCAATGATTATTATTACCATATATAAGCTAAATTAAAATTAAATAATTATTAATATAATAATAATAACAGTTACCATATATATTATGAAATAATGTAAAAGACAAAAATAACATTTTCAATTAAAAATAAAAATAAAAAAAAGAAATTCACTGATTGGTTGATTTCGGTTTCCAAAGTTTCCAATGTAATACTGGTTTCCAATTGATCGCTCCCCTATATATATATATATATATATATATATATATTATTAAAGATAAGCTATTTTTCATTATATAATTATATTAAAAGATTATTATTATTAGACGTATAATTTTTAAAGTTTTTAACCCAACAAGTTCATATAAAACTTTGATTAATAAAATATATTATACAAAAAATTGTGGATTTATAATCAATAATTTAACACATATATCAATATATTTATTTCTGGTTTTTCTTTATTATATCTTTAAAATAGCAAAACGTGTTTAACTAATTATCTTTTTTTAAAGATAAATTTCAAATTTTGCTTTTTATGTCAAGTTTTATTAATTTTAATCTCGATTTATAATAAATTTTACATTCCGTATGATGCTAGTTTTACTAGAAGTATTTAAAATTTATTTATTATTTTTTAAGATGGTATTAATTTTTTTACAACGGTTATCCATAATAAATAAATATATTATATCGTTTTGCATGATTAAGAAAGAGATGTGTTTTTATTTTTTTCAAATTTCATAAAAATACAACATGTTGCAAATTCTATTTTATGTGACGTATTTATATAACTTTTTGTTTGGTACTTTAAGTATTTCAAACATTAAATATTCGTGATGTATTTGAGAATAAAAATAAGGGAAATTAATTAAAATGACCGTATTTGAAACCCGTATTACCAAAATGCCCTAAATCTCGATAACTTTGCCGAAATACCCCTTTTGTCCGGGATATAGGGCCGAGATGAGACCCACCCGGGGTTAGGGTGATTCGGACCAAAAAGGGATCGATCCCGGGGTTATGGTCGGGATGTACAGTGAAATTCCGGGGTTAGGGCCGGGATGAACAGTGAATCCCGGGGTTAGGACATTTTTGATGAACAGTGAATCCCGGGATGAACAGTGAATCCCGGACAAAAAGGGTATTTTGGCAAACCCAACGAGATTTAGGGCATTTTGGTAATACGGGTTTCAAATACGATCATTTTAATTAATTTTCCAATTTCTACTTTAAAAATTGTAGCTTTTAATTTTTAAAATATAAAAATAAAAGTTATTATAGAAAATAAAATAAGATGAGTAAAGGTTTTATTCTCCTGTAAATTTTAATTGTTTTTAAACAAATAAAGCATGGTATATTAAGGGGTAGACTAATGACACCCTCATGATTGCTACCATCATTATTATTTTTTTGTTTTTTTCATTTTTTAGTCATTTTGTTGTCTTTTTATATATATATATATATATAAATATATATATATATATATTTCTTTTTTTCTATATTATTTATTTGTATTATATATTTTAGTTGAGGTTTTTTTTTATTTCTTTTAATTTTTCGTCGCTAGTTTTAACAACAATAAAAGGTAAATAAGTGGTGGGTTTACCTCTTATTCTATCTAAAAAAGGTAGTAAAAAGAGGGTTAGAAAAAAGAGAATATACAGACAGTTTGAATTGGTTAACCTCCTAGAGCATCTCCAACAACATTGCTAAAATAAAAAAAGTTGGGTTTTTGTTCTCTAAACCTCTCCAACAACATTGCTATATTGTTTGCTATAATAGAAAAAATTTGAAAATTTTCCAAGTTTAGAGAATTCTCTAAGGGGGCGTTTGTTTCGCATAATGTTTTTGGATGGAATGGAATCTGTCAAAGGAATTTGACTTTGATGGAATTGGAATGGAATGTTGTCAGGTTTGACCACTTGTTTGGTTGACAGAATTGGAATGGAATCTGTTAAATGGATTGGAATTTTTCTGTTTGGTTCACAGATTGTAGCTTCGGAATTGGAATGGAATTTTGGTAAATGACCAAAATACCCTTTTTGATTATTTTAATTTTTTAAACAAAAATTACTTTAATAAAATAGTCATTAAACAGTTTAATTTTTAACAAAAAATGTTTTTATTATTTTAGCACATGAATGATACCGAGAGAGGGAGGAGAGAGAGGGAGAGAGAGAGGAGAGAGGAGAGAGTGGAGGAGAGAGAGGAGAGATAGAGGATAGAGGGAGAGAGTGGAGGACATAGAAGAGAGAGAGATAGAGAGAGGAGAGAGAGGGAAGAGAGAGAGGAGAGAGAGGAGAGATAAAGAGAGAGGGAAGAGAGGAAAGAGAAAGAGAGAGGGAGAGAGAGAGGAGAGAGAGGGAGAGGGAAAGAGAGAGGAGAGAGAAAAGAGGAGAGAGAGGAGGAGAGATAGAGGATAGATGGAGAGAGAGATAGAGAGAGGAGAGAGGAGAGAGAAGGTAGAGAGAGAGGAGAGAGAGAGGAGAGAGGGAGAGAGAGGAGAGAGAAAGAGAGAGGGAAGAGAGGAAAGAGAGGGAGAGGGAGAGGAGAGAGAGGGAGAGGGAGGAGGAGAGAGAGAAGAGAGGGAGAGAGAGGAGGAGAGAGAGGAGAGAGGGAGAGAGAGATGGAAGAGAGAGGAGAGAGAGAGAGAGGAGAGAGAGAGGAGAGAGAAAGAGAGAGGGAAGAGAGAGAGAGGAGAGAAAGAGAGAGAGAGAGGAGAGAGAAAAGAGGATGAGAGAGAGAGGAGAGAGTGGAGGAGAGAGAGGATAGAGTGGAGGAGAGAGGGAGGAGAGAGAGAGAGAGAGTAGGGTTTATTTGGAGTGAAGGGTAATTTTGGAAATAAAGAAATACCACATTCCATTCCATTGAAATGCTTGGCATTTTGGATGGAATTATAAAATCCCTTATCTATGGAATTTAATGGAATTGGATGATTCCATTCCTTTGAAATGCTTGAACCAAACAAAGGAATGGAATCTGGTTAATGGAATTTAACATTCCAATTCCACCAGGTTCCATTAAATTCTGCGAACCAAACGCCCCCTAAAACTTGATGGTAGGAGAGAGAAATAATTATTTTATTCAATCCCACCAATCATATTTAACTTTTATCATTTTATTTTAAGCTTTTTTAAAAAGTGTATTTGGATGATAAATCAGAAAATATTATAATAATATTAGTTGTTTTAAAATCTCTAAAATAGCAAACTCTGTTGGAGTTGAATGTAATATTTTGTTAGAGATTTTGATTTTTAATTTTCTATTTTAGAGAACTTATAGAAAAGTTGTTGGAGATGCTCTTACCGAATAAGCAATAAGAGGCTATTAATAAGATTTATATTAATTTATTTATTTTAACTAAGAGGCTATATACATTTAAATATTACACAATAATAATAAAATATAATATATAAATCTTCTTTGTATATATATATATATATATTTAAAAAAGTGTAATGAATAAAATATATATATATATATATATATATCACCTCTTATATTCTTAGAAAAGCAAATAAAATCGTAATTAAAAAAAACAAATAAAAATAATAGTATATAATATGAATATATGTGTGTGATAATAGTAATTAATATGAGTTATATATAATAATACTAGTATGAATAAAAATAACATATAATATAATTTTATATAATAATAACAAATGTATAAGGGATTATATATATATTAATAATAATAATAATATATAATATATTTATTTATTTGATTGAGTTTAACATTTAAGATAGGGTGTTGCTTTATGCACCCTAGTCTAGGGTGCATATGGTGTAACTGGATCGGAAAATTGTGCACTCATTACCCTCTTTCCTTCTCACAACCTTCCTAGACTAGGGTGTTAATGACATCTAGACTAGGGTGTAGTTAGAATCACCCTTTAAGATAATTCAATTTCCAATACAATCAATATCCCAATCAAACTGTGCCAATAGCATGGTCCTAATATTAATAGAGGCGGCTTCAGAAAACATGGAGATGTGAATTCTTTTTCAAATAAGAAATGCACCATTTATTACTCAACGGTCACGCGGCACAATGCGTTGACTTTCTTTTTCAATGTTGGATAGTGGTGTGGGTATCAAAAGCTTTAGAGATTTTTTTTTTATAATTCTTTATTTTAGCAAATCAAATAGCAAAGCTGTTAGAGAATAATAGCAAAGTAAAAACCAATTTTTCTATTTTAACAATGTTATTGAAGATGCTCTTAGAGCATCTCCCACAAAGGTTATTATAAGAATCTCTTGTTTACACTTTTTGTTATCATTTATTTCTAACTCATTAAAATAAGAACTAATATAAATGTCCATAATAATAGTTTTTATAAGAAACTTTTTTTTTGTGAGTCCTATCTATGTATACAATATAAATAATTATTAGAAAGTAAAAAAAAGTAAGAAAAAATATCATATCTCACAAATTTCATAGTAAGAATCAAGATTCTTATTTAAGAACCTAGACGAGTTTTGGGTTCTTATAAGAACTCTCCACAATACTAGTTCCTACAAGACATTACACTTTTTGCTTATAAAAACTTTGTATTGGAGATGCTCTTAGAGAATCAGTATTATTAAATTTACTATTTGTTTTAAATCATAAAATATATTTTTTAACACATTTTTAATGTATACCGTTAAATATTATATTAAATCAACAAAAATTGAAGGATATATTTCTTTTTATCTCTTTTAATTGGTATAAAATTTTATGTAAATGAATAGTGTTATTTGATGTCTTGATTTACATGATTTGGTGTCAAATTTGATACTTGATATAAGATACCCCGAGAACGTGTGTGTGTGTTAATGTCGTTCAAAAAAAAAACATATGACGAAGTTTCATGATAAATTGGACAAATTGTATCAATATAGACTCAATTTTTTTGGATACTATTTTTTGGAATGAATTCCAAAATCTTTATTTGAGAAATCAATATTTATAACTTTTTTATATGAATTAGAATTGAACAAATTTTCTTTTTGTTTATATTTTGATTAAAATACATGGTCCTTAAGGTAGCGTTTGGTACGCAGACTAGATGGGACAGGACGGGACTAACTGTCTGTCTCACGTTTAGTTTAGGTTTAAAATCATATGTTTGAAAGAGGGTAATATTGTAATTTTACATTTAGTCCCATGTTGTTCCACCCATTTTGAAAATTGTTATTTTTCAAATGGAGGTCTAGAAATATATTTTTCGAAAAAAGGAATGAAAAATAAGTTGATTTCATTTTGATTCAGCTTATCCTAGTAAATTTGATGGTACTTAGAGCATCTCCAACAGCTTCTCTGTTTTGGAGAAAATGGAGATTTTGGGTCTAAATTGTGCTCCAACAAGCAATATCTTCCCCAAAACTATCTCCAAAATGGAGAAAATAAGAGAGAGAAGAGATTTTTCTCCAAATATGGAGATTACCCCAAAAATAATTACCAAGTAAAAGGACCAATAGACAACTTTGAAAATAAATATGTTGAGAGAGAAATAAGGGTTTAGTATTATTAATATCATGAAATGAAATCAAACGTAAACAACCCGACTTTATGTAACCCATACTCCAAAATATATAATTAACTCCAACATAGTTTAGATTGGGACAACTCATTTTCCAAGTGAATTGTATCATTTACTCTTTTAAAAACGTCTCATAAAATAAAATCAAACACTCATCTAAAACACACAATAAAATGTATTTATACCCCAACTTTACTTCATGAAATAAATCATCAAAATACCAATTTGTATAATTTAGTTGTCAACTCAAAATCTCAAACGTGAGTGTTTTACAAAGTTTATAAAACCAAACACTTCAAGTAATCAATATTCGCCAAATAACTCAACGGTTAATAATTTCATGTAAAACATATAAACACCTTAAAATATACATTTTGGCATGTGCACCGTTTTCACAAATCAACTTGAACTCACCTTGCTAGATTTATGCTAAATCTAGATTTTGCCCCATCTTGAGCTTCCTTGAAGAGATCCGAATCCACAAGCAAAATCCTTCCAAAACCTAGATCCACAGATTTTCAACCATAAATAATCATATTCAATCCCTTTAGAATCGATCCCTAAACATTTTACATTTAAATCTCCAACTTGACCAAAATCCTAATTTTGACCTAATTTCTCCAAAATCACCCAAACTGAAAACTTAAGAAAAAAAGCACTAGGAAGTTATAAATAGAGCATTTATAACTTGATTAAAGTGTTAGAAAGAAAAAGGGATGAACTCACAATGGTGGATTTTGATAAAACTCAAAACCCTAGAATTTTCTTGAAGGAGACAACAATGGAGATGGTGGGACGGTAGCTCCTTGAATCCTAGACTTCCAAGACCTTAGATGATGATGGAATGCTACAAGATCAAAGTAAAAGGCCACAGGAATGGTTAGGGTTCGAACCAATAGAATGGAATCGGTTTGGGAGAGAAAGTGTGGGATTCGAGAAGTGAGAAATAAGGTAAAAAACTGAAAATCGCAACTATTAACCCACTGACACCTTTTAGCGAGAGTGCCAAGCGATTGTGCCAGTGGCACTATCGCTGGCACAATCGCCTAGATTGTACTGTGGCCTGAAATGGCTCGGCGAGAGTGCCAAGCGATTATGCCTCTCTGGCACTCTCGCTGGCATAATCGCCCAAGTGCCCCAAACCCTGAAAATTCGACTTTTTCCGCTCTCAATTAGCTTGTCGTCCAAAGCAACTAATATACCAACAATAATGCTTAATCGTAACTTAAATGAGGAAGAAAAGATAACCAAACGTATCGAAATTCAGGGTGTTACAATCCTCCCAACCTTAAAAGAGATTTCGTCCTCGAAATCTAGTTCTGATGCAAAACACTTGAATACCATGCTCAACACTTATTAGACCCTCTCGGTTCCCAACTGAAGCTCGTTTTGTTTCTTACCTTAGTTAGCCTTGGCAAGGAAATATCCCGAATAACTTTGCCATGGAATTCTACTTCCCACACAACACTCAACTATGTGAGGGACTTGAGCTTATCCAGACATACCACATACCTCGGGGCACAAGCCCGACTATTGACCTGCCGTCTACTCCATCCCAAAAGTGTAACATTCTAGCGATATAAGCCTTAAATAACATCTCTTCCACCAATCCAACCATTTCTTTCTGCAAGGATGTGGATGTGTCTCTAACCAATTTTAAATCTGAGACGACCTCTGATAGGCAATTGCCAAGTTGATTTCATGCTGAATCTCACCTCCAATATTCACTTCAGTACGTCACACTCATATCAGAGTGAACATCTAAGTTTGCTAAGGTAGACCCTAGCCACATGACTTCGATTACCTCCCAACCTTAAGTGGCCCATACCACCTCACGGTAGACCACAACTTCTGCCATTCAAACTCACCAATGATGCCCAAAATGAATTTACTCTTAAATACCCTTGACCACCTCTAATTGCTCCAATCATTACTCATTGATCACAAAATCTAATCTCCCTAGAATCACCATATTAGCTTACAAATGCTTCCCCGAATTTAACTGGTGTATTACAAGTAGCCAAAGGTTTTTGGCCTCGAAATAAAAAGTCGACTCCTAAGGTCGCAACATGACCGCACTATGAAACCTTCCTCATTCATGGGGACCCACAAAATGATGCACCACTAATACATAACACGCTGCCGAACAAACAATTCATCTATCAAATTCAACCACATGCAAGCCACCACACACGACGTTACCCAGGAGGTATACCAAGAGGGAAAGATCTCCACTTTGAATAACTGGGAGAATCCATAAACCTAATACCAACTACTCACACGTAAATCGACTCATAAGACTGAAATCCAATTTTGAAATCAACCACAATTCGGATCATCCGATGCTTCAATTCCCAGGGACCCCTTTTTGTCCCAAATCACAATTCTTTTCCTAAGAGGGTTTAAATCCATAGCCCCGATTGAGTTCAAGGTTTTTCAACTAATATGCCACTTTGAAATTTTATAAAATTTTCAAATGCAAAAGCTTCTTAACAAATAATCGTACGCATGGAAACCCACTACCGTTCACTCGGTAGGTGTGCAAAGCGGTCACCAATGTCGTACATATAAAACCATTTCAAAATTCATTTGATCAATACTCACGTTAATAATGACAATAACAAAAGGTGTGTAATAAAATTTTCAAATGGACTACCATGGTCCTAGCATGCATCAATTTACACTATGTACGTGAAAATAATTTTCTATACTAAAACGTATGGAACAAATGTTTGTACAACTCCAAAAGGGGACCCTCACAAATTCCACTTCAAAATCCTTTCCTTTAAACCACAAAACGTCATGGAATAAAATTTCCAACAAGGCCCATATACATCAGTTTATTCCCCAAACTTAGTAAAACAATAGGGGTGCGTGATTTGGTCAAACGCAAATAAATTTTAAATCGAGTTCAAACCTTGGACCGCGTAGATAAAATGCACTTGTCCAAAAATAGTAGCTACAATGACATGTATACCGATAACTCATTTAATGCATTGCGGAAAATTTATAACAGTAAAATCAACAACTGAAACATGTTCAAAGCAAAAGTTCAATACGAGACAACATAAATCTTTCATATGCTTACTCACACCAACCGTATAAATTAATTCAAACAATAAATAGCATACAACGAATAACACTTGTATAAAACCCAAAAGAGAAATCACCTGATATTAAAATTTCCCAAAATAACATATGGGATAACACCTACTAACAAAACTCTCAAAACGTCCCTTACAGTTGCGAAAATACCGGTGCACAACTCGCACGAGACAAAAATACTAAAAGAAAATTCATAAGTTAACGCACACAGTAATGCAAGTATACACCTCTCAAATTTCAACTGCACGACGCAAAATGTCGAAAAATAGAATTCCATAAGACCCATCATTTCCATAAAACTCAATGAAACCCAACGACACTCAAAATCGAATGGTGCCAAAATCTCCGTTCTTAAAGTCCAATAGTATGAAACAAGGTTATGACTAAAATGTCATAATTCCAAAATTTTAACTTTTATCGCATTTGTGATATAAAACGACACTTTTCAATAAAACTCGCATGAGACATAACGCTTCAATAAAACTCATAAATTCCCATGCATCAAAATTAAAGCCTGCTCATTTCAAAGTACACTAATGCGTAGCAAAACGTCATAAAATAATACTTCATAAAACTCAACAAAACTCACACGAAATAAAATTTTCTATAAAACTCGAACATCAAAACATGGGAATAATTTTTCCTCTAAGACCTTAACATACGTGGAGGAGATCCAATGTCAAGGTCATAAATCGCAGTTACTTGCTCGAGACTCAAAACATGGTTGAATCACAAACACTACGATATCCGAAAATATCATTCGACAAAAACAAGGATAAAGAAAATCTCAACAAAGTCTGCAATCGTATGCAATAAAACAATTTTATGCATGTTTAAACTCATGGTTTAAAATCTCTTATGTGCTAAACCTTTTTCCCAAAATTTCGTAATTCTACTCCATTATGATTTGAGAACATGAGAAACAATTGATGCAAACTTATTTTAGAAGCAAGTTTCGTGCATGAATTTGGTTGGCGCTCAACATCTTAGGACCACAATTCTCAATTTCCTAGCCACGTAATCAGCATCTGAACGCATCAAACATCTTAAAGCAAAATCACACTAATTAATTAACTTACAACTTCTCCTTGAAATAGAGTCCATTTAATAAGCCTATGGTTCCAATTCCACCAATAAATCTGACCCCAAACGGTCAACTTAATGTAGTCACCATGCTTACTATCACTCTAAGTGACGAATGCTAAAATCATCAACTCCTTCTAACGATTACACATTTAGAAACTTCTTCACTACCCCAACGATCATCATACCAAGGCAGTTCAAACATACACATGTAACACGTAGGTTCACCATAACACTGGCCAGGTGCAATTGCGAACGTACTGTACATGGTCATCCTTGGTACTTTTGACGTGATTCCCATTCCTAGAGAATCCATCAACCTCAAAACATCCAATCTTAATGTGTTTATTGGTGCAATTCTCACTCATTCATTTAAAATAACGCTAGTTTGAGTCTAGGTATCCAAAGTCAACACCTAAATCTCTCAAACTTAAGCTCTGATACCAACTTGTAACACCCTCAAATCTGGAAATAGCAACTAATTTAAAATTTTCAAAATACGCCGATAACTGATTCATCTACAACAACATTTTAAGGTTTGACTTCAATCAACACATTTCATTCTATGTACACAGTCTATAATAGGGACGGGTGCTACTAAAACCCAATAACAGTCACTATCTCCAACTGCGGAAGACTTCATCAAACTACTTACCCTTGTGTAATTCTAGAGTTCCTCTCTTCATAGCACTGCTAGAACCAACCCCCAACTGGAACCTGATGCACATGCCGACAAATAAAAAGGTTAGGCTTAACGCCTAGTGAGCTTAAGAGTTTTCATTTAATATACATAAAACAATAATCTTTAAAAACATTATTTAAATCGTGATTTCCAAAATGAAATACATTCAATCTGAAAGCAACCAAAATGAAATACATTAAATATGAAAACAGTCTCGTTTCAACATTCACCCTCTTCGTGATTAAAACCATAAACAACACGTTCCTTCGAATATAAATCCAAAACCCAAAACCCACTTAAAACATAAATGATACTTTAATAATCAAATACTGAAAACATAGGTAACTCTACCATCCAAAATATCCAAAACAAGGATAAGGTGCAATACCCCAAAACCACATAACATGGATAATGACCCATACTCAAAACGTCACCGAAAACATGGATTATAAAACTCCATACCCAAATCAACACCTTTTGGTGACGGGGGAGACCCGATTACATCGTACGCAACGGAACACTAAAGTGGGTCACATAGCTATGTAGAAAACCAAAACGTATAGATTATACACATAAAACATATCGAGCTCAACTACTCCAATTCTATTGCTCGAAAAACATCAAGTCAACCACTCTAGGTTTATTCTTAAGAGTTCCAAAACGGGAACTCAAGCCCACAATGGAATTACACCTTACAACCCATGGGACGATGCCCGAACGTATAGGTCCACACCTTACTTACCATGGTGACCCGATGTCTATTCCGTGCCAAAGTGGTGAACTTGTCCAAAACAGGACATAAAGAACATCGTGCCTATGGATCCATTGCACTAAATAAAACATTACACGACTCAAAACGAATGAACTAACGCATTCAAAATATGTAATTCTCAAATAAGATGCAGTAAATGCAAATCATAACCAAACACTCTACATTGAGCTATTAAAATCGAACAAGTGTCCCCAAGACCCAACAAAACTCAAACCGAGCCATAAGCTCAACAAATCTAAAGACCCATCGTTGAAAATCATGAAATGAAATCAAACGTAAACAACCCGACTTTATGTAACCCATACTCCAAAATATATAATTAACTCCAACATAGTTTAGATTGGGACAACTCATTTTCCAAGTGAATTGTATCATTTACTAATTAAAAATGTCCCATAACATAAAATCAAACACTCATCTAAAACACACAATAAAATGCATTTATACCCCAACTTTACTTCATGAAATAAATCATCAAAATACCAATGTGTATAATTTAGTTGTCAAAATGCTCAAAATCCCAAACCTGGGTGTTTTACAAAGTTTATAAAACCAAACACTTCAAATAATCAATATTCGCCAAATAACTCAATGGTTAATAATTTCATGTAAAACATATAAACGTCTTAAAATAGACATTTTGGCATGTACACCATTTTCACAAATCAACTTGAACTCACCTTGCTAGATTTAGGCTAAATCTAGATTTTACCCCATCTTGAGATTCCTTGAAGAGATCCGAATCCACAAGCAAAATCCTTCCAAAACCTAGATCAACAGATTTTCAACCATAAATAATCATATTCAATCCCTTTAGAATCGATCCCCAAACATTTTACATTTAAATCTCCAACTTGACCAAAACCCTAATTTTGACCTAATTTCTCCAAAATCACCCAAACTGAAAATTTAAGAAATAAAGCACTAGGAAGTTATAAATAGAGAATTTATAAATTGATTAAAGTGTTATAAAGAAGAAGGGATGAACTCACAATGGTGGGTTTTGATCAAACTCAAAACCCTAGAATTTTCTTGAAGGAGACAACAATGGAGATGGTGGGATGGTAGCTCCTTGAATCCTAGAGTTCCAAGACCTTAGATTGTAACACCCTCAATTCTGGAAATAGAAACTAATTTAAAAAAAATTCTTAATACATCGATAATTGATTCATCTACAAACAGAATTTAAGATTTAACCTCAACACACACATTTTATTCTATACATACGATCTATAATAAGGACGAGTGCTACTAAAACCCAATAACAATCACTATCTCCAAACTGCGGAAGACTTCACCAACTACTTACACTTGTGTAAAGCTAAGGCTCAACTCTTCATAGTACTGCTAGAACCAAACCCCCAACTGGATGATGCACATACCGACAAATGAAAAGGTTAGGCTAACGCCTAGTGAGTTCAAGAGTTTTAACATGAATAAATATATCTTTAAAAGAAAAGAATTCAGTTCAAATCAAGATCTTTCAAAATGACTTACTTTAGAAATGGAAAGGACTCGTTTTCCCATAATATACCTCTCTAAGGGCAACGCTCCGATACAATATTCTTTATAAACCGATACAACCCAAAACTCACTCAAAACGTGAATGTAAATCGACTCTCAATCTATGATAATGTAAATTGCACTTCATATCCCAAAACACCCCAAAACACAGGCGGAGATTAATACTCAACCCATAAAACATGGAATGAATTCATGTATGCAAAATGTCCCCGAAAACGAATATATAAAAGACTCAGCCCGAAGACAACACCTTTCGGTGACGGAGGAGACCCGATTCCATATAATGTGATGTACACAAAGTAAGCCACACATTATGTTAAATTGGTATTAAGTATCGGGCTCTACGTCTTTCAGTATACACCCATAGACACTTGCATGGAGGACTTACACCATATCGAAGATATCTAACCGCGCCGCAATGGGGAAAACCAGTATTCCACCATTGGACAAATCATAAAAGCATCAATCTCGGCATCTTTCAGCGTACACTCATTGATACTTGCACGAAGGACTTACAACCCAATCTGATGCCTAACGTGTCGCGATGTGCAAACCAAGTTGTTCCATCATCGGACAAAGTGATAAAAGTGCTCATGGATCCATAGCAGACGGGGCTAAAACATTACATGACTCAAAACGAATGAACTAACGCATTCATGACATGTAATTCTCAGATAAGTGCAGTAAATGCAAATCATAACCAAACGCTCTACATTAATCTATTAAAACCGGACAAGTGTCCCCAAGACCCAACAAAATCCAAACTGAGCCATATGCTCAACAAATCCAAAGACCCAACGTTGAAAATCATAAAATGAAATCAAACGTAAACGACCCGCAATAATGCAACTCATGCTTCAAAACACACAAATAACTCCAACATAATTTAGATTGGGATAAAACATTTTCCAAGTGGGTTTATACCTTTTATCCTTTCAAATCATCCCATAACACCCAATAAAATGCATTTATACTCAAAAATATACTCCATGAAATAAATCATTAAGATACCCAAAATATATGATTTATTTATCAAATGCCCAAAATCCCAAATGTGGGTGTTTTATAAATATATAAAGTTTAACACTTTCAAATAACCAAAACTTATCAAGTGATCATCAGTTAACAATTTCATGTAAAATATATAAACACTTTAAAATAGACATTTTGGCATGTACACCGTTTTCACAAGTCAACTTGAACTCACCTTGCTAGATTTAAGCTAAATCTAGATTTTACCCACGTAGAGCTCCCTTGAAGGAACTTGAATCCTCAAAGCGAAAACCTCTGAAACCTAGATTCACAAGATTCCAACCATAAACATAGATATTCAACCGAATAGAAATGTTCCCCAACACTTTACATGAAGATCTCATCTATACCCAAAACCCTAATTTCCAAAGATGAAGAATTAGAAGCTTACCTTAACCAATAGCTTGAATCCACCACTAACACACCTCTAGGTTACCAAGATACACCACAAACTCCAAATCTACAAAAGGGAGAACAAGGATGGATGAAACCCTAGATATCTTGATGAAGAAGATGAAGATGAGAGATTACGGTTCTAACCTCCAAGCTTTCTAGATGAAGAAGGATCACTTGATTTTAAGAGAAAGACACTCAAAACGAGTTCGGGTTTGAGTCTTAGGGTTTGAGGGTTGATTTGGGGGAGAAAATGGGGAGAAGTTTGAGGTTTGGGTGAAAATGGGGTTTGGGGGATGGATTTTCGTGTTTTTGTGCACACAGCGGCTCCGTGCGGGTGGTGGCACGGGTCCACCCGCGCGGAGCACTGTCGCCCGAATTTCTTGCCCGAACACTGTTTTAGTCATAACTTCTTCGTTTTAGCTCCGATTTTGCTCCGGAAAGAACCATTGGACTCGTAATTGAATCCTTCATCTACCAAGACTATAAAAATCTAGGATTTAAGTCCAAAATCCTATATCTTATTTTTCCCTAAAATACCGATTTATGTATTAACTTAAAATGATACCTTTCAAAAATCGGGGTGTTACATAGATGATGATGATGATGGAATGCTTCAAAATCAAAGTAAAAGGCCATAGGAATGGTTGGGGTTCGAACCAATTGAATGGAATCGGTTTGGGAGAGAAAGGGTGGGATTTGAGAAGTGAGAAATGAGGTAAAAAGATGAAAATCGTGACTTTTAACCCACTGGCACCTTTCGGCGAGAGTGTCAAGCGATTGGGTCAGTGGCACTATCGCTGGTACAATCTCCTAGATTGTACCGTGTCCCAAAATGGCTCGGCGAGAGTGCCAACTGATTGTGCCCCTCTGGAACTCTCGCTGGCACAATCGCCCAGGTGCCCCAAACACTGAAAATTCAACCTTTTCCGCTCTCAATTAGCTTGGCGTCCAAAGCAATTAATATACGTACAATAATGCTTAATCGTAGATTAAATGGGGAAGGAAATATAACCAAACGTATCGAAATTCAGGGTGTTACTGAGCATCTTGAACATTGCCTCATCAATGCATCTACCTTGATTTAAAATCTTCCCAACCTCAACAGTTTTAACATTGGGGTTAGGAGATGTCAGAGGTAGATTGTTGTCTTCAACAACCACCTTCATAGGACTAAAGGTTAGAGGTAGAACGGTTGGGACACACTCAATTACACTAGGATCCTTAATGGTTAGGCATTGAGGTTCGGGATTTGTAACACCTTCGACATGAGTAGCCTAAGAAATATGAGTATTGGTTGCCTTGAAGGAATTTGACTTATCTTACGTCACATGTCGTGAATAAGTAATCTTCTTCAACCTAGGGAACCAAATTATGTTCCTTCTTATCTCTTCTGAATAACCAAGCAAGACATCTTGAAAGTTCCCGTTCTTGCATGTGGCCAAAGAACCAATATTCAAAAATAACTTAAGTGTATATGTTTCTTCCCTTTCCAAACCTCTTCAGGAATCTTCTTGTTAACTGTCTACCATTTTATCCTGTTCACTATGTTAATACCAATAAGATAATGCAATGGCCCAAAACCCATTAGAAAGGCCCGTTATGAGGCGCATTCACCTAGCATTCTCCAATAAGGTATGACCATCCTTTTCACAACCCCCATTGGATTATGGATCCCCGTATGTATTGAAATGGCGTTGAGTTCATTTTGACTAGCAACATTTTAGGAACTTGGAGCCCTTGTATTTTTCACCATTGTCGGATCATGGAATCTTCAGTTTTTGACTTGTTCGATTCTCAACTGAAGCTTATTAAATCTTGAACTTGTTGAATGTCTCATATTAGTTCTTCATCACATACACCCAATACTTCCTCTAGAAACACATATACGATAAAAAATTATGTAGTGAAATTTTGTATTTTAAAATATGTTTTCTTAAGAATGTCCAAAGTCGAAAGTTGGGTGTTTCATACATCTCCAGCAATGATCAACTAGTCGATGCTCATACTAAGCCACTTCTACGAACACGGTTCAAGGAACTCATGTCCAAGATTGGTCTCATGATCCAATCATCCATCTTGTGGGGTTCTAATAGGGATACACAATATAAATCTCTACACATTTATATATTCCCTCATAATCACTTGATTGTAAATATCTTGAAAGTTATGATTTAGTTTTGTAGGTTACAATTACTCTTGTAGGTTACGATTCTCTCAAGATGTAATAATATATATCTGAAGACACATTTCTTGAAACAATAATTTAACCGAAGACAGAGTTCTTGATTTGCAAAAACTTTTCCCTGCAAGTCAGGACCGGGCGACCTTGCCAAGCGATTATGCCCATGGCACTGTCGCAAGGCACAATCGCGCCAGATGTACCAAAGCCCCTCTCCTCCAGGCGATTGTGACATGCGACAGTGCCCATGTCACTATCGCATGGCACCATCACACCCACTGTACCAAGGCTCCCTTCCCTTATGTGATTGTGGCAGGCCATTGTACCCCTTGTCACAGTCGCATGGATTGTACCTAGACCAAAATCCGACTTTCGCCCCAAACGGTTAACCAAGTCTATAAGGATGTACTACCAAAGGTAGGTTTGAACACGGTAAATCAAATACAATTAACAATATTATAGTATAAAACTAAGATTAATAAGGACTTCTACTTTTAGAAATTTCATGTGTTACACAAGAATCAGTCAATTTCGTGGACGACATGGCTTGATTCTCCTTTGTACACAGTCTCGTGAGCCTTTCTTGGCTTTGTGTCTCTTTTTGGTGTTGTCTTCGTTTTCGGTGTTGTTGTTTCGATGTGTTCTTTTTTCCTTTCGGAAATATTTTCCTCATAGATTTCCTTGATGTTGTGTACCCTTTTATTTGTTTTTCTCAATACAATTGTCTTTCAAAAGAAATGATTTTGAGATACTTAAATTCTAAACTTTTGGTTTGATTTTTAAATATCATCAATTTTTTCTAAAATAGATTCAAAAAATTACAAATCCAAATAAAGTGATAACCAAGGAAGAAAAATCTTTAGTAACCATATATCTATACTTTCTTATAAAATATTTAGATCAAAAGTCTTAAAAACAACTTTTTATGCACTGAGTACAACTAATTTATGCATAAAAACTTAAAATTGTATAGTTACATATTTTTTGTGCATTACTTGTCAGGATCTTAATTCTAAACAAGAATAAACACTCAGAAACAATATCAAAGAAGTTTGCGGAATAACACTTTGATATTCAATAATTAATTAAACACAGTAAATCAGAATAAGAACTTGCAAACTTTATTGAATGATTATAAAGTTACAAGATTCAACACACAACCTCAATATTGATGAACAGGCTCATCAATACGAATTCTACTTCTCTAGAATTAGGATTACAAACCTTAAGGTTGATTCTCTCTATCAAAACAAAAACTCAGAATGCTAAAAGTTATTTTCTATCAAGTCTAAAGTATTCTATATATACTGAAGATAAAAGATAATTACAAATAATAAAAGATCTTCAAAATAATCTTCTATCTTTATCTTCAAGCTTTCCTTAATCTTCAAACTTGATCTGCACGAATCTTGATTATCTCATAAGCAGCACTAAGTCTTCAGCAGTATTAATACTTTGAGCAGTATTAACATTCAGCAGTACTAACTACTAGCAGTACTAAAATTGCTTAGCAGTAGTAATCTCCTCTAGCAGTATTAACCTTGACTTAGCAGCATTAATCTTGTTCAGCAGAATTAACTTCAGAAGTAGTAATCTTCAGAAGTAGTAACCAAGTTCTTCTAGCAGTATTAACTGTACCTTGTGAAATTCTGAATTTCCCAACAATCTCCCCCTAACTTGACTTTTAGGAAGAGAAGTCAAGTTCTTCAGATAATCTTCAAGATGCTCCCAAAACTTCATCATGTCTTATACTCCTGTATTTGCATCCAACCCCAAACTCTGATTTATAGTTCTTTGGATCAGATACATAGCCATTTCTGAACTTGAAACACATCCTAGCTTCTTCTTCAGCATTGCATGAAGCTTCAGTCTGTTGTGATTGTACACTCTATCCACTAGAAAGTACTCTATGTGATTTAAGTCCATAGTTAGTGCATATACTCCACTAGTTTCATATAGAGTCCACTTGTTGACAGTTTTGAACATATTTCTGATCACATGCTCTACTTCTTCAGGTTTGAACATCATACACAGATACTCCATCACTAATTTTGTAATTGAAATCTCTGGAGCTTTCAGTTGATCTGCATACAACTTCATTCCTATCTCAAACATTTCTTCAAGATCTGACCTGGAGCATGTTCTTACAATCTTTGCCCAAGTATTGTATACTTCATACTTTTCATCCTTCCTCTTGAGCCTGATGTACTCTTTACCATTAATCTTCAGTGTATCCCAGAAGATGACTTAAGGAGGCTTCACACCAACAGGTTCAGCTGAAATTGGTTCAGGCACTTTGTCCATCACTACCATGTATAGATTTACATCATCAGACCTTGCTGATTCTTTCTGTTCAGATGACTTAGGTGCCTCTTCTTCTTCAGCAACCTTCTCAACTTCTTCTGCAACTCTAGGCTTCTTGGTTGACTTTCTCCTTGCCATCATCTTGGTTCTTTTTAAAGTCCTTAGACTTTCACCAAGAGTTGCTTCTTTCTTTGGTGGTGCTTCTTGCTCATCAGGAAAAGGTTTTTCTATCATGAAATCATTGCTTTCTTTCATTCTCTTCTCCATCTCCACTCTTGCAGTTTCATTCCCTTGAAGCTTTATCATTTCAGAATTGTACAGCTCTTTAATCTGCTTAAATGTCATCTTTGAGAACATCTCCTTTCTGACTCCTACAGCACCCTTGAGAAATGTAATCATCTTGTTTCTCTCTTGGGTACCTAGGAATGTCTTTGAGGGTTGTCTCTTCTTTGCAGCTGTTTTGACCACAGATTTCTTCAGAGATGCTGCTTTCTTCTGTGCAAGTTCAGTTGCCAGGCTTTGTTGATAGGCTTCATTCAGTTTAGCAGCTAGAGCCTTAGCCATTTCTCTGTCCTTTTCAACCTGAACCCTTTCTTCTTTTTCAATATCAGCCTGCATCTTCCTGGCCAAAGCTTCATCTGATTCAACCAACCTTTGCATTTTGACTGGTTGATCAGATTCCACCATTTTAGCTTTGCCTTTGTCTTTGCTTTCCTTCTTCTCTACATTTGCTTTCTTGATCACTTCACCTTTTTCTTTGATGACAACTCCTTTGGCCTTTGAGGTGACCTTGGGAGTATCATGTTTGGCTTTGATTAAGGTCTCAGCAATTTCAAGATCTGTTAGTACTTCTTGTACTATTTCTGCTGCTTCTTTCAGGTCAGAAGTAGTAACTGTTTCTGCTGCTTGGCTTGACTCAGCAGTATTAACTGTTACTGCTTCTTTCTCTTTTTCTGTTTCTTGTACTATTTCTGCTTCTTGTACCATTTCTGCTTCTTGTACCAACTCAATTTCCACTTTTTGTTGCTCCCCCTCAACATCCACTTTCTCTTGCTCCCCCTTAGCTTTGGCATCTTCCATGTTGACATCAGCTTCTGACTCCCCCTTTTTGGGAGCATCAGTCACTGGTTTCCTCCTTCTTAGCACAAACTGTTTCTTCTTCTTTTGTAGAATCAATTTCTTCACCATTTGCTTCAAGTTGACAATCTGTTCTTGTTGAGACAGAACTATCAGTTTCAGCTCTTCTATTTCTTTCCCCTACTTGATCACATCCATGTTTATGTTTCCCATGGTTTCCATCAATTCAAAATAGTTATATATGTCCTCACCTTCTCTAGAAGCATTACCCTCTTTTGAAGGATCATGGGATCTTTTTGTAGTAGAGGTCTTCTGCCTAGCAGAAGCACCTGCTACCCCCGTGGTTTCTTGGCAGCTGGGACCTTTGGATGATTGCTCATCCAAAGTTGCCATGGGGAAGGTCTTATTTATGTTACCACTGACCTCCTCTGTGCTAGCAGGAGTAGTGGCAGCCTTAGCACCCATATGCTCATTCATCTCCTTGTTGAGCACCTCCTTGGGGTTGGGAGACACCCCTGTGGTTTCCCTGTTGATATTCTCTAATGGAGAATTCTCCATTAGAGGGCTTATAGGCTCTATGGGTGAAGGTACAAGAAGGGAAGGAGCCTTCTTTACCTTTTTCCTTATATAAACACTCAGAAACAATATCAAAGAAGTTTGCGGAATAACACTTTGATATTCAATAATTAATTGAACACAGTAAATCAGAATAAGAACTTGCAAACTTTATTGAATGATTATAAAGTTACAAGATTCAACACACAACCTCAATATTGATGAACAGGCTCATCAATACGAATTCTACTTCTCTAGAATTAGGATTACAAACCTTAAGGTTGATTCTCTCTATCAAAACAAAAACTCAGAATGCTAAAAGTTATTTTCTATCAAGTCTAAACTATTCTATATATACTAAAGATAAAAGATAATTACAAATAATAAAAGATCTTCAAAATAATCTTCTATCTTTATCTCCAAGCTTTCCTTAATCTTCAAACTTGATCTGCACGAATCTTGATTATCTCATAAGCAGCACTAAGTCTTCAGCAGTATTAATACTTTGAGCAGTATTAACATTCAGCAGTATTAATACTTTGAGCAGTATTAACATTCAGCAGTATTAACTACTAGCAGTACTAAAATTGCTTAGCAGTTGTAATCTCCTCTAGCAGTATTAACCTTGACTTAGCAGCATTAATCTTGTTCAACAGCATTAACTTCAGAAGTAGTAATCTTCAGAAGTAGTAACCAAGTTCTTCTAGCAGTATTAACTGTACTTGTGAAATTCTGAATTTCCCAACAATTATGTACAAGTTATTGATACTTATCTCTTTATTTGTTAGAGTTTATCTTCCCAAAAAATGCTTTTATTCTCGAGATGGTTTTCAGACTTTTATTTTTCAAAATTCAAATGTGTTATATTGTCGCTCCAAATATTCTCGAGACAGTTTCAGTCTTCTACTTTTCTTGCCAGATTCATTTCATGATTCTCCCCAACTCTCCTTATTTCTAGATTTTGGTGGTATGATGCTCTCTCCAACTCTCTCTCTCTCTCTCTCTTTCCAGTGTCGGCCCAAATGTTGGGCGAGAAGGGCGGTGGCCCAGGGCAACAACAGCCTAAAGGGCATCAAAGCCCAACACTGATATAGGGTTTACTAGGCTTATTTTTTGAAAAAAAAAATCCTCTCATGCCTCACGATCATTCCTCTCTACACTCATCCCTCTCGCCTCTCACCTCTCGTCACCCACGGCTTCACCTCTATCCACGTCTACACAACCTCAACTGTAACACCCTAAAAATAGGGATAACAAAAACTTTCCAAAAATGAAAATGTGGTATAAAATTGCCATAGCAAGAGCCTCCCAAAAATGGGGAAAATATTTAAACCTGTTAATTACAGTTGTAATGTAACGGAAATAAACAACAACCAACTAATCTAATTCCTAAAACAGAAAAGAGATTACAAAAAGGGTGTTGTCTAAGTCCAAACAATGTCTTCACAAAAATGCATCCCCAGCACTTTCCCCCAAGCTCTCACCAAGGACCGACTAGGCCTGCTTAGAAACGGCACCGCTAGAACCTGAGATACACATCGACACCAAACAAATGTTAGGCCAAAAAGACTAGTGAGTTTGCACAAGTAATAACATATAATAGCAATTGCAATTCTTATCACCAGTTAACCAAAGTTCATTAAATGTGGAGTCAATAGGGGAGACCCATAGCACCAATCAAGTTCCACCCAAAGAGTCGATATACCTTGATTCTAACTACTAAGAGTGACATCCGAAAGGCCCGGCACACCCGAGGACTACAACCATGGCATTACCCCGGATGACGGAGGTCTAGGCACATACCATCACGGTGGCACCCAAGACTACATCCTCCTAGTGTCTACTGACTTGGTTCGTCCAACATAATTTATAGGAGGTCTCAAGGCATAATATACCAAAGATATTTCAATACCAACCATGGGCACAATATCACCATCCCAATCAATATAAAGTCCATTATAAGACTAGTATGACCAAAATCTCATCATATAAATATGATACCACCAAATAGTGTCTCAAATAGAAAATCATCCCCATAAGAATTTATGCATTCCATTTAATCATGGCAAGACATACATAGACATGTAAGCATATGGACAAACCCCAAATACTTAAACATGTAGAGATGAGCATTTCAAGTAAAGATACAATAATAACAAGTAGAAGATTATGATGTGTGTCTAGTTTTGACAAAAGTTTAGTAAACTCACAATCTAGGTTTTTGACTAAAACCTAAAAAATAGAAAACCCTAGCTTGAAGAGATTGAACTTGGAGAGGGAAGGTTGAACTTGATAAACCCTAGTAAATGCTCCCTTGAGAAAGGTAAATGCAAGAACAAAGGATCTAACTACCAAACCTTGTTGCTATTAATGAAGTTTAGGGTTTAGAGAGGAAAGGGTAGGTTTTGAAGCTCTAAAAATCGCCAAAGAAATAAGTGGGAAGTGAGAAATGAAGTTAGAAATCGGATAAGGATTTTATTTAAGCCTCAGACCTCGATGGCGATAGTGCTCGGCGACAGTGCCATTGGCACTGTCACGAGTCACAATCGCACCACAACTCGACCCCGCAGTACAAACCCCGCGATGGTGACCTGCGATAGTGACATTGTCACTATCGCGTGGTCACGGTCGTTCCAACCCCAAAACTTACGGTACATCCGTCGCGATAGTGACTGGCGATAGTGCCATTGGCACTATCGCGTGGCACTATCGCGCCACACTCCCAACAGCCCGAAAACTTGCTTTAAGACGATAACGAGCGCGAGGTTAGACATTTCAGTAAATATACAACTCAAATAATATTATAAGAACTTAATTTACTCAAATAATACACTTAATAGGATAAGGGAGTAATTACTTACCTTTAGATTTTCCGAGTGTTACATCAACCCCTTAGGGAAGTCATGACCTGCAACTACAAGGTTGGAACACATGTTTCTGCCTTCTCGCTTCTACTTTCTCATCCATGGACTCACCAGGTGCTTTCTTTTAGTTTTTACTTGCTTATTTTTCTTGACTCTTGAATCTTTGATGTTATTTTTCTTAATTTCTTGATGTGTATTTGTTTCTTAGTTTGATTTACTTATTAGGGTGTTTGCTTATTATGTTATTTGTTGATTTCTTGTTTATTATAATTAATCGTGTTTGCTTTGATTTCCCTTTTCTTGTTTGGAAACTGTTTTCTCCTATAGTTTACACTGACATCCTTTATTTTAATCATCCTTTGGTTAATTAGAATTCCTCCGGTAAGGATACCCAGAATTTATGAACCATGTCTCTAGTATTTTGGTGATAGAAATTTGATATAGGATTTGTTATCAGTTTATTGCAAGTTTTGGGTTACTAAATTGAATTTTGTTTGAAAAATATGGTTGAGAAAACCAATGTACCATGTTTATAAGTAAATGGAGACCATCCAAAATGTGGATATAATATACTTTGACTATAAATTTCTCTCTCATTCTTTGAGTTCTATTATGTTTATTCTTGACTTCTTGTAATGAATTTCTTCCATGATATATTTAGAATACCTCATGTGATTTTAATAGAACAAAATGTCAATGTTGTCTATATTCTCTTATATCAATTGATCTTGAATCTTCAGTTTTTTCCTTTTTAACTAAAGTAACAAGTGAAAGGACAATACAATCATTAACAAAAATGAAGAAAGTAATTGGGAAAACTTTCTGCGTTTATTATACACAGTTGATTATATAGTACAAACACCTAACAACATTCCATATCTATACGAGAGATAAAATGAATAATTCATAGGACTAGGGGTGTACGCGTGTTGGGTTGGGCGGGTTGGAACGTTTTTACAACACAACCCAACCCAACCCAATTATGGCGGTTTGGAAAATCTCAACTCAACCCAACCCATTCAAAAATATAACCCAACCCTTGCGGGTTATGGCGGGTTTGGTTGGGTTGGCGGGTTAGTAATATACATAAATTTGCCGATTGAAATACGATAAATAATACTAAAATTATTCTCAACAAAGTTATTAGTTATTACAATTAGGGTTTGTTCGTGTTCGTTCGTTTAACTTAACCGAACAAACGAACGAACACGAACGGTAAACGAATGAAATTTTTTTAGACCAAAGGGCCTTTGGCCTAGCGAAAAAAGAGTCTTTGACTTCCTAGGAGGTCAGAGGTTCAAACCTCACCAAAGGTGAGGAGGGTGTGTGAGTTTATTTGTTGCATTTTGCCGTATATAAATATTATATACTTAAAAAAATGAAATTTTTTGTGTTCATGTTCATTCATTAAGAAAATGTGTTTGTTCGTGTTCGTTTATGTTCGTTCGTTAAGATGCTAAACGAACATAAACGAACAAACATAAATGGACTTAAACAGACATAAACAAACGAACACAAACATACTTAAACAAACATAAACGAACGAACATAAATAAATTTAAATGAATATAAACGAACGAACATAAATGAACAAAAAACAACCACCATTACTCATCATTCCGTTTCTAAAAACTAACATAACAAAATGAAAAACTGTGTAAACTTAAGAGCAATAAAAAAAAGAATTCTAAAAATTCAATTTACTTAATGATTTTACATATTAATGTCACAATATATAAATATATTTATATAATAAAAAAACGTAAACGAACATAAACAAACGTAAACAAACATAAACGAATGCACGCGAACGAACATTAACGAACATAAATGAACGAACGTTCACGAACATAAATGAACGAACGAGACCATTGTTCATGTTCGTTCATTTAACTAAACGAACAAAAAAATGTGTTCATGTTCGTTCATTTATTAAATGAACGAACATAAACGAACTTCCCGCCAAATGGTTCACTGAACGTTTGGTTCGTTTACAGCTCTAATTACAATCATCCAATTATAAATTATAATTCATAAGTCTTAAAGTTAATTTGGGTTGTGAATAAACTGCATATATATATATATATGTATATATATAATATAACTTTATAAAAAAAATAGCGGCGGGTTGGCGGGTTGGGTTGGGTTGGGTTGAGTTTTCCTAACCCAATTTCAACCCTTCTAATTAGCGGTTTGGCGGTTTCGTGGGTTGGGAGCGGGTTGGATTGGTCAGGTTTCGCGGGTTGACGATTTTATGTACACCCCTACATAGGACTTATCTATCTTTAACGAAGACTAGAATTACATTCAAAAAATATATAGTTGTATATTCATTAAAGGTATTCTAAAATGTTAGAATTCTTCTATATCAATTTGTGTTTTCTGTATTTTTTGAATTAGGGGCATTTTTTTTTACTCTCCGCCCAGGGCATCCAAAACCATTGGACCGGCCTCCTCTCTCTCAATACCAATAATCTTCATATTTGATTTCCTCTTGATTTGTTCAAAAGATTCCATCTTAGCCGGTATACAACCTCCATTTTTATACTGTTTTTTTTTTTTTTTTTTGTGTGTTTAGGGTTTCATTACCATCACGGTTGCATTGATCATCATAATTAATAGTGATTGGTGACCTTTTGAGTTGTAAGTTGACATTTGGGTTTTTAGTTGACATATGTGGTTGGTGAATTTTGGGTTTTTAAACATTGTCCATATTGAATGATTTGTTTTCAATGCAGAACTCTAAAAGGTACTGTATTTAAAATATATAGATATAACTTGCAATATAATCGAGCACTTAACAATAATTCTCTATGTTGTTTGAAAAACAATTCTCTATAGGTGGTAGGAAACTTACCCGGTAAGAGCTAAGGCAAGGACCAAGACTCTTACCTTGGTAACCGATGGTGAAGACTCTTACCACGGTTAGGGCTTACCGGGAAAATTGTTGCATACGATACCGTTTTAGTGGACTAAAATCTTACCCGGTAAGTAAGTGAAATTGTTAAATTTTACCGGTAAGAGTTTATCGGGGAAATTGTTGCATACGATACCGTTTTGGTGGACTAAAATCTTACATGCTAAGTAAGTGATAGTGTTAAATTTTATTGGTAAGCACTTATCCGGATAAGCGTTTGGTAAACGACCCCTTAACTTGGTTTTCCTTCAATGTGTTGTGTTTGTATATTTGCTTATTGTTGTTATTTTCTTAATTACAAATTTTTTATTGTTGCTAGAGTTGTGATTTTGTAAAACTTGTATTAAATAGAATACAATTCCACATATAATTTATTTTAATTCGAATCCAAACCAAATAGTAGCTTGTATATTTTATGGCCTCAGTTGACAAAATAATGCCAAAAAATAATCATAAAAATTATTATTTATATATTTACATGATGATCTCATACAAACTATCGGCTTCCAAATTAATTTACACATGATCTATACTATATTATAAAACATTTATAAAAAACTCTTAAAAACAATTATTAAAGCTTAATGTATCACTATTTAATGCTAATTATTTAAAATATCTTAAAAACAACCATTAAAACTTTATGTACTATATTTAGGGGTTGTTTGTTTTTTTTAAAAAACCTCTTAATGGCTCTTAAGTCTGAATCGTTCAGACCTTTTTACACATCATCTCTTATTAATCACTAGAAGTGTACTCGCGCAATGCAGCTAGATACATCACGATTTTAATGCTTCATTTTATTTTCTGTTTTTTGTCGATTTACATTACGATTTTGGATGGTTGTGAGAGAGTGATAATGATTTTTTTATATAAATTTGTTTAATTTAGACTTAATAATATATTGTAATTTATTTTGGTTTAATAATATAAATTTTTTATAAAATATTCTGTTAGATTTTTTAATTATATTTTAGATTTTTTATATTTAAAATTTGATTTTTATTCTATATTTAATTATGCTGAGAGTTATTTTAGGGAAGTTAAAGTGGGAAATGATTTTAGGGAAGTTAAAATGGTTAGAGATAATGATTGAAAATTAATAAATAACATTAAATGTAGTACATACAGCTTTAATGATTGTTTTTTAAGTAATTAGCATTAAATAGCGGTACATTAAGTTTTAAGACTTATTTTTAAGAGTTTTTTATGTCTGCTTTATAATATAGTATAGATAACTAAAATAAGACTTCAGACCTCTTAAAAAACAAACGGCACCTTAATGTTATTTATTAACTTTCAATCATTATATCTAACCACTTTAACTCCCATAAAATCACTCCCCACTTCAACTCCCCTAAAATATAACACCCTAAAATTTGAAGTGAATTTAAATAGAGTAAACATATGCATCCCAAAACATATTCGGCAATATAACGTCTATAAATAGAGTAAACATATTCATCCTAAATCAGGGAACAATCAAACCTGAATAATACGAATAAGACATTTAGACCCAAGTATATCATCCCAAAACGGGGAATAGAGTACAACATTTACAACCCAAATCAAATGCAGAATATGATTTCGACAACCTAATAATCTAACTTGGTTGAGAAAGATTAAGGTCGGGTGTCGCTATCCTTCCAAAATGTGTATTATTTAAAGTCAATGTATTGATCACTATATCTTCAAAATGACCACTCACGAACCAAGGTCGTCCACTCAGTCCCGACGAGCCTCACCGCTAGAATGACCTGCCACATACGACAACCAAGAAACAAGCATTAGGCTAAATCCTAGTGAGAATAAATTTAATTGAAATGGAAAAGATAAAGCCCATTTGAAGTCGTACGACAAATCTAGCCGTGAGCTAAATCAAAACAACCAAATAAACCATTAGTGATTAAAACATGGTACAAATACACACCAATCACATAGTGAGCTCAACTCTTCTAAGTCTATTGCTCGAAAACATCAAGTCAACCCCTTTAGATCTATTTGTGAGAGTTCCAAAACGGGAACTCATGCACAATGGAATTATACCTTACTGCCCATGGGACGCTAGCCGACCATATAGGTCCATGCCTTACTTACCATGGTAACCCGATGCTTATTCTGTGCCAGAGTGGTGAACTTAATATCCAAAATGGGACATTTAGAACACCGTGTCTATGGATTCATTGCACTATGACCAAATACAAAGCATTTTAACACATTTATCATTGAACATATACATAAATGTTAAAATTGATTTACATGTATAAATTTACCACATGAAGTCTTGACCCCCATTAAGGAGGCTTGTCAACACAAACCCATCAACAATATCATCATAGATCTTATTTCAAATGTCGAGTTTATCATAAATTAACCCAATACTTAAATCTCATTCAAACCCTAATTTTCACTTTGGGTTTACCAAAATCCCAAATGTTAGGAGTGAGTTTCAAAACATATGAAGAACCATAGAATACCATTGTTTGTAGTTTAACTACATTTCCCAACACTATTGTTCAAATACCAAAACCCAAATATTCCCAAATCCCATGATTAGGTCAAATACCATAAAACCCAATATATTTTAGAAGGCATAGAAGAGAGTTATAACACATAAACCCTAATAAATTTGTTAGTACAATGAATAGAAAACTCACCTTGAAAGAGTTATAAGAAACCCTAGATGGTGGTAGAAGAAGAGAAAAGAGTGGTAGGTGAGGTTGAAGCTTGAATCTGTAGGAACTCTTAATAAATGCAAAGGATCCTACACTGTAACGCCCGTAATTTTCGGTAAGTAAATGTCACCCGGACATTTCTGTGACTTTTAAACAGTGGGGTTTTGTTGGGAAATGTATGGTTTAAAGTCCCTCAGAGTATCGGGAGTTTGGGCGTTGAAAAGTCGGATTTTTGGAGTTCGGGGACACCCAGGCGACCATTCCAGCGATTGTGCCAGAGGGCACAATAGGCTGGCACTATCGCCGAAGTTGAGGAGCTCACGGTACATGCTTGGCGATTATGCCAGCGATTGTGCCACTGGCATAATCTCCTGGCACTATAGCCTGCGTGTACCAGTGGGTTAAATGTGCGATTTTTCACCCATTTCCCTCATTTCTCATTTCTATCTTCTCCCCTTTTCTCTCCCAAACCCCAAAACCGAACCATAACCTATTTTGGGGGTTTTTTCCTCCCCAAACCACATGATTTCTCACCATCTAGCTAGTTGGGAGCTTGAGTCACAAAACCTCCATCTTCATCTTCCTCATCAAGTTCAACGGTTGGGAGCTCGGGTTGAAGTGTTGGATTGGGTGTTCTCGGAAAGTCTCATCATCTTTAATGGTAAACTTCTTTGATTTAAGGTTATATATGTTCTTTGGGTGTTTCCCTAGTGTTTGGTTTATCAAATCTCGGATTTGTTAGTTTTGGAGAAACTAGGGTTTTGGCCTCGTTGTGGGATTTTAGTATATTATGTTGGGGAATGTTTATATGTGGTTGGTTATGGATATTTATGGTTTGGTATGTATGGATCTAGGTTTTGGAAGTTCTCGGCTTGAGGATTCAAGCGGCCTTCAAAAGAGCTCGTTGGGTGAAATCTAGATTTAGCCTAAATTTAGCAAGGTGAGTTCAAGTTGATTTGTGAAAACGGTGTACATGCCAAAATGTTTATTTTAAGGTGTTTCATATGAAATTGTTAACTGCTGATAAGTTTTAGTTATTTTGAAATGTTTAGTTTTATAACATGTTGAGACACCCATTTTGGGATTTTGTGCATTTTGATAAATAATCATATATTTTGGGTATCTAAATGATTTATTTCATGGAGTATAATTTCAAGAATAAATGCATTTTATTGGGTGTCATGGGATGATTTGAAAGGATAAATGGTATAAACTCACTTGGAAAATGTTTCGTCCCGACCTAAATCATGTTAAAGTTATTCGGGTGTGTTGAAGCATGGGTTGCATTATTTCGGGTCGTTTACGTTTGATTTCATTTTATGATTTTTCAACGTTGGGTCTTTGGGTTTGTTGAGCTTATGGCTCGTTTGGATTTTGTCGGGTTTTGAGGACGCTTGTCCGGTTTTGATAGCTCAATGTAGATCGTTTGGTTATGATTTGCATTTATTGCATCTTATTTGGGAATTACATGTTTGGAATGCGTTAGTTCATTCGTTTTGAGTCATGTAATGTTTCAGCCCCCGTCTGCTATGGATCCATGAGCACTTTTGTATTTTATCCGGTGTGGGGACGACTAGTTTTCCACATCGAGGCACGTTCGGCATTGGATGTGATGTAAGTCCTTCGTGCTCGTATCAATGGGTGTATGCTGAAAGATGCTGAGATCGATACATTTATTGCTTTATCCGATGGTGGAACGCTTAGTTTTCCCCATTGAGGCGCAGTTGGCTTCTTTGGTATGGTGTAAGTCCTCCGTGCTAGTATCTATGGGTGTATTCTGAAAGATGTTGAGCCCGATACTTATACCACTTTAACGTAATGTGTGGCTTACTCTGTGCACGTCACATTATGCGGAATCGGGTTTCCCCCCGTCACCGAAAGGTGTTATTTTTGGGCTGAGTCGTTTATTATTTGTTTTCGATGACATTTTCATACATGAATTTATCCCATGTTTTATGGGTCGAGTATTAATCCTTATCCGTGTTTTTGGATGTTTTGGGATATAAAGTATTATTTACATTATCATAAATTGGGAGTCATTTTATATCCACGTTTTGAGTTTGGGTTATCTCCCTTATGCTATAATTTTGGAGACTTGAGTTTAATCATATTTTGGTCGTTTGTTTTATAAAGCTTACTCAAAATTTCATTAATTGAGCATTACCATTATTCCCGTTTCAATTAAGTGTTGGATTGCATCATTTCATGAAAGAGTGTTTTGGCGTTTAGGTGGCCATCTATAAAATGCATATTATTGGTAAATGAGTTGTCCCATTATTTTAAAGTAAATCATTTTAAAGGATCATGATTATAAGTTACAATATTTCCATTTTACGCCTTTTTTATAATCATGATATAAACTCTTGAACTCACTAGGCGTTAAGCCTAACCTTTTTATTTGTCGGCATGTGCATCAGGTTCCAGATGGGGGTTTGGTCCTAGCTGTCCCAAGAAGAGATGTGCTTAGTTCTCCCGAGTGTAAGTTAGTGAAGACTTCCGCAGTTCGGAGATAGTGACTTTTATTGGGTTTTAGTAACACCCGTCCTTATTATAAACCGTATGTATAGAATGAATGTGTGTGTTGAGGTTAAATATTAAATTGTGGTTGTAGATGATTCTTTTATTGGTGTATTTAGAAAATTTTAAATTAGTTGTTATTTCCATAATTCAGGGTGTTACATACACCAACCAAGTTAATCATCACCACATGGTTCCTCCATGAACAATGAATGAAGAGAGAGAGAGAGAGACTTACCCCTTTTTCTCCCCAAAATTGGCTCCTAACAAAGAAGAAATGAGAAAGTGGGGTAAAATGGTCGATTTCATGAAATAAAAGGGGCTGGCCTCAACCACGATTATGCCTCGCGAGATTGACATGGTCATTCTCGCTTGGCACTATCGCCAGAGTCCAGTACCTTACGGTACAATCTCGACGATATTGCCTTGCGAGAGTGACACATGTCATTCTCGCTTGGCACTATCGCTCCCCCCTCCCCCTTCGCAGTACATTCTCCGAAGTTGTGCCCCGTGAGAGTGACCTCTGTCACAATCACGGGCACAATCGCCCCAGGTGTACCGAAGCCTGATTTTCTCCCGTTTTCGACCCGAAGACTCCCGATCCCAATATTTAATTCGATAACAAGGTAAATGGTCAGATTAGGGATCAATATACTAGTAAGGTATTCAACAGGGACGTACCGAAATCACGGGTGTTACATAAAATCACTTCCCACATAACTAAATACAGAACAAAAATCAAATTTTAAATATAAAAATATAAAATATAATTAAGAAAATCTAACAGAATATTTAATGTTTATTTTATAAAAAACATTATATTAAACCTAAAAAAGTTACATTATTATTAAACTATCGAAGAAACTCTTAAAAACAAACTTTTATGCATTAAGTACTGTTTATTGATACACATTAATTAAAATTCAAGATTACAAGTCATGATACATAAGTACAAATTTCTAAAGCTATATGTTTGAATTCATAACTAACTGATAAACATAATCAAAACAGAATAAACAGCTCAATTTAAATATAAAGAATTTAAAATATATAAGATAATCATTGAATCCTAACAAAATACTTAATTTTTTTTATATATAAAACGCATTATATTATTAAGTCTAAATTACATAAATTTATTAAAAAAATCATTATCACTCTCTCAAAATCATCCAAAATCGTACTGTAAATCGATAAAAAAATAAAAAAATAAAAGGAAACATTAAAATCATGATGGATCTCGCTTCATTGCGCGAGTACGCTTCTAGTAAACATTAGAACAAATAAAAATAAATTAGTATTTATCCACAATTTTCTATTATCTTATATTTCCTTTATCCCTTAAATATTGTTAATATCATCGGAAACTTCTTACGTTAATGTCTCATTTGCCGATAATAATGTGATAATAATCTAATTTTGCCGTGATAATAATGTGATAATGTTTTGATAAATTGAAATTTTTTTATGATGTGATTTTGTTATGATAATATATGATAATTATGTGATTTTGCTGTGATAACGATGTGATAATGTTGTGATAATCGAAGACCAGTGATCATCATCTCTACAATCATCACTATGTATTTTCATTATGTGATTTTGCTGTAATAATAACGTGATAATGATTTGATAAATTGTGGGGTGCATATATTATATGTACGTGAATTTAGAGATAAAGAAATAACCAATATTACAGATAAATACAAAACCACATGATTATACCTTAATTAATTACTTTATTTTCTTTTATTTTTAACTATGGGTTAAATAATTTAAAGGCTCATAAACGTTCTTGCATTTTCGTAAAATAGGGATGTCTCATTTGAACCTCCACCTAATAAACAATAGTACAATACCTAATAGTAGTTTGTAAAAGCAATTTTATAAATATTTTACAATATAATATAAATTATTGAAAAAAAGAGTCTAATGAATTGTTTCTATTTTGATACATTTTGGCTATTTAAAAATATAATAACAATTATTTATTAGAAAAAAAAAATACTTCAATATAATTTCCATAATTAGGGGGTGTTTGGGATTACTTATTTAAAATAACTTATGTTTTTTTCTAAAGGTGTTTACCTACATATGTGGTGATAATTTTTTTTTAATAAAAAGTGTTTGAGTTAGCTTATTGTGATACTAAAACGTAATAAACTAAAGAGTTGTTATTTAGGGGTGTTTGAGATTGCTTAGAACATCTCCAACAGTTTTGCTAAAATAGAAAAAAAAATGTGTTTTTGTTCTTTAAACCTCTCCAACAGCTTTACTATCTTGTTTGTTATGATAGAAAAAACTTGAAAATTTTCCAAATTTAGAGAATTCTCTAAAAATTGATGGTAGAAGAGAGAAATGATTATTTTATTCAATCCCACCAGTGAGATTTAATTTTTATCATTTTATTTTAAGTTTTTTTTAAAAGTGTATTGGGATGATAAATTGGAGAATATTATAATAATATAAGTTGTTTTAAAATATCTAAAATAGCAAATCTGTTGGAGTTGAATGTAATACTTTTTAGAGATTTTCACTTTTCGTTCTCTATTTTAGAGAAATTATAATAAAGCTGTTGAAGATGCTCTTATATACATGTAAAATAACTAAAAAAGTAATAAGTTATTTCAAATAAATTGATAAGTTAGAATGGTTTAACTTATCAAAAACTCCTTATTAGCCGTGTGCAAAAGCTATAATCACTTTTTTTTCTCAACCCAACCACTAAAAATAATTTATTAACGGTGTGGAAAAACTATAAGTTAATAAACAGTTTAAATAAACAATCCCAAACACCCCAATAGTCTACTTAAAATAATTAAAAGAAGAAAATAATAATAATAATAAATAGTAGTAAAATGGAAGCATGAAACATGATGTGTAGGTGATAACAACACGCAAGACATCCGCGTCAGATCTGCGTAGTATGTGATGTATATATAAGCAATTTCCTCGTGCGCACCCAACCTACTCAATTTACCTCCAATAGCCGGTAACCGGTCACCTTTCATGACCGTACGTTTCAAGGGTTTTTTAGATTTGAGGTATCTTCCACTCCATCCCTTTTTCTTTTTCTAATTTACGTTTTGTGTTGGGAATAAGAATATGCATAGTGGATTCTTTCATTATGGAGTGAAATACATTCTTGGTCCTTATTGTTTATCTAAATTTTGGATTCAGTCCCTCAAACATATTTACATTTTTATAACATTCTGGTCTATGAACTTAACACCGTCTAATTGGCTTTGTTACTCACCTTATATGCCCCTCAATCCCTCCGATGAGAGGTGGTAATTTAGTATTTTTCTCGTTTTTACATTATATTAAAATAATGAGTGAATTACATTCTCGTCCATGTTGTTTATCCATATCTTGGATTGAGTCCATAAAATATAGTAACTACATTACTTTAACATTCCTGGTCCTGGACTAAACATCATCTAATTTAAAGCTTTGTTACTCGCTTTGTATGCGCCTCACATGAAAAGTATTGAGATCTTCTATTTTTAGGATTAATATATTTTGATTGTAATTGATTGATTAGCATCCTTGATTATAGTTGATTGATTAACATCCCTAGTTGATTGATTAGGAATCCTTGATTGTAGTTGATTATTTATGTAATTAGTCTCCTTTTTTTGTGTATAAATCCTCTGCAAATGAGAAGGTACAACACAACTTTTCACCACTCTTGTATACTGGTTTATATGGTATCAGAGTCCATTCAATCCTCAACCATGTCTCTAGATGGCCAAAACACCAGTGCTTCCGCAACACAGATCCTCTTCACTGCTGCTGGCGGTGCCTCTGCCACTCTCCAATTTCCGGCATTGGTTGTTCGTCTCGATCGGTCCAACTACTCACTCTGGCGTGGTACCGTCCGCTCTGCGCTCAAGGCTTATGAGCTCGAATCCTTCCTTGTCTCCTGCATCACTCCATCATCAACGTTGCCGCCCAAGGAAGGCTCCACCGATTCCATTCCGAACCCAACCTTTGCGACTTGGAAACGCAAGGAAAAGTTTGTCTTATTATGGCTTCGTTCGACACTCACCAATTCATTACTTGGTCATGTGGCCCGTGCCACCACCACTTCCGAGGTTTGGCTTATGCTCGAACAAATGTTTCATGCGCAAACTAGAGCACGCCAGATGCACCTCAAACAACAACTTCAGACATTTTCGAAAGGTTCCAAGTCGATTCTTGAGTATGTTGAGAAGAAACGTGCCATCTCGGATTCGTTGGCTGAATGTTTGTCGATTATCTCAGATGAGGATTTCGTGTCCTTTCTTTTGTTTGGTCTCGGCCCAGAATACGGGTCATTCAAATCAGCCTTGAGCATTCGTGTCGAGCCGATCACCTCCAACGATTTACTTGGTCTGCCAATGTCGTGGCCAAAAGGCCCTCGGTTGGTCGTTCATCGGTTGGTTTGGGATCGACCCTTGCCAATGATCGCCCCAAATCTATCTATCAGATTTGCAGTAAGCCCTATCATGAGGCACGCAATTGCCATCAACGTCTTAATTTGTCTATGTTTCCGGCTACAAATCGGAAATCCGGTCACCGCCAACGCCCACAACAACCGCCAATCTCTAAACAGGCACATACCTTCTACGACAACAGCCCTTCCACTCTGTCTGACCCATGGGTCGTAGACTCCAGCGCCACGAATCACGTTGTTGCTGATCTTGGCAATCTAAGCATTCAATCGGAGTATACCGGTACAGACAACTTAGTTGTCGGTAATGGTCAGTCTCTTCCTATTACTTATATAGGTCAATCACATTTAACTTCTAAGCATGTTTCTAAACCCTTATCTCTCAAAAATATCCTTGTTGTTCCAAATATTTCCAAAAATCTTGTGAGTGTTTCTCAATTATGCAAGGATAATAATGTTATTCTCAAATTTCTTCCTAATGTATGCTATGTTAAGAGTTTGCAGGGCCGGAGAATACTCAAGGGGGTCGTTGAGAATGACTTATATCGGCTTCCTATTGGTCCATTCATTTCAAGTCCTTGAGTTTTTCTGGGTGAACGAACTTCCGTTGCGTGCTGGCATCATCGCTTTGCTCATCCACATGAATCTGTCTTGCGTCGTCCTGATTATAATTTACCTACTTCTACAAATAAATTGTTTCCTATTTGTAATGCATGTCAACTAGGTAAAAGTCATAAATTTCATTTGCCACCTTGTCATGTTATTTCAAAACAGCCATTTGATTTAGTTTACTCCGATGTATGGGCCCTGCTCCTATATCTTCTTTGAATGGTAATAACTACTTTGTTTTCTTTATTGATGATTGCACGAAATTTATATGGGTTTATTTCCTAACCAATAAATCTCAAGTACTTTCGGCATTCACGTTATTCAAAACAATGGTTGAAACACAATTCTCCACAAAAATTAAGGCTTTTCAATCTGATTGGGGGGGGGGGGGGCAAATATCGCAATATCTCGTCTTTTCTACAAACACATGGTATTGTTCATCGCATCTCATGCCCTCATACTCCAGAACAAAATGGCGCATTTGAAAGACATAATCGTGTTATTGTAGAAAAAGGTCTTGCTCTTCTAGCCCATTCCAAACTACCTGTTACTTTTTGGGAACAAGCTTTTCATACTGCTATTTACACAAATAACAGGACTATTACCCCTGTTCTCAATCACAAGTCGCCTTATGAGTGTTTATATAGCCGTCCACCTGATTATCATTTTCTCAAATCTTTCGGTTGCTTATGTTATCCTTATTTTAGACCTTATAACAGTAATAAACTGGAATTCCGATCTCTCCCTTGCGTGTTTCTAGGGTACAGTGCTAAACATAAAGGATATCTATGCTTTCATGTTTCGTCGTCTCGTACTTACATTGCTTGACATGTAGTATTTGATGAATCTTCTTTTCCTTTTTCTGAGCACAGTTCTAAAGTAAATCTCGACCACCTGATCAATTAAGACCTTCCCCTTCATACTTTTCATGAAGCATCAACTATTGGTCTCCCTAGTGCCCCGTCACCAACCTCCTCATCTTCGATGCCGACCGCCTCTTCTACTGAATCAGGTGAGTTTTCCATGCAGACTGACGGCTCATCGTCTGATCCATCTGGCCTCACGCCACATTCTCCCTCCGGCCCTATGTCAGAACATAACTCTGGTCTCTCGCCAATATCTTCAGGCCTCACGCCAATAGAGTCCCATTCTAGCCTCACGCCGCCAAACTCTCCCTCCTTTGAGCCGCCTCCACTGCCAGTCGTTCCTACCGCCGACCAATATCCTAACGCCCCCTCGTATTTTCGTCCGTCATCCAACTCGAAGCATGTCATGGTAACTCGTGCCTCTATTTCTTCTCTTAAACCTAAATCTTTTACCGCTACTAAATATCCTCTAAACCAAGACTCTCTGAAACTTAACCTAAAACCTTTTTACAGGCCAAAAAGAACCCTAATTGGCAACATGCTATGAAGTTAGAATTTGATGCCTTAATGTCTAATAGGACTTGGGAACTCGTTCCCAGGCCCCCTTCTGATAATGTTGTGTGGTTGCAAGTGGATTTTCAGGATTAAGAGGAAACCTGATGGAACAGCTGAGCGCTACAAAGCGCGATTAGTAGCAAAAGGATTTAATCAGGAAGAGGGTGTTGATTTCTTTGACACATTTAGCCCGGTTATTAAGCCTACAACAATCAGACTTGTTCTAAGTATTGTTGTCACTCATAATTGGCCTCACCGTCAAGTAGATGTCAATAACGCCTTCTTGAATGGATATTTGTCTGAAAATGTTTACATGGATCAACCGCAAGGCTTTGTTGCTTCTGATCGTTCTACATATGTTTGAAAGCTTAAAAAGGCTCTTTATGGCCTTAAACAAGCACCAAGGGCTTGGTTTCAAAAGTTACAACAAGCCTTGATCCAACATGGGTTCAAACCTTGTATCTCAGACACATCTCTCTTCATAAAACGACATGGCTCTGATGTTGTTTATGTTCTTATTTATGTTGATGATCTTATCATTACGGGATCTAATTAATCTTTTATTGACGAGTTTGTCATATACCTTAATTATTTGTTCTCCCTGAAGGATTTAGGTGCTCTTAATTTTTTTTTCGGGCATCGAAGTACATCGCTCTTCATCCTCTCTTTTGTTGTCGCAACGGAAATATATATTAGAGCTTCTTGAACGAAGCAAAATGACGGGAGCCAAACCCATAGCCTCTCTGACATAACCTGGCTCTAGGTTGTGGGTGGGTGGTGATCCAATGACTGATCCACACTTATACCGCAACATTGTTGGTGCATTACAGTACGTGACCATCACTCGTCCTGAATTTGCTTATTATGTCAATCGGGTTTGTCAATTTATGCATAGCCCGTCTGAGCGCCATTGGGCAACAGTCAAACGCATCTTGTGGTATCTTAAGGGCACTATTGATGCCGGTTTGCTCTTTCGTCCATCCAAAGACTCAAGGCTGATTTGTTTTACTGATGCGGGTTGGTTATCCGATCCTGACGATTGCCGATCTCAATATGGTTTCTCCATTTATTTTGGAGGAAACCTGGCCACTTGGTCGTCCCGAAAACAAAAGGTTGTAGCTCATTCTAGCACCGAGGTTGAATATCGAGCCATTGCCTTTGCTTCAGCGGAACTTATTTGGCTTCAACAACTTCTAAAGGAGATGAAAACTTCCTTGGATGGACCGCCTATCCTTTTGTGTGAAAACCTTTGTGCAACTTTTCTCACGGCTAATCCAGTTTTCCATCAACGCTCCAAGCACATTAAACTTGATTATCACTTTGTGCGTGAACAAGTTCAGTCCAGTGAGCTTGTGGTTCTCCATGTCAAGTCGGTTGATCAAATTGCCGACATTTTTACCAAGGCTGTCGGTTCTTCTCGTTTTAAGAATTTACGGTACAAGCTGCTCGTTCGTAATCGACTGTGAGCTTGCGGGAGGGTATTGAGATCTTCTATTTTTAGGATTAATATATTTTGATTGTAATTGATTGATTAGCATCCTTGATTATAGTTGATTGATTAACATCCTTGATTATAGTTGATTGATTAGGAATCCTTGATTGTAGTTGATTATTTCTGTAATTAGTCTCCTTTTTCTGTGTATAAATCCTCTGGAAATGAGAAGGTACAACACAACTTTTCACCACTCTTGTATACTAGTTTATAAGAAGCAAAATGATCAATTAGAGCGGGAGGTTTTTAATGATTTGGGGTGGTTGTTGCCAGAGTTCGCATCGAGATGAAGCGACCAGATTGATGTTTGATAGACATAAAAACGAAGGTTGCTAAGAGTAGGGGAAACAATACCAGATCAAGTTAAGAGATTCACAGGGTGAAATCAGAACGCACATGATAGGTTGTTGGCTCAAGACAGGGAGAACACACAATTATGATGTTGTTTTCACGAAGTGAAGAGTTACGGGAAACACGAACACAGCGGCTTCACTCAACTCTCTCCACCTTATCGATCTACATTTGCTTAACTTCTGTCAATTCTCGTTAATTTACACTGTTTTGCTCAGTTCTCTCTGAGAGCGAAGTCATCTATTAATTGTCATTGATTTGTATCTGCGTCGCTTCCCATCTACTCCTATTGTTCATCTGCATCTTCTATGCTTCTGCATCTATTTTTGCATCTTTAGATTTAGAGTTTTTATTTTGATTTATGTTTTTAAAAAATATTGGTTTTGTTTTATAAATTAGGATTTTTTTTTCTTGTTTTTTTATTTAGATTTAGGGTTTTTTTTAAATACACGAGTGTTGTTCAATGATCTATGAAAATGAATTTAAAGTGTGTGATTTTCTTCGATGATACTTCATTATAGTAAACATACGATGTTTTATATGCAACAAACGAAATATACAATAGTTTTGTGAATAAAAAATATACGTATTATACTTTTGTGAATATATAATCGTTTTTTTTATGTTATGATAAAACACATTCAAATTTTTTTTAGATGTCGTGTTGTATGCAATTTTGAAAATAGATTATTAAAAATCTAAAATAAAATATGTCTCATTTTTATGCAATTTATCATTAATTTAACATGGAATTTAGTAAAAATTGCACGTTAAATTGTAATTAAATATATTAAATATCTTTTAATAACACAAACCTAAAAAAAATAGTTGTAAACATCACATCTAATTTTCCCCCCAGAAAACGTGCTTAAATAATACAAATTAGAAAAACACGTGTTGCATTTGTTTATAAAATACCTTTTTTTCAGGGACGGACATAGAGGGGTGGTGATGGTTGCACGTGCCACCGTATCATTTCTCCGACGAATGGTAAAAATTTTACGTTCGTGAAAGGTGCAACCGTATCGTTTTCGAGTGTGCTACCGTATTTATTTTCGAAACTTCAAAGGTGCACCAAATCCTAATTTGAAAGCCCAATTCTTCACTCCTATTCTAGCCCAACGTCTGTTAATCAACCAAAAAACAGAAAAAAACCCTTGAAATCAACCAAAAAAATCGAAAAAATTCATCGGAATCGATAAAAAAACCCTAAAAATCCATCGAAATCAAGCAAAAAACTTTAAGAAATCCCTCGAAATGATGGAATGAGGCTAAAAACACATCATAAAATATTAAACTTTAAAAAGATGACTAGTCAAAATACAAATGACACTTTTTATATCTCAATCCCAAAACATGTTGTGGATCAATATGCAAACTTATCAGCAGTTAAACACGAGTTCGATATTCCCAAATCCATAAATTTTACATAGTAAATGCCATCCATTTAAATGTAAGACCCAAGTATAAGTAAGCTAAAGAACATTATTGGGGTTCATAAACCTCCATTTCCCAAAAGTTATCATGAACCCTATTATCTCCAAAAGTTAGGTTTAGCACAAAGTCCATAAATTAAATATATGAAATAGGAGATGTTTAGGTATTCAAAATCTACATTTGACATGTATAAAGTTTTGTAAAGAGTGTGTGAACTCACCTTGGTAGTTTTCTTAAAAGAAAACTAGACCCTAAAATGAAGGAGGGTAGAGATGAGGTGTTAATCCACTTGAGAGCTCACTAGCAATATTTCCTAAAAGTATCAAGGATCACCATTAATGACCTAGAATCACCATAAATGAGGAAAGAGGTCTAGATGGAAAATACTTACCGAGTTCAGCTGAGAAAATCGCTCCCAAACCCTAGAAATCAGATAAAATGGCTAAAACTCGCGACCTCTTCTTTTTATACCGAAACCACCGCTCGCGATAGTGACACGGCGAGAGTGACATTTGTCACTCTCGCGGGCAAGGTCGCGCCAATCCTCACACTCTCGGTACAAACGGGGCGATAGTGCCCCGCGATTGTGACCATGGCACTCTCGCATGGCACAATCGCGAGAAATGTACCGAGAGTCCACGACCCCCGGCGATTGTGCCTTCGCGATTGTGACACTCTGTCACTCTCGCGGGCACTGTCGCGATCACCCAGAATTTTCCCAATTTGATGCTTTTGAACCACGATGCTTGAAACAATACAACTCGATATTTTAACTAATAAATTTCAGCACACGGAAAACTCCAAAATGAGAAGAATATTACATGGGTTCTCAGAATTCGGGTTGTTACCATTCTCCAAACATAAATATACATATTCAAACACTTAGAATCATTCTCCAAACATCTTATATCAACATCTCAATTTTGACCAAAACCCTAGTTTTGACCTAACTCCCCAAAAGGCCAAAACTCCTCCAAACCGAAATTTTAGAAACATAAACACTAGTGACCTGTTATACATGTCATTTTAAGAAAAAGTGTTAGGCTAAAGCCTAGTGAGAACAAACATTTGTAGTTAAAATAATCGAACGTATAAATGAGTAAAAGGGTTTCATTTGTGATAACAATAATAACAATAATGCTCTTGAAATATAGCAAGTACCTCTTGGGTTAACGGGGGAGACCCGCTTACTAACACAAATGATGGAACACAAAAGTAAGTCATTTGATGAGTCAGTAAAGCCAATACACAAATAAAGTACACGCAAGGGATGTCAGGCTCAGTGGCTTTAAACGTACACCCACGGAAACTCAAGTTCAACCCCGAAGGGTCCTTACGTCGAGCTCCTCATCCAATATCGTAATACTTGAGCACGAAGGACTTATAACCAAATCCGATGCCTAACGTGCCTCGAAGTGGGAAACTAGTCGTCCCAACTTCGGAACAACAATATAACAACTTACGGGGTCATGACTGTAACACCCTCAAATCTGGAAATAGCAACTTATTTAAAATTTTCTAAATACATCAATAAAGGAATTATCTACAACCACAAATTAAGATTTAATCTCAATACAAACATTCATTCTATACAAAAACCTATGATAAGAACGGGTGCTACTAAAACCCCATAATAGTCACTATCTCCAAAATTGCGGAAGACTTCACCAACTACTTACTTTTGCACAAGGCTAAGGCTCAACTTTTCGTGGCTACTAGAACCAAAACCCAACTGGAACCTGATGCACATGCCGACAAATAAAAAGTTTAGGTTTAACGCCTAGTGAGCTCAAGAGTTTTCAACATAAATAAAGATGTTTGTGAAAATAGATAATGTAGTTTAAATCATAATCTTTCAAAGGTATGCTTTGAATATGCAAACGACTCGTTTTCCATTAATATGCATTTTAGACAGAGAACACCAATTTGGACATTTTCCAAATCAAACTACTACAAAATGATGCTACCAATGTAAATCGCCCCTTCAAAAATTAGCTTTAACCCAAAACTCACTCAAAGCGCAAATATAAATTGAACTCTCCATTTAAGAAGGTACGGTTAAACCTTATATTTAAAAACACCCAAAACACGGGTGGGGCATAATACTCAACCCATAAATCGAGGGTAAAACCCAAATATACAAAACGTCACCGAAAACTTGGATAATAAAACTCAATACCCAAAAACAACACCTTTCGGTGACGGGGGATTCCCGATTCCATAAAATGTGACGGTCCACAAAGTAAGCCCATTTTATGTTGTTATGACTAGTCATATAAACAAAAGTACACGCAAGAGATGTCAGGCTCAGTAGCTTTAAACGTACACCCACGGAAACTCGAGTTCAACCCCGTCGGGTTCCTATGTCGAGCCCCTCATCTAATATCGTAATACTTGAGCACGAAGGACTTATACCCACATCCGGTGCCTAACGTGTCTCGACGTGGAAAACTAATCGTCCCACGCCGGACAATAATTCCAAGCGCAAGGGATGTCAGGCTCAGTGGCTTTAAACGTACACCCACGGAAACTCGAGTTCAACCGCGAACGGTCCTTATGTCGAGTCCCTCATCCAATATCGCAACCAAGGCTCTAAGTCGAGCTACCAAAACTGGACAATTGTCCGAAGACTCCAAATCAAATAAAAATACCAAGCCGCAGGCCTAGCACCCATTGACCCATTAATAAATGAAGTAAAAATACGATAAAACGCACTCAACCAACGGTTATGCAAATACAACGACTAAAAGCAAGATTAGTTCAAAAATCACATTAGTTGAGGTACCCATTTTCCAAGTGAACTTATACTCCCATATTTTCCAAATGCCTCATAACACATAATATGCATTTTCCAAATTTAACTGCTGATGAGAGTGAAAATCATGAAATGAAACTATACATGCTCTTTCAAATACCTCACCTAGAAGTGCAAGTAATACTTTATAAAACACTCCATTTCATGAATGATGCATGAGACTCGACAAACATTTAAAAGTGTATTTCTGTGACCAAAGATCTATTTATGAAATAAGACCTCAAAACACATTCATTTGTAACACCTTTATCAAAATGCCCAAGCATCCCAAATGTGGGTATTATACAAAGTTATAAAGTTAAATCCTTCCAATAATCAAAGATTAGCAAATAACCCAACATTTGATAATTTCATGTAGAACACGTAAACACTTTTAAAATAAACATTTTGGCATGTACAACGTTTTCACAAATCAACTTGAACTCACCTTGCTAGATTTAGGCTAAATCTAGATTTCACCCAACGAACTCTTTTGAAGGCCGCTTGAATCCTCAAGCCGAAATCTTCTAAAGCCTAGATTCGAACATTTCATCCCATAAATACCCATAATCAATCATAAGGAAACGTTCTCCAAACATAAAAATACCAAGATCTCAAACAAGATCAAAACCCTAATTTCTCCAAAACCATCAAATCCAAGATTTGAGATATCGAACCTTAAGAAACCACCAATGGAGCATTTATAACCTTATTACAAGAAAAATTACCCTTGAAGACAAAGAGACTTCCGAGAATACCCAATCCAACACTTCAACCCGAGCTCCCAACCGAATGAACTTGATGAGGAAGATGAAGATGGAGGTTTTGTGGTTCAAGGTTCCAACTAGTTAGATGATGAAGAATCATGTGGTTCAAGGGGAAAAACCATCAAAATGGGTTAGGGTTCGGTTTTAGGGTTTGGGAGAGAAAAGGGAAGAAGATAGAAATGAGAAAATGAGAAGAAATGGTGAAAATCGGAACATTTAACCCACTGGTACCCGTAGGCTATTGTGCCAGGCGATAGTGCCATGGCACAATCGCTGGCACAATCGTCAGGAATGTACTGTGGGTGCTCAACCTTTGGCGATTGTGCCAGGCTATGGTGCCCTCTGGCACAATCGCTGGCATAGTCGCCCGGGTGCCCCCGAACTCCAAAAATCCGACTTTTTCAATGCCAATACTCCCGATACTCTGAGGGACTTTAAACAATGCATTCCCCAACAAAACCCCACTGTTTACAAGTCATAGAAATGTCTGGGTGACATTTACTTACCGAAATGTACGGGTGTTACAATGACTCCCAAATGCAACAAATAAGCCAAATAATGCTCATAAGGCTCAACGAATATTCCCAACAATTGATAATATGCATAAATGATATGACGAGTGATTTCCACCAAAGCCATTTCCGTTATTTACCAAAAGATCACTAGTCAAAATACAAATGACTCTTTTTATATCTCAATCCCAAAACATGTTGTGGATCAATATGCAAACTTATCAGCAGTTAAACACGAGTTCGATATTCCCAAATCCATAAATTTTACATAGTAAATGTCATCCATTTAAATGTAAGACCCAAGTATAAGTAAGCTAAAGAACATTATTGGGGTTCATAAACCTCCATTTCCCAAAAGTTATCATGAACCCTATTATCTCCAAAAGTTAGGTGTAGCACAAAGTCCATAAATTAAATATATGAAATAGGAGATGTTAGGTATTCAAAATCTACATTTGACATGTATAAAGTTTTGTAAAGAGTGTGTGAACTCACCTTGATAGTTTTCTTAAAAGAAAACTAGACCCTAAAATGAAGGAGGGTAGAGATGAGGTGTTAATCCACTTGAGAGCTCACTAGCAATACTTCCTAAAAGTATCAAGGATCACCATTAATGACCTAGAATCACCATAAATGAGGAAAGAGGTCTAGATGGAAAATACTTACCGAGTTCAGCTGAGAAAATCGCTCCCAAACCCTAGAAATCAGATAAAATGGCTAAAACTCGCGACCTCTTCTTTTTATACCCAAACCACCGCTCGCGATAGTGACACGGCGAGAGTGACATTTGTCACTCTCGCGGGCAAGGTCGCGCCACACACGACCTAAGCATATGTCTTCAAGAGTTTGAATCGTCCTTTCGCTTTGTCCGTCCGTTTGTGGGTGGTATGTCGTGCTTAAATTCACCCGCGTGCCCAACTCTTGATGCAAGGCTCCCCAAAATCTCGACGTAAACCGGATATCACGATCGGAAACTATCGACAAGGGTATACCGTGTCTAGATACGATTTCATCTATGTAAAGCTTCGCCAACTTATCCATTGGCAAAGTTTCCCGCATCGGTAGAAAGTGAGCACTCTTCGTCAACCGATCGACAATAACCCAAATAGTATCGTTCCCTCTCAAGGTCTTCGGTAGTTTGGTCATGAAGTCCATGGTAATCTTGTCCCATTTCCACTCGGGTATTTCAAGCAATTGAAGGATCCCATAGAGTCGTTGATGCTCGGCATTCACTTGCGAACAAGTTACACATCGCTCTACGAAATGAGCCACGTCCAATTTCATAATTGGTCACCAATAATGCAGTTTCAAATCCCGGTACATCTTGGTGCTTCCCGGGTGGATAGAATACTTAAACTTATGTGCCTCCTCTAAAAGCAGCTCTCGGCAACCACCAAACTTCGGTACCCAAACTCGCCCATTGAAACATTTTATTCCTCGACTATCTTCGGTCAACAATAACCGTTGTTTGGTCATCACTTCATCCTTAAGGTTTTCTTCCTTTAATGCCTCGGTTTGCGACCCTTTAGTCCTTTCCATGAGGTTCGACACTAACTCGATCCTTGTAAGTTTGGCTTGAAGTCTCCCGCTATACTATTTTCGGCTCAAGGCGTCGGCCACCACGTTTGCTTTACCCGGGTGGTAGAGTAATTAACAGTCGCAATCTTTAAGTAGTTCTAACCACCTTCTTTGCCTCATGTTGAGTTCCTTCTGATCGAAAACATACTTCAAGCTCTTGTGATCCGTGTACAAGGTACACTTTGTGTCGTAGAGATAATTCCGCCATAACTTTAATGCGAACACTACCGCCGCCAACTCCAAGTCGTGAGTGGGGTAGTTCTTCTCATGCACCTTCAATTGCCTGGATGCGTAAGCGATCACTTTTCCTCTTTGCATGAGTACACATCCAAGTCCCATTTTGGACGCATCACTATAGACCACAAAATCCTCCGATCCTTCCGGAAAGGATAAGATCGTAGCCTCGCATAACTTCCCTTTGCAAGGTCCGAAACGCTCTTTCTTGCTCTTCAGTCCATACGAATTTTACATTCTTCTTGGTCAACATTGTCAACGAAGAAGCAACCTTGGAGAAGTCTTGTATGAACCTTCGATAATACCCCGCCAAACCTAGGAAGCTTCGAATCTCGGATGGAATTTTGGGAGGTTCCCAATTCATCATAACTTCAATCTTGGCCAGATCCACCTTCAGTCCGTCTTTCGTAACTACGTGCCCCAAGAATTGCACTTCCTTCAACCAAAACTCGCACTTAGAAAACTTTGCATAAAGTTTCTCCTTCCTCAAGATTTCCAATACGTCCTGATAATGACGCGCATGATCGGCTTCATCCCTCGAGTAGATAAGAATGTCGTCAATGAACACGATGACCGACTTGTCTAGAAAGGGTCGACACACGCGGTTCATTCAGTCCATAAACACCGCTGGAGCGTTCGTCAACCCGAAGGGCATCACTAGGAATTCGTAGTGGCCATAACGCATCCTAAAAGCGGTTTTCGGGATGTCTTCCTCTTTGACTTTCACCTGATGATAACCCGAACGGAGATCGATCTTCAAAAAGCAACCCGCTCCTTGAAGATGGTCGAATAAATCATCAATTCTAGGGAGTGGGTATTTGTTCTTCACGCTCACCTTATTTAATTCCCTATAATCGATACACATTCGCATGGTACCATCTTTCTTCTTCACAAATAAGATCGGAGCTCCCCAAGGCGAGGAACTTGGTCTTACAAACCCCTTCTTCAAAAGATCTTGCAATTGGCCCATCATTTCCTTCATCTCTGATGGGGCCAAGCGATATGGAGCTCGGGCTATAGGAGTCGCTCCCGGTGTCAGATCAATCTTGAATTCTACTTGACGGTCGGGTGGTAAACCAGGTAAGTCGTCCGGGAATACGTCGGGAAACTCCCTTACCACCTCGACATCTTCTAGCTTCTTCTTTTCGAGCTTGGCATCTATAACATATGCCAAAAAGGATGAACATCCCTTCGACAAGCACTTCCGTGCCTTCGCCATGCTAATGATTGCAGTTTCACCCTTCTTCCTCTCACCATACACGGTCACCACATCACCATCCCCAAACGGAATTCGGATCAACTTTTTAGCACATAGGATCTCTGCGTGGTTAGTCGACAACCAATCCATACCAACAACAACATCAAATCCCCCGATGACCATGGGCATTAGGTCAATCGAGAACTCCCTCCCTTCGATTTCGAGCTTGCAATTTCTTATAACGTCCCGAACCACTACTTGATCACCATCCACTAGCTCTACCACTAATGCATCTTCTAAACTAGTAGTGGGCATGGATAGTTTTGGGCAAAACGAACTTGACACAAACGAAAAACTAGCTTCTGAGTCAAATAATACACGTGTAGGTACGGAGTTTAGGAGAAACGTACTCGACACTACATCCGTCGACGCTTTCGCCTCCTCGGTGGTCATCTGAAAGACCCTCCTTGTCGCTTTAGGAGTGTCCACCTTTTTGCCTCCGCTAAAGTTCGTCTTTGCCTTCGGGCATTCACTTCTGATATGGACCGACTCCTTGCACTCGAAACAAATTCGCCCCTTGACTGGACAATCACGGAAATTGCGGCCGGGCTTACCACATTTGAAAAACGGTTCAGACCCCGAATTGCAAGGACCGGTGTGCTTGCTCCGGCACCTTGAACACCACGGAGAATCACGTCTAGGACCATTTCCTCTTTGATTATTGTTGAAGTGCTTTAACCTCTTTGAAGGTGTGGGACCCCCTTCCCACCTTCTTTTCTCGACTACACCGCCCCTCTCCACCTTACTCGAGCCATAAGAGTCTTCCACAAGTTGCGCTTCTTCTATTGCCTCTCGAAGAGTAGAGGCCCTTGACACCCGAACCATATTCATCATCTTTGTAGGCAAACCTTTGATGTATGCCTTGATCTTCTCTCTTTCGGTGGGGACCAGATGTCCCACCAAACCCAGTTTGTCCATAAACAACTTGTTGTACTCGTTCGTTACAGAATTCTTCCATAACCTTCTTCTTGAAAGTCTCCCAGATCAGTTTAGCCAACACGGTGGCCTCAATAGAAGTGGAATATACGTTCCACCATATGAGGGCGGCCCCTCTCAACATTTGGGATCCGAAAACAGCTTTCTGACTTTCCCCACACTCGCTCGATCGGAAAGCCTGCTCCATCTCTATAATCCAGTTCATGCATGCCACCGGGTCGTCTGCGCCCTTGAATTTCGGTGGTCGGCACCCGAGGAATGCCTTAAAGGTACAAGCCTTAGACGCTTGCCTCACTTCTGGGGTTGGGGTTTCATTAGAAGGGATAACGGGTCCCATACCTCCGGATCCCGCCACTAACACATTTTCCGCCACCGTCTCATGCCTGCGGTGGTTAGCATCTCGGTCATTCAAGAGTTTTAGAGAGACTTCTTGTTGCTGAGCCATTGCTGCATTCATTGCCTGCATCATCCGTTCCATCATTTTTGTTTCCGGAGTCACCTCCTCCATAATCGGAGGAGTTGCAGCTAGGTTACGTTGGGGTATGTGCTCCGGTCCTCCACCCAAAACGTTTATAAAAGGTGGGGGCAAATCAACATTCGTCACCCTTGGTTGATCAGCCGTAGATGCCGCCGTATCCTGCCCTTCTGGCCGGTTACACGTATTTACCATAGTCTGCCACACACGCGAGAATGTAGGTGAGATAAGGCTATACAGATATACACAAGGAAACGTACTACCACATTCATTAATAATCATAACAATGGAAAACAAGCATAATCACGTAAAACATCCTCATAATAACGTTAGCTAGGCGAAATTATGAACATGCAATACATAAGAATTTTCATTCTCATTACCATAACTCTCAATTTGTGTAGTTTCCGTCGACTCTAAGACCATCCTATCTTAGGAGTTCTACCCAATCTCACACAATCATAGCCTAACTTCACAGCTTAAGTCTAGGTATCTTACATCCATACCTAGTTCACTTAAACTAATGCTCTAATACCAACTTGTAACACCCTAAATTTTAGAGAAATAAAAATTCGAAAATTTTGCAATATGACGGCTATAAATTGGTAAACCTGGGTATATCAAACCTATAAAAAAACAATCCTAAAGTATCATCCCGATAAAACGGGGAACAAGTTATGACCTTTACAATTCATCAAATGAAGAATACACTAACAACCTAATAATCTAACTTAAATAAGAAAGATTAGTATCGGGTGTTGCTATTCTTCCAAAAATGTCCCCGCTATCCAAATACCGGTCTATACATCTCCCAAAAAGACCGCTCTTGACATCAAGGCCAACCACTCAGTCCCGACGAATCCCACCGGAAACCTGACCTGTTATACATGTCATTTTAATAAAAAGTGTTAGGCTAAAGCCTAGTGAGAACAAACATTTGCAGTTAAAATAATCGAACGTATAAGTGAGTAAAAGGGTTTCATTTGTGACAACAATAATAACAATAATGCTCTTGAAATATAGCAAGTACCTCTTGGGTTAACGGGGGAGATCCGCTTACTAACACAAATGACGGAACACAAAAGTAAGTCATTTAATGAGTCAGTAAAGCTAATACACAAATAAAGTACACGCAAGGGATGTCAGGCTCAGTGGCTTTAAACGTACACCCACGAAAACTCAAGTTCAACCCCGAAGGGTCCTTACGTCGAGCTCCTCATCCAATATCGTAATACTTGAGCACGAAGGACTTATAACCCAATCCGATGCCTAACGTGCCTCGACGTGGGAAACTAGTCGTCCCAACGTCGGAACAACAATATAACAACTTACGGGGTCATGACTCCCAAATGCAACAAATAAGCCAAATAATGCTCATAAGGCTCAACGAATATTCCCAACAATTGATAATATGCATAAATGACATGACGAGTGATTTCCACCAAGGCCATTTCCGTTATTTACCAAAAGATCACTAGTCAAAATACAAATGACACTTTTTATATCTCAATCCCAAAACATGTTGTGGATCAATATGCAAACTTATCAGCAGTTAAACATGAGTTCGATATTCACAAATCCATAAATTTTACATAGTAAATGCCATCCATTTAAATGTAAGACCCAAGTATAAGTAAGCTAAAGAACATTATTGGGGTTCATAAACCTCCATTTCCCAAAAGTTATCATGAACCCTATTATCTCCAAAAGTTAGGTTTAGCACAAAGTCCATAAATTAAATATATGAAATAGGAGATGTTTAGGTATTCAAAATCTACATTTGACATGTATAAAGTTTTGTAAAGAGTGTGTGAACTCACCTTGGTAGTTTTCTTAAAAGAAAACTAGACCCTAAAATGAAGGAGGGTAGAGATGAGGTGCTAATCCACTTGAGAGCTCACTAGCAATACTTCCTAAAAGTATCAAGGATCACCATTAATGATCTAGAATCACCATAAATGAGGAAAGAGGTCTAGATGGAAAATACTTACCGAGTTCAGCTGAGAAAATCGCTCCCAAACCCTAGAAATCAGATAAAATGGCTAAAACTCGCGACCTCTTCTTTTTATACCCAAACCACCGCTCGCGATAGTGACACGGCGAGAGTGACATTTGTCACTCTCGCAGGCAAAGTCGCGCCAATCCTCACACTCTCGGTACAAACGGGGCGATAGTGCCCCGCGATTGTGACCATGGCACTCTCGCATGGCACAATCACGAGAAATGTACCGAGAGTCCACGACCCCCGGCGATTGTGCCTTCGCGATTGTGACACTCTGTCACTCTCGCGAGCACTGTCGCGATCACCCAGAATTTTCCCAATTTGATGCTTTTGAACCACGATGCTTGAAACAATACAACTCGATATTTTAACTAATAAATTTCAACACACGGAAAACTCCAAAATGAGAAGAATATTACATGGGTTCTCAAAATTCGGGTTGTTACCATTCTCCAAACATAAATATACATATTCAAACACTTAGAATCATTCTCCAAACATCTTATATCAACATCTCCATTTTGACCAAAACCCTAGTTTTGACCTAACTCCCCAAAAGGCCAAAACTCCTCCAAACCGAAATTTTAGAAACATAAACACTAGGAAGTCATCAATGGAGAATTTATAATTCATAATAAAGTTTAGAAACTAGGAGGATGAATGGATGAACTTACCACTTAGGTTTTGGTGAAAACCTAGAAAACCCTAAATTTCTTGAAGATGGGGGTGATGATGATGATCTCTTGATCTTTTCTTCCAATCCACCACCAAATACTCTTGAATCTTCCCAAAACTAACAATCTATCCTTGAAAATATCTCAAAAACGAAACCATGACACTTTGAATCACCAAAAACGGAGTAGAAATGAGAGAGTTATGAAGAAATGAAGAATGAGACTGAAAATCAGACTTTAAGTTGTCTGGTACCGCTAGGATACATTGCCATGCAACTTTTCCATGGCATTGCCACATGGAATATTTGCACAAGTAGTCCAGAACACTCCCCCTTGGCTGCTACTTTGCCAGTGCGACTATGACACTGTCATAGTCGCTGGACATTGTTGTCAGGCTCGTACCAAGCCCTGAAACTCGAATTTTTCTATGCCAACACTCTTGAAACTCTTAGGGACTTAAAGTAATGTTTTCCCAACATAAATTCCACCATGTACAAGTTGTAAAAGTGTTTCGATGATATTTACTTACTTAAATTACGGGTGTTACATTTGATAAGTCCTGTTAAGCATAATAGTTGTAAGACCCGAAAACTTAAAATAAATTCCACGTGAATATGTTGATGTTTCACTTTGGAAAATACTTTTTTAATTTAGATTTAACGCCTTAATTTCCTTTATGTAATTTATCGTTCGCAAATCGGGTTTTGAATGAAAAGTAAGGCTCGGTACACCAGCGGCGACTATGCCCGCGACTGTGACACCACGTCACTATCGCGGGGCAATGTCGCGCGATGTGTACCATAGGGTGTCTTGGGGCGGCGACTGTGACATCAGGTCACTATCGCGGGGCAATGTCTCGGGAGAGGCACCAAGAATGGGAGGTCTTGGGCGACTATGCCAGCGACTATGCATTAGGCACAATCGCATGGCACTGTCGCGGACAGGCTCCAAGGGCTATTTATGAGAGCATCTTATTGTTTTTTTGTCACAATACTGATTTGAAGATTGGAAGTTGTGATTTCTCTCCAACAACTTGGTAAGTTCCATCTTCCTTCTTCCCTTGCCATTAATGCCTCCCATCCACCCCAAACTCTTGACCATTATTGTTACCCTAGGTCCTCTTGAGCATTTATTGTAGAAGGTTCAAGTTTCCTCAAGATCCCAACCTCATCTCCTCATCTCTAGTTCTTGGATTTTAAGGTTTTAAGCTACAACCCTACAAGGTGAGTTCATTCTCGTTTTACAAACTTTATACTTGTTAAAATGTGGTTTTTGACCTTCTAGACATCTCCACTTTGACTACTTTTGATTTAGATGAGTTTTCATCAAAACCTAAATTTGGAGATTCTAGGGTTTACTTGGATACTCATGTTTGCAAGGTTGAATACTATTATTTTTGGGTTAATTGCGGTTTACATATTTATGGAACATACTTTCCTCAAATTTTAAGTTTAAGTATTTTGGGTCAAACTAGGGTTTTGAGATGTTGGAATATTTAAGTATGAACTTGTGAAAAATTGAATTATTATGTGAAAATGATGTTCAAATGGATATTTTAGGAACTATGGGAACTTGGTTATGCCGTTGATGGCACCTTATTTGTTTTAAGAATCTTGATGGGAGCTTGGTTTTAGAAATTTCTTGGTATTTGGCTACATGGAATTTGTTGTTTGGTCGGTATTGAGGGCCTGTTTGGTTCAGTCAGAAGAATAAAATGGGAATGAACATTGCATTGTTGTTGTTTGGTTAATACTGGAAATCATAATTATTATCATTGATGTTGTTTGGATCTTTATCATATATACTATATGAAATTTGTTTTGTATCATTGTATTACCATTTTTATAACATTAACCAATCACTTTATCATTTAAACACAACTTTAAAAAGTACAATACAAAATATGTTTCATTCAAATTCAAAAATACAATACATTTCGATGTTTCATCCAACTTTAAAGATACATTTCAACCACTCTGTCCATACGAAGTTCACTAATACAAACGACATCACTTTCCATGGTCAACGTAAACATCCATTTCATCCTTTTTCTCATCCATTTCATCCGATCCATTATTTTCTCATCCATTTCATTTGATCCATTGTTAACTGGGAAACTAGCCATTTTTATCTACAAAAGAAATTTTAAACGGCATAAGAATTTTTTTGCATCTTTATGTTTCCACTACTCGAAAACGCCTTTGTAATATATCTAATTGGGAAACATAAGCAATATATATATATATGCATTTTTGTGATTGTAATATATATAATAGGGAAGCATAAGAAAAAGACATATATGCATCTTTGTGATTGTAATGTACATAATTGGGAAGCATAAGAAAAAAAAACATACATGCATCTTTGTGATTGTAATATATATAATTGGAAAGCATAAGAAAAGAAATATATATGCATCTTTGTGATTCCATTACTTGAAATTTCTAATTAAAAAAAAATTATATTTCAAATATTATTGAAACATGGGTATTTTGAATCCACATCTTTTTTGAAACATGGTTGAGGTTTCTGACAGTCTTACAAAGAAAAAGAAACAAAAGTCATGATATTGTGTGGTTCAAGTAGGAGCAATCAAATCATCAAGTAGTGATCCCTTTCTCTATTTATTAATAAATATATATATATAGGCAGATAATCAAATGAGAACAAAAAATATGTTACAAACCCTTGAGAACCGATATAAAAATATTTTTTTACATTATTTTTTTTCATCAAAACCTATGATTTAAGATATTGTCTCATATATGTTTTTGTTCACTTTGTGAAAAGATTACACGTGAAAAATAAAATTTGATTCACCTAGTGAAATGAAAAATACACGTAAAAAATATTCATGTGGTGAAACAAATACATGTAAAACTATTGTATTATGAAACAAATATATGTGAAGCAATATATTAAATCCAAACATTTTGTGAAAATATATCATGTGAAAAAATATTTTTATATCGATTCTCACATGTTTGTAACATATTGGTGGTTCTCATTTGATTTAGCCCTTATATCTATATCTATACTATATTATAAAGCACGGATAAAAAACTCTTAGATACAAATTATTAGGCATAAGGTACCATCATTTTATGCAAGATTTTAAAAATCTCTTAATTTATAAATATCAAAGCACAAGATACATATTACTACTGCAGGCTTCTAACACCCACCAATTTGGTATATGCAGGGTCTTCCTTTTATATACACATTTCCATTTATCACTATTAATTAATATATTATATTACTATAAATTTGTTTTAACTATATTATTAAATATGTAATTGGTTATTTTTTCTAGATGTCATTAAAATATATAAGATAATCATTGAATTCTAACAAAATACTTAATTTTTTTATATTAAAACATTATATTATTAAGCCTAAATTAAACAAATTTATAAAAAAAAACATTATCACTTTCTCAAAACCATCCAAAATCGTACTATAAATCGACAAAAAAACAAAAAATAAAATGAAACATTAAAATCGTGATGTATTTAGCTACATTGTGCGAGTACGCTTCTAGTATATATATATATATATATATATATATATATATATATGTGTGTGTGTGTGTGTGTGTGTGTGTGTGTGTATGTAGGGGTTGTTTTATTTGCAACCCTTAAAAAGGTTGCAAACCTTGCAACCCACATTTTAACCGTCGGATTCATGACCGGCGGTTACAATAGATATGGGGCTCAATATTTTTTATTAAAAAAACAGAAAAATAAAAATAAAATAACCGTCGATCATGAATCCAACGGTTAAGATGTGGGTTGCAAGGGTTGCAACCTTTTTCAGGGTTGCAAAATATCATTCCACTATGTGTGTGTGTATATATATAAATATATATATATATATATGACCGATTCAAGCAGAAGCAACCTAATCACGCATAAGATGCAGTTTGTAACCCTAATCAGTAATCAGGTATGCATCAATAGTAGAAGAAGAAAGCAGCAAACATAAATAATTTCGATTTTTGATTTGAGATTAATCGAAAAAAAATACTTGATTTCGTAGTCGTTTGGAGAGAAGGCAAGGAAGGAGGCGACGATTAGGGTGGAGTAGATAGAAAGCGGGAATGAAGTTGTATTCCCCCCAAATTGAATAGGAATGAAAAATTGGGCTCCTTTAGGAATGGACCCATTATATTATAACAAACCAAACTTCCCCTTTTATATTTATCCCCATTAATTACTAACTAATACTCCCAACCAAACACCCCCTAAGTGTAATGGGTCCATAAGCACTAGAGTCGTTATGTTCGATGATGGAACGCTAGTTTTCCACTTTTGCTCTTACTGAAGGATGTAGTGCACTCTTGACCAATAGAATACCCCCTAAGCTTAAAGACCCAGGGAGTTTTACCATTCCTTGTTCAATAGGTGGGAAAGAAATTGGAAAAGCCTTGTGTGATTTGGGAGCTAGCATCAACCTCATGCCCTTATCTGTTTTCAACAACTTAGGAATAGGAGAAGCCAGACCTACCACAGTCACACTCCAATTGGCTGACAAGACCATAGCCTATCCTAAGGGGAAAATTGAGGATGTTCTAGTACAGGTTGACAAGTTCATATTTCCGGCAGATTTTATTATCTTGGATTTTGAGGCTGATAAAGATATTCCTATCCTTTTAGGAAGACCTTTCCTAGCCACCGGAAGAACTCTGATAGAAGTCCAGAAAGGAGAATTGACCATGAGACTCCAAGACCAAAAAGTCACTTTTAATGTTTTCAATTCCTTGAAATATCCTGATGATGTAGAGGATTGTTCAAACTTAAGTGTGATTGAATCATTATGTTATGAGGAAGGAGTTAGAAAAGCCTTTAAGTTGGAGGACGAGGAGGATGAGGAAATAGCCATAGAAAATGAAAATGATGTTGATGAGTTTGCCTTAAGAGAAGAAGAGATTGTCCCATTGAATGCTGAAACATTTGAGCTGCTAGAAAATAGTGATACAAAATCCTTCACCCCATCCATTGTTTCACCACCTGACATGGAGTTGAAACAACTCCCCTCTCATTTGAAATATGTTTTTCTAGAACAAGAAGGCAATTTTCCTGTCATCATATCATCTACGCTAGATTTTCATCAAGAAAAGAAATTGGTGGACAAATTGATGTTGCACATAAAAGCCTTAGGAGGGACCACCACTAACCAAGGTGTGATGACCATGATGCAAGATTTGTTTGCACAAAATAGCAGGTACATGAATAGGTTGCTTGATCAAAAAGGAGAGCTCAGGGACAAAGTAGAGATAATGAAGATTGAATTGGTGGACAAAGGGCAAAAGAAAGTCAAAACAAATGTGAAGAAAATCAAGGCTGCGTTGGTGGATAGGTATGAGTTCAAGATCAGGAAAGTGGGGAGGAAACTGAAAGTTCTGAAGAAAAAGAACATCCAATTGGCAAAAGAAAAATGGGAGGCCAAAGAAGAATTGAAGGCTCTCAAAGAGCAGATGACTGCTTCTACTATTGCTCCACCACAGAATTCACAGCCTACTCCAATGGAGTAGGACAGGTTCTATTAATTACCCTTTAGCTCCATTTTCATTGTTCATTTTTAATTTTTGAGTCTGGGATGTGTTTTTAATGATTTTTAGGATTTATTTTCTTGCAAATGGGCATTGGTGATCAGTTTGAGCATGCATACATATCCATAATAAATTCATGCAATCATGGTCTATATCTCACTATGTAGTTCTTGCTAGAACTAGGATTGTTTTACTTGGGACGCAATTTGGTCCACATCTCACATAGGAAATGATTTAGGCCATCTTTTGATACTCAAAATTAGCCACTTGCACCCACTCCATAATATCCATACACTTTCATGCTATTACAATGAGGACATTGTAAATTTCAAAGTTTGAGGTTGGGAAAGTCCACCACGGCAAAAGCTTAAAAACAGAAAAAAAAAGAGCATAGCTCTTCAAATATGCCATGTTTGGACTTAGGCACTAAAAAAGTCCCATAGGGGCTAAGTGCATTACATTCACCAAATAAAAGGAGCACAAAAGTGCCAAATCTGAAAAAATTGAAAAATGATGCAAAAGGTGAAAATAAGAGGCAAAGTGAGCATAAGAAAAAGCCAAAAAGAGTGATCCAGTTCATTAAAAGTCCTCTTGATCTTAATTGTGAGATGTGAGTACCATAACAAAAAGAAAATCTTACTAGCATATGGTTCATACTCATGGTAGATAGAAATCATTGACATTTTGGATTTATGAAGGGCTATGCCATGTATGCTTGGGTTGATCATCTATATGTGTGCACTTAATGCATCCATTTAGAAAATCTTATCACTTGAGTCATTTTTTTTACTCGCTTTTTTTTTGTGTCTTAATTGCTTGGGGACAAGCAATACTTCAAGTTTGGGGTTGTGATGGCACTAATTATTTAGTGCCATTATGCTCTTTTTTCTATTTCTTCTTAGATAGTTCGTACCTTCTAATCCCAACATTTGAGTCATTTTAGTTCATTATTTTCTCTTTTCTTGTTTCTTGGAGCTAAAGATATGAAGAACTTGTTTTATTGCATTTGGATAAGCTAATTGGTGTATTTTTGGGCAGATTTATAAGTGCAGCAAGTTGCAGCATCCCTACAGCAGCCGTATATGGAGCTTAATGGATAAGCTAGGTTGAGCTTTTTGTGGGAAAACCTTTTTGAGTTTTGAATCTGACTTTTGGGAACCTTCTAGACTAATATTTGGCTGATATGTAATTTGTGGTTAAACACTTTATTGTCTTTTGGATGTTAACCTTTGGATAATATGTCTTTTGTACTTTTAGTACTTTATTTAGTGGTAATTACCCTTTTGTGTCACTCCCCTTTAGTATAAAAGGGGAGCTTGGGGTTGTAATTTAGGGATCCATAATCCATTAACTATTCTCTCATTTGATAATTACAAGTAATATTTGAAGTCATCATCTCTTGTTCTTTATTTACGCTTTATTATTTCTAGTGCTCCTTACTTAGTTCTTTACTTTACTTGCAATTTATATTCAAGTCTTTTATATTTGTTGTAATTTATATTTCCGTCATTTTAATTCTTGTCATTTATATTTCGTCATTTAATTTATGTCATTTATATTTATGCATTTACTTTCCGTCATTTATCGCTTTATGTCTTTAAATATGAGTAGCTAATTTATTTAGCTCGGGTGTAAGATAAAAGGGTGAGATTTCAAACCAAAGAAAGGTGGACATTGTTTCGCAATAACAATGTTCCATCATTTCATTTCAAGTTTTATAAAGTTCAATGACACTTCTTGACGAACTGATCACTTGCTAAAGTGTTAAAGTGCGGTTGACTTAGAGATAAGCTACCAAAAGCACGTCAGTTTGAATGATATAAGAAGTAGACTTGAGAGAGTTGCTTTTTATTTATAAACTGATTTATTCTCGACAAGTTGATCGCTAGTCATTAGTTTTAAAGTGTAGAGGACTTAGAGATAAGCCCCTTCGAACACGTCAACTTGAATGATATGGGAATCGGCTCGAGAGAGCGGTTTTAGATACAAAGAGATTTGATCGTCCGTATATTTTGAGGACTTTGTTCTACACTATAAATAGCTGGAGGCTGCACAGAGATGTGTTTGGTCAAATCTAAACAGTAGTGTGAATATTGAAGTCCGAGAGGAATACCCTCAAAATAGATGGTGGATCAAGTTATGGCCAACTCATGCTGCAGCATGTCTGTAGCATAAGTCTGCTGGAATTTGTGTTTAAATCTCACCTAAATGTCTTACACCCATGCTTGCTTTATTATTCTGTTAATCTAATCAAGTGACAAACCAAACCAAATCAAAGTCTTCAAAATCGCCCTCTGAAATCATTTCTTTCTTCTACTTTTTATTTAACTTTTACTCCAATCTCTGTGGGATGATATCCGGTACTTTACCGTTTTATTACTTGAAAGACGATATTAGATCTCATTGTATACTTGCTTTTATGTTTAATTAGCACACGTCTGTAGGTGTATTCCAAGCACTATCAAAGTCTTACGTGCTAATACACTTTATTGGGTGAGGATAACTCAACGTAAGGACCTAGAATGGTTGAAATTGACATTCCATGGGTGTACGCTTTAAGTAGCCGAGCTCGACATTCAATACGTGTATTTTATGTGATTTGGTTTTAATAACATGTTAAATGGCTTACTTTTGTGTTCAGTCACTTATGTTGGTAAGCGGGACTCCCTTGTCAACCCAAGAGGTATTTTTATAAAAGCGATATTTTATTCATACTTATTCATCTACTTATCCGCACTTATGACATTTACCATTTACCGTTTCTCCAAATTAACTGTTTGTTCTTACTAGCCTTTCGCTTAACACTTTTTCTTAAATGACATGTATAACAGGTCACTCTAGCAGTGGGTCTCCTCGGCTTTGAGTGGAGAGTCTTAAAGGGAAGTAGCATTTTTGGGAGTTGCATAGTGGCGTACATTTGGTATAGTGATAGTATACATTTGGAAGTGAGATGACAACACCCGTTCATAATCTAGATTTGATAGTCTAGATTAGTAGGTTGTTGAATTTTATTTCACATGGTTAATTGTAATGTATATGTCATACTACTATTCCCCTTTTGGGGTGATTTGTTTATGATAGCATTGTTTATTTCCGCAAATATTCAGGTTTAAATTAAACCCTATTTTTAGGGTGTTACAATAGTACTATCTTGGTTCGAGATATGATTTTGACATCTTGTATGACAAAAGTGATGCCTCATAGGCCTTTGATATAATGCTACTAAAGAAAACGCATACATGCCCACATACTTGATGCAAGATATTGATATCTATTTCGTGAGTATATTCGAGAATAAGATTCTAGGGATTTAATGTAACATAGATGATACATTTTGCCTTGTGTTCATTCCAGATATCAAATACAAATGGACATAAGGTGTATAGTGATAATGATCGCGAGATTGATAATTCATTGAATCACAAATCTTTATCATGTGGGTGACAATGATGTATTGTTATATGTCGCTATTTTTTTATAATTATAACACGTTAAAGCTTTTTCTAAAATAATTATCGATTTGAGCCTTGTGGTATGTATTTTATAACCCCTTCTGTACCTAACTACCTATCACTAACACCGTTTAAATCCTTTTTGTTATCTCATTTAACATATGTGTATTTTAGTTTTTCCAACTATTAGCTGTTACTAGAGTCTCAGATAACCACTTAAAGGTTGTTATGTGTCCCTTCCCCCACACCCCTTTTCCTCTCATGTTTATCGATGAACACTATCCGATAAACCCTGTCATCAAGTTTCAATTTTTATAAAACTAATTTAGAAATGGTTTTGATTGTTACCTAACTTCACATACTTGTTTTCTCTTTTTTAATTTATTGCTTCAATAAAAAAGAAAAAACCCAATTAGATTTAGGGTTCATAATCAGATCAAACATAAATACACTTTTCTTCAATATAATCCATATGTACTATTGTGATTGGGGGTAGTTATTTGACAGACTAATAGGTCGAGGGGTGGCTCTTCTGGTCAAATTCAGTTAAAATAAAATGCAATCCATAGAGGTCTCAACCCAAATTCAAAAATCTACGCTCCATCCAATTCGAAGCCCTACTCTCAACCCAGATTCACAATCTATTGTTATGCATGTGTTGTGTGTCTAATGGAGGTCTCGACCCAGATTTAAAATCATACTATCCCTTTCTGGGTTGATTAGTGTAATCTCCCCCCTTCCCACCATTTATGGTTTACGGTGGTTTAGGATAGTGATACAGGGACGATGATTTAGAACAGTGATGTAGGGATGACGATGAAGTGGTCTTTGGTGTTAGAGATAAGTAGTTGGAGGTGGGATTCTAGTCACGGGTGGGATTAAGAAAGTATATACATTATCAAAGATTGTGGATCGGAATCTTTTACATCTCGAACAGTTGGTCGTTGCTTTAACAGATGCAGAGAGGGTTGATTCGAGATGACGAGGCTCTTGTGTGTTTGACAGGGATGATGAGGCTCCGATGGCCGGAGAAGAGCAATGGGGGTGGGTAGGGGTGTGCATCGGTCGGGTCGGGTGGACTGGATCGGAACCCGACCGAATACATTTCGAGTGGTTCGGGGTCGGGGTGGTTCGGGTTCAGGTTCGGATGGGGCGGGGTGGGTGGCTCGGATACAGTAAGTCAGTCAGTAAGTTCAATTTTTGTAAGTTCACCATAAAAATCATCAATTTTTTGTAGAAATCAACTAACAATAATCAACATAAGTTCAACTAACAATAATGTCAACATAAAAATCAAGATTCAAAATCAAGATTAGTTAGACACAACAACTACTCAGTAAGTTCAATTTTTTGTAGAAATCAACATTCAAAATCAAACCAACACTCAAAAACCCCAAAATAAGAATCAAGAGTGTAGACTAGTAGAGAGTAGAGAGTGTAGAAAAAAAAACAAGAAAACTTACAGTCGGAATCGCCGGTGGGAGCACGAGCGTCGAGCAGAGCACTGCACAGCGGTCGTCGGTGGCTCAGTGGTTGGAGCCTTGCCTGGAGTGGGAGCAGTCGTCGGTGGCTCGTCGGAGGAGATGAGTCGAATCGTCGATCGAGCTCCCTTCGTCGGAGGAGATGAGTTCGATTCGATTGAGGTCTGAGAAGTGAGAGGTTCGAATTGGTATGAAAATATGAAATTGAAATTAGGTATTTACTATTTAGGTTACAATTTATATTTTATATATATTATACATTTATATAATTAAATTTAAAATAGACTGATTTTATATTTTCAGATATTCGGGTCAGATCGGGTTTGGGATTTGGGTACCCAACTTGATCCTACTTTACCCCATAATATATACGGGTCGGTACACTTCAGGTTCGGATACGTCGGATATCGAGTTTGAGGCGTAAATTCGGTTCAGGTCGGGTCGGGTGGTTCGGGTTGGGCGGGTTCTGCTCACCCCTATGGTTGGGATATAGGGGATGAAGTCCGCTTGTGTATGTGTGTGAGAGTGTATGTATATCTATACATATAATAAATAAGTAACTAGAAGGACACGTGTCGCCTTCTGGTGAGCCCATTTTTTCATTTTCCCGCCTAAACATGTATCTGGACGCATTTTACATTATAAGTTCATTTAGCACATCCACATTCATTCCTTCTTAAATCTTTTCTTAATTCAATTTTTTTAATTTACACCTTATATTTACTACCCTGATAATTAGGTATATAGTTTACTTTTAATCCCTTACTTTTTTATTTTTCATGTTAGACTCTTATCATATTAACATAAATAATATATATGAACTAAAATGCATTAAAAAAATATTTTTATTTTTTATAAAGTATACCATTGTAATCGCTTCGTCAATACCTTCGAAATGAGTCCAATATTGAATACTTTTGGATTTAATTATATTATTAAATATCATAAATATATACGAATTAATGTGTCGTGATTAGTATGAGATTTGATACAAATAATCACTAAATTGTCGTGATTTTCTTTTTGCAATTTCATATCAATTTTAACTATGTATTTTTCCATAATTTCATTTACGTTATATTATAAATTTTGTTTTATAAATTCTTAATATTTATTCATATTTTTTATTAATTTTTTGTAAAACATCATTTGTGAAAACTGTCTAAAACAATGACATTTTGTAACCAACTGCAAAAAAACAAATCTGAAGGGGAAAAAAGCTTGGAAAAGTAGCATCGTACTTTCGATGATCATTCATATCTGTAAGATAAATTTTCTGGCATGATTTAATTTTTTTTAATTACACCGTGTATTAGGCAGTTTTCACAAATGACATATTTTTTATTAATTTTTTTGTACAACATCATTTGTGAAAACTGCCTAAAACAAGGACATTTTGTAACCAACTGCAAAAAAACAATTCTGAAGGGGGAAAAAGCTTGGAAAAGTAGCATCGTACTTTCGATGATCATTCATATCTGTAAGATAAGTTTTCTGGCATGATTTAATTTTTTAAATTACCCCGTATAATACACGGGGTCGAACCTAGTATATATAATATAATGTAAAATTTTAAAGAAATTAAATCATAAGGAAAAAGATTTTTTTTTTAAATAGAAAAATGAATAAATTGATAAAAAGACTAAAATACCCTCTAACACCCAAAACGTTGAGATAAACAAAAACTTCCAAAAATGGAAATGTGGTATACTTTGCCATAGCATGAGCCTCCCAACAATGGGGAAAGTAATGAACACATGTTTAATTACAAGTTTGTAATTTAACGGAAATTAACGACAACCTACTAATCTAATTTCTCGATATAAACAAGATTACAAAAAGGGTGTCATCTCTATTCCAACAAAATACTTCACAAATTGGTGTCTCAAAAATGTACTCCCCAAACTCATACAATCCCGTCTAAACCTTCTTAGAGATGGCGCCGCTAGAACCTGAGATACACATTGACACCAAACAAGTGTTAAGCCAAAAAGTCTAGTGTGTTTGAACAATTAATAATAATAACATGTAAGGTACTAATAACATTATACCAATAATCAATTCAATAAATAGAGTCAATGGGAGAGACCCATAGCACCAATCAAGTTCCACCCAAAGAGACGAGATACCTTAGTGTCAACTACCATAAGTGACACCAAAAGGCCCGACACATACGAGGATTAAAACTAAGCCATTGCCCCGAATGGCGGAGGTCTAGGCACATGCCCACACGGTGGCGTCTAAGACTATGTCCTCCTAGTGTCTACTTGATTTGGTTCATCCATTATTCCAAATTTGACCAAAAGGGCACATTAGTCCACAAAGTGTTTCCGTTACCAACATAGGCAACTTGTGGTTTAAATACCACATATATATCAAGAATGAATTTCATACAACATTCCAATATGCTTACACTAGCCATTTAGACACATATCACCACATAAAATATATCCGAGCTTTGTTACCATGATTTATATGCTCAGTTGCACAATAATTAGACCCAAGGTTATCCATAAACAAATATGCACATTATGGAAGTAATTCTCCAAATTAGGTTAAACCCTAAAATATGATTGTTTTTGTAACAAAACCATTTACCAATATGTTCTATATATACAACTCATAAAACCCCCAAATCACCAAGTAGAACATTTCCATCCCCACAAAACACAAGTTCTTCAAATGTATAAAAATGACCATTTTAGCAAATGTAAAGATTTTCACAAATTAAGTAGGGATGATAACAAGGAAGCAATTAATGACATGTATCTAGTTTTCACAAAAGTTTAGAAAACTTGCTATCTAGGTTTTTGAGTAAAACCTAGAAAATAGCAAAACCCTAGGATGAAGAGGATGGAGACTTGGTGACTTGAGATTCCATAATAAATGCTCCAATGCTATCCTTAATTGCAAGACAAAGCTCCTAACCGCCTCAAAGTCGAAGTTAAAGAGAGGAGAGACTTGAGATTAAGAAAATCGCACCTAAGCTCTCAAAATCGTCCACCAAAAACGAATTAGAAAATAAATGAGGTCAAAATCGGTCAAGGGTCACTTTTGTACCCCTATCCCTCCATGGTGTGACATTGTCCGACGACTTTGCCAATTGGCATTGTCGTCGTCATAGTCGTGGGCTGACCCTCGTTCTTGGTACCTCTCTAGCGAGAATGCCCAACGACTTTTCCCTTTGGCATTGTCGTCAGCATAGTCGCCGACACCTCCCCTCACATGGTACAACCACAACAACCTTGCCCGGTGACTTTGCCTCATGGCATTGTCGCCAGCATAGTCGCCCAACTCCTCTCGAGACCCTATTTTTCTTCAGTTTTGGTGATTAGGCTCCGAGGTCGATTGCTAAGGAGTCTAAGGTAGGTTCCAACAATCTCTAAACTTAAGTAACAACAAAACTTATGAGAAGTGGGAAGTGTTTTCAAACGTCACTTCCTTGAATTTCTTTCGGGTGTTACATACCCCCCTTTTGAGTTAACTCACTTAATAAACATTTTTGGACAGAGTTTATGTAAGGGACCAAAGACGTTATAAGATGAAAATCATGAGGTTGTAATCCATAATTATTTTCAAAAAGGGATATGAAGTGTTGTAACATATAAACCACATAGGACTAATCATGTAATTTACTCAATTATTATCATCATAACAAGATCCCTAAAAGTCACACATATTTAAATAACACAGTATAACAAAGAAGATTTAAATATTTAAAATTTTAATTATTATATATCTAATTTACGATTTAATTGGATTAAATTATTAATTAGATAAGCAGAAAAGTTGGAGGGATAATGAACAACTTTTTTAAGTATAAAAAGAATATGAAGGGTCATGTTTTGTTTCTTGCCTCCCTTAAAAACGGCCATATTTTCGTCACCATCCATTCTAGCAAAGCAAGAAGGAAAGAATATCCGTTCTTTAAGTAGAATACAAGGAGGATTCAGTTGGTTCGCACGAATACTGTGGAGACGAAGTGCTAAGATTCCTCGTTTGACAACATCTTCTCCAAAGGTACAACTGTCACATGAAGGTAAAATTTCAAAACACCCACTCTTACCCCATTTCATATGGATTGATGAAAGCCATGATTTTTGTTTTCATTTGCAATTATGATTTCCATAACTTAAGTATTTATTATAAAAAGTAATAACAAAGAAACATAGATATAATTAATTATATATATAGATTAAATAACTAAGAAGGTGTTTGGTTCATTTTGAGGAATGAAAATAGAAATAGAAACGAGAATGCAGGATAGCGGGAATAAGACTAAAATTTTCATTCCACCAATTTGGCAGGTATGGAAATTAATGGGTATGGAATACTCAGCCTATATTATATCAAGCCAAACCACATTATTCATTATTATTCTCATTCCTTATCCCTTAATACCCCAACCAAAAGTCCCTCTAAAATGTCCATCATATGAGGTGCACATAGTTAGCTTCGACTGCTCCGAGTTGATTGTGTCACATAGATAGACCAGAATAGAATAGATTGTTGATTTTAGAATAAAAAGGTATAAAACAAACTGTGATGGGCTAAATTTATAGTTTTGTGAATAGTTTGAGGACCAAGTTTGTAATTTACTGTTGATATATTGAGATCTTAATTCTTTGACCAATGGGATGGAATGTAAAGAGTTTGGTGGTCTTGGTCGTTGGTTGATATGATAATATCTTTCAGAAAGTAACTTGAGTTTTTTTTTTTTTATATTTTAAAGAAAGTAATATAGTTCCCACTAACCATTAATGATGAATAACCTTTTTTTTTAACGGCAAGTTAACACATGCATACGTTTTTGGGGTATTCGGGCTCCCACTTAAGGGTGTCACCTGACTAATCCCCGTCGACCACGACCCAGCCCAATTAAGGGTACTACTAAATGGCAGACTCATGATCTGGATATCACAACATGCTCACCATGGGGTTCGAACCCGAGTAGTCAGGGATACCATCCACTGACACCCCAGGATGTTACCAAACCACTAGGCTTTTCAAAAACCTATTTTTAAGTTTTTTTTTTTATTTTAGAAGTATATTGTGTTTTTAATATAATTAAATAATCACACTATGTTTTTATATAACTAAAAGATCAAACATTGGTATTAAATCACTACTATGTGCCAAGTCAAGTTTGTATTTTTTTTTTTAAATCATAACAATACTTCCTTCGTTATAAAATAAGTGTCCATAATAAAAAAGAGATACAATTTTAGAAAAATATAATTCTTATACTTTTAATAAATTAAATGACAATATTATCCCTAATAATAGAGAGAGTAATTAATTTTTTCATCTCATAATTAATGGTAGAATGAGAAATTAATCACTTATTTTTTTAAAAATTGACATTTATTTTAAGACAAACTAAAATAGAAATGTGGACACTTGTTTTAGAATGAAAGATATATTAACATAGATGAAAGTCAATTGATTCTAGTAAAATTCGGAATTCGTATATTGGATGTAATAACAATACTAAACACAATAAATAATGACGAATATGTTGGTTTGTTTAAGTATCATTTAACACTTGTAAAATTTATCAAAATTCACTGCATATAGATAAATATATCAGTTGATTTTATATTTCAGGCCGTCACAAAAATATAACAACTAATTTCTCAGTCATTTTTAATTTTAATTTACTTTTTTTCTTGACACTAATAATTATTTAAAATTAGTTACTTTGATTATGATGAAATAAATTTATTTTACCATGTTATTATTACAAAACATGTAGGTATTTAATTAATAATCAAATATTTTTATTAATTATATGTTAAATTAAATATGTTTAACTTAGGGGTTTATGATCCAAGCATTTAACAAGCTATTTGAACTTGAAAGTCAAATGTAGTAATCCGTGAGTTCAACTTTAGTAATTTTTGAGATTCAATTGTTTTCAAACACAAAGCTTGTTTCACTTAATAAACTGAGTTCTATAACATCAATGTTTGCCTCAAATTGATTAAATTTTGAGACATTCACTTTTGTAACACCCCTAAAAATAGAGGTAATTTAAACCTGAATAAAGTCATAGATTTAAAAGCTTAAATAAATGAATTACCCAAAAATGGGGAAATAGTAAGGTGTTTACAATACAATATAAGAGATAAATTCAACAACCTACTAATCTAAACTAGCCTAAGCTTAGATTAAAGACAGGTGTCACTATCTCTCTTCAAAATAATCATGTCCAACAAAACAATCGCTAAAGCTATTCTTCACCAAAACGTGTCAATATCGGCAACCCGACTCTCAGCTCAAACCCAAGGAGTCCCACCGCTAGAGTGGCCTGATATACATGTCATTTTAAGAAAAAAAATGTTAGGCTAAAGCCTAGTGAGACCAAACAGTTATAAGTTAAAGCTATAAAATAATCAAAACAAAAATATAGTATTAAATCAATATATCGTACCATTCGAGTCAAAATTGTTTTCCGAAAAAACTCATGCACATCTTGCGATGACGGGGGAGACTGGATTTCCACAATTAGTGACGGAACACAAAAGTAAGCCACAATTCATGTTAAATAAGTCACACTCAAGGTTTATAATCGAAACGATATATCAAGCTCAACTACTCCAATCTATTACTTGTGGAGTCCCAAATTCAACCACACTAGATCTATACCTTGAGATATCCAAAATCCGAGTTTAGTCTTAATCGCCATGAGATTACATTTTACTGTTCTTGGTCGATGTCCGACCATATAGGCCCACACCTTACTTTCTCATAGATAATGCCTAAACCATGCTACAGTAAGGGAATTCAATATCCCAAGACAAATCAACACAACAAGACTTCTATGCCTATGGATCCATTACATTATAGTCTAACATAAATATACCCTCAAGATATACAATACCATTGTTTAATACGTAAACATATAAATTCAAGGATATGCCAAATAATCAAATCCCAATTTGCCAAAATATCATAAACATGGTAACTACGCTTTTCGTTACAAAACTCATCAAGACTTTGAGGATAGGTAACATTTAAGCATATAGAACCACTATCCATAATTATTCCTTCAGAACATCCCCAATCTCAAGACCATATTTTGACCTAGGTTTTCCCAAAATCAACCAATATGGGTAAATGAGAGGTAATAACTTTAAGGAATCATATACTTGCATTTCAAACTCTTTAGAACACACATTTAAGATACCTCATCAAAAAGTCCCAAACCCTAGAATCTCCCAAATTTCTCCAAATGAGATTTGAGTTTATAAATTAGAAATTGTGATCAGGAGAAGTTTAGGAGACCAAAATCATAAGATTTTACATGTATAAAGTTTTGTAAAAGTAGGATGAACTCACAACTTAGTATGAAGATAAGCGGCGTATTATCAAATGTGATAATATGCGTCTGAAGATAAGCGGCGTATTATCACGTTTGATAATATTTGCATTACAAAAAAAATCTATAAATGTAAATATACATAATCACATGTGATTAAAAAAAATATCTACAATTATCACATATGATTGATAAGATTATCGAACAAATTATTGTATGTGATAAAACCTTATAATCAAGTTGTTACATATAGGGCTATAAACGAACCGAACGAACACTAACGGAGGCTTGTTCGTGTTTGTTCGTTTAATTTAACCGAACAAACAAACGAACACGAACGGTAAACAAACGAAATTCTTTGTGTTCGTGTTCGTTCGTTTAGAAATCAGGTGTGTTCGTGTTCGTTTATGTTTGTTTGTTAACATGCTAAACGAACGAACATGAACGAACGAACTTAAATGAACAAAAACTAACCAGCTAAACGAACAAAAACAAATCAGCTAAACGAACAGACTAAACTAACACAAACAAACAAGCCTAAACGAACATAAATGAACACCACTACTAGTCATTCCGTTAACTATTACTTTTCAGATTTCACTCTTTTACTTTTTAGGGGAAATTTACTTTTTGAGGGGAAGTAAAAATGAGAGCAAAAGTTAAAAAGAGAAGGGTAACACAAACTGAATTTAAATAAAATATTATTTATATTTATACATTTATGTCATAACTCGTAATTCAATATATAAACGAACATAAACGATCGAACATAAAAGAACGTAAACGAACGAACATAAACGAACGTAATCGAACATAAATGAACGAACGTTCACAAACTTAAATGAACGAACATGACATTTGTTCATGTTCGTTCGTTTAACTAAACGAACAAAAAAACGTGTTCATGTTCGTTCATTTATTAAATAAACTAACATAAACGAACTTCCCGCCGAACGGTTCCCTGAACGGTTCCCTGAACGTTCGGTTCGTTTACAACCCTAGTTACATATTTATCTTTGTGATAAATCGTTTTATTAAGATTATTAGAAATCGGTTTGAAAATCAAACTCAGTCCCAATTTATTTGGGATTATCACCATGGTTACAGATAATGCTACCCCTTTTAATTTAATTTAATAATGTTTTATTTAATCCAACCATTTATTAAATAAGGTATGTGACACATAATCCTTCTTGCTTTCTCGCAAATTAGTTTGCTTCTCGTATTATCCTCCCTCTACGTACACACACACACACACACACACACACATATATATATATATATATATAATTTTACGTTCTCAACCTTTTTGCCTTTTTTATTTGAATATATATATATATATAACATTGTAAAATAATCCAGAAGTTAGAAACCATGAAAACTAATTTCATGAACTGTTTATAGATGAAACAACACATGTAAAATCAAACCCATTAAAATCAACAAAAATCATCCGATGAGCTTGATTTTAAGCTATGATTCATATGGTTTCACATGTTTTATTCTTGTGTGTGAGTACGCATGGATTTTTCATATATAAGCAGAATTTTGTGTTTTTTACACATGCAAAACATTTCTTGATGTTTTCATCTATGAAACAACAAAAACAAACTGATTTTCATGGTTTTTAACTTTTAGACGTTTTCTATATGAGGGTTGGCTTCCAATGAGAATGAAAGTTATAGTGAAAAGGGTAAGAAATGATCTTCGCCTTTGGATGAGATGCACCGACATGCACTAGATCAAGCTTGATTCATGGGGTGGGGGTGAAAATAAAAGTAATCAAGGATCCAGATTTTTTTTTATGTTCTCACCTTAACTCTTCTTCTCACACAATTCTTCGTCTTCTATATGATTTGTCACATATATATAGGGACATAATCAAATGAGAACCACTAATCATGTGTTATTTCATATTGTGAAACAGTGGATGTAAAAGTGCAATGTTGTTTCACAATGTGAGACAAAAAAAGACATTCAAAATAATTACATTGTGAATCAACACTGCATTTCCATATGTATTTCTCGTTCTCACGGTTTCAACCTTTTCGTTGTCCTTATATATGTGTGTGTGTGTGTGTGTGTGTGGCGATAAGTTCAAATGAGAAGTGCTAAATCTATGAGAAGTAGACAAGTAATGCTAACCCTTCATACGGTCAAGATCGGATTTGACTGGTCAAAGATTGAGCCTTTGACTGGCCAAAATTTGCCGCTATGCCAAAAATAAAGGGATAGTTTTGTAACTTTTATAAATACGCGACAAAAGGGTTCATATATGAACCCGTGTGATTCACATATGAACTATATGTTCGTATGTGAACCCGTTTAATTCACATATGAACTATTTTAACTAATCATATATGAACCCTTGTGTTATGAACTAATTAACTGATTCACATATGAATCCGTAGGTTCATATGTGAATCATATGAACTAATTAACAAATTCACATCTGAACTGTTGTGATTCACATATGAACTAATTAACTGATTCGGATATGAACTAATTAACTGATTCATATATGAACTCTTAGGTTCATATGTGAATCAGTTAAATAATTCACATGTGAACTAATCAACAGGTTCACATATAAACTTGTTTGTCGTCTATTTGTAAAAGTTACAAAACTACCCCTTTATCTTCTGCACACGATGTGAGGAATTATTCAGTCTTCATAGTCAAAGTCGCAAATGTTGACCAGATGAAGGGTTAGGATCACTTATTTACTTCTCATTTGAGTCTCTCCCTATATATATATATATATACATGTATATAGGAAGAGGTTCATTGAGAAAAACTAAATATATGAGAAATAGAGAAGTAATCCTAGCCTTTCATTCGGTCAAGATCGGCTTTGGTCGGTCAAATATTGCGTCTTTGACTAGTCAACAATTACGGCTTTGACTGGTCAAAAATTGCAGCTATTCCAAAAATAGAAGAACAATTTCGTAATTTTTATAAATACACGGGATGAGTTCATATATGAACCTGTATGATTCACATATGATGTAACACCCTTAATTCTGGAAATAGCAACTTATTTAAAATTTTCTAATTACATCGATAAACGATTCGTCTATAATCACAAGTTAAGGTTTAACTTCAATACACACACATTCATTCTATACATATAGTCTATAATAAGGACGGGTGCTACTAGAACCCAATAAAGTCACTATCTCCAAACTGCGGAAGACTTCACCAAATACTTACACTCGCGAAAGACTAAGCACATCTCTTCATAGAATTGTTAGAACCAACCCCCACCTGGAACCTGATGCACATGCCGACAAATAAAAAGGGTTAGGCTTAACGCCTAGTGAGCTCAAGAGTTTTAACATGACTGAATAAATCTTTAAAAGCCAAGAAACCAGTTTAAAGCGAGATCCTTCGAAATAATATACTTTAAAATGGAAACGACACATTTTTCCACAATATGCACTTTTAAAGACAATGTTCCCAAACACACATTCCTTATAAAACGATGCACCCAAAACTCACCCAAAACGCACCCACACAGTATTTCTCCAAAAGACTCATTGTGTAATTAAAATGTACGTTTTAACACTGAAGGCATGGATAAGGGAATACCCAAGATAACACCTTTCAATGACGGGGGATACCCGATTCCATCGTATGTGACGGGCACACAAAGTTAAGCCACGTATCGACGTTCACGAGTTTCACATAAGACCAGGGTTCCCCGTATATGGCTCCTCTGAGCTCCCACCGCAAGACACCACTGATCCTAGTGTCTACTCGACCTCTAATGAGTGTCACGACCAAAGTCACAAGTCCCCGTATCCGGCTCACTCTGGGCACCACCGCAAGACTTAGCTCCGTATACGGCTCATCCGAGCTACCACCGCAAGCTTACATAATCAACATGACTTGGGGACCACTCACTAGACTCAAACATGGACATTAAAACTCCATGATGAACATAACGACTCATATGCCTATGGATCCAATGCATTACAGTCTAAACATTACATGACTCCGTATGAATGAACTGACGCATCCAAAACATGTAATTAACCAACATTTATATAATGGTTGTTTTTCAATGAAACACTCCATAAGGAGCCGTTTAAACCGAACAACGTCCCAAAACCCGTTAAGGTACAATTCAAGCCGAAAGGCTTCATAAAACGTTTGATACTCAAGAGAGCCAATTTGGTTACATAGACCAAAATACCTCTTTTTCCAAAATACCTCTTTTTCCAAAATCTTCGATTCTCAATTTACCATTGGCCTTCGGCCCAAAACCCAAAAAGGTTTTCCATTTCCAAAATACTCCATTTCATGAATGATGCATAAAACTCGACAAACACGTAAAAGTGCCTTTTTGACCAAATATCCATTTATGCAATAATCACCAAAACATGTTCCTTTGTGACACATTTATCAAAATATCCTAACATCCCAAATATGATGTTTTACAAGGTTTAATAAGCTAAACACTTTAAGTAAACAAAAGTTACCAAATAACCCAACAGTTGATAATTTCATGTAAACACATAAATGCTTTAAAAATAAACCTTTGTGGCATGTACAACGTTTTCACAAATCAACTTGAACTCACCTTGCTAGATTTAGGCTAAATCTAGATTTTACCCCACTTTGAGCTCCTTTGAAGAAACTTGAATCTTCAAGCAAAACTTCCAAAAACCTAGATCCATAAGTTTCCAACCATCAAAACATAAATAACCACAAATACTCGATCCCCAACCTTATACATGAATACCTCAACTAATACCGAAACCCTAACTTCCATAACCGAAGAGAATAGAAGATTACCTTAACCTATAGCTTGAATCACCAACCAAAACACTTGTAGACCTCCAAAACGAACTATAAGCTTCCAATCTTCAAATGGTGAAAGGTTTGGACGAAACCCCCAAGAACATGGTGAAGAAGATGAAGATGAAGGTGGTTTATGATCTCAACTAGTTAGATGATGAAGATTCATGTGGTTTAAGGAGGAAAAACCCTCAATATTGGTTAAGGTTCGACTTTGGGGTTTGGGGTTCGGTTTGGGAGAGAAAGGGGGAGAGAGTTAGGGTTTGGTTGAGAGAAATGAGGCTTGAAGGGCTGAAAATCGCGTTTTGACCTGACAGTGGGTTTCGCGGGTTATGTCGCGACTTAAAGTTGCGGCATAAGTCGCCCGTGTACTCTCAAGTCGCGAGGTTGGCCCTAAGTCGCGACACAACTCGCGTAATGCACTGTTTGCCCGGTTTTCCACCCGTTCACTGTTTCGGCCGTAACTTCTTCGTTATAGCTCCGTTTTTGCTCCGGAAAGGACCGTTGAACTCGTAATTGAATCCTTTATCCATCAAGACTATAAAGTCTAGGATTCAAATCCAAAATCATATATCTTATTTTTTCCCCTTTGAAGCTACTGATTTTAGTATTAACTTGAAATGATGCTTTTCGAAATTTGGGGTGTTACAATCCTCCCAACCTTAGAAGAGATTTCGTCCTCGAAATTTAGCACCAACCAATCACCCAACATCGCCCTTGGCGAGATCAATTGATTCCCTATGCAAAAGGAATCCCTTCACGAAACCTTACCTCATATACGAAACCGATTGCATCCCATTTAAGGTTGTCGACACGTTTCTCATAACGGGCCATCACAAACTCAACCTCACCGATTGATATAACTCACTCATACCGGAATGAACGTTAAATCTTTGCTTAATCACTTTCTTAACATTGAAATCTCGGTTGTCTCCCAACCTTAGATTGATCGTATTACTCCAAAAGCAACTTACAACTTTATCTAGTCATTTCCACCAAGAATACCCCAAAGCAGCTGTTTCCCTTAGATACCTCTAATTACGACGCATCAAGGTCTCCTCAATAATCGATTTGTACTTAAAGTCTACCTCCACATTCTCACCAAAAGTCTCCAATAATCATCATCACTAAAGAGTTATTGTCATTTGACGAAATTTCCTAACGACTAGTTTGGTCTGAACCATCGCAACCTTTAAATCCGTTCCTCAAAGCTGACCCGGACACAATGTTTGCAAGTGCTCCCACACTTCTATAGACCCAAGCATTGTGTTTCCACCAGAAACATACCATTATGCTCTACAGATAGTCGATTATCCCAAATCCCATGAATCCTTAGATTTCTACAGAGCCACTCCTAATATTGATGAAGATGTCCTTCCAAGGCGCACCAATGCGTCCTTTAGGTAACTGGTTAACCCAAATTCGGCTATCAGTCAACTCCGTTCCAACCCCAACCACACAACATTCCTTTAACAAAATCTTTATCACCACGGGGATGCTTATACCCATCGGTACTTAAACATCAACACTTAACCTTCTTTTAATTTCCATCACCGAAAGGTCCTTATTTCCCATAATCCAACCGGAATACTTCCAAACATTCTAAGATCCATTGACTTCAAGAAAACAAGTCGACACCTAAGACTAAACGGTGACTTCGAAAATGTGGACATCCCGCCCACGACTTCAATCCAGACGGATCGTCGCACTAAGGCTGACACCTAACAAAATGCTAAAATTCCAAATCGCGCATTCCTAACAAACAGATCACCAAAATTTCCTTTTAATCGCGGAACCCACCAAGACGGTATGCCGACAACACAACCCATGATGTGACACCGACTAGCAATCCATCACAACGAATCCCAAAAGAAGCGCAGGTAGTCACATAAGACCTTATCCCGCATGATTACCGAAGTATAAAATCACCCCTTAACTAGCGGAGAAGACTTAAATCTACTACTTCCATAAAACAAATGCGCACAAATTCAAAACTGAAACTCAAACTTTCACGACTGACCGCAAGTCGGAACATCCGACGCCTCCAATTCCAAGGACTCCCTTAGTCCCTAATTACAACTGCTCTTACGCCAGGGTTAAAATCTATAGACCTAATGAGTTCAAGGTTTTTCAACTAGTATGCCAATTTGAGTTTATAAAACTTTCGAATACAAAGGCTTCCTAACGATTAAACGTGCGGCAAAATACACTACCGTCCATGCGATAGGTTTCAAATTGATTAACCACACAGCGCATATGAAACCATTTCCAAAAACTTGTTTGTTCAATACTTACGTTAGTAAAGACAACAATAAAACATGCGCAACAATTTACACCATATAAGAGAAAATAGATTCATGCACCACAACACGTGCAATAAAGGTTTGTACAATTCCAAAAGAGAAATTCACAACTTTAATTTTTAAAATCCTTCCTCTTTAACCAAAAGACGTTGTGGCATAAAATTATTAACCACTCCATATGCAACAGTTTATTCCCCAAAGTTCGATGAAATGATAAGAATGCAAATAATTCTCAAATCGAGTTTAAAACTTTAAGCCGCCTCGATAAGACACATTTGACCAAGATGGTAACTACAACGATATGCAATTCGAAAATTCATTTCATGTATTGCGGAAAATTTATAACAGCAAGGTCAACAAGCGAAGCACGCTTAGATTAAAATTTAATTTAAGACAATATAAATATTTCGCATATGTACTCACGCGAGTGAAAGTCGGATTCAACCCAAAAGTATGCACATATACTCGCGTGAAACTCAAGATGCAATCATGCGACATTTCGATTTTTCAAGGTGCCTCTTATGGTTGCAAAAGTGTCGATGCAAGACTCGCATGAAACAAAGCATTGAACACAACCCGTAAATTAACGCACACAATGATGCATATGCACATGTTCTCAAAATTATTTTACGCACGCAAAATGACGTAAGACGAGGCACCCTAAACCCAATTGATTTTTTTTTTTTTGCGAAACTCAATAATGCTAAAATCATGCAGTGACAAATTTTCATTTCTCAACAAGAATGCAAGACGGCATTATGGCTAAAACATTAAGCCTTTAAGGGTTTCCTCTTTTAATGCGATGAAAGGTAAAATGACACCCTTTAACAAAATTCACATGGGACACAACGCCAAATAACTCGTAAGCTTAAAAGAAGCAAAATTAAAACTCACGCATAAAACAATACTCCATGAAATTTCAACAAAACTCACACAAACTAAAATCCCCAAGAAATTCCGACTCAAAACGTGGGATTAACCTTTCCTTTAAAACCATCAACATACGTGGAGGTGATCCAATGTCTAGGTTAAAATCTCATAGTTACTTGCCCAACACCCAAACGACATTAAAACATGGACATTACAATATCCGCAAATAGCGTTAAACACGAGACATAAATAAGGAGACTTTTGATAACAATTTGCAATTACGTGCAACAAAACGATTTCAAGTATGCTTAAGCTCACAGTTTCAAATCTGATGCGTGCTAAATGCTCTATCAAAACTTTATAATATAAACCACTTTTTGTTTTACGAACATAAAAAACAATTTATGCAAATTTATTTCGGAAATAAATTTAGTGCAAGAATTTGGTCGGCACTTGGCATCATAGGACTACACTTCCCAAAAAGAACCCGACATACTATTGTCATCCGTACGCATCAAGCATCTTAAAGCCGCAATCTCAATAATTGACAAACTTACGAATTCTCCTTGAATAGGATCGGTCTACCAACTCACGAATCTAATCCAACCAAGATTTCCGACCCAAGGGGACCAACTTAGTGACCTCCTCGCACTTAGCTATCACTCTCCGGTGACCTTGATGTAAACATCAATCCTTCCTTAGCTAATTCGCTTAGGACTTCTCACTACCCCCAACGGTCATCATCCCAAGGTAGCTCAAGTATACATATGTAGCATGTAGGTTCACCATGACACTGGCCAGGTGCCATTATGAACGCACAATACACAATCATCCTTGAGACCCTCGACAAGTTTCCCGTTTCTAACGACTTGGTCAACCTCAAATTATCTTATCTTAAGGTACCTAATGTGCAACTCCACTTATCTTTGCTTATAAGAACGCTAGCTTGAGTCTAGGCATCCTAAGATCAATACCTAAGTCTCTCAAACTTAAGCTCTGATACCAACTTATAACACCCTTAATTCTGGAAATAGCAACTTATTTAAAATTTTCTAATTACATCGATAAACGATTCGTCTATAATCACAAGTTAAGGTTTAACTTCAATACACACACATTCATTCTATACATATAGTCTATAATAAGGACGAGTGCTACTAAAACCCAATAAAGTCACTATCTCCAAACTGCGGAAGACTTCATCAAATACTTACACTCGCGAAAGACTAAGCACATCTCTTCATAGAATTGTTAGAACCAACCCCCACCTGGAACCTGATGCACATGCCGACAAATAAAAAGGGTTAGGCTTAACGCCTAGTGAGCTCAAGAGTTTTAACATGACTGAATAAATCTTTAAAAGCCAAGAAACCAGTTTAAAGCGAGATCCTTCGAAATAATATACTTTAAAATGGAAACGACACATTTTCCCACAATATGCACTTTTAAAGACAATGTTCTCAAACACACATTCCTTATAAAACGATGCACCCAAAACGCACCCACACAGTATTTCTCCAAAAGACTCATTGTGTAATTAAAATGTACGTTTTAACACCGAAGGCATGGATAAGGGAATACCCAAGATAACACCTTTCAATGACGGGGGATACCCGATTCCATCGTATGTGACGGACACACAAAGTTAAGCCACGTATCGACGTTCACAATAGAGAAAAAAATTTCTCCATCTCATAATTATGAATGAAATGTGAAAGTTGATATTTACATTTGAAAGTCAACAATAATTTTGGAACAAATTAAAATAATAATATATTATTTTGAAACCAGAGGATTAGTATTTTATTTTTGGGAAAAGTTTATAAAAACCCAAAAAACTATTCCATTTTGAATGATTAAGTCCTTGAACTAATTTTTTGAATGAAAAGATCATTAAACTTTCTCATTTTGAACGATTAAGTCCTTGAACTATTTTTTTGTATGAAAAATCATTAAACTTTCGCATTTTGAATGAAAAAAACCATTAAATTTTTTCATTTTGAATGATTAAGTCCCTGAACATTTTTTTTCCAATAAATTAAATCATCAAACTTCTAAAAATTGGCTACTTACATCATTTTAACCCAAAAAATTTGTAACCAATTATCTTTTGATTTTTCCTCTTTTGATATATAAAAATAGATCAAAAAGAGAGAGATCGATGGCAGGGGCAATAACGTTTAGGCGATATGGAGAACAGACAACGTTCGACAACAACAAGTGGCGAGACAGAGCGATACGGTAAAACTGATTAAGATTTTTTTATTTTAAAATCTTCATAGTCAGTTACATGTATCTTTAAAAAAAAAGGTAACCAGTTTTTAGAAGTTTGATGGTTTATTTATTTAAACAAATGTTTAGGGACTTAGTCATTCAAAATTAGAAAGTTTAATGGTGTTTTCATTCAAAAAAATAGTTAAGAGACTTAATCATTCAAAACAAGAAAGTTTAATGGTATTTTCATTCAAACAAATAGTTCAAGGATTTAATCATTCAAAATGCAATAGTTTATTGAGTTTTTTTGAAATTTTTTCTTTATTATATATATATATATATATATATATATATATTAAAAAAAAAAGTCGGAATAATATTGGTTGGTTGAGATCCGATATAATAGAAAATGAAATGCAATAAAAATGGCGTGGGTAAAAGAGCTGCCTTACATTGACGTTTTATTATTAGATTAGATTAGAAGAAAAAATTGAAGAGGCGCATAGCAGAGCACAATTCCTCCCTCTCTCTCTCTCTATAAATAAAACCTTACGTTAAAATGCTCTCTTTTTTCTTCTTTCCCCTTTCTTTTCTCTGCTTTGTCTTCTCCACGACTAACCTTTCCCGGCAATCTCTTTGCCGGCTTTTGACCTCCGACCACCGGAAATTCTCATCCTCCGGCATTTTCGTATCTTCAAGGTTTTCACTTTCTCTCTTACTTTTTTTTTTTTCTTTTGTAACTATTGTCTTAGTTTTCATTTGAAGTAGCTTCAGATCTCTTACATATTTCTCAAAACTTTCACCACTGCTTTCTCTTACATGTTGTTTCTTTGTGAATATTTCTTTCATATATTGTTTGCTGTTGCACATGTATTATGGATCTTGGAAATATCGTTGAATGATTTAAGAATACTAATGCAGATTCAATGATATTTTTTTTTATAGTTCTCTGCAATTTCAGATTTGGTAGTTTTGTTGTCAAGTGTTTTGTCTTGCTCTTAGGACGGATTAAAGTTCAGAATTTGGTAAGCTTTTGATTTTGGATTGTTCAACATTGAAGGTAGCATTTATAGTTTTGTGGCCTTTTCATTTTGAACTTCTAATAGAAAAATGAACTCAATTCTACACTTTTCTTTTTTCGTAACTTCTTCTCAGAGCCAGAGGAGTGTGCTTCAAAATGCCTTTTCCCATCGAATTTCACACAAAAGCTCAGTTTTTCTCTAGACAGACTATCAAAATGTAATCTTCTTAGATGTCCAGCGACAAAATGAATCTAATTGTACCAATAGGACATTAATAGCAACTGGATGGCAATGTGAGAATCACAGTGATTAAAGATCTCCTGATATTTGAGCTTCAAGCATAGAGGTTATTTATTTTGGGACAAAGGAAGTAAAAATTATTGGCTTAGATTCATTAAAATTAACCCTAGACAACTTAATGCATGTTGATATCTTAACATGTCGGATTACATACGGATAAGATAGATTATATTAGCAGTTAAAGTGTCCTTGTCCTTGTCCTTGTTCTTTGTTTTTATACTTCCTGTAGATGAATACAAACAGAGAGGACTACTAGTTTTGTCTTTTATATTCAATCTTAAATAGTTAAAGCTTGTACTCTATTCTTCATAGATTTGCATCATGATGCAGGTTATAGTTTGGTGGAGGAGTTGAGTATCATGGATGCCCCTAAAGAGTCTGGACTCCGTAATGTTAGCTCAGTTTGCTCCATTCCAGAAATGGATGATTTTGATTTGACAAAGCTTCTGGATAGACCAAGGCTTACCATTAAAAGAGAGAGATCATTCGACGAGAGGTCACTTAGTGAGATGTCTTTATCAAGGGGTCTTGAGAATTTGGATCTTGGATATTCACCGGGAGGACGCTCTGGATTAGATACCCCGGCTTCATCGACCCGAAACTCTTTTGAGCCCCATCCGATGGTTGCTGAAGCCTGGGAATCTCTTCGTAGATCATTGGTGCATTTTAGGGGCCAACCGGTTGGCACCATTGCTGCATATGATCATGCATCTGAGGAAGTTCTAAACTATGATCAGGTAAAACCTTGTACTCCTTAATCATAACTTATTTGAGATTGGAATTCACTGAGTTTAATATCTCATCTTACTAAAAGCTAGATACCTATGCATTATAATATAAGCTAAGACTTATCCTTTTAAAAGATAAAACAAGAAAAAGGGACAGAACAAAAAGACGATATTCCAAAATGTATCTTGAACATGTCTGTCATGAACCATGGAGAAACTTAAAGGAAGATACAAGATACTAGAAAATAAAAGCCCCACCTGCAAGAAGGGAAAACTTCATCACATCAACTATACTATGTTGACGACTCATGGCTATACAAGTTCCCTGTTGACAGTTGCTTCTGTTGAGGCTTCTCCTCACCTAAATGATGTCAAGAATGCTGCATGTTAAATTACTTGAATGTTTTACAACTTCTCTTGATGAATAATTCACTTTATACTCTAGCTTCTAATTTTTTGGTTAAATGTATTTACAATTTAGCAAGTATTACTTGAAACACGAGGTGGAAATGAGCCTAGTTTTCCTTTTTGCAGAAAAACAATTTTGAAATTGCATGTTCTTGTAGCTTCTTATCAACCTGAATGTCTTACTATATTATGCATGTTCATCATCACTTTATGTCATATACTTTCCATCATTTTTTCTGGATAATATTTTCCATTTCATCAATGTTATGTGAATTCCTAGCTGTAAATATATTATGTATTTAATGGTGGATTCTTTGCCACATCATGAATATGTGTTTGGTGCCATTCTGATTATTATCTTTATGATATGTAGGTCTTTGTACGGGATTTTGTTCCTAGTGCCCTGGCTTTTCTAATGAATGGTGAGCCTGATATAGTGAAGAATTTCCTATTGAAGACACTTCAACTTCAAGGGTGGGAAAAAAGAATTGATAGATTCAAACTTGGGGAAGGGGCAATGCCTGCTAGTTTTAAAGTACTTCATGACCCAGAACGTAAAACAGATACAATCGTGGCAGATTTTGGTGAGAGCGCCATTGGAAGAGTTGCACCGGTTGATTCTGGGTTCTGGTGGATTATATTGCTCCGTGCATATACAAAGTCTACCGGAGATCTTACTCTAGCTGAAACACCAGACTGCCAAAAAGGGATGAGGCTTATATTAACCTTGTGCTTATCAGAGGGGTTTGATACATTTCCAACTCTGCTGTGTGCAGATGGGTGCTCAATGATTGACCGCAGAATGGTAAGAATGTTTTCAGTTTCTCAACATGGTTTCAGATCTTGTTGATATCGTATTATATTGGGATTCCGCTGTTCCAAATTATATAGTGCTTCACATTTTATCTTTTCCATATTACAATATTTAGGTTCTTTTCATTTAAATTATTGCATTTCTTTTCATGGTTATTTGATTTTTTTATACATAGTTGGTTGCCACTAGAACTTTCTTAGTGTAATGATGATTCAGATGGATCGGTTTTAGGAAAAATTCAAAGAAAGTGAAAACTAAAAATGAAAATTTTCTGATCGTTTAGATTTACTAGCAGTTTCATTTTATTAGTGTCTTATATCTTTATATATTTATCTATTCATGTTCATGGGCCATCAGTGTACTATATATTCAAGATTCTTTACATATAATAATAAAACATTCTTTTAACACCAAAACATACACAGTTTTCATTTTCAAGTGTTGGTATTAGCCAACTAATTATGCACTGATTCATAGTGCTCCATCTGTTGGAAGACTACCTTAGTCATGCGAGCTCTGGAGATGTTGAATGCCAGTTAGTACATGTCTATGTTTTTAACCGTGGAAAGGTAAAATACTGGAATTTTCAAGTTCACGCCATTTCAATGGAAAAGTACACTTGTCTGTACTAGGAGTGTCAATATTCTTCCTATTATATTTTGTTTTTGCTCTGTGCCATGAAAATTGCAACAATTGACTAGACACAAAGAAGGGATGTGTTTGGTTGTTAATTAAATGTCTAAATGCTCTTCCATAATGAGTTATAATGCAATCTTGTAGAACAAAAGCAGCATCAACAATACTTCGTAATGGTGACAAACAGACAAGGGTAAATAAGTAACCTTAACTTGAAAGTTTTCCAAGGAAATCTGCATTTTCCATGGTATATCCACAGAATATGAAGTGTTGATGGGTCGGTGGAGGTTTGTTTGAGATCTTATTTTGTTGATTATCTTTTGAGTGTTAGGTATATATGATTTATCATATTTGGGTTTATGTTCCATCTTTTGTGATTATGTGCTTGTGTCAAAACTTAAACTAAGTCGATAAAAAGACACAGGACAAACACTGATAAATGCATTTTGCATCCAGTTTCAGTACTTCAATTACATTGTGCTATTGACCCTCAGAAGGATTGTATTACTTAACTAATAATCAGCATCTTTTGAAGTGAATCATGCATTGTTAATTCATGAAAATGTTCCTCATAGTCATTGGTAATGTGCTGATGATACAGTTCCGAGTGACAATTTTTCTTGTAACCAGATGCCCTCAATTGTTTTTGATAATTTGATAGTAGCATCCTGCTCATCATCTTGTATTCTTGTGTTCCATGTTATGTTTTTCCATGTCTCACTGCATGTATTCTTTGTCCATGATTGTTGTGGAAAATATACATAACTTACACCAAGTCATGAAATTGTATTTTTCTTTGATCATATTGAGTAACCGTTCCAGGGGTATGAAACTGCCTAATATTCAATTACTCTTGTGTTTAGAGAAGTTATGGATATTCTAGTCCTAAGAGGTTCTTTGAGCCATGTTAGTTTTAGCGAGTCAAAATTACACCAAGCACTAGATAGAAAGCCTTTTAGTGATCCAGGGAAGTACTAGAGACTTGCCAGGGAGCTCAATTACGTGATAGTAACTTGTCTAGACTTTCCTACTATGTGAGTGTACTTGGTTTTTATGTCTTCTTGCTACACTAGTCATTGGGATGCAGTCCTACATATCTTGCGGTATCTCAAAGTTGCTTTGTGGGAGGCATCTTGTATAGTGTATTCAAATCACGGACACCATGGGGTAGGATTCTTTACAAAGGAGGGAATTCGCATGATCTAAGGCTTCTTTGATCGGGTTAAGGTGTGTGATCACTCGGAGTTGTACTAGAGTTACTGTCTCTATTGGTTGTAACCTCATGTCATGTGAGTGATAAACAATGTAGTTTCTCATTCTAGTGTGGAGCGAAAAATACTGGTCAGGAAACATCTTTTGGTTCGGAACAAGTGCTTTCTACCCAAGTTGGCAGTTCATTGAGACAGGTTGATGCACTTATACTGCAACAGTTAACAATTACTCACATCACAAAGAACCAGGTATTTCGTTAGTACAAGCCTTATTATAGTAACCACAGTAGAGCCTCTTGTTCAACCTATATCGACACTCAAACAGAATGCTAGCTTGACGACTTCTTTATGAAGCGGTACAGGACCCTCAAACTTCGTATGTCAGAAGTTAGGCATGACTGGCATCTACATTCCAACTCGAGGAGCGTTAGCTTAAGAAGTGTCAGAAAAGTTAATGTACTATCTTTTTAGGGTTTTACTTTATGTGTTTATCGATCTGGTGTAACCCTTCTAATATACTATACATATTAAGGGTTGTTTCCTGGTAAAAAAGTGGAAGATCTGTCAAATCACATAGTCTTGGTAATTTCTAGTAGTTCCAGTTTTAGCATAGCTAAATAGTTTGCATTAAGAAACTTCTTTTCATCATCTTTTTTAGAATAGCATTTTTGTTATCGTGAAGTTCAGCACAAATTGCACCATACAGAAATAATGGAACTATTGGTTGATGATGTTGTCACTATTTTAACTAGAAGAGCAAAAAACAATGTTTCACTTAGAGCATCTTCAATGGCAAAGTCTTCAAAAGACAAAAAAGTCGTTGCATTAGAGTCACGCCAATGGACAAAAGCTTTTCCAAGAGTTGAGCATGGAGAAATAAAATCTTTTCTAAGAAGCTTGGTGGAGACCAAGTCTTTCATTTAGCTTCTGATAAAAGCCTTTCTCTTCGATGCAAAAAAGCCATTCCAAAGACTAAAGAAAATAGTAAAAATTCTTTAAAGACTTTACCATTGGATATGCTCTTATGGATGAAGCTGGCACAAGCACAAGCCTGAGCTGGCTAACCAACATATTATATACAGTACTTTCTAAGCACAAACTTGTATTCTGATACTGTGAACTTAGATATGTGCATTTTTGGATATGTGAAGCTACAGAAGATAGCTCTCATAAGTTCATTTTCTTTTTCATTTCAGATGTAAAGCCATTGATTTATGTTAAAATTTGAGCTTTGCCTTTTTGTTTGTTTGTGTTGTGGCTGTTAGATTTGTCTGAGTTGGATCTAAGTTTTAGCTTGATACAGCAGTGAACCCCTTTCACACCTCTGGCAAATGCAGTTTATCGTTATACATGAACTGTATATTGATGATCAATATAGTTTATAGCATGAAGATTATGTTACAGATATTGTGTTGCTAAGCAAATGCCACATTTCCTATGAAAATAATAATTGGATCGATGCTATGCCTAGATTGCTAATAATTGGAAATATATTCCTTGTTAGACTATATCTCTTGATATAGGAAGTTGAAACCTGTCTGTTGTTGCTACTGGATAGTTCATATCATCACCCTTTAGTAATGACCAAATAATATTCCATGTATTTGTTTTGTGTGATATCACTTGTTTTAGTTCTGCCATGATTTTCTTTGTCAACTGAAAAATATTCGCCTGTCTATAGGGCTGTAACCTATAGATAAATTCTATCATGAGATTGTCTAACTTTGGGATTCTGTAGCTTAGTATTGTTCTTGAACTAAAACAAGTTATATACAAAACAAGTTTTTCCTTGCCTGCAACAGGTATACACGAGCACAATCTCAGCTCTATAGATTTTATTAGTTTACATAAATTACTTATTTGCCAAAGACTAAACACAGTAGGTTTGTGTATAGAAACTTGGGGTTTTGCATGATCCAGAGCAAGCCCTGCTCTACAACATTCTGATCGAAAGTCCCTTGCATATAAGTTACATCAGATACCTTATCTTGGACCCATTTGCATGCACTGCTGATGTTTTTGAGATATATGAATTATGTATTATCTTCTAAAGAAAAAAATGGACTTGAATGAAATGTTAGTCAAGTTGCCAATGTAATAGATGCATCTATATTCTATCAACAAGATCCTTAAGTGTCTGCACTGTGTTAATTGATGCTATATTGAGACATAGTTAATCGATTTGGAAATATGTTTTGTGAATCCAAAACAAATATACCGATATTTCTCTTTTGCCTATTGCGAAGGCTGAAAACTTTTGAAACCTTAAAATAGTTCGAGTAAAGAGCCGTCCTCTAGAAACCAAGCAAAGCCATGAAACTTAATAGAACTACAGTTCATAGTTAATAATGATAAAATGTATATTGTCATGTTTACAACTTTGATATTTCTTGAAGTCTTGTAATATGAATCTGCTAGAATGCTGTGGATGTAAATATAAACTAGATTCTAGTGACTAATTTTCAAAACAAGAGCTCAGTTTAGTTTCTAATTCATTGATAGATAGTCAGTCAGCTCCTCTATATTAGGTTAATATTACAACAGCTTATTAGTTTTATAGACTTTTAACTGTTTCTTTGGTATAATTCAGCTTCACATCCTGAATGCTGATTGATTTGATGAATCTAATTTATTGGTGAAAATCCTTTTCGTAGAATAGGGGTTGGAGCTTCTTTGATCAGGTTGGAGTTCTGATAGCATTTGATAGGGTGCTTTCTTGAGAACATGGTACCCATACCCTGCTGCTGACTTTGCAAGTGCATATTTAATATGTTGTGGCTTGTACAACTATAGTATTTCATTTTGCAATTGCTTTCCATTTGAGAGGATGTATGCACTCACTGCATTCTCGATTCATCTTTCAGGGAATTTATGGTTATCCTATAGAAATCCAAGCTCTTTTCTTTATGGCGTTGAGATGTTCCTTGGCAATGCTCAAACTTGATGCAGAGGGAAAAGAATTTGTGGAAAGAATAATGAAGCGCTTGCATGCCTTGAGCTTTCACATGAGAAGTTATTTCTGGATAGACTTTCAACAATTAAATGACATCTACCGCTATAAAACAGAGGAGTACTCTCATACTGCTGTAAATAAGTTTAATGTTATTCCTGATTCAATCCCAGATTGGGTTTTTGATTTTATGCCAACACGTGGTGGTTACTTTATTGGCAATGTCAGTCCAGCAAGGATGGACTTTCGATGGTTTGCTTTAGGTAACTGTGTTGCTATCTTATCCTCCCTTGCCACTCCCGAGCAAGCTTCAGCAATTATGGATCTTTTTGAAGCACGTTGGGAGGAGCTGGTAGGGGAAATGCCTATAAAAATTTGTTATCCAGCAATTGAAAGTCACGAATGGAGAATTGTAACCGGTTGTGATCCTAAGAACACTAGATGGAGTTACCACAACGGAGGATCTTGGCCAGGTTTGTAATATTTGTCATTTTATTCAAAAATTTTCTGCTTTGCCTGCTTCTTGATTTTAGAGGCATAATTTTACATTATCTACTAAGCGGTGAAGTTTTTGCTACAAGAACTAGGATTTTGGTACTATAGATTAACTTATCTTATGCAAGAAAACTTATCCATTTTCTAACCTGCTCTCCTCTTGGCCATGGCATATCTGTTTAGTCCTGCCTTTGATGCTTTGACCAGGATTTAAGCCATGATTGTCTGACGTACTAGACAGCAATAAACGCTGCAATAAAAATACTTGCAAAGAAATTTAACGACTAGAAAGTGCATACAACACATAGCAGTCATGATGTATGGCACAAACCTTGTGTCAACCCAAAAAAGAGCCATGTCGTGTGGTGCACGAGGCAGTAGTCACTGCTTTCAAAAGCAAAAATATTTATTGAAAACTTAAAAGTGTTAAAATCAAATTCAATCATAATTTGTTCATTTAAGCATGAAAATCAAACTAGATGATCTTCCATCCGTTGGCTACTATTTAAAGCAATATAAAAGATTATGCACAATGCATCAACGTATCCCATCAATTTATTCATTAACCTACCATTAAATTTGAGTAACCTTCAGAGACAAACTAATACTAATAGTATACTTTAGTTTTTAGTAAGAAGGTGGAAAATAACAAGTAAATAAGCTAGCTGGAAACTGTAAGTAACAGAACTTAGACACTACTGTCTAGTGCTTATGGTATTTTACTCTACAATAGTCACATTAGATTCATGATCAAGTTTGAACCAGCAGGCTTCGGGACCGAGGTGAAAATTAGAATTACTTCTCTAATTTAAAACATTACATTAATTACTACAACAACAACAAACTCTTCATCCCAAACAAGTTGGGGGTAGGCTGTAACTAGTATCATGCAAAATTTATTCAGACAATTGTATATCTGGTGAACTATATATTAGTTATTTTACCCTACTTTGAACTCCAAGCATGGTGTATTACTCAAGGAAAATAATCAGAAGTTGTAAAAGCATATATGTATTTTTGCTGCCACTAGAGGAAGAAAGGAACAAAAAAGTGAATAAGGAAAACAACAAAAGAACTCTTATACTGAAAGATTTTAGATTGGCTAAAAGTGAATCAGATCGAACAAATATTATTAGCTGATGAAGCCAAAAGAAAAAATAAAGAGGTCAACCCTTTTCCACATGCTCCTATCTAAGACCATCTCTTTTAGCACACTTGGGTTGCATAAATCCCTTTTCACTACACCAATGTCAGTCTTGGTTGTCCACTACCTCTACCCTTTCTAATGACACCCTTTTGGTACAAGTATTCTCTGCTAGCTGGTGAATTTAAAAGTCTAGTTGTAGATGCTAAGTTGCTAGCTACTTCAAATGTTGTTGGCTTGGCTGCTTCTCAACCGGAGCCATCCAACCTTTTTGGCACGTCCTTGTTCTAGTCCCATCCTTATTTAATGGTCACCCATCCACTTCATCTTATGTTTATTTTTTTCTTGTCGAGTAAATCAAGTTGGGTCTCACTGCGATTCTATAGAACTTAACTTTTTGCTTTGATGGAACTATTAATCTCTCCATTGTTGTGCTATCAACACCAAACATTGAAATATATCCCTTGTAGCTGCTTTTGTTAGAATCTGCTTTTCTTATCTTTCACTTCCTTGTTAATACACTAAAGCAATACTTGTGTATCTCTGCTTTACTTCGACATAGTCCAAAGCATTTAGGTTCTAAGTTGTTTGTTGGTACCTAGTTTCGTACAATTATTGCCAAAATGCCTACACCATAGAATATCATCTTCAACATACTTCTTTCCATAAACCGTAATGTGTGCTGCACTGCAATCATAAAGCGTATTCCCTTTACGAAAAGTTCCATAATATACTATTTACATACATTTTCAACTGTTTGCTGTACACTAGTCTTGGTTTTTCTTCCGGTACTGGTAGTTGTCAGTGATGCATTCTGTGTTTTCCTTGTTTGTTTGACCTATTTTCCTCGCATCTGTCATGGTGCATTTTCTGTTAACAGTACTCGTTGCTTCTTTGCACACTCTCTCACCTGTAGTCTAGTATGCTATGAGTGTTTCTTTTGATTTAGTTTTTGAAGCGTCTCGGAAACCGCCTCTCTACCCCTTGGGATAGAGGCAAAGTCCTCCCGCATACATCCTACCCCCATACACCCTACCTTTATGTGGGATTTAGTGGGGAGTTTGGTATGGTTACCATCTCCTCAACTTCTCGAAAAGGAAATAAACATAACCTGAGGGGTTGGTAATTAATTCCCCCGTCTCAAAATAACTCCACAAATCTATTTTAGTTTGTCCCGAAATAAACGTCCACTTTCAGAAGTAAGTGTCTATTTTCCATTTTTATTCTAATGAGACGAGAAATACATTACTCCCTGATCATTAAGGATAAACTTGTCATTTTGTTAATTAGAAAGTATAATGATTACACATTCCTAAAACTGTATGCCTTTTTTTTATTGCTTACATATATTTTGGGACAAAGGGTGTACATTAAACTGTGTTGGTCTTATTTCTATCATAATTGCAGTGCTTCTATGGTTACTAACGGCGGCCTGCATCAAAACGGGGAGGCCACAAATAGCAAGACGGGCAATTGAACTTGCTGAAAGTCGGTTGCTAAAAGACGGGTGGCCCGAATACTATGACGGAAAACTTGGAAGATACGTAGGTAAGCAAGCTAGGAAGCATCAAACATGGTCAATTGCAGGATATTTGGTAGCAAAAATGATGTTAGAAGATCCATCACATTTGGGGATGATCTCACTTGAAGAAGATAGACAATTGAAACCCATCATCAAAAGATCCTCCTCTTGGACCTGCTGAAAACTCGAAACATAACAGACCCCGAGACATAAGAAAAGACGTGAGTAATCTATTTTCTCCGTGATAAAACGGGATTATAAGTTGGCTGAATTCTATCTTTTTTTTAGGCTGGATTGAGTGTTTCATTTTGTGTACATTAGCCTTTGGCTGGTATGTGTGATTGCTTCTCTTAATAAAAAGACACACAGACAATGCGATGCTCTTATTTGTGTTTAAATTTGCAACTATGCTATGTGATTTTCGTATGTAGAAGCTGTGGTAATCTTTCCAAATGTCTAATCTGGTTTTCTGAAAATATCTGATCAATTACATGAAATTATGTAAAGCATTTTGATCTGGTTGATATTTTATGTAAGGTACTTTCAAAACCATTTTGGTTCAATTCCTGTTTTGTATGACGTGTTTTTGGTTTAAATGTTTGAGATGTTACATTTGAGGTACCAAATGAAGGTTTTGAAAATATATAGGAATCAGGATAAAGTACGTTGTATTTTCATGCAATTTATTTGTTCGATAAAACCGACACAAGAACTGCAAAGGAGAGGAGTGTGTTTTGGTCCAACTAGGTCAAGTTCGGGTTTGTCTTCTTTGTACTTTATGTGGTTAGAGCATCTTCTAACATATTATTTAATATGAAGATTTTGAAGATTTTTACTTACTTTTTTGCTCAAACAGATTTTCGAGCTTTTTCTAAAACAATGAATTCTTCTGCATAAAGGGATGTTCATTTTTGAAAAAAATGCCAATTCCAAATGAAATTTCGTTTATGACTAAATTACCCTTGTATTAAGGATGATTGATCGATTGGGTTTTTGGGTTTGCTTGGTTTGGAACTTTTTAATTCAAGCAGGAAAATAAACCGAATTTAAGTTTAATTTGTCAAAGTGCATGTGAAAAAAATAGACTTATCGTAATCTTAATAGTTTGATATGATTTCACGTTCAAATTTGGTATTCATTCCAATGAACTAGACTTTGAACTTGGTCACTTGGTTAAAAAAATCGAATTCAAAACAAACAACTTGAAACCTAATTTTCAATTAATTAAAGAAACCCTAATTGAAAAAAAATATCCCACATAATATTACAAATCCAAGATACAAATCATATCAGTTAAAAACTCTTAGGGGCCACGATATCATTTGGGTGGTAGTCGACGCTTGACCAAAAGTGTTCACTTTCTAGCCACGCGAGAAACGTACCAACGGACAAGTTGGCGAAATTGTACATTGATAGGATTGTTTCTAAACACAGAGTGCCTTTATTGATTGTCTCGGATAGAGATAGTCGGTTCACTTCAAACTTTTGGGATGACCTTCAGAAAGAGTTGGATACAAGGGTGAAGTTAAGCACGACTTATCACCCTCAAACCGACGGTCAAAGTGAGAGGACTATTCAAACTCTTAAGGATATGCACAGGTCGTGCTTCATTGATTTCGGCGAAAGTTGGGATTCCTACCTACCGGTGGTGGAGTTTGCCTACAATAACTACCATTCTAGCATTGGAATGACACTATATAAAGCTTTGTAGGGTAAAAAAAATTAGGACTCCCTTTTGTTGGCTTGAAGCGGGTGAGAAACAATTTGTTGGGTCGGAGATCGTGCAAGAAACGACCGACAAAGTTAAAGGCATCTGAGAACGTTTGAAAGCAGCTCAAGCCAAGCTGATAAGAAGAGGAGACCAATGGAATTCCAAGTGGGAGACCGGGTGATGTTGAAGGTGTCTCCTTGGAAGGGCATCATCCGGTTCGGAAAGCGCAGCTGAGTCACCGTTTCCTTGGACTGTTTACCATAATTAAATGGGTCGGACTCCAAGCTTACCAATTGGAGTTGCTGCCAATGAATGGAATCCACAACACTTTTCACATTTGTAACTTACAGAAATGTTTGACGGAAGATGAAAGCGTTATCCCTCTCTCAGAAATTCGAGTAGATGAAGGCAACCGTTGTGTTGAAGAGCATGACGCCATTCTCGAGAGGAAATCAAAGAAACTTCGCCACAAGGAGATCATGATGGTCAAAGTGCAATGGAAACATCATCCCAACGCCAACGTGACTTGGGAAGCTAAGGAGGATATGAAAGAGACAATATCTCCATTTGTTTATGTAATGTAAGATTTCGAGGACGAAATCATTCCAAGGTTGGAAGGATTGTAACACCCATATTTTCTATTCATCTTTTGATTTTAGTAAACGCTTAGTTTAGGAGGATATGAAGAGACGATATCTCCACTTGTGAAGGATTGTGTGAAAAGTTGAGTTAATGGTGAGAAGTGGATCTGAACCGTTGATCTCTTTTAATCTCAAGCCCTCTCATGAATTGCGGCTTAGAAGAGAATTGATCCGGTGCATCTCGATGCATCTTATCTTGGTGCATCTCATCCTAATGTGCTTCCATTTCTCATCCAACGGTTGATAACCAATTCTCACCAATAACTCAACTTCTCACTGAAACCCAACCTCTAAGTGGTTGGTAAAGTGTGATTTACATATGATAGACTATCTCTATTTATAATATTATATGGACTATCTAGAGACTCTATCTAGATTTTTACAAGGAAAATTCTAGTTACATAAGTTGTGGTTCCTTCTAGAATATTCCGGCTTTTCAGGCAACATTCAAACTGGACGTGACATTCCGCTAGCATCCGTTTGGGTTGGTGCTAGAGGACTATAATTAACTTGGGATTGCAAGGGTTTGAAGTAAAGGCATATCTTATAACGTTGACTTCTTTCTCTTACCACCACATAAATGGCATAAATGGTCTAACATCTACAAATAAATTATCGAGCATACACTTTTTTCGAGCATAAATAGTCTAACATATTTATATGTTTATAAATCATATGATCAGAATATAAAACTTATCGAGCATACACTTTTTTCAAATCAAACATGTTCATATTTCATAGAATTGAAATATAAAAAATTATCGAGGCCGAACCAATAAATGCATTATTTGGTCTCGAGTTCGAGCCTATAAACGAACTTATAAAACTTGAAATTACATAATAATGTGTAACTCAAAATTGGAGTTCGAAAATTGACAAAATATTCGAGCTTGAATAGAGCACTATTTTGGGAAAATTATTTAAGCTCGAGTCGTGCTCAAGCCTAATATTATTTTCTCGAGCCGAGTTCGAACAACTTGCTACTCCCCTCGCCTCTGCTCATTAACAATGCGACTCACAACTAATTGGGTTTTGTTGTATTTAAGGTTATGTTACAAAGAATTGTTGTGTACCTAAATGGTGGTTAGCTCTAGATAAAAACCAATATTTCTACAACAAAACTTGGTTTTAAAGTGTTTTTATATGAGCTACTTTTTATTCTTCCAAACGAAATTTCTACGATAAGCATAAAAATAAGTTTATTTATTTTTCTCAAACGTGACCGAAAACTTTTAATTAATCAAAAGGTTTAATAACTATATGTTTTAAAAAATACTAGATATGTACTCGTGTAATGTAATGCGATATATCTTGATTTGAATGTTTCATTTTATTTTTTGTCATTGTCGATCTTATAATACGGTTTTATGCAATTTTAAGAAAGCCATAATGTTTTTTAATAAATTTGTTTAATTTATTTTTTATTTTAATTTAATTTAGGTTTAATAATGATGTAATTTTATTAGGTCTAATCATATAAAATGTTTTTTTTATAAAAAAAATATAATTAAGTATTCTGTTAATTGAATAATTATCTATATCTATACTATCTATACTATATTATAAAGATGACATAAAAAACTCTTAATTACAACTCACTAAGCTTTATGTACTATCATTTAAAGCTATCTATTTAAAATATCTTAAAAATAACTACTAAAGCCTAATGTACTACCTGTAAAGCTTTTAACCCAAATTAATATATTTCATCCTTATCTCTAATCCCCAAACTCTAAAATTGTGAAATTTGAATTCTGATAAACATAATCAAAACAGAATAAACGTCACAATTTAAATATAAAAAATTTAAAATATATAAGATAATTAATGAATTTTAACAAACTACTTAATTTTTTTTATATAAAAAACATTATATTGTTAAATCTAAATTAAACAAATTTATATATAAAAAACCATTATCACTCAATAAAAACCATCCAAAATCGTACTGTAAATCAATAAAAAAACAAAAAATAAAAGTAAACATTAAAATCGTGATGTATTAAGCATTATGTATTATTATTTAATGTTAATCTACTTAAAATCTTTTAAAAATCTATACTATATTATAAAGATGGCATAAAAAACTCTTAATTACAACTCACTAAGCTTTATGTACTATCATTTAAAGCTATCTACTTAAAATTTCTTAAAAATAACTACTAAAGGCTAATGTACTATCTGTAAAGCTTTTAACCCTAATTAATATATTTCATCCTTATCCCCCAAAATCCTTATCTCTAATCCCCAAACTCTAAAATTATGAAATTTGAATTATGATAAACATAATCAAAACAGAATAAATATCACAATTTAAATATAAAAAATTTAAAATATATAAGATAATTAATGAATTTTAACAAACTACTTAATTTTTTTTATATAGAAAACATTATATTGTTAAGTCTAAATTAAACAAATTTATATATAAAAAACCATTATCACTCAATAAAAACCATCCAAAATCGTACTGTAAATCAATAAAAAAACAAAAAATAAAAGTAAACATTAAAATCGTGATGTATTAAGCATTATGTATTATTATTTAATGTTAATCTACTTAAAATCTTTTAAAAATCTATACTATATTATAAAGATGGCATAAAAAACTCTTAATTACAACTCACTAAGCTTTATGTACTATCATTTAAAGCTATCTACTTAAAATTTCTTAAAAATAACTACTAAAGGCTAATGTACTACCTGTAAAGCTTTTAACCCTAATTAATATATTTCATCCTTATCCCCCAAAATTCTTATCTCTAATCCCCAAGCTCTAAAATTATGAAATTTGAATTATGATAAACATAATCAAAACAGAATAAACATCACAATTTAAATATAAAAAATTTAAAATATATAAGATAATTAATGAATTTTAACAAACTACTTAATTTTTTTTATATAAAAAACATTATATTGTTAAGTCTAAATTAAACAAATTTATATATAAAAAACCATTATCACTCAATAAAAACCATCCAAAATCGTACTGTAAATCAATAAAAAAACAAAAAATAAAAGTAAACATTAAAATCGTGATGTATTAAGCATTATGTATTATTATTTAATGTTAATCTACTTAAAATCTCTTAAAAAATAATTAATGAAGCAATATGTACTACTTTTAAATGCTTTTAACCATAATTAATAAATTTCATCCTTATCCCCCAAAATCCTTATCTCTAATCCTCAAATCCTAAAATTATGAAATTTGAATTCTGATAAACATAATCAAAACAGGATAAACATTTCAATTTAAATATAAAAAATTTAAAATATATAAGATAATTAATAAATTTTAACAAACTACTTAATTTTTTTTATATAAAAAACATTATATTGTTAAGCCTAAATTAAAAAAATTTATATATAAAAAAACCATTATCACTCAATAAAAACCATCCAAAATCGTACTGTAAATCAATAAAAAACAAAAAATAAAAATAAACATTAAAATCGTGATGTATCTCGCTGCATTGCACGAGTACGCTTCTAGTATTATAAAGAAAACATAAAAAACTCTTAAAAACAAGTATTAAAGCTTAATGTACTGTCATTTAATGCTAATTACTTAAAAAACAACCATTAAAGCTATATGTACTACATTTAATGTTATTTATTAATTTTCAATCATTATCTCTAACCATTTTAACTCCCCTAAAATCATTTCCCACTTTAACTTCCCTAAAATAACTCTCAGCATAATTAAATATAGAATAAAAATCAAATTTTAAATATAAAAAATATAAAATATAATTAAAAAAATCTAACATAATATTTTATAAAACAAATTATATTATGAAACCAAAATAAATTACATTATATTATTAAGTCTAAATTAAACAAATTTATATAAAAAAACATTATCACTCTCTCACAACCATCCAAAATCATAATGTAAATCGACAAAAAACAGAAAATAAAATGAAACATTAAAATCGTGAAATATCTAGCTGCATTGCGCAAGTACACTTCTAGTCTTAATTATATTCTATATCTTTTATACTTAAAATGAGATGTTTATCATGTATTCGATTATGTTTATCAGTTAGTTATTCAAATATCCAGCTTTTAAAAGTTATAACTTGTAATCTTGTATTTTAAGTAATATGTATCAATAAATAATACATGATATATAAAAATTTATTTTTAAAAGTTTTCTCAACTCTTTTATAATATAGAATAGAAGATTGACATTTATTTCGTGAGAGTAACATATTTCTATGTAAATATATAAGCAAAAATATAAGTACGGTCACTTGCATTGCTTTATTTTCGTCCATCTACGTCGTCTTCTATACTATATAAACCCTGCCCCTAAAAAACCCTAATTGCAGAAACGATAAGCGACCATGGCGGCACAGAAGGGACAGAGCGATTTGACGATGAAGGAGCTTGACATACAGATGATGTTGTCTGCCGAAGTGCATCTCGGTACTAAGAACTGTGATTTCCAGATGGAACGATACGTCTTCAAACGCCGCAACGATGGTATAATACAGTTTTGTTTTTGTTTTCAGTTTAATTGCCTACGTATCTCTGTTCCGCAACTTAGGTTGAACTTTTTTATTTATCAAAGTATGATGCATATATATTGTTCATCCAAGCTTCAAATTACACTTTAGGTTCGTTCTTCATTGAAGGTTGTATTGTACAGCCTTCATTGGCATGCCACTGGTGAAATCATATAGGTTTATGAAGTTCTTTTGTGTAAAAAATATAACAGATCATAGACTATGTTTTTGGTTTCATCTTTTCAAGATTAAAGAACAAAGAAGCCAACCAAACATATGAAAACCAGTGAACTAACTAAATTGGTAAAAAAAAAAAACTCAACAATTGTTGATATTCTTTGGGAAAGTTAATCAACAATATAATATGAGAAAATATTGATTACTGTACCATGTTATCTTTGTAAATAACAAATGAACATGTTGCCATTTTAATTAACAATGTCTCTAGGTCAGTTAGATTACATACAAAAGGCAAGAGAGAATGAATTAGATTGTTTACAATGTCACTTGGTTGGTAAGATTACATGTTGCACAGTAAGTTTATTCAATATTTTCTCTTTAACATGACCATCATCATTCTTTCATCTGATTTTCATGATGTATTCTGTCCACTGCCAAATCTATACAAGTGGTATAGAAGAATCTTAAATGCCTACTCACATATGATGGATAAAAGCTAAGATTATGTTATTCTTGGTGTTGTTTTATTAACCTTGCTACCTCTGTTTTATGGTCTATAGCTATGTCACTTGGATTCTCATATTCTGCAATCTAGTATTCTAGTTAAATCAGTTGCTTTCTTTGTCCCAAAAAAATTGCTATGACCAGTCATGGACTAATTAAAGCATTTGACCGTATATTGGAAGTGGGGTATGGCGGGTAAGAGACCTTTTCTCTACCCCAAAGGGTAGAGAGGCTAGTTTCGTGAAAACCCCCTGCTTGTGTTAAGGTATTTGAGAGAAATGGGAGAAACAGAAAGTTTGTTAACATATTTGAAAGTTTGTTGGTACCCTTCAGTTATAAAAAAGCAAAGGGAATCATGTGGCCCTAAACCAATATCATTAGCATTTGTAATAATCTTATCCATGAAGTAAAAGTTTAGAATATTACCAATAAAATGTTACATGTAATTAAAAAAGTCTTAAAATGGAGATTGTTGCAGGTAGTTTGGTAACGAGAGTACAACATATAGATCACCAAAAAACATAAATATTTGCTTAAGCAATAAGAATTTGAGTGGCAGCATGAATCAACTATAAAACAAGCAAATAGCACTAATCTCTACTTTGTTAAAGAAAAAAAATTGAAGTTGTCACTACAAGCTAAGTGTATTTTTTTAGCATGACCAAGCAAAACTTGTAATGGTAATGATGTCAATTTACGAAGAACTGAGTAGACCTCAATTGACTTGCGCCATAATGGTCATCAAGCAAATGAAAATCTCTTTAATCGGAATAAAAGCAGAACAACAAACATTATCATTTTTTCTTTTTGTAAATGGTCAATGCATCAATGGGGAAGCACGATTATTTAAAACACTTGACACTTGATGGCTGGAAGGAATTTTATAATCTTTGATTTGACACCAATATTAATATATTTTTTGGATTTTTTTTACTGGGTCTTTAAATTAGGAAGAGTTTTTGCGATGACACTTGTTCGCTTACATCATTTGCATAGTCAGTGTAACTTGTATATGTAAGTTTTATCTGTGGCTTTCTATTGCTTTCCTATGATAACATGATATATTTTTGATTCTCAGGAATATACATCATTAACCTTGGCAAAACATGGGAAAAGCTTCAAATGGCAGCCAGGGTTATCGTTGCGATAGAGAATCCCCAGGATATCATTGTACAATCTGCCAGACCATATGGTCAGAGGGCTGTGCTGAAGTTTGCCCAATACACTGGGGCACATGCCATTGCTGGACGTCATACTCCTGGTACCTTCACCAATCAGCTCCAGACCTCCTTTAGCGAACCTCGTCTCCTTATCTTGACTGATCCACGGACTGACCACCAGGTTTGTACATCGTCTTCTGCACATTATGCAACGACTGCTGGCTTGCAATATTTGAAGGGTTGTTGTTAATTCAGCTTACACTGCCTTTTATGAACAAAGACTTTAATAACTCGAACGGTGGAACCTCTGAGTTGTAAATCTATAGCTACCACCAATGTTACTATCAAATGTGCAAATTTTGTTTTTCTATTTGATGATAGATGATGTAATTACGAGGCGAGAGAATCTGTACATTACATTACATGTTTTGCTACATATTGAAATTTTGGAGAGTTTGGTGGTAGCTATAGATTTTCCCGACTGTTTGCTAATCTATTTCAAGTGTATTATTTGGATAAATTGTATTTGATCTGAAATTTTGATGGGTATTTATTTTACAGCCCATCAAGGAGGGAGCACTTGGAAATATACCAACAATAGCCTTTTGTGATACTGATTCTCCCATGAGATATGTAGATATTGGTATCCCCTCCAACAACAAGGGAAAGCATAGTATTGGCTGTCTCTTCTGGCTTTTAGCGAGAATGGTTCTGCAAATGCGTGGGGTTATCAACCAGGGGCATAAATGGGATGTCATGGTATGCATCAAGAAGTTTAAGATTCATTAAGACATATTATTCATATTTAAATTTATTTTATTATAAAGAAGGTTACTCCTTTGTACAACTGTACTTCAATAAACATGCAAATTATTATCCTACTTGCTATAATTGTGGTTTTTATTGCAGGTGGATCTGTTCTTTTACAGGGAACCAGAGGAGGCAAAGGATGAACAGGAAAATGAGGTAGCTTTGGTTACAGACTACCCAGAGTATGGTGGTGGTGATCAATGGTCTGCCCAAATTCCTGATGCTCAATGGGCACCTGATATGCCACCACCAATTGCTGCCGCCCCTGTAGCTGCAACCACTTGGACTGCTGACGGTAAGAGACCAGTAAAATTCTTTTTATTTGGTTTTTGTCCTAACTTCCTGTTTTTATGCAACTTACTGGTGTTTGTTGAAGTGCAATTAGCTGTGAAACTGCAATGTTTATGCTATTGGAAATTTCCGTAATTTTGATGGTTTTTCTTTTTCATTCCAGCTCCGGTTTCTGGCACCAGCGGATGGGAATCTGTGGCTGCACCTGTAGCTCCTGTTGAAGGTGTTGCTGCTACTGCTACTGCTACTGCTAGTGCAACTGGCTGGGAATGAAGTTTATTTCATGGTCAAACTCATATTTAGTTTATGGATACTCAGGTATTCTACACCTACAGATCTTTTCTATTTGTTGAGGAACTGTTGATTATTAGGTTATCGTTTTGGGAATTTTGGCTTACTGACTTTTTGTTAAAACATAATACCCAAGTTATTTGATTTGATTTTTTTTCCAGTTCATACATTCTGTATGTCCTTTGGGGTGATGATATTTGGTGCCCTAATAACTCCCAAAAGGCTGCAAAAAGGGCACCGTAATTAAGGCTATGTCTGGTAAACTAGCTGATAAAGTTGTTGTTAACTGATTAGACTAGCCGATAAACTAGTATTTTTGGTGAAAGTAGCTGAGAAACGGGATAATAATGTAAAATGACCTAAAAGGACGTTAAAAAATTAATTCCAAAATTAAGGGGTATAATTGGGAAAAAGGCCCAGTGTTAAGATTTGACCACAGGTTAGTATTGCATTTGCACCTATCTACACGACAATACGACCCGTTAAGATTTGGCAAGGCCAAAATCGGTTAAGACTTGGGATAGAGGACCAACGGACGGTTAGTTAAGAATTTATCTTTTAGATAAATGTGGGTGTTCATGCCAGCTTGTGTTCCTTGACTAATGTTTTATGTTGTGTTCTTGAGTTTTTATTACAAAGGAAATGAGGGAAAGGAACGGATGGGGGAAAGAAAAAATATCGTGTTCTCGAGGAAGGAAAATATTGTTGATTTTCTTGTCAAAATTTTCCTCCCAAATGTGGGAGGAAAGGGAAGGAAAGGAAAGAAATTTTTTTATAATAAATTTAAAAAAATTATAAAATTACACATATACCCATCAAATACACTTGACTATGAAATAAATAAGGGCATATTTGTAAAAGTGGCATATTTCTTTTTCTTTCTCTCCTACTCAAGAATATCAAAAAAAAATTCTTCCTTCACCCTCGAGAACACATAAAAAAATTTCTTTCTTTTCCTTCATTTCTTTTCTTTTCATTCTCTATCTTTTCTTTCCATAATTCAAGAACACAACGTTACAGTTAAAGAGTCAGGAAAACCCTTTAGGGAACTCGAACTATCAGTTTAGCTACCATAAGGCTACGTTTGGTTCACAAGATTCCTATGGAATCCTAGGGAATTGAATAGGCTAATTCCATTCAGCTAATTAGTTTACACAAGGAATGAAATTGAATTACATGGATTCCACTCTTCACGGATTTATTCATATGTGAAGTTAAAATTCATTTTTACTCGTTTTTTTTTAAAAAGACAAAACTATTGATAAAAACACTAGTATACGCATGCTCATTGGCTTTGGACTCTCAATACTTTGCGGTCACCATCAATTAATTATTATTATCATATTATATTGTATTTGTAATCTAAGCAATAAAGTATGAAAATGTATACACGTGTTGAAGAAGGTTGTATCGAGTTGTGGACTTACGTTTTCGAGCTGTTGTATTACACGTGAACGTACATGCATATTCATAAGGAATATTACATACATATAGGTGGGTTATTATGCAACTCTTTGCATTCCTACAACCCTTACAACCAAATCAGGAGCGTCCATTTGATCATCAACGGTTAACATTTGATTGGTTGTAACTACCCTTAATTTATTAAAAAAACCAAAAAAGATGGTGGATAGATGAGTTGTATCGGTTGTATAATCTAGAGGGGTTGTATTAAAACGCCCCTCTCTATATATAAAATTTCTTTTTTGCCTCCGGTTATCTTATTTAACCATTTTAATTAAAAATGCTACTTAACATGACTTATTGGATCAAATAGAGATACATGACAATAAATTTATCATAGTTCACAATCTAAAGAAGGTTTTCAGAGCATCCACAATGTGCTCGTTGGGAGGTTTTTCGTGAGGTTTTTGGGAGTTTTTCAAAAAGCAAAAACCTCCTTTTGAGGTTTTTCACATAGTGGAGAGGTTTTTCAATTGAGGTTTTTCGTCATAGTTCGTAACTGCACGACCTGCTTTTTCGTAGCTTTTTCGTATTTAATCAGTTTTAACTTTATAGAATTTTATAAAAGTTTCGTATTTAATCAGTTTTATTTATTAATATATTTAAAGTAATCTTATTTAAATATAATTATTAAATAAATAATATAAATAAATACATAATGAAAGTAATTATATTTTATATTTTTAAAATAATATCTCAAATTTGATATATTTATACAATTCTAACAGATTTTTTAATGACCCAATTTTTATTTTCGGTTATACATACTTTTAAATTTAACTTTTTTTAATTTTTATTTTACATACTTTTATACAACTTTTATATATTTAAAAAAATTATGTAAAATAAATACATAATTAAATTAATAATATTTTCTTGATTTAAATAAATATGTATTTGTATGAATTTTAATGTATTTATTTTTATAAATAAGAATAAAAATGATATAAAGTTAAAATAGTTGGACCCTGAATAGTTTAAAAAAGTAATGAAAAAGCTTGGGTGAAGTTTTTCACATAGTGGAGGTTTTTAGGTTGTTGATGTGACAATAATGTGTAAGAAAAAAACTATGAAAAAGCTCGGTGAAAAACACGTACACTGTGGATGCTCTCAATTGAATCCTCTCTATATATAATTTGAAAATGCGAGTAGTTTTATGAATCAATTAATATGTATATGATTAAATAAGTTGGATTTATTGAACAAAATTTATTGAAGCTTGATTCACATTAAAATGCTTGAAAATAACAGTCATTTTTTTTACAAATTCTGATGATACTTGTTTATAGGCATCGATGAATCGGGTAATTGGTCGAAACTGTAATCAATTACAGCGGGGCCGACTATAGTCATTACCGCTAGTAATCATTTAATTCAGTCCTCGGTCCTAGTTATAACTAGTTATGACCGAAATATGATGACCGATTAGAATTGCTATAACTTGTTACCCAAGCTCGTTTTTTAAAAATTATTATATATAAATAATAAAAATATTATAATTAATAACTTAAACAATCAAATATACTCCAATCAAATAAATCATCTTGATATATCATACATCGAGTACTATGCGGGTCAATATCGTCAGTAGCGTCAATTCTTTAAGTACAGAGGTATACCTCACGATACATGTACTAAATCGCATGCCGATTGAAACATCATCAATAACATCTAATCTTCAAGTACAGAGTGTATATTTCACGATACATGTACAAGATAACATTAATCTACACGGTACAGAGGTACTTCACAACATATACCGGTCAAAACATTATTGAGGTTTCCCAACATCTTTACCGACCCATAAATACATAAAAACTCTTCATGCATTTTAAAATACTTCAATCATGATTAAAAATAAATAAACACTAAATAGACACTCACCGTAAACAAATAGATCGTTCGTAAAACATCTTTTTATATGAGCATGTATCCCAACTTCAAAATCACATGAAACTCACATTTGGTGTGTAAGCGATCCTGATTCGTCAACGATCCTACCTACACAAAATATTAGACAGAAAAGGTCAAATATCAATCATATCATTCTTATCTAAACTCCTACATACGGACCTTAGCATTTCAAGTTGATTGGACCGAAACAAAAATATTCCAGATCTAAACGTGTAACAAAATCCAACTATTTCTTATATCTCCATAGAGATTTAGAACAAAATATCTAAAATGAAACTTTTAGATACATCTCATCTGCTTCCAAAAAGTCAAATTTCACATTAATCGAAGGTATACTGTATTTTATAATATTTTTATAAAATCATTGCACTGTTGCTGTCAAAAATCCAACCACTTTCAAAGACTAACGATTTTGGCCAACTTAGAACCAAAATTAGGCTTCTCTCGGGTGACCAGAAACTTATCGCATGCTTCATTTAGATAAACAAGCGATTTGTGGCAAATTGTACAAACAACTTGAAAGTTTTTGATTTTTTTTTTCACAACAACCATAAAGGTTGCATCTTGCCTCACTATCAGGGCCTTAAGGCCCATTTTTCTACATCATTCATCCATTTAACATCATATGATACTAAATCCACATTAATTAGAAGAACTTACATAAAAATCATAGCTTAAATGATAAATTTCTCCCTAAAGAACCCTTAAAAACTCTTTTTACACCTTGCAATCCTTCTCTTGATTATCTCACCATTTTTCTCAATTTTTAAAGGTCTCAACTTTCTATTAATTGCATTTTATAATCAAACATGGAGAGAAAATTTCTCTTTCAACTTCCACTCCGATAAAAATGGGATTATCTCCAATGTTTTAAAAACCGGGTCGATCCGGCCGGTTGAACGGGGACCTAGGAAAGAGGGCGGGTCAATTGCGACCGGGTTTATGACAATTTATGGCCCGGAGTGAACCGGCCGGTTTTATCAAAAAACCGGTTGAACCGGTGGTTACACCGGTTGATGTATTTGAATTGATGAAAAACTTATGCTTATGTCAGTTATGTGTATTTTTTTAATGTATTTGGTTGACCCGGTGGTTGAACCGTGACCCGGTAACCACATCGGGTCAACCGAAAACCCGGGTTTTAAAACCTTGATTATCTTTATCGTTAATTAAAATTTTGAAATATTTCTTAACTCAGCTCCCTCTGTTTCCGGATGCCATACACTTCAATCCCTAGACAAATTCTAATTGCCACCTTTGGCCCTCAAGGATTCTTTATTAGTGAAATATATTTTCTTTTTATTTCACAATAACCTACACGTACACACATCTATGTATTTTTGTTTTTGTTTTTTTAATTTTATTCAACTATTCCTTGCTCAAAAACCTTTGTTGTTGATAAAAAAGAAACCCAAAAATTTAGGGTGTTACACTAATCGATGGCTTTTTCCCTTTCCCTTCACTAAAACGTCAACATATGTACTATCTTTACCAAATATAGTACTGCACATGTCAAATAAATTATGAAGCACTGATATTAATTTGAAGATCTGTTTTTTTGGCAATTCGAGATCTTCTTCCATTAAACCTAAAGCATTTGCAACATCGGTTATCATACACTTTACACTTGCAGCGTTTATAGTGGTGTTTATGACGGCGACAAGTTTGTAAAATAGTTTACTAGTTTTTTCTCATTAATCTTATTATTTTCCTTCAAGTTTTGGCGCGAGCTTCTTTGCATTATATAGATATGTTTAAACACTAAACGGTTAGTAGGATAATATACATTGGATAATTGTTCGGTTGCATTTTTAAAGACTTCTAACATATTGATTTAAGTCGATAAGTGCATTATTTCCTGACTATATATGATTATAAAATAATGTTAATATATCTTTTTGCTTATATATTCATTCAAGCATAAAATGTTGGTGATTTTAGGTTTAAAAGGTAACGATTCTACTAAAATATGGACGTCAGTTTTGAAATTATCTTCGAGTTAGTTTTCTAATACCCAAGCAGACTTGAGCTGAAATATAACTTTAAGGAAAACATGCTCTCTGTAACACCCTCAAATTTGGAAAGAGCAACTAAACAGAACTTCGATAAAATAACCAAATAAAGGATAAAATCCTTTCTATAAATCCATCCTTGGAAATACTTAAACTTTAAAACATAAAATTAACACCAACATTCAATAACTTAAGTCACATATTAGACTAAATAAGGTCGGGTGTTACTTAACCCAAATAAAAGTTGCTATTCCCAAAATAAATGAGGAAGACTTCACCATGCTATTGACTTATTGAGCACACAACTAGCACTCATCTCTTCACAGTGTCACTAGAACTATTCCCGACCGAAACCTGTAGAACATGTCGACAAATAAAAAGGTTAGACTAACACCTAGTGAGTTCAAGAGTTTTCATCAATTAAATGAAACGGTAAACTGAAGAATGTTTTTTAAGTCACAATTTCTAAAAAGGAATGTACAAAATATAAAAGTAACACCTTTCCCAAAACCCACTATTTTCGTGATGAAAACCCAAATACAAAACACTCTTTCAAATATGAATTCGAAACCCAATACTCACACAAAACGTGAATGATGATAAATGCTCAAATATTGAAACTCAGATACAACTTTATTATCCAAACTACCGAAATATGAGTAAGACTCAAGCCCCAGAATAATAACTTATGGAGAACACCCCATACTCAAAACGTCACCGAAAAACAAAGATAAAACTAAATACCCAAAATAACACCTTTGGTGACGGGGGAGACCCGATTTCCATGGTTAGTGGTATAACACAGAAGTAGGTCATTTTCCATGTTATTGAGCTCACCATACTAGGATCAAGGCCACGAACTCGCCGGCTCGTACTCAGATGTGGGGGAGGGCACCCAATGATCCTAGGCATACTCATTCACTAGGATTATATTTACGATCCATGACTAGTATCTGGTCCCACATAACCATATCAAGTTGCCTTCCGAGGGCCCAATGTCTCAACTAGTTACAAATGAGAAATAACTATCCCATAAAAATTGACTCAGAAATTACATCATAGGGTCATTGGCAGATGTTTGACTCCAGAAGCCCGCACCATAAGACCCTCAATGACTCCATGACTAATCCTGGTCCCAACAAGGAAACAACCGTTCCATTAAAATAATAAAGACTCATATGCCTATGGATTCATTGCATTACAGTCTATAACATTACATGACTCAAATTGAATGACCAAAGCACTCAAAACATGTAATTCCCAAATGATATGTATTAAACGCAACAACACACTCAAACTCCACAATCGGGCTAATAAAGCTGAATAAATGTCCCAATGACTCATCTTAGTCAAAACCAAGCAAAAAACTCAACAATTTACTAGACCGTAAAATAAAAGTCAGTGTCAACAATAAACACGTTTAACCAACGGTTATGCAAAGTCAACGACCAAAAGTATGATTAACCCAAAACTCGTCATTGGTTGAGATAAACCATTTTCCAAAGGAACTCATACCCTTATATTTTCCAAAATGTCTCGTAACACAATAATATGCATTTTCAAACGGTTTATAAGATCAAATACACTAAAAGGACATTTACATCAAATGACCCCCATTTATATATTAAATCATCGAGGAAATATATCAACATGGTTTATTTATAAAAATGTCCAAAAATCCCAAATGTGGGTGTTTTACAGGATTTATAAAACCAAATAACCCAAATGACTGAATGAGTAAAACTCTTCAAATATTCAACTTTTAATAAAAATTATGTAAACACATAATCACCTCAAAATAGACATTTTTGGCATGTACAACGTTTTCACAAATCAACTTGAACTCACTTTGCTATATTTAGGCTAAATCTAGATTTTTCCCGACTTGAGCTTCTTTGAAGAAATTTGAATCATTAACCAAATCTTCCAAAACCTAGATCCACAAGTTTCCAACAATTTAGAATTGTTTCCCAAACATCTTATATCAAAATCTCCATTTTGACCAAAACCTTAGTTTTGACCTAACTCCCTAAAATCCTCCAAACCGAAATTTGAGAAACATAAACACTAGGAAATCATTATTGAAGAATTTATAACTCATAATAAAATTTATAATGGAGGAGATGATGATGGAGGTGATGATGATGATGATGAACTCTTGATCTTTGCTTCCACTCCACCACCAAATACTCTTGGATCTTCCCAAAACTAATAATCTATCCTTGAAAATTCTCAAAAACGAAACCATAGCAAAAAGAATCGTTAAAATCGGAGTTGAGATGAGAAAGATATGACCAAATGAAGAAAGAGGCTGAAAATCGGATTTTATGCATTGCACCGCCCGCGAGAGTGACAAGCGAAAGTGACAGTGTCACTTTAGCTGTTACTTTCTCCCCAAATGTACCGTGGGCTCATTTTTCTTGGCTAAAGTTCCAGTGTCACTTTCGCATGGCACTTTCGCCCAAAAGGTATCGAGAGCCCTTTTCACCCGTTTTCTCGGTACATTGAATGCTATTATGCCAGTTATCGTTCCATTGTCGTAACTTCCTGACACATTCGTTGGGACGACCAAATACTCGGTAACGCCGGTGCAATTGTGACATTTGTCACAATTGCATGACACTATAGCCGGGACGACCATACTCTTAGTACCGTGCTATTATGACAGATGTCACAACCACATGGCACTATAGTCAAGACGACCATACTCTTAGTACCATCGGTGCTATTGTGACAAGTGTCGTAACCACGTAGCACTATAGTCATACTCTATAATTGGTTATTCCTTTACCGATTCACCTAGTTCAACACTTTTCCTCAGTTGGGATAAAAATCAGGATGTTACAATCGCCCCGCGAGACACCCGGTCACAATCGTGGGTACAATCGCCCGCTCCTCATCACTATTGGTATAGAGACCGCGAGAGTGCCACACGAGAGTGACGCTCTTTCACAATCGCAGGAACAATAGCCCGCTTCTTCCCACTCTCAGTACAAGGGTCGCGAGTATGCCCCGCGAGAGTGACACTATGTCACAATCGCCCAAGACGTACCGAGATCCAATTTTCTGAATTTTCGACCCGAAGCGTTTCCGATACAAAATTCTAACTTCACAAGAAGTTTATAATTAAGGGTTTCGATTATGAATTAATAAGAAAGGAGCAAGATAAAGGTTTACCGAAAAAATACGGGTGTTACACTCTCACACAATCTCAAGATTTTATCTAGGCTATTGCTCGCTGTTTTTTTCTTCTATATTCACGAATTCCTCCAACATTAAATGGGCCGAGTTCCATGTTATAGGTATGTCTATCGGGTTATAAGCCCTAACACTTACGTCTTCACAATATTTTCTATATGATTGATTGACTGACTGACTAGTATAAAACATCAATCTTATCATGAATCCAAATTTTGTAAGGTAGTCTAGACAACTTTCAATCCCGCTTGTATAGTTAAAATAATAATATGGGTCACAAAACATATGGAAAAAAAAACACCACCACATATATGCTTTAAAGCCAATTTTAATTTTTCAACACATATAGTATTATTGGATGCATTCTCAAAAGAAATTACATTATTTTATCCGTCAAATGATAAAATTCAGTTATATTTTTTAGCATTTGATATAATTCATTACTACCATAAGGGTAACCAAATTGCTCAAAAGCAATGTTTTTTTTAATCATTGACCACTCCTTTGGGTCAATACAGTGAGTCGTTATACAAAGATACGATTGAGCTAATTTGTGTTGAGCGCTCCAAACATCATGCGTTAGAACGATACAAGTTACAAAGCTTGAAAATAAATCTTGCATTTCCGTTTGTACAATTTTCCATAGTTTAAAAGCATCACATTTTAAAGTTGAGCGACTTGATGGTACCTCGATTGGAGGGATGTATGGATCCACCTTATAAAACGATGTCAAAGTAACCAAACGACAAGCCCAATTGAATCACTAACTTTGCTTCCATCTTCCTAACATAACTCTGTGTTATACATCTAAATATCGCCGGTTGGTGTAACCGTCACTTGGAACGAATCCTTTGCTTTCAATCCGGGGTAACTATTTTTATCGTGACATTTTAGGGTGGAATTTTCCGCCACTCTAAGAGCACTACAATTTCTACATTATGTTCTTTTTCCACTAAATGTTCCCAAACTACATTTTTTCGTTTATGATCCTCGATTAGTTTGATAACATAATTTTTGGGGGTTGACAGTTCAGACCAATAGAAACACTCGATCCAACTTGAGATCCACCAACTTGAGAACCAATAAAATTGTAAGATGCATTCTTTTACTTTCAAATGTCTTAAACCAGTTTTTATGGAACCTCATAAAAAAACACCAAAATCCCATCTATTTATGCTAAAACAAAGGGTAAAAAGGTAATTTTGTTAACTAAATAACGAGAAGGAAAAATAAAAGACCCCAAATGGTCATCTTAAAACCGTCAAAAAAGGAACAGTTGAATGGCAAGATCAATGAGATGGTTACATGTGGCAGGAGAGTATTTCAAATAGATTGTTCGGTTATACAGGCCCGATGAAGTAACCGGTTGGGTTGACCGGTTACCTACCTGGCCCGATCGATTAAGGCCTTAACTAGTTATGACATTGTTCCTATTCCGATCAACCACGACTCGTTAGGCAAACCGACATGACATGCCCATGTCTACTTGTGTATCAAAGTAAATATTTGTTTACTTGATTTGTTTTAAAAAGACTGGTTCGATTGTCGGTCTTCAATCAAAGCTCACCAAGACTTTTGACTCATCCTTTGTCGAAAATGTATAATCGATAATGCCCAAAGGTTTCGATCAAGAGACCAGGTCTGAACACAAATAGATCCTAAAAAATTTCTAAGCTGGATACAAAATAATTATCATAATATAAAATAAAACAAAAATAATTATAGGAAGTGCAATCCAATTGAAAATGACATGAAATTAATTTTTTTTTTCAAAACCCAAGTGGATTTTCCTTCTTTTTATCACCAAAAAGCTAAAAAAAAGTGCCAAAATATTCAAACTTGCAACATATAAATGACACATGTAATCACGCCTTTGGTACTTCGGAGAAGCAAATCTTAATTGAACCTATATTTGCTTAACGGATACAATCTGCTCATGGTAAAACTTCATATATGTTCGATATACTTTTATCTTCAACAAATGGCTCAACTTCTAGAAGATACATAATTGACTTCATTGATCTCGACAGCTATGCACTAACAATAAGCTGCAGCCACTTTTTGTTGACTTAAAGGAGTTGTTTGTTTTAAAAAAAAAGCTCTTAATGTCTTTTAAGTCTGAATCGTTCAGACCTTTTAAGATTTAGACTGTTTGTATTTTTTCCTAGTTTTCAGAACCTTTTAACTCTTAAATACGTCTGAAATAAGAAGTGGTGACCTAACTTCTTAAAACTCCTTATCGCCACCTCAGTTCATATGCTCTTCTTTCTCTCAAGACGTCTCCGAACATTACAGAAACATACAGTCTTGTTGATTCACATTTCAGACTTCAGCACCACCTCTTATTAATCAAAAGTAAAATAAGACTTCAGACTTCGGACCTCTTAAAAAACAAACGGCACCTCAGATCAAATTAAAACGGGTGCATCTTTAAGACCCCTAAAAAATTCACTGTGTTCACATAGAACGGGGGCACGGCACCCCCCAGGCTATTACTGAATCCGCCCCTAGTCCCGAGCCTAGGGCGAAATGTGCATCTCTAGAGCAACATTGGTTCGACTTGCAAATAAGCTACTATTCTACCAATTGATAATACTCTGACTCGACGAAGATGTCGGACACCAAATAGACTATTAAAACAACCTTAAGTTGGGTCACCAATGGAATTCTTAAACAAGGGCTTCGGACCACTGGGCTTGGATGTAGACCTTGATGACCGCTGTTAGCATCACTAACTAGTCCGGTGCATGCTAGCTGCTAACCGGACTTTGAGCTCGAGAAAAAGCCCTAGGGACGGATTAAAGATCCTAACTGGTCCTTGGACTATCCCAATCTATCCTAGTCCTTGGCCAATCCATCTCTTAGCGCTCATTACACCCTTAAATGTGTATATCACTCAAACATGACGCAATAAAACCAAACCAAAAAAAACCAAACAAGCTCATTATGTCCCCCACCTAGAGGTGGATCAAGAGGGAGACCTGCACTCTACCCTAAAGAATAGAGCGGCTATTTCCGTGAAGAAGCCCGACTAGTGAAAAGTGTGTGAAAGGAAAAAATACAGAAAAGCTAGAAATGCACAATAGGAATACAAATAGAAAGCGAGAAAGATAGATATGCTAAATTTTGAGATATTAGAACTGAGCTGACACAATGACACATCTGGCTATCTAACCAGAACATACCGAAAACTAAATTATGATACGAATCGCTTCTCTTGTTCTTAAATTAAAAGGTTTTGGCAACGTAAATCTACGAGCAATGGTTCAAAACAAAAACAATAATGGACAAATGAACGAAAACAGTTCCTGAAAACAATCCATACCCGTGTGTTCGTATTTCTCTTACACCAACTAAATCTAGCATTCTAATCTTCTTTGTGGGCAGACAGATGTGCGTCACTGTTATCAGCAATCGAGGTTGAAGCGCTTGCAGAACGGTACTGAGTACCAGTCCTCAATGGTTCCTCTTTTCCAATGGTAGCAATAAGAAACATCACGGCAAGCAAAAACACGATGATGTAGACAGTTCTCATACCAATAAGTGAAGTAATATAGCCCACAAATGAAGGGCCGAGCTGCTTCTGTATAACCTTACCCTCTCTGAATCTTTCAAGAAATAACGTGATTTGGGATCCTTGATCTTCACTGTGAATGTTTTCTGAACTGATAACCTGATAGCAATCAACATATGAAAGAGTTCAGTACCTAATCTTTGTCACACTTGTGAACAAAATGGACCAACATTTCATTGCAAAAATAATACTTATAATAACGATAATAAAAAGGAAAACGAATTCAACAAAATGTAATTGTGACCTATGTCTTTAGGTGATCTATTGTTTAATATTTGTGAAATTGTTACAAGCAAGGAAGCAAACCAGAGAATGGAAGCATACCCACATTCTTGAACGAGCATTTAAATTGGTTATCCTAAAGAAGTACGGCAAGCAGACAATTAGAAATACTAGTACCCTAAATGCTATAATCAAGTCAAGTTTCACAATAAATTATGCAAAAATTTAGAACTTTTAATTCTTAAATTTGCAGGGTCGGGATCGTGTGAGACCATCCACTTTTCGTGATACCCATGAGACCACTGTGAAGGTTTGTTGTGTTTTTCATGTGCAGGTTGAACGTTCAATGTTTTCTTTTGAAGGTTGGTGCTTTTCATATGAAGGTTGTGAAGGTTCGGTGATTTCCTGTGAACGTTCAGGGAGATGAGAAAAAAAAAGAACGCATATAAGAAAACATCGAACGTTCCAATGGGGACTTTATACAACACAGCAACACTTGCATAAAAAGGTTCAGAGCAAAGAGGGTCTCCTCATCGAGGGAGTGGCTCGCACAAATAAATAGGTCAATGGTCTCATCTTTCAATAATGTTTTGCCTTGTCAACTATTTATACTAGCATAGAGCCATAATATCACTATATCGAATTTAATAAGATGCATGTTTAGCTTGAAGGAATGTAATTCTGTGCACGCAAAAGGAAACCATATCAGAGAGGTTAGAGAAATGAATTATAATTAGCAACAAAAATGTTCTCAGCTTACCGAAAAAAATATTTCATTTCCATCCCAAACAACCATCTTCGGCAATGGAGTTTTCCTATCAACTTCAAAAGCCTCAGCAAAATCTTGCCATTGGTTAAAACCTACATAGCCAAATACAAGATCACGGTTTGCAGATGCAGCTGCCCTCAATAACTTGATCAATGCCTTTGATTCAAAGTGTGTCTCATCCTCCACAATGGTCAGCACGATTTTTCTATCATCGTCTTTCAACAGCTTTAGACCTTCTGGGCTGATTGGTAGGATCAATGGCAAAAGACTCTGTTGAATAAACTCTTCCAAAAACTTATCTGAGTGTTCATAGGAGAAGAAAAAGGGAAATGTCAAAGCAATGCAACCATTTCTAAATTGAGAGGTATCACAAACCACCACAAAATGTGACTCTGTGCCTGGTGTAAAAATTTGAAAGACCATTTACTTGGTTACATGCAGCAATATGATACACAGTAAATCATAGGCCTATTGGTTGAACCCTGTGATACCATTTGTTTCAATTAAGATGTTTTATTAAGGAAATGTCATAAAATATTCCTTAAAGATCTGCTTGAAACTTCTTCTTCTCAGAACAGATTGTTTTGTAAACTGAAACAAAAAGTTTGTGTCTGGAAAGAAGATAAATTGTGACGTAAACATTGCAGACATTAATTTAAACCCAACAACTTGACATGATCAGCATATTTATTTAACAGGTTAGTGGATGGTGTAATATGAATGTACTGGAAGAGCAACGAAAGACGGAAAGAGAGAGAGAGAGAGAGAGAGAGAGAGAGAGAGAGAGAGAGAGAGAGAGCAAGGAGGGGTAATTGCATATACAGCCAGCAACAATAGTTAAGAACTCAAAATCTTCCCCCATAATTTTCAGGAATGATAGTGGCAATAGTAATAGCAACAGAAACGGCAAAGAGCAGCTACTCATCTTAATATTTGCCAGTAGAAAGGAATGAAAATGGAGATGACAATCTTAAGTTATATATTTCATTGACAGTGTGTTTCACAATATAAAAGATGAGCATCCTGGCTTTGGGCCATCACTTTTGGAAATGATTTACCCTCTTGCTGCCTTCCCCCTTCCTCTCTCTCCAAATTAAATCAGCTAAGCATCTTATTTTCATCTAAAAAATTAGTTTACATGTAATGCATGCTTCACCTCGAACATTTTTTCATTGTTGTCTATAAAGTATAAACTTCCTCTATGGACTCCTAATTGCATACAGCATGGCACAAAGTGCAGAAGGTGCAGAGATTAATGAAATACACCATGTAATTTGAAATTCAACTAACCTTCAAATGGACCATAAAAAATGTTCTGTTCGTCGAAGCTTGGATGAAGGGCTAGCAAAGCAGGCACCTTATCAAAATCATACAAAGCCATGGTTTTTTCTGAGAAATCTTTTGCCACCGAAAACCATGCATTTTTCTTAAACTTAATTGCCAAATTTGATATCGCTGACTCATCCAAACCAAAGCCTATAAATATTGGAAAAGCCGTCCCAGCTGCTTCAACAAACTCAGTAATACCAGAATCAGATTCTAGAACAGTAACATCAGGAGCAACAAACTTCCTCAGGTATCTAACTAGTAAGTCTGCTTTTCTTGGCCCATTATATTCAGTGGGAACTCCATGCATAAAAATCTTTAAGGTAGGAAACCCACTGTATCACAGCAGCAGATGCATGTGTTAGAAAAAGTATCTTCTATTAATTTTTGAACTGGGTTAAGGCTTCAGTCCAGTTTAAGTGAAAAATTCAACTCCTATATGTTTGAGTTTTTGTTGTTTTAAAATCAGTTGGAAATCATATGAAGGCATGGAACCTACTCGATTTCATATTTTGAAGCAAGACGGGAATACTTGTCGGCATTTACTTTTGCAATCACAATGGGCTTCGTCAAACCGGAAAGCATAGGAGCAGCTTTATCTAACTGAAATGAAACAACAATAGCTTGTCAGCTTTCATCAAATGGTATACAGGACAACAATTAGAAGTCATCAAAGTGGACTTTAATGCTACATTTGACACAACAAAAAGAAAATAAATGGGTTGTATACAGTTGCACTTCCACACTACGTGAGTACAGGTAGCCATCCCAATTTACCGATAAATAATGCCACAAGTACAACAACAGCATATTTCATTTGAGAAATTAGAGAATGGATAATTTATAAGGATCGAAGGGTAAATATATACATGGTACCTGGTTTAAAAGGATAAGAAATTTAGGTACCTACCAGCAACAGTAGCAGTGTTCGGAATAATCTCAAATTTCTTCATAAAAAAGCATTATATTTTCAATAAGGTTGAATCACGTAATTCAGTAACATCATTATCAAGTACATTCTAGCGTTCATCTGTAATAATGTCTTTTGTGTGTTTAGACCATATTGTTAGGGTATGACATGTATGTTTAGATATACAACATGATGCTTTCATAGGTTGAGAAGCTTAAGTGGGTTTAGGAAGGGTCTAGTATGCCATAGACAGATTAAGAAACAATCAAGCATCAATAAGTGGTTGGTGTCCTACACACGATTGAAGCAAGCTTTCATGATTGAGTTTTCAATCCATTGTGGCCTAGAGCCTTGAACCGATTCTCCTCTTGGTTTAAAATGCTTTAACTTCCAGTAATGATGGTTCTTGTCACACCTTGTATTTTTAAAGGTTGAAGTACAAAGATTATGTCCGAAAATATGTCCATGTTCAAAAACCCTTGGGAGAGTAATAAGACTAAGATGTTTTATGTGGACCTTCAAAACTATATGGTTTCCCATGGGATTATTAATGAAGCTTTTTGTGCATATGGCCCTCAACTGAATGGTGTAGTTGAACAAGAGAGTCATTATTTACTAGAGGTAGCTCGCCCCCTCTTCATTCTTTTTTTCTTGATAAAGAACCCCCTATTGATTCATTGTAACGTCCCCATGAATTATGTTCAAATGAAGTTCTCATTCCTAATTTTTTTGATTCATAGGATGTCTACTTATGCTATTCCTGTAACAATTTTATATTCACTTGCTCCATTATTTCCCATCATGCCCACAATGTTTGTGTGTTTGCTTTGCTCATTATGAGGGTAGATCAGCAAAAGCTAGATCCCACATTTCTCAAATGCGTGCTTGTTGGGTATTCATGTGCCCAAAGGGCTATTTCGTTTCAATTCCAATGATACTTTCCACATGTTAGGTTCAATTAATTTGTTCTTTTACTCCAACGGATTCTATCTTCTCAAGCACCTAATGTGCATGATACTGATGATTCTTTGACTTATGGTGAAGACCTAAGCCAACATCATCTACACGTAGCTCCGATTGTAGATGATGACTCTAGGATTAACCCTTCCTTATTCCCCAAATAAATCATGTTTTCTCACTCACATGTTAGGTTCAATGGGTCTGTATTAATTTGTTCTTTTACTCCAATGGATTCTATCTTCTCAAGCACCTAATGTGGATGATAGCCGACGATTCTTTGACTTATGGTAAAGACCTAAACCAACACCATCTACTTGTAGTTCCGATTGTAGATGATGACTCTAGGAACCCTTCCTTGATCCCCATATAAATCGTGTTTTCTCACTCGCATGGACTACATAAGTTTCCATCTTACCTTTTTTCTCCCATGTGAACCACATTCCCCTCCATAAGCTCATGTCACAAAGTAAGCCTATCATCATGTATAAGGATCATGGTACTTACACCTAACACCATCTCCAAAACCATATGGCCCCTACAATTCCATCCTCAAAAGATTAGACTTCTACCTCATCAGTTAAAAGTTACTATATTATTCCCAACATTGTCTGTGAGGCATATGAGCCATTCATAATGGCAAAAATTATACTTTGAACCGAACATATGCTTTGTCATGCTTCCACCAAGGAAGCGCTCAAGTCAAATTGCAATCTGACGTTCTCTCCACCGGTAAAGGCCTAATCAGTTGCCAAGTTTTATTTGCAGCTATGATATTGATTATTAAGCAACATGCTAGTAATTTCATTTCCCATGTAGCTATGTATCAATAAATATTCCGTAGCTGGATATCAAGGATATCTTTCACAACAGCCTTACTAACGATGAACACATGTATCATATACTTGGTTTTGTAGTTCAAGAGAAGGATATGAAGTTTTCCATCTCCAAAGATCCTTAGATGAGCTTTAAGCATTCTTCTAGAGCTTGGTTTAAGGGATTCACACAAGCACTTAGCCATCTTGGTACGTCCCAAATCTGTTAAATATGCTCAAACTCTGCTTATATGAGCTCAACATATTAAGATGGTATTAGAAAGAGAAAGCAGCAATGATGGTGTGTTCATACCTGCGGTTTAATACTATCATAAAAAGAAAAACTTCTTTCAGAGGCTTGGGGTAAGCATTCTACACACTTATTTGTTCCTCCATTCTAGGATTTCTTTGGTTTTTATATTTCAAGAGGAAGTGCAAAAACAAGTGAAATATATATTCAGAAGTTATATTAAAAATGATAAATAGCAACATACTCAGGGCCAAAGGTATAGAAGCAATTACTATATTTATTTTTTATGGGGTTTGGAAGTTGTTTCAAGAAAGATAAAAGAGCAGCACTCTCATCGTGTATGTAGATGACATTGTTTTACTGGTCCATTCTCTCATTTGTCGTTTTGGTAATCTTAAACTTCAAAGGGCGCAAGGTTCGACTCAGTGTTGACTCTAAATAGATGCCATGTCCTTGATGGCTAATATGGGTACATGTCAAGGGAAGAACTTTGCTAATTCTATGATTGATCCCATGGAAATGCATTGTGCGAATGGCGTAGCTAAACGCATAATTATGAATAGATCATAATTGCACGAAACATATTGAGGTGGACTAACATATTGTCCAAAATATGTGGTAGATGTTTCTTGTCAACCTCTTATTGAGCCAACTTGGGTGCATTTCAGATGTTAAGTTGCAAACACGTTGAGATAGCCCCTTTGTAGGACAGACTTCGATCCAATACACAGTAAGTTGGACATCTTTGACATATATTTTCTAATATGAGGAAGAGTAAGATGTGGTACATCTATGCATTTAAGCTTTAGTATGATTATTTAAGCTTTATTTAAGGGTATATTCTTCAACCTGCTCATGTGGCTTGTACTCCATATATGTGTGCATTGCTCAATAAAAAACATGTTTTCCATAAAGGTACTTTCTTAAGCCAACAATGTTTCCATGATCTTTACCATAGTCCATGGAAGTTTGGGTAAAATTATGAAAATAAAATAAAACATAAGTTGCAAACATTAGCAAGTTGTAATCAATGATTCAATTAAATAAGGATACTAGCATATTCCTTAAGGCTAACTGCTCAATATTCTAAAGCAATAAGAAATTGCACAAACGGCATTTTCCTTTTTGCACCATCATATGACTTAGCCTCTACCAAATATTAGAACGCCCACTAATAGAGGTGGAATATGCAACCTTTGTTCAAATATCACATAGTACATTTCTCATGCATCCACCATTCCAGTTTATGACAAAAGAACGCTCCAGCAGGGAAGGAACACACAATCCATTTACTTATTTGCATACACATTAGAGTATCAAAGGGATTAAAGAATAAGCTTATCATAAACTAAAAGAGAACAATTGGTTTTACATGCTGCGAAAGCCTAACTTTTAACCTTATAGTACCAGTGTACCACAAGCAAACTCAAAGTTGCCCACTCCTTATAAATAAAACTACTTATCCAGTTTTACTAGCAAGAACAAATCGATATCGAAGAAAAAATTTAACCAACCTAGGAGGTAAATGAAATAATTGAACAAATTAATATCCTACCCTAAAACTTTAGGTTAAAACATATTATCTCAATGGAACATCTACTAGCCATTGACACCCCTAATAAATATCTTCTCTTATAAAACACATTAGCCTCCATTATTATTAACCTATTTAGAATTATCCCTATTTATGACATTGTAGAAAAGCTAAGAAGTTTTTCAGATAACCATTGTAAGGAATCTTTGGCCCACTCATACATAGGGATCATTCAAAGCGCCTCATCCACGGTTCATGCAAAGCGCCTCCTCTGCATGAACCCAATAAATCTCCAACCTTTTAGCCAAGATGGGTGGCCCACAACATGAAGTGATAGCACCTTTCAATCAAACCCTGGACCTCTTGCTTAGTGCTTACTGAGGAGTAAGGTGACCAGCTGAAACCGCTAGGCCCAGGGGTTTAGCACTAAGCTTGATAACCCTATAATCAGTAATTTACTACCAAATTGGATCTCCTTAAGAGAAAGAAAATCAAAGCAAACACGCTAAAATCCGAACACGGATATGGACAAGCAGATATAGACCTACCTCTGGAGAAAGACGTTTGCAGTGGCCACACCATGGGGCATAGAAATCAACAAAGATGAAATCGAAGGAAGATATTGCGGCATCGAAGTTCGATTCATCAAGCTCCAAAACCTTCCCATCTATCTTAAACTCGTGCGAAGAGATCGACGGGACAAGAGAAGAGACGATACAGAGTGCTACAAGAAAGAGGAGTACGGAGGACATCTTTGAAGAATTTCCAGACACAAAAAACGATGATGTTGATGATTTTCCCTCCTTTCTTATGAAATTCTTGGGCTACTTTCAATTAGGGTTTCTTACTTTCTTATAGAATAATGAAATCAAACAGAGGAATTCAACTGTTCCATACTCTGGATCGAGATTTTGTCAACCGAATAAGCTTTTTATATCTTCGCTCAGGCAACGATCAGTTGATCTCAAACTCCTTTGAATACTGTTTTTTAGCATAACTACAAAAATCGTCCCTTTGATATTTATCTTTTGCACTTCCTAGATTAGAAATAGAGTAGATTACATTTTTGGTCCCTAAAATGAAATAGTTATGGATTTGATTTATGGGCGATGGATCGTGTTAGAAGTTGAGGTTAACATGAGAAGCGTGAGAAGTGGATCTGAACCGCTGATCACTTTTAATCTCGTACCCTCCCATGAATTGCTTCTTAGAGGGGAATTGCATTGATCTTGTGGATCTTGGTACATCTTATCTAGGTGCATTTCATCCTAATGTGCATCCATTTCTCATCCAACGATTGATAACCACTTCTCACGTTTTTCACATTAACCTCAACTTCTCACCGGAACCCAACCCTTGATTTATGTTGTAATGCATTTTATAACTAATTCACATCTTTACTCTAATGTTGTTAAGAGTTTTTTTTGGTTAAATAGGTTAACTAGAAGGGTATTTTAGCCTTTTTATCCATTTTTCTTAGTTTATATTAAAAAATTAAAAGTCTATATTATATATACATATACATAAAATACATATTCCATGGGTCTTCGTCTTGCCCAATATACCTTCACGTTACCATAGCGCCATGAACCAAAAACGCAGATCCATCCTCGTCACCATTTTGGTTCCTACTCTGACAACCTAGACCCGACCATCTCCAACTGTTAGCCACATGAAAGTTGTCCCCACCTCCATCCAACCCTCTCGATGTACTTCTTCATGCCACCACATGGTTATCCGACCATCAGACACACCGTACGAGATGCATATCTCCCTTCCTTACATCCACCAAGTACATGTAGATGTCCCTTCCTTACATCCACCGTACAAGATGCAAATCCCTTCCTTACGGGCGCATGAAACCCTCTCACCATTTCATTCCTAGACCCCCCTTCCTTACATCCATCAAGTGGTAGCATCAATGATTAAGGTTATTTTATAAAGCCTTTGAAGCCAGATCCGAGATCTATAATTATTTCATTTTATTTGTTCTTCCCCCACCCTCGTTTGAAGATCTATACACTATGGATTAGGGTATTCACCTTCAAATATTTGGTTGAGCGAAGAAAATGGAGCAATAGAGATAAAGGATTTCATTTTTTGTTTAAAACTTCAATTTTTGTTTGAATTCGATTTAGAGTTTTCTTTCTTTAAATTTGATTTAGGGTTTTTGAATTATACTGATTTTTGTACAATGCATTCTTCGTGTTTTTTGTACAAGGACATAAAAATTTTGTACAATATGTACTTAAAGAGAAGGGGGTGCAAGTAGATTTTGTGGATCCTTTTTTCTTTGTGTTTTTTGGTTCTTAAGGGATGTTCATTTGGAAAAGGGAACAAGTTCATGTGGGTTTGAAGGTGTGAAAGGTTGTCAGAGCTATGTTAACACGTTAATGGGAAAGGAAGGGAGGGAGAGAAGAGGGACAAGTGCCACCATTTAATAGGTCTTTGGAAAAATCTTCATTATTTTTAAAGTAAATTACACCGTTGGACCTGTGGTTTACTCAAAATATGGATATGGTCCCTATTTTGAAATAAGTACACCAGGGATCCCTGTGGTTTGCATTTTTTTTCACTCTGAGTCCCTACCGCTAATGTCGTCCATTTCATCACCATTAGCCCACACACGTGCCTTGCACGAGAGGGGTAACTTAGTCTTTTTACGTTTTCCCTCTCTTTTGTACCTGCCAAAAGTAATCATCAACGCCGATAAACGTTTTCACCTCACATCCTTTAAACTTTAAACTTTAGAAGCAAACCATTCTTATCTCAAATAGAATACAATTGACTCTTCATCGGAGATTAAGATTTACGCTGAGGAAAATGATGGGGGGACAGTGGCAAGTTCGTAGCAGCAATGATACTATCGATTATCTTGAAATTTATGGTAAGTGAATCATATTTTGAATGAAAAAACTTTCATATTTTCATAATATTTTGGATTTGATCTTGACTAAAACCATTTCTTACAGATATTTATCCAACCCTAGTTACATTGAAGCTATATCATAGAGGGTTTTTCACAAAAGGCACCTAGCAGGGAGTATATTTAAGGTAAAATGTACTAAGTCGATTTGGTTGATACAAATGAGTTCTCAGTTCATGAGTTGGAAGCAATGGTGGAAACATTAGGGTACCCAACATCTATCCCTACCTTTTACCATTTTAATGTTCCTGATTTAAACTTAGATTATGGTTTACAAGCTCTAGGTAATGATGATGATGTTAGAAATCTTTTGAAATATGTTGGTACTAGCAAAGTATTTGAAATATATATTGAACACTAGAAACCAAGTGTGGGAACTTATTTAAGAAGTCCTGGGCCAGTGGTAAGGTAGTAGTAGAAGAACTACGAGTAGAGAAATCACCATAATACAATCGGTGTAAGAAAAAGGTAGGAAAAGCTCAACAACACGTGAAGGCTAAAAAGAAACTTTATCTACAATGGGTAGATAAACCGAAGTGGTTGATCATGACAAGGGAACTGATATGGTTGATCATGACAAGGGCAATGATGTAGTTGATCAAGACAAGGGCACTGAAGGTATGAATCAAAATTAGGGTGAGGGGATTGAGTTGAAGGTGTCAGAGATGAAATCTTTCAGAGCAAAAACATTAGCAATGAATAAGCTGCATGGAGATTATATAGATCAATACATCCATTTGAGGGATTACATAGGTGAGGTACAAAGAACTAACCCAGATACCACTCTGAAATTGGAGGTTGAATGTGAAAGTGACCTACAAGTGATACAAGAGATTCAAGCGTATATACTTTTGTATAGGGGTATTGAAGAGGTTTTAAAGGTGGTCTTAGAGATTTCCTTGGTCTTGATGTTGCTTTTATGAAGGGACCTTATCTACGTCAAATCTTGTCTGCAGTTTGGGATTGATCCAAACAATGGAATATATCTTGTTGCTTATGCAATAGTTGAGGCTGAGACCACATCTTCATGGACATGGTTTTTAGAGTGCTTGGGGGAATGACTTGGATTTGGATGCCAGATCCTACCTCACATTTATAAGTGCTAGACAAAAGGTATTCAAATTTGTGTACAGTTTATTTATTTATCCAACTTGACATTCAAACTAACATTTACTTGATCTTGTAGGGTGTAATTCCTGCTATATCAAAGGTGTTCCCATGTCAGACATATATATACATGAAAACATGAAACAACATGGAGGGGAAAGCAATACAAGGATCTTTTTTGAAAGCGTACAACAACAACACAACAATTAAAGAGGGCAATGGATCAAGTTAAGGAAATGAGTCTTGAAGCATTTACATGGCTAAATCAGATCCCCTCACAACACTGTGGTCATTATGTTTTACATTATGGTCACTGTGTTTTGGTCTTGATGGTCATTGTTGTTTAGATTATGGTCACTGTTGTTTACATTACTCTCACTGTTGTTTACATTATGGTAATTGTTGTTTACGTTATGGTCATATTATGGTCATTATTGTTTACATTATGGTCACCGTTGTTTACATTGTTCTGCATATTTCGTGGAAGAAGTCACACAGATGTGCTATTAAACAATATATGTGAGGTGTTCAATAGGCAACTCGTGGAAGGGAGGGACAAACAGATAGTGATAGCATTGGAGTATATACGTACATACTTGATGAAGAGACTAGTTACCGTTCAGAAGGTAATTGATGAAGTTGATAGACCTCTTACACCTACTGCAACCAAAATGTTGGAATCCATCAAGAAATAAGCAGTACATTACAATGTACTTTGGGATGGAGAGAACAAATATCAAGTTAGTGGCCCATGGTTAGACCAGTGTATTGTTGACATGCATGAAAAGGTGTGTTCTTGTAGGCATTGGGAATTGACAGGAATGCCATGCAAACATGCTTGTGCAACCATCTGGGATATGAAAAGCAATGGGATAGATGTGGACATCCCTGAAAAATAGGTACACTAGTGCTATTAGTTGTCAACTTGGAAATAAATGTATGCCTTCAAAATTCATCCAGTTAATGGAAGACATATGTGGGAAATTGTTGATTGCCCAACAAAGCTTACCCCACCAACTCATCATACACAAATTGGTAGACTAAGTAAAAAACAAAGGAAGATTGTAGAGGAGGTGAATGAAGATGGAAAAAAGATGCGAAGGGTTGGGAAGATAGTAAGGTGTGTAAACTGTGGTAAATAAAGTCAAAACAAGCGTACTTGCAAAAGACAATAGAACTAAGTGCATAACATGATTTATTTTGGATGAACATATTAACTAAAGTAGTCTTTTGGTTCACTTTTGATATGTAAATTGTTAAGTAGTCTTTTGGTTCACTTTTTAGTTTTTGGATGCCAAAGTATTATGGTGAATGATATGGTACTGTTATGTACTCTTTTGGTTCAATTTTTGTGTAATGAACAAGTTTGATGGTGATGAATGATATGGTACTGTTAAGTACTCTTTTAGTTCAATTTTTGTGTATTGAACAAGTTTGATAGTGATGAATGATATGGTACTATAATGATATGTGTTTTTGCTTCTTTTTTCCCCTAAGAATATAAAACCAAAAGGGAATAATACGTACTTGGAACATTGTCAATATCCATAATTTTTCCACTTCCATTAATCCCAAAAGAAAATATTACATCACTAGAATAGATCAACAGTTTACATATTACTTCAACCAAAAGCATGACCTAAACCCTAATACAACTTAACTGCAGCCCATGTGTTCAATTAAGGATTAAATATATTACAATTGACAACCAAGTCATCCACAAGAGAATTTTCAATCTATGGATCTGTTTTCTATCTGCTTCGTGAGTTGCTTCAAGTTCATTCTTTGTCTTCAAAAAACCATAAATAGTGTACCTAGATCCATCACCAGTTGATAGGTCAACCCATCAAATGAATCCACATTTTGATCCCTGATGATTGAAGTAGACGAAGAATAGTTAGGGAAAAACACCTAATTAATTACTTTCACAAAATACATAACATTTTTGAGCATGCATAGACTCTTCGGCCTGGATTATTTGAAGTCCACGAGGTATGAATGATCGCAGGCGCCCCACACCCACAATACACCATCGTCGGTCGTGGAGAAGAAAATCGGAAGAAAAATAGAAGGAGAAGGACAAAGGAGATGATATATCCGTTGGGTAGCAGGTATTAAAAGGAGAGAGAAAACGTAAGAAGACTAATTTACCCTTCTCATAACGATGATGAAATGGACGGCGTTAGCAGTAGGGACTCAAAGTGAAACAAAATGCAAACCATAGAGACCCCTGGTGTACTTATTTCAAAATAGGGACCATATCCAGATTTTGAGTAAACCACAGTACCAACGGTGTAATTTACTCTAATAATAATAAACCTTTGAATTTTTTTAATAATTTCCTCAATTTGCCTCTCGATGGTTAATATCTAACCCAGAGTATGTTTTTAATCTATTTCTTTCAAAAAAAGTTACACTCTTATTAAATTGTATGTAAAATATAGAGTAACATATTTTTTATGCAAATATGATCTAATTTTTTCAAAGATAACTATTTTGTTTGTAAGAAACACTTCTTATTTTCATTTTTCCAAAAACATTTTTTTAAACATTTTTTTTAAATGTTAGTGATATAAATTATGTGTTACAAATCTTCTTAATATTGTTATATTAATGAATAATTTAGAAATTTTCTAATTAATTTAATATATTTATTAAATAATATGTCAAGCTAGTCAAATCTATAATATGATATATTTTTTCAAGATAAATATTTTGTCCGTAAAAATAACCTAACACTTTTTATTTTCCTTGTCCAAAAAATACATTTTTTAAAAATGTTAACTAGATAGATTGTGATCTACAAGTCTTCTTAATATTGTTATATAGTGAATAGTTTAATTTTTTTAATTAATTTGATATATTTATTAAATAATATGTAAAGTTTTATTTTTGAAAATACAATATTGTAATAAGAAATGTCACGTCAGCATTACACGTAGACAACCTACATGGACAATGAAATGTCATGAAAACCTAGTAACATGTCATGTCATCTTAATTCAAGTCAAAAGGTTACCCATTGTTGTAAATCAAGTATACCTCGATTTCAGTTACACCACAAAAAAATTGTTTAGCGAATGAAGGTCTCGAGATGTGCTCCACAAAAGCAGACTAGCCATATTGAGTGAACCATTTTACATCGAAGTGTTTGATTCTCTTCTCTTTAAACTTTTTTGTTTTTTTCATTAATAATCGTTTCAGTATGATATCTAATTGTAAAGGTCTATAGTTACTCTTTTTGAGTATCTCTACGACACACACTCTCTCTCTCTAAATAAGGAAACTGTCGCAAACCCTATGGTCGTGGGGTTCAAACCGGCCGACGATCAAGGGTGGATCGTTTTTCTCAGGTGCTCTGCCTCACTCGATCAGGTACATTTTCTAATTGCGTTGGAGTCGTTTATTCATCAAGCATGGTTGATCAATCATGGAAGACAGTACGGTAGGAACAACGGCTTTGGTAGGCATGTTGTGCTTGATCGAACAGAAGCTAGGGGTGCTCGAATATGAAAATCGAATGAAACACACACTCAAGAGATCGCTCACAATGTGTATGTATCAAATTTTCCATCTCACTTCTCTTCTAGGGAGCTTTGGAATACGTGCAATAAATTTGGGATGGTGATTGATGTATTCATTGTTGAGATGTTCAAAAAATGGACAAATGTTTGCTTTTGTCCGGTTCAATAAGGTTGCTAACATAGATTTGGTGGTTTCGAAATTGTGCAACACGTGGATTGGGAAATTGCGCTTGCATACTAACATGACTAGATTTGATCGAAATTCTAGGGTAAAGAATGTGCATGCTCGGGAGGTCAATCAGGGTGCACTTGGTGTTCATACAGAATCCATGTGTATTGATCCTAGGGAAATAGGCGGATTAAAGTATGCCAAAGTTGTTGGGGGGGGGGGGTTCAAAAGGAGTCAAAGGTCGAAGTTAATGTAGATCCAGTGCTAATAGTTCTTGATATGGATAGTACGAACGAGACAAATTACCTTTTGTCTCTTATAGGTTGTGTCAAGGATTTTCGTTCTCTTCCTAATTTACGCAACTTATGTAAAGGGGAAGGTTTTGTTGAAACATGGGATAAGTTTTCCAATCACTTTGGGGTAAACTCTTGGTTTCAATCGCTTTTCCCTTGGACTAGGGAGTTTAAAGTGAAGGAGAGATTGATCTGGGTTGATGTGGAGGGGGTACCAATTAGCGCCTTGGATCTCAAGGCGTACAAAAACAATGTGAGAAAATGGGGGGATATAATGTACCATGATATAGAGGATGGGAATAACCTCTATAGTACCCGTGTAACACCCCCAGACCTGCATCGCTGAGGACAGGATTGTGTCACATTTAAGGTTGCCTACACTTCAATCATGTATAAAAATCTATAACCCACCAAGTTGATTTAATATCAGAGTAACTATTACCCAAAATATACATCCATCAATAAAGACAACTTTGTAACTAGGGATTATTTGCAAGAACATGACCCAAAATTTAGAATGTGCATCTTCTAGGTTGCCATCCAAAAGAGATATCTCTGATATCACTCAATCCGTATCATCCCTTGGGTCTGACTTCCAGTACCTTCCATAACACATAGAAACACACAACTGAGCTAGGGCTTAGTGAACGTTATTATCTCAATAAAACGACAAAGAAAAGAAATATATGAAATATTTCCAAACGAGAATGATGTCAACAATGTTTAATGATATAAAAATAAATCAAGAGTTATAAATAAATGAGGCCAATCGAATACCACAAAGGTATAACAAGTGGAGTTCACGTGATCACCCCAAACCGTATCACATAAGATAGGTTGCTCCTAAAAGGGTGTATCGTCCTTATGGGTTGGATGGAGGATCAGTATTGTAGGTGCGGACACTTACTGATACTGGCTGCGAATTGTTCGGAGACATAATGAACATATAACAACTAGGATCGATCCATGCACCCTCAATGGCCGGTGCGAAGGCTAGCTCAACATTGAAGAAGCTATAAACGTGAGGACGTCGTAGTTATTCACATTACTACAAAAATGTCATGACACGAATGCCCTCGTCATGTCGTGACTATGGTACCTCTATAGCTAGTTTTAGGGCAATAGGTCACAACATATGTAACCCTAACATATTACAGGAGTATCAAATTTTATATAGAATGAATAAAAAATCAACGTATACAAGAATCACATAAGAATGTGTCATTTCAAAGGAGACCAAAGCATATAAGGAAGAGATAGGCAACAAGATCTCCAAGGGTAATATCAACGCTCTTAGGGTCGATCCCTTTTTGTTACTACTTGGTAACTACTTTAGGATGGGTTGTATACATGCAAGAGTACACCCAAGGTTTGTTTGAATAAGAAATATGCACCTTTAGAAGTCGTCTCTGATTGATCGGTTTCCTGCAAGACACATAACATACACTTGAGTACATAATTTTATAAGATCATTCTATTTTTATTCACATGACTATTACGGTTCAAAACAAACTCATTTGGGTCCTAAATAAGTTATATAATATTAGGATTGCATACATTTTCACGTCCTTAAAACGTAACATACAAGCAACTAATGCAGCCTAAACCCCTGCACTGGAAAACTTTGAACCAACTTGATTTTAACCTTTTCTCATACCTAGAGATCAATTCTAGAGCTACTTTCTAAACAAAATATGTAGTTAAATCTCTTATGGTCCAAATCACATTTGATTTAACCCAATTGGAGGAACAAGCGATTTTTCTAAAAACAATATGCAATACCCGATTTTTACAGGACCAGTTCTGGAAAATGAAGATTTAGAGCTTCCTAGAGCTATAATCTGGTCTCGATGTAAACTACAAAGATGTAATAGACACTCGAATCTTTCCAATGGCATATTGCACATCTAATTTGGACCTACGATTAAAATAATACAAAATTTTGAACATTTGCACATTTTCTGCCTTCCCTGCACAACTCAAAATCTATCAATTCTTATGTTTTACGCTTACCCACTTTTGGGTATCCACAATTTACAAATTAACAACTATTAAAAGTGTTCTAAATTTAGATTTTATGCTTATAACACTACACTTAGTATAGGAATTAACGTACATCAAGGTTACAAAACCTAAGATTTCAACACTTAAATCAAAAGTTCTTATACAAATATGAATCCTACCTTGATTATATTGAAGAAGCAACCTCAATTCGAACTTTGCTTCCCAAAATCTTCAATTTGGAAACCTAAATATGAATTTTGTCTTCCAAAAATTAAAACCCTAAAGCTTCAATTGTAACCCAAAGAAGAATTCAAAGAATAGACACTTACATACCTTGATTCTTCTTCACTATTTCTTGAATTAGCCTATGCTCCTCATTTTTGCTTCATCAATATTATAGAGAGAAAAGAGGTATGATAAAGTGTGTAGAATGAAAGAGTCGATTACCTTAAGGTTTTGAGGAGAAGACATATTTATTTTATCCTTATTATAAAGTTTAATCCCTCATCTTTTCCTTTGTCCAACTTAAACCCTTATCTAGCTTTCCTCTTACAATTCTAGTCCAAATCAGGTTTCTAACTACGCGTTCAACCCCTAGTATGACCATACTTAATAATTCAAGTTATAGTACAAGTATTTATGCATATAAGCACAAATTTACTATCTAGACTCACTCACTTGTACATTCTTCTCATTTACTTGTACCTCCACCTAATAATTTCATTATAGCATGAAGTACAACCCCTGTCACATAAGGTATAAGTAAAAGATATATACGATCTTATTCTAAGCTACATATCATATTAGTAACGTAGTAACTAAATTTTTTAAGGTTGTTATAATCCTCCCCCCTTAAAATAAGATTTCGACCTCGAAATCTAGTTGGAGTTAGAAGAGTTCATACCTTAGAATATATTAGAATATTCCTTGCGTAAGGATTCTTCGGTTTCCCATGTGGCTTCTCGTTCTGCATGATTTCGCCATAAAACTTTGACAAATGAAATCACCCTTCTCCGCATCTTTCTCTCCTTCCAGTCATTGGGGTTGCCTGACCATGAGCTAATGATGGATTACCACCAAGGTTAACATTTTGAGTAAATCTAGATTGTCTCATTGCCTCTATAGTTTGGGCAATGATGCTTGGTACCATATTAGCCACAACCTGTTAGATGACATCGACTATTATAGAACTGGTTGGTTAGCTGCTGAAGGATTACCATTACCACCGTTGGTACTACTTCGATTCCTTAGGGGCCTACCTCTTTTTGGTGGCATCCTATAACCCACGAGAATAAAGTTGGATAAGTACATGGACATATCATATAATAAGAAAATTTTAAATAATTAACAGATAATATATACGTATACCCATCCTAAGTCTACCCAGTCCTCACAGGTCAAACTTAGATTGATATTACAAGATCATAACCAGGTTTTGATACGAATTTTGTAACACTCCCTGACATACGTGGCCGAGGACAGAATTGTGCCACATTTAAAGTTACCTACACTTCAATCATGTATAAAAATATATAACCTACCGAGATGATTTAGTATCAGAGTAACTATTACCCAAAATATACATCCATCCATAAAGACAACCTTGTAATTAGGGATTATTTACAAGAACATAACCCAAAATTGTGCATCTTCTAGGTTTCTATCCAAATAATATTTTCCTAATAAATTCAGGTAACTGTGAACCGAACCGTGGGTAACCAACTAACTTCGGTTCGGTTTAGTTCACCTCGCGGTTTGGTTTCGGTTCGGGTAACCAGGTATCCGCCTCATGCGGTTCGGTTCACATTTTTCTTACTATCCGAGTCGAACCGAACCGTGAACACCCCTAATATCACTTAACCCGTATCATCCTTGGGTCTGACTTCCAGTACCTGTCGCACCACAATGAAACACACGGCTGAGCTAGGGCTCAGTGAATGGATTATCTCAATAAAAACGACAAAGAAAAGAAATATATGAAATACTTCTAAACGAGAATGGTGTCAACGATGTTTAATGATACATGATATAAAATGTAACACCCTAAAAATAGGGATAACAAAAATTCGGAAAAGAAGCGGACATGTGGTATAAAATTGCCATATAGCAATGAGCCTCTCAAAAAGGGGAATAGTAAAAATACCTGTTTAATTACAATTCGTAATTTAATGGATAATAAACGACAACCATCTAATCTAGTTTCAACAGAGAAATAAGATTACAAAAAGGAGTGTCGCATATAAACCCAATAAAGTCTTCTCAAAATTTCGCCCGAGTACACTTTTCCACAAGCTCACACTAAGTCCGCCTAAACTTGCTTAGATGCGGCGCCACTAGAACCTGAGATACACATCGACGCCAAACAAGTGTTAGGCCAAAAAGCCTAGTGAGTTTGCACAAGTAATAACATTCCAATTAACGACACAACTCTTATCATCAGTTAACAATAAGTTCAATAAAGGTGGAGTCAATGGTGGAGATCCATAGCACCAATCAAGTTCCACCCAAAGAGTCGATACACCTTGATGCCAACTACCATGAGTAACATCCAAAAGGCCCGACACATCCGAGGACTACAACCATGACATTACCCCGAATGGCGGAGGTCTAGGCATATACCATTACGGTGGCACCCAAGACTATATCCTCCTAATGTCTACCGACTTGGTTCGTCCAACATCATTATTAGTAGGTCTCAAGGCACATAATCCACATGAACAATCTCAATACCAACCATGGGTACTATATTAACCATATTGTTCATAACTTACACATTATCCATAATAAGACTAATATGACCATATTATCAATCATGTGGTTAAAATCCCACCTCATTGTGACTCAAGTAATAAATCATTCTCATATCGTGATATGTACTCCATCAAGTCGTAACAAGCCATTTATTATCATGTAAGCATCAAATAATCCAACTTCTCAAAATTAGGTCAAACCATTTATAGAGACCATTACCCAAGATTAACACATACAAGCATGTTTCCCTCCTATTTAAGGTCAAGGAGGCTCAACACCATGGCAGGGAAGCTCACCCTTAAAGATAATGGGGCATAGTCTTACACATAAAGAAAACCCACAAAAGATCAAGTATCAAAACTAAGTAGTTCAGATAATGACAATAATAGATAATGAAATAGGATGTGTATCTAGTTTTAACAAAGGGTTTAGAACTCACTATCTAGGTTTCTAGTAGGAAACCTAGAAACTTTGATGATCTAGATTGGTAGGTGGAGAAGGTGAAGTCTTTAAAGTTGTATTAATGTCTCCCAACAACCCTTGCTTTAGAAATTTATGAGAAGAGAGTTTGAGAGGACCAAAGAGGCTCCACAAACCCTAGAAATCGGCTGAGATATGAGGAGGAGGAGAAGAGTGGTTGAAAATCGATTAGGGTATTATTTATACCCCAGGCACGACGCAGGCGACTATGCTCGGCAATTGTGCCAATGGCATAGTCGTCGGGGCAATATCGCGGGGCTCCAGTACCTTTCGGTACATATTCGGCGATTGTGACAGGCTAGAGTGCCATGTCACAATCGCGAGGTCACAATCGTCGGGGTTGTACCGTAGGTACTCCCCCCTTTGCGACCTTGCCATGGCGATTTTGACAATGTCATTATCGCCGACATTGTCGGCGACCACCACCAGCCCACTGTTTCGAACTGCTTCTTCACTCGATTAAGCTTTCGATTAACACCATTAAATACTTTAAACAAAATAACAATTAAACAAGTACATTCTACTTCACTTAGCACATAATATGAAGGTTAAATAAGTCTTAAAACTTACCTGAAATTTCGGGCGTCACAATCCTCCAAACCTAATTTAGATTTCGTCCCCGAAATCTCATCCTAGATTAAATAATTGGGGATAACGCTTTTTCATGTCCTCCTCATACTCCCACGTAACGTTAGCACCACGATGGTGTTTCCATTGCACCTTGACCATGACCACGTATTTATGCCGTAACCTCCTTGTTTTTTATTCCAGGATTGCCTCCGGTTCTTCAATGCAATGGTTCCCATTATCGACCGGATTTCCGTCAAGGGAATCACACTCCCTTCCTCGGCTAGGCACTTTCAAAGGTAACAAACGTGAAAAGTAGGATGGATCCCATCCATTTCCGGTGGTAGATCTAACCGATAAGCTTGTAACCCGACCTTCTCAAGAATGACGAAGGGTCTGAGGAAACGGGGACTAAGCTTCCCACGCTTTCCAAACTGAATGATCCCTTTCAATGGGGATACTTTCAACATGACACGATCTCCCACTTGAAACTCGACCGATCTTCTCTTCTTGTCTGCGTAACTCTTCTATCGATCTTGAGCCGCCTTCAATCTTTCTCGAATTTCTTTAACTTTGTTCGTCGTCTCTTGAACTATTTTTGGTCCGGCGAATTGCTTCTCGCCCGCTTCAAGCCAGCAAACCGGATGTAACACCCCGGATTTTCGTTATGTAATCTTGGTATTCTTGTGTTTAAGCGTTGTCGTTAGCACCGCGTTTGGTTTGAAGTTTGAGTTTGGATTTTGGTGGTTTTGGACAAACCACAGTGAGCTACGCGAGTTTCACCGCGACTTGAGGTCGCGACACAACCTGCGAAACCCTCTGTTGTTTTGGGTTTTAAGGAAGCGGGCGAGTTATGCCGCGACTTGAGGTCGCGGAATAACCCGCAAAATAGGGGTGTAAATGACACGAGACAACTCGCGAGCTACTAAAGATCGACTCGGTCAAAACTCGGTCAACACTCGACTCGAATAGGCTCGACTCGAACTCGAGCTCGACTCGATATACTAACGAGTCGAGTCGAGCGACCTGATACTCGGCTCGATGAGCTCGTGAGATACTCGATAAGCAAAATAATAATAATAATTAATAATATTATTCTAATTTAATTGATAATAATAATAATAATAATAACTCAAGTTTTTTGATTTTTTTTTTTTGGAAAATGATGGTGTAAAAGACATGGGTAAACTCTTGATGGTGTGTCTAATCCATCCCACATTGGTGGGATATAGAACCCAATGCTTTGAACTCCACTATATATAGATCTTTCTCCTCCCTTATTTTACATCTTTTGCCTTTGTTAAATGGCTTGAGCCTATGTAGGGGTGTAAATGAGACGAGACAACTCGCGAGCTACTCGAGATCGACTCACTTGAGATCGACTCGGTCAAAACTCGGTCAACACTCGACTCGAATAGGCTCGACTCAAACTCGAGCTCGACTCGATATACTAACGAGTCGAGTCGAGTATAATGATACTCGAGCTCGACTCGCATCATTTACACCCCTACGCGAGATCACCTGCCCGACTTAAGGTGGGTCTTCAACAAATATCTCATTTGGGGTTAATATCTCAAAATTTCTTTGAGATTTCTTTTCTCTCAAGTCTCTCTCTCTCTCTCTCTCTTTCTTTAGTTTTGTTTGGTTCGTTAGACCTCGTATGTTGCTAGTATTAAGTGCATCTAGCAAGGGTTCGGTATAGAAAGCTTCATCTTCTCTCGGTGGTTGATATTTGGTTTTTCGGGTTTTCGTCTAAAACCTATTTGGTGAGTTCCTACTACCTTTTTATAAACTTTATACATGTCAAAAGTTACATTTTGAACTCCTATATATCTCCATGGTTTTGGATCTACTTTTACTACATTTTGACATAACTTGAGTTTTGGGAGATTTTAGGGTTCCCGATCATTTTCGACTAAAATGATGGGTTCCATCTTATTTGAAGTAAATAGAGGTTTTACTTGAACATTTATGTGGATTATTTGAAAGAATGTATATAAACTCATTTTATGATTTTCATTCTTACCAGCAGTTAAACTTGAAGGAAAGCATTTTGTTTATAAAATGTTTTTATACCATATGACTATCTATGGTTGGTCACATATGTTATTATGACAAGTCTGTACCATTACTAGTGGATCCCTAGGTTTTGAGTCGGCTTTTATTGGGATGTCTATTCCCCTTTCTGTAGCTATGGATGCATATGATCCTCGGGGGCCATTTGGTACGATTATGTGAGATCGGTTATTAGCTATGGGTTATATTGTAGTCCTGGTGAACGAGTATGACTTGGTTTCCCCGAGGGCCCTCCCTCACATCTTAGTACGGACCTTGTTGTTCGTGGCCATGGATTCCAGGTATTTAGCTCACAACTCGGATTGTGGCCTACTTTTGTGTTCCGCCGCAATCCTTGGTAAATCGGGTTTCCCCCGTCATCGCAAGATGAATTTTCGGACCGATCAGTCCTTATGTGGAAAAGATTTCATTTGTAAACCGAAACTTATTGAAAATATTTCCTTTTTAAGTAAATGTTTATATCTCTTGAAATTATAAACTGTATGTTCTCACTAGGCCTTAAGCCTAATACTTTTTCTCAAATGATGTGTATAACAGGATCCCATTAGCGGTGGGTTGCCAAGGGCTTGAGTGACGAGCTGGGTCTCGAGGCTTTTGAGATGATTAGTATTGGATGTTGGGCGTTTGTTTAAGACCCATCTTTTGGTGATTTTGGATTGACAACCGATGTAATCTAGATAGTATATGTTTAGATTAGTTTGTTGTTGAATTCCAGATCTGTACACAGGTTTTGTAAAGGCTAAGTACATTCCCCCTTTTTGGGAGGTTTATACCAAGTGTTGATGTCTATTTGTCCAGTTTCCGCATTTTAAATTCACTCTGGTTTTTAGGGTGTTACAAGTTGGTATCAGAGCTCTAGTTTAAGTGATATAAGCATGAATGTAAGATGTCTAGACTTAGACTGAGTATGTTGAGCATGGATTCGTGAGTTTGGGTAGAACTTCTAAGATGGATTGGTCTTAGAGTCGACGGAAATTATAGTTATCAAGCGTCGTGGCGATGGTGACAAGAACCGTTATGTATTATATGTTCATAATCTCACTTAGCTAATGATATTATGAGAATATTTATACGTGATTGTGCTTGATTTGTTGTTACTCTGACAATTGGTAATATGGTAGTACGTTTTCCTTTGTGTTTACCCTACCCTTCTCATATCTCTTTTTCTGTCCTGTGTAGCAGATCAGAATGGTGGGTATGCGCGGTAGACCGCGTACGCATGCAGATGGTGTCGAGGCGACAACCTCAACCACTGTTCAACCGGTTGGGGTTGAAGTCGTTGTGCGCCTATCTGTTCAACCAGTACTAGGTGGGGGGCCAGAGGTCATTCCGCAAGTAGACCTGGCTTCGTCCAACCCAGTCGTCAGGGATGCGAATTCCCAATCTGAGTTGATGGCCAGCATGATGTTAGCGATGCGAATTCCCAATCTGAATTGTGGGACTCCATGTCGCGACACCACCTCATCGATATAAATCTTAGCCAACTTCTCTATTGGCAAGGTCTCCCGCATTGTAAGGAAATGCGCGCTCTTGGTTAGACGATCAACAATCACCCATATAGTGTCATGGCCTCGCAAGGTCTTCGGTAATTTTTTCACGAAATCCATGGTGATGTTGTCCCACTTCCACTCGGGAATGGACAATGGTTGTAAACTCCCGTACGGCCTCTGATGCTCCTCTTTGACTTGGAGGCACGTGACACACCTCTCCACATAGTTAGCCACGTCAAGTTTCATCACCGGCCACCAATAGTTTAACTTTAAATCTCTATACATCTTGGTGCTGCCGGGATGTATAGAATATTTCGACTTATGACCTCTTCAAGAAGTAGTTCCCGATTTCCTCCAAACTTTGGCACCCAGATTCGCCCTTGAAAGAGTTTAAGCCCACGACCATCTTTCGTCAATAACTCACTCTGCTTCACCATAACTTCAAATTTGAGGTTTTCTTCTTTCAGTGCCTCTGTTTGACACGTCTTGATGTTCTCTAGCAAACTTGATACCACGTCTATCCTAGTGAGGGATAATTTGACACCGCTGTCATAACTCCTCCAACTTAACGCATCCGCACCACATTGGCCTTACCAGGATGGTAAAACAACTCGCAATCATAGTCCTTTAGTAGTTCAAGCCACCTTATTTGCCGCATGTTGAGTTCTTTTTTATCGAAGATGTACTTAAGGCTCTTGTGATCGGTAAATAGTGTGCACTTCGTCCCGTACAAATAATGTCGCCACAACTTCAATGCGAAGACCACCTCCGCCAGTTCCAAGTCATGGGTCGGGTAGTTCTTCTCATGGTCCTTTAGTTGCCGTGATGCATAAGCTATCACCTTTCCCCGTTGCATTAGCACACACCCGAGACCCATCTTGGAAGCATCGCTATACACCAAAATATCATCCGATCCCTCGGGTAGGGATAAGATGGGAGCTTCACACAATTTCTTCTTGAGAGTCTGAAAGGTTTGGTCTTGCGCGTCGGTCCAAATAAACTTGACATTCTTTCTTGTGAGGGAGGTGAGTGGCAAAGCTATCTTGGAGAAGTCTTGAATGAAACATCTGTAGTAACCCGCCAATCCCAAGAAACTTCAGATCTCCGTCGGACTCGTTGGCGGTTCCCAACTCATCATTGCCTCGATCTTTGCCAGGTCTACCTTCACTCCGTCCTTAGACACCACGTGGCCCAAGAATTGCACTTCTTGGAGCCAAAATTCACACTTTGAGAACTTTGCATACAACTTTTCTTCTCAGAGGACTTCTAGTACCTCCCGCAAATGCTTCCTATGCTCGACCTCGTCCTTTGAGTAGATCAGTATGTCGTCGATGAATATAATCACGGATTTGTCTAAGAAAGGGCGACATACGCAGTTCATCAAGTCCATGAATACGACTGGGGCGTTGGTCAAGCCGAAGGGCATCACCAAAAACTCGTAGTGACCGTATCTCGTTGGAAAGCCGTCTTCGGAATGTCCTCCTTCTTCACTCTGACTTGATGGTACCCTGACTGAAGGTTGATCTTCGAAAAGCATCCCGCACCTTGGAGTTGGTCAAAGAGGTCATCGATGCGAGGTAAGGGATACTTTTTCTTCACTGTGACCTTATTCAACTCACGATAGTCAATTCACATCCGCATAGACCCATCTTTCTTCTTCACGAACAAAACCGGAGCTCCCCAAGGGGATGAGCTCGGTCGAATGAATCCCTTCTCTAGCAGCTCTTGAAGTTGCGTCATCATCTCTTGCATTTCCGTCGAAGCCAAGCGGTAGGGGGCACGGGCTATCGGAGCCGCTCCCGGAGTAAGTTATATTTGGAATTACACTTGAAGTTCCAGCTGTAGTCCGGGTAAGTCTTCTGGAAAGACGTCTGGGTAGTCTCGCACGATCTCCACATCTTCTACATGCTTCTTTTCTTTCTTTGCGTCCACCACATAGGCTAGATACGAAGGGTAACCCTTCGCTAGAAACTTGCGGGCTTTTAGAGAGGAGATGATTGGATTACATCCCCTTCTTCTCTCTCCATAGATGCTGACTACACCCTTTCCCGGCAAGGGCACTTGGATAATCTTCTTAGAACATAGAATGTAAACCTTATGTCTCGACAGCCAGTCCATGCCTATGACTACATCGATGTTGGTTCTATATGTTCAAGAATGATTATAAAATAATATTGCCGGTAATATATGATCATATAGGGTCACACCAAAACAAGTAGACATCTAATTAATATTTATAGAATTCGATTCTTGATAAATATTAATAATTCTTGAAAATTATTATTGAATATGATTCATCATATTAGATGCAAATAAAAGATTCTAGAATATGATGAGTTCATATGCAAATAGAATTTAAAAGGAGGGACTATATATCATATAGTTTGATAGTTAAAATAAGAATTTTAACTAATTTAAACTAGGAAGGCATAAAGGGAAAATATGCATGGCTATATTTTAAAGTGGAATGACTTGAATGAAAATATGAATGAAAGGGTGCATCCTCATTGGTTCTTTTGTGAGGTGGTTGATTGTTTTTATTCAAGACATCACCTTTCATTTTGAATAAAAAAAAAAGAACAAGTTTTCATAAAAAAATAAAAAATCCCTTCCTCCTCCCTCTCTCTTGTGTACGGCCAAAACCACAATAGTGGTGGTTTTGGTGTTTCTTGGTTAATCAAATCCCTTGTATATTTGATTCAAAAAAAAGATCTTTGCATCATCAAGAACAAATGAACTAGCATTCGAGGTGTTGGAGCTTGTTGGTGGATACCGATAGAGGAACTCTACCTTAGGTTCTACCATCATCATCAACGATCAACCTCCCGTGAGGAACCAAAGTCTCCAAAGGTTATATCTCCAAACATTCCTTTGTTTTAAATTATATCTTTTCATTGCATGTAACAAGATCATTGGTGGGAATAAAATTGTTTTATGTTTTTGTTCAAATATTTTATTTGCTTCCGTTGCATGAAAGATATTCTTAGTCTTTCATGGGTTTTTGAAACCTTTTTGAACATTAAATCCCAACAATTGAAACCACCAATAGACATAGGTAATAAATCCACCCCAAAAGAGTTTCCATCGATCTCTAAGGTACAATCAACAAAATGCTCACGAATAATCACTTGGTCTCCATTAGCCACCTCTACCACTAAAGCATCGGGAAGAATACCACTAGGAGTGTCGAATAGCTTACAGAAAGTGTTCGATACAAAAGAGCAAATAGCACCCGAATCAAACAACACACGAGCGGGCCAGGAGTTTACTAGAAACGTACCCGAAACGACATCGGCGGTCTCATTTGCCTCTTTGGTGGTCATCCAGAATGCTCGGCTTGGCGCTCTCGACGGTGCTTCGACCCTTGCCGTCGACCCAAAAGAACTTCCATGATTGCCACCAACTAGTTTTGGGAAATCCTTCTTCATGTGACCCGGTTACCGACATTCAAAACATACCGGCCCCCGGATGGGGCAATCTCGGATGGCATGCCTCTTCTTCCCGCACTTGGCACACTCTACGGGACCCAAGTGCGGCCTTGGATTGCATGGGCCAAAGTGTTTGGTTTTGCACTTGTGGCACCATCTGGCCTCTCGACGGTTGTCTCCGAATCTTCCACCCACAAATGGTTTAGACTGATGAACAAGCCCAAATGGACCTTCCCACTTCCACTTCTCCCCAACTTGACCTTTCTCTTCTCTTCCTTGGGCAATGTCATCCTTTACAAGGAATGACTCTTTAATTGCTTCCTCTATAGTTGACATTTTGGCGTTCCTTACCGCCGTCTTCATCTCGGTCGGTAATCCCAACAAATAGGCCTTGATCTTTGTCTTCTCATCAGGAGCCAGATGCTCCACCAAACTCAACTTTTCTAGAAACTGTTTTGAGTAGTCGGAAATTGACATACTACCCTTCTTGAGATTACGAAATTCTTGCTCGATTTTGTCCAAAGCTCTTTCACTGCAATACTTGTTCAGGATCTTCTTCTTAAATGTAGGCCACGAGAGTTTGGCCAACACCTCGGGAGTGAGAGATGATCGGGTGAGATTCCACCAGGTCAGGGCCTCACCCTTAAGTAAATGAGAAGCAAACTTGACCCTCTGAGATTCATCACACTCACTTGCTTCGAACGCCATCTCTATCTCTCAGATCCAATATATGCAGCTCACAGGATCCTTAGTACCTGCAAACTCGGGTGGTCTATACCCTAGAAAAGCTTTATAGGTGCATCCATTCTCCTTCCGCTTCTCTCGAACGATAGCATGCTCCTCTGTTCCCACGACGGCCGGTCCACCACCCGACCCAATCACGGAATTCTCCGCCACCGTCTCGGGCCGTCGGTTACTGGCGTCACGATTCTCCAAAAGTTTCATGAAGAACTCTTGTTGTTGCGCCATGGCAGAATTCATGGCTAGCATCATACTATCTCTGATTCTGGTTTCCATAGTCACTTCCTCTATGATTGGGTTGTTATCGACGAGGTTCACGCATGGGATATGTTCGGGTCCCCCGCCCAAGATGGTGGGTATGGGAGGTCCCACAGAGGTCTCGACCAAAGGAGGTTGGTCAACAATATATTTGACTTCCACGTGACCCTCTTGTGGGTTTGGTAGTCTTCTCCGAGTGTTTACCATGGTTATTTGCCACACACGCACGAGGAGGTTAAGAACAGACTAAGTGAGTTAAACTCACGGTACGTACTACTATACATTTCAATCATCATAATCATAGTAATTCAAGCATGCTCACGTAACAATACATTCATAATAGCATTAGCTAAGTGAAATTATGAACGAATTATACACAAAAACTCTTGTCACCACCATTACAACTCTCAAATAGTGTAATTTCGTAAGTCCTAACGCTCTCCCTACCTATGACTTTTACCCCAAGGTGAACAACCTATAAATAACGCTTAAAGCTTAAGTCTAGGTATACTAAGTCAATACCTTGTTCACTTAAACTAAAGCTCTTATACCAACTTGTAACACCCTAAAAATAGGGATAACAGAAATCCGGAAAAGAAGTGGACATGTGGTATAAAATTTCCATAGCAACGAGCCTCCCAAAAAGGGGAATAGTAAAAATACCTGTTTAATTACAATTCATAATTTAACGGATAATAAACGACAACCATCTAATCTAGTTTCAACAGAGAAATAAGATTACAAAAAGGGGTGTCGCCTATAAACCCAATAAAGTCTTCTCAAAATTTCACCCAAGTACACTTTCCCCCAACCTCACACCAAGTCCACCTAAACTTGCTTAGATGTGGCGCCACTAGAACCTGAGATACACATCGACACCAAACAAGTGTTAGGCCAAAAAGCCTAGTGAGTTTGCACAAGTAATAACATTCCAATTAACGACACAACTCTTATCATCAGTTAACAATAAGTTCAATAAAGGTGGAGTCAATGGGGGAGACCCATAGCACCAATCAAGTTCCACCCAAAGAGTCGATACACCTTGATGCCAACTACCATGAGTGACATCCAAAAGGCCCGACACATCCGAGGACTACAACCATGACATTACCCCGAATGGCGGAGGTCTAGGCACATACCATTACGGTGGCACCCAAGACTATATCCTCCTAGTGTCGACCGACTTGGTTCGTCCAACATCATTATTAGTAGGTCTCAAGGCACGTAATGCACATGAACAATCTCAATACCAACCATGGGTACTATATTAACCATACTGTTCATAACTTACACATTATCCATAATAAGACTAATATGACCATATTATCAATCATGTGGTTAAAATCCCACCTCATTGTGACTCAAGTAATAAATCATTCTCATATCGTGATATGTACTCCATCAAGCCGTAACAAGCCATATATTATCATGTAAGCATCAAATAATCCAACTTCTCAAAATTAGGTCAAACCATTTATAGAGACCATTACCCAAGATTAACACATACAAGCATGTTTCCCTCCTATTTAAGGTCAAGGAGGATCAACACCATGGCAGGGAAGCTCACCCATAAAGATAATGGGGCATATTCTTACACATAAAGAAAACCCATAAGAAATCAAGTATCAAAACTAAGTAGTTCAAATAATGACAATAATAGATAATGAAATAGGATATGTATCTAGTTTTAACAAAGGGTTTAGAACTCACTATCTAGGTTTTTAGTAGGAAACCTAGAAACTTTGATGATCTAGCTTGGTAGGTGAAGTCTTTAAAGTTGTATTAATGGCTCCCAACAACCCTTGCTTTAGAAATTTATGAGGAGAGAGTTTGAGAGGACCAAAGAGGCTCCACAAACCCTAGAAATCGGCTGAGATATGAGGAGGAGGAGAAGAGTGGTTGAAAAATCGATTAGGGTAGTATTTATACCCCAGGCACAACGTGGGCGACTATGCCCGGCGATTATGCCAATGGCATAGTCGTTGGGTCACTATCGCGGGGCTCTAGTACCTTTCGGTACATGTTCGGCGATTGTGACAGGCTAGAGTGCCATGTCACAATCGCGAAGTCACAATCGCCGGGGTTGTACCGTAGGTACCCCCCCCCCCTTTGCGACCTTTCCATGGCGATTTTGACAATGTCATTATCGTCAGCACTGTCGCCGACCACCACCAGCCCACTGTTTCGAACTGGTTCTTCGCGCGATTAAGCTTCCGATTAACACCATTAAATACTTTAAACAAAATAGCAATTAAACAAGTACATTCTACTTCACGTAGCACATAATATGAAGGTTAAAGAAGTCTTAGAGCTTACCTGAAATTTCGGGCGTTACATAAAAATAAATCAATAGTTATAAATAAATAAGGCCAACTGAATACCACAAAGGTATAACAAGTGAAGTTCGCGTGATCACCACAAATCGTATCACATAAGATACGTTGCTCCCAAAAGGGTGTACCTTCCTTTTGGGTTGGATCGAGGATCAGAAGTGCAGGCAAAGACACTTACTAATACTTATTATAATATCCTATCTTTAGTACCTAATTTCGTGACCAAAAACGAATTCGTGCTTAAGATAGGAGATCGTGCTTTAATGACTTGTACCTTAGTCGTTAAGAGTTGTACATTAGTTCAAGTCTATTTTATGAATTCAATTAAGAACTAATGTTGGATGAAACTATCTTGTTTAGGACTAAAATTGTAAAGGAATTGTTATAGTATAATCAAATTGAAATAGGCTAAAGATAAAGGGGTTGGATTGTAAATGTTGAAAATATATATATGAAATTAATTAACTTTTTTTTATTTCAAAATTCATAATCAGATTTGTTCATCTCTCTCTAGCTCTCAATTTCTCCTCCTCTCTAGAAACCCTTATCTCATCCCTAAAACCTCAAATTCCTTCTCAAATCCTTAATGTTCTTGAAGATATTGTGTTAGAAATGGAACTAGGGGCTCAAGATAAGGTATTTTCATGGTTAATTTTGTTGATTACTTCAATTTTGGGCAAAATGGGTTAAACCCTAAGTTTATCTATGAATTATAGGTTGAAGATTGAGGAATTGAGGTGGAAATTCTTCAAGTTTGGTGTTGTTGGAAGTGACAGATTCATTAGGTAAGTTTAAAAATTCGTATAAAATCAACCATTTGTCCAAATGAGATGTTCTTTATATCTACAGAAAGGTATATGAGTGTAGTACAACTTTGTATTTTACACCAAAGTCTATTTCGGAATTTAAGTGACTCGAAATCACTGATTTTCCAGAACTGTTCTAAACACACTTGAAATTGCGCACTGTTGGTATTAATTTTGTAGAAAATAGAGAAGAGCTCCAATTGATGTGAATACAGTTTCTGTGAAATACTAAGAGGATTATTCACAACTTTTATGTTTACAAGAAAATTTGGTTAAGCCTCTAAGAATTAGAAAAAGGCTTAAACTTCAAGTGTACAGAAGCTGTTAGCTACTGTTTTAATGTGTAAATTTGGATTTTTGCAAATGTGTTTTAAGGCCCTAAGAATTGTGTCAAGTGTTTATTAAGTGTCCTAAGGGTATTGTAAGCATGTTTGAAGGTCCGTAGAATCTTTTTAAAATGAAAAGGCTTGTAGGAACTTGAAATTGATAAGAATTGTTATCGAAAACCATCTCAAAGCATTTTACTAATAAGTGTAGGTAAACCGGAAGGAGAAAACTGTTCATAGGCATCAAGTTTCGTGTGATCGTCTCTAAAACACCTCCAAGGTACGAATATCTAATTCATTCCAATACGTGGGTAATCAATTGTAGTGATTATCCATTCCGTGAAATCTTAATCATGATATATATTTTCAAAATTGGAGATTACCAAGTTGTTATCCATAATTCTTTTGTGTTTTATTTGATGTTTTGGTTTAATGATTTGAGTCCTTGAGAACTCCGACCCGTCATTGGTATATTTTAAGATCCGTTGCCGATTTATGATTTGGAACCTCAATGAATTTATTGGATTTGGTATCCTATGTTTATATTGATTTGATTATTTGAATTTTGATGTTATTGAACTTAACTTTGATTAGGCTCAACACTCGAGGCACGAGTGTTGAGACGCCTCCATGATGGCTAAAATAGTCATGGTGTTCTCGTGAAGGCTATAGCTGAGCCATATAGAGAACGGTGGATACATCCTTAGAACCTAATACCAATTATGTTGGTTACCGGATAGAACCGAATACCAATTATGTTGGTTACTGGATAGAACCGAATACCAATTATGTTGGTTACCGGGTAGAGCCGAATGCCAGATACCTTTGGTTACCGGGGAATAAGGCGGTGTAGTGCCCAACACTTCCATTCCATTATGACGCCTGTTTGGACTGATCATCCATCGGGTACAATGTATCTTAATGATATGGATGTTTATCTTACTTTGAACATTAATTATATTGGTTTCAGTTTTTGAGATTTACACTTAAATCGCTTCCAACTCTGTATCATAAGGTTTTCTTTCAGTTACCTACTTTTTATTTGGTATTTCTTATGTTATTATTCGTTTACTGGGCAATTTTGCTCAGTCGAGGCTTGTTTTGTTTTACCTCGGCAGGTTCAGGATCTAACCCAGAGGCAGGATGAACGGATGAGATGGCTTAGGATGCTTAAAGACTAGTTATTTATTTAAGGCTTTTGATATGTAAATATGTAAATATGTTAATCGTATAATTACTGGTGGATGTATTGCTTTCTTTTGGGAGTTCTGTTAGAGCTCTGTACTGTGACTTGTAGACCTTTGATCCGCTTTCGGTTGTGACATGCCCCATTTTTATGTCTAGTAGGAAGGGGATGTTACACTCATTGTGAGTTATTCGCGGACATAATGAACATATAACAATTAGGATTAATCCATACACTTTCAATGGCGCGCACGAAGGCTAGCTCAACATTGAATAAGTTATACACGTGAGGATGTTGTAGTTATTCACATTACTACGGAAATGTCACGGCACCAATGCCCTCGTCATGTCGTGGATATGGTACCTCCATAGCTGGTTATAGAGCAATAAGTCACAATATATGTAACCCTAACATATTACAAGAGTATCAAAATTTATATCAAATGAAGAAAAAAAATCAGCGTATACAAGAATCACATAAGAATGTAGGGGTGTTCATCGGTTGACATCCAATGGATGTGAGCCCAACCGAACCGATCCAATCATCCCTTGGATGTTGGATTTTTCCAATCCAATGGATGATTATATTGGTTCGGTTCCATCCATTGGATATTCTTATTTGATATCCATTAGATCGAATTGGAACCAACCAACATTAATCAGATTGGATCCATCTGACATCCGATGGATGATCGGATCAGATCCATCCGACATCCGATGGATGATCGGATTAGATCCATCCAATGTTTTAAATCCAATTTACAACAATTCACGTGATATTCCAAAATACTTGATTCCATCTGTTCAAAACTGGTGCTAAAATATAAAAACATACAACTACGAGCTACCAACTTTCACCCATACGTGATAATGATATTGGTCAACAAAAGTTCTATTGAAAAGTGGAAAGGGAAAACATTAAACAAGTAAATAGAAATATTGCCCGCAACTTCAAGACCGCAACACCTCAATCCATTCTGATTTCTCCATCTCCAACCAACATTTCTACAAAATTATAAAGTGTTAAATAAAATTATTATATTAGTATCTCATGACTTGACACTTATAATAAGAACTTCAAGATATATATATATTTACTTACCAACTTCCAACGCTTCAACTTCTTCATTTGTGCTATCAACATCAATCGATGTTGTTTGTCGGATCCACTTTTGGGTACAAATTAATGCTTCTACCGCTTTAGGAGTCAAACAACTCCTATATGGATCGATAACATGACCACCGGTAGAAAAGGCCGACTCTAATACAACTGTCGATATGGGAATAGCAAATACATCCTGAGTAATCATGGAAAGAACCTTAAACCTACTCGCGTTATTTTTACACCACTTCAACACATCAAAATCATGTTGTAGATAAGTATACAAAACAAAGTTAAAACAAAAAATAAAACACTTTTAAAGACATTAGAAATTCAAGGAATGAAAACAAATATGCAAATTTGATCGGTATTTTCACAGGCTTCAATGAAATATTTGTCAACTTCAATTTGTTTTCCGAGGAATCAACTACCTTCAACTTTTTTTTGAGAAGTTGGTCAAACAAGGCATACTCATCCACATCATCATCAACATCTCTACCATCATCGTCAACATTAATAGAAGTCGTACACATGCCATCACCCGAATCCAATTGACTATACTCTTTGTACATGGAATCCAAAGTCAATCTAACATATTTACAATGATTTGTAGCATCATCTTTGTTACCACACATCAACTCAAAACACACATTCAAAAAAGGTTCTTTGTATCTAGGATCACGCAAAATCGCCACAAGTAGAAATGGGTTCAAATCTTCAATTTTTCCCCAATACTTGTCGTACTTTTTTTTCATTGAATTGGCCATTTACCTCAACTTATTATCAAGTCTATTCCCACTCCAAAATTCCAAACGACTATGAATAAAAAACACCCGATCTAAAAACTGATTAGATGTAACAAACTTAGACCCGGAGAATCTTAAAGTGCAATCATAAAAAATCTTCAAAAACTTCACAAATAACCTAGAAACTTCCCAATCACTTTCATTTGGACATTTTTTCACTTCACAGTGCAAAACTCTTTGACATAACCTACATCATGCATCTCCATCCTCTCAAATGCCTTTTGATATTTTCCGGCAACTTCTAACATCATATATGTTGAATTCCAACAAGTTGCAACATCTAAGCAAACTATTTTTTTACTTATTATTTTCGCTTGTTCAACACACTCTTTTAGTTTTAGCATTATAGTTGAGGAACCTCGCACATATCTCACCAGATCTCGAATTTTCCCAATACTTGCATCATAATCATTTAAATAATCTTGCACAATCAAATTAAGAATGTGTGAAGTACATCTTAAGTGCATGTGTTGACCACCTAAAATTGCACCACCCCATTGATTAACAATATTCATGACATATTGAACCGACACATTATTTGATGATGCATTATCTACAGTAATGGTAAACACCCTTTCAAGTCCCCATTCTAGTAAACATTGCTCAATAGCCTTACCAAATGTATCTCCCTTACTATCAGGAACAACACAATAATTCAATATTTTTTTATGCAAAACCCAAGAATCATCAACAAAATGAGCAGTTAAACACATATAATGCAAATTCTGGCAAGTCTTTCATGTATCGGTTGTAAGAAAAACTCTGTTTTTTTTCTTCACAAACATATCTCTTAAGCTCCTTTTCTCTCTAAGATAAAGGTTCATGATATCCCTTGTAATTGCAGTGCGAGAAGGGATGTGAAACCTAGGCTCTACTTGGCCTAACAATTCTTTAAACCCTTCATTTTCTACAAAAGAAAATGGAAGCTCATCTTTCACGATCATCCTAGCAACATATTCTCTTATTGTTTCGGGATCATACTTATGTGTTACCAAGTTAGCCCCCTGCCCTTTCAACTTTTCAAAACACACTTTTTTTTTGTTCTTGTCACCTATTCCGGGAAACCTCTTACATTGGATGTTGATGTGATTTAATAAATTACTTGTACCATTCTTTTTACTACTACATGCGTATTGACTACCTTAATAGTTGCACTTAGTTTTTTCGGTACCTTTAGTATCACATACTTTCGTAAAGTGGTTCCAAACCATAGATGGTACCCGAGTCGACTTTGTCTTTTGAGTTCCTTGGGTGTCATCGGTAGGCATATTGGACGGTGGTGTTGTACTTTCATCACCATGAATGGGCACATTTTCTTGGTTATGTGCATGCTGAATGTCGGGATCTTCTTCATCAATGAGAGATACATGTTTAATGATGTTTGCAGTGGAATTCATCTGTTAATAAACAATAAAAAAGTTGTTAAATAAATCAAGTAACCACATATGTCGATATTAATTTAAACTCACAACGTCTACATTGAGTAACCATGTATGCAACCATCTAAAAATTATGAACTCATGATAACTAAAAATGCCACATACATGTAACAGGTCTGTTACAATGTCACATACAACTAAAAATGTCACATACAATTAAAAATGCCACATTCAATGCATGTGTAAACAATAAAAAAGAAACATATAGTGTTTCAAGTAAACAATAGTTGCTACTACTGGTAAGTGATAACAGATAGCTGTTGTCGGTAAGTGATAAAAAATAGTTGTTGCAGGTAACAAGTTTAATATACTAATAATCTAATATACTAAGTTAGTACTTACTAGCTGCAAAATCCAGCCCAAAACCAACCAAAAAAAAATGCTAATCAAAATCCATCCTAAAACCAAATCCAGCATAAAACAAACCAAAAAAAATGCCAACATCAGAAATCTTGAATCTTGATTGCAGCTAATAAACATAAATACAAAAAATAACAACTTAGAATTGCGTCTAAACAAGTAAACGACAAGTCAACAACTTACTGAGCTTGAAGTAGAAGTCGTTTTAGAGTTGCTAATAGAGTGTAGGGAGTTGCTATTCGAGTGTACAAAGATGTTTATCGGCCGTGGGAGCGTAGAGAGATGTTAATCATTGGATTTGGAGTGATCATCGTGCGGTGTTGTGGTGAAGAGAGGCAAAGAGCTACGGCGAAGAGAGGAAGAGAGCTGCAGTGTTGGACTGACGGTGAAAGTTGCAGCAGTGAAGATCATCGATTTGAGTTTAGGGTTTTTCAAATTTTCTTGGTAAAGAATGGAGGAGTTGTGTCGTTTCGTGGGTGAAGTCGTGAAGATTGATTCAAAAGTTTTAAATTTTTTGGCTAAAATTTTAATACCCACTAGTCCACTACTCATCTCACGCGGTGTTTTTAAATTTTTTAGCTTTATTAAATAAAATAATAAATAATATAATTTTATATTAATTGGATGGGTTATTGGATGATAACTGGATGGTTCAGTCAGTTTATATTGGATGGGTATTTCGGTTTGGTTCGGTCGGTTCTGATCGGTTTTGGACCATCATCCAAGAACCGAACCGATCCAATTGGATGTCAAATTTTTTGATCTGATCTGATCCAATTACAATTGTATATCCAATCATTTTCGGTCGATTCTAATTGGATCGGTCATTTCCTATTGGATCGGTTGACTTTCTGCACACCTTATAAGAATGTGTCATTTCAAAGGATACCAAAGCATATAAGGAAGAAATAGGCAACAATATCTCCAAGGGTAATCTCAACCCTCTTAGGGTCGATCCCTTTTTGTTACTACTTGGTAACTACTTTAGGATGGGTTTGTCTACATTCAAGAGGAAACCCAAGATTTGTTTGAATAAGAAATCCATACTATTAGAAGTCGTCTCCGATTAATCGGTTTCTTACAAGACACATAACATACACTTGAGTACTTGATCTTATAAGATCATTCTATTTTATTCACATGCCTATATTAAGGTTTATATCAAACTCATTTGGGTGATGAATAAGTTAGATAAGATTAGGATTGCCTACATTTACACGTCCTTAAAACATGACATACAAGCAACTAATGCAGCCTAAACCCCTGCACCGAACAACTTTGAACCAACTTGATTTTAACCCTTTTCTCATACTTATATGTAACACCCTGTTTTTCGTAAGTAAGTTTCCGCCCTTCGTTGGCAATCTCTCCGCCTTTCGCCTATCTTTTTTAGGTGGAAAATGTTGTGCTTTCGAACCTTGAGTCGACCCATGCGAAAATCTCGAGTTTTGACCTTTTTCTAGCCTTGGTACGAGTGGCGCGATTGTGACTCGCGATAGTGACATGTGTCACTATCGCGTGGCACAATCGCCGGGGGTGTACCACCCGCGGTACATTCTCTGCGATAGTGCCCTCACGATAGTGACAATGTCACTATCGCGTGGCAAGGTCGCGCGCGGTGTCTGGTCCTCTAAATGTCCGAATTTTCACCATTCTCCTCATTTTCTCACTTCTATCTTCTCCCCTTTTCTCTCCCAAACCTCAAAGTCGAACCCTAACCCATTTTGAGGGGTTTTCCCCCCTTGAACCACATGATTATTCATCATCTAACTAGTGGAATCTTGAACCACAAAACCTCCATCTTCATCTTCCTCATCAAGTTCAATGTTGGGAGCTCGGGTTGAAGAGTTGGATTGGGTGCCCTCAGAAAGTCTCATCACTCAAAATGGTAAGCTTCCTTGATTTAATGTTATAGATGCTCCATTGGTGTTTCTCTAGTGTTTGGTTTGTCAAATCTTGGATTTGATAGTTTTGGAGAAGCTAGGGTTTTGATCTCGTTGGGGATTTTAGTAAATAATGTTTTGGGAATGTTTCTAAATGGGTTGGTATGTATGGATCTAGGTTTTGGAAGTCTTCGGCTTGAGGATTCAAGCGGCCTTCAAAAGAGCTCGTTGGGTGAAATCTAGATTTAGCCTAAATCTAGCAAGGTGAGTTCAAGTTGATTTGTGAAAACGGTGTACATGCCAAAATGTTTATTTTAAAGTGTTTTACATCAAATGGTTAACTGCTGATAAGTTTTGAGTATGGTGAAGTAAATTATGTTTTACTTGGTTATTTGTCAAAGTGTGAGTATTTTGATAAGTTTTCGTATCCTTGAGTTGTGTTAATCTCTTAAGGCTACTGTGTGTCATTTTGTTTCTGACCATATCGTTACTACATCAGTCTTAGTTAATGCTTGTACCCACATGCTACCTTTTATCTTATTAATCCCTTTTAATCGTTGTTTAGTTTGCTTAAAGCTCACAAATATTGATATTGTTCTCAAAACTCAAACAAGCACTAGAAGTTCATGAAAAGTTCTCTGATTCTTAGTTGACTAGTCCCTGTGGAAACGATCTTGGTACTCTACCACTTTATTACTTATAGCGATCATAGTGTCCGATGTGCACTTACACCGCCACTGTGGCAACATAGTGGCCACGTTGTGGACCTATACGATTTTCCGTTATCAAGTTTTTGGCGCCGTTGCCGGGGATTGGCGTATTTTCAGAGTTTCTTGAGTTATAAGTTTAGTTTTTCATTGGTTTTTCTTTCACCATAATGGATAGTTTTAGTTGGGATGCCCCGTATTATAATACTTTCGATTATTCATGGGAACAACATCCTAATTTTTTTGGCAAATATTCAAGATGATGGCACCTATACCTCATTTTCACCTCCCTATCAAGATTGGAATGACACATTTATAAATACACGCGACCAATCATGGGAAGGGAATTTTGATTACTCGTGTAATTTTCATGGGAATGATCCTCACTATGGATTCACATCCTTTGTTCCTAACTACACTCCCGAGAATTATTTTGAACAACCCGAACCATCTCACTCTTTTGAAACTTTTTCCCCAAGCTTAATGGAAGATTTTACAACATTTTTGGGAAATTTCACGTCCTCTTTTGAAGCCTTCAATACTAAGATGGGACAACTAGTCGACGAGTTGAAAAATCAAAGTCAAGGTCCCTTACCAAGTGATAGTGAAAAATTAAAATGTGTTGGTAAGGATGAGAGTGATGTAAAGAAAGAGTTGGAGATTTTTGAGGCAAATTTCGAGCACATGAGCAAACCTTCTTTACTTTCCAATAGTGAAGAGGTGCTTCAAGATGCTAAAATTCCTAATTTAATTATTTTTGCTCATGTTGTGCATCCTTCTTTTTGTGACAACAATGATTCTACGGTGGTTGCAAAACAAATCGTTGGGAGGATTTGTATGATCAAAAGTTCGGAAATTTTGCATAGATCGTGTTAATTGGGTGGTGGAGTTGTTGCACGAAGCTTTGGTACGGTGGAGGTGGCTATTATCTTGAAACCACTCCACTTCTTGAAGATGCACTCGTGGGGTGGTGAACCGCATCCTACATAACTTTGATGCAAATTTTTTCTTACTCTCATCTCCAAATGTGTCTTTTATTTTACATTTTTGTGTGTGTGATTTGAGTCCGTTCTTTTTTTTTTTACTAGTATCAAATTTTTTTGGGGATTTAAAAAAAAGTCTCATGCATCTTATATCCTTAGATTTGAAGTTTCATAGTTTGAATAATTTATCCACTATTAGCAGATTTCTAGAACAAAGCAACCAATTCCCCGGTATCCATATTGATTACACTTTGAAATTTTAGAAATGACACGAGCCATTTTTCTTAAACACTTGGCCGATACACTTTTCCTTTGTCGCCTTACCCAAGCCGTTGAGTCTTACTAGTTATTACTCCCTCCATAGTGAAGACATTGAGTATCTTAAGTTTGGGGGAGTAAACTCAAGTGTTGAAAAAAAGGGGCTAAATCCTTCGAAAAATTGTAAGGATAATAAAAATAAAGAATACAAATAGCCGAGTTTGACACGTAGAGGTGAAAAAAAAATAGAAGATCCCTTTTGTGATACTTAGTCTTCTTGTGTTTTTGTATCTTTATTTGTTTTTAATTATGTTCTTTTAGTTACTTGAGGACAAGTAACAAGTTAAGTTTGGGGGTGTGATAACTCTCATTTTGAGTGTTATTTACACATTGTTTGTGTGTGTTTTTCTTTGATTTTAGTGTGTGTTTTCCCTTTACGTGTTCATGTTTCTTTTTTTTATTTATTTATTTTCATTTGGAGGTGTTGAGGATAAAAGTTTGTGTTTTGATGGTTGAAAGCATTATTTTTGGGCTAAATGTTGGACTGCAGAAAGTGGCCACTTTGTCGCCACTTTGGTGAACGATGTAAATCCGAGGACAACTGAAAAACATCATATTTTGCATGTATTTTTATGTCCATTTTAGCTGCATAATGGCATTCTTAAAGGCTAAGCTTTAGAAACTAAGGGGATGAAGAGAAGACAAAAGATAAAAGCAAAATCTTGGTAGAAAGATATCAATGCCAAAAATGCCTACCTAAAAACCTAAATGAGATAAAGCAAAATATGAGCTTTCATGAGAAAATAGATGAAAAAGGCAAGGAGCCTTTGGGTCAAAGAAGGCTTGAACTCATTGAAAGGTTTTGTGGGTAAAATCCACCACCTCCCTTTTCATCTTCCACTATAAATTGAGGCCTTGAGATGTCATTTGGGGAGAGCTCCAACATGTAGAATACTTCAGCCATTGATCTTTTTTTTTTTAGTTGTAGTTGTAATTTATTTTCTAGTATTTAATTTCCAACTGTCACCACCTTGTCGCCACTTTGGTGACAACCTTTAAGTTTTATTTATGCAATTTATGTTCATGTATTCTTCTTATTATCTCATGTCTTTTACTTTTATTATGAACTAAACACCCCTTGGGTGTAGGTATGAGCCAAGGCTAAGACTAGTAGGCAACACTTGGGTGTTGACATCTTTACTAACTCTTAGACTTGGTCGCTCGAGTCGGGACTTCAACTCAACGCGGACAAGCCGATCACTTGTTAGTGTTAATATTAGATCTTAGACCTCGAGAGGGGCGGATCTGAAATACGGCTTGAGTGATGCAAAAAAGATTTGAGAAAGTCTTTTATAACCACGTAGAGATACGGGTTTTTGCATGACTTTTAACCAAGGTTCAAAATGTCGGTCGATATAGATGTCACAAAGAGATTTGGGATTCTATATCCATATTGGTGGAACTGAAATCCTTAGAGATTTACTTAGTTAAGTCGGTAAGTCTTGAGTTGGCGAAGTGGTGACTTTGTGGGTGCAACGTGGCCACGTTCCGAGGAAACTCACTTTCGAGAGAAATGGGTTTTTAAGGCTACTGTGTGTCATTTTGTTTCTGACCATATCGTTACTACATCAGTCTTAGTTAATGCTTGTACCCACATCCTACCTTTTATCTTATTAATCCCTTTTAATCGTTGTTTAGTTTGCTTAAAGCTCACAAATATTGATATTGTTCTCAAAACTCAAACAAGCACTAGAAGTTCATGAAAAGCTCTCTGATTCTTAGTTGATTAGTCCCTGTGGAAACGATCTTGGTACTCTATCACTTTATTACTTATAGCGATCATAGTGTCCGGTGTGCACTTACACCGCCATTGTGGCAACATAGTGGCCACGTTGTGGACCTATACGATTTTCCGCTATCAGAATATTATCTGTATTCTTAGAAGTTTTTTTCTAGTCTTTAGACTTAAAATTAACCTTCTCAAAAGCAAGCTATTTGGAGTTGGCGTTGATTTCAACGACGTATGTAAGTTGTGACTTTAGTAGGATATGCTCATTTGAAATTGCCTTTTTGCTATCTAGGGTTATCCGTTGGAGAAAATATGTCCAAGTCCCAAGGATGGAAGGTGGTGGTTGACAAGCTCCTTGCCAAATTGTTGAATTAGAAGGTAATGGGCGTCTTACCCTATTCAAATCAGTGTGGGGGAATCTCCCATTTATTATATGTCCTCTTTCAAGATGCCATCTTCGATTGTCAAACTGTTGGAATCCATTTGGAATCGATTCTTTTTAGGAGGTGAGATAGATGATAATAAGATGTCTTGGGTTAAATGGGATAAAGTTATGGATAGCAAAAAAAGACGGCGGTCTTGGTATAGGAAGTTTATTTGTATTTAACAGGGCCTTACTTTTTAAATGGGTATGGAGATTTCGAGTTGACCAAGAGGCGGTGTGAGTTAAAGTGATTCAATCAGTTCGTGGTGCAAATGGTCGGATTGGTTTGGTTTTGCCTTCTACGGGTTTGAACTCAACATGGTTGGCGATTTTGAAGGCTTTTGTCCATCTACGGGGTAAAAATGTTGATGTTCTGTCTTTTTGTAAGAAAAAAAGTAGGAGATGGACCGAATACTTCTTTTCGGAATGATACTTGGTTAGGAAATGGTCCTTTAAAAAGGGGGTATCCGAGAGTGTATGGTTTGGAGCTTGAAAAAGATGTTACAGTCAAAGAGCGGGTGATGAACAAGGACTGATTTGGGTTTTTTCGAAGGGAGTCGGGGAGGAGCAGAATCGATGAAATTATCTGCCATGAGGGATCAGTTGCAGTCAATTGTGGTTTCTAATCAGAAAGATTGGTGGGTATGGTCTTTGGATGACTCAGGTTCTTTTATAGTCACCTATATTAGGAATTACATTGATTCCAGATTGTTGGTTGTGGACTCGATTGGTACTAGATGGAATCGATAAGTTCCTATTAAGGTCAATGTTTTTTACTAGCGTTTGGGTTTGAACAGGATAGCCACTCGAAATAATTTGGATAAGAAAGGGATTGATGTGGCTTACTGTTTTTTCCTTTATGTAATTTGGGTTTGGAGTCAGGCGCTCACTTATCTTTCTCAAGCTCTTCGGCGATGGAGATTTAGAGACAGATTGGTAGATGGTGCCATTTGGATATTCCGGTGTTTAGTTCTTATGCGGCTTGGATTGCTTGGTGATGTGAGTTTTAAATTTATAACCGCAAGCGTACGGGAAATGTAGCATACGGGTCGATCACAGGGAGGCGATGGACTAAACATGGATTCGTTCTAAACTATGGCCTAGCTACGCGAATTATCAATACTTTGATTTTAATTTATTGAACTAAGTAGACATAAAATAAAAAAACATAATACAACTTAGATCGGACACTGGATAATATCAACTTCAAACTTTCGGTAATGGTGAGAATTCGTTATGCAGAATTACTTCAACCCTCTTTTCGAGGTGGAAAAACTTTTCTAACCCAAGACTCATATTTACTTTCGCAATATGTGTACGTTGAGAAGAAACATTATAATTTAAAACGAATATTTTTCCCAATCAACGTCCTTAACTATTTTCATGTTAGGAACGTTGACATTGATCAATTTAATATAAGTAAAACACCAAACATTCGTTCGTATCTAAAACTAATCGAAATTAACTAAAGACGTTTTATAAAAATCGGTTAATCACACACTAACATTCGTTATATGAAAAATCAACCAATTAAAACTCAATGTTTATTATAAAAACAATTGATCAATACCACAACGTCTATTTAAACTGACGATTACCCAAATGAACGATAACTAAACTACGAAACAAAACGTAAACATAAATCTAACGAAAACAATAAAAATTAATCTATGAAAACTATAAAGATCGATCCAAGGAGTGTCACTCTCCAAGAATCGTTTTTAACCTAAGAAAACAGTAAAATAAATTAAAAACGATACATGAAATTGAAAAGCGCAATGAATAAATATAAGGAGAAAAATATTAACAATAGATAAATGCGAAATTTAACTAAATAATAAGTTCAAACATAAATATAAAATATGGAGAAAACGAAACGTTTCAACGGATGTTGCATGTGGATAAAAATTTGTCATATTTCATCTTCATCTTCGATCGGCCAAAACATCGCATCTTATTCACATCTCCATCGACTCAAGAAAGAACAAATTCCAAATAAATTGAAACAAAACAAAACTTAAATCTAAATCTAAACTAAAAGGATTGAATAAAACTAAAAACTAAGAAATCTAAAAAATAAAAAAAATTGGCATACTCCGTCGTGAGGTAGAGGAGAAGGAAAAAGAAAGGGGTGTTTAACCCTAAAATAAAATCAAATAAATAAAATTTGGAATTTCAAGTCTAATATGATTTTACCAACATAACACCAGACAAAACATATCACAAAAATGTATCTAATATGATTTTACAAACATTATCGTAGCCACTCAGGAAAGGAAAGACGATCTACATGGATGGAAACTCACGGTTTCGCTCAAATCACTCTAGTGTGTTTAGGGATGTATATACGCTCAATGTCTACCCAATCGAGAAATATGAAATGCACTCTTGACGTGTTTGAAACAATTCTCAAGTCTAAAGATTTTCATAAAAATTGCATAGGATGAGGACTTTCGGGTAAGGATAAGGTTTAAGGTAGAAATTAAGTTTGGTTATTGGGGTTTGAAAAGATATTTTGGCTTGTTTTTGTACACATAAGTTACTTCCTATAATTTCCAACAGATTTTAACTTATTACTTGCAAAACTAACTATATAAATGCATATTATTATTTATTTTTCATGTTATATCTTGTAATTGTCTTGTTCTAGCGTCTTGCTAGTTTTTAATAAAATTCCGTTGTTAAAGAAAAAAGTTATCCATTGCTATGGTACAATGTCTTATTAAAAATAATTTAAAAATATATTGTTGTAATAAGAAAAAATTAAAATATAATGCTAGAATAAATAAAAAATTATAAAAGTAAGTTGTTATTTATTTAGTCTTTAATTATATATTTAAACTATTATTGTAATTTTAGTCAAATAAAAGTTTTTCAATTTTCATGGGGATGATAGAATTATAGAGTATGATTCTTCAAAATAAAGAATCAAAAGTAAAAGTTTTTAAGAAAAATTTTAGGTTCATCGATCTCCAACAACTTCTATATTTTCAATATTACAATATTATTTATATTATTAAAATATTTAATATTATTCCTAAAAATATTATTTCTCTTTTAAACATTTAATTTCAAAGATTCTTATTGGTATGATGAATAAAATTCCATTCCTTTTTCTCAGTAACTTTTTTTTTGAAGAGTTCTCCAAATTTGAAGATTTTCATCATCTCTCATACTTTTTCTATTTTGGAAAAAAAAATTGGATAATTTATTGAAACAAAAATATCCAAAATCTCCATATTAAAGAATTTGGTGGAGATGCACATATAAATAAATATTTAATTAGTTTATTCTAAAAAATCTTCATGTAAATACATATTTAAATGACATTGAACTATACATTAAATAATCATTGTTATATATAAATTATAATCTTTCAACTAGACTACACTCTCTCTAGTCTCGTTTTCATTTTTACTTTAATATCATTTTTTGTACTAATGATTTTAACACAATTTTAAGTGCTTTATAGGGTTAGCTCTTTACATGCTTCTCATGACAATTGTTTATACACTTATTTCTCGTTGTTTACTATAGAACACGTAAAACATTTAAATGGGTCCCAAAAAAAGGTTCAATTGTTATATATAATATCATTTAAGAACCCATAAAATTATGAAAACATGTGCATCATGTGCTATTTTACATGATTCCTTCAATTTAAGACTAGGATTTAGGTATTGATATATACTAGAAGCATACTCGCGCAATGCAGCGAGATACATCATGATTTTAATGTTTCATTTTATTTTTTTGTCGATTTACAATACGATTTTGGATGGTTTTAAGAAATTGATGATGTTTTTTTTATATAAAAAAATTAAGTATTTTGTTAGAATTCAATGATTATCTTATATATTTTAATGACACCTTGAAAAAATAATCAATTACATATTTAATAATATAATTAAAACAAATTTATAGTAATATAATATATTAATTAATAGTGATACATGGAAAAGTCTGCACATACCAAATTGGTGAGTGTTAAAAACCTGCAGTAGTAATATGTATCTTGTGCTTTGATACTTGTAAATTAAGAGATTTTTAAAATATTGCATAAAATGATGGTACCTTATGCATAATAATTTGTATTTAAGAGTTTTTTATCCGTGCTTTATAATATAGTATATATATATATATATATATATATGTTTCACAATATGAAACTTTTTTACATATTTATAAAACAAAATTACATAAAAGACTTTCACATTGTGAACCAAATACATAAAAAAAAACATTATATATGTTGAGAACCATGAGAACTTGTATGTTTATTGATACATATACACAATCAACATATGTTTTATGTTAATGATTATATTCATCAATGTATATACTCATGACTTAACTTCATTTAATGAATATATCGATTGTCACATGAACTAACCCCTCTATATAGGTGATGAAGAAGGATTAAGGTAAGGACCGTGTGATCCAAGAAAATGTCATATGGAAGGAGTGAGAAGCTTGAGCCAAAGCAGGCTGAAGCCAAAAAATTGACATGGCAAGAGAAGAAGAAAGGGGCAGATGAGGAAGAAGAAGTCATATCAAAACTCATCAAAGAGCATAGAAGATGGGTATGATTGTATTTGCATTATATATATATATATATATATATATATCTTTTTTTACAAATCAAATAATTTGTAGTTTCATATATGAAGTAACTATACAATGTTGTTTTATATATGAAACATCCCGGACTGTTTTTTCCCACATACAAGATAGTGATGAACGTTTTACATATGAAACAACATTGTATAAATATTATATTTATTTTATATTATGAAACAACACATAAAATTTGGTTGCAAATTTTATATGCAACAAACAAAATACAAATATCTTAGTTCATTAGGAGGATATATTCATAGGAAATAATGTGTGATCCGGATGATACTAATACTATGCAAATAAACATATGACTTATGGGGAATGCACAATTCGTCCCTCATTCCCACCTAGTCAATTTGTTGTTGTTGTTTTTTCTTTTTTAACGACAAGTTAACACACGCACACGTTTTCGGGGTATCCGGGCTCCCACTTAAGGGTGTCACCCGACTAATCCCCGTCGATCATGACCCAACCCAATTAAGGGCACCACTATGTGGCAGACCCATGATCATGGATGTCACATGATGCTCACCACGGGGTTCGAACCTGGGTAGTCAGGGATACCATCCGCTGACCCCCCCAGGATGTTACCTTACCACTGGGCTACAACATGAAGGACAGTCAATTTGTTGTTGATGGCGTAGTAGCGTTTTCGCCGTTATAAGGCATGTAGTGTTTGTGTAAGACATGCATGGTTCATTTAATGGGGTGCGTATTTTATAAGGCGTGAGTTTTTAGAGAATTTTTTTTAAAATTTTTAATTATGGTTTCTTTCTTTTACTTTTATGTTTTTACATTTTTAATTTTATATTTTACATTTTTACAAACTTACCTATTTACATCACTCACGGATTCATGGATTCACACATTTCCCGAACTCACAGTTAAAACGACGTTGTAAAATCTTTCCAAATTCTATTTTGAATATTTGATCACATAATCTTTATATAATACTAGTTAATATATAGGGGTGGTTTATTTTGCAACCCAGTGAAAGATTACAACCTATGCAACCCTCATCTAAAATCATTCTTTTAGCCCATTCATTATGTAGACAATGGATTAATTACTGAATTGCATCAATGGTTATTGGTTTCATGCAATAATCTTACCTACAATGCATAGTATTTCATTAAATGTGATGGAATGCATACTGTTTCATGAATGTACCACTTTCATCTGATACATCACATGAACCGTTATGTGCATTGACATATTTTGCATAAATTCAACAAAATTCAATGGAATTAAGTAAATTCATTTAGAGAATCAATGAGAATTCAAATGCAATGGACGGTTTAGATGAAGGTTGCACGGATTGTAATCTTTTACTGGGTTGCAAAATAACCGTGTCCAATATATATATATATATATGATTTTTATTTTTCTAATATCATTACATCATTGAATAATAAACAAAAAACATATATATATATATATATATATATATATATATATATATATATGACACACAAATTTGCTGGCTTATGTCACATTTTGAAAAACACCGTGTCCTCATTGTAGCGTGTAAGATTTAAAACTTGAGCTCATTGTCATGTCATGCCTTACGCCATTTAGAACATTTGGTGTAATGATTATTGTTATTTGTAATTGCATTTCACATAAATATTAAATAAACACGCACATAGGGGTTTAATTAATCATTTATGAACTCTAAAATTTGTGAGATCCATGAGGTCCATCATAAGCCATCAATTTAAGATAATTAATGTTATTAATTAATGAGATAATTATCATTATTTATTGAATAAAATTTAATGTATTTTTTTAAAAATTTCATATATATCTCTTTTTTTTTTCTTTCTCATCTCCCCTCTCACGTACCATACATATACATATAATTAAATGTGCACATAAAGTGAACACATAATGAATACAATATAAATAAGGTTAATAATTTTTTACTAAATGTTCATAATGTATTACAAGATTCACATGTTATCCACAATTGATAGATTTAGGTTTACTGTTGTAGTTGTTATTCACAATACGTTCACATCTATAACAGATCTAAGTTTAGAGTGTATTCACAAACTATAATAATATTTTTAAGAAAGTGTTCACAATGTTTTCACCTGTTGTGTATGATTCAATTATTATATTTTTAGTAAAGTATTCACAATGTTTTCACATATTGTGTATATTCAATTATTATATTTTTAAGAAAGTATTCACAATATGTTCACCTATTGTTTATATTCAATTATTATAGTTTATTAGAAATTGTTTACAATGTATTCACCTTTTGTGTATATATTCAATTATGTGTGTACACATGTATATCATGGAAAAATGAGAGATAAGAGAGAGATGTTTTTATTTTATATTACATTTTATTTTTCAACTAATTTTTTATGGTTTAAGTTATATCTCACAGATCTCACAAATTACACACACACACATATATATATATATATATATATATATATATATATATATGATAAATACATTTATCTAAATTTGTATTTAATTCGAATAATGTTTATACACCAGTATTTAAGTTATATACTATATCAGTATTTGTATCTATACTATATTATAAAGATGGCATAAAAAACTCTTAATTACAACTCACTAAGCTTTATGTACTATCATTTAAAGCTATCTACTTAAATTCTCTTAAAAATAACTACTAAAGCCTAATGTACTACCTGTAAAGCTTTTAACCCTAATTAATATATTTCATCCTTATCCCCAAAATCCTTATCTCTAATCCCCAAATCCTAAAATTATGAAATTTGAATTCTAATAAACATAATCAAAACAGGATAAACATCTCAATTTAAATATAAAAAATTTAAAATATATAAGATAATTAATAAATTTTAACAAACTACTTAATTTTTTTTATATAAAAAACATTATATTGTTAAGCCTAAATTAAACAAATTTATATATAAAAAGCCATATCACTCAATAAAAATCATCCAAAATCGTACTGTAAATCAATAAAAAACAAAAAATAAAAATAAACATTAAAATCATGATGTATCTCGCTGCATTGCGCGAGTACGCTTCTAGTTATTATATAATATAAACATGTATTTTTTTGACAGACTACTATGATTGAGCATATGGACAACCAACAAATGAACTTGTATTTGAGAGAAAGACCTGAAAATTCGAAGACTCTCAAGTATCAAAAGCTTGAGCCCGTAAAAAGGGTAACAATTTTTTTTCTTGTTCTAATAATTAGAAATAACATTGTTTATTTCAAATTTAATTTCTTCTTTTGTTTAATATTTTATAACATAATAAAATTAAATTTAAATCTTGTATTATAACTGATAACCAAAATTATATATTTATGGGTCTTTGTTGATAATATTTTCAGGTTAAAAGGGTCGAGAAGGGAAACAATGGTATCATGTCCACAGTATGGAAATTCCATAAAAAAGACGACTTATGATATGAACAAAAGCACTTGCTATATCACATGTTCTGTCACTAATCATTTCGTGTTTATTTTTTTTTATTTTCTTTTTGTTAACTGTGGATGTTCGGACCAGTTTGTGTGTACCTTGACTAATCTCATAAAACCCTAGTGGCTGGACTCGAACCGGTGATATTTGGAGAGGAGCCTCAAAGGCTCAAACCTTATTGCCGATTGAACTAACCCCAAAGTTAGTGTTTTTTTTAGTTTGTAACAGTGGCTATATTTTGTTCTGGCGTAATGTGTTATCGTAAACTGTCATGCCCCAAGTTTTGAGAATCCAACAATTACGTTTTTTCTTTATCTTTTGAACTATATGTTGTATGTTTTCTTGAGAGACATGTGTAGATGAATCTCATGTCTAGTGAGTGTTGAAAAAATGGGTTTTATGCCTACTTCGGACCAAAAAAAAACAAAGTTAAGCATAATAATTGAGAAGATGCACTAGTGAGTTTATATATGATTCTTAGTTGAAAAAAATAGATCATCACTATTGATTGTTTCCTTGGGCACCAACAATAAAGCAAAACTTGGACCAAAATGGCTTCCACTACAAGAGTTGGGGACTTTAGAGAAGAAACCTTCAGAGAAGGTTTTGAAAGTGTATCTAAACACATGTTTTAGGGAAAGAATTGGATGACAAAAATATTAAGGGTATCTGAAAGTAGGATGAGTTTTAGAGAAGAATTCTCAAGCATCTTATACGGTATGGAAAGCATATCTAAAAGAATTAGATACGCTTTAAAAAAAAAAACTCTCTAAAAATAAGCACAAGATTAGTGACGCTTTTATAAAAGTCTCTAAAGATATCTTTTTTTCTTTTTTACATTTTTTAATATTGGATAAATATCTAGTACCCTTTCAAAAACGTATCTAAAAACTTTATTTAAAAAAAAAAAACAATGTTTAGAAAGAAATTGAACAGTCTGAGGCTCGGAGCCCTAATTTCTTTCCGATCGTTCAAACACTGTCTCACTCAGGTCGTCGCTCACTTCTCATCCTCAAATCGTCGTCCAGTTCCGGTTTACACGAATTGATTTATACAAATGATATGCGTAAAATAGATGTCTCCATTTAAATTCCTTTGTATCAAACAAAGATCATTAAAGTATGCGACTTTTAAATCTGAAACTTACCTGTGTACAACAGGGATTGTTCACATCGGGCTTAATTGTTGGGCGTTGCTCACATTTGGTCCTCAAGTTTGCAGGGTGTATGGTCGATTCACCATCTCCATGATATACATACTCGGTGGACTCTCGGGCAACTTCACCAGCTTTCTTCACGCCCCTGATCCTACTGTTGGTGGAACAGTAAGCATAGACCAATTATCATTCATTTTCAAATTTTAGTTGTTCATTCTGCATATATTAATGTATATAAAACAATGGATTACTGATTCAATCTGGTTCTTTTTAGCCTTGTGTCTTTATATCCATATCAAATTACATTTTAGGTTGCTTCAATTTTTTAATCTATGTCGTCTTTATCTTTAATGTTGATGCAGAGGTTCTTATCTTGGCTGAAAGCATGGTTAAAAAGGGCTTCTGCTACGGCCAAAATTGGTGCTTGTCATATGTTGGTTTATTCTAGAGGTTATAAATCCTTCCTTATTCGTTGAAAGGTGTCTATAACTTTTATGAATTGTTGAAATGTGTTGATACTTTTATGAACTGAAATTAATATCCATACTACTTTTATGATCTTATAAAGTCTCTGTTGCACAATTTTAAGATGTACCATCTTTAGCAAAACAATTTGCTTTATTGATTTGCATGATGTATTGTGGTTTCCCAGCTACAAATACATTAGACTCGTTCTTCTAGATCATGGTGGTTGTTTTCATCTTAGGGGGCGTTTGGTTCGCTGGAATCCGTCGGAATCTGATGAAATTGGAATGGTCAATTCCATTGACCAAATTCCATCTTGTTGTTTGGTTTCCAAAGAAATGGAATTGAATTCCATGAAATCCTTCAATCAAGGATTTGGTCATTCCTATCATTTTGGATGGAATTGAATTCAATTCCATTGCATTTTCTCAAAATGACAAAAATACCCTCCAAACCCTCTTAACAAAATTAAAACTCATCAGATGTGGATTTGGTCTCCTCTCTCTCTCCTCACTCTTCTCTCTCTCCTCTCTCTCTCCTCCCTCTCTCTCCTCTCTCTCTACCCTCTCTCTCCTCTCTCTCTCTACCCTCTCTCTCCTCCCTCTCTCTACTTCTCTCTCCTCTATCTCTTATCTCCTCTATCTCTTATCTCCTCTCTCTCTCCTCTCTCTCTCCTCTCTCTCCTCTCTCTCATCTCTCTCTCCTCTCTCTCTCCTCTCTCTCTCCTCTCTCTCTTCTATCCTCTCTCTCTTCTCCCTCTCTCTACTCTCGCTACTCACTCTCCTCTCTCTCTCTCCCCTCTCTATCTCCTCTCTACCCTCTCTCTCCTCTCTCTCTCCTCTCTCTCTCCTCTCTCTACCCTCTCTCTCCTCTCTATCTTCTCTCTCTCCTCTCTCTCTTCTCTTTCTCCTCTTTCTTCTCTCTCCTCTATCTCTCTCGGCATTTAAAAAATATAAATAAATAAATAAAAATAAAAGAAAGGGTATTTTTGTCATTTTTCAGAATTCCATTCCAATTCCTTTGCAAACCAAACAAACATATTCCAATTCATTTGACTGATTACATTCCATTCCTGCCAACCAAACAGTTGGTCAAACTTGAAAACATTCCATTCCAATTCCTTCCAGATTCCAATTCCATTGACAGATTCCATTCCATCAGAAATCATTCTGCGAACCAAACGCCCCCTTATTCTCCCCCTGGAACGTAGACGAGCCTCATGCTTAGCTTTCTCTCCTTGTTGTACGGTAAGCTAATCAATTTGTAGTTAGTTATCATTTAGAACTAGTGTAAGCTATTTTGCTCAAAATTTGTATTGTATTTATGTCAGATCCTCTTGACCCTTATAATTTTGGTGCTTTCTGGCCTGGGTCTACTCTGAATTTTGCAAAGCCCAGAGACGACTCATCTGTTGCCGTTTTAGGATTGGGTGCTATGAGACTTGAGGTAACCTTTTCTTGGATTGTAGCTCTTTTAATATTTATAATGTTAATGATATCCTTTTGATCAGGCTGTTGTTCATTGTTGAAGGTGCAAGAATTTGTTGCGGCTTCAAAGGATTATTGGGGTTATTGATATCAATCACAACCAATCCATGTTTGGTAAGTTGTAAAGTATCTAAAGAATTTCCTGCTTAAAAATGTGAATAAAAATAAGATGAATAGTAGATCTTATATATTCCTTGGTTTCAACAGCACAATATGTGAATCCAAAAGATTACAAGAAACCGGTACAAGAAGTGTTTGCATAGATGACTAACAGAGGAGTTGACAAGAGTGTCTCCCGAAATTGGAACGTAGTAGTATGAACTTGTATGGTTTTTAAAGAATTTGGATGAATGTATGGATTGATTGAACATTACGGTTTGTTCCGAAAATTTGTATTTTTTATATAAATATGAAATTTTATTGTTTTATGATTTTATGTTATTTTTATTGATCAATTCTATTTCTTATTCTATTTTATTATTATATATATAGAGCTTAAATTTGGACGGAAAAAAATATACAATATACCTTTTAGAGAAGGATTTCATTTTTATTAAAAGGGTAACTAAAGAATGGTTTTAGAGAAGGTTTTGGTATTTTGTAACTAAAGATGACCTTTAGAAAAGTTTGTAAAAGTGTAACTAACGGTTAGTTTTAGGGAAGGTTTCTCAAGAGTATCACTAAAGCCTATACCTTTAGAGAAGCTTTTCCAAATACCTTCTCTAAAAGTACTTTTTAGTGACGCTTATAAACCGTCTTAAATGCTTGAAAAGTGTCACTAATAAATACTTTTAGAGAAGGTTTTTGGAAAAAAAGTCATCCATCTTTAGAGAAACTTGAAAAGCTTTCTAAAGTCCCAAAAAACATCTCTAAAAGTTAATTTAAATGTACCATTTGAAAACCCTCCCAAAAACCTTTAGCTACCCTTACATAGAGAAGCTTTTTGACGGAACTGAAAAGCTTCTCTAAAGCCTTTAGAAAAGCTTTTTAGAGTTTTAAGTACAAAACAAAACCTTCTCTAAAGGTCATTTTTCTTGTAGTGTTCATACCACTAAACTTAGAGGTAATATATACCTCCATTATCTGCCTTTGAAAAGGATATAGTTACTATAGTCATACAAATTAGATATTCAAGTAAAGATATACACATAAGAAACCGACAACTATGGTCATATAAATCAAATATTGAAGTAAAGCTTTGGTATTGTTAAGTTTGGCAATTCTTTTTCGAGCCATTCAAGTTGTTGTATCATGGGAAACAGATGCTTCAATTAAGAACAAATTTGTTTTAAGAACAACATTCAACACAAGCTTCAACTTACTCATCTTAATTTTCTATTTTCAAGTTTATTTTGTTGCATATCTTATAACAGTGAGATCATATATAGTACTACACATAAACATAATTTTCAACTATACACGTTCTAAATAAAATATTACATGTAAAATTTTGTACATGTTTTGTAGCAACTTGAAAACATGCATAACGTTCTACAGTTGCAATTATAACCTTTAATTATAGGTGTAAACTGTGTATGAAATGCACGCAGAGATTGAACTAAAAATTTTATCAAGTGGTGGTACCATTTGACTATAACTTTTCATATGGAAGGTCTTGTGTTACAGTCTTTTATTGCCAGTCTTTATAGAAACATAATAAATCTGAAATTAAAAACTAAAAACTAAGAAAATGACACTAACCAGACTCGAACTCGAGTCTAGGGTGAAAGAAAAGCATTGCAAACCAACTCTACCAAGGGAAACTTGTGTCCTTATTGTAGTTTCAAAATATATACGGTGACACACAACAAATTGATACACTAACACTTTTCACGACCGTATAATATTTTACTCTACGATGGAGGAATGGGGTCGTAGCACCGCCCCCATATGCTCTACACTAGGTCCGTCCGTGAATGCAGGTCGTGCCGGAGGGTCTACCAATGTGAGATCCGAAGAGGGCCCCAAAATTTTTGAGCCCCAATCTTTTTTGAGACCCAATTATATATGTTTTAGCTTTTGCCTAATTATATATATATAGAAAGAGAGAGTCCCATTTATTTGCTAACCACGACATTGGTGCTAACCGTGCTAACCAATTTTCGACCAATCAGAAGCTTCCTAGAGTTTATGTCATGCGATTAATGATATTAAATCTCAAAGGGCAATATTGGAATTTACTAATTCACGCCCCCATCCAATCTCATTCCATATTTTGAGGAGTTTGTTATGGTAATGGTCTAAACTTTAAATATAATATTTTGAAATTAAACTTTGATTTCTATCAAGTTAATACGGAAGTTATCTTCTACCTATTTTTATGCATCCAATAACTTTCTAACTGCATAAACATCTGCACTCATTGAACATGGGATTTTTTTTCGGGTTTAGAACCGTTGTGGAATAAACTTTCTCGTTTCTAGTGAATAGATAATGAGCGATAGTCGAATCACGCCTGTTGTTGATAACGAGAGTTTTTTGGAATCTATTTTTGAAAGTAAAGACGCTCCCCCGTGCACACGTCATAACGAGCATGTTCAACCGCTGAATACAGGATTATCCCAAGAGTTCGGTAATTCTACCGGACTTGATGACATCTTACTCGATGAGACCAATTTCGATAATCGCCCATCGTCTAGTTCACTGTATCCAGAATCTAATATCGTCTAATATCACAAGTATTAACCAAGTGTATTCGTTCATATCCTAAAGTCGGGGAATATGTTTAACTGTATGTTTTGTGAATCCATTATCTAATATAAGGGAAATATGTGAAGTTTTTTTAACGTTAATCGTACAGTACGGTTTTGGTTTTGATTTTTAGTATGTTACTTTGTAGTATGCATAAATGCACAACTGTTATTGTTATTCTCTTCTAGTAGTGTTTAAATTAATTTAAACTACATGGTATGTGCATGCATGACATTTTAGTCGGTATTCATTTGTGCATTTCTTAATAATGTCGGTATTATATCGTGTGTCACATATCGTTGTTAAATGATGTGTGTGTTTATATGTGTAGTCGATGAGATTGATTCCGATGTCATTGAGGATGTTTATGGTATCAAGTTATGGATACCAAAGGTACCTGATAAAGTTAAGCTGAAATTGGGTGACCAGTTTGCGTCTATTATCGAGGTTGAGGCTATGTATAGAAATTATGCGGACAAGGCGGGGTTTGATGTTCGTTTGAAGGCGAAGAAGACAAACAAGTACGGGTCGATCCAGACCCGTTGGGTAGTTTGTAGTAAGGAGGGGTTTCCGACGAAGAAGAATTTTGATTCTCTTGAGCTCCGTTCCGGTGACCGTCGTGTTCGCAACTCGAATGTGAAACGCTTTGGTTGCAATGCTTGCGTGAAGTTACATTTGATAAAGGACAAATCTCGATATGAGGTTTACGAGTTTGTTGAAAATCATAATCATGTGTTGTTTAATGCTAATGATCGACGTTTTTCACGTAAAAACAGAAAGATGCAGTACCTGAGTGTAGGAATGTGTTGAATAGCGCTAGTTATAAGGTTGGAGCAACAAGAGCGCATCGAATGCAAATTGCTTTGAAGGGTGGAGCTGAAAACGTTTGTTGCACTGTTGTCGATTACCAAAACTTTAAGAGATACGTTGATGTGTTTGTTGGAAATAAGGATGTGAAAATGTTGATTAATAAATTGACTAATATGAAGGAGTTTAAAAGCGATTTTTTTCCGAGTACAAGTTCCATGAACGTGAGTTACATGCGATATTTTGGGCGGACGAAGTCGCCCAGATTAATAACAGACATTTCGGAGATGTAATATCTTTTGATGCTACGTATAGGACAAATGAGTGAGTGTTTTGTCTAAAAATATTTATTTTTCGTATTTTTATTTGAATTTAATGTTCTATTTTATTTTTAGGCATGCGTTGGCCTTTGTTCCGTTTTTGGCAGTTGACAATCATAAAAGTTCGGTTGTCGTTGGGTCCGCGTTGATAGCTGGAGAAACGATAGAGAATTTTAAATGGGTGTTAAGGGCATTTTTAAGATGTTACGAGAAGCAACCATTGGTTATGATTACCGACCAATGCTCTACGATGAAACAAGTTGTCCCATTTGTGTTCATCGAGTCTATATATTGTTTATGTATGTGGTGTAACACCCAGAATTTTGTAAGTATAACTTGTCCCTAATAATCGCGTTTATAGTATTTCGGTATGCGGTCATTTTATAGATAAATGTGTCTCTAATCGAGATTAGTGGAATTGTTAAAAAGAAAATCAAAATCAAGATTTGGGCCTTTAGGGCGAGTTCCAAGTGAGTTGCGCATACCTCAAACTCACATTAAACTAGCTTTGGGGGCTGTTTTGATTTTAAGCTAAAACACCTTCCAAGCGACTTTCGAGTGAGTTGCATGATCCCAAACTAACTTCAAACCCACTTCGACCACTGTTTTGATTTTAAACCCAAATACCTTTCAGGCGAGTTTGAAATGAGTTTCTTGACCTCGAACTAACTTTAAACTCACGTCAACCACTGTTTTGATTTTAAACCCAAATACCTTTCAGGCGAGTTTGAAGTGAGTTTCTTGACCTCGAACTAACTTCAAACTCACGTCGACCACTGTTTTGATTTTAAACCCAAATACCTTTCAGGCGAGTTTGAAGTGAGTTTCTTGACCTTGAACTAACTTCAAACTCACGTCAACCACCGTTTTGATTCTAAACCCAAATACCTTCCAGGCGACTTTCAAGTGAGTTTCTTGACCTCAAACTAACTTCAAACTCACGTTGGCCATTGTTTTGGCATTAAACCCAAATACATTCCAAGCGACTTTCAAATGAGTTTCCTGACCCCGAACTAACTTCAAACTCACCCGAACCAAAAGTTGGGTTTAAAACCCTTTTGATGACTCTTTTTCTCATTTCCTTTCATCCAAACCTCCTCCACTCTCTCCCAATTCGTTTCCTTCTCCCCCCTTTAAACCCTAAATCATTTTTGGCTCAAATCCTTGGATTTTATGGAGGTAAAACATCATCATCAAGTGGTAAGATTAGAAGCTTTGGTCAAGGATTCACCACCTCCATCTCCATCTTCTTCTTCAAGTATTCTAGGGTTTCATCCACCATTGTTCTCCCTTTGGTAGATTGGAGGTTTGTGACCATTTTGGTGAACTAGAGGTGTTTGGTTGATGGATTCAAGCTTGGGCTAAGGTAATCTCTTGATTCTTCATGTATGGAAAACTAGGGTTTTGGTTTAAGTTGAGATCTTCGTGTATAATGTTTGGGGAACGATTAAATGTGGTTGAATATGTATATTTATGGTTGGAAATTTATGGATCTAGGTTTTGGAAGTTTTGGCTTGGGTGATGCAAGTTCCTTCAAAGAAGCTCTATGTGGGGTAAAATCTAGATTTAGCCTAAATCTAGCAAGGTGAGTTCAAGTTGATTTGTGAAAACGGTGTACATGCCAAAATGTCCATTTTAAAGTGTTTATGTGTTTTACATGAAATTATCAAATGTTGGGTTATTTGCTGATCTTTGATTATTTGAAGTATTTAACTTTATAAACTTTGTATAACACCCACATTTGGGATTTTTGGGCATTTTGATAAAGGTGTCACAAATGAATGTGTTTTGATGATTTATTGCATAAATAGATCTTTGGTAAAAGAAATACACTTTTGAATGGTTGTCGGGTTTTATGCATCATTCATGAAATGAAATGTTTTATAAAGTATTACTTGCACATTTATGTGAGGTACTTGAAAAAATGTATATAGTCTCATTTTATGATTTCCATTCTTATCAGCAGTTAAAACTTGGAAATGCATATTTGAAAATAAATGAGTCTTGAGGACATTTGTCCGGTTTAATAGCCCGTTGTGAAATACCAATTATGATGGCGGTTAATGGGCATCATTTGAGATTTACATGTTTTGAGTGCGTTGGTCATTCAATTTGAGTCATGTACTGTTTAGACTGTAATGAAGTGGATCCATAGGCATAAGAGTCGGTGTTAGTTATTTAAAAAGAAAATGGGCTATTATTTAGATGTTGGCACCAGAATTAGTCTTGGGATTTCGAGGATAATACGGTGAGGGCTCGTGGAGTCCAAGACCCGGACCTGCATCCGCGAGTTAATTTCTAAGCCTGTTTTTATGGGATAGTCACTTTCTGTATGTAGCTAGTTGAGACATTGGACCCTAGAGGGCAACTTGGTACAGTTATGTGGGACCGGATACTAGCATTGGGTCGTAAATGTAATCCTAGCGAATGAGCATGATTAGGATCCTCGAGGGCCCACTGTAACACCCGTAAATTCCTGTATGTGAAAGCCAACCCTTTGAGAAACTCTTGTTTCTTATCGTAAGATTTCATCCCCTATATCTTACCTATTGAAGCCTTATCGCATCATGAGTGGTCTGTGCGGAAAATGGGAAGAAACGAGCCTCGGTACACTCTGGGCGATAGTGCCCTGGGCACAATCGCCAGCGGGGGTGTGCCCGCGGTACGTTTTGGGCGATAGTGCCCTGGCACAATCGCCGGGCACAATCGCGGTCGGCCCAGGGTCTTTTAAGAGTCGCGATTCTCAACCATTTCCCTCACTCTCACTTCTATCTTCTTCCCTTTTCTCTCCCAAACACCAAAACCGAACCCTAACCCATTTTGGGGGGTTTTCCTGCTCAAACCACATGTTTCTTCACCATCTAACTAGTTGGAACCTTGAACCACAAAACCTCCATCTTTATCTTCCTCGTCAAGTGCAACGGTCAGGAGCTCGGGTTGAAGTGTTGGATTGGGTGTTCTCGGAAGCCTCTTTGCCTTCAAGGGTAAGTTTTCTTGTAATAAGGTTATGAATGCTCCATTGGTGGTTTCTTAAGGTTTGATATCTCCAATCTTGGATTTGTTGGTTTTAGAGAAATTAGGGTTTTGATCTTGTTTGGGATCTTGGTATTTTATGATTGGAGAATGTTTCCTTGTGGTTGGGTATGGTTACTTATGGTTATTTTTTGGTTGGAATGTTGGATCTAGGTTTTGGAAGTTTTCGGCTTGAGGATCCAAGCGGCCTTCAAAAGAGCTCGTTGGGTAAAATCTAGATTTAGCCTAAATCTAGCAAGGTGAGTTCAAGTTGATTTGTGAAAACGTTGTACATGCCAAAATGTCTATTTTAAAGTGTTTATGTGTTCTACATGAAATTATCAAATGTTGGGTTAATTGCTAATCTTTGATTATTTGACGTATTTAATCTTTACAAACTTTGTATAATACCCATATTTGGGATTTTTGGGCATTTTGATAAATGTGTCACAAATGAACGTGTTTTGAGGTCTCATTGCATAAATAAATTATTGGTCAAATAAATACACTTTTAAATGGTTGTCAGGTCTTATGCATCATTCATGAAATGGAATGTTTTGTAAAGTATTAATTGCACATTTATGTGAGGTACTTGAAAGAATGTTTATAGTCTCATTTTATGATTTTCATTCTTATCAGCAGTTAAAGTTGGAAAATGCATATTTTGTGTTATGAGACATTTGGAAAAATTATAAGGATATAAGTTCATTTGGAAAATGGGTTGTCTCAATTAATGTTGAGTTTTGAACTAATCTCACTTTTGGTCGTGATGTTTGCATATCCGTTGGGTGAGTGCGTTTTATCGTGTTTTCATTCCATTTATTAATGAGTCAATGGGTTGCTAAGTCTGCGGCTTGGCATTGTTATTTTGATGGGGTTTTTGGACAATAGTCCAGTTTTGGTAGCTCGACTTCGAGCCTTGTTGGGCCTTATGTGTATTATTCGGCTTATTTGATGCATTGGGAGTCATGATCCCGTATTTGGTTTATTATTGTCCGGCGTTGGGACGATTAGTTTTCCACGTCGAGGCACGTTAGGCACCGGATGTGGGTGTAAGACCTTCGTGCTGCACGTTAAGGTACCGGATGTGGGTATAAGTCCTTCGTGCTTAAGTATTACGATATTGGATGAGGAGCTCGACCTAGCAATCCCTCGGGGTTGAACTTGAGTTTCCGTGGGTGTATGTTTAAAGCCACTGAGCCTGACATCCCTTGCGTGTACTTTTGTTTATATGACTAGTCATAACAACATAAAATGGGCTTACTTTGTGGACCATCACATTTTATGGAATCGGGAATCCCCCGTCACCGAAAGGTGTTGTTTTTGGGTATTGAGTTTTATTATCCAAGTTTTCGGTGACGCTTTGTGCAATTGGGTTTTACCCTTGATTTATGGGTTGAGTATTATTCCCCACCCGTGTTTTGGGGTGTTTTAGGATATAAGGTTTAACCGCATCTTCATAAATGAAGAGTTCAATTTATACTTACGCTTTGAGTGAGTTTTGAGTTTAAAAAACTAATTTATGAATGGGTGGCCTATGTTGGTATCATTATCTTTGAAGTAGTTGGTTTGGAAAATGTTTTAATTGGTGTTCTTTACCTAAAATGCATATTGTTGGAAATGAGTCGTTTTCACATGTAAGACGTATCATATTGAAGGACTATAACTTTTAACCGCATTCTTTCTATTAAACTATTATTTCATATATGTTGAAAACTCTTGAGCTCACTAGGCGTTAAGCCTAACCTTTTTATTTGTCGGCATGTGCATCAGGTTCCAGTTGGGGTTGGTTCTAGCAGCCATGAAGAGTTGAGCCTTAGCTTTGTGCAATTGTAAGTAGTTGGTGAAGTCTTCCGCAATTTTGGAGATAGTGACTATTATGGGGTTTTAGTAGCACCCGTTCTTATCATAGGCTTTTGTATAGAATGAATGTTTGTATTGAGGTTAAATTCTTAATTTGTGGTGGTAGATAATTCCTTTATCGGTGTATTTAGAAATTTTTAAATAAGTTGCTATTTCCAGATTTGAGGGTGTTACACCCACCCCCACATCTTAGTACGAGTCGGCGTGCTCGTGGTCAGGGGTCCTAGTATGGTGAGCTCAGTAACTTGGAATGTGGCCTACTTTTGTGTTCTGCCACTAGCCTTGGAATTTAGGATTCCCCCCGTCACCGAGAGGTGTTGTTTTGAGGTATTTGGTTTTATCCTCGTTTTCAGTGACACTTTGAGTTTGGGTTATCTTTCATATTCTTTAATTTTGGAGACTTGAGTTTACTCATATCTTGGTCGTTTGTTTTATAAAGTTTTCTCAAATTTCATTATTCGAGCATTACCATTATTCTCGTTTTGAGTATGTGTTGGATTGCAATATTTCATGAAAGAGTGTTTTGGCGTGGAGGCGTCCATCTATAAAATGCATATTATTGGTAAATGAGTTATTCTCTTATGTTAATGCAAACCATTTTAAAGGATCATGATTATGAGTTACAATATGTCTATTTTACGTTTTCCTTTATAATAATGATATAAAACTCTTGAACTCACTAGGCGTTAGCCTAACCTTTTTATTTGTCGGCATGTGCATCAGGTTCCATTCCGGGATTATTTATAGCGACACTGAGAAGCGATGAGTGCTAGTTGTGTGCTCGAAGAGGTGATTAGCTTGATGAAGTCTTCCGCACTTATATTGGAGATAGCGATTGGTATTGGGATATAGTAACACTCGACTTTAGTTAGGCTTTATGTAAGACTTTATTTATTTGTTGATGGTCCAACCTAAATATGTATTTCAATCATGGACTAGTAGTAAAAGATTTTATTATCCTTTAAGGTATTGTTGAATGTTTTTGTTTAGTCGCTCTTTCCAAATTTGAGGGTGTTACATGTGGCATATAATGAAGAAAGTACCTTCGAAGGTATGTTTTTTTTATTCCTTATGATGTTAACTTTTTTGTAGCCATGATGTTAGTCGGTTATATCTAGTTATATGTTCCTGTGTTGTTTTAGGTGAGCGCTGCACTAAATCATGATCCCAAGTTTAATCGCTTTATAAACAAAATCGTATGGAAAGTGAATATCAATCCTGAAGATTTTGAGAGGTTGTGGCATACGATGATTGTCAAATTTAACCTTGTCGATGACCCATGGTTCACCGAGATGTTTGAAATTCGTACGGATCCCTGCCTTTTATAAAGATACTCCAATGTCAAGTCTTATGAAGACCACTTCAAGATCTGAGAGTGTGAATGTTTTTTTTAATATTTATGTAGCATGACACTTTGATCTTTTCCGGTTTCTTAGCAATTATGACCATGCAATTGAGGCGCAACGTGAGAAACAATCTGGGAATGAGTATGTAACCAGAAGTACGTACCCGCAACTGGTTAGTGCATTTCCGATCGAAAGCCATGCGGCCAAGCTGTACACAAGGAACATTTTTTTCATAAAGAGATAAAGAAGGCTATGTTGGCTTGTGGGGGTGGAAGGCGTTGAATGTTTTGGTGACATGAAGACGTTTATTATTAGCCATAAGAATAAGTTAGTGGACACGAAGATTTTCTATAAGGTAATTTTGAACTATTTTGTTATTATTTTGAAACCTGTTTTTTTTTTTTTTTTTGCTTTGAGTAATCTTTTTTGTTTTCAATTTTAATTAGGTTGTTCGTAGTTCTACAAATAACACCGTTGATTGGGAATGTAAATTCTTTATTCGGAATGGGTTCCTATATCGCCATGCGTTGAAGGTGTTGATGAATGAACATGTCGAATCTATTCCAGATCGATATGTTGTCAGAAGATGATTGCCAGAGTTGGTACTCGTCCAACTTCAAATTGCCAAAGTAAGATACAGTGAGGTCGACCCGAAAAAGGAGGAGTTAATAAATGGCGCCTATTAGAAGATGGATGGAATTATTAGTCGTGTTCGGAATGAGAAACCATGGTTATGTAAACTTACCAAAATGCTTGATGAGTTGAAACAAGAGATAGATAATCAGGTGGAACCTGAAGATCCAGGCAAGCAGAAAGTCGATGCAATTAATGAGTATTTGGGTTCTCCTGTTCCTAACGAGGTTGATATATTTCCCCTACTAGTCTCAGGAACAAGGGTTGTGGTACCGGAAAACGTTTGGTTGGGATTTCTGAGAAGATACAGTCTCAGAGTAAAAAGCCAAAACGTAAGTGCAAAAAATGTGGTCAGAGCACAAGACATGATTCCCGTAACTGTCCTGTGGATTCCCGATCGTGAAATCAATTTCAAGTATTTACTAGTTTAAAGTCATATTCATTTGTGCACATGACATGATTTTAATAAGTTTTTTTTATTGTCTATGATTATGTATTAGCAAAATTGCATTTAAAATTTTTAGGCTATTTAATGCTTTCTTTGTTTTTTATGGACAATCATTGTTTTATGATAAAATGAAGTATTCAGGTGATTTTTGTTACTGACATTGTATCTAGTTCTTCAGTGGAAATCAATATTGTTCCTTACAAATATGGTATTTTTTTATGTTTTCATGTTTGACTAGTTAAGACTTAAATGTTGTTGGTTGGTTGGAAGACTTAAATGTTTGTTGAGTGTTTGGTGAGAGGAGTTACTTCTCATTAACTCACACGGTTCCATGCGTCTTATTTTATAAGGTTGTTGTGTTGTATTCTTTCTAACTTCATCCAACAACTTGTGTTTCAAAAATGGCAAATAACAACAACCGATAGAATGTTCATGGTAATGGGACATTGTTATCACACATTGTACAAGAGTATGAGAAGCTTCTGGATGACAACCGTAGGCTGCATCTTCAGTTGCAGCAGGTACGTTTTAGAGTTCCCTTTTTTTGGTTTGTACTTATTACGTTATATTCGTTGGTTATAATGTTGTCATTTAATAAAATTTAACAGGTTATAGATGATCGCGGCTTTAAGGAACTGCAACTTAACCAACGAGACGAAGAACTTGCAGATATTCATGAAGAGTTGTGGCAAGTTCACTGGATACTTGCGCATGCCGAATGGGATAAGAATTCGGTCGAGAGTGAGTTCTGGATGTACAAGGTCAAGTGTACATGCAAGGACTAGATGGCGATCTACTTTAGTTGCGTAGATGGGTTGTTTTTATGATGTTTGGTTATGATAACAAAAACACAGTTGTGTAATAATATGTATTTTAGGATTTCGTATGTTATCCCAAAATGCATGCATTGTGTTAGGATCATCTATCAAAGAAGCTTTAATGTGTATGCACTCCCTTTTTGTGGAACTTTATCTATAGTGTTTTGAAGTTACAACTTATGTCTTGTAAGTTAATTCATTTATTTTAGACGTGCAAGTTTGAGTATGTATTTACTTGATCATATGCATATAGGCACGAAGTACAAAGAATATGCATATAGCCCCAGAGTTTTAATGTTAAAATCATATGTAAGTTAGGAAGTTAAAATCATATGCTAGTTTTAATTTTTTACCCATATGCATGGAGGCACGAAGCATCCTGCTCGAAAATGTAAGGTGAGTTCCACTAATAAATACACACGAAGTAGAGATGCATATAGAAATTGCTGTGATAATTATATATTAGATATGAACGAAAACATGTCCACCAAAATGAAATATACCTAAACATTATGATGATATGCACTAAACGTAAACAAGTGATATCACCAATGAAATAAACTAAATCATTGCTACCAAGATGATTACGTAACCCATAAAAGTTGCAAAAAATAAAAGGCTAGTATCATATGTTTATACGAGCTAAATTTGTTAGATAGTCAATCAATTGTTCACCGACGTTTCTTGTGTGCCTTCAAATTGGCTTCCATCGACATAAACCTTCCAACTTCCATTCCGATTGCATGTTTTCTGATGTTCACCTCGCTATTCAGTATTTTCATTATGTATTTCGAACGAAGGGCCTTCAACTGCCCCTTTTCTTTTGTGCTTTCCCTATATAATCTGGTATCCCACTTTGTACCTAATTCACCGTAATACATCTCCATGGTTCGCATCATGAGTATGCCCTTGTCATCTTGGTTCTTCTTTGCCCTCCATCTCATCTGTATAACAACTGATCCAACCTCTCGAAATGCACGCCAGTTTTTATGGTTGTAGATTTGCAGATGATAAAGGATCATTGATTGTTGGAAGGAAAACAATTTAAAGTAGTTGTTAGTTAATTGTTTTTAAATTCGTTTGCTATTAATATAGCCACAAATTATACATACCATTGCATTGTCCTCTATGTCATACAAATCTTCGTAATCACCCTCACGATCCTCGCTGTCTATGATTGTAGCATATGGGGTTTTCAGGTTGAAAACAATGAGATGATAGTGTATACCATCTAAAACCGGGAAGAAAACCTATAAAGATGATGCTTAGTTATTGTATTGTTAATAAGAAGTAAAACAAGTACAATTACGCAACATGAAGTTGTACCAAATAGTTTTTTAACATACCAGATCAATGTCCTTCATTGTTATCAAATCGAGATTATATTTTCCACAATCATCGATATATCGTCGGAATGCTTTGTACCTTGTTACAGCTGGGAGTTGTAGGTCATTGAGCACCAGATCCATCTAATTTAACAATATTTCATAAATATTAATTCAATATTGCGTTAAGCATATATCCTTAAGTGCACAGTTTCCCTTGTGCATATATGCATCAATTATTTTACCACGTATATGTATCTGTGTTGTTGTGCGAATTTGCACACCTTTGTTTTTCCACATATGATGTTCATGCAATCTAACTAATTTTAACTGCACTAATAAACAAATGTGAACATATGCAAAAGTGATAACTTCTAATTGTGGCAAGTTGCAACTACCAGCAATCTAGCATGACCATAAGTTCACTGAGTATGTCTTAACGTGTATTTAATGAATTACTTTTGTCATATGTTGTGAATATAGCATTATGATAGTGTACGTATTGTTTACCGTTACGTCCGTGATGAAGAAAAATCTGCACGGTGAGTCGCTGCTTCGAAGCCTGTCGTCGTAATTCAAAACCTTTGCCCATGCGTTAATGATTCGTCTTGAAATGGTTGTGTCCCCAGCTAGGAACTGCATATCCCTAATTTCTATCCTCATACCCATGTTATCTATGTACATTATATTCCTGAAATGAATGTAAAACATGTTAAGCCATATCGGAGTTTTTAAATGTTATTAATAACATGTTGGATGAATACGTGTTAAGGAACTTACATTAATCCTCCAATACCCCTTAACACCCAACCTCTTAGATTGGTTTCGTCCTTTGTTACTTCAAAATTAACTGCTCGTTCTACATAAGGTGACCAAAACATGGGTCCCAATCTCTTTGATCTTTTTCCAGGCCGCGAAGTGCCTGTTTCTTCGGCCCGACATGCCATGTTGCACATAATGAAAAAATACATAAATTTTTATTGATCCTGATTGATCATATGTATATTCATTTCCATATTCGGAGTGTAAATGCACAAACAACCATGACGAACCATAAGCACTTATATGCATGTTTCTTTACCCATAGATATATAAGTTTTTAGTTGAATTTGTGCCAATATGCATTTGTGAATATGTTCCATGGTGCACGCTTTTGTGTTTGCATGTTTTTATGCACATTTGTGTTTTATCGTATGTCGATATAAACCATTTGTGCATATGTGCATACGGTTCTGGTGTGCATATAACCCAAATGTGTAAGTGAATAAGATCTTACCTTTGATGTTACCTTCTTTTACAACATTCTCTGGACTCTTTTGTAGGCTTATGCCTAGGTCGAAAGAGGGTATTGATATTATTGGGAATGACACCGGCGGTGAATTGACAGAGTTGCCCACCTCTAACTGCTTGCCCTTGTCTGCATTTGTTACAGTTGCTTGTTAGTTAACATATGCACATTCATTACCATATTCGCATTGACAATGCACATATAAACATTTCTAATCATATGCAATTTTGCACACGGTTACGATTATGTGTGTGTGTGTGTGGAATATGCATAAAAATAATATATGTATATATGCAGGAGTGTTAATGGACCTTGACCGTACCTTTCAGTTTATATTCTTCTACTTGTTGTGCCTGAGACTTTTGTAGGCTTATCACTAGGTCGAAGCAGGGTGGTGATATGTTTGCGAACTTAACCGACTCTGGATTTCTTGAACTAACAACCTGTATTTGTTTTCCCTTATCTACATTCGGTACTATTGTTTTGCCGTTATCGTTGTCCGCTCCATCGATTTTCACATTTGCTTTTGACATTCCGTTTCCCGTCTTTTTCAGTTGACAACATATCCACATCTTCATGCACTGTTGGACTCTCCCAGTAAGGTGATAATGGGGAGTTGTGATCCTGTTAAGTTGTAGGTGTTCTTAAGCACGAGGGATAACACACTATGGCTTGCTCCTCATTTATTTTTTCTAATGGTGCAGCTGACCTCATTGTATGGACCAACACATGCGTCTCGTCAATTGAAACCGGTGGCTGGTTGTCCCCACCCGTATTATTGGCAACATCCCACTTGTTGTTCTTGACTATGCTTGCCAGGTCTAGCTTGAATTTTTCAAAGTCGGTGTCCCCTATACACAAATAAACAACAGTTTCCCACATTATTCATATGACCATACTATAACATATGCACATTGGCAGTTCAAATATTAAAAAAAAAACAGATACCGACATTAGTGTGATAGTGTACATATTCATAGTGCACCTATTTCTATGCATAGGGTGATATTGTGCATATTGGATCATTTATCTTTATTTATATGATCATATGTGATTAACATATAGAATGATTAGAATAATTCCAAGAGCATATTGTATCAAGGTTCAACTAAATGCACATATGCCCAATACACATATGTGCACAGATTCGCATATGCCCATTCATACAGTACATTTACAATAACAAATTTGCACATATGAACATGTGCAATGCATATGTGCAAAAGACATTTACATGTACATATTGATTTCAATGCACATATGCACAGTTTTTACCATGGAATTCTTCTATAGCTGCTGTGAGCTCAGTATCTGCTTCCCATCGCGACCCTTTAATGTTGAATATCATGTCATCTATTCTTCTCATGACAATCTAAACGTTCAACAAGCCGGCCATGTTGGTTACATAGATACACACTTTAAAAATCAATTATTGATGCATAAGTTAATGTTTGACTGTTTTTACCTTCTTTCGTTCTGCTTTTGCTACCTCTTGGTCGATTTTCTCATGTCGACGGTTTGCGTTTTCACTTTAGTCAGCCCCACCTCTAATATGCATTAACTCTAAATGACCAAATCCTCCACCGCGTAACTCGAGATCTTTGCCTTAATCGGTCCATGGTCCATCTCTTCGTCGATAATTCTTCTTGTGTAACTTCAATTCCCGGACACCACGTGGATTCAACGTATAGGAGCCTCCACTATTGCGTGAAATGATTAATGTACCTAAAACAAATAATGATTTGAATAGTGTAGTGTAAGTAGTTGTTCAGAGCTACTTACCGTAAGAAATGTCAATGGACCAGCATAAAAAGCCCATGAGTTTTCTCTTTTCCAATTTGTCTTACTGTTCGGTATACAGTCATATATGTACTTGGACTAATCTATCTCATGTATCATATGCACCCCAGTTATCTTTGTCAAGAAGTCGGTCTTGCACTGACCCGTCCGGCTACACTCTCCTAGTGTGTTTACCACAAGAACAAGGAAATTCAGCATAAACTTTATGTCACCTATTTTTGTTCTTCGTATCTCGTTTATGATGTCGTGTGGTGTCATCCGACCATTTATAAATTGTCTTCTCCAGAACAAAGTCAGGTTGTCATCCGCATCCAATGACTCTTCGTTCGCTAAGTCTATCCCCCATGTTGGAAGTCCTAGAATCCGATGTACTGACTCCACTGTAATTGGTATCACCCCATTATGAACTTTCAAATTCATCTGTGTTGTGTTCATGGCGTCGACCATGTAGTATCCTAACTTTAATGGGACTCCGTCAATTGTCATATCTAGCAAAAAGTCCATCCCTATTACCTTAACTGCACTTCTTTGTTTCATTCAAGCTCCGTATGGTTTCGTACAACGCCTTAGGTGGTGTCCTTGTTCGTATGCCAGGTACTCCCCGTGGATCTTTTTGCTTTCTAACTTTTGTGGACTTCTCATCTTTTTTCCCTTTTTCTTGCCCCTGCTCATCATTCTTGTTCTTATCCCTTGACTTCATAGTAGGTTGTTCCTCGAAATCACTGTCTGTAGACATGCATGTTTAATGAACAATGTCATTATTAAGTTGCTTATGAATGTTATAGGATCGTGTCTATGATACTTACCTGCTGCCGACGACGCTTCGCTGTGTCTCCCCTGTTTTGATTGGTTTCGGATAAGAGACCTTGTAACGTGTTGTTCAACAGAATCCTTGTCAACCAGCTTTTCTTTACCTGCAATATTAACTCATGCATTTATGCAAATTCCCAATCCACATATGCAGGAAAGTAATTAGGCTATGAATGTAGCATACTATATGGAGATAATATATCATAACCCCAATTGACAGTGTATGTTAGTGCTAAAATCAGATTCCAACAACGGTGGTTCACAAAAAATACCTTTTTCAGCCTTACTACCAGAACCTGATTATGATGTTTGTACTTTCCTTCTTCTCTTCAATGGGGTACCTACATGTATTGACAATGCAAATATACACGTTGGCACAGTTCAATATAATCCACACATTTTCACAATTCAATATAATCCATACAATGGCATAGTTCAATATAATACAAACATATGTTCGTATTCGCAATTTCAAGGGCACACCTTGCACATACACTCTTTGCACATCAAGACTTAATACTTTGAACAATGCACACATGCACATAAATACTAAACACTTTAAGCAATAAGTTTGACACTTAAAATATGTCCAAGTGAGCAATTCCAACTGTATGCACATATGCACTCTACATTAAGCAGACACATATGCATATATGGATTACATATATATATATATTACAGTATGCACAAATGCATATTCATAATTCTTAAACCATTTTTATATGCATATTTAAGATTTATAAAGATCTCAAACTGCACATATGCACATAAAGATCGCTTCTCACCATATGATCATATGCACAACTCCCAAACAATGCACGTATGCACGTAACAAAGAAGTAAAATGCATATACGCTTTACAATGCACATATGCACAGAAAGAGCAAACAGTTTAACCATTAAGATGTACCCTTCCCATATGTCCAACTGATCACTTCTGACCATATGCTCATACGCACAACTCCAAATGATAACTACTTTCCATATGCTCATATGCACAACTCCAAATGATCACTTCTTACCATATGCCCATATGCACAATTACCAAACAATGCACACATGCATATACAAAATTATAAAAGTTGTTAACTATGCTTATTCAAAATGCATAGAGAACTAAAATGCATATATGCACTGCAATGCACATATGCACAGAAAGAGCAAACAGTTTACCCATTAAGATTTACACTTCCCAGATCTATACTGATCACTACTTACCATATGCTCATATGCACAACTCCGAATGATCACTACTTACGATATGCTCATATGCACAACTCCAAATGACAAATTGTTACCATATGCCCATATGCACAACTCCAGAACAATGCATATATGCACATCCAAAATTATAAAAGTAGTTATGTATGTGTATTCAAAATGCATAAAGAACTAAAATGCATATATGCACTGAAATGAACATATGTACAGAACTAAGGCTCATAGTGTATTTACTTGGCAATGAACATATTATCTATACTAATTATAAAGCACGGATAAAAAACTCTTAAATTTTTTTAAAGCAGAATGTATCATTATTTAATGTTAATTACTTAAAATCTCTTAAAAACAACCATTAAAGCTTTATGTACTACATTTAATGTTATTTATTAACTTTCAATCGTTATTTCTGACCACTTTAACTCCTCTAAAATCACTTCTCATTTTAATCCCTAAGATCACTCCCCTGCATAATTAAATAAAGGATAAAAATTAAAATTAAAATATAAAAAATTTAAAATATAATTAAGAAAATCTAACAGAATATTTAATGTTTATTAAAAAAAATATATTATAAATTATATTATTAAACTTTTATACTATATTATAAAGCATGTATAAAAAACGATTAAAAACAATTGTTAAATATTAATGTACCGTTATTTAATATTAATTACTTAAAATCTCTTAAAAACCACCATTAAAACTTTATGTACTACATTCAATTTTATTTATTAATTTTCAATTCTTATCTCTAACCAATTTAACTCCCTTAAAATCATGATGTATCTCGCTGCATTGCCCAAGTACAATTCTAGTTTTAACTTATAAATTTACCTTTTTCCTTCTTGACCTTGATTTAATCTGTTAACCCATCGATTTAAATAAAATATAATTAAATTAGTTGTTAAAAGAAAGATATTTAGTGGAAAATTGATGACGGAAAAACAATAAAGAAATAATATGTAGAAAAGATTAATCATTAATAAAAAAAAGGGAATTTAATAAAACTACCCGTATTTCAAACATGTATTACGGATATGCCCAAAATCTCCTTTTTTTTTGCCAAAATACCCATTTAGTCCGGGATCTCGGACCGGGATTTGACCCATCCCGGGGTTAGCCAAAAAACTCGGGGCTAGGCCGGGATTTCACTGTTCATTCCATGGTTATGGTTTGGAACAAATAATCTTGTCTACTTGAGTACCAATTGCCTAGGGTTCCTGGTTTGCTATTTCAAAATTGAAATTCATATACATACACACACACACACATATATATATATGTAATTGCTTATATTGGATTATGTGTGTTTGTATGGAGAATGAGGTGTTGGTTTGACTGTAGAAAAGGGTCCACTTTCAACTTTGTGTCAAATTTAGTACATTTCAATTCTCAAATTCACATGGATGTCTTTAGTAATTTAAGTGCATAATTCTTCTACTGGGATAAACAGTGAAATCTCGACCTAACCCTGGGATATCACCCTAAATCTCGGCCCAAGATCTCGGCGTTAATGGGTATTTCGGTAAAAAAAGGAGAGATTTTGGGTATTTCAGTAATACACTTTCGTTAATTAAATTAACTAAAAATAAATGTTTTTATAGGAAAAATACTTTAGAATCCGGAGGGTTTTTTAGCTTCCCAAACATCCTCATTATTATTATTACTTGCATCGATTAAATTCTTCCTGCATAATAAAGACACGTTCTCTTTCTTACCATCATCGTCATCATCAGATCAGCAGGTTAGCACTGGTAATTTTTAGGTTTTTGAATTTGATTTTTTATTTCTATATCCCTTTCCAATCTATAGTTTTTTGCTTCCATTTTCACAGTGGAAGATAATTTAATTTCGGATAAAATATCTGCAAGTTCATCATCCGGAGATGTTCAACATGAAAGAAAATCAAAGAGAAAGCAAGATCAAGTAGTTCTCAAGTCTGATTCAGAACATGAAGACGAGACTTCTTCAGAGGAAGAAGAAGAACAAGGGTCTGAATCTGAATCTGAGAATCCTTCAAACAAACAACTAGAGGAGAAAAATACCATGGGAACTAAGCACAATGAATCAAAAGTTGTTGTTCTGAGCAGTAGTGAAGACGAGACTTCTTCAGCTGAACAAATGACCATGAATGATCATCACACCAAAAAAACAATATCATCAACAAACGTTCAAAAGGTAATCTTCAAATATATACAATCTTATTTTTTCATTGTTTATGTTTTCTAAATCACAGTTGCATACTTGGTTGTTTTTACTTATTTATAATCGTTGATGTTCACTGATTAGTCATGTATTTTAAATTCGTGAATTTTAAGGGGGAGACAACTAAGAAAAATTTAATAGAAATACAACCTAACAACGATGTCTGGGTAGCAAACAACTTATTTCAAAAAAAAATTAGTCCTGAAGACGAAGAAAATATATTACAAGTATTGGTTACAGAAGGTGATACCGTTAGATATCAGGCTCTTTGGAGGAGAGTGAAAGATTCCATGCAACTGAGTATCTCTGTAAACGAATCTCAGTTATATGATAAGGCAAGACGGTTAAAGTCATGTTATTTAAAAAGGTTGAGAAGTAACAATTTTTCAATGAATGACCAAGAAAAGAAGGTGTATGAATTGTCTGATAAGATATGGGGAAAGGATGAAAAAGCTAAACTTAAAGCTGAACCAAAAGACAATGAGCAGAAACCAACACTTCTAGAGCAGCCACATGCGAAGAAAGCTAAGATGCATAATGTGAAGAGAGTTGAGAAAGGCAACGAGAAGAAACCAGTACAGGAAAATAAGGAGAAGAAACGAGCCTTAGAGATGAAGAAAGTTAAGAATAAGATCGAACTTTATACGGAGTACAAACGCAAGTATGATATATTTATGACACAAGTCGCAAATATGAAAGATAATGATTTTCCTGTTGATCTGGCGATGGAACTGGTGCGGGCTTCGAAAAAGTTAGATCTGGAAAAGAGGTGGAAACATGTGCGTTATTTGTTGATTGAGATATGCAAGAGAAGGACAAGGTTGATTCATGAAACCCTTGAAGAAGTACCATCACCTTCCCACTCAAATTAGGGATTAGTTGTTTACTACTAGTATGATATTAAGCTTGCACATATGATATGTGCATATCTTAAACCATTTTCCATATTCATATCCAAGAGGCTCATAGTGTACATCAAAACTTATTAATGTGAACATATGCACAATTCATTAAACATGTGTACATCAAAGCTAATATGTTGACCATGCACATATGCACAATTCATTAAACATGCTCATATGCACATAGTGTACATCAAAGCTTTGTTGATTCCATATGTGTAATTGGTATCTCCATACCCTATGCGCATATGCACAATTCATTAAACATGCTCATATGCACAAATAAAATTCTAAACGCATTTGACCATGCATATTCATAATCCATAAATACCTAGAATGCATATATGCACTAGAAGAGTTACTAATTTAAACTATATGTTTCTGAATTTCCACATTCAAAATTCAAAAAACAGTAGTCCAAAGAAAAATCCTAAAAACATTCGACACTTTATGAACACTTCAATAGTTATGTACACAACAGTTTTTTATCCTAAAAATATGACCTAATATCGAAAAAGAACATGTTGAACAATATGCTTGCCAGTCTTTTTATAATCGTACCTTCATCTTCGGTTTCTGGAATTGTCGCATATGTTAGAAGTCCTGAATCAGTTGAAATCTTTTGCACTAAGTCGTTCAGTGCACGGGTTTCTTCTAGGTCAACCTCAACAGGAGTTTCCATCGTGTTCTTGAATTTTGAAAGACCACACTTCTTGAAGATCCTCTCACTAGGCTTTCGTACTACAAGAATGGTATCAACAAGTTAGATATGAGTTTAAACCCCTTTCATATACCCTAGAAAATTAGGTTTTTACCTCTCATTCATCAATTCCCGCCTTCAATTTCATCCATAGCGCGCCTATTTCAACCACGATTGAGATATTGTTTCTGTTTTTCTCGATGATACGAAGCAATCGGTGGATGAATTCCAAGTTTCCCTCTTCTTCCCAACCACGATTCCACCTTTTTCGCCGGATTTCGAAATCGTGAAGCAATCGTATTGTATTTTGTAGAATCTATTATTTATCGAGTCGTATCTCACTCAACAGTAAGATGATAGAAATCCCTAATTTTGCGCCTAATTTTTTTTGGTAACGTGTGCCTATAATTTTGGAATGGTATTTGCATTTTTACAATTTCAACCTTCTGCTCTTATGCACCGTAATTTTCTAAACTTTTAATTTAATATTTCTAAAATTAAAATTATAATTATTTGTGAACCATTGATCTAAATAACCAACGGTCCAGATTGGTTAGCACCAATGTCGTGGTTAGCAAATGAAGGGGACCCTATATATATATATATAGCCATGTTTTAGCTCAATTCCTTTGGCATTCTCCCTCTTATTTTAGCCCATTTGGCCAATTATATGTTTAACCAATTTAGCCCAATGCCCAATTCCTTCTCTTTTCTACAATATTTGTTGATTCGCCAATTCCCTATTACGGTTGCAAATATGCAATCCCTTCTCCTTAGGTCTCTAATTTGAAGATTAAACTTTCCTAGTCGGCTAGTCTCATTCATCTTTGTTTTCCCGGTGGCTAATTTATGATTAGAGCACCAAGCACGATTATGTTTAATAATCTTCCTCTTGTTTGTTCTCTAAATGCTCTCTTTCTTGTTCTTAGCGGCCTCACCTGCAATTTCATTGACTTCATTCATCATGATATTGATTGGCATTCTTTAAAGCACGATAATCTTTTGAAAACATGCAGAAAAGTTGAGAGTTGATGGAGAATTTTGTAACACCCTCAAAACCGAAAATAGCAACTAATTTAAAGATTTCTAAATACCCTAATAAATGATTCATCTACAATCACAATTTAAGATTTAACCTCAATACACACATTCATTCTATACATACAGTCTATAATAAGGACGAGTGCTACTAAAACCCAATAATAGCCGCTATCTCCAAACTGCGGAGGACTTCACCAAATACTTACACTTGTGAATAACTAAGCACATCTCTTCATAGGACTGCTAGCACCACACCCCCATTTGGAACCTGATGCACATGCCGACAAATAAAAATGTTAGGCTTAACGCCTAGTGAGCTCAAGAGTTTTAAACATGAATGAATATATCTTTAAAGAAAGGAATTTAGTTCAAATCTAGATCTTTCGAAATGGTTTACTTTAGGAATGGAAACGACTCGATTTCCCCATAATATGCATCTTTAAAGACAACGCTCCAAAACAAACATTCTTTATAAAACAATGCAGCCCATAACTCACCCAAAACGGGATTATAATTCGACACCCAATCTGTAAAAACGTGAATGACACTTCATATCCCAAAACACCCAAAACCCGGGCGGGGCATAATACTTGACCCTTAAATAACGGAAAACAAACCATATAGATATGATACGTCATCGAAAACATGGAACTTAAACTTAATACTCACGCGACCATAAAATGGAATGAAATCTAAACATTTAAGTAGGGACAATTAAATATTCCAAAATACTACGGGCCGACAGCGGGGGATACCCGCATCCGTTGAGAGTGGAGGAACACAAAAGTATGTCACTCATACAACGTTAATCGTATGACACTTCACGAAACACAAGCCCAAGTGTCCCTACGACTCCCTTCAAGCTACACCAAAAGAGACAGCTGACCTTAGCAAATATTACCAAGAATACCACCAAAAAAGCTCGGCACAAGGGGATACAAGCATGGCATTGCCCCGACATGGCGGAGGCCCCAAACGCCCATCATGAACTACCCATCGTCACAATAGCACAACCGGACTCAGCCCTCCTAGTGTACACTTGAAAGGACAAGGTCATAAAGCATGAGTCCCGGAGTCCAACCCCGTACCACCCACTTGACCATCAAATAAGACTGACTTACGTGCCTATGGATCCAATGCAACACAGTCTAACATTACATGACTACCCATGAATGAACAACGCACTCGAGTATGTAATTAACATAAGTATGCAATAAAATGCATTAGTATGAAATCATAGATTGGACTCTATATCGAGCCATTAAAACCGGACAAATGTCCTCAAGACTCTTTTAAGTCAACGCCGAGCTAAAATGCTCAAAATCCATTTGACCAATAAACAATGGACCCTAAAATAATGAAGTGCCTCTGAACGACGTTTATGAATACACATGACCCAAAGATGTGATTAACTCAAAACTCGTCACGTATTGGAACCAAGGATTTTTCCCAAATGGTTTATGAATTTAAATACATCAAAATGCCGACATCATGAATTAGACTTCATTTGAACAAAAATCACCGAAGATGCATAAATCATAAAATGGACTTTATTTGTACAAGATCACCAAGAATACATAAGTCATGCTATTTACTTGTTGAAATATTCAAAACTTGTATATGAGCATTTCATGAGATTAGTACAACCCAAGTTTATCAAATATGAAAACTTATTAAAATACTCGCACTTTGACAATTACCAAGTAAAATATCTTTTTACTTCAAAATACAAAAAACTTATCAGCAGTTAACAATTTCATGTAAAACACAAAACACTTTAAAATGAACATTTTGGCATGTACACCGTTTTCACAAATCAACTTGAACTCACCTTGTTAGATTTAGGCTAAATCTAGATTTTACCTGCTTTGAGCTTTCTTGAAGAAACTTGGATCCTCAAGCCAAAACCTCCAAAACCTAGATCCATAAATTTCAACCATAAATAAACATATCCAACCATATAGAAACATTCCCCAAACATTTTACATCAAAACTTCAACTTATACCCATAACCCTTCCAAACCGAAAATGGAGAAACATAATACTTAGGAAATCATCAATGGAGCCTTTTTATCTTATATTAGGGTTTAGAAATGGAAGAGATACACTTACCACTTAGGTTTTGAGCAAAACCCTAAAACTCATAAATCTCAAGGAATGAGAAGGAACACTTGATCTGGTACTTGAGGTTGGGGTTGCAAGCTTGATGATGATGGAACACCTTAGAATCCATGGAAATGACCTTAAAATGGGTTAGGGTTTGTGGGGAGTGAAGAAGGAACGATTTGAGAGAGAATGGGAAAAGTTTGAAGAAGAGAAACGAGGAAGAAGGCTGAGAATCCCGACTTAACAGCACCCTGGTGCCCTGGTACGACATTGCCCCCGTCTTCCCCAGGCCACAGTACCTTCTCTGCGACTATGACACTGTCGTAGTCGTCGGGCATTGTCGTTGAACCCTTTCCAAGCCCCGAAACTCGACTTTTTCAACGCCAACACCCCCGCTACTCTAAGGGACTTTAAACAACGAATTCCCAACAAAAGTCTTGCCGCACATAAGTTCCAAAAACGTCTAGGTGTCCTCTACTTACTGAAAATTACGGGTGTTACAATCCTCCCAACCTTAAAGAAGATTTCGTCCTCGAAATCTAGATTCCCATGAACGATGCCCTCAAACGGTTACCTCTACTCCATATGCTAGAACCACCACCATATACTTATGTTGATACTCTCGACAGCCGTCCCCTTGGGCACATTACATTTATGTCCGAGTGAACACTTAACTCACTAAAGTAGTCTTTACCTAGACGACTACCGTTGTCTCCCAACCTTGGGTGACACTTGCTACCTCAAGGGCAGTTTGTAACTCCGACTTCACACCGACCAGCACACTTCAGCTGAACATGCTTCTGAATCCAAACCAAAGTTCGACATCGACTTCCAAAGAATTCCCAAAATTCATAAGGAATCGTCCTTGATATTGACAACGCCGTCCAATTCGAGGCGTACCAATGCGCTCTCTAGATAGCTGGTTAATGCAGATCCGGTAATCACTCAACTCCGATATACTCCCAACCTCAAAGCATTCCAATAAAAGATATTTACCATAACAGGAAGGCTTATACACATCGATACTTAATTACCAACATCTAATCTTCCTTTAAATTCCACCACCGATAGGTCAACTTTTCTCATGATCTAATAGGGATACTCCCAAACATTCCCAGATTCATTGACTTCATGAAACGAGTCGACGCCTAACATCAAAATGGTGACATCGAAAACGTGAGCATCCCGCTCAATACTTCATTCCAGAAGTGTTGTCGTATTAAGGTTGACACTTAACAAAGGATTATTATTCCCAAATCTTACATCCCTAACAGACGGACCACAAAATTCCTTGATCACGAAACCCATTAAGACGGTACACCATCAACACATGCCACGATGTCGGACCGACAAGCAACCCATTAATTCGAACCCAACCAGGCGTAGCTAATCATACAAGACCTTATCCCGCATGTTCACCGAAGCATAGAGATCATCTCTTAATTAACTGGGGAACAAAATCTAATACCTCCACTATTCAAGCATGACCCGATTCAGAAACTGAAACTCAAATTCAAGATTGACCACAAGTCGGATCATCCGACGCTTCAAATCCCAATGACTCCTTAGTTCCTTAATTACAACTCCTTTCACGACAGGGTTTAAGTCTATAGGCCTAATGAGTTCAAGGTTTTCAACTAACATGCTGATTTAAACCTTTATAAAACTTTCAAATACATAAGCTTCATAACAATTGATCGTGCAGTAAAATCCACTACCGATCACTCGATGGGTTGAAAATTGATCACCGACGCTATACATATAAAACTATTTCCAAAATTCTTTTGATCAATATTTACGTAAATAAAATGGTAACAAAAGGTGTGTAGCAAAATTCACACTATAAACATGAAAATAAATTTATGCACCCCAAACACGTGTAATAAATGTTTGTACAACTCCAAAGGAGAACTTCACAACTTTTAACTTTAAATTTTTCCTTCTTTAACCAAAAATGTTGTGCATAAAATTCTCAACAAACCCCATATGCATCAGTTTATTCCCCAAAGCTCGGTAGAACGATGGGAACACAAATAAATTTTCAAATCGAGTTTAAAGCTTTGATTCGCACAGACAACACATTTGACCAAAATAGTAACTATAACGACATGAATGCCGATAACTCATTTAAGTGCATTGCGGAAAATTTCTAACAGTAAAATCAATAACTGAAATATGCTCAGAACAAAAGTTTATCTGAAATAACATAAATCTTTTATATGTTTACTCACTCCAACAGTATAATTTAATCCAAATGCAAATAGCATACAACGATTGACATTTGTATAAAGCCCAAAGATAAATCACATAATAATGAAACTTTCTCAAAACAACATGTGAGATGACATCTATTAACAAAACTCATAATTTAACGCACGCAATAATGCATGTACACACGTTCCAAGATTTATCTACGCGATGCAAAGTCGTACGATATGTTACCATAAAACCCACTGAATTTTCATAAAACTCATTAATGCTAAAACCAAGCGGTGTCAAAATTTTCATTTCCCAACATAAAAACATGAACCATGACATGTCTAAAAATGTTAAAATTCTAAAACCACTACGTACAATAAAATGACTCTTTTCAACAAAATTTTCATGAGACACGACGCCCAATAAAATGACCCTTTTCAACAAAACAATGTTAGAAGAATAATTCTATTTACGTGAATTTTGTATGTTACTTTGTCATTTTAAGCCACTTTTTTGTTGTTTTAATTGTAAGACTTTTAATATAATATATGGTGTGAACTATTATATTTTGTTTTATTCATTACCTATCCGGTCGATCTATAGTCTTGGTAGAAGTTGTAGGAAAACCTTAGAGGGGGGGGGGGTAAAGGTTGTAGATAACACTTTTTTACAATTTATCAACAAAAGAATCACAAGGAAAAACTTAACTTTACACTATCACAAGAGATCAATAATGCATAAAAGTAAAGAGATAAAGTGATATCAACACTCTTGTTTACAGTGGTTCACCAACTTAGATAATCCACTTTCCGATACACTGATCCACTATAAGGTGTTCTTTATGGTAGAATACAAACCTTGGTACATTGATTGTAATATTCTCATGTTTTTGCTAGAGGATAATGTGGATCACTCACACTAATTAGAAATACTCACAAGATATGGGATATTTAATGGTAATCACTCTTGTGTACTCAATACAATGCTTGGATGATTAAAGAATGTTTGAGAGCTTTGAACGCTTGATATTTTGCTCAAAAACCAGAGAGATCTATGTTTCGAATGCTCCAAGACCTAATTTCAAAGGTTGGGATAAGACCCTAGGTTTATACAAGAGTTTTGAAATAATCGGGCTTGCGTGGACGTCTACATTAAACATTAAGCAGACATCCGCATTATATTTTCCAGAATGGGACCATTTAAAAAACACCGACATGTCAGGGAAGTTTCAACGTGGATGTCCGGATAGACCAAGTAGATATTCGCATTGTGTTTTTCCAGCTAAATGCATTTAATGAGCCATCTTTACAATTAATGTTAGTTTTTCTTTAACAAACAACATAGACAACTTGTAAAAGACTGATTTTCAAACACAATGATGAAGGAGAAAAAGTACCTTTTGCGTTTTCAAGATTTATTTTTTTTGAATTATTTATAAAATCCATCCAAGAATTTTACTGATATTTTTAGAGTGTTTTTAGCTTAATAGTCCGAAATAGATATTACTTCTAGAAATATGCTCGGTTTCAAGTCTTCAAAAAAGTCTTGACGTCTCATTTCTCGAGATAATAATTTGGTGAAGATCAGAGATGACGCATTTTCCAAAGCCAGTTTAGCTTTTGTAGATTTCACGATTATTGAACCATTTCATCAAAATCTTGTAAGATGATAATCAATTCTTTCACAAGGGCTTCTAAGGGAATATACCCATTATATTATATAAAATCAAATAGTTTCTTTTATTTTTATTCTCATTGATTACTGCTTAATACTTATAACCAAACACTACCACCTAAAATATAACAACTTTTCTAAATAGTTGTAAAAATGTAATTTTTTTATGTCTATGAACTTTTATGCAGTTTTTGTAAATTTTATAATAAATCAAAAGTTTAAAACTTAGGAGCTACTTTATAATTTATATAAAATTTCACAATATATTTTATATAAAAACTGTAAGTCACAATAGAAAGGTATAACTTGAAACCGAGTTAGGTGGTATTTGTTTTTTAAAAGGTGTTGAAGCCTGAATTCTTATTTCACTTTTGATTTTTAAGAGGTGGTACTGAAGTCTGAAATCTGAATCAATAAGACTGTTTGTTTTGTTAAACTGACAAACGTCTGAATATGTATAATTGTCTATTTTATCCCTAAAAAATCAACTTAAATACATCAATTATAGTGAGCATCGATGATCGAAGGACAAAATGAAAAAAAGAAACAAAGAAGGATGATGACAGATTTGCAAGGCTGTGAAGTTTCAATGATATCTCACACACTGAAGACCCGATTTAAGCGATTCAAGATGTTTTGGAAAGCCAACACACAGATCTACAATCTCCGTGTTTTGCGTTTTTACAAATTCGGGGGTGCATCTGGGCTAAAACTAATGTTGAAATCGAAATAATGGCGTTGGACGAAAATAAAAGGAGATTTAAAAGATAGAGTTACCACTTTTTTGTCCATACCATATTAAGAGATAAGAGGCTCTGAAAATGATAAAAAAAAAAAACAAAGAGTCTGAATTATAGGAATAAGACATAAGTTGTGATTAAGAGTCTCTTATCTCTTAAAATGAAAAAACAAACAAGGCCTTAGACTCAGCATGACCTACCACAGTCGATAACACCCTCGTTTCTATTACGAGGTGCCATGTGGTTCTCCTTAATAAAATATTAAATAACTCAAAACTTAACGACTAATAAAACTCATTATAGCAAGTCTTATAATAATTTAATCGTATTTAAAATCCCAAAACTAACCTGTCCCACCCCTGTTATATTACAAAAATTCAAATAAAAATTCTAAACATCTTATAAATATATTATGGATGACTATAAGGGTGTGTTTGGTAGGAGGTATTAACCAATAACTAATGGGAATGAAAATATTAAGAAACTATTTGGTAATGTATAATATAATGAGTCCATTCCCCCACAAGCCTAAATTTTCATTTCAGGTTAAACTTGGGGGGGGGGGGGAATATATTCCCATTTTCATTCCCTGTCATTTTTCATTTTTCCCCCATTTTCATTCATCCGCCTAAACCAAACGCCCCCTAAGAAATTCCCTACACAAGACATGCTCCTAAGATGCATATTGATAGTTAGTTGTATAAAACTCAATGAGTTCATGGTTTTCTTGCATAAAACATACATATCTCATCATGCATAACAATAAAATACCCAAATAATAATATGTACATTTGTTTCAAACCCCTTTTAAATAATTATGAGATATCTTATATTGACCCATCGGGTTAAGGTCTTATCGTTAGGTTATACCGCTCTCCCTTGTCTGATCACCCATCTCTAGGAAGTACTATCCCTAATGACATATAGACCCATTCCCATACCCTGTTTGAAAATAATAACTCGTTTATAACATGCTAATAAATGTTTAAAAACGTGTAAACAAATAGCATGCCACCCATAAATATATTCACATACATGTATCAAGCCCATAAACATTTACAAAAAAACAACAACATAATAATAATTTGTACATAAGCATGCATCTCAGTTAAAGTTTCATGAAGACTCACCTGTAAGCGTTTTGCTCAAACGATAACTCCCGATTGGTGACCTACACAATATACACCGTAATATCTCATTACGGCCTATTTTTGCCCAAAATGTCAACGACATTCCACTACGATCAAACCTGACCGACCTAAAGTAAATCTCCATACTTAAGCACTAGGCTTAAGAATGCCTCCTAAATGTCGACTTGACATTTTAAGGCATTAGAAGCCATGATGTAACACCCTCGAATTTGGTAAAATCAACTAATTAAAAATTTCGACATAACATCAAATAAATGACAAAACTCCATCCTACAATTCAAAAATCAATATATCTCAAAATTAAAATTCTATGATTAACCTCAAAAATATAAACTCCAGAATTACACAAGTACTAATTCGAAGTCAGGTGTTACTTAACCCAAATACCAGTTGCTCTTCCCGAAACAAATGCGGAAGGCTTCACTAAGATATTCACTTCTCGATCACACAACTAACACTCCTCTCTTCACGGTGTCACTAGAACTATTCCCAACCGGAACTTGTTGCACATGCTCACAAATAAAAATGTTAGGCTAACGCCTAGTGAGTTCAAGAGTTTTCAGCATGTATAAATATATCGTGAAAGAAAATAATGCAACTTAAAACACAATCTTTCAAAATGATTTACTTTAAATATGAAAACGACTTGTTTTCAAATAACATACATTTTTAAGGACAAATGCCCCAATACCAAACATTCTTTACAAAGTAATGCAAACCAAAACTCACTCAAAACGTGAATAGGAAACAGACTCCCAATTTATAAAAATGCGGATAAAACTTTATATCCCGAAACACCCAAAACACGGGTGGGGTATAATGTTAGAGATCGAGGGGAAAATAGTCGATCGGTTGACCGGATTTCTTGAGAATCGTGTAAGTCACTTTCCGAATTGGTATTTCGACCCTATGCCTGGGTTGCACGAAATCCAATATGGGATAAGACTCAAGAACACTCTCATTTTTAGGCACAAAAGTGAGAGCAAATTTGCTGGAGAGTATATGATGATTGTTTAAAATCGTGAGTCTAAAACATAAGTATATACGGTATATATACTAGTCCCATTCGTAAAATAGGAAATAACGGAAAATGGCAATGATTGTAAATCACTATCAATTATAGTCGATTACAATCAATTTAGCTAAAAAATGGCAATGATTGTAAATCACTATCATTATAGTCGATTACAATCAATTTAGCTAAAAATAAGGGCAGAAAATAACTGACCATTAAATGTTCAGTAAATGCAGATTTAGTCCAAAAATAGACACCAAGAGCTTCTGGTCCAGAGACGTCCATCAGAGGCTCTGTCGTGCCAAAGAGGCTCAGAGGCTCTGATGTGCCTTAAGAAGCTCTAACGTGCCAAAGAGGCTCAGAGGCTCTGTCGTGCCTTAAGAGGCTCTGCCGTGCCTTCAGAGGCTCTGTCGTGCCAACGAGGCTCAGAGGCTTTGACGTGCCTTAAGAGGCTCTGCCATGCCTTCAGAGGCTCTGCCACTTGGATCACCGCTAGGGGCGTTGCCCCTTGACCCCCCGCCATTTTATCGTGTATGGGATCAAACTCGTCTTATAAAAAGTGTGCACTCCGCACCACCTAACTTGTATTAGATCATAGTTTGAAACCCATTAGTACTCGTGTTATAACCAATTACACTTAAATGCCTGGTGACACTAAAATCACCAACAATCCTCCCCCATTTTAGTGTAACCCATGAAATAACATATTTAAATTAAACAAACCAAACTTGCACATAAATGAAAATATCGAAACGATTGAGTTTCAACATTAGTATTTTACACATTTCAAATATTCGAGAATCAAGGTGTCCCAAGGATTGAACCCATCAACTCATTTGAATACCTGAAGATAAAATACATACAAATTTCTTATATGTCCAGCAAATTAAAACTTGACACAATTATAAAGCCGTGTGTCCTAATCCTCTCATGATTGTATAAAGGCCAAGTCCCAACCTTTTGAAATGCGGCTACACTTCACAATCACATAGGTAATTCCTTTACTTCGTGTACCTGCAAATACACTTTATCAAAGGAATTATTAAGAAGATAAACTTCACCCTAACCACTGCAGGACTGAACACATACCTAGGATCATTCAACTTGTGTTCCAATTTATAAGTGTGAGTTTTCCACATTGAATTCAACTTCTAATGTCATATTAGAAGGGAATTAGGTGTCTTACCTTTATAAATTTATAAGGACTTTAATCCCATCCCAATCGCAGACTTGTGCACTAAGTCTCTTGTCAGACCTTTAGTTAAATGATCTGCCAAAATTTGTTGCGTTCTAATAAACTCAACGGAGATTACACCATTCATGATTAATTCTCTAATCATACTATGTCTAACACCCAGGTGTCTAGACTTACCATTGTAAACTTGGCTATAAGCCTTAGCCAAAGTGGTCGCACTGTCACAATGGATTGAAATAGGTGCAATTGGCTTTGGCCACAATGGAATCTCATAAATTAAATTCCTTAGCCAGTCCGCCTCTTTACCGGCGGCGGCTAGTGCAACAAACTCATATTCCATTGTTGAGTTTGTAATACAAGTTTGATTTTTAGATGCCCAAGAGATGGCACCTCCTCCAAGCAAAAATACCCAACCACTAGTTGAGGAATGATCCTCCATGTTGGATATCCAACTTGCATCCGAATAACCTTCTAAAACCGAAGGATATCCTAAATAACTCAAACCATAATCCATGGTTCCCTTGAGATATTTGAATACTCTTTGAACCGCTTGCCAATGTTGAGTACTAGGATTACTAGTATACCGGCTCAATCGTCCCACGGCATAAGCTATATCGGGCCTGGTGCTTGTCATGGCGTACATCAAGCTACCAATGGCCTTAGAGTATTCAAGTTGTGAAATAGCCTTGCCCGTATTAGGCATTAATTTCACACTTGGATCCATGGGAGTGCTTACGGGAGAACACTCACGGTAATTAAACTTATTGAGAATTTTCTCAATATAATGCGATTGCGTCATAACAATCCCTTTGTTAACCCGTTTAATCCTTATACCAAGGATTACATCAGCCTCTCCCATGTCTTTCATGGAAAATTTAGATGACAACAATTTCTTAGTCTCATCTACATGATTTTGGTTAGTTCCAAAAATTAACATGTCATCTACATACAAGCAGATGATCACACCCGCACCAGTAGCATCAAATCTACTATAAACACATTTGTCACATTGGTTTAAAGAAAACCCACATGACAAAATGACTTCATCAAACTTTTGATGCCATTGTTTAGGTGCTTGCTTCAACCCATACAAGGATTTCACAAGTTTACACACCTTATGTTCGTTTCCGGGCATAACGAAACCTTCCGGTTGTTTCATGTAAACTTCCTCTTGAAGATCACCATTCAAGAAGGCAGTTTTAACATCCATTTGATGGATAATCAGATTGTGTATTGCCGACAAGGCGATTAACAATCTAATAGTCGAAATACGTGCCATCGGAGCATACATATCGAAATAGTCAATACCGAGTTTTTGCCGAAACCCTTGAATTACTAACCGGGCCTTGAATTTATCAATCGTCCCATCAACTTTCATCTTCTTTTTGAAGATCCATTTGCATCCAAGTGGTTTAGAACCTGGAGGCAAATCTGATAACACCCAAGTGTTATTCTCAAGAATTGATGATATTTTGTCATCAATTGCTTCCTTCCAAAAGGCGACATCTCGAGATTCCATCGCTTCTTTGAAAGTCTTTGGGTCATCCTCAATACTATAACAATAAGAGTATTGAAGCCCAAGCTCATCCCTTGAACCTTCCACCAAATACAATTGGAATTCGGGACCGAAATTTTTGGCAATTCGACCTCTTTGGCTTCTTCGGACCTGCTGTGTTTCTGGACTTGAAACACCATCTAAACTTTCTAGATTTTGCACTTTATTGGTGCTAGGAAACAGGTCCTTAGGCCTTTGCATTGATGAAAATCGCATCTCATCAAAAATCGCATCACGCGACTCGATTATGGTGTTAATCGACACCGAATCATTAGGCTCGATAACGTAGAACCTATAAGCCTTGGAATTTTCTGCATATCCAATGAATATACAATCAATTCCACGTTCACCCAAAGCTTTCCTTTTGGGTTCGGGTAGTTTTACAACAGCCCGACAATCCCAAATTCGAAAATAATTCAAATTCGGAGTTTTCTTGAACCAAAGTTCATATGGGGTTCTTTTGTTCCTTTTATTTGGAACTCTGTTCAAAACATAACAGGCCGTTAACATGGCCTCTCCCCAAAATCCCTCACTCAATCCCGAGTAAGAAAGCATCGAGTTTACCATTTCCTTTAAAACTCGGTTTTTACGTTCGGAAACCCCGTTTTGTTGAGGTGTGTATGGTGTCGTTGTCTCATGGATGATACCAACTGATTGAAAATATTGGGGATCCATATATTCCCCTCCACGATCAGTTCTAAGACATTTAATCGAATTACCCAATTGTAGTTCGACTTCGGTTTTGTAAATTTTAAACTTTTCTAAGGCTTCATCTTTTGTATGCAAAAGATATACATAACAAAACCGAGTATTGTCGTCAATAAAAGTGACAACATACTTGTTATTTCCCAAGGAAGGAGTGGAGTGGAAATCACACAGATCACTGTGTACAAGCTCCAAAACATCCGTATTCCGTTTAACGATCGGAAAATGTTGTTTTGTAACTTTTGTGAGCATGCAAGTTTGGCACCTCTCCGCATTAATGTCAAAGGCTGGAATTAATCCATATTTTGACATTTCATGCATCCTTCTAAAATTCACATGCCCCAATCTATCATGCCATAACATTGAATCAACAATTTTAGAAGAAGACGATGACGATATAAAAGCAGAATTTTCAAAACATAAAATTTTATTAACCACATTTAAGCGAAACATGCGATCACACAAATAACCAAAACCAATAAAATGGCCACCTCGAGATAGGATAAACCTATTCGATTCAAATACTTGTTTAAATCCAAGATTATCCAAACAACTACCACTTACTAAGTTCTTACGAATTCTAGGCACAAACAAAACATCAAACAATTTAACTTTATTTCCAGAAGAAAATTCTAAATTAACTACTCCAACTCCACAAACTTGTGCACTCGACTCGTTTCCCATATTCAGCACTGAACCGTCTTCAACCGGTGTCAATTTCTCGAACCACCGACGATCCTTGCAAATATGGCTTGTCGCTCCCGAGTCGATCCACCATGCACAGTCATCATCCTGCACATAAAATGACTCAGGTACGAGTGAAACATAATTCTGAACAGAATTATCAAAGTTAGTCAAAAACTGACCTCCTTTCACTTGATCGCGATCATTAGACCCCGATCCATTACCACTCGAACCAGCACCATTATTGTTCAATTTCACCCGGCAATCACGTTTGTGATGACCCACCTTGTTGCATCTCCAACACACCAAATCCTTTTTCCTTTTAACGGATTTGTTGGATCCATCAAACTTACGTTTCTTGCCTTTTCCGTTATTGTTGGAGTTGGTTTTCATCTCCTCCACCATGTGGACAGAGGGCTGTCCAGATTCAATTTTCCCCTTGGATTTGCCATTTTCTTGCACCCGAAGAGATTCTTCGATGCGCAAATGACTCCCAAGTTGAACCAATGACGGTTCCTCTTTTTGATGTTTCAAGTTATGCTTAAAATCTTTCCAAAAAGGTGGCAGTTTGTCAATCACACTCGACACAGCAATAGATTCATCCATATGCATGTTGTGGAGTGTAAATTGACCCAAGATACGAAGGATTTCATTATATTGTTCCATTACGGGCCTCGAGTCCACCATTTTATAACTGTTAAAATCGCTAACCAAGAACTTCTTACTAGAAGCATCTTCAGCGATGTACTTGGACTCGAGGGAATCCCATAATTCCTTCGCACTTGCCACGTTTTGGTAGATATCAAAAATGGAATCACACATACCGTTTAAGATGTGTCCTCTGCAGATATAGTCATCATTCTTCCACTTGCTCCTTCTTCTTGTGTACTCCAGCGTCTCATCCTCCATTACTTCTGGCATGGGTGTACTCAGCACATACACTACCTTCAGAGCGGTCAGCAGAAAGTGCATCTTTTTCTGCCAACGTCAGAAATCAGTGCCTTCAAACTTCTCCAGCTTTCCAAACTTTGAGGTCATCTCTTTCACAGAATCGGCCATGATCGACATGTCAAAATACCAATTCGATTGTTAGAGATCGGGGAAAAAATAGTCGATCGGTTGACCGGATTTCTTGAGAATCGTGTAAGTCACTTTCCGAATTGGTATTTCGACCCTATGCCTGGGTTGCACGAAATCCAATATAGAATAAGACTCAAGAACACTCTCGTTTTTAGGCACAAAAGCGAGAGCAAATTTGCTGGAGAGTATATGATGATTGTTTAAAATCGTGAGTCTAAAACATAAGTATATACGGTATATATACTAGTCCCATTCGTAAAATAGGAAATAACGGAAAATGGCAATGATTGTAAATCACTATCAATTATAGTCGATTACAATCAATTTAGCTAAAAAATGGCAATGATTGTAAATCACTATCATTATAGTCGATTACAATCAATTTAGCTAAAAATAAGGGCAGAAAATAACTGACCATTAAATGTTCAGTAAATGCAGATTTAGTCCAAAAATAGACACCAAGAGCTTCTGGTCCAGAGACGTCCATCAGAGGCTCTGCCGTGCCAAAGAGGCTCAGAGGCTCTGATGTGCCTTAAGAAGCTCTGACGTGCCAAAGAGGCTCAGAGGCTCTGTCGTGCCTTAAGAGGCTCTGCCGTGCCTTCAGAGGCTCTGTCGAGCCTTCAGAGGCTCTATCGTGCCAACGAGGCTCAGAGGCTCTGGCGTGCCTTCAGAGGCTCTGTCGTGCCTTCAGAGGCTCTGTCGTGCCTTCAGAGTCTCTGCCATTCCTTCAGAGGCTCTGCCACTTGGATCACCGCTAGGGGCGTTGCCCCTTGACCCCCCACCATTTTATCGTGTCCGGGATCAAACTCGTCTTATAAAAAGTGTGCACTCCGCACCACCTAACTTGTATTAGATCATAGTTTGAAACCCATTAGTACTCGTGTTATAACCAATTACACTTAAATGCCTGGTGACACTAAAATCACCAACACATAATACCCAACTCATAAATCATGAAAAATAATCCATATAAATATAATATGCCACCGAAAACATGGAACTAAAATTCAATACTCACGCGACCATAAAGTGGAATGAAATCTAAATATTAATGCATGGACAATTAAATATCCAAAATACTACTGGCCGACAACGGGGGAGACCCGTATCCATTGAGTGGAGGAACACAAAAGTATGTCACTCATACAACGTTAATCACATGACAATTCATGACATAAAGACCCAAGTGTCCCTACGACTCCCTTCAAGCTACACCAAAAGAGACAACTGACCTTAGCGAATATTACTATGAATACCACCAAAGTCCCGTCACAGTCGGGGGTTACATGTAACACCCGTAAATTTGGAGATTTCCCTAGGTGTTATTTCGGGAGTCGGTTGACTCGTGGGATGTAAAGGTATCGAGATTCAGGCAAGCTTTACTTTGGAATCATCGGGAATCAAATATGGTACGAATGACGCGAGAAAACCGAAGTTTTGGGGTACCGCGACTTTGGCTCGCAGCACAAGTCATGTAACTCACTGGATGTGAGTATTCGGGGAAACGGGCGGCTTATGCCGCGACTTAAGGTCGCGGCATAACCCGCGTAAGGCACTGTTGAGCTAAAAGCCAATTTTCAGCCTTTAGCCTCATTTCTCTCAATCCCAAACCCTAAATCTTCTTCCCTTTCTCTCCCAAACCATCCCCCAAACCCCAATGTCGAACCCTAAACCATTTTGAGGGTTTTCCCTCCTTAAACCCCATGATTCTTCATCACCTAGCTAGTTGAGATCTTGAACCACAAAGCCTCCATCTTCATCTTCTTCAAGTTCATGTTTGGGAGCTCGGGTTGAAGAGTTGTTATGGGTGTCCTCGGAAGATCTCATCGTCTCTAGTGGTAAGCTTTCTTTATTTAAAGGTTTAAATACTCCTTTGATGATCTCTTAGTGTTTGGTATACCAAATCTCGGATTTGGTGGTTTTGGAGAATTTAGGGTTTTGGATCTTGTTTGGAGTTTTAGTATTTATATGTTTGGAGAATGTTTCCTTATGGTTGTTTATGGGTCTTTTTGGGTTGAAATGTTCAGATCTAGGTTTTGGAAGATTTCGGCTTGAGGATTCAAATAGCCGTCAAAAGAGCTCGTTGGGTGAAATCTAGATTTAGCCTAAATCTAGCAAGGTGAGTTCAAGTTGATTTGTTAAAACGGTGTACATGCCAAAATGTGTATTTTGAAGTAAAAATGTGCTTTACTTGGTATTTATCAAAGTGTGAGTATTTTAATAAGTTTTCATATTTGGTAAACTTGGGTTGTGTTAACCTCGTAAAATATTCATATTTGGGTTCTTAGCAATTTTGTACCAATAGAGTCCATTTCATGGTTTATGCATCTTTGATGATTCTTGTACAAACAAGTCTATTACATGTTATATGCATTTTGGGTATAATTGCATTCATAAATCATTTGGTAAACCTTTGGTCCCATTATGTGTTGAGTTTTGGGTTAAACACGTATTTGCAGTATGGGTCTTCATAAACGTTATTTTAAAGGCATTTCATTATTTGGGGGACCATTGAGTATTGGTCAAATGGATTTTTAGCATTTTAGCTCGGTGTTGGCTTAAAAGTGTCTTGTGGACATTTGTCCGGGTTTAATGGCTCGATGTAGAGTCCCATTTCATGGCTTACATCTTAATGCATTTTATTGCATATTTATAATTACAGGCTCGAGTGCGTTGTCATTCCTAGGTAGTCGTGTAATGTTAGACCGTGTTGCATTAGATCCATAGGCACGTGAGTCGGTCTTTCTTAATGGTTAATGGGGTGGTGCGGGGTAATCTCCGGGAATCCACCTTATGACCCTGTCCTTTCATGTCATACATCAGGAGGGCTGAGTTATGGGTTTGTGTTATCATGGCTGGTGTAGTCATTGGATGGGCGTTATAGACCTCCGCCATGTGGGGCAATGCGATGGTTGTATCCCCCTTGTGTCGGGCCTTTGAAGCGATATTCAGGTTAATAGTCGCAAGGTCAATTGACTCTGGGGTGTAGTTGAAAGGAGTCGTAGGGACACTTGGGCTTGTGAGTCGTGAAGTGTCATACGATTAACGTTGTATGAGTGGACTACTGTTGTGTTCCTCCACTCTCAACGGATACGGGAAGCCCCCGTCGTCGGCCCGTCGTAATTTGGATATTTAATTGTCCATGCTTTAATATTGGGATTTCATTCTACTTTATAGTCGCATGAGTATCAATTCGAGTTACTTGATTTCAATGACGTACCATATTATTAAGAATCGTTTTCCTTTATTTAAGGGCCGAGTATTATGTTCCGCCCGTGTTTTGGGTGTTTTGGGATATAAGGTATTATTTACATTTCCATGAATTGGAATGTCGAGCTATGACCCCATCTTGGGCAAGTTCCAGATTGCATCATTTTATATGAAACGTGTGTTTGGGTGCATTGTCTTTAAAAGTGAATATTGTGGGAAAATGTGTCATTTCTATTTTAAAGCATATTATTTCGAAGGATCTCGCTTTAAACTGGTTTCCTTGCTTTTAAAGATTTATTCATTCATGTTAAAACTCTTAAGCTCACTAGACGTTAAGCCTAACCTTTTTATTTGTCGGCATGTGCATCAGGTCCCCATTTAGAGATAGTGACTATGCTTGGGTATTAAGTCATCCGTAGGATTGAAGATAGTATTTGTTATTGGGTTTAGTAACACCCGTCCTGTTCATAGAATGTATGTATAAGATGAATGGGAATATTGAGGTTGATTCTCAATTTATGTTTATAGTTCAAGGTATTTGTTGATGTACTTAGAAATTTTAAATAAGTTGCTATTTTGGATTTTGAGGGTGTTACCAGTTGGTATCAGAGCTTAAGTTTGAGAGATTTAGGTGTTGATCTTTGTATGGCTAGACTCAAACTAGCATTCTTATAAGGGATGATCAGTGAAGTTGCACTTTAGGTACCTTAAGATGAGATAATTTGAGGTTGACCAAGTCATTAAAAACGGGAAACTTGTCGAGGGTCTCAAGGATGACTATGCATGGTACGTTCATAATGGCACCTGTCCAGTGTCATGGTGAACCTACATGCTACATATGTATACTTGAACCACCTCGGGAGGATGACCGTTGGGGTAGTGAGAAGTTCCTAAGCGAGTTAGCTAAGGAAGGATTGATGTGTATATCAAGGTCACCTAGGAGTGATAGCTAAGTGCGAGGCGGTCACTAAGTTGATCTTCTTGGGTCGGAAATTTTGGTTGGATTAGATTCGTGGGTTGGTAGACCGATTCTATTCAAGGAGAATTCGTAAGTTTATCAAATTATTGAGAGTGTGGCTTTAAGATGTTTGATGCATACGGATGACAATAGTATGTCGGGTTGTTGGGAAGTGTACTCCTATGATGTCGTGTGTCGATCAAATTCATGCACTAAATTTATTTCTGAAATAAATTCGCATAAATTGTTTCTTGTGTTCGTAAAACAGAAAGTGGTTTATATTATAAAGTTTTGGTAAAGCATTTAACACGCATCAAATTTTAAACGGTGAGCTTAAGCATGCATAAATTGTTGTAGCACGTAATTGCGAAGTGTTATCTAAAGTTGCTTTACTCACGTCTCATGTTTAACGTTATTTTTGGATATTGCAATATCCATGTTTAATGTCATTTGGGTATTGGGCAAGTAACTATGAGATTTTAACCTAGACATTGGACCACCTCCACGTATGTCAATGGTTTTAAAGGAAAGGTTAATCCCACGTTTTGAGTCGGAATTTCTTGAGGATTTTTAGTTTGTGCGAGTTTGCTAAATTTCATGGTGTACTGTTTTATGCGTGAGTTTTAATTTTGCTTCTTTTAAGCTTGCGAGTTATTTAGCGTCGTGTCCCATGTGAATTTTGTAAAGTGTCATTTTACCTTTCATTTTAGTAAAAGGAGGAAACTCCTAAAAGTTTAATATTAAAAGCATATTGTCGTTTTTCTTTACACTTTGTTGAGAAACGAAAAGTTTGACGCACTTGATTGTTAACATTATTGAGTTTTGCGAAAATTTAATTAAGTTTATGGTGTCTCATATTACGTCATTTTCTGTGCGTTAAAGGTTGGATTTTATACAAATGTCGTTCGTCGTAAATTATCTTGCATTTGGTTTTAATTAACGTCGGTGTGAGTAAGCATGAAAAAGATCTTTGTTATTTCAAACAGGACTTTTGTTCTGACCGTAATTTAATCATCCATTTTTACTGTTGGAAATTTCCGCAATGCATTTATCGAGTTAGCGGCATTCTTGTCGTTGAAGTTTCGGTTGGGTCAAGTGTGTGTATCTGTTTGGCTTAAAGCCTAAACTCGATTTGAAATCTTTTTGGCATTCCCATTATTCTTTCGAGCTTTGGGAAAAACCGTTACATATAGAGTTGTTGATATCTTTATGTCGCAACGTCTTTTGATTAAAGAGGCAGAATTTTAAAGTTAAAAATTGTGAGTTCTCTTTTGGAGTTGTTCAAACCTTTATTTGCACATGTTGTGGTGCAGGAGCCTATTTTTACAATTACAGTGTAAATTATTGTGCATGTTATTATTGTCACTACTAGCGTAAGTGTTGAACAAAAGAATTTTTAGAAATGGTTTCATATGCGCTGCGTTGCTGGGCAATTTTAAAACCTATCGAATGATCGGTAGCATATTTTACCGTGCGTTTAATCGTTAAAAAGCTTTTATATTTGAAAGTTTATAAATTCTGATTTGGTGTATTAGTTGGAAAACCTTGAACTCATTAGGCCTGTAGATTTAAACCATGTTGTAAAGGGAGTTGTAAGTAAGGACTGAGGGCGTCCCTGGGGTTTGAAGTGTCGGATGTTCCGACTTGTGGTCAGTCTTGTATTTTTGGGTTTCGGTTTTGAAATCCGTGCACGCTTGTACCATGGAGGTAGTAGATTTAAGTCTTCCCAGTTGATTAAGGGGTGATTTTATGTTTCGGTGACCAGGCGAGTTAAAGTTTTAGGTAATTATTGGCGTTTAGATAGGGTTTCGTTTTGGTGGTTTGCTCGGCGGTGTGACACCATAGCTTATGTGGTTGGTGTACCGTCTTAGCGGGTCCGCGATCAAAGAAGATTTTGGTGATCTGCCTGCTAGAGATGTAAGATTTGGAATTTTAGCTCTCTGTTGGGTGTCAACCTTGGTGCGAAAATTCGGCTGAAATGGAATTTTGGGCGAGATGTCCACGCTTTCGAGGTCACCGTGTAGTTCTAGGCGTCGACTTGTTTTCTTGAGGTCATTGGATCTTGGAATGGATGGATGTAAACCGGTAGGGTTATGGAAAATTGTGACCTTTCGGTGATGGATTCTGAAAGGAGTTTGGGTATTGAGGATTAAGTATCGAGGTGTTTAAGCATTCCTGTGGTGTTTAGGATGTTACTCTAGGAATGTTGTGAGATTGGTGTTGGATCGGAGTTGAGTGACAGTCGAATCTGTGTTCACTGGTTACATGAAGGACGTATTGGTGCGCCTTGGAAGGACGTCTTTATAGATATTGGGAATGGATCGGTAGGAACCTGAGGATTTTTGGAAGTGTGATTATGATCTTTAATGTTAAATCCGAAATCGTGTAGACCCGAAGGAAATTAATCGGTGAGAAGTTGGAGTCACAAATTACCTGGGGGTGGTAATTGTCATTCCAAGGTTGGGAGACGACCGTAACCTTGTGGGTAAAAGGTTACTTTGGGGAGTTCAGTGTTCGCTCGATTATTGGTATAATGTGCCCAAGAGGGGCAGTTGTTGGGAGTACCGGTGTAAGAGTTGTGATAGTGGTGCGGGCCATTGGGTTAAGATAAATCTTTCTGCGGGTGAGATCTTTTGGGAATGTGGATTTCGAGGACGAAATCATCCCAAGGTTGGGAGGATTGTAACACCCATAAATTTGGAGATTTCCCTAGGTGTTATTTCGGGAGTCGGTTGACTCGTGGGACGTAAAGGTATCAAGATTCAGGCAAGCTTTACTTTGGAATCATCGGGAATCAAATCTGGTATGAATGACGAGAGAAAACCGAAGTTTTGGGGTACCGCGACTTGGCACGCGACTTTGGCTCGCGGCACAAGTCGCGTAACTCACTGGATGTGAGTATTCGGGGAAACGGGCGGCTTATGCCGCGACTTAAGGTCGCGGCATAACCCGCGTAAGGCATTGTTGAGCTAAAAGCCAATTTTCAGCCTTTAGCCTCATTTCTCTCAATCCTAAACCCTAAATCTTCTTCCCTTTCTCTCCCAAACCATCCCCCAAACCCCAATGTCGAACCCTAAACCATTTTGAGGGTTTTCCCTCCTTAAACCCCATGATTCTTCATCACCTAGCTAGTTGAGATCTTGAACCACAAAGCCTCCATCTTCATCTTCTTCAAGTTCGTGTTTAAGAGCTCGGGTTGAAGAGTTGTTATGGGTGTCCTCGGAAGATCTCATCGTCTCTAGTGGTAAGCTTTCTTGATTTAAAGGTTTAAATACTCATTTGATGATCTCTTAGTGTTTGGTATACCAAATCTCGGATTTGGTGGTTTTGGAGAATTTAGGGTTTTGGATCTTGTTGGAGTTTTAGTATTTATATGTTTGGAGAATGTTTCCTTATGGTTGTTTATGGGTATTTTTGGGTTGAAATGTTCGGATCTAGGTTTTGGAAGATTTCGGCTTGAGGATTCAAATGGTCGTCAAAAGAGCTCGTTGGGTGAAATCTAGATTTAGCCTAAATCTAGCAAGGTGAGTTCAAGTTGATTTGTTAAAACGGTGTACATGCCAAAATGTGTATTTTGAAGTAAAAATGTGTTTTACTTGGTATTTATCAAAGTGTGAGTATTTTAATAAGCTTTCATATTTGGTAAACTTGGGTTGTGTTAACCTCGTAAAATATTCATATTTGGGTTCTTAGCAATTTTGTACCAATAGAGTCCATTTCATGGTTTATGCATCTTTGATGATTCTTGTACAAACAAGTCTATTACATGTTATATGCATTTTGGGTATAATTTCATTCATAAATCATTTGGTAAACCTTTGGTCCCATTATGTGTTGAGTTTTGGGTTAAACGCGTATTTGCAGTATGGGTCTTCATAAACGTTATTTTAAAGGCATTTCATTATTTGGGGGACCATTGAGTATTGGTCAAATGGATTTTTAGCATTTTAGCTCGGTGTTGGCTTAAAAGAGTCTTGTGGACATTTGTCCGGGTTTAATGGCTCGATGTAGAGTCCCATTTCATGGCTTACATCTTAATGCATTTTATTGCATATTTATAATTACAGGCTCGAGTGCGTTGTCATTCCTGGGTAGTCGTGTAATGTTAGACCGTGTTGCATTGGATCCACAGGCACGTGAGTCGGTCTTTCTTAATGGTTAATGGGGTGGTGCGGGGTAATCTCCAAGAATCCACCTTATGACCCTGTCCTTTCATGTCATACATCAGGAGGGCTGAGTTATGGGTTTGTGCTATCATGGCTGGTGTAGTCATTGGATGGGCGTTATAGACCTCCGCCATGTGGGGCAATGCGATGGTTGTATCCCCCTTGTGTCGGGCCTTTGAAGCGATATTCAGGTTAATAGTCGCAAGGTCAATTGACTCTGGGGTGTAGTTGAAAGGAGTCGTAGGGACACTTGGGCTTGTGAGTCGTGAAGTGTCATACGATTAACGTTGTATGAGTGGACTACTGTTGTGTTCCTCCACTCTCAACGGATACGGGAAGCCCCCGTCGTCGGCCCGTCGTAATTTGGATATTTAATTGTCCATGCTTTAATATTGGGATTTCATTCTACTTTATAGTCGCGTGAGTATTAATTCGAGTTACTTGATTTCAATGACGTACCATATTATTAAGAATCGTTTTCCTTTATTTAAGGGCCGAGTATTATGTTCCGCTCGTGTTTTGGGATATAAGGTATTATTTACATTTCCATGAATTGGAATGTCGAACTATGACCCCATCTTGGGCGAGTTCCAGATTGCATCATTTTATATGAAACGTGTGTTTGGGTGCATTGTCTTTAAAAGTGCATATTGTGGGAAAATGTGTTATTTCTATTTTAAAGCATATTATTTCGAAGGATCTCGCTTTAAACTGTTTTCCTTGCTTTTAAAGATTTATTCATTCATGTTAAAACTCTTGAGCTCACTAGGCGTTAAGCCTAACCTTTTTATTTGTCGGCATGTGCATCAGGTCCCCGTTTGGAGATAGTGTCTATGTTTGGGTATTAAGTCCTCCGCAAGATTGAAGATAATATTTGTTATTGGGTTTAGTAACACCCGTCCTGTTCATAGAATGTATGTATAAGATGAATGGGAATATTGAGGTTGATTCTCAATTTATGTTTGTAGTTCAAGGTATTTGTTGATGTACTTAGAAATTTTAAATAAGTTGCTACTTTGGATTTTGAGGGTGTTACATTACAACTAAGGCATTTCACCGGCATTGCGGAGGCCCCAAACGCCCATCAACACGATAGCACAACCGGACTCAGACCTCCTAGTGTACACTTGAAAGGTTAAGGTCATAAAACATGGGTCCCGGAGTCCAACCCCGTAATACCCAATTGATCGTCAAATAAAGACTGACTTACGTGCCTATAGATCCAATGCAACACAGTCTAACATTACATGACTACACAAGAATGACCAACGCACACGAGCATGTAATTAACATCAATATACAACAAGGTGCATTAGTATGTAAGCCATTAAAACCAGACACTTGTCCCCAAGACTCTTTTAAGTCAACACCGAGCTAAAGTGCTCAAAACCCTTTTTGACCAACAAATAACGGTCCCCAAATAATAAAACACAATCGACTCGCGTCATGCAAACACACGCTCCAAAATACATGAATAAACTCCAACACGGTTTAGATTGGGACAAATTACTTTCCAAATGAATTTATACCATTTGTTCCTTCAAAAGCGTCCTATAACACAAAATTAAGCATTTCTCCAAAACAAACGCTAAAAGTGCTTTTTAACCAAATAATCACCATTTATGCAATAAATCATCAAAACACTTTCATTTATGACTTATTTATCAAAATGCCCAAAAATCCCAAATGTGGGTGTTTTACAAGGTTTATAAAGTCAAACATCTCAAATAATCAAAATCCACCAAATAACTCAACAAATGATAATTTCATGTAAAATACTTAGTCTACGGTTCGAGTCCGTATAGCCCTAGAGCCCTATAAAAATAAAAAAAAATTCAAATGAATATTCAAATAAACACTTTAAAATTGACATTTTGCCATGTACAACATTTTCACAAATCAACTTGAACTCACCTTGCTAGGTTAAGTTAAACCTAGGTTCCAAATCCAACCATTAGCCTCCAATAGTGTAGATTCCACCATTTTCAATTCATCACCAACAATAAGCTAGTGTTTCCAAATAACCTATTTCTTCAAGTCTAGAATAAACCATCAACAAGTAAAACCTTTAGATCTACAAAGATCCTTATACTAAAGCTTGGAATATTTAAGGAAACTTACCACTTTAGGATATTGAGACTCTCCATCCAAAACCATCCAAAGGAACTCATCAACTCTTCCAATCCAAGTTTCCAAATACCAAACATTTATGCTCCTTTAGGATAGATCTACCATGGATGCTCCAAATCTGATCTTCAAGCTCCCAAAATCGCACCAAAGAAAGAAATGGAAAGTGGGAGTGAAATGAGAGAAGTGGAAAGGGGAGGTGGGAGGTGGGAATGAGAAAAACCCTAAAAATGAGATTTAAATCGTCCAGACCCCATGGCCTTGGCCGCCACCTCAAGTCACGGGCCAAGCCGTGCATGTTCCTGAGCCGCAGATCACAACGACTTACACGGGCCTAGCCGTGGTTTGAGGCCGCGGGCCAAGCCGCGCGTGTCGCCTGTCACGCCTTCTCACCCTTCGTGTTAAGCCGTTCCCCGACTGTTTCCCTCGGTCGGCCACTGACTGTTTCCTTGGGCAATTATTGGCTGATTTTAGGAAATTATAGGTGTTACACATGACAAGACCACGACGTTTTTCAAGGCGTGATTTATGTGCGACAAACTCTATATTATATATACAAACATATGTTTGTACTATTATTCAACGAGTCAATGATAATAAACAAGTTAAATTAGGTTATATATTAGAAACTAACAAATAAAATATTAAAAACGTAAAAAAAAAAAAATAACGCATTACAAAATGTAACACCCTCAAATCTGAAGATAACAACTTATTAAAAATTTTCTAAATACATCAATAAATACTTCAAACTACAAACATAAATTGGGAATTAACCCCAAAGCTCACATTCATCCTATACATACATTCTAGGAAAAGGACGGGTGTTACTAAACCCAATAACAAACACTATCTCCAATCTGCGGAAGACTTCACCAGCTACTTACTCTTATATGAAGCTAAGGCTCTATCCTCATAACACTTGCTAGAACCGAACCCCCAACTGGAACCTGATGCACATGCCGACAAATAAAAAGGTTAGGCTTAACGCCTAGTGAGCTCAAGAGTTTTAACATGAGTGAATATATCTTTAAAAGACAGGAAATCAGTTTAAAGCGAGATCTTTCAAATTAATATACTTTAAAATGAAAACGACACATTTTTCCCACAACATGCACTTTTAAAGATAATGCTCCCAAACACACCCTTCATGTAAAATGATGCAATCCGGAACTCACCTAAAATGGGGTCATAGTTCGATATTCCAATTATGAAATTGTACATAAAACCTCATGTCCCCAAAACACCCAAAACACGGGCGGGACATAATACTCGGCCCATAAATAAAGGAAAACGATTCTTAAATAATATGGTGCGTCATTGAAAACATGTAACCCAATTTAATACTCACGCGACCATAAAGTAGAATGAAATCCCAATATTAAAACATGGACAATTAAATATCCAAAATACGACGGGCCGACGACGGGGGCTTCCCGTATCCGTTGAGAGTGGAGGAACACAAAAGTATGCCACTCATACAACGTTAATCGTATGACACTTCACGACACACAAGCCCAAGTGTCCCTACGACTCCCTTCAAGCTACACCAAAGAGTCAACTAACCTTAGCGATATAACAACGAGAATACCGCTCCAAGGCCCGACCCAAGGGGGATACAACCAAGGCATTGCCCCACCTGGCGGAGGTCCAAAACGCCCATCCAATGGCTACTCCACGCCATGATAGCACCACCCGGACTCAGTCCTCCTAGTGTACTCCTTGAACGGACAAGGTCATAAAACATGTGTCCCGGAGTCCAACCCCGTACCACCCAAATGACCATCAAATAAGACTGACTCATGTGCCTATGGATCCAATGCAACACATTCTAAGATTACACGACTATACCTGAATGACAACAGCACTCGAGCCTGTAATTGTAAATATGCAATAAAAATGCATTTAGATGTAAGCTATGAAATGGGACTCTACATCGAGCTATTAAATCCGAACAATTGTCCATAAGACTCTTTTAAGCCAACCCCAAGCTAAAATGCTCAAAATCCATTTGTACAAAATCCTCAAAGATGCATGAATCATGAAATAGATCTTACTTGTACAAAGTCACCAAGAATACGTAAATCATGCTATTTAGTTGCTAAAATGTTCAAACCCAACATAAGCATTTTAAGAGGTTAACACAACCCAAGTTTACCAAATGTGAAACTTATCAAATACTCACATTTTGACGAATAACCAAGTAACACATATTTTACTTCGAAAGACCCAAAACTTATCAGCGGTTAACCATTTCATGTAAAACACTTTAAAATAAACATTTTGGCATGTACACCGTTTTCACAAATCAAATTGAACTCACCTTGCTAGATTTAGGATAAATCTAGATTTTTACCCACTTAGAGCTTTCCTTGAAGAACTTGATTCTTCAAACCAAATCTTCCAAAAAACCTAGATCCACAAGGTTCCAACCATAAATATACATAAACAACCACAAATAACGTTTCCCAACCTTATACATGAATACCTCAACTGATACTGAAACCTTAACTTTCATAAATGAAGAGAATAGAAGATTACCTTAACCCAAGATTGAATCCACCAACCAAAACACTTCTAGTTCACCAAAATGGTTACAAACCTCCAATCTATGAAAGGGAGAACAAAGGGTGGATGAAACCCTAGAAAACTTTGGGGAAGAAGATGAATAGGGAGAGATGAGAAGCTTACCACCACAAAATACTCTAGTATACTCCAATAGACTTCCAATCTCTTGCTAGATCCTTGAAAAGCTCTCAAAAACGAAACCGTAGCAACTTGAATCACCCAAATCGGAGCTAGGATGAAGGAGATATGAAGGAATGAAGTTTGGGTGCTGAAAATCGGTTTTAAGCTCGTCCAGGGGGTTTCGCGACTTGTCTCGCGACCTTGGGTCGCGGCATAAGTCGCCCGCTTCCCCTGGTTTTCTTCTCGATACTGTTTTGGCCATAACTTCTTCGTTATAGCTCCGTTTTTGCTCCGGAAAGAACGTTGGACTCGTAATTGAATCATTTATCCATCAAGACTATAAAATCTAGGATTCAAGTCCAAAATCAAATATCTTATTTTTCCTTAATATATCGGTTTCTGTATTAACTTGGAATGATACCTTTCGAAAATCGGGGTGTTACAATCCTCCCAACCTTAAAAGATATTTCGTCCTCGAAATCTGGTATCACCAAGCATCCAACATCACACTTGGAAAGATCGATTGATTTCCTATTCAAAAGGAATGTCTTCACTTAAACTTCACCTCATATACAAACCCGCTTACAATCCGGTTGAGGTTGTAGCTGCGTTTCTCATAACGTGCCGTTACAAACTAAACCTCAACGTTCAATATATTTCACCGACTTCAGGATGAACGTTGCGTCGTTGATTAATCATTTTCTTAATCGATAAATCTCGGTTGTCTCCCAACCTTAGATTCCTCATATTACCCCGAAAGCGACTTACGACCTTATCTAGTCATTTCCATCAAGAATACCCCAATCCGAAGTATTCTCTTAGATACTTCTGATTACGACGCATCAAGGTCTCCTCAAAAATTCATTTGTACTTAAAGTCCACCTCGACATTCCCACCAAATGTCTCCAAAGATCATCATCACTAAAGAGTCATTGTCCTTTGATGAACTTTCCTAACGACTAGCTTGGTTTGAACCATCGCAACCTTTAAATCCGTTCCTCAAAGCTGACCCGGACACAATGTCTGCAAGGGCTCCCATGCTTCCATAGACTCCAACATTGCGTTCCCACCAGAAACACACCATTACGCTTTACAGATAGTCGATTCCTAAATCCCATGAATCCTCGAATTCCTACTGATCCATTCCTAATATTGAACAAGATGTCCTTCCAAGGCGCCCCAATGCGTCCTTCAGGTAACTGGTTAATCCATATCCGATTAACACTCAACTCCGTTCCAACACCAACCCCACAACATTCCTATAATGCCATCTTTATCACCACGGGAATGCTTATACACATCGGTACATAATCATCACCATCTAACCTTCTTTTAAACTCCATCACCGAAATGTCAATATTCCCCATGATCCAACCGGGATATCTCCCAAACATCCCTAGATCCATTGACTCCAAGAAAACAAGTCGACGCCTAAGACTAAACGGTGGCCTCGAAAACGTGGACATCTCGCCCAAAATCCCATTCCAGACGGGTTGTCGCACTAAGGTTGACACCTATTCAGAGAGCTAAAATTTCAAATCTTACAACTCTAGCAGAAAGATCACCAAAATTTCCTTTAATCGCGGAACCCGCTAAGACGGTACACCGACCACATAAGCCATGGTGTCACACCGACGAGCAATCCACCAAAACGAACCCATTCTAATCGCAGGTAATCACCTAAGACCTTATCCCGCATGATTACCGATGTATAACATTACTTCCTTAATTAACTGGGAAGACTTAAATCTACTATTTCCATTAATACAAACACGGGCAGATTCACAAACCGAACCTCAAACAATCAAGATTGGCCGCAAGTCGGATCATCCGATGCTTCAATTCTCAAGGACTCCCCTAGCCCCTTAATTGCAACTTCTTTCCACGACAGGGGTTAAACCTATAGGCCTAATGAGTTCAAGGTTTTTTTCAAATAATATGCCAATTTAAACTTTTATAAACTTTCAAATACACAAGTTTTATAACAATTAGACGTGCGCCAAAATACACTACCGTCCATGCGATAGGTTTCAAAGTTGATTAACCACACAACGCATATGAAAACATTTCCAAAAACTCGTTCGTGCAATACTTACGTTAGTAAACACAACAATAAAACATGCGCAACAATTTACATCATATAAGAGAAAATAGATTCTTGCACCACAACACGTGCAATAAAGGTTTGTACAACTCCAAAAGAGAAATTCACAACTTCAATTTTAAAATCCTTCCTCTTTAACCAAAAGACGTTGTGGCCTAAAATTATCAACAATCCTAAACGCATTAGTTTAATCCTCAAAGCTTGATAAAATAGTAGGAATACAAATAAAGTTTCAAATCGAGTTTAAAGCTTCAGATCGTACCGATAAACACCTTTGACCAAAAAAAAGTAACTGCAACGATATAAACATTGCTAACTCAATAAATGTATTGCGGAAATCTTTGACGGTAAGAGTAATTGATTGAAATATGAACAGAACAAAAGTCCTGTTTGAAATGATGTAAATCTTTTATATATTTACTCATACCAATGTTATAATTAAACCCAAATGCAAATAGTATGCAACGATTGACATTTGTATAAAGCCCAAGGATAAATTGCATGATAAGGGAATTTCCCCAAAACAACATGTGGGATGACACCGATTAATAAATCTACATTTAGGCGCATGCAGAAATGTATGAACACATGCTCCAACCTTATTTATGTAACGCAAAAGGACGTGCAATGAGACACCATGGACCCAACTGAATTTTCCGCAAAACTCATTAATGCTAAAATCATGCAGTGTCAAATTTTCACCTTTCAACAAAGTGTGCAAGACGACTATATGTTTAAAATATTAATCTTCTAAGAGTTTCCTCTTTTAATGCAATGCAAAGTAAAATGACACCTTTAATAAAATTCACATGGGGCACGACGCCAAATAACTCGCAAGCTTAACAGAAGCAAAATTAAGACTCACGCATGAAAAGACATCGCATAAAACAATACTCCATGAAATTTCAACAAAACTCACACAAACTAAAAATTCTCAAGAAATTCCGACTCAAAACGTGGGATTAACCTTTCCTTTAAAACCATCAACATACGTGGAGGTGATCCAATGTCTAGGTTAAAATCTCATAGTTACTTGCCCAACACCCAAATGACATTAAAACATGGATATTACAATATCCGGAAATAACATTAAACATGAGGCATGAAAGAAGAGAATTTAGATAACCCTTTGCAATTACGTGCAACAGACAATTTCATGCATGTTTAAGCTCACCGTTCAAAATCTGACGAGGGCTAAATGTTTTACTAAAACTTTATAATTCAAAACACTTTAAGTTTAGCGAACATGAGAAACAATTTATGCAAACTCATTTTAGAAATAACTTTGGTGCATGAATTTGGTCGGCCTTCACCCCTCTGGACTACGCTTCTCAACAACCCGACATACTAATGTCATCCGGGTGCATCAAGCATCTTAGGTCAACAATCTCAATTTCCCACTATTGTCATCCAGATACTCCACATCTTAAAGCAACACTCGGATATTTCATAGGTTCACCTTACAACCTCTATTCGAAATAAAATTGGTCTAACGAACTTATAGTTCTAAACCAACCAATAATTCTTACTCAAGATGGTCAGCTTAATGCCTTTATCACACTTAACTATCACTTCAACGTGACATTGCTATAGACATCAACATTTCCTTAGATTACTCGCTTAAAAGCTTTCTCACTACCCCATCGGTCGTTCTATCAAGGTAGTTCAAGTATACACATGTAGCATGTAGATTCACCATGACACTGGCCAGGTGCCATTATGAACGTACCGTACACGATCATCCTTGCGACCCTCGACAAGTTTTCCGTTCCTAGCGACTCGATCAATCCTCAAAATATCTCATCTTAAGGTACCTAATACGCAACTTCTCTTACAATCACTTATAAGAACTCTAGTTTGAGTCTAGGCATCCAAAGATCAATACCTAATTCTCTCAAACTTAAGCTTTGATACCAACTTGTAACACCCTCAAGTCTGAAGATAACAACTTATTAAAAAATTTCTAAATACATCAATAAATACTTCAAACTACAAACATAAATTGGGAATTAACCCCAAAGCTCACATTCATCCTATACATACATTCTAGGAAAAGGACGGGTGTTACTAAACCCAATAACAAACACTATCTCCAATCTGCGGAAGACTTCACCAGCTACTTACTCTTATATGAAGCTAAGGCTCTATCCTCATAGCACTTGTTAGAACCGAACCCCCAACTGGAACCTGATACACATGCCGACAAATAAAAAGGTTAGGCTTAACGCCTAGTGAGCTCAAGAGTTTTAACATGAGTGAATATATCTTTAAAAGACAGGAAATCAGTTTAAAGCGAGATCTTTCGAATTAATATACTTTAAAATGAAAACGACACATTTTTCCCACAACATGCACTTTTAAAGATAATGCTCCCAAACACACCCTTCATGTAAAATGACGCAATCCGGAACTCACCCAAAATGGGGTCATAGTTCGATATTCCAATTATGAAATTGTACATAAAACCTCATGTCCCCAAAACACCCAAAACACGGGCGGGACATAATACTCGACCCATAAATAAAGGAAAACGATTCTTAAATAATATGGTGCGTCATTGAAAACATGTAACCCAATTTAATACTCACGCGACCATAAAGTAGAATGAAATCCCAATATTAAAACATGGAAAATTAAATATCCAAAATACGACGGGCCGACGACGGGGGCTTCCCGTATCCGTTGAGAGTGGAGGAACACAAAAGTATGCCACTCATACAACGTTAATCGTATGACACTTCACGACACACAAGCCCAAGTGTCCCTACGACTCCCTTCAAGCTACACCAAAGAGTCAACTAACCTTAGCGATATAACAACGAGAATACCGCTCCAAGGCCCGACCCAAGGGGGATACAACCAAGGCATTGCCCCACCTGGCGGAGGTCCAAAACGCCCATCCAATGGCTACTCCACGCCATGATAGCACCACCCGGACTCAGTCCTCCTAGTGTACTCCTTGAACGGACAAGGTCATAAAACATGTTTCCTGGAGTCCAACCCCGTACCACCCAAATGACCATCAAATAAGATTGACTCATGTGCCTATGGATCCAATGCAACACAGTCTAAAATTACACGACTATACCTGAATGACAACAACACTCGATCCTGTAATTGTAAATATGCAATAAAAATGCATTTAGATGTAAGCTATGAAATGGGACTCTACATCGAGCTATTAAATCCGAACAATTGTCCATAAGACTCTTTTAAGCCAACCCCAAGCTAAAATGCTCAAAATCCATTTGTACAAAATCCTCAAAGATGCATGAATCATGAAATAGATCTTACTTGTACAAAGTCACCAAGAATACGTAAATCATGCTATTTAGTTGCTAAAATGTTCAAACCCAACATAATCATTTTAAGAGGTTAACACAACCCAAGTTTACCAAATGTGAAACTTATCAAATACTCACATTTTGACGAATAACCAAGTAACACATATTTTACTTCGAAAGACCCAAAACTTATCAGCGGTTAACTATTTCATGTAAAACACTTTAAAATAAACATTTTGGCATGTACACCGTTTTCACAAATCAACTTGAACTCACCTTGCTAGATTTAGGATAAATCTAGATTTTTACCCACTTAGAGCTTTCCTTGAAGAACTTGATTCTTCAAACCAAATCTTCCAAAAAAACCTAGATGCACAAGGTTCCAACCATAAATATACATAAACAACCACAAATAACGTTTCCCAACCTTATACATGAATACCTCAAATGATACCGAAACCTTAACTTCCATAAATGAAGAGAATAGAAGATTACCTTAACCCAAACTTGAATCCACCAACCAAAACACTTCTAGTTCACCAAAATGGTTACAAACCTCCAATCTATGAAAGGGAGAACAAAGGGTGGATGAAACCCTAGAAAACTTTGGGGAAGAAGATGAATAGGGAGAGATGAGAAGCTTACCACCACAAAATACTCTAGTATACTTCAATAGACTTCCAATCTCTTGCTACATCCTTGAAAAGCTCTCAAAAACGAAACTGTAGCAACTTGAATCACCCAAATCGGAGCTAGGATGAAGGAGATATGAAGGAATGAAGTTTGGGTGCTGAAAATCGGTTTTAAGCTCGTCCAGGGGGTTTCGCGACTTGTCTCGCGACCTTGGGTCGCGGCATAAGTCGCCCGCTTCCCCTGGTTTTCTTCTCGATACTGTTTTGGCCATAACTTCTTCGTTATAGCTCCGTTTTTGCTCCGGAAAGAACCGTTGGACTCGTAATTGAATCATTTATCCATTAAGACTATAAAATCTAGGATTCAAGTCCAAAATCAAATATCTTATTTTTCCTTAATATATCGGTTTCTGTATTAACTTGGAATGATACCTTTCGAAAATCGGGGTGTTACACAAAAGACCGCATATTAGGCCATGGCGTGCCACACACTTAACATGGCGTGAGACACAAACCTTGAGCCATTACGCATCATGATGGCTATTGCAGCGAGCCTTTTAAAACAGTGGATAAAAGGCATTACCCAATTGTTATGCTTATATTTTTTTTGTGTTTTATTTAAATATAACAATAACGTTAGAACAATGTATTATAAATGTCTCTTGACAAATATTACTTTTGAACGAAGGTTTAAGTAATATGACAAATAGTAGTGTATGGAGATTTATATGGAGATATATAACCCACATATGTATACAAGACGAGGTTCCATCAAAATATTACAATATTCTAATTAGATTTTTGTAGGTTATTAATTTTCTTATGCGTAATTGTAATTTTTAATAAAAATATTTTTTTCACATAATAGAAGATAAAAATACAAAAACATATAACATTAAAAATACAATGACACATATCACAAGATCTCTGCTATCTACTTGTGTTAATTATTTGCGCTAAATGTCTTCTTTACCTTTTACTCCTCCACCTGCTCTCCTCCCTCACTCTCATAGATCTACTTGACACTAAACCCTCTTCCTTCCATCTCCTTCCCGATTTTCTGAATCTTGAATCCACACATAAAATGGGTCACATTTCTTTGAAAATTGGTGAAGGAACAACAAGATTCAAGAGCGTTATCGTCTGTTCATCAGTTGTACATATTCTTATGTTATTTTCAAGCAGAATCACAAAGCTCTTTGCTTTATATACGTTCACGTATTCCCCAAAACCCCATCACCAGATTCACTTCCTTATTCACTATCATAAAAATTTCTTTGTTTTAAATGTCTTCACATATGAGTATAAATGAAGGCTAGAATGTTGGTGAGGGTGGTGGTGTTTACTGGTAGTACGGAAATAATGAGGATAGTGGTGTTTAGGGACGACGATGATGGGGAAGGGTGAGTTTGTTTGTGGGGTGAAGAGAGATCTAAGGAAATAGAGTGAGGGGAAGGGGGTATAGATTGAGATATTTATGAAAGATAATAAAATTCATTTATTATGATCATTGCTTTGAATTAGGAAATAATCGGGATATTTATAGAACCAACTATTCATTAGGCTAGGTGGACAATTACTATTGGTTTGTAAGATTTACATGGTTTGTATTTGATATATCAAATCTTACAAACCATGCCAATCTTACAAACGAACCTTGACCGTTCATCTGACCTAATGAATATTTGGTTTTATACATATCTCTATTGTTTCCTAATATAAAGCAATGATCATAATAAATAAATTCTATCATCTTCCATAAATATCTCGATCATAATGAATGAACGATGATTATCTTTCATAAAGATCTCGATTGTATGGTTCGTATCTGAAACTCACTCTACATGTTATATTATTTTTAATGGAAAAAGGCAAAAACACAAACATAAAAAAACAAAAATGCTCCTCACTTAGAGAACTTTTCATAGCAAAATGTAAATTGTAATAACTATTTCTATAGTTATTAAAATTTTGGGACGATTTCCATGAACCAAAAAGACTTGGGTTGTTAGTTTGTAGAAAAAGCTTCCAGTCTTTTATGTCTGATTCGGTAAGAGGTTAGATAATTCAGATTGTTTGTTTTTTCCAACTTTTCATACCTCTTGTGTCTTGGCTCTCAAATCGCAAACTTTCTCGATTTACAAAAACATCAATCTTATTGATTAAGGGGGTGTTTGGGATTGCTTATTTAAAACAACTTATACTTATTTTGAAAAGTGTTTATCAACTTATGCGGTGTCAAACCAAAGGGGTGTTAGCCTAGTGGTAAGGCATGTGGACTTGCTAGTAGCGGTCTCATGTTCGAACCCTGGGGGACGCATCCTGGAGGTACGGGGGCTTCGACCCCGGGCTGCATGCTTTAGCAGTCGGGCTTCGGCCCAAATTGCCAGGGATTAGTCTGGGCCCAATGTGGTCTGGGATACCCTCTCAAAAAAAAAAACTTATGCGGTGTCAAACCGGAGTTTTTAAAAAAGTGTTTGAATTAGCTTATTGTGGTACCAAAACGTAATAAACTAATAAGTTATTATTTAAAGGTGTTTGAGATTGCTTACAAATATAAAATAACCAAAAAGTGATAAGCACTTTTGAAATAAACTAATAAGTTAAAACCAAATGACTTATGAAAAAATGCTTATCTGTTGTTTGACACCGCTATAAGCACTTTCATTTTTTCTCCATCCAAACACTAGAAAATGCTTATCTCCGGTGCCAAACTGCAATAAGCTAAAAAACACTTTAAATAAGCAATCCCAAATACCCCATAAGATAATTTAACTTCATTTCTTATTAATCATAAGTGAAATAAGACTTACGGTAAAAAATAAAAAATAAAAAATAAAAAGAAGAAACAAACTAACCCCAAAATAGTTTGTCAAGGGCTTCTTTATAAAGGAAAGGTCCGGATAACATCGGAATAGAACCGAATCGGACCTACTCATAAGGAAGAATTTTAATACTCTTTGAGGAAGAGTTTTTGTAGTTCACTCAATAGGAAAGCCGATGTTATAACGAAATCGAAACTTGAAGATTTGGTATAAACCAAATAGGGATTTGCCAAATCAAATACCGTTCATGATCCATTTCTTGTTCTCTTCCAGTGTAAACACATGAACTACTTTTAGGGTTTCAAACTTGATCTCAACGTTTCTATTTCATTAGGGTTTTGTGCGTTTATACATGTGTTCTTGAATCTTAGTTCCAAGATTAGGAAAATGGTGGATGATTCTGAACAGGGACAGAAAGAACTAGACCTTGTGGGTTCGTATTTCTTGAAGTTATGGAGATTGAAGTCCAAGATGGCTGCGGCTTCATCTGCAAAAGACGTTGAAATGGTGAATTTAGATAATGAAGACGAAGAACTAGAAGAAGAGGAGGAGTCGGTTCCTACGGAGCTTGACACTTTGAACAGTTCGGGCGGGTTCTCGATTGTGTTGCCGGATAAGCTATCGGTTCAGTACCCGAGTGTGAACTTACATGGCCATGATGTGGGTGTTGTTCAGGCCAATTGTCCTGCTCCCGTCAAACGTCTTGTCTATTACTTTGAGATTTATGTCAAGAATGCTGGCGCCAAAGGCTATATCGCTATTGGATTCACCACCGAGGGCTTCAATATGCGCAGACAACCTGGGTATGTATGCAATAACTGATCATCCTTGGTGTATGTTAATAGAATGCCAAATGAATGACACTGTGTTAGTTAACATTGACTACTGATCACTTGTAAACTGTACCTGATGCATTAAAATCTGAAACTGCTGTTTTAATAATTCTTTGACTTCAACTGTAGCCATTACTTTGTTAAGAATTCTTATGTTGTGTTGCAAGTCAGTTAGCTCTGAATTGCAACGTGAGACTCCTTTTTGATTTTCAAGTGGGTTGTACAAAATTCAGTAGAAGATGGATGAGGAGAAGAAGACAACATAAGAGATAAACATAAGTTTTTTCTTCAATTAGCCAACTCATGCCAATACCTAATACCTCTACCCGATTTAATTACTTGCTCTCACCCTTCAACATGAGGTTCACTCCATATACCATAACAGATTCATTATTGCACTGAAACAGAAATGTAAAATATAATTACTTTACCCCAAACCCGAAGTCATTACTTTCATCCTTTTTTCTTGCTGGAACCTACATATGTTGCAACATGTTCATGATGGGTTTCAAATATTCTTTTTTACTTATCTTGAAATCAAGATGCAATTTGATTTCACATAATTGCTTAGGAAGTTACTACCGATGAAGAAGTTGATTAATTGTATATGTTTCTAATTTGGAACTTGTTGATTATTTGCAAGTGTAAGTTTCTTGTAGTAGTTTTGGTACTAAGAATGGGCCTACAGGGATTTTGTTTACTACATGATCTTGGGGGTTCTTTGCACGAGTTATATTGCAAATAACTTTGGAATATTTTCTTATCTAACTAAACAAACTAGAATATACTTTTAAACCGGACGAACCCATTTACGAGGAATTTTGTCAAGAACTTGGTTTATTCTCTAATGTCAAATATTCCTAGAGAATATTGCGAACATGAATGACATTTAAATTAGGTAATCATGTACTTCATACTATATCAATTATTTAAATTAGTGACTGTTTACCAGGATAATAATGTTACAAAGATTGAGATCTCTTTTAGAGAATAAGTATAGATAGGAGAGTTAAGGGAGAGGGAAAACAAATTGGAGAGGAACACGTAGCAATTCTTATTCTCCAATCAACATTCTTAGCATTACAACCAACATTTTCATAACACTAACTAAAAGGGCACTCACCCCTTCCTTTAGAATTTTGTTGGAATTGACATAACAACCCCACTGAGTTATGGACACCTCTATGCTATTTCTTATTACAATAGACTTCCTAGTTTTTATATTAATATTTCAATACCTCAAGGTAGGGAATGAGGAAGTCTTGATGGTAATCCTATTGGTCTTCCCAAAATGCCTTTGAGGGCAATGTGTTATTGTTTCAATGATAACCTATGCTGTTAATATCGGATATGGGTGGTGTATCGGTCAGGGACCGATGCACGATATATCGGAAATATCGATGATTTATCGGTCAAAAATATCGGTTCATATAATATTTCTCAGAATTATATATATATATATATATTTATATCAGTAATTCAGTATGCAATCCATAAACATATCATATGCATTAAAATATCAACTTAAAATAGTTTTAACATCAACTTAAAAACAGAGAAGAACACCTAGAGAGGCATAAGTCGAAAAAAACAGAGAAGAACACTTAGAGAGGCAGAAGTCGAAAAAACACATAAGAAATACAAGAAGAAAAAACAGCATAAAAAATAGAGAAGAAATACCAGAAGAGAAGAAGTCGACCACTGTGTTGAAGAAGAGAAGAAGAAGTCGACACTGTCTGATGTGATGAAAGAACTAAGAAGAAGAAGTAGTCGTATATGGTAAATTGGTAATATGAAAAACCTAACTTAGATTAAAATAACAAAAACATAGGCCCATATAACTAACAAAAAAAATTAAAAAAGCCCAACCCATCTAATTTAGAATTACGAAAAATAGGCCCAAACCAGGATAACAAAAATATCGGTATTATCGGCCGATATTTTGGTCAAAATATCGGCGATATATCGGTCAATATCACCGATTTATCGGTTGCCGATATAAAGACCGATATTTTAACACCGATATTATGAGTAGGAACGATACACGATATATCGGCGATATATCGCGATATTAACAGCCCAGATGATAACCTTTTTTGTCTTTACATTTGGCCAAAATTGCAATGGATTAACTAACAATTGACCATGTGGGTCCAAATGAGGAGATGAATGGTTTGGTAAATATTTATTTCCCAATACAAACACATGAAGATTTGAATGAACCTATGTGGAATTTGTTTACTTGAACATCTTGTACAAGGCATGTGCCAAAATACTTGGGAGAAACCTTTGCTTACAATGTCTAACTTTAAACATATGTGTAACGCCCCACACTTTCGACATTCGTAATCTCAACTATCACAAGATGTAAGGAGGAGGGCTTGAGTCGACTAACACTAAATTGCATGACTTGTGGAAGCTTAGCATAACATCATCAAATTAGATTCATAATGTTCGTTATAAATAATCAAATGTTACAAACTTACAATCTTTAAGACTGTTAACTAATGCGGAAGCAATCTTTGATTTCACAACTACTCGTATATCTTTCTCGCTGGAAAGAGTAAGGGGTGAGCGACAACGCTCGACAAGCAACTATGGCGCTATGCACTAGGGCAGGAATATTAATGCAAGAGTGGTTAGGAAATATCAATACCAAAAGAATAATCCCTATGGCTTTGAATTGGGAAATAGCCAATAAGATGAGAATGTGTCGTAAGATCAATAATTGTTGACTTGTAACTCCATAAATCATACTCGACAAAACCACTTGGGTTGTGGCGCACTGGTAAAGCCTTTGGGGGATGTAATGGAAAATCTCATCTACCCAGGGATGAAATCCAGGTGCTGCCAAAGCCCTTGTGGCCATGGAGGTTCACATGTGATGACTCCAGGCCATTCGTGGTCACCTGGGGATTAGTCGGTGCGCGTAAGCTAGCCCGAGAACTCTCGGTTTCCAAAAAAAGTATGGATGCTAACAAAATATCGTAGTTGTAACATTAATCTCCCTACTTTAGTATGAAATCATATAGTCCTTTTGGGACTCAACATAAACTGGGATTTATCACTCAGGCACAATCACAATTTTTTTACAACATTTTACTATAGCATCTATAATTGCTTCTTGTTTAGGTGTACAGCCTGACTAATAGACAGAAAGGTCTTTGGTTTCCATGTTGAAAGACTCCATCCTATGATTTAGGAATGCTATATTTATTTATCGGCACAGTCACTTATAAGGGCCTTTGGTCCCATCCTATATGTCATAGGAACATCAAATATTTATAGAATACCAGTATTCTTGCATTGACACCACGAAGGCTGGTTAATGACACAATACTCATTTTTGCATCGACTCCAAGTTGGTAAGCCCAAGGTTTTAAAGAACGGAAACGAGCCTCGAGGCGTTTTCCCCTTAGGTACGTGAGGCGTAAGCCCCAAAAAATAAAACAACAAATTTCATAATACCCAAAAACAGAATATATATTGATATATATGCTTGTATTGGCTGCATAATACACAAAATCAGAACATATAGATATATATACACACACTTGTAAAGTTGTATGTAGCAGCTTAATATACAAATACTAATATACACTATATAATGTATGCAAAATGAATAAAAAGTAGCAGGTAGCAAGTTCAAAAGCAGAATATTATGTATAGTTATACATATATAATATACTAACAAAGAAATATATATATATATATATATATATATGTGTGTGTGTGTGTGTATTAATATATGAGTATACCCAGGTCAGATTATATATAATATATATAAAGTATACTCAGGTCAGATTATATATATCAATATATGTTATAAGCATGAGTATATACACCATGTTGTCTGCCTCTACCACCGGTGAGACTGAGAGAGGGAGAGTTGGATAAGTTAGGAATATAATACGTGTAATGATCTTCAAAGTGAGAGACATACACACAAAAACTATTGGTCTGACACTCCCACTAACAACTAATATATAAACTGGGACTGTGAGATTGTGAGACTGCTGCTGGTTTGACAGGCTGACACCAACACTAAGAAACACTTAACTCTTATCTTTAAACATGTCTTACGCCTCACACATGTTTACCGTCTCACAGCATCACCCACTGCCTCCTCTCTACAAAGCGTACGTCCCAAACTAGGAGTGAGAGGCGGCGCTACAGAAACTTTTTTGGGCCGCTTCGCTTTGAGGCGCGCCTCAAACCGCACGCCTCAACCGTTTTTTAAAACAATGGGTAAGCCAATGATACAGAACTTCACTTCCTGCATTGTCCAAAGATGTATGATAAAAATAATCAATTATATGCACAAACAATCCATGGCTCAATATTTATCATGAACATTGTCCCCTTGTCGGACCACACCCCTCATTCAAGAATTTATAAGAGTAATCAATAATGAAATGATGTTTATTCAAATGATCCAGTAAAAGGAAAATGAAGAATAAGCTCAAAAAATGTAGTGAATAGAAACTTACTGTAGTTTAAATACAAGTTGGTTGAAGCAATGATGGGTGCGTATCATCTTTGTTTCATATCTTGGGATGGAAAGAACTCTAAAACTTCTTGCAACAAATCAGCTCATTTTCACTTTGTTTGCTGTAATTCTTTTAAATTCCAGGTGTGCTTTTGTGAAGTAAGACTTCTCTATTTATATTAAGGTTCATAGCATTAAAATGGGGGAGAGGGGCTGTCAAATTTCTTCAATCAGACCTGCATATGCCTTGCAAAAAATTTTAGTTGAATTCATCCTTTTTCAATTTCAAAAATCCTAGTCTTTCCAATTTATCAGCCTGCATCCCTGGTCATAAGTATGAAATTTTTGTTCGACTTTCGAGAATTTTGTTTTAATATGGATCTTCCATTTACAGGGTAGTACAAAACCCATTCCAAAACATTAAGCTGCAATTTTCACCAGAAACCAGCTTACTGAAATCAGGAAAGCTATATCTTCAAATGATTTCATAGCTTCTGCCCTCCATTTGAGCTGGTGGTCTGTTTCTTACTCAAGCTACTATATTCCTTGATGACTTTGTGTGATGACTTGTGAGGCCTACGTAATCCCCTTAATGTAGTTGGAAAAATCAGCCCAACTTTTTTTTTCCTTATCTTTCTGCAACTCTTTTTGAAAAAACAGCTCGCTCTTGGCAAACAAATCATTTTTCTTCAAAACTTGTGATGTCTATTTTTTTTTTGCTCAAGTTGATGCAAGGAGGGGATATGGCTAGTATACCATCAGAGAACCCTAGTATGAACTTCCCTAAGTGAGCAATAAAATTCTTAGTCATGATGGATCAAAGGGTAGTACCTTGAATTCATAATGGGTAGAAGGTGCTCTCAAAGAAGCTATTGGGATTTAACTAGCATGCACCAAAATATTTTTATCTACAATCCAACTTTGAGAACCATGTGGCACATTGAAGTTCATACAGTAGCTCATCATTGTCATTATAGGAAATCTGACTTTAATAGTTGCTTCATTGAAGTATGTATAGTCCACACACATCCTCCATCACCCATCTTGTTTCTAAATTCAACACATGCAAAGCATAGGTGTAAGGTGTTGGTGCTTTGTAGGATCACCAGCCAGCACATCCTATTTCAAGGGTGTGTATTATTTCATATACGTTCCATTATTATTTTCTCTCTATTCAAATAACTTTTAATTCTCCATGTCTTTGTTAATTGCTTCTGTCGATAGGTTTAACATGTGATTCACTGGATAGTTAGGTATGCAGAAACAAAAAGTTGGATATGGAACTGAAAAATCACCTAGATGAAGCACTAAGTGATACTTTTATTGAAAGTGCCACAATAGCACCATTCATTTATTCAAATAGACAGAAAAAAAAAATTATTTCCCTTGTGCTTAGATAGATCTATGGGAGATTAGTTCTCTGCTCTTTTAGCTTGTATTTTTAAAATAATTTTGAATTTTGTACTGTGTGATAGCTGGGAAGCAAACAGTTTTGGATATCATGGGGATGATGGACTGCTTTATCGCGGACAAGGAAAAGGAGAGGCGTTTGGCCCAACTTATTCCACTGGTGATACAGTCGGTGGTGGAATTAACTATGGTTCACAGGAGTTCTTTTTCACGTAAGATTGTTTCTAGGCCTCTTTATGTTGGAAACTGACTTTAACTTTCATGCATTGTCGTTGATTGTATGAGAATGAGAACAATCAATGCTACAGTTTTATGTTATTTGCTTGTCCAGTAATTACTCTTTCAGGTATTTTACAGGAATATGTTTATGTTCTTGATGCCAGGAAAAATGGTCAAGTGGTTGGAACCGTAGAGAAAGATGTAAAAGGACGCTTATATCCTACAATTGCTGTTCACAGTCAACATGAGGAGTAAGATTACGTGCTTTCTTTTCAAGACCTAGCTTTTGGAATACTTTCGTAAACTATAGCCACAATCTAGTATTTAGTGTATTTTCGTCCTCTTGTCAAGGCTGTCCAATTGGCTATCGCTTTTAGATTATGCGTGTCATATAGATCCAAAAATGTTTAAAATGATGTTGAGGGTCTGCTATCGAAATTGATGGTTTAGTTATATGTGCTGAAATTCATTGGATATTGTTTTTGTTCTGAATACGTAGAGCTAATGTGCCTCTACAGTAGTGGCGCCAACTTGTGTGTATCGCAAAATGAGATACAGTTGAGATAGATTCATTACCGAAACCGCAGCGACGAAGTATCTGATTTTCAAGATTTTCTGTACTTCAATTTGATGTCCTATCCAATTGTACCCTGGCTTTATCTAAAAAGATACAGAATTATATGTTTGTTAACTTCTATCACCATCCTTTTTCTTGGAAGTGGTTGGAGTTAAATTTTGTGCAGATTTGTGCAGAGGGCAATGTGAACTTGAGAATGTTTTCATTTGCCAGCTTGACCAATTACCTTCACCAATCACTTTTCTTGCATTTATTTTCTCTTGGAATGTTAAGGCTATGTTTGGCAAAAAAAGCTAGCTTATATAAGCTAGCTTTTTTTCTGGTACATGTTTGGATGACCATAAGCTAGCTTATTGAAAAGCTACTCATAGTAGCGTTTTGAAAAGCTAGCTTATCAGCTACCAGCTAGCTTATAAGCTAGTTTACCAAACAATGCCTAAGTAAATGCTGCGTATGTCTTTGTGACATTGGTTGTCTAAAAAGTAAATCTATGGTAACTACCAAACTGACCACTAAACTCGTCCCTTTTTTAGGAGAGAATGTGATTGTAAGGAGAGATAATGTGCATTAGCTCACATGTTTGTGCTCTGAAAAGTAATTGTGGTGCCTGTGATGGTAAATTTGGTGGTTACCATATTACAAAAATTGTTATATTCTCAAAATTTGTTGATCTTCTGTATGCTATTCTTTTTCAGGGTGAGTGTTAACTTTGGGAAAGATCCATTTCTTTTTGACATCAAGGTAACATATGATATTTAGTATCCTTTCAACTTTTATTGTTGTGTTTTTATATCTTGAACAGATAGTTGTCACTTTTAACCTTATAATTTGAAGCCTTCCAGGTATTAATTTGTTTAAAGTGATCAGTACTCTTGTAGTTGTTCTTTTTCATAAATAAGTTTCCTTTCTCTCTCTCTCTCTCTCTCAATTTCCATGTGACATGCTTTGTAATTATCTTCATTTGTGGTGAGCTTGTTAGCTGAGATAGTTACTTCAGTTTCTGTTGTCTTGTATAGCTTCTCTGCTAGTTTTTGTTGGTTGGTAAATTTAAATTGTTGATCAATTTATTATCTTGAAGTTAGTTTTGGTCCCATATCCACATTCAGTGAGCTAACTAGAGTAGATTTGAAGGAGACATGTTAATGGCAAGTTCTTTAGGTCTTCTCCATCCCAAGGTCTTGGATCCAAGCCCTGGGAGAGGGTTCTTCCTCACCCAATAAATATATAAAAGTTAGTTGATTACTTTCTGATGTTGCACCTGATTTTGAAACTTGCTTAACAAAAAGAATCACACAAATAACTTTCTAATGATGTGGTGAAGATATTGGCTTGTTGTTTGATCTCTGAGATTGTTGGCACTTTTTTAGGAACATAGCTGCCATTAACTCCAATTTGATCCACCTGCACACCTTAGTTCTTGTTAGTTAACCGAACGCGTTACTTGTTTTTGTGTCATCATAGTTGTCCCCTATTTGTTGTTGAGTTCGGTTCTTTTTTCTTTAGTATGGGCATGCAATGGTGATGTGTGTGTGAATCTCCACAAAAGACTATATATAAAACCTACTTGCTCTTGCTAGGATAAGTGAACTGTTTCCTGAGTCCAAGTGTTTAACAATATGATTTGAGTGAAATACACAAGATTTCATTTATGATTATTTAACTAACAAGCAATTAAGAATATATGCTGAAAAATAAGACGCTTTGTTTTCAATAAAAAGGAAATGACTCATTGGTCTTGTTACCATTAGGTGCTCTCTCTATACTGTGTATCAAGGTCCAAGAAAAAGATAAAACCCACATTCTGAGGCATCCTATACTACCTAGGGGATTTGGGCTTCACACCTTAATTACAGCATCCATAAAACAAGAACTCAAAAATGGATAAATAGTAATTTAAATAAGAGCAAGAATACCAATTATTGGTACTATCAACTAGTCCAAAACCAAAGAGATGATCTTTTCTGAGAAAACAAGAATTTCAGTAAGATGTTAAGTATCCATTTGGCACCAAAATGAGGTTCATATTTTTGCTTTTGTTAGCATATCTTTTTTTATAACTCTTCAGTCGTCTTTTTATTTTTCTTTTACTTTTTTTCAGAACCGTAAACTTGAAAATCTATGCAAATACTTAAATGCCCCAGATGTGCAATCAAAGAATTCAAAAATGGATAAACAGTAATTTAAATAAGAACAAGATACCAGTTATTGGTACTATTAACTAGTCCACAACCAAAGAGGTGACCTTCTCTTAGAAAACAAGAAATTCAGTCTGATGATAAGTATCTTTAACTCCCCTAAAATAGTAGAGAATTAAACTGCAAAATAAAATAGATTAACTACAACTGTAATGCTTTCACCTGAAAAGGGGAACTATAAAAAGCGTTTACATCATAAGGAAATAGATGGTAGCTAACAACCTATTAATCTAAACCCAATCTACGGTTAAGATTATAACCGGGTGTCACAACAATCATCAAAATGATTCATTCAAGACATATCGCCAAGTAACACCAAAAGTTGATATCTCCAAAAATGCCCCCTACCGGCAGCCAACTCTCTGCTCAAGCATATGTGTTCCCGCCACCTAGAAATTATGATATACATGTCATTTAAGAAAAAAGTGTTAGGCTTGACGCCTAGTAAGTCTAAACAGTTTTATAAATTAAATTGATAACTATTAAAACGGAAACAATAGCTTGACCAAAATCCAACAATCGAAAAGTTGCATTTTCAAACTTAACAAGTCAAAACACATCTTGCGATGGCGGGGAGACCCTATTTCTATGGATAGTGGCGGAAAACAAATGTAGGCCACGTATCCACGTTATAGAGTCCGTTTTAGGGATCAATGGCCATTGAGTTCAACCAATCGTGATCTATAGCTCTAGACCCCCAATGATCCTAGTTATGCTCATCCACTAGAAATTACAACATACCGTCAATGGCAAGTATCCGACTCCAAGAGTCCATACCATAATGCCCCAGATGACCCATTGCCTATTTCTAGTTACATAACAGGAAGACCATCCCATCTCAAACCCACACTGACTCCTATGCCTATGGATCCATTGCGTTGTAGTCTAGTACATATCATAACTATAAAATGACCAACTACAATCAAACATATAGTCTATATCACATATGATATTACCATCAAGTCATTTAAATACAAGATTGACCAAAAAGGGTTTCAAGTCTCATGACTTCAAATATGCCATTTTCCTATTTTCCATAACCAAGTATCAAGATACCTTCATCTTTCCAAAAGTTCATAAACCCAAGGATGGCATTATTATACAAGTATTAATACATTTCTTTTCAATAATGTCACCATTTCAAACAAAAATGTTTATAAGGGTGTAAACCAAGCATAACCTAATTCATGAGGCTCATACTCCAAAATGTTACATATGTATGAACAACCCACTTATAGAACACATTAATAAAGCTAACCATTTACTTTGACAAAGAGGGGTAAGAGCCTCAAAATCTCGCAAAACACCCAAAATGGTTCAAAATCAATAAATATCTGAAATACTTCAAGAGATATGTTTGGGAGACTAAGATATATTATTTTGACATGTATAGAAGTTTAGAAAAGGTTAGGATGAATTCACAATGCTAGGTTTTGGCTAAAACCTAGAACCAAGCAACACCCTAGAAATGAAGGAGATCTTGAAACTTCAAACCACCAACACTTGATTTCCTTGTCTTAAATGCTCTTAACTGGCTCTGAAAGAATGTTTCCCTAACCCCAAAATCACCTTTAATGAAGAGAGAAAGGAGATCAAGGAACTGATGAACTCAAGCTTCAAAACAACTTTTTATGCTTCAGAACCCTTTGGATATAGGGCCTGGCAATTGTGACAGTATCACTATCACATGCCACAATCGTGCAGATGTACCAACTCTTGGTACATCTTATGCTATCGTGCCATGGTATTGTGACAGATGTCAATATCGCATGTCGCCATCGTGCGGATGAACCAACTCTCGGTACACCTGATGCTATCGTGCCATGTATTTGTGACGTGTTACTATTGCTTGTCACAATCATGCGGATTTACCAGCTCTCGGTACATCTGATGCTATCGTGCCATGCTATTGTGACAAATGTCACTATCGCGTAAATGCACTAGCTCTTGGCACATTTGATGCTATTGTAACAGATGTCACTATCACACAAATGTACTAGCACTTTACACTTTGATGCTATTGTGCCATGCAATTGTGACAGATGTCACTATTTCCCAGAAGTCAAATATTCCTATTTTGACAACGAAATTAACTTGGTAAATTCCGAAATTCCATTTAATATTTGTAATATGAAAATAAGGGTGTTATAGTATCCATTTCGCACCTGATTAGAGGAAGGAATAGGAATTAGGTTCATATTTTTGCTTTCGTCAGCATATCTTTTCCTGTAACTCATCGGTCGTCTTTTTACTTTTGTTTCAGAACCGTAAACTTGGATGGCAGTATTCCCACAAGGATGTTCTTTCCTGAATATAGCACCATAGTATCATGTTTTACATAACTCTTCCTAATTGCTTCGAGTTTTTGTATGAAGTTGAAATTCTACGATCGCCTTTGGTCTAAGACACTATAAGTCAACATTATATCTTTTTGAAGCAAACAATACAATGAATTATATACCTATTTATAAGAGCTTGTGTCTTTGCATTGGTTGTGTTGCGTTGTGCAATATAAGTCTATCAGTTCCTTGAGATGATCAAAGAAGGTTTCCAAAGCACGTTTTGTGGGAACTAAAAAAAATACTATGATGGCTCTGTTTTTAGGAATAAGGATGTTACCAAAAAAGTTGCCTTCGAATCCTGTCGAATTCGTCCATATAGAGAATCTAGGTTTGAAATTATAGTTTGTATGAAATCCCACCTCTTCTTTTTCCTATTAGAACGGTTTATACTTTACACTCCCACATCTTCTATGTATTTACCGGCCTTCGAGAGCTACGTGTATTGTAAATGTTACAGGTCTACTTGGGCATTCGACCGAGTCAATCTATTCTATTGTATTTTTTGTGTCATGCTTGTATCAGTGTCAAGGAATCATTCCTTTGTTGTGTCGCACCTAACTTACCGGTGGACTTGTGTAACACCCCACATTTCTGTCTCTAAACCGAGACGCAACGAAGGGTATTATGAACCGAGTCTCATAGCTGTTCATATATAAATAAAAGAAACATATTAGTAAAAATGCGGAAGCAATTAGAAGCTAACATAGAAGTTTATTTAAGATAAAACCATGTCAATGGATCCTAATTACAAAACATAATCTAATGTTGAAACTATGTAACAAACCCGAACCAAAAGTCAACTAAGTCTCATGTTGCGATAGCTCCCTTGATCAAACCTTTATTGCCATGAAAGCCCCCAATCATTAATCTGCGGTACATACTAACTTTTAAACAATTTGAATTGTTTAGTGATTACGAGCTCTAAATGTTAATGCATATAAAATCAATTTACAGCTCATTCCAAATAGAAGACACATGTTAACATACTCATGTAATCAAATTTTAGGCTCTCGCCCCTTTCCGGTATTATTTCGGAGGCCTTCTCAAGAGTCCGGGATCGTTTCTGTGAACCCCTACCACGGTATTACTGCCTCGATGATTTATATTATGTCAAACCTCGTTTCAACCACGAAATGCTGGTGGTAGCTTATTGGTAGTAAAATCATCGGTGAACCATATTCACTTAAAGTTTTAATGAATTACATGAACCAGTAAAATTATATAGTTAACATGTATGAGGCATGTTTCTTGTTCTAAAATCCAAGTAGAAATCATGGAAAAACACTTGGTATGTATCATAGGTTAAAATAACCAAAGTCAGAACATGTAATCATCTTGTGTTTAGCTATTGAAGAGTAATTTCGGGTGTCCTCTTTCTCCTTAGCTTATAAGCTTCTCTTATTGGCTCTTCCTCTACCTCAACAAAAGATGGGTGTGTGTTTGTGTGAATTTTCTGCTGGAGTTTTCAAGTGGAGGAGAAAAGAAAGGAGGATGCCTATTTATACAAAATTTGAGGAGCTTAAACTAAATGACTCACCACTTGATGTGGCCTCCTCCCAACAACCCATGCAAAACAGCTCATTTTCTTTTCTTTTCTTTTTTTTATTATTTTTCAACTGCCCATTTTTCATTTTTGTTTATTTTTTTTAGAACAGGCTGTTACAACTTGCGTGCTATAAGCGTGGATCTAATTTCTTTGACATTGTTGCTTTTTTAGATCGTTTAGCATACCAAACTTGACTTGCTATATGGTTTTAGGACAAATTCCTTATTAGTAAGACCAAGTGTGATAACAAAGAACTTTGCATGCATACCCTTTCTATTTTCTTGCATTTTTTATCAGATAGTTCTTATGTGCTGCCATATAATGTGGCTGGGACCTCTTTTTGTGTTTGTATTGGTGAACAGGCATATGAAGCAGCGCAAAGAGCAAAGCAACAGACGTATATTGAAAGAATAAGTATACCACAGACGGCTAGTTATGGGTGTGTACCTTACTACATTTTTTTCCCACTGAATAAGCTTTGGCAATCCATTTCAAATATTGGATTGGAACTTTTGTTCACTTATGAATGATTCCGACCTCAATTTGCACATATTATTGTCAAATTTAGCACTCATTTTGCAAGTCAAATGCCTATTTACTTGTGTTGGTGAGACATATGATAAGAGATTACAAATCGTCAATTCTTTTCTGTTCATATTCTAAAATATAGGAGGGTTAGTGTGTTTATTGTTTATAAAGTATCATGGATTGTGGCCTGCTGTGGTTTTCCATTAGCATGAGTGGACCTATGATTATCGTCATTGTTAGAAACCCAACCCGTAAGATTTACATTGCATGAGAACATAAATTCATAAATGTAAAGCCCAAGCCCAAGCCCACACTAAACTACCCATCAACAATAGCCTAGCTTCTTGTTGATGTATGCGTTGGTCTTGGTTCCTCCAAGCCACTTGATACATCTTGTTTGCTACCGTGATCATTTGCAGTAGCCAGTAGGTTGTGTTGCTTGTTTTTGCGTTTTATACCTCCTATCATCATCTTCTTTGTCACAAGGACTCCTAGCAACCAGTCCTACCAATTTGCACTCTTGGACTACCCTTTGATTTGATCTATTGATCTATGTGCATGATTTGGAGACCTCATAATTGCCATCGGGTTCCTTCATATTGACCAACAAACTTTGACAGTTCAATAGGACTTTTCCATTGGTTTATCTATCCATTTCATAGGGCTTTTCCATTAGTTTATCTATCCAATGCACTGCATTGGGTTCCTCTTCTATTTTCAAGTACAATGCTTTTTAATCACATGACCTCAGTTAGGAGTTTGTGGAGACGCAAGATTAGGATAGCAAATTGTATTGTGGCTATTGTGGATGGGGAGGGGGTTGGAGTGGTGGAGGGTAGATGGAGGGGGGGGGGATAGAGAGTTGATAGCTAGGTAGTGTTTGATTTATGTGATTTACCTTTATCATGTAATTTATAGTTCCATTTCCTGAAAGACCAAATTTGGGTTTACACTTCTCCCTAAGTGTCAAGAAGAAATAGGTTAATCTACATATTGGTTGTACAATTTAAGAAGCGGAGTTCAGTTTGGCACCGGTGGCCTTATATAAGATTTTGATTGTCTGCTAGGGTATCTTTTCAGAGCCTTTATATGGCTTTTGTTAGTTAGGAAAGTACACACAAGTTCCTCATCCGTGTAGGAAATTTCATAGACTAGATTTATTTTTTGCTTGTTCATTTTGATTTTTGGTTTCTTTTCTTGGTTCAAATACTTGGTCACTTTCGTTGACGAGTTGTTCCACATTACATGTTGTCTGATTATTAAAATCTAAGTACATGTTTTCTATGTTTTGAGTTTTTGGCTATGTTTAATCTTAATTTAGGTCTTCTCTTAAAAGTTTGAGAATTATGTAATCTACATAGACATTGAGCATGGCCAACTTTCTAGTTGAAGAAAACTTCACACACAAGGCAAGATAAGCAAACCACAAGGGTTGTGGCGTATTGGTTAAGGCCCTGGGGGATGTGGTGGAATATCCCATCTGCCCAGGGTTCGAATCCACATGTACACAACAATTGTGGCCATTGAGATTTAATGAGGGCTGATGTCTTACGGTCATAATTTGCCAAGGGATTAGTCTAGGACACCCTTCCAAAAAAAAAAAGGCAAGATAAGCATGGCATTTAGTGTATCCATGTTTAACAATTAACTTCGCAAATTTATCAAACCATGCCCGAGGTGATGTCTTAGGGCATATAGGGATTTGACTTGTTAGCAACTTAGCATACCATTTTGCTGCTGGAGGTGCCTCCATTTCTGGTGGCATTTTCATGGAGACTTCTTCGAGTTCTATATTTAAGAATGCATTTTTCACTTCCAGTTGGTATAAAGCCAACCAATCACATTTACAACAAGTGATATCTTAACTCTTATGGTATCAAGTTTAACGACAAGAGGAAATGTCATCACATAGTAAATTCGATATGATTGAGTCAACCCCTTGGCTATCAACCAAGCCTTGTATATGTTGATACTCCCATCGGAATTATACTTGATGGAGAAATTATATTTGCATCCAAACGCCTATTTTCCACGTGGTAACTCAATGAGAACCCATGTACCATTTTTCTCATAGCAATGATTCCTCCTCTACTGCCTTTTTTGGTTGGGATCTTTGTGACCCCATCAATGTTTGTAGGTATCTAGGTATCTGGACAAGATCAAGGGAAGAAACAAATGTTCGGTACATAGGAGTTAGTTTCTCATAAGCAAAGTGATCCATACAAGTTCTAGTACTCTTTCGTTGAGCAATAGATATGTTGAGATCATCAAGAGTCGTCCGTTGGGCTAGGAGAAGGCCAGGATTTGCCATGCGGTTTTACCCCTGGAAGGAGTGGTAGGATCAATCAAAGAAAATAGGTTTAAGAGAACAACCAGTTTTCTTCTTCTTTAGGATAATGTAACTCACGAGTTATTGAATCTTTACCTAAGGTTAAGAGGGCTCAGATGAGTGTTTGAGCTTACAGCCAAGGTATTTATACAAGAGAACATAACTTTCTCCTTATTTTGTAGACAAGAGAATATCTAAAACGCAGAAACTCTATCCAAGAGATGTTTGATGGATCAGGATTCTAGAAATAGGAAGGATATACAAGATATCTAATAAAATAAGTTACACTATTTATGGATGATATCGAATCTTCTGATATTTCTACAAAATTGTCATATGGTAGTGGTTGCTTGCACTCTTGATTCATAACATTCTCCATCGTTTTTGGTCTAGTGAAATTCTTACTACAAATTCTCATTGATGGATTGCCATGTTGTGTACTTTACTGCAATTCTGTATCCCATCCTTTTTTATCTGCCCACTCCTGTGCTCTCACCATGCCCAAATTGTGCCCTATTCATGTCATGATGCTATGTCTTATCAAACTCGATATTAGATTGACCAAATCAGCTTTTGTTGTGTATTCTTGTTTGTGGAAGGATTACCCTTATGCATTCTCAATTTTAGAAGATTTTTCACTTAAGCGAGTTGGAGTTATGTTCTTCATCCAACATGCCTGATTTTTGTCCTTTACCACTTCTTTGTGTGTGTTCAGGTACATTTAGATTTCCTGGTGTCACATACAACACTCATGACTCCTATTCCTGTGGCTCCAATTGTGGGTCATGACCTTTATATGAGATCTAATTTGAATTGCCTGAATAGTTCCAAGATTAATTATTCATTACATGAATTACTCCTCTTGCCCCATGACTTCCCAAGTTCCCATTATAATCTCTATCCCTTGCAGTGTGGACGTTCCAGTCATCTGTTAGCCCATGCTTGAAAGAACAATTGCGCTCATGGTGCTCCTATCATTATGTGCATGTAGTCTTGTAAATATGTAACCTATACTACTTTCTCATCTGACAAAATTGTGCACACACCACATTTTTTGATAAATTTATTAGTTTTAAAATCGTATCGAAAGAACTCTAGCATCCTGAATGGTATAAGGCCATGTAGGAGGAGGTAAACTCACTTCAGGCAGATGCAACTTAGATTTTGCAATCTATTTCCCAAGGGAAGTTTGTTTAGAGTGCAAATAGGTATTTACAGTCAAATTGCATTTCCCAAGTCTAAGGGTTATATGATGTTCCTGGGGTTGGGAGATTCCCCTTTTAATATATGATTGCGTTTGTAGTTATGTATGGTTTGCCGCTTCATCATCTTGATGTTAACCACATCCTCTTGTGGTTCAGGGGGGTTGGAAAGTGTTGTTTTTGGAGATCTTTACATGGTTTATTGAGTCTCTAGAGGCTTGGTGATTCATACAGACTCTTGATTACTTTGTCAAGTCAGCTTTTTGTGTCCCAAAGTGATGATGAGACTGTGTTTAGAAGCGCGTAGGGACATTGTTGAGTTGTGGATGTGGATGACTATCATACTTCAGGGATAACTGGCCTAGGTAGGTTTCTTTTAGGGTTGTTTCAGATTGCATATGCTGATACTCAAGTGCTTTCTGGCATTGATATCTCTCCATCTCTTGATCAAAGATGTTAAAGGCTCAAGTCCCACTTAGGCGCAAAGGGGTCTCGGGGCCTAGGCGCGAGACTCAGGAATGCGAAGCGCATATTACCAAAATGTGTGTGTGTATATATATACATATAAACACACACAGAGTTACACAACTCAATTATGCAGCAAGTAGAAGCCTCCAATGTAGCAACCAACAATACTTCGATAAAGGCAAAAGGGAGAAGGGTTTAAGGCGTGAGCTGTGAAAGAAGTTTTAAGGTCTGGGTATATTATGGTTTGACTTATGTCATCTATTTAATAAATCTTTTTTAAGAAGTTAGGAGATGAGAAAACTTATTTAATATTAGGGTTTGACTAGGTATTTTTTTTGGGTAACCGTGGGTTTTCGGTCCAGCTACGCGCACCGACTAATCCCCGGGCGACCACGAATGGCCTGGAGTCGTGAACCTTCATGGCCACAAGGGCTTTGGCAGCGCTTGGATTTGAACCCTGGGCCCATAAAGAGTTGCTAGGTATTTAGTAACTCTTTATGAGGCGCGCCTAGGCCCACAAGCCGCCACAACCAAGGCGCAGGGCCTTAGTGACCCCCGTAAATATGATGAGTCTTGACTTTAAAAGAGCCCGAGGCCTTGAGCCTTATGAGCCTCAGAGCCTAGACGCGCCTCAGGCGCGTTTTTAACAACTATGCTCTTGATGGGACACTTATTTCTCAGTTCTCACCAAGTACATTGTTGATCTTCTATCTGATTATTGATGATTGGGTGTGATGTGTGAACATGTTGATTCATCAAGACTAAGAATGGATGTTAATTCGAGAAGACGCAACACCTAGCAAATATGAATAGCACACAAGGCTTGTGAGAAACTGAGTTTTTTTATTTGATCCTGTCAAACGCTGCCTATTCTCAGATGGCACAGGGCAGTTCATATCGCTAATGTATTTAGTTATTATACCTTCTCTTTTGTATGCAGAGAAAACCATGCATACGGACATCACCTTCTATAGGTTAAACATCAAAATGGTAGTGTCATTTACTGATGGTGTACAGTATTTCCGAAATACAAGCATGCTATTAATGTTTATGAGTGAAACAGGAAATGAAATTGAATTCGTTTTACAATAATTCCATATTTAATAGCAGATAGCTTAAAAGAAAGTAGGACATTTAAAATGGAATTGAATATACCAAAAGGAGGGATGTGCTCATGTTTTGTTGTGTTCTTGTTCTAAGAAAGCCAGTTTGTATATATAGGTTGATCATTTGTGTCCAATAGTGGATAGTCTGCTCTTAGAATGATCTTAACTATTTTGCTTGTATCCTGGCTACAGAATTGTTCGTTCCTACCTACAGCATTATGGCTATGAGGACACCCTGCATGTTTTTGATGCGGCTAGCCAAAGTTCAGTTCCGCCTATTACTGGTATTCATGATAACGGGTTCAATGAGCATGGCGTGTATGCATTAAAGCATAGAAAAATTCTTCGAAAGGTATGAAATGCCAATGCATGGGTTCCACCTTCATATTGTTGGATTACTACAAACGTACATTATTCATTTTTGCCATTATAACATTTCTATAGTTTCATTTTCTTGTAAGATGTATAGTCTGAGGCAGGCAAAGAAAGTTAGGCTCATAGGTTCTATTTGGATCCCATGTACTTGATGTGAGAATTAGGATGACGATCACAAAATGGTGAATGAAGGATGGAGATGAATGGTGCAAAGGATAGCATTCTATAATTTTCATTTGCTTTATTTTCCTCCAACATGAGAAATTTTCCAAGAGTATCAACAACAATAACAAATTCTCTTTTACCAGATTAGTTGGGGTAGTCTAAATGTGAAATAAGTCTTAGAATGAATGTTGACCTAGATAGAGGAATAAAAACTAGCTCGCTCTTGTTCTTCTTCGTTATCGAGGATTAACAATTAAAGTTACATTCAATTCGTCACCTTAGAGAAAGCGCTAAGTAAGCAAACTACCTTATATGAAAAAACAGAGGCTAAGCTGCTAGTTAAATAAGTGGAAAGATCAAATGGTAAGAAAAATATATCTGAAGTGCCAAGTCTTGGCTTCCCAGATATGCCCATTGGGAAGGCAAGAAAACAATTCTGAATAACCTTAGAAGAAAGAAATTTTGACTCAAGATGGTTGAGTTCCACTCTGTATGCAAAATCTTCTTGTTACTATTGTATTCTCATTGTGCAAGAAACATGCTGTCTACTATTTATGAGGCATCTATATGCCTCTTTCACCACAAAAGGAGTTTGCCAAAGCTTGCAATTACCAAACTGTATGGATGTGTTGCACCATGAAGGAATTTGCCAATGCTAGCAATCATCAAACTGTATGGATGTGGATTTCACTAGGCGCCACTCCTTCCTGGAAATATAATGCAGTAGTCTAAAACTAAATTAATGATAAAAATTGGTTTTTATTTTCTTTCCCTAATCATCTCTTTCACTGTACTTCTTTCTTCAAACAACTAGTCTATTTCCATGTGCTCTTGGTTTCCTACATGTACTTAGTGGTTATATGGGCCTCCTGCTGTAGCATATCTGGAAAACATTATTTGAGTTCTAATTTCTAAGAGATGGTATGATTACAATTGTAAAGGAATATGCCTTTTAATGTGAGTGGAAAAGTATATGATAGCTGGGAAAAAGTGAAACATGCTGTCTGATGCTTGCTGGTTATATATCAACAGAATTAGATTATAGCGTGGTTAACATACTCCTCACCCACACACACACACACATATATATATATATATGAAGGCGGTGGATTCTATTGTACTAACATTTCTATGCTTAGTGCATATCATCTTTCATGCTTCCAAATTCCTGTGCTGGGAATAAATTTTGAAGTGAGGGAAAGAATGAAGGATCTTTACTTATATGTTCTGTTCTGATGCAACAAGTTTAAATATTCAATTGATCAGATCTTACTTTCTTTTGCTTTCCTATAATCCTATCCTTTCTAATAGTTCTAGCAGACGTTTTGTTATTGATCTATGGTATGCTTTGCTTCTTTAAGTATTATTATTATCTTTGTTGGAACGTTGATGGTGTAGCATTTTTTTTCTTTTATTTTTCGCATTCATCAAGGCCGTTTACCATTTCAATGATGCTAAACCCTAAACCCATCCTTACCCTGAAAGTTTCTTAATGATGCTATCCTCTTTTAATGAAGTGCATGTTCATTGAACCTGATTCTGTACAAGTCGATTTTATTCTTGTTGATTGAGAAACATGAAACTACACTTTAATCATAATGCAAAAACATCCACAAGACATGGCAGTGAAGAATTCAATCTACTTTCGAAACGATTTACATGTTCGAACTAAAACTGGTTGCAACAATATTGGCAGTTATTTTTAACATCTATACGCATATGTCTTACCTTCAGTAATATCTTGGTTAAATCTCAAGACTTGACCTATATTTTTCTTTTATGAAGCTAATCAAGGATGGTCAAATTGATGATGCATTTGGTAATCTACGTGAGTGGTATCCTCAGACTGTTCAGGTGAAGAGTTTAATGCATTAGTATTCTGTTATTTGCTCTAGCTTAATCATTCATGAGAAAAATGAATGCAAGAAGCTGCTTAAGCAGCCCTGCATGCACAGTACACAAGGGACAGCATTTTGATTTCTTTTTACTAAGCTGTAACATTACAGTTTCTTATAAAGCTTGATGTTACACCAGTTTAATTTTTGGTTTTATGTATTTAATCACCAATTTTTCGAAGGTGTTAGGGTGAACATAATGTTGCAGCTTTACAGTAATGTTACAGTTTTGATGGGCCGCGTTGTTACGCTTTGTAAATGTTGTCAAAATGATGACGATCTTAGTACTGCTTACACAGTTGCTTAAGCAGAAGTGTGCTAACATCTCTCTCTCTCTCTCTCACACACACACACACACACATATATATATATATATATATAGACGTGAGATCAATAGAGAACCTTAAAAAAAGAAAAAGACCGAAGAACCACGAAAAAACGAATGAAAAAATATATCAAAATGGATCCTCATTCAGAATTGTTTGTGAAGTTTTTATTGAAATTACGTAAATTAAGAAGTTGATCTGGTTTTTATTTGCAAGAGTTACGGTTCTATGAAAAAAGAACACAAAGATGCTGTTATGTCAAATTAAAGATAATAAAGTGATCTTTTTTTTTGTGTAATTTCTTTCGCTCCAATTTTCGTTATATTTCGCCCATTTCTTATTTAAAAATTAGGGGGAGATGTTTTTATTTTAAAAAGAAGATGGTTATGACTTATAACAACCTTTTCAACAACATCCGTTGGATCATCTCATTCAACTGTTTGGATGTGTTTTTTTTGCAAGGTTCTCTTTGGATCTTTTCCCTAGATATATGTATGTATACCTTGGCGAAGTATTAGTTAGTTGGTTCTCCCCAGGGGGATTGGGAAATGATTCAAACCTGTAACCTCACTTTAATCATGTGAAACCTAGAGATTTCAACCACCTCTTTGGGTTTTGTTATTTTATGCTGCATCTTTTAGTCGTCAACTCATTCAAGTCTTGCATGCAGCATCTCCATGATGCTATGGTTGTGCTTGTACCAAGTTCTCTCGAACTTAAGAAAATTGTGCTCTAATGCTAAGCAATCTATTTTCCTCTTCTACTGTTGTTCATTAAGGAATGAATTTATTCCAGAAATTACTAATTTAACTCTACATGACTTGAGCTCAACCTGGCTACAATATCAACTTCCTTACATGTTTTTGCGTTTTGGAGTTAATTAAACATAAGGCGCATAACATGTTCAGAGCCGCGAGTATTTCCTTACTATGTAGGAAATGCCACTATCTTTGTACTCTCTTGAAGGTACGTGACTTATCTGAGAGAAGGGTGGCTTCTATAACGATTTGATTTCTCCATCTCTTTCCCTCTTTAGTCGGTGAAAGGCTTGAGACTCGACCTCTACCTCAGCCACCAACTTTGGATGGTATTGGCAAAAGGCACATAATATCACATATATACATATTTCTCAAGTCATGTCCTTTTTTTCTTGACTTCCGGCAAGTTCCATATCCCTCTCTCCTCTGCAAGGCTTGCGATCAAGTACATGTGGATTTGTGGCTGTAAGCAAAGCTTGGACAAGCTAAGTTTTGCACTTCAGCTTTAGAAAATTGTAGAAGATCAGCATAGCGGCCGCTGGTTGCTAAGGCCATCTAATATTATTATGCAAAATAACCCATTGTTGAATACACATTCTTGTGTTTATGCAATTTGTCTACTAAGAAATGTTTTTGATTTCTTTTGACCATCTTTAAGTCTGTGTTCACAAGCCTTCTACAACTTCTTGAGCATTTATGAATCTGCTTCAAGGATTTTACATCCTTCAATTTCCGCTTAAAACTTCGTAATTTTGTTATTTTTTGGTTGCTCTTCATTCCCCATTGGAGCCCACTTCATGACTTTTGTTTGTTTCTAAGAGTCCCTTTCAGTGGTAAAGACAACAGAATCACAAGTACTTTAGTTTGTACCCTCAGTCATTGCAAATCTTGGGAGGTGGACCTAGCTATGTAAAATGGTGGCGGTAAATAATGGTTGCAAGTGTTGTCATCTGACCCATCAAGTAGGCCACACACATGCTCAAGCAATTAGAAGATACTTGTGATTCTAAGAATACTTTCTAGTTTTCGAGTATGTTAGGATTATACGTGATTTACAGCTTAATTGTCAGAGGGTGGTAATATTAGCCTATTTTGAATAACTTGAAAAGCTTTTCATGATTGTATGTAAAAAAACCTTATTAACAGGGGTTGATACATATAATTTATCGTGTATAGTTGCACGACTAGGAGGGCAGTGCTTTCGTAGGAAGCTGAGTGCAATTATCACCTTCTAGTTGGCAATATGTAGAATGCAAGGAAATTTACTTATGCAATTCAGTTGGGAAAGTAAATGTACCATGCTGTAAAAGATGGGATTAAATAGGAAGCTATTCAATAGTAGCTGCCGCTTAAATCTGAAAACTTACTACCGTCTCTTTCAGGAGACGAGCCTGTTTGAATATTCTCTGTCCTGCAAAGTAATCTGATAAGTGCTGATTATTATTTTTTTCATTGCTCTGACTCTTCATTTCATTTTCTCTCATAGACCTAATGCTGAAAAGTAGAACTGAAACTGATAAAGGTGTTCTTTCATTAGGTTTAAAAGGTTTGTTAGCCATCTTTTCATGTCATGGGTTGGCACTGATGGTGCTGGTGACAATTTAGTTGGACTCAAAAGAGATAAGCCTCATTTTCAATTCAAATGGGTTATTGATCTGCTTAAAAATTATTGTGGATCTAAAAACTTATTAGAGGAACAATTTATTACCACATTAAATGACATAACCTATTATCATTACTGTAAAATGTTGCAGGTGAATTTGTAACAAATTCCATATCAATCTGTAGATTAAAAAATACACTTTATAAAAATCAAAATGTAGCTCTCATCTTTTTGGAGCACATCAAGTGCAACTTTAGAGCAGCATAGAAGTTGCTTGCAGTTTCCAATATTTACAGATATACTCATGCCTCTGTTGTCCTTTTGATGTGCAATGCAACAAATGAGATGTATTATATTTTAATTTCCTACTAATGCTCATATTATGCAGATCCTCATAAGAAATTTTTCTTCCTGCAGGATGATACATCAGCCATTTGTCTTATGCTACACTGTCAAAAATTCATCGAACTAGTTCGGGTAAATAATTTTTCCCTTTCCATTTTTGGCGATTTTTTACACTACGTTATCTGTGATGTGTGAATTATCGAATATACTCTAGATCAAGCTTTTCTGGGTGGAATCCTGGATCTGCTTCTGTTCAAATTTTCACTGCTAAGTATGAAAAAATGTGGCGGTCAAATGCTTATTGAACTTTGGTTCTATAGTATTTAAATTATTTTTCTTTTGGGTTAATGGGAGTACAATAAAAACCAGCTTTTGGTATAATATGGCTCCCTGCACAAAATTTGGAGCAATTGCCCAATTTGTGCTTCATGACATGTACCTTTAATGTGGGGACACCCAAATTGCATATCTTAAAGCATGATTTTTGCGAATGTACAAGGATTAGTGATAGTTTACCACCATTAATTAATGTTGGGATTTCAAACAACACGTAATGCAGGAAGAACAAAATTATGAGAGAAAAACATACACTATTGGAGCGCTAAAGGTGTATGAAGTATAACAAAAATGGTTACCTCGTGACAGCAGTTAGAAAATTTGGATTTTCTTTCTAATTCATCGCATTTGAAGGCTTATGCCTTACCATACTCAAATCATTGAAGCTGTAAAAGAAGTTTGCAATGCTCGAAAGTTGAATTGAACCTGCATCATATGATGTTTAGATATTATTAAAGGAGCAATGCTTGGAAGTCGAATTGAACCTTAATGTTACCATGCTTACTTTTCTCTGTTGTTCATTGGCTCCATCTAGAGATATCCAAAATAACAGAATGCATCTGTTTGTTGACCTATTTTTTTAATTTTTTTCAGGTTGGATGCCTGGAGGAAGCTGTGGATTATGGGAGGACTCACTTTGAAAAGTTTTATAGCTTGAAAGAGTATGAAGATCTTGTGAAGGTAAATGAGGAAACTAAAAACCTTATCTCCAACCGATGAGCTTAAGTGACATAATATACTACAAATCATCTCCAACCGATGAGCTAAAAGTGCTAAAGAGTTGAAAGAAGTGCTAAAATGCTTCTTGATGGCTCAAAAATAGCCCATATTGAAGCACACTAGCACACTTTGAAAGGCAAGGATGAATCCCATTTTAACTCAAATACAATGTAATTCTGATGCATGTTTTGTTCTAATTGGTTGAAAGTTTAAAATTAAAACAAAATACCGGATAATATATTAGATAATAAGATATAAAAGTAAAAGTTTAACTAATTTACAAAAACTAATTATATACACAAAAACTTTATTATAGTTAAATAAGATATAAAAATATAAATTTAACTAATTTAATTAGACTAATTAATATACACTAAATCGATTATAGTTACAATGATAAATTAATAAATATATTTCAAATATATAAAAGTGCTATAATTTAGCACTAACCGGTTGGAAATGATTAGTGTTATTCCGGTGAATAGTGAAAATTTTGCGAATTTTAAAATTTAGCACTTTCGGTTGGAGATGGTTTATGGTTAGGTTCACTCTTATGCAAATGAAGGAGAACACAATTAAAAGACTACATGTTTAACCTTTCTATATTCCTGAGCCGGTGTATAAATTTACAAACTAACCCTGTAGCGTATGTTCAAGATTTTACGGGGGCATACACACTAGAGGTAGGTCATATGAATGCTAGTGAGTTAAAAAATTATATTAGATCATGTTCCTAATGGAAAACTCATTTAAAGTCATTTAACTAAGTGACCCATATTTAACTAAATAACCTCCTATAGATGTCATTTTTACAAACCAACCCTCTAGTGTATTTTTGAGATTCCACGGGGGCAGACTGTTTAACACTAGAGACATAGGTCATCTGAATGTCATTGAGTTAAAAAAGTGAACACTCATTTAAGGTCTTTTAACCAAAATGACCCCACCCACTTCGACTAGGGTCCGGGAAAGCAATAGGCGGGTTTTTTATGACGATAACCATTTGGGGAATACTTGTTTGCTAGTTTTTGGGATGGAGATCATTTGTAACAATCGTGTAGGACTGTGCTGCTTTGTTGGCATACGAAGAGCCAAAGAAATCGTCAGTGGGTTATCTTCTGGAGGAATCGCAGCTAGAAAACGTGGCAGATGCAGTAAACGCGATAATATTGTTGACAAATCCAGAGGTGAAAGACCATAGAAGCTGCTTGCATTCTTATCTGGAGAAGCTTCTGAGGCAACTAACTGCTTGCTTCTTAGAGAAAAGGTTACTGAACGGAAATCAAGGTGAAGCTTTCCATCTGCGCAGAGTGCTCCTCGCAAAGAACAGTTAGTTGTTTTTAGACCGATTCTTTTGATTCTCACCCGCTGTCGATATGTCCTGCCTGACTCACTTTTTTCTATTTTTTCAGCTCGAATGTTTCGGTTGTAAAACTAAATTACAAAAGCTTTAGATGTACATTTTCTGAATCTGTACTGGTATAAGATGGTTGAAACAATCTAGTCTTTACTGGTTATATTTGTGTTATTTGGAATGTGCATGGTACAACCAAGGTATTAACTATTAAGCCACAGCCAAACCTGTGTAGTTTAGAATTTTTGTTAATATTTGTAATATTTGCATTGGATGTTGCCTATTGGACCGGGTGAGATGCAAAATGAGTTCAAGCTTGCAATCGAAGTGGCCTATGAGACCGGGCAAGATGCAAGTGTAGTTCAAGCTTACGTACCAAGTCGTGCATACCGCTAATTGAGTTTCTTTCTTTCTTTCTTTTCTTCCAAACCCATGCTAAATCTACCTTTGGAAAATGTATCCTCCAAAATAAGAGTTGGAACTAATGATCATATACCAAGTGTTTATAGTTTCTTATTGGGTAAGTGGTGCTTACCCAGTAAGAGATAATGTTGTTTACTTGTCGAGATGTTGACGAGGTAAGAATGGAAAGGCTTACTTACATGGTCAAAGCTTGAATCAAAGCATGTTATTTGATCAGCGTTTATCCAAATAAATAAACAGTATGTTGGACTCAACTATACTTTACATTAGTTTTTCCATTTTAAGTACAAAAGAATAAAATATACTTTACATCATCAAATGTTCATAGCCAAACAAAATGAAGCATTCAAAGAAGGCTCATTAGATCCATGATAAGTGAGGCATGTCTCCCTGCATGGTTTTGAGCTGAAGCTATAAACACTACATGCTTTACCCATAACATATCCATAATTATAAAAAAGCACTAAAAGGCACCCTGTGAACTTTTCCATGGAAGAAAGCCAAATATAGGCTTCTTTCATATCTTTGGATGCATTTGCCACATTCTGAACGATAGAGATCATCTAAGAAATTTGACCCGAAATCCGATGAAGGAATTCTTGTCGGCTACTAATTGGTCTCAAAGGCGTACCGGATCTACAATCGACGTCATCGATGTATTGATGAAACAATTCATGTTCAATTTGATGAATGTATTCTACTCCTTCCCCTTCTACAAACACGTCCAACAAAGTTGAGTTAAATGAATGGTTGTCCTCTCTTTGATGGAATCTTTTCATAATGCTCCTCTACAGATCTGTGAAACATCAATTCCGAACCCTATAGAGACAGTTCCAAATACAGAGCAACCAAGTACATCTTTATGAACTAAAACTGTTCAAACTGAAGTTGATTAGCTTATTATAGAACCTTCCTCAAGCTTTCCTCAATCCCTCTACCATCTGTAGAAATTCCAGAAAACATTTCATCTGCTACTAATAACACTATTGAACCCATCAGTAATACCTCATCATCCTACCTACCTCTTCTTCTAGTCCCAAATGGACATGTAGTCATCCGATTGATCAAAAAATTGGAGATCATTATATAGGAGTCAAAACCAGAATATCAACCAATATGTGTATGTATGTAAACTTCCTATCATTGCTTGAACCGAAAAGAATTGAAGATGCCATTAAAGACCCCGGTGGCCAAACTGAAGCAGTTCAAATATTTCTAGCTTATATTGCTTATAAGAATTTTAAGGTCTATCAGATGGATGTTAAAAGTGCATTCCTAAATGACAAACTTTCAGATGAAGCATGTGAAACAACCTCAAGCTTTAAAGATCCAAAGCATCTGGAGTATGTATACAAACTTGACAAAGCATTGTGTGGTCTCTAACAGGCTCCGCGAGCATGGTATGACACTATGTTTGCATTTCTTCTTGAAAATGGCTTTTCACGTGGGAAGACTGACAACACCCTATTTCTTAGGAAATATAAATATGATGTTAGTCTAGTACAAATTTATGTAGAATTATTTTTGGTGACCAATATTTCTTTGTGCAAAAAGTTACTAAAACTCATACAGGGTAGATATGAAATGAGTATGACGGTTGAATTAACGTTTTTCTAAATTTTACAAGTTAAACAATCTGATGATGGAATCTTAATGAACCAAACCAAATATGTTAAGGACCTTTTAAACAAAATTGATTTTGATCAATGTTCACTCATGAAAACTCCAATGACTCCTCATTTAAAGTTACATGTATATCCAAATGGAAAATTTGTTGATGTAACTAACTATAGGGAAATGATTGATTCCCTTTTATATCTAACTGCTAGTCGTTCAGATATTATGTTCTCTACATGTCTTTGTACCAAATATCAGACTAATTCTAAAAGGTACTCACAACTTAGGTTTTTGGTATCCCAAATAATCACGTTTTTAGTTAATTCGGTATTCAGATTCTGATTATGCTGGATGTCAATGAGACTCTTTCAAATTAGCTTAATATATGGCACAAAGACATGTAAATAACATAATATTTCGGCAACTATCAGATATAAGAGAGAACCAATCATCCCCCTATAAATAGTTATATCAACTAATTCCCATTCGGGTCTGCATGTAGCTTTAAAGAAGGAGCTAATGGGGTGAACATTGATCGCAATCAAATATCTTCAAAAGATCTTTAACATATTTTCTTTAGTTTATAAAGATTCCACCATCTGATTTAAATTGTACACCTAAAAAAATGTTAATTTACCCATAATACTTATTTCATCTCTACTTTGTACATAAATTTGTACTAGAATGACATCACCTTTATCTTTCCATGTAAAAATCCATTTTTAAGAAGAAATATAGATAAAGTATCATACCATGCCATCGGAACTTGTTTGAGATCATACGAATCTTTGTCAAACTTGTTTACATACTTCGGATGCTTTGGGTCTTCAAAGCTTGTGGGTTGTTTCACATAGATTTCTTCTTAAAGTTTGCCATTTAAGAAAGTATTTTTCACATCAATTTGATAGACCTTGAAATCCTTATAAGCAACATAAGCAAAAGTTTCCTCGTAATTTATGCTATGCCTTTCTCTTGCCTATATCCTTGAGCAACGAGCATGGCTTTATTACGAGTCATATACCGTCTTCATCCATTTTGTTTTTTAAGATCCGTCAATAATGGTTGTGTTTGAAGGACAAGTAACCAGTTTCTGTTTCTGAACTCTGTTACGTTCAAACTACACCAATTCTTCTTGCATGACAATGACCCAACTTGGATCTTCAATGGCATATTCAAATCTTTTAGGTTCCAGAAGAGATAAGAAGTTTACATATGGGCATATGTTAGTTGGTGTTCTTGTTTTAACTTATGTATGATGATCTTCGATTATTCGATCAATTAGATGACTTCTTATCCACTTGGTGGCTGGAGGAAGAGGTACGTAGGATGATGTATTATTATTGTTGATGGGTTCAGAAGTATCAACAGGGGAAGATGGGATGACTTTAGAATTTTCGAATGGAAGAGAAGTTTGAGGAGAGCTTGATGATGCTTCCATAATAAGAGGATCAACTTCGACTTGAACAATTTCAGTACGAGGAGATGTACTTGGTTGTTCTTCATTTGGAAATGTCTGGACATTAATAACTTTAATCATTGTAATAAATTTGATGATTTCTTCAGTTGCATCACTTTATGTTTGAAGAAAGAAAACCCGCATTTGAACCTCCCATATATATATAGGGAGAGGTTTATTTGAGAAATGGTAAATATATGAGAAATAGAGAAGTAATCTTAGACATTCATCTGGTCAACATTTACGGCTTTGACCGCGAAGCACCGGATAATTCCTTGCATGGTCTATAGAAGGTAAAGGGGTAGTTTTGTAAAATACGCAGGATGAGTTCATATATGAATCAGTTAATTAGTTCATATATGAATTACAAAAGTTCATATATGAATCTGTTAATTAGTTCAACTGATTCATATATGAACTTACAGTTAATTAATTCATATGTGAATCAGTTAATTAGTTCATATATGAATCAGTTAAAAGAGTTCAGATGTGAATTACACTGATTCATATATGAACATATAGTTCATATGTGAATTATACATGTTCATATAACCCGTGTATTTTGTAAAAATTACGAAAGTGTCCTTTTATTTTTGGAATAGCCGCAACTTTTTACCAGTCAAAGCCGCAATATTTGACTAGTCAAATCCGATCTTGACCATATGAATGACTAGGATTACTTCTCTATTTCTCATATATTTACCATTTCTCAAATGAACCTAAGGCTATATATATATATATATATATATATACACACATACACACACAAACAAATACTTTTCTCCCAAATCTCAAGTTCATCCGGCTAATCTCATCATCATCATAAATCCATTGTTGGTTTACGAAATCAAAGAGGTTTGTTCTTTTTTTTTAATAGTTGTTGTTTCTTATGTTGGTCAAAAAGTCTTATCATATTCTTGGTCAAGTGGACAACTAGGTCTTTCGGAATGTAGTATTAACACATACTCGATTTCAGCATTAGGTACAATCAAATTTTCCTTCCCATGATTATCGTGAGATCGATGTAGCGGCGGCACTCTAGAAGGTGGCAAATACCTTCTTTTTTTCTTTTCAAAATGGTAGGCAAAAGTTTCATCTTGTTTTATAGGTTCTATCAAAGCAAATCAACTTCAGTAAATTTAAAATGGCGTTTGATTTACATAATGGAATATGCCGATATTGGAATATTCAAAGGTATGTGGAATCTGAATGAATTGGGATGAAATTTAATCAGGTTTGATCATGTGTTTGGTTGGCAGAAATTAGAATGGAATATGTCAAAAGAATTTGAATATGTTTGTTTGGTTCGTTGAATATAATAAAGGTGGAGTGGAGATGGTAGTGGTGTTGATGGTGATGGTAGTAATGGTGGTGGCGATGACTGTGGTGATGGTGGCGGGTAGTAGTGGTGGTTGTGACGATGAGGTGGTGGGGTGAAGGCAATAGAAGCGACGGCGGCTACAGTGGAGAGGTGACTACGATGGTGACAACCATCGTGGTGGAATGAAAAGCAATGGCATAAATATAAGAGAATAATATTTTTTATTAAAAGATGGCACGAAGGAATTAGAATTTTTTGCTATAACCCAAGAAATTTGCATTACGCTACATGTGGATTTCAAATTCCTTACCAAAACTCAAAAAACGAACCAAACACATGAATGAAATTTGGTCAATGGAATTGACCAATCCAATTCTTTCAAATACCGTCGGATTCCAACGAACCAAACACCACTTAAATTCATAATGCAAATATCAAGATATCTACAAAACATTAAAGATATAATCCACAATCTAAAAAAAGGGAACACTTTATTACGTTCACTATTTTAAATAGACTTAGATCATCTCCAACAGATACTTAAAAATAATGAAAATTAGGCTTTTGTTCTCTATACTGTTCTCTAAAATAGAGAAAACTGCAAGTTTAAAGAATTCTCTAAAATTTGATGTATGAAGAAAGAAAGTAGTTTGATATTCGTTCTCACCAACTAGCTAGATTGAATAATAATAATAATAATTATTATTATTATATATATATTTTTTAAAGTGTATTGTGATGATAAATTTATAGAATATTTTTATAAATGATGAATGTTGAAATCTTAAAAATAGAGAATTTGTTGGAATTAAATGTAATTCTTTTAAGATATTTTGACTTTGTGTTTTCTATTTTTAAAAAATTATAAAGAATCTATTTGGAGATGCAATTATAATAAAGATTTACATTTTAAATTGTAATATCTATTAATTAATTTTATTGTGATTATCTTGTATAATTTAAATATTAGATTTATTTATTTAACCTAAATATTAAGTTAACTAGTAATTTTTTTACAAAAACCCAACCGACTTTCCAAACTTTTATCCAAGTAGTTTTAAAAAGATCTAAAAATTTATTTGTTCAAAAAATTGGTTAGGGACTAAATCCCTTAAAATCAAAAAGTCCTTCGAATTTTCTGGACTTTTCCTTATAATCAAACCAAACCAAATATATCTTGTATATCCACTAATTACTAGGTTATATATGCATCAGGGCCGACTCTGGGGTGTGTCGGTGATGCCGTTGTATGGTGTAACACCCGAATTTTCGCTTAGTAAGTTTTCGTTCATTTTTAGTCATCTCTTCATCTTCCATTTATCTTTTTGGGTGGAATATGTTGTACTTTCGAGCCTTAAATCGATCCATGCGAGAATATCGAGTTCTAACCCTTTTTTCGGGCTCGGTACGTGTGGCGCGAGAGTGACTCGCGATAGTGACATGTGTCACTATTGCGTGGCACAATCGCCGGGAGAGTACCACCCGCGGTACAATCTCCGCGAGAGTGCCCTCGCGATAGTGAACAATGTCACTATTGCGTGGCAAAGTCGCCGCTGGGGTCTGTTTGGTTAAAAATGCGGATTTTAGCCCCTTTCTCATTTCTAACTCACCCATTTCATTTATTTCTCTCTCCCTCAACCTCAGCCCTCCCAAGAACCGAACCCTTTACCCCCCATTGTTGATTTTGAGCATTTGAAACACCAACCTAGAGTGTTTCAAGCGATTCTCCCTCATCTAACAAAATGTGGAAGCTTGAGCTAAGATATCTTCACCCCCTCCACCTTCTTCATCATCTTTATCTAATTTCTAGGGTTTCCACCTAACCCTTTTCATCATTTGGAAGTTTGGGAGTTTTTGGCTCATGTTGGTAACCTAGAAGCATTTTGGGTGGTGGATTGAAGCTATGGATAAGGTAATCTCCCCTTCTCTTCACTTTTGGAAATTAGGGTTTTGGTCAAGATTTGGGATTTTAATGTAAAATGTTTGGGGATTGATTCTTAATGGTTGAATGCGTATATTCATGGTTGGAAACTTGTGAATATAGGTTTTGGAAGGTTTTGCTTGTGGATTCAAGTGTTCTTCATAGGAGCTCAGTTGGGGTAAAACCTAGATTTAGCCTAAATCTAGCAAGGTAAGTTCAAGCTGATTTGTGAAAACGGTGTACATGCCAAAATGTTCATTTTAAGTGTTTTGTGTTTTACATGAAATTGTTAACTGCTGATCACCTGATAAGCTTTGGTTATTTTGAAATATTTAGTTTTATAAACATGGTGAAACACCCATTTTGGAATCTTTGAGAATTTTGGTAAATAAATGATGTTGAAATGTTTCTTTGATGATTTTACATATATATTTGGAATTCATTTGACGTAAGTGTCATTTTGTGTATTTGATCTTATAAACTTTTTCGGAAAATGCATATTATCGTGTTATGAGGCATTTTGGAAATATAAGGGTATGAGTTCATTTGGAAAATGGTTTGCCTCAACCAATGATGAGATTTGAGTTAATCATACTTTTGGTCGTTGTGTTTGCATGATACTTGGTCAATTGTATTTCAATGTTTATTACTGGTTTTCATTTGGGGTTTGCGTAAATTGTTGGGCCTTTGGCTCGGTTTTGACTAAATAGAGTCTTGATGACATTTGTCCGATTTTAATAACTTAAAGTGGAGCCTTGGGTCTGAGTTGCATTTACTGTACTTTATTTTGGAGAATACATGTTTTGAGTGCGTGTGTCATCCAATAGGAGTCGTGTGTTTTAGACTGTAATGCATTGGATCCATAGGCATGTAAGTCAGTCGTGTTTAATGGTGAGGACTCTTGGGATTCTCACTTTGGGAAAATAATGTCGTGTTGGCATTGGTGTCGTCCCGGTCGTTTGGCGAAAAGGAACCTTTATGGGTTGTACTTCGGGACCATGGGTCGTGTGTTTGGATGTCTAATTCTTGTGCACGAGTGTTAGTCATCATGGGTTATCAAGTAAGGAGTTGAGACTCCTACCTTGAATGCTAGTGAGTAGACACTAAAGGTCGAACAAGAACCTTGAGGTTGGAACTCTACTAGAGAGCGAATGGGCACTAAGATCGGGTAGATGACGTCCGCTACGTGGTGTGCACTAAAGGTACCGTGTCCTTGAGGTGACGCCCGCTAAGGGGTGTGCACTAAAGGTGTTGGGGACTTGAGGTGACGCTTAAGTTAGTGTGCACTAAAGTCAATGATCCGAGGTGCAGTTCGATAACATAGATACGTGGCATACTTTTGTGTTCCCGCCACGTTCAATGGAAACGGGCCTCTCCCGTCACCGAAAGGTGTTGTTTTGGGTATTGTATTTTTAGTATCCTTGTTTTCGGTGACGTTTTATATGTACGGGTTTTATCCCTGAGTTATGTGGAGTATTAGTGTTCCACCCATGTTTTGGTGTTTCGGGAAATAGAGGCTCATACGTGTTTTTATAAATTGGGAGTTCAATCCTTGTTTAATGCTTCAAGTGAGTTTTGGGTTAAAATCTATTTTGTGAAGGATTATTTTCATGCTAGAATTGTCATCTTTAAAATGCGCATACTTGGAAAATGAGTCGTCTCATGTTAAAGTAAACCATTCAGGAAGATCAATGATTTAAATGACATTCTTTACCAATAACATTATATATCCACTCATGTTGAAAACTCTTGAACTCACTAGGCGTTAAACCTAACCTTTTTATTTGTCGGCATGTGCATCAGGTTCCAGTGGGGTTTGGTTCTAGCAGCTATGAAGAGTTGAGTCTAGCTTTGTGCAAGAGTAAGTAGTTGGTGAAGTCTTTCGCAGTTTGGAGTTAGTGACTTTTATATTGGGTTTTAGTAGTATTCGTCCTTGTTTTAAATATTATGTAGAGAATAAATTATGTATATTGAGGTTAAACCTTAATTTGTGGTTGTAGATGATTCAATTATCGACGTATTTAGAAAAATTTAAATTAGTTGTTATTTTCGGAATTTAGGGCGTTACATATGGGACCTCCAATTGTTGGGTTTTTATACATAATATTATTAGAATATAAATTAGTAAATCCATTAGCATAGACAACTTATCTTGTAGTTTAGTTGGTTAATGTGCGTACCATTTTGTAATCCATCGCGGGTTCAAGTCCCTTGCACCTAGTTTTATTTTTTTTAATTATTTTAAACATTTTTTATTTATATAAAAAGTCTCTCTTATTCTTTTTGAAAATAAAGATAATTGTTCATTAAGAAAAGAAGATACCATAATTATAGATTTTAAAAAACAACAACTTAATGAAATAAAAAATTTGTTTTTTTAAAGATAACTTAATTATATAATTTTGTTTATTTTCTAATTATTTCTTTATCAATTGAGTTTTATATTCCCTCTTTAAATTATAGTCCAAAACGTTAAAATCATCAATTTCTTTATTCGCCTTCTTTTCATCAATGTTACTGTAAAACTGTACTACTCCTTAGGTTCTTCTACTTTTAAGATACAAATTTCGGTCTATAAAACTGTACTACTCCTTGGGTTCTTCTACTTTTAAGATACAAATTTCGGTCTATAGTTTAATATTTATGTTTTTATTTTATTTTTCAAGGATTTTATTTATATTATATTTGTGATCATTTAATGAAATTTTAAAATTTATTTTATTGTTATATATTGATTTTATCAATTTTTTCTTTATTCATTTTCACAAGTTTCAAAATATTATTTGTGATCGACTACGTTGTAACACCCTTAATTTTAGAAAATAACAGAAAATTTAAAACTTTTAAAACCCCTTCAATACATAGTAACTTTAATATAAAATTACATAGAGTGTAACCAAAATGGAAGACAAGGTAAGTATCAGAGTACTAAATGGACAATCTAATTCCCAACGGAAATCGAATTAAGTCGGGTGTTACTCAAATTACCAAATCTGTTATCTTTATAACGGATGACATCTCTAGCCATCCTACCGGAAACTCTATAAAGCTTCGTACGTCGCTCAGATCCCACTAAGACCTGATATACATGTAGATAAGAAAAAGATTTAGGCTTAACGTCTAGTGAGTTAAAGCAGTTTTATCTAATAAGCATAAAACATTCGAACCCAATAAGAATTCTCTTTTTCCAAAATTCCTCATTTACAAATAGTAGTTAGGACCAAAAGATTTTAAATCATAAAACTCATCTTTTCCGAAAGGTGATGCATTAACTAAATATGTCTTAGAGTCAAGGCCATCATTTAAAACTCATCTTTAAGAGACGACTAGATAAGATCCAACTCACAGAACGTCCGGAATACAATATTATATTATACCCTAAAATCACTGAAAGTACAGATAGACTCAATACCCAAATAACACCTTTCGGTGACGAGGGAGACCCGTTTCCATCGACTATGGCGAAGCACAAAGTAAGTCATGTGTCAACGTTATCGAGTAGTGCCCTAAGACCACGGTCACAGTGTCTAACCACTCTCGAGTTTCCACCGCAATACCTAATGTCCCGGAGCCCGACCCATACGAGTTCATCTCCGTAACACCCCAACCTCATGCCTACTTATACAATATTGGATCACACCTATTAGCCAATGGTTCTGGGGGCTGACTCCACAAGAGTTCCTTCCTAAAATACCCTCGATGGCTCAGTATCCACTCTGCTAAGCCAAGGCCTTAACACACAGGTCCCGATGTTCGACTCCTTACGAGTTCCCCATCATAATACCCACGGTCCCGGAGTCCAACCCACCTGGGTTCCTCTCCGAAATACCGATCACCAAAATGCCCACACAACATTGGTCTCAAGACGAGGACATCAAGACTCCTCAATTATTTAATATGACTGGCTCACATGCCTATGGATCCAATGCATTTACAGTCTAGATTTCATGACTCTACAATGAATGTCTGATGCACCCAAAACAAGTAATTTCCAACAATTATGCAATAAATGCATTATATGTTTAAAGATTCATTCGACTATTCAAAATCAGACAATTGTCCACAAAACTTATCTGAGTTAAAATTAAACCAATATGCCTATAATGCACTTGACTAATTAAACACAGTCGATATAAACCACATGAGCCGAAAAGACATATTTTCCAACTTTTAATAAACATATGGCACCTACAACACAATTAGGTCCATGAACCATCATTTTTTTGAAACACAATGGTTAAAGGCCCAAACTGTAATAACTCTAGTTTTAAAAAAAATGAAATGTGATATTTATGGCTTGCAAGTGAAAGGCCTTAAACGGTCGGTGACATTATTAGCTCAAGACCTTGGCTTTTCACCTAGCCAAAACCGACGATAACAATCATGTATATAAAGGAGTTCGACTTGCAAGCATAGCTGCAAAAAGCAACCGAGAGAGAAGAAGGCACGAAGCTTGTATTGGAAGGGGAAGATGGTGACGGTTCGGTGAATCGCAACTGTTTCAGTACTTACCGGTAAGTGTTTTCTTTGCTCGATCTGTCATAGTTAATTACGTATGGATGTTTCAGACCCTCGACGAGATGACTGGTGTCTCGATAAGGTGGTCTCAACCACCGGTCATGGTCGACATTCCAACCGGTACTATCGATATTATCGTTATGTGTTTTCGGTTCAAAGCTCTCATCCGATCCTTAAGACACTTAACGAACATTCTGGTTCATCAAGTTGTTTTAAAAAATTGGTTTCTCGATTGAGTCGAGGGGGTAAGTTGAAGGTTGTTATGGCAGTAAAAAAATAAAAAGAAGAAGAAACGAGAATCTGGAAAAAAAAGGTTTTTATGAATGGCTTGTAAGTTATAAAGAGATGAATTATGTATACATATATGTATAGATATATGTGTGTGAATATGTAGATTCGGGTGAGATCCAGTAAGTGGTCGAAGAGGTAGTTCGTGACCATTATGGATTATGCAAACACACATAACGTATATGTATGTATATATATATATATGTACATATGTATGTATGTAGAGATAGAGAGCATGAATGGAGATGATAGTAGAAAATGAAAGCTCCATATATGACATCTCAAGAGGGGTCCATTCATTTGCTAACCACAGCATTGGTGTTAACCGTGCTAACCAATCTGGACCGTTGATTATTTAGATCAATGGTTCACAATTAATTAGAATTTTAATTTTAGAAATATTAAATTAAAAGGTTAGGAAATGAAGTTGCATAAGAGCACATGGGTACAAATGTAAAAATACAAATACCCTTCCAAATCATATGCACGCGTTACCAAAAAAAGGAGGCGTAAAATTAGGGATTTGGATCATTTAATTGTTGAGGGATATGCGACTCGATAAACAGAAGATTCCACCAAATACATTTATCGATTGCTTCATGATTTCGAAATCCGACGAAAAAGGGGGAATCGTGGTTGGGAAGAAGAGGCAAACTTGAAATTCATCGCTTGATTGCTTCGTATCATCGAGAAAATCAGAAATAGTATCTCAATTGTGGTTGAAATAGGCTCGATATGGCTGAAATTGAAGCCGAGAATCGACAAATGAGAGGTAAAAACCTAAATATCTACTGTTTATAAAAGGGGTTTAAACTAAAATAAACTTGGTGATACCATTGTTGCATAACTATTGCAGTGTTCATAAAGTGTTAACTGTTTTTAGGAGTGATCATTTAGACATATGGAAGGTGTCAAGATTTCTGTTTAATGTGTTTGCTCTTTCTGTGCATATGTGCATTTTTTAAACTAATAAATCTTGATGTGCATATATGCATTTTGAAAAATACATATGTGCATGATTTATGTGTTGTGCATATGTGTATTGTCTACATTAATAAGTCTTGATGTGCATATGTGCAATTTGAATATGTATATCAAAATGATTAAATTATTTGGCCTTTCTGTACATATGTGCATTGTTCACATTAATAAGTTTTGATGTACACTATGAGCATTTTGTATATGCATATGAAAACGATTTAAGATATGCACATATGCATATGTGCAAGCTTAAGAGCATGCAATCTGGAAAATGCATATGTGCATGAAATATGTATTGTGCATACGTGCATAAGATAAGAACATGCAATCTGGAAAATGCATATGTGCATGGAATATGTATCGTGCATATGTGCATACGATAAGATGTGCTCACTTGCATATTTGTTCATTGTCAACTCAATGTTTAAAGTAGAAAGTTATAATATGCTTAAAAAAGGTAAAAGATAACTTCCAAATTAATAAGATGCAAATCAAAGTTTAATTTTAAATTATTATATTCCAAAATAAAGATAACTACCATATTAAAAAAAACTCCTTGAAATATGGAAACAGATTAGATGGGGCGTGAATTAGGAAATTCCCATATTACCCTTTGAGATTTAATAGCATTGATCGCATGACATAAACTCCAGGAAACTTTTGATTGGTTGAAAAATGGTTATCACGGTTAGCACCAATGTCGTGGTTAGCAAATGAAGGGACCCTATATATATGTATATATATGTATATATTTACATATACATTTACGTAGTTACAAACCAAAAATGTATGTGAGGACTTTTAGAAGCGTTAGGTAAATAGTAGCCTAGAAACGAAATCGATTAACTCGATCGTCTATGACTATCATAGGTAGTGGCATCGTATACTTTTATTTTAAATTTAAAAATTGTGGCCTTGGATTTATAGGGGAGACGCTAGCTACTTCAAGGAACGATTTGGACAACGATTAGTGCGGTGAGTTGTACGAGACATTTTATAAAATGGTTGCATGTTTTATTAAAAATTATTTACAAGCTTATTGATATTTTAAAACGTTGTTTATGCATTAAACGTGAAATATTTCCATGTTATGTGTTTGAGATTTGTGTGGCAAAGGGGGTGTATTACGGTGTAAGACCGTAAGACGAGCATGTTGTGTGAGCCGTAAGTGCGAACATGTTGTGTGAGTTCGCCAGGTAAAGCTGTGTGAATTAAATACCTCACAATATGTCGTTAGCTTTGTGATTTAAATTGTTTAACCGCATGCATGATAAATTATGATGCTTTGTGAAATTCATTATTGATATTATTCGTGCATAAAAACCGTGTAATCACTGGGCCCTAGGCTCACCCAACTCCTTTTCAAAATAATATTGCAACCAGGTCGTCACTCAATCAGGAGTAGTAGCAAGGGGAAAGAGAAAGATTAGAACCTGGTTAGCGAAGAATAAAGGCGGTTGAGTAACATTGTTCGAGAACTTTAAGTGATTGTGATTTAGACAACTTTTCCTTTAAGTTTTATTATTTTGAAATATTCTGTTGCGTTGAACTATTAGATATTATATATGGCTTTATATATATATATATAGATGTTTTATTTAAAAAAAATTGGGACGTTATAAGTGGTATCAGAGCCTTAGTTTAAGAGAAATATGTTATTAATTTTAGCCTAAGCTTAAATTGAGAGGAAGTATAAATATTAGAAATAAGGGAAATGTGTTAGTCAGCGTTTAAGTTTTGACAATGTGCCGAAAAGTGATAGGTTTATCATTGTGGTTTTGTAGAAAAATGGTTTACACAAAGACGACTAGGCGCATTGGTCGAGGAAGGGGTAGGGCCGGAAGTCGTGCGATAGATGCCAGACTAGGTCCAAGAGGTGGAGTCGGGCAACACGACCGTGCGAGTTCTAGACACGCTAGCAGACGCCCTATAAGTGCGAGGAGTAGTTCTAGGGGTAGTGTGAGTGTTCCAAGGGTCGAGTCATCTCAACCCAATCCGGTCGATGATTCTTCCTATGATCCAACGAAGGAACCTTACGAGGAATATACCCCACGTACGCCTACCCGTGAGGACTTGGAAGAGAATGTAGCAAACCTGCGTGGAGAGAATATTGAATTAAGAATTGAATTGTCTAAGGTTCAAGCTGAAAAGGACAAAGTAGGAGGGTGGTTGAGCAACTTGCAAGGAGAGCATGTTAAGTTAGGAGGTGAGTTGAACAAGGTATTGAAAGAAAATGAGGAGCTTGGGGAAAACAACCACGACATGGCATGGAAGTGTGTGGCGTTAGAGTGGGAGAGAAGGATCATTGCCCGTACTTGGAAGATGTGATTGGGAGATCGAGCTCTCTACTATCGGGGAGCGGCATCGGAGTATGTAGGTTTGATCAAAAGATATTTTTTCGACTGGGCACATCAATTACGTTAGGGTTCAAGCTTGGGATTTATCTGGAAATACCACCCAGATAACACCTATGAAGAATTTGTGAATATTACTTACTACCCTACGGACATGCCATGAGAGAAAGAGTGGGAGAGATAGAGTTTTTTTTCTTTTAAGTACCTTTTGTCTTAATAAAGTGTTTTGAATGTTAGTAGTTTTGAACTTGGTTTATTTTGAGTTGAGCCAGTTTGGCGAAATATGCAAAAGACTTATGTATTAAATCCTATTTTGCAATAATAATATTTTGGTGTTAATCTTATTATATGATTAGGTTATGTATGGATTTAGTTATGCTTATAAATGTAAGTTTTCATCGCACACAGCAAATATGTCACATCGGTCAGGAAGGACGACATCGGTTACACCTGATGTGGTAGACCCACCGCCGATAGGGGCTACCCCAAATGTACACGAAACTCGACCAACATATGTCGCGGCTGCAAGTACCGCTAGCACGCGAGGACGAGGTCATGGAAGGGAAAGGGGACGAGGTAGAAGTCAAGCAGCACCCAATGAACCTGATCCCTCTGTGCAAGCATGTAACACCCTAAAAATTAGCGGAAATAAAAATCGAAATTCTGCAATAGACTAAACTTGCGGAATAAGGTATTACAATCCCAACATACAATGTTATTCCAAACGGAGTATGGGTTAGACATAAACATGGTCAATAAATGAAGCATACGACGACAACCTACTAATCTACAATTAAGTAACTAGATTAGGGTCGAGTGTCGCTATCCTTCCAAAATGTGCATCTTCAAAAATCACTGTACGATGGTCACTAGATATCCTCAAATAGACCACTCACGACCCCAAGGTCATTCCCTCAGTCCCGGCGAGCCCCACTGTTAAGATGACCTGCCAACATGACAACCAAGAGCAAGTGTTAGGCTAAAGCTTAGTGAGAACAAGCCAAATAAAAAAAAGAATACTAAACCCAATCGATGTCACGTGGTGAGTATAGCCATGAGCTAAGTCAAGAAATCAAATAAACCATTAGTGATTAAACATGGTACAAATAACACCAATCACATAACGAGCTCAACCCCTCTAGATCTGTTGCTCAAAACATCAAGTCAACCCCTCTGGATCTATTCTTGAGAGTTCCCAAAACAGGGGGAACTCAAGCACCATATGGAATTACACCTTACTGCACCATGAGACGTTGCCCGGCCGTATAGGCCCACACCTTACTTATCATGGCAACCCGATGCCTATTCCGTGCTAAAACGTGAACCAGATGCCCAAAACGGGGACATAGGAACACAGTGCCTATGGATCCATTGCACAAGACTCAAAGCCAAAGCATGTCATTTCATAACATACTCATATTAAATCAAATATACAGGCAATTCATATGAACAATAGTTCAATTCAATAAATCTTGGTTCTTAAAATGATGGGATTTAGAAATCATTACCCAACAACAATATGCCATATTAAAACGTGGTTTTCCACATTTAAACAAATACATTTATCACATAGCTTTCGTAATACAGACGGATTTAGTTTAAAGGTCTCACCTTAGATTTCTTCCTGTTTAAAGTCTGCTTCTTACGATTGCTACCTATGACAACACCGATAAATCGGTAAGCCAAAATATAGACAACTCACTGACTTACAATTCATGAATACTATACACAACACATTGCCAAAACAAAGTACCGGTCGAAACAACATATCGGTCGAATGCCAGTTCCGGTCGAACCCAATATCGGTCGAGACCGATCGAGACCATCTTCCCGGTCTTATTATGATGGGACGTTTACAGAACCCAGATCCAAATCAAAATACGTAAATCTCAAAATGAAACGGTTAAAAACCTTCACAACGAGATTCTATACGGCAGATAACACTCAGATCAAAGCATTAAGCTAGATTCGTACCTTGATTTGGAGAAAATCGATCGACCTCTTCTTCCTGCTTCCTTCTCTCTCTCTCTCTGATTTCTTTAGAATATCAGATTTGTGATATTTAGAAACAAATATCTAACTTGATTTATATTTATATAACCCAAGTTACATTTTACCCCCTTGAACTTTGGGTAAAGGTCGACTTTTCACCCAACTCCAAAATAGCGGGTGTTACAATCCTCCCCAACTTGGAGAAGATTTCGTCCTCGAAATCTCGGCTATGGAAAGAGGTGAGGGTAACTCCGCTTCAAGTCCTCTTCTACTTCCCAAGTCACGTTGGCACCCCGATGGTGCTTCCACTGAACCTTGACCATTGTGACTTCCCGGTGACGAAGCTTCTTCGTCTTTCTTTCCAAAATCGCTTCAGGTTCTTCAACGCAATGATTTCCCTCATCCACTCTGATCTCGGAGAGTGGAATGACACTCTCCTCTTTTGCTAGACACTTCCGAAGGTAGCATACGTGAAATGTGTTATGAATTCCCTTCATCTCCGGAGGAAGTTCCAGTTGATAAGCTTGAAGTCCTATCCGCTTAGTCACGGTGAACGGTCCAAGGAAACGGGGGCTCAACTTCCCACACTTCCCAAATCTAATAATTCCCTTCCAAGGGGATACCTTCAACATAACCCGATCTCCCACTTGGAATTCCATTGGTCGTCTTTTCTTATCGGCGTAACTTTTCTGTCGATCTTGCGCCGCCTTCAAGCGTTCGCGGATGCCCTTGACCTTGTCCGCCGTTTCTTGCACAATTTCAGGTCCGGCGAACTGCTTTTCCCCCGCCTCGAGCCAACATACGGGAGTTCGACACTTGCGACCGTATAACGCTTCAAACGGTGCCATCCCTATACTCGAGTGGTAGCTATTATTGTACGCGAAATCTACCAAAGGCAGGTGCGTATCCCAACTACCCCCAAAGTCGATCACACACGATCTTAACATGTCTTCCAGAGTCTGTATTGTCCTCTCGCTTTGGCCGTCAGTTTGAGGATGGTAAGTCGTGCTCAACTTCACACGTGTACCCAATTCCTTTTGTAAACCGTCCCAAAAATGCGACGTGAACCGACTATCCCGATCAGAGATAATAGATAGCGGCACACCGTGTCGAGAAATTACTTCATCGATGTACAACTTCGCCAATTTATCCATTGGCAAAGTCTCCCGCATGGCCAAGAAATGAGCACTTTTGGTCAAGCGATCTACTATAACCCAAATGGTGCCGTGACCTTTCAAGGTCTTTGGCAGCTTCGTCACGAAATCCATCGTGATGTGTTCCCATTTCCATTCCGGAATTTCCAAGGATTGCAAACTTCCGTAAGGTCTTTGGTGTTCAGCCTTCACTTGCAAACAAGTTACACACTGTTCCACATAGTGCGCCACATCAAGCTTCATGATTGGCCACCAATAATGCAATTTCAAATCTCTATACATTTTCGTGCTTCCTGGGTGAATGGAGTATTTTGACTTGTGGGCATCTTCGAGAAGAAGTTCTCTATTACCCCCTATCTTAGGCACCCAAATTCGCCCATTGAAAAGTTTCACCCCTCGACTATCTTCAGTCAACAGAAGATGTTGTTTTGCCATGACTTCTCCTTTGAGATTTTCCTCTAGCAAGGCTTCGGCTTGCGATTTCTTGATTCTGTCAATGAGTGTTGAAGTTATTTCAATCCATGCAAAGGTAGCACGAGAATTTCCTCCACAGACTTTCCGACTCAAGGCGTCGGCAACAACGTTTGCCTTACCCGGATGGTAGAGCAACTCGCAGTCATAATCCTTCAACAACTCCAACCATCTCCACTGCCTCATGTTTAGGTCTTTCTGATCAAAGATATGCTTCAGACTCTTGTGGTCAGTATAAAGAGTGCATTTCGTACCGTAAAGGTAGTGTCGCCACAACTTCAGTGCAAACACCATCGCTGCCAATTCCAAGTCATGAGTAGGGTAGTTGACTTCATGCACTTTAAGTTGCCTTGATGCGTAAGCGATCACCTTCCCTCTTTGCATCAGGACACAACCAAAACCTATCTTCGACGCATCGCTGTATACCACAAAATCTTCCGTCCCGTCAGGTAAGGATAGGAGCTTCACAAAGCTTCTTTTGTAAGGTGCGGAACGCCTCTTCTTGCCTCTCGGTCCACACAAATTTCACGTTCTTTCGAGTCAAGGTCGTCAACGATGAGGCTATCTTCGAGAAGCCTTGTATGAATCTCCGGTAGTACCCTGCCAAACCTAGGAAACTTCGGATTTTAGACGGACTCTTGGGAGGTTCCCAATTCGTCATTGCCTCAATCTTTGCGAGATCTACTTTTACTCCTTCCTTTGAAACCACATGCCCCAAAAACTGCACCTCTGGGAGCCAAAAGTCGCACTTTGAAAACTTCGCGTAAAGTCTTTCTCGCCTTAAAACATCCAACACTTCACGGAGATGTTGCTCATGCTCTTCTTCATTTTTGTAGTAAACTAGGATGTCGTCGATGAACACGATTACCGATTTGTCGAGGAACGGTCGGCACACTCAGTTCATCAAGTCCATAAATATTGCCGGTGCGTTGGTTAGGCCAAATGGCATCACCATAAATTCGTAGTGTCCATAGTGTGTCCTAAATGTCGTTTTTGGGATGTCATCATTTGTTACCTTCACTTGGTGATACCCCGATCGAAAGTCGATCTTTGAGAAACAACCTGCTCCCTGAAGTTGATCGAATAGATCGTCGATTCTCGGAAGTGGATATCTGTTCTTCACCGTTACTTTGTTCAGTTCTCTGTAGTCGATACACATTCTCATTGCACCGTCCTTTTTCTTGACGAATAGGACCGGAGCTCCCCAAGGTGACGAGCTCGGTCGGATGAAACCTTTCTCGAGAAGGTCCTGGAGTTGAACCACCATCTCTTGCATTTCGGTAGGAGCCAAACGATAAGGAGCTCGAGCAATTGGAGTCGCTCTTGGAATGAGGTCTATACGGAATTCCACAACACGATCGGGTGGCAACCTAGGCAAGTCTTCCGGAAACACATCGGGAAACTTGCGCACCACCCTAACATCTTCCAGTTTCCGCTGGTCGAGTTTGGTATCGATAGCATAAGCCAGGAAAGATAAACATCCTTTCGCCAAACACTTCCTAGCTTTGATCACTGAAATAATCGCCACATCGCCTTTCCTTCCTTCGCCGTAGATTATTGTCGCTTCTCCGTTTGCCACAGGTAAACGAATCATTTTCTTGGAACATACAATTTCGGCCTGGTTCTTTGATAACCAGTCCATGCCCACAACCACATCGAATCCGCCAATTTGCATAGGTAATAAGTTAATGGGAAATTTCTTTCCCTTAAGCTCTAAGATGCAATCTCTAAGGATATAATGAATTAGAACTTGACCTCCATTTGCTATTTCTACCACAACAGCATTCTCTAGCATACTCTTAGACATAGCAAGCCTTTGACAGAACAAATCGGATATGAACGAGTAGCTAGCACCATAATCAAATAACACACATGTAGGTACGGAATTTAGAAAGAACGTACCCGACACCACATCGGTCGATGCTTTAGCTTCCTCTGACGACATCTGGAAAGCCCTTCCGGTCGACCGCAGAGGTTCCATCTTTTTCCCGCCAAATCCCCCAGCCTTGAGCTTCGGGCATTCCGCCCTTACGTGCCCCGGTTCCTTACATTCGAAACATATTTGCCCCTTAAGAGGGCAATCTCGGAACGTGTGACCCATCTTTCCGCACTTGTAGCACATTCCGGGAACAAAGTTGCATGGGCCGAAATGTTTGCTTCGGCACTTGGAGCACCACTTGGCATCACGTCTAGGATCAGCTCCTCGTTGAGCGCTGCTGTTGGCATAAAAGGGTTTTTTTGAGGGCATTGAGTTTCCCTCCCATTTCCTCTTCTCGACTTGGCGACCACTTTGATCCCTGCCGAGGCTGTAAGCATCCTCCATGAGTTGAGCTTCTTCCATTGCCTCCCGAAGGGTGGAGGTCTTTGTTACACGCACCATCGACATCATGTCCGATGGGAGGCCCTTGATGTAAGCCTTGATCTTATCTTTCTCCGTCGGGACCAGAAGTCCCACAAAACCCAGCTTGTCCATGAAGAGACGGTTGTACACCCTCACAGACATACCTCCTTTCTTCAAGTTCTGAAATTCCTCCTTGATTCGGTCCAACGACCTCTCGTTACAGTACTCCTCTAGCAGTTTCTCTTTGAAGGTAGACCAAGACAGTTGGTCCAGAACAGTCGGTTCAAGCGAAGCAGAGTACACATCCCACCAAGTAAGAGCTATACCCTGTAACATTCGGGAACCAAAGATAACCCTCTGTTCCTCCCCACATTCACTTGAGCGAAAAGCTTACTCCATCTCTCGAACCCAGGCCATACAATCTAGGGGATTGTCCGAGCCTTTAAATTCTGGGGGTCGGCAACCCAGAAAATCTTTGAACGTGCAAGTCTGCGCCGCTCACCTGACACCCAGGGCTGCAGTCACCACAGGGGGAATTACAGGTCCAACGCCCCCGGATCCTGCAACAATCACATTCTCGCCAACCGTTTCGTGCCTACGGTTGTTAGCGTCTCGGTCCTCAAGGAGTTTCAAGAATACTTCCTGCTGTTGCGCCATGGCCCTGTTCAAGGCCAACATCATACGGTCCATCATTCTCATTTCTGCCGTCACTTCCTCAATAATAGGCTCTGCAGCCTTCAAATTGCGTCGAGGAATGTGCTCAGGTCCTCCACCCAGCACATCACCCACTTTAGTCACCAGCGGATGGTCGGCCGCAGATATTTCGGCCTCCTGACCTTCCGGACGATTCCTGGTATTAACCATGGTTCTTCTGAACGCAAACATGCAAAAGAACGGGATAAGGATTACAAAAAACACCAGGAACGTACTACTACACTTATCAATTATTATAATAACAGTAATTTAAGTATGCTCACGTAAAACATTTTCATATTAACGTTAGCTAAGTGAAATTATGAATACATAATACGTAAGAATGCTTATTACCATCGTTACAACTTTCAATTTGTGCAAGTTTCCGTTGACCCTAAGAGCATCCTATCTTAGAAAGTCTACCCCATCTCACGAGTCATAGCTTAATAGTCTCGGCTTAAGTTTAGGCATCTTACAGTCATACCTAATTCACTTAAACCAAGGCTCTGATACCAACTTGTAACACTCTAAAAATTAGCGGAAATAAAAATCGAAATTCTGCAATAGACTAAACTTGCGGAATAAGGTATTACAATCCCAATATACAATGTTATTCCAAACGGAGTATGGGTTAGACATAAACATGGTCAATAAATGAAGCATACGACGACAACCTACTAATCTACAATTAAGTAACTAGATTAGGGTCGGGTGTCGCTATCCTTCCAAAATGTGCATCTTCAAAAATCACTGTACGATGGTCACTAGATATCCTCAAATAGACCACTCACGACCCCAAGGTCGTTCCCTCAGTCCCGGCGAGCCCCACTGTTAAGATGACCTGCCAACATGACAACCAAGAGCAAGTGTTAGGCTAAAGCCTAGTGAGAACAAGCCAAATAAAAAAAGAATACTAAACCCAATCGATGTCACGTGGTGAGTATAGCCATGAGCTAAGTCAAGAAATCAAATAAACCATTAGTGATTAAACATGGTACAAATAACACCAATCACATAACGAGCTCAACCCCTCTAAATCTGTTGCTCAAAACATCAAGTCAACCCCTCTGGATCTATTCTTGAGAGTTCCCAAAACAGGGGGAACTCAAGCACCATATGGAATTACACCTTACTGCACCATGAGACGTTGTCCGGCTGTATAGGCCCACACCTTACTTATCATGGCAACCTGATGCCTATTCCGTGCTAAAACGTGAACCAGATGCCCAAAACGGGGACATAGGAACACAGTGCCTATGGATCCATTGCACAAGACTCAAAGCCAAAGCATGTCATTTCATAACATACTCATATTAAATCAAATATACAGGCAATTCATATGAACAATAGTTCAATTCAATAAATCTTGGTTCTTAAAATGATGGGATTTAGAAATCATTACCCAACAACAATATGCCATATTAAAACGTGGTTTTCCACATTTAAACAAATACATTTATCACATAGCTTTTGTAATACAGACGGATTTAGCTTAAAGGTCTCACCTCAGATTTCTTCCTGTTTAAAGTCTTCTTCTTACGATTGCTACCTATGACAACACCGATAAATCGGTAAGCCAAAATATAGACAACTCACTGACTTACAATTCATGAATACAATACACAACACACTGCCAAAACAAAGTATCGGTCGAGTACTACTACCGGTCGAAACCACAATACCGGTCGAAACAACATATCGGTCGAATGCCAGTTCCGGTCGAACCGACTTCTGGTCGAACCGACTTCCGGTCGAACCCAATATCGGTCGAGACCAATCGAGACCATCTTCCCGGTCTTATTATGATGGGACGTTTACAGAACCCAGATCCAAATCAAAATACGTAAATCTCAAAATGAAACAGTTAAAAACCTTCACAACGAGATTCTATACGGCAGATAACACTCAGATCAAAGCATTAAGCTAGATTCGTATCTTGATTTGGAGAAAATCGATCGACCTCTTCTTCCTGCTTCCTTCTCTCTCTCTCTCTGTGATTTCTTTAGAATATCAGATTTGTGATATTTAGAAACAAATATCTAACTTGATTTATATTTATATAACCCAAGTTACATTTTACCCCCTTGAACTTTGGGTAAAGGTCAACTTTTCACCCAACTCCAAAATAGCGGGTGTTACAAAGCAAGTTCTGCATCTAGAAGAGGTCGAGGTCGATGTAGGGGACGAGGGCGTGCCCAAGAAACCACGGAAACTCTTGTAGACATCATTGCTCAGGAGGTAACAAAAGCTTTGCAAGCTGCCTCGCCCATGGTTATAGCATAGGTGCGGGAGGCGGAACTGAAAAATCAAGAAGATAGGGTGATAAGAAACTGAAGGGAGGATAATAACGATTCAAGTAGCAGGGAAGACATGCATGTGCGATCTAGACCACCGAGTCCTATCAGTATGAGTTTGGGACAAAAAGGTTGTAGCTTTTAAGAACTTCATGGCTTGTAAGCCCCAACCTTTTCAAGGTGATTGCGACCCAGTGATGTCAATAAGGTGGATAAGGGATACAGAAGTCCTATTCAGAATCAGCAAATGTGCAGAAGAAGATAAGGTGACATATGGGACGGCGATGCTTAAATCGGAAGCCCTTTCTTGGTGGGAAATAGTCTCCAACTTAAAAGGCGACGAGGAAGTGGCAAGAATGACATGGGAAGAATTTAAGGTACTATTTAACGAGAAATTATGTCCACGCATTGCAGTAAAACAACTAGAGGAGGAGTTTTTAAGGTTGGAGCAGGGAACAATGACGGTGAGGGAGTATACAACAAGTTTTACCGAAAAGGCCAGGTTTGCCGAGTATTATGTTTCGACGAAGGAAAGACGAGCAGAGCGGTATATCGGAGGATTAAAACCATCCATCCGAGAATTTGTTCTTGCTATGGAGCCAACCACATTTCAGGCTGCAGTAAACGCGGCAGAGGCAAGAGAAAAAGAAAAGAATCGCCAAGAGGCTGAGCGAGGCAATATAAAAAGGAAATGGGAAGGTTCAAGCAATGAGACTAAAAATTCAAAGTTCTCGGGTCCAGAAAGGAAGACGTGGCAAGGACAAACTATCAAACCATGTTCTAGATGCAACCGTGTGCACAAGGGAGAATGTTTGATTAAACCGAGGGTGTGTTACCGATGTGGGAGGCCAGGACACCAGTCTCAGAATTGCAAAGTTGAGAGGAGAGAACGACTATGTTTCATATGTAAGTCACCCAGTCATATACAAGAAAATTGTCCTTAGCAAAAGAATGAGTATGCCTCAGGTCAGGGCGGAAGTCGAAATGGTAAGTGGGAGGAAAAACGATCTGAAACATCAAAGCCAAAGGGGAGAGTCTTCCAGATGACGGCAACAGAGGCCGAGGAGACACCAGACGTGGTGACAGGTACCTTTCTGGTCAACTCTGTGCATGCTAGAGTACTGTTTGATTCTGGAGCAAATCGCTCTTTTGTATCTACTGCATTCTGTAATTACTTGCATAGAGTGCCCAAGCCTTTAAGCTCGACCTTAGAAGTAGAAACTGCCAATGATAATCGGGTGACTATTAGAGAGGAGTATGATGACTACAATATTCAGATAGATGGTCGTTCGATTCCATTGAGACTACTCTCTATGACCCTTGGGGAATTTGATATAATAATTGGCATAGATTGGTTAGCTGAAAACCAAGCCAGAATTATGTGCAACAAAAAGATAATTCAAATTGAATTACCTGATAATGGAACCATAGTTATTTACGGAGACAGAAGAAATAGGAAATCTAGCATGATCTCTATGGCAAAAGCAAGACGATGTGTGAGAAGGGGTATCAGAGTTATTTAGCATATGTGATAGATGCTAAGAAAGAGAAAAAGAGTATGGAAGACATTGCCATTGTAAGAAAGTTTCCTGAAGTCTTCCTGGATGATCTGACAAGTCTACCACCTGAGAGACAGGTAGAGTTTCAGATTGATCTCGTACCTGGAGTCGCACCCATCACTCGGGCACCCTACCGTCTTGCACCGTCAGAAATGAAAGAGTTGATGTCTCAACTGCAAGAGTTGTTAGACAAGGGTTTTATACTCCCTAACACCTCTCCTTGGGGGTACCTGCGTTATTTGTTATGAAAAAGGATGGTACGATGCGAATGTACATCGACTATCACGAGCTTAACAAAGTAACAATAAAGAATAGGTACCCTCTTCCAAGGATTGATGACCTCTTAGATCAACTCCAGGGTGCCTGTTATTTCTCAAAGATCGATCTACGATCGGGTTACCATCAGCTAAAGGTCTGAGAGGAAGATGTGCCTAAGACAGGCTTTAGGACTAGGTATGGGCATTACAAATTCCTGGTAATGCCATTTGGAATGACAAATGCACCCGCATCCGTTATGGATCTGATGAATAGAGTATGCAAACCCTAGTTAGATAAGTTCGTCATTGTTTTATTGACGACATTTTGATCTATTCACGCACCGAAAAGGAGCATGAGCAACACGTTCGGGCGGTTTTGAATTTGTTGAAACAGGAAAAATTGTATGCAAAGTTTTCTAAGTGTGAGTTCTGGCTCTGTGAAGTTCAATTTCTAGGGCATGTGGTGACCCAAGAAGGAATAAGGTAGATCCGACCAAGGTGGATGCTATAAAAAAAGTGGGAACCACCGAGGACCCCTTCTGAGGTACGGAGTTTCTTGGGATTAGAAGGGTATTACAGAAGGTTTATTCAAGACTTTTCACGGATTGCGACGCCATTAACATCGCTAACAAAGAAAGGTGTAAAGTTTGAATGGAAACCATCTCAAGAGGAGGCGTTTGGAGTCTTGAAGGAAAAATTGAGCACTGCACCGATATTGACTTTACCAGAAGGAACCGAAGGATTTGTGGTTTACAGTGATGCTTCCAAGCTATGACTTGGTTGTGTATTGATGCAACAAGGAAAAGTTATTGCATATGTCTCTCGTCAGTTGAAAGATCACGAGAAGCGATATCCAACTCATGATTTGGAACTGGCAGCTGTGGTGTTTGCACTGAAAATCTGGAGACACTACTTATATGGGGTGAAGTGTCAAATTTATACTGATCACAAGAGCCTAAAGTACTTGTTCGATCAGAAGGAATTGAACATGAGACAACAAAGGTGGATGGAACTATTGAAAGATTATGACTACGAAATTTTGTATCATCCCGGGAAGGCAAATGTGGTGCCTGAATGCGCTAAGTCGCAAAGAAAGGAGTGTTCGGATGCGGATAGAGGTGACTCCTAGTTGGAGCGATGAATTCAAGAAAGATCAAGAAGAAGCACTAACATAAGAGAATTTGAAGGCTGAGAGAATGATAGGGGTCGTTTCGCTTCTTGAAGATAACAATCAAGGGTTAAAGTGTTACAAGGGTAAAATTTGGATTCCTCGCTTAGGCAAATTTCGTAACCAAATGTTAGATGAAGCTCATAAACCTCGGTATTCTATCCACACGGGAAACAATAAGATGTATCGAGATCTTCGCGAATCTTACTGGTGGCCAGGGTTGAAGAAAGACATAGCCCATTATGTCGAAAGGTGCTTGACGTGTCTGCAAGTTAAAGTTGAACATCAACGACCGTATGGTAAGTTGCAACCCTTAGAAATTCCGATATGAACGTGGGACCACATCACAATGGATTTTGTGACAAAGCTTCCAAGAACACCAAAGGGTTATGATGCTATATGGGTAATCGTTGATAAACTCACCAAGTCAGCACATTTTCTGCCGATTAAGGAAACATACTCAACGAAAAGACTAGCTAAGCTCTATATAGACGAGATTGTGACTCGACATGGTGTTCCATTATCAATAGTCTCTGATAGAGATAGTCGATTCACCTCAACATTTTGGCAAAGCTTTCAAAGGGAATTGGGGTCTCGAGTAAAGCTAAGTACAACCTATCACCTGCAAACGGATGGTCAGAGCGAGAGGACCATTCAAACTCTAGAAGATATGTTGCGGGCATGTGCTATTGATTTTACAGGGTCATGGAAGGGTCATCTTCCATTGATAGAATTCGCCTATAACAATAGTTATCACGCTAGCATCCAAGTCGCGACGTATGAAGCTTTGTATGGAAGGAAGTATCGAACGCCATTATGTTGGAATGAGGTAGGCGAAAAACAATTGGCCGGTCCGGAAATAGTTCAGCAGACTACCGATAAGATAAACCAGATAAGGGAAAGATTGAAGATAACTCAAGACAGACAGAAAAGTTATGCTGATAAAAGACGGAAACTGATAGAATTTCAAGTTGGGGACAAAGTTATTCTTAAGATCTCACCATGGAAAGGGTAGTTCGTTTTGGAAAACGAGGGAAGTTAAGTCCTCATTACATTGGTCTTTACAAGATAACTGAAATGGTAGGTGAGGTTGCCTATAAGTTGGAGCTTCCTGAAGAACTTCAAGGGATTCATAACATGTTTCACGTATCAAATCTAAGGAAGTGTTTGGCTGATGAAAGTACTGAGGTAACTCTTAAGGATGTAAAGGTGGACAAAACTTTGAGCTATATTAAAGATCCGGAAGCTATCGTTGATAGAAAAGTAAGGAAACTAAGAAACAAAGAGATTGCTCTCGTGAAAGTTCAATGGAGACATCACAGAGGACCGGAAGCAACTTGGGAACCCGAGAAGGAAATGAGACTGAAGTACCCTCATTTATTTGTATAGAGCAAATTTCGAGGACGAAATTTTGTTAAGGGGGGAAGTTTGTAATAACTCTAGTTTTAAAAAAAAATGAAATGTGATATTTATGGCTTGCAAGTGAAAGGCCTTAAACGACTGGTGACATTATTAGCTCAAGACCTTGGCTCTTCACCTAGCCAAAATCGACGATAACAATCATGTATATAAAGGAGTTGGACTTGCAAGCATAACTGCAAAAAGCAACCGAGAGAGAAGAAGGCAAGAAGCTTGTATTGGAAGGGGAAGACGGTGACGGTTCGGTGAATCGCAAAAGTTTCAGTACTTACCGGTAAGTGTTTTCTTTGCTCGATATGTCATAGTTAATTACGTATGGATGTTTCAGACCCTCGACGAGATGACTGGTGTCTCGGTAAGGTGGTCTCAACCACCGGTCATGGTCGACATTCCAACTGGTACTACCGATATTATCGTTATGTGTTTTCGGTACAAAGCTCTCATCCGATCCTTAAGACACTCAACGAACATTCTGGTTCGTCAAGTTGTTTTAAAAAATTGGTTTCTCGATTGAGTTGAGGGGTAAGCCGAAGGCTGTTATGGCAGTAAAAAAAATAAAAAGAAGAAGAAACGAGAATCTGGAAAAAAAAAAGTTTTTATGAATGGCTTGTAAGTTATAAAGAGATGAATTATGTATGCATATATGTATAGATATATGTGTGTGAATATGTAGATTCGGGTGAGATCCAGTAAGTGGTCGAAGAGGTAGTTCGTGACCATTATGGATTATGCAAACACACATAACGTGTATATATATATATATATATATATATATAGAGAGAGAGAGAGAGAGAGAGCATAAATGGAGATGATAGTAGAAAATGGAAGCTCCATATATGACATCTCGTTGGGATATAAACCCATATGGGTTTTTGCATGAAAATGGGTATATATACACATACATTTATATAGTTGTGTATATATATATATATATATGAAAATGGGTATATATATATACATATACATTTACGTAGTTGTAAACCAAAAATGTATGTGATGACTTCTAGAAGCGTTAGGTAAATAGTAGCCTAGAAACGAAATCGATTAACTCAATCGTCTATGACTATCATAGGTAGTGGCATCATAAATTTTAAAATTGTGGCCTTGGATTTATAGGGGAGACGCTAGTCACTTTAAGGAACGATTTGGACAACGATTAGTGCGGTGAGTTATACGAGACTTTTTATAAAATGATTGCATGTTTTATTAAAAATTATTTACAAGCTTATTGATATTTTAAAATGTTGTTTATGCATTAAACGTGAAATATTTTCATGTTATGTGTTTAAGATTTGTGTGGCAAAGGAGGTGTATTACGGTGTAAGACCATAAGGCGAGCATGTTGTGTGAGTTTGTCTAAACCATAAGTGCGAACATGTTGTGTGAGTTCGCCAGGTAAAGCTGTGTGAATTAAATACCTCCCAATATGCCGTTAGCTTTGTGATTTAAATTGTTTAACCGCATGCATGATAAATATAATGCTTTGTGAAATTCATTATTGATATTATTCGTGCATAAAAACCGTGTAATCACGGGGCCCTAGGCTCACCCAACTCCTTATGCAACCAGGTCGTCACTCAATCGGGAGTAGTAGCAAGGGGAAGGAGAAAGCTTAGAACTTGGTTAGCGAAGAATAAAGGCGGTCGAGTAACATTGTTCGAGAACTTTAAGTGATTGTGATTTAGACAACTTTTCCCTTAAGTTTTATTATTTTGAAATATTCCGTTGCGCTGAACTATTAGATATTATATATGGCTTTATTTATATATATGGATGTTTTATTTAAAAAAATTGGGACGTTACACAAACCGTTTGGTTTTCATTCTCAAAATCCTCATAAGCCATAGAGAGACAATTATCATAGATTTATACGGTTATGATCAAAATGGCTAGTGTACCAACATCAAAAGTTCATACGTTGGGTGAAATCCCAAGACAACATTTAACCCAAAACAAGGTTAACAAAACTCATTCAACTTGTTCATCAAACCCAAATTAAAATGATCATTAATCTGAGCTACTCATTTTAAGAGTCAAACAATATTTCGCCTAAACCATCCAAATATCCAAGAAATCACATTTGATGAAATCCATAAACATGGGTACCTTAAAACACCTGATAAACATCTTAAATTATCTTTAAAATTTTCAAAACCCAAATATGCTTAAAATGCTCAAAATCGTAAAACTCATCACATACGAATCACATAAAAATGTGTCCAAACCCTAAAATAGAGATATTTTGATATGTATATAGTTTTGCAAAGCAACTAGAACTTACCCTGCTAGATTTATGCCAAATCTAGGTTTTTACCCCAAACTTTAGTTTTCTTGGTGAAAACTTGAATCTACAAGCAACACCTCCTAAATCTTAGATCCAACACATGCAAAGTGTTTCATTAACCTCCAAAGGTCCAAAACCTAAAGCAACATGGAAAGGAGAGGAGAGGAAAAGAAGGATGTGTCAAACCCTAGCTTAAAATTGATGGAGATGAAGAGTTTACCAAAACAAAATACTCTTGAATCCTCTAATAGACCTCCACTCTATTGATCTACTCTTAAAAAGCTCTCACGCGACTTTCCATGCGACCTAGGTCGCGGGAAAAGTCGCCCGAACCTCCAAATTCGCCCCAAACACTGCTCGTTCCCAATCAATGTTTTGGTCATAACTTTTTCGTTTTAACTCTGATTTTGCTCCAGAAAGAACTATTAGACTCCTTTTTGAATTCTTTATCCAACAAAACTATAAAATCTAGAATTTAAGCCCAAAATCCAATTTCTTATGTTTCTCTTCAAAGATCTATTTCTATACTAACTTGAAATTATACTTACCCAAAAATCCGGGTGTTACATATGTCTTTAGAGTGATTGAAGGTTTTGCGTTTGATTTCGATTGAAAATGAGTTTCTATCAATCTTGATTATGAAAGTGTAAGGGGCGTTTGGTTCGCAGAATGTTTTTGGATGGAATGGAATCTGGCAAATGAATTTGACTTTGAAGGAATTGGAATGGAATGTTATCAGGTCTGACCACATATTTGGTTGACAGACATTGGAATGAAATCTGTCTGCTTGGTTCACATAATGTAGCTTTGGAATTGGAATGAAATATTAGTAAATGACCAAAATACTCTTTTTGAAACTTTTAAAATCGAAATCCAACTACTGTGGTTCAGATCAGTAGTGGTCGGCGGTGGTTCAGATCGGTGGTGGTCAGTGGTGGTTCAGATCGGTGGTGGTTGACGGTGGTTCAAATCGGTAGTGGTCGGCAGCGATTTAGATCGGTGGTGGTTGGCGGTGGTTCAGAAAGGTGGTGGTTGGCGGCGGTTCACATCAGTGGTGGTCGTCGGTGGTTCACAACGGTGGAGGTCGTCGTCGGTACAAAACGATGGAGATCACTGACGGTTCACATCGGTGGCGGTCGGCGGCAGTGCAGAACGGTGGAGGTCAGCGTCGGTCCAGAACAGTGGAGGTCGGCGGTGGTCCAGATCGGTGACGGTCGGTGGCGGTCGACGGCGGTCCAGATCGGTGGTGGTCGACAGTGGTTGGTAGTAGTTCACATCGGTGGTGGTCGGCAGCAGTGTAGAACGGTTGAGGTCGGCAGCTGTTCAGATCGGTGGTGGTCGGCGGTGGTTGGTAGTAGTTCAGATCGGTGGTGGCCAGCGGCGGTGCAGAACGGTGGTGGTCAGTGGCGGTTCAGATCAGTGGTGGTCGACGGTGGTTGGTAGTAGTTCATATCGGTGGTGGTCGACGAAGTTCAGAACAATGGTGGTTGGCGGTGGTCGACATAGGTTCATATGGGTCTGATAAATCAAGTAGGGTAGATGAGGGTAGTTTTGTCTTTTTGAGAAAATTGGATGGAATGGAATTGAATTTCTTCTCAATTGTGATGGAATGACCAAATCCATGAATGGTGGAATGTGTGGAATTCCATTCCATTCCATAGGTAAACCAAACGCCTTAATGGAATTTGGTCAATGAAACTGATCATTCCAATTCCTTCAGATTTCATCGGAATCCTGCGAACCAACCCCCCCCCCCCCCTAATAGATGATTTTGCTTCTAAATTTTTAGGGGATTTATATTCAGAAAATAGTAAAGAGTAGTGGTATGTCTTCTTTTGAAAAAAAAATATAACTTAGTAGTGTTAATTTGTTACTGGATAATGAAGAACCACTTATGCTCATTATTAATGAATTATATACGTTATATATTATATATTGTACTTATTATATGGTTACTTTCATTTTATAATTCGTCTACTTTAGATTAATCATAGAAAATTTATGAACATTAATTTAATGATATAGAGTTAATTTGATTTTTATTTGAATATTATCTATAATTATTTTGTACTTCCACATATATTCTAAACTAAAAATATTTATTTTTTATTTTAATAATAATAGATTAATAAATAATATAACTGAAAGAAAATTTTAAGGGCCACATTTAGGTTTTTGCACAGGACCTCTACAATCTCAGGACCGGCCCTGATATGCAGTAGTAAAAATTGGTCCCTTACCAACTATAACCAGCTCTAGTCAAAAACTATAACCATATAGCCACTAATTATGTAACCGGTCTTTAACCAAAAATAATGAATTAGACCGGCATAGTTAGTCCGCAAGACACGGTCCACTTTAACCATTCAGTTGACAAATGGGCAAACATCACGTTATGCGTTTAAGAAAAAATCGGTCCAAACAATTTAACCTTATCCAATTGTTCAACATCCGGTCAATTAGAAAAAATGGTATTTCATAGGAACCATTCGATCAAAATGTAACTGCTCTAGGTCTAGATCCAACCCTTTTCGGTGCAACACAAATAGACATTACGAAATTTTGATGCGTACTATTGCACTACAATTAGGTGTACATTGCCATATCTAGGGTTGAGCATCGGTCGGGTCGGGCCCAAATCCTAGAACCCGATCGGATATCAGGTGGTGGAATCGAGCCCCGAAATCCGACCGAATGTTTTCGGGTGGATCGGATATCAGGTATATCGGGTATCGGGTTAGATCGGGTCGGAATTTCGGGTAATTCGAGTTAGAGAAACAATTATCAATTTCCAGATTTTCTCATTTTCAACATAGACAGCAACCTACTCTGTCTGTGTGACTGTGTCCAAATTCCAAAACTCCAAATTTCAATCAAGATTCAAGAGTAACAATAAACTCTAAATTCCAAAACTCCAAATTTCAATCAAAATTTCAGTAAGTAATTTACCAAGATAAGGAATCAAGACTCCACCAAAATAAAATAAAAACTCCATAAAGCATAAATCAGTAGCAGTAGAGAGTGTGAGAGTGTAAAATTAGAAAGAAAAAAAAAACTTACATTTTCAATTCACGGTGGGAGGGAAGGGAGCCATCAAAAGTTCAAAACTCAAATGTAGAGAGAGAGAGATTAAGGATTCGCCGTGGGCGGTGGTGGTGGTGGTGCTGCGATGGTGCGATGGCCGTCGATGGGCGGTGGCTGGAGGCTGGAGGCTAGAGCAGGTAGGCATGGAAATGGGTCCCGACCCGTCGGGGAACCCGGTCCACCCGCCCCGATCGGGGATGGGGATTCCCCGCTAAACCGGGGATGGGGATGGGGACGGGGATCCCCGTTTGTCTCAAACCGGGGATGGGGACGGGGACGGGTATCGCACTCCCCGCCCCGCCCCGTCCCCGTTATATATTTTATTTAATATTTAATATATATTATTTATTTAAACTAAATCGGTAATTCATAATTTCCTATTTCCTAACTAGGTTTATAATATAAAATTGTTATTTTTTGGATGTCAATCAAAATACAATTACTCGATATGATTTTGAATATTACTCGATATCTTTTGGTACGTGTGAAGTTAAGTTTTTTTTCCCCGAATTCGGTTGAATTTCTTTTGGTTTTAAGTTATTAATTATTATATGATGTTGTGGTTTTTTTATACTAAATTAAATTTATTTCGATTTTAGGTTTATTGAAAATATGTGATATTTAAACATGTGCGGTGTCTCATATATTTGATTTAAATAGATTACATAAACGGAAAAGAAAATCCCCGTTTCCCCGTTGGGGATCCCCGTTCCCCGTTGGGGATGGGGATGGGGATGTGATCATATTCCCCGGCGGGGACGGGGATGGGGACGGGGATGAAGATGAGGGATTGGGGACGGGGATGGGGATTGAGGTCCCCGCCCCATCCCCGCCCCATTTCCATGCCTAAGAGCAGGGCATGCCGGAGTCGAAGTCGAGAGTGAGAGAGCGAGTGAGGGTCTGAGTTGAGGCATGAGGGAGTAGATCCAGATTCGAGAGTCTACTGGTTACTGGTTAGGGCCTTAGGGGTAATACAAAATTAGGTTTTAGAATTTAGAATTTTACATGATAATAGATTAATTATTAATAGATATAGTATAATATAATTTATAATAATAAAACTGATATTTTATAAAATATAAAAATTTCTCGGATATTCGGACGGGTCGGGTTTGGGGTTTGCATACCCAACCCGATCCTACTTTACCCGAAATATTAATCGGATCGGGTAATTCGGGTTTCAGGTTTTCTCCTTAAAGTCGGGTCGGATGGGATCGGGTAATTCGGGTTTTGCTCACCCATGGCCATATCAGCTTAAAAAGTGGTTGTATAAACCATTTCCGATGTGTGGACACGCTCCACCACCACTTTTTTTGGGCCCAAAACCATTTTAATAAAGAATTAATAAATTAGTTCACTCACTCTCTTTTATTATAATTTTTAAGGAAAAGTTCATAAAAACCTACTAACTTTCCCATTTTGAATGAATGATTAAATTCCTAGACTTCTTTTTTTTCAATTAATAAAAAATTAAACATTTTTTTCATTTTGAATTACTAAACCCCTTAACACTTTTTTTTTAATAAAACTGACCATCAAACTATTAGAAATTTTATCTACATCCTTTAAATAAAAAAAAGCTACCTGTAATGGCTAAGAAGGTTTTTAAGTAAAAAAAACAGAGATTAAACCAGTTTTACCATTCTCATATCCTACGTCATTCAAACCCGTTGAACCCAACGCTATCGCTCCCCCTTGTCGCCCATTGTCATCCGCACTCCATCATCGTCATTGACCCCTGTCATCTATCTCCCTCTTTTGATCTTTTTTTCTAACCCAGCGCTATCGCTCCCCCTCTCCATCTATATACATTGTAAAACTGAATAACAAAACTACAAAAAGGTTTTAGGAAAATAAGTATGGAGTAAGAGGATAAAAAGACATGGGTTTATCTCTTGAGGTTTTAAGCTCTTATCGCACAAAGAAAAAAACAAACACGCTTATGAATCTAACCTCTTATCCAGTAAGATATAAGTGGTAAATAAGATATGTTTTCAAAAAATAAGTCACCTAAAAAAAAATTTCGTAAAAAAAAACAAACACATGTTAATCTAACCTCTTAAGGGGTCGTTTACTGTAACACCCTCAAATTTGGAAAGAGCGACTAATTTAAAACTTTCAATAATACCTCAAAGAGAGATGAAATCTCTTACAACAAGCTCACACTAGAAATACAATTCTAGATATAACGTCAACAAAAACAATAAAGTCTTACATAAAGACTAATTAGAGTCGAGTGTTACTAAAACCCAAAGATAGTCGCTACATCCAAAGTAAATGCGGAAGACTTCACCGAGCTATTCACTTATTTAAGCACACAACTATCACTCATCCCTTCACAATATCGCTAGAACTAATCCCGATATGGAACCTGATGCACATGCCGACAAATAAAAATGTTAGTCTAACGCCTAGTGAGTTCAAGAGTTTTTATCATGATTATAAAGGAAAACGTTAAACGGAAATATTGTAACTTATAATCATGATTCTTTAAAATGAATTACTTTAAATATGAGAACGACCCGTTTTCCAATAGTATGCAATTTATAAATGAACGCCTCAACGCCAAACATTCTTTCATGAAGTAATGCAACCCAACGCTTACTCAAGACGTGAATAATGGTAAATGCTCAAACGTTGAAATTTGAATAAAACTTTATAAATCAATCGACCGAAATAAGAGTAAACTTAAGCCTCCAAAATTATAACGTATGGGGAATAACCCAAACTCAAAGCGTCACCGAAAACAAGGATAAAACTAAATACCCAAAACAACACCTTTCGGTGACGGGGGAGACCCGAATTCCATGGCTAGTGGCGGAACACAAAAGTAGGTCACATTCCAAGTTATTGAGTTCACCATACTAGGATCAAGGCCACGAACACGCCGGCTCGTACTAAGATGTGGGAGAGGGCACCCAATGATTCCTAATCATGCTCATTCGCTAGGATTTACATTTACGACCCACGGCTAGTATCCGGTCCCACATAACCGTACCAAGTTGACACCCTAGGGTCCAAGTCTCAACTAGCTACGAATGGGAAATAACTATCCCATAAAAACAGGCTCAGAAATTACATCACGGATGCAGGCTCGGGTATTGGACTCCACGAGCCCTCACCGTATTATCCTCGAAATCTCATGACTAATTCTGGTACCAACGTATAAATAATAGCCCATTTTCTTTAAATAATAAAGACCGACTCATATGCCTATGGATCCACTGCATTACAGTCTATAACATTACATGACTCCAAATGAATGACCAAAGCATCCAAAACATGTAACTCTCAAATGACACGTAATAAACGTCATCATACTAAAAACTCCACAACGGATTATTAAACCGGACAAATGTCCTCAAGACTCATTTTAGTCAAACTGAGCCAGAGCTCAACAAAATTGCTTTATCGTACAATAAATGTCGGTGTAAACAATAAAACATTTTTAACCAACGGTCATGCAACTCAACGACTAAAAGTTTGATTAACCCAAAACACGAAGTTGGTTGAGGCAAACCATTTTCCAAATGAACTCAAACCCTTATATTTCCAAAATACCTCATGACACAATGATATGCATTTTCCCAAAACGCGTATATAAGATCAAGTACTCAAAAATGACAATTACGTCAAATAAACTACATTTAAATAAAATTGTCAAGGACACATGTCAACATGATTTATTTATCAAAATGTCCAAGAATGTATGTTATATAAGTTTATAAACTTAAACACTTCCAAATAACCAAAATTTATCAGCAGTTAACAAATTTAATGTAAAGCACAAAACACTTTAAAATAACCATTTTGGCATGTACACCGTTTTCACAAATCGACTTGAACTCACCTCGCTAGATTTAGGCTAAATCTAGATTTTACCCCACTTTGAGCTCCTTTGGAGAAACTTGAACCTTCAAGGTCGAAACCTCCATAAACCTAGATACACAAATTTCACCCATAAATAATCACATTCAACCATTTAGAATCGATCCCCAAACACATGACATCAAAATTTCCATTTTGGTCAAAACCCTAATTTTGACCCAAATCTTCCAAAATCTTACAAACCGAAGTTGAAGAAATCAAATAATAGAAAATCATCAAGAGAACATTTATATCTTATATTAGGGTTCAGAAATGGAAAGGATACACTTACCACTTAGGTTTTGATGAAAACCTAGAAAACCCTAAAATGAAGCTTGGATGAAGATGGAGATAGAGAGTTATTGGTCAAGGCTTTCATACTACCACATGATGATGGTTTACCCCCACAATACCAAAGGATTTGAGCCAAAGATGCTCCAAAATCACCATAGATGAAGGTAGGTGTTCTTGGGAGAGTTTAGAGAGAGTTGGAGTGAAAAGGAGAAGTGAGAAATGAAGAATGAGCAAAATCCCGAATTTATCAGCCCTTCAGCCCCCTGGTGCGACATTGACCAGCGACAATGCCGAGGGCATTGTCGCATGGCAATGTCGCCAACCTCTCCATGGTTTCTGACTTTTGTTGCGACAATGACAGGTGCGACTATGACACTGTCATAGTCGTCGGGCATTGTAGTCGTGCCCGCACCAAGCCCCGAAACTTGACTTTTTCAGCGCCAATACCCCTGATACTCTAAGAGACTTTAAATAATGATTTCCCACCAAGAATCCCACCATCTATAAATTATAAAAACGTACGGGTGACCTATACTTACCGAAAATTACAGGTGTTACATTTACCAAACGTTTACCCGGGCAAGAGTCACCACTACCATTTACCCTATACGATAACATTTCCGGCTATCAAAATGGATTGATGGTAAGCGTTTACGAGGTAAGAGTCATCACCCTTACTTACCAGGTAAGACTTTCGATCATTGTCTTCCCTCTTACCAGGTAAGTTTGTTATGTTTGTAAGTTTGTTATGTTCACCCGGTAAGTGCTTACCAAGGTAAGTTTTTAGTAAACGGCTTAGGAGTTGTTTACTTACAGCTTAATGAGCTTAATGGTCTAAGCAGCTTATTCGTTTAGCCACACAGGATTGTTCCTTTACGCCATAATCATTAAGCCATTAAGCAAAAATGGCTATATGGAATACGCCAGGACCTCAAATTGTCCCCATTAAGCCACCTCAAACAAATTAATATAAAAAATTTGGACTATAAATGAATTGAACGTTCAACGAATCGTTTATTAACCGTTCGGCGGAAAGTTCGTTTATTTAGAAAATGAACGAACATGAACAATGGTTTATGTTCGTTAATATTTGTTCACTAATGTTCATAAACATTAGTTTACATTTGTTTATATATACAAATAGAGGAAGGATCATGTAAGAAGTTGAACATTTTACGAGAAGACGAGAGGTGTATATCATATATGATTACACGGTATGACGGCCTGTGAATGTGCTTAATCATATATGATTAAACGTCTATGTATTGTCAATGTAACATGTGTTTAACCATATATGATTAAGCTTGTATATCATATATGATATTACACTTCTCGTCTTCTCACAAAATGTTTAGTTTCTTGTTTGAACCTGCCCATATTTATACATTATGACATTAATATATAAAATCATTAATTAAATTAAATTAAATTTTTAAAATTCCTTTTTTAGAACTCCTAAATTTACCGGTTTGTCATTTTGTTATATTGTTTTTAGGAATAAAATGATGATTAATGATGATCGTTTTTTGTTCACCTGTTTTCATTTGTATATGTTCATCCGTTTAACATTTTAATGAACGAATAAACACATTTCTTTAACGAACTAATATGAACACAAAAATTTCCGTTCGTTTACTATTCGTGTTTGTTCATTTGTTCGGTTAAATTAAATGAACGAACACAAATAGATCTCCGTTTGTGTTCGTTTACAGCCCTATCAAAAATGCCTAGAAATAACCCAACCCTTAAATACATACGTTGGGTAGTTTTGTAATTTAATAATTTTTTAAAAGGGTTAAGTAAAATATTTCCTTTACTTTCCTCCCACGTATGTGAGCAGGCTCAAATCCAAAACCTGCCAAAGCCTTTGTGGCCATAAGAAGTTCACCTACGATGACTCCAAGCCATTCGTGGTCGCCCGGGAGATTAGCCGGTGCGCGTAAATTGACATAGAAACCCAACGTTACCCCAAAAAAAAGGTTTGTAGGAGAAAACTCATCATTATTTTCCTTCGCTTTCCTTTTCTTCCTCTCCTAAAAAGATTCCGAGAACACAACGATTATTTCCTTCATAAAATAAGTTTCGAGAACACAGCGTTAGTGTCTTTTTTCCATCTCCTTCTTTCCCCCATTTTAGATCCAAAGATTAAAACTATATAACATCAGAGAGAAAAATAATAACAATTTCAATTTCAAAACAAGATGACGCATCGCCATTTGCCCATCCGATGCTCAAAGACCGTTATACATGAATCTGAACAAAAAGAACGGATAACGTACTACAAAGCATTCATAAGTCGTCTGTCTCTGCATTATTGGGATCAAGCAAGCACAAGGAAAAAAGTGTAGCAAAGCAACCTGAATTGGTGAAGAAGGCTGGCTTAATTAACCAGATGCTTTCTTTTGCTGGAAGACAACGGCATAAATCGGGACTCCAACACCGATGCTGAAGGCCGTCAAAACACCGAGACTCATGGTCAGCTTCTGATTTTTCATCTGGTCCAAGTTGTACATGTGCTTTGCATGCAGGTATGCTGGCTCATCATGACCATGTCCTCCCATTCTCTTTGCTCCAGTTGAATGAAACCCTCTTTCAGCTGTTCAAATATAACCAAAAAACTTTTAAAAAATGTGATGAATCATAGCCATTTCCAAACCAAACAGACCCTGGGGTCTGCAAGGGGAGGGGTGGGATGTAATCAGACCTCACCGCCCGAAGAAAGGTCAAGCAAATAATATTAAAATTCGAGAGCAAAACCATAAATAAGCCACGTATTTGCATCTTATTGGGTGCCACAAAATAAAGAGTGGTGTGGTGGGTTCTTGAGAAAAGATACATCCTTGCACTGCATGTATATGTGATTTAAGAGGCTTATAACAATACAGTAACAAGCATAAGAGCATGTGAAAATGAAACAAATGCTTCCACCATTACATGCTTTCATATATGAGATAATTGATTATAATTTATAACAATAGATGGGAAAAATAATAATTGTATAGATCAAGCAAAAGTCATTGCGACAAATACAATGCTTGAGATGGTTTAGTCATCTTTATAATAGGTCGCTGGTCATTGCGACAAATACAATGCTTGAGATGGTTTAGTCATCTTTATAATAGGTCGCTGAATACACCCTTTAAAAGTTGGGGATTGTACCAAGGGAATATCACTTTGTCTCCTTTTCTTGCTTTGTTTTCTTCTGCTATTAAAAATGATAACAAAATGAACATTTACTTCCTATGAACAGTACTTCCGGTACTATTTTCATCTTCATGCTCCAACTCAACTAATTGAAATTTGAAAGAATGAATATCAACATGAAACAACATCATTGGGACCTTACTTCCTCCGTTTTAGGATCTGATCAACCAGTGAAAATGATAATGTGAAGAAGTAGGATGGGCCAAGTGGTCGAGTACCATTATCACCATGTATAATGAGGACTACAGTTAGCATTACCATTTTAAGAGAAACATTATGGGCCGCATGATGTACACCATTCAATTAAAAACTCGATCCCGAAACTAATCAGTTTATGATCACTTTATAAAAAGATTAATATGATCAAATCCAATAAATTTCTAAATAATTTAAAAGAGTTCTAACTACAACAAAGGATAAACATGAACAAATTATGCTTTAAAGTGCATGGACCCAAAGTTCGATTTCCCAAAAGTGAATTTCCACAACTGTAAACCGTTATCCTCTAATACATCAAACTTTGTACAGACATATCCAAAGATGTGAAAACCCCCTTTAAACCCCCACCCTTTTGCATGTGTTATCTAACAGACAAAAGTTCCCATATCAACATTAAAAGTTAAAACTATTGATTAGAGCCAGTATACCAAACAGTCACCAGATATTCAGTTCAAATAAAGAAGGTGGTTTCAGACTAGAGAAATCATCCACATACATATGTTCATGTCCAGCTTGCCAAATGAGTTATTTAATAAACAAAAATCATTTAAACATTAACAATAATAATAGTAAAATTGAAAATCATCTTTGAAATCTCTTGCCATTATGTTGACCCACAATAATGAGGGTCACTTATCTAAATGGTTTGCAGCATCAGAAAAAAATTCAGCCTATGCATTAGGACATATCCTTCAGCTCTCAAAGCCTCCATCTCATTTATCTTGTCACTTGATCTAATTTAGCAGTTGACTTCATCTGATTCAGCCATACTGATAGACATAGTTAACACTTTTGTTCAAACAGTACTCACAAGCCAGGGTTCTTCACGGAACAGCAGCTCAACTTATTTGGGTAGAGGATAGGTCTATGTACATCCTACCCCCCAAGCCCCTACTTCCGAGTGGGACACACCAGGTTCGTTTGGTTTGGTTTTGTTTGGTTATAGTTAACACTTATTTCTATTTTCTCTCCATATTACTCGTCCTGGGAAAGAGTTCAGCAAGAACTTTCTTGCACCGCTCGATTGAAGTAAACATATTCTTCTAGCAAAATTTCAGGTAGTGTGTATTTGAGAATTAACTTGGTATCATATCAAAAAGATAAAAAATAAAAAAAGATTAGCAAAGTATATGACTTTGAAGCCCTAATGAACAAGCCACTTTTTGAAAGCTAACTTTCTTAAACAAAGATTTAGAGTTTTTTTTTCCCTGGCAATTAGGGCCCCAGCTGCTAAAGCGTGCAGCCCTGAGTTTATCCTCAGTGGCCACAAGTGCTGCGAGTGGGGCTCGAACTCGGGTTGAGTGCTATGAACTCCCCAAGCCTGTACCACCACACCACAGCCCTTGTGGTTAAGATTTAGAGTTTTACTGGGGCATTTAAAGCTTTTTGCCTTTCTAACCTTCACATCCACATGAATGGTAGCGTTTGAATGACATTTGAGATTGAAAACCAAAATTTGATGAATGATGCCGGTGGTAGATGCAGAGAAATCAACATTTTGGAACAATTAAAATCTTATAATACATTAGCTTGATGCAAGTTCATCATCACAGGATCATATTTTCATTTTCAAGTATACAAACAAGGTAAACCTTATTAGTCGAATTCAAAAGAACAACTGACTCTAACATACTACCCTCTCTTTCATTTCTCCAATTCGAGAACAGTCTGATGCATTTGCATACTAAAGCTCTTTCTAAAAAAATCATTTCCTTCCAAAGAAAGCTAAACCTAGAAATTAACATTAATAAATACATCAAAAACAGTGTATACTCCCTAAAATCCAGCCAGATCTATGACCAACCACACTAAACATCAAGTACATAGATCCATTCAAAAACTGTAAAAATCAATAATCAGAACAGCATTAATATGCAATCCGAATCAACAACACGACCTGTACGTTTCGTACGTCAACGAGACACAAACATATAGAAATCAAAAAATTATAAAATTTAGTAATATCAAAATGAATTGTACATCCTTACAAAAGAGATTAGGTAACGGATTTTTACCCGACTTGGCGAGAGATGAATCGACAGAAACAAGCAACCTTGAAGCACATGATCTAAGTCTGTGGTTCAACGCCATCGATACCAATTAAAGGTGGTGTTGATGCCGTAATCGAGAGAATTCTGAACAGAAAATGAAAGAAAAGTTCTTCGATCAACCAATCGAGTAGCAGAAATTAGGGGTGAGGGGAGGGGGTATAAACGGGGAGAGACCGAAGAACTTGGGCCGTAGCTTGGTGGGCTAACAAATCTGTATTTAACACAAACAACCCCCAAGGTTTAGCATAATTGTGAAAATTACCCTTAAGTTCTTAGAAATTAAAAACCAACCCACAGGAAACAATTCCAACTCATTTACGTAAAAATAAGGGAATTTGAATTAAATGTTATATTATCAATGGGTGAAACCTATATAGTTTATATAAAAAAAAGTTACAAGTCATCCATAATCAAATTTTATAGCATCCTAAATAGGTTTATAATCATATTTATGGGTTGTTTATTAAACATTTACCCGATAAGTATTTGTCGGGTCATTTAGCTTACCGGGTGAACATGGTAAGGGTCGAGAATCTTACCCGATAAAGGAGATGATAAGGATGGAGAGTCTTACCCAGTAAGTGAGGGTGATGATTCTTACCCAGTAGCGCTTACCGGGTAAATTGTTGCATACGATACCGTTGTGATGGACTACAATCTGATCTGACCCGGTAAAGTAAGGGGTCGTTTACCAAAAACTTATCGGGTAAGCGCTTATTGACAAGGACATTACCCTCACTTACCATATCGTATAACATTTTCGACCATCAAAATTGATTGTTGGTGAGCGTCTTAAACCCGGTAAGCGCTTACCGGGTAGGATCCCTCACTTACCGGGTAAGACTCTCGGTCCTTGTTATGGCTCTTACCGGGTAAAATTTTTGGTAGTTTCCATACTCAATAGATAAGGATCATAAGGTAAGCGATACCGATAAACGCTTACCCGAATAAGTATCTAGTAAACGGCCTCTAAGTTAGAGTGTTCAAATTTACCGATAACCATTTTGGTAAAGAGTCCTTAGTATATTAATTATTTGTAAAATTTAACTAGAGACATAAAAATTATTAACCGGTTAATGCAACAAGACCTCACTCATTATTACATGTTCCAAAAACTTTACATGTTTTGTGTTACTATTACTTAATTTATTTAGCATATCGTCTTTTTGTTCGTATTTATATATTTTCTGAATAAAATTGTCTTTGACTACATTTCAAGGAGTTTTGGAAGAATACAATAGAAACATTTGCAATGCACATGTAACAAATACTTTTTTTAAGATTAAGTAGTTAGGGTGTGTTTACTAATGACTTAGGGGTTGTGTTGGTAGTTGTTGAATTGTTTAGTGCAGAATAGTTAAGAGGTCATAATGCTTAAAAGGGTCTGTATGATGTATGCAGAATGAAATAAGATTGTTTGGTAATTGCTCTGAATGGACAGTCTAAATGACAACAAATTACCATTTTAACCCTTTGGTGACAAAAAATCAACAAATTACAAAGAAGCAGTAGAAATAGTAGCATCAAGAAATGGTGACAAAAAATCAACAAATCATCAACAAAAACATTATCCTAATAATCAACAAATTACAAAGAACTAGTAGAAACAGTAGCATCAAGAAATGGTGACAAAAAAATCAACAAATCATCAACAAAAACAGTATCCTAATAATCAACAAATCATCAACATCAACAAAAAACACATCAAAAAACCCAGCAAAATATCATCAATAAATGTAACACCCGGATTTTAGCTTAGTAAGTTTTTCGTTCATCTCCAGCCATCTCTTCACCTTCCGTCTATATTTTTGAGTGAAATAAGTTGTACTTTCGAACCTTAAAACTACCCATACGAAAATCTCGAGTTTAGGACATTTTTGGGCTCCGGTACTTGTGGCGCGAGAGTGACTCACGATAGTGACATGTGTCACTATCGCGTGGCACAATCGCCGGAGGCGTACCACCCGCGGTACAATCTCCGCGAGAGTGCCCTCGCGATAGTGACAATGTCACTATCGCATGGCAAGGTCGCCGTCGGGGTCTGTTTGGTTAAAATTCGAATTTTTAGCCCCTTTCTCATTTCTAACTCACCCATTTCATTTAGTTCTCTCCCTCTCAGCCTCTCCCTCCCAAGAACCGAACCCTAAACCATTTTGGAGCTTTTCTCCTCTAAAGTAAGTATTTCTTCATCATCTAGCTAGTGGGATCTTGAATCACAAAACCTCCATCTTCATCTTCCTCCTCAACTTCACCGATTGAGAGCTCGGGTTGAAGAGTTGGATTGGGTGTCCTCGGAAAATCTCGTCATCTAGAATGGTAAGTTTTCTTGAAATATTGTTATAAATGCTCCATTGATGTTTCCCTAGTATTTGGTTGCTCAACCTCGGAAATGATGGTTTTTGGGGAAACTAGGGTTTTGATCTTGTTGGGGATTTTTAGTAAATAAGGTTTGGGGAATGTTTCTAAATGGTTATATATGGATATTTATGGTTTGGAATGTATGGATCTAGGTTTTGGAAGTTTTCAGCTTGAGGATTCAAGTGCCCTTCAAAGGAGCTCAAGCGGGGTAAAATCTAGATTTAGCCTAAATCTAGCAATGTGAGTTCAAGTTGATATGTGAAAACGGTGTACATGTCAAAATGTCTATTTTAAAGTGTTTACATGTTTTATATGAAACTGTTAATTGCTAATCACCCAATAAGTTTTGGTTATTTGGGGTTATTCAACTTTATTAACTTATAAAACACCTACATTTGGGATTTTGGGCATTTTGATTAAATAACTCATATATTTTGGGTATTTAAATGATTTATTTCATGAAGTATATTTTAAGTATAAATGCATTTTATTGGGTGTCATGGGATGATTTGAAAGAATAAAAGGTATAAACCCACTTTGGAAAATGTTTTGTCCCGATCTAAATCATGTTGAAGTCATTTGGGTGTGTTGAAGCATGGGTTGCATTATTTTGGGTCGTTTACGTTTGATTTCAACTTTATGATTTTCAACGTGGGGTCTTTGGGTTTGTTGAGCTTATGGCTCGTTTGGATTTTGTTGGGTTATGAGGACACTTGTCCGTTTTATTAGCTCATTGTAGAGCGTTTGGTTATGATTTGCAATTATTGCATCTTATTTGGGAATTACATGTTTTGAATACTTTAGTTCATTTGTGTTGAGTCATGTAATGTTTCAGCCCGTTAGTTATGGATCCATTAGCACTTTTGTTATTTTGACGATGTGGGACGACTAGCCTCTGCACATCGTGGCACGTTAGGCATATGATGGGATTGTGTAACACCCTGACAATTCTGAAAATAGCAACTGATTTAAAATTTTCTAAATACATCGATAACGATACATCTCCAATCACAAATTTATTATTTAACCTCGATACACACATTAATCTCTACGTGTTGTCTAAACGAGAACGGGTGCTACTGAAACTCATTAATAGCCACTATCTCCAAATTGCGGAAGACTTCACAAAATACTTACACTTGTAAAAAGCTAAGGTTCAACTCTTCATAGCTGCTAGGACCAAACCCCTAACTGGAACCTGATGCACATGCCGACAAATAAAAATGTTAGGCTTAACGCCTAGTGAGCTCAAGAGTTTCCAACATATAAAAATTAATCATTTAGAAGTAAGAATGCGGTTAAATTCATAATCTTCCAATTCGATATGTCTTACATATGAAAACGACTCATTTTCCAATAAAATGTAATTTATGCAAGGAACACTGAATTAAACGTTTTCCAATGTAAACTACTTCAAGGGCGAAGACACCAATATAAACCGCCCCTTCACAAATTATGTTTAACCCCAAAACTCACTCAAAACATGAATATAAATTGAACTCCCAACTCATAAAAACGTAGGTAAGGCTTGACTCCCGAAACACCCAAACATGGTGGAACATATTACCTAACTCATAAAATCATGGGTAAAACCCTTACATATAAAATGTCACCGAAAACATGGATACCCAAAATACAATACCCAAAATAACACCTTTCGGTGACGGGGAAGACCCGATTCCATCGAATGTGGCGGCACATAAAGATAAGCCACGTAACTATGTTATAAGCATAACTTCAAGGATAAACACCCATTGGCATCAACCCAAACAAGTCTTTAGCCAAGGTAGACATCAACCATATCCAGGTCTTTAGTCATAGCGGACATCAACTCAAACTGAGTCTTTAGTCATATCGGACATCAACTCAAACCGAGTCTTTAGTCATACCGGACATCAACTCAAACCGAGTCTTTAGTCAGGATAAACAACCATTGGCATCAACCCAAACAAGTCTTTAGCCAAGGTAGACATCAACCCTATCCAGGTCTTTAGTCGTAGCGAACATCAACTCAAACCGAGTCTTTAGTCAGGATAAACAACCATTGGCATCAACCCAAACAAGTCTTTAGCCAAGGTAGACATCAACCCTATCCAGGTCTTTAGTCGTAACGGACATCAACTCAAACCAAGTCTTTATTCATATACAATAAAACCGACTTTTATGCCTATGGATCCATTGCATTATGGTCAAAACGTTACACGACTCAAATGAATGACAACGCACTCAAAACATGTAATTCCCAAATAAGGTGCAATTGTGTACACCATACGACCGAGGCTCCTTGACGAGCTACCAAGATTGAACAAATGTTCCAAAGACTCCACCGAGTACAAATCAAGCTCCAAGAGGCTTAATAGACGTTTGGCTAAGACACGAGAGCCAATTATGGTTAAACAAACCCAAATACACATTTTCCCAAAATATTTGATTCTCAAATTACCATTGGCCTTCGGCCCAAAACCCAAAAGGTTTTCCATTTTTAAAATGTTCCCCATAGTTGGGAATGACCCAAACCCAAAGGACTCACGTATTCGTACCTTTCAAAACATCTCATTTCATGAACGATGCATAAAACTCGACAGACACTTAAAGGTGCCTTTTTGACCAAATACTTATTTATGCAATAATTCCTCAAAATTCGTTCATTTATGACACATTTAATGAAATGCCCAAAAATCACAAAGATGTGTGCTATATAAGTTTATAAAGTTGACATTTTCAAAATAATCAAACTTATCAGTAGTTAACAATTTCATGTAAGATGCAAATACTTTAAAATAACCATTTTGGCATGTACAACGTTTTCGCAAGTCACTTGAACTCACCTTGCTAGATTTAGGTTAAATCTAGATTTTACCCCACTTTGAGCTTCCTTGACGAAACTTGAATCCTCCAAGCCAAAACCTCCAAAACCTAGATCCAAGCATTTTCAACCATAAATAAACATATCCAACCATATAGAAACATTCCCCAAACATATTACACCAAAATCTCCATTTTGCTCCAAACCCTAATTTTGACCCAAATCTTCCAAAATCTTACCAACCGAAATTAGGGTAACATAATACTTAGGAAACCATCAAAGGAGCATTTACAACTTATATTAGGGTTTAGAAATGGAAGGGATACACTTACCACTTAGGTTTTTGATGAAAACCTAGAAAACCCAAAAAAATAAGCTTGAGGTTGCAGATGAAGATAGAGATGGTGAATACTTGACCATAGCTTTCAATCCTACCACTTGATGATGTTTCGTCTTCGTAAAATACAAGGGTTTGAGCCAAATATGGGTTAGGGTTTGAAGGGAGAAGAGGGAAAACAGTTTGGGAGAGAAAGGGAAGAATTTGGAGAAGGAAAATGAGGAATAAGGTTGATTCCCCGAATTTAACAGCTGCCTGGTTCCCTGGTGCGACATTGCCCAGGGCAATGTCGCCATCCTCCCCCAGGCCACGGTACACTCTCTGCGACTGTGACAGTACGACTATGACAGTCATTGTCGCGGGACCTTTCCGGAGCCCCGAAACTCAACCTTTTCACTGCCAATACTCCCGATACTCCAAGGGATTTTACACAAAACATTTCCCAACAAAACCCCACTGATTACAAGTCACAGAGACGTCCGGTGACTACTACTTACCGAAAATTACGGGTGTTACAGATTGTAAGTCCTTCGTGCGGCACGTTAGGCATAGGATGGGATTATAAGTCCTTTGTGCAATATCTATGGGTGTATGCTAAAAGATGTTGAGCTCGAAACTTTATTATTTGTCCAATGGTGGAACGCTAGTTAATCCCCATTGAGGCGCGGTTTGGCTTCTTCGGTATGGTGTAAGTCCTCCGTGCTATTATTTATGGGTGTATTCTGAAAGATGTTGAGCCCGATATTTAATATCAGTTTAACGTAATGTGTGGCTTACTTTGTGCACGTCGCATTATGCGGAATCGAGTTTCCCCCGTCACCGAAAGGTGTTGTCTTTGGGCTGTCTTTATGTATTTGTTTTCGGTGACATTTTGCATACATATGTTCATTCCATGTTTTATGGGTTGAGTATTAATCCCTACCCGTGTTTTGGGGTGTTTTGGGATATGAAGTATTATTTACATTGTCATAAATCGGGAGTCAATTTATATCCACATTTTGAGTCGAGTTATCTCTCTCTCTCTTATGCTATAATCATATAAACTAGAGTTTATGCATATTTTGGTCGGTTGATTTATAAAGCTTATTCAAATTCCATTTTTCGAGCATTACCATTATTCTCGTTTTGATCAAGTGTTGGATTTCATTACTTCATGAAAGAATGTTTTGGCATTGAGGCATCCATTTATAAAATGCTTATTATTAGTAAATGAGTTACTTTCTTATTTTCTTTAGTAAATCTTTTCAAATGATCATGATTAAATGTTGCAATACTTTCCCTTACGTTTTTCCTCTATAATCATGATATAAAACTCTTGAACTCACTAGGCGTTAGCCTAACCCTTTTATTTTGGCGGCATGTGCATCAGGTTCCATTCCGGGATTTATCTAGCGGCACTGAGATGAGATGAGTGCTAGTTGGTCACTCGAGGAAGTGGTTAGCTCGTTGAAGTCTTCCGCACTTATATTGGAGATAGCGATTGGCATTGGGTTATAGTAACACTCGACTTTAGTCAGTCTTTATGTAGGACTTTACTTATTCGTTGATGGTTCAATTTAGAAATGTACTTCAATTATGGACTATTAGTGAGAGATTTTATTATCCTTGAAGGTATTTTTGAAAGTTTTTAATTAGTAGTTATTTCCAAATTTGAGGGTGTTACAATAAAGTAGCACAGTGTGATAAAAATATCCCAGCAAAAGAATCATCAATAAAGTAGCAGTAGCAAGGAAGGGAGCTGTTGTGGCGAGAATGAACGCCGAAGTTGTTGGTCGGAGATCGTTGTGGCAAATATCGACGGGGACGGCCGCCGTGAAAGGAGATCGTCAGAACAACCACCGTGAGTAGATATCAAAGTGGGAGAAATCGACGGGGACGACCGCCATGAAAGGAGATCGCCGGAACAACCACCGTGAGAGGAGATCGGAGTGGGAGAAGATGACGTTAGAGGAGGAGATGGTGTTGGAGGAGGAGAGCTACGTGAAAGGAGAGAGTTATACTTCTTAAAGGGTCAATGTAGAAGAACAAGGGTCTGAACCATTTAGCTTTCCCCCAGATGAAAAATGGCTCAAAGGGTTTTGTCATGATTCAGAGTCATCAATTTTTTTGCCAAACAAAAATTTCCTCTGCACGATTAAGAGGCTACCTCTTAATGACGCCATTAAGAAGTAAACAAACAGCCCCTTAATCAGCTTAATGGCTGAAATGACTTATTTGTACAGACATTTTATGTTGTTTACTTAAGACTTAATCATTCATATGGGGGGTTATTTGCACAGTAGGGTTGGGAGCACTTGTCCCCATTAAGCTAAACTTTTGACAAAAATACCCTTGTTAAAAGTAATTGCTCCATAAGAAGAAAAAAAAAATGGATCTCTTCACGCCTCCTTCCTTCCACGCTCCAGGACCGGGTACCCGGTACCGAAACCAATGGGTACCCGCTATTATTTTAATAAAAATTATTTTATATATTTATAAACACTTAGTCGAATGATCGTGTGAGAAGTTGAGTTAACGGTGAGAAGCGTGAGAAGTGGATCTGAACCGTTGATCTCTTTTAATCTCAAACCCTCTCATGAATTGCGTCTTAGAAGGGAATTGATCTAGTGTATCTCGGTGTATCTCATCATAATATGCGTCCATTTCTCATCCAATCGTCGATAACCACTTCTCACGCTTCTCACCGTTATCTCAACTTTTCACCGGAACCAACCTTATTAGGGGTGTTCGGTGCGATTTGGGGCAAAACCGCAAACCGCACTGCATGTGCGGTTTGAGCATTTTTCCAAACCGCAAACCGCACTGCATATACCTCAAACCACACCAAACCGCACTGCATGTGCGGTTTGAGCATTTTTCCAAACCGCACCGCATTGCGGTTTGTTCCTATCGCACTTTATGCGTACAATCCAAAAAATTTTAAGTTTAAAATACATTAGAAATCAACGATTTAGTGACTGTAGTCCAAAAAAATAAAGAGTTTGAATATATCCTACTCCAAAATGCATAATTAAAAATAGTCAAAGAAATAGTCTAAAAAAATAAATTGTTTCAATATGATAAACGGAGAAAGTGACGTCTTCAATTTTTTCTTTCTTCATCTTCACTCTCAATTGTCAATGCCCAAATTTTTTATTTGTTGGGCCTTAAACTTTTAAAAAGGCTTATAAATACTTAAAGTCCATAATTAAAATTTAAAAACACAAGCCCAATTATATAAATATTAAATTAAATTACATATATATATATATGTTTAAAATTAAAAATTTAAAAGTAATATAAAATGTGTGGTGCGGTTTGAAAACTTAAAATCGCAAACCGCACCGCGTAAGTCCTAAACCGCATTTTGCGATGCGGTGCGGCAGTTTGGATGAACATCGTGTCTCTATCCACTTAATAACTAGTTTTATACCCGTCCGTTGGTCGGGTAGACGACACGATTTTAATCTAGATTCCGTTATTTGATATTTACCATTTCAAAAGTTATGTTTCTTTATTGTATTCTATGTTTCTTTATTGTATTATATGTTTCTTTACCATTTCAATCATTTAATCTAGTGCTACACCCATTTGTTGGTCGGATACACGATATGAGTTTGGCCCCTCAAAAAGTTTTCTTCGACCAAGTGAAACATGCTTTATAACATGAGTAAATACGTAGAGGAGCATGCATGCTACTTGGCTTTCAGGAAGCATATTTTCAAAACTAACATGCAAATTCCCTCCTTTCTTAAACACTCGTCCCATTTGTGTCACTATTATTTTATCTAAAACCCTTGTACAACACTTTTTCAGGTACTAAATAACTAAAAGTTACAATTAGAAAACCGAAAATTTCTTCTGAATTGTGCCCTGCAAGGGACCCGATGATGGATCAACTTCATTCCAGTCTTTTGGGCATGATGTAAAACACACTTATAACCCATTTTTGCTTTAGGGTATTCAACTTGATAGGGAGAGTTTGCATTTAAAACCTACGGGTGTCTTTCGGTGGCTTGAAGTTGACAGGATGAGTTTCAAGGGATGCATCTTCGTCTTCTTTCCACATTTTGATCGTTTTGTCGGCTTCACATGTAATGAGCCTCGAGCCCGTTACGTCATAAGATAACGCGTAAATTCCAGTAGTCTCACTATCCGGTGAACCTAAAAATGAAATACAAGATTTGGATATTAGTCATGTACATGCAAAAGTATATTGATATTTGAAGGAATAAAAGAAAGGCACGTACCAGGTTGAACAATTGTTTGAGATTGTTGGAAACTATGACCGCTTTTCCAGTCCCAAAACCACAAACTCCCATTATCGCCTTTCATCAAAAAGATTATATATAGTCAATTAATCAAAATGTGTTTCATAAAATAAATTTCGTAAATTTAAAAAATGCAGTCATAAATTCATGTTATATATTCTCTTAACAAAAAACAAAATAGTCGGATTATGATAATAAACCTATAGGAAGTAAAGTCACATACTCAGTAGGATGTTGGGTCAATGCACCCACAAATTTCTTGTGATGCGTAAGAGTCGCCATTGTTTTACCTAGAAGATGAGCAACCAACTTAAATCCAAATCATGAAGATAAATACTACTCTTTAATATAGCATGTTTCCACCCTTGTAACACAACAAATGTACAAAAAAATAACAGGTTCATACCCTTGAGCTGATTAGAAAATGTAACATGAAAAGTTGGATTCCAAACAACAATTACCTTGGGAGTGCAACTTGTTCCTTGAGACCTCCACGGTGTTCAACAACTCCTTGGCGGATATTTCTTCTATAACAATCTCGTCTCCACAAGACAGAGATAAATCAATCGAAGTCAAGGGTGCAACGACATAAAACATAATGTTGTGATGCTTAGCACATAAGGCAAGGCTATATATTCCAATCTTGTTGGCGGTGTCACCTGCAATTAAGTTTTACGTTTGTGTGTGAATTATAGGTTTCATTATGTCAATCGTATTATACCAAGAAGTTACCATTAGAAGCAACATGATCAGCTCCAACGATGACAGCATGCATGCGTCCGACTTTCGTTAAAGCAACAGCTGCATAATCTGCTATAAGAGGGATTGGTATTTTGTCATGCACCAACTCAAAAGCCGTTAATCTTGATCCCTACACTCGAACAGTTAAAAATAACGATTTTACATTCACCCAAATAACGTAAACCACAAAAGAGGACTGAAAAAGTCAACATCATGAAGTTCAAAAGAGGCAAACTAATTAAGAAAATCAACTCAAAGTAACGAAAAGAAAACTTACATGGATATGATGCTTTTATAAATGATTGTTGTAGCCAGCTTGGTACCCACAAGTGGAGGATTAAAACCAAAGAACATAATCCGGCTGGTCGGAACAAATTAATTAATTAAATTTCATTATATTTTAAATCAAACTAATTAATGATTTTAATTCATAAAGGAAATTAAATGTTATCCTTAATTAGTAGAAAACTTACGTTATTAACTTGCTTCCTTGTTGTTAGTCCCAATATATCAATATGATCCAAGGCAATAAATGAGCCAAGTACAGTAACTATTGAGTATTCTTACAACAGGTAGAAGCATCACAAAACAGATCAAAAAGACAAAAGGTAACATCATGATTGTCAAATGCTGTTTTTCAAGAACAATAGCAAACAAAAGTCGAAATATGTTTGAACAAAATATCGAAGTTTGTAACCACCAAGAAACAAAAGTCCAACACTGATCCAAAAGACTACGTTAGCACAGAAAGTAGAAACCACATATCATTCAAAATAAGAAGTTTGGAACAAAAAAGGTAATCAAAACAATAATCCCACGCAAAAAGTCGCATTATAACACCCACATCAATCATCATAATCTTCATTCCCTCTCGATGCTTGTTTCCGTAGAAACTTTGGTCACACTTACAGATTTTTCCGAGCGAGGATGAACACCAGCCGCATCCCTCTCGATGCTTGTTTCCATAGAAACTTTGGTCACACTTACAGATTTTTCCGGGCGAGGATGAACATCAGTTGCATCCCTCTCAATGCTTGTTTCCGTAGAAACTTTGGTTGCCATGTCTATTAGGTCATTCACACAAATCACAGGTCAATTGAGAGGAGAAATCACAGGTCCAAAAAAGAAGAAATCAGAGGTCCAAAAAATCCAGATACAAAATAGAAGAAATCACAAACAAAACTGAATTTAGGGGAACAACGGGTTTAGAATGGGTTTAGGATCAGACTCGTATACATACAATTTCATATCCAAATCAGGTTGATTTTTTAGCATCATATCCAAGAACATAAATGTGTACTATGCTGAATCATACAAGAACTATTGATCACAAAATCATAGAATTTCATTATGAAAATAAACCTCTTTCAGTTATTAATCTTAATTATAACCCTTTTTTTACCCATCTTTCACATTTGAAATCAATGTGGTAATGCAACAATTCATTTGTAGAAGGAATCATACAAGTGTTTTTAAAGCTTACTTTAATACAGTTATGGCACTGCTGCATGGGTACTTGACTGTGGATCCCTCCCCTGGGACTGGTAAGGAGTGAATTGTTGTTGATAGTTGAATAAATTTACTGTTTAGGAGCCCATGGGAGCATTACTTTGCTACTGTGCTATGACATGTTGCAAATAGTTTTGCTTAAAGGCTTCAGGCTTTATGTAGTTAGTTGCTTAGTCTTTCTCCCACTGATTTTGTGGTAAAGGCACTCCAACTCTGACCTATTATTGTACTCCCTTCAAACAGAACGTTGATGGGTCTCTCAAGTGGCACTATTAGTGGTGTTTTATCATTTGTCATGCACCATCCCCTGAATCCTTGAATTAAATGTTAAAAGTGACAAACCGACACCGACTATAACCCCTAGCTATTGTTGAGGAACTTGAGTGGAAAGGTTTCCATCTTGGCTATTGTTGGTGCGGAAGAAAATACTCCAAACTGTGAGACCTTTAAAGCTATGTGATAATTCTGATATTCACATCTGGAATAAAATCACGTTTATGTAAATGGTAAATCTTAATTTACAATGAAATCTTCTACTTGTTTTAATTGAATTATTATTATTCTGGTTTATGACCAGCAGCAGACACTTTTATTATCTTTCTGGTTAGGTAAGAATTTCTAGAATAAGTTTCTTCAGATGTGTGAATAACATGATAATACAAGTACCCAATCATCTACAAGGAGGCAACATTGATCAGGGTCTCATTGGTTTTCCGAGAGTACGCACATAACACATTACAAGTATGAGAAATTTAAATTTTACCATGTGAAGTATGATTCGGGAAAGTCAGACAAGCATGAGATATTAAGTTAACTGTCCACTTGAATACTCAATTCACAACTAACAGATGTCGCATCTCACCTGTAAATCCACGAAGACGTTTACTTCTTAATTCTGTTGTTTGATATAACAGGAATTTGACACTTCTGCGTGTTCCAGTTTCAACATGTTTGAGTCTCGGTTTTGAACTAAACTATTTAAAGCTAAAAGAAGTCTATAATACTTCTATGCAACTCTGCCCTGCCTTTCCTGCTCAATAAGCTCTTTAGCAAATACAATTTTCAATTGAAAACATAATACTTTTAACTAACACATACCTTGTACCATTAATGTACTAACAGAAGCAATTAAGAGAATCAGAAAATTAAAACAATACATACACATAAACGACAGATCTCGACAGAGAAAAAGGCACATGAATGAAACAACAAATGCACTTAGAATCAAGAGTAATGACGATATGAAAATAGCAAAAACGAAGTGTTAGTTAAACATAAGACAAGGACTAACCTGTGTTGTTTTACCACTACCAGTTTCACTGACAAAAAGAACAGAAAATAGATGAAAATATTTATAAGCAACTGTGATATATAAAATCAGAAAAACGTTTCTAAACTCCTATCCTACCAACCATGTTTTTACAAAGATATGTAACTGTCATCACCGGACGCAGCCCTAACACGGTGGATCGAACCACGAGTATGAACAACGACCCGAGGGACTTGAACGCGTGTTGATGTCGAGTCGGCAGTGTCGATCAAATTCTCATCAACGTCCGGATCCAAATCAATGGCTTCATCCCACTTCCATTTGATGAGATCCCGCACACGTTTTGTTTGCTTTTGAAAAAGACGACACTGCAAAAAGTACTACATTATTATTAGTACGACAAATCTTCATATGAGAATGGAATATATATGCGAAATTACCTCATCGCTTAGCTCGCGCGCTAAGTGGGATTGGTAAGGTTGAAAAGCCTCACCAAATGATACTATCTCCACACTTACAGATTTTTCCGGTCGAGGATGAACACCGGTTGCATCCCTCTCGATGCTTGTTTCCGTAGAAACTTTGGTCACACTTAAAGATTTTTCCGGGTGAGGATAAACACCAGCCGCATCCCTCTCGATGCTTATTTCCATAGAAACTTTGTGCACACTTACAGATTTTTCCGGGCGAGGATGAACACCAGATGCATCCCTCTCGATGCTTGTTTCCGTATAAACTTTGGTCGCTGTAACACCCCAAAAATGGGACTAACAAAAATTTCCGGAAAATGGAAACATGGTATGCATGAAATGCCAAAGCACGAGCTCATACAAAAGGAACGATAAATGCCTGTTAATTACAAGTTTGTAATAAGAAGCAATAATAGATGACAACTCTCTTAATCTAAATCTCGCTAGACATAAGATTACAAAAAGGTTGTCAACTATGTCCAAAAGAATTGTCTTCAATACTGGCATCCCAAAAAGGCTCCCAAGCTCACCACTAAAGTCGTCTAAGCTTCCTTGGCGCTCGCGCCACTAGAACCTGAGATACATACCAACAATCAAGTGTTAGACCAAACGGGTCTAATGAGTTGCATATAAACATGGCATACTTGTATGAAGCATATTATGAACAATTATAACGCTCCAATCCCAAAGTCCACACAAGGACAATCATGGGGGAGACCCATTACACCAATAAGTTTTACCTCAAGTCAATGTACCTTGATTTTCACTCGCTTGAGCAACATCCCGAAGGCCCGGCACACTTGAAGACTACCTCCCAGGCATTACTCCAAATGGCGGAGGTCTTGGCGCATACCATTATAGTGGCGCCTAAGACTACATCCTCCTAGCACTTACTCATGGTTCGTCCAACGTACGTACAATGCCTGCCTCTATACATTATTCCATACCTATACGATACATGTATAAGACTTCAACAATCCCAAGCATAATTTAGGTACAAAACTCTAAAGCACGCAAATATTGACCTTTTCACCCATGGCTCATAAAACACATATTATTAAGCCCAAATACCAATAATAATCATAACATTATTACCCAGAATAATAACCAAGGCTATATCTCCAAGAACCTCAAATATGACAGTTAGGTCAAAACTTATCAGGTGATCAGACATTCTACATTTACATGCATTATTAACAAATAAACACATAAGGTAAGTATCTCTCACAAACTAGGTTTTATAGAAAACCCTAGAAACTCTAGTGGTTCAAGAGGAGGAGAAAGTGATGAGTGGAGATAGCTAGCACACCCCAAAAGCCTTTAATGGAGACTTGAATGCCCTTCAAAGTTTTTACCAACCTCAAGGATGTGGATTAAATGTGATTAGGGTTTTGGGGAAGAAAATCGCCTTTTGCCTCTCTAAAATCGGACCAAATAAGTGAAGTGAGGAAAGTGGAGTCAAAGTGCCAAAAATCAGGTTTTTAAACCCTCATAGCCCGTCGGCGATAGTGCCCGACGATTGTGCCCATGGCACTGTCGCGGGGCATTCTCGCGCCCACTCCCTCACTCACGGTACAAAACCCGCGATTGTGACAGGGCGATTGTGCCCTTGTCACTCTCGCGAGGCACTCTCGCCGGGGGTGTACCTAGACCCCCCCGACCCGCGATTATGCCATGCGACTATGACCAATGTCATAGTCGCGGTCACTGTCGCGCCACCCTCTAAAATCTCGTTTTCGACGATTTCGATAAAAGTAAACCTGTAAGGAACTTATAATAATAACATTTAGCATAACATACTAATCATTACCAAACCAAGATAAAATCTCCACATAAAAAGTAACGAGAACACATTAACATTTATAAATACTTACCTTGATTTTCCGGGTGTTACAGTCGCCATGTCTATTAGGTCATTCACACGAATCACAGGTCAATTGAGAGGAGAAATCACAAGTCCAAAAAAGAAGAAACCCGAGGTCCAAAAATTCCAGATACAAAATAGAAGAAATCACAAAAAAAAACATAATCTAGGGGAACAACGGGTTTAGAATGGGTTTAGGATCGGACTCGTATACATACAATTTCATATCCAAATCAGGTTGGTTTTTAAGCATCATATCCAAGAACATAAATGTGTACTATGCTGAATCATACAAGAACTATTGATCACAAAATCATAGAATTTCATTATGAAAATAAACCCCTTTCAGTTCTTAATCTTAATTATAACCTTTTTTTTTTACCCATCTTTCACATTTGAAATGAATGTGGTAATGCACATATGAGTTTGTAAATCACAAATGGGAACAGTGATAAATGTTGTCTCTGCAAAATGGATGGTAACTCAGTATGTTGTGATGAATGTCCTCCAACATTTAATTTGAAGTGTGTTTATGCAGATCTGTTTTTTTAAGACAGGAAGATTTTCAAGAGTGAAATATGTTATGTCCAGTTAACATAAATCGATTAACAGTTCAATGAAAATGTTGATACGTGATGCTATCGATTTGTTGTTGAAAGGAATTCAAAGAAAGCAAAAACGTTAGATTTCATGCAGAATTTAAAGATTAATGTGATCCAAGTTGTCTAGATTTGTATAGCATGTTATCACATAATTCGACAGAGATGTTCCGGAAAAGGGTTATGATAAATTTGAACAGATTGAAAAACCTGCTGTCACAATGCCAAATTAACAGTCTGGGTTTATTGGTTTTCAAGTTATTCGGAGGTAAGTGCAATACAGATCATAATAACAGATTGAATTTGTTCCTATTGTTTAGAGCTCGAACTGTCCATGTCATCCAGAGTTTATTAGATTACTGTCTTTGCTGTCGTGTGAAATAAAAAGGAAAGAAGGATCTGTCCATGCAAAAACAACATATTTTTGTTGAATTCGAAGTGTGTGACAGATTATGGACAGATTCGAAAAGTTCAAAAAATTGCAGTCCATCTGAACAGATTTAATCAAACAGCTTCTATGTTTAAAGTTTCATCGGTACAATGCTATGCCACATAATGTGATCCCAAGTTGTCTATAATTTTATCAAAGACATTCCAGTGTCTTATTATGTGCAGATTTATAATAGGACATGTGCAGATTTAATCAAACATTGTTGTTGTGTTCCATATTTGTGCAAGACTTTAATTTGTTCATGTGCAGAGTTTGATTACATGTTGTCCAGATTTTTAAGTGCCACCTAGAGAAGAAAAATATTAAAATTGATGCAGAAAACACAAATTCTAATAATCAATGGCTGTATTGATATAAATAACTAAAACATCAGGCTAAATGAGACGAGAATTAAAACGCTAATTCATGAATGAAGGACGAGAAGGAAATAATCTCCAAACCTGCAAATTGGGACGAAGAGCGAAATCAAACCTGCAAGAGCCTGTGAAGGAAGTGATTAAGAGAGAAGATTTTTGGGTTGGGAAATAGCAGAAAACCTTCTTCATTCCAAAATTGCAACCTTACTTTCATGAGAAGCATCTTATATGAAGAACATTCATAAAACAGAATATCCCATAGTTCTTATATTACTCTTAATGGGTAGACCAGTCACCAACAAATGCAAAATACAAATGGGGAAGATGCAAAATTCGCAGATTGATGATGTCGGATGTGAAGAATGGCAATTCCAAATAGCAGAAGCAATTTTATAGTTGTAATTTGGGGGAGTTGGAACTCCATGAGGTTGAAGGCGGGAGAGAAAATAGGAGTGGAATCGTGTGAGAGAAAATAGGGAGAGGAGTCATGCAATCGGGAGATCATCGTCCGATTGAAGGGGATGAGTGGGCTGGAACTCCATGAACGTGGAGATTGAAGGCTCGTGGGAGAGAAAACAAGGCGTGAGGGCTGAAAGATTTGGGTTGGGTAGTTATAACGATGGAGTGAAATGAATTTGAACGTCTGCGATTTAATCTGAGATGATTTTAAACGGTTCAGATCAACCCAAAAGTGGTTGACTCATCTCCATCCATATATATATATATATATATATATATATATATATATATATATATATATATATATATATATATATATATATATATATATATATATAGGGGTGGTTTAATATAAAACCCCAAAAAACTTTGCAACCCTTGCAACCTACCTCATTGCCCTTGATTTAGTTTTCAACAGACTAGATTGATCCACCAATTTCATATTTATAAAATTAATTTTCATTTTTTTTTGAATAAAATGTAACCCGCTAGAGGGCAAATTGGGAAGAAAAATATAATTTCAAACTTCTCCTAATCATGGAAACGTGGGTTTCCAACTTTCCATCAATCACATCCCTAAAAATTTGATGTAGAGATGGATGACTCATCCAACTAAAAGTTATCAATTTATATATGCCTTGGAATTTCATCATCCAAAAAAGCAAAACAAAGAATGTTTCACTTATTCTATTCACAACAAAATTTTCAACAAAACATGAAACAATAAAATAACCATAACGATATTCAAAACTATATCAAAGGCACCGAAACAATATTGAATGATGATAAATGATTCAATATTCACCACATATATGTTTACTAGCTATTCAATGTAAAGGGTGATGATTCAGAATTCAGGGTTTATTATTCATGAAACCGAGTTCAGGGTATCTTATCCATGAAAGTCATTTCATGTAAATGAGAAAATGATATCGAACACATGTTTGCGTCAGTTTATTTAACGAACAAAGCAATTCTCATTCATCTTAGACCAATTATATGAGTTTGAGCATGTTAACTGAATACGGATGAGAATACACTTGTTAATTAACAACACAAGATAATCTTAAGGAACATGCACTTGTGCATATCATGAACGAGTATTTAGTGAAAATTATGCATTGGATTCTTAGAGCTTCAGTATGCAGTTAATTTTTTTTTTGAAACCCACCATGACATGGTATGGGATTTGATCATGAATGCATGCAACCTCATTCTTGAAAAATATCACATGATTCAATATTCACCATGACCAAAAACAATTACAGAAGAAAAACACAAACATGCAACAAAATTCTAAACCCTATACTATCAAACTACAATAAAAAAAATCTCAACTTGCAACAAACACAGGTTTTCGATGTAACATTAAAAACCAAAAAAAAAAAAAAAGAACCCACCTTCATCGACAGCCTCATCATCTACAAAACAATCTTCGACGCGAAAATAAAAAAAAAAACAAAAAAACCCCAACCTTCATCAACAACATCTTCATCCGGAACAAAACAATCTTCAACACGATAAACATCGACCGATTTGGAAGCACCATCTACTACTTCGACTGAGTTGCATTGCAGCGAATCAAATGCCAAAACAACCTCTTTGCTCTTAGACGAAAGCACATAAGGATGCCCTACAATAGTTCGCCGACAAGACCGCCGGAGAGATCATCTCTTCCACTACAATCTTCGCCCTCCTCACACTCTATATCCATTGAAAACAGAAAACACAACCAAAAGTTTCACTGCATAAACAAAACCTAAGAACGACTACTCATAAAAAAAAACCATGAGAATCAAATCAAGATGGAAGGAATATCGCTTGCAGAATATATTGCTTAATTAAAAAAAATATATATATCTTCACCATTGACGATTTCAGAATGCATCCAAAAATTAATTGCTACATTCATGGAAATGATTAATACCATTAATAATTAAAACAAAATAAAAAAAAACAAATTTATAAATTGACATAAACACCCCTGCGAACCATAAAAAAATAAAATAAAATAAAAAGTAAAACAATTTGAGATGGAGGGCTAGGATGTGGGTTGTAAGAGCATCACCAACAGCTTCTCCAAAATGGAGAAAATGAAGATTTTAGCCATTTTTGTGTTCTAACAGATTCTCCAAATCTTTCTCCAAAATGGATAAAGTAGGAGAGAGAGTGTAATTTTCTCCAAATATAATCTCCAAAAATGATTACTATAATAGAGAAATTATTTTTTTATTATATTCTACCAATAAGATTTCTTCAAATTAGATGGGTATGAGAGATAAATAATATTTTATTAGATTTATACAATATTTTAATATTATAAGTAATGATTTCATCTCAAAAATGGAGAATCTGTTGGCGATGGATGTAATTTTTTATGTAGATTTTGATTTTTAATTCTCTATTTTAGAGAAATTTTGAAGATGTTGTTGGAGATGCTCTAAGGGTTGCAATCTTTTTGAGGGTTGCAAAATATCCTCCCTCTCTTTCTCTCTATATATATAAGAGCATCTCCAAAATGGAGAAAATGAAGATTTTAGGTATTTTTGTGCTCTAACAGATTCTCCAAATCTTTCTCCAAAATGGAGAAAGTTGGAGAGAGAGTGTAATTTTCTACAAATATGGAGAACTCTCCAAAAATGATTATAATTAGAGAGAAATTGTTTTTTTATTATATTCTACCAATAAGATTTCTTCAAATGAAATGAATAGAAGAGAGAAAGAATACTTTATTAGATTTATATAATATTTTAATATTATAACTAATGATGTCATCTCCAAAATGAAGAATCTGTTGGAGATAGATATAATTTTTTATGTAGATTCTGGCTTTTAATTTTCTAGGAATTTTGGGGATGCCCGTTGGAGATGCTCTAATATTAATAAAATATCTTTTAGTTTTAGTTTTAGGGTTACACTGCACACTACGCTCGGCTTTCTCATTCTCGGTTCTTCTTCGTCGTGTGTACTCTACTGCTCGACTTCATTCAGAGATTCACAGGCTCCAATCCAAGATTCATAATCGACTTCTCCAGACTCCAATCTAAGATTCATAATCCACTTCTCCAATCGTTCTACTCCCTTCCAAATTGAACTTCCTCTGAACATTATCTTATAATTTCAAGTTCAATTTGCAAGGGAAAAGCCGCCATTTCGATCCATCATGCCTACAGTTAGTGTTGGAAGGGACCTTCTTTTCCAAGCCCTAGGACGCACTTACAGTGAGTTTGAATCTATCTGAATTTATTCTGTTCTCTTAAATTTCTAACAGTTTCCCTCTAATTTTATTTTCTCTCATTTTCTTTATGTCAGCACAAGATGAGTTCGAAGAATTGTGCTTTGAATTTGGAATCGAGCTCGATGATGTGGTAAATGTTTGCTTGCCTTAACTCATTTGTATGTATGTAAAATGTGCATGATTTATGTAGTTTTATGTATATGATATGCCAGACAACAGAGAAAGCAATTATAAGAAAGGAGAAACACCTAAAAGAAGACGAAGAAATTGGTGGTGATGAAGAAGTAATCTACAAAATCGAAGTCCCTGCCAATCGGTAATGTTAACTGTCACTCGTGCTGTTTATTTTCTTGAATGTTTTGGCATTAGTGTGTGATGTGTCTGACAAATCAACAATGCAATGGATAAGAGCATCCACACTGTACGTGTTTTGTTTTTCACCTAGCTTTCTCATAGCTTTTTTCTTACACATTATTGCCACATCAACAACTTAAAAACCTCCACTATGAAAAACCTCACCTAAGCTTTTTCATTACTTTTTTAAACTATTCAGGTTCCCACTCTTTTAACTTTATATCATTTTTATTCTTATTTATAAAAATAAATACATTAAAATTCATACAAATACATATTTATTTAAATTTAAATGTATGTATGAAAATAAAAATTGGGTCATTAAGAAATGTGATAGAATTGTATAAATATGTCAAATTTGAGATATTATTTTAAAAATATAAAATATAATTATTTTCATTATGTATTTATTTATATTATTTATTTAATAATTATATTTAAATAAGATTACTTTAAATATATTAATAAATAAAACTGGTTAATAAATAAAACTGGTTAATAAATAAAACTGATTAAATACGAAACTTTTATAAAATTCTATAAAGTTAAAACTGATTAAATACGAAAAAGCTATGAAAAAGCAGGTCGTGCAGTTACGAGCTATGACGAAAAACCTCACGAAAAACCTCAATTGAAAAATCTCTCCACTATGTGAAAAACCTCAAAAGGAGGTTTTTGCTTTTTGAAAAACCTCCCAAAAACCTCACGAAAAACCTCCCAACGAGCACATTGTGGATGCTCTAAGCTTTGATGACTATAGGCCAACTTTGGCTTGGTGTGGTTTGCCAAACAGATCAATAAGGCTGTGGGATAGCAATCTCTGATGTCAATTTGTCTGATGTATTGAATTTAAGAGTAGTCCCTTACAGCCAAGTTGAGAAAAGAAATAAAGATTCATTCTTTTTATTTTGATGTCAAATGAGCCAAATTTGAAAGTGAAAATTAATATGAATTTTAAATGATTAACATGAAAATCTAAAAGTGGGAATAAAATTTAAAGACTTGCTACAAAATAAAAAACGATGTAGTTAAATTCCTAAATTCTATATCCATTTTACATTTAAGATGTTCAAACAAAAAAACTAAACTGTAGCTCTTTCATATGGAAGGGAGTATGAGTATGGTCGTTTGGAAGTAATGTTTGACGTGGATCTTATTAGCTTTTACTGAGAGGTGAAAGGATCTCAGTCAGTTATATATAAAATGCTCATTTAATATGCAGATATGATTTGCTTTGTCTGGAGGGACTTGTTCAGTCCCTGCGCATTTTCTGTGGGGTTGATTCAGTACCTAAGTACACACTTGCTGGCATTAGTAAGGAATCTATGCTTAAAATGCATGTTAAACCTGAGGTATGTATCTCCTAGACCCTAAACCGTTTCTGGTGTGCTATGTATGTTTAAAGCACAAGAGCTTTTTATTTATATATATATATATAAATGATCTTTTTTTCCAGACATCTGTGATACGACCATATGTTGTTTGTGCTGTTTTGAGGGGTATAACTTTTGATGAGGCGAGATATAACAGCTTTATCGATCTCCAGGATAAACTTCATCAGAATATATGCAGGTAACATTATGTCTTACTTTTGTTGCCGATTGTAGTATGCCTTTATACACACACACGCACACACACACACACACACATATATATATATTATATACTTTTGCTGTGTTGGTACCATCAGAGATAATTTTGCTGGCTTTAAAAGTTGACTTTACTCCATGCCTCATGAAAACCAAATTAAGTAGCACCAAACCAGGTGCTGCCAAAGCTCTTGTGGCGATGGAGATTCACCTACGATGACTCCAGGTCATTCGTGGTCACTCGGGGATTAGTCGGTGTATGTAAGCTGGCCTGGAAACCCACAGTTTACCCAAAAAAGAAAATTAAGTGGCATGAATACTTGATATGCTGTATCAACTATCAAGTATGAATCCTATTTGTTGATTATGTTTAATTTGTTTTTAATTTACCTTTTATTTGAAGTAGCATCCTGATACGGTCTCAGTTGAAAACAAATGAAATTGATATTGCAACTGAACGATTAATGTTTCCAGCAATTTGAGAAGCTGGGGTCTCCCTTGGCTCACGCCAAAATCAGTGTTTAACAATCAGATACCTTCTTCTACGCCCTTGACACCTATTTAACAGATTACTCATGCTACTTTTTCCTTTTTACCATTTGTAATAGAATACTACCAATTTCAAAATTGCCTCTACCCCTATTGACTACTGTTATTACATCCTTATTAAAACAACTACCCATCCTACCCCTTTACTCCATCTAGTCAACGTAACTAATAGCATCCTTCAGGGGTATATCACGTCCAATCAATTCTAAATTACTGTTAGTGAAATTCCACTTTCTAATTTGTTGGTAGACAATAATTCCAATGCTAATTAGCTTGGACTTGAGCCCACTTGATATCTTGCTTGGTCCTAAAACTACACCCCTTAAAAACCAACTTGCCACCGGAGAATGCCAACTTGAGAACCTTATTGGAAAAGCTCTGCTTGAGAACTAAAATGCTACTGGAACAAAACAACAAAGAACCTTACGACAAAGACAGACTACCCACCAAGAAAGTGAATTGAACATGCATGCCCCTTGAGCTCTAGTCTGCGTTAGATCCAACTAAACCCAACTAATATCTATAAGCTTGATTACAATAAAAATGAGTGTTGGGGGGATTGACAGACATTGAGTGGTTTATTGAATGACCAAATTCGGTTTTGATGCCATGACTGAACTTCTAATGGGCAACGGGAAAGGGTAAAATTGCTTGAGTAGACCCCAGAACATTTTCATCTCTGTCCGTATGCCTCAACCTTGAATAATAGTGCAATTGTGCAAATACCTCAAAAGATTAAGACACTGACCTACAAACGTTTGAATAAACATTAACTTTTACCTTCATGTGAGTTGATGCCTAGTGGACGATTGATGCCTAGTGGACGATTGATGCTTTATGTACAACCATGACGGAATTGGTTGATAAACAAACACCATGTCCACGATAATTTTCAAGGCCACCAATTACTTCTGAGAGGACAAAGCTATAGAGTTGGGTGTCTGAGGAAACTTTGACAATAGTAGGTGAATCATCAAAGATGTGAACGACTTGCGGAAAGGGAGATCTGGAATCGTTGATGGAGGAGTCAAGATCTGTGAAATGGTGACGATCAACTTCTGCTTTGGTGGTAGGTAAATGAGGATGTAGAGATGAGAAGACACCATAGAAAGCTTGGGATAATCACCGGGCATGAAGGCTAGTGATGTCGTAAAATAGATAGCTTGACCAGTTGACCTATATTTGACGATGAGAGTTTGAAGGAGGATGTAAACATCGATGGAATCGAATCTGTCAAAGGAATTTGACTTTAAAGGAATTGGAATGGAATGTTATTAGACCACCTGTTTGGTTGACATACATTGGAATGGAATCTATTAAAAGAATTGGAATCTTTCCGTTTGGTTCACATAATGTAGTTTTGGAATTGGAATGAAATATTGATAAATGACTAAAATACCCTTTTCTGAAAATTTAGAAACCGAAATCCAACTATTGTGGTTCAGCCTGATGGTTCAAATCGGTGGTGGCTTAGAACGGTGGTTCAAAACGGTGGTTCGGAACGATGGTTTAGGTCGGTGGTGGTCGGTGGTGGTTAGTGGTGCTCTAAATTGGTGGTCGCTGGTGGTGGTTCAAATTAGTGGTGGTCGACGGTGGTTTAGAACGGTGGTTCAAATCGGTGGTGGTTGGCGGTGGTTCAGATCGGTGGTGGTCGGCGGTGGTTTAGATCGGTGGTGGTCGACGGTGGTTCAGATCGGTGGTGGTCAGTGGTGGTTCAGATTGGTAGCAGTTGGATCAGTTTGATGGTGGTCTGTGGTGACAGTGGTTCATATCATGGTGCTCGGCGGTGGTTCAGAACGTGGTTTAGATTGGTGGTGGTCGACGGTGGCTCAGATCGGTGGTGGTCGACGGTGGCTCAGAACAATGGTGGTCGACAGTGGTTCAGAACAGTGGTGGTCGGCGGAGGTGGTCCGAGTAAATTATGTAGGGAAGATGAGGATAATTTTGTTTTCTTGAGAAAATGGGATGGAATGGAATTGAATTCCTTCTCAATTGTGATGGAATGACCAAATCTATGAATGGTGGAATGTGTGGAATTCAATTCCATTCCATCGGTAAACCAAACGCCTGAATGGAATTAATCATTCCAATTCCTTAGAATTGCATTGGAATCCTGCGAACCAAATGCCCCCTTAGTTTTCTAAACATGTGATTAATGGTTATAAAAATCGATGCAATTGCCCCGTCACATTCTTATTCAACATGCCATTGACCATAGTTCCCGTCTGCAACTATTGCATATTCCCCGTTGAATGTTAATGTCCTTGCCATATGCTTTCTAATTCTTTTTTTGTTTTCTTGTTTCCCTTCCTTTCTTTTTTCCGCATACCATCTTTAATAGGAAAAAGAAGTTGTGTATGAGCATCTTTGTTTAAGTATGACGACCCACAACAAGACTAGAGGCTTTCCAATTGGCAGCATTGGTTTAAATTTTGTTTTACCTTATATCTAGCATTATTTTACATTCTTGTTTAGTCATTAATCATCCTATTCTCATTTATCCTCTTCAATTTTGCAGACGGAGAACTCTAGTTGCCATTGGAACGCATGACTTGGACACGATAGAAGGCCCATTCACTTATGAGGTTTGTGATTTTGTTAAATACATTCATATAAAGGTCCTTGGTGTGACATTCATTCATTTTATAGACATGTTGAAATGGATACAACTTAATTAGGAAGCATGTTTACTTAATGTGAATAACATGTATTTTACTCAAGTTATCTGTTACATAACAAGTCCAACCAAGGCTAGGAATATTCACACTGAATATACTCCTGATTTTGATTGCATGAGGTAATTTTGCAAGTTGTCTTCCTCACAATGTGTTCTATATGATGGTCATATCTACATTCACGCAACTTTATATGCTTTGTGCCATATTGCAGAGAAGGTGTTGCATGTTGTGATTTATATGCTATTCTATAATTTGGCTCAAATTTGTGCACACAAAACAGTGTATGTGCAAAAGCATCAAGTAATTTCCATAACCTAGTGGTGTTTAAGACTTGGTATATGATGTTGAAAAGCTATTCATTGATTTGCAAATGTCTTATTTTGCATCAAGACACTAATGACATGTTTCTGAGGATACCAATGTTGTGATTTGCATTTATGCTATTATCTTTTTAATGCGACCATACTATAGAAAGATGAGATAGAGATGTGTTTAATGGTATCTTAATTCAATGCGACACTCTAGTGGTTATGTGCTTTATTGTCATCGTGCATTGTGGCCCTGATAGAACAATTAAAGTAATATTCAGAGAATAAGGTAACCAGTCTTGATTTTTTTTAGAGGGGTAACCAGTCTTGATTGAAAGAGTGAAAACTCCTATTTTTAATCTTGCTTACATTTATCATAGAACACATCTCTATCTCATCTTCTATATTAACAACATGATGGCAACTTTATTTGTTAGGAACTATAAGATGTGATTGATCATGTCTGGATAAGTACTTATGTAGAGATTACTTGTTAGAAAGAGTATGATCAATGAGGATGTTAGTCAAAGGATATGAGTAGGCTGATTGAAATGGTTTACGTGGACAAAATGTTAGGCCAACAAAAGGCATCATGCACACATGACTAGTGGAGCAAAAATGCAAATCTTGAGGTGAGATGTGGGCACATAATGATAGATAGGATTAGAAATGGGATTTACAATAAACCGTTTTTGGATGACACTAGTTGAGATGGTGGGGTAACATCTTTGAGGTGGTTTGGTCATCTTCAGTGTAGACATTGAAACGTGCTGGTTAGAATATGAGACTTGTGCCAACTGGAAGTCATTAGGCGAGGTAGATGTTTGCCACAATTGGCATGGGCACGAGTAATGCCATTCATGTCTGTAACCACACAGAATGTTGGCTTCTGGGTTGCATTGCTATATGATTTGTTTTATTTTCACTTTTAGCCGACATTAATTGGTTTGGAATAAAAGGACGGTTCTTGTGTCATCTCGCTTACCAGCAAAAAATATCCAAAGCAGAATCTTCAAAATTCAATGCATGACGAATTTACACGAAATGTATGGTTGGATGGGGAGTTTTGAACTGGTTAATCTTGCACATGCACACAAAATGTTAGGCCAACAAAAGGCATCATGCACACATGACTAGTGGAGCAAAAATGCAAATCTTGAGGTGAGATGTGGGCACATAATGATAGATAGGATTAGAAATGGGATTTACAATAAACCGTTTTTGGATGACACTAGTTGAGATGGTGGGGTAACATCTTTGAGGTGGTTTGGTCATCTTCAGTGTAGACATTGAAACGTGCTGGTTAGAATATGAGACTTGTGCCAACTGGAAGTCATTAGGCGAGGTAGATGTTTGCCACAATTGGCATGGGCACGAGTAATGCCATTCATGTCTGTAACCACACAGAATGTTGGCTTCTGGGTTGCATTGCTATATGATTTGTTTTATTTTCACTTTTAGCCGACATTAATTGGTTTGGAATAAAAGGACGGTTCTTGTGTCATCTCGCTTACCAGCAAAAAATATCCAAAGCAGAATCTTCAAAATTCAATGCATGACGAATTTACACGAAATGTATGGTTGGATGGGGAGTTTTGAACTGGTTATGGATTGTTAAGATCTATATTTGGGGTGACTTTGTTGGTAGCGGGCTTGATTTTGCAACAACATCAGCTTAAAATTGGGTACAAAATGAATTAATGAACATATAGAAACCATACTAGGGGTGTTAGGGATCATAGTTGAGCAAAGATGTAGCATTGTCATATGAAACTCTTATTTTTTGTTCACTTCTCTCTACCTTTAGAAGGCCAAATTTCATGATGATAAAGATGTGATCCTTTAGACTTCGACACTGACATACTGGCAGGTTCTTAGGGACTCCTTACTGGACTTTTGATCGACATTTTAGCTAGTCTTTAATAACACAATTAATAATGCTTATATTGGACTCCTAGTATGTTGCTATTACCACTTTTGGCTGCGACTATCTTGAGCTTTGAAATAACAATTAATTACACTTTTTATCTTAATTTGTATCGACTCCAAATTACAATCCTTCCAAATAGCAATATGAGATTAATGTTTAGCCTTGCCCATTTTAATATAGAAGTTCTAAACTCTGCATGCATTGTTGTTTTAGTATTGCATCTTATGTAACACGTCAATGAACATTGAAATATTAGTAAGCAATAATTTTTCCTTTTGTGTAATTCTTTCGGAGGTTCCAGTGCTTGATAACTATTATCATTTCAGTTGGAACGCCTTGCCGAAGGATCAAATAAACAAGGATACTTGACTTTTTTTCAAGGATCTTCCTTGTACCTTTGGATTGCCTTGTTAAACATTGGGAAGTTGATGACATATGTATACTACTATACTCTAGCCCAAGATATGAAAAAACAAACAAGAATTAAAGAAGAAAGAAGAATCATAGCTATCGGTATTAGAGCTCGTTAGGAATCTGTATATCCACAAGTGCTCCAAAGAACATACACATATGATCAATTATTTTAGTGTGTGGTTGTTGCAAATATAGAAAGTGAATACCAATATTATCTATAATTTAATGCTTTATCTTTTATCTTTTTTTAATTTGTGCAGGCTTTGCCACCATCAGACATAGAGTTTAAGCCATTAAAACAGGTAAAAAGTGGCTATTATTTGGTTTGATTTGTGCATATTTTGCATAGACTATATATAATATCACTCATGAGTGTGGTCTTTACTTTCAATTTTTGGGATTTCCAGACAAAGTCATATCTATTTGCAACCTTATAGGAGTGTAAGGTTACTTCACTCATGTTAAATATGTATCAGCTTGATGTCATTTCATAAAGGCAGGGATTACCAAGTTTATATTTCATGTAAAACAAATGATATATTTGCAAGTCTTGAACTCCTTGCAAGCAATGAATAGGGAAAAGCCCTCATCATGAAGATATAACTTATGTGATGAGTGTCTATAAGAGTGTGTGTGCGCGCCCACACGTGTGCATGTTCTTAAATAGATAGAGAACTCAACGAAGGAATGCCCATGTGTGAAAGCTAAAGAAAGAAAATAGTTAATTGAATTGTTTGGAATTTAAGGAGGGGGGGGGGGTATTATCTCATGTTTAGAAGTTAGGGGTGTAGGTGGTGGTTGACATCCTCCATTTCGGATGCATAATATCGAGAAAAGACTTTGATGGTGTCACTTATCTATAGAAGACAACTAGAAGAAGTGTAAAGAAGAAGACAAAGGCACAAATATTTAATGAGTAGCCTGCCTTTGGTTGATTTTATGTTGGATGCTAGCATGTTAGTGAATCAATTTGATTTTATGTTGGAGAGATAAACGCGTAGGCTCAAGCATAGTTGTTAAAAGCGCGCCTAAGCTCTGAGGCTCATAAAGCTCAAGGTCTTGGGCTTTTTTGAAGTCGAGGCTCGGCGTATTCACGAGGCTCACTAAGGCCCTGCGCTTTGGCTGAGGCGCCTTGTGGGCCTAGGTGCGCCTCATAAAGAGTTACCAAATACCTAGTCAAACCCCAGTATTAAATAAGTTTTCTCATCTTCTCATCTCCTAACTTCTTAAAAAAAGAGTTATTAAATAGATGACTCTAATACACGGTCATTAAAACTTCAAGCTTCCTTCTCTATAAATACCCAGACCTTAAAACTTCTCCCTCACGACTCATGCTTTAAATCTCTTTCTTCTGTCTCTATTGATGTATTGTTGTTTGTTGCATTGGAGGCTTGTACTTTGTTGCATATTTGAGTTGTGTGTAACTCTGTGTGTGTATTGATAAGATGCGCCTCACATTCCTAAGGCCCGCACCTCACTTTTGCGCCTCGCGCCTAGGCCCCGGGACCCCCTTGCGCCTAAGTGCGCCTTGAGCCTTTAACAACTATGGGCTCAAGGCAATCTTAGTGAATATTTTATTTTAGTTTTCCCTAATATAAGTGTCAACTCTCAAAAGTAAGTGTCTAGTTCTCAATTATACCCTAAATTATGAGATGGAGAAGTTCGTTACTCCCTCTATTATTAGGGGTAAAATTTGTCATTTTAAACAATTAAAAAAGTGTAATAGTTGCACATTTTAAAAAATGTTGCCTTTTTCATTGTGGGCATCAGGACATTTATTTTGGGACAGAAATTTCTGTATATTTGATAATGCTCTGTTCCATAGTAAGAGATTTGCTTATGCGATGGTGATGCTTTCTTTTATAGGTGGAAACTTTCCGAGCTGATAAGCTGATGGAGTTTTACAAGGTACGGCCTGTGTGTGTAAATATATAGTGGTATGTATGTACATAGTTATCGTTTCACTGGTCTCCACTTAATTCCAGCTAAGCGACTTGCCTCAATCAACTACTTCTATTACTTGTGCATGTGTGTGGTTCTTTTCTGGTTGTTGTGAGGGTATTGTACGCTTGAACTCATTTTTTGAAGCCTTTCTGTTATGACAGTCAGATTTGAAGCTGAAAAAGTACTTGCACATAATCGAGGACTCACCTGTTTTCCCTGTTATATATGATCGAAACAGGTATCTACGTTCTCTCTATAATATTTATACTAGAAGCATACTCAAGCAATGCAGCGAGATACATCACTATTTTAATGTTTCATTTTATTTTTTGTTTTTTTGTCGATTTACAGTACGATTTTGGATGGTTTTGAGAAAATAATAATGTTTTTTTTATAAATTTGTTTAATTTAGGCTTAATAATATAATGTTTTTTATATAAAAAAATTAAGTATTTTGTTAGAATTCAATGATTATTTTATATATTTTAATGACATCTAGAAAAAATAACCAATTACATATTTAATAATATAAATTAAACAAATTTATAGTAATATAATATATTAATTAAATGGTGATACATGGAAAGGTCTGCATAAAAGGAATGTTTAATACATACCAAATTGGTGGGTGTTAGAAGCCTGCAGTAGTAATATGTATCTTGTGCTTTGATACTTGTAAATTAAGAGATTTTTAAAATTTTGCATAAAATGATGGTACCTTGTGCCTAATAATTTGTATTTAAGAGTTTTTTTATCCGTGCTTTATAATATAGTATAGATTCCTGCTGATTGGAGTGTTATGTTGCAAAAACTAAGTTGGCTATGAATTAGCAACAAACATTTCAAGGTTTAAAGCATTACACCTATAATATTTAGTATAACCCCCTTTTATTGTCTTCTTTATTTACCCTTTGGTACTGTCTGGCAGTGAGTTCTAATGTTCTATTTTTTTTTTATATTTGTTCATGCTGTTTTATTATAATGTCATTCTTGTGTTTGGTAAGGTAGACTTTCTTGCCCTGTAGTTTTAAAATTTCTCTCTATCGTAAGTTCATGTTTTATTGAGAGGGTCGGCCATGCTTTCTACCTTAGTTTCTAGGTCCTGTTTTTACTTTTTACCATTACCATTTTGATGATCATATATCTGAAAAGGACCAATTGATTTTTGCAGAACTGTATTGTCTCTGCCCCCAATAATTAATGGAGCACACTCAGCTATTTCTTTGAAGACCAAGAATGTTTTCATTGAGTGCACAGCCACTGATTTGACAAAGGCCAAGATTGTCTTAAACACAATGGTTAAGAATAGAAGAATTCTGATGCATCTTTTGCTTACTAATCCGTGCAGGTCATTTGAATGACAAGAAACTGATAGGATTCTGCACTGTATACTGTAGGTAACAATGTTTTCTGTGTACTGTCAACGGAAGTTTGAGGTTGAGCCAGTTGAAGTAATATATTCTGATGGAAAATCCAATATTTGCCCTGAACTATCACCCTACCATATGGAGGTGTCTCTAACATACATCAATGGTATAGCTGGGGTTTCATTGGAGGCAAATAAGGTACAAAACATGCCATGTCATCTTTCATAGTTCTCTACTTGAATGTTTGTTTATTTATGATAAGTATAAATACTCCATATACACATCTTTCTTCTTCTCATGTAGTGACAGCTCATAAGGATGTGGACATTTTGGGGTTTCCCGCCTCGCTTTTTTTTTTTTTTTTTGGGGGGGGGGGTTGGGTTGATGAGCTCTCAAATGTTTCTTATTCTTTTCATTATCTTATTTTAAACTGGTCAAAAATCTGACTGGAAACTGAAAAATTAGAACATGCGTACATAGTACGCAATAACTGAACTACAGAACAACTGAGATCCAACCGATCGCACAAATCTGACAAGCCATCCACATTGAGAAACCATCATCTGAAAACATTACCAAACCCCACATCTGAACATAACCTGAATATGACCAACTAAATTGAACAGAACTACCGAAAATGCCTAAAGAGAAAAAGAACCAATGAACACATTGATCCCTCATTTTTCTAAATAATAAAAGTGCAAAAAAAGGGGGGGGGGCATAAGGATGAAGTCCCTCTAGCTTGCTTGAATGTTTTACCAAAGCTTTGAATGCTTTATATCAATGTTATAGCAGTCATATGGTATTTGAATCCCAAAAGTTAGAAACTGTATGCCATATTGTTAATGCTAAAATTTGTTCGACTGTAAGATGACAATTAAGCTGCACCACGTACCAATTAATTATGTTTGATCGTCATGCATTAATTTCAGACAAAAGAATACCAAATAATACATAAATGCTGAGATACTTGAAGAAAACATATGGTTGATATTTGCTAATGGTGGAAAACAACATACAGATAATAATCGTACCAGCTGACAGGTATGACTGACATTTCTAGGCTTTACCCCTATAAAACCTACCATCTTTGAGGTCTTGCACATATGGTTTAACCTTGTACATCAAAATGGGGATCAATGAAATTGCTTGATAAAGGGAAATTGGTTATAATGCAATTATTTACCTATACTGTATTGAAGATTAGGGTTCAAATGGCTCTTTAGTGGGGAAGTAACTATATGTTAAGACACCAATGGCTTTACAGCTTTCACTTCACTTTTTTAATGTCTTACGATGCTAAGCATCTGATGTGTGGCACCTTGATGTTCTTTTATCACTAGGAATGTTTCTTTTGTTTTTTTTAGGTTATATTTTACCCATGCGGTATCAAAATATCTAATATGCTTTTCTACCCTTTTTTTTCTCACTTCATTGTTCTTGGAAGGACGATGGAACCTTTGGTAAATTTTAATAAAATAAAGTATAGAGAAAGTACAGATAGGACCGGTTATATAATAGGGGGAGCAGATGCAATCTTTTTCTTTCAATAGCCGGCCAAATGACTACGGTTTTATGTTCTATTTCACTCCCCGATGGGGGAATAAATTCAGAAATCATATGTAAGAACTATAGCATTTTGTACCCAAGATTGGGACTCCCACCTGCAAGCATATCCACTCAACCTTCTAGAACAGTCCCCAACGTTAAGTAGGAGTGCACTACTCGAAGTTAAAAGAAGTGTGATTTGAACATCCTTCATGCTACATAGCTAATAACCAACACAACATCATACAAATACAAGCAAAACAACTTGCTACCCTAACAACTAGAAATCTTGGGGAGCCTTCCAAGAGGAGTTGTACTTCCTTAGTATCTCCTTATGTCGAGACTGGTCTTGTATTGTCATCATTTTTACACTGGAGGGGAATCTTTCAAAGGTCACCCACCTTTGCCACCATTCGTTTCTGCCTGTGCATGAGGCTCATCTCACAAATATTTATATTTATGATTATTAAATCAATCATCTTAATGCTCACTTAACACTTTGTTTTTTTATTGAAATCTTTCAATACGTAACTTCCAATGCAAATCAGAATACATCTTTATGATCCTTGTATTTTTATCTATATTATTATATAATGTCATAATGTGATCCAGACACAATACAATGTATTTCTTTAACCTCGAAACCATACTTTTTATACCGTTAGAAAGCTTATTTTTCATACGTCTGTTCCAAAATATGACGATGATCGGCTTCTTATAACGTCGAGAAATTACAATGTCGTTCAACGTTTTCAATTTGGATCCGTCTTGTATGTTTTCTGTTTCCAATTCTGATCACAAAGTTTTCATCGTTTTTATTCACCGAGCTGTAATATATAGTCCTTTTAGACTTGAAATCTCCCCAAGATCTACGATTATTATGATGCAGTTGTAATGTATATAGTTTATCTACTTATGATTTATGTGCTTGTTTCCTTGTCTGTATATGTATATGTGTGTGTATTATCCTTGCAGAATCTCTATGGTTTAATGATAAACCATAAAATTCGGTCGTTTATTTCATATAATGTGTAGTCCCAAAATCAGAACTTGAAAAATGGTCATAGTAACATGTCAACGAAGGGGCTGCAAATCCCTTTGCTGTGAAAGCCTCACAAGGATTTACAAGATGAAAGTGTGTATAATACAATATCTATCATAGTAAGCTCACTCAGGCTACATTCAATAAAAACACTCTTGAAGGGTGTGAGAAGAAGTGCTAGTTGAAATGTTAGTAAAATCTGAAATTAATATTCCTTTTACACTGTTCAAGAGATGTTTGTGATTGCTGTTAGGATGATATAATATCCCTCGGGTTCAATATCAACCTTTGCGGCCATGCTCCTAACAACTGACGATTAGCAAATTACTCCAGTAAATTTTTTAGTCGTTAGTTGGTCAATTTGAATACATTTCTGCTCATTTAAAATTTCCCAGTGATAGAGCAGATACAAAAAAGAAAAAGAAAAAAGAAGCAAACCAAACAGACCTAGTATATTTTACTCGGAGGTAGGGTTGGGGAGTAAATTGTACACAAACTTTTCTTCTACTCCAAAGGGTAGAGAGGCTGTTTTTGTGGAGACCCTGTAACAAAAAGTAACAAATTGTTTTTTTTGGAGGGAAGGATTTGGGAAGCGTGTGCCAACAAGAACGGTAACATATGTAACAAGAATTGTAAACAGCAACAGTAGTAAGCGCCTATGTGATTAAAACCAGCTAGGGCAATTAAGTAAGGCCGAGGGTGTAACAGTAAAACTGGAGCTCAGTGCCCCCCTTGTTTTTATTGGAAAGTGGTGTTAGTATATTTCCAATTTCTTAGTATCATACATGTTAAGGTATCCGTCCAATTCTTTGTTTGTTCACTTAAGGAAGATTGTGTTCTCTATTTGTATTTTCCAGGTTGCTGGGTTGTTGAACAAAATGCAATTACATGCTCAGCAATCCGTCTCAGTGGATAATGAATGCATTTTCACTGTATCTGTTCCTCCAACTAGAAGTGATGTGCTTCATGCATGCGATGTAGCAGAGGTATGGAAGTACATTATTATTAGGGCAAAATGAATCAAAGTGTGACTTAGTTCCTATTTAGTGCAACAAAGATTTTTTCCCTCAATTAATGTAACAAATTTAAAAGTTTTCCTATTTTTTTACCCATTTTAAACGGTAACCTGTTCACGCTATCAAATGTTACAAGCTCAGTAGGTTACCGGTCAAAATGTGTGCAAAATAGGAAATTTTGAAACTATGTTACTACAATGAGAAAAGAAAAATTCTTCGTTTCTTTAAATAGGAACTAAACCAAACTTTTTTGCATTTTGATGCATTTTCCATTTTGCTTTTATTATTACCATCTAAGAAGCCATCAATTGCAGTGCCACATTTTCATTAGAACTGACATGAAGTCTCTCTTTGTAACAAATTCCAAAGGACGTGGCAATTGCTTATGGCTTCAATGAAATTCCAAAGCGGAAACCTGCATCTTTGAAGCCCTTGCCACTGAACCAGTTCAGTGACCTTGTCAGAATGGAGGTAATATAGTGCATTAATGTGTCATTTGGTGTTTGCTGCTTTATGCCGTGCACTTCTGTTTGTTAACTATAAGGATCAATTTCATTTAAATTTCTAAAAGTTTTCGACTTAGAAATCAAATTGTTCACAGTGTCAGTTCCCCTTGTGCTTTTGCCTTTGGCTTGTTTCTTACTGTTTTACTGGTCCTAATGGTCAATTGTCCAAGAGTTTGTGTTTCATCTACTAGAAAAGCAGATTCGGTGTTTTCTGGGTGGTAGATGCATCGAAGGTCTTCCTGGGGCCTAGGTGTGAGGCGTTCAAAATGAGGCACATGACTTGCACAAAGTTAACTATATGCACTCACAAATGTAGATGTGTATATATAAAATGCATATCCATAAACAATAAAAGAGTTAAACTGATCAAGTAATAATCTCAATGACAAATATAAATAAGTTTGTAAGTTTTGATCTTCAACAATGACCAAGTAAATGCCGCAACTTAAAGAATTTGAAGAAAACATTATATAATTTGAGTAAAATAGTAAATAACAATTGCAAACTAAGAGGGTGGTTGTTGGTGTCTGCTATTATGCCAATTCCACCCTTGGAACTGTCTGTTTTAGAGGGCATCATTTATTGCAATTCTTAGTACTTGAACGAAATAGACTTAGGAATGAAGATTCTTGAATAGGGAAAGAATAAATAAGGTTAGTCTTCTTCTGGTAGTGTCTGCGTGGCCTGTGCAGTGTTCATCTTAGATAGTCACGCTTTATGGTCGGTAACATGAAATGAGTCCTTGAGCAAATATGACATGATATCTTCTTTCAAGAAAATTTTGTTAGATTAATTACGCTTCATCATTGCACTTCATTTTATGTGATTATCATGGGTGCTTGATATGGTTTTGTTTTTGTTTGTATTTCTCTTTAGGTTGCGCTCACTGGTTATACAGAGGTGTTAACATGGATCCTATGTTCATACAAAGAAAATTTCCCCATGCTGAACCGTAAAGATGACAAATCAACTGCAGTTATCATTGGAAATCCTCGATCGGCAGATTTTGAGGTTTGTTTATCCTGTACCTAAAATGGAGTAAAACTTGCCATGAAACTATGTGTATCGGCCAGCACTAAATTTGTCATTTTAGATAAACTTCACCAAGATACCAAAATTGGCTTGTGTAATGCCACCAAATCTATTTCATGACATTTTGACTATCTTGTTTGATTCATCTGAAATTTTGTATTTGCTTGACCGTATGAAATCCTACACATTCAGACAAATATATTCTTATTTTGGTTGCAAATTTGCAATTATATCCTTACAAATAATTCAGTCAATTAACTTCTGAACTATATAGGTCGTACGGAGCAGCCTCATGGCTGGGATATTGAAAACTGTTGCACACAATAAAGATCATCCAAAACCTATCAAGGTAAAGTAGGTTTATTATATCAGTTCATCTCGTTGATCTTAAGTTGGAGTAGGCTACAATTGTAACCTTCAGGAACAAGAAAAAAGACAAGACTATTGCTTTACCTATAAGTGAGTCCGATGTTTTTTTTGACTTCTTTCATATTGGAACTCTAGATATTTGAAGTAGGTGATGTAACGGTATTGGATGAGTTAAAAGATGTTGGAGCGACAAATCATCGCCAACTGGCAGCTCTTTACTGTGGTGCTACTTCAGGGTTTGAGGTAAAATTCTATTTTCATATATATATGTTTGTGCTTTCTTGTTTCTCCCTCCCCCTCTCATTCTAGATTAGTACTAAAGGAATATTAGAAAAATCACATGTCAGATTCATTTTAAAAGAACTCATTTCTCTCTTTCAGTTCCAATAATTTTTGGTACATGTCTTCACCTCATTGTGGAAACTCAAATCTAATTAGTGGAAATAAAACTTACATTTTAGTTTTTCCCTTCTCCAAATTCCATCTTTAGCTGAGAACATTCTTATTGATTAGGAGCTTTTGATAATTATTAGTACATTTTGGCTCTCTAAGTCCAAGTTGACTCAAACAACCACCTAAATCCGAAACACCATTCTGAAGAGTATTTGATAACCCGATACTAAAAAGAATAAAATTCATGATGAATCCATGTCAGATGGGTATCACATCTTTTTATTTTATTTTATTTAAATAATTGACATACTCATCAAACTACGCAATATCTGGTCTCAAGATCTAATGAATTATTTCATGCATCTTTATTCAAGTATTTTTGCCACTCTAGGTAGAGGTGGCTTGCGCCTCTTTTTAGCTAAACCAACTTGCATTTCTTACATACGACATCTTTTTAGACTTGTCTGGATGGTACAAATACAATCTAGAGGTGTATGTCTTCTAAATTTTCCCACTTAGGACCTTTTATTCAGCCTAGGCATTAAGCATTTCTCACTATCTCATGAGAATCTTGAGGATTATGGGGATGGGAGTTATAAACCAAATTAAACCGAACACACCAAATAAATCCCAACCGGAGGTAGGGTCATGGAGGGGTAAAATGTACGAAGACCTTACCCCTGTCTCAAGAGACAGAGGTGGTTTTTGAGAAGAGCCCCGGCTTACGAATATTGTTTACAAAAAATATAAAGCACATCATTACTTTCCATAAAGAGCGTACTAAGGAATTATAGATAATTATAAAGGAATGCAAAGAGCCTACATAGCTAAAAAACACATAGGCTTTATGAGACTGCTTTCTTTTGTTTTCATCTAGGCATCTCCTGAGTAAATTATGTTTGACTATTTTAGTTCTAGGCAAATTCTGAATGTTCTATTTGAAGCTCCTTGATTATATGTGTGCCTTCTAGTTGGTTGATGATCTTACCTTACCGCAGTTTTGTCCACATAATAATTCAACTTTGCTGAAGTTATTTGATCTTGTACTTCTTGTTAGGGGTGTGCAGAAAGTTATTCGATCCAATTATAGCCAACTGAACATAATTGGATTGGATCAGATCCAAAATTTCAACATCCAAATTCGATCGGTCGGTTCTTGGATGGCAGTCCAGAATCCAATAAACAGAACCAATCCAACCCTTTTAACATCCAACTACTATCCAATTAATAAATATATAGTTTAACAGTATTTTACAATATTTTTAATTGATATTTGTATGTAGAGTTCTTTTCAGAAGTTAAGGAAATATATGAATAATTGGTTGAAATGGTGAATTAATTGGATGCCAATTGGATCAATATATTGGATGGATCCAATCCGATCCAATGGGTAACCAATAGTAATATCTAATGGATGGAACCCATCCAATCTCATCCAATCCAATCTTTTGCAGTTGATACATGGGCTGGTAGACAGAATCATGGAAGTAACTGGTACTCCATTTGTATTGCCTGGGGACAATACTGGTTACTATATCGAGCGATCAGATGTAAGTACCCTTTTTATTGTGCACTCACTTGTACTTTTTGTTAAACCGTGGTGCTTACAACTTTATTATCCAATGAAGGAGCCTGAGTTTTTGTCTGGAAGACAAGCTAACCTCATTTACAAAGGGAAACGCATTGGAACTTTTGGCATTGTTCACCCACAGGTAGGCTTTTAGTATTGAATTCAACACTCCTTTAGTTAGTTTGCTACTCGTTCCGTCTCAAAATAATGTCCACAGTTAAAAAGGCACGCTGTTTTAGAAATGTGTAATTATTACTCGTTTTATCAATTAAATGACAATTTTACCCTTATTAAGAGAGGGAGTAGTGAATTTCATGTCATAATTAAGAATAGAATTGGAAAGTAGGCACTTAAGTTCGAACATGGACACTTATTTTGGGACAAACTAAAATAGAAACATGGACACTTATTTTGGGACGGAGGAAGTATCAGCTAACTGGTGTACATGGTGGCTTACGTGCTATATAGTGTTTTTCATTGAATCAGACAGTTCTTAAGTTACTTGATTTTCATCCAACCGCTTTAGATGTTCAGTTTTTGTTGTATGAACGTTTATCCTCTTGATGGACAGTGTTCTATCAATTAAACCATACCAGACCAAATGAACCCAGAATATCCCACCGCAGGCGGGGTGTGGGAAGGGGTAAAATGTACGTAGAGTCATAGACCTGACCTCCACTCATGCCTTCTAGTGAAGCAGATGACTTCATCATCTTCTTGGCTTTTACATGTATGATGATACGCGTAGATAGGGTAGTGAAGGAAAGGTGTCACTGGTCGTGCAATATTTGCAGCCAGCTCATGTATAGTTGTTCAATACACTTACACTCACTTGTTTGGCTAATAGGTCATATAAAAATAATTAGATAAAGTGGTGAAATGGCCAAATGGGACTTGGTTGCTACTGATTCCCAGACATTGCTAAGGGGTGATAGCTCTTGAGGCCGTGCGTTAAGGAAAAACATTCTCTGTTAGACGAGTGCTTTCTTTTTAAGAGTAAAAAGATGAGTTTCCACACTCAGATTGTTCCTGTGATTTATGTGAATTTTCTTTCAGGTGCTGGAAAACTTTGACATACCGGATCCATGCTCGTTTGTGGAGCTTAACATCGAGAGCCTCCTGCTATAATAAATAATCTTGGATTAGTGTTTTGCTTGAATCCATTTATACATGAAAAGAAGGAAATTTGTATTTGGTTATAGTTCCCAATCATTGTTTTTTTTTGAAATAGATAACTACTTGTAGTAGTCGTATCTAAGATGGTTTTGAAGAAAACAGAGATAGGAAGATTTTGTTATTGTTTCTTTTGTGGGCAATCTCAGACGTTTCACTTGGTTGCTGTGTTGAGAACCAAGAGGTTTGGTTCTGGTTCTTCTGTTGAGCATATATGTAATCATGAAATCTATCCAAGGTTCTAAATGGCGTGAGGCATGATGTAGTGGCGAGGCCAAACCTTAAGCCTGAGGAGCCACAACAAGGCCACGATGTTTTTCAAGGCGTGACTTATGACGGTAAATATCCGCATCATATATAATATAGTTAATTAAGACATGTTTTGTACTATTATTCAGTGAGTAAGGTATATATAAAAAAATAGCAAATAAGACATTAGAAACGTAAAAAAATCAAATATAGCATTACAAAAACGTGCATTAGACCATAGAGTGTCACAATTTAGTACCACTGGCTTAACGTAGTGTGAGACACAAATCTTGAGCCACAGGCGTGCCATGACGGCTATTGCGGCAAGCCTTTTAGAATAGTGAATTATTCCTTTTAGTTTTCCATCAAAACATAATATTTGTAAGAGGTACCGTCTTTTTAAAAAAACAAAGAGTTGTATTTGGCCATATTTTCAACCGCTTTTGGCGTAATATTAATACGTCTTAATGTCTTGTAACTTGGCAAAATACAATAAAGCTTTACTTGATAGAACAAACTACAGAGGCAAACGTTGTCCCTTAACCACAAGGGTTGTGGCGTACTGGTTAAAGTCCTGGGGGATGTGGTGGAATATTCCATTTGTCCAGGGTTCGAATCCAGGCGTACACAACAATTGTGGCCACTGAGGTTTAATCATGGCTGATGTCTTACAGTCATAATTTGCCAAGGGATTAGTCTAGGCTTAGCCTAGGACACCCTTTAAAAATAAAAACATTGTCCCTAGGGGTGTAAATGATGCGAGTCGAGCTCGAGTATCATAATACTCGACTCGACTCGTTAGATATCGAGTCGAGCTCGAGTTCGAGTCGAGCCTATTCGAGTCGAGTGTTGACCGAGTTTTGACCGAGTCGATCTCGAGTAGCTCGCGAGTTGTCTCGTCTCATTTACACCCCTACATAGGCTCAAGCCATTTAACAAAGGCAAAAGATGTAAAACAAGGGAGGAGAAAGGTCTATATATAGTGGAGTTCAAAGCATTGGGTTCAATATCCCGCCAATGTGGGATGAATTAGACACACCATCAAGAGTTTACCCATGTCTTTTACACCATCATTTTCCCAAAAAAAAATCAAAAAACTTGAGTTTATTATTATTATTATCAATTAAATTAAAATAATATTACTAATTATTATTATTATTTTGCTTATCGAGTATCTCACAAGCTTATCGAGTCGAGTATCAGGTCGCTCGACTCGACTCGTTAGTATATCGAGTCGAGCTCGAGTTCGAGTCGAGCCTATTCGAGTCGAGTGTTGACCGAGTTTTGACCGAGTCGATCTCGAGTAGCTCGCGAGTTGTCTCGTCTCATTTACACCCCTAATTGTCCCTCCCTCTAATACATATATATCACATATACATTATATATGAGCAAAAGATCGTGTGAGAAGTTGAGGATAATGTAAGAAGCGTGAGAAGTGAATTTGAACCGTTATCACTTTTAGGCATTGTTTGTCAAACTAGCTTATAAGCTAGCTTTTCAAAACGCTACTATGAGTAGCTTTTCAATAAGCTAGCTTATGATTATCCAAACATGTAACTGAGACAGGGAAAACCATATAAAAATTGAAAACCCCCTTTGATCAAATAAAATAAATCAAGGGTCATTATAGTAGTGGCATGTATGTAAATATTTAAATAAAGATGGACCTTTACACAAGGTAGTACGTTGGATTTGAGGGTAATTTTGGGAGAAAAAAAGAAGGTGAAATCCATATATATTCTCATGCTCATATTATTCTAAAATAACCATCTCTCTCTCAACATCTTCTCCATTGTCATATTCTCATCATCAACTCATTCAACATATTCTCCATTATCAACACCTTTATGCACATGTGCATAGATTACATTATTCACACACACTCTTATTTGGGTTTTATGTGAGATTCCGAATAGGACGCTCAAAATTTTTGGGGCCCCTGAACTTTTTAGAGCCCCATTATATGTGTATATATATATATATATTTTTTTTTTTCTATACCCGATTATATATATTTTTATTTTTAGCCAAGGTTATAGCTCAATCCCTTCGACCTTCTCCCTTTTATCTTAATGTTTTTGCAATTTACCCCAATGTCCCAATCCCTTCCCTCTTCTACCAGATTTGTTGATTCGTCCAATTCCTGATTACGACTGCAAATTCTGCAATCCCTTCTCCTTAGGTTTCTACTTTGAAGATACTCTCCAGGTCGGTTTGTCTCGTTCATCTTTGTTTTGGCTAATTTTATGACAGCACCTTGTTTAATAATATTCCACTTTCGTGTTCTTTGTTTCTCACTTTCTTGTTCGATGAGCAACCTCGCCTGTAATTGATATTGATCGTCATTGTTTAAAGCACTATAATCCTTTGATAATACATTTCAAAGTTTAGAGTTTAGGGAGAATTTGGCCCTGAAATCGAGCTAGGATTTGTTGAGAACTTGAGGTAAACAATAGTTGTCAGTTGGTAAACTTTTGTATGATAATCTTTCAAATTAGCGACTTATTAGACAAAGTTAATAATGAATAACTAATTGAAGATTTTATTTCGAATAACGTTAGAAAACTGATTCTATTTAAGTGAAGTTTGTGTGTTACTTTGTTATTAGAAGACATTTTTCTTATTATAAGTTATGAGATTTTTAATATAATATATCATGTGAACTTTTATATTTTGTCTTGCTATAAGTGTAACAGGGCCCCAAAAAAGTTGGGACGACCCTATGTATATGCGCGTAGATAACAATATTGATTACTCATTTTTTTTTGGGTTTTATGCATATGTGGATACATAACAATATTCAATTACTTTTTTTGGTATTATACAAATGTGCATAAATAACATTATTCAATGGTTCATCTTTTGGAAATGTGTTTTTGTGTTTTATGTAAATGTGCATAAGTAACAACTTTCAATTATTCATCTTTTGAATCAATTTGCTTGCAATCGTTTTTTCAATCATTCATCCTTTGAAAATCCGTGTTATTGTGTGTTTTATACACATGTGCATAAGTATCAATTTTCAGTCATTCATCTTTTGAATCAATTTGCTTGCAATTGTTTTTTCAATCATTCATCTTTTGACTCATTCACATGTGTTCGCAATCCAAATTGAAAGACAGTGAACACGACAATTCATTCACTTGTGCATGCAACCTAAAAAGTGAAGGACAAAAGGAGGAATTTCGAAAATACTAACTACACAGCCGGTTGTGGAATATAATTTGCAGATTATTTAGCTTGTAGTTTTCTTGGATAATAAATGAAGTTTCCACAATTTGTAATAACTTTCCTTTATTTAAAGGATTTTAATAAATGTAAATGATTATTCATTAATGAAATGTACTATTTTACCCTTTTTCATTTAATAAATTATTATTTTAATAATCGTTGAAAATGGTTATTACGGGTTTCTTGTTCTTTATTGTTTTCTCTTGAACCTAACCTTGTTATATAGATATGTGTGTGTATATATATAAGGAGTGGTTCATTTGAGAAATGCTAAATATATGCGAAATAGAGAAGTAATCATAGTCTTTCATTCGGTCAAGATCGGCTTTGACCGGTCAAAAGTTATGGCTATTCTAAAAATAGAAGAACAATTTCGTAATTTTTACAAATATACATGATGAATTCATATATGAACCTGTATGATTCACATATGAACTATATGTTCATATGTGAACCAGTGTAATTCACATATGAACTCTTTTAATTGATTCATATATGAACATTTGTGATTTATATATGATCAAATTAACTGATTCACGTATGAACTAATTAACTGTAGGTTCAATGTGAATCAGTTGAACTAATTAACAGATTCATATATGAATTAATTAACGGATTCATATATGAACGATACGTTCATATACGAACATATAATTTATATATGAACCCGCCCACGTATTTTACGAAACTACCCCTCTATCTTCTACATATCACACAAGAAATTATCCGGTGCTTCACGGTCAAAACCGCAAATGTTGACCAGTAAAAACAATTAATATAACCTTAACAGAACCAAACATTCATAGAAAACGAAATAAAAAATAAAAAAAATTCACACATAATTTACGGTGAACATAACAACCATTTATTACACAGGAATGAAACCTTCCCAAGAAACTACAAAATCTTTACAAAAACAAAATTTGAACAAGAAATAATTACCACATATTCAAATGGAACAACCAAACATTCATATGCACCAAACCTTAAACAAAAATAACCAAATATTCACACAAATTTCATAGCCAAGGTAAAGGGTATGCTCCTCACTAATCGCAATGCAAACTAGATCACATGAGTTTTTCTCTACTTTGTTAACTAATGTGAGTTTAGCTTTATAAACCCACAAAAGTTTCTTAATCTTGCCTATGTGGGACTGACATTAGGTTAATACCCAACACTTTTATCATCATGACCGAAACTTTAACAAATTATTACATGTAAAAGTGATTAAATATACGTAAACTAAAAGTTCGTGAAAATGACTAAAAGTAAAGATAAATGTGAAGATAAAGGTAGTTGATGGTAGATGAATGTAGTTGTAAGTACTTATACTAGTTGAAGGAAAATGAAGTTAGATTAAAAAGTCAACTCATACAAAGTCTCAAAAATCTTCTCATCATTCTTACTATATACACGATTCCACGTATATGAAATCAAAGCTTTTTGATTATGTGACATATGAAAACTACCAAGCTGGAGTACGATAGGGACAGAGGGATTCATAAATTTCATTACATAATCTATTCAAATGTTTAATATTCATTATGCAAAAAAGAAAAGACACATATATTGATTTTTTAACAACTATATATTTATGATTAATTATATATGTATTTTAAATTTTTTAAAGTTTACATTGTCAAATTATAAATTTTTTTTCTTCTAGAAATGAACAATTATTAATGTTAATATTTAAAAAAAATATTGAAAAATAAGTTTTATAAAATATTTGATCCATACATACTCAAAATGTAGAAACTCCTTATTACAAATAATACTAATAAACATAATTAATAATATAACATTGATAAAATTACATTATTGTTCGTTTAAATGATTATTAATCTAAAATTCATTTTACATATGAATGTAATGTTTTATCATTTAATAATCGTTGCGTGTTAACATATAACAATCCATAGTCGATAGTCCAAAGTAGGATACTGACCTAATAACTTTCAAATCTACTTTAAAACCAATATATACATTAAGGGGTTGTTTGTTTACCTCTTAATGGTTCCATTAAGAGGGAATATCTGAATCATTAAGAGGTAAATCTTGTTTGACAAAAAAAAATGTCTGTCTCTTAATGGTTCTAAAACTCTCTGAATGATTTAGTATCTTGACTCTGCCTTAACAATTAAGAGCCCTGGTTTCATTCTGAACAATTATCAAACAATTATATTTTATTTCGCACTATATCATAAGAGCCTCTTAAACATTCTGATCACTTAATCATTCTGCACTAAACCATTCAGCAACTGCCAAACAACCCTAACTTTGAGATTGTTAGGAGCCAACTTAAATTCTTGATGTCCTCGTCAAGTTTTTCTAAAATCCTTCTTATAATCAGCAACGTGGAAACACCTAATATGTTACAAACATCCACTTCAGGACTCATCTTGCTTGATGAGGTGACCCATCATCTCGATGTTATTAGGATTGGCTTTGATACAAGTTCAAACACCCCATAACCTAAAATAACAGATTGATCCAGTAATCTCTAAATCAATTTAAATAATTGGTAGAAGTTATTTATAACCCACAACTTTGATTTATAAAAGACTTACAAACCTAATTTTTATTCCATGTGAGACGAATTGTTACATAATATTTTTGTTGCTTTTATTTATTAATAAATCAAATAAAAATATGCATAGATATAATAAAGTAATATGAAACATTATATTTTATTTGTAATTAAACTTGTAAACAATAAAACAAACATTAAATAATTTTCAATTAGTATTTTGTTATGAATATAAATACAATTATTTAACATCTATTTCAAATTATAACATATCCTTAAATTAACATAAAATATTTTTTTGATTAAATTTATTTCATATTTCAATAATTTATTATTATATTAATATTAATATGAATTAATAAATTATTATGTTGGTATTAAATATAACAAAATATACAATTGAAGATTTTCTGGTTATATATATGATTAAAATATATTCACATAGTCCAGAACCTAGTATTTTTAAAGTTACTTTAAATAATATTTAATAACCTATACGGCAATGTTTTAACGAACATATTCTAACAAATTTTTTGACATTTTTTTCCTTCAATTATAACTCTAATTAATATTAATATTAGTTTTTATTTATTACTATATTATAAATAAATATTAATTATTACTAATTGTTAATAAATATTAATTTATAGTAACTAATATAAATTAAAATTTATTTTTATTTTTATTTTTATTTTTAATTTTAATTTTAATTATACATTAATATTTATTATTTAGAATTATTATTAAACATATCAATTATTTTTATATATATATATATATATATATTTTTAATATCATTCAATATTTGTGGTTATCAAAAAACAAATATAACAACTTTAAAAATAGGTTTCATAAAAATTAAAGTTATACTTATTTTGTTTCATCAATATTAAAAATGTGCTAAATGATTTTAATAAATAATTAATTTAATCATTAATTATATTTTCTGAAAATTGTTAATTAATTAGGATATGTGAGATTGACCCATTTTATTTTTATTGATATTATACGTAATGTTGTTTAAAATCATAGATTAATATAACTTTTTTTTTTCTTTCTAAAATTTGTTTTAACTAATCCAAAATTTATAATATATATATATATATATATATATTATGTAATTAATTTGAAACTATTTTAATTATATATTATATTATTTCATTTTTTTTACTATTTTGTTTGTATTAGTTAAATTATTATATTATTAGGAATTTGTTTTAATTACATTATGAAATGTTGTAATTGATTAATCTTTCAAGATGTCTTTTTTGGTCATTTTACAATTTTTATCTAGCTTATCAGCTAGGTTTTGCCAAACGTAATTTATTCAACAATTAGCTTATTAGCTACCTTATCACCATCAACTAGTTTGCCAAACATGACCTAAACACATTCACCTTTTTTTCATCCCAATTTTACTTCTTATATTTTAGAATTGAATAACTTTTATGTTTTCAAATTATTTTAAGTTACAATATAGCATATGAACTAATTCGTTCAATCAAATATAAGAACTAACATTTAGCTTATTAATCAACAACTAGATTTTCCTTTGCCAAGCAACCTCATAAACAATCCCCACATTTTTCATTTATTGCTTTTGTAAAGATTATGAAAATTATTTATTTCTCACCACATGCAACATAACAATAACAAAAAGAGTAAATTATGGATTTGGTCCCTGTGGTTCTTTGAAATTTTGGATTGAGTCCCTCCAAAAGAATTAATTACAGTCATGGTCATCGTGGTTTCAAATCTGTTTCAGATCAAGTCCCTCCATCAACGTGTTTCAGATCATGTCCCTCCATCATCATGGTTTCAAATTTGTTCAATGTGTTTGCACCATATTGCACACAAATCACACCTGTTTTTTGCGCACAAATTTGTTCGGTATGAATCTGTGCAAACACTGGTTTGTCCAAAAGCAACAGACTTGCAACCCCATATAATCTGTTATAATTTGTCATATATGTGCAAACACGTTGATGGATGTAATAACCAGTTCAAAGATAACAAATGTAAGTTGGGTGGAATTTTTGTCAAATCTTGTTTTAAGGGGGGGCTAAGTGTAAAAGTTTGCTTAAAAGGTTTTAGGCTAGGGTTTTGGGGTGTTGTGGTGTTTACGGCCGAGAGAGAGAGGCAAGAAAGGTAGAGCAGTCGCGATTTGAAGAGGAGACAGGGAAGCTTCGATCAAGGATTTCTCTCAAGGTAATATTCTGAATCTATCTTCTTCCCTTAAGTTTCTTAATCGATGTTAATTTCATTAGAGGTTGAAGTCTGATCGAAATGAATATGGGTTAGAAGAAGTTAGATAAATGTGTTATTCTATTGAAAGATTGAGTAAGGATTGGGTTAGTAATGGTTAAATGTTTGAAAGGTTTAAGGATATTGTGTTGGATCAATTTATTGAGAATAGATCTGGTTTAGTATCAAATTTAAGGTCTGTGTTCGTATTAAAAGGGTTGTTCGAAAACCCAGAATCGCCCCCGGGCGTTCTTCAAGTCGAAGACCCCGGTCGACGACTTCGGTCAAAGACCTCGGTCGAAAGGGAGGTCGGTCGATGACACCGGTCGAATATTGAGACCCGGTCAATGTTGGTTCGGTCGATCAAAGGACACCGGTCGTGTGAAGGACACCGGTCGAGTTGGGGGACCGGGGGTGAGAGCAGCTCGGTCGGAGCACCGGTGGCCCGGTCGGCGCCTCGGTCGGCGTAGAGGTGGCCCGGTCGGCGCAGGAGTGGTCCGGTCGGCGCCTTGGTCGGCGCAGGGGCGGCATCGGTCGGCGCACGGGGTGGTCCGGTCGGCGCCTGGAGAACTCGGTCGGTGCTTGGGAGGCTGACCCCGGTCGGCATGCTTGAGGAGGGGAACCTCGGTCGGTTCTGCACTTCGGGCGACCCCATGGTCTGGACCCGGATCCCTCTTGTGGGCCGAAGCCCACTGCTTGTTATTTGGTCCTTAATCTTTGGGTAGTTGGGCCTATTTGTTAGTAGGACTAATCTATTTATTTTGGGATTTGATTACTTAGTTCTAGTAGAGATTTTGGTGAGATAAGTTGCGAGAATAGATGTCGTTGGGATTTTAGGATTAGAGAAGCTTATTATAAAATAGTTGAATTGAGAGTTCACCAGTCTCTATTTCTTGATAGGTTTCAGATCAGTTTATTCGGGTAGACGCGAGGTCTAACTAAGGACGCAGGTGAGTTTTCTGAACTTAAAACCTCACAAGTTTATAAAGTTGTTTTCATGGAAGTTAAATATTTGTGTTGTCTTAACTGTTTAAGACGTGAGAAGCTTATTTGAAAATGTAACTTTATTTACGCAAGCTTTATATACATGAGTTCATTTATGAGGTTTAAGTTGCTTTGAATTATAAATGTATGCATACATTGTTGTGAGCGGCTAAAGACGGGGGGTGTGGCCTGTCTGTACTCATACCGGGGTGTGTGTCTCGTTTATGCTATATGGGTGTGTCCCATCTAAGGCAGTATGAGACAGACACGCCGTTACTTTTATGACGGTAGTGTGTGCCGGAAGCGAGTTTTATGTGTAGTTATGTTTTTAAACTGAAAGAGTTTATTTATCCTAACCTTTATTGATTGTGATAGTTCGTGTTTTGGGGGATCTCACTAGACCTTTGGTCTAACCCTCGCTCTTTTAAAATATAAACTTTTTCAGGTAAGCTAGGGGCTGGTGGTTCGGGTAAAGGAAAGAAGAAAGTTTAAGCAGCGTCCACGATAGAAGACTCCTAAATAGATTCTTAGAAAATTTTATTATCTCAGTTATGTAATAGGTTGCCTTTTTGCAAACCTTCAGATATTACTGTTGATTTGAGCCATTATTGGCGTGAGTTATTTTATGACAGTTATTTCTTTTATTTCAACTAGTATTGGGTTGTTTTAATGGAGGGACCTGATCTGAAACAGATTTGAAACTACGATGACCATGACTGTAATTAATTCTTTTAGGGGACCCAATCCAAAATTTCAAAGAACTACAGGGACCAAATCCGTAATTTACTCTAACAAAAATTAAAATACAACATATTAAAAATAATATCACAATAATAAGAAATAAAAAAGTTAAAAATAAACATTATAATTTAACATATACATTATAAATTATTTTTAGAAAGAAAAAAAAAGAACCACCCTATGGATCTCATGACCCCACTATGGATACTCTCAAAACTTAAAAATATCATTAAATACTCTACCAAAATAAAATGGTTACAATAAAATTCACCAAAACCTCAAGCAGTTATTTACCTCCATAAACAGATAAATATTCACAACTATCAAAACAAGCACCAAAATCATAATAATCAAAATATAAACCAACCAAAGCATTTAAACATCTGTTAGCAGATTTAGCTTTTACTTCATTATTATAAGGTCAACATTCCAGGAGCGACTGAGTTGACTCAGACCGTGAAGAGCTAGCCACAGACTCACTGTGGCACGGTGAACGTGACTGCTGAGTCAAAGACCAAATGTAGCTCGCTGAAACATTCCCTGGACTCGCGTAAAAAGGCATGTATACGGAATTAAGAGGCAATGAAGAAGGGATGATAAAGGGATTGCTGATTGTGGCTGATGAACCTTGGCTTGATCTTGGATGAAGGGATTCATGGAAAGATTGCTGATTGTTAGGGGTGTTTGATGCTGAAGGTGACATGTGCCCTATTTGCAATGGTCTTGACGCCACGTAGGATGATGATCTGGCGGATGACGATAAAGATGATGAAGATAGTAACGGTGTTCGTTCTGTGGCTGGTGGATCGCCTATGGTGGTATTGGCATCACGCTTGCAAACAGGGCAAAACGTCCTCCAGGATGTCAGCCAAGAGTCGACACAAAGTGTATGAAATTCTGTCAAAATCCAAAAAAAAAAAAATAAATAAATAAAAAAGGATCATTGATCAACCAAATGACAAAATACAACAAAGTTTGGTTTAGTTTTCACTGGTCACTAGTTCGAGTCCCTTAGGCCACTGGAGGTTTTCATGGCTGTTAACTTCAGGGCCCCATGGATGAGGTGGCACAGGCTGGGCTCGACACCCACAGTTATAAAAAAAAGTCATATAGAGGAGCTTTGTCAAAATGTCGACTAATCCAATACCATATCAATTAGAGGTTCACAAAAAGTACCCACAATAAATAAACTAAACCAAACTAACCAACCAAGCTCAGTATATCTGGGAGTTGGGCACAATTACGCCTTTTTATTGAATCTTTAAGTAAACATTGTGGCAAAAATCAAAATATTAGAATTAGAGGGGCGGAAGACTTACTATGGTGGCACGGGAGAATTCTAAGCTTATCACCAACATTATAGTCTTCAAGGCATATAGCGCACGTTGTTGAAGTGCAGTTGTCTTCTAAAGCTGTTGTAAATAAGAGGCTTGGCATGGCCTTCACTAAACGTCTACTCATCCCGCTGAACCCTCTAACACGGGGGCGTTGTTGTCTTATGTCACGTCTACGCACAAAGAAACAACTGGCCAACGCTACTGCTATGGCAAGCAATAAAATGAAGGATATGGACATGATTGACCATATTGAGTTCTCGTTGTTTTGGATAAGCCACACCTCAATTTCAGTTTTGCCAACATAATCCTGGAGTTTGCAGCCTGCGTCAATCGAAACAAATACAGCATGTATATGTATACCACTTGAATTCCCTGCCACTGAAATTTTAATGAGCAGAGATTAGATATCGAATGATATTGTTCGAAAATGTACAACGCAACCCATTGAAATTTAATGAGATGAGATGAGATAAACCTAATTGGGTTGGGTTGTTCAGATACAACAACCCGACCAACCCAACCCATGTGCACCCCTAGCCCTATATGAAGGTCCCTACATATATACAAGTTTTATGGTCTGTGTCTAGCTGATTTGGGACTCCAACAAATATGTTATCGTTGACATAAATCAATAAATCAGATTGACTAAATGGACTTTCCACTTAACAAACCACTGAATTCATGAGACACAGCTTAACTTATCGAAAACTACTTCCAACCAGATATTCATCTTCATTTTCTGATTTTCATCATCAACCTATCCCGAATCGCAGGCCGTTTCACTTATCATCCTTAAAACGCCTCCACTACTAACGGCCTTGCAATTTGAGCAAAGTTTGAAGGAAAATTACCAAAATTGCGTTCTGTTGAGCAATGACTAATTCAGTGGGAAAAAGATATACTGAAGTTCTAGTTTATTATCATCAAATACTAAAGGATGGCCATACATTTAAGGACAAATTGCTTCAAAATGGAACCAAATTTTGCCTTCGTTCTTATTTTTGGGAACCAACTTTAAAAAATTCTCATTATTGTGGAACCAACCAACTTTGATTTAGTTCATATTTTGAGGAACATGAATTTGGTTACCGAGTCCATAAATGAGAAGTTTTTTATGTTGGTTCCCTAACAAAATAGGAACGAATGAGAAGTTGGTTTCATTATGGTGCGATTGTCCTACATTTAAAACTACACTAATCACAATATATATATGTACAAACAGAAAAGGCGACGGTATTTTGTTTAAAACATGGATTGAATATGAAGGTGCAAGGTCGTAGAGCTGCTTCACCATGATTATTGCTACTCCCTCCATCCAAAAATAAGTGTCCACATTTCTATTTATGTTTGTCCCAAGATAAGAAAAATAAATAATTAAATTTCCAAATCTACCCCTAATTAATGCACAAGAGTCGATAAGATAGATACATTAATTAAATGTAAAAGTGGTCATTTGATTAACTAAAAAGTGTAATAATTATTCAATGTATCAAACTGTGTGTCATTTCTATTGGGGACACTTATTTTAAGCCATCTAGATTAAGGATTGCAAAAAAGAATTAATGAAAAAAGCAGATAGGGAAAGGGCTATACTTGCAACCAAGAAACTGTCATCATTGTTATAAATAATCGCCGCCTTGAATCCTGCATCCTGTGCTCTTCGAACTTTATCCTTAAAGGGGCATCCTCCTCTAATTATTAACACATATGGGGAATTTATGTCGTCTTCAATTGAGCTATTGATCAAGGGTGAGCAAGCATCTAGCGGCGATGCCAGAAACAATGTTCCATGTTCCCCAGACCCATTCACAGGCCGTGCTGACAAAAATCAAATAACAAAAATAATGTAAAGGTTAAGGTTCTAAGTACAAGTGACAACATCAAACAGACCAAACCAAACCAACATTATCCACGTTATCTGTCAAAGGTTCAAACCTCACCAAAGGTAGGTAGGGAGTGTGTGAGAGTATTCGCCATATATTTTTTTATTATATGCTTCAAAAAAAATAATGGGCAAGTACCATTCATATCAATCTAGGCATCTAGCAACTCAAAATATAAATACTCCCTTAATTCAATAAAAAAAAGGCTGCATTTTGATTATTTGATGTCAAAGCAAATGCTTAAAAACCCTAAATTAATATAGTCTTTGTCCTTAATTCACAACCAACATTAATCTATTGGTGGTATTTGTTATGAAATTCAATGCAAGTAAAAGTTTCTATCTATATCAATCTGTATTTGAAAAGCAACAAAAATTCCTTTTTCAGGAGGGAGAGACTCACTGAGCATGAATTCCCAGTAGCAGATATAAGATCAAACCTTCTAAATTGATTATTTATTTAACCGGTTTTTAATTTCAATTCAATAGTTTTTTAACAAATCATTATCAATCAATTAACCATAGAAATCGGCACAAGTCATAAAACTTACCAAAATTCGCTGCAATATCGGTGAACGACAAGGTGACACCATTCCCCCTTACAACAACATTAGCGAACACTCCAGAAACCATTAAACAACCAAACGAACATAGCAACACACAAAGATTCAACATATTTTTTTCTGAATCCACAAACGCACCAAGGTTGTGATCCTATACCGTTGAATTCCTCGATTTCTTCAATCAAATACACAATGAAACGAGGGTTTTAGTTGAATTGAAAAATAGAAACATCAGATTCCATGTTGGTAGACATCAAATTTGGCATATATTATGGTTTAGGGTCTTTGTGGTATTTGAGCTTTGTGGGAGAGTTTGGATGACTGTGAAGTCAAATCGAAAGATTCGGCGATGAAGGATGTTTTCCATAAATATATATATATATATTTTTTTTGTATATATCATTATTGGGTTTTTGGATTTGGTGATCAGTTGGAACGATTCTACCGCCAAGATCGATTATTGCGGGAATGGAATGTGATGACATAAATTATTGTGTGGTCGTATGTAATTCCAATTCAACCAAAGTTATTTTTGGAGCATTTCCAACTTGAATCTTTGATACGGTTGAGTTTTGATGAGAAGTTAAGGTTAACATGAGAAACTTGAGAAGTAGTTATCAATTGTTAGATGAGAAGTAGATACACATTTTATGAGATACAAGATATACCGGATCAATTCAATTCTAAGTCACAATTCATGGGAGGACATTTGATTAAAAGTGATCAACAGTTCAGATTCATTTATCACGCTTCTCACGTTACCACAACTTCTCACACGTTCATTCACCATCTTTGACACACACACACACACATATATATATATATATAGGGAGAGGTTCATTTGAGAAATGATAAATGTATGAGAAATAGAGAAGTAATCTTAGTCATTCATCTGGTCAATATTTGCGGCTTTGACAGCGAAGCACCGGATAATTTCTTGCATGGTCTATAGAAGGTAGAGGGGTAGTTTCGTAAAAATACGCGGGATGAGTTCATATATGAACCTGTATCAGTTAATTAGTTCATATATGAATCACAAAGGTTCATGTATGAATATGTTAATTAGTTCAACGTTTTCATATATGAACCTACAGTTAATTAGTTCATATATAAATCACAAAGATTCATAGACGAATCAGTTAAAAGAGTTCAGATGTGAATTACATTGGTTCACATATAAATATATAGTTCATATATAAATTATACAGGTTCATATATGAACACAACCCGTGTATTTTGTAAAAATTACGAAAGTGTTCTTCTATTTTTGGAATAGCCGCAATTTTTGACCAGTCAAAGCCAAAATATTTGACTAGTCAAATCCGATATTGACCGTATGAATGGCTAGGATTATTTCTCTATTTCTCATATATTTATCATTTTTCAAATGAACCTAAGGCTATATATATATATATATATATATATATATATATATATATATTGGCAAATGATTGTATGAGAATCGTTGATCACTTTTAATCTCATTCCCTCCTATGAATTGTGCCTTAGAAGGGAATTGATCCAATCCATCTCGGTGCATCTCATCCTAATGTGCATTCATTTGTCATCCAACGGTGGATAACTACTTCTCACGCCTCTCACGTTAACCTCAACTTCTCATCGGAAGTCCGGAACCCAACCTTATATATATATATATATATATATATATATATATATAGAGAGAGAGAGAGAGAGAGAGAGAGAGAGAGCAAATCAAATGCAAACCCTTCAATTCCTACACCCTTGCAAACCAATCTGGACCGTTGATCTCATCAAAATTAATTTTCTTTTTTTTCATTTTATTTTATACATAGGGATACAAATGTAATTTACAAAATAATTTTATTTAATTAATAGATTGATGTTATTGGATAATAAGGAAAGTATTTAATTAATTCCTAAAATATAGAAGATTTCTTTTTTCAAAAAAATCAACAAAATCGTTTTTTATTATCTACAAAATCAAGAAAATCGTTTTTTAATATACAAAATCAACAAAATCGTTTTAATCTACATAAAATCGAGATTCAAGTTGCATATGTTCTTCACATAATTCGATTGAAGCAAGATTACGAAATCATGGTGTGTGAAAGTGATCAAGTCGATGAACATCGTAGAGGAAATCACATAGTTGACGAAGATATCACACTCGAGGATAATAATGCATAATTTTCTTCCTGTAAGATGCATGAGGAGGATACCACCATCGAAAAAGATGTTGTCGATGAAGCTAACGTGGATGACGACAATTGTAAGATGGTGTTTTTTAATGTCTTTTTAGGTATTGCATATATGCATTGTAGAAGAACATATCGGGCAACAAAGTTATTTGTTATATGTAATGATTCATTGTTGATTAATTAAAACATTCAATATATGTAATTTGCTATTTTATTTTTCCGTGGATATTGTTAGCAAGTTGATATTTGAATTAACAAAGTCATGCATATATGAACATTCATATATGCACTGAATCATGAATGAACATGCACATATGTTGTTGGTTATGGAAGGTCATACACATATGTTAAGTTTCATATATGCAAAAAAGTCTATTTTTTATATAAATTATGCACATATGAGCACCATCATCTATCACCATTCATATATGCACATGTGCATATATGTACATGTGCATATATGAACATTCATATATGCACATAGGCATATATGATCATTCATATATGATATTGTACCTATGAAAAATCATTTGCTTCAATCGAATTCTGTGAAGAATATATGCAAACTTGAATCTTGATTTTATGTAGATTAAAACGATTTTGTATATTAAAAAATGATTTTGTTGATTTTGTAGATTAAAAAACGGTTTTGTTGATTTTTTTTTTCAAAAAAGTAATCTTCTATATTTTAGGAATTAGTTAATTAATTTCCTTATTATCCAATAACATTAATATATTCAAAATTCGTATATTATCCTTACATGCCTATGTGAATTTTAGTTATGGAAACCTAGTTTGTCATATTTACATTTTCTACCCAATCTAATCTTGACCCTTAGATTAAATAATTAATGGTCAAGATGAGTTTATAAGGGTTGCACTATTTGTATGGTTTGTATATGAAGGGCCCTATATATATAGGGGCCTAATCAAATAAGACCCTATTAGATTGTGGTAACTGTGAGATCCAATCTCAGCCATCCATCTAACATTTTTTTTGTTTTTTTTAATTAATAATGAAGGTTATTTTAGTCATTTAATAAATTACTTAATATTAAAAAGAAAACTCTAACAGAAAGAATCAATCAATGATAAATTAAATATTTTGTTTCCTTCATTATCTCAACCAACAAATTATGAGATATTCTGATTTTGATAATTTGATTTGGTCTAATTGAATTTTAAACATTATATCGCCTGCATTCATCCCTTCCATGATACGTGTTGCAAATAGATGTCACATAGAGTCACACATTGTGATACATTGTGAAACTTATGGGATATGAGTTGTGTTGCAAATAGATGTCACATAGAGTTACACATTGTGAAACTTATGGGATATGAGTTGTGTTGCAAATATGATTTGTGATATTCTGTGCTACATCGGGTTTTACATGGTGTTATGTTTCAACTAAAACAATTCCATTGGAGGATTTCTATGTTTTTTGAATTTGTATTCATATAGCAATTTATGTTATCGTTACATAAATCGACCTATTTTTGTTACATATTTGTATGCAAAATTATATGTAACAAGTATGGGTTACCAACGAAGAAGACGTATGATCATAATGTAACAGACGTATAGTGCTCAGGGTGATATGAATTACCTATCACAATCTGTTTTCCAGTTTTTAATGTTATGGATATATAGTGCAATGTAGATATACACAATCCTGTTTGGGAACCTATGCTTACCTTCAATTACTAAATGTTGTTTTCTTGGCATAAGACTTTGTTGAATGTTCTGTTTTGACTTTGGTGCATAAAATAACCACAAAATAGTAAAACAAGAATGAGAATGTTTTACAAAAGTTATGTTAATGTTTTACAAAAGTTATGTTGTCCTTCTCTACCACATTTAGAATCTGCATTTAATGAATCATAGATTTATTTGTAATGAATCATAGATTTATTTGTAATTACCTGTGGAGTACATCATAACATTGTGTCTGTGATCATAATGTAACACACGTTTTTTCATGAACATCATAATGTAACACATAGCAAATATAGTTTCAATTTTTGAAGGGTATCACAACTGAATCCATTCCTAAATTATTGGTTGCCGCGTAAATCAGGAAAAGATAAATTATAATGTTATTTGACAAATTTACCCTTTTTTCCTTATTTAGTGATATAAAATCAGTTTTTTAAATATTTTTTATATTATTTATGTTAGACCGTTGATTAATGAAATGGATGGATGATATTGGATCTCACAGTTACCACAAAATACAAGGGTCTCCCATGAAAGGCCCCCTATATATATATAGGGGCAGGTTCAAACGAGAAGCTAAACATTTTGCAAGAAGGCGAGAAGTGTTTAATCATATATGATACACAAGCTTAATCACATATGATTAAACACATGTTATATTGGCAATACATAGACGTTTAATCATATATGATTAAGCACCCCCACAAGTCGTGATATCATATATGATTAAACACTTCTCGTCTTCTCGCAAAATGTTTAACTTCTCGCATGATCCTTCCTCTCTCTCTCTCTCTATATATATATATATATATATAGAGAGAGAGAGAGAGTCTCATTCATTTGTTAACAAAGTCATTGGTATTAACGGTGTTAACCATCCAACAACCAATCAGAATTCAGGAATAGTTTATGTCAATGGTCATGCCTATTAAATAGGGTAGGGGTAATATAGGTATTTCTTTTAAATAAGATATGAATTAAATAGTTTCCATATTTTGCTCAAACATTAAATTTGGTAGTTATTTTAATTTATTTTAAATAGAATATTTCAAAATTAAATTTGGTATAGGTATTTCTTTTAAATAATATATGGATTAATAGTTTCTATATTTTGCTCAAACATTAAATTTGGTAGTTATCTTAATTTATTTTAAATAGAATATTTTAAAATTAAATTTGGTAATTTTCTTTTAAATAAGATATGCCTATTTATATTCATCCGTTTTTCTTTGTTTGAAAAAGTATTGAGCCACGTATGACCACCTTTTATCAACCTCCGATTTTGGCCATCTTCATATTTATTTACCTCTTCAAGTTTCACTGTATCGAGATTAGTAGCGATAATTGTCCGTCTTTTGTGCATATGTGCATATGCATGAATGTGCATACATGCATATCCACATACGTAAGAATGTGCATATATGCATTTGTGCATATGTGAACAGTGCATACGGTTTCATCTTTATAACCCAAACCTTTTCATCGATTTATTATTGATTTCTTCCTTACACTATCATCTTTGGTTTCTTCTACGAAGTAAAATCACGATATAGGTTGGATCTGCCGGCGATAGAGGTGGCCGGTGGTTGGTTGGCGATGGAGGTGGCCGGTGGTTGGTCGACGATGGAGGTGGCCGGTGGTTGGTCGACGATGGAGGTGGCCGACTATTAGGCATGTCGTGTTGGATCTGCAGGCGATGGAGGTGGCGGGTGGTTGGTCGGCGATGGAGGTGGCCGATGATTGGTTGGCGATGAAAATCGGGTTGCTTGAAATATGGAACCCATTTAAGAGGATAAGATGCACTTTCCTTTGTTATGATTTATGGTTTTGACCAAACTACCCTTGTGCATATGTGCATCTCAAAACCAAGCGTGTGTATGAGTTTTAAAATCAGTGTTTCATTTAAGCCGTTGATCAAGATTTTCAATGGATGAGATTGGTTAACATAGGGTTAATACCAATGGCTTGGTTAACAAAAGAATGCGACCCTATATATATATATATATCTATATATATATATATGTAGGATCATGTGAGAAGTTGAGTTAATATGAGAAGCGTGAGAAGTGGATCCGAACCTCTAACCACTTATAATCTCAAACTCACCCATGAATCGCGCTTCATAAGGGAATTGATCTCGGTGAATCTTGGTGCATCTCATCTTAATGTGCATCCAACGGTTGATAACCACGTTTCACCCTTCTCACCTTAACTCAACTTCTCACCAGAACCCAACCCTATATATATTCGTGTGGGAAGTTGAGGTTAAGGTGAGAAGCATGGGAAGTGGATCTGAACCATTGATTACTTTTAATGAAATGCCCTCCTATGAATTGCGGCTTAGAAGGGAATTGATATGGTGCATCTCATCATAATATGCATACATTTCTCATCCAACGGTTGATAACCACTTCTCACACTTCTCACATTAACCTTAACTTCTCACCGAAACCCAACCATATATATATATATATATATATATATATAGGGAGGTTCAGGGGAAAACCTCAAAAAAAGGGAAAACTGAATAACACTCTAATAACCCTTCATCTGGACGGTATGAACTTGTGCATATAGGTAAATTATGATGTTTTTTCTGGTTTTTATGTACAAGTGCATTATGCACAAGTGCATATGCACGTATGCATGTTACAAATTACTTGTATGCACAAGTGCATACCGTCCAGATGAAGGGCCACCAGAGTGTTCTTCAGTTTTCCGGTTTTTGAGGTTTTCCCCTGAACCTGACCCTATATATATATATATATATATATATAGGGGTGGGTTCAAATGAAAACTCATCTTTCATTGTACACATGAGGACAAATCTTAACTATTGATCAAAACTTAGGATACTAATAAATGGTTAATACATAATAAGGTTAACTGAGAAGTGATGACAAAATTGAAAATTTGAATCAGCGCCTACCTTGTTTGACATTTTATTTTATTTTTTAATTAAAACTTTTTTACCCCTTTAAACTTTAAAATAAATTATCTTAAAAATTACTAATATTTTAATCAAACAAATTACACCAAAAAACGAGAATTTCGTGCTCTTCGATATGAAATCCGTCTCGATATAGTTTTTTATTTCGTTTTAACCGTTTTTACGTGAAATTCTACATATGTGTTATATTCATTATGAATATACATGCACGTCCTCGGGTGTCCACATTCAATATGAATAACAAAGGTGACCGTTCATTCACAAATCATGATGAATAATACAATATTCAGGATGAATAATGCAACATTCAGGATGAATACTACATGAATTCATGATTACTATATTATTTATCATGAATCGTGTATTATTCACCCTGAATGCTGTATTATTCATACTGAATGATACATTATTCATGATAAATAATATATGAATGACCCGTGAAGGTGTAGACACATGACGCACTCTCTTTTACTTCCCAATTCACAACCGAAATTTGGTTTAATTCATTATGAATATGTATGCGCATCTCCGGATGTTCCACATTCAGTATGAATAACAAATCTGAACGTTCATTCATTATTCATGATGAATAATACACGAATTCATGAATCATGAATTATTCACTCTAAATGTTGTATTATTCATCCTGAATGATATATTATTCATGATGAATAATACATGAATAACCCGTGAAGATATGGAAGCGTGACACACTCTCTTTTGTTCCCCAGTTCACAACAGAATTACTCGATAGATTCTAGATTCGTCTTGATGGGTGTTGGGTTACGACACTGAAGAAACGTGATACCTTACGACGTTGAAGAAAGTGTTGAAAAAGGTGATGTCGAGTTACATACTTACCGTGTCGAGGTGTTGTACAAACTTGAACGTACATAAATATTCATAATGAATATAACACATATATAGCATTCACGTAAAAAAACGGTTAAAACAACAAAAATACTATATCGAGATGGATGTTATATCGAAGAGCACGAAATTCTCGTTTTTTTTATGTAATTTGTTTGATTAAAATATTAGTAATTTTTAAGATAATTTATTTTAAACTTTAATCGGGTAAAAGTTTTTAATTAAAAAAGAAAATAAAAAGTCAAATATGGTAGACGTGAGTTTACATTATCTTCCATTTTTACCCCTAAACATCTTAAAATTAAAAACTCTATTTAATATGAGTTGTTGGATCAATAGAGATGGAGTGGTTGAGATTTGTCCTCACGTGCACAATGAAAATTGAGTTTTCATTTTCCTCTCTCTCTCTCTCTCTCTCTCTCTCTCTATATATATATATATATATATATATATATATATATGTATATATATATATATATATATATATATATGGGTGGTATATTCTACAACTCTTACAAATCTAACAACCTATGCAACCCTAATCCTAGCCATTAAAATTATGATCTACGACTCTTACTAATTACTGGAATTTAATATTAATTATTACATATTACAAAATTATTTTTAATTAATTTCGAAGTATCTAGGGATATTTCGGGGAATTCATCGACAGAACAATCCCTATTATTCTTGGTATGCTTGATTCATGGTAACCAAATCCCTAAAAAATCTCAGTCACACATCATCCAATTCTCAAAAGATGAAGAAACCCTAAACTCTTCAAAATCAACGAACTATAAAATTTATACTATTTATACAAATGGCCGATGGAAACAGAGTTAAAGATGATTCAATGCTTATTTGATTGTGAATGAAATTTCATCGATTGTTACTAATTGCTTGTTTTTTTGTTCACAATCAGTGCGTTGGGGGAGCGACAGACTAAGGCTGCTCAATTCTTTTTCAAACTTCAAAAACACAACGGATATCCCAATCGTTTTAGATTTGGATATGAAGATGATTTGGTGACTAAAAAAAGAGAAGAACAATTACCACAAGTTAGACAAGACACTATGATTAACGACACTTCCACAGAGAAATATTAGGGTACAAAAAATTCTATTTAATATAAATCTTGTGAATTTTTCCGCATTTCGGATTATGCATTCATCATAATAAAATGATTTAGGATCCACAAAGTGTTAGGGTTTCATTGCAAATCGGTGAAAAACGACAGAGTTAATGATATTCACTCTGGGATATATCGATTATTCAATTGAGGGTTGTTTTTGAATAGGAAAATTTCAACATAGATGAATGTTTGTGATAAACAAATTATGTTTCCATAATAAAATATTGAAATTGGATTCATAAGCAAATAGAGAAACACAGTAGTAAGATGGAAATAGAAACATTTAGTGATATTTTTTGCACCTGATGAAAAATATTCGTCAAGAGAAACATAATGCATCATGTGAATTAGGTTGCATAGATTTTGAGATGATTTACATATAATGTTGTAAGAAACCATTGGATATATATATATATATATATATATATATATTAAATATGAACATGATTGTTGAAACATATAATGATTTGAGATTCATTGGATGCATTGTACTTTGGACTAATTAACTTTGCAACCTGCACATAATATAACAATGTTGTAGAATTAAACTACCCGTCATTTAATCCATACAATTCACCCTGAATTGGATTCCTTATATTGAATAAACTTTTAATTAAACAGTGATTTCATAAAATTACCAAATAAAATAGAGATGAGACAAGCCCTTAATATACAGTGCTACATCAAACGAATTTTTGGCCAAAGAAACATCATCAGATGATATGCAAATGGAAGGTAAATAACTATACTTTTTAATGAACAGTTGATATTCCTCAATTTTTAGAGTTATTTGTCACTCTTTTTAAACCCATTTTAACCTTTTTCGTACCCATTTGAGCCCTTCAAATTCTTTTGGGCTAAATTGTTCCAAAATATTTAAAATAACCGAAGAGATAAAAAATTCACGTTTTGGTGTGCCATTGTGGCCACAGTGTCACCATTGTGGCGAGCTGCTGCATTATCACAATTTTTTTTTGCAGATTTTGAGGGCCATTTTTATGCAAATGGGAGGCATGCTTGGTGGAGCCAAAGCTGAGCCTTGCACAAGAAAGGAGACATAATGAGGACAAAGTATATGGAGCCAAAAGAAGAAAAAAATACAAAACATTGAGAGGTCCCTTTCCCCCTCTCATGTCTCTTTCAATACAACTCCCTTCCTCCACTATAAATACAAGGGTTGACATGGCTTTGAAAAACATCTCAAATTGCTTGGAATCGGTTGGAGTTAGAAGTAGAGTTCATTTAGTCTTTTGTAATTTTCTTTCTAGCTTATTTACTTTCTGTCCATCACTGTGATGAACTTGTGGCCACAGTGGTACCTTTACGTTTAATGAAATTTCAGTTTACGCCTTTATTCTTCTTCATTATGTTTTCTATTTACATGAGTAGCTATACCCTCCTTTGGGTGCGGGTGTAAGCCAAACCCGAGAGGTTAAAATGTAACACTTGGGTGTTACCGCATTTGGCTAACTTCTCGGTTTGGTCATCCAAGTTGAAGGTTCATCTCAATGCGGACAAGCCAATCACTTGTATGTGTTAATATTAGATCTTAGACCTTGAGAGGGGCAGATCCGAACACGACTTGGGTGATGCAAGGAGGTTTGAGAAAATATTCAATAATCACATAAAGATATGGATTTTTGCATAATCGAACTAAGGTCCAGATGTCGGTCGAGTTATGTGTCATAGAGATATGTGCACCTCTCCATACTGGTGGGGCTAAGATCTCCGAGATCTACTTAGTGAGATTGGTAAACCGAAAGTTAGCACTTGTGGCTACTTTACCATAAAACCGTAATCGTAACCTACACGAAGCTTCGAGAGGAGGAAAGCGTGTAGGGTCACATTGTGACTGGTTTTGTTAACCATTTATGTTATTAAAATACTCACGGGGAAAACTTACACCCGTACCCGCTTTTTATTATATTGTTAGATTAATTTGCTAAAACTCCCTATAAATCAACCAACTTATTGAACTTTAACTTTGCACCGGAAGTTCGTGAAAATCTATTATTTTTAGTAGTCCAATCCCCGTGGATACGATATTTGGTCCTTACCATTATATTACCTGTGAAGCAAAGGCAATACGTGGTGTATACTTGCGCCATTATTGTACTACATTTTATACGTGTGCATTTTTGCTATCAAGTTTTTGGCACCGTTGCCTAGGATTGGCACGATTTTTATCCTAAGATATTGATTTTCACTTGAGCCCGAGTCACGAGTTTTTTTTTTCGCTTTCTCGTTTTGTATATCACGACTATAACACGGTGAACTTGTACCTCTAGATCCCACAATCGAAAGAACCGTTCGGAGACGTCGACGAAGTAGAAGAGGAAGAGATAATCGACAACCTCCCATTAATAACACTACGCGTGACGTTGGAGGAGGACCCAAAGATCCATAACCACCAACAGTACTATATAAGATTACCATACTAACCTTCCTTTGAAATGAAATTAAGCAGGTTTGGAAACAATACTAAAGAATCTATCAGTGGATGAAAAAATAGGTCAACAATATAACACTTTGTGCTTCAATTTTCCCTGCTTTTGCACATGACCACTCTTAAAATAAAATTATATAAACATGACAGCTGAGAAAGAGGAAATGGAAATTGTGAAATCTGCATCAACTCTTGCAAGCAAATCATAACAGAAAGGTAGACATTTTAAATGCCATTTATAAATACCCTGTTTCTGTTTGTTAACCTATAATCTGTAATGGTAGGAGAGTCTGATAACTCCACAACTATACCCAAATAAGAAGTGATTGAGATTTGCAGCACTCCAAGATACACAAGAAACAAGAGAAGGGAGGAATTATTGAAGCAAGAAGTAGCAAAGAATAATGAAATCCAGAAAGCTTTTGCAAGAAGAGTAGAAATCCAAGAAGGGAAACGAATAAAAGGTATATGCATTTAGATGTGTGAAAGTTATATTATATGTTTACAGTTTCTTAAATTGATGTGGACATTGTTTCCAATTACCAGTTGACCATGAAGGAGGTTTCACCAAGAAAGCATGCACAAAAACACATCACACAGTGAAAGACCCTATTCCTAGGAAGATACATTATGGGAACAAAGAAAGCAATGCACGGGGCAACAAAAAACCAAGGTTTGATACTATTAGAACAAGAACTTCACCAAGGACCCTATATGAAACCATTATAGGGATTAACCAGGCACAAAGAGAAACAATTACCGAAATGAGTTTGGGGTCAATCGCAGATGACCATTGATGGGTAGTTTGAATACCAAAAAAGATGACGCTAGAGATAAGAAACAATAGTGTCCCAATCACAATATAGTACATTCATGATCTTATGGGATTAAGTACTAGTGGAATTAGATTTACTTGAACTGGATGAGGTTGAGGATGACTTAAGCATCATTACGGAATGGAAAAATCAATTCCCTAAAAGTAAGATGCGACCAAACAATGTAATGAAAGTTATCCTGCAAACAATGATGCAGGATGCAAGTTCAAATGAATTTCTTGGTCTTCTTTGTTAATTTAATGACAAACTGAACAAGTATGGGATGTTGCAACCTCGGGTTTATCGCAAAAATAAAGACTGAAGACATGATTCCTAAGATCGATTGGTGCAAATACATATATGATAAGATCAAGCAAACAAAGATGGAGATGGGACAATGGGTTATGTTTTTATGCAGGTCCGTTGATCTACATTAAGGTAATGTTCACAAATTATATTTCGTGAAAAATGGATTCATTACATGCATGTCACATACACACACATCCAAAAACAAATTTACTTGCAGGCATACGCCTGAATAACAAAACAACATATCAGGTGTAACTATTTTTTTCCCATATGCTTACAACACTAATAGTACTATCTTAAATGCATATGTTGAAGCTATTGTATGTTGAAGCAACCATTAGCACAAAGGTCGAGGTTCCACAAAAGAAACCAAAAATATGTGCCTGGAATGTAGGACTACTTAGGAAAAGAGAAACAACGAAGATTGAGGCTGGTGGATTCGGAATGTTACCCGTGAAGCCTGAATACATGATTCCTGAGATGAAAGAGGAAAGAAAGGCAATGGATGAATCAAGAACCCCTCCATGAGAACCAGACAAAAAGGTATATTTAAAATTCTAGTCCTATACTTAAAAAAATTGAAATTAATACAATGTGTTTTCAAATTAAGAGTATATTCAGCATATGGAAGACAACATGAGACTATTGTTGAAAGCTAAATATATAGCAGAAAAGGGGGTAGATGTAACACACTCCAAAATCCCTAGGGATTACAGTTTCCAAAAATACAAGGACTAGTTGGAACAACTTTTCAAAATGGGTCGGTGGGAAGCAAAGAAAGATCAACATGATGCACAAAAGGCTGGAAGTTTGTACGCATCAAGGGAACTGATATTAAGCAATTCAAAAGAGGGAAGCGATGCATTGCCAATAAACTGCCATCCCTTGCCATTGCCACCTGTATATTAAAACCCATAATTTATTGAAGATGTTGACGCTTTGTAAAGCCCATAAATTTAGAAAGTAAAATATTTTCTTTATTGATCTATCTCTAGTATTTGTATAAAGTTATTATATCGTAGCCGTATCTCAATTCGAGAGTCATGCGTGCTTGAAAAATTCGATTTTTAGGCCTCGATACGGTCTACGCGACAATGCCTTATGACAATGACAGTGACATTGTAGCCTGTCATAGTCGCACAAGGGAGAGGGGCTTCGGTACATAGCTCGCGAGTATGCCCCGTGACAATGACAATGGCATTATAGAATGTCATAGTCCCACAAGGGAGAGGGGTTTCGGTACATAGCTCGTGACTATGCCCCGCGACAATGACAATGGCATTGTAGCCTATCATAGTCGCGGAGAGTCATCTGGGTATAAAACCCACCCTAAGTCGTTTTTAAGCAGAAAATCATTTTAGAGCTAGGTCTTGGACGAATTCTCTCTGCATTTAAGGTGAGTTCTTCACTTTTTCCATCCCTGTTCATTTACTTCACCTTAGTGAACCTCAAGAACATTTATTGTTAATCTTCTATGGTTGGTTGGCATTAAGTGTGAAGGGTCTCAAGTGTTGGTTAAGCTTCAAGGGTTATCATCAACTTTCTAGGGGGTTCTTTGGTTTTAGGCTTAAGACCAAAACCAAACAAGGTGAGTTCATCCTACATATTTAAAGCTTTATACATGTCAAAACCTTGCTATTTTAACCTCTGAAACTTCTCCTAACTTTGTTTTCTCATTTGATGGGTTTTAACCTAACTTAAGTATTTTGGGAAGTTTTAGGATTTTTATCATTCTATGGAAAAATGATGGGTTTCGTTATATGTGTTATGAAATGAAGTTTTGTAAGAATAATTATGGTTGAATACTTGGATAATCCATTCTAGACACATTTATGATTTTTATTATTTTGGGAAATTTATTTTGTAAAAGTGGATTTTGGAAAGAAATGAACGGATTATTGCTTGTATAGGCTATAACTATTGTAAGTCTTATAAACTATTGAGAACCTATTTTTGGAACATTCTATGTTGGAAATGGAAATGGTATACTTTTATATTGGATTTTATTTCATATGGTGTTATTTATGCAAGAAAAAACAATTTATGGAAATGTTTGACACTGAGAACTATATGTGTGATTATAGTTTTGTCACAATTGTGAATGTGACGACCCTTGGACTAATACAAATGGATCCATTAGTATAGGATTCGACTTATTTGATTTAGGATGATTTCCATTTGTAACAAGTTGAGACATTGGGTCATTGGGGGCAACTTGGTACGGTTATGTGGAGCCAAATACTAGCCATTGACCGTAAATGTAATCCTAGTGAATGAGTATGATTAGATCATTGGGGGCCATATACACATATATATTGCGGGTCGGAGAACTCGTGGCCATTGATCCTAGTATGAGCTATTTAACTTGGAATGTAGCTTACTTTTGTGTTCCACTACAATCCTTGAATATCGGGTCTCCCCCGTCATTGCTAGATGCAGTTTTGGGCCTTATGGTTCCTATATGAATTATATGAAAATGAGCTTTACACAATAACTCAGGAAAACTCTTAGCATTTCAATTATGCATTACTTATTTATAAATGTTTGTTCTTACTAGGCGTAAAGTCTAACACTTTTTCTTAAATGACATGTATATCGGGTACTCTAAGTGGCGGGACTTCTAAGCCTTGAGGGAAGAGTGATTTGCCAATAAGTGGCAACTTTGGAGATAATCATTTTTGGACATTTTGGCTTACATCTTTGGATAGAATTCTTTTGGGGGATTATGATGAGAAACGTCTGTAATCCAGTTTTAAATTAGTTTAGATTAGTAGGTTGTCTGTTATGATTTCCATTTGGTGAATTGTAAATGCTCTTAATATTTTCCCTTTTTAGGTGATTCCATTAATTTAGATGTCACTTTTACGTCATTATTCAAGTTTAAATTTACCTTTATTTTTAGGGGTGTTACACGCTTCTATGAGGAAGGCAATCAAAAAATCTAAATTGAAGAAAGCTTTGCCTATTACGGATCCTCCAATCTTTGATGTAGGAAATCCATCGACGTCGGTAGATAAAGGGAAGAAAGAAAACGACTTTGCAAAGTTCGATCTAGGGATATAACCGACGAAAGACACATCACCGACGCTAATGACCAACCCACGTCAGGTTGATTCGTCTAAAGGACAAGATAAAGGGAATCAAGTTATAGATGGTGTCACCAAGCAAGCAAAGGAAACACAACGACGATGCACAAAGTTAAGTGACCATTTAAGATCACCATATGTCATGCATTGTGTAGATTTGCAGATAACTGTTGAAGACATAATGGTCAATGAATGGGCCTTGGCCAACTTCGGGTCAAAATAGTAAGAATACATCAAATTTTATTACATCGTTTCTTTTTTTATTTTGAACATGATCATAAATTTCCTAACTAATTTAACTTAATTCAACAGTGACAATGTTTTCTGGGCTCCTAACGACACAAGGTTGGATCGTTTGGATCTTGAATGTTTGACAACAAAGACTATTATGAGCCATAAAACAATCGATGCATGGGTCGCGTTACTAAACTACAACGAGCACTACATAAATAGTGACTCACTACAGAGATACTTCTTCAACTCAAAAGTTATGGTATGTTAAATTTCATTGACTGCCATATTCATAGTTAATTACCATTTACGTTTAACGAAAGGCGACATTATACTTTCATAGGCTGATTCTAAGTTGTGTACAAAGTCAATGTACTTCAATACATGGTACAAATTGTATAAAGGAAACTTGGTTACATGCGCCAAACACAAGATGGATGTGGTTAGAATGAAAGACATAGACTTGGTAACATATCTCTTATAATCTAACAACTTATGTACCTAACTTATTTACACCAACATGCATTCTTCCCCATAGTCAGTACCAACCATTGGTACCTGATGGTATTCAATTTTAAGAACCTAACGGTGGTAATTTTAGACAACAAATACGTTCCTCCTACCGACAATGATTCTATGATGCAAAGTTACGGGTTCGTGATGAATATTTTGGTAAGAGATATACAACATAACATACATATATGTATTCATTTAAAAACTAAGTTTATGAAATAATTTAACCATTCTTTTATGAAACTGTACCAACAAATGATAATGATTAAACATCTTACGACTGTCGGACACCAGGCCTGGAAGGGTACTTGATGAAGTTGGTTAGGAGAGACTGGAGTTGGAATGGCAAACAAGACGACCCAATAAAGAATATGGGATCTTCACAATGAGGTATATGGAAAGATACATGGGAAACAATCGGGGATGGCGTATAGGTCTAAGCACTGAAGGGTCAACGCAAGAGTCACAATTGGTAGACCTAAGAGTGAAATATGCAACAAACTTCTGCTAAGTAATTGCAATAGAAGAAAAGGGTATGTGCTAGGTGAGTTGCACAAATGGTTCTCAATTGATAAAAATATTCTCTCCAAACTAAGTGCAACAACATATGCAACACAATTTGAAAGGCTTCCGCTTTAATGCCAATCAGAACAGGTTATTGGTTTTGGGATCCACATGATGAAGACTATGATTTGATCAAAGACTATCCGCATTAGGGAACGTTTATCGTACCATTTAATTAAAACATCGTTCACTGCATTTGATATTTAACATGTTTGGTAATATGAATCATGGTTTTAAGTTTGAATCTGGTTACATGACTTGGATTTTGTTTATTATTTTGTTAGAAGTTATTTTTAATGCATTATTAGGTATGTGATTTGGATTAACATTTGTTTTCTATACTTAGAATCATTTACATTAGGTGTTTTTTTTTTTGCAAAACATAGTATACTTGAATCTTATAATTTACAAATGATTTCATTTAATATCAACATCATCTTGAACAAAATAAAGGAATACCATACAAACCATATGGTTCGATTTAAGATTTTTTAACCTACCAGTTTATGTAATGCAACAAAATTCATCACATGATATAACAAGCATACCACATCTAATCTTTTAACCCCTCCCATATATGTATTTTTAAAAATTATTATCAGACTTAAGCATTAATTGATGCTGGGAAATTTATATCACACAGAAAAACCATTGTTTACCATGTGCAAAAATGAAAGAAGAAATACCTTCATATACCTCAAAAAATAATTGACCAAACCCTGTATACAATACACAACCTAATATACATTCATTCACTGAACATACAAAAACACAATAAACATTATAATCTTCATTAACACACTGAAGTTACAACGACAACAATATGCATACAACAAAGTTATATAATAATAAAAAAAGCATTACAGATTCGAACCCTTCCACATCAAAACACTTTAAAACCCCAATAATGCAACTACCTATTGCCAACCGAATTGTAAATCTAAAGTCTAAATGCTTTTAACCACCACCACCCCTAAAAAAACCCATACATATTTAAGAACAACAAAAACCATAAGAACCCATTTGACACTATTAGGATAGAAAACCCTAACGACTTCAATCATTGAAGGGGTACGAGAACTGATCAATAGCCCTACACGTGCATGCACCATCGACACAGTTGTACAAATGCTTTAGCTCTGATTCTCCAAGGCATCATGTTTCAACAACCTTATCATATTTATTAGAAAGTTCTTGAATCTAGGCATTGCATTCTCTCAACGCCTCCTCCAGCTTGTGTATTTCGCCAAGAAGGCGAAACTGGTGACAAAAAAGAGCATTCATAAAGGACATACGGACAAACGAAGATGTATCTGCCATTGCTCTATAACTCAGAGAGTTCTTAATATAAAGAAGAGAAAAAAAGATAAGTAGAAATGATAGGTTAAATACATAACTAAAAAAGTCTTGGGGGATGAATCGCCACCTGACATCACACCTCGATAACACAAGAAATCTTAAAAATCATATTTACATATTGAGGTGTCATTATTACCCATACTAACACAAACAATCCACTTGTCAAGGTGTAATATTATCAAATTAATATTAAACATAAAAAAAATTATCTTAGTTACGGGAAAAACTACAGAATAATAACCAATATAAACATACCTCAATGAATCCAACAATAAAAATGAAAGTCAAATACCAACAATCTTAAAAAGAAAAGGTTGTGTATCGAAGTCATATGAAAAAACTCTTATGAACCAACATTGCGCTTATGTTCCACGTTTCGGACAGTTACGAGAGTCATGCCTAACCATTTCAGAACATGTCTGCCACAATCTTTTTGGTTTCTTAGCTTCCTCAATCGCTTTGTCACGAACACCAATCAACCTTTTTTCGGTACTACATCCCTTATTATGAATACCGGAAGGTGACAAATATCAACGTCATCTGCCTAAGAAACACCGGTCAACTCCCAAATGGTTTCATTCTTCCGTTAACGAGATGGTTTCAAAGGAAGAGAAACATCGATTTCATCATCCCAAGCAGACAACTGATTAACCAAAATCTCTAACATCTCCTTCTTATTCCTAACACGACCTAGAATACGCTCCACTAAAATAAACGCTCTTGCAATCAACCTCTCCTTCTCAACATCAATTTTACCATATCTAACCCTAGCCGGTAGCCATTGCGGGGGAACTAAATCACGCCTCCATCTACGCATGATATACATATCAGGTATACATTCAACTTCATCATTTAACAGTACCTTCAATGCATGTCTACATAATATTCCGCTACGAACAAATAAATTGCAACTGCAAGTAACCAACATATCTGACTTATCTTGCACAACCTACACGATGAAACCGGAAAAAAATTCCGATATCAAACATTAAATTGAAAATACAATTTTACTCAACAACATAAAAACAAAATTAAAACACATGAATTAGAATTCATACTATATATTTCCTTTCACTTTAGCTGCTTTATTCTTGTGGGTAATGGTGTAAACATGTTTCCCATCAACCTCCTCAGTGTCACCCTAATGACAAGCCCAAATGGCCTTTTCCAACTCCTTCTAAACCTCAAAGAACATCGTACATGTATAAACATCAGATGCATGGGCTTCCATCCTACTAGCAGAAAACGTACATGGCATAGTTGACTTCATCTTAACCTCTTCCAAACAAATAGTCTTCCTTTGAGATTTAATATCCATGTCAAATGGACGCAAAAAGACCACCAAAGCATTCCAAAAGGTAGCATAAACATTAAAAAAAGACATTAATGCTTTCAGATCTAGAAGTAGTTTTCATAAATCCGGACATTGGTGTATCCTTAAAGTAAGCAGGAATCCAGGATTCCGAATGTCATACAAATCCTCGAACCACAAATCACTGCATACCCATACATGTCAATGAATTCATTCCAATGAACCTCAAATTTAACTGGTTCTAAATGAATATTCCACACCCACTTGTTGAAATCAGCTACAAAAGAAGTTTGTTTCGTGAGATATACACTAATCTATTAACAAAAAAGAACAAAACATATAAACATCCCCAAAAAAATTAAACAAGTGAAACTACAATCCATACAATGTGTTGATATAATAATGCCTTCGCTTTCACTTTCTTGGTAATATGCCATATACACAAACAGTGAATGGTACGGGGAATGCAATAGGTATGGATTGTTTCATCGAAGCACATTGGTTCTTAATCACTAACTTTGGAGGATGTCCATGCGCTTTCACATAGCTTTCAACACCTAAATATAATCAACCACCAACTCACTTCGAATCAGCGCAACACCGACCACAACGAATTGCTTGTGATCATCAACCGCTACAAACTGAACAACTATCATAGAATGCCTATTAAAGGAAAAACAAACAAAATTACTTGACAAAACCAAGAATAATATAAATGAACAAAAATATAAAAATATCATATGTCACTTGTTTTCCCGGTAAGTTGATGTAACACCCCGATTTTCGAAGGGTAACATTTCGAGTTATTACAGAAACCGATATATCAAGGAAAAATAAGATATTCGATTTTGGACTAGAATCCTAGATTTTATAGTCTTAATGGATTAAGGATTCAATTATGAGTCCAACGGTTCTTTCCGGAGCAAAAACAGAGCTATAACGAAGAAGTTACGACCAAAACAGTTAACGAGAAGAAAACCGGACAAACAGTGTATTTCGCAAGTTGTGCCGCGACTTAGGGCCAACCTCGCGACTTGAGAGAACACGGGCGACTTATGCCGCGACTTAAGGTCGCGGCATAACCTGCGAAACCCACTGTCAGGTCAAAACGCGATTTTCAGTCCTCAAGCCTCATTTCTCTCAACCAAACCCTAACTCTCCCCCCCTCTCTCTCCCAAACCGAACCCCAAACCCCAAAACCACCTTCATGTTCATCTTCCTCACCAACCTCTTTGGGGTTTCATCCAACCTTTGCATCATTGAAGATTTGGAAGCTTAAGGTTCGTTTTGGTGACTTACATGGGTTTTGATTGGTGGTTCAGAGTTGTGGTTAAGGTAACTTCTTATTCTCTTCATTTATGGAAATTAGGGTTTCAACATAAGTTGAGATCTTCATGTATAATGGTTGGGGAATGATTTTAAATGATTAAATATGGATTTTAGGGTTGGACCCTTGTGGATCTAGGTTTTTGGAAGCTTGATTTGAAGAGTTGGATTGGGTGTCTTCGGAAAACTTTGGAGGAATTTAGGCTTTTGGAGGCCCATGGTTGTGGTATACGTGTATTGTAGTCGAACCTAAATTTGTGGTTGTAGATGATTCATTTATTGATGTATTTAGAAAATTTTAAATAAGTTGCTATTTCCAAATTTCAGGGTGTTACAAGTTGGTATCAGAGCTTAAGTTTGAGAGAATTAGGTATTGATCTTTGGATGCCTAGACTCAAACTAGAGTTCTTATAAGTGATTGAAAGTGAAGTTGCATATTAGGTGCCTTAAGATAAGATATTTTGAGGATTGATCGGGTCGTTAGAAACGGGAAATTGTCAAGGGTCGCAAGGATGATCATGTATGGTACGTTCATAATGGCACCTGGCCAGTGTTATGGTGAACCTACATATCACATGTGTATACTTGAAATACCTTAGTATGATGACCGTTGGGGTAGTGAGAAAGTTTCTAAGCGAGTAATCTAAGGAAAGGTTGATGTCGATAGCGATGTGACGTTGAAGTGATAGTTAAATACGTTGAATGCATTAAGTTGATCATCTTGAGTAAGAATTATTGGTTGGATTAGAACTATAAGTTCGTTAGACCAATTTTATTTCGAGGAGAAATTGTAAGTTAACCCCATTAGTGGGTTCGTGACTCTAAGATGTTTGATGTATCCGGACGGCAATAGTATGTCGGGAAAAATGGAGGAGTGTAGCCCTGAGATGCGGAGTGCCGACCAATTTCATGCACACAATTTATTTCTAAAATGAGTTTGCATTAATTGTTTCTCATTATCCCAAAGCATAAAGTGACTTGTATTTCGAAATCTTAGTAAGGTGTTTAGCATTCATCAAGTTTTAAACTGAGAGTGTAAACATGCACGAAATTGTTTTATTGTTCGCGGTTGCAAATATTTTATTTATTGGAAATCTCTTCATCTTCATTCTGTGTCTAACTCTATTTTTGGATATTATAAGATCCGTATTTTTATGTCATTTTGGGTATTGGACAAGTAACTGTATAATTTTTAACTTTGACATTGGATCTCCTCCACGTGTGTTAAGGTTTTAAAGGAAGAGTTGTCCTCATGTTCTTGAGTCAGAATTTTCTGGAGGATTTGGTTTGTGTGAGTCGTGTTTAATTTTATGAGTACCGTTTTGCAGCATTTGGGGTGTGTAAGTGTACTTTTGAGATGCGTGAGTTTTAATTTTATGGCGTACAAATTACGAGCTTCTAGGTGACGTATCTAATGAGAATTTTGTGGGAAAAGGGTCACTTTATCTTACGTGATGGTTTTAGAGTTTTGAAATTTTTTAGATTTATTGTCGTCTTACGCTTTTTATGTTGAGAAACATAGATTTTGGCACCGCTTGATTTTATCGTCAATGAGTTTATGAAAGTTTAGTCGGATTTATGGCGTTTTATTTTATGATCATTCGAACCGTGTAATAAAAAGAAATTTTGGAACGTGTAAACTTGCATTATTGTGTGTGTTAAGTTACGAGTTTTGTTTAATACTTTGTCTCATGCGAGTCTTACACCTACATTTTGCAACCGTAAGAAGCACCTTGAAAATCTTAATGTCGCATGATTGCATCTTGAGTTTCACACGGGTATATGTGCATACTTTTGGGTTGGATCTGATTTTCACTCGCGTGAGTAAATATGTGATATATTTATGTTATCTCATATTAAACTTTTAATCTAAACGTGCTTCAATTGTGGACCTTGCTGTTATAACTTTTCTGCAATGCATGAAATGAATTTTCGGATTGCATATTGTTGTAGTTACCATCTTGGTCAAATGTGTTTTATCGAGGCGGCTCAAGACTTTAAACTTGATTTGAAAATTTATTTGTTTTCCCATTATCCTACATAGTTTTGGGGAATAAACTGATGCATAGGAGACTTGTTGAAAATTTTATGCCGTAACGTTTTCGGTTAAAGAAGGAAAAGTTAAAAGTTAAAAGTTATGAAGTCCTCTTTCGGAGCTGTACAAACATTTATTTCACGTGTTTGGAGCACCGGAATTTATTTTCATGTTTATAGATAACTAAATCAACTACGATAACAATTTAAGGTTTAACTTTAATAAACACAATTCAATCCCTACACGATCTATAACAGGTACGGATGTTACTAAAACTCAATAACAGTTTCTATTTCCAACTATGGAAGACTTCACCAAACTACTCACCCTCGTGTAAAACTAGTGCTCATCTCTTCATAGCACCGCTAGAACCAAACCCCAACTAGAATCTGATGCACATGCCGACAAATAAAAAGGTTGACTTAACGCCTAGTGAGCTCAAGAGTTTTCATTAGATATATATAAAACAATAACATTAAGAACGTTATTTAAATCGTGATTTCCAAAATGAAATACATTCTTTAACACCCTAAAATTCAGAGTAAATTAAAACCTGGAATTGTGGCAACAAGACATCCGTATTGATATAAACTTCCCATAAAGGGGTTCAGTCCTTAAGACTATACAAAAACCTGTACGGATTTAGAATTCATCAACAAACCAATCTAAACACATACTTTCGAGATTACATCAGTTGACGATTCAAAATTCATCCAAAGAATGGGACTTAACAATGCCCAACTATCAACACTTTAGTCATCTCAAAATGCCTCGAGACCCAACTCGTCTCTCAAAACCCAGTGCAACCCACCGCTAAGGGAAACCTGTTATACACATCATTTGAGAAAAAGTGTTAGGCTTAAAGCCTAGTGAGAACATACAGTTTATAAATTTCAAGAGATATAAACTTTTGTATCAAAGGGAATCTTTTCAAATAAGCTTTTCCAAGTTAACTGTTGATAAGAATGAAATCCATTAAAATGAGACCACAAACCTTCTTTCTAGAACCTCACAATTTAATGCACAAGTAGTTCTTTTATAAACTTCTCGAAATATAAACATCAGTATCATAAGGAAATCTTTTCATAAAGGTTTAATTTATAAAAGATAACATTTTGCCACAAGCGGCCTTTTCGGTCCAAAACTCATCATACGATGACAAAAGAACCATTTTACCAAGAATTGTGGTGTAACACAAAGTAGACCACCAATCCGAGTTATGAGCTAAATACTGGAACCATGGCCACGAACGCTTCGGTCCGTACTACGATGTGAGGGAGGCCCCCAAGGAACCAGTCATACTCGTTCACTAGACTACATTTGACCCATGGCTAGTAACCGGCCTCACATAACCGTACCAAAGGCCCCCGAAGATCAAGTGCATCTAGCTACAAAAAGAAGGGGTATATGACATCCCAACAGTAAGTTGTTAACGGCCAGAACCTCACAATTTAATGCACATGTAGTTCTTATTTGTTAACGGCCAGAGCCTCACAATTTAATGCACATGTAGCTCTATATTTTCTTTACTTGGTAACCACCAAATAATATCAGTCGACTCAAAACCTAGGGATCCGCTAGTAATGGTACAGACTCGTCACAACAACATATGTGACCAACCATAAATAATCATATGGTATAAAAACATTTTCATAAACAAAATGTTATATCCAGTTCAACTTATGGTAAGAATGAAAATCATTAAAATGAGTTCTTAAACATTCTTTTCACATATCCACATAATGTGCAAGTAAAACATCATTTTACTTCAATAAGGCGGAAACAGTCATTTTAGTCAAAACTGATCGGGAACCCCGAAAGTCACCAAAAACTTCATTTATATCAAAATGCAGAGAACATGAAATCATACCGTAGAAATACTTCGGATTTCGCAAATAAGAGTTTTGACATGTATAAAGTTTGTAAAATGGTAGTAGGAACTCACCAGTAGGTTTTTACAATAAAACCCGGAAAACCAAATATCGATCACGACGTAGAGGTGAAGCTTAAAACACCGACCCCTTGCTAGAAACACCACAAACTAGCAACCAAACGAGCCTCAAAGATCGAAGAAGAAAGAAAGAGAAAAGAGAGAAAGAGATATGAGATATTGAGATATTTTATGAAAATATCCAACAATTGAGATATTTAAGCAAACTCCAAAAAGCAACCTGACGTGCGCCCTCAAAGAAGGAAATGCGCACGACCCGTGTGCAAGCCCACTGCCTCGCCGCTGTTTCATACGCACGACCCATGCGTTTTTTCTGAAGGAGGGCGCACGACCCGTGCGTCCTGCAGAACAGTGCAGAAACCTCTTCTTCTCTATTCTTCTTCGCAAAAGACCAAACGAAATTCGGGGTGTTACACATTCAATCTGAAAGCAACCAAAAATGAAATACATTAAATCTGGAAACAATCTCTTTTTCAACATTCACCCTCTTCGTGATTAAGATCACAAAACAAAACGTTTCTTCGAATATAAGTCCAAGACCCAAAACTCGCGTAATACATAACTAACATTTTAATAATCAAATACTGAAAACGTGGATAAACTCTCTCATTCAAAATATCCCAAAAACATGGATAATAATCCATGCCCAAAACATCACTGAAAACATGGATTATAAAACTCCGTAACCAAAACAACACCTTGCGGTGACGGGGGAGACCCGATTACATATTATGTGATGGAACACAAAAGTAGGTCACATAACTATGTAGGAAACCAAAACATATGGGTTATACCCATAAAACATACCGAGCTCAACTCCTCTAAGTCTATTGCTCGAAAACATCAATCAACCCCTCTAGGTCTATTCTTGAGAGTTCCAAAATGGGAACTCTAGAACAAGAGAATTACACCTTACTGCCCATGGGACGCTGCCCGACCATATAGGTCCACACCTTACTTACCATGGTGACCCGATGCCTATTCCGTGCTAAAGTGGTGAACTTGTCCAAAACGGAACAAAAGAACACAGTGCCTATGGATCCATTGCACTAACCAAAACATTGCATTACTCAAAACGAATGAACTAACATATTCAAAACATGTAACTCTCAAATAAGATGCAGTAAATACAAATCATAACCAAACGCTCTACATTGAGCTATTAAAATCGGACAAGTGCCTTCAAAACCCAACAAAATCTAAACCGAGCCATAAGCTCAACAAATCCAAAGACTCAACGTTGAAAATCATAAAATGAAACCAAACGTAAACAATCCGCACTTATACAAACCCACACTCCAAATTATATAAATAACTCCAACGTAGTTTAGTTTGGAACAAGTCATTTTCCAAGGGAGTTTCTATCATTTATTCCTTCAAAAACGTCCCATGACACAAAATCAAACACTTAACCAAGATACACCATAAAATGAATTTATACCCAAACTCTACTTCATGAAATAAATCATTAAAATACCAATGTGTATGATTTATTAGTCAAAATGCTCAAAATCCCAAACGTGGGTGTTTTACAAAGTTTATAAAACCAAACACTTCAAATAATCAAGATCCGCCAAATAAATCAACAGTTAATAATTTCATGTAAAACATATAAACGCTTTAAAATAAACATTTTGGCATGTACACCATTTTCACAAATCAAATTGAACTCACCTTGCTAGATTTAGGTTAAATTTAGATTTTACCCCAACTTGAGCTCATTTGAAGAAAACTTGGATCCTCAAGCCAAAAACTTCTAAAAACCTAGATCCATAAATTTCCAACCATAAATACCCATATCCAACTATATAGGAACATTCCCCAAACATTGTATATGAAGATCTCAACTTATACCAAAACCCTAATTTCCATAGTTTGAAGAGAAGAGAAGATTACCTTTACCAAAGCTTGAACCCATCAACAATACTCTTATTTATCTCCAGAATAAACCACAAACTTCTAATCTTCAAGTTGGTGAAAAGGGTTGGATGAAACCCTAGAAAGTTTGGTGAAGAAGATGAAGATGAAAGGTTTATAGCTCTAGCTTCCAAAACTTGCTAGGTGAAGAAGAGTCATTGATTTTAGAAGGAAGACTTCCAAAAATGAGTTAGGGTTCGATTTTGGGGTTTGGGGGCGGTTTGGGAGAGAAAGGGGAAGAGATTTGAGTTTTGGGTGAGAAAATGGGGTTCTAGGCCGATTTTCCCCTTTTTGTGCGTGCAGCGGCTCCGCGCGGATGGTGGCACTGATTGATCCGTGTGGAGCACTGGGACAGAGTCCCGCGTTGATGGTGGCGCTGATCCATCCTCCCGGAGTACTGCTGCCCGATTTTATTCATTTTTCTTACCCGAACACTGTTTTGGTCACAACTTCTTCGTTTTAACTCCGATTTTGCTCCGGAAAGAACCGTTGGACTCGTAATTGAACCCTTCATCCAACAAGGCTATAAAATATAGGATTCAAGTCCAATAATCCCATTTCTTCTTTTTCCCTTAAAATACCCATTTGTATTAACTTAAAATTATATCTTCCTAAAAATTGGGGTGTTACAATCCTCCCAACCTTAAAAGAGATTTCGTCCTCGAAATCTAACCCCGACCAAACACCCAAAGTTGCATTTAGTGAGATCAATTGGCTCTTTATCCAAAAAGGGATACTTTCACGATGCCTCACCTCATGTACGAAATCGATTACGTCCCGATTATGATTGTCACTGCATTTCTCATGACAGACTGCCACACACCCGATCTCAACGTTCTATATACCTTACAAATGACAAAATGTACATCGAGTCCTTATCGAACCACTTTCCTATCCTTTAGGTCTCGGATGTCTTCCAACCTTATGTTGCCCTTATGTTAGGGTTAAATATTTGTTAAATAGAAGTTCAAGGTATATTTTGTCAAGTTAACAATAGTTATTAGCTTGTTGGGCCTAAAAGCCTATAAGCCCAATTGGTTGTAAAGCCTAGGTATATAAAGGCTGATTTACTTTCATTTACAAGTTAGTCTCATTATTTTCATAACACTAGTCTATAGGTTTACTCTCTCAGATCAGAAATTCTTTCTGTAAACCTGTAACCCTTTGATTTCGTATTAATCATATGACTAGTAGTTGTGGCCATATAAATGTTCATCTTTGATAATATTTGCTGCTGACTGCACTGTACTGGGATCTACAATTGGTATCAGAGCAAAGAGACTAAAGGTTTGATCCAGAAAAATGTTTGTCTAAAACCCTATAATCAAGTATATGTGTTAATCGCTTTTATCTGTCTTTAAGTGATTATATGTTTCTGTGTTTTATCGATCTGTTTGATTTCTGTCAATCTGGGTTGATTGTTTATCGGTCTATTGTTTACTGAAAAAAGGTTATTATCGGTCTAATATTATTGTTTGATTCTGGGTTTAATTGCTTATCGGTCGAAATTGATCTGGGTTGTGTTTGAAGTGTTCTTCGGTCGAATTGTGTGTGATTGAATCTGGTTATCAATCTTCTAATCTGCATATTGGTATACTTGATTTATCGATTTAAATTTCTGGGTTTGATCTCGATCGAGTTCCAGAAATCATCGAGTTCATCGGTGGGTTCTTCGAGTTTATCGGTCTTATCTATTGTTTGTTTTGGGTTTATCTGTTGTTTGTTAAGTTTCTGTAATCGACCGATAGTACTCGACCGATGCTTTGACATTATCGGTCTTTCATTTGACCGGTGTATTGTTGATATCGGTCCTTTATTCGACCGATACACTGATTCGATCGGTACCCTGATTACCGGTCTTTGTCCTTTGACCGATATATTGTCCCTTCCGGTCCTTTGCTTCGACCGGATTTGTTAGACCGGTACGTTGTTAATACCGGTCCTTTTGGTTCGACCGATACATTGTCAATACCGGTCCTTTGCTTGACCGGTACATTGCCTTTACCGGTCCTTTGCTTGACCGGTACCCAGTTCGACCGGATTTTTGCTAGACCGGGTTCTTGTCTTTTTCTGATTTTTATTATTATTATTATTGTATTTGGATCATCCTGCTTGTCTCACGATCGTTACAGTGCTTTTAAGTTAAGAGATTTAAGATGAATTCAAGAGACGCGTTAGCTATTGGTTCGGATCAGAAGCCCCCGGTTCTCTATCGAGGGGAATATCCTCAGTGGCACGATCGCTTCATGAACTTCATTGAATCGAAACCAAACTATGAAGCCATTTACAAGTGTCTGACAGAAGGGCCGCAAGACTGGCCAATGAAAGTTGTACCGGGAAACACAGAAGAAGGTCGACCTGCACGCAATGTTCCAAAATCTGTCAGTGACTTTACAAATCAAGAAAAGGATTTGTATTTTGCTGAAAAGCAAGCAAAGACATTTCTTCTACAAAGTCTACCCAACGACATCTATGCTTGCATCGACAGTTATAAGGAGTCTGCAAAGAAAATGTGGGACCAGATTGAGAAGATGATGATGGGGAGCCACATCAACAATCAGCTCAAGGTGACAAACTGCATCACCAGATATGATGGCTTCAAAGCAAGAAAAGGCGAGACACTGATAGAAACATATGAAAGGTTCAACTTTCTTCTGAATGATCTCCAGAAGAATAAGATCACAAAGACGAACACCGAGAACAACATCAAGTTCATGAACTACCTCCAGCCTGAATGGAAGCCGTTTGTCTCTCATATTCGTCATACTCAGACCCTGGAGAAGCTTTTTCTACATGAACTTTATGAAATGCTGCTCCAGGATGAAGAGGAAGTTATGGAACTAATGGGGAATCAGAAAGCTGAAGAAAAGCCGGTAGTTGATCCGTTAGCACTCGTATCTGAGAAAAGAGTGAAGTCTGTCAGTCGTTCGTCTAAAAAGAAGCCAGTGCAAAGTGAGTCTGAACCCGAAGATCCTGATAGTGATTTGGATCCTGAACTCACTAAGATGAAAGAAGCTATGGTATTCTTGACTCAACAATTCCAGAAAAGGAAGTTCTTTAACAAATCTTTCAACAAGCAAAGGTTTTCCACTCGCCGTGATCATCAAGAGAAGTCTGAAGGTAAGAAACGTGTTGAAGATGGAAAGAAGTTTGACAAGAGACACGAAGAAAAGCCAAAAGATGAGCCGATCAGATGCTACAACTGTGGTCGGTTAGGCCACTTTGCCAAGGATTGTTGCAAGCCTGTTGTGCGCAATTCCGATTATTACAGAGCCAAGCTTCTACTGGCCAAAGAGAAAGAAGCAGGTAAGGCTCTCATGGCTGAAGATGATTACTGGCTACAAGTCTCTGATGAAGAACCTGAAGATGCCGAAGCACACTTGTGTTTCATGGGCAAGCATTCATCACCTTCTAACACTGATGATGAAGATCGAAACTCTCCATGTCAGGTATGTGCTCCTTATCACGAAGCTTTAATTGATCAGATGCAACTTGTCATGAATAAACTAGACTCTTTCAAGCTACTCATAAAAGAAAAAGAACAACTCATCTCATCTATAGAAAAACGAGTTGCTGCACAGTCTGAATGTATTGAAAATCAAAGTTTAGAAATCTCAAGCAATCTGTGCACAATTTCTAATTTAAAAGAAGAGTGTGAGAGTTGTTTAAAAGAATCACAAGAGCTAAAGACCAAAGTAGATGATCTGACCAGTGAGCTACGCATGTCCGAGAATGAGAAAATTGATATTGTGTCTCAAAACGTGGCTTATAAAAATGAAAATCAAAGATTATCTAATCAGTTAAAGGAGATCGAAAAGAAACTTTATAGAATTGGTCAATATCATCAAACGCTAAATCTAATTGCACCAAAGGAACCCAAGTATGCGAATACGGGTATCGGTTACGATAACCCATATTATCTAAAAAAGGCCCTATCCAAAGTTCCTACGATTTATGCGTCTGAATTTCTTGGAATAGACAAGACATTTCCAGAATACAAGATCAATTGGACCAAACCAATTGAGGATGAGGACTGGGAAGAGGATAAGTTGAGAAGGGAGAACTCTACTAAAATGAAACTTCCTTTTGTTTATGATTCATTAAATGCATCCTACAACGAAGAAAAACCTTGTTTCCTATCAAATGACTATTTTAGAAGTTATACTCAAGTTGAACTTGATGCTAAAACAGTTAAAACTGAGGAGGAATCTCTAGATCATAAAGTTTATGTTCCACCTCTGATTTTAGAAAAGAAAATTGTTCAGCTAGAAACGTCATTTGAACAGGAGAGGGACAATTTTCAAAAGGAAAAACAAGACCTTTTATCTCAAATTGAGTACCTCACTTCCAATAAAGAGGAATCATTGTCCGATAAGGAAAGAGAATACTTTCAGACAGAAATAAAGAAGTTAAACTCACAACTGTCTGCCTTGGCAGTAGATCGTCTGAAGGAACAATTTCACAAGGCTGAGCCTCAAGCTCAACCTACAATTCTCCAAAGTGAGAAACCTACCCTGTCTGACAATTCTTATCCTGCCTGCGACACATCTTCCTGTAAAGCCTTTTTGGGTGACTCGTCACCAAAATTTTCAAATAAAGGAAAAGAGCCTCATGTTTTAGAAACGGATCATTGTTCTAATTTTAAACATGCTTCCGCCTATGATCCACTTCAAACAAATTCTTCCGATGTCCTAAATTCCTCAAGCGATAAGGTCCTTTCTGATGAGGAAATGGAATTTTCAGCATTCTTGAATTCCGAGGTGTGTCTAGACAGTGATTTGACCCAATTTGATTTTAATCCGTCTCTACCAAGTCACGTTGATTTTCTAAACTCTTCTTGTGAGCCTCCGGTAAAATTTTATAAGGGTGAATGTTCCACATCCGCCCCACAAAAACCTTTTGTGAACGATTCTTCAAAGTCAAAATCCAAAAAACGTTCACAAAAGAAGAAAAAGACCGGTCGCTCCAAAAGACAACAATCTTCAAGTTTCACATCTTCTGACTATAAGTTTAACGGTCTTTCAGATACTTTTGGTCGGCGCAAAGAAGTAAGATATGCTTGGGTAGCTAAGAAGTCTAAAGAAAGCACGACTACAGTAGAATTAGTTGATCCAGTTTTAAAGTCTAGGAAAAACAATAACAATCATGATGTTTTTAATTCTAAACCTTTAGTTGAATGTAATGGAACTTTACCTTTAAAAGTTTATTCAATTCCTCATTTACTTCAACTGTCTCATGATTGTATTTGTTGCTCTTATTATGGATCAAATGAGTTTGTTGATCGTCGTTATGCATCTGATTGGTTTGGCTCGTATCATGTTGATAATTATCATTCTCAGTTTGATATTACCCGTCATAGGAAAAGACCCAAATCTAAACGGGCATCCAAAACGGGTGTTAAATCTAACCCCAAAGGACCCATTTACGAATGGGTACCTAAAAACAAATAACTTGTTTTGCAGGAAGGTCATGTGTGGTATCTAGATTCGGGCTGCTCCAAGCACATGACCGGAAGAAAGGAGCTACTCACAAACTTCACCGAGAAGTTTTGTGGGAATGTACGGTTTGGGAATGATCATTATTCTCCCATCAGGGGTTACAGAGATATCGTCAAGGATAATCTCACGATTAAGAAAATGTCTTATGTCGAAGGCCTTGGTCACAATCTCTTCAGCATCGGTCAATTCTGCGACAAGGATCTAGAGGTCACTTTCAAAGCCAAGCGGTGCAGCATTCGGACTGAAGACGGAAAAGAAATCCTTGCTGGAACGCGTCGCTCCAACCTCTACACGATTGACCTCTCGTCTCTGAAAGAAGATAAGGAAGTTTGTTTAATGTCTAAAGCCTCTGCCGAACAAAGCTGGTTATGGCATCGTAGACTCTCGCACCTGAACTTCAAGACGATTAATAAGTTGGTGCTCGGTGGACACGTTAAGGGAATGCCTGATCTTAAATTCGAAAAAGATCATTTGTGTGTCGCCTACGAAATGGGCAAGATGAAGAAGGCTTCTCACAAGCCTAAAGTCACTCCTAGTACTTCACGGTCCCTTGAACTCATTCACATGGATTTATGTGGACCGATGCGCGTCCAAAGCATCAATCATAAGAAGTATGTCCTAGTGATGGTTGACGATTTCTCTCGCTACACATGGGTCCGATTCCTCCGATCAAAGGATGAAACTCCCGAATTGATTATCTCTCTCCTGAAGAGTATTCAAGTCAGTCTCAACCTATCAGTCCAGACCATAAGGACGGATAACGGACCGGTTACTTGACTTCAGTGGGCATAACACATACTTTCTTAGCTGCGCGCACTCCTCAGCAAAACGGGGTAGTCGAGCGCCGGAATCGAACTCTTGTCGAAGCAGCTCGCACGATGTTATCTCAGTCCAAACTACCGCTATTTTTATGGGCAGAAGTAGTTGCTACCGCTTGCTACACTCAAAACCGCACTATAATCAACAAGCGGTTCAACAAGACACCGTACGAGATCATCAACAAACGCATCCCGAACATCAACTATTTTCATGCATTCGGGTGCACATGCTTCGTATTGAATGACAAGGATGATCTCGGCAAATTCAGCCCCAAAGCGGACGAAGGAGTGTTCATTGGATATTCCCAGCAAGCCAAAGCTTACCGTGTCTACAACAAACGGACAAAGACCGTCGTTGAGAGTGTGAACGTGACTTTTGACGAGGCCGCTGATATGGCTTCTGAACACCTCAGTTCAGAACCCGCTTTAACTGGTGTGTTAGCTTCTGGACAAGTTCGTTCAGAAGCTACACAATCTCCAGTAGATCCAAATCATGCGTCTACGTCAAGAGCACACCTTTCTGATTTGGATTTACTATTTGAGTATTTCTATGATGACTTATTTAATATTAAGTCTAATACTATGTCTTGTAACAGGAATGCTCCTCAAGTACCAGAAGAAATACAAGTCACTGGTCCAACCGACTCCGGTGGCCCATCCTCGCATGGTGCTCCATCATCTACTGACAATGATTTTGCATTCCTGAGCTCGAGTGATACTCCTCCTATCCAAGATCCTACTGTCGCACCGGAAATAGTAGGCCCTCCTGAACCGACACCTGTGGAAGGCACTCCTGAAGTTCCCATTCCGGCATTCCCGGATTCTACTTCACCTGCATCTCCTGCTGAGTCGTCCTCTGCTGCACTCTCGACTCCAACTAAGGAACTTCAACCTCACAGGCCGTCATCACTCGAAGCAATTCAGGATTTAACCCCCGGTGGTTATGTGGACTCCGATACCTCTCAACAGACATATCAACCTCTTCCACACACCACCAAGTGGACTTGAGCACACCCCCTTCATCAGATCATTGGTAATCCCAAGACACCTGTTCAGCCTCGATCTACTACTGCAAACGACTGGTTATTTTCTTCGTTCCTCAGCCGTATCGAACCTTCCACTGTCTCTGAAACGTTGAATGATCCAGACTGTGTGATCGCTATGCAAGAGGAACTCAACCAATTTGAGAGCCTCAAAGTGTGGCGCCTTGTTCCCCGGCCAAAGAACAAGACGGTGATTGGGACGAAATGGATTTTCAAGAACAAGAAGGACGAAAATGGAATCATTGTCCGGAACAAAGCGCGTCTAGTGGCTAAAGGATATTGCCAGCAAGAAGGAATAGATTACGAGGAGACGTTTGCACCGGTTGCACGCATTGAATCTATTCGCATGTTCCTCGCCTACGCCGCCCACAAGAATTTCATCGTCTTTCAAATGGATGTGAAATCTGCGTTCCTGAACGGCGTTCTCAAAGAGGAAGTGTATGTCTCGCAACCCGAAGGCTTCGTGAGTTCTGAATCTCCGAATCACGTTTATTTTCTTGACAAGGCCTTATACGATCTTAAGCAAGCGCCACGAGCCTGATATGACGCTCTCTCATCCTTTTTGATTAAATCTGGTTTCTCTAAAGGTAAGATTGATACTACCCTATTTATTAAAAGAGAAAAGAAAGATATCATTCTTGTACAGATTTATGTTGATGACATAATCTTTGGCTCCACAAACCCCAAGTACTGTCAGAACTTTTCCGCCTTAATGAGTAAACATTTTCAAATGAGCATGATGGGGCAAATGAATTTTTTCCTGGGTCTTCAAGTAAAACAATTAGCAACAGGAATTTTCATTAATCAATCTAAATACATCTCGGATATTCTTCGGAAATACCAGATGGAAAACTCTTTACCTATGAAAACCCCCATGTCTACTAGTTTAAAGCTACACACCGATCCTGATGGAAAGGATGTGAATGCTACAACTTATAGAGGTATGATAGGTTCTCTGATGTACTTGACGGCGAGCCGGCCAGATATTATGTTCTCGACATGTCTATGTGCACGATTTCAGTCAAAACCTAAAGAATCTCACTTAGCTGCGGTTAAGCGTATTATCCGATATTTAAAAGGTACTGCTGATCTTGGTTTGTGGTACCCAAAAGAGACAGGTTTTGAATTGACAGCCTACTCGGACGTTGACCATGATGGAAACATGCTGGACCGGAAAAGCACATCCGGTCATGTCTAGTTTCTGGGAGATCGTCTCGTCAGCTGGGCTTCGAAGAAGCAAAACTGCGTGTCCACCTCGACCGCCGAGGCCGAATATGTAGCAGCCGCCAATTGCTGCTCTCAAGTCATCTGGATGCGCACCCAGCTGAAAGACTATGAATTTAACTACTCGAGGATCCCCATCTACTGTGACTCCAAGAGCGCCATTGCAATATCTAGCAATCCAGTCCAACACACGAAGACCAAGCACATTGATGTGCGATATCACTTCATAAAAGACCACGTGGAACGAGGTACCATCGAACTCTACTTTGTTAATACAGAGCATCAGTTAGCAGACTTGTTCACCAAAGCCTTGGACGAAAAACGCTTTAATTATCTTGTGTCCAATCTAGGTATGCTAAATCTGAAGGTTTGATTCTTTCACAGACCTAATCGAGTTTCATTCAATAACGAATGATTGTGTCTAATGCCCCAGTGACTTGTCTCTGGTTTCTCCGATCCACACTCCTTGGTTATTGCATTTTACTCCCTAAGTTCTGTGTCAATAAAGTAGATTTCGGTTGTTTCTATTTTTGTCTCGTGTGTTTTCTTTTCTTCGTGGAGTTTTCGTGTTTATTTTTTGCAGTTTCTCCGGTTGTTTTCTGAAAGCGTGAGTCGTTTGTGGTGGTCTTTAGAAGATGTTCATGTGTTCAGGGGGAGCACGAGTGTACGATGTTTGGTAAGCTTCTCTAGTCCTCTATTCGAGGGGGAGCAAGTAAGTTTCTCGTGTATCTCGTCGAGGGGGAGCATTTTTCTCGTAAAGCATTCAATGTTCGAGGAGAAGCAACTTTTTTTCTTAGGTTTTATTTTTTTCCTTAGGAGTTTTTTTTAGGTTCATTTTTTTTAATCAGAAAAATTCAAAAATATTTTTTTCCTGTGTCAGTTATTTGTTTTATAAAAAGTAAAATTTCAAAAATATGTTTCAAAAATTTGTTTCAGTTATTTGGACCGACCCATATCAGGAACCGGCCCAATCCCTTCCTCGGCCCAACCACCAGACCTGATCCAATCGCGCAACACGGGGTTTAAATCCCCGGGCTACTCCCTTTCCCTCATTCACACTCTTTCATTCGATCAATATCACTCTCACTCTCCTCTCTCGATCGATCGACCGGGTCTTCTCTCTCCCTTGTTCTCGATTACCTCAGGTTTGTCTCTCTCTCTCTCTCTCTTATTTCTCTCTCTCTACATCGACTCCGGTCGAATGATTCCATCTACCTCGGTCGACATTCTACCGGTCGACTGGTTTCTAGGTTTCGATTTATGTTTACAAAAGGTTATTCGATCGATTGGTTCGATTGGTTTCAGGTTGAATCGACTTTGGGTCTTGATTTTAAATCTGTAATTGTCGATTTGATTTCCCCGGTAGTTTGGATTGTTGTTATCTTCGACGTAGATTTCACCGGTCTAACAGCATTCTCGATCGAATGACTATACCGGTTGAATGCTTTTACCGGTCGAATACCAATACTACCGGTCGAATACCAATACCGGTCGAATGCTTTTACCGGTCGAATGACCAATCCCAGTCTAAGATCAGTACCGGTCAATTGTTTTACCCTGGTCATATATTTTCTCTATCGGTCGAAGGATCTTTCCGGTCTAAGACCTTTACCGGTCGAAGCTTGACACCGGTCTTTTTGGTGTTCTGAATTGCACACAGTATTGGGCTTTAGCTATCTATGCTTAACTGCTATATTTCTAGACTGTAAGATTGTGAGGTGACCCTGTGAGTTGATCTTTTTCTATGTAGCGGTGCGCGAATTGGTTACAGACCCTAATTCATGAATTGGGTTTGTTTTTCCAGTATTTTGGAGTTAGTATAGGCTGTGGTTTAAACCATGGCATTGTAACTCCAACGACATCTTGATTTCCATGTTCCTAAGATCTAACAAGCTTATTCTCAACAGGTACAATGGCGCAAAATCCGCCCCCTGCGATTAATCCAATCGTCGATGCCGAACTGATTCCCGAGGATCAGTTCATTCAGCTCACACCAAACAACTATCATCTCGATGTAACCCAACCTGTCATTCAATATCAGGTCATCATCGATATCCTCAGTGGGCATCCTCTATCATATGCTCTATCGGAGACAGCGGAAGTGCCGCTATTATACCTACAACAGTTCTGGATATCTCTACATGCCTTGGAGGCCGATGGTGAATTCCATCTGGAAGGCCGAATTGATCACACACCTGTGCTCCTCACTTGTGATCTTTTCCGACAATTTCTTCATCTGCCAACCGCCGGTTCAGTCCAGGGGCGAAATAGCTTTGACCCGCTCGTATCGGACGCCACTCTATGCGCTGACCTCTTGTCCCTAGGATACGGCGCAGATCTACGTCTACCATCAAGTTTCAACCGCAAGTACCTTTCCACTATATGGTACACCATGTTCACTTACCTCAATCGATACCTTTCGGCTATCACGAAAGGCATCGACCAGACGAGTATTCACATTCTCCGACTATTCCACTCAGTGGCATTCCATCGCCACACGGATTTCGCCGACTTCCTATGGTGCGACCTTGTTCAGAAAGTTCGGTCGAACGCGATGAAGAGACAGAACTTCATACCTTATATGAGGTTTCTCCAACTGATCATTCGAAGCTACATGACTCTGTATCCCGAGATACCTCGCCGTACCACGCACCCTACTTGCCCGCATCACCCGACCCGCAAAATACCAGCTCGTACTGATCCGGAAGGTATCGTCGCCCGACAAATCCCCATCGGGTTGCTGGCCTATGCTCGTCCTTCGGCACTGAGTGTTATAGCGTATAGGCACACATGTTGATCCAAACTCTCTCAGTGATTTGATAACGACCCTCTTCTATACTTAGTGAAAATTACGTTTTAATATGTATTAGTGTTTCACCATCAGCGATCAGACTGAGTCTGTTCAGTTATCACTGATGACCTTTCTTGTAAACATTTCATATGTATTAGTGTTTCACTATCAGTGATCAAACTGAGTATGTTCAGTTATCACTGATAGTTTCTGAAATAAACAGCCAACGTAATCCCTGAAGACAAGTCTCGCGTCAACATATGTTCATAGCTGAATCGAAGACGAAGCTGCTGAACAAAGAGAAGTCTACTAGTGACCTGATGCGGATATCAGTGAAGCAAAGACAACTCTACATATACGCGAAGGAACATGAGGAAAAGCTTCAGCGATAGCTGAACCTCTCTTTCTCTGCAAGAAGAGATACTCAGCGATCAATCGATCACAAAGCTTATGCCTCAAGTTTCCTTTTGTCTTATCTTGCACAACCAGTACGATGTGTCAGAACGGACACGTCTCTGCCACAAATCGTACAACAACTCTGTCAACTACACTGTTCATGATACGGCCGAAAGCATGTCTCCCAAAGTCAGACTCCCAAAGCCAATCTATGAACGCCACGTGTAAAGTGCCCTGCCATGCATTTAATGCATAGGGTATAAATAGGAAGTTCACCCCTTCATCTGAAGGTGTGCTCAATCCTTGAACTCCATATAGAAACCCTTGTTTTCTATCTCTCTTAATCCCCCATTCTCTGAATTTCTTGTGCAATCATCTTAGTGTTTCTTAAGTTTGTTTAGATTGAGTCTGTCTTAATCTTATTCCGCAACAAACTTGTAAATTGTATTTGATTTATCAATAAACAATTTATTAAACCTTAATTTCTGTGTTTGTATTCAACCCCCCCTTCTACAAACTTGTTAAGCACCTTCGGGACCAACAAGTGGTATCAGAGCAGTTTGTTTAATCTAATAAACAAGATCTTGCTGTATACTCTTCCTTGCTATTCTAAAATGGCACTAAACACAAACACAAACTACTATGATAATGGTTCACTTTCTAAACCTCCTCGATTTAGCAGAGATAACTTTTCTCTATGGAAAAATCGAATGATGCTATTTCTTGAAGGTGCGGATCCTACTATACCTGAATATATAGAAAACGGACCCTATGAACCTGTTAGAATTATAGCTGCGGTTCCCGCTACTGCCACCACTGAAGCTGTCCCTGAACGATATGTCGTTAAGGAAATAAGACAGTGGAGTGATGAAGATAAAAAGAAGGTAGGCATAGATGCAAGAGCAAAGACCATTATATCAATGGCTCTGCCTGATGAAGTTTTCCATTCCATCATGCATCTAAAAACTTCTAAAGAAATGTGGGAAACCATATGTGTTCAATATGAGGGCACCACTGAAATCCAAGAGACTCGAAAGATTAACTTGGTAAGACAGTATGAAAGTTTTATCGCTGGAAAGAATGAATCTCTTTCTGACATTCATCAGCGGTTTAACTGCCTAATCATTGACCTAAGAACTGTTGGTAGGACCTATTCTAATTCTGAGGTCCTAACAAAATTCTTGGAAAGTCTTCCTGAAAGTTGGGACAGTTATTCAATATGTCTTAAGCTGACAAAAGACTTACATACTCTCTCTCTAAGCACTCTGTATGGAATATTGCTCAACTATGAGCAATCTAATCTCCTGAAGAAGAATCTTGTAAAAGATTCTAAAGACTCCAAAAGCACTCCTGTTGCTTTAGTTTCATCAGAGATAATTCCATCTCAGCGATCTACTCTCACCATCACTGAGTTAGATTCTGAATCTGAGGATCTATCAGACCCTGATCTTTCAGAGTTTAATGAGTCCTTAGCACTCTTGACAAACTCTTTTAAGAGATTTGTAAGAAAGAATAACTTCCGAAGAAGTAAACCTCTCTCTCTTACTGAAAAGCCAAAATCAACTCCGGTTGATAAGGCTACAGCCACTTGCTATAACTGCGAAAAAATTGGACATTTTGCTAGTGAGTGCAGGTCGAAAAAGGTCTTCAAACCTTCTACCTCAAGAAGATCCAGTGATGACAAATACCATAAGCTGAAGAACAAATATCAAAAGCTGAAAAGCTATCAGCGAAAAGGTAAAGGTCTCATCGCTGAAGAACATGACTGGGCTGAATCAGAAGAATCATCTTCTGATGAAGAAGAAGTCGCTAATCTTTGCCTCATGGCTGAGATTAAAGAAGAAGTAGAAGAACCATCTGAACCTTCTATGAGCTACATATCATCTCAGGTATCTATCTCTACAAATCCCTCTCTGCCTGAAGCTGAGAGAAGTCGCGCTGTTGATGTGCTGACGATTGACCTTTATAATGCTCTAAATGACAAAACTCAAGCTGAAAATAAAAATGTTTATTTAACTCAAGAGCTAGAGAAATGTCATGAAAAGATCAGTGAACTAAATCTTTTAGAAGAAAAATTGAAAGATCAAGTCATTATAAATGAAATCATCAGCATTGAACGCGAACAAGCCATCGCTGCTCTAAAAGCAGAAAAGGCTCATGTTGAAAAATGGTGCAAATCATCAACAAAGATCTCTGAGATAATAAATGCTCAAACTCCTGAAAGTGATAAAACTGGCCTTGGTTTTTGGACACCTCAGGATGATCCTAAAGAAGAAAGTTCCTCGCTTAAGTTTGGAACTTTTGTCACATCTTTCTTTGACACTTCTTATAATCAATTCTATCCCTGTTCTTCTTCAAATCCCATCTCTGAGAAAAAATCCAAAGACACTGTGTCTACGGATAAAGGAAAGTCCATTCTCCTTCCTCAGAAGACAACCAGAAAAGCAAAGCTGAAAATTCCTTCTAAACCTTCAACTAAGCAATCCTCTAGCTCTGTGATAGAAATTTTTGATCTCTGTCCTCCAAAGCTAAAGGTTGATCTAAAGCCCGTGAGATCTGAAGAAATAAAAGTTCCTCCCAGATCTCGTGCAAAAGGCATTCTTGGAGCTGGTCCTGCTCATCTTAAACTTGCAAAACCTTCTACTGATCCTAAAACCATTTTCAAATACATAAAATGTTATCACTGTGGTTTTACTGATCATATTGCAAGTAAATGTCCAAATACCACCAAAGCTGATAAAACAGCTAAAGTGAAGAAAAACACCACTAAGGTTAAGAAATTAACCAAAGTGAAGGTTACCACTGAAGCTGAATCTTCATCAGCTGTGAAGACTGCTGAATCTTCCTTATCCACTAACTCTGAAGGACCCATTGAAAAATGGGTACCAAACAACGCTTAATCTTCCTTATGTATGCAGGGATCAAAGGGCATCTGGTATCTCGATAGTGGATGTTCTCGTCATATGACTGGACAAAGAGACCTGCTCACTGAATACAAGGAAGAGAAAGGTCCCTCTGTGACCTTTGGTGGAAATGGAAAAGGATTTACCCGAGGGTTTGGTGTCCTCAGCAATGGGACAACTACCTTTCGAAGAGTCGCTTATGTAGATGGACTGAAGCACAATCTTCTAAGCATCAGTCAGCTATGTGATAAAGACTACGAAGTTCGCTTTTCTAAGAAAGCATGTTCAGTGGTAGATGAAAAAGGAAAACTTGCTCTCAGTGGTTATCGCAGAGAAAATGTCTATGTAATAGATATGGACTCTACTATCACTGAAAACTTATGTTTTCTCTCTAAGGCCTCTTCTGATGTCAACTGGCTATGGCATAAAAGGCTCTCTCATCTAAACTTCAAAACCCTAAATTCTCTCTCATCTAAGGAACTGGTTTCTGGTCTTCCTCAGCACTCATATACTAAAGAATCTCTCTGCTCAGCATGTGAAAAAGGAAAACAAACAAAAGCTAGTTTCAAGTCAAAACAAGTTTCCTCAGTGACAAGTCCTCTTCAGCTCTTGCATATGGATCTGTTTGGCCCTGTCAACATCCAATCAATAGCTGGAAAGAAATATACGCTTGTCATTGTAGATGAATATTCTCGCTACACCTGGGTTATGTTTCTTCGCTGTAAGAGTGATACTCCAGAAGAACTAATATCTTTTGTCAAAAAGATGGAAGTGCTGAACAATCTTACTGTTCGTTCAATAAGAAGTGATCATGGAACTGAATTCAAAAACAGTTCCCTGAACAATTTCTTTGAGAACAAGGGAATCTCTCACAACTTCTCTTCAGTAAGAACACCTCAGTAAAATGGAGTCGCTGAAAGAAGAAACAGAACGATTATAGAAGCTGCTAGATCAATGCTCAGCGATTCTCACCTCCCTACTCAATTTTGGGCAGAAGCTGTAAACACTGCATGTTTTACTCAAAACAGATCGCTGATAATAAAGCGATTTGGGAAGACAGCTTATGAACTTTTTCTTGGAAGGAAGCCTTCTATCAGTTTTCTTCATATCTTTGGTTATCAGTGCTTTATCTTAAACAACAGAGATCAACTTGGAAAGTTCGACCCAAAAGCTGATGATGGAATATTTCTAGGATATTCCTCCATCTCCAAAGCCTACAGAGTTTTCAACAAGAGAAGACAAACTGTAGAAGAAACAATTCACGTCACTTTTGATGAAACTCGCTCAACGAACTCTAAACCAATCGCTGACAATGAAGAGTTAAATGCTTGGATGCTTTCTCACTAAAGAGAAACTGAACCTTTCTTCTCAAACCATCAGCATTCTGATCCTTCAGCCGCTGATGATGATCCAAACATTGTACATCCTACCGCTGAATCCACCTCATGGGTTTCAGCTGAACCTCTAAACACACTTCTACCATCAAATCTGCCTTCGTCGGAAAATCTCTCTAGTGAATCTACTCAACAGTTAATCGCTGATGAACCTCAAACATCCTCATCAGTAAACATTCCAATTGTTGATCCAACCTCTGAGTTAAGCAATAATGCTCCTGCTCAGCGATGGACCAAAGATCACCCAATAGATCAAATTCTCGGTGATCCAGATGCAGGTATTCAGACACGACGAAGCTCAGGTAATATCTGTCTCTTTGTAAACTTTCTCTCTTTAATAGAACCAAAGAAGACTGATGATGCCCTCAGAGATCCAAACTGGGTCAGCGCTATGCAAGAAGAGCTGACTAAATTTTCTCGAAACAAAGTTTGGAATCTCGTTCCTAGACCATCTGATAAAACTGTAATAGGCACCAAATGGGTGTTTAGAAACAAGTTAGATGAACATGGAACTGTAACCCGCAACAAGGCTCGACTTGTTGCTCAGGGGTACAGACAAGAGGAAGGCATAGACTATGATGAAACCTTTGCCCCTGTGGCCAGGCTCGAAGCAATTCGACTATTCTTAGCTTATGCAGTCTATAAAGACTTCATCGTTTATCAAATGGACGTAAAATCATCGTTCCTAAATGGAAAGCTGAATGAAGAAGTCTATGTAGAACAACCACTAGGGTTCTATGACCCTAAGCATCCAAATTATGTTTATAAATTGGATAAGGCTCTCTATGGTCTAAAACAAACCCCTCGTGCTTGGTATGACACTCTCTCATCTTTTCTTATCTCTGAAAATTTTGAACGTGGCAAGATTGATAATACGTTATTTTTCAGAAAGATAAAAGGTCATATAATTCTTGTACAAATATATGTTGATGACATAATATTTGGTTCTACTAACCCATCTCTGTGTACTCGCTTCGCTGAAAGAATGAAGAAAGAATATAAAATGAGTATGATGGGTGAGCTGACATATTTTCTTGGTCTTCAGATTAAACAATCTGACAAAGGTACTTTTATCTGCCAAAGTAAGTATGTTAAAGATATGCTGAAGAAGTTTGATCTCACACAAACTTCAGCGATGAAAACTCCTATGGCACCACCCCTGACACTTAACAAAGATCCTTCTGGAAAACCTGTTAATGTCACTGCCTATAGAGGAATGATAGGCTCCCTGCTGTATCTCACAGCGAGCCGACCTGACATCATGTACTCTACTTGTTTATGTGCACGCTATCAATCTGAACCCAAGGAATCCCATCTGATCGCTGTAAAGCGAATTTTCAGATATCTGAAAGGAACTCCTAACCTCGGTCTTTGGTATCCCAAAGACTCAGGGTTCGATCTAACTGGTTATTCTGATAGTGATTTTGCAGGCTGTAAACTTGACAGAAAGAGTACCACTGGTGGATGTCAACTCCTAGGAGGAAAGCTGGTAAGCTGGACAAGCAAGAAGCAAAATTCTGTGTCCACTTCCACAGCTGAAGGTGAATACGTAGCCGCTGGAAGCTGTTGTTCTCAAATCTTGTGGATGAGAAATCAACTATTAGATTATGACCTTCAGCTGTCAAAGATTCCTATCTATTGCGACAGCACTAGTGCTATCGCTATAGCAAATAATCCAGTGCTACATTCAAAGACAAAACACATAGAGATCAGATATCACTTTATCAGAGATCATGTGATGAATGGTGATATTGAACTTCACTTTATCCCTACTGACTTTCAGCTTGCTGATTTATTCACCAAACCTCTTGATGAGACAAGGTTCAACTTTCTCATCAGTGAGCTTGGAATGCTGAACTTCGAAGAATAATTCTTCAGCGTTCATGTATTGTGTCAGTAATCAAAAGTTCCCCTCTCATCATTCTCTCTGATAAACATTCTGACTCAGGTATGTTCTCTCCTTTCCCTCAAAGATGTTTTTTCTTCAAAATATAAACTTTAATCACTGAACTTTCTTCAAATGATTAAAAGCTTTTTGAAAAATACATTAATCACTGATATTTCTAGTCAGTGATCCTTTAAAAGGAAAATCTATCCCTCTTTACAATCAGGGATACTTTTAAAAAGGAAAATCTATCGCTGACTTTTTTTCAGTGATAATTTCAAAACGGACAAATGTACAGTCTCTCTCTTCTATGACGTCATTTGAACCGACAATCCACGACATGCCTTTTCTGACACGTTCGTCCGTTGCTCTTCTATCCAATCAACTTCGAGGAACGTGTCAATGTTATGATGATCCTTTCTTTTCCCGCTTCATTCCTTCTCTCTCTCTTCTCTCTCTTCGTATAAAAGGAATTCTTCTCTCCTTTATACGGTTTACGCTTTCGAAACTATCAACGCAAGAAACATTTTCTCTCTCAAGAACACTCAAGCAAGTAAACCCAGAACATTGAATCTGCAAATCTTTTTCTTCAAGATACACAGGTTTATTTCATGTTTATGTGCTTTGTTCGTATGCTTTTTATTCTTTTTAAAATCCTACTCGTTTTCTATGGATTTTATAAAACGTTTTTTTCAAAAACTAAAGATCATTCTTTCTGATTTTATGTTTTTCAATAAAAACCTTTTGGTTTTAAAGTGTTCTTCATTCTTTCTACCCAGAACACTATTTTTCTACTCCTAAAAATAACTTGATATTTTTCCAGTTTCCCTTCTTCTATGGCAACTGGTAATCAGATTATTTTTAATCTAAATCATTTCTTCTATTATGCTTCTTTCCATAATAGAAATGACACAGTCTTCAATCGTTGCTTCCAAGCATGTACGATTCGCTCTCACTGAAGTTGAGATTACTAAATGTAATCATTTGGCAAGACTCGAGTTCAAAGCTGACAAATACCCACATCTGGTGGAAGCTGCTGAATTCCTCAAGCAGTCATGTATAGCTTACGCGATCACTGTGGATCCTAAGCCTTCCAAGACTCTACTCCAGCAGTTCTGGTTCACTGCTGATGCAACTGAACTCACCAACAAGAAAGGTGAACGAGTCCCTGCTATCTCTTTCAGCACGGAATTGGGGCCAGGGAGCATGACCGCTCTTAGCCTCAGGAAATCTTTAAGATTCCCTGACAAACCAAAGAGTGGGTTCGACGCACTCCCCACTGATGATGAGCTGATATCATTCCTGGACGCAATGGGCTATTATTGGGAAAACAAACCGAGATCTTCTATTCCCAACAAGAAGCTCACCAAGATCCTCAAAGCTCAGATGCCATCACAACTGAACTTTATCTTCTCGCACATAATTCAGTGCATGAGCGGGAAGAGTGGTTCGCTGGATCAAGCCAGCAAAACACAACTGCAGATGGCCTACTCCGTTATCGTTGGTCAAAACTTTGACTACGCCACAACAATCTTTGAAGACCTGAGGTCGAGATTAGAGAAGCCTGAACGAGATCCCAAGATCTCGTACGTACGTTTCATATGTACATACATCAAGTTCCTCTATCCCAACACCTATCCCACCAAAGATGATGGCACCTTTGCCAGGGTAGGTCAACGATCACTGGAGGTAAAGCCACTCGCCGATGAGGTAAGTATCTCTCTCCTTCGCTCTCGTCTCTCTCTCCATTCTTCTTCATCTTCAGTGACCACGCAGACGGTTCCTTCGTCTGCTATCCCTGTCGCTACCACTACTTCTAAACGACCATCAGCTAGTCCGATTGGTCCTTCCAAAAAGGCCAAAAAGACTAAGGAAAGTACACCCTCTAGTACTATACCTGAGGGAGCTTCTCAACAAGCTACCTTAGATGCATTTGTGGGTCTTTCCTCCACAACTTCAGCAGTCACTCATACTGCCGTATCAGCGATCTCGCTCGCTGTCACATCATCAGTGACCCCACCTACTATCTCATTCGCTGAGATTAACCCCATCCCTACTTCTATCCCCAAAACTCTTCCTTTTTCTACTCATTTGGTCTCTGAACCCGCTACCTCTTCTTTCCCTATAGGACCTGAACATCAAACTTTTGAGGAATCTATGCAGTTCTACAAAATGTTTGATACATCAGGTACACCTATAATCCTAAACACTTCTCTCCCCACCTCTCCAAATACGCCCGTATCTGAACTAACATTATTTTCAGGTCCTAGTTTGGCGTCTGTTGACACGCATGTCAACAGTCTGGGAGAGAAGGTGGACGCCCTCACCAACACCATCAACGACACCACCAGCGCCGTCAATCAGGCTGGTGAGGAGCTGAATAAGTTGACCGCGACCTGCTCATCTAAAGCTGAGAACTCACAACTTTCAGCTGTTGAAGAACAAGTCGTCCAACTCAAAGAGTCCTCTCAACTCTTTCAAGGGCGATTTGAGTCTCTTACCGCTGAAGTTCAGGGTCTTTCTTCAAAGGTTGACCTCTGCACGTCCCTTCTTCAGCAAATTCTACAGAAGGTGAATGCACCAGCTCCAGCGCTGCCTCCCTCCTTCACTGAAGATGATCGTACCAACCTCAACATCGCTGTGGAATTCATCCATGATGCCACGTGCGACATCCCTGCGGTTGAAGACCGGATCAAGCGTCTGGAGGCTGACGTCCAAGTGCTAAAAGCTTCAACAGCTACTCCAACAGCTGAACAAACCCCTACCGCTGATAATGACAAAGTGGGGGAGAAAGCTGAAGAAACTTCTATCGCTGCTGCTGGGGAAGCTAAGACTCCAAAGAAACCTCCCTCTCAATCTGAGGGGGAGAAGGCAAAAGAATCCTCATCTATTCACTCTATTCTCTTTGAAGAGGATGAGGAAGAAGACAATGAAGAGGAAGATGATCTAGATCTTGATGATCAAGAAAAGGATCAGCCCTCCGATGACGACGACGACGATGAAGACCAATCTATGTGGTTCTCCAAGCCGAACGTCGCATCAGGGACAACTTCGCAAGAGGCTGTCAAAGCAGGGGTGAGAGGTGATACATCTTCAAGCGCTCCTTCGCAAAGCATAGACAAGCAACCAATCGCTGAAGAATGCTTGAGGACTGGATCACAATCTGAGGGGGAGCATCCTTCTCAGGTATGTCTTTCAATTGTACCACTCTCCTACTCTTTCCAAACCCCTATTTCCTTCTAGCCTTTATCTCTCTTTTTCTAAAAATATACACTTATCCCTTCTTTCCTTCATTTTCTATCCAGACAGTTCTCACCCCTGCTTAAGGGTTCTGAACTACAAATAATTCCAGCTACTATCGCTGAAGAAATAATCCCAATCTCTATCACTGAGATTGATGAAGAAGAAGAAGAATATTCCCTGGTCCATCCAGGAAGGCCCTCTCAACCATCTCATTGGTCAGAGGAAGTGGTGAAGAAAAGAGTTGAAATGATCGCTCAACTAGAAAGTCAACGGCTGAAAATCCCTCTTCAAACATCCTTCTCAGAGCTCGACTTCCTCACTGAAGCTGAACGAGAAGAATCTGCCAAAGCTGAGAAACTGATCGCTGAATGCAAACGAGATGCCCAACTCGCTTTAAAGATTCAATCTTCTCAAGTCAAGGACAAAAAGCTGAAAAGCAAACCTGTGGAAGTTCAAGCTGCACTGCTGAAAGAAATTGAAGAGGAACGCTCCAAAGAACAAGAGATCAACGATAGGTCTATCGAATGGTGCAAACAGAAGATGGATTATCGTTCTGATCTTCTTCAAATATCAGCCGTGACTATCTCTGATCGCAAGAAGAAGGATCAACTCTCAGTGACCATGGAGATTACCAGAGAGGATGGAACCCAAAAAGCTATGTACGTATCTAAACTTGAGAGCTTCGGATTTACGGAATGGTTAGAGTTCTGGGATGCGCTGAAGAAATCTAAATCTACATACAGAGGCTACGTTGAAGGACTTCTTGAAGCCCTCATAAATAGAGTCGTTTCTGTACTAAAGCTGCCATCTCCTCTTCCTCCCAAATCTTTGAAACTCAAGAGAAGAATTTGGTCCTCCTCCTCTGAAGACGTCGCCATCATCAGGAATGAAACTTCTATAAAATTTTCAAGAGATGCACTGTTTGGTCCTCCTCCTGATCTTTCAGTTCTGGATTTATCTCTGCCTCCTGGTGGTCCTTTCCAAGCTGGTCAAGTAATTGACAATCCTTATGGAATATTCTTCAGAGATGATGATGAGGAACTCAGATTTCAAAGAGTCTCTGAGATTCCTATCTGTCCTCTAAATCATCTCAAGGATCTCTTATGCTTATGGTGTGACTTCTTCCCTGCTGCTGAGAAAATCAAAGAAATTATCAGCCAAGAATCTTTGGAACGAAGACAGAAAGGAGAAGAAATACCTGAGTATATGATCAATCCTCCTAAATCTTCTTTTAATAGCTGATAGATTAGTTTCCTTTTCTGTAATCTATTAGTTATACTTACAGTAGTTAGTTATTCACTTGTACTTATGATTTTCATATCTTGTAATTCTATCCCTGAATTAAATGAAAATTTCAGTGAAGTACTTAACTCCATCAGTGCTGTAAAAGATCCCTCAAAATAGTAATTGGGACATGTATGTTATGAGTCCTGATTATTCCATCATTTTGAACTATAAAGTAATTTTCTTCAGTTACTTTGTCATTATCAAATAGGGGGAGATTGTTGATCCAAACTCTCTCAGTGATTTGATAACGACCCTCTTCTATACTTAGTGAAAATTACGTTTTAATATGTATTAGTGTTTCACCATCAGCGATCAGACTAAGTCTGTTCAGTTATCACTGATGACCTTTCTTGTAAACATTTCATATGTATTAGTGTTTCACTATCAGCGATCAAACTGAGTATGTTCAGTTATCACTGATAGTTTCTGAAATAAACAGCCAACGTAATCCCTGAAGACAAGTCTCGCGTCAACATATGTTCATAGCTGAATCGAAGACGAAGCTGCTGAACAAAGAGAAGTCTACTAGTGACCTGATGCGGATATCAGTGAAGCAAAGACAACTCTACATATACGCGAAGGAACATGAGGAAAAGCTTCAGCGATAGCTGAACCTCTCTTTCTCTGCAAGAAGAGATACTCAGCGATCAATCGATCACAAAGCTTATGCCTCAAGTTTCCTTTTGTCTTATCTTGCACAACCAGTACGATGTGTCAGAACGGACACATCTCTGCCACAAATCGTACAACAACTCTGTCAACTACACTGTTCATGATACGGCCGAAAGCATGTCTCCCAAAGTCAGACTCCCAAAGCCAATCTATGAACGCCACGTGTAAAGTGCCCTGCCATGCATTTAATGCATAGGGTATAAATAGGAAGTTCACCCCTTCATCTGAAGGTGTGCTCAATCCTTGAACTCCATATAGAAACCCTTGTTTTCTATCTCTCTTAATCCCCCATTCTCTGAATTTCTTGTGCAATCATCTTAGTGTTTCTTAAGTTTGTTTAGATTGAGTCTGTCTTAATCTTATTCCGCAACAAACTTGTAAATTGTATTTGATTTATCAATAAACAATTTATTAAACCTTAATTTCTGTGTTTGTATTCAACCCCCCCCCCCCCTTCTACAAACTTGTTAAGCACCTTCGGGACCAACAACACACACAATCTTCCAGCTCCTATGGTCCAAACAGAACCGGTAGGACCTGCCCAGGGAGCACGACCTGAGAGGCGTGAGGGTCTGCGTCCCCGTACGAGAGGTGGTAGAGTCCGGATAGCTGGGGCTTCCGGACCGGGTGTGACGAGAGAAATCGTTGTAAGCGGAACTGGAGAGGGCAGTGTCGTTGGATCGAGACAAGCCAATACTTCACGACGATCACCTACCCCCGCCACGGGAGACATCTCCGATGGTAGAAGAGGACACAACTACTGAATCCGCCAACGTTCAGTCCTCTTCTACCAATGCATCGGAAGAGGAAACATCTGTTGAAGCTGTCACCGACTCTGAGGGGGCAGCAGAACAATCCGGCAATCAGTCAGAACCAGCCACCACCGAATCGGAATCAAATGAAGAGTCTTCTGACTCTGATGGTGACGATAATCAGCCCTCGCCTGGAGAGACAAGGAGAGCGGAGGGAGTATTAGTTGAAAATTTAGAGGTGAGTAGAGAGAAGGAAAGAAGGACCAAGTTGCATCATGAGCGTACACGAGTGACGGGGCAACCATCAACGGTTGTACCCCCTAGCCACATCCACCCAGGTAGCCACATCTACTATCCAGTCTCATGTGTTGAGACAGGATATTGAAGAAGCCACCGTGGACCTAGCGGCGCAACTGCACACCCCACCCAGCCACTCCGCCATCTCTCAACAGATGGTGGTTTTAACTTCACACGGGGATATAGCACAAAAGCTACCGGTCTCTCACTTGGAGAGTTTCGGTATTGAAACAAGAGAACAACAGCCCCCGTTCTCAACTTCTTTCGGTGCACAAAGTCTAGAGCCGTTTGATATAATTTCTCCTATTCCTAGGACACGGGTCCCGTTCTCGGCTACTGCTGAAGTCCTTCGTGGCCCAGCCGGAACACCTATAGTAATTCCAACTTCGGTTGGTTTACGAGGATTGGGTGGAAGTCCTACCACAGCTATCATCACGCCAGCTGTGAACGTAGGCAGCTCGACTTCTACAGTCGTAGTTACAACTGGAAGTCTGAGTGACCCAGGAGTTACCCCAACTGAGTTTGTCTCAAGGGAATATATGGACGGCGCCCTAAAGGTTGTCCAAACCATGATGCGAGAGGAGGTAGATTCTCTGAAACGTATGATCAAAGGCAAAGGTCCAGCGACTGAGCCTGAACCACTACCTCCTACACCACCACCTTTCATTCCTGCTACCGAAATGTCAATCGAGGACCTCAAATCCATACTTCTTGCCAAGCTTCTTGCCCAATCTCAAACAGAACCCTCCCGGGATGCCGATCTTCTATCGCTTCTACGCGCTCAAGCATCCACACCTACCCCACCATCCCCCCACTCCATTATATCTCCCGAAGCCTTCCAGCTCCAGCAAGCCATGCTTCAGTATCTACAACAAACCGTAGCTGTTTTGACTGAACGCTTATCAGTAGTGGAAGACACTTGCCGTGGCCAGGCAGACAGGCTAAAGCGCCGGCATGATGATAAGGATGATCCTGATCACCATGAGGGGGAGAAGCGCCAACGTATAACAGAGTCGGAGATACAGTATGTGGAAACAGTTCAAGTGGGAACGGAACAGGGTTCGGGTTCTGGTACTCGATCAGAAGGGCAGGGACAGGAACGGGAACAATGTATGGATTTGGTGCTGTATGATATTCCAAGGGTTGAAAAGCCTGAGGAAGTTGATGAAGGTTCTCCGATTGTACCTGAAGACTGGGCGTTAATTCTTGATCCTTATGAAGTCTCTGAACCGACAGAAGAATGTGCCAACACTGAACGAGCGCTGATAGTCATGCAAGCCGAAATAGATGAGATTCTTCATCCGGATTATCAGCCACACGATCAGACTTCTGTTGCGGTTCCACTTTTGACTTATTCTGTTGATAACCCTGATCTTCCTGAATCAGATATTCCCTTCAGATCTCCTCCAGTCTCACAATTTAGGGAATCAAAAAGTACTCCATCAGTTCGTCCGTCCAAGTGGGAAAGAGTCATAATCAAAGTTCCTTTCCTTGAAGAAAGTCAAAAGAAGATCTTTGCCCACTGGATTCGGAAATATGACGAGGTTGTACTTCATGGTCTACAGTCTGTGAAAAACAAGGAAAAGCAGCGTGAACTTGTATTCGTGTATAAGAAGTTTCAAGGCAAGCACTCCAAGACAAAGCTTAGGATTACATCAGTTGACCGGATTCAATCTGCATTCTTCATGAAAGTAAAGTATTCAGACTTCATGGTAACGAGAGAAGATGGTCAGAAGTATTGTTTTTATGAAGCTGACTTTCCGTGCCTTGAACCACAAGATCTGCTGTTCATTCTTCGAGACTTAAAGACCAGAACCATCAGACCCGGGGAAGTCATTGATGCACTCGAGACTGTAAAGAGGTATATGAAGTGTGCGATGAAACTAGCCTCGGTGGAAGACTTTCAGATCGGGTTAGAAAGCGACCAGCCAAAGATAAATCTGCTCAAGCCTGATTTGAAGATTCCGTCTGATGCCCAGAGCGTACCTGCATTTACTGTGATAAAGCTTCCAGAGTTTGGCATGACTTATGTGAACAACAAAGGTATTATGCGGTTCATTCGTTTTAATCAGATTGCCAGATTCTGTGACGGTACGTTAATGTTGCTGAAAGACAAGTTGAACCATGCACTTGACCAAGATTAAAAAGGGGTTCAACCTTTGGATTCTAAATACAAACCACTTGTTCTTGAAGCACTAGGTGTAATTGAAGAGCGACTGGAGTACATGACTCAAATTCGATATTTCGAGATCAGCTTTGGTTTTCGAAAGATTTATGTTCCAAACTGGCGCGATTTTCAACTTCTATTTAAAGGGGGAGATTGTTAGGGTTAAATATTTGTTAAATAGAAGTTCAGGGTATATTTTGTCAAGTTAACAATAGTTATTAGCTTGTTGGGCCTAAAAGCCCATAAGCCCAATTGGTTGTAAAGCCTAGGTATATAAAGGCTGATTTACTTTCATTTACAAGTTAGTCTCATTATTTTCATAACACTAGTCTATAAGTTTACTCTCTCAGATCAGAAATTCTTTCTGTAAACCTGTAACCCTTTGATTTCGTATTAATCATATGACTAGTAGTTGTGGCCATATAATTGTTCATCTTTGATAATATTTGCTGCTGACTGCACTGTACTGGGATCTACACCTTATCATCTCAAGAGCAGCCTACGATCTTAATTAACCACTTCCACCAAGGTCACCCCTAGGCGAACATTACCCTTAAATACTTATAATTTTGACACATCACGGTCTCCTCAATAATCGATTTCTACTTAAGGTCTACTTCGACGGTCTCACTACTTCCTCCAATAATTAATACCATAAAGGTTTATCGTCCTTCCCTTGACGAAATTCCTAGCACTAGATTAGTCCGATCCAATCTTCAATAAATTGGTTCCTCAAACTGACACAAACACAACATTTGTAGATATCAGATTTCCCCAAACTCCACGGTTACACAACTCTCGTAATGCATTCAAACATCGACTAGCAAATCAGCGGAAATCTTGCTATAGAATTACCAATGATCGACCCCTAATTGCCAGCTCCTACTATCCTTAAGGTTACCACTTAACTCGCAACTACACAGGATACATCAGAAGTGCACTGAAGCATCCCAACGGTCATTGCCCTCAAAATCAAGTGTCGACACCTAGCATGGCAGTAAAATTCCCATCTTACATCTTTAACAACGAATCACAATATTTTCTTTATTCACGAAGGCTCAATAAGTGGGCACACCACTAACACATGACATGTCGTCGAGCAAGCAACCCATCAATTCAAACCCAACCAGGCGCAAATAATCACATAAGACCTTATCTCGCAGGTTTACCGAAGCATAAAAATCACCCCTTAATTAACTAGGAAGACTTAAATCTAATACCTCCATTAATCATGCGTGCACAGATTCAAAAAACTGAAACCCAAAATTCAAGACCGACCGCAAGTCGGATCATCCGATGCTTCAATTTCCAATGACTCCTTTAGTCCCTAATTGCAACTCTTTTCAAGGTAGGGTGCCCCAATGAGTTCAAGGTTTTTCAACTAATATGCCAATTGAAATTTTATAAAACTTTCAAATACTCAAACTTTATAACAATTAATCGTATGAGTAAAATCCACTACCGATTTCTCGATAGGTGTGCAAAATGGTTATCAAAGTCACACATATAAAGCAATTTCGAAATTCGTTTGGTCCTTACTCGCGTTAATATTTGCAATAACAAAAGATGCACAACAATATTTTCAAATGGACTACCATGGTCCTAGCATACATCAATTTATACTATGTACGTGAAAATAATTTTCCGCACTATAACATGTGCAACAAAAGTTTGTACAACTCCAAGAGGAGCTTCGCAATTTCCTACTCTAAAATCCTCCCCTTTAGACCACAAACGCCATGAAGTGAAATTTTCAATAGGGCTCACATACAACAGTTTATTTCTCAACCTTAGTAAAATGATGGGTGTGTGACTTGGTCATACATAAATACATTTTAAATCAAATTCAAACCTTGCGCCGCGCAACTAAAATGCACTTGTCCAAAAATATTAACTACAACGACATGTATTCCGATAACTCATTTAACGCATTGCGGAATTTATAACAGTAAAATCAACAACTGAAACACGTTCAAAACGAAAGTTCAATACGAAACGACATAAATCTTCCATATGCTTACTCACACCAACAATATAAATTAATTCAATTACTATATAGCATGCAACGAATAACACTTGTATAAAATCCAAAAGAGAAATCACATGATATTGAAACTTCCCAAAATAACATATGGGATAACATATATTAACAAAACTCTCAAAACGTCTCTTACAAATGCGAAAACACCGGTGCAAAACTCGCATGAGACAAAATATTAAACGAAAATTCATAAGTTAACACACACAATAATGCAAGTATACTCGTTCCAAAATTTTATCTACGCGACCCAAAATGTCGTAAAATAAAACGCCATATAACCCAACTGAATTTCAATAAAACTCATTAACGCTAAAATCAAGCGGTGTCAAAAATTTCGTTTCCCAGCATAAAAGCATAAGACGACAATATGTCTAAAATGTTAAAATTCTAAGAGTTTCCCCTTTTACCGCAATGTAAAATAAAGTGACACTTCTCAATAAAACTTGCATGGGACACGACGTCTAATAACTTGCAAACTTACACGCAACCAAATTAAAACTCACACATTTCAAAATACACTCGTGCGTAGCAAAGCGTCATAAAATAATATTTCATAGATCCCAGCAAAACTCACACGGAATAAATTTTCCAATAAAACTTGAATACCAAAGCATGAGAATAGTTTCTCCTCTAAAACCTTAACATATGTGGAGGAGATCCAATGTCAAGGCCATAAATTTCACAGCTACTTGCCCAATACCCCAAATAACATTAAAACACGGATGTCACAATATTCGAAAATATCATTTGACAAAAACAGGGATAAAGAAAATCTCAACAAAGTTTGCAATCGTGTGCAATAAAACAATTTTATGCATGTTTAAACTCATAGTTTAAAATCTTGTGTGTGCTAAACCTTTTTCAAAAATTTCGTAACTCTACTCATTTTATGATTTGAGAACATGAGAAACTATTGATGCAAACTTGTTTTAGAAATAAATTTCGTGCATGAATTTTGGTCGGCACTCAACATCCCGAAATCACGTTCCTCAATTTCCCGTCATACTATTGTCATCCGGATGATCAAACATCTTAAGGCAATCATCGAATATTTCATCGGTTTGTCTTACAATTTCTCCTCGAATAATGTTGATTCCGAAAGTCTATGGTTCTAAACCAACGAATAACCCCGACCAAAATTGGCCAACTTAATGTATTTATCATGCTTATCCATCACTCCAAATGACAATGCTAAAAACATCAACTCTTCTATCGGGTACTCGCTTAGAAACTTCTTCACTACCCCAACGGTCACCACACCAAGGAAGTTCAGGCATACACATGTAACATGTAGGTTCACCATAACACTGGCCATGTGCAATTGTGAACGTGTTGTACATGATCATCCTTGCTACCCTCGAAGAGTTTCTCGTTTTTAGCGACTCTATCAACATCAAAATATTTTATCTTAAAGTGCCTAATGGTACAATTTCACTTTCAATCACTTAAAAGTACGCTAGTTTGAGTCTAGGCATCCAAAATCAACACCTAATTCTCTCAAACTTAAGCTCTGATACCAACTTGTAACACCCTCAAATATGGAAATAGCAACTAATTTAAAATTTTCTAAATACATTGATAACTGAATCAACTACGACAATAATTTAAAGTTTAACTTCAATAAACACAATTCAATCCCTATACACGGTCTATAATAGGTACAGATGTTACTAAAACCCAATAACATTTACTATCTCTAACTGCGGAAGACTCACCAAACTACTCACCCTCGTGTAAAACAAGAGTTCATCTCTTCATAGCACCGCTAGAACCAAACCCCAACTGGAACCTGATGCACATGCAGAAAAATAAAAAGGTTAGGCTTAACGCCTAGTGAGCTCAAGAGTTTTCATTAGATATATATAAAACAATAACATTAAGAACGTTATTTAAATTGTGATTTCCAAAATGAAATACGTTCAATCTGAAAGCAACCAAAAATGAAATACATTAAATCTGGAAACAATCTCTTTTCAACATTCACCCTTTTCGTGATTAAAATCACAAAACAAAACGTTTCTTCGAATATAAGTCCAAGACCCAAAACTCGCGTAATACATAGTTGGCATTTTAATAATCAAATACTTGAAACGTGGATAAACTCTCTTATCCAAAATATCCCAAAAACATGGATAACAATCCATGCCCAAAACATCACCGAAAACATGGATTATAAAACTCCGTAACCAAAACAACACATTGCGGTGACGGGGGAGACCCGATTACATAGTATGTGATGGAACACAAAAGTAGGTCACATAACTATGTAGGAAACCAAAACATATGGGTTATACCCATAAAACATACCGAGCTCAACTCCTCTAAGTCTATTGCTCGAAAACATCAAGTCAACCCCTCTAGGTCTATTCTTGAGAGTTCCAAAACGGGAACTCTAGCACAAGAAAATTACACCTTACTGCCCATGGGACGCTGCCCGACCATATAGGTCCACAACTTATTTACCATGGTGACCCGATGCCTATTCCGTGCCAAAGTGGTGAACTTGTCCAAAACGGGACAAAAGAACGTCGTGCCTATGTATCCATTGCACTAACCAAAATATTACATTACTCAAAACGAATGAACTAACGCATTCAAAACATGTAACTCTCAAATAAGATGCAATAAATGCAAATCATAACCAAACGCTCTACATTGAGCTATTAAAATCGGACAAGTGTCATCAAAACCCAATAAAATCTAAACTGGGCCATAAGCTCAACAAATCCAAAGACTCAACGTTGAAAATCATAAAATGAAACCAAACGTAAACAATTCGCACTTATGCAAACCCATACTCCAAATTATATAAATAACTCCAACATAGTTTAGTTTGGAACAAGTCATTTTCCAAGGGAGTTTCTATCATTTATTCCTTCAAAAACGTCCCATGACACAAAATCAAACACTTAACCAAGATACACCATAAAATGCATTTATACCAAAACTCTACTTCATGAAATAAATCATTAAAATACCAATGTGTATGATTTATTAGTCAAAATGCTCAAAATCCCAAATGTGGGTGTTTTACAAAGTTTATAAAACCAAACACTTCAAATAATCAAGATACGCTAAATAACTCAACAGTTAATAATTTCATGTAAAACATATAAACGTTTTAAAATAAACATTTTGGCATGTACACCGTTTTCACAAATCAAATTGAACTCACCTTGCTAGATTTAGGTTAAATTTAGATTTTACCCCAACTTGAGCACATTTGAAGAAAACTTGGATCCTCAAGCCAAAAACTTCCAAAAACCTAGATCCATAAATTTCCAACCATAAATACCCATATTCAACCATATAGGATCATTCCCCAAACATTGTATATGAAGATCTCAACTTATACCAAAACCCTAATTTCCATAGTTTGAAGAGAAGAGAAGATTACCTTTACCAAAGCTTGAACCCATCAACAATACTCTTCTTTATCCCAGAATAAACCACAAACTTCTAATCTTCAAGTTGGTGAAAAGGGTTGGATGAAAACCCTAGAAAGTTTGGTGAAGAAGATGAAGATGAAAGGTTTATAGCTCTAGCTTCCAAAACTTGCTAGGTGAAGAAGATTCATTGATTTTAGAAGGAAGACTCCTAAAAATGAGTTAGGGTTCGATTTTGGGGTCGGTTTGGGAGAGAAAGGGGAAGAGATTTGAGTTTTGGGTGAGAAAATGGGGTTCTAGGCCGATTTTCCCCTTTTTGTGTGTGCAGCGGCCCCGCGCGGATGGCGGTGCTGATCGATCTACGCGGAGCACTGGGACAAATTCCCGCGCTGATGGTGGTGCTGATCCATCCGTGCGGAGATCCACGCGGAGCACTGCCGCCAAATTTTCTTCATTTTTCTTACCCGAATATTGTTTTGGTCATAACTTCTTTGTTTTAACTCCGATTTTGCTCCAGAAAGAACCGTTGGACTCGTAATTGAATCCTTCATCCAACAAGGCTATAAAATATAGGATTCAAGCCCAAAAAATCATATTTCTTCTTTTTCCTTTAAAATACCCATTTGTATTAACTTAAAATTATACCTTCCTAAAAATCGGGGTGTTACACATAATGCCCAGTATCATTGACCAAGTGCACCTTCATGCATGCTAGAAAACTAGATATTTTAATGTTAGAATTCCACCTCCGTCTCTCGCCCGATTTTGCTTCAAATGAATCACACAATTTTTGCGTCAGATTGCCCTCCTTATTACAAACCGAAAAACGAGTCGTAATTATACCATCCTTGTTTTTTTTTTTTTTGGATAACCTAACATCAAACCTCGTTGCAGCAACATACTTCTGGTACATTTTCTCCACCATTTCAATCGTCGGAAAAACGTCACCCACTTTCAGCCATAATTATTTATCAACAGAAGGTATATTATATTTACGACCACCGGAGATTCTTCCATTTTTTTTATAAACATTGTTTATACATCAAACACAAACCAATAAAAAAATAATGGTCAGGAAAACACTTGATGATAACAAATCCTTAATTTCTTAACATAGTCAGAAATATATATGAACACATAACACTATGGCTATAAACAAATAAAAGAAGGTTAAACCAATTAATATTTTCATCAACATCTAACACACACATAAAACATGAAACCACAAAATACGTAAATTAGGGTTTATATAATGATATTAAACCACTACATTACAAAGAATTAAAGATGCATAACCACAACAGAAAACATGAAACGTCAACAAGTTCATCGAAATTGCAATCACATATCAATTTGAATCCAAATAAATAAACAATGAAACTAAACTAAATTATACATATATTGCTAAAGCAAGGTTCTAAATGGCGTGAGGCGTGGCGTGGCGGTGAGGCCAAGCCTCAAGCCTTAGGAGCCACGGCGAAGCCATGACGTTTTCAAGGCATGACTTATGGCGTCATTTTTCTAATTCATATATAATATTATATATAAAAACATATGTTTTGTAGTGTTACTCAATTAGTCAATAGTAATAAGTGAGTTAAATTATGGTATATATTAAAAAGCTTGCATATAAGAAATGGAAAACGTAAAGAAAAATCAAATATTGCATTACGAAATTGTGCATTAGGCCATGACGTGCCACGGACTTAACGTGGTATGATACACAAGTTTAGCACCTCCTTCCAATACTGATTCAAAGTGCGTACGTTGTTGTGTCAGAAGAAGGATAGCTATACTGATTCGGTATACTCTAAAGACGCCCTCGGTACAATATTGACGATCTCACAAATATTTTTTTCAGTGAATTTCCATTTACTGATACAATGTGCAGCGAGTTTTTTAGAAGAGTGGCTAAAACCATAAAATTTACCTTCATTATCAGATACATTGCAATTCCCACCAAGTCCATCTTTTACAATTCCCCAGTTACCTTATTCATCAACATTAAACCACCATGGTACCATGAGGCATATCAGATGACGACCTAAACTCGAAAACAACATCGGACAAAAAATCATCATAACCATTAGATGAATCCATGCTAAAGAAGAAAATGAAATAACATAAATCCAACAAGCAAACCCAACATAAAAATTAAAAACTATTCTAAATAAAACAACAATGGAAGTGAAAAAATCTTCTGCAACGATGAAGATGACACAAAAAAGAAGATAACTACTAAAAATAAAAATATAATAAAATATAATCTTCCATAAAAAATGGCAACTAAATAAAATCATAATGGGGAAATAAAAAATACCTAAAGTAAGCGGTTATGCGAAAATACCTATTTTACCCTTTTTCATTATTAATTAACAAATGGTAGATCTAATCCAACGGCTGGAGATGAGGTTGTAAGGGTTGTTAGATTCATGAAGGATGCAAATTAACCGTGGCATATATATAGATAGATAGATAGATAGATAGATAGATAGAGGTGGTTTCATTTGCAAACCATGTTTATTTTACAAACTTTGCAACCCACCTATATGTCATACATTTTATCAATCAATGGTCAAGATCTAAATTGTGTTATTTTAGGTAATAAAACTATTTTATTAAATTCATAAAATTGTATTAGAAGGGCAAAAGGGGAAAATACATCATAAAAGCCTAATATTGAAAAGAGCATTAAATCACACTATTTTAGGGAGGTTATCAAAATCATGAAGAATATTTGATGATAATGAGAAGATTTTTTTTAATATATTATAAATTTACTAATAAATTACTAAAACAATAGTAAAACATAATTAAACCTTATTTCATTATTGACATGGTGAAGTAGTAGAGAACCCATAGTGAAACCATAATGAAACCTTATTAAAATTATAACGAAATATAGTAAAATAGTTTCACCTCCATACAAAGCTCTAAAACATATTTCATCATCTAGATGAAATTTTATTGCAACCATAATGAAACCTTATTAAAACCATGATAAACATAATGAAACCTTATTAAAACCATGATAAATATAATGAAACTTTATTTAAAACAAAATGAAACCGTAATTAAAAGAAAAAAAAATTGTTTAGAAATAATTAAAAAATAAAATCGTAATTAAAAAAAACGAATCAAACCGTAATTAGGTAAAAAAAAACGTTAAACAAACTAAAATTCAATTTTCATGCATACAATGATTTTGATAAAGTTAAAAATAAAATACTTCCATAAACATAACCGTCCATAATTATAGACAAATTCAAAAATAAAATATTTCCATAAATATAATCGTGTAATTTGGATTGTCAATTATACCCTTCAAATTGAAATTATATAAAAACTAAATGAAAAATTCTGATTGGTTGATTTTAGTTTGTAGAGTTTGTAAAATAAACATGGTTTGTAAAAGATCGCTCCCCTATATATATATAGGGAGAGGTTCATTTGAGAAATGGTAAATATATGAGAAATAGAGAAGTAATCTTAGTCATTCATCTGGTCAACATTTGCGACTTTGACCGCGAAGCACCGGATAATTTCTTGTGTGGTCTATAGAAGGTAGAGGGGTAATTTCGTAAAATACACGGGATGGGTTCATATATGAATCTGTATGAATCAAAAAGATTCATATATGAATCTGTTAATTAGTTCAAATGATTCATATATAAATCTTTGTTGTGATTCACAAAGGTTCATATATGAATCTTTGTGATTCATACAGATTCATATATGAATCTGTTAGTTAGTTCAACTGATTCATATATGAATCACAAAGGTTCATATATGAATAAGTTAAAAGAGTTCAGTTGTGAATTGCACTGGTTCGTATATGAACATATATTTCATATGTGAATTATATATGTTCATATATGAACACAACCCGTGTGTTTTGTAAAATTTACGAAATTGTTCTTCTATTTTTGGGATAGTCGCAACTTTTGACCAGTCAAAGCCGCAACTTTTGACCGGTCAAAGCCGCAATATTTGACTAGTCAAATCCGATCTTGACCATATGAATGGCTAGGATTACTTCTCTATTTCTCATATATTTACCATTTCTCAAATGAACCAAACACTATATATATATATATATATATATATATATATATATATATATAGAGAGAGAGAGAGAGAGAGAGAGAGAGAAGGTATAAACGAGAACGCTAACTATTTAAGAAAAATAAGAAAACAACAAATCATGTGCAAAATCACATGTGATTTTACATTAATGGCCAAAAAAATGGATGTGGACGACTTTGGCCACGACTTAAGTCGCGGGGCAAAGTCGCATGATCATATATGATTTTGTTCATGACTTTAGTGTAAAATCATATATGATTCGGCCGTTTTTCGTATTTTCTTAAATATTTAGCGTTCTCGTATGGACCCATATGTATAGGCGAAGGATCGTGTGAGAAGTTGAGTTAACGTGAGAAGAATGAGAAGTGGATCTGAACTCTTGATCACTTATAATCTCAAACCTATCCATATGTATGTATGTATGTATGTATGTATGTATGTATGTATGTATGTATGTATGTATGTATTGTTGGTGATTTTAGTGTCATCAAACATTTTGGTGTAATTGTGATTTACTTGAGATCGATTAAGACGATAAGGTAATCATACGTAAGTTAGAAGGTGCAGAGTGCACATTTACAAATGTTACCTTTATTATCTTAAGAGGGGTTGAAGTTCTAAAGGACTTATAAATTTATTTAAGTCGTGTTTTAGAAATTATAAAGGCTATCGCTGAAAATCTAAAAGCTATCGCTGAAAATCGGAAGGCTATCGCTGAAAGTCTGATTGATGTCACTGATAGGTGATAGTTGGTCGCTGATAGCTTATACAATTCGGTTGTAACTACTTTTTAATCTTATCCATTTATGGTTATAACCGTTGTATAACCGCCTAACCGCCAATAACCGTTGATCTCTTATTTAAATATGTAATGTGAGAATCTGTGGATAGACATATATCTCTTTTCACAGCCTTTGAAAAAGAGAGAAATCTTAAGAATTATCCCAATACAAAATTCGTGAACTCAAGGCTTATAGGGTCGAATTGTTGTATTTGGAAAGTGCTTTCCAACACGATTATTAAGTTTATCCGGTCTCGATACCATCTCTAAGTTACACAATTCCTAACATGTATGTATGTATAGGGTTGGTTTCGGTAAGAATGAAAGTTATTATGAGAAGGGTAAGATTAGATCTCCACCCATGAATACACATTATGATGAGATGGACCGAGATTCGTTGCATCGAGATGCACTAGATCAATCTATCAAGCGCGATTCATGGGTGAGTTTGAGATTAAAAGGGATTAAAACTAGATCCCTTCTTACTTTTTCACCTTAACTATTCTTCTCACATGATCTTTCGTATGTATGCATATATATATATATATATATATATATATATATATATATATAGACAAATCAAATACAAACCGTCTAAATATTACACACCATATAGACCAATCTCGACCCTTGATTTTTTGTATTTTGAACTTTTTAGGCAGTTACCAAATCAGTTGCAGATAAGGTTGAGAGTAAATTCCGAAACCGATTTACTCTACATCGTTGACATTGATTTGATAATCTGCACGAACGGTTGAGCTTTGTTTGTATAGTGTGTAACATTAAGATGGTTTGTATTTGATTTGGCCTATATATATATATATATATAGAGAGAGAGAGAGATAGAGAGAGAGAGAGAGAGAGAGAGAGAGAGTCAACTTCATACGAGAACATTAACAAAATAAAAGAATAAGAAAGCAAACGAATCATATGTGATTTTAGACTAAATCATGTGTTAAATCACATATGATTCACGCGATTTTGGCTGTGACCTTAGGTCTTGGGCCACATCGCCTGCACACATTTGTGTTGACCATTAGTGTAAAATCATATGTGATTTTTCATATGATTTGACTGTTTTCTCATTATCTTATTTTCTTATTGTTCTTGTTTGAATCTTCCTCTATTTATATGTATGCATAATATGTTTTATATAGAGGGGGTTTCAAACGAAAATGCTATCGAAAAAAAAAAGAATATGAATTTTAGTTAGTCATTCATTTGCATAATGCCTTAAACAAAAAACTTTCTTAAAAATCACCTAAAAGGGCATGTTTCATTTGTTATATATGGATTATATATGAAAAATCATTTATTTCAATAAGGGTTATTAAATGCATTTAATTAAGGTATTTATTTTTTTTATTCATAATTTTCGTGATTTAAACCTGATTAGTTTTTCATTTAAAATATTTATTTTTTATGACACTTAAAATAAGGATGATTTATTTATTTTAATTAAAATATTTATCTTTTATTAAAGTAATTTATTTAAGATTTTTTTTATATTTTTCGTCAAAAATTACATGTAATATCCAAAATTAATCGATGTTTTTTTTTCTACAAAAAAAGAAGCTAATTTTCATCAAAATTTTATATGTGTAATTGTAGTAAATTTAAATAATGGTAAATAAATGTAAGTTATCAACAACATCACACGTGATATTTGTAAATTATGAATTATGTTTTGAATCACATATGATCTTATACATATTAAATATGTTCTACTACATATGTTTCCATTATTTTCTTTCTTGATATTTAATTTGAATCACTGTTACTAACACTTTAAATCACATGAGATTAGAAAAAAAGATTTGGAAAAAAATCAATTAATTATGAATCATATGTGACTTTGAGAAAAATTGTAATTTTTTTAAATAAAAAAATATTCTTTAAATGAAAATTAAATTAAGCTTATTTTAAATGCCTTAAAAATAAAATAAATTTTTTAAGGAAAAAATTTAAACTGTATTAAAATCACAAAAATGCCAAGAGGAGAATATTAAATAAATACCATAAACAACTATTATATAAATAAATGACTTTTATGCCCTTATTTATTCATTTTTAGAAATTTTTATCAAAAACATTATTTGATAAATTGTGGTCCATATTCGTTCTTTTATTTTTCTAATTTAGTTACAGTTCTCGTATGAACCCGACTAACTATATATATAATACATACATACATACATAGAGAAAGTTCAAACGATAACGCTAAATATTTAATAGAAAACAACAAATCAAGTGTAAAATCATATATGATTCGGCATTAATGGCCAAAAAAATGGACGTGGACGACTTTGCCCACGACTTAAGTCGCGTGAATCATATATGATTTTGTATGTACTCGGCTGTTATCGTGTTTTCTTAAATAGATATATTGTTCTCGTATGAACCCACCTCTACATATATATATATATATATGTATATATATATACACGCACACACTATATTATAAAGTATTTGAATGAAAACTCTTAATTACAACTTATAAAGCACAAGGTATTGCCTTTTTGCTGCATAAACTTTAAAAATTTCTTAATTACAACTTCACATGCATAAGGTACAACTTATTGATGCATTGAAGACCACTTGCCACCACCAGCCACCGATCAGGAACGTTTCATGTTATCTTTCTTCAAACAAAAGAGTTTTCCTACCCATTTTTAGCTTTCATCGATTCTTCCCAATACTTTTACCACGACCAAATTTGGGAGGTTAGAGGTTTCCTTCCCAATTTCACGTCTCCAAGATAGATTAGTCGCTCAAAATTAGGAACATATTCATACTAATCTATCTATTTAACAGATTATAAAACACTAACCCATGTCTTTTAAAATCTTTTAAAGTTCAACTTTACAACTAATTATTGCGTACATATAATTTCCTAAAAAGCTTCAGTTTTTTACATTTATCATCATTGTTAATCAATCACTTTTTATCAAACATGATTATTTTATCAGTTAGTTCATCCGACAACAACCAACTTTCAGCCAACGGTTAGCTCAATTGCCAAACATAACTTAGGTAAAGTTATTTTTGGTCCATTTTCAAACTTACTGATTGCGCTTCTACAACAACGTATTTGTTTCCAACGACCGACACTATAATTAAAGTAACATGCCCAATGTTATAAATGACACCAATTCATAGAAGTTGACTCACAAATATGTTTGTTGGGTGAGAAGATGCGGAACTCCATTAGATTACTCTTCAAGAGAGCATTGAGGAGAAAAGAGAGATTATAACATATGTCTACGGATAAATGATTCAAGTCCAACTGATGTGGAATTGCAACAACTCATATATGTTATCAAAAAATATACCTAATAACGTTCAAATCAACTTAAGAGTTAAAACTATAGTGGAAGTTATTGGTATTATTTGTACCGCCTTATAGCTTAAGACGGCAGGTTAATCCAATAACCTCCAAATCAACATAAAACAGTTATTGGTAACTCATAAATTTAAACTTATAAGAAGCTCACAAATTTAATTTTTTATCCATGTGGACGAAGAATATGATATTGACATTGCAAAATAAGTAAGTTTTTGAGACATAAATACAAAAGATGGTTTACATAAAAGACTCAAAACTACCATTTCCAGAACACATTTGAACCACACTTATATTTGTCCTTCCCTTTGCATTCCAACTCAAGATCATCTGATATGAATGGCACTTTCTGCATCATGTAATTAACCCAATCAAAACTAGAAATAAAAATAAAAAATATAAATATAAATATAAACATAAACATTTTCGAGTTTTTAGCGTTTAATGAGTTATTTGAACTCTAGTTGATTTCGAATAGAAAAAAAACTGGTTTAAGAGAATGAGTTGAGCTCTGTAACAACAATAATCAATTCAGCTTGTTTGAAAGCTCGATTAAAAATTTCGAGTCAAGTTGGCCCATAAGAATATACACCTTTTCGAGCCTAACATATTCATACATTCATAAAATGCAATAAAAATGTAAATGAGCTTATAAATCTTGGGTTTTATAAACAAACTATTTAATCGATCCGGCTCATAAATTTATAAAACTTTAATTTTAGGTCATAACGTGCAATTCAAAATTGTTAAATGAGCATCGTATTTGATCTAGAACATTGAAAAACTAATCAAGCTCCAACACTATTTTGAAAATAACATTTTTCGTCTCTGCAGTTTCAAAATTATACAAGATGACCATCGTGGTTTGCAAAAACGTCTGGATATGGTCCCTTCCTCGAATGGCCATTAAAAATTTTCGTTAAATGAGAGACATTTTTGTCATTTTATAGATTTTTTGTCTTTTATATACCAAATCAAAATCGATTTTATGATAAAATACGAAAAAAACACAATAAAATGATGAAAATGCTTCTCATTTAACGAGTTCTTTTGACGGCCGTTAGAAGGAGGGACCAAATCCAGACGTTTTTGCAAACCACGATGGCATCTTATAATTTCCAAACTGTAGGAATGAAAAGTGTTATAATTAAATTAATTTGTAGTTCACTCTCAGGTTTAATTAATATCAAATTTGGTATTTATTTTTTATAATAATAATTTTAAAATATGATGTGCTTATTGAACATATATAAATTTATGTAAAAGAAATACCTTTTGTTTAGCAAGATCTTGGCAGCCAGTGAAGTTGTAGGGGAAGCTGCATGTTCCAAATTGAACTGTGTATGCTCTTGCAAAATTTGCTCCACTTGTTGCTAACCTCTTTTGGTCATTCAATTCCTATAAATAAATATATAACACAAAACGACACCGTCTTAATGTTCTCCCAACACACAAAAAAGTTGATCATGACTATTAACTTCAATGTTTGATGAGATTAATTAAATCGTACACAAGTTGGTCCAGACATTCACGGTTATAATAAATTTTGTATCCGGAGATTGATGGAGTTAGCGTCACATAAATTCTAAATAATTTTTTTTTATAAATATGTTTCTTCTTTTGATCCAAAAAACTTATAAATTCAAATTCCGACCCCTATTACCAAAATTCTTGAATTAGTTATTTCGCTTTAAAATGGTGGATTCCATTTTTCCAATGAATAAGTGATACCGAGAATTGGGAAAGAAACCAAACCTTGTTAGCTTTGGACTTCTCAAGATAGTCATCGATAACGCCAGCGTTGGCGGAGGAGGTGGCGGTGGCGAAGAGTGCCGCTCCGAGACAAAGTAGAGCGGCTCTTCTCCCCTGCTGCTGCGACTGATCACGGGATTCAGACGAGGATTTCACCGTCTGCTTGGCCCGGATGACCGGAAACTTGTAACCGACGGCGGCGGGTGCGGCGGCGGAGGGCTTTGAGTTGAAGTCCGGCGAAGCAACACCACCGGAGACGGCATAGTTGCAGGCCAATACACTGGAGTTCATGGTGGCCATTTTGAGTGATGGTTTAAATGAGAAGAAAAGGTTATGGGAATGATTTTGATGTGTTTGATGGAATTTTATATAACAAGGATTAAAATTAGAAGATAAATAGGTTTGAAGAAATTTGTGGGTGTGATTGATGGAATGAAAATGGTTTGTGGTGGGAGTGTGGATAAGGTGAGATTGCCTCATTCCTATTGGCACATTTTGCTTTCTTCTTGATATGCAATATTTCTCCTTTTTTTATTTTTATTTTAATGTTGGGAAAAATAAATTAAAAATAATAAAATGTTGATTAATTTTGGTGGTGTTTTAGGATAAGTTATTTAATAATTTAATGAGCTTAATGAAACTTATAGCTTGTTCGGTCAATTATACATGACTGTTGCGTAGTGGTTTAATGATATAGAAAATGACTTATTTAGTAAGTTTTTATGTGGAGAACTTTATGTAGAAAGCAAATTAAGTTTTTTTTTTCAAACCAATTTAAAAAATGCTCCTTCTATATATGAAAAACCATCTTAACCAAAAACCCTCCTAATAAATACAGACATATTAATATGCACAATCAACTTTATCCATACAGAACTTAATTAAATGCCAATCAAATAATCCCTTAGTTCATATTGTAAAGGTAAATTGTAATAAAATGTAACGAAATTTGTTTAAATTTTATTTATGAAATAATATATTATTTTTTAATCAGTATAACAGAGTTTAAATTTTTTTCTATTTTGTTTAAGTCTTGACCGATATGTTGTGGAAGTTGTAACATTTTAATTATGTGGAACAAAGTTTGCATCAAAATGTCATAAAGTTTGCCTTAGTTCCTATTTAGTGTAACAATTTTTTTTTTCTCAAACAATGTAAGTTTGATATTTCTTATTTTGTGTTAATTTGACCGATAGTCTAATAATCTTGTAACTATAGACTACGTGGATGACAAGTTTATCCCTCTTTCGTTGTAATCCTTATGAACACATTTCGTAAACGGATATCCACGTCATTAAATATTGAAAGATCAGCAGGTTACTAGTGAAAATGTGTACAATATAGAAAATTTTGAAACTTTGATAGATTGATTGAGAAAAAAAAATCTTTGTTACTTTAAATAAGAACTAAAACAAAATTTTGTTTTCTAATATATTTCTTGCTATTGGAAAATAAAAGTTCGATTGAATTACGGATTTGATCCATGTGATTAATTATGGATTTGGTCCTCATGATATTCAATTTATCACTATTTTTTAAATCTAAATTATTAAACTACAATAAAAAAAAAAATTATACCAACTAAAAGGATTATTTTATTTTATTTTCAATATAAAACCAACACCACTAAAAATAACATTTTTTCGGAGGAAAAATTTGTCGGAAATCTACAAGGAAAAATGGGGTTTCCGACGGATTTACCGGTTGGAAACCAGGCGCCTGAAAACCCAATTTCTGATAAAGTTTCCGGCAGCCGGCCGTTTCTAACGGATTCCGACCGCCGGAAATCCGCCACAATTTTTTTTTTCAAATTTTCAATTTTCTTGACTTAGTTAATTAAGTTAAAAATCAAGATTAAGTTTCCGGCGGATTTCTGTTGGATAATCCGTCGGTAATTTAATTAATTTTTTTTAAATATATTTTATTTTCAAAATTTTAGTTAAATTACCGGTGACTAATCCGCCTGAAATCCACCGGTGAATATTCCGCTGGTAATTTAATTATTTAAATATTTATTTTCCAATGAATTATTCTAAAAAAATTAAACTTTTTGACATATTTATCCGCCAATAATCGTCGGTAATTCTGATTTTTGTAATAAAAAAATAATTGAAAACTACTATTCATTTTATTCGACTTTTTCTATACAAATACACATCTATGTATGCTAGTTATGTACCCGCTATGCAGCGGGACGTAGAATTTTATTGTACACCGTAGACAAACAACAAAGCAAATATAGTAAAAAATTACATAAATATATGATTTTATCTTTAATCATCATCCCAACCAAGCTTCTATTAGATCTGACTTGATGCAGCCATAAAACATACATATGGTTACGTAACTGTATCCAAGGCCCATACATCAGCAAGAGTATGTATAATGTATGTGGGAAAGAACAAAAAATACTCGTTATACGTGAGGCAGTACGTTGAAAGAGACGGACCCATATAAATACTCGTTATATGCTTTGAACATGAACATGAGAGTATTCATCATAAACAATTTGCATGAATCAATCATAAACCTTCCCAATCTTTTCTTTTAATCCAATGGGAACTAATTTTAACTAGCAAATTTCTAACACTTTGAAATTCAATACTTAAAGAATCAATAAATTAACACCATTCTAATAGTTATGTGCTCAATAAGCACTAATGATATACACTCACTAGGACAAAAGACTCACTTGTTAGGAATGAGAATCATGTCGTCACCTCCAAAAATGCTATGAACATTGACGATAAAAACTCAATGATCTTGATAAGTAAGCTAAAACCACATTGAAAAATAAAGAATGAAACAATTAAGCATAAACTAATAAAATTGCAAAATAAAAAACAGGAGAGAAAAGATTGTTAATTACCTTGCATGACGAAATCAATATTATGTACTTGTAGAGATCAATATAAGCAAATAGGCAAATATTGTTTGAAAAAATGCCAATGAAATATGCGAGAAATAAGCCATCATTGGTGTAATCCCAACGATGGCAACTCTGACCTGTAAACAGAAAATACAGCGAAACACTTAGCAAAAGAAATGGAATCTGGTAACACCTAGCACTGACCTAAAAAAATGGCATTGGATACAGGATATAACAACACACTAGTTTCTGCAAATCCATCCAAGTAAAAACATTCTAGCTGAAAAATGTAATAATTCCTTTAAACTGCAAGCGAGTACAAGTGTAACGGAACAAAGTAAAATTTTAGGAAAATGATAATATGATGTGTCCATGCCAAAACCAGAAATATTCTTCATGTTTGTGGATCTACCATTTGACATAGAACTCACATCATGGAAATGACTTGTGTTCGGTTACTGTTCTTGAAGGTTGGTGACTAAAACAACTGCTTCTTTAGAGGGGAACATAATGTATCAAAAATGTAGGAACCAATCTAGACATGTCTAGCCATACATTACATCTCTAGCCAAGTTATGTATAACAGCCAAAGAGATGTAGGTAAGCAGTAGATTGCATTTCTAATAGGAAGATCATTGAGATAAAACTAATTTCCACTTAATCACAGTACAATATTAGAATAATCACCAATTGTTTTGCACTAGTAGTACATATACGTACAAGAAAAAGATCCTCAAACCACTTATTCTTTCCTCTCCTTGTGCCTTCATGTAACACCCGGAATTTTAGGTAAGTGAAATTCCATGTATGTCTTATTTTATTTCCATTAATGCTATTACTTTTGGTTTAGTATGATTGAGATTTGATTTATCATAGAACCTCTTGGTAGGCACGAAACCCAAATTAGCGAAGTTGAATTTTTGGCCTCAGTACACTTCAGGTGACTATGCCCGGCGACAGTGCCAATAGGCACCGTAGCCAATCACAATCGCACGCCAAGGAGATGCATCGATAGTTTTTGTGCGACAATGCCAACAATTGTGCCACTAGCATAATCGCATGGTAAGGTCATCTAGGGGGCCTGGCTCGCGGTACAGTCCGAGCGATAGTACCCTGCGACTATGCCCTTGTCAAGGTTGTCTGGCAAATCGCATTCGGGCCAAACAAGTTTAAATACCCATTCTTGACCATTTTATGCAGATGTTACAAACCAAATCAGTTCCAGATCCGTTTTTGCTCTCATTGGGGGTGATTTTCCATATCTTCCATCTCTCTCCTCATTTATTTCACCAAGGAATCATCCTAAAACATTTGATAGTCATCATCAAGCATTTACTACCATCCTAGACCATGGGATCTCCAATGTTGTTAGGTTAGGTTTCCGCCAAGTATCGACTCATTGTATTGGCTTTAAGCCCATTCCCCTCGATGTAAAGATAACTTGCTCTCTGTTTAGGCCTTTTGTCAAAGGATCTGCTATATTTTCCTTTGACTTTATATAATCAATGGAGATAATTCCATTTTTCAGCAAGTCTTTTATCGTGTTATGTCTACGCCTTTTGTGCCTTGATTTGCCATTGTAAATCTGATTCTTTGCTCTAGTTAGAGCAACTATACTATCACAATGTATACAAATGGCTGTGACAGGTTTAGGCCATAGTTGAATACCTTCTAGGAAGCTTTTAAGCCATTCGACTTCTTCAACAACTTTGTCTAATACGACAAATTCAGCCTCCATAGTTGAACGGGTATTCACCGTTTGCTTAGATGATTTCCAAGATATGGATGCTCCACCAAGGGTAAACACATACCCACTTGTGGACTTGCCTTCCGAGTGGTTGGAAATCCAATTTGCATCACAATATCCTTCTATCACGGGAGGATATTTAGTATAATGCAAACCATAATACATCGTATGTTTAAGATATCGGAGCACTCTTACTAGTGCATACCAATGATATTTACCCGGATTGTGTGAGTAACGACTTAGTCGACTCACTATATATGCTAGATCCTGTCGTTTGCAATTCATAATATACATCAAGCTTCCAAGTACTTGAGTATATTCTAATTGGGATACGCTATCTCCTTGATTCTTCTTCAGATGACTAGAAGGATCAAATGGAGTAACGACCGGTCGATCATCATAGTGTCCAAATTTTCTAAGGACCTTTTCTATATAATGGGATTGGGTAAGGATGTATCCTTCAGAATTTCTTTGAACTTTGATACCAAGTATGACATCGGCTACTCCCAAATCCTTCATATCAAATGAGGATTGTAGCATTTTCTTGGTTTGATTAATTACATCCATATTAGTCCCCATGATCAGCATATCATCCACAGACATAAGCGTTCTTATATTGTTTAACATATACACATTTATCACATTCATTAATCTGAAAGCCTTATGATAAGAGTGTGTTATCAAACTTCTCGTGCCATTGCTTTGGAGCTTGTTTAAGTCCATATAAGGACTTAACTAGTTTATAGACCTTGTGTTCTTGACCTTTAACAACAAACCCTTCGGGTTGTTGCATATAAATTTCTTCATCCAATTCACCATTCAAGAACGTGGTTTTCACATCCATTTGGTGTATTTCCAAATTGTGAATCGCGGCTATTGCCATCAAAGTTCTTATTGAGGTTATCCTTGTAACTGGTGAATAGGTATCAAGGAAATCTTGACCCTCTTTTTGACGATACCCTTTGGCTACAAATCGAGCCTTGTACTTTTCTATAGTACCGTCGGGTCTAAGATTTCTCTTAAATATCCATTTATGGCCTATTGGTTTATGTCCCGGAGGAAGATCTACCAATTTCCAAGTATTATTTTGTAAAATGGATTCTATTTCGCTTTGGATTGCCTCTTTCCAATAAGGAGCTTCCGATGAATCCATCGATGCCTTATAAGTTAGAGGTTCTCCTTCTACATTAAAGGTCACAAAGTCTGGTCCAAAGTCTTTGGCCACTTTCCCACGTTTACTTCTTCGAGGTTCTAAATCCTTTTGAACCTGAGAAGTACCTTCATCACTTGGATTTGAACTTTGGTCTAACCCATTAAGAGGTGTAGCATCTTCATTCCCTCTTTTCCTTGGATTTAAGGTACATTTCTCCTTGTCCTTATATGGGAATATGCTCTCAAAGAATTCTGCCTCAACAGATTCAATTATAGTATTTGTGTGTATATCCTCTACATAGGACTTGTATACCAAAAATCTATAGGTTGCGCTACTCTTGTCTGGGCCAATGTAGACACAATCTATAGTCTTAGGTCCTAGCTTAGTCCTTTTTGGTAAAGGAACTTGAACTTTAGCCAAGCAACCCCACACTTTCATCCTTTTATAGGAAGGCAATTTGCCTTTCCATATCTCATAGGGAGATTGACTACTCTTTTTATGAGGGATTTTATTTAGAATCCCATTTGCAGTAAGACAGGCTTCACCCCATAAACTGTGTGGAGCCCCAGATGTGATTGTAACACCCCGAATTTCCGTTATGTAATTTTGGTATTCTTGTGGTTAAGCTTTTATCGTTAGCTCCGTGTTTGGTTTGAAGTTGAGTTGGATTTTTGAGAATTTTGGGGACGAGCAGTGAACTACGCGAGTTGCACCGCGACTAGAGGTCGCGGCACAACCCGCGTAACCCTCTGTTTGATATGAGATTTTGGAACTACGCGAGTTGCACCGCGACTAGAGGTCGCGGCACAACCCGCGAAACCCACTGGATGATTTAGGGTTTTTGGACACGGGCGAGTTATGCCGCGAGTTGAAGTCGCGGCATAACCCGCGTAGTTTCCTGGACCGACTTAAGGGTTCAGTTTCCCAAAGATCTCATTCTCTCAATCTCAAAATATCTCTCTCTTCCCTCTCTAAATCGTTCTCTCTCTCTCTAGAGTTTGGTAGTAAATATCAAGTGTTTGATCCGAGGTTTCGGTGTAGAAAGCTTCGGTTTGTCAAGAGGGTCGATATCTAGTTCTTCGGGTTTTCATATAAACCTATTGGGTGAGTTCCTACTACCATTTTACAAACTTTATACATGTCAAAACTCTTATTTGCGAAATCCGAAGTATTTCTACGGTATGATTTAATGTTCTCTACATTTTGATATAAATGAAGTTTTTGGTAATTTTCGGGGTTCCCGATCAGTATTGACTAAAATGACGGGTTCCGCCTTATCAGAAGTAAAATGATGTTTTACTTGCCCATGTTTGTGGCTTATTGAAAGAATGTATATAAACTGGTTTTATGATTATCTTTCTTACCATCAGTTGGTCTGGAAAATGGCATTTTGAAATATAAATGTGTTGAAAGCTGTTTATCTAGCTTTGTTGGTCACATGAAATATTGTGACAAGTCATGACTATACTAGTGGATCCCTAGGTATCGAGTCGGCTTATGGCTGGGAAGGATATGCCCCTTCTATTGTAGTTAGTTACATTTGATCTTCGGGGGCAACTTGGTACGGTTATGTGAGGCCGGTTACTAGCCATGGGTCAAATGTAGTCTAACGAACGAGTATGACTGGTTCCTTGGGGGCCTCCCTCACATCATAGTACGGACCGAAGCGTTCGTGGCCATGGTTCCATGTATTTAGCTCATAACTCGGATTTGTGGCTTACTTTGTGTTCCACTATAATCCTTGGTAAATCGGGTAACCCCGTCATCAGAAGATGTGTTTTGGATCGGTTGTCCATTTATATTGAAAGAACTGTATTTTGCATAACTAAACCTTTGAAAAGATTTACTTTGATGCATTTGATTATATCTCTTGAGATTTATGAACTGTATGTTCTCACTAGGCTTTAAGCCTAACACTTTTTCTCAAATGATGTGTATAACAGGTTTCCCTTAGCGGTGGGTTGCCGGGGTTTTGGAGAGACGGGTTTTGTCTCGAGGCATTTTGAGATGATTAGTATTGTATTTGGGCATTTGTTAAGTCCCATTCTTTTGGTGGATTATGGATTGTCAACTGATGTAATCTTGATATAGGTGTCTAGATTAGTTTGTTGATGAACCCTATATCTGTACAGGTTTTGTAAAGTCTCAAGGACTGATCCCCTTTATGGGAGGTTTATATCAATACGAATGTCATGTTGCCAGGTTTTATTTTAGTCGGATTTTCAGGGCGTTACAAGTTGGTATCAGAGCTCTAGTTTAAGTGAACTAGGCATGAATGTAAGATGTCTAGACTTAGACCGAGTATGATAAGAATTGATCCGTGAGATTGGGTAGAGCTTCTAAGATGGGTTAGTCTTGGAGTCAACGGAAAGTACGTTTATCAGGCATTGTGGTGATCGTGACGAGAACCTTTATGTGTTATATGTTCATAATCTCACTTGAACTTCTGTTGCTATGACGATTGGTAATGTGGTAGTATGTTTCCTTTGTGTTTATTCAATCTCTCTCTTATCTCTTCCTCTGTGCTGTGAAGCAGTTCAGTATGGTGAATACGCGTGGTAGACCGCGTACGCGTGTTGATGGTATGGAAGCGACAACCTCCACCGCTGATCAGCCGGAGGGAGTTGAGGTTGTTGTGCGTCCACCTGTTCAACAAATACTAGGTGGGGGGCCAGAGGTCATTCCGCGTGTAGACCTGGCTTCGTCCCACCCAATCATCAGGGATGCTAGTTCCCCGTCTGAGTTGATGGCCAACATGATGTTGGCAATGAGGGAAGAGATGGCAAAGAAACAAGAGTTTCTGCTGAAAGTGATTGAGGACCGCGATGTGAACAATCGGAGGAGTGAGACGGTTGTGGAAAACATTGTAGCGGGTCCTGGAGAAGCTGGTGCAGGGGTCAGGGCTGAGGAGCGCGGGATTGTTGGTGCTCCGGGAAATAGGAAAAGTTGTTCCTACAAGTCCTTTCTGGGTTGCGGACCTCCAGAGTTCTTTGGTTCTGATGACCCGGTCGTGTGTGTGAAATGGATCCGAGCGGTTGAGCAAGCTTTTGGCTCTTCCGAATGCGGAGATGATCAGAGAGTGCGGTTCGGTACCCAGCTGCTGAGGGATACTGCGCTCATTTGGTGGAATGTCATCCAATCCACCCTAGCTCCTGCGGTGTTGGCTCAGTTGTCTTGGGCCGAGTTCAAGAAAAAGTTGTTAGAAGAATTCTACAATGAAAGAACAATGGACCGAATTGAGAAAGAATTCCGGTCTCTAGTAAAGGGAAGCCTGACGGTGAGGGAGTATAACCGTTAGTTCATGGAAAAGCTTGGTCTGGTGGGGCACGCTGCCCCAATAGAGAAAGACAAGATGAAAGCATATCTCAATGGCTTACCCGCGGACATGCAATCTATGGTCCACAATTCCAAAGCTTCTAACCTCCGAGAGATGGTCGAAGAAGCTCAGTTCATGGAAGAGATGTTCGCGAGAAGCAAATCCGAGAAAGCAGTGGTGGTGTCTGATAAGAGGAAGTGGGAGAGCAGTTCTGTACCTCCCAAGCGAACCCGACCTTTTGTCGGAAGCCGCAGCTTCAGCGGTTATCAAGAATCAAGATGGTGCCCGAAATGTCGAACCAAGCACCACGGTAACTGTAACTCCACTTCTAGATTCTGCTTCAAGTGTGGTAAGAATGATCACACCGCCCGCGACTGTTCTGTCGTGGGGATGGTCTGCTACGAGTGTAAGGCACCGGGGCATGTGGAGAGAGATTGCCCAAAGCTCAAGTCGGGTAATGTGGCGGCAAAGAAGGAGAACCCTCCGAGGGTTCCGGGTCGAGCTTTTCAGATGACGGCCGATGAGGCCAGGGCTCGCTGATGTGGTATCGGGTACTTTTCTTATAAACTCTGTACCTGCTCGTATTTTATTTGATACAGGTGCCAGTTTCTCTTTCGTATCTGAATTGTTCCGTCAGAAAATTTCTATGCCCACTACTAGTCTTGAGGATGCATTAGTGGTAGAAATAGCCGATGGTAGTCAAGTTCTGATCCACGATGTTCTGAAGCAGTGTACTCTTAGTATCGAAGGGAGAGAATTCTCGATCGATCTATTGCCGATGTTAATCGGGGGTTTTGATGTTGTGGTCGGCATGGATTGGTTGTCAAACAATCATGCCGAGATCGTATGTTCCAAGAAGTTAATTCGACTTCCCAACCCCTCTGGCGAAGTCGTTATCATTTATGGTGAAAAGAGAAAGGGTGAAGTGGCAATAATCACAATGGCAAAGGCACGCAAGTGCTTAGTAAAAGGATGTTCGTCTTTCCTAGCCTATGTGATCGATGCCAAGTTAGAGAAATCAAAACGGAAGATGTGAAGATTGTGCATGAGTTTCCAGATGTCTTTTCGGACGACTTGCCCGGGTTACCACCCAATCGTCAGGTAGAGTTTCGGATTGATCTTGTGCCTGGAGCAGCACCAATCGCTAAAGCACCTTACCGCTTAGCACCATCGGAGATGCAAGAGATGATGGCACAACTTCAAGAGCTATTGGAGAAAGGCTTTATAAGACCGAGTTCGTTACCTTGGGGAGCTCCGGTCTTATTTGTCAAAAAGAAGGATGGCACAATGAGAATGTGCATTGACTATCGTGAGTTGAATAAAGCTACAGTAAAGAACAGATATCCGCTTTCGACAATAGACGACTTGTTCGATCAACTTCAAGGAGCGGGTTGTTTTTCCAAAATCGACTTACGTTCGGGTTATCACCAAGTGAAGGTAAGAGAAGAAGATGTTCCGAATACGGCTTTCAAAACGCGTTACGTCCATTACGAGTTTCTTGTAATGCCTTTTGGTCTGACGAACGCACCAGCTGTGTTTATGGACTTAATGAATAGAGTGTGCCGACCATTCCTCGACAAGTCGGTCATTGTATTCATTGATGACATACTCGTGTACTCCAAGAGTGAGTCAGAGCACGAGCAACATTTACGTGAAGTTCTGGAGGTGTTGAGAAAAGAAAGGTTGTACGCCAAGTTTTCCAAGTGCGACTTTTGGCTTAAAGAAGTACAGTTTCTGGGTCATGTAGTCTCTCGGGTAGGAGTGAAAGTAGACCCCTCCAAGATTGAAGCTATGATGAATTGGGAGCCACCTAAGAGTCCGTCTGAGATCCGAAGTTTCTTGGGTCTGGCGGGATACTACAAGAGATTCATCCAAGACTTTTCAAAGATCGCTTCTTCCTTGACGGTTCTGACTCGGAAGAATATGAAGTTTGAATGGACCGAAACCCAAGAGAAGGCGTTCCGGATCCTTCAAAAGAAGTTGTGTGAAGCTCCGATCTTGACGTTACCTGAAGGGTCGGAAGATTTCGTGGTTTACAGCGACGCTTCAAAGATGGGACTGGGTTGTGTGTTGATGCAACGAGGCAAGGTGATTGCTTATGCCTCGAGGCAGCTTAAATTACACGAGCAGAATTATCCAACCCATGATCTGGAGTTAGCGGCGGTGGTGTTCGCTTTGAAACTTTGGCGACATTACCTCTACGGCACGAAATGCACTCTATACACGGATCACAAGAGCCTGAAATATGTCTTTGATCAGAAAGAGATGAATATGAGGCAAAGGCGGTGGCTTGAGTTGCTCAAAGATTACGACTGTGAATTGCTTTACCATCCCGGTAAGGCGAACGTGGTGGCCGATGCGTTAAGTCGAAAGGACTATAGCGAAAGTATTCGAGCCACCTATTCGAGGATCGAGCTAGTGTCTAGTCTTGTTGAGAAGATCAAGGCATCACAGGTGGAAGCACTGTTAGAAGAGAATCTAAAAGATGAAGTCATGACGAAGCAACGTTTACTCTTAACGGAAGATAGCCGTGGAGTAAAACTGTTCAGCGGTCGTGTGTGGGTACCCAAGATTGGGGGTAACCGTGATCTGTTGCTAGAGGATGCTCACAAGTCTAAGTATTCCATTCATCCAGGGAGTACAAATATGTACAAGGACTTGCAGCTGCATTACTGGTGGCCGGTAATGAAACTTGACGTGGCGCGTTACGTTGAGCGTTGTGTAACGTGTTCGCAAGTTAAGGCCTAACATCAACGACCGTATGGGAGTCTACAGTCTTTAGTGATTCCCAAGTGGAAGTGGGAGCATATCACCATGGACTTCGTGACGAAGTTGCCTAAAACTCTTCGAGGTCACGATACCGTTTGGGTGATAGTTGACAGATTGACAAAGAGCGCTCACTTTTTGCCTATGCGCGAGACTTTACCGATGGATAAGTTAGCAAAACTTTACATCGATGAAGTGGTCGCGAGGCATGGAATACCATTGTCGATCGTGTCGGATCGCGACAGTCGGTTCACTTCGAACTTTTGGGATGGGTTTCAGAAAGAGCTTGGTACACGAGTTAAGTTGAGTACGGCTTACCATCCACAAATCGACGGGCAAAGCAAGAGAACGATCCAGACATTGGAAGACATGTTGAGGTCTTGTGTCATCAATTTCGGGGGAAGCTGGGACTCTCACTTACCTTTGGTGGAGTTCGCTTACAACAATAGCTACCACTCGAGTATTGGAATGGCACCTTTTGAAGCATTGTACGGGCGAAAGTGCTGAACTCCCGTGTGTTGGCTCGAAGCGGGAGAAAAACAGTTCGCCGGACCTGAAATCGTGCAAGAGACGGCCGATAAGATCAAAGGTATTCGTGAAAGATTGAAAGCGGCTCAGGATCGACAAAAGAGTTATGCCGATAAGAAAAAGCGGCCGATGGAATTCCAAGTAGGCGATCGCGTGTTGTTTAAGGTATCGCCGTGGAAAGGTATTATACGGTTCGAAAAGCGTGGGAAGCTGAGTCCACGTTTCCTCGGACCTTTCAAAGTGCTCAAGCGAGTAGGGTTGCAAGCGTACCAATTGGAACTACCGCCAGAGTTGAGCAGAATCCACAACACATTTCATATTTGTTATCTTCGGAAGTGTTTAGCGGAAGAGGAAAGCGTCATTCCTCTCTCCGAGTTAACAGTAGACGAGGGTAACCGTTGTGTAGAAGAGCCCGACGCCATTTTAGAGAGAAAGTCTAAGAAGTTGCGTCACAAAGAGGTCACTATGGTCAAGGTGCAGTGGAAGCATCATCGGGGAGCCAATGTGACGTGGGAAGCTGAAGAGGATATGAAGCGAAGATATCCTCATCTTTTCGAATAGTTAGGATTTCGGGGACGAAATCATTCCCAAGTTGGGGAGGATTGTAACACCCCGAATCTCCGTTATGTAATTTTGGTATTCTTGTGGTTAAGCTTTTATCGTTAGCTCCGTGTTTGGTTTGAAGTTGAGTTGGATTTTTGAGAATTTTGGGGACGAGCAGTGAACTACGCGAGTTGCACCGCGACTAGAGGTCGCGACACAACCCGCGTAACCCTCTGTTTGATATGAGATTTTGGAACTACGCGAGTTGCACCGCGACTAGAAGTCGCGGCACAACCCGCGAAACCCACTGGATGATTTAGGGTTTTTGGACACGGGCGAGTTATGCCGCGAGTTGAAGTCGCGGCATATCCCGCGTAGTTGCCTGGACCGACTTAAGGGTTCAGTTTCCCAAGGATCTCATTCTCTCAATCTCAAAATATATCTCTCTTCTCTCTCTAAATCGTTCTCTCTCTCTCTAGAGTTTGGTAGTAAATATCAAGTGTTTGATCCGAGGTTTCGGTGTAGAAAGTTTCGGTTTGTCAAGAGGGTCGATATCTGGTTCATCGGGTTTTCGTATAAACCTATTGGGTGAGTTCCTACTACCATTTTACAAACTTTATACATGTCAAAACTCTTATTTGCGAAATTCGAAGTATTTCTACGGTATGATTTCATGTTCTCTACATTTTGATATAAATGAAGTTTTTGGTAATTTTCGGGGTTCCCGATCAGTATTGACTAAAATGACGGGTTCCGCCTTATCAGAAGTAAAATGATGTTTTACTTGCCCATGATTGTGGCTTATTGAAAGAATGTATATAAACTGGTTTTATGATTATCTTTCTTACCATCAGTTGGTCTGGAAAATGGCATTTTGAAATATAAATGTGTTGAAAGATGTTTATCTAGCTTTGTTGGTCACATGAAATATTGTGACAAGTCATGACTATACTAGTGGATCCTTAGGTATCGAGTCGGCTTATGGCTGGGAAGGATATGCCCCTTCTGTTGTAGTTAGTTACATTTGATCTTCGGGGGCAACTTGGTACGGTTATGTGAGGCCGGTTACTAGCCATGGGTCAAATGTAGTCTAACGAACGAGTATGACTGGTTTCTTGGGGGCCACCCTCACATCATAGTACGGACCGAAGCGTTCGTGGCCATGGTTTCATGTATTTAGCTCATAACTCGGATTTGTGGCTTACTTTGTGTTCCACTATAATCCTTGGTAAATCGGGTAACCCCGTCATCGGAAGATGTGTTTTGGATCGGTTGTCCATTTATATTGAAAGAACTGTATTTTGCATAACTAAACCTTTGAAAAGATTTACTTTGATGCATTTGATTATATCTCTTGAGATTTATGAACTGTATGTTCTCACTAGGCTTTAAGCCTAACACTTTTTCTCAAATGATGTGTATAACAGGTTTCCCTTAGCGGTGGGTTGCCGGGGTTTTGGAGAGACGGGTTTTGTCTCGAGGCATTTTGAGATGATTGGTATTGTATTTGGGCATTTGTTAAGTCCCATTCTTTTGGTGGATTATGGATTGTCAACTGATGTAATCTTGATATAGGTGTCTAGATTAGTTTGTTGATGAACCCTATATCTGTACAGGTTTTGTAAAGTCTCAAGGACTGATCCCCTTTATGGGAGGTTTATATCAATACGAATGTCATGTTGCCAGGTTTTCCAGGTTTTATTTTAGTCGGATTTTCAGGGCGTTACAGTGATCAACATCGAGTTGATCATGTTCTTTAATGTTCTGTTTTTCCGCTCAGCTACCCCATTTTGTTGAGGGGTATAGGGTGTCGTCGTTTGATGCACAATACCATGTGAAGAACAAAATTCAGCAAACTCATTGGACTCGTATTCCCCTCCTCTATCAGACCTTAGAATTTTGATCTTCTTCTCAAGTTGATTTTCAACTTCGGCTTTATAAAGTTTGAACATATTTAAAGTCTCATCCTTGGTATTGATCAAATAAATGTAACAGAAGTTACTGCAATCATCTATAAAGGATATATAGTAGTTCTTTCCCCCTCGGGTTGGACTTGACTTAAAGTCACACAAATCAATATGAATTAGACCAAGTATTTGATTAGATTTTTTGACATATTTGTGGGGATGACTTGAGTATTTTGATTCTACACAATTCTCACACTTAATCATTTTTTTCATTGAACACTTAGGTAGCATGCCAAGATTCATCATCCTTTGTAAGGACCGAAAGTTGACATGACCTAACCGAGCATGCCATAAATTAGAGGAGTCAACCATGTAAGTAGAAGCAGCGTTAGAGCTTGCATTATTATTATTATTAATAATATGTACATCATTGTTCATGGTATTTACAATGGACAATTTAAAGAGCCCCTCAGACAGGTAGCCCTTTCCCACATACAACCCACCCTTAGTGACTACAAATTTATCCGGTTCCAATACAATCTTGAATCCTTTATTACTTAACATAGGACCCGAAATTAGATTTTTGCTCATATCTGACACGTGTAGTACATTGGTGAGTTCAAGCTCTTTCCCCAATGTAAGATTCAATACCACTTTTCCTTTTCCATGCACTTTTGTTGTAGTTGAATTCCCCATAAACATTGGTTCACCGTCATTGACTTTGACATAGGAAGAGAACAAAGACTTGGAGTTGCATATATGCCTAGAGGCACCGGTGTCAAGCCACCAATCAACTTCGTTTGTCACAAAGTTTGTTTCCACAACACCCACGAATCTAGTTCCAGAATCGTCCATATTGGCTTCATTAGAACTTCCGGCTTCTCCGCTCCCATGGTGATCCCTCTTGAATAGGCAATCTTTTGCTTTGTGTCCGGGTCGACCACAAACCCAACAATTGACCACTTGCTTTTTGAATGGCTTTTTGTTAGGTTGGAAAGGAGCTCTCACATTTGAAGGGGAAGGTTTGAATGCAATACCTTTTCCCTTAAATTTCTGAATTTTCCCTTTAGGGCTGTTTCCTCCAACGACGTTTGCATTCGGCTCCATAGAGCTAGCATCCATCTTCTCGTTCCTCCTATTGTCCTCCTCAACTCAAAGTTTGAGAACCAATTGATCAAAAGACATATCCTTCGTTAGATGTTTCAAATACACTTTGAAATATCTTTAGGAAGGAGGCAATTTTTAAATAATCGAACTAACAAGAAAGTTCGCGTTAATGCCCATACCTTCCGTGTCGAGTTCATGAACAAGAACTTGTAGTTCCTCTACTTGCTTTACAACAAATTTTGCTTCAGTCATCTTGTAGTTTAAAAACTTTCCAACGAAAAACCTTTTAGAACAAGCGACCTCGGTCTTGTACTTGGTTTCCAACGATTCCCATATTTCTTTTGCGGTGTTAAAAGTTGAATAAATGTCATAAAGGGAATCGTCCAAAGCAATTAGAATATAGTTTCGACAACTATATTCGTTACTTTTCCAAGTCTCGACCGCTTTTTGAAAGGGCCGCCATTTGGATTTGCGTTGGTGCACTCGTGCCTTCTCCAACAACGGGTTATGTCGGTGCTTCCTCCGTGAGCACGTTGGACACATGCAACGTTGTGAGATAAAAAAGAAATTTTATGTTGCCACCGTCGAAATCTGAACCCTTGAAAATTTCGGGTTTCTCAATGTGGGATTTGATAATCGCCGATTGGTCTATTTTGTTTCTATTATCTAGAAACAAAATTTCGTCTTAGATTGATAGAACCAATCTCCACGATAACACAAATAAACAAGAAATAATGAAAAACAACTTACTAAATTTTAAGTGTACCTTTTCGATGAATAACGAGAATTGAATGATGAAAACGTGGATAGAGGCCTGCCGATGCAGTGTCCTAAGACGAAATTTCGTCCCCAATCATGCTTGGTTCCGGACGTCGCCTAGATGATATAACTATCTGATTGAATCGATGCACGTCAATTCAACCCCATCGAATTGATAATGTATTCTTTGATAGCAAATTGAAAAGAGAGAAAAATGGAGAGAATTTCAAAGGAATTTTCGTGTTTCTGAAATGGAGGGAAAACCAGGTTTATATACATGTGCTTCAATCGACCGAAATAACTGTAAAAAACGGTCAGAGATGAATGCGGGTTTGGGGCGGGTTTACCCGCATGGAGGTCGCATTCAACACTGTCGTGTGATTAAAACAACAGATACTAATACGGGTAGCATGCGGGTTTACCCTCATGAAGGTCGCGTTAGACACTGTGTTTTACGACAATCAATAGTGACCAATGCGGGTTCGGTGCGACCAAAGTCACATGTAACTCGCATTCCACTCTGTCCGATTTTAGCAAAATAGTAATTTAAGGTCAATAGAGCCCAAGAGCCCAAGGCCCAAGGCCCATCTTTTGACCATTTAATATTTAGTGATTCACCTACTAAAGCCCAATGCCAACCTCTACTTTAGGCTCTTCTCCATTTTGATAAGTAGTGTAGGTTTAGGTTTATAAACCCACAAAACTTTTAAGAGTTTTCCTATGAGGGACAAATGAGTAGGAAAATATCCAACAAGAAATGATTTACTGATATATTGTACAATACAAGTTTAATAAATGGATTTTCATGTCACTATATGGCATATGGCTATCACCATTTGATATTGTACATGGAATAATTCTTCAAGTATGTACTAGGAAGGTTGAGTCTTAAGGAGCTATCCGAAAGGGTAGGCACTAAGAACCACTATGCTTGAGGTGATATCTTGAAGGTAGACACTAAGCATGTGAGCCTTGAGTTGTTGTTCTTAACGAACACTAAGGTCAACCAGCTCTTAAGGTGAAACTTGTTAGAAGTCGTTGGGAATATGGACATTGAGTCTAAGAGCCCTACATGGAAACATTGGAGGTGTGGCATACTTTTGTGTTCTCGTCAACCTCAATGGATACCTCATGGTTCCAAAGGATAGGTGTTGGTAGTAACATGATAATTATTAAATGCTTCCTTTGACATGTAGGTTGTCATCACTACTTTACTCAATGTTATTCATGTTGTACAAAATCACTAGGATTTTTAGCCTAACACTTGTTTGGTGTCGGCATGTATCTCAAGTCTTAGCGGTGGGAGTGCTTAGGTGGTCTTCTAGCCGCTTTATGAGCCTTTGGGAAGAATTTTGGAACACAAGCAATTGACTTCACTTTAGGAGGTTTGGGCGACACCTGAGTGTAATCTGGTTTTTTGAGGAAATTAGATTAGGAGGTTGTTGACCTCAAACCCATTTGATCAAATGTAATTTAACTGGTGTATATTGTTTCCCTTTTGGGCAAAGCTCGTATCTTGATATATTATATACCATGTTCTCGGTTTTATTTGGAAATTTTGTTACCCTATTTTTTGGGGTGTTACAAGTTGGTAGTAGAGTTTTAGTTTAGGTGAACTAGGTTTGACTTTAGAATACCTAGACTTAAGCTGTGAAATTTTCTAATTATTTACCTAGACTTGGTAGAACTATTAGGTGAGCAGAGTGATAGGACTAACGGAATTACACTTATTAAGCATTGTAACAATGGTAACGAGAATTCTTATGTGTAATATATTCAAAATCTCATGTGGCCAATGCTATTATGAATATATTGTTACATAAGTTTGCTTGATATTGCTAACGTTGCAGTAATTAATGAATGTAGTAGTACATTTCAATTCGTTGATCTTATAAAGAATTAACCGGTTTAGTCATTGTCATATGTGTGACAGCCCGTCATGGTGAATACAAGGAGCCGAGTTGTAGCTCAAGAGGAGGGGAACGAGACAAGCGTGATGGCTCTGGAGTGACCGAAGGGAAATGATACTGTACCAGACCCTCTAATAACGAAAATGCTAAGTGGGAGGGTATACATGGTGCCGAGGGGGAACTTGACTACCGATAACCTGGTCTTGCAAGAATTGGACCCTCATTCTGTAATGATGGCCAATATTCTTCAAATGATGAATTCGGCCATGGACAAGCGAGACGAGAGGCTCATGAAAATACTGGAAGATCGAGATGCCAACAATAGAAGGCAGGAGACAGTTGTTGAGAATGTCGTGATCGGTTTCGGGGGGTGTCAGGAATGTTAATGGCAGTGAAGAACATGCGGTTGTGGAGGGAGGAGAAGAGAAAAAGGATGTATATACAAGACATTGTTATGCAACAAACCACCCGAGTTCGCAGGAACTACTAATCCGGTTGCTTGCATGAATTGGATTCAAGAGGTAGAATTCGCGTTCGAGTCGAGTGAACGCGAAGAATCCCAAAGGTTCAAGTTTGCTTCACAGATGTTCAGGGGTGAGGCCCTAAGTTGGTGGAACATCCCCCGATCGGCTCTTGGACCGGGGATTCTAGCCCAAATGTCATGGGGGACCTTCAAAAAGAAAGCGATGGATAAATATTTTAATGAACGAGCCCTTGACCGAATCGAAGAAAAGTTCTGAAATATGAGGAAAGGAAACCAATCTATTGCTGAATACTCTAGACTGTTTATTGAGAAGCTAAGCTTGGTGGAGAATCTAGCCACCGATGAGAAGACCAAGATAAAGGATTATCAGAGGGGACTAGCAGCTGAGATGAAGACAGCAGTGAGGAATGATAAGGTAACCACATTACAAGAGGCCATTGAGGAATCTCAATTGGTAGAAAATGATATCGCTCAAGGTAAAGAAGAGCGAGCACAGGTAGGAGAGAAAAAGAAGTGGGAAGGGCCATCAGGACCCGCAAATAAACGTAGGCCACAACCAAGTGGTGGATTCAGAGATACAAGATGGTGCCATAGGTGCCGGAACAAACACGTATGGTCCCTGCAACCCCAACTAAAACCCAACTGGATGCTACAAATGTAGGAAGACAGGCCACGTGGGCCGGGACTGCCCTATAAAGGGGATAGTTTGCTTCGAGTGTCATGAGCCAGATCACATCAAGAGAGAGTGCTCGAAATTAAATAGAAGTGGAAGAGGGGTCGCAAGCAAAAACCCTTCAAGAAAAGAAATTCCATCAAAAGAACCAAGTTAGGCATTCCAAATGACAACCGAAGAGGCTAAGAAGACCGCCGACGTATTATCATGTATGTTTCTAGTTAATTCTCTGCTCGCTCGTCTATTGTTTGATTTGGGTGCTAATTGCTCTTTTGTATCAAATTCCTTTTGCAAGCATTTTGATATCCCTATTAGCCCTCTAGTCGATGCCTTGGTTGTATAAGTAGCCAATGGCGAACAATTTAGTTCGAGAATGTTTCGAGAACTGTAAGTTAGAGATCGATGAGAAGCAGTTTTCCGAAACCTATTGTCGATGTCACTAGGCGGGTTCGACGTCGTTATAGGGATGGATTAGTTATTAGAGAACCATGCCGAAATATTTTCCTCCAAGAAGATGATACGATTATCGTTGTCAAACGAAGAAACGGTGACCGTCTACGGAGAAAGGAGTAGAGGGACTACCCCAATTATCTCGTCTCTAAAGGCCTGTAAGTGTTTGTACAAGGGGAGTTCTCATACGTAATCTATGTTATAGACGATAAGTTGGAACATTGAAAGGTAGAAGATGTCGAGGTGGTTCGCGAGTACCCAGACATTTTCCTAGACGAATTACCCGGACTACCGCCATAATGAAAAGTAGATTGCTAATGCTCCCTACTACCTAACACCCTCCATGATGCAAGAGATGATGACCTAACCTCAAGAGTTGCTCGAGAAGGGATTCGTAAGACTGAGCTCTTTGCCTTGGGGAGCTCCGGTCCTTTTCGTAAAGAATAAATATGGCTCGATGTGGATGTGCATAGACTATAGAGAACTAGACAAGGTGATAATGAAAAATAAATACCCATTCCCCAGAATCAATGATCTTTTTGATCAATTGCAAGGTGTCGGGTGTTTCTCCAAAATTGACCTTCGTTCCGGATGCCATCAAGTAAGGGTTAGAGATACAGACGTCCCAAATACGGCCTTCCGGACAAGATACAGGCACTACGAGTTTCTAGTGATGCCTTTTAGTTTAACGAACGCTCCAGCCGTATTCATAGACTTGATGAACTGAGTATGTCGTCCCTTCTTGGAGAAATAGGTGATTGTGTTCATCAACGACATCCTTATATACTCAAAGATAAAGAAGAACATGAACATCACCTTCAGGAAGTCCTCGAAGTTCTCCAAAAGGAGAGTCTATTCGCTAAATTCTCCAAATGCGATTTCTAACTTTAAGAACTTTAGTTTCTAGGCCATGTGGTGACTCGAGAAGGCGTAAAAGTGGATCCATCCAAGATAGAAGCAATGATGAATTGGAAACCACCGACTAGCCTTACGGAGATCAGAAGCTTCTTGGGATTGGCTGGTTACTATCGACGGTTTATCCAAGACTTATCAAAGATCATTTCTCCATTGACATCCTTGACAAATAAGAATGTCAAATTTGTATGGTCAGAGGCTTAAAAGCAAGCGTTCAGGGATTTGCAGAAGAAATTGTGCGAGGCACCGGTCTTATCACTACCCAAGGGATGGGAAGATTTCGTGGTTTTTAGCGACCACCTATAAGATGGGTCTAGGTTAGGTGTTGATGCAACGAGGGAAGGTGATCGCTTATGCGTCCCACCAACTCAAAGAACACGAGAAGATTTACCCGACCCATGACTTGGAGTTGGCAGCGGTGGTTTTTGCTCTGAAGCTATGGCGACACTTCCTCTATAGTACGAAGTGCATCCTTTTCACCAACCATAAAATCTTGAAATACATTTTTGACCAGAAGGAGTTGAATATGCGTCAAAGAAGGTGGTTGGACCTGTTGAAATATTACGACTTCGAGTTACTCTACCATCCCGATAAGGTGAACGTAGTAGAGGACGCCCTAAGCCGTAAAGGACATGAGGGGGAGTGTTTGCCAAGTTGAGGCTCTTCTAGAAGAAAACTCAAGTCGGAAGTTATGGTTAAACTATGGGACTTGTTAACAGAAGATGGTCGGGGTCTCAAGATTTTTCAAGGCAAGGTGTGGGTACCCAAGGTTGGAGGGAATCAGGAGTTACTTTTATAACACGTTCATAAATCCAAGTACTCTATACATCCCGGAATCACAAAAATGTATAGAGATCTAAAATTAAATTATTGGTTGCCCATCATGAAGCTTAATGTGGCAAAGTTTGTAGAAAGGTGTGTCACTTGCCTTCAAGTCAAAATGGAACATCAACGACCATATGGAAGTTTTCAATCCCTAGAAGTTCTATAATGGAAGTAGGAACATATTACCATGGACTTCTTGACGAAGTTGCCAAAGACGTTAAGGGGTCATGATACGACTTGGGTGGTGGTTGATCGTTAACCAAAGTGCTCACTTCTTGGTAATGCGGGAAACATTGTCGATGGATAAGTTAGAAAAACTTTACATTGATGAAGTAGTCTCAACGCATGGTGTGCCATTATCTATCGTCTCAGACCGGGATAGCTGATGCACTTCAAGGTTTTTGGATGGCTTACAGAAAGAAATGGACACGAAGATAAAGTTGAGCATGATATATCACCCTCAAATGGATGGTCAAAGAGAAAGGACTATCCAAACTCTAGAAGATATGTTGAGATCGTGTGTTATCGACTTTGGGGGTAACTGGGATTCACACCTACCTTTGGTGGAGTTAGCCTACAAGAACAATTACCACTCAAGCATCGGGATGGCACCATTCGAGGCTTTGTATGGCCGAAAATGTAGAAATCTCATGTATTGGCTCGAGGCGGAAGAAAAACAGTTTACCAGACCCAAGATTGTGCAAGAGACTACTGACAAAGTGAAAGGCAATCGGGAATGCTTGAAGGTGACTCAAGATTGGCAAAAGAGCTATGCCGACAAGAAGAGAAGTCCAATGGAATTCCATGTGGGAGACCGAGTCATGTTGAAGGTCTCCCCATGGAAGGGTATTATCCGATTCCGAAAGCGTTGGAAACTTAGTCCCCGCTTCCTTCAACCTTTTACTATCCTAGGCCAAGTCGGACTCCAAGCGTACAAGTTGGAATTGTCGCCGGAGATGGAGGGAATTCACGATATGTTCCATGTATGTTATTTGCGCAAATGTTTGGTGGAAGAGGAGAGCATAATCCCTTCATCAGAGATCAGGTGGATAATGACAACCGTTGCGTAAAAGAACCTGACGCCATTTTGGAAAGGAAGCCAAAGAAACTTCGCCACAAAGAAAGTAATTATGGTTAAAGTTCAATGGAAGCATCACAAGGCGCTAACGTGACTTGGAAGCCGAAGAGAACATGAAGAAGCGATATCCCCGTTTATTTGCATAGGACGAGATTTCGAGGAAGAAGTCTTTTCCAATGTGGGGAGGATTGTAACACCCGGAACTTTAGGTAAGTGAAATTCCATGTTTATCTCATTTTATTTCCATTAATGCTATTAATTTTTTGTTTAGTATGATTGAGATTTGATTTATCATAGAACGTCTTGGTAGGCACGAAAGCCCAAGTTAGCGAAGTTGAATTTTTGGCTTCAGTATACTTAAGGGGACTATGTCTGGTGACAGTGCCAATGGGCACAATAGCCAGTCATAGTCGCACGAAAAGGAGAAGTCTCGGTACTTTTTGTGCGACAATGCCAATGATTGTGTCACTGGCATAATCGCATGGCAAGGTTGTCTGGCTCACGGTACACTCCAGACGATAGTGCCTTGCGATTGTGCCCTCATGATATTCAGTTTATGTAAGATATTATATGCCCACGACACGTGTCACACAGAGATGCTGTTGAGGAGTATGTAAACCTATAGGGTCGCACACAAATAATGCGTTTCTTTCCATTTGTAGAAACCCGGATTTTATAAAAATATGTGTTAAACTGTAATTATGATAATTACAGGGTGAAAACGTAATTATGTTAATTACGGGGAATTATCTGTAATTATATAATTATATTTTAAAGTTTAAAAGGATAATTATATATATTTATATAATTATATTTTAAAGTTTAAAAGGATAATTATATATATAAATATATTTTAAAGTTTAAAAGATAATTATATATATATATATATTTGAATTTGAATTTGAATTTGAATATTACAGATAATTACTAAACCTTATTTAATCCTTAGTTGAATTATAGTCTAACTATAATTCTTCTGATATAAATAAGGGGTTAGGCTAAACCATTTGATATACAATTGAGTTAGAATAGCCTTTCGAGAAATACAGAAAAGAAACCCTTTTCTTTTATGTAAAAACACATATAGATCTATGGTTCTTGGGCTAGCACCCGGTGAAGACGGGAAACGTGTTCGTGTGTGGACTACCGATAGAGGAAACCTACTTTGGTTTCTTAGTGCTTCAGTTTTAATCCCGTCAGATCTTGAAAGGTACATATTCTAAACCCCCTATGGCGTGGTTTATTTTAATTAAATGCATCATTGGATCCGATTGGGTTTTTAAGATTTATTTATAAAAGCTTTATATATTTGTTGTAACCAAAAGTTTTGTTTTTCCGCTGCGTTTATCGGTTACAAATTTTTATTAAAACCCAACAGTGGTATCAGAGCCACTTTGATGTCATTTAATCAAAAGGGGAACAATACTGTTATAATGGCAAATTAAAATGTTAACCTAAAATCTAATTGGACCCATTTTCTTTTAATTGGGTCTAAAAGTCCAATAGGATAATAAAAGGGTTGCAAACCCTAATATTAGGCCATCTGAGAGATCACAGGCATATCTGGCCTCCATCTTTTTGTTTTGAGTTGCCGCTAGCTTCTGCCGGCGATTTTTCATCGCCGCCCGCCGCTGGTCGGCCTTCCCATTGCAACTTTCCTCTTTCCATCACAAAGAGGCGACAACCCAAACATGTTTCAACGCTGCCGACTTTAGTTGTCAGTTCCCTTTTGTAACCACGAGAACCACCGGTCTCTGCGGGTGTTTCACCGCCGAGGCTGTTTTTTTCCGACGAACACTATGAACCACGACCAAGGTCGTGGGTTTCTCGTTGAACATCCATTATTAACTGGTGGTACTGGTTGTTTTTCTCACCAGTGTCTCCGGTCTTCCCCGCCGTCGACCGTCGTCGGCCGCTGTTGTCCTCTACTGTCGTTTCGTCGACTCACACAGGGGGTTGTTAACCCTAATCATGTTTTTGAAAGGTTGGCGGCAGTGAACGTCGTCGATCGACCATGGTTGTTGCCATTGGTCCTCATCACTAGCGGTTGTTGTCGCTCGTCTGACCATCACCGATGTTTTCCTCCGACCACTAGCTTCTCTTGGTCACACACACACGTTGGATGTAATTTGAGTCCAAGACTTTGTTTTTGGCCTAAGTAGAGATATTGTTTTGTTCAAACAGTTTTACTATTTTTTTGGTTCTTAGTCGTTTGGAAAATATTGCTCGTATAAAGGTTATTCAGTCCCGTGCCGTGGTGTGACCATATTGCCGCATATAGCGGTTGGGCCTTAGTCGTTAGATGTTCCATGTCTATTTTTTTGGTTATTGATGTTAAGGGGTTTAATGTTGGTTGTTGGCATCGTTTTTGGTTGTTGCCCCAAACGACTCCATGTTGGAGTTGTCTTGGTTTGAGTCATTTCGTTTTGGGCCGGTGCCTAATACTGTTGGGCCATGGTCCAGACCAAATAGGCTCGAAAGTTTCTTTTTGCGTTAAGCCTTAAGCCGTTAAGTTTTGGGCAATTTTTTTTTAAAATTGGATTTAGGCTTTTAAATTAAGCTTTGAACAGTCACCTATCCATATCGTTTTGGGTTATTACCCTTGTTGGGCTTGTGTCATAGACGGCTGGGCCGTAGAATGGGCCAAGATCCGACTTTGATGGGTCAATTCTTTTGTTGGATTTGGTTTGTTAACCTAAGATTGAAATTGGTCAATAAATTTAAATTTACCATATAATAATTTGTTCCAATTCATTTTGGCCTTTTAATTATGTTAATTATAATCTGGCCGAATTTGTATTTATTTTATGTTTAGAATAAATAAATAATATATGGATTGCTCCGAGAAGACCCGTGGTTTGGATTGATTGTTTATATTTATGTTTCGAAAAATTAAAATGTATTAATTTACATAGGTTGTAATTTTAAATTTTCCTAGATAGGGGCAATTGTAAAATAGAGTAGGATATGTTATCTTTCTGTTTTAAATTGTAAACGAAGACGAAGTTCCAAGAGGTCGAAACGGAGTCCCTGGAGTTCACCAAGATGGCGAGGCCGGTGGGAGCTTGAATACGTCCTTAAAATTGACCGTGGTTGTTGTGTTGGCTCACAACACCACATTAGGGGTAAATCCATATATTATTGTTGTGGTTGTTTATTTTGTGTTTGCTTTTATTTATTGTTTTATTATTGTTATGATAATTGTAAACGTTTTAAAAATAAAAATAAAAAAAATCAAACGCAAAATAAATTTTAAATCGGTAAATAAAATATGATATTTTAAATTGATATATTTATCGAAATCAAACCGATTTAATAAAGATAAGCTTTTAAAACAAGATTTTTAAATATAAAATCAAAACGTTTTAAAAGATTTAGATTGTTTTCTAAAATTAAACCTTTCACAAAACGTAAACTTAATGCCACCCATTTAAGGTACTTGTCAAGCATACAGGATCCCGGTATGGTCAATACTTAGCCAATCATGCCGGTTGAATGTAGTGTTGGACAAGGAGCCAAAATATTGAGATTTAAGTGGACAGTTGCTTGGCCATTCACTTAAATAGTCGTATTTTGGACGATTGATCCCAATAAACCCTAAGCCCGGTATTTAGGTGGGATCACGATACCTTAGTATGGTTTGTTTACTTGAGAATATCATAAACAGCTGCTCGGCCATTTATGAGTATTTTCAAGGCGTTGAAGTGGGATTAAACGTGTCAATTTCAATATATGATATATTGAATAGGATCCCACGACATCTAAGAGTTATGTTGAACATAATTAGATGATGCCTACCTAAATAGCCTAATTTCGTAGACAGTTGCTTGGCCATTTATGGAAGTAGGTGAAATATGGATCTTAGCTCAAAACAAATGATTTTGAAAGGTTAATCCATTTATTTGAGATATTAAAGTTACTAAAATTAAAATCATGTTTTTTGTAGATGTCTACCTCAGATTCAAACTTAAACAACTTATCCCAATTTACACTACGGTCAATCCTGGATAAGGAAAAATTGGACGGAACGAACTTCATCGAATGGTTTCGATTCCTAAGGGCAGTCCTTAGGCATGAAAAGAAGTTCTACGTTCTTGAAACCCCCCCTCCAAATGCTCTTGTCAGAAATGCTCCAACTGAAGTCAGAACTGCTTATGATAAGTACCAAAATGACTCTCTGATTGTTGGTTGCCTAATGTTAGCCACCATGACTCTCGAATTATTACGGGATCATGAAAACATGACTGCTTGGGATATGATATCTTCACTGAAATCTATGTTTCAGTTACAAATAAAGCAGGAGAGATTTGATACAGTTAAAGCATTGGTTGCCTGTAAAATGACTGAGCGTTCGTCACTTAGTACCCACATTTTGAAAATGAAAGGATACTTTGATCAACTGACCCGTCTTGGTTCCCCACTGGGTCAAGAGTTGGAAATCGATATGGTTCTCAACTCCCTACCCAAAACATATAAGCAGTTCATTAAGGACTATAATATGAAAGGTTTGAATAAAACTCTCACAAAGCTTTACAACTTACTTAAAACTACTGAGAAGGATATGAAATCCAAGTTGGGTTCAACCAAACCAAAACAGGCTTTGATGATCAAACCTGACAGTGGGATAATCAAGAAAAAAGGGGAGATAAGCAAGGGTAAAACATATGTTGGAAGATCCAACATAGATAAGGGCAAAGGAGAAATTCCTGAGGCTGCAGTATGGTATAATTGTTTTCACCATGGGCACCAAATGAGAACTTGTCCAGCCCGATTGGAAGAATCAAGAAGCAAAAGGCTACCAGAGCCGAACCTTCAGGTATGTTTACCATTTGATTTAATTCAATTCTGACTAAGTATTACATATTGAGTATGATACTCATATTAGTACTACCTTTTCAGGAAATAAGAAGTGAAGAGAAGATGAAACCAGACCAAATGAAGCTAAGCTAGCTGTTGCTCAAAGGGACATATGATATGAACCTTCCAGATGGTCTAACATTAACACTTAGCAAGTGTCATCATGTACCTAGTGCTACTAGGAATTTAGTTTCATTTTCTTAATTACAACGAACCGAATTTATGTTTAAAATAAATTTTCGTTTTATCTTAATAAATGTTTTATGAAATTAATAGTTGTAATTATAAATCGTTATAACGAATTAAGTGGGGCTTAAAACTGATCTATTTGTGACATTCAAACAAGAAACACATAGCCAAACTCCAGGCGGACGGAAAGTTGGAATCCTATGATGATTCATATGATATATGTGTATCTTGTTAGTCAAGATGACAAAAGAGCCTTCAAAGGGTAAACCTTTAAGGGCCACAAAAGCTATTAGGGGTTGACCATACTGATGTATGTTAGACTTATAGTTATGCCACAAGATACGATCATCACTACTTCATTACATCCTACTGATGACTTCAGTAGACATAGGTATGTTTACCTAATAGAACAAATATAAAAGCTTTGAAATTTTCAAAGAGTTTTAGAAAGAAGTAGTGAGTATACTTGGCAAAGGATAAAGATGCTTCGGTTAGATCGAGGTCATGAATATCTAAGCCGATAGATCATCCTAGAGATTTTTGGGACTGTATCCCCATTGACTCCTCACGGGACACCGCATCACAACGATGTATCCAAGAAGAGAAATAGAACCCTGTTGAACATGGTTCACTCTATGATGAGTCTCACCACTCTGCCTAAATGTTTCTAGGATTATGCCCTAGAAACAGTTGCCCAAATATTAGTTTATCTAGAAACCAACAAGGACCAATAAAACTCACTCTCTTAAATGAACTGGGAAGATCCCAAAGTTATCATATTTGAGAATATGGGGTTATAATGCTTAAGCTAAGCATAAAGCTTTTGGAAAACATGATTCAAAGGTCCAAAAGGTACATCTTTATGTGATATCCAATTAGATATTGTTTCTACAGGTCTAGTGAGAACAAAAGTTTTGTTAAATCACCCTGGTGAGTTCTTAAGAAAAGATTTTCTATCAAGAATCACAAATGGGGACACAGTAGATCTTGAAGAAATTCAAGAACCACAAAGATGGAACGATGGTTGACACTGACATTCAACAAGATGTTGAGCTTCTACAAGCTGTTGAAGATAATCAACGAGATACAAAATAATCCGAAGATCGGATTACTGATAAATGGAAAGATGACCATGAAGACTGATGTCAAAAGCCACATTCCTTAAAAGGAATTTTGAGCGAGGACGTATACAAGGCTTTAAAACATCAAACCTAAAAGTGCAAGTTGCAAAAGTCCATTTATGGACTAGAACAATCATCTCGTAATTGAAATCTTGTATATACAAGAAGGTCAGTGGGAGCATAACAGTATTCTAGATCCTATATGACATCCCAATGCTTGAAGGTGTAAAATCATGGATTAGAACAGTACTTCGTGATGAAGGATCTAGAAGAGACAAAGTCCTTGGTATAAAGATCTATCATGGTAGATCAAAATGCTTAAGCAAAAGTACATATATTGACAAGATCTTGAAACACTTTAAGATGAAGGATTCCAAGAAAGGAAACTTGCCAATAGTACATAGTGTACATCTGAGTAAAACTCAGAGTCCTAGCTCCAAAGAGGACATGAACCATATGAAGGGTGCTCCCTGCGCTTCAGCCAACAGTTTAATCATGTACACCATGTTAATGTACTAAGACCGGATGTCTCGTATGCCGTAACCATGACGAGCAAATATTAGTTAGACCCAAGTGATGCTTACTGGTTAACAGTGAAGAACATTCCGAAGTATCTGAGAATAACTAAAGATATGTTCTTACTGTACAACGATTATGAAAGAGATCTGTGTGTTTAAGGATACACCGATGCTAATTTCCAAGCCGGTTGTAATGACTTAAATTGTAATAGGGATATATGTATTAAACGGAGGTACTATGAGCTATAAGAACTTACATACAAATCTACTTGTCAAGCCTATGTCTCAAAACAAACATGATGTTCATGTTATAGGCTTGAGGATTTTTATATTGAATAATAATTTTAGTAAACTTTAAACTTTCTGGAACATTAAAACAGTTATGTTTTATCTGATATGGCATACTGGGTATGAGTATATGCATTAAACATTTATGTGTTCTTTATTAGCATGTTTACGTATCCTTAAATAAATATGATGATCATATTATTTAGAATTGTCATTGATCGATTATTACTAGGGGACTAGTAATAAATCAAGATCATTGTAAAGTCTGGTCATAGTCCAAGTTGGAAGTGCACTAGGTGCAACCAGAGTCACATACGCTTGTTGGTGCACAAGGCGTTGGACAAGACCCACGGTCAGGATCACCTCATAGATCGGTGTCATAAGGTAAGTCCTGAAATAGTAAACACTCTTTATCCTCATACCTGAGATGTGCATTGGGATCTAATGCACAATGAGTGTTATGCTTTGACATAATCTAACGTTACCCTTAACCGGGTAATCATAAGGGTTATGTTAGGTATAACATGAATTGTGTAGTTAGTCGTGTACATGCAATATGGGATTTGCTCTTCTCAAGATGAGAGAGATATTTTGGGCCCTTCGATTACATAGTTTGATTTACATGCATGAACAAGTGGATTAGTTGAACTAATGGTACTTGTATAATCAAATATGTTGTGATCGAGAAACACAATCTTTGAACTATAAATGATGAGATAGATCTATGCCTTAAGTTCAAAATAAAATATCGTGAATCAAAAGGATAATGAATGATTCTACTATATGATTGATTAGATCAATCAAATTGCTCGAAGGTAAAAGCACATTTACATAGCCTTGGGGGCGGTGACGTGTTGCTAGACGCTTACCATCGTCTGTGTTACTGAGTATCGTGTGCAAGTGGGAGAATGTAAGATATTATATGCCCACGACACGTGTCACACAGAGATGCTGCTGAGGAGTATGTAAACCTATAGGGTCGCACACAAAGAATGCGTTTGTTTCCATTTGTAGAAACCCGGATTTTATGAAAATATGTGTTAAACTGTAATTATGATAATTACAGGGTGAAAACGTAATTATGTTAATTACGGGGAATTATCTGTAATTATATAATTATATTTTAAAGTTTAAAAGTATAATTATATCTATTTATATAATTATATTTTAAAGTTTAAAAGGATAATTATATATATATATATTTGAATTGGAATTTGAATATTACAGATAATTACTAAACCTTATTTAATCCTTAGTTGAATTATAGTCTAACTATAATTCTTCTGATATAAATAAGGGGTTAGGCTAAACCATTTGATATACAATTGAGTTAGAATAGCCTTTCGAGAAATACAGAAAAGAAACCCTTTTCTTTTCTGTAAAAACACATATAGATCTATGGTTCTTGGGCTAGCACCCGGTGAAGACGGGAAACGTGTTCGTGTGTGGACTACCGATAGAGGAAACCTACTTTGGTTTCTTGGTGCTTCAGTTTTAATCCCGTTAGATCTTGAAAGGTACATATTCTAAACCCCCTATGGCGTGGTTTATTTTAATTAAATGCATCATTGGATCCGATTGAGTTTTTAAGTTTTATTTATAAAAGCTTTCTATATTTGTTGTAACCAAAAGTTTTGTTTTTCTGCTGCGTTTATCGGTTACAAATTTTTATTAAAACCCAACAATTTATCATGACCATGGTCTCTCTAACTAACATCATTAAAAAAGTCAACTGGATATTTTGATCGTTTTACCTTTTTGATGCATTTTTTCAATTAAAAATATAAAATAATTATATATATATATATATATATATATATATATATATATATATATATATATATATATATATATATATATATGGGAGAGATCAATTGGAAACCAATATTACTTTGAAAACTTTGGAAACCGAAATTAACCAATCACTGAATTTCCTTTTTTTATTTTTATTTTTAATTGATAAGGTTATTTTAGTCTTTTACATAATTTCATAATATATATGGTAAGTGTTATTATTATTATAATATTAATTATTTAATTTTAATGTATTTTATAGATGGTAATATTGATCATTTATTAATTTAAACATGAAACATTTAATTTAGGTAAACACAAATTGATTCATACGCAAGCTACAAATCAAATTATTTTTTTTTATTCTTATGAATCAGTGATTGATTAATCCAATGAATGAAAGTTGATATTCATATGAAATCTTCAATATTACCTCCAGACATAAAATATTAATATAGTGAAACATAATGGATTTGATATAATAAAACAAAATATTAATATAGTGAAACCTGATGAAACATAAAATGTTAATATAGTGAAACTTGATGAAACAAATTTGATATAGTGAAACATAATGGAAAGGTAATGAAACAAAATATTAATATAGTGAAACCTGATATAGTGAAACAAAATATTAATATAGTGAAACAAGATATTAATATAGTGAAACCTGATGAAACATATTTGATATAGTGAAACATAATGAAAAAGTAATGAAACAATAATGGTAATGAAACTTATTTGGGTTTTTACATACTGTATATTGATGAGCAGTTAATAAAAAGGTAATCTTGATATGCTCTCTTTTTTTTATAAAGAAATATACGTTTTTCTATATTTAAGCATATTTCATCTTTGTTGCCAAATTTGAAACACAAAAGAAAAAGACATATTTACCCTTTTGACATATTATTATTATCTTTTATTAATAAACTAGATTCGCCCCCGTGTATTACACGGGGTAATTTAAAAAAATTAAATCATGCCAAAAAACTTATCTTACAGATATTAATGGTCATCGAAAGTACGATGCTATTTTTCCAAAGTTTTTTCCATTCAAAGTTGTTTTTTTTGCAGCTGCTTAAATCATGCCAAAAATCTTTTTTTTTTGTATTAATAATTGATTTTGAAAATCAATTATTAAAATTTGTGAGATAAAAGTTGAAATGAATTTTGTAAAAGGATTTGCATATGTTCGATAATACTTGATTTTCAATTTGTATTACAAAAAAAATAATACGAAATAATATTTGATTTTTAATTTGTATTAGAATAAAATATATTCTATTTTATTTTTAGAAAATATAATATATTTTAATTCAATAAAAGATATTAATATTACAATTTTGATTTCTAAATTGGATTTCCGAACATATGCAATCTCATTTTCAACTTTTATCTCATACTAATTTCGACAAATTTCATATTAATCACGACATATTAATTCGTATATATTTATGATATTTAATTATATAATTAAATCAAAAAATATTCAATGTTGGACTCATTTCGAAGGTATTGACGAAACGATTACAATACTATAATTTGTAAAAAATAAAAATGTTTTTTTCAATGCAATTTAGTTCATATACATTATTTATGTTTATATGATAAGAGTCTAAAATGAAAAATAAAAAAGTAAGGGATTAAAAGTAAACTACATATCTAATTATAAGGGTAGTAAATGTAAAGTATAAATTAAAAAAATTGAATTAAGGAAAGATTAAATAATGAATGAATGTGGATTTGCTAAATGAACTTATAGTGTAAAATGCGTCCAGGTTCATGTTTAGGCGGGAAAATGAAAAAAATTGATTCACCAGAAGATGACACATGTCACTTCCGTTACTTATTTATTATATGTATAAATTAATTAATTTATTACCATATATAATTCAAATGAATCTTGACCATTGATTAAAAAGATCAATGGTTGAAATTTGGTTTCCAAAGTTTTCAATAAAATTTGGTTTTCAATTGAAACCACCGCTATATATATGTGTGCTAAAACTAATCATGGTTATAAAAAATTAACGTTTTTGTAATGTAACAAAAATATGAAACTAATTATTAAGATAATAGTTTGTTGAAAGAGAATTAAATCTCTCAGCTATTTATTTTAGTTTTTCCAAAATAAATAAAATTTGATTTTTTTAGGATCTCTATTCTGGGAATACGTTCTCATCTTTTCTTTAATTATTGAAATATAATTTATATATTTATTTTAAAACTAAAATAAAACATTATTTTTTAAATCTAAATTGACACTACTAAAAATAACATGCCAGTCTATGGGTACGTGGGTTCGGTCTTGACCGGGCTTAGTCGTACCTGGGCGGGTCCAGTCGATTTGGGCTGGGTCGGGTCGTCGCGGATTAGTTGGTGTTGCCCAATTGGATGTCCGGATACCACGGGTGCGTGTGTGTGGGCATAGCCCAAGTTGCCGTACAAAAAAAAATAAAAATAAAAAATAAAAAAAATACACCAAATAAATGATCATTTTATTTTTTTCACTTTGAAATTGACACTACTAAAAATAACATTTTTTCGGGAAAAATCTGTCGGAAATCCGCCGGAAAATGTGTTTTTTTGGGTTTTACGGGTTTTCCGGCGAAATTCCTGAAGATTGACCGTTTCCGATAGATTCCGGCTGCCGGAAATCCGCCACATTATTTTTTTCCAAAATCTCAATTTTCTTGACTTAATTCATTAAGTTAGTAATTAAGATTAAGTTTCTGGTGGATAATTTAATTAAATTTTTAAAAAAATGTTTTTTATGTTCAAAATTTTAATTAAATTACCAACGAATAATCCGCCAGAAATCTACCGATGAATTAATATTTCACCGGTAATTTAATTATTTAAACATTTATTTTTCTGTGAATTATTCTAAAAATAAATAAACTTTCCGGTGGATTCATTCGCTAGTAATTTGTCGGTAATTCTGATTTTGTAATAAAAATAATAATTGAAAACTATTATTCATTTTGTTCGAATTTTTCAATACAAATACATATTTATGTATGCTAGTTATGTCCCTGTTATGCAGCAGCACGCATAATTTTATTGTACACCGCAGATAAACAACAAAGGGGAATATAGTAAAATATTACGTAAAGATTTGATTTTACCTTCAATCCTCATTCTAGGCTATGTTTGGCAAATAGTTAATGACTGAAAAGCTAGCTGGTAGCTGGTAGATAAGTCACGTTTGGCAAAAGGTAGTTAATAAGCAATAAAATGACTAAAAATGACATCTTGAAAAAAAAAAATAATCAGTTACAGTATTTCATAATATAATTAAAACAATTTATAGTAATATAATATTTTGATTAATATAAACAAGATAGTAAAAAAAATTAAATAATATAATGTGTTAATTAAAAGAATTTAAAATTTATTATTTATATATATACTATGAATTTGTTAAAACAAATTTTAGAAAAAAATTACATTAACTTATAATATTAAATAACCATTACATATAATATATATAAAAATAAATAATTGAATAATAACAGTAATTGATAACTAAATATATTGACTAATATTAAAAATATATATATAAATAATTGATATGATTAACAATAATTATAAGTAATTAAAAATTAACGTCAATTGTATAATTAAAATTTAGTTAATAATATCCAACTAATATTAATAATAACTAATTTTTTATAATTAAAATTTATTTATAATTAATAGTTAATAAATAATAAGTAATATTTATAAGCGTATAATTGAAAAAAATCACAAAAGCTTACTCCAAATAGCATATTAATAAGCTAACTTATAAGCTAGTTTATGTTCATCCAAATATGTACTCAAAAAATAAACTAGCTTAGAAGCTAACTTATTTGCCAAACGATGCCTTGATGCAGCCATAAAGCATACATAAGGTTTTGCAGTCGTATCTAAGGCCCATACATCAGCAAGAGGTTGCTTTCCTGGTTAAAGAAATAGGGTGTGCATTACGTATGTGGGAAGTAACCAAAAATACTCGTTATAAGTGAGGCATTACGTTGGAAGAGACTGACCCATATAAATACTCGTTATATGCTTTGAACATGAACATGGCAACATTGATCATAAACAATGTGAATGAATCAATCATAAACCTTCCCAATCTTTTCTTTTTAATCCAACAGAAACTAATTTTAACTAGCCATTTTCTAACATTTTGAAATTTAATACTCAAAGAATCAATAAATTAACACCATTCTAATGGTTTTGTGCTCAATAAGCACGTATGATATGCACTCACTAGGACAAAAGACTCACTTGTTAGGAACACACTACAAAACAGAGGGCTATCACCGTCGGTAATCCGTCGGTGAAAGTCCGATCCGTCGAAAATCCGTCGGAAATAAGCCATCGGAAATAATGTGGTTGGCGACCATATTTCCGACGGATCACCGACGACCACTTATTACCGACGGATCGATATTACCGACGGACACATATTACCGACGGATTACCGATGGGAGTGGTTTCCAACGGATTCCCTATGGTCTTTAAAAAAGTAAAATAAAATTTAAAAACATTTACCGACAGATAATCCGTCGGTAATTTAATTTTTTATAAAAAAAATAATTAAGAATTGATAATTTCCAGTTTATAACCTGTACAAAACCTACCCATTTTTCATTTAATATCCAGTTTAAAACATGTACAAAACCTGTCCAATTTTCATTTAATATCCAAAAATTAAAAATAAAACATAATTCCAAAACGTAAAATTATCAAAAAAAATATATATATTCAAACATCGTTAATACATCTAACTATCCTACAACGGGGGAGGGGAGGGGAGGGGAGGGAGGGGGTGATCTTGAAACTTCTTCATGAAGGCCTCAAATACTTTCATTTGCTCTTGCAACCGGCGCGTCACTTATCTCTCTTCCTCTAACTTATGTTTTAGCTCATCTATCTGAAATTCAATATTTGACAAATATATAACAATGTTAGACAACATTTAACAAACATATAACAATGTTAGACAACATTTAACAAACATATAACAATGTTAGACAACATTTGATAAGCATACCTCCATATCGCGATGGTCCTGCGAGCTCCCGCTCGTACTGGCACCTGAATCACCAGTCATAGTATAATAGGGATCCTGACTGGTCCCCCATCCAAACAGGCGACCTTTACGCCGTCCTCCGGCACTGCGCTCCCACAACTCAGCATCATTGGGAGGAACAGTGCTGGGACCTAAGTCCGGGTACTCATCCTCCCTCATTCGTGCATAGTTATCCTATAGTTTACCAAATTAGACATTGTCAACTAACCTATATAAAATTCGACAGCATTTCAACTGTAATTAGAACATATCCATTACCTGCTTTTATCAAAACAATCATATTGTATAAAACAAATAAAAATCTAGACATACATAATTGAACTTACCGCCATATGAGCCGCCTTTGGGTAAACGTAGATCGGAGGATTTTTGGGCGGACTAGTCGCACTCGGTACAAGCTTCCTGTTGGTGCAGTGTGTAGCCTCATAAACCTCCCCGCCAGTAGGCTCACGGCCCCATGCCTCTCTCTACAATAGATAACTTAAATTGTTAGTAGGTAACAAAATCATGTATATATATATATATTCATCAACTATATACATTTAGTCTAGTGCATGATAAATTACCATGCGGTCCCGATACATAGTGGTACTAATAGATCCGTACGTGTGTCTGGATGTCATCCCCTCATACTTGGTGGCCCGATTGTCCGTATTGGCCCTTGATATACGCCTGAACGCGTCGGTGTTGCATACCTGTTAAAAACAAGACATAAATCAATATAAATCCTAGTACAACAAGATACAAGTATTCAAAACAAAACAAACCTGATCAATCATTTAGACCAAAAACTTATGCGTGAACCACTCTGGATTGTGTGCGCTAAGAACCGTGTAGTCATGATGGTCAAACTGGACACCATCAATAGTTAAAGCCCTCGCCATGGCCCATCTAAGGGCATCTCTCATCATGTCCGGGTACCTATTCATCAGGGTACACCGAAATGCAAATAATACGTCGACCTCCATCTTAGGAGGCCAACTATAATACATTTGCATACACATTGTTTGGATTAAGTAAAAATAAACTCACTCAATTAGTTAAATGGAGTAAAATATATACCCTTAAACGCTCCATCATTCGTGCATAGTGCTCCTGAGGGACATCCCCATAATGAGCCCATGGACCAGCGAACATGGACCGAAAGTTGCTAGTGGCCCTCCAGACCACTTCCTGCTTCTTAAACCTTCACAATTGCAAAATATACAACATAAAAAACATTAGGATCGGTTTATTATGTATTAGAATAAATAATATATCACATCTACTTACCCGCCAGCAGACAACACAATTGTCGGTCGCTGACTCGGATAATGAGGCGTCTCTGATGCAATATTGGGGCCTCTAACCCTCGAGCCCGATCCAGGCGACGGCGTCGCAAGCACATCCTTATGTTGAATCTGATCTAGCCCTTCATCGGTAGCTGCAATGAACTTGGAATCGTCCCTAAGCTTATTGGCATGGGGGTCACCACACCAGCGGAGCTACTACTTCCCTGCTAGAGCCTCTACCCCTACCCCTATTAGCCCATCCCCCCATCTAAAAATAAAGAATGGTTCGCACACAAAGATATAAGTGTACATAAATCATAAAACACAAAAATATAAGTGTACAAACATATAAGAATATAATTATTATGAATAATGTCTACAAAACAAAGGCACACTATTAATCAGACGAGTGATCAGATAACATAGGTTCGTTTTCGCTATCTGAATCATCGTCCACGTCTTCAAATTCTTCTTCCTCCTCGCTAGCTTCGTGATCTGATGCATCTTCCTCGTCTCTAGATTCGTCATTTGTGTCAACTACGTTGACCTCCCAGTGACAAGAGGGACGAAATTGAGGTCCTCGTTTACCCAATTGTTTGTATTATGAGTTACCCGGTCATTGATTTGAAAGAATGGTTCTCCATCCACGTTATCATCATCCAAGTCATCGATAGCCCTTTCTGCAACTTCATATATTCCATGGGCTTTGGTCTTCACAACTGCCCACCAGTCCTTTAAATCCTTACTGCCTGAAGGATAGGGTGTGTAATACACTTGTTCCGCTTGTGATGCTAGGACGTAATAGTCCTCACCTCTGAGTATGGACTTGTATTTGATATCAACCAACCCATGTTTAGGGTCTACTCTAAATCCCCCTGGACTATCAAACCATGTACACTTGAACAAAACTACAACACAATAGCCTACACCGTAATACTCCACCTCTAACACGTCGTCCAACAATCTGTAATAATCAGACTCGGAGTCATCATAACAAGATCCTCTCACACATATGCCACTATTATGTGTGACACGCCCAGCAACATGTGTTACCGTATGAAACTTGTAACCATTGACAAAATATCTCTTATGCGACCAAGCATATCGGCCCGATCCATGTGCTAGGGATTTCAAATGATCGGAGAAGTCGGCTGATCCGAGCATGACCTATAAAACCAAAAATAAGAAATAAATTACATATGTGTAACATTACTCACGTGCTAGGGATTTCTATACTCACATGTTGTTCGAACCAAGTAGAAAACCTTTCATCCCGAGCTTTATCTTGTGCAACTGCATCAAGATGAGGTTCTCTTTACCGTATCCACTCATCAAAGGTCTACAGAAAAGGTTGAAATTCTTCACAATTCAACAACACATACGTGTGGATCTTGTGAATCTCGGCTTGAGTCAAGATGGTCTCCCCCCCCCCCTTCTCAAATAATCTACGAGAAGGAACCGTGAATATACTCAATCGATCGTCTATTCATGAAGAACTAGGAATATATGGGGCAACGTTTCTTGACTCGTAATTATGCCGACTTTCTATCTGTGGATCAAAATACATGGAGCAATAGGTGGAGAGTTCATTTACTAGATAAGACTCAACGATATACCCCTCCACCCTTGCTTTGTTTCTAACAGTCCTCTTTAACGACCCAAGCTTCCTAAACAACGATTGAAATACGTGTTAGAAAATAAATGGGTGAGTATTTGAATGAAAAAGTTCATTTACCTCTCATAAAGATACATCCACCTATATTGGACCGACCCACCATTTATGGCTTCTCGTGTCAAATGTATCACTAAGTGTTTCATAGAATCAAAGAATCCGGGCGGGAAGACTTTTTCCAAATTACAAATTGTTTGAACGATACTTGTTTGCAACAAAATCAAGTCTTCTAAGAAAGGTGTTTTGATGAGTTTAAAATCCTACGTGTAAGGGTTTGACTATTTCAAAGTCAACCCGTAGGTTAAAATGAAATTAGAAGTCTATTGAATGACTTGAAAACACTACATGTAATGGTTTGCCTACATGAAAATCAAACCATAGGTTTAGAGGAGTTTTGGATGACTTTAAAACTCTAAATGTAATAGTTTGACCATTGGAAAGTCAAAATCGTAGGTTTAAAGCAAAGAAAGGTGTTTTGGTGAGTTTAAAACCCTACGTGTAAGGGTTTGACTATTTCAAAGTCAACCCGTAGGTTAAAATGAAGTTAGAAGTCTATTGAATGCCTTGAAAACACTACATATAATGGCTTACCTACTTAAAAGTCAAACCGTATGTTTAGAGGAGTTTTGGATGACTTTAAAACTCTAAGTGTAATGGTTTGACTATTGGAAAGTCAAAACCGTAGGTTTAAAGCAAAGAAAGGTGTTTTGATGAGTTTAGAACCCTACGTCTAAGGGTTTTACTATTTCAAAGTCAACCCGTAGGTTAAAATCAAAGAGAGTTGTTTTGAAATGAAAGAAAAGAGTTTAAAACACAAACATATGTTTTTTAAAATTTCGGCAACATAACGACTATAAAATGAATATTTCCATTTATCAACTTGATGTTTGCCCAACAATTGGCAACGCAACTAAAATAAATAAATAAAAATCAAGCATAATTAATGTTTGCCCAATAATTGACAACCCAACTAATTAATATCACAAGTTTATCAAACCAAAACATTTGATATTTCAATCTACAATATACTCGTATTAATTTCATTCTACAATATACTTGTATCTCATTACAAGTCTAAACTGTCATAATTAAAATTATCCATAGTTGTCATATATCCCAAAAACAAACATAACAAAAAAGTTTGGGTTTACAAACATAACAAATAACAAACAATTCCATTACTACTCACATTTTCCTATTAAATGACAACATAAATTAATTAAGGAATAAAGTCTAGAATTATTTTGGTACCTTAAATCACGTCAAGAAGTCGGGAGTCGATCGTGTGTATGTGTATGTCTTTGAAGCGGCACCAAATTTCACTCAATTTCAATCTACACACACACAAAAACACAAATTCATTAACAAAAACACAACGAATTCATTAACATTTCAATCAATTTCAATCTACACACACACACACAATTCACATACATATATAGACGTACATACAAACACAAAAATTCATACACACACAGATTCATACACAAACAGATTCATACACACATGATTCATTAACACAAACAAATTCATACACACACAGATTCATACAAAAACAAACACACACACACAAATTCATAGAAAAACAAACACACACACACACACACAGATTCATTCATACACAGATTTATACACACATAGATTCATACACAGATTCATACACACACACACATATTCTATCACACACAGTATGTCACAAACAGATTCATACACACACACATGATTCATTAACATACATCAAAAAATATCCAAATCAGAATCGATAATGTAGATAAGATGAAAGAATATACCCAAATCATAATCGATAATGGAGACGGTGATGGTGGCTGGAGACAGTGACGGTGGTTGTGGAGCTTCACAGGTAGTCGGCACCGGAGACAGGGGTTGTGCAAGCCCTAATTGGCGAAGTGGAGGCGTCCGGCAAAGTGGAGTGGTCGGCGTTCGAGAAATGAGAGGGATGGAGGTTGTCGGTGTCGAGAAATGAGTGGAGCCTAATCAAGAGAGGGATGCAGGTCACCGGAGAAATCCATAAATTGACGGTGAGTGAGAGGGATGAAGGTCGTCAGTGAGTGAGAGGGACGACGGTGAGTGAGAGGTATGCCGGTGAGTGAGTAAGAGGGACGCCGGTTAATCGATATGAGAGTTCGAGAGTGAGAGTGAAAATCGAATCAAACAAATTAGGTCTACTTTATTCCCGCACTTTTATTTTAGAAATTTCAGAAAATAACCGACGGAATTTTCGTCGGTAATTACTGAAGGATTTCCGACGGATATCCTTTTTTTAAATTAAAATAATTATTAAACTATATTGTTTTTTAAATTATTATATATTATTTAATATTAAAATTATTAAATAAACTATTAATTTATCAAATTATATTTAAATTGACTAAAATACCCCTGAACTAACTGGACTTAACGGAAACATTTAACGGTCGTTAGGAGAAGGGACCAAAAGTGTTGTTAGAGCACAATCTCATTGGATTCAAGATCATCCAATCTGAAGATCGCAATCTGAAGCTAATGCAGAAAAGTCGACTCTTAAATATAAGTCAGAAGTCGTTTGTAATAAATGTCAAAGTTAGTTTATTGTGTTTAAGTAATTAGTTTAGTTAGTTGTTAGTTTGTTATTATGTTTTAATTAGTTAGTTAGATAATATTTAAATATCTAGATATTATTTAGTTTTAGTTTAATATTGTATATCTTGCAAGTTGTATTGCAAGTTGGTATGTTAGTGTGTAAGAGAAGCAAGTATCAGATCAGTTTAGAACACACACAACACACACACAAAAGGTGTAAAACACAGAGAGCTTCTAAAAGATCAAAGATCAACCTTGTAATCGTTGTTTTATCAATCAAACAGGTTGGTAATCGTTTATTTGATTTATCTGGTAAAGATCCTTGTTCATACAGGGACACACAATTGGTATCAGAGCTTAACCAGATCAAAATCAATTTTTCAAAATCGACACTGTGTTCTTCACTTTCAAAATCATTTTCGAGTTTTAGTGTGATTTTGGGATTGTAATCGATCAGGTTGTGATCGAATAGGGTGCTAGATCGAGTTGTGAGTGTTTAATTTCATTATTACACTTAAATCGAGTTCCAATTTGTGATTTTTGTGTCTGAGTTAACGTTCAAAACGTCACTGTTCCATCGATCATATTTTCAAAAAGTGATTTTTATCGAGATCGAGTGGTTGCAATCTGTTCTAAAACTGTTAGTGGTCATTTTGTTAGAGTTTAGAACTGCTAATCGAAGTCCAAACAGGTTTTTAGATCGATTTTTCGAAGTATAGGGACGAACTCGCGCAAAGTTCAAAATTCGCGCCAGTTCATAGCCACATTTGCGCCATCAACTCGTCGCACAAACCTCAGATTGCGCTACCAACGTCTCGCGCAAACCAGAACTTTGCGCCAAACTCAAGTCGCGAGAATTCGAGTTTTGCGCCAGCCACTTATCGCGAGAACTTAAGTTTTGCGCCAACCTCGTGTAGCGCAAGTTGAGTTTTGCGCCAGACACTACACGCGCAAAGTTCTGTTTCACGCCATCAACTGCTCGCGCAAACCACCCTTTTGCGCCACCCTCTGCTCGTGCAAACCACCATTTTGCGCCACTGCCTTTAGCGCATTTCTGGGTTTTGCGCCAATCACTGTTCTATACTTAGAATATGCCTTTAATTGTCATAAATTTTTTCTCTAGGGGCGCTGCCCCCATACCCCCGCAAGGCGTTGCCCCTTGACCCCACCCGCTAACCGGGTAGTAGGACCCCCGTGCTAAGTCTGCCTAGGGGGACAAAATTTCTTGTGCGATCAAATTTTATCTGGACTAACGGTCAAATCCACGTTCTTATTGCACATTTAATCAAACAGGATGTCAAGAGAAGCTCTAGCTATCGAAACTGACACGAAGCCAACTGTACTCTTCAGGGGGGGAGTATGAACAATGGAAATATCGGTTCATGGATTTTATTGAAAGACATGAGTTGGGTGAATTCATCAGGAAATCGATAGAAGAAGGGGTTATGGCACCAGTTTTGGAGACTCGTATGTAGGGAACTGTGGAAACAGAGTTTGAACTTAAGTATCATGAACTAGAAGGTGATAACCTAAAAAGAGCAAAAGGTGAAAGATTAGCTAAGTCTTATATTCTTCAAGGCATTCCAAACGAAATATATGTGAAGATAGACAGCTATAAAGCCTCTGGCAAACAGATGTGGGATCAGCTAGAGAAGATGATGTTGGGTTCAAAGGTTGGGAACCAACTCAAGATATCCAACTGCCTAAACAATTATGAAGAATTCAAAGGCAGAGTTGAAGAGTCACTAGCAGAAACATACGACAGGTTTGTGACCTTGCTGAATGAACTAAGCAAGAACAAGGTCAACAAATCGCAAATAGAGCTGAATGTCAAATTTCTCAGCATCCTCCAGCCTGAATGGAAGAGATTTGCCAGGCAAATGAAGCAAATCAAAGATTTAAACGAGATTCCACTTCATGAGGTGTATAAAACCCTCAAACAGAATGAAGAAGAGGTAGATGAAATACTCGATGAAAAGAGGCAGACTGGGAAGACAATTGATGATACTGTTGCTCTTGTTGTTCAAAAGAAGAAAAAGAAGATGATTGTGTCTGAACCAGAAGAGGTTGAAGCTGAAGCGAACTCTGACTCGGACGACTGTGAACAACTAAAGCAGGCAATGCTCATGTTGACTAAGGCTTTTCAGAAGAAATTCTACAAAAATCCAAGCTCAAACAGTCAGAGGTATTCTTCTGGTCCTAACAACTATATTCACAAGGAAAGGGTTGAAGGAAATATGTTTGAAGGGAAGAGAATAGAGGAGAGGAAGCCTGAAGAGAGAAGGTTTAAAGCTGAAGGATCCAGTCAGTCAGAACCACCAACGTGCTACAACTGTGGCAAAATAGGTCACTTTGCCAAAGACTGCCGAAGACCCAAAGTCAGAAACTCCGACTACTACAAGAACAAAATGCTTCTTGCAAAGCAACAGGAGGCGGGTAAGGCATTGATGGCTAAAGATGAGTACTGGCTTGACCATTCAGACCAGGAAGATGAGGATGAAGAGAAGAATGAGGCAACCAACATGTGCTTGATGGGAAAGCAGGAATCAGAAGTTGAAGCTGACTCAGAGGATGAGGAAAAAGAGGTATGTGATTTAACTCATTCAGATTTCCTAAGTCAAATGCATGCCATGTTGACTAAACTCGAAGAGTTAGAGTCAAAGCTTAAGCGAGAAAAAGGTGTCATTAATGAACAAAACCAATCAATACAGAAACTTAGCAATGTTGTTGCTGAAAAGAAAGTATTGGTTGAGACCTTACACAAAAACATTGACACCAGCGCCAAAGAACAGACTATAATTCTTCAAGAAGTTACTGAAACTAAGACTAAATTGAGAAAAAGTGAGTTTGATTTCTTCGAGCTTACTAAATTGCATTCTTCAACTTCCAAAGAAAACGTTTCTTTACTTGCTAAATTAAAAAGTTTGGAAGAGAAGTTATACAAAATGGGTCAAAGTGAACAAACTATTCATCTGAACAAACCCAAAGAGGAAATAGAGAAATGGGGACTCGGGTATGAGAATCCTCACTACCTTAAAAAGGGTATATCTGAAGTGCCAGCACTTTATGATCTTACATTTTTAAAACTAGCTCGAAGAATCCCTGATCTTAATGTTTTCTGGACTGGATTGTCAAAAGAGGATGAAGCCAAGGAAACGGAAAAACGAAAGAACACAACTAAAGTTCAACTTCCATTTCGTTATGCGAAGTTGAATAATATTTATAATGATGATCCAATATATCAAAAGAAAACTCTTTCAAATGACTTCTTTCAGAGTTATTCTGTCAAAGAAATGGAGGCGAAACCTATTAAAGGTAAACTATATGTCCCTCCCCTCGTTTTGGAAAGTAAAATTTCTGAACTTGAGAATTCTTTAACAGATGAAAGACTTTTGATGAATATTGAACAAAAAGTTTTTTCAACTGTGTTAAAAAATACTGTTATTTCTAAGGCTTTAAAATCTAAAGATAGTTTTGGTCTAACAAGTGGAGGGTTTGATTTCCTAAACTCTGACGGTGGTTTGGATGATTGTTTGGATCAATTTGACTTTAATGCGAAACTTCCTAACCATTCATCTTTTATTGTGAAATCATTGGGATTATCCAGTAAGTTTGTAAAAAGTGCAAAATCAACGAAAGTTGATAAATTAGTCACTGTGAATACTAAGTATGCTAAAGGTAAGAATAAATCTCAGCATTCACAGAAACCGATCACTACTGGTAACCCAAAGAAGAAGCATTCAGTTGTTGCTCACAAGTCTAACTCACAAGTTTCAACTGTTTCAGATCTGAGCAAGAAAAGGCCAGAAGTTAAATCTCAATGGAAACCAAAACAGGAGACTGACAAGATTGAAAAATCTTTTTGTACTGTTGATTGTAATAAGACTTCGCCTAGTAAAGATGTTTTAATTGATGATGTTGCTATTTTGAAACCAAAACTTGTCGTTTATTGCAAGAAATACTCAATGAAGCAATTATTCCAGTTATCTTTATCTGCTAGAAAGTCTTCATATTATGATAAACATGTTTATGCTTCTTGTCAAGATTCTGATGTTTGGTATGGAACTTATCATGTGCATTGTAATCATTCTAATGCTTCCAATGAATTTCAAATGAAAAGAGGACCCAATTTCAAATGGGTACCAAAAGCTAAATCTGTGTTGCAGGCACCCAAAGTTTAAGAGGGACCTTAATGGAAATGACTTCTAGACAAAACAGTCTAGGACTCGTACCTCAAAGAACAATGGCTCTTGAATACAACAGTTTAAGACCCACACTCCAATGCTCAAAAGTCTTTACTTCAATTATTGTTTAATGAATATCTAAATCTCTTGTTTCGTTATTTCTCTTATGCAGATCCGTCATATGTGGTACTTGGATAGCGGATGTTCCAAGCATATGACTGGACAAAAAGAGATGTTGTCCAACTTTACAGAGAAGTATTGCGGAACAGTTAGATTCGACAATGATCAGTTTTCACTAATACTAGGTTATGGTGATATGGTACATGACAAAGTCACGATCAAGAAGGTGAGCTATGTTGAAGGCTTAGGACACAACTTATTCAGTATCGGCCAGTTCTGTGACAAAGGCTTAGAGGTCAATTTCAAAGCCAAGAGGTGTTCAGTTCGTACTGAAGAAGGTGAAGAACTCTTGGTCGGCACGAGAAAGTCAGACCTCTACACAATTAATTTGTTAAACGTCCAGACTGACAAGCAGGTTTGTCTACTGACGAAAGCCTCGATGCAACAAAGCTGGTTATGGCATCGACGGCTCTCTCACCTCAACTTTCGGTACATCAACAAACTGGTTAGTGGGAAGTTAGTGAAAGGACTTCCAGAGCTCAAGTATGAAAAAGAACATCTTTGTGCAGCATGTGAAAAGGGAAAGATGAAGAGAGCTCCACATAAACCAAAGCCTGAACCGAGTACTAACGCTCCATTAGAGTTGTTGCATATGGATCTCTGTGGTCCGATGCGAACACAAAGTCTAGGCGGAAAGAAGTACATACTAGTTATCGTGGACGATTACTCGCGATACACTTGGGTCAAGTTTCTACGTTCAAAGGATGAGACACCTGATGTTCTCATCACATTCCTGAAGACGACCCAAGTGAATCTGCAGAAACCGGTCAAGATTCTAAGAACAGACAACGGCACAAAGTTCAAGAACAAGAAGGTTGAAGAATATCTCGAATCTGTCGGGATTTCACATCAATACTCTGCTGCTCGTACTCCTCAACAGAATGGAGTGGTCGAAAGAAGAAATCGTACGCTAGTCGAGGCTGCTCGTACTATGCTAAGTCAATCTGACTTACCTCTATTTCTATGGGCTGAAGCTGTATCGACTGCGTGCTACACACAGAATCGATCCAAGATACACCGCAGATTCAAGAAGACTCCTTATGCGTTAATCAACAACCGAACACCGACAATCAAATATTTCCATATATTTGGGTGTAAGTGTTTTGTGCTAAACGATAGAGAGAGTCTGAACAAGTTCAGTGCCAAGGCGGACGAAGGCATCTTCATTGGTTATTCATCTACATCAACTGCATACCGTGTATATCTGAAGAAGTCAAAGACGGTTATTGAAAGCGTCAACATTTCGTTTGATGAAGAGATGGCTTCTGAACAACACAGTTCAGAACCCGTGATAACTGGAGTACTAGCTTCTGGGCAAATCAGTCCAGAACCTGCGTCTCAACAGAACAAATCAGATGAACCATCAACGTCAACTAATCATATATCTGATTTAGATTTATTATTTGAATTGTTTTATGATGAATTTCTTGGATCTAACGTAAAGAAATCTGTTGTGGTTGACAGGATGAAAGACTCAACGACTACTCATCCAACCAGTTCAGATATCTCTACTGAATCCAACGCCCCGATTCAGCAAGAAATTCCAGTTCAAATGCCGACTCTAACAGTTGAAGCTGTGACAAATGATGAAGAGACAGACGTAGCCGAAACAGTAGGATGTTCTGTACAGACTAATCTACAGTCGAACCAAGCTGTACCTGATGAGCCTTCTGCACCTATTACTTCAACTGCAATCATAATTCCTCCTGAACAAACTGAAGAAGGTACAAGTGGATTTATAGATGATAATATTGATATATATTCATATAATCCACTGCCTGATGAACACAAATGGACCAAAGAGCACCCGATAAGCCAGATCATTGGTGATCCAACAAAACCGGTGCAAACTAGGTCAATGTCAATGAAATGTGCATGCATGACTCCTTTCTGAGCAAGTTCGAGCCAACTCGCGTATCAGAGGCACTTGCTGATCCAGAATGGGTGATTTCAATGCAAGAAGAGCTGAATCAGTTCGACACACTTCAAGTCTGGAGACTCGTACCAAAACCTCAAGGTGAAACCATTATAGGTACAAAATGGGTTTTCAAGATCAAGAAAGACGAAGATGGTACCGTTATCAGAAACAAGGCAAGACTTGTAGCCAAAGGATACAGACAAGAGGAAGGAATAGACTACAACGAAACTTATGCTCCTGTGGCTCGTTTAGAGGCAATTCGAATGTTTCTAGCCTACGCAGCCCACAAGAACTTCACGGTCTTTCAAATGGACGTGAAGACTGCCTTTCTGAATGACATTCTAAAGGAAGAAGTCTACGTCTCTCAGCCAGAAGGTTTTGTCAATCAAGAGAAACCGAATCACGTTTACATTCTCGACAAAGCACTCTACGGACTGAAACAAGCTCATCGCGCCTGGTATGATGTCCTATCACAATTTCTAGTCAAGTCTGGTTTTACAAAAGGTACGGTAGATACCACTTTGTTTATCAAAAAGGAAAAAGTCGATATCATTTTAATTCAAATCTATGTGGATGATATTATTTTTGTCTCTACAAATCCTAAGTACTGTAAGAATTTTTCAAAGCTTATGGTGTCAAGATTTCAGATAAATATGATGGGATAGATGAATTTCTTTCTCGGATTACAAGTCAAACAATTTTCATCAGGTATTTTTATCAATCAATCAAAATACATTCTTGAAATTCTTCGGAAGTTCAAAATGGAAAATTCAAAACCGATTGGTACCCCAATGGCACCAGGTACTAAGATTGGCTCCGATCCTTCTGGAAAGGCTGTTGATGTTAGGACTTACAGAGGGATGATAGGTTCTTTAATGTATCTTACTTCTAGTAGGCCAGATATAATGTTCTCTACATGCTTTTGTGCAAGATATCAGACTAATCCAAAAGAAATCCATATGTCTGCAGTTAAGCGCATATTTAGGTATCTGAAGGGAACTACAGATCTTGGTCTGTGGTATCCTAAAGATACTAGCTTTGAACTAACAGCATATACAGATGCAGATCATCCTGGTTGTATGTTAGACAGGAAGAGCACATCAGGACATGTACAGTTCCTCAGTGATAAACTCGTAAGTTGGGCATCGAAGAAGCAACTTTGTGTTTCCACTTCAACGGCCGAAGCAGAATATGTAACTGCTGCTAGATGCTGTTCTCAGGTCTTATGGATGAGAACACAATTGCGCGACTACGGTTTCCACTTCAACAAAATCCTGATCTACTGTGACTCCAAGAGCGCAATCGCGATAACAGCTAATCCTGTTCAGCATACAAAGACCAAACACATCGATGTCAGGTATCACTTCATAAAAGATCATGTTGAAAAAGGAACAATTGAACTTTACTTTGTAAAAACTGATTATCAGCTTGCAGATTTGTTTACCAAACCCTTAGATAAAAAGAGATTCAATTTTCTTGTCTCTAAGCTTGGTATGCTAAATCTTAAGACCTAATCGGTAGTTACCTATTAAAGTTTCTTATTGTAAAATTTTCTTCATTTCTTCATTTCCGCAAGATATCTGCACTTCAATATTCTGTTCATGATCAAAGGGGGAGTATGTGAAGAAATTGACAGGTGGTCAATATTATTTTGAGGGGGAGCTCATAAGATTTCTGCATTTACCTTTTATGCCAAATTTTTGCAATGCATGATTTTAGGGGGAGCTCTTCAAGTCAAAGGAGTTTGGATATGACTTCTGATTATTTCTGATCAGAACTCATACTTTCATAGTTTTACTGCTTTTTGTCTTTTCAATTAAAGTGAATAAAGTTACTTTGACTTGACTTTTAAGACTTTTGCAGAATTTTTGAGAGATGCTTACAAGATCATATCTTTATGACTTTAAGCTTAGCTTCATGAGATATAAGATCGCACGTAAAGGTACAATCCTTTATCTTAATCTCATAAATGGTTGAAAGAAGGATAACTTTCAATCATTTGAAAACATTGTTATTAAATGTTCAAACCACTTCCCGATTCTCAACAAGAATTCATGAATTGGAAGTGTGACTTTAAATGTTTTCAAGATCAACATTGTGCTTTAACTGAAATAGTTAAACCAATCTGAGCATCATATGCATCATAGGAAAACAAGATTTCTTTGTGCTAGGAATTAACACAACTTCTATGGAATCACCTTAACTAGTGATTTCTACCCAAGAAGTTAATCCATAGTGATTGAGTGTGAAAATTCAAAAGAAATGAGTGTGTTAAACAAAGAAAGAAAGTTTGGTTAGAGTGAGCTAAATGTTTAAAAGAAAGAGCGTGTGAGAACAGAGTTAAAAGAATATCACAACTCTGCACCAACTTTTTCTGAGTCGGACAACCACATTACTAGTGTTTCACAACTCTTTGGTGAACATTATTGAAACAGGCAACTAGCCCATGCCAACTCTTGATCAAACCTCACCATCTACTCATTTTTCTACTCAAATAGAAAGTGTTTCATATTTTCTAAGGGGAAGCAGGACATTTGCTATCTGATTTTCATTTGGAAAATCTGGATATTGAAAAGAAGGAAGTCTGCCCCACCTTCGCACTTCACTCATGCACATTGAGTCTGTGTTTAACTTACTGTTGTCTCAGTGGTTTACACAATATTGAGCCTTATAAACGATCATCAAGTGCTTAATTCTTTCTATCACAAGCACGAACACACAAGGAATTTGTTTCTTTGTCATAACGTTCATAGAAATTATCTTTGTGGTGTTTCGATGATTGAATGGAAGCCCTGGGAGAGTGAACATCACAAAGCTCCTTTCCAATGTGTATTCGTTACACACAGTGACTTAGTGTTACTGACAGGCATTTTAACTGATCCATTTGTTGATACAGGTGTTACACGACTAATTTGTTTGGATTTGCAAAGATCTAGATGAATATCTTATGAATTGACGAATCAGAGGCTCCGAAAGATAGACATTTCTTGACATAAAGTTTTTGTCAGGATCGAATTCTCAACAAGAATTACTTCTCAGAAACAATATCAAAGAAGTTTGCGGAATAACACTTTGATATTCAATGAAACAGTAAATCAACACAGTAAATATGAATAACAAACTGTAAGCTTTTATTTGATGCTTTGAAGTTACAAGATTACTCACTCAACCTCAATATTGATGAACAGGCTCACCAATACGAATTCTACTTCTCTAGAATTAGGATCTATGCCTTGAGGTTGATTCTCTCTAAAAGAATGAAAACTGAAAGTTAAAAGTTATCTTCCTATTCTAAACAATACTATATATATATACTGAATACAAAGATAATTACAATGAATAAAATATCTTCAGTATATCCTTTCATACGAATCTTCATCATATAAGCAGTATTAATCTTCAGCAGCATTAACTTCCTTCTAGCAGCATTAACTACTAAGCAGTACTAACCACTAGCAGTACTAACTAGCTAAGCAGTACTAACTTTGTTCAAGCAGTACTAACTTTGACTAGCAGTATTAATTAACACTAGCAGTAGTAACACTCAGCAGTATTAATATTGAACCAGCAGCATTAACCACACTTGATGAATTCTTCAGTTCCCAACAATCTCCCCCTAACTTGACTTTTAGGAAAAGAAGTCAAGTTCTTCAGATCTTCTTCAAGATGCTTTCAACACCTCTGATTCAATTTCCCAAATTTGGATCTAGGCCCAAACTTTGATTTACAGTTCTTCTCACTACAATCTTGGCCATTTCTGAATCCTTTGTACAAACCAGTGTAGCTTTAAGCATCCCTTCTAACTTCTCCTTGCTATGCTCATATATTTTGTCCACCAGGTAGTATTCATGATAACAATTGTCAATAGTAATCATGTATACTCCACAGTTTTCAAACAGTATCCATTTGTCAATCTTCTTGAATATGAACTCATGCATATGATCTTTAATCCTATGGTGCACTCTTGCAGGCTCAAACATCATGCACAAGTATTCCAATGTCACTTTGAGAAGATTCTCTTCAGTACCTTTCAACACAGGTTCATAAAGTTTCATCCCAACTTTATATAGTTCTTCCATATCAGCTCTTGAACAACTTCTGATGACTTTCCCCCATGTTGAATAAGCTTCAAATGAACCATCAGCTCTCTTGATTCTGAAGAAATTCTTTCCATTGTCTCTCAGAATATCCCAGAAGATGATCTCTGGAGCTTGCATAGAGATTGGAACAGCTTTCAAAGGTTCCACTATTGTCATGTACGGATCCATACTTTCATCAGTTTGCTTAGTGACCTGCTCTGGACTCTGTACTGGCTCTGTTGGGGATGTGACTGAAGGTTCTGCTTCCTTTTCAGTTTCTTCCACCCTAGGCCTTTTCAACTGCCTTTTTGGAGCAATTGTTTTCACTCTTTTTCCAGACTTGGCTTCTCTACCAACATTTCCAGGTTCTTCCTTCTTCTCTTCTGCTTCTTCTTTGGAAGGTGTGGTTTTCTCAGGGAATGGTTGTTGGATGTTGAGATCATGTCTCTCTTTCATCATTCTTTCTGCTTCTTCCCTTTGAGAGGAATCCCCTTGGAGCTTTGTCATTTCCTTCCTGTATAGCTCTTCAACCTGAGAGTATGCCATATGAGTAAACATCTCCCCCTTAACACCAATTGCACCTTTCAGGAAGTTTATCATCTTTCTTCTTTCCTGATTGGCCAAAAAGGTCTTGGAGGGTTGTCTTTTTTGCTTTTTGAATGGCATTCTTTTTACTTGTACTTGCTTGGCCTGAGCTGCTGTTTTCATGCTCTTCTGATACTCTTCATTTAGTTTTCTGGCCATATTCAGTGCAAGCTCTCTATCCTTCTCAGATTGAAGTTGTTCCTCCCTTTCCATTTCTGCCTGAAGCTGCTTTGCCACTTCTTCATCCAGTTCTATCTGAATTTTCTTCTTTGCAGGTTGTTCAGGTTCAATCATCTTAGCCTTACCCTTTGTATCCTTCAACCCTGCCTCACTTCTTTCTTGTGTCTTCTTTTCAAGGTCTCCTTCATTGATGACCACTCCCTTAGCCTTTTGAGTAGCCTTAGGAGTGTCATTCTTTGCTTTTACTAAGGTTTCAGCTATTTCCAATTCTTCAACAGATAGCCCTGTTGCTGCTTGAACATTATCTGTTTCTACTTCTTGTGCTTCTGTTTCTGCAGCTTTCTCCCCCTTAACATCAAATCCCATCTCAGAAATACTTTCTTTTTCTGCTTCAGCCTCTGAATTCTCCCCCTTGTTGAAATCATCTTCAACACTTGTCCTCCTCTTTAGCACAAACTGCTTCCTTCTCCTTTTCTGTAACAATCTTGTCACCATTTTCTTCAGTTTGGTGATCTGAACTTGTTGAGATAGAATAATCAGCTTCATCTCCTCTATTTCTTTTCCTTGCTTGATGACATCCTGGTTGATGTTTCCCATGGTCTCCATCAATTCATCATAGTTATATCTGTCCTCACCTTCTCCAGGAGTGTTACCCCCTATTGAAGGATCATTGGATCTTTTAGTAGTGGAAGTCCTCTGCCTAGCAGAAGCACTATCCACCCCTGTGGTTTCTTGGCACCAGGGACCTTCAAATGATTGCTCATTCAAAGTTGCCATGGGGGAGGTCTTATTGATGTTACCACTTTCCTCCTCTGTGCTAGCAGGAGTAGTGGCAGCCTCATCACCCATATGCTCTACCTCCTCCTCAGAGAGCACCTCCTTTGGGTTGGGAGACACCCTTGTGGTTTCCCTTTGGATATTCTCTAGGGGAGAATTCTCCCTTAGAGGGCTTAAAGGCTTAGTGGGTGATGGTACAAGAAGGGAAGGAGCCTTCTTTACCTGTTTTCTTTGATAAGTTTGGGTAATTGGAGAAGTGGGCTTATTTAGTAGGGACTGTGGGATAGATATAGAGTGGGAAGGTTGGGCTTGGCTAGCAGTGGATTGATCTAATGGGGGCCTTGACCCTGCTGCCATACCTTCATTGGGTTGGGACACCACCATCATTGTAGAGAACAATGGGGTGTCAACTCCTTCAGAGTCCCCAGCAGATCTTCTCATATTTGAGAAAACCTTGCCTTTGGGGGGTTTTGGTACATAAATTCCATCAGAATGAGGAATATCCGTCAATTCATGGTTGATAACTGCTTGAACAAACCTGGGATACATATAAAAGCTCTTTTTGTTTCCCATGTTTGAGACAAGATCATTGAAAATCATTTGTGAAAAATTGTACCTTCTGGCAGTGGCCAAACAGACCAAAGCATAAGCAATGGTACTGCTGAACTCACTCCATCCAGTAGTCTTTTTAGAAATGCAGTGCATCAAGGTATGAACAAGAAAACGCCATTGGGGTGAAAATTTAGCTTTTGAGAACTTAAAAATACCCAATGGGCCTCCATACCCCATTCTTGTCAGAGTAGAAAACAGTTCATCATTAGGGATAGAAGTTATACCAGAGGCATCGTCTAGACGTAGACTGATGCGAACTATCTCTTCAGTAACTGTCAATGGATTGCCACATACTGTCGTCTTGATCATTCGCACACCATTCTCATTAACAATGGTGGCATGTGCCCAAAATTGCCTCTGATGCTCTATAAAGATAGTTGGAGACATAGTGAGAGCATGGGCAATGTGGCTAGTCTTCAGAAAGTCGACTATCTGATGAAAGCCATCTGCTTGTTTTGGCTTTTGGAGCATTGCGATTTCATTGTGCTCGTCAATGAACGCCATTGATGCCATTGACCTTGAAGATTCTTGCCTGAAAACTTTGAACTTTGAGAGAGAAAGGGTTTAGAGCGCAGGTGAATAGTATGCAAAGAGTCGTTATAAGCTTTTAGGCGGGCAAAGAGTATTTATAGTATTCGGAATAGAAGCAGTATTAACCTATAGCAGTATTAACTACTAGCAGTATTAACTGTGAGCAGTAGTAACTAACTAGCAGTATTAACTACTAGCAGTATTAACTGCGAGCAGTATTAACTAACTAGCAGTATTAACTACTAGCAGTATTAACTGCGAACAGTATTAACGAACTAGCAGTATTAACTACTAGCAGTAGTAACTGCGAGCAGTATTAACGAACTAGCAGTATTAACTACTAGCAGTAGTAACTGCGAGCAGTATTAACGAACTAGCAGTATTAACTACTAGCAGTAGTAACTGCGAGCAGTATTAACTAACTAGCAGTATTAACTACTAGCAGTATTAACTGTGAGCAGTAGTAACTAACTAGCAGTATTAACTACTAGCAGTATTAACTGAACTTACTCCTTTTAAACGTGCTAAACACTGAGTACTGCTATGCATATCCTGAAAAAGAAGATTAGTAACACCAAGAATAAAAATATACAGGTATAAAACCACTTTTTGAGAAGAAGATTATTCAGAGTTTATCATTCCTACACTTGTGACCAAGAAAGTGAATCTACCCACATCAAAAGCTTTAGTGAATAGATCAGCAAACTGATTATCAGTGTGAACTTTGACAACTTGAATAAGTTTCTTTTCATTACAATCTCTTATAAAGTGATACCTGATTTCAATGTGCTTTGTCTTTGAGTGCTTGACTGGATTATTTACAATGCTAATAGCACTGCTGTTGTCAATAAAGATTGGAGTGTGTAGAAAGGTTACCCCATAATCCAACATTTGATTCTGAATCCATAAGACTTGAGAACAGCAACTTGCAGCTGCTATGTACTCTGCCTCTGTTGTAGATGTGGATACTGTGGTTTGTTTCTTGCACTGCCATGAGACTAGTCTAGCACCCAAAAACTGACATCCTCCAGAAGTAGATTTTCTGTCCAAGTTTGCCCCACCTAGATCACTGTCTGAGTATGCTATTAGGTCAAAAGGTGAGTTATGAGGATACCAAAGTCCCAATCTGGGTTGCCCTTTGAGATATCTGAATATCCTCTTAACAGCTTGAAAGTGAGATTGCTTTGGCCTAACTTGAAATCTTGCACATACACAGACTGGAAACATAATATCTGGCCTTGATGCTGTGAGATACATGAGAGAGCCAATCATGGATCTATAATAATGCACATCCATGTCCTCCCCCTCAAGATCTGCTGTGATCTGCTTGTGTGTTTCCATAGGTGTGCTGGCAGGTTTTGATTCTGAGAAACCAAACTTGGTTAGAATATCTTGCACATACTTGGATTGACATATGAAAATGCCATCTGACTTCTGTTGAACTTGGAGTCCAAGGAAGAAAGTAAGTTCCCCCATGGAACTCATTTTGAACCTTTGATGCATTAAATCCTCAAACTCCTTGCACATGTTGTTTCTTGTAGAACCAAAAATAATGTCATCAACATATATTTGGACCAGCAAGATATCCTTCTTCTTTCTTTTGATAAATAGAGTCTTATCAATGACTCCTCTTTCAAAGTCATTTTCCAAGAGATAGGATGACAGGGTGTCATACCATGCTCTTGGGGCTTGATGTAGTCCATAAAGTGCTTTCTTTAATTTGTATACTCTGTCTGGATAGCTTGGGTTTTCAAACCCTGGTGGTTGACAGACATATACTTCTTCTTCAATTGACCCATAGAGAAAAGCACTTTTTACATCCATTTGGTAGACTTTGAAGTTCATGTAAGAAGCATAGGCTAGGAATAGTCTGATTGCTTCTATCCTAGCTACAGGTGCAAAAACTTCTTCATAATCTATGCCCTCTTCTTGAGTATAGCCTTGAGCCACCAGCCTTGCTTTGTTTCTTATAACAATACCTCTTTCATCTCTCTTGTTTCTGAAGATCCATTTTGTGCCAATTGCTCTGTGACCTTTAGGAAGGTCTACTAGATCCCACACATCTTGTAGCTTGAACTGTAACAGTTCTTCTTGCATTGCTTCTATCCAGCTAGATTCTTTCATAGCATCATGTGCCTTTTTAGGCTCAAGCTGGGATAGAAAACAAGAAAGCACTGTATGCTGTTGATCTTGCATTTCCTGAAGTCTGCTTTGATGTCTAGTCATCATAGGAGAAGAGATATCTCCTATTATCAACTGTGGAGGATGATTCTTCTGAACTCTGGTGTTGTGACTAGGTTCTTCATTTAATCCAGCCTCAAGATTAGATTCATGCAACTCAACTGAAGTATTTTCAGATGCTACTTCATTGTTTTCTTGAGTCTCCTCATCTCTAGTGTCTTCTTCACTCTGACTTGATTCAGAAAATGATTCCTTTTCACAGTCTTCAACTGAATTTACTGTGGGTGTGGGAAAAATCACAGATTTAGATATACTTTCTTGAACTTGTGTGATCTCTGATTCTCCACTACCTGTTCCTGTATACTCATTACTGAAACCAAAAGAGTTAGTTAGTGAATCAATGTCAAATAGCCACTGAGGTCCAGACCCAACAGGATTTGGTGTGTTCTCATTGCATTTGACATTGTCACTTTCTTCAATTATTCTAGAAGAAGAGTTAAAAACTCTGTAGGCCTTACTCTGAGATGAATATCCAACAAGAAATCCATCATCTGCTTTGCTATCAAACTTACCTAAGTGAGATTTGGTATTTAGAATTGTACAAGGACACCCAAAAGGTTTGAAGAAACCAATAAAAGGTTTTCTTTGATTTAAAAGCTCATATGGGGTCTTGTTCTTTTGCTTGACCACTAGAACTCTGTTTTGGACATAACAAGCAGTATTAACTGCTTCAGCCCAGAAGGTAATTGGCAATTTTGAATCAGCCAATAGAGATCTAGCAGCCTCTATTAGTGTCCTATTTCTCCTTTCAGCAACACCATTCTGTTGAGGAGTCCTAGGAGCACTATATTGTCTCTCAATACCTTTTCCTTCATAAAAGGTGTTTAGATCATTATTTTTAAACTCAGTTCCATTATCTGATCTAATGACTTTTACTCTTTGATTAGTTTGGTTTTCAATTCTTAGAATAAAGGATTTGATAAGACCACTTGTTTCATCCTTAGTCCTTAGAAAATATACCCAAGTAAATCTGGAGTAATCATCAACAATAACCAAGCAGTAAGATTTCTTGCCTATACTCATAACATTTGTAGGACCAAACAGATCCATATGCAATAACTGGAGACAAGAAGAAACAGAATTTAACTCTTTGGTCTTATGAGAAGTTTTGTGTTGTTTGCCTTTAAGACAAGCAACACAATGATCATCACATGAAAAGACTTTTGAAGGTAAACCTCTTACAAGGTTATTTTTAACAAGATTGTTCATAGTCTTGAAATTCATGTGACACATCCTTCTGTGCCAAAGGGAGGATTCATCTACAGAAGCTTTTGAAACAAGACAATTTAAAGATGAATCACTATCAACATTGTCCAAATCAAGACAGTAAACATTGTCCTTTCTTGGAGTTCTAAGTAGTATCATGCTTTCATCAACTACCTTGAACCCTGGAGCAAGAATCATACACTCAGTGTTAGTAAATAATATACTATGTTGTTTGTCACAAACCTGTGATACACTTAACAGGTTGTACTTTAATTGATCAACATAGTAGACATCCTCAAATGTCATCTTACCTTTGGTGACATTACCTTTTCCACTTATCTTACCACCAGTAAGATTGTCTCCAAATGCAACATGTCCTCCATTGATATACTTGAAATCCTGAAGGCATGACATGTTGCCTGTCATGTGCCTAGAGCAACCACTATCAACATGCCAAATGCTCTTTCCCTTGAGCTGTTGGTTGCACTGCACATTAGATAAATCAATTAGTATGAATGGGGACCCAAGCAACAGTTGTCTTGGGTCTTCCTTTCTCATCAAAGTATTTACATTCCTTTTTAATGAGGTTTTTAAACTCAGAGCACTCTTTATTAGAGTACTTTGTCAATGTTATTGGCTTAGCAGAACCAACACTAGAAGCAGTACTAACCTTAGAAGTACTAACAGAGTTAGCAGTACTAACAGATTTAGCAGTACTAACCTTGTTAGCAGCATTAACATTGTTAGCAGTAGTATTACTTCTAGCAGCACTATCATTGTCAGCAACACTATTTGTGGTAGCAGTACTAACAGTTTTAGTGCTTTTAGGAATCCACATATTGACACTTTCTTTAACAGACTTTTTCTTCATGTGGCTTTTAGTTTTAACAGTTTTCTTAGCCACATGGTTCTTTTCAATTTTCTTATAACCAAAGGGTTTTTGCATGGATCTTTGGAAATTCATCCTTTGTTTCATAGGATTGAAATAACAGAATTTTGCCAGATGATTCAATTTGCCACAGATAAAACAAGGTTTTGGTCTATTGATTTTACTCAGATCAACCCCTTGTTTTTGTGCCCATTGATTATTCCAGTTTCTTTGATTTCCCCTCTTTTTGTCCTGTTTTTGGGGCTCATTCTTCTTACAAGCACACTGTTTGCAAGGACCTGGATTCACAACTGTGGTCTGTTTGTAATGGACCTTACCAGACTTTCCCTCTGTCTTCTCTATGTCCTTGGATTTAATCCAAGTCCTTCCACAATCCTCATTGGTGATAATGTTGTTCTCTATAGAAATCTCACCACTTACCTTGTTCTCCTTACTCTTGCCAATCTTTTTCTCAGTCTTATCCTCAACAACTACCTCATCTAAGGGATCTATTTCAGTGGCTCCCTCAGGCAAGTCCTTCCTATCTTTGGTGTCTAACAGGTCTGAAGTAGGAGAAATGTAATTGTTGTTATATGGTGGAGGTGTGGCATTATACCCAATTCCTCTTCTCAACTTATCATGAATCTGATTTTGCAGTAAGGAGTCCATTGCTTTAGAAGCATTGGAAAACTTTTCTACATCAAGCTTAACCTTGGTTAACTCCTCTTTCAGTTTTTCACTCTCCTCTTTAGATTTGGTCAGTTTAAGTTCTAAATCCTTTTTCTCCCACTGCCAGTAATTGGTGTCATATGAGTGTTGGAGTTCATTGGCTTGAAAACCTTTGATCTGATCTTCAAATCTCTCTACAATCCTTACATAGTCTTTGATATCTTTTTCTAATCTCTTAAGGTCATCACTCATCTTCTGATTGTGATCCCTGTACCTTTTAACAGTGTCTATGCAAGTTTTAGAACAGAGATTAGAACTTACCTCAGATGGGAGATCAGATACTTTAGCCATAAGAGCTTGATTCTGAATAGCTTCTTCTGCTTGATCACTCCAATCAAACCCCATTCCTTGTTGAGAAACAAGGGCTTGAGCAGAGTTTCTGTTGTTATTGTAGCTTCCAGATTGAGTTTGTTGGTGATTGTTGTGAGACACTTCACTTCTGCATTCTCTAGCAAAATGTCCCTTCAGATGGCATTTGTAGCATTCCACCTTTGATTTATCAAACCCTGCTCCATCTTCTTTTCTTTGGGAGAAGTTGTTTCTCCCAGTCCTCTTTATAAACTTCTTAACCCTCATGGAGAGCATGGCCATCTGCCATTTAATATCCATCTCTTCCAGATCATCTGGATGAAGTTGTTCTAAGTCATCATTAATCAAAGAGGAATTTCCATGATTGGAAAGAAAAGCTTCAAACACAGAATCAGTGCCTTTATCTTGATTTGTTCCAGTAGCAGCATTAACTGATTCAGGGTTAGCAGTAGAATCAATTGATGCTGATAAGAGTGCAGCATTATGAATATATCCAGAAGGCTTCTTCTTTGCCTCCACCTCAGCTTCAAATACTCTAAGATCATTGTACAGATCATCAAGTTCTTTTTCTTCCAACTGATCATTCTGTCTGAATGACACAGTGTACATGGTCCATTCATCTCCAAGGGACCTTAAGAACTTTCTGTTCACATCATCTTGATCAATCTGTACTCCCATAGTAGCTAGTTCACCAATTAGTTTATTAAACCTGTCAAAAGTTTGAGTCATTGACTCATTCTTAGTTGAGATGAAGTTTTCATACTGTTGTTTTAAGATTGCCTTTTGATTTCTCTTGGTACTTTTAGTACCTGAGAATCTCTTCTCTAGAGCATTCCAGAGCATCTGTGCATCAGTACAATTGCAGAATTGGTGTTGATACTCATTTGGAATGGCCAAGAGCAGTGTGCTCAAGGCTTTCATCTCTATCTGCCTTGTCTTCCTGTCTGCATCTGTCTTTGGAGGGGTTCTTTTGCCATCTTCACCAATCTTTCCTGCATCAGATGGGCCATTCTCAATGATGTCCCACATAGAGTAATCTGTGAGGAGAATATATTGCTTGATTCTGATTTTCCACATGTCAAATTCATTGGATCTGAGCATTGGAACTTTTGATACCAAAGTACTGCTTGATTCTGTAAGATTTTCCATGATGAATAGTTGTTTCTGAGAAATCAGGCTCTGATACCACTTGTCAGGATCGAATTCTCAACAAGAATTACTTCTCAGAAACAATATCAAAGAAGTTTGCGGAATAACACTTTGATATTCAATGAAACAGTAAATCAACACAGTAAATATGAATAACAAACTGTAAGCTTTTATTTGATGCTTTGAAGTTACAAGATTACTCACTCAACCTCAATATTGATGAACAGGCTCACCAATACGAATTCTACTTCTCTAGAATTAGGATCTATGCCTTGAGGTTGATTCTCTCTAAAAGAATGAAAACTGAAAGTTAAAAGTTATCTTCCTATTCTAAACAATACTATATATATATACTGAATACAAAGATAATTACAATGAATAAAATATCTTCAGTATATCCTTTCATACGAATCTTCATCATATAAGCAGTATTAATCTTCAGCAGCATTAACTTCCTTCTAGCAGCATTAACTACTAAGCAGTACTAACCACTAGCAGTACTAACTAGCTAAGCAGTACTAACTTTGTTCAAGCAGTACTAACTTTGACTAGCAGTATTAATTAACACTAGCAGTAGTAACACTCAGCAGTATTAATATTGAACCAGCAGCATTAACCACACTTGATGAATTCTTCAGTTCCCAACAGTTTTGATGAACTTCTTACTCTTTTCATCAAAAAGGGGGAGAAGGGACGAACCAAGAAATGTGGAACGACACAAGATTAGAGCAAGTATTCTGAAGACATACTGAATTGCAAGAAATTTTCTTTGAAGATACTTTGCTACAACAATTTGAGCTACAGCTAGAGACAATTTTCTTCCCATCATCTGAAAGAGAGTTTATTTACATCAAAGGGGAAGATTATTACATTCTGAAGACTAAGAAGGAGATTGCATCTTCTGAGCTGAAAAAGAAGAAGATTGAATTAAACAGATCTATTGGATAAATCTTTTTAGGATGATCTTGATCTAAAGGGGGAGATTTTTAGAGCACAGTCTCATTGGATTCAAGATCATCCAATCTGAAGATCGCAATCTGAAGCTAATGCAGAAAAGTCGAATCTTAAATATAAGTCTAAAGTCGTTTGTAATAAATGTCAAAGTTAGTTTATTGTGTTTAAGTAATTAGTTTAGTTAGTTGTTAGTTTGTTATTATGTTTTAATTAGTTAGTTAGATAATATCTAAATATCTAGATATTATTTAGTTTTAGTTTAATATTGTATATCTTGCAAGTTGTCTTGCAAGTTGGTATGTTAGTGTGTAAGAGAAGCAAGTATCAGGTCAGTTTAGAACACACACAACACACACACAAAAGGTGTAAAACACAGAGAGCTTCTAAAAGATCAAAGATCAACCTTGTAATCGTTGTTTTATCAATCAAACAGGTTGGTTATCGTTTATTTGATTTATCTGGTAAAGATCCTTGTTCATACAGGGACACACAAGTGTTATGCAATTGTGTCATTTTGTAATAGTTTTGGTCCATCCTTCTAACGACTGTTATCTTTTTCCGTTAATTCCAGTTAGATCAGGAACCAAAAGTGTTATACACACATACATACATACATATATAGACATACATACATACATCTATAGGAACCAAAAGTGTTAGAAATGGAAACGACTCGTTTTCCCATAATATGCATTTTTAAAGACAACGCTCCAATACAACCATTCTTTATAAAACGATGCAACCCATAACTCACTCAAAACGTGATTATAATTCGACACTCAATTTGTGAAAACGTGAATAACACTTCATATCCCAAAACACCCAAAAACATGGGTGGGGCATAATACTCGACCCTTAAATAATGGAAAATAGCCCATATAAATATGATATGTCATTGAAAACATGGAATTGAAATTCAATACTCACGCGACCATAAAATGGAATTAAATCCAAATATTAAATCATGGACAATTAAATATCCAAAATACTGTTGGCCGACAACGGGGGAGACCTGTATCCATTGAGAGTGGAGGAACACAAAAGTATGTCACTCAAACAACGTTAATCGTATGACACTTCACGACATAAAAGCCCAAGTGACCCTACGACTCCCTTCAAGCTACACTAAAAGAGACAACTGACCTTAGTGAATATTACCATGAATACCACCAAAGGCCCGACAACATTCGAGGAATACAACCATGGCATTACCCCGAATGGCGGAGGTCCAAAACGCCCATCATCATAATAGCAGAATCGGACTCAGCCCTCCTAGTGTACACTTGAAAGGTTAAGGTCATCAAACAAAGGTTCCGGAGTCCAACCCCGTAATACCCATTTGACCATCAAATAAAGACTGACTTACGTGCCTATGGATCCAATGTAACACAGTCTAACATTACATGACTACACAGGAGTGACCACGCACCCAAGAATGTAAGTATCATCAAAATGCAACACAGTGCATTAGTATGTAATTCATAAACGGGCTCTACATCGAGCCATTAAAACCGGACAAATATCCTCAAGACTCTTTTAAGTCAACACTAAGCTAAAATGCTCAAAATCCATTTGACCAACAAATAACGGTCCCCTAAGTAATGAAATGCATTTAAACGGCATTATGCAGACACATACCTCAAATATGTGATTAACCCAAAACTCATCACGTATTGGGACCAAAGATTTTCCAAATGGTTTATGAACTCAAATACACCAAAATACGTACATCATGAATTGGACTTCATTTGTACAAAAATCACCAAAGATGCATAAATCATAAAATGGACTTTATTTGTACAAAATCACCAAAAATGCATAAATCATAAAATGGACTTTATTTGTACAAAATCACCTGTAACATCCGGAATTTCAGTTAAGCATAAGACTTCGTTAATCTTATGGTTTTGTACTAAATGTAGTAAGACATTATATGTTAATTACTATTTGGTTTAAAGTTTGTTAATAGTAATGTTTGGAAACCTTAGATCAACCCATTCGAGAAACAGTGAGTTGCACGGCTTATTGTGCAGGCTCCAAGTGGCGTAACACAGTGCAGTCGGGGGAGTACACGCGCGGCTTATGGCGCGGCCTCCATGCCGCGGCCCAAGCCGCGGGGCTACCTGCAGGTCCCTAAAACCCTTTTCTTCCCGATTTTAATTCACAAACATACACACTCGATTTCAGCAGCGATTTTAGGGCTTTAGGCAACAATTTCATCCTCTACTCACCTCAAAGCATTTATTTCAAACCTTGGGTGGTTAGGCAACAATCTTTGGGCATTAAACCTACCTTGGAGAGCATTTATTGGAGTAGATTCTCAAGATCCAAGTTCAAATCACTCTCATCCAACTTCTAGGGTTTTCATCTTTTCTAGGTTTTAAGCCAAAAACCTAGATTGTGAGTTTACTAAACCTTTGTTAAAACTAGATACACATCATAATCTTCTACTTTCTAATATCTTAAATCTTTACTTGAAGTGTTCATTTCTAAATGTCTATGTATTTGGTGTTTTCCTTATGAAATATGTTTATTTGTAACTTATCATGATTTGATGAGTATATATGTATATCTTGGTATTTTGATGATCTCTTACTTGAGACACCTTTGGTGGTATCATATCTACATGAGGAAAGTTGTAGTTATACTAGTCGTATATCAGACTTTATGTTGTTTAGGATGGTAATATTGTACCCATGGTTGGTATTGAAATGTTCATGGTTATAATGTACCTTGAGACCTCCTATGAATTATGTTGGACGAACAAAGTCAGTAGACACTAGGAGGATGTAGTCTTGGGTGCCACCGTAAATGGTATGTGCCTAGACCTCCGCCATTCGGGGTAATGCCATGGTTGTAGTCCTCGGATGTGTCGGGTCTTTCGAATGTCACTCTAGTAAGTGGCATCAAGGTATATCGACTCTTTGGGTGGAACTTGATTGGTGCTATGGGTCTCCCCTATTGACTCCACATTTAATGAACTCTGGTTAATTGCTAATAAGAATCATAATTGGATTTATATGATATTTCTTGTGCAAGCTCACTAGGCTTTTTGGCCTAACACTTGTTTGGTGTCGATGTGTATCTCAGGTTCTAGTGGCGCCGCTTCTAAGCAGGACTAGTCGGTCGTTGGTGAGAGCTTGGGGAAGGTGCTTTGGGATGCACTTTTGGTGAAGATACTGATTGGACTATAGACAACACCCTTTTTGTAATCTCTTTTCTATTTTAGGAATTAGATTAGTTGGTTGTTGTTTATTTCCGTTACATTACAACTGTAATTAACATGTTTTAATATTTCCACATTTTTTGGAGGCTCTTGCTATGGCAATTTCCTCATACCTTATAACCGTTTTATTCGGATTTTTGTTATCCCTATTTTTAGGGTGTTACAAGTTGGTATCAGAGCTTTAGTTTAAGTGAACTAGGAATTGACCTTAGTATACCTAGACTTAAGCTTTAAGTATAGAGTTAAGTTATCCACCTTGGGGTAAAAGTCATAGGTGGGGAGAGCGTTAGGACTTACAGAATTACACTATTTGAGAGTTGTACTGGTGGTGACAAGAATCCTTGTGTATAATTCGTTCATAATTTCACTTAGCTACTACTATTATGAATGTGTTGTTATGTGAGCGTGCTTGAATTACTATTATTATGATGATTGAAATGTGTAGTAGTACGTACCATGAGTTTAACTCGCTTAGTCTTTTCTCAACCTCCTTCTCGTATATGTATGGCAGATATCCATGGTAAACACTCGGAGCAGGGAACCGAACCCTCAAGAAGGTCGTTTGGAAGTGGAATCTACTGCCGACCAACCTCCTTTGGTCGAGACCTCCACAGGACCTCCCAGACCCGCTATCTTAGGAGGGGGACCCGAACATATCCCACGTGTGAACCTTGTCGATAACAACCCGATCATAGAGGAAGTGAGTATGGAGACCAGAATCAGAGATAGTATGATTCAGGCCATGAACTTGGCCATGGATCAACAACAAGAGTTCTTTATGAAACTTCTGGAGGATCGAGATCCCAGTCACCGACAACCTGAGACGATGGCAGAGAATATTGTGATGGGGTCGGGTGGTGGACCGGTCGTTATGTTAACTGAGGAGCAAGGAGAGAACGAAAGCAAAGGGAAAGTCAAAGGATGCACGTACAAAGCTTTTCTTGGGTGCAATCCGAAAGAGTTTTAAGGTTCTACAAATCTGGTTGTTTGTATGTATTGGCTCAAAGAAGTGGAGATGGCTTTTGAGTCTAGCAAATGTGATGTCTCACAATGAGTTAAGTTCGCTTCCCAACTACTCAGAGGTGAGGCTTTGATCTGGTGGAATCTCACACGGTCCGCCCTCACTCCCGAGGTTTTGGCTAAGTTAACTTGGCTAATGTTCAAACAGAAAATCATGGACAAGTACTGTAGTGAGCGATCATTGGACAAGCTGGAAGAAGAGTTCAGAGGTTTGAGAAAGGGGACTCTTTCTGTCGCCGACTACTCCAAGCTTTTCTTGGAAAAGCTCAATTTGGTGGGACACCTGGTCCCTGATGAGAGATCGAAAATCAAGGCTTATCGGCATGGGTTGCCAGCTGGGATGAGAACGGCAGTAAGGAATGCTAGAGGGTTGACCCTTCAGGATGTAATCTAGGAGTCTTTACTGGTAGAAGATGATTTGGTGGCGGAGAAAGAAGAGAGAGGTCAAGTGGGGGATAAGCGAAAGTGGGAAGGGCCATCTGGGGTCGTTCGTCAATCCAAGCCGTTTGTAAGTGGAAGAGTTGGAGACAATCGGCGTGAAGATCGTTGGTGCCACAAGTGTAAGACCAAGCACTCTGGTCCGTGCAATCCGAGATCTCACTTGGGTCCTGTCGAGTGTGCCAAGTGCGGTAAGAAGGGTCACGCAATTCGAGAGTGTCCTATCCGAGGGCCGGTATGTTTTGAGTGTCGGGAACCGGGACACATGAAGAAGGATTGCCCGAAGCTTGTGGGCGTAAACCGTGGAAGTTCTTTCGGATCGACGACACGAGTCGAACAACCACCGAGAGCGCCCAGCCGAGCTTTCCGGATCACTACCGAGGAGGCAAAGGAGACCGCTGATGTTGTTTCGGGTACGTTCCTAGTAAACTCCTTGCCCGCTCGTGTGTTGTTTGATTCGGGTGTTACGTGTTATTTCGTGTCGGATATTTTCTGTAAGCTATTCATCACTCCTATTAGTGTTCTCCTCGATGCGTTAGTAGTAGAAGTAGCTAATGGGGATCAAGTGATCATCCGAGATCGTTTGTGTGATTGTACTCTAGAGATCGATGGAAATTCCTTTGGAGTAGACTTGTTACCTATGGCTATAGGAGGTTTCGACGTAATCATAGGTATGGATTGGTTGTCAAGGCATAAGGCCGACATCTTTTGTTCCAAAAAGATGATCCAAGTGCCTTTGGCGGGAGGCGGTGTAGTCACCATTTATGGGGAGAAAGGGAAGAGGAATAATCCTATCATCTCCTCTCTTAAGGCTCGGAAATTCCTAGCGAAAGGTTACCCCTCGTATCTGGCTTATGTGGTGGACGCGAAGAAAGAGAAGAAGTCGGTGGAAGAAGTGAAGATTGTGCAAGATTATCCCGACGTCTTTCCGGAAGATCTACCCGGACTACCACCGGAGCGTCAAGTGGAGTTTCAAATCGACTTGACTCCGGGAGCGGCCCCGATAGCTCGTGCACTCTACCGTTTGGCTCCTACCGAGATGCGAGAGATGATAACGCAACTCCAAGAACTCCTAGAGAAAGGATTCATTCGACCGAGCTTGTCGCCTTAGAGAGCACCTGTTTTGTTTGTAAAGAAGAAGGATGGGTCTATGCAGATGTGTATAGATTATCGAGAGCTCAATAAGGTCACGGTGAAGATCAAGTATCTCTTACCACGTATTGACAATCTCTTTGATCAACTACAAGGCGCATGATGTTTTTCAAATATCGATCTTAGATCCGGGTACCATCAAGTCAGAGTGAAGAAGGAGGATATATCGAAGATGGCTTTTTGGACGAGATACGGTCACTACGAGTTTTTGGTGATGCCCATTGGCTTGACAAATGCTCCGGACGTATTCATGGATATGATGAACCGCATGTGTCGCCCTTTCCTGGACAAGTCCGTGATTGTCTTTATTGACGACATCCTGATCTACTCAAAGGACGAGGCCGAACATAAGGAACATGTTGGGAACTGAAGATTCTACTAAGTGTAGTTACTACTGCTAGTACAAATGTAGTTACTACTGCCAGAACAAGTTGAAGATTAATACTGCTGAGTGTTACTACTGCTAGTGTTAATTAATACTGCTAGTCAAAGTTAGTACTGCTTGAACAAAGTTAGTACTGCTTAGCTAGTTAGTACTGCTAGTAGTTAATACTGCTTGCAGTTAATGCTGCTAGATGAAGTTAATGCTGCTGAGCATTATTAGTGCTGCTAAAGAGATCCGGATGGAAAGTACTACAGCTGGATATACTGAAGATATACTTAGAAGATATACATGGAAGATATACTGAAGATTTGTTTATTCTTTGTAATTATCTTTCTATTAGTATATGTATAGAATATTTAGAATAGAGAAACAGAACTTTTAGATAACTGTTTTTCAAGAGAAAAATCGACCTCAAGGCATAGATCCTAATTCTAGAGAAGTAGAATTCGTATTGGTGAGCTTGTTCATCGATATTGAGGTTGAGTGTGTAACCTTGTAGTTTTAAGCATTCAATACAAGTTTACTGTTTGATCATTATATACTGTGTTTGATTACTGTTTTATTAAATATCAAAGTGTTTTTCCGCAACTTCTTTGATATTAGTTTCTGAGTATTAATTCTTGTTAAGAATTCGATCCTGACAAGTGGTATCAGAGCTCACCAATATCGATTAAAACTACAAGGTTACACACTCAACCTCAATATCGATGAACAAGCTCACCAATACGAATTCTACTTCTCTAGAATTAGGATCTATGCCTTGAGGTCGATTTTTCTCTTGAAAAACAGTTATCTAAAAGTTCTGTTTCTCTATTCTAAATATTCTATACATATACTAATAGAAAGATAATTACAAAGAATAAACAAATCTTCAGTATATCTTCCATGTATATCTTCTAAGTATATCTTCAGTATATCCAGCTGTAGTACTTTCCATCCGGATCTCTTTAGCAGCACTAATAATGCTCAGCAGCATTAACTTCATCTAGCAGCATTAACTGCAAGCAGTATTAACTACTAGCAGTACTAACTAGCTAAGCAGTACTAACTTTGTTCAAGCAGTACTAACTTTGACTAGCAGTATTAATTAACACTAGCAGTAGTAACACTCAGCAGTATTAATCTTCAACTTGTTCTGGCAGTAGTAACTACATTTGTACTAGCAGTAGTAACTACACTTAGTAGAATCTTCAGTTCCCAACAATCTCCCCCTAACTTGACTTTTAGGAAAAGAAGTCAAGTTCTTCAGATCTTCTTCAAGATGCTTTCAACACCTTACATTTAGTTACCCAAATTTGGATCTAGGCCCAAACTTTGATTTACAGTTCTTCTCACCACAATCTTGGCCATTTCTGAATCCTTTGTACAAACCAGTGTAGCTTTAAGCATCCCTTCTAACTTCTCCTTGCTATGTTCATATATTTTGTCCACCAGGTAGTATTCATGATAACAATTGTCAATAGTAATCATGTATACTCCACAGTTTTCAAACAGTATCCATTTGTCAATCTTCTTGAATATGAACTCATGCATATGATCTTTAATCCTATGGTGCACTCTTTCAGGCTCAAACATCATGCACAAGTATTCCAATGTCACTTTGAGAAGATTCTCTTCAGTACCTTTCAACACAGGTTCATAAAGTTTCATCCCAACTTTATATAGTTCTTCCATATCAGCTCTTGAACAACTTCTGATGACTTTCCCCCATGTTGAATAAGCTTCAAATGAACCATCAGCTCTCTTGATTCTGAAGAAATTCTTTCCATTGTCTCTCAGAATATCCCAGAAGATGATCTCTGGAGCTTGCATAGAGATTGGAACAGCTTTCAAAGGTTCCACTATTGTCATGTACGGATCCATACTTTCATCAGTTTGCTTAGTGACCTGCTCTGGGCTCTGTACTGGCTCTGTTGGGGATGTGATTGAAGGTTCTGCTTCCTTTTCAGTTTCTTCCACCCTAGGCCTTTTCAACTGCCTTTTTGGAGCAATTGTTTTCACTCTTTTTCCAGACTTGGCTTTTCTACCAACATTTCCAGGTTCTTCCTTCTTCTCTTCTGCTTCTTCTTTGGAAGGTGTGGTTTTCTCAGGGAATGGTTGTTGGATGTTGAGATCATGTCTCTCTTTCATCCTTCTTTCTGCTTCTTCCCTTTGAGAGGAATCCCCTTGGAGCTTTGTCATTTCCTTCATGTATAGCTCTTCAACCTGAGAGTATGTCATATGAGTAAACATCTCCCCCTTAACACCAATTGCACCTTTCAGGAAGTTTATCATCTTTCTTCTTTCCTGATTGGCCAAAAAGGTCTTGGAGGGTTGTCTTTTCTGCTTTTTGAATGGCATTCTTTTTACTTGTACTTGCTTGGCCTGAGCTGCTGTTTTCATGCTCTTCTGATACTCTTCATTTAGTTTTCTGGCCATATTCAGTGCAAGCTCTCTATCCTTCTCAGATTGAAGTTGTTCCTCCCTTTCCATTTCTGCCTGAAGCTGCTTTGCCACTTCTTCATCCAGTTCTATCTGAATTTTCTTCTTTGCAGGTTGTTCAGGTTCAATCATCTTAGCTTTACCCTTTGTATCCTTCAACCCTGCCTCACTTCTTTCTTGTGTCTTCTTTTCAAGGTCTCCTTCATTGATGACCACTCCCTTAGCCTTTTGAGTAGCCTTAGGAGTGTCATTCTTTGCTTTTACTAAGGTTTCAGCTATTTCCAATTCTTCAACAGATAGCCCTGTTGCTGCTTGAACATTATCTGTTTCTACTTCTTGTGCTTCTGTTTCTGCAGCTTTCTCCCCCTTAACATCAAATCCCATCTCAGAAATACTTTCTTTTTCTGCTTCAGCCTCTGAATTCTCCCCCTTGTTGAAATCATCTTCAACACTTGTCCTCCTCTTTAGCACAAACTGTTTCCTTCTCCTTTTCTGTAACAATCTTGTCACCATTTTCTTCAGTTTGGTGATCTGAACTTGTTGAGATAGAATAATCAGCTTCATCTCCTCTATTTCTTTTCCTTGCTTGATGACATCCTGGTTGATGTTTCCCATGGTCTCCATCAATTCATCATAGTTATATCTGTCCTCACCTTCTCCAGGAGTGTTACCCCCTATTGAAGGATCATTGGATCTTTTATTAGTAGATGTCTTCTGCCTAGCAGAAGCACTATCCACCCCTGTGGTTTCTTGGCACCAGGGTCCTTCAAATGATTGCTCATTCAAAGTTGCCATGGGGGAGGTCTTATTGATGTTACCACTTTCCTCCTTTGTGCTAGCAGGAGTAGTGGCAGCCTCATCACCCATATGCTCTACCTCCTCCTCAGAGAGCACCTCCTTTGGGTTGGGAGACACCCTTGTGGTTTCCCTTTGGATATTCTCTAGGGGAGAATTCTCCCTTAGAGGGCTTAAAGGCTTAGTGGGTGATGGTACAAGAAGGGAAGGAGCCTTCTTTACCTGTTTTCTTTGATAAGTTTGGGTAATTGGAGAAGTGGGCTTATTTAGTAGGGACTGTGGGATAGATATAGAGTGGGAAGGTTGGGCTTGGCTAGCAGTGGATTGATCTAATGAGGGCCTTGACCCTGCTGCCATACCTTCATTGGGTTGGGACACCACCATCATTGTAGAGAACAATGGGGTGTCAACTCCTTCAGAGTCCCCAGCAGATCTTCTCATATTTGAGAAAACCTTGCCTTTTGGGGGTTTAGGTACATATACCCCAACAGATTGAGGTATATCCGTCAATTCATGGTTAATAACTGCTTGAACAAACCTGGGATACATATAAAAGCTCTTTTTGTTTCCCATGTTTGAGACAAGATCATTGAAAATCATTTGTGAAAAATTGTACCTTCTGGCAGTGGCCAAACAGACCAAAGCATAAGCAATGGTACTGCTGAACTCACTCCATCCAGTAGTCTTTTTAGAAATGCAGTGCATCAAGGTATGAACAAGAAAACGCCATTGGGGTGAAAATTTAGCTTTTGAGAACTTAAAAATACCCAATGGGCCTCCATACCCCATTCTTGTCAGAGTAGAAACCAGTTCATCATTAGGGATAGACGTTATACCAGAGGCATCGTCTAGACGTAGACTGATGCGAACTATCTCTTCAGTAACTGTCAATGGATTGCCACATACTGTCGACTTGATCATTCGCACACCATCCTCAGTAACAATGGTGGCATGTGCCCAGAATTGCCTTTGGTGCTCAATGTAGATAGTTGGAGACATAGTGAGAGCATGGGCAATGTGGCTCGACTTCAGAAAGTCGACTATCGGATGAAAACCTTCAGATTGTTTTGGCTTTTGGAGCATCGCAATTTCATTGTGCTCATCAATGAACGCCATGGATGCCATAGACCTTGAAGATTCTTGCCTGAAAACTTTGAACTTTGAGAGAGAAAGGGTTTAGAGCGCAAGGGAACAGTATGCAAAGAGTCGTTATGAACTTTTAGGCGGGCAAAAGGTATTTATAGTATTCGGAATATAAGCAGCATTAACCTTGAGCAGTATTAACCACTAGCAGCATTAACTGCAAGCAGTATTAACTACTAGCAGTATTAACTAACTAGCAGTATTAACCGCGAGCAGTATTAACCACGAGCAGTATTAACTGAACTAGCAGTATTAACTGAAATAGCAGTATTAACTACTAGCAGTATTAACTAACTAGCAGTATTAATCGCGAGCAGTATTAACCACAAGCAGTATTAACTGAACTAGCAGTATTAACTGAAATAGCAGTATTAACTACTAGCAGTATTAGCTGAACTAGCAGTATTAACTAAACTTACTCCTTTTAAACTTGCTAAATACTGAGTACTGCTATGCATATCCTGAAAAGAAGATTAGTAACACCAAGAATAACAATATACAGGTATAAACTCACTTTTTGAGAAGAAGATTATTCAAAGTTTATCATTCCCACACTTGTTACCAAGAAAGTGAATCTACCCACATCAAAAGCTTTAGTGAATAGATCAGCAAACTGATTATCAGTGTGAACTTTGACAACTTGAATAAGTTTCTTTTCATTACAATCTCTTATAAAGTGATACCTGATTTCAATGTGCTTTGTCTTTGAGTGCTTGACTGGATTATTTACAATGCTAATAGCACTGCTGTTGTCAATAAAGATTGGAGTATGTAGAAAGGTTACCCCATAATCCAGCATTTGATTCTGAATCCATAAGACTTGAGAACAGCAACTTGCAGCTGCTATGTACTCTGCCTCTGTTGTAGATGTGGATACGGTGGTTTGTTTCTTGCACTGCCATGAGACTAGTCTAGCACCCAAAAACTGACATCCTCCAGAAGTAGATTTTCTGTCCAAGTTTGCCCCACCTAGATCACTGTCTGAGTATGCTATTAGGTCAAAAGGTGAGTTATGCGGATACCAAAGTCCCAATCTGGGTTGCCCTTTGAGATATCTGAATATCCTCTTAACAGCTTGAAAGTGAGATTGCTTTGGCCTAACTTGAAATCTTGCACATACACAGACTGGAAACATAATATCTGGCCTTGATGCTGTGAGATACATGAGAGAGCCAATCATGGATCTATAAAGATGCACATCCATATCCTCCCCCTCAAGATCTGCTGTGATCTGCTTGTGTGTTTCCATAGGTGTGCTGGCAGGTTTTGATTCTGAGAAACCAAACTTGGTTAGAATATCCTGCACATACTTGGATTGACATATAAAAATGCCATCTGACTTCTGTTGAACTTGGAGTCCAAGGAAGAAAGTAAGTTCCCCCATGGAACTCATTTTGAACCTTTGATGCATTAAATCCTCAAACTCCTTGCACATATTGTTTCTTGTAGAACCAAAAATAATGTCATCAACATATATTTGGACCAGCAAGATATCCTTCTTCTTTCTTTTGATAAATAGAGTCTTATCAATGACTCCTCTTTCAAAGTCATTTTCCAAGAGATAGGATGACAGAGTGTCATACCATGCTCTTGGGGCTTGATGTAGTCCATAAAGTGCTTTCTTTAATTTGTATACTCTGTCTGGATAGCTTGGGTTTTCAAACCCTGGTGGTTGACAGACATATACTTCTTCTTCAATTGACCCATAGAGAAAAGCACTTTTTACATCCATTTGGTAGACTTTGAAGTTCATGTAAGAAGCATAGGCTAGGAATAGTCTGATTGCTTCTATCCTAGCTACAGGTGCAAAAACTTCTTCATAATCTATGCCCTCTTCTTGAGTGTAGCCTTGAGCTACCAGCCTTGCTTTGTTTCTTATAACAATACCTCTTTCATCTCTCTTGTTTCTGAAGATCCATTTTGTGCCAATTGCTCTGTGACCTTTAGGAAGGTCTACTAGATCCCACACATCTTGTAGCTTGAACTGTAACAATTCTTCTTGCATTGCTTCTATCCAGCTAGATTCTTTCATAGCATCATGTGCCTTTTTCGGCTCAAGCTGGGATAGAAAACATGAGAGCACTGTATGCTGTTGATCTTGCATTTCCTGGAGCCTGCTTTGATGTCTAGTCATCATGGGAGAAGAGACATCACCTATTATCAACTGTGGAGGATGATTCTTTTGAACTCTTGTGTTATGACTAGGTTCTACATTCAGTCCAGCCTCTAGATTAGAGTCATGCAATTCAACTGAAGTGTCTTCAGATGTCACTTCTGATTCTTGAGTCTCCTCATCTCTAGTGTCATCTTCACTCTGACTTGGTTCAGTAAATGATTCCTTTTCACAGTCTTCATTTACTGTGGGTATGGGAAAAATCACAGATTTAGATATACTTTCTTGAACTTGTGGGATCTCTGATTCTCCACCATCTGTTCCTGTATACTCATTACTTTGGTGACATTACCTTTTCCACTTATCTTACCACCAGTAAGATTGTCTCCAAATGCAACATGTCCTCCATTAATTTGCTTGAAATCCTGAAGGCATGACATGTTGCCAGTCATGTGCCTAGAGCAACCACTATCAACATGCCATATGCTCTTTCCCTTGAGCTGTTGGTTGCCCTGCACATTAAATAAATCAATTAGTATGATTGGGGACCCAAGCCAAAGTGATCTTGGGTCTGCCATTCTCATCAAAGTATTTACATTCCTTTTTAATGAGGTTTTTAAACTCAGAGCACTCTTTATTAGAGTACTTTGTCAATATGATTGGCTTAGCAGAATCAATACTGGAAGCAGTACTAACCTTAGAAGTACTAACAGAGTTAGCAGTACTAACAGGTGTAGCAGTACTAACAGGTTTAGCAGTACTAACCTTGTTAGCAGCATTAACATTGTTAGCAGTAGTATTACTTCTAGCAGCACTATCATTGTCAGCAGCACTATTTGTGGTAGCAGTACTAACAGTTTTAGTGCTTTTAGGAATCCACATATTGACACTTTCTTTAACAGAATACTTTTTCTTCATGTGGCTTTTAGTTTTAACATTTTTCTTAGCCACATGGTTCTTTTCAATTTTCTTATAACCAAAGGGTTTTTGCATGGATCTTTGGAAATTCATTCTTTGGTTCATAGGATTGAAATAACAGAATTTTGCAAGATGATTCAATTTGCCACAGATAAAGCAAGGTTTTGGTCTATTGATTTTACTCAGATCAACCCCTTGTTTATGTGCCCATTGATTATTCCAGTTTCTTTGATTTCCCCTCTTTTTGTCCTGTTTTTGGGGTTCATTCTTCTTACAAGTACACTGTTTGCAAGGACCTGGATTCACAACTGTGGTCTGTTTATAATGGACCTTATCAGACTTTTCCTCTGTCTTCTCTATGTTCTTGAATTTGATCCAAGTCCTTCCACAATCCTCATTGGTGATAATGTTGTTTTCTATAGAAATCTCACCACTCACCTTGTTCTTCTTACTCTTGCCAACCTCTTTCTCAGTCTTATCCTCAACAATTACTTCATCTAAGGGATCTATTTCAGTGGCTTCCTCAGGCAAGTCCTTCCTATCTTTGGTGTCTAACAGGTCTGAAGTAGGAGGAATGTAATTGTTGTTATATGGTGGAGGTGTGGCATTATACCCAATTCCTCTTCTTAATTTATCATGAATCTGATTTTGCAGTAAGGAGTCCATTGCTTTAGAAGCATTGGAAAACTTTTCTACATCAAGCTTAACCTTGGTTAACTCCTCTTTCAGTTTTTCACTCTCCTCTTTAGATTTGGTCAGTTTAAGTTCTAAATCCTTTTTCTCCCACTGCCAGTAATTGGTATCATATGAGTGTTGTAGTTCATTGGCTTGAAAACCTTTGATTTGATCTTCAAATCTCTCTACTATCCTCACATAGTCTTTTATATCCTTTTCTAGTCTCTTCAGGTCATCACTCATCTTCTGATTGTGATCCCTGTACCTTTTAACAGTGTCTATGCAAGTTTTAGAGCAGAGATTAGAACTTACCTCAGATGGGAGATCAGATACTTTAGCCATAAGAGCTTGATTCTGAATAGCTTCTTCTGCTTGATCACTCCAATCAAACCCCATTCCTTGTTGAGAAACAAGGGCTTGAGCAGAGTTTCTATTGTTATTGAAGCTTCCAGATTGAGCTTGTTGATGGTTGTTGTTGTGAGACATTCCACTTCTGCATTCTCTAGCAAAATGTCCCTTAAGATGACATTTGTAGCATTCTACCTTTGATTTATCAAACCCTGCTCCATCTTCTCTTCTTTGTGAGAAGTTGTTTCTTCCAGTCCTCTTTATAAACTTCTTAACCCTCATGGAGAGCATGGCCATCTGCCATTTAATATCCATCTCTTCCAGATCATCAGGATGAAGTTGTTCTAAGTCATCATTGATCAAAGAAGAATTTCCATGATTAGAAAGAAGAGCTTCAAATGCATAATCAGTGCCTTTATCTAGATTTGATCCATTAGTAGCATTAACTGATTCAGAGTTAGCAGTAGAATCAATTGATGCTGATAGGAGTGCAGCATTATGAACATATCCAGAAGGCTTCTTCTTTGCCTCCACCTCAGCTTCAAAAACTCTAAGATCATTGTACAGATCATCAAGTTCTTTGTCTTCCAACTGATCATTCTGTCTGAATGACACAGTGTACATGGTCCATTCATCTCCAAGGGACCTTAAGAACTTTCTGTTCACATCATCTTGATCAATCTGTACTCCCATAGTAGCTAGTTCACCAATTAGTTTATTAAACCTGTCAAAAGTTTGAGTCATGGACTCATTCTTAGTTGAGATGAAGTTTTCATACTGTTGTTTTAAGATTGCCTTTTGATTTCTCTTGGTACTTTTAGTACCTGAGAATCTCTTCTCTAGAGCATTCCAGAGCATCTGTGCATCAGTACAATTGCAGAATTGGTGTTGATACTCATTTGGAATGGCCAAGAGCAGTGTGCTCAAGGCTTTCATCTCTGTCTGTCTTGATTTCCTATCTGTATCTGTCTTTGGAGGAGTTCTTTTGCCATCTTCACCAATCTTTCCTCCGTCAGATGGGCCATTCTCAATGATGTCCCACATAGAATAATCTGTGAGGAGAATATATTGCTTGATTCTGATTTTCCACATGTCAAATTCATTGGATCTGAGCATTGGAACTTTTGAGACCAAAGTACTGCTTGATTCTGTAAGATTTTCCATGATGAATAACTGTTTCTGAGAGAATTAGCTCTGATACCACTTGTCAGGATCGAATTCTTAACAAGAATTAATACTCAGAAACTAATATCAAAGAAGTTGCGGAAAAACACTTTGATATTTAATAAAACAGTAATCAAACACAGTATATAATGATCAAACAGTAAACTTGTATTGAATGCTTAAAACTACAAGGTTACACACTCAACCTCAATATCGATGAACAAGCTCACCAATACGAATTCTACTTCTCTAGAATTAGGATCTATGCCTTGAGGTCGATTTTTCTCTTGAAAAACAGTTATCTAAAAGTTCTGTTTCTCTATTCTAAATATTCTATACATATACTAATAGAAAGATAATTACAAAGAATAAACAAATCTTCAGTATATCTTCCATGTATATCTTCTAAGTATATCTTCAGTATATCCAGCTGTAGTACTTTCCATCCGGATCTCTTTAGCAGCACTAATAATGCTCAGCAGCATTAACTTCATCTAGCAGCATTAACTGCAAGCAGTATTAACTACTAGCAGTACTAACTAGCTAAGCAGTACTAACTTTGTTCAAGCAGTACTAACTTTGACTAGCAGTATTAATTAACACTAGCAGTAGTAACACTCAGCAGTATTAATCTTCAACTTGTTCTGGCAGTAGTAACTACATTTGTACTAGCAGTAGTAACTACACTTAGTAGAATCTTCAGTTCCCAACAGAACATTTGCATGAAGTGCTAGAAGTTCTCCTAAAAGAGAAGTTGTACGCGAAGTTCTCAAAGTGAGAATTTTGGCTCAAAGAAGTGCAATTATTGGGTCATGTGGTGTCTGAAGATGGGGTGAAGGTAGACCTGACAAAGATCGAGGTGATGATGAGTTGGGAACCGCCGACGAGTCCGACGGAAATTCGAAGCTTCTTGTGATTGGCCGGCTATTACAGACGCTTCATTCAAGATTTCTCCAAAATAGCTTCGCCACTCACCTCCCTCACGAAGAAGAATGCCAAATTCCTTTGGACCGACACGCAGGATCAAGCCTTTCAAACACTCAAGGAGAGGTTGTGCGAAGCTCCCATTCTGTCCCTACCCGAAGGATCAGATGACTTCGTGGTATATAGCGATGCTTCCAAGATGGGTCTCAGGTGTGTGTTGATGCCACGGGGAAAGGTGATAGCCTATGCGTCACGACAACTAAAGGACCACGAGAAGAACTACCCGACTCATGACTTGGAATTGGCGGCAGTGGTATTCGCACTGAAGTTATGGCGACATTATTTGTATGGAACAAAATGTACCTTTTTTACCGATCACAAGAGTCTTAAGTACATCTTCGATCAAAAAGAACTTAATATACGACAAAGAAGGTGGCTTCAGTTACTAAAGGACTATGATTGTGATTTACTCTACCATCCCGGTAAGGCCAACGTGGTGGCGGATGCGTTGAGTCGAAGGAGTTATGAAGGAGGTGTTAAGTTATCCCTCACGAGAATCGATGTGGTATCAAGTCTCTTGGAAAACATCAAGACGAGTCAGATGGAAGCACTCAAGGAAGAAAATCTCAAATCTGAAGTTATGTTGAAGCAAAGTGAACTTTTGACGGAAGATGGTCGGGGACTTAAACTTTTTCAAGGATGAATTTGGGTACCAAAACTTGGTGGAAATCGAGAGTTGCTTCTAGAGGAAGCACATAAGTCGAAATATTCTATACATCCCGGTAGCACCAAGATGTATAGAGACTTAAAGTTGAACTATTGGTGGCCAGTCATGAAGCTAGACGTGGCCAACTACGTGGAGAGGTGTGTCACGTGTCTTCAAGTCAAGGCAGAACATCAAATACCATACGGAAGTTTACAACCATTGTCCATTCCCGAGTGGAAATGAGACAACATCACCATGGATTTTGTGACGAAACTACCGAAGACCCTGCGAGGTCATGACACCATTGGGGTAATTGTTGACCGGCTAACCAAGAGCGCACATTTCCTTGCTATGCGAGAGACCTTGCCAATAGAGAAATTGTCCAAGCTTTATATCGATGAGGTGGTGTCGAGGCATGGAGTCCCGCAATCTATCGTATCGTATCGGGACAGTCGGTTCACATCGAATTTTTGGGCTAGTCTACAGAAAGAGTTGGGCACCAGATTAAATCTGAGCACGGCGTATCATCCTCAAACGGATGGTCAAAGCGAGAGAACAATCCAGACGCTCGAGGACATGTTGAGGTCGTGTGTCATAGATTTTGGAGGAAGTTGGGACTCACACCTAAAATTGGTGGAGTTCGCTTATAATAACAGTTACCATTCTAGTATCATAATGGCACCGTTCGAGGCATTGTATGGACGGAAATGTAGAACCACGGTTTGTTGGCTCGAAGTAGGCGAGAAGCAATTCGCCGGACCGGAAATAGTTCAAGAGACGACGGATAAGTTGAAAGAAATTCGAGAGAGATTAAAGGCGGCTCAAGACCGACAGAAAAGTTATGCATATAAGAAGAGAAGAATGGTCGAATTCCAAGTGGGCGATTGTGTCATGTTGAAAGTATCTCCATGGAAGGGGATTATTCGGTTTGGGAAGCGCGGGAAGCTTAGTCCCCGTTTCCTTGGACCCTTTGTTATTTTTGAGAGGGTCGGATTACAATCCTACCGGTTGAACTTGCCACCGAAAATGTATGGAATACATCCTACCTTCCACGTGTGTTACCTTCGGAAGTGTCTAGCCGAGGAGGAAAGTGTGATACCCTTGACGGAAATTCGAGTAGATAACGAAAACTGTTGCGTGGAAGAACCGGAAGCGATTTTGGAATCGAAGGTGAAAAAGTTGTGACATAAGGACGTGGTCATGTTTAAAGTCCAATGGAAGCACCATCATGGAGCTAACGTCACTTGGGAGTCCGAAGATGAGATGAGGAAGCGTTATCCTCAATTGTTCGCTTAGAGTGTGATTTCGGGGACAAAATCCGATTTAGGTGGGGAGGATTGTAACATCCGGAATTTCAGGTAAGCATAAGACTTCGTTAATCTTATGGTTTTGTACTAAATGTAGTAGGAAATTATATGTTAATTTCTAGTTGGTTTAAAGTTTGTTAATAGTAATGTTTGGAAACCTTATATCAGCCCATTCGAGAAACAGTGAGTTGTGCGGCTTACTACGCGGGCTCCAAGCCGCGGTCCAAGCCGCGTAACACACTGGAGTGCAGTCGGGGGAATACACGCGCGGCTTATGGCGCAACCTCCAGGTCGCGGCCCAAGCTGCGGGGCTACCTGCATGTCCCCAAAACCCTTTTCTTCCCGATTTTAATTCACAAACACACACACACTCGATTTCAGCAGCGATTTTAGGGCTTTGGGCAACAATTTCATCCTCTACTCACCTCAAAGCATTTATTTCAAACCTTGGGTGGTTAGGCAACAATCTTTGGGCATTAAACCTACCTTGGAGATCATTTATTGGAGTAGATTTTCAAGATCCAAGTTCAAATCACTCTCATCCAACTTCTAGGGTTTTCATCTTTTCTAGGTTTTAAGCCAAAAACCTAGAATGTGAGTTTACTAAACCTTTGTTAAAACTAGATACACATCATAATCTTCTACTTGCTATTATAAAATCTTTACTTGAAGTGTTCATTTCTAAATGTCTATGTATTTGGGGTTTTTCCTTATGAAATATGTTTATTTGTAACTTGCCATGATTTGATGAGTATATATGTATATCTTGGCATTTTGATGATCTCTTACTTGAGACACCTTTGGTGGTATCATATCTACATGAGGAAAGTTGTAGTTATACTAGTCGTATATCGGACTTTATGTTGTTTAGGATGGTAATATCGTACCCATGGTTGGTATTGAAATATTCTTTGTTATAATGTACCTTGAGACCTCCTATGAATTATGTTGGACGAACCAAGTCAGTAGACACTAGGAGGATGTAGTCTTTGAGTGCCACCGTAAATGGTATGTGCCTAGACCTCCGCCATTCGGGGTAATGCCATGGTTGTAGTCCTCGGATGTGCCGGGTCTTTCGGATGTCACTCTAGTAGTTGGCATCAAGGTATATCGACTCTTTGGGTGGAACTTGATTGGTGTTATGGGTTTCCCCTATTGACTCCACATTTAATGAACTCTGGTTAATTGCTAATAAGAATCATAATTGGATTTATATGCTATTTCTTGTGCAAGCTCACTAGGCTTTTTGGCCTAACACTTGTTTGGTGTCGATGTGTATCTCAGGTTCTAGTGGCGTCACTTCTAAGCAGGCCTAGTCGGTCCTTGGTGAGAGCTTGGGGAAGGTGTTTTGGGATGCACTTTTGGTGAAGATACTGATTGGACTATAGAAAACACCCTTTTTGTAATCTGTTTTGTATTTTAGAAATTTGATTAGTTAGTTGTTGTTTATTTCCGTTACATTACAACTGTAATTAACAGGTTTAAATATTTCTCCATTTTTGGGAGGCTCTTGCTATGGCAATTTCCGCATACCTTATATTCGTTTTATTCGGATTTTTGTTATCCCTATTTTTAGGGTGTTACATCACCAAAAATGCATAAATCATGCTAATACTTTTCAAAATATTCAAATCCCAAATATTGGCATTCCACGAGACTAAAACAACCCAAGTTTATCAAATATGAAAATTTATCAAAATACCCAACACATTGACAAGTACTAAGTAAAACATATTTTTTTACTTCAAAATACTCATTTTGGCATGTACATAGTTTTCACAAAGCAACTTGAACTCACCTTGCTAGGTTAAGTTAAACCTAGGTTCCAAACCCAAATCCTTAGCCTACAAGGATGAAGCTTTCACCATCAACAAGTCCACTTCAACATTGAGCTAGGGTTTCCAACTAACCCATTTCTCCAAATCTAGAAGAGATGAACCACCAACAAATAGAACCTTTAGATCTACAAAGATCCTTACACTAAAGCTTGGATTAAACAAGAGATTTACCTTAGCCGAAACTTGAAGTCATCCAACCATCTTTCCAACGAAATCCTTCATTGCTTCCATAGTTAAGCCTCAAATCACCCAATCCTTAATCTTTTATTGTAGACCCATACCATAACAAGCTCCCAAAGCTGATATGTAGTCTCCCAAAATCGACCTAAGGAAGTGAGAAATGGAGAGGGAAGGTAACAATGAGAGAAAACCCTAAAATTTGGGTTTAAATTCGATCAGATAGGTCCCGCGGCCTTGTCCGCGACCTCAAGTCGTGGGCCAAGCCGTGCGTGTCTCTGAGTCGTGGACAACAGTTAGTTACGCGGGTTTAGCCGCGGCTTTGAGGTCGCGGTCCAAGCCGCATGTGTCACCTGATGCATCTTCTCACCCTTCGTGTTAAACCATTAGTCGACCGTTTCTCTTGGCCGATCGCTGACTGTTTTCCTGGAATGATCATAAACTGTTCATTAGGAATTTACGGATGTTACAATCCTCCCAACCTTAAAAGAGATTTCGTCCTCGAAATCTGGCACAAATCAAACGCCAGTTTACACATTAAGCAAGATCAATTGATTCCTTATTCAAAAAGGATCGCCTTCACGAAACCTTACCTCACATTCGAACCCATGTTGAAGCTCTATTGTATTCAAGATTAAAATAGTGGGTCAATTGTGTAATGTTTTAATGTCAAAGGGTTTGTGTTGTAAAGTCAACGTTAGTTGACTTAGTATAAATAGTTGTTGTTTCTTTGTAACCATTAAGTCACGGGCATTAAGAAAATACACACACATAGAGAGAACATAGAGAATTCGCATAGATACATCAAGTGAGATCTTTGACACAAAGACTTGTGACTTCGTTGTAATCTTGTGATTGTAATACAAATGCTTGTTTGATAATATGTGTTAATTGTTAATTGCTAGTATTCTGGGATCACATTTGGTATCAGAGAACAGATTCGACAAAATTGAGTTTTTAAGAGTTCGTATTCTGTCTGGTGAGTCTTGATTGAATTTTTGTGATTAAAAGAGTTTTTGATAAATCTTTTGGTTGAAAAGTGGTCGAAATATGATTTAGAATATCTTTTTGTGAGTGAATTGCATTGAAAAATCAAATTTGATCATCAATTTGTGATTTTTTGAAAGTTTTGTTCGAACGAGTTCAGTTTACTGTTTAATCAAAATTCTTGATGTTTAAGTGTGAATTTGGATTTGATATTGAATTGGATTGTTCTATGTACTAATCTGATCATTTTTGTGAAGTTACAGCCTCTAGATCGAAGTTTTTGATTGCAATTTGGACTAGAATCTGATTTTTAGGACCGTATACTCAAGAACTCGCAGGATCTGCAGGATCTGTACATTTCGTACGAAGAACTCGCAGATCTAAGATTTCGCAGAAAGAATTCGCTTAATTCTGTCTAAAATCATCAAGTATAGAATTCGTACAACAGTGATGTACGAAAAGTAGAAGAATTGGCATAAAATTTCTTGAAAAATCATTTAAAGTGTGGAATTCGTATACCTCTATATACGAAAAGCAAGAATTCGCAGAGATCTAGTATGCGAAAAGTTGAGTTTTGAAATTTAAGGGCAAGAATTCGCAAGTGGTCTTATACGAATTGCCCAGAATTCGCACATGTATGTGATGCGAATTGTGTAGAATTCGCATATCTGTGTGGTGCGAATTGTTAGTTTTCGCATAAGTTTTCATAAATTTTTTAAAGGATTTCGCATAATTCTTCAAAATTCTTTCTAAGTTCAGAATTCGTATGAGATGCGAAATGTTTGTGAAATCTCAAAAATTTTCTAAGTAAAGGACTCGCATCTTCTTGCGATACGAATTATGTGTGCGAAAAGTTATTGTGCGAAAAGCTTGAAGTTAATTTTTTTTTCTAAGGTTGGATTTCGCTTAAGAGATACGTGTGAATTGTGAAGAACTCGCATAAAGCTTTATACGAATTCTTAAGAATTCACATATAAGCTCATGCGAATTGCTTAGTTTTGAGTGTCTCTTGCATGTGAATTGTTGGATCAAATAATTGTATTCAAGATTAAAGGGTTTAAACTGTATTTATTTGATAGTTAAAGTTAGAGGGTCTAATTAGTATTTATTCAATAGTTATTAAGCTATTGGGCCTCAAGCCCATTAAGCATTAGGAAGCCCATATGGCCTAAGTATTTAAAGTTTTAATTATTTAGTTTTAGGGTTAAGATACCTCATAATAATTGTTTAAGAGATTATAGTAGCCGTACGTTTTCTCTGTACTCAAAGGGTATCAAGAACACTCAAGGGTTTCATTGTTTATTCAAGGGATTGATATGTTACTCTGATTTATATATATCTTGATTATTATTGTGTTTCTGTGATTGTTAATCAACTAGATTAAATCTGGGATAACAAATGGTATCAGAGCCTAAAGAATCAAAAAAAATTCATCGAAGTTACTATTCATCGAAGTTACTGTTCATCGAAATTTTTTTTTTCATCTGATTTCATGAATCTATGTGCGTTTATGTTTAAGATTGATCTGATTAGGTGTGTTTTGCGTTATTGAACACTATCTGATTGATTAATTGCATTAGAAAGTATATCAAGTGATTGAATTTGTGATTTTGAGTTTTCTGGGTTCAAAGAGAGTCGACACTGTGTTCTTCATAATCGATGCATGAAAGTTGAAATTAATCTTTGATTTTGATTGAATACTGATAGATACTTGTTTCTGGGCACAAAGGTGTAATTTCTGCATTCAATTTCTGGGTTAAAGTGATTTTTGTGTTGAGTATTGTTGTTGTTCATCGACGTTCTGGGCTGTTTAATAAGAACATACCGGTCGAAACAAGTTTACCGGTCAAAGGCACATTACCGGTCGAACAATATATCGGTCTAAGACACTATCGGTCCATACCTTTGTATCGGTCAAAGCCTATATCGGTCTAGTCCATTACAGGTCGAATACCCTTTACCGATCCTTAGCAGTATCGGTCTATCACTATACCGGTCGAATTCACCATATCGGTCCATTCTCAATACCGGTCGACCGAATCATATCGGTCAAACACCTTGTATCGATCGAAGACTAATACCGGTCAAAGCACTCTATCGGTCGTGTAGTATACCGGTCTTTACAAGTTCCCGGTCGAACTCTCTACCGGTCTTTACAAGTCTCTGGTCGAAGCATATCCCCGGTCGATTTTTGCAAACTGTAATAGGGCATCTCAAAGTCAAAAAAAAATTCTCTAGGGGCGCTGCCCCCATACCCCCGCAAGGGCGTTGCCCCTTGACCCCACTCGCTAAACGGGTAGCGGGACCCCCGTGCTAAGTCTGCGAAGGGGGACAAAGTTTTGTTCTTGATCAAAATCTTTGTGAATTTTACTGTGCGAGTACTGCATTTAATTATTTTTGGGAATTTATTTTTCTGAAATTTTTTTAGTGTAGTTATTATCCTATACTTGATTCTAACGATCTCATCTAGTTGGTTGTCTTGATACAGATAAGTTTAATTACTAACCGTACAGCTAAGGTGTCGAACCAGCTTCTCTCGATGGGCTCTCAGTCCAAACCGCCTGTTCTTATGGCTGATGAATATCAGCAATGGAAGAAGAGAATGGTCCAGTTTCTAAATCACAAGAACAGAGACTATATGGACTCAATTATTAATGGTCCGGTAAATCCAATGGTCAGAGTACCTGGTCAAGCTGAAACAGAGACCTCACCAGAAATCCCTGACAGATATGTTCCTAAACCTTATCAGTTCTTTACTGAAAAGCAGAAACAACAGTACAAGACCGATGAAGAGGCTCTTATCTATCTGACCATGGCAATCCCAAATGACATCTACAACCGTGTAGACAGTCGGAACTCAGCAAAAGAAATCTGGGATGAACTGTCAAGACAGTTTGAAGGAAGTGAAGCCTCCATCCAAGCTAAGCAGAATCTATGCATAAATGCATACGAGGGATTTCACGCAAAAGAAGGATAGACGCTGTTAGAGACCTACAACAGATATAACATCATTCTCAATGACTTGCGGAGGAACAACATCTCTAAGTCTGCTTCGGAGATAAATTATAAGTTCATCAAGAACTTAAATCCTTAATGGAAGAACTTTGCCATCAACCTTCAGATGTCAAAGAACATGGCTCAAGAGAACGTCACTGATATCTTCTCTACTCTTTCTCAGCACGAGGACGAAGTGAGAACCATCAATAATTAGTCAAATAAACTGAAGGATTTTGTGGCTCTCATAGCCGGCAAAGGTTCTGTATCCTCTGCAAGGTCAAAGAAAAAGGTGTCTAAAGCTCTAGTTACCGAAGTTACTGATTTTGACTCTGCTTCAAGTGATGAAGAATTGGAGATTGATTCTGATCCAAATATTCAGAAGTTCTCTGAGGACTTGGCTCTTATTACTAGAAGATTCAAGAAGACCTTTGGCAAGAAAAAGTTCTACTCAAAGCCAAAGTATGATGGACACAAGAAAGAGAAGTCTGAGATGCGATACAAGCCGAGGCATGGAAAGAGAGAGGAAGGACGAGAAGACAGGAAGGAAGATAGACGAGAAGGAAAGAGAGAGGAGAAGCGAGAAGAACGAAAGGATGAACCAGGAAGATGCTACAACTGTGGCAAATTTGGGCATTTCTCGAGGGACTGCAAGTTCAAGAAGGTAAAGAACTCAGAGTACTACGCAAGAAAGTCACTTATTGCCAAGAAAGTTGAAGAAGGAAAAGTGCTAATGGATGAAGAAGAGAACTGGCTGTATCAAAGTTCCGATGACGAGGAGCAAGCTCACTTCACCCAAGTATCTTATATGGCAAAGCTGGAAGGTGACGATGAAGACTCTGAGACACAATCCGAAGATGCAAACTCTGAGGTAAGTGACAATTCTGAACTTATTGAATCTTTAATGGCCCAAATACATGGTATGAAAGATGAATTTGCTTTATTGAAAGGCAAACTTAGCTCTGCACATCAATCTGCATTAAGCTTTCGTGATGAAAATGCCATTTTAAAAGTTGTTGTGGAAGAAAAAGAAAAGGAAAAAGACAATTTAAAACCTGAAAAAGCGTCTTTAAAAGAAAAAATATCTGGTTTAGAAACAGATCTTGTGAATCTTAATGCTGAAAAGGGTGAGTTTCAAATAAAATTTGAAGTTTGTTATAAAGAAAGAAATGAAGCTTACACCAAAATCAAGCAACTGGAGGACATTAATATGAAACGAGGTCAGACTGAGCAAACATTAAATCTGTTGACGAATAAACTCCAAGACGAAAGGTTTTATAAACTAAAACCAGGTTTGGGTGTGCCAACTAATGAAATTTTGAAAAAGGCACTGGAGCATCTATATAATTTTGATAAATTCGGCTCCGCAATCAGACCCATTCCTGACATTCGTGCAACTTTTGTTGAAGCAAGTACTCCTAAACCTTTTACTGAGACCAAAGGTCAAGAAGAAATGGGAAAGAACAAGTCTGGTGACACTGATTCTCAAAATCTTTTTAAATCAGTTGGTTTTCAATATGGTGGTTTAAACAAAAGCTATGCGACTCGAAAAATCGAATTTACTGAACTTGAATCACTATTTACCACACCTTCCAAAGAATCAGTAAGCACCAACACAGTTCTACCTGAGACTGCATGCAACTATGATGAGTATGATTCAGATGTTGATCCATCTATTATACCATCAGTCTCAAATCCCATTACTTCTAAACCTTTACTTGTTGAAGAGGTTGAAGAAGAAAATGCTATCACGAATGGTTCTTGTTCTCAAAATGACAAAACGGAGTTTATTGAGTCCATGACTGAAGAGATATTCTCTGAAATGATGAATGCTTCAGACTCTGATCCTGTTTCTGATTTAAAGGGGTCAAATTCTGTGAATGATCATACATCTGAATTGATGAAGCAAATTGATTTGTTGCAACAGTCTCTTGATGAGGTTGAAGATGAAAACGTTGATCTCAAACATAAACTTGAAAAATCTTTAAAAGAAAATCAAGAGCTTTGCATAGAGATCAATGATTTGAAAGTTACTATGTTTAAAAATGCTTCAAGTGATAAACAGATGTTCAATGATCCAAGCGGGAAGGTAAGAACCAATCCAGAATTTGATGCTCCTACAAAACCTACAGTTGTTTACTCTGATTGTCCTGAATATACACCGGGTATTTTTGAAAAGGGTGAGACTTCAAATAGCATTAGAAAAGAACCACCTTCTAAGTTAGAGACTAACAAGGTTCCTGTTTCTGTTTCAGATATAAAAGGAAATGGAGTTGGGAGGAGTAAGACAATAGTTTGAATAAGAATGATAGGCTATCTAGTGAACCTTTTATTCCAAATAGTTGTACTTCTGACAAGGTTATTTTGAAAAGTAATTCTTTTGATAAACATGAATGTAAGGTTTGTTCCGATAAATCTAAGTTTATGAATTTTGCTCGAAAGAATCTATATTGCAAACACTGCTGGGATAACTCATTCAAATACTACTCCCCTCCAAAGTCCAAACAGAATAAGAGAAAAGCTAAACTGAACTTTAAGTCTAATTCTATTTCTAATTCTTCTGCACAACCCAAAGTGTATCGAGCTAAGGTTGCCAATCCTACTTCTAAAAAGCACTTTCAGGAACTGAATGTTAAGATGGTTTGGAAATGGGTTCCAAAACCGCGTTATGAATGGAGAGTGAAAGTCAAACCAGATGATATTCCTGAGTTGCTTGATGTTAACCGCGAAGGACCCATCTTGATATGGGTGCCTAAGCAAAACTAATTGTCTCTTTTGCAGGCCTGTCGATTGTGGGTAATAGATTCCGGATGTTCACGCCACATGACAGGATTCAAGCACCTCTTGCATAACTATGTGAAGGAGGCTGCCGGAGCAGTTAGATTTGCCAATTCTGAAGCCGAAGGCCACGTCAGGGGATATGGAATGCTCGATAATGGTGTTGTGAAGATTCAAAGAGTATTATATGTAGAAGGGATTGATCACAATCTGTTTAGTACCAGTCACTTCTGTGACATGAAATATCAAGTCCGCTTCACAACCACTCATTGCTATCTAGAGGATCCCGATGGTTACGAAGTCTTCAAAGCTGAGCGCCATGGAAATCTATACTATGTAGATTTTCCTACACTGTCTGCCACACGTCCAGTATGCCTCCTAGCCAAAGCTTCCAAAGCACAATCGTGGACGTGGCATCGACGCCTGTCTCATCAAAATTTCAGATCTATAGCGAAGCTACAGAGACAAGGTCTGGTCAAAGGTCTACCAGAAATGAGGTTCGAAAAAGACTCACTCTGTCCCGCATGTGAGTTGGGCAAAATGAAGCGTAGCTCATTCAAGTCCAAATCTGAATCATCAACCTCATCTGCACTGGAACTCCTTCATATGAACCTTTGTGGCCCAATGCGCACAACATCTATCAACGGAAAGAAATATGTGTTGGTAATGATAGATGACTACTCAAGGTATACATGGCTCGAGTTTCTTTGCAATAAGTCAGATGCGCCAGAGTTGATTATCGCTTTCATCAAGCGCATTCAAGTACGTCTTCAACTGCCAGTCAGAACCATTCACAGTGACAATGGCACGGAGTTCAAGAATAACCCTGAAGAGTTATCTTACTTCTGTGGGTATTTCACACAATTTCTCCGCAACCTACACTCCACAGCAAAACGGCATTGTTGAACGGAAGAACCGCACTCTGGTTGAAGCAACTCGTACTATGCTTGCTTACTCGGATCTACCCATGTACCTTTGGGCTGAGGCAGTCGCTACAGCATGTTTTACTCAGAACCGTACCATTGTGGTCAAGCGATTTAATAAAACAGGATATGAGTTAATCAACAATCGTACACCTAATATCAAATTTCTTCGTGTTTTCGGTTGCAGGTGTTACATTCTTAAAGAGCGTCAAGGATTATCAAAATTTGATAAGAAAGCGGATGAAGGATATCTCGTTGGATACTCTCTGACATCCAAAGCTTATCGAATTTACATTATCCGAACCAAGACGGTTGTTGAGAGCATGAATGTCTCATTTGATGAGAATTCTACAAGGACTTCTGGACACAATAGTTCAGAACTCGTAATTAAGAACAAAGCTTCTATTCAATCCCGAATAGAACCAGCTTCTCAAGGATCCACTTCTTCTAACTCTAACTTTACTTCATCTGAGTTAGATTTATTGTTTATTGATGCCTTTGATGATATATGTGCAGATTTTGAAAAAGGCATATCAACATCAATAACAAGTGGTACAGGTTCGGAGGTCCCTACTATATCTGAAGACATATCTGGACCGTCCGAAGAAGAAGTCACTGAAACTTCATCTCCATCAGGTACAACTCAACCATTAGTTTCTGACTCTACTAATGTTGAATCTGTCTCTACAGATAGTTTTTCTGGAAATGAAGTCCCGAGTACTTCAACTGCCAGTCCAGAACCCTCAGTATCAGAAACACCAGTCCAAGATGTCTCGAGTACATCTATGGAGCTGCTTGCTGTGCACGACGAAAACGATGCGTCCAATACGCAACAACAAGTTGAATCCTTACCAATCACACATCGTTGGACTAAGGATCATCCCCTGACCAATGTGATAGGTGACGTACAATCTGGTGTCACGACAAGGTCAGCAACAACTAACTTCTGCATGTTTTCAAGCTTCCTCAGTTCCTTAGAGCCAAAGAAAGCGTCTGAAGCTCTACGTGATCCCTTCTGGATTTCTGCCATGCAAGACGAGCTTCTACAATTCGAAAGGAACAAGGTATGGCGCTTGATCCCACTACTTAAAGGTAAATCTGTTATAGGAACAAAGTGGTTTTTCAGAAATAAGAAAGACGAAGCCGGAGTAGTAGTGAGAAACAAAGCTCGTTTGGTCGCAAAAGGGTACTGTCAACAAGAGGGCATTGACTATGACGAAACATTCGCCCCGGTTGCAAGGATCGAAAGCCATCAGAATCTTTCTAGCATATGCATCGCACAAAAAACTTTACTGTCTATCAAATGGACGTAAAGTCGGCTTTTCTGAACGGCGTTTTGCATGAGGAGGTTTACGTGGCTCAACCTGAAGGTTTCGTTGATCCTCATCACCCTGATCATGTCTACGTCTTAGAAAAAGCACTTTATGGTCTTAAACAAGCTCCGCGAGCCTGGTATGAAACTCTCACTAAATTTCTACTTGCTTCTGGTTTCAAGAGAGGAACAGTTGATACTACCTTATTTCTCAAAAGGCAAGGTGAGGACTTGATTCTCATTCAGATTTATGTTGACAACATAATATTTGGGTCGACAAATCCGAAATTTTGTAAGAACTTTTCAAAGATAATGGAAACAAAGTTTGAAATATCGATGATGGGTGAATTGAATTTCTTTCTTGGTTTACAAGTAAAGCAATTACCCGACGGCATATTTATTAATCAAGCTAAATATATAAAAGATATTTTGAAAAAGTTCAATATGTCAGATAGTTCAGTCATGAAAACACCAATGGCTACTGGTACACTCTTAGACGCAGATCCCTCCGGGAAACCTGTTGATCAAAAGGTGTATCGTAGCATGATTGGATCTTTACTTTATCTGACTGCAAGTCGCCCAGATATAATGTTTGCCACATGCTTTTGTGTGAGATATCAGTCTAATCCTAAAGAGTCGCACTTAACTGCTGTGAAGCGAATCCTTAGATATCTCAAAGGCTCTCCTGATTTAGGCCTTTGGTATCCAAAGGATTCCCATTTTGATCTAACTGCCTTTACAGATGCTGATCATGCAGGATGTAAGCTAGACCGGAAAAGCACCTCTGGATCATGTCAATTCATAGGTGACAAACTTGTGAGTTGGACTTCAAAGAAACAAAACTGTGTTTCAACATCCACTGCCGAGGCTGAGTATGTAGCTGCTGCTAGCTGTTGTTCTCAAGTCCTCTGGATGACGACAAAATTAAGTGACTTTGGATACAACTACAAGGGTGTTCCTATTTATTGTGATTCCAAGAGTGTCATATCTATAACTGCTAACCCGGTACAGCATTCGAAGACCAAGCATATCGATGTACGCTATCATTTCATCAAGGATCATGTAGAAAAAGGTAATACTTAAATGCACTTTGTTCAAACTGACTTCCAGTTAGCTGATCTTTTCACCAAGTCGTTGGATGAAAAGCGTTTTCAATTTCTAATCAGCAAACTTGGTATGTTGAACATGTCTTAGACCTTACTCATGATTCAAGGGGGAGTATTCTCTGTCTGGATTTTGTGTTCATTTTTATTCTTCAACTGTTGCTAACGAAAGACGAATCATTTTCACAAATGATTACCATTATTTCTGTTATTTATGCAGGTTTGGTCAAGTGGCAATGGTTTCTAATCACATCAGATTAGAACCCGCACTTCAGTGCTTTATTTATTTTTTCTGCTTTATTATTAAAAAAAAATTATCAGTTAAGGGGGAGAATATCTGTGATCTTAAATGCTTATCTGACCGTGTGTTCTTAAAGATAAATACTTGTGTTTTATCTTGTCAATATACTTTCTCAAGTATTTATACACATAACGGTTTAGAACATTCTATTTGACTTTGTTATTACCATGTATCAAAAGTGAAATCTTTCTATGGTAATACTCACGTTATTTGTATTCACTGTTGATTGAATTAAACGTCATTTCATGTGCTTTCATTGAAAATATGTTTATATATTGTTCATATAAACAACATTCGTTTTTGATTCTCCAAAATATTATTCTTCATGATAAAATGATATGAGCTTAATTGTCAAACTCTTTTAGTTTGAGGGGGAGAATTGCATCGTCAAACACAACTGTTTTGACTTCTCCAAAAATTTTTATGCTTCATGTAACTAGTGGTATTTGTGCTTACATGTACAAAACGCCTGTTGAACAGCATGTTCTTTTAGGAAAATACATGGGATTCAGTGTGAGTACTTAACAGAACTTCCATGGATTCACGATAACCAGTGTTTCCTACCCAGGAAGTATACCCTGAGTGATTGAGGAGAGAGGGGTAAAAAGAATTGAGTGATGGTGTGTGAAGAGGTAAAATGGAAAAGAGAGATTGGTTAGAAGCGAGCATTAAAAGAAAGAGGGTGAGAGATCAGAGTAAAAGAATATTAAACTCTACACCAAATTCTTTCTGAGCCGGGCAGCCACATAATCTGATTGGTTCACATTCTTTGGTGACCATCATTGAAATAGGCAACTAGCCCATGTCATCTCTTGCATACAACCCCACCAGCTACTCATTCTTTTCTCAAAAAGAGAATGTTTCACATTTTCTGGGGAAGCAGCACATACGCTATTGGTTCTTCATTTGGAAGATACTAATATTGAAAAAGAAGGAAAGTTGCCCCACCTTCAAACCCTTTCTCATGCACATTGAGTCTTTGTATAATTTGTTGCTGTCTCAACAAGTTTACATACTTTGAGCCTAAAATGAAAAGTAATCATCTATGCTTAAATTTTTTCATACACATGCACGAGCACACAGAAATTTGTTTTCTGTCAGAACGTTCATAAATAAACATGTGTTATTCGATAATTGAATGGAAGACCTGGGGAGTCTACATCAAACCAACTCCTTATATAGTAACTTTGTGTTACTGACAGGCATTCTAACTGAGTCATTTGTTGATTCAGGGTTACAACTCTTAAACTGTTTGAATTTGCAAAGCTTTAAACGGTTACAATTGACTATTTTTATCAGAAAAGATTGAAATAATCACTCTTTCCATCTGGGAAGACTGCTCTTATTTCTACACAGGGCTCGTTACATGAAGACTGTGCTTACGTGATCAAACACAATGGGGGAGATTGTCTTGAAAAGGGGGAGATTGTTTTGCAAAGTTTTGATGATGATGATTCTCACCACTCATCAAAAAGGGGAGAAGATACAATAAGGGAGAATTATCAAAGAAGGAGAATATAATGTGAAGACTGCTGAAGATTATAAAGAATTTAAAGAAAGTTTTGAAGCTATCAATGACATATCTGAAGAAAAGTGAAGACAAGTGAAGACCCGAAGACAATTGCAAAAAATTTTTTAATCTTGAATCCAAAGGGGGAGATTGTTGGATCAAATAATTGTATTCAAGATTAAAGGGTTTAAACTGTATTTATTTGATAGTTAAAGTTAGAGGGTCTAATTAGTATTTATTCAATAGTTATTAAGCTATTGGGCCTCAAGCCCATTAAGCATTAGGAAGCCCATATGGCCTAAGTATTTAAAGTTTTAATTATTTAGTTTTAGGGTTAAGATACCTCATAATAATTGTTTAAGAGATTATAGTAGCCGTACGTTTTCTTTGTATTCAAAGGGTATCAAGAACACTCAAGGGTTTCATTGTTTATTCAAGGGATTGGTATGTTACTCTGATTTATATATCTCTTGTTTATTATTGTGTTTCTGTGATTGTTAATCAACTAGATTAAATCTGGGATAACAGAATTGTAGACATATGCGAATTGTGTCTTGCTTTATACGAATTCCAAGTGATATACGAATTTTGTCATACTTTTCATGCTAATTACTCTTTAGTCTCAGTGTATGCGAATTCTGTACTTGAAGTTTTTAGAAATTTCATTTTCTGAAACTTTTTGAGTCTTATATCTTTTATCTCAATTTGTTGAACTAAAGATCAATACTAGCTAATTTTTGTGTGTGCAAATATTATTCAGAATGTCTAAAGAACTTCTCTCGATGGGTTCCCAATCCAAACCTCCGGTGTTATCTGTCGGGGAGTACGCTCAGTGGAAGAGGAGGATGGTTCAATTTTTAAACCACAAGAACCGAGACTACTTGAAATCAATTTTAGATGGTCCAGTTGAACCAGTAGTCACTGTACCCGGATAGGCTGCTACAGAGACCTCTCCAGAAATACCTGTCAGATATGTGCCTAAGCCATATCAGTACTTCAGCGAGAGAGAGAAGGAGTTATACAAGATAGATGAAGAAGCTCTTATCTATCTCACAATGGCTATTCCTAACGATATCTACAATCGAGTAGATAGTCGTGAATCTGCCAAGGCCATGTGGGATGAGCTTGAAAGACAGTTCCAGGGTACAGAACAGTCAATACAGGCAAAGCTAAACCAGAGCATAAATGCCTATGAAGGGTTTCATGCCAAAGAAGGGGAAGCTTTAGTGGACACTTACAACAGATTCAATGTGATTCTGAATGATTTGAGGAGGAACGGGATGAACAAGTCTGTTTCAGAAATCAACTACAAGTTCATCAAGAATCTGAACCCCGAATGGAAGAGCTATGCGATAAACATCCAGATGACTAAGAATATGGCCCAGGAGGATGTAAATGACATCTTCACTACCCTCTCACAGCATGAGGATGGGGTCAAAGTATTTAACGAAGAAAAGAAGATTGTCAAGGATTCGTTGGCTTTACTATCAGAAAGGAAAAAGGGTTCAAGTTCAAAGACTGTTTCTGCCTCCAAATACAAGTCAAAGAAGTCCAAATCCTTCCTCACAGAACTGAACCAATCAAGTTCTGAATTATCTTCCGATGAGACTGAGTTGCACTATGATGATGACATTCAGAGATTTGCTGAAAACCTGGACCTCATCACCAAACAGTTCCAGAAGAGTTTTGGTAAGAAAAGGTACTCAAAGTCAAATTATGAAGGGTACAGGAAGGATAGATCAGAGAAGTACAAACCAAAGTTTGGGAAGAAAGAAGGAAAAAGAGAAAAGAAGAGAGAAGAGAGAAGAGAAAAGAGAAGAGAAGAAAGAAGAGAAGACTGAGCCTAAATTTGGGAGGTGCTATAATTGTGGAAATCCAGGCCACTTCTCAAAGGATTGCAAGTTCAAGAGAGTTAAGAATTCAGAGTACTACACCAAGAAGTCCTTACTGGAAAAGAAGCAAGAAGAAGGAAAAGAGTTAATGGCTGAAGAAGAAAATTGGTTCTTTCAAAGTTCAGATGACGAATCAGCCCATTTTACTCAGGTCTGCTTGATGGCAAAGATTGATGAGAATGCAGAAACTTCTTCTGAGCAATCAGATGGTGACTCTGAGGTAAGTACTTTTTTTGAAAACTCTGAACTTGTTGAATCTTTAATGGCTCAAATACAAAATATGGAGAAAGAGTTTGAAAACTTAAAAGGCAAACTTAGCAATGAACGACAATCAATGATGAGTTTTCGTGATGAAAACGCATTGTTGAAGGTTGTTGTTGAGGATAAGGAATCAGAAAAGGATGCCTTGAAGAAAGAAAGAGAAATTTTAAAATCTAAAATTGTTAAACTTGAAAGAAACTTGGTTAATTTAAATTCTGAAAAAGGTGAATTTAAGATCAAATTTAAAGCTTGCTTTCAGGAAAGGAATGAAGCTTATTGCAAAATCAAACAACTGGAGGATTTGAACTTAAAAAGAGGACAAACTGAGCAAACATTGAATTTGCTAACTAACAAACTCCAAGATGTCCGTTTTTACAATGCTAAGTCGGGATTAGGTTTAACGAGAAAATCATGTTTTAAAGAAAGCCCCAGAAAACTTGTATAATTTTGATAAATTGGGGTCAAAACCAAAGAAAATCCCGGACATTCATGATACTTTTGTTAAAGCTGAAACTCCCAAGTCTGATATTTCTTCTAAAGGTAAAGAGGTGATAGATGATGATACGTCTAGTTGTGCTGATTCATAATCAAGTTTTAAATCAGTTGGATTTCAGTACAATGATTTGAATAAGAGTTATAAAAACAGAAAACTTGAATTTGTTGAGTTTCAATCATTGTTTTCCACACAATCTCCAACTGAATCAGCCAACAATGACACAGATATACCTGAGACTGAATGTCAGTATGATGAGTATGAATCAGACACTGATGTTGAGACTCAGACTCATATATCTGAATCTGTCACTTCTGAATCTCCAAAAGAAGTTAAGATTGAAGAGTGTTCAAATGTCATGAATCCTAGCATGCAAACTGAATTTGCAAACAAAATGACTGAGGAGATTTTTGATAAAATGATGAATGCTTCAGATCCTGTGCCTATTATAGAGAAGCTTGATTCAGACTCTGTGATGAATCAAACATCTGATTTTGAAAAACAAATAAAGACCTACAAAAGACCCTTGAAGAGTTAGAAGATGAGAATTGTGATCTCAAATTCAAACTTGACAAGTCTTTTGAGAAAAACAAAGAGCTTTCCAAAGAGTTAAATGATTTGAAAGTTGATTTGTTTAAACAAATTTTGAATGATAAAAAGGTGTTTGACTCTAAAAAATGGAATGTGCATTCAAATCTAGAGTTTGAGACTTCTTCTAAAACCTCTGTTGTTTATTCTGAAAGTCCTGAATATCTTCCAAGTATATTTGAAAAAGGTGAGTCTTCAGGTATTTTAAAGAAAAATTCATCTTTGAAGAAGAAAACTAACAAGGTTTCATTTCATGTTTCAGATCTAAGAAAGATAAATGGTAAAAGAGAATGGATGAAGAAAGAGAGTGAAAAGAAAGATGTTGGAAGTGAATGTAATGTTACCAATAGTGATGATTTGTCATATACAAGTTCGAACGACAATAAATGTCAAAATTGTATGAATAAATGTAATCATTTTGATAAATCAAAATTGTTGACATTTGCTAGTAAGAACTTGATTTGCAAACACTGTGGTGACAATGCTTTTACATTTCACTCTATTCCTCCTAAACCAAAAGTTATAAAAATGGCATATAGAGCTAAACCTGTATCCAAATCCTCAACACAACACACTAAAGTGTTTCATGCTAAGAATGCTAATCTTTCTAACACAAAGCAATTTCATGAGCTTAATGTTAAAATGATTTGGAAATGGATACCAAAGCCTAGATATGAATGGAGAATAAAGGCTAAGGTATATGATATCAAGAAATTGCATGAGGCTAACAGAAAGGACCCATCTGGATATGGGTACCTAAAAAGAAGTGATCTGTTCTTTTTGCAGGCCTGTCATCTGTGGTACATTGACTCAGGATGCTCTAGACACATGACAGGATTTAAGCATCTATTTCATAATTATATTGAAGAACCTGCAGGAACGGTCAGCTTCACCAACTCTGAGCTTAATGGAATCATCAGAGGACATGGTTCATTAAAGAATGGCACTGTGACGATCAAGAAAATATTGTATGTAGAAGGACTTGATCACAATCTGTTCAGTACAAGTCAATTCTGCGACAATCAATTTCAAGTTCGGTTTACAATCGATAGCTATTTTATTGAAGATGCGAACGGTAATGAGATTTTCAAAGCAGAACGTTATGGTAATCTTTACGCGGTGAACTTTCCAACGCTTTCAGCTACAAGATATGTATGCCTACTTGCCAAAGCATCGAAAGCTGAAAGTTAGACATGGCATCAGCGCTTGTCTCATCAGAACTTTAAAGCGATAGATCAGTTAGCGAGATAAGGTATAGTCAAAGGTCTACCTGAAATGAGGTTTGAGAAAGATTCACTTTGCCCTGCTTTCGAGATGGGAAAGATGAAAAGGAGTTCACACAAAGCAAAGACTGAATCTTCTTGCTCAACACCTCTAGAACTCATTCATATGGACCTTTGCGGACCAATGCGTACTCAATCTATCAATGGCAAAAAGTACATACTTGTTATGATAGACGAGTACTCGAGGTACACTTGGTTGGAGTTTTTGCGAAACAAATCTAATGCGCCAGAACTGATAATTGCCTTCATAAAAAAGATCCAAGTTCGACTTCAAATGCCAGCTAAAACATTGCAAAGTGATAACGGCACAGAGTTCAAGAATGATACGCTTCAAAGCTATCTCACATCTGTTGGGATTTCACACAACTTCTCTATTGCCTACACTCCACAACAAAATGACGTGGTCAAAAGGAAAAATCGAACCTTGGTTGAAGCTGCAAGAACGATGTTGGCATATTCTGATCTGCCAATGTATCTTTGGGCAGAAGCCGTTGCGACCACATGTTTTACTCAGAACCGAACGATCGTGATTAAAAGATTTTAAAAAACTGCGTACGAGCTTATTAATAAAAGAAAGTTTAACATTAAATTTCTACGTGTTTTTGGTTGCAGGTGCTATATACTGAGCGACCGTGATAATCTTGGAAAATTTGATGAGAAAGCAGACGAATGCTACTTTGTAGGATATTCTTTTATGTATAAAGCCTATCGTGTATACAACAAACCGACCAAGATTATCATGGAAAGCATGAACGTGTCGTTTGATGAGACTTCTACATTGACTTCTGAACACAATAGTTCAGAACTCAAGCTTAAAGAAAAGGCTTCTATTCAAGATACCATAAAACCCGAATCTTCACAATCTAAGCTTTCTAACTCATCTAATGTTACATTAGAGTTAGATTTATTATTTCTTGATGCGTTTATAGACATTTGTGTAGATTTTGACAAATCTGAAGCGTCCGCATCAACGTCAGAGGTCCCAACAGTTACTGAAGTCATCTTTGGACCTTCTGAACCGTTACTACAACAACCTCGTCAGGTACATCTACACCTAATATTTCTGAAAATACTAATACTGATTCACCTTCTGCAAATACAAATTCTGGAAGAGAAGTCTCGAGTACTTCATCTGTTGCTCCAGAATTACATGCTTCAGAAATAAATGTACAAGATGTCCTGAGTACATCTGAGGTTGTGCCTGCAGTTTATGATGAATATGATGATGATAATACGCAAGAAAATGTTCAACCGATTCCAAGCACAACACGTTGGACAAGAGATCACCCCTACATAATAACATTGGTGATGTACACAGTGGTGTTCAAACGCGTGCAGCATCTGCCAATTTTTGTTTATATTCAAGTTTACTTAGTTCCTTGGATCCTAAGAAAGTCTCAGAAGCCTTGCGCAATCCCGATTGGATTCTAGCTATGCAAGACGAGCTTCTGCAATTTGAAAGGAACAAGGTTTGGCGACTAATCCCACTACCTAAAGATCAATCAGTAATCGGCACGAAGTGGGTTTTCAGGAACAAAAGGGATGAAGTTGGAGTAGTAGTTCGGAACAAAGCTCGCCTAGTTGCTAAGGGTTACTGCCAATAGGAAGGCATCGACTACGATGAGAAGTTTGCCCCTGTAGCACGGATTTAAGCCATCAGGATCTTCTTATCCTATGCAGCCCAAAAGAACTTTACTGTCTATCAAATGGACGTAAAGTCTACGTTCTTAAATGGGATTCTGCATGAGGAGGTCTATGTTGCTCAACCTGAAGGTTTTGTTGATCCGAAACACCCATATCATGTCTACGTTCTAGACAAAGCGCTATACGGTTTAAAACAGGCACCGAGAGCTTGGTATGAAACTTTAACTCAATTCCTACTCGCTTCTGGATTTAAAAAAGATACAATAGATACAACCCTGTTCTTGAAAAAGCAAGGTGATGTTATGATTCTAATACAGATTTATGTGGACGATATTATATTCGGATCTACTAATCCCAAATTCTGTAATATAAAATTATGGAATCTCGTTTTGAAATGTCAATGATGGGTGAACTAACATTTTTTCTTGGACTTCAAGTAAAACAGTCACCTGAAGGCATTTTCATAAATCAGTCTAAATACATAAGAGATATCCTAAAAAAGTTCAATATGACTGATAGTTCAGTAATGAAAACGCCGATGGCAAACGGAACACTTTTAGATGCTGATTTGTCTGGTAAATCTGTTGATAAAAAAGTGTACCGAAGCATGATTGGATCATTACTGTATCTAACAGCTAGCAGACCTGATATAATGTTTGCTACATGCTTCTGTGCTAGATATCAAGCGAATCCGAAGGAATCTCACCTCGTCGCTGTTAAAAGAATTCTTAGATATCTCAAAGGCACTCCCGAGTTAGGCCTTTGGTATCCTACGGATTCTGGTTTCGATTTAACTACCTATACAAATGTTGACCATGCAGGTTGCAAGGTGGATCGAAAGAGCACATATGGATCTTGTATGTTTTTAGGAGACAAATTGGTTAGCTGGACTTCAAAGAAACAAAACTGCATTTCTACATCCACCGCTGAGGCAGAATAAGTAGTTGCGGCTAGCTGCTGTTCACAAGTCCTCTGGATGAAAACACAGTTGAAAGATTTTGGCTATTCCTACCAACGAGTTCCTATTTACTGTGATTCCAAAAGCGCGATAGCGATAACTGCTAATCCATTGCAACACTCGAAGACAAAACACATTGATGTACGGTACCATTTCATAAAGGATCACATGGAAAAGGGCGACATAGAAATGCATTTTGTGCAAACCGACTACCAATTGGCTGACCTTTTCACTAAACTGTTAGATGAAAAGCGTTTCAACTTCTTAGTCAGCAAATTAGGTATGTTGAATGCCAGTCCATGATCCGAGGGGGAGTGTATCTTATTTCTCTGCTTACATTGCATGTGTTTTCGGAAATCATGAACAGTTTTTACTATTCATCATGTACTGACTAAAGCGGAATCATTTTTACAATGATTACCAAAATCTTTTATTTTGCAGGTTGATTTCAAGTGACTATGGTTTCTGATTACAACAAATCAGAACCCGTTCTTCAATGGTAAAAGATGAAAATTACTATTCTCACCGGAGAATACGTAATAATGGCTTCTGAATACTTCAGTTCAGAACCCGACCTCAAAAGTTTTTTCTTCTGACGGATGCTTACAAGATAACATCTTTTCAATAAGTTTTTTTAATTTGAGGGGGAGTTACTGAAAATTACACTGTCATTTCTTTTAGGGGGAGAAGATAAAAGAAGTTTATTAGACTTTAACTGTCATATTTTTCTGATGACTTGAATTTTTACAGATATCGAGGGGGAGCATATCTGAAGTTTTTGTCAAGGATGCTTAAATGATGATATTCATTTAAAGGGGAGTTGAGAATTTCAATGATATAAAGGTATATTTTTTCTGAATCTCAAACTCTATCATACTTTGAAAGACGGACAACTTTCAAGTGTGAAAATTGGTTTCTTAAATGTTCAAACCACTTCACATTCTTAAAATGTTTTCATGAATTGAGAAGTGTGATTTTAAATGATTTTCTTTGGATACTTTCATGATTATCTGACCGTGTGTTTCCAAAAGATTAATACTTGTGTATTATCTTTTCTATATACTGTCAAGTATTCTTACACACATCGGTTCAGTACATTCTCATTGACTTTGTTATTACCATGTCTCAAAAGCTTAATCTTTCGATGGTAATACTCCCGTTTGAAATTCAATGTTGTTTGAAATCAGACGTCATTTCTTACTATAAATGTGCTTTCATTGATAAAATGTTTATATATCGTTCATATAAACAACTTTCATTCTTTGACACTCCATTATATTTTTCTTCATGATACTTTGATCTGATTAAATCATTATCAGATTCTCACACCCACGAAATTGAATAATCTTAAATGTTCAAAGTTTTGAGAGATCTTAAATGTTCAATTGCTCAAATTTCATTCTTATCTATAATGAGCATACATACACTGACTATGATTTCTTGTGCTTAATTGTCAAGTGTTAGAACATAAATATGTTCTAGTTTAGAAGTTTAGTAAAGTAATCTACATAATTATATTGGGCCTTGTATATGGGTTAGGGCTTAAATGTGTACAAGGGACTTAGGGGTATAAATAGGAATCTTGTAGTGTGTTTAGGGTAAGTTTTTCTAGCAATGTAGACATACGGTTCCTTTGCTCTCTAGTAGTTGTAGTTTACATTTTCGTATGAATAAAACTACAAATTTCCAATCCCAATTCCTTGTTTATCTTTATTATTCAATCGTTCATGATCTCAGGGACTCAACAAGTGGTATCAGAGCCTAACAGAGAAATCAATCTTTGTACGATCGAGATATGTTTGATTGAAGAACAGTCACTGCCGAAATTTTCGAATTTGTTGATTTAGTGTTAGTTTGTATGAACTTTGATGCTAAATTGGTTATGAGGTTATGGACGATCATCCTATAATCAATGAATCTGTTTGATTTCAACAAATTTGAAGAAATTGGATCGATTTTGAGTATTTTGTTTGAAACTTTTTTATTCACTATGGTTGAATCGATTTGGACTATAGAGTCAAAATTAAACATGGTCATCAACTACAATTGTGCTCAAAAGGTGTTTTCGAACCTGTGTTCAAAATTTCAACTCAAAATTCGATGTTTAGAAGGTTGAATTTGAAGAAAGTGTGAAAAATCATTCGAGATCTATGGAATTCGCATGATTCAGTTGAAGAACTCGCAGATGTTTGAAAGAATTCGCAGAATGAAGGTTTTTAGAAGGATTCACAACATAGAATTCACATACTGGAATTTGTATGCTTGAATTCGCAGGATTCGTTGAAGATGACATTTTTGTTAAGTATAGAATTCGCACATTAGTCTTATGCGAAATGTTGAAGGATTCGCATGACTATATTCCTTGAAGATGAAATTTTCGTAAGTGTGGAATTCGTATATATGTATGTTGCGAAAAGTAGAGATTTCGCAGATAAGAGTATTGCGAAAAGTCAAGGATTCACAAGTAAGTGTGATGCGAATTCTGAGGATTCGTAGGTATGAGGTCTGCGAAATGCGAGGATTTCGTATATAGGACCTTGCGAAAAGTAAGGATTCGCATGCCAGCCTATGCAAATTCGGGGGTTTAGGCTTAGTCCATCATACGAATTGTGCTCCAAAGTCAATAGTGATCTGCGAATTGATGGTGTTTTGCGAAAAGTTTTATCTTTTTGAGAATTCTGACTATTTTGAACCCTGTTTGATACAAGTTTGCCCAATTCCCGAGCTTTATACACGGAATGCATATGTGATATCACTCCTATCATACGTTGGTCACATATCTTTAGCAACTGATCTATTCTTACACGAGTGCTCATGTCTTTCAAGATTTTCAGATTCTGGATTTGATGATTTGGTCTCTGATTGGATTGAGTTAGATGCCTGAGCATCTGCAATCATCAGTCTAGAAAGCTTCTTTTGTGATTAGACCATTGAGAGCACTTTATCATTCTTCTGACTTGATCACTCAGTAGTATGAGCGACTGCAATCATTGTTCTGATGCTTGAGTTGTGATTCCGAATCCTGAGTGCTTATAATCATCCAGTTGATTCGTGAAGAAATGAGGTCTGGATTTGATTATTCAGTATTCTGGAAAGCAGTCAGAAAATGAGCGTCTTTTATCAGTTGTTGAACATTTGCTTGCCTTCTAACCCTTGTCTTGTAGTGTTGCTATCGGATACTACCTCCCTTAAGCTGATCAGATGAAGTTCCTAAGTTGAATTCTTATTTCAACTCGAGGTTCAAAGATAGATCAGATGTTATACACTGACGATGCACTTGGTTGTCATTCCAATACTCAACACATATCATTCTTGTGGGCATACGGAATGTGTTGGGTTTACAAGAGTCAAAAGTTGTCTTTATGTGCACTCAGTCGAAGTTATAGTCTACATCAGATCTGGTATTTCAGTTGAAACTCCAAGGATAAGAGCTACTTTCAAGGGGGAGCTAGAGGAGCTTTGAAGTTTATGCAACGCTAAGTTTTTTAAAGAAATCAAGGGGGAGAGGAGCTGAAGCTGGAGCTTAGAAGATAATGATTACTTTACAAAACTTAGAGGGAGAATGTTAGAACATAAATATGTTCTAGTTTAGAAGTTTAGTAAAGTAATCTACATAATTGTATTGGGCCTTGTATATGGGTTAGGGCTTAAATGTGTACAAGGGACTTGGGGTATAAATAGGAATCTTGTAGTGTGTTTAGGGTAAGTTTTTCTAGCAATGTAGACATACGGTTCCTTTGCTCTCTAGTACTCGTAGTTTACATTTTCGTATAAATAAAACTACAAATTTCCAATCCCAATTCCTTGTTTATCTTTATTATTCAATCATTCATGATCTCAGGGACTCAACATCAAGATAATCATTGAGCAACATATTCTTTTAGGAAAATACATGGGACTCAGTGTGAGAGATTAAATGACTTCCATGGATTCACGTTAACCAGTGTTTCCTACCCCGGAAGTAATCCTAAGAGTTATTGAGGGGAGAGGGGTCAAAAGAATTGAGAGTGGGTGTGTGCTGAGGTAAAATGGAAAAGAGAGGTTGGTTAGAAGTGAGCTCAAATGTTTAAAAGAAAGAGGGTGAGAGAACAGAGTAAAAGAATATCAAACTCTGCACCAAACTTTTTTCTGAGTCGGGTAGCCGCATAATCTGTTGGTTCACACTTCTTCGTGACCTTCATTGAAAAAGGCAATTAGCCCATGCCAACTCTTGCATATAACCCCACCTGCTACTCATTCTTTTCTCAACAAAGGAATGTTTCATTTTCAAGGGGAAGCAGCACATACTCTATCTGATCGTCATTCGGATGATTTGGATATTGAAAAAGAATGAAAGTTTCCCACCTTCGACCCTTTCTCATTCACATTGAGTCTATGTATAATTGTTGATGTCTCAATGGTTTACATAATTTTGAGCCTTATTATAAAAAGCTATCATTGTGCTAATTCTTTCATAACACAAGCACGAGCACACAGAAAATCTGTTTTTCTGTTAGAGCATTCATAGATTAACCTTGTGTTTTTCAATGATTGAATGGAAGTCCTGGGGAGTGAACATTACCCAAGCTCCTTATATAGTACATCCGTTGTACTAAGTAACTATGTGTTACTTACAGGCACTTTAACTGTTTCATATGTTGATTCAGGGTTACCACTCATAATTTGTCTGAAATTGAAAAGATTCGGATAAATACATCTTATGAATTGACGGAAAATTATCAGATAAGATCAGTTGGGGGAGATTGTTCATATCCTACCAAAAGGGGAGATTGTTGTTCATGAAGACTGTGCTTATCTGATTAATTGGGGGAGAACATTCAAAGACAGAGCTGACATTGAAAAGTTTTGATGATTCTGATTCTCAAAATTCATCAAAAAGGGGGAGAAGTTTCAAAGTTCAAGTCATATTAAAGTTGATCATATCAGAAATGGGAGAAAATTCGAGAATTCAAAGTTAGATCAGTTTCAAAGTGAAAGTCAAGCGAAGTATTACAAAGAGGAGAATACAAGAATGAGAAAGAAAAGTCAGATGGTTGATTGTTTCGAAGAAAGAGATAAATCTGAAAGTTGCATCAAAGTCAGAGTTTGAAGAAAATGTTGATCACTCAAAGCTACTAAAAGTTAATCCAAAGGGGGAAAATCGTTTAAAGTGTCATACATCGAAGATTAACCAAAGTGACAAGTTTTGAAGATGTAAAGGTTGTTAAAGACATTAAAGATTTCAAAGATTTGAAGTTGTCAAAGTTGAAAAAGACTGTTTGCTGAAGATGGTTTTGAAGATAAGAAGACCTGAAGATAATTGTCAAAAAAAAATTTAATCTTGAATCCAAAGGGGGAGATTGTTGAAGCTATATTGTATTCAAGATTAAAATAATGGGTCAATTGTGTAAATGTTGTAATGTCAAAGGGTTTGTGTTGTAAAGTCAACGTTAGTTGACTTAGTATAAATAGTCGTTGTTTCTTTGTAACCATTAAGTCACGCGCATTAAAAGAATACACACACATAGAGAGAAAACAGAGAATTCGCATAGATACATCAAGTGAGATATGTGACACCTAGACTTGTGACTTCGTTGTAATCTTGTGATTGTAATACAAATGTTTGTTTGATAATCTATGTTAATTGTTAATTGCTAGTATTCTGGGATCACTACCCAATTACATCGCGGTTGAGGTTGTCACTGTATTCCAAATAACAAGCCGTCACAACTCAATTTCTAAGGTTCAATGCACCTTACCGATGACGGAAAGAGCATCGATTCCTTATCAAATGATTTCCCTATTATAAAATTTTGGTTGCCTCCCAACCTTAGATTGAACATATTACCTCAAAATAGCTTACGACCCTGAGCTAACCACTCCCACCAAGGGTACCTCAGAGTGGACTTGACCTTAAACACCTCTAATCGTCCTTCATTAAATCACGTTACACTCTTTTCTTGCCTTTAAGAACACAACAAACTCTGCAGAAACGATCCAACTATTGATTAATCATACCCCCTTTCAATTCCATGCATCCACAACCATGATGACTTTACCCGAGTAGTGAATGAATCCATATATATAACTGATGAATTGATCACCCGCTGTTGTTACAAGATGATACTTATAATCCCAACAAATCAAGGACTTCTCAATAAGCAATTTCTACTTAAGGTTCATGTCGATATTCTCACTAAATATCTCCAATAATCAATACCCTAAAAGGTTTATCGTCCTTTCCTCGACGAAATTTCCCATCAACAAGTTTGATCCAATTTGGCACAACAATAAATCCATTCCTCAAGCTGACCATACAAACACAACATCTGTAGATAGCGGATTACCCCAAAATCTGCGGTTACACAGCTTCTCATAATGCATTCCAGCATCGGTTGTCGAATCAGCGAAGACTTCGTTGATTACAGGATTATCAATGATCGATCCCTAGGTATCAATATCTACATCCCTTAATGTTACCACTTAACTTGCAAAACCAGATTCAACGGATGTGTACTGAGGCATACTAACGATTATTGTCCCCAACATCGAGTGTCAGCACCTATCCTCAAAACAACTATCTGCAATGTGGATATACTACCAAAGATTCCATTCCCGATTAGCAATGTCGATTCGAAGTTGACACCTACTTTTGGAGATAATCACCTAAATCAAGCATCCTTACTAGCCAACCATAACATCATCATTATTCACAGATACCTATTAAGGTGATACACCACAGACACATAGCATGTTGTCGTACCATTAATCCACAAATTCAAAACCAACACACATAAGCAACTACACATGGTTTTAACCCAAAGACTTATCGAATGGGAAGATCATCACTTAATTAACTAGGAGAAAGCACAAGCCTAACGTCTCCATTACTTCTGCACGAGCCAATCCATGAAACCGAAATCCCAAAATTCGGACTGACCACAGGTTGTCTCATCCGACGCTTCAAATCCCCAAGGACACCTCTAGTCCTTATTAACAGTCCTTTCGCAAGGAGGGGTTTAAAATTATAATTCTAATGAGTTCAAGGGTTTTTCAAGTTACTATGCCAATTTAACATTTTATAAAACCTTCAAATACACAAGCTTTATAACATTTAATCATGCGAGTAAAAAACCCCACTACCGTTTACCCGGTAGGTGTGCAAAGTGACAACAACCACTACACGTATAAAACCATTTCAAAAAGGCTTTAATCATTACTTACGCAGTAGATAAATATATACAACAAGCTTTTCAAATGGTCCACTAGGGTCATAGCTTGCATCAATATACGCCATAAATGGGGAAATAATTTTGCGTACCAAAACAGTTTATAACAAGGCGTTTGAACAAAACTCCCAAGAGACAATTTACGTAATCGAGTTCCCAAAATTTCTCATTTGACTACTTAAGGATGTGGAATAAAATTTCCAACAAGAGCTGCATGTTGAGTTCGTTTTCTCAAAACTTAGCGAGGCAAAAATTATGCATGCGATTGGTCAAACGTACAATAAATTTAAATCAATTTCCAAGCTTTAGGTCGTACAATAAAATGATCTTGTCCGAAAATAGTGGCTACAATGACATGTATACCGATAACCATTTAATGCATTACGTGAAACTATAACAACAAAATTAACAATTGAAGAAGGCATGAAACAAAAGTTCAACTCGAACCATTAAAGATCTTTCCCATGCATTACTTACACAAAAATGTACATGAATTCAAATACCAAACAGCGTACTACGAAATATTTGCATAAAACTCAAAAGAGAAATCACGTGATATCGAAACTTCCCAAGGTAACATATGGAATATCATTTACTAACAAAACTCTTAAGGTTGCGAAGTGAAGTGTGCAAAACTCGCAGGAGACAAAAGGTTAAACAAAATATACACGTTTCAAAATTCCTCTAAGCGACGCAAAATGTCGTAAAGTAAACTCCATAAGACCCCAACTAGATTCCCATAAAACTCAATGAGACTCAATGAAACTCAATGAAACTCGATGAAACTCAATGAAACTCAATGACACCAAAAACCGATTGGTGCCAAAATCTTCGTCCCCAAAAATCTAAAAGCATCAGACAAAGTTATTACGAAAAATATTACAATTCCAAGAGTTTCCTCTTTTCAACGTGGTATAAAGTGACGCCTTTCAACAAAACTCGCAAGTAAAATCCCAACAAAATCCAAACACCAAAATAGTGGAAGATAACCCTTCGTCCAAAACTTTAACATATGTGGAGGAGATCCAATGTTAAAGTCATAAGCTGCAGTCACTTATCCAAGACTTAATCAACATCAAAATATGCACATCACAATATCCGAAATAGCGTTAGACACGAAACGGGGATGAAGAGATCTTCAATAAAAATTTGCAATCACGTGCCATAAAACAATTTCATGCATGATTAAACTCACGGTTTAAAACCTGGTGCGTGCTAAACATTTTTCCAAAATTTCATAATATGACCCATTTTATGATTTGAGAAATATGAGAAATAATTGATGCAATTTATGTTTGAAATAAATCTTGTGCATGAATTTGGTCGGCACTCAACGTCACGAAATCACACTCCTTAATGTCATACTATTGTCATCCAGATGCTTAAACATCTTAAAACATAATCAAATGATTCATCCGCCCATCTTACGGTTTCTCCACGAATAAGGTCGATTCAATAAGTTTATGGTTCTACTTCAACCAATTTCCCCGACCCAAAATGGTCGACTTAATGTATTCCTCATTCTTAACCGTCACTACAAGTGACCGCACTATAAACATTAACTTCCTCAAATCACTACTTCTCGAAAACTCATCCACTACCCCATCGATCCTCACATAAGGGCGGTGCAAGCACACATGTATAACATGTAAGTTCACCACGACACTGGCCAGGTGCAATTATGAACGTACCGCACATGATTATACTTACTACCCTTGTCATGATTTCCGATTCTAGTGACTCTATCGATCTCAAAATATCTTATCTTAGAGTGTCTAGTAGTGCAATCTCCCTTTCACATACTTAGAAGAAATCTAGTTTGAGTCAAGGGATTCAGAATCAACACCTAAATCTCTCAAACATAAGCTCTGATACCAACTTGTTACACCCTCAAATCTGTAAACAACAACTAATTTAAAATTTTCTATATACATCGATAATTGATTCATCTTCGATCACAATTTAGGGTTTAACCTCAACACACACATTTCATTCTATGCATAAAGTCTATAATAAGAGCGGGTGGTACTAAAACCCAATAACAAACAATATCTCCAAGCTGCGGAAGGCTTCACCAACTACTTACCCTTATGTAAGTCTAGAGTTTATCTCCTCAAAGCACTGCTAGAATCAAACCCCAACTGGAACCTGATGCACATGCCGACAAATAAAAAAGGTTAGGCTTAACGCCTAGTGAGCTCAAGAGTTTTAACATGAATGAATATATCTTTAAAAGAAAGGAATTCAGTTCGAATCAAGATCTTTCAAAGTGGTTTACTTTAGAAATGGAAACGACTCGTTTTCCCATAATATGCATTTTTAAAGACAACGCTCCAATACAACCATTCTTTATAAAATGATGCAACCCATAACTCACTCAAAACGGGATTATAATTCAACACTCAATTTTGTGAAAACGTGAATAACACTTCATATCCCAAAACACCCAAAAACACGGGTGAGGCATAATACTCGACCCTTAAATAATGAAAACAATCCATATAAATATGATATGTCATAAAAAACATGGAACTGAAATTCAATACTCACGCGACCATAAAATGGAATCAAATCCAAATATTAAAGCATGGACAATTAAATATCCAAAACACTGATGGCCGACAATAGGGGAGACCCGTATCCATTGAGAATGGAGGAACACAAAAATATGTCACTCAAACAACGTTAATCGTATGACACTTCACGACATAAAAGCCCAAGTGACCCTACGACTTCCTGCAAGCTATACTAAAAGAGACAGTTGACCTTAGTGAATATTACCATGAATACCACCAAAGGCCCGACAACATTCGAGGAATATAACCATGGCATTACCCCGAATGGCGGAGGTCTAAAACGCCCATCATCATAATAGCATAACCGGACTCAACCCTCCTAGTGTACACTTGAAAGGTTAAGGTCATCAAACATAGGTTCCGGAGTCCAACCCCGTAATACCCATTTGACCATCAAATAAAGACTGACTTACATGCCTATGGATCCAATGCAACACAGTCTAACATTACATGACTACACAGGAGTGACCACGCACCCAAGCATGTAAGTATCATCAAAATGCAACACAGTGCATTAGTATGTAATTCATAAACGGGCTCTACATCGAGCCATTAAAACCGGACAAATGTCCTCAAGACTCTTTTAAGTCAACACCGAGCTAAAATGCTCAAAATCCATTTGACCAACAAATAACGGTCCCCCAAGTAATGAAATGCATTTAAACAACATTATGCAGACACATACCTCAAAGATGTGATTAACCCAAAACTCATCACGTATTGGGACCAAAGATTTTCCAAATGGTTTATGAACTCAAATACACCAAAATACGTCCATCATGAATTGGACTTCATTTGTACAAAAATCACCAAAGATGCATAAATCATAAAATAGACTTTATTTGTACAAAATCACCAAAAATGCATAAATCATAAAATGGACTTTATTTGTACAAAATCACCAAAAATGCATAAATCATGCTAATACTTATCAAAATATTCAAATCCCAAATATTGGCATTCCATGAGACTAAAACAACCCAAGTTTATCAAATATGAAAACTTATCAAAATACCCAACACATTGACAAGTACTAAGTAAAGCATATTTTTTTACTTCAAAATACTCATTTTGGCATGTACATAGTTTTCACAAAGCAACTTGAACTCACATTGCTAGGTTAAGTTAAACCTAGGTTCCAAACCCAAATCCTTAGCATCCAAGGATGAAGCTTTCACCATCAACAAGTCATCTTTAACATTGAACTAGGGTTTCCATCTAACCCATTTCTCCAAATCTAGAAGAGATGAACCACCAACAAATAGAACATTTAGATCTATAAAGATCCTTACACTAAAGCTTGGATTAAACAAGAGATTTACCTTACCCGAAACTTGAAGTCATCTAACCATGTTTCCAACGAAATCCTTCATTGCTTCTATAGTTAAGCTTCAAATCACCCAATCCTTAATCTTTTATTGTAGACCCATACCATAACAAGCTCCCAAAGCTGATACGTAGTCTCCCAAAATCGACCTAAGGAAGAGAAAAATGGAGAGGGAAGGTAACAATGAGAGAAAACCCTAAAATTTGGGTTTAAATTCGATCAGACAGCTCCCTCAGCTTTGGCCGCGATCTCAAGTCGCGGGCCAATTCGCGCGTGTCTCTGAGCCGTGGACAACAGTGAGTTACGCGGGTTTAGCCGCGGCTTTGAGGTTGCGGGCCAAGCCGCGCGTGTCACCTGATGCATCTTCTCACCCTTCGTGTTAAACCATTAGCCGACCGTTTCTCTCGGCCGATCGCTGACTGTTTTCCTGGAATGATCATAAATTGTTCATTAGGAATTTACAGATGTTACATTCAGCAACGTCAAAGAAGTAGTTGAATATAAAGACATGTCTACTCATGGAGCGGCATTCAGTGATAACATGACTATCTACATCAAATGTGGAATCTGACCAAGACTCAGCAATAGTTGAAGGAGTCCTCAGTGACTCATCTATATAGTTGATTAGAGTTTTATGCATTAAGATTATTTTGTCTTATCTTGCACAAAAGGACATATCCTATAATTGTCCCAGACAAAGATACAAGTACATATTGCTTTTCTGATTTCAGACGTGCTTACCAACTACCTGAAGCTACTGTTCATATGCGGCCAAAAGCCTGCCATATTTGAAGAACAAGGACATGCATTCCACTCATCTCTTGATACGTGGATTGTACCATCTGAGGTGCATTTAATGTAGTGGGTATAAATAGCAAAGAATAGTCTTCTTCTTCAAGCTATGTCTTCAACATCTTCTTAATCTTCTAACTCTCTTCTCTCTTGTTCTTACTTTCTTGTGCAAGAAAATCTTAGTGATTCTAAGATTATTTAGATTAAGATCTTTCCTTATCTATTTTCACAACAATTTGTAAATTCCATATTGGTTCTTCTTTTATCAATAAACGAATTTAAAAATGAAAAATTGTGTCTTTGTATTTACCCCCCTACAAACTGTTTATTTCTTGTAGAACCCTTTTAGGACCAACACATGATATCTTTCTTGAACTTGGTTATGGCTTCCGGTGAATGTTATGTTTTAACAATTAAAACAAGAAGGAAGGTGTGCATGATTATTAAATGGGGGAAGTGGGCAATGGTGGTCTCAGACGGAGGTCGAAAATGGATGCTAGAGATGGTGGCCAACGAGGGATGGTTGTGGTTTCGATGGTGTCCTTGTGATGTGTGTATATGCATATACAATATAATATGATATGTTTTTAAATTATTTAATAGAAATCGAAGAAAAAAAATCTCTATTTATTCTAATATAAAAGATCCACATCATCGGTCACATTAATTAACAAGTAATATTGAGTTGTATATTATGTCATTCGTCAACTTATATTTTCATCAGATTTACCCTCCATAAAATATTGATTTTACTTTTAAACTTTTTTTAGCTAGAGTGTCTCAACTAGAACAGAGATAGACACAAATTATTCCAGACTGTTCCATCTAAAAAATTAATGTAACACCCCGATTTTCGAAAGGTATCATTTCAAGTTAATACCGAAACTGATATATAAGGGAAAAATAAGATAAATAATTTTGGATTTGAATCCTATATTTTATAGTCTAGATAGATTAAGGATTCAATTACGAGTCCAACGGTTCTTTCCGGAGCAAAATCGGAGCTATAACGAAGAAGTTACGGCCAAATTAGTGAACGAGAAGAAAACCGGGCGATCAGTGCACTACGCGACTTATGCCGCGACTTAGGGGAAGCGGGCGACTTATTCCGCGACTGAAGGTCGTGTGGTAAGTCGCGAAATCCCCTGGTCGAGCATAAAACCCGATTTTCAGCCCTACAACTTCATTTCTTCATATCTTCTTCATCCCAACTCCGATTTCAGTGATTCAAGTTGCCATGGTTTCGTTTTTGAGAGATCTTCAAGGATATATCAAGATATTTGGAGTCTATTGGAAGATCCAATGGTATTTTATGGTGGTAAGTTCCTTATCTCTCTCAATGTTAAGCTAGGGTTTGATGGTTTCACCCTTTTTCCTTTCATCCTTCATCTTGGGTGTGATTTTGATGACTTGTGTGGTGAAGGTGACCTTGTAGATGTGTTGGATCTAAGATCTAGGGAGATTTCTTGGAGATTTCAAGACTTCATCAATGATGATTCAAGTTCTGGGGGTAAAACCTAGATTTAGCCTAAATCTAGCAAGGTGAGTTCAAGTTGATTTGTGAAAACGTTGTACATGCCAAAATATTTATTTTAAAGTATTTATGTGTTTAACATGAAATTGTCATTTGTGGAATTACTTGATGAGTTTTGGTTAATTGGGAAATTTAGTTTTATAAACCTTGTAAAACACCCTTATTGGGGATTTTTGGGCATTTTGATAAATGAGTCAGAAATGGGTGTGGTTGGTAATTTATTGCATAAATGATATTATTTGGTTAACAGGGTTGTTTGGGTAAAAGGTTTAATTTTGTGTTGTGGGCCGTTTTGAATGGATAAAGAGTATAAATCTATTTGGAAAACCTTTTTGTCCCAACTTAAATTGTGTTGGAGTCCATTCAAGTATTTTGGAGTGTGTGATTCCATGGTATGGGTCGAGTACGTTTATGATTAGAAAAGCGTTAATCCTTGGTCAAAAAGAGGTTTTGAGTATTTTGGCTCGATGTCGTTTTAAAGGAGTCTTGAGGACACTTGTCCGGTTTTATATGGCTCAATGTAAGGTCCAGTTATGATGTACGTACTAATGCGTTGTGTTGCGTATTGAGGTTGGTTACGGACTCGAGTGCTTTGGTCATTCATGCATAGTCTGGTATGGTTAGACTGTGTCGCGTTGGATCCATAGGCACGTAAGTCAGTCTGTTTTGGGTTGGTCAATTGGGTATTGTGGGGTTAAACTCTGGTACCCATGTTTTACGACCGGAAACTTTATAAGCGATCGCTAGGAGGGTTGAGTCTGGTAGCGCTACAGGCAAAGTAGGCTTTAGGACCTCCGTCGCTTGAAGTAATGCCTGAGAGGTAGTCTATAAGCGTGTCGGGCCTTTGGGGTGGAGTTCTTCGGAGCGTTCATCAAGTGTCAACTGACTTGGGGTGACGCTTGTAAAGAAGTCGTAGGGACACCTGGCTGTGATGTCGTGAGGTGTCATGTGATTAACGTTGCATGGGTGGTATACTTATGTGTTTCTCCACTATCAACGGATACGGGTCTCCCCCGTCGTCGGCTATCAGTATTTTAAATATAAGGATGTCTTATTTTATTGTCATTGGTTCGTTATGGTCGACAGTGAATGAGGGCCTTAATATTGGATCTTCCTCCTCGTATATTAAGGTTTAAATGAACTATGTCATCTCCGTGTTTTGGTATTTAGATTCCTTTCTTTTATGGTCACGTGAGTATTGGACCTAGTGTCCATGTTTTCGGACATACAGTAAATGTGGTTTTGATGATGAATTATGGGTCGAGTATTTTGCCCCACACGTGTTTTGGTGTTTTGGGATATAACGTTTTATCCGCGTTTCTTAAATGGGAGTCATTTCATATTTATGTTTCGAGTTAATTTACGTTGCATCAATTTATAAAACATGTTTGAAGTGAGGTGTCCATCTTTGAAAGTGCATAACATTGGATAAGAGTTGTTTTCTACGTTTTAAAGTACATCATTTGAAAGGTCGTGACTTTAAGCGAAGTTCCTCATTTTAAATATATTTACTCATGTAAAACTCTTGAACTCACTAGGCGTTAGTCTAACCTTTTATTTGTCGGCATGTGCAACAGGTTCGTTTGGGGATTGTTTCTAGTGACACCTTGGATAGAGAGAGGTGCTAGACGCATGCTCAAGGGTGAGTAGTTTGGTGAAGTCTTCCGCCTTGTCTTGGGAATAGCAATTTGTATTTGGGTTTTAGTAACACCCGACATCTAACTAGTCTTTGTAGAAGAATTTATTTACCTTCGTCGATGGTTAGATCTAGTTTAATATTTCAAGTATAACCGGTTGTAAGTGATCGTATATATTTTGAGGCATTATTGAAAATTTTAATTTAGTTGCTCTTTCCAAATTTGAGGGTGTTACAAGTTGGTATCAGAGCATAAGTTTGAGAGAATTAGGTGTTGATTTTGTATACCTAGACTCAAACTAGCGTTCTTTTAAGCAGTTGAAAGTGAAATTGCACCATTAGGTACCTTAAGATAGGATATTTTGGAATGGATTGAGTCGTGAGGAACGGGAAACTTGTCGAGGATAACAAGGATGATCATGTGTGGTACGTTCATAATGACACCTGGCCAGTGTTATGGTGAACCTACATGCTACATGGTCATGCTTGAACTGCCTTGGTATAATGACCGTTGGGGTAGTGAGAAAGTTTCTAAGCAAGTAGCCAATAGAAGAGTCGATGTCTATGGCATTGTCATTTGGGAGTGATGGTTAGGTATGATGAATACATTAAGTTGACCATTTTGGGTCGGGGTTATTGGTTGAATTAGAACCGTAGGCTTATTGAATCGGCTTCATTTCAGGAAGAAATTGTAAGGTTAACCAATTTAGCATGATTATTGCTTTAAGATGTATGAGCATCCGGATGACAATAGTGTGGCTGGGAAATTGAGAACGTGGTTCTAAGGTGTTGAGTGCCGACCAAATTCATACGCAAAATTCATTTCTAACATAAATTGCATCAGTTATTTCTCATATTTCCAAGTCATCATGTAGCTTATATTACGAAATCTTGGAAAAATGTTTAGCACACACAAGTATTTAAGCTATGATTTTAAACATGCATAAAATTATTTTATTGCATGTGGTTACAAACTTTGTCAAGACTTTTCCGTATCCTCGTTGTTTTCCAACGCTATTTTCGGACATTGTGGCGTCCTTGTTTTGATGTTGATTAGAGTCTTGATCAAGTAACTGCGATTTATGACCTTGACATTGGACCCCCTCTACATATGTTAAGGTTTTAAAGGAAGAGTTGTTCCCATGTTTTTGAGTCGGAATTCTATTGGAAATTTTGGTCTGTAAGGGTCGTGTCGAATTCTATGGAGTATTGTTTTGCAACGTTTTGGGTGCGTGAGTGTACTTTGAGATACGTGGGTTTTAATTATATTGCGTGTAAATTTACGAGCTTGTTGAGCGATGTGTCCCATGTTAGTGTTGTTGAAAAAGGGTCGTTTTATCTTACATCGTGGTCTTAAGATTTTAACATTTTTAGATTATTTGTCGCCTATGCTCTTATGTTGGGATAGGAAAATTTTGACGTCGGTTGATTTTAACGTTAGTGAGTCTCATGAAAATTCAGTCGGGTCTTATGGTGTTTTATTTTATGACAGTTTGAATCGCGTGATAAAAAAAAGAAAGTTTGGAATGCGTAGTCTTGCATTATTGCGTGCGTTAATTTATGAGTTTTATTTAATATTTTGTCTCATGCGAGTCTTGCACATATATATTTTCGCAACCGTAAGAGGCGTCTTGAAAGTCGCGTTAATAAATGTCATCCCAAGTGCTATTTTGGGAAGTTTCAAAATTTTGTGTTTTTCTCTTTCGGGTTTTAATGGTTTGAGTAATGACCAAACAGTTTCAAAAATGGTTTTATGTGGGTGGCGTTTGAGACCACTTTGTACACCTACCGAGTAAACAGTAGTGGATTGTTTATTTGTGCGTTTCTAAATCTTTTGCACTTAGAAGTTGTATAAAATTTCAGATTGGCATACTAGTTGTATAAAAAAACCTTGAACTCATTAGAGCTGTAGATTTGGACCCCTTCCATGAAAGGAGTTGTAATCAGGACTAGAGGAGTCCTTGGAAAATGAAGCGTCGGATTAACCGATCCGTGGTCAGTTTCGAATTTTAGATTTCAGTTTATGAATCAGTACACACTCAAATGATTGAAGTAGTAGAATTATGTATTCTCCTAAATATTTAAGTGGTGATCTTTCTGTTTCGGTAAACCTGGGGGATAAAGCATTGGGTGGTTGCTTGATTTCGGTAGGATATGAGCTGATGGATCGGATGTGTACCATCCGGACGAGTCTTCAAGAATAAGGAAATTATGGTGATTTGTGTGTCGGAATTTAGTACCATGATAGGTGTCAACTTTGAATCATCAGTGTAAAATATGGAAGGAAATTTATGGTGGTATATCCACGGTTGAGGTGTAAAAGTTTTGAAGGTAGGTGTCGACATTCGATTTGAGGATAATAACTGTTGGGATGCTTCATCGTACTTCCGATGAAACTGGTGCATTAGCAATTTAAGTGGTAACCTTAAGAAGATTAGATGATGGAAATTAGGGATCGATCATTGGTAATCCTGTAACCAACGAGGTACTTGTTGATTGGCAACTGATGCTTGAAGGCAGTATGGGAATTGTGTAACCGTGGGGTTTAGAGTAATCTAATATATGCAGATATGGTGTTTGGGTCAGATTAGGGAACAAATTCATCGTAAATTGGATCAGACCAAACTAGTGTTAGGAACTTCGTCAGGGAAAGGACGATAAATCCTTGGTGGTGTTGTTTATTGGGGAAATTTGGCGAGAATGCCGAGATAGACTTTAAGTACAAATCGATTATTGAAGAAACTGTGATATGTCGGAATTAGAAGCCTTTAGAATAAAGTTAGTTTTGGAGTGTCCTTGGTGGAAGTTTTTATTTAAGGTCGTAAGTCACTCGTGAGGTGATGTGTACAGCCTAAGGTTGGGAGACAACTGAGGTCTTAATGATAGGAAGATGGTTCGGTAAGGACTCGATGTTTATCCCGTCATTGGTGAGTTATGTCGAACCTTGGGATTGATTTGTGAAGACTCGTAACGAGAAGTACAGTAACAACCATAAATAGGATGTAATTGGTTTCGTGCATGGAGCAAGGTATCATGGAGGCATTACTTTTTGGGTAGAGAACCGATTGACCTCACTAAGGGCGACGTTGGGTGTTTGATCGGTGCCAGATTTCGAGGACGAAATCTCTTTCAAGGTTGGGAGGATTGTAACACCCCGATTTTCGAAAGGTATCATTTCAAGTTAATACCGAAATCGATATATTAGGGAAAAATAAGATAAAGAATTTTGGACTTGAACCATAGATTTTATAGTCTAGATAGATGAAGGATTCAATTACGAGTCCAACGGTTCTTTCCGGAGCAAAATCGGAGCTATAACGAAGAAGTTACGGCCAAATTAGTGAACGAGAAGAAAACCGGGCGATCAGTGCACTACGCGACTTATGTCGCGACTTAGGGGAAGCGGGCGACTTATTCCGCGACTTAAGGTCGCGTGGTAAGTCGCGAAATCCCCTGGTTGAGCATAAAACCCGATTTTCAGCCCTAGAACTTCATATCTTCTTCATCCCAACTCCGATTTCAGTGATTCAAGTTGTCATGGTTTCGTTTTTGAGAGCTCTTCAAGGATATAGCAAGATATTTAGAGTCTATTGGAAGATCTAAGGGTATTTTGTGGTGGTAAGTTCCTTATCTCTCTCAATGGTAAACTCGGGTTTGATGGTTTCACCCTTTTTCCTTTCATCCTTCATCTTGGGTGTGATTTTGATGACTTATGTGGTGAAGGTGACCTTGTAGATGTGTTGGATCTAAGATCTAGGGAGATTGCTTGGAGATTTCAAGACTTCATCAATGGTGATTCAAGTTATGGGGGTAAAACCTAGATTTAGCCTAAATCTAGCAAGGTGAGTTCAAGTTGATTTGTGAAAACGTTGTACATGCCAAAATGTTTATTTTAAAGTATTTATGTGTTTAACATGAAATTGTTATTTGTGGAATTACTTGATGAGTTTTGGTTAATTGGGAAATTTAGTTTTATAAACCTTGTAAAACACCCTTATTGGGGATTTTTGGGCATTTTGATAAATAAGTTAGAAATGGGTGTGGTTGGTAATTTATTGCATAAATGAGATTATTTGGTTAACAGGGCATTTTTAGAGTTGTTTGGGTAAAAGGTTTAATTTTGTGTTGTGGGCCGTTTTGAATGGATAAAGAGTATAAATCTATTTGGAAAACCTTTTTGTCCCAACTTAAACTGTGTTGGAGTCCATTCAAGTATTTTGGAGTGTGTGATTCCATGGTATGGGTCGAGTACGTTTATGATTAGAAAAGCGTTAATCCTTGGTCAAAAAGAGGTTCTGAGTATTTTGGCTCGATGTCGTTTTAAAGGAGTCTTGAGGACACTTGTCCGGTTTATATGGCTCAATGTAAGGTCCAGTTATGATGTACGTACTAATGCATTGTGTTGCGTATTGAGGTTGGTTACGGACTCGAGTGCTTTGGTCATTCATGCGTAGTCCGGTATGGTTAGACTGTGTCGCGTTGGATCCATAGGCACGTAAGTCAGTCTGTTTTGGGTTGGTCAATTGGGTATTGTGGGGTTAAACTCTGGTACCCATGTTTTACGACCGGAAACTTTACAAGCGATCGCTAGGAGGGTTGAGTCTGGTAGCGCTACATGCAAAGTAGGCGCTAGGACCTCCGCCGCCTGAATTAATGCCTGAGAGGTAGTCTTTAAGCGTGTCGTGCCTTTGGGGTGGAGTTCTTCGGAGCGTTCATTAAGTGTCAACTGACTTGGGGTGACGCTTGTAAAGAAGTCGTAGGGACACCTGGCTGTGATGTCGTGAGGTGTCATGCGATTAACGTTGCATGGGTGGTATACTTATGTGTTTCTCCACTATCAACGGATACGGGTCTCCCCCGTCGTCGGCTATCAGTATTTTAAATATAAGGATGTCTTATTTTATTGTCATTGGTTCGTTATGGTCGACAGTGAATGAGGGCCTTAATATTGGATCTTCCTCCTCGTATATTAAGGTTTAAATGAACTATGTCATCTCCGTGTTTTGGTATTTAGATTCCTTTCTTTTATGGTCACGTGAGTATTGGACCTAGTGTCCATGTTTTCGGACATACGGTATATGTGGTTTTGATGATGAATTATGGGTCGAGTATTTTGCCCTACCCGTGTTTGGGTGTTTCGGGATATAACGTTTTATCCGCGTTTCTTAAATGGGAGTCATTTCATATTCATGTTTCGAGTTAATTTACGTTGCATCAATTTATAAAACATGTTTGAAGTGAGGTGTCCATCTTTGAAAGTGCATAACATTGGATAAGAGTTGTTTTCTACGTTTTAAAGTACATCATTTGAAAGGTCGTGACTTTAAGCGAAATTCATCATTTTAAAGATATTTACTCATGTAAAACTCTTGAACTCACTAGGCGTTAGCCTAACCTTTTATTTGTCGGTATGTGCAACAAATTCGTTTAGGGATTGGTTCTAGTGACACCTTGGATAGATAGAGGTGCTAGACGCATGCTCAAGGGTGAGTAGTTTAATGAAGTCTTCCACCTTGTCTTGAAATAGCAATTTGTATTTGGGTTTTAGTAACACCCGACCTCTAACTAGTCTTTGTAGAAGAATTTATTTACCTTCGTCGATGGTTAAATCTAGTTTAATATTTCAAGTATAACTAGTTGTAAGTGATCGTATCTATTTTGAGGCATTATTGAAAATTTTAATTTAGTTGTTCTTTCCAAATTGGAGGGTGTTACAATTTAGGACCCACCAAAAATCGACAGTTTAATCTAAGTCCAATCTGATGACGTATATCCCACCTGAACCGAACACTAGGGCTGCACTGGACATGGGTTGGTTGGCTGAGTTGAAAGTATTTGAACAACTCAATCCAATATTTGCGGTTTGAAAAAATCTTAGCCGAACCCAACCCAAGCAAAACTACAACTAACCCAACCCAACCCAAACCGTGCGTGTTAGGTTGGGTTGGTCGGGTTGAAACGTTGGTACATCATTTTTACAATCTACCTAAGCGTTTGTGTTTAAATAAAGTACAATCAAAATGAGCACGTACAAAAAATGTTAACAAACTAAAAAGAGAAGTTGAAAGTTCATACAAATAAGAAAGTAAAATTACAGTTGAAATTGTAATATAATTTTGAATATAGCCAATTGCGGATTAATCTAATGTCTAATGTACATATATTATACATATATATATTAATCAAGAACTTAACAATCATATTAAATCCATAATATTGAAAGACGTCAGGTTCATCGAATTGGATACTTGAGTTCAAATCACCCTAATCCAATTTTAACCTAATAAATACGGATTGACTTAATTTTATATCAACTATATATAAATTAGAGGTTGTTTGTTTACCTCTTAATGGTTCTATTAAGAGGTGAATCTTGTTTGACAAAAAAAAGTTTGCCTCTTAATGGTTCAAAAAACCCTCTGAATGATTTTGTATCTTGAGCTTCCCTGAACCATTCAACACCCTCATTTCATTATGAACAATTACCAAATAACCATATTTTATTTTAACACTATATCACTAGAGCTTCTTAATCATTCAACACCAAACCATTCAGCAACCGCCAAATAACTTTACATTGAGTTTGAATATTTTTTGGATTTTTCGAATTAAGCTAGCTGGTTTGATCGGTTTTTTGATCATGCCTGCCAAAGAGTAGCGTCCTTTCTACCTTTCTCCAGCTAGAAGTTCCATTTGAATACCGTCCAAGCTCTTACATTGACCAGGTATGTGATGTGAGTAGTAGTACCGACAGATGTCACAAAATGTCGGTGAAGTTCCTCCAAAACAAACAAGAGCGTCAAACCTCATTAATAACACCACGTTAAAAAAGAAAAATACCCAAAGTCAGTCACTCTTAAAGACGATACTTTTTCACTTTCTAATTTGTAATAAAGTGAATTCTCCTTCCCACTTGAAGAACAACAAAGCAAGTGGGAATTTAATGGGATTTGCAGCTTCTGACGACGCTGCTGCTACTCCTCCCCTTGATTCCAATTCACATCAATTCAATTCTCTGTGTTCTTGTTTTTGTTACCACTTCAAGAAAAGCTTCTTCACTGGCCCTTCCCCACTAATTGATGCTGACATTATACTATTTCTATCAATTTCTTGTACCCAAATCAAGTTTCCTACACTTGCGTCTCTACTAATCGATTCCTAGTGTTTTTTCTCATCTGGGTTTCTTTCAATTTCAAGTTTTTATAACTGGGTAGTGAGAATTTGCACAAACTGTTACATATACACCCTTTTTCGTATTCGATTTACTGTAATCGAAAGATCCCAGAAAAATGCACGGTTACAGTCGTTTAGGACGGCCAAGTACCGGAAGTGGTAGCATCTCACCGTCCCCTTCACCGCCTTCCTCCCCACGATTCCGTCAGAGCCGTAGCAAAGGCGGCGGCGGCGGCGGCGGCGGAGGTGGTTTCCGGGGCGGTGGAGGTGGTGGGGTTGAGGTGAAGCTGCAGAGTTTTGTGGAACGATGGGTTTATGTTGTGATATCGGCGGTGTATAGGCGGCGAGGGGTTTTATTATTTGCTCCCCTGCTGTATATTTCTGCAATGTTGTTGTATATGGGTACAATGGGTTTTGATGTTGGGATTATTGGTAAAAATAGTGGGATTTCTGATAAAATAGTTGCTCCTTTGGGTTCTTTGTATCGAAGTCCTCAGGTTTTTCGACATTTGTGGCCGTTTATGGAAGGCGATAATAATCGAACGGCGGATTTGGTAATTTGGTTTGTTTTCGTATTGTTTTTTATGTTATGATTATGTGTAATGCTTTTTTGTTTTTAAGATCTTCGGTTGCACATGGGGAGTTTGATCCATATGGCCATTTGAATGATTTTGTTAGGTAGGTGTTTGTGGTGCTTTTAGATAGTGATTCGGAGTATGGGTTGAATGACTTCGAGGGTTATAATTTGATTTGATAAAAGGTTATTGGGGTTGATCATATAAGTAACAAGAATGATATTGGATTGATCAAATGTTTACTTTTAGATTAATATGATTTCTTATTTGGGTTTGGAAGTACCTATGACATTGTTGCCGAATCTTGTCCTCATGATGAACTAATCTTTTTCTTGAATGCTTGCTTACCGGGGATCCCGTTTTGTGATTGATCGTAATTGGGGAATTTGTAATGAGAATTGGGGAAATGGGATTTGAATCGGGTTGTCTTCAAGGCATTACCATCTAGGAAATAGGCAAGCTAGCTTTTTGATAACCTTGTGGGGGTTAGCTCAACCGGCAATAAGGCTTGGGCTTTTGGGGTTTCTCCTCATAGGTCACCGGTTCGAGTCCTACACACTGGGGATTTTCCTAACTATTCTCCAAGGCCCCTCATAGGTCATCGGTTCGAGTCTTGCAAGGCCACTGGGGATTTTCTTAGGCTATTCTCAGGAGCCCCTCATAGATCACCGGTTCGAGTCATGCAGGACCACCGGGGTTTTTCCTGGTTATTCTCCAAGGCCCCTGGGATTAGTCGAGGTGCATGCAAGCTGACCCGGACACCCATGGTTAACAAATAAAAAAGCTAGATTCTTGATGACAATTATGAAGAAAATATCAACTTCATTTAATTTCCTTTTCATCTTCCTTAGTGATGCAATTTCTTTTCTTTTAACCTTGTAATTTCTAGACTGTAGTCATGCTGTATTAACAAAAGTAAGAGCTTCTTTTCTTTTCTTTTCATGCTTCTTAAAATCTAGTTTTGATGGTGTTAAAATCGTAATTTCGTGCACGGAAATCACAGATGACGAATGTGTGGAACATGAAGTTGCGTCAATCTTGGAGGCCTTGTTTTCACCTTCAGAATTCTCAAGCAGGTGTGTACTTTTCAATTAACTTTGATCCAGAAAACTGAAGTAACGGTGTTCATAGTCTTTATGCCACACGATGCAAAATTGACTCTGATAAATAACTAAAACCCATACCAAATTGCCAATTCCAGAAATGGAATGGAATTGATCACTAAATTATATCTTTTTACTGTTTCTCTTCCATTATTTATGTGTCTGCGTGCTCGTTTACGTTTGTTCATCCATTCCGATTCCAGAACTACCAAAATCAAATGGCTTCCTCATAATTGAAGCAAACGGCGGGCTGAACCAACAAAGATTATCGGTACTTTATCTGACCTTGGGAATTACGATGCACCATGCATTTCACTCACTTGTTGCTAAAGATTTTGAAAGAATTAGTCTTTGTCTTATTGATTTATTCAGAAAACATACATCATATGTATATGCGTACGTCTATACATATGCTAAAACTATTTGAGTTTCCTAGTTTCCCGATATCTATAAATTAAGAAACTAATTCCTAATCCTAACTTTGTGGGGATATTTTACCAACAATGTGTGATTAGCTTGACATTGGGTAAAACCGTCTTTTTACTTATTTTAAGAGTCGACCAAACCATGCTCTTAGAGATTGCTTCAGCCCATATAAAGATTTTAACAGTTTTCGCACCTTGTCGTTGTCATAATTCTTCTGGAAATGGGATCTCCATGTGGATCTCTTCTTCGAGGTTCCCATTTCGAAATGCATACTTTATATCTAATTGATAAAAGTGACCAATCTAAATTTGCAGCAAATGACAGACTTATCTCGATAGCATTAAGTTTTGCTATTAGAGCAAACGTTTCTCGATCATCAATACCATAGGATTGGGTGAAACCCATGTCAACCCGCCATGTCTTAAGCCTTTCATCTGCCTTGTGCTTCACAGTGAATTTCCATTTGCTACTTCCTCCTCTCAAACGCCTTGTTTCCATCCTGGATGACCACGGGTTTCTTGGATATTGTCGGGATTTCGGGTTTCATCCAATCTTGACAGAATTGTTTGACACGTTCCCGACAGGTTCCCATAAGAAAGAAAATCATTAATTGCCTAGTTTTTATCTTCACAATACCATTTTGTTGCAGAGTAGTGACACATCTCAACACTGCCAATCTTGTTTTTCGAACCTAATTCTTGAAAAACATACATTGGGAAAGAATATTGTTAAAAGTGGCTGGATGGAAATCAAATTGCAATCAAGATTAGGAACTTAAAGCACATATTCGAGAATTATCCTTCCTAGGTGATATTCGAAGTGATCCTATGCCGACTACTTCAAATAAAGTGCCATCAACTGTCTTCACCGTGAGATTAGATCGACAATGTTGATATTCAATGAAAATTATACCGTCTTCTGACATATGATCTGATGTTTCCGAGTCGATTGTAATTTACCCAACTTAGCATGTAAACTAGTGGTAGAGAGTGTCATCATGAAGGTGTTGCAGTGGAAGCAAATTGTGATACCATGAAGATTTTGATGGAATTAATCTTCGTCTTATTGATTAATTCGGAAAACATATTACATACATGACACATATAAATACACACATTAATTCTATGAGCTTCTTTCTTAGTAGGGAATAATTATATATAGGAAATCAGCTTTCAATGTAGTATATTTGTTATGGTATTAGTCGTGTGTTAGCTTTTTGTTTACATTTACTATTTAAGTATTTATATAACCACAGAAGCAAGCATATATTTGAACTTATTCTGTCAAAAAAATCAGATATGCGATGCAGTGGCAGTGGCAGGGCTACTGAACGCTACGCTTGTCATTCCTATATTTCATTTGAACAGCGTGTGGCGCGATTCAAGGTAGCCGGTCTCTTGTTTTTTCCTTTTCATACTCGCATGAGATCAATACTAATATTTAAGTTCATTGGACAATTCTTTTATTGGTACCGCTTTCCAAATTGTGATGGTGCTTCTATTTATTTTCGTTATTTGCTTTTTGTGCTTTGGTGCCTTGTGTTTTACTATGAACAAGCATATAAACAAGCATAGGGAGTATATGAAGAATCTTAGGTATTATTTGATTTTTGGGTGTAAATTCTGAGTTGAGGAAATAATTTTCTTTTCAAAAAATGGTATCTTGTAAGAACTGTAATCTTTTCATCATCCATACGTACAACTGTCCTGTTATATCCACGGTTCTAAAATATGCGCCATGACATGAATTTTAGTGAAGGCGTTGTTTGAGTTTTTAATTAGCTTTTTAGAAGTTTGTCTTATTTTTACATTTTACGTTGTTATGAGTTGTTGATATAACACTTTTTGTAAGATCTATGTCCATATATGATTTTTCTACTTTTTATAAGGATTTTAATTATTCAACATTGAGTAATAATAGAAAACATATGTGTGTGTCTCTCTCTCTCTCTCTATATATATATATATAGAGAGAGAGAGAGAGACTTGGGATTATGTGAGAAAAAAAGATTTTTGATGAAGTGGTGAAAGATACCCTTATATTGTTTAAAGGCTAGGTTATATATTGTGTACCTTCACCTCACTGCTTTCTGTGAAGTTGGTCACCTCCACACGCCTTTACACAATGCAAGTGTACCTTCATATATATTATGTGAAGGATACATTTCTGATGCTTCTCACGAAAATTGGCATTTCCCACGGGAACTCAACCCTAATTATATATATATATAGAGAGAGAGAGAGAGAGAGACTTGGGATCACATGAGACCAGCCGGTTTTTGTGAGACCCGTGAGACCACATTTTTACACTTGAAACTTCACAGCAAAATATTGTGAAGGTTCGGATTTTTTTACCTTCACATTGTTTTGCTGTGAAGTTTCAAGTGAGCAATCGTGGTCTCATGGGTCTCACGAAAACAGATATTTATATATATGAAATACAGATTTGCCACCTTAAAACCACGCCTAGAAATGACCTCGCCATCATGCCATTCTTCACGTCATTTAGAACCTTGGCTATAACATAGTGATAGTAGAGCCTCTTATTTCCAAATAAATAAAACTTTTCTCTTTTCGACCAAATTGCATTTTCCTGCTAACAATCATTACGAAGTATTTATTGCATTTATTTGGTCCACAAGGTTTCTTATCGAGGGGTATTTATATTTTTAGATACCTCCATTAAAGTAAAGAGATAAAGATAGAAACGAAAAGCATGATATTTATGGAAGTTTAAACCTTCCTTTTGCATCGAAATTGCAGCAAGTTCGGGGAGATATTTGATGAGGAGTTCTTCATATATGCATTGAGACGTCACGTGAATGTGGTTAGAGAATTACCAGAAGATATACTCGAGCGTTTCGACAACAATATAAGTAACATTGTGAATTTGAGAGTCAAAGGTTGGTCAAGTCCAACTTACTACCTTCAAAAGGTCTTGCCAAAGCTTCTGGAGTTGGGGTATGTAAATAAGAAGCTTTTTCTTTTATTATTAATTTATTATCATCCCAATATACTCTCTATTCATCATTTTTCTCGCTTCATTCATAAACAAATGATTTAATACAACACGGAATGTTTTTAACAAATTTTCGTTTCCGTACCCATTTTGACCGTTAACATGCCGGTTTTGTATTATTTGCTGACATGGATGCCAAGTTTTCAAGTTATATCGACTGAAAAAGATTATAACGGTGGATCAATACGTTACCGGTAAAAAGTATATTGATTGACAACTTGGCATCAACGTCATAAACAATCAGGTCAAAATGGGTATGAAATAAAAAAATTTGAAACTTCGCTACATTGATTGAGAAGGAAATTTCTTTGTTACAGTAAATAGGAGGCAAACTTCGTTGCATTGTGATACATTTTATCGTTTTTCATACCATTTTTTCTCTTTTAATGTAGATACTTTGTGATTTATACAAATTTATTCCTGCTTATAATGCTACACATCATTCTTTTTTCTCCAAATATTGTCATAAAACGGTTGACATATTTTCCATATATTTTTAACAGATAGGTCTGCGACATTATTTATTGTGCAGGGCGGTACGTATTGCGCCATTCTCTAACAGATTGGCTCATGCTGTTCCTTCAGATATCCAAGGGCTTAGGTGTTTATCCAATTTCGGGGCACTTAGGTTTTCAGAACCTATACGGACACTTGCAGCAAAAATGGTCGATAGAATGATCAGGAATAGTTCAAGCAGTGGCGGAAAATATATATCTGTCCATCTCCGTTTTGAAGAGGTTTGTTCTATTACCTCTTTACTTTGGCATATAATCTTTACATATACTTCCTCCGTCCCAAAATAAATGTCCACTGTAAAAAAGGCGCACAGTTTTAGAAATGTGTAGTTATTGCAGCTTTTAGTTAAATGACAATTTTACTCTTAATAATAGAGGGAGTAATGAATTTCTCCATCTCATAATTAAGGGTAGAATTGGAAACTAAAAGAGAAATGCGAACAGTTATTATGGGACGGAGGGAGTAATTTATTATACAACGAACCTGAAATGTTGTTTATTTTGAAGGACATGGTTGCATTTTCATGTTGTGTATATGATGGTGGGGAGGAAGAACAACACGAAATGGATATTGCTCGTGAAAGAAGTTGGAGAGGAAAGTTCCGGAAAAGAGGTCGGATAATAAGACCGGGGGCAATTAGGATGGACGGAAAATGCCCTTTAACTCCCCTTGAGGTATGTCTGGCTCACAACTATATGGGGGTGTATATGGCATACGTTACATCATGCATGTAGCAATTGCCTTTATTTCAAAGGCTATGTTAGGGAACTAGCTGATAAGCTAAGTTGGTTGTTAGTTGTTGGTTGATAAGCTAGTCATGTTTGATAAAATTTAGCCGGTAAGCTAGATGATAATGTAAAATGACCTAAAAGGACATATAAGGGGCATAATGGGAAAAAAAGAGTGAAAAACCCCAATCGCAAAAATATAAGTAAATATATGGGGTTGTTTACTTACAACTTGATAAGCTTAATGGTCTGAACGAATAATTCGCTCAGCCATACAAGAGTGTTACTTTACGGCTTAATCATTAAGCTGTTAAGCAAAAATGACTATATGGAATACGCCAGGACCTTTCACTTGTCCCCATAAGTCACCTCAAACAAATTATACTAGAAATGTCCTAGAAGTAATCCAAACCTCTCTTTTTGCCTCCCACAAACTCATCAGTCTGAGGGACGGGAGACTGATAAATTTATTCAGACAGACAACTTAACCCATACAGGGCTTAATGGGAAGGAAAAAAAAAAGAGTAAACAACACCTAAACTAGTTAGTTAATAAACCCGGAATCATAGGTCTAGGGATATCAAATAGTTTGGTTTTCTTGGCATATTAGACTAAAAGTTGCGTTGGTTGTATGATATGTAGGTTGGAATGATGCTTAGGGGCATGGGTTTCGATAACAATACTTCGGTATATGTGGCAGCGGGTAAAATATACAAGGCTGACAAATATATGGCACCACTTAAACAAATGTTTCCACGGTTAGAAACCAAGGATACGTTAGCTTCACCCGAGGAGCTCGCTCCATTCATGGTATTTCTCTAGCTTTCTTGTTTTTAAAAGTTATTTTCGAAGCCAAACGACTTAATTACCCTTACACTTGTCATCACAAAGAGTATATTTGATATAATATACGATCCTGCAAAAAGGGTATGATGCCACCTTCCAGAGGGTTATTTAGGAGAATAACCTTATGTCATATTTTCTTTAATTACATTTCCACACATATTTAAGAACGACTCTGCCTAATAGAAGAATGTCTCAGAATATGTCGGAAAGTTATTCTCCTAAATTACCCTCTTTATCCGTTGGGTTAAAGCCACGAGGACACAAGATATCCGTTTTGAATCGAAAAAGAGTTGGGGTTTCTTTTGCTTGTGAAAATTGAAAGTTGAAATTGATGATGTTGGATTTGATGCAGGGGTACTCATCTAGGTTGGCTGCTCTTGATTATACAATATGTCTTCATAGTGAGGTTTTCGTCACAACTCAGGGCGGAAATTTCCCACATTTTTTAATCGGTCATCGACGCTATTCCTATGAAGGACATTCGAAGACAATAATACCCGACAAGAGAAAATTAGCTCAATTGTTTGACAGCCCCCATATCAGGTAACTCTTATCTTTCTTTGGCAATAACAATATTCGTACTCCCAAACGTTCCAAAATAATAGGGTTCAAATTGAATGATGTCGGTATTAACAAACTGATGATGATGTTTAGATGGGAGAGCTTTCAGCGACAGTTGCGGGAAATGCTTCATCATAGCGATGTTAAGGGAAGCGAAATGAGGAAGCCGAGTGGTTCACTTTACACGTACCCGATGCCAGATTGCATGTGTAAGCAAACAGCTGCTAAAAACTCAACAAAACTACAAAGATAAATCATCAATATAAATATATATAAAAGAAAGCTCAAAGTTGATGATATCGCATAATAAAAATGTAGTATTCTCAAATGGTGAATTGTGGTGACTTTTTGTATACGTATAAATGGAAATTTGGGGGGGGGGGGGGGGGGTTTGTTAAGTGAATTATTTTGTTTTACACGTGTAGTTAGTTATTGATTTGTATTTAGGTGAGGCGTATGTAACTGATGTACACTGATTAATTTGTTGTATATACTAAACTCAACTTATACTTTCTTGACTTCTTACTTAGAGAGTTGATGGCAGGGTTATGTTTGATAAATTAGACAATAAATTAGTTGTTGACTGAAAAACTAGCTATTGACTGTCAGACAATCAATAGTTGTTGGATCATTTCTAATCAAATGGATCCAGTAAAATCTCACTCGAAAGTAGGGTTTGGGAGGGGTGAGATGGACAAAGACTTTGATCTCTACCCCAACATGGTAGAGCGGCTATTTTTCTTAAGGACTACTGGCTTGTGCAAGAGTGTTAAATAGCACATACGAAAAAGTAAGAAAAATATGTTGGTTTTTATTAGATCGGGTTTATCCAATATTTTGAACCAATTATCCAACCATTTCTATTAGTTATAAATGCATTTCATCTGAAATCATTATTCACCAATAAGAATTGAAAAATGCCGTATATCAAGATATCAAATACAAATATCGCATAAAAATAGATCATTCATCATTGATATTTGGATAGTAATGGATGGTAACTAAATTGGATCAATTCATTTTTATTGGATTTCGGATTCTCATCCAACAACTAATTGATTCAATTGGATATTAAAATTTAGTATCTAATTCAATCCAATTTGGGTTGCATTGGATGACTATACATTAAGTTACCCATAATACAATCAAAGAATAAGATGTAAAAACTAGATATATTCAATAAACCTAGCAATGTATATGTTGGTCTTGGTAGGAATAAATGACTTCACAACAAGTATTTGCAGAATTGGGGTCGAATAACATACAAACTTCTCTTTCAAACTTCTCACAAGTTTGGTTAGAGAGTTATTGTCGTTAGTTGTGGAAGTCATTTCGGTTCTTGTTTATGAGATTAAATTTGATATTACTTGTTGGTCCTAGACTACAATGACTTGTACATAAGCTGTTTGTAGAAGGAGGTGGGATTGAATACAAGCACAACAAATTTTCACTTACTAATTTTATATTTTATTCAAAACATAAAATTACAGATATGTTGCGGAAGTTAGAAAGGTAAGATTTGTGATCCTAAACTATAACAAATTTACTAACACTGAAAGAGAGAAGAATAAGGTTCTCTTTCATATTTGAAGAACTAAGATAGTCTTCAGATTATGATGTTGAATTTACTTTGAAGCTCTTTCAAAATGGGTGATTTACAAACAATGACAATGAAGACCTTTTATAGCCTTCATTGCCTTAAATGTTTTCCTTCAACTTTAACGCGTGTCTTCATCTGATTTGTTGATCCATGCATGCTTGTACTTTTCACTTTAGTCTTTGTAGTTGATGTGGGCACTTGTTAATCCATCCCATCCTCAGTAAATAAAGTATGACACTAATAAAAATAGTGCTTTAGAACTTACTTTGGCTGACATGTTTTTGCATGTTCCCATACTAAGATGAGAGTTTGGGAGAGTTGGTGAGCCAAACTTGGTAGACAAGTTTGCACTTCAAAATTTGGCTTGCCAATAGTAATATTTGTCAGACTACTAGTTGACTATATCTTGTATTGTTCTTCTTTCGGCTAGATGATAGACCAATCCGATTTGGTGACTATCTTGACCTCTCTTCTTCACTAGTCTTCGATTTCAATGAAGGGATTTTACACTTTGAATCAATATAGATAGTTACAAGACTTTACAAGTAAGAATCATATATTTGTCTATTCTAAAGTATAAGTTGTACAACAATTTCCAATTATAGACATTTATAAAGTGATGTGATTATCGGATATCAAAGACTTAGAATATTTCATAAGTGCTTTGTGAATCCGATAAATAAGGGAAATGAATTTTTTTCTATCGGATTCCGAAGGTATGCTTACATAGATTAGAAGTTGAGCTATTGAGATATTTTAAGTTATGAATTTGACGAGTCAAATCCGAATACATTTGTTTGTCTTTCATTATTTTCTAAGTCTTCGGATAATGGTTTGTTTGAACTCTATCCGATTGATGATATAATATTGAATATACTCTTTTTGAGGCAAAGGATAATGGATTTCTAAGTATTTTATGGTAGGATATCTATTTCTGTTATTCACAAATCTGATGGTTGAGACTAACATATATATGGTATACAAATTTTTCTTCTTGTCATGCCTCGCAAAACACTGCATCTTCGTCGTGATGTGTTAGAGCAGAAATATTGTGGATACAAGATCATAGAAAACAGAAGGTCAGAGTCAAGCAAGTCAAAGCTGAAAGTCAACTCTCAAGCAAAGTCAAAGTCAACTTGTTAATAAATGTCAAAGTCAATGTTTTGTTTCTCTTAGTTTTGCACGCGTGTAGTTTTGTATTTTGGTTTTAATAGACTTGTAGCGTGTGTGGAAGTACTTGTAACTAGAACAAAGAATATTCGCAGAGAGAGAGAGAGAGTTAGAGAGAGAAAGAGATTTGTAGAGAGAGAAAGTGATTCGAATTGTTTTGTAATCAAATCTTGTGATCAATCAAAACAGGTAGTTTGATAATTCTTGTTTGTAATTTGATTTTAGTAATAAGAACTTGATCAGATTGGGACTATCAATTGGTATCAGATCAAATCCAGATCGAAATCAAGAAAAATATGGATATCGACACTGTTTCATCGAGCCTAGATCGATTTATTCATTTCTGAGTGTATTCTTGTTTGTAATCAATTGAATTGTGTTCGCTTAATGTTTTAGATTGAATCTTGTATAGATTTTGTGGTAAATGGCACTGTAATTGATTGTTAATTTTTTATTTTTAGAGTTTCAAGTTTCACGAGTTCATTATGCACTGTATTGAATCGATTTGTACTTATCAGTGTTCTTTATCGAAATTCATTGTTTGAATTCGATTCTAGATGTATAGGAGAGTGAATTGTCAAAGTTACAGTTCAAAATTCGAAGAATAGATTGATTTTTGAGCGAATCAGTGTGGTTTTTGTTCGAGATCTGAAGAACTCGCAAGAATCACCAAGAACTCTCAAGGATCACGAAGAACTTGCAGATTGTTCAAGAATTCGCAGAATCTTCATAGATTTTGCATGATTTTTGAATTTTGAAAATTCACAAGTACAGAGTTCGCAAGTGTGTCTCTTGCGAATTGCACAGATTTCGCATCTCAGTGTGTTGAGAATTCTTAAGAATTCGCATTGGTCTATTTACGAATTGCTCAGAATTCGTAGATTATGTGAAAAATTTTCTTAAGGAAAGAATTCGCAGATCTTAGTCTTGCGAAAAGTTTTGAAAATAGTAGAATTCGCAGAAGACTGATCTACGAATTCCTTGGATTTCGCAGAAAGGTATTCTACGAATTCTTGTGATTCTTACGAAAAGTGTATAAATTTGTCTAAGTGTTGGATTCGTATGTTTCTATCATGCGAATTCTAATCTTGTCTTGCTTGCGAATTTTTGATTTCATGATTTGCAAATTCTGAGAGAAGATTACTAATTCTGAGAAGCTTACGAATTCTTGTTTACGAATTCTGAAGTTGGTATATTTTTGTATACGAATTCTGTTTCATCCACTTGTGTGCGAATTCTGTGAGTTGCGAATTCCTTGTACTTCAGTATAGGCTACGAATTCTATACTTGCAGAATTTTTGGAAATTTCTTTTCTGATTTTCTGTCTAAGTTTTTCTGATTTACTTGATTTCTTTTGGACTAACGATCAGTTTGTCAAGTTCTTATTGTAATTTTTCAAAACAGGATGACTTCCAAAGATGCTCTCTCCATAGGAACAGATGTAAAGCCTCCTGTTCTATTCAAGGGTGAATACGAACAGTGGAAGGATCGTTTCCTTGACTTCGTTGATAGACATGCAAATGGGGACAACATTCTATTGTCAATTACAGAAGGACCCATGATACTACCCACTGTTGAAATCCCTGATGATGAATCCTCAGACAGTGAGGATGGAGACGAGGACAGAGTGCGAAAGATGAAAACTGTTCCGAAAGAATTTGCACAGTATTCTAATGAGCAGAAAAGCAGATTTAAAGCTGATAAGGAAGCCAGATCTCTTCTACTTCAGAGTATCCCAAATGAGATATACATAAAGATAGACAGCTACAAAGCGAATGCGAAAAAGATGTGTGATCAGTTGCAAAAGATGATGATGGGCTCTAAGGTGGGAAACCAGATGAAAGTAGCTAACTGTATCAACAGCTACGAGGAGTTTAAAGCCAAGGAAAATGAGAGTCTGGAGGAAACTTATGAGAGATTTGTGCTTCTTCTGAACGAATTATCAAAGAACGAAGTCAAGAAGAAGCAGATTGAGAACAATGTTAAGTTTCTCAACGTTCTGCAACCTGAATGGAAGAAGCATACCCGTCGGATGAAACAAATGAAGGACTTAAGTGACATACGCCTCCACGAAGTTTATGAGACTTTGAGACAGAATGAGGAGGAGGTTGAAGAGAATAGAGATGAGAAGAAGAAAACTGAGAAAGTGTCTGACCCCATAGCCTTGGTAGCTGGAGAGAAGGAGAAAGAGAAGAAAGAGAAGAAAAAGAAGAAGAAGATAGCGATTCCCAGTTCTGATTCTGAGTCTGAATTTGATAATGACGACGGCGAAAACCTCAAGCAAGCTATGCTTCTACTGACCCGTGCATTTCAGAAGAAACTTTACAAGAAACTGGGTTCAAACTCACAGAGGTACTTTTCGTCTGGTTCAAAGAATCATGAACACAGGGAAAGAGTTGAAGGTAAAAGATTTGAAGAGAAAAAGTATGTGGAAAGAAAGTCGGAAGAAAGAAAGAAGTATCTGAATGACTATGTTGGTGCTGAAAAGAAGACAGATGACCTGATCAAGTGTTACAATTGTGGTAAGGTCGGTCACTACGCAAAGGACTGTCGGAAGCCAAAAGTCAGAAACTCAGAGTATTATAAGAACAAGATGCTTTTGGATAAGCAACAAGAAGTTGGTCAGGCTTTGATGGCTGAAGACGAGTTCTGGCTAGATCATTCAGATGAAGAGGGAAGAGAAGAAACTGCTCACATGTGTTTGATGGGCAACACAGTGAAGTATGATGATAGTGATGAAGAAACAACAGATGAGGTACTTAATCTTTCTAAATCTGACTTTATGACTAAAATGGAAGCTATGATGGTCGAACTTCAAGATCTTCAAAAGAAGCTGAAAAAGGAAAAGAGCAGAGTTGAAAAGAAAAATCAAAAGATCTTTGATCTTAACAAAGTATTTGTTGGAAACAAAGATTTAATTGATTCTCTTAACAAATTTGTCTCTAATCGCAAACAAGAAAAAGAATGTTTTGAAAGTAAGATTTCTGATTTTGTCTCTAAGATTTCTAAGTCTGATTCTGAAAAGCAAGAATGTGTACTAAAAGCTTTTAAATTGCAGGTTGAGAACAAGAACTTAGAAAAAAAGGTAAATGGTTTGGAAGCGAAATTGTATGCTAGAGGTCAAACAGATCAAACCATTTTCTTAAACACCCCTAATGAGGAAACTGGTTTTAAAGAGAAGTGGGGTCTCAGTTATGAAAACCCACATTATCTTAAGAAAGCCATCAGAAAACAGTCTACTTTATATAACTTTGATTTTCTATATGTGTGTGTGCCCCTGAATTCAAGTTTCTAATCACAAACAATTAAACAAAACAAGATTAGTAAACTACCTGTTTTCAATTTCAATTCAAGAATCAAAGTATTACAAACTGTTTCTCTCTTTCTCTCTCTAGAACAATACTTTCTCTCTCTACAACTCTCTCTCTCTCAGGTTGCGTACAAAACTCTTCAAGTCATATGTCTATTAGACACAAGAAACTAACTATTTATACTAAGCTATAAAACAAAAAGCTAAAACAAAATACAATGACTTTGACTTTTATTACACTTTGACTTTGACTTTCACTGAGAGTCGACTTTCCAACTTTTGATTTCTTGTACTTTGACCTATGGTCTTCATGATCTTGTATCCAACATAAACATGCTCTAACAATCTCCCCCTTTGGATTCAAGATCATCTTTGAAAATTTTTGCAATTCAATCTTCTCTTTAGGCTTCATTTTTACAATCTCCCATTTGTAACAAATTTCTTCTTTAAGCACACACATTGCAATCTCCCTTTTCTTTGACTGTATTCTTCCCAAGTCATCAAAGAAAAATTTCTGTAAAGTCTCAGCACATCTTCAGAAATCTTCAACTTTGCATCCTTCTTTCACAATTATCCTTTGATCTCAAACAATTCTTTAATTTTGAAATTTCTGATACAGGCATTTCTTTAATTCATCTCCCCCTTTTTGATGAATAGAGCATCTATAGCATCAAAACTTTCACAAGAAATGTCTTTATATGTTCTGACCACTGATCTTACAAACGGAGCCTCTGATTCGTTGCTAATTCGAACAAAGTATTCTTCTAGATCTTTTCAAATCCATACAAACTATGAAAGTAACACCAAAATCAACAAATGAATCAGTTAATATACCTGTCAGTAACACGAAATCACTGTGTGTAACAAATACACATTGTAAAGGAGCTTTTGTGATGTTCACTCCCCCAGGACTTCCATCCAATCATCGAAACACCACAAAGGAAATTTCTATGAATGTTATGACAAGAAAACAAATTCCTTGTGTGTTCGTGCAAGTGGTAGAAAGAATACGCATATGATGATTGCTTTTATAAAAGGCTCAACATTGTGTAAACCACTGAGAAAACAGTAGATAATCACAGACTCGATGTGCATGATTGAAGTACGAAGATGGGGCACACTTCCTTCTTTTTAAATATCCAGATTTTCCAAATGAAAATCAGATAGATAATGTGTTGCGTCCCCTTAAAATATGAAACATTTTCTTGTTGAGAAGAAAATGAGTGGCTGGTGGGGTTTTATCAAGAGTTGGCATGGGCTATTTGCCTATTTCAATAATGTTCACGAAGAATTGTGAAACATTAGTAATGTGGCTGCCCGGCTCAGAAAGTAGTTGGTGCAGAGTTTGATATTCTTTTACTCTGTTCTCTCACCCTCTTTCTTTTAATCATTAAACTCACATCTAACCAAACTCTCTTTTCCATTTTATCTCAACGCAAAACCCACACTCATTTCTTTTCGACTCCTCACACTCAATCACTATGGATTAACTTCTTGGGTAGGAAACACTGGTTAACGTGAATCCATAGAAGTTTCATTTATGTCCTAGCACAAAGAACCCATATTTTCCTATGAAGCATATGTTGCTCAAAATGGTTTAACTTGAATAGTTAAAGCTCAAATACAAGTTAGATGTTTGTATGCTTAGAATATAATCATGAAGATATGAGCATTTTAAACATTGAAGATACTTCAAACAAGTAAATTGAATGAATAGACATGAATGTAAGAGACTTGTTTGAAAATCTGACATTGTATGAAAATGATCAGAAAGAAATGATATATCTGTTTAGGTTTATGGTAAAAAATAATGGATATTGTCTATATGAAACAAAATATAGACATTCTTGAAAGGAACATTTTAGAAATGAATTAACATTCAATATTCGTTGAAGTTCAAGCGGGGTGTCTTACCATCGAAAAATATGTTTCAAATTTGAGACATGGTAAGAACATTTTAAACAATAAGTCAAACCGGTGTGTGTGAATACTTGAAAGTATATAGAAAATACAATACACAAGTATTTATCTTTGGAAACACACGGTTTGTAAAACATTCAAACTCAAATAAAATGAAAACATTTAAAATCACACTTCCAATTCATGAAATCTGTTTAAAAATCGGGAAGTCGTTTGAATATTTAAGAATATGTTTTCTATGATTGAAATTCGTCCTTCTTTCAACCATATATGAGATTAAGATAAGAAATTTAACCTTTTCCGTTCAGCTTAAATCTCACAAGTCAAACTGTAAGTCATAATGATATGATCTTGTAAAATCCTCTCAATCTGCAAAAGTCTCAAAGTCATGTCAGAGCAACTTTATTCACAAATTTATTGAAAAGTAAACAACATAAAGCAGTAAAACATTGAGTGAACGAGTTATGATCTGAAGTAATCAGAAATCATATCCTTACTCCTATTGTTGTACTCATAGAATCCCCCTAAATTCATGCATCACAAAAATTTGGCAGTTAATTAAATGCAAAAATTCTATAAACTCCCCCTCAAACTAATGTTGATCATCTTAAAGTCTTGTCTCACTCCCCTGAGATCATGAACAAAATGTTAAAGTGCAGATATCCTTTCAGAATTAATGATAAAGAAATGATGAAAAATTACAATAAAAGAAACTTTAATAGGTAATCACTGATTAGGTCTTGAGATTTAGCATACCAAGCTTAGATACAAGAAAATTGAATCTCTTTTCATCTAAAGGTTTGGTAAACAAATCTGCAAGCTGATAACCAGTTTTTACAAAGTAAAGTTCTATTGTACCTTTTTCTACATTATCTTTGATAAAATGATACCTGACATCAATGTGATTTGTTTTAGTATGTTGCACAGGATTAGCTGATATTGCGATAGCGCTCTTCGAGTCACAATAGATCAGGATCTTGTTGTACTGATAGCCATAATCTTGCAGCTGTGTTCGCATCCACAAGACTTGAGAACAGCAGCTTGCAGCAACTACATATTTTGCTTCAACCGTCGATGTGGAAACACATAATTGCTTCTTCGATGCCCAACTTACGAGTTTATCGCCTAAAAATTGAATATGACCCGATGTGCTCTTCTTGTCTTACATACATCCAGCATGATCTGCGTATGAATAAGCAGTCAGTCCAAACCCTGTATCCTTAGGATACCACATACCAAGATCTGCAGTTCCCTTTATATATCTAAAAATTCGTTTTACAGCAGATAAATGGGATTCTTTAGGATCGACCTGATATCTTGCACACAAGCATGTTGAAAACATTATATCTGGCCTACTTGAAGTAAGATACATTAAAGAACCTATCATTCCTCTATATGTCCTAACATCAACAACTTTTCCCGAATGATCAGTACCAATCTTAGTACCTGGTGCCATTGGGGTTCCAATAGATTTGCAATTTTCCATTTTGAATTTCAGAAGAATATCAAAAATGTACTTAGATTGATTAATGAAAATCCCCGTTGAAAATTGTTTTACTTGTAATCCGAGAAAAAATTCATTTCTCCCATCATACTCATTTGAAATCTAGACACCATGAGGTTTGAAAAATTCTTACAGTATTTGGGATTAGTTGAGCCAAATATAATATCATCCACATATATCTGAATAAGAATGATATCGGCTTTTTCCTTTTTCATAAACAAAGTGGTATCAACTTACCTTTTGAAAAACCTGACTTGACCAAGAATTGAGATAAAACATCATACCAGGCGCGAGGTGCTTGTTTCAGACCATAAAGAACTTTATCCAAGATGTAGACGTGATTTGGCTTATCTGGATTTACAAACCCTTCTGTCTGAGATACGTAGACTTCCTCCTTAAGAATGCCATTCAGAAAGGCAGTCTTCACGTCTATCTGGTAGACTGTGAAGTTCTTGTGAGCAGCGTAGGATAGAAACATGCAGTTTGCCTCTATACGCGCTACTGGAGCATAAGTCTCGTCATAATCGATGCCTTCCTCTTGCCTATATCCCTTGGCAACAAGTCGTGCTTTGTTTCTTATGACAATACCATCTTCGTCTTTTTTATTCTTGAATACCCATTTAGTGCTGATAATGGTCTTTCCTTCCGGTTTTGGCACTAGTCTCCAAACCTTTAGGGCTTCGAACTAGTTTAACTCTTCTTGCATAGCAGACACCCAATCCGAGTAAGCTAGAGGCTCAGATACGCGAGTGGGCTCTATCTTACTCAGGAATGAGTCATGCAGACATTGATTTAAAGTTGCTGACCTAGTTTGCACCGGTTTGTCTAGATCTCTAATGATTTGGTGAAGAGGGTGCTCTTTGGTCCAGCATTGTTCATGAGGGAGTGGATTAGATGAAGATTGATCATGGTTGTCATCTAAGAATCCACTATCAGCTTCTTCAGTTTGTACATTATGAGGGAGGGGTTCAGTTGAAGTAATTGGTGCAGAAGTGTCAGTGGGTACAACTTGTTCAATCTGTTGATCAGTCCTTACAATACACCCTACTGATTCAACAACTTCTGGATCTTCGTTAGTAGTTACATCTTCAACTATCAGAGTAGGCATATGAACTGGAATTTCTTGCTGAATCGGGGAATTTGATTTAGTGGAAACATTTGAAGAGGTTGGATGATAATCCGTTGAATCTTCCATCCTATCAACCACAACATGTTTAGTCACTTTAAATCCAAGAAATTCATCATAAAACAGTTCAAATAAAAGATCTAAATCAGATAAATGAATAGTAGAAGATGATGCGACATCTGATTTATTCACTATAGGTACAGGTTTTGGACTGATCTGTCCAGAAGCTAGCACTCCGGTTAGCACGGATTCTGAACTGACTTGTTTAGAAGACATCTCCTCATCGAATGTGACGTTTACGCTCTCGATAACAGTCTTTGACTTCTTTAAGTACACTCGGTATGCAGCAGATGTAGAAGAATATCCAATGAAGATGCCCTCGTCTGCTTTAGCACTGAACTTGTTCAGACTCTCTCTGTCGTTTAGCACAAAACAATTACAACCAAAAATATGAAAATATTTGATGGTTGGTGTTCGGTTGTTGATCAAAGCATACGGAGTCTTTTGAAATCCGCGGTGTATCATGGAACGGTTTTGAGTGTAGCACGCAGTCGAAACAGCTTCTGCCCATAGAAACAAAGGTAGGTCTGATTGGCTGAGCATAGTGCGAGCGGCCTCGACTAGAGTTCGATTTCACCTTTCGACTAATCTATTCTGTTCTGGCGTACGAGTAGCAGAGTATTTATGTGATATCCCGACCGATTCGAGATACTCTTCAACAGTTCTGTTTTTGAACTCTGTGCCATTTTCAATTCTGAGAAGCTTGACTGGTTTCTGCAGATTCACCTGGGTCGTCTTCAGAAATGTGATGAGTACTTCGGGTGTCTCATCTTTTGATCGTATAAATTTGACCTACGTGTATCGCAAATAGTCGTCCACGATAACTAGAACATATTTCTTTCCGCCTAAGCTTTGAGTTCTCATAGGACCACAGAGATCCATATGCAACAATTCGAGTGGAGAACTGGTACTAGGTTCAGGCTTCGGTTTATGTGGAACTCTCTTCATCTTTCCTTTTTCACACGCTGCACACAAGTCTTCTTTCACGTACTTGAGCTCAGGAAGTCCATTCACTAACTTTCCACTGACCAGTTTGTTTATGTAGCGAAAATTCAAATAAGAAACCCGTCGATGCCATAGCCAGCTTTGTTGCATCGAAGCTTTTGAGAGTAAACACACCTGATTTTCAGTCTGGACCTTTGACAAATTGATTGTATAGAGGTTTGACTTGTGAGTGCCGACCAAGAGTTCCTTGTCGTCTTCAGTTCATACAGAACACCGCTTGGCCTTGAAATTCACCTCTAAGTCTTGGTCACAGAACTGGCCAATACTGAATAGATTGTGTCCTAATCCTTCAACATAGCTCACCTTCGTAATCGTTACGTTGTCTTGAATAACATCACCAAATCCTAAGATCGATGAGAACTGATCGTTTCCAAACCTTACATTCCCGCAAAATTTCTCTGTATAATTAGTCAATAAATCCTTTTGCCCGGTCATATGCTTGGAACAACCGCTATCCAAGTACCACATATGATGGGTCTGCACAAGAGAAATCAGGGAATAATAATTTTAGGTACCCATTTAAAAACGGGTCCTAACGAATTAGCACAAGATTTTGGTATCCATTTGAATATGGATCCTCTTTTCTTTTGAAAACTCTTAAAAACATTTGGTTTAAAAGAATAAACGTGATATGATCCAAACCAGTCATTAGAATAATGATGATGAGCAAAATCATTCCACCGATAAATATAAGATTTAGTAGGAGGAGGAGATAATTGGAACAATTGCTTTATGGAATATCTCTAGTAAGAAGTTACAAGGTTTTTATTAGTAGAAGCAACAGAACCAACTACATCAGACACACTACTATTTGATCTATTACAAGAATTATTAGGAATTGATTCTGCCTTGTCATCAATCTTCCTTTTAGGTCTCCATTCAGTTCGCTCTTCCGACCTTTTCTTTCTTAAATCTGAAACAAAGAATTTAGATTTATTAGGAAAATCAGATTTCTGAGATTGGATTTTCTTGTGTTTACCAGTGTTGTTCCGTTTTTGTGAGCGTTGTTTCTTATGTTAATTACCCTTAGCATAGTAATCAACATTCACAGAAACTAATTCACCAACCTTAGTTGATTATTCACCTTTTTCATGAACACTTGGTAAAGCTTCTCCATTAATAACAAAAGTAGAATGATCTGGAAGTGGAGCATTGAAGTTAAACATATCAATTTCCTCTACACACCCATCATCAGAATTAAGAAAATCATTTGCAGACGCAAATAAGTCATCAAAATTATCAGTTGAAGTTTGAGGTGCTTTAGAAAAATTAGAACACTTTGTAGATTTATTCTGAAAAACAATGTTCTTTAACACAGTTGAAAATACACTTTGTTCTATATCTACCAAAATTCTTTCTTCAGATAAAACGTTTTCAAGCTCAATTATTTTGCTTTCTAGAATGAGTGGAGGAACATAAACTTTTGCAGTTGCAGGTTTTGCCTCCATCTCTGAAACAGAATAGCTAGCAAAATAATCATTTGAAAGAACTTTTGGTGTTTCAGAAAGGTAACTATCATTCAACTTTTCATAGCGAAATGGTAGTTGCATTTTCTTTACATTCTTTCTATTTTCAGTTTCTTTGGCCTCAACTTCATCTGGTAATTTGGTAACAAATTTGGGTTTTAAATGAGGATATTTACCAGCAGCAACAAGAAAATCAAAGTTATATAATGGTGGTTGTTTTCTGATGGCTTTCTTTAAGTAATGAGGGTTATCGTAACCGAGTCCCCATTTCTCTTTAATATCAGCCTCTTCATTGGGTGTATTTAGAAAAAACAGTTTGATCTGTTTGGCCTATAGCATGAAGTTTGGCTTCCAAACCATTTACCTTCTTAGTCAAGCTCTTGTTTTCAGCCTGCAATTTAAGAGCTTTTAGTATAGATTCTTTATTTTCTAAATCAGACTTAGAAAGTTTAGATTCAGAAATCTTATTTTCAAAACAATCTTTTTCATGTTTAAAATCAGAAGCAGATTTGCATAGAGAATCAATTAAATCTTTGTTCCCAATAACTGATTTATTAAGCTCAAAGATCTTTTGATTTCTCCTAGCAACTATGTCTTTTTCCTTTTTCAGTTTAGATTGAAGGTCTTGAAGTTCGACCATCATGGCTTCCATTTTGGTCATAAAATCATTTTCAGTTAAATGCATTACCTCATCAGCTGTCTCATCGTCAGAATCATCATGCTTGTCTTCTTTACCAATTAAGCATAAATGAGCAGTTTCTTCTTTTTCTTCCTCGACGTCTGAATGATCTAACCAATATTCGTCTTCAGCCATTAACGCCTTGCCAGCTTCCTGTTGCTTGGCCAAAAGCATTTTGTTCTTGTAGTATTCCGAATTTCGAACCTTCGGCTTCCGACAATCTTTTGCGTAATGTCCGACCTTGCCACAGTTGTAGCATTTGATCAGATCATCAGCTTTCTTTTCAGTACTGGTGTAGTCATTCACATACTTCTTCTTCTCTTCTGGCTTCTTCTCGACAAATCTTGTCTCTTCAAATCTTCTACCCTCAACACTTTCTTTGTGCTCATGATTCTTTGATCCCGTAGAAGAATACCTCTGTGAGTTTGACCCTGGTTTCTTGTAGAACTTTTTCTGCAAAGCTCGGGTCAGTAAAAACATTGCCTGCTTGAGGTTCTCCCCGTCATCACCATCGGATTCAGAATCAGACTCAGAGCTAGAAATGACTATCTTCTTCTTCTTTTTATTCTTCTCTTTCTTTTCTTTCTCCTTCTCTCCAGCTACAAGTGCTATGGGATCGGGCACTTTCTCAGACTTCTTTTTCTCAGCTCCTTTCTCTTCAACTTCTTCCTCATTCTGTCGCAACGTCTCGTAGACCTCATGTAGTGGAATATCACTCAAATCTTTCATCTACTTCATTCGACGAGTGTGCTTCTTCCACTCAGGTTGCAAGATGTTGAGGAACTTCACGTTGTTCTCAATCTGCTGCTTCTTAACCTTGTTCTTTGACAACTCATTCAGAAGAAGAACAAACCGTTCATACGTGTCCTCCAAGCTCTCATTATCCTTAGCTTTGAACTCTTCGTAGCTATTTATACAGTTTTCTACCTTCATCTGGTTGCCTACTTTCGAACCCATCATCATCTTTTGTAGTTGATCCTACATAGAACGGGCATTATTTTTGTAACTGTCAATCTTGATATAAATCTCATTAGGTATACTCTGAAGCAGAAGAGATTTAGCTTGTTTATCAGCTTGTGACCGATTTTTCTGAGCGTTAGTGAGCTGAACAGGTTCTTTCGCAATTGTCCTTATCTGAATTTCATCATCATCTGATCCATTATTTGGAGCAGGAATTTCAGTAGTAGGAATCTTGAAAGGACCATCTATGATAGACGACCTAATGTTTTCTCCATTTACGTGTCGGTCCACAAAATCAAGGAAGCGATCCTTCCACTGTTCATATTCACCTCTGAATAGAACAGGAGGCTTGACATCAGACCCAATAGCAAGTGCTTCCCTTGAAGTCATCCTGTTTTTGAAAATATGCAATAAGAAACTTGAAACTGACCGTTAGTCCAATAGAAATCACAAGAATATTGAATAACACTGAAATGAACTAAACAAAGGAATTTCTGAAATTCACTAAGTCTAGAATTCGCAGAATACACTTAGAAGAACAAAGAATTCGCAAGATACACTATAATCACAAAGAATTCGTAGAATTCACTTAAAACACAAGGAATTCGCAAGATTGGAATTAGAATTCGCAAGCTAAAAGAAACAAACAAAATTTGCAAGCAAGAATGTGATAGGATTCGGAGCAAGACAGAGACTTCCGAATCCTATACTGAAAAAAAATTTCAAAACTTTTCGTAAAATACTAAGAATTCGTAGACTACTCTTCTGTGAATTCCAATAAATTCGTAGACTAGTCTTATGCGAATTCTTGATACGAATTCTGTCATTGATAAAAATTTCTCAAAAAACTGCGAATTCTGAGCAATTCGCAAAACAGAGTAATGCGAATTCTTAGAATTCTCAACACTCAGTAATGCGAATTCTGGACAATTCGCAATAAAAACAATTGTGAATTCTGAACTTAAACTTTTTCGAATTAGTCCTCTACAAATTATACGAAATTCGCAAAAGACCCAATTACGAATTCTATGTTTTTCGCAATACAGAGTACTGCGAATTCTGTCCTTAAGAATTTTCAGAAATGACTATGCGAATTCTGATGATCTCAACGAATTCTTCAAGCCTTTTTACGAATTCTTCAAGATTTACGAAATCCTTGAATTCTGCGAGTTCTTGATGATGAATATTGCGAGTTCTTGAACAAGTATGCAAGTTCTTGAGATCTGGGATGAAAAACGCTCTGAATCAATCAAAAACCTACCTAGACCTCAAATTTCGATCTGAAACTTTGACATATTGACCACCTATACACCTAGAACAGAATCCTACCAATGAATTTTAACAAAATTCAACAAGAAGTAGAAATTGATCCATTACAATGCTCGACGAACTCGTGAAACCCAAACTCGACAAATTCAAAAATTTACAATCGTTTACAGTGCAATTATTCGAATCACCTATACAAACTTAATCTAAAACATTAAATGAATACGCTTGTCCAATTACAACTCCTAATTCGCACTAAAACTCAAAAATGATCTGAATTTCAATGAAACAGTGTCGACAACAGTTCTTGATTTGATTTCAATCTGGATCTGCTCTGATACCAATTGTGTGTCCCTGAATTCAAGTTTCTAATCACAAACAATTAAACAAAACAAGATTAGTAAACTACCTGTTTTCAATTTCAATTCAAGAATCAAAGTATTACAAACTGTTTCTCTCTTTCTCTCTCTAGAACAATACTTTCTCTCTCTACAACTCTCTCTCTCAGGTTGCGTACAAAACTCTTCAAGTCATATGTCTATTAGACACAAGAAACAAACTATTTATACTAAGCTATATAACAAAAAGCTAAAACAAAATACAATGACTTTGACTTTTATTACACTTTGACTTTGACTTTCACTGAGAGTTGACTTTCCAGCTTTTGACTTCATGTACTTTGACCTCTGGTCTTCATGATCTTGTATCCAACATAAACATGCTCTAACAATGCGGCTTTAACACCCTTAAATTTGGTAAGAGCAACTAATTTAAAATTTTGATATTACATCAAGTAATATATAAATCTTCAAACTAAAACTTTCTATTCAACCTCAACAAATATAACTCTAATCTTAAACAAGGATTAGACCAAAGTCGGTGTTACTTAATCCCAACTATAAGTTGCTCATCCCGAACCGGTGCGGAAGACTTCACTAAGGTATCCACCTCTTGAGCACACAACTAGCACTCCTCTCTGCACTGTGTCACTAGAGCTACACCCAACCGGAACCTGTTGCACATGCCGAAAAATAAAAAGGTTAGGCTAACGCCTAGTGATTCAAGAGTTTTCCACATGAATGAAGATATCTTTGAAAAGAGATAATGCAGTTTAAATCAAAATCTTTCAAATGATATGCTTTAAATATGGAAACGACTCGTTTTCCAATAATATGCATTTTGGGCAAAAACACCAATATAAACGTTTTCAAGTCCAACTAATGCGGGAAAAAGATTCCAATGTAAAACGTCCTTTCGTAAATTAATTTCAACCCAAACTCACTCAAAACGTGAATAGAAATCGAACTCTCCATTTATGAAACTGCAGTTAAAACTTTAAATCCCGAAACACCCAAAAACACTGGTGGGGTATAATACTCAACCCATAAATCATGGATAAGATCCATATATACAAAACGTCACCGAAAACTTGGATAATAAGACTCAATACCCAAAAACAACACCTTTCGGTGACGGGGGATACCCGAATTCCATCGGAAGTGACGGGCACACAAAGTTAGGCCACTTATCAATGTTATCGAGCTTCACATAGAGCCATGGATCCCCGTATACGGCACCCAACCGAGCTACCACCGCAAGATACCCAAATGACCCTAGTGTCTACTCGACCTCTAATGAGTGTCACCTCAAAAGCCACAAGTCCCCGTATCCGGCTCACTTTGGGCACCACCGCAAGACTTAGCTCCGTATCCGACTCCTCAAGAGCACTACCGCAAGCTTACATAATCAACATGACTTGGGGACCACTCACTAGACTTCAAACGCGGACACTAAATTCCACGATGAGTAACTAGACTGGATTACAAACGGGCATCGAGTTCAACCACCCACGATCTCTACCTCGAGCCCTTCAATAGAGGTTACGCGGTTATCGAGTTCAACCACTAACCACGGGGATAAGGTCCCCACTAAACAATATCCAGTCCCAACACGAGGATAAAGTCCCCACTAAACCAACTGACTGACTCATATGCCTATGGATCCATCGCATTACAGTCTAAAACGTTACATGACTCGAAAGAATGAACTAATACAGTCAAAACATGTAACTCTCAAATAAGATGCAACTAAGTAAACCATATGTCCAAGGCTCCTTAACGAGCTACCAAAACTGAACAAATGTTCTAAAGACTCATTTGAATGTAAACCAAGCCCTAAAAGGCATAATGAACGTTTGGCTAAAATACGTGAGCCGATAGAGTTACATAAACCAAAAATACATCTTTCCCCAAAACTTTGTTCCTTAAATCGCATTTGGCCTTCGGCCCAAAACCCAAAAAGGATTGTCATTTTCTAAAGTGTTCCCAAAGTCGGGATCAACCCAAAACCAAAGGACTCACACATTCGTACTTTTCCAAAACATCATATTTCATGAATGATGCATAAAACCCGACAAACACTTAAAAGTGCGTTTTTGACCAAATATCTATTTATGCAATAAATCGTCAAAACCCATTCATTTATGACACATTTATCGAAATGCCCAAAAATCCCAAATGTGGTGTTTTACAAAGTTTAATAAGCTAAACACTTCAAATAATCAAAAGTTACCAAATAACTCAACAGTTGATAATTTCATGTAAAACACATAAATGCTTTAAAATAGACATTTTGGCATGTACAACGTTTTCACAAATCAACTTGAACTCACCTTGCTAGATTTAGGCTAAATCTAGATTTTACCCCACTTAGAGTTTCCTTGAAGAAACTTGAATCCACAAGCACAATCCTTCCAAAACCTAGATCAACACATTTCCAACCGTAAATAAGGATATTCAACCATATAAAATCGTTCCCCAACATTTTACATGAAGATCTCATTCATACCCAAAATACCCTAATTTCCATAGATGAAGGATTAGAAGCTAACCTTAACCCATAGCTTGAATCCACCACCAACACACCTCTAGGTTACCAAAATAAACCACAAACTCCCTCAATCTTCAAATGATGGAGATGGTTGGATGAAACCCCAAGAACTTGGGGAGGAAGATGAAGGTTTTATGGTTCTTGTTCCCAACTTGCTAGATGCAAGAGAACTACATAGTTTTAGGAGAGAAAGACTCCAAAATAGGTTAGGGTTTGTTTGGGGAGTATGGGGGTCGATTTGGGAGAGATAAGGGGGAGGGATTTAGGGTTTGTGTGAGAAATGAGAGTTATGGACGGATCACTTCTTTTAAATAAGGCACAGTGATCGCACGCGGATGGCGGCGTGGTTCTACCCGCGCAAAGAGTCGCGCGGACCACTGGAGTCGCGAGGAGACAGAGTCTCGCGTGGTTCGTGGCACGACTCAACTCGCGCGGAGAGCCGCGCAGGGCACTGTTGGTGTTTTCTTTCGCTTCTCTTCGGCCAACGATTTCGGGGTGTTACAATCCTCCCAACCTTAAAGGAGATTTTGTCCTCGAAATCTAACTCTGACCAAACATACAACGTCGCCACAGCGAGATCAATTGGTCTTCTAACAAAAGGGATACTTTCACGGTACCCTGCTTCATAAACGAAACCGATCACATCTTGGTTAAGGTTGTCATTGTATTTCTCATAATAGGCCGCCACACACCTGATCTAAACGTTCGATATACCTTACCGATGGCAGGATGAACATCGAGTCCTTAATGAATCATTTCCTATCATTAGGATTTTGGTTGTCTCCCAACCTTAGATTGCCCTTATCACCTCAATAGCAGCTTACGATCTTAATTAAATTATTCCACTGAGGACGCCTCAAGGCGAGCATTACTCTTAAATGCTTCCAATTGTCCCTCATGGACTTATGCTACACTCTTTTATTGCCTTCAAGAACACAACAACCCTTGCGGAAAGGATTCGACCATCATTTGCCCATACTCCTTTCAATTCCGAGCATCCGCAACCAGGTTGACTTTACCCGACTGGTGAAGGAATCCGCAAACAACTGCTGAGCTACTCACCCACCGTTGTTATAGAAACATTACTTTTAATTCCAACACGTCACAGTCTCCTCAATAACGATTTCTACTTAAGGTCTACTTCGACGGTTTTACTACTTTCTCCAATAATCAATAACATAAAGGTTTATCGTCCTTTCCTTGACGAAATTGCTAGCACTAGCTCCCTCCGATATGTCCCTCAAGCCGATACAAGCACAACACCTACAGATAGAGGATCACCTCAACCCCATGGTTACACAACTCCCGTAATACGTTCAAGCATCGATTGCCAAATCAGCGGGAACCTTGCTGATTACAGAATTACCCATGATCGATCCCTAATTGTTAGCATCGAACGCCCTTAAGGTTGCCACTTAACTTGCATACGCACCCAATTTCAACGAGAGTGCACTGAAGCACCTCAACGGTCAATGTCCTCCGAATCGAAGGTCGACACCTATTCTCAAAACAACTATGCTGCAAATGTGGGTATGCTACCACATATTTCATTCCAGACTTGCATTGAAGAAATAACGTTGACACCTATCATGGCACTAAAATTCAAACAAACGAATCACCATATTTTCCTTATTCCAGAAAACTCTTCCGGATGGCACACACCCGACCTATGCATGATGTCGAAAGTCAACCCATCAATTCATAACCGACCATAGGTAAACAACTACCAATGCTTTAACCCGTGGTTTTACCAAAGCAGAAGGATCACCACTCGAATACCCAAAAGAATGCGTAAATCTAATATTCCAGTTATCTATGCGTGAACCAGATTACAGAGCTGAGATTCAAAGTTCAAAATTGCCCATGAGTCAGGTCCTCCGACACTTCAAACTCCGAGGACTCCTTTAGTCCTTTACTACGACCTCTATTACGAGAGGATTTGCATCTAAAGCTCTAATGAGTTCAAGGTTTTTCAAACTACTACTATGCCAATTTGAAATTTTATAAAACCTCTAGACGTAAAAGCTTTTTAGCGAATAGTTATACGAATAAAATCCACTATCGTTTACTCGGTATGTGTACAAAGGGGTTACAAACGTCACATATATAACCATTTCAGAAAGTATTTGATCAAAAATCAAGGTAATACTGACGCCAACGAAAGATATTTCAACAACCCTTTTCAAAAGAACCGCTATGTTACCCACATGTATAAATTTGTGTAATGAATGAGAAATAATTTTACGTACTAAAACAGTGTGGTACAAAGCGTTTGTAGAAAACTACAGAAGAGAATATTTACTAAATCAAATCCCAAGAGTTCACATTTAACCATGTAATGTCATGAAATAAAATTCCCTAAAACTTAGTAAAGACATATACATGCAATTTGTTCAAACGTAAGAGTAATCTTGTTTGATTCCAAACTTTAGGTTGTACAATTAAAACGCTTGCAAAACTCAAAACAACATTTTCATGACATCACCTTCTCAAAGTTCTTTCTTTTAGCCACAACATGGCACGGGATAAGATCCCACAACAAAACTTGTGTGCGACCGTTTATTCCACAAAACTAGTAAGGTGATATGTGCATGCACTTTGGTTAAAACATAAAATAATTTATGTCGGTTTCAAGTTCAAAGCCAAATAATAATTTGTTCTCATCGTTCTAAAATGTTAGTTAAAACACTATGACGAGAGTTCCAAATAGACATGCATGCATACTACATGCAACCAAACAACTCACACAAGGCTCAAGGAAAACGATACCGCTTGACGCCATTAAAGTCACCCCATTAAATTCACAAAATCGCATGAATTAAAATCCTCAATAAAACTCAAACACCAAGATAATGGGGAATAACTTTTCGTCCAAAACCTTAACATACGTGGAGGAGGTACAATGTTAAGGTCATAAACTGCAGTTATTTATCCAAGTCCCTAAACAACATCAAAATACGCACATCGTAAAATCCGATGGATTCACGTTAAACAGTGTTTCCTACCCAAGAAGTTAATCATTGAGTGATCGATTGTGTGAAGAGTCAACATACTAAGTGTGGGTTGAGTGACGAGGTAAAATGAAAAAGAGAGTTTGGTTAGAAGTGATCTCAATGATTAAAAGAAAGAGGGTGAGAGATCATAGTAAAAGAATATCAAACTCTGCACCAACTACTTTCTGAGTCGGGCAGCCACATTACTAGTGTTTCACAATTCTTCATGAACATTATTGAAACAGGCACCTAGCCTATGCCAACTCTTGATAAAAACCCCACCAGCCACTCATTTTCTTCTCAACAAGAAAATGTTTCATATTTCAAGGGGATGCAACACATAATCTATCTGGTTTTCATTTGGAAAATCTGGATATTGAAAAAGAAGGAAGTTTGTCCCACCTTCGCACTTCGATCATGCACAATTGAGTCTGTGTATAATTATTGTTGTCTCAGTGGTTTACACAATATTGAGCCTTATAAAGCAATCATCAAGTGCTTAATTCTTTCTAACACTTGCACGAACACACAAGGAATTCATTTTCTTGTCATAACGTTCATAGAAATATCTTTGTGGTGTTTCGATGATTGAATGGAAGCCCAGAGGGAGTGAACATCACAAAAGCTCCTTTCCAATGTGTATTTGTTACACACAGTGACTTCGTGTTACTAACAGGCATTATAACTGATTCATTTGTTGATTCAGGTGTTACATTCTTATTTGTCTGGATTTGAAAAGATCTAGATGAATACCTTATTTTGGATCGACGGAGAATCAGAGGCTCAGTATGAAAGATCAATGGTCAGATTATATCAAAGACATTTCTTGTTGAAAGTTTTGATGATCTCTATGCCACAATCATCAAAAAGGGGGAGAGAGGTTCAAGAAATGTTGAGAGGATCAAATATTGTTTGAGGAATGATCAAGAATTGTATTTGAAGAAAGATTGTTGAAGTTTGTTCAAAGCTGAAAGATTTCTGAGGATGAGTTGATTTTACAGAAATTTTCTTAGAAGATAATTTGCTAAAGCAGTATGAGCTAAATCTGAAGATAATTTCTTTCTGAAGTCTGAAAGAGGTTTGAGATAACCTTGGGGAGATTGTTTGAAGAGCATTTCTACAATCTTTTGGGGAGATTGTTATATTCTTGGAGAACAGACTTTGGGAAGATTGTTGAAAGTTTAAAGACAGGGTTTATCAAAGAAAGGGGAGAATGTTTTAAGCTGAAAAGGGGAGATTGTTTCTCATTGATTATGTTTATTTCTGAAGATGATTTGAATTGATAAGAAATCAACAAAGGGTAAAGTTGATCAAAGAGGGAGATTACATTAACTGAGCTTAAAGAGAAATGATTATTCTGCAAAATCTTTTTGAGATGATCTTGAATCCAAAGGGGGAGATTGTTAGAGCAGAAATATGTTGGATACAAGATCATAGAAGACAGAAGGTCAGAGTCAAGCAAGTCAAAGTTGAAAGTCAATTCTCAAGCAAAGTCAAAGTCAACTTGTTAATAAATGTCAAAGTCAATGTTTTGTTTCTCTTAGTTTTGCACGCGTGTAGTTTTGTATTTTGGTTTTAATAGACTTGTAGCGTGTATGGAAGTACTTATAACTAGAACAAAGAATATTCGCAAAGAGAGAAATTTAGAGAGAGAAAGAGATTTGTAGAGAGAGAAAGTGATTCGAATTGTGTTGTAATCAAATCTTGTGATCAATCAAAACAGGTAGTTTGATAATTCTTGTTTGTAATTTGATTTTAGTAATAAGAACTTGATCAGATTGTGACTATCATGATGCATAAGGAATTATTACATGATTGGCTCCTATCTCAAGCTTTCGTAAGCTTTCCATCTTAATCAATGAAAAAAATTCAGTATTCTGTAATGAATATACTTTAATATTCATGATAAATACCATATTGATATATATATATATATATTATGTTTTATTTTTTTCATTAATGATATGGAGTGTTGTTGTATATACATGAATAATGAATATACTTAAATATTCATAGTCAATGTACTTGAATATTCATAATGAATATACTTGGATATTGATAATGCATATTCTTGAATATTAGTAATGAATATCATATTGATGTATGACTACTAGTGAGTTGTTGTACACACATTAACATACATGATGAATATTACACAAACACATCAGTTCATGTAAAAATAAGCTAAAAACAAACAAAATTCATATCAACATGGAAGTCAAATCAAAGAAAGTATAATGCTCATTTTTTATATAATTTATTTAATTAGGATATTAATTATACTTAAGATAATTCAATATTGAAAATAATAGGGTAAAAGTTTTTAATTAAAAAAGGAAAATAAACTATGGAGAAATAGTGTAGAAAATGCATTCAACAATTATTTTTCCAATTTTACCCCAGTTTTTAAGGATGTTGGTCCTACGGGGTTAACAAGACTATTAGAGTTTGTAGAAGGGCGGGGATGAATGCAAACACTGATTTTTACTTTCTAAACTCTTTATTGATTATAAGAAGAATCAATCAACGAATTTACAGATTGTGTGTGGAAGAAGATAAGGTAAAACCTAATCTAAAACAACCTTACTTTGCTACAGAAGATAACAATAAGAGTCTCTAAACAAAGCTTACGAATATCACGACGTCTCTCTTGTACAAAGAATACACTTAGAAAATCTCTTGAAGGCGCACTTGTGAGGAGAGGTCTTCACTTTTATTTATACCAGAGGTAATTAATGCACGTTGAAGGTACATGCCATGTGTCATTGAGGGAGAGGATTGCATGTTCTACATGTCCTTGAGCTGGACAACTTTGGCCGCATGTGAACAATGTACTAGGATAGTGGTCAAGCATGAAAGGAGACAATAAAATATTAGCCATACTATACCTTTGTCACGTAGCTGCATAGTTCTGACTTTTGCAAGAAGGAATGAGACAAAGACTTGATCCAAAGATTCTGGTTCAATGTAACACCCCGAATTTCGTTATGTAACCTTGGTATTCTAGTGTTAAGCTTTTGTCGTTAGCACCGCGTTTGGTTCCAAGTTTGAGTTTGGCTTTTGGTGGTTTTGGACAAACCACAGTGAACTACGCGAGTTGCACCGCGACTTGAGGTCGCGGCACAACCCGCAAAACTCTCTAGATGGGTTTGGTTTTGTGTAAGCGGGCGAGTTATGCCGCGGGTTGAGGTCGCGGCATAACCCGCGAGATGGCCTGGCCGACTTATACCCTTTTCAGCCTAAATATCTTTCTCTTTTTCTCTTTTCTTTCTTTCCTTACAAGTTTCTTTTCTCTCTCTCACTCTCTCTTTCTTCTTTTGGATCTCGAGGTTGTCGTTGTTGCTAGTATTTCGTGTATCTAACGAGGGTTCGGTATTGAAGGCTTCATCTCCTCGTTGTTGTCGATATCTGGTTTTCGGGTTTTTGTCTAAAGCCTATCTGGTGAGTTCCTACTACCAATTTACAAACTTTATACATGTCAAAACTCTTATTTAGCTCATAACTCGGATTGGTGAGTCCCTCACATCGTAGTACGGACCGAAGCGTTCGTGGCCATGGTTCCAGTATTTAGCTCATAACTCGGATTGGTGGTCTACTTTGTGTTACACCACAATCCTTGGTAAAATGGTTCTTTTGTCATCGTATGATGAGTTTTGGACCGAAAAGGCCCGGTTGTGGCGAAATGTTATCTTTTATAAATTAAACCTTTATGAAAAGATTTCCTTATGATACTGATGTTTATATTTCGAGAAGTTTATAAAAGAACTACTTGTGCATTAAATTGTGAGGTTCTGGAAAGAAGGTTTATGGTCTCATTTTAATGGATTTCATTCTTATCAACAGTTAACTTGGAAATGCTTATTTGAAAAGATTCCCTTTGATACAAAAGTTTATATCTCTTGAAATTTATAAATTGTATGTTCTCACTAGGCTTTAAGCCTAACACTTTTTCTCAAATGATGTGTATAACAGGTTTCCCTTAGCGGTGGGTTGCACAGGGTCTTTGAGAGTCGAGCGTGGACTCGAGGCATTTTGAGATGTCTAGTATTTTGGCGTTGGGCATTGTTTAAGTCCCATCTTTTAGTGAACTTTGGTTTGTCAAGTGATGTAGTCTAGACAATTATGTTTAGATTAGTTTTGTTGATAAATTCTATATTCGTACGAGTTTTGTAAGTCTTAGGACTATTCCCCTTTAAGGGAGGTTTATACCAATTCGAATGTCTTGTTGCCTTTATTTCCGCAGTTTTATTTCACTCTGAATTTTAGGGTGTAACATTCAACTAGAAGGAGAACGCTGAAGTTTTCTTCACTGCTCGATGAGACTTCTTGCTTTGATAAATACTCATTTTTCATATAGCTAGATCTTCTGAAATCGCTTCAGTTCTTCCTATCTTTATCTTCAGCTACATCTTCGACATAACTTGAGGTTTCTTTGATTAAGTGTGAGGCTTTGAGCTTTGCGGTCACTGAGGAGTAAATCACTAAGAAACTATTATAATCATTGGGTATACATTCAGTAAGTGATGTGTTCATTAACTAAAAGAACATTCAATGACGCTGAGTATACTCAGTCATTGAATATATAATCAGCTAGAATTTACAACAAAAAAGACTAAATGTCTGAGATAGTCATCATCAAATCACTCAGGATGATCAATCATCAATGGGATCAACAAAGGAAACCATAACCCCCTAACTTTGCCACAATCTCTTCTATCCAATGATCAAAAGCAATCAACTGTTGATATTAGTTTTGGGGTTCTCAATGAATTTGATGTTTTCAATGGAACCCGCCCCTATTAATTTATTTTACAGTTGTTAAAAAATAAGTTTGTCGATTATAACTCAACCACTGTTTATTGGATTCTTTTAAAGTAAACCACAATTTTGGTCCATATGGTTTACACAAAACTACGAACAACATATCTAAACTTTAATGTTGGTCACTATAGTTTGCATTTTGCTTTAAATTTGGTCGTTGATACTAACTATGGTAGTCAAACTGCTGTTAGTTGAAGGGCATTTCTCCCTTTTATCTTTTTCACTCATTTTCACATAGACCTCTTAGCCGGTATTCCACCTTTTCCGTCAACAGCCTCCCTCACTGGCCACCTTTTCCCGCTGTGACCCTCCCTTCCTCTTTCATGATTTCAGTGACCATGTTGTTGCACCTTCCTCATCTCCCCCTCCCCCTCTACCCAGGCCATATCCCATCACCCCTGCTCTTTACCGCCTAAAAATGTTGGCCTACTTCCACACCGGATATATCGTATATCCCATTTAGTGTGATAAACAGAACTGCTATTTATTTGATGAATAGACAGATTCATGAAAAAAAATAAGATCTTCAATTGCACTAGACGAGGCCACTAGAGGAAGAAGAAGAGTGATGGGAAGTTCTCCAACACCTACGAGCCATCAACACCACCTCGCCACCACCCATTAACACCACTTTACTGACATGCTATCTACTGCCAAGAGCTTACTCTAATGGCGTTGGTGATGAGTAGAAGAAGAAGCATTTAAAGGTGTTTTTTTGGGGGGTGGGGGTGGGGGATTTCCAATGGAAATGGATAGGGGTAGCGAAGGGTGGGTTTAGGGTGGTGAATTCTACCAAGGGGAAATGAGGAGGAAGGGTTGCTATGGCCTGATGTGAATGTACACAAATCAGACAGACGAAAATAATGAATAGCAAGTATACACCTCTAGACACTATCGCTGTTTACAAGTAATAAAATGGTAAGAACCAAGTATCAATCCACAGGGAAGGAAGTTAGAAATCTTAGCAAGTCAAAGCAAAAAAAGTCAACTTCAGAGGATGAATTTGGAAGAAAAATATTTGATAGTTGGTTTGCAGTTAATGTAAATGAAAGCAGTAAATGGAAAGCTTGTAAATGAAAGTAGTAAATGGAAAGCTTGTAAATGAAAGCAGTAAATGAAAGTTGTAAATGAAAGTTGTAAATGGAAAGCAGTAAGTAAACAGTAAACTGGGGTGAGACAATGCAAGGGTGTGAAGCTCAGTTGAGGGTTCCAACAATCAGGGAAAGTGAACGTGTGCTTCAGCATATTTCAAATCAAAAGGGTGATGCTGCAGTACAGATCTATTAGCTTAGAAAATAAGTATTAGCATCCGACCATCACCTAAGAGTCACTCAGGGCAAGGTTTTGACAAGCACTGCTCCACATATCTCAAGTGTCACGCTTGTGATATGGGCCAAACAGTCGGTCATCTCCCCTTAGGGTGCATGGTGAAGGAATAGATATCCATTTTTTAGTATCTTTTAAAGAAAAGTTTACTTCCATGTCATTCAAGTGGGATGTGTTTAATGGCTCGGGGTCTCAAGTCCATCACAGTTTAACACTTTTAGCAAGTGGCCACTTGTCAAGAAGATGTTTGTTCAATATAAACCTGAATGAAAGATAGGAGTAAATATCAATTCATAAGCACTATTCACTTTATAATTGTTTTTAGACCTCAACTTTCCCTCACACCCAGGCTAAGGGATTAGCCTATCATTGCTTGGTTGTCTTGCATTTTTGTAAAAACATTCGAACACAATACTCAAAGAAAGCAATACTTAACAAAAGTGCAAAAACACTAAATGAAAAGCATGTCACCAAGAGTATATTTCAAGAAATCAAACTAGAGACTAATAGCCAAAAACACAAGAATTCAATACTTCACATCCACTTTCAATTTAACTTGATCAAAAGCTTGAATAGGAGAAGTATTGGGAAACTTGTTGCCAAAGAAACTAAGAACTAGAAAGATTTAAGTAACAAAACAAGCAATTAGTAAACAAGAACAACGAGAGAATCTAACAACTTCGCATCCACACTTAAGTTAACTTGATCAAAAGCTTGAGTAAGAGAAATTGTAGAAAAACTTGTAGCTAAAGTAACTAAGAACTTGGAAAGCTTGTAAGTAACAAAACACTTAGAACAATTTGCAATTAGAACAAAAGACAATTCGATGATTACAAACAATTAACTTCAAATTCAAAGCAAGGTGAAAGGTTAAAAGGTTGTGTAATTGGTCTGGTGATTCAAAACCCTAGCCAAAGATTCGCTTAAATACTAGAGGAAGTGGCTTGCAAAAGAGGGTTACAACCATAATAAAATATTTAAAGTGTACTTGCATTTGGCTAACAATACTTAACTAAGTAATACTAATCCATAAGGCCTAAGCAACCAGATGTCTTCCAGAGATCTTCTATTTTCCAGCTTGACAAAGCTTGGAAAGCAAGCAATCTTCAAAAGAATTTCCATCTTCAAAATATCTCTAAAATCCATCAGCACTCGGCACACTGCTGCAACAATCCTTTTCTCTTTCATTCTTCAGTTACAAATCTGTTGCAGCATGGTTATTCTGCAAAACATGGGCTAAACAACAAAATCAGGCCCGAAAAGCATTAGAATTAGGCTACCAGGCCAATGGATCATACTAAACAAATAAAAGAAAAATAAGAACTAAAAGACTCAAGATTTGGGATTTGAACAATATAATAAAATAAAAACAGTTGGAAATGTGATACTGCAGCAATGGTAATTGTACACACATCACGCCCCCAAACTTAAATTGTTGCTTGTCCCCAAGCAACGACAACAAAAAGACTCAAATTTGAAAGATTCACAGAAATTTCATAGATCATACATGAGAGTGATTGATTGCATTGACAACTACTTATGATCATGTTGTCCATAGTTCTTCATAATTCAAAGTGAGACTCATCCTAGACTTCCTATGATCATGTCACATGCTAACCTTTATCCTCCCCTTGTTTTGGTCACACACTTTCTGACTTTGAGATTAATAGGACTTTGGTGGGTTTTTCCTCTTTTGGCTCCTTTCTCACAAACACTTGCCTTTTGCATGTATGTTGCAGCCTGTTTTACAGTTCTACAACACACATCTTTTTTCATTTTTTTCTACTACTGCCACATTTGTTTTAATGGCCTAATGCAGTGACTTTTGTATCATATGTGAGATTTTCTCTTTTTGCATGCATGTATCCAGTTTCACTATTCTACATCACCTCTGCTTTGTGCACATTCTTATATCTAAGGCAAAAAAATTTGTGAGTTTTGCTCTTTTTGCATGCATGTAACATGTTTTATAGTGCCACAACACCTCTGCTTTGTGTATGTTGCCCTAGATATCTTCCCTCCCCCAAACTTAAAATCAATAATGTCCTCATTGTTGAACATAGGTTATCACAGGCTCACAGGGGAACAAGGGAATGTGTATGTGGGCTTTGCCCACTCTTTTTGGAGAATTGATGGCCTACATCATCTCTCAAAGTGCATCAAGTGTGATCCAAATGTGTGAAGTCTAAGGGTTAACTCTGATATGATCAATAATGCACCAAGACTATCATCAATTCTAAATTATTCTAGCTATAAACACAGGTTAGTAGTTAATACAATACAACTACTCAAACTCATTACATGGTGATCTATGTGCAATGCAATTCCATGAACAAAAATAAATGACATGCCCAGACTCCTAAATTACAGCAAATAAGAAAATAAAACTAACAAACATCAAATAAAACACAGGGAAAGAGTAGACCTGCCTACTCCGAGGGAGTAGGTGCATCAAGCTTCTCCTCCAACTTCTTGATCTTCTTTATCAGCCTTGTCTCCACCTTCTCAAACTTTCTCTCCAGATTCACTCTCTGCCTCTTGATCTTGTCTCCAAGATCCTTCTTATGTTCCTCCATCTTCTCCAACAACTGCTTGTTTTGATCGCAGATGTCCTTGAACATCTGATGAATGGCCTCCAACTTCTCATTTTGACTTGATGCAGCAGCAACATCTACAGTTGCCTTCCTCTTGGAATTTTTCTCACATTTGGCCAAGATTCTATTGATGGTTTTGGCTTCCATAGTGGTTTTATCACTAAAGATTTGGTCACTAGCCAACTTCTTCACTTTGGCCTTGGTCATTAATGAATTAATCAAAGCATGGACAAACATAAGACCAATGGTCCTGTCAGGACAACTCTTAATGGATTGTTGAATGATGGTACCAATATTGAATGGTTGCCTAGTGAGGATGCAGTACAACATAGTCATTCTCTCAAGACTCATAGTGGAGTCATGGGAGGTAGGGGCAATGGTGTGTCTCAGAAAATGAAACCATATGTTGGTTTCAGGGTTCAGACCTTGTGCAAAGAAGGTCCTATGCCTTGATCTGGAAGACTGGTTCCAAGGAGCTCTAGGATTGGCCACAACTGACAATATCACAGCATACTCCTTCTCAGTTCCCTCATTCACTAGCCTAGCATACTCAAAATGGGTGGGAGGATTAATACCATAAATCTTATTGATTTCAGCAGCAGAAAAACACACCTCATTGCCTCTTACCATTACCTTGTCTCCAGTAGTCACAACCACTTCTGTTTAGAACTCTCTAATCCAATCAAGGTTGACTGGCTTTGGAAGAGCACACAACTTCTCCCATTTGAGTTCTTTGACAGTGTTGTGGATTTGTGGAAAGTTGGCAAGAGTCCTTCTTGTGAAGCCTTTTTCAGGATAGGAGATCTTCTGAGCAAAGGTGGGGTATTTCTCCAAGGTTTCCTTACAACTGAATAGGTCCATGGGGTCTTCAAAACTGGGGGATTTGCTCACATCAGCATCTCTACTGGCTTCATTGGTATCTTCAAATGGTGGGTGATCAGGAACAACTTTGTCTTTTCCAGAAGTATCCTCGATCTCTACCACTTGTTTTCCTTTGTCCACAGATTGGGCAACAGAGGCTATAGCAGCCTCTTCAATGCTTTCATCAGCAGCAGCCTCCTCCATCATCACATCATTAGTCTCTCCTTGCTCCTCAACTGCAACTTGTGAAAACTGCTCAATAGATTCATTTTTCTCCAAACCATTGGTAGCATCTATAACATCCATTAAAACTTGATGGATTGTAGGTTCCCTTGGGGTAGGTGGATTATCAATATTTGTAGGGATGTAAATAGAGAGAATGGGTCTTTGGGTAACAAGGGTGGGTGGAATTGGATTTGTAGTAGAAGGGGGAATTTGGTGGGGTGAGGTTTCAGTTACTTTATTAGGGCTTACCATAGTTTTTGTAACACCCAGATTTTTCGGTAAGTCACTTCGTTCATGCTCTCTTCCAAGGTTCTTTATTTTAGGTTTGAATCCTTGATAAAGTGTACCTTCGTTTAATGGTTCGATTTAGAGGTGTCGCGTCTGAAAAATTGAATTTTGGAGACCGGGGAGGAGCTCGACGACAGTGCCCGACGATAGTGACATGGTCACAGTCGTGGTGGCATAGTCGCGGGAACTCAAGGACCTTCGGTACATGTTTGGCGAGTCTGCCTCACGATTGTGACACCTATCACTATCGCGGGGAAGGTACCAAACTCTCAGTACATTCAGGGCGATTATGCCCGATGTCACTATCGCGTGTCAATATCGCCAGCCGGAGGTTGGGGTATAAATTGAGCAGCTCCGATTTCTAATTCATTTATCTGATTTTGGGGCTACATTCAATACGTTTTTCTCCCAGTTTTTGGTAGGTTTCCATCCTTAAATCCTCCCTCTTCATTAACTTCTCCTCTACCTACTTCTTATGTGAATCTTTATTTCTCATCTTAGGTTTATTTAAGCTTTAAAGGAAAGGATTCAAGTCTCCTCACCTAGGCCAAATCACTTCCTTTCTTTTACGGTTTGGAGAGTATAAAATCCTACAAGGTGAGTACATTCAACCTTTTTACATCTTATACATGTCAAAACAATAATTTTGAACCTACTAACATCTCATTGTTTATATTTTACAACTTGCAAAGATTTGACCTAAATGTGGGTTTTTGGAGATCTTAGGGTTTCAACTACATTTTGGATTATGTTGTAAAGAACCATGTTTTAAGTCATAATAAATGTTTTACTTACACATTTGTGACTACCTGTTTGAGTGGAGACTTTTTAATGAACACCTAGGGTTTTCCCTAAATTCGAAGTTCTTGCTTAAAAGTTGATGGCCACTTATATGGTGCCAACTATTTTGGAAAGGAATGATTTATAGATAAAAAGGTATTGTGGAGTTCCTTTAAAGGAATATATATATATGTGCTATCTTGGTTTAATCACCAAATGAAATGGTGACTTGTCATAGACTATTACTAATGGATCCATAAGTATAAGAGTCGGTTTATTTGGGATGTCTTTCCCCTATGTAGTTGGTTGAGACATTGGGTCCTCGGAGGCATTTTGGTATGGTTATGTGGGACCGGTTACCAGCCATGGGTCGTATATGTAATCCTAGCGAATGAGTATGACTTGGATCCTTGGGTGCCCTCCCCCACATCTGAGTACAAACCGGCGTTGTTCATGGCCATGGGTCCAAGTATTGAGCTCACAACTCAGAGAGTGGCCTACTTTTGTGTTCCTCCATGATCCTTGGAAGTCGGGTCTCCCCCATCATCGCAAGATGTTTTGACCAAAAGGTTCTTATGTGAATTTCGTTACATTTTATAAATCCAACGCATTGAACGTTTACTTATTTATTTACATTGAAATCATTTCCAGTATTTTGATATAAATTATCTGTTCTTACTAGGCATTAAGCCTAACACTTTTTCCTCAAATGATGTGTATAACAGGTTCCCTTAGCGGTGGGTCGCCCAAGGTTTGAGAGAAGGGCATGAGGTCATAGAGGCATTTTTGGGGATAGTTATATTTTGGAGATTTGGCATGCAAAGGATAGCATTTTGTGAATTGAGTTGACAACCATTATAATTGTTGGGTCAGAATATGCTAAGGATGGATACTACTGCTATTTGAGAGGTATTACTACTGCTTGTAATTTTAATACTGCTAGTAGAATTAATACTGCTTGAAAAGTTAGTGCTACTACCTGAATAGTTAGTACTGCTTGGAGAGTTAGTACTGCTAGTAGTTAGTATTGTTGAAGATTACTACTGCAAGCATGGTTAATACTGCTCAAGGATTAATACTGCTGAGGATGTTTATGCTGCTCAATGATTAATACTGCTAAAAGAAGGTTAGTGCTGCTTCTAAAGATAAAGAAGACTTGAAGATAAAGATAAGCTGGAGATAAGGTTGAAGATAATTATGGTATTGATACTGAAGATCAATTTTATTTTGATAATTATCTTGTAATCAACTCTGTATATATAGGATAGAAGTCTTTGTTAGAATCAACAATTATTCATACGTTTTGTTTAGACAGAATTAACCTCAAGAATAGTTTAGATCCTTTCTATAGAGAAGTATAGAACGTCTGTTTAGCCTGTTAAACAGATTGAGGTTTTGTGTGTAATCATCAAGTTGAATTAATATAACTTGTGATTTGAGTTCTATATATTGTTCCATTGATTTTCTGTTAAAGTGTTTTTCCGCAACTTCTTTAACATTGTTTCTGAGTTTGTGTTAAATTCTTGTTTGAGTTTCGATCCTGACAAGTGGTATCAGAGCTAGAAAATTCAGAAGCCTTTAATCATGGACAGTTTAAGCGACAGTGTTTTGGTATCAAAGGTTCCCATGCTCAAACCCAATGAGTTTGACATATGGAAGATCAGAATCAAGCAATACATTCTTCTCACAGACTTCTCAATGTGGGACATCATTGAGAATGGTCCTTCTGATGGAGGAAAGATGGATGCAGAAGGAAAGAGATCTCCACCAAAAACAGATGGAGAGAGAAAGTTGAGGCGGACAGAGATGAAAGCTTTGAGCACTCTGCTTTTGGCTATACCTAATGAGTACCAACATCAATTATGCAACTGTTCTGATGCACAAATTCTTTGGAATTCTCTGGAGAAAAGATTTTCTGGTACCAAAAGTACCAAGAGAAATCAGAAGGCCATCCTAAAGCAGCAGTATGAAAACTTCATGTCTACAAAGAATGAGTCCATGACTCAAACTTTTGATAGATTTAATAAGCTAATTGGTGAATTGGCTACTGTTGGTGTCCAGATAGATCAAGATGATGTTAACAGAAAATTTCTAAGATCTTTTGGTGGTGAATGGACTATGTACATTGTCTCCTTCAGACAGAATGACCAATTGGAGGACAAGGAATTAGATGACCTCTATAATGACCTTAGGGTGTTTGAAGCAGAGGTAGAAGCAAAGAAGAGGCCCTCTGGATACTCATACAATGCTGCTCTTTTATCATCCTCTACTGATTCTGCTGCTAATACAGAATCAGTTAGTGTTGCCCATGGATCAAAGCAAGATGGATCCAATGACTCAGTTTTAGAAGCTTTTCTAGACAGTCATTCTAATTCCTCTCTAATTAATGATGACTTAGAACAGATAAATGCTGATGATCTGGAAGAGATGGACATCAAGTGGCAGATGGCTATGCTGACTATGAGGGTAAAAAGATTCATTAAAAGGACTGGAAGAAACAACTTTGCTCAGAAAAGAGAAGATGGGGTTGGATTTGATAAATCCAAGGTTGAATGTTACAAGTGTCACAAGCTGGGGCACTTTGCAAGAGAATGCAGAAGTGGAATGCCTCAATAGCATACTAGCAACCATCAACCATCACAGTCCACTAGCTTCAACAGTAGGAACTCTTCTCAAGCTCTTGTTTCCCAAGAAGGAATGGGATTTGATTGGAGTGACCAAGCAGAAGAAGCAGTTCAGGATCAAGCTTTAATGGCAAAAGTTTTAGAGTCAGCAAGCACTGATATTCCCACAGAGGTAACTTCTAATCTTTGCTCTAAAATCTGTATTGAAACTGTTAAAAAGTACAGGGATCACAATCAGAGTATGTGTGATGACCTTAAAAGGTTAGAGAAAGATAGAAGAGAGTATGTTCTGATTGTTGAGAGGTTTGAAGAACAAATTAAGTCTTACCAGGCTAATGAACTTCAACATTCCTATGATACAAACTACTGGAAGTGGGAGAAAAATCAGTTAGAGGTTAAGCTTAAAAAGTCTGAAGTGGAATGTGAGAAGATAAGGAGTGATTTTGAGAAAGCAAAGCTGGACATTGAGAAATATTCCAATGCTTCTAAAGCAATGGACTCACTTTTAAAAACTCAAGTCCATGACAAACTTAGAAGAGGAATAGGATACAACACCACACCTCCGCCATACAACAATAACTATATTCCTCCCACCTCTGATCTCTTAGAAAGATAGGACAAGAAGGAATTAACTGAAGGAGACACTAAACTAGATCATTTAAACAAAGTAGTGGTTAAGGAAGATTCTGAAGAAGAGGACTCTGAGAGTAAGAAGGAGAAAGACCACAAAGTTATTCCCTTAGAAAACCACATACTGACAAATGAAAGAGGGGGTAAACCTTTTGTCAAGAGTGAGAAAGTAAAGTCTGGGGAAGAGACTATTAAGAATGTAAAAGCTGAGACCTCTGAGAGAGGGAAGGGAAAGGCACAGGGAGTTCATTACATGCAAACTACTGTTGTTAATCCCTGTACTTGTAAACAGAATCAGGCCCAAAAACATGATAAAACAAGGGGAAATCAAAGAAATAGAAATAATCAGTGGGCTTTAAAACAAGGAATTGATCTGAGAAAAATTAACAGACCAAAGCCTTGTTTTATCTGTAGCAAGTTAAATCATCTGGCCAAACACTGTTATTTCAATCCTATTAACCAAAGGATCAGTTTTCAAAGAAATATACAAAATCCTGTTGGTTATAGGAAGCAAATAAGGAATCATATGGCTGAGAATGTGAGAAGGGCACCTATAAAATCTCATGTTCAGAATAAGTTTGCTAATTCAAAGAAAAATACTCCAAATAAGCCAAGGAGTAACTTAAAGAAAAAGAAAACAAACAACTTTGTCCAGGTTTGGGTTCCAAAATTAAAGAAATCTGTTAGTACTGCTACTTCTAATAGTACTGCTGACAGAAATAATGTTGTTGTAAGCAATACTACTACTAACTCAGTTAGTACTGCTAACAAAATTAGTACTGCTAACCCAATTAGTACTGCTAATGATGTTAGTACTGCTAACAAAGTTAGTACTGCCAATCAAGTTAGTAGTGCTTCCAGTAACAGACCCATTATTGTGACAAAGTATTCAAGCAATAAGATTTCTCAATGTGATAATCTCATCCAGTCTGAATATGAATATGTTGATGAGAATGGGAAACCCAAGACCACTTTGGCTTGGGTTCCTATTAAAAACTAACTGCTTTATTAAATGTGCAGGGCAACCAACAGCTCAAGGGAAGGATCATTTGGCATGTTGATAGTGGTTGTTCCAGGCACATGACAGGTAACATGGCCTGCCTTCAAAACTTCAAAAGAATTGATGGAGGACATGTTGCTTTTGGTGATAATCCAGCAGATGGTAAGATAAGTGGAAAAGGTAATGTGTCAAAATGTAAGATGATCTTTGAGGATGTATACTATGTTGAGTAATTGAGATACAACCTGTTAAGTGTATCACAGGTCTGTGACAAGAAACATAACATATTATTCAATGATACAGAATCCTTGCTCCAGGGTTCAAGGTAGTTGATGAAAGCATGATACTACTAAGAACTCCTAGAAAGGACAATTTTATTGCTTAGACTTGGAGAGTGTAGTTTCTGATTCATCTTTAAATTGTTTATTTTCAAAAGCTTCAGTAGATGAATCATCTCTTTGGCATAGAAGGATGTGTCACATGAACTTTAAAACAATGAACAAACTTGTGAAAAACAACCTTGTAAGAGGTTTGCCACAAAAGGTATTTTCATGTGATGATCATTGTGTTGCATGTCTTAAAGGCAAACAGCACAAAACTTCTCATAAGTCCAAAGAGATAAATACAATCTCTTCACCTCTAAATTTACTGCATATGGATCTGTTTGGCCCTACTAATGTGATGAGTATTGGTAAGAAATCCTACTGCTTAGTTATTGTTGATGATTTCTCTAGATTCACTTGAGTCTATTTTCTGAGGACAAAGGATGAGACAAGTGGACTGATCAAATCCTTTGTTCTTAGAGTTGAAAACCAAACAAATCTAAGAGTTAAAGTCATTAGGTCTGATAATGGAACTGAATTCAAAAATAATGACCTAAACAGCTTCTGTGAGGAAAAAGGCATTGAGAGACAATACAGTGCTCCTAGAACTCCTCAACAGAATGGTGTTGCTGAAAGGAGAAATAGGAATCTGATAGAAGTTGCTAGATCTCTGTTGGCAGATTCAAAACTTCCAATTACTTTTTGGGCAGAAGCAGTTATACTGCCTGCTATGTTCAAAACAGAGTTCTAGTAGTAAAATCTCAAGACAAGACACCCTATGAGCTTTTTAAAAAGAATAAACCTTTTATTGGATTTTTCAAACCATTTGGGTGTCCTTGCACAATTCTCAATACCAAAACTCACCTAGGCAAGTTGGATAGCAAAGCTGAGGATGGGTTTCTTGTTGGTTACTCATCTCAAAGTAAGGCCTACAGAGTTTTTAACACCTCTTCTAGGATTATTGAGGAAAGTGACAATGTCAAATGCAATGAGAACACACCAAATCAACTTGGTTCAGGTCCTGATTGGCTATTTGACATTGATTCACTGACTAATTCTTTGGGTTTCAGTGATGAGCATAATGCAGGAACAGGGACAGAAAAGGCACAAGTACAAAGACAAGAGTTTGTGTTGTTCCCAACACCTACTGCTGATCCTGTTGAATTCTGTGACCAAGATAAGAAAGATAATTCAGATTCAAAGGACACTGAACCAACTCAGAATGAAGAGGACAGAGGTGAAAAGGAAGATCAGCCCTCAGATTCAGGAATCAAAGGTCCTGAGATGCCAGTTTTGGAAGAGGAAGACATAGATGATGATTCTTCAGTATATGGTGGAAGCACTCCGGAAAAGAATGACACCAATCTTGAAGTAAATCTTAATGAGGAGGCTGTCAATGCTACAAGAACTCAGAAGAATCATCCTCCTCAATTAGTGATTGGTGACATCAATTCTCCAATGATCACAAGGCAACAAAGCAAGATAGGGGGATTGAAAGGCCTACAATCAGGTTTATTATCTTGCTTTCTATCACAGGTTGAACCTAAAAAGGCATTTGATGCAATGAAGGATCCAAGCTGGATAGAAGCAATGCAAGAGGAGCTACTGCAGTTTGTACTGCAAGATGTATGGGATCTGGTGGATCTTCCAAAAGGACACAGAGCAATTGGCACAAGATGGATCTTCAGAAACAAGAAAGATGAGAGAGGAATAGTAATAAAGAACAAAGCCAGACTAGTGGCACAAGGGTATACTCAAGAAGAGGGTATTGATTATGAAGAAGTATTTGCACCAGTGGCCAGGATAGAGGCAATCAGGCTATTTTTAGCATATGCTTCTTTCATGAAGTTCAAAGTCTACCAGATGGATGTAAAGAGTGCTTTTCTGTATGGAAGAATTGAAGAAGAAGTGTATGTCTGTCAGCCTTCAGGATTTGAGAATCCAAATTATCCTGACAGAGTATACAAATTAAAGAAGGCACTCTATGGGCTACATCAAGCACCAAGGGCATGGTATGACACTCTGTCTACCTATCTCTTGGAAAATGGCTTTCAAAGAGGAATCATAGACAAGACTCTGTTCATTCAGAGGAAGAAGAAGGACATCCTAATAGTGCAAATCTATGTGGATGATATTATCTTTAGATCCACAAAAGATCAAATGTGCAGAGATTTTGAAGATTTGATGCACAAGAGATTCAAGATGAGTTCTATGGGTGAACTTACCTTCTTCCTAGGGCTACAAGTTAAGTAGAAGAAAGATGGGATATTTATAAGTCAATCGAAATATGTGCAGGACATTCTTAACAAGTTTGGTTTCTTAGACTCAAAGCCTGCAAGCACACCCATGGAGACACACAAACAGATCACTGCAGATCTTGAGGGGAAGGATGTGGATGTTCATCACTACAGATCCATGATTGGCTCCCTCATCTATCTCACTGCTTCAAGATCAGATATCATGTTTCCTGTTTGTGTGTGTGCAAGATTTCAAGTAAGGCCTAAGCAGTCACACTTTCAAGCAGTCAAGAGGATATTCAGATATCTCAAAGGCCAACCTAGATTAGGTCTTTGGTATCCTCATGACTCACCATTTGACCTACTTGCTTATTCAGACAGTAACTTGGGTGGTGCAAATTTGGATAGAAAGTCAACTTCAGGGGGATGTCAGTTTTTGGGTGCAAGACTAGTATCATGGCAGTGCAAGAAACAAACCACAGTTTCCACATCTACAATAGAAGCATAGTACATAGCTGCTGCAAGCTGCTGTTCTCAAGTACTCTGGATTCAGAATCAAATGATGGACTATGGTGTGACCTTTCTTCACACTCCAATCTTCATAGATAACAACAGTGCTATTAGCATTGTTAATAATCCAGTCAAGCACTCCAAAACAAAGCATATAGAAATCAGGTATCATTTTATCAGAGACTGTAATGAAAAGAAGCTAATTCAGGTTGTGAAAGTTCATACAAGTAACCAATTTGCTGATCTATTCACTAAAACTTTTGATGTGGGTAGATTCACATTTTTGGTCACAAGTGTGGGCATGATAAACTCTGAATAAGCCTATTATCTTTTGTCTCATGTACCTGTATAGATTCCTACCTGTCTACTTTCTCATATTGTATTGTGCATGGTGCTACTAACCTTGTGTGTTTCAGTGTTTCAGATTGTTTCAAATGGATACTTGGTACTTCTAAATCAGTTAATACTGCTCGCTATATTACTCATAATAACTTTTCAAAAATGGTCAAGTATGGTTACTACTGCTAGGTGGTTTATACTGCCAGTGCAAAGTTACTACTGCTTGCCTTATTTATACTGCTAATCAGTGTTACTACTGTTGGTATGTGTTAATACTACTAGTCTGTGTTAATACTGCTAGTCCGTGTTAGTACTGCCAGTATGTGTTACTACTGCTAATATGAGTTAATACTGCGAGTTAGTTAATACTGCTAGGGTACTTAGTACTGCTTCTAACTGAAACCCTCCTCCTATAAATACCCCTTGTGACCGCCAAAATACAAACGGCTCTTTGAACTTCCATTGCTTCTTTTTCTCTCTCTCGATTTCTTGCTTACCAATGTCAACCCCATTCACGATTCGAACGCTAGAATTAACCAAAACGATGGCAGGAAGAGCATTCTTTGATGAACACAACGAGCTCTCCATGTTGCAGAAACCAAAGCAAGCTGAAGGTTTCCATGCCATAGTGGATTTTCTCAAATCATCACACATCGCCCACGCTCTAACTGTCAATCCCACAATCTATGTGGAACATCAACGGCAGTTCTGGGCCAATTCTGCTATTCAATCTGAAGAAGGCAATCAGGTCATCAAAACAAGGGTATGTGATAAACCCCTGACCATCACAGAGGAGTGTATTCGCATCCATCTACGCTTAGATGATACCTCAGGTATAACCTCTTTACCTAAGGAAGATCTTTTCCAAACTCTTAGTAATATGGGGTATGAAGGTCCCACTGATGTATTCAAGTTTTTCAAGAACAGATTTTCACCACAGTGGAGATTTTTTGTTCATACCCTACAACATAGCATTTCACGAAAAACAACTGGATGGAGTGAGTTTAGCAGTACCTTAGCTTATGCTTTGGTCTGCTTAGCTACCTCTAGAAAGTTTAATTTCTCACAAATGATTTTCAATGATTTTATGTCAAACCTGGATACCAAATCCAAAAGCTTTTATATGTATCCCAGGTTTGTACAAGATATTATACTACAGGAATTGACGGATCTACCCTCTTTTCAAGAGGTGTATGTACCAAAATCTCCCAAAGGGAAGGTATTCTCAAACATGAAAAGGCCCTCCAAGGACTTTTCTGGCCAAGACAACCCATTGTTCTCTACAATGATGGGTGTGTCACATTCCCATGGTGAGGCATCAGTGTTAAAGCCCTCATCTGACAACCAAACGGATGACCTACCCACACCACTCATTTCTAGTAATCCTCCTCAGATTCCTATTGAAAAGCCCACATCTCACATCACCAAAATCTATATAAGGAAAAAGGTAAAGAAGGTTCCTTCCCTTCTTGTACCTTCACCCCCACAGCCTTCAAGCCCTCTAATGGAGCATTCTCCATTAGAGAATATCGATAGGGAAACCACAGGGGTGTCTCCCAACCCCAAGAAGGTGCTCACTAAGGAGCAGGTTGAGCATGTGGGCAGTGAGGCTCACACTACTAACTTTGCACAAAGTGCAGAGCAGGACAGTGTGAACATCCCTAAGACCTTCCCTACGGCAACTTTGGGTGAGCAATCATCCAAAGGTCCCAGGTGCCAAGAAACCAAGGGGGTAGAGGCTGCTTCTGCTAGGCAGAAGACCTCTACTAAAAGATCCAAGGATCCTTTAAGGGTGGTCAACACACCCAAAGGAGGTGAGGACAGATATAACTATGATGAATTGATGGAAATTATCGGAAATATCAAACTTGATGTCATCAAACAGGGTGCTGATATAGAGGAGATGAAACTGGTGATACTGTCTCAACAAGTGCAGATTACCAAACTAAAGAAAATGGTTCTGAGGTTGGTGCAGAAAAAGAAAAGAAAGCAGTATGTATTGAAGAAAAGGGAAGATGCTTTCAACAAGGGGGAGAGACAAGCTGAAGGGGAGAAACAAAGTTCTGTATTTGAGGGGGAGTTGGGTACAAAATCAGAAAGTAGCAAAGCAGCAGAAAAAGCAAAAGAAGTAGAAACCACACCAGCAGCAGTAACTACAACAGAAGTAGAAACTTCTCCAGCAGCAGAAACAGAATTATCCAGGGAAGAGATAGAAATTGCTGAAACATTGGTGAAGGCAAAGCTTGACACTCCCAAAGCTACTCCAAAGGCTAAGGGAGTGGTAATCAAAGAAGTTGGATCAGATCAGAAAAAGAAAAAGATAAGTATGGATGATGCAAAGAAGAAGGGAAAGGAGAAGATGGTTGAATCTGAGCAACCATTGAAGAAACAGAAACAGATTGAGTTGGATGAAGAAGTGGCCAAAAAGCTGCAAGCAGAACTGGAAAAGGAGGAAGAAATTCAATCTGCCAAAGATAGAGAGCTTGCATTGGATATGGCCAAAAAGTTGAATGAAGAATATCAAAGGAGTTTAAATCCTGTTGGTATTAAGAAAGTAATAAAGAAAGCTGTTGTGCAAAGGCAAAGACAACCTTCCAAAACATACTTAGCAAACCAAGAAAGAAGGAAGATGATAAACTTCCTGAAAGGAGCTATTGGAGTTCCTGAGGGAATGTTTATAAGTATGTCTTTTGGAAAGCTTGAAGAACTTTACCAGAAGGAGATGGCCAAACTGAAAGGGGACTCCACTCAAAGGGAAGAAGTTGAAAGAAATATGAAAGAGAGGCATGATCTCAATATACAACAACCCTTCCCAGAAAGTGAAGAAGGAACTCCTGTCAAGGAAAAGAAAGAAGAAAAGAAAGAAGAGACTTTGGCTCATCAAATTGGAGTAATCAAAAGAAAAAAAACTATTGCCCCCAAGCCAAAGGCAAAAAGGGCAAGAATTGAAGAAGAAAGAGCAGAAGCAGAACCTATTGATGAAACTTTAGCAGAGCCAGAGCATAATCCAGAGCAGTCCAATCAGCAATCAAATGAGCAGTTTGACTTATACATGACAGTGACAGATGAAGATCCAGTACAAGCTGACCCAATATCAGTCCAAGCTCCTGAAATTATCCATTGGGATATCCTGGAAGATCAAAGGAAGAAGTACTTCAGGATTAAAAGGATGGGAGACAAGTATGAGGTTTACTCTACTTGGGGAAAATTCATCAGAAGTTGTTCCAGATCAGACCTAGAAGAAATGTTTAAGGTTGGAATGAGCTTGTATGAAGAGGAATTGACAAAAGCAGGAATGAGCTTAATAAGACTAGCAATGGAGTACTTGTGCATGATGTTTGATCCTAGAAGAGTTCAACATGTGGTCAGAGATCTGCATCTGGAGAATAAATTCCAAAGAATAGAAATTGGATGTTGTTTGAAAGGTGTGGAGTCTATGTCATCACTGTAGACAGAGCTTATCATTAGTACTACCTGGTGGATAAAATCTATGATCACAGCAAAGCCAAGTTGCAAGGTATGTTGAATGCAAAGCTTATATGTTCAAAGGATTCAGAAATGGCCAAGATAGTAGTCAGAAGAATTATCAATCAAAGTCTGGGACTGGATCCAAATCTGGGCAACTGAGCTGAAGTGTTGAAAGCATCATGAAGACCTTATAATGAAGAACTTAACTTCTCATTCTGAAAAGTTAAGTTAGGGGGATATTGTTGGGTCAAAATATGCTAAGGATGGATACTACTGCTAGTTGAGAGGTATTACTACTTCTTGTAATTTTAATACTGCTAGTAGAATTAATACTGCTTGAAAAGTTAGTGCTACTACCTGAATAGTTAGTACTGCTTGGAGAGTTAGTACTGCTAGTAGTTAGTACTGTTGAAGATTACTACTGCAAGCATGGTTAATACTGCTCAAGGATTAATACTGTTGAGGATGTTTATGCTGCTCAATGATTAATACTGCTAAAAGAAGGTTAGTGATGCTTCTAAAGATAAAGAAGACTTGAAGATAAAGATGAGCTGGAGATAAGGTTGAAGATAATTATGGTATTGATACTGAAGATCAATTTTATTTTGATAATTATCTTGTAATCAACTCTATATATATAGTATAGAAGTCTTTGTTAGAATCAACAATTATTCATACGTTTTGTTTAGAGAGAATTAACCTCAAGAATAGTTTAGATCCTTTCTATAGAGAAATATAGAACGTCTGTTTAGCCTGTTAAACAGATTGAGGTTTTGTGTGTAATCATCAAGTTGAATTAATATAACTTGTGATTTGAGTTCTATATACTGTTCCATTGATTTTATGTTAAAGTGTTTTTCCGCAACTTCTTTAACATTGTTTCTGAGTTTGTGTTAAATTCTTGTTTGAGTTTCGATCCTGACAATAATCTAGATGTAATATGTTTAGATTAGGTTGTTGTCAATTTTATTATTCTTCCTCAGGTTGTGTAAACACTATTTCACATTTACCCGTTCGGGTGGTTTTCTCCAATTATAGACGTCATATTGCCGAATTTTCAAATTTTAAATTTACCCAATTTTTTGGGTGCTACAGTTTTTGATAGTGACATGGCAGTAGTCTCTTCAGAAGAAGCAACAACCTTGGTCCTCTTGCTCGAATCATTTGGGGAAACAGAGACTTCAATCGCATGGTTTCCTTTCTTCATTCCTTTGTGTCGATTACTTCTTCTTTAGTACTGAACATAAGGGGATTTCATGGCTTCGATTTTGTTGGTTTTTGGAACAGAGGGTGTTTCAACAGGGTTTTGGATAGATGATGCTTGAACAGGGGATTGGACAGGGGTTGTTTGAATTTCTGGATTCTCGTCGATTTGAGAATGTGGGTTTGTTCTCCTTCGAGCGACTTGATTTGTTCTTGCCATAGAATCAGATTTTAAAAGCAAGGAAACTTGGAAAGGAGGGTTTAAGGTTTCCTCTTCACAAGTACAATCTGGATGGGATGGAAAAGGTGAAATTGCAGAGACAGTTGTGGAAGGGACGAAGTTGTACGGTTGTCAAAGGTTTTGTAACACCCTTAAATTTGGTAAGAACAACTAATCAAAATTTCGATATAATATCAATGCAAATCAAAGGTTCTTCATACCTCAAATATAAAATTCTACAATTAACCTCAAAACAATGGTAACCCCAACTATTATCAAGGGCTATACCGAAGTCGGGTGTTATGTAAACCCCAAAGCTAGCTGCTTTTCACAAACCAAAGTGGAAACTTCACCAATGATAAACGCATCAGGAGCACACTACTAGCACTCCTCTCTTCATAGTATTACTAGGACCAATCCCAACCAGAACCTGATACACATGCCGACAAATAAAAAGGGTTAGGCTAACACCTAGTGAGTCCAAGAGTTTTCAACATGAATAAATATTACGTTAAAAGGAAGGGATGCAGTTTAAATGATAAATTTTCAAAGTGATTTACCTTAAATATGAAAATGACTCGTTTTCCAATAACATACGTTTTTAAGGACGAATGTCCCAATACAAAACTTTCTTTATAAAATGATGTCGCCCAAAACTCACTCAAACGTGAATAGAAACGGACTCCCAATTATAAAACGCGGATAAAACTTTATATCCCGAAAACACAAAACGCGGGTGGGGCATAATACTCAACTCTTAAATGATGGGAACAATCCATATAAACATAAGATGCCATCAGAAACATAGAACTGAAATTCAATACTCACGCGACCATAAAATGGTATGAAATCCAAATATTAAAGCATTGACAATTAAATATCCAAAATACTGTTGGCCGACAATGGGGGAGACCCGTATCCATTGAGAGTGGAGGAACACAAAAGTATGCTACTCATACAACGTTAGTCGTATGACACTTCACGACATGAAAGCCCAAGTGTCCCTACGACCCCCTGCAAGCTACACCAAAAGAGACAGTTGACCTTAGTGAATATTATCATGAATACCACTAAAGGCCCGGCAACATCCGAGGACTACAACCATGGCATTATCCCGAATGGCGGAGGTCCCAAACGCCCATTATGAAACGCCCATCATGAAAAGCCCATCATGAAACGCCCATCATCATAATAGCATAACCGGACTCAGTCCTCCTAGTGTACACTTGAGAGGTCAAGGTCATAAAACATGGGTCCCGGAGTCCAACCCCGTAATACCCAGTTGACCATCAAATAAAGACCGACTTACGTGCCTATGGATCCAATGAAACACAGTCTAACATTACATGACTACACATGAATGACCAACGCACTCGAGCATGTAATTATCATAAATATGCAATAAAATGCATTAAGATGTATACCGAACATGGGCTCTTCAAAGAGCCATTAAAACTGGGACAAATGTTCACGAGACTCTTTTAAGTCAAAACCGAGTTTAAATGCTCAACACCCATTTGACAAACAAATAACGGTTCCCCAAATAATAAGACGTACCTAAACAACGTTTATGCAGACACATACATTAAAGATGTGATTAACCCAAAACTCAACACGGATTGGGACATATCATTTTCCAAAATTGGTTTATACCCTTATGTTCCCAAAATGCCTCATAACACGGAGACGTGCATTTTCCAAATGGTTTATGAAATCAAATATACCAAAAATGCAGATATCATGAATTAGACTTCATTCGTACAAAAATCCCCAAGGATGCATATATCATAAAATAGACTTTATTTGTACAAAATCACCAAGAATGCATAAATCATACTATTACTTGCCAAGATATCCAAATCCCAAATATGGGCATTTTATAAGACTAAAACAACACAAGTTGATCAAATGTGAAAAGTTATCAAAATACCCAACACATTGACAATTACCAAGTAAAACATATTTTTACTTCAAATTACTCATTTTGGCATGTACATAGTTTTCACAAAGAAACTTGAACTCACCTTGCTAGATTTAAGCTAAATCTAGATTTTACCTGTGTAGAGCTCCCTTGAAGAAACTTGAATCCTCAAAGCCAAAACCTCTGAAACCTAGATTCACAAGATTCCAACCATAAACATAAATATTCAACCGAATAGAATCGTTCCCCAACACTTTACATGAAGATCTCACCTATACCCAAAACCCTAATTTCCAAAGATGGAGACTTAGAAGCTTACCTTAACCAATAGCTTGAATCCACCACCAACACACCTCTAGGTTACCAAAATACACCACAAACTCCAAATCTACAAAAGGGAGAACAAGGGTGGATGAAACCCTAGATATCTTGATGAAGAAGATGAAGATGAGAGATTATGGTTCTAACCTCCAAGCTTGATAGATGAAGAAGGATCACTTGATCTTAAGAGAAAGACACTCAAAATGAGTTAGGGTTTGTTTGGGGAGGTTGGAGGGTCGAGTTGGGAGAGAAATGGGGAGAAGATTTGAGATTTGGGTGAAAATGGGGTTTAGGGGCCGGATTTTCCCGTTTTTGTGCACACATTGGCTCCGCGCGGGTGGTGGCGCTGGTCCACCCGAGCGGAGACCCACGCGGAGCACTGCCACCCGAATTTCTTGCCCGAACACTGTTTTGGTCATAACTTCTTTGTTTTAGCTCCGATTTTGCTCTGGAAAGAATCGTTTGACTCGTAATTGAATCATTCATCTAGCAAGAATATAAAATCTAGGATTTAAGTCCAAAATCCTATATCTTATTTTTTCCTAAAATACCGATTTATGTATTAACTTGAAATGATATCTTTCGAAAACCGGGGTGTTACAGGTTTGGGCTGGAAAACCATATTTCACAACGGTTGAAATGACAAGGAAAACATCTTTGGGCTTTTTGTATTTTTCAAAAAAAATATTTAGAAAAAAAAATATAAGGGGTTTTCTTGAAAAGATGCATCTGATAAAAATGATGACCTAAGGAAAGCTAAAAGGTTGTTGTCAGGAAAAGTGTACTTGATGGTCTAGCAGGCTGACGTGCCAGTTGTGTCAGGTAGACCAAAATAGCAATGCTGCAACAGGTCATTTCCTTCTATATTTATGTCGTTTAACCATGCTACAATATAATTCCAAAGTACTGCAGTAATCCTGAAACATTGTCCTTGGAATCTAAAAGGTCACAACTCACAAACGATTAAAAATACATGCTCCAACAAAAAGAAACAAAGATAAAAGCTATTTACAAGGTAGGTGGACTATTAAAAGTCCAAGATCATGGTCCTTCATGATTAATTGTAGATGGGCCAACCTCACAAGGTTGTTCAGGGCATGCTGCAGTATTGTAAAATGCCTTAACACGCTGCCCATTCACTTTGAAAGTTTCTCCATTTTCAGGGTTAATCAGATCAATGGCTCCATATTTGTAAACTCTATCAACCACAAAAGGACCAGTCCATCTAGATTTAAGCTTTCCAAATAAGAGCTTCAACCTAGAATTGAACAAGAGTACTTTTTGTCCCTTTGTGAACTCTCTTGGAAGGATATGCTTGTCATGCCATCTTTTGGTTTTTTCTTTATACAACTTAGCATTTTCATAAGATTGGTTCCTAAGCTCTTCCATTTCACAGAGTTGAATTTTTCTTGCTTGACCAACAGCATGTAAGTCCATATTTAACTGTTTTATGGCCCAATAAGCTTTGTGCTCGAGTTTTAGAGGTAGGTGACATTCTTTCCCAAATACCAAACGATATGGAGACATCCTAATGGGAGTCTTGAAAGCAGTCATGTAAGCCCACAATGCATCATCAAGTTTGGTGGCCTAATCTTTCCTGTGTGTCTTAACTACCTTTTCTAGAATGATTTTAATTACCCTGTTTGACAATTATGCCAAACCATTAGTTTGTGGGTGATAGCATGTAGCCACTCTATGATTTATGTTATACTTATCAAGAACTCCTTGAAGTAGATTATTAACAAAATGGGTACCCTCATCACTTATTAGTGCACGGCGGGCACCAAATCTGGTAACGATCTGTTTTTGAAGGCATTTGATAACAATTTTGGCATCATTGGTGTGACATGCTTGAGCCTCAACCCATTTACTTACATAGTCAACAACCATAATGATGTATTGGCAATTATTTGACAAGGTAAATGGTCCCATAAAGTCAATTCCCCATACATCAAACAACTCTACTTCCAAAATGCCATTTAGATGCATCTCATTCCTTTAGAAAATTGAGCTTGTTCTTTGACACTTATTGCACCTTTGTACAAAGTTGTGGGCATCTTGAAATAGAGTAGGCCAAAAGAATCCAGATTGCAATACCTTAGCAACTGTCATCTGTTTTCCAAAGTGTCCTCCATATGTTGTAGAATGGTAGTGTTGTAGCACAGCTGATACTTTAGACTCAAGTATGCATCTTCTAATCACTTGATCTCCTCCAATCCTGAATAAAAATGGATCATCCCATAAGTAAGACTTACAATCATGCAAAAATTTCTTTAGTTGAGGTCCAGAGAGTCCATGTGGTGAGATTCCAGTATCTAAGTAATTAGCTATGTCAGCAAACCATGGCTCAGAGACATACTACAACACTAAAAGCTTTTCATCAGGAAAAGTTTATGTAATATCCACAGGTTCTGAGTTGTCATCGTGTTTCTCAAGTCTTGATAGGTGATCAACAACTTGATTCTATGTTCCTTTCCAGTCCAAAATTTTTAGATCAAATTCTTGTAATAAAAGGATCCATCTTAACAGTCTTGGTTTTGCATCTTTTTTAGAGATGAGGTCCTTGATGGAAGCATGGTCAGTGTGAACTATAACCTTATTTCCCATCAACTAGGCTATGAATTTTTCAAATGCAAAGACAACAGCTAAAAGCTCCTTTTCAGTAGTGGTGTAGTTAATTTGGGCTTCATTCAAGGTTCTACTTGCATAACTAGCATCACACATTAATTCAAATGGCTCGGACCAATCAGGTGAAACAACTATAGGTGCAGATGTCAGGGCCTTTTTCAAAAAGTTGAATGCATCTCTACCTTCATTATTAAAATCAAACTTTTGGTCTTGCTGCAGCAGTAAACATAGGGGTTTGGATATTTTTGAAAAGTCTTTTATGAACCTCCTATAGAATCCTGCATGCCCAATAAAACTTCTTATTCCTTTTACATATGTTGGTTCAGGAAGTTTTTCATTAACTTCAAGTTTGGCCTTATCAACCTCAATTCCTCTCTTTGAAATCAAATGTCCCAACACAATACCTTCTTTCACCATGAAATGGCATTTTTCCCAATTCAACACCAAGTTAGTTTACTCACATCTTTTAAGGCTTTGTTCCAAATTATGTAAACATTGTTCATAGGAAGTCCCATAAATAGAAAAGTCATCTGTGTGTCCCACAATGTGTATAGATCAAGATAACAACAATTAATTTCCAATCAAATCACTTTTATTAATCACAAGTCTGAATGACAATATTTCTCTCTCAAACTTCAAACTCGTATGACATTGAATAATAGCTCCTTACAAAGAACACGCACACAACCAATTTATACAAAGGCTTACAGAACGCGCTAAACACTGTTCACGCAAAATATACAAACGCGCAAACAATATAAAACAGGAAAAATACAATGTTGACTTTGACTTTTATTACAAGAGACTTTGACTTTGATGCTGAGAGTTGACTTTAGCTTTGATCTTCAGTCTTCTATGATCTTGTATCCAACATATTTATGCTCCAACAATCTCCCCTTTGGATTCAAGATCATCACAAAAAGATTTTGCAATTCAATCTCCCTCTTTAGTTCAATCTGAGCAATCTTTGACTATATTCTTCCAAGTCTGTCTTTAAAAGATATTAACAATCTCCCCAAATATGATAGAAACGATCTTCAATAATCTCCCAAAACTGTCACAAGACCCTTTCAGACTTCGAAAAGAAATTATCTACAGAATTAGCTCGGATTGCTTCAGCAACAAACCATCAAAGAAAATTTCTGAAAATTCAGCACAGCTTCAGAAAACTTTGAACTTTGCATCCTTCTTTCACAATTAACATTTGATCTTCAAACAATTCTCTAACTCTGGAATTTCTGACACTGACATTTCTTTAATTCATCTCCCCCTTTTTTATGAATAGAGCATCGATATCATCAAAACTTCCTCGAAGAAATGTCTGTAACAATTCTGACCACTGATCGTTTTAACTGAGTCTCTGATTCACCAGCGATCCAAAATAAAGTATTCATCCAGATCTTTTCAAATCTAGACAAATTAGGAATGTAACACCTGAATCAACAAATGAATTAGTTGATATGCCTGTTAGTAACACTAAGTCACTGTGTGTAACGGATACACATAGGAAAGGATCTTTTTGATGTTCACTCCCCCAGGCTTCCATCCAATCATCGAAACACCACAAAGGCAACTTCTATGAATGTTATGACAAGAAAACAAATTCCTTGTGTGTACGTGCAAGTGTTGGAAGAATTAAGCACTTGATGATTGCTTTTATAAGGCTCAACATTGTGTAAACCACTGAGACAACAGTAGATAAACATAGACTCAATGTGCATGATTGAAGTGCGAAGGTGGGGCACACTTCCTTCTTTTTCAATATCCAGATTTTCCAAATGAAAATCAGATAGATTATGTGCTGCGTCCCCAGAAAAATATGAAACATTTTCTTTTTAAGAAGAAAATGAGTGGCTAGTGGGGTATTGTCAAGAGTTGGCATGGGCTAGTTGCCTATTTCAATAATGTTCACGAACAATTGTGAAACATTAGTAATGTGGCCGCCTGACTCAGAAAGTAGTTGGTGCAGAGTTTGATATTCTTTTACTCTGTTCTCACACCCTCTTTCTTTTAATCATTAAGCGCACATCTAACCAAACTCTCTTTTCCATTTTACCTCAACGCACAACCCATACTCATTTCTTTTCGACTCCTCACACTCAATCACTATAGATTAACTTCTTGGGTAGGAGACACTGGTAATCGTGAATCCATAGAAGTTCATTTAAGTCCTAGCACAAAGAAACCCGTATTTTCCTATAAAGAATATGTTGTTCAAAAATGGTTTAACTTTATCAGTTAAAGCTAAAATATACAAATGTCAGATGTATGTATGCTCATAATAGAATCATGAAGATATGAGCATTTGAAACATTGAAGATATTTCAAACAAGTAAATTGAATGAATAGACATGAATGCAAAAGACTTGTTTGAAAATATGACATTGTATGAAAATGATCAGAAACAAATGATATAGCAATTAAGGCTTATGGTAAAAAATAATGGATATTGTCCATATGAATCAAAATATAGACATTCTTGAATGAAACGCTTCGAAATGAAATGACGCTCAAAATTCATTGAAATGCAAGTGGGGTGTCTTACCATCGAAAAATATGTTTCAAATTTGAGACATGGTAAGAACATTTTAAACAAAAATTAAGCCGGTGTGTGTGAATACTTGAAAGTATATATAAAAGACAATACACAAGTATTTATCTTTGGAAACACACGGTTTGTAAGACATTCAAACTCAAAATAAAATGAAAACATTTAAAATCACACTTCCAATTCATGAAATCTGTTTAAGAATCGGGAAGTGGTTTGAACATTTAAGAATATGTTTTCTATGATTGAAAGTTGTCCTTCTTTCAACCATATATGAGATTAAGATAAGAAATTTAACCTTGCCGTTCAGTCTAAAATCTCATTAAGTCAAGCTTAAAGTCATAATGATATAATCTTGATAGCTTCTCTCATTCTGCAAAAGTCTCAAAGTCATGTCAAAGCAACTTTATTCACAACTTTATGGAAAAACAAAAATGACATAAAGCAGTAAAACGTTGAATGTACGAGTTCTGATCAGAAGTAATCAGAAGTCATAATTCATACTCCCCCTGAAAATATGCATCTGTAATTTGTCAGTGAAAAAGCACATGATAGAGATCTACAACTCCTCCTGAAGTGTAGTTCGTCATATCTTTCGAATACATATTTCCAGAAACATATGTACTCCCCCTTGAAGGTTGATGTCCTCATCTGAGTATCGGAGTACAATTTCTTATCAGCTCGAGAGTATCATCTCTTTCCTTGTTGAAGTACGAGTTCTAAATTGTTGTGTTTAGAAGTCAAATTCTGTTGAAGTACGGGTCCTGAACTGATTTATTCAGAAGCCTTGGTTCTCTTACTCCCCCTTGACTGTAGGTGCCTGCAACACAGAATCATCCTTTTTTGGCTTTGGTACCCACTGGTATTTGGGTCCATATTTGTTAGTTGCAGTTCGAATGGGAGTAACAGAGTAAGAACCATACCAGAAATGATCACTAGTTTTGTGAACATGATCATGTGTACAACAATAAGAACAATAATATTTCTTATTTGACAACTTGATTAACTAATCTCTCGAGTAGACATGATTAGGTTTACCTTTTCGCACATTGTTCTTCTTGTCTTTAGTCTCATGTACACATGTCTTCTTTCCTTTCTTCTCAGCTTTCTTCTCATCTTTCTTTTCTTCTTCAACTGGTTTCACTTTCCATACCAGTTCTTCTTATTTGTATCTTCTTCTTCTTCTTTGTACACCTGAACCATCTACATATTTATCGAAGAAAATGTTAGTAGTACGAATCTGATCAAATGAATTGACTAACCTTTTTGAAGAAACAGTTTTCAAATGTGAGCTTGAGGCTGTTTTTTTTAAGTCAGCTGAATTATTTCTAGGTGTGTGGATTTGTGACTCTGGAGTCGTTTGCTCAGTCACCACCACCTTTGAAACAATGTCTTCAAGATCTTTTATCTTTGAAGATAAACTGTCTCTTTCTCGGACAAGCGGGTCAATCTCTTTCTTGAATTCAGACTTCGCTTTTCGCTCTTTCAGTGCACTTTCAGATAGTTCAGATAGCTTCTCATTCAGCTTCTTGATTTCTATCTCAAATATACTTCTTTCTTCTTCAAATCCATTCTCAGCTTTCTTTCTTCCATCCGATATCTCTTTAAAGAATCCAACATTCTTTTTCTCAATTAACTTCTTTCCTTTTGCAAACTTTTCTCTTTCCAAAATGATCACTTTCTCAAAATCTGAAATTTGTTGAGAAAGTTTTATACATTTCAGCTCAACTGTCTTTTTCTCTTCGCAACTCTTTCTTGAAAAGTCTGAGAACTTCTTTGCCAATGCTTTATTTTCAATCTCAAAATGATCTTTGTCTTTGACTGTCTTTTGTTCCAAATCAGATATTTTTTTTTGAAGCTCAGTATTAGCATCTTCCAGACTCTTAATCTTCTCCTCATAACTTTCAACAGATGCTTGATGGATTTGGATCATCTGATATTCCAAGTCAAAGATTTTATTTTTCAGCTCAGTGTTCTCAGTTTCCAAACTCATTACCTTATCTTCACTAATCCCAGAAGTCTGTTTCAGAAGATCTTCATTAATTGTCTTTAATGCACTAACTTCTTCCCTCAGTATCTTCCTTTCATCAGAATATCTTTTTGACCACTTAGAATAATAGTCAAGTGAAGAAGCAAGATTTTTGTTCTCTAATTTGAGCTTGTGAATCTTTTGTTCATCATCATCAGAAAAATATCTCATCTTGAATTATCTGTTACAAAAAGAACTTGAATTTGATCATTAGAAATTCATAAACTTTGATCACAATCAGAACTTTATCCCCCTCCGCAGACTTAGCACGGGGATCCCGCTACCCGGTTAGCGGGTGGGGTCAAGGGGCAACGCCCTTGTGGGGTCTGGGGGCAGCGCCCCGAGAGAAAAAAATTTCACATTTAAAGGCCATATTACAACTTTGAAAAATTTGTTCGAATCTGGAAAAAGTCAGAAAAATTCTAAGTATGGAACTCGCATAACAAAGGATACAGACTTCGCACAAAAACAGTAACTTGCGAGTTTTATGCTTCGCGCAGACCAAAGGATACGAGAAACACACTTCGCGCAAATAGAGATGTGCGAGTTCTAGGTTCGCGCACACTGAACGTTGCGAGTTCTGAGGTTCTCGCAAGCAAGATCGTGCGAGTTTCTGGTTCGCGCAGATAACTACGTGCGAGTTTTTGATACTTCGCGCAAAGCACTTCTCGCTATGTGTTTGCGCCTTTGAGACTTAGAAATATTTCACACTTTTTACTTCGCGCAAAATGTAAACTCCCATACTTCACTTCTCGCACGATGAAGAGAGATGAACAGTAGATACACGCACACAATGCTTTGCGCGTTTCTACTTCGCGCAAGATGCAGCTTCCGAGTTCTTCATTTCTTTACTTGATCTTTTGACGTGCGTGTTCTTCAATCCTTGCGAGTTCTTGCCTTTGCGAGTTCCTTAGATCTTGCGTGTTCTTGGGTTTTCGAACAAAAACTTGATTTTTCTCTTTGATTTCGGTTCAAATCTTCACCAATTAGTCTGAAACTCTGCAGATCTCATCGATTTCATGTCTAGAACACTTTACAAACAACAAATTTTGATCTAAAGCATTTCAAAATACGAATTCGATCTATAACAGTACGTTTCTAAACTCGAACAAAAAGTTTCAAAAATTCTCAAAATTCGTACAATATGCTCTTAATTATGCTAAACAGTACACTACAACAATGTTCTAGATGTAAAATCGACTATAATGACACAAAACTCATATCAAAAACATCACTGTAGCAACAAAAATTGAAATTGAAATAGTGATTAGCGAGTTCTTCCAAAAATTCGACCAAATCTTCAAATCAATCCATTTTTCTAAATTTCTCTGCTCTGATACCAATTGTGTGTCCCACATTATGTATAGATCAAGATAACAACAATTAATTTCCAATCAAATCACTTTTATTAATCACAAGTCTGAATTACAATATTTCTCTCTTAAACTTCAAACTCGTATGACACTAATAATAGCTCCTTACAAAGAACACGCACACAACCAATTTATACAAAGGCTTACAGAACGCGTTAAACATTGTTCACGCAAAATATACAAACGTGCAAACAATATAAAACAGGAAAAATACAATGTTGACTTTGACTTTTATTACAAGAGACTTTGACTTTGATGCTGAGAGTTGACTTTAGCTTTGATCTTCAGTCTTCTATGATCTTGTATCCAACATATTTATGCTCTAACATCATCCATGAAGATTTCCATTGAGTTTTCTAACATGTCAGAGAATATGGACATCATACACCTTTGAAAAGTGGTTGGTGCATTGCATAAGCCAAAAGGCATACTCCTAAATGCAAAAGTACCAAAAGGACATGTGAATGTGGTCTTGTCTTGGTCCTCAGGTCCTATAGCAATCTGGTTGTAGCCAGAATATCCATCCAGAAAGTAGTAGTACTCTTTCCCTGCTAGCCTATCTAACATTTGGTCAATGAATGGTAGAGGAAAATGGTCCTTTTAGGTAGCCTTATTAAGCCTACGGTAATCCATACATATCCTCCAACCAGTCACAGTCCGGATAGGAATGAGTTCATTTTTCTCATTGGATATCATAGTGACACCCCCTTCTTGGGGACACACTGGACAGGGCTTACCCAAGAGCTGCTTGCTATAGGGTAGATAATACCTTCATCTAACCATTTAAGGATTTCTTTCTTTATAACTTCTTTCATGATGGGATTCAACCTTCTTTGAGGTTCAATTTATGTGAACTTTTTGTCCTCCAGGATGATCTTATGCTGACAGATTGATGGACTTATGCCCTTGAGGTCAGCAATATTCCATCCCAAGGCCTTTGTGTGGGATTTAAGCATGGGAACTAACTGTTCTTCTTGTGTGGTCTCTAAAGAAGATGAGATGATAACAGGCAATTTGTTGTTTTCTCCTAAGAATGCATATTTAAGATGGGGTGGGAGTTGTTTCAAAACACCCTAACTTTTCTTGGCATAACCCATCTCTGAATCCTCAAACAGGTAGGCAGGCTACAACAGTACCATCTACCTCACAACAGGTATATCAACAACAGGACCAACCTCAACAAAGCCATTCAAACCAGTACCAGGGCAGTCAACAAAATGCTAACCAAAATTCTTTTCAGGGCAGTAAACTGGCTCCTCAGGCTGAACCATCTTTACAATCCATGATGAAAAATTTCATGAACCAAACTCAAGCTTCCATTAGATGTCTTGAAACTCAAGTAGGACAACTCGCTTTAGGAATGAGAAGTAGACCTAGCGGATCCCTCCCTAGTGACACTGAAACACCCAAAAATCCAGGCAAGGAGCATATAAAAGTTGTGACTTTAAGAAGTGAAAAAGACTTGGTAGAAAAACCCAAAACTGTGATTGTTCCTCATACTGATCAGAGTGTTGTAGCATCACTCCCTGTTAGTAATGTTGCAGCATCTCCATCTGAACCTCTGAAAACCCCACCAGTAGTCATTATCACATCAACCTCACTTAGTGAGGACAACAACACTGCACCTACACTACAAATACCTCATAGAACTGATTTTCCCATGTTATTTCCTGATGATAGCAATCTTGAAGAATCTGTGCATGTAGAACCCATGATAGATAAACCACCTTGAAGGACTTTAGCTATTGTACCCCTGTGTCCAGCAGCTAAGGATCCTCAACTACCAATCATTCATACTTCTTCTACTCTTCCACCCCAAAAGAAAGTTGTCATACCTCTTATACCACCATATGCGCCATTTCCTCAAAGACTAAGAAACCAAAGGGAGGAGGTTAAATTCAAGAAATTCCTTGATGTGTTCAAGCAATTTCATATCAATATTCCATTGGTTGAATCCATTGAACAAATGCCTAGCTATGCTAAGTTCCTTATGGATATTTTGAGTAAAAAGAAAAAGCTAAGTGAGTATGAAATTGTGTCTTTAACTGAAGAATGTAGTTTCCTTTTGTCTAACAAGATTCCACCTAAAATGAAGGACCCTGATAGTTTCACCATTCCATGTTCTATAGGAGGAAAGGAGATAGGCAAAGCTTTATGTGATCTTGGAGCTAGTATCAACCTGATGCCTTTATCTGTGTTTAATACCTTAGGTATAGGGGAGGTGTAACATCCGTAATTTTTGGTAAGTAAAGGTCACCGGACGTTTTTGGAGCATATAAACGGCGGGACTTTTGTTGGGAAATCATTGTTTGAAGTTCCTTGGAGTATCGGGGGTAGTGACGTTGAAAAAGTCGAGTTTCGGAGCTTGGTACGGGCTTGGCTACAATGTCCGACGACTATGACAGTGTCATAGTCGTACCGGGCAAAGTCGTTGTATGAAACAGGAGCAAGGGGACTCCATGCAACATTGACCAGCGACAATGCCCTGGGCATTGTCGCATGTCAATGTCTCCAGGTGGGTGGTAGGGGTTGTTAAGTGCGGGATTTCAGCTCTCATTCTCATTTTTCACACCTAAACTTCTCCCTTTCTCTCCCAAAACGTTTTCCCTTTTCTCCCTTCAAACCCTAACTTATTTTTGGCTCAAATCCTTGTATTTTATGGAGATAAAACACCATCAAGTGGTAAAATGGAAAGCTAAGATCAAGGATTCACCATCTCCTTCTTCATCCTCAACCTCAAGCTCATTTTTGGGTTTTCTAGGTTTTCACCAAAACCTAAGTGGTAAGCTCATCCCCTCCTTTTCTAAACCTTAATAAGTGATGTAAATGCTTCATTGATGATTTTCTAGTGTACGATTCCTTCAGTTTTGGTTTGGAAGATTTTGGAAGGTTTGTAAGATTTTGGAAGGTTTAATAAGATTTTGGTTTGCAAAATGGAGATTTTGATGTCATGTGTTTGGGGATTGATTTTAAATGGTTGAATGTGTTTGTTTATGGGTGGAAATTGTGTATCTAGGTTTCGGAAGGTTTTGCTTGTGGATTCTGAATTCTTCAAAGGAGCTCAAGTTGGGGGTAAAATTTAGATTTAGCCTAAATCTGGCGAGGTGAGTTCAAGTTGATTTGTGAAAACGGTGTACATGCCAAAATGTTTATTTTTAAAGTGTTTTGTGTTTTACATGAAATTTGTTAACTGTTGATAAGTTTTGGTTATTGGGAAGTGTTAACCTTATAAACTTATATAACATACATTCTTGGGCATTTTGATAAATAAATCATGTTGACATGTGTCCTTGACAATTTTATATAAATGGAGTTCGCTTAGTCAAAAATGCACTTTTGATGGTTGTTGGAAATATGCATCATTCTTATAGTGGGATGTTTTGAAAATACGAATGTGTGAGTCATATTGATTTTGGGTTGTTCCAAACTTTGCGGACTTTTTTTAACAATCGTAAACCTTTTGGTTTGGGCCGAAGGCCAATTTGAAATGGAGAGTCAAGGATTGTTGGAAAATGATGTAATTTATCGACTTATGTATTTGGCCAAATATTTATTATGTCGTTGGGCTTGATTTAAACTCAGATGAGTCCTTAGAATATTCGTCGGTTTTGGTGGCTCGATATGGAGCCTTGTCGTTTGGTGTACCTAGTTGCATCTCAATTGTGAGCTACATGTTTTGGATGTGTTAGTTCATCCATGGGAGTCATGTAACGTGTTAAATTGTAATGCAATGGATCCATAGGCATAGAGGTCGGTCTTATCGTGTAAGCGGGATAAGATTTCTGTGTTGTAATCTGGAAATAGGCGTTGGTGATTCGATGTAAGTCCTAAAAAAATCAAGCGTGTCAAGGATGGTGAGATTCCAAGGTAAAAATCTGGATAGGGTTGAACTTGGTGATTCTTTGGGGCTAAAGACTTGGATAGAGTTGAACCCACGTTTGCACTAGACTAAAGACCTGGATAAGGTTGATGTTCAAACGGCTAAAGACCTGGATAGGGTTGATGCCTATTATAACTAAAGACCCGGATAGGGTTGATGTTAAAACGGCTAAAGACCTGGATAGGGTTGATACCTATTATAACTAAAGACCCGGATAGGGTTGATGTTCAAACGGCTAAAGATCTGGATAGGGCTGATGCCTATTATAACTAAAGACTCGGATAGGGTTGACGTTCAAACGGCTAAAGACCTGGATAGGGTTGATGCCTATTATGACTAAAGACTTGGATAGGGTTGATGTCTACCTTGAGTAAATACTTGGATAGGGTTGATGTCGATGGTTGTTTATCCTTGAAGATACGCTTATAACATAGAAATGTGGCTTAACTTTGTGTGCCCGCGACATTCAATGGAATCGGGTCTCCCCCATCACCGAAAGGTGTTGTTTTGGGTATTGAGTCTTGTATCCATGTTCTCGGTGACGCAATGTATATGGGATTTATTAACCATGATTTATGGGTTGAGTGTTATGCCCCACCCGTGTTTATGAGTGTTTTGGGATGTGAAGTGCTATTCATGGTTTCACAATTTGGGAGTCGAGTTATATTCACGTTTTGAGCGAGTTTTGGGTTGCATCGTTTTATAAAGAATGTTTGTTTTGGAACGTTGTCTTTAAAGGTGCATTTTATGGGAAAACGAGTCGTTTCTACTTCTAAAGTAAATTAGTTTGAAGGATCTTGATTTGAACTGACTTCCTTTCTTTTAAAGATATATTTATTCATATTAACACTCTTGAACTCACTAGGCATTAGCCTAACCTTTTATTTTGTCGGCATGTGCATCAGGTTTCAGTTGGGGTTTGGTTCTAGCGGTGTTATGAAGAGATGAGTTCTAGATTGCATGAGAGTGAGTAGCTTGGTGAAGTCTTCCGCAATTGGAGATGGTGACTGTTTTGGGATTTAGTATCACCCATACCTATATCAGATTGTGTATAGAGATTGATTTGTGTTTATTGAAGTTAAACCTTGGATTGTTGTTGTAGTTGATTTAGTCATCGACGAAATTAGAAAAATTTTAGTAGTCGTTATTCCAGATTTGAGGGTGTTACAGGAGGCTAGACCAACGACAATCACTCTTCAGTTAGCTGATAAGTCTATTGCTCATCCTAGGGGAATGATAGAAGATGTCCTTGTGCAAGTTGATAAGTTTATATTCCCTGCTGACTTTATAATTCTAGATTTTGAGACTGACTCAGATATACAAATCATTCTAGGAAGACCATTTTTAGCAACTGGAAGGACTTTGATAGATGTACAAAAAGGAGAGTCGACAATGAGAGTTCAGGACCAAAATGTTACTTTTAATGTTTTTAAGTCCATGAAATACCCTGAGGAAAAAGAAGACTGTTCTACCATAGGTGTCATAGAAGCCTGGTGTCATGATGAAGGACTGGAAGAAGTTTTGAACTTAGGTAAGGAAGACCTAGAGAACATAGATGAACCTGATGACTTTGATGACTTTGAGGATATTCATGATTCTGTCATAATTGAGGTTGCTTATGTTGAACCACTTGACAGAACATATTTTTCAATCTGTGTTCCTTCTGTTAAAGAATCACCTAGACAATTATGAAGTTACTATATGGATAAAAAAATATCGTTCATAATTTGTTGAAATTCAAATGGAGCATTTTTTTAATCCAAAAGCAGTTTTATACCTATCTGCTTCTTTAATTTGGATTTGCCAATATCCATAATTTAAATCAAATTTTGAAAAGATTAAGGCTTGGAATAATCTGTCAAGTAAGTCTTTTTTATTTGGGATCGGATGTCTAATCCATTTTAAGACTTTGTTTAGGGGTTTGTAATTAATCACAAGACGAGGAACCCCTCTTTCTTGTTTAGAATGTTTATTAACATAAAAAGCCGTACAAGACCAGGAAGATTTTGAAGGTTTAATAAGACCTTTCTCTAACAAAGAAGTTATTTCTTTTTTGCAAAGATCTATGTACTCAGCATTCATTTGACAAGGTCTAGCCTTGGTTGGAATATTCTTTTCTATAAAATCTTCCTTATAAGGAAGTGAAACAACATGTTTCTTTCTATCCCAAAAAGCATTTGGATGATCATTACAGATTTCAAGAGAAAATTTGTTAGTGATATAATCAATTTTTTGTTTAAGTTTGGGTTTGAAAACTTTTCTTCAATGGTGAAGAAGCTTAACTCTTGTTTTAAAGAGCATAGTTGAAAATTCTTTCTATCATTTTTTCTTGAAGTTCATTTAAAAACTTTTTTACAGGTTTATTTATAAAATCAAACCTTAGAGTTTTTCCTTTAAAAAACCCTGTTAATCCTTTTTTTTATCAATTTGTTGTAAAGGATATATGGCGTATAGGAAAGGAATGCCAAGAATAAGTTGGCTAGAAATATCTTTTGCTAATAAAAAAACTCATAGGAATACAATTTCTATCTTTACAAATAGAAGCCTTAGGAAGCTTATATTTGATATTAAGAGATCCTCCTCCAGCATGGGAGAGAGAATGATAAGTTTTGTGAAAATATCTAGTAGGAATCAAACCTTCCTGAATAACATTTAAATCAGCTCCGCTGTCAATCACGACAATAAACTCTTTTTGAAAAATTCCCTCTATAAGAAGAGTGATTTTAGTATACCATTTTTGATAAACAACCATATTTAATATAGAGATAGATGGTTATTTTCTGAGTTATAGGTTTCCTCATAAGGAAGTGAAACAACATGTTTCTTTCTATCCCAAAAAGCATTTGGATGGTCATTACAGATTTCAAGAGAAAATTTGTTAGTGATATAATCAATTTTTTGTTTAAGTTTGGGGTTTGAAAGCTTTTCTTCAATGGTGAAGAAGCTTAACTCTTGTTTTAAAGAGCATAGTTATTATTATTAGATACATATATCTTATATATTATGATTTTTTTAAAATATATTAATATTATCATATATTTTGATACTCAAGAACATCTGTGATACCACTGTCTTCTTTCCGGTAAACCTTACTCCGGTCAAACTTATTTCGACATACATCACCATGATATATATTGTGATATCCATACTTTCATATCGCTACTATTTTCCCATGGTGAATGGTCATGTGATTCCATGTACAAAGAAACTCTTCGACAACAACAAAGAAACTCACAAGATTTTGTATTTTATTTTCTTATGATTGTCTTCTAGCAAATCTTTACATATAGTTACTTAAAAACCTTGACATATAATCAATTAATCATCACAGCGGTTTAAAATAACCAAAGAGGTGTGTTATTTGTATATGGTTATGGCGGAACAGGTAAAACATTTCTATGGAAGACATTATCTGCATCAATAAGATATAGATGAGAAATTGTTTTAAACGTTGCTTCAAGTGGTATTGCGTCTTTACTTCTTACAGGAGGTAGGACAACACACTATCGCTTTCAAATTCCTCTAATTCTTAACGAAGATTCTCTTTGTTACATAAAGCCAAACAGTGATGTTGCCATGTTAATAAAGAAGACTAGGCTGATTATATGGGATGAAGTACCAATGGTTCATCGGCATGCATTTGAAGCATTGGATAAAAGTATGAACGATACTTTTGGTAGTCAATGCATTACTGACTCGGAAATGCTTTTTGGTAGCAAAGTAGTTGTTTTTTGAGGAGATTTCAGACAAATTCTACCGGTTATTCCCAACGCAAGTAGACAAGACATTGTTAATGCGTCGTTAAGTTTATCTTACATTTGGGAAAAATGCAAAGTCCTAAGGTTAACTAAAAACATGAGGTTAACTGTTGACAGTTAAGCTTCTAATACCGAACAAACAAGAATTTTTGTAAACTAGCTTTTGGATTTAGGAGAAGGCAAGGTTGGTAGTGTGAATGATGGTGAGACAATTATCGATATACCTGATGATCTTCTCATTACCGATTCAACGGATCCTATATCTGCATTAATTGAATTTGTCTATCCTTCTATTCTTGTAAATGTCAAGAATTCATCCTATTTTCAGGAAAAAGCAATATTTTAACCCAAGCATGAAGTCGTTCAAGAAAGTCTGTGTGAATCAGAGCATCTTCACGAACAGTTTAATGAAACTTTGCACTCACCTGATGTCTTAAATGGTCTTAAATTATCGGGTTTGCCAAACCATAAGATAGTACTAAAAGTCGGTGTTCCAGTTATGTTACTAAGGAATATTGATCAGAAATCTGAGTTATGTAATGGAACTAGAATATGGGTGTTATCTTTGGAAAATCGGGTTATAGAAGCAGAGATCATATCTGGAAGCAATATTGGAAGCCGAACATTTATTCCAAGAATGTCTTTGATACCTACAGACAAAAGGATTCCGTTCAAGTTTCAAAGAAGACACTTTCCAATTGTTGTATGTTTTGTCATGACCATAAATAAAAGCCAGAGACAGTCATTATCGAATGTTGGTTTGTTTATGATACAACCAGTTTTCACCCATGGTCAGTTGTATGTTGCTTTATCTAGAGTAAAAAGTAGACAAAGTTTAAAAATATTAATTATAGAGATGAAGGTATAATTAACAATAGAACAAAGAATGTTTTATATAAAGAAGTATTTGGTAATTTATGATACGTGGTTCTTATTTTATTAATATTTTAACTATGTATTTTTCCATAATTTCATTTACGTTATATTATAAATGTTGTTTTATAAATTCTTAATATTTATTCATATTTTTTATTAATTTTTTGTAAAACATTGTTTGTGAAAATTATCTAAAACAAGAACATTTTGTAACCAGCTGCAAAAAACAACTCTAAAAGAAAAAAAATTGAAAAAGTAACATCGTACTTTCGATGATTATTCATATCTGTAAGATAAGTTTTCTGATATAATTTAATTTTTTTAAATTATCTCATGTAATACACGGGTTCAAACCTAATATAACAAAAAGACAAAAAAAAACAAAGAAATAAAAGATTGTAATGATGAGCTAAGGGGTTAGGGTGCATCAGTAGTTTTCTTTTTCCTTTATATCCAAAGTCCAAAATATTAGGGCGGAAAAAAGAACAGTAATTCTAAAATACACACAAAACCCTTTCTTCCCTCCCTCCCTCCCTCCCCTCCTGGTTTCTCTACAACTTGAGCTCCAGAAGCCGAAAATTACAGTGAACCGAAGCAAACGACAAACAAACAAGAGAGTGATTTTTGCAAGGAAATGTTTGTAAGTTATGCAGAAGCTCCTGCGTCTAAACCTTTCTTCAGGTCCCCCCATTCTATCCCCCTTTTTACCCCCTTCTCGTCCTCTTCTTATCTCTCCAGGGTTTAACCAAAACACCACCAAACGCAGCTTACTTTCTCTAAGGTTTAACCAAACCAACCCCTTTTCCTTTCCTTCCCTAATGCCGCCGGCTGCCACCGCCTTACACTTACGCACTTCCGGTATGCCTGCCACTCTTAGTGGTCGGAACACTATGATTTCCATGTGTAACTATACCACCTGTTCGAGTCCCAGTTTCAGTGCTTCGAGCTCTGGTTATAAGTGTGGTATTTGCCGGTGTTCGATTGAGAGTTCTACGATTGTTCCCGATAGAGCATGGGTTGTGTTTAAGGAGAATCGAAGTGGGTCTCGTTTATCTTGGTTTCGTACCTCTTCTACTACTAATTCCGATAGGGGGTTTTTGAATTCTGTGAAGAATAGTGAAGACGGCGGTGGCGGTGACGGTGAGGGTGGTAAAGGGTTGTTGGTTTCGGAGGTGAAGTCGACGAAATTGAACAGGAGGCAGAGGGGTTCGTTGGGTGGTGGGAGTAATCCTCCGCCGTTGCTCGCCGGAAATCCGGATTTGTTGAGAATTCCGGGGGTGGGGCCGAGAAACTTGAGGAAACTGGTGGAGAATGGGATTGGTGGTGTGGCTGAGCTCAAGAAAATCTACAAGGACAAGGTATTGTTACCCTCTGGTTTCAAGATTGATTGATTTTTTAGGCGTATCAAAAGAAATGTGAATTGTGGATTGATTGCATTGTGGTATAGGGGGTGGTTATGTGGAATAAGTTGCTTACAACCACTTTGAACATGATAATTTATAGCTTTAAAACACCTAAATTATTGTTCCATTGCGTCGGCACGGAATAGTGGGTGCACGGGGACCATCTCCGCCACACTTAAATCTGCGGGGTGACACATTGGCTATGTTTCGCAAACTAACTGATAAGCAGACGCATGTTGGTGAAAGTGACTTAAAAGGGACATGTTGAAAATATTGATTTGAAAAATATAAGGGACATAATTGGAAATGTGCAAAAAGAAAAACCCTTGAAGCTTATTGAAAAAGCTTATTGAAATAGGTTTTTCAAATTAGTTAGCTTATAAGCTAGTTTATGTCGAAAATTTTAATAAACTCAAAAAGTAAGCTAGCTTATGGTTGCCAACATGACCTTTTTATAAAATAGTTAATTGTCAAAGTTTTCTAGCTTGTTACTCGTGTTAATTGGTCTTCATTGTTGACGTGGGCTGATGTTAATAGATGGATGGATTCTTGATCTCGTAATGTGTATCGATTCTTCTTGAATGGAGGTTTAACGTTCTTTTGGTTTTCGTTTTCCTGCTCAACAGTTTTTCGGGAAATCGAATCAGAAGATGGTCGAGTTTTTACAAAGCTCGGTTGGCATTATACATAGAAACCATGCCGAGAGTATAACCACTTTCATCGAAGAGAGTGTGAACGAAGAGATGAAAGATGATGATGGTACCAATACCAAATCTGCCCAAAAGAAACGACTTACTTTTTGTGTAGAAGGGAATATAAGCGTTGGGAAGACAACCTTCTTGAAGAGAATTGCTAATGAAACACTTGAACTTCAGGATCTTGTTGAGATCGTTCCTGAACCTATCGACAAATGGCAGGATATTGGACCCGATCATTTCAACATTTTAGATGCTTTCTATTCCGAGCCTCAGAGGTATGCGTACACGTTCCAAAATTATGTCTTTGTTACAAGAGTTATGCAGGAGAAAGAGTCATCCGGTGGAATCAAGCCCCTCAGGTTGATGGAAAGAAGTGTTTTCAGCGATAGAATGGTATGCTTTACGCCATTCATTTTGTAGATCGAACCACATAAAATCTGTGTTTTCTTAGTTTACATTCCGTTGCCATGATATTGGTCGTGTGCTTGAATCCCGTATCCATATGGATTTTCCCATCGGCTTCTACAATATCAACCAAATTATTTATATCTATAATATATTATAAATAAAAACTCTTAAAACAACTTATTAAGCATTAATATTGTTTATCCATACATAATATCTTAAAATTCAACTTATGATTGTATATGTACAACTTCTTAAAGCTCTATGTTTGAACCCCACAATCAACTGAAAAACACATTCTAATACATTATGGGTTGTTTTAAGTCCTGTATGCTATGTGGATTAATCTGTCTATATAGATTGAGAATGTTTTTGTTTGGGAGGGTTTTTTTCTAGACGGAAAGAGTGTGTTTTTCATTTAGCTGTGAGTTGACTGAATAAGTTGTGAGTCCCATTAAACTGCTAGCAAATAGGCCATAAAGCCTTGATAATAAGGTAGAATGCTCCATAAATTTCAGATAATTTTAATGAGAAAGTGTATTACTTTTCCATTCTAGGTTTATAACAAAATTTTACGTCCCGTTACATTGCACGGGTACACACCTAGTTGATATAAATGAAACTGATGGTCGTTTTTTTGGGCCAATTGATGAAGGTCTTTGTGAGAGCCGTTCACGAAGCTAATTGGATGAACGAGATGGAAATCAGCATCTATGACTCATGGTTCGATCCGGTTGTTTCATCTTTGCCTGGACTCGTTCCAGACGGTTTTATTTATCTTAGAGCTAGCCCTGATACTTGCCACAAACGAATGATGCTACGCAAGAGAACAGAAGAAGGTGGAGTGAGCCTAGAGTATCTGCGTGGTTTGCATGAAAAGCACGAGAGCTGGCTTTTACCATTCGAAAGCGGAAATCATGGGGTACTTTCCGTCAGTAAGCTTCCGCTTCACATGGATAACTCTTTACATCCCGATATAAGAGATCATGTTTTCTATTTGGAGGGCAATCATATGCATTCCAGTATCCAGAAGGTAAATGGTTATTTCCTTCTTCAAAATAAGGGCAAAATGCATCCAAATGCCACAATGTTTGGTCTAGTTTCTATTTATTGTAATAAAGAGTGTTATTTTTTTTTCAATCGATGTGACAAAGTTTCAAAATTTTGTATTGTGTACCCATTTTGACCTGTAATCTAATATGCTGATCTTGTAACATTTGATGACGTGGATATCCATTTACGAAAGGGTTACGATGAAGGGGACAATAAACTTGACATCCCCTTCATTCGATGTTACAAGATTAGCAGGTTACCGGTCAAGTGAGCAAAGAATAGGAAAATGTGAAACTTCGTTACATTTTTCCCTATAATTAACTTGATGAACATCTCTTTTAGTTGAGTAATGACTCTGTGTGTGTGTGACAAACAGGTCCCTGCATTGGTTCTTGACTGTGAACCCAACATTGATTTTTCAAAGGATGTTGAAGCTAAGCAACAGTATGATTCTTTTGCTTTCATATATGCTCAGTTTCTCCTTTTTTTAGCAGTTTTCAAGTCATTATATTTTCTTAATTTTTGATTTGTGAAAGATGAAATGAGGAGGAAAAGTGATAATTTTTTAACTGGGTTCGTTTGGTTTTGTTATTAGGAAAAAGGGACGAGTAGGAAGGTTATTTAGGAGAACCTTCTGACATAATTTTTTAAATGCATGACCTTCTATCATATTTAAAAAACACCCGACAGAATAATGTCTCTTCCTAAAGATTGTCTTAAAATCTGTTCTTGATCCCACCTCCGGGTGGGATATACTGAGCTCGTTTGGTATCTAGCACTAAGAGCATCTCCAAGGGAGACTTCTTGTAGGTTGAAATGACATTTTAATAGTTTTTAATATATTCTTTTGACATTTTAATAGTTTTATATATAATTATTGGTATTAAAAAAAGTACATTGGACCCACAAAAGGGTTCTTATAAGAACTACTATTGTGGAGTTTTGTATAGATCTTAATCGGGTGAGTTAGAAATGATGTGGCAAGAAAAAGTTTTAAAAAAAGTAGGTTCTTATAAGATCATGTATTGGAGATCCTCTAAAACTACATTGGAACATATATTCCTTGCATATACATACATAGCCATAGGTTCAAATGAGAAATGCTAAGTATGGAGAAATGAAGAATTAATCCTAGTCATTCATATGGTCAAGATCGGATTTGACTTGTCAAATATTGCGTCTTTGACTGGTCAAAAGTTGTGGCTATTCTAAAAATAGAAGTACAGTTTTGTAATTCTTACAAATGCACGGGACAAATTCATATATGAACGTGTATGAACCAGTGTAATTCACATATGAACCTTTGTGATTCATATATGAACTAACCGATTCACATATGAATTATTTAACTGTAGGTTCATATATGAATCAGTTGAACTAATTAACAGATTCACATATGAACTTTTGTGAGTCATATATGAACTAATTAACTGATTCAGTTCATATGTGAATCACATTGGTTCACATATGAACTCGTCCCGCGTATTTTACGAAACTACCCCTCTATCTTCTATAGACCACGCTAAGGAATTATCCAGTGCTTCACGGTCATAGCTGTAAATGTTGACCAGATGAGATCATTTCTCATTTGAAGAGAGGGAGGGAGGGAGAACAATAACAAAATAAGAGAATAAGAAAACGGCCGAATCACATGTGATTTTGTGTAAAACCACATGTGATTCACGCGACTTTGGCCGCGACCTGAGATCGTGGGACACGTCGCCCGTGCTACCTTGCGTTGACTGTTAGTGTAAAATCACATGTGATTTTGCACGTGATTTGGTTGTTTTCTTATTCTCTTATTTTGTTATTGTTCTCGTTTAAAAATCTCTCTCTCTATATTTTTTAAATGGTTAGTTTCTGAACAAAACTTGAACTCACAACTAAGGGTTATAAATCTCTCTTACACATTATATACTGAAGAATGTGATTGTGCGTTGAAGGTATGCTCGCCAGGTTGCGAAGTTCTTTGAATTTGTGAAAAAAGAGCAAGAAGTTCCAGCAAAAGGCAATGAATCGCAGGTGCTGCTACCTCATGATGGAAGATTATTTGGTAAGAATTTCCCCGACTCCCTCCAAAAGCTCGATTTCAAACGGGCCATGTCTCTCATGTCTACATCCGGATAGTCGTTTCTTGCTGCATTCTCTGTGGTTTTGCTTGTAAAAAGAAAAAAGGGTTAGTTTGATCACAATGCGGATTTTAACTTTTTATTTAGGATGATGGTAGCATTTTTTTCTGTCTGAATTTAGAAGTCTGTTGTTATGAAGTAGGAAAGTTTTGACCGGTTTGTTCATTCGACGAAAATCGGTGGTCTTGTAAACTAGTTGTTGCTGAATATGTTCTTATTTGGTCATGTTTTACCTTCGATAGCGAAGGTGGTACCTGTGAGGACTTACTTTTCGGGTCGAGGTATGGACCCTGAATATGCTTGTACCAATCTACACGTCTCTCCCCGGTTACGGGTATGGAGGAGAGACCGGGACCCGCTCTACGGCTCTAGGACTGACATGTTTAACCGGTGTTGCCCACCTCTAGTTAGTACTAGAAAGCTGTTGAGCTACTATTTTAAAAGAAATCCGAACGTAGGCACCCTTTTGTTGATCGAGCCTAGTTTGGTCCTTGATCGGACTAGTTAACCAGACTTTGACCGAACATATCCTTAATTGGCTCGAAAAAGGGGACGGCCAGGCTCGTGTTTGGCCGTTCTGGTTCTGTACTTCAGGTTCGGATTCCAAATTCATCTATAATGCAATCGGGTAGTTTTTCAACATATTTGGATTCCAATGTAGTATAAAAATTCAAAGCAGTTACAGTCTTCCCTTCCAAAATAAATGTCCATAATAAAAAAATAAAATAGTTAAGATGTGTAAATATTGTATTTTTTAAATCAACTAAAGGACAATGTTACCCTTGATAATAGAAATATAAATTTTTATCATCTAATAATTAGAGGTAGAATGTGAAAATAGACACCTAATTTTGAGAGTGGCTAATTAATTCAGACAAATTAAAATAGAAATGTAAACACTTGTTTTATGACAGAATATTATTTTTTTAATTGAAATTATTGTTAGGCGCTTACTTATTCTTAACGACTTCTAAACAAGATTTAGGGGTCGTTTACTAAACAATTATCCTAGTAAGTGTTTATCTATTCAATTACCTTACCGGGTGAAAATAATAAGGATTAAGAATCTTACCCGATAAGAGGAAGACAATGATCAAGAGTCTTATCCTGTAAGTGAGAGTGATGACTCTTACCCGGTAAGTGCTTATCGGGTTATAAACACTTATCAATTTTGATGACAGAGAATATTACCTTATAAGGTAAATGAGAGTGACGATTATTGCCAAAAAGCCCTTACCCAGTAAGCTTTTGGTAAACAACCCCTTACTTTTGCTCGGGATTTCTTGAAAAAATATACAAATGCATATATTTTTAAAAAATTATATATGATAATAAGGTTCTCTACGAATGTTGACTTGAGCTGAAATATTGAAGTCAAAGAACATAGATAAATTAATGTAAACCTGACCCCACCTTATCAATTTTTACGGTAGCATTTGGGTTATCGGTAGACATCAACCTATTAAGAAGTGGTCAAGGGTTCAAGTCTTATTAATGATGATGAATGTAAGTGAGTATTTGCTGCATATAAATATTATTGATTCCAACAATTAATAACCGGAAAAAAGTATTACAAACTCAACAAGGCTGCATGGTTAAGGGTTGGGTTCCGGTAAGAATAAAAGTTATGGTAAGAAGGGTAAGAAGGGATCTCCACCCTCGGATGCATATTAGGATGAGTTGCACCGGGATGAGATGCACTGAGATGTAACGGATCAATTCGCGTATCAAACGCGATTCATGGGTGAGATTGAGATTAAACATGATCAAGGATCCAACTCCCTTCCGACCTTCTCACCTTAACTTTTCTTCTCACATGATCTTTCGTTGCATGGTTAAATCACCCAACTCATAATTGGCGAATACGCGGGACAAGGGGTAATCTTAGGTAGACAGTTTCTATGGGGCATAGGCCTCCCAAAAGGTAGCGGAGGCGGAAAATTGTTCCTCAGGTCTGACGGAGATTGACCTTTGAGTGCAAAGGTAGAAGGGAGCTTAACTGCAAGACCCACCCGTCGAGCAAGGATGGAAGTCGCTTAGTGATCCGATGTTGCCAAGTGGAAGGGACGTTGCTCAATTGATAAAAGTTACTCTAGGGATAACAAGTTAATCTTCCCCAAGGGCTCATGTCGACGGGAAGGTTTGACACATCGATGTCGGCTCTTTCCCACCTGAGGGTGTAGTATGTTCCAAAGGTTGGGCTGTTTTATGGGAGTTTTGGGTGTCAGTTTATATAGTTCTAATGAACCAGCATTAAATTTTGAAACATCAGTTAATCAGTCGTATCCTGCGGCTTTGGAAATAATATTATATATTGCATTTTTTTATTGCTTTTGCTGCCAAATCACCGATTCTATCCCTACATACATGGTTACCAGATACCCATGTAGAGGCGTATTACAGTACTTGTATGCTTCTAGCCGGAATTTTCTTAAAAAATGGGAGCCTATGGATTGATTCAGATTAATATGGAATTATTACCACACGCTCATTCTATATTTTCTCTTTGGTTGATGATAGCAGGCACAATACAATATGTGCAACTTCAACATCTTTCGACCAACGGAATTTAAAAAAAAAACGAATAGCCTATTATTCCTTCTCATATGGTTTTCATACTTACAGGAATTTTTTTCTATAACTGATATGGAGCTCAATGGAGCTATTTTACAAATAATATCTCATTGATTTATTGGTTCTCACGAGAGGTGTGTCCTTTCCGGTCCTCTCGTATTAGGAAAAGGTCCTCGAAATGGTCGAACGCCCACACCATATATGAACCGAACTCTTTCAACATTCTGAACCCAGCCCACGTACCGCTTTAATGGGCGAACAACCCAACCCTTGGAACATGCTACTGCCCCAGGTGGCGAAGAGGCGACATCGAGGTGCCAAACCTTCCTGTCGATGTAAGCTCTTGGGAAAATTAAAAAACGTTAGTTTAAGAATGAGTGATTTTCCTTTTTCGACCCTTATTCCCCAACCTGACCACAGACATCAATGTGTCCACTTATTGAACAAAGTTCTATGGTTAGGATAAACCCATAACCTTAGAGCATCTCCAACAGCTATGCTATAATTTTTCTAAAATAGATTATAAAAAGTTGAAATCTCAAAAAAAAATTACAATCAACTCAAACAACTAATCTATTTTAACAATTCTATCATCAATTATATTAATAAAATATTATTTCTCTCTCTTAAACATACAACTTCAATGTCTACTATTGGTAGAAACTAATTAAATATTATTTCTCTCTCTTCAATATGGGGTTTTAGAGATTTTCCAAATTTGGAGATTTTTATCTTCTCTCTTATCTTTTCTCTATTTTAACATATGATGAAACATAGCTGTTGGAGCAAAAAAATTGTTAAAATCTCACTTTTTTCTATTTTAGCATAGCTGTTGGAGATGCTCTTAGCTTTCATCAAATATATGACCTTTTCTATAAGTATATAAATATATCACAAATATTTTTGTATCCTCATTTTTAGTAAGGTTTGAATTTTTGATCTAGTGATAATCTTTCTAGATAATGTTGGGGCAATGACTCTTTGCTGAACATGGTATATTGTTGTCTTATCACTTATAAGCATTTAATTTGAGTTCAACTACTTGAAACACTTGAAATGGACAAAAAAGGTGTTATTCGAGTTTGACATGTGTAGTGCAAAAATTACAATTTCTTTGGGAATTAAGTTTCTTGTAGGCACTGAACTTTAAAGCTAGCAACATAACGAAACGTATGTCTGATTTGCGTCTCATGTGATACTTGTGGACTGGGTTGGTGTGGGTCAACACGAGGGTTATCGCCAACTTCAATATGGCATACGATTATCACCAACATGGGACATAAGGTTATGATTGTTTTTTTATTGGTGTAAGGCTATGATATGTTATACTCAGTATCTTTACACACTATAATAAGAGAACTAACAAATTCTTTGTAACGAGAAATGGAGATTTTAGAATGGAAAAAAAGCAGGAGAAAGAATAAAAAATCTGTAAATTTAGAAAACTTTCTAAAATTAAGATAGGACAATTGTTTTATTATTATTTACAAGGTTGAATGTATTACTTTATATAAAGGTTTAATACTTTTTTAAGAATTGTTTTTTATTCTATTTTTATATAAATAAATTTAAAAGTTATTTTAAAACAATAAAATTTATAGAATATTGTAATCATATAATATTAAAACAATTAAAATGATACTCTTGAAATTGATTATAAAATTTTCAAATAAATTTTAACTTTTTTTTATCGCTTTATTTAAATAAACTATAAAAAAAGTCTCTTGAAACTCTTGGAGAATAATTAAGTGGGAATGGTCAATTATATTGTAAAGTCTGCCGGAAAGTGGTGACCACAAATAACACCAAATGTTCTAATAGGTCCAGTAACTGCGTGATCAGGCCAGTCCAATCATATTTAGGGGTTGTTTGGTTGGTTTTTCATTAAATTCTGTATGGATAAAGTTGTATGTGGATTAATCTGTCTGTATAGATTTAGAAAGTTTTAATTTGAACGTGTTTTTTAATGAGAGGGACTGGTTTGAAAAAAACTTGGCTTTCTGCATAAAGCTCCCCTTGAAATCTTACTGAATAAGCCACTTTCTATATCATTAAGCCACTACCAAACAGTCATATATAACTAACTGAATAAGCTGTGAGTCTCATTAAGCTGCAAACAAACAGGCCCTTACTTACTAAACACTATCTAAATAATTGACTCAGAATCCAAACATGATTAAAACAACACAAAATAAGGCGTAGATAAAAGTTTAGCAAAAGTGTAAATGATGATATATCTACAATAAAGTAATAAACGAATTTACGGATAATGAAAATGCAATAACCAAGTTCAAACATGCAAGTGATATATATACATTCATATCGAGACAGGAGATTTAGGGTCTGTTTATCAAACACTTACCCGAGTAAGCACTTACCAAGTCACATAACTTTACCGGATGAATATGTTAAGGACTAAGATTCTTACCCGGTAAGAGCGAGACAAGGACCAAAAGTCTTACCCGATAAGTGAGGGAGACGACTTTTACCATGGTAAGCTTTTACTGGGCAAATCGTTGCATACAATATAGATAATGAATTGTTAGTGGGCATTCATCTCAAGAGATGCATCAGTAGAATTGTTATACGTAACAGTGCAAGCAATACAGATAATGAATTTACATAATTTAATTTCTCAAATTTAAATTTTACTAAGACTAAAATAGTTGATAAAAGAGATATGTAACATTTCAAAAATTGGGACAAACAAAAATTTTCATAAAACGGAAATGTGGTATACAAATGTCAAAACACGAGTCTTCCCAAAAAGGGGAACAATGCACGCATATTTAATTACAATTTGTAATTCAACGGTAAGAGATAACAACCTATTAAGCTAATTCCTATCAAGAAATAATAATACAAATGGGTGTCATTCATAATACAAATAATGTCCTTCAAAAATGGCGTCCCAAAAGTGTCTCTCCAAGTTCACGTCTAAAGTCCGACTAACTCTTCTTAGCGACCACGTCATTAGAACCTGAGATACATGTCGACACCAAACAAGTGTTAGGCATAATATATATCAACAAATAACGATTTAGAATTCATTTATACCACTTATATAACTCATCATTGGAATCAATGGGGAAGACCCATAGCATCAATCAAGTTTCACCTGAAGAGTTGATTCACCTTACTGTCTACTCCCATGAGTAACACCACAAGGCCCGACGCATTGATGACTACTTCTAAGGCATTACTTCAAATGGCAGAGGTCCTAGTGCATACCTCCAAGGTAACACCAAAAGACTAAATCCTCTTAGTACCAACTTGAAAGGTTCATCCACAACTTTCGTTTATATCAAAGTGTACATTTACTCCAAGCAAAATATACCAATACCAATAGAGGTAAGCTAGTGGTCCTAACCACATTATCCAACATAGAAGGAGATTTACAATTACTCCAAGACCTTTTACTAGGTCATACACGCATAAAACCCCATGTAGATCAATAACAAGAATGTGGAGCTACATAATATGGTCACAAGGTGCAATACCATTAAACAAACAACTTTCAAGCACAAGATTTCCACATACATGTCACTTCCTCAAGTTAAGGTCAAATATCCGAAAATATATATACTTACATGAAAGAAATCAAAATACCAATGAGGTTATATAAAACCTTTCCAATATACTTTTAAATACAAACTCATGTTTATCAAAATGCCAAATAAATTGATTTACATCAAAGAGCTCAATAATCTTTAATATATGTAAATATGAACATTTTACCAAATGAGAGAGGTATGAACAAATAAACCATGAGATGATGATGGAAAACACATAAGCAAGCCATATCCACCGACACAACTCCATACCATCAATATAAGCGACTCTCACTACTTAAGTTTTTATAAAAAAGAAACCTAGAAAACTTGCAAACCCCCGAAATTTGAAGAAGATGAAAACTTGAGGTTGGAATGCTTGAATCTTCACACTAGATGGCCCCAATGAAGCCTTAAATGCTTAATTAATGCCCCACCAAACCCTAGGTTTGTAATGAATGAGATGAGGGTTTTGAGGAGAGAAAATCGCTCAAGAAAACATATAGGACTGATTTAGGAAAGGAAAAGTGAGCTAAGTATCGGATTGAAGTGTTTTAAACTCGTTAGACTGCGCAGGCGATTGTGCCAATGGCACCCTCGCCGTAGATGCACCTAGAGGAGGAGGGGTTGGGCGATTATGACACCGCAGAGCCCAAGGCACTCTCGTTGTCACTTTTGTTGAGAGTGTACCGAGAGGTCTCTCACCTAGGCGATTGTGACATGCGGTAGTGCCCAAGGGCACTCTCGCTATCACTATAAGACATAATGCCCCGAGACCCAAAATTTCCTATGGACATCCTAAACAACTGCATTCCTGGATTATTGATTCGAATATGACTTTAACAATTAATAATAAGTCAATTAGCAAAGCCTAAAAAATTTAAATCCTACGGAAACTTATCTTACTCTAAAAATCACGGGTGTTACAATACTTCCCACTTTAGAAAATATTTCGTCCTCGAAATCTAGCCTTAAGCCAACAGATGTAGGTATCTCCTCTTCATGACCTCTTCAGCTTCCCAAGTAACATTTGCACTGTAACACCCCGAAATCGTTGGCTGAAGAGAAGCGGAAGAAAACACCAACAGTGCCCCGCGCGGCTCTCTGCGCGAGTTGGGCCGCGCCACGAACCGCACGAGGTTCTGTTCCCTTGCGGCTCCAGTGGTCCGCGTGGCTCTCCGCGCGGGTTAGGCCGCGCCACCATCCGCACGCGCGCACTATGCGCACATAAAAGGGGGGAAAACCGGCCTCCACCCCATTTTTTTCACTAAACCCTTAAATCTCTTCCTCTCTTCTCTCCCAAAACGACCCCTCACCCTCTCAAACAAACCCTAACTCATCTTTGGTGGTTTTCCTCCTAAAACCATGTGATTCTTCCTCATCTAGCAAGTTTGGAGGTGAGAAGCATAATCCTTCATCTTCATCTTCTTCACCAAGTTATTTAGGGTTTCATCCAACCTTGTTCTTCCTTTTGTAGATTAGAAATTTGTGGTTATTTTGGTGACCTATAGGTGTGTGGATGGTGGGTTCAAACTATTGGTTAAGGTAAGCTTCTAACTTCTTTATCTATGGAAATTAGGGTTTTGGGTATAGATGAGATCTTCATGTAAAATATTGGGGAACATTTCCATACAGTTGAATATCTATGTTTATGGTTGGAATCTTGTGGATCTAGGTTTTGGAGGTCTTGGCTTTGAGGATTCAAGTTTCTTCAAGGAAGCTCTAAGTGGGTAAAATCTAGATTTAGCCTAAATCTAGCAAGGTGAGTTCAAGTTGCTTTGTGAAAACTATGTACATGCCAAAATGAGTATTTTGAAGTAAAATATGTTTTACTTGGTAATTGTCAATGTATAAAGTATTTGATAAGTTTTTATATTTATTAAACTTGGGTTATTTGAATCTCATGAAAAGCCATATTTGGGACTTGAATATTTGGTAAGTAAATAGTATGACTTATGCATTTGGTGATTTTGTACAAATGAAGTATATTTTATGATTTATGCATTTTTGGTGATTTTTGTACACATGAAGTCTAATCTATGATTTATGCATTTTTGGTGCATTTGATTTCATGAGTCATTGAAAAATGATCGTCTCCGTGTTATGAGACATTTTGGGAAGCATAAGGGTATGAACCCATTTGGAAAACCTTTTGTCCCAATCCGTGATGAGTTTTGGGTTAATCACATCTTTGAAGTATGTGTCTGCATAAACGTCGTTTGAATGCGTTTTTCTATTTGGGGACCGATGTTTGTAGGTCTAATGGGTTTTGAGCATTTTAGCTCAGTTTCAACTTAAAAGAGTCTCGCGGACACTTGTCTAGTTTTAATGGCTCTATGTAGAGCCCATGTACTATTTACACCTTAATGCATCTTATTGCATATTTGTGATAATTACATGCTCGAGTGCATGGATCATTCATGTGTAGTCATGTAATGTTAGACTGTGTTGCATTGGATCCATAGGCACGTAAGTCAGTCTTTATTTGACGGTCAAATGGATATTAAGGGGTTGAACTACGGAACCTATGTTTTATGACCTTAACCTTTCAAGTGTACACTAGGAGGGCTGAGACCGGTTGTGCTATCATGATTGATGGGCGTGTTGGACCTCCGCCATTCGGGGGTAATGCCATGGTTGTAGTCCTCGAATGTTGTCGGGCCTTTGGCGGTATTCATGGTAATATACGCTAAGGTCAACTGTCTCTTTGGGTGTAGCTTGAAGGGAGTCGTAGGGGCACTTGGGCTTTCATGTCGTGAAGTGTCATACGATTAACGTTGTATGGGTGGCATACTTTTGTGTTCCTCCACTCTCAACGGATACGGGTCTCCCTCGTTGTCGGCCAACAATATTTTGGATATTTAATTGTCCATGTTTTAACATTGGGTTTCATCCCATTTTATGGTCGCGTGAGTATTGGATTTTAATTCCATGTTTCCAATGGCATATTACATTTATATGGATTGCTTTCCATGATTTACGAATTGAGTATTACGCCCCACCCGTGTTTTTGGGTGTTCGGGATGCAAAGTTTTATCCGCGTTTTTATAATTGGGAGTCCATATTCTATTCTCGTTTGAGTGAGTTTTGGGCAGCATCATTTTATAAATAATATTTTGTATCGAGACGTTTTCCCTTAAAAACACATGTTATTGGAAAACGAGTCGTTTTCATATTTGAGGGAAATAATTTTGAAAGATTATGATTTAAATTGCATTCTTTCCTCTTAACGATTTATTTATTCATGTTGAAAACTCTTGAACTCACTAGGCGTTAGCCTAACCTTTTTATTTGTCGGCATGTGCATTAGGTCCCGGTTGGGTGTGGTACTAGTGACACTGCGTAGAGATGAGAAATAGATTATGCTCGAGGGTGAGTAGTTTGGTGAAGCCTTCCCCCGTTATCTTGGGTTATAGCATTTGTATTTGGGTTTAGTAACATCCGACATTTGATTAGTCTATGTGTAAGGATTTATTTACATTTGTTGATGGTTAAATCTAGAATAGTATTTCATGAATAGACTTGTTGTAAGATACTTTATCTTTCTTTGAGGTATTTTTGGAAATTTTAAATTAGCTGCTCTTTTATGATTTGAGGGTGTTACATGCACCTCGGTGGTGTTTCCATTGAACCCTGACCATTTCCCGATCGTTTTCTCGCCCGTTCCTCGACCGTTTTCTCGGCCGTTCCCCGATAGTTTCCAGGCCATTCTCGACCGTTTTCCAGGCCATTACCGTGTAACACCCCTAAAAAAAGAAGTAAATTTAAACCTGGAAATAATGGATAAAGCATAACTATATAAATAGGATCATCCAAAAGGGGAAGTAATAAAAGCGTTTACATTTCTAAGAATGGAAATCAATAATGACAACTCACTAATCTAGACTACTACCATCTAGATTAAAATAATTGTCACCAGCATTTCCCAAAAAGGAATCTATCCAATTTGTACGCCAAGCTCCCAAAAATCTAACTTCAAAAGTCGCCACTAACAGCTCAAACTCTCATCCCTCAATCCTTGCGAGCCCCGCCACTAACGGAACCTGTTATACATTTGTAGATCCCAGTGCAGTGCAATCACAAGTAAATATGAACAATGATTAACAGATTATAGGCCACAGCAACTAGTCATATGATTGATATAACTTCAAAGGGTTAAGGTTTACAGAGAGAATTTCTGATTAGGATATGTAAACCTAATGACTAGTAAACTGAATAATGAATTTCTAAACTAACAACTGAAATAGAATTAACTTTAAATACGTAGGCTCGCAAGCCTAATGGGCTTATGGGCTTTTAGGCCCAACAAGCTTACAAGAAAGAATAAATGACACTTTATACCCTGTACTTCTATTTAACTATCAAAATAGCCCTAACAATCTCCCCCTTTAAATATAAGTTGAAACTCACGCCAATTAGGAACATAAATCTTCCGAAAACCAAAACTGATCTCGAAATATCTGATTTGTGTTCTATACTCCAGTCGTTCTTCAATAACTTTCAGTGCTTTAAGAACAAGTGCTTTGTATGAAGAATCCAGTAACTGAACTCCTTTTTCATCTTGACTCAGCGCATGCTTCAATTTGTCTTTCAGAAGCATCAATGTACCATCACAGAATCTGGCAATCTGATCAAAGCGGATAAAGCGTAGAACACCTTTGTTGTTTACATATGACATACCAAACTCTGGAATTTTTATGACTGTGAATGCAGGTACATTTAGAGCATCAGACGGAACACTCAGATCAGGCTTGAGCAAATTAATCTTCGGTTGATCGCTTTCTAACCCAATCTGGAAATCTTCCACCGAAGCAAGTTTCATTGCACACTTCATGTATCTTTTTACAGTTTCTAGTGCATCAATGACTTCTCCGGGTCTGACGGTTCTGGTCTTTAAGTCACGTAGGATGAACAGCAGATCTTGTGGCTCCAAACATGGAAATTCAGCATCAGAAAAACAGTATTGTTGACCATCTTCTCTTGTAACCATAAAGTCTGTATACCTAACCTTCATGAAGTAGGCAGGTATAATCTTATCAACTGATACAATTCTGAGCTTCGTCTTGGAGTACTTGTGCTGGAACTTTCTGTACACGAACACAAGTTCACGCTGTTTTTCTTTGTTTTTCACTGACTGTAGACCATGTAGAACGACTTCATCATAATTTCTGATCCAGTGGGCAAAGATCCTTTTCTGGCTTTCTTCGAGGAAAGGAACTTTTATTCGGACTCTTTCCCACTTGTATGGACGAACTGGAGTAGTATGAACTGTTTCTCTAACTGGTGAAGCTGGAGGAGATCTCTCGGGAAAAACTGTAGAAGTAAAGTCAGGGTGATTAACTGGATAGGTCATTAAAGGAATCACGGCAGAAGACTGATCATCTGGATGCAGTATTTCATCAATTTCTTCTTGCATAACCACCAGAGCTCTTTCAGTGTTGGCACATTCTTCTGTCGTGTCCACTTCTTCATATGGATCTAGAATTATTGCCCAATCTTCAGGAACTATCGGAGAACCATCTTCAAATTCCTCTGGATTTTCAACCGTCGGATGATCGTATAGTACCAAGTCTGTCACTGGTTCCCGTTCCTGTTCCTGTCTCTGTCCCTCTGTTCTAGTACCGGAACCCGTACCCTGTTCAACCTGTTCTGTTTCCACCATGAGTGACTTCGGCTCAGATAGGCGTTGGCGCTTCTCCCCCTCATGGTGATCAGGATCATCCTGATCATCATGTCGGCGCTTGAGGCGTTCTGCCTGGCTACGGCAGGTATCCTCCACTGCTGATAGGCGTTCAGTCAAAACAGCTACGGTTTGCTGAAGTGACTGAAGCATAGATTGCTGGATCTGGAAGGCTTATGTCGAGACACTAGGCTGGGGGGTTGGTGGGATTGGTGAGGATGTTTGAGAACGAAGTAGAGATAGCAAATCGGCATCCTGAGTGGGTTCGGTTAGAGACTGGGCTAGAAGTTTGGCAAGAAGGATGGATTTGAGCTCAGGTATAGAAAGATCCGTGGCGGGTAGGGAAGGTGGAATAGGTGTGGTCTCAGGCTCAGTCGCAGGAGCTTTGCCTTTGATCATACGTTTGATATTGTCCATCTCTTCCCTCATCATAGATTGGACAGCCTTTAGGGCACCGTCCATGTATTCCCTTGAGACGAACTCGGTTGGGGTAACTCCGGGGTCACTTAGACTTCCCGTTGTAGCTACGACTGTAGAAGTCGAGCCGCCTACGGTCACGGTTGGCGTGATGATAGCCGTGGTAGGACTTCCAACCAATCCTCGTAAACTACCCGAAGGCGGATTTACTATGGATGTTCCGGCCGGGCCACTTAGGCTACCGGCGATAGCCGAAAAAGGAATCTGTGTCCTAGGAATGGCATGTATAACAAATGGCTCTAGACTCCGTGCTTGCAAAGACGTCGAGAACAGGGGCATCTGTTCTCTTGTTTCAATATCGGCACCCTCCAAGTGAGAGCCCGATAGCGGATGTGCGAAGTCCCCGTGAGAATGTGAAACCACCATCTGTTGAGAGATGGTGGAGTGGCTTGGTGGGGTGTGCAAATGCGCCGCTAGGTCCACGGCGGCTTCTTCAATACCCTTTCCCAACACATGAGACTGGGTAGCAGATGTGGCTACCTGGATAGACGTGGCTGGGGGGGATACAACCGATGAAGGTTGTCCCGTCACTCGTGTACTCTCGGAATGTAATTTACTCCGCCTTTCCCTCACACGGCTCACTTCTTGATTTTCAACTGAGACTCCCTCTGCTCTCCTTATCTCTCCAGATGAGGGCTGATTATCGTCACCATCGGAGTCAGAAGACTCTTCATTTGATGCCGATACATTGTCGGATTGATTGGCTGTCTCCTCAGAATCGGTTGAACCTGATTCCGCCGCAGACTCGGATTGGGCCGAAGCTTCCTCCGAGGCGGAATACGCTGTTGTCTGCTCAGTGGCGGTGACAGAAGAGGACTGAACATGAAGGGCTTTAGAATCTGTTGCCTCTTCTGCCATTTGAATCGCGGTTGGCGTCGGCGAAGATGGTTGTCTTGAAGAAATAGGCTGGCTCGTTCCAACGGCACTGCCCACGCCAGATCCCCTCTAGATAATAGCTCTCGACACACCCTGTCCGGAAGCCCCAGCTATCCGGACGCTCCCGCCTCTCGTTCGTGGACGCGGACCCTCACGTCGCTCAGGTATTGCTCCCTGGGCAGGTCCTGCCGGTCCTGGCCGGACCATAGGAGCTGGAATGTTGTGTGTGTGCCTATAAGCTATCACACTCAGTGCCATGGGACGAGCATGGTCTAGTACCCCGACTGGGATTTGTCGGGCGACAACACCTTCCGGATCAGCGCGGGAAGGAATCTTGCGTGTCGGATGATGCGGGCAAGTTGGGTGCGTAGAACGGCGCCTTATCTCGGGATACAGGTTCATGTAGTTCCGGATAACGATCTGTAGGAACCACATGAAAGGAATGAAATTTGATCGGTGAGATGCAGTTGAACGAACTCTTTGAATGAGTTCAAACCAGATAAAGTCGGCAAAGTCCACGTGGCGATTGAAGGCCACCGCGTGAAATATGCGAAGAATCGGGGCGCTCGTCTGATCAATGCCCTTCGTTATAGATGAAAGGCACCGATTGATGTAGGTGAACAACGTGTACCAAATCGTCGATAGGTATTTGCGGTTGAATGTTGATGGAATGCGAAGTTCTGCGCCGTAACCTAAAGAGAGAAGGTCGGTGCACAGAGTAGCATCAGGGACCATCGGGTCGAAGCTTTCTCGGCCTGGAACGGATCCGGCGGTCGGTAACCGAAGGAATTGGCGGAGGAGATCACATGTGAGAAGCACTGGTGTGTGATCTATCCGACCTTCAAGATGGAATTCGCCATCGGCCTCTAACGCATGGAGAGAACGCCAGAACTGCTGTAAGTATAAGATTGGTACGGTTGCAGTTTCCGTTAGAGCATAAGAGAGTGGATGGCCCGTGAGTATCTCGATGATGACCTGATATTGAATAGCAAGTTGGGTTACATCAAGATGGTAGTTATTGGCTGTAAGAGGGAGGAACTGATCCTCGGGAATCAGTTCCGCATCTGCGATTGGATTATTCGCTGGTGGCTGGTTTTGTGCCATTGTACCTGTGAAGAATTAGTCGATCAGTACGCATGTTTGGAAAAAGATAATAGCCGTTGGAGTTATACAGTCATGATTTAAACCACAACTGATGCTAACTCCAATAAAAATGGAAGAACAAACCCTACTCGTGAATTAGGGTCAGTCACCAAGGCGCATAGAACTGCACCAGCACATAGAACCACCAAAAATCCCCTCATAAACACACATATGGAAAGATATAACTTTAAGCATCATCAACTAGGATTCGACCGGATAAGTGCTCGATCGGATAAGGTCTTCGACCGGAGGTCACCTAAGACCGGATATGGTCTTCGACCGGAGGTAACCTAAGACCGGATATATGTTCGATCGGATAGGGTGTTCGACCGGAGGTCACCTAAGACCGGATATGGTCTTCAACCGGAGGTCACCTAAGACCGGATATGGTCTTCGACCGGAGGTAACTTAACCGGGGATATACTAAGACCGGGGGTAATTCGACCGGAGGTCTATTAAGACCGGATAAAGGCTTTGACCGGGGGATAGGAAAGACCGGAGCATTCGACCGGGGGTGAGTTCGACCGGGGCGTAACTCTAGATCGGAGGAATCCCCCGGAGAAGACAAATCGACAACAGTTCCATCCTCGGAGGAATCCACCGTAAAATCGATCGATTACAATCGATCGATGCAAATGAACACAACGAAAACTGATGAAACCTACCTTGTCGATCGAAGAAGAACAGAACCGAGGTGTTCGGTCGAATCTGGTTTCGGTGGGATAGAGCTCCGGGCGAGAGAGATGAAGACGAAGAGAGAACAGAGAATCGATCGAATGAGGACAATGCGTTCGATCGGGGTTTATAAACCACCGAAACCTTGGGCTTGGGCTTGGGCTTGGGGGGGGGGGGGGGGCGAGTAAACATTGGGCCGGATCAACGCCGAACAAATTAAACTAAAACAACCCAAACCTTAAAAAAATATTTTTGTATTTTTCGGTGATATAAATAAAAAAACTTAAAAAAAATCCTAAGGGGAAAAAAAACAAATAGAAACCTACGGAAAAAGAAAGGAAAAAAAATAAAAACGAAGACACGAGACTTAACTCCCCTCGAATGCTTACCAAGAGGAGGTCCAAACACAGAACCCTCTTACCTGCTCCCCCTCGAATGGAGGACTCGTGAGACTTACCAACCATTTGACGCTAGTGCTCCCCCTGAACACATTACCGGGTTGTAGATCCATCACCAACACTTTACTCTCTTCAGGGAACAAAGAATGAACTGCACAAGGAATCACGAACACCACGAAGACAAAACCAAAAACACGAAATCTACTTTGTTGATACAGAAGTTCGTAACTGACACAGAAGTGAACGAGTAAAATGCAATAACCAAGGAGTGTGGATAATAGCAACCAGAGACAGGCACTGGTGCAGTTGTCACAGTCATTCGTTATTGAATGAAACTCGTAGAGAGCTGCGAGCGGATCAAACTTTCAGATTTAGCATACCTAGCTTGTACACAAGGTAGTTAAATTGTTTTTCGTCCAAGGCTTTGGTAAATAGGTCTGCTAACTGATGCTCTGAATTAACAAAATAGAGTTCGATTGTACCTTTTTCCACGTGATCTTTTATAAAGTGATAGCGCACATCAATGTGCTTCATCTTCGTGTGCTGGACGGGATTGCTTGATATGGCTATAGCGCTCTTCGAGTCGCAGTAGATGGGAATCCTGAAGTAATTAAATCCATAATCTTTGAGCTGAGTGCGCATCCAGATGACCTGCGAGCAGCAACTGGCGGCTGCGACATACTCCGCCTCGGCGGTGGAGGTGGACACGCAGTTTTGCTTCTTGGAAGCCCAGCTAACAAGACGATCGCCCAAGAACTGAACATGACCCGACGTGTTTTTCCGGTCCAGCATGTTTCCAGCATGGTCAGCGTCCGAGTAGGCTGTCAATTCAAAACCTGTCTCTTTTGGGTACCACAAACCAAGATCAGCAGTACCTTTTAAATATCGAAAAATTCGCTTAACCGCAGCTAAGTGAGACTCTTTAGGTTTCGACTGAAATCTTGCACACAAGAATGTCGAGAACATAATGTCAGGCCGACTAGCCGTCAAGTACATCAGAGAGCCAATCATACCTCTATAAATAGTAGCATTCACATCCTTACCGTCAGGATCGGAGTGAAGCTTTAGACTAGTGGACATGGGGGTTTTCATAAATGAAGATTTTTCCATCTGGTATTTCCGAAGAATATCCGAGATGTACTTAGATTGATTAATGAAAATTCCTGTTTGTAATTGTTTAACTTGAAGACCCAGGAAAAAATTCATTTGCCCCATCATGCTCATTTGAAAATGTTTACTCATTAAGGCAGAGAAGTTCTAACAATACTTGGGGTTCGTGGAGCCAAAGATTATATCATCAACATAGATTTGTACAAGAATGATATCGTTCTTCTCTCTTTTAATAAATAAAGTAGTGTCAATTTTACCTTTAGAGAAGCCAGACTTGACTAAAAAGGATGAGAGTGCATCATACCAGGCTCGTGGCGCTTGCTTAAGACCGTATAGGGCCTTGTCAAGAAAATAAACGTAATTCGGATTTTCCGAACTCACGAAGCCTTCGGGTTGCGAGACATACACTTCCTCCTTGAGAACGCCGTTGAGGAATGCGGATTTCACGTCCATTTGAAAGACTATGAAATTCTTGTGAGCGGCGTAGGCGAGGAACATGCGTATCGCTTCAATGCGGGCAACCGGTGCGAACGTCTCATCGTAATCAATTCCTTCTTGCTGGCGATATCCTTTAGCCACTAGACGCGCTTTGTTCCGAACAATGATGCCGTTTTCGTCCTTCTTGTTTTTAAAAATCCATTTAGTCCCTATCACCGTCTTGTGCTTAGGTCGGGGAACTAGGCGCCATACTTTGAGGCTCTCAAATTGGTTGAGTTCCTCTTGCATAGCGATCACCCAGTCCGGATCATTCAGCGCTTCAGAGACGGTGGAAGGTTCGATACGGCTGAGGAACGAGGAAAATAAGCAGTCATTCGCGGTGGTGGATCGAGTCTGAACGGGTGTGGAGGGATCACCGATGATCTGATGAAGGGGGTGTGCTCGAGTCCACTTGGTGGTGTGTGGATGAGGTTGATATGTCTGGTGAGAAGTGTCAGCATCCACATACCCACCGGGGGGTAAATCCTGAACTGCCTCGAGAGATGACGGCCTGTGAGGTGGAAGCTCCTTAGTGGGAGTCGAACAATGAGAAGAGGACGACTCAGCTGGTGATGAAACGATAAGAGGATCCGGGATTGCCGGAGAGGTAGCTTCGGGAGCACCTTCAACAGGATTCGGTTCAGGGAGTAAAACTGAAACAGGAGTCGGTTCAGGAACACCGTCATCAGGAACTTGAGCAAGAGGATGTCTATCACTTGAGCTCGGGGAAGCTTGATCATTGGCAGTAGAAGATGGAGCACCAGGCGAGGATGGACCACCGGAGTCGGTAGAGCCAGTAACTTGTGTCACTTCTGGTGCTTGAGCAGTATTCCTGTCACACGACGTAGTATTAGACTTAACATTAAATAAGTCATCATAAAAGAATTGAAACAGCAAATCCAAATCAGAAAGATGTGCTCTTGACGTAGACGCATGATTTGAATCTACTGGGGATTGTGTAGCCTCTGAACGGAATTGGCCAGAAGCTAACACACCAGTAAGCGCGGGTTCTGAACTGAGATGTTCAGAAGCCATTTCAGCGGTCTCGTCAAAAGTCACGTTTACGCTCTCAACGACGGTCTTCGTCCGTTTGTTGTAGACACGGTAAGCTTTGGCATGTTGGGAGTAGCCGATAAACACTCCTTCATCCGCTTTGGGACTGAATTTTCCAAGATCATCCTTATCATTTAAGACAAAGCAGGTGCATCCGAAAGCATGAAAGTAGTTGATGTTCGGGATACGCTTGTTGATGACCTCGTACGGTGTCTTGTTGAACCGCTTGTTTATGATAGACCGATTTTGAGTGTAGCAAGCGGTAGCAACGGCTTCTGCCCAAAGAAATAGTGGTAGCTTGTAATGAGATAACATCGTGCGCGCTGCTTCAACAAGAGTTCTGTTCCGACGCTCTACCACCCCATTCTGCTGAGGAGTACGAGCGGCGGAGAAAGTATGCGAGATACCCACTGAAGTGAGATAACCGGTGAGTATTTGATTCTTGAACTCAGTGCCATTGTCCGTCCTGATGGTCTGAACTACTTGGTTGAGACTGACTTGAATGCTCTTCAGAAGTGAAATAATCAACTCGGGAGTTTCGTCCTTTGAACGGAGAAATCGGACCCAAGTGTAACGAGAGAAATCGTCAACCATCACCAGGACATACTTCTTGTGATTTATGCTTTGCACGCGCATCGGTCCACATAAGTCCATGTGGATTAGCTCAAGGGACCGAGAAGTACTAGGAACGGCTTTAGGCTTGTGGGACGCCTTCTTCATCTTGCCCTTTTCGCAGGCAGCGCACAAATGCTCTTTTGCAAACTTTAGATCTGGCATACCCTTGACATGGCCAACGAGCACCAACTTGTTTATATTCTTGAAGTTCAAGTGCGAGAGACGACGGTGCCATAGCCAGCTTTGTTCAGCAGATGCTTTGGACAACAGACAGACTTCCTTGTCATCTTTCAAAGACGAGAGGTCAATCGTATAAAGGTTGGTGCGTCGCGTTCCAACAAGTATTTCTTTACCATCCTCAGTTCGAACGCTGCACCTTTTAGCCTTGAAAGTAACCTCGAGATTCTTGTCGCAGAATTGACCGATACTGAAGAGATTGTGGCCGAGACCTTCGACATAGGAGACTTTCTTGATCGTGATGTTATCTTTGACAATATCCCCGTAACCCCTGATGGGAGAGTAGTGATCATTTCCGAAACGCACATTCCCACAAAACCTCTCGGTGAAGTTTGTGAGAAGCTCCCTTCTTCCGGTCATGTGCTTGGAGCAACCTGAATCTAGATACCACACATGACCGTCCTGCAAAACAGGTTATTTCTTTTTAGGTACCCATTCGTAAATGGGTCCTTTGGGGTTAGATTTAACACCCGACTTAGAGACCCGTTTAGAGTTGGGTCTTTGTCTATCACGGGAAACATCACAATGAGAATGATTATGAGCAATATGATATGAGCCAAACCAATCAGATGCATAACGACTATCAACAAAATCATTTGATCCACAATAAGAACAACACATACAATCATGAGACAGTTGAAGTAATTGCGGAATTGAATAAACTTTTAAAGGAAGAGTTCCATTACATTCAACTAAAGGTTTAGAAATAAAACATCATGATTGTTATTGTTCTTTCTAGACTGTAAGACAGGATCAACTAATTCTGACGTTGCCGAGCTCTCTTTTGACTTTTTAGCTACCCAAGCATATTTCACTTCTTTCCGCCGACCATACGTATCTGAAATGCCGTTAAACCCATAGTCAGAGGATTTGAAAATTGAAGATTGTGACCTTTGAGAGCTACCGGTCTTTTTCTTCTTCTGTGAACGCCTTTTAGATTTAGACTTGGAGGATTTTGAAGAATTGTTCACAGAAGGTTTTTGCGGGGCAGATGTGGAACATTCACCCGTATAAAATTTAGCCGGAGGCTCACATGACTCATTTAAAAAATCAACATGGCTGGGTAGAGAAGGATTAAAATCAAATTGACTCAAATTGCTATCTAAACACACCTCAGAATTCAAGAATGCGGAAAATTCTAGTTCCTCATCAGAAAGGACCTTATCGCTTGAGGAGTTCAGGACAGCGGAAAAGTTTGTTAATAGAGGATCATTTGCGGAAGCATTTTTACAATCAGAACACTGATCTGTTTCAAAAACATGAGGCTCTTTTCCTTTATTTGAAATGATTGGTGACGAGTCACCTATAAAAGCTTTGCAGGAAGATGTATCGGAGGCAGGATAAGAATTTTCAAACATATGAGTATTCTCACATTGGAGATTTGAAGGCTTAGCTTGAGGTTCAGCCTCGTGAAATTTCTCTTTCAGGCGATCTGCTGCCAAGGCAGCCAGTTGTGAATTTAACCTCTTTATTTCTGTTTGAAAGTATTCTTTCTCCTTAACTGACACATTTTCCTCTTTAGTGGAATAGAGGCACTCAATTTGGGATAAAAGTTCTTGTTTTTCCTTTTGAAATCTGTCTCTTTGTTGATCCAAACTCTCTCAGTGATTTGATAACGACCCTCTTTTATACTTAGTGAAAATTACGTTATTATATGTATTAGTGTTTCATCATCAGCGATCAGACTGAGTCTGTTTAGTTATCGCTGATGACCTTTCTGTAAACATTTAATATGTATGTGTTTCACTTTCAGCAATCAAACTGAGTCTGTTCAGTCATCGCTGATAGTTTCCCATGTAACACAGTTAACGTAATCCCTGAAGACAAGTCTCGCGTCAACATAGTTCATAGCTGAATCGAAGACGAAGCCACTGAACAATAGATAAGTCTACTAGTGACCTGATGCGGATATCAGCGAAGACCAGACGAATCTACTTACGCGAAGAATCCTGAGGAAAAGCTTCAGCGATAGCTGAACCTCTTTATCTCTGAAAGAAGAGATACTCAGCGATCAACGATCACAAAGCTTATGCCTCAAGTTTCCTTTTGTCTTACCTTGCACAACCAGTACGATGTGTCAGAACGGACACGTCTCTGCCACAAATCGTACAACAACTCTGTCAACTACACTGTTCATAAAGCGGCCAAAAGCATGTCTCCAAAAGTAAGACTCCCAAAGCCAATCTATGAACGCCACGTGTAAAGTGCCCTGCCATGCATTTAATGCATAGGGTATAAATAGGAAGCTCACCCCTTCATCTGAAGGTGTGCTCAATCCTTGAACTCCATAATAGAAACCCTTGTTTTCTATCTCTCTTAAATCCCCCATTCTCTGAATTTCTTGTGCAACCATCTTAGTGTTTCTTAAGTTTGTTTAGATTGAGTCTGTCTTAATCTTATTCCGCAACAAACTTGTAAATTGTATTTTGATTTATCAATAAACAATTTATTAAACTTTAATTTCTGTGTTTGTATTCAACCCCCCCCCCCTTCTACAAACTTGTTTAGCACCTTCGGGACCAACAAGTGGTATCAGAGCGGTTTGTTTAATCTAATAAACAAGATCTTGCTGTATACTCTTCCTTGCTATTATAAAATGGCACTAAACACAAACACAAACTACTATGATAATGGTTCACTTTCTAAACCTCCTCGATTTAGCAGAGATAACTTTTCTCTATGGAAAAATCGAATGATGCTATTTCTTGAAGGTGCGGATCCTACTATACCTGAATATATAGAAAACGGACCCTATGAACCTGTTAGAATTATAGCTGCGGTTCCCGCTACTGCCACCACTGAAGCTGTCCCTGAACGATATGTCGTTAAGGAAATAAGACAGTGGAGTGATGAAGATAAAAAGAAGGTAGGCATAGATGCAAGAGCAAAGACCATTATATCAATGGCTCTGCCTGATGAAGTTTTCCATTCCATCATGCATCTAAAAACTTCTAAAGAAATGTGGGAAACCATATGTGTTCAATATGAGGGCACCACTGAAATCCAAGAGACCCGAAAGATTAACTTGGTAAGACAGTATGAAAGTTTTATCGCTGGTAAGAATGAATCTCTTTCTGACATTCATCAGCGGTTTAACTGCCTGATCATTGACCTAAGAACTGTTGGAAGGACCTATTCTAATTCTGAGGTCCTAACAAAATTATTGGAAAGTCTTCCTGAAAGCTGGGACAGTTATTCAATATGTCTTAAGCTGACAAAAGACTTACATACTCTCTCTCTAAGCACTCTGTATGGAATATTGCTCAACTATGATCAATCTAATCTCCTGAAGAAGAATCTTGTAAAAGATTCTAAAGACTCCAAAAGCACTGCTGTTGCTTTAGTCTCGTCAGAGATAATTCCATCCCAGCGATCTACTCTCACCATCACTGAGTTAGATTCTGAATCTGAGGATTTATCAGACCCTGATCTTTCAGAGTTTAATGAGTCCTTAGCACTCTTGACAAACTCTTTTAAGAGATTTGCAAGAAAGAGTAACTTCCGAAGAAGTAAACCTCTCTCTCTTACTGAAAAGCCAAAATCAACTCCAGTTGATAAGGCTACAGCCACTTGCTATAACTGCGAAAAAATTGGACATTTTTCTAGTGAGTGCAGGTCGAAAAAGGTCTTCAAACCTTCTACCTCAAGAAGATCCAGTGATGACAAATACCATAAGCTGAAGAATAAATATCAAAAGCTGAAAAGCTATCAGCGAAAAGGTAAAGGTCTCATCGCTGAAGAACATGACTGGGCTGAATCAGAAGAATCATCTTCTGATGAAGAAGAAGTCGCTAAGCTTTGCCTCATGGCTGAGATTAAAGAAGAAGTAGAAGAACCATCTGAACCTTCTATGAGCTACATATCATCTCAGGCATCTATCTCTACAAATCCCTCTCTGCCTGAAGCTGAGAGAAGTCGCGCTGTTGATGTGCTGACGATTGACCTTTATAATGCTCTAAACGACAAAACTCAAGCTGAAAATAAAAATGTTTATTTAACACAAGAGCTAGAGAAATGTCATGAAAAGATCAGTGAACTAAATCTTTTAGAAGAAAAGCTGAAAGATCAAGTCATTATAAATGAAATCATCAGCATTGAACGCGAACAAGCCATCGCTGCTCTAAAAGCAGAAAAGGCTCATGTTGAAAAATGGTGCAAATCATCAACAAAGATCTCTGAGATAATAAATGCTCAAACTCCTGAAAGTGATAGAACTGGTCTTGGTTTTTGGACACCACAGGATGATCCTAAAGAAGAAAGTTCCTCGCTTAAGTTTGGAACTTTTGTCACATCTTTCTTTGACACTTCTTATAATCAATTCTATCCCTGTTCTTCTTCAAATCCCATCCCTGAGGAGATATCTGCAAGATCTAAGCCTGCAGATAAAGGAAAGTCTATTCTCCCTCAGAAGGCTTCCAAGAAAACCAAACTGAAAGTTCCTTCCAAACCTTCAGTGGATAAACCTTCTAGCTCAGTGACAGAAATCTTTGATATCTGTCCTCCAAAGCTGAAGGTTGATCTAAAGCCCATGAGACCTGAAGAAATAAAAATTCCTCCCAGATCTCGTACTAAAGGTATTCTTGGAGCTGGACCTGCTCATCTTAAGTTTTCAAAACCTTTTGGTTATAAAACCACTTTCAGATATAGAAAATGTTATCACTGTGGATTTACTGACCATATTGCGAGCAAGTGTCCAAATACCACCAAAGCTGATAAAACAGCTAAAGTGAAGAAAAATGCCTCTAAGTAAAATAAAGTCACCAAGGTTGAAAAATCAACCAAAGTGAAAAATACCACTAAGGTTAAGAAATTAACCAAAGTGAAGATTACCACTGAAGCTGAATCTTCATCAGTTGTGAAGACTGCTAAATCTTCCTTATCCACTAACTCTGAAGGACCCATTGAAAAGTGGGTACCAAACAACGCTTAATCTTCCTTATGTATGCAGGGATCAAAGGGCATCTGGTATCTCGATAGTGGATGTTCTCGTCATATGACTGGACAAAGAGACCTGCTCACTGAATACAAGGAAGAGAGAGGCCCCTCTGTTACCTTTGGTGGAAATGGAAAAGGATTTACCCGAGGGTTTGGTGTCCTCAGCAATGGGACAACTACCTTTCGAAGAGTCGCTTATGTAGATGGACTAAAGCACAATCTTCTAAGCATCAGTCAGCTATGTGACAAAGACTACGAAGTTCGCTTTTCTAAGAAAGCATGTTCAGTGGTAGATGAAAAAGGAAAACTTGCTCTCAGTGGTTATAGAAGAGAAAATGTCTATGTAATAGATATGGACTCTACTATCACTGAAAACTTATGTTTTCTCTCTAAGGCCTCTTCTGATGTTAACTGGCTATGGCATAAAAGGCTCTCTCATCTAAACTTCAAAACCCTGAATTCTCTCTCATCTAAGGAACTGGTTTCTGGTCTTCCTCAGCACTCATATGCTAAAGAATCTCTCTGCTCAGCATGTGAAAAAGGAAAACAAACAAAAGCTAGTTTCAAGTCGAAACAAGTTTCCTCAGTGACAAGTCCTCTTCAGCTCTTGCATATGGATCTATTTGGCCCTGTCAACATCCAATCAATAGCTGGAAAGAAATATACGCTTGTCATTGTAGATGAATATTCTCGCTACACCTGGGTTATTTTTCTTCGCTGTAAGAGTGATACTCCAGAAGAACTAATATCTTTTGTCAAAAAGATGGAAGTGCTGAATAATCTTACTGTTCGTTCAATAAGAAGTGATCATGGAACTGAATTCAAAAATAGTTCCCTGGACAATTTCTTTGAGAACAAGGGAATCTCTCACAACTTCTCTTCAGTAAGAACACCTCAGCAAAATGGAGTCGCTGAAAGAAGAAACAGAACGATCATAGAAGCTGCTAGATCAATGCTCAGCGATTCTCACCTCCCTACTCAATTTTGGGCAGAAGCTGTAAACACTGCATGTTTTACTCAAAACAGATCGCTGATAATAAAGCGATTTGGGAAGACAGCTTATGAACTTTTTCTTGGAAGGAAGCCTTCTATCAGCTTTCTTCACATCTTTGGTTGTCAGTGCTTTATCTTAAACAACAAAGATCAACTTGGAAAGTTCGACCCAAAAGCCGATGATGGAATATTTCTAGGATATTCCTCCATCTCCAAAGCCTACAGAGTTTTCAACAAGAGAAGACAAACCGTAGAAGAAACCATTCATGTCACGTTTGATGAAACGCGCTCAGCGAACTCTAAACCAATCGCTGACAATGAAGAACTGAATACTTGGATGCTCTCTCACTATAGAGGAACTGAACCTTTCTTCTCAAACCATCAGCACACTGAAACTCCAGCTGCTGATGAAGAACCAAGTATCATACCTCCCACCGCTGAATCCACCTCATGGGTTTCAGCTGAACCTCTAAACACATTACCACCATCAAATCTGCCTTCGTCTGGAAACCTCTCTAGTGAACCTACTCAACAGTTAATTGCTGATGAACCTCAAACGTCCTCATCAGTAAACATCCCAATTGTTGATCCAACCTCTGAGTTAAGCGATCATGCTCCTGCTCAGCGATGGACAAAAGATCACCCAATAGATCAAATTCTCGGTGATCCAGATGCAGGTATTCAGACACGACGAAGCTCAGGTAATATCTGTCTCTTTGTAAACTTTCTCTCCTTAATAGAACCAAAGAAGATTGATGATGCCCTCAGAGATCCAAACTGGTTCAGCGCTATGCAAGAAGAGATGACTGAATTTTCTCGAAACAAAGTTTGGAATCTCGTTCCTAGACTATCTGATAAAACTGTAATAGGCACCAAATGGGTGTTTAGAAACAAGTTAGATGAACATGGAACTGTAACCCGCAACAAGGCTCGACTTGTTGCTCAGGGATACAGACAAGAGGAAGGCATAGACTATGATGAAACCTTTGCCCCTGTGGCCAGGCTCGAAGCAATTCGACTATTCTTAGCTTATGCAGTCTATAAAGACTTCATCGTTTATCAAATGGACGTAAAATCAGCATTTCTGAATGGAAAGCTGAATGAAGAAGTTTATGTAGAACAACCACCAGGGTTCTATGACCCTAAGCATCCAAATTATGTTTATAAATTGGATAAGGCTCTCTATGGTCTAAAACAAGCCCCTCGTGCTTGGTATGACACTCTCTCATCTTTTCTTATCTCTGAAAATTTTGAACGTGGCAAGATTGATAATACGTTATTTTTCAGAAAGATAAAAGGTCATATAATTCTTGTACAAATATATGTCGATGACATAATATTTGGTTCTACTAACCCATCTCTATGTACTCGCTTCGCTGAAAGAATGAAGAAAGAATATAAAATGAGTATGATGGGTGAGCTGACATATTTTCTTGGTCTTCAGATTAAACAATCTGACAAAGGTACTTTTATCTGCCAAGGTAAGTATGTTAAAGATATGCTAAAGAAGTTTGATCTCACACAAACTTCAACGATGAAAACTCCTATGGCACCACCGCTGACACTTAACAAGGATCCATGTGGAAAACCTGTTAATATCACTGCCTATAGAGGAATGATAGGCTCATTGCTGTATCTTACAGCGAGCCGACCTGACATCATGTACTCTACTTGTTTATGTGCACGCTATCAATCTGAACCCAAGGAATCCCATCTGATCGCTGTAAAGCGAATTTTCAGATATCTGAAAGGAACTCCTAACCTCGGTCTTTGGTATCCCAAAGACTCAGGGTTCGATCTAACTGGTTATTCTGATAGTGATTTTGCAGGCTGTAAACTCGACAGAAAGAGTACCACTGGTGGATGTCAACTCTTGGGAGGAAAGCTGGTAAGCTGGACAAGCAAGAAGCAAAATTCTGTGTCCACTTCCACAGCTGAAGCTGAATACGTAGCCGCTGGAAGTTGTTGTTCTCAAATCTTGTGGATGAGAAATCAACTATTAGATTATGACCTTCAACTGTCAAAGATTCCTATCTATTGCGACAGCACTAGTGCTATCGCTATAGCAAATAATCCAGTGCTACATTCAAAAACGAAACACATAGAGATCAGATATCACTTTATCAGAGATCATGTGATGAATGGTGATATTGAACTTCACTTTATCCCTACTGACTTTCAGCTTGCTGATTTATTCACCAAACCTCTTGATGAGACAAGGTTCAACTTTCTCATCAGTGAGCTTGGAATGCTGAACATCGAAGAATAATTCTTCAGCGTTCATGTATTGTGTCAGTAATCAAAAGTTCCCCTTTCATCATTCTCTCTGATAAACATTCTGACTCTCAGGTATGTTCTCTCCTTTCCCTCAAAGATGTTTTTCTTCAAAATATAAACTTTAATCACTGAACTTTCTTTAAATGATTAAAAGCTTTTTGAAAAATACATTAATCACTGATATTTCTAGTCAGTGATCCTTTAAAAGGAAAATCTATCCCTATCTTTACTATCAGTGATACTTTTAAAAAGGAAAATCTATCACTAACCTTTCTTCAGTGATCATTTCAAAACGGACAAATGTACAGTCTCTCTCTTCTATGACGTCATTTGAACCGACAATCCACGACATGCCTTTTCTGACACGTTCGTCCGTTGCCCTTCTATCCAATCAACTTCGTGGAACGTGTCAATGTCATGATGATCCTTTCTTTTCCCGCTTCACTCTCTCTCTCTCTCTCTCTCTCCTCTCTCTTCGTATAAAAGGAATTCTTCTCTCCTTTATACGGTTTACGCTTTCAAAACTTTCAAAGCAAGAAAAATTCTCTCAAGAACACTCAAGCAAGTAAACCCAGAATATTGAATCTGCAACTCTTTTTCTTCAAGATACACAGGTTTATTTCATGTTTATGTGCTTTGTTCTTATGCTTTTTATTCTTTTTAAAAATCCTGCTCGTTTTCTATGGATTTTATAAAACGTTTTTTTTGTCAAAAAGTAAAGATCATTCTTTCTGATTTTATGTTTTTCAATAAAAACCTTTTGGTTTCAAAGTGTTCTTCATTCTTTCTACCCAGAACACTATTTTTCTACTCCTAAATCATTTCTTCTATTATGCCTCTTTCCATAACAGAAATGACACAGTCTTCAATCGTTGCTTCCAAGCATGTACGATTCGCTCTCACTGAAGTTGAGATTACTAAATGTAATCATTTGGCCAGACTCGAGTTCAAAGCTGACAAATACCCACATCTGGTGGAAGCTGCTGAATTCCTCAAGCAGTCATGTATAGCTTACGCGATCACTGTGGATCCTAAGCCTTCCAAGACTCTACTCCAACAGTTCTGGTTCACTGCTGATGCAACTGAACTCACCAACAAGAAAGGTGAACGAGTCCCTGCAATCTCTTTCAGCACGGAATTGGGGCCAGGGAGCATGACCGCTCTTAGCCTCAGGAAATCTTTAAGATTCCCTGACAAACCAAAGAGTGGGTTCGACGCTCTCCCCACTGATGATGAGCTGATATCATTCCTGGACGCAATGGGCTATTGTTGGGAAAACAAACCAAGATCTTCTATTCCCAACAAGAAGCTCACCAAGATCCTCAAAGTTCAGATGCCATCACAACTGAACTTTATCTTCTCACACATAATTCAGTGCATGAGTGGGAAGAGTGGTTCGCTGGATCAAGCCAGCAAAACACAACTGCAGATGGCCTACTCCGTTATCGCTGGTCAAAACTTTGACTACGCCACAGCCATCTTTGAAGACCTGAGGTCGAGATTAGAGAAGCCTGAACGAGATCCCAAGATCTCGTACGTACGTTTCATATGTACGTACATCAAGTTCCTCTATCCCAACACCTATCCCACCAAAGATGATGGCACATTTGCCAGGGTAGGTCAACGATCACTGGAGGTAAAGCCACTCGCCGACGAGGTAAGTATCTCTCTCCTTCGCTCTCGTCTCTCTCTCCATTCTTCTTCATCTTCAGCGACCACGCAGACGGTTCCTTCGTCTGCTATCCCTGTCGCTACCACTACTTCTAAACGACCATCAGCTAGTCCGATTGGTCCTTCCAAAAAGGCCAAAAAGACTAAGGAAAGTACACCCTCTAGTACTATACCTGAGGGAGCTTCTCAACAAGCTACCTTAGATGCATTTGTGGGTCTTTCCTCCACAACTTCAGCAGTCACTCATACTGCCGTGTCAGCGATCTCGCTCGCTGTCACATCATCAGTAACCCCACCTACTATCTCATTCACTGAAATTAACCCCATCCCTACTTCTATCCCCAAAACTCTTCCTTTTTCTACTCATTTGGTCTCTGAACCCGCTACCTCTTCTTTCCCTATAGGACCTGAACATCAAACTTTTGAGGAATCTATGCAGTTCTACAAAATGTTTGATACGTCAGGTACACCTATAATCCTAAACACTTCTCTCCCCCCCCTCTCCAAATAAGCCCATATCTGAACTAACATTATTTTCAGGTCCTAGCTTGGCGTCTGTTGACACGCATGTCAACAGTCTGGGAGAAAAGGTGGACGAACTCACCAACACCATAAATGAAACCACCAGCGCCGTCAATCAGGCTGGTGAGGAGCTGAAGAAGTTGACCGCCACTTGCTCATCTAAAGCTGAGAACTCACAACTTTCAGCTGTTGAAGAACAAGTCGTCCAACTCAGAGAGTCCTCTCAACTCTTTCAAGGGCGACTTGAGTCTCTTACTGCTGAAGTTCAGGGTCTCTCTTCAAAGGTTGACCTCTGCACGTCCCTTCTTCAGCAAATTTTACAGAAAGTGAATGCACCAGCTCCAGTGCTGCCTCCCTCCTTCACTGAAGATGATCGTACCAACCTCAACATCGCTGTGGAATTCATTCATGATGCCACGTGCGACATCCCTGCGGTTGAAGACCGGATTAAGCGTCTGGAGGCTGACGTCCAAGTGCTAAAAGCTTCAACAACTACTCCAGCAGCTGAACAATCCCCTACCGCTGATAATGACAAAGTGGGGGAGAAAGCTAAAGAAACTTCTATTGCTGCTGCTGGGGAAGCTAAGACTCCAAAGGAACCTCCCTCTCAATCTGAGGGGGAGAAAGCAAAAGAATCCTCATCTATTCACTCTATTCTCTTTGAAGAGGATGAGGAAGAAGACGATGAAGAGGAAGATGATCTAGATCTTGATGATCAAGAAAAGGATCAACCTTCCGATGACGACGACGACGATGAAGACCAATCTATGTGGTTCTCCAAGCCGAACGTTGCATCAGGTACAACTTCGCAAGAAGTTGTCAAAGCAGGGGTGAGAGGTGATACATCTTCAAGTGTTCCTTCGCAAAGCAAAGACAAGCAACCGATCGCTGAAGAATGCTTGAGGACTGGATCACAATCTGAGGGGGAGCATCCTTATCAGGTATGTCTTTCAATTGTACCACTCTCCTACTCTTTCCAAACCCCTATTTCCTTCTAGCCTTTATCTCTCTCTTTCTAAAAATACACTTATCCCTTCTTTCCTTCTTTTTCTATCCAGACAGTTCTCACCCCTGCTTAAGGGTTCTGAACTACAAATAATTCCAGCTTCTATCGCTGAAGAAATAATCCCAATCTCTATCACTGAGATTGATGAAGAAGAAGAAGAAGATTCCCTGACCCATCCAGAAAGGCCCTCTCGACCATCTCATTGGTCAGAGGAAATGGTGAAGAAAAGAGTTGAAATGATCGCTCAACTAGAAAGTCAACGGCTGAAAATCCCTCTTCAAACATCCTTCTCAGAGCTCGACTTCCTCACTAAAGCTGAACTAGAAGAATCTGCCAAAGCTGAGAAACTGATCGCTGAATGCAAACGAGATGCCCAACTCGCTTTAAAGATTCAATCTTCTCAAGTCAAGGACAAAAAGCTGAAAAGCAAACCTGTGGAAGTTCAAGCTGCACTGCTGAAAGAAATTGAAGAGGAACGCTCCAAAGAACAAGAGATCAACGATAGATCTATCGAATGGTGTAAACAGAAGATGGACTATCGTTCTGATCTTCTTCCAATATCAGCCGTGACTATCTCTGGTCGCAAGAAGAAGGATCAACTCTCAGTGACCATGGAGATTACCAGAGAGGATGGAACCCAAAAAGCAATGTACGTATCCAAACTTGAGAGCTTCGGATTTACGGAATGGTTGGAGTTCTGGGATGCGCTGAAGAAATCCAAATCTACATACAGAGGCTACGTTGAAGGACTTCTTGAAGCCCTCATAAATAGAGTCACCTCTGTACTGAAGCTGCCATCTCCTCTTCCTCCCAAATCTTTGAAACCCAAGAGAAAAATTTGGTCCTCCTCCTCTGAAGACATCGCCATCATCAGGAATGAAACTTCTATCAAATTTTCAAGAGATGCACTGTTTGGTCCTCCTCCCGATCTTTCAGTTCTGGATCTATCTCTGCCTCCTGGTGGTCCTTTCCAAGCTGGTCAAGTAATTGACAATCCTTATGGAATATTCTTCAGAGATGATGATGAGGAACTCAGATTTCAAAGAATCTCTGAGATTCCTATCTGTCCTCTGAATCATCTCAAGGATCTCTTATGCTTATGGTGTGACTTCTTCCCTGCTGCTGAAAAAATTAAAGAAATTATCAGTCAAGAATCTTTGGAACGAAGACAGCAAGGAGAAGAAATACCTGAGTATATGATCAATCCTCCTAAATCTTCTTTTAATAGCTGATAGATTAGTTTCCTTCTCTGTAATCTGTTAGTTATACTTACAGTAGTTAGTTATTCACTTGTACTTGTAATTTTCATAGCTTGTAATTCGATCCCTGAATTAAATGAAAACTGTAGTGATGTACTTAACCCTATCAGTACTGTAAAAGATCCCTCAAAATAGTAATTGGGACATGTATTCTATGAGTCCTTTTTATTCCCATATTTTGAATTATAAAGTAATTTTCCTCAGTTACTTTGTCATTATCAAATAGGGGGAGATTGTTGATCCAAACTCTCTCAGTGATTTGATAACGACCCTCTTTTATACTTAGTGAAAATTACGTTATTATATGTATTAGTGTTTCATCATCAGCGATCAGACTGAGTCTGTTTAGTTATCGTTGATGACCTTTCTGTAAACATTTAATATGTATGTGTTTCACTTTCAGCAATCAAACTGAGTTTGTTCAGTCATCGCTGATAGTTTCCCATGTAACACAATTAACGTAATCCCTGAAGACAAGTCTCGCGTCAACATAGTTCATAGCTGAATCGAAGACGAAGCCACTGAACAATAGATAAGTCTACTAGTGACCTGATGCGGATATCAGCGAAGACCAGACGAATCTACTTACGCGAAGAAGCCTGAGGAAAAGCTTCAGCGATAGCTGAACCTCTTTATCTCTAAAAGAAGAGATACTCAGCGATCAACGATCACAAAGCTTATGCCTCAAGTTTCCTTTTGTCTTACCTTGCACAACCAGTACGATGTGTCAGAACGGACACGTCTCTGCCACAAATCGTACAACAACTCTGTCAACTACACTGTTCATAAAGCGGCCAAAAGCATGTCTCCAAAAGTAAGACTCCCAAAGCCAATCTATGAACGCCACGTGTAAAGTGCCATGCCATGCATTTAATGCATAGGGTATAAATAGGAAGATCACCCCTTCATCTGAAGGTGTGCTCAATCCTTGAACTCCATAATAGAAACCCTTGTTTTCTATCTCTCTTAAATCCCCCATTCTCTGAATTTCTTGTGCAACCATCTTAGTGTTTCTTAAGTTTGTTTAGATTGAGTATGTCTTAATCTTATTCCGCAACAAACTTGTAAATTTTATTTTGATTTATCAATAAACAATTTATTAAACTTTAATTTCTGTGTTTGTATTCACCCCCCCCCCCCTTCTACAAACTTGTTTAGCACCTTCGGGACCAACACTCTTTCTTGTTCAAACGACTTTTCTAGCTGAACAATTTTTCTTTCTAAAATCAGAGGTGGAACATAGACTTTATGGTCTGGTTGTTCCTCCTCATTTTGAACGGTTTTAGTATCTAGTTCAGCTTGAGTATAGCTTCTAAAGTAGTCATTTGATAGAAAAACAGGTTTTTCCTCGTTGTAAGATGCATTTAAAGAATCATAAACAAAAGGAAGTTTCATTTTTGTAGAGGTCTCCCTTCTTAACTCATTCTCTTCCCAATCCTCATCCTCACTTGGTTTGGTCCAATTGATTTTATATTCAGGATAGGTCTTATCTAATCCAAGAAATTCGGATGCGTACATCGTAGGAACTTGAGATAAGGCCTTTTTCAAATAATATGGGTTATCGTAACCGATACCCCTATTCGCATGCTTGGGTTCTTTTGGTGTAATTAGATGTAACGTTTGTTGAGATTGCCCAAGTCTATAAAGCTTATTTTCCATCTCCTTTAACTGAGTAGTTAACCTTATGTTCTCATTTTTGAAAGCCACGTTTTGATTTAACAAATCAATTTGCTCGGTCTCAGACTTACGTAGTTTATCGGTCAGGTCATCTACTTTGGTCATTAGTTTTTGTGACTCTGTTGAACAACTCACATTCTCTTCTCTTAAATTAGAAATCGTGCACAGGTAGCTAGAAATTTCTAAGCTTTGTTTTTCCATAAAGTTAGACTGTTTAGTGACACGGTTTTCTAAAGATGAGAGAAGTTGTTCTTTTTCTTTTAAAAGTAGCTTGTAAGAATCAAGTTTGTGCAATGATAGTTGCATTTGATCAAGTAAAGCTTCATGAAAAGGTGCACAAACCTGGCAAGGAGCATTGCGATCTTCTTCATCAGTATCGGATGGTGATGAATGGTTTCCCATGAAACACAAATGGGCTTCAGCATCCTCAGGTTCTTCATCCGACACTTGTAACCAGTAATCGTCTTCAGCCATTAGAGCTTTACCGGCTTCCTTTTCTTTGGCAAGAAGCAGCTTGGCTCGGTAGTAGTCGGCGTTGCGCACAATTGGCTTGCGACAATCTTTGGCGAAATGATCTAACCGACCACAGTTGTAGCATTTGATCGGCTCGTCTTTCGGCTTTTCTTCATTTCTCTTGTCAGACTTCTTACCAGCTTCAAAGCGACTATTACCTTCAGACTTTTCTCGATGATCACGTCGAGTAGAGACTCTTTGCTTGTTGGAGGACTTGTTAAAAAACTTCCTCTTTTGAAATGCTTGAGTGAGAAACACCATTGCTTCTTTCATCTTGGCAAGTTCTGGATCCGAGTCGCTATCGGGATCTTCAGGTTCAGAATCACTCAGTACGGGCTCTTTTCCAGATGATCGGCTGACGGACTTGCCTCTTCTCTCAAATACGAGTGCTAATTGTTCAGCTGCTGGCTTTTCCTCTGCTTTCCCAATAAGCTCCATCACTTCGTCTTCGTCCTGGAGCAGCATTTCATAGAGTTCGTGAAGGTACAACTTCTCCAGGGTCTGAGTGTGGTGTATATGGGAGACGAACGGTTTCCACTCAGGCTGTAAGTTGTTCATAAACTTTATGTTGTTTTCCGTGTTCGTCTTTGTGATCTTATTCTTCTGAAGATCATTCAGAAGCATATTAAACCTTTCGTAGGTTTCCGTCAGCGTTTCACCTTTTCTTGCTTTAAACCCATCATATCTGGTGATACAGTTGGTCACCTTTAGCTGGTTATTGATGTGGCTTCCCATCATCATCTTCTCTATTTGGTCCCACATCTTTTTCGATGAATCCTTGAAGCTATCTATACAAGCATATATGTCATTTGGTAAACTTTGAAGAAGGTATGATTTTGCTAGCTTTTCTGCATCGTACATATCCCTTTCGTCCTTAGTAAAATCAGTAAGAGATTTCCGAATCTGTCGGTCTGGCCTTCCTTCAGCTGGGTTTCCTGGTACCACTTTCATCGGCCAATCTGGTGGACCCTCAGTCAGGCATTTGTAAATTGCTTCATAGGCGATTTTTGCTTCTATGAAGTTCATAAATCGGTCATGCCACTGAGGGTACTCTCCCCGAAAGAGCACCGGGGGCTTTTGGTCAGAACCGATGGCTAAAGCTTCCCTTGAGTTCATCTTTACTTCTTAACTTAAGAGCACTTTTTACTGGATCAAACCTTTTTGCCTATCTGCTCTGATACCAATTGTAGATCCCAGTGCAGTGCAATCACAAGTAAATATGAACAATGATTAACAGATTATAGGCCACAGCAACTAGTCATATGATTGATATAACTTCAAAGGGTTAAGGTTTACAGAGAGAATTTCTGATTAGGATATGTAAACCTAATGACTAGTAAACTGAATAATGAATTTCTAAACTAACAACTGAAATAGAATTAACTTTAAATACGTAGGCTCGCAGGCCTAATGGGCTTATGGGCTTTTAGGCCCAACAAGCTTACAAGAAAGAATAAATGACACTTTATACCCTGTACTTCTATTTAACTATCAAAATAGCCCTAACAACATTTCATTTAAGAAAACAAGTGTTAGGCTTTACGCCTAGTGAGGACAAACATTTTATAAATAAATAAGTGTAAGTAAGTATCAATATTTTCATAGGAGAATGTAGAAAGGTTCATCTTCCAAATATAAAGAGAGTGTAAAGTTTAAGAGAGCATCTTGCAATGACGGGGAGACCTAATTTCCAAGAAAAGTAGCGAGACACAGAAGTAAGTTACCTTCCAAGTTTGTGAGTTTATACTAGGATCAATGGCCACGAGCTCTTTGGCTCACACTAAGATGTGGATAGGGGCCCCTCATACTCATTCACTTGAATCATATTTATGGTCAATGGCTAGTAATCGGATCCACATAACCGTACCAAATTGCCCTCAATGACCCAATGTCTCAACTAGTTGCAACGGGAATCGTCCTACACAACTAAGCCGACTCTCATACCTATGGATCCAATGGTAACAGTCTAAGGCTTGTCATAATTACATTTATGACAAAACAATAATCAAACATATAGTTCCCATATTAAAATCTCCATGTAATGATTTACACACATAAGCTCTCTTCATGCATTTGAAATCAAATAAAAGACATAATTGGACATTTCCATTTTCCAAATATAAGGCCTCCAAAGTGAGGTTTTCTAACATTTAGTAATCCTTTATTCCAACTTTGACATATAACCCAAATACCATTTCACCAAATAATGATATCTCCATTTTTAGGGAAAAACCCCAAATAACTATAATATGATGATTGCACTCACACTTTTAGTCATAAAGATGTAAATAAAGATATTTCATACTACTATCAATAGTTTCCAACAAGATATTTCAAAATGTAGGTAAAACCCTAGAATCTTCCAAAAACCCATTTTAGGTCAAAACTCACAAATAATGAAAATGTATACAAATAGATGATTCTAGGATCAAAAGGTGAAGCTTTGACATGTATAAAGTTTTAAAATCAAGAATGTACTCACAATGCTTGGTTTAGGAGAAACCCTAGAATCAAGAAATCTCTTAAGAAGGGTGGAAACACTTGGGCTTGAACTCTAGATCGATGAATCTTGATTTGACGAGGGTGGAACACTTAAATCTTCACTAAAGTAGCCCTAAGAGGAGTAGGGTTTGAATTAAATGCAGTGAGAAGCTCTTGAGAGAGAATGGGAGGAGTAGAGTATGGAGTAAATGAGAAATGGCTGGAAAAGATCGTGCATTTAAGACCCTGGGGCCGACCGCGATTGTGCCTGGCGATAGTGATATTGTCAATATCGCGGGCACTATCGTTATGATGGTACTGTGGGCTCAAGCCCCGCCACGACTATGCCTCAGCGATAATGACCCTGGCATTCTCCCTGGGCACTATCGCCCCAAGTGTACCGTGGGTGATTTCCCCACGGCGAGAGTGACACGGCGATAGTGACTCTGGCACTGTCGCCAGGCACTATCGCCCCAAGTTCCCCGGGCTTCGAAATTCGACTTTTCTCGCACGATAAATTTAAATCTTTAACTAAAACCTCTAGGCAAAAAATGACTCTAATTAAACTACCAAAAAACGGTGTGGGTGGGATTAGCAGTTTGATCTATTTCCTTCAATGGTAGGAAACGAACATGTTGGATCATAAATTGTATTCAAGATTAAAGTTAACTAAGGGGTCTATTTTGCAATAGTATTTAATACCTTAGGGGGTATTTTAGCAACTAGCTAATAATAATTAGGTCATGTTGACCTAGGTATAAATAGGTTTTGTTTTATTAGTTTTAGGGTTAATCCTCATATTCATAATTATTGTATAAGAGGCCGTATATTCTCTCTGTATTAGTATCGCACGCCAAGGTATCAAGAACACACACTGGTTTTCATTGATTAATCAAGGGATCGTTGGTATGTTAATCTGATTTATTATCTCTTGATCTGTATTGTGTTGTGTGATAGTTTATCAACTAGAAATCTGGGTTTAACAAGTGGAATCAAAGCCTAAGAATCAAGCTTTTTGGATTAACACTGTGTTTATCGACACATTACTGTGTGATAATCGATTTCTCGAATGAGTGTGTTTTTATGCTTAAAATCAATCTGATTAGGTGCGTTTTATGTTATTGAGTATCATCTCATTGCCTAATTGCATTTAAATTCATAAATCGATTGACTTTTGTTGATTTTTGAGAATTTTGCTCCTGAAATAGTCGAATACTGTTCATAGATATCCAGATCTGTTCTTGACTTTTTGAGTGAAATCTGATAAGAAACTAATTGGGTTGTGTTCGAAATCAGTGTTAAATTGGTTCTGTATTGATTAATTTCAATATTACGCTGAAATCGATTAGTATTTTTGGTGCTTTTGAAGTTTTGGTTTTCACGAGTCAAGTCACTGTTCGATTAATCGATTTTTCTTAGAGTGGTTAATACTGAAATTAATTGGTTGCATTCTATTCTGGAAGTGTTTATTGCCTTATTATCAAAGTTTGGGACTGTTAATCGACGTCCAGATAGGTTGTTGGGATTTTCTGTGTCGTTTTTTTAGCAGGTGATGAACTAGCGAGTTAAGTAAAGGATTCCCAGTTGTGCGCCAGTTCATCGTGAACTTTGCGCCAGTCCCTCTTCGCGCAAACCTCAGTTTTGCGCCACCGCTCTTCGCGAAAAGTTTTCTTTTGCGCCACACAACACTGATTTGCGCCATAAGCTCTTTGCGAAAATATCTAATTTGTGCCATCAGTGCTTCGCGCAAACCTATTTTTGCGCTACCTTCACTTCGCGCCACTTTTTATTCGCGCAAAACCTACTTCTCGCGACATTCTTCTCACGCATAACCAGCGACTGCTTCCAGAGCAAATTTCAGGAATTTGCGCCAACTTCTCTGAGCGCAAGTTGACCTTTGCGCCATATTCTTTTAGCGCAAATCGTCATTTGCGCCAGTCTTGATTAGCGCAAGCTGATCTTTCGCGCCAACCTCTCTTAGAATGAGTTGAATTTTGCGCTAGACTCCTTTAGCGCAAACCTTCTTTTGCGCCAGACTCCTTTAGCGCAAACCTTCTTTTGCGTCAGACTCCTTTAGCGCAAACCTTCTTTTGCACCAGGTTCACCTAGCGCAAAGTTGCCTTTCACGTCACTATCTTTTAGCGCATATCTGTATTTTGCGCCAACCTTGATTAGCGCAAACTATCCTTTGCGTTACTGTTCGTGATTTGCGCCAGATTATCTGTTTGCTAATTTATTTGAGTTTTATACTGTTTGCGAATTCTGCATTTGATCATTTTTGGAGATTTATTTTTCTGAAAATTTTTTAGTGTAGTTTTTATCCAACATTTGATTCTAAAGATCTCATCTAGTTGATTCTCTTGGTACAGATAAGTTTGATTTCTAACCATACAACTAAAGATGTCGAACCAACTTCTCTCAATGGGCTCTCAGTCCAAACCTCCTGTCCTCATGGCTAATGAGTCGACAATGGAAGAAGAGAATGATTCAGTTTCTGAATCACAAGAACAAAGAATACATGGAATCAATCACTTCTGGCCCAGTAAATCCAATGATCAGAGTACCTGGTCAAGCAGAAACTGAAACCTCTCCAGAAATCCCTGACAGATTTGTTCCTAAATCGTATCAGTACTTCAGTGAAAAGGAGAAAGATCTGTACAAGATAGATGAAGAAGCTCTCATTTACCTAACGATGGCCATCCCAAATGACATCTACAACCGTGTAGACAGTCGGAGCTCCGCTAAAGAAGTTTGGGATGAATTATCAAGACAGTTTGAAGGAAGTGAAGCCTTCATCCAAGCCAAGCAGAATCTATGCATAAATGCCTATGAAGGGTTTCACGCAAAGGAAGGAGAGACACTGCTAGATACCTACAACAGATACAATATCATTCTAAATGACTTGCGGAGGAACAATATCTCTAAATTTGCTTCAGAAATAAATTATAAGTTTATCAAGAACCTGAATCCTGAGTGGAAAAACTTTGCCATCAACCTTCAGATGTCAAAGAACATGGCTCAGGAAAACGTCACTGATATCTTCTCTACTCTTTCTCAGCATGAGGATGAGGTGAGAACTATTAATAATGAGTCCAATAATCTGAAGAATTCCGTGGCTCTCATAGCTGGCAAAGGAAAGGGTTCAGTTCCTATATCCTCTGCAAGGTCTAAGAAAAAGGTGTCTAAAGCTCTTGTTACGGAGGTTACTGAGTCCGATTCTGCTTCAAGTGATGAAGAACTGGAGATTGACTCTGATGATGATGTACAAAGGTTCTCTGAGAACTTGGCCATGATAACTCGTCAATTCAAGAAGAGCTTTGGCAAGAAAAAGTACTACTCAAAGCCAAAGTACGAAGGGCACAAGAAAGAGAAGTCTGAAATGAGATACAAGCCAAGGCATGGAAGGAGAGAGGAAAGAAGAGAAGAAAGGAAGGAAGATAGAAGAGAAGAAAAGAGAGAGGAGAAGAAAGATGAAAGAAAGGATGAACCGGGCAGATGCTATAACTGTGGCAAATTTGGGCACTTCTCCAGAGACTGCAAGTTCAAGAAGGTAAAGAACTCAGAATATTATGCAAGAAAGTCACTCATTTCCAAGAAAGCTGAAGAAGGAAAGGTGCTTATGGCTGAAGAGGAAAACTGGTTGTTCCAAAGTTCTGATGACGAGGAGCAGGCGCACTTCACCCAAGTTTCCTACATGGCAAAACTGGATGGTGATGATGAATCTTCTGAGGCACATTCCAAAGATGCAAACTCTGAGGCCTGTCGATTGTGGGTGATAGATTCCGGATGTTCACGCCACATGACAGGATTCGAGCACCTCTTGCATAACTATGTGGAGGAGCTTGCCGGAGCAGTTCGTTTTGCAAATTCTGAAGTAGAAGGACACGTCAGGGGATATGGAATGCTTGATATTGGAGTTATGAAGATTCAAAGGGTGTTATATGTTGAAGGACTTGATCATAATTTGTTTAGCACCAGTCACTTCTGTGACATGAAATATCAAGTTCGCTTCACAACAACTCATTGCTATCTTGAGGATCCCGATGGTTACGAAGTCTTCAAAGCTGAGCGCCATGGAAATCTATATTATGTAGATTTTCCTACACTGTCTGCCACACGTCCAATATGCCTATTAGCCAAAGCCTCTAAAGCACAATCGTGGACATGGCATCACCGCTTGTCTCATCAGAATTTCCGCTCAATAGCTAAGCTATAGAGACAAGGTCTGGTCAAAGGTCTACCAGAAATGAGGTTTGAAAAAGACTCACTATGTTATGTATGTGAGATGGGCAAAATGAAGCGAAGCTCATTCAAGTCCAAAACTGAATCATCAACCTCATCTGCACTAGAACTTCTTCATATGGACCTTTGTGGCCCAATGAGAACAGCGTCTATCAACGGCAAGAAATACGTCTTAGTAATGATAGATGACTATTCACGGTATACATGGCTCGAGTTCCTTCGCAACAAGTCAGATGCGCCAGAATTGATTATAGCTTTTATAAAGCACATTCAAGTACGTCTTCAATTGCCAGTCCGAACTCTTCACAGTGACAACGGCACGGAGTTCAAGAATGACACTTTGCAGAGTTATCTTATCTCTGTGGGAATTTCACATAACTTCTCCGCAGCCTATACTCCACAGCAGAATGGTATTGTTGAACGGAAGAACCGCACTCTTGTTGAAGTTGCTCATACTATGCTTGCATATTCTGATCTACCCATGTATCTTTGGGCCGAGGAAGTCGCAACAGCTAGCTTCACACATAATCGTACCATTGTGGTCAAACGCTTTGACAAAACAGCATATGAGTTAATCAACAATCGTAAACCTAACATCAAATTCCTTCGTGTTTTTGGTTGCAGGTGTTACATTATGCGAGAACGTCAAGGATTATCAAAGTTTGATAAGAAAGCGGATGAAGGATATCTCGTTGGATACTCTCTGACATCCAAAGCTTATCGAATTTACATTATTCGAAACAAGACGATTGTTGAAAGCATGAATGTCTCCTTTGATGAGAATTCTACTCGGACTTCTGGACACAACTGTTCAGAACTCGGACTTAAGAACAAAGCTTCTATTCACTCCAGAATAGAACCAGCGTCTAAAGGATCTACTTCCTTTAACTCTAACTCCAATTCATCTGAGTTAGATTTATTGTTTATTGATGTCTTCGATGATATTTGTATAGACTTTGACAAAGGCATATCAATATCAACAACAAGCTCGGAGGTTCCTACTATTTCTGAAGACATGTCTGGACCGTCCGAAGATGTCACTGCATCTCCATCAGGTACAAGTAAACCTTTAGTTTCTGACTCTACTAATGCTGAATCTGTCTCTGCAGATAATCCTTCTGGAAATGAAGTTACAAGTACTTCAACCTCTATTCCTGAAGCTTCGACATCAGAAACACCAGTACAAGATGTCCCGAGTACATCTGTGGATCTACCTGCCATGCATGATGAATATAATGCATCAAATACACAACAAACAGTTGAATCCTTACCAAGCACAGATCGTTGGACTAAGGATCATCCCCTGCATAACGTGATAGGTGACGTACAAGCTGGTGTCACGATACGGTCAGCGTCAGCTAATTTCTGCATGTTTTCAAGATTCCTTAGTTCCCTAGAACCAAAGAAAGCATCAGAAGCTATACGTGATCCCTTCTGGATCTCTGCTATGCAAGACGAGCTTCTGCAATTCGAACGGAACAAGGTTTGGCGCTTGATCCCACTACCTAAAGGTAAAACGGTTATTGGAACAAAGTGGGTATTCAGAAACAAGAAAGACGAGGCTGGAGTAGTTGTGAGAAACAAAGCTCGATTGGTTGCCAAAGGGTACTGTCAACAGGAGGGCATTGACTATGACGAAACGTTCGCCCCTGTCGCAAGGATCGAAGCCATCAGAATCTTCTTAGCATATGCAACGCACAAAAACTTTACAGTCTATCAAATGGACGTAAAGTCAGATTTCCTAAATGACATTCTGCATGAGGAGGTCTACGTGGCACAACCTGAAGGTTCAATGATCCTCATCACCCTGATCATGTCTACGTGCTAGACAAAGCATTGTATGGTCTTAAACAAGCACCAAGAGCCTGGTATGAAACTCTAACTAAATTTTCCTAGCTTCTGGCTTCAAAAAAGGTACGGTTGACACCACCTTATTTCTCAAAAGGCAAGGTGAGGACTTGATTCTCATTCAGATTTATGTTGACGACATAATATTTGGGTCGACAAATCAGAAATTTTGTAAGAACTTTTCTAAAATCATGGAAACAAAGTTTGAAATGTCGATGATGGGTGAGTTAAATTTCTTTCTTGGTTTACAAGTAAAGAAATTACCCGAAGGCATTTTCATTAATCAAGCTAAATATATAAAAGACATGTTAAGAAAGTTCAATATGTCAGATAGTTCAGTCATGAAAACACCAATGGCTACTGGTACACTCTTAGATACAGATCCCTCTAGTAAACCTATTGATCAAAAAGTGTATCGTAGCATGATTGGTTCTTTACTTTATCTGACTGCTAGTCGCCCAGATATAATGTTTGCCACATGTTTTTGTGCGAGATATCAGTCTAATCCTAAAGAGTCGCACTTTAATGTTGTTAAGCGAATCCTTAGATATCTCAAAGGCACTCCTAATTTAGGCCTTTGGTATCCAAAGGATTCTCGTTTTAATCTAACTGCCTTTACAGATGCTGATCATGTAGGATGTAAACTAGACCGGAAAAGCACCTCTGGATCATGTCAATTTATAGGTGACAACTTGTGAGTTGGACCTCAAAGAAACAAAACTTTGTTTCAACATCCACTGCTGAGGCTGAATATGTAGCTGCTGCTAGATGTTGTTCACAAGTCCTCTGGATGTAGACACAGTTAAGGGACTTTGGGTACAACTACAAGTGCATTCCTATTTATTGTGATTCCAAGAGCGCAATTGCTATAACAGCTAACCCGGTTCAGCATTCGAAGACCAAGTATATAGATGTACGCTATCACTTCATCAAGGATCATGTAGAAAAAGGTGATATTGAAATGCACTTTGTTCAAACTGACTTCCAGTTAGCTGATCTTTTCACCAAGCCGTTGGATGAAAAGAGGTTTCAGTTTCTAATCAGCAAACTTGGTATGTTGAACATGTCTTCTTAACCTTACTCATGATTCGAGGGGGAGTATTCTGACTCTTAATGTTGTGTTTTCTATATTTATTCTCCAACTGTTGCTAACGATAGAGGAATCATTTTCTCAAATGATTACCATTATTTTCTTTATGTACAGGTTTGTTCAAGTGACAATGACTTCTAATCGCATCTGATTAGAACCCGCACTTCAGTGCTTTATTTTTCGTTTGTTTTATATTTCTAATTTATTCAAAAAAAAAAAAAATTTATTTTTATTAAGTTGAGGGGGAGATTAATTGTCAAAGAGCTTAATTGCCAACCACCTTTAGTTTGAGAGGGAGAATAGCATTGTCAAAACAACCTATGTTTTTGATTTCTCCAACATTTTATTCTTCATGTTTGTATTCCTTTGTGCTTACATGTACAAAAGGTTGGTGAACAACACGTTCTTTTAGGAAAATACAAGGGATTCAGTGTGTGAGTTTAATAGAACTTCCATGGATTCACGATAACCAGTGTTTCCTACCCAGGAAGTATTCCCTGAGTGATTGAGGGGAGAGGGGTCAAAAGATTGAGTGTTGGTGTATGAAGAGGTAAAATGGAAAAGAGAGATTGGTTAGAAGTGAGACTTAAAAGAAAGAGGGTGACAGAACAAAGTAAAAGAATATCATACTCTGCACCAAACTTCTTTCTAAGTCGGGCAACCACATAAACTGTTGTTTCACATTTCTTCGTGAACGACATTGAAAAAGGCAACTAGCCTATGTCATCTCTTGCATACAATCCCACCAGCTACTCATTCTTTTCTCAAAAAGAGAATGTTTCACATTTTCTGGGGAAGCAACACATGTACTATTGGTTCTTCACTAGGAAGATACTAATATTGAAAAAGAAGGAAAGTTGCCCCACCTTCGAATCATTTCTCATGCACATTGAGTCTTTGTATAATTTATTGCTGTCTCAACAAGTTTACATACTTTGAGCCTAAATTGAAAAGCAGTCATCGGTGCTTAATTCTTTCATCCACATGCACGAGCACACAGAAATTTGTTTTCTGTCAGAATGTTCATAGATAACCATGTGTTATTCGATGATTGAATGGAAGTCCTGGGGAGTCAACATCAAAACCAGCTCCTTATATAGTAACTTTGTGTTACTCAGTAAATGTGTGTTACTGACAGGCATTCCAAACTGAGTCATTTGTTGATTCAGGGTTACCACATTTATTTTATTTGAATCTGAAAAGATTGAAATAATCACTTTCTCCATTCGGAGAAACTGCTCTTATTTCCACACAGGGATCTATACATGAAGACAACGCTTAATTGATGACTATATAAACAAGGGGGGATTGTTTTTCTATGTTTTGATGATGATGATTCTCACCACTCATCAAAAAGGGGGAGAGTTCAAAGAAAAATAAGATACAAGATTTTTCAAGATTTTTACTGAAGACTGCTAAAGAATTCAAAGATATCTGAAGTTTTTCAAGAGAAGTGAAGACCCGAAGCAAATTGCCCAAAAAAAAATTTAATCTTGAATTCAAAGGGAGAGATTGTTGGATCATAAATTGTATTCAATATTAAAATTAACTAAGGGGTCTATTTTGTAATAGTATTTAATACCTTAGGGGGTATTTTAGCAACTAGCTAATAATAATTAGGTCATGTTGACATAGGTATAAATAGGTTTTGTTTTATTAGTTTTAGGGTTAATCCTCATATTCATAATTATTGTAGAGGAGGCCGTATATTCTCTCTGTATTAGTATCGCACGCCAAGGTATCAAGAACACACACTGGTTTTCATTGATTAATCAAGAGATCGTTGGTATGTTAATCTGATTTATTATCTCTTGATCTGTATTGTTTTGTGTGATAGTTTATCAACTAGAAATCTGGGTTTAACAGACGGTTTACAGAAATACGGAGACATTTAGCTTACCCAAAATTTCGGGTGTTACATCCCAACCGTTTTCTCGGCCGTTCATCGACCGTTTTCTAGACCGTTCCCCGACTGTTTGTAGAAAATTTAGGAGTGCTACAACGGTTGATTAAGTTACCATGACAACTCTTACTAATTTGTGGTTGCTATTTTACAATGTAACAATGATAGTTCATTTTGTGTTCATATGAACTTTCTTTTGTAGTTTGTGTTGAAATTGACCAGCATCAATTCCACCAGTGAACGTTTATGGTATTCACAAAGCATAGATGTTGCTGCACAAAACGCATAGAATTTTCATTCCATTTCACAAAAAACATCCAATTACATAGATTCTTGACCTTTACAATTAGACCTGACAAAAACTGACACGACACGCTAATCCGACACGAACTCGACACGAAATAAACGAGTTTGGGTAATACATTTCATCCCGTTTAAGTAAACGGGTTGACACGACACGACACGAAAATTAAACGGGTAAGGTCAGAGTCAAAAATTTCAACTCGAAAATGACCTGAATAACCCGTTTATATATATATATATATATATGTATGTATATGTATATTATAAGTTTTCTTTTAATGTTAATGTTTTAGATTTGTTAAAACTTATAAGTTTGAACTATAAAATCTGGATTTCTAATGCTTTAATTTGAATTTTGGATTTGTATTTTTTTGTGAATTTTCGTTTTCTAATTTTTAGTTTTATAAATGTTAAACGGGTTAGGTGGGTCGTGTCGGGTTAGGGTTGGGATTTTCTGACCCGTTTATTAAACGGGCCGGGTTAGGGTTAGACACTCTCAACCTGTTTAACTTTGAACCCAACACGAACCCGACTCGACACGACACGTTTGCTAGGTCTATTTACAATAGATTAGGTCAAAATACAAGGAAATAGACTATAATGAAAATCCAACTCATGAACAACAATTCCTTCAATCTATGAGCCTTCACAACCTTTGTCCTTTTTTGTTCTTCAAAGGAGTTCATTGACCTCAATAAACCAGGTATAACCACTAAGGATCGAGCACACATAGGTGGATCAACCCTTCCCCCCCCCCCCCCCCCCCCCCAAATAAATGGACAATTGTTTCCCTGTAAAAATTAAGGGACTGAGGAGAAGGAAAAAAAATCAATAAATGGATAATTGGTTAAACAAAAAAACTTACAGGCCGTGAACAGGAGAAGAATCTTCTCCTGAGTTTGTCCAGGATGTATGCACAATCGTATCTGCACCACAATCGCACAACACCATTTTTGTATGCTTTGATGCGTGTGTGAAGAAGAAAGACAGATGAAGAGGTTTTAATCAAGGAAATCGAGTATTAAAAGAGAGGGAAATAGGGGGAAAGAGAAATAAAAGGGTTTGACCATTTTACCCTTGTCTGCATCGCACGTGCCAGGAGCTAATGGCAAAAAATAGGCAGTCGTTTGACTCAAGGACCAAATAATTAACAAAATGCATACGTGGTTTTGTAATAAATGAAGATAAAGGACCATATTTGTATTAAATGACGTACCTAAAGGACCAAATCCGTAATTTACTTTAATTTTTATTTACAAAGTTATAATACATTTTTTCTTTCTAAAATGTTATAATATGTTTCCTTAATTACATCAAATACATAATACATTCCTCACAATAATGATTATTAAAATTACGCATCCCAAAATAATACTTAGAAAAAAGTACAACTAAATTCTACAAGAATAGAAAGAGAATGGCCCCTACTATTGAGTCCGCTGGTAAAACCCCGTCTTCTATCATCTGCAAATCTACAAAAGGTCTAACGTTGATCAACATTCAACAAGAATGGGAGGAGAATCTTTGGTTGATCGAGGTTTAGATCTGGAGATCTACAAATTTGTGACTATTTGGCCCACTGTTGATTAAGTTTCTGATCAATGAATCTATTAGACGGTTCTGTTTCTTTCTATCCCTGTTGTGTGATTTTATGGTTTATTATATGATTCAATGGAAGACCTATATCCAAATATGTTCTCCAAACTAATTTAGTGTGATTTGGGGTTTGTAAGCAAGAAGAAGATTAAGAATATGTAATTCAAGAATGTATGCCATGTTGCTATATCTATCATCGATGAAATTTTCATTTTCGAGATCAACAATGCAGTGCAATATAAAATAATGTAAAACAAACAAATGGATAGGGATGTTAACGATTCGAGCATTTAACAAGCTAATTGAGCTCGAGCTTAATAATTCGCGAGCTCAAGTCAATCTCGAACACATAAAAGCTCACTTAATGTAACGAGTCAAACTCAATAACACCAATGTTCGACTCGGCTCAGTCAAAAGTCCGATTAAATTTTTCGAGTCGAGCCAGGCAGAGCCGATCCGAGCCATTTGAAACCTACATTTTTCGAACCAAACATATTCATATGTTCATAAAATCATATAACCAAAAATATTAAAACTATCAAGCTTGAGCCCGTAAAACAAGTTAATAGATATGAGTTTGAGATTTTAGGTATAGAATCACTCAAAATTGTTGAACGAACATCAAGCTCGATCTTGGGCCTTGCTTTGAATAAGTTATTCGAGCTCCAGCCTGATATTATTTTTCTAGAACAACCTGCTACGTATACTCGACTCAACTCGACTCGACTCATTCATTCCTATTCTTTAACATATTCATTTCCATTTTTATTTTCATTTATTGAAACCAAACCATCCTTAGTTTATTTTACTCTTAATAATAAAATAATTAATAATTAATTATTTTATTTTTTAATGTTGGAAAAGGAAACATACTGTGCGGAGGAGGCGTCATTATCAAACTTACGGTGTTTAGGTGTCTAGAAGCTCTTGTGTCCCTTAAGTTTGATGCGAATAAAGTGGAAGTTGATGCATACCATTTCTTTTTGTTTCCTTCTTAAAAGAAAAAAAAAACTAATCTTTTTTTATTTATCATATTTTATTAAATGATTTTTATAATAGTTTTAAAAAGTTTGAATTTTTATAATTGTTTACTTAGGGTTGTTTGGTTGGCTTTTAATTAAGTCATGTATCGATAAAGTTGTATGTCTGCATTAATTTTTCTGAATAGATTAGAAATGTTTTTGTTTAAGAGGGTTTCTTCATAGATGGAAAAACATGTTTTTTAAATGAGAGAGCTAGGTTTGGAAAAAACTTGCCCTTTTGCATAAAGTTTCCCCTTGTAAGCTAACTGAATAAGTCACTTTCTATATAATTAAGTCACTACGAAATAGTCATGTATAACTGATGAATAAATTGTGAAAGCTCATTAAAATGTGAACAAAGAGGCCTTTAGACTTTAGAGTTTGATAATTTTCTTAACCATTCATGAAGTCGGATGATAGAAAAAACAAAATGGAAATACACTAATGTATGTCATGTAAATAAGACAAATCAGATGAAAATATTACTAGTTATCTATGCATAACAAAACCCAAATCACAAGATTATATATTTCAATACATATATTAATTACATTGTTTGATCTGATCTAATTCCATGTTTTTTCCTTATTCAGCTCAATGATGTATTTATTCACGTCATTAAACAATATTTGTAACCATAAGGGCTGTGGTGTTGTGGTAAAGGCTTGGGGAGTTCATAGCGTTCAACCTGGGTTCGAACCTCACTAGCAGCACTTGTGGCCACTGAGGATAATCTCAGGGCTGCATGCTTTAACAGCTGGACCAAATGCCCTAATTGCCGGGGATTAGCCCAGGATACCCTTTCCAAAAAAAAAACAATATTTGTCTTTTTATTTTTATTTTAAGCAATCGTTGGAAATTGCTATATTAAATAAGACCCTACTTGAGTCAATTTTATTTTTTTTACTGCCAAAACCTGTGCCCAAAAAGAAAACCATATATTTACTATTCATATTAAAATATCTTATTACAGAACAAGTCTTAGATGGGGGGAAAAAGTAAGCATCTTAATCATATTATTTAGAGTAAATTACACCGTAGGTCCTTGTGGTTTACTTAAAATTTGGATATGGTCCCTATTTTGAAATAATTACATCAGGGATCCCTGTGGTTTGCATTTCATTTCACTCTGGGTCCCTGTGGTTTGAATTTTGTTTCACTCTGGGTCCCTGTGGTTTGTTGAAAATTGCATTCTGGGTCCCTGCATTTCGTTGCACTCTAGGTCCCCCAGGGACTCAGGGTGAAACGAAATGCAAACCACAATGATCCCTAATGTAATTATTTCAAAATAGGGACCATATCAAGATTCTGAGTAAACCACAGGGACCCCTTGTGTAATTTACTCTATTGTTTATCTAACAAAAATCATTAAACATTAACATTCTTTTTGCTGTCCAAAATTAATAAATAATTGGGAAAACATTAAAGTGAAACATACTTTGTTTTGCTTTCAATTTTTAAAAACATATTTTTTAAAACTTAACTTTGGATAATGTAGTATGTGCTTTTATTAAGAAACATATAATATACTTTTGTCAATTAATAAAACATACCATAAACTTATAAAATAAAACGTACCATAATTTTGTAAGAAAAAAGTCATTTAAAAAAGACTAGTAAGAGTATATCCAACATATATGGTATATTTTCTCTGTTCTTTCAAATTAAATTTTTTTTTTTCAGTCTCTTCCATATTTTTCTCTATTTTAAAGAAGAGTTTAACATTGTTATTTTTTTTGGAAGGCATAGCGGCATCGAACCAACGAATGACTACCACGAATTCACGCACACACGCACGCACGCCTCCCCGGCGGTATCGGGCATCCACGGGCAACCCACTAATCCGCCGCTGTCCCGGCCCAGCTTACGCTGAACCTAGAGCCCAACCACAGTCTAAGACTGGGCTGGGGGGCAGCCCAGTCAACGACTTGGACCGGCCCAAGGACTGGGTACTCCTCATGCCCTCAAATTGACTCCCCTTGGATTCGAACCCGGGTAGGTTGGGATACCATCCACAACCCCCCCTCCCCCCAGGATGTTACCGACCTTGGGGAAACCAACTGAGCTAGACATGATTTGTGTTTAACATTGTTATTGAAGAAAACTTTTTCTAAATCTTCAAAATTTCTAAATTATCACAATTGTTGGAGATGTTCTATGCATTCTTAAAGTATTTTCATTTTAATGAATTTGTCCTAATTAATTGCTAATTTAATTAAAAATATATAAAAAAAAGTAATATAATTAACAGATTATATAATTATGAAAAAAATATATATATAAAAATAAAGGTTTTGCTAATGAAAAGGAAATGATGGGAGTTGAAATAAGAAAAACGTTGGGAAGTCATAAACCGGACCCACAAACCGCCCCAAAAATAAAACCGGTTTGCTTAATTCGCACTAGACCCCTGTTTCCTAAAGCAAGCAACCCCCTTAGTTTTTTTTGTTACATGCTTCTACTCCTTTTTAACATCAAACCATTCCATTTGGATATAACCCAAATTAGTATAAAATCATACATTTCACTTTTTCTTTTATTTTTTATTTTTTACAATCTTTGCGTACAGGCTACGTTTGTCTACGTCTCGGTTGATCTTACGGTGTTTGAAGTTAACAGTAAAAAAAAAATCTGTAGTGACCCTACATGACATAAACTGGGTAGCAAACACAAGAACTTATCGGATTTGCTACCCAAAAAGGTTAAATTCCATATTTTATTTCTTTGTAATTGTCTTTCCAGATTGAAATATTTTTATTGCGTTTAAAGATCAAGAAAAAAAGAATCATTAAATATTGAGTAAAAGACTCCTTTTTTGAATTCTCATTGATCCTTGTACAATATCGATTATCGGGTCCTAGTTTAGACTTGATAAGATGTACCCAACCTTTGCCAATTTGGTCCTCACTTACTCCCCTCTCTACCTATGTCTCATTAAATATACAGATGTCCGAATTGATGATCCATAATGTAACATCCTGATTTTTATCCTAATTAAAGAAAAAATTGTTGAACTAGGTGAATAGGTAAAGAAAGAACCACATATGGAGTATGGCTATAGTGCCATGTTGTTGTAACATATGTCACAATAGCACCAATGGTACTTAGAGTATGGTCATCTCGGCTATAGTGTCATGTGGTTGTGACACTTGTCACAATATCACCAATGGTACTGAGAGTATGGTCGTCTCGGCTATAGTGACATATGGTTGTGACATCTGTCACAATAGCACCAATGGTACTGAAAGTGTGGTAGTCCCAACTATAGTGCCAAGCAGTTGTGACATATGTCACTATAGCACCGGCGTTACCGAGTGTTCGGTCGTCCCAACGAATGTGCCATGAAATTATGACAATGGCACGATAACTGGCATAATAGCATCAAATGTTCCGAGAGAACCGTCGAGCAATGTCCAGGAGAATGGTCAAGGAAAGACTAGGAAAGTGATTGGGAAATGGTCGGGAAAGCGGTCGAAGAACGGTCGAAAAACTCGTGGTATAGGCCAGGCTATAGTGCTCGGCGACTATGTCAGTGGCACTATGGCATGTCATGGTCGCCAAGAGGTAAAAATGACTTTCGGTACACTATAGGCGACCTTTCCATGCGATTGTGACATGTTACAATCGCATGTCACAATCGCGGTCTGGGTGTAGTGCACAAAATCGATTTTGAGCCTCTTTCTTCATTTAGTCATATCTCTCTCATCGTAGATCCGATTTTGATGATTCTTTTTGCTATGGTTTCGTTTTTGAGAGAATTTCAAGGATATATTGTTAGTTTTAGGATTATCCAGAAGTATTTTGTGGTGGATTGGAAGCAAAGGTCAAGAGCTCATCATCATCACCTCCATCTTCAAGAAATTTGGGGTTTTCTAGGTTTTCACCACAACCTAAGTGGTGAGTTCATCCTTCTAGTTTATAAACTTTATTATGAGTCATAAATGCTCCATTGATGAATGACTGGTATTTATATTCCTCACGTTTTGGTTTGGATGATTTTGGGGAAGTTAGGTCAAATTAGGGTTTTTGGCCAAAACGGAGATTTTGATATAAGATATTTGGGGAATGATTCTAAGTACTTGGATGCGTGTATTTATGGTTGGAAACTTGTGGATCTAGGTTTTTGGAAGTTTTGGCTTGAGGATTCAAGTTTCTTCAAAGGAGCTAAAGTTGGGGAAAATCTAGTTGCTTTGTGAAAACTATGTACATGCCAAGGTAATGCCTTGGAGGTAGTCCTTAAGTATGCCGGACCTTTGGGTGGTATTCATGGTAATATTCGCTAAGGTCAGTTGTCTCTTTAAGTGTAGCTTGAAAGGAGTCGTAGGGCCACTTAGGCTTTTATGTCATATTAACGTTGTATGAGTGACATACTTTTGTGTTCCTCCACTCTCAATGGATACGGGTCTCCCCCGTTGTCGGTCAATAGTATTTTGGAGATTGTACTGTCCATGCTTTGATATTTGGATTTCGTTCCATTATATGGTCTCGTGAATATTGGATTTTAGTTCCATTTTTTCGGTGACATATTATATTTATATGGATTTTTCCATGATTTATGGGGTGTGTTTTATGCCTCATCCATGTTTGGATGTCGTGCATAATAAAATTTTATTACTGTTTATATTATTTAGAAGTTTGATATGTTTTCACGTTTTGAGTGAGTGTTGGGGTTGCATCATTTCGTGGAGGAATGTTTTGTATTGTGGTGTTAATCTTTAAAAAATGTGTGTTATTGGAAAACGGGTCGTTTTCATATTTAAAGTAAATCGTTTTGAAAGATTATGCTTTAAATTGCATTCTCTCATTTTAAAGATATATTTATTCATGTTGAAAACTCTTGAACTCACTAGGCGTTAGCCTAACCTTTTTTTTGTCGGCATGTGCATCAGGTCCCGGTTGGGGTATGGTACTAGCGATACTGTGAATAGATTAGTACTAGATTTATGCGCGAGGGTGAGTAGCTTGGTGAAGTCTTCCGCAGTTATCTTGGGAATAGCAACTTGTATTTGGGTTAAGTAACACTCGACCCTATTTAGCCTTAGTATGTAACTTAGGTCATTGAATGTTGGTGTAAGTTTTTTGTTTTTAAGATTGAAGTATTTCCAAGGATGGGTTTATATAAAGGATTTTATCCTTTATTTGGGTCATTTGTCGATGTTTTTGTTTTGTTGTTTTTTTCAAATTTAAGGGTGTTACAAGTTGGTATCAGAGCTTAAGTTTGAGAGATTTAGGTGTTAATTTCGGATACCTAGACTCATACTAGCGTTATTCTAAGTGATGAAAGTGAGATTGTACAATTAGGCACCTTAATCTAAGATACTTCGAGGTCTACAGAGTCACTAGAATCAGGAATCATGACGAGGGTAGCAAGGATAATCATGTACGGTACATTCATAATTGCATCTGGCTAGTGTCATGGTGAACTTAAATGTTACATGTGTGTGCTTGAATCGTCTTCATGTGATGACCGATGGGGTATTGGATGAATTTCCGAGGAGTAGTAGTTAGGAGAAGTTGATGTTCATAGCATTGTCACATGGAGTGATGGTTAAGCATGATGAATACTAGAGGTTGACCCTTTTGGTTCGAGGCTATTAGTTGAACTAGAACTATAGGCCTAATGAATCGACTTTATTTCAAGAAAAAATTGTAAGGTTAACCGATTTAGTTGTCTATCGTTACCTTAAGGTGTTAAGTATCCGGATGTCGGTAGTGTGATCGTTGGTCTTACTGAACTCGGTCCTAAGATTTTGGGTCTCAACCAAAATTCATGCACGAAACTTGTTTTTAAAATAACTTGCATAAAGTATTTCATACTTTCCAAATTATCATGCGGGTCGTATTTTGAATTCATGGAAATGTAACAACCCAAACAATTACTAACTAATCATAAAATCAATATAAGAAATTCATGCCAAAAATAGCCCCAAGTCAACAATTAAAATTTCAAGGTTTGCAAAAAAACAACCTATTACACAACTGAGAACACAAGTAAATATACTAAAAGGAGGTCTTCTATTCTGGCCCTAGATCACACCTTCTCCTTACCCTTGCACGTGCCTCCTACCTCACGGTGACCTGAAAAGGTTTTTAGTTTTGAAAGAGCGAGGGTTAGAGCGAAGGTCTAGTGAGTCCCCTCTAAACACAGTTCAAACTACAGGATACAAAAGAAAACTTATAATAGAGATCAACCCATTCAGTTTTATAAAAATAACCACATTTATAAACTCGCTTTTGGCACACACTACCGTCACCCGAAAGTAACAACGTGTCTGGCTCATACTGCCTTAGTTGGGACACACACCCCAATTGGCATAAACGGGACACACCCCCCGGTACGAGAACAGGCGGGCCACACCCCCCGACTTTGGCCATACAACTCACGACAATGTATGCATACATTTAACCAATAACAAAAGCATAAACTACGTTTATAAGAAAGCTCACATGTATAAAGCTCACGTAATAAAAGATGCTTTAAAGTAACTTCCACATGTGTTTAACCACTTTAATATTGCAAAAACATTTAGTTAGAAAAACTCAAATTTGGTCCTTGCTTAATTTCGTGCTCTAGCGATCTCACAACCTACGATGACATCGATAATTCGGTAAGACACCCCCCTAGAAAAGTTAACTAATGAGAGGTGATCTCTCTCTCTCATTCTCTCTTGATCTTAAATAGCGACACTCCCCAATTGGACTACTCAAAACCAACAATTTCCCAAAAGTTACTGGACCCCGACTCCCGGGGTTACCCCACCCGGGTAACACCACCCCCCGGGGCTCCCCCGTCTCCTGGGGTCATGACCCGGGATCAAACATCCTCGGGATCACTTCCCCGGTACCTTCCCATCGCCCGGGACTTCGACCGACACCGGGTGACCCATCTCCCGAGTTTGCCCGGTCATACTGTTCTCACCTTTAAGACACAAAGGCGATTAAGGGTTTTATGCGAACCCCAAACCTCGAATAGACACCAAAACTCCTCAATCTCACTGTTTTAATTATCAAATTTTATAGGATTAGGATCCCAATCATCTATAATCAAACCCATTACCATCTCAAATCATAGCATACATTATAAGGATCAAAGAGAGGATTCTCTACCATTTCCTATTCAAAACTCGGCTAGAAGAAACATCAGACCTCACATAGAATAAGGGACCTTACTAAATCTTCCAACTACTAGCAATAGGAAAATACTAACATAGAGATCTTACTTGAAGATGATGAACGCGACGTCCAAAATCACCAGATTTGTTCCTTTCCTTATCTTTCTTCAAAATCGCCTTGGGTCTCCCTCTCTGCACAAGTCCTCAGCCGCCAAGCAGGAAAAGAAGAGTAGGGTTCTAGGGTTAAAACCCCTTTTTAACCAACTTGCACTTTTAGCCCCCCACACTTTGCTTTATTAAATAATTACTTCTATTTGGATATTACAGGAAAGACGTTTAACACACACGAGATTTTAAACCACGAGTTTAAACGTGCATAAAATTGTTTTATTGCACATGGTTGCAAACTTTATTTAGATTTTATTTATCCCTGTTTCTTGTCGATTGCTATTTCCGGATATTGTAGTATCCACGCTTTAACATTGTTTAGGGTCCCGGGCAAGTAACTGCGATTTATGGCTTTGACATTGGATCTCCTCCACATATGTTAAGGTTTTAAAGGAAAAAGTTATTTCCATGTTTTAGTGTTTGAGTTTTATTGGGAATTTATTCCATGCGGGTTTTGTCGAGTTTTATGGAGTATTATTTTTATGATGTTTTGTGACGCACGAATGAACGTTGAAATGCGTAGACTAGATTCATTGTGTGTGTTGGTTTATGGGTTATTGAGAAACTTATTTCATGAGATTTTGTTGGTGGATGTTATCTCATATGTTATTTTTGGAAGTTTTAATATCGTGTGATTTCTCTTTTGATTTTTATACAAGTATATTTCGTTGCACACTACTTAGTATTTGAATTGATTTACACTTATGGTGTGAGTAAGCATATGATTTATGATGGTTCGTGTTGAAATTTTGCTTTGAACATCCTTCGGTTATTGATTTTACTGTTATTGTCTCACGCAATGCATTATATTGATTTACTGGTATGCATAACATTATAGCCACCATTTTGGGACAAAGAGCATTTTACCCTTGCGGCTTAAAGATTGAAGTCGATCTAAATTATTTTATGTTTGACCAAATAACAAGCACTTATCGTTTTACTATGTTTGGGAAATAAACTGATGCATGTGGGTCTTGTTGGAAATTTTATTCCATGTCATTTTATGGTTAAAAGAGAGAATTGGAGCTTGAAATTGTGAATTTCCTCTTTTGGAGTTTGTACAAACATTTTTCTACATTGTTTTAGTGCAGAAAATTATTTTACGTACACAATATAGATGGATGCATGTTAGGACCATAGTGGTCCATTTGAAAAGTTGTTGCGCCTCTTTTGTTATTGTCATTATTAGCGTGAGTAATGATCAAATGTTTTTCGAAATGGTTTTATGTGTGTGGCGTTTGTGACCACTTTGCACAACTATCGAGTAAACGGTAGCAGATTTTTACACATATAATTAATTGTTATAAAGCTTTTGCGTTTGAAAGTTTGATAACATTTCAAATTGGCATATAAGTTTGAAAAACCTTGAACTCATTAGAGCTATAGATTTAAGCACCTTTTGTGAAAGAAAGTTGTAAGTAGGGACTAGGGAAGTCCTTGGGAATTGAAATGGCGGATGATCCAATTGTGGACAGATTTGAATTTTGGGAATTCGACCTCATGAGGTTTGTTCACGTATGAATAATTAAGGTAGTACATTTATGTTATTATCCAATATATGTAAGCGTGATCTTTCCTTTTCGGTAAATCTTTGGGTTAAGCCTTGTATGGTTGCTCGCGTATGGTTAGGTTTGAATTGATGGGTTGTTTGTTCGTCAACATGTTATGTATTAGTGGTGTGCCCACTTGATGAGCCTTCGTGAATAAAGGAAATGTTATAGTTCGTTTGTTAAAGATGTAAAACTTGGGGTTTTATTTCTGTTAGATCACAAATTTATTGGATTCAAGATCATCAAGATTGAAGATGAAAGGTTCAAGAAGTCTAAGCTGAAAAGTCTTTCTCAACAAATAGTCTAGGTCCTTTGTAATAAATAGTTAAAGTTATTTTCCTTGTATTTTTGTTATTTTTGTCTTTTCCCTAAATAGGTATAAGGTTTTATAGGTGCTAGAGTTGTGAGAATGTTAAGGTGTGCCCAAATTAGAAAATATCAGCCGTCATTCTCATATTCTAGAGTGAGAGAGAGAGCTTAGAGAGAGAAAACATCCTTCAAGAGAAAAACCTTGTAAATCGTTTGGTATTGTTGAATCAAAAACAGGTTTGTTAATCTCTTGTTGTGATTATATATGTTTATGCGATAAGAAACTGATTTTACAGGGACAATCAATTGGTATCAGAGCTTAACCAGATTGAAAATCAAAAGAAATTTTTGTTCGACACTGTTACTTCGACCTCCAGATTTGTTTTTGCAGTTTTGAGCAAATCAGTGAGTTTAGTTGATTAGAATGAGGTCGAAATCAGTTTTTAGATTGAGATTGTATTGGTTTATTTGTGTATTGCACTGTAATCAATCTATAATCTGTGATTTTGTCAAGTTTCAGTACACGAGTTCATGAGCACTGGTTCATTGATCAAATCTTTTTTTTGAGTGTTTGTTTTTGAAATTAGTTGATTGTAATCAGTTCTAGATGTGTTTGTGAGTTTTTTTTCAAAGTTTGGGACTGTTAATCGATGTCTAGATAGGTTTTTGGGATTTTCAGAGTCGTTTTTCGTAGCAGGTGAAGAACTCGCGAGATTGTTCAAGAATTCGCATTTTTGCGCCAGATTCAAGTGACTCAGTGATTAGCGCAAAGTTGTCTTTTGCGCCACACCGGTCAAAGTGTTGGGAACTGAAGATTCTACTAAGTGTAGTTACTACTGCTAGTACAAGAGTAGTTACTACTGCCAGAACAAGTTGAAGATTAATACTGCTAAGTGTTACTACTGCTAGTTAAAGTTAGTACTGCTTGAACAAAGTTAGTACTGCTTAGCTAGTTAGTACTGCTAGTAGTTAGTACTGCTTGAAGTTAATGCTGCTAGTTGAAGTTAATGCTGCTGAGCATTATTAGTGCTGCTAAAGAGATCCGGATGGAATGTACTACAGCTGGATATACTGAAGATTTAGAAGATATACATGGAAGATATACTGAAGATTTGTTTATTCTTTGTAATTTTCAGTATATGTATAGAATGTTTAGAATAGATAATTTTTAACTTTTGATAATCGTTTTTCATTCTTTTAGAGAAAAATCAACCTCAAGGCATAGATCCTAATTCTAGAGAAGTAGAATTCGTATTGGTGAGCCTGTTCATCAATATTGAGGTTGAGTGTGTAATCTTGTAGTTTTAAGCATTCAATACAAGTTTACTGTTTGATAATTATATACTGTTTTTGATTACTGTTTTATCAAATATCAAAGTGTTTTTCCGCAACTTCTTTGATATTAGTTTCTGAGTATTAATTCTTGTTAAGAATTCGATCCTGACAAGTGGTATCAAAGCCAAATTCTCTCAGAAACAGTTATTCATCATGGAAAATCTTACAGAATCAAGCAGTACTTTGGTCTCAAAAGTTCCAATGCTCAGATCCAATGAATTTGACATGTGGAAAATCAGAATCAAGCAATATATTCTCCTCACAGATTACTCTATGTGGGACATCATTGAGAATGGCCCATCTGATGGAGGAAAGATTGGTGAAGATGGCAAAAGAACTCCTCCAAAGACAGATACAGACAGGAAATCAAGACAGACAGAGATGAAAGCCTTGAGCACACTGCTCTTGGCCATTCCAAATGAGTATCAACACCAATTCTGCAATTGTACTGATGCACAGATGCTCTGGAATGCTCTAGAGAAGAGATTCTCAGGTACTAAAAGTACCAAGAGAAATCAAAAGGCAATCTTAAAACAACAGTATGAAAACTTCATCTCAACTAAGAATGAGTCCATGACTCAAACTTTTGACAGGTTTAATAAACTAATTGGTGAACTAGCTACTATGGGAGTACAGATTGATCAAGATGATGTGAACAGAAAGTTCTTAAGGTCCCTTGGAGATGAATGGACCATGTACACTGTGTCATTCAGACAGAATGATCAGTTGGAAGACAAAGAACTTGATGATCTGTACAATGATCTTAGAGTATTTGAAGCTGAGGTGGAGGCAAAGAAGAAGCCTTCTGGATATGTTCATAATGCTGCACTCCTATCAACATCAATTGATTCTACTGCTAACCCTGAATCAATTAATGCTGCTAATGGATCAAATTTAGATAAAGGCACTGATTATGTATTTGAAGCTCTTCTTTCTAATCATGGAAATTCTTCTTTGATCAATGATGACTTAGAACAACTTCATCCTGATGATCTGGAAGAGATGGATATTAAATGGCAGATGGCCATGCTCTCCATGAGGGTTAAAAAGTTTATAAAGAGGACTGGAAGAAACAACTTCTCACAAAGAAGAGAAGATGGAGCAGGGTTTGATAAATCAAAGGTAGAATGCTACAAATGCCATCTGAAGGGACATTTTGCTAGAGAATGCAGAAGTGGAATGTCTCACAACAACAACCATCAACAAGCTCAATCTGGAAGCTTCAATAACAACAGAAACTCTGCTCAAGCCCTTGTTTCTCAACAAGGAATGGGGTTTGATTGGAGTGATCAAGCAGAAGAAGCTATTCAGAATCAAGCTCTTATGGCTAAAGTATCTGATCTCCCGTCTGAGGTAAGTTCTAATCTCTGCACTAAAACTTGCATAGACACTGTTAAAAGGTACAGGGATCACAATCAGAAGATGAGTGATGACCTGAAGAGACTAGAAAAGGATATAAAAGACTATGTGAGGATAGTAGAGAGATTTGAAGATCAAATCAAAGGCTTTCAAGCCAATGAACTACAACACTCATATGACACTAATTACTGGCAGTGGGAGAAAAAGGATTTAGAACTTAAACTGACCAAATCTAAAGAGGAGAGTGAAAAACTGAAAGAGGAGTTAACCAAAGTTAAGCTTGATGTAGAAAAGTTTTCCAATGCTTCTAAAGCAATGGACTCCTTACTGCAAAATCAGATTCATGATAAGTTGAGAAGAGGAATTGGGTATAATGCCACACCTCCACCATATAACAACAATTACATTCCTCCTACTTCAGACCTATTAGACACCAAAGATAGGAAGGACTTGCATGAGGGAGCCACTGAAATAGATCCCTTAGATGAGGTAATTGTTGAGGATAAGACTGAGAAAGAGGTTGGCAAGAGTAAGGAGAACAAGGTGAGTGGTGAGATTTCTATAGAAAACAACATTATCACCAATGAGGATTGTGGAAGGGCTTGGATCAAATCCAAGAATATAGAGAAGACAGAGGAAAAGTTTGGTAAGGTCCATTATAAACAGACCACAGTTGTGAATCCAGGTCCTTGCAAACAGTGTGCTTGTAAGAAGAATGAGCCCCAAAAACAGGACAAAAAGAGGGGAAATCAAAGAAACTGGAATAATCAATGGGCACATAAACAAGGGGTTGATCTGAGTAAAATCAATAGACCAAAACCTTGTTTTATCTGTGGCAAATTGAATCATCTTGCAAAATTCTGTTATTTCAATCCTATGAACCAAAGAATGAATTTCCAAAGATCCATGCAAAAACCCTTTGGTTATAAGAAAATTGAAAAGAATCATGTGGCTAAGAAAACTGTTAAAACTAAAAGCCACATGAAGAAAAAGTATTCTGTTAAAGAAAGTGTCAATATGTGGATTCCTAAAAGCACTAAAACTGTTAGTACTGCTATCACAAATAGTGCTGCTGACAATGATAGTGCTGCTAGAAGTAATACTACTGCTAACAATGTTAATGCTGCTAACAAGGTTAGTACTGCTAAACCTGTTAGTACTGCTACACCTGTTAGTACTGCTAACTCTGTTAGTACTTCTAAGGATAGTACTGCTTCCAGTGTTGATTCTGCTAAGCCAATCATATTGACAAAGTACTCTAATAAAGAGTGCTCTGAGTTTAAAAAACTCATTAAAAAGGAATGTAAATACTTTGATGAGAAAGGAAGACCCAAGATCACTTTGGCTTGGGTCCCCAATCATACTAATTGATTTATTTAATGTGCAGGGCAACCAACAGCTCAAGGGAAAGAGCATATGGCATGTTGATAGTGGTTGCTCTAGGCACATGACTGGCAACATGTCATGCCTTCAGGATTTCAAGCAAATTAATGGAGGACATGTTGCATTTGGAGACAATCTTACTGGTGGTAAGATAAGTGGAAAAGGTAATGTCACCAAAGGTAAGATGACATTTGAGGATGTCTACTATGTTGATCAATTAAAGTACAACTTGTTAAGTGTATCACAGGTTTGTGACAAACAACATAGTATATTATTTACTAATACTGAGTGTATGATTCTTGCTCCAGGGTTCAAGGTAGTTGATGAAAGCATGATACTACTTAGAACTCCAAGAAAAGACAATGTTTACTGTCTTGATTTGGACAATGTCAATAGTGATTCATCTTTAAATTGTCTTGTTTCAAAAGCTTCTATAGATGAATCCTCCCTTTGGCACAGAAGGATGTGTCACATGAATTTCAAGACTATGAACAATCTTGTTAAAAATAACCTTGTAAGAGGTTTACCTTCAAAAGTCTTTTCATGTGATGATCATTGTGTTGCTTGTCTTAAAGGCAAACAACACAAAACTTCTCATAAGACCAAAGAGTTAAATTCTGTTTCTACTTGTCTCCAGTTATTGCATATGGATCTGTTTGGTCCTACAAATGTTATGAGTATAGGCAAGAAATCTTACTGCTTGGTTATTGTTGATGATTACTCCAGATTCACTTGGGTATATTTTCTAAGGACTAAGGATGAAACAAGTGATCTTATCAAATCCTTTATTCTAAGAATTGAAAACCAAACTAATCAAAGAGTAAAAGTCATTAGATCAGATAATGGAACTGAGTTTAAAAATCATGATCTAAACACCTTTTGTGAAGGAAAAGGTATTGAGAGACAATATAGTGCTCCTAGGACTCCTCAACAGAATGGTGTTGCTGAAAGGAGAAATAGGACACTAATAGAGGCTGCTAGATCTCTGTTGGCTGATTCAAAATTGCCAATTACATTCTGGGCTGAAGCAGTTAATACTGCTTGTTATGTCCAAAACAGAGTTCTAGTGGTCAAGCAAAAGAACAAGACCCCATATGAGCTTTTAAATCAAAGAAAACCTTTTATTGGTTTCTTCAAACCTTTTGGGTGTCCTTGTACAATTCTAAATACCAAATCTCACTTAGGTAAGTTTGATAGCAAAGCAGATGATGGATTTCTTGTTGGATATTCATCTCAGAGTAGGGCCTACAGAGTTTTTAACTCTTCTTCTAGAATAATTGAAGAAAGTGACAATGTCAAATGCAATGAGAACACACCAAATCCTGTTGGGTCTGGACCTCAATGGCTATTTGACATTGATTCACTAACTAACTCTTTTGGTTTCAGTAATGAGTATACAGGAACAGATGGTGGAGAATCAGAGATCACACAAGTTCAAGAAAGTATATCTAAATCTGTGATTTTTCCCATACCCACAGTAAATGAAGACTGTGAAAAGGAATCATTTACTGAACCAAGTCAGAGTGAAGAAGACACTAGAGATGAGGAGACTCAAGAATCAGAAGTGACATCTGAAGACACTTCAGTTGAGTTGCATGACTCTAATCTAGAGGCTGGACTGAATGAAGAACCTAGTCATAACACCAGAGTTCAAAAGAATCATCCTCCACAGCTGATAATAGGAGATATCTCTTCTCCTATGATGACTAGACATCAAAGCAGGCTTCAAGAAATGCAAGATCAACAGCATACAGTCCTTTCTTGCTTTTTATCCCAGCTTGAGCCTAAAAAGGCACATGATGCTATGAAAGAATCTAGCTGGATAGAAGCAATGCAAGAAGAACTGTTACAGTTCAAGCTACAAGATGTATGGGATCTAGTAGACCTTCCTAAAGGTCACAGAGCAATTGGCACAAAGTGGATTTTCAGAAACAAGAGAGATGAAAGAGGTATTGTCATAAGGAACAAAGCAAGGCTGGTGGCTCAAGGCTATACTCAAGAAGAGGGTATAGATTATGAAGAAGTTTTTGCACCTGTGGCTAGGATAGAAGCAATCAGACTACTCCTAGCCTATGCTTCTTACATGAACTTCAAAGTCTATCAAATGGATGTAAAAAGTGCTTTTCTCTATGGATCAATTGAAGAAGAAGTATATGTCTGTCAACCACCAGGGTTTGAAAACCCAAGCTATCCAGACAGGGTATACAAATTAAAGAAAGCACTTTATGGACTACATCAAGCCCCAAGAGCATGGTATGACACTCTGTCATCCTATCTCTTGGAAAATGACTTTGAAAGAGGAGTCATTGATAAGACTCTTTTTATCAAAAGAAAGAAGAAGGATATCTTGCTGGTCCAAATCTATGTTGATGACATTATCTTTGGATCTACAAGAAACAACATGTGCCAGGAGTTTGAGGATTTAATGCATCAAAGGTTCAAAATGAGTTCCATGGGGGAACTTACTTTCTTCCTTGGACTCCAAGTTCAACAGAAGTCAGATGGCATTTTCATATGTCAATCCAAGTATGTGCAGGATATTCTAACCAAGTTTGGTTTCTCAGAATCAAAACCTGCCAGCACACCTATGGAAACACACAAGCAGATCACAGCAGATCTTGAGGGGGAGGACATGGATGTGCATTATTATAGATCCATGATTGGCTCTCTCATGTATCTCACAGCATCTAGGCCAGATATAATGTTTCCAGTCTGTGTCTGTGCAAGATTTCAAGTTAGGCCAAAGCAATCTCACTTTCAAGCTGTTAAGAGGATATTCAGATATCTCAAAGGGCAACCCAGATTGGGACTTTGGTATCCTCATAACTCCCCTTTTGACCTAATAGCATACTCAGACAGTGATCTAGGTGGGGCAAACTTGGACAGAAAATCTACTTCTGGAGGATGTCAGTTCTTGGGTGCTAGACTAGTCTCATGGCAGTGCAAGAAACAAACCACAGTATCCACATCTACAACAGAGGCAGAGTACATAGCAGCTGCAAGTTGCTGTTCTCAAGTCTTATGGATTCAGAATCAAATGTTGGACTATGGGGTAACCTTTCTACACACTCCAATCTTTATTGACAACAGCAGTGCTATTAGCATTGTAAATAATCCAGTCAAGCACTCAAAGACAAAGCACATTGAAATCAGGTATCACTTTATAAGAGATTGTAATGAAAAGAAACTTATTCAAGTTGTCAAAGTCCACACTGATAATCAGTTTGCTGATCTATTCACTAAAGCTTTTGATGTGGGTAGATTCACTTTCTTGGTCACAGGTGTGGGAATGATAAACTCTGAATAATCTTCTTCTCAAAAAGTGGTTTTATACCTGTATATTTTTATTCTTGGTGTTACTAATCTTCTTTTTCAGGATATACATAGCAGTACTCAGTGTTAGCAAGTTTAAAAGGAGTAAGTATAGTTAATACTGCTAGTAGCCAATACTGCTAGTAGTTAATACTGCTAGTGGTTAATACTGCTAGTAGTTAATACTGCTAGTAGTTAATACTGCTTTCAGTTAATACTGCTAGTAGTTAATACTGCTAGTAGTTAATACTGCTAGTGGTTAATACTGCTTTCAGTTAATACTGCTAGTTAGTTTATACTGCTAGCCGTTACTACTGCTAGTAGTTAATACTGCTAGTGGTTAATACTGCTTTCAGTTAATACTGCTAGTTAGTTAATACTGCTAGCCGTTACTACTGCTAGTAGTTAATACTGCTCTAGGTTAATACTGCTTATATTCCGAATACTATAAATACTCTTTGCCCGCCTAAAAGTTCATAACGACTCTTTGCATACTGTTCCCTTGCGCTCTAAACCCTTTCTCTCTCAAAGTTCAAAGTTTTCAGGCAAAAATCTTCAAGGTCAATGGCATCAATGGCGTTCATTGACGAGCACAATGAAATCGCAATGCTCCAAAAGCCAAAACAAGCAGAAGGCTTTCATCAGATTGTGGATTTCCTCAAGTCAAGCCACATTGCTCATGCTCTTACTGTATCCCCTACAATCTACATTGAGCATCAAAGGCAGTTCTGGGCCAATGCAACCATTGTTGTGGAAAATGGTGTGCAAATGATCAAGACAAGAATCTGTGATCAACCACTAACAGTTACTGAAGAGGTTATACGCATCAGTCTACGTCTAGACGATGCCTCTGGTATAACTTCTATCCCAAATGATGAACTGTTTTCAAATCTTACAAGAATGGGGTATGGAGGCCCATTGGGTGTCTTCAAGTTTTCTAAAGCAAAATTCTCTCCCCAATGGCGTTTCTTTGTCCATACTCTAATGCATTGTATATCCAAAAAGACTACTGGATGGAGTGAGTTCAGTAGCACTATTGCTTATGCTTTGGTGTGCTTGGCAACAACCAGAAGGTACAATTTTTCACAAATGATTTTCAATGATCTTGTCTCAAACATGGGAAACAAAAAGAGCTTCTTTATGTATCCCAGGTTTGTTCAAGAAGTTATTACTCATCAATTGACGGATATACCTCAACCTGTTGGGGTATATGTACCTAAACCCCCCAAAGGCAAGGTTTTCTCAAATATGAGAAGATCTGCTGGGGACTCTGAAGGAGTTGACACCCCATTGTTCTCTACAATGATGGTGGTGTCCCAAACCAATGAAGGTATGGTAGCAGGGTCAAGGCCCTCATTAGACCAACCCACTGCTAGCCAATCCCAACCTTCCATCTCTCAAATTTTCCCTCAGTCCTTTGCTGCTAAACCCACTCCCATAATATCCAAAACCTATGTCAAGAGAAAGGTACACAAGGCTCCTTCCCTTGTTGTACCTACTATTAACCAAGAGCCTCAAAGCCCTCTATTGGAGCATTCTCCAATAGAGAATATCCAAAGGGAATCCACTAGGGTGTCTCCCAACCCAAAGGAGGTGCTCTCTGAGGAGGAGGTAGAGCATATGGGTGATGAGGCTGCCACTACTCCTGCTAGCACAGAGGAGGAAAGTGGTAACATCAATAAGACCTCCCCCATGGCAACTTTGAATGAGCAATCATTTGAAGGTCCCTGGTGCCAAGAAACCACAGGGGTGGATAGTGCTTCTGCTAGGCAGAAGGCTTCCACTACTAAAAGATCCAATGATCCTTCAATAGGGGGTAACACTCCTGGAGAAGGTGAGGACAGATATAACTATGATGAATTGATGGAGGCAATGGGCAACATCAACATGGATGTACTCAAACAGGGCAAAGATATAGAAGAGCTAAAACTCATAGTACTGTCACAACAAGAACAAATCATCAAGTTGAAGCAAATGGTAAGGAAACTGATTCTGCAAAAGAAGAAGAAACAATTTGTGCTCAGAAGGAGGAAACCAGTGACTGATGCTCCCAAAAAGGGGGAGATCAACATGGAAGAAGCATCAAGGGAAGGGGAGATTGATAAAGAGAGAGTTGAAGTTGAGGGGGAGAAGGAAGCAAAAACAGAAAGAGGTTCAGTACAAAAAGAAGCTGAAACTGTTAATGCTGCTGAAACCTCACAAGCAGCAGTAACAGAGTTAACACCAACAGAAATTGAAGTAGCTGAAGTGCTAATCAAAGCTAAGAATGACACTCCCAAAGCAAAGGGAGTGGTCATAAATGAAGGGAGAGACAGAAAATCAGAACAGAAAGACAAAGCTGCAGAATCAAAGAATAAGGGAAAAGAAAAGATAGTGGAATCTGATCAACCAATCAAGAAGCAAAGGTTGGTTGAATCAGATGAAGCTTTAGCAAGGAAAATGCAGAAGGAGATGGAAAAAGAAGAAAGAGCTCAGGTGGAGAAGGACAGGGAAATGGCAAAGGCTTTAGCTGCTGAGCTAAATAAAGCCTATCAAAAGGGGCTTGAAACTGAAAAGGCTAAACAAAGGGCTATAAGTCTGAGAAAGGCTATGATGGCTAATACAAGTGCAAAGAAAAGAAGACCTTCACAAACTTACCTTGCCACTCAGGAAAGAAACAAAATGGTAACTTTCTTGAGGAGTGCAATTGGGGTAAAGAAAGAAATGTTTGTGAAGATGAGTTTTGATCAAATCAGAGAGCTCTATGAAAAAGAAATGGGGAATCTGAAGAACAATGAAAAGAAAAGAGTAGAGTTTGAAAAGAAGGCCAAGGAGAGTAATGATATAGATATGAATCAACCATTCCCTGAAAGTGAAGAGGGAACTCCTATCAAAGAAATGGCAAGGGAAAAGGAAGAAAAGAAGAAGGAAGTTACTCTAGTACAGGTTCAAAAGACTTTGAAAAGAACCAAGATGATGGCCAAAAGAAAGAAAGATAAGAAGCCTAGAGTAGAAGAAGAACAAAATGTTGCTGAAGAAGAAGTGGCACCTGAGTCATCAAGCCAGCAAGGGTCATCAATCAAAGATGATGTAAGCTTATATATGGTAGTGATGGACAAAGTGCCTGAACCAATTTCTGCAGAACCTGTTGGAGTTAAGCCACCTGAGATCATTCACTGGGATGTACTGACAATGGATGGGAAAGATTACATCAGACTCAAGAGGAAGGGTGATAAGTATGAAGTATTCAACACTTGGGTCAAGATTGTCAGAACATGCTCTAGATCTGATATAGAAGAGATGTTTGACATAGGAATTAAGCTGTATACAGATCATCTGAATACTCCATGAATTTCTCTTACAAAACTGGTGATGGAGTATCTATGCATGATGTTCAAACCTGAAGAAGTGGACCAGGTCATCAAGAGTGTGTTTAAAGAAGTCACAAGTTGGACTCTATATGAAACTAGTGGAGTATATGCAGTGACTTTGGATAGAAATCACACAGAATACTTCCTAGTGGATAGAGTATATAATCACACCAGACTGAAGGTTCATGCCATGCTAAAGAAGAAGTTGGGTTGTGCACCAAATTCAGAAATGGCCAAGTATCTAATTCAGAGGATAATCAATCAGAGTTTGGGACTGAATCCAGACTTAGGAGCATGATCTTGGAAGTTTTGGGAGCATCAAAAAGAGCATCTGGAAGAATATCTGAAGAACTTGACTTCTCTTCTAAAAGTCAAGTTAGGGGGAGATTGTTGGGAACTGAAGATTCTACTAAGTGTAGTTACTACTGCTAGTACAAGAGTAGTTACTACTGCCAGAACAAGTTGAAGATTAATACTGTTAAGTGTTACTACTGCTAGTAGAATTACTACTGCTAGTTAAAGTTAGTACTGCTTGAACAAAGTTAGTACTGCTTAGCTAGTTAGTACTGCTAGTAGTTAGTACTGCTTGAAGTTAATGTTGCTAGTTGAAGTTAATGCTGCTGAGCATTATTAGTGTTGCTAAAGAGATCCGGATGGAATGTACTATAGCTGGATATACTGAAGATTTAGAAGATATACATGGAAGATATACTGAAGATTTGTTTATTCTTTGTAATTTTCAGTATATGTATAGAATGTTTAGAATAGATAATTTTTAACTTTTGATAATCGTTTTTCATTCTTTTAGAGAAAAATCAACCTCAAGGCATAGATCCTAATTCTAGAGAAGTAGAATTCGTATTGGTGAGCCTGTTCATCAATATTGAGGTTGAGTGTGTAATCTTGTAGTTTTAAGCATTCAATACAAGTTTACTGTTTGATAATTATATACTGTTTTTGATTACTGTTTTATCAAATATCAAAGTGTTTTTCCGCAACTTCTTTGATATTAGTTTCTGAGTATTAATTCTTGTTAAGAATTCGATCCTGACACAAAGCTTGACACCGGTCGACACCGGTCAACATCGACACCGGTCCACACCGGTCGCCTAGGGGGACACCGGTCGAGGACACCGGTCGGTCAGCACTCTAGTCGCGCAAAACACCGGTCGCAACACTCCCACACCGGTCGGCCTCAAGACCCCGGTCGCGACACCAGTTTTTCGCCATCTGTTCTTCGCGCAAAACCGTCTTTGCGCCACCTTCTCCTCACGCAAACACCCACTTGCGCCAGCTTCTTTGCTTCCAGACTTAGCGAATTTCAGGATTTCGTGCCAACTTCTCTTAGCGCGAGTTGACTTTTACACCAAATCCTTTTAGCGTAAATCGTCTTTTGCGCCAGGTTCACTTAGCACAATTTTGTGCTACTGCCTTAGCGCATTTCGGGGTTTTGCGAATTTTGTGCTAATTCTGTATAGCTTACGAAATTTATACTTAGACAAATTTTTGCAAACTGTAATATGGCCTCTAAATGTCAAAAAAAAAATCTCTAGTGGCGCTGCCCCCATACCCCCGCAAAGGCGTTGCCCCTTGACCCCACCCACTAACCGGGTAGCGGGACCCCCGTGCTAAGTTTGCGGAGGGGGACAAAGTTCTGTTCGTGATCAAAATTTTCTGAATTTCATTCTAAGATTTTCAGTATTGTTTGATTTCATTTGGGCTAACGATCATTTCGAAGTTTCTTATTGCATATTTTTATTCAAATCAGAATGACTTCTTGCGAAGCTCCTTCAATCAGTATGGATAAGAATCCACCAGTACTTTTCAGAGGAGAGTACGAAAAATGGAAAAATCAGTTCCTGGATTTCATTGACAGACATGTATTAGGAGATCATATCAGAATATCTCTTAGAGAAGGAAACATGAAAAATCCAACAAGGATTTATGATTATTTTAAACAGGGATCAATGGAAAGAGTAAAAGGAGAGTATCCATTATCACCTGATGAGTACTCAGACGAGCAAAGAAAAAGATATCAAGCTGAAAGTTTAGCCAAATCTTTTATATTGCAAGGAATTTCCGAGGAGATTTCAAAGGAGATTTCTATCAAGTTAGAATGCAAAAAGGCTACAGGAAAGCTGTTATGGGAACAAATTGAGAAGATGATGACAGGACCTAAGGTATCTTCAAGAGTAAAGTTTCTAGAAATTGAGAATTCTGAGCTAAAAGGAAAGATTTCTGTCTTGGAAGCTAAAATCCAGAAACAAGATTCTGTTGAGAAAGAAGAGAAGAAAGAGACAACACACTTGTGCTGGATGGGTCAGATGAAGATAAAAACTGAAGCTGATTCGGATGAAGAGGGTAACGAAGAAGTATGTGATATGACTGAATCAGACTTTTTGAATCAAATGCATGCTATGATGACTAAACTCCAAGAATTAGAGTCTAAACTTAAGCGTGAAAAATGTGTTATTAATGATAAAAATCAATCTATACAGAAACTTAACAATGATATTGCTGAGAAAAATGTATTGATTGAAGCGTTGCATAAAAACATTGACACCAACACAAAAGAGAAGACTATAATTCATAAAGAGTTAGCTTAAACAACTTCCAAATATAGAATGTGTGAGTTTGAATCAAAAGAGATTTCTAAAATGTATTCTTCGCTTTCAAAAGAAAAGAAATCTTTAATTGAAAAAGTGAATGCTTTGGAAGGAAAATTATATACTTTGGGTCAAACTGAACAAACCATTCATCTAAACAAACCTAAAGAGAATCCTGAGTGTTGGGGACTTGGTTACAAGAACCCACACCACCTCAAAAAGGGTATATCTGAAGCGCTTGCTCTTTATGATTTTGGATCTATGAAACTGGCACCTCAATACCCTGAACTCAAAGTTTTCTGGACTAGTATGTCTGAAGAGGATAAAGCCAAGGAATATGCTAAAAGAAAGAACACAACTAAAGTTCAACTTCCATTTCGTTATGAGAGGTTGAATAATATTTGTAGTTCTGATAAATTAAAATCTCTTTCAAATGACTATTTTGATAGTTATTCTGTAAAAGAAATGGTGGTTAAGCCCATCGAAGGTAAGCTTTATGTTCCTCCTCTCGTTTTGGAAAGTAAAATTTCTGAACTCGAGAATACTCTCACAGAAGAAAGGATTTTGATAGACTTAGAACAAACTGTATTTTCTACTGTGTTCAAATATACTGAGTTTTCTAGATTATCCAAGGCTTTAAAATCTGATGATAGGTCTGGTTTACTTGATAATGAGCTTGACTTTCTAAACTCTGATGGTTGTTTAGTTGGTTGTGTTGGTGATTTTGACTTTAATGCTAAACTTCCTAATCATTCTTCTTTTGTTGTTGATTCTTTTGGATTACCAAGTGTGTACGTAAAAGGTGAACCATCAACGAAAGTTGATAAATCAGTTCCTGTGAAAAAGAAAGTTTCCAAAGGTAAAAAGCAGAAATCTGGGCATTCACAGAAACAAATCAACACTGGTAAGTCAAAGAAGAAGCATTTGTTTGATTCTCACAGCTCTAACTCGAAAGTTTCAAATGTTTCAGATTTGAGAAAGAAAAAGCTTGGAGTTAAGTCAGAATGGCTACCGAAACAGGAGATAGACGAGAATGCTAAATCATTTTCTAGTTCTGATTGTAATAAGAAGACTAATAGTAAAGATGATTTGATTGCGAATATTGCTATTTCTAAACCAAAACTTGTCAATTCTCGCAAGAAATATTCAAGACAACAATTATTCCAGTTATTTCCGTCTGCTAGAAAGTTTTCAAATTATGGTAGAAATGATTATGCTTCTCGAAAATATTCTGAAGTTTGGTTTGGCACTTATCATGTATACTCTTATCGTTCTAATTCTTCATATGATTTTCAAAGGAAAAACAGACCGAAGTTTAAATGGGTGCCAAAATCATGTGCTAACACAGTTGGACCCAAATACCAGTGGGTACCAAAGAAAAAGGATGAATCTGTGTTGCAGGCACCTTCTGTCAAGGGAGAGTAAGAGAACAAAGGCTTCTAAGTAAATCAGCTTAGAACCCGTACTTCAACGAATTTTGACTTCTAAACACAACAGTTTAGGACTCGTACTTCAGTGATCAAAAGACCTTACTCCTGTGCTGACAAGAGATTGTACTCCAATACTCCAATAAGGAAATCAACCATCAAGGGGGAGTACATACTTTTCTGAAATTTTATGCATCCGACAGATATGATGATCAACATTTGAGGGGGAGTTAATGCTTATATTTTACACTGATAATTTTTTGATGCATAATTTCATGGGGAGTAAAAGGGCTATGACTTCTGATTACTTCAGATTAGAACTCGTACTTTAATTGTTTTACTGTTTTATGTCATTTTAATTTCTGTGAATAAAGTTGCTTTGACTATGACCTTTAGACTTTTGCAGTTTGAGAGATGCTTACAAGATCATATCTTTATGACTTTAAGCTTGACTTCATGAGATGTAAGATTGCACACAAAAGGTATAATTCTTTATCTTCATCTCACATATGGTTGAAAGAAGGACAACTTTCAATCATAGAAAACATTATTCTTAAACGTTCAAACCACTTCCCGATTCTCAAACAGATTTCATGAATTGGAAGTGTGATTTTAAATGTTTTCACGATCTATTTTGTGCTTCAATGATCAACAAACTTTGTGTTTCTAAAGATATATACTTGCGTATTATCTTGTCTATATACTTTCAAGTATTCACACACACCGGTTTAACTTTTGTTGACAAAGTTATCACCATGTCTCATATTGACAAAGTTTTCGATGGTGATACACCCCGCTTGTATTTCAAAGAATTTTTTAGCGTCATTTCATTTCGAAACGTCATTTCAAGAATGTCTATATTTTTGTTTCGTATAGACAATATCCATTATTCTTGACCATAAGCTTTAATTGCTATATCATTTCATTTCTGATCATTTCATACAATGTCAGATTTTCAAACAAGTCTCTTGCATTCTTGTTCATTCATTCAATTTACTTGTTTGAAAATACTTCAATGTTTCAAATGCTCAAATCTTCATGATTATTTTCTGAGCATACATACATCTAACTTGTATTTGCGCTTTAACTGATAAAGTTAAACCATTTTGAGCAATACATGCTTTCTAGGAAAACATGGGATTTCTTTGTGCTAGGACTTAAATGAAACTTCTATGGATTCACGTTAACCAGTGTCTCCTACCCAAGAAGTTAATCCTTAGTGATTGAGTGTGAGAAGTCAAAAAGAAATGAGTGTGGGATGTGTGTTGAGGGAAAATGGAAAAGAGAGTTTGGTTAGATGTGAGCTTAATTATTAAAAGAAAGAGGGTGTGAGATCAGAGTAGAAGAATATCAAACTCTGCACCAACTACTTTCTGAGCCGGGCAACCATATTACTAATGTTTCACACTTCTTGGTGAACATTATTGAAACAGGCAACTAGCCCATGCCAACTCTTGATAAAAACCCCACCAGCCACTCATTTTCTTCTTAACAAGAAAATGTTTCATTTTTCAAAGGGGAAGCAACACATTTACTATCTGATTTTCATTTGGAAAACCTGGATATTGAAAAGAAGGAAGTCTGCCCCACCTTCGCACTTCAATCATGCACATTGAGTCTGCGTTTATCTACTGTTGTCTCAGTGGTTTACACAATGTTGAGCCTTTATAAGCAATCATCCGTGCTTAATTCTTTCTATCACTTGCACGAACACACAAGGAATTTGTTTCTTTGTCATAACGTTCATAGAAATTGCCTTTGTGGTGTTTCGATGATTGACAGGAAGCCCTGGGGGAGTGAACATCCTAAAATCTCCTTTACAATGTGTATTCGTTACACACAGTGACTTCGTGTTACTGACAAACATTTTTAACTGATTCATTTTTTGACTCAGGGGTTACATTCCTAATTTTTCTGGATTTGCAAAGATCTAGATGAATATCTTGGCAGGTTGACGGTGAATCAGTGGCTCAGTTCAACAGATCAGCATGGTCAAAGACATTTCTTGGAAGAAGTTTTGATGATGTCGATGCTTTATTCATCAAAAAGGGGGAGAACATAATGTTTGATGAAATGTCCATTACAAGTTTTATTTCAAGAGACATTTGAACGGAGAAGCATTAACCATGAAATGGGAGAACACAAGTTTAGAGAAAGTTTTCTGAAGATATGCTGAATTGAGAGAAATTTTCTTTGAAGATACTTTGCTAAAGCATTCTGAGCTGAAACTGGAGATAATTTCTTTCCATCATCTGAAAGAGAATTTTTCTACGTCTCTTGGGAAGATTACAAGATGTGTTAAAGAAAAAGAGAGGGATTGCATCTTCTGAGCTTAAAGAAAAGATTGAATTGCTAAATCTTTTTGGTAATGATCTTGATCCAAAGGGGGAGATTGTTAGATCACAGATTTATTGGATTCAAGATCATCAAGATTGAAGATGAAAGGTTCAAGAAGTCTAAGCTGAAAAGTCTTTCTCAACAAATAGTCTAGTTCCTTTGTAATAAATAGTTAAAGTTATTTTCCTTGTATTTTTGTTATTTTTGTCTTTTCCCTAAATAGGTATAAGGTTTTATAGGTGCTAGGGTTGTGAGAATGTTATGGTGTGCCCAAATTAGAAAATATCAGCCGTCATTCTCATATTCTAGAGAGAGAGAGCTTAGAGAGAGAAAACATCCTTCAAGAGAAAAACCTTGTAAATCGTTTGGTATTGTTGAATCAAAAACAGGTTTGTTAATCTCTTGTTGTGATTATATATGTTTATGCGATAAGAAACTGATTTTACAGGGACAATCAATTTCCATATCAGGTGTCAACTTTTAGTCTTTATTTGGAATCGACTCAGTGCAAGCAGGAGTGAAATACATCGCATACCCACGTTCGCAGTGTGGCCATTTTGATTTTTAGGTGGTGACTTGTTCTTTTGAGGTCAATGAATCTTTGGAATGTTGGAAGTACTTCCGTTGGATCATAGAAGTGTCTGCCTCACAGTGGTGGAACTTTAAGAAGATTAGATGTTAGTAATTAAGTACCGATGAGTAAGATTGTCTTGATATGGTAAAGATTTTATCGACTGGGTGTTTGATGTTTGAGTATAGTCTGGATGTTGCGCAATAGTCTAATTTGAATGAACCAACTCCCTGGAAAGTGGATTGGTAAGCTCTACCGATATCATGGGTGAATTATTAAGGAATTTTTGGGGATTCTTCGGGTTTGCTGTCGATCATCGGGTTACGGATTCGGAATCGTGTTGAGCTAGGACGCATTAATTAGTGAGAAGTTGAGATCATAAACTACCCTTATGGTAGTACGTGTCACCTAAGGTTGGGAGGAAACCGAGATCATATGGCTAGAATTACTCTAGTAAGGTTCGATGTTTACCCTAGTATGAGTGTAACGTATGAAGTCATATATAGGATGTGAGAGTCTTCACGAAAATCAGTATGTCAATTGCGTCAGGAAATCATTGAGTTTAGCTCAAGGATGAAATGGGTTAGAGATAATCCCTTGGTAAGGGAGACGGTCGTTTTGCGAGGATGACATCATTGAGGTCTATGATTAGTTTGTTGCCTTTTGGGGACCGAGGAAACCCAATGAGTGCCGAGGGTGGTAATAAAATGCTTGGTGTAAGAACTAGATTTCGAGGACGAAATCTTTTTTAAGGTTGGGAGTAGGGGCGTTCAAAAAAACCGTTGGACCTCTCAAACCGGTTGAACCAAGTCAAATCGGACCGTTTTTCACGGTTTAAGCAGTCTGGCGGTCCGACCCCGTCTGAAAAATAGCCAAACCGCTCGGTCCGGTCTGGTCTGCGGTTTGAACAATTTTTTGAGCGGTCTGGACCGAACCGATCTCCAACAATACACATGTATGAATTGTATTTATTTTTCATGTTGTAATCTTTACTTTTATGGTCCAGATAATTTTTTTTGTCAAACACATTGAGTTTTTTAGTTTTCATTTATAAATTGGCAAAATTCCGAAATCCGTCAAAAATCAATTTCAAAATTCCAAATCGTCATTCGCTTTGCTCAATGTTTGTCCACAATTCCAACTATTGTTGGTAGATTTGTCTAACCTTCTACCATTTGCTCATTGTCTTTTTTAAACTTTAGAGATAAACATTTTTTATAATTCGGTATACAATTTTTTTAATAGTGCTATATTGATAGAAATTTCATTTTAGATATATATGTCATGTTTTGTTAGTTTAAAGTCAATAATAGGCCCAAACCGTCTAAATCGGTCAGACCAGACCGCTTTTTTATGGTCCGGTTTGACCGGTTTGGTCACTTGTTGCCAAACCGCTCTATTTGGAAATTTTCTAAACCGCCATAGCGGTTTGGTTTGTGGTTTGAGGGGTTAAACCGCCCAAACTGGACCACGAACACCCCTAGTTGGGAGAATTGTAACATCCTGATTTTTATCCCAATTGAAGAAAAAAATATCGAACTGGGTGAATCGGTAAAGGAAGAACCACATATGGAGTATGTCTATAGTGCCATATGGTTGTAACACTTGTCACAATAGCACCAATGGTATTGAGAGTATGGCCGTCTCGGCAATAGTGCCATGTGGTTGTGACACTTGTCACAACAACACCAATGGTAATGAGAGTATGGTCGTCTCGACTATAGTGACATGTGGTTGTGATATTTGTCACAATAGCACCAATAGTACTGAAAGTGTGGTAGTCCCGACTATAGTGTCATGCAGTTGTGACATATGTCACCATAGCACCGGCGTTACCGAGTGTGTGGTCGTCCCAACAAATGTGCCATGAAATTATGATAATGGTACGATAACTGGAATAATAGCATCAAATGTTCCGAGAGAAAGGTCGAATAATGTCCGGGAGAACGGTCGAGGAATGGTCGGGAAAACGGTTGGGAAACGGTCGGGAAAGCCGTCGAGAAAACGGTCGAATCTCTCTCATCGTAGCTCTGATTTTGACGATTCTTTTTGCTATGGTTTCGTTTTTGAGAGCTTTTCAAGGATATATTATTAGTTTTGGGATTATACAAGAGTATTTTGTGGAGGATTGGAAGCAAAGGTCAAGAGCTCCTCATCATCACCTCCATCTTCAAGAAATTTGGGGTTTTCTAGGTTTTCACCACAACCTAAGTGGTGAGTTCATCCTCCTAGTTTATAAACTTTATTATGAGTCATAAATGCTCCATTGATGACTGCCTAGTGTTTATATTTCTTAAGTTTTGGTTTGGATGGTTTTGGGGAAGTTAGGTCAAATTAGAGGTTTTGGCCAAAACGAGGATTTTGATATAAGATGTTTGGGGAATGATTCTAAGCACTTGGATATGTGTATTTATGGTTGGAAACTTGTGGATCTAGGTTTTTGGAAGTTTTGGCTTGAGGATTCAAGTCTCTTCAAAGGAGCTAAAGTTGAGGAAAATCTAGTTGCTTTTTGAAAACTATGTACATGTCAAAATGTGTATTTTGAAGTAAAAATATGTTTTACTTGGTAATTGTCAATGTGTTGAGTATTTTGATAAGTTTTTATATTTGGTAAAATTGGGTTAATTTGATCTCATGAAATGCTTATATTTGGGATTTGGATATTTCGATAAGTAAATAGCATGATTTATGCATTTTTGGTGATTTTGTACAACTGAAGTCTATTTTTTGATTTATGCATTTTTGGTGTATTTAGTGTCATAAACCCTTTGGAAAATGCATGTCTCCGTGTTATGAGATATTTTGGAAACGTAAGGGCATGAGCCCATTTCGATTATCGTTTGTCCCAATTCGTGATGAGTTTTGGGTTAATCCCATCTTTGAGGTATGTGTCTGTGTAAACGTCGTTTAAATACGTTTTATTATTTTGGGACTATTAATTGTTGGCCAAATGGATTTTAAGCATTTTAGCTCTGTTTTGACTTAAAAAAGTCTTGAGGACATTTGTCCGTTTTTTTAATGGCTCAATGTAGAGCCCTATTTATGATTTGCATCTGAATGCATCTTGTTGTATGTTAATGATAATTACATGCTCGAGTGTGTTGGTCATTCCTGTGTAGTCATGTAATTTTAGGGGCTGTTTGGCAGTTGCTGAATGGGTTAGTGTTGAATGATTAAGTGGTCTGAATGATTAAGAAGTTTTTATGGTATAGTGTAAAATGAAATATGGTTGTTTGCTAATTGTTCATAATGAAATCAGGGCTCTTAATGGTTAAGGGAGGGTCAGGATACAAAATCATTAAGAGGATTTTGGAACCATTAAGAGGCAGCCATTTTTTTTGCCAAACAAGATTTACCTCTTAACGATTCAGATGTTGCCTCTTAATGGAACCATTAAGAGGTAAACAAACAACCCCTTAGACTGTGTTGCATTGGATTCATAGGCACGTAAGTCAATCTTTATTTGATGGTCAATTGGGTATTGCGGGGTTGGACTCCGGGACCCATGTTTTATGACCTGAACCTTTCAAGTGTACATTAGAAGGGTTGAGTACGATTGTGCTATAGTGTTGTAGGGCGTTTGGGGCCTCCTCCGCTTGAAGGTAATGCCTTGGAGGTAGTCCTTAAGTGTGTCGGGCCTTTGGGTGGTATTTATGGTAATATTCACTAAGGTCAGTTGTCTCTTTGAGTGTAGTTTCAAAGGAGTCGTAGGGACACTTAGGTTTTTATGTCATAAAGTGTCATACGATTAACGTTGTATGTGTGACATACTCTGTGTTTCTCCACTCTCAATGGATACGGTCTCCCATGTTGTCGTCTAATAGTATTTTGGATATTAGTCCATATTTTCGGTGACATATTATATTTATATGGATTGTTTTCCATGATTTTTGGGTTGCGTTTTATGCCTCATCCGTGTTTGGATGTCGTGCATAATAAAGTTTTATTATTGTTTATATTATTTGGAAGTTTGATACGTTTTCACGTTTTGAGTGAGTTTTGGGGTTGCATCACTTCGTGAAGGAATGTTTTGTATTGCGGCGTTCATCTTTAAAAAATGTGTGTTATCGGAAAACGGGTCGTTTTCATATTAAAGTAAATCGTTTTGAAAAATTATGATTTAAATTGCATTATCTCATTTTAAAAATATATTTATTCATGTTAAAAACTTTTGAACTCACTAGGCGTTAGCTTAATCTTTTTATTTGTCGGCATGTACATCAGGTCCCGGTTGGGGTATGGTACTAGCGACATTGTGAAGAGATGGGTACTAGATTTATGCACCAGGGTGAGTAGCTTGGTGAAGTCTTCTGCAGTTATCTTGGGAATAGATTTGGGTTAAGTAACACCCGACCCTATTTAGCCTTAGTATGTAACTTAGGTTATTGAATGTTGGTGTAAAATTTATATTTTAAAGATAGAAGTATTTCCAAGGATGGTTTTGTATAAAGGATTTTATCCTTTATTTGGGTCATTTATTGAAGTTTTTGTTTTATTATTTTTTCCAAATTTAAGGGTATTACACATAAGCATACACTCTAAACACATAAACAAAATCAAGTAATTACCACATTATATAACATCGAACACTACCTTTATAAACATATAAATAATAACTAGCATCAAACTCTAACTTTATGAACATATAATTACCATTAACACAAATATCTATAAAATCTTAACTTTATCAATAAATTTATCTAATTCTAAGTATTTCGTTTTTAAAAAAATAAATATTTTATAAGCATATAAATAATAAATAAATTTAAAACAAGACTAAAAGAGTTATCTAGAGATGCAATGAGGACAAACGCCAAATATAGTGGAATGTAAGGTCAAGAAGGTCAATAATAAGTTATAAAGTTTTTTACTAGGGTCAGAAAGGTTAAATAAATTGAGTATAATAAAACTAAAATGACAATTTATTGATTTTTTGAGTGTTCACTAGAGTCAAGAGACCCCATTACCCAAGCTATGGCTCCGCCACTGATAATAAGGGGCTGTTTGTTTACCTCTTAATGGTTCCATTAAGAGGCAACATTTGAATCGTTAAGAGGTAAATCCTGTTTGGCAAAAAAAAAAGTTTCGCCTCTTAATGGTTCCAAAACCCTCTGAATGATGTTGTATCTTGACCATGCCTTAACCATTAAGAGCCCTGATTTCATTTTGAACAATTAGCAAACAACCATATTTTCATTTCACACTATATCATAAAAGCCTCTTAATCATTCTGACCACTTAATCATTCTGCACCAAACCATTCAGCAACTGCCAAACAACCCCTAACATTCATTTACAGGGGTTGAGTCCATTTGAGCAACCTAACCCAACTACTTTGATTTGGAAAATCATAACTTATTCAACCTTTTTTTAAATTTATACTGAATCCGACCCATAACATCTTAGTTTGGATTGGGTGTTTTGAACATATTTTTTAAAAGATGATTACATTAAAATTTCAAACCAAAAAAATCAAATAATGGTGGTTGATGCTTAACCACTCAAAATATTACAGTCTTCAAAGTTTATGTCTACCTGTTTGAATATAAGTGTCAAGATACATAGTATGATAAGAACATTCAATTATAATCATATTATCAATCAATAATGACGGTTTTCAACTTCTCCTACTTCGATGTTGCGTTAATTTTGAGTGTGTTCATATTATCCCCGGTAAAAAATAAAAATACAAACGTTAGACTCGGTGGAGTGTTAAATAAAAATATTAAATTTGTAACAACCTACACAAATCAATTACGACAAAATATAAATTTCAATCCAAAAATGGCCCCAAGCCTACAATTCAGATCAAGGTTTGCAACTACAACCTATTACACAACTGAGTCAAAAGGAAACTACTACAAGGAGTCTTCTAGCTCCTGGAAATAACTCACATCTTCTCCTTACCCTTATCGGTACCTGCTACCTTGCGATAACCTGAAAAGGGTTATAGTTTTGAAAGAGCGAGGGTTAGACCGATGGTCTAGTGAGTCCCCTCCAAGTGCTAATGCAACAATACAAACAATATGTAAAACATTAACAGATCTTTACGCCTCTCGAGCGTAACTCACACTACCAACCAACACTACCATCAAAGACGGGGTGTTTGACTCGTACTGCCTTATTTTGGGACACCCCCAATGGCATCAACGGGCCACACTCCCCGGTACAATCAGGCGGACCACACTCCCCGACTTAGGTCACAACTTCCGAATAAAATGTATACATACATCTAATTAACAACAATATATATAAAGCGCGTTTATATAAACATAGCATGAACATGCCAACATAATTAAATCAACGTTTAATTTAAACCTTCAAAATTTTCGATAATATAAACGTGCAGTTCAGAAAACTCACATGTATCAAATAGCTTTCAAAATCGTAAACAGATTAAGCTTGAAAGACTTACCTCAGATCCTTCCTGCTTAAAAACCCGCTCTCTAAAGTTTACACCACCTAGGACAACACCGATAAGTCGGTAAGTCACCTCACTGGAACACTAGAACAGATAACTCTCTTTCTCACAAAAACTAAAACTAAAAAGAACAGACCGACCCCGACCGAGCCCACCCGATCCCGGTCATCGGATGCCCAACCCCCCGGGCTCCCCCGACTCCCGGGGTCACGGCCCGGGGTCTAACTCCCCACCCGGGGTCCCCCGACTCCCGGGGTTCCCCGGTCGCGTGGCCTAAGCCGGGCCCCCGCTTCTCGGGGTTACCCAGTCGACCCACCCACCGGGCTTCCCCGCCACCCGGGGTCCCCCGGTCCAACACACCCCGGGCTCCATCGACTCCCGGGGTCACCCGGTCGACACTCAACAGAAATCGCCCAGCGGCGATTTCAAGAACTCGATCTCGATCGAACCCAGAACTCCAAATGATTCGGTAAAAAGTTCAACAACGTGATCCTACACCGACTACTACACTTAGAAAGTAGAAATAGACTAGAATCATACCTTGATTTGAAGAAAACGATCGATCCTTCAAAACCCTCTTTCTCTCCTGCTCCTTCTTCCTTCAGCCGTCCTCAACAAATATCAGGAATGAATATGAGAAATATCTCTAGGGTTAAAACCTTTATATACAACCCAAATTTCATTTGACCCCCCCTGAACTTTGGGTCTTGCTTAACTTTTCACCTAACTCCCAAAAATATTAAAATTTTCGAACCTAGATATTACAATATCCCCCCAATAGAATTCCGTCCCCGGAATTCCATCGTTGAACAGATGGGGATACTGAGATCTCATGTCCGCCTCTACTTCCCATGTTGACTCTTGTCCTTTGTGAAATTTCCACTGGACTTTCACCAACCGGATCTCCTTGTTCCTTAGCTTCTTCACTTTGTGATCCAAAACTGCTACAGGTTCTTCAACATAACTAATTTTCTCATCCACTCGAATGTCCTCTAATGGAACCACTACATTTGCTTCTGCCAAGCACTTTTTCAAATTTGACACATGAAAGGTGGGGTGAATCCCACGCAAGTCCTCTGGTAGATCAAGCTTGTAAGCCACTTCACCAATACGTTCCACGATGGTAAATTGTCTAACGAACCTTGGTCTCAATTTCCCTTTCTTTCCGAAGCGGACTACTCCTTTCCAGGGCGAGACTTTTAACATTACCTTGTCTCCTACCTGAAACTCTATTGGTTTCCTCCGCTTATTTGCGTACATCTTCTGACGATCTTGAGCTACCTTTAACCTTTCTCGAATTTGGTTGACCTTATCGGATGTCACTTGCACGATTTCCGGTCCAGCTAGATGTCTTTCACCCACCTCATTCCAACATAAAGGTGTTCTACACTTACGCCCGTACAACGCTTCGAACGAAGTCGCTCGAATACTAGCATGGTAACTATTGTTGTAAGAAAATTCAATTAACGACAAATGAACTTCCCACGAACGCTTGAAATCAATGACAGAAGCTCAAAGCATGTCTTCCAACGTCTGGATGGTCCTCTCACTCTGACCATCCGTTTGCAGGTGATAAGTCGTACTCAGCTTGAGTTGCGTGCCTAACTCCCTTTGTAGACTTCTCCAAAAAGCTGACGTAAACCGACCATCACGATCTGAAACTATCGACGTAGGCACCCCATGCCTATATACTATTTCGTCGATATACAATTTAGCCAATTTCTCTATCGTATGCGTCTCCTTAATCGGCAGGAAGTGAGTCGATTTCGTAAGTCGATCCACTATCACCCAAATTGCGTCATGACCCTTAGGCGATCGTGGAAGTCCGCTAACAAAGTCCATCGCGATCTTATCCCACTTCCAAACCGGTATTTCCAATGGTTGCAACCCTCCGTAAGGTCTTTGATGCTCTGCCTTCACTTTTAAACACGTAAAACATCGTTCAACGAAATAAGTGATATCATTCTTCAAACCCGACCACCAATAACTCTGTTTTAGGTCTCAGTACATTTTACTGGTTCCCGGATGAATGGAATAACGAGATTTATGCGCTTCATTTAACACTTTCTCCCGAAGACCACCCAGTTTCGGGACCCACACTCGTCCACCAAAACATTTTATCCCACGGTTATCGTCGGTTAATGTACTCACAATTCCGACTATTCTTTCGCTCTTCAAATTTTCTTCCAAGAGCGCTTCCCTTTGAAAACTCTTGACTTCTTCTAAAAAGCTAGACGTGGCCTCAACTCGAAATGCTACTACCCTTGTTGCTGCGCCGTGCTCTTTCCGACTCAAGGCATCGACCACCACATTTGGTTTACCCGGATGGTAAAGAATCTCACAATCGTAATCACTTAACAATTCCATCCATCTTCGTTGCCTCATATTCAACTCTTTCTGATTAAATAGATGCTGAAGGCTCTTATGATCGGTATAGATTTGACACTTAACTCCATACAGATAATGCCTCCAAATCTTCAACGCGAAAACCACCGCTGCCAATTCTAGGTCATGCGTCGGATAGTTCTTCTCATGTTCTTTCAACTGACGAGATGCGTATGCAATCACCTTTCCATCTTGCATCAGCACGCACCCTAGTCCCAATTTAGAAGCATCACTATAGATTACGAACTTATCTAAACCGCTGGGTAAGGTCAGTATAGGTGCACTACTCAAGATCTTCTTCAATTTACTGAATGCACCTTCCTAAGCTTCCGTCCACACAAACTTGACGTTTTTCCTTGTTAAAGCAGTTAATGGTGTGGCTGTCCTTGAGAAGTCTTGAATGAACTTTCGATAGTAACCCGCCAAACCGAGGAAACTCCTCACTTCTGACGGTGATTTCGGCACTTCCCAATCTTTGATCGCCTTGATCTTTGCTGGATAAACCTTGATCCCTTCTTCCGACACCACGTGTCCTAAGAATTGCACTTCTCTTAGCCAAAACTCGCATTTCGAGAATTTGGCGTACAACTTCTCCCGCTTGAGTAAATCCAACATGGATCGCAGGTGCAACTCATGGTCACTCATGGACTGTGAATAAATTAGTATGTCATCGATAAAGACAATGACACACTTGTCCAAAAGTGGACTGCACCCTATTCATTAGGCCCATGAACACTGCCGGCGCGTTAGTCAGTCCAAAAGGCATGACTAAGAACTCGAAGTGTCCGTACCTCGAGCGAAAAGCAGTCTTGGGTATATCCTCTTCTCTTACCTTTAGCTAATGATAGCCCGAACGCAGGTCTATCTTCGAGAAGTAACTCGCTCCTTGCAGCTGATCGAAAAGATCATCAATTCTGGGGAGAGGGTACTTATTCTTGACAGTTACCTTATTAAGTTCTCAGTAATCTATACACATCCTTAAAGATCCGTCCTTCTTCTTAACGAATAACACCGGCGCTCCCCACGGTGACGAGCTGGGATGAATAAAACCTTAATCCAACAACTCTTGCAGCTGAGTCATTAACTCCTTCATCTCGGCCGGAGCCAAACGATAAGGTGCTCTTGCGATGGGTGCCGCTCCGGGCATCAGGTCTATTCGGAATTCCACATGACGGTCTGGGGGTAAAGTGGTTAATTCCTCTGGGAACACCTCCGGGTATTCGCTCACCACTAGAACCGACTCCAACCCCTTCTTCTCTTTCTTAGCGTCTATCACATACGCCAGGAATCCTACACACCCCTTCACTAAACACCGTCTAGCCTTGATCATCGAGATCAAGCACGACTTCCTATGCCGACGGTCACCATAAACTACTACTTCCTCTTGATCCGGCAAAACTATACGAATTAGCTTCTTGTTACATACAATGTTGGCATCGTTAGACACCAACCAATCCATTCCCACAATGACGTCAAATTCTCCCATACCCATTGGGTATAACCGTAATGGGAAGGAATGACCGTCAATGTCTTTACTACACCCATCATATACTTCCCCCACTAAGACTCGACTATCATCGGCCACTTCTACCTCAAACCCATGCCTAAGCTTCTTGGGCTTCACGTGCAATTTATGCACAAAATTTGGGGACACAAACGAACGGTTTGCGCCTGAATCAAACAACACTTTAGCAAAAATCGAATCTATAGGGAAAATACCTGTTACCACATCCGGTATCTCCGCCGCTTCCTCCACCGTCATATTAAAAGCTCTGGCCCTCGCCCGAGCTGGCTCCACTTTCTTCTCTCCTCCCTTATCCCCGTATCCTCCAACCATTCCCTTCTTCAACTGTGGGCAATCAGTCCTGATATGATCAGGGGATCCACATTGGTAGCAGGACCTTGGCCCACGGCAGTCCCGAGCCATATGACCAATCTTTCCACATTTGTAGCAGCCTTCTCGTTCAATCATACGCTCCCCCTTATGCAAACGGTTACACTTGTTACACGGTTTACATTCAAACTTATTAATAACCCGCTGATCGGATTTAACAGACTTAAATGTTTTGGAGTCACGGATAGCTCCGTCCCATTTCCTCTTGTCTCCACTTCTCTCGGTAGCCTGACGATTCTTTTCTTTCTCCCTCATCTTAGTTGCGTTCACCGTCGCTTGGAACGTAGATGGCTCCTTGTTCGAGACGAATTCTCGAATATTGCTTCTCAGTCCAAAGATGAAACGTTCTACTCGCCTTCCCTTATTAGGCACGTAAACTTCTATAAACCGCTATTTCTCGATGAACTTTGTAGTATACTCTCGAACCGACATGTCCCTCTGCTCCAGACCCAAAAACTCTTCCTCTAACTTTTTGACTGCCGCTAGAAGGAAAAACTACGCTCTAAATCTTTTTACAAACTCGCCCGAAAACATTTCTTTAGCTGTCGTCGAACCTTGCCCTCCTGATTCGACATCCCACCACATTACAGTTTCATCCTTCAACATTGACAATGCATACACTACTTTGTCCTACTCAGAACACTTACTGGTATCGAATTCCAGTTCCATCCCCTTTACCCATTTCAGTGCTAACACGAGGTCGCATTCTCCTTTGTCACTACGGGGGTCGACTGAGTGTAACTCCCCACCACAGTCACTGGCGAGTCAGATACCTCAGTCACCACCCTTTCTTCACTCCTTTCCTTGCTCACCGAGGTCTCATTAGTTCGTTGGGCCAACAAAGCATTCAGTGTTTCCTGCAATTTTCCCATTTCCATCGTAAAGGTTTCTTGGGTAACAAAACCCTGAGTTCGACCTCCGCCACGGTTTCTTGCCTGCTTTCGACCTCTCACCGAAACTGAACTCTCCTGAATAGAGGTTTCTTGTTCTGATCTCACCTCTACACTTCTATTTCGACTAACAACACGAGTCTCCTTTCCCCCTCGAGTTCCCACAGATGGATCCCTTACTTGAGTGGTCGCCTTTCGAGTCGTCTTCCCTTTACCTTTAGGTCGACCGCGACCCTTCCCTCAGTTGGCCATCGGGTTAACAACGGTCGTCCGTTTCTCAGCGACGACTTCATTAACTGCTTCGATCACAGGAATCAGCACATACCTACTTCTTGTTACTCGCTCAGACATGATTCTGATAAGAATAAACATACGACATTCAATTCGACATGCTATACACGATACGACAATTTAAACACAAGCATGTACTTGTAAATTCACAATTACATTGGCCAGATGAAATTCCAAATTTACCTTACATGCTAGTCCTCACTACCCTAATGCTGACTTCCTACGGTCTTCCTACTTCTCAGTTGTGCTTCTACTCTCTCAGTTTAAGTCTAGGCCCATCCGGTCACCTAGATACCTTAAACTATGGCTTTGATACCAACTGTAACAACCCACACAAATCTATTAAGACAAAATATAAATTCCAATCCAAAAATGGCCCTAAGCCTACAATTCAGATCAAGGTTTGCAGCTACAACCTATTACACAACTGAGTCAAAAGGAAACTACTACAAGGAGTCTTCTAGCTCCTGGAAATAACTCACATCTTCTCCTTACCCTTACCGGTACCTGCTACCTTGCAATAACCTGAAAAGGGTTATAGTTTTGAAAGAGCGAGGGTTAGACCGATGGTCTAGTGAGTCCCCTCCAAGTGCTAATGCAACAATACAAACAATATGTAAAACATTAACAGATCTTTACGCCTCTCGAGCGTAACTCACACTACCAACCAACACTACCATCAAAGACGGCGTGTCTGACTCGTACTGCCTTATTTTGGGACACACCTAATGGCATCAACGGGCCACACTCCCCGGTACGATCAGGTGGGCCACACTCCCCGACTTAGGTCACAACTTCCGAATAAAATGTATACATACATCTAATTAACAACAATATATATAAAGCGCATTTATATAAACATAGCATGAACATGCCAACATAATTAAATCAACGTTTAATTTAAACCTTCAAAACTTTCGATAATATAAACGTGAAGTTCAGAAAACTCACATGTATCAAATAGCTTTCGAAATCGTAAACAAATTAAGCTTGAAAGACTCACCTCAGATCTTTCCTGCTTAAAAGCCCGCTCTCTAAAGTTTACACCACCTAGGACAACACCGATAAGTCGGTAAGTCACCTCACTGGAACACTAGAACAGATAACTCTCTTTCTCACAAAAACTAAAACTAAAAAGAACAGACCGACCCCGACCGAGCCCACCCGGTCCCGGTCACCGGATGCCCAACCCCCCGGGCTCCCCCGACTCCCGGGGTCACGGCCCGGGGTCTAACTCCCCACCCGTGATCCCCCGACTCCCGGGGTTCCCCAGTCGCATGGCCTAAGCCGGGCCCCCGCCTCCCGAGGTCACCCGGTCTACCCACCCACCGGGCTTCCCCGCCGCCCGGGGTCCCCCGGTCCAACACACCCCGGGCTCCCCCGACTCCCGGGGTCACCCGGGTCCGGTTGACACAACCATCTGGGCTCCCCCGACTCCCGGGGTCACCCGGTCGACACTCAACAGAAATCGCCCAACGGCGATTTCAAGAACTCGATCTCGATCGAACCCAGAACTCCAAATGATTCGGTAAAAAGTTCAACAACGTGATCCTACACCGACTACTACACTTAGAAAGTAGAAATAGACTAGAATCATACCTTGATTTGAAGAAAACGATCGATCCTTCAAAACCCTCTTTCTCTTCTGCTCCTTCTTCCTTTAGCCGTCCTCAACAAATATCAGGAATGAATATGAGAAATATCTCTAGGGTTAAAACCTTTATATACAACCCAAATTTCATTTGACCCCCCCTGAACTTTGGGTCTTGCTTAACTTTTCACCCAACTCCCAAAAATATTAAAATTTTCGAACCCAGATATTACAAAATTGCTAATGAACTGACATTCACTGGACTACACACTTGTATCAGTACAACAGACATTTAATAGTTAATACTTCATTCGTCCCAATATGAATGTCCATAATGAAAAAGACACACAAATTTAGGAATGTATAATTATTACAATTTGTAATTAACTAAAATACATTTTTTAAGGGTGTCCTAGGCTATGCCTAGAGTAAAGGACAATTTTACTCTTCATAGTCGAGAATTTTTTTTCTCGATCTCATAATTGAGAGTATAATGGAAAAATTGATAATTAATTTTGAAAGTGAACACTTATTTTGAGACAAACTAAAATAAAAATATGTACCCTTAATTCGGGATGTATAGAGTAATATAAATATTAGGTTCGGTTTGCCGACCTAACCGATAACTGACTCAACTCTTATCGATTTGTATATTCTTATGAATCAATTAAACTTATAGGAGGTGTTTGGGATTGCTTATTTAAAGTGCTTATTGATTTATTCCGGTGTGGTACCTGTAATAAGCAGTTTTTAGTGTTTGGATGGGAAAAAAAAGAAAGATGTTTATACCGGTTTGCCACCGGTGATAAGGAGTTTTTGATAAGTCATTCAATTATAACTTATTTGAAACAACTTATTAGTTTTTTGGTCATTTTATATGTATAAACAATCCCAAACACCCATAAAAAATAATTTATTAGCTTATTACGTTTGGTTAGGGGTGCTCATGGGTTGGGTTGATCGGGTTGGAGGCTTTTCGACTAATCAACCCAATATAGGCGGTTTGAAAATTTTACAACCCAACCCAACCCAATCAAAAGTACAACCCAACCCAACCCAAACCGTTCGGGTTGATCGGGTTGTGTTTTAACAAAGATGAAGCTATAACACTTCCAGAATCAATTACACGCTGCCCATTTATAAGACACTCCATTCTCCAAATATTAGTAGATAGCTATATCTGCATGGGTGTATATCACTTGGACATATCCTAAATGGTAAAAAGAATGTAGAACAAAAGAACAAGATATTTGCAATGTTCAAGTCAACTAGACTACCGTAACTGTGGGTGAGCAGTGTAACAATTGCTATAAACCAGATTACTAGTTGAACAAAAATAACATGTTGAGAAAGCAGGTGTGCAAAAGAATGAAGACCAACCTGGAATCCCATTCTCTTCACAGAATGTCGTAGCCATCATGTCCATTGAATCGACCAACCTACAAATAGAAAGTTACACACAGTTACAAATATGACAATCCATAACGACTAACAAAATCAAAACAACATTATCTTTTAAAAAATTATCAGATTGGAACTTCAACCTGCATTCGGGTTGGTCGGGTTGTGTTTAAACAAGGTGATTTCAATAGTCTAACTCTTAACATAACAAATTTCAATAGTCTAACTAACTCTTAACATAACAAATTTCAATACTTGTAGTGTAATACAAGTGAAACTGTAGTGTCGAGTAGTATTGGATTGCAAAACCAATTCATTTGACAATAGAACATAATACATAAGATATAACAGATTGTGTAGTCTAACACTCTAACTGAATAGTTGTATCACTATCACATACTTAGAAGAAATCAATACCTGTGGGTGAAGCCGTGAAGGGTGAAACAAATGGAAATCTGTGAAGTATTAACGTAATAGATTAGAAGACTGTGAAGGGTGAAATTGATACTTGTTGTGTATATTGAACAATAAACATAACAATCTAACATAACATATCAGAATCGTGAAGGGTGAAATCGATGGAACCCTACAAAATCAATGGAAACCTAGATAACAATATAACATAACATACCTGTTGTTGTTGTCCTCGTCCTCGAATCGACTATGAAATCGAACAAAAAATACCTGCTACAAAAAAGAAATGGAATCGTGAAGGTGAAATTGAACAAGAACAAGAACTGGAATCGACTATGAATGGTGGAATCGAAAAAGAAATACCTGTTGTTGTTGTCCTTGTCCTCGAATCGACGGTGTACACAATCTGTCAATCTGAAATCGACCAAGAAAAAGAAGGAATGCAAAATTGATCGGTGAAGGCGATTGAAATCGATTGTGTCTGATTAGGTCGAGTGTGCGGCTGTGAAGAAACAATGAAAAGCGTATCCCATGTCTGATTAATGAAGAAATAGAAGAGAAACACGCGTGAATGTGAGAATGCCCTGTATGTGACCTGATGATTGAACGGGTTATCGGGTTGGGTCGGGTTCCATTGGGCCTGGCCCAATACCGACCCAATATAGTCGGGTTCCTTAATTTTTTGATCGATCAAGCTTCGGGTTACCTCGGGTTGACATTTTTTGGATTTTTTCGGGTTGGGTTGATCGGGTTTTTGAGCACCCCTAGTTTTGGTACCACCATAAGTTAATCCAAACACTTTTTATAAAACTCCGATTTAACACCACATAAGTTCACAAACACTTTTATATAAAACAAGAGTTGTTTTAAATAAGCAATCCTAAACACTCCTAGTTAGACTAATCAATTTATTTTTCGAGTTAAATTGGACATTATAACAATAAGGGTGTGTTTGGTATACTGGGCACGACAGAACATAACAGAACAGAGATTACTGTCTCATGTTTGACAGGATTTTTATGTGGAACAAAGTAGAAGAAGGTGGAACAGACATGTTCCACCCCCATCCATGAAACAGAGTGAAACAAGGTAAAACAGACTTATATTTTACAAATATAACATCAAAATAAAACATAATTATCTTCTAAAACATCAAATACGTCTTCCTCCATACATTTTATTCATTCTCTAAATTCTATTTATTTTGTTTTATATATTTCTTTAAACTTTCACTTATTGTCCTCAAAATATAACTTTTATACGATTTTTGTTTGTTGGTTAATTTATTAAATATTAATAATAAAAAAATAATATATAAATTAAAAATTAGAAACTACATAAACTTTTTATTTTTATAGCATTTTAATCATATTGACGTAAACTTTCTAATGATATATTTTGTTAAAAAAATATATATTTTATTATAATTTAATAAATTGCATGAGTTAATCACAAGATATAAACAACTCAATATGATAAACTAGTCATTTTATCTCTTTTGTCATGTCTTATTTTATCAAACGTTGAACAACTATCCTGTCCTATCTTATCCTGTCTGGATACCAAATACACCTAAGCTCGATTTTTTTTGACCCTATGTTACCGCACGTCAAAATTTCAAACCGCCTAACCTATTTTGTACGGTACGGTTTGCAAATCAAAAACAAAGTTCTAAATTGATTTGATTCATTGATAGATAAAGGGTGGGACCCATGGGATGCCACTTGAGCTATCGATGCCCAATTGCCAAGTGCATATCATAAACATCATGAGAATCTTATATGATCTACCGACTTTACTTTCTAAATATTTTAATATCATAATTAAAAACCTATTTAAATATTACTAATAATTAAGTATATATTGTTTGCGGTTTTAATTTTTAAATTATTTAAAATCATCAAACATAAATTGTTGATTTAAATAAAAATTTGTTAGATATTTTTTGTGTATTATAAAAAACTAGAAGCGTACTCGTACAATGCAGTAAGATACATCACGATTTTAATGTTTCATTTTATTTTTTATTTTTTTGTTGATTTACAGTATGATTTTGAGAAAGTGATAATGTTTTTTTTTATAAATTTGTTTAATTTAGACTTAAAATATAATGTTTTTTATATAAAAAAAATAAGTATTTTGTTAGAATTCAATGATTATCTTAATTATATTTTAATGACATCTAGAAAAAATAATCAATTACATATTTAATAATATAATTAAAACAAATTTATAGTAAGATAATATATTAATTAATAGTGATACATGAAAATGTCTGCATAAAAAGAAGGTCCTGCACATACCAAATTGGTGGGTGTTAAAAACATGCACTAGTAATATACATATTGTGCTTTGATACTTGTAAATTAAGAGATTTTTAAAATTTTGCTAAAATGATGGTACCTTGTGTCTAATAATTTGTATTTAAGAGTTTTTTATTCATATTTTATAATATAGTATAGATATGTTTCCAATAAGGTATGTTATCTTAATTGCATGATGTACATACTATGTTTTATTAATTGAATTATGGATATAGTACGTTTTTTCAAAATAAAAATTCTTAAAGTAGATTTTGAAGATAGGAATTTAAAATAATGTATGTTTCATTTTAATACCAATTTTCTTGCTTAACAATATTCAAAATTATACACACATATCTATACTATATTATAAATCATTTATAAAAAAAATTGTTAAAACTGAATGTATCGATATTTAATGATTATTATTTAAAATCTTTTAAAAACAATCATTAAAGCTTTATGTACTACATTTAATGTTATTTATTAACTTTTAATTTTTATTTTTAACCAATTTAACTCTCCTAAAATCATTCCCCGCATAATTAAATACAGGATAAAAATCAAATTTTAAATATAAAAAATCTAAAATATAATTAAGAAAATCTAACAGAATATTTAATGTTTATTTTATAAAAAAATTATATTATTAAACCTAAAATAAATTATATTATTATTAAACTATCGAATAAAACTCTTAAAAACAAGTTTTTATGCATTAAGTACTGTTTATTGATAGACATTACTTAAAATTCAAGATTATAAGTCATGATGCATGAGTACAAATTTCTAAATCTATATGTTTGAATTCATAACTAACTGATAAACATAATCAAAACAGGATAAAACTCTCAATTTAAATATAAAGAATTTAAAATATATAAGATGATCATTGAAAACAAAATACTTAATTTTTTATATATAAAAAACATTATATTATTAAGCCTAAATTAAACAAATTTATAAAAAAATCATTATCACTCTCTCAAACTCATCCAAAATCGTATTGTAAATCGATAAAAAAATAAAAAATAAAAGGAAACATTAAAATCGTGATGTATTTCGCTTCATTGTGCGAATACGCTTATAGTATAAATAGATAGAGAGGAGGGTTGGGGAGGAGGGAGGGGGGGGGGGAGATTTCTTAGTAATCTAAAATTGATTAAGAACCCAAAAACCGCCTACAACGTAACACGTATACCTTTTTAGGATGAATATTCATCATGAATAACAGATTCATGAATACGAAAGTGTTATTCATCATGAATCACATATGCATGATCAATATGAAATGTTATTCACCATGAATCACATATGCACAATGAATATGGATGTATTATGAATGTGTTATTCATCATGAATCACATATTTATGATGAATATGTTACAACATTCATGATGAATAACATGTCTATTTTCCTGTGGTAGGTATAAGGAAGCCATACCTTTCTGGTTCTCCACCTCCCAAGTTGAACCAATGACAATTCCTCCTTTTGATGTTTCAAGTTATACTTAAAATATTTCCAAGAAGGTGGTAGTTTGTCAATCACACTTGACACAACAATGGATTCATCCATATTCATGTTGTATAGTGTAAATTGACCCAAGATGCAAAGGATTTCATTATATTGTTCCATTACGGGCCTTGAGTCCACCGTTTTATAATTATTAAAATCGCTAACCAAAAACTTCTTACTAGAAGCATCTTCAATGATGTACTTGGACTCAAGGGAATCCCATAATTCCTTCGCACTTGCCACATTTTGGTAGATATCAAAAAGAGAATCGCACATACCGTTCAAGATGTGTCCCCTGCAGATATAGTCATCATTCTCCCACTTACTCCTTCTCCTGGTGTACTCCAATGTCTCATCCTCCATCTCTTCGGCATAGGGGTACTCAACACATACACTATCTTCAAAGCCGTCAGCAGAAAATGCATCGTTTTCTGCCAGCGTCTGAAGTAAGTACCTTCAAACTTCTCCAGCTTTCCAAACTTTGAAGTCATTTCTTTCACAGAATCAGTCATGATTGACATCACGAAGATACCAATTTGATTGTTAGAGAAATCGGGGCAAGGCAATCGATCAGTTGACCGAATTTCTTAAGAATCGTGTGTGTCACTTTCCGAATTGGTATTTCGACCCTATGCCTGGGTTGCACGAAATCCAATATGGGATAAGACTCAAGAACACAATCGTTTTTAGGCACAAAAACGAGAGCAAATTTGCTGGAGAGTATATAGAGATTGTTTACAATCGTGAGTCTAAAACATAAGTATATATGGTATATATAATAGTCCTATTCGTAAAATAGGAAACTAACTGAAATGACAATGATTGCAAATTACTAGAAATTATAGTCGGTTACAATCAATTTAGCTAGAATCATGGGCTAGAAATAATTGAGCATTGAATGTTCAGTAACTGCAGGTTTAGAGACTGCCAGTCCAGAGATAGGCACCAGAGCCTCTGGTATAGAGACACCCATCAGAGCCTCTGCAGAAGGCCACCAGAGCCTCTGCAAAAAGCTACCACCAGAGGCTCTGTCCCTTGACCCTCGCCATTTCGACTTGTCCGGGATCAAACTCGTCTTATAACAAGTGTGCATTCTGCACCACCTAACTTGTATTAGATCACAGTTTGAAACTCATTAGCATTCAAGTTATATCCAATTACACTTAAATGGTCGGTGACACTAAAATCACCAACAGTAAATGAGTGAGATATATAGGTTTATATTATCCGCAATCATTTTCATATTATCTATATTCTTTAAAGAAATTAAAGTTAGATGTTTATGGGTCGGGTCTCGATCACCACACAATTGTTTATTGTTATCAATCTTATTTCATGTTGTTGTTGTAATGATTTACAACTTTGTCTTGTTTTCCAACCTAATTATGAGCTCCGCCCCATTATTTAAAAACCATCCATCATCTAATCCATCTTACTTTCCGTTAAAACCTTAAATCTAATCACACATCATTAATTCATATTTATTTATTATTTTTATATGTATAATTATCTACTTAATATATATATATATATATATATATATATATATATTAAGGGGTTCAAACGAGAAGACTCTTATTTTACAAAAATTAGGAAATATTTATGGGTCTCCAAATTATTTAATACCATAAAAAATAGAATAAACGAAAAATAAATTACTATTTATCAACAATTTTCTGTTATCTTAAATTCGTCTTTATCCCGTAAATGTTATTATCATCAAAGATGTTTTTTTATGTCGATGCTTCCGTTGTCGATGTGATAGTGTTGTGATAATGATCTGATTATGTTGTGATAATAATGTGATAATGTTTTGATAAATCAAAGACTTCTTATGATGTGATAATGTTATGATTTGATCTGATTTTGCTGTGATATAATGTGATAATGGTTTGATAAATTTATAATGTGATTTTGCTATGATATGGATGTGATTTTTGCTGTGATAATAATATTATAATGTTGTGATAATCGAAAACTAGTGAAGATAATGTCCACAATCATCGTTCTATCAGTTTATTATGTGATTTTGTTGTAATAATAATGTGATAATATTGTGACACATTATGATCGGTAAATATATTACTTGTACGTGATTTTTAAGAATAATGAATTCACTAATATTATAAATAAATACGAATCACATTATTATGTTTAATTATTTACTTTTTTTCTTTTAATTATAATTATAGGTTAAATAATTTGGAGGCTCAGAAATGTTCTCACATTTTCATAAAATAGGGATGTTCTTGTTTGAACCTATATATAGAGAGAGAGTGAGATCAAATACAAACCTAATAATTGCTACAAATTTATAAAAGGATTTGTATGTTTTGTTTATATATTGAAAGTTTACTATTATATTAGGTGTAAAAAACATGAAAGTACGTTTATATATGAAATACACAAATAAACACACATAAGAATAAAACCATGTTAATCATAACTTAAAAATCGAAATAATTGAATGGTAAGTATTGGGTTTGTATATATATATAGAGAGAGAGAGAAAGAAAGAGAGAGATGACGGTTCAAATAAGAAGGTTAAATATCATGAGAAAGTAAGATTGAAAGGTTCAAATGTGAACCATTGAAAAATCCATTTAAAGATGTATATGTGAACCCATTTGAATAATATGTCACGTAAAGTTCACATATACGTCTTCAAATAGATTTTTTTTCCAGTGATTCACATATGAATATTCCCTAATACCATGTGCTCGAAACCTTTTTTATGAAAGAAAGGAAATGAAAAGGAGGGAAAAGGGAGGAAAGTAAAAAAACTCGTGATCTTGAAAAAAAATTAGGAGAAAAGGAAAGGAAACAGAAGAAAAATTAATAATAAGTTTCCACTCAAACGTTTAAGAAAAGGGAAGGAAATGAAAGGAAATGAATTAAAACGTTTAAGAAGAGGGAAGGAAATGAAAGGAAAGATATTAAATCCCTTTAAGAAAATTATTAAAATTACAAATTTACCCGATCTTTCATTTTAAATGATACATTAGTAAACATGACATATTTCCTTTCATTTCTCGTTTGTTCAATAACATGAAAAATTATTATCTTCCTTTTCCTTTTCTTTTGAGAACACAAATAAAAAAATTATTTTATTTTCCTTTCTGTTTATTTTCCTTTTCTACCCAAATTCGAGACACGGTGTTAAATCTACCCTACTTATATTCTCACGATGTTTAGCCTTATTATTTACCTCCGAAATATATATATATATATATATATATATATATATATATATATATATACTAATACTACCTTAATATACATTTAAACCAAATGTCTTAAAGACAAGTCTTAAAGCACAAAGTACTACCAATTTAAGCATGAAATTCAAAAAACTCTTAATTACAAGTTGTGAAGCATGATATACAAGTCTTTGATGCAAAAACAAATTAAAACCGGTCAATAATGATAGGACAAGCTCAGCCCATACCTCCAACCTTTCTTCCTGAAATGGAGAACCATAAAGGTATGGCTTCCTTATACCTACTACAGGTCTGACCTCCCCTTCTACCTATTCACGTCCAGCCATACCGAGAGTACACTCACCTACATATAAACTTTATATGTGAGATGAATAAAGACCGAGACCACCGAAGCGAGTAAACAATCCAAGCGGGAGGGTTTCATACTGAGAGTACGGTTTCCTCTGTCTCTTTGCTGCTTCACGACCTAGGTACTACTTTGTTTCAAATTCAGTCTCAGCTCTAGGGTTTCATCAATTTCCCTTCTATTTTGTGTGTTTTCCGTATGAACAATGACTTTTGATCAACTTCAATTCTTCAATTCTCAAGGTATGAACTTATTCTTGTTCCCCCAAACCCTAACTTCTTTTCGCCTGATGCTTTTTTACTTCAATTTGAGTTGATTTTACAGGATATCTGGTTATTTAATCATTCTCAAGTTCTGAAGAGGTTGAGGCGTTAAGAAAGAGGATGGACCAATTGCTTGATGGCTTCGATTGCTCTTCCTCTGCCTCAATTTTCTCCACGAAGAACCAGGTTCATTTTAATTGCCTAAAAGTTCAAAATAAATCCATGTGCGTTGACTGTTGTTATCGGAACGATTATGTTTAGTTCCAAGTTCCAGTTCCTTCATAGATTTGTTTAGATTCAGATGAAAGCAAAGTGCAATGTTGATTGTTGAATTAGGGATAACGGAGAAGTGACAGTTTTTTTGATTGAAATTATGATAAAATCTTGTTGAATTTTGGCTAACAAATGATCTGTTTGATGAAATTATAGTTAGCTCCAATTGAGAAATTCATGTTTATTTGTTTATTCAGCAAAAGACAAGTGATGACTACTTGGTTGTGTGTTTGATTGTGGAAGAAAAGGTAGTGGGAAGATTTATTTCCCCCAAGGTACCTTCATTACCGTTCTTTATTCCTTTGATTATTTCTTTAAGTTTTTTTCTTCATCTATTCATCAATTTTTCAAGATTTATTAGTAAAGGATAGTGAAACATTGTTCTTTTGCAAAATATTGGCCTAAATCTATCTCAACACACAGACACACCCATTGATTTCCATCCTTTTACGTCCTCACTACTATTGGTTTCCTATAATTTTGATGACATGCTCCTCGCCGTTGTTTCGATTTGGGTTGTTGATAGGAAGAATGTGATGGGTTTCAATCTGGTTTATGAGAGTAACAGCTTCGATCTGCTCTTTTTTTTCTTTTACAAATTAATATTTTAGATATATAAATTTATAGGAAGAAGGTTACGGGTTTCTTTTCGCAAATTGATGGGAAGAAGATGATGGGTTTTCTTTGTTGAGGATGACTATTTCAAGATATGAGGTCTGATTGCTTTGGGTACATTATTCGCATGTCATGCTTCATTAGGGAATTGATTTTTTTAAATTCCAGTCATCAATTAGGTAAATTTATGTTCATCATTGAATTGCAACTCATTTGACCAAAAAAGAGAGAGGTTCCTATGTCTTAAATATGAAACATCCAACCCCACAGGTCCACCTCACTTTGGCAACACCCATCCATGGTTGAATTCTAATAGGCATATTGTAATTTGTACATTTGTTGAAATGCATCAAAGTGCCTATGCAAATAGGTTGTATTATCATCATCTTGTCTTCAATTTGATAAATGAACTCGGTTGATGAAATTACTCAATTTTTAACGAGATTTAATATTGGAAATGAAGAGCCTTTTTGAGAGTTATGGTGTCGAGCTTGATTATAGGCACTTGAGCCTTTATTGCCGATCACATGACTCATTCTGGTGGGTACAAAACAGACCCATGAGTAGATTTGGCAGCATATTGGAATTGATATCTCCTTTTCTTATGTGTCGTTAGAGACGACATCCAAGCTTATAGTCGAAGTTGCGTCTCATGGTTGAAGGATAAATTGGAGACGCCAACGGCTAGGATTTGCCTCGTTTTGTACTTTAAAGTCGGTACTGGTTCAATGGAGGTGATGCAGGAATTGGATATGTAAGTCATGTGCAGCCAGCAGCCTGATTGTTGGCTGGTTGGGTTTCATATTTGACATCTTTTGTTATGAAATTTGTTTTAATTATTGTTTAGTATGATGATGCCTTTTTTTCCTCGATCAATTCTTGCTATTCCGAATACATTTTACCTTATAATCGAATTTTCACCTTACTTGACATCGATTGATTTTTATTTAAAGTTTTGATACATTGAGATCAAAGGTAGAGAGATTGTTTTCGTGAAACAGCTCCTTGCGAAACAAGATAGAGAGTGAAGACTTGAGGAGAATGTTAATAGAACCTTGAGTCCTTAGCTAGCTTCTTTCAACAACTTTATCGTATTTTTTAAGTTATTTGTTGTGATTTAAGTTGCTTACCAGTTTATCTCGAAATTTTTTCATCGTACTTACCTGGCACGCATCAACAACCTTCTGACTTATGTTGCTCAAGTGTGGGGATGGTTTGGTTTACCCATCCTGCCAGACCGTAGCTGTCATCTCAGGTACAATTCTCATCCTAGCTTCTTAGCTCTGTTAACAACAATGTTTCATATAAGTGTGATTTTAAACTCGTTCACGGGTGTTCTTTGGTAAATATTTTGACAGTTCAGAAACGGGTCGCATATGCACCTCTTTCGATGACCATCATCGGTAGAGTTGATCTCTACAAGTCTAATCTATGGGATCTCCCACGTAAGTATATATATGAATCCCTGCATCGATCTTTTTTTTCATCTTTGTTTGTTTTGTGGTTTTTGATTGCCAACCTGGCCTAATGCCTTAACATTCAAGCCGTAAAAAACAGTCGAGTATGAATGAAAAAATAAGCTGCATATACCATAAAGCTCATTAAGCTCTAAGTTAGCAACGCGGTCAATAGCATATAAATAGATATCTTTTAATAGAGCAAACATATCTTTATATGCTCTATTAAAAGTGACTTTTTAATAATGATATCTATTAAAAAAATAACATTATGTTTATAAAAGATATCTTTTAATAGAGCAAACATATCTTTATATGTCTCTAAGTTAGCAACGCGGTTAGTAGCATATAAAGATATGTTTATTTTTTCCTAATGTTATCTTTTTTCTGTTGATGCTCTATTAAAAAAATTCTGATATCTCTTGTATTTCCATCCTGAAAGATTTTGGTTCTTTAAGAAATCTCCAGTCATATAATGCACCAGTAATCCACTCTAAAGCATCATATGCTAAGCCACTTTTTCTGTGTTCTTAACATTTCGTTAAGGTCCTAAGCTTCAAATGTGTTTTGATACTGTATCCCTCTTCACCATACCTTCATCTTGGTCTTTTGTAATTCATCACTGAAATCCAACCATGACATCAGTTGGCTTAATTTCTATCCCTAACATATATTGAATGTGGAGGCAATCTAAGTGGATGAAGTTTATGATGGTTTCAATTTTATTTTCTCACCTTTTTAAGTGGATGAAGTTTATAAGGTCAACGGTTGATGTATGAAGTCATTATGTTCAAACAGGAGGTTGCTCCATAACAAGAATCGAATGACCCACATTAGGTAACTTATTTGATCTGTATGAACACCATTGTGAAGAATTTTGATAGTTTTTTTGTTTTAGTTAGAACTTCATCTACTATTTTTATGTTTGTTGATTGAAATGATATGTTGATTTTAACAATTAATGTCGAGTAATTTATGTGTAAAACAATTAGCCAAAATATTCTAATGTCCTATCTAAATTGATATGCTCGAGAATCTCGAAATTTTGAAGGGTTTATTTATAGCCAAACATTAACAATGGAAAGAAATGTAAAAGCATGTAAAATAATGCAATGAATATACACATTTTCATATCAGCCAACAACATATTCATTTTCATTCGTTTCCCATTCCTTAGATTAAACCAATCACTCCCTACCACATGTCAAATGCATTTCAGAGCTGACTTAGCGATTAAGGCTAACGGAGGGATTCAATCTCGTCTCTCAAAAGATTCGAACTTGAACCTATTGTGCACATTTTTGCTAACTTAGCTACACACTCGAGGGCTTCTCATTTTTCATTTACTATAAAATAAAATACGGGCAGGTCGGGAATTCACAAGAAAAATACCAATAACAATGTCCGGTTCATTACGAGCTTCCTCTGTGGTGATCTGGAAATCACGAGCATGGACTTTGGGTACCTCCTCCTTTTGAACGAAAGACCCAGTTGTCGTCGGTCGCTGAACTGATGCTTTACTTTCTTCTCGTTTGAATCGAGGGCAATTTTTCTGTTTGTGCCCTAATATGTGTCCTCCCGTCGTGGACATCTAGTACGGATATGGCCCACATCGCCACAACAAAAGCATCTAAGAGTCGTCGGTTCAGCGTTACATCGTCCCGAATGAAGCTTACCACACTTATGACAATTTCGTGGCGCATTTGACTGCAATAAAGTTGTGTTAAGTTCAACAATTCATATTATTTAACTATAATATTTACGATTTATACCTGGAGCGTATAAGCCTGCGGAGGAGCATGGGGAGTGGTTTGAGTTTGTGCTCGTCTTGGGGTGAAGAATCAAGGCGGTTTGTGGGTCGGTAACGAGAACGTTCTATCATTTCGTTGTCGTTTCAGTGATGAAACGGTCTCATCTTGAATCGTCAAATCATGCTCACGTCGTCGAGCATACTCTACCGCCTTGCCAAAGTTGGGGATATCACGATTTGCAACGAAGTCCCGAATGTCCCTTCGTAGTCCATAAACAAAATGATTAATCTTGTCATGCTCCGATGTTATAAACCGTTTGGCAAAACGTGCCTTTCGGTTGAATTCAACTTCATAGTCAATCACAGTCATCGACCCTTGCTTTAGTTCCAGAAACTCTTTTTCCAAACGCCGCTGTAAATCGGCCGGGCAATATTGTTCATAAAATCGAGTCAAAAAGGACTCCCAAGTCATACTCATACGTGTATTCGGGTCGAGAGATTCGAATGTTGTATCCCACCACGTGAGAGCTCTATCCGTGAACATCACTGTTGCATAGGTAACTTTGTCGTCATCCAACACCCGAGTGATACAGAATAATTTCTCGGTATTATGTACCCACTGCATCGCCAATATTGGATCAGAGTGTCCAGCAAATTCCGTGGCTCCACTACCCCAGAATGCTTTGAACAAGACCCGCTCAGACTTGGATCATGAGGTTTCACCGTCGACATTCTCTTTACCTTTGTCAGTGGGTTTTGGAGCATTCATCTGTTCACGCTCCTCAGTTAACCGTCGTTCTATGTCATTGCATTGTTGATCTAACGCAGTTCGAACATAATCTGTTAAATATTTTATCATTGTTTCTGTCTGAGGAGATAATGAGTCTCCCTCATTATTTTCGGCATTACTCGGAGCATTCTCTCTGATATTTAGATCTGTCGGTGTATGGCTAGCAGCGTTTTGATCCGACATTGCACTAAAAGTTGTAAATATAAAAAGAATTAATAATAAATTACCCTAAACCCAGGCCCCCACCCAAATTTAGGCCTCTCCTAACAGTTCATATCCCGTATAATCATCGCCTAGTTACTATACATCATCAACGCCTAGTTTAAGTCTAAGTACCACTTAATGATACCTAGTTCACTTAAACCACTGCTCTGATACCATATTTGTAATATCACGATTTTCAAAACGCCCAATCTCTATTTTAATCTCCAAAATTAATCATTTTAAAACCACCAAAATACGGGATATTAATTTTAGTCGAAACTTCGAAATGTACGCTTCAAAATATCGTTTTATAACCGCTACCAACCACATCGGTAAAATGTACAAGCAACCACATGATTAAAGTTTGCAACCCAAAAAAATTACAATACTTCGGGACACTTCTATCCGATATAACTATATACATAACTATCAAAAGAATATTACGACATATATACCAAAAGATCGAGTTGTCAGCTTCTAATCAACTCCACGATCTACTTTTCCACGCACTTGCTCTTATCTAAAACTGATTTTCCTGAAAAATGTTAGATAATTCGGGTTAAGCATTAAATCTTAGTGAGATAAATGAACTAATCATTATATGTAGTAATTATAAATATATGTATATGGAACGGAAATATAACCAAGATGTTACACAACACATGGAACGAACTGACCGGAACATTATACTAACTCATACCGGATGGAGTATACGATTACCATACTTAAGAGGCCAAATGTCGTGAATCGACCATTTTCGGCAACAACAATCCATAACACGAGTTATTCAAGAAGTCATGTCAAACCAAATTAAACAAGACATAACTATCAGAAATTATTAGACTTTGCACCAACCCACCCTTCCCCTTCTGGGTGTGCCAAAGTCCTATACTCATGACCCTCCTAAACATTGGGCAATGAGTACGACAAACTGAATGTCTCACCGGCCTCCCCCTTCATCCGGGATGTTGACATCCACCGTTGCTTCCGACATGCTACACAAAGTTGTACCCGTACTCCCGACATAACAAAGAAACCGAAGAAATAAAACCAACAGAATCCGGATCCAAAACCGACCACCATCGCAGAAAGAATCACGTAATGGAAACGACTCAATCGGAACCAAAGACTATCCATAAAGATAAGAAATCACATGAAACAAATACACACAAAGGAAATGTATATATAAATATAAATACAATATATATTAACTAGTCATTTAACTCACAGTGCTACCAGTAGTCAACCGGAAGTCAATTCAGAAGCTACGTCCCAACTTCGTTATCCCACGTTGAGGTATCCTCCAAATACAACCAACATGTTTCAAATGATCCCTGGAGTGAGTTCAACAAGTATCATGAGCTTTAGGCAACAAATACTCAAGATAATACCTTAACTAGTTAACTTTCTTTCTTGCATTCTGCATTACAACCCTCTGTTTATCCCCTGTTTTGCCTTACTTAGACTCAAAATCACTTAATGACTTATAAAGATGAAATAATTTAGACTCTCATATGGTTTTGATACAACTTACCTCATATCAATAGGATTTTTCTTTGATTTTATACAAATTTTACAACACAGCATCTACAAGCTGTCAAAATTCAGCTTGACAGCCCTGTACAAAGTGCACTTTGTATTTTGTACCCTCTCATCATCTAATTATGTCATTTGTGAGGTGTTAGCACCAATATTACCTCCTACATATCAATCCAACTATGGGCTCTACTTATAGCTCACTATAACACTTTAACATTTTAGCAAATTCTCTTTTTACATAATTAATACATAAAGCATGTTTTAACATATAATACATATTTAGAATCACTAGTTAAGCATATTTTGGAGGCTGGATGTTACAAACACCTCCTCCTTTTGAAGATTCCGTCCTCGGAATCATCATTGCTCGAACAGGGTCGGGTACTTCGACATCATTTATGCTTTATTCTCCCAATTCCATTTTGGCCCACGGTGATGCTTCCACTTAACCAACACCAGTTCCACGACCTTGTTGCGCAGATTTACCATTCGTTCATTTAAGATATCCTCGGGTTCTTCAACATATCTCAGTTTCTCGTCTACTTTAACTTCCGTTAATGGAACCACCTCCTCGTGTTTATCGAGACATTTCCTTAGATAACCAACATGAAAAACATCATGGATACCTGTGAGTTCCTCTGGCAACCCAAGCTGATATGCTTGCTTTCCAACACGCTCCAATATATTGAACGGTCCGATAAAATGAGGACTGAGTTTACCGTGATTTCTAAATCGTAAAACACCTTTCCATGGGGAGACTTTTAGCATAATGAGGTCTCCAACTGATAACTCAATCGGTCTTCGGCGGCAATCTGCATAAGATTTCTGTCGATCCTGAGCAGCTTTCATTCTTTCCCGTATAACTTGAATCTTATCGTGGGTGATTTGGACTAATTCTGGACCAGCTAGAGTCTTCTCTCCCGTTTCCCGCCAATAAAGAGGCGTACGACACTTACGTCCGTACAGAGCCTCGAAAGGAGCCATTCCGATCGTCGAGTGATAACTGTTATTGTATGAGAATTCAACCAAGGGCAAGTGAGTATCCCAGCTACCGCCAAACTCAAGTACACAAGCTCGTAACATATCTTCGAGTGTTTGGATCGTACGCTCTAATTGTCCGTCTGTCTGTGGATGATACGCGGTACTGAATGCAACTCGCGTTCCCAATTCGTGCTGTAGACCGGACCAAAAGTTAGAGGTGAAACGTGAATCACGATCTGAGATTACCTTCAAAGGTACGCCATGTCGAGCAATAATCTCGTTAATATAAAGTTGTGCCCATCGATCCATTGTATATGACTCTCAAACAGGAAGGAAATGTGCGTTCTTTTTCAATCGGTCCACAATAACCCAAATACTATCGTGCTGTCGAGGGGTCTTTGGCAGTTTTGTTATCAAATCCATAGTCAATTCCTCCCATTTCCATACTGGTATATCGAGTGGATGTAAACTTCCGTATGGTTTCTGATGTTCGGCCTTTACCTGCAAATATGTGACACACTTTTCAACGTAACGACATATATCAACTTTCATTCCTGGCCACCAGTAATCGATACGCAAGTCATGGTACATCTTCGTACTTCCCGGATGAACGGATAATCTCGACTTATGCGCCTCTGCCAAGATAGTCTCCCGTAAGCCTCCGAGTCTCGATACCCAGATTTGGGTCTTGAAGACTTTAAGTCTGCGATTATCGTCAGTTAAAGAATCTAAATAACCCACCATGCATTCAGACTTGACATGTTCCGGCTTCAAAGCCTCAGTCTGCCATCTCTGTAAGTCATTGATAAGAGTAGATTCTAGCGACGTATGAGTGATAGCGTAACACATAGATCCGATATACGCCTTCCTACTTAACGCATCTGCCACTACGTTGGCTTTACCCGGATGGTAGAGTATCTCACAGTCGTAATCTTTAATCAACTCCATGGCCCGTTGCTGACGCATATTCAAGGTTTGCTGGTCAAAAAGATATTTCAAACTCTTGTGATCAGTATACAATTGGCATTTCGTGCCGTATAGATAATGACACCAGAGTTTCAAAGCAAAGACAACCGCTGCTAGCTCAAGATAATGGGTTGGATAATTTTTCTCATATTCTTTTAGTTGTATCGAGGCATATGCGATTACCTTGCCCCGTTGCATAAATACATAACCCAATCCTAGCTTTGAAGCGTCACTGTATACTATGAAATCATCACTGCCTTCAGGTAAGGAAAATACCGGTGCGTGCGTCAAACAATCTTTTAAAGTCTGGAATGCGTTTTCCTGGGCCTCGTTCCAAACAAATTTCACATCCTTGCGGGTGAGAGAAGTGAGGGGTATGGCGATTTTCGAGAAATCCCGTATGAATCGTCGATAGTAACCCGCCAAGCCGAGAAAACTACGTACTTCGGAGGCATTCTTAGGTTGTCCCCATTTCTGTATTGCCTCGATCTTGGATGGTTGCATGGAAACACCATCGCAAGATATCGTATGCCCCAAGAATTGTACCTGACGGAGCCGTAATTCACATTTGAAGAACTTGGCATATAATCATTCCTTTCTCAGCAACTCCAACATTTCTCTAAGGTGCACGGCATGATCGTCCTCGGTCTTAGAATATACCAATATATCATCAATAAAGACAATAACATACTTATCAAGCATCATGCGACACACTCGATTCATTAAATCCATGAATGCTGCAGGCGCATTCGTAAGTCCAAACGACATGACAAGGAATTCATAATGTCCATACCGTGTGCGGAAAGCTGTCTTAGGCACATCCTCCTCACGTACATTAAGCTGATGATATCCTGATCTCAAATCGATCTTGGAAAAATAACTTGCACCATTTAGTTGATCAAATAGATCATCAATTCATGGTAGGGGGTATTTATTCTTGACGGTTACTTTATTCAGTTCCCGGTAATCTATACACATTCGGAAAGAACCATCTTTCTTCTTTACGAACTTACCGGAGTACCCCAAGGTGAAGTGCTCGGTCGAATGAATCCCTTGTCCAAAAACTCTTGTAACTGGCTCATCATTTCTTTCATTCCCACCGGTGCAAGACGATAGGGCGTCTTAGCGATAGGAGCGGCACCGGGTACTAAATCGATTCGAAACTCTACTTGTCTGTCTGGTGGCAACCCTGGCAAGTCATCAGGAAATACATCCGGATACTCACATACGATTGGCACATCCTTCACCGTATTCTTCGCCTCTTTGGATGAATATAAAACATAGGCCAGAAAAGAGGAATATCCTTTCTTTAGATATCGTCGGGCCTTGAGCATAGAGATTACCTTTACATCTCCTACATGTCGTTCATCGTATACATATAGGTAATCTCCGTCGTCCTTCGGTATTTGAATCATTCGGTGAGAGCATATGATGTCAACGCGGTTCTTGGCTAACCAATCAATCCCAATAACGATATCAAAGCCATGAATATCCATCGGGATCAGATCTATTGAGAACTCATAATCGTCAAGAATTAACACACAATCTCTATATACTTTATCGGCAACTAGAACACCCCCGTTAGCCGTATCAACAGTGAATGGTTTATCAAGCATAGAAGGTGCAGAATCCAGAAATCGAGTATAATAATGCGATACGAAGGAGTTAGTTGCTCCAGAATCAAATAAAATACGGGCAAGTCGGGAATTCACAAGAAAAATACCAATAACAACGTCCGGTTCATTACGAGCTTCCTCTGCGGTGATCTGGAAAGCACGAGCATGGGCTTTGGGTACCTCCTCCTTTTGAACGAAAGACCCAATTGTCGTCGGTCGCTGAACTGATGCTTTACTTTCTTCTCATTTGAATCGAGAGCAATTTCTCTGTTTGTGCCCTAATACTCCACACGAATAACATGCGTCATTCCTTCGTGGACAACTAGTACGGATATGGCCCACATCGCCACAACAAAAGCATCTAAGAGTCGTCGGTTCAGCGTTACATTGGAGTTGTGTTAAGTTCAACAATTCATATTATTTAACTATAATATTTACGATTTATACCTGGAGTATATAAGCCTGCGGAGGAGCATGGGGAGTGGTTTGAGTCTGTGCTCGTCTCAGGGTGAAGAATCAAGGCGGTTTATGTAGACCTGGCAAACGTGTCGTGTCGTGTCGGGTTCAAAGTTAAACGGGTTGAAAGTGTCTAACCCTAACCCGACCCGTTTAATAAACGGGTCAGAAAATCCCAACCCTAACCCGACCCACCTAACCCGCCACGACCCGCCTAACCCGTTTAACATTTATAAAGTTAAAATTAAAAATCGAAAATTCACAAAAAATACAAATACAAAATTCAAATGAAAGCATTAGAAATCCAAAATTTATAGTTCAAAATTATAATCAAATCTAAAACACTAAAAATCCAAAGCATTAAAAGGAAAACTTATATATATATATATAAATATATATATATATATATAAACGGGTTATTCGGGTCATTTTCGAGTTGAAATTTTTGACCATGACCTTACCCGTTTAATTTTCGTTTCGTGTCGTGTCAACCCGTTTACTTATACGGGTTGAAATGTATTACCCAAACCCGTTTATTTCGTGTCGAGTTCATGTCGGGTTAGCGTGTCGTGTCAGTTTTTGCCAGGTCTAGGTTTGTGGGTCGGTAACGAGAACGTTCTATCATTTCGCTGTTGTTTCAGTGCTGAAACGATCTCATCTTGAATCGTCAAATCATGCTCACATCGTCGAGCATACTCTACCGCCTTGCTAAAGTTGGGGATATCACGATTTGCAACGAAGTCCCGAATGTCCTTTCGCAATCCATCAACAAAATGATTAATCTTGTCGTGCTCCGATGTTATAAACCGTTTGGAAAAACGTGCCTTTCGGTTGAATTCAACTTCATAGTCAATCACAGTCATCGACCCTTGCTTTAGTTCCAGAAACTCTTTTTCCAAACGCCGCTGTAAATCGGCCGGGAAATATTGTTCATAAAATCGAGTAAAAAAGGACTCCCAAGTCACACTCATACGGGTATTCGGGTCGAGAGATTCAAATGTTGTATCCTACCACGTGAGAGCTCTATCCGTGAACATCGCTGCTGCATAGTTAACTTTGTCGTCATCCAACACCCGAGTGATACGGAATACTTTCTCGGTATTCTGTACCCACTGCATCGCCAATATTGGATCAGAGTGTCTAGAAAATTTCGTGGCTCCACTGCCCCAGAATGCTTTGAACAAGACCCGCTCAGACTTGGGTCGTGAGGTTTCACCGTCGACTTTCTCTTTACCTTTGTCAGTGGGTTTTGGAGCATTCATCTGTTCAAGAAATAAAATCCATAATTGGTCCAAGCCTTCCAAATATCCAAGAAATCTCTTTTAGTAAATTAAATCCCCTCATTGGCGACTAAAACGACCATTCAAACTCAATAAACCATTTATAAAACTTAGATATCTCAAATATGTTCAAATACTTGATTATCCATAAAACTCATCAAATATGAAGAGTGCCCATAAAATAAGTTCAAAATCCCAAAAACATTTATATTCTGACATGTATATAGTTTTGTAAAGAAACTAGAACTCGCTTTGCTAGATTAGATTAATCTAGGTTTTACCCTCAAAGCTTGAGTTTCTTGGATGAGATCTTGAATCCTTCCACTAGCTCCAAGTTTACTATAGCAATCCTTAGCTACAAACATTTCTAAGTTATACCAAGTTCTAACAAATGGAAAGGAAATGAGAACCATAAAATCCTAATTTCTTAGGTGAAGGAAAAGAAGGTTACCTTAACCACAACTTGTATTCACCAACAAAATTGCACCTCTAGAGCTACAATTAAGATCCCAAACTCCAAAATCACCAAAAGAATAGAAAAGGGTTTGATGAAACCCTAGATGCTTAGAATCCATGAAAATGGGTGTGAGATGAAGACCTCCAACCTTTGCATTCCATTTCTAGCCTGGTGATGAAAGATTTCCTTGAAAATCAAGGATTGAGACTCCAAAATACCTAAAACCCCCCAAGGAAATCGAGAGGGTTCGTTGGGAGAAGGAATGACATGCAGAGAGTAGCAACAAATGAGAAGAGGTAGCCAAAAATCGGATTTAAAGATTCCTGCCCCCCCCCGACCGCAACTGTGACCGACGACTATTCCTTGACATAGTTTGTAACATCCCGCCTGCCTCGACAACAATATTGTCCGCTTTGCCCCTGGATTTAACCAACGTGTAGCGCACGGATTTGTTTCTGGCGACCTGGTGAGAAACTTCCCAGGGGGTCACCCATCCTGGGACTACTCCCACCCAAGTACGCTTAACCTCAGAGTTCCCAGAACCTGACGTGCTTGTGGCCCCAAAACGCGTTGTTGTTAGGAAGGCCAAGATATTACTTATAACACCCAGCATCACTCCTGTCCACGGCCGATATGGGATATGCCTAAGGTGTTACAAACACCCCCCCTTGGGACTCATCGTCCTCGATGAGGTTTGCCCCATATCCCGAACGGCACAGGAGTGACTCTGATACCATCTGTAACATCTCGCCTGCCTCGACAACAATATTGTCCGCTTTGCCCCTGGATTTAACCAACGTATAGCGCACGGATTTGTTTCTGGCGACCTGGTGAGAAACTTCCCAGGGGGTCACCCATCCTGGGACTACTCCCACCCAAGCACGCTTAACCTCAGAGTTCCCAGAACCTGACGTGCTTGTGGCCCCAAAACGCGTTGTTGTTAGGAAGGCCAAGATATTACTTATAACACCCAGCATCACTCCTGTCCACGGCCGATATGGGATATGCCTAAGGTGTTACATAGTCGCATGGCACTGTCGCTCGCTTCCAACCAGTCGCAGTATGAGGTTTGCGATTGTGCCCGACGACAGTGACCCTGGCATTGTCGTCGGGCACTGTCGTCCATAATGTACCGAATGCCTCCCCCCCCCCCCCCCCGACGACCTTGCCCTAGCAATAGTGACCCATGTTACAATCGTCGGGCACTGTTGCCCAAACTGTGCAGGGATTCAAAATATTTCCTTTTTCGAGCCCGAAAGCTCCCGATACGCTTAAGGTCTAAAGTAATTGTCTTTTAGACTAAATTATACTTTAAGTGGGATGATTTCACCACAGAGCATTGAATCTACATTTTCACTAATTCTTACTGAAAATTCCAAGTGTTACAATCCTCCCCACCTTGAAAATCATCTTCGTCCTCGAAATCTTGAATAGGAAATACCACTCGAGAATGATCCGCTAGACTTCCAAAGGCATGGAGCAATCCTAACGAAATCCAAATCCACCAATAACTTGCCATGTAATAATTTGGAGATCTTAGTTGACTAATCTTTAGTCTCTACATTCTCAATAATCATTACCAAACAAGCGAGCGCCGGTTTAGGGGCATCACACCTTTTCCTTTCGTAAGGCACCCTCATATAACCACCTTGTTAAGGGCCACAAGAGGGAAGTCCACCTTTAACACTAAACAAAATTTAAGATTCCCCAAAGCCCTTCGCCCGAAAGGTTTAGGCGAATCATTCATCCGCGTTGGCCTTGCATCCATTCTTTGTTTCTCACGACCTTATGGAGGATTTTCGTTCTGCCGATCTCTGAAATGTTCACAGGGTATTCTATCGGTCTCACCGACTCCAAGTAAACCTCCTTATGGTCATTGATTCCAAATACCAAAGTTAAGGACGACCCTATCGATAACCTTTACTAATAGACTCTCAAGCGAGGCCCCAACATAGGGATATTTCCCAACTCTCTAAGTTCATTCTTAGAACAACTACTGATTTCAACTTAACTTTCACTCTGACAAGCTATATGAAACTATACCACCCTAACATAAAAACTTCAATCCCAAACTTAAGGAAAAATCCTTAACACGAATCATTAACAAAATCACTAAGGTCTTATAACCTTTCTTAGAATCATCAATCCTCTTTTTCTTCACCACAATCCTTACGGCATCTACAAATCTTAGTCCCAAACTCTTGCCTAGAAGGTATTACTAGGCTCTTAGTCGGCTGCACACCAACCCATTTATTTGGTCATACCCATCCGAGCATCAGTCCCTCTTAAGAAATGATTCAAACCTATCACGCTTGGGGTGTATTTTATTTCATTACTTCAAAATCTTATGCCTAGGATTTGGTTGGATCTACAAAAATCAAGATAGCCTCGAGTTGTCTGGTTCATAGACGTCATTAATTTGTTAAGGGTCTTGCTCCCCAAAATCTTCTAAAACATCACACACTCGTAAGGTTCTACTAACTATCATCTACCACTTTCCTTGCCATCTCCTTTGGAAAGTAACACAATTCCCTCAGCGGTCGATTGCAAAGGTCAGGGTGTGCTAACAATACCTGATACCAAATTCTTTACAATTCCTCCTACGGGTACGGGTGGAAGGCGTTCCCATGGTTCATCTAAGCATGTTCGACACCCGACCCATCTCATGAAAACTTCCTTTAAGACACACCAAAACTCTTAGTCCATATTACCAATTTTTCAATTTACAATTCTTATATAGAACTCTTAAGCTAAAACGGACAGTGTCGATCGTCACCAATCTCCGGAACTTGTCTTTTAAAACTCCAACGTTGCCTAGTATCAATTCTAGTTTTGGTCACACGACATAACTTATCTTTTACCGGATTTTCTAAGATTCCTCGAAATGCTACCAAAATCGACCTATAACATCAATTCCTAGAAGCTGGTAGTACTTCTATCATTAATCGAGGTAGCGACAACGACACTAACCACAACTTGTACACAAACATCAACACTAACAATTAGAATGTAACCAATGGGGAACGTACCTGTCGTTACTGACATGCCACTCTCACTTTGGCATGCTATGCCTGTTGTCCGACCCTTCACTGATTCCTACACGTGGACAATCCTTCTTAACGTGGCCTGGTTCCTTACACACAAAGCAGTTTGTGCCCTTGATGGAGAAATCTCAATAGGAGTGACCCAACATCCCACACTTGAGACATGTCATAGGGTTGGGATCGCACCTACCCGCATGTTTGACTTGACGCACTTGACACCACTTCGACTTCCTCCGATGGTCAGCTCCTTTCCCATCGTCATGGTCATTGTGTTCTTGAGATGAACTCCACCGGTCCTCCCGTTTTCTATTTTATTTAATCTCTACCACTTCTTCGTAACTCTGAGCATAAACATATTCCATGAATTGTGATTCTTCTATTGCTTCTCGAAAGGTTGAGGCTTTAGAACTTCGGACCATAACCTTCATATCAGCCGGTAGTCCTTTTAGATAAGCCTTGACTCTGTCTTTCTCACTCAGGATGACATGTCCCACCAGATCCAGTTTCTCCATGAAGTGGTTGGAGTATTCTCTCACCGACATGTTTCCTTTCTTGAGGGCTCGGAATTCCTTCTCTATTCGGTCAATTGCCCTCTCGTTACAATATTCATCCAACACTTTCCTTTTGAAAGCATCCCATGTTATTGATGAGGTGATAACAGTTCCATGAGTGGACTTGGTAACATTCCACGAAGTAAGAGCTCGACCCCTCATCATGTGGGAGGCGAACTTCACCTTCTGTCCCTCATCACACTCACTAGAGTCAAATGCTTGTTCCATCTCTTGGATCTAATTCATGCACACCACCGGGTTGTCTGTTCCCGAAAACTCTGGCGGCTTGCTACACAGGAAATTCTTGTATGCGTAGGCTCTCCCACCATGTCTCATATTAGCAACAACAATATCCTTCATCCGGATTACATTTCTAGTTTCCCCGGGACCCCTCGCATCATGCCTAGCGGCTACTTCCTGCCTCCAGTCGTTGGCACTTCTGTCTTCTAACAATTTCTTTATCCTTTCTTCTTGTCGCTCCATAGCTGAATTCATCAGTTGAACCACGCTAGTTAATAGTACGAAATGATTGTTTACCTCTTGAACACTTGGATCCGTGAGATTCGTACTCACTCTTTGTGCGTGCTATGGTCCATCATCTGACAATGGCGGCAACAGAGGAGGTAGTACATGGTTGGTTCCCACTGCTTGACTTGGAGTTGCTATGCTTATATCATACCCGTCCTCTTGTGCTTGTACTTCTCTCCGCGCATCTGCCCTACTTATCTAAAACACACGAAAATGAGGTTAAGAGTTTACACCGACACCATATTTACAACAAAGACATACTACTACACCCATCAAGTATCGAAATAATGGTAAAGTCAAGCACGCTCACGTAACATTATATTCATAATAGCAGTAGCTAAGTGAAATTATGAACATAACATACATAAGAATCCTCATTACTATAGTCACGACTCTTAACTAGTGCATTTTTGTCGACCACCACCACCTACACTCATCCTAACAGTTCTACTCATAACGAACCAGTCATAACTTAAAGTCTCAGCTTAAGTATGGGCATCTAAAATTCATACCTAGTTCACTTAAACTTGAGCTTTGATACCAACTTGTTACACCCCTAAAAATCGAAAAAAGCAGACAATTTTAAAACTTCCAAAAATCCTTTAAATACATAGTTTGAAATAACAAATATTCGAAGCTTACAAAGAAAGAAACACTACAATATGTATCAGAGTTCTAACAGAACTATCTAGTACCGCAAACGGGGATAAAGTCAGTCGGGTGCTACTAAAACCACCAAAGTCTGCTATCTTCTCAAAACCGAATGACGTCTCTAAAGTCATCTTACCGGAACTTCTACCAAGCTCCACTGGCCACTCAGATCCATCTAAGACATAATATACGTGTCGACAGAAAAAGTGTTAGGCTTAACGCCTACTGAGTTAAATCAGTTTTCATCAAATAAATCATAAAACGTTTAAAACGAATATTTTATTCTAAAAAATGATCGTCCTTGAAATATAAGTTATAAAAAGGCTTTGATTACAAACCATGTTACTATCAATACCAAGCGCCCATTTTCAAATAAATATTCACATCCAATCTCCCCAAAAAAGCACACACGAGGTATTTCATCAAAATACTATTTATATAAATAAGTGGCACGTTTTAACACCAAAAGTATGGATAAAGGAATACCCGAAGATAACACCTTTCGGCGATGGGGGAGGCCCGATTCCATCGAGTATGGCGGGAATACAAAGTTAAGCCACTTATCAACATTCACGAGATTTACTTTGGGTCATGGATCCCCGTATACGGCTCCATTGAGCAACCACCGCAAGATACCCAAATGACCCTAGTGTCTACTCGACCTCTAGATGAGTGTCACCACAAAAGTCACAAATCCCATATCCAACTCACCATGGGCACCAACGCAAGACTTAGATCCTGTATACGGCTCTCAAAAGCCACCAACACAAGCTTACATAAAAAACAAGACTTCGGGACCACTCACTAGACTCAAACATGGACATCAAAACTCCATGATGAACAAACCGACTCCTATGCCTATGGATCCATTGCATTACAGTCTAAACATTACATGACTCCAAATGAATGAACTAATGCATTCAAAACATGTAATAACCAATACTTGTACAATAATTGCATTTCCATAAAATGCTCCATAATGAGCCATTTGTACCGACAACGTCCCAAACTCATTAGAGTATACGTCAAGCCATACAACATCATAAAATGTTTGGCAAATAAGTAAAGTCAATATGACTACATAAGTCGATGTACAACTTTCCCAAAACTGGTATTTTCTCCAAGTATAATTGGCCAAAGGCCCAAACCATAAGGCTCACGTTCTTCCAAAATATACATAAGGTCAAAGAATGACCGTTTCCAAATACTCACACTTTTAAAGCAAAAGAGCTTAAAGTTCAAATATTCAAAACTTATAAATTGGGTGAAATCCCAAAAATAACCATAACTTCAAGATAGTCCATAAATAACCGAACTCATATGACAATTCCAAATAAAATCATTTGTAAACCCAAAATTGTACATATAAGAAATAAAATCCATATTTGGGCCAAGCCTTCCAAATATCCAAGAAATCTCTTTTAGTAAATTAAATCCCCTCATTGGCGACTAAAACGACCATTCACACTTAATAAACCATTTATAAAACTTAGATATCTCAAATATGTTCAAATACTTGATTATCCATAAAACTCATCAAATATGAAGAGTGCCCATAAAATAGGTTCAAAATCCCAAAACATTTATATTTTGACATTTATATAGTTTTGTATAGCAACTAGGACTCACTTTGCTAGATTAGACTAAATCTAGGTTTTACCCACAAAGCTTGAGTTTCTTGGATAAGATCTTGAATCCTTCCACTAGCTCTAAGTTCACCACAACAATCCTTGGCTACAAACATTTCTAAGTTATACCAAGTTCCAACAAATGGAAAGGAAATGAGAACCATAAAACCCTAATTTTCCAGGTGAAGAAAAAGAACAACTTTTATTCACCAACAATATTGCACCTCTAGGCCTACAAGTTAAGATCCCAAACTCCAAAATCACCAAAAGAATAGAAAAGGGTTTGATGAAACCCTAGATACTTAGAATCCATGAAAATGGGTGTGAGATGAAGATCTCCAACCCTTGCATTCCATTTCTAGCTTGGTGATAAAAGACCTCCTTGAAAATCAAGGATTAAGACTCTAAAATACCAAAAAACCCCAAGGAAATCGAGAGGGTTCATTGGGAGAGGGAATGAGATGAAGAGAGTAGAAACAAATGAGAAGAGGTAGCCAAAAATCGTATTTCAATACTCCTGCCCCCCCGACCGCGACTGTGAATGGGGATTATGCCCTTAGCATAGTCGCATGGCACTGTCGCCCGCTTCCAACCAGTCGTGGTATGAGGCCCACGATTGTCCCCCGCGACAGTGACCCTGACATTGTCACCGGGCACTGTCACCCAGAATGTACCGAATGCCTTCCTCCCTCAGCGACCTTGCCCTAACGATAGTGACACAAGTCACAGTCGCTAGGCACTGTTGCCCAGGCTGTGCACGACTCTGATATCCTTTCTTTTGCGCGCTCGAAAGTTCTAAAGTAATTGTCTTTTAGACTATATTATACTTTAAGTGGGCAGATTTCACAACAGAGCATTGAATCTACAATTTTACTAATTCTTACCGAAAATTCCGGGTGTTACAGAACATGTGTGGAACACCTCGAAAGGGATGGGCGCTAAAGCCTTTAGAGAATTGAGTCATCTTTGATAGAAATCCAACCTATTGACCGGAGATCCCAAGATAGAGATTTAAAGGGGAAAACAAGTCACATGGTGATATGATATAAAGAATAATGCAATTTGTGGAGTTCTACTCCAAGTTCATCCCTATAGAACATGAACATTTTGTAAGAGATTAAGGTTAAGTTAAAATTTCTTAGTAAGTTTATAACTCTGGTTTGAGAGGAATATGTACATAAATATTCTCGATAGGCTTACCTTTGTGAACGAGAAGGTGAGGCCACTTTCTTTGAGAACCATGGGCAAGTTTCTCTAAAACGCTCATTAAATTGGATCGAAGCACAAGACCGTAATGTGTCATATTTTGAAAAACAAAAATTGTACTAGTAGAGTCATGTGTGGTGTGTTCCCTATAAAACCATAGAGTGAGAGTTCAATTAAATACTTATACTTAGAAATCATATCCATTACAAATAACTGAAATTTAAAGATAATTTGTCTTATGCGCTTTTATAGTCTCTTTGCTCAAATATTTGATTTTTCAAATATAATTATATAACATGGGGAATTGTTGAAATTTATTATATTTATAAATAAATCAGAAGGGTTGTGACGTAATGGTTAATGCCATGAGGGATGTGGTGGAATATCTCATTTGTACAGGGTTCGAATCTAGGCTTACACAACAATTATAACCACTGAGATTTAATCAGGACTGATGCCTTACAGTCATATTTTGTCAACGGATTAGTCTAGGCATAGCTTAGGACACCATTCTTAAAAAAGCAAAATAAAAAAACAAATATATTAATCAAAAGGTTTTGTGATTTTCGACGGTTACCATCATCCAAATCGTGACATCAATACATATTAAAAAAAAAGTTGATTTTCACTTTGATGGAAAATAAATTCCACAACTATACGGATGGTTTGTCAATTTTCACATCAAATCAGATGGTTTGATATCTCAAGCTTTAATCGGCTACCTTGATCAGATAACCTACATAAGATATCTTTATTGGCCGGTTTTGATCTGATAGATTTTGTTTGGCAATTTAAACATTTGAAAAGATGAACCATTATAAATTAAAGACAAAATCAGATAAAACATCTTAATTTGAGTTTAAAATATGGTGACTTGGTAAATTGAAAAGCCTAATTTTAGGTTGATATTTTGGAGCAGTTATTTCTTCTTCAAATAAATAGGATTGATATTCTAGAAAAAAATATCAGTTCTTTTGAGTTCTTTGAGCTTCTTGAGCAATTGAGATAATATGTACAATTTTTGAGTGATACCGATTAGACGGTGCAATCTAATCAAGAGAGCCTTTTATCCTGGGGAAGATGCCGCTATCAAACTACAACACAATTAGCAGAGCAACCTCGTTCGCGACTCATCAACACAGTTTGATCTATCTAATTTATGAATTGTTGTCAAGAATTATTTTTACAAATATTTCCAAACAAGTAGTATCTCCTTCGAGGTCTACATCTACTTTTTCAGGGTCTCCTTTGCTACTACGTGACAACATCGGGGCAACTTAGTTGATCTCTAACGAATTATCCGTTCTCGCACATAACATGTTGAGATTGATTATCGTTTAGTGCAAGAATGTGTGGTTCTCGGCCATCTTATCATCCTTCCTCGACTGATGAGCTTGCGTGGGATGTTAAGACAATTAAAGAAAAAGAAGAAAACGTTTTTCCCCAAAACCATGTGCAATCCTTAGATGTATCCCTATTAGTACCACTTCTAATATACTCTCAGTCGTTCGTTGTGGTGGATGGTTTGTTTCACCAGTGTATTTGTGTTGTACATTTTCTGTTATAGATTTGTTAGGCTTCAGTGTCTATATATAGATTATCTACATCTTGTTTTAATATACAAGAAATCATTTTCAATCTACTGAATTTTTTCTTCTTCCTTTCGCTTTCACTTAAAGGAACCTTCCTACTTGCTACTTGAATACATCTCTGTTATTTTTCTCTTACACACCAATATGATATTATGTTTTTTTTATTTTTTTTATAGTATGTATCATTGTTTTTTTTTTCACATATAACTTTGAGAAAAGAAGGGGTGGAGTTTCGCTAACAAAAGTTGGACTTTGGTTCGGCATTAGTTGAGATTCGATATGGCAAGCGGAAACCACAATTGCCGAGTTCCTGAATTCCATAGGAGGTGCCCACTTTTCGCCTTCGTCATGAAAGATTTGGCAAACAACCGTTTGGGCCTTGTATTATACACAATGGACACAAGCAATGATAATGTATTTTGAAAAGAGTCCACAACCATAGAGTTGTTGTTCGTTGAAATACATGTTTGTGCATTTGAATGGGTGTCACAAAGACCACGTAAATGCTCTACCTCTTGGGATGTGTGGTTGACCACACCACATCTTCTTGCTCAATTCGTTTTACTGTACGTAATTATGTACTCATAATTCGGTTTTGTTTCAAGGGTAACTACAAACGATTTTCTAACTGTGTATACTTATACTCGGGTCTAATATGTAAGCTCCTAATCCAGTTACTGCATCTTGCAGTCAAGGCTGGCCGTAGCCCATGGCAATGATGGTGGTGGCCATGGGCATCAAGGGCAATAGGAGAACAAAATGTATTTTTTGGAAGGGAATTTTTTTTTTTGGCAACAAAGCCCAAACTCGAGAAGGCAAAAAAAAAGACTTAAATTTGAAGTGGCTAGAAATCTATATTTATATTCTTTAATATTCTTTCATTTTCAATAATATTAATTATTTTACTTGATAATTGTGATATATCCGTGCAACCTGAATGCCTTAAGCGCCAATTTGGAAAAAAAATACCACTTTGTTATTTGTGGTAGATAAAATGTTTATGTACATTTGATTCTCATTTTATAGACCTTATTTCAAGTGAAATATATGAGGTGTATTTGATTTTGTTTAGCATTAACAAAATATATGTATAAAAATAATTAGGTTTTGAATCTCGGTTGTTAGACCCTTAATCCGATACTAAAATTCCTTTAATAATGCTATTGTGTTGATCATTACAAATTTCAATTTTGTGTATATTTCAAGGTTCAAAACATTACATGATCAAAGCCTAAATCAGAATGCCTCAATCAATACGTATTTTTTGTGAATTAAAATTACAAATGCTAATTATGATAAGTGATTGATATTTTTGCTTTAAAAAACGCACTAATACATCGTTTTAGGTAATATACTTTATGTTTTGCTATTCAGGGTTTTGGTTTATTTCCCCTCGGTGTATCATTTTTGTTATTTTTTTAATAATAATCGACGTGAGGAAGAACCGTCTAGTTTGAGTAGGTTCCAAATCACTTCAAATAGTTTATTTTGTTATATATTTAGGTATATATTTTTGACAGGACCGGACCCGTGCTCATACTTCTAAAAAAGAAGAATGAGTGAATTTTTTTTATAATGACATTTAACAAGCGTTTGGTAGATAGACATAACTGGACAGGACTGGGTAGGACATGAATGGATAGGATAAGAAGGCGGGACTGAACGAGACATGACAAGTGTCTGTCTCGTATTTGGTACAACTAGTAGTGGATAAGAAACAACTAGATAAGTTGCCCCTAAAAGTTATTTGATGACTTAAGATATCATATAATGGTTATAAATGACACAAATAAAGTAAATATTTAAATAATTTAATTTAAAAACATTTTTACACAATTTTCATATATATAAATGCATAATATATAATAGTACCAAATTTGAACGAAAAATTTGATATAATTGATGGTAGTTTGTAAAAACCCGATTCTGTACAAAAAAAAACTATGTTTTATTCAGTGTGAGAAATCCTTATCAATTGGCGGAGGCATGGTGAAGATTATGGCAACAACAATGGTTGTGGAGGTAAAGATAGTGGTGGTTTGTGGATGAAAATGGATGTGGAGAGCGTGAAGATGGTAGATGGTGATGGTGATGGTGATGGTGGTGGTAGACAGTGATGGATGGTGGCCGATGTGGTGGAGGAAGTGGTGTGGGCAATGGTAGTGGTAGCTGATGGAGGTGGTGGAGGCGGTGGTGGTGGTCGATAGCCAGCGGTGGTTATGGAGGTAGAGACTGTGGTGCTTGGTGGACGACGGTGGTTGTGGAGGACGTGAAGATGATGGATAGTGGTGGAAGAGGTAGTTGTGGCCAATGTGGAGGTAGTGATGGTGGTGGCAGTGGTAGTGGTTGCCAATGGTGGTGGTGGCCCATGGTGATAGTGGTGGTAGTAATGTACGATGGTGGTCGGTAGCCGACAGTGGTAATAGAGGTGTTGGAGGAGGTTGTTGTAGTGGAGGAGGAAGTGGAGGTGACCGATAGTGGTAGTGGTGGTGGATATGGATGGTGGTGGTCGGTGGCCGACGCTGTTGTTGAGGTGGTGAAGGAGGTTGTTGTAGTGGAAGAGGAGGTGGGGGTTGTCGGTAGTTTTGTGACTAGTGGTGGTGGCCATTATAACAAATATCATATTAAGGTTATATATCAAACGACGGTAAATTAGTAATATTTTAGTTAGGGGTGGCAAAAAGTGACCTAACCCACCAACCTAACTCGAACCCAACCCAAAATTAGTAGGTTGGGTTGAGATTTTTAACCCATTTAAGTAAATGGGTCAACCCATCTAACCCATTTATTTAAATAGGTTGGGTTGGGTTGAAATTTCTGACCTGTTTACAACCTGTTTTCAACCTGTTTTCAACTCATTTAAAATATTATATAATTTTATGTTATTTAATTAAATATCATTATTTAATTATAATATCTATTTAAAATATTATATGATTTTATTCTTTTTTAAATATAAAATATGAAGTCAAACCCTAACCACTTCCTTTCCAAACGTCCATACTTGATACTTGTGTCTAGGGGTGTGCATCGGTCGGGTCGGGGCCCTAAACCCCAAACCCGATCGGATATCGGGTTGTGTTTGGAATCCCCGAAATCCGACCGTTTGAACTTCGGATATACCGGGTTCGGGGGCGTTCGGGTTCGGGTGGCTTGGGTCGGGTATTCGGGTGGGAGAGAAACAAAGCTGGAAATAATTTGTCTGATATCTCAAGTTGAGAGAAGAAAGGATTTGATTTTTTTGAAACCTTAAATCAACTTACAATTACAGAAAACTCAGAAAAAGATGAGACTATGAAGTATGAAGATTGAAGAACTCAAAAAGCTTCTAAACCCTTGATTAGTTTATTTAAGAAGCAATCAAAGTTTAAATTATAAATTTACATCTAACAATAACAGAAGCAGGTAAAAGAAGATCATTACAATTTACAAATCACAAATGAAATCCGTTGAATTCTTTCAGAACAGAAGCAAGTAATAAACTAATAATGTCATTCAGTCATGTGCAAGAATTCTTTCAAGTTTCACCCTTATATTGCCCATTAACAGTTTAACACTACCAAATGAAATCCAATCTGATTTATCAAAATATTCTAATTGAAAATAAATAAAAATGATGGAAATTTATAAACTTACAGAGTTATTAACCCCAATCGCCGTAGGACGATGAATCGATGAGATTGGATGATTGACGATGAGATGGGACGATTGACGTAAGTCGTAAACGGTAAACCCTCGATTGACGATGAATCGAATGAAAAACGTGATGAATCGATGAATCGAATCGATGAAAACCGAACCCTCGTTTGAACTTTGAAACGTAAGTCGTAAACCCTCGTTCGCTTGGTTCTGTTGTTTGTTTGTTCAGTGTTTGGGAATTGGGAATGACTCAAGACTTTTAGGGCTTTTAGTTTCAGTTTTTCGGATATTCGGGTCGGGTCGGGTTTGGGATTTGGGCACCCAACCCGATCCTATATTCGGGTTCGGATATTCGGGTTTCAGTTTTTCCACTTATTTTCGGGTCGGGTCGGGTCAGATATTTCGGGTTGGGCGGGTTATGCTCACCCCTACTTGTGTCGCCTCCTCTCAAAAACAGAAAAACCTAGCCCACTGCCAACACCCTCACTTCATGGAGCTATTTCAATTGGAATACAACGACAAAAGACATACATGATACAACCCACAACTGACCGACGTTGCGACGTCCGTACTTCCTTTCTTGCAACCGACGACAACCATTCTTTCCGGCGACCGACTGACGTCCATCCTTTCCAGCGACCAACATCCATTATTTCTATAAAGGTATCCATCTCGATTTCTATAAAGCCTTTCATCTCGAATTTTAGAAAGTAATACCGAGAGTGAAATTGGAGTTCGTGAAAGTGGAAATCGAGTTACTTAGAAATTAAAGGTTTCCAATTTATTCACATTTGTGGTTGTGTTTTATTCAAACTTTGAACAATTTATTTCCATTTTTTAGTTGTGTTTTATTCAAACTTTGCACAATTTATTTGTATTTGTCATAAAATTAAATATTGTAATCATTTTTATTTTATTTAAAATTTTATAATTAAATGGGTAAACCCCAATGTTTTAAAAATCGGTTTTTTGGTTGACCCGGTGTGGTGACCGGGTCACTGTTCAATCGGTTCAACCGGGTGGTTGACCCGATTTCAATATATTTTATGTATTTTTCATTTTCTTGCATATATATATATATATTATGTAGAGGGACAATCATTTGCAAACTTTTTAAACAATGCAAACTTACAAACCTATCCAGACCATACGAATTTTTAATCAACGATTGAGAATTTTCAGGATTTAGATTTATTAAAAAAATAGGGAGAGGGCATTTTTGGAATAATTTTAACAATTTTTAAAATTTAAATTAATCTAATTATAGTTATTATCTCCTTAATTTTCACATTTTTTCCTAATCTCTCTCTCTCCCCTAAAAAATTCAGCCGCCATCTCCTTCTTTCTCTCTCAAAATTCCGGTCGCCGTCTTTCTCTCTCTCTCTCAAAAATCCGGCTGCCATGCTGAACAAGAATCCGACCACAATGATGAACAAGAAAGTGAACATGTCTCTCTCTCTCTCTCTCAAAAGTTTCGGCCACCATGATGAACAAGAAAGTGAAATCGAAATGAATACCAAACTCCGACGAATCCTTCTAAATTTCGGTGGGTTTTTCCATTTTCATTAATGGATTCATATGTTTTTCTTATATGAAACGTAAAAATTTCATAATAATTATATATTTTTATATGACTTCATATATTTTCATTAACGATTTCAAATTTTTTTCATAAAATGGTTTCATATATTCTTCTCTCGTATAAATAATCGGATTTTTAAGTTTCATATATTTCTCCTATATGAATATTCTGATTTTTTTTTCGAAATAATCATATATTTTCGAGTTTCATATGTTTTTTCTTGTATGAATCGTGAAAATTTTAAAGTTTCTTATATTCTTTCTCATATGAAACTCGTCGAAAATGGTGGAGGTCGCCGGAGTGGGAGGAGGTCGTCGCCAGTGGTAGGATGTCGCCAGAGCCTGGAAGTGGATGGTGATAAGGGAGTGTGTGTGTGTGTGAGAGAGAGAGAGAGAGAGGGAGAGATAATTAAGGAAGTTGGTTATTTCCTAAAAATACGAAATTTGTAAATAGACAAAAATACCCTTGGGTTGCATAGTTTGTACTAATAAAAGTTTCTATTTGAAGGAGCCTCTATGCATGTATATGTATATATAAAACCAAGAATTTGATGTTCACAAGTTAAAATATTAAAAATACACGTAACAAAAAGTTTACATCAATCCAAAAACATTAAAAAAAACACATAACAACAAGTTTTATATCATTCCAAAAACATAAAAAACACAAATATAAGAAATTGATTTTTTTAACCGGGTCAACCCGAGTTTTTACTGGTTCAATTAGACCGGTTCAACCGGTTATATAAAAAAACCGGCGGTTCAATCCGGGTCGTAATTTCCCAAAAAAACGGTCGTAATTGACCCGGTCTCTTCACCGGTTCCCGGTTCAACCGGTTGAACCGGCCGGGTCAACAAATTTATTTAACAGATTGAGTTAAGAAAATAATAAACTGGTCAACATATTGTCAACACATTTAGGTAACATGTTGGGTTGGGTTGAAAAGCTCAACCCATTTAATTAAACAGATTGCCATTTAAGTAAATGGGACAATCCGAACCCAACATGACCCCTAATTTTAGTTTTTATCTCATTTGTGTCCCATTTATTTTTGTCCCAAACGATACTACCTTGTCCTAGTTCTTGTCTCTGTTCTATGTCCTGTCAAACATGAAATAATGAGTTTTTGTCTTTTTTTATATATCACGTTATACATGAGACAATAAGTTTTGTCCTGTCCTATACCAAAAACAAGAGTAAGGGGCTGTTTGTTTACCTCTTAATGGTTCCATTAAGAGACAACATTTGAATCGCTAAGAGGTGAATCTTGTTTGGCAAAGAAAATTTCTGTCTCTTAATGGTTCCAAAACCCTCTGAATGATTTTGTATCCTGACCACCCCTTAACCATTAAGAGTCCCGATTTCATTCTGAACCATTAAAAAAATAACCGTATTTTATTTTTCACTATATTATAAGGGTCTCTTAATCATTTCGACCACTTAATCATTCTGCACTAAACTTTTCAGCAACTGCCAAACAGTCCTAAGCCGGATTGGAAAAGCGGTAAATGTGAAGTGTACCGTAAACGTGGCAAATAATCATGGGTATAGAAGGGCGGCGCACCAATCAGACAACGAAGCTCAGACACAGTGCTGGTGGCACGATAATAACGTTGGAGCAATTTTATCCTAACTTTCTTTTTTGTTTTTCTTTTACAGAGTTTTAGTTAGCAATAAAAATAAAACTTTATTTCGGTTATTAAATGTTTTTATTATTATTTTAAAATATATTTATACGTGACGTCAAAATTTACACCATTTATGTTGTAGGCAGATTTGAATTTAATTTTTCATTTTAAGTCGTGTGACTGAATCCATGTATTTTTATAATATAAACGAAAATAAAGTTAGATTTTATTTTTGTTTGTTAAATATTTTGAAGTTTAGGGGTTGTTTACTAAAGACTTAGTATGTAAGTTCTTATCGAATCCCTTTACCTTATTGGATGCACGTGACAAAGATTGAGGATCTTACCAGTAAATGCGATGACAAGAACCAAGAGTGTTAGTCGGTAAGTGAGAGTGACGATCCTTGTTAGCTAAGCGCTTACCAGATAAAAATGATACATATGATGCGTTTTAATCGACTAAAATCTTACCTAATAAGTTAAGTGAAAATATTGCCTATATACCTATAAACACTTATCGGCTAAGCATTGGATAAACGACCCTCGGCTCTTTAAAATAAAAAGTTCTAAATGTTGGGTTTTGTAAATAGAAATGAAAACAAAGTTTTTGCAATAGAATGCAATTTGTCATATTCATACGTGTAAATAAATGGAATTAGTTAGCTATGTGAATCCTAACAATGTAATGTCGTTCCTAGTTGGACGGAACGGACGTATGTCCAGGGCCCAAAAAGATAAGGGCCCACGGGAAAAGAATTTGATATATAGTACAAGTCCAGGAAAATTAGTAGATAAAAGTGTTGAATTTTCTTATAAATAAAATTCAATAAAAGAAATTAATAAGCTTTCTTAATAAAAATCACAACATTATTTGTAAAAATTTGCTACTTTATTTATACAGACAATGACTTTATTATCAAACTGTTTAGATCAATTAAATATTGAATAATCGAATATAAAACAGAATTAACGGAACCTAAAAACGATTCTATCCTTCGTGATAGAGTCGTTAGAATAAAGGAGTAGAATCAGTTTGTTCACTTTAGTGAACAAAATTAAAATACAATTCTCTAAATTAAATACCAACTTGGTTGAAGATCTGTAACACCGTAAAATATATGGTACGATAGAGACCCCGTTTCCAAGCCTATTTGTTAACTTCGGGAATTGTTTCTTCTATAGGTTCTTTGGGAAGTATTAAAGTGTAGTTTTGTACCCTAGCTCTTAGGAGTGAAGGCTTTAAGCCGCCCAAGGACAACAAGTCGCGCGGGTTATGTCGCGGCCTAAGTCGCGGGCAAAGCCGCGTGACCCATTGTCTGTATTGGGTTTTCAGGACCGCGGGCGGGTTATGCCGCGGATAAAGTCGCGTGGTGCACTGTGTGTTTTGGGTCTCTGGAAGCGGGTGGGTTATGTCGCAGCCTAAGTTGCGGCTAAACCCGCGGGAAACCATCTGCAAGTATTAAAAGCGGGATTTTGGCCCTAGACTTCATATCTCACACTTTCCACTCGTTTTTAGTCCGATATTTTGAGCATTTAGGGTGATTTTGGAACCCTAGAAACCCTCTCCTCATTGATTGCATAGAGCATCTGCAGTGGGAGGTCCATCATGCCATCTCACAATGAAAGAACCTCTTTTTTTTTACCATTGGGTAGGAGAGGTATTTGCCATGTGGCATGAACCAGGTCCATGCAGATGAACCGGTTTATTCCTTTTTTTCTTCCTTTTTTTAAAATTTTAAAATGTATTTAATCCTTTATAATAATGTAATTTTAATTATTACAATTATTATTATTATAATCTTTAATTTTTATTTTTAATTATAGCAAATAATTTTTTGTTGTAACTTTAATTATTGTATTTTAATTATAATAAGTAATAATTAACTATTATATATTTAGTTTTTATTCTTTTTATTAATATAGCTTTTATTTTCATAATTAGTTATTATTGTTTTTTAATTATGATAAGTACTTTTTTACTATTATAATTTTTATTATTATAATTTTTTATTATATAAACTATGAACCGGTCCATGATTGAGAGTGAAAGGTTTATTAAATGTGGCAGAAATAGAAAGCTGATGTGGCAGAAAGAGAAAACTCACGTGGCAAATTCATGAACCTCTAGAGAGGTTCATGATTGTGGATGCCCTTAGGTGGGTGTTGTTGGGAGCATTTAGTGGTTACCAAGTTCTCATTGAAAGCTCTCATTGAAGATTCTCAAGCATTTCAACCACTCCTCATCTCTACCCTCATTTCTAGGGTTTGCCATTTTCTAGGTTTTGGGTGAAAAACCTAGATAGTGAGTTCCTAAACCTTGTCAAACTAGATACACATCCTACTATGTTATTTATTGTTATCATTTATTCTATGCATAAAATGTTTATAAATTTGCCATGTGGTGTTTCGTTATGTTTGTTGCATTTGTCGTATATGTAACACCCTAAAAATAGGAGTTAAATTAAGCCTAAAATAAATGTGGAATAAACAAATCTATCATAATAGGATCACCTAAAAGGGGAATAATCGTATGACGTTTACAATAAAATAAATCAAGTGAAATTGAACTCAAGAACCTACTAATCTAGACCAACTAGTTCTAGATTATGAACGGGTGTCGACATCTCACTTTCAAAAGTATATCGTCACTATATCCATATACGCCTCTATGATTTTTCAAAAATGCTATTATCCTTCAACGACTCTCCACTCAAGCCTGAGGAAACCCACTGCTAGAGTGACCTGTTATACATGTCATTTTAAGAAAAAATGTTAAGCTAAAGCCTAGTGAGATCAAACATTTGCAATGGGAAAATCAGTACTTTCGAATGAAATAGTTTAAGAAGTGTCAGTGGAATTCATATAAGTAAATCTCATCTTAAATACAAATACCTTTTGGGTTGACGGGGGAGGCCCGCTTACTAACACAAGGGACATAACACAAAAGTAAGCCACTTGACGTATTAGTAAAACCAAACACATAAAAGTACCCACAATGGATGTCAGACTCAGTAGCTTTAAAAGTACACCCTCGAAAAGTCAACTTCAACCACATAGGGTCCTTACGTTGAGATCCTCATCCAATATCGCGTACTAACACGTAGGGCTTATACCTCATCCGATGCCTAAACGTGCCTCAATGTGGAAGACTAGCGTTCCATCATCGGATAAAAGATTATATATATATATATATATATATATATATATATGTATATGGGTTCATGACTGTAACACCCTAAAAATAGGGATAACAAAAATCCGAAAAACGGACATGCGGTATATAAAATTGCCATGGCAAGAGCCTCCCAAAAACGGGGAATTATACAAACCTGTTTAATTACAGTTGTAATTTAACGGACAATAAATTAACAACCAACTAATCTAATTTCTACAACTAGAAAAGAGATTACAAAAGGGTTGTCACCTATAAACCCAAAAGTTCTTCTATCAAAAGTATGTCCAATCGCAAGTAATCCCCAAGCTCTCACCCAAGCAATTATGCTAGCTTAGAGCCGACGCCGCTAGAACCTGAGATACACATCGACACCAAACAAGTGTTAGGCCAAAGAGCCTAGTGATTTGAACAATAATAAGCATGCATGAACAGTCACAATTCTTATCAGCAGTTAACCAAAGTTCAACCAATGTGGAGTCAATGGGGGATACCCATAGCACCAATCAAGTTCCACCCAAAGGCCCGGCACACCCGAGGACTACAACCATGGCATTACCCCGAATGGCGGAGGTCTAGGCACATACCTACACGGTGGCCTTGAGGTATATTTCAACCAAACATATGTCAATACCAACCATGGGTACAATGTTACCATCCAATGCCATGTAAAGTCTAACATAAGACTCAAATATCATAATAATCATTTGTGGATATAATATCATCCAAAAGAATGTTCCAAGTATAAATCATCATATACCAAGACAAGTATCCCTTAAACATATCCAAATACCCATAGTATGTCTACACGGAGAAAACCCCAAATATATGAACAACTAGAGTAAATCATGGCATGATACTTACAAGTATATTCCCCATATAATATTTCATAAGAACACCATCATCTTTTTGAACACATAGAGGTGAACATTTTGAACAATACCCAACAATAAGAACAAGTAGGAGATTATGATATGTATCTAGTTTTAACAAAAGTTTAGTAAACTCACTAACTAGGTTTTTGGACCAAAACCTAGAAAATAGATGAAATGGAGAGGAATGAAGTCTTGAGACTCCAAATACTTGATTGCTAGGTCTTGAATGTACCCTTGAAGTGGTTGATTAAATGTTTGAAAACCCCAACAATCTCTATGTAATAAATGAAGTGAGAAGGTGTAGAAGTGAGGAAAATCTCCCCCAAAAACGCTCTCAAGCAAACCCTAAGTCAGATTTTGAAGTTGTGTAGTGAATTGAGGCTGAAAATGGTGTTTTTATTCGATCAGACCACGCGGGAGATTATGCCCCGCGACATTCCCCTGGGCACTATCGCCAGGGCATAGTCGTCGAAACCCATGGCCTCTCGGTACAATCTCCGCGATTGTGACCGGCGAGAGTGCACAAGGGCACAATCGCGTGGCACTCTCGCGTGGGACGTACCGCAGCCCAATTGCATCCCGCGACTTTGCCTCCGCGACATTGACATGTGTCATAGTCGCCGGCAAGGTCACCAAGTCTGTCTGAACTCTCGATTTCTCACTCGAAAAGTCACGATTTACAGATAACGTGTTCTAAGGAACTATTTATACAATTAGGAATGAAATTAGATCAAATAGTGCACTTAAGCAATAAATGGAACATTTAGAATTAAGACTTACTCAATTAAAATTCCGGATGTTACAATCCTCCCCACCTTAAATAGGATTTCGTCCCCGAAATCTCATCCTACATTAAATAAGTGAGGGTAACGCTTCTTCATATCATCTTCGGACTCCCAAGTAATGTTGGTACCCTGATGGTGCTTCCATTGTACTTTAACCATAACTACGTCCTTATGCCTCACCTTTTTCACTTTCGATTTTAATATCGCCTCCGGTTCCTCCACACAACGATTCCCATTATCTACCCGAATTTCCGTCAAAAGAATCACGCTTTCCTCCTCTGCTAGACACTTTCGAAGGTAACACACGTGGAACGTAGGATGTATTCCATCCATTTCCGGTGGCAAATCCAACCGGTAATCTTGTAACCCAACTCTCTCCAAAATGACGAAGGGTCCTAGGAAACGAGGACTAAGCTTCCCGCGCTTCCCAAAACGGATAATTCCCTTCCATGGAGATACTTTCAACATGACCCGGTCGCCCACTTGAAACTCAACCGGTCTTCTTTTCTTGTCCGCATAACTTTTCTGTCAGTCTTGAGCCGCTTTTAGCCTCTCCTGAATTTCTTTCACCTTTTCCGCCGTTTCTTGAACTATTTCTGGCTCGGCGAATTGCTTCTCGCCTGCTTCTAGCCAACAAACCGGGGTTCTGCACTTCTGTCCATACAATGCCTCGAACGGTGCCATTCCGATACTAGAATGGTAACTGTTATTGTATGCGAACTCTACCAAAGGTAGATGTTAATCCCAGCTTCCCCCGAAATCTATTACACACGACCTCAACATATCCTCTAGCATCTGGATTGTCCTCTTGCTTTGACCATCCGTTTGAGGATGATACGCCGTGCTCAAATTTAATCTAGTACCCAACTCCTTTTGCAAGCTAGCCTAAAAGTTCGAAGTAAACCGACTGTCTCTATCCGACACGATAGATTGCGGAACTCCATGTCTCGACACCACCTCATCAATATAAAGTTTGGCCAATTTCTCCATTGGCAAAGTCTCCCGCATTGCCAGAAAATGCGCACTCTTGGTTAGCCGATCCACAATTACCCAAATAGTGTCGTGACCACGCAGGGTCTTCGGTAGCTTCGTCACGAAGTCCATAGTGATGTTGTCCCACTTCCACTCGAGAATGGACAACGGTTGCAAACTTCCATACGGCCTTTGATGCTCCGCTTTGACTTGGAGGCACGTGACACACCTCTCTACGTAATTAGCCACGTCCAATTTCATCACCGACCACCAATAATCCAATTTCAAGTCCCGATACATTTTGGTGCTACCGGGATGAATAGAATACTTCGACTTGTGCGCTTCTTCGAGAAGTAACTCCCGATTTCCTCCCAACTTCGGCACCCAAATTCGCCCTTGAAAGAGCTTGAGCCCACGGCCGTCTTCCGCTAAGAGTTCCATTTGCTTCAACATAACTTCGGATTTGAGGTTCTTCTCTTTAAGGGATTCCACTTTACTCGTCTTTATACTTTCCAACAAACTCGATAGCACCTCGATTCTTGTGAGGGACATCTTGATGCCACTATCATAGCTCCTTCGGCTCAATGCATCCGCCACCACATTGGCCTTACCGGGATGGTAGAGTAGATCACAATCGTAGTCCTTCAAAAGCTCAAGCCATCTTCTTTGCCGCATGTTGAGTTCCTTTTGATCGAAGATGTATTTGAGACTCTTGTGATCCGTGAAGAGAGTACACTTTGTCCCATACAAGTAGTGCCGCCACAACTTCAACGCGAAAACTACCGCCGCCAATTCTAAGTCATGAGTCGGATAATTCTTCTCATGATCCTTTTGTTGCCGCGACGCATAGGCTATTACTTTCCCCCTTTGCATTAGTACGCACCCAAGCCCCATCTTGGAAGTGTCACTATACACCACAAAGTCTTCCGATCCTTCGGGTAAGGATAAGATCGGAGCTACGCACAACTTCCTCTTGAGCGTTTGAAAGGCTTGTTTTTGTGCATCGGTCCAAAGAAACTTAACGTTCTTCCTTGTGAGTGAAGTGAGCGGTGTAGCTATCTTGGAAAAGTCTTGAATGAAACTCCGGTAGTAACCCGCCAAACCCAAGAAACTTTGAATCTCTGTCGGACTTGTTGGAGGCTCCCAACTCATCATTGCCTCGATCTTTGCCGGGTCCACCTTTACTCCGTCTTTAGACACCACATGCCCCAAGAATTATACCTCTTGGAGCCAGAGTTCGCACTTTGAGAATTTCGCAAACAACTTCTCCCTTCTTAGAACCTCTAACACTTCCCGTAAGTGTTTCCCATGCTCGGACTCGTCCTTTGAATATATTAAAATATCGTCGATGAAGACGATCACGGATTTATCCAAGAATGGGCGACACACACGGTTCATCAAATCCATGAATACGGCCAGAGCGTTGGTTAAGCCGAAAGGCATCACCAAAAACTCATAATGACCATTTCGCGTTCGGAAAGCCATCTTCGGAATATCTTCTTTCTTCACTCTCACTTGATGGTATCCGGACCGAAGATCAATCTTTGAGAAGCATCCCGCACCTTGAAGTTGATAAAAAAGATCGTCGATGCGAGGTAGAGGATACTTGTTCTTCACTGTGACTTTGTTTAGCTCTCGGTAGTCGATACACATCCGCATGGATCCGTCTTTCTTCTTTACGAACAAAACCGGTGCTCCCCAAGGTGACGAACTCGGTCGGATGAAACCCCTCTCCAACAACTCTTGTAGTTGCGTCATCATCTCTTTCATTTCTGTCGGGGCTAAACGATATGGAGCACGGGCTATTGGAGCCGCTCCCGGAGTGAGGTCGATTTGAAACTCTACTTGCCGCTCCGGCGGTAACCCAGGTAAGTCTTCCGGAAAGACGTCCGGAAAATCTTGCACAACTTCCACATCTTCTACCGACTTCTTCTCTTTCTTCGCGTCCACCACATAAGCCATGTACGAAGGATAACCCTTCGCTAAGAACTTGCGTGCTTTAAGAGAGGAAATGATGGGATTACTCCTCTTTCCTTTCTCCCCGTAGATGGTGACCACACCATTTTCCGGTAACGATACTTGGATCATCTTTTTGGAGAAGAAGATGTCCGCCTTATGCCTCACTAATCAATCCATCCCTATAACTACATCGAATCCCCCTATAGCCATAGGTAGCAAATCTAACCCAAAAGAATTCCCATCAATCTTTATAGTGCAATCACAAAAACGGTCTCGAACAATCATTTGATCCCCATTCGCTATTTCTATTAATAATGCATTGAGAAGGACACTAATAGGCGTAGTGAATTGCTTACAGAAGATATCTGATACAAATAAACATGTAGCGCCCGAGTCAAACAAAACACGAGCTGGCAAGGAGTTTACTAGGAACGTACCCGAAACAACATCAACGGTCTCCTTTGCCTCCTCGGCAGTCATCCGGAAAGCTCGACTTGGCGCCCTTGGTGGTTGCTCGACTCTAGCCGTCGAACCCACAGAATTTCCACGGTGTCCACCCACAAGCTTCAGGCAATCCCTCTTCATGTGCCCCGGTTCCTGACACTCGAAACACATCGGCCCTCGGATAGGGCAATCCCGAATTACGTGGCCCTTCTTGCCACACTTACCACACTCAACAGGACCCGAGTGTGGTTTTGGGTCGCATGGGCCAGAGTGTTTGGCTTTGCACTTGTGACACCACCGCCACTCACAGCGACTATCATTGGTTCTTCCGCCCCCGAATGATTTAGACTGACGAATGGGCCCAGATGGCCCTTCCCACTTCCTCTTCTCTCCAACAACAATTCTCTCATCCTTCTCTGCTTCAAAATCGTCTTCTATCAGCAAAGACTCCTCGATCACATCGTGAAGGGTCAAACCCCTAGCATTCCTTACTGCCGTTCTCATCCTTGCCGGCAGTCCTTGCTGATAAGCTTTTATCTTTGATCTCTCATTCGGGACGAGATTTCCCACCAAATTCAGTTTTTCCAAGAAAATCTTGGAGTAGTCAGCGATGGATAGGGTCCCCTTCTTCAACCCTCGGAATTCCGCCTCCAGCTTGTCCAATGACCTTTCACTGCAGTATTTTTCTATGATCTTCTGCTTGAAAACCGGCCAAGTCAACTTTGCCAAAACTTCAGGAGTAAGGGCGGACGGTGTGAGGTTCCACCAGATCAGCGCCTCCCCCCGAAGTAGTTGGGAAGCGAACTTCACCCGTTGCGAGACATCGCACTCGCTCGACTCAAAAGTCATTTCTACCTCCTTTAGCCAGTACATGCATGCTACCGGATTTGCTGAACCAGAAAACTCCTTCAGATTACACCTAAGGAAAGCTTTGTAGGTGCATCCCTTGACTTTCCCTTTGCTCCCGTTATCCGTCGGGTCTTCAACAGACACAACGGCCGGTCCACCCGACCCCATAACGATGTTTTCTGCCATCGTCTCCGGTTGTCGGTTACTGGCGTCTCGATCTTCCAGAAGCTTCATGAAAAACTCTTGTTGTTGGGCCATGGCCGAGTTCATGGACAACATCATACTATCCCGAATCCGGGTCTCCATGGTTACCTCCTCCATGATAGCATTATTAGCAGTAAGATTCCTGCGCGGAATCTGCTCAGGCCCTCCTCCCAAGATTGGGGGTATGGGAGGTCCTTCGGAGGTTACGCCCAAAGGAGGTCGTTCAGCGGTAGATTCCACTTCCAAGTGGCCCTATGGCGTGTTTGTTAACCTACTCCGAGTGTTTACCATTTCAATCTGCCATACATGTACGAGAAATAGATTGAGAAAAGACTAAACGAGTTGAACTCATTTTACGTACTAATACCTTCATCAATTATCATAATAATAGTAAACCAAGTATGCTCACGTAACAATGCAATCATAATAGCAGTAGCTAAGTGAAATTATGAACGAACCATACACAAGAATTCTTGTCACCATCATCACAACTTTCAATTAAAGTAATTACGTAAATCCTAACGCTCTCCCCACCTAGGATTTCTACCCCAAGTGGACAGTGAAACTATAAAGTCTAAAGCTTAAGTCTAGATATGCTAAAACAATACCTAGTTCACTTAAACTAAAACTCTGATACCAACTTGTAACACCCTAAAAACAGGGATAACAAAAATCCGAAAAACGGACATGCGGTATATAAAACTGCCATGGCAAGAGCCTCCCAAAAACGGGGAATTATACAAACCTGTTTAATTACAGTTGTAATTTAACGGACAATAAATTAACAACCAACTAATCTAATTTCTACAACTAGAAAAGAGAATACAAAAGGGTTGTCACCTATAAACCCAAAAGTTCTTCTATCAAAAGTATGTCCAATCGCAAGTAATCCCCAAGCTCTCACCCAAGCAATTATGCTAGCTTAGAGCCGGCGCCGCTAGAACCTGAGATACACATCGACACCAAACAAGTGTTAGGCCAAAGAGCCTAGTGATTTGAACAATAATAAGCATGCATGAACAGTCACAATTCTTATCAGCAGTTAACCAAAGTTCAACCAATGTGGAGTCAATGGGGGATACCCATAGCACCAATCAAGTTCCACCCAAAGAGACAATGTACCTTAGTGCCAACTACTAAGAGTGAAACCCAAAGGCCCGGCACACCCGAGGACTACAACCATGGCATTACCCCGAATGGCGGAGGTCTAGGCACATACCCACACGGTGGAGCCCATGACTACATCCTCCTAGTGTCTACTGACTTGGTTCATCCAACATAATGCATATAGGAGGTCTTAAGGTATATTTCAACCAAACATATGTCAATACCAACCATGGGTACAATGTTACCATCCAATGCCATGTAAAGTCTAACATAAGACTCAAATATCATAATAATCATTTGTGGATATAATATCATCCAAAAGAATGTTCCAAGTATAAATCATCATATACCAAGACAAGTATCCCTTAAACATATCCAAATACCCATAGTATGTCTACACGGAGAAAACCCCAAATATATGAACAACTAGAGTAAATCATGGCATGATACTTACAAGTATATTCCCCATATAATATTTCATAAGAACACCATCATCTTTATGAACATATAGAGGTGAACATTTTGAACAATAAGAACAAGTAGGAGATTATGGTGTGTATCTAGTTTTAACAAAAGTTTAGTAAACTCACTAACTAGGTTTTTGGACCAAAACCTAGAAAATAGATGAAATGGAGAAGAATGAAGTCTTGAGACTCCAAATACTTGATTGCTAGGTCTTGAATGTACCCTTGAAGTGGTTGATTAAATGTTTGAAAACCCCAACAATCTCTATGTAATAAATGAAGTGAGAAGGTGTAGAAGTGAGGAAAATCTCGCCCAAAAACGCTCTCAAGCAAACCCTAGGTCAGATTTTGAAGTTGTGTAGTGAATGGAGGCTAAAAATGGTGTTTTTATTCGACCAGACCACGTGGGCGATTATGCCCCGCGACATTCCCCTGGGCACTATCGCCAGGGCATAGTCGTCGAAACCCATGGCCTCTTGGTACAATCCCCGCGATTGTGACCGGCGAGAGTGCCCAAGGGCACAATCGCGTGGCACTCTCGCGTGGGACGTACCGCAAACCAACTGCATCCCGTGACTTTGCCTCCGCGACATTGACATGTGTTATAGTCGCCGGCAAGGTCGCCGAGTCTGTCTGAACTCTCGATTTCTCACTCGAAAAGTCACGATTTACAGATAACGTGTTCTAAGGAACTATTTATACAATTAGGAATGAAGTTAGATCAAATAGGGAACTTAAGCAATAAATGGAACATTTAGAATTAAGACTTACTCAATTAAAATTCCGGATGTTACATTGACGCCCAAATGCAGCCAAATAATCCATTCAATGACCACAAAACCAATCAATCACTTCCAACAATTAGATGCCACCATATATGCGAAAATCATAAATCAATATAGTTACTCCCAAATTACCAAGAGGTTCCGTTCCAAATTTGTTACACGGTACTTCCACACACACCAAATCATTTTACCCAAATTCTCATTCAATAATACATAACCATATTACAAAACTCAAATCTTGATTTCCAGATATTTAATCACAAGGTTATAGAAAACATGTTTCTCATGTGCAAAATCCTCAACTAAACCAAAATGTAAACTCTTGACCTTAAAATCATACTCTTCCATATAAACCCCCAAAATCTCCAAAAATTAGGTTTTAGTGAAAACTCACCCAATTCAAATAAATCCAAAATGGAGATATTGAGAAGGTTAAAATCCATATTTTAACATGTATAAAGTTTATAAAAGAGAATGAACTCACTTTGTAGGGTTGTAGCTTAAAACCCTAAATCCAAGAACTAATGAGATGAGAGGAGATCCTTGAGAAAGCTTGGATTGTACAACAAATGCTCAATGGAACCTAAATACCATAAATGATTAAGGGTTGAAGTAGATGGAAGGCATTAATGGTAGAGGATGAAGGGGGAAACTTACCAGCCTTATCTTGAGGGAAAAATCGCCACCCAAAGCTCTTAAATGAAGATATGGAGTAAAATGAAGGTTTGAGGGCCGATTACTCTATTTATTAGGTCACTACACACGCGTGCGAGTGTCCGCATGGTTTCACTCGCGTGGTGATCCGCGCAGAGCACTAGAGTCGTGGTTGGGCAGAGTCCCGCGCGGTTCCACCTGTGAAGTGATCCGCACCAAGCACTGTTGGAACTCCCATTTTTCTTCATTTCTGCCACCTAGATTAGCAACAAGCAAAGCATGAATTCGGGGTCGAACTATGATATTGTCCAATCAAACCACAATCAAATAGCAATCAAGAACAACAAAATCATGAGGAAATCACATGTGTATTGATGTCACAAGTGATAGGGTTACAAGTGTTTCTCTCTATAGATTCTCTCAAGGAGTACAATTAGGCTAGTTACTACTAAAGGAAAGCAAGGAAGACCTATTTATAGGTCAAACAAGGAACAAGGTAAACTTACAAAAGTCAACATAAAATGATCTAAACGAAAAATACAATAACAATCTCCCCCTTTTAGATCATTTTACAATTTTTCTCTGGTTCCATCTTCTAAAACAAATTCTTCTGATCCCAAGGTATGCTTCAAACCTCCTGATGTGCTCTCTGAAATCAATCTTCTTGTTGATCTCTTCTAGCATAGCTTCCATGTTAAGAGACTCAACTGTTCTTACAACTTCATTCTTTCTTAATCTTTCCTACTCTGACAGAAACAACTTATCTTCAAGCACTTTCCGCACATACTTCAAAGTACCATCTGAATACTTAGCCAATTCTGATGCTCTCATGAACTGCTTCTTATGAGACTTGGTGTTTACATACATTACACCCAACTCTGGATATCTGGAGATCTGAAAAGGATCTAGAACTCTGATCTTATGATGATTGAAGTTTGGTGCCAGCAGGTTTACTCTGCTCTGATTGGTTTCAATGCCAAGCTGAAAGTCAAAAGAATAAGCATTGTAGATACTCCTTTTCATGAATCTTTTAATAGCATCCAAAGCATAAGCAACAACTTGTGATCTTCTCCTCTTACTCCTGTCTCTGAACTCATCCACAATGAACATGATGTCTGAGAGGTTCAAGTTATCAAAATCAGCTTCTGTAAAGGTACTGATCTGTATATTTTTCTTTGAACTGTGAACTTTGGATAGTAGACATTAAGAATCTTGCATATGTGAACATTTTGAACCTGCAGAATCTCTTCTCTTTTGGCATAAGGAGAAAGACTACACATTGTCTTCATGAATCTGATGTAATTGGCTTGATAAACTTTGTCTCTATCTCCAACACCATAAAAACAAGCTTCATCAATCGACTGCAGAGAAGAAACAAAGATTTTGGTTGACTCTTCCAGGAATGGTACTTTGAGAGACTTTCTTATGATCTCAATGAACTTCAAAGAATCTCCCTCAACATCATATCCTGTATAAGGAATAGCACCAACTCTAACATCTCCTTTGAAAGTAACTTTCCCTATATCACTGATTTCATAAGAGATGAGCTCTTCTGCTTGCATTGTTTCAAGTTCTGGACCATGAGCTTTTGAGAATTCTTCCACTTCCATAGGAGTAACAAAAACAGGATTTGGCTTTAACTGTATAGAGGTTTCAGCTGCACTTAATATCTTTGGACTATCTGGGTTTCGAATGTAAGGAAGTGCACTAGCTTTTGCTCTGGCTGCTTCTTCTTCTTCTTTTCTTAATTCATCTTTAGCTTCTCGGACTATCTGTCTTTCCTCCTTTTCTCTTTGCTTTCTTTCTTTGTATAGCTTATTCCTGAAGTCTTGGATATCAATAATGATTGGCCTTTCTTCTTCTAGATCTTTTGGTTTGGGCTTTGAGGTAGGATTCTTGATCTTTTTAACTTTCTGGGCTTATCAGCTTTTGGTATCTTCTTGGGTTGATCAGCTGGTAGTTCAGAATCAAAATCTTTAAGCAAAGGAAGAGCAACTCTTGGTTTAGAAGCATCAAGGTTTTCAGGAACAAAGAAGTTTCTTGTGGGAGAGACAATAGGAATAGCAGTCAAGATTTCATCTTCATCAAACAGTCTGTAGGTTGGTGGAGCATAATCAACTGTACTATCAATCTGTGCAACCTCCACAACTTCAGCTTGTTGAACTGGAAAAGTTTGATCAAGATCTGCAATCTCTTCATCTTGACTGTCAAGATCATCGAAATTCTCATCTAAAGTTTCTCCAAACAAATCATCCACCACATTGTCACTTTGACTCAGATTTCCTTGAGCAATTGAATTATGTACAAATTCTTTAACTGTAACTGAATTCTCTGGATCTGGTCCTTCACTTTGAATATTGTGCTCAATAACGTTCATTCCTTCCTGTTTTACTTTCCAATAACTGTCATACCTAGCAGCAGCCTGTTCATCATCATCACTTTCATAATCATCTAGGTTGACAAAGTTTTCAGCAGTAACTCCCAACATCTCCATAACTTCCTCAACTGTGGCAATCGCAGGCTTTTCAACCCTTGATTCCGTATTGTCATAGATCATCAACTCTACTTGAGCTTCTGGAACATTCTCATTCAACTGTTCCTTTTCTGACTGTTCTCCATGTGTAGTTTCAGCTACTTCCGTCCCCTGCTCCTCAACAATAGAAATAACAATATCTTCTGCAGTTTTCTGTCTCTTATTCAACTCCCCCTCATGATCTTGATCAGAATCACGATCATGCCTTTTCTTTAAAACTGCATCAGATTGAGCCTTGCAAGAAAGTTGTACTGTTGTGGTTAGGTCCTATAAGGGCTTCTCTAATGAATCTTTGAACTGGTTGAACTGAAATTGTGTGACATAATCTATCGGAACCTGAGGAACAATTGGTTGGGATTGTTGCCTCAGTAAACCAATAAGATTTGCTTCTGTTTGATCTGATGGAGCTTCGAATAACAGATGGGCTAGAAGTAAAGATTTCAGCTCAGACACAGATTGAACTGGTGGTGGTTGTGGAACAAATGGTGGTGGAAGTGTTTGCTCAGGCTCCTCACCAACTGGATTTTTCCCTTTCAACATTCTCAACACCTTTCCAATCTCCTCCTCAAACTTTTGCAGTAGCTTTATTCATCTCCGACTGAAATTTCTGCGATAACGAGGTTTCAACGACCTTTAGGACGTCATTGAGAAATTCCCTTCAAACGAATTCGGGTAAAGTAACACCGGGGCTACTCAAGCTTCCCGTTAACACAATTGTTGAAGATACAACAGTGTGGCCTGTTCTCAAAGTTGGCATAATGTTAGCAATGACAGGACTTCCACCTGATCCTCGTAGTCCGGATTGCGGATCTACTACAGATGTTCCGACCGGGTCACTAAGACGACCGGTGATAGCAGATATAATTGGTTGTGTCCTAGGAATAAAAACATTTGTAACAATTGGCTCTAGACTCACAGGTGCACTGAAAGAAGTCAAACTCGGGGGCAACTGAGTTCTTGTTTCAATACCTGCCATTTCTGAGTGAAAGGCAGATAGAGTATGTGCCAAATCCCCGTGTAAAGATGAGACTATAGCCTGTTGAGAGGCAATAGAATGGCTGGCTGAGGTGTGCATATGCATTAGTGGGCGACTAATGTCTGTTTCAATACCTCCTGCTCGCAACACATGCGGCGAGGTAGTAGATGTGGCTGCCCTTCTAGAATGGTAAGTTTGGATACACACACGCTCACCATGTTCTTTTTCTACATTCACTCTAGTCCTCACATTTTCTGGGTTTTCAACTAATACTCCCTCTTCCTGCCTTATAACTCCAGAGTCAGAAACAATATTCCTGAATGTTGAATCAACACCTTCCAAATCAAGATCTCTTGCAGTAGAACCAAGACTTTGGTGTAATGAAACATTCTCCAAAAATCCAAAACTATGATCCATGTTATCATCAGTATTAACATTCTGATCATTTCCTTGATCTGCTGCATCCTGTGCTGATGTTGCTGAAGGTACCAAAGTACAAGAAGAGCTTGCTTGTCCAACCGATATAGTTCTCTCAGAGTTCTGACTTTCGTTGGGATTCTCTTCCTGAGTGCCCAATTGAGGAATGATAGCAATCTTAGGTTGAGATGTAGGAATCACTAAATGCGTGGCAGATTGTGCCTGTGTTCCCACACCCTCCAGTATAGAAATCTGACCCACTCCTGAACCCCTCTCTATATTTTCTCTCTGCTCACTTTCCCGTTCAACTACTCCCGTAGTATGTTGAACCCTCACCGACTCCGCTCGTTTAACTGGTTTTGAGTCCTGGGTAGGGATCTCCGGCTCTAGCAATCCCATGGACTCCCTATATTTCCTAACACTCGGAGCATTCGGATCGGCATAAGCAAGCAGTGCAGCAGGAACTGGCATCTCAAAAGTGAAGGATTGCTTCTGCTTTTGAAGATGTGTCATTTCATTTTCTGGGGCACTTTCATGATGTAATCTCTTTGGAACATCTCGGCTGGATCTCAAAATGCCTCGGACAATAAGTTGCAAAAATCTCTGATAAAGCACATATTTTGGCTTCTTTGAATGTCTCTTGCTCAGAACTTTCTCATACAACTCAGTCCAGATGGCCACAACATAATCAACATGTAGATCATAGATGATAGCATGGAACAGTCTTAGAGTATGAATATTGGTGTTGTCATGCCCAGAATGTCATGAAGTCAAGCACTTGTTGATCACTGAGAAGAACTGATAATAGAATGGAGGCAAATTTGACTTCCTAAAGTCACTCATCTTTGAAAGACTTCCAACATATCCTAGAGCACTAATACCAACAAACATTTCGTGATCTGTAGGATAAGGATCAAAAGTTGTCTTTCTTTCTCTTGAATCTGGCAAAGGTAGATCAAGAAGCAGACGAAGTCTTTGATAGGTTAGGATGGATGTGAAGTTGTCGATGCGAATGGTGAAGTACTTTCTGTTGCCTTGCACCACATGCTCAATTGTTTTCCATGCTTGTTGTAAATAGATCATTGGCACAGTAGAAGTTGCAGTTAAGGCAGTACAGATTGGATGGTTTTTCAGTATCTCTTTTATCAATGGCTTGACCATGAGATTGTCAAATATCACATGATGATTATTTGGCGACAAAGAGAGATAATCTTGAGGATTGATCAATTGAAGATCTGGATCAGCACCAACTTCAGAAAAATGGGATCGGGAAGAAGGCATGGGCATCTCTCGTGACACAATAGGATCATGTTCATCCATCTGAACACTTTGATCATGAATATTTTCCTCCGTCATTGATTTCCTGAAAAATATCATAAGTATTGGATAAAATCCAATATATCAGTATAAATCCAAAAACTTGTTTTTAGAAAACCAATTTTGAAGTACAGAACAATGTACTATGAGATATTGCAATTGAAAGCACAGTAAGTTGCAGAAAAACAAAATGCAACTTCAGATGAACAACAACTTAATAACAACACACAAGACACACAAAATGACAACAACACTTACCACTTTGAATTTATTCCGTCAAAATAATGTTTTTTAAAAAATAATACTTGAAATCTGAAAAAAAGTATCATACTGATTTTGCAAAGGTAACCAAAACTTTTGACTTTTTAAACTGGAATTTTTTTGAAATGAACTCCAATAATCAAACTTTGCAAATTACTCATTATTTGAAAAAATTTGAAATTCAAATTTGACTTTCAAAATTCAAACCTTTCACTTTATTTCAAAAATTCTGACTTTTAATCTTCTTTTAATCTTGAACAAGATGATTAAAGTTTATGAGTTCAATCATTCATCCGTTAAGTCCAGATTAGTTCAGTTCAGAGTATCATTTCGAGTTCAGTCCAGTCCAGTATGAAACAACAGTTCAGTTCTGAATAACCAATGGTTCAGTTCAAGAATCCAAGAGTTATGGTAACTTGCAAAAATCAATATATCGAGCAAACCCAGATTCTATCAAGTATGATTTTCAATACTAACATTAGTTTGAAAGAACAAACCCAAAATATTTAGTGTCTGTTAATTTTCAGAACACATCGAACCATGAAGATGAAAAGTCAAAAAGATTGAATCGACAAACTAATCGTATGAAACCCTAGAATCAATAACAAATAAGAACCAACAATGAAACAAATGAAAAACAATAACCTACACTGATTCTTCGAAAGGGATGATCTAAAAAGTTGAAAATCGCAAGATGAGTTAAGAGAAAAATTCGCAAGTGATGAAAAGCGCTAGTTGATAATGACAGAAGTGAAGAGATAGAACCTATATATACTCGACAAAACGTTCTAGTCACAGAACTCGCAAGTCAATGAATTAACAAGTCACTGTTCATTCACAGAACTCGCAAGTCAAATAACTCGCAAGTCACTGTTCATTGCAAAAAACTCGCACACAACGCACGAATTGAGTTTTTCTTCTCTCATATCAAGAAAACAAGGTATTTGTCCCAAACAATGACAAATATGTGTGTGTTTTTCACTCGAGAAACAATTTAAGTGAAAAATTCGTGAAACACGCAATCCTAAGGAGTAAGAAAGTTGAAACTCACAGGCTGAAAGAAATTTCTCGCCCAAACTCGCAAGTAACGCCTTGCGCGTTTTTGAAACTCGCACGCCTCAACTAACGCGTTTACCCAAACTCGATAGCTTCACCTTGCGCGTTTACCAAACTCGATAGCTTCACCTTGCGCGTTTATCAAACTCGCTAGCAATGCCTTGCGCATTTGGTGAACTCGCAGACTATGCCTTGCGCGTTTAAGCATAAGCATAGTGCTTTGCGCGTTTCCATACTTAGAAAAATTTTCAGAAAAATTTTGAGAAAATGAAATCTTTCCAAAAATGAAAACTTTTACTTTCCCAAAATAGCAACTTTGCAAAATTGACTTTTTAGCACAAAGCCAGTATTTTTCTCAGGAAAAACTTTTCAAACCTTTCAGATTTTTCAAATATATATACACACTTACAGACTTTTGCATTAAGCTCCCCCTTGAAGTATGCACACATTTTGATTTCTCCCCCTTGATTTTTGCTGTGAAGCACAAATCATTAAGTACGAGTCCTGATCTGATGTGATCAGAAGTCATAGTCCAATATACAAACCTGTAAAACAAATAAAACTTTTGGTACTCATTGAACATGAGTCCAGGTTTGTTAACAATATCCAACTTCTTGAACTTGAGGAAATGAATTATAAAAACATACCAGATATAAAGAAATGCTCCCCCTCAGACATATAAAGAATGATGTAACTATTCATTAAGGTTCAACATACCAAGTTTGCTGACTAGAAAATAAAATCTTTTTTCATCAAGAGGTTTTGTAAACAAATCAGCAACCTCAAGGTCAGTTGAAACAAAATGCATTTCTACATTACCTTTTCCAACATGGTCTTTAATAAAGTGATACCTGATATCTATGTGCTTCGTTTTTGAGTGCTGCACAGGATTTGATGTGATTGCTCTTGCACTCTTTGAATCACAGTAGATTGGTACCTTATGAAAAGTATATCCATAATCTCTCAGCTGGGTTCTCATCCACAAAACATGTGAACAGCAGCTTGCAGCCGCAACGTATTCCGCTTCAGCTGTAGATGTGGATACACAATTCTGCTTCTTTGATGACCAGCTGACCAGTTTATCTCCTAGATAGTGACATGCTCCTGATGTACTTTTCATGTCTAATTTATTTCCTGCATGATCTGCGTCAGTATATGCAATTAATTCAAACTTAGAATCTTTTGGATACCAAAGGCCCAGATTTGGTGTACCTTTGAGATACCTCAAGATTCTTTTGACAGCAGAAAGATGAGACTCTTTAGGATTTGCCTGATACCTTGCACAAAAACATGTTGTAAACATAATATCTGGCCTACTTGCTGTCAAATAAAGAAGAGAACCAATTATACTTCTGTAAGTATGTTGGTCTACTGATTTTCCGGAGATATCAGCATCCAACAGACTGCCAGCTAGCATTGGAGTTTTCATGGGTGAAGTACAGTTCATGTCAAATTTCTTCAACATGTCTCTGATATATTTAGCCTGATTTATAAAAATTCCTTCCGGGGTTTGCTTAACTTGCAGGCCTAAGAAAAATGTGAGTTCTCCCATCATTGACATTTGAAAACGCTTTTTCATGATATTTTCAAATTCTACACACAATTCTTGTGAAGTAGAGCCAAAAATTATGTCGTGAACATAAATTTGTACAAGTATCAGATCCTTACCTTTCTTTTTGAGAAATAAAGTAGTATCGATTGTACCTTTCCAAAAACCTGACTCGGTTAGATAGACTGATAAGGTTTCATACCATGCTCTTGGCGCTTGTTTTAATCCATACAGTGCCTTAACAAGAACATAGACATGATCTGGAAACTTCAGATCCACAAAGCCTTCTGGTTGAGTCACATAGACTTCTTCATGAAGAATGCCGTTGAGAAAAGCAGACTTCACGTCCATTTGAAATACTTTGATATTCTTGTGAGCCGCATAAGCAAGAAAGATTCTTATGGCTTCAATCCGAGCAACTGGTGCATAGGTTTCGTCATAATCAATCTGTTAAGATCGAAAATTCTAAACAAGAATTTAATATAAACTCATAAACAATGTTAAAGAAGTTGCGGAATAACACTTTAACAATTAATCAAAAACACAGAATATGAACTCAAATCATAAGTTTATATTGCATAAAACTTAATGATTACAAACACAACCTCAATCTGTTGAACAGACTCAACAGACGTTCTATACTTCTCTATAGAAAGGATCAATACTAGTCTTGAGGTTAATTCTCTAAACCAAAAATACTCTATTAATGTATATTTTTCTATCAAGAACTTCTAAACTATATATACAGAATTAATTAAAAGATAATTACAAAAGAAATATTATTCTTCAGAATCAAGTCCATAATTATTTTCATCTCCTATTCTTCCGCATCAATCCATATTTATCTTCAAAAACAGCATTAACTCAATAGCAGTATTAACTTTGTCCCTGGCAGTACTAACCATGCTTCCAGTATTAATCTCTTATGATAGTAGTAATTTCGAAGCAGTATTAACTACTAGCAGTACTAATATTGCATAGTAGTATTAACATGTTGCAGTAGTAATCTTTCTTCACTTAGCAGTACTAACCAAACTTAGTTATTTCTTACCCAACACAATCCCTTCTTGTTGATTGTAACCTTTTGCAACCAGCCTTGCTTTGTTCCTCACGATAATTCCAGCCTCGTCCTTTTTGTTTCGGAAGACCCACTTTGTTCCAACAATTGATTTGTCTTTGGGTCTTGGTATCAATCTCCACACTTTGTTTCTTTTGAACTCATTCAGCTCATCTTGCATTGCATTAATCCAATCTGGATCCTTTAAGGCTTCTAAAGGCTTCTTTGGTTCAATGTTTCTCAGAAAACTTGAAAACATGCAGAAATTGGCTGTTGCCGGTGGAAAAGCAGATCTGGTAGTCACTCTAGCAGACGGGTCACCAATTATGTTTTCTGGAGGATGATTCCTTGTCCATCTGTGTGAGCTTGGTAATGCATCAACCTCTGTTTGATTATTAGAAGAATCAAACTCATCTTGTATTGCAAGTTCTTCAGGAGTTGAGGTAATTTGAACTTTTGATTCTTCTGAAGAAGATACAATTGGACTTGATGTGCTTTGCAATGGAATAGTTTCTGCAATGGGAGTTTCCAACACATTTCCTTCAGGTATAGATGGAATATCTTCATTATTTGATGAAGTTGTGTTGTCTGAAACTTCTTGTATTTGAGATGTAGAAACTTCTCCATTATCTTCACTGGGTCCTGATATATCTGCAGTGGTAGTAGATGTATCAGTGATAGGTATATCATTTTGACCTTGTATGTTTTGAAAGTCATCAAAAGCATCATAAAACAGTAAATCTAAATCTGAATCACTAAAAGATTTAGAAATCTCAGTCTGTTTTAAAGCAGGTTCCACACTGGTTGATGTGGAAGCTTTATGACTAGATCCAAGTTCTGAACTGCTTTGTTCAGAAATTCTTGTCTTTGTTTCATCAAAGGATACGTTGATACTTTCAATCACAGATCTCGTTCTTGTGTTGTAAACTCTGTATGCTTTGGAGATTAGTGAGTAACCAATAAAAATTCCGTCATCAGCTTTCTCTTGGAATTTGGATAGATTTTCTCTATCATTCAGCACATAGCATCTCCATCCAAACACACGAAAGAATTTAACATTTGGTTTACGACAATTAATAATTTCATAAGCAGTTTTATTTAAGCGCTTATTAATAATTGTCCTGTTTTGTGTGAAGCATGCAGTTGCTACTGCTTCAGCCCAAAGAAACTGTGGTAGACTTGAATATGCAAGCATTGATCGTGCCGTTTCCACCAAAGTTCTGTTCTTCCTTTCCACAACACCATTTTGCTGTGGTGTCATTGCAGCTGAGAAGTTGTGTGAAATACCAATTGAATCCAAATATGACTGAAGAGTTGAATTCTTGAATTCAGTGCCATTATCACTTCTGAGTTGTTGCACTTGACTTTGAATAAGAACTTGTATTTTCTTGATAAACTTGATGATGTGATCTGGAGCGTCCGACTTTTGTCTCAAGAACTCTAGCCACGTATATCTGGAATATTCATCAACCATGACCACCATGTACTTTTTGCCATTTATTGACTGAGTTCTCATTGGACCACATAAATCCATGTGAATAAGTTCCAAGCACATTGAACAGTTAGAAAGCATCTTTAACTTGTGAGAACTTCTTTTCATCTTGCCCTTTTGACATGCAGAACAAAGAGAGTCTTGTTCTATTTTCAGCTCTGGAAGCCTGGTGATAAGATTCTGAGTCCTCAACTTGTTCAATTCTCTGAAATGTTGATGAGAAAACCGACGATGCCATAACCAACTTTCATCTACTGAAGCTTTAGAAATAAGGCATACAGGTTTTGAAACTTGCAGAGTTGGAAAATGTACACCATATAGTAATCCCATTCTTTCTCCTTTGATTAACTATGTGCCTGACTTATCCTTGATATAACAGAAGTCTTCATCAAATTCCACTTTGCACTTCTTCTCAGTAAATTGACTGATAGAAAATAAGTTGTACTGTAACCCCTCGACATACAGAACTTTAGAAATAAAGATCATTCTGTTCTTGAGAACACCGTATCCTCTGACATAACCATTCATCTTATTCCCGAAGTTAACTGTTCCTGCATAATGTTCTACGTAGTCGTGCAACAGGTGTTTGTAAGCTGTCATGTGTCTAGATGCTTCTGAGTCTATAATCCACACATGACAAGCCTGCAATAATAATTACTTCAACTTAGGTACCCATATAAGAATGGGTCATTTCTTGTTAGTAGCATCCTTATCTTTTGAACTTTTGCTTTTTACAATTTGTGCATTGAGTATATCTTTAGGAATCCATCTTTGCACATATTGTAATTCAGCAACTTTCTTTAACTGAACTTTTTGATTTTTAGACTTGACAGTATAAACTTCAGCTTTTGATTTATCAGAATAAGAAGTAGAAGATTTAATGTTTTTCAAATGGACTTTTCTTCTTTTCTTTGAAGATTTAGGTTTTAGAGAGAATGAACTTTCATAACAGAATGAACATCGCAATCTAGTAGAAGCTTGTGTCAACAAATCAATCTTTGAATGAAATTTTGATTTATTAGAACTTTGTTGACATTTATTACAAGCTGGAACTACTCTATTACATGAACTGTCATGAGAAATATTCGGAATCTCTTCCACCTTTTGCTTGTCTTTGCACACATTTTTCTTCAGTAAGCAATCTGAAACACAATCAGAAGTCATGTTAGTCAAATCAGAATTTAAACATACTTCTTCAGATGAAACAGGTACTTTAGAAAGAATCTTGTCATTTACCAGCTTAGAAGAATTAGAATCTGTAATATCAACTTTCCTTTTCAAATTAGAATTGATTAATTTTTCTTTCATAATATCTAACGATAAAACAGATAGATCTTTGACATACTTAGATATTTGACTTTGTAAGCTTTGACGTTGATTGTCAAATGAGTCTCTTTCTGTTATCAAAATCTTTTCAAATTCAGAGACTTGCTTTGATAGTTGCATGCATCTAAGCTCAAGATCTTTCTTTTCTTGGAAAGTTTTCTTTTCAAGATCAGCTTTTTGACTTTGTAAAATTGAGATTTCTTTTTCAAGAACAGAAATTTTGTTTAAAGCTGCTTGATATTCAAGATCAAAATTCTTAGAAGTCATTTCTGGAACAGGTTTGTTTAAAATTAAAGACTTTTCATTTCCATCTACTATAATAGGACATGTAAATATTATGTCAGATGAATCAGAAACATGTGGTGTAGTATGAATCTCATTTTCTTTTGGAAAGATATTTTCAAATTCAACGAATGTTTTCTCTTTATTTTCATAAGAAGAATTCAATTCGTCGTATTTAAAATAGACATTTTTGAGATCTTGAGATTCATACTCCATCTCATTTTCAGATTTATCTTCAATAATAGGTTCTGTTTCTATTTTAGTCGATGTATCTGAAATAGTCTTTGTTTTAACAAACGTCTCAAGGATTTGTGGAACTAAAATAATAGGCTCAGAATCATTTTTGTTTAAATTGTAAAGTTTTTCTGGTGCCTTCTTTAAAACATCCACATCTGAAAGACCTAGACCAAACTTGGCCTTATAAAATTTGTTTTCCTTTTGACCGCTTGTTAAAATTTTTAGTGTCTGTTCAGTTTGATCTCTTTTGAAAATTAAATCTTCTAACTCTTTTATTCTGGTATATGCCTCAATTCTGTCTTTCATGACAAGTTCATATTGAAGAGTTAAGTCCAGTTTCTGATCTTTAAGAGTTGAAACTTCTTTTTGCAAATAAGATATTTCATTTTGAAGCTTTACTTTGTCCATTTTTGAAGCATTTTTCTCTTCTTCTTTATCTTCTGATAATTTTTTGTATAACAAAACTTGATCTTGATGTCCCTGTATGATGAATTTTTGTTCTTCAAGTTTTTCTTTTACTTTCAAAAATTCTGAATTCACTTGAGTTAGTTGGGACATCAAGTTCATCAACTCTTCATTTTCAGAAGAGTCAGATTCATCAGACATTGAAGTTACCTCAGTATCAGACTCTTCCTGTAAGTGAGCCATGAGATTGTAGTGGACCTCAGTCAGATTTGCTTTCACTTCACTTTCTTCATCATCTGAATAGTACAGCTAGATTTCATCTTCAGCTTTCAGAGCTTGCCCTTTTTCAACAGCCTTTGCAAGTTGAGCTTTCTTCTTGTAGTATTTATAGTTTTTCACCTTTTTCTCTGGACAATCTCTAGCAAAGTGACCCGACTTTCCACAGTTAAAGCATTGTCTGATTTATCTTTCTCTTTATCTTCCTTCTTTTCCTCTGCCTTCTCTTCCTTCTTTTCTTTCTCAATCAACAATTTACCTTTGAATTTTCCTGACTTGTAACCATCATGCTTGGGTTTGCTGTAGAATTTCTTCTTTGCAAACTTCTTGTGAAATCTTGTGGTTAACAAAGCTAGTTTTTCTGTGAAAGCAGCAATCTCATCTACTTCTTCAGGTTCAGCATCCTCATCCTCTTCCTTAGAACTGTCAGAAGAATCAATAATCTTTGACACCATTGCTTTTGCCTTTAATGGTTTGCTTGATCCAGATGCTGCTTTTAAAATCAATCCCGGATTCTGTGTCAGTAAAGCTAAAGAGTCTTCCACTTTCTTGTGCTTTTTTTTCAACTGACTCAGTTCTTTTGTAGCAGCAGCTTGTTTCTTGATGACATCCTCATGTTGATTTAATGCAGAAAACAGATCATGCAGCTTTTCTTCATCCATATCTTTGTTAATCTGCATCTGGATTGTATAAACTTCCCATTCTGGCTGAAGATTTTTAATAAACTTGAAGTTTATCTCTGAATCTGATTTCTGAGCTACATTTTTCCTCAGTTCATTCAGTATGGTGTTATACCTGTCATAAGCATCCTTCAATGATTCACCATCCTTTGCCTTGAAACCTTCATAAGCAATAATGCTTTGGTTTCTTTTAGTCTTTTGAGACTTGGCCGATCCAAGAAACTGTTTTTCCAATTCATCCCAGATGTCTTTAGCTGAATCACGACTGTCAACTCGGTTGAATATGTCGTTTGGAATTGCTATGATCAGAAAAGTCAATGCATCAGTATCTCTTTGAACCAATTTCCTATCATTATCATTGTACTGAATTGGACTCTTAGCAACATGTCTTTCAGGAATATCTGGTGTAATTTCATTTCCAGGAATCCTTGCTGCTGTGACATGAGGATAATGGGGTCCTTCCAGAATATAAGTCATCAAGGATTTATCTTGATTGTTCAAAAAATTTATCATCCTCTTTCTCCATTGAGAATATTCTTCTGCTTGAAGAACTGGAGGTTTGGATTTCGAACCCATACTGAGTAGATCTCTAGACATGATTGTAACAGAAATGTGATTTGAACTGATCGTTCAAGAAGAGCAGATTACACTCGGTGTGTAAAATTCAGAACTGATCAAATTTGAACCAACGGACAAAAATGATTAAGTACTCAAACTCGCAGATCACATAATTGCTTGAAACTCGCAGACCGACAAAACTCGCACACCACTGTTTCGAACAAACTCGCAGACCAAACGACTCGTAGAACACTGTTTCTGATGAACTCGCAGACCGAACCGTGCGCGTTTAAGAAACTCGCAGATGTTTACTCGTGCGTTTTAGCAAACTCGCAAGAAAACTCGCAGATGATATATCAAAGAAACTCGCAGATCAAGGAACTAAACTCGCAACCTTCGACTTGCGCGTTCTATGAACTCTCTAACTTCGATTTGCGTGTTCTATGAACTTGCTAACTTCGACTTGCGCATTCTATGAACTCGCTAACTTCGACTTGCACGTTCTATGAACTCGCTAACTTCGACTTGCGGGTTTGAGACCAAATCTTCAATTTGCGCGTTCTAGCGATGAACGTGTGCGTTTCACAAAATTTGCACGTTCTTGGGAAGAACTTGCGCGTTTCATAGATCTAGCGCGTTCTTGGGTTTTCCTTGCGAGTTCTTCACCTTTTCGATCAAAAATCAAGTAAAACTTGATTTCTGATTCTGTAAATCACACAATTAGTCCACGATATCAAACGAATCAAGATTACAACACTGAATTTACAAAAGAAATCGAAAATTACAGTGCTCAAATCGAAAATACAGTGTTCGACTTCAACTATTCAAGAAACCAACATTTTGATCAAATTGATCAATCTAAAGTACGAATTAGTCTATGTGATCTGAACAAAACTTGATCCTATGAACAAAACGTACACAAACAAATCAATTTCTTGATTTAATTGTGCAAAAACAATAAAACCAAAGATCAAACAGTGAATATTAGTCCGCCAAAAAATATTTCAAAAAAAATTCAAATCTGATCGAATCTGCTTCTTCTTGTTTGCTCTGATACCAAATGATATTGTCCAATCAAACCACAATCAAATAACAATCAAGAACAACAAGAATCATGAGGAAATCACATGTGTATTGATGTCACAAGTGATAGGGTTACAAGTGTTTCTCTCTCTAGATTCTCTCAAGGATTACAATTAGGCTAGTTACTACTAAAGGAAAGCAAGGAAGACCTATTTATAGGTCAAACAAGGAACAAGGTAAACTTACAAAAGTCAACATAAAATGATCTAAACTAAAAATACAATAACAAACTAAAATCTACTTTAGATTCGAGGTGTTACAGTATATAAATATTATATACTTCAAAAAAAATGTTTGGGTTCAAGAACCCTTATTCTACATTGGAGGAGGTGTTCTCAAGTAGTCATTTGGAACTCTTGACCAACATTAATGGTGGAGCAAACCTCACATCGATTCTTGGAGATTGTAGCTTATTTGAAGGTCTTTGACCTAACTTTTGGGTAGGTGACTTATTTGGCGTCCAAATGATGGTAGATGGTTTTATTATATTTCTCATAGGTAAATAACCATGGAATTGGGGGTGTATTACTTGATTCTCTTACATGAAAATGTGGGTATAATGAAAAGAGGAAAGTGTTTATAAATCATATGTAGAAATTATACGCAATATGTTTGGCCGTAATTCTAATTGAGGTACCCATGGTTGGTATTGTGAACATTGCATGTGAAGTTAGTGCTTTGAGGCCTACTATCGGAATTGTTGGACGAACCAAGTCAGTAGACACTAGGAGGATATAGTCTTGGGTGCTCAACGATGGTATGTACCTAGACCTCCGCCATTCGGGGTAATGCCATGGTTGTAGTCCTTGGATGTGCCGGGCCTTTTGGATGTCACTCATGGTAGTTGGCATCAAGATGTATCGACTCTTTGGGTGGAACTTGATTGGTTCTATGGGTCTCCCCCATTGACTCCACATACGGAAATTTACCCAATGATTGCTATGATGCTTATTTCTTAAATGCATGATTATTACTTGTTAAAGCTCACTAGGCTTTTTGGCCTAACACTTGTTTGGTGTCGGTGTGTATCTCAGGTTCTAGCGGGCTTGGTCTTAAGAAGGTTTAGCTGGGGTTTGAGCGAGCTTGGGTAAGATTTTTTATTTTTTTGGGATGTCTTTGGTTGACACCCGTGCTGTAATCTTATTTCATGAGAAATTAGATTAGTAGGTTGTCATTTCCAATACTCCGAATTGTAATTTGTTTAAACAGGTAAATATTCATTTCCCCATTTTTGGGAGGCTCAATTGCTTTGGCAAATTTTATATACCATATTTTCATTTTCCAGAAATTTTTATTGTCCCCTTTTTGAGGGTGTTACAAGTTGGTATCGGAGCTTTAGTTTAAGTGAACTAGGTATCGAGTCTAACGTATCTAGACTTAAGTTGTAAGAGCACTAATAGGTTGTCCACCTTGGGGTAACAGTCATAGGTGGGGAGAGCGTTAGGACTTACAGAGTTATACAAATTAAGAGTCGTGATGGTGGTAACAAGAATCCTTGCATATAATCCATTCATAATTGCACTTAGCTACTGTTATTATGAATGCATTGTTACGTAAGCATGCTTGAATTGTTGTTATTATGATGATTGAAATGTGTATTGTTACGTACCATGAGTTTAACTCACTTAGTCTTTTCTCAACCTCTTTCTCGTGCATGTGTGGCAGATAATCATGGTAAACACTCTTAGCAGGTTACTGACCCCACGAGTGGGTAATATGGAGGACGAATCTACCGCCGACCAGCCTCCGGTGGTCGTGATGGGCCTCCTAATCCCACTGTCTTGGGCGGGGGACCCGAGCACATTCCACGAGTGAATGTTGCCACCACCAACCCGATCATCGAGGAAATGAACCTCGAAACTCGAATCAGAGACAATATGATTCAAGCCATGAACTCGGCCGTGGCACAACAACATAAATTTTTATGAAGTTGCTAGAAGACGCGACGCCAATCACCGACGATCCGAAACGGTGGCGGAGAATGCCGTGATTGGGTCGGGAGTTGGAGTGAACGTTGTAGGCACAAAGGAGCAGGTCATTGTTCGAGAAAAGAAAAGAGAGGTGGGATGCACCTATAAGGCTTTTCTGGGTTGCAAGCCACCCGAATTTACAGATACCACCGATCCCGTCAGTTGCATGTATTGGATCCGTGAGATAGAGATGGCATTCGAAGCCAGTGAATGTGATGACTCTCAAAGGGTCAAATTCACTTCTCACTTACTCAAGGGCGAGGCCCTAACTTGCTGGAATCTCACTCGCTCATCCCTTACACTCGAGGTGTTGGCCAAACTCTCGTGGCCAACATTTAAGAAGAAAATTCTGGACAAGTACTCTAGTGAGAGAGCTCTAGACAAGATCGAGCTAGAATTCCGAAATCTTAGAAAGGGTAGTATGTCTATCTTTGATTACTCAAAGCAATTTTTGAAAAAGCTGAGTTTGGTGAAGCATCTGGTTCCCGATGAGAAAATGAAGATCAAGGCCTATCTTTTGGGTTTGCCGGCCGAAATGAAGATAGCGGTAAGAAATGCCAAGGTGTCAACTATAGAGGAGGCTATCGAAGAGTCACTCCTGGTGGAGGATGACATTGTTCAAGGAAGAGAAGAGAGAGGGCAGTTCGTTGAGAAAAGAAAATGGGAAGGGCCATCTAGGCCTATTCGTCAGTCAAAGTCGTTCGTGGGAGGGAGGTTTAGAGACTCCCGTCATGAATCGAGGTGGTGTCATAAATGCAAGGCCAAACATTTTGGCCTATGCAACCCAAGACCTCAATCTGTCCCCGTCGAGTGCGCCAAATGTGGGAAGAAGGGCCAGGCTATCCGAGATGGCCCTATCTGGGGGCCGGTGTGTTTCGAGTGCCGGGAACCAGACCACATGAAGAGGGAATTCCCGAAGCTCATGGGTAGTGGTCGTGGAAACTCGTTTGGATCGACAACAAGAACCGAGCAACCACCGAGAGTGCCAAGTCGAGCATTCAATATGACCGCCGAGGAGGCGAAGGAGACCGCCGATGTCGTATCGGGTACGTTCCTAGTAAACTCCGTTCCTGCTCGTGTGTTGTTTGATTTGGGTGCAACGTGCTCTTTTGTGTTAAGTATTTTCTGTAAACAATTCATCACTCCTAGTAGTACCCTTCCCGATACTTTTGTTGTAGAGGTGGCTAATGGGGACCAAGTGATTATCCGAGAGTGCTTTAATGACTGCACCCTATAGGTCGATGGGAATTCCTTTAGAGTAGATTTGTTACCTATGGCTATAGGCAGCTTTGATGTAGTCATAGGCATGGATTGGTTGTTTAGGAATGAGGCAAATATTTTGTGTTCCAAAAAGATTATCCATGTTCCTTTGTCGGGAGGCGGTGCATTCACTATTTATGGCGAGAAAGGGAAGAGGATCAACCCTATCATCTCATCTCTTAAGGCACGCAAATTCCTGGCAAAAGGGTGCCTCTCGTTTCTAGCTTATGTGGTGGACACAAAGAAGGAGAAGAAATCTGTAGAAGATGTGAAGATCGTGCGAGACTACCCAGAGGTCTTTTCGAAGGATCTACCTGGGATACCACCAGAACGTCAAGTGGAGATTCAAATCGATCTAACTCCGGGAGCGGCCCCAATAGCCCGTACCCCCTACCGTTTGGCACCGACAGAAATGCAAGAGATGATGTCGCAACTACAAGAGCTCCTTGAGAACGGGTTCATCCGACCGAGCTTATCCCCTTGGGGAGCCCCAATGTTGTTTGTGAAGAAGAATGAAGAATCAATGAGGATGTGCATCGACTATCGCGAATTAAACAAGGTCACAGTGAATAACAAGTTCCCACTACCACGGATCGACGACCTCTTCGATCAACTCCAAGGTGTGGGATGCTTTTCAAAGATCGACCTTCAGTCCGGGTACCATCAAGTGAGAGTGAAGAAGGACGACATTCCAAAGATGACTTTTCGGACGAGATACGGACACTACGAGTTCTTGGTGATGCCATTTGGTTTGACAAATGCTTCGGCCGTATTTATGGAACTGATGAACCGCATGTGTCGTCCTTTCTTGGACAAATCCGTGATCGTTTTTATTGACGATATCTTGATCTACTCAAAGGACGAGTCCGAGCATGGGAAACACTTACGAGAAGTGTTGGAATTTCTCTGAAGAGAGAAGTTATTCGAAAAATTCTCGAAATGTGAGTTCTGGCTGCAAAAGGTCCAATTCTTGGGCCATGTGGTATCTAAAGACGGAGTGAAGGTAGATCCGGCGAAGATTGAGGCGATGATGAGCTGGGAACCGTCCACGAGTCTGATGGAAATACGAAGCTTCTTGGGATTGGCGGGCTACTACCGACGGTTCATTCAAGACTTCTCCAAAATCACTTCGCCCCTCACCTCCCTCACAAAGAAGAATGTTAAATTCCTATGGACCGAGACGCAAGATCAAGCCTTTCAAACTCTTAAGAAGAAACTATGATAAGCACCGGTCCTATCCCTACCCGAGGGATCGGACGACTTCGTGGTGTATAGCGACGCCTCCAAGATGGGTCTTGGGTGGGTGCTAATGCAGCGGCGCAAGGTGATAGCTTATGCGTCACGACAACTAAAGGAGCATGAAAAGAACTACCCGAATCATGACTTGGAATTAACGTCGGTGGTCTTTGCATTGAAGTTGTGGTGACATTACTTGTACGGGACAAAGTGTGCCCTCTTTACCGATCACAAGAGTCTAAAGTACATTTTCGATCAAAAAGAACTCAACAAGCGGCAAAGAAGGTGGCTCGAGCTATTGAAGGACTATGACTGTGAGTTGCTCAACCACCCCGGTAAAGCCAGTGGTGGTGGATTCTTTGAGCCGACGGAGCCACGGAGGCGGTATCAAACTAAGCCTCAAAAGGATTGATGTGGTGTCAAGTCTATTGGAGAACATCAAAGCGAGTCAAACGGAAGCACTTAGAGAAGATAATCTCAAACCGAAGTCATGGTGAAGCAGAAAGACCTACTATCAGAAAATAGTCGTGGACTCAAACTATTTCAATGTCGTATTTGGGTGCCAAAGGTCGGTGGGAACCGTAAGCTAGTTCTAGCGGAAGCTCACAAATCCAAGTATTCCATCCATCCCGGAAGCACCAAGATGTATAGAGATTTGAAATTAAATTATTGGTGGCCGTTGATGAAACTTGACGTGGCCAACTCTGTGGATAGGTGCGTCACATGCCTTCAAGTCAAGGCGGAGCATCAGAGAACGAACGAGAGTTTGCAGCCATTGTCCATTCCCGAGTGGAAATGGGACAATATTACAATGGACTTCGTAACTAAGTTGCCAAAGACCTTGCGAGGCCACGATACTATTTGGGTAATTGTAGATCGCCTAACCAAGAGCGTGCATTTCCTTGCAATGCGGGAGGCCTTGCCTATGGAGAAATTGGCCAAGCTTTACATTGATGAAGTGGTGTCAAGGCATGGAGTTCCAAAATCAATTGTGTCCGACAGGGATAGTCGGTTCACATCCAACTTTTGGGCTAGTCTACAGAAAGAATTGGGCACAAGAGTCAATATGAGCATGGCTTACTGATAAATACTCACTTTTGAGTACTTAAACACATTGTTTTTATCTTTTTAGAATAGTTTGCACTTTATAATCCCAACTTTGAGTCATTTTGGTTATTATTTTCCACTTTCTTGATTTGGAGCTTAAGATATGGATTTGTATACAAACATGGGTTGTATAGGCTAAAGTTGATGTATTTTGCAAAATCTTGATGAAACAGGCCAATGCTTGAAGCACTGGAACAACATCGGACCTGCAGGGAGAATTGGAAGTTGATTAAAGTGGAGTAGATGTAGCATTTCTTTGGACCATTGGACAACACTTTTGCCAGCTGATTATCTGATAATTAGCTGTAATATTCCTTTGTATGGTACTTTTTGTTGTAAAACTCTAATATTAGTACTTTAAATTAGCTAGATTAACCGTTTTGGCCCCTCTCTATTTCCTATAAATAGAGGGTTTTTGTGGGCATTTAAGGCATCCAACAAATATTCATCCAATCATCCATCAAGCTTCCTTTATCATCACCAACTAATTACTAGATCAGATCATCCATTCCCCTTGAAGATACTTTTGTAGCTGATTTTAATCAGCCCTAATTCTCCCTTTTATATTCAGTAATCTTTTGGTTATATCATCTTATTCTTCATATTTTCATTTATTTCTTCATGTTCTCGTAAATCGCTTCATGTTGTTGATGTTGTTTGTAATCATTTACTTAGATTAATCTTTTTATTTTCGTTCATCTTAGAACTGGACCGAACATCAGTTCTGAGATTTTCTGCAAATTTCCAGAAAACATGCATATGTGCATATGGTGTTCTTCGTGTTCTTCATATGTTCATCATAAACCCAGGCTATGAATGCTTCCAGCATTGGAACAGCATTCACCTGCAGATTTTCTCCATGCATTTTCTTTACTTATCTTGCATCTCTAGCCTTTCCATTTACTTTATGTCTTTAATTTCCAGCATTTAATTACAGTTTATTGTAGTGTTGTACTTACATTCCATTTTACTTTCTTGTCATTTACATTTATTGTCTTTACATTCCAAGTCTTATATATATATATTTATATACTTTCAAGTCATTTACATTTTCAAGCACTTTACATTATGTTTTCTATTGTATTTCTTTGTCATGTTCTTTCTTTATTTATTGTAATGAGTAGCTAAACACCTTAGCTTGGGTGTGAGGCAAATGGTGATCGTGTTAACTTAAACAAAGTAGACTTTTGTGACTTTAACAAAGTTTTATTATTCCAACTCAAGTTTTATCAAGATAACAAAACTCTTTGACAAATTGATCATTTTGATAGTGTAATAGTGTCATGGACCTAGAGATAGGCCATTGAATAGCACGTCAATTTAATGACATGGGAGGTAATATCGAAAGAGTTACTTGCAACGAGAGTTGTTACTTGTGTTATTTGAAATGATCGATTATTGATAAGTTGTCATTTTTTCAAAGGGTTAAAATGGAATAGACTTAGAGATAAGCTATTTGGATTACACCAACTTGGGAGGTATGGGGGTTATTTCGAAAGAGTAACTTTTAACAAAGAGAATTTGTTTTGCCATATATTTTGAGAACTCCACTCTCATCATTCCCTTATCTTGAACATTGCTCAGAGATGAGATTGTTTATAGCTACTGGAATAATGAGATGGTGAGAGTCCGAGAGGAACGTGTCTTGAAATAGATAATAAAATCAGTTTATGTCACAAGAATGCTGCAGCATCACTGCAGCATTGGTCCACTGGAATTTGGGTTAACATTTCACCACAAGTCTTGCACCCTTGCTTATATTTTAATCTTGTTAAAGTAATCTTGTGTTCTGTCAGGATCGAATTCTTAACAAGAATAAAGTCTCAGAAACAATATCAAAGAAGTTGCGGAATAACACTTTGATATTCAATGTAACAGTAAACAAACAGTGTATATGATTAACAACTTGTAAACTTGTATTCAATGATCAAATCACAAGATTACACACTCAACCTCAATCTTGAAGAACAGACTCTTTCAAGACGAATTCTACTTCTCTAGAATTAGGAACTATGCCTTGAGGTTGATTCTCTCTAGAACATAAACTTAGAATGAATTAAATTAAAAATTAAACTATTCTGTCAAATCTATACATATACTGAACAAAAAGATAATTACAATAAATAGAATATCTTCAGTATATCTTCCATGAATATCTTCAGAATATCCAGCTGTCATTCTTCTAATTCGAATCTTCATCTTATAAGCAGCACTAATCAGCTTGGCAGTATTAACTACTAAGCAGCACTAACCACTAGCAGCACTAACTAGCTAAGCAGTACTAACTTTGTTCAAGCAGCACTAACTTTGACTAGCAGTATTAATTCTACTAGCAGTAGTAATACTCAGCAGTATTAACTATTGAAGTCCTCTGGCAGCAGTAATCTTGTACTAGCAGCATTAACCATACTTGGTAAATTTTTCAGTTCCCAACAATCTCCCCCTAACTTGACTTTTAGGAAGAGAAGTCAAGTTCTTCAGATCTGATCTTCAAGATGCTTTCAACACCTCAGGTTCAGTTTCCCAAATTTGGATCTAGCCCCAGACTTTGATTTACAGTTCTTCTTACCACAATTTTAGCCATCTCTGAATCCTTTGTGCATACCAGTGTAGCTTTAAGCATCCCTTCTAGCTTCTCCTTGCTATGCTCATAGATTTTGTCCACCAGGTAGTATTCATGATAACAGTTGTCAATAGTAATCATGTATACTCCACAGTTTTCAAATAGTATCCATTTATCAATCTTCTTGAATATAAACTCATGATTATGATCTTTAATCCTATAAGCCACTCTTTCTGGATCAAACATCATGCACAAGTATTCCAATGTTACCTTGAGAAGATTTTCTTCAGTACCTTTCAACACAGGCTCATAGAGTTTCATCCCTACTTTGTACAATTCTTCTATATCAGCTCTTGAACTACTTCTGATAACTCTCCCCCATGTTGAATATGCTTCAAATGAACCATCATTTCTTTTGAGTCTAAAGAAATCCTTTCCATTGTATCTTAGAATATCCCAAAAGATGATCTCTGGAGCTTTCATGGAGATTGGAACAGCCTGTACAGGTTTTACTATAGTCATGTACAGCCCTATATGCTCATCTGATTGCTCTTTGGACTGTTCTGGGCTCTGCACAGGTTCTGTTGGAGGTGTGACTGAAGGTTCTGCTTCAGTTTCTGCTCTTTCTTCCACTCTTGGCTTTTTAGACTGCCTTTTTGAAGCAATTGTCTTCACCCTCTTTCCAGATTTTGCTTCTTCACCAACACCCTCATGCTCTTCTTTCATCTCTTTAGTTTTGTCTTTTGAGGGAGTAGTCTCCTCAGGGAATGGTCTTTGTATGTTCAGGTCATGCCTTTCCTTCATTCTTCTCTCAGCCTCTTCCCTTTGGACTGAATCCCCTTGAAGCTTGAGCATCTCTTTCTGATACAACTCCTCAACCTGAGTGTATGCCATGTTGGTGAACATCTCCCCCTTGACACCAATTGCACCTTTCAGGAAATTTATCATCTTTCTTCTTTCCTGATTGGCCAAAAATGTTTTGGAAGGTTGTCTTTTCTGTTTTTGAATTGGCATCTTTTTTACTTGAAGTTTCTTGGCTTGAGCTGCTTCTTTGATGCTTTTATGATATTCTGCATTCAACTTTCTGGCCATGATCTTTGCAAGTTCTCTGTCTATTTCTGTTTGCAACTGTTCCTCCTTTTCCATTTGGTCTTGAAGCTGCTTTGCTATTGCCTCATCCATTTCAATCTGGGACTTCTCCTTTGCAGGCAGTTCAACTTCAACCATCTTCTCCTTTTCTTTTCCTTTTGACTCCTTTGCCTTTTCTGTTTCCTTCTGTTGAATTCCTCCTTCATTGATGACTACTCCCTTGGCCTTTTGAGTAGCCTTAGGAGTGTCATTTTTGGCTTTAACTAGTGTTTCTGCAATCTCCAGTTCCTCCACAGAAAGGCCTGCTGTTTCTTTTATCTCAGCAGCATTAACTGTTTCTGCTGCTTGAGCAGTATTAACAGTTTCTGCTGCTGCTTGTTCTATTTCAGTTCTTGCTTCTTGCTCCCCCTCAACTGTTTCTTTATCCCCTTCACCATCAAATCTCTCCTCAGAATGTCTTTCCTTCTCTGTTTCATTCTCCTTATTCTCCCCCTTGTTGGAAGCATCTTTTTCAGGTTTCCTCTGCCTCAACACATATTGTTTTCTTCTCTTCTTCTGTACAAGCTTTGTCACCATCTTCTTTAATTTGGCAATCTGAACTTGTTGTGACAGGATTACCAGCTTCATCTCTTCAATTTCTTTCCCTTGTTTAATAACATCTTGGTTGATGTTGCCCATTGTTTCCATCAATTCATAGTAGTTATATCTGTCCTCACCTTCTCCAGAAGTGTTACCCTCTATTGAAGGATCATGGGATCTTTTTGTAGTGGAAGTCTTCTGCCTAGCAGAAGCACTATCCACCCCCTTGGTTTCTTGGCACCTGGGACCTTTGAATGATTGCTCATTCAAAGTTGCCATGGGGAAGGTCTTAGAGATGTTACCACTGACCTTCTCTGTGCTAGCAGAAGTAGTGGCAGCCTTCTCACCCATATGCTCTTCCTCCTCCTCAGAGAGCACCTCCTTGGGGTTGGGAGACACCCTTGTGGTTTCCCTGTAGATATTCTCTAAGGGAGAATCCTCCCTTAGAGGGCTTAAAGGCTTAGGGGTTGATGGTACAAGAAGGGAAGAAGCCTTATTTACCTGTTTCCTTTTGTAAGTTTGGGTGATTGGTGAAGTTGGTTTATCAAGAAGAGACTGGGGAATGGATTTAGAGTGGGAAGGTTGGGATTGGCTAGCAGTGGGATGGTCTAATGGGGGCCTTGACCCTGCTGCCATACCTTCATCAGTGTGGGACACCACCATCATTGTAGAGAACAATGGGGTGTCAACTCCTTCCGAGTCCAGAGGGGATCTTTTCATGTTTGAAAAGACCTTACCTTTGGGAATTTTTGGTACATATACCCCATCAAAATGAGGTATATCCGTCAATTCATGGGTTATTACTTCTTGTACAAACCTGGGGTACATATAAAAACTCTTTTTACTTCCCAGGTTTGAGACAAGATCATTAAAAAGCATTTGAGAAAAATTATACTTTCTGGCAGTGGCCAAGCACACCAAAGCATAGGCTATGGTGCTACTGAACTCACTCCATCCAGTAGTCTTTTTAGAGATACAATGCATAAGGGTATGGACAAAGAAACGCCATTGAGGTGAAAATTTTGCTTTTGAGAACTTGAACACACCCAATGGGCCTCCATACCCCATTCTTGTAAGAGTAGAAAACAGTTCATCATTAGAGATAGAAGTTATACCAGAGGCATCGTCTAGACGTAGACTGATGCGAATTACCTCTTCAGTAACTGTCAAGAGTTTGTCACACACCTTTGTCTTGATCATTTGCACACCATTCTCAGTAACAATGGTGGCATTTGCCCATAATTGGCTTTGATGCTCGATATAGATGGATGGCGATACAGTGAGAGCATGGGCAATATGGCTTGTCTTGAGGAAATCCACAATCTGGTGAAAACCAGCGGCCTGTTTGGGCTTCTGTAGCATCGCGATTTCATTGTGCTCGTCTATGAATGCCATTGATGCCATTGATCTTGAAGTTTCTTGCCTGAAAACTTTGAACTTGAGAGAGAAAGGGTTTAGAGCGCAAGTGAACAGTAGGCAAAGAGTCGTTATGAACTTTTTAGGCGGGCAAAGGGTATTTATAGTATTCGGGATATAAGCAGTATTAACCTAGAGCAGTATTAACGGACAAGCAGTATTAACTGAGAGCAGTATTAACCACTAGCAGTATTAACTAACTAGCAGTATTAACTGAGAGCAGTATTAACCACTAGCAGTATTAACTAACTAGCAGTATTAACTGAGAGCAGTATTAACCACTAGCAGTATTAACTAACTAGCAGTATTAACTGAGAGCAGTATTAACCACTAGCAGTATTAACTAACTAGCAGTATTAACTGAGAGCAGTATTAACTGAAAGCAGTGTTAACTGAAAGCAGTATTAACTGAAAGCAGTATTAACTGAAAGCAGTATTAACTGAAAGTAGTATTAACTAACTAGCAGTATTAAAAATGCACTGGCAGTATTAACAATGCACTGGCAGTATTAACAATGCACTGGCAGTATTAACAATGCACTGGCAGTATTAACACTATACTTACACTTTTTGACACCATCCTTTTACTCATACTTTTTTATTGCTTTGTTCATCCCCTGATTCTTTTCTTCTTGATCCTTCATGATCATTACTCCCTCTGGAGTATTACTAACTTCAACCTGAAACACTTAAACACATAGGTTAGTAGTATCATGCTCAATGAAATCTTCCAAGGGCAACTTATCTTTTAACTCATGCCCTGAGCATTTATTATTACTTTCCTCTGAATCAAATGCAACATGTCCTCCATCAAATCTTTTGAAGAATTTGAAGGCAGTCCATGTTACCTGTTGTGTGCCAAGAGCAACCACTATCTGCATTCCAAATGCTCTTCCTCTTGAGCTTTTGGTTGCCCTGCACACATGATAAATCAGTTAGTCTTGGATGGAACCCAAGCCAAAGTGGTCTTGGGTTGTCCTTTCTCATTTATATAGTCTGTCAGTTTGGTCTGGATGAGTTGTTTAGGAATCTCATGGCTGGAATACTTTGTCAAGATTATAGGCTTTGCAACATTAATACTAGTAGAAGCACTATCCTTGTTAGCAGTAGTATTGGTTGCAGCAGCACTATTTCTGTTAGCAGTACTATATGGGATAGCAGTACTAACAGGTTTCTTTACAATTGGAACCCAAACTTGAACAAAGTTGTTTGCTTTCTTTGTCTTTAAATTACTCCTTGGCTTATTTGGAATATTTTTCTTTGGTTTAGCAAACTTGTTCTGAGCATGTGATCTTATAGGTGCTCTGTTCTCAGCCATATGATTCCTTCTCTGATTCCTATAACCAAAAGAGTTTTGTGGTTGTCTTTGAAAAGTGACTCTTTGGTTAATGGGATTGAAATAACAGTATTTGGCAAGGTGATTCAGCTTTCAACAAATAAAACAAGGTTTTGGTCTATTGATTTTACTTAGATCAACCCCTTGTTTTTGTGCCCACTGATTATTCCAATTTCTCTGATTTCCCCTTGGTTTATCATGTTTTTGGGACTCAGATTTATTGCAAGCACACTGTTTGCAAGGGACAGGATTCACAACTGTGGTTTGCTTATAATGGACCTTTTCAGACTTTCTCTCAGTCTTCTCTATGTCCTTATATTTGACCCAAGTCTTTCCACATCCCTTATTTGTGATAATGTGATTTTCTAGAGGAATCTCACCACATACTGTGTTCTCCTTACTCTTATCATTAGAGTTCTCTTCTTCAGAGTCTTTTTCAACCACCATTTTTTCTAATGGATCTACCTTAGTGGCTCCATCAAATAATTCCTTCCTATCCTTGGTCTCTAGCAAGTCTGATATAGGAGGAATGTAATTGTTGTTGTATGGTGGTGGTGTGGTGTTATAGCCTATTCCTCTTCTAAGTTTGTCATGGATTTGAGTTTGGAGCAAAGAGTCCATTGCTTTAGAAGCATTGAAAAATTTCTCAATATCCAGCTTGGCTTTCTCAAACTCCCTCTTTATCTTCTCATTCTCCTCTTCTTTCTGTTTAAGCTTAAATTCATACTGATCTTTCTCCCACTTCCAGTAGTTTGTGTCATAAGAGTGTTGAAGCTCATTGGCTTGGAAACTCTTAATCTGTTCCTCAAAACTCTCAACAATTCTTACATAGTCTTTTATATCTCTCTCTAATCTTTTAAGGTCATCACTCATTGTCTGGTTGTGATCCCTCTACCTTGTAACAGTTTCAATACAGGATTTAGAACAAAGATTAGATGTTACCTCTGTAGGAATTTCTGAGCTTGAAGACTCTGAACCTTTAGCCATGTTGATGTGATTTTGAATGTAGGTTTCTGAGAATACTAGCTCTGATACCACTTGTCAGGATCGAATTCTTAACAAGAATAAAGTCTCAGAAACAATATCAAAGAAGTTGCGGAATAACACTTTGATATTCAATGTAACAGTAAACAAACAGTGTATATGATTAACAACTTGTAAACTTGTATTCAATGATCAAATCACAAGATTACACACTCAACCTCAATCTTGAAGAACAGACTCTTTCAAGACGAATTCTACTTCTCTAGAATTAGGAACTATGCCTTGAGGTTGATTCTCTCTAGAACATAAACTTAGAATGAATTAAATTAAAAATTAAACTATTCTGTTAAATCTATACATATACTGAACAAAAAGATAATTACAATAAATAGAATATCTTCAGTATATCTTCCATGAATATCTTCAGAATATCCAGCTGTCATTCTTCTAATTCGAATCTTCATCTTATAAGCAGCACTAATCAGCTTGGCAGTATTAACTACTAAGCAGCACTAACCACTAGCAGCACTAACTAGCTAAGCAGTACTAACTTTGTTCAAGCAGCACTAACTTTGACTAGCAATATTAATTCTACTAGCAGTAGTAATACTCAGCAGTATTAACTATTGAAGTCCTCTGGCAGCAGTAATCTTGTACTAGCAGCATTAACCATACTTGGTAAATTCTTCAGTTCCCAACATGTTCACCAACCAATCAAAATATTGCTTCAAATTCGTCATGTGAAATCATATCTTTCATCATACTTTTATTACACTTTTTAATCCAATCTCTGTGGGACGATATATGGTATTTTACCACTTTTATTACTTGAAAGGCGACATAGTACCAATTTGTATACTTGCTTTTTGGTATTATTTGTTTCACCCTAAGGTACACAAAAGGGCCTGTCAAGTTTTAGGCACCGTTGCCGGGGATTGGCATGTCAAAAGTGTTTGTAAAGTATTTTTAAAGATTTGGTTTTTCTACCATCGTTGGGAAGTTTTTAAAAGGTTTTTAAAAAGTGGTGCATGCCAAGAATACAACTCGGGGAATTTTTTGAAATAGATCCAGATATTGAGAGAACCTTTCGTCAGAGAAGAAGAATTCAAAGAGCTTTTCAAAACATAAACCCTCTCAATATGGATGGACCTTCCCCGGGTTTTGAAAACAGGCATGTTAGACCACCACCACTTTTGGAAAATCAACCTCCGCCTTTGGAAAATAAAATGAGTCCACCTTTAGTGAATCAAATCAGGCCCCACCAACTTTTGCAAATAATCAACCAATTTTTGGAAATCCTCCACCTCATCAGTTTCAAAATCACCAAAATCATAATGAGGAAGAAGATGATGCCGGCTCTATTGGTAATATTGAACCACAAAACATCATTGATCTTGCTAACTCAAAAGATGGAAGAATTATGGACTATGCAATTCCTAATTTTGAGCAATTAAATTCAGGAATTGTTAGGCCACAATTAGAAACTTTACATTTTGAACCAAAACCCATCATGTTTCACATGTTGCAATCCAATGGTCAATTTGCCGGAATGCCATCGGAAGATCCATATTCACATTTAAAATCTTTCATGGAGATCATCGATGTTTTTCTGATTCCTGGGGTATCTACTGATGTCTTAAGGCTCACTTTATTCCCATTTTCTCTAAGGGATCGGGCAAAAGTTTGGTTCAATTCATTAGCATCAGGTTCAGTACCATCATGGAGTGATATGGATGAAAAATTTTTGCGAAAATATTTTCCACCCACCCGGAATACCAAATCCAGAAATGAAATTTGCATGTTTAAACAAATGGATGATGAAGCTATTCCAGATGCGTGGGAAAGATTTAAAGAATTGTTGAGAAAATGCCCTCATCATGGCATTCCCTACTGTATTCAACTCAAGACGTTTTACAATGGGCTTGTTCCCAATGCAAAACAAATGCTCGATGTGACTTTATAAGGGGCTTTTACATCCAATACCTACAGTGCCGGGTATGAGATTCTCGAAAAGATTTCAACAAACAATGGACATTGGGCTGGCCCAAGGGCCCAAACTCAAAGGAAAACTACTGGAATGCATGATGTAGATGCATACACTGCATTGACAGCTCAACTTGCTTCCATGAGCAACATGCTTAAAATTATAACTTCTGGTCAAGGAGCACAACCGTCTGTCCCTACACCTGCTTCCGCAGTTCTTTCTGTGCAATGTGTGTGTTGTGGTGGAAAACATTCTTATGAACACTGTCCACATAATTCTGAATCTGTAAATTTTTTTCAAAACAGACCTGCTCCCCACTCCAACCATTACAATGCCAGCTGGAAAAAACACCCAAACTTCTCTTGGACAATCCATGTTTAAATCCACCACCACCAAAGCATCAAGGGAACTCCAATTTTCAAAATCAAGCATGTAGTTCTCAAAACCAGTACAAGGGAAATTTTCAAAATAATCATCATCAGAATAATCGTAATCAAGGTTTTCAAAACAATCAGCACACTCAACCACCTTTTCAAAATCAACATCATGCACCTCCACAAGATGACTCAAATCTCTCTCTTGAAGCAATGATGAGAGGATTTATGAGTCAGACACAAGCATCTCTCCGGAGTTTCGAAACACAAGTCAGTCAAATTGCACTTAATCAGAACAACAGAGCCTCAGGCACTTTGCCTAGTAACACAGAAATACCCAAGGCTCCAGGAAAAGAACATGTGAAAGCTGTCACACTTAGGAGTGGTAAAGAATTACCTGAATCTATGGAAAAGGAATTTGAACCAATTACCAAACCAGATTTTGAAAAACTGTCCAAGTCCATTCCTGTTCCAGAGATTCCAGTTATTCCAATACCATCAATTCAAGTAGAAAATCAAGATCCTAAGATCACAAGTTCAAGTCCACCACAGACTGACCCAAAGACTAAAGTTGTGATTCCACCCAATGAGACCAAGACCAAAAGCATACTGGACCCATCTTGCTCTAAACAATCAAACCAAGTTGTCATCAAACCAGTTCCCCCTTACATTCCTTACCCCCAGAGGTTAAGAAATGAGAAGGAGGAATTGCAATATAAAAAGGTTTTGGATGTTTTCAAAGCATTGCACATCAACATACCTCTTGTTGAAGCAATAGAGTAGATGCCCAGTTATGCCAAGTTTTTAAAGGACATACTGAGCAAGAAAAAGAAGTTGAATGAATATGAGACTGTTGCATTCACAGAAGGTTGCAGTGCTCGACCAACAAAATTACCCCCAAGCAAAAAGACCCAGGGAATTTTACCATTCCTTGTTCCATAGGTGGGAAAGAGGTTGGGAAGGCACTGTGTGATTTAGGTGCTAGTGTCAACCTTATGCCATTGTCCATTTTCAAAAGCTTAGGCATAGGAGAGGCTAGACCTACCACAGTCACACTCATTCTAGCTGACAAGACCATTGCATATCCCAAGGGAAAGATTGAAGATGTGTTAGTCCAGGTTGACAAGTTCATTTTTCCGGCTGATTTTATCATTTTAGACTTTGAGGCTGACAAGGATATTCCTATACTTTTAGTAAGATCTTTCTTAGCTACATGTAGAACTTTGATAGATGTCCAGAAAGGTGAGTTGACCATGAGACTACAAGACCAAAAAGTCACATTCAATGTCTTCAATTCTTTAAAATACCCTAGTGATTTAGAAGACTGTTCAAGCCTATGTATCATTGAGGACTTGTGTCATGAGGAGGGAGTCAAACAAGATTGTATAATAGAAGAGGAGGATGAGAAAGACCTGAGCTTAGAAGACTTAGACAAGGAATATGATGATGATGATGATGATAAAACCATAGAGAAAGAGTATGTCCCTTTGGATGCTGCAGCAATTGAGCTGCTGGAAAGAAATGAACTAAAGTCATTTACTCCTTCCATAATCTCACCACCTGACCTGGAGTTGAAACAACTCCCATCTCACTTGAAGTATGCCTTTTTAAGGGAAGAAGACAAATTGCAGTCATTATTTCAGCAACCCTAGAATTGCATCAAGAAAAGAAGTTAGTAGATATGTTGAAGTTGCACACCAAAGCCATAGGGTGGACAATTGCTGATCTTAAAGGTATTAGTCCCTCTATTTGTCAGCATAAGATCATTTTAGAAGACAAGAACTTCACTTCATAGAGCCACAAAGAAGATTGAACCCTGTCATGAAAGAGGTAGTGAAAAAGGAAATTTTGAAATGGTTAGATGCATGAATCATTTTCCCAATAGCCAGTAGTTCTTAGGTTAGTCCAATACAGTGTGTACCCAAGAAGGGAGGGATCACTATCATTTCTAATGACAAGAATGAACTCATCCCTACCAGAATAGTCTCCGGATGGAGAATTTGCATGGACTACCGTAGGCTGAACAAAGCTACTCAAAAGGACCATTTTCCATTACCTTTTGTTGATCAAATGTTGGATAGGTTGGATGGAAAAGAGTACTACTGCTTTTTGGATGGATACTCAGGATACAACCAGATAGCCATAGCACCAGAAGACCAGGAAAAGACTACTTTTACTTGTCCTTATGGCACCTTTGCCTTCAGAAGGATGCCTTTTGGACTTTGCAATGCTCCTGCCACTTTTCAGAGATGCATGATGTCCATATTTTCTGATATGCTTGAAAAATCCATTGAAATATTTATGGATGATTTTTCTGTTTATGGTTCATCTTTTGATCAGTGTTTGGATAATTTAAAGCAAAGTCTTAAAAGATGTGAGGAGACTGACCTGGTCCTTAATTGGGAAAAATGTCATTTCATGGTAACAGAAGGGATTGTCCTTGGTCATTTAAATTCAAAAAGAGGAGTTGAGGTAGACAAAGCTAAACTTGAAGTAATTGAAAAACTACCTGAACCAACAACTGTTAAAGGTATCAGGAGCTTTCTTGGCCATGCTGGATTCTATAGACGGTTTATAAAAGACTTTTCAAAAATTTCAAAACCTTTATGTCTATTATTACAGCATGACCAAAAGTTTGATTTCAATGAAGAATGCAGAAATGCATTCCTCACTTTGAAGAAAGCTCTGGTAACTGCACCAATAGTTGTTGCTCCTGAATGGGACAAACCTTTTGAGATCATGTGTGACGCAAGTGACTGGGCTGTTGGTGTTGTATTAGTTCAAAGAAAAGATAAGATTTTTCACTCCATCTACTATGCAAGCAAAACCCTAAATGAAGCTCAAATTAATTATACAACAACTGAGAAACAATTGTTAGCTGTGGTTTTTGCTTTTAAGAAATTTATATCATATTTGATGGGAGCCAAAGTGATTGTACATACCGACCATGCTGCCATTAAATACCTAATTTCAAAGAAAGATGCAAAACCTAGGTTGATAAGATGGGTTTTGTTGTTGCAAGAGTTTGACCTAGAGATTATTGATAGGAAGGGAACAGAGAACCAAGTGGCTGATCATTTGTCCAGATTAGAGATGCTTGTTGAAAGTAGGGAAGGAGTAGACATTACTGAGACTTTCCCTGATGAAAAGATTCTTATGGTGCAAGCACAACTTCCATGGCTTGCTGATATAGCAAATTATTTGGCTTGTGATATCATAACTTCTGATTACACTCATCACATGCTTAAGAAATTTCTCCATGATTGAAAATTTTACTTGTGGGATGATCCTTTTCTGTTTAAACTTGGTACAGATCAATTGTTGAGAAGATGCATCCCAGAGACAGAAGTTGCAGCAATCCTGCCGCATTGCCATCAATCAGCTTATGGAGGACATTTTGGAGGCCAGAGAACAGCGTCTAAAGTGCTTCAATCAGGATTTTATTGGCCAACTCTCTTTAAAGATGCCCATAATTTTGCTCAAATATGTAATGAATGTCAGAGAAGTGGTTCCATTTCTCAGAAAAATGAAATGCCTTTGAATGGGATCTTAGAAGTTAAATTATTTGATGTTTGAGTATAGATTTTATGGGTTCATTTCCCCCTTCAAACAATTGCCAATACATTCTAGTTGCTATTAATTATGTATCCAAATGGGTAGAGGCAATGGCATGTGTTTCAAATGATGCTAAAACTGTAATTAAGTTTTTACAAAAACAGATTTTTACAAGGTTTGGTACCCCCCGGGCACTGATTAGTGATAAGGGTACCCACTTTATAAATAATTTGTTGAGTAAAGTTCTTGAAAAATACCATGTGAAACACAAAGTTTCCACTTCATACCATCCACAGACTAATGGACTGGATGAACTCTCAAATAGGGAAATCAAAGGGATTCTTGAAAAAGTTGTAAAACCAAACAGAGAAGACTGGGCTTTCCATTTAGATGATGCTTTATGGGCATATCGGACTGCTTTTAAAACACCTTTGGGTATGTCTCCCTATAAGCTAGTCTTTGGAGAGGCCTGTCACCTCCCTTTGGAACTTGAACATAAAGCATATTGGGCTATAAAGGAATTGAACATGAACTTATATGAGGCTGGTAACAAAAGAAAATTGCAACTCTGTGAGTTAGAAGAGCATAGAAACATGTCCTATGAGAATGCCAAGTTGTACAAAGAGAAAACAAAGAAGTGGCATGACAATAGGATTAGACACAGAGAGTTGAGAGCTGGCCAAAAATGTCTTTTGTTCAATTCTAGGCTAAAGTTGTTCCCTAGTAAACTAAAGTCTAGATGGTCAGACCCATTTCTCATTCACAAAGTGTATCCATATGGGGCTGTAGACTTAGTCAATCCATAGAACAATAGTGTGTTCAAAGTTAATGGCCAGAGAGTGAAGTTGTTCCGTGATTCTGTGGCATCTCCATGCTCTGTGGAGATGATCTCTCTTTGCTAAAAGCTTCAACAAAGATGGGAACTATCTTAAAGTTCCAATTCTGTGTAAATATTCCTTTTAAAGTCTTGCTTACGTTTCCGTATTAGTTATGTTTAATATGTTTGTTAGTGTACAGCTAAAAGTCAAAGAACAAAGGCAGAACCATTTGATGCTGAGTCCATGCTGCAGCATCAGAAACCCTAGGATTTTCACGAAAAATCAGATGAATTTAGAGGGAACCTGGTATAGCGTTTTTGAATTGAATTAGGAGATTAGTACCAAAAGTGGCGTCATCTTTCATCACCTGGAAAAGAGTACACCTCTCTCCTAGGTGATGATGATGAGTTGTACCTAAAGATGCTTCCATGATGGTCCTTTTTGTACTAATCTTAAAATTATCCAATGGATAATACCCATTAACAACTAGGTTCCATGTTTTAAAAATTCTCAAGATCAAATCCACCTCCATCCAAAAACTGACTTTTCAGTTTCCTCCTTTCCAAAAATCTACTTTCTAAACAAATCAAACCCATTTTTTTTCTTCCCTATCATTCCCTCAAACGACCGAAAACCACCAAGAACAACCACCATTGTCATTCTTCTTCTCCATCTTTCTGCGATTCCCATGGCTCGAGTGAAGAGACCAGTACCCCGAGAGCAAACCATCGAAGGCAATCGACCCAATACGCGAAGAAGTCGAAGGAACCAACCTATGGTTCGAACCCCTGTTTCAGACCCAACCACTGACCAAGTCGAACTCGAGGATGCATCAATCGCTCCTCTGGTTCGAAAACCTTCAGCAAGGGCGAAAACCACTAAACCTAGGGTTTGAACCAACAATGAAGCAGTGAAGAAAGGGGAAACTTCGAAAGAAGTTGCTACTGGAGATGGATCGAAAACAGGGGAGAAGGAGGTCGCGACTGTGGATACACCACCAACACCCAATCCTTTTGCTATCATCGTGTACAAGGATGCTTCTTCAATCCTCTCATCGACTGAAACACCGAAGGTATCCACTGCTCCCTCTGAAACTTTGGTTGAGGGATTATTCACCTCTTGTTTTGAGGATAATGTCAATGAACCTATTGCATCAACAAAGATTGGCATTTTCCTCATTCAAAATCACACAAAGGCTGCACAACCATTACGCTTTCTACAAACAGATGGAGATTTGGCCACGACCATCTCTAGTAGAGTAGCTATTGAGAACCCACATGAGTAAATAAACACTGAAACCTTGTCAAAACCTGTGGAGTTTGACAATAAAAGCCTTGAGGACCTTTCTGATGATGATATACCTGTGGTTAAGTTGATCACCAAGAAAAAGAAGAGACCATTAGGTAAGACTTATGCCACCAGATCTAGAACTGATATCCCTACTGCATCAGAGGTCCAGGAACCCATACTAAAGAAGAGGAGGACAATGAGGTTTGAGGAAGATGAGGATGATTTAGAGCCCTTAGAGACCAACTGTCATGCTGCAGCATCTGTGCAGCATGAACAGACTGTGAAAGGAAAGGGTAAGAAAGCCAAGGAAACTGTTGTGTTTGTCACTAGACCAGAGAGGCCACAGAAGGGATTTAGCTCTAAGGCTGCTGCTAGGATGTGGAGAAAGCATCACACTAAGATGGGATTGCCAGATAAGGGGTTTGATGCACAAAGCCTAAGGGAATTCCAATTCATTGGAGATGTAGTTGATACCCATGGGCTTGAAAAGGTTTGTGAGGTATATTCCTCATATAACCTCACACTGATGAGAGAGTTCTATTGTGAGATTTCAGTCACACCCTCACCAAAAATCAAGATCAGAGGGGTCACTTTCAAGCTCACAGCAAGGCAGATCAATGAATTATTAGATCTCTCACCACCTAAGAACACAGAATACCACAAGATGATGGTCAAAACCACTCCACAAGAGCAGAGGCTGCAACATTACTAGGAATTCCAAAAGCAGATTGGGAACATCACAGTAACTTCATGTTAAAAACATTTAAGGCTTCTAACCTTACTGCAAACTCCAATGTTTGGAATAACTTTGTAAAGCATTCTGTCTATCCTACTACATGTGATGGAACCATATATGTGGATAGGATGCTTTTGTTATATTGTCTCATTACAGGAAGGAGCATCAACTTGGGAAGGATAATGCTCAACAACATTAGGGAGTGTGCAACAAGGAAGAGGGGCAAGCTGTACTTTCCAGGCATGCTTACAAATATGCTGGTGAAGGCTGGAGTTCCACAGTACAAAGATGACCTCATTGTGAAAGAGCAAAGGGAGAGATGGCAGATTGATATGAAGGCAGTAACTAGGCTGAGCAACAGAAAGGAGAAGCCTGTTGAGGCTACAGATTTGTTAATTTTGGTGCAGGATCTTCTGGCCCAGAATACTGCCATAATGGAGGCCATGAACAAGCAAGGAATGAGAGTTTGGAGAAGATGGAAAGTATGAGGGAGGAGTTGATGAATGTTGCTAAAGGAAAGAGGAAGGTAGGAGAAGGATATGGAGATGAGAGGCAGATTTCAGTACTGAAGAAGATGCTGAAGGTCAGGGATGAAAGGATCAAGGCATTGGAGGAGGAAAATGAAAAGTTGATTGCAGAAGTTGTTGTTAGTTCAGGTGCTGCAGCATCCAAGGATGTTGGACAGCCCTCCACAGATTCCACAAAAGATCATTAGCCTACTCCCATGGGAGTGGGACAGGTCCATATCATTCCCTTTTGCTCCATTATATTCATTTTTTATGTCTGGGTTTTGTTTTTCTATTTTTAGGTGTTATTTTCATGCATTTAGGGTCATGTTTTGTTAGTTATATGTACTTGCATAGCCTAAATAAAACTTGAAGTTCACATCATAATTCTAGGATTTATTTATGCTAGAACTAGCCTTGTAATTACTTGGGACACAATTTGGTGCACAAATCACTCAAATCACATCAAGATGCCAAAAAGACATACATTTTATTCCATTTTTATCCACCCAAAGTCAAAGCACTCTTTCATCCTATACAATGAGGACATTGTAAGATTTTTAGTTTGGGGTGGGGGTGTCTAAAAATGGCAAGAGCAAAGCTCTACACATTCTGAAAATTGCCATAGACAAAATGAAAACACTACAAATGTCCTATAGGGGCAGGTGTATGCATGTAAGAAAAAGAGCACAAAAAGTGCCAAAATTTGAAAATTTTTATGTTGATGCATGGGGTGAGAAAAGGCAAGGTGAGTAAAATCAAGTGCCAAAAAGAGAGAAACCCATTCCACCTATGGCCTTATCAAAGTATGATATTAATTGTGTAAACAAAGAGAATGCTAGGCTAGCATATGGTTCATGATTGCAATTAGGATGGTATGTGATCACTTTTGTATTATGAAAGGCTATGTTATGTATTCTTGACACTTTCAAACTCATGATGTGCACTTACTGCCATCCTTTTGCATATTTTTCTTAGAATTTAGTCTTTTCTTTTCTTCTTTGTTTTACTTGAGGACAAGCAAAGTTTTTAGTTTGGGTTGGTGATAAGTACTCACTTTTGAGTACTTAAGCACATTGTTTTTATCTTTTTAGAATAGATTTTGCACTTTATAATCCCAACTTTGAGTCATTTTGGTTATTATTTTCCACTTTCTTGATTTGGAGCTTAAGATATGGATATGTATACAAACATGGGTTGTATAGGCTAAAGTTGATGTATTTTGCAAAATCTTGATGAAACAGGCCAATGCTTGAAGCACTGGAACAGCATCGGACCTGCAGGGAGAATTGGAAGTTGATTAAAGTGAAGTGGATGTAGCATTTCTTTGGACCATTGGACAACACTTTTGCCAGCTGATTATCTGATAATTAGCTGTAATATTCCTTTGTATGGTACTTTTTGTTGTAAAACTCTAATATTAGTACTTTAAATTAGCTAGATTAACCCTTTTGGCCCCTCTCTATTTCCTATAAATAGAGGGTTTTTGTGGGCATTTAAGGCATCCAACAATCACTCATCCAATCATCCATCAAGCTTCCTTCATCATCACCAACTCATTACTAGATCAGATCATCCATTCCCCTTGAAGATACTTTTGTAGCTGATTTTAATCAGCCCCAATTCTCCCTTTTATATTCAGTAATCTTTTGGTTATATCATCTTGTTCTTCATATTTTCATTTATTTCTTCATGTTCTCGTAAATCGCTTCATGTTGTTGATGTTGTTTGTAATCATTTACTTAGATTAATCTTTTTTATTTTCGTTCATCTTAGAACTGGACCGAACATCAGTTCTGAGTTTTTCTGCAAATTTCCAGAAAACATGTATATGTGCATATGGTGTTCTTCGTGTTCTTCATATGTTCATCGTAAACCCAGGCTATGAATGCTTCTAGCATTGGAACAACATTCACCTGCAGATTTTCTCCATGCATTTTCTTTACTTATCTTGCATCTCTAGCCTTTCCATTTACTTTATGTCTTTAATTTCCATCATTTAATTACAGCTTATTGTAGTGTTGTACTTACATTCCATTTTACTTTCTTGTCATTTACATTTATTGTCTTTACATTCCAAGTCTTATATATATATATTTATATACTTTGAAGTCATTTACATTTTCAAGCACTTTACATTATGTTTTCTATTGTATTTCTTTGTCATGTTCTTTCTTTATTTATTGTAATGAGTAGCTAAACACCTTAGCTTGGGTGTGAGGCAAATGGTGATGGTGTTAACTTAAACAAAGTAGACTTTTGTGACTTTAAGAAAGTTTTATTATTCCAACTCAAGTTTTATCAAGGTAACAAAACTCTTTGACAAATTGATCATTTTGATAGTGTAATAGTGTCATGGACCTAGAGATAGGCCATTGAATAGCACGTCAATTTAATGACATGGGAGGTAATATCGAAAGAGTTACTTGCAACGAGAGTTGTTACTTGTGTTATTTGAAATGATCCATTCTTGATAAGTTGTCATTTTTTCAAAGGGTTAAAATGGAATAGACTTAGAGATAAGCTATTTGGATTACACCAACTTGGGAGGTATGGGGGTTATTTCGAAAGAGTAACTTTTAACAAAGAGAATTTGTTTTGCCATATATTTTGAGAACTCCACTCTCATCATTCCCTTATCTTGAACATTGCTCAGAGATGAGATTGTTTATAGCTACTGGAATAATGAGATGGTGAGAGTCCGAGAGGAACGTGTCTTGAAATAGATAATAAAATCAGTTTATGTCAAAAGAATGCTGCAGCATCACTGTAGCATTGGTCCACTGCTTATGTTCTGAATACTATAAATACTCTTTGCCCGCCTAAAAGTTCATAACGACTCTTTGCATACTGTTCACTTGCGCTCTAAACCCTTTATCTCTCAAGTTCGAAGTTTTCAGGCAAGCTTTTCACTAAGATCAATGGCATCCATGACATTCATCGACGAGCACAATGAGATTGCGATGCTACAAAAGCCAAAGCAAGCTGCAGGATTTCATCAGATTGTGGATTTCCTCAAGTCAAGCCATATTGCTCATGCTCTTATTGTATCCCCTACAATCTATATCGAGCATCAAAGGCAGTTCTGGGCTAATGCCACCATTGTTGTGGAGAATGGTGTGCAAATGATCAAGACAAGAATCTGTGATCAATCACTAACAGTTACTGAAGAGGTTATTTGCATCAGTCTACGTCTAGACGATGCCTCTGGTATAACTTCTATCCCAAACGATGAACTGTTTTCAAATCTTACAAGAATGGGGTATGGAGGCTAATTGGGTGTTTTCAAATTCTCAAAAGCCAAATTTTCACCCCAATGGCGTTTCTTTGTCCATACTCTTATGCACTGTATCTCCAAAAAGACTACTGGATGGAGTGAGTTCAGCAGCACTATTGCTTATGCTTTGGTGTGCTTGGCCACTGCCAGAAAGTATAACTTTTCTAAAATGATTTTCAGTGATCTTGTCTCAAACATGGGAAACAAAAAGAGCTTCTTTATGTATCCCAGGTTTGTTCAAGAAGTTATTACTCATGAATTAACGGATATACCTCAACCTGTTGGGGTATATGTACCTAAACCCCCCAAAGGCAAGGTTTTCTCAAATATGAGAAGATCTGCTGGGGACTCTGAAGGAGTTGACACCCCATTGTTCTCTACAATGATGGTGGTGTCCCAAACCAATGAAGGTATGGCAGCAGGGTCAAGGCCCCCATTAGACCAACCCACTGCTAGCCAATCCCAACCTTCCCTCTCAAAATCTATTCCTCAGTCCCTTCTTGAAAAACCAACCTCTCCTATCACCCAAACTTACAAGAGGAAACAGGTAAAGAAGGCTCCTTCCCTTCTTGTACCATCATCCCCCAAGCCTTTAAGCCTTCTATTGGAGCATTCTCCAGTAGAGAATATTCAAAGGGAATCCACAAGGGTGTCTCCCAACCCAAAGGAGGTGTTCTCTGAGTAGGAGGTAGAGCATATGGGTGATGAGGCTGCCACTACTCCTGCTAGCACAGAGGAGGAAAGTGGTAACATAAATAAGACCTCCCCCATGGCAACTTTGAATGAGCAATCATTCGAAGGTCCCTGGTGCCAAGAAACCACAGGGGTGGATAGTGCTTCTGCTAGGCAGAAGACTTCCACTACTAAAAGATCCAATGATCCTTCAAAGGAGGGTAACACTTGTAGAGAAGGTGAGGACAGATATAGTTACCAGGAGTTGATGGAAACCATGGGAAACATCAACCTAGATGTTATGAAACAAGGAAAAGAAATAGAGGAGATGAAGCTGGTCATTCTGTCCCAACAAGTACAGATTGCTAAGCTGAAGAAGATGGTGCTAAGTCTGGTACAGAGGAAGAAGAGAAAGCAATTCCAACTAAGGAGAAGGAACACTGAGAATGATGCTCCCAAAAAGGGGGAGATCAACATGGAAGAAGCCACAAGAAAGGGGGAGCTTGATGGAGAGAAATTTAATGTTGAGGGGGAGCAGGAAGCAGAAACACAAAGAAATTCAGTGCCAATAGAAACACAAGAAGCAGCAGAAACAGTTACTACTGCTGACATTAATAAAGCAGCAGAAACTGTGAAAGAAGTTTTAACAGATCTTGAGATTGCAGAAACCTTACTTAAAGCCAAGAATGATACTCCCAAGGTCACTTCAAAGACCAAAGGAGTAATCATCAAAGAACAAGGTGAAGTGATCAAGAAAGATAACCGTAAGAAGGCAATGAGCAAAGACAAAGGAAAAGCAAAGATGGTGGAATCTGATCAACCAATCAAAAAGCAAAGGTTGGTTGAATCAGATGAAGCCCTAGCTAGAAAGATGCAAGATGACATTGAGGAGGAAGAAAGAGTTCAGATGGAAAAGGACAGGGAGATAGCAAAAGCTCTAGCTGCTGAACTAAATGAAGCTTATCAACTGAATCTGGCAACTGAAATTGCACAGAAGAAAGCTGCAGCTATGAAGAAAGCAGTGGTAGTAAAAGCAGCTACAAAGAAGAGAAAACCCTCAAGGACATTCCTAGGTACCCAAGAGAGAAACAAGATGATTATATTTCTCAAAGGTGCTGTAGGAGTCAAAAAGGAGATGTTCTCCAAAATGTCTTTTGAGAAGATCAAAGAGCTGTATGAGTCAGAGATGTTAAAGCTTCAGGGAAATGAAACTGCTAGGGTGGAGATGGAGAAGAGGATGAAAGAAAGTAATGACTTTGATTGTCAAAAGCCATTTCCAGATGAGCAAGAAACACCCCCTAAGAAAGAGGCCACTCTAGGAGAAAGTCTAAAGACTTTAAAGAGAACCAAGATGATGGCAAGGAGAAAGCCAATCAAGAAGCCTAGAGTATCTGAAGAAGAGGATGAGAAGGCTGCTGAAGAAGAAGGGGCACCTGAGTCATCTAAACTGAAAGAGCCAGCAAACACAGATGATGTAAATTTGTATATGGTAGTGATGGACAAAGTGCCTGAACCAATTTCAGCAGAACCTGTAGGAGTTAAGCCTCCTGAGGTCATTCACTGGGATACATTGACAGTGGATGGAAAGGAATACATAAGGCTAAAAAGGAAGGATGAAAAGTATGAAGTGTTCAACACATGGGCAAAAATTGTCAGAACATGTTCTAGATCAGATCTTGAAGAGATGTTTGAGATAGGAATGAAGTTGTATGCAGATATACTAAAGGCTCCAGGGATTTCAATTACAAAACTGATAATGGAGTATCTGTGTATGATGTTCAAACCTGAAGAAGTAAAGCATGTGATCAAGGATGTATTCAAGTCAGTCAACAGTTGGACTCTATATGAAATTAGTGGAGTATATACAGTGACTTTGGATTTAAATCACACTGAATACTTCCTAGTGGATAGAGTGTACAATCATAGCAGATTAAAGCTTCATGCCATGCTGAAGAAAAAGTTAAGATGTGTTCCAGATTCAGAAATGGCTAAATACTTGATTCAAAGAACCATCAATCAGAGTTTGGGATTAGATGCAAACACTGGAATGTAGAACATTATGAAGTTTTGGGAGCATCTTGAAAAGAATCTTGAAGATTAATTCTGAAGAACTTGACTTCTTGTCCTAAAAGTCAAGTTAGGGGGAGATTGTTGGGAACTGAAGAATTCATCAAGTATGGTTAATGCTGCTGATTCAAAGTTACTACTGCTAGAAGACTTAAAGGTTAATACTGCTGAGTGTTACTACTGCTAGTACTATTAATACTGCTAGTCAAAGTTAGTGCTGCTTGAACAAAGTTAGTACTGCTTAGCTAGTTAGTACTGCTAGTGGTTAATACTGCTAGTAGTTAATGCTGCTAGAAGAAATTTAATACTGCTGAAGATTAATACTGCTTATATGATGAAGATTCGCATGAAAGGATATACATGGAAGCCTAGAGATATACATGGAAGATATACTGGAGATATGTTTATTTTTTTGTAATTATCTTTTTGTTTAGTATATGTATAGAAGATACAAAATAGTTTTAGCAGTGAGAAATTCTAAGTTCTAGAGAGAAAAACAACCTCAAGGCATAGATCCTAATTCTAGAGAAGTAGAATTCGTATTGGTGAGCCTGTTCATCAATATTGAGGTTGACTGTGTAATCTTGTAACTTCAAAGCATTCAATACAAGTTTACAGTTTGTTCTTCATATTTACTGTGTTGATTTCATTGAATATCAAAGTGTTATTCCGCAAACTTCTTTGATATTGTTTCTGAGAATTAATTCTTGTTGAGAATTCGATCCTGACAACATTTCACCACAAGTCTTGCACCCTTGCTTATATTTTAATCTTGTTAAAGTAATCTTGTATTCACCAACCAATCAAAATATTGCTTCAAATTCGTCATGTGAAATCATATCTTTCATCATACTTTTATTACACTTTTTAATCCAATCTCTGTGGGACGATATCTGGTATTTTACCACTTTTATTACTTGAAAGGCGACATAGTACCAATTTGTATACTTGCTTTTTGGTATTATTTGTTTCACCCTAAGGTACACAAAAGGGCCTGTCAAGTTTTTGGCACCGTTGCCGGGGATTGGCAAGTCAAAAGTGTTTGTAAAGTATTTTAAAAGATTTGGTTTTTCTACCATCGTTGGGAAGTTTTTAAAAGGTTTTTAAAAAGTGGTGCATGCCAAGTGTTGGGAACTGAAGATTTGTTTAAGTATGATTACTGCTGCCAGTACAACATGGTTACTACTGCTGAGATAAGTTAAAACTGCTGAGCCAAATTACTACTGCTTGTAGAAATTAATACTGTTAAGCATAGTTACTACTGCTGGTGAAGATTAATACTGCTCAGAGTGTTAATGCTGCTATGACTTAATACTGCTTATGTGATAGTCATGGTAAGATGCGTAGATCAAGGTTTGAAGATAATCATGAAAGGTTGAAGATAATTATGGAAGAATATACTGAAGATCTTTTATGTTTTGTAATTATCTTTTATTTTCAGTATATGTATAGATTTATTCAGAATAGTTTGTTAGACGAGTATTCTGAGTTTTTGTTTTGAGAGAGAATTGACCTCAAGGTTCACAGACCTACCTTGGCACTCAAGAGAGAAAGAAGATGATCACTTTCCTCAAAGGTCTTGTGGGAGTCAAAAAGGACATGTTCACAAAAATGTCATTTGATCAAATCAAAGGTTTGTATGAGGCAGAGATGACTACGTTACAAGGAAATGACCAAGCAATAGTTGAAGTGGAAAAGAAGATGAAAGAGAGGCATGACCTTCAAATACAAAAACCCTTTCCTGATGATCAAGAAACTCCAAGGAAGGAAGCTACTCTAGGTGAAAGTTTGAAGACATTGAAAAGAAAAAAAGTGATGGCAAGAAGAAAACCAACTAAGAAACTTAGAGTGGATGAGGAAGAAGCTGAGAAAGAACAGAAGGTAGCTGAAGAAGAAGGGGCACCTAAGTCTGATGAACAGGAAGCCCAATCTCAGGACGTACCATCCAGTACTTCTGATGTGAATATGTACATGGTGGTGATGGAAAAAGTGCCTGAGCCTATAACAGCTGAACCGGTTGGTGTCAAGCCTCTTGATATTATTCACTGGGATTCCATGGAAGTAGATGGAAAGGAGTATATCAGGCTTAAGAGGAAAGATGACAAGTATGAAGTGTATCCTACTTTGGCCAAGATTGTAAGAGTATGCTCCAGATCTGATTTAGAGGAAATGTTTGAGGTGGGGATGAAATTATATGCTGATAAGCTGAAAACTCCAGGGATACCAGTTACAAAACTTGTGATGGAATATCTTATGCATGTTATTCAAGCCAGAGGAAGTTCAGCATGTTATCAGAAATGTTTTCAAAACCATTAACAACTGGACTCTGTATGAAAGAAGTGGAGTATATGCACTGGCTATGGATACAAATCACATTGAATACTTCTTAGTGGATAGAGTTTACAACCATAGCAGGCTAAAGCTGCATGCTATGTTGAAGAAAAAGATTGGTTGTGCACCAGATTCTGAAATGGCAAGATACTTGATCCACATAACTCTTAATCAAAGTTTAGGGCTGAATCCTAATACAGGATTATGAGCAATGGAGTTTTGGGAGCATCTGAAGAACTTGACTTCTCTTCTCTAAAAGTCAAGTTAGGGGGAGATTGTTGGGAACTGAAGATTTGTTTAAGTATGATTACTGCTGCCAGTACAACATGGTTACTACTGCTGAGACAAGTTAATACTGCTGAGACAAGTTAATACTGCTGAGCCAAATTACTACTGCTTGTAGAAATTAATACTGCAAAGCATAGTTACTACTGTTGGTGAAGATTAATACTGCTCAGAGTGTTAATGCTGCTATGACTTAATACTGCTTATGTGATAGTCATGGTAAGATGCGTAGATCAAGGTTTGAAGATAATCATGGAAGGTTGAAGATAATTATGGAAGAATATATTTAAGATCTTTTATGTTTTGTAATTATCTTTTATTTTCAGTATATGTATAGATTTATTCAGAATAGTTTGTTAGACGAGTATTCTGAGTTTTTGTTTTGAGAGAGAATTGACCTCAAGGTTTACAACCCTAGTTCTAGAGAAATAGAATTCGTCTTGGTGAGCCTGTTCATCAAGATTGAGGTTTTGTGTGAAAGCTTGTAACTTTAATCATTCAATAAAGTTTACAAGTTGTGATTTCTACTTTACTGTTACATTGATATTTGAATATTAAAGTGTTTTCCGCAACTTCTTTAATATTGTTTCTGAGTTTCATTATTCTTGTTAAGAATCGGATCCTGACAAGTGGTATCAGATCCTAGTATTCTTAGAAACCTTCATTCATAATGGACAACACAGTTGAATCAAAAAGTACTCTTGTTTCAAAGGTTCCCATGCTCAAACCTAATGAGTTTGACATGTGGAAAATTAGAATCAAGCAGTACATCCTCCTTACAGACTTTTCTATGTGGGACATTGTTGAGAATGGTCCCTCTGCTGAAGGTAAAATTGGACAAGATGGAACAAGACCACCTCCAAAAACTGATGCTGAGAAGAAAGTGAGACAATTGGAGATGAAAGCCTTAAGCACCCTGCTTTTGTCCATTCCTAATGAGTATCAACATCAGTTTCACCACTGCACTGATGCTCAGATTCTATGGAATGCTTTAGAGAAGAGATTTTCTGGCACCAAGAGCACTAAGAGGAATCAAAGGGATATTCTCAAGCAGCAATATGAGAATTTTACATCTTCAAAGAATGAGTCTATGACTCAAACTTTTGATAGATTCAATAAGTTAATTGGTGAGTTGGATACTGTTGGAGTCCAGATGGAACAAGATGATGTCAACCGAAAGTTCCTCAGATCTCTTGGAGATGAATGGACCATGTACACTGTTTCATTCAGACAGAATGACAAATTGGAAGAAAAGGAACTGGATGATCTGTACAATGATCTAAGAGTGTTTGAATCTGAGGTGGAAGCAAAGAAGAAGCCTACTGGATATGTTCATAATGCTGCACTCCTTTCAGCATCAACTGATTCTACTGCTAACCCTGAATCAGTTAATGCTGCTAATGGAGTAAATCAAGAAAAAGGCAATGAATCTGTTTTTGAAGCCTTTCTTTCCAGCCATGGTAACTCCTCTTTAATCAATGATGACTAGGAACAACTTCATCTTGATGATCTTGAAGAGATGGATATTAAATGGCAGATGCCCATGCTTTCTATGAGGGTGAAGAAGTTCATCAAGAGGACTGGGAGAAACAACTTCTCCCAAAGAAGAGAAGATGGAGCAGGCTTTGATAAGTTAAAGGTGGAGTGCTACAAGTGTCATATGAAGGGAAACTTTGCCAGGGAATGCAGAATTGGAGTGTCTCACAACAATCACCAACAAGATGAGACTGGAAGTTTCAACCAGAACAGAAACTCTGCTCAAGCTCTTGTTTCTCAACAAGGAATGGGGTTTGACTGGAGTGATCAAGCAGAAGAGGCCATTCAAAATCAAGCTCTCATGGCAGAGGTATCTGATCTTCCAACTGAGGTACTCTCTAATCTCTGTTCTCAAACTTGTATAGACACTGTTAAAAGGTACAGGGATCATAACCAGAGTATGAGTGATGACCTTAAGAGGTTAGAAAAGGATAGAAAAGACTATGTGAAAATTGTTGACAGGTTTGAGGAACAAATTAAAGGTTTCCAAGCCAATGAACTTCAACACACATATGATACAAATTACTGGAAGTGGGAGAAAAATGAGCTAGAAATCCAACTGACAAAGTCTAGAGAGGAGAATGAAAAGTTGAGAGGAGAGCTAGCCAAGGTTAAGCTAGATGTGGAAAAGTTTTCATATGCTTCTAAAGCTATGGATTCAATTCTAAAGGTCCAAATCCATGATAAGCTTAAACCAGGAATTGGGTACAATACCACACCACCACCATACAACAACAACTACATCCCTCCTAAATCAGACTTGATAGAGACCAAGGATAGGAAGGACTTGCATGAGGGAGACACTAAGATAGATCCTTTAGATGAAGTAGTTGTTAAGGACAAGACTGAGAAAGAAGCTGGTAAGAGTAAGGATAATACTGTGAGTGGTGAGATTCCCTTAGAAAATAACATTCTTACCAATGAGGGTGGTGGAAGGGATTGGGTCAAATCTGATGACGTAGAGAAGACTGAGGGAAAGTCTAAAAAGGTCCATTACAAGCAGACTACAGTTGTGAATCCTGTTCTTTGCAAACAGTGTGCAGGTATTAAGTCTGAGCCCCTAAAGCATGATAAAAGGAGGGGCAATCAAAGAAATTGGAATAATCAGTGGGCTCAGAAACAAGGAGTTGATCTGAGTAGAATCATCAGACCAAAACCTTGTTTCATATGTGGCAAAATGAACCATCTTGCCAAGCACTGCTATTTTAATCCTATTAACCAAAGGATAAATTTTCAAAGATCTGTGCAAAAACCCTTTGGTTATAGGAAGGATGAAAGGAACCATGTGGCTAAGAAACCTGTTAAATCTAAAAGCCACATGAAGAAAAAGACTGTAAAAGAGAGTGTCAAGATGTGGGTTCCCAAAAGCACTAAAACTGTTAGTACTGCTACCACAAATAGTGTTGCTGACAAAGATAGTGCTGCCAAAAGCAATACTGCTGCTATCAATGTTAGTGCTGCTGAGAGTATTAGTACTTCTAAAACTAACATTGTTAGTACTGCTAAACCTGTTAGTGCTGCTAACTCTGTTAGTACTTCTAAAATTAGTACTGCCTCTAGTGTTTGTGCTTCTAGACCAATCATCTTGACAAAGTACTCCAGTAAAGAGTATTCTAAATTTAAAAATCTCATCAAAAAGGAGTGTAAGTACTTTGATAAGAAAGGGAGGCCCAAGAACACTTTGGCTTGGGTTCCCAGTCAATACTAATTGATTTATCTTATGTGCAGGGCAACAAGCAGCTCAAGGGAAAGAGCATTTGGCATGTTGATAGTGGTTGCTCTAGGCACATGACAGGGAACATGGCTTGCCTCAAGAATTTCAAGAAAATTGATGGAGGGCATGTTGCCTTTGGTAATACTCCAGATGGAGGTAAGATTAGTGGTAAGGGAGATGTAACAAAAGGTAAGATGACCTTTGAAGATGTTTACTATGTTGAGAAGTTAAGGTACAACCTGTTAAGTGTATCACAGGTTTGTGACAAAAAGCATAGTATATTATTCACTGATTCAGAATGCATTATCCTTGCTCTTGGATTCAAGGTAGTTGATGAAAAGATGATACTACTAAGAACTCCAAGAAAGGATAATGTCTATTGTTTGAATATGGAAACTGTTTCAAATGATTCATCCTTAAACTGTCTTGTTTCAAAAGCCTCTTTAGATGAATCATCACTTTGGCACAGAAAGATGTGTCACATGAACTTTGAAACAATGAATAAACTTGTTAAAAACAACCTTGTAAGAGGTATGCCTTCAAAAGTCTTTTCATGTGATGATCATTGTGTTTCTTGTCTCAAAGGCAAACAACACAAAACTTCTCATAATTCCAAAGAGTTGAACACAATTTCTTCTTCTCTTCAGTTGTTGCATATGGATCTGTTTGGTCCTACAAGTGTCATGAGTATAGGTAAGAAATCATACTGCTTAGTTATTGTTGATGATTACTCTAGATTTACTTGGGTATATTTTCTAAGGACTAAGGATGAGACAAGTGGACTGATCAAATCCTTTATTCAAAGAATTGAAAACCAAACAAATCAAAAGGTAAAATTCATTAGGTCAGATAATGGTACTGAATTTAAAAATCTTGACCTAAACACCTTTTGTGAGGAAAAAGGAATTGAGAGGCAATACAATGCTCTTAGGACTCCACAACAAAATGGTGTTGCTGAGAGAAGGAATAGGACACTGATTGAGGCTGCTAGATCTCTGTTAGCTGATTCAAAACTTCCAATTACTTTCTGGGCTGAAGCAGTTAATACAGCTTACTATGTCCAAAACAGAGTTCTAGTAGTCAAGCCTAAGAACAGGACACCATATGAGCTTTTAAATAAAAGAAAACCATTTATTGGTTTTTTCAAACCTTTTGGGTGTCCTTGTACCATTCTCAATACCAAAACTCACTTAGGAAAGTTTGATAGCAAAGCAGATGATGGTTTTCTTGTTGGTTACTCATCTCAGAGTAAGGCCTACAGAGTGTTAAATTCTTCTTCTAGAATAATTGAGGAAAGTGACAATGTCAAATGCAATAAGAACTCACCAAATCCTATTGGTTCAGGTGCTCAGTGGTTATTTGACATTGATTCACTAACTAACTCTTTGGGTTTCAGTAGTGATGATCATACAGGATCAGGAAGTAGAGGATCAGGGGATGAACAAGTACAAGATATTATTCCTCAGTCTGTGATCTTTCCCATACCTACAATGAACCCTGTGGAAATCTGTGAAACGGAGACTGTTACTGAACCAATTCAGAGTGAAGAAGAAAGAAGAGATGAGGAGAATCCAGAGCATGAAGAGCCAGAAGTAGCTGATGAGATCCCCTCAGCTGACTTAAATGACTCCAATTTAGATGTGGGAATTAATGAAGAACCAAGTCATCAGACAAGAACTCAGAAGAATCATCCTCCTGAGCGGGTAATAGGAGACATCACTTCTCCTATGTTGACTAGGAATCAAAGCAGACTTCAAGATTTGCAGGATCAGCAACATACAGTACTCTCTTGCTTTCTATCTCAGATTGAGCCTAAGAAGGCTTATGATGCAATGAAAGATTCAAGTTGGATAGAAGCCATGCAAGAAGAGTTGCTACAATTTAAATTGAAAGATGTTTGGGACTTGGTGGACCTTCCAAAAGGTCATAGAGCAATTGGCACCAAGTGGATTTTCAGAAATAAAAAGGATGAGAGAGGAATAGTAATCAGGAACAAAGCAAGGCTAGTGGCACAAGGGTACACTCAGGAAGAAGGCATAGACTATGAGGAAGTCTTTGCTCCAGTTGCACGGGTAGAGGCAATTAGGCTGTTTCTAGCCTATGCCTCATATATGAAGTTCAAGGTATATCAGATGGATGTGAAGAGTGCCTTTCTATATGGAACAATTGATGAATAAGTATACGTCTGTCAGCCCCCTGGATTTGAAAATCCATTATATCCTGACATGGTATACAAACTTAAGAAAGCACTCTATGGTCTACATCAAGCCCCAAGAGCATGGTATGATACTCTGTCTACCTATCTCTTGGAAAATGGGTTTGAAAGGGGAATCATTGACAAGACCCTTTTCATTAAAAGAAGTAAGAAGGACACCCTACTTGTTCAGATCTATGTGGATGACATCATATTTGGATCCATAAAAGATCAGATGTGTAGAGACTTTGAAGAGTTGATGCACAAGAGCTTCAAAATGAGTTCAATGGGTGAACTCACTTTCTTCCTTGGGTTTCAAGTGAAACAGCAGAAAGATGGGATTTTCATAAGTCAATCAAAGTATGTGAAAGACATCCTAGATAAGTATGGCTTTATCAGACTCAAAGCCAGCAAGCACACCAATGGAAACACACAAACAGATCACTGTTGATCTCGAGGGGGAGGATGTTGATGTCCATCTGTATAGATCAATGGTTGGATCTCTCATGTATCTCACAACCTCAAGACCAGATATCATGTTTCCAGTGTGTGTGCGTGCCAGATTCCAAGTCAAGGCAAAGTAGTCACATCTTCAACCAGTTAAGAGGATTTTCAGATACTTAAGAGGGCAACCTAGATTAGGTCTTTGGTATCCTTATGAATCTGCTTTTGACTTGATTGCATATTCAGACAGTGACTTGGGTGGTGCTAATATGGATAGAAAGTCTACTTCAGGAGGATGTCAGCTTTTGGGTGCAAGACTAGTTTCTTGGCAGTGTAAGAAGCAAACCACAGTGTCCTTATCCACAACAGAAGTTGAGTACATTGCTGCTGCAAGTTGCTGCTCTTAAGTTCTATGGATTCAGAATAAAATGCTGGACTATGGGGTAACCTTTCTTCACACTCCAATCCTCATTGACAATAGCAGTGCTATTAGCATTGTTAACAATCCAGTCAAGCACTCCAAAACTAAGCACATTGAAATCAGGTATCACTTTATTAGATACTGCAATGAAAAGAAGCTTATTTTAGTTGCTAAATTTCATACTGATAACCAGTTTGCTGATCTATTCACCAAAGCTTTTGATGTGGGTAGATTCAATTTCTTGGTCACAAGTGTGGGCATGATCAACTCTGAATGAGCTCATGTTTAAAAAGTATTTGTATACCTGTTATTTGTTTATTTTTTGGTGCTACTAATCATCTTTCTCAGGAAGTTTATTGCCTTGCTCAGACTAACACAAGCTTCAACAGTGTAAGTATCGTTAATGCTGCCAGTGAAGTTTTAATGCTGCCAGTGCAAAGTTACTACTGCAGGTTCATTATTACTACTGCTAGTCTGAGTTACTACTTCAGGTATGTGTTACTACTGCTAGTTAGTTAATACTGCTAGTTGGTTACTACTGGTCCCAGTTAATACTGCGAGTGGGTTAGTACTGCTTTAACTAAAATTAGGGTTAATACTGCTTTTTTCCTAAATTCTATAAATACCCTCTTTGCCCGCCAAAAAGCTCACAACGAATCTTTGAATACTGTTCGTCTTCTCTCTAACTCTTTTCTCTCAAGCAACCAGTGTGTTTCAGTCAAGAATCCTCAAGCCAGATGGCATCCATGGCATTTATTGATGAACACAATGAGATCGCAATGCTTCAAAAGCCTAAGCAGGCTGCTGGATTCCATCAAATAGTTGATTTTCTCAAGTCCAGTCATATAGCTCATGCTCTTACAGTGTCACCACCAATTTACATCGAGCACCAGAAGCAATTTTGGGCGAATGCCACCGCTGTTACTGAAAACGGTTTGCAGTTTATCAAGACAAGGGTGTGTGTCAAACCCTTGATAGTCTCTGAAGAGGTCATTCGCATCAGTCTACAACTAGACGATGCCTCAGCTATTACCTCTATCTCTAATGAGGATTTGTTTTCCAATCTCACAAGAATGGGGTATGAAGGCCAACCGGGTGTTTTCAAATTTTACAAAGCTAACTTTTCTCCCCAATGGCGTTTCTTTGTTCATACTCTTATGCACTGTATTTCTCAAAAAACTACTGGATGGAGTCAGTTCCGTAGTACCATTGATTATGCTTTGTCCTGCTTGTCCACTGCCAGAAAGTATAATTTCTCACAAATGATTTTCAAGGACCTTGTGTCAAACTTGGATAATAAAAAGAGTTTCTATATGTATCCAAGATTTGTCCAGGCAGTTATCACCTCTGAATTGACGGATATTCCTCAGTCTAATGCGGTATATGTACCTAAAATCCCTAAGGGCAAGGTCTTTTCAAATATGAAAAGATCTGCCAAGGACTCGGAAGGAGTTGACACCCCATTGTTCTCTACAATGATGGTGGTGTCCCACAACCAAGAAGGTATGGCATCAGGGTCAAGGCCCTCACTAGACCATCCCACTGATAGCCAAACCCAACCTTCAACCACTATATCACTCCCTCAGTCCCTTGTTATTAAGCCAACCCTAGTTATATCCAAAACTTATACTAAGAGAAAGGTACACAAGGCTCCTTCCCTTGTTGTACCTCCTACAAACCCAGAACCTCAAGGCCCTCTAATGGAGCATTCTCCATTAGAGAATATCCATAGGGAAATCATTGGGGTGTCTCCCAACCCCAAGGAGGTGCTCACTAAGGAGATGCATGAGCATGTGGGTGAGAAGGCTTCCACTACTCCTGCTAGCACAGAGGAGGCCAGTGGTAACATCACTAAGACCTTCCCCACGACAACTTTGAATGAGCAATCATTCAAAGGTCCCGGGTGCCCAGAAACCAAGGGAATAGGTGGTGCTTCAGTCTGGCTGGAGATCCCTATTAAACATTCCAATGATCCCTCAAAAGGGGGTAACACTCCTGGAGAAGGTGAGGATAGATATGACTACCAGGAATTGATTTCTGCCATGTCAAAAATGGCAACTGAACTGGATTCTCAAAAGAAGGTTGTAAATGAACTCAAGAAAGTCATCATCAACCAGCAAGAAGAAATCAGCACCTTAAAGAAGTTGGTTAAGAAGGTGGTTCAAAGAAGGTCAAAGAAAAGATTTGAGCTTAGAAGAAGGAACCCAGTGGATAATGCTCCCAAAAAGGGGGAGTCAGAAGCTGAGGTCCACATGGAGAATGCTAAGAATAAGGGGGAGAAACATGGAGATGAGGGGGAGTTTGCTGGTGGTAGTGGGGATAAGTTACAAACAGTAGAAACAGAAACAGTGTTTGAGAAAGCAGCAGAAACAGTTAATGCTGCTGAAGCAAGCAAAGCAGCAAAAACAGTTAATGTTGCTGAAATAAATGAAGCAGCAGAAATTGTTCAACAGGTATTAACTGACCTCCTTAGCAGAAATTTGGAAGAAATTGAGATAGCTGAAGCTCTAATCAAGGCTAAACATAACACTCCTAAGGTCACTTCAAAGACCAAAGGAGTTGTCATCAAAGACAATGCTGAGATTATCAAGAAAGCTAGGGGTGATAAGGTAGCAAGCAAGGACAAAGGCAAAACCAAGATAGTGGAATCTGACCAACCACTTAAAAAGCAAAAGTTGATTGAGTCAGATGAAGCTTTGGCTAAGAAAATTCAGGCAGAACTTGAGCAAGCAGAAAAAGATCAAGTGGAAAAAGATAGGAAGATAGCAAGAGCTCTAGCTGTAGAGCTTAATGAAGTATATCAAAAGAGTTTGGCAACAGAGATGGCACAGAAGAAATCAACAATTCTAAAGAAGCCTGTAATGATCAAAATGGGTGCAAAGAAGAGGCAACCTTCACAGACCTACCTTGGCACTCAAGAGAGAAAGAAGATGATCACTTTCCTCAAAGGTGTTGTGGGAGTCAAAAAGGAAATGTTCACAAAAATGTCATTTGATCAAATCAAAGGTTTGTATGAGGCAGAGATGACTAAGTTATAAGGAAATGACCAAGCAAGAGTTGAAGTGGAAAAGAAGATGAAAGAGAGGCATGACCTTCAAATACAAAATCCCTTTCCTGATGATCAAGAAACTCCAAGGAAGGAAGCTACTCTAGGTGAACGTTTGAAGACTTTGAAAAGAACAAAAATGATGGCAAGAAGAAAACCAGCTAAGAAACTTAGAGTGGATGAGGAAGAAGCTGAGAAAGAACAGAAGGTAGCTGAAGAAGAAGGAGCACCTAAGTCTGATGAACAGGAAGCCCAATCTCAGGACCAAACATCCAATACTTCTTATGTGAATATGTACATGGTGGTGATGGAAAAAGTGCCTGAGCCTATAACAGCTGAACCGGTTGGTGTCAAGCCTCCTGAGATTATTCACTGGGATTCCATGGAAGTAGATGGAAAGGAGTATATCAGGCTTAAGAGGAAAGATGACAAGTTTGAAGTGTATCCTACTTTGGCCAAGATTGTAAGAGTATGCTCCAGATCTGATTTAGAGGAAATGTTTGAGGTGGGGATGAAATTATATGCTGATAAGCTGAAAACTCCAGGGATACCAGTTACAAAACTTGTGATGGAATATCTATGCATGTTATTCAAGCCAGAGGAAGTTCAACATGCTATCAGAAATGTTTTCAAAACCATTAACAACTGGACTCTGTATGAAAGAAGTGGAGTATATGCACTGGCTATGGATACAAATCACATTGAATACTTCTTAGTGGATAGAGTTTACAACCATAGCAGGCTAAAGCTGCATGCTATGTTGAAGAAAAAGCTTGGTTGTGCACCAGATTCTGAAATGGCAAGATACTTGATCTACAGAACTCTTAATCAAAGTTTAGGGCTGAATCCTAATACAGGATTATGAGCAATGGAGTTTTGGGAGCATCTGAAGAACTTGACTTCTCTTCTCTAAAAGTCAAGTTAGGGGGAGATTGTTGGGAACTAAAGATTTGTTTAATTATGATTACTGCTGCCAGTACAACATGGTTACTACTGCTGAGCCAAATTACTACTGCTTGTAGAAATTAATACTGCTAAGCATAGTTACTACGGCTGGTGAAGATTAATACTGCTCAGAGTGTTAATGCTGCTATGACTTAATACTGCTTATGTGATAGTCATGGTAAGATGCGTAGATCAAGGTTTGAAGATAATCATGGAAGGTTGAAGATAATTATGGAAGAATATACTGAAGATCTTTTATGTTTTGTAATTATCTTTTATTTTCAGTAAATGTATAGATTTATTCAGAATAGTTTATTAGACAAGTATTCTGAGTTTTTGTTTTGAGAGAGAATTGACCTCAAGGTTTACAACCCTAGTTCTAGAGAAGTAGAATTCGTCTTGGTGAGCCTGTTCATCAAGATTGAGGTTTTGTGTGAAAGCTTGTAACTTTAATCATTCAATAAAGTTTAGAAGTTGTGATTTCTACTTTACTGTTACATTGATATTTGAATATTAAAGTGTTTTTCCGCAACTTCTTTAATATTGTTTCTGAGTTTCATTATTCTTGTTAAGAATCAGATCCTGACACCAAGAATACAAATCGGGGAATTTTTTGAAATAGATGCAGATATTGAGAGAACCTTTCGTCAAAGAAGAAGAATTCAAAGAGCTTTTCAAAACATAAACCCTCTCAATATGGATGGACCTTCCCCGGGTTTTGAAAACAGGCATGTTAGACCACCACCACTTTTGGAAAATCAACCTCCGCCTTTGGAAAATCAAATGAGACCACCTTTAGTGAATCAAATGAGGCCGCCACCAATTTTTGCAAATAATCAACCAATTTTTGGAAATCCTCCACCTCATCAGTTTCAAAATCACCAAAATCATAATGAGGAAGAAGATGATGCCGACTCTATTGGTAATATTGAACCACAAAACATCATTGATCTTGCAAACTCAAAAGATGGAAGAATTATGGACTATGCAATTCCTAATTTTGAGCAATTAAATTCAGGAATTGTTAGGACACAATTAGAAACTTTACATTTTGAACCAAAACCCATCATGTTTCACATGTTGCAAGCCAATGGTCAATTTGCCGGAATGCCATCGGAAGATCCACATTCACATTTAAAATCTTTCATGGAGATCACCGATGTTTTTCTGATTCCTGGGGTATTTGTTGATGCCTTAAGGCTCACTTTATTTCCATTTTCTCTAAGGGATCGGACAAAAGTTTGGTTCAATTCATTAGCACCAGGTTCAGTACCATTATGGAGCGATATGGCTGAAAAATTTTTGCGAAAATATTTTCCACCCACCCGGAATGCCAAATCCAGAAATGAAATTTGCATGTTTAAACAAATGGATGATGAAGCTATTCCAGATGCGTGGGAAAGATTTAAAGAATTGTTGAGAAAATGCCCTCATCATGGCATTCCCTACTGTATTCAACTCGAGACGTTTTACAATGGGCTTGTTCCCAATGCAAAACAAATGCTCGATGCGATTTCAGGAGGGGATTTTACATCCAATACCTACAATGCCGGGTATGAGATTCTCGAAAAGATTTCAACAAATAATGGACATTGGGCTGACCCAAGGGCCCAAACTCAAAGGAAAACTACTGGAATGCATGATGTAGATGCATACACTGCATTGACAGCTCAACTTGCTTCCATGACCAACATGCTTAAAAATATAACTTCTGGTCAAGGAGCACAACCGACTGTCCCTACACCTGCTTCCGCATTTCTTTCTGTGCAATGTGTGTGTTGTGGTGGAGAACATTCTTATGAACACTGCCCACATAATTCTGAATCTATAAATTTTGTTCAAAACAGACCTGCTCCCCACTCCAACCATTACAGTGCCAGCTGGAAACAACACCCAAACTTCTCTTGGAACAATCCATGTTTAAATCCACCACCACCAAAGCATCAAAGGAACTCCAATTTTCAAAATCAAGCAAGTAGTTCTCAAAACCAGTACAAGGGAAATTTTCAAAATAATCATCATCAGAATAATCGTAATCAAGGTTTTCAAAACAATCAGCACACTCAACTACCTTTTCAAAATCAACATCATGCACCTCCACAAGATGACTCAAATCTCTCTCTTGAAGCAATGATGAGAGGATTTATGAGTCAGACACAAGCAACTCTCCGTAGTTTGGAAACACAAGTCAGTCAAATTGCACTTAATCAGAACAACAGAGCCTCAGGCACTTTGCCTAGTAACACATAAATACCCAAGGCTCCAGGAAAAGAACATGTGAAAGCTGTCACACTTAGGAGTGGTAAAGAATTACCTGAACCTGTGGAAAAGGAATTTGAACCAATTACCAAACCAGATTTTGAAAAACTGTCCAAGTCCATTCCTGTTCTAGAGATTCCAGTTATTCCAATACCATCAATTCAAGTAGAAAATCAATATCCTAAGATCACAAGTTCAAGTCCACTACAGACTGACCCAAAGACTAAAGTTGTGATTCCACCCAATGAGACCAAGACCAAAAGCATACTGGACCCATCTTGCTCTAAACAATCAAACCAAGTTGTCATCAAACCAGTTCCCCCTTACATTCCTTACCCCCAGAGGTTAAGAAATGAGAAGGAGGAATTGCAATTTAAAAAGTTTTTGGATGTTTTCAAAGCATTGCACATCAACATACCTCTTGTTGAAGCAATAGAGCAGATGCCCAGTTATGCCAAGTTTTTAAAGGACATACTGAGCAAGAAAAAGAAGTTGAATGAATATGAGACTGTTGCACTCACAGAAGGTTGCAGTGCTCGACCAACAAAATTCCCCCCAAGCAAAAAGACCCAGGGAGTTTTACCATTCCTTGTTCCATAGGTGGGAAAGAGGTTGGGAAGGCACTGTGTGATTTAGGTGCTAGTATCAACCTTATGCCATTGTCCATTTTCAAAAGCTTAAGCATAGGAGAGGCCAGACCTACCACAGTCACACTCATTCTAGCTGACAAGACCATTGCATATCCCAAGGGAAAGATTGAAGATGTGTTAGTCTAGGTTGACAAGTTCATTTTTCCGGCTGATTTTATCATTTTAGACTTTGAGGCTGACAAGGATATTCCTATACTTTTAGTAAGACCTTTCTTAGCTACAGGTAGAACTTTGATAGATGTCCAAAAAGGTGAGTGACCATGAGACTACAAGACTAAAAAGTCACATTCAATGTCTTCAATTCTTTAAAATACCCTAGTGATTTAAAAGACTGTTCAAGCCTAGGTATCATTGAGGACTTGTGTCATGAGGAGGGAGTCAAACAAGCTTGTAGAATAGAAGAGGAGGATGAGAAAGACCTGAGCTTAGAAGACTTAGACAAGGAATATGATGATGATGATGATGATGATGATAAAACCATAGAGAAAGAGTATGTCCCTTTGGATGCTGCAACAATTGAGTTGCTGGAAAGAAATGAACAAAAGTCATTTACTCCTTCCATAATCTCACCACCTGACCTGGAGTTGAAACAACTCCCATCTCACTTGAAGTATGCCTTTTTAAGGGAAGAAGACAAATTGCCAGTCATTATTTCAGCTACCCTAGAATTGCATCAAGAAAAGAAGTTAGTAGATATGTTGAAGTTGCACACCAAAGCCATAGGGTGGACTATTGCTGATCTTAAGGGTATTAGTCCTTCTATTTATCAGCATAAGAGAATTTTAGAAGACAAGAATGTAACATCCCGCCTGCCTCGACAACAATATTGTCCGCTTTGCCCCTGGATTTAACCAACGTGTAGCACACGGATTTGTTTCTGGCGACCTGGTGAGAAACTTCCCAAGGGGTCACCAATCCTGGGACTACTCCCACCCAAGCACGCTTAACCTCAGAGTTCCCAGAACCTGACGTGCTTGTGGCCCCAAAACACGTTGTTGTTAGGAAGGCCAAGATATTACTTATAACACCCAGCATCACTCCTGTCTACGGCCGATATGGGATATGCCTAAGGTGTTACAAACACCCCCCCCTTGGGACTCATCGTCCTCGATGAGGTTTGCCCCATATCCCGAACGGCACAGGAGTGGCTCTGATACCATCTGTAACACAAGATTAAAGTTCATTGATATTTGCTCCCATTTCCATTGGGGTATTTCAGGTTGTTGAAGAAGGCCTAGATATTACTTATAACACCCAGCATCACTCCTGTCCACGGCCGATATGGGATATGCCTAAGGTGTTACAAAGAACTTCACTTCCATAGAGCTACAAAGAAGATTAAACCCTGTCATGAAAGAGGTAGTGAAAAAGGAAATTTTGAAATGGTTAGATGCATGAATCATTTTCCCAATAGCCAGTAGTTCTTGGGTTAGTCCAATACAGTGTGTACCCAAGAAGGGAGGGATCACTATCATTTCCAATGACAAGAATGAACTCATCCCTACCAGAATAGTCTCCGGATGGAGAATTTGCATGGACTACCGTATGCTGAACAAAGCTACTCAAAAGGACCATTTTCCATTACCTTTTGTTGATCAAATGTTGGACAGGTTGGCTGGAAAAGAGTACTACTGCTTTTTGGATGGATAATCAGGATACAACCAGATAGCCATAGCACCAGAAGACCAGGAGAAGACTACTTTCACTTGTCCTTATGGCACCTTTGCCTTCAGAAGGATGCCTTTTGGACTTTGCAATGCTCCTGCCACTTTTCAGAGATGCATGATGTCCATATTTTCTGATATGCTTGAAAAATCCATTGAAATATTTATGGATGATTTTTCTGTTTATGGTTCATCTTTTGATCAGTGTTTGGATAATTTAAAGCAAAGTCTTAAAAGATGTGAGGAGACTGACCTGGTCCTTAATTGGGAAAAATGTCATTTCATGGTAACAGAAGGGATTGTCCTTGGCCATTTAATTTCAAAAAGAGGAGTTGAGGTAGACAAAGCTAAACTTGAAGTAATTGAAAAACTACCTGAACCAACAACTGTTAAAGGTATCAGGAGCTTTCTTGGCCATGCTGGATTTTATAGACGGTTTATAAAAGACTCTTCAAAAATTTCAAAACCTTTATGTCTATTATTACAACATGACCAAAAGTTTGATTTCGATGAAGAATGCAGAAATGCATTCCTCACTTTGAAGAAAGCTCTGGTAACTGCACCAATAGTTGTTGCTCCTGAATGGGACAAACCTTTTGAGATCATGTGTGACGCAAGTGACTGGGCTGTTAGTGTTGTATTAGGTCAAAGAAAAGATAAGATTTTTCACTCCATCTACTATGCAAGCAAAACCCTAAATGAAGCTCAAATTAATTATACAACAACTGAGAAAGAATTGTTAGCTGTGGTTTTTGCTTTTTAGAAATTTAGATCATATTTGATGGGAGCCAAAGTGATTGTACATACCGACCATGCTACCATTAAATACCTAATTTCAAAGAAAGATGCAAAACCTAGGTTGATAAGATGGGTTTTGTTGTTGCAAGAGTTTGACCTAGAGATTATTGATAGGAAGGGAACAGAGAACCAAGTGGCTGATCATTTGTCCAGATTAGAGAAGCTTGTTGAAAGTAGGGAAGGAGTAGACATTACTGAGACTTTCCCTGATGAAAAGATTCTTATGGTGCAAGCACAACTTCCATGGTTTGCTGATATAGCAAATTATTTGGCTTGTGGCATCATACCTTCTGATTACACTCATCACATGCTTAAGAAATTTCTCCATGATTGAAAATTTTACTTGTGGGATGATCCTTTTCTGTTTAAACTTGGTACAGATCAATTGTTGAGAAGATGCATCCCAGAGACAGAAGTTGCAGCAATCCTGCAGCATTGCCATCAATCAGCTTATGGAGGACATTTTGGAGGCCAGAGAACAGCGTCTAAAGTGCTTCAATCAGGATTTTATTGGCCAACTCTCTTTAAAGATGCCCATAATTTTGCTCAAAGATGTAATGAATGTCAGAGAAGTGGTTCCATTTCTCAGAAAAATGAAATACCTTTGAATGGGATCTTAGAAGTTGAATTATTTGATGTTTGGGGTATAGATTTTATGGGTCCATTTCCCCCTTCAAACAATTGCCAATACATTCTAGTTGTTGTTAATTATGTATCCAAATGGGTAGAGGCAATGACATGTGTTTCAAATGATGCTAAAACTGTAATTAAGTTTTTACAAAAACAGATTTTTACAAGGTTTGGTACCCCCCGGGCACTGATTAGTGATGAGGGTACCCACTTTATAAACAATTTGTTGAGTAAATTTCTTGAAAAATACCATGTGAAACACAAAGTTTCCACTTCATACCACCCACAGACTAATGGACTGGATGAACTCTCAAATAGGGAAATCAAAGGGATTCTTGAAAAAGTTGTTAAACCAAACAGAAAAGACTGGGCTTTCCATTTAGATGATGCTTTATGGGCATATCAGACTGCTTTTAAAACACCTTTGGGTATGTCTCCCTATAAGCTAGTCTTTGGAGAGGCTTGTCACCTCCCTTTGGAACTTGAACATAAAGCATATTGGGCTATAAAGGAATTGAACATGAACTTATATGAGGCTGGTAACAAAAGAAAATTGAAACTCTGTGAGTTAGAAGAGCATAGAAACATGTCCTATGAGAATGCCAAGTTGTACAAAGAGAAAACAAAGAAGTGGCATGACAATAGGATTAGACACAGAGAGTTGAGAGCTGGCCAAAAATGTCTTTTGTTCAATTCTAGGCTAAAGTTGTTCCCTAGTAAACTAAAGTCTAGATGGTCAGGCCCATTTCTCATTCACAAAGTGTATCCATATGGGGTTGTAGACTTAGTCAATCCAGAGAACAATAGTGTGTTCAAAGTTAATGGCCAGAGAGTGAAGTTTGCCTAGTGACACAGAAATACCCAAGGCTCCAGAAAAAGAACATGTGAAAGCTGTCACACTTAGGAGTGGTAAAGAATTACCTGAATCTATGGAAAAGGAATTTGAACCAATTACCAAACCAGATTTTGAAAAACTGTCCAAGTCCATTCCTGTTCCAGAGATTCCAGTTATTCCAATACCATCAATTCAAGTAGAAAATCAAGATCCTAAGATCACAAGTTCAAGTCCACCACAGACTGACCCAAAGACTAAAGTTGTGATTCCACCCAATGAGACCAAGACCAAAAGCATACTGGACCCATCTTGCTCTAAACAATCAAACCAAGTTGTCATCAAACCAGTTCCCCCTTACATTCCTTACCCCCAGAGGTTAAGAAATGAGAAGAATGAATTGCAATTTAAAAAGTTTTTGGATGTTTTCAAAGCATTGCACATCAACACACCTCTTGTTGAAGCAATAGAGCAGATGCCCAGTTATGCCAAGTTTTTAAAGGGCATACTGAGCAAGAAAAAGATGTTGAATGAATATGAGACTGTTGCACTCACAGAAGGTTGTAGTGCTCGACCAACAAAATTCCCCTTGGTATTGTGAACATTCCATGTGAAGTTGACGCTTTGAGGCCTACTATCGGAATTGGTGGATGAACCAAGTCAGTAAACACTAGGAGGATATAGTCTTGGGTGCCACAACGAAGGTATGCACCTAGACCTCCACCTTTCGGGGTAATGCCATGGTTGTAGTCCTCGGATGTTTCGGGCCTTTTGGATGTCACTCATGGTAGCTGGCATCAAGGTGTATCGACTATTTGAGTGGAACTTGATTTGTGCTATGGGTCTCCCCCATTGACTCCACATACGTAAATTTACCCAATGATTGCTATGATGCTTATTTCTTAAATGAATGATTATTACTTGTTAAAGCTCACTAGGCTTTTTGGCCTAACACTTGTTTGGTGTCGGTGTGTATCTCAGGTTCTAGTGGGCTCGGTCTTAAGAAGGTTTAGCCGGGGTTTGAGCGAGCTTGGGGAAGATTCCTTTTAGTACACAAAAGACATAGAAGATTTTATATTTTTTTGGGAAGTCTTTGGGTGACACCTGTGCTGTAATCTTATTTCATGAGAAATTAGATTAGTAGGTTGTCATTTCCAATACTCCGAATTGTAACTTGTTTAAACATGTGAATATTCATTTCCCCAATTTTTGGAGGCTCGATTGCTTTGGCAAATTTTATATACCATATTTTCATTTTCCAGAAATTTTTATTGTCCCCTTTTTGAGGGTGTTACATGATCAAAGTGTAAGACGAGTTGCATGGTGAGAAAACTTGTCCTTAAAGGTTTTATACGACGTCTCAACACGCTGTGAGATACCAGTCGCAAAGCCCCATGTGACACCCCGATTTTTCGGGTAAGTATTTCCATTATAATTTAGGTGACCTTTATGAACCCTTGTAGCCTTTCACGACTAAGAACATATTATAAGTGTGCACTTAGTTATATACATGCATATATAAAGATAGATGTGATTTTTATTTGCATGCTCGTATGTGTGGTTTGTAGTGCATGGGTACACGAGTTCTTCATTCTAGAAGTCCAAGTATAGAGTTGAACCAATGGGAGTGGAAATTTATCGAGTTCGGACCTAAATCCAGACCCCAGGGGCTCGTCAACGACTATCCCGATGAGAATGCCTTTGGGCATAATCGCAGGGCAAGGTCGCAGGGGGCACTCCACCCTCGGTACACCTTCGGCGAGTATTCCCGGTTAGAATGCCCGGGGCATACTCCTGTGTTATTCTCGCGCAAAAGCCCATGCCCGCGGTACATGCTGGGCGACATTGCCCAGAGATTATGCCAAGGGAAATGTCGCGAGTCACTATCGCTGACAGGTTTGTCCCTTTTAAATGCACACTCTGACTTTTAGTTCATTTTGTCAACTTACTAGAAAAATGTAACCTGCAATTTCTCCCTCCCTAGGTGCGATTTTCTTCCACTCTTATTCTCTTTCCTTACATTTAATGTCATCCCAACTAATCTATGGGTAATAATTGTTGGATCTTTGAGTTTCTAGGTTCAAGATCCCAAAGCTACAAGATTTCATCTCATTTTTTTAGGGTTTCTTCCGTTCTAGGGTTTTCATCTATAAACCCTTAGGTGAGTTCCATGACCTACAAAACTTCATTAATTGCTATTATATGCATTAACTACAAATGCTTGTTGTCATCATGGGTTTTGGGCTATAACTAGGGTTTATGGATTTTGGTTAAAGTTGGGTTTTATTTCCACCATTTGTATCAAGTGACTATGTATGAGTTTTTTTTAACTTAAGGAAGTAAGGTTTAGAGATGTGAGGGTGACAAATATATTCATGCTTTATTCTTTATGAAAGATAATGTTAAATGCTTAAATGAACTATTTGTGGTTAATCCTTTCCATTGTCATTTATCCTAACCACTACTTGAGAGTTGGGAAATTGGTTGGTCTCGATAAGAACATGGAATGTGCAACGATATGAGTTTGCAAACTTTGTATTGATAATAATACATCTATGGGTCAAATAGCGTAATGTGCATTGATGTTAACATCTAAACTTGTTTATGATAATGTTGTGGAATTTTGACTTCTACTTCCTTGTGCACGAGGATTTAGACCATATGACTTTTATGGCTATGTTTGTTGGCTATTTTGGGCCACTAGCGAGTAGGCAATAAAGGACGTTGAGGTCCTTGAGGGTAACTCGTCAAGATTAGATAGACAATAGTATCCCGTAAGTCCTTGAGGTGTAACTCCACGGAGTAGGAAATAAAGGCATGTAATGGTTTGAGATTGTGATGTCTTAATGGCATGGGAACTAAAACAGGGACATGAGGTGTAACCCAATAACATCATGGGTGACTCCACTAACGTCAGTAACGTGTTCTCGTCACCACGATGGAAACGGGTCTTCCCCGTATTACCAAAGACATCTTTTATGTATTTATGTTTAGGTGTGGAACATCGTTTGCAAAGTTGAGAATTGGTATTTATACAACCAAAGTAAACCCTGTAACATTTAATTGTGATATTTTTATTTCACGCGTGAACTATTTTTTTTTATAAAATCTCACTTAGCCTAACACTTGTCGTGGTGTTTGTTATTTCAAAGGTCCCACTAGCGGTGGAACTAGGACGTCTTGACTTGTCGACCGTGCATGTAGGAGCACGTGAAGTGTCGGGCTTTTGGAGAACTTTTGAGAAGAGTGCTTTTTTGGATACATAGCGACACCCAATGTTAATCTAGTTTAAGTCATTTATAGATTAAGTAGATAGTTGTATTTTCTATCTCATTCCTTGCCACTTTGGTAATTGTGCAAACTGCCGCAACTATTATGGGTTTTAGTGGCGTAATTTGGAAATTTTATTTTATCCGTTTCTGAAATTTTCCTAATATTGATGTTAAGATTTTAGGGTGCTACACCCCAGGATTCGATGCAAAATGTACTTCGATTATCAACAACAATGATAAAGAAACTAAAGCAAAGTTGATACAGAAACCGTGAAGTGTGTAGATGAAAAACGTAGAACAGAATTACTGAGAAAAGGTAGCAGAAGAAAAATGTTTTCAGATGTGTTTATGAGGGAGATTTAATCCAGTATTTATACCGGATAACACCCAAAAAAACGAAGCTTTTTCCCAAAGAATAGGAGACATGATTTGGAGGTTGGAGACTAAGTCTCCAACTAACTTTTTGATTAACACACGTTTTTAATTAAAACATTTAAATTTCAAAATTAAACTAAAAACATATTTATCTTCTGATAATTATCTAATATAATTCCACTTTTATTTTCTCTATAATTTCAGTTAAAAAGAAAGCTTGTAGCTCGGGGCGAGTGCGCCTCCTCGCGCCACTCCGTGAATCTCGCGCCTGCGCCCGCGCCCTCATCCTCGGCCTCGGCTACGACCACGACCATGGCCACGCGCGTGTGTGCGTGCGTTAGATTCCACTTACAACCTCCACCATGAGCCCATCAACTTGTTCAAGGCCCAATGGTGAATATGGACTTATAAAGTCCTCTTAAGTTTTTATTTTCATCTATGTGGGATGGAGGAAAAACTCCACATACTTTTTCCAACAATCCCCCACCAGGTTGGAAAGTTTTCTGACATTCATAGTAGACGATGTCACAGTGGTATCACGGAGATTAAACCATGTTTTATATAGGTATGAAAGAAGAGATCAATTCAATAGTATCCTTAGGATTTAAACCTTGAATCTTAAGACCGCTTCGGCTTACTTACACACATCATCTTACTTTTTTGCTTTCTCACTGAGAGCGAATATGGTCATGCGCTAAATCCTGTTTCATTACTTTCTAGAAGAGAAACCACAACTCTTCATTTGAGGCGGCACCACCTCTTACTCACATAAGGCAAAGTTCTATAACATCTTCATTGCTAAGATGCCTCTAAACTTTGTTAAGAGATTAATCTCATCCTTATTCTCGGCAATGACGTACTATCTTATACCTTACACGGGTCTATCATTTGTTAATACCTTTTATCAGTTAAGTGACTTGTTATTACCCATTAAACTTGGGAGATAGGAGCACTAAATCCAAGTTAGGTTCCCATCACTAACCGATTATACGTGGTTTTAGACCCATGTCTCTGGTAGTTGATCCTACTA